>CAKJTW010000010.1:40940000-50940000 GCA_917880005.1 Nanger dama | reverse complement strand
GTGATGTGCTATGTATACAGCAGGACAAATTGAGAGACCTCTCAGAGTGCTTCACTGTTTCCCATCTGAATTTAACTGCCCCCATTCAACACTTTCTTATCTGAGTGAAGAAGACCCAACTGCATATATGTTAGGTCCAGACAGAATTCCAGTAGCAGCTGATTTTCTTAAACAAAAGCATGTTGCTTTGTGCTTTAGATAATTTCACCATTCCTGATTTTTTTTTTTCTTAAGATTACTTATGATCTCCACGAGTGCTAGACAGAATTCTCTGCCCTCCAGAGGTGGGCAGCTTGATCTTTTCAGTGACACCATCTGTCTCATATCCCCACCAAAGGACAAGAGCTAGTTGCCCTTCAGGTACCTTTCAGAACATTTCTGAACAAGTTTTGTTGTGCAATTCTGGACATTTTGGTTCAACTTTGTAAAACTGTTAATTGTTGTCATAGCTCCTTTCCATTACAGCTGAGAGATTAGATGGAACATTTATTCTGGGATGAATTTTTTGAACAAATAAGGATATTATCTAGATATTGCCCTCAGGTATGCTGTAGGACAATGTTAATCTGCTGGTTGGGCTGACGTGAGAAGGAAAGCATACCTAAAGAGTCTCTGCTGACACGACCATCTCATTCAGCTCCTCAGAGTCCATGCTGAAAAAGAAAAGTTTAAATTTTGTTAAAATTCAAATTGTATATTCAAGGGGAAAAGTCTTATATATATATATGTTATTTCTAACATATATGAAGAAAAAATATATATATATTTTATGATGTTAAAGATTTTATGATGAAGTACCTTTCATTGTAAGCTTGAACTGATCAATTTTTAGTTTCAAATTCTTATATTCTTTACTGAATGTCAAAAAAAGGCCGGAGAACACATATGAGTAAGAATTTGTAAATTATATGCAACTTTACTTTAGGACTATATTTAGTTCTTGCTAAAAAAGAGTTAAAAGCTATCCTATACAGCTTGGTTTACAAAAATATAACCATATAATATAGCAGGCTTTACAAAAATAACTGCTGTAGTAATTGTTTCCTTTTTATATTTCCTAAGCATCAATTTTTCTTGTACATCTTAAATTTAAGTGGGTATATTAACAATTCCTATAATTTATATACCTAGTCATATCTGTTTCTCTCAAGTATATAATGGATTATATTACCACTATTCTAAAGTAAATGTTGGCTTGCTAAATAGTACATCAGTGGCTATAAGAAAAATATGAATATGCCAATATTTTGGTTTTACAATACCAACTCTCAAAATTATTGTTAAGCTTCTTAGTATTATAATGGTATACTTTGATAAATCAATTAGAAATTAGAGTTGTCTTCTATTTAAAGGAAGCAAAGGCCAATTTGCATATCTATATATATATATATATTTGCTTCTTTTTGTGGTAAAATTCTTATTGAAGCTATATAAGAGGAAAGGAATACTTTTTATCATCTATATTGCATGTGTGTGTGAACAATAAAGAAATATTGTGCTTTTAATTTGCAAACTTAAAAATTCAAAATCATCTCAAAGTTATTTCATCCTTTATGAAAACTAAGAGAATAAGCATTTATTCACAAGTAAATACATTACAGACTTTTAAATAGTTCTTGAGAGGTACGCTGTGATTATACTCCTCAACTTAATGAATGTGTGCCCTTGTTATTATTCTGTACATTGAACACTGAATTCTTTGAACAGTCTCACTTAAATTCTATATCTCATTTGTGGAAGAACTATCTATAAAAACATGAAAGGTAAAAAGAAAACTTACTAATGACTGGAGAAATTGAGAGGTAAAGTAGTGAAACAACTAAAAGCTGAGTTTGTTGTTGTTGTTTAGTTGCTAAGTCACATCTGACTCTTTGCGATCCCATGGACTAGTAGCCTGCTGCTGCCGCTGCCGCTAAGTCACTTCAGTCGTGTCTGACTTTGCGCAACCCCATAGATGGCAGGCCACCAGGCTCCCCTGTCCCTGGGATTCTTCAGGCAAGAATACTGGAGTGGGTTGTAATTTCTTACATGAATTTATAACAACTTCTGTGTATAGTAACAGGTCTTTGGGCTTCAATTTTTGTGGGTTTGTGTGTTTTCTTGAAACAAATAGTTTGGCTCCCAAAGTAATCTAAAGATTTCTGTTAAAATGGCATTGGGTTAGAAGTTCTAGAGATCTGTTCACAAGCAACTTCCTATTAAAAGCCGAAGAATGTGAAAAAGGTAATCATTACATAATTTTGCAATCTCTATCATAAAATAACTATTTGTTTTGCTAATTTCCCCATAGGGTTAAAACACACTTGGGTTAATTAGTTATCTGATGCTTTTACTTCTGCTATCACACTACTGAAGAAAAAAAAAATTCTACAACCTCACATGTTCATTCAACTTTAAAACCTATGGCCGTGATTTCACAGAGAAGGCAATGGCACCCCACTCCAGTACTCTTGCCTGGAAAATCCCATGGACGGAGGAGCCTGGCAGGCTGCAGTCCATGGCGTCACTAAGAGTCAGACACTACTGAATGAATTCACTTTCACTTTTACGCATTGGAGAAGGAAATGCAACCCACTCCAGTGTTCTTGCCTGGAGAATCCAACGGACAGGGAGCCTGGTGGGGAGTCACACAGAGTCGGACATGACTGAAGTGACTTAGCAGCAGCAGCAGCCATAATTTCAACTGGACTTTCACACCTGCCTTTCTGGTTTTCTTAGTCAACTCTTTTCTAATTTTCAAAAGCACTTTTGAAAACCGTCTTACCACATTTCTCAACATTATCAGAAAAGTTCCTCAAAAATCATGGGATATATTAGAAAGATTTGAGGATTTCTACCATATATGATATGAGGGTGAAAGCATTATTTGAATGTTTCAACATAGCCTCAGCAGGTTGGAGAGCTCAAAGATGATCTAACAGTTAACAACCAGGTATAACACTAACATGTCAGATGAACACATCCCTGTTTCATTGTCCTCATCATTTTCATAACTGTAGAAAAAGTAAAAATACAGTTCTCACAACCATTAAAATAAGGTCAATTATCTTACAACCTTGGAGGAGGATTATTAATCAGTCATTCTACAAATATTGAGTGCCTGCTTCTATTTGTTACATGTAAATTTTCTCAAAGTAAGTTTTACTTTCACTGTAGGAAGAAAAATAAAGGACTTCCCTTGTGGCTCAGACGGCAAAGAGTCTGCCTACAATGCAGGAGAGCCGGGTTCAATCCCTGGGTTGGGAAGGCCCTCTGGAGAAGGAAATGGCAATACACTCCAGTACTCTTGCCTGGAAAATCCCATGGATGGAGGAGCCTGGTAGGCTACAGTCCACGGGGTCGCAAAGAGTCGGACACGACTGAGTGACTTCACTACGTATACTCTTTTACAGAGTTGTTACCATTGACCTAGCTAAGCACTCTATTACTCTTTTCATCATGGCTAGTGTTTGAAGAAAGTGGCTCCAACAAATTATCCCTACTTTAGTAATTGTTGTCACAATGGGGCATATCCATATGTCTTTCAGTATTCACAGGGACTGGTTCCAAGAACCCCTTCAGGTACCAAACTTCAGGGACACTCAAATCCCTTATATGAAGTTCTGTAGTATTTGCATCCTCCCATACACTTTAAATCATCTCTATATTATTTATTCTTGTTGTTTTTCACTCACTAAGTTGTAGCCAACTCTTTGTCTCACCTCAGAACTGCAGCACGCCAGGCCTCCCTGACTTTTACCATCTCCTGGAGTTTGTCCCTTGCATCGGTGATGCCATCCAGCCATCTCATCCTCTAATGCCCTCTTCTTCTTCTGCCCTCAGTCTTTCCCAGCATAAGGGACTTTTCCAGTGTGTTGGCTGTTCACATCAGGTGGCCAAAATACTGGAGCTTCAGCTTCAGCATCAGTCCTTTCAATGAGTATTCAGGGTTGATTTCCTGAAGATTGACTGGTTTGATCCTCTCGCTGTCCAAGGGACTCACAGGAGTCTTCTTCAGCACGACAGTTTGAAGGCACCAATTATTTGGCACTCTGTCTTCTATATGGTCTAACTCTCAAAACTATACATGACCACTGGAAAGACCATAGTCTTGACTACATGGACCTTTGTTGGCAGAGTAATGTCTCTGCTTTTCAACACACTGTCTATGTTTGTCATAGCTTTTCTCCCAAGAAAGAATTGTCTTCTGATTTCATGGCTGCAACCCCCATCCACAGTGATGTTAGAGTCCAAGAAGAGGAAATTTGTCACTGTTTCCAACTTTTCCCCTCCTATTTGCCATGAAGTAATGGAGCTGGATGTCATGGTCTTAGTTTTTCTAATATTCAGTTTTAAGCTGGCTTTTTCACTCTCCTCTTTGGAGGCTCAGACATTATTACTCATAATACCTAATAAAGTATAAATGCTATGCAAATAGTTGTAACTGCGATTAATCCTTAAGCAATGCAAGGGTTAAGGGTGCTGAACTTTTCTCAGTCAAAAATTCTCATATGACTTTAGAGTCAGCCATGCATATCTGTGGTTCTACATATCTGTGGTTCTATATCCATATATCAAACATCCAAATCATACAGATTATCCATACTATAGTATGTTTTATTCAAAATATCTGGATATAAATTGACCTGTGCATTTCAAACCTATGTTGATCAAGGGTCAACTGTACAATGTAAATGCTATTTAATTAGTTGCCAATATGTGGAAAATTCAAGTTTTGCTTTTGGGACATTTTTGGAATTTTTTTCAAATATTTTCTTTTTGTTGTTGTTGATAGTACAATTTTCCTTGCTAAAAATAATTTACAGCGTCAGTAACATATACACAAACATGGTTGGTTGAATCTATAGATGCAGAACCAACACTTATGGGAATCAGACCATATGTGGCATGAAATTAGATGCTATCCTAGATTAGGCTGGAGACTACTGTCAAAGCCATATAAACAATTACCACAGCAATTTTTTTTAATGTCTAAGACATTACATGGTTAAACAAGTGTATTTGAATGCAGGTCCCCTTTGAGAGAATGCTCATAAACCGCCCAGTGCTGGGAGTGTCAAATCAACCTGATTAAATCCTCTTACAGAGCTGAAATACAGGATGAATCACTCAGCTCAGGATGCTTCTTCAAAAAGCAAATGACTCTCCCAATATGTTTTTATATAGATTATTGCACCCCTGTTTCTGTGTGACAGGTGGAGAAGATTCTTGGAAAAACTTCTACCACTGTAAGAAATCAACACGACATTCTTATAGAGTGTTGAGAAAACTGATCAGCAATTAGGTCAAATATTACCAAATTAATTATTAAATAATTGACCGTGATAAGTTGAGTAGTAGTTAATTTCTGTTATATAAAATGTGTAATAAAGGAAACTTCTACCTTTTTTAAGCCCTGTCATCTCATCCTGAGCCAATCATACCCATGTACCTTCTAAGCAAAAATGTTAAATGAAGGATATTTTTATGTAGGATATTCACCTCAGCAAAATTCAAGAACCTCAGTAATCAAACTTAGACTTCACTCTCCATAGATTATAAAAGAGAACTAAGTTATATATTTTACATGTTGAGTTTTTTAGAAAACTTGTACTTCATGAGACAAGAACAGTCGTCGAGCTAATCAAAAGGAAGTGCGTGGGCAAACAGCACTTTAGACCATGTTCACCACTGAGATGAGATTTACAGAGACAGCTGAGTGTCCCTTCCAACAACAGGCTAAGCAGTGCTAACAATAATTACACAGTGGGTCAAGTATCAGAAGCCACTCCAAAGACAAATCCGCAGGTCTGGATCCAGCCTGTTGGTGGTGTTCAGAGATGGGGACAGGCAGGCAAGCAAGAGTCAGATTGGGAGATGACAACTCCTTATCCCAGTCTAATCAAACAAGTGGACTACTGAGGGGTGTCAGGAGTAGGTTAGTAATAGACGCAGGGTAAGTGAGCTGTGTGGTAAGAAAATCAGGATAAATCCCTAAAGAAACAGAAGGTGAGGCTATAGCCATCCTTTTTGGAAGGAATAATAATTACCTTGTGTTTCTTGAGAAAACAATAATTGTAACAAAATTTACTAAGATACAGGTACAGGATGTCTAAAGGAATCAAAGCTGGCACCAAGTGCACCTCTGGCCGGTGTTTGGCAGCAGGTCCCTTTGCAAGCTGACCTATCAGTGCCCCCATTGCTCTTTTGCTGTGATCAATGGGATAGCCTTTCACTGGATATATCAGTTCATGCTATGCATGCTAAGTCACCAGTTGTGTCCAACTCTTTGCAACCCTGTGGAATGTGGCCTACTGGGCTCTGTCTGTGGGATTCTCCAGGCAAGAATACTGGAGTGGGTTGTCATACCCTCTTCCAGGGGATCTTCCTGAACCAGGGATGAAACCCGTGTCTCTTAAATCTCACGTTTTGGCAGGTGGGTTCTTTACCATCAATACTAGTGCTACCATACCGTACATTGCATCTTTCTCCTATTCTCTGTATTTACATTATTTACAATGTGACTTTGCAGCTTTTCATGTGAAGAGCTTGAGTCCATATTCCCTTCTCCTAAATCTTGACTGGCCTTGTAACTTGTTTGGGGCAGGAAAGTGCAACAGAAGTGATGGTGTGCCAGTTCAGTCCAAGGTCTCAAGTGCCGTACTTGCCTCTCTCTGTTCCTTCTATTGGAAACCTGAGCAGCCACTATGAGAACAATCACAGGCTACCCACTGGATAATGAAAGAACACATGGAACCAAGATGAGCAGCCTCAACAACAGCCATTCTAGCCTAAACAGCCCCCAGATGACCTGGTAGCTGACTACAGACATAAGCTGTGAAGTGCAGCCCATACTAATGACCAGCAGAATTATCTTAAAAAAATTTAAATGATTATTATTTTAAGCCAGTAAGTTGTGTAATTTTTCCCCCATGAGAAAAGCTAACTGATGCAGAAGTAATTGGTTCCTAGAATTGAGGTGCTGCCATGACAAAAATCTAAAATAAGCGCCATTGGCAGTGAGCACTAAGCAGAGGCTGGAAAAAATGGCAAACAAACTCTTAGCAAATGCTGGGGGAAAAAAATAAAGCAAATTGTTATTGAAGGTTAGAAAAAATGGCGATCTATGCTTTTTAGAATAAAATAATTGGCAAAAGAGCTGCCTACAGGAACTTGAAAGATGATGAATGTATATAATTAACTTTTGATTTTGGCTAAAGAGATCTCCACAGAATGTTGAAATGTCAGCTGGTTGGTCCTAGCTGCATGTACGTACAGGAAGAAAGAAATGGGCTAAATAAAGACCTGGCCAGTTTGCAAGAAGAATTTTGAAGGAATAGAGAGGGGACAAAATTTTCTGGGATATAAAGGAATCTGTTTTTATCTTTAGTCTTCCCAGCCAGTAAAAATTCTCAAAGTAAAATGAGGCCTGAGGAAAAAGATCTATTCAAGTGTGTAGCTCCAAAACCCTTTCTTGAGATATCTGAAAGAATATGTTGTCAAATAGACTCTCTCAAATAGACAAAACTGCTCCTCACATTCTTAAGAGTGTGCTTTCACAAAAGTCCAATTCCAAAGAGACATAAACATGTCTATTTGGAGACACACAAGTCTTAGAGACAACCAAGGGTAAGGTTTTTAACAAATGGAATAAGCACAAATCAAACTCATACTAAGTCCATATGACTGGGATATGTAAAAGCAACATTGTCTCACTGAGAATGATTTTGCTCAAATTGCAAAAAAAAAAAACCCTCTGGACTCCAACTTTATAGTCAGGAAGCTGGCTAAGAAAATTTTTCAAAAGGCTAAGGAAGAAAATCATAAAGGAAAGATGTTCTAGAGGACAGCGCCAGGAGCCCAGAGGGTAGATCCAAGAGCCATGAAAAACCAATGGGGGACCTACTCCAAAGGAACATTGTTACTGTTGTTCACTCACTAAGTCTTGCCCGACTCTTTGCAACCCATGGACTGCAGCATGCTAGGCTTCCCCCAAAAAAGATGTCCTTATCATCATAGGAAATTGGAATGCAAAAGTAGTAAGTCATCAGATACCTGGAGTAATAGGCAAGCTTGACCCTGGAGTATAAAATCAATCAGGGCAAAGGATAACAGAATTTTGCCAAGAGAACACACTGGTCATTGCAAATACCGAAGGAAAATAACTTTGCCTTAATCAAAGAATATTTATTATTCTAAGTTAAGGGAGCCTGACGACTTTCCCACCTAGATTTTAAAAGTGCTATTGGCCAGTCACTGCTATGCACCTCTCATTTTTGCTCTTTTGGAATGGTAGATCTATTGAACTTACCCAATTCCTGTGTCAATTTATATCAGATGTTTGTGGGACAGATTATTTCATTTTATGAGTCTCTGTATCAGGGAAATTCACATATGTTTCACCTGAATTTTACATGGATAATTTACATCCTAGAATTTAAGTTTGATACTATAGCTCCATGGTCTGACTTCTAGAGATGCTTAGATAAGGAAGAATATATGTTGCATGGGAAGGGATATGAAAATTGTAGCCAGAAGGCAAACTGGCAGATTCCAAAACTGGTAATAATCCATCATTCTTCCTTGTAATCTATGTCATTTGCAATGTGACTATTGAGATACAATGAGAGCTAACTTTGGGCACATTTCTTAAACTTTTCTCAGCTTTTCTTCCTCACTTAAAAAATGTTGAAAAATAAAGAGTACCTATCTTTTATGTTAAGTACTGAGGGTAACATATATACATATATGTACATGGTGTATATACACACACATATGTCCATACATATATATACATATACATATATGCATATATCCATATATATAATAAATATATACAATATATATTTATTGTATACAATATATAGCATATATGTATTTATGCACATATATATACAGAATAAATGCTCAAAATGCATACAATAAATGCTCAGTCCATATCAATTTACCCTTATTAGTGCGTCTAAGGAGAAAGCAATGAGTCTTCACCAATATTATAGAAATTAACCTTGTTATGCACCTGTGATTAGGTCACTGTGCTTGGTACTTCATATGTTATGTTTAATCCTTATAACAAAACTCTAAGTAGTATTTTGACTTCCTTTTTACATATACGAAAACCAAGTAATAATGATGTCAATTGTAGTCACTAAGTCATGTCCAACTCTTTTGCAACCCCATGGACTGTAGCCCGCCAGGCTCCTCTGTCCAGGGGATTTCCCAGGCAAGAACCCTGAAATGGGTTGTGATTTCCTTCTCTAGGGGATCTTCCTGACCCAGGAATCAAACCCACATCTGCTGCACTGCAGGCAGATTCTTTACCACTGAGCCACCAGGGAAGCCCAAAGATGTTGATTAACTACATCCAAATCTAGGATCAAGACAGTCATCAAGCCAAGGTTTGAAAGTCATTCTGAACCTTTCTACTATACCATGACCTCTGGGGTAGACTGAACAATGGTCCCAGATCTCTCCCCTGTGCTGTTAACACTCACGCCTTCCTTTATGAAGGCCTCATGGTAGGTGGAATGATCCCTAAACTTTGGTATTGGTCATGTGGTATGTTTTGGCCAATGACTGATAGATGTGACATGAGTAGAAGCTTGAAACATGATTAGACACTTCTGGTTGTCCTCTTATGCTCGTGTCATAGCCATGGGAAGAGCATACCCAGGCAGCTGCTCCCCCTCCAGCTGAGTACTCTAAATGAGGTAAATGGAGCAGAGTTGCCTTGCCTCACAGACATAGACAATTACAGATAATTCACAGACTACCAGGATGTGCTTTCTTACACAAGAGCAAGAAGTACCAAGTTTTGTTTGCCATGGAGATTTTTGTTATTGCATGTTGCCTAGCAAAATCTGACTGCTACAGCTTTCTAGAGTCTTCCAATGTTGAATTATATGGCAACAACAAAATATTTCACAGCCTGAAATGTTCTATTACTTGATAAGTGAATTTATCATAAGAAGATAAGTGAATTTCAACCGGAAACTGGGAAACAGCTCTTTCAATATGTAAAGTAATATTTTAATCTCAAATTCGAGCTTGAGAAACCTATGCACAGATATGCTGCATGAAATTAAACCCTAGTTTTGAGTTATAAAGTTTACTTATATAGGGAGGGATTGATTCAGTGGATCTGAGGTTTTCAAACCCCACACTTTTCAAATAGAGGTTTGGTATTTGGCTCCTGGGAGATAACCTCTAAGCCTTTGAAAAATTCTGCCTCAAAGAGTGTCTTCATTTATCTGGTGCCTTCAGCTAAGCTAGGTAGTTTATGCTAACAATGTAACTTATGTTGGGGGCTTTGGATCACATGGTATTGGTTTGACATTCAGATGGACTGGAGAGTAAGGTCAACCACTTGGGCACTACATGTCTACATAACCAACCCCAAATTTAAAAAAAAATCTAGACATCAAGTCTTGGGTGTACTTCCTGGCTTAAGAAAACCCATATGTGTTGTCACATAGTGTTGCTGGAAGAATTAGATGCTGTGAGACTCCTAGTTGGTGTGAGAGACTCCTAGAGACTTCTAGGAAAGGCCAACTAGAAGCTTCAGGCAGTCAGTTCAGTCGCTCAGTCATGTCTGACTCTGCGACCCCATGAATTGCAGCACATCAGGCCTCCCTGTCCATCACCAACTCCCGGAGTTCACTCAGACTCATGTCCATCGAGTCAGTAATGCTATCAGCCATCTCATCCTCTGTCGTCCCCTTTTCCTCCTGCCCCCAATCCCTCCCAGCATCACAGTCTTTTCCAATGAGTCAACTGTTCGCATGAAGCGGCCAGAGTACTGGAGTTTCAGCTTTAGCATCATTCCTTCCAAAGAACACCCAGGACTGATCTCCTTTAGAATGGACTGGTTGGATCTCCTTGCAGCTTACACCTAGTCTATCCTGGATTCTGCCCTACATGGCTTTCACCTTTGTTGATACTAATCTGTATCCTTTCACTTTAATAACCCCTAACAGATTTCAGAGCTCCATGAGCACTCCTAGGAAATCCCTGAAACTGAAGGTGGTCTTAGGGATCTCTATCAATACTATTGGCCTCATACATTCTTAAAAGCTGATCACTTGCCAGACAAAGAAAAGAGAGCAAATGTATCGTGAAGGCATGTCACTAAATCCCTAGTGAAGGGTGTTGCAATATCTCTAAGAAAGCCCTCCAAGTATCCAGAACTCTCTTGGTAGTCAAGGTCTCCCTTTTCTTTTAAAATATTGGCTCTGAGGAAAGTATGCTTCTGGATTAGATAAAGACTGTCCCAGGATTTGACAGCCTCAGGTATAACATTAGAAATATCTAGTTCTCTAAGTACTGTGAAACCTGAGCAATCTAAACGTAGTGGACCTGTTTAATTTCCTAAAATGAGACCAATATTTGAATAGCATTTGCATTCTAAAACATTTGATCACTCAATATTTGATATATAGGACAATCCAATGAAGACAAAACTGAGTCACTGAGTCACATTATATGCCAGGGATGGGGAGTGTGACAGGTAGCTTTCTTTTTGGCAGAAGTCCAAATCTCTAGATCAAAAGGTGCCTCATCTGAGAGCTTATGAGTCAGAAATGAAAGATTATGAACTCAAATTTTTATACTCTTCTGGAAAGTAGAAGACTGAAGAGGAAGGCTCTCAAAATTATAATGGCATACTTATTTCCAGCTGAGAATTATACACATAACACAACTATAAAGACAGTTGGGAAAAACAGTGTGTTTCAGAAACTACATGTGGCCTTTAAAGCCTAAAATATTTACTATCTGATCTTTCGCAGAAAGAGTTTGCCAACCTCTGTTTTAGAACAGTGCTTATCTTTGCCAAGGGTGGTAGGGGTAATGACTAGAATGCAGCATAAGGGGGCTTCTATAGTTCTAACATTCTGTTTCTTGATATGAGGATTTGTTGCACTAGTGCTCAGTAAGGACTTCCCTGGTAAAGCGTCTGCCTACAGTGCGGGAGACCTGGGCTCAATCCCTGGATCAGGAAGATCCTTTGGAGAAGGAAATGGCAACCTACTCCAATATTCTTGCCTGGAAAACCTCATCAACAGAGGACCCTGGTAGGCTACAGTCCATGGGGTCACAAAGACTCAGGCACAACTGAACGACTTCACTTTCTTTCTTTCTTTCAGTGTTCAGTAAAACAAATTCATCCAGCCATACACCCATGGTGCATGTGTTTTATATATGAATACCATATTTCAATAAAAACTTTGGGGGTATGTAAATGTGTGTGTGTGTATGTATACTCCTAGTGAAGATGTTGCAACATTTCCCTTTATGATACATTTGCTCTCTTTTCTTTGCCTGACAAGTGTGTGTATACACACATACATACTATATTGTTGTTTAGTCACTAAATCGTGTCCAGCTCTTTGCGACCTCATGGACTGCAGCACACCAGGCTTCCCTGTCTTTCATTAACTCCTGGAGTTTGCTCACATTCATGTCCACTGAGTCAAGGGTGTCGTCCAACTATCTCATCCTGTGCTGTCCCTTCTCCTCCTGCCATCAGTCTTTCCCAGCATCAGGGTCTTTTTCCAATGGGTTGACTTAATATCAGGTGGCCCAAGTATTACAGCTTTAGCTTCAGCAACAGTCCTTCCAATGAATATTCAGGACTGATTTCCTTTAGGATTGATTGGTTTGATCTCCTTGTAGTCCAAAGAACTCTCAAGAGTCTTCTCCAGTATCACAATTCAAAAGCATCAGTTCTTCAGTGCTCAGCCTTTTTTATGGTTGTTAACTCTCACAGGCGCACATACCTAAGTACTGAAAAAAACCATACCTTTGATTATATGGACTTTTGTCAGCAAAGTGATATCTCTGCTTTTTAATATGCTGTCTAGCAGAGACATTTTCAATTAAAAGTTTGGGAGTATATAAATGTGTATTTATATGTATATACACACACACATATACATATACAATGACCTTTACAACTGCTTTATTCTATACCACCTGAATCTTTCACTTGGATTATTACAATAGCTTCCTGTAGATTCTTTACTCCCTAGAGTTTATTCTCCCCAGAGCAGCAAGATAACTCAACCAATCTGTTCAAAAGCTTTCTGTGGCTTCTTATATCTCTCCAAGAAAATTCTGAAGCGCTTGCTTATGACCTACAAGGTTCGTTATGACCTACAAGGTTCGTTATGACCTGTGACTTCTCTCTATCCTTGATCTCTTCTCCTATTATTTCTCCCCTGTTCATTTCAATCTAGTCTGAAGTTCATTTCAATCTAGTCTGAAGTTCATTTCAGTCTAATCCTTGGTTGTCTTTACAAACACCAAGTAGAACATACTTCCACATCAAGTGCTTTGTATATACTGTTTTTTCAACCTGTAATTCTCTTTCCTCAGATATTTTAATGGCTCACTTCCTCACTTTATTTTGGTCTCTATTCAAACATCACTTTATTAAAGAGGATGAACAGGAAAAATGTTATTCATCTGCACAGTTACAGTCATTCTCTTTATCTTGCTTTATTTTTTTTTAATAGAACTTACTTCTACTATACATATTTATACTATCACCTGCTCATTCCCATTAGAATGAAAATGGCATATTTGTGACTTAATAAGTTTTGTTCATTGCTTACCTCGATACATAGAATACTGCCTAAGACTTAGTAGGCAATCAATAAACATCTATTTAATGGAGTGTAAATTTGGATATTGTCATGGAATGACTGCTGCTGCTACTGCTAAGTCACTTCAGTTGTATCCAACTCTGTGCGACCCCATAGATGACAACCCACCAGGCTCCATCATCCCTGGGATTCTCCAGGCAAGAACACTGGAGTGGGTTGCCATTTCCTTCTCCAATTCATGAAAGTGAAAAGTGAAAGTGAAGTTGCTCAGTCGTGTCTGACTCTTAACGACCCCATGGACTGCAGCCTACCTACCAGGCTCCTCCGTCTATGGGATTTTCCAGGCAAGGATCTCTATAAATGGTAAGAAAACTTAGAGGTCTCGATTTTTTTTTTTTTTCACTAGTTAGATACCCTGCCTCTGTAGATGATAAATCCCTCCTACATAGATACGAGGCTTCTGCAAAACAATAACCCTAGTTCAAACTTTGTTTCTGCCAGTTCCTAGCCTGGTGACCACAGTAAGCCTCAGTTTCTTAGGCTATAAATTGGAGATAACTGAAGCAGCTACTTTATGATGTTGTTGAAAGAATCCTATGACCAAATCCATATAAAGCACTTGGGTAGACTAGGTACAGTTTAGTTCAGTTCAGTTGCTCAGTCGTGTCCAACTCTTTGCGACCCCATGAATCACAGCATGCCAGGCCTCCCTATCCATCACCAGCTCCCGGAGTTCACTCAGACTCACATCCATCAAGTTGGTGATGCCATCCAGCCATCTCATCCTCTGTGGTCCCCTTCTCCTCCTGCTCCCAATCCCTCCCAGCATCAGAGTCTTTTCCAATGAGTCAACTCTTCGCATGAGGTGGCCAAAGTACTGCAGTTTCAGCTTTAGCATCATTCCTTCCAAAGAAATCCCAGGGCTGATCTCCTTCAGAATGGACTATCTAACATTGACTGAAAAGTCAATTTAAGATGGAAGATAAGGAGGCAGAGGATACTTGGTAACACATTCATATTCTAGGTTGAAGCAGCTGAAAGTAAACTGAGGTCAGTTCTGGAGAAGGGGTGGGATTGAAGGGAAATGAAGAAGAATAATTAGCAGAGATCAATGGAAGTTTGAGGAAAGGAATGAAGTAGAGTAGAAGAAGGCCATCCAGGAAAAACAAACTTTAGCTAACAAGGTGTAGAAAGAACTACTAGCAAGGGGGTTCAGAAAGCTGTCACCAGCTACTGGCACAACCATGCTATAGTGAAAGAAAGAAGCCGACCTGACTAGGCGCGGGAGTTTAAAAAAAAAAAAAAATGCCTTTGGGGATTAACTGAGTCAATATTTTGTTGTTTGTTCTTTTTATTTTTTTTTAACTTTGTTATATACTTAAAAATTGGGGCCTTTTCTACATTACACTTAGCATTATTTCTATTTAAAATTATGTATTGGGGAGTGCTTTGTATTACTAGGAGTGCCCAAAGCTCTTCATCTGACTCTGGAAGAACATGTTGTTTATTCTTAAAGATAGTTGCTCAGTACTTCTTAATTCTGGACAATAAGAAGAGGGCTGAAAAAGACAAAAGGGACAAGAGGAGCTTCCCCTACTGTTGACCAAATTCTCCAATTAGTAGATTTTACCACAATCTTAATGTATTCCATTTTCCAAACAAATTTATTAACAACTGTCAAAAATGAATTAAAATTGCTGTGTGGCTATAGATATACATGATATATGTAGAATTTATAATTTACTAATAATTTAATTTAAAACAATTAGTTGTTTTAGGGATGTCGAAAATTAATATATCAAGGAACACTCAATTTTCTAAAATGATGTTTTATTTGCCTATTTCAAAGCTTCTATCTTTGTTGAACTTACTAATATTTAAGAATAAAGCTAATGTTGGATAAAATTAAAGGGGAAAATCTTACTTTTCATAAAGTCAGAAATAAAAATAACGACAATGAAAGTAAAATATTGTGATTTCACAGTATGTGAGATACCCAATAATGTATACTTTTAAAAAAACCTGAAAAAAATTTGCCTCTTGCTACCATGTAATATAGTCCACTTATGTACTAAAAATATACCTGTTTAAATTATAGATTGTTACATAGAAATATTATTTCAGCATCATAAATGCTGAATTCCCCAATTGTCATTCAGTTATTGAATACTTCTAAATAAAAAGGGCCAATTAACTAACATGGAACTCACTCTCTTCTCAAAGTAATTTTCCATCCTATTCGTTTTATATCACAAGTGATACAGAAAATGCTTTAAACATTATATATCATTCTCCAGTACAGCTTATAAAAACTCAACCTAAGAGAAATTACTCAAATCTTGGTTAATTTGTTAGTTATTTGAAAATAAGAATGTATTTTCCAGTTTAACTACAGACTACTTTATATACAAACTCCTTTCAAATATAGTTGATTTGACAAAAAATAAAACAAAAAATAAACTTGCAATGCTCTCTTCTGAAATAAAATGTGAATCTGAAGCTAGTGAATTCATCTATAAAACCTTGAGGATCTATCCAAACACATAACAGCAATCTCAAAAGCTATTGTTTGAGTTTTCCAACTGCATTAGTGACTAATTCACATGGCATGTGACACTGTGGAATCAATAGTCTCATCTGTCCCATATTTTTTCATATTCTGGAGGAGTGAATTTGATATTTCAACCATAACTCATTCTTATGAGAGAGTGTAATATTATTCATGCGTGCCTGTCTTACATACACAGACCCATAGACACACACACAGCTGTATGTACATGTAACTAATTATATTAAGGAATATGTCTGGGAAAAGGTCCATTTCCTGCAAAGAAAAAGATCAAAGCCACTCTATCAATAGCAAAAAAGCTTATCAGCTTACCTGGATTTATCATCACTGGTTGTTATCATAAAACCATTGCACAGATAACCATTTTCCCAACACAAATAGGATATTGACCAACCAAAACATCTTTAGTCCAAAGTACCACTGAACAGATCTTTCAAGAAAATCTGCAACATAGTCTAGGCTTGTGACCCCTACAGAGTGCAGCAACTGATAGTCAGAGTTACTGAGCAAGAAGCTTAAGGTTTCTGTTTTCATCAGAAATACACATACCTATCACACTAACACATTGTGAAGAAAGCTAGAAAAGAGTTCCACATGAGTTTGCCCTGATAATTGAAAATGCTATATAAAAAAGTATATTTTAGCAAAGAATGGAATACTGTACTGTCTGATCTACTCATGTTAATTTGTACATTCTCATCTGAAACTAAATCTGCCATTAACTCACTGGACTTGTATGGAGATTAGAAAACTTCAGTTATATATATCATAATATATAGCTTATTTACTGAAAGCTCATGGTACATTCCTGTTATGAGACAACATAGTATTTACAGATATTTAAACAGTATCCTTAATAATCTATTTCCATGAATAGTTAGCCTTAAGTATTCACATAGACAAGAAGGAATAAAATTTATATATTAGCCTATATGAATTAAATTGAGCTACAGGGAAATTCAAGAGGAATTCTTTTACTTGTCAGTCACCATCATAGTAATTATTAGGCCTGCTTATATTTTAGGTATAGATTTTAGATTTATCTTAAAATTTAGATAGTGCGCTGCTTCCTAATACAGTCTGCTTCCAAGGTTAGGCAAATGAATGCCATTATATTCGATTTAACAGAAAAAGAGGGTGTCCATTTGTTTCACTGCTCTTTTTGTTTTAGGTGAACCTGACATGTTATCTAAAAAAGCTTAGCCATATATGAAAATAATCAGAAGCCTCAGATGAAAATGTCATGCCTTATCTCCATCAGTTATTTCATACTCACTGGATAGCATTAGATGATCTGTAATAGCTCAGGTGGGGAATAGTATATGGAAGGAAACTTCATCTCTAGTGCCCATCACTAATTAATCTGGGTTTTTCATTCATCCCACTCCATTTGTGAACATAAAATGTTCAAGAATGTTAAAAAACACCTATGAGCAAATGTGGTGTTCCTCAACACCACTCCTTACTTCCTGCCTGTGCATGTATAGTTTTGTTATATCAATCCAAATATGAATGGTCAGTCTTGCTATTTATCTTTTATAATTCACTCTGCTTTATGAATTGTGAATTAAAATCTAGAAAAGTTTACCTAAAAAATTGTCACAAATTGCCAAGAAACCCCAATCTCTACAATGAAGTTGAAGAAAAATGGATACTTTGTGAAACATAATCAGTAACCAAAAACAAATGTCTGAGAGAAAAATTCAAATTGTAATTTTATCTATCTCACTTCTTACTTTATGTTTTATGTACATGATGTTGCATACATGCAATTTTGTCCAGTTACTAAAGTTTCTGAAACTCTGTGGTATCAAATTGATAAATGAACTTTAATCAGCAGGATTATTTTGATAACTAAATAAACAAATGCATGTAAGTCTCAAAGAAAAAGTAATGCCTAAGTTTGGGGGAAAACGCCAAAATAAAACCAAAAGTGGGAAGCAGGGAGACAAATGGGTCTATGCAGAATTTTGCAAGTTTTTAATAACTCTTTGTTGATCACACAAACATGGAACTCTCCAAAACAGCAAAAGAGGTACTGGGAGCTTTTATACTTTTACATGAAAACATATTTCAACAGAGAGCCTTTCTGGATCAATCAAGGTTGGAAGTCAACTATACTTTAAGAAAGAGGAAATATGCAAAAAGAAAAATCCAAAGTAATTAGGATAAGTTTTCAAATAATAACATACTTATTATTTGTATTCTTATACTTGACAGTAACCTGTTGGATTAATTTTTTATCACAGTATATTCTATACTACATTTATGCTCAGGAAAATGACATCGATATATATAACCTTCCTTGAGAATTAAGTTTCTGTAACTTTCATTTAAAGGTATCTCAAGCTTTTGCTCCTTAGTGTTTTATGCCTTTAGTTCTCGTAACTCACTTTGTTAAAATATTATGTTATTATTTATACTATAATAAAAGACAGAATATTAAAATTAAAATCTATGATGTACTATCTTCTAATCACTTTTGATACATAAGATTTAAGTAATATATAGACCACAAAGTAAACAAACTTTCCTAAGGACAATATCAATACATTAGAAAACATGGACAATTCACATCCTTAGTAATTTAAAAACACTTTGAGAGGGCTCAGAATAAATTAGTTTAGGACCAAAATAAAGATATCATTTCATGACCATATTCACAGATGGTAATGAGTTGATAACTATTTTCAAGATGAAAGCAGGTTCTATGACGATAAGACAAAAATACTAAAAATAAGTAAACAAACTTGGGATAGATTATTCATGCAACATCCACCCCTGAATTTTTTACCTTACAAGTGAGATATTTTATTGACAAGGCTTAAACACAGTAACATTCTCTTAAGGAAAATAATAGAAGGTATTTCGTAATTGGAGGAAATCTTTAAGCAAAAAAAAAAAAAATTTCAACATCAAATTCTGTTAAGGTTGAATTCTGGAAACATTCTGAAGGTAAATAGTCTTTTTCTAAAAATACATAGAAAACATAAACTTATGGTAAAGATTAATACTAATGAAAGTTTTTCTCTTAAATTCCCAAATAAATTCTTATTTTGAACACCTATCAAGATAATTTAAGAAGAAGTATCAAACATTCCATTTGTGATGTTCAGGAAGCAAAGTCATTCATTAGAGTGGGCCAGGTCAATAGTCAAGAAGAGATGTATATAAAATGTATAAAAGTCTTCTAGGGTATCCAAATCACCACAAATGAATTGTTGAAACGTATCTGATTTTCAGCATGTCTTAACCCTAGTGCTCATTTCCATTTTCTCTCGGGCAGGGAGCTGGCTGTGACCCATGCTTTTCACAACCACAAGTTCTTTATCCCTAAATAACCGAATGTTCAAGAGAGTAGCAGACAGCCAGAGAAGACAATTTATTTAGAGAACTATTATGCGAGGAAGAAAACAAGTTGCCATTTCCAATTTGGAACTTAATTAGGGAGACAATAGTCTCCTGACTGATGCGCTGTGTTCCCTTTGGATATTTATGTGGGACAGTAATTGGAGTGTATTTTCCTGTTCCATTTCACATTGTCTAGGAAAGGGTTTCTCATGCTCCATGGCTTCCTAGTTAGATTCAGAAGAAAACATCTTGCAGCTACTGTCCTGTGCCATGGCCACACGCCTTCTAGACATTGTCAGCTGGTGAAACTTTTCCTTTTAATTCTGCCAAACAGCTAAGATAACAGGATTGTTAGAAGGAAAAGGTGACACAATAGGGCTTAGGTGATTGAGGGCTTTCCATCACTGAGAAACACAGAGAAAGTCACTCTTTAAAAAAACTGAAATAAATATCCAAAAATTCAATTGATGTGAGTATATATACATAAATATACAAGACAGGTAAGGTTTTAGTGACAGAGGTTGGACATCAGATGTTGTATTATCGACAGTTTATTCAATCTAGGTCTAAGTGGCATCATGGTGGGTCATGTGACCCTTGACAAGATCAAGAAAGAAATGTTATCTTTAAGGAGTTGTCTTGCAGATGCTGGGATAATGTTGCTCTTGGCTAAGCAGTTGATCCTGCTAATGGAGAGGTTTGCTTGTGCCTAATGCAGATACACCATGCCAAAGACCGTATCAAATAAAAGATAGTACTGAGACCCATTCACTTCTCCAGGGGATCTTCCTGACCCAGAGATCAAACCTGGGTCTCCTGCATTGCAAGCAGATTCTTTACTGTCTGAGCTATTAGCATGTCCATCAAATAAAAGGACGTGTAGTGAGACACACTACACTTCCAAAGAGATCCTTTCAAGTGTGGATGGAGATAGCTACCTCCATACACATGCAGAGAAAATCAAGTTTTCTTTTCTCTTGCCTACTAACTGTGCAACTACTCACATGGGAAAAAATTCATAGGCTCTCATCACATTGTCCAAATGATAGGCAATGGGGTAGGGGGGAGACATATTTATTACTTACTATGAAGTAATCACTAAGAGATTTCTCTGATTTCATTTATATTGAGGATAAAATTTTAAACAAAACCCAATATATGTGTTGAACAGCTACTTTGATGTACTGATCAAACCTTACTACAAATTTTTGAAGTACTTATTACCCTCAGTTTTTATAAGCTAAAATTTGTATTGAAAACTTAGTATTTAAAGCAAGTAACATAGCTATTAATAACTTTATTGACCCTTTGTTCATGACATTATTTATTTCACAGAAATATACTTTTCCTAGATATGTCAGCCTTAATCTAACACACCTCGCTTTTGAAGAATTAAGAATACTTTGGATTATCTGTAATTGTATCAATTTTTCAAAACAGTTTGAAAAGTGATTTAAGTATATCTGTAAGCATCTAAAACAGAGCTAGGCCTATGCCTACATTCAATAGACTAGTCTAGATCATGCTTGTAAAAGTATCAGGAGAGAAAACTGCTGATCAGCAGCACTGCCAGATATTATGTAGACAAATCACCACCATGGCTAATTTGCTAGTCCTCCATTCCCCATAATATGGAATGTGATGAAAGTTTATGAAAAGTTTTATGCTATATAATAAACCATGATATAATCAGAAATATACTAAACCAGTTCAGTCTCCTTCTATTTTCTTAACTGCATGAAATACTAAGATCATGTTCTAATAACTTTTGCTTTCCGAGTGTTTGACAAGTTGCAGATTTAACACTTAATTATATATATATAAATTTTTTTCATATTTAATATTGGATACATTATTCAGAATGGGACATGGCTACAATAATAAAACACCCTGTCTCAGCTGCTTCACATTGTAAAAGTCTTTTTTAAAACTTTCACTTTATTGAATTGTTTGATATATTATTATATAGAGTCTACAACATGCTGATTTGATGCACTTAAATAATTCAGTATGATTGCCATTGTAGCAGTAGCTAGCATTTTTGTCACTTTATGTAGTTATTTCTTTTTGTGGTGGGAATAATTTAGATCGAGTCTCTTAGAAAGTTTGATGTCTATAACACAATATTGTTGTCTATCTTGTATATACTTTTCTTTTTCCAACACATTATATGCCTATTAGAGCTCTGGTAGAGGCTCTGTTACTCATCATCCTCATTCCAAGATTCAGGCTCATGGAGCAGCTGGTGTTTGTAACATTTCCAGTAGCCATGGGAGAGAGAGAGAGCATGGCAAATTGTACACTGGCTCTCAGAGCTTACAACTAGTGTCACATATACCATATCTCTGCTCATGTTTCATTGTTCAAAACCAGTCACATAACCATACCTACTTATAAACAAAGGAGAAATACCACACCACCGCTTACTCAAATGGACCAGAAATATTTGAGAAAGAACTCTAAAACTCATCTTTTGATAAAGACGAAAAAGCCTGCTTCACTCTCTTCCCTGAATGTAAATATACTCACCCCCCCCAAAGGAAACAATCCAGGTAGTCACATTTTCAAGCTTAAAATATAGAATCTCTAGATAATACCTGCTGCCTTTTCATCAAAGCCAGTTTGAATCCCTCTTGATCAATATGAAGTAAAAAGACAAGCCTACTATGTTACTTTCTATCATATGGTATGTTCATACTTTGACCCTATAATTTGGTCTTTAAGTTACAGGATGTTAAAGAGGATTCCACTAGTCCAGTAAAGGAATGACTGTCTAAAGATATTCTAGAGATAGATATGGTGACATATGGGATATTGTGTCTCCCCACACACACACTTTATATAGAGAAGGTGATCAGAGCTTCCATCATATGAGGGATGTGTGTGTGTGTCATGTTAACACCATGCTTAGTTGCTGGTGGTGGTAATCAGAATTTAAAATGTGGGTAAAAGAATGTGACGGGATGCTGAGATGAGATATGGTTGGACTGTGCTGGATTAACTGCTGTTAAGTCAATATCACTGTCACCCCCTTTGATGGTCTTCTCTTCACTGCAGAAGAGACTAGCATCACATTCCGCAGAATCCTTCCAGAACAGTTTTCTGTGGAGTTAGAGTCTACCACTGACAGTCACCCATGTAAGCGTTGGAAAATAAAAGGGAAGAACATATAACTATTTAGTAGAGGCAGCTGCAGCCAGACACATGAGCAGGTATCAGCTGTCAAGTCTGCAGGTACTTCAAGGTGAACTTTTGCAAAGTCTGTACTTCGGTGCTCATGGCAGCTGGCATAGCTGATAAGGCCCCTTGGGAGTCACTCCAACTTCATTGCAACTGTCTGAGGCAAACATACGGCACTTCTCAGAGGCACCTGAGTTCTTCAGTGGCTCCAACACAAGCTCCTGAGATCCACCACTTCCATTCTGCTGGCTAAGCAAGCTAGTGACAGCTTACTGCCTTTCTCTTTTCTGGCGTCCCACAACTGTAGATGCCTCTGATTCTATGTATTATCAAAGACAGGTCGACCAGTTCTTGTTTTTCTATACAAATACTGACTGATACCTGAGTCATACTGAACATCCTGTGGAAGACATTTGACATCAACCACAGACAGCACAGGAGTGGCCGAGAGGAGCTTCCCAACATCAAAGGTAAGGAGCAGCAGCTGTGCTTTGCTGGAGCAGCCGTGAAAATATACCCCATGTCCAAGGTAAGAGAAGCCCAAGTAAGATGGTAGGTGCCGCGAGAGGGCATCAGAAGGCACACAGACTGAAACCACAATCACAGACAAGTAGCCAATCTGATCACATGGACTATAGCCTTGTCTAACTCAATGAAACTAAGCCATGCCATGTGGGGCCACCCAAGACAGACGGGCCATGGTGGAGAGATCTGACAGAATGTGGTCCACTGGAGAAGGGAATGGCAAACCACTTCAGTTATTTTTGCCTTGAGAACCCCATGAACAGTATGAAAAGGCAAAATGATAGGATACTAAAGGGGAACTCTCAGATCAGTAGGTGTCCAATATGCCACTGGAGATCAGTGGAGAAATAACTCCAGAAAGAATGAAGGGATGGAGCCAAAGCAAAAACAATACCCAGTTGTGGCTGTGACTGGTGATAGAAGCAAGGTACGATGCTGGAAAGAGCAATATTGCATAGGAACCTGGAATGTCAGGTCCATGAATCAAGGCAAATTGGAAGTGGTCAAACAGGAGATAGCAAGAGTGAACATCAACATTCTAGGAATCAGCAAACTAAGATGGACTAGAATGGGTGAATTTAACTCAGATGACCATTATATCTACTACTGTGGGCAGGAATCCCTTAGAAGAAAAGGAATAGCCATCATAGTCAACAAAAGAGTCCAAAATGCAGTACTTGGATGCAATCTCAAAAACAACATAATGATTTCTGTTCGTTTCCAAGGCAAACCATTCAATATCACAGTTATCCAAGTCTATGCTCCAAGCAGTAATGCTGAAGAAGCTGACGTTGAATGGCTCTATGAAGACCTACAAGACCTTCTAGAACTAACACCCAAAAAGACGTCCTTTTCATTATAAGGGACTGGAATGCAAAAGTAGGAAGTCAAGAAACACCTGGAGTAACAGGCAAATTTGGCCTTGGAGTACACAATGAAGCAGCGCAAAAGTTAATAGAGTTCTGCCCAGAGAATGCACTGGTCATAGCAAACACTCTCTTCCAAAAACACAAGAGGAGACTCTACACATGGACATCTCCAGATGGTCAACACTGAAATCAAATTGATTATATTCTTTACAGCCAAAGATGGAGAAGCTCTATACAGTCAGCAAAAACTAGACTGGGTACTGACTATGGCTCAGATCCATGAACTCCTTATTGCCAAATTTAGATTTAAATTGAAGAAAGTCAGGGAAACCACTAGACCATTCAGGCATGACCTAAATCAAATCCCTTATGATTATACAGTGGAAGTGAGAAATAGATTTAAGGGACTAGATCTGATGAACTATGAGCAGAAGCTCGTGACACTGTACAGAGACAAGGATCAAGACCATCCCAAAGAAAAATAAATGCAAAAAAGCAAAATGGCTGTCTGAAGAGGCCTTATAAATAGCTCTGAAAAGAAGAAAAGTCAAAAGCAAAGAAGAGGAAAGATTAAGCATCTGAATGCAGAGTTCCAAAGAATAGCAAGGAGAGATAAGAAAATCTTCCTCAGTGATCAATACAAAGAAATAGAGGAAAACAATAGAATGGGAAAGACTAGAGATCTCTTCAAGAAAATTAGAGATACCAAGGGAACATTTCATGCAAAGATGGACTCAATAAAGGACAGAAATGGAATGGACCTAACAGAAGCAGAAGATATTAAGACAGGGTGGCAACAATACACAGAAGAACTGGACAAAAATGACCTTCACAACCCAGATAATCACGATGGTGTGAGCACTCACCTAGATCCAGACATCCTGGGATGTGAAGTCAAGTGGGCCTTAGGAAGCATTACTACGAACAAAGCTAGTGGAGGTGTTGGAATTCCAGTTGAGCTATTTCAAATCCTAAAAGTTGATGCTGTGAAAGTGCTGCACATAGTATGTCAGCAAACTTGGAAAACTCAGCAGTAGGCACAGGACTGGAAAAGGTCAGTTTGCATTCAACTCACAAAGAAAGGCAATGCCAAAGAATGTTCAAACTACCGCACAATTGCACTCATCTCACACGCTAGTAATGTTCAAAATTCTCCAAACCAGGCTTCAGCAATACATGAACCGTGAACTTCCAGATGTTCAAGCTGGTTTTAGAAAAGGCAGAGGAACCAGAGATCAAATTGCCAACATGCCCTGAATCATCGAAAAAGCAAGAGATTTTCAGAAAAATCTCTATTTCTGCTTTATTGACTATGCCAAAGCCTTTGACTGTGTAGATCACAATAAACTGTGGATAATCCTAAAGAAGACTGGGATACCAGACCACCTGACCTGCCTCATGTGAAAGCTGTATGCGGGTCAGGAAGCAACAGTTAGAACTGGACATGGAACAACAGACTGGTTCCAAAAAGGAAAAGGAGTACATCAAGGCTGTATATTGTCACTCTGTTTATTTGACTTTATATGCAGAGTACATCATGAGAAACACTGGGCTAGAGGAAGCCCAGGCTGGAATCAAGATTGCTGGGAGAAATATCAATGAACTCAGATATGCATATGACACCACTCTTATGACAGAAAGTGAAGAATGAAAGAACCTCTTGATGACAGTGAAAGAGGAGAGTGAAAAAGTTGGCTTAAAGCTCAGCATTCAGAAAACGAAGATCATGGCATTCGGTCCCATTACTTCATGGTAATTAGATGGAGAAACAGTGGAAACTGGCTGATTTTGTTTTTCGGGGCTAAAAATCACTGCAGATGGTGATTGCAGCCATGAAATTAAAAGACACTTACTCCTTGGAAGGAAAGTTATGACCAACATAGACAGCATATTAAAAAGCAGAGATATTACTTTGCCAACAAAGGTCTGTCTAGTCAAGGCTATGGTTTTTCCAGTGGTCACGCATGGATGTGAGAGTTGGACTGTGAAGAAAGCTGAGCACCAAAGAACTGATGCTTTTGAACTGTGGTGTTGGAGAAGACTCTTGAGAGTCCCTTGGACTCCAAGGAGATCCAACCAGTCCATCCTAGAGGGGGATCAGTCCTGGGTGTTCATTGGAAGGACTGTGTTGAAGCTGAGACACCTGTACTTTGGCCACCTGATGCGATTCATTTAAAAGACTCAGATGCTGGGAAAAATTGAGGGCAGGAGGAGAAGGGACGACAGAGGATCAGATGGTTGGATGGTATCATTGACTCAATTGACAAGGGGTTGGGTAGGCTCCAGCAGTTGGTGATGGATAGGGAGGCCTGGCGTGCTGCAGTTCATGGGTTTGCAGAGACGGACATGACTGAGCCATTGAACTGAACTGAATAGATTATACTGCATGGCTGTTCAAGAAATATATATATTTTTAATATTTAAGTATCCAATGGAAGATTTATAAGCATTATAATAATAAATAATTATATATTTTGTTCATATTGTTATTAATTTTAAGATAAAATTATTAATTGTATTACATTGTCAGGAAAAATATTCTTAGGAAATCAACCTAAAATTTCCCATTTAATCTCCATAAACTCACAAGAAACAAATGAGTAGATTTATTTTCATTGCTTTTAATTTTAATTCCCATGAAATTCAAGCAGAAATAATTTTGTAGTTACTTAAATGATAATTTTTTTCAAACCAAATAAAGTCTGTTAGTAATGATACAAAATTTCACTTTCAAGCATAGGAATTATAGATGAGGGATATTTAGAGTTTCAAATTACCTATCATCTTTCACAAGTGACATTTCTGAAACTCTAACAAGTAGCTCCCACCCCTAACAGACTAGCACATCCCTATTTAGTTTCTTATTTGTCTCTGTCAGTCTGACCCATGGGTTTAGTCCCCAAGGCATCAAAATGAGACTTGGCATTGATCACTGAAATTTATGATACTTTGAAAGATCGCACCTGATTAATGGTACAGCCACACTGTATGTATTTTCATAGCCATACTCATTCACAGTCAGTGCTGGTAGCATGTTGAGATAGTGGGAGGACTTTTAGATAAACTGGAGATTGGCATAAATCCTGGCATCTGTACGTCTGTACAATTTAAAAGCTGCTGCATTTGTTAAAGGAGTATCAAAGACTTGAAGTTATGTTTCACCCAGTAGATGTTTCACTTTGGCCTAATCCTGCAGTCTAAAAGTTAACTTTTGAAATGTTTTGAAATCCTTAGACACCTAAAAGTTTACAAACTGGCACTCTTTTATAGATAAGTCTGATTCACCTATCCCACACTTTGGCTCCTTTTCTTCCTCTTAGAGCTCCGTTTTAATAGATTAGCATCCTTGAGTCTTAGTTTCCTCATCTGCAAAATAGAGGTCCATCTTTCAGAAGATTGTTCTAAGAATAAATGAGAGAGTCATGTTCTAAGAGTAAATGAGACAGCCCAGTGCTAGGCATTTAGTAGCTATTAATAAATCTTACCTATGAATTTGCTTATTAAGTATCCTATAATATACATACAAAATAAAGAATAAAGTGATTCAAGTATAATCAAAGGTCATCAAACCATTTTCTAACTTCCTTGTCTCAATTCCAGATTTTTTTTTTTTAAATCTGCTTAAGAATCCATATTATTTCATGGCTTTCTTATTGCATCAGTAAATCAGGAGTTAAGTGATCACATGCACAACTCTCCTGGGTGGTCTTTCTGGCCACCACAACCTAAAGTTGGACTAAACTTTGCTCAGACTATCAAATCTAAGATCATAATCCAGGGTGGTATGCCCCTAGGCAAATGAATGCAAAAACCACAACATCTAATGAGAAACAAAGTAAAAATTAAGTGAATGTGAACAAAATTCTTGGAAGTGACAGCCACATTCCTTGAAATTCCTTTTATCAATATTGGTTTCCACATTTATGTGTCTAGTTGAAGTTTTCCTTCTTTAAACTACTGCTTTCCAGAGTAGTATACAGACCTCCCAAGCATCTTACATGTGGGAAATTTGAGGTCTGTGCTTACCTGTCTTCTCACTGCATTCCATAAAATATGAGCTCACCATCCACAGCTTTCAGGAGCTTTTGAAGTTCTCTTCATGTATCCTGTCATGCTATTAAATTGTTTTTCCATGTTATTTTCCTTAAATAAACTATATTGTTTTGCCTGTAAGACTGCCAAAGCATAAAGGAATGTTATTAACAAATTTCAAAGATGTGTATTTTCATCAAAAAGAAATAACTTCAAGTCCTTCTAGTTTACAAACTTAAAAACCTGAGGTGGGAACAGCACCTGCTATGATGTCTAACTTCCACACCTGGAATATTTATTTTAAGGCATCCTTTCCCTGTTCATATCAAAGATTTTCTTTTTCCATAATTAATTTCCGAATCTTGTCACCTGACTTATTTTTCATGAGAGAAAACAGGTTTACCAGACCCTGTGGATAAAAACATCTTACAGTAAAGGGAAACAGATGGTAATTCAAAGTGGCATTTACATGGATACTATGGGCAAGTAAAAGCAAAACATTTCTGATTCATGACTGATCTCAATCAACCTGATGAAGGCGAAAAATGCAAATGACTGGAGATAAAGAGATTTTCTAAACTGAGTGCCAGGACAAGGTTAGAATCCTATCCTTCTTCTAAAACATGTGTGTTAAATGAGTAGTAATTTTTTTTCAACTTATGTAAGTAAAGCAGAAGTGCTGCTTCAGTTTTGTTTTGCCTTTTGTCAGTGATCACAGATCCCATCCCTGAAAACAGAGCCTGCACATATTTAGCACTGTTTAGTAGTTAGTTTACTATCTGAAACTTTTCCAATAGGAGTTATTATGGGAGACAGAAAATAAGGTATGAATTTAGAGTTCAGACAAACCTGTGTTCTAACCGTGCTGTGCCTGATGTCCACAAACATCATTTTCTTTACCTTAAAATTTTAAAATGAAATGAAAATAATGATCATTATTTTACAGATTTTTAGAGTTGGGATTTTTAGGACAAAGGCAATAATAAAGGTTATTTTCCTTCTATCAGCCATTCTTAGCTTCTCACCCTTTCCTTATGCTGATTTGTCTGTTACTTTATCCCCTGACTTCATCGTTTAGATATTTTACAATCGACTGCAGCCATGAAATTAGAAGATAACTGCTTCTTGGCAGGTAAGCTGTGGCAAAACTACACAGTGTATTAAAAAGCAGAGACATCACTTTGCTGGCAAAGATCCATATAGTCAAGACCATGGTCTTTCCAATAGTCATGTAAGGATGTGAGAGCTGGACTGGAAAGAAGGCAGAGCGCCCAAGAATTGATGCTATTGAACTGTGGGGTTGGAGAAGACTCTTAAGGGTCCCTTGGACTGCAAGGAGATCAAACCAGTCAACCTTAAAAGGAAATCAACTCTGAATACTCACTGGAAGGACTGATGCTGAAGCTCTAATACTTTCACCAGCTGATGTGAACAGCCAACTCATTGGAAAAGACTTTGATGCTGGGAAAGATTGAAGGCAGAAGGAGCTGAGGGTGACAAAGGATCAAATGGTTGGATGGCATCACTGATTCAGTGGACATGAACCTGGGCAAACTCCATGATATGGTGAAGAATAGGGATGCCTGGCATGCTGCCGTCCCTGAGGCTGCGAAGAGTCAGATACTACTTGGCAACTGAACAACAATCTCAAAACAGTCCTCTGAAGTAGGTAACTTTATCTCAATTTTCAAAAAGGAAACGGAAGTTTACAGAGTTATATCAAATTAGACTCTAATCAGGAAAATAAATACCACTCATAGTATTTCCAAGAGAGGGAATTTAAACTTGGGAATTATTTTCACAGGTTATGGAAAAGCAGAGAAAGCTCTCAGGGGTAGCTGAGGGAACCCAGTAATTAGCCCCACAAAAAGGAAAGACTCTCCCACCAGGGTTGGCAGTCAACAGGAAAGACATTCTGCATCAGGGCCATCCTGTGCAAATTCCCTTTACTCCTCCTGAAGCTGTTAAGAGGGAACTAAAGTCTCTTAGAATTTGCAGCCACTGCTGAAGGTACTGCTGAAGTCAGACTGGATTAGGTACAGTTCCATCCCGAATTCAAGTGGCCATTAAGCAGAATATTCAGGATTCATCTCCAGATCCTTCTGACTCCTTTTTATGAAATGAATAAAATTTTACATGTGAAAAATTTTATAAATTTTAATTCACAATAGATATTTAAGGTATAAATACAATTTTAGATTAAACATAAATCTTGGAATTTCCTTTAAAAAGAAATCAGAAAGAATCTTTGGAACTTACAGTGAGAACTTTTTCAACACTTCTTCTTGGAGTGATTCCATCTAGTCTAATGGTTTTAAGTGAAAACCAGGCCTTTACTAAAGGTTTTTGGATTAAAGTGAGTCTAATGGGGTTTTGCCATAGTTTTCCTTATGTTATCTTCTATTTGACCATGAACTTTCTTTTTGAAACACAAAATCAGAAGACTAGAGGGGATACAGAGTAAGACAGCAGGCTGAGTAGATCTTTGTTGTTTAGTCTTATTAGCTGTGGTTGAATTAAATTTTGGAAAAAAAAAAAAAGACGTGTTTGAAGTGATGGACAGTAAGACTGAACTCCTGAAATGTAGTTCACAACTACCTCATTTCCTAAACTAAAATCCTGGGACAATAAATAAAAGGATCTGCAATGAAAGACTGTCAATCCAGTGTGTATCAACTATTCATATATCTCAATTGGCAATGATAACAGCAAATGTGTTCAATGAGCAGTCTTTATTCCTGCAAAGTAGGAAATGCATAATGGACAGAAAAATAAAGAATTCACTTTTCAATATTCAAAACTATACAGCATTAGAATGTTTATATGTAGATAAACTTTTTCAAGTATTTGTTGAAATTACTGACCAAAATATCCCAAACTGCAGTTGAACTTCTGCCAGCAATAAAGGGCTGTGCTTCAACTCCATTTCACAGTTTTTGGGTTTCATAGCCTTTAGGCAAGCACAATTCATACTCATTACTATGCTTGGAAAGATCCATTTGAAGAACAGTTATACAAACAAAGAAGCTAGTACACATTGTCCTAAAATGCTACTGTGTTTAACAACAAAAAAGACTGATTTTTAAAGTACTATATCGTACACCATTTGGGATTTGCATATGAGAAATTTCAAAGCATTGTATCTACAAGATATGAAACCCTGTAAGTGTTAATATTTTCAAGCATCTGATGTTTAACTAACTTCTCACATTTTTCCAACTAATCTGTGAGTAAGAAAGAATATTTTTTCTATATACTTTGTAAATGATGAAAGCAACTAGATTTTGTATGGAAGGCAAGTAGCTGTTTGACTGAGCTATGAATAAAAAATAGATAAAACTAGAAAAAATAAATGGTCCCTTTTACTTATAAATGTAATGGACCAGGAGTTATAATCATGTGAAGTATGATGGCAAAATCTCAATGAAGTAATTTCTCTCCATTGGAAATAATAGGTATGAGTTTTTTCACAACTTGACTAAAATATTATTGTTGACATTAAGAAATTCTAGATCTAGATATATAGACAGTTCACCTTGAAAGAATAAAGATTAAAAGACAAACTTGATAGAAAAATCCCTGTATTCAGAACATTACAGAGTGGGAAAAAAACCACAATTGGATTAGACATACATACAGTGTTACTGGTAATGGACTGTATGGTAGGGGCCTATAAAACACCAAATAAGATAAAATTAACTTCTTCCTTGTCAAGGAAGATGATACCAAAAAGCAAGGAAAATAAAAAGAATATAATTATTGCAATGCAAATCAACAAGTCCATTACCAGTAACATTGTTTCATTATATAATTTTGCAGGTAAAAGCCAATGTGGGTTTTCAAGTGATGGGAAAAAAACACTGTAAGTAAAACTTCAGTTGTAAAAGAGTGTTGGGTGAAGATGGTTTTATTCCATGAAACTGTTTTCACTAGTGCTTGGCCTTATACTTATTTTAGATTGGCATCTCCTTCCCCTCCCGTTTGTATGGCCAATGTGAGTCTTATCCAGTAATTCAAGGTCACCTCTAGCACACAATTCCTTCCCCAGTCTGGGGCATGTCACTGTCTTCTTTCTAACTGCAGGTGTAGTATGTTCTTATCCTACTCACTGTATGTCTCTCCACCTATACAGTAAGTCCATGTAAAGCAGGAGCCATTTTGAAAAACTCAGTATATAACATAAGACATGGCACATGAATGTTTACTAATTAACCATGTCAATACTCTGTTTATAGAGGAAGAGACTGATAAAGATGAAATTTCCTAACTTGCTAGACTCTGTTCTACAAATTTCAGTTGATAAGTTTTGTTCCATTTCAGACTAAATTTTAAAATACTGGCTGTTCATTTTAGGAAAAACTCAGCCTCTAGATTTTTTTAAATAAGAAAACCAAAGACTAAAGCTATTATCTTTTCCAGTTGTTAGATTTAATATAACTGAGTAGACATCAAGTTTTAATGAAAAATTATATTTTAAATATGGTTTAAAAACTGAATATATCATAATGCTAGAATAAATCCCCTAAAAATGAAAAGAAAAGCAAAAGAAGACTGCATTGAAAGAAAAATATTCTAATCCTTTACATGTTATAATGATTATTTACTTCTCAAGTTTGAAATTCTAACTTTAAATCTACAGACTTCTCAGTATCTGAGAGCGCCTGATGAATTAATTGTTTTCTTGAAGAATGTTCTTTTGACTACTGAGGATAATAGTGCTTAGTTTGTTCAGTTCCTTGTGACTCCATCATCAGTAATGCATCATCACAATGTCACCTTGCCTGTCAGGCTCAACGAAGGAGGGATGAGCATAGGCACTTAACTGCTTTCTCTCTTGCTGGAACTGGCAGCTATTATTAAGAGTTAGTGCACATGGGCACAATAAGCCAGAGGAGATGTCTTAGCTTCAGCATATATGCCGAACCTGAAAAAAGTAACTTTGATCTTCAATTCTGCCAACCTGACATCCTTCACAGGCATAACGTTCCCTAAAAATTTCAAAACAAAACCCTCCCATCTGGGATTACTGTCATATAATTTCTGTATCTTGCTGGCTTCAAAAGACTGAATCTTTTAACATGCTATTTCAGTCATTTTAAAAATAAGAGGATAGAGACTTGGGATGATTGCCCCACATAGAAACTCAGCTGGACAATGATAAAGCATCTGAATTTTAATAAGAAAGTATCCACGCTTTGCAGAACCACAAAATATCCATTCAGAATATAAGAAAAAGAGAACATTTCCCATGAGATGTCTCTATAAACTACCTAATTAGCTAATTAAAGCCTGATGAGAACTAGATAGAACATAGATTTTGGTTAAAGTTTTACCTGAATCTTAGAGTTTGTACCCCTAATTCTTACTGTGTCATAAGTACACTTGCTCAATGGATTAATAAGTATATAGAGTTTGGGAAAAAAATATGACCATCACATCCAAAAACTCAGAATATATGTCTTAGTAATAACAGAAATTAGCCACACCTTCACATTTATATATGTTTATGTAGATAAATACCATTAATCAATATGTAACTATAATAATTTCATGACTGATCTCTGTTACGCAATCCTGTAAATGAAATGGTTCACTTAACAAGAAGAAAAGATTTGGAAGAGAATTGAGGGGAAAAGAACACTGGAAAGATAGCAGGGAAAACAGTCTGAAGATCATGGTTCCAGTCCCAGCTTGATGAGTAACTGATTGACTTTTGATTTTAGTTAAGACACTTAACCTTCTGGATCTATCTCCTCATGATAAAATGAAGATGATCACTATAGTCTAGATTTAATATACTCTGACTTGGTGCTAATGAGAAATGTGAAAAAGATATTTCTCTCTTTATTCCAAAAATCAGTGAACACTAAAGTGGGCAGAAGTGCTCTAGAGTGAATATACTTGTCTAAATATAAACTATGAACCTGTCACTTCCTCATTGGGTAAGTTGGTAACTTAGAACTCTACATATCAGCCAAATAGGAATAACAATTTCAGCTTCCCAGGGTTGTTTTCTAAGTATAAATGAGAGAATGCACATAAAAAAGCATAGTATGGTGACTTAAGTAATAGGAATACTTCAATGAATCTTAGCAACTACTTATAGTAATACCAATGGTAGACAAAGACAGTAATAGCAGCAGAACCCCAAAGTCAGTCACATTAAGGAAAGATAATGCCTTTTAGGGTAACAAAACTTAGAATATGATTGAAGATAGGAACATAATTCAAAAGAGTAGATGTATCTCAAAGTAAGATTATTCAGCAACAGAAGCACAGATATGGAACAGCCACTGAGAAAACATGGGCACTGACTAGGTAAAGGTAAGCACTTTTTTCAATGTGGGAAAGTTGTAGCTGACACATGTTGAGTATAGGTCCATCAGACAAGTATGTTTCTATCAAAGGAATTTTGACATATCGAGTTATGAGGTCCTGATGACATTAAAACTCAAAAAAATTGTTAAAACAATACTTCTTGTTGTGATTCCAAAATATTGAAACAAGTGTCTGATAATTTTTCTTTTCAGGTAATTATCTATATAGAGAAAATGTAACAGGCAGGCTAACAAAAGAATTTTTTCCTTCTGTTTGACACATTACTTATTGTGAATCAACAAGCTAATATCCTGGACTTCTACTTCAGTCTTTGTGACTATGACACAGCCAGAGACTGCACCTGAGTTCAATCAAGACTTCACATCAAAATGTAGAACTAGTTTACATCATAAAGCCAAACTGGCCTCTATTAAATTCATTTAAGTACTGCTTTGAAAATATTTTACCACTTTCTTTTGACACTCAAACCTCTTTAAGTGTCATTTTTCCCTAATACAATTCAATCATATAATCCATTAGCCTATGAACTGGAATATAGGCTTCTACTTCATTTCAAACACTTCAAAATGCTGAATAAGATATTAACAATTAAACAAAAGAAAAATATAACTGACCTTGATAGGAAAAAAATGATTCTAAGTCAGAAGAGCAAAGCACATAAGACAAATAAGAGATTTAAAATATGGGGGAAACACAATATTAAAATAAGCCCAACATAAGGAGTAGGACATTATTACATAGGCAGGGGAAAAGGACATGGTTTTGATACCAGAAAAGTCATAGAGCTGGAACTCTAGTACCTAAATGATAAATGGACCCTAGGAAATCCTCTCTTAACGAAAACAGAATTATAGAAATTATATCCTCAGGTCCAGAAAAGTCCTAAGTCTGTGTGTCTGACTCTGATTCCATACATATTTATAAGTTCTCATAAATATATTATACATATTTATATATGTTTATACATAAAGATAAAATTAAAAGCTTCTGCACAACAAAGGAAAATATAAGCAAAGTGAAAAGACAGCCTTCTGAATGGAAGAAAATAATAGCAAATGAAACAACCGACAAACAACTATTCTCAAAGATATACAAGCAACTTATGCACCTCAACTCCAGAAAAATAAACGAACCAATCAAAAATGGGCCAAAGAACTAAATAGGCATTTCTCCAAAGAAGACATACGGATGGCTAACAAACACATGAAAAGATGTTCAACATCACTCATTATCAGAGAAATGCAAATCAAGACCACAATGAGGTACCATTTCACTCCAGTCAGAATGGCTGCGATCCAAAAGTCTACAAGCAATAAATGCTGGAGAGGATGTGGAGAAAAGGGAACCCTCTTACACTGCTGGTGGGAATGCAAACTAGTACAGCCATTATGGAAAACAGTGTGAAGATTCCTTAAAAAACTGCAAATAGAGCTGCCTTATGACCCAGCAATCCCCTGCTGGGCATACACACTGAGGAAACCAGAACTGAAAGAGACACGTGTACCCCAATGTTCATTGCAGCACTGTTTATAATAGCCAGGACATGGAAACAATCTAGATGTCCATCAACAGATGAACGGATAAGAAAGCTTGTGGTACATATACACAATGGAATATTACTCAGCCCTTAAAAAGAATAAATTTGACTCAGTTCTAATGAGATGGATGAAACTGGAGCCAATTATACAGAGTGAAGTAAGCCAGAAAGAAAAACACCAATACAGTATACTGGCACATATATATGGAATTTAGAAAGACAGTAACGATGACCCTCTATGTGAGACAACAAAAGAGACACAGAGCTATAGAATGGACTTTTGGACTCTGAGGGAGAGGGAGAGGGAGGGATGATTTGGGATAATGGCATTGAAACATGTATACTATCATGTAAGAAACGAAGCGCCAGTCTATGTTCAATACAGGATACAGGATGCTTGGGGCTGGTGCAGGATGATCCAGGGAGATGATATGGGGTGGGGAGGTGGGAGGGGGCTTCAGCATTGGGAGATCGTGTACACCTGTGGCTGATTCATGTCAATGTATGGCAAAACAAATACAGTATTGTAATGTAGAATAAAGTATTAAAAAAAAAATCTCTAGTCTTTCCCATTCTCTTCTTTTCCTCTATTTCTTTGCATTGATCGCTGAAGAAGGCTTTCTTATCTCTTCTTGCTATTCTTTGGAACTCTGCATTCAGATGCTTATATCTTTACTCTTCTTTGCTTTTGACTTTTCTTCTTTTCAGAGCTATTTATAAGGCCTCTTCAGACAGCCATTTTGCTTTTTGCATTTATTTTTCTTGGGGATGGTCTTGATCCCTGTCTCTGTACAGTGTCACGCGCTGATGAAGGCTTTCTTATCTTTTCTTGCTATTCTTTGGAACTCTGCATTCAGATGCTTATATCTTTACTCTTCTTTGCTTTTGACTTTTCTTCTTTTCAGAGCTATTTATAAGGCCTCCCCAGACAGCCATTTTGCTTTTTTGCATTTCTTTTCCATGGGGATGATCTTGATCCCTGTCTCCTGTACAATGTCACAAACCGCTGTCCATAGTTCATTAGGTATTCTATCTATCAGATCTAGGCCCTTAAATCTATTTCTCACTTCCACTATATAATCATAAAGGATTTGATTTAGGTCATACCTGAATGGTCTAGTGGTTTTCCCTACTTTCTTCAATTTCAGTCTGAATTTGGTAATAAGGAGTTCATGATCTGAGCCACAGTCAGCTCCTGGTCTTGTTTTCATCGACTATATAGAGCTTCTCCATCTTTGGCTGCAAAGAATATAATCAACCTGATTTCGGTGTTGACCATCTGGTGATGTCCATGTGTAGAGTCTTCTCTTGTGTTGTTGGAAGAGGGTGTTTGCTATGACCAGTGCATTTTCTTGGCAAAACTCTATTAGTCTTTGCCCTGCTTCATTCCGCATTCCAAGGCCAAATTTGCCTGTTACTCCAGATGTTTCTTGACTTCCTACTTTAGCATTCCAGTCCCCTATAATGAAAAGGACATCTTTTTTGGGTGTTAGTTCTAAAAGATCTTGTAGGTCTTCATAAAACCGTTCAACTTCGGCTTCTTCAGCATTACTGATTGGGGCATAGACTTAGATAACTGTGATATTGAATGGTTTGCTTCGAGACGAACAGAGATCATTCTGTCGTTTTTGAGACTGCATCCAAGTACTGCATTTTGGACTCTTTTGTTGACCATGATGGCTACTCCATTTCTTCTGAGGGATTACTGCCTACAGTAGTAGATATAATGGTCACCTGAGTTAAATTCACCCATTCCAGTCCATTTTAGTTCACTGATCCCTAGAATGTTGACATTCACCCTTGCCATCTCTTGTTTGACCAAGGGAACATTTCATGCAAAGATGGGCTTGATAAAGTACAGAAATGGTCTGGACCTAACAGAAGCAGAAGATAGTAAGAAGAGGTGGCAAGAATACATGGAAGAACTGTACAAAAAGATCTTCATGACCCAGATAATCATGATGATGTGATCACTCATCTAGAGCCAGATATCTTGGAAAGTGAAGTCAAGTGGGCCTTAGAAAGCATCACTACGAACAAAGCTAGTGGAAGTGATGGAATTCCAGTAGAGCTGTTTCAAATCTTGAAAGATGATGCTGTGAAAGTGCTATACTCAATATGCCAGCAAATTTGGAAAACTCAGCTGTGGCCACAGAACTGGAAAAGGTCAGTTTTCATTCCAACCCCAAAGAAAGGCAATGCCAAAGAATGCTCAAACTACCACACAGTTGCACTCATCTCACATGCTAGTAAAGTAATGCTCAAAATTCTCCAAGCCAGGCTTCAGCAATACATGAACTGTGAACTTCCTGATGTTCAAGCTGGTTTTAGAAAAGGCAGAGGAACCAAAGATCCAATTGCAAACATCTGCTGGATCATGGAAAAAGCAAGAGAGTTCCAGAAAAACATCTCCTTCTGCTTTATTGACTATTCCAAAGCCTTTGACTGTGTGAATCACAATAAACTGTGGAAAATTCTGAAAGAGATGGGAATACCAGACCACCTGACCTGCCTTTTGAGAAATCTGTATGAAGGTCAGGAAGCAACAGTTAGAACTGGACATGGAACAACAGACTGGTTCCAAATAGGAAAAAGAGTACGTCAAGGCTGTATACTGTCACTCTGTTTATTTAACTTATATGCAGAGTACATCATGAGAAATGCTGGACTAGAAGAAACACAAGCTAGAATCAAGATTGCCGGGAGAAATATCAATAACCTCAGATATGCAGATGATACCACCTTTATGGTAGAAAGTAAAGAAGAATTAAAGAGCCTCTTGATGAAAGAGGAAAGTGAAAAAGTTGGTTTAAAGCTCAACATTCAGAAAACAAAGATCATGGCATCCGGTCCCATCACTTCATGGGAAATAGATGGGGAAACAGTGGAAACAGTGTCAGACTTTTTTTTGGGGGGAGGGGGCTCAAAAATCATTGCAGATGGTGACTGCAGCCATGAAATTAAAAGACGCTTACTTCTTAGAAGAAAAGTTATGACCAACCTAGATAGTATATTCAAAAGCAGAGACATTACTTTGCCAACTAAGGTCCGTCTAGTCAAGGCTATGGTTTTTCCTGTGGTCATGTATGGATGTGAGAGTTGGACTGTGAAGAAGGCTGAGCACCGAAGAATTGATGCTTTTGAACTGTGGTGTTGGGGAAGACTCTTGAGAGTTCCTTGGACTGCAAGGAGATCCAACTAGTCCATTCTAAAGGAGATCAGCCCTGGGATTTCTTTGGAAGGAATGATGCTAAAGCTGAGACTTCAGTACTTTGGCCACCTCACGCGAAGAGTTGACTCATTGGAAAAGACTCTGATGCTGGGAAGGATTGGGGACAGGAGGAGAAGGGGATGACAGAGGATGAGATGGCTGGATGGCATCACTGACTCGATGAACGTGAGTCTGAGTGAACTCCGGGAGATGGTAATGGACAGGGAGGCCTGGCATGCTGCAATTCATGGGGTTGCGAAGAGTCAGACACGACTGAGCGACTGAACTGAACTGATACATAAAGAGATTATAAATACAGTTATTAAAACTAAGAGCTTGTTTAAGTAACATCAAATAAATTTTCATTCAAGAAGAATATGTAAACTGGAAAATAGATAAAACTATATTATCTAGGAAGCAAAAGAGAAATAATTTGTAGACAATATAAAATAACAATTGAGTTATCCTTTATACTGCATAAAATTTTCAAGAGAAGAGAATATAGTTAATTGGAGATAAACATATTTCAAGAAATAATAATTAACAAGCTTCCAAGTAAAAGACTTGAATTAAATAACTAAAATGAGTCCTGATTCAAAAAAAAAAAAAAAACAGACATAGAAACATTTTATGGTGAAAATATATATATATGCATATATTATATATGTCTTTAAGTATATATATATATACTGAAAGAAAGGTAAAAGTTCTAGAAGAAAATAAGGTTTTAAAGAAAAACCCATTGCTTAAAAAATAATTAAAATCTTATGAAAGGTTATTTCTCAGTTACAGTTTAAGATGACAGTGAAAAAATACCTTCAAAATATTGGGAATAAATAAGATTAATCTAATATTCTAAATTCCAATGAAATAATATCAAATAGTAATGAAAATAGAGGTAGTTAAGAGAGAAAGTGAGAGCATTTACTTGTTTACTCAGATTCTGATTGAAAGGTAGGGATAACCTTATCAAATGTAAACATTAAGACAATATGTCATGTTAAAATTTTAAGGTCAATCACAAAAAAAGAAAGAAAAAGAAAATTCCATACAAGTAGAATTTGAAAGGGAGGAGAAAATTAATAATCCAACAAAACGTAAAAAGATGGGGGAAAAAATTAAGAAAAGCATGTAGTCAAAAGAAAGCACAAAGTAACAGAAGGCAGTCCATATATAGCAGCCATTATGGCAAATCTGTATCAAGTTCATCCCAAAGATTCAAAGACAGATTCTCAAATTAACAAGAACAACAGAAATTTAATTATAATCTGACCGTAAGACTACTCAAGATAGACTAGTGATACAGTAATTCTATAATCTCAGTGTCTTAAAGAAATAAATTGCTATTTCTCTCAATAGTTTTAAATATAGTAGTTATCTATTCTCTATCTATAAGATACAATCACCACACCAGAGATCAGTATGGCCTATTGGCCATGCCAGGTCAACTGAAATAAGGCTGGAAAAAATAGAGATGATATTCATTACTTTGGAACACTCTCCCTTTCATTTCATTGTACAGGAAGCAGTGACCAAAATCATCCCAAAGAAAAAGAAACGCAAGAAGACAAAGTGGTTGTCTGAGGAAGCCTTACAAATAGCTGAGAGAAGAAGAGAAGTGAAAGGCAAGAGAGAAAGAGAAAGATATAACCAACTGAATGCAGAGTTTCACAGAAGAGTAAGGAGAGATAAAAGGATCTTCTTAAATGAGCAATGCATAGAAATAGAGCAAAACAATAGAATGAGAAAGACCAGGGATCTCTTCAAGAAAATCAGAACTGTCAAGGGAATATTTTCATGCAAGGATGGGAAAATAAAGGTCAGAAATGGTATGGACCTAACAGAAGCAGAACAGATTGAGAAGAGGTGGCGATAATACACAGAAGAACTACACAAAAAGGTTTTAATGATCCAGATAACCATAGTGGTGTGGTCACTAACCTAGAGCCTGACATCCTGGAGTGTGAAGTTAAGCGGGCCTTAGGAAGCATTACTGTGAACAAAGCTAGTGGAGGTGATGGAATTCCAGCTGAGGTATTTCAATTCCTAAAAGATGATGCTGTTAAAGTGCTGCACTAACTATGTCAGCAAGTTTGGAAAACTCAGCAAACTCAGTCACAGGACTGGAAAAAGTCAGTTTCCAGTCCAATTGAAAGAAAAGAAATGCCAAAGAATGTTAAAACTATCATACAGTAGCACTCATTTCACATGTTAGCAAGGTTATGCTCAAAATCCTTGAAGCTAGACTTCAGCAGTACATGAAGAAATTGTAGATTTACAAGCTAGGTTTCAAAATGGCAGAGGAACCAAAGATCAAATTGCAGACATTTGCTGGATCATGGAAAAAGCAAGAAAGTTCCAGAAAAGAATCAATTTCTGTTTCATTGATTATACTAAAGCCTTTGACTGCATGGATCACAACAAACTGGAAAATTCTTACAGAGATCAGAATACCAGACCACTTTACCTGTATCCTGAAAAACCTGTGTACAGGTCAAGAAGCAACACTTATAACCAGACATGGAACAATGGACTGGTTCAAAATTGGGACAGGAATATGTCAAGGCTGTATATTGTCACCCTGCTTATTTAACTTCTATGCAGAGTACATCATGCAAAATGCCAGGGTAGATGAATCACAAGCTGGAATCAATATTGCTAGGATAAACATCAACAACCTCAGATATACAGATGATACCAATCTAACGGCAAAAAGTGAAGAGCAATTAAGGAGCCTCTTGATGAGGGTGAAAGAGGAGAGTGAAAAAGCTGGCTTGAAACTCAACATTCAAAAATGAAGATCATGGCATCCAGTCCCATGACTTCATGGGAAACAGATGGAGAAAAAGGACAGTGCCAGATTTCATTTTCTTAGTCTCCAAAATCACTGTGGATGTTGACTATAGCCACGAAATTCAAAGCCACTTGTTCCTTGGAGGAAAAGTTTGACAAGCCTAGACAGTGTTTTAAAAGCATAAATACTTTGTTGACAAAGTTCTGTATATAGTTAAAAATATGGCTTTCCAGTAGTTATGTAAGGATGTGAGAGATGGATCATAAAGAGGGCTGATGACCAAAGAATTATTGCTTTCCAAATGTAGTGCTGGAGAAGAGTCTTGAGAGTCTCTTGGACTGCAAGAATATCAAACCAGTCAATACTAAAAGAAACCAACCCTGAATATTCATTGGAAGGATTGTCGCTGAAGTTCCAAGACTTTGGCCATCTGATGCACAGTCAACTCATTGGAAAAGACCCTGATGCTGAGAAAGACTGAAAGCAAAAGGAGAAGGGGTGACAGAGGATGAGATGATTAGATAGCATCACCAACTCAATGGACATGAATTTCAGCAAACTGGGAGGTAGTGGAGGACAGAGGAGTCTGGCATGCTGCAGTCCAAGGGGTCACAAAGAGAGTCAGACACAACTTAGTAACTGAATAACTACAACATCCCTCTCATATATTTACACGTATAAATAACTCAGTAATATTGTAAGAGAGGGATAGAAAAACACACAACTGGCAAATATTAACCAAGAGAAAAGAAATATACTCCTCTAATAACTATGAAATTCACTTTCAATTAGAAGAAATCATTCTCAGTTAAAAGCAACAATTTAATAGGAAGATATAATAAACCTTTGTATGTATTTAACAAGACTGTCTCAAAATACATATAGATAACATAAAAATGTATGAAAAACTCAGTAAATCCAGTAACAGATTAAATACATCTCTCTCAGATAAGTATTAGTAAGTATATACACCTAAAATATCCTCAGATATGCATATTTTATGTATAGTAAAAAGGTTTTATTTGAAAGACAAAACATACAGCACAAATGACACAATAAAAAATATGATATAATAGATGTGAATTTGTACATGAGACTACATTTATATACTGTACACTTTTCCCAAACATACATAAAAGTTACAAAAATTGCCTATGTTCTATCTCGTGAAACAAGTCTAAGCAAATTCAAACCAAATTCCTGATCAGACCAAATTCTCTTGCCAAAACACCATGGAATTAGAATTTAGAAGTACATGTACAAATACATTTGAACACTTAAATAATATTTCTAAATATTTCTTTGGTTAAATCACAATGTAAATTAGAAAATAGAATTGAAAAATAATTACATTACAATGAATAAAAACTTGTTGGATATAATTAGCTTAGAATTTTAAGTTTTCAAGAGATATATTTATAATCTAATTACTGGATTAAAAATATGAACACGAAAATGTGAAGAGAGCAAGCCCAAAGAAAGTAGAAGAATGTAAAGAATTAGTAGAAAATATCAGCAAAACTTAGAGACGGATATAGCAACCCACTCCAGGACAGAGGAGCCTGGTGGGTTACAGTCCATGGAGAAGCAAAGAATCAGACACAACTGAGCAGGCACCCATCAGTAAAACCAAGAGAAGTCTTTGAAGAAAACACAAGTAAAAGATTGATTTAGAAAGGAGGCAGTTCAAGATGGCAGTGGAAGAAGATCCCAAACTTTCCTCGTCCCACAGACACAAATCTATTGTGTCTACACAACAGATTACATTTGGGACAACTGCCTCTTAAAATGGCTGAAAATTAGATGAACAATTTCCTCATCACAGAGGACAAAGGTTCCACATCCAGATAGTTAAGAGAAAAAGGAATGTGATCTCACTCAAAACTCCATCCCCAACATATAATCAAAAAGGATCTCATGAATATGGAGCTTCTCCCTGATGAGTAAGAGGGTTGTGCCCCATATCACGGAGCCCAGTCCCTGGGTCTTACACCAGAGACAAGCTCTCAAAACACCTGGCTTTAAAACCCAATAGGGCTTGCTGGCAGGAGAACCATGGGATAATATGAAACAGAGATTCTGCTCTTAAAAGGACTTCATGCTGACTCATTCACCCTGGGATTCAGCACAGAAACAGCTGTTTAGGAAAAACCTCAACCATATGTGAAGAAGATTCATTTGCTAGTCTGAGAGCATCTGCTAAAATATCAGAACCTGCTGAGACTCTCTCCAGGATGGTGGTGATGGCGCGTGCCGTTTTTATCCTCTCCATATACTTTGCTAGCATGGCCACTAGCAGGCACCATTTTTATACTCTCCTTCTAGCTTGTTAGAGCCAGTGGGTGTGCCCCACCCTCATGCCACTCCCATAGCTCTGTTAAAGCCAGCTGCCCAGTGCCCTGGCCCTGAGTCAATGCAGTGTCCCCCACAACCAGTCAGCCAGCAAATGCAGCCCACAAAGCGGATGCCCCTTAACCATCTGGCTCTGGACACCAGAAGTACAGCTTTTCTGGGTACCATGGATATGAAACAAAAAGACAGTTCTTGACACCATCAAAAACTGGGCCCTATCAAGAAAAAAATAACAGGCTGTTTGGGCAGTCGTAAAGGTTCAAGAGACAACCAAGAGCTGGGGAAAGGGTAAATGATAAAGCTCATCCCCTATACAAGGTCACTCTCTGAAGGCCAGGAGATAGCAATTTCATGTAATACATAAAAATAAACACAGAGAACCAAGCAAAATCAGGAGACAGAAGAGTATACTTGAAACAAAACCAAGATAATCCACATCCAAAATAAAAACATTTATGAAATAAGTTGCCTAATGAAGAGTTTAAAATAATAGTCATAAAGATGCTCAGTGAACTTGAATGAAGAATGGATGAACGTAGCAAGAAATTAAACAGAGACTGAGAATATAAAAAATTAGCAAACAGAAGCCATTAAGCTGAAGAATATAACTGACTGAAAATTATACTAGACGGGATCAGCAGCAGAATAGATGAAGCAGAAGAACAAATCAGTGACCCAAAAGACTGGACAGCAGAACTCATCCAAACAGAGCAACAGGAGCAAAAATGTTAAAGGTTAAGATAGCTTAAGGGACCTATGGGACAACATCAAGCAGAATCACCTCAGTTCAGTTCAGCCGCTCAGTCATGTCCAACTCTTTGGAACCCATGAATCGCAGCACGCCAGGCCTCCCTGTCCATCACCAACTCCCAGTACTGTAAAGGCAGTACCCCAAAAATGAAAAGATAAATTATTATCTTACTACTCTCAGAGAAACATTGAAGAGGGCACTAAGTGTTTAGATAAAATTTTATTTGATGATAAATAAGAAAAAGTATTGATAAAAATAAGTTGAGAAATTGTTTCAAATTTCTCCTTTAATAATTTATTTTTATGAACTAAGACTCACTTTACTTGTTTACTGGTGGATGGTATTCCTCAGCTATTAGCCTTCTCTGGAAATTGTCCTTGCCTGGAGAAAGCTATCTTGCCCGTCTCACACTTCTTGGGTGAGCCATCATCCCACAACTTGTCCAAATGAGAATATCAGGCCCAGACCCTTGGCTCAACTGGACAACCCTCAAGGGCCATCTCAGCTTCACAGTCTCAACTGTAATTCTCTTTCTGCCAATTCTGTTCCTTCCCCCTTCCTTGTATAGGAATTGCTCTAATGGGCACCCCTAACAAACTTCCTGAATGCCCATCTTTCAGAGTCTGCTTCCCAAGGGATTCAACTTGCAATACCCATTCAAAACTGGCAACATTTATACACGCACACACATATGCATATGCACAATTTATTTTAGTACCATAAAAATTCTGTCAGAAAAATTTAATGCTTACCTTGAAAAAAATCTGTGCATTAATGAAAGGACCAGTTTAGTATGTGGTGGGAAGAAAGCTAAACTATGGTTAGATAATTGTGATTAGCTGATATATGTTACTATTTTTACTAACCTGATGTTTTATTTATTTAAATAAACTCATTAATAGAATTTGGCAAGATAAAAGAGAGATTAAAAACACAACTGGCCTAGGGAACAGAAGAATAAATGTAAACACATTAAGCTAGACTGTTTTGCCATGTTAATTAAGAAAGAAACCATTAGTTAAAATAACTACTTCCTACTGAGAAATTTAGTTGGTTAATTTTGTATAGTATGCCTACTCTGTGTACTTTTTTGTTGTTTCTTGTGAAAGAGTATCAAAGGATATTGAGAAATTATGTTAAAACACATTTGCTCAAATATAAACCATCTTTTCAGATGAGAAAAAAAGCCTATAAAGATCTTCAATGCCATTAGTCTCCATGTCATGTCTAACTCCATGTTTATTTCCCAAGATGGATAGTACATAAATTGATATCATTAATGACAGTTTCTTTCTGTAGAAATCTTTCTTGAATTTTGGAAGGTAAATAAAATTCACCTGAAAAGGTTTCTAATTCTGCTTTAGTCTGTCTGGTTGTGTGGACTTGGAACTGCCAGAACATGAGAAACCTGGTGGTGAAAGACATGGGAACAATTCTATAGAAGTTTGGGGCAGTAAAACAGCTTAGTAAAGGGCTAGCGCAGCTGATCAGAATGCACACAGGCCTGGAGTCACTCAAACATCCAACTCTGACTAGAGACAGGAAGAAAGGTGAATGAGTAAACAACTATCTTCTTGGCTGACTAGAATTAGTTTGTTTTAGTGTTATGGTTTTTGATTACTGGTCAACTAGAAAAATATGTCTCTCCATATCACTGCAGCCAGCTTGATCTCACAGTGGGGAATAAAGAAGGATTATCTACAAATCTGATTGGATTACAAGTCCCTGAGTTCAACTCTGCCTCTACTGGCAACCTCTCTTCACTGAACACCCTTGCTTCAGGAAAACCATGTGGGTGTCAGACAAGCCACAAGATAAGCTCTGCATACTACTCCACAGCTGTTGTCAGTGGTGCAGAAGAAAGAAAGAACATGCCCATTAGGGAGGAGATGAATAGGATGTTTTACCAGCATAAAAGAACTACTTTTTGTTTCCTGCTGAGCTGACCCTTACACCTCTTCTCCTGCTGCTTCACAGTCATTTTCATTTTACAGTCTTTTCTGCTGTGGTCAATATTAGAATTTTATTTTCACTTAAAAATCCTGAAAATAATTTTCAAAATTGAGAAATGAAATTTATGAATATCAAGCCTATAAAAAACTATATATTAATTCCTAGTCTCTTTTCTTCTTGGTATTGCTAATCCACAGGTTATTCCAATTCATAGTGTAAATCAGTGAAGAATCTATGAGGGTTAATTTTATGTCAGACTGTCCAGTGTCAGACTGGCTGGGCCTCAGTGCCCAGATGTTTAATCAAACATTATTCTGTATGTTTCTATGAAGGTAGTTTTTTGAGATTGACATTTATGTCAATGGATTTTGCATGGGCAGTTTATCCTTCAAAGTATATACAACTGACCTTTCGACAACAAAGGGGTTAAGGGCTCCAGCTCTCCACAAAGTCAAAAATCAATTTATAACTTGTACTTGGCCCTCCATACATGTGAGAGCCATATCCTGGGATGCCTCCATATCCTGGGATTCAACGAACTTTGGGTCCTACAGTACTGCACTACTAAAATCCATATATAAGTGTACCCACATAGTTCAAATCCATGTTGCTCAAGGATCAGCTATGCAGTTGGGAAGATAATCTGCTCTTCTCAAACTGGCCTTTCCCAACTAACTGAAGACCTTCATACAACAAATACAACAAAATATACAGCAAAAAATACAACCTCTCCCAAACAAGAAGCAATGGAGCCAGCAGACTACACTGGAACTCAAACTGCAACATTTCCCTGAGTTTCTAGTCTGCTGGTCTACCCTGAAAAGTGTTAGCATTCCATAATCACGTGAACCAATTTCTTAAACTATTCATCTCTCTCTTTCCCTCTTGCCACAGGCATGCCTTTGTGTGTATGCATATGCATGCGCATGCACACACACACACACACACACACACACACACACACTTCCTGTTAGTAGTTCTGCTACTCTGGGAAACTCTCTTATACATTTGAGCAGTTCCCCTTTATCAATATGATAGGTAGTCCATTTGCAAATCAGCTGGTTTCCCCATAGTTGTCATAATATAATAAAATTAATGTTGGCTATCATATTCTAAAGTTACCTGTCGAATTAATTCAAAGTGATTCCAGGCTCCCCAAATAATTAATCAACACAGGGATTTATGCCCATGTCCTTCTACATGAATTAATGTCTGTGCAATAAAGTAGTTATGGGAGTTATTACTAAGAAATCATGTATAATAATAAATACATATATTCCATTTTTTTCTCAATCTGCAATTCCCAAAACCTTTGAGTGTTTTTCATTCTATTTAAGTGTCAGCCTGTTTTAACACAATCTTTAGTGTTGAGAATTATTGATAATTTTCAAGACTGTCTACTAAGAAACAAATAGCAAGCAATAACAACAAAAAATCAGCAAAAACAAAAACTTCTTTGCCCCTACCAAAAGGAATAAGAATACTGCTCTTGGCACTGGGCATTATGATAGTTGATTTTATGTGTCAACTTGGTTAGGCTCTGTGGTGCCCAGTTGTTTGGTCAAACAGTAGTCTAAAGGTCATTTCAGATGGGATAACTTTTACAATCAATTGACTTTCAGTAAAGCAGATTACTCTCCATAATGCAGATGGGCCTCATTCAGTTGAAGGCTTTAAAATCAAAGACTGAAATTTTCCAGAGAAAAAAGATAATTCCTCAAGACTGTAACATGGAAACCCTAACTGAATTTCTAGAGTGCCAGCCTACCCTACGAATTTCAGACATATCAGTCTCCACAACTACATGAGCCAGACCTGAAACACATATAAATAATTCTAAAGTATAAAATCTAATATCTACCTTTAACATTAGTTTCAAATTTGAAAAACCCGTGAAGATTTCATTTGTTTTACTTTTGTGGCCAGTAACTTTGAAGTATGCACTCTCTTAGGTGATGGAATTCCAGTGGAGCTATTTCAAATCCTAAAAGATGATGCTGTTAAAGTGCTACACTCAATATGCCAGCAAATCTGGAAAACTCAGCAGTGGCCACAGGACTGGATATGGTCAGCTTTCATTCCAAACCCAAACAAAGGCAATGCCAAAGAATGTTCAAACTACTGCACAATGGCACTTAATCTCACACACTAGCAAAGTAATGCTCAAAATCCTCCAAGCCAGGCTTCAACAGTACATGAACTGTGAATTTCCAGATGTTCAAGCTGGATTTAAAAAAGGCAGAAGAACCAGAAATCAAGTTGCCAACATCTGCTGGATCATCAAAAAAACAAGAGAGTTCCAGAAAAATATCTACTTTTGCTTTATCGAGTACGCCAAAGCCTTTAACTGTGTGAATCACAACAAACTGGAAAATTCTTCAAAATATGGGAATGCCAGACCACCTGACCTGCCTCCTGAGAAATCTGTATGTTGGTCAAGAAGAAACAGTTAGAACTGGACATGAAAAAAACAGAATGCTTCCAAGTCAGGAAAGGTGTATGTCAAGACTGTATATTTTCACCCTGCTTATTTAACTTATATGTAGAGTACATCATGAGAAATACTGGGCTGGATGAAGCAGAAGCTGGAATTAAGATTGCTGGGAGAAATATCATTAACCTCAGATACACAGATGACACCACCCTTATAGCAGAAAGCCAAGAAAAACTAAAGAGTCTCTTGATGAAAGTGAAAGAGGAGAGTGAAAATGTTGGCTTAAAACTCAACAACAGAAAACTAAGATCATGGTATCTGGTTCCATCACAACTAGATGGGGAAACAGTGAGAGAATTTATTTTTCTGGGCTCCAAAATCACTGCAGATGGTGATTGCAGCCATGAAATAAAAAGGTGCTTGTTCCGTGGAAGAAAAGCTTTGACCAATCTAGACAGCATATTAAAAATCAGAGACATTACTTTACCAACAAAAGTTGATTCAGTCAGTTCAGTTCAGTTGCTCAGTCGTGTCCGACTCTTTGCGACCCCATGAACTGCAGCACACCAGGCCTCCCTGTCCATCACCAACTCCCAGAGTTCACCCAAACTCATGTCCATTGAGTCGGTGACGCCATCCAACCATCTCATCGTCTGTCATCTCCTTCTTCTCTGGTCCTCAATCTTTCCCAGCATCAGGGTCTTTTCAAGTGAGTCAGCTCTTCACATCAGGTGGCCAAAGTATTGGAGTTTCAGCTTCAACATCAGTCCTTCCAATGAACACCCAGGACTCATCTCCTTTAGGATGGACCGGTTGGATCTCCTTGCAGTCCAAGGGACTCTCAAGAGTCTTCTCCAACACCATAGCTCAAAAGCATCAGTTCTTCAATGCTCAGATTTCTTCATAGTCCAACACTCATATCCATATATGACCACTGGAAAAACCATAGCCTTGACTAGATGGACCTTTGTTGGCAGAGTAATGTCTCTGCTTTTGAATATGCTGTCTACGTTGGTCATAACTTTCCTTCCAAGGAGTAAACGTCTTTCAGTTTCATGGCTGCAGTCACCATCTGCAGTGCTATGGTTTTTCCAGTAGTCTGTATGGATGGAACAGTTGGACTATAAAGAAAGCTGAGCACTGAAGAATTGATGCTCTTGAACTATGGTGTTGAAGAAGAGTCTTGAGAGTTCCTTGGACTGCAAGGAGATCCAACCAGTCCATCCTATTCAGAAAATCAGTCCTAAATATTCACTGGAAGGACTGATGCTGAGGTTGAAACCCCAATACTTTGGCCACCTGATGTGAAGAAACAACTCATTGGAAAAGATCCTGATGATAGGAAAGTTTGAAGGCGAGAAGAGAAGGTGATGACAGAGTATGAGATGGTTGGATGGCATCCCCAACATGATGGGCCAGAGTTTGAGCAAGCTCTAGGAATTGGTGATGGACAGGTAAACCTGGCATGCTGCAGTCCATGGGGCTGCAAATAGTTGGACACACTGAGCGACTCAACTGAACTGATGCACTCCCTTACTCATAATCGGTACCCTTGTAGCTCAGTTGGTAAAAATCTGCCTACAGTGCAGGAGACCTGGGTTCAATCCCTGGGTTGGGAAGATCCCCTGGAGAAGGAAATGGCAACCCACTCTAGTATCCTTGCATGGAAAATCTCATGGACAGAGGAGCCTGGAGGGCTGCAGTCCATGGGGTCACAAAGATTGGGGCACGACTGAGAAACTAACACTTACACTTAAAATATAGTTTGTTTTTTTTTGGTCTATTTTGTTTTTCCACAAAAACACCCCATTATTAGGTAAGCAGACTATTTTTTATTTATTTTATTCCAAAGAGGAGTGGTTCTGATTTCCAGTTGGCTTCAATTTGTCTTTGGAGCTATTTGGAAGGACAAACACTTGGACATGATATCATTCTATTAAATAAAAACCAAGGCATAAATGTGAAAGATCTAATCATAATCCACGTTTCACATAGACTGAAAAAAAGCCAGGTTACAAACCTGAGAATAATGAATTTAAAAAGAAGTTCCTAAGAACTCAACCTAAAATGTCTTTCCATTTGTATCTTATCTACGTCAAATAGATTAACTATTAAATTCACATATTTATTATTTTCAATGTAATGTTCTATGTTAGGCAACATAACATCCCTCTCAATGAAGTTCCCGTCATAATCCCAGAACTTCTGAGAAGTTACGTGATTCCATGCTCAGTCAGTCATGGCCGATTCTTTGCGATGCCATTAACTGTAGCCCACTAGGCAACTCTGTCCTTAGGATTTTCCAGGCAAGAATACTGGAGTGGGTTGCCACTCCTTTTCCAGGGGATCTCCCCAATGCAGGGATCAAACCATGTTTCTTGTGTCTCCTACACTGACAGGCAGATTCTTTACCGCTGAGCCTCCTAGGAAGCCCTGAATTATTCCTTACATAGCAAAAACAGACTTCACAAACATGATTAAGATATTTAGATGAGAAGAGTACTCTAAATTATCCATATGGGCTCAATGTAATCACAGAGGTCCTTACATGTAAACGAAGGAGAAAAAAAGTTTGAGAGGCAAAGGAGGAGATGTAACAATGGAAACGGGTCAAAGTGACATTGCCACAAGCCTAGGATTGTGAGCAATCTCTTTAGAAGCTGTAAAAGACAGAGAACATCATCTCCCCTAGAATATGGAGAAGACATGCAGCTCTGCTGATGCCTTGATTTTAGAATTATAAGATCCATTATGAACTCCTGAACTATCAGACAATGTGTAATATTTAAGCCACTGAGTTTGTGATAAATTTGCTAAGCAATAGCAAACGGATACACATTTCCCTAGACAGGTCGAAACTATATCTGTCTTAAACCTGTGATAAAGGGTATCTATGATTCCATATTTATATAATTACCTAAGGATACTTTTGTAAAAGATAACTATGTATTAACTGCTTTGTGTATTAGCTGTTTGCTGTATATTCTCATCACAAATATTCTGCATTTGAAAAACTAATCATCAACATATTAATTGCTAATTTGCTTGCTTATCTTTTCACAGCTGCATTCATGAGCACAGAGACCATGACTGCTGTTCACAGCTACATCCTTAGCACAAGCTCAATGCCTGTCATAAAGTACACGCCAAACAATTTTCAGTATGAACATTTCTTGCTTTATCCATAAAGAATATGAGGGGAGTTGGAGAATATATATATCAGTTCAGTTCAGTCACTCAGTCGTGTCCGACTCTTTGCAGCCCCATGAATTGCAGCACGCCAGGCCTCCCTGTTCATCACCATCTCTCAGAGTTCACTCAGACTCACGTCCATCGAGTCCATGATGCTATCCAGCCATCTCATCCTCTGTCGTCCCCCTTCTCCTCCTGCCCCCAATCCCTCCCAGCATCAGAGTCTTTTCCAATGAGTCAACTCTTTGCATGAGGTGGCCAAAGTACTGAAGTTTCAGCTTTAGCCTCATGCCTTCCAAAGAAATCCCAGAGCTGATCTCCTTCAAAATGGACTGGCTGGATCTCCTTGCAGTCCAAGGGACTCTCAAGAGTCTTCTCCAACACCACAGTTCAAAAGCATCAATTCTTCCGTGCTCAGCCTTCTTCACAGTCCAACTCTCACATCCATACATGACCTCTGGAAAAACCATAGCCTTGACTAGATGGACCTTAGTCGGCAAAGTAATGTCTCTGCTTTTGAATATGCTATCTAGGTTGGTCATAACTTTTCTTCCAAGGAGTAAGCATCTTTTGATTTCATGGCTGCAGTCACCATCTGCAGTTGATTCTGGAGCCCCAAATAATAAAGTCTGCCACTGTTTCCCCATCTATTTCCCATGAAGTGATGGGACTGGATGCCATGATCTTCGTTTTCTGAATGTTGAGCTTTAAGCCAACTTTTTTCACTCTCCTCTTTCACCTTCATCAAGAGGCCCTTTAGCTCCTCTTCATTTTCTGCCATAAGGGTGGTGTCATCTGCATATCTGAGGTTATTGATATTTCTCCCGGCAATCTTGATTCTAGCTTGTGTTTCTTCCAGTCCAGCATTTCTCATGATGTACTCTGCATATAAGTTAAATAAGCAAGGTGACAATATACAACCTTGATGCACTCCCTTTCCTATTTGGAACCAGTCTGTTGTTCCATGTCCAGTTCTAACTTCCTTACCTGCATACTGTTGCTTCCTTACCTGCATACAGGTTTCTCAAGATGCAGGTCAGGTGGTCTGGTATTCCCATCTCTTTCAGAATTTTTCACATTTTATTGTGATCCACACAGTCAAAGGCTTTGGCATAGTCAATAAAGCAGAAGGAGATTTTTTCTGGAACTCTCTTGCTTTTTCCATGATCCAGTGGATGTTGGCAATTGGATCTCTGGTTCCTCTGCCTTTTCTAAAACCAGCTTGAACATCAGGGAGTTCACGGTTCACATATTGCTGAAGCCTGGCTTGGAGAATTTTGAGCATTACTTTACTAGCATGTGAGATGAGTGCAATTGTGCAGTAGTTTGACCATTCTTTGGCATCGCCTTTCTTTGGAATTGGAATGAAAACTGACCTTTTCCAGTTCTGTGGCCACTGCTGAGCTTTCCAAATTTGCTGGCATATTGAGTGCAGCACTTTCATAGCATCATCTTTCAGGATTTGAAACAGCTCTACTGGAATTCCATCACCTGCACTAGCTTTGTTCGTAGTGAAGCTTTCTAAGGCCCACTTGACTTCACTTTCCAAGATATCTGGCTCTAGATGAGTGATCACATCATCATGATTATCTGGGTCATGAAGATCTTTTTGTACAGTTCTTCCATGTATTCTTGCCACTTCTTACTATCTTCTGCTTCTGTTAGGTCCATACCATTTCTGTCCTTTATTGAGCCCATCTTTGCATGAAATGTTCCCTTGATATCTCTAATTTTCTTGAAGAGCTCTCTAGTCTTTCCCATTCTGTTCTTTTCCTCTATTTCTTTGCACTGATCGCTGAAAAAGGCTTTCTTATCTCTTCTTGCTATTCTTTGGAACTCTGCATTCAGATGCTTATATCTTTCCTTTTCTCCTTTGCTTTTCACCTCTCTTCTTTTCACAGCAATTTGTAAGGCCTCCCCAGACAGCCATTTTGCTTTTTTGCATTTCTTTTCCATGGGGATGGCCTTGATCCCTGTCTCCCGTACAATGTCATATACCACATTCCATAGTTTATCAGGCACTCTATCTATCAGATCTAGGCCCTTAAATCTATTTCTCACTTCCACTGTATAATCATAAGGGATTTGATTTAGGTCATACCTGAATGGTCTAGTGGTTTTCCCTACTTTCTTCAATTTCAGTCTGAATTTGGTAATAAGGAGTTCATGATCTGAAACACAGTCAGCTCCTGGTCTTGTTTTTGTTGATTGTATAGAGCTTCTCCATCTTTGGCTGCAAAGAATATAATCAACCTGATTTCGGTGTTGACCATCTGGTGATGTCCATGTGTAGAGTCTTCTCTTGTGTTGTTGGAAGAGGGTGTTTGTTATGACCAGTGCATTTTCTTGGCAAAACTCTATTAGTCTTTGCCCTGCTTCATTCCGCATTCCAAGGCCAAATTTGCCTGTTACTCCAGGTGTTTCTTGACTTCCTGCTTTAGCATTCCAGTCCCCTATAATGAAAAGGACATCTTTTTTGGGTGTTAGTTCTAAAAGGTCTTGTAGGTCTTCATAGAGCAGTTCAACTCGGCTTCTTTAGCATTACTGGTTGGGGCATAGACTTGGATAACTGTGATATTGAATGGTTTGCCTTGGAAACGAACAGAGATCATTCTGTCGTTTTTGAGATTGCATCCAAGTACTGCATTTCACACTCTTTTGTTGACCATGATGGCTACTCCATTTCTTCTGAGGGATTCCTGCCCGCAGTAGTAGATACAATGGTCATCTGAGTTAAATTCACTCATTCCAGTCCATTTTAGTTCGCTGATTCCTAGAATGTCGACGTTCACTCTTGCCATCTCTTGTTTGACCACTTCCAATTTGCCTTGATTCATGGACCTGACATTCCAGGTTCCTATATTTTTAAAGTAAATAATGATCTTGGAAAAGAAAGTCTGAGAAACAATCTAGTCAGTGTCCAAAACAGCCTACTCTTGATGTGAATAATTTCTGCGCACCTAACTAGAAGTTATCCCTCTCACACTGTTATATGTTATTAGAATTGTATACTATTAGTATTCAGCATAAGTTATTTAACTTTTCTGAAATGGAATCCTTGTCTGTAAAATAAGGATAAATGAAATAACAGCATGATTCTAGACTTTCTAGAATCTGTGTTATAGATGAAGGGAAGAAGTTTTAATGTAAAGAAACACATAATAATCACACTTGGATTGTTATACAACAATTGCTCTTAGTGAACATATAAAGAAATCAGCACCACTCCCAGAAAACTACAAACACCATATACATGTGTGCGTGTGTGTGTGTACACATGTGTGTGTATACATGCATATATACATGTATAAAAGCCATTGTCTCCATTATCATAATTAATATTTTATTATCTTACTATTTTCCCAAGACTATCAACACTAAAAGTTCGACTATACCCATGGCAATAACAGCAATTTTAGGTGCTTCTTATAGATACTCCTATATTACTCTATAGTTACCTAGAAAATGAAAATGCCATTGCTATTTAATACACCATTTGCACTCTGACCATTCTTATCTTCTTCAGAAGCTTGCAAGGTAGACAACATTCATTGCTACCTGTATACAATCATCAGTTATTAGGTGAGTGTGTAACAGCTACGTATTTCTCCTCATATGTATTCATACAGCCCTTACTGGTTACATATAAAAGCTTAAGAGGAAACCACATTCCAGGCCCATAGGCCCAGACAGGCCTAGAGTAATCAAGTCTCACAAACAAGCAACCCTGGCAGATACCAATTATTTCTAGTTTTCCTCTCTCAAACTATTTGAGGCATCAGTAGTGTGATAGATGGGCTTATTGATATCAAATAAATTATATATGTATATCATGGTGAACTCTTATATAAATGATATGACCTCTAGGAAAAAGACATTTCAGAACTTCCATTTCCCCTTCTTTGACACATCACTTAATACTGCAAAAGAAGCTAATTCCTTCTCCACTGCTCAACAACTGCTGTGATGAAGGACACTGAGAAACAATGTATTTAGTTATTTCAGTAAGTGTTACATTAAAAAAAAAAAGAAGATCCATTGAGTATCATGGAATTCTCAACTTTATTCATAGGACTGTTTTTTTCCAGGATCTTTCCCAAGAACTAGAGAAAATTAAATCTGAGTTGATGAACAACTCCTCTAGCAACACTAGCAACAATGTTTTCAATTTTTTTAAACCACAAGCTCATAACCAGAAAAATCATAAACAGCTTCTATCATAACCAGAAAAATATTATCCTTAAATGGCTTCATTCATACTCTGAATTCATTAACAACAAACTATATCAAATGTCTAATTTTGTTTCATTTATTAAATGAATAGAGGTGGTTTTTGAAAGACAATTTTAGTTAATATTAAAATGAACTATATATCTAATATAGACAACACTCACTAAGGGTATACTACTTCTCTATAATGATTTAATTTTTAATTTTATCATTTTTCTTTTAATCATAAAATTTTAAAGTTATATAAAGTGAAATATTCAATATGATAAGGAATTAGAATCCTCTCCCATCTTTTACCCTTCCTGTTTTTGAAATACTCACAAATACCTATATTTATTATAGCTTTCTTTCCCTAGATTTAGAAAATATTTTACAGGAAGGACAGAAAAACCACCATTTTCTTCACACTTAATATTTATCTAAGAACATGCATGTTTACTCATTCTTTCATTTCATCCTTGCAATTACACTTTTATAGGAGTACGTGGGAAGTAAAGTAACTCACCTCCCTAATGAAATACTATACCAAGATTCAAATGATCAAAATCAACTATTCCCAAGATTTCAGAGAAAAGACCAGGGCAAGATGCAAATAGGTAGCAAAGAGAGAGAGCAGTCAAGTCCGAATTGTCTATTAATCTCCCTCAAAGCTCTGAATCAAGGTTTGTTCACCAGCACTAGACCTTCTGAGAAAGCAGCTGTCCATTCTAAGAAAGGACAGGACACAGCAGATGGGGTCCTCTGATGAACAGCTACTCCACAGTGACAGTTTGCAGCCATCATCCTAGACAGCTCGGATTACTCAGTCTGTCCACACACTGGGTCATTGTCAAGTGAAAGAAGACTCTACAAGGAAGGAAGTATTCAGACATGCTTACCCAAAAAGGCAGCTCTCCTGTGAAAGTTGGAGCTCAGGCCCCATGAAGACAGGCTCTGATTAGCAGGAGAGAGCCCCAATTTCCTTCCTGAAGAAGGAGTGTTACTCAGATACCATTTTGTTATTTATATTCTCAAGTTTCTTGAGTCTACAAAACCATTCTGATGTGGCTTTTTGCCACATTTATAGCACAGAGCAGGTTGGCTGTCCTCTGTTTCTACTTTGATGTCCTTTCCTATGTGGCAGTTCCATTTCCTCCTGACTCAAATGTGCTTCCCCTCTCTGCGTATGAAGGCACAGGATGCCACTGACTCAACCCCAGAAGAATGTGTGCTTTGGGTTGTTTTGCCAGCAGTGGGCAAAGGCCAAGTGAAAGAAGGGAGGAAAGGAAGAGGTGGGGCGCTCATTGCCGGCTCAGCTCCTCCACTTCCCTTCTAGGCTACATGGCCCTGGGCAAATCATGCTGGTATCTTCAACTCCGCTTTGGTACAAAATGAGAGGGGGAGGACATGATAAGGTTATACTTCCAAAGCAGAGGTGACTCACATAATGGAATCCCAGAAGTCTCTTACAAACCAAAGTCCAAAACTGTCTACTGTGTTCCAAGATCCTTATTGATCATCTTATGTATAGTATCTCTGCTGCTGCTGCTAAGTCACTTCAGTCGTGTCTGACTCTGTGCGACCCCATAGATGGCAGCCCATCAGGCTCCACTGTCCCTGGGATTCTCCAGGCAAGAACACTGGAGTGGGTTGCCATTCCCAAAATCCTACACAGTAGGTCTCACTAGTCATGTTCCACAGAAAAAAACTCTCAGAAGAAGTTTGCATAAATTGCAGTCATGGAGCTGAAGTTTTTAGTCCTTGGTCTCCATAAATCCCAACCTTGTGTTCTTTCCTTTGAGCTCTGCTGCTCTCAGGTCTATGATTTATACTATGTGTGATCAACACTCCCCTAATCCTTTCAGGCTGAAAGCAGTCGACCATGTTTCATGAGCAATAGTCTTTAACGGTTGAGTATGCACAAGAGGAATTTTGTGTTGCAATTAAAATTACAACAAAGTTAATCAGACACATATTTAATGATATGTATAGTAGCTATTGTGCTACACATCATTAGGCATAAATGGTAAGCTGTTCATATGAACAGAAATAATTATTTTTACACTGCTGAAGCAAGCATGACTATACTCAGACAGGAATTAAGATGGGATAGAAAAATGTTGGAATAAAAATAATTGTTTCCATTTATTAATTTATTACTAATATCCAATTATTGGGCTAGGTGTCTTACATGCATTATCCTATTTAATCCTCTTATTAACAATATGAGAAAGATACTGTTAGTAATAAATACAGATGGGAAGACTGAGGCTTAGAGAAGTTAAGAAAATTGTCCCACTAGTGGTTGGGATGACAGATTACCAGGAGGTAACCTAAAAGTCCTCTTTTATACATGGGTGTCCCACAGCCACTTCAAAATGGAAGAACCAATCCTTCCTCTTGCTCATTTTGCTAAATTTGCTCTAACTGTGAAGCACTGTTTTGTTTTCAACTAATTTGGCTTTATAATAACAGTTAATTATGCCTAAATTACCAACTAATATATAAGCAACTCTTCAATGTCCTAGTTCAAAAGACAAAAGTCCATGGACTTTTCATCAGGAGGGAAAACAGTGGGAAATGTATCAGTTAGGACAGGCTAGTTTGTCCTGAGGTTTTGGTAACAAGCCAAAACAAAATTTCAGTGACTTGAGAGTCATGGATTATATTGCCAGTCCATCACCAGCTAGAGGCTGAGAGCACAGTCTCTAAATAGACCAGTACTGACCACCTCAGTAGAAGAAAGAATGGACTGCAAAACCTCTACTCTTTCCTTCTCTACAATACATTTCACAAATGAAGTGCAAGGTCAGCCAAAAGCCATTTTTCCATCAGAGCTCCAGGACTTCAGTAGAAAAAGAGGAGGTTTCCTTGGTGATTAAAATAGAGGACCATAAAGGGAAAGCACAAAAGAAACCTTCACTAGCCTTAAAGATTTACTTGAAATTCACTTTCTCTGACATGAAAGGTAAATTCAGGTATCATAGATATCTGGTCCATTCCCTTTTCTGTGTCTACCACGTCTTCCCCTCCACTGCCTAGAACCCTGAGACTAAGCAAACAGAGAATGCCGACATATCCTGCTGATCTATATTTTAGTGCTTTGGGTGGCCTCTAGCATAATAGAATCTACAGAAAGCCCCCTACATAAGAAACTTCAAGTTGCGGACTTTCAAAGGCACAAATATGCTTTCACCTGCCCAGTCATGTAAGTGAGTTCACGTGTCTGGTGCACATGGTCATGTGCTTGTGTGCATCACATGCAAGTGGTTGTGGCCTTGTGTGCTTTACTATGCAGTACTATAAAGAGTACAGTAGTACAGTACCTCTATTTCAAGCTCAGGATGTCCGAAGCAAGCATAAAAGCAGCAGTGATGTAGCTAGTACTGAGAAGCACCAGCTATTGTATTGTACTATCATACTTTTCAAGATACTGTAAGAGTAAAAATGTTTTACTTTTTTAGTTTATTTTTATGTGTTATTTGTGTGGAAAGTACCATAAACCTATTACAGTATAGTGCTATTGAATATATAGTCAATTGTGTTAGTTGGGTATCTAGGCTAACTTTTTTGTGTGCTATGTGCTCAATCACTTCAGTTGTGTCTGACTCTTTGCAGCCCTATGGGCTGTAGCCCACCAGGCTCCTTTGTCCACGGGGATGCTCCAGGCAAGAATGCTGGAGTGGGTTGCCATGCCCTCCTCCAGGGGATCTTCCAACTGAGGGATCGAATCCATGCCTCTTATGTCTCCTGCACTAGCAGGCGGGTTCTTTACCACTAGTGCCAAATTTTATGTTTATGAACATGCTCTTGGAATGGAACTCATTCATACGTAGGGGACTTAATTTAGTGGTAGAAAATTACCTACAGATTTGTGAAAACCATTTGTGCCCTGTGATATTTCCAATCACAATATTTGGCTCACACCAATGTGGAAAGACAGAACGAGATGGTCCGTGATAGGTGTAAACATTGACCTGACTAATGCAGTGCATGTGTGTGTGTGTGCCCAGTTGCTCAGTCGTGTCGGACTCTTTGCAACCCCATGGACTGTATCCTACCAGGCCCCTCTGTCCGTGGGATTTTCTAGGCAAGAATATTGGAGTGGGTTGCCATTTCCTCCTCCAGGGGATCTTCCTGACCCAGGGATCGAACCTGTGTCTCTTATGTCTCCAGCATCGGCAGGTGGGTTCTTTACCACTGCACCACTTGGGAAGCTCCAGTTGAGTGCATGCATGGATACAAATAACTAAGTACCAGTGAAGTCGCTCAGTCGTGTCCGACTCTTTACGACCCCATGGACTATAGCCTATCGGGCTCCTCCGACCATGGGATTTTCCAGGCAAGAGTGCTGGAGTGGATTGCCATTTCCTTCTTCAGAGGATCTTCCCTACCCACGAATCGAACCTGGACCTCCTGCATTGCAGGCAGACACTTTACCATCTGAGCCACCAGGGAAGCCTTCTCCAGGGAATCTTCCCTACCCAGGGATCGAACCCAGGTCTCCCCATTGTAGACAAACGCCTGAGCTACCAGGAAAGTCCAAATAAGTACCAAGGGGCCATGGATTTATATGGCAATGTTATTGGACTAATAAAATACTTATTAAGCTCAACACCAAGAAGAATAAGCATCAGGAACCAACTTCCTTTCTGGTCAATCAGCAGTATTAGGAATATGTGTACTGAACACTGCACAGTACAGAGGGAGTGGCTCTCAGAAATGTGAGAACTCAAGGCTTCTATCCCCATTAGGTGATATGACATTTCTGAACCTCAATTTCTTAATAAAACAGAAAGAATACATGCAGATACCTGAAATCCTTAGTAACCAGAAGCCAGGGTTGTTTCCTCCTCAGGCTTAAGTTACATTGCAAAACCGTCCCTTAATTTTGGTATGTAAAAGCATCCAGGAAGAGGCTGAGGAACGGTGGGAGCAGGGAGAAACACTGATGCTGTCACGCTGATACAGAATTTCAGAATTAAATGAGAATATAATGAAGATGACTTTGTATCACAAAGATCCAACTGACAGAATTCATGTAGTATGCAGAACTAATGAGTTAAGATGCTTTAAATGTCCCTATGAAAGTTGGGTCAGATGGATGGGTTTGGCTTCAACTTCTTAGAAACTGCTTTTCTTTGTCCAGGGAGGATGGTTTCAGGCAGTAGTTAGACACAGAGTCGCTGAGACCTACTAAGAGCAGGCTCTCCTGACACTGTGGAAGTCTGCCTTCTCTGTTACTGATATATGGGGCCTTTTCTGCTTGAGCCAAGTTCCTTGATACCACGTGGTCTCTCTTTCACCTTCCCCTCCTTGCTTTATTCCAAGTTCATGTATTTTCTTTTACCCTCCTGTCCAAATTTCCAACACAAAGCTGTTTCTGGAAATTCTGTTTTCATTCCTGTGTACCATCATCCTGAACACTGTAGTGAAGTGTGACCATACAGATTTCCTTATGGCCAACTCAAAATATCAATTCTGCTGAGTCAGATTTCCCAGCCCTAAAACGTTCCAAGCTTAGAAGACCTGCAACCATGGTGGGAAGTGAGACTGGGAACAGTTGGACAAGCTGTTCAAGCACTAATCATGTTTATGCATGGAGGAAAACAGATGGAAGGAGAAAGAGTCCTGAAGAGAGTCAGTGGGGCAAGGACCAAGTCTACTGAAGTGAGTTGTAGATTTGTAGATGGGAAGCTTGGTTCCATGGTCTACTGTGGAATAACTTGCTGAGCTTATGAAAGATGTTTGAGATCAGAACTTCAATTTAATAATCAGAAAAATTAAGATTCAAAAACTTACTTCTCAGGGTTAAGATTAAAAGATACAATCAATTTGAAATTATTTATCTTTCTTTATACTATAATTACTATTCTCACTGAGCATATATCTCATTGTCTAACTCTTTAAAATGGAAAGAGTAGAATACTTTCAGTCATAGGTAACTTTCAATGTCTGACACTGACAAAAAAATGCAAAAAACTTTCCCAAGGAAAAAATGCTTATATTACTAGGCACAGCACACAATTTCAAGAGCACACAGACCTTTTAAGGCCAACTGTGGATTTCCAGAATGAAATAAAACAAACAAACAAAAAATATCCAAAGATAAAAAAAAAGTAGGAAACTCCTGGAAAATTCTCTTTAATCACTATGTCTTTATTGCATGATTTATTCCATAGAACATCTACTTATTGCTCATTTCTAACTATCAAAATTTGGAAATCTTCCACAAAGTAAATAACAGATAACTAAGTAAGAGTATTCTCCAAACCAGGCTTCAGCAATATGTGAACCGTGAACTTCCAGATGTTGAAGCTAGTTTTTGGAAAGGCAGAGGAACCAGAGATCCAATTGCCAACATCCACTGGATCATGGAAAAAGCAAGAGAGTTCCAGAAAAACATCTATTTCTGTTCTATTGACTATGCCAAAGCCTTTGACTGTGTGGATCACAATAAACTGTGGAAAGTTCTGAAAGAGATGGGAATACCAGACCACCCGACCTGCCTCTTGAGAAACTTATATGCAGGCCAGGAGGCAACAGTTAGAACTGGACATGGAGCAACAGACTGGTTCCAAATAGGGAGAGGAGTACTTGAAGGCTCAATATTGTCACCCTGCTTATTTTTTTCTATGTGGAATACATCGTGAGAAATGCTGGGCTGGATGAAACACAGGCTGGAATCAAGACTGCTGGGAAAAATATCAATAACCTCAGATATGCAGATGACACCACCCTTAGGGCAGAAAGCAAAGAAGAACAAAAGAGCCTCTTGATGAAAGTGAAAGAGGAGAGTGAAAAAAGTTGGCTTAAAGCTCAACATTCAGAAAACGAAGATCATGGCATCTGGTCCCATCACTTCATGGGAAATACATGGGGAAACAGTGGCAGACTTTATTTTTTGGGGCTCCAGAATCAACTGCAGATGGTGACTGCAGCCATGAAATCAAAAGATGCTTACTCCTTGGAAGAAAAGTTATGACCAACCTAGATAGCATAAAAACCAGAGACATAACTTTGCCAACAGAGGTCCGCTAGTCAAGGCTATGGTTTTTCCAGTAGTCATATATGGATGTGAGAATTGGACTGTGAAGAAAGCTGAGCGCTAAAGAATTGATGCTTTTGAACTGTGGTGTTGGAGAAGACTCTTAAGAATCCCTTGGACTGCAAGGATATCCAAACAGTCCACCCTAAAGGAGATCAGTCCTGTGTGTTCTTTGGAAGGAATGATGCTACAGCTGAAACTCCAGTACTTTGGCCACCTCTTCTGAAGAGTTTACTCATTGGAAAAGACTCTGATGCTGGGAGAGATTAGGGGCAGAAGGAAAAGGGGACGACAGAGGATAAGATGGCTGGATGGCATCACCGACCCAATGGCATGGTATTTTTGAATATACTCCTATCAAGTAAAAATTTACATGTGTATGTGTGTGTGTGTGTTTGTAGAAAACAGATCATTAAGATTATATATTATATATGCTATGCTAAGTCGCTTTAGTCATGTCCAACTCTGTGCAACCCCATAGATGAAAGCCCACCAGGCTCCCCCCGTCACTGGGATTCTCCAGGCAAGAACACTGGAGTGGGTTGCCATTTCCTTCTCCAATGCATGAAAGTGAAAAATGAAAGTGAAGTCGCTGAGTCGTGTCGGACTGTTAATGAACCCATGGACTACAGCCTCCAGGCTCCTCTGTCCATGGGGTTTTGCAAGGAAGAGTACTGGAGTGGCTTGCCATTGCCTTCTCTATATTATATATACATACATAAATATATGTATATATGTGTGTGTGTAGAGAGAGGGATATGAAATGTCTAATATGAAAGTACCTTACTTAGGCTGAACCTAGAATTCATAAGGAAACTTGAAATTACCATCGTTCTATTTATTCCCTCCAGGTATTAAAGAAGCATCATTTGAGAGCCAGAAATCCTTTTGTTTTCATTTTCTAGAGTTAATGAATTGTTTTATAAGTTTTATACTCTACTCTCAGAATTATGATACTGGAAATATTTATTTAATTCATTAGATATTTGTCAATCATACACTTTGCTAGAAACAGATTAATAGGGACAGAGTAAAACATGAGACAAACATGTGAAGGAATGTACTGTATTAGAAAGGTACAATGAGAGTTGTACATACCTTGCTGTACAGAGTGGGGGTACCTGACACTGCCTGAAAGTGATCAAAGCATTGCTTCCTAAGAAGGTGACCTGGAACACAGGCATTTGTTATCCTATAAAGATAGAGCAAAAGGGAAGGAAGTTAAAGTCTTTCATAGGAGGAGATTAGGTAATAAACAACAGATTTTGGGAAGTACTAAGTGAAATAGGTAGTGCAATGAAGCTTAGAGTTCTTTCACTTCAAAAAGAGAGTTGACTGTCTAGCTTATTCCCTTTCTTATTGTGTAGCTATTGAAAGAGCACTTGCTTCCTCTTTAGTTCCTCACCTCATCTCTAATCCTATTCTAAAAGAAATAGGACCTCTTTTCTAATGTATCGGCTTTGGGTTTATCTGTTTGCTTCTATAATGGATCTTACTGTTAAAGACTGGTAGTAAATATCTAGTGATGTCTCCCAATTCATTCCTTTAATGAATATTCATTGAACATCTATTTCATGGTGGTTTCTATCTATAATGGTAATCTTTTCCAAGACTTTTATTTTTTCTTCAATGACTACATTTCTTTATGATTCCAATTCCTCCACATTCTGGGAAATAATTCTCCAAATTTACTTCTCTATTATTCTAATATCAATGCCGCTATCCTTCCAGCTAAAATTGGTGACACTTTGTCTCCTGGTTTTTCCATCTCTACATCAGTACTCCTGTTAAGAACTTACTTCCCTCATCACATTGACATATGCCAAGCTTTGCCTTCATTAAGTCTCACTTTCTTTTCTAACAAAGATACTTTCCAGAACAACTCAACCAAAAATAACTTTCAAATATACCACCTTGAATCTTAATTACTACTCAAATATTTTCTCATCTTTCCAGCTAGATCTTAGTCATCTTTAGAATTAGAACCCATCTTACAATCCTTTTATTCCTCATGGTAGTCAATGTAGTACTTGCATGCTTATTTCATTTTTAATAAATAAATGGTTTAAATTATAGACCGAATCTACACGTTCAATTCTAGCAGAGTTGTTTTATTTTTTTGTTATTTATTTATTTTAAATTACAATACTGTATTTGTTTTGCCATACATTGACACGAATCAGCCATAGGTGAACACAATCTCCCAATGCCGAAGCCCCCTCCCACCTCCCACCCCACATCCTCTACTTGAATCATCCTGTGCATCAGCCCCATGCATCCTGCATCCTACATTGAACATAGATTGGTGCTTCGTTTCTTACACGAAAATATACATGTTTCATTGCCATTCTCCCAAACCATCCCACCCTTTCCCTCTCCCTCAGAGTCCAAAAGTCCACTCTATACCTCTGTGTCTCTTGGTTGTCTCACATACAGGGTCATTCTAGCAGAGTTGTTTTAATGGCATGAATAAATGTTGAAATACTTTTAGATTAGATTAAAAAGATATGGAAGGTCAATGCTTAGTCCCAGAATGGCTTGATCATTCTTTTACCACTTTTTTTTTCTGAATTATAAGTTTCAAAATGATGTCCAAGTTTTCAAGCATGAACCTATCTGAATTTTATTTCTTCTACATAATTATAGTTTTGCCAGAACCCTTATATTTCCCATTTCTAGACTTCAGAACATTATTACTAATATCAAGAAGTTTTCATCTCTAGATTACACTGTTCCTCTTTGCCCTTGGCAGTGTCTGTTTGCGCTATATAAAAATCAGCAAAGAAGTTCTTACTGTTACTGTTTTTCTATCTGCTGTGGGAAGAAATGGCACCTAAGGCTATGTCTACATTATTTATACCACTTTGATAGATTAAATCTTAACTGTACCGTAGAGCTTTTAAAGACATGTCTGTAAATGTTTTAGGATTCCACAGGTGTTCATCCTGACTACAAACAAAGACTCCTTTTTGTGGTTGAAAAACAAAATTAAAATGTAACAGTGTCCTGCAAGCCACGTTTCTGTTTAAAACAAGTCCTTGACTGGACATGTCAGACAGATTTGTTACTCTTGACACATTTTTGGAGTTCAACAAAGTAACCTACATCAATGGAAACTTTTCTGTGATCCTACACTTCTAAAATTAATCTCTCTGATAGTGACATTTCATAAAGGAACTTATAATGTTGGGATTCTACCAATATGACAATATCCTAAAAGACTTTTATCCTGAAATGTCCCCAAGCAATAAAACATTCTTTAAACTGTTCCATTCTTTTCTCTGCACTGTTACCAACTTTATAGTACAATTCTGACATGTTATTAAAGACAAGAGCTTTAGTTTTAGAAATTATTGTTCACAGGCCTCTGAGGATTTTTTTTTCTTCTGTTTATAACTCAAGGGTCTGATTCTATTCTCTGAAATTCAGGACTTGTTAGATTCCTTTTCAAAGTAGGTGGTAATTTCATGACTTTTCCCTGAAAATAATTATAATCACCTTTGATTCAGTGTAAGGTAAACATTCTCAGCTAGCTAAGGTCCACATCAGTGCATAGCACTGATTTACTCAAAATTACAGAAGCTGTGAGGTAAGTCACTGAAATACTTAACAAAGGATAAGGAAAAGCATAATGATAATTATAAGGTATAAAGATTGTAATCATGTTTTCCTCAATAAGACAACGGAACTCTAATTGAATTTTAATTTTTCAGGTGCAACATTTTCTAAGCACAAGTTCAGTTATATCCTGAATTCAAACTTTTTCTTTGATCTTCCTTGGTTTTTCTACTTTCCCATCTCTTTTCCTAGGATATTACTATGGAAATTTCCCACCCCATCAAAGAGAGAAACAAGATGAATGTTTAGGAATGCTTATGAATGCTGAACTTGAAAAATAGGGAGAAAAGACACATCTAAATAAAGACAAGTTTTAAAAATGTTTATCAGTGTTCCTTTTGGATTCATACTAGATTTTCTTCACATTCTTCCACTTTTTCTAAGTGCCATACTTAAGCTTTCTAAATTGGATAATCAGAGCTGTCAAACACAATGAATATTATTTCACTGTATCATCAGAGATAAAAAAAATCATCAACTCCATAGTCAGGAGAATGGCCAAGCTAATCTTGGATCAAACAATTTCCATTCTGACTCCAAATCTAACAACCCTATCTGGGCTTCAGAGAGTGCTCTGCATTCTGCCCCAGATCAGGAGATTGTGAAATATCAGCAGTATCTCATTTTTCATCTATTAATTTCTTTTTAACTATGCCAATGTAGAAATTAGGTTGTTTGATGACCTATCTATGCTAATAGAGAAAATAGTAGCTACGTGTGACTATTTACATTTGTTTAATTAAATTTTAGAATAAAAAATTCAGTTTCTCAATTGGCACCAGCCAAGTGTCAAGTGTTCAAAAGCTACAAATGACTAATAACTACTAGATTGGACATCTCAGATGTGAAACATTAACATCAGAGACTGCAAATTAAAACTAGAAATTAATAAACTTTAACTGCTATTTGTTTAAGAATAACCATATTGATAATTAGAAAATATTTTAAAATATGTGACTATTAAACATCACAAATAATGAATCAAAATTATAGATACTTTTAAACAAAGGGAAACATAGCATTAAGTGACAGTATCAGAAAGTAATTAAACGAAGAGAATCCAGAAAATTATAAGCACATTAAAAAAAAGAAAAATAATGTAAAATCAGAAATTCACAAGTAGAAAATAAATCTACAATATAGTTAAACAAAGCCAAAAACTGAAAATATTAATGAAACTGATAACCAGATAGCATGAGTAAACAAGAAGAAAGGATAACAAAACAAACAACAATGTCAGGAATAAAAGAGGACATCAGCAGAGAGCCTATAGATATTTTTAAAGGAGATATAATCACATTTATGCCAAAAATAACAATTTCAGCTTATAATTTACCAAAAATTGATGGAGACATTATACATCTGAACATTCTACATCTAACAAAGAAACTGAGTTATTTAAAATTTTCTCACAAACAAAAGCTGTGGCCTAAATAGCTTCAACAGCAAACTCTACCAAATTTAAAACAAATGTCTCCAATGTTTGTCTGAAACAGAAGAGAGAACTTCTCCAACTTTCTATGAGGCTAGCATAATTTTGATACCAAAACCTGACAAAGATATTAAAGAGAAGAAAAGTTAGAGCACAATTTCTCTCATGGACACAAAAATACTTAGTAAAATCTTAACATATGTACATTAAAAGGATAATTTTCAAATTATTACAATCTTATAGATCTAGGTTGGCTTAACATTTGAAAATCAATCTATATGTTTTATCACATAAATAGAAATTAAACTGAAAATCATATGATCATCTCAATTGATAAAAATTTCTTTGATTAAATTCAACTCATTAATTATAAAATTATATTCAACATTTTTGGAGTTTCTAGCAAGTGTGATACAGAAAACATTTGAAAGAAAGAAATAAAAGTGATACTCAGATCAACTGGAACTCTCATTTACTTCTGATCAGAGTAAAAGTTTGTGCAAGCCCTCTGAAAAACTCTTTGGAAAAAGAGAAGTTACAACTGATACCACATAAATACAAAGGATCATAAGAGACTACTACAAGCAACTATATGCCAATAAAATGGATGATTCGAATAAACTGAAAAATTTTTAGAAAGTTTATAATCTCCTAAGACTGAACCAAGAAGAAACAGAAAATATGAACAGACCAATTACAACTATTGAAATTTAACTGGATTTAAAAATTCCCAACAAACCAAACCCCAATATAAAAGGGATTCACAAGGGACTTCTATCAAACATCTAGAAAAGAGTTAATACCTATCTGTCTGAAACTATTTCAAAAATTCCAAAGACGAGAACACTTCTGCACTCATTCTATGAGGCCACCACCACCCTGATACCAAAACCAGACAGATATCACAAAAAGAATTACAGGCTTGTATCACTGATAAACATAGATACAAAAATCCTGTACAAAAGAATAGCAAACCAAATCCAAAAGTTGGATTTATCCCAGGGATGCAAGGATTTTTCCACATCCACAAATCAGTGTGATATACAACATCAACAAATTGCAGAATCCTAAAGAAAATCCTTAGGATTCTTCAATTTGTTGATGTATATTTCTGGTAGTGTCTTAAGGATTTTCTTTCAGTTCATTCGCTCAGTTGTGTCCAGCTCTTTGCAACCTGTGATTCATGGGGTCGCAAAGAGTCGAACACGACTGAGTGACTGAACTGAAAGAAAATCCTTAAGACACTACCAGAAAACTACTAGAGCTCAATGAATTTGGTAAAGTTACTGGATACAAAATTAATACAGAGAAATCTGTTGCATTTCTATCAATCAATGGAATAGTATCGAAAGTCCAGAAATAAACTCATACATCTATGGTCAATTAATCTATGACAAAGGAGGCAAGAATATACAATGGAGAAAAGATAGGCTCTTCAGTAAGTGGTACAGGAAAAATTGAACAACTACATGTGAAAGGAATAAAATTAAAATGTTCTCTAATACCATATATAAAAATAAACTCAAAATGGATTAAAGGTCTAAATGTAAGACCAAATACTATAAAACTCTTAAAGGAAAACATAGGCAAAACACTTTTTGACATCAATTGCAGGAATATTTTTTGGATAAGTTTCCTAGAGCAATGGAAATAAAAACAAAAATAATCAAATAGAACCTAATTAAACTTAAAGCTTTTGCACAGCAAAGGAAACCATATACCGAAAGGCAATCTACAGAATGGAAGAAAATATTTACAAATGACGCAACCAACAAGGTGTTAACTTCCAAAATATATGAACAGCTCATACAACTCAATATCTAAAAATAAATAAATAAACTAATCAAATGGGCAGAAGATCTCAACAGACATTCTTCAAAGAAGACATACAGACAGACAGCAACACACAGAAGATATTCAACATTGTTCATTATTAGAGAAATGCAAATCAAAACTACAATGAGGTATCATTTCACCATGGACAGAATGACCATCATCAAAACATCTACAAATAATAAATGCTGGAGAAGAGTATGGAGAAAAAGTTCACCCACTTACACTTTGGTGAGAATGCAAATTGGTATGGCTACTATGGAGAATAGTGTGGAGGTTTCCTTAAAAAACTAAAAATGGAATGACCATATGATCCATCAAGCCCACGCCTGGGCATCTATGGCAAGAAATCTAATTCAAAAGATACATGCACTCCAGTGTTCACTGCAGCACTATTTACAATAGCCAAGACATGGAAGTAACCTAAATGTCCACTGACAGATGAATTGGTAAAGATGCCATACATACACATATACACACTCACATATCCACAAAATGTAATACTACTAAGCCATAAAAATGAAATCATGCCATTTTCAGCAGCATAATGGGCCTAGAGATTAACATACTAAGTGACGCAAGCCAGAGACAAATATCATAAGATATTGTTTATATAAGGAATTTTTTAAAGATAAAAGTGAACTTACTTACAAAACAGAAATACACCCACAGACATACAAAACAAATTCAGAGTTATTGCCTATGAAGAAAGCAGGGGAGAGATAAATTAGGAGTTTAGGATTAATATATATATACTACTTTACATAAAATAGATAACCAACAAGGACCTACTGCATACCTCAGAAAACTATACTCAATATTCTTTAATAACCTATAAGGGAAAATAACTGAAAAAACATATACACACATCTATTTCTACTGATATGCCTGAATCAGTTTGTTGTACACCAGAAACTAAAATATTTTCGATCAATTATAGCTCAATAAAAAATGAATAAAATGTAAAAAATTGAAAATCAATCCATGTTTTAATACATAAATAGAAAACAAGGTGAAAAATCATATCTGCAGTAGATGAAGAAAATTTGTCTGATAAAATTCAACTCTGACTCATAATAAAAAATTATATTTGACACTTCTCAGTTGTGCTAGAACTCTAGCAAGTGCTATAAAACATGAAAATAATGGAAAGGAAGAAATAAAGGTGATATTATTTCAGATCAACTGGAACTCTTATTTACTTCTGGTCACAGTACAAGCTGTTACCATACAACTCTTCTAAAACTCTTTGGAAATACCCACCAAAACTAAATAAATGGAAACCTTGCAACTGAACGACTCTATTCCTTCTAGTTATACTCCCAATAGATTCTCCAAATGACATTTATAAGAATGTTTATAGAACACATTTTTAATAGTAATGCCTAGTTCACTTCAGTTCAGTTGCTCTCTGCAACCCCATGAATCGCAGCACACCAGGCCTGCCTATTCATGACCATCCCCTGGAGTTCACTCAGACTTATGTCCATCAAGTCCGTGATGCCATCCAGCCATCTCATCCTTGGTCGTCTGCTTCTCCTCCTGCCCCCAATCCCTCCCAGCATCAGAGTCTTTTTCAATGAGTCAACTCTTCGCATGGGGTGGCCAAAGTACTGGAGTTTCAGCTTTAGCATCATTCCCTCCAAAGAAATCCCAGGCTGATCTCTTTCAGAATGGACTGGTTGGATCTCCTTGCAGTCCAAGGGACTCTCAAGAGTCTTCTCCAACACCACAGTTCAAAAGCATCAATTCTTTGGCACTCAGCCTTCTTCACAGTCCAACTCTCACATCCATACATGACCACAGGAAAAACTATAGCCTTCACTAGACAGACCTTAGTTGGCAAAGTAGTGTCTCTGCTTTTGAATATACTATCTAGGTTGGTCATAATTTTTCTTCCAAGGAGTAAGCGTCTTCTAATTCATGGCTGCAGTCACCATCTGCAGTGATTTTGGAGCCCCAAAACATAAAGCCTGACATTGTTTCCACTGTTTCCCTGTCTATGTCCCATGAAGTGATGGGACCGGATGCCATGATCTTCGTTTTCTGAATGTTGAGCTTGAAGCCAACTTTTTCACTCTCCTCTTTCACTTTCATCAAGAGGCTTTTAGCTCCTCTTCACTTTCTGCGGGTGGTGTCATCTGCATATCTGAGGTTATTGATATTTCTCCCAGCAATCTTGATTCCAGCTTGTGTTTCTTCCAGTCCAGCATTTCTCATGATGTACTCTGCATAGAAGTTAAATAAGCAGGGTAACAATAGACAGCCTTGACGTACTCCTTTTCCTATTTGGAACCAGTCTGTTTCCATGTCCAGTTCTAACTGTTGCTTCCTGACCTGCCTAGACAATTGCTCAATTGTTTATGAATGGATAAATAAATAGTGGTATAGTCACATAATGGAATACTATATAATAATGTGAACAAATGGCAATGACATAGCAAAATGGAAGGCTCTCAAAACAATGTAAATGAAAGAATATATACACGAAGGGTATATACTATATAATTCTAGACACATACAGCTTAAAAACCTGCAAAATTAACCAATGATATTAGAAAACAATATGTTACCATCAGGATGAAGGTGAATGGATAATCTCAAAGGTTAAAACAGTAACTTAAAAGAGAAACCTCTTGGATGGCACCTGTAACTAAATGATTAAAGTTTACCAAATAATAACATCATGTTGCCTCTTGATATGACTCATTAAAAATGGATATATCACTTCTGTGTTCTTTCACCAAAAATGTAGAGCCTGAAACTAATGTTAAGGAAACATCAAGTAAAATGTAAGAGAGAGTCTACAAAATGCTGTTAAAAAAAAAAAAAAAGTGAATTAGAGGGGGAAAAAAGCCTGGGTAAGGAAATATTAGACATAGCAAAATGAGGGAAAACAGATGACTATTAAATATTATGTATTGAACACTGGATCAGGGGATGATAGAATGGGCTGTAAAGGGCATTTTGGAACAATTAACAATTTAAATGTGACTATGGATTAGATAATAATGTATCAAATTAAAATGCTAATTTTATAGTACATTTTTATCTGAGAAAAGACCCATTTTCCTAAGACATACATACTGAAATATTTAGGGGAAAGGAAACATTATGTTTCTAACACATATGAGAAAAAAATATTCCTGTATGCACTTATATTTGCACAAATTTGTACTTGTAGCTCAGTTGGTAAGAATCTGCCTGCAATGAAGGAGACCCAGGTTCAAAACCTGGGTCAGGAAGATCTCCTGGAGGAAGGAATGTTTTTATTATCAGTATTTTTGCCTGGAGTACCCCATGGACAGAGGAGTCTGGCAGGCTGCAGTCCATGGGGTTGCAAGAGTTGGACTTGATTTAGCAACTAAACCACCACCATACAGAGAAAATGGTAAAGAAAATGGGGAAAATATAAATGATTTCTAAATCTGGGTAAAAAAATGTAACAGGAGTTCCTTGGATTATTTTCAACTCTGTCAATTTGAAGTTATGTCAAATAAAAATGAGTGAGGGGTGTAGAGCTTTATTAATGTTCTGCAGATTCCTGTGGATGGGGAAATTAGGTTTCAGAGAATTTTTAAAGGGCCAGAAATGTGATCATTCAGGATCCAATTATGATAATGTTAAAGAAGGCCAACTCATGTTAACCAAAGCACTGATACATCAAGTAAAATGCCAGTTTATTAATTTAACAACAGCAACAACAAATGATACTGCTAAATGGGATGTTAAGACTTGCATGAGCATAGCTGTTACATTTTTCTTCTTGGCAGATATAGATGGAAAATCAATTATCAGAGGACTGCTTTGTGAGCACGGTTCAGAGCATGTAGAATGGATGAGCATATCAGGTGCTTAATATTCAGGTACTGAAAAGTCTGCTGCATCTGTTTCTATAAACATTCTTTTTAACAAGGAGACATTTTACTTCTAAACTGCTTTTCTTTTTTGCCTAGAGTTAACTACATATTACACTTGATGATACCATTAAACTCAGTGTCAGGAGAGTCTTACTTAACTCTAGCCTACAGACTATATATATATAGCTCTTGTCCAGTCTGGAAAATCAGGACTTATTTTCATGGTTGCTAAGAATGCCCTCATATTTTTATTAACACAAGTAGAAGAAACAAAGTCAAATGTGAAAGCTTGAACTGATGAGTTTTTGGCAGGACATTTTCACTAAATATAGAATTCTGGGTTGACATTTTATTCCCATACTTTAAAATTTTAGTTTGTCTTCTGATCTTCATTGTTTTTGAAGATTTGTCAGCCACCTTTCACATTGGTTTTTCTCTGTATATAAAGTATTGTTCTCTGGCTCCTTTCAAGATAATCTTTTTAAATAAATCACATTTAGTAATACATTAAGTAAATTGTTCTTGCAACTTACTAAGTCAAGAATCTCTCTAAAATTCCATTAATATGACTCCCACATTTGTATTCAGTTCAGTTCATTTCAGTCATTCAGCTGTGCCCAACTCTGCGACCCCATGAACTGCAGCATGCCAGGCTTCCCTGTCCATCACCAACTCCCCGGAGTTCACTCACTCACGTTCATCGAGTCAGTGATGCCATCCAGCCATCTCATCCTCTGTCATCCCCTTCTCCTCCTGCCCCCAATCCTTCCCAGCATCAGAGTCTTTTCCAATGAGTCAACTCTTCCCATGAGGTGGCCAAAGTACTGGAGTTTCAGCTTTAGCATCATTCCTTTCAAAGAAATTCCAGGGCTGATCTCCTTCAGAATGGACTGGTTGGATTTCCTTGCAGTCCAAGGGACTCTCAAGAGTCTTCTCCAACACCACAGTTCAAAGGCATCAATTCTTCAGATCCAAGTAATTCTAAAAATATCTCAGGTCACTTATATACCAAAGTCACAGAACATTTAAGACATCTATATTTAAATAACCAATATGGTAACAATATACTTTTTGTGAGAATGCACAACTGAACTGTTGGTTGTACAAACTGTAGATATGTACCCTATAAACACTGATGCCCATCAGCAGCATACAATCAAATTACAGACTCAGATGTCTAGCTAGAATTGTGGAAAATACAAATATGTAAGTGATATAGGGGACACTACAAATTCCTAACACAATATTTAGCCTACATGTTACAAACATCAGTTGCATGTGAAGTTGCCAGACAGACAGATACTTATGGCACTGTATTAAAAATTCTGCTGCTTAGTAATATCTGAGTTTCTGCATATATTTTGAACTCCAAGTAGGATGTAACTGTTCCTAACCAAAAGGTTTTTTTTTCTATTCTATTCCTATTCTATTGGTTTACACCAATACCATAATTACTGATGAAATGTGATAGTAACTCTTGAAACTAACCAGTGTAAGCTCAAGTTTCTGGCTTTCCTATGTGTAAACAAGGTATATCACTACATTCACTTAGATTTTATTCCATCTCTGCCAGCATGGTCTTTATTCTTTTTCTCTCTCTCTCATTGTACAGGTCTTTTAAATATTCCAACAGAATTCTACATTAATGAAAATATTTTGGAAAAAAAAAACTCACTTCAAACTTTCACCTTTGACTTTGTTAAATAATGTGTTCTCAGGCCTTTCATATTCTTCTATGAAAGATGGTGTGTCATTTCTTTGCTTTCAAGGTTTCTTTGGACTTGTTTAATTTCTACTCAAGTGTAGTTTGAACCTAATTTTGTCAGACACAGCTGAGCGACTGAACTGACTGACTGACTGACTGACAGAAGCCCTCAGGTGGCCAAATCTCTCTTTATATGATGGAAATGCCCACTTTGTGTGACTCTGGAAATTATTTGATTCACAATTCCTCTATATTTGTTGTCTCACAAGATTTCACACACATCCATCACCATTCAGCAAGAGATTGAAGGTGAGTCTATGAATATTTCAAGAACTTTTTTTTTCATGGTTTCTAACTCTTTGGACTGCAAGGAGATCCAAGCACTCCATCCTAAAGGAAATCAGGAAGGACTGATGGTAAAGCTGAAATTCCAATACTTTGGCCACCAGATGCGAACAGCGGACTCATTTTACAAGACCCTGATGCTGGGAAAGATTGAAGGCAGGAGGAGAAGGGGACAGCAGAAGATTCAGTCAGCATCATCAACTCAATGGACTTGAGTTTGAGTAAACTCCAAGAGCTGGTGTTGGACAGGGAGGCCTGGCACACTCCAGTCGATGGGGTCACAAAGAGTCCGACATGATTGAGCAAATGGACTGAACTGAACTTTTTGATACTGTTAAGCAAATTTAAGCTGATTCAACCTCTTCAAATTCCTCTCTCTCTACCTCCTGAACTGGCCCCCTTGCTTTGATTCTGAAAGTAATTCCATCTAGAAAGCCAGAAATACCTCACGTTTCCTTCTCCTAGAGCTCACAGTTCTGTATAGTCTGTTGTCCAGCATCGAAAATCAGTTCTTGTGTGTTTTGTCTAATTTTCTAGTTGCTTCCAGTGGTTAGGCAGGACTAATGCCACTTAGCCCATCAGAGCAGAAACAGAATTCTAAAAAATTTTAATGTATGTAAAAATGTTAATTCTATATAACCTAGGATTTTTCAAGTTTCAGAGACATTATAAACTTTTCTCAATTGCTCAGCCTCATGGAAAGAAATCATAAATTATATGATTAAATCTTCAACATTTAAGACTTTTTACCTCACTACCAACAGCTGATATTTTTTCCTCACTACCACTTACTTGATTTTCCTGGCCTATTCTTTCTTGATAGTGTCTTTCAAACCTACTATCTTCCTTTTCCACCCTCACTTTAAACATAGTCATCTTGGGCAATTGCCATGATCTCTTAACTATCATTCTTAACTCACATTCTGCTTTCACCATATAAAAGTAATTTCAAAATTATAATTCTTCAAATACCACTTTCATCTTAGCATTAGCACATTCAATCTAATCAACAAGCTAGACTGGCTTTGTGGGCTACTATTGGGTTGGCAGAGTACATCATGTGAAATGCTGGTCTGGATGAAGCACAAGATGGAATCAAGATTCCAGGAGAAATATCAACAACCTCAGACATGCAGATGATACAACACTAATGGCAGAAAGTGAAGAAGAACTAAAGAGTGTCTTGATGAAAGTGAAAGAGGAAAGTGAGAAAGCTGGCTTAAAACTCAACATTCAAAAACTAAGATCATAGCATCCAGTCCCATCACTTCATGGCAAATAGATGGGGAAACAATGGAAACTGAGAGACTTTATTTTCTTGGGCTCCAAAATCACTGCAAATGGTGACTACAGCCATGAAATAAAAAAACAATTGTTCCTTAGAAGAAAAGCTCTGACCAACCTAGATAGCATGTTAGAAAGCAAAGATATTACTTTGCCAACAAAGATAATACTTTGCCAAATATATTACTTTTCCATCTAGTCAAAGCTATGGTTTTTCCTGTAGTCATGTATGGAGGCAAGAGTTGGACCATAAAGAAAGGTGTTGGAGAAGACTCTTGAGAGTCCTTTGGACTGCAAAGAGATCAAACCAGTCCATCCTAAAGGAAATTAGTCCTGAATATTCATTGGAAGGACTGATGCTGAAGCTGAAACTCCAATACTTTGGCCACCTGATGAGAAGAACTGACTCATTGGAAAAGACCCTGATGCTGGGAAAGATTGAAGCAGAAGGAGAAGGGGAAAATGGAGGATGACATGGTTGGATGGCATCACCAACCCAATGGACATGAGTTTGAGCAAGCTCTGGGAGTTGGTGATGGACAGGGAAGCCTGGCATGCTGTAGTCCAAGGGGTTGCAAAGAGTCAGACATGACTGAGCAAGTGAACTGAACTGAATTGACTTGGTTGGCCAAAAGGTTCATTTGGGTTTTTCTGTAGCATCTTATGGAAAACCTTAATGAACTTTTTAGCCAACCCAATATTTCAAACATCATCTCCCTATCCCGTCACAGAATGTGGATATATAGAGCATAATTTAGCAAGCAGGACTAGCAGCCATTTACTCCAGTTATTCATTCAGTGCTCCCAGTATACCAAGTACTTTGTTATACACTGGAGATCCAAAACTAAGAATTTGGAAGGGGACCCAAATAAATCAATATTTTATATATATTGTGATAGTACAAAGATAAAAATATTCAGAGTAAGTTTTAACACCTTATATGTAATTTTCTGCAAAAGCTTCCTAGCATTAAAGGCTATGCTTAATCTTAAAATATGATTAGTAGTGGAAAGGGCATTGCAGGCAGTGAAAATAGCATGAGAACAGGGACACAGAAGAGAGATACAGCATGATGTAAGTGGAAACTGCAGACAGTTTATATATATATCATGAGAGTTAAGTCAAAGGCATGGGGTAAAATATATAGCCAGAGTATAGGCAGGAGAATGTTAACAGAACCAATTATTTACTATATTTCAAAGCTTGGATTTTCAACAACCTGCTAAAGGAAGTTTAATTAAGGGAGTGATGTATTCAGATTTTTGTTTTAGAAAAAAGAGATTCTGGATATTTTATTGAAGATTAATTTCATGGAACAAGGAGGGAGGCAGGTCAGTTTTTAAGTGAGAGTCTAAGCAAGTGATGCACAGTCTGAACTCTGCTAGCTGCAATGACGATAAAAAGGAAAGAATGATGGAACACAACACTGTGTAACGATTTGTAGGACATGAGGGGTGAAGGTATAACTGAAGTATCTAGGGTGACTTCCTTTCTAGATTTAGTAGCAACTGCATGGATGGAGCCTGGTAGGCTGCCGTCTATGGGGTCACACAGAGTCGGACACGACTGAAGTGACGCAGCAGCAGCAGCATGGATAATTGTGTCATCTACATCAGATGACACCATTAACACAAAAAGAAGAAGAACATACTGAAGGGTGGTTTAAAAATTGATGAGTTCAAATTTGTTTATTTGGACTGCTGAGGCACCTATGAGATACCCAGATGAAAACGTCCTCAGTGTGATTAGATATAAACCCAAAGTATATTTATAAAAACGTAAAAACTATCATCCACAGAGTAGGTGGCTGAAACCATGAGCGAGTAAAATGCCCAAGAGACAATGTGTGAAGTAAAAGACAAAAGCATCAGCATGCAGAGATCAGGCTAAGGCACAGCAGCACAATGTTTCAGTTGAGGTAAAAATAACTTAGCTATAAAACCTCATTCATTTATCACTCCACATTCTCCTGAGGTAAGAGATATAAAATACGTACTTAAGGTGGCCCTATATGGTGACTGCAGCCATGAAATTAAAAGACACTTACTCCTTGGAAGAAAAGTTATGACCTAACCTAGATAGCATATGCAACAGCAGAGACATTACTTTGCCGACTAAGGTCCATGTAGTCAAGGCCATGGTTTTTTCTGTGGTCATGTATGGATGTGAGAGTTGGACTGTGAAGAAGGCTGAGCACCAAAGAATTGATGCTTTTGAACTGTGGTGTTGGAGAAGACTCTTGAGAGTCCCTTGGCCTGCAAGGAGATCCAACCAGTCCATTCTGAAGGAGATCAGCCCTGGGATTTCTTTGGAAGGAATGATGCTAAAGCCGAAACTTCAGTACTTTGGCCACCTCATGCGAAGAGTTGACTCATTGGAAGAGACTCTGATGCTGAGAGGGATCGGGGGGCAGGAGGAGAAGGGGACGACTGAGGATGAGATGGCTGGATAGCATCACGGACTCAATGGACGTGAGTCTGAGTGAACTCTGAGAGATGGTGATGAACAGGGAGGCCTGGCGTGCTGCAATTCATGGGGCCGCAAAGAGTCGGACACGACTGAGCGACTGAACTGAAATGAACTGATATTGGCTTTATGGCATCATGTCATAGGTAGGTGATCCACTTGAAAACTTGAAAACTGGAGGAGTTGAGGTGTACTTCTAATCATTTCAATTTTGCACTCATTATTCATCCCTAAAATTGCAAAATTCTTTTCTCAAATTCTTAGTGGTCTGTTTAAATGTCCCCTCTCACAATTTGATGTGAAGTTGGGACACTCCACAGTCTTTCCTCTTGGGAAAAGATGTGACTTAAAACATGGTGAGGACTTGGAGATGTTCAACTTATTCTTGTCCTCCTTTGGAACTTATTCTTACTTCCTTTATCATATAGTATATACTTTTTCTTAGTATCTGGTGTAACAGCTGCTATAACATCAAAGTACACATCTGTCTCTCCCAGAGAAGCATGAGTTCCTAAATGAGAAGAGTGAATTTTTTTTTGGTACCCCCAGTTTTTAGCACAAGGTAAGAAAATTGAGAAAACAGTAGTGATAAAATGAGCAACTGATAAATTGAGCATCTAGGAGTGAAGCAATGGCATATAAATAGAGTATGACATCTGGTATCCTGTGTGGTAGATTCAAAACCCCCCATTGGTGAAAAAGCATTTTTATTATTTGGGGCAGAGAGACTATATTGAGAGGAAGGGTGGATAAGAATAAAGGTTAAAGTTTCACTAGAGCCTTAGGAAAACAGGCCCCTTGTTAATCTTCAGACAGACCTTTATCTCAAGAATGTGTAAGGGGCTCATATCTCAGGAATGCAGCCTCCGGAAGGCTTTCTGGGGGGATGTTTACCCCCTAAAAAAGAAAACCATCCCAGGAAATTATTTTCCAGAAAAACAAGTTAGCAGTAAAATTGCAGCTCAGACAGACGTGTCGACCTGATAACAAATGAACCTATCCCTGAAAATGTCAAGACTTGAGCGCCAATCAGATCGTTCCACCCTAGCTGTACCTGTTTGTGGTTTTTGTGCTTAAAAACTGCTTTGTAACGAATGTTCGGGGTTCGTTCTTCCCTGGTGGTGATCGAACCCTGGCGCGCTGGCCTAATAAATCCTCTTGCTGTTTGCATCAATTCTGAATCTTAGAGATTCTTTGGGTGATGGATCCCTGCAAGGAGGCCATGAGGCCTAACAATATCTCTCAAATTCAGAGTTTAAATTGTGTTAATAAAGATATATATTTTAATTCAATGATTGAAGCTGAAATGGATGGATCCCTAAGGAAAACCTCAAAATGTAACCAAGCAGGACCCTATAGGGCCTTCCCTCATATCTTCTATTTTAGCTTTTGGGCTTCCCAGGTGGCTTAAGGGTTAAGAATCCAGCTGCCAAGGCAAGAGACTCGGTTGCAATTCCTGGGTCGGGAAGATCCCCTGGAGAAGGAAATGGCAACCTGCTCCAGTATTCTTGTCTGGGAAATCCCATGGACAGAGGAACCTGGTGGGCAACAGTCCATGGGGTTGCAAAGAGTGGGCCATGAATAAGTGACCCAGCACAGAAGTACCCAGATAATAGTATTTGATGCAAATTTCCTGAATTGTTTTGCAGATGTGAAACTCCCTCCCCCATACACACACCAAATGGAAGATATTAACTACTTGATGATCAAGAACATCTAGCCTCAGGCCTCCTGCAGCCTAAGAACTGATATAATTAACCCCTGTGACTTTGTCCTGTTCCCTCATTAGCCGATCAAAGAAATGAGCAGGATCTTATCCTACACCCCTGCGACTCTCCCCTGGCCTGCTCAGCTTTTAAAATGCTTTGCCAAAACTCTTCAGTTTGTTTGGCCTCACTGTGAGTCTGGCACACAAACTTGCATTAACAAAAACTCAGATTTATGAATGGACATTACAAAAAGGGATATGAGCTCAGAGTTGAAAAGGGTGACAGTAGTAATTATATTAGATGAAAAAAAATTAATTTGCTTTTCAAGGCATAATTCCAAGAGTCACTCTTGAATATAGGTTTTTGTTTGACTATAAAAGGAGCTCTTTACAGATTCTTGAGTAAAATTTTTTCAAACAAATCCTTATCTAGGTATCTAGAATCTATCTTTAAATAAATGCTTTGAAATATTGGACCATGTCAAGGGAAAAGTATTAGGCAGTATAAGCTTTATTTAGTGAACCGGTAAACAAATGTTATTCCTAAATTCAATTCCTTTCTAAATTTCTAGACTACCACAGATAAGAATGCAGCCTGCTTTTTCGCAACTAAACCCTGAAATAATGATATCTTATTCAGAAGACCAACATAGTTCATTTTTCATTCTGATGGGTATCTCATTTATTAAGCACAGAATTCACAGTGCTCCAGTGCCAAGAATTACTAAGCAACAGAACATATGTAGGCGGATGTGGTGTTTGCATATTCGCACAATATGACATTTACACCAAGATCAGAAGTATATTATTGCTGAAAGAGGGTAACAGTAACCGAACGAGAGGTAGTAATATTCTTTTATTATATAAGATACCATTCACAGAAGTAACTCCATGATCTTAACAAATAACCCTCTCCTAGAGAACTCAAGTGAATCCAGAGGGACATTCACATCTCCCCACATTTATTTTCTCCTAAATGCTAGAAAGGAAAATACACTGTTTGAAGCAGTTTTTGTGCCTTCTATAGTATAACACCTAGTACGGTGTGAATACGGGAACTGCCTATCAGCCTGAGCAGAATACTAACTGTTTTACAGCAACAACATTAGGAAATATTCTGTTCTACTCAAGACATTTCCCTAGGGACCCAAAACTTGGCAACTTTCTCTGATCGGCAGCTATTTCTGTTCCCATGCTGTCTCTCTGCTGAATACAGGAAACAAAGATAAAGGGAAGGTTCAATGTCTGGGTAAAAGTGACTGTTTCCTCACAGTGGGGAAGTAAATGCCCAATGCCAGACAATATGTGCATCAGCCCAGTTCAAACTGATGAGTGGTGTAAGATAGTGACCTCAAAACTGCGTCCCTTGGAGGCAAACACCTGCATGCCCCTTTCAGTTTCACAACTTTTAACACAAAATACAGACTAAGAGAATGAGGGAAAGTTTTCTAAGGAAAATCCCCAGAGTAGTCAACAAAATGGGTCACTCTGTAAGTATTATCAATAATTGTTAGTGAAATATAACATACAGGCTAAAATTCTAAGTTTAACAATAAGTATATGTGTGTGCTAACTGGCTTCAGTCATATCCGATTGTTGCAATCCCATGGACTGTAGCCTGCCAGGCTCCTCGCCATGTAATTCTCCAGCAAGAATACTGGAGTGGGTTGCCATCCCCTCCTCCATGGGATCTTCCCAACCTAGGGGTCGAACCCACATCCCTTATGTGTCCAGCACTGGCAGGTAGGATCTTTACTACTAGCACCACTTGAGAAGCCCAACAATAGGTATACATATCCTTAAAACATCAAATGTTCCTTCATCTTCTTTTTTATGTCCTCAGTTGACACTTTTCATGGTTTCTTGATGGACATCATTAGACTTCTAGAGAGAAGAGTTTCCTCTCTTTGTGGCAGTATTTTGCTACAATGATTCATCCACTAAATTTGCTTTTAAAGGTTGTTGGGACTTCTCTGGTTGTCCAATAGTTAAGAATCCACCCACCAATCCAGGGACAAGGGTTGGATCCATGGACCAGGAAGATCCCATAGGCCACAGGGCAACTAAACTCATGCACCACAACTACTGTGCCCTACCGCTGGTGCTCCACAAGAGAGGACGCTGTAGTGAGAAGCCCTCACACCACAATGAAAAATAGCCCCCATGCACTGCAACTAGAGAAAGCCTGCACAGAGCAACACAGACCCATTGAAGCCAATGGGTCTGATTACCAAAAAAAAAAAAAAAGTTCTTGGAAGAAATACAACCCTCCTCCCTACCTACCCAGTGAACGGATTTTTATCATGACTTTTTATAATTTGCTTAAAGATTTAAATATGCCAGCTACATCTCTTGAGGGATCATTCCCTGTTCATAATCCTCAGAGAAACTGCAGGAAGCTATTGAGGGCAACTAGGAATGCAAGCTTTTTTCCTGTGCAAGGAAGATTTGATGTTCATTATAAGCATGTTACTATCCTGTTAGTACACTAGGTCCTAAACTGCCGTTTACAAAGAAATAAGAAAATAAAAACCTAGCAACAATCGCTAACAATGTTTTTTTTTCAAAGCTCTGTATGTTTTCAAATCACAATAGTCTGTTGACAACACCCCTATCTGTAGAGATTTCCATCAGTATGGCAGGAATATGGTAGCTATCATCACATGGAAAGCTGAATAGTTACTGGAATTTGTTAAAATGAAGCTCCTTGTAAATACTTTCACCACGTACTCCTTATTTGAATTGATTTCTACAGTTGGGAATAGTGGACCTGTAGAAGGATCTCTCATCTCTCCTGAATTTAGATAAACTTTACAAAGTTTTATCACTTCCCAAGTGGCACAGTGGTAAATAATCCTCCTGCCAATGTAGAGTAAGCAGAAGACGTGGGTTCCATACCTGGGTTGGGAAGATCCTCTGGAATGGAAAGTGGCAACCCACTCAAATATTCTTGCCTGGAAAATCCCATGGACAGAAGGAGCCTGGTGGGTCGCAGTCCATGGGATCGCAGAGTCAGATACAACTGAGCATGTACCACAGTTCTTATCATATAAAAATGTTCAATATATATGAATTTGCTTTTCAGATTTTTTTAAAGTAGTAAACAGAACAAATTTCAAATAAAGACCACCCCCTCCGCCCCCCCAGCTAGAAATGGAAGAGACCCAAAGTATAATCAAACTACTCTTAGAAAAATATTTCTATTTTCCAGTTAAATCTCCAGAAATGTTCAATAAAATGAAGATATAATAATAACACAGGCCCTCAGTTCCCCTAAATAGAGAGTACAAATAAATAAGTAAAAAGGGTCATTTGCAACAAACTTACCTGGACCACTTATTTCTGGGAAAGCTTCAGCAGAGATTTCCTGAGTAGAAGTTGCAAAGACGAGGCCTAAGTATCACATTTTTAACAAGCATCTACCAACATCTTGACAACAAGCTACCATTTTGATTCACCTTAAGTTTTGGAAAACACTTGCTAAAAACTTGGAAACTAGACATTAATCTTATCACTTAAATTATTCTAATACTAATCACTTGAATTTAGATTCACTAGCCTTCTGTGTCTTTACCCCCTGCAGTAGGGGAGAGGACTTCCTTGTTACTCAGATCTCCCACTTGGGGACGAGAAGCCTGATTTTTTTTCCTTCCCTTTCCAGCAAAACCTCATTCAGGAAACTCTCTCCCCAGAAGCCACCTTTCCTTGAAGCTCTGGTTTTGAGTCAGAGAACCAGCATTGCCAGCTCACTTGCAACTTGTTAGAAATGCAAATTACTGAGCCCCTCTGCTGACCTCCAGAATCAGAAACTGTGGAGGTGGGCCTAACAACCTTTGGTTAAAGGATTCTTTCAGCTATTACCAAGTGGGCTGATTTTTGAGAAGCACTGCTACACAAGTACTTAGTAGGAGACAATGTATCTATCTATATTAATTCCCATATCATCTCTCACAGACTGCTGAGGCTGCTAAGTAGTTTCAGTCATGTCCAACTCTGTGTGACCCCTAGACGGCAGCCCACCAGGCTCCCCCATCCCTGGGATTCTCTAGGCAAGAGTACTGGAGTGGGTTGCCATTTCCTTCTCCAATGCATGAAAATGAAAAGTGAAAGTGAAGTCGCTCAGACGCATCCGACTCTTAGCGACCCCATGGACTGCAGCCCACCAGGCTCCTCCATCCATGGGATTTTCCAGGCAAGAGTGCTGGAGTGGGGGTACCATCACCTTCTCCTCTCACAGACTACCTTTGCATTTTTACAAAGGCTTTCCAAGCTGAAGTAAGCAGTAAACAATTAGAGAGGAGTTCAGGAACCACAGAAACTTAAAGGGAGCTACTCTGGATCACAGCTTTTAAATGAATTTGTGCTTGAAAGCAGTGCAAAGAGAAATAGGCATTAACCTTTATTTACATCGAAATCACTTTGGAGTTCTGACTTGTTTCTGTTTTTACCTTAAAATAATGTAATTTCTGGGGCCTGGAATGCCCCAGGTGAATCTAATAAGGGTCTCCTAAATCCATCCTCTCAACACTTCAGCCCACATCAGAAGCACACGGATGGATTGTTACACTGTGAGGACAGCCTCCCTCACCCCACCCCCAGGATTGGAGCCAATAGGTCTAAGGTAGGGCAGAAAATCTGCATTTCTAAACACTGTTTTGGGGCTGGTTCTGGGAGCAAATGGATTTCCCTAGTGGCTCAGACAGTAAAGCGTCTGTCTACAATGTGGGAGACCTGGGTTCAAGCCCTGGGTTGGGAAGATCCCCTGCAGAAGTAAATGGCAATCCACTCCAGTACTATTGCCTGGAAAATCCCATGGACAGAGGAGCCTGGTAGGCTACCATCTATGGGGTCCCAAAGAGTTGGACACAACTGAGCAATTTCACTTTCACTTTCTGGAAGCAAAATCTGAAAACCGCTGTAGTGACCCCAGCCATCAATCCTATTTGCCTGAAGCAGAACAATAGGTAGTGAGCCTAGGCCAGAATATTTTGAAATGGAGTCAGGGTAATATTTAAATTCACAAATTTGCAGGTTGTCTCATTCACTCCTGCAACAAATGCGGCTACAGTTTCTCACTGCCTCCACTATCTCTTTTTTTCACTCTTCAGCCAGACTTTCTATAAGCACAGTAAATATTGAGGTCAATTTAATAGTGTAACACCTCACTTTTTCCACGGCAACTTCACCTAATACCTTCACATTAGAATCAAAAGAGGTCCCTGGAAAGCAAAACAGATCCTAGTAGTTAGAATAGGGAAAAGGAGTCCAAAATGGCGGTGAATAAAAGACAAGGAAGGGAAATGCCCGTCAAAGCAGAATAAAGGAAGGTCAAAGGAAGGTCGAGGACTGGAGTGAAGACCTCAGGCAAAACAAACAGCACTTCTGGCTAAGCCCAATCTGCACGGGGCAGGCCCAGGGGGAGGAAAAACATACACAAGGAGGAGCCAGAGCGCGTCCTCTCTCTCCTCTGCGTGGTGAGCTCTTTCTCTCTCACGAACTCTCCTCCCCCCTCCTCCCCACCCTGCACACTCTCTTCTATCCTGGTCTTTGGGTTGGCATGCCCTCACACTTTGAGGATGGATCCTCCTGCTATCTTCTAAATAAAATAGAGCTGTAACACTGATTTGTCTAAGAGCTATAACACAGTTTGTCCAAGGCCTGAGAGCTGGGTTGCGCCAAGGGCTTTAATGTCCGTTGCTCCAAATCTTTGTTGTGATGAGACAGAACTGAGGGGGAATATACACGCCTGACACTACCAAGTACAGAATCCATGCGATCAAGAGATTTGCTTTGCACATAGGCAGAGCACTCAGATTCTTACTCTGAGTCAGATTACTCGTTTCAAATTATAGTTGGATTGATAATCCGCTTTCTTGGCTCGTAGCATATTGAAACCAGAAAGTTGCAGGCTGAGTAACTGATACAGGAAGCAAGACATGATAGCTAATAGTTTAAAAACAAAACAAAAAGAAAATGATAAAAAGCAAACAGAAGAATTTAAGATGTGGAGAACTTGAGGACACTTCCATTTAAATAATCCTTTAAAGTAGCACTGAATCTGTTATGGGCTTCCCAGGTGGCACGGTGGTAAAGAATCTGCCTGCCAATGCAGGAGACACAAGAGAGAAGAGATGTAGGTTTGATCCCTGGGTTGGGAAGATTCCCTGGAGTAGGAATGGCTACCTGCTCCAGTATTGTTGCTTGAAAAATTCCAAGGACAGAGCAGCCAGGCAGGGTACCTGTCCATGGGTTCGTAAAAAGTCAGACACCACTGAGTGACTGAGAGCACACACACACACAGTGTAACTGTAGTCCCTGAAGAAGCATGAGACAAGATGAGTATTTAAAACTTCTCTCCACAAACCCTCATTTATTGCTGGTAGGAATGCTTCAGTCATTGTGGCTATAATCAAGAAGTTTTTAATTAAAACTACAGTGAAATACATTCCTACCAGAGTGGCTAAAGTTAAAAAGACTGACAATACCAGATGTAGGCAAGGTTGTGAAGCTATTGGAATTCTCATACCTGGTGGACACATCATTTGCTACACTCATTTGGAAAACTGGTTAGCCTTCTCTGCTAAGATTTAACATATTTATACTCTGCAATATTATGTGGCTAAAATGTCATTGAGAGAAAATATTCCAGGTTATATGGTGTTAATGATTGCACAATTCTATGATTATACTAAAAATCACTGAATTATACACTTTAAAAGAGTGAATTTTATGGTATGTGAAGTATATTATCAATAAAGCTGTTACTAAAAACAAAGAAATAAAGTAATACTGAATTCCTAACAAAACAGGTGAATTTCATGCAAATATAAGCAGTTGGACAGAAATCTATCAGGAGGGGAGCTGCTTGAGGGCAAGAAGAACACCCTCAACTCATGGGATGCATTAACTATTCGTTAGGCACAATTCTGGTGCTTTTCTGGGAAGTAAAATAATCTAATGTTTATATCACTCCTGTGGAGGAGTCACAATTATCTTTATGCTCATTTCATAGATAAGAAAAATAAGCCATAGAGAGATGAAGTAATCTACTCCAGATCACATGGCTGAAAGTGCAGAGAGGATACATGAACCTCTCTGAGAGGGCCATGCCCCAGGGTCCAGGTACCTGACTGCACACTCCCTACCTCCATCCTATCATGCTGCTGCTGCTGCTAAGTCGTTTCAGTCATGTCTGTCACTGTACGACCCCACAGACAGCAGCCCACCAGGCTCCCCCATCCCTGGGATTCTCCAGGCAAGAACACTGGAGTGGGTTGCCATTTCCTTCTCCAATGCAGGAAAGTGAAAAGTGAAACTGAAGTTGCTCAGTTGTGTCTAACTCTTAGTGACCCCATGGACTGACTACAGCCTACCCAGGCTCCTCTGTCCATGGGATTTTCCAGGCAAGAGTACTGGAGTGAGGTGCCGTTGCCATCCTATCATAGCAGTTTGCTATTAACTACTCATCATCCTGAATAAGGCAGTAACCATGGACTGTGTTTGGAAAGGGGAGGTGGGAACACGAGACTGGTTAATGATTTTCTATTTAAAAAAAAAATGTTATACATTAAAGAAGAAAATGATTGATTCAAAGAGGAGCCTTAAACACAACTGGAAGAATATGTGGCCTATGTTACATTCTTTAGCTATTGACCAAATCAGTCTTTACCTTATGATTTTAGCAGTTCTACAAACACACACACACACACAATGTATCCCAGGAAAAAATCATTTCTAAAAACTTTTTAAATAGTTTTTGAATCTATCTTTTCAGAAATATTGCAAAACAAATTAAAAGATTGCTTTTAAAATTTTCGTTAGAGACATCTAGAGCCAAATAGATACATAGCCATTGTGATTGTCAGCCAACAGCATGCAGACTCCATGGGAAATAAAATAACCATCCAAAGAACACAGGCTTCTGTTTGTTGAATTAAAAGAACAGTTCTATTAGCTCTGTGGCAGAAAAAAATTAATAAACATTTGGTCTTGCTCTAACATCTAGCCAGTGGAAAGTCACTTTACAAAGCCTGCAGCATTTCTAACAATATATTTTTAAACTTTTGTTTGGCAAATTAAATGTGAACATTCCAATCATCAGGACAAAAATTTCAGTTAGCTTCAAAAACAAAGTTGCAATTAATTAAAAGCTAAGAATTCTGCTGACAATTCTTTAAATTTCTAAGAGTGGATGATTTTCAATGAGTATGGGAGAAAAAGTCATCTGTAGGGAAGCTACTTTTATTTGGAGAAAGTGGGATTCCTAATGGACTATCAAGAGAAATGAGAATTGAATGGCTTAGTTTAACCTATGATTCAAAACTGAAAGTCCTTATATCTATCCAGTTCATCTTACTGTCCCAAGCGAATGAGACTAATCTTTTGACTATTGCTTAGTGTCATTTATGTGAAAATAAACTTGATTTTTCTACTGAGGCACTTCTTGGAAAATTATTCTGGTCAACATTTTTCTCTGCCATTCTCTATGCTTAAAGCATTTTTTAAAGTGCTATAGAAAAATCTAAAGACGCTTTCCCGAGGAAAGTTTGTACTAGCCCTTCAGTTTACTCTTAAGAATAATTTCCTTCCAGGTGAGAATACTGCTTCAGCTTCTCCTTAACATAATGACAACTCTACCTAATTACTGGTCTTCTAGTCTTCAAAGTATATGGAACTATAATAAGCCAGTATCACAAGATAATAGAATGTAAGAAGTTACAATGATTTTGACCTATAACACATGAGTTTTAAGCGTTCTAGGGAGGAGATTTCTTATCTTTTAACATATATTATTCCCAAGAAGCCTATATATGTGAAGTTCATTGGCTTAATTTCTCATAAAAATTCACCTTCCATAAATTGTACCCTTAAGTGCTCTTGTATTCACTTAATCCCCTTACTTAAAAAGTCACAGGACAATCACTTCTATATTTATTTTAAAATGACTACAGAGAGAAGTATTCATTGCATTACTCTGTACCTCCAATATAAAATCTAAAATGGAAAGATTTTCCTTAAAACCAGTTCTTTATTAAGGAATTTGAATCTTCCCATATTTCTCTTTTTGCCACAGTCATTAGGAAACTAAGAGGCAAAACTAATGCACAGTAATAGCAAATACATGAGACGAGATGGTTGGAAGGCATCACTGACTCGATGGGCATGAGTCTGAGCAACCTCTGGGAGACGGTGAAGGCCTGGAGTCCAGGGAGTGGCAAAGAGTCAGACATGACTGAGCGACTGAACAGAAAATGAACACTAATTTGTGTCCTTGATATTGACTTAGTTATTGTTACTTACTTTTGGCATTTATGTCTTTAGGTCTTCTCAAAAGGGTTTTAAAAAGTCAGGTTCAGTAATTTTTTTTTTTTTTTTATCATTTAGGTAAAGTTACACGTAGAATATTTTTAATGTTTTACATGTCAAGTTACTTTAGCTATTATGATGGACCTTGAAAAATGCATTTTTCTTTGTTACATTTCTTTTCTTTTTCCCCCTAAGAGTATAATCAATAAACAAGCCCTCACTATCAATCTGAAAAATATATAGTTATATTTCATTTTCAAAGCTAAACACCTCCTATGATGAATTACAGTCATTAGCAAGATCCTTGTACAGAAACTTCAAACCCCTTGGAAATGACTGAGCAGCTGACAAGAAGGTAGGCAGGGACAGAAGAGTTTCTGTTGCCATTACTTTCTGTTTCTCAAATATATATATTTCTGAACCTATGCAGTTCTGCTTGACACTCCCTCAATGTAAGCTTTTAAAAGTTTCCAACATTTTTGTGGCTGCTATTTGATTTACAAATGAGGCAAGATAAGACTTTTTTTCTCTCCACCTCCTGCTTTTCCCCAATACCCAAGGCAGGATACTCCTCCAACACAACCTTATCACCCATGAGTGGAAAGACCCAATCATGAGAAGTTAACACCATAAGGATGTATTTTATAGGAAACTATCTCATCCAAATTTAGGTTTTAATGAAATCAATGGCTAGGGTTTAGAAGGAAAGCAAGATGAAATGCTGGTCTACCACCACACCACAATGGCCATGAGATAAGAAATTCCATATTGGTTCCAACTTTCCACATTGGTTTCAACCAGAGACCTCAAAATTTCTAGCAGTAGAAATAGGGTTAGGCAATACACAGAAGCATTAAACTCTGGTTTCCTGATCATCAAATTATCCAAAAATTTTAAGTGCTCTCCTGCTTGAAAAAAAAAAAAAAAATCATTCTAATTTCAATCCTTTCTCCATGAAAGAATCTTCCTCTAGCTAACTTATCACCTTCCTCTATCTTTATTTCTAACTCTCTTTTTCTCATCCAGTCATTTTTAAACATAATGAACATAAGAGTCACAACTGAGGGTTTAGTAAACAATTTGTTGGGCCCATCCCAAGAACTTTTGATTCAATAGATCCAATATGATACCTGAGAATTTCTGATACCACACTTTGAGAATTATTGCTAAGGACTAGAATGACTGGTCATAGCAAACACTCTCTTCCAACAACATAAGAGACAGCTCTGCACATGGAGATCATCAGATGCTCAATACCAAAATAAGACTGATTATATTTTTTGCAGCCAAAGATGGAAAAAGCTCTATACAGTCAGCAAAAATAAGACTGGGAGCTGACTGTGGTTCAGATCATGAACTCCTTATTGCAAAATTCAGACTGAAGTTGAAGAAAGTAGGGAAACCACTAGGCCATTCAGGTATGATGTAAAACAAATTTCTTATGATTATACAATGGAAGTGACACATGGATTAGATCTGATAGACAGAGTGCCTGTAGAAATATGGACAGAGACTCATGACATTGTACAGGAGGTGGTGACCAAAACCATCCCCAAGAAAAGGAAATGCTAAAAGGCAAAATGGTTAACTGAGGAGGCCTTAAAAATAGCTGAGAAAAGAGAAGCAAAAGGCAAAGGAGAAAAGCAAAGATATAGCCATCTGAATGCAGAGTTCCAAAGAATAACAAGGAGAGATAAGAAAACCTTCCTCAGTGATCAATGCAAAGAAATAGAGGAAAACAATAGAATGGGAAAGACTAGAGATCTCTTCAAGAAAATTAGAGATACCAAGGGAACATTTCATGCAAAGATGGGTACAATAAAGAATAAAAACAGTATGGACCTAACAGAAGCAGAAGACGTTAAGACGAGGTGGCAAGAATACACCAAAGAATTATACAAAAAGTTCTTTATGACCCAGATAACCATGATGGTGTGATCACTTACCTAGAGCCAGATATCCAGGAGTGTGAAGTTAAGTGGGCCTTAGGAAACATCACGACCAACAAAGCTAATGGAGATGATGGCATTCCAGCTGAGCTATTTCATATCCTAAAAGAAAGATGATGATGCTATGAAGGTATTCCATTCAGTATGCCAGAAATCTAGAAAACTCAGCAGTGGCCACAGGACTGGAAAAGGTCAGTTTTCATTCCAATCCTAAAGGAAGGCCGTGCCAAAGAATGTTCAGACTACTACACAACTGCACTCATCTCACCTGGTACAAAGGAATGCTCAAAATTCTCCAAGCTATGCTTCAACAGTATGTGAACTGAGAACTTCCGGATGTTCAAGATGGATTTAGAAAAGGCAGAGGAACCAGAGATCAAATTGCCAACATGTGTTGGATCATAGAGAAAGCAAGAGAATTTCAGAAAAACATCTCCTTCTGCCTCATTGATTACACTAAAGCCTTTGACTGTGTGGATCACAACAGACTGTGGAAAATTCTTAAAGAGATGAGAATACCAGACGATCTCACCTGCCTCCTGAGAAACCTGTGTACAGTTCAAGAAGCAACATTTAGAACCAGATACGGAAAACAGATTAGTTCCATATTGGGAAAAGTATGTCAAAGCTGTATATTGTCACCCTGCTTATTTAACTTAAACACAGAGGACATTATGCAAAATACTGGGCTCCATGAAGCACAAGCTGGAATCAAGATTGCTGGGAGAAATATCAGTAACTTTAGATATGCAGATGACACCACCCTTATGGTAGAAAGTGAAAAGGAACTAAAGAACCTGTTGATGAGGATGAAAGAGGAGAGTGAAAAAGCTGGCTTAAAACTTAATATTCAAAAAACTAAGATCATGGAATCTGGTCCCATCACTTCAAGGCAAATAGATGGGAAAACAATGGAAACAGTGATAGATTTTATTTTCTTGGACTCGAAAATCACTGTAGATGATGACTGCAGCCATGAAACTAAAAGACACTTGCTCCTTGGAAGAAAAGCAATGACAAACCTAGACAGCATATTAAAAAGCACAAACATGACTCTGCCAACAAAGGTCCATATAGTCAAAGCTATGATTTTTCCAGTAGTCAAGTATGGATGTGAGAGTTGGACCATAAAGAAGGCTAAGCACCAAAGAATTATGCTTTTGAACTATGGTATTGGAGAAGACTCTTGAGAGTGCCTTGGACTGCAAGGAGATCCAACCTGTCAGTCCTAAAGGAAATCAGTCCTGAATATTCATTGGAAGAACTGATGCTGAAGCTGAAACTCCAATACTTTGGCCACCTGATGCAAAGAACTGACTCATTGGAAAAGACCCTGATGGTGGGAAAGATTGACAGAGGGAGAAGAAGGGGACAACAGAGGATAACACGGTTGGCTGCTCTCACAGCCTCCTTGGACATGAGTTTGAGCAAGCTCCAGGAGATGGTGAAGGACAGGGAAGCCTATCCTGCTGCCGTCCATGAGGTCACAAAGAGTCAGACACAGCTGAGCGACTGAATAACAATAGCAACAACAACCCAAATCCATCACAGAGAAGACAAATTCCCACCTGACTTTTAGAGAATCGATTCAGATGACTTTACCTGCAGTAAGAACTGAAAATCCAGTTTTTCACCCAGTTTTGGCCAACTTGATCATTTTCAAGATATGGCACAGGTTTGCCAGATAGGCAGATCATATCCAAAGACTCTACCAAGTTTTTAGGCCTTGCTATTCTCCTGCCATGTTCTGGCTTTCTTTCCAGTGTTAGTTTCTCCTGTAATTCTTTAGATAAAACTCTTCAACAGGATCTCTCTCTCTCATCTGTCACTAACCACTATCTTAGTCTCTCTTTCCATACCTACCTCCCTTGATTCCTTTACCAAACTAAAAAGGTAACAATATTATTCAATGTCACTAGAATTTATTTCAAACAAAATGATTCTGCATGAGCTGGTGTCATGTAAGCATATAAAATAGTGAAAGATGGAGCTTCCCTAGTGGTCTAGTGGCTAGTCTCTGCTTCCAATGAAGTGGGCCTGGGTTCAATCCCTGATCAGGGAACTAGATCCTACATGCTGCAACTAAAAGATCCTGCATGTCACAACTAAGGCCCTATGCAGCCAAATAAATTTAAAAAAAAATTTTAATAAAATATTGAAAGGCAAGTGCCACATTCTCAGATGGGACTGGAAATGACAAAGGTAAACATTTTTATCAATACATGCCTTTTTCCTTATTGGGAAATAATTTTTGCACTTTTCCTTTTATTCTTTTGAACATTTTATTCTCAATTTCAATACTGAGCCCAAATTCAAATCTAGAAGAGTCAAACACAGTAGAATCTTCTGAAACACATCTATGGAAGACACATGGTGTATGTTCATGGTATGAAGTATGTTACTGAGTCTGGGATGAGAGGAAAAGGAGAGCATTTATGGATAGATGTATTATGCAAAAGCAATGACACATGGTGAGGTAAGATAACTGTCATAGAAAGATAAAAAGCAAGTGTGCTATAGAAGGCCCAAGAAGAGAAAAATCACTTCTGACTTGAAATGTATTAGGGCGAATATAGCAGTTAGTGCTTGAGATGGTTCTTTCATAGGAGATAGAACAATTCTAAATATGTAAGGAAGAAGAGTCAGAGGGAATGTACTCTCAACCATCATTTGAGTGATTCAGTCACCATTCCTAACACTGCGGACATAGTGTTTTTCAAAGACAGGATTTTGGATCAGATGACTTGATTCCAAATCCACAGAATAATATAGTGTCACTAATAATAAAAACAAAGGAATTTCTTGGTGGTCTGGTGGTTAAGGCTCCACACTTCCACTGTAGGGGACACAGGTTTGATCTGTGTGGCTGACCAACAAAGACATAAATGATAAAATACCAGGAACTGACAGTAATAAAAAGTAAACTTAAAAATAATAATAATAATTAACTTTCATAGCTGTGATACATATATATGAAAGGAGTTTTGCAATCTGCAAAGCTCTATACAAAAGTCTTTAAAAGTTGCAGCACACTGATTTGGGCTGTCCGGTTTTGACGAGCACTTTCAGAATAGACCACTCATCATGGTTCTGCAATTAGATTCTAGAGACTCAGTTGTCTTTCAGCTCAAGAACTCATGTAATAAGGATCACACTACACTAAGAACAGAGTCTTATCCTCTGGCCATGGCACATAGCAGTTGGCTCTGAGCAATTCATACCTAAGAGGCAACATAAAAGAGGAAATAAAGCAAAGCACTTCAAATTTCTAGGTCTTCTGCTTCTGGCAGCTACCCTAACTTATTCTTTGATCCTCCAAAGTCTTCCTGAACTTTCAACCCTCATGGAATTCATGAGTTGGATTTATTGCTTGCTTGAACAGTCACAGCCACCATTTTCTTTACAGAATTCCCTAACTCTCCAGACCGAGTCTAACTTACCCAGGTATGGCCAACTTCTTCCACAGGCTTAGATTTCTAGATTTCACTCTTGGTCAACTCTGCTGCATGATAACTTCCTTTATTTCCCATCTTCAAACTGGCTAGTTTACTATCATTCTCTTGGGAGTGTGGGGACTGATACTTTGTTCTATAAGCTCTAGGTACAATTACATACCTATTTTTACAAGAGAAGAATTATGCAAACACACTTTCCAAATCTATTATCAATATGCAATTTAAAGTAAAAGGCATCAAAGTAACTCAGATCACAAATGTTAGGTCACTTAAGTGAGGTGAATATTAAGTTATCAAAAAGACAACTGCTCGTTTGGCAATGCCAAATTAACAGGAAATTCAGTCCAAGGCTTCAAAAGCAAGCGCTGTTTAGCAGGTTGGAATGAAATCAATTAAAAACTGGAAGGAACGGCTTGAAATTAGAAAAACCAGCTGATACCAAAGACCTGAAAAGGAAATAGGATCAAGATGATTATAAAAACAGATGACTTTTGGTGTGGCTCATCTGCTATTAATGAGCTGTTTAAACTCATCTGTCATGTCTCCACTGGATCAATTCAACAGCAGCCCTCCTTGCCTATGATTCTAGCTTTTCTGAACCCTGTAGCCAGAGACATCTTTGTAAATGCAAATCTGATCATGCATTTCCTGGATTAAATCCCTTTAGAGGTGCTTTATCACTTTCAGGACTGAAGCCAAGATTCTTAGTTTGGTCCACAAAAATCTTCATGATATGGTACCTGCTTCTCTCTTACACCTCATGAGTATATGTGTCCAATGTGATGATAATATCAGCCAGAGATGTTTTGGAGGAGGGAGAGAATTAAATATAAGATAATAACAGGTCTAATACCAAATGTTTAATAGATGCCAGTTATTGTTATGCTTCTAGCCTACAGTCACACAAGATCTGTAATTGTTGAGCCATCCATACACTAACAACATACACAGATCTAAGACTTGTTCTTGGCCTTACTAATACATTTTGACATTTAATCTAGAATTTATCTTCTTGAGGATGTCTCTTAAGGGAAAGAAGCTGCCCACTCTTGTTCCCACAAGCTCACTCTGTAGAGAACATTCAAAATATTATCTCTGTGGAGGGCAATCAAAAGCTGATTTGCATGTTTGTTCATTCATTGAGTCTAGAGTTATTTAAGGTCAGCACCTTTTCCTGCCTCTGTAGGAACTCAGTGTCTACCAACTGCTGAGTTCTTGGTAAAAGCAATAAACTGAAAATTGGATGAATATGTGGTCAGAGAACTGATAGATGCCAACAGTGATTTAACCTGAAAATAGGAAGGAAATATGAATCCAAGTGTCTTTCTCCTCACCCTCTCAGACTTTATTAGTATTTCAATGAGAAATCCGAAATGTATCTTTTTTTCACAGTTTGGAAGGCATATCAGGCTTATAGTCTATGTACGTTGGCAGAAGCCATGTCTACTCAAGTTTAAACTGGTCCAGATAGTAGAAATTATAGGTAGACTTTGGAGGACAAGACTCTTAATAATGCAAGAGGAGATAAGTCACATAATGACAATCTCATGGGACCATCTCCTATAAGTCAGGGTATAACTAACATCACACATGAAATATCTAAGTTTCATACTATTTTTTGCCTTTCCTTATAAGCAAATTAAAATATGAATCTAGTAGCTGCAACAATGACTTAATTGTACTGCATTCATTTTTACAGGCTTACAGTCAAAACCTTTTGACACCAATACTCAAATTTATGGAAATTTAAATCCCCAGAGTACTTTTTTGATCTGCTCTTAGCACCAGCTAGAATTCCAAATTTTGTTGGTATGCCTGAGAAGTACCTAATCTCCTTAGGCGAGGGACTAAGGTTAAACTATGAGGACTGGGAAAATTTGCAAATCATACATTGGCAAGCATTTCCCTATTATTTCTTAGAGGAAAAAAAACACAGAGGAGGACAGAAAGGAGTATAGGTAACACATTTCACATCTGTGTGATGTGATTAGGGGACACTGTTGCAGAAAAGAGGCCAGTAGCAGCAGCATTACCTTTGGCCCAGGAAACAACATGATGCAAACAGAAATCAGCAGCTGGTGAACAGAATGTGTCTGTACATGGCATGGGACAGGAGATGTCTGACGGATGGCATAAAAACAGCATCTGAAAACTTGTTTCTCAATCTTTTTCATCCCAACCAATGAACCCAATTAACAAGACCAGGATAATCAGGCCTGCCACTGCATTAATAGTTGGGAGAAAAAAAATCCATTTGGGTTAAATGATTGGACTGGAACAGCTTTCTGCTTTCACTACCAAAAAGCCAATAATATTTCATATGAGAGACTCATACGTTTATTTATCTTACAAACATTTATTGAGCACTTATTATTTACCAAGCACTATACATGGCAGTGCTTCACTTTCACTTTTCACTTTCATGAATTGGAGAAGAAAATGGCAACCCACTCCAGTGTTCTTGCCTGGAGAATCCTAGGGATGGGGGAGCCTGGTGGGCTGCCATCTCTGGGGTCACACAGAGTCGGACACGACAGAAGTGACAGCAGCAGCAGCATACATGGCAGTATAGTCAAGGCTATGGTTTTTCCTGTGGTCATGTATGGATGTGAGAGTTGGACTGTGAAGAAAGCTGAGCACTGAAGAATAGATGCTTTTGAACTGTGGTGTTGGAGAAGACTCTTGAGAGTCCCTTGGACTGCAAGGAGATCCAACCAGTCCATTCTGAAAGCGATCAGCCTGGGATTTCTTTGGAGAGAATGATGCTAAAGCTGAAACTCCAGTACTTTGGCCACCTCACGCGAAGAGTTGACTCACTGGAAAAGACCCTGATGCTGGGAGGGATTGAGGGCAGGAGGAGAAGGGAATGACAGAGGATGAGATGGCTGGATGGCATCGCCGACTCGGTGGACATGAGTTTGAGTGAACTCTGGGAGTTGGTGATGGACAGGGAGGCTTGGCATGCTGCGATTCAGGAGGTGGCAAAGAGTCAGACACGACTGAGTGACTGAACTGAACTGAACTGATACATAGCGGTAGCTGCATTCCATGGGGGCATCTTCCCTGGTTGCTCAGATGGCAGAGTCCGCCTGCAATATGGGAGACCTGGGTTCAATCCCTGGGTTGGGAAGATCCCCCAGAGGAGGGCATGGCCACCCATTCCAGTATTCTTGCCTGGAGAATCTCCATTGACAGAGGAGCCTGGTGGGCTACAGTCCAGGGGGTTGCAAAGAGTTGGACACAGCTGAGAAACTAAGCACATATATGGCAGTAAAAACAAAGATAAATAAGATATAATCCTATCTTCTAGTAAGTTAGGCTTGGAGAGGATACTAATATGAAAACACATAAATGAAATATAGTCTCGCATAAATGATATCATAGAAAAACAAGTGAGTATGGAGCAAAGAAGAAAATGTTTATTAATAATTGGCTGTTGTTGTTGTTTAGTTGCTCATTCATGTATGACTCTTTGAGGCCCCATGGGCTACAGCACACCAGGCTTCCTTATCCTGATATTGATAGTATTTACATAGACTTTCTTTCTTTTTTTTTTTTTAATTTATTTTAATTGGAGGCTAATTACTTTACAATATTGCAGTGGTTTTTGCCATACATTGACATGAATCAGCCATGGTTATACATGTGTTCCCCATCCTGAACCCTCCTCCCACCTCCCTCCCCAACTCATCCCTCTGGGTCATCCCAGTGCACCAACCCTGAGCACTCTGTCTCATGCATCGAACCTGGACTGGCAATCTCTTTCACATATGATAATAAATATGCTTCAATGCTATTCTCTCAAATCATCCTATCCTCGCCTTCTCCCACAAAGTCCAAAAGTCTGTTCCTTACATCTGTGTCTCTTTTGCTATCTTATATATAGGGTCATCGTTACCATCTTTCTAAATTCCATATATATATATATGCATCAATATACTGTATTGATGTTTTTCTTTCTGACTTACTTCACTCTGTATAATAGGCTCATTAGAACTGATTCAAATACATTCTTTTTAATAGCTGAGTAATATTCCATTATATGTACCATGACTTTCTTATGTATTTATCTGCTGATGGACACCTAGGTTGCTTCCATGTCCTAGCTATTGTAAACAGTGCCACGATGAACATGTGGGTACACATGTCTCTTTCACTTCTGGTTTCCTTGGTGTGTAGGCCCAGCAGTGAGATTGCTGGATCATATGGCAGTTCTATTTCCAGTTTTTAAAGAAATCTCCACACTGTTCTTCATAGTGGCTGTACTAGTTTGCATTCCCACCACAGTGTAAGAGGGTTCCGTTTCTCCACACTCTCTTCAGCATTTATTGTTTATAGGCTTTTTGATAGCAGCCATTCTGACTGGCGTGAGATGTAGGTACCTCATTGTGGTTTTGATTTGCATTTCTCTGATAATGAGTGATTTTGAACATCTTTTCATGTGTTTGTTAGCCATCTTTGCATAGACTTTCTACAGGTGAGCCTCTGAGTCTTGATAGGTGAGTGACAATCTTTAAATGATATAGAATAAGCCATGAAAGCAAATATAGGGAGATATTAAAAACAAACAAACAAGAACTGAGTTCAAAACAGCTTCCATTTATCCCACATCTAATTCCCAGTGATTTCTCAAGTTCTCAGACTATTATTAAATCACTGTCTCTTTTCTCCACCTAAATTCTGAGGCACAAAAGTCACAACCTTGGCATGAAATATACTTATATAAAATAAGCTTTAAAACATTCCAAAGAAATCTAATGCTTTTTTGAATTAACATGTGCAATGTTAGACTTCAGTCTGTCTTGCTATTATTTTCTGGCTATTCATGTGATACTATTTTGACCCTTCCAATACCACAGTAAGCCTAGAATATAAGAACTACAGTTTCAGTCATTTCTAACCCTTCCAAAAGCTTGCTCAGTTCTATGTACACTGTAGAAACTCATTAGTGAATGAATGGAGTTTAAATGAATGAAAGAACTATGCATAGAATGAATTAATGAACCAAGAAATGTGTAGGGGGAAAATCAAGGTCCAAATCAAGGGAAAGATTCCCAGGACAGCTTCTTTCTAAACAGTTGGCAGAATGATTAATAAAAAGAACTATAAATACCTTCAATTTGTCCCCCATGAAAACCAGTCTTGAAAAATTGTCTTTCTGCACATTATAATCTCTGTCTTCAAGATCTGCCTTCAGATAAGCAGAGCAGTCACAATATCTCCCCTATATGCATTTTTAAGAATATAACCACCCCCTGCCTTTAACCATTTTAGGTGTTGTCTGCTTTCTACATGGTCACTAGAATGAAAACCTTGCTTTCTACATATTCAAATTACACTGTAACCCAAACTGGCCTCAAGAGAGAGAGAAAAGAAAACAGGCCAGTTGCAACAAAATACTATCCACAAAGGATATTCTGGGAAAAATATTCAACTGTCTCACATCACAAAAGGTTATTTTCCTAACACAGAAAGAGCTCCCAAGACTCAATACAAAATAAGACTAAAATATCCTAATTGGAAAATAAACAGGGAAGTCTTGTTCTTCCTTCCTTTTTCCTATATTTCCTAGCTTTGTCTATTGAGAGGACCTAAAAGCAGTGATCCTGAGTAACAAATAGGTCAAGTGTCTTCCAGATCTTGGTTTCTAAATGCCATTTTATACTAAAAGAACCAAAGCTCTCTGGAGAAAGGATTCATTCTGGGATTATGACAGGAAAAATGGAAGATGATCCTGTAACATCTTTTTGAATCTAATAGTAATTAAATACCCAAAGAATGTTGGGAAAATGTCAAAACAATACAACAGTCAGCATGAAAGGCTTCCACTGGCCAAGTGTGGAATGATTTGAGCATCTAAATAAATAATAACTGTAGTAGCAATCCCTTGATTAAAATAAAAACTCAGGAATTCAAACTGCTATAAATACTATAGTGGACTTGTCTTATATCAACTTGACTAATCTGTGACCACATGTCCCAGAATTCCCTTTCCTCAGAGCTCTGAGCTGTCGTGACCTGGAAGTGATATTGTCCTAGATTTGAAAGATGGAAGTAAATGAGGAGCAGTATTCCTTTGTGACTAGAAAGTCAGCTGGAGGAACAAGATGCTGTTGCAGCCCACTCTACATTGTTACTTATCTTGTCTTCTTAGGTAAGAGCAACCACTAGATCTTTGGCCTCAGTGCCACTGATGCCTAGCCAGATGCATGTGTAGCTCCATAGTGAAGGACACTGGCCTCTCCTGCAGGACCCTCCATAACCCAACTTGGAGGTGATGACAGACTCAAGTGAACTCCATTCTATCTTCACTAATTCCAGCCCTTGCTTCCCTCACTTCATATCCACTGGCCTGCCTGCCCCGTGCAAGTCCAAGTGCAACCCTAGACACAGAAACAGAACTCACAAAACTGTGTAATCAGCATTCATTTCTGCATCTAATGATACCCCTATAATAAATTCTTTGTTCTTCTTGCTCAAATTGGGATTGATAAAAATACATGCATGAGTGAATGAGCAAAGAGAGCTCTGTGGCTTAGTGAAAAATCTCAAAGTATCTCCCCACAAGATACTTAATTGTTTATTAATTAATGATTGTAAATACTTATCAAATGACTTTACAGTGAACAAGCCTGGATAAAATGTGCTAACCAAGTACAGAAATTTAATATCATCAGTAATGAAACAAATTGACATTGAATATCTTCTGATATGATAAAAGATGAAAATGAGAAAATATCAGCAAATTCAAATTAAGGGACATTTTTGCAAGTAGCTAGCCTATAATTTTTCAAAAAGTCAGGTCATGAAAGACAGGGAGACAGAGAAACTGTCCAGCTTGAAGCTGATTAAAGAGACATGACAATCAAATACATTGCAGGACACTGTGTGGATATCAGGAATAATTTGAATAGAGTCTGAAGATTAAATGATTATTATGAAATTAAGTTAATTTCTTGATTTTATATTATGACTTAGTAGGAAAATATCTATTCTCAAATAATTCAGCAATATAGTGATATATTGTTGCTGTTGTTTTTTAGATGCAAAGTCATGTCTGACTCTTTTGCAACCCCACAAACTGTAGCCTGCCACGCTTCTCTGTCCATAGCATTTCCCAGGTAAGAATACTGGGGCGGGTTGCCTTTTCCTTTTCCAGGGGATCTTCCTGACCCAGGGCTTGAATTCACATCTCCTGGTTGTTAGGTGTGTTCTCTACCACTGAACCACCAGGGAACCCATAGTGATATATATATATGTATGTATATATATATATATATATATATATATATATATATTCACACATGTCTTATATGTATCAATTGATAATGTTTACACACACATGGAGAAAAGGTGAAGGAGGAAAGGAATGAAAAGCTACTATGCTAAAATGTTATCCATTTGAAAATATGAGTAAAAACTACAGGAGCTCTAGTTTTCATACTGTTTTTGCAAATTTTCTATAAAGTTAAAATCATTTCAAAAAAGTGAAATATACATATATATATGTCATGGGAGAAGGTTAGGAATCGATACAGAAATAGAAATAAAATTATTCACTTTAAAATATTCATAACCCCACTCATATTTAGAAAAATACATGTATAATATTTCACCACTCAGATACAAAAGGATAAAAAGAAGGACTGTTGATCAATTTTTTGGTAAAGATATGGGATAGTAGAATGAGCTAGATATCTCCTGTTTATGATTCTCTACCCTGCTCTGTTGGAGAAGGAAATGACAACCCAGTCCAGTACTCTTGCCTGGAAAATCCCATGGAAGGAGGAGCCTGGTAGGCTATAATCCATGGGGTGGCAAAGAGCTGGACACGACTGAGCCGACTTCACTTCACTCACTTCATACTTTATCACTGGAGAAGGAAATGGCAACCCACTCCAGTATTCTTGCCTAGAGAATCCCACGGACAGAGGAGCTGGAGGGTCATGGTCCATGGGGTCACAGAGAGCTGGACATGACTGAAGCGACCCTGCTCTATACCTCAAGAAAATAAGAGAGGGTCTCATTTTCCCTCTGGCCATCTGTCGAGTTTAGACAACACATAACAACAACAAGACATGAGAAACAGGGATGAGAGCGAAGTCTGGATATTCATCCTCCAGACTTCCTCTCCAAGGGTTTGCTTCTGCCTGGCTACTTCCTGAACCAAAGACCACAGGACACGACACTTAAGAAGGTCCTTCTCACAGGTCCTCTTCTCTGTCTTTGGTACCAGTAAATGGGCTCACCTCTTGCCCTTTCAGGTATACCGGCAATAATCCCACTCCTTTATTAGCTCTGGGACATTACAGCATGCCTTGGGAGTTCTCTATATCCTGTTCGTATTCTATAAACAACTTATCTACTCAATTGATCTGTCTATTTCCTGCAGGGATCCTAAGAATACATTGACATCCTCAAGAGTTTTATTTGCAGTGATATGGTACAACTTCCGCTAAGGGAAACTATGTAATATCTATCAAAATTATAAATACACAGATTGATTGGCCCAGCACTTTCACATATACATACTCATTTTATATATATAGCACCACATTATGATATGACAAATACTCATTGTAGCTTGGTTTGTAACGTAAGATATTGGAAACTCTCTCTAAATATCCATCATTAGGAGATAGTTGTGTAGTCACTTAAAGAATAAGATAACTCTTCATATGTGATATGGAATGATCTTCAAGAAAAAAATAACGTGTAGAATTGTATATTAGTATTGCTTACATTTATGTAAAATATGTGTATACATGTGTGTGTGATTTATATATGTGCAAGCACAATAGACACAGTCACCATATCTACATGTGCTTGCATGTACTACATATGCAGGCAATATCAGAAAGGATGATAAAGTGACTATCAACAGTGGCTATGAGTAGGAAAGACTACGGCAGGGGGTGGTATGAGAAGTGCCAAACGTGAAAGACTATTAAACTTTCTTTGAATCTTTGAGTTTTATATTATGTACACATGTTATCTATTAACAAAACAACTAAAATTGAATTTTTCCTGCAGAGTGCCTGTGTGGACTTCTTTTAATTTCCCAGTGGCTCAGTAAGTAAAGAATTTGCCTGCAATGCAGGAGTCACAGGAGCCATAGGCTCAATATCTGGGTCAGGAAGATTCCCTGGAGTAGGAAATGGCAACCCACTCCAGTAATCTTGGCTGGAAAATCCCATGGACAGAGGAGCCAGGTGGGCTCTAGTCCAAAGGGTCACAAAGAGTCAGATACAACTGAGCAACTAAGCACAGCATAGCACAGTGAAAGAAGAAATCACACAATCAGGTGAAGTCATCGTGTGTGCTAAGTCACTTCAGTCACGTCCGACTCTTGTAACTCTGTGGCTGCTGCTGCTGCTGCTAAGTCACTTCAGTTGTGTCCGACTGTGTGACCCCATAGACGGCAGCCCACCAGGCTCCCCTGTCCCTGGGATTCTCAAGACAAGAACACTGGAGTGGGTTGCCATTTCCTTCTCCAATGCGTGAAAGTGGAAAGTGAAAATTGAAAGTGAAGTCGCTCAGTCGTGTCCGACTCTTCGCGACCCCATGGACTGCAGCCCACCAGGCTCCTCTGTCTGTGGGATTTTCCAGGCAAGAGTGCTGGAGTGGGCTGCCACTGCCCTCTCTGCAACTCTGAGGACCATAGCCCAATAGACTCCTCTGTCCGTGGGATTCTCCAAGCAAGAATACTGGAGTGGGTTGCCATGTCCTTCTCCAGGGGATCTACCTGACCCAGGGATTGAACCTGGGTCTTCTATTTTGCAGGCAGTTTCTTTACCATCTGAGCCACCAGGGAAGCTCCAGCTTCAGTCAGATTATGAAGTCTTTGACCAACTTCCATTCAGATTGTTTAAGAGAAATGCTGAGGTCTCAAAAAATATGAATCTCTGGATAAGGGGTTGAAGTTGACTACTTGTGATGGGGCTGTGGAAATAGATCAGTCATGAGGCATGTACCTCTGAGTACAGCTTGGTAATACAATGCTGACTTTTAACATGTACATTACATAATTCAAGTATAGCTCAGTGTATCTTTGATTTTTGTGGAAGTCACAAGTGAGGTGGGAAAGAAGGGACAAAAAATCTAATATATGGAACACTGAACTAAGAGATATTTAAAGTCTAGCAGATGGTAGTCATAGCACGGTCTAGGTAAAACCATCCATTCAAACAGGACATAAACTGATAGCAGGGATTGAATAGGCTAAGGAAGTAGTAAAGGTATGAGTGGAGAATAGTTAGAAATAAGAGGAAGGTCAGTTTTCTCAGTGGGAGAGGCTGGCATGAGCAAGGCAATGTGGCAGTCCCAGAATTGAGCAGAATGATACTTCAGCAAGGCTTTAACGTAGCATGCAACGGAAGCAGGGGCAGTAGGTAATGCCTCATAGACACCCAAGTCTAACAAGGAATGCCCTCTAATGGTAGAGTAACCACATTGCATGCCCCTACTGTCTTCTGTATGTATTGGTCAGTTGAGCAAAGAACAATAACACAAACAAGAAAAATTAGGGTGGGCCTGGGTCCTGTTCGCACAAACATGGGCACAATAAAGGACAGAAGTGGTATGGACCTAACAGAAGCAGAATATATTAAGAAGAGGTGGCAAGAACACAGAAGAACTGTACAAAAAAGATCTTAATGACCCACATAATCACAATGGTGTGATCCCTCACCTAGAGCCAGACATCCTGAAATGTGAAGTCAAGTGGGCCTTAGCAAGCATCACTACGAACAAAGTTAGTGGAGGTAATGGAATTCCAGTTGAGCTGTTTCAAATCCTAAAAGATGATGCTGTTAAAGTGCTACACTCAATATGCAAGAAATCTGGAAAACTCAGTAGTGGCCACAGGACTGGAAAAGATCAGTTTTCATTCCAATCCCAAAGAAAGGCCATGTCAAAGAATGTTTAAACTATTGTACAATTGCACTCATCTCACACACTAATAAAGTAATTCTCAAAATTCTCCAAGCCAGCTTTCAACAGTATGTGAACCATGAACTTCCAGATGTTCAAGCTAGATTTAGAAAAGGCAGAGGAACCAGAGATCAAATTGCCAACATCCGTTGGCTCATCAAAAAGCAAGAGAGTTCCAGAAAAACATCTCCTTCTGCTTTATTGACTACGCCAAAGCCAAGAAATCAAAACAAACTGTGGAAAATTCTTCAAGAGATGGGAATACCAGACCACCTGACTTGCCTCTTAAGAAATCTGTATGCAGGTTGAGAAGCAACAGTTAGAACTGGACATGGAGCAACAGACTGGTTCCAAATAGGGAGAGGAGTACCTGAAGGCTCAATATTGTCACCCTGTTTATTTATTCTATGTGGAGTACATCATGAGAAATGCTGGGCTGGATGAAGCACAAGCTAGAATCAAGACTGCTGGGAAAAATATCGATAACCTCAGATATGCAGATGACCACCAGCCTTATGGCAGAAAACAAAGAAGAACAAAAGAGCCTCTTGATGAAAGTGAAAGAGGAGAGTGAAAACATTGGCTTAAAGCTCAACATTCAGAAAACTAAGATCCTGGCATCTGGTCCCATCACTTCATGGCAAATAGATGGGTTAACAATGGAAACAGTGACAGACTTTATTTTGGAGGGCTTAAAAATCACTGTAGATGGTGACTCCAGCCATGAAATTAAAAGACACTTGCTCCTTGGATGAAAAGCTATGACCAAACTAATTCAGTTCAGTTCAGTCACTCAGTCGTGTCAGAATCTTTGCAATTCCATGGAGCACAGCATGCCAGGCCTCCCTGCCCATCAGCAACCCCCGGAGTCTACCTGAACTCATGTCCGTTGAGTCAGTAATGCCATCTCATCCTCTGTCATCCCCTTCTCCTCCTGCCTTCAATCTTTCCCAGCATCAGGGTTTTTCAAATGAGTCATCTCTTCGAATCGGGTGGCCAAATTATGACCAAACTAGACAGCATATTAAGAAGCAGATACATTACTTTGCCGACAAAGGTCCATCTAGTCAAGGCTATGGTTTTTCCAGTAGTCATGTATGGATGTGGGGGTTGGACTATAAAGAAAGCTGAGTGCCAAAGAATTGATGTCTTTGAACAGTGGTATTGAGAGAAGACTCTTGAGAGTCCCTTGGACTGCAAGGAGATCCAACCAGTCCATCCTAAAGGAAATCAGTCCTCAATATTCATTGGAAGGACTGATGCTAAAGCTGAAACTCCAATAGTTTGGCCACCTGATGCAAAAAACTGATTTGAAAAGACCCTAATGCTGGGAAAGAATGAAGGCAAGAGGAGAAGGGGATGACAGAGGATGAGATGGTTGGATGGTATCACTGACTCGATGGATATGGAGTTTGAGTAAGCTCAGGGAGTTAGTGATGGACAGGGAAGCCTGGCGAGCTGCAGTCCATGGGGTCACAAAGAGTCAGATATGACTGAGTGACTGAACTGAACTGAGTCCAGAGACTGGTTGCATCGGTAATTCCAGAAAAGGGACTATAAACAAAAACCTATGAAATGTATCGGCAGAAGATAACTGGATGGGGTGTAAACTGCATCTGGCAATATGGGTAGAATATTGACAAGGAAGATATGCAGGATATTTTTCAGAACCAACAAGTAGAATGTTTATCATTGCTAACTGCTCTGAAAATGTTCATTCTATGTAGTAAAGAGCTTATATTCTTATTTTTTTGAAGTTTCTCCTGTCTCTTCCCTGAATTCCTTTTAAACACTTCTGGTTTTCTACCTTTGGATACCATCAAAGATCTAACTGATCAGAAAGATATTACTGTAAAACTTTATTCTTGTGTCAGAAAAGAAAATGATTGTTACAGTTATGATCAAAACTAGGCAGAGTTATGGAAAGATATGCAACAAATAGGGACTTCCTAAAAAGAAGCATTTTTCCCCTCAGAATTTTTTTTCTGTAAATAATTACAAAGTTCATTTAAAGATTGCTTTTATGTTACTTTCTCCAAGTCATGAGAAGATAAACATAAATATACATGAAAAGTGCAAGATTTAAGTCCACTGATATTTTATGACTGGCCAAGAAATTAAATGATTTTTCAGATAAAAGAGAAAACCTACAAAGCAAATTAAAATTACAACTTAATGCCCTGGAAGATACATTACTTATGTAAAGCCATGTGCATGCATGCATGTAGGCTAAGTCACTTCAGTCACTTCTGACTCTTTGCAACCCTGTGAATTGTAGCCCACCAGGCTCCTCTGTCCATGGGATTCTCTCGGCCAGAATACGGGAGTGGGTTGCCATGCCCTCCACCAGGGGATCTTCCGCACTCAGGGATTGAACCCAGGTCTCTTGTAGCTCCTGCACCGCAGGCAGATTCTTTCCCACTGATCCACCAGGGAAGGCCATGCAAAGCCAGGGGAGAGAACCAAATTCACCTGACTACCACAGCTCACAGATGTCCTTACTACATTTTCTTATTCCAGACCCTGAAACATGAATCAAATTTATTATTCAGTTTGAACACTTTATGGATAAAAGTGTTAAATAAAGAGATAGCGACCTTGTCATCCACACACACACACCTTTTTTTTTTTCACATATACACTTTTTTTCACATTTTTTTCCACTCTATTTCCTGATTCCCAAATGGTGCCTTTGTTGGAAATACTTTTATGATTACCTGGAATTCTGGAACCTACCAGTAGAGTAAAAGCAAATGCTAGGTCTCAGAGGAACTGTACTCAAAGCAGAGGTGTTAAAAATAACCTTGGTGTCTTATCTTAGCTTTCTCCCTTTCATTTATAGCTATATCCCGAAAACCTGCTGCCTAAAAGGATGTAACAGTTCAAAACCTACCAAAGCTTCAGTGAAAACTGCATTTTGATCTGTGAGTGCCACCCTCTTTAAAAAAAAAAAAATTTTATAGGCTTATTTTCCTCGTGACAGTTTCATTGCATTTGTTGGGTTGTAAACCATGTAAAATTCAGCAATAAAATGACTGCAATCTGTACAAGTAATAGCAAGCATGTCTCATAAACAAGATAAGTTGTGCCTTGCCAATATTGCTACACTTCATAAATATGAACTCAAGTCTGTTTTGTGTTTTCTAGATCAGTAGCATAGTTTTATTTTAATTAAACACAACATATAAAATATTCATTTATGAAACAAACATCATTGTTTTTAAAAGATTATATTAAATTAAATTATACTGCTCTTGCCATAAAGCCATGCACAAAAGAACCATTTTGAATTTTAAGTGGATTGATACAGTTCAAGTGTCCATCAATAAAAACTATATTAGGAACACAGCAATGCTACCATGAATAAATGAGCTATTTATATTTCCTGATAATGTAAGTGCTTATGTGAACTCATTCCAATTTCTAAACACTAGGCATTTCAGCTATGGAGGTAATTAAGAAACTATAATATCTACAAAGGAAAGGTAAACGCTGCCAGTGTCATTTTGTACAGCAGATTTTAGCATTTCACTTTATCAATGACATAATTTTCTGTTATATTTTATTAGATTAAACCCAGATAACTTTAATAAACCAAATGAAGAGCTCTTGAAGGTGATTCCTATATAAGATCTTGCTGTGTAAGGAAAGAGCATAGACTTAGAAATGAAGAGATTTGAGTTTTGTTCTTACACTGATACTGAATAGCAATGAATTGGCTGTCTCTTTGAAATCAAAGGGAATCATGCAAATTAATTTTCTAACTTGCAGACTCCATCATTATCCCCCAAACAGGGATGGATATGGGTTTTGTGGGATCTGATTTATATGAACTAGAAGACCTTTTAAAAGAAAGAGTATATAATTACAAATACAAAAATAGGCATGAAGGTAACGTTTGCTTTGAATGAAACAAGAAATTACAATAAATAAGAAATCACAGTACAGATCCCTTTTGAGATACTTCTACATAAGTTAGAAGAAATGCTTATATAGATATGCTTCTTACCCCTACCCCCACAGATTTACTACAAATTCCTGCGCTTGAAGGGCCAAGGCTTCAGCCTCATTAAACGAACAGTAAACCTGCCATTGCTCCCAAACGATCAGAAAACCTTATCACACATTGTGAGTTATTCAGAAAGAATGTTCCAAATTTTACTTTTAGGATTGTCCTATCTACTCCATGAAGGTTAACATAACCCATTATTTTTCACAGTTCCTTCTCAAAACCCACAGTACTTACAATCTACATCATATAACATATAATCTACAAATGTGTCTTGGAATGTTTGAAACCAGTGTTTCAAACATTGTCTTCCCAATGCAAAGTAAATGAGGCTGCAAATTTTCTTGTTATGACCCACTGTAAATAAGAAGGGTAGTTTTTACAACCAAGTAGATTGACTTAAAAACTAGTTGATGAATTTTTCAGCTAAAAGAAAATCTGTTATGCATTGATGGTATAGAATATTTTTAACTTAAATCTCATCTTCTCAACTCATACCTTTCAGGTATATTTCAACTTTTCAATTCTATGAAGACAAAAATTGCAAAATGTTATCCTGCATCCAAGTCATAGAAAACTGAAACTGAGGAAATAATGTTTTGCCTTATTATGCTATAATGAATTGAGATGCTTTTAGGTGCTAAGTAAATATTTCCTTTAGAGTACACCACTTTGAGAATAGCTGTTTCAGGCATTCCGTTATGTGTCTCATTTACACAAAAAGCAATTAACTCACACTTCATGTGAAAATGTGAAACCTCAAGCTTCCTTGGTGGCTCAGTGGTAAAGAATCCACCTGCCAATCCAGGAGACATGAGTTTGATCCCTGGTCCAGGAAGATCCCATATGCCACAGAGCAATTAAACCCATGTAGTACAACTTTTGAGCCTGTGCTCTAGAGTCCAGGAATTACAACTACTGAGCCCATATGCCACAGCTACTAAAATCTGCACACCCTTGAGACCGTGCTCTGCGATGAGAAGTCTGCACACAACTAGAGAAAGCCTATACAGGAACAAAGCCCCAGCACAGCCAAATAAATGAATAAACAAAATTTTTTTTTAATGTGAAACTTTGCAGATTCCCTGTTTTTTAGACCAACAGAAACCTTAGGCAAAATAACTGGTTGGTATACATCACTAAATTTTGAGATAATGTTTTACAGAACCATAATATTTCCATTTGGGCACTATCACATTTCATTCTTTCTGGTCAGTCTGCTGACTAACTTCCTCATCTTCAGAGACACTAGAAATAGAGTTGAATAGAACTGAAAATTGGTATACTGGGAGACATTAGAGAGTTAACATTGCATCTTGAGATGTAAAATATTAATAATGTTAACAAAATAAGACCTGTAAGCTGTGCAAGCAGTACAAGGTGGGTGGATAGGTGGGAGGAAGATACAGTTTTATCTGTTGATTCAAATAACAAATATTCAACTAAGACAAGGGAAGCAATAGTAGATTTAATTATCTTTGTTTATCTGGTTCCTCTATGAGGATTAGCTTTTCAAGTAAAATAATGGGAAGAATCCAAAGGAACACATCAATTTGGTTAACCTAATCATGTCAAAGTATGTGTGTATTTATTTCCCTACATGCACACAAACACACACACACACACACACAAACACACAGAAGAAGACCTATTAACCTAATGTGCTTGTAAAATACATGAGAAAAAACTGGGAAATTGTTCATAAAAATACGGAAAGGTTAATAATTTTTCTATATAAACAGCATTACAGACTAATGAAAGACACTAGGAAAAAATAGCTAAAGGATGTGAATGCATCAGTTCAGTTCAGTTCAGTCGCTCAGTCGTGTCCAACTCTTTGCGACCCCATGAATCGCAGCACACCAGGCCTCCCTGTCCATCATCAACTCCTGGAGTTCACTCAGATCCAATGTCCATCGAGTCAGTGATGCCATCCAGCCAACTCATCCTCTGTCATCCCCTTCTCCTCCTGTCCCCAACCCCTCCCAGCATGAGACTTTCCCAGTGAGTCAGTTCTTTGTATGAGATGGCCAAAGTACTGGAGTTTCAGCTTTAGCATCATTCCTTCCAAAGAACACCCAGGACTGATCTCCTTTCAATGGACTGGTTGGATCTCCTTGCAGTCCAAGGGACTCTCAAGAGTCTTCTCCAACACCACAGTTCAAAAGCATCAGTTCTTTGGTGCTCAGCTTTCTTCACAGTCCAACTCTCTCATCCATACATGACCACTGGAAAAACCATAGCCTTGACTAGATGGACCTTTGTTGGCAAAGTAATGTCTCTGCTGTTTAATATGCCATCTAGGTTTGTCATAACTTTTCTTCCAAGGAGTAAGCATCTTTTAATTTCATGGCTGCAGTCACCATCTGCAGTGATTTTGGAGCCCCCAAAATAAAGTCTGACATTGTTTCCACTGTTTCTCCATCTATTTCCCATGAAGTAATGGGACCAGATGCCATGATCTTCGTTTTCTGAATGTTGAGCTTTAAGTCAACTTTTTCATTCTCCTCTTTGACTTTCATCAAGAGGCTTTTTCGTTCCTCTTCACTTTCTGCCATAAGGGTGGTGTCATCTGCATATCTGAGGCTATCGATATTTTCCCCAGCAGTCTTGATTCCAGCTTGTGCTTCTTCCAACCCAGCATTTCTCATGATGTACTCTGCATATAAGTTAAATATGCAGGGTGACAATATACGGGCTTGACATACTCCTTTTCCTATTTGGAACCAGTCTGTTGTTCCATGTCCAGTTCTAACTGTTGCTTCCTGACCTGTATACAGATTTCTCAAGAGGCAGGTCAGTTGCTCTGGTATTCCCATCTCTTTCAGAATTTTCCACAGTTTATTGTGATCCACACAGTCAAAGGCTTTGGCATACTCAATAAAGCAGAAATAGATGTTTTTCTGGAACTCTGTTGCTTTTTTGATGATCCAGTGGATGTTGGCAATTTGATCTCTGGTTCCTCTGCCTTTTCTAAAACCAGTTTGAATAGGGACCTCTAAAGCACCAACAAACCAGAAAGAATAGACAAGCATTTTTTTTCTTATAAAATAAACTTTTATATGATAAAATTATAAATTCAGTAAAGAATACTTAGAAAATATAGGTAAATGTAAAAGAAAGTAAACTTCATCATCTGTATCACACCAGAAAATTATCTGTTACCACTTTTGGAATATCAGAGTTCTTGAACAGATTAACTTTAAAAAAAAATATATATATATATATATTAAAGTCTCAAATTCTTTTTAAAAAATAAAGATTATATAAAAAGTAAACATAATATAAAACATTTGTAAATGAAGATGTAACCAAATGTCAGGAGATATAAAAAGCAAAGAATAAAATAAATTAAAAACCTAAGTAAAAGAAAAGAGAAACTAGTATTTAAAATGGAATTTCAAGCACTAAAATCAGGCACAAGCATGCATAAACTTTTCTTACAAATATATAGCATCAAATTGAAAACCTTTATACAATACAACAATGAAAAACAAATAAAAAGAATTAATAGACATGACAGAAATAGCTGGTCAAGATGGAGCAAACAATAACTAAATAGCCAAACAAAATACATGGCAAGACTCTTTACAATGGAAATGAAAGTGGTTTAATGTCTGAGAAATGGGACTCTCTCAGAGATGAATATCACAATTGCTCAGTTTACTGTCCTGATAAATTTTCAGACTGAAGCACAAAAGGGGAGCATCTAGGCTAAACTCAGCAGGTTCCTTGAGCTGAGAGGTGAAGCTGAGAGTCCAGGGAGACCAAGACAGGCACAATTCACAAGACAGAGTACTGAAGGAGAGAGAGCTGCACACAGAAACAATTTCAGAGACTTGTGCATTGTCCTCTGTAAGTATCCAACAAAGTTTTGATCAACATAGCATGTGAAGAAACCACCAAAAGGTTGGGGAGAGAAATACCTAAAATAATTAGAGGGAATAGTACCTGTCCAGGAATTGAGCCTATTCCAGTTAATTTGGAAAAGTTCACAATTTACTGGATGCTTGATCATGTACTCACAAGGGTGTTATATCAATAATGATCAATAGTGGGGATTTACTTCTTAAGTAACACTGCTCTGACCCTACCTAAATACTGTGAAAAGGCAACATTGGAAAGGATAGAAATATTTTAAGTAGCTTAACTGCATCTAAGAACAGAGTTTAAGAGTTTTTACAGGAATGCAAAAATACAATGTACCCAAAAGATGAAATTAACAATAAAATCTACTCTGCAAACCAAAACAATCACATTAAAACAAGTAGGGAAATACAACTCACAATAAAGAAAAAAATTTAAGTGAAATATAGACTGACACAGATATTAGATTTACCAGACAAGAATAATTTTAAAATTATTATAATTACATTCAATTTGTCTAAAAAGTAGAGAGCTAGAATACAAACATACCAAAAACTGCAGTATGTGAGATGAAAACTTTAATATGTGAGATTAAAAATATACTGGACAAGAACTCATAAGTCTGACATCATCCTAATTCCAAATCCAGAAAAAGACATCATGAAAAAGAAAGTTACAGGCCTGTATTGCTGATGAACATGGATGTAAGAAACCTTAACAAATATTAGTAAACCAAATTCAGCAATACTTTAAAAGAATCATGCACCATGATTAAGTGAGATTTATCCCAGGGATGCAAGAATGGTACAATATCTGCAAATCAATCAGTATGATATACCACATAAACAAGTTGAAGAATAAATATCATATAATCATCTCAAAAGATGCAGAAAAAACTTTTAACAAAATTCAACATCTATTTATAATAAAAACTCTCCATAAAACGTGTGCCTTGAAAATGTACATTTAACTGCAATTAGAATAAAAAGAAAAACAGTGCTGGAGAAGACTCTTGAGAGTTCCTTGGACACAGGGAAATCAAACCAGTCAATCCTAATGGAGATCACCCCTGGATAATCATTGGAAGGATGGATGCTGAGGCTGAAGCTCCAATACTTTGATATGAAGGGCCAGCTCATTGGAGAAGACCCTGATGCTGAGAAAGATTGAGGGCAAGAGCTGAAGGGGGGCAACAGAGGGTGAGATGGTTAGATGATATCAGAGACTCAATGCACATGAGTTTGAGTAAACTCTGGGGGATAGTGAAGGACAGGAAACCTTGGTGCAGTCCATGGGGTTGCAAAGAGTCAGACATGACTTGGCAACTGAAGAGCAACAAAACAAAATAAAAACACTCATACATTTTGTACAAAGGGAAGAATAGAAAAATGAAAGAATTTATGGCCAACATAGTGGAGGAAAATGAGAAGAAAAAGAATAGGAAATAGCAAAGAAGCATAAGAACCGTGACATCACCAAACCAAGAAAACAGAAATAAACTATGCACATCTGATATGGGCGATAATCAGCAGTAATCCTAAGTGAATTCATTTCCTTAGGGAAAGAGAATCAGATTCTCTTTAAAGTGCAGGAGTTAGATTCTACCTATATTAGATGTACATAAAATAAAGTGGTGGTAGTGGTTTAGTCAGTAAGTCCTGTTCAGTTCTTGTGACCTCATGGACCATAGCCTGCCAGGCTCCTCTGTTCATGGGATTCTCTAGGCAAGAATAATGGAGTGGGTTGACATTTCCTTCTCCATAAAATAAAGTAGCTCAGATTATTTAAAGGAAAGACATGCAATGAAAAAGAAAATTAAATTTTATCATGTGAAATTCTAATTCAGTCACAAAACAGAAATAAACATATAAATGATTATTTTAATAATAAAGTTTATAATCAATATCAAAGAAAATTATCAAGTGTTATATATCAAATACCATAGAAAAGATTGTGAAAGTATGAAATAATGATGACACAAGGGAAAAGCAGAATGAGAAGGAAAACAACAACAACAAAAAAGGATAACAAGAAAGAAAAAGGAAATAAAAGAGAAAAAAGAGGAAGAAGGAGAAGGATAGGAGGAAAAAGTAAGGCAGACAGAATGAAAGTATGTATCAATAGTTAAAAATATACAGTAACAACAAATGTCTAAAATATTTCCATCTTCTCCCAATAAGCAGAAAGTGACAAAAAACAGGAAAGAGAAAATGAATTATTGATATAATTAATAAAGTCGAATGATTAGATTAAAATTTACCCAAAAAGAATAAGCCTTTTACTTAGCATTATGGAATAATCACAGATATTTTCCTAAGTATAAAGGAGACATTCTTCTCAAAAACAGAATAAGACAGTTCATGTTCTCCCAGCACAATACAATGAGTCTAAAAATCAATAATCATGCTACTATTTTAATATATATTTTTCATTTACAAAATGAATATTCTCTGAGCATCTTCTATGGAGCATCCACTATAAGGACTCTGTTGTTAACAGTATTTAAAAGATTTAAAAGATTCTAACAGGAACAATACACACACAAATAAATATGTATAATTATTTACTTTTCTCTTTTGCTTTTCTGAATATGAGGCCCTTGCCCAGACTGTACCCCCTCAGAAAACAATCAACCTTCAGGCTGCACTGGTTGTCTTGAATGTCATTTAATTGTCTCTATTCTTTCATCCCTTCTGCAAGTTTCCAAACCCTGCAGCAGTTTAACAACTCAGCTTGTGGAAATCAGTTCAGAGTTCACCTGAAATAATAGAAGTTATTTCTTTCTATCATTAAGGTTTTGATGGAGTCAAAAGAAGGTACATGTAGGGCAAGAAAAATAAAAACTATGCACTCTCTAATTCCAGAAATGGAAACTGAGAGCTTACAAAGGAACTCCAAGTTGGGCTCTTGTGTAAATATTCTTTTCACTGGGTTTTGGCCTAGAGAAAAGGAGATTAGTTAGCATGGTGCCCACCAAGGGCAGTGGAAGCTCTTACTCCAACTTGTTCTATTCCACTCTGGGAAGAGACTATAACAGTCTGGCCACAGATATGTCATCATGTGCCCAGAAAGGTCAAAAAGAAGATGCTCCTGAGGTTTAGCTCTTCCTGGTGGCCCTCTGTTCCTATGTGCTATAAAGAAAACTCAGATCACCGCTTGAGGATCTTATCAAAAGCTGCTGTACAGTGGGCAAGGTAACTGTGAGCAAAGACTGTCAAATAATGACCCAAGCCTGACATGGAAGTCATAGGCCAACTGGAAAGTAGCCAGCATCATCCAGTAGACCAGCTCAACCAGGCAGTGGTCCTGGGAGCATTGCCTGAACTAAAATTATAGTGCATGAGATACAGATTCCTAGCCTTCAGTGGGAGTTTTAATTAGGACCTATGCCCTCAAATTCATGTCTAGAGAAATTTACACAAAATTTCTTTCTTTTTTTTTTTTTTTTTTAAATTTCAGAGATCTGTATGAGCAAGTGTGTGTGCATACTCAATCGTGTCCAACTCTTTGTGACCCCATGGACTGTAGTCCGCCAGGCTCCTCTCTCCATGGAATTTTCTAGGCAGGAGGACTAGAGTGGGTTGCTGTTTCCTTCTTCAGGGGATCTTCCTGACCCAGGGATCAAACTTGCATCTCCTGTATTGGCAGGTGGATTCTTTATTGCTGAGCCACCTAGGAAGTCCAGGAGCAAAAGTCTCTACAAATAATTCCTTCCTTTTGGTCGACTCAGTTGTTTTCTATAGGCAGATACTGCACTGGAGAGAGGTTATTTGCTATTGCCTGAAAAGACTGAAAAATCCAAATTGACTGGTAATGTGACTGCAAAGCTAAAACAACCGAGTGAGTTCTATAGCAAGAGTGAGAGAGAAATCATGCTAACAATGTTAGTCACTGCTTTCAATTGTGTTAATGTTCTTAGATTTAAAAATTATCGTGTATAGTTGGAAACTAGTTTTGTAATTGAAATCAAAGAATAAATTTATTCTGAAAATCTGGTAAGCAGAGCTGATTGTTATACTATCTTTTGGTTATGAATGACTCCATAAAGTTTCTCCAACATGTAACATGTTTATAACATCACAAAATTATCCAGTGAACTAGTTATATGGGCTTACCAAAAAGAAAGAATAACAAAGAAAAATACAAACAAAGAAAGGTACTTGCCTGAGTGTCAGTGCAATAGCATGGAGGTAAGCCATAGACATAAACTGCAAGCATTCACAATTCATATTAAAATGACTTATGGTCTCACTAATAATTTTTATTATTACTTATTTCCATAATTATAATGCAGCTAGATCATATAATAACATTGTCAATAAACCGTCACTAAAGACCAAAGGGAGATGAACTCCTCCGTTAGATAATATCAAATGGTAAAATATATTGGATTTAAATTGTTTTTCCTTCACTAAATTAATGAATCTCTATCAGTGAATGAAAATGCTTTTCCATTTCTAAAATGTATAATCGTGGTTGAATGGTTAAAATAATAAACCTATAATATCATTTGGGATTTCCTAGTATCAATTTAAATCATGCTGATTACAAGGTTTATCAGTATCCAACACACACTAGGTACTCTAATAAAGAAAATTAATATCTTATAATTGGATAGTTTTTAAAAATTGTAAAGCACTTTCACATACCACATTTCCATAGATCTTTCTAACAACCTTATGCTGTTGTAAAATGAAATGAGCCCTTCACACTGCAACCGTGTGAAGGTTTAAGTTAAAAATCAGTCCAATACAATATTGTAAAGTAATTAGCCTCCAATTAAAATAAATTTAAAATTTAAAAATGCCATTAATGATAGATATGTAAATAGTTCTGCAAATTGGTAATTGTTCTAGGTGGCTGATGACTCTGACATATAAACTGACATACACATGACTCTCCTAAAATGAGAGGTTAAATTGAAATAGCTGAGCATATGAATAAATAAATAAACCATACTGAATTTTCATACTGAAGTTTTAATGAATCTAAACATAGAACTTCTCTCTGATAATAAAGATCATTGATATTCCACATACTCTATCATTTCATGGTCACAGCCTATATGACAAAATTACATGCAAGAATGAATGAGCCAGATCATATTCACCACAATTACAATTTAACACACTTGGAAGACTGTACTGGATAACTCATATAGAATTAAAGTAGTTACAAAATAACTGTATATTTTGGTAGAGAAAATGTATATGGTATGAGCTAAAAAGAAATGCCCAATCACAACTAGAAATTTGAATTTGATGCTCGGGGCTGGTGCACTGGGATGACCTAGAGAGATGGTATGGGGAGGGAGGTGGGAGAGGGGTTCAGGATGGGGAACATGTGTACACCCATGGTGGATTTATGTTGATGTATGGTAAAACCAATACAATATTGTAATTAGCCTCCAATTAAAATAAATAAATTTATATTAAAAAATAAAATAACAGTTCCTCTTGTTTGGTGGTTCTCATGTTATTGGTGAATTATTTGGCCTCAAAGCATGGTTGAATGTGATCCCGAGGATAAATTTTCCTGACTCCAAGCTCTTTGATCTTCTCTCTGAACCATCCCTACTTCTCATAAGACGTATTAAATCCCATTTTGGACGCAGTATTCATCTTCAACTCTCTTATGTTTTTAGTCAGACAGCCAAGGTCTGATAATGTTTTGAATTCTGTTTCCTATAACCTTCTGACAACGTTGTGTAGTCTATTGATTTTTTTCTTCTTTTGGCAACGGCAGAGCTTTTAAAATGCCACTTAGATAACAAAAAGATACCATGTTTACAAACTTTACCTTATAGAATTCATTTCTTCAAAGTGGGAAAGAATGAAACTTAGATTTGAAATATCTCTATTATCATCTCATCTCTGCATAGCATTCTATGATTTTAAAGCATTTTAAATTGCTTTATCTAAATTAATACTAAAATTATGACTTCAATTTTAAAAACATATTTTAAAGAAAGGTTAAAAAATTTAAGTCATTCACTAGTGTAGAAAATATTAGTAAATATCTGATTTCTGTCTTTTTTCCACGAAACAATTTTAGAAAGTAGAGTCTCAGTTCCCCCGCACCCTCACTGGAAGAATGGAATGGGTGAGGAGTAAACAGAATATTAGACTTAGCTTATTTTAAAATTACATGATAGAAATTTTATGACCTTTCAATATTAATTTCTTTAAACATGACTATCCAAATAGCAATCATAAAGTCTTTACTCTTATGCCAGACTCTGTCAGTTATTGTGGTAGAGACACAGATACGGCCTTTCCTTCAAAGACTTCATCAGCTAACACAAAAAATATTGATAGATTTGTTAACAAATGTGATCATTCCACGGGATAGGAACATTAAGGAAAATATGTGGCATGTAACACAGTATGAATATACTAGAGCTATCTGTTAACTCATCTTCAGTTCAGAAGATAATTTTCACTGAGGAGCTAACTTTGAATCTTGAAGAAGGCACAGCACAGTCAGCTTGGTGCTATGTGGTGACCTAGATGCTGGGGAGAATGAGAAAAAATTATTCACCAAGCAGAATAAAGCCTAAGAGTACTTAAATATAATTATACAGGTTTGTGATTCAAGACAGAAAAGTTGTGTGTTGAAGACACATAGTTGTGTAAATCAGCAACCATAGGGCTTGATATAATGTTATTTTCCTCCCAGGAATTTCATGGAGAAAACAAACTCAGATGCTGTTCCTAGCTTGAAGCTCTCTAACACATTCTCTTTAAGATTTGTACTTTGGTTTGATGTTTAAACAATAATAATAATAATAGCTAAGAACTGAAAAAACCTCCCTGAGTAGTCTGTAAATTAGTCATTAATTCTTTTGTAGTGACTACTTAATTCAATTCAAAACACAGGCATATTGCTTTTGAAAACTAAATAATGTTTCTAAAAACACACACAGTTTAAATAACAAAATAAATAAAAGAAATCTGTTGGAGTTTCTCTAATTTAAAGGTTGATGTTCTAAAGGTAGGTTAAAAATAAATTTATCAACTTCAGAAATCTTAAATACTATCTCCCATAATCAACCCTTGTTGATGTGTTCATTACGAAGTATCAGTTGACAGTGAACTGATAGCAGTGAATATTATCATACTGAAAATTTATAAGCTCTACTTTTTAAAAATAACACTTCCTGTTGGATCTATTAATTTTCAATCAACACATTTACATTTCATTGTACAGTAGGCAGTGATCTACTGTATTAGTAAATTATTATAACTTTGATGGTTTGATTAAGTTTATATTTTTTGTTAATAAGAGGTGTAAGCATGACCAACTAAGTAAATATCTAAATGACGCTATAATCTAGTGACCAATGGGTTAAATAAGCAGTTTTTATAAAGACACACTAACCAGTCAACCATTATGTTTAGAAACAAAAAACAGAAAGTAATGAGATTATTAAAGATATCTATTTATTTTAGACTTAGCCCATGCAAAAGAACTGTGAAATGGCTGGCTGGCAGAGGTAGTGAGGTTGCCTATGGCTGAGGATATTAAGACTGGACAAGACAATAGGCTCGCTAAAGTCAAAGAGGAAATCAAGCTATAATTCAACAATAAAAGATCACACGTCAAAATATTACAGGTGGCAAAAGCTTTGTGTTCCTCTGTAAGTAATATCTGTTTTCCCTTCTCTGCCAGCTTTGAAGATGTCCTTTTCTTCACTGGATTTGGGCACTTGATTATCATGTGTCTTGGTGTAGTTGTCTTCATGTTTCTTACCCTTAGGGTTTATTCAGCTTCTCGGATCTGTGAGTTTATTATTTTTACCAAATAAGAAAAAAATGACTATTATACATTCAAATATTTTCTCTGCCTCCTTCCCTCTGTCAGAGACTCTAATTCCATATATATCAGGCCACTTGAAACTATCCACAGCTCACTGATGATCTGTTCATGTATTTGTTGTGGTTGTACCTTTTTATTTCCTCTGTGTGTTCCTTTGTTCATCACTTATATTGCCACGAATTTATGTTCACTCATCTTTTCTTCCTCAATGTCTAATCAACTGTTACTCCCATTCAGTGTATTTCCTATCTTATACATTGTATTTTTTCATCTCTAGATGTTTGATTTGGGTACTTTTTCACATCCATATGTCTCTACATATTTTTTTAAATATACAGAATAGTTATAACAGTTTTCTGTGTCCTTTTCTGCTAATTCTATCATCTGTGTCAGTTTAGGGTTCATTGTGATGTGTTTATTCTCTTTATTTAGGCATCTTATATTTCTGCAGCTTTGTGTATCTGGTACACATCTTGCTGGATGATAAACAGAGAGGTCATAGAAGATATGTGGAAAAATATAGAGCACTTTGCTCTATAAGATTATTGGTTATCTTGATATAACTAGTCTCAATGGAATTCAATAGACATATTCCTCAGATATATTAATAAGAAGATAATGGTAACAGCATGCCATTGTGTTCAATCCATATTGTATCATACTTTAATAAATACTTTCAAACACATATTTCATTTATGTCCCTTTTTACTATTAACAAATAACATAATTCTGAACTTCCTTGTGCATCTTGGATAATTTCCCTAAATTCATAGTTGAGGTAGTTTAAATTCAAAGATAATGAACATTATAAAGACTTTGAATACATGTTGCCAATCTCTCCTCTTCCTATGCAGATTAATTTAGAATATTTTGTGAATCTTTATGTACTGATAAGATTTAAATGAAATAAAAATTATTTTCTTGAATTTTTAGTTAACCTGGGGGTATCCATCTAAACAATCCATTTCTATATAGTCATTTTGAAACAATAATTCCTATTTAAAACACTTATACACTGGAATAGAATCATATTTTTTCAATTTTTGTGTGGAAAAGTATTGGGAAAATCATGATGATTTAATCACATTGTTTGTTGTTTTAATTGAGTCCATTTACCATGCATCCCTTACTGAATGAGAGTAAGCTCTAAGCAAAACATATGCATTCTGAATTATCCAAGTTACTAGATAAACCTGCAATTAAAACTACTTGACTAGAGAAGCATATGATATAGTATTATCATGGTAAAAAAATCTCTTGTGTTTATTTACATATCACAGTGCATATAACAATCAAAGTTATAGTCAAAAAGCCTCAGTGCCTAACACACTGCCTGGCACTTAATGTTATTCAATAAATATTTGTTGAATGAATTAAAAGCCTGTTCAGGAGAAAATAAAATAGATCACCATCACATTCCCTCTTATGGATGAAGAGCCTGTCTTGCAAGCTAGCCAAAAATCAATAGTAAAATAATTACTTTAGGATTTTAATAAATTCGAAAATAAACTTTAAAAGTCTAAATTAGGTTTTGTGTCAGTTTCTTTGTCTCTAAAGTGAATACTCTGCTTTCTAAAATGAACCTAGAAAAACATTTTTTTTCCACCAGAAAAGCCAAGTGTTCTTTAAACACCAGGTTTATGTCTGTGCTCTGTCACGAAGTTGTGTCCAGCTGTTTTGCTACCCCAAGGACTGTAGCCCTCTAGGTTCCTCTGTCCATGGGATTTTCCAGGCAAGAATACTGGAGTGGGTTGGCATTCCCTTCTCCATTAGACACCATAGTATATCTTTAATGCATAGCTACTGAATAAATGTGGTTTCCAGTAATACCCACAATTTCATCTCTCCTATTACAAATGATCATCCAACATAAGCATTTCTTAGACTGGTCAAAATCAACACCTCTATTAAACAGCATTTTCCTCCAGTCAATATTTTTTCTCATTCAAACATTTACTTTCAGCAATTCTAAAACTCCAGAGATCTAAATATAGGCAACCTCAACTTGAAAAAATTCACAGCTAAAACTAACATATACTCTATGCCAATCTGTGCACCAGCTGTGGATTAAAATGTGCTGAAAAGCAGAACATTTTGTCTCTCTTCAATGATCAAATAGTCGCCTGAAGCATATACAGCTCTCCATTTAATGGGAGGAGGGTGGTGTGGCAGGAGAGGGAAAAGAATCTAGATAATTTTGCTTAGATGTGTCCAGAGGTGCTGAAAACTACTTAATTTATTGTTATCACCTGGATCTTTAAACAAAAACCTCTGAGTGCAGGGAGAGCAGAGCTAGATGAGTTAGATTCTTGGAAGGAGAGTATCTTTCTGACTTTTTTGAATTACTTTCAGATTTGCTTCCTGTTTATTTTCTGGAAAACATTAAAGAATATCTGCCCAAGTGAGGTAGTAACTGCACATTTCCAAGGTAAAATGATAGATTTATTACAGGGACAAGCATTAGCCAAAGAGTTTATTTATTATTTTAAGTCTCTTGAAAAATGTGCATGCATTTTTACATGAACATAGTATCTACCAGTGTGAATTCTTCTAATATTTGCAGCATAAAATTGCTTAATCTTTTTTCTAGAAGCCCATAGATACAAAATTCTTTACTTCTTCATTCATTTTAAATGACCTCAAAAACTGTACAGGGATTATCTAGCATGGGATGTCTTACCTAAAGAGACTGGATGTTAACATGACCTGCTTAATAGATCAATGAAGCATAGTAGCAAAAAGAAAAGGAAAAATTTTTGTAAATTCATGCTGAATATTTATCCAGTATTTTGCAGAATGGTTATATTCTACTAGAGACTCTTGTCTGGTGGCAGAACAATTTGTTTTATTTATTTAGCTCTTAAAATGTAAGTTCTGCTGTCTTCTAACCACTTGGCAAAACAGAATATTTGCAATCCTAATCAGAATTTGTTTCATTCCATTTTAATGAACTATAACTTAAATGCTTCAACATAATTTTATAAAGACAAAGTACACGAATCTTAATTAGACTGCTAAATTTGGAATAATTATTCACTGAGAGTCAAAATGAAAATCTTACACTAAATGAAAAACATATTTAAGGAAAAATATTTGTACATATGTGTGTCAAATTAAAACATTTAGATTTTTTATCTTTAGATAATGTATATTTTTAAAAGTAGAACTACTGAAAAACAAAGCAATATAAGTTATATCTTTATTATTATTAACAGGATTTTATTTTTAAAATACTCGCTTTTACTATCTCATTTTGAACTTTACAACTACACTTTGAGATACAAAATACAGATACTATTAGACTTAAATTCTAGATAAGAGGACAAATATAGAAATGAAGTGATTTTACAAGTCTTAAAGCCAATTTTATTGTATTCTTTTTCATTTTTTTTACTTCAAAATGATATACACATGCATACTCACATCCACTGAATTACAAAAGATAGTCAAATAAAAATTAGACTCAAACTTGGCATGTTTCTTAAAGGGTTAAGAAAGCAAAAATTGCTGTATGCATTAAAATAAAATGACATAGGCAATCAGTTCAACTAAAGTCAAAGCATGGGAAAAAATGAGGGAAGAATTCATAGATGATGTTTAAAAGTGATTGTCTTTCTTTCCTCCCAATACACACACACACACACACACAGCCCTAATCAGGAATCTAAATGTGAATTTCACTAAAACAAGGCCACAGCAAGGAAGTTAAAAGCAATATGGTATAGGTCAAGAACCACTTCATTATAAACTATAATCAGCCCATTTCAGCTGACCTTTAGGCATGATCAGAGGTTTTATCACTGAATTTCATAGTTCCTCCCCCTCCAGGCAACTTGTATTCTTTATCCTTGACTAATTTACAAAAGGATACATTATTAAATATTCCATGTCACAGCTACCATTTATGCTTCCATTTATGCTAGTATTTTGATGGAGCCAGTACATAACACTCATCTTAATGGAATCATATCCAAAATAGATAAGACTTCCTTTTAAATTTAACATCAAAAGCCCTCTGGAATAACTAGTTACAATTTTTTTTTCATTTGAGCTTCAAGTATCAGGTACTGCACCTAATCAGAAATCAGAGATAAACATTACTCACCCCAGAGAATTTGCTCTGAAAATAAAAGTGGCCAAGTATTGAGCTCAATTAAATAGTAGCCTATGTTACCTAGGGTTATGAATGTCCCATTTGCCTTCACATTTTTTGTCTAGCAATATCTCTTGGTGTCTTAAATCCCCAGTAGATCTAAGATTCTGAAGGTCACTAAAGAAATGCCAGTGTTATCAGCATACACATTAACACATCTAATGCATCCAGTGTTTATCAGCTATCAACACCTCAACTTGGATTCAAGTAATCAGTTAAATCAGTCACCTAGCAGGGGACCTGAGAGAACAAAATATAGGACTTGTACATTTTAATTAAGAGGAAAACATGACAAACAGAGTTAGGAAAGGTAGGTATAATTTGGAAAATAACGGTGAAGGGCAACCAGAGGTTGATAGGGAGGGACTAAACACTGGAGGAATAAATCACTCTCTTTGCTTTCTCCAGCTTCTTGAAAAACTGCAGGTCTAGATTCATCCTTGGTTCTAAAACCAGCCATTGCAATTTGTGCAGTAAACTGGCAGATTCAATATTTGGTTTCTCAAGTGTACATGAAATCCCAGCATCTAGTCCACCATACGCATAGGACCTACAGAGCTGCCATGGGGCTGTTTCCACATCAAGGTTTCCAACATGTGGTGTATCGGGGGAGGGAGGGGTATTGCCAAAATGTGACCTGCCTTAGTTTTCCTGCAAATTCTTTTGTCTTTGAACAAAGCTGAAGCTCAGGTATATTATGTCCACCACCACCGAATGCTGGATAAAGAGAAAACAGGAGAGCAACACCTTCATCATTACATACTGTGAAAAGCAAGAAGTTTGACCTCTGAGGGGAAAGATAGAGTCTTGAGCAAGAAGTGGTAATCGGTGCCTTCCAGCCAGAGGAGGCACCAGTCTATACTTCAAAGAAGATCCAGGAAATTTACTCCCTGAACGAAAAACAGAAATATGAGATAAGTTACCTGTACAGTCTGATTTATTTAGATTTATTCTTCCTGGAGGAGTCTTTCTCTTTTTTTTTTCTTCCCAATATATACTTTTTTTTCTTTTCTATAAGTAATTCATGTTAACTAGAGAAGACTTGGAAAACATACAGATGAAACTATACATCACCTGAGATTCTACCACCTGGAGATAATCACTAATAACATCTTCGTGTATTTCTTCCCAATATGTTCCTTTCCTCTGCATATATAGGTGTAGATAAAAATACAAAAATAGAGATATTTTGCCTCAGAGGGTACATATGGTTGTTTAACCCTTTTTATCCCTCAATTATTTTCTATGAATATTGTCCTAGTCACCCAGATTCTGTAACATGATTTAATGGCTACTGGGGTCAGGTATGGTGTATGGTGTGCTGCCTGTGGGTGCTGATGACCCAAGAAACTCATGGGCAAATTGATATTGCCCAATTCTCACCAGTCTCCTGCTTTCAATGTTGCAACACTCTGAGTCTTGACTCTTAGCCAAGATGAGCCGCGCTGAGCCAAGTCCCCAGTGTGACACCACCTGATTCTGTGTATTACACAGCCTACACTTCCCTCAAGTCTACAACAGTGAACCTACCTGGAAAAAAAAAAAGAAAACATTTGCTCCACTGAACACAATCTTTGAACTGCTTGCCTTGGATTGCCTGACCAGCTGTGCCAGAGTCAAGAACTTTGGCAGCCCCATTTTTCAGCCCCACCTGATCCTGTTTTCCACCTTGCCTGTCCTCATGGGTGAAATACCAGCAAGTCCTCTCTCAAAGTCTGTTTTTATGATGAGAAGTGTACGGAGAGAGTGTTGATAAAAACGAGCTGTCATGCATTATATTATCTTGTCTGGTGATCTCTGTACTGTTAAGTGGGTTTTAGTCTGGCAGTACCTGATGTAGATATCATAAAGAGAGGGAATCTTCTTTGGCATTTTTGAATATTCATTATTAATATTATTTTTAATTTTGCTGCTCCAGCTAGCCCTTGCTTTAGGGATCAAGTTTCACTGCCCTGGCTCTCCTACTCCTGTCCACACAGAGTCCAGCATCCAGCGTCCTTGGGGAGGTCCTCTATGAGTGGTTTCGAACTAGGTTCTCTCAACATGTGATAGATGTGCCTGGGGTGATGGACGAGGGGATGCCCTGTTTCCTGGAGTTAGGCATGCCCTGCTGGGCTAGCATGATGGCCTCTTGGTGGGACTGCTGGGGACTGGCTAGGAGAAGCTCTGCAGCACCACCCAGTCAAATATTTTTTGAAGTATAGTTGATTTACAATGTTGCATTGGGCTTCCCTGGTAAACAGTGGTAAAGAATCCACCTGCAATGCAGGAGACACAGGTTTGATCCCTGGGTCAGGAAGATCGCCTGGCGGAGGGCATGGCAACCCACTCCAGTATTCTTGCCTGGAGAATCCCATGGACAGAGGAGCCTGGTGGGCTACAGTCCATAGGGTTGCAAAGAGTCAGACACGACTGGGCACGCATGCACATCCTATTAGCTGCAGGTGTATAGCACAGTGATTCAGTGTTTTATGTTTGTACGTGGCTTCCCAGTGGCTCAGCTGGTAAAGAACCCACCTGTCAATGCAGGAGACAAACAGATGCAGGTTTGATCCCTGGGTTGGGAAGATCCCCTGGAGAAGGAAATAGCAACCCACTCCATTATTCTTGTCTGGAAAATTCCATTGACAGAGGAGCTTGGCAGGCTACAGTCCATGGGGTCCCAAAGAGCTAGACAGGACTAAGCATGCACACACATGAGCACACACACACATATGATGTACGTACATTTTATATATATATATATATATATTTTTTTTTTTTCCCAGCTTACAGAGGAGACTTCCTTTCTTTAAATCTCAAAGATTAAATTCTTCTCCTTCCATTTTCTGCAGCACCTGACACATTACAGGCTAGGATCCTTAGAATTTTACCATTTCTGTCCCACATGTCCTTCAGCCCCACCAATGTCCGGTGTATATTCCTTCTCATTAAAATATGTCTATTGCCACCTACCTCAAAATACTTAAATTTTTGCAGTGAATGAGTTAAAGGATGAGACATGATAAAATGCAAATTTTTTCCAGTCTGCAGCAGTTCAATACATAAATTATGCCTTTGATCCTGGCAACTCTTCAGCAACTAAAAGATGTTTGAATAGGAAACAGGAAATGCCACAGAGAAATGTGTCTCTTTGTTTCTTTGGAGAAAAACCTTCCCAGCAGAGGCAGCACAGTAGTGAAATATGCCAGTTTAAGAGTCGCCAGACCTTGGAACTGAATTCCTGCTTCTGCCACTTGCTTGGTATAGCAAATCACTAAGCCTCAATTTCCTCATCATGAAATGAGAGTACAGGACACCACTCAGTACAACTCTAAGAATTAGAAATAATATATGTAAAGCATTTAGCACAGTGCCCTCGCACAGTGCCCTCACACACTGACACTGGGCTACATAGCTATTGTTATCAGTACTTCACAACTTTGTGATGTATGAATTTTCATCCCCATTGTATCTATACATTATCCTCATATTATGCTCACCATACTCAGAGAAGTTAAATAACTTGTCCAGAATTAGAATCAAGGTGAGAGCTTAACTCCAAAACTGTTCTTGACTGTGTTCTGGAGCCCTGAGAGGGACTTAAATATAGAATAGCATTTTGGCAGTTTCCATAAACAATGTAAGGCCATCCAAAGGGACACTTGGCAGATGGAACAATATTTGGTACCAGGATGTGGCTCAAAAGGAGAACCAAGGCAAAGTGAGGGCTGGGAGCAATGACATGGCTACAACTGCAGTAACTCAGGGAAGTGTAAGCTTAAGGAGCCACAGGCAAGAGAGTAGGAAGGATAAGGAAGGTGGGTAGAACCCAGCAGAATAGGGGCTTGTGAGAAGAAATTACTATAGCAGGTCCCAAAAGAGGATCCATTTGCACCAAATACTTGAAGGGACCTAATTCAGACCACATTTCAAAAATATTTTACTTTTTTATGCTGGGAAAGACATTTTATTTTATTAAACATTTATTTATTTGACACAGGTCAGGAATCTTTTCCTGGATGGGAAGGATTGGCACAAGAGAAAATTATAGTACTCCAACCAGGAGATTGAGCTCCAGCCAGAAGTAAACAGCAGGACGCACAGCAAATCCAAGCTTTGAGATCAAGCCAGCATGGGGCCAGGAAAGAGAAGAGAAGGAAGGTTAGGATGTACAGCCTCACAGGGAAGGCTCCTGCAGCTTTGGTCATAGGTTTCTTGGTAGCAAAGAAATTGAGGAGCAGCAGGGAAGCCTGACAATTGTGACTAGATCAATCCTTTGCTGAGAGTCTTAATTCTAAGCCTCTTCAGGTGAAGGGAGTGAGGCAATTGTTATGTTTTCTAATGTAGTCAAGAATCCCTCAGGAACAGGCAGGAGATGGAGTCTGCATTTGAAGACTTAATTGCATATCTCCAGAAGTGTTGCAGAAAACAACAGTAGGGAAAATGAGGCACAGAATGGATGCCCACCTTATTCAGCGTTAAGTAGAAACGCTTAAAAATAGATTTTCAAATAGGGCCGTGGACAACACAGCACCTCTAGCCCTAAATAGAGAGATGATCTCTAGAAAGGTCTTTTAGCCTAAGATGAATATTCACAAGTGATGTTAGCAGAGGGTCCATTCCCCATAGCACAAGGTATTGAACCCCAAGAGAGTGAAAAACAAATGCAAGACACTACGTGTTAGAGCTTAACACTACATGTTAGATCAGGAGTTATGAGGCATATACATTCATCTTGAGTATTCAGACTTTAGACGTTAGTATAACTATTATAGGAAGTCAGTTAAAGCAAGAATGTGAAGAATCCTGCATGACTTACCGTTGAGACTTCAGGGTACTCAGCTGACTTCAGCATGGGTTCGTCTCCTGACAGAGCCAATACTCTGAAGACAGAGCAAAACACAGAGGACAGGAGGTGGCTATCCTTGACGGGGTGTAAGAACTGCACATCCAATAAAGATTTCTAAATAAATTTTGGATAAAGAATTGCATGTCTAGGTGTACGGGGGGACCAAGAGGGGAACCAAGCATCTTTCTATAACGTTTAGTAAGAGAGTGGGATCACTAGATGACAATATCATGGATGTTCTAAGGTATTAACTTACCTTAGATGTTGAGGATGTTTTCTATCCATATGGTTGTTCCTGCCTCTCATCCTCTTGCTTGCTACTCCTTTTCCCATGATGGATTATGGTTGTTGAAGACGTTGACTTAGCAGACTACCCACCTCACTCTCCCGAGAAGGCCCATGATGATTATGATGATAATGCCACCTATGCCAACAATAGCCTCTGTCACTAACAGTGAAACATCTATTTCTACTGCCACTACTCGCCATGATTACTGATAATGTCACTAACAACACTGTTATGCGTCACTACTACTCATACTGTTGTTATGATTACTACTGTTATTATTAATAGGGCCACTGTTAACCACTATTATTCTCTACTATGATTAGCTTGAAGCAAGCATCTTTTATGTGCCAGACAATATTTATAGTCTATTTAAATATAATCCTCTCCATTTATTTAATGGCATTATAATATAAATAATATCATAAACATTTAACATTTGAGGTGGCTAAGTGGCTTGACCGAAACCATCCAGCTATTAAACATGTGAAACAGATTCCACTCCAGATCTTAGAGATTTCAAAATTCACTCTGTATCTACTCCACCATGCCATCTCCCATCTCTCCCATGGGGAAGCATCTTAGAATGCACATTTTAATTGTGTTTACATTTTAATATGATATTTATATGAAAGCTCATTTACAATTATTTTTATTTGAAAATATTTAGAAAATTACAGGACGCACAGGACAAGAACTTTTTTCTGAGTCACCTGAGAATAATTTGTCCTCCTGATGCTCCAATATCCTTTCTATATATTTCCTACAAGTCAGGATATTTTTCCTCATAACAATACAATTATGAAAATAAGAAAACTAACACTGATATGTTACTATCATTTAATCCTTAAATCCCATTCACATTCTGCTAATTGTTCCTATAATATCTTTTATAAAAAAAGATTAGCTCAGAATTACATGTTGCATTTAGCTATCATATCTCTTTATTCTTCTTCACACTAGAGTTGCTTCTCAGTTCTTCCTTAATTTTTATGACCTTGATGCTTTTATAAAGCAGTTATTTTGTAAAATATCCCTTAGTTGATGTTTGTCTGATGTTTCCTCATGATCAGACTCAGGTTGTGTTTATTTGATGGGAATATCACAAGTGCGATGCTATGGTTTCCTAATTGCCTCTTATTAGGTGGCCCACAATTTATATTTATCCTATGACTGATGATATTCACTTTGATCACTGACTGAAGTAGTACATATCAGGATTTTCCTCAATAAAGTAAATTCTCCTAGCCCCTCTTGTAATTAATAAACACTTTGTAAGGAGATATTTTAAAATCATGTAAATTTCATTTTTTCATCAAACTTTTAATCTATTTATGATTTCCTAACTTAATGAATAAGTTCCATTCTGTTACTGTCATTATCCATTTTGATGCTGAAATTAATCCCTATTTGTCTAGTGGGGATCCTTTCAAAGTAGTTTTTGGATCTCCTTGACATGATCCAATTATTCTGTGACCTTTGGTTTGTTTGCTCCTGGAATAAGTAAGATTTTTCCATGCTTATGTATTCTCTGCCTCAGTTCTAAAATCAAGTGCTTCTCTAACGAGGCTTGGTTTCTTTCACTGGAGAAGGACAGTAAGAAGCCATGAACTGAGCACTAGGTACATTCATTGATGAAGTTTTGCTGCTCCCAGACCTCTCAGAAGACAGAGCTAGTGAAGGTATGTATGAATGTGTGTGTGCTTGTGTGTATGTACTTAATTTACATTTATATCTATTTCCTTATGTATCTGTATGCATTAAAACTTCAGGGCCCTTTCTAGTTTTATTCCTTTCTGCATTTGTAGTTCTCTTCTGATACCTGGATGGCTTTATCCTTAACATAGTTACTTATTTGATCAACCCTCTCAATATAACCAGTTTTCCATCTCCAGTCTTACACTGATGCTCTCCTCACCTTACTTAGACTCTGACTCATACTAGGCTGCTCCCATGATCTATGCAAAAGACACCTTTCCTCTCTCAATCTCTGTATTCCCAGTGAAATAACTTATTCAAGTATAAACAAAAACATCTATAACTTTAAATAATTATGATCTACATGTTTCAGTACTTTAGGAATAGTTGATTCCAGTAGTTTTATATTTAGCTTCCATTAAAGAATGATTCTTCACTGTGATACATATTCAATTACGTTCGCTTGAGGAAGGGATCGGCCCTGAGGCCTAAATTCTGTCTGTAGCCTCTTGGTGTAGAGCCTAGCAAGCTAAGAATGGTGATTTTTTTTCCTTACATTTTTCAAGAGTTGGAACACATATAGAGAGATATATGTCCATATCTATATCTATGTTGTTCAATCACTCAGTTGTGTCTGACTCTTTGCGGCCCCATGGACTGCAGCACACCAGGCTTCCTTGTCCTTCATTATCTTTCTGAGTTTGCTCAAACTCATGTCCATTGAGTTGGTGATACCATCCAACCATCTCGTCCTCCTGCCTTCAATCTTTCCCAGTATCAGGGTCTTTTCTAATGATCCAGCTCTTCCAATCAGGTTTCCAAAGTACTGGAGCTTCAGCTTCAACCTCAGTCCTTCCAGTGAAAATTCAGGGTTGATTTCCTTTAGGATGGACTGGTTTGATCTCTATCTCTATCTATCTACCTAGCTACCTATCTGTCTATATTTCCATATGTGACCTGGAAATCCATAAGTATTTACTATCTGGTTCTTTACCAAAAAATGTTTGCCAACCCAGACCTGGGACTTCTGAGTGCTCTGTCCACTTGGCCAACTCATTTACCTGGTGGTAGTGACATACCACTTCCCAGGTATTGCTAGTGTTAAAAACCTGCCTGCCAATACAGGAGATGTAGGAGACACAGGTTTGATCCCTGGGTCAGGAAGATCCCCAGGAGAAGGAAATAGCAATCCACTCTAGTATTCTTGCCTGGATAATCCCATGGACAGAGGAGCCTGGCAGGCTACAGTCGATAGGGTCACAAAGAGTTCTGTAGACAGAAGTCTTACTGGGCTAACACCAAGGTGTCAGCAGAACTACACTCCTTCTGGAACTCTAGGGGATTAACTGTTTCCTCAGTGACATAAAATGAAATATTTCTGAGCTGCTTAAAGACTCAAGGACTCTAAGTTAAAGTTGCAAAGAACCACTGAAATTGCTGTCTTACCAAAACAGAGATAATGAACAACTTGAAAAATCATCAGTGAGAAAAAGATAGTTCTAAGGATAAAATCTAAGTCACCCTACTCTTTGTCTTAGATTAAACTTGCTAAGCTCCATTAGACCCTGATTTGCATGGCCATTAGCAGAAGGCTGGCCTCCAACACTATTTATTTCAATCAACATCCTCTTATGTAAACTCCTAATGCTTGATTATATGAGTTTGTACAAGTACTGAATTAATGGAGTATAACCCATAATTCAAATTCAACATTAAGTCCATTTTGAACTAAAATATGATTGATTGCGAGAATTGTAGAACCCTGGAACTAGAGTATATCAACAGAACAGGGTCATTATTTTTGAGTTAATGCCAAATATTAACAGAGTGGGAGGGTCAAGTTGCCACCTTTGGGCTAATACATATGGTATTCACTTATTTATGAACCTTGTATATTTGGTTTATTGCTTTTTATTAGAAACCCATAAGCCTGGTTTCTTAAAGGCAAAACTGTATTGTCTGGGTGGAAAAAGGAAATCTTATTTGTGTTCAAACAAAAATAAAGAGGAATGTACAGAAACAGTTCCACAGTCCTGCTAACAAAGGCATGCTTGACACACTGTCCTTTCTTCACTGACACAAGACAAAGAAAAGCTGTGCTCAGCATTTTATCAGTTTAAGTGCATCACTTCTATTTTTCACATATTGGGACCTTCTTGCCTTAAAAAAGGGAAAAGAAGAAATCTCTCCTTTCAAAAAAGGTTTTAAATAGCTGCAGTCTATTTTTTTTTCCTTAATTTCCAATTTCCTTTCCTACCCAAGCAGTACCCTAGAGAGAGGTACATAAAGAAAAGGTAACATGAATGGGGGAAAGGAACAACAAAATATAGACAATTTTCACAATGCCACAAATTCATATTCTACTATTAGTTTATATCCTCACTTAACAGTTTGGGTTAAAATGTGAGTTCCGGTGTGATGCCTTGAATAATTCATGCTTTATCACTCTTGAGGGCTGTCCTGGAGCCAGGCTGCTGGAAGCCATATTTGGTACTTCAGAACACACAACTGATGATTCTCAAGGCTACAAACTATACAGTGAGATGCAGGTACTTGATTCAGTAAGCTGGGAATGCCAGGACAGAGGAGAAACTGGAGAACAGTACCCAGTCCAAGAAACTGGCTGGTGCTCAGTGTTTTTCATATGCTCTAAGACTGGAATCTTACCTGGACTGGTGGATTGTGGCTGTTAATGCTCTTCTTTAACAAGCCTAAAGACGGCCCTCATTGCAATTTTTGCTTTCTTTGGCCCAGGAGAAAAATTCTGAAGTTTCTGATGACTTGAATAGGTCCTGGAGAGAATAAAGAAAGAAAATTAGAAATATATATGTATATTTTAAAAATACCTCACTCAACTGCCTTGTCTGCGTAATAACAGTGAACATGACTGTCACTCTGAAGACATATTAGCTCATTTAGGTAATTAGTGTGAGCAGCATGTTTCCCTACTTATTCCATTCAATTATAGGGTTCTCACTTTGTCATTACTGGAGTGTCTTAATGTGACTTGTAATTAGTGTAATTACAATCCAATGTTAATTATATCTGCCACTTAGACATAATTTTATATAGTAATGGTCTCTAATCTCAATAACCTTATTATGTTGTTTATTCAAACAGGAATTAAGTCTTCTTTCATGCGTCAAATATGGAGATTACCAAAAGTACTGCTTGTGTCATTTGGGTAGTTATGACAAGGGAATCTCTGAAATAGCAAAATCATATTTGAGACAATGTCTGCATGTGCAAACAATTACAGCAGTTCCTCCCTGTTTCCAGAAATATGCCTATGTATCTCCAAATAACTGTGTGCAGAGGCAGTTTGAGCCTTGACTTGAATTCTGGAAGAACTAATGTGTATATATTTAGAAGCCTATTGCAGTGGTTTGGTTTATTAGTATACCAAATATACCCATGGCTGACCATTTCATGGGCCATTGCTCTGAGTAACTAGCCATTGTATATAATATAATAATATCACCTCACATTTGAAGAGCATATTATCTTTTAAAGTGCTTTTAAATATATCATTTCAGTTAATCTCAAAAACAACTTTGCGGGAGTAGCAATGGTAGGTATCAGATTATTTCAATAGATTGGGGAAAAAATAAAGATCATATTCCCTTAGTAAGGGTAGAGCTGCTAATCAAAAGGCAATTTAGCAGAACAGCTAATAGCATGAACTCCAGAGTTAGATTTCTAGGTTTTAAATCCCAGCAACTCCACTTAGAAGTTCAACACCCTTGAGCAAGTTACTTAGCCCCTCAGTCCCTCGGTTTCCTCTTCTATATAACAGAAATAACAACAGTCTCTACTCTAGAGAGTGGTTTCAAGGATTAAATGGGGAAAATAGAAAAAGCCTAAAATGGTTCTTGGCACAAACTAAAAACTAAATAAACATAGGCTAGTATTATTGTTATTCTCATGAGCACTCTCATCTCTAGATTTGTGACTTAAAGTTTTTTCCCATAAACCACATCATTTCCTTCTAGATTTTCTTATGCTAACTACTAATTAAAGTTTTGATCTTCACACTGTATGGTTTTGTGTACATACAGTATATTTACTGGAGAAATAGATAACCCTGACCTGGGCTTCCCTGGTGCCTTAAACAGTAAAGAATTTGCCCACAATGCAGGAGACCTGAGTTCGATACCTGGGTTGGGAGGATGCTCTGAAAGAGGGCATGGCAACCCACTCCAGTATTCTTGCCTGGAGAATCCCCATAGACAGAGGAACCTGGCAGGCTACAGTCCATGGGGTCAAAAAGAGCTGGCCCTGACAGCAACTAAGCACACACACATACAACCCTGACTCAGTACTGTTTAATAAAGCTGAAATAAGGATCCTTTAGCTAACTCAGCTGTTATAAGAATACAATATCGTGAAATTCCTTGGGGAAGATTCAGTAGTTTTATTGCTCTATACAAGTATCAACTTCATATCTCTGACATGCTCAGAGTGGTACTTCTCATGACTCTAGAATTTTATGAATCCTCAAAAACTTAACAGGGTCAAATGCAGTAGCAACTGTGAAGTATTCTTTACATGAACATCTACAAAAATGTTAGCTTTATTTATTTAATAAACCTAGTATCTGTATTTTTAAAAGAAATGTTTACTCAGAATATTACAAGTTACAAATTTGTAACTGTAATATTACAGTTACAAATAGAGTGCTTTCATTTCCCTTAAGCTCCGGTTATTTTCCTAATTTTCCAGAAACAAATAGCTTGCGTACCAAGTTTTGGAATGATTTGGCCTCTTTGGATATATGATTCCTTCTCTGACAAAGCTGGCAAAAAGGATATTCCCATAATCTTTGCAGTAATAAACAAGATGGTTTTGCTGCTAATGTCTCTCAATTGACAACATCAAAGCACCAATACACAGTATATGGCTATGGTTTTTAGACCATTTTCAAAGCTCTCAGGTAAGGGAAATATTAGCTCTTGAAGTGTGCTCTGAGTTCAGAGAAAGCTAGCCTGCTGGAGTTTATAGCAATATAAACACAACCAGTTGGGAAATCTTTGGAATGTGCACTGCTGCCAGAGAACTAGTCATTAAATATTAACTAGCAATTCTTCTGACTTTTTGTTTTATTTATAATTATTTACATGCAGTGTTGGGACATTTTCTCTGAATAGACAAAGAATACGGAAAGATGTCAATTTCTCCATCTTTCAATTCTTGCAGTAAAGACAATGACCCAGGTTTAAGCTTCAGTTAAATGTGTGGATGAATTCTCTCTTCTAGACCAAGCTTTTGCAATGAAGCATCTGGTTTTAATGTTCTCAACTGCACAAAGATGGCAGCCACCTCAAGCTACACTTGGGTTACAGCTCTCAAGCCCTCCAACTGCTGGCCATGCTCCAAATTGGACGATGATATCCTTCAGACTGCTTCTCCTAGGGTCCCAGTTCCTTCCACTATTGTCTGGAAGCATTTCTTCAGAATATTACTGGGGAGTGGCAAAGATATGGCAGCAGCAATCCCATCAGGAAACTGCCACAATGAGGGTTGGGAGGCCAAGTTAGGAAATGCCAGTGGTCAGAGGTTAGTAACATACTTCAATTCTTGATCCCAGAAATAGCTAACTTTGTTACCTTTAACTGGTCACTTGACCAACTTACATCTTATTTTTCCCATCTGAAATTAGTTCCCCACCCAATAATTTTCCTGATAGTCTATGAGGATAAAACACACAATTACATCATATTTATTGAACACAGTATGTTCCTAGAAATAAATATGAATTACTAATAATGATGATGATTTCCTAGGTGAGGGAGCTATCTAAGGAGCCAAAACAATGTTTGTTTAAACTAAGGACAAGAGCTTGGGATTTTTACATCAGTAGACATTTTAAGAACAGGTACAATAGGGCTTTGGAATTGAACAGTACTGGGTTCAAATCCAGACTCCACTACTTCCCAACTGTACAACCTTGAGCTAGTTACTCAACCTCATTAAGACATAATCTCTTTATCTGTAAAGTAGGGACAATAAGCATTTGTGAGGGCTATTGTGAGGATTGTATGAAGTAATAAATCATAAGGTTCTGGACTCAAAGCATGGCAACTGGTATTACCAGAGTAGGCCATGATGAAGAGCATTAGTTTTATGTTACTTGCAACAGGAAACAACTAGAAGGTTTTAAAATATGATATATGCTTTATGTTTTCAGAAGATCACTCTGCTTTGAAGAAAATGGAGTATAGAATGGTAAGAGGGTACCCAGGAAAACCACTGGAGGATTATTGTCCAGATAAAGGAAAAAAATACATAATGTGGATTTTTGCAGTGGAAATGGTAATAGGTAAAATAATTCAGGTCATCAAACCAACTCTCTGATGGACTGGATATGGGATGTGAGAGGAAAGAATTCAGGTTTTGAGCCTGAAGATTGGATAGATGACGGTGTGTTGGAGCAGATGCTGTGGTGTGCTGCCCAAATCTTCTCCCCCTTCATTCAGGAAAGGCATTCATTCCTTTAGCATCTAGGAGTATTAACTGCTGGTTGTTCATAGCCAAGTCCTTCCCCAGAAATTGCTTTCTAATGAAAGCAATAGCCTTGTCCAAAATTGAAAATCCTCTTTAGAGACAGCCCCTATCCAAAACATGGTTGATAATGGCCTAACAAGACCAGGCCCTATTAAAATATGGGATAAAATTCAGAACAATTCTAAAATGTTGCCCCAGCTATGGTGCTCCCTATAGACACATTTGAAGCCTTTGTCTAACGCAGCTCAGCTTCTCTCACTGCTCTATCTTACTTCTCACTCCTTTACTGGCATTGTTCCAGAAAATTCTCGCAACACAAATCTCTGCTTCCGAGTCTGTTGTAAGTATCCAATCTAAGATAATTTGGGTTTGTTGTGGTCCTTACAATCAAAATCTAAAATGGGATTTTGGATCTGAATCATCTGCTAGCAGGCTGGAGATGAGAGCCCTGACACTGATAGACATTGAGAGCTAATGAGGCATACTATAGTGGTGCCACTGGTAAAATTATTACAGATGATCACTGGGATGAAATACTGGTAGAAGGAAGTGCACTTGTTGGTACACAAGCTCATGTAACTGAGAGGTTCCTGACTATGACTTTGGATGGCTCTTTCTGGAAATTGTCAATTAACTGAACAGGCTAATGAAAGTTTGAGGTTGACTGATTACCAACTTAAACATACACACACACAAATTTAGGAGACATTTTTGGCAGAATGTAAAGAGAAAGTCAACTAAAGCTGAAAGGCAGAAAGGGTGAGTATTAAACCCATAATTAGTATGGAAGATTATCATAGCTCCAGAGAAGATGAAAATCTGGTCACCATAATCTAGGTTCTGATCTGAGTTAGGAGGGAACTATCCTGGTTAATGTACTCAAAAATCTTGATTTCCCAGGCTTCCCTGCAAAAGTGGTCTCTCCTTGCTGTTAAAGCAGTGTGTTCCCTCTTACTTAAGAATCATACAAAGGTATTTATCTTGCAAGACAAAGGAGGAGAAGGCAAGGAACGGGGAGAGGGAGAAAGGACAAGGGGGAGGGAAGAAAATAGTGCATGATAAAAGACCTCTAGGACCTAACCAGCATATCCCAGCAAAAATGGAGAAAGTATACATAGGAATAGATTCTGAGAAGGCTGGGGGGCAGGGGATAGGGAATGGTGCAGGCTATAAAACTGGAAAAAGGAAAATTTATTCATATGGAAGCACTATCCTACAATGATAAGATTTCATACCATATTCATATTATTCAAGGTTCAACGAGAAACAGAAGCAATAGAAATGTCTATCTACTACACACATACATTTGCATATATATATATATATATATCAAGATATAGATACAGATGTTGATGTCTTTTTTTTTTTTTAAAAAGAATTGCCTTACGCAATGACTGGGGCTGGTAACATGTATCTGAATTCATAGGAGAGGCAATTAGGAAGGGAAGCTGCTGCTGCTGCTGCTGAGGTCACTTCAGTCGTGTCTGACTCTGTGCGACACCATAGACGGCAGCCCACCAGCCTCCCCTGTCCTTGGGATTCTCCAGGCAAGAACACTGGAGTGGGTTGCCATTTCCTTCTCCAGTGCATGAACGTGAAAAGTGAAAGTGAAGTCACTCAGTCATGTCTGACTCGTAGGGACCCCATGGACTGCAGCCTACCAGGCTCCTCCATGGGATTTTCCAGGCAAGAGTACTGGAGTCGGTTGCCATTGCCTTCTCCACAGAAAAGGAAGAGAAAAGCAAATGAAACTCTACCAGCACAGGTCCAAACTGTCATCCATAATTACTTCTCACTACGGACGCTTCAGCCCTGCTTTACAGGTCTTCCAAGTGAATAGTCTCCCTTACTTAAAGCTTAGGAACTTTAATTACATCAGCAAAACGACCTCGCAGTAACATCTAGATTAGTGTTAACTGAATAACTGGGAACTATAGCATAACCAAGTTTACACACCAGAAAACTCATAACCAGTTGGTTTCTTAGATATGACACCAAAAACACAAGCAATGAAATAAAAAGTTAGAAAAATTCAACCTCATTAAAATGAATAACTATAGTGCTTCAAATGATGCCAGCAAATATGCAAAAGACAACCCACAAAATGAAAGAAAATATTGCAAATCAAATATCTCAAACGCAATTTGTATCAAGAATCTGTAAAGAATTCTTAAAATTTAACAGTAAAATAAAACCCAGTCTCAAATAGGTCAATCTCTAGTCAGGGAACTAAGATCCCCCATGAGGCATGATCAAAATAAAAAAATAAATAAAAATTTTAAAGTGGGCAAAAGACCTAATATTTTGAGTATTTCTGAGGATGATGTACAAAGATTGAAGCAATTCCACACTATGCTTATTTTACCCATTAGTATCCTAGTTCATTGTCATCATTGTTCTCTTCATTGTGGTCTTTTGCTACAAGAAAAACTTTCACTCTCCCCTGGATATTTATTGCCTATCCTCAGTTTGTGAGGGGTTCACCCTGCTCCTCATTCCAACTATCTCAGCAAGAAACATCAAAGCGCACCATGAAATTTTACCACTCTTAGGTTAGCTAGCTAGGATGTTACACACTTTGGAAATAACCAATGATCAGAAATGTCAACTCATCAGTATCTTGCAAACCTTGAATCTCACCTTGTTTCTATGAAATTCTTCTTTTGCCCATTCATTAAAAACACACACAAAACAGAAAGAATCCCAAATTACATTTCATGACACCATTCTGTTCCTCTGTGATCTTTTCTCCCAGTCCAATGAGAGCTTTTGTCTTTCTACCCTGCTCAATCAATCAGTCATTCTTCTAGTAAACTTCCTCTTCCAGGTAAAGTAAAGTGTTGTCTTCTCTTTCTAGATGATGATTTTTTTTTCCCAAATGTCCTGCTTATCTCTTAAATAAATACAAATATATATATAATATAAATAATTGACAATGACCTACTGTATAGTACAGGGAGCTCTATTCAGTATTCTGCAATATTCTAAATGGGAAAAGAATCTGAAAATAAAATGGATATGTGTGTGTGTGTGTGTGTGTGTATATATATATATCTGAATTACTTTGCTGTACACCTGAAACTAAAACAACACTGAAAATCAACTATACTCCAGTATAAAATAAAACTTTTTAAAAAAGAGTCAAAAGCACTATGCTCTTAGTCTGCACTTAGAAACTTAAGCAAGTCACATAATCCTTTTTTTTTCCTGCACACTAAAATTGGAGACCATATCTACCCAGACTACCTCACAGAAGGAATTAAGATAATTTGTGTGTAATTGCTTTGAAATGTAAAGTACCATATAGGGTGAGGCATTAAGTCAAATAACAATATGACACACCTTATCACAAAACGCCCATCATTGAAAGGGACAAGTGTTTAAGAATTCAGGGTCAGAGAAGGTTACAGAGGATGTGGGACTGCTAGAAATAGGTAGTGTTTAGATGGGCAGTGGTTGGGCATTGGACAGGAACAGGAAGTGGGGTAAAAACCTGCTGTATAAAATGCCCTCTCCCCACACACATGCTCTTACTTAGTAGTGCAGAAGAATTGTAGACAGAAGAAGTATAAACCACGGTTGCAAATGAGGATGAGGATCAAATGTGGATAGCAAAGTCATACAAGTCACAGGGAACACACACACACAACACACAGAAATATATATCATAGTACAAACTTGAGAATAGACAAGCAAAATGAGAACCATTGCCCATAATCTTACCTTGCAGAGTAAACCTAAGATTATTTTGTTTTATATACTTCTGGACATGCTCATTTATATAAAAGGCTTTCTCCATAATCTTTGATTTACTGTATGTATCTTCATATGCATGGTATCAGGTAGATAGACAGTACAGACAGAATAAATGTTTACTGAATTGAGTGGAAATTTTCTGACTTATTTCTATATGAAGTTTGGTAAGACGTTTTAACTTTTCTCTCTTAAACTGAAGTTTGAAATGATTTGGATTTTCTCTTAGGGTTTATTTTCCTAAGCTAAAATCACTGAAGTAACATCTACTTTGCATTTTATCAACCCTGCTTCTGATTATATTGATACTGTGGTTGAAATCCAATCATTTGTATTGACTTTAAATAATTATATATTGTTCCATTCAAATTTCTCTAGAGTACAGATTACTTCATGATTGATCTAGGGAATTAGGCAGCTACAGGTCAATTCCTTGTGTGGGTAGAAATCTAATGGGTGTTTTCTTATTTTTTCTTACTTAATAAGCAAATATGTAGCTAACACTTTTAGAAAACTTATAAAGTGTAATAAAAAATTAAAAACTTTTATAATTATAACATGAATCAAGGTTAATTGGAAGTGGTCAAACAGGAGATGGCAAGAATGAATGTTGACATTTTAGGAATCAGCAAACTAAAATGGACTGGAAAGGGTGAATTTAACTCAGATGACAATTATATATACACTACTATGGGCAAGAATCCCTTAGAAGAAATGGAATAGCCATCATTGTCAACAAAAGTCTGAAATGCAGGCCTGGATGCAGTCTCAAAAATGACAGAATGATCTCTGTTTGTTTCCAAGGCAAACCATTCAATATCATGGTAATCCAAGTCTATGCCCTGACCAATAATTCTGAAGAAGCTTAAGTTGAAGGGTTCTGTGAAGACCTACAAGATCTTTTAGAACTAACACCCCAAAATGATGTCCTTTTCATTAAAGGGGACTGGAATGCAAAAGTAGGAAGTCAAGAAACACCTGGAATAACAGGCAAATTTGGCCTTGGAGTACAGAATGAGGCAGAACAAAGGCTCATAGAGTTTTGCCAAGAGAATACATTGTCATAGCAAACACCCTCTTCCAAAAACACAAAAGAACACTCTACACATGGATATCACCAGATGGTCAACACCAAAATCAGATTGATTATATTCTTTGCAGCCAAAGATGGAGAAGCTCTATATAGTCAATGAAAACAAGACCAGGAGATGACTGTGGCTCAGATCATGAACTCCTATTGCCAAATTCAGACTTAAATTGAAGAAAGTAGGGAAAACCACTACACTATTCAGGTATAGGCTAAATCAAATCCCTTACAATTATAGTGGAAGTGTGAAATAGATTTAAGGGACTAGATAGGATAGAATGCCTGAAGAACTATGGATGGAGGTTTGTGATATTGTATAGGAGACAGGGATCAAGACCATCCTCAAGAAAAAGAAATGCAAAAAGCAAAATGGCGGTCTGAGAGAGGCCTTACGAATAGCTGAGCAAAGAAGAGAAGAAAAAAGCAATGGAGAAAAGGAAAGACATACCCATTTCAATGCAGAGCTCCAAAGAATAGCAAGGAGAGATAAGAAAGCCTTACTCAGTGATCAGTGCAAACAATAGAGGAAAACAATAGAATGGGAAAAACTAGAGGTCTCTTCAAGAAAATTAGTGATACCAAGGAAATATTTCATGTAAAGATGGGCACAATAAAGGATAGAAATCATATGGACCTAGCAGAAGCAGAAGATATTAAGAAGAATACATGGAAGAACTGTACAAAAAAGGTCTTCATGGCCCACATAATCACAATGCTGTGATTACTCATCTAGAGCCAGACATCCTGGAATGTGAAGTCAAGTGGGCCTTAGGAAGCATCACTATGAACAAAGCTAGTGGAAGTGATGGAATTCCAGTTGAACTATTTCAAATCCTAAAAGATGATGCTGTGAAAGTGCTGCACACAATATGCTAGCAAACTTGGAAAACTCACCAGTGGATACAGGACTAAAAATGTTAGTTTTTATCCCAATCCTAAAGAAAGGCAATGCCAAAGAATGCTCAAACTACTGCACAGTTGCAATCATTTCACACACTAGGAAAATAATGCTCAAAATTCTACAAGCCAGTCTTCAACAACAGGTGAACCATGTACTTCCAGAAGTTTAAGCTGGATTTAGGAAAGGCAAAGGAAACAGAGATCAAATATCCAACATCTGCTGGGTCATCGAAAAGCAAGAGAGCTCCAGAAAACCATCTATTCCTGCTTTATTGACTATGACAAAGCCTTTGACTGTGTGGATCACAACAAACTCTGAAAAATTCTAAAAGAGATGGGAATAGCAGACCACCTGACCGTCCTCTTGAGAAATCTGTATGCAGGTCAAAAAGCAACAGTTAGAACTGGACATGAAACAACAGACTGGTTCCAAATAGGGAAGGGGGTATGTCAAGGCTGTATATTGTCACCCTGCTTATTTAACTTATATGCAGAGTACATCATGAGAAATGCTGGGCTGGAAGAAACACGAGGTGAAATCAGAATTGCTGGGATGCTGGAGTCCAGCCCCGGTGGGTCCAGAGAATTTGAAGTGGGGATGGAGTCAGAGAGGAGAGACTTATTTATTTAGAAATATAAAGAGAGATTAGGAAAGGATAGTGTAGTAGGAAAATTAGTGGAGAAAAGAGGCTAAATAACTTGGTTTATGTGGAGAACCAATAAAACTCTGAGACAAGGGGTTTGCACCTTCTATGTAGGCCACCAGCGCCCGCTTGAATAGTGGAGGGTGCCCCTCTTTGGTCTCCCTCTTGCGTGGGTCTTAGAAGCCAGGGCAAATAAGTAGACACGATGAGCCCCCATGCTCTAGATGGGAATTCAGCCAGAAAAGGGAGAAAAGAATGACATGGGGGAGCCAAGCATCAGTGCCAGACCCACAACTTTATTTTCAAAAGCAGTTTATATACCCCAAGTTGTACATAAAGAAATAATGGAATATGCAGAGTTATGCAGGGGCAGCAGTCCTGACCCTTATTGAGACCAGGCTTTCTTTTTGCATACCTTCCCATATACAAAAGATCTTAGGTGGTTTTACATCATCTTCTGGCCAAGGGGCCTGTTAACATTTTTATGGCTCTTTTCCTAGATAAATGTCTATCAACCAGAAAACTCTTTTTCCCTTGAAGTGTTTTTTCTTTAATCTGCATCACCCTCAAAGTACTAAATAAAGTTACATTCCTGTAGAACAAAGGTGCTGTGGGTTATAACAAAGAGAGTACTTAACTCAAAGATCTAATGTTGCAAATACCAGGGCTACTACCTGTTTTTTTCTACATACCAACTATATCTACAAATAAAAGTTATGAAAACTTGGCAGCAAGTATTGGCTCAACAAATGAAACCCTGAATCAGTCCTTTTCTAATGATTTTGACTCCTCAGAAGCCCCTATATTCCTAGGATGTTTTAAGCTTCCTGTGGCTCTCACGATCAGGAGGACGCAAACAACCACATGTGCAGCTGTAAGAGTCTGGCAAGCAGGCTAGAAAGCCATCAGAGGGTTTTGAATTGAAACACTCTTATTATGCCCAGGAGACTTATTATCTAAAAGCTCTAAATTAATTTTTTCCAGAAAAAGGTGCTGGGGGACAGCCCCCTGTTAATGGCAGAAGAGTAGGTGGAAAGCATAATACAGTAAAGCAGGCAGACTCTGGTTTTGGGGGGTAGATGCTTGAGAAAATCCAGGGGGACCCCTGAGGCCTGATCCCGCCTTTGCATTTTGTCAGGCCCCTTTCCTCATGACCTTTGCCACAGGCAGGATTCCCCATGCTGGCTCCCGGCACCAGAAGAAAAATCAATAACCTCAGATATGCAGATGACACCACCCTTATGGCAGACTGTGAAGAAGAACTAAAGAGCCTCTTGATGAAAATGAAAGAAGAGAGTGAAAAAGTTGGCTTAAGGCTCAATATTCAGAAAACTAAGATCATGGCATCTGGTCCCATCACTTCATGGCAAATAGATGGGGAGACAGTGGAAACAATGGCTGACTTTTGGGAGGGGAGATACAAAATTACTGCAGATGGTGACTGCAGTCATGAAATTAAAAGATGCTTACTCCTTGGAAGAAAAGTTATGAGCAATCTAGACAGCATATTCAAAAGCAGAGACATTACTTTGCCGACTAAGGTCCATCTAGTCAAGGCTATGGTTTTTCCTGTGGTCATGTATGGATGTGAGAGTTGGATTGTGAAGAAGGCTGAGCACTGAAGAATTGATGCTTTTGAACTGTGGTGTTGGAGAAGACTCTTGAGAATCCCTTGGATTACAAGGAAATCCAACCAGTCCATCATAAGGGAGATCAATCCTGGGTGTTCATTGGAAGGACTGATGTTGAATCTGAAATTCCAATACTTTAGCCACCTGATGCAAAGAACTGAGTCATTTGAAAAGACCCTGATGCTATGAAAGATTGAAGGTAGGAGGAGAAGGGGATGATAGAATGAGATTGTTGGATGGCATCACTGACTCAATGGACATGAGTTTTGGTAAACTCCAGGAGTTGGTGATGGACGAGGAGGCCTGGCGTGCTGCTGTCCATGGGGTCGCAAAATGTTGGACACAACTTAGCAACTGAACTGAACTCAAAAGAAGGACTTGCCTGGTGGCTCAGATGTTAGACCGTCTGCCTACAATGCGGGAGACCTGGGTTGACCCCTGGGTCAGGAAGATCCTCTGGAAAAGGAAATGGAAAGCCACTCTAGTACTTTTGCCTGGAAAATCCCATAAATGGAGGATCGAGTAGGCCACAGTCCATGGGGTCACATGCAGTCGGACACAACTGAGCGATTTCAATTTCACTTTTCACTTTCAACTCAAAAAACAATCATATTAACAGATATAAGTGGAATAAAATGCATTTCTGACTTTAAAAAGTACAAGTTGCTATAAAACATGTTTTCCTCTCAAGGCAGTAACAGAATAGTCAGTGGGTTCAAAATTAAAACATTAGGTTGAACTAACTTATTCTCATATCTAGCATTGGCATGTAGATACATACATACATATGTATATATACACATATAGATAGATAGATACAGATGTGGATATAGATATCTATCCATGTATATTTAACAACTTTACTTCATTAAGTCCCTCTCCTAGAGTACCAAACGTGGGCTTCTGAAAGTCATAGGTCTTTACCTGTTTGTTTGACTGGTATATTCAGATTACCCTTTATACTAGAAAATAACAGGAAAGCAACTACTTCAAAAATATAAAAAATAAAAATGGCTTATACTTTCCACAGTTCTTGAATTTCTTGGAGTCACGTGTGAAAAATGCAAAGATTTACCCACCCAAAATAGACCTCTAATTCAGATTATGAAGAGATACTGAGAAATGGCACTTCTGGGACCTTCTGAAATCTCAGCATTGAGGCAGCTGCCTCTTCTTTCATCCACAAAACTGACCACAAAAATTGCATTCCATTTCAGATAGACTCCAGAATAATGAGGCATCACTAGAACAAATTAAGAATTCTGCTTTCATTTTTCTACTCAGCCAGAATCAATCCTACGGTGGCTGAAGGCACAGTTCCATGAGTATCACATTTCACAAATCTTTTTATATAGTTTAAACAAAGTTAAAATGAATATCAGGACCATACTAGAAGGGGAAAGAAATAAAATATAAAACAAAATTTTAGAAATATTTAGTGGGGGAAGACAACTGTCTCTGTTCATTTCAGCTCAGTTCAGTTGCTCAGTCGTGTCCGACTCTTTGCAACCCCATGAATTGCAGCACTCCAGGCCTCCCTGTCCATCACCAACTCCCAGAGTCCACTCAGACTCATGTCCATTGAGTTGGTGATGCCATCCAGCCATCTCTGTCATCCCCTTCTCCTCCTGCCCCCAATACTTTTCAGCATCAGAGTCTTTTCCACTGAGTCACCTCTTTGTATGAGGTGGCCAAAGTATTGGACTTTCAGCTTTAGTATAAGTCCTTCCAAAGAAATCCCAGAGCTAATCTCCTTCAGAATGGACAGGTTGGATTTCCTTGCAGTCCAAGGGACACTCAAGAGTGTTCTCCAACACCACAGTTCAAAAGCATCAATTCTTTGGCGCTCAGCTTTCTTCACAGTCCAACTCTCACATCCATACATGACCACTGGAAAAACCATAGCCTTGACTAGATGGACCTTTGTTGGCAAAATAATGTCTCTGCTTTTCAATATGCTAACTAGGTTGGTCATAACTTTCCTTACAAGGAGTAAGCATCTTTTAATTTCATGGCTGCATACACCATCTGCAGTGATATTGGAGCCCCAAAAATAAAGTCACCACTGTTTCCACTGTTTCCCCATTTATTTCCCATGAAGTTATGGAACCAGATGCCATGACCTTTATTTTCTGAATGTTGAACTTTAAGCCAACTTTTTCCACTCTCCTCTTTAACTTTCATCAAGAGGCTTTTTACTTTTCTGCCATAAGGGTGGTGTCATCTGCATATCTGAGGTTATTGATATTCTCCCAGCAATCTTGGTTCCAGCTTGTGATTTTTCCAACCCAGCATTTCTCATGATGTACTTTGCATATAAGTTAAATAAGCAGGGTGACAATATACAGCCTTGACGTACTCCTTTTCCTATTTGGAACCAGTCTGTTGTTCCATGTCCAGTTCTAACCATTGCTTCTTGACCTGCATATAGGTTTCTCAAGAGGCGGGTCAGGTGGTGTGGTATTCCCACCTCTTTCAGAATTTTCCACAGTTTATTGTGATCCACACAGTCAAAGGCTTTGGTATAGTCAATAAAGCAGAAATAGATGTTTTGCTGGAACTCTTTTCCTTTTTCCATGATCCAGTGGATGTTGGCAATTTGATCTCTGGTTCCTCTGCCTTTCCTAAAACCAGCTTGAACATCAGGAGTTCACGGTTCACGTATTGCTGAAGCCTGGCTTGGAGATTTTTGAGCATTACTTTATTAGCATGTGAGATGAGTGCAATTGTGCAGTAGTTGGAGCATTCTTTGGCATTGCCTTTCTTTGGGATTGGAATGAAAACTGACCTTTTCCAGGCCTATGCCCACTGCTGAGTTTTCCAAATTTTCTGGCATATTGAGTACAGCACTTTCACAGCATCATCTTTCAGGATTTGAAATAGCTCCACTGGAATTCCATCACCGCCACTAGCTTTGTTTGTAGTGATGCTTTCTAAGGCCCACTTGACTTCACATTCCAGGATGTCTGGCTCTAGATGAGTGATCACACCATCGTGATTATCCGGGTCCTGAAGATCTTTTTGTACAGTTCTTCTGTGTATTCTTGCCACCTCTTCTTAATATCTTCTGCTTCTGTTAGGTCCAGACCATTTCTGTCCTTTATCGAGCCCATCTTTGCATGAAATGTTCCCTTTCTATCTATAATTTTCTTGAAGAGATCTCTAGTCTTTCCCATTCTGTTGCTTTCCTCTATTCCTTTTTATTGATCACTGAGGATGGCTTTCTTTTCTCTCCTTGCTATTCTTTGGAACTATGCATTGAAATGGGTATGTCTTTCCTTTACTCCTTTGCTTTTTGCTTCTCTTCTTTGCTCAGCTATTTGTAACGCCTCCCCAGACAGCCATTTTGCTTTTTTTGCATTTCTTTTCCATGGGGATGGTCTTGATCCCTGTCTCCTGTACAGTGTCATGAACCCTCAATCCATAGTTCATCAGGCACTCTATCAGCTCTAGTCCCTTAGATCTATTTCCCACTTCCACTGTATAATCATAAGGAATTTGATTTAGGTCATATCAGAATGGTATAATGGTTTCCCCTACTTTCTTCAATTTAAGTCCGAATTTGCCTATAAGGAGTTCATGATCTGAGCCACAGTCAGCCTCTGGTCTTGTTTTTGCTGACTGTATAGAGCTTCTCCATCTTGGGCTGTAGAGAATATAATCAATCTGATTTCGGTGTTGACCATCTGGTGATATCCATGTGAAGAGTGTTCTTTTGTGTTGTTGGAAGAGGGTGTTTGCTATGACCAGTGTGTTCTCTTGGCAAAACTCTACTAGACTTTGCCCTGCTTCATTCTGTACTCCAAGGCCAAATTTGCTTGTTACCCCAGATGTTTCTTGACTTCCTACTTTTGCCTTCCTATCCCCTATAATGAAAGGGACATCCGTTTGGGTGTTAGTTTTAAAAGGTTTTGTAGGTATTCATAGAACCGTTCAACTTCAGCCTCTTCAGCATTACTGGTTGGGGCATAGCATAATTTCCTGATGTTACTAAGCCATCTATTCACATGTGTATATAAGAGTACATGCAGGTGCATAAGGGTAGAGGTCATACAGATAATAGCTTAAACTCTGTCCCATCACAAACTGATAGGCAGGTTTTTTTCACACTGTAACTGCCTATTGTAGTCCTTACTAATCCATAGCAATAAAAGTATACATTATCTTTCAGTCTCTGAAAAGCAATCAGTCAGTGAAAATATTCCAATTCACTGCACTCTGAGGAAGCCCCAATGTCCTAAGAAAGGAAGACAGTAGTAATAATAATGATATCTCATGTCTTACTTGCACTGTAAAAAGTGAAAGTGAAGTTGCTCAGTCGTGTCTGACTCTTTGAGACCCCATGGACTGTAGCCTACCACGACCCTCCATCAGTGGGATTTTCCAGGCAAGAGTACTGCAGTGGGTTGCCATTTCCTTCTCCAGAGGATCTTCCTGACCCAGGGATTGAACCCAGGTCTCCCACATTGTAGGCAGATGCTTTACAAGTGTTTAATAGATGTCATCTCTTTTCATTCTCTCAGTAATGCTATGCAACAGATAATAATATCATCCTCACTTTACAGATGGCAAAACTATGGACCAGATCATTTAAATAACATGGACAGGGTCACAAAGCTAGAAATGGTAGAAGACCAAAACCAAGCTTTTAAGTGCTATGCAGAATTGTCTCTGTTGACAAGAGAAGGTAAACAAATCTCTATTATAAAATATCCTTGAGGAACATGGATGGCTTCCACCTTAAAAATAATCAAAATACTTTTTAAAATTCTGAGCAAAAATGAACCATGTTATGAATGAAAGTACTACATTTTGCTCATCACTAGTGTATTAACTTTGCCAGCTAAATTCAAGAACTGGAGTTATACATATGAAAAGTGCTAACTGAGTATCTCCAAATACTTTTGAATCAATGATTTCCAAATCAAAACCATAAGGATTATGGGTTAATATTAACTTTAACTGTTTCCTCTTTCTTCCTTCCTCCAGCCAAAAAGAAAATTTTCTATCAAATACCTTTTAAATTCAGACACTGTTAATTACCTAGGGTGCTTCAATAAATAAATCAAGATCTCTGATCTAAAGATTATAACCCAGTGGAAAGACAAGAGAATAAAAAGCAATTTCAATTGTGTATAAAAAGGTTTGATATGCTCTAAATATGGATAAACAAGCCCACTGTTTAGGAGGGGTTTCCTGATCCAAGCTTTTTGTAGGAGAGACCACAAGAAAATTTATGTTGAAGGTTATTTCTAACTTGAGACCCAAAGATAATGACAAGCTAACTAACTGATGTGAAAATATGAGGATAGCTAAAGAAATCAGATATCTATGTCATAAAAATCAGTTAGAGAAAGCAAACTCTCAGTGGAAAACCAGCAATACATATAAACAGGTAGTCTTAGAATAAATCTAAATAGACAATAAACATATAACACAAATGCGTATCCTGGCTTATAATTAAAGAAATAAGAATCAAAACAAATGTACAACCATATTTCACACATCAGATCACAAAATGTACAGTTTGATGATGATGCTTGCAAACCCATATATTTTGAGCAAGAATATAAAATTTTAAGGAATACAGCAAGGCAATACTTATGAAAACTATAAATTAAAAATGAAGGAACCCTACTCTTTCACTCCTAAGAAATTAATGCAAAAGCTACACTTATAAGAATTTATTCAAATGTGTATTCAAAAATGTCATTAAAATATGTTTGTAATGGATAAACTTAAAAATAACAAAAGTACCTATCAATATTCTGCTTTAATAAGTGTTGACAAGTCTACTTTTTTATGGGTTGAATTGTGTCCTCCTCTAAAATTCACATATTGAAGCCTTAACCACCAGTACCTCAGAATGTGACAATAGGAAATGTTAAGGCCTACTTAAGCTAAAATGGGATAGTTTGGGTGGGCCCTAAACTAATATAACTGGCGTTCTTATTAAAAGGGATTAGGACACAGACAAAACGGACAGAGGAACCAACATGAAGACATAGCAAAAGGGCAGTTATCTGTAAGCCAACAGTGGAGCTCTCTGCCAACAGAGGTCAGAATTCTTAAAACAAGCTGGAGGAAGGGCATCCACGGAGCTAAGACTTAGAGCTCTGAGGAGGGAAGCATCTTTGGGTTGATACTGGTACTTCTAAGCTATGAGGAAGAACCTTGTAGATCTGAGACACAGAACCATGGCCACATTTCCATTAGGCAATGTAGGCACAAGTGCCTAGACCCAAAATACTTTCAGGGAACCATGAAAATGTTTTGATTTGTTTTAAAATAAGAGTGAATTTTTAGGTTAATGGAAAAATATTTTTATAAATAACAGGAATATATTTTTCTTTATTAATGCCATCAGAAAATATAGTTTTAAAAAGTTGTTAACAGTGAAGTGATCTCCAAAGGCCACAAAATTATAACGTGATCCTTCCTGAATTTCTAAGAAGTACCTGCCTGAGGTTGTACTTGTGTGTCTAAGTGGGTAGAAATGCGTCAGTTTTGGTTATGCTGGCAAACTGAAAATTGTGAACTCAACTGTTGCAACTGAAATTAACTGTTACTATCAAAAGACAGAAGTGATGCTGGAGAGAGAAATGGGACAGAAAGCAAATAGGAATAAGAATCGAAGGAAATAGCGATAGAAAGAAAACAACACACTTCATCCTCCAGCCGTCTGTTCTCCTTCTACTACCTCCATTGGCAGAGTCAGGGAAAGAGGTGGGGCAGCACATGGAAAAGAAAACATGGCTTGTGGAGTTCTAGGCCTAGCATCATTAAGAAGTATAGAAGAATAGGTCTGAAATGGAGAGGCAATAAATTATTGGCACATTCATATGATGGAGTAATATACAACCTGTTAACAAGAATTAGATGATTCTGAGTGTTAATGTAGGCAATATCAAAAATATATTATAACATACTAAATATAAATGCACACTAGTATTGAGAATAGGATAATATATAATGGTAAAGATAGATAGATAGATAATTAGATAGATAAATATTTCAATTCCTCACCCTTGAAGAAACTCAACAAAACTAAGTAGTGTTTAAATTTAGGGAGTTAGAATAAATTGAGAATGGAAGCTGTCATTTTTTATTGCTTTTGTATCATGTGAAATTTTCTTAATAGACACTTGTAGCTTCAGTAGTTCTCTTTAATATCAACAGATGTTATTTGGATAGTTGGATTACACCCCCTTTCTAATTCTTTTTAAAATCATGTGCATCAAAAATTAATAATTACTGCTTAATGATGATAAAGTTCTAAAAACAATTTTTAGGACTCTTTCGGAGAGATATCTCTATTTGGTCTTCTCTTTGATTTCACCTCTCATCATTCTCTTTATATTCTGTACCAAATAAACTGAATTCCTTTCTTTTTTTTTTAATATCTTTATCTCCTCCTACCAGTCCCTTCTTTTTTATTAAATTTATTTATTTTTTTAATTACAATACTGTATTTGTTTTGCCATACATTGACACAAATCAGCCATAGGTGAACACAATCTCCCAATGCCGAAGCCCCTTCTTATAGCTAACTCCAGCTATTCCCATTATTCAAGTTAATACTACTTCCCTGGTGGCTTAGACGGTAAAGTGTCTGCCTGCAATGTGGGAGACCTGGATTGGGAAGATCCCCTGGAGAAGGAAATGGCAACCCACTCCAGTACTCTTGCCTGGAAAATTCCATGGACTGAGGAGCCTGGCAGGCTACAATCCATGGGGTCACAAAGAGTCAGACACGACTAAGCAACTTCACTTTCTTTTCTCAAGAAAACTTCCATGAGTTCTTGTTTAGTTCATTTATCTAATATGTGTTTTCAATGTCCCTGAACTTTTTCTTATAACAGTCACTATGCTTCTATTTTTTTAATAACAATTTTCTTTATTAGACTTCAAGAAGCCCTGTGTGGGCAGGGCTGTAACTTCTTGGTTCACCTAGAAAATTTACTGGCTCTCAATAAATAATGGAGTGGGTTTTAGATAGAAGAATGAATGTATAGAAGCCTGAATATATAACTGAAAGTTGTTTATCACTTAGTTAAGAACTTGTGTAGTTTTTAAGAACTAAAGGAAAATGTCTGCAAAACTATAAAATAATATTAGCTGTAGGGCTAAGTTAATTATAGTAAAGATAAATGGTAAGAGTAATTAACTATCTTGAAATCAACTTAGGGAAAGGGAAACTACATAAAAGCTGAGTTTTAATGAAATTCAAACAAAACCAGTGTATAAACTCAGAAAGATTTACAAATACACTGCAGATTTTTAAACTTGTAATGTATCCAAGGAAAGAATGAATTTAAGTTTAAAAGATGGTCTCCAAGGATCTTAGAGGGGGTAAAAATGAGTGAGTTGAAAAGGAAGGGTATCTATATTCACCCAGAACTGTCTAAAGAAGAACATGTAGGGAGTATACTTAAGTTCAGATCACACCAGGTCGAGGGGTCTGAATGATTCATAAGACTTGTCACCTTAAATTAATTATCTTTAATATATATCCAACTTTATTTCACTATAGTAAACAATATTTTGATTATATTTATTTCCCAGACCCATAACACCAGAAATTATATATTCTGTAAAGAAGACTTTGATTACATACATTAATCATTAGAAAAGTATATTATATTATTTTAACAAACAATAAACTTTAATTTCTGCATTAATTTATAATGATAAATTGGATAGCATAAATCAGTTCTCCAAACTTAGGTATATTAACCAAAGGTAGTTTCTATATTACAAAACTGAGGCCCACACTCCAGTTCTTGATTTTCAGTGTGTTCTACCTGAAAAATGAACCACATAGTCTTCCTGAATTACATTTAATTAAGCAAACATTTACTGAATATGTACTGTTTTTCAATTACTCTGCTGGAATTGAGAGGAATATAGATGAAAAAGACAGTGTTATTGTCCTTGAACAGTTTACATTCTGATTGAGTACATGGACACATACAAGCATTATTTTAATTTCATATAATGTATAAAAAAGGTATATCCTGAACTCTTAGAGAAAAGAGAGGAACCTAACTCAACACACAGGTTTAGGGAAGTCTTCCTGAAGAAAAGAACAGCTAACCCTAGACCTATGTGGTTAAATTATTCAACAAAACTTTAAAGTGGCTTTTTAAAAGATGCTCAATGAAGTAAAGAAAAATATGCTCATAATGAGTAACCACATAAGAAAAATTTACAAAGAAATAGGAAATATGAAAAAGGACCAAATGGAAAACTTAAAGCCAAAACATACACTATTTGAAATAAAAAATTCAATCAATGGGCTTAATAACATGTTAGAGACTGCAGAGTAAAGAGTTAATGAAACTTGAATACAGATCAAGACGTGATCTGAATAAGAGAACAAATTTTTAAAAGAGTATAATTTAATTACCTATGGAACAAAGTCAAATAGTCTGACACTACAAGCAATTTCTCAAAAAGATGAGAGGGAAAATGACAGAAAAATTTTTTGAAGAAATAAGGTGCAATACTCTCCAAACTTGGTAAGAAAGCAAAAATTATAAATTCCAAATTCAAATACAATAAATTTGAAGTAAGTCTCCCCTCAGTTCAGTTCAGTTGCTCAGTCATGTCTGATTCTTTGTGACCCCATGAATTGCAGCACTCCAGGCCTCCCTGTCCATCACCAACTCCTGGAGTTCACTCAAATTCATGTCCATCGAGTTGGTGATGCCACCCAGCCATCTCATCCTCTGGCATCCCCTTCTCCTCCTGCCCCCAATCCCTCCCAGAATCAGGGTCTTTTCAAGTGAGTCAGCTCTTCGCATCAGGTGGCCAAAGTATTGGATGGCATCACCAACTCGATGGACATGAATTTGAGTGAACTCCAGGAGTTAGTGATGGACAGGGAGGCCTAGCATGCTGCAACATCCTCTGTTGTCCCCTTCTTCTCCTGTCCCTAATCCCTCCCAGCATCAGAGTCTTTTCCAATAAGTCAACTCTTTGCATGAGATGGCCAAAGTATTGGAGTTTCAGCTTTAGCATCATTCCTTCCAAAGAACACCCAGGACTGCTCTCCTTTAGGATGGACTGGTTGGATCTCCTTACAGTCCAAGGGACTCTCAAGAGTCTTCTCCAACACCACAGTTCAAAAGCATCCATTCTTCAGCGCTCAGCTTTCTTCACAGTCCAACTATCGCATCCATACATGACCACTGGAAAAACCATAGCTTTGACTAGATGGACCTATGTTGGCAAAGTAATGTCTCTGCTTTTAATATGGTATCTAGGTTAGCCATAATTTTCCTTCCAAGGAGTAAGCATCTTTTAATTTTATGGCCGCAATCATTATCTACAGTGATTTTGGAGCCCACCAAAATAAAGTCTGACACTGTTTCCACTGTTTCCCCATCTATTTCCCATGAAGTGATGGGACCAGATTCCATGATCTTTGTTTTCTGAATGTTGAGCTTTAAGCCAACTTTTTCACTCTCCTCTTTCACTTTCATCAAGAGGCTTTTTAGCTCCTCTTCACTTTCTGCCATAATGGTGGTGTCATCTGCATATCTGAGGTTATTGATATTTCTCCCAGCAATCTTGATTCCAGCTTGTGCTTCTTCCAGCCCAGCGTTTCTCATGATGTACTCTGCATATAAGTTAAATAAGCAGGGTGACAATATACAGCCTTGATGTACTCCCCCAGGCACATAATAATCTAATTTCTGAAATCTAACAATAAATGAATGAATATAAATATTATACATATATGTATATTTTAAAGCTGCCAGATAGAAATGACTTATTAAGTACAGAGGAACAATGATTAAACTGACTGGTAACTTCTCAAAAGTGTAGGAGTATAATTGAGGCAAGAGCTAAAAGTCCCCTTTAACTGGTAACATGAGATTCAAGAGAGGCTTCACTGAAAAAAATTTCATGTCACAGTAGCACTAAGAAGTTAGAGTATAGTTAATTAAACATTGCCTTGTTTCTTAAAAGATATACATGCAGTAACTGAAAACAGAATTATAAGTACCATAATTTGAAACTTGAAAGAGACTGAAGAAAGGCTATTTAAAGCCTTTCAATATTTTCAACACTTCTTCACTTTCAACATTCTTCTATTTCTTCCATATGAACAATTATATTACTGAAATTCAATAGCCACAACTGCCACATAAATGTGACTTTCATTACCTAGACTCTAACAAAGATACAACTACTAATCTTACCTGTCAGTTGCTAAAAGTGACCAGTTGGACTAAGTAACTTGGTGTGATGTAATACCCCAAAACTACATTAGAAAAAGCAGATAAAGTTCTTCTGGTGTAGTGAGAGACATTATGAAGAAATCAGCAGTGAAAACTCTCATCCCTTATTACTGTTGAAATGGCTCAGGATTTTTCCTACCCAACAATTGTCAATGAATTCACACTTATTTACCTAACCTTTATATTAATGAAAATGTTTTGTAGGAGGGTAATAAGGGGAGATCAAATAGCTAGAGATCTAAGTTTTACATTTTTTAGCTGGCATTTTCATTTGTGCTGTAATGAAAACCCTATTTGGAGGTTTAAACAGAAATAGAGATCCACCATTTCCTTTTTATTGTTTTATACCAAAAGATAATAACACATTAAATATATTTTGAGAGACCAAAGATTTATTAAAAAAACTTATTACACAAGATTAAGTTAATTATTTAGCTATAGAATGTAATAATATGGAAGATAGTGATAGGCATGGGATAGTTAATATTTCAATTGATGTGTAGCATATATTATGTGTATTGTGTTTAATCATCTTTAATGATGAAACAATTAAAATAAATGCCAATACCAAAGCTATATTGAAAATGTTAAATTGTCAAAACTTCCATTGGCTCAGTTACTTCATTGTGTACATCAGTTATAAGTTGTGAGTTACAGAAGAGCTGATTGTTTTGTTACTATTTATACCATCTCAGATGTACTAATATTTACTGCTTTCCTTGGCCATTTAAAGATTTTGCACTTCCAAGTATTCTTCATAGGATGACCACATATTTTTAATCTAACAAACTATTATTTATATTTCAAAATGAGAAAAACTGAAATATAACAAGGTTGAAGAAATTATCCTTCATCAGAAAGAAAACACACAAACAAATAGCAAAGATGAATTAAAAAGCAAATCTAAAAGTGATTAAATGTAACCATTGTATTATAGATCTACACAATGGTTAATTAAAGTCACTTTATTAAAAGCATGAATTGAGCATGGATATAAGTATTTTTGTTTTTTAGAAAAGTAGGATGAAGAATGGTATTTCATATTTTTAATTAGAGCTCTTTCATGACATTTTATTTACTAAACAACTCATACTTTTGGGATCACATAAAACAAAACCAAACTTTAATCCATATAACCATTTTCTAAGTGTTAATGGTGATGTATGCTTGTGGATAAAAATCAACCTATAAAATTACAAAATATTTGTTCATTGATTGGTCCTAATACATTCAAATTAGGTCTGTTTAGCAATAGAAAAGTTAAATAATAACCTTAATAAGTATGATACTTTTTAAAAATCTAGATGGCCTTATTGGAAACAGTATCCAAATTAGTTCTCAATTATTTTAATAGTTATCAGTAATTTTTAAAACAAATATTTATTTTTTAACATAATTTTTATTTTATTTTGGGGTATAGTTGATTTACAATGTTGTACTAGTTTCAGGAGTACAGAAAAGTGATTCAGTGTATATTCTCCAAGAGTTGAGTCTCTTATTTCCCTTAGTCCTGTTCTGTTCAGTTCAGTCACTCAGTCATGTCTGACTCCTTACGACCCCATGAACCTTAGTATACAAGCCCTCTCTGTCCATCATCAGCTCCCAGAGTTTAACCAAACTCATGTCCATTGAGTCGGTGATGCCATCCAACCATCTCATCCTCTGTCATCCCCTTCTCTTCCTGCCCTTAATCTTTCCCAGCATCAGGGTATCTTCAAATGATTCAGCTCTTTGCATCAGGTGGCCAAAGTATTGGAGTTTCAGCTTCAACGTCAGTCCTTCCAATGAACACCCAGGACTCATGCCTTTAGGATGGACTGGTTGGATCTCCTTGCAGTCCAAGGGACTCTCAAGAGTCTTCTCCAACACCACAGTTCAAAAGCATCAACTCTTTAGCATTCACCTTTCTTTATAGTCCAACTCTCACATCCATACATGACTATTGGAAAACCATAGCCTTGACTAGACGGACCTTTGTTGACAAAGTAATGTCTCTGCTTTTGAATATGCTGTCTAGTTTGCTCATAACTTTCCTTCCAAGGAGTAAGTGTCTTTTAATTTCATGGCTGCAATCACCTGCAATCATCTGCAGTGATTTTGGAGCCCCAAAAGATAAAGTCAGCCACTGCTTCCATTGTTACCCCATCTCTTTGCCATGAAGTGATGGGACTAGATGCCATGATCTTAGCTTTCTGAATGTTGAGCTTTAAGCCAACATTTTCACTCTCCTCTTTCACTTTCATCAAGATGCTGTTTAATTTTTCACTTTCTGCCATAAGGGTGGTGTCATCTACATATCTGAGTTTATTGATAATTCTCCCAGTAATCCTGACTCCAGTTTGTGCTTCATCCAGCCCAGAGTTTCTCAAGATGTACTCTGCATATAAGTTAAATAAGCAGGGTGACAATATACAGCCTCGACGTACTCCTTTTCCTATTTGGAACCAGTCTGTTGTTCCATGTCCAGTTCCAACTGTTGCTTCCTCACCTGTATACAGGTTTATCAGGAGGCAGGTCAGGTGGTCTGGTATTTCAGTCTCTGTCAGAATTTTCCAGATGTTTTTTCTGGAACTCTCTTGCTTTTTTGATTATCCAGCGGATGTTGGCAATTTGATCTTTGGTTCCTCTGCCTTTTATAATTCCAGCTTGAACATCTGGAAGTTCATGGTTCACGTATTGCTGAAGCCTGGCTTGGAGAATTTTCAGCATTACTTTACTACCATGTGAAAAGATTGCAATTGTGCAGTAGTTTGAGCATTCGTTGGCATTGCCTTTCTTTGGGATTGGAATGAAAACTGACCTTTTCCAGTCCTGTGGCCACTGCTGAGTTTTCCAAATTTGCTGACGTATTGAGTGCAGCACTTTCAGAGCAGTGACACTTGGGCTCCTGTAATCAAACCTGTCTGGCCTTTAAAGCCAAATACTTTGGGTCGCTCCTCCCAGTGCCAGGCACTGAGGCTTGGGGGGCCTGACTTAGGGCTTGGGAGAACCTCTGCAATATAATTATTTTCTAGCTTGTGGGTCATCCACCCAGTGGGTATGGGATTTGATTTATATTGTGAAAGTGCCCTCCTATCACCTATGCCTTCTTTATCGCTGGGTATAGGATATATTTATTGATAAGTTCCAGTCTTTTTTGTCGATGATTGTTCTGCAGTTAGTTGTGATTCTAGTGTTTTCATGTCAAGTCCTTCTACTCTTCCATCTTTTCCCTTCCAAGTATATTTAAATTGCCTTTTAACAGAGATGTAACTAATCATAAATTCAGGTGCCTGATGCACAGTGAGGCCAACAATTCCAAAATATCTGTGTTTTGAGCAGAAAAACAGATATCAGTAAATTTAAAAATACTTAAATTTGTTGAGATTCTTATTTATATTTAGCTAACTTTGTAAGATTTCAGGAGGTCTATTGATACCCAATAGTGGTTTAAATCAGAGATAAGGCAAAGTAAAAGGTTTATTATACCTGATTCAATCAGAAAATAGAAATCAAACAGAAATTTGAACAGAGAAATTTAAAATGAAGAGATATTAACAGGAGATTAGAAGAATAAAGAATTGTCTAGGAAGAGTTAAAGAGAAATATAAAGAATACAGGAATAACAGATATAGGTAACAGCCACTACTCTTTGTCCTAGGGCTGAGATAGAAGGACCAAGTGGCTCCTGCCTGAATAACTTCATGCCTGCCCGACTAGAGATGACGTCAAGACCTTTCTGGAATGGGCATGGCTGTTGGGACCTTGTTGATGGAGCTTGCTGGAAACCTGCCCTCTAAATGGGAGAGGAAGCCATCTTCAGGGCGGCACTGCATTTCAGAACTCAAAGTGAAGTCATGTAAGAGTTAACCAGTTAAGCGACAACTTTATTAACAATCCTGTGGTGATTTAAATGACAAAAGAAAATAAATGTGAATGTCAGTAAGCACAATTTAAAATGTGCTATATTTACTAAGCATTAGTGTGACTGGCATGTCTACCTTGTAGTAATTGACCTAATTCATCATCTCATTTTGACTTAACACTCAGGTTCTAACCTCTGCAAATTCTCACTCTAAGCAGAAGAGGCAGAACCAGACTGGTGAAGAGTGATGTCAGAGTTCACTATCCAGGGCCTCTTAGCCTTGTTCAATCAGTGTTTACCCGTGGATCCAGCCTGACACCCCTTAAATCATCTTAAAAGGTTATATTCCATCAGTGCTCCCATAATTCCAGGGCAAGAGAGGCCCCTATTAAAATTAGGGACAAATGCTTGGTTTATTTGAGCTAACAAGGTACTGACTTTTAGCCTGTGACAATTGACCATCATAATGTACCTATTGGAATGCCCTGAGCACAATATTTTAGAGGAAGCCAGGGTAAATTGGATTCTTAATGGTGCATTTAACAAAAGTCAGTCAATAGAGGTTTACATAATTCTCAGTGTGCACTTCTAAATTGCAAACAGTTTTATTTTTTTTTTTTTTTTTTTAAAATTTTATTTTTACTTTATTGTACGTTACAATACTGTATTGGTTTTGCCATACATTGACATGAATCAGCCACAGGTGTACACAATGACCATTTCTATAACAGACTGAACTGACACGCCACAAAATGAGCTTTCGGCCTTCCTAGCAGATGGGCCTCCTTTGGTTTTGATCCTGAATACAGCATTAGTTGAAAATGCATTCAGTTCAGAATAGAAAGGCAGGTTTTTTTTTTTTTTTTTTTGTGGAAGAGCTGGCTTATTGTTTGATTCAAACAAAGAAGCTTTTATCTGGTGAGTGACTTGTCATCTTCTGTCGATGTAAGCTATGTAAAGAATGACTTTTCATTAAAGCAAGTTTAGCATATTTGCAATTGTCTTGGTCAGATGGGAAAGTTTCTGGCTGAAATAGTGGAATTATATCTTGCGGTTTATGCAGTCCACAAATTGATTCTATGTGGAAAGCAAAAATAATAATAATAACAAAAGGAGCTTTTTCCACTTGGCTCCAGAGAAAAACTCTGCCAAGCAGCAATTTTTGGGTACACCAAAGAAAATCCATTCCCTGTACAAGTGGCAGAATTTGCCAAGTTATATGGAGACTGTATACATATACAGTCTCAAATTCCTGAATCTGGCTCACTCTGGATTAAAAATATAATTGTTAAGTCATCCGCCCTTTTGTACTTTCTTATATAGTATTATATATATAATCCTCGTTAAATCTTCCATTGCTGCTTCTATCACCCCACTCTGAAGATACTCCTTGCAAATAAATTGTATGCTGTTTCCCAAGCTCCAAACTCTCTCTTATGCACAGTTTCTATGGTGCCTAACTCTCCTATGGCTTGCGTGCCATATGTGTTCAGTCACTCAGTCGTGTCTGACTCTTTGTGACCCCATAGACTACATAGCTCACTACACCAAGCTCCTCTGTCCATGGAATTTTCCAGGAGAATAATACTGGAATGGGCTGCCATTTCCTACACCAACTCTCCTGCTTATTACTAACAATATATCCTTCTTCTGGCCAAGAACTTCTAAGCTGAACAAATAAATTGGAGAGAGTCTGACATGTGGTAGTACAGCAAAGTGGACAAAAGCTAGAACTTTCTCAGACACAGCAGTAATACTCTTCCTTGACCATCTGAGACTTCTACAAAATTCTCAGTATTTCTTGTCCTGTATGTACTTCTTCACCATTGGTGACAATGAGAAATGAGGGAAGCTGTTATAAAGATCATTCCAACTTGACCAATGTTACCATTTTGTATTATTCTAACTTGCCAAACAGTTCTCCTAAGGGCCATGGGGATACGGAGAGGACCCACCAGAACCATCCTAAAAACATGCATCTCCTTTATTGTTAGCTTCTGGGGACTAGGAGCCCAGAGATAACCTGATTCTTGCCTGGGACCTCAAGAACCCCCATCCTTTCAAGCAGCTCAATCAGCCACAGATATGTTTATTGGGTGCTACATATTTCACTTAGGCTTGATTTTGAACAGCAGAACATCAAAAGTCGTGAGGTGAAAATCAGAAAGATGGTTGGAGGAATACGGTCAACTATGATGTGGTTTTTCCATGAATTAATCTTCAAGATCTAACTTTGTTTTCTGATCCTCTCTTAAAAAATTTATACTTTTTACACTGTTATAGAACACCAGAATGTTGCAACCATTACATAACTTCTTTTCTTTTATATTTTCTATTTTATATTATTTCAGTTCCCATTTTTCTCCTTCCACAGATCCAAACACTGTGTTTGGAATTTATGATGAGAGACACATATTTTCATTTCCCTGATGCCAGGAAAGATCAAGGGGAGGAGAAGAGGGCGTCAGAGGATGAAATGTCTGGACGGCATCACTGATGCAAGGAACATGAACTCTGGCAACTCCGGGAGATGGTGAGGGACAGGGAGGCCTGGTGCACCGCAAGCCATGGGGTCACAAAGAGTCGATACGGCTGGGCAACTAAAACAACAACTTATTATACAAAAATTATACAACAGCATACTATATAACAAATTATACAAGAACAATAAGTTATAATATGGGATGATCACATTTATCTTGCATCTTTCTCTTCCTTGGGTTAAGCTACTAGCCTGAATAGATGTCTTGTCCCAGAAATAGAAAGATGCTCTGAAGGAGACAAGTTCTAGACATTTCCCTCTACTCTTTTTAATATTTATCTGTAATCCTGTCTCATTCTCACAATGTGATCATAAACTCAGTATACTAATTCATTCCCTCAAACATATTTTTCTCACCTAAAGTGTTTTAATGTAATTAAAATATACCTAGATTCATAATATTCCTCAAAGACGTAGATCTTTGAGGTGAACATCAGCAGCTATTAACAACAGCTGGGAACTGAAGAGAGTTGAAGTAAAGAGACTTTCTTAGAGTTAAAACATTGAATTATACAACATACTACAAATCTGCTAATACCTGCACTGCTGTATAACTAATACATATTTATTTTTATCTTTCATAAATTACTTCCACCTCTATGGTAAGAGTATCTTTTCTTGGATAGATCCACAAAAATTAGACAAAGTCCTTTAACCAGGACAGAGTGAATTACTATACACATTTTCAACTGTTTCTTCTAGTTAATGGTTCTCATATTTAGGATTCGTCAGAATCACTGGGACAGATTGTTAAAACACAGATTTCTGGATTCTATTCCTAGAGTTTCTAATTAAGTAGATCTGGGATAGAACCTCAGAATTTAAAGTTCTAACTAGTCCCCAGATGATGATCATGCTGGTTTAAGGTTCATAGTTTGAAAACTACACATCATGTATGTAAGCCAAAAACAAAAGGGATTATGAGCAAACATGTAATGATATTATATTTGGTATGTTCAAATTCTAATGACTGTGATAAAATTTTGCATAGTTTATTGATTTGTGTACTTGAATGACAAACATAAACATAAACCATATAGTAGATTCAAATTTCATTGTTAACTAACATTATAAATTGTTCTGGGTAGTCTTAGATCTCTGCACACAATTTCCCAGGAAAATCATCACAGATTTGGAATATGGAATATTTTTCTATAGCATACTCTCTCTATAAGGTGATTATTTTATTAAATATTTTCTAATGCCTTGTGTTCTATTTGAATTTGCCAACATAAGCCTTTTTTATTAGAAAGAATCCTGGTTACATGAGTGATTGTGAAATCATTTGTAAATGATGACCTGTTTTTATGCTAGCTGTCAGCTATAATACTCTTAAGATAACACAGGTCCCTAAAAGGGAAAGAGACTGAAGGCAATTGGGCAATCAGTTACTCATCCTTGCACATCCTAGTCCCACTCTGAAATTATACATCCAAGACATACTCCTCTAACACAGATCTCAAATGGTAGGTCTCTTATTTGTCAATTCAATGCCTTGAGGTTTTATGAAATTCTTATCCCAGTCTTTGTAATCATGCCTCCCAAATGTGATACTCAGAACTCATAAGGTAATTGTTACAGAGTTCCCCCTTGTTCAATCAAAGGAGAGTAGAATTAGAGATTCCAAATACTTTACTCTTTTGAGAGAGCAGTCTAAAACTTGCAAAGAGAAATTTTAACCAGAATGATTTTCATTCTACTATAAAATTGAGGAAAAATAAATCTCATCCCATTTTTCGATTACTAATTATAATACTTTTAAAATATATCATTGATCAAATGACATGCCACATTAGGATCATATTAAAACTTTTTAAAAGTATGACATAATTCATATGATTGTGTCAGATGAATAGGTAAAGTTATCACATATAGTGAGGAACTGCTAATATCTGCCTTTGTGCAAGTGAATGTAAAATATGCAGCACTCATGTTAATTAATCTTTATTTGGGGGGTATTTAAAGATAGATATTTATTTGAGGAAAACTTTAAAAATGTAAAAAGCATAGGGAGGAAAAACAAATTGTCCACCAGTTCCATTTAGAGATGAGTATGCACTTTATACAAAGATATAAAAAGAACTAGGTTAAAGAGTCCAGAAGAGAATATTTTATTGGAGAAAGCTGCTGAGTTCTAGGTTATCTTCCTCTTAAAGGAAAGGAAAAGAGGTGCCTCTTCTATCACAATGAGTGAGAGGGCTTTGGAAGGACCTTGGAACATTTGATACATATTTCCTGAAATGTGAATGAGCACAGGGACTGTTGTTTGAACCTCACCTAAGAAGAACAAATGCAGAAGTTTGTGTCCAGAGGTTAAAAAGGTAACAGTGGGAGCAACAACATTCTACATGCTATGATAAGGATACACAGTGGCCCAAGTGGATACTGCAGGAAGGAACTGGGCTAGAGATATCTTGGTGGAATCTCCACAATAAGAAGCTATGAGAGTACCATTGGGGTAGGAGCTCGGAGGATACTACTGTGCCTATATCTGAGAACTACACTACCCAGAGATCCCCAGGGTCAACAACCAATGAACACCAAACAAGTTACAAAAATGAGACTGCTTTGAACATCTCAAAGTATGTCAATGCCAAATCATAAAAATACCTATAAAGTAATTTCTGCTCCTCACTTCTCTTTTCCCCAAATCCTGGATGGATTTGAGAAGTCTTGGCTTAGGAGATGGGAGAAGGAATGTTGAAGGAGAGAACAGATCACTGTTTCCCACCAGAAATCTCTAGAGTCAGCATGTCAGAAGAGAAGCATCTTTAAATGCAGTTCAGAATTTTGACTGTGGAAATGGTTATTTTAATTATTAAAATTAAATTGCAACTAAAAACTGAATAATGGATATTTTATTATCAGAATGTGACCATAAAAATTATGAACTACTCCTGGATTTCATCCAAGGGATAGGGGAAAACTAGCTTACACAGAGAAAAAGGAAAATGTTGCTTTCTCTTAATCCCTTTGGAATCTTGCTCTTTTAGTATAATGATAATATACTGTATTCCAGTATACAGTTGTACAAAAATATACTTAACTAATCTCCAAATTTGCTTCTATTGCATCATCCTTTCTTGAAAATAACTATAACTCAGACCCTATTTCCTTTCTCTTCTTAATTTCAATGTCTTATCACATTGATAGCCAAGAAATTCTTTCTTGTTTAAAAAAAAAGACTAAAAATCTTATTCAAATAGTGCCTGAAATATAAATGTAATAGCTGATCAGTAAAGATATGTATGAGTAAATGAATGGACAAGAGCCCATTTCTTCATGCTTTCTCATCATAGGATAAAACTAACAAAGATAAACAATATCTTTTCATTATTACCTAATTTTAAAATTATCACTTGGTTATTCTTCCTCATTTTAGAACCCTTTCACTCAAATATACAAAAAATTAAAGTATAAGCTATTTTCTAGGGATTCTAGAAGTATAACCAGTACTCTGCCATAGCTATGTGGTGAGATAACACAGGAAGACGCTTTCATTACTAAAAGATAACTTTTAAAGATCTAAAACAGGAGCAGAGGAGGGGTTTAAACTTAAAAAAAAGTAAGAACAGGTTAACAGTATTAGTTTCTAGACTAAAACAGATGAGGGGTCATGGCCAGAGTGGGACACTTAGGTAGCTGCCATGAAAAGGCACAGCTGAACAAAGAAAGTACTTAAAGTCTTAGGTTATCCTAGAGTCAAAGAACCAATAAGTACAAAGGAAGAGATGAGGCATGGGGACTAGAGTGAATATGAGTTACGTTTAGGTGTATGTGTGTGAATGCAGTCATGTCTAACTCTTTGCGACCCTCTGGACTGTATCCCGCCAGGCTCCTCTGTCCGTGGGATTTTTCAGGCAAGAATACCGTTATGGGGTGGGTTGATACTTCCTCCTCCAGGAGATCTTCCCAGCCTAGGGATCAAACCCAACTCTCTTGAGTCTCTTGCAGTGGCAAGCAGATTCTTTCCCACTGCAGCACCTGGGAGGCCCGTGGCTAGGGGTATTATGAATCAGTTCTCTTTGAGGATCCAGGACTGTACTCTGATGACAGTGACATCGGCAATCTCCAATTTTACCAGAATGGTTGTCTGACACTCCAGCCTTTTCTGAGGATGCCAAGAAGCAAGCACACAAGTTATGCGGGGATTCAGCCCTCCCTTTGTCACTATGTTTTGCAAAATCTGTTTAAAAATAAGTTCAGCGTGGACAGCAAGTAGGGACTGAAGCAGAGGGAGATGACAGCCCCAAGTGTGAAAGGGTAGTGGCAAGAACAGGGAGGAGATGAACAGTCGCACACCAAGAACAAGCTTCCCGGGCAGCACCTTTGCCTTAGCCTTCCAGGCCAGAACACCCGTAAGCTCTAGTCCCACCACTCTTCTACACACAAAGCCAGATATTCCCAAACTGAAGAATTTGACTAATTGTCCAGTCCAGGTGATCAATTTATAATTCCTAAGAGAAAACTGTTGCTACAAAATCATGCCAACCTGGAAAAAGTCACTGATAACCCTTTAGGATATATGAATAGAAAGTTATTGCAGCCAAATCTGAATCATTTCCAACAGTTTGACTTTGTTTCTTGAATTACAAAGGGAATTTGATGACATTGGCAGGCACAGAGCTTTCTCTAGCATTCTAAGCATCTTCCTGTCTTTCTTGTTCCCACACGTTAAATCAGTAGTGCATGACTTACAATTTGACTTGCTTCCTTTTTTGCAAAGGCGTCAGAACTTGACTCCATTCATGAGTGACCTTTCTCCTCCCTCTCAGATGCTGATTTGGGCAACATTCAGATCAGTTTTATTTCATCTCGAGAGATAAAAATTTGGTTGCCTCAGGAGTGGGAGAACTTAATGACTGTTGCAGTAAAGCATTTACCAAGTCAGTATTCAAAGTCATCTTAAATAGTTGGCGCAGTTTAAAAATAAGTGGCATTACTTTAATAAACTGGGAGAGAATAAGACTGTCCCATTGTGCCTAGCAACTGTTCAACATTATATTCTCTTAGACTCTAACAATATAATGTTTGTTTTATTCAGCATTATGTATTGTTTCTTAAAAACAGATCTTGAGTTGAATTGTATGAATAAATTGAGAAAATCTCTACACATATATTTATGCACACACACTCATATGTAAATTTACATGAGAAACTATATTTTAAAAATAGATGCTGCTTTTTAGATTTAATCAGCTGGCCAACCTGTAAATAGATAACCATGCCTCAAAACAACCAGGTTTTATATGCCTGTGAGGGCTTTCTTGGTGGCTCAGTTGATAAAGAATTTGCCTGCAATGTAGGAAACTCAAGAGTTGTGGGTTCAATCCCTGATTCAGGAAGATCCCCTAGAGAAGGAAATGGCAACCCACTCCAGTATGCTTACCTAGAGAATCCCATGGAAAGAGGAGCCTGGAGGACTGCAGCCCATAGTGTCTCAAGAGTCAAACACAATATAGCGACTAAACCACCACTACCACCATATATCTGTGATGAGTATACAAAACAAAACAATATAAAGAAAATTTTTAAAAATTGACTCAGAAGAAATAGGATAGTAGATTGTTAAGAGCTTAGTTTTGGATTCAAAGGAAACTCTACCTCATACAAATAAGTTTCTAACTTCTTTAATTTTCAGATGTAAAATGTATCCTCTAGATGTAAAATCAAAATGATAATAGCAGGGTTAACCAGTGTGACAATTAAATGAAGGCTTCCAAAATGTTTAGCAAGTAACTGGCAATTAACGAATACTTAATAAATGTTAGTTTTCACTAACTAACTGATGGACTGATCGAGGTTATAACTCTACTTAGATTTAGACTTTGAAAAGTTAAATTAGGCCATATGTTAGAGTTCTGAATGCAGGCTACTACTCAACTATTTATCCAATATAGATCAGTCTTTATTTGGTCTATAGTTTCTAAGTTACTCATTTTTCTTCTTGGTTATGTTTATTGGACATCAGTATTTCCATGAGCTTCTACAATTCAGATAGGATGCTATCTTTGACATACACAAGTCACACTGCATAAAAGAGGAATAGTATTATACAGAAAGCATTGTCTGTTATGTGAGTAAGTATGTGTGTGTGCACATCTGCACACACATGTAAGCACACAATAAAGACAGGAGATTGTGTTCACCTATGGCTGATTCGTGTCAATGTATGGCAAAACAAATACAGTATTGTAATTAAAAAAATAAATTTAAAAAAATAAAAAAAAATAAACAATAGTAAGTTCAAAAAAAAAAAGACAGGAGAGGCCCATAAGGAGTGATACTCATTGCTAGAATTTAATTTGTCACTACAATACTGTAACATGTTTTACAAGTAACAATGGCTTAAAGGACTGACATACCTGATGCCATAATGTATACCAGTTATTTGGTTCCTTGTACTGAAAGAAGATAAAAAATAGGTTAGGGGATAGTGATCAGCCAAGAGAAGTGAGAGGAGTGAGGAGCTGTTCTCCTCTTAATATCTCTCTCCTTTGGAAGCTTGTCAACTGTGCGGTAAACTTTCTTGAATATTTTGTTTGTGTGATACAGATTTTAAGGTCATCACACTCTCAAGAACTCACATCAGTGGCATTGCTTGTATGTTACATCAGAATTTTCAAAGACTTTTAGTTGTCCTGAAGAACAGGTAACATAGACCAAGATTATCCCTTAAACCTACTAGCATGATAAGACAAACACTAGGTAAAACAGAGGAAACTACCACTTCAGTTTTTCCATGGAGGTCTGGGCATTGCCTGCTCTTCTACTTGCATTTATCACTGGTCCCTGCTCCAAAAAGAAAGACCCAATAATCTGGTTGGTAGACACCTAAGGCACTGGTTGGGTTACAGTTTACTTATATATAAGTTTACTCTGCCTTAGAGGCAATAATCCATGCTCCTGCTGTCTTTGGATTCCCATGTCCAGTGCAGTATACATGAACATATGGGTGATTGCAGGAGCAGAAATACTGTTTTATTCCTTCTTGTTCATCTTTAAGCTGGTGAGTAAATGGACTCAGGTGTGTCCAATCATAGGTCTGTCTCTTTCTATAGACGGTCTTGAATATAAGAATCCCAAAATTGAGAATAAGAAAGAGTCTCTATTAAGGTTTTGAACCCAAGCTACACTCTGTTAAAGTTAGCAGAAAGCCTTGCCTTGGACAAGATGAAGGGGAAGGTAGAATGGGGATAAAGAGAGTGTGTAACACACTTCCTTAGTCATTGCTAAAATAGTAATTTGCTTTCCATGCAACTACTGCCCTTTAATTATGCAGTTTCCTTTATAAAAATTTTAAAAAGAGACAGGATAAATAGTAGGGTTAGAATAAATTTTACCTTGGTCCTTTAACATGGGTAAAGATATCCAGAAAGTTCTCTAAAAATGTGATGATACAGACTGAATCTGAACTTCATAATTAATAGAATGCTGCTGCTGCTGCTGCTGCTGCTGAAGTCACTTCAATCGTGTCTGATTCTGTGTGACCCTATAGACGGCAGCCCACCAGGCTCCGCCATCCCTGGGATTCTCCAAACAAGAACACTGGAGTGGGTTGCCATTTCCTTTTCCAATGCATGAAAGTGAAAAGTGGAAGTGAAGTCACTGAGTCGCGTCCAACTCTCAGCGACTCCATGGAATGCAGCCTACCAGGCTCCTCCATCCATGGGATTTTCCAGGTAAGAGCACTGGAGTGGAGTGCCATTGCCTTCTCTAGGGATGCAAAAATATATAAACACACATACACATATACATATAAAATGCTATGGATATATATTCATACATACATATATGCATATACATATAGTGTTCTGTGTATATATGCATATAAATAATATTTATAACTGAAATTAACTATAGCTCAATTAAAGTAATGTTACATATAGAAATTAAGGACAATAAAGTTAAAATCCCTGCAATATTGATGGTTATTTTGTGATCATCTATTGATTTTAGACATTGTGTGTAACTTGCAACCATAATTTACATTTTCAGAAATTCTCAACAAGACATCGTGAAAAATTACGCAGTATGGATGTTCCCAAATGTGGATATACTCATTGAATTATTAGGCTTTCCTTCAAGAACCATTTTTTATATTTATTCATACTTTGCATTATTCCAAACAGAATATGAAGCAACAGAATACCATGACTAGAATACCATCCAAGAGGAAGTTGCTGGTCCTGAGATTGATTAATTTGCCTTCCTCTAAAATAAATGTATTTTAGAAGATTAGAGATTTAAAAATATGTCCATCTGCTAAAATTAGAAGAAAATGGAATTGAACACTGATACTTTCACTTAATCACTTAATAGTCATTCAATTAACTTTTATTTAATTCTGACCATGTAGATACATGGCATTATAAAATTGATGTGATGTCTAAAATATTTCATTTAATGTCTAACTTGGACCTCTAAACTTTGAGTGCATTATCTGAAGAAAATGATCACTCTCCCCATTTGATATTAGCAAAATTCCAAGCTTAAAAAATAGCAATTTGTGAAATCACAGACTCTTGTTCAGCAGTATAGATTTTCTCCAATCTCCATCTCATATTCTCTCAAAAGTATAGGAACTGCCCCCACTATGTTCTCTCTACCATATGAGATCTATTTATAAAAATTTTTTACCTATCATACTTAATCAACAGTGGGAAATAATTTACTTGGCAAAAATTTCCTTAATTTTCTATCACCTAAATCCCTAAGTTGCTAGGGTGATGGCCTCTTCAAGAAACTTTTCACAAATTTCACATGACTCTCTGCTTTTTCAAGATGTCTCAGTTCAACTACCATCAGATTTGGTAGAATGGAATGATCTTCAGCAAGTAAAATAGCTCACTATTTAGTTATTACAACCTTCAGTGCTTTTTGCCTATCTCAGCCTTAAGCCTTTCTTGGAAAGTAAGATTTTTCTCAGTTTGGCAACATGCAAACTCCTAAAAGAAAGCAATTGACAGAACCTGTGAAGAAAAGAAACAATGCCTGAGGTTCTTTAAGGATGGGAGCTCAGTGTCTCAATTACTCCCTTTCTCTCTCTGAGAAACAGAAATATAAAACCAAAAAAAAAACTACCTCTTCACCAAGCCAAACAGCAGTGAAGAAGAATTGTTTGGGACAAGTTAAACTAATAGTTAAAACAATTGATAGGTAAAGATAATAGTTTTTAGAGAACATCTGATTGATAAAAACTGTGAGGCTTGGGAGATCAAAAAATTAGGATTGGCCAGACAATGGAACAGTCACATAAAGCTGCCAAAGAGAGAAAAAAAAACTATTTAGAATTAGCCACAGTTAGGGTAATTGCATGCCCCGATTTTCCTGGAACAGTACTAGCTTAAACCTTAAAACTGGCATAATTAATAATTATACCCTGTTTACTCTCAACGGTGCCCTTGCTCAGGTAAAATATTATATATGTGGCCACCCTCATCAAACAGGATGAAGCAATTTTATTCCAAAGTGTTGCAAAAGAAAAAAAAAAAGAACAGAGGGCAAACAGAGAGAGTTCCTCCAAAGATGAGGACATGCCATTCTCTTTATAATAGTTCATTATAAAAAGGCACAGGCAATGGCCTCAACCAATGTATGTTTATTTATAAAATTGAGTAACAACCCACAAAACCGTTTTGAATTACTTAGTGGAAATCAAAATCTTTCATCACAGAAATTAAAAAAAAAAGGGGAGAAGGGGAGATAAAATTGGCAACGTCCTCTGAAACTCAAGCTGAAAACCATGTTTCAGCAAAGGAAACACAGAATCCTTAACCAATGCCATGGCACACGAGAGCCTTTCCACATGCCAGACAAACCATTCTAGCAAGAATCCTAGTCCAAACTGGGATTGTGAGTATATTTGTATTTTCTCCACTTTAAGAGAAGACTAGCAGAATTTTTCTTGTAAATGTAGGGATGCATAATCACATGTTGTTTTACATAAACATGTATTCCAATTTACATAAATTTGCATCACATTTTCTCCCCAAACTAGCTCTGAATATGTAAGACAAATTAATCTGTGCTCTCTAATATAATTGTATTCAAATATGAGAACCAGGGGCTGCCACAGGAGGTGGGCTTACCAGACATGGCAATGGCATGTCTCCAAAACTCTTTACTGAAAAGAGATGATAGTTATAAGTTAGGTAAAACTTGGATATTTCCAGAAACTAATTAGAAACATTGAACAAACTGTTGATGAAATAATCCCAAGTTGGAACAAGTAGATGGAATACTTGATAAGACTTATTAAGGATTAACATCAGTTTGCTTATTTGACAACTTCTTCATGGCCCTGTTCAATTCCAGTTCATCAAGTTTGTTGTTCAAGAATGAGAGGTTTTAAAATAAAAAGAAAGAATTGTTTTCAATTTGTATTTTAACAAAAGGATACAAGAAATTAAAGTAGCATTGTTTAATTTCTGACTACCAATAAAATATTTCAGGACTGGTTCTTTTTTCTTATTATTCAATGTAAATAACAGAAGGAGAGAGAAGTAATCTTCTCCTTCCTGTCTTTCATAAACTAGGCTGCTATTTGGTAAATAATTATTTCTCTGCTTAAGATAGTCCAAGAGTGTGGCTTGTTTTCTTAGTGTGTTTTAAAATAGGATTTCTTTTCATGAACATAAGACACACAGTGAAGTCTTCTGTAACCCTCAACTAAAAATCTTTTATGTACCACACAGGTGCAGGCTCCCTAGTTCTTTAGATTAGATCCATAGTTGGAAACAAAGGTATCTTAATACATAAAAGAAACTTTCTTCAGGAGAGAGAAAAAGTGAGAAAATGACGAAGCTGAAGTTTGCGAACCATTCCAAAGGGGCAGAGTTTAAAGTATCTCATTAACACATAAATCATATTGTCTAGTCAATAGCTTCCAATAGTTCCTCATTACCTCAAAATAAAATCCAAACGTATTAAGACCTACAAGATTCTACACAATCTGACCTCTAGTTTCAGCTCTGGTCTCATTGTAGTCTTCCTATCTTTTACTCCACTTCCTCACCTGCAGCCTTTTTGCTGGGCTTTAAACATTCAAGCAGGTTTCTTTGTGCCTCAGGACCTTTGCTCTGGTTTTCAATGCTACCACACTTTTGGGACGAGCAAGACTGGATAGTTCAAGGTAAAACATTAAGCTCTCAATTCTTACCAAGGTTTAGCCATTTTCCTTGAATGAATCATTCTCTCTGCCTTTGGTTAATTTTCAGAGTTCTGAGAAAGTTGATTTGACAGTTTGTTTCAGTGTTCTTGTTGCTCTATGGAAAAATAACTTTTTAAAAATCCTTACTTTGCCATTTTGGAAATGCTTTTCTGGATATTCTTCTTTAGAATTCATTAAAAATTAGTAAGTAACAAAGTGTGGCCATGTCTGACTCTTTGCAGCCCCATGTCCTGTAGCCCTCCAGGCTCCTCTGTCCATGGGACTCTCAGGCAAGAAAACTAGAGTGGGTTGCCATTCCCTTCTCCAGGGGATCTTCCCAACCCAGACACTGAACCTGGGTCTTCTACATTGCAGGTAGATTCTTTACCATTTGAGCCACCAGGGAAGTCCAATAAATGATAGGTTGTTAACAATTAGTTGAATGGGATTTCTGAAGCTGTGGTAGTAGAGTTTTGCTCCTCTGTCCATGGGATTTTCCAGGCAGTAGTACTGGAGTGGATTGCCATTTCCTTCTCCAGGGGATCTTCCCGACCCAGGGATCAAACCCGGGTCTCCTGCATTGTAGACAGATGCTTTCCCATCTGAGCCACCAAGGAAGTCCTTATTTAATATTAAGCCATAAAATTTAAGTTTCTCTAGATAGATTAGGTTAAATTTATTTATTTGACAAATACATATTGGATCACTGTCATGACATTTGCCAAAAAGTCCTAGTGGAATGGGCTGTAAACTCACATAAGAAAAGATAATTCCAGACTGTCTATGACAGACATGTTTTAAATTTTGATAACACAAATAGGTTGAAAGTAGAAAGATATAAAATTGTATACTATGTAAACAGTATCCAAAAGACAGTTGTAGAGGTTATACTAACATGAGATTAATTAGACTTTAAAGCAAAAAACTAGAGACAAAGAAGGACTTTTTGTTCCTGATAGGTCAATCTATCAGGAATACTTAATATTTTAGAAGATATGTATATGTGCATATATATATGTGTGTGTGTATGTGTGTGTGTATATACATACAGAGCTAACAGAGCTCAAAATATAACAGAGCTCCAAAATATATGAAGCAAATCTCACATAACTGAAGGGAGAAATAGGCCATTCAAAAATGATAGTTGGAGGCTTCATTATCTTACTTTTAATAATGGGTAGAAACATTAGGGAGAAAATCAACAAAATGTCAGAAATCTTGAATGACAGTATAAACCAACAGGACCTAATAGACATTGATAATACAGATGTTCTCACCCACCAACAACAGAATGTGTATTCTTTTAAGTCATGGAATATTCCCCAGGATAGGACATATAATAGGCAAAAAAATAAGCCTCAAAAATTTAATAGTATTAGAATAGTACAATTTATAACAGAATCTACAGTCTGGAGAATTACTGTTTAGAAAAATGGTATTTTGTTTGTTTCAGAACATTTGTTATACAATATTATTTATGTTAACAGGTAATAGATTTGTTATTGTTAGTTTAAAATGAACTAATAAATATACATTTTAAATTATTCTGTTTTAATTTCTAATACAGTGACTATTGATAGATATAAGCACTTAAATAAAAGTTCTTTGGGAGTCCTCAAGAATTTTAAAGAGGTTTCTGTTATCACAAAGTTTGATAAGCCTTGCTTTAGACTAATAGTTTGATAGATATGTTCAGGATCCAACACAATGATCACTATACTATGACATTCAAGCAACTAATTGTAGAGGTTACCTTGGAGGGAAGAGAGAGGGTCTTGGCAGAAAGAGCTTCATCATTCTTTATACTTCTACTCCTCTAATGAATTCTAAATTCTAACTCCATACTGTTATGGAGTTAAAAGGAGCACATTGGCTTGGAACATAAAAAGGTGTGTGATGGGGAGAAGGAAAATAAGGAAAAGATGTATGCTGAAAGCATCTGTCTTTCAGGAAAGATAGGGCATATTCAAAAATCTATAATAGAAGGGAATAATAATTGCATAAAAAGTTGTCAACTAAGTGCTATTCAGAGAGAGAGAGATCACTTTATTGTCAGCTGGAAGTCAAACTCATTACAACATTCCCTCTTGAGATGCACAACTGATCCCACTGAAATATTATTAACAATTTCAGCAGTTTCAAAATATGTACCCTCTCATGTAATCTGTGGATATTATTCAGCTCTTTCAAAATGAAAACTCTAAGGCTGAAGGTATTTTTAGTCTCGGCAAGTGAACAGAATTTATGAATGTGCAGTTCTATACCCAGAAAGCAATTGCCATGAGTTAGAAAAGGAAAAAAAAAAATACTTCAAATAAAGCAATGCATTTCCCCCCATTCCCATCTCCAACTCTCCGGGTTTAGGAATACCTAACCCTTACCATTTTCTAATCTTCAGCAGGGATCTCATACCTAACAGCTGCTATTTAGGTAACCCCTTATGCTATGAAATTTAAACCCTCATTTTATCTCCTTTCCCTACAGCAAAAATTGCAATATCTCACACCCAAGCTCCAGCTGTCAGATTCAAACACCATTTCTATTTCAATGGCTAGAATAATCCCTTGCTCCCTTGTTTTCATTGAACAAGAATGTGCCAGCTTCAAAAAAAAGAACAGGGAAAAGGCATTTGTCTAAACTCAAATACTCAAAGGGACAAAACAGCTTGAAGAAATATGATGCTTTGTAACAGGCATTTTGCATTTGAAGCACACTTTTTCTTTGCTTTCTTTTTAAAGTACATATATACACTCACAAATGTATAAATATAGATAGAAGGACATGAGACTCTGTAGACTTTTCTTTTTCAGAAAGCACTATATAAGTCAGAGAAGATATACACACATATCAATGCCAAGAAACTAGACAATGTGAGCATATCTATGGCAACTATTCTTAAGCAAAATTTTCTTTTTAAATGAGAGAGAAAAAAATGGTAAGTTCTCAGTCTTTCTTATCTTTTGTGATACTGGAAACCTATATCATGGTAGTTGTTGTTTAATATTTACAGTTAGAAACCCACATTCCAAAGCAGCCTTGAAAGCAAGGTGCCCGAAGTGTTAGTTAAAATAAGCAACCCCTGAAGGAATCATTTCAAAATGGACACACAGATGCAATCTCAGCTGTCCCTAGCCTGAATGAGCAGAGTCAAATGATCTTTGCTGGTAGAACAGAAACTCTGAAAGAGTTTGAAGTCTGATTCTGCATGAAGGAATACAAGAAGAGAAAGGTATGTGTTTCCTAAGATCTGTGGTCCTGATATAACTATCTGAAATCAACAATGACCTTCTAATAGTGACAAAGCACAGAGAGCTGAAGGAAAAAATTAAGAATTCTCAGACTAAAAAGCAGAATTTTAAAATTAACCATAAGCAAACAACATGAAAACCAGAGTTATCTAATAAGTTCTTCTCTCAAGATGACTTCTATCAACTTCATTTCTCAATTTCTACTGTCTCCGGCCTTATTAATTCCTGGTCACGGAACCATTTCCTTCTAGCTCTCTGACTGGCCTGACTTAAATGTCCCAGTCCACTGAACAACCTTTGTTTTCTCTTCCCACCACTTCTTTGATCTAAAAGCTTCCCCTGACTTCCTGTTACTTCAGTCTAATCTGGTCTTTCATAACTGAGTTGTTTTAGCTAAACCAAACTCAGGTTTTAAAAACTCTCGAAAAATTGATGCTGTCTCCTCACCCACCATTCCTCCCCAAGGCATTCTCTCACTGTGATCCCCACACACCAAGATCATCCTCAACTGAGCATGTTAAGAGCTCTCCTCAATACTCTATGCACGTGTGTCTATGTGTATGCCCTCAGCTATGTCTGACATCCATGGACTGTAGCTCACCAGGCTCCTCTGTCCATGGAATTTTCCAGGCAAGAGTACTACAGTGCCTTGCCATTTCCTACCCTAGGGGATCTTTCTGACCCAGGGATTAAATCTGCATCTCTCGAGTCTCCTGCATTGGCAGGCTAAACTCAGTTCTCTTTGGTGACCTAAATGGGAAGGAAATCCATAAAAGAGGGGATATATGTATACCTAAAGGTGATTCACTTGGTATAGCAGAAACACAACATCATAAAGCAGCTATACTGGAATAAAATTTTTAAAAAATAAATAAACTAAAATGAAGCAAAAAAGAAGATAGTGTCATTTTCCCTTCACTAAATTCTGCTCTCTTTCCATCAAGCAAAATCATGTCCAACTTCCGGGTTCTACTCAATGACCATGAGGCACATCCTGATAGCATCAATTCTCATTTATTTCCCTGACATCTGGAGGGATATTTCATTATCTTATAGATAAGAACAAATGAGCTTCAGTACCAAATAATTAGGTTAATAATAAGGAACTGTTTTCTAAATGTAATATCTTAGATATTGAATTAAGACCTGAGGAGTCTGAAATCATTCAAAAAGCAATTATCACATTACTCTTAAAAACAAAGTGGTAACAAACACAGGAAAAAATGTATCTAAAAGATAATAATAATCATCTCTGCCATTCCAAGTACCAAACAAACATTACATTATCTTTCCTTCCCCTGAAAAATGTTGTCCTCTTATAATAAATATTTACTAACTAGAAACTTTTTAAAAAATCAAGAAAGAACTATATTAGGCTCTAATTTCTTCCCTTTACAATGGAAAACTTTACCTTCATTAGAACACAGAATGAATCTTAACTTCTAAAACTTAAAACTTTAAGCTAAATGAAAAACAGCTAATGTTTTTGCTCTAAGGTAGCTTGCCAACTTTAGAAAAATATCTTCAATTCTTCAAACAGATGGCAAAGCCACCTTTAAAATATATTAAGCATGCTAAAATAGATACAAACTGATAGCTCTACTCCTGATAAACGCTGCTGTGGACAACCGAATGCTTCCCTTTCTGTTTTAGTAATAAATCACTTTCCTGACTTGAGTTAGTAATGAGATTTTTAATCATGTGGATTGAACATATCCTCCAGTTAATAAAAAACGTATCACCTCCTTTTTATCTTTAATAAAAGATTTGTACACTGCTCAAATGATTGGTATTACATTTTTAAAGAACCTGAGATTGATGTTTTTCAATTCTCCTTTCCATTTTCTGGGCTTTTATAATTCAAAGGTAATATGCTCTGCAATTAATAATTCATAAGGTAATTTTAAGGCTTTTATTCAGAAATCTCTTTCCTATTGACTTTAGAATGTGTCATAAAAATGCAGGTATTAATATCTTGGCAATTCTCGGCTCTAAACAGATGAGGTCCTTGAATTTAAACAACTCAAGATTGCTGCTTCAAAAATCAGGAGACTTAATTTTGAACCTTAAAGTACAGAAAAGACAAATATCTTTTTAAAGTGCTATTTACACCATTATATTTCTCACAACTGACAGTTAAACATGACACAATTGTCTTATTCAGATATTGTCAGGATTTATTTTTTTTTAGCATGAGGATTATTTTAAGGAATAAATCAAGGGCAAACAGTTCTGTTTCAATTTTTTTTTTCCTAGCTACAGCTTTAAATGTGCATTTAAGCATCTGGAATCTCTAAAAGATTCATTCAAAGACATTTTTACCTGAAGGTAAAGCTTTGTCTCTCTCATTATTTTTCAGCCAGAACAAAGTAATATGTAAGAGGAAAGGAACACAGGAAAACAATCTAATTTTTTTTTCCTTTTCTAAACATTTCCTGCATACTGTTTTGGAAATTTATTTGGTGAGAGGGTATAAGGGTGTCACTTATCCCAGATTAGGAAGTGATTCTTGCAAGGACACACATGAGAGTCGGCCAGCATTTACCAGCCAGTAAATTTCAGTCTATTCTCATAAAACTGCCAGGCATCAAATAAGGATGATTATGCATGGCAAAGTGCACTGTAAATATAAAGTACCACAGAAATGTGGGGTTTTCATCATCTGCCAAATACCTCACATTAGCCTCATGGAAGCTTGGTGGGTAACAGATGGAAAATTATGAACCTATCACTACTGATTAAGGAACAATTCAATGTACGATAAGACACTGAATAAGCAATGACCCAATTGTCTTAAAAAAAAAAAATCACGGTGACAAATAAGTAACACATTACTATCTCTTCACTAGTTTGTTAACAAGATCAGTTGTGAACTCACCCCTGTGTTTCTTGAGCAATACACAAGACTTGGAATACATAAGGTTCGACTGATGTTGGTTTAAAAAAATAGTATCTGAGATAGAGAAAGCAAGAGCTGACCCACTAGAACATGCTAAGTAGTTGGAGTCTGTTGGTACAAAGAAAGCAGACCCTATCCCCTCTAATCCAGATACACTGAAAATAGTTTAGATAAAACCCATAAATCTGAGTCATTCCTCTACTGTTACAAAATGTGGCTAATAATCAGTTTCTTTCCTTAAATATAAACAAAGCTTGAAACCAGTGTAAATCAAAATTTATATGCAAGGAGGAAACTTAGGAGCTGAAAAAAGTCTTTTTCTGCCCCAAAATGAAGATCTAAGATGTATGATACTTAGATCAAGGAACTTAATTAGAGACTTAACTGTTTAAGGTACATGACTAACCTTGAAATAATATCCAGTCAAAGGAGGCACCATTCTTTACTTTTGATTTAGACTTCGTATGATAGGACAAGCAAATAATATGTACTACAGCAAATTATACGTTATTAAAAAACCCATGTCACAAAACTTTCAGCTACATTTCTTGAAGAATCATTTTTATTCTCATTCATTCATTCAAGATGGCATAGGCTGTGATCGAATTTCCCATACAGAGCAAAATAAGCTCTATGTCCTCAGGAGGTTTGCAGACACATTCAAGTGAGACACACAGATGAAGACATATGTGTCCTAGGGAGTAACACATGATAGAAACATATAATAAAGGGCACCAAGAAAGGAAGTCCCTTCTTGGGGAAGTGGGATGGTATATTGGGGTGTTCAAGAAATTTTAATGTGAGCATTGAATGAATTGGCATTCAGTGAGTGGCTATGAACATGAAGAAAGCCATTTTAGGCATATGGAGGAGCATGAACAAAGGCTGCTGCTGCTAAGTCGCTTCAGTCGTGTCCAACTCTGTGCGACCCCCATAGACAGAAGCGTATCAGGCTCCACCGTCCCTGGGATTCTCCAGACAAGAACACTGGAGTGGGTTGCCATTTCCTTCTCCAATGCATGAAAGTGAAAGTGAAGTTACTGAGTCATGTCCAACTCTCAGCGACCCCATGGACTGTAGCCCACCAGGCTCCTCCGTCCATGGGATTTCCCAGGCAAGAGTACTGGAGTGGGGTGCCATTGCCTTCTCCGTGAACAAGGCAGCAGAGTGAAAAGTATGGTTGAGTGACGGCTGAAGTGTAGGGAGTTGGCAGGTTGGAGGAGGTCCTGAAAGGAGGAAAAATTCTGGATAGGTCACTAGGTCATGAATTAAAGTTAACATTTTCATAAAACTTGAATTTTGTTTGTGAGCAATTTTGAGTCATTAAGGAGTTCAGCAGGGAAGTTTCATGATTGGTTTTCCATTTTACAAAGATTGCCTGGAAACAGCATGTAGTTGACTGGGGAGGCAGATTCTTGGAAATAATGAGAAGATTCTGGAAATAGTCGAAGTGGTGGTTAACAAAGCTAACCTAAAGCACAAGCAATAGTGAAGAATACACAAGGAGGTAATACATAAAACAAGACTTGTGGTGGAATTAAGGGAAAGCTGTGATTTTAGGATAAATTTCTAATTCATTCTTTTGTAACTAGAGGTTACCAAATGATGCTGTTCACAGAAATGGGAATATAGGAAAAATGCAGTTTTGGATTTTAGGGGTAATTTCAATTTTGCTTTTATATATAATATTTGACTTCCTCAGGCAAAGGTGTAAAAGTCCAGGAGACAGTTTGAATGGACAGGTCTGAAGCCCAGGGGTAGAGCTTAATGGATTCAGGACTCATGTGAGAAACAGCTGATACCTTAAGAGTGGATGAGATAACTATAGGGAGAATTCTTTGCATCAGAATCACCTAAATTTATATTTAAAAGTATAAAATTAAAACACACTTATTCCTTGGAAGGAAAGTTATGACCACCTAGACAGCATATTAAAAAGCAGATATATTACTTTGCTAACAAAGGTTTGTCTAGTCAAGGATATGGTTTTCCAGTAGTCATGTATGGATGTGAGGGTTGGACTATAAAGAAAGCTGAGTGCTAAAGAATTGATGCTTTTGAACTGTGGTGTTGGAGAAGACTCTTGAGAGTCCCTTAGACTGCAAGGAGATCCAACCAGTCCATCCTGGGAGATCAGTCCTGAGTGTTCATTGGAAGGACTGATGTTGAAGCTGAAACTCCAATATTTGGCCACCTGATGCGAAGAGCTGACTCATTTGAAAAGACCCTGATGCTGGGAAAGATTGAGGGCAGGAGGAGAAGGGGACAACAGAGGATGAGATGGTTGGATAGCATCACCGACTCAATGGACATGAGTTTGGGTAAACTCTGAGAGTTGGTGATGGACAGGGCGTCCTGGCGTGCTGAGGGTCATGGAGTCACAAAGAGTCAGACAACACTCAGTGACTGAACTGAATTGAAGACAGCATGTTAAAAAGCAGAGGCATTAATTTGCCAACAAATGTCACTCTAGTCAAACCCTATGGTTTTTCCAGTAGTCATGTATGAATGTGAGAGTTGGACTATAAAGAAACCTGAGCACTGAAGAATTGATGCTTTTGAACTGTGATGTTGAAGACTCTTGAGTGTCTTTTGGACTGCAAGGATATCCAACCAGTCCATCCTAAAGGAAGTCATCCCTTAATATTCATTGGAAGGAGTTATTATGAAGCTGAAACTCCAATACTTTGGCCACTTGATGCAAAGAACTAACTCAGTGAAGCCTCTGATGCTTGGAAAGATTGAAGGCGGGAGGAGAAGGGGATGACAAAGGATGAGATGGTTGGATGGCATCACTGACTCAATGGACATGAGTGTGAGTGAACTCCAGGAGTTGGTGATGGACAGGGAGGCCTGGCGTGCTGCAGTCCATGGGTCTGCAAAGAGTCAGACAGGACTGAGTGACTGAACTGAACTGAACTGATAGATTTCTAGGCCTTTTCTCATATTTACTGGATCAGACTCTTGAGTTTGGGTCCTCAACTCTATTGCAACAAAATTTTCAGGATATTCTCTTGATTAATGAAAGTTGAAAGTGGAGACTTTACTTCTTTTCTTTTGTTCACTGCTGAATCTCCAATTCTTTGAAAGAATGCTTGATCCATAGCAGTTTCTCATAAATACTTGCTGAGTGAAAGAAAAAAGAGCTAAGAATATTTCAAAGACTTATTTCCTACTTATTTCTTAAATAAATAATTTATCTTTTGCATTATAGAAATATATTTCTAAAGGCTTAGCAATTTTGTTCCATGTACCCTATTCACTAAAAAGTAAGCATTTTTCTTCATCTTTTGCTAATATCATATGTGGAAATTGGAAGGTGGAAAACCCATTCATGGAGCCATTTAAAGTTAATATGCTATTTTTACTTCTTAATGGCTTAATACTTGAGGATACAAAAATGATCATGAAAGCTTAAAATTCCTTTTAAGGTTATAGATATCATTTGCATAATTTTTTTCTGTTCTGTATCTTATATTCACTCTTCATCCTCTATGTGTGTGCATGTGTGCTCATCACTCAGTTGTGTTTGACTCTTTGTCACCCCACAGAATGTAGCACACCAGGCTCCTCTGTCCATGGAATTTTCCAGGCAAGAATACTGGAGTGGGTTGCCATTTTCTTCTTCATGAGGTCTTCCAAATTCAAAGATCGAACCTGTGTCTCTTTCATCTCCTGCATTGACAGATGGATTTTTTTTTAACCACTGCTCCACCTGGAGAGGCCTGCATCCTCTATATTTAAAAAAAAAAAAAAAATCACCTACATTATTTTTTAAAACTTCAGTTGCTAACCTCTTTGCCCCTAACTGCAGTCTCCAAATTTCAAATCCATTTTTCCTCTTCTTATAATGTCGCTTTTCATCTGATTCCTTTTCTCTGGCTGATTTTTTTTTCTTCTCATTTCAAATGCCCACCTGCTTTCTCTGCTCTTGAACTCAAATGGGTTGTTACCAAAGAGATGAGAGACCTTTGTAGCTGCTGGAGGAGAGTTCTGAAGCGGTGTGGATTGTCTGGCTTCAGTCTACAGGTCACCTCAGACCAGCAGGAGAAGAAATTAGATCTTCTATCTCATGCATAGAGGCATTTTGTCTGCAAGCCAGCACCCCAGTGATAGCATAGACACAGACTAGGGACATGCTGAAAACTCTCAACGTTCCTACTTCATGTTCAGTGGACATAAAGAGAAAAGAGACTCACTTTTGAAAGATAACATAACCTTCTGGAAAAGTAAATCAAACTCAGAATCCTCCCAGGCCCCAGGTAACTCATTTTCCAAGCATCATCCTGGCCAGGCTGCTTGACCCTACTTATTTGGTGGGAGTCCTTGGGGGCATCTCTTCTGATTGTCTCCAGCTGCAGTATAATGGCCAGCTGTCTTCTCAGCCTCTGATCAGGACCTTCCAAAGGTCTAGTCAGAAACTCCTGGTGAGTGGTATATGGTATCAGAGGCCTGAGTGTGCTTCAATTTGTCACAGTACTGATTAAGTGGATACATAACAGATGGTGTCTTGTTTTAGATGGAGTGAGTAGGTGAGAAATTGTCTGGCTACACTGAATTTTTTTATTAAAAAAAAAAAAAAAGAATGGGAAAAATAATCTGCAGCTGGTATGTAATTTTTACCCCATAAGCAAAGTTCTTTCATTCAGTCATAAAATCCAACAGAAGCAACCTCAAACTCTCAGTTTGGGGCAGAATGTGATTTTCTGTTACATGAAGTCAGAGTTAGCAAATTATTCTTTTAAAATATTGTTTTAAGTGATGCTGTTTATTTTTCTTTTTCTTTGAGACTGACAACAGCAGAATAAAGGAATTATTTATGAAGGACTTCCCAAAGTGAGGTTCCCCAGACAAGCATCATCATTATTACTTGAGAAACTGTTAGAGTTGCAACATTTCAGGCTCCCCACCAGACCCACTGAATTTAAAACTCTGGGGTGGGGAGGGAGATGCTACTGCTGCTGCTGCTAAGTCGCTTCAGTCATGGCCGACTCTGTGTGACCCCATAGATGGCAGCCCACCAGGCTCTGCTGTCCCTGGGATTCTCCAGGCAAGAACACTGGAGTGGGTTGCCATTTCCTTCTTCAATGCAGGAAAGTGAAAAGTGTAAGTGAAGTCGCTCAGTCATGTCCGACTCTTCGCGACCCCATGGACTGAAGCACTACAAGCTCCCTGTCCTTGACCAACTCCTAGAGTTTGCTCAAACTCATGTCCATTGAGTCAGTGATGCCATCCAACCATCTCATCCTCTGTCGTCTCCTTCTCCTGCTTTCAGTCTTTCCCAGCATCAGAGTCTTTTCTAATGAGTTAGTTCTTCACATCAGATGGCCAAACTATTGGAGTTTTAGGTTCAGTATCAGTTCTTCTAATGAATATCCAGGACTGATTTCCTTTAGGATGGACTGGTTGGATCTCCTTGCAGACCAAGGGACTCTCAAGAGTCTTCTCCAACATTGCAGTTCAAAAGCATCAATTCTTCAGCACTCAGCTTTCTTTATAGTCCAACTGTCACATACATGACTACTGGAAAAACCATAGCTTTGACTAGACAGACCTTTGTTGGTAAAGTTATGTCTCTGCTTTTTAATATGCTGTCTAGGTTAGTCATAGCTTTTCTTCCAAAGAGCAAGGATCTTTTTATTTCATGGCTGCAGTCACCACCAGCAGTGATTTTGGAGCTCAGAAAAATAAACTCTGTCACTGTTTCCACTGTTTCCCCATCTATTTGTCATGAAGTGATGGAACCAGATGCCATGATCTTAGTTTTCTAAATGTTGAGTTTTAAGCCAACTTTTTCACTCTTCTCATTCACTTTCATCAAGAGGCTCTTTAGTTCCTCTTTGCTTTCTTCCATAAGGGTGGTGTCATTGGTGTACCTGAGGTTATTGGTATTTCTCCCAGAAATCTTTATTCCAACTTGTGCTTCATCCAGTCCAGCATTCTGCATGATGTACTGTACATAAGTTAAATAAGCAGGGTGACAATATAGCCTGATTTGGAACCAGTTTGTTGCTCCATGTCCAGTTCTAACTGTTGCTTCCTAACCTGCTTATCGTTTTCTCAGGAGGCAGGTAAGGTGGTCCAGTATTCCCATCTCTTTAAGAATTTTCCACAGTTTTTTGTGATCCACATAATCAAAGGCTTTGGTGTAGTCAATAAAGCAGAAGCAGATGTTTTTCTGGGACTCTCTTACTTTCTCGATGATTCAACGGATGCTGGCAATTTGATCTCTGGTTTCTCTGCCTTTTCTGAATCCAGCTTGAATACCTGGAAGTTCACAGTTCAAGTACTGTTGGAGAATTTTGAGCATTACTTTGCTAGCATGTGAGATTAGTGCAAGTGTGCAGTAGTTTGATTCTAATGCACATTAAAGTTTGAAAACCTGCATCTTTGAATACTGAAAACTAGCGTGTGTGTGTGTGTCTGTATGGTCAGTTGCATCTGACTCTTTGCAACCTCATGGACTGTAAGCTGCCAGGCTCCTCTGTCCACAAAATTTTCTAGGCAAGAATACTAGAGTAGGTTGCTATTTCCTATTCTGGCAGATGCAGATCTTCCCAACCCATGGATTGAACCCAGGTCTCCTGTGTCTCCAGCAATGGCAGGTAAATTCTTTACCACTGCATCACCTAGGAAGCCCCGAAAAATAACTTACTGTACTGATAAAAGAGCTGCTAATTTAAAATGAACACTTTCAGTATCACTTCCCATATCAGGAACATTTTTTTAACATGTATCAAAGGTTTATACAGTATGAGGAAACAAAAGCACAGAGGCGAAGGAACTTGCCTGAGCTTACACAGTGAGCAAGTTGCAAAGCTGGAATTTAGACCCAGAAAGCTGAGTTCCATAGTTCATGTCTACAAGCACTGCTTTAGGCTGATTAGTTTTCCCAAGTGATGCTCAGGAAGCTGACTCCATATCCAGATTTAGAAGTGGGATATATGGCTTATATACAGGTTTACCCTCTCCAAACTTTCCATACCAGCTACCCTCCCCAAAATGTTAATACCTTTATGCCAATAAAATAAAATCAAACAAAAAGCAGTGTACATCCATCATAGCATACCTCCATCATTTTCTAAAGATATTATCCATTGGCAATGATTGCCCAGATGCATTAATTTGTCAGGGAAAATAGTGATATTCTAATTTTATCATTACTTTATTTAATAGAATAGTGTTATAAACAGAAATTTTCATCAACTCTTTGGTTTAAGTATTACAGTTCTTACAGAAAATGCAGAATAATAATTATTTAGGTTTTCAAAATAATGAGTTTGTTCCCTAGTATCCTCAAATATAACCAAGTTTTTCAAGCACCAGTATAAGCTCCTGATATATATGGAGTTTCCTTGGTGGCTCAGATTGTAAATAATCTGTCTGAAATGCAGGAGACCCAGGTTCGACCTCTGGTTAGGGAAGATCCGTTGGAGAAGGAATGGCAACCCACTCCAATATTCTTGCCTGGAGAATTCCATAAAGGCAGAGAGCCTGGTAACCTACAATCCATGGGGTCTCAGTGTCAAACATGACTGAGTGACTAACACTTTCACACACTTTATGATACACACACACACAAACACATACACACACATATATATAAAAGTGTATATATATATATATATATATATAAAGTTGTTCAACCCATGGCAGTTTTATTCAAATTGTTGCATACATTTTTCCATTTTTGTTGCATGTGAGCTTTTCAAATTAGCTCCTAGTCTTTTTGACATAAATCGACTAGTCTTTGAAAGCAGCTCAGTTTTTTGCAATAGCAAGATATTCCAGAGTCATCTTATAAATTCCCTGCCCAAAACTCTGAAACACCTGTTTGTCCAAAGAGTCTTGATTCCTTTTAGTGAGAAAAGGCATTTAGAGACCATAATCTGAGCACTAGAGATGCTATTGCTGCTGGGTTGGTCATTGGTTTCAGGCCTTTTTGGTGGACAGAGTTGGGAAATATTTTTTGAAAACATATCATGAATTCATATGGTTGCTTCAGAATTTTTAACTTAACCTTACCAAACTTCAGTCTGAATCTGTCTCCAAACAACCCTAAAATTTGAGTTCTTCAGACACCAATGTAATTATTTATTTGATTAATTCATAATATATACCCAACAGACTCAAAATAACACCAATGTTATTAATTAAAAAGTCATTACTGAAAATAGTTTAGTATTATTTTTAAGTTCTTTTGGCTTAAGGGTATTATCCCACTAGGAATATTCAACCAAATTAATGGATTATAAAATAATTTGCTGTACTTCCCCTCTGTGGGAATATTCTGTTTCTGAACTGTCCAGAAATATGGCCATTAGCAAAATGTGGCTATTAAAAGTATAATTTAAATTGATTAGATAAAATCTAAAACTCAGTTAGTGAAACTAGGCATATTTCAAGTGCTCAATAGCCATAGGTGGCTGGAGGTTACCATACACAGTGATGCAGCTGGTGGGCATTTTCACCACAGAGAAGGTTATAGAGGTTCTATTGGGGAGCAAGGGCTACTGGCTACATGGTTAAAGTTATTTATTATTTTTTAATTTTTAGAACTCTATTTCATATTTACCTTGTTTGTTATTAAATGAACACTTACATAATTCCAAAGACCATTCTACAAACAAGATATGCTCAAGGAAGTCTAGTTTGTCATTCTTTCTCCTCTAACCTATTCTCTTCCTCTTTCTACGGGTAAATTTAAAAACAATTTTTTTGGTTTATCTTTCCACTGGCTCTATTTTAATGTAAACATGTATTCATATATATACATATATAATTATAATTTCCTTTTTTGACAAATGGTCACATACTAATTATTATTTAACAGGATTTTTTCCATTACTTCCAATATAAAGAATGCAGAATAATATAACCATTTATTCTTTAAAGTAAATCAATGCTAAATTGCCATAGTAATCTTTTTTTTCTTTTTAATCTTCCTATAGGTGTAAAGAGAACAATGAAACACTAAGTCCCAGGACAACTTAAGAGTTATGGGGAAATTTTTAACAGAATAACTTAAAGTTCAAGTTTATGATAAAAATAAATTCTGACTATCCCAAGTGGTAAACCAAAGGGTGCCATGTGTGTTGGAACACAGGGATGACCAGTCTAGCCTGGAATGATGCCAGAGAGTGGTACTAACTTGCTCTCCAATATGAAAAAAATCAAATCCATTGGATTGGTTGCCAGCAAATGGAATTCTTTTTAAAGGGTGGAACATGTTCATATTTCCTTAGTTTTTGTCAACAACTTAACAGCTGTGTTCCAAATGGACTGAAGTTGAGCCAAAATATTGTCTGGCAGCCCTGAAAACAGAATCTGACAATAATTGATTTTCAGAGCATTCACAGTATGAATCCCGACATTCCACAGTCTGGAGAAATTAGAGAGACGAGGGGGAGGTGAACATAGATCTTTATTTTCTTAATACTGTAGATGTTACATGACCAAAGAAAATTTGAACAAGAGATTATCCCCATCACTGTGCTCCGTTGATTCAGACAGAGTAAAATATATATGAGACAAGTAAAAAAATAAAATGTCTTTATATTTGGACATTTTCTACTGCTCTAGCAGGTGGCATGGCTACCACTGTGCCACTGCTTTTATGGGTAACCCAAGACAGTATGCATACAAGCATGATTTTCCCCATATGGAATTTTAAAAGACCAAGTCTTTCACTTAATACTGAAGAAGATATAGAATGCAACTCTCACAAGTTCTTGGAAACCTGTGATTATTCCAAGGAGAAAAAATGACATGTAAAGTATTGAAAATATCTCTTTGAGAGACAATCTCCAGAGTTTTTTGAAAGTCATTGAAAAATAAAATGTAGTCAGTGATATTGTTTAGCAATTCAGTGTGAGGAAGAGGGTATGCAATTAAGACAACCTCAGAAAAGTGTTAATCACTCAGTTATGTCTGACTCTGTGACCCACTAGGCTCCTCTTTCCATGGAATTCTCCAAGCAAGAATACTGAAGTGGGTTGCCATTCCCTTCTCCAGGGGATCTTCCTAACCCAGGGATCAAACCTGTGTCTCCTGCATTGGCAGGCAGATTCTTTACCATCTGAGCCACCAAGGAACACTCCCATAAATCCTATCAATGCCCACTTCCCATTCTAAATTTTGGTAGAGAGCAAGTCAGTTGACTGAATGTACTTGAATTTCTACTTTAAATATATACCCAGATCTCAATTTTAAAAACAACAGCAAAAATGTTTGCCTACTAAAAAAACAAATAAATAAAAAATAGAATTTCATATTCTTAGTAAACAACTTGGGACAAAAGTAATTAATCATTGTGGCCTCTGGTTTTAAAATTTTATATTTTTCCCAAATGTTCAGACACAGCTACATGCAAATACTTTCACTCTTCCTCACTTGCTCACCATAAATATTTACCTTCTTAAAAAATTCCCTATATAAATGTGAATGAGATCAAAAGTTTTAACCCTATATGTTAACTCTTTGAACTCTGTTGACTCACTAGCTAATACTCAATTAACTTGGAAAACTCTAAGTTAAATCTCCTATTCATATTTTTAACATTAATGTGAATCAGCCAATGGTGGGGAAATTGTTTTGTTTATTGCTAAAAAGGTATAAATCTCCAGTGAAAAAAATTGTGCATTGCAAATGTGCAATCGCAAAGACTAACAAACTGACTAATTATAGTCTAATAGACTAGCTGACAAAAAAAATTAAAAGAAACTTCAAAGGTCATCTCTTTCAATCTTCTCCCTCAGAAAGGGCAACTAAGGCTCTGAGAGATTATATGTCTCAGGAATAACTTTCTAGCTCATTATCGGCAAAATCTAACTGGAAATGTGGGTTCCTACCTACCTGCCAGAGCTATTCTCTCTCATAACTTCAGGTGCATTATCATAAATGAATTGGTACCAGGTTTCTTCAAGTTCAAAATAAGCTCCATAAGTGATCATCCTAATGAGGTTGTTCTCTGCCAGGATCACATCTTTTTCTGGTTCACATTTCCTGACCTGGTGAGCACCGACTCTCACTACTGGCATCTCATAGATCTGGGACAGTTTAGATGACCTGGGCTGGAGGTGGCACATTCACAGATCTTTGGCTCCATGGAACTGTTGAAGGGCTTAGATCTCAGGAATATAATTTTGCTTGCTGTAGCCAAAAATGTGCTTTTCTCCAATCAACATTCAGGAAAAGTTTTCCTTTGATTTACGTTTTTCCCCTGAACCTTTTGTTCACCCACTCCACATTTAATCATTATTTAACTTTCATTTAACATTTTCTGAAATAACCAAACTGAGAAAATTGAAAAATAACAGATACATGTGGATGTATAACTAAATCACTTTGCTGTACACCTGAAACTAATACAACATTGTTAATCAGTTATACTCTAATATAAATGATTTTTTTTAAGTTTATGTGGTCAAAATATGGAGAAAATTCAGTATCTTAAGCACTTAACTTGCTAAGACATATACTGTATGTAAATCATGGCAAATTTTGTGTATATGCTGAAATTTCAGAGAAATGATTACTTTTTCCTTTCACCATTAAGAAATTATCACAAAAACAAACAGACAAAAAATAATTTCAATGTTTCCCTTACCACATACCACTCAGCTATTTCACAGAATATGATTTCACTTAAATATTTAGAAACAACAGCAATAAACCCAGTAGCAATCATAATATTTGAGCACTTACTGCATGTCAGATGACTCATATATTTTGTCATTTAATTTTTAGAACATCTCTTAAAGACACACTGTTAGAACTGGACATGGAACAACAGACTGGTTTCAAATAGGAAAAGGAGTATGTCAAGGCTGTATATTGTCACCCTGCTTATTTAACTTATATGCAGAGTACATCATGAGAAATGCTAGACTGGAAGAAACACAAACTGGAATCAAGATTGCCAGGAGAAATATCAATAACCTCAGATATGCAGATGACACCACCCTTATGGCAGAAAGTGAAGAGGAACTAAAAAGCCTCTTGATGAAAGTGAAAGTGGAGAGTGAAAAAAGTTGGCCTAAAGCTCAATATTCAGAAAACGAAGATCATGGCATCTGGTCCCATCACTTCAAGGGAAATAGATGGGGAAACAGTGGAAACAGTGTCAGACTTTATTTGGGGGGCGGGGGGCTCCAGATTCACTGCAGATGGTGACTGCAGCCATGAAATTAAAAGATGCTTACTCCTTGGAAGGAAAGTTATGACCAACCTAGATAGCATATTCAAAAGCAGAGATATTACCTTGCCGACTGAGGTCTGTCTAGACAAGGCCATGGTTTTTCCTGTGGTCATGTATGGATATGAGAGTTGGACTGTGAAGAAGGCTGAGCACCAAAGAATTGATGCTTTTGAACTGTGGTGTTGGAGAAGATTCTTGAGAGTCCCTTGGACTGCAAGGAGATCCAACTAGTCCATTCTAAAGAAGATCAGCCCTGGGATTTCTTTGGAAGGAATGATGCTAAAGCTGAAACTCCAGTACTTTGGCCACCTCATGTGAAGAGTTGACTCATTGGAAAAGACTCTGATGCTGGGAGGGATTGGAGGCAGAAGGAGAAGGGGATGACAGAGGATGAGATGGCTGAATGGCATCACCAACTTGATGGACGTGAGTCTGAGTGAACTCTGGGAGTTGGTGATGGACAGGGAGGCCTGGCGTGCTGTGATTCATGGGGTCACAAAGAGTTGGACATGACTGAGTGACTGAACTGAACTGAACTGATAAGGCAGGTATTACTAAAACTGATTTTATAGGTGAAGAAACAATCTTGGAGAGTGTTAGCAATTTTTCCAAGGGAAGTGGAAGAGGCAGGAATCTCTGAATCCAAAGTGCTACTCCTAATCACTACTCTACACTGGCTACAGATTTGTAAGTACCATCTTACCATTACATGTCCTACAGCTGGATCACAGTTTATTAGCCAAGAAATAGGAAAGTAAGGCTATAATTGTGCATCTTTTAAAAGGAAACAAGTTAATAATTACTACAATAATTATATATAACTTTTGAAAGGCATCTAACCCTCTTTGGATAACTTAAGATCTTTGAGCTATTCTCAAACAGAAAACATACAGGTTATTATAATCCATATTTCATGTACCCTCCCTCCACTTAATTCTCTGAACTCCCCATTCAATACCTCATACCTTTTCTCTTTTCTAGCAGTATCTCCCACAATATGGTCTTTACCAAACTACCTTAATATAATTTCTTGACCTCCTTTCATATTTTATGTTCCTCAAGTTTACTTCCCTTAAGCATGTCTTCTAATATTAGGAATCTAAATTCCTGTCCATTATTGACAGAAACTTTCAGACAATTTGTTTCTTCTATTAAAAAAAGAGAGAGAGAGAAAAAGTTATAAATTTAAAGAGCAGTTGGAAGTGCTTTACTGAAATAAAAATTGTAAACCAACATCTTATTGTTTACTCAGACATTTCCCTTCTTTCTAGTTTTCCTTTCCTGTGTCTACTTTTCCCCACTGAAGGCAAAAATTCAAATAATGCACAGCTTATTCAAATTGAACAAATAATAAACGTCTCCCATAAATTTTAACTACCCTCAAACTTCCATTAAACGATAATGAAATGTTCTTTGTTCTATTGTTCCTTTGAAAAGTGAAAGTGAAGTCGTTCAGTTGCGTCTAACTCTTGGTTACCCCATGGACTGTAGCCTGCCAGGCTCTGCTGTCCATGAGGATTCTCCAGGTAAGAATACTGGAGTAGGTTGCCATTTACTTCTCCACGAGATCTTCCTGACCCAGGGATCAAACCTGGGTCTCCCGCCTTGCAGGCAAACTCTGTACCCTCTGAACCCTACCAAGAAGAGGTAGATTCTAATCAACTTCTTGAAGTAACATATCTTAGAATTTTGAAACCTTACCTCAGATCACCTCTATCTTGAATTTTTCTCCAGGAAGCTGGACTGTAATGTGTTTTTATTCTCAGGAATGAGTAATCCTCACTCCTTGGTATTTTCAGTCAAAACTATCTCAGGCTTTGTGGGTTTTTTTTGTCTTTTGTTTTATTTTTGATAGGTTATTTTATAATCTCTATACAAAGTTTTATATCACTATTAATATCATGCCTTCCCTTCCAAAGCCCTGAACTCTAGCAATTGCTACACAGACATCAATTCTTACAGTAGCTGAGGTACACAAGACCAGAATAAATAGGAAAATAGAGTCACCTGTAAAAATTGGTCAGCTAGAGACCAAATCTATTAGATTGGAGCAAAAGTAATGTGGTTTTGGATTGTGAATTTTACATCATTATACCAATGTTCAAACACATCTTTATTAATCAAAAGAGGAACCATTACAATCAAAATGTTTTTGCCCACAAGAAATTTTATTTATTCTTGTAGTGTAAAAATCCATGCTTTGGGAATTAAGAAACTTTTGGAAAGGATTTTCTGCCTCCTGCCAGTTGTGGAAGCATTTTCCTGCAAAAAGTTGTCAAGATTATTAAAGAAGTGGTAGTTGGTTGGTAAGAGGTCAGGTGAATATGGCAGGTGAGGCAAAACTTCATAGCCCAATTTGTTCTACTTTTGAAGCATTGGTTGTGCAACATGCAGTTGGAGGTTGTCATGAAGAAGAATTGAGTCCTTTCTGTTGAACATTGCTGGCTGCAAGGTGTTAGAGGTTTTGGTAAATCTCATTGATTTGCTAAGCATACTTCTCAGATGTAATGGTTTCACTGGGATTCAGAAAGCTGTGACAGATCAGACTGGCAGCAGACCACCAAATAGTGACTGTGACTCTTTTTTTTTTTTTTTTTTGGTCAAATTTGGCTTTGAGAAGTGCCTTGGAGCTTCTTCTTAGTCCAACCACTGAGCTAGTCTTTGCCAACTGTCATATATAATTCACTTTTCATCACACATCACAATCTGATTTGAGAAATGGTTCATTGTTGTATAGAATAAGAGAAAATGACACTTTGAAACAACTTAAAATTTTTGTCAGCTCATGAGGCACCACTTATCAAGCTTTTTCATCTTTCCAATTTGCTTCAAATGCAGAAGGACCATAGAATAGTAGACACTGAGTTCTTCAGCAATTTATGGTGTAGTTGTAAGAGGACCAGCTTCAGTGATATCTCTCAATTGGTTGTGGTCAACTTCCGATAGCTGGCTACTATGCTCCTCATCTTTAAGGCTCTCATCTGCTTTGAAAAACTTCTTGAAGCACCACTATACTGTACACTCATTATCAGTTCCTGGGCCAAATGTGTTGTTGATGTTGTAAGTTGTCTCTGCTGCTTTATGACCCATTTTGAACTTGCAGAAGATCAAATCACTTGAATTTTCTAACATAATTTCCATAGTGCACAATAAATATAAAATAAACAGCAAGTCATAAGTCATAACAAAAAAACAAAGTGAGGAATATGCATTAAAATGGTGTATAACAAAACATTTTAAAATATATTCCAATATCAAGAGGCAAATTTCAACAATGCAAAAACTGGAATTGTGTTTGCACCAATCTAATACATTCTGAGTCACATGCAGTTTTCTCTTCTCAAAGAGACAACACAACTCTCAGGGGGAAAAAAAGAACAAGAAAGGCTCGGAAAAGGCCAACAAACTCTTAAATCCACTGACACAAAATTACAAACAAATGAAACTGAGTGTGATCGCCAAGTACAAGTCATCATTTCAAGGGTACCAAATCCCCTGATTCTAAACAAATGAATGTGATCATGCTAAGAGATATGATGGGGGCAAAATCAGCTAAGCCAAATGAATGAGAACAGTGCCAAGAGCCTTTAAGAAATCAGAAAAAGAGTTCAAGAATCAATCCTGGCAACATAACAGAGAGAGGACGTAAAGACTGTGAATGTGAGAAATATGCTCTGACCACCTGTAAAAACACATGCTGCACTGTTCTGGGAGGAAACGTAGGATTTTGTCATTCTATGGCAAACAGAGGCCCTGAAAGACAGTATCTACAAAGTAGAGGGTTGGGTCCTCAAAACACGGAGAAAGCATGAATCCAGGTGCCTGATTTGCATGAGGCTAAGGAAAAGGAAAGAATGTATGTCTTGTTCAAGTAGGTTTTAATACCAACATTTGGCTTGGGCTCCTTTTACTGGGCTGTTCCATTAACTGTCCTTCAGTGTAGAGGTGATAGCCTAAGATGAAAGAACAATGAAGTTCAAGTTCATTTTTGCAGCCCCCTCTGTCTGCAGATGGCAGAAAGCGATATGTATCTTGAAAATGAACAAATGGGATTGAGTCAGATTGTTGAACTGCCAGCAAAGTAAGAGGAAAAACTTATTTCATGGAATGGCAGGCTTACAGATTTTTTTTTAATATATTAATTTTAATTTTAAAATAACTCTCAAAATCCTTTAGATTATCATTTACGATAAAAATTAATAAGAATAGAGGAATCAGGTTATTATGAGAAATATTTAAAGGAACAGTGTAGGTAGTTTGCCTTACTTTATCTAGACATCAAAATTTAAAAATATTATGAAACTCCTCATGTTTATATTTAAATATAAATAGAAAGTTAGATGAATAGGTGATGGAAAATAGTTACAAAATTTACAAAATGATCTGTCTGACATGAATCATGAAAGGATTTTAAAATCCCATCTCTGCCATTAACAAACCATACCAACCGCTTTCCAGAAATATAAACAGAGCTCTTAGAATCAGAGAGGAAATTTTAAAATTTTCAGAAGACACTTTGGAGTCAGTCCTGGCCATGTTTGTAGATACTCAAATCCACCTATACCAGTTAATATCATGGATCAGGGAGGAGTCATATAGTTAACCTGTTTCAAAGTTGAGATGAGTAAAGCCTGGTGTGCTCAGCTGTTGAAATAGGAGCAAGGGTGCCTGCTTTGCAGGAAGTTCAGAACCCACCTGTCCTATCTGAGTGCTCTCAGCATGTGGATCTTGGCACCTCCCTCCAAAATGTTTGCTTTTTGTTTGTTAAACAAATCAATCAAAGGATGGATTTTAACCCAATCAAGGCATGACAATTAGGAGATAAAGCCAAAGCTTGGTTACTATATAACAGGAAAGGGAAAGAAAATAAGGTAACATAGTCTAGTACTTAGATCCTAATCTTTGGAATTTCTAAATGTTACCTTATGCGCAAAAGGGACTTTGGAAATATCATTAAATTAAAAATCTTGAGATATGATTATTCTGGATTCATCCAGATGGGCCTTAAATGTAATCTGAAGTATCCTAAATGAGGGAAACAGAAGAAGGCAGTATGACAAGGAAGCAAGCTGCACCGCTGGCTTTGCGGAGAGGAAGGGGTCCTGAGCAGAGGATGCAGACAGCCTCCAGAAACTGGATGAGGCCAGGAATGCAATCTGTCTTAAAGCCTCCTGAAGCAATCAGCTCTGCCTCCGGTTTGACTTTAGCCCACTGAAACTGATTTTGGATTTCTGTCCTCCAAAACCATAGGAGAATATATTATTGCTATTGAAGCCACTAAATCTGTGATCATGTGTTACAGCAGCGCCAGGGGAAAAAAATGCACATTGTGATCAAAAGCATTGTCTCTAGTGGCAAGGATATCTAAAATAGGAAACTCTCTCTGACTTGTTGACCTTGGGACTGGATTTAATTTCCAGAAGCTTCAACTTCCTCATGTTCCAAGCAATTAATGAGGTGATTCATGGCAGTTTCGGCACAGATTATGACACAGAATGTACACAAATAGGAGCTAATATTACTAGGAAGGAAAGGAACTGAATATTGTTGAATCCAACTAAGTCCCAAGCACTTTTTCTCTCCTATCTCATTTAAATCTCATGACAATCCTAGAAGCAAGTCTACGTGTTCTACATATTTTACAGGTTAGCAACTGAGATTTAGATTCAGATTGAATCATTTAACAACCAGTCTATTTTTATTCCCCAAGATTCACTTTCTCTCTACTGATACTCTGATAATAAAATCCTTCGCACAAGATTTTTCTTCACACTAAAGCAAGTTCTAGATGAATATACCAAAACGCAGTGTGTAAGAAGAGGGCCCATCAGGAATCTGGCATATCCAGGTCTGTGACAAATTAGTCCAACTTCTCTGTGCCTCAGTTTCTTCATAGGTAAAAATAAATTACTTTTAAAAGATTAATGATGAAATCAGCATCTGACTTTTTGTACTTTTTAAACAGATATTATAATAGAATTTTTTTTTTTTAACGTTTGCATCTTTTTATTTTCAAAGTACACTAGAAGGCAAGTACGCTACTTCCAAATTACCTGAATACAGGAGTATCAAAACATGACATTATACCTTCTCCTATTAAATTTACCTAAATGCCTTTAGGAGTTTTTTGTTTTTTTCATGTTTTATTTATTTATTTTTTTATTAAATTTATTTTTTTAATTACAATACTGTATTTGTTTTGCCATACATTGACACGAATCAGCCATAGGTGAACACAAACTCCCAATGCTGAAGCCCCCTCCCACCTCCTAGAATTTTTAATCAACTATTTTTCCCTCAAAATCTTTAGATTCATCAGCACTTATTTGCCAACTTGATTTTGCAGAATAAGACTATCAACTCCAATTGAATTGTAACATTTTGATTGAAATGTAACTATATTATTTCAATAAGATAACAGAATTTCCATCCTAATCTTAAAATCAATAACAGTCTTTTTTCTTTTAAAAGAATGGTATTCCCTGGTATTTTTAGTAAACAAAGTAAAAGTCTCTGTGATGGTCACAATGACATTTTAGAGGATAACAAGTTAATTGTATAAAAGTGTACAATTGTATAAAAGCTTATTCAATTAGGGCTTCCCTGGTGGCTCAGCAGTAAGGAATCCACGTGACAATGCAAGAGATGCCGGTTCAATCCCATATTCGGGAAGATCCCACGTGCCTTGGATCAACTCTACCCATGAGCCACAACTATCGAGCCTGTGCTCTAGAGCCTGGGAACCTCAGCTGCTGAGCCCACGTGCCCTGGACCCCGTGCTCGGCAACGAGAGAAGCCACTAGAGTGAGAAGCAGTGCACCACTACTAAAGAGCAGCCTTACGCAGCGTTGAAGACCCAGCATAGCCAAAAATAAATATAGGTAAATAAATACAATTATTTAAACAAACAAATTTATCCAGTTAAACTCATAGACTTACCAGAACCATGTCTGTTTCTACGGGGGCACAGAAATACTTGTAGAATATGAATCCTGGTTTGTTCATAATTAGACCCTCAACATAGACACATTTCATATGTTCAGAATATCCTCTACCATGGCAACAGAGACTATTCAGACTCTCCCTACTTTCTAAGGATGCTGAAGGGTTTAATCTCTACTAACAGCAAAGTGGCCTAAGATCAGAGGACAGATTTGGCAGCCTGGATCTAAACATGACTAGAATTCACTTCTAATTTCAAACTGCTTTGTCTTCATTGTCTTCTTGCTCAATTTGCTTTATGCTCCATTGGTAGGGTGTTAGTGACTACATGACATTATAGAAATCTGTTTTAAAGATGAAAAACTGAAGAGAGGCAAGATGACTTCTCTCACCTCAGCTGGCCACCTGCAGAACAAATATTAGAACTTAGCAATTCCAAATCTTACACCCACTCTTTTCTTTCCACACCATCTGCAAACTACAGCAACCTTTATACAAAGGCAGCAAAGTACAGGTGTTTGGATAATATGCTGCCTATAACCTAAAATTTCATGCTTATGAAAACTGTCATGGCTGGTTACACAGAGGAAGTAGTACTTGCTTTTCCATTTTATTAAAGAGGTTAGTCCAGTTTCTTTTTAATATAGAAGAAAGTAAATGATCCTCAAAAGTATTTCATAACTGGTAGGTCTTGAAAGGAATCATGGATCAATGAAGAGGCACTGATCTAGGAATCAATCCTGACTCTGTGATTACTAAGTTGAGCAACCTTTTTCTAGACACTTCTCTGAACTGTAGTCTCATTTATAAAATAAAATCTACTCCACAGGGCTGTTTTTAAAGTCAAATAAAAATGAAAACACTAGTTAATAATACCTTTTTATTATGGTGAGTTAGGCATTCTGCTGTTTATGAATTTCATTTTCACAATTACCCTAAAAGGTAGATTCTATTATCATTCTCATTTTATTCATTAAAAATTAACCTTGAGTGCTTCAGTTATTTGCCTAAGGTCACACAAGTAATTTCAAGACCTCTTCACCACTATATGTAAGCACTTTTAAAAACATGTAGCACTATAAAATATAAAAAAAAACACACATTCTTCTGGATTATCCCTAAGACAGCTACAGAGAATAAACTGATACACATGTCTATTGCTGGAGCTACCTCTAGGATAGCGAATTTGAACAAGTGCTGGCTTTCCCTTCCTTCCTGTTCCTGTGCTGTCAGCAGCTTAGGGATGAATGAAGACAGCTGATGAGAAAGTCACTGTGTTAGCTAGTAGGAGATGGTAAGCTCTTGAAGGAGGGACTGTGATGTTTCTCTGTTATATTCTCTGCTTAGTTTTGCGTACTGAGTGCCTCACTAATGCACTGCTCAGAACTAAATTATGAATATATGCCTAGCAGCACACATTTGAGGTTTTTCTATAGGCAACCTACCCTTAATACTATGAACTATCAATCAGACAACATGTAGCCCACAAAAGGTGTAGGTCAAACTCTGCTTCTATTTCTCCAGGACACAACTAGGCCAGACTTCCAACTTCCCTTGCAGTTACGTGGGGGCCTGAAACTTGGATCTGGCCAATAACAGGAACAAAAGGGGGATATACTATCTTCAGGCCTGGCTGCCCAAACTTCACAAGCAACTCTTTGTTTCTTTTCCTACCAGGTAGGGGCAAAGAGTCCAGCGGTGAAATCCAAAAACCTAAGATATGGAGGTATCCTAGATGGAAGGACTATGGGTCCATAAAACAGGATACCTCCCCACTACCACCATCACCAACTCCCATTGATAAACTTTCAGTTTATTTAGTCACTGAGATTTCTGCCCAGCTTTACTGAGATATGATTAACAAATACAAATTGTATATATTTAAGATACACAATGTGATGTTTTGATATATGTGCACATTGTGAAATGACTTCTACAATCGAGTTAATTAACATATATATCACTTCATATAATTACCTTTGTGTATGTGTGTGATGAGAAAATTTAAGATTTATTCTCCTAGTGAATTTCAAGTATATACAGTATTGTTAACTACAGTCACTATGCTGTACATTAGATCCCCAAAACTTATTCATGTTATAACTGAAAGTTTACACCCATTTTCCCCTCACTATATCCTCTAGCAATCACCATTCTACCCTCTGCCTTCACGAGTTCAACTTGTTTGGATTCCACATATAAGTGAGATCATGTAGTATTTTTCTTTCTGTATCTGGCTTATTTCACTTAGCACAGTGTCTTCCAGGTTCATCTCATATTGTCACATATCATATAATTTCCTCAAGACTGAATTATATATGTATATTTCTTTATCCATTCATTCATCATCAGACATGTAGATTGTTTCCATATCTTGGCTATTGAATAGCACTGAACTGTTTCCATATCTTGGCTATTGAATAGCACTGAACCTAATATCTCTTTAAGATATTAAATTCATTTCCTTTAGATAGATAGCCAGAAGTAGGATTGCTGGATCATATGGTAGTTTTAATTTTAATTTTTTGAGGAGTGTTTTCCATAGTGGCTGTGTAACCTTCTCAGGCTTCCTGGGGCAAGCCTTCCCCCATATGCTCTACTTTAGCTCCTCTATGAAGTACACAGATAATAATATTTGATGCAAATTTCTTGAGTTGTTTTGCAGATGTGAAAACCCCCTAGCAAATGGAAGAACTACTTGATGACCATAAGCACAAAACCCCAGGCTTCCTGGAGCCTAAGGACTGCTGCCTCACTATCAACCAATCAGAACTGTGCACAAATTGATCATGTACCCTGCAACCCCCCCTCACCTGCCCTTTTTTATTGGAATATAGTTGCTTTATAATTTTGTGTTAGTTTCTACTGTATAGAAAAATGAATACATATGCATGTACATGTATACATATACATGTATCCCCTTTTTTGGATTTTCTTCCCATTTAAGTCACCATGGAGCACTGAGTAGAGTTCCATGTGCTATACAGTAGATTCTCATTAGTTACCTATTTTACATACAGTATCAATAGTGTATATATGTCAATCTCAATCTCCCAATTTATGCCATCTCCACCTTTTCCCCTTGGTATCCATGTATTTGCTCTCTACATCTCTATTTCTGCTTTGAAAGTAAGATCATCTATACCATTTTTTTTTTCAGAATTCACATATATGCATTAATATGCAGTGTTTGTTTTTCTTTTTCTGATTTACTTCACTCTGTATCACATTCTCTAGGTCAGTCCATCCACATCTCTACAAATGAACCAATTTTGTTTCTTTTTATGGCTGAGTAATATTCCATTGTATATCACCTACCCTTTAAAAATCCTTTGCTGAAGCCATTTGGGGAGCTCAAGGCTTTTCAGGGCATGAGCCATCTCATCTCTGCATGGCCTTGTAATAAAACTTGCTCTGCTCCAAACTCCATTTTAATTTGTTTGGCCTCACTGTGCATTGGGCACATGAACTTAAATGCTGCACCAATTTATATTGCTACCCATGGTATATAAGGCTTCCCTTTTCTTCACAGCCTCGCCAACATTTGTTATCTTGGACTATTTGATAATGGCCATCATAGCAAGAGGACTTCCCTTGTGGCTCAGATGGTAAAGCATGTGCCTACAATGTGGGAGACCTGGGTTCAATTCCTGGGTCAGGAAGATCTCCTGGAGAAGGAAATGGCAACCCACTCCTTCATTCTTGCCTGGAAAATCCCATTGACAGAGGAGCCTGGTAGGCTACAGTCCATGGGGTCGCAAAGAGTTGGACATGACTGAGGGACTTCATTTTCTTTTCTTTTTTTATTTTATCCTAACAAGGGGAGGGTGCTATATTTCATTACCTATTGGTCACTTGTATGTTTTCTTTGGAAAAATGTCTATTCAGGTCTGATGCCCATTTTTAAGTTGATTAATTTTTTGCTATTAGGTTGTATGAGTTCCTTCTATATCTTAAATCCCTTAACAGATACATGATTTGCAAATATTTCTCTCAGTCCCTAGACTGCTTTTTAAGTTTTTTAATTGTTTCCTTTGCTGTGCAGAAACTTTTTAGTTTGATATAATCCTATTAAATTTATTTTCACTTTTTTGGCATCACATCTAATCACTGCCACAGAGATTTTTGGAGCCATTGTTACAGCAGTTTGCATACCCTTCTTTTTTTCATACACTCCCAGACTGCATTCATGTGACTTACTGTCTCCATTCATTTCCTGTTGTTATTGTTTACTTTAATACAATTCCACATGTATAAAAATATTTAGAACAAGGAGGAGAGCAAAAGAACACCCTAGGTCTCAGAAATTCCAGCATGGAAGCTCATGAAACAAGCGTTACTTGTTATGATTTCTGATGTTCTTTCACACAAAAGCTCAGGTGACAGCACTTGGAAACTTCTTGGTCTAGAAATATTTACATGTTTATAAAGAGAGACTGCAAAGTTGAAACTTCCACCTAGGCACCAAATATTGAGGAGGTATACAAAATCAAACAAATATCAGTATTAAAATTCATCATTCTATTTATTTATTTGCATATATAAAAAAGACTTGGCCTGCCAGAGCCTGTGGTTCCTTTGGGCAGGACTTCAGTTAAAAAGATAACCTGGATTTAAACCTGATAGTTTGAGAAGGGATGTGACAAGATCTTTTAAATATTTCAAGCAACTGTACATAAATCCCTGGCACAGGGAAGACTGTATTTCTTTCTATCCTTTATGATGTTTTACGTTTGCTCTTCTAATAATTTCTGTGATATTTGCCAGTTGTCAAATGTCCCTGATTGCCAGTGATTAAGACTAAATGAGAAGATCGCACTCCTCCCCCAGGTGGTTGTTAGGAAACATCTGAATCATAGTGATTTGTTTGGTGAACTCTCCCTAGCAATCTTGGGTTTATATAAATAAACATTCAATATACACCACACTAATACATTTATTTGCACTGTGGGTTTCTGATCGAAAGCATCCACTTTCTTTATGGTTTAGCGAATCATAAGCATGTTTGGAAACATAAGAGCTTGGATTTCAAGATTCATGGTTTTATACATATTAAATAAACCAAATCTGAGCTACTGGAGAATGTGGGCATTTGAATTGCATGTATGTGAGGACAACATAATTCTTAATGATGACATCAGTCACATTTGAATGACTAGGGAGATATTCAGATGTGTCATATTTTTTGATCCTATTAAAACATAAAGACAAAACCAGAAAAAGTGTTCCATGAAGTGACTAAGATGTAGCTACCATGAGGGGAAATAAAGGGGTCACAATGTAAGGCTGGGTTTCTCACTGCACCTGGCACAAGGGAGGGGGCTATACAATGATCTAATTAAATAATAACACAAAGACCAAAATTCTAGCAAAATATGTAACTAAAACTCTCTGGGATCCTTGAGGTAGATTAAAATAATGTTTTTACTATTTTTCAGATAATTGTATTAATAAAAACATACCATATTCTGCCATGCCTATATATCTCTGCATTATGTTTTTCCCTCTTCCTATAATGTCAACTTCCTTTCTTTTTAGGTAAGTCAGTTCTCAAGCCTCAAGTCTTGCTTCAGCAATCACCTCCCTGCTGTCACCCTGGCATGGACTCCTCTGACCCTTACAGCTGGAACTAAATATCCTTTGTCTCCCAAGTACAGTCTATTAAATCTAATATATTTATTTAATGACTTTTAAAAGGCCAGAGTTCCTTGAGAACAGGTATTTGGCATTGTCCACCTTTGCATCCTCAGAAGCTATAAAGAAGTTTTATACTTACTGGGTACTCAATAAAGTTTTGATATCTCCACGAAATGTTTCTCAGAATATAATTTGTGAACACCTGGGAGTTTCATAGTCCTTTCAGAGGCTCTATGTGCTCAAAACTATTTTTATATTACTAAGGAGTCATTTCCCTTTCTCACTGTGTCAACTTTTGTACTGATAGAGCAAAAATAATGATAGGCAAAATGACTGGGGTCAGAGTATAAACAAAGTTAATAGCAACAAACACTATTACTAGTCATTATATTCTTCACTGCTAAACACTTGCAGTAAACAGAGTGCCAGTTCTACTTAGGAATGTCCTGAGGAAGCAGTAAAAAATATATATATTAATTTTATCAAATTTTGACCTTCAAGATGCATCTATATATGATGAAATGGCACAGATAGATCAAACATACTTCTGCTGAATTCTTCAGTCCAGTGATTTTCTCAAGAAAAAACCCTTGTATGGTTGAGCTGTAAGTTGAACTAGCTACTTTTTCCCTAGAAAGAACTACTGACAGGTAAACTATAGTTATTCAGATTGGGAATTTGGCCGAAATTTTCATATAATTGAATAGAGTAAGCCTGCTACTTTACATATAACAACTGAGTATATGTTGCAAGAGAGAAAATTAAATATTTCAAGTAAATATTAGAATTTTCAAAAACTCCTATTTCTCATTTTGTATTTGACAGTTCTTCAGTGCTTAAACTTTCCTGATGAGATGGGGGTGATATTTACCAATGTGAGTTTAGATAGTCTATTATAAAATACGTCAACATTTTGATACTTGCTTGTTATTTCTAGCTTCCTCAAAAGCAGGTGCTAAAATAAGATTAGACATTCAAAGTTACTGAAAATATCTCTGAAGGATAAAGAGAGACAGAGCCAGAGAAGGAAAGGAAAGCCTTCAGACTACAATGCAGGTCTGACACTTCTGAAGGAGAGAGGGAAGAACATGGATGAGGTAGGGAGAATTTCAGGCTACAGTGCATCCCAGGAATGTTCCTGCCAAGCCGTGAGCAAGTGATGGAGCCAAAGCCAGCAGTTTAAGGATGCCTATAACTTGCAGGGATGGAACAACTTCAGTAGTTTTGTTACGCTCATTCCTTAGCTGAGACTAGCAATCAGAAGCATGACTTTTGTACAAATGTTGTTATAGACATCCAGAAGGGCAGTAGCAGATGCTGTTAGTCACTTATATTTCCTGCAGTAGGAGATCTAAGCTGTACATTTTCATGCTCACGAGAATCTGCAGAGGAAGAAACTGGACATTTTCCAAACAACCAATGCATATTTTTACACAATCATGCATGGATAAAATATTCACCAACACTGAGTCCAAAAGGCTCACTGATGTGAACTAAGATTTTGGATTCCATGCTGCAACAAATTTAAGTAATATTATTTTTGAAAACACCATTTGTCTGATTTGATATAATATCAAAGAATAGCCATAATCATCCAGCTATTACTCAAAAATCAAAAGACTATTAATTATTTTATTGTCCAACCACATTTAGGTGTATGGCAAGATTTTCTTCATATATTGTACTTCAATAAAAAGAACATATCTTAACAGACTGAATGAGAAACAGATATGAGAATACTGATATTTTCTATTAAGCCAGATATTAATGAGATCTGCAAAAATGTAAGACAATGCCATTTTCTCATTATTTTCCTGGAACATACTTTACATTAAAGTGCATTATTTAGGTTAGCTTGTAATGGATTCATTATTATTATTGTCTAAATAAATTAATCAATATTTTGAAAGTCTCTCAGTTTTAATTTCTAATACAACAAATGTACGTGGATATTACTCACATTATAAAAAGCTCTTTGAGGTCCTCAGTAATTTATAAGAGTATAAAGTAGACCTGGAAAAAAAAATGTTTGAGGAACACAGCATTAAGGAGCCATTACATTCAGATGTGAGTGGTAAAATAAAGTCAGCATACCATGAAAGAAGGCAAAGAACACGGTGATCAAGAGAGTGGCTCTGGAGTCAGAAAACTGGAATTTGGATTTTAGCTTCAATATTTACTAAAGAGTGTCTTGGGACAAGTGAATTAAGCTCTTGAGGCTCTATATCTTCATATATGGGCAGATAGTAATATCTACTTCATAGCACTGTTACAAAGATTAAATCAAATAAAATACACTCATTTTAATGGAGGTAAATCAGCAAAAGCTTGAGAAAATTTAGTCTCTTTTAGTTATCATTGATAATGTTTTTCCATTGCTAGTAGTTTTCTCTATTAGAATGCAAAATAAACACTTGTTTAGCTTTCCTCCTCAGCAGTATATATTAAATAATCCTAGAATGTTCTACATCAGAAACATCTAAAGTGTCTATTTAAAATGGAGAAACTAAGTATCAGGTTAATTCAAGTTTTTTTTGTTTTTTTAGGTAAAAAAATTAGGTAAAATTTTGCTGGAACAACTAAATATCTGTATCTGTGTGTAAAATAAATGAATCTCAGCCTTCTATCTTATCACACACACACATGCATACCACACACAAATTCAAATTTATCAGAGTCCTGAACTATAAATCTCTTAGATATAATATAAAAAATCTTTGCAATTTCATTGATGAAAGGTTTCTTGAAACAATCCTCCAAAAGTACTATCTATAAAAATTAATAAATTAAACTAAAAAGCAACTTTTTAAAAATGATAAGCTACAGTTTGGGAAAAACATTTATAACACATATATTTCATAAAAAAATAAAATATATTAAAGGATTCAAAAATCAACAATGAAAAGTCAAAGAACCTCATTAAAATGTTTAAGTGATCTGAACAGACAACTCAATGGAAAAGGAATTACAAATAAATGATCATTAGACATGTAATGTCATGTTTGATATTTTTTAATTAATTATTTTAAAAATATAACAACACCAAATGTTGGTGAGGATATGGAGCAACTGGAACTCTCCTGCATAACTGTTGAGAGTTAAAAATGATGTTCCCATTTTGGAGAAGAGTCTGTTGGTGTCTTAAAAATTTAAACCTGATGCACAGGATGATTCAAGTCGAGGATGTGGGGTGGGAAGTGGGAGGGGGCTTCGGCATTGGGAGATTGTGTTCACCTATGGCTGATTCGAGTCAATGTATGGCAAAACAAGTACAGTATTGTAATTAAAAAAATAAATTAATTTAAAAAAATAAAAAAATAAAATAAAATAAAAATTTAAACCTACATCTATCCTATGAGCAAATTTCCTCCTTTTGAGTAACCAAGAGAAACAAAATTTATATTCACAAAAAGAAAATTTTAAGAATATTTATAGTAGACTTAGTCACAGTAGCCAAAAAGAAAACAATTTAAATGTCTATCAAAACAAAAATAATAAAAAATTGTGGATTATTCAAACAGTGGGATATTAGGTAGCAAATTTATTTTATTTATATTTGATTTTTAGGTTATTTTTAATTTAAAAAATTGAAGGATATTTGATTTACAATGTTGTGTTGATTTCTGGTGTATGACAAAGTGATTCAGTGGTTTGTTTCTAAGGCAAACCATTCAACATTACAGTAATCCAAGTCTATGCCTAATCTCGGATATCAAAGAAGCTGAAGTTGACTGGTTCTATGAAGACCTACAACACCGTCTTGAACTAACAGCAAAAAGATATTGGTGTTAGCTCTTCTGTCAGAGGGAAAGACTAGGCAGGGAAGGGTCAGAAGCCAGCCATCAGCTTTAGCCTCAGAGTGAGTTGCCAGGATCACTTAGGCTGAACATCTAGAGGGCACCCCTAGGCCAAACAAATGTGAGGTGATGCTGGATTTTCTAAACAAGTCCATAAAGCAAAGAGCTTTGTAGAGCAAATTGGACCATTGTTCCCAGAATGCCTGGCTCTATGCCCAGACTCAGCCCTCCACTCAAGCAAATGGGTATAATTCCATTTTCATAAAACCTCTTCCCCCAAATCTAACATAGGGCCCCCTGACACCAGGTATTAAATCGGGTGAAGTGAAGGGTTCCACAGCCTCTAGTTAGATCTTTGCAAAGAAAGCCATGCTATTGGCAGATAGTGGAAACAAAGACAGCCTATAAAATCTGAACATGTTTTTGTCACATTTCCTATTGAAAGGCAATTGTGCAGTCTCCAAATATTAAGATCCAAGATTCTGTATAGCTTCAAGTAAGAGCTGAGTCACTTGTTCCATTGCTCACATGTTCTAACTGGCAAAGCTCCACTGAGAAAAACAAAATTGTATTTTATCCATGGGTAGAGAAGGCAATGGCACCCCACTCCAGTGTTCTTGCCTGGAAAATCCATGGACGGAGGAGCCTGGTAGGCTGCAGTCCATGGGGTCGCTAAGAGTCAGACACGACTGAGTGACTTCACTTTCACTTTTCACTTTCATGCATTGGAGAAGAAAATGGCAACCCACTCCAGCATTCTTGCCTGGAGAATCTCAGGGACGGCGGAGCCTGGTGGGCTGCCGTCTATGGGGGCGCACAGAGTTGGACACGACTGAAGCGACTTAGCAGCAGCAGCAGCAGCAGAGTCAATAGTTATCAAAAAGTTGTGGGTGCCTATTCTATGTCAGGTACCTATGATGCAGTGTATGTGAATGATCACACCTAATGTTTGCAGTAAACCAATAATGAAGCAGAAACTATGCAATTACCATTTTACAGATGTGAAAACTGAGGCTAAGAAAAGTTAAGTAATAAATTCAATGTAATCAAAGTAAGAAATAGCCAAGCCATATTAAAACCCAAGTGGCTTTACCCCATTAGTCTTTTGTTCCTTCAAGAAATTTATCCATTGAATATATGTTTATTAGACATCTGTTATTTCAAATTACTTTAGGCGCTGGAAATACAACAATAACTCAGACAAATCCCTTACCCTCATGGTGCTCACAAACCAGTGCAGAAGAAAGAAAATTAATGAATAAAAATATTTTTAACATATTAAACAATGTTAATGGATCAAAGTGCTAATGTGTTCTGGGTACAGCTTAGCTTAGATAGAATAGTCTCATAAAGCCTCATTTCAGAGGCATCTTTGTGATGAGACCAGATCAAGGTGGGAGAGTAGCCAGACATCTGCACATTTGCAAGGATGAAATGCTTACAGTGAAGGCTTGTTGCATTAAAGAAATAGGAAGAGGCAAATGGGACTAAAGAAGTAAGTTGAGAGAGGACTGGTGGGAAATGTAGAGAAAAAGGTTCACAAGGGCATATTTTGTATAGCCCTGTGGCACATTTTACTCTGAAGTTGATCACGAGCCTTGGAAGGTTTTTGAGCTTGGGAGGGGATGGTCAGCCTGTTGTGAGGAGAACAGATTTCAGAGAGGGTTCAGGGAGAAAGAGAGGAGGGAGATCAGTTGGCAGACCCCTGAAAGAGCTCAAACTAGAATGTGATGGTAACAGAGGTGATGAGAAGTGATCGAATTCAGGATAGGCTTTAGAGACAGAGCCCAGGGACTTGCTCAAAGGTTGCATTTTGATATGAGTCAAGAACGAACGACAGTGATGTTTTTTAACTATTATAGTGTACCCGCTCCATGAACTCACCAAAAGGGCATGAATAGGCTTATTTCCACCTTACAGGAAATGGGAATGAGAGTCAGAAGACAGACTCTCCCTAGAGATGTGCAAACTGTCTCTAGAAAAGTCAACAAATTAATAGCTTTCCTAGCAGTTGTGTCTTCGCATGGTAAAACTGAAGGTTGTGATAGTACAAGGAAAGCTATGCCGTGTGTTGGGAGAACGAGGCTCCAGTTCTGACTCAACCACTTAAGGAGGGTGTGACCCCAGCCAGATGCCTGAGCCCTCTGATTTCATTTACTTTAACTATGATGTGGGCATAAAACTACTGTCTTAAATACTCATGAGGTTTTTATGAAGAACAAATGAAATAAAGTAGATGAAAGTATCCTAAAAACTCTAAAGTGCAGAATACTGAAGTACATAAGAATTCTTCCTTTCCAGATTTAACAGGTCTCTGTATTGTTGGTAATAAAGTTAACTTTTTTCTATATACAATGCATCTGAAATTGAGACTTGTCTGAGAGCTGGAAGACTGGCTTTTCAGCTACAGAAAGAAACCCTCCATACTAATGTTTTTCCATGCACATGTAACTTTATCTTCATTTCCAAGCCAGGTCAATTGCTCTGTGCTCTTAGTAGCATGCAGCTATTTCGCTTATATGAAAAGTATGGTTGGAAAATTAAAAATAAATAATAGAAATTGTTGTGAAAAAGAAGATATAATAAATGAAATTTAAAATGTTTGAGCTTTAAAAGCAAAGTCAGAAGTTTTATATCAATTTGAGGAATTACAGCCTCCACAGTAAAACAAAACAAAACATTGGGGCTAGAAAATTTCACAGTGAGAACACATTAGCCAGTTCAGGGGAATGCCCACTCAAGCAGGAATCTGAGTGTTTTCCTGAGTATGAAGCCAAACTCAGAACCTAAGCCCATTAAGATATAAGATATGACCCTTTCCACTTCACAAGTAACTGACATTCATAGCAAATCCCAAGAAGTCCACACCAGCACATAAGCAAAGTCAAGTGGAGTGACTTCCTTCTCCGTAATCCTCAGTGGTGTGCACTTCATCATAGAACTGCCCTATATAAACAGTTTTCTACAAATTTGGAGTTTGTTAGTATAGTTATCTTAAAATTTAAAGGACTGGACATAACCATCTTGGTCCCTGCACTTTTAGACTTACTGTTTGTATCTGAAAAATTGAAGAAGTTAACTGGCAGAGAGAAAAAGGAGTGATTTTACTAGCTGCTATCGAAACAAACAGAAGAGGACCAGAAAAAGAGTCTCTGACTTAGGAAACACAATATGCAAACAACCTTACTATGCCTCCTACTTCCATGTGTTTCTCAGTTCTTCTCATCTCCTATACTACCCTGCTAGTTGTCGCCTCCTCGTCGCCTTCCTGCCCAGGTCACTGCCATTAAATCGAACCATGCATTTTACAGGCTAAAACACACACACAATATAGGTGTCGCCATATCAAGAAGTGAGGGAAGGAGCTTTGGATCTTCAGGAAGGAAAGAAAAGATGAGCTTACTCTAAGGACAAAGACCCACAAGTAAGAGTGCAGCAGAGAGTGCTAACAGTCACCCTCGTCACACAGTCCTCCACATTTCTGACTCCCCTGCAGTTAGATTGGACAAAGTAAAAGAGTGTGGCCAGGCAAAATGAGCAGAGAATTTGTATGTCATGTGTCTTGTCTCCCTCTGGAACAGCCAGCTCAGTCTGGAACTGAAGGACTGACCTGACAAAGCCACCTGATTCTCCTCTTGGAGAAGAGCTGCCCAACTTTCTCAGGACTTTGTGTGAACAGAAATAAACTTTTATCATGTAACTCCATCAAGATTTGGGACCTCTTTGTTTCAGTCGGTACTGTTAATTATCCCTAAACACAAGGCTTTTAATGACAAATTGTATGGTGTCTTGAGGTATCAGAGCCAGAACTAATAGCTGAAGCACATGAATCTATACCACAAACACAAATAAAAAGTCAAGGTGTAATATACAGATTGAGTTACACAGTAGGAATTACAAGTTAGCCAGCTTCTATGATGCTTTCCATGGCCCCACAAAACAAGAACTCCTTCAACTGCTGTAACTGCATCATGTCATCTGAATTTATATATTTTGGTCAACAAGACTCTTGGGGGAAAAAAAAAAAAACACTTGCAGGGAAATCATTAGTTTTCCATGCCTCAGTGTGATTGATTTGTTCTTAGTACCTATCTGAAAGTAAATATACTGAGAAAAAGGAAACGGAATGAAGGAAGTACATCATTCAAAACAGCATGGAAATGGTGGATGAAGTGACTCAATACAAGTGTCTTAGGGCAGGTTAAGCATGTACTCGGACTTCCAGGTATTACTGAGTGGAGGGAAGGATAGCAGAGAGGATCTGTAGAAGGAAGGTCAGGGTAAATCTCACATGTTTCAAATTTTTGCTTAGGGCCATCCTTAGGAAATGGGAAAAGCCATTCTTCTTGACATTCTAAATGACATTCTTGACATTCTAAGTGTCAAGCTTCCTTATTCCTATTCCCAGGTGGTCGAACAATGGATGTTGCAGTTCATGCCCATAGCATGAATTAACTGAAATGCCATGGATTGGCCTGACACCATTATCCCTGATCAACACACTGTTTCTATGACAGATGTTTTCCACATTTCAAACAAATGGTTCTGGACTATAACCTGTTTGTAAAATCTGAGATTGTTCATGCACAGTATCAATCCGTATACTTCCTTACCACCATCACAACTAAATGATCTGCCTTCATTGCAAATCTCTTTAGATGTCCTTTTGAAAAATTATAATTTTCTTTCTTCTTTGGGTTGTCCTTAGAAAGTTTTTTAACCTGATTTTGTGACTGCACTTTAAAATTTAAGTCCTAGAAAGAGGCATGATAGAAGAAATGGCCTGTGCCATGAGTGAGAAAGTTACACAGGTTAGCAAAGAAATCAAATAGTAATACCTAGCAGATACCTAATGGAGGATGAAAAGCTAATCCTGGACAAGAGGAACAGTCATCAGGCAGAATCTAGTGTAAAAGTTCTTTGGGAGTATCCAGGAGAAGTCAAGAAATTTTCATACCCTGAGGCAGCATACAGATGACTGGGACTTGAGAAGCAAGAAGACTGCACGTGAAAACGCCTGGGAAACACTTTATCTTCTGTGGCTGCTCCACCAGAATCAACAGGAAGAGCTGATTTCTGTGACTAAAGTCAAATTCAGACAAAAATATAAAGGAATATTGCAGGAGATGGCAGGGTTGACACAAGGACCCCCGTTTTCAAAACGTTTAAACCCATCACACTGCTACACTCATGTTGCAACCACAGGAAGAACTTCATCTCCTTATGGGCAGGAATACAAGTTTTTAAATGAACAATACACACCTTTGAGAGGGTCCTTAAAATCTACAGTCCACTGTGTTTCTAAGCTCCAGGCTTCTATGAGTAAAAGCAGGCCTGGCCCTGAGCAAAGTCAGAAGGTTCTGCTTTTCCAACACATCTTTCTAATGCTACTTTTGACCCTGACACAGCACACTAACTACTTCTCTAATTTAACTGTGAGATATCATTAAATGTCTCCAGTCATCCAAGGTTTCCACTGAAACAACTGACTATATTTGGGTAAAATTTGCCACATATAGTCTAACATGGGCTATGCACGGAAAGAACCATCCAAAGAAGACTATCAAATCAAGTTTTACAATTGCCCTGTGAGTGAACTTGTGTTCTGGAAACCTGACACTTGACTGAGTTCTTTATTTACCAGTTTCAACTTCTTCCCTGGATTATAGTTTTAAGAACAATTCAGGAAAGACTTCAGGGCTTTCCTTTGTGTCCAAGTCTCTTCAAAATAAGCCTTCTCTTTCAAGCGTGACACTGATGAGGCAACTATTAATGTCTCTCTGTACTGCTCTTAGAAATAAAACTTTCACATATCTGGTCTCACTTATTCAGAATGTTAGTTTTTGACAAGTTATTGTGGAAATGAGTTACTCTAATATTTGTATTGATTCAGTTGAAATCCATACATCTTCTGAATGTTATTTCAGTTAAACTAAATTAATTAGGTAGGCATTTACTGCTTGCAGTATATAAAGAACTGATTTGGGAGAGTGGGTAATATACAGAAAATATTAGCTCATCTATGTCCTAAAGTGAAAGACTGTATTTGGGGGCGGCGCTCCAAAATCACTGCAGATGGTGACTGCAGCCATGAAATTAAAAGACGCTTGTTCCTTGAAAGAAAAGTTATGACCAACCTAGATAGCATATTCAAAAGCAGAGACATTACTTTGCCAACAAAGTATGGTTTTTCCAGTGGTCATGTATGAATGTGAGAGATAGACTATAAAGAAAGCTGAGCGTTGAAGAACTAATGCTTTTGAACTGTGGTGTTAAAGACTCTTGAGAGTCCCTTGGACTGCAAGGAGATCTAACCAGTCCATCCTAAAGGAAATCAGTCCTGAATATTCACTGTTAGGACTGATGCTGAAGCTGAAACTCCAATATTTTGGCCACCTGATGTGAAGAACTGACTCATTAGAAAAAGACCCTGATGCTGGGAAAGACTGAAAGCAGGAGAAGGGGATGACAGAGGATGAGATCGTTGGATGGCATCACCGACTCAATGCACATGAGTTTGAGTAATCTCCAGGAGCTGGTGATGGACAGGGAGGCCTGGAGTGCTGCAGTCCACGGGGTCACAAAGAGTCGGACACGACTGAGCAACTGAACTGAACTGATGCCCTAAACTAATTTACATTTGGGGTAAGTAGACTAAGCAAACAGTTTGCCAACATAGAACAGCCTGCATTGGCCAACATATTCCAAAAACATCTGTTGAATGAGTGAACGAAGAACAAATAACTGCTTCAATGTGCAACCCAAATAACAGGGAGAACAAACAAGTACCTAAGATCTTGCTATTACAGCCTGAGAAAATCAAGTTATCTGGAATTATGAAAGTGCATTCCCCTTTCAGAACACCCCCTTTTAGCCTAAGAAGTAACTGGCTGTGTGTATATGTAGAGACTTGAAATTGACTGTAAAGAAGTCATGTTTCCCCTTCTTTATCCCAGTTCTCCATCCTAGATCTATGCCATCTGCTGAACAAGGCCTTCGAACCTCACTATCCCAGATTACTTTCAGGTCCAGAAAAATCTCTTTGTAGTGCATCAGAAAACTGTGACTATAACTTGAAGACTAAAGAAAATACTTGAGTCCCCTACTTACTTACAATGGTTCAATTTAGGATTTTTGAATTTACAATGGTGCAAAACTGATACACATTCAGTAGAAACGATACTCCAAATTTTGACTTTTGATCTTTTCCTGGGCTAGTAATATATCTTAGGGAAACAAAACCTGTTACCCCAAAATATGTATTTGGCATGTCAATTATTTTGAGAAAAAGAGCCAAGGTGCAAAAGACTCATTCCAACAAGGTTTTCCTGTATGCATCCTCTAATTTCTTCATGGTATTTTGTCACTGAAATGCTTTGCATTCTTTCTTTCCCTGAATGTTTATGATTTTGTTGTTGTTGTACAGGTTTTAAGCCTGATTAACTGTTTCCTTCAAACAAGTTAAGAGGTCTTGTTCTCCGTTGACTTTCTGATATTTCTTCCAAAATCCATTAGTCCTATTTCTAAATCAGTCACCAAAATCAATGACTAGTTTTTGGAGTCTAACCCAAAGTCTTGGAACCAAGATGTCTACAGCATAATTGGACTGACCATAAAATGTCTGTTGATGAGTCACCATGATGATTTAATGGTTCCATGGGAAGTTTCTATAGCTCTTCTCTTCTAGATTTTTTTCACGTGCTCTGAGATCCTTAAGAAAATAAATTTAACACACTTAACATATTAAGCTAAGCCTGCCCATATGATTTGAAATTTCCATAAAACAGAAAATAGCTTTTAGACTTTAGAGGTATGCAGATTAAAACTTCACACATTTTGAGCTGTAAAGGTTAAGTGGTCACATGACTTCTTGGAGTCTTCAACAAGTGAGGAATGTTGATTCAAACTGTGCCCTTAATGAAAGAGAGTTAGATTGGATGCAGCAAGGGCCATCCTGGGCAAAGCTACTAAGAAACATCCAATGAATTTGACATGTTCAGAGCCCTGTGGCCTCTCTCGCTGGGAGCCTTAAACACTGAGCATTGGGAGAATATTTGGCATCAGAAAGTATACTTCGCCAGACCCTCTTGTGTGGACAAGTTAATTAATGACTTATCTGCTTAAATCTTCACCCCACTCTGGGGAAAAAAAAAAAAAAAGTAGTGAGGATGAGGGAGTTTAAGATACTTTTATCATTCTCTTACTTTCCCAATCTGTGGACTAAGAGGTGATGAAACAGGGCCCAGAAACAATTTGAGTGTGTAGAATTGTAGGAACTACCCAATTTGTCAAATTTACAGGGATACCATGCTTACCCAAAAATGAATATATAATATACAAGAAAATATCAGACTCTATTTAAACATAAATACATCCATACAAAAAATAAGACATTGTCAATTTTGTTAATGCTATTATAATGACAGTAAATGTATTTTAAGATATTTTTAATAGAACGGATGGATAAGAGTAATTGAAGATCTTTATTGAGTATCTCCTTTGATCCAGAATCTCAGAGTGAGAGAGAGTGAACTGACTTTGGGGAAGAAGGGAGAAATAAGAAATTCACTCGGGTGTATGTAGAGACAAGTCAACAAAACCCACCAAATTGAGAAATGGTGTTGTAACACATAGGTAAGAAATAATTTTTGGTTTTAAGTTTAAAATAGCAAATTAGCACCGCTTGGTTCTTGGTAGGAAGTAAGGTAGGAGAACAGAGACATTATCTGTGTTCATAAACCTGGTTTATGACATACAGCTAAAAGCTGAGTTTATCAACTGGAATTCATTCTGACAGTGCTGGAAATGGATACTATTATACTTATGTGTTGTCTCAAAAATTTGCAAAAACATTTTACCAAGCAAAGCAACACATTGCAGAAAATGTGACAAAACAAGCAATACAATTTGCTGCCTCTGTATTCATACTATCAGTTCAGTTCAGTTCAGCTGCTCAGTCGTGTCCGACTCTGCGACCCCATGAATTGCAGCACACCAGGCCTCCCTGTCCATCACCAACGCCCGGAGTTCACTCAGACTCATGTCCATCGAGTCCGTGATGCCATCCAGCCGTCTCATCTTCAGTCGTCCCCTTCTCCTCCTGCCCCCAATCCCTCCCAGCATCAAAGTCTTTTCCAATGAGTCAGCTCTTTGCATGAGGTGGCCAAAGTACTGGAGTTTCAGCTTCAGCATCATTCCTTCCAAATAAATCCCAGGGTTGATCTCCTTCAGAATGGACTGGTTGGATCTCCTTGCAGTCCAAGGGACTCTCAAGAGTCTTCTCCAACACAGTTCAAAAGCATCCATTCTTCGGCGCTCAGCCTTCTTCACAGTCCAACTCTCTGGCTACCTTATTCTGTTTCCTACTGTTTACCATTTAAATAAAATTTGTAGGTTGATTCAGCTGAGAGAAATCAAATGAAAAAGTAGCATGCTTTTTAAAGCTCATAGTCTTATTTTATGGACTAGCATTTGTTTATTAGGGGCATTTCACTTTTTCAAAAAGGTTATTCTGGGGGTGGAAATAATAATTATGAGAGAAAATATTTTTGCAGAGAGTATGAAATTTAAAATCTTCAGAGCTAGGTCTGTAAGTCTCGACAGAACTTAGAATGGGAAAAAATAAAACTGTGTTGATGCAATAGGAAATCTTATAGGAAACATCTCTAGAGAAGCAAAATTGGGGTAAGAGATAAAGGTCAAACTCCAGCCTGGTGAGGGCACAAGGTCATTCTAGCATTGCATTCTGCAGCCCCACACACGCATAGGCACTGACAAACTCAGTTAGAAAGACTCCACCATTCTAATTTAAAACACCCAGACTTCCAGTGGTAAAATTCTGAGTTATTTTTCCATGGATGTTGTTACAAAGAGACATGCAATATATAAAAAAGGCAAAAAAACTGACCACGCCTAACTTATCCAGCTGCCTGACTTATCCAGCTGCCACAAAAGTGGTTTCCTTGGGACAGAAACAACTGGTTGACAAAATACAGCACAAACTTCAACATAAAAATAGATTGATTTAGGTGGTATGCTGTCAGTAACCAATCAATCTGACCCACATTTAAAGTTAGTGGACTAGATATTTTTTGTCAATATGGAGATGATTACAAATGCTTTTTCTTAACAAAGGTATTGTCATGTTTTCTGTATGATCCCTGCTAAATTGCTATAAAGTATTGTTAAAGAATAGAGAAGGAAATGGCAACCCACTCCAGTATTCTTGCCTGGGAAATCCCACTGACAGAGGAGACTGGTGGGCTACAGTCCCATGGGGTCACAAAAGAACTGGACACAACTTAGTGACTAAACAACAACAACAATTGTTAAAGAAAGAGGTACTAAGGTAAAGACTTGTGATATTTCTGCAAAGAATCATGGAGTAAACTATTAAATGTTTAAGAGAAAATCAATCAGACCTATATAGAAATATGTAACATAGAAATAAATGTGGGAATTAAGACTGAGCAAAGAGCCAGTTTATCCGCCTACAATTCCCTAATCTAGTGGAAGATGAATAATTGAATTTTTATTTCAAAACCAGGACATCTTGATATTATGTTATTAAAATATTTTAGAGTATGGCAAAATTTGTGGTTTCATTCTTATTTCAACTCTTTCCCCCTTTGGCTAAAAACTTTAAAAACAAAAATGAGTATACTACCCAAAGCAATCTACAGATTCAGTGCAATCCCTATCAAGCTACCAACAGTATTTTTCACAGAGCTAGAACAAATAATTTCACAATTTGTAAGGAAATACAAAAAACCTCAAATAGCCAAAGCAATCTTGAGAAAGAAGAATGGACATGGAGGAATCAACCTGCCTGACTTCAGGCTTCACTACAAAGCCACAGTCATCAAGACAGTATGGTACTGGCACAAAGACAGAAATATAGATCAATGGAACAAAATAGAAATTTGACTCTATAAAGAGTTAAATCCATGCACCTATGGACACCTTATCTTTGACAAAGGAGGCAAGAATATACAATGGAGAAAAGACAATCTCTTTAACAAGTGGAGCTAGGAAAACTGGTCAACAACTTGTAAAAGAATGAAACTAGAACACTTTCTAACACCACACACAAAAATAAACTCAAAATGGATTAAAGATCTAAATTTAAGACCAGAAACTGTAAAACTCCTAGAGGAGAACATAGTCAAAACACTGTCCAACATAATCACAGTAGGATCCTCTAAGACCCACCTCCCAGAATATTGGAAATAAAAGCAAAAATAAACAAATGGGACCAAATTAAACTTAAATGATTCTGCACAACAAAGGAAACTATAAGCAAGGTGAAAAAACAGCCTTCAGAATGGGAGAAAACAATAGCAAATGAAGCACCTGACAAACAACTATTCTCAAAAATATACAAGCAACTTATGCAGCTCAATTCCAGAATAATAAATGACCCAATCAAAAAAATGGACCAAAGAACTAAATAGACATTTCTCCAAAGACATACAGATGGCTAACAAACACATGAAAAGATGCTCAACATCAATCATTATTAGAAAAATGCAAATCAAAACCACAATGAGGTACCATTTCACACCAGTCAGAATGGCTGCGATCCAAAAGTCTACAAGCAATAAATGCTGGAGAGGGTGTGGAGAAAAGGGAACCCTCTTACACTGTTGGTGGGAATGCAAACTAGTACAGCCACTATGGAAAATAGTGTGGAGATTCCTTAAAAAACTGGAAATAGACCTGCCTTATGACCTAGCAATCCCACTGCTGGGCATACACACCGAGAAAACCAGAATTGAAAGACACGTGTACCCCAATGTTCATTGCAGCACTATTTTTAATAGCCAGGACATGGAAGCAACCTAGATGTCCATCAGCAGATGAATGGATAAGAAAGCTGAGGTACATAAACACAATGGAGTATTACTCAGCCATTAAAAAGAATAGATTTGAATTAGTTCTAATGAGGTGGATGAAACTGGAGCCTATTATACAGAGTGAAGTAAGCCAGAAAGAAAAACACCAATACAGTATACTAACACATATATATGGAATTCTGAAAGATGGTAATGATGATCCTGTATGTAAGACAGCAAAAGAGACACAGATGTATCAAACAGCCTTTTGGACTCTGTGGGAGAGGGAGGAGGGGGATGATTTGGGAGAATGGAATTGAAACATGTATAATATCATATATGAAACAAATCACCAGTTCAGGGTCAACGCATGATACTGGATGCTTGGGGGCTAGTGCACTGAGACGACCCAGAGGAATGGTACAGGGAGGCAGGAGAGGGGGGGTTCAGGATGGGGAACATGTGTATACCTGTGGCGGATTCACGTTGATGTATGGCAAAACCAATACAATATTGTAAAGAAATTAACCTCCAATTAAAATAAATAAATTTATATTTAAAAAAATAAAAACTTTAAAAACAGAGCTAGTTATGTCTGTAAGATTGAGGAAATGTTACAATCACATGTACACTCACTGATTGGAATTACTGTAATCAGAATAAAAAGATGGCCAAACTAGCAAGCTGTTGGTAACGTCAAGTTAAAAGAGACAAGAGAAGGCCAGTCTGTAGTTTAACTATAAAGGTTCACATATATTAAAAAGAAAATAGTTGGCAATATCATTGCTGTGGTTTCTAATAATCTTAAATACAGAACATGAAAAAGAGCAATGGAGATTTGAATGAAGAAATAATATGCATTTCTTTGGATTCAATAATCACACATTAATTTATACACTTTAATAAAATGTTGTATTAATAAGTCAACTATACTTCAATTTTTTAAATGGGAAAGAGTAACATGGAAACTTACATTACCATATATAAAATAGATAGCCAATGGGAATTTGCTGTATGGCTCAGAAAAGTCAAACAGGGGCTCTGTATCAACCTAGAGGCGGGGGATGGGGCAGGAGATGAGAGGGAGGTTCAAAAGGGAAGAGATATATGTATACCTATGGCTGATTCATGTTGAGGTCTGACAGAAAAAAACAAGTCTGTAAAGCAATTATACTTCAATTAAAAAATAAATAAAAGAAAAAGGGAAAGAAAAAGTCTCTAGCTAAAAATGTGTACTTATATTCAAGTATTTTAAGTGAATGAACAATCACCTTAGAAATATCTTTGATAATCTATCACATAGAGGCTGTTAGGTTGTGGGGGTGCTTACTGAAACAAAGGGCCACATATATAAATACTTACAAAGATCTGATAAGTAGAAATATAAAAATATATAAGTTACAGGGCTCTGTAATTAACAAACAGTATGACTTTGGGAAACTTATTTAACCATCAGTGACTCAGTTTCCTAGTCTGTAAGTGGAGGAACTTTTGCTTTACAAGTTTCTTATGAGGGTCAAATGAGTTTATACATATACATAGTGATTAGAATAGAGTCTCATACACTGTAGGCTCTATATAGGGTGGGTTTACTTTTGTTATGATGACAACATGGAGAAGAGAGTTTATATATCCTAGATGTTTGATTAGACAGAGCTGAGTCAATTCAACATGGGCTAAAAGGAGAGGAAGAAAGTGGACAGTGAGGAGTCAGAAAGGATATTATGGGCACTAAGAACAGCTTTCGTCAGATGCAAAAGTGAAAGATATAAAGCCCTGGTAAGTTTTATTTGCAGAGCTAAAATGAGGGGAAAGTGAAGCTCTGATATGAGATTATGCAAAAAAGCTTAGGGCTAGTTCATGAAAGGCCATGCAAGCCAACTAAGGCACTTATATCACATCTTGCATGGATGATGGAGAGACACTAAATATGTCTAATCAGGGAAATGACGTGATCAAAATGGATTTATTTCTGGAAATGAAAAGATTGATTTTAGAACATCTTAACTGGAAGATATTGAAAGACCATATGTCTATGACTATTTCTGAAGTTAAATGACTATTAAAGGTTAATGTATAAATAAAAAATTAATTCACCAAGTTAGCTTCTTATCAATAAATAATAATTTAATGCCTTTATCTAAGTGCTTTCTATAGCAATAATCTATGGTGAATGATCCCAGGAACCACCATGACCATAGTTTTGTTCAAATCTAATGAAAAGATTTAGTAAAACAGAATCTATATGAAAAATAGCAGTGTAGACCAAATACTGAGCAGAGTGCTCAGTGACGCAATAAAATTTATAGGCCATCCACCAAATGTATATCTAAACTTTTTTCAGGGGAAGTAAACCACAGCCATGTCATCTTGCACTGACATAATACTGTATAAGCTACTTTCAATGCCACTCCTTTTCTTATTAGTGTTAAACTTTCCATCTTATTGGAGAGACTGGACATTTTATTAACTGAGAAAACACTTTTAACTTGCTTGCTATATGCAGACACTATTCTAATTGCTTAATAAATTTTTGCTCTTTTAATCCCCAAAACAACCTTGTGAGGTAGATGTTGTTTTTAACTCCATTGTATATACTAGGAAACTGAGCCATAGGCATGTTACCAAGTTCACAATAACAGAGCCAAAATGCGCACTCAGGTAACCTGGATTCCAAGTCTGTGCTCTGAATTGCTCCATTTACTCTCACATATGGAAATTTCTTATTCTGCATGGAATATAGATAACTTTGACTATTCAACAAAGACAACATTTCACACTTATTCTAGCACTATTCTAGCACTGCTAATGATGTTTTAAGAGGAAAATCATTCAAATTGTTTATAGATTTCAAAACTGAGTGAGGTTGTTTCTAAGTTGTCTCTTCCATTTGCTTCTTTATAAGCAAAGAGACCACTCACTGACTTGAGATGAACACTGTTCACTCTTCCCTCTTCTTTATGTCGTGGCTCCTTCTCTGCTCTGCAGTAATTCTGCTGAAGAGACAACCCTTCCCCTCCTTGGGTAAGTGAGATATAATTAATGGAAAGCCTGTTTTTACAGTAGTTATTGTGGACCTTGCTTTCTTATGACTCCACTGCTCTGTCTGTGTTGATATCTAAAGGACTCACAGGTTTAATCTTTTCTGGATGAAAGGCCCACCTCCAAACAGAAGATAGGGAGACAGTACTTCATTAACAAACCACAAGCCAACCCAGGCTCCCTGTGCAGAAAAGAGCTACATATAAATAAATGTAATAGACAAAGGACGGAATGAAATAAAAAAACGAAGGAAGGAAGAAGGGAAGAACGGAGAGAGACAGGATGATGGGAGGGAGAATATATCCCCCTGCTTGCAAAGATTGTGTAAAAATGACTGAGTGTGCAGCCATGAGTTGGAGCAAGCTCTGAGAGTCAGTGCTGGACAGGGAAGCCTGGTGTGCTGTAGTCCCTGGGATAGCAAAGAGTCTGATATGACTGAGCGACTGAACTGAACTGATGCAGCCCCGAGGCGAAAACTCCAGTCTGTTCCTAGAGCCAGTCTCATGACTGCTAGAGAGCCTGAACAGGATCCTTATATAGAGAGTTCTCACTGAGAGTTAATCCTGCTTCTTGGCCACATTCAAGTAGGAAGCAGAAGTCCAGAGCCAGATGCTGCTGCCTTAGAAGGGCCCTATGGGAAAATCAGTTCTCTAAGGGCCTCAGACATAGTGGCTATGGATATTACAAGAAAATGATTTTCCACTGGCCTACTGGAAGTCAGCACAGATGGCAAATGATGAGCCTTGATAGCTGTCTTACTCACTGTAGGAGTCCTAGTTTGCCCATTCAAGAAAATTTTAAGGGAACCCTAATTAGACTATGCAAACTGCCTCAAGGTGGCAACTCTCAATGGCCTGGGAGGAGTCTGTGTAAATGAGACAAGACCAGAGTTTGTAAATATTCTTACAAACATCATAAACAATAAGTTGAGAGCAGTGCTGAGGCTTGCATTTGCACCCTTTTTCCTTTACAAACTTTTAGGTGCAAAGATTGCACAAAAAGAGGCCCATAAAAATCTCAATAGGCCTCAGGTATATTGCATATCACTAACAATAATTCTGTAACTGCTGTAATCTGAGTTCACAGAAATGGGAGGAACATTTTTAAATTATTTTATTAATGGTTTCAGAAAATTTATTCCAGCACAGAGACCCCAAATTCAATAGAGAAGAAGCTTCCATGTTAGCTAGATTTGTAAAAATACAGCAACATCTGATGCAGTAGTCCAAAATTTTTCTCCTGTGCAGCCATGTTTAATCAGGGAAATGTAGCCAGAGTAGATGACATCACTGTTTATCAGGCTAATAACTGTGACTTCACCCAATTTAAACACACTGAAGACACTAGTTGCAGAGGAGAGGTATTTTGTAGTACATCTAATTGGCTATTGACAGGTTGAAAAGCTTGAAGTCCTAGTTCTCATATGCCCTTAAATAAAGCAGTTAGTGCGTGTAGCTCTTCTCAAATTATTGCAGTCCTGAAGGGTTCTGAACCTATCTATACTTTCTTTAGGAGAAGTACAAAGTCTACTTCCATTATTATCCAGTTAACTGATATGATGACCTTCTCTACAGAGTGGAAAGGTTGTTGGGCTTATCACAGTGAAGTGAAGTGAAAGTCACTCAGTCGTGTCCGACTCTTTGTAATTCCATGGACTATACAGTCCATGGAATTCTCCAGGCTAGAATACTGGAGTGGGTAGCCTTTCCCTTCTCCAGGAGATCTTCCCAACCCAGGGATCGAACCCAGCTCTCCCGCATTGCAGGTGGACTCTTTACCAGCTGAGCCATAAGGGAAGGGTTTATCATATGAAAGATGGAAATATAGACAGCTCTCTTATTGAGTGTTATGTTTGCTGAGAGAGGTCATGTTTTTCTAGTATCTTTCATGGTAAAGTTCTTAGCGTCTACATTTACAATTCAAAGGGAAGGGGTATGAGGAGAGGAGGAGAAGGGCAGAGAGAAAGAAGGAGGGAGAGAGAGAGAGGAAATATATTTAATGTGCATGAAGACAGAGCACTGAGTGGTCAGAAAGAAGAGTGTGCATGTGTGTGTGTTTATTGGTACGATCTAATTCTGCTTAAGTATCTGATTGATTTCATCTAAAATTCTTGTCTGGACACTTCTGAAATTATTTTTATATCTATACAATCAAAGTAAAAAGGAGAAAGTACCTAAGAACCCAATGTACTCAATATCTATAATTAAATTTTACACCTAGCTTTTATAAAATTCTAACCTTATCATCCTCATCATTCTCTATCATGACCCAGTAAAGAACAAACACAAAATTACAAGGAATTCAAACACTAAAGATAAATTCCAGCTACATTCAGAAAATGTCTAAGAGAGGGTAGAAGAGAGAAAAAGAAAAGGAAATAGCACAAATAGCATTTTAAAAGGAATTTATAAAGCTGTTTCTTTTTGGAGACTATTTTATATGATACCAGAATAAAAACAGAGCACAAATTCCTTTTTAATGTTTTGCCCTAAGGAGAATATCACAAAGTCTTTTCTCACCAATGTTTGTAGGATGTTTGAGAGTATTAGAGAACTGAAATATAATATCAGTTTTTGATCTTTGATCTCAGTTTCTTGGGCTTCGTCAGACTATTTCTCTCAGGGATTAAAAAAAAAAGTCCTGGATCTCCTTGGGCAGAAATACTTTTGAACAGGAAATAATATACCAGAAAGCAATGCATTCAGAAACATTAGACATAATGTAAGAAGTCTCTTTGCTATATTCTTTCTTGCAAGGTCACATCCACTTAACATTTAGAGAAGGAAGAGCTTGCACTTGAGCATTCATAGATCATAGTGCATTTTATACTTCCTGAATTAGAACCAAGAATAGTCAGGCAAACATAATTTATTCCATTTCTGATTAAGCAATTACTTTCTAAATATGGTAAGAACTCTCTGCATTGGTCATCCATAGAGCAAAAAGTGGAAAGAAAGTTGATTTTAAAAATGCATGTTTTTCAAGAGAACGAAAAGACAGCTACAAACTGGTAGAAAAGATTTGCAAAGGATACATCTCATAAAGAACTATTATCCAGAATATATAAAGAACTCTTAAAAATTAACAATAAGAAACCAAACAACCCAACTAAAAGTGAGCAAAGTATCTTAACAGACACCTCACTGAAGAAGGTATACAGATTGCAAGTAAGCACATGAAAATATATTCAACATCATGTCATTAGCAAATTACAAATTAATAGTGAAATACCACTACACATCTATCAGAAGGACCAAAATACTGATGGTGTCAAATGTTGGCAAGGACATATAGCAACAGGAACTCTCATTCACTGCTGGTGAGAATGCAAAAAAGCACTGCCACTTTGGAAGACAAAAATAAGCATGCTCTTAGCATACAATCCTGCAATCATCCTCCCTGATTTACCACCAAAGAGTTGAAAAATGTCTGCACCAAAATCTGCACATAATGGCTTAGAACAACTTTGTTGGTATCCGCAAAACTTAGAAACAATCAGGAAAGACATCCTTCAGTAGATTAATTGATAAACTGTGGTACACCTAGACAATGGAATAGTATTCAGCACTAAAAATAAATGAACCCTCAAGTCATGAAAAGACATGAAGGAAACTTAAATGCATATTACTCAGTGAAAAAAGCCAACAAGAAAAGGATACATACTGTATGAGTCCAACATTCTGGAACAGGAAAAACTGTGAAGGCAGTAAAAGGATTAGTGCTTCTCAAGGGTTGGGGCAAGGGATGACTATGTAGGGCACAAAGGATTTCTCGGACAATTTATTCTGTAAAATACTAAAATAGTGGGTACATATCATCATAAATTTATCCAGTTCCATACAATATACAATGCCTAGAGTGTACAGTAATATAAACCAAGGACTCTGGGTGATAACTATGTGTTCATCCATTTTAACAATGCATGTGGGATGTAAATAGTGGGGCAGGCTGAGTATATGGGAGAGCAGAGCTCTTTGGGTACTCTCTGTAATTTCAGCTCAATTTTGCTCTAAAGGTAAAACTTCTCTAAAACATAAAGCTTATTAATTGAAAGAAAAAGCACATTTATGTTCTCTATTGCTATTTTCTCCTTTAAATGTGAACTGCTGCTCTTGCTGCTACTAAGTCACTTCAGTCGTGTCCGACTCTGTGCAACCCCATAGACAGCAGCCCCCCAGGCTCCCCCCGTCCCTGGGATTCTCCAGGCAAGAACACTGGAGTGGGTTGCCATTTCCTTCTCCAATGCATGAAAGTGAAAAGTGAAAAATGAAGTCGCTCAGTCGTGTCCGACTCTTAGAGACCCCATGGACTGCAGCCCTCCAGGCTCCTCCGTCCATGGGATTTTCCAGGCAAGAAGAGTACTGGAGTGGAGTGCCATCACCTTCTCCATAAATGTGAACAAGTACATATAAATTAAGTGCTTTCTTCAATCCAATCTTAATTTTGTAACACTTTCTTATTTTTAACCATTAAAAGAGAAGGGAGGTGGAGAGATCCCTTCCACCTCAAGGCTGACCCCTGTACAGGTGAAACAGACCTGTCCACAGATTCTCCTTCAGGCTCAGGATTATTATTCCACTAGAGATTACTAACCTCCCCAGCTTCTATAAATTAGACACATTAGCAAGCAATAGTATAGCATCAGTGCTGGTGATTTTGAGCAATGCTGCCATGACTTTACACCTCTTCGTTGCGTTCTAGCCCACAGAAAAGTGTTTATATGAATTGACTTCACTATGGCAAGAGGAGACAAGATAGACAGATGAATTATTGCCAATAACGGTATTTGAGGTGAAATATTCCTCTAACTACCCTTTATAATAGAATAATTCTTCTATATTTGTTTACTTGCCAATATCACCTTAACATGCATTGTTGTTTTTTTGTTGCTGTTGTTCGTAATTTCCTCTTATGTTCTAATTAGTTACAAGGTAATTCAGTCAGGATACAGATACTTTGGAAACATATGGGACAAAAGGGGCTGGAAAGAAATTCAGAGGTTATTGTGACTTAGTTGAAATTGATGGTCAAATAGTTTTGATCATCAAAAAGACAATTTATGATGTCCCTGGTACTAGGAATTTAGTAGCGGAGAATAACTTAACATTTCATTACCATTTTTATTGCCATTTTGGAAAACACATCATGAACTCAAAACAGCCAGTCAACCGCATTTATTGAACATCACAGCATAAAGAGCCTAGCATTTGATGGTGTGGGAAGAATACAGAAGAAGCGGCTGTTCATAGACCCAAAATCTGCCTTGCAGATGCTTATCATCTTATGATAATTTGAGACCCAACAAAGTTGAGTATGCTCTCCTCCAAAAGGAGGCTATCAGTGTTGAAAGGACCAAAATAGCTAATGTCATCTCACTACGATGAAGAGCAGGCTATGGAACCACGCATACAGAGCCATATAAATAAGATGTATAGGTTACACCGTAATGTTAATGGTTGCTATCTGTCATAGTTGAATTACAGGTGATGTTGGCTCTCTATGTGCCTTTCTGAAAGTTCTCAATATTAAGCATGCATACTGTCTTTATAAGGAAAAGATATTTTATGTTTAAAATAAAAGGAGGGGAGAGTTATTGCTATGATTCAAAAGTATATACAAGTTTTAGTGATTTGATAAGTCTCAGAAAAATTCTTCTCAGTGAAACAATATTAGAAAAAATAATAATTGGAGAGAATTGTAGAAGACAGAAGAGATAAATATCTTTCCTTTCCTCTAAGTAGCATGAATATGAAATTGCCACAGACTTACCAGACACCTGGGTTTGACTCATTGTTCGGTCAGCAAACGGAAGGGTTAATTATAATTTGAACCAGAAGGGGGCAGCAAGGAGCTATTCATGGGGGAAGAAATATATATAAATATATATTCTTTCTAGAGGCCTTAAGCTGGAAAGGGAAATAGTGATAAGGTCAGCCAGCGATTATACAGAATAGGGGCAAAACCAAACATGGCCACGATTGGGAACTGATGGGGCCAGACGTCACTCCAGCAGCTGAGAGACTAAAAGCCTTCAGGGCAGCATTGGCCAAAGCTGAATTCTGTGGCAGGTTTAGGTACCAAGACAGAAACATCTAAAAAGAGGGAAGTGAATGTCTAAAAAGATTGCTTCATGAGGTGGTATCTCGAGCAGGAACCAAATCATTATTGTTTCAAGTGTCAGGAGTCAGTGAGGCCCCATCAAAGCGTCTGATGAACAGAGCTCTAAATGAAGCCTCTAGATCCGCAAGCACACAAGCCGTCCTGAGCCTCTCAGACTGCGCGCCCAGAGAACCACGTGATACACGGGTGGAGGTGGAGCATGTAGTTGACCTGTTTGTGAACCCGGACCGAATTTAAAGGCACAGTCCACATCCGGCCATACCAGCCACACTCACAAAATAAATCCTCCTGATTATCAGCCATGGAACTGATTTTGAATCTGGTTTAATTCTAAACCTTTCCCTAGTACTCAGTATTTTCGTTGGGAGCTAGTAATACAACAAATTTGCATTAGATGGAATATTCATTTTTTTTATTACCCCACCCTGGAGAGGCATTAGCCCTCTTTTTCTTCCTTTCTCTTGTTCCCGATTGAGATGAGAGGCAGTGTTGTCCATAGGTTAGGAGCACAGAGCTAGAATTCAAATCATAGCATCTTCGAGTGCAAATCCTAACCTTAAAACTGTTGCATAATTTCTCTAAATCCTAGTGTCCCTACCTTAAAAACAATCCAAATATCAAGAGTCAGTTCAGCTCAGTTGCTCAGTTGTGTCTGACTCTTTGTGACCCCACAGACTGTGGTGAAGAACAAATGATACAGTCAATTTATATAAAGCATTTTGTGAGCTTCCCAGAACAGTGTAAGTGTTTGATAAAAGTGGGCCATATTTTTCCATCCTTGGCTATGTACCCCAACAAACTAACTAATCCTAAACTAGTGTCTTTTCATGAGACTTATTAGAAGACAGGCTGTCAGTCTTCCCACTCCTCTATTTTTTCCTAGGATATGTTTTAAGTATTTATAATTGCTATTGAGATTGGTGATAATTTCCATTTCACAAATTGGCTTTTCTTACAACTATGCTCAAAGTCCGCTTTAAATGGTTCTTAAATGTATTAATTATGCAAATTCTCTCTAAAAAGGCTAAATTTCAAATGATTTCAGAGTAAAAGGAGGACCAAATATTGAATAAAGGGCCTCTCCCAACCAGTGATATCAAGATGCTTATTTGAAACTAGGTCATGAGCCTGCCCAAAGAAAGGAAGCCCTGAAATGTCTCTGAAGCCAACAGGCAGAAGTTTCTTTATGAAAAAGGCAGAATCCACCATGGGGAATTGGGCTAAATGTAGGACTGATAGAATACTCTGAAACTATATTTTCTTGCCTTTAGAAAAATTACTGAGCCCCTTGAGATCCTATGGCTATAAATTTGATGCTGCTGACAAGAATATCAAATCTACCTGTAAAATAGTGTAAGTGCAGAGTAATGGTTATATAGCACTTTGGAAATAAGTCTAAACACCTTCTAGAATGTTCTTCAGTCCAGAATAAAAATGCATTTTGTAAAAGCTCAAATGAGTATTCTGCTGTGAAAATAAAGCCTCTGGGTCAATTTAGTATCACCAACAAAACTACAGCTGCAGTATGAGTAGCTGAAAGAACAATTTGGACTTACTCAAATATGTGCCCTTAGAAAGCAATAAATAACTTTATCATTTTGACAGGTAAGTCACCTGAGGTGCTTTAAACAGAAATAGGACACTGTCTTTGTGAGTGAATGCTTTCATCTGAAGACTTCTCTTATAGCTACAATACTACCTTGAATTCAAGTGACATTTGTTTACTAAAAATATAAAAGAGCTCTCATTTCCTTGTCTTTGTTTGCACCAATGTCCAAGGAGTTTTTCTTACATGACACTAGCAAGACCTATGCCGCCACAAATTATCATGACTCAGTAACAGGAAAAAGTAGGGGAATGAACTCTGAATTCAACATCAAGGTCCGTCAAAAAAACCTGCAATAATGCATTCAGGACTTTGCTAAGAAACAAGCAGAAACATCTTTGCCTCGCACTCCACATCGTCCTCTCTTCTGGGGCCACTGGAGGAACACTGTGCCATAGGTAACATGAGGTCACCAGGGACAACTTCACTGAACACAGAATAGAACTACTGATATCCGCACACTATCTCATATCCTTTCCAAGCAGTTTCACATGTATTATCGCACACATCAAAAGCTATTTTCTGCTTTTGCGACGGAGGAAACTCAGATGAGAGAGCTAAATGTCTAGTGCCCTGCTACGCTATCCTGTTTATTCATGTCAACTCATAGAGACAAGCATCCAGCCAATGGTCACAGACATCATTCAAAAGGCATTTGCAGGTTGGAAATGGGAAATCTGAAAGTAATTGAAACTGGACAGTGTTCTCATTCCTACAGGGTTTCTGAGGAACCTTGATATTTAAGAGCAAGGGCCAAAGATAGAATGACATTTAACCAGGCAACAATGTGTTTGTGAAGCCTTGACCTAACTGTATTTCTAGACTAAGGAGGACCAGCTCCATTTTTATTCCTATGAATTCTTTCTCTTGTCGAGTGGGTGTGTTTGATGACAGTGTAATTGATGATATAGATGACAAGGTATGAAGTTTACACGGTATTTTTGTAAAATATTTGTGTCACTTCATTCCTAACAGAAATATCCCATGTCTTTTGCACAGAACATCAAATCTGATACAGAAAACAGGTGGCAAAAACAAGGTAGGAGGATTGCAGGAGAACTCAACAACGTTATCTGACAGAGACCACAGTTATGTCAGAACTAGTATTTTAAATATTCATTTCCCCTCAGATATGCCAAATATCCAACATGATTTGGATATGGATGATATTAGCTACTTAAAACAGAATCTCAAAAGCATTCTAATGGCGAGAACCAAGAAGCTTTGTGGAGCACAATATTGTCCAATTTGTAAAAACTACTGTAGAGACATTTTGCTTACGAATCTACTTTGGTGGGGATCCCTTCGGTCACATCACATTCCATCAATCCAAACAAAACGAGGGCTGGCAGCATTCCAAAACGTAGCGATGCTGCACCCAGCTTTTATTTAGAAGTGGTACCTCAGGGCTCCTTGCAAATATGTTCTCAGAAAATCCACCTCATCATTCAACTTCATGTTCCGGTTAAGCTCCAGAACACAGGAGATCTTTGAGGTGCTTATGTATACCCTGCTGTTTCTTGTCTCTCCGTGTGTGAGTTTTCCCTAAGCTCCTCCATGGAACTGCTGTCTGGCATTCAGTTGTTTGATGAGCTGACATTAGCTCCTCATAGAAGTACCCTAGATAACAGACTGCAGAGTCACAAGTAAATATAAGTCCCTGATACAACTTTCTTAGTGGTAAATAATCTCCCCAGCTTCCCAGGACCTTTCCCTTATGTTCAGAGCTTACTAAAACTGCTGCTCTTTAGTTAGAATTGACCAGTCTGGCCTTAGTCTGGGAGCCCCAAGGCCCTCCATCTGTGGACCCTAATAAAGGCACGTGGCCCAGCCCTGCTGATCTCTCTGCCTGCATCCTGCCTTGATCTCCCTATGTGGCCACCTGAAGCAGAACGCAGACCTGTGAGTGATAATTTCTCTGCTTCCATCTTTTGTGCTGTTGTACTGAACATCCTCTACTTGTGTGTGTGTGTGTATATTAGTCGCTCAGCCGTGTTCAACTCTCTGCAACGCCTGAACTATAACTCACCAGGCTCCTCTCTCCATGGCATTCTCCAGGCAAGAATACTGGGGTGAGTTGACATTCCCTTCTCCAGGGGATCTTCCTGATCAAGGGAATGAGCCTGCATTCCTGGCAGATTCTTTACCATCTGAGCCACCAAAGAAGCTGCAGCCTCTACTTAACAATGTTAATTTAACAAGGTCAGGACGCTCTTCTTTTGCTTAATATGTTCTTTTTGCCAGAAATGTCTTTCTTCTGCTTGCTTCTAAATTTATTATCTTCAGTTATCTTGTCTGAAAACAGATTCTGAATTGTGAAGAGGATGTTTACTGGGGAGTGCCTCTGCAGCAAAGTTAAGATAGGAGGATGGGGCAGAGAGGGATAGGACTGAAAAACAGAAGCCTCAGAGGATCCCAGGGTAAGCTCTGGAGCTAAAATGGACCTTTAGCACTTTCCTGCCCTGAAGAACGGGGACTGGGCTTTTAATTAACCCCCATTAACAAGTCAGGGGATGCCAGAGTCTCCATGAGAGGGCATGACCTTGACTCAGGCAGCTGTCTTCTGATGGAGACAATGGCTTCCACTGTTTCCAGCACTGAAAGAGTGCATCAGGATGCTCTACACCTGGCCACTTATTACCCATTCTTTACGGCGCTCAGGTATTGCAGCCTCTGAAAAATTAAGAAGGCTTTGCAAACATTCCCCAGGCTCTACGTAAGACAAACACCCTGAGTGATCCCATAAACTTTCTACCTACCTCTACCTTTATTACTCTGTCACACCACAATTATCTGCAGATTTCTCTGCCTCCCTCATTAGAATGTGAGCTTTGAGCTTTAGGATCTTTCCTTGCTTACCTTAGTATCTTATACTACCCAACATGTGACCTAATACATAGCAGGTGCTCTATATATGTGGTTGAGTAAATGAATAAGTATGTGCTTGACCTTGCTCTATAAATCCTTTGTTCATCTAATGAACAGTTAAGGGCACAGTATACCTGTAGTTTAGGGCAAAAATGGGATATCCAGTGGTTGTGAGATGCATTAACACGGGAAGTCTTGAGAGTGCTAAAATATGTCAATATTTACTTTTTAAAAAACAAAGGAAAACACATTCAAGGTAATGTCTATAATACCATGGCTTTCAATCATTTGTATTTCAATGTTTTCCTCTGAAAGTGCTTCTCAGTGGCTCAGACAGTAGAGAATCTGCCTGCAACGCAGGAGACCTGGATTCGATCCCTGGGTCAGAAAGATCCTCTGGAAAAAGGAATGGCAACCCACTCCAATATTCTTGCCTGAAGAATTCCATGGACTGGGGAGACTGGCGAGCAACAGTTTATGTGGTTGCAAAGAGTTAGACATGACTGAGTGACTATCACTTCACATGTTCCCTTGAGTGGGAGGAAAAAGAGAGTTTCCATCTACAGAAGTAGGGAACACAAAATACCAAATCCTAGTCCATCTATTCTATAGCCACTAATAAACAGCCTCTAATAGTTTTGGGGATTTCAAATGACTCATGAAGCTTTAGTTTCCCCTAAAAGTCCTGTATGTTTCCTGGAAGTCTACTGTGACTCTTAACATTAGCTTCCCTTCCTATCACAGTGAAGAATCCAGAAGTGTAAAGAGTACTGTTTTAAGAGTACCTCAATTTTAGCCAATAGTTTCAACAATCTAGTTTTAAGGTCTTCGCAGAAGCACAGCAGTTTTAATTCCTCGTTACATCTTTGCCCCCTCCTGATGCATGTGTTACCAGGCAAGAAAAACAAAACAGGCAATAACTTCACCATGAGGGAAAGAGGAGCAAGCTATTCCAGAAGCTCAATAATATAGTACTTTTTCATTTTCCCAAAGAAACCCAGAGACAGAGGGAGAAAGGATGACATGAAGCTGCACTCTTTCTCAAAAACAAATACTCGGAAGTGAAGATGCCCTGGAGTAGGAAATGGCAACCCAGCCCAGTATTCTTGCTTAGAGAATTCCATGAACAGAGGAGCCTCATGGGCTACATACAGTCCATGGGGTCACAAGGAGTCGGACACAACTGAGCAACATACACATACTTATAGGAAACGTGGTCTGCAGGGAAAATTAATTTTGAGGAACGGGGTTCTTTGCTTATAATGTATTACAACCACTCTACTGACTGAGCTTCCAGCTGCTCCTGGGTCATTTGGCTAATGGCATATACCTCATCTCCCACTAAGTGGGCAAAGACAGTTCTAGTTAGTTCTTCTTCAACTGACTGTTTAGACCAAAGAAGAGACAGAATGATCTAATTATGGATGTTTAAAGGCACTATTAAGTGCTTTGCTTTCTATCCAAAAGACAGAGGAGAGTTTTCAAGTGGGATCAATAAGATCGAGTTTTGTTTCATGTTCTGCAGTAACTCACTGTGGTATGAGGAAGTTCTTACTGGTAAAATTTGAGGGCTGGACAGCTTGAGTTTTAACATCATGTTGAGGTTCTATGACTTCAGAGGGACTGTGATAAGACAGTTCTGAGACCTTGGAGCCAAACGGCCTGAGCTCAGATGGAAACGTACCTCTCCCAGCTGTGTGAACTTGGGCAAGTCATCCCACCACTGGGCCCACTTTCTTCATTGCAAAAGATGGTACTGTTTATCTTACTGATATATGAAATGTCTCAACATATATAGAGAATGTAAATGCTTCTTAACCTATTGTAACTACTATGTAATAATAAGCTACTTATTAACTGCTAAGTCACTTCAGTCGTGTCTGACTCTGTGTGACCCCATAGACGGCAGCCCACCAGGCTCCCCTGTCCCTGGGATTCTCCAGGCAAGAACACTGGAGTGGGTCACCATTTCCTTCTCCAGTGCAGGAAAGTGAAAAGTAAAAGTGAAGTCACTCAGTCGTGTACGACTCTTCATGACCCCATGGATGCAGCCTACCATACTCCTCCACCCACGGGATTTTCCAGGCAAGAGTACTGGAGTGGGGGTGCCATTGCCTTCTCCACTTATTAACTAGCAACCTATAAAGAACACTATAGTAACTTAGATTTGTTTTCACTATGGGTCAAACCAGAAGTGGTTCTTTTTTGTTTGTTTTTTACTGTAATGTAAAAAGTCAAGAAATCATGTCCTTGCTCTGGGTACTCATATTGTAAAAAGAATTTACCAAATATGGATTTCACCTACATATTCTCTGAAGAGTCTGCTTAGAGTCTCCAGAATTATGTTAACTTGTGGTTCCACAGGTGCCCTCCTCTGCCACATTCTAGGTCTTCCTTTCAGGTGACTGACTTAAGAAATTGCCATTTTCAGCTTTTTTTTTTTCCTAAGAAAGTGCCCATTTCCACTTGGACCATTCAAAATATGTTAATAAATTTCAAAGGCTGCTTGATTACATGTAAGAGATCAAGATGTCTGTTATAAAATTCTCCCTAGTCCCTTAAAAACATGAATATTCGTGAAAAATTACTAGAAAATATCTAGAATCCCTAGATTGTAGCCTTTACCTATAATAGACCCAGCTTATATAGAAATCATATTACTGGAAGAACTGCACAATCTACAGTAGCCAGTTGTTAGCAGGGCTGCCAGAGAGCAATGTTCCCTTCTGAAATTACATGCTTATTGCTCATGTTGTTTTATTTGTTCTAAAGGTTAAACTTTTCCTGCCCTTAAAATATTGTATGTCATTCTTTGAAAATCATATTAAAAATGCTGAATTCAGGGTTTTATTTCCATATAACTTACTAGTTGGAAGGAGACAGAGTCATTCTTTACATTTTGTTCTCTCAGTGGAAAGAGATCATTTAGAAACAATAGCATCTACTTTTCTAAACAAGGGAGTTATTTCCATCCTGGGGCTCATATGTCTGAGAATAAGCCAAACATTTAATGGGTTTTTTACTGAGCCAAGAACCATTTGAAGTGTGTTCTAAAACCAAAGGACAGGAGAAAGGAGTAAAAGAGAATTTTAGCAACTGACTTTACCTAGAAAGAAAAAGTTAAAAATGCTCCAGCTGTGGCCTTTTGGAAGTTATTTCAAATCTACCCAAACAGCAAATGTTTTTCAGGTGACATGTAAGAACCTGTTGAATTCAAAATTTATCCAAATCACCCTCGCAGCCAAAATGAACAGGTAGACTCGTTTCAACTTGTCCTTCTTGTGAGTGTTTCTGAAAATATACCTTCAGAAATAATGACATATTTTAGCACCATCCTTCCTTTTTCTGAAACTATTAAGTTATTAGAAGCTAAGTACATATTCTCTGAATTAATAATATGCTATTTTCAAAGTCAACACTGTTGTTAATTTGCATGAGTCTCTGTTTTCCTTTGGAACACACACACTCTGGCTATTCCCTAGCACTCTCTTGCAGACGAATCTTCTTATCATGCTTACTAGAGAACTGGAGATGCCACAGCCCTACTGCAAGGGAAAGAAAGCTGCTCTTTTTCCGGGACTGGGGTGGTAGGAAGCTATTGGAGCGTGTCTTCAGGTATTTCTGCTTCTGTGAATACTAATTTTCAGCTGGGGCACAGTTCATTCTGCAACGCCCCTCATCCCTGCACTGGAAAATTGAGAATGATAATATTTTATGTCAAGACCATATGAGCCACACCATTATAATATAGAATCATAGGGTATTGATGCTGGAAGGAATTGCTGATACTCTAGCTCATATGTCTAATTTTATAGATAAGAAAACTGAGATGTTAATAAATATTTTGTAGCTTAATAAAGAATAAGATCTGGAGCTCAGGGCTCCTGACATTCCCCTCCTGTGACATCTCTCCTGAACATGTCTCCTGACATTCTCATTGTGTCATCTTGCAACTCACAAAGTGTATTTGTTAAACAGTTTAATTATGTCTCAAATCTAATTTTCTCTCTTTTTCCAAGTAAAGCCAGCTTTCTATCAGTATGTCTAATGTGAGTAATCCATTGGCTATGGTTATTCTGTCTCCCTAATACAGTGATCCTCAAGCTTTTTGGCACCAGGGACTAATTTTGTGGAAGACAGTTTTTCCACAGTTGAGATGATTCAAGCACATTACATGTATTGTGGGCTTTAATCTAATGCCACTAGTGATCTGACAGGAGGTAGCAGTCCATGGCCCAGAGGTTGGGGACCCCCGCCCTAGTGGACAGAACCATAAGAAGGGGTAGTTTTATGTTTTATTTCCATCATTTGATTTAAATGTGACTCTACCAGTTGGTATCATGATCTGGTAGTACAGAATGTCAATGGAGAATTATCTCTTTGAATAACTTTTAATTTTAGGATTTGATTAAATGAATACAGGAAGTCTTTTTTGGGGAGATTAATGAAGTAAAGCAGAGTCTCCAGTAACCACTGAGTTTATCAAAATGGAGTGGTCACGTGGATCAGAAAACAGAGGTGCAGATGTATATCAGAAACTGGAAACAGGCATCAAAACATTAAGACAGACAAAATGAAAGCACTACCCTTCTAATTTTTTTTTCTCTTTGTGAGGAAAATGCTGATCAGTCCCAAAGCTCAGTGTCAGTTCCTGTCTCTTATCCAAATTTTTTGAAAACTTGGGCTTCCCTGGTGGCTCAGATGGTAAAGAATCTACCTGCAATGCAGGAGACCCAGGTTCCCTGGGTTGGAAAGTTCCCCTGGAGGAAGGAACAGCAATCCATTCTAGTCTTCTTGCTTGGATAATTCCATGGACAGAAGATCCTGGCTGGTTACAACCCCGTGGCGTCTCAAAGAGTCAGACACTACTGAGCAGCGAATACTTTCACTTTCTCAGAAAACATTATCTGGTCATATGCACTCTCCCAAATTCCAACCCCAAATCTAGAAGTGTTGTTCTAGGACGGATATAAGGAACTGTCAGGAGCTTTGTGGATCAGTTTCTATGCTTGTTGGAAGCAAAATTAGCATCTTAAAAAAAAAAAACACTGAGGTGGTAAAGTGGGAGCAGCAGAGTTTAGGGAAAGTGAGAAGAGAGTCTGGAGTCTGTTTCTTCTCTGATGACCAGGGCTATTTGGGAACCTGACCCTCTTGCCACCTCTGTCTGATACTTTAGCACCTGGAATTGAGGGGAGTCTTGTCTTCCTCTTCAGACATGCATTTAAGACCTGTTTTCTGCCATCGTCCTTTCTCAGCTTATTGCTTGCATGCCAACCCCTCTTTTCTCACATCACACTGGAGACTTTACCAATTATACTAGACTCCAAATTCATGTGCTCTTGTTGTCCAAATCCTACCCATCATGCAATTGAACTAAAACAGCCGTTTATTTGTTTGGGATTGAGTTCTAAAGTTGTCAAACTCCCCGTAAGACTGCTGTTCCTTCCCATGTTACCCCAAACTCCTCTCCTCTCCAAATTACCGTTCATACTCAGAGTGCTGTGGAGCCAGTATGTTAACACCAGGTGAGAGTCTGGAGACAGAAAACTGGCTTCACTTCCAGCTTTCACAGGTGTGGTTATATTCATCACAGATGAAGATAACAACCTCTTTTAGAAAAGCTGGCTACTGGCTAAAACTCTTTTTTTCACCTCTTGAGAGCTATCTGATACGTTTAGACCAATGTCTTCAAAATGGGGTACAAGCACAATACTGGGTGTGAAGGCAACATTAAGACTTCCATTTGAATCTTTTTATTTCTTCCTTTTTCTTATCTACTCTTACAAACACTAAATAATGTACATAGATTAGTACAATAGTATCTGTGTATAATTTATAAATAGATAAGATTTTCACTGATAGAAGCATATGACTAAAACTTCTGTAGACTACTACCTTATTGGAGCAAGCACCTGGTAACCCAGAGTAAGTAATCAATAGATTATACTAGAGTGATGTGTTCATAGATGGATAAAGCTAATGAAACTACTACTGTGCTCTGGGGCATGAAAAGTCTTTCTTCATCAATCAGTCCGACTTGTACTCAGTTCATTTTTAGTATCATCACTCCTAAAAGTGTTCAGGTAAAAGGAATTTTTTCTTCTAGAGAAGGTTATGTCAGTAGATCGGCAATGCATGGGATATAAAGTAACATAGATGAAACTAATGAAAAAGTCAAAATTGTGGGCAAAAGTCTCAGTGAGATCTGAGGTGAGCCTTGGGGTATATTTCAACTGATTTAAAGGGACTTTAATTTTCTCATTTCAGAATTACTGAGAAAGTCCACACTCAGTCGCCTTGTTTGTTGGAAAGAAGAAATCTCCTCAGAAGAGCTTATTCCTTGACATGAGGTTTTGAAATATTTAGTTTCACTTAGAAATGTCCAAATGAATTGAAGGGTAAACAGTCTAGGATTTAAATGAAGCATAAAATGACAGGTTGATTGACTTATATAGCTGTGAGTTAGAAACTTTGAAGTTATCACATGCATGTTCTATACTCAGTGAAGACTATTCTTGTGGGACTCACATATATGTGGCATGATTTCGACAATGTATTACAAACCAATGATAATGTAAAATAATTAATGCAAGGTAGAATACCTTGTAAAGTATAAATAATTTAATAATGCAAAATAATCTGGAATTTGCCTGAGGACTATATTTGAAGCACAAAGTTGGTAAGGGCTAATCAAGTGATTCTTTATGATCAACCACACCACTTTAACTCAATATGAAATTGTTGCTGTCCTTTCATCATTTGAACAAGAGTAGCTAATTTTATTTTGAGAACCAACTATTCAGTGAGAAATAGAACTTAATAACAGATTTCTATAGAAAACTCATGCATTTTCAAGGAAATTGGATTCTGGAGAAACACAGGTGTCTGCAAAAACTTTCTTGTAAGGATTTCGGAAAGTTCTTTAGAAAATCACTTCACCTTCAGAACTACTGGTGATAATCCTATTATGGAGTTCCTACTATGTGTTAAGCTTTCTCCTAGGTGCTTTAATTAACTTTTCATTAGTCCTTCAAATAATCCCACAGAATTGAAAACTGAGATTTTGAGAGATTAAAGACTAGCTAAAGGACACAAAGCTTGGAAGTTGTGATGTTAGATTTTAAAGGTAGGCCTATCTCATTCCAAATCCTCTGCTCTTTAAAACTATCTCACTTATTGACAAATTATTATTAGTTATTCAAAGTCCAAGAACTACTACAATAATGTATGTACTTTGTCCCATATGTCTGTTTTGAATCTGGGCATTTCTAAGGTGAAAAAGAGGAGCAGAGAGTGAGAAGCACAAGTGAAGAGATGTAACATTGCACTAACATTCTTTTTCCATAGCCTAAAATTGCTTCTCAAGATAGTAAAATATTCAAAGTGAAAATTTTCCCAAAATATTTGGTGGTAACATTGCAGTAAGAAGTAATGGCAGAATATGAATTATAGATATGAAAACATCTAGTGAAAAGAAAATAATTCTGAACCTCTCATGAAGGGTGATCTTTGGAGGATAGGAGAGGGTGGTGATTATCTGCCTTTACCATAGTAAGTAAAGGAAGCTTGGACTTTCAGTACCTGGGAAAAGAGAGAAACCATCTGAGTGATCAAGACTGTTGGAGAGAAACTCTGAGAGAGGAGTCAAAATCCAGAGAGTAAAATAAAAAGTGGAAGAAGTGTGGTTGGGAAGGATGGTGAGGTTTGAAAAGAGAAAGCTCTGAGAAGCTGAGATGAAAAATGTCTTAGACAAAGTCAGTCCTCTACAAGAAGACCACTTTTCATGTGCTGACTCTCACATTTGCAGTCAATCTCAGTATAAATGGAAAGTAAGGGCAATATCCCGTCTTCTGCCTGCTCAAGTGTGGCACATGACCTCTGCAGCCAGTCAGAAGCCTTGCCAGGACTTTAGAACTTTCAGTTCAGTTTAGTACAGTTCAGTCGCTCAGTTGTGTCAGAATCTTTGTGACTCCATGGAGCGCAGCACACCAGGCCTCCCTGTCCATTACCAACCCCCAGAGTCTACCCAAACTGATGTCCATTGAATTGGTGATGTCATCCAACCATCTGATCCTCTGTCATCCCCTTCTCCTCCAGCCTTCAATCTTTCCCAGAATCAGGGTCTTTGTCAAGGAATCAGTTCTTTGCCATCAAGTGACCAAAATATTTGTTTCAGCTTCAGCATCAGGCCTTCTAATGAATATTCAGGGCTGATTTCCTTTAGGATTGACTGGTTCAATCTCCTTGCAGTCCAAGAGACTCTCAAGAATCTTATCCAACACCACAGCTCAAAAGCATCAATTCTTTGGTGCTCAGCTTTGTTTATAGTCCAACTCTCACATCCATACATGACTACTGGAAAAACCATTGCTTTGACTAAACAGACTTTTGTTGGCAAAGTAATGTTTCTGCTTTTAATATGCTGTCTCAGTTCAGTTCAGTTGTGACCCCGTGGACTACAGCACACCAGGCCTCCCTGTCCATCACCAACTCCTGGAGGTTACTCAAACTCATGTCCATTGAGTCAGTGATGCCATCCAACCATCTCATCCTCTGTTGTCCCCTTATCTTCCTACCTTTAGTCTTTCCTAGCATCAGGGTCTTTTCAAATGAGTTAGTTCTTTGCATCAGGTGGCCAAAGTATTGGAGTTTCAGCTTCAGCATTAGTCCTTCCAATGAATATTCGGGACTGATTTCCTTTAGGATGGACTGGTTGGATCTCCTTGCAGTCCAAGGAACTCTCAAGAGTCTTCTCCAATACCATGGTTCAAAAGTATCAATTCTTTGGCACTCAGCATTCTTCATAGTCCAACTGTCACACCCATACATGACTACTGGAGAAACCATAGCTTTGACTAGACAGACTTTTGTTGGGAAAGTAATGTCTCTGCTTTTTAATATGCTGTCTATGTTGGTCATAGCTTTTCTCCCAAGAAAGCAAGTGTCTTTTAATTTCATGGCTGTAGTCAACATCTGCAGTGATTTTGGAGCCCCCAAAAATAAACTCTGTCACTATTTCCATTGTTTTCCCATCTTTGCCATGAAGTGATGGGGCCAGACGCCATGATCTTCAGTTTTTGAATGTTGAGTTTTAAGCAAACTTTTGCACTCTCCTCTTTGACTTTCATCAAGAAGCTCTTTACTTCTTCTTCACTTTCTACCATAAGGGTGGGGTCTCTTTAGATTTTTATTGAGTGACAAAAATGAATGGGATCAGGTGGAGATTACTCACAGTAGTTGCAATGTAATGCATTCTCCAAGGGCACATGGAGCCATCAGTGGTATCCTTCAACAGATCAGATTTGTGGCAGAGATCTGCCTGTATCTACCTCCTTTAGTTCCTGCCAATCCTGGCCCTATATCCTTGACACTGATACCCTTCCAATAAATTCTTTAGCCAGAATTGGTTTCTGTTGCTTGCAGTAAGAACTGTAATTATTACACACTGGAATAGATGTGTGTAATGCATGGTGAAAATGATGCCTGGAAGATGTAAAATGAAAGTTTCTACTGAGAAATACTTGGAATAAGTTGGATGAAGATTGAATTGTATCCCAAAGCACTATTTGAACAAAAGTCATCTGAAGACTATCAGGGGAAGAGAAATGAGCAGGACAGAGCCCTGCCAAACATCCCACTGAAACTAATGGAATACAGGCTATCTTTTATGTGTGCACAAGAAGTCTGCCCCAATTTAAATGTGGAAAGCAGAGGAACCCCTTTTCTTTGTGCATTCCAATGATCCTCCCGGGGTCATCATTAGTGGCTCTGTTGATACCTTATCATACTCTTCCTTGTCTTCTCTATTTACATGAACAGTCAGTCTCAAGCTCTCCAATGTGACTGAAATCTATACAGATCTGGAGAGATGGAGACTTAAACCAGCCCAAAGTTAATCCTGCTACTTTCTAAGCATCATTCACAACATGTTCCAGTGAAGACTATCTTGGGAAATTACCATAGTCATATTGACTCTGTAGAAATCCATAACTCAGCTCCCCAAAATAAGAACACACAACTGAATTCTATAATTAATCCACATTGTGGCAGTTTGTGAATTGTAAGTTATAAACTCACTGTTGAGTACAGCAGTCCTGCTGTTCCCAGAATGTTAATTTTCATGGCTCCATCCCTATAGCAACCTTTCCATTGCTAAGTGCCCATATTCTTCACAACCAAGCCTTGCTTGGCAGTGTTAAACTTTGTAAACCAGTGTTTCATTTGCCCTCAGAAAAACTCTTAAGGTTAACATGAATCTCATTTGAAGACCAGGAAATTGGAGCTCAGGGATACTAAGCGACTTACTCAATATCACACAGTCAGTAAATTGCAATTTCAGGAGAGAATTGCACCATGTTTTTAAATAGAGCTTAATGATATTGTTAAAGGGCATTTGTTTTTATATAGATCTCTGTGTTATGATTACTGTCTTTTTAAGACAAGTATAAAGCATCATTTTCATAGGTGGGGTATTAGAAAGTCCTGCTGACTAAAAATATCTCCCTTATAGAAGAATGAAAGATCGCTGCTACTAATGTATTGCTTTGGGTTAAGCATTTGTTTCACCCTTTGCCTGCCTTCTTTTAAAATGCAAATGTCACTAGAAGAATAACACATCATATCAATGGTTCTTGTCCTTTTGCTCCTTTTAATATCTAGTTAAGTCAACAACAGCAAAAAAACAAGGATGACTACAAGAAAAGCCAAAGGTCATGAGAAGATGCTTAAGGGTGAAAGAGAAAGGAGATAAGAAGACAAGCATCTGCTCTTCACAGTTTCCTGGATCACGAGGGGGCTTCTTCACTCTCTACATCTCCCTGTCCACGTGCTCAGTCTCAGGACCAGAAATAGCAATTGAGATGCCAGGACCATGCTTGTCCCAGCACTCATCTTCCCTGCTGTAAGTGCAGCTCTTAATTCTGGGGCAGATAAAAATAGAGGTGGATGACCAACCTCACAAATGTTTTCCCCAGGGTGTTTCCCTGACACTGATTAAGCAAAGGTGTGGAGTGGTCCCATCCATCTCTATAGTCCTCCACAGGGATCTCTTAAAACTACCACAGAAAATCAGATATGGCTGACTCACAGATATTATCCTCAGAAAATTCTTTCAGAAACCTACCAAGACATAATTCCCTATTTTACAAAGTAATGAACACACAAAGTATACAGGAGTCCTTACTCTTCTGCAGTGCTGAAACCCAGAGGTGAGGCGACTTTGACTGGAGCTCTGAAAGAGGTTCATCCTTTCTTAGGGTGATGACCTTGGAACATCAGAACTTCTGAGTTCCCAGTTGGCCGCTGCTATCACCTCTATGGTATTTTAAATATTCAAATGAATCCCCACTGTGGAAAACTCACATCAGGCATTCATTGAAATGAGTAAGACTTGCACTCTCTTAAGATAGCTTTTATGACATAGAGGTCTCTAGTATGAGTTTATTAAAATATTAGATATTAGGCCACTTTGTAAGTTTTGCAAATTCCTCTGTTTTTTCCCCATTTGACCACTATATTAAAGGGGACAAAGATTTTTGCTTTTGTTTTCTTTTTTTTTTTTTAATACTTTATTCTACATTACAATACTGTATTTGTTTTGCCATACATTGACATGAATCAGCCACAGGTGTCCATGATCTCCCAATGCCGAAGCCCCTCCCACCTCCCACCCCATATCATCTCCCTGAATCATCCTGTGCACCAGCCCCATGCATCCTGCATCCTGTATTGAACATAGACTGACGCTTCGTTCCTACAAGATAGTATACATGTTTCAATGCCATTCTCCCAAATCATCCCCCCTCTCCCTCTCCCTCAGAGTCCAAAAGTCCGTTCTATACCTCTGAGTCTCTTTTGTTGTCTCACATAGAGGGTCATCATTACTATCCTTCTAAATTCCATATATATGTATCAGTATACTGTATTGGTGTTTTTCTTTCTGGCTTACTTCACTCTGTATAATCAGCTCCAAATTCATCCCTCTCATTAGAACTGAGTCGAATTTATTCTTTTTAAGGGCTGAGTAGTGCTCCATTGTGTATATGTACCACGGCTTTCTTATCCATTCATCTGCTGATGGACATCTAGGTTGCTTCCATGTCCTGGCTATTATAAACAGTGCTGCAATGAACATTGGGGTACATGTGTCTCTTTCAGTTCTGGTTTCCTTGGTCTGTATGCCCAGCAGTGGGATTGCTGGATCATAAGGCAGTTCTATTTGCAATTTTTTAAGGAATCTCCACACTGTTATCCATAATGGCTGTACTAGTTTGCATTCCCACCAACAGTGTAAGAGGGTTCTCTTTTCTCCACATCCTCTCCAGCATTTATTGCTTGTAGACTTTAGGATTGCAGCCATTCTGACTGGTGTGAAATGGTACCTCATTGTGGTCTTGATTTGCATTTCTCTGATAGTAAGTGATGTTGAGCATCTTTTCATGTGTTTGTTAGCCATCCGTATGTCTTCTTTGGAGAAATGCCTATTTAGTTCTTTGGCCCATTTTTTGATTGGTTCATTTATTTTTCTGGAGTTGAGCTGTATAAGTTGCTTGTTTATCTTTGAGATTAGTTGTTTGTCAGTTGTTTCATTTGCTATTGTTTTCTCCCATTCAGAAGGCTGTCTTTTCACCTTGCTTATAGTTTCCTTTGTTGTGCAGAAGCTTTTAATTTTAATTAGATCCCATTTGTTTATTTTTGCTTTTATTTCCAATATACTGGGAGGTGGATCATAGAGGATCCTGCTGTGATTTATGTCAGAGAGTGTTTTGCCTATGTTTTCCTCTAGGAGTTTTATAGTTTCTGGTCTTGCGTTTAGATCTTTAATCCATTTTGAGTTTATTTTTGTGTATGGTGTTAGACAGAGGTCTAGTTTCATTCTTTTACAAGTGGTTGTCCAGTTTTCCCAGCACCACCTGTTAAAGAGACTGTCTTTACTCCATTGTATATTCTTGCCTCCTTTGTCGAAGATAAGGTGTCCATAGGTGTGTGGGTTAATCTCAGGGCTTTCTATTTTGTTCCATTGATCTATATTTCTGTCTTTGTGCCAGTACCATACTGTCTTAATGACTGTGGCTTTGTAGTAGAGCCTGAAGTCAGGCAAGTTGATTCCTCCAGTTCCATTCTTCTTTCTCAAGATTGCTTTGGCTATTCGAGGTTTTTGTATTTCCATACATATCTTGAGATTTTTTGATCTAGTTCTGTGAAAACTACTGCTGGTAGCTTGATAGGAATTGCATTGAATCTGTAGATTGCTTTGGGTAGTATACTCATTTTCAGTATATTGACTTCCAACCCATGAGCATGGTATATTTCTCCATCTATTAGTGTCCTCTTTGATTTCTTTCATCAGTGTTTTATAATTTTCGATATATAGGTCTTTAGTTTCTTTAGGTAGGTATATCCCTAAGTATTTTATTCTTTTCGTTGCAATGGTGAATGGGATTGTTTCCTTGACTTCTTTTTCTACTTTCTCATTATTAGTGTATAGGAATGCAATGGATTTCTGAGTGTTGATTTTATATCCTGCAACTTTACTATATTCGTTGATTAGCTCTAGTAGTTTTCTGGTCGAGTCTTTAGGATTTTCTATGTAGAGGATCATGTCGTCTGCAAACAGTGAGAGTTTTACTTCTTTTCCAATTTGGATTCCTTTTATTTCTTTTTCTGCTCTGATTGCTGTGGCCAAAACTTCCAGTACGATGTTGAATAGTAGTGGTGAAAGTGGGCACCCTTGTCTTGTTCCTGACTTTAGGGGAAATGGTTTCAATTTTTCACCATTGAGGATAATGTTAGCTGTGGGTTTGTCATATATAGCTTTTATTATGTTGAGGTACGTTCCTTCTATTCCTGCTTTCTGGAGGGTTTTTATCATAAATGGATGTTGAATTTTGTCAAAGGCTTTTTCTGCATCTATTGAGATAATCATATGACTTTTATTTTTCAGATTGTTAATGTGATGAATTACATTGATTGATTTACGGATATTGAAGAATCCTTGCATCCCTGGGATAAAGCCCACTTGGTCATGGTGTATGATCTTTTTAATGTGTTGCTGGATTCTGATTGCTAGGATTTTGTTAAGGATTTTTGCATCTATGTTCATCAGTGATATTGGCCTGTAGTTTTCTTTTTTGTGGTGTCTTTGTCAGGTTTTGGTATTAGGGTGATGGTGGCCTCATAGAATGAGTTTGGAAGTTTACCTTCCTCTGCAATTTTCTGGAATAGCTTCAGTAAGATAGGTGTTAGCTCTTCTCGAAATTTTTGGTAGAATTCAGCTGTGAAGCCCTCTGGACCTGGGCTTTTGTTTGCTGGAAGATTTCTGATTACAGTTTCAATTTCCATGCTTGTGATGTGTCTGTTAAGATTTTCTATTTCTTCCTGATTCAGTTTTGGAAAGTTGTACTTTTCTAAGAATTTGTCCATTTCTTCCAAGTTGTCCATTTTATTGGCATATAATTGCTGATAGTAGTCTCTTACGATTCTTTGTATTTCTGTGTTGTCTGTCGTGATCGCTCCATTTTCATTTCTAATTTCATTGATTTGATTTTTTTCTCTTTGTTTCTTGATGAGTCTGGCTAATGGTTTGTCAATTTTATTTATCCTTTCAAAGAACCAGCTTTTTGCTTTGTTGATTTTTGCTATGGTCTCTTTTGTTTCTTTTGCATTTATTTCTGCCCTAATTTTTAGGATTTCTTTCCTTCTACTAACTCTGGGGTTCTCTATTTATTCCTTTTCTAGTTGCTTTAGGTGTAGAGTTAGGTTATTTATTTGGCTTCTTTCTTGTTTCTTGAGGTATGCCTGTATTGCTATGAACTTTCCTCTTAGTACTGCTTTTATAGTGTCCCACAGGTTTTGTGTAGTTGTGTTTTCATTTTCATTCATTTCGATGCATAATTTGATTTCTTTTTGATTTCTTCTGTGATTTGTTGATTATTCAGAAGGGTGTTGTTCAGCCTCCAAATGTTGGAATTTTTAATAGCTTTTCTCCTGTAATTGAGATCTAACCTTAGTGCATTATGGTCAGAGAAGATGCTTGGAATAATTTCGATTTTTTTGAATTTATCAAGGTTAGATTTATGACCCAGGATGTGATCTATCCTGGAAAATGTTCCATGTGCACTTGAGTAAAAGGTGAAATTCATTGTTTTGGGGTGAAATGTCCTATAGATATCAATTAGGTCTAACTGGTCTATTGTATCGTTTAACGTTTGTGTTTCTTTGTTAATTTTCTGTTTAGTTGATCTGTCCATAGGGTGAGTGGGGTATTAAATCTCCCACTATTATTGTGTTGTTATTAATTTCCCCTTTCATGCTTGTTAGCATTTGTCTTACATATTGCGGTGCTCCTATGTTGGGTGCATATATATTTATAATTGTTATATCTTCTTCTTGGATTGATCCTTTAATCATTATGTAGTGGCCTTCTTTGTCCCTTTTCACAGCCTTTGTTTTAAAGTCTATTTTATCAGATATGAGTATTGCTACTCCTGCTTTCTTTTGGTCTTTATTTGCATGGAATATCTTTTTCCAGCCCTTCACTTTCAGTCCGTATGTGTCCGTTGTTTTGAGGTGGGTCTCTTGTAAGCAGCATATATAGGGATCTTGTTTTTGTATCCATTCAGCCAGTCTTTGCCTTTTGGTTGGGGCATTCAACCCATTTACATTTAAGGTAATAATTGATAAGTATGCACCTGTTGCCATTTACTTTATTGTTTGGGGTTCAGGTTTATACGCCCTTTTTGTGTTTCCTTTCTAAAGTCTATCCTTTAGTATTTGTTGGAGAGCTGGTTTGGTGGTGCTGAATTCTCTCAACTTTTGCTTGTCTGTAAAACTTTTGATTTCTCCTTCATATTTGAATGAGATCCTTGCTGGGTACGGTAGTCTTGGCTGAAGGTTATTATCTTTCATCACTTTAAGTATGGCTTGCCATTCCCTCCTAGCCTGAAGAGTTTCTATTGAAAGATCTGCAGTTATTCTTATGGGGATCCCCTTATGTGTTATTTGTTGTTTTTCCCTTGCTGCTTTTAATATTTGTTCTTTGTGTTTGGTCTTTGTTAGTTTGATTAGTATATGTCTTGGGGTGTTCCGCCTTGGGTTTATCCTGTTTGGCACTCTCTGGGTTTCTTGGACTTGGGTGATTATTTCCTTCCCCATTTTAGGGAAGTTTTCAACTATTATCTCCTCAAGTATTTTCTCATGGTCTTTATTTTTGTCTTCTTCTTCTGGGACTCCTATAATTCGAATGTTGAAGCATTTCATATTGTCTTGGAGGTCTCTGAGGTTGTCCTCATTTCTTTTAATTCGTCTTTCGTTTTCCCTCGCTGATTCATTTATTTCTACCATTTTATCTTCTATTTCACTAATCCTATCTTCTGCCTCCGATATTCTACAATTTGTAGCCTCCAGAGTGTTTCTGATCTCATTTATTGCATTATTCATTATATGTTGACTCTTTTTATTTCTTCTAGATCCTTGTTAAACCTTTCTTGCATCTCCTCAAACCTTGACTCCAGGCTATTTATCTGTGATTCCATTTTGATTTCAAGATTTTGGATCATTTTCACTATCAGTATTTGGAATTCTTTCTCATGTAGATTCTCTATCTCTTCCTCTTTTGTTTGGTTTGGTGGGCATGTCTCCTGTTCCTTTACCAGCTGGGTATTCCTCTGTCTCTTCATCCTGTTTATATTGCTGCGTTTGGGGTGGCTTTTCTATATTCTGGGAATTTGTGGAATTCTCTTTATTATAGAGCTTTCTCTCTGTGTTTGGGGTTATATCAGTGGCTTGCCAAAGTTTCTTGATTAGAGAGGCTTGTGTTGAAGTTCTGGTGGGTGGATTTGGATTTCCTCTCTCTGGAGTGTTGTGAAGTGTCAAGTAATGGGTTATGGGACGTCAATGGTTTTGGAGTATTTTGAGCTGCCTGTGTATTGAAGCTCAGGGGTTGTTTTTGTGTTGCTGGAGAACTTGTGTGGTATGTCTTGCTCTGGAACTTGTTGGCCCTTGGGCGGTGCTCAATTTCATTACAGGTATGAAGGCGTTTGATGAGCTCTTATTGGATAATGTTCCCTGTATTCAGGAATTCTTTGATGATCTCAGGATTTGGACTTACGCCTCCTGATTCTGGTTTTCAGATTTATTTTTATAATAGCCTCATGATTTCTCCATCTATTCAGCACTAATATTAAAACATCTGGGTTAATGATGATAGGTTTCTCCACTTTGAGGGTCGTCCCTAGAGGATCGCTGAGTTACTTGGAGGAGAGAAGAGGGAGGGGGTAGTTAGAGGTGAGTGGAATGGGATGAGGTGGAATCAAAAGAGGGAAAAGCAAGCTAGCCCATAACCACTTTCTTGTGTGTGCTCCGAAGTCTGGACCGCTCAGAGGTGGTCACAGAGTTATACATGGAAGAGGAGAGGGAGGAAGTAGATAGAGGTGGACAGGAGGATAAAAGAGGGAGATGGGAAGGAGGGATACAGATCCGGCCAGTGACCAGTTCCCTGAGAATTCTCCACCTTCGGGAGCACACAGAGATTCATAGAGTTGGGTAGAGAAGAGGAGGGGGGAGGGATGAGACAAAAGCCACCTGGTGGAGAAAAGAGAGATTCCAAAGGGGGAGAGAGTGGTCAGGCCAGTAGTCTCGCACTCATGTAAAATTGGGTACTGAAGATTAGGTTTTTAAAAGTACAAAATTGGCAACAAATACCAAAATGTTGAGATTAAAAATCTGGAGTAGAGATTGGATTTTCAACGATAAAATATTAAAGATAAGAAGAAGAAGGAGGAGAGAAAATTTTTTAAAAAATTGAGAAAAAAAATAATAAAATAAAATAAAAGACTCCAGAATTATTAAAAGACAACTTCCACCTCCAATAAGACTATATATGGCGTTTGCTTTAAAGATAGGGTTGTTTTTTTTTTTTGAAAAGTAATTATAGGTTATAAAAATAATAAATAGAAATATAGAAGACTTAAAAATTTAATCAAGTTTAGGAAAAAAACGAAAAAGAAGAGAAAACAAATTTAAAAAAAAAAAAAATTTTAAGGAAAAAAAGTTCTTAAAAAAAAATCACGCTTCCACATCATCCCCCCAAAAAAAAAAAAAATTGATCATAAAAGTAGTAACGGTATAACTGGCACATTCTCTGTCGTTGTGGACTGTGTGGGGTCGCTACCAAGGCAGTTCCCTCTGTTTGACTTCCTCTGTTTGCTGGTCCCTTCCGTGTCTGATTTCCGTCTTGACACAGGGAGGGTGGTAGTGGACTCTGCACTGTGCTTGCCCCTTCTCGCTCCTTGGGATAACCTTGTGGGGCCTGCCCTATGCTTCATGCACTTCCCCGGTCTATGCCGCTCAGGTTTGGTGCTCCGGATTGGCGGTCAGGAAGCCCTCCGAGACTTGGATTTGGTTGAACAGGGGCTTTGTTCCCTTCCCAGGTCCGAGTGGCTTGGGAGTTTGGCGTGTGCCATTGCGACTTCTGGGCTTCCGGGTCACTCAATTTTCTGGGAGCTCCACCGGGGCTCTTTCTCAGGCAGATGATGACTGTTCAGAGCCCCCCAGCAGTCTCAATAGCAAAGAAACCTGCTTGCAATTTGGTAGGTAATGTCACTCTTGAGCTGCGATTGCCCCCTTCCAGCACTTAAGGCTCTGGCTGCCTGTCGCCGGAGGGGGGATGGTCTGCAGCCGGCTAGTGCCGATCCGTCCTTTGTTCTGTGCGTGGGCCTGTCGGTGTCTTATGTTCGAGCGTTTCGCGTGTTGGCTATCCCACAGTCTGGTTTGCTAGACCAAGATAGTTCTTTCTAGCCACACGCGGACCCAATTCTGGCCCCGTTATGCCCTGATTCTCGAGAAAAGCCTTGCAGCCTACATCTCCCACTGCCCAATTCTGAGGAAGCACTGTCACTGGCGCGATCCTCCTGCCCAACCCCCACTGCTGTCGGACGCAGGCATTTGCGCTGCTTATCCGCTGGGGGTTATACTGTTGAATTCGTAATCTGTTGGTTTTAATTATTTATTTATTTATTCTTCCTTCCTGTTATGTTGCCCTCTGTGCTTCCAGGGCTCGCCCCATACACAGCTGTGAGAATGTTCCCCAATTTTAGGAAATCTCTCTTTTTAAGAGTCTCTTCCTGGGACAGGATTCTCTTCCCGGGACGGGATTCCCTTCCCGTGATGGGGCTCCCTCCCTACCTCCTTTGTCTCTATCTTCGTCATATATATTAATTCCTACCTGGTTTTGAAGCCAATGATCTGCTTTGCTGGATGCCTGATGTCCTCTGCCAGCAGTCAGAAGTTGTTTTGTGGAATTTGCTCAGCTTTGAAATGTTCTTTTGATGAAGTAGTTAGGGAGAAAGTGTTCTCCCCATCCTATTCCTCCGCCATCTTTCTTCGTCCTGCTTTTGTTTTTCTTATAATCACGGAAAACTTCTGTTATTTAGTTAATAATTTAAATTCATTTAAAAAATTGAATTTATTAAAGAGAAAAATAATCTGGACCTTGATTGAAAATTATTAGAAAATAATTTTAAAGCTTTGTATTTTCAATTAATTTAGATAAAAATTGTGAGAAAGATACATTCCCCAAATATGAAGATAAACAATAAAAGTATAAAAACTATTAGCCAAACAGACTGAACAGTCAAAAATTGAAACACATCTGATTATTTTTATTAATGTAAAAGTACAAATGATATCATATTTAGAATTTTTTGTAAAATTATTTAATCAGTGTTCTGAGGCTCCAGTACTGTTGGCCAGTGGAACTGGGGCAACCCCTTCCTAACATCTATTTGCACTGTAGCTTGGATCCTTAGCTAATCCTGAATATTGATTCTCAATTACTGATTTACACAGCAGACTTACCCAGAGTCCCAGAAGGAGAAAGACCATGGCTCAGGACTTCATGGAGATATATGTGTGTATAGAAATACATGTCCAGAGGAGCAGCTGCTTGGATGGAAGTTAAATTGCAGGCAAAGAATAATGGGCTCCTGAGAAAGGGTATACCTTAGAGGGAAAGGAGTAGGGACATATGAATTAAGAATAGCCCCCAGGATGAGGGAGAGAGAAGGGTACAATTTCTGAGACCTCCATGTTTTTGTTGTTATTGTTTAGTCACTAAGTCATGTCCTACTCTTTGGAACAGACTGTAGCCTGCCAGGCTCCTCTGTCCATGGGATTCTCCAGGCAAGAATACTGGAGTGGGTTGCCATTTCCTTCTCCAGGGGATCTTCCTCACCCAGGGACTGGACCCTTGTCTCCTGCATTGGAAGGCATTCTTTACCACTGAGCCACCAGGAAAGCCTGCAGTTTCTGAGACCCTCATATAGCTTAAAAGAACCCATCACAATCCTGTTACCTGGGGGCACCAGTTGAACCTTTGGGGAAAAAGTGTGTGTGTGTCCTATAACGCAGTGTCACTAAAGAGCTATAGCACTTTGCAATCCAGACACCAAGGGACACTCCTTACTAACAAAAAAGGCAGAAGTGAAAAATGGCCCACTTGCATTGTAAAAACATGCTGTGTCAGCAAACTGTTAACCGATCTCTTGTAAATTTTGTCATCAAGATGGTAGGAGATAACCCCAAAGGTGAACCGCCTCTCCATAAAGCTGTCAGAAAGAGGCAGCCTTAGCTACTATCAGCCGCACAACAGAGGACTTTGATATGTAACCAAGGGTAACAGGTTTGAGCCACTCAGAGTCCTGGCTTCTCCGCTTCTACGTGGCTATCAGAAAGACTGCAGTGTGGCAACCCAGCCTCCAGGAGGGCAGTTCAGCTCCCACTTGAGAGCAAGTGGAGAAAGGCAAGGGAGAAAATACAGAGAACTGTCTTGTAGACACAGGTTTCAAGCTCTGGAGGTTTGAAAATTTTGCAAGGAAAAACTACAAGAAAGAATCAGAGAGCTTCTTAGTAATACAAGTGAGGCTTGGAAACCATCATCATTTGGAATATAAGTGTAAATGTGGTCTCATTGATACAAATACTCTTTAGGCCTATAACCTAGTAGCTACTCAATAATCTTATTTTCTAGTTTTTTTCCACTGCCCTACTATTTAGGAAGGTCAAAGAGAGATTGATACAACTCAGTGAATTATACAATTCAGTTATACAAATCACAAATTATCCAAAACAGTTTTTCTTTTTTAGAAACCATTTTTTTTTTTTACAAAATGGTCCTTTCATTCTGTGTTATAAACATTTCTTCATTTGTGTTGCAGTGTTTCTGTGGACCGGCTGCCACTTCTAATAGAAGGTCTTTGAGATTAGAACATTTAATGTGACTTGTTTCATATCAATACTTAATGCTTTGGGGTCTGTTCCTTTTGAAAATGTGATGAAATCTATGAATATTCTTCTCAGAAAGACACATGGATATATAACCCTAGAGTATGCCAGCTTCTAATTCCCTTCAACACTTCCTCTCCTCCATCATCTTTCATACCTACAGCCCATCCCTTGAACCCTTGGAAAATCTTCCTGACACCAGCCTCCCTGCTTTCTCTACTTTCACCAACCCCCTTCTCTAGGGAATCTTCCTGACCCAGGGTTCAAACCCAGGTCTCCCTCATTGCAGGCAGATTCTTTACCATCTTACCCACCAGGGAAGCCTGCAAAGGAATTGAAGCGACTTAAAGATGCACAACCATCGTTAGGCACCATGTTAACTGCTGAGGCTGTAAGGAGAAAGATGATTTGGTCTCTGCCCCCAAGTGGCATGATAATCTAATAGGAGTTCTATCAAGTAAAAGGCAATTGTGTGAACCCATAAAAGGTGCCTCAGACCCTACCTTGGGGCATCAAGAAAGTCTTCCTAAAAGAAGCATATTTATATTGAGAGGGAGCCAAGTAGACTCAATCTCTGGAAAGGGGAGTTTGAAGCAGAGAACACTGATTGAAAATGTTTAACCTGAAATCCAGCCTGTGAAAGAAACTATACAGGACAGTGGAGAGGGGAAACAGATGTGGGTCAAATCAAGGTTCTTTAATCATTGGCTAATATTTAAAAGCCACTTGCATTTAAAACTTGTGATAGTCATAAGATTGGCTCAGTATGTGGGACAGGTGGCACAGAGCAGACATTCAGTACATCTTTGTTGAACTAATATAAGAAGGAATAGAGAAAAGAGTTTATTTTTCTGGATAGTTTATTTGCAAGCACTTTGGGGTAGTATGCAATGAGGGAAAATTTTCCAACTCTTATAAATTTCCTTGTAGAGCTTTATGATTTTGCTTAAAATATTAAAAACTCCATGACTCAAATTGTAAGTATTAATTTAGATTCTGATACCAATGACAAGTTATATCTAAATTATCAACAGCCTTGGGTTATCTATTCTGTTCTTTGGACCTCCTGCCTTCATTAATGAGTATATTTAGAAGTTGATAATGAGAATCATATGTATGGTTAAAAAGTCTCTGAGAGAAGCAAAACCCTTCATTCTAAAAATACTCAAAATATCAAACCACAACATATTTTAGGATGATCATCAGGGGAATACTGTCTACTGGAGAAAAGTTCAGTACTCAGGATTCAGGTGATCTATAACTGGTTAATTGCTTAGCCTTAAGGAAATTATCTATGTCTTATGGTTTTGAGAAAGCCTCACTCTTTTCTAACAATGTTTTTTTTTAATTCTACTCTTTTACTCAATGATGCAAGAATTTATAGTCCTCAGAAATATGTATATATATTCCAAAACTGGAGTCTCTTACCCATTGCCTTATTATTCTACACTAGAATCGTTATGGGAAAATCACAAAGGTGTATGCATGCATGCTAAGTCACTTCAGTTGGGTCCAACTCTTTGCTGCTCTATGGACTATAGCCCACCAGACTCCTCTGACCATGGGATTCTCCAGGCAAGAATAACTGATATGGGTTGCTATTCCCTCCTCCATGGGATCTTCCTGACGCAGGGATGAAACCCACATCTCTATTGTCTCCTGCATTGGCAGGCTGGTTCTTTACCACTAGCACCACCTGGGAAACCCATGAAGATGTATAAGCTTTATTAATTTGAAAGCTAAGATCTTTCTAAGCAGGTAGCACTATAATTGCACAGTTTCTTTTTCTTACTCTTTGGATTAGAAAATCATCACTTTGAGAGAACACTGGTAGGTAAAAGACCCCCATGAATGAGAGTAACACTAAATAAAGACACTGGGTTTATTGCACAGCTTGTAATATGAGGTAGGTCCAGACATAATCTAGACCTAGATTCTCACTTCATTTTGGCCAGTACAAAGCTTTTCCCCAATGGCTACCTTATTGTTTAAGGGCTCATTATGGGGAGAGTATTTATAGGCAATGCTCTGCCTAAATCAGAGCAGAATATATACTAAATTCTTATATTGAGACCCAGAAGTATATAATCTTCCACTTTTCTTAACCTTAGTGTCCTCATTAGAGAATTTTGGGAAAAAAAAAAAAACAAGTCTTTGTGTCTTTGTTCCACCACTTACTGATTATGTACTCTTAAAAATATCATTTAATATGTCTTATTATCCAAATTTTACTGAGGCATATGCTAACACCTTACCTCACAGGGTTATAAGAATGAACAAAATAAAATTAAGTGTTTCAAAAGTAGTCATGTAAGGTTTTATCAGATAGTCCCCTTTGCTGAGGCAAAACGTGTAAACATGCTTCCATATGAACAATAAGGAGTTGAAATTTTTATACTAGTTCCTTCAATTTTCCAGAGCATACATACTCAACATATGTTTATTCTTCCATTCAACAAATATGTATTAACTGTGCATTTTTAATTTTTAATTATTGGGGATAGTGTGGCACTCAAATCACATTTTGGGGGACCAACAGATACAGAGAGTGAGCCAAACATTACAATGATATCAAAGGTCAATTTGTACATCATTTTCATCAGTTTAAGTCTTTCAAGCCACACGTTGAGCCCAAATTCTGAATTAAATGAACTGCCAGAACTGTATGCTATCCCAGGAATGTCTCATAGAGTAGCACTGTTCTGTAAAAATAACTTTGTCTTATATTTAAAAAAAAACCTGAAAGATCCTGGAATGCCATTTCTTTCCAAAAGAGTAGCCATATTTGAATTTTCTTAGCAGCTTGCTGAGAGAGTGCAAAGCTAACAAGAATCAAAACAGACTCTTTACATAGTTTGTTTGGGTCTAGAGGAAATCTGTCCATGAGCTTTTGTGAAGGGGCCAACATGTCAGCATATGCCTGACTACAGTGAGTTTATCTTTCAATTGATTTAGTCCATTCTGAGGAATCAAGATGATGCAAGAGTGTGGCACATAACCAAGCTCATTCTCTTTTCATTGACAGAGGTGTTAGAAATGTCTTTATTCTTGTGGATCACTTGATCAGAGTCAGAGACGATGTTTAAATTCCTATGATAGTTATTTTTTTCTGCTTCAAGATTGTATTAACTTATGATATAATGTTTCCAACAGTAATGGTCATCAACAGCAAAGAGATAGAGTGGATCCACGTTTCTGCTGCCCTTGATTTACATGCAATTTCCTGGAACATATGTTCTATTAATGGAGTTTGAAATTAGGCTTTCACCTTCTGAAAATGCTCGAAATTGAGCTACAATGGTAGTGGATATGTTTTTGCGGTATTCTCACAAATAATTCAGTCTTGGATATTCCAAGAAAATGTCCTCTATTCAAAATCTGTTTCTTTGAAGTTGGCTGGTATATGTGAATACCATGGGTAAAAACTGAGGTTAAATTGAGATCATGCACCTGAGTAGTAGTTACCTCAGGCTTCTCTTTCTCCAGGTTATTTGCACAGTTTCTCCAGGTTGTTTGCTCAAGCCACAGAACTCTAGAGAACAAGACAGCAGGTGCCAAAGAAGTACAGCCCACAGCTGACTAGAGAGTGGCTGTGCCCAGCACCTTGTTTCATATAGCAACATGTGAAGCACTGCCAGGACCACCGAAACACATGGGGTTAGAGGGAGCTGCGGCCTCACAGAAGCAATAGAGATGTGTTAAGGTACTGAAATGCCAATGCAATGTGGCATAAATGCCAATCTTATTTTTATCCACAGGCTGGTGAAACCTGGTGGCATATGGTTATACATAAAATCAACAAATATTACTTGAGAACCTAATATGCCCAAGGTGTACACACACACACACACACACACACACACAACAAACACACACACACACATGCAGTTAAATGTAAAAGACATTTATATAACAAAGTTTACTGATTATGTAAAAATTTTTAAATAACAGGAATTAAGGGTCTAACAAATTCAGGCATGCTAATCTTGTTTCTGGTTAAACAGCTACTGAATGATGTTAGGTCTCTGAATAAAACATTAAAAACCTAGGTTTTAATTCTGGCTTTTCTTAACTTTGCTTAAATATGATTGTGTTTTTTTCTATTCATATTTGGAACATATTTTAGCTATAGAATAAAATAACTCTGGAGGATGAGCTGAAGAAAACCTAACCAGCCTGACCTTAATTATCAGGAAACAAAACATATGCCAAGTCCATTGCTCCCAACACGGTTCCCTCTTCTTTCTCCTCTGTTGTCTACAAATAAATGCTATGGCTGGTCATCAAGATCAAGGAAATCAATTATCAAATGGTAGAACCTTAGTGACTGTTCTCCCTTAGCTCCTGGAAACTCTGAACTCTGTTGCATGCCCTCTGCTTACTTGATCCCAAAGATGCTCCTCCCATATCTTCTGTATTCATAAGTCACATTGGCTATCAGCTTTGCCTGACATGTCTCTGGTTTCTTCTTCCTTTTATTCTAATAGTCTTTTGTCTCTCAAATACTCAAATAAAAAGAGCCTTGTGCCAATAAGAGGTGGAAAACAACAAAATGTGTTCAAGACCTCTACAAAGCTGAATGTGGCTGGTGCATGACCAAACAGATTTACACAGACAGGATTGGAGAAATGGGGCTTAGTTAGATAAAACCTTAGAGTTCAGTGGTGGAAATTTTGAATTTTTACCCAAAGCATTATACAATATCAATGTAAAGTGTGTTGTTAGCTGCTCAATTGTGTCCAACTCTTTGGGACCCCATGGCCTATAGCCCACCAGGCTCCTCTGTCCTTGGGATTTCCAGGCAAGAATACTGGAGTGGGTTGCCATTCCTTTCTCCAGGGAATCTTCCCAACCCAGGGATCAAACCTGAGTCTCCTGCATTGCTGGCAGATCCTTTACCATCTGAGCCACCAGGGAAGACTATCAACGTAAAATGGGTGATGTAAACAACAGATGCTGACATTCATGAAGGAAAAAGGCAATTATGAGTTGTGTTAGGGAAGACTTGTAGAGAAAAGAGCCTTTAAAAGAGGGCAAAATATGCATGGCTCAAAAGGAGGCGGGGGGTGGAGGTCATATATGTAAATGTCATGTTTGCTGCTGCTGCTAAGTCACTTCAGTCGTGTCTGACTCTGTGTGACCCCATAGACAGCAGCCCACCAGGCTCCCGCATCCCAGGGATTCTCCAGGCAAGAACACTGGAGTGGGTTGCCATTTCCTTCTCCAATGCGTGAAAGTGAAGTTGCTCAGTCGTGTCTAGATGATGCTAAGTTGGTGTTTCTGGTTAGAAAGTGTGTTTGAGGGGACTGGTAAAGGATAGGTGTGGAATACTAGAGTGGAGTCATACTATGAAAGGCTTTAAGTTTAGATTGATTAAGTTATGCTTTATCCTTCAGAACCACCCTTTTCCTATGCCTTATTTGTCTCCCAGAATCAGCATTGGGTCCTATTTTCTGTCCTTATTTATCCACATTGTGGTGAAGGGGTACCTCCATCTGTTATAAGTCTTTGTCAGTTTCTTCATAAGGCAGATGGTCTGTTTTTGTTTCTAGACTTTTCCAGATCTCCTTGAGGGTTTTATCCTATATATCTGAGGATTTATTGTTGGTGCTGCTGCTGCTGCTAAGTCGCTTCCGACTTAGCAGTCTTAGCAGTCGTGTCCAACTCTATGCCACCCCACAAATGGCAGCCCATTGTACTCCGCCATCCCTGGGATTCTCCAGGCAAGAACACTGGAGTGGGTTGCCATTTCCTTCTCCAATGCATGAAAGTGAAAAGTGAAATTAAAGTCGCTCAGTCGTGTCTGACTCAGCGACCCCATAGACTGCAGCCTACCAGGCTTCTCCATCCATGGGAGTTTCCAGGCAAGAGTACTAGAGTGGGATGCCATTGCATGTGGTAGATGAGTTTAGACGATGAGTTTTAATAGATTTATTCACCAAGAAGCCACCCTAACACATAAACTAATGGCATCCTCTGTTCATAAGATACAATGGCTAAGAGGAAGGTCAACACAATTTAAGCTGGGATTGCTGCTGCTGCTGCTGCTAAGTTGCTTTAGTCGTGTCCAACCCTGTGCGACCCCAGAGATGGCAACCCACCAGGCTCTGCCATCCCTGGGATTCTCCAGGCAAGAACACTGGAGTGGGTTGTCATTTCCTTCTCCAATGCATGAAAGTGAAAAGTGAAAGAAGTCGGCTCAGTCATGTCCAATTCTTAGCAATCCCATGGACTGCAGCCTACCAGGCTCTTCCGTCCATGGGATTTTCCAAGCAAGAATACTGGAGTGGGGGTGCCATTGCCTTCTCCAAGCTGGGATTAGGTCAAACTTTTTATTGATTGTCCTTGGGTTTTTAATGCATTTATTTTTCTTCCCTGCAATGATTTCATTATTCAATTTATCCTTTTGCATGAACCAAAAGACAAAGAATGTTATTAGATGTGTCCCATTTTCCCAGCACTTACATGGAAAGATACTCAACCTCATTAATTAGAGATATTTTCCAAATCAAAACTGTAATGATGTATTACCTCACACCAGTCAGAATAGCCATCATCAAAAAGTCTACAAACAATAAGTGCTTGAGAGATTGTGTAGAAAAGCGAACATTCATGCACTGTTGGTGGCAATGTAAATTGATACAGCCACTATGAAGAACAGTATGGAGGTTCCTTAAAAAACTAAAAATAGAATTACTAGCAACCCCATCCTGGGCATATACCCAGAGAAAACCATAATTCAAAAAGATGTATTCACCTCAGTGTTTTTAGCAGCACTATTTACAATAGCCAAGACATGGAAGCAACCTAAATGCCCATCAACAGAGAAATGGCTAAAGAAGATGTGGTATATATATACAGTGGAATATTACTTAGCCATTAAAAGGAAAAGGCTTGGGTCATTAGTAGATCCTTGGATGGACCTAGAGAGTGTCATACATAGTGAAGTAAGTCAGAAAGAGAAAAACAAATATATTAATATGTACATGTGGAATCAAGAAAATTGAAATAGATGATCTTATTCACAAAGTAGAAATAGAGACAAAGATGTAAAGAACAAATGTATGAATACCAAGGCAGAAAGAGAAATGAGAGGTTTGGAAGAGTGCAATTGACATATATATACTACTGACACAATGTATAAATGATAACTGATGAAAGCATACTGTATATAGCACAGGGAACTTCAAGCTCTGTGGTAACCTGAATGGGAGAAAAAGCCAATAAAAGGAGAGGATATATATTTGTGTATGGCTGATTCACTGTCCTGTACAATGGAAACTAACACAACATTGTAAAGCAACTATACTCCAATAAAAATTCATTTTAAAAGATATTAGATGTGTCCCTTTTGTAGCTGAGTTTGGCTGCCTGATGCAAAGAGCTGACTCACTGGAAAAGACTCTGAGGCTGGGAAAGATTGAGGGCATGAAGAAGAAGTAGGTGACAGAAGATGAGATGGTTGGATGGCATCACTGACTCAGTGGACATGAGTTTGAGTAAACTCGGTAGACAGTGAAGGACAGGGAAGCCTGGCATGCTGTAGTTCACGGTGTCACAAAGATTCAGACATGACTGAGTGACTGAACAACAACAATAAGCTGAGTCTTGAGAACAAACTATGTGCTTGCTCGTTTTTTCAGACAACCTCAAGCCTTTCCTTCCTGAATAGTTTCAGGTGGGCATGGACCTAAGAAAGACTAATAGGAAAAAGGGAATAGGAAAAGGGGAGTTTAAAATCTATGCTCATTTAAAACTGAGAATACCATCTTTGGGAAAAGATGAAAACTTATTTTTTCTTTTTGCCATTTTATTTTAGTTTTCCTCTTTTTTAAAAATGTTACTTTATTTTACTTTACAATACTGTATTGGTTTTGCCATACATCAACATGAATCCACCATGGGTGTACATGAGTTCCCAATCCTGAACTCCTCACCTACCTCCCTCCCCATACCATTTCTCTGGGTCATCCCAGTGCACCAGCCCCAAGCATCCTGTACCCTGTATCGAACCTAGACTGGCAATTTGTTTCTTACATGATATTATACATGTTTCAATGCCATTCTCCCAAATCATCCCACCCTCTCCCTCTCTTACAGAGCCCAAAAGTCTGTTCTATACATCTGTGTCTTTTTTGCTGTCTTGCACACAGGGTTATCATTACCATCTTTCTAAATTCCATATATATGTGTTAGTATGCTGTATTGGTGTTTTTCTTTCTGGCTTACTTCACTCTGTATAATCAGCTCCAGTTTCATCTACCTCATTAGAACTGATTCAAATGTATTCTTTTTAATGGCTTAGTAATATTTCATTGTGTATATGTACCACTAAAGCTTAGACTCTCTTCTTTACAGAGTTCAATAAGATATCCACTGTTTCTTCTCAAGTCTTCGAGAAGTCTGCCTTAAACATACCACTAAAGAACTGAGTATTCTCCTTAAATATTACAATACTGTTTAAAAAACTAAGAAAAGTACATCTTTATTTGAGAATAATATTTATTAAAGCAGATCAAAAGATTGGCCTAGAGCCCTAACAACTTACCTCTCTAATACTTCTCAGAGCTGATCTTGATCTCATTTCATATACATTATGAGAATTTTGTCTTTTTCACTTAAAAAATTTTTGGTGGAATGAATACAGACTTTCAGTTAAAAGGGAAGAAAATGCTATCAAAACAGTCACATAAAATCGATGGAGAAACAGTGGAAACAGTGTCAGATTTTATTTTGGGGGTCTCCAAAATCACTGCAGATGGTGACTGCAGTCATGAAATTAGAAGACACTTAGTCCTTGGAAGAAAAGTTATGACCAATCTAGATAGCATATTTAAAAGCAGAGACATTACTTTGCCGACTAAGGTCCGTCTAATCAAGGCTATGGTTTTTCCAGTGGTCATGTATGGATGTGAGAGTTGGACTGTGAAGAAGGCTGAGTGCCAAAGAATTGATGCTTTTGAACTGTGGTGTTGGAGAAGACTCTTGAGACTCCCTTGGACTGCAAGGCGATCCAACCAGTCCATTCTGAAGATCAGCCCTGGGATTTCTTTGGAAGGAATGATGCTAAAGCTGAAACTCCAGTACTTTGGCCACCTCATGCAAAGAGTTGACTCATTGGAAAAGACCCTGATGCTGGGAGAGGTTGGGGGCAGAAGGAAAAGGGGACGACAGAGGATGAGATGGCTGGATGCCATCACGGACTCGATGAACGTGAGTCTGAGTGAACTCCAGGAGTTGGTGATGGACAGGGAGGCCTGGCGTGCTGCAATTCATGGGGTCACAGAGTCGAACATGACTGAGCGACTGAACTGAACTGAATTGAGCTTAAAGACATACACGAAACTATGTGTTCTGAATGAAAATCAGTCACATTTTGAGTACATTAATGTAGCCAAATTTCTTGGTCACCAAAAATTTGTCAGAATGTCTCCCAGAAAACATTTTAATTCATTGATTTTCCAGGCAAATATTTAAGTGTCTAGACAAACTGAGTGACTTCACTTTCACTTTTCACTTTCATGCATTGGAGAAGGAAATGGCAACCCACTCCAGTGTTCTTACCTGGAGAATCCCAGGAACAGGGAGCCTGGTGGGCTGCTGTCTATGGGGTTGCACAGGGTCGGACACGACTGAAGCAACTTAGCAGCAGCAGCAGCACACAAACCTTTAGGGAGAGTGAAATGAGATTTTTTTCTTAACAAAGCAAAATTTCAGTCTCACCTTTGCCATTCTCTCATCTCTTTGTCTCTTATACGTCTTTCCATTCTAGCTTCTACCAGAATGTTTGAGAAGTAGATTTTGGTTTGAATCTGAAGTCTTATTTGTTTGTTTTTTAATTTTGTGTGTGTGAGAGAGACAGAGTTGAAATGAAGGAAGTAAATTGGTTTAATACGTTTCTGTTCCTAGCAAAGACAAAATCCACATGGGAAGGGTGGGCTGAAGCTGGCATGAACTGTCGCAGAAATTTGCTCTTGATTTAATTTTAACATATACAATCCCTGGATATATTTGAAATGAAGATGCGTTAGGCATCTGGGCAACTAAAGTATTTTGTAATGCTGTTCTTTTACAATGTCTTGCACTCTATTTTATCTTACAAGGTATTTACCCCTCAGAATAGATTACTGGCACCTAAGTACAAACAGCCAAATTATTACACCCTCCAAGAAACAAAGCCAGCAGAGAGAAAATGTCCTTGCTCTTGTCACAGTATATTTTTAGAAGTAAGCAGCTGATTTTATTTTCTAATGAAAAAAATCTGTGAGTAAATTTTAATTGTGCTGTGAGGGAAAAAATCTATTTGCAATTGAATCCAATTACAACTCATTTGTGATTAAGATTTGGTATTTAATATTGATGGGTTTATATTGTTTTCTTATTGCTATCTATGGAGAATTCAGTATGAACAATATATTGAACACAAAATACATAAATGTCTATTGTTTCTTTAATCAATAAATATTGGATAGGATTTATATGATAAACATAAAAGAATCATTTGTTAAGAGCATTTTAAATTAAAAAAACATGAATATGCATAAATGAAGAGCACCATAGTTCCTGTCTAATGAAACTCCATAGGAAGACATTACGCAGCATTTAATATTACAGACTACAAAGGAAAAAAAATCGAGTTACCTTTGATAATAAACCTCTCCAATTCCCAAATTTCCTCTTGGCAAAACATGTAAAGAAAGATAATTTTCCATGTGATTTGTTGGAAATTAGACTTCACAACAGATATTGATTTAATAGCTAAGCATTCACTGTTCAACTTTGAAACACATCACAGATAGACAAAAGTTTGTTATCTCAGTCCTTCCTGCACCTTTTTCACTCCAAGTTAATGGCCTTACAGGATGGGAGAATCTACCTTTGGCTTTGAAAGTTGTGCTTGGCTTGCATAAAGGAGAGAAAATAAGGCAAAATAACAAACAAACACAACCACAATGGATAACAAAGGGGACTAATTAAGTAAATTATAGTCTGTCTATATAAGCAAAATCATAAAGACATGAATATATCCAAAATATGCTAAAATACTTAAAAATGAAAAGGAAAACATTTATATTGTATTTTTAAGTGATAGAAGGTAGAATGGCACAATTATAAATACATTAAAAGATACATAGCATACTGAAAAGAAATGTACCAAAAATTTTAACGATTTTTTAATCTAGTTTGGGAACTGTAACTTTTTCTTTGTACTTTTGAAATTTCCCAATTTGTATAATGGGAATGTATTATTTCTAAAACTGAGAAAATACACAGTGTTATGTGAATAAAAGTAAATTAGTACTTTCCTCTGCAAACAAGGGGCCACCAAAAACTGAGAGGAAAAATGGCATCCAGGTGCCCATTTATTATAAACCATTTCCTTGCAAATCTAGAAAACAGTGAAAGCCAAAGGAAGAGAGAATCAGGCTAATTAAGATATTGTTCCAACAAAGCTGAAGCCATGGATGTTGCATTCCCTCAATAACACCAGCGTGCTTTCCTGGCCAAAGCTCATTCCATAGGAATTGCTTCACTCCACTCAAGTGTTTCAGCCAATCCCCAGTGTCTATGATTCAACTGAGAGAAACGGCCTATTCCAGTTCTCTTCCCAGTAACGTCCAGCACTTAGGCCTTCACATCAGATCACTCACTCTTGGGAACAATCTTCCCATAATATTTTGGCATTTAAGATATGTTAGAATGAATGGACAGGGAAGCCTGGCATGCTGCACTCCATGGGGTCACAAAGAGTCAGACACAACTGAGGGACTGAACTGAATTGAACTGAGAATGAATGGATTTATAAATCTCCACTGAACTCCCAATACTGAACTCTCAATACTGAACCTCTTTAGGGTACACTGCACGAAATATGATATCTTTTCAAGCTTCATTAAAATATATATTTTTCATTCTATTAACAGGATTTTAGAGCAGAAAAGTTGTCTTTGTGTGACTGTTTCTTAGACCAGGCATAGGAGCTGGGTTCTCACTTGGCTGATGGAGCTTGGGGAGAGGCTAGATTTTGTCTTTAAAAACTGGGGACATATAGAACAGAGGAGGATAGGCTTGTGTGGAGAAAACCAATATTTTTAATTCAGATATTGGGGGAGCTTAATATCTGCACTGCAAAGAGCTTAAGGTGGAACCTGAGTTCAGCTGTACTAGTTCTAAGAGAATAAAACAAGATGAAGTTGAGATTAATGCAAAAATATTTCATAGAGGAAATAGTTCTAGTTAAGCAGCATTACAAGGTCATAATTTCAAAGAGTGTCTGATATCCTGGGTAGTATTTATGAGATAGCAAGAGTAACAAATCAGGCAAGATTAAAGAGTTGAAATGTATACTGTGCAGTATAGGGACCATTTAAGAAAATCCTAAGTCGCTTGTACCTTAAATACACTCATTTATAAATATAATATATTCTTCAAAATGTGTCCAAGTGTCTCATTTAAGTGTCAAAGGGAAAGATTAATAATTTAACTTTATCTAGACTACTTGACTATTAACTCAATACACTACCAAGTAAGCAATACTAAGTCTCATACAAGGATCAACAGAAACATAAAAATTATTTTAATATTAACTCATCAATTTCTATACCTTCTAAGATTGTAAGGCATTGCCATCAGTGAATCCTAACTTCCATGTAGCTGGATTAATATCAGTATATAACAAATAAAACATGATATGCAATTATTGACCATCAAGGGTCCCAAAGACAATATAATGAAACAGAAATAAGTGGTATCTTATTTATTCATTTGTCTCTCATTTTTATGTTAAACTTGATGTTGAGGTATAATAGAAGATTGCCAAGGAAATAAGACATAGTTCTTACCTTTAAGAAACTTGAAATTTAAAAGATAAGAAATGAATGTGAAAAATTTTAATAATGAAAATAGTAATGGTCAGATTAGTCCCTTCAGCTGAAATAGGCTCACCATCATCATTCCTTCTTCCTTCACTGTCTGATGAAGCACGCCCTCTCATTGCCACTCCAGCTAAAAACTGCTTACACCATGTAAAAGGTAGCATCCAGAAAGTATATTCAACCCTTGCTAGCTTTGTTAGCACTCTAGAATCTCTACCTGCTTCATATAATGTACAAAGGAATAGCTCTTCTGACAACTTGAATCCTTGAATAAAAATAATATTTATCTACATTTATTACAAGATATCCCTGGTGGCTCAGTTGGTAAAGAATCTGCCTGCAATGCAGAAGATTGATCTCTGGGTTGGGTAGATCCCCTGGAGAAAGGAATGGCTACCCGCTCCAGTATTCTTGCCTCGAGAATTCCATAGAGGGAGAAGCTTGGCAGCTACAGTCCATGCGGTTCCAAAGAGTTGGACATAACTGAGCGAATAACACTAATGCATTAGATCTACTGCCCAGTACTGTGCTAAGTACTTAATATGCATTGCACTATGAATATTTCCTGAACTAAGGACCCAGTTTTCTTACAGGGAAAAATAACTGATCAAGAGGCTAGGAGATATTTTGATCTGAAAATATGCTAATCTGCTGTCAAAGGTACTCTTAGAAAGTGTAAAGATCAGATGTTCGCCTGTTCTAAGGTTGGTTAAAGAGGTCCCTCCAGGTTCTGGGAGTCTATGAGAGACCCACATAGTTCCTCTGTTTAGAGTAACTATGTCTACAGAAATATTTCAGAATAGTGAGATTGAGCTGCAGAGTCTGAAAAGAGGAGGGAAAGAGTTGGAAAAAACTCTCACATCTGAAACATTTTTATGGGGAAAAGCAAATCACTGTCTGGGTTCGTTCATATTCAACGTCCTTATATCTTTCATCATTCTTTATATTTTCTTCACGTGGGAAGGGAGATAGGAGGGGGTTTCAAGATGGAGGGGACACATGTATACCTATGGCTGATTCATATTGATATATGGAAAAAACTATCACAATATTGTAATTATCCTCCAATTAAAATAAATACATTTTTTAAAAAAGAGTTGACTGCTAGTCAATTCCTTTTCTTTATTTGCCCAAGAAATCTAAAAATATGTTGATGATCACATTAACACACCTTTCAAAAGCTGAAGTCCACTTTTCATTCATTTATGTGTGCTTGTCTCCCAACGCAAGAGCTGGGAGTAATAGCAACTGTGGTCTGACAAAATTGGACAGCTGCCTTTATCCCGGGGCTGTACAGGCGACAGTCTGACTCCAGATTCAGTGCATTTTAGACTTAGAGTTACTTGGCTAGGAATAAGAGAAAGATTATATAATATTTGTGATTTGACATTCCCAATTACCATATAGAGTTAAACTTATGCATATTAATTAAAATATGAGAACACTCCTTTCTCAAAGAATTTGTATCCCAAATGATTCCAGTAACCATGGGACTTTATGAATATGTTATCTTTGCGTTGCCTTGGATTATGATAAACCAGCAATTGCAAATGGTAGGGCTTAGGTCTAGGTAGTATATGGACCACAGGTGTATTCAGGGATGCTGAACAAGTGTTCAAGAAATAAGGAATCTACATAAGAGTACAGATTTCTGACTCCTGTTGGACATTCTTAGTGGACAACAATCAGCTGTTCCAAGTAGCACTTACTCCATTAGACACAGAGTGTGATTTCCACTTTGCCACGAGTCCCCACTGAATTGAACCATGCTTTTCCCACCTTTCATTTAAATTACCTCCCTTTTCTCTGTCTGCATTCGAGTTTACAATTCTAAGCATAGGCTCTGATATGAAATTCATGAAATTCACGGTTTTTGAAAGCGGTAAACATCTTGAAAATAAATGACTTTGTACTTGTAGCATAAATGTGAAAAATAGATATAGCACTAACTTGCAGATGAACACTTAATTAAAGAAATAAAATATAGAATATTCTTTATCTTGGGTTGGCAAATCGTACATGAGTAAACACCATTGTTTGCTGCTATGAATGGACACATTGTATTTTTATTCATTTGCATGTTGAAATCATAATACCCTAGGCATATTTGAATTGTGTATATGATAAAACTGAGGGCCAGTTTCCCAAAGTCATTACATTTAGAGGTTGGTATTTGATCTATTAAGTTTCTATAGCTTTCATCTATTCTGCATTGATCTGTGCTGAAGAACTCAAAAAAGTGTTGTCCTTCAAAAGAAGCTGCAGTTTGCATTGTTTCCATTAGATGGCGCAGAAGATTCTTAAGGTCCCAAACAAGCAGGCGCATTGGCGAATTCTGTGTCATCAGCTATGCGTAAACACCAGCAGATTCAGTCCCACCACACTTTTTAAAGTATTTCAAGGGAGGAGTTAGTTTGTAACTCATGAACTATTTTCTATAAATACTTTCATAAGATATGAGACCATTTCCTTTGCAATCCAAGTTTGCCGTTCCTTGGTTATAGCCCTATTCCCTATCAAGCTTGTGAAAAATTATACCAAGTATTGCAAAAGATATGGGATAGAAAAAAAAATAGAAGGTCACTTTTACACAACATGGAGCAAGGGTCAAATCTGAAGCCCACGAGATATTAACAAACATTTCTAAAAATTTTGTCATTGTCTATAATTACCAGAATATGCTGTGAGACCGTTTACGGTCATTTTTGTCCAATCACCCGTTGAGTTTTCCCTCTAACATTTTTTTTTTTTTCCTTTTGATAATTTAGGATATAAAATGGTTTTCAATACTTTGGATATACTTGGACTCAGTCACATCTAAGTTCTTTTATTATTCCAAGTGCCAATTACTCTATTATACTTCCTCATTTGTGACTTCCAGAGGTTTGGGGTTCTGGAGGATTTGAGCATTGCTTTATTTTAGATTCCAGAATAAACTGTCCCACGTTTATTTTATTGGTAATTTAACTGAGCACTGCACTTGATTATGGTCCATATTTAGAGAAAGAGTTTGAGCCTGAACCATTAAGATGCCTGATGCCTTAGCTTGGATATCCTTAATTCTTCCCTTCACATGTGTTGAAAGACTTAGGGAAGTCCCATGAGACTCCATGCACTGGTTAACAGGCAAGCCCAATGTTTTATATAAACAGGAAGAACATTTTTCTAGCAGATTAGAAGGCTCAGCATACTTGAACCAAAATCTGTTGAGCTCGGAGTGCAAGCACACAATAGTTGTATACTGCCCTTACTACTGTCTCATGCCCCATAATTAGTGCATTCTCTTCTTCCAGTGGCTTATTTCCATTATCCTCTTCTATACAGCTGTCTAAACATTTATGTTTCAAAGTCAGGCCCATCTTGGAAAATCACAGCTTAAACTGATCACAGGGTCATGGTGATAATGTTGAACACTGGCCTGCTTTGACCATCTCTCCATGGAGATATGAGCAGAGACAGCAAAACAGATTATGAGGAACTAATGGCAGACGGGCTACATTTAATTCTATGTCCTTTCCATCCCCCTTAAGGTAGCTTTCTGGTGACAAAGAATGCAATTTTTATACAATATATAGTCCCACTTCAATAGAAATGAAACGGTTCTAAGGTGAATTGAGGACTCAAGGTAAAATCTGCACACCTTGAAAAACAGTACAGTGAACAATGCATCATTGTTTCAGAGAATGTCTTGGAAACAGAACAATTAGAAATAGGAGGATTATGAGCTCAACTGAAGTGGCTCACATAAAATTGGAAAAGCAGAGGGAGCAAACTCCATGAGGCCTTTTTACTGTGAACCTGTGGATATTAGGACTCTTACGATGGCGCTAATGGCAGGCTTCACTTAGTACAATTAGCATAGCTGATCAATTTGAAAGAATTAAAACATAAACCTTAAATAAATAAAACTAGATTAGGAGACTCTTAGGACATTCTTGCTAAGCACTAGAAAAGGGCATCAGAAAATCTAAGTTTAGTCCTTATTCTTATTTATACTGAGTTAAAATTCATCTCACTAAAGCTTCCTTTTATTGATTCTATTTTTAGTCACATAGGCACACAGTATGGTGGATTTTCTGCCCTTTAGGAAGCAATCAGCACTTCTTTGTTGTTATTTTCATTCCTTCATATCCATAACACACACCAACACACACACCTTTAAGTCCTAAACTTGCATAGCGTGGGTATTCTGCATTAATCTTTCTAAAATTCTTTGGTCTTTTTTTTTAAATTTTATTTTATAAATGTTTGATCATTGTAATTGCATACTCTAGAGCACACACTTGTTCAGATCTGAATAACACATGTTCATTTCCAAGTAATAAAAGCTGTGAACTTGTTGATATGACAATAATACTAATATCAATCCAATAAAAATATAATATTTCAAAAAATAAAAATACTGACTTTTAAAGAAATGAGTAAGAAGCAAAAGCCAGGAATAACAATATAATAAGAAACAGAAAGTTTGAAATTAAATGACTATTTGGTTTTAGAATCAAATACCCTATATTTACTTTAATAATTTTATTATTATTTATTCAAATCTGAAAAGAAGGCATTTGGTTGGATCAAGAGCAGATATACCTGTATAGCTTATATTCTAAATTCTTTTGCAGAGTCTACTCTTTTTCAATTCTGAGTAGATAAGTGTGGAGAGAGAAATTGGGGAAAAAAGCTAACCTTTATTTTGAATGGTGAAAGTTTTTTGGATGTAAAAGGCACTATTTTCAACCTAGTTTGAGTTTGATTTATGCTACAGATTGTCTTGTCCAATACCGGCTGTAAGTTTGGACTGATGTTGCCATTACTTCTGATCTCAGTCTGGAGCCTGCGGAAAGGTGAAAAAGAGCTCGTCGAAAACTCAGGTTCTCAGCCAAGAGCAAAGTTAAATGGTCCCCATAGAGACTGAAAAACCTGACCCTGGAGTTAACGACAACATCCTTTTTTTTTTTTTTTTTTTTTCCCCCCACTATATTAAAGAAAATCTCTCTGTCCTGAGAAATACCTGTCATATGAGTTACAAATGGGTGTTCTGGAAGACAGAGAAAGATTCCATGAGTTCAGAAGTCTCTGGATACATTATGCCCATCTTTGAAATTCTCAGTCTACATCAACACAGTAAGTATTCTGAGGAAAGCTGTTCCAGAGAATCCTGGTTAAGATAAATGTTTCCAGACTTAATTTCCCAATATCAGTATCTAAGAGGATATTTGAGCATATTAGCTTGAGGGAAAAAATTGAAGATGTTAAAATGATAGTATTGAAAATTAATGACATAAAGAATGTTTTCAACCCCTCAGTTGTAAACAGGTTCTAAGGAAAAGTCTACTTTCCTCCCACCAGTTCTAATCTCCCATTAGGCATTACATAGGAGATCATAAGAAATTACCACAAAATAAGGGAAACCAATTTGGCTATCATCTATGGACCCTGACAAATGATTTCATTTGAAAAAAAAAAAATCACAAATCAGCTTTCTGTCACAGGCTAAAGTATGAAAAATATTTTATTATAAAAACTGAATTTCATCTCCAACTTCTTAAATACTGCTGTTTTCATACTTTGTATCTTTCTATGGATCTCCACCATCATTATCCATTGTTAAACTGCATAGGAAAGGAAGGTATAACTGCCATTAAACCTTAATGCAGAGACATCTGCACTTATACAGTAACCTTTTTATAAATTATTGCAAAGTAAAATTTTCTATCCATAGTAAAGAAATTTTAGGTGGTCATTAAAGCTTGCAGAAGGGTCTTGAATTAAACAATTATATATGGGTTTACTACAAATCTTATTTTTATTTCATAATGTCCTCTTATAAAATTATTTCTTATGCTTTTTTTTAATTTAAAAGAAATGGATTTATTTCATGGTGAAGAATTTTCAGGGTGGAGTGTGTACAGTTTATATATGTAAATACACATACTCTCATGAAGTAATATTGACAATAAATGAATAAATAGATTTTACCTACTGAGAAAACTTGCCTACACAAGCTTTGGCAGTTCTGTTCAAATATGTGTGTGAGTGACACAGATTTCTCAATTCACCTCACCCCATTGCTCCAGGGCAAATTGTCAGGTGGATGTGCAACAGGAGACCAAGATTAAGATTTGTTTTGATTTTCAGTTAGCACTAGTATACTTGAAATTTTTCATTTACTTTTTTTTTTTTTTTGCAAAATTTACTCAGAGTTTATGAGGAAGAAATATTAATGTATGAGATGGAAAGACATATGCAGGACAAAGGCAAGGACAGAGGATTAAGTGAATGGCCTGGAACATAAAAGACTACAAATAGAAGTACAGTGCCCAAATGAGAAGTCTCCCCAATAGTTTATTCCCTGTAATGATTCACCTTCATCTCTCGTCGACTTTCTCCGAATAATCACATGAGAACTATAAACAAAAAAGATATGTTACTTAGAAACAAAAGCATGATCAAAGGGAGAAGTCAACTGTAAAGAAGGAGCAAAAGAAATAATGTGAAGTGCTCACTGTCCCACAGCATCGTCTGCTCTGAGAAAGCTGCACTCAGGGAAATTACAACCTGGACTCACACCTGGGAGGAGCAAGGTGAGAAAGGCTACGTGTAGGCTGAGCTAGCCCTGGGCATCATTGTGAAGTGGGAGCTTTGTATTTTTTACTCCTATCTTTCAATGCAGGAAACAGAAAATCCTGTCAAGACAAGCTCCATTAAAAAAAAAAGACAAAAAAAAAAAAAAACGGAACGTACTGGTTCATCTCACTGGAACCTAGGGCCAGAACAGACCTCATTGAGAAGCCAAACAGGGCTCAGGAGGCTATTTCTGTGGCTCTGTTGCCTCCACTCCACATCCTTGATGTTGGCTCTAATTTCAGGTATATTCTCACTGTGTTGTCCCAATACGGCTGCCAGCAAGTGCTTGGTTGTGCGCTTCCTTCTTTGGGTCTGTCGAGGAAGGGAAAAATCTACGTGTTATCATTTCTTAGCAAAATCCTCTTGGTTCACTTTGATAGTACCAACTTAGAACACAAACCACTTAGAACACAAATCACTGAAGGAGGGCAATGTAACATAATTGCCCTCTGACTGACTAATGTCTGTGTTATGTACCTATTCCTAGATCATTTAACAGGATAATAAGAATGGCTTGCTCAGATTATCCTAATGCAATTAAGGTCTACCTCTGGAAGTAGGAATGAGTTCTGCTGCTGCTTCTGCTAAGTCGCTTCAGTCGTGTATGACTCTGTGTGACCTCATAGATGGCAGCCCACCAGACTCCACCGTCCCTGGGATTCTCCAAGTAAGAACACCCAAATGACTAACAGTGAGGGCAAGGTATGTGCATATGTGATTGTGTGTGTATGTGTGTATGTGTGTGTTGGGGGTGGAACATTGCTAAGAAACACATAGACTCTATGCCAGGAAGGATGAGACACAGTATCAGACAGCAATCCAGGCAGGCTGCCCAGTATAACACACCCTTTGTAGATCCTAAATCCTTGACTCTATGTATTGAGCCAGAATGCCATTTAATGAGTACCTAAACTCAGTTAGCCCCTTGATTCATGTGAATTCACTTAACTCAGAAATATCTCAGAACTCACTTGAAGGCCTACCTACAGAAACATTTTTGAAGGAAAAAAAAAAAAAACTTATTTGAATACTTGAGTACTCTTGCCTAGAAAATCTCATGGACGGAGGAGCCTGGTGGGCTGCAGTTCATGGTGTCGCTACTAGTCGGACACAACTGAGCGACTTCACTTTCACTTTTGACTTTCATGCACTGGAGAAGGAAATGGCAACCCACTCCAGTGTTCTTGCCTGGAGAATCCCAGGGACGGGGGAGCCTGGTGGGCTGCCATCTATGGAGTCACAGAGAGTCAGACACAACTGAAGCGACTTAGCAGCAGCAGCAGCATGCCTATATAAGCATGTATATTTTGAAGTAGAAAGTGGCACCCCACCCCACTATTCTTGCCTGGAAAATTATATGGGCAGAGGACCCTGGTGGGCTATAGTCCATCAAGTCTCAAAGAGTCAGACACAACTGAGCACACATGCATGATATATACAACGTATATACTTAGGACGTGTTCATCGATAATGCAGTATATAGTATCTGAAAATGAATAGTAAGTTATAATGTGGTCAGTATAAATGCAACATAATAAACTGGTTAGAATCAAAAGTATTAGTTCTTTATTGCTGTCTTAACAAATCACCACAATCTCAGCAGCTTGAAACACTGGCCATTTATTAGCACATAGACCCTACAGGCCAGCTTTATGGCATGGCACAACTAGACTGTTTAAGATCTCATTAGCATAAAATCAGAACATCATCTGAGGTTGTTTTTCACGTGGCGCTCAGGATTGGCTTCCGAACTCTTTGGTTGTTGATAGAATCCACTTCCTTGTGATTATAGGAATGACATTGCCTTTTCCTTGACACGTGACTTCCTTCACCTTGAAGCTAACAGGTTTGGTTCACTGAATCCCTCTAATGCCTTGAATCTCCGTGGTTTCCTCTTCTTCTCTTAAAGGCTTGTGTGATTATGTTACATCCACTTGGATAATACAGTAAAATCTCCCATATTAAAGTCAACTATTTAGTAATCTGCTTTATTGACTATGTCAAAGCCTTTGACTGTGTGGATCACAATAAACTGTGGAAAATTCTGAAAGAGATAGGAATACCAGGCCACCAGACCTGCCTCTTGAGAAACCTGTATGCAGGTGAGGAAGCAACAGTTAGAACTGAACATGGAACAACAGACTGGTTCCAAATAGGAAAAGGAGGACATCAAGGCTGTATATTGTCACCCTGCTTATTTAACTTCTATGCAGAGTACATCATGAAAAACATTCAACTGGAGGAAGCACAAGCTGGAATCAGGATTCCCGGGAGAAATATCAATAACCTCAGATATGTAGATGACACCACCCTTATGGCAGAAAGTGAAGAGGAGCTAAAAGCCTCTTGTTGAAAGTGAAAGAGGAGAGTGAAAAGTTGGCTTAAAGCTCAACATTCAGAAAATGAAGATCATGGCATCTGGTCCCATCATTTCATGGGAAATAGAGGGGAAAGAGTGGAAACAGTGGCTGACTTTATTTTGGGGGGCTCCAAAATCACTGCAGATGGTGATTGCAGCCATGAAATTAAAAGATGGTTACTCCTTGGAAGGAAAGTTATGAGCAACCCAAATAGCATATTAAAAAGCAAGACATTGCTTTGTCAACAAAGGTCTGTCTAGTCAAGGCTATGGTTTTTCCAGTAGTCATGTATGGATGTGAGAGTTGGACTATAAAGAAAGCTGAGCACCAAAGGATTGATGCTTTTAAACTGGTGTTGGAGAAGACTCTTGAGAGTCCCTTGGACTGCAAGGAGATTCAACCAGTCCATCCTGAAGGAGATCAGTCCTGGGTGTTTACTGGAAGGACTGATGCTAAAGCTGAAACTCCAGTACTTTGGCCACCTGATGCAAAGAGCTGACTCACTGGAAAAGACCCTGATGCTGGGAAAGATTGAGGGTAGGAGGAGAAGGGGATGACAGAGGATGAGATGGTTGGATGGCATAACCGACTTGATGGATATGAGTTTGGGTAAACTCTGGGAGTTGGTGATGGACAGGAGGCCTGGCATGCTGAGGTTCATGAGGTTGCAAAGAGTCAGACACTACTGAGTGACTGAACTGAACTGAACTGATTTATTAAACTTAATTATGTTTGCAAGCATCCACTGTCCATGTAATACAATCACAGGTACAACAACAGAGAGTGAAGACAAGAAGGGGTCAAAATTCTGACTCCCACACTGAATGTTTCATTTTCCATACTGGAGGTGAAATTAAGTGAAAGTTGAGGAAACACACATAGGGAAGAATCTAAGGGTGGGTTCTTCATCTTTCGCATTTTGGTGAAAAACATCCTTATATCTATTGATATATGTAGATACATATGTAAATTACAGAAAGATAAAAGGTGCTGAGACTTTTCATTTGTTCTGATTTAGACTTCTAAAAATCTGTTCTGCAGACTAGGAATCAGTAATAAGGACAACTTTGAAAGAATCTGCCTGCATTTATCTTGTGTTTCTTTTTGTCAGACAGTACAAAGAAATTAAGGTTTTTCTTCTTTGCTATACATATAATACTCAGAAGTGAAAGCTTAATTAACTTGTCAGAATGGTGGCATCTCTTTTCTTGAACTGCTGTATCCACCTTCCCAAAAGATTTGAAAAAGGAAGAATAAACCTCCCAAACACCTTAGCTGGAGGAATGCAAATCCACAGCAATCTTGCCCTCTGATATGGCTTCCTGTCTTTACAAGTGGTGTTTTCATCCATCTGGGTGAACACACACTTTCACATTTGTCAAGAAATGTCTGTGGTGCAAGAACACCAATTGTTTCATAAGGTAGGGCCCATCAGGTTACAAAGAGGAAGCAAAGCAGAGCAGCTAATTACCATGTACCAAATTCATCTTTTTCAGCAAGACAAAAAAAAAAAAAAATTAAAAGAAGCAAAGTAGTTGACAACTCCACTGTTGCCTGTAAGTTAATTTTCACTTTCTCACAGCTGACTTTTTAGTATTCTACTGTCTCGGAAAATGATGTTCCCAGAAACACCTCAAATATCAGACCAGATTCTCTCAGTGTGTAAGCTTTCCTCTGGGTCTAAATTATTTACCTTTGAAAGCTGCATAAACTCCTTCCAGAGGCTAGCAGACTGAGTCTAAATTGTTTCTTTCACTTATCATGGGCAATTCTAGGGATTTGAGTTACTTCTATAATGAAAAAGATTGACAACATTTTTTTCAGTCTTTGACATTCACTTTCTTAAACCTCCCATTGACCCACATCAGAACTTAGCTTTTCTAGGCACTGCTTCCCTGATACAACCCCATCTCTCTCTGGTTACTCCAGAAAGGATTTAACTTTTCCCAGTCCTTATGTGTGTGTGTTGCTGAGTTATTTGGTATGTCATCTGTGCTGGTAGGTTCCATCTTCCCAATTGAAACACAATGCACACAGGAACAGAGACCACACTTTATATTACTAATGGCTCTCAGTTAATATTATTGACATGATCATAAGTCTGACAACATTAAAAAAGTTAGTAGTCTGACAATTTCAAAATCTCTGTCCTATCTGGAGTCTAGTTCTGAGGCTTGCTCTGCTTTTCATACTGCTTTTGTCTTTTGGTTTGTTTTATAAGTTTTTCCTGATAACTGAATATGATGTGCCCGGTAAAAGCAACTGCTTTAGAAAGGTCGTTGGTGATGTGGTGGCGAGTTATGAGGGATGGGAGGCATTCTGTAGGCTGAGAATAGGCTTCACTCTTTCGGCACTCTACTTCTGGACTGTAAAGCTCACTTGTGCTTCTCACTCTTCTCTGCCCTCTCCCAGCTGGGTCGGGATGGCTACAGTTGGCTGAAGTTGAATATTTCCTTCTCCTTGGGTCACTTAGACTCTGATAAAACTCTAGCACATTGGTCTCTGGTTAACTATTATTAATAGTTTCTCCCAAGGGCAGACGTCATTAAGTAGAAAAGAGAAAGTATTCTGGAGTATTTCAAAATTGTTTCTTTACCCTTGCACTGTAGGAATCCTGAGAAGATTTCTCTCTGTGAGAACCTGGTCAAGCTTCTGGAGGTCAAATTTACAAAAGTGTGAGAGTCTCTGATGATTGATTCCCCCAGGACTTTTTAGCTTTAAGACTTGCCAACTCTGAGCCTCCAGCAATTCGTCAATTACAGTTCAAGTCTTTCTTGTCAGGACACTGGATCCCGCTCCAGTAGGATGTGATTCTCTGTATTTACCTGTTTCTCCAATTCAGGGTTGCAGGGAGGGGGTTTTGGGGGTGGGAAGTGGTTTGCCCTGTGACCTCATGAATCTAAAAAATCTAAAAAGAAGTATTTATTTTGCACTGTATCCAGTCTTTTACTTGTTAAGACAGTGTCAACTTCTAGTTTCTTACATGCTGGACTGGAAACCACAAGTCGTCAGCTTCTAGTTTTTAGCTTTTGACTTAAACATTTACCACATGTCAGGTGCTGTTCTAAGAGTTTTACAAATATTCAGTCATTTAATCTCCCTACTAACCCTATGAGACAGTTAATATTATTATCAGGTAATATTATTACAGTTGAGAGTCACAGAAGTCATATGACTGTTGGGAGTGGAGCTGGGATTCTGCATTCTTTACTCACAAGAGATAAAATCAACAAGTTATAGTTTCTAAGTATAGTTTCTCTCTGCAGTGAACTGAAGAAAAGTACTTCTTCATCAAGAATTCATATCTTTTGAGTATCTACTGGGTTTGAGTTGCTCTTACATATTCTCTTGGCTTTTACTTTTTTAACAGGAAACAAACCTTAAATGTTGGATCTATTTCTCTATGCCTAACTCTTGTACTCTAGTGCCTGTACTTAGTCATGCTGGCTTTGCACCTTTGTGAAAAAATGTTGCCTATAGCCTAAAATATATATGATAGCCTATTCTCAAGGCACTGACCTTTAAAGATACAACACTTTTCCATTCATGTAGGAATAAAAAGTTGCAGAACAGAAAATAACAGTGATCTTGTCAGAAGTTACAGGAACACCGTGACCAGAACTAACCAGGCAGCTGCAAGAACAAAGGATTCTTGTACCAATAAGTTCGTAACAACCAGCCATGCCGTCTCCCCTTTTAGTATAACAAATGCCTGAATTCTAAGATGGTTCCTTGGGATGCTAATTCACCATCTTCTTGCTTTGCTGGCTTTTTGAATAAAATCATTATTTTTTGCCCCAACAACTTGTCTTTCAGTTTATTGGCCTGGCATGTGGCAAGCAGTATGAGCTTGAACTCGGTAACACTTTTTCCAGGTAAACCATGGTTAACCTTGGTTGGCAAGCTTTATCACTAGTCTTCCAGACTGTTTAGTGAGCCTACATGCTCCCTTAGGAACTAAACTCTCATGTGAAAATGACTTACTTGTTTGTCCGGCTTTGAACTAGGAGGCGGGGTGAGGTGGGGCTTTGTGGTTTATCACATGTGTAAGATACTTCTTTCCAAAGGATAGTTTCTTAGAGCAGTTATATCATCATTTCAGATGCAGGCAGAAAAAATATGTCTTAAAAAGGGAAACAAAGTGAGTGTCAAAAACCTGGTCAAAGGAGATGTCTTTGGCAGGAAAAATATTAGTTAATGTATAAATTCATTTCAGTTTAAATATCAACTATGATAAAAGAAACTCCTGGCTAACTTAAGAAGAACCACCTTCTGCAGAAGCTCTTCCATGCACAAACAGGTTAGACTGTAAAAGGCTTTCTGTAATTTCATGTGTCAGAATGTCTCCAAGAGCTACTATACTGAGATAGCTTACTATCTGTTGGTGGAATACAAAGTTGACACTTTTTTCCCCCTTAAATTTAGCTTGTCATTTATTTATGTATGCTTTTAAATGAAAGTTCCATAAGTAGAGGGGTTGCATATTATGAGTGAAAGTGTCAACATAAACAAATATTTACCATTGTAATCATTTACATTTGCCACAACAATACTGCATAATAAGCAAACAAACCTCACAGGCATTCGACAGAATTTAGTTTGCTCAGCTATCTGTCAGTTACCTGGGTGCTTCTAAACTGGCTTGTCTGAGCTGAACTTGTTCATGTGACTGTGATCAGTTTTCAGTCTGGTGAGGAGATGGCCTGTCTAGAAGTCCTCACTTGGAATGACTTAGCTCTGTTTTTCTTGGTCTCTCATCTTAGAGCAGGCAGTCCTGGGCTGATTCTCAAGATGTATGCAAACGTCCCGGAGAAAGAACAGAAACATATATGGCTTCTTGAGGAATATAGACAGAACTGGAATATCATTGTTTCTGCCACATTCTGTTAGTCAAAGAAAACTATACCACCATCTTAGCTAAGGCCACTCCAGGTTGGAAGAGGTAGAGAAAGTGATTCTATCTTCTCGTGAGAGGAGCTGCAAAGTCACTTTGGCAGGGGAGAAGGTATGAGAGTGAGGGGAATAATTGTGCTTATTTGTTACCAAGTCCAAACTTCTACCACTTGCTGCATGACAAGCCGATAAATTGAGAAGAGTTGTTGGGGTAAGGAACAGCAACTTTATTCAAAAAGCCAGCAGACCAAGATGTTGAACTAGTATCCCAAAGAACCATCTTAGAATTCAGGCATCTTTTATACGAAAAGGGGAGAGGGTGCAGCTAGTTGTCGCAAGCTTCTTGGTGTCAGCATCCGCCTGCTTAGATCTGCTCACAGTGTTCCAGTAAACACAACTGGAACACAACTGTCTTGTTCCAACAAGACAACTGTTATTTTCTGTTCTGCAACGTTTTTTGCTACATGAGTGGAAAATTGTACCTACAAAGGTCAGAGCTTTGAGAACGGGCTATCATGTACATTTTAGGCTGCAGGCAACATTCTTTTACAAAGATGCAAAACCAGCATGATTCAGTACAGGCACAAGATTTAGAACTAAAGGAATCAGTCCAACGTGGAGTCTTCTCTGTTACGCATTTTTGCAGTTTTTCTGCCATACCAATCTCATGAATAGTGTTTCAACATGCTTGAAGCAATTCAAATATATTTACCTATACCATATCAGATACAATAAAACAGATTCAATTCAAGCAAATAATTTGTGGAAAGGAGAAAAAAACATAAAAAATATGCTAGTGTGTCTTGTTTGGTAGATAGCACTAGCCTCATTTTGTTTATTTTCCAAATTTGAATAACTTTCAAAATCTCATGAAGTTCAACCAAGACTTCTTGCATAAAAGAAAAATACATCTGTTTGTGTCTTGCTTATTTGTTTTTGAAGCCAATGTAGCAACATTGTGATGGAGAGAAAAGAAAATAATATTTTCTTAGAAGACACTTTTATTATCTTTTCTAAGCAAACCTCATAATACATAAGTCCATCTTAATTTTAGTGAGCCCTTGCACTAAACATAGAGTTCTGTCTTTAAATTCCAGGGCTACTTTATGTAATTGCAAGCTCACACACCCCTATTCCTTTTACCCTGTTGAGAAATTCTATTCCCTGTTCTCATTATGAAAGGTGCATAAAAATCTGAAATTACTGAGTCCCACATTTATTTCTACACGTGTAACTAATTAGATCTGGCTTAAAAGGAAAAAAAAATTAGTACATCAAGGTAATGGGCTGGAAATATTTTATCCAGACATTTTCTGACCATGTGAATATTTAGGATCAAGCTAGTTTTGAGACAGCCTTTTTGTTGCTAACAAACATGCTCCCTGAAGAAGAAAACCTTTCACTGGAGACTAAACATAGTCACACTTACACTGGAATTGAGAAAGACATAATCTTTCAAGTTACTGGGGCTCTCATTTAGTGCTACCAAGTAACTTATGAAGCAAGTGTTGCCTTTAAAATGTCAGCATGGTGCCATATGGTCTTATATAGAACACTGCCCTTGTAAACAAGAATGAAATGTGACCTAGCCACACTGGGTATGTTCCTTAAGAATAGTGTTTCATCTCAGATTCCCAATAAAAATTTCCTTTAGGGAAATGAGTGTGAGCAGAAAGTACCTTTCTTTAAAATAAACTATAGTAAAAAGCTTTTTCATGCAAGGCAGGTAGAGAGTTATGCCACTGAGACAAAAACTCTGAGAAAGAGAATTCACATTGGCTCAGGGGTCTCCTGCTTCCAGCTCACCGACTTTTAACTCCTAAGACATATGTGTGAAATAAAGGACAGTGAGGAATCACCCACATTAGTAGAGTCCCTCTAGAGAAGAGTTCTTTTTCTAAAACTGCAGGAGAAATAAATAACAATCCAAGAGATGACCAGCATAGTCTAACTCGTTTCTTCCTGTTGCCTTGATAACAGTCTCAAAAACTAACAGCCTGTACTATATGACAGGGTGGCCTGGTGGTCAAGCACAGGTTGGAGGCTCTTTCAATGACTTGTTTTGAGACTGAATAATTCACTAATCGCCTCAACTCAGGAATACCTAAAAGGAGGCAATGAGGACCCCTCTACCTACCTCAGAGGCACTCACGTGTATGTGTGTTAGTCACTCAGTCGTGTCCGACTCTTTGGGACCCCGTGCACTGTAGCCCTGCCAGTCTCCTCTGTCCATGGGATTCTCCTTGCAAGAATACTGGAGTGGGTAGCCATTCCCTTCTCCAGGAGATATTCATGACCCTGCAACTGAACCCAGGTCTCTTGCACTGCAGGCAGATTCTTTACTATCTGAGCCACCAGGGAAGCCCCTGGATGAGCTCTATAACCATGAAATTAAAAATAAGTGTTTAAATGTTACTAAAGGTGCTGTGAAATTTTAAAGATCATTGTAATCATTAGATGGAGGTGGGGGAGGATGCAGAAAAGTGCAGAAGAAACAGCACTGGATTAGAAATCAGGTGACCTGATTTCTAATCCCAGTTCTGCTCTAAACTAGCTGGATATCCTTGGGCAAGTCATTCACATTCTGGGCTATAGTATCCTCATTGGGCAACCACATGAGACTGTGGCAAGATCAAAATGAGAAACTGGGAAACCAGAGTAAATAAGGCAGTTTTTGCCCTGGGGGAGTTCACCTCCAGTGGGAGAGATGGAGATGTAAAGAGATGAAGATGATAAAAGGATTATGGAGGACACTATGCACTCTGCTTGGAGAGGAGGGAAGAAGACTGATTCATATTGCCTTGAGGGGCTTTAGGTGAGTTCCACAGAGAAGGTAACATTTTGGCTGGATCTTGAAGGATGAGTAGGTGTTTCCCAGACAGCAAGAAGGGCCTGGAAAAGCTGAGCTGTGAAGGACTTTTCATGTCATGCTGTTTATACAAAGGGACAGGTGACAGCACAAATACCTGTTGATTGCATGGCGTCATTGGCTCCAGGTGTGACATGATTCATGGCTCATTCCCAAGTCTGCCTTTTATTCACACATGTGAATGGTACAAGCAACAGTTTAGGGTTATCCTGGCTATACGTTCTGGAGCCTTATCTTCTCTCTTTAATGAATTGTCTGTCTTCTGCTTGCATAGTTTCCATGTCCTAATAGCAAACCATAAAACCCTAAGGTCTATATGTGTGTGTAAGATCAGTAGGAGGTAAGGATGGGCTCTAAAGAACTCTAATACAGTGCTCAGCATCTGTGGTTCTTGTTATTGAACAGCTCCGATCCTCAACTCCAGTTATAACTTGTGTTAAGATCTTACTCCCTCAACTCCTTTATCTGATTTCTTATGCCCAGGTCCTCATCCTGATTATCTGTAGTAAGCACTTCATAGCCTTTTGGAATTCGAGGGGGTATTTCTTATTCCTTATTAGCCACTTTGATCCAAAAGCTTGTCTTCTGCTGGTGGACATCCTTGAAAACATCCACTGAGGCATCTGACTAAATGCTAACTGCTGAATATTAACCTCTCTAAGATTTCTGCTGCTGGTCATTACTATGCTCCATCTGCTTGTGACATCAATCTTGCACTTTCTGTTGGACTTCCATGACCTGGTCTGCTTACTGAGGATCTTTCGGTGCATTGCTCAGATATTGTCCTACTTTCTACCTGGACTTTGTTCTCACACTTCCAGGTGGGCTTATCCTTGTAGCCTGCTTCACTCTACCGGCCAGGCCTGCTTCCAGGTCTCTCTGGACCCTGCAGTGCTACCTTCCACCTTTCCAGTTAGTCGTGGCCTGCCAGGACAGGACACAAGCTATCTCATACACTGTGTAACAAAAATATAAACAAAAATATCTCATAATGGTAAGAAGTCTTCCAAACGCAGGCACTCAGACATCGAATAAAACTGAAAATATACCCCAAAAGGAAAATCGGTAAAAATAATTACTACCACAAGTACACCTGCCAATACATTTGTACTATTTTAGTTTTTCTGTCATAGTCAATCCATCACCTACCAAGGCTTTGAGGACAAGAAATACAGAATAACACCTAATGAGGGGCCTATAATAATCTTTCAAGGTAAAGGTCATGATATTTCACAAAGGTAGAAACTGAGATAGAAGCTAATTTGTCCAAGGAAAGCAACCAGTTAGTAAATTTAAAAAAACTTAATCTACACCCCTCCCTCCCTTTAGTCTTTGATTTGTGCATCTAACAACTTTTACTGGTGGCTATATGAATTGGCGCTAGTGTTAGTGTTAGTTGCTCAGTCATGTCTGACTCTTTGTGACCCCATGGGCTGCAGCCCACCAGGCTCCTCCATCCATGAGATTTTCCAGGCAAGGATACTGGAGTGGGTTGCCATTTCCTTCTCCAGGGGATCTTCCCAACCCAGGGATCGAACCCAGGTCTCCTGCATGTCTAAGTTTAGGATATCACTACAGCAGAGTAAAATAAACAGCTCAGTGGAAGATATCACTGCTCCTGTTATCCCTGAAGAATTTCTTCCTGGTCTTGTCTTTCTGTAGTTTCTGGTCTCATGCTTTGTTTCTTAGGATGCTTTATTCTCTAAACTCTTCCCCATGCCCTCTTCTTTCTTTTGGAGTAGCTGAGCCCTCAATTCACTGATCCTTTATAAGTAGGTTGGTACCTGTAGAAGTGTCAGAAAGCATGAGAAGAAAGTGAGAAATGCTTCCAGCACAAAACATGCTGAGACCATAGGTCACATGTGTGGAGGTTGGGTAGAGATATTGGTGAGGACAAGGAAAGATAAACAAATTGCACACGTTTCACAACTATGTTGAGAAGCAGTATCCCACTATCTGGCAGTGAGGATGGATAAATGAATAACAAACCTGACTTAGGCGCACTGTGCAAAAGGAAGGAGAGGATACTAGATTAGATACTGTCATTAGAATAATCTAGATGGATGAGAACAAAGAATAGTGTAAGCTATCCTTCAGTATATCTTCCCAGTTAAACCCTACATTGATCTGAACTTCTGGGTTTTGAACCACGCTTTGCCTGCTTGGTGTCACTAAAGATTACAAAGTCATTCTGTGTGGAGCTGTTATAACGTGAATCTCATCTTTGGGGCCTCCTCTTCCTTGCCCTGTTCCTTTAATTTCCCATCACCATATTGTAGGCTCTATTGCCACCCCCAGGAGCTCCCTCTGCACTCTCACCTCAGCCTTGGCAGAGTATCTTATCTTATACACCAAGCATATATGTGCAAACTACATCAAAGTACCTCCATTCATCCCCATAGATTCATCGTGTATTTTGCCACCTCTAACTCAAAGAAAGTCTTGTCTCTAATCCTTTCCAAGGCAAACATTCCCATGTGTACTCAAGATTTCAGTCCCTCCATATCATCTGAAAATTTAATTTTTAATAAATCCCTTTTGTAGGTTCACTCTTTTCTTCTCCACCCATTCATTCTCCTCAACCAGAATATTCAGGTGTCTGTCACTCCCAAAACAATTTCTTCATTTTTCTTTCATTTTTAGCACTCATGCTCTCCTTTCACTTCCCGATAGCAGTAATTTTTTGAAAGAGTAATTGAAATTCTCAGCCTTTAATTCATTCCATTCCATTTATTCCTCAGCTTAGTTTCTGTTTCCACTATTGTGCTATTACAGTTGCTCTGATGATGTCATCAATAGCTGAAACTCAGGTAGGATCTCAGGCCTGCTTGACTCTTGGAAACGCAAAGCTGGAGAAGACAGTGGGCTCACTTCTGACACTGGACTAGTAGGATTAGGGAAGTAACCCAGACACAAACATAAACAATAAGCAACACAGGATAACATTTAGAGTAAAATGAACTGTAGATGGGAAATTATACATATATTTATATAATATTCTTGAAGAAGTTAAATAAAATTCAAAAATATGTGTAACGCTTTGAGTGAGTAACGTGCTCTAAAAGCTATTGATGAAGTTTGAAATATATAAATATATATCTATATTTATATATATATATATAAAATAGAAGACAATATACATAGAGAAAAGACTAAAAGATATTTACCAAGATGTTAACTTTGATAGCCTTTTTGTGTGTGGAACTGTGAGTGACCCTGTTTTTATGTTTATAAATTTTTATTATTTTCAAGTGTTTAACATTTTTTTTCCAGAGACACAGTTTGTAAAGGAAATATCATTGTTAACCTTTTCAACTTTTCAGTTTTTAGTCAAATGTAAGCATCTTTTCTTCTTGCTTTAAGTCTGTGGTTCACAGCTATGTTCACAGATAGGCACAGATATGTGCATAAGAATGATCACAGTGCTTACAAAAAGAAAAACAAAAAACTGATTCTGGACTCCACCCCTCCAACCAGAGATTCTATTTTTTTAGATCTTCCATTCCAGGGATCTGCTCATTTTAATAATTTCTTCTATTGGTTCTGATGCAGAAGATCATCCCTATATCAGGCTAGATGCATTATGGGATGTCAATTATTCTTCTCAGTATACAATATTAGCTTTTGTTCCCTTAAGGTAGAAGTCCAGCAAAAATACATGGTAGTAATAAGGCAGAAGAGCTCTCTTCCTTGTGGCTCTTGGAGCCACTGACCATATTCTAAGAACAGAACCTCAAGAAGACCAAGATCCAATTAAGGGGTCAATCAGAAGCCTAATCCTAAATTGAAGAATTAAATAAAGAATTACACCTAATATACCAAGTGGCTAATGCAAAGCTATTGTTCAGATTCAGGATGGAAGATTATCATTCCAACACTTCAAGTACAAAATTAGAGGTGCTTGAGCAGCTAAGACAGCTAATGAATAAAAAATTGAGAACACCAATAGTCAGAGGAAGTAGATCTACAGAAAACCTCAAACTTCATAAGGAGCAATGACGGTGCTTTTATTAATCTCCTGTGGATACCAGGAGAAGAGTAAGCACAAAATTTCTGAACTATTTATCTGAGCTCTAATCCACATTTCCAGCTACCAATGAAATACTGACAGCTGATTATCACACAGGCATCAGGGACTCAAATTTTCCAAATCCGAACTCATAATTTTTCCTGCTAATCAGATACTTACTGATTTAATCTCTTTCTCCATTGAAAATGTCACTCTCTACCCATTGGCCCCAGTAAGGAGTCTTTATCATCCTGTACTTCTCCTTTGATTGCAAAACCTCATCTTCTGGCTTCACCATAAGCAGTGTGATACTGGTTATGCTATGCATCAAATAGAGAATTGACAGCACCTAGCTTAGCACCTGGACAAAGTATGCATTTTAATATCCACATCTTTGCATATATGGTATTACCTGTTAAGGGATCTTTTCCTAGTTGACCTTTTAGGTAACTTTTTCAGAAGACCCAACTTAAACACTCATGCGTTCTAAGATCTCAGCATATAAGTCTATTTCAGTATTTAAACTTCACTAGATTATAGTTACTTGTTTATCTTTCTACCATTTGGATCAAGAGAAACAGACTGCACACTATAAGGGCCTAAGTGACATTCATCAATGTGTAACAGATATTTCCCCAAACCATTTTAACCTGGGGTTGTGTGCAAGGGTCCAATAATCACAAATCTGACTTTGTAAGTAGACTTTCTTGGAACTTTAGACCTCATCCAAGGCCTCTTATCTGATTTTAGGGTGTGTGCCTAAGCTCAAAAGCAGCCCACGACAGGCAGACAATTTCTATTTTTTATATAAATTTATTTATTTTAATTGGAGGTTAATTACTTTACAATACTGTATTGGTTTCAGTTCTAATGAGGTGGATGAAACTGGAGCCTATTATACAGAGTGAAGTAAGTCAGAAAGAAAAACACCAATACAGTATACTAACGCATATATATGGAATATCTATTTTATATTCAATTTCTTGGCCCACCCAGCTACTGAGGGACTGCCCAGACATGCTACACTCATTACCCTGCTACCCCATGTCAATGCCGTTTCTCCACAACTGCCTCACTTGAAGCTGACATCTGTTGTCTTTATCTGGAACCCTGACTAATCTTCTGATAATAGAAATCCTTTTTCTAGCTCAGAATCCATTCTTGTGGTAGCACAGATTTGCTAATCAAAATTCTCTATTATTGTTTCATTCTCAGGAAGTACTCAGGAAATAGTATACGAACCATGCCAAGAAAATCAGAGCCCCTGCTGTGACTGCTCTAAACGGGAAGGCTGTGATTCTGGGGCTGGTTACCATCTCACCTGCCACGTAAAAATGGCATACTTGCAAAGTAAAGTTACACAAATCAGTAGAGCTTAGAGAAGAAGCTAGAGCCCTTGAAACTTGTCATGTGAGCCGGTAAGTTTCACTGTGGTTTAAATTTGAGTAGGATTTCTATTATTTGTAACTACAAGAGTTCCAATCGCCTCTAATACTATTTTTACCATGGAACCTAGACTGCTTGTTACTTGAGCAAGTGACATCTGTGCATTGCCAGGACTGAGCCCCTGGGATGCCTCCTCCCCTGCCCTGCCATTGCAGATGTGTCATTCTACCCCTGTAACTTCTTACTACCTAAAATCTCATCTGCAGTTCCTAAGCCTTAGCTCCTAGCTGTCCACCACAGCCTGGTGTCCTGCAGTAAGTTATTTTGCTTCAGCTCCTAAAGAATGAATGAAGATCTCTTTCTTAACCCCTTTTCAGAGGCAAGAAAACTTTCTATAAAGGGCAAGGTGATAAATATTTTTGTTTATTATGATAATAGTATCTTTGCTGGCCACACATCTGTTGTAACTATTCAGTTCTAATATTATGAACATAGATAATATAAAATGAATGAACATTCTGTGTTCCCATGCAACTTTATTTATGAACACAGAAATTTGTCTTTCATGTAAGTCTCATGTGTTACAGGTTTTTTTTTTATAATTAGTTCTCTGAAGTTTTTCAGCTAATTGAAATTGCAAAATCATTCTTAACTTGCAATCTGTATACAGATTGCAGATTGCCTTTCTCTGCTCTAGGCCACAGAGTCCCCCATCAGTTCCCTCAAATAATTTCTCCCCCTTCCTATGCCCATCCAACTCTCTACTAGAATTCAGTCAACAAATTCAAACTATTTGAAATTATTCCCAAACCTATCTATCCAATATACTAGCCCAGGTTTGTTATATGAGAGATCATTCGACACAAGTCTGTTAGATGACTGGATGAAGAAAAGCTAGTGGAAGAAATGACAAAATTAGAAGGGAAAATTCCTCATTCTTTCTTAAATTAAATAAGTTTTTAACATAATATCTTTTTCCTAGCATAATTTCATCAGAAAGTGAAAAGACCATGCAGAATCGTACTTTTGGAGGACACCCAAAGCTGTCATCTCAGTCAGGGGAAGGATTCTCCTAGTGAGCCAGTTAAAAGAGCCAAGTTGAATTTTACAGGAAAAGATTGGCCAGCTGGACCCCTGTACTTTGAATGTGGACTCTGAGAATTCACTGTGGAGAAGGGGAGAAGAGTTCTAAACTGGCAGCATATTCGGGGTTGAGTGAATCCAGACACGAGGCTGAAAAATGACTAATTTATCATTTTCAATTAATTTAAAGTTTTCTGATATTCAAACATTTTCATACTTACCAGATCGACTTCCCTGTGGAGTTTAAGCATTCTGGTAGGAAATGAAGTAATTTTTCAAATTTAAGTTCAAATATCTTGTGTTTTAATGTAATAAAGATAAAATGATATGTTATTGCCAAGAAGGAGAAAAAGCCATGAGTTCCATCCCAAACACCCCAGTCCCTGGCCACCCTGTGAACCTGCTGCATCTACCAGAACTCCTATATCAGGCAGACTGTGTGGCTGCACATACATGCTAACCTCTAAGGGTATCTGGTTTGTTAAACAATTACAGCTCTAAGAGTCTGGAAAAACCACATCTGGCACACCAGAGTGAGAGTCTTGGGACTGACCACATTAACAAAGGTGGAAAATCACTGCTTTCAGTGTGTGTGAAACAGAAAGTCAGAGGCTCCCGGGCACATGGCCTTGGACATTCTCATATTCTGATCTCACCTTGATTCCTCCCTGGCTTTTTGTCTTTTTTTCTCTCTGTTTCTTTTTCTCACTTCTAGATTCTTCCTCCTTCAAAGAACAAAACAAACAATTGATTTTTTACATTCCAATACACTCAAATTGGAAGGTTTTGGAAACTTTTCTTCTAAATGCATCAGGCAAACAACCAGCTTTCTGCAAATAAATCCTCTAGCCCAGGTGTCCACTGCCACAGAATCATTCACCTGTACTACATGCCAGGAAGACACAGTTCTTGGTGCTTAGGAAATGTGGTTGGCAGAAACTTGACCCCCATGACCTTTATTCCCCATTACTGCTCCTGTGAATATGTTACATTACATGGCAAAAGGGACTTTGCAGATGCCGTTAAGGTTACTAGTTAATTGACCTTAAAATAGGGAGATTGTTTTAGATTGCCCAAGTGGGCCCAATGTAATCACATGAGCTCTTAAAAGCAGAAATAAGGGTAAAAGGAAAGGAAAAGTCAAAGTGATCTGAACCATACAAAAGATACAATATGCCATTATAGGTTGAAAGATGAAGAATCACATGCAAAAAGAGTTGCAAGAGGCCTTTGGGATTTTAGGATCTGAAAGCAAAGACTCTGGTCAACAGTCAGCAAAGGATGGGGATCTCAGCTCTTCAACTACAAAGAGCTGAATTCTGCCAACAAGGTGAATGAGCTTGGAAGTGAATTCTTCCCTAGGGCCCCTGGATAAAACCCCAGGCTGGCCAACACCTTGATGTCAGCCTTGTGAAACCCTAGGCAGAAAACCCAGTTGAACCATGCCAGGTTTATAACCTACAGAGAACTGTGAGCTGATAAATTTGCACCATTTTAAGCCACTACATTTGTGAGCAGTTTGTTACTCAGCAGTAGAACCAGCACAGGAAGCATCAGTGAACAAGATGGGGAGACAGCTCTGCCTGCTTCCAGTAAAGATAATGAACAATACACACAACTAAAAACTAAATAATACAGTGTACTAGCAGTTGTAAGTACCAGGAAAGGAAGCAAATATAGGAATGATGTAGGTAAGTGGTAACATAAGAACAAGTAAAATGAAGAAATGACGTAGGAAAATGTAGACAAGAGGAATCAGAATGCTGTTTGGTTGGAGTGGTGCAGAGGACAGTTGTGTTTGAGTGAAGAGATGAAGGAGGTGAGACACTGAGTCAAACAAATGCTTGGATTGGTAGAACAGTACAGTTAAATGTCCTAAAGCAGGGCAGGGCTGGTCAGGCTCCAGAAATGGCTAAACGGGTGATGCTTTGGGGCAGACTTGTCAAGGAAAGAGGAATAGGAGGCAGGTCAGAGAGGTGACAGGAAGCTATATCACATGGGGCTTTGCTGACCTGTTTGAGTCTTTGATTTTACTCTGAGAAAAATGAGAGAGTCCTTGCAGTGTTTTGAACAGAAGCAAGACATAAGGCTCACCAAGAGTCTCAAGGTAAAATAAGGATAAGAGACTGCAAACCAGTAGAAGGCAAATGCAATATCCAGGTGATAATGATTACTTTGGACTTGGATAGTAGCAATGAATATTGTGAGAAAAAGTCTGATTATATCTTGAAGATAGAGCCAACAGGATTTCCACTGAATTGGATGTGTGGCTATGAGAAAAAAATAAGACTTTACAATGACTACAAGATTTTTAGACTGAGTAACTAAAAGGATAAGTTACTATCATCTGAGATGAGAAAGATTATAGGTAAAGAAAATTTTATGGGAAAGGAGAGAGTCAGACATGTTAGACTTAACATGTCAGTCTTAGACATATTAAGTTTGAGGTGTCTTATATGTTAAACATGTAAGTGGAGAGTTTGATTAAGCAGTTGTATAAACTTAGTCTGCAGCTCATGAGAGAGCTCTGGACTGAACTGGTAATTGGAGAATCACCAGCCTATAGATGATATTTAAAAACATTGGCATGAATAAGGCCATCAAGGCTATGATTCAATAAAAGAACAGAATCTAGAATGGAATTATGAAATTCCCTAATGTTAAGAAGCCTGTAAGAAGAGAAGATAAACTTACAAAGGTGACTTAGAAGAAGTTACAAATGACATCATAAACCTCATACATTTCCCTTACACTCTTGGCATAAATTTTTCTTTTCAGTATCATTCCCACTTCATCCCTTCCCAGCATCCAAATGCAAGTGATGGAAAAGCAACACTTCAAAATCCCCAATATGCAAACTGCATGAGTAAGAGACATCTGGAAAAAGTCATTCTTAATTAAGCCCTATTGGCTAAATCAATCAACTTAGTGCCTTCAAGAACATTTTCTATGTTATTTTTTGGCCATTTGTTGTCATGTTAGTCACAACTCTTTACCTTTCATTTCCCAAACTCCAAAAGGGTATTTGCTTATACTAATCTACATTGTCAGAATCCCTCCATTTTCTTCATTCATTGAATCTTTTCTTGCCACTAGAATAAACTCCCCTTTAGAACTGAAATTATGTTGCTTACTTCTTACAACCTCATAGTTGATAACAAGAATTTAAATGTATTTACTGAACACATCGATATGAGTTTATCTTCTTTCTGTTTCCACATATTAATTTGCAAAAATTAATTGAATCTGGGTAAACTGCCTGCCAATGACAGGTTAGAATGATGAAAGTAACTCTGTTTCTCTTGCGTTAGATTTAAGAATTGAGCTCATGAGATATGAGCCAAATCAGAGAAGGCAATGGCACCCCACTCTAGTACTCTTGCCTGGAAAATCCCATGGATGGAGGAGCCTGGTAGGCTGCAGTCCATAGGGTTGCGAAGAATCAGACACGACTGAGCAACTTCACTTTCACTTTTCACTTTCATGCATTGGAGAAGGAAATGGCAACCCACTCCAGTGTTCTTGCCTGGAGAATCCCTGGGATGCGGGAGCCTGGTGGGCTGCTGTCTATGGGGTCACACAGAGTCAGACACGACTGAAGTGACTTAGCAGCAGCAGCAGCATGAGCCAAATGCTTTCAAACCTAGCTCAAAATATTTTCATGGGTTTCAGATACTATGGAAATGACAGCAACGGCAGAAAGTTTTAACAGAAAGAAAAGGTGAGAGAAAAATCCTGACAGCATTGTCTCTCATCTGCATCCCATCTAATGTGTTCTGAGCCTTCATTATGATGGTCACTCACCTAGAGAATTTTTCTGGTTTTCACATATCACAGACAAATATAATAACTATCCCAATGTAACTATTCAATCTTTGTGAAATTCATTGCAATGAGCAAATTATACCTGGAAAACTTTGGACTAGAGATTTCTTACTAGATTTTGTTGGGGAGATGTGGTTGAATTCCCCAAGAAGCAGACCCAAGATAAGGAGGTAAGTATAAGGAATAAATGTGAGAGTTTATCCTGGGCAGAGGGAAATAGACATACAAGCCAGTGGAAGGGAAAGAAACCAATAAATGATGTGTTGGTTATTCCTATGGTATCTGCTGCTGCTAAGTCACCTCAGTCGTGTCCGACTCTGTGTGACTCCATAGACGGCAGCCCACTGGGCTCCCCCATCCCTGCGATTCTCCAGGCAAGAATACTGGAGTGAGTTGCCATTTCCTTCTCCAGTGCATGTGAAAGTGAAAAATGAAAGTGAAGTCACTTCACTCAGTCGTGTCTGACTCTTAGCGACCCCATGGACTGCAGCCCACCAGCCTCCTCCGTCCATTGGATTTTCCAGGCAAGAGTATTGGAGTGGGGGTGCCACTGCCTTATGGTATCTACCATCCAGTATTACCAGGGAATTCTAAGAGACAGTGAAAAGCATGACTCTAAGATATCCTAATAGATTATCCTGAAAGATGATGCTATGAAAGTGCTGCACTCAATATGCCAGCAAATTTGGAAAACTCAGCAGTGGCCACAGGATTGGAAAAGGTCAGTTTTCATTCCAATCCCAAAGAAAGGCAACGCCAAAGAATGCTGAAACTACCGCACAATTGTACTCATCTCATATGCTAGTAAAGTAATGCTCAAAATTCTCCAAGCCAGGCTTCAGCCATATGTGAACCGTGAACTTCCAGATGTTCAAGCTCATTTTAGAAAAGGCAAAAGAACCAGAGGTCAAATTGCCAACATCTGCTGGATGATGGAAAAAGCAAGAGAGTTCCAGAAAAACATCTATTTCTGCTTTATTGACTATGCGAAAGCCTTTGACTGTGTGGATCACAATAAACTGTGGAAAATTCTGAGAGAGATGGGAATAACAGGCCACCTGACCTGCCTCTTGAGAAACCTATATGCAGGTCAGGAAGCAACAGTTAGAATTGGACATGGAACAACAGACTGGTTCCAAATAGGAAAAGGAGTACATCAAGGCTGTCTATTGTCACCCTGCTTATTTAACTTATATGCAGAGTACATCATGAGAAATGCTGGGCTGGAGGAAGCACAAACTGGAATCAGTGTTGCTGGGAGAAATACCAATAACCTCAGATATGCAGATGACACCACCCTTATGGCAGAAAATGAAGAAGAACTCAAAAGCCTCTTGATGAAAGTGAAAGAGGAGAGTGAAAAAGTTGGCTTAAAGCTCAACATTCAGAAAACTAAGGTCATGGCATCCAGTCTCATCACTTCATGGGAAATAAATGAGGAAACAGTAGAAACAGTGGCTGACTTTATTTTTCGGGGCTCCAAAATCACTGCAGATGGTGACTGCAGCCATGAAATTAAAAGACGCTTACTCCTTGGAATGAAAGCTATGACCAATCTATATAGCATATAAGTCTGTCTAGTCAAGGCTATGGTTTTCCCTGTGGTCATGTATGGATGTGAGAGTTGGACAGTGAAGAAGGCTGAGTGCTGAAGAATTGATGCTTTTGAACTGTGGTGTTGGAGAAGACTCTTGAGAGTCTCTTGGACTACAAACAGATTCAACCAGTCCATTCTAAAGAGGATCAGTCCTGGGTGTTCATTGGAAGGACTGATGCTGAAGCTGAAACTCCAATACTTTGGCCACATCATGCAAAGAGTTGACTTATTGGAAAAGACTCTGATGCTGGGAGGAATTGGAGGCAGGAGGACAAGGGAATGACAGAGGATGAGATAGCTGTATGACAACACTGACTCGACGGACATGAGTCTGAGTGAACTCTGGGAGTTGGTGATGGACAGAGAGGCCTGGCATGCCTCAGTCAGATATGACTGAGCGACTGAACTGAACTGAACTGAAGATATCCTAATTGAGGAGAGAGGGAGCTGAGGTATATATCCACCAGTTCCTCTCTCATCACTGGTCAAGTGATATTTGCAGAGGCACTTACTGCACCTCACTGACTGCCTGCCCTATATGTCAGCCAGGCCAAAAGAAAGTCCTTGGGTGAAGGTAAAGGTACATCCCATAGTATGCTGCCAGCATGGATCTGCAATAGTGAGAACGCTGAAGGAATGTGAGTGAGACACAAAGAACATCCATTATGCCAGTCCTAGAATACTTGTGTTCACGCAACCTCATTTTTTCTTATTTTTATAGACAGGGTATCTATTATTTTATATTTGTGCTATATCTTTTCTCTCTGAAACTATTGGGGCTGTCAGTCAGAGACTCTTCCTCCTCCATAAAACCCTGGGCCAGTGAGGTACTCAGAGTAACTCAACATGCTGGACATAGTGATTATTTCAAGGTATATAACTAAAAAACAAAACAAAACAAAAACAAGTAAGAGTCCTTGAGGACTGATACACAGGTTGGTAGAGAGGCTCCTAAGTAAGGATTCTACTTGAAAGAGCTAGATTAACCCAGTGCTGCTTTTGGCCTTACTGTCTGCACTTTAGAGACAAATAATGAAGCCAACACAAAGGAGGAAAAAAATGATGGAGTGAGACAGAGCCTTAGTGACACTACCTGTGTATCCCAGATCCATCTATGTCTAAATCTAATCCTAATCCTGGGACTTTGTAGCTTCCTGAGACAATGAATATTCATTCGCTCTCCCTATCTCGTTTTAAGATTTCTTTGCCTTACAGCAGTTTGAGTTGGTATTCAGTCACATGCATCCATAAGTCCCAACAAATATGAATTTTATAATTTGGGCAAATGGATACTATTGTTAAATATTGTTTATCTGAGTAATACCCAAGTTATATGCAAGAACATTAAACAATTAGGGGGCGAGATTAATCAGTACAATGTTTGCCTCAGTCTTTTCTGTACATTTTTATACATTCAGAAATATTTATTGAAAGTGGAAACAAAATGCACTAATGCACATTGGCTCTCTAGTAAGACTTAATATTCATTCATATTCTATGTTGTATAATTCTTATTTTCCCTTAGTCCCACAGCTAATAAATTTCAGAAGGTAAGAACTGAACCCAGTTTCCTTGATTTCCCATTTTTACAGCTCTTTTCTACTGGTTACCGAGGTTTAAGCCAAATACTATGGGAAAGGGAGCTATAGTAATATAAATGAGGAAGCCCCTGACTACCAGGTGAATAAAGCAAACATACTGACAGATGTTCTCAAAAAGTATATGATTGACTGTTTGTGGCTTTATGGACTACATGTAACCCACCAGCTCCTCTGTCCATGAAACTCTCTGGGAGGATACTGGAGTGGGTGGCCATTCCCTTCTCCAGGAGATCTTCCTGACCCAGCAGTCAAGTCCAGGTTTCTTGCATTGCAAGCAGATTCTTTACTGTCTGAGGCACCAAGGAAGCCCCAGTATATAATCCATGTCAGCGCCATGGCAATGTATGAATGAAGATCTCCAGAAGAGAGGTAGCTGGGAAAGGCTGTGTGATGGGAGTGCCATATAAGCAGGACTTTGATGAGAAGGCAAGGTGGATATTCTAGATGGAGAAGGTAGCAAAGAAGCACAGAGATTATTCAAACTAAACATCGTATAGTGCCTCTTAGAGAACAGTTGGCAAAAGGATAAATAAATATAGTCAGATAGTATTTCCTAAACTTTATTCAGCTGAAAAACATCCTTACAATTATTTTTCACATCTGTAGGCTACCTGCACTATTACTTAATAATTTAAATAAAAATAACTCTGAATCAACTCATTTGTTTTTGTTAAACAATAGTATCTGTAAAATCATGACTTGTTCTATATTTCTTAAAATAGTTCTTGAAATAAATATATAATCATCAAAGTAGATTAACTATCATCTAAAATTATCTCTCCTACTGGTTTGGTGGTAAATTCAAGTGATTCAGAAGCAAACTGACTTGGTCTCTATCTGAACTTGGCCCTTTTAACTTTGATCTCAAGCACTGAACTTTTCTGGTGTTTTGTTTCCTCATTTGGAATGTTGTGAAGTTTAAATGAAATAATGCATGTGGGACTCACAATAAAATGATGTGTTGTTTATACCCTTTCTCTTATTCCCTTTCCTACCTAGATGCTTGGATAGGTCCTTTGTTTTGCTGAACCACAGGAAAAAAAAAAACTGAGAATGAATGGGCAAACAGTTTTCTAACTATTTAAAGAAACTATCACAACATTGTCAGTTGGCTATACCCCGATACAAAATGTTTTTGGTGTTAAAAATAGTAAAAAATAAAATTAAATAAAAACGAAAGGATGAGTCAGTGCTTACAAAAAGAAACTTTGGGACAAAAGCAAAGACACTTAGCATTCAGGGGTCATTTGACTATATGCATTCCATGTAACTTTACAGTCTCTCTCTGTGAACACAGCTCCAAAAACAGCTGTATTATTTGTTGATATTTTTAGAGTGTGTTTATAGGGTGAAAAAAGACATAAAAATTGACTGAGATTGACCTAAGAAAAACATATAAGAAGAGGCTGCTGGTGGCATTGTTGAAGGAGATCAACACAAAAGAGAAAAATACATTGATAGGAGTAATCAAGATGGGTTGGAAGGATAAGATACTTGAGGGAAAGAAAAAAAGTATAAAATCTACTAGCCCAGGCAGTGATAATAGTCATAGCTATGGACAAGCAAATAGATAAAAAATGGGGCTGCAGGGCAATGGGTGGGGGTAATATGAGGACAAATGAAAATAACATGTTGCTGTCAAACTTTGTCCAGTTGATTCTTATACTCTAGGCTTAGAGTCAAAAAAGAAAAGAGAAGCAAAAAAAAAAAAAAAAAGATGGTAATACTTTTATGAGAGTCATGAACAGTATTGACCAAGCAATCTAAAAAATTGAGTTTCTGTACTGTTTTTGAGAGGTTGTTTTATCTGATGCTTGAAAAGTTGAACCAACCCCATTTCCATTTCCTTTATCTAAACTACTATTGATCCATATTTCCCACTGGTGATATGGACATGCCTCAGGGTCCACTGAAACATAAGAATGAAAAGTAAATAAACTAAAGTACACCAGCTTTCTACTCTTCCAATTGTGTTCACACCTGGTAACATAGGCAGTGCTGTGTTTAGGATTATTCTTTGAAAAGTAGTTCAGTTTGAGACAAGTCAGTTTAGAATCAGGGCTCCATTTGGCTTTCCTTTATTAATTACAGTAATGGAAATCCTGCAAAACGTGTTGACAAACTTTGGGGAATTGTCCCTAAAACCTTGGTGAATAATAAATGCCAAGCTTGACCAGTTGATGTGGAGTGACTCATTATGAGTTATGATGAAGTAAAGTGTGTCACGTTAGACTACAAAATGCATAAAAGCAAATCTGATGAAATTATCGTAAATGATGACTGAACCTACCTAAGCCATCTGACTCATGGGTGCTAATGAGTGATAAAACCTCCCACACCAGGAGTTCTCAAACTCATACTAGGCCTCCTATTGAAACCAGTACCATAGGGGATTTCCCAGACACATGCTTATCTACAGAGTCAAGGGAGGAAAGTGATTTCTTCAGTCATATCTTTTCCATATCATTAACTGTTTAGCTTTTCAGCAGTTTGCTAACTGTTTACTTGCAGAGTCAAGTGGAGAGATTTCTTTCTTATACTCTGAGCATTTGTAACCATCCATCCACTTTCAGATTTGAAAATGCTTACGTTTTCAGACTTGTTTTACAGGAACAAAGGTCAAAGAACTGGCATTAATCTAAAATGTTAGCTTGAGTTTTTTGGAACTTGGTTGAACTTAATGAACTGAATATATATTCACATTTTCTTTGAAGAAAGAACAATGGGAATAGAAGAAAACTATCATATCAATTCAAACTCAGATTCCATTCCCTGCATCTCAGCGGCTCAAATAAATGCCTATAAGTAATGCATTTCAATATTTGTGATGATTTCTCAAGTTTTATGGCATAAAATAGATGCTTATATGATTAAACTAGATCATTGTTATATTATACATAGTGATAAAAACAAAGATATGAATTCACAACAAGGCAATAAAGAGATCTAGAAATTTAGTAAGAAAGGCACACATGTTGAATGTTTATCATATGCCATACCCTGTGCCATTTCATTCATCATGTACTGTTAAACACTGCAACGACACTGTTATAAAGTATTTTATTCCCTTTTTCATAAAAGAGAAAACTCAGGATCAAAAAATCAAATAACTGGTAAAGTTTTCATAGATTGTAGCAAAGCTAGGACTGAAGTTCAAGTTTGCCTGCCAAATTCACATTCATTTTATAACTGTCAGAATAGAGAAAGCAAATATCACAATAAGTACATTGAGGCAGAAATAATATAGAAAACAAACACTTCATTATGGAATCCACTTTATAAACTGGAAACATCTTCTAAATAATGTGTTTCTTCCAACAACAGATTTTAGAATTATTTCACTTTAAATGTGAAATTAGAAATTCAGACCACCAGCAAGCAAAGAATGTCATCTTTTAAATATGTATATATAGCATAAATGAGGTTTGTAAGATGCCACAGAATGACATAATCCAGTCTAGAACATCTTTGTCTTAATTTTGTCTTTTCAAACGTGAAGCTTAATTTTTCTTAACCTCGGATTTTATTTAAAGGACAATTAGCCTCTGATATTTAGCTCCATGCTAAGTAGCATTTGTTTTTAATGTCCATTTACAAGGAAGACTAAAATCAGACTAATTCTGTGGAGGAGACAAATAACATCTCTCCTTTAAAGAAGGCAAAAAAAAAAAAAAGAGTCTGGAAATAGTTATTTTTGTCTCTAACTGCAAGTGTGGTTTATTACACTCTTCAGGAGGACAAATTCTTAAAAGGCATATGAAGAACAGGTGAAGCTTTTTAAGTTCATTATTTACTGTGGACTCAAAGAAACATGCAGTTCATGAGGGGTTATTGGAGCCAGTTACAGAATTCCAAACGAAGCTCTATGAACAGCTTTCTAATTGAATCTCAAAAGACTGTAATTGTGTTCCACTCTGTAGTCAGCCTCCATTCCATGTGGCTACAGTCGGTTGTAGGTAATCAGATTACTCATGGGTTACTGCCTGCAGCCTGCAGGAGAGTGCCAAGAGTAAGAAGGCAACGTGTTGTAGGGTTAATGAAGCTTAATATGGTGCCAATATCACACTGAGCCATTGCCTACAGAGTGAGAAAGGATTATATCCCATGTTAATATGCCATTTGACCCGTGCCAGAGAAGCAGTCTAAATCACTGAATAAGTATGTAAGTCACCACTGAGAAGTGTTTGCCATGCCAGCTCTCATTGCTGTGAAAACAAGTTGTTCCCTGCTTGTGAATTTTAACTTTGGTGCTCTTTAAAGTACAGTTTCAACATTGGCTCCCAACATCCCTGGGAAGGCCATGCAGACAGACATAAGATTCTCTAGATTGTAGCCAATGCAAGAAAACATGCATGCTTTTCTTCAGTTTGAACTAAACTTCTCTGGAGAATAAATCTAAGGTCAGTGTACTGCAATTTCCCAACATCCATCAGTGATTTCATTTCTCTGAATTTGCCTCTAAACAAAGGTGTTTAGGCCCTCATGGGTCTTGGGATTTACTGCTAGTTAAATTTTTGGTCAGATGCCATCCCAATTTGTGGAGTGAAGAAAACTCAGAGAATTGATAGGAAAAACAGCAAAATTCATCCAGCTTGTACTTGTGAAAGCTCAACCTCATAACAATAGGACAATATAACCAGTACTGTTTCCTCATTTCCATTATGCCCTTGACATGGTGGGATGAGAATGAAGTGACTCTCACTGGTATAATGCTATTAGAGAATTTAGGTTATATTCTTAAATTCATAAATATTTAGGATTAAAAACCAACTTCTGAGGAGAACAAGATGGTGGAGGAGTAGGTGGATGTAGAGTACATCTATCTCTATAGATATATCAGGAATACACCTTCAGACACAGACATGCATGCAGAACACCAGCTAAGAGCAGATCAGAGTACCTGACCAGCAGATAAGAATATATAGACCCAAGAAAAACTTTGTAGGGCAAAGGAACTAGGGGGAAACAGGAATCTTAGTACGACTGGACCTGCCCTCGAGGGTGGGGGAACTGAAGCAGGTGTCCGATCCCCACATCAGGGCAATTGTCCGAGTCAGAGGAGAAACATTTAAGACTGAGAGTGAAACAGCTGATCTGTGGCAGCCTAACTGGAATGAGAACCAAACAGTCCTTGCCACAGCCATACATACCCTGGACAGGGATGTAGATGCCCTGGAAGGTGCAGTGTCTGGGAGCTGGAGTTTAGGGACTGTGGAGCAATCCCAGGGCAAGGGCTGATATTGACTGCAGAGACACAGATTGAGGGGATGTGAGGGGGGAGATTGTAGTGGGAAATGCCTGTGGAGGAAAGCCAGGCAGCCATGGAAGCAAGGTGATACTGCTGAGAGATGTCTATTGGGTGGAGCCATCACCATAGCCTCTCTCCCTCTATATGCCACCATTGGCAGCTGAACAATAGAGAGGCTGGCCCATCAAATGCCTGATGCATTGAACTATAGAGTAGGACCCAACCCAGGGTGCTCCTTTAAGTGCCTGATGTGATGATCTACAGAGTAGGACCCCAGCCAAAGGGGTCCCCTCTATGAGTCTGAGGCACCAAATAACAGAGAAGGACCCCAGGCAGGGAGACATCTAAGAGGCTGAATGGGCAGAGCTACAGAGAAAGATTGGCCAAAGAGGCCTTCTGATCACCAGTTACAGGAGACTCGAAAAAAATATTCTGATAGGGCCATAAATCCTGCGGTGAAGGCAGCCAGTTGTCACTGCACACTTGGCACTGCCAGAGTCCCTGCAAGCCAAGCAGCTACACCACTTTCATACTCAACTCTCACTGGGGCAGAGAGAAAAAAAAGTCTTGCATCTATGTGTGCAGGGTCACTTCATTAGTGTCCTACTCTTTGTGACCCTGCATGAAATTAAAAATACTTACTCCTTGGAAGAAAAGTTATGACCAACCTAGATAGCATATTCAAAAGCAGAGACATTACTTTGCCAACTAAGGTCTGCCTAGTCAAGGCTATGGTTTTTCCTGTGGTCATGTATGGATGTGAGAGTTGGACTGTGAAGAAGGCTGAGCACCGAAAAACTGATGCTTTTGAACTGTGGTGTTGGAGAAGATTCTTGAGAGTCCCTTGGACTGCAAGGAGATCCAACCAGTCCATTCTGGAAGGAGATCAACCCTGGGATTTCTTTGGAAGGAATGATGCTGAAGCTGAAGCTCCAGTACTTTGGCCACCTCATGCGAAGAGTTGACTCATTGGAAAAGACTTTGATGCTGGAAGGGATTGGAGGCAGGAGGAGAAGGGGACGACAGAGAATGAGATGGCTGGATGGCATCACTGACTCGATGGACGTGAGTCTGAGTGAACTCTGGGAATTGGTGATGGACAAGGAGGCCTGGCGTGCTGTGATTCATGGGGTCGCAAAGAGTCGGACACGACTGAGTGACTGAACTGAATTGAACTGAACTGAGGCTGTGGCCTGCTAGGCTTCTCTGTCAGGGAGGGGGGTTCTCCAGGCAAGAATATTGGAGAACATTGGCCAATACTGGTTGCCATACCCTTCTAGAGCACTATATTTTCTGCTGCCCTAGCCACCAACTCCCTTGAGTACCTGGTGCTGCTGGAACCCCTGCAACCCAAGCAGCTGCACCATCTTCACACTTGGATCTCACAAGGGCAAACCCAAGTCTTCCAGGGCAGCCTCAGGAGCAAACCTCAGTGGACAACCCACATGAAGAAATGGAAATAAAACCATAATTGAAACCCAGGGTCAGTGTGACTAAGGAAGACCCAAAAACTTCCCACCAGCCATACAAGCTGCAGATCAAATCCACCTGATCAACTAAGCAGATTCTTGTCTATGAAATATATAAAAGGTCATTGAGAGCTCCCACAAAAAGAAAGTGCACTAGTCGTGACTAGTTCTGATAGCTGTGGACATTGGAGGCAAGAACATATAGGAGTAGGACCAGATTAGAATCTGAGCCACCCCCACAACAGATCCAGAGATCAGCACAGTGCTGGAGGGCATCCTAGGGAGGTGAAGTGTGCTGGGACTTCCAGCTAGGGAAAGGACTCTGACAGCAGTGACTGAAGAAAAACATTTATTATTCTTATGTTTTGATTTTTTTCTGTTGATTTTTTGAGATTTTTTTTCTTTTTCCCCCCTTTCTTCTTCCCTCCTCTGTTGTAGTTGTCAATTTTATTGGAACCATGAAATCTAATTCAGCTTTAGAGCTTTTTTTTTTTTCTCAGTCACTTTTTTATTTTTGTTATAGACCTCTGCATCTATGTTGGGCTTTTGCAGTTCTGGGGTGTTTTTTCCTTTCCTTTTTTTTTTTTTTTTGCTCTCTCTCTTTTTAAAATTTTCACTTTTTAAATCTATTATACATTTTCTACTTTATTCCTTTGTTTGCCTTTCCTACTATTCTTATCCAATTGCAGTTCATCTTTAATGTATATATATCTTCTACATCTGCCTCTATTTAATTTTGCATATACATTCTTTCTTATATTTCTTTCCTTTCCTTCCAACATATTTAATAGTTTTGTTTTCATTGCTTTATTCCCCACTCTGGCAGCTTGCTTTATTTTTGCTTTCCACTTTGTGCTTTCGTTAGACTGTTTTCAACTGGTAAATATAATTTTGGATTTCCTTTGTTCATCAGGTCAGTCTATTGTACTTTATTTTTCTTGAACTCTATTTTCTTTGCTCATGGATGTATATGTATATGTATATATTCCATTATTTATTTATCACTTGCCTGATTTTGTAACTGACATTTGTCTAGGGTTCATCTTTGGTTTCTCATTTTTGGATATTTGTTTTAATGTTACTTAATGCCATAACAAACCACTTGTGGAATCTTCATTCCTGACCAGAGATAAAGCCCTGAGCCTTTGGAGTGGGAGCCCTGATTCCAAGAAAATAGTGAAAACTCACACAAAGGGAACCATTGGAATACAATGCCAGTAGCAACCTGGGCAGGATGCCTCTTCTAAACAACAAACAAAACAAAAGTACAAATCCGCTCCTCAGCAGACAGGATCAGCAACTCACTTGGCCTTTCCCCTCAGAGGAAAAACAAACAAACAAAAACTCACCCTGTACAAAGCTTACACAAACCACTGGACCAAACTTAGGAGGGAAGAAAACAAAAGGGAGAAAGAATTCAACCTTGAAGCCTGGCAAAAGGAGACCTAAAACACAATAAGTTTAAAAAAAAAAAAGAAAAGAAAAGGCAGCAAAATACTACACAAAGGAAGGAATGAACTAAAAACACAGAAGTCCAGATAAATAAAAAGGAAATAGGCAAACTACCTGAAAAAGAATTCATAATAATGATAGTAAAGATGATCAAAAACTTGAAGACAAAATGGAGAAAATGCAAGAAGCAATTAACAAAAACCTAGAAGAATTAAAGAATAAACATACAGAGACAAACAACACAATTACTGAAATTAAAAATACTCTAGAGATAGTGTATTAGGAATAGGAATCAATAGCAGACTATCTGAAGCAGAAGAATGAATCAGTGTTCTGGAAGATAAAATGGTGGAAATAACTTCTGAAGAGCAGAATAAAGTAACAGGAATGAAAAGAACTTAAGACAGTCTCAGAGACCTCTGGGACAATATAAAATACAACATTTGAATTATAGGGATCCCTAAAGAAGAAGAGAAAAAGAAAGGGTATGAAAAAAATCTTGAAGGGGTTATAGTTGAAAATTTCCCCAAAATGGAAAAGAAAATAGTCAGTCAAGTCCAACAGGCAGAGAGAGTCCCATACAGGATAAACCCAAGGAGAAGCATGCCAAGACACATACTAATCAAGCTAACAAAGACTAAACACAAAGAAAGAATATTAAAAGCAGCAAGGGAAAAGCAACAAGTAACATACAAGGGACACCCCATACACTTAACAGCTGATCTTTCAACAGAAACTCTGCAGGCCAGAAAGGAATGGCAGGATATAGTTAAAGAACTGAAAGGGAAAAATCAAAAACTAAGATTACTGTACCTAGCAAGGATCTCATTAAAAACTGATGGAGAAATGAAAAGCTTTTCAGACAAGCAAAAGTTAAGAGAATTCAGTACCACCAAACCAGCTTTACAACAAATGTTAAAGGGGCTTATATAGTCAAGAAATCAAGAGAAGGAAAAGGATCTGCAAAATCAACTCCAAACAATTTAAAAAGTGACAATAGAATAAATATATCAATAATTATTTTAAATGTAAATAAATTAAATGCTCCAACCAAAAAGACAGACTGGCTGAATGAATACAGAAACAAGACCCATACATATGCTGTCTACAAGAAACCCACTTCAGTCCTCAAGACACATATAAACTGAAAGTGACAGGATGGGAAAATATATTCCATGCAAATGGAAAGTAAAAGAAAGCTAGAGTAGCAATCCTATATCTGACAAAATATACCTTAAAATAAAGAAGAATACAAGAAATAAGGAAGGACTCTACATAATGATCCAGGGATCAATCCAAGATGAACAGATAACAATTGAAACTATATATGCACCCAACACAGGAGCAGCTCAATACATAAGACAAACACTAACAGACATGAAAGGAGAAATTCCTGGTAACAAATATTGTAGGAAAGTTTAGCATTCTACCCACATCAATGGGCAGATCATCAAAACAGAAAATTAATAAGGAGACACAAGTCTTACATGACACATTAGATGAGATGGATCTCTTTGATATCTTCAGGACATTCCACCCAAATGCAGAAGAATATACTTTCTTCTCAAGTGCACACAGAACATTATTCAGGATAGACCACATCTTGGGTCACAAATCAAACCTCAGTAAATTTAAGAGAATTCAAATCATATTAAGCATCTTCTCTGATCACAACACTATGAAACTAGATATCAATTACAGAAATAAACCTGTAAGAAACACAAATATGGAGATTAAACAACATGTTTCTAAATAACCAATGGGTTACTGAAGAAATCAAAAGTGAAGTAAAAAAAATTCTAGATACAAATGACAATGAAAACATGACATCTCAAAACCTATGAGATGCCGCAGAAACAGTCCTCAGAGGGAAGTGTATAGCAATATACACTACCTAAAGCAATCCTACCTCAAGAAACAAACAAACAAAAAAAAAAAACATTGAATAGACTACCTAATTTCACACCTAAAATAACTGGAAAAAGAACAACAAAGAACCCCCAAAATTAGTATAAGGAAAGAAAGCATAAATATCAAAGCAGAAATAACTGAAAAGGAAATGAAAGAAACAATAGTAAAGATTAATAAAACTAAAAGATGGTTCTTTGAGAAGATAAAACTTTAGCCAGACTCATCAAGAAAAAATAGAAGAAAGAATCAAATCAACAAAATTAAAAATGAAAAAGGATTTATGCCTCCATTTCACACCAGTCAGAATGGCTGGGATCCAAAAGTCTACAAGCAATAAATGCTGGAGAGGATGTGGAGAAAAGGGAACCCTCTTATACTGCTGGTGGGAATGCAAACTAGTACAGCCACTATGGAAAACAGCGTGGAGATTCCTTAAAAAATTGCAAATAGAACTGCGTTATGACCCAGCAATCCCCTGCTGGGCATACACACCGAGGAAACTAGAATTGAAAGAGACACATGTACCCCAATGTTCATTGCAGCACTGTTTATAATAGCCAGGACATGGAAACAACCTAGATGTCCATCAACAGATGAATGGATAAGAAAGCTGTGGTACATATACACAATGGAGTATTACTCAGCCCTTAAAAAGAATAAATTTGATTCAGTTCTAATGAGATGGATGAAACTGGAGCCGATTATACAGAGTGAAGTAAGCCAGAAAGAAAAACACCAATACAGTATACTGACACATATATATGGAATTTAGAAAGATAGTAATGATGACCCTCTATGTGAGACAACAAAAGAGACACAGAGGTATAGAACGGACTTCTGGCCTCTGAGGGAGAGGGAGAGGGTGGGATAATTTGGGAGAATGGCATTGAAACATGTATACTATCATGTAAGAAACGAAGCGCCAGTCTACGTTCAATACAGGATACAGGATGCTTGGGGCTGGTGCACGGGATGATCCAGGGAGATGATATGGGGTGGGAGGTGGGAGGGGGCTTCGGCATTGGGAGATCGTGTACACCTGTGGCTGATTCATGTCAATGTATGGCAAAACAAATACAGTACTGTAATGTAGAATAAAGTATTTAAAAAAAAAAGCATATTCTGACTAAAAAAAAAAAAAAACACCTAAAATCATGATTCCTATAACATCATGGCAAATAGGAAAACAGTGGAAACAGTGACAGATTTAATTTTCTTGGGCTCCAGAATCACTGCAGATTGTGACTACAGCCACTAAATTAAAAGATGCTTGCTCCTTGGACAAAAGCTATGACAAACATAGAATATTGAAAAAAGCAGAGACATCACTTTGCTGACAAAGGTCTATATAGTCAAAGCTATGGTTTTTCCAGTAGTCATGTACAGATGTGAGAGTTGGATGTAAAGTAGGTGGAGCACCAAAGAATTAATGCTTTTAAACTCTGAGAGTTGGTGATGGACAGGGAGGCCTGGTGTGCTGCAATTTATGGGGTCACAGAGTTGGACACAACTGAGCGACTGAACTGAACTGAACTGAACTGTGGTGCTGGAGAACACTATTGGATAGCAAGGAAATCAGACCAGTCAATCGTAAAGGAAATCAACTGTGAATATTCATTGGGTGGAATGAAACTGAAGCTGAGGCCCTAATACTTTGGCCTTCTGATGCGAAATGCCAACTAATTGGAAAGAACCTGATGCTGGGAAAGACTGAGGGCAAAAGGAGAAGGAGTGACAGAGGATGAGATAGTTGGATGACATCACCAACTCAATGGATGTGAGTTGGAACAAACTCCAGGAGATGGTGAAGGACAGGGAAACCTGATGTGCTGCTGGTCATAGGGTCACAAAGAGTTGGACATGAATTAGAAACTGAACAATAAAAACAACTTTATGTCTTCTTCACAGATCAAAGTTCCAACCATCTCCAAATTTGAGGAGTCTATAACACAATTGTCAGTATTTTATGAACAGGCACAGACTATGTTCATTTTTTATCTGATAAAGACCAAGTTCAGTTCTTTGTGTTCAGTTAAAAAAAAGAAAAAAGAAAAAGGAGAGGTTACAACAGACAATGCAGAAATACAAAGGATTTTAAGAGACTATTATGAACAACTATATGGCAATAAAATGGATAACCTGGAAGAAATGGACAGATGCTTAGAAAAGTTTAATCTTCCAAGACTGAACCAGGAAGAGATAGAAATTATGAACAACCCAAATACAAGCACTGAAATTGAAGCCATGATCAAAAATCTTCCCAAACACAAAAGCCCAGGACCAGATGGCTTCACAGGAGAACTCCAGGAAACATTTGGATAAGACCTAATGCCGTATCTTTCTAAAACTCTTTCAAAAATTGCAGAGAAAGGAACACTTCCAAATTCATTCTACTAGGCCACCATCACCCTGATACCAAAACCAGACAAAGACAACACATAGAAAGAAAACTACAGGCCAATATCACTGATGAACATAGATGCAAAAATCCTCAACAAAATTTTAGCAAACAGAATTCAGCAACACATCAAAAAGCTCATACACCATGATCAAGTTGGGTTTATTCCAGGAGTGCAAGGATTCTTCAATATACACAGATCTATCAATGTGATACACCATATTAACAAATTGAAAGTTAAAACCATATGATCATCTCGATAGATGCAGAAAAAACCTTTGACAAAATTCAGCACCCATTTATGATTAAAACTCTTCAAAAAATGGGCATAGAAGGAACCTACCTCACTGTAGTAAAGGCCATATATAATAAGCCTATAGCAAACATTATTCTCAATGGTGAAAAACTGAAAGCATCCCCCTAAGATCAGGAACAAGACAAGGGTGCAAACTTTCACCATTATTATTCAACATAGTTCTGGAAGTCCTAGCTTCAGCAACCAGAGAAACAAAAGAAATAAAGGGAATTCAGATTGGAAAAGAAGAAATAAAGCTCTCACTGTTGGCAGATGATATGATACTGTCCACAGAAAACCCTAAAGATAGTATCAGAAAATTACTAGAGCTAATCAGTGAATTTAGCAAAGTTGCAGGACACAAAATCAATACTCAGAAATCACTTGCATTTCTATATACTAACAATGGAAAATCAGAAAAAGAAATTAAGGAATCAATCCCATTCACCCTTTGCAACAGAAAGAATTAAATATCTCAGAATAAACTTACCTAAGCAGACAAAAGAACTGTACACAGAAAATTATAAGACACTGATGAAAAAAAAATCAAAGACAACATTAACAGATAGATATTCCATGTTCTGATTAGGAAGAATCAATACTGTGAAAATGACTATATTATGAAAAGTAATCTACAGATTCAATGCAATCCTTATCAAATTACCAATGGCATTTTTCACAGAACTAGAACCAAAAATTTCACAATTCATATGGAAACACAAAAGACCCTGAAAAGCCAAAGCAGTCTTGAGAAAGAATGGAGCTGGAGGAATCAACCTTCCTGACTTCAGATCATATTACAAAGCTACAGTCATCAAGACAATATAATATTGGCACTAAAACAGAAATATAGATCAATGGAACAAGATAGAAAGCCCAGAATTAAACCTATGCATCTATAGGTACCTTATTTTTGACAAAGGAGGCAAGAATACACAATGGGGCAAAAACAGCCTCTTCAATAAATGGTGCTGGGAAAACTGGACAGTTATGTGTAAAAAGAATGAAATTTAGAACACTTACTGACACCATATACAAAGATAAACTCCAAATGGAATAAAGACCTAAATGTAAGACCAGAAACTAAAACTTAGAGGAAAACATAGGCAGAACAGTCGATGACATAAATCAAAGCTAGATCCTCTAAGACCCACCTCCTAGAGTAATGGAAATACAAACAAAAGTAAACAAGTGGGACCTGATCAAACTTAAAAGCTTTTGCACAGCAAAGGAAATTATAAGCAAGGTGAAAAGACAACCCACAGAATGGGAGGAAATAATAGCAAATGAAACAACTGACAAAGGATTCATTTCCAAAATATACAAGCAGCTCATACAATTCAATACCAGAAAAACAAACAAGCCAATCAAAAAGTGGGAAAGAAGACCTAAACAGACATTTCTCCAAAGAAGACATACTGATGGCTAACAAGCGCGTGAAAAAATGCTCAACATCACTCATTATTAGAGAAATGCCAATCAAAATTTCAATGAGTTATCATCTTACACCGGTCAGAAAGTCCCTCATCAAAAAGTCTACAAACAATAAATGCTGGAAAGGGTGTGGAGAAAAGGAAACACTCTTGCACTGTTGGTGGGAATGTAAATTGATACAGTCCCTATGGAAGATGGTATGGAGATACCTTAAAAAAACTGGGAAAAAATCCACCATATGAGCCAGCAATCCCACTCCTAGGCGTATACCTTGAGGAAACCAAAATTGAAAGAGACACATGTGTCCCATTGTTCATTGCAGCACTATTTACAATAGCTAGAAAATGGAAGCAACCAGATGTCCATCGACTGATGAATGGATAAAGTTGTGGCACATATACACAACGGAATATTACTCAGCCCTAAAGAGGAACACATTTGAGTCAGTCTAATGAGGTGGATGAAGCTAGAACCTTGTATACAGAGTGAAGTGAGTCAGGAAAAGAAAAATAAATATTGAATTCAAATGCATATATATGGAATCTACAATAATGGTACTGAAGAAAATATTTACAGGGCAACAGTGGAGAAACAGACATAGAGAATAGACTTAGGGACATGGGGAATGGGGAGGAGAAGATGAGATGTATGGAAACAGGAACATGGAAACTTACCTTTAGTTGAGTTCAGTTCAGTCACTCAGTAGTGTCCGACTCTGAGACCCCATGAACTGCAGCACACCAGGCCTCCCTGTCCATTACCAACTCCCAGAGTCCACCCAAACCCATGTCCATTGAGTTGGTGATGCCATCCAACCATCTCATCCTCTGTCGTCCCCTTCTCCTCCTGCCCCCAATCCCTCCCAGCATCAAGGTCTTTTCAAGTGAGTCAGCTCTTCGCATCAGGTGGCCAAAGTATTGGAGTTTCAGCTTCAACATCAGTCTTACCAATGAACACCCAGGACTGATCTCCTTTAGGATGGACTGGTTGGATCTCCTTGCAGTTCAAGGGACTTGCAAGAGTCTTCTCCAATACCACAGTTCAAAAGCATCAATTCTTTGGTGCTCAGCTTTCTTTATAGTCCAACTCTCACATCCATACATAACTACTGGAAAAACCATAGCCTTCACTAGACAGAACTTTGTCGGCAAAGTAATGTTTCTGCCTTTTAATATGCTTTGGGTTGGGCATAACTTTCCTTCTAAGGAGTAAGCGTCTTCTAATTTCATGGCTGCAGTCACCATCTGCAGTGATTTTGGAGCCCCCAAAATTAAGCCTGACACTGTTTCCCCATCTATTTCCCATGAAGTGATGGGACCAGATGCCATGACCTTCGTTTTCTGAATGTGGAGCTTTAAGCCAACTTTTCACTCTCCTCTTTCACTTTCATCAAGAGACTTTTAGCTCCTCTTCACTTTCTGCCATAAGGGTGGTATCATCTGCATATCTGAGGTTATTGATATTTCTCCCAGCAATCTTGATTCCAGCTTGTGTTTCTTCCAGGTGTTTCTCATGATGTCCTCTGCATATAAGTTAAATAAGCAGAGTGACAATATATAGCCTTGATGTCCTCCTTTTCCTATTTGGAACCAGTCTGTTGTTTCATGTCCAGTTCTAACTGTTTCTTCCTGACCTGCATACAGATTTCCAAGAGACAGGTTAGGTGGTCTGGTATTCCCATCTCTTTCAGAATTTTCCACAGCTTATTGTGATCCACACAGTCAAAGGCTTTGGCATAGTCAATAAAGCAGAAATAGATATTTTTCTGGAACTCTTTGCTTTTTCCATGATCCAGCGGATGTTGGCAATTTGCTCTCTGGTTCCTCTGCCTTTTCTAAAACCAGCTTGAACATCAGGAGTTTACGGTTCATGTATTGCTGAAGCCTAGCTTGGAGAATTTTGAGCATTACTTTACTAGCATGTGAGACGAGTAAAGCAATTATCCTTCAATTAAAAAAAATAAACTTCTAACAGAAAAATTTATATGATTTTCTACATATTGTTATGTCACTTAAAAGTTATTTTAATTCCTAGTTAGAGAAGCAAAGGATTAATTCAAGTTAAGCAGACTCCAGAGCAGTGATGTAGTATTTGTTAATATTTTCTTCTTGCAGTCCATGTGTTTGCTATTTGAATAGGAAATGCATGTAAAGGGTGCAAACTCCAAAAGATACAAAACCCAGTACAACTCCCATTTCTTACAATAATCAATTGCTCCTACATCTTAACAGAAATATTCCATTAGTATACCTGCATATATCCACCTTTGTATTTAGTATTTATGAATCTACCTAGATATGCTTGTATATATATGTTGTGGTGGTTCAGTCACTAAGTTGTGTCCAACTCTTGTGACCCCATGGACTGTAGCCTGCCAGCCTCCTCTGTCCATGCAGATTCTCTAGGCAAGAATACTGAAGTAGATTGCCAGTTTCTTCTCCAGGTAATCTTCCTGACCCAGGAATCAAACCCAGGTCTCCTGTATTGCAGGCAGATTCTTTATCAACTAAGCTATGAGGGAAGCTGTAGCATATATATATATATATATACACACACACACGTAGAAATCCATGTGCGTGTGCACACACACACACATTATATTTTTGAGGAGGTTACATTTGCAGAGATTTACAGTTAGTTTTAAAAATGAGATATAAATTAAAGGACAAAAAACTTTAATGTATAATTTGATGATATTTTACATACTACATGGTCACATAACTAGATTATTTCCGCAACCTCACAAGGTCCCCTTTGTCACCTATCAAAAACTTTATATTAGTAACAATAATATCACAGACACATTTTTGGACCTATATTATTTTATTTGACATTATGACTGTGAAATTTATCTATACTCTTGGGTGAACAGTAGGTCATTCTTTTTGGAGATTTTATTTTTAGATTTAGCAAAATTTATAAGAAGGTAAAGAAATTTCCTATATATTCTGGCCCTATGACTGCACATCATCCTCTATTATCACTGTCCCCTACCAGAATTATACATTTGTTACAGTTGATGAACTGACACTGATACATCAATCATAATTACCCAAATAGTCTATAGGATAAATTAGTGAAGTGAGTGAAAGTCAGTCAGTCATGTCCAACTCTTCGGGAGCCAATGGACTATACAGTCCATGCAATTCTCCAGGCCAGAATACTGGAGTGGGTAGCCTTTCCCTTCTCCAGGGGATCTTCCCAACCCAGGGATTGAACCCAGGTCTCCTGCATTGCAGGCAGATTCTTTACCAGCTGAGCCACAAGGGAAGCCCAGGAATACTGGACTGGGTAGCCTATCCCTTCTCTAGCAGATCTTCCTAACCCAGGAATGGAACTGGGGTCTCCTGCATTGCAGGCAGATTCTTTACCAACTGAGCTATCAGGAAAGCCCCTGTTTACCCTAGGGAATTCATTCGTTTTTTTAATCTGAAACTCCACTGAGCCTAAAGAAAGTATCACAAAATAAAACAAGTCACACAAATATTTTGGCTTCCCAGCGCATATAAACATTATGTTTATATTACACTGTAGTCTACTAAGTGTACAACAGCATTATATATTAAAATGTGCATACCTTAATTAAAAATGTCTTATTACTAAAAAATATGCTAACCATCATACGAGCCTCCAGTGAGTTGTAATTTTTTGCTGATGAAGAGTTTCACCTCAGTGTTGATGTCTGCAGACTGATGAGCGTAGCGACTGGTGAAGGTGATGTAATCTGTACATTACTTTGCCAACAAAGGTCCATATAGTCAAAGCTAGGGTTTGAGAGATGCACCATAAAGAAAGCTGAGTTCCAAAGAGTTGATGCTTTTGAACTGTGGTGTTGGAGAAGACTCATGAGAGTCTCTTGGGCATCAATGAGATCCAGTCAGTCAATTCTAAAGGAAATCAGTCCTGAATATTAATCGGAAGGACTGATGCTGAAACTGAAGCTCCAATACTTTGGCTACCTGATGCAAAGAACTGACTCTTTGGAAAACCCCTGATGATGGGCAAGATTGAAGGCAGGAGAAGGGGATGACAGTGGGTGAGGTGGTTGGATGGCATCACCAACTTGATGGACATGAATTTGAGCAAGCTCTGAGAGTTGGTAATGGACAGGGAAGCCTGGTGTGTTGCCTTCCATGGGATTGCAGAGTCAGACACAACTGAATAACTGAACTGAACTGAATATATACATCCAAAATGTTCAATTTGATAGGCTTTGACATGTGTTTAATTGTGAAGTAATTACTACAATGTAGATGACAAACATGTCCATCACCCCAAAAGTTTTCTCATACTGATATAATCTAGCCTTCCCTCCCTCCACCCACCGGCAACCACTGATATACTTTCTCTCACTATAGGTTAGTTTACAATTTCTAGAATTTTATATAAATGAAATCATAGAATATTTACTCTTTCATGTTTGGCTTCTTTCACTCAACACAGTTACTTTACGATTTATCCATGTTACTACATGTAATAGAAGTTCTTATTTTCTAAACTGGGGCATAGTTGCTTTACAGTGTTGTGTCAATTTCTGCTGTACAATGAAGTGAGTCAGCTGTATGTAAACATGCCTCCCTCGCTCTTGGATCTTCCTCCCACCCCACTCCCATCCCACCAGTCTAGGTCTCCAAGAGCACTGAGGTGAGCTTCCTGCATTACACAGTAGGCTCCCCCGAGCTATCTGTTTTTAAAATGACAGTACACATAATGTTTCACAGTAGTCCATAATTTGTTTAACCACCCACTTGTTGATGAATATATGGGTTATTTCCAGTGTTGATTATTATAAATAAAAGTGCTATAAACAATGAGAAAAAAGTCTGTGTGTGGATATTCAGTTCAGTTCACTTCAGTCATGTCCCAGTCATGTTTGCGACTCCTTGCGACCCCATGAATCGCAGCACACCAGGCCTCCCTGTCCATCACCAACTCCCAGAGTTCAATCAGACTCACGTCCATCGAGTCAGTGATGGCATCCAGCCACCTCATCCTTGGTTGTCCCCTTCTCCTCCTGCCCCCAATCCCTCCCAGCATCAGAGTCTTTTCCAATGAGTCAACTCTTCTCATGAGGTGGCCAAAGTACTGGAGTTTCAGCTTCAGCATCATTCCTTCCAAAGAAATCCCAGAGTTGATCTCCTTCAGAATGGACTGGTTGGATCTCCTTGCAGTCCAAGGCACTCTCAAGAGTCTTCGCCAACACCACAGCTCAAAAGCACTAATTCTTCAGCACTCAGCCTTCTTCACAGTCCAATCACATCCATACATGACCACTGGAAAAACCATAGCCTTGACTAAACGGAACTTAGTCGGCAAAGTAATGTCTCAGCTCATGTTTATTTTGGGTAAATACCTAGGGGTAGAATGACAAGGTTGTATAGTAGGTGTAAGCTTACATTTTTTTTTTTTAATTGTCAATATGTTCTCTAAAGTGCTTATATCATTTTATATTCCAAGAGATGTGTATGAGCTTTCTAGCAGCACAATGGTGCCAACACTTAATATGATCAGTATTTTTTAAAAATATAGCCATTCCAGTTGGTATTAAGGAATATCTCAATGGGATTTAATTTGTACTCCCTAATTTCAATTGATATAGAACATTTTTTCATATGCTCTTCTCCTATATGCATATTTTCTTTTGGTGAAATGGCTATTCAACTATTTTGTCCATTTCCAGTGGGGCTATTTGTTGTCTTATAAAAATTGTTTGCAAATTCTACATACAAGTCCTTTATCAGATACATGATTTGCAAATATTTTATTTTAGTCAGCTGCCTGCTCTTAACAGTGGCTTTAGAAGAATAAAAGTTTTACTCTTGCTAAAGAGCAACTTATTGATTTTATTCTTTAATAGTTCATGCTTTTGTGTTCTATTTAAGAATTCTTAAAATTCCCTAATTTTAAATTGGATGAACATTCAGGAGGGAAGGGACATATGTATGCCTATGTCCAATTCATGTTGATGTATGGCAAAAGCTATTACAATATTATTGAGTAATTATCTTCCAATTAAAATGAATAAATTTAAAAATCAAATGATGGTATATGTGTGAGTTTGTTTTGGACATCCCATTCAGTTTCAATAATCCATTCTTGGTCACCGTAGCTTTATAAGTCAGAAATCAGATATTCTGTTTCTGATTTTGTTCTTTTTCAAAGATCTTTTGGCTATTTTAGGTTTTCTGTACTTCTATACAAATTTTAGAATCAGTTTGATAATTTCTACAAAAAAAAAGAGCCTTATTTGATTTTGTTTGCTATTGTAATGAATCTATAAATAAATTTGGGTAAAACTGTCATGATAACAATATTAACTTTTCATCAGTTAACAAAGTATTTGTTGTTGGAGTTCAGTCTCTCAGTAGTGTCCTACTCTTTGCTACCCCACAGACTGCAGCATGCCAGACTTCCCTGTCCTTCACTGTCTCTCAGAGTTTGCTCAGACTCATGTCCATTGAGTTGGGATGCTATCCAACCATCTCATTCTCTGTCACTCGCTTCTCAGGTCCTCAGTCTTTCTTAGCATCAGTGTGTTTTCCAATGATTTGGTTCTTCACATCAACTTATATATTTCTACTAATTTAGTCATATTTAATTCTCTCAGAAACATTTTGTAATTCTTAGTGCAGAAGGTTTTTTACATCTTTTGCCAGATTTATACCTAAGTATTTCATATCCTGGTGGGCTACAGTCCATAGGGTTGCAAAAGAGTTGGACATGACTTAGTGACTAAACAACAACAAAAATGTTATGTTCTGGTATTCCCAGATGGCTCAGTAATAAAGAGTCCACCTGCCAATGCAGGAGTCATGAGTTCAATCCTTGGGTCAGGAAGATCCCCTGGAGAAGGAAATTGCAACCCATTCCTGGGAAATACCATGGACAGAGGAGCAGGGCAGGCTACAGTCCACGGGATCACAAGAGTCAGACATGACTTAGGAACTACACAATTTCATTTTTTTAATGTTATATAAGAGTATAGTTGATTAACAATGTGTTAGATTCAGGTGTACAACAAAGTTCACAGTTCATGTATTGCTGAAGCCTGGCCTGGAGAAATCTGAGCATCACTTTACTAGCATATGAGATGAGTGCAACTGTGCGGTAGTTTGAGCATTCTTTGGCATTGCCTTTCTTTGGGATTGGAATGAAAACTGACCTTTTCCAGTCCTGTGGCCACTGCTGAGTTTTCCAAATTTGTTGGCATATTGAGTGCAGCACTTTCACAGCATCATCTTTCAGGATTTGAAATAGCTCCACTGGAATTCCATCACCTGCACTAGCTTTGTTCTTACTGATGCTTTCTAAGGCCCACTTGACTTCACATTCCAAGATGTCTGGCTCTAGATGAGTGATCACATCATCATGGTTATCTGGGTTATGAAGATCTTTTTGTACAGTTCTTCTGTGTATTCTTGCCACCTCTTCTTAATATCTTCTGCTTCTGTTAGGTCCATACCATTTCTGTCCTTTATTGAGCCCATCTTTGCATGAAATTTTCCCTTGATATCTCTAATTTTCTTGAAGAGCTCTCTAGTCTTTCCCATTCTGTTCCTTTCCTCTATTTCTTTGCATTGATCACTGAAGAAGGCTTTCTTATCTCTTCTTGCTATTCTTTGGAACTCTGCATTCAGATGCTTATAGCTTTCCTTTTCTCCTTTGCCTTTCAATTCTCTTTTTTCAGAGCTATTTGTAAGGCCTCCCCAGACAGCCATTTTGCTTTTTGCATTTCTTTTCCATGGGGATGGTCTTGATCCCTGTCTCCTGTACAGTGTCACGAAACTCATTCCATAGTTCATAGGCACTCTATCTATCAGATCTAGGCCCTTAAATCTATTTCTCACTTCCACTATATAATCATAAGGGATTTGATTTAGGTCATACTTGAATGGTCTAGTGGTTTTCCCTACTTTCTTCAATTTGAGTCTGAATTTGGTAACAAGGAGTTCATGATCTGAGCCACAGTCAGCTCCTGGCCTTGTTTTTGTTGACTGTATAAAGCTTCTCCATTTTACGCTGCAAAGAATATAATCAATCTGATTTTGTGTTGACCATCTGGTGATGTCCATGTGTAGAGTCTTCTCTTGTGTTGTTGGAAGAGGGTGTTTGCTATGACCAGTGCATTTTCTTGGCAAAACTCTATTAGTCTTGGCCCTGCTTCATTCCACATTCCAAGGCCATTTGCCCGTTACTCCAGGTGTTTCTTGACTTCCTACTTTTGTATTCCAGCCCCCTATAATGAAAAGGACATCTTTTTGGGGTTTACTTCTAAAAAGGTCTTACAGGTCTTCATAGAACCATTCAACTTCAACTTCTTGATATTCAAGCTGGTTTTAGAAAAGGCAGAGGAACCAGAGAGCAAATTGCCAACATCTGCTGGATCATGGAAAAAGCAAGAGAGTTCCAGAAAAACATCTACTTCTGCTTTATTGACTATCCCAAAGCCTTTGATTGTGTGGATCACAATAAACTGTGGGAAAATTCTGAAAATGCTAGGAATACCAGACCACCTAACCTGTCTCTTGAGAAATCTGTATGCAGGTCAGGAAGCAACAGTTAGAACTGGACATGGAACAACAGACTGGTTCCAAATAGGAAAAGGAGGGCATCAAGGCTGTATATTGTCACCCTGCTTATTTAACTTATATGCAGTGTACATCATGAGAAATGCTGGACTTGAAGAAACACAAACTGGAATCAAGATTGCCAGGAGAAATATCAATAACCTCAGATATGCAGATGACACCACCCTTATGGCAGAAAGTGAAGAGGAACTAAAAAGCCTCTTGATGAAAGTGAAAGAGGAAAGTGAAAAATTTGGCTTAAAGCTCAACGTTCAGAAAATGAAGGTCATGGCATCTGGTCCCTTCACTTCATGGGAAATAGATGGGGAAACAGTGGAAATAGTTTCAGACTTTATTTTGGGGGGCTCCAAACTCACTGCAGATGGTGACTGCAGCCATGAAATTAAAAGATGCTTGCTTTTTGGAAGAAAAGTTATGATCAACCTAGATAGCATATTGAAAAGCAGAGACATTACTTTGCCGACTAAGGCCTGTCTAGTCAAGGCTATGGTTTTTCCTGAGGTCATGTATGGATGTGAGAGTTGGACTGTGAAGAAGGCTGAGTGCTGAAGAATTGATGCATTTGAACTGTGGTGTTGGCCAAGACTCTTCAGAGTCCCTTGGACTGCAAGGAGATCCAACCAGTCCATTCTGAAGGAGATCAGCCCTGAGATTTCTTTGGAAGGAATGATGCTGAAGCTGAAACTCCAGTACTTTGGCCACCTCATGAGAAGAGTTGACTCATTGGAAAAGACTCTGATGCTGGGAGGGATTGGGGGCAGGAGGAGAAGGGGGACGACAGAGGATTTGATGGCTGGATGGCATCACGGACTTGATGGACGTGAGTCTGAGTGAACTCCGGGAGATGGTGATGGACAGGGAGGCCTGGTGTGCTGCGATTCATGGGGTCGCAAAGAGTCGGACACGACTGAGCGACTGAACTGAACTGAACTGTACAACAAAGTGATTAAGATATACGTGTAATCTATTCTTTTCAAATTCTTTTCCCATTTAGGTTATTACGGAATATTGAGCAGAGTTCGCTGTGCTGTACAGTAAGTCTTTGTTGGTTATCTATTTTAAATATAACAGGGTGTCAATCCCAAACTTCTTAACTATTTCTCCCTCCTAACCTTCCCCTCCGGTTCAGTTCAGTTCAGTTCAGTCACTCAGTCATGTGCAACTCTTTGCGACCCCATGGACTGCAGCACACCATGCTCCCCTCTGGCAACTCTAAGTTACTCTTGATGATACTATCAATGGTATGTTTTATTTCAATTTTTGATTGTCAGAAGTATAAAGAAAACTAATTGATTTTTCCATAATGGCCTTGTATTCTATAACTCCTCTAACCTTATTAATTTACTAGCTTTCTAGGTACATTCCACTAGATTAAATTAATAGACTACTATGTCATCTGGGTATAAAGACTGCTTTATTACCTCCTTTACATTCTGGATGCCTTTTATTTCTTCTTCTTGCCTTATTATGCCAGGTAAACCCTCCAGAGCACAGCTGTGAATAGAAGTGGTGAGAGTGGGCACGTTTGCCATGTTCCTCATCTTGAGGGGAAAATGTTGTTTTCAACACTAATAATGATGTTAACTGTAGATTTTCATAGATGGTCTTTATCGGGTTGAGGAGATTCCTTCCTATTTCTGCTTTGCTGATATATATTTGTTTAATGAATGGATGTTGGATAAATCATATTTGGAATAAATCATTTTTGGTCATGATACATTATCATTGTTATATCTCATGGGATTTGACTGGCTAAAACTCTGTTAAGAATTTATTCATTGATGCCAGTGAGGGATACTCGTCTGTAGTTTTCCTTTCTTGTTAGATCATTTTCTCTTCTGTTATTTGTTCATTGGTTGGTTTTTATCAAGGTAATGCTGAAGTCATAAAAGCGTTGGGAAGAATTTCTTCTTCCATTTTCTGAAAGTGTATAGACTTGGTATTATTTCCTTATTAAATATTTAGTATCAGTAACCAGAAAAGTAATCTAGGTTTGGAATATTACTTGTGAAAATACTTTTATCTGAAAATTTATTTAACAGGTATGGAGCTATTCAGATTTTCTTTCTTTCTTTCTTTCTTTTCTTTTCTTTTTTTTTTTTTTTTTGAGTGAGCTTGGTTATATGTGTCCTGCAAAATATGCATCCATTTCATCTAAGTTACTAAATTTATAAGCATAAATGTATCATATTTCATGTTATTTTTTAAATTTCTGTAGAATGTAGTAGAGGCTATCATTTTCCTATCTGTGAATGTGGAAATTTTTGTCATTTTTCCTGATCAATCTGGCTAGGGCTTTATCAATTTTTTGATACTTCTAAAAAGTAGCTTGTGATGTTACTGTTTTTTTCTTAATTTTTTTAAATTGAAGGATAATTGCTTTACAGATTTTTTTCATTTTCTGTCAAACCTCAACATGAATCAGCCATAGGAACACATATATCCCCTCCCTCTTGACCCTCTCTCCCATCTCCCTCCCCACCCCTACCCCTCTAGGTTGATGCAGAGCCCCTGTTTGAGCTTCCCGAGCCATACAGCAAATTCCTGTTGGTTATCTATTTTACATATGGTAATGTAAGTTTCCATGTTACTCTTTCCATACATCTCACCCTCTCCTCCCCCTCTTCTCTTGTCCATAAGTCTATTCTCTATGTCTATTTCTCCATTGTTGCCCTGTAAATAAATTCTTCATCCACTCCAGCACTCTTGCCTGGAAAATCCCATGGACTGAGGAGCCTGATAACTACAGTCCATGGAGTCACAAAGAGTCGGACATGACTGAGAAACTTCACTTTCTTTTACTTTCACCATTTTCCTAGGTTCTGTATATGTGTGTTAAAATATGATATTTATCTATTCTTTCTGACTCACTTCACTCTGTATAATAGGTTCTGGGTTCATCCACCTCATTAGAACTGACTCAAATGTGTTCCTTTTTGTGGCTGATTAATAAATTCCATTGTGTATATGTACCACAACTTTATCCATTCATCTGTCGATGGACATCTAGGTTGCTTCCATGTTCTAGCTATTGTAAATAGTGCTGCAATGAACAATGGGATACATGAGTCTTCTTTAATTTCGATTTCTTCAAGGTATATGCATAGGAGTGGGATTACTGGGTCATATGGTGGTTTTATTCCTTTGTGGGTTTGTTTTTTTTTTTAAGGAATCTCCATACCATCTAACATAGTGATTTTTTATTACAGCTTAAATCTCAGTGCTTGCAATTGGGTTGTTTATAATTTTGATTTCTTCCTGGTCAGTCTTGGAAAATTGAACTTTTCTAAGAATCTGTCCATTTTTTCCAGGTTATCCATTTTATTGCCATATAGTTGTTTTTAATAGTCTCTCATAGTCCTTTACATTTCTGCATTGTCTGTTGTAACCTCTCCTTTTTCATTTCTAATTTTGTTGATTTGATTCTTCTCTCTCTTTTTACTGATGAGTCTCATTAAATGTTTTTCAATTTTGTTCATCATCTCAAAGAACTAGCTTATAGATTTATTTATCTTTACTATTGTTTTACATTTCTTTTCAGTTATTTCTGCTCTAATCTTTATGATTTCTTTCCTTATACTAATTTGTTGTTGTTGTTCTTTTTCCAGTTGTTTTAGATGTGAAATTAGGTTGTTTATTCAATGTTTTTCTTGTTTCTTGGGGTAGAATTATATTGCTATACACTTCCCTCTTAGGACTGTTTTTGCTGCATCCCATAGATTTTTGAGTTGTTGTGTTTTCATTATCACTTGTTTCTAGAAATGTTTTTATTTCACTTTTGATTTCTTCAGTAACCTGTTGGTTATTTAGAAACATGTCATTTAATCTCCATGTGTTTGTGTTTCTTACAGTTTTTTTTCCTTGTAATTGATTTCTAGTCTCATAGTGTTGTGGTCAAAGAAGATGCTGGTATGATTTCAATTTTCTTAAATTTAGTGAGGTTTGATTTGTGACCCAAGATGTGGTCTGTCCTGGAGAATGTTCCACGTGCACTTGAGAAGAAAGTGTATTCTTCTGCATTTGGATGGAATGTCCTGAAGATATCAATGGGATCCATCTCATCTAATGTATCATTTAAGACTTGTGCTTCCTTATTAATTTTCTGTTTTGATGACCTGTCCATTGGTGTGAGTAGAGTGCTGAAGTCTCCTACTATTATTTTGTTACCATCAGCTCTCCTTTCATGTCTATTAGTGTTTGTCTTATGTATTGAGCTGCTCCTATGTTGGGTGCATAGATAGTTATAATTGTTATCTCTTCCTCTTGGATTGATCCCTGGATCATTATGTAGTGGCCTTCCTTATTTCTTGTAATCTTCTTTATTTTAAGGTCTATTCTGTCAGATATGAGGATTGCTACTCCAGCTTTCTTTTGATCTCATTTGCATGGAATATATATTTCCATCCTTTCATTTTCAGCCTATATGTGTTTTTAGGTCTGAAGTGGGTTTCTTGTAGACAGCATATATATGGGTCTTGTTTTTGTATGCATTCAGCCAGTCTGTCTTTTGGTTGCAGCATTTATTTACATTTAAAGTGATTATTGATATATATGTTCCCATTGCCATTTTCTTAATTCTTTGGGGTTGCTTCTGTAGATCTTTATTATTCTGCTGTATTTTAGGAAAATATTATTCTGTTTAATATTTGTTGTAAAGCTAGTTTGGTGGTACTGAATTCTCTTAACTTTTGCATGTCTGAAAAGCTTTTTCATTTTTCCATTAATTTTTAATGAGATCCTTGCCAAGTACAGGACTCTTGGTTGTAGATTTTCCCTTTACAAGACTTTAACTATATCCTGGCATTCCTTTCAGAGAAGGCAATGGCACCCCACTCCATTACTCTTGCCTGGAAAATCCCATAGATGGAGGAGCCTCGTGGGCTGCAGTCCATGGGGTCGCTGAGTCGGATATGACTGAGTGACTGAACTGAACTGATAAATGTTACTGACATCTTAGATCCGGTTGATTGATAGTGCTGTTCATGTTTTAAATATCTTCACTAATTTCCTGTCTATATATTATAACAGATATTGAGAGATACAGTAAAAATTTCCAACTAATTGCAGACGTGTCTGTTTTGCTTTGCAGTTCTAGCAAATTTCATTCATTTTTGAAACTGTTATATACATACTCCATTAGTATTTTTATGTACTCTTGATAAATTAACCCATTTATCATAATTAAATGGCTTTTCTTACCTCTGGTAATATTCTTTTCCCTGAAACATATTATGTCCGATATTAATATAACTATTTCAATTTTCTTTTCATTAGTGGTATGTCAGTTTTTAGACCAAGGATCAACAACTTTTTCTGTAGAGGACCAATAATATTAATAAATATTTTTGGCTATTTCTACTTCTCTGCTTTCACTGGCAGTCTAAGAGATCTTCATGGATAAATACATTTGCCAGTGGTTCTTCTATTGGGTACATTTGTGTGTGCGTGTGTGTACTAAAGAAATGGACTGTCTACTCCCACACACTAAAAATACAGTGGTGGGAGCGACATTACACAGATGCTCTGGTATGAAAGTGAAATTCACTCAGTCATGTCGAACTCTTTGCACCACTATGAACTGTGTAGCCCATGGAATTCTCCAGGTCAGAATACTGGAGTGGGTACCTTTCCTTCTTCAGGGTATCTTCCTAAACCAGGGATTGAACCCAGGTCTCCCACACTGCAAGCGGATTCTTTACCAGCTAAGCCACAAGAGAAGCCCAAGAATACTGAAGTGGGTAGCCTATCCCTTCTTCAGGGGATCTTCCTAAACCAGGGATTGAACCCAGGTCTCCCACACTGCAAGTGGATTCTTCACCAGCTAAGCCACAGAGAAGCCCAAGAATACTGGAGTGGGTAGCCTATCCCTTCTCTAGCAGATCTTTTCTACCCAGGAATTGAACCAGGGTCTTCTGCACTGCAGATGGATTCTTTACCAAATGGCCTAATTGTATATGGAGGTAAGAAAGGAAAAGAAAAATAGAAGATTCTGGAATTCAGACAAGCACAGACTCCCATGTTATTGATTAGAGTTTAGTTCTGGTATCTGACAATAATTTTCCACGACTCTTGGTTCTTCCTTTTGAATCATCTTTCCTGTTGCATAAATGTGACTCATGACTATAGCTGAATTATCTTCTCTGCTTGTTTCCTTCCCGTAGACATTTAGGCATACCAATGACACTTTTCATTTCATCATGTTGCTTTCCCTTTTAGTCCAAGCTGGCAGTGTTTTGTTAATACAATTATCTTAAAATTCTTATGGATTTTCAATGAATCTTTCAGGGTTCATTTAATTAAACAAAAATACCCAGTTAACATAAAGAGTCTTAAGGTAAAGTCTTCTCTACCTTTACTTCCCAGTCAATTTTCTGTAGGATAAGGCCCTAAAAATTATTACAAGCCCTAATTTTTAATGGAGAGGAAATGTGAGGCTTACTCTTCAGATTCTCAAGTGGGCTTTTTTTTTTCTGTAAAGTATATGAGGCACCACCTTAAATACTTTTGAAGTCTTCAACTGCTTTAAAGTAATTTTTCAGACCAAAATGTTTTCCTGACAGTGCCCTGAATTTGATCTTTGCCTGAAAACTATTTCCTAATTTGAGAATAGTTTACCATCTGGAGAGGTTGGGAATGAGAAACTGTTTTATTTTTGAACCCAAGTCCTGGATTCTTTATATTTAACAGCTTTTTTTAAACTCTTATTTCTTTAGTTCTTCTCTCATTTCATTACAAGCAGCTGAAGAAACCAGGTTGAATCTTCAACACTATGTCTGGAAATTTCCTTAGGCAGATCATCCATTCATTAGGTATATTTACTTTCCACATTTCAATGACCAATAGTGCTGCTAAACTTCTCACAACTGCGTAACAAGGAGCTCCTTTCCTCCAGCTTTTATTAATTGCTTACCCATGTGTGTTTAAGTTCTCACTGACAAACTCCTCCAGACCGTATTGACTTTGCTAACAAACTTCAGCCTCTGAAAGTTACTCCTCACAACTCAAAGTCAATGCCTCACATTTTACGTTGGGCTATGGGAGTCCCCAGTGTGGCAATAAACTATTTTCTTGTTATCTTTGGTGATAAAATAAACCATCTTAAACTTGGCACCATATGAAAGCAACAGTAATTTACTAGTATCATTTCCCAGAATTCTTAGTGTCAATTTGTTTCAGCTAGTCAGTTCTCTCTGTGGGGTTCTCATATGGTTGTAGTCAGATGGTGCCTGGGGCCAGAACCATCTCAAAGGCTTCTGTGTTTTGCTGGTTAACGCTGGTTGTTGCCTAGGACCTCAACTAGGAGCTTTATCTCAGAACACCTACATGACACCTCTGTATGTGATCGGCACTTTCTTCCTTACACTATGGTGTTAGAGTCCCAAGGGCAAATGTCCCAGCAGAGTCAGGCTGGGGTTAGCACTGCATTTAGGACCCAGTTTCAGAATTCATGGAGCATCACTTCTGCTGCATTTTACTTCCATTCAAAGGAAATGAAATCAGACTCCACCTCCTGATGAGAATGGTATCAAAGACTCTGGAGACATGTTTTTAAACCCCCATAATCCCTCTCTCTTTAATGACTTTTGATATATCATGTTTTTAACAATGCTACAGTTAAAATGTTTATAAATTTTAATGAAATTGAAAAATAAGAATAAAGAGGAAGGCTGGAATGTTCTTTCTTAAATATCTTAGGAAGATCTTTTTTGGTAAATTATCAGTAAACTATCAAGACAGTGTGTCAATATTCACACAACTGCAACAGAACACTAATTAGGAGATGGAATGTCACTGACCTAAAAATGTGAAAACACAAGAAAATGTCATTTCATATCACTGTAGGAAAAGGATCCAAACAAGGTGATGATGTTTTATGAAACTGCAGAGCCCAGGAAAAGGGTTATCACTTGGTTCTCTGCCATGCTTACTATAGCAAGTCACATATTATTCTTAAGACATTTTAAGAAAGACATAAGAAAATATGTTATATTTGCATGACTTCAAAGAGGAAACCAAGGTGTGGGAATTATGGAGAGACTGGTTTGGGCTCCAAATAGCTGCTTTATGTTGAAGTGGATTTTCCATCATTAAAAGTCACTTTAACATATAGAGAATACAAAGAAATCTATTGAGAGAGGTTCATTTATTATGGACACTTTATTTGTAATTGAAAAATGTCATGGTAATAAAAGCATAAAGGGAAAAGGTAAGTAATTATACATGTATGACAAAAAGATTATACTTTTTAAAAATCTACACAGACTTCAAGATATGTCTGACTAGAATTTGGGAGAGTCTAGGAAACCCACACTTAAGCCTACACAGGACCTTTAGTTACGTCAATTACAAAGTGACATAATAAGGAATTTTATTCAAAGTCACAGAAACTAACAGAATGGACCAATTGAGAAAAGAGGTAAACAATGACAGAAATGTTAGTGATTTCAGCTAACTGCTTTACCAATCCTCTAACATATATTTTATCAGAAATATAGCTGGGAGAAATGCTCCTTCTGAATACAATCTGGAATAGTAGTGCATCTTTTATGCTGATAAATTTATGTGATAGTTTTAGACAATAAGATGAAAAAGGTAGCATCTTGAAATCAAGATCATCTTCCTTAATGTTAGGACTTGGTTCTTTTCTTTTTCTTTTCTTTCTTTTTCTTTTTTTTTTTTTTTGCTTTTTCCTGTTTTTTAAATATAAATTTACCAAATACCTAGAGAATAAAAAGATAAGTGAAACTTTGCCCCCATCTTTACAGAAACTAAAGGAGAACATGAAAAGCAAAATATTTACATTGACAACACACTATGATACAAGTAGAAAGGTAGTAACTACTACCTGCCACACTTGAGTAACTATATCTCAGTTCAGTTCAGATCAGCCACTCAGTCATGTCTGATTGTTTGTGACCCGATGAACTACAGCTTGCCAGGCCTCCCTGTCCATCACCAACTCTTGGAGTCCACTCAAACCCATGTCCATTGAGTCGGTGATGTTATCCAACCATCATCCCATCCACTGTCGTCCCCTTCTTCTCCAGTCCTCAATCTTTCCCAGCATCAGAGTCTTCTCAAATGAGTCAGCTCTTCACATCAGGTGGCCAAAGTGTTAGAGTTTCAGCTTCAACATCAGTCCTTCCAATGAACACCAAGGACTGATCTCCTTTAGGATGGACTGGTTGGATCTCCTTGGAGTCCAAGGGACTCTCAAGAGCCTTCTCCAACACCACAGTTCAAAAGCATCAATTCTTTGGTGCTCAACTTTCTTTATAGTCCAACTCTCACATCCATACATGACTACTGGAAAAACCATAGCCTTGACTAGACAGACCTTTGTTGGCAAAGTATTGTCTCTGCTTTTTAATATGCTGTCTAGGTTGGTCATAACTTTCCTTCTAAGGAGCAAGTATCTTTTAATTTCATGGCTGTAGTCACCATCTGCAGTGATTTTGGAACCCCCAAAAATAAAGTCTGACACTGTTTCCATTCTTTCCCCATCTATTCACCATGAAGTGATGGGACCGGATGTCATGATCTTAGTTTTCTGAATGTTGAGCTTTAAGCCAACTTTTTCACTCTCCTCTTTCACTTTTATCAAGAGGCTTTTTAGTTCCTCTTCACTTTCTGCCATAAGGGTAGTGTCATCTGCATATCTGAGGTTACTGATATTTCTCCCAGCAGTCTTGATTCCAGCTTGTGCTTCTTCCAGCCCAGCGGTTCTGATGATGTACTCTGCATATAAGTTAAATAATATCTCAGTGTAATACAAATTATAAAGTGACATTATGCTACATCCAAAGTTTATGAGTGTTGTTCTATATATACTTTAAATTTTAACAAGTATTTTCTTTAATTAAAAATAATGTACCACAGTCCAAAAAATGTGTCAGAGGTGTAAGAGCATGTGGAAGATGTAGTTTAGATGCTCAAAAAGTGGAGTTTTTAGAATGATTTATTTGCTTAGAAAAAAGTGAGAAAAAAAATTTTAATTGGGATGAAATAAGTATGCTATGGTGCCAATAACCAACCAAAATATACAGATAAAATAATAAAGTATATCAGAGAAGATATTCATATTCAAATTACAAACATCATGTGTTGAAGGTCCAAAATTTACTAGGAACAATTTCTGTTGGATTATATATAAATTATCAGTCATAATAACAGTGTGGGGTAGGTATTGTCATAAATGGAATCAGGAATTTGGAAAAAGAAATTGGATTACTTCTGAGGACTAAACTTTGAAATTATTTTCAAGTAAAAATAGACTGCTTCCTTGACCATGTGAAAGCATTTGGCTGTGTGGATCACAACAAACTGTGGAAAGTTCAGAAAGAGTTGTGAATACCAGACCACCTTACCTGCCTCCTGAGAAACCTGTATACAGGTCACGAAGCAACAGTTAGAACTAGATATGGGAAAATGGACTGGTTCAAAATTGGGAAAGGAATATGTCTAGGTTATATATTACCACTCTTCTTATTTAACTTATATGCAAAGTACATCATGCAAAATTCTGGAATGGATGAAGCACAAGCTGGAATCAAGACTGTTGGGAGAAATATCAATGACTTCGGATATGTATATGATACCACCCTTATGGAAGAAAGCTGAGAGGAACTAAAGAGCCTCTTCATGAAGGTGAAAATGGAGAGTGACAAAAGCTGACTTAAAACTCAACGTTCAAGTAACTAAGATCGTGGCATCTGGTCTCATCACTTCATCGCAAATAGATGACAAAACAATGGAAACAGTGACAGACTTTATTTTCTTGGGCTCCAAAATCACTGTGGACGGTTGCTGGAGTAATGAAATTAAAAGACACTTGCTCCTTGGAAGAAAAACTATGACACACCTAGACAGCCTATTAAAAAGCAGAGCCGTTACTTTGCTGACAAAGGTCTGTATAGTCAAAGCAATGTTTCTTTTCAGTAGTCATGTGTGTATGGGAGTGCTGGACCATAAAGAAGGCTGACTGCTGAAGAATAGATACTCTTGAACTGTGGTGCTGGAGAAAACTCTTGAGAATCCCTTGGACTGCAAGGAGATAAAAATAAATTAGGCCTAAAGGAAATGAACCCTGAATATTCATTGGAAAGACTGATGCTGAAGGTGAAGCTCCAATCCTTTGGCCACCTTATGTGAAGAGCTGACTCTTTCGGAAAAGGTGCTGATGCTGGGAAAGATTGAAGGCAGGAGAAGGGGATGACAGAGAACAAGATGGTTGGATCGCCTCACCTACTCAATGGACATGAGTTTGAGCAAACCCTGGAAGATAGTGAAGGACAGGGAAGACTGGTGTGCTGTAGTCCATGGGGTCACAAAGAGTCAGACATGACTGAACGATTGAGCAACAACAGCAACAAAATAGGCAGAATGATGTAAAAAAGAGAGAAAAATAGATTGCCGTGGAGATAAGGCTACAACTTGAATAAATACTTGATCATAGCTCAATAAGAAAAAGTCAAATATAAAGAGACTGGGTGGCTACTGAGTATAGAAATCAAAGATGCTCAACATCACTCATTATCAGAGAAATGCAAATCAAGACCACAATGAGGTATCATTTCACACCAGTCAGAATGGCTGCGATCCAAAAGTCTACAAGCAATAAATGCTGGAGAGGGTGTGGAGAAAAGGGAACCCTCTTACACTGCTGGTGGGAATGCAAACTAGTACAGCCATTATGGAAAACAGTGTGGAGATTCCTTAAAAAATTGCAAATAGAACTGCCTTATGACCCAGCAATCCCACTGCTGGGCATACACACTGAGGAAACCAGAATTGAAAGAGACACATGTACCCCAATGTTCATTGCAGCGCTGTTTACAATAGCCAGGACATGGAAGCAACCTAGATGTCCATCAGCAGATGAATGGATAAGAAAGCTGTGGTTCATATACACTATGGAATACTACTCAGCCCTTAAAAAGAATAAATTTGACTCAGTTCTAATGAGATGGATGAAATTGGAACCGATTATACAGAGTGAAGTAAGCCAGAAAGAAAAACACCAATACAGTATACTGACACATATATATGGAATTTAGAAGACAGTAATGATGACCCTATATGTGAGACAACAAGAGACACAGAGGTACAGAGTGGACTTTTGGACTCTGAGGGAGAGGGAAAGGGTGGGATGGTTTGGGAGAATGGCAGTGAAGCATGTGTATTTTCCTGTAAGAAACGAAGCGCTAATCTATGTTTGGTGTAGGATGCAGGATGCATGGGGCTGATGCACAGGATGATTCAGGTAGAGGATGTGGGGTGGGGTGGGAGGTGGGAGGGGGCTTCGGCATTGGGCGATTGTGTTCACCTATGGCTGATTCGTGTCAATGTATGGCAAAACAAATACAGTATTGTAATTTAAAAATAAATAAATTTAATTTAAAAAAAAAAAATAAAACCTAAAAAAAAAAAAGATTCACACTGTATATTGGCAGACCTCGTTGTTTTGGGGAGAGGATAACCAAAAGCCTTATCTGTAGCTTTGTGCTACTGACAAAGCCATTTTTAATACTGAGATAACCACACAGGAGTTTGGCCAGTGCATCTGCAACATTTCTGTCCCAGTCATAAAATTATCACTACTTTGAGATAGATCCATCAGGTCATCTTAGAGTTATGACATTCAATTTTTCCATCACCCAATTCCCTTTTTATCAATCTCAAGATCCTTAAGACTTAAGATCATTAAAACTTAATTCTCTTTGTAAGGCTTGACCCTTCAAGGAGGGAATGGACTGCCAATATTCCTGCTCTTGTGAATTTTTTTTTTTTCCTCATTGTGAACCAATTCAGCACCATTCCTCATTTACAAATATAAGCGGGTTTGTTAACAGAGTTACTGTTTTGAGAGATGAGGCTACTCTCCCTATATCAAAAATTCAGGCTTCTGAACCTCATACACCAAACATTGCACTTTGGTGTGTTTACTGGCTTATTCTCAAGGAGGCACATGACCCAACATCCTATAACACAAGACTACTCAAGTATAAGCATACATTGCCTTGTAGCCATCATTATTCACATTTTACAGATGAGGAATTAAGGTTTGGAGAGATTATATTCCATTTTAAAGTCATATAGTGAGTAGAAGCAGATTTCACTGCAGTTTCTCCAGCAACAGTCCAGGACTTCTTCCAGTTACCTAAGGAAGTTCACAAATGCTTCCAGCAAAAGTCCTAAATTCACTAAAGTTCACTAGTAATTTGGACAGTTCACCTAGTAATTGACAGTTCAACTTTACATTCATATTTGCAGAACAATGGAAGGATATTACTTTTTTCCCCGGTTCCTCATCAAAAGAAACTATTTCACAAGTGATGACCGAAGTAAGTCATGGAGGGATGAATGTGGAAAGTACCTAGTTACTGTGAAGATTTTAAAGGTTCTGGGTATGCCTTCTGCTTCTAGGATGCAGTTTTTATTAAAAACAAATATACTTACAGAAGGATAACTTTATGAGCTATTGTCACTTAAAACTAATATGAAATGCTAATGATACTACCACCAAGTACCGTAATATTACAGACACCTTACTTCTTTTGCTACAGCCACTTGTTTTCAACTGAGAGTGGGAAATACACTTAAAAGAAAGGAATAAACGTTGAGGACAGGTGCACTATGCAAGTTCCATTTGCACAGTTCTGTTGGAAACTGGTATTATTTACATATTTTAAAATTCTATATAGTCCCTGCTATTCAAAGAATTAACTTGGCATATTCCAAGATACAGATTGTAAGAAAAGCGTCAGGGAATTTCACAGTAACATCATCACACTGAAGCAAAGAGTACAATACATAATCTCAAATTTTCCAAAAGATTCAATGAACAAGCACTCCATCCCACAGCTTTCTAGTCAATTGAAATGTTGCTATTTGAACACATTATAATTGAGTATCACAGTCTCTGTCTTTGAGTTAAAAATTTTCATGGCTTTAGCCCTTTTACTATACATACAAATTTGGATTTACAAACCTGTTGCTAAATTCCCAATTTATTGCCTTGTAATCCAGTTCATAATCTAGTGCTACTTTCCATCACATCTTCAGGAAAACTGGGTGTGGAGGAGCTTCTAAGATACACCAAAGTCATGCTTTATAATAAAGATTCATCTGGACCTATCTTTTTTTTCCTGTGAAATACCTGCCTCAGATAGATTAGATGATAACTTTTAAAAACCAAGAAAGAAACAGCTACTTAAGGGAATGAATATTTATAATTAAGAACTATTCAAATTAGCTGCTTTAAGTGGCACTAAGTGGCTATACTTATCAAATGAAACTACCAATGTTGATGTATGGCAAAACCAATACAGTATTGTAAAGTTTAAAAAAAAGGGAAGAAAAAGTACCAATGAATGATAAAGCACATCGGGTTCTTAACACATGTTTCTAAGCCATAGTGTTTGCTCACTTTCCTCCTCCTTCAATATAATAAGATATGAAGCAAAAACTGGCAACTTATATAATATGAGTATGAAGCCGAATAGCATGGAGGAAAGCAGGCAAAGGAGGAGAATAGCTCCTTGGTTCTTATTTCTTTAGAAATCAAAGCTGAGAGTAATTAGATTAAACTTAGATTAGTTAAAGCTCATCTAGAGAGGGGGCTATTTTAGACCCAACCTGGAGCTTTGTAGTACAATTATTATATTAAGAGTATGATTAAAAGCTGCAGCTTTGGAGCCAGACTGAGTTCAAGATTCTTGTTTCACTGCATTAGCTTTCTGTAATGATAGGGAAGTTATTTGACCTTTCTGATCCTCAGTTTTCCAAATATGAAATTAAAGCTAAGAGCCCCATAGAAATTTGTAAGAATTAAGTTAAATAATGTATGCAAAATACCTAGTAGATTGCAAGTAGACAAAAACTGTAGTTATTGCATTATCATGATTAAGTCTCTCCTGCTTGGTGAAGTCCATAAAGAATCCAGGAGGCAATGTGCTTTATTTTCTAATACCTTAAGCTCTTATTCTAGCTTGCTTTTCACTCCAACCCTTGTAAAAATTTATTTCCCCAAGAAACTTAAGAAGAGAATTTTTGGTTAAACTAAATTGAAAATATTCAATATTTTAATAAATACTTTTTAGTAAGACTAACTCAGCATTCATTTCGTTTTTTTTTTTTTTTTATTCTTTCTTCAGGAAAAATGAAAGCCAGGGATCATAGTAATTTAAAATAAGGTCCTCATAGAAATGGATAAATCATGGGAGGATTCAATGAAGAAAAAAAGATTCAGACTTGCCAGGTGCAACCCAGGAAGCGCAGCTTTTTCACTGCTCCTACCTCTTGTGGAGTCTCAGGACAAGCCAGGGTTTAAATCCCACACTGGAAAACTCAAGGCTTGCTATCCTTTCAGTGCCATGTGTCTGTGGGGATATTTTTAAATGTAAGCAGCAGGAGAGTTGTTATACCAACTGCTGTCATCCAAATAAAACTTCAGCTATCCGCATCACTGATACCAGCTGTTTCTATTAAGGAAAAATGTGTAATCATTTTCTTGTAAGAATTCTTGCCTGAATTCATGAATCTGATGTGTCAATTAGGTCTCAACTCAATCTAGTTGATCCCAATCACAGCCATCAGAAAACACAATAACAAGAAGTATACAGAGTCAGGTCTGTGTTTTGTTTAATTCGACCCTTCCCAAGAAACCTTTAGGCACAGCCTGAGGAAGCCTGAAGGTGTTTTGTAAAATTCACTGTACCAAAAGCTGATCAATCAAAGCATATTTAAGAAGCACTGATAGGCCCTGAGGTGGAGAAATGGTTTACTGGAAGACTCTCTGTGTGAATGTTATAATTTATTTCTCTTTTTTCTATTGTTTGCAAATATACCATATTACTGGTGGCAAATACTCAGTCTGGCCAAGAGAGCCGTTTTAAACCCATTTCTGAAACTGAAAACTGATAGTATAAAAGAAACTGTGCCGGGTGGGGGTGGGGGCTCTCCGCAGAAAGAGCGGAGGCAGTGGAACTTCCCTCAGCAAAGCCGAGGGGTTCCCGAGGAGAGGTGAGCCTGCTGTCCGCCAACCCAGCCCCTCCGCGAGCAAGAGACATTCAGACGCAACAGGGGTTCCGTCGAAGCAGTTCCGGTTTATTGTTGCAAACTCCCAACTTATATAGACAAACAGGAGGGTTTTAGGAGGGACTTTCCATAGTTGCACCAATCACATTAAAGGTCAAATTGTCACCTTCATTATAACAGGAGTCTATAGAGATCACACACTGTCTATGTGCACAGAAATCAAGAGAGCCAATTAAAAACTTTGACAGACAACATAGACCCTGCCCCCATCTCTTCCGCCAGGTGCCATCTTAGGTTTTCGACAGCAAAGCTAGCCCCTTTGTTTTTAAGATTTCCCATTTAGGGCCCCACAAAACTGATCATGCCTTAGAAAGATGTTCCTATGTTGAAACTGATTTTCAGTCCAACTCTGGTTGCTTGAATCTGCCCCACACAAAAGCGACTTCCTTATACCTTTAGTCATCCCCTTCTTCCTTTAGCATTCAACAGGAGCTGAATCCCTGACCCAACACCACAGGAGCTAGAAGTTCAGGGACTTGAGGGCTGTGAAGAGCTGAGACCATAGCACCAAATCCAAAGAGGAAGAAAAGCTAGGAACCCAAACATCTTGCTGCAGCCACTCTTGGAGATCCCTCTTAGACTCATCTGATGTTACAAGCTGCAGTGTGTGCCCCCTTCCCAATTCAAGGCTTCCTGCTGCTGCTAAGTCACATCAGTTGTGTCCGACTCTGTGCGACCCCATAGACGGAAGCCCACCAGGCTCCTCTGTCCCTGGGATTCTCCAGGCAAGAACACTGGAGTGGGTTGCCATTGCCTTCTCCACCTAGGTGGCACTAATGGTAAAGAATCTGACTGCCTAAGCAGCAGGCATGTGAGATGCAGGAGACATAAGGGATGTGGACTTGATCCCTGGGTCAGGATGATCCCCTGGAGTAGGAGAAGGCAACCCACTCCAGTATTCTTGCCTGGAGAATCGCATGGATAGAGGAGCCTGGAAGGTCATATGGGTGGGTCCTATTTCAATACAGCTGGTGTCCTTATAAAAAGAGATTATAAGCCAGCACAAAATGAGGAGTGACACATTGAGATGATTCTGCAAGCCAAGAAGAGAGGCCTCAGAAGAAACCAACCTGGCAAAGGCTTTGATCTTAGACTTCTAGCTTCTACAACTGTGAGAAATAAATTTCTGTTGTTTGAGCCACCCAGTCTGTGGAATTTGCTTATGGCAGTCCTAAAAATCTAATACACCTGGGCAACCTGACATCTCTTTTTATTCTTCCAAGGGCTTGGAAGACTAGAAAGTTCTCACCAATTGTTTCAGAAAGGATTTCTCCCTTCCCCTGGTGTGAAATGCACTCTAGACCTTTTCTTAGTGACTATCCCTGGATCTAAGCACAGCCTTTTTTGATGTTTGTTAAGAGTTTTCATCAGTAGGAACAAGTGGGTAAGCTCATATGAAGCCTGAGAGTTTCTTTTTCTACCCCCCTTCAGTTTAGTAATTCTTTTAAGAGTGGGAGTTTCTTTTTGATATTGAATAACTTCCCAAACTCCTACATAATATCTGCCACTTAATGAGATTAAAAAAAAACATTAAAAGACTACTATGTATTCATAATTAATACATGGGAAGCATGGCAATGTCCATATGCAAGTAATATGACCCACTTTACAAACTTGATATACAAATGTAGTCACATCTCTCTTGTTTTTTCAATTATCCAATGAATTCTCATAGACTTCTATTAGCAAACCTCTCCTGAATCCTATAAAATAATGCCAGGGCTTATTTGAAAAAGATACCAATTTCTTTTTCTAAACACCAGGTGGAAAGAGAACTGTAAAATCATATCAGTTCTCTGGCCTTAGAGAAGAGTAGGATCTATCAGAAAGATAGAAAAGATGATAGAAAATGTGGAAAATCTGAAGAGGTTTTTTTTTTTTTTTTAAATTCTAGGGTCACCACAGTGAATCACTATCTTAGGGTGGTCATTCCTTTATAATCCCAAGGCCACGAGTGGAATATCTGTTTCCTGTCCCCAAAGAGCTATGCTAGTCAAAGGAGTAACAAAAACACACATAAGAGAGAGAGGAATTAAGTGCTATTCTCAGTTCTTATCAAAAGTTTAATAGAGAATGGAGAAAAGTATTTTGTTACTTTTCTCTCCTATAATTTGTTGTTTCCCTCAGGTATTTCTCCTCCTTGCAAGATTTCCAGTATTTTACAGAATAAGGTAGCATTCTATCTGAAAGCATTCAGCAAGTGTGGGAAGCTCTCTTTCAGTCTAGGAGGTGGCAATTTAACAAATGGCTTCCTCACACAAACTATAAGCATGATAGAGAATGATTGACAACTATGCCAACATTTCAAAAGCTAAGAGCTTTAAAGAATGCAGTAGCCAAGACCAAGACCAGAGTTTCTTATCAGCCTTGAAGAATGTGGTTTATGTCAGCAATATAAAATATTTGTCATTTTAATATAACTCTTACAAAGATTTTTAAACATGTCATAAAATAAACATACCAGAAGGATGGGCCCAGAAGAAACAAGTTTTAAGATAACAACAATGGAATCAAAACACATTATCACGAGATAATTGTCTCCTACTGAAAGGAGTCAGCTTCTAAGGTCAAAACAAACACAGAGGCAAAACAAAGATGTTTGGTTTAGAAGTGGAAGTCACTGATCTTAGGACACATTTCTATTACAATGGTATAATTTCTGTTACAGTCAGGCTAGGCTGAACTTAACAATTATTCTGTCTAGCTTCAGACATGGTCAGGGGAAGGAAAGTCACTCTGTGTATTTTAACATATTTATCACCTGTCTATAGACTTGGTGAAGTCCTCCCCTCCCCCTTCTCATTATCCCTTGCTTCAGTTCATTTCAGTTCAGTTGTTAGGTAGTGTCTGAATCTTTGTGACCCCATAAACTGCAGCACACCAGGCCTCCCTGTCCATCACCAACTCCTGGAGTTTACCCAAGCTCATATCCATTGAGTTGGTGATGCCATCCAGCCATCTCATCCTCTGTTGTCCCCTTCTCTTCCTGCCCTCAATCTTTCCCAGCATCAGGATCTTCTCAAATGAGTCTGCTCTTTGCATCAGGTGGCCAAATATTGGAGTTTCAGCATCAACATCAGTCCTTCCAATGAACACTCAGGACTGATCTCCTTTAGGATGGACTGGTTGGATCTCCTCACAGTCCAAGGGACTCTCAAGAGTCTTCTCCAACACCACAGTTCAAAAGCATCAATTCTTCAGCACTCAGCTTTCTTTATAGTCCAACTCTCACATCCATACATGACTACTGGAAAAAACAGCCTTGACTAAATGGACCTTTGTTGACAAAATAATGTCTCTGCTTTTTAATATGCTATGTAGGTTGATCATAACTTTCCTTCCAAGGAGCAAGTGTCTTTTAATTTCACGGCTGCAATCACCATCTGCAGTGATTCTGGAACCCCGAAAAACTAAAGTCTGACACTGTTTCCACTGTTTCCCCATCTATTTCCCATAAAGTGATGGGACCATGATCTTTGTTTTCTGAATGCTGAGCTTTAAGCCAACTTTTTCACTCTCCTCTTTCACTTTCATCAAGAAGTTCTTTAGTTCTTCTTCAGAAGAACAGCCAGAAGGGTGGTGTCATCTGCATATCTGAAGTTATTGATATTTCTACCGGCAAGCTTGATTCTAGCTTGTGCTTCTTCCAGCCCAGCGTTTCTCATGATGTACTCTGCATAGAAGTTAAATAAGCAGGTTGACAATCTACAGCCTTGACGTACTCCTTTTCCTATTTGGAACCAGTCTGTTGTTCCATGTCCAGTTCTAACTGTTTCTTCCTGACCTGCATACAGACTTCTCAAGAGGCAGGTCAGGTGCCCTGGTATTCCCATCTCTTTCAGAGTTTTCTGCAGAAGCGGTGGCTGTGCTGCATGGCACAGGAACAGCCAAGAGGAGATACCCCACGTCCAAGGTAAGAGAAACCTAAGTAAGATGTTAGGCACTAGAAAAGGGCATCAGAGGACAGACAGACTGAAACCACAATCACAGACAACTAGTCAATCTGATCACATGGACCACAGCCTTGTCTAACTCAGTGAAACTAAGCCATGCCATGTGGAGCCACCCAAGATGGATGGGTCATGGTGGAGAGGTCTGACAGAATGTGGTCCACTGGAGAAAGGAATGGCAAACCACTTCAGTATTTTTGCCTTGAGAACCCAATGAACAGTATGAAAAGGCAAAAAGGTAGGACACTGAAAGATGAACTCCCCAGGTCAGTAGGTGCCCAATATGCTACTGAAGATCAGTGGAGAAATAACTCCAGAAAGAATGAAGAGATGGAAACAAAGCAGAAGCAAGACCCAGTTGTGAATGTGACTGGTGACAGAAGCATGATCCAGTGCTGTAAAGAGCAATATTGCATAGGAACCTGGAATGTCAGGTCCACGAATCAAGGCAAATTGGAAGTGGTCAAACAGGAGACAGCAAGAATGATCATCAACATTCTAGGAATCAGAGAGCTAAAATGGACTGGAATGAGTGAATTTAATTCAGAGGATCATTATATCTACTACTGCGGACAGGAATCCTTTCGAAGAAATGGTGTAGCCATAATAGTCAACAAAAGAGTCTGAAATGCAGTACTTAGATGCAATCTCCGAAATGACAGAATGATCTCTGTTTGTTTCCGTGGCAAACCACTCAATATCACGGTAATCCAAATCTATGCCCCAACCAGTAACACTGAAGAAGCTGAAGTTGAACTGTTCTATGAAGACCTACAAGACCTTTTAGAACTAACACCCAAAAAACATGTCCTTTTCATTATAGGAGACTGGAATGCAAAAGCAGGAAGTCAAGAAACACCTGGAGTAACAGCAAATTTGGCCTTGGAGTAAAGAATGAAGCAGGGTAACGTCTAATAGAGTTTTGCCAAGAGAACGCACTGGTCATAGCAAACATCCTCTTCCAACAACACAACAGAAGACTCTACACATAGTTATCACCAGATGGCCAACACTGAAATCAAGTGATTATATTCTTTGCAGCCAAAGATGGAGAAGCTCTATACAGTCAGCAAAAACAAGACTGGGAGCTGACTGTGGCTCAGATCATGAACTCCTTATTGCCATTTTCAGACTTAAATTGAAGAAAGTAGGGAAAACCATCTGACCATTCCAGTATGACCTAAATCAAATCCCTTATGATTATATGTTGGAAGTGAGAAATAGATTTAAGGGACTATATCTGATAGACAGAGTGCCTGATAAACTATGGACGGAAGTTCGTAATATTGCACAGGAGAAGACAGGGATCAAACCATCCCTAAGAAATAGAAATGCAAAACAGCAAAATGGCTGTCTGGGGAGGCCTTACAAATAGCTGTGAAAAGAAGAGAAGCAAGAAGCAAAGGAGAAAAGGAAATATATACCCATTTGAATGGAGAGTTCCAAAAATAGCAACGAGAGATAAGAAAGCCTTACTCAGTGATCTATGCAAAGAAATGGAGGAAAACAATAGAATGGGAAAGACTAGAGATTTCATCAAGAAAATTAGAGATACCAAGGGAACATTCCATGCAAAGATGGGCTTGATAAAGGACAACAGAAGCAGAGGATATTAAGAAGAGGTGATAAGAGTACACAGAAGAACCATACAAAAAGATCTTCATGACCCAGATAATCACGATGGTGTGATCACTCACCTAGAGCCAGACATCCTGGAATGTGAAGTCAAGTGGGCCTTAGGAAGCATCAGTACAAACAAACCTAGTGGAGGTGATGGAATTCTAGTTGAGCTATTTCAAATCCTAAAAGATGATGCTGTGAAAGTGATGCACTCAATATGCCAGCAAATTTGGAAAACTCAGCAGTGGCCACAGGAGTGGAAAAGGTCAATTTTCATTCCAATCCCAAAGAAAGGCAATGCCAAAGATTGCTCGAACTACTACACAACTGCACTCATCTCACACGCTAGTAAGTAATGCTCAAAATTCTGCAAGCCAAGCTTCAGCTTTATGTGAACCATGAATTTCTAGATGTTCAAGTTGGTTTTAGAAAAGGCAGAGGAACAAGAGATCAAATTGCCAACATCCGCTGGATCATGGAAAAGCAAGAGAGTTCCAGAAACATCTTTTCTGCTTTATCCCTCACTGGTATCTGCCAATGGCACCCCGCTGCAGTACTCTTGCCTGGAAAATCCCATGGACAGAGGAGCCTGGTGGGCTGCAGTCCATGGGGTCTCTAAGAGTCGGACACGACTGAGCGACTTCACTTTCACTTTTCACTTTCATGCATTGGAGAAGGAAATGGCAACCCACTCCAATGTTCTTGCCTGGAGAATCCCAGGGATGGCAGAGCCTGGTGGGCTGCCGTCTACGGGGTTGCACAGAGTCGGACACAACTGAAGTGACTTAGCAGCAGCAGTACCTGCCAAAACATGGTCTGCACCACAGTAAGACTAAAGCAAAAAAACCTGTGGCAATATATGTAGGAGATGTGTGAGAGGTGGGATCATTTTGAGAATTATTATTTTTCACCACAGCATTTTGAAAACTCACATTTAAAACTGAGATCCTGTACCTATCTCTTCAGCAGAGCTCAGGACTTGCTTGGAGATGTCATTAAAAGTGACTAAAAGCCACCTTCAATTCCATCTGCAGTATGGAAGTGGCCTGGTCTGTGTTGTTGGGGTTTAGGAATAAAACAATGTACAATTTAGGGACTTTCATAGGACTTCCAAGGTGGTGCTAGTAGTAAAGAACCCACATGCCAACGCAGGAGACATAGAGATGTGGGTTCGATCCCTGGATCGGGAAGATCATCTGGAGGAGGGCATAGCAACCTACTCCAGTATTCTTGCCTGGAGAATCCCATGGACAGAGGAGCCTGGCAGGGTACAGTCCAGAGGGTCACAAGGAATCAGACATGTCTGAAGTGATTTAGCAGGCATACAATACTGGTAGTCCAGTAAGACTCTGCACTCTCAATGCAGGGTGCCTGGGTTCTGATCCCTAGTCAAGGATCTAGATCCCACATGCCTCAACTGAGTCATAGTACAGCTAAGTAAATTACTTCTTTAAAATAATGTATGACTTAAACCTTGGGCGCTGGAATTACATTCTTGCTCTAATATTAAAATGGCTCTCTCCTCTTCTTATTCTCATGCTTTACCCCATATCATGATGGAGATGCCATTCCTCTCTTTCATCAAAGCATCATTCCAGCCCTGGCACCCAGTTATACCTTCAGAATTCTAATTCTTATAATCAGAGCCAATCTGAAGAGTGGGTGTATGGCATCACTGAAGGACTGCTAAAAGAATTAAGCAGATAAGATACCTTCCCCAGTCTGATACTGTCACTGCCTGGCATGCTTTTGCATATATTTTATTCTCTCCTACTGTGTGACCTCCACTGATCCTTCCAAATCATCCAATCTTTCAATGGTTATCAGGGAGTAAGTGAATATCTGTGATCAGTATGATCATGGGCTAAGCATTGTAAAAGACAGCTATGATATGAAGATGAATGAGGCAAGATTCAGACAAAGAGAAGCTCTCCATCAAGGAAGAGAAACAAACAAATTAAAAATTATGAAAAGTGCCACAGCACCACTCTCTTACAGAGTACTGAATTAAATTTAAGTCCCTTGGATTGGTGATTAGATCTTAATGATGGTGACCTTAAAAAGCCAGGGGAAAGATAAAGCCAGATTACACTGTAGTAATCTGGAAGTTAGCAGAAGAGACAAGGACTTGTTCTATTGAAAATTTTGCATAAAAACTGATAAACACTGTATGGTAGCTAGTGGGAACTCAAGGGTCAAGAGATAATTTATCTGCTTCAAGGATGGGAGATTGGTGATCATATTTTGGGCTATTTTATCATGAAGAAACTTTATACCTTGAATCTTAGAAGTTTTTCTTTCCTTTTTTTTTTAAGTTTTGAAGTTAACTTTTAAATGAAAATACTACTGAGAAGAGTAGGCTCTTAGTAAAATCTGTCAGTTGTCAGTTAACACCTTAGCGGGGCACAGGATGCTGCGGGGTGCCAAGAGCAGACAGGAGAAGCGCTGCTCCTGACGAGGTGGGAGAGCACCCAGGATCCGTGTCTTCACAGTTGCGCCTGGGAGTCAGCCAGAGAATCCCAGCTGGTCCTGCTTTGACAAACAATCCTCATTCTCGCTCAATATTCAGAATACAAGAACACAAACAGGGCTCCAATTAATGCTTTTGCAAATTGCTCTTCCTTGCTGGGATAAGTTTTTAAGCAAATGAGGATATAGATTATAGAAGCAAACTGGAGATTACATAAGTATAATTTTTATTACTTCAGATAGTACCAAAACAATGCATGCTTATTAAAAGAACATAATCGGTGAAATAAAAATGGAGGCCAATTCATCCCTTCTGTAGTCCATGAGCTCCCAATTGTAATCACAGGTACAGCATGGTGAGTGACTTTCTACATTTGTACACTTAAATCCGTACATGTACATGTAACATGCATATGTCATCTTGTTGCCTGGCCCTCTTGCCAAGCACCTGGCCCTTTCCCTGTCTAATTTACATGCATCTGGAGGAATCTGATTTGAAAAGTCTCACTTGTTCTTAATAATAACTACTAACATTTACTAAGTGCTCACTATATTCCAGTTATAATACTAAGCACTTATTCATTTTTTTAGTTCTATAAATACTACATTCAGGTATCCTCAAAAATAGGAAAAATCACAAATAAAGCAAAAATTTCATTATTAATCCTCCTAATCCTATCTTCAACTCTTTTCTGACATAACCATTGTTGACAGTTAGGTGGGTGTCCTCCTATCCATTTAAAAAATTTGTATACACATTTATATGTTCACATGCATGCATATTAAGTCACTTCAGTTGTGTCCAACTGTTTGCAGCCCCATCAACTGTAGCCTGCCAGGCTCCTCTGTCCATGGAATTTTCCAGGCAAGAATACTAGAGTGGGTTGCCATTTCCTTCTACAGGGGATCTTCTTGAATGAGGAGTCAAAACTACACCTTTTATATATATATTTCATGCGATTTCTTTACCACTGGGCCACCTGGAAAGCCTTATATGTCCACACAAAAATGCAATTTGTTGACTTTTTTTGGTAACTTTTTGTAAGAAAATGCCACGGGAAGGAAAAAGCCACCTCTAGGAACCGTTAGTGGAAAGGCCTTTATTGGGCGGTCGCTCCCGGGCAGAACTCCCGGGGGGCAAGCGGCGAGGAAACAAAGGGAGTCTGCAAAGCATGAGGGGTGAGGAAGGGATTTTTATAGCCAGGGCTGGCATTCAAACCCGGTTCTTCCATATAAGGTAGAAAGCGCGGGCTGTAGCTGTGATTGGCGTTTGGGGGCTCCGTGCCAGCGCCTGATTGGGTCAGGATACAGGGGGCCGGTCCCTGGAAGTTTGGTCCGCCCCGGTTCCTGTTTGGGCCTCGGCCGACTGTCGGGCTTGTCCAGGGCATGTCTCGACATGCCGACCTCTCATTTTTATCATTCTATAGGTATTGTTCAGAACTCCCATTTCCCATTTTGGTCATGCATATCTTTCCATTTCAAACCATGTAAAAATAATTCATTCTTTTAAACATTAGCATAGAAGGCATGCTAATCCATTCTATGCTTTTATCACAGATTAACCAGTCATTATTTTACTGGCAGGCATTGAGATTGATTCTAGCTTTTCACTATATCAAAGATGGCATAATAAAAGCTCATATGGTTCCTTTGAACACACATGTCAGTGTTTCCTTCAGTTAGTGAGAAGAAAAGTTGTAGGTCAAAGAACAGAGAAGACATGTGGCATCCAGTCCTATCTCCCTCATTTACAGGAGCCTCATATTCCATTCAAGCTCTTTTGGTACTGGGGCAGTAGGCTTCACTAGAAGTGGAGCTTAGGACTTGGCTAAAGCAATGAGCACATTTAACCCTTTGATCACAACAATGATGCACTTATAGGATGACATATGTCTTAAAACTGCTCCAACCCAAATGAAACTCAGGGATTCTGATGGGAATTCTGAGATACTTACTGTACATATACAGGAGAAAAAGGAGCCCTGGGAGAGGTTGGATTTCATCTGTATTAGTTTTCCAGGGTTACTGTAACAAAGTAACGACTGGGTGACTTAAACAACAGAAATTTATTTTCTCATAGTTCTGGAAGCTAGAAGCACAAGACGAAGGTCTCTGTAGTGTTGATTCCTTCCAAGGGCCTTGTAAGAAGGTCTGTTCAAAGCCTTTATCCTTGGCTTATTGATGGCCAACTTCTCTCTGAGTCTTTACATCACCTTCCCTCTGTGTGTGCTATGTTCAAATTCCCTCTTCTTATAAATATACTATTTACATTGGGTTAGGGCACAGCCTGAGGACCCAATTTAAATGAATTCTTCAAAATCCTGTCCCCAAATACTGTTTTATTCTGAGGTACTGGGCATTAGGACTTCAACATATGAATTTTTAGCACATAATTCAGCTCTCATAACACCATCTCAGTATCACAGGGGAGGCAACAACAGGACAGAAGGGAGAACTGAGAGACAGTAGGAAATAGGTGCTTACTGATCCAGCCTCACTCAAATCTGAGTTCCTTCCAAGTGAATTTTTCAGTTGGAAGAGTTAATAATTTGCTTAAGTTGAATAAGCAAGCTTAAAGAGGATTTGGTTCTGTAACAAAGGAATTAGGCTTTTTTTTTTTTTTTTTTTAACATGCTTAAGACTGAAAGGCTGCTCAATTAGCCTGCTTAGTAGTAGTAGGTTCAGTCATTCAGTCGTGTCTGACTCTTTATGACCCCATGGACTGCAACATGCCAGGCCTCCTTGTCCATCACCAACTCCTGGATCTTACCCAAACTCAGGTCCATTAAGTCAGTGATGCCATCCAACCTTCTTCTCTGTCATCCCCTTCTCCTCCTGCCCTCAATCGTTCCCAGCATCAAGGTCTTTTCAAATGAGTCAGCTCTTCGTATTAGGTGGCCAAAGTATTGGAGTTTCAGCTTCAACATCAGTCCTTCCAATGAACACCCAGGACTGATCTTTAGGATGGACAGGTTGGACCTCTTTGTAGTCCAAAGGGCTCTCAAGAGTCTTCTCCAACACCAGTTGGAGCATCACCAGTTCAAAAGCATCAGTTCTTTGGTACTCAGCTTTCTTCACAGTCCAACTCTCACATCCATACATGACTACTGGAAAAACCATAGCCTTGACTAGACAGACCTTTGTTGGCAGAGTAATATCTCTGCTTTTTAATATGCTGTCTAGGTAGTAGGCATTTAAAACATATTTTCTCATCAACAATACGTAAAAATTCTCAGTTCCTTTCACTGTCATCAATTACAAACTTGCTTGAAAATTGCAATTGTTATGAAATATAGTATCTTACGGTCATTGTTGTTGTTTTCTGATTGCTAAGTTGAGCATCTTAGCTTTTGTTTATTGATTATTTCAATTCTTCTGTGAATTGTCAGTTTTAATCTTTCCCAATAACTTTATTTAGCTCTTGAGTAATGAAAGTATTTATTGTGAAGTGCTATAGAGAAAGCAAAAGTCAATCAGTCATGTCTGATTTTTTTGAGACCTCATGGACTACACAGTCCATGGAATTCTTCAAGTCAGAATACTGGAGAGGGTAGCCGTTCCCTACTCCGGGGATCTTCCCAACTCAGAGATCAAACCCAGGTCACCCACAATGCAGGCATATTCTTTACCAGCTGAGCCACAAGGGAAGCCCTTACAAATAGCTGTGAAAAGAAGAGAAGCAAAAAACAAAGGAGAAAAGGAAAGATATACCCATTTGAATGCAGAATTCCAAAGAATGGCAAGGAGAGTTAAGAAAGTCTTCCTCAGCGATCAATGCAAAGAAATAGAGGAAAACAACCGAATGGGAAAGACTAGAGATCTCTTCAAGAAAATTAGAGATACCAAGGGAACATTTCATGCAAAGATGGGCTTGATAAAGGACAAAAATGGTATGGACCTAACAGAAGCAGAAGATATTCAGAAGAGGTGGCAAGAATACACAGAAGAACCATACAAAAAGATCTTCATGACCCAGATAATCACGATGGTGTGATCCCTCACCTAGAGTCAGGCATCCTGGAATGTGAAGTCAAGTGGGCCTTAGAAAGCATCACTATGAACAAAGCTAGTGGAGGTGATGGAATTCCAGTTGAGCTATTTCAAATCTTGAATGATGATGCTGTGAAAGTGCTGCACTCAATATGCCAGCAAATTTGGAAAACTCAGCAGTGGCCACAGGACTGGAAAAGGTCAGTTTTCATTCCAATCCCAAAGAAAGGCAATGCCAAAGAATGCTCAGACTATCACACAATTGCACTCATCTCACATGCTAGTAAAGTAATGCTCAAAATTTTCCAAGCCAGGCTTCAACAGTACATGAACTGTGAACTTCCAGATGTTCAAGCTGGTTTTAGAAAAGGCAGAGGAACCAGAGATCCAATTGCCAACATCTGCTGGGTCATCGTAAAAGCAAGAGAGTTCCAGAAAAAATCTATTTCTCCTTTATTGACTATGCCAAAGCCTTTGACTGTGTGGATCACAATAAGCTGTGGAAAATTCTGAAAGAGATGGGAATACCAGACCATCTAACCTGCCTCTTGAGAAACCTGTATGCAGGTCAGGAAGCAACAGTTAGAACTGGACATGGAACCACAGACTGGTTCCAAATAGGAAAAGGAGTATGTCAAGGCTGTATATTGTCACCCTGCTTATTTAACTTTTATGAAGAATACATCATCAGAAACGCTGGGCTGGAAGAAGCACAAGCTGGAATCAAGATTTCCAGGAGAATTATCAATAACCTCAGATATGCAGATGACACCACCCTTATGGCAGAAAGTGAAGAGGGACTAAAAAGCCTCTTGTTGAAAGTGAAAGAGGAGAGTGAAAAAGTTTGCTTAAAGCTCAACGTGCAGAAAATGATCATGGCATCCGGTCCCATCACTTCATGGGAAATAGATGGAGAAACAGTGGAAACAGTGTCAGACTTTATTTTGGAGGGCTCCAAAATCACTGCACATGGTGATTGCAGCCATGGAATTAAAGACACTTACTCCTTGGGAGGAAAGTTATGACCAACCTAGATAGCATATTAAAAAGCAGAGGTATTACTTTGCCGACCAAGGTCTGTCCAGTCAAGGTTATGATTTTTCCAGGGTCATGTATGGATGTGAGAGTTGGACTAAAAAGAAAGCTGAGTGCCAAAGAATTAATGCTTTTGAACTGTGGTATTCGAGAAGACTCTTGCAAGTCTCTTGGACTGCAAGGACATCCAACCAGTCCATCCTAAAGGAGACCAGTCCTGGGTGTTCATTGGAAAGACTGATGCTGAGGCTGAAACTTCAATACTTTGGCCACCTCATGTGAAGAGTTGACTAATTGGAAAAGACCCTGATGCTGGGAGAGATTGGGGGCAGGAGGAAAAGAGGATGACAGAGGATGAGATGGCTGGATGGCATCACCGACTCTATGGACATGAGCTTGGGTGAACTCCGGGAGTTGGTGATGGGCAGGGAGGCCTGGTGTGCTGCTATTCATGGAGTCTCAAAGAGTCAGACGTGACTGAGTGACTGAACTGAACTGATAGAGAAAGTACATATAAAGAAATCTTTTCTCCTGTCTTATTACTGTTTTTTTAAACTCTATGATGTTTTATGTTATTAGACATTTTAATAAATATTTATTTTTAGTTGATTAAAATGTTCAGTCTTTTCTTTGCAGTGTCTGAGTTCAGTGTCTTCCTTAGTGTCTCCATTCCAAGATTACAAAAACACTATGTTATTTCATATATATGATACCTTCTTGTGAGTTTTTCTTATATTTATATCCTTAGTATATTTGGACATGATTGTTGTTAAAGTTACGATACAGAAAATTAACTTATTGTTCTAATGGATTGCCAGTTGTCCCTAAGTCTTTAGTAAGTCATATTTGTCTCTAGATTTTAGTCATCTCCTTTGTCTTATAGTAATAACATATTGGAGAAGGAGATGGCAACCTGACACGGGAGCCTGATGGATGTACAGTCCATGAGGTTGTAGAGTCAGACACGACTGAGCGACTGACACACACACACATGCACAAAATGACATCCTTATAGAGTCTGTTTCTGGAAAATCAATTCTGTTCCATTGATTTGCAGTGCTTATTTTTCTACCAAATCTCATTGTTTCAATTGACAGAGCTATATAATACAGTAAACTATTATTTAAATATAATAAGGTAAATCATAATATGTTTAGAAGTAAAATCTTGCCTATTGTTACTCTTTTAATTTTTTTCATAGTATTTTTCATTTACTGAGAATCAGTTATTCTGGTTTCCTAAACCTGTAAAATGGGGTTATTTCAGCTTTCACCTAAGACATAGAAGTTATAAGAGATCATGCCCACACTCGCAATGAAAAAGAGCCATGTTAATTTCAAGTTCATTGGTCTTATTGAACTCATCAAAGAGCTGCTGCTGGTGCTAAGTCACTTCAGTCGTGTCTGACTCTGCAAGAAATAAAAACTTGCATGTATAAAAACTATATACAATATTAACAGGAATTTGATTCATAAACACCAAAAACGAGTGGAGTGAAGTTGCTCTTTGCAACTCCATGGACTATATATAGCCCACCAGGCTCCTCCATGCATGGAATTTTCCAGGCAAGAGTACTAGAGTGGGTTGTCATTTTTTCTCCAGGGGATCTTCCCCATCCAGTGATTGAATGAGGGTCTCCCGCATTGCAGGCAGACGCTTTACCATCTGAGCCACCAGGGAAGCCCCAAACACCAAAAACTCAGGGAGGGGAGGACATCTGTTTCAATGGCGCATAAACAACTTGTAGAATATTCATGCAATAGACTATTGTGTGCATGCATGCTAAGTCGCTCCAGTCATGTCTGACTCTTTGAGACGCTATGGACTGTGGCCCACCAGGCTCCTCTGTCCATGGGGATTCTCCAGGCAGAAATACTGGAGTGGGTTGTCATTCCCTTCTCCAGGGATAACAGACTATTACAGAGTAGTAAAAACAGTAGCAAACTATTAATTCACCCAACCTACTGAATCATCAATACCTTTTACTGAGTTACAGAACTCAAACCAAGAGGGCAGCATAGTACATGATTCCATTTATTTGTCACTCTGGAAAAGGCGGATGTAGTAGCTCAGGTGGGCATTGGGGAGAAGGGTATATGCACAAGGAAATCTGGGGGAACTGTGGTGGTGGATACATGATTTTGTGCATTTGTCAGAGAACTATAAACCTTGAAGTGTGAAACTCACTGCACATGAAGTTTTAAAAATTAAGTCAATCATACATAATGTGTGAGGGAGGGAGGAGAAAGATGGAGTGAAAATCGTAACCAATGTATCTAACTGCATTACAAATAAATCACACAATAATATTAAAATAAATGAGAATAAAAAGATGATTAAGTAACTTTATAAAATGGTATTAGATACAATAAAGCTAAAGATGAAAAAACTGTACTCAAATACTGCACTGTAGTTGTTAAATTGTTTTTTATGGGGATATGCATTAGAAATTCTAATTCTACTTTGTTGGTATACCTTAGGTGAACAAATAAGTAAAGGTACTATAGATAACCAGAGTTAGAATAAGTAGTAACCGTTTAAAAATGAACAAAGACCAGAATGAACCTGCGGTGGAAGATGTAAGGCAGAGGTATCAATATAGATGTGTCATTAAAAATATTGATAGCTAGATGGATACATAGATAGGTAGATGGGTAGATAGATGGATAGATAGATAAAGATATATACATTAGTATGTGTCTTTGAGTGTATTGTGTGTACTAGCTCAGGGGCTTAGAAGCAGTGACATCCCAATGACAATGAGCATACTTGGCACCCAGACCTTGGTTTCTAAATACCATTCTGTTAAACTAAAACCAAAAACAAACAAAGAAGTAAACCACAGACACACACAAATAGGGTTCTCTGGAGAAGTGGTTTAGCAGGTAAATCTGCTGTGTGTTCTCAATCATGCCTGACTCTTTGCAACCCCATGGACAGGAATCTGCCAGGCTCCTCTGTTCATGGGATTTCCCAGGTAAGAATACTGGAATGGGTTGTGATTTCCTCTCCAGGGAATATTCCTGATTCAGAGATCAAACCCACCTCTCTTGCACTCCTGCACTGACAGGTAGATTCTTAACCACTGTGCTACCTGGGAAGCCTTTGAGGCAGGTAAAATAAACTATAAACCTAAATCATCCTGTGATGCCAGGAGATAAGATAGTGATTTTTAAAAAAAAAGGGGGGGGGGGGACATTTCAAAAGTCCCTAAAACCAATCTGAAAGTTTTCAGTGGTCAGTGTGAAATGCCTTGAGGAAAAAAATAAATAAAAGTAATACTGTAATTATGGATTTTCCTGGTGCCTCAGTGGTAAAGAATCATGCAGGAGATGTGGGTTCGATCCCTGGGTTGGGAAGATCCCCTGAGGAGGAATTGGAAACCCACTCCAGCATTCTTGCCTAGGAAATCTCATGAACAGAGGATCCCAGAGGGCTATAGTCCATGGGATCTCAAAAGAGTTGGACATAACAGTGATTAAACAATAATACTATCTTATAACCCAAAGAATAATATATATATATACACATATATAAACCCAAACTATATTGATATAAATAAAAACAAGCAGGGCTTCCCTGGTGGTTTAGTGGTTGATAGTCTGTCAACCAATGCAGAGGACACAGGTTCAATCCCTAGTTTGGGAAGATCCCATGTGCTGCAAGGTAACTAAGCCCCTGTGCCTCAACTACCAAGCCCATGCTCTAGAGCCCATGAGCTGCAACTACTGAGCTTGCAGGACTGGAGCCCGTGCTCTGCAACAAGAGAAACCATCACAATGACAAGCCCACATACCACAACCAGAGAATAGCCCCTGCTCACTGCAACTAGCGAAAGTTCTCTTACACCAACAAAGACACAGCACAGGAAAAAAATAAAACCAAACAAATGAAAAAATAAAAATGACAAATCTTCTTTTGAGAAGAATGCCAATTAATAAATACAAAAGAAAGAAGGAGACTTAAAGTTACTATTAGGATGGCATAGTAGCCAATACTGCCGTCAGAGTCCACCCAAAAGACGCTAAATTAATAGATGAAAATTTAAGCACAAACAAACGAAATGTCTTAGAGAAGAAAAATGTGAGCCATATGATCATAATTAAGTAACTTTAAAGAACTTATTAAAGAAGTTTAGAAAACAATGTTTAGTGGATATTGTAAAGTTCAAGATATTATACAATAACCCCTCAAAGACTGTACTCTATAAATTTGTAATTACAAAGGGCTAAATAATTATCCAAGAGTACAGAATCTTAGAAGATGCCACTTTAATCAAGTGATCAAGGTTAACATCATTAGTGGTACATATCAACTCCATGTATTGCTGAGATGATGAACTGAGAAAGGCACATCTCATATACTTCTGTAATATCCTTTCCAATAATGCAGAACTACAAGCTAATGAAGAGAAAATTTCACCCAGACCCAGACTGAGAGAGAGTCTACAAAATAAGTGACTCTTCAAAAGTATCAAAGTCATGTCAAACTTCATGTCAAACCTATGAATCAGCCATAGGTATACATATATCCCCTCCCTTTTGAATTTCCCTCCCATCTCCCTGCCCATCCCACCCCTGTAGGTTGATACAGAGCCCCTGTTTGTGTTTCCTGAGTGATACAGCAAATTCCCATTGGCTAGCTATTTTACATATGGTAACATAAGTTTCCATGTTACTCTTTCCATACATCTCACCCTCTCCTCCCCTCTCTCCATGTCCACAAGTCTATTCTCTATGTCTGTTTCTCCATTACTGCCCTGTAAGTAAGTTCCTCAGTATTTTTTCTGGCTCACAGAATATCATTTTTACTGTCTCCTGATATGCTTTCTCTTTCTTATACATGCATTAGAATATGATATTTATCTTTCTCTCTCTTCACTCTGTATAATAGGTTCTAATTTATCCAACTCATCAGAACTGACTCAAATGTGTTCCTTCTATGGCTGAGTAATATTCCATTGTGTATATATACCACAACTGCTTTATCCGTTCATCTGTCAATGGACATCCAGGTTGCTTCTATATTCTAGCAATGCTGCAATGAAAAATGGGATACATGTGTCTTTTTCAATTTTTGTTTCCTCAGGGTATATGCATAGGAGTGGGAATGCTGGGTCATATGGTGATTTTATTCCTAGTTTTTAAAGGAATCTCCATACTGTCTTCCATAGTGGCTGTATCAATTTACATTCCCACCAACAGAGACAAAAAAGAATAAGAATTTCTTATAGATCAGAGGAGACAAAGGGAGATGACAATTAAATGCAGTGTGGTACCCTGTATTGAAACCTGTAGGGGAAAATATATATATTACTGAAAAAATCAGTAAAATCTATGTTCCTGACTTAAATTAGTAGAAATTACCAAGGTTCATTTTTTTCTTTCAACAAAAGTTCTAAGGTTATGTAAGATGTTAACTTAGGCACCTGAGGGAAAAATATATGAGAATTCTGTACTATTTATACAGACTTTTCTATTAGCTTAAAATTATCTCAATATAAAAATTTAATTTTAAAAAATAAAAACCTCCAATTCCAGTGAGATATTTATTGAAGCTGAACTGAAATCACAGATTAATTTGAGAATCGATGTTTCTATAATATTAAATCCTACAGCCAGATACCATCTCTTTCCATTTACTCAGGGGATTTTGTTTTATCTTTTAATCAACTCTTATCTGTGATTTTAATATAAGGTTATACTTTATTATAATAAATATAGAGTCCAAAATGCAGTACTTGGATGCAATCTCAAAAGTGACAGAATCATCACTGTTCATTTCCACGGCAAACCACTCAATATTACAGTAATCCAAGTCTATGCCCCAACCAGTAATGACCAGTAATGCTGAAGAAGTTGAGGTTGAATGGTTCTATGAAGACCTACAAGACCTTTTAGAACTAACACCCCAAAAGATGTCCTTTTCATTATAGGGGACTGGAATGCAAAAGTAGGAAGTCAAGAAACACCTGGAATAACAGGCAAATTTGGCCTTGGAATGTGGAATGAAGCAGGGCAAAGACTAATAGAGTTTTGCCAAGAAAATGCACTGGTCATAGCAAACACCCTCTTCCAACAACACAAGAGAAGACTCTACACATAGACATCACCAGATGGTCAACACCAATATCAGATTGATTATATTCTTTGCAGCCAAAGATGGAGAAGCTTTATACAGTCAACAAAAACAAGATCAGGAGCTGACTGTGGTTCAGATCATGAACTCCTTATTGTCAAATTCAGACTTAAATTGAAGAAAGTAGGGAAAACCACTACACCACTCAGGTATGACCTAAATCAAATCCCTTATGATTAAAAAGTGGAAGTGAGAAATAGATTTAAGGGACTAGATCTGTTAGACAGAGTGGAACTATGGACAGAGGTTCGTGACATTGTATAGGATACAGGGATCAAGACCATCTCCATGGAAAAGAAATGCAAAAAAGCAAAATGGCTAACTGGGGAGGCCTTACAAATAGCTGTGAAAAGAAGAAAAGTGAAAAGCAAAGGAGGAAAGGAAAGATATAAGCATCTGAATGCAGAGTTCTAAAGAATAGCAAGAGAGATAAGAAAGCCTTCTTCAGTGATCAATGCAAAGAAATAGAGGAAAAGAACAGAATGGGAAAGACTAGAGATCTCTTCAAGAAAATCAGAGATACCAAGAGAACATTTCATGCAAAGATGGGTTCAATAAAGGACAGAAATGGTATGGACCTAACAGAAGCAGAAGATATTAAGAAGAGGTGGCAAGAATACACAGAAGAACCATATAAAAAAATCCTCATGACCCAGATAATCACGATGGTGTGATCACTCACCTAGAGCCAGACATCTTGGAATGTGAAGTCAAGTGGACCTTAGAAAGCATCACTACGAATAAAGCTAGTGCAGGTGATGGAATTCCAGTTGAGCTATTTCAAATCTTGAATAATGATGCTGTGAAAGTGCTGCACTCAGTATGCCAGCAAATTTGGAAAACTCAGCAGTGGCCACAGGACTGGAAAAGGTCAGTTTTCATTCCTATTCCAAAGAAAAGCAATGCCGAAGAATGTTCAGACTATTGCACAATTGCACTCATCTCACATGCTAGTAAAGTAATGCTCAAAATTCTCCAAGCCAGGCTTCAACAATACATGAACTGTGAACCCCCTGATGTTCAAGCTCGTTTTAGAAAATGCAGAGGAACCAGAGATCCAATTGCCAACATCTGCTGGATCATCAAAAAAGCAAGAAAAGTTCCAGAAAAACATCTACTTCTGCTTTATTGACTATGTCAAACCTTTGACTGTGTGGATCACAATAAACTATGGAAAATTCCGAAAGAGATGGGAATACTAGGCCACATGACCTACCTCTTGAGAAACCTATATGCAGGTCAGGAAGCAACAGTTAGAACTGGACATGGAACAACAGACTGGGGTTCCAAATAGGAAAAGGATTACGTCAAGGCTGTATATTGTCACCCTGCTTATTTAACTTATATGCAGAGTACATCATGAGAAACGCTGGACTGGAAGAAGCACAAGCTGGAATCAAGATTGCCAGGAGAAATATCAATAACCTCAGATATGCAGATGACACCACCCTTATGGCAGAAAGTAAAGAGGAGCTAAAGAGCCTCTTGATGAAGGTGAAAGAGGAGAGTGAAAAAGTTGGCTTAACGCTCCACATTCAGAAAATGAAGATCATGGCATCTGGTCCCATCACTTCATGCGAAATAGATGGGGAAACAGTGGAAACAGTGTCAGGCTTTACTTTTGGGGGCTCAAAAATCACTGTATATGGTGATTGCAGCCATGAAATTAAAAGATGTTTACTCCTTAGAAGTAAAGTTATGACCAACCTAGAGAGCATATTCAAAAGCAGAGACATTACTTTGCCAACAAAGGTCCGTCTAGTCAAGGCTATGGTTTTTCCTGTGGTCATGTATCAATGTGAAAGTTGGACTGTGAAGATAGCTGAGCACTGAAGAATTGATGCGTTTGAACTGTGGTGTTGGAGAAGACTCTTGAGAGTCTCTTGGACTGCAAGGAGATCCAACCAGTCCACTCTAAAGGGGATCAGCCCTGAGTGTTCTTTGGAATGAATGATGCTAAAGCTGAAGTTCTAGTACTTTGGCCACCTCATGTGAAGAGTTTATTCATTGGAAAAGACTCTGATGCTGGGAGGGATTGGGGGCAGGAGGAGAAGGGGATGACAGAGGATGAGATGGCTGGATGTCATCACCAACTGAATGGACATCAGTTTGAGTGAACTCCGGGAGTTGGTGATGGACTATGTTCATTCAGTTTTTCTATTATATCTTGTTTTAAATCAATGATTTCATCTTTAAATTTCATGGATTATGAGAACTTCCTTAAATAGCAATCTGATAGTATAGTTGGTATTACTGTTTTGTCATTTTTAAGTAGAATTGATTCATTTCATCTTATCTTCAAACATTTATTTAGGGGTAATAATTTGATAGGTATTAATTTATCTATTTGTTCCCATCATGAACAGTACCCCTTAATATTTTTATTCTCTTTGTTGCATGTAGAGGTCTTATTTCATGCTCTTAGCTTTCCTCAATTTATTTGTGTATTAGGAAATGATATTTATGTCCTAAGTTCAAGTGAAAACATCTCTTCCACTACAGCAAATCAAGATTCCAATTGAAAGAACCTGGGTTGTGCACTGATAGGAGACATGAAAGAGAGTACATAAATTTAGATTTTCTTTACCAAGTATTGGTAATTACTCTTAGAGTATCAATTTCTCTTTCCTCCTAACAGCTGTAAATGCAGCAGAAAACTGTCTGATAGACCTCTGTACTCAATCTTGGAACTTCTTGTATCAGGAATACCAAACGTATTTGGCAAGTGATGTGTACCTCTGTTTATACCCGACAAATAGTGAAAACAGCTAATCTAAGCAGGTGGTATAGATGAAGCTGTTAAACAGCAAACTCTGTATGGCCTCCTTTTCCTGTCTACACTTTCTCTCACCCTGGATTACTTTATAGTTCTACTAAAACAAGCAAAACAAACAAAAAACCTGTATATTTTGGAGCTGATTCCATCTGCTTATTTTCTCACGAAATTTCTCAATTGTTTCAGCCTGAAAACAACACCTCACCAAGCTTTTCCAAGATCCTTATAAATGTTATTTTTATATTTTTTGCACATTATTTTGTTAAAACTTAGAGAGGGATTAGAGGTAATATGTTCAGACAGTTATTTTGAACTGAAAAAAAATCACCTTTTGTTTGTTTTCAAATAGAGAAAACACACCATTACACATATTGCACTTCTGTTCTCTGATTTCATGGTCAAAAGAGAGAACAATGAAATGTTCAGAAAGATGTGATGAAGAAACGTGTTATGAACAGAAAGATGATATGAAGGAGACAGGCAAAAGAGTACAAGATCAACAATTGTTAACACACAAAAAGGGAGGAATTTAGAGGGAAAGACTTTGAAACAATAATTCATATATGTAAATAAAATCCAGACTTCACGAGAAGAAAGATACATGAGAGAAAAGTAGAAAAAAAGCCAGGCATATGCAGAAAACTGAAAAAACACCTGCAGATACAAGTGGAAGACAATGATACAATGCACACACAGACACACACACATGTGCATGCCCCCATCTACATGGAGCATTTAACAGTCCATCAGTCATTGCCAGGGCAAGACGCTCATTTCATTCTTTCTCCAGTTCAGCACTAGCTTTTGTTTTACTTTCATTCTCCTTGCTAAACTCCGGACTTTTTAAGCTTCAGGTTGCCAATGTGAAAATGCAAAAGGAAGCAAAATATGTTAAAATGTACAAAGATTACACACTAGTAGAGATAAGACATCGCTGAGACAATTGCCCAGCAGTATTCCTAGGTGTTCAATGTGCATTCAGTGGTGACCCGTCCAGGTCCTCGTGTACTCTCCATTGGTGATAGGCAGTTCCCTCAGGGTTGGATACTATTCTACCTGTAACATGCACAGGATACAGAGAATGCTGTGCCTCTGATTGTTAGATAGGTTGCGTGCCACTACCCCCAGTAATATGCATATACAACCCCCATTTTTTGTGTCACTTAGTTTTTATACTACCTAGGAGGCAAGGGATTGCTAAGTTCTTCAGTAGCTAGTGACCTGGCCAATGTCAAAAGTGAATAACAAATGAATTATTGACTGAAGGTGTACTCTTGGACAGCACTGCCCATGGAAATTAGATAAGAAATGAGAGAAGATTAATGTGGAAAGTATATTGTTATTGGTTGTCCTAGATATTCCAAAGGTAATCAGAATATAACTAAGATGTCCAGGTACCCAGAAAGTAGGGTTACAAGTTAAAACCTCAACTCTAAAAGCTCTCTTTCATATTTGGTGCTAAGGCATGAAATCAATTTTCTTAGTAAGGTAATAATACATATACTCAGGAGACTATATTTTATTTATCTACAGTTAAAGGGAAAACTGCAGCATCTCCTGAACCAACTATAGATTTTCTATCTTGTGGCTACTGGGTTTCTGGTTTGCAATAATAAAAGAAGAAAATTACACATAAAAGAAAACCTAAAAATAGCTTGCACAAAGTATAGGTCATTTCCTCCTCACATAAAAGAACTCTGGAACTAGGCAGTCCAGAGTCAACTGATATCTCTGCAGTCCTCAGAGATACAGGTTTGGGTTCTATTCAGGCATCTCAGTATGTGAATTCTAGTTTCACTGATAATCTAGAATGACTGCTGGAGCTCCGTCTAGCTCATCCACATACCAGCCCATAGGAAAGTACAAAGTTTGCCCTAATTTCCTCTGAAACTTCCTGGAAGCCTCACTCAATATTTTTTCCCCATCTCAGTGGTCAGATTTAGTTATATGGCTACCCCTTTCTAAAAGATTGGAAAATGTAGCCTAAAAGACTTCAATGTCATCCCAAACTGTATTGTGGATTTCTTACTAAGATGAAAGGGAGAGGAAACACTGTCATTGTACCTGATCCAAAGACTTAATGAAATTAGGTGCAAGTTGGTCTTAGGTGGAGCAATGCAACTTCCTCAGATATCAATTCAGCATTCCAGCTGAGCTTTAGCTTGGGGGAAAAAAAAGACCGCTCACGCAATAGACTCTTGTTTCATTTAGGAAACATTACAAAATTTAGTGCAAGGGAGGAGACCACAAATACAAGAACACACATGGCAGATCAGTGTAGCCATTCCCTTCTCCAGGATATCCTACTGACCCAGAGACTGAATTCGGATCTCCCACTGAGGCACATCTTTACCATCTGAGGTACCAGGGAAGCCCAAAACAAGCTCAATAGTGTCTGAGTGCTAAGTTGCTTCAGCTGTGTCTGACTCTGTACACCCCTACGGGCTGTAGCCCACCAGACTCCTCTGTCCACGGGGTACTCCAGGCAAGAATACCAGAGTGGGTTGCATTGCCCTCAAACCCCTGAGAGAGGAAGAGAAAGGAAATGTCATCATCCTGCGGGTCCCTTGTTCCTCCCTCACTCTCTAGATCTTTCTTCCTGGGAAGTTTGTTTCCTAAAATAATGACCCAAACTCTGCTCCTAGTTTTAATGCCATTTGGAGTAAGCATAAGGGGAAGATAGGGTGCTGAGTATTATCTCTCCTAGGGTTCTGCTTCTGTGAACTCATCACTCTGCCAACCCAAGATTTTCTATATAAGGTATGCTGACCATATTACCAACACACACTTCGGCTTCTGACAGAATTTTATGACTCTTTAAAAATGCTAAAGTTCCTACACTTCTTCATCGAGAAGTGAAGGAGCTGTACAATGATGGGGGATGAGAGTGTAACTCAGTTAAGGCTGCCTTTTACAGAGTTTCATTCCAGAAATTTAAGTATGTAAGATTGAAAATAAAAATGGAAAGCTTCAGTATAAACTAAGATGGTGACATAAGAAATGCTGTTGAACATTAAAGAAATTAACAAAGTAAAATAAAAATAGCATTGATGTTTGAATCGATAATACCACTTTTTTTTGGTTTCTAAAAACACATTCTCTAAGAGCTTCAAACTTTGTTACAAATCATTTTTCACACCATTTCCAAGAACTAGACATGTCCCTCTTAGGATTAATAGACAGACTTTTCTTACAGTTGTTTTAGATAATTTGAGATAAGACTTCAAATTATACCACTGACACAATAAAGAATGTTAGGCAAATAACTGGTATTAAGACAGGGAGATAGAGTTATGTACTAATTGATCATCTGTTATGAATGTATATTATATGACTGTTCTGTAAATTTCAGTGGTAATCCTAGCTTGGATATCTGTGATGTTGTTTGTACCAGAGATTAGTCTATGTTACACATAAGATATAAAAATACAAGAAAACTCAAGAGTAGGGGAAAAGCCTCAAAGAAAATATTTAAAAGGCATATAACAAAAGATTAATACCTGTAAAATATAAACAATTCCCATAAATTAAAGAATGTTTATGACGTCATTCAGTACATCATTGTTTGTGGTAGTAAAAATTGAAAAAATTGGTTTTGAAAAGTACAAACAACATTGCACTCATATTGTATACAATGTAGATAACCATTAAGGGTTTAGAGGTTTTCTTTCAGTAGTTCAATATTTGTTGATTAAACCAGTGAAACCCTGGAGATGGAAGTAAAAAAAACAGCTTCTAAATGAAATTAATTTTTCATTAATTTATCACATTATATAATAGTTACTTTCTTTAGAATAAAAGTATCATAAAGCTGGATTGGTTCATAAATGCTAATTGTTCTGATAAGCAAGCCACAAAGGGACCCAAGAATATGACCTTGACCACAACATAAGGTACATAATGTATAAAGTTTTCTTTTAGTCTTCTTATTTTTCTTTTCTTTCTCTCTTTCAGTCTTGATGAGAAATCTCATATACAGACTTGACAATGACTAATCCTCAAGATAAAACTTTAAGAAATAAAATAAAATCTTAAGAATCACCTGTGGCACTCCCTGATAACCATCAAGACAACAATCAAGGATCTCTGTCCAGCTATTCCCCATTATCAGATTACCAGTTCAGTTGCCACAGGTTTTTGTCCTTCTGCCCCATCTCCTGCCACTCATCATATGTTGAGAGGACTGATCAAAAATATTTATTGAAAGTATAATACATTCAGAACCCCCAAATAGGTAAATTAGAACTAATAAAAGGTGGGGGAACCCTAGTCTTTCTTCCAAAGAGATTGTAATCTGTTGGAGACCCTCTAAACACATAGGGCAACACTTCTCTGAATTTAAATTTGTTTAATGAAAAAAAAAAAGAGTGGTTTTCATCTGAAATTACCAAAGTGGCCCATTAATGGCCTAATACATTGACAAAGGTAGTCAATACACACACACACACATATATATACACACACACACACACATATACATACACACACACACATATACACATATATATACACACACAAAGATATATGGACTTCCCTAGTGATTCAGATGGTAAAGAATCTGCCTGCGATGCAGGAGACCAGGGTTCAATCCCTGGATTGGGAAGATCCCCTGGAGAAAGAAATGGCTACCCATTCAGTATTCTTGCCTGGAGAATTCCATGGACACAGGAGCCCAGCAAGCTACAGTCCATGAGGTTGTGAAGTCGGACGTGACTGAGCAACTAACACTATACAGATCTGTATCTATATGCTTCCTACCGCCCAGCTCTTTATTTATTATTTAGGGGTGCAGAGTTAAAAGTAATAATTTTAGATGCCTCTTTTCTTTTCTCAGATTCTTTTCCACTAATTTTTATTCTTCTGATCCTTCAAAGCCCTGACAACAGACTCCATATTCTGATAATAACCACATAGGTCATAGAACAACACTCAACCTTATTTTAATGGCCAGTTAGGCTCTACTCTCTAAAGAAGAGATTTTTACTCCCAAGTCACCCAAAGAAAACTTGACAGTAGACTAGTTGTCACCTTTCTGTCACAGCGAGATCAATAGTCACCAAAACATGGCCAACTCACAACAGAACATCTCCATTTAGGACAGAATAGTGAAACAGCACTCAACTAAAGATGATGGCTTCAAGGATGGTTAGAAGACAGGGAAAATGAATATACAGGTCCAATCTGTGAAAGCCTTATATCCTAAGTGTGTCATGATGAACTGACCAGAGTATCAGGGTCAAATTCCAGCTCTCATATGCACCCTCCCATGTCTGTGAAAATATACAGCTTGATATTTCCAGAAGTATATCTCTCCCCCAACCCTTGGTGCCTCCAAATAGTTTCTTCCCACTGTCTCTTAAATTTGGACTTCTTAGGCAGCACTAGAGGTAAAGAACTTCTCTTCCAATGCAGGAGACATAAGAGATGTGGGTTCGATCCCTGGGTCGGGAAGATCCCTGGAGAAGGAAATGGCAACCCACTCCAATATTCTTACCTGGAGAATCCCATGGACAGAGGAGCCTGGTGGGTACCAGTCCTTGGCATTGCAAAGAGTTGGACATAACTGAAGCAATTTAGCATGCACGCACATCTCTTGAATCTACTCCAAACTGCCTTGTTTCCCCAAAGATTCATGCAAACTCACATTTTCAAATAGTTCCTTTCAAGACCACTAAAGAACCCTACCTATGTTGTTAAGTCTAAATGGTCAGCTATCACCCTTCATCTTGATGGATAGCAGCATTTGGACACAACTGAATCCCTCCCTTCTCTTAATTTTTTAAATATTTATTCATTTGTCTAGTTGCATTGGGTTTCAGTTGCAGCATGTGGGATCTCCAGTTGTGGCATGCCAGCTTAGTTGGTGTTAATCTGCTTAATCCTGCAAAGTGGATTCTTTACCACTGAACCAACAGTGAAGAACCCCTCTCTTCTATTTAATGCACTTTTGCACTTGGCTTCCAGGCCACCACAATCCTTCTCGTCCCCTCTGTTCCACTGGATGTGTTTTCTCATTGTCCTTTGCTAATACTGCCTCTTCTTTCCCAATTTATAAGAGGTACAGCCCACCCAAGACTTTGTCTTTGGTCTTCTTTTTCTTGTATTTACATTGATGCGTAAGATAATATCTTAAGTCTTATATCTTTAAAAATATAGAAACATGGATGGATCTAGAGATTATCATGCTAAGGGAAGTAAATCAGACAGGGAAAGGCAAATATCATATGCTATCACTTGTATGTATAATCTTAAAAATGGCACAAATGAATTTCTTTACATAACAGAAACAGACTGACATAGACAACAAAATTATGGTTGCCAAAAGGGAGGGATAAATTAGGAGTTTGGAATGAACACACTATTACATAAAAGAATAGATAAACAACAAAGACCTACTATATAGTGCAGGGAACTATATTCAATATCATGTAATAACCTATAATAGAAAAAAAAACAAATATACATACACACACACACATATGTATATATAACTGAATCAATTTTCTACACATCTGAAATTAACATGAGATTGTAAATCAACTATACTTCTATTTTTAAAAATCTATGGGCCAGAATACTAAGTTTCTATCTCCAAAGAGGTCTGTCCTAAATTTCAGACTATTTATCTGACATCTCCATTTGAATGTTTCCTACAATATCTCAAACTTAGCAGGTCCAAAACTGAACTCTCGTTCTCACTTTCTAAACCTGCTTCCCCTTCAGCCTTTCACACTTCGTTTGTGGCAATTTCAACTGTCTTATTTCCTCAGGCCAACAAATTTCATTTCCTCCTTGACTCTTTGGCTTCTATCCTTCCCCGCATTCATTCTGCCAGATATACCTTCAACTGTATCCAGAATCTGACAGTATGCCACCAACTCCAGCATTTCCACCTATGTTTAAGCCTCCATTATGTCTCATCTAGACTGTGACTGTAGCCTTCTCATTTTTCCTATTGACATAATTCCTGCATTCCATTTACCTTTAACCTAAGTCAGTTTATGGTATCATACAGCAAATAATACAATCTCTCTGAGCAGTACATCGATCATATGAAAAAATAAACCTAATAATATGTTACCATATTTATTTTCTTTTATTTTTATTGGGTTGATCTAAGGACCAATGAAATGACAGACACAAACTGCTGTAACACTCAGCACAGAGTACACATTAAATTTTAGTAGCATGGGCAAGAAATAAATGTTTGTGTCATTTCTTAAATCTATTATCTCCATGAATTAAGAGCTATTTTTTATTTTCCAAGTATTAGAGAATATGATTTAAAATTTTCCATACCTACAACTGCTAAGCTACTGTTTGAAGAAGTCATAGATGCCCCGCCAGCCCCAATGAACATCATGACCAAATTAGAACCTGATTTACCTGGTCATAACAATAGCTAAGGAAACTGTTTTCCTGTCTCAGGAATACATTCAGTTCAGTTCAGTTCAGTTGCTCAGTTGTGTCCAACTCTTGAGACCCCATGGACTACAGCATGCCAGGCCTCTCTCTCTAACACCAACTCCTGGAGTTTACTCATGGCTCAGATGGTAAAGTATCTGCCTACAATGTGGGAGACCCGGGTTCAATCCCTGGGTTGGGAAGATCTCCTGGAGAAGGAAATGGCAACCCACTCCAATATTCTTGCCTGGAAAATTCTATAGATGGAAGACCCTGGTAGGCTACAGTCCATGGGGTCACAAAGTGTTGGACACAACTGAGTGACTTAGTACTCACTTCACATGTCCATTGAGTCGGTGATGCCATCCAACTATCTATTTCTCTGTCATCCCCTTCTCCTACCTTCAATCTTTTCCAGCATCAGGGTCTTCACCAATGAATCAGTTCTTTGCATCTGGTGGCCAAAGTATTGGAGTTTCAACTTCAACATCAGTCCTCCCAATGAATATTCAGGACTGAATTCCTTTAGGATGGACTGGCTGGATCTCCTTGCAGTCCAAGGGACTTGCAAGAGTCTTCTCCAACACCACAGTTCAAAAGCATCAATTCTGCTTTCTTTATAATCCAGCTCTCACATCCATACATGACTACTGGAAAAACCATAGCCTTGACTAGATGGACCTTTGTTGTCAAAGTAATGTCTCTGCTTTTTAATATGCTGTCTTGGTTGCTCATAACTTTCCTTCCAAGGAGTAAGCACCTTTCAATTTCATGGCTGCAGTCACCATCTGCAGTGATTTTAGAGCCCGCCAAAATAAAGTCAGCTACTGTTTCCATTGTTTGCCCATCTATTTGCCATGAAGTGATGGGACTGGATGCCATGATCTTAGTTTTCTGAAAGATGAGCTTTACACCAACTTTTTCACTCTCCTCTTTCACTTTCATCAAGAGGCTCTTTAGCTCTTCTTCACTTTCTGCCATAAGGGTGGTGTCATCTGCATATCTGAGGTTATTGATATTTCTTCCAGCAATCTTGATTCCAGCTTGTGCTTCATCCAGCCCAGGAATGTACCGAAACTTTCTAACAGGTTAGCTAAGGAAAGTGTCAAACTTAACCTATTAGGGGAAAGAATGGGCAGTTCATCATGACTGCTCTGACCCTTCTCATTTCAGTATAGCCAACCCACCCATGCCACATCACAAATTTTCCTAGGCCTAGCCCCTGTTGTCATCTTATGATTCTCTAGTACAATGCATATTACTCTTCTCACCTCCATCAGCTTTCCCACAACAAGCTTACATATCATGCATCAAGCTTGTTTTTGTGACTTGTGTGAATCCTTTTCTCCAGCATTCCAGTGACATTTCACCATATGATACGGCCTTGTATCCAGCAAACCCACAGGTCTGGGTATAAGATTCCCCTATTCTCCACTCTAACCTCCAGTCTTACTTGCCTTCAGGGGGATCCATCATACAATCCTCTTGGAAGTTCTAGACCTGAATACTAGCAGGATGATGATTACAGTTTGATTAATGCTCTTCCCCAGAAAAGAGGGACCAATCTATTTCACATGCATAACAATAATGACAACGGCTAACACTTCTATATTGCTTGCTGTGCAGGGACTGTTTATTAGTGCATTACATACACAAACTCATTTAATCCATATAAGCATTCTATGAAGATGAGGAACTTGAGGTCCAGAAGGGTTAAGTAACTTGTCTTAGATCACATACATAGTGAATCATAGTTCTGGAATAGAACCTGAACAGTCTGCTCCAGTGTTTGTGCTCTTAACATGATACCGTGCCATGCAAACCTTCATAAAAATAAGGTAGTTGTTGATGGGCATCTAGGTTACTTCCATGTTGTAGCTATTGTAAATAGTGCTGCAGAAGTGAGTCAGAAAGAGAAAGATACATATTGTATTCTAACACACATATACAGAATCTAGAAAAATGGTTCTGAAGAATTTATTTACATGGTAGCAATGGAGAAACAGACATAGAGAATGGACATAGGGAGAAGGGAGGAGAGGGTAGGATGTATGGAAAGAGTAACATGGAAACTTACATTACCATATGTAAAATAGATAGCCAATGGGAATTTGCTGTATGGCTCAAGAAATTCAAACAGGGGCTTTGTATCAACCTAGAGGGGTGGGATGGGGAGGGAGATGGGAGGGAGGTTCAAAAGGGAGGGGATGTATGTATACTTGGCTGATCCATGTTGAAGTTTAAGAGAAAACAACAAAATTCTGTAAAGCAATTATCCTTCATTAAAAGTAAATTTAAAAACCATAAGGTAGTTGTTAGTAAGATGCATCATCTCACATTTATAGACTTTGATCTATATACTAGGAAATTTAGAGAATAGGAGCCAATTAATTAATTCAAGATTGGAAATTATCTGAGTTGGTGCTTAAAACTGAACAATTAAAAGTTCACAGTTGGGAAACTAAGAAAAAAGAAGCCAGAACTTCATAAAGCTGATAAATAAAGTCATAACATCAATATCAATAAACACTTAAAGTAACTTAAGACAAATTCAAATGGCAAAAAAAAACTTCTTTATAATGGTACACAGGGCATGTGGTAACATGTAGTTCCAAGCCTGATATACCAGTGGGTGTTATCTGTTAAGCCATCCAAACCAAACTGAGGCAAAGAGAATGGGTAACTTTATATTTTACAATGAGGCACTGACACCAGCCATGAGTGGTTCAAAAGCAGTATTTCAGTAAGACCTCACTGTTTTCCTAGATCATCTGCCAATGCTGGTATCTAGTGTCCACTAGGAAGTAATCACTGGCTTAGTGTTGCTCTGTAGGTTCCCATCAATCAAGAGCTCCATAAAAGCCTGGATAAGACTGAGAAGGAAGATAAGGAGGCCCCAGGTAAGAAGATACATTCCAAACAGAATTTTACTATAAACTACTATGTATTTGGCAATCACTATGCCGTGGCCTGTCCCCAGTACTTCACTTCAATGTACTTAATCCTCCCAAGAAACATGCCAGGGAGATTTGAATATCCCTGTTACATATGAGAAGACTCAGGCTCTCAAGGGACTAACTCAGCCAAGACCCCACAGCTAGTAAATATTCGTTTGGATTCAAATCTAATTTTTCATGACACCAACAATTATGTTCCTTACCACAAAGCTATTGAGAAAAAAATAAACTTTGATGCTGAATGTAATACTTTTGCCTTATTTGTCTAGAGTGCTGAGGCAAAGAAGTTGTAAATTCTCTTTTAAAATATCTAGGTCACTATCTCCAATCACCACTACTTGGCAGTAAACTTTATACAGTCTTTAAAAATAATCATATCTTTTTACTTCTATCCCAGCCTCTTTATTCTCCTATTTATAAGAGGGGGATATAGGTTAGATGGACCCTGAGGAGGATTTCTGGAATGTCATTGGCTTAAGATACTATGAACTGGTTCTATATTTCTCTGGCTAAAACAGATGTAGGCTTTGTGCTCCTTCATGCCATTGACATGTTTCTCCCAGGCTAGTTTGCTTGTTTGGCATAACGGGGGGTTGGGGGAAAGGGAGTCTTGACCTTTAGGCAGCCTGTGATTTACACTGATGTCATGCCACCCACCCTTTGCACCCTGAAAATACTTTCTCAAGCTAGGTACCATGGGAAGGAGCTATGCTTTGATAGGTGACATTTAAAAGTGTCCTAAAAATTATTCAGAGAGAAAAGGGCTTCTCTGACAGCTCCAGTGTCTCTGTACATCGCCCTCAGAACAGACCTGAGAGTCAAAGGTCATGGGAGGCTTATTGTGCAATGTGGAACAAGGCTGTGATTGTGTAGGTATCACCCCCTTAGGATTTGTATCAAAGGCAGCATATGGAGGAGACCTAGGCAGGGTTTGACAGCTGTTTCTAAGCTTTCCATATCAGAGATAGAAACAGATAAGATCTGCATCGCCTCATTTTCACTTTACACTTTCAGATGGGTGGGTTGTCTTTCATGTTACACAATCAATCCCAAGTTACCCAGCCTCCCACCTCACTCAGCCTTGCCCAGCCCCACCTTGTTAACCACTGCCATCTTTTCATAACCATTTCCAAGATACCCAAAATCATGTCAACACCCTGAAGGCCTGCTAAGCCCCAGGATGTATTGCACAATTACTAATACAAATATCAGCTAGAGCTGAGCACTGGAAGGGACTCAGGCTCCTGGAAATGGAACTCTGCTCTGCTTTTACAAATTCAAAGAATTTCATGGTTGCCTGGGATTCATTTCAATAATATTTGCTGAAGACCTTTTGCTGGCTAGATGGATGCCTGGGATACCACATTAAGCAGTCACAAGCCCATGCTTTAGACAATGTGCAGTCTAGTGATGGTTACACACTTACACAGAATCAACCTCAGTAGGATGTAATGAGAGTTCAGCAAGAAATGCAACTAAGAAATAACGATGGTCCTAGAAATAACAAGTGAGGCATATGCAAAGTAATATTCCTCTGCAGAGGCTAAATCTGACAAGAAAAAAACTGAATGGGCTTACCAAAAGCCAGTGACAGTCAAGGACTTCCCTATCCCTCTTGAGAAATGTTGGACTGGATAAGGCACAAGCTGGAATCAAGATTGCCAGGAGAAATATCAATAACCTCAGATATGCAGATGACACCACCCTTATGGCAGAAAGCAAAGAAGAACTAAAGCCTCTTGATGAAAGTGAAAGAGGAGAGTGAAAAAGTTGGAACTCAACATTCCGAAAACTAAGATCATGACATGCAATCCCATCACTTCATGGCAAACAGATGGGGAAACAATGGAAACAGTGACAGACTTTTTTGGGGGTGCTCCAAAATCACTGAAGATGGTGACTGCAGCCACAAAATTAAAAGATGTTTGCTCCTTGGAAGAAGTTATGACCAACCTAGACATCATATTAAAAAGCAGAGACATTACTCTGCCAACAAAGGTCTAACTAGTCAAAGCTATGATTTTTCCAGTAGTCATGTATGGATGTGAGAGTTGGACCCTAAAGAACTGTGGTGTTGAAGAAGAATTGAATTTTGGTGTTGGAGACGACTCTTGAGAGCCCCTTGCGCTGCAAGGAGATCCAACCAGTCCATCCTAAAAGAAATCAGTCTTGAATATTCATTGGAAGGACTGATGTTGAAGCTGAAACTCCAATACTTTGGCTACCTGATATGAATAACTGACCCACTTGAAAAGATCCTGATGCTGGGAAAGATTGAAGGCAGGAGGAGAAGGGGACAGAGTATGAGAGGTTGGATGGCATCACCGACTCGATGAACATGAGTAAATTCCAGGAGTTGGTGATGGACAGGAAAGTCTGGTGTGCTGCAGTCCATGGGGTCACAAAGAGTTGGACACAACTGAGTGACTGAACTGGACTGATCCTTCCCACATCCACGTGACTTTTACAACACATGAGTCCACCTCCCAGGCAACAGGTTATACCAGGTATATAGGCATCTGATAGAAAGACAACTTTGTACTTCACAGAGACTAGAAAGGAGAACAATGTTTTCTAAGGTATGACCCCAAGAGATGATCTTGGCCAATCCAATTCTTTCTCCCTCTCAGGAATTTTAACTGAGAAAATCAGAGAATTTGTCAGTTGGTAGTGGGATAGTTATGGAAGACACCACAGGGAATATGGCTATGAGGTGCTAACAGTGAACACAAGAGTCAATCTAGGGTGGTTTTTCTGAAGTTCCAAAAGTCTTCATGAATTCAGAGTTCACCCCCTGGGTAAAGTTCCCAGAAGATCTCACTTGTTCTCCTGTGCAGTCATGGCTCACTAATCAATACAACAAATCTCATTTACTTGTGGTAGCCTAACTCATCTCTTCCTTACAATAAGGAAGCTGAATAGATGGCCCTGGATGAAAATAATGTGTTCAGATGTTAAGTTTAGTCACTCAGAATTCTTAAAATGTTTATTAATTTTTGTGGGAAGCCACACAAATGTAATAATCTCCAACTAAAATTCCCTTCAATCCCACCACTCTGCTTCCAAGACAGAAAATTGAGAGTGATCTTTCACATTTTTCTCCAGACTCACAAAACATACATAAAATTAGGTATACACACAAAGGGTCTTTTTGGTTTGGCTGTGGACATTGTTGTTGTTGTTGCTTTTAAGCATTTGTATTTATATAATTTATATTTATAATATATTTGTGTTAAATTTTAAGACTATGCAGGGGATGGTCCAATGTCGCTAGAGCTAAGAAACAAAAACACACAAAAACTCCTGCTGCTGCTGCTAAGTCACCTCAGTTGTGTCCGACTCTGTGCGACCCCATAGACGCCAGCCCACCAGGCTCCCCCGTCCCTGGGATTCTCCAGGCAAGAACACTGGAGTGGGTTGCCATTTCCTTCTCCAGTGCATGAAAGTTGAACAAAAACTCCTACATAGATTCAAATTTGTTTAATTTTGTCACCAGTTCCCTACATGATTGTATGGAAATCAATTTAGCTCCTTATGAATTAGTGTTTGGATCTTTTCATCAAAGAAAAAAGGCAATAAAGTAGCCTTTGGGCTAATGCTGTGCAAAGTAAATTTTTAAAATTCCATCCTCACTCTGTAGGTACTCATACAGCAAAAAAAAAAAAACCTGGAAAACTACCTGAGAGTGATGACAGTGTGCTCAGAGGAGCATGTAGAAAGTAACACCCCCTTACATACATCATACAAAGAGAAAGAGACTAACACTTACACCAGCTGAGGGCCACAGTTCTGTAGTATAAATTACGAGCAGGAGAAATCTTTCCCTGGTCTTGCTATCTACCTGTGACTTCAGCAAATTGCTAAACATTTTGGCACTTAGTTTAGTCATATATGAAATTCAATTCAATGCATTTTGGTAACTACACTCCCTCTGGATTAGGTAATAGGTATTGAGAAAAAAGGATTAGAACAGAACTTCTGACCTTGGATTGCTTGCAGACCCAATAATGATGGAAAAAGAGAGAACTGTGAACAATAACGCATAACAAAATCCAGCCAGTGCTCTTATAGCCGCAGGGGAAAATGTCATGGATCTCCTAAGAAAGAGGAACTCTCTAGGCCTATGGGCTTTGGAGTTAGGAAAGACTGGCAGAGGCTTCTGTTTGCCAATGGAAGTAAGTTTGGAGGTCATCTAATAGAGCAAGAGACTTGGGCTAGGAAATCTCTGAGGACCTTGCCAGTTCCACCCTCCGTGCCTGAGACATAGTTAAAAATATTTCCCCCTCTCCACATACATATACACAGACTCAGACTATAGAAACAAGTGTGTGGCTAGAACATCTAATGAACAGGACAAGCTCTGTTTGCCTGTTAGAGTGGGTCAGTTCTTTCCCTGAAATTCTACACCTTCATCTATAAATCACACTCCATGACTAACCTGAGACAAGGGTGAGATAAGATGTTATGCAGCTCCCACTGCATATTGTCCATTCTCATATTAATGGGAAAGAGATGCTATTAGAGACAGAAAGTGTCTTAATCGCTCTGTCGTGTCCAACTCTTTGTGACCCCATGGACTGTAGCCCACCAGGCTCCTCTGCCCTGGAGACAAAGAGTCTCATTTTTAAAAATCCAGACTCTAGAGTAGATCTTGAATGCTAGCTTTTTAATTTGCTGCCCATATGCCTTTGAGCAACGGATCTACCTTTTCTGAGCATTAGTTGTTTTGCTGTTGTTGTTAATATGAAAATGAAATAATAAAATTAAGAATGTGTGCACATGTGCTAAGTTGTGACCCTGCCAGGCTCCTTTGTCCATGGGATTCCCCAGATAAGAATATTGGAGTGGGTGGCTGTGCCCTTCTCCAGAGGATCTTCCCAACCTAGGAATCAAACTCCACGTCTCTTATATCTCCTGCTTTGGCAGGCAGGTTCTTTACCACTAGCATCACCTGGGAAGCCCCAAATTAAGAAGCTATAACTGTTAAAAGAATTAAACAATGCATGTAAATTCTTAGCTCCTGGAATGTAAAGAAGCCACCGATAAATGGCGGAGATTCTGGTGATGGCAGTGACGATGATGCTGATGATGGTAATGCTGAAGGAAATGACAGCCTTGATTCTCACCCTCAATCTCATAGATTCCCATTGAAACAGGGATAGATCTCAGTGGAGTTAACCAATTATCCCTTTATGTTATGTGTTCTATCTGCCTTCTCAGAATCTGCTTCCAGGCTTTGCCGACCTATAACAACCATGCCTGTATTTTGATCTAGCTTTACCTGCAGTTAACTCCTGATTACTCTGAAACTTCACCTCTATTTTCCTGCCCTTAGACTATTCTCCCCAAGAACTGCAGAGTTCATCCTGGATTTCTATTAGTCAATTCATGCTTCTGTCCTGAGATCTCCCTTCTCATGGATTCCTGATCATACACAAGATCATGTATAATTTAGCTTCAATCCTGCCTCTTGCATACCTTTCTAATCCATACTCATTCACCTATGCTTATACTATGGCTGCTTATATTTACCTGCTGCTATTAGCCTGGCAGTGTCAGCCTTCAAGATCTTATATTTATATGTTACCTCTCAAGAATGTTAGTAGTAGAAATTCAGTAAGTAGAAGTCTAGGGCTTAAGCTCTTTAATTCTGGCTATAATTATAACTATTTGGAACCTTGCATTATTGGCTTTAACCTCATAGGAAAATTAATGGCAGAATTTTTATCACAGTGATGAGCCAGTACATACAAACTCCACAGTGGCTCAACTCTATCCATCCCTCTGAATTCAAATGTCAATTATTTATTTTAAAAGACACAGAAGTACTTTTTAAGAAAATCAAGAGATGGGCATCAGTTTGAAAGAATTTTTATGCTCATAAAATTCTTATAAACAAAAATCTGGAACAACTTCACTATTGTTTCCATTTTTTAGCTGAACAGTGGATTAAGAAATGTTTAAGAAAAAATTTATAAAGTTATAAAACAAACATACACTTGTAACAAAACTGCAACATTGAAATAGTGTCCAAATGGGCTTTCAAACAAACTTGTGTCTTCATGCTGCTCAAATACATGCTGACTACGCTTGGGAAGCACAGTATCACCAAGGAGAAAAGCCAGAGAAGTGTGTGGTCCACTTCTAGGCTCATGGCAAGGAGGACTATGTATAGTTCTTGACTTACCTTTTCACTGAACCCACCCTAGTATCTTTCAGGGTCCAATACTACATTTGCAGATTATCTTGCCAAGACCTTTATTTCTCCTCAATACTTTAAAAGTTGTTAGGAATTGGCACACACAGTATTATACTCCCCAAGATAGGAATCATACTAAGACGCCAGGAAAAATAGAAGGAGCATTTAAGATGTTTTCTCTGGGCAGCAAGGACTTGGCCTGATTCAGAGAACTCTCTCAACTCTTTGAAAATGCTTATTGAGAAATGGGTGTGTGAGAGAATAGATACCAAACAAGAGGTGTACCTGGCTCAGTCTGGTAACTCACCATGATAAGCCTACATTTTCATTTCTGCCCCTGACAAGCCCTGTGTCAGATGTGGCTGAAAGGGTTCATTGTGTAATTTAAGAAAATCTGCACTCACTTACGCAATAAGAACCATCAGTGAAACACATCCGGGGGAAAAAGGAGAAACTATTTTAATAATTCATGGAATTACTCTATTGGAATTATAATCATTTTCATAATGGAAAATAAATACCACTGTTTACTAGGTTATAGACATCACAGGTTGTTTCATCAGCAAAGCTTGCCTCGTTATAAGAACTAACAGCAAAATTCTGTCTCCTGTGAATCTTTTCTTAATAGCAGCTTTATTGAGATACAATTCACAAACCATAAAAAATTACACTGTTTCAGTGTAAAATTAAGATTTTTAGTATATCCACAAAGTAGTGCAATGATTGAAAATGAAACTCGTTCAGTCGTGTCTGCCTTTTTGTGATCCCATGGATGATACAGTCCATGGAATTCTCTAGGCCAGAATATTCTAACGGGCAGCCATTCCCTTCTCCAGGGGATCTTCCCAACCCAGGGATCAAACCCAGGTCTCCCACTCTGATTATTTACCAGCTGAGCCACGAGTGCAATGATTAGCACTATCTAAATTTGGAAAATTTTCATCACCAGAAGAAGAAACCCCTGTTTATTAGAATTACTCCTCACTTTTTTCCTCAGAAGCCCCCACAACCAATAATTTACCTCCTGTTTTTATAAAATTTATTATTCTGAACACTTCATATAAATAGAATCATATAATATCATCTTTTTTATTTTATTTTTACTTTATTTTACTTTACAATACTGTATTGGTTTGCCATACATTGACATGAATCCACCATAGGTGTATACAAGCTCCCAATCCTGAACCCCCTTCCCACCTCCCACCCCATATCATCTCTCTGGATCATCCCCGTGCACCAGCCCCAAGCATCCTGTATCCTGTATCGAACATAGACTGGCGCTTCGTTTCTTACATGATAGTATACATGTTTCAATGCCATTTTCCCAAAATCATCCCACCCTCTCCCTCTCCCTCAGAGTCCAAAAGTCCGTTCTATACATTTGTGTCTCTTTTGCTGTCTCGCATACAGGGTCATCATTACCATCTTTCTAAATTCCATATATATGTGTCTTCCTTTGACTGTGTGGATCACAAGAAACTGTGGAAAATTCTGAAAGAGATGGGAATACTAGACCACCTAACCTACCTCTTGAGAAATCTGTATGCGGGTCAGGAAGCAGCAGTTAGAACTGGACATGGAACAACAGACTGGTTCCAAATAGGAAAAGGAGTACGTCAAGGCTGTATATTGTCACCCTGCTTATTTAACTTACATGCAAAGTACATCATGAGAAATGCTGGACTGGAAGAAACACAAGCTGGAATCAAGATTGCCAGTAGAAATATCAATAACCTCGGATATGCAGATGACACCACTCTTATGGCAGAAAGTGAAGAGGAACTAAAAAGCCTCTTGATGAAAGTGGAAGAGGAAAGCAAAAAAGTTGGCTTAAAGCTCAACATTCAGAAAACGAAGATCATGGCATCCAGGCCCATCACTTCATGGGAAATAGATGGGGAAACAGTGGAAAGTGTCAGACTTTATTTTGGGGGCTCCAAAATTACTGCAGGTGGAGAGTGCAGTCATAAAATTAAAAGACGCTTACTTCTTGGAAGAAAAGTTATGACCAACCTAGACAGCATATTCAAAAGCAGAGACATTACTTTGCCGACTAAGGTCCGTCTAGTCAAGGCTATGGTTTTCCTGTGGTCATGTATGGATGTGAGAGTTGGACTGTGAAGAAGGCTGAGTGCTGAAGAATTGATGCTTTTGAACTGTGGTGTTGGAGAAGACTCTTGAGAGTCCCTTGGACTGCAAGGAGATCCAACCAGTCCATTCTGAAGGAGATCAGCCTTGGGATTTCTTCCGGAAGGACTGATGCTAAAGCTGAAACTCCAGTACTTTTGCCACCTCATGCGAAGAGTGGACTCATTCAAAAGACTTTGATGCTGAGAGGGATTGGGGGCAGGAGGAGAAGGGGATGACAGAGGATGAGATGGCTGGATGGCATCATGGACTCGATGAACTTGAGTCTGAGTGAACTCTGAAGTTGGTGATGGACAGGGAGGCCTGGAGTGCTGTGATTCATGGGGTTGCAAAGAGTCGGACAGGACTGAGTGACTGAAATGAATCGAACTGATACTGTATTGGTGTTTTTCTTTCTGGTTTACTTCACTGTGTATAATCGGCTCCAGTTTCATCCACCTCATTAGAACTGATTCAAATCTATTATTTTTAATGGCTGAGTAATACTCCGTTGTGTATATGTACCACAGCTTTCTTATCCATTCATCTAGGTTGTTTCCATGTCCTGACTATTATAAACAGTGCTGTGATGAACACTGGGGTACAGGTGTCTCTTTCAATTCTGGTTTCCTCAGTGTGTATGCCCAGCAGTGGGATTACTGGGTCATAAGGCAGTTCTATTTCCAGTTTTTTAAGGAATCTCCACACTGTTCTCCATAGTGGCTATACTAGTTTGCATTCTTACCAACAGTGTAAGAGAGTTCCCTTTTCTCCACACCCTCTCCAGCATTTATTGCTTGTAGACTTTTGGATCGCAGCCATTCTGACTGGTGTGAAATGTACCTCATTGTGGTCTTGATTTGCATTTCTCTGATCATGAGTGATGTTGAGCATCTTTTCATGTGTTTGTTAGCCATCCGTATCTCTTCTTTGGAGAAATGTCTATTTAGTTCTTTGGCCCATTTTTTGATTGGATTATTTATTTTTCTGGAGTTGAGCTGCATAAAGTTGCTTATATATTTTTGAGATTAGTTGTTTGTCAGTTGCTTCATTTGCTATTGTTTTCTCCCATTCAGAAGGCTGTCTTTTCACCTTGCTTATAGTTTCCTTTGTTGTGCAGAAGCTTTTAATGTTAGATCCCATTTGTTTATTTTTGCTTTTATTTCCAGTATTCTGGGAGGTGGATCATTGAGGCTCCTGCTGTGATTTATGTTGGAGAGCGTTTTGCCTATGTTCTCCTCTAGGAGTTTTATAGTTTCTGGTCTTATGATTAGATCTTTAATCCATTTTGAGTTTATTTTTGTGTGTGGTGTTAGAAAGTGATCTAGATTCATTCTTTTACAAGTGGTTGACCAGTTTTCCCAGCACCACTTGTTAAAGAGATTGTCTTTACTCCATTGTATATTCTTGCCTCCTTTGTCAAAGATAAGGTGTCCATAGGTGTGTGGATTTATCTCTGGGCTTTCTATTTTGTTCCATTGATCTATATTTCTGTCTTTGTGCCAGTACCATACTGCCTTGATGACTGTGGCCTGAAGTCAGGCAGGTTGATTCCTCCAGTTCCATTCTTTCTCAAGATTGCTTTGGCTATCCAAGGTTTTTTGTATTTCCATACAAATCTTGAAATCATATAATATAGTCTTTCTTTGCCTTAGCATAATGCTTTCAAGGTTCATCCTTACTACAGCATGTATCAGTATGCCATTCATTTTTATGGCTGAGCAATAATATGTTTATGGATGTACCACATATAGTTCATCAATTTTTTCAGCTGGTGTACATTTGGATCATTTCCATTATTTGACTATTATGAGTAATGTTGTTCTGAACAACCATGACAGGCTTCTGTGTGGACATTATCTTCAATTCTGTTGATTATATAATTAAAAATTATGGAATTTCTATATCATATGGTAATTTTATGTTTGACATTTTGAGGAACAAATTGTTTCCTAAAGTGGTTGAGTGAGTGAGTGAGTGAGTGTGAAAGTTGCTCAGTTGTGTCCAACTCATTGAGACCCCATGGCCTATATACCCCATGGACCCCATGGACTGTAAGTCCATGGAATTCTCCAGGCCAGAATACTGGAGTGGGTAGCCTCTCCCTTCTTCAGGATATCTTCCCAACTTAGGGATGAAACCCAGGTCTCCCACATTGCAGGCAGATTCTTTATCAGCTGAGCCACAAGGGAAGCCCTTCCCAAAGTGGTTAAACCATCTTATAAATCCACCAAGAATGTAAGAAGGATTCAACTTCTCTGCATCCTTATTAACACACTGTCTTTTTCATTTTATCTATCTTAGTAGTTATGAATACCTTGATGCATTTTTGTACTTTTTAAATTGTGACAAAATATACATAAACATATAACATCATTTTTACCATGTTTAAATGTATAGTTCAGGGGCATTAAATACATTCGTATTGTTTGTAATCATCACCTCTAATCCATACCCAGAAAAATTTTCATCTTGCAAAACTAAAACTCTATCCATTCTATCTCTACATTTGACTCCTCTAACTGAGCTTGTGTGTGTGTGTGTATGGTTATCATGGGAATTACATTTAACATCTTTAAGTTACAACAGTCATACCAACTTAATGACAATATGAAAAAATCTCTACTCCTATATAGCTACTTCCTTACTCCTTTGAGTTTTTGATGTCACAAAATTATATTTATGTCTGATACATAGACTAAGGATTGTTTTTATATGAATTGGTCTCAAATCATGAAGAAAAAAAAATGGAGCTGCAAACCAAAGTTACAATAAAACTAACTTCTATAATTTGTCTTAGTCCATTCTGACTGCTACAACAAACTGCCACAGACTAAATAGCATATAAATAATAGAAATTTGCTTCTCTCGTTTCTGGAAATTAGAAGTTCAAGATCAAGGTTACCTCATGGTCACATTGTGTTGAAGGCCTTTTCCTGGTTCACAGTGTCTTCTCACTGTGACTTCACATTGTGGAAGTGATGAGAGATCACTCAGGCCTCTTTCACAAGGGTGTTAATTTCATTATGAGGGCTCTGCCCTGATGACCAAAGGCCCAACTTTCTAATACTATTAATATCACATTAGGTATTAGAATTTTAACATGTGAATTCAAGGTGGTGGGGCACAAACATTCAAATCATAGCATGATTGTTTGTGTATTTACCTTCAGCAAAGATCTTCATTTCTTCTTATGGCTTCAAATTATAGCCTAATGTCCTTTCATTTCAATTTGAAGGATTCCCTTTAGTATTTCCTGTAGGGTAGGTCTAGGAGTAATTCTTGTAATTACCCTCAGTTCTTATTTATCTGGGACTGTCTTAATTTCACCCTCATGTTGAAAGACAGTTTTCCAGATACAGGATTTTTGGTTGATAAAATTCTTTCTTCAGCATCTTGAGTACGTCAACCCATTTCCTTCTGCCTTTCAAGTTCCAAAGAGAAATCTGCTAATAATCTTACTAGGAATCGTTTGAGCGTGACAACTCACTTGTCTCTTGCTGCTTTCAAAATTCTCTCTCTCTCTGACTCTCAAAGTTTTGATTGTATTGTGCTCCAGAAGAAATATTTTTGAGTTTATTAAGTCTGAAGTTGGTTGAGCCTCTTGGATGCCTATATCTATGTATTTCACAAAACAATTTTCACAATGGGAAATTCTCAGGAATTATCTCTTCAAATAATTTCTCTTTCTCTTTCTTTTCTTTCTGGAACTTTCACAATAGGTATGTTACTTGATTTGATGGCATCTCACAGATCCCTCAGGCTCTTCTAATTTTCCTTCAATCTATTTTTTTTCTATTTCTCAGACTCAGTAATTTCAACTGCCCTATGTTCAAGTTCACTTTTTCTTCCTTCTATCTACTCAAATATGTTTTTGAATCTCAGTAGTGGCTTCTTCATTTCAATTATTGTAACTTATCATACACACAATTTCTTTCTTGGTTCCTTTTTATGTTTTTTAATCTCTTCATTGATATTTCCATTTTGCTTATACATCATATTTTCTTGACTTTATACATGTTCCATGTCTTGTTTTTTGTTTGTTTTTGTTTTTTGTTTTTTTTTCACCACAGATAAGTTGCATTTATTCTAGAACTTCATACATGTGTATATGATGTATAATCATATACAATATATATTGTCACAATGATACAGTGCTTAGTCTTTTGTGTTTGGCTTCTTTTGCTTAGACTGTTAGAATATTGTTGTTGAGATTTCATCCGTGTTGTTTCTTACTTCAGTAGTTTGTTTTCTTTATATAGCTGAGTAATTTTTCACTCTAGACAGCTTCTCAGATAAAAACTTCTGGACTCCAGTGAAGCTCTTGACATTAGTATTTCTGAAGTTGAAGTCCCAAAATTTCTGTGTTTAACATGCTCAAGAAGGACTCCTTGTGCAGAAACTGCGTTTTAGAACCTTTTAATTGGGGCATTTCCCCCAGGTTCAAATAGTTCACACAGTGTAACTGTTCACTGGTTCAGAGAACATTGGTCACAGTTAATTGTGCAGGTTGGAGAACTCCCCTTCCCATTGGACTGTGTCAGCCAGATCTGTGGCCTTCCACAGCTCAAGTTCTTGGTGCTGCAACAAATCCCAGGGCATAGCTCAGCAAGTATTGTTTCAGCTCTGAGGCACCTGTAAATTGAGTTATGAGTCTCGGTGTCCACAGGTAAGTCTATAATCTCAATCTACAAACGCTCACCCTGTCACAGGGAAGCAGAGGTGCAGTGAGCTGCCTTGCATTTCAGCTCTGCTGCTGGAATTACTCATGACAGTTTTATGAGTTGTTTTACTGTCTGGTAAAGTTTTTTCCCCTTTTTCTTAACAATGAGGGAAGCATACTTTGACCATAGCACAATTGTTTTTTTACATTTGGAATCAAACTGGAATCAAGATTGCTGGAAGACATATCAATAACCTCAAAAATGCAGATGCTACCATCCTTATGGCAGAAATAACAATTTTACAATTGTCTTTCTTGCAAAATTCAGACTTAAATTGAAGAAAGTAGTAGAAACTCCTAGACCATTCAGGTATGATTTAAATCAAATCCCTTATGATTATACAGTGGAAGTGACAAATAGATTCAAGGGATTAGATCTGATAGAGTGCCTGAAGAATTATGGATGGAAGTTCACGACATTCTACAAGAAGCAGTGATCAAGACCATCCTAAAGAAAAAAGAAATGCAAAAGGAAAAATGGTTGTCTGAGGAGGCCTTACAAATAGCTGAGAAAAAGAAGAGAATCAAAAGGCAAAGGAGAAAAAGAAAGATACACCCATGTGAATGCAGAGTCACAAAGAATAGCAAGGAGAGATGAGAAAGACTTCCTCAGTGATCAATGCAAAGAAATAGAAGAAAATAATAAAATGGGAAAGACTACAGATCTTTTCAAGAAAATTCAAGATACCAAGGGAATATTTCATGCAAAGATGGGCACAATAAAGGAAATAAATGGTATGGACCTAACAGAATCAGAAGCCATTAGGAAGAGGTGGTAAGAATATACAGAAGAACTGTACCAAAAAGATCTTCATGACCCAGATAACCCAATGGTGTGACCACCTAGAGCCAGACATCCTGGAATGTGAAGTCAAGTGGGCCTTAGGAAACATCACCATGAACAAAGCTAGTGGAGGTTATGGAATTCCAGTTGAGCTATTTCAAGTCCTAAAAGATGATGCTGTGAAAGTGTTACACTCTATATGTCAGCAAATTTGGAAAACTCACCAGTGGCCACAGGACTGGAAAAAGTGTTTTCATTTCAATGCCAAAGAAAGACAATGCCAAAGAATGTTCAAGCTACCACACAGTTGCACTCATCTCACACACTATCAAAGTAATGCTCAAAATTCTCCAAGCCAGGCTTCAAGAGTACGTGAAGAGTGAACTTACAGTTGTTCAAGCTAGATTTGAAAAGGCAGAGGAACCAGAGATTAAATTGCCAATATTTGTTGGATCATCAAAAAATCAAGAACGTTCCAGAAAAACATCTACTTCTACTTTATTGACAACACCAAGGCCTTCGAAGGACTGTGGATCACAACGAAATGTGGAAAGTTTTTAAAGACTTGGAAATATCAGACCACCTTACCTGCTTCCTGAGAAATGTATATGCAGGTCAAGAAGCAACAATTAGAACTGGACGTGGAACAACAGACTGGTTCCAAATTGGGGAAGGAGTATGTCAAGACTGTATATTGTCACCCTGTTTATTTAGATCTTTGCAGAGTACATCATGTGAAATGCCAGGATGGATGAAACACAAGCTGGAATCAAGATTGCTGTGAGAAATTTAGATATGCATATGATACCACCCTTATGGCAGAAATCAAAGAAGAACTAAAGCCTCCTGATGAAAGTGAAAGAGGAGAGGGAAAAAGGTAGCTAAAACTCATCATTCAGAAAGCTAAGATCATGGCATCTAGTCCCATCACTTCATGGCAAATAGGTGGGGAAACAATGGAAACAGTGAGAGACTTTTTTTTGGACTCCAAAATCACTGCAGATGGTGACTGCAGCCATGAAATTAAAAGATACTTGCTCATTGGAAGAAAAGCTATGACCAGCTATGACCAGCCTAGACAGCATATTAAAAAGCAGAGACATTATTCTGCCAACAAAGGTCCCTCTAGTCAAAGCTACAGTTTTTCCAGTAGTCATGTATGGATGTGAGAGTTGGACTGTAAAGAAAGCTGAGCACCGAAAAATTGACACTTTTGAACTGTGGTGTTGGAGAAGACTCTCAAGAGCCCATTGGACTGCAAGGAGATCCAACCAGTCAATCCTAAAGGAAATCAGTCCTGAATATTCATTGAAAGACTGGTGCTGAAGCTGAAACTCCAATACTTTAGCCACCTGATTTGAAGAACTGAATCACTGGTAAAGACCCTGACACCGGGCAAGATTGAAGGTAGGAGGAAAAGAGGACAACAGAGGATGAGATGGTTGGATGGCATCATATACTCAATGGACATGGGTTTGAGCAAGCTCTGAGAGTTGGTAACGGACAGGGAGGCCTGACATGCTACAGTCCATAGGGTGGCAAAGAGTCAGACATGACTGAGCAACTGAAGTGAACTGAACTGAAAATCATTTTAAACAGTTGTTTAAAGCTCTGTCTACTAAGTCAACCATCTGGTCTTTCTTAGGGATATTTTCTGGTGTTTTTTTTCCTTTGAAAATCTTACTTTCCTATTCTTTTATGCCTTGTGATTTTCTTGTTATTGTTGTTGAAAACTAGGCCTGTGATTCTTACAGTGCAGTAACTAGAGATTCAATTATTCCCTTCCCTAAGTTTTCCATTTTATTTTTATTTTGTTTTGTTTATTGTTGTGTGTTGGGAGGGGCAGGGGGTCTCTGTGCTGGGGTCCCACCTAAAGTATGAACTTAAGGTTTTCTTGGATCTTTTTAAGATTATGCATTTCCCTAGATAAGCACAATGACTTTCTAAATTTCCTCATATATTTGGCATGTTTTAGTCCTTAAATATCTGACACACAAAATGAGAAAAGCGAAAAATAAAGGGAGTAAAAAGTACACCAGTCCTTTAAATCTCCTGGAATTACTCAGCTGAGCAGGGAGAGGTTTGAACAATGGCTACCCAACACTATATTTGCACCTCCCAAATCAGAAGTGCTAACCAGTTATCAGAGGACAGATCCTCAGATATGGAGGGCATTCTTTATTGTCCACTCTGGCTTCCAGTAGTTGTGGGCAACCTGCTCCAGGAATGCATGTACAGCTGCAAACCATGGAACTATGAGCAGGAGACAGGTGATTGCTACCATGCTAAGAATTGAAATTGACCAAAATTAACTGTTATTTACTGACCAAGACTTCCTTTAGAATCTGCAAGGCTTTAAAAACTCCAGAGCTCCAAAATAGCTACATCAGTCAGATTCTGTCAGTGCAATTCTTGTCTAAGTTGTGAGATGGATTCCTGGTGCTTATACTCAAAAAACTTCCTAGAATTCTTCCTCAATATGGTTTTGTGGTTTTTATTTGCCTAATGACTAATGATATCAAGCATTGTTTTATTTGCTCTTCAATCTACTGAAATTGAGGTTCGGAGTCTTCGGAAATTATTGTTGGATGATCGCTTTCTCCTTTCAGTTGTATGTTTTGCTTTGTGTATTTTATGGTTCTGTTGTTAAGTGTATGTGTCTTTATAATTGTGACTTTTTTTCCCAAATGGATTATCTTTCTTCATCATAACTTTCATTGTTTCAAGTCATTTCAGTCACAAGTTCTATTTTGCCTGATCTTAATATAGCTCTTTTTGAATGGTATATCCTTTTTCAATCCTTTTATTTTCAACTTGTTTTTCTTTGAATCTAATTGTCTCTTGTAGACAGAACAGAGTTAAATAATGTGTTTTTAATCCATCCTTCCAGTCTCTGACTTGTAATTGCAATGTGTAACCCACTTTCATTTTCTTTCATTGCTGATAAAGAAAAATTTGCAGATGACATCTTGTTTTCTATAGCTCATTTTGTTTATTGGTCTATTTCTTCATTACTGCCTTATTTTATGTCAGTTAAATATTTCTAATGTACCACTTTAACTCCTGTATAATTTATTTTATCATATATATAAAAGCTATTTTTTAGTGATTTCCTGGGTATTACCAATGACATCTTAATTTAGAACAGTTTAGCTCATATTAGTATCAATTTAAGTATACAAAAATCTTTGCTGCTAAGTCTCTTCTGTTATTATTATTAGACAAACAAGACCTTTATTCATCATAAGCCCATCAATAGTGTTTTATAGTAAATTTTTATGTGAATATTGTAAAATAAGATTAGAGAAGAAAAATACACTTATGTTGTCTTTTATATTTCCCACAGTTACACTTCCTGGTCCTCTTTATTTCTTCAGGTAGATTTGAGATACTTAAGAGTGTCCTTTCACTTCAGCCTGAAGGAATTTCTTGTAGGTCATATCAACTAAACAGAAATTCTCTCAAAGTTTGCTTATCTTGGGATGACTTTATTTCTCCCAAGGTTTTGAAGGATAGTTTTGTTGGATACAGAATTCTTGGTTGACAGTTTTTCTCTTTTAGCACTTTGAATATATCACTTCACTGCCATATGGCCTCCAAGGTTGTCTGTAAGAAATTAGCTATTAGCTTTACTGAGATACTATGTACATGTAAGTTCCTGCTCTCTTACTGCTTTCAAAATTCTCTTTGTCTTTGAATTTTGATGACTTCATGTCTAAGTGTCAGGGTTTTTTAAAGTTTATCCTCCTTAGACTGGAGTTTGTTGAACTTCTTTGTTGGACAGATTAAGGTTTTTAGTTAGTTTAAATCACTGGTGAGCACTTCCAGTGATTTTTTTTTTCTTTCAATTGTTGCACTACCTTTCAAATGTAGAATTTTTAAAAAATTTCTCTTTATTGCTATTCTCTATGGGCAAGATGTCATTCTCATACTTCCTTTCTTTCCTTTAGTTATTTATACAAGGTTTCCTTTAATTATTTGAGCATATAGTAGTTGATTTAAATCACTTTTTTTTCTGATAAACCTAATAGCAAGACTTCCTTAGAGACATTCTCTATTGGCTGCTTTTTTTCCTCCCTGTGTATGGATGGGCCATAATTTCTTGGTTCTTCACATGAAGGATAATTTCTTATTAAAAACTGAACATTGGAAATAATATAAGGTGACAACTCTATATTAGATCAATCCTACCAGAGTTTTTTTCTTTATTGCTGTTGTAGTTGCTATTGTTTTGCAAACTAACTTTTCTCAACTAGTTCTTTAAAGTATGAAATCTTTAACATGTGGGGCCACTGAAGTTTCTGTGGTTTGCTTAATGGTCAGCTAATTATTTGACAGAGTATTTTGTAATGCTTTGGATCAGTTAGTCTCTCAACCTTTGCTGAGAGGTGGCACATGGGTGTGTTGAGATATGCTTCTAATATTCCAAGAGGCAGTGTCTAACTCTGCCTTAGCTTTCATTTCCTGCTTCTGCAGCACCTCAAGGTCAGTCAGAGGTGAGAGACTAACTTCTCAGATATTGCTCTAGACTTACATATGTCCTTTAAGACTATCAGAAGCATGTTATAGCTTTTCAAAGCTCTCTCTGGACAGCTCGTTACCCAGCTTCTTAAGTCTTTTGGTCAGCTTCTTGTTTGTCCAACAGTTATGGCCACCTCAGGCAACTGCAAATTTATACAATTGCTTGACAAATGACCCAAAAGAAAGTAAGCACTAAAGCAGATCAAATAAAGGATTGGTGTGGTCTTGGGATCACTCTTTAAGAGAATGGCAAGGCTAAATTCTGTGACTTAACTGAGGGAAGTGCCCACAATGCATAAGCCAAGTAGTGTTTTGATGGTTAGGTAAGTGGTTGAATTGTTTCTTTAATTTGGATTCAATTCAACAATAGATCTCTTGAGTTGAATATTATGGAGACATAGAAAAATTATTTGGGGGACTTAGTAGTTTAATATTGCTTTATACTGTGGCTTCAGAGCTCCATCAGAAAATGATTTCTTTTAAAAAAACTTTCATGATTACAACTAGGTACTCTGATTTCTTAATAATTGCCAACCTGGCCATAATTAATTTATACATTTCTCTTTTGCCCTTGTTTCTATTGAACCCATGTTGCTTCTTTGTAGTACCTAAATATCTGTGTTCTCAGTAATATGGTGAAGTGCATAAGAGGGACAATTTCTGCTGTGCTTTTAGGATTCACAACTGTGAAGTCATTGACACAACCACATTTTCATTGTGGTTTCTTCTTTCAAAAACAATTTTCCCTCCACCATTTTGCTTGATTATATTCCAAACAAAACCAGTACTGCAGAGTACCTAAGCTAGTTGTATAAATTACTAAGATTCTTGGTATCCCTTACCTTGTCTTATAAGAGACACCCAAATTACCCTTATCTCATTATAAATCCTCATGGTTTAAGTGGGAGAAGATCTCATCCCAATCTCTAGAGAAGACACATGATTCAGGTCAGTCCAGTGAATGTATTTTATGCTCTGGTCACAGTAATAAGCTTTGTGGATGGCATTATTCATAATTACAATTAACATTTATTACTATCAATTGTTAAAACTTGTTATGTGCTTGGCATATACATTAAACTTTTTTAATACTCTCAACACACCTACAATTGAACACTATTATTATCTTCAATTTGCAGATTTGGAAACTTAAGGACAAAGTATTAGTGTCCCTCCATATGTCAAAAGCTTGTAGGTGGTAGAGTCAGGATACAAACCTAGGCAGTACACACCAATTTGTGCCCTGATTATGGTGCTGAGAGTCAAGCCCTTTGCTAGAATCACTGGAAACAAAGCTCTTCAAAAGTAAGCTGAGGCAGGAGATGCATTGTATAGAAACACCTGCCTGAGAAAAAAAGGCACAGTAGAGGAAAGCATATAGAAGAACAGACTGGGTTCCAATGACATTGATGGAGGCCTTGGCTCTGGCAGTTTCTGAAATCTTTAACCTGGAATTTGGCAATATTACCAACTAATACATTTTCTTTTCTTCTTAATCTGCTTTTCACTGGATTCTCTCACTGACACCAAAAATGTGTTCACTAATAAAAACAAGGAAATGGCAAGCCTAGAACCCAAAGAAAACTAAGTTGAAAGCCAAATTTAGATGACATATACAAAAGCAGCTATCACTTACTACCACTACCCACAGACAAATCATTACAAAATGAGCATGTTGAAAGAATTAATGAGCAACATAGGTGTGGCAGGAGGTGGGGAGGGGGGGACTTCCCGAGTGATGCTAGTGGTAAACAGTCCACTTGCCAATGCAGGAGACATAAGAGATATGGGTTCGATCCTGGGTTGGGAAGATCACCTGGAAGAGAGCATGGCAACCCACTGTAGTGTTCTTGCCTCAAGAATCCCATTTACAAAGAAGCCTAGTGGGCTATGGTCCATGGGGTTGCAAAGAGTCAGACACGACTGAAGCAACCTAGCATGCACACATGGATAGTTTATGTATATATAGATAGATAGATACACATGAGTATTTCTAAAAATTCTATAAATACTTAGGTACAGGGACCAGGACCTGACAGATTCATTTTCCATTTATTTTTAATATCATGTATCAATTAGATCTTATTAAGAGCTACAGGATGGGGGCAACCCTAGTAATCATAAACAGTTACTATTATTGAAAAAGGAAAACTTAGAAACAAAAGAACAACAACAACAATAACAACAAATGAATGAAAACAATACAAAATAGTATGCTGGAACACAGGAACACTGAAATATAACGGGAAAGATCTACATAACATGGTTGAGAAGAAGGGAGAGGAGAGGGTTAATCTTACACCTCCTCTCCTATCAATGAAGGATAAATCCCCAGAAGTGACTTTTGAATTGTCAGAAAGTTTCTAGAATAGAGAGGAACATTCTAAGTGTGATGTCCAGCATGAGATTCTGTATTTCAGTCCTTAATATAAAGGTTAGATTCCTGTCTGCAAAGGTCCTATTGTGTAGAAATATGAGCTCCTTACTACGTTCACCTAGATGATTTCCTCTCTCCACTCTCCAAGAGGGTAAATGAATAATCCTGACCAATAATAGAAGTGGCCAAAAATGATTAATATTATCAGGAAATTCATCCCCCAACACCACCCAGAAATCCTCCTTGGTACCTGCTAATTGAAAACGCCCCTCTTATAATCAGCTTGTCTAATATGCTTGTGCTGCCAGAGAGGGTGCCCCTAAAGGCACTTAAGGGATTTGAAGGTATATGGTTACAGAATCAGTTTCATATTTGAGGGATTTGTATCTGCCATTATGTCGATATTTGAAGAGGAAAAAATACTCAGTATGATTTCATTTATGAAAACTAGAGAAGGGCTGCCTCCCCCCATCACATCTTAACCAACTTATGCAGTATTAATGTCTACAACCTGATTTCTGATTCTTTGATCATTTTACTTTTTTTTTCTCCTTCCTGACTGGACAATTTTATCTGGGCTAGTTATAACAGCCAGCACAACATAAGGTCCTCTAATTTATGTGTTAATGTGGTATTCTGGAAGCTTGATGTTAAAATGATGAATATCACCTGGGAAGAAGATTGGACGAGCGTAAAAGAACTGGCAAGTTGCCTTGTAGAAATAGCTTTCGACTTTATCAAACCATGGGGTAACATGTCAGATTATATTACGTACAATTAATTATTAATGCAGGCTCAGACTTATTTTGAAAAGCACAAACATGCACTTCCAATAATTTCCTTCCCATGGAAAATCTGTTGTGTCCCTCAAATTGAGCAGCAAAATATCCCTCACAAAATACCTTAAGGCTTCCATTTCTCCAGATTTAGCATTCATCTGAGACAAGAAAGCTTTCACAAGCCTCCTTGCCATGGACAAAACAGAGATGTGTTTTGCTTAATTAAAATTCTTTTTGGCAACAGATGTCCTTGCAAAAATAGCTCAGAGCTCGGTGAAGCATTTTTATAGGCTGGAGTTCAGCAACGAGGAGCCCGTCATCTGCCTTCTCTGCTCTGAGAGCAGCACAAGAGACCAGGTGGCTGGTCACAGTTTGAAAAGTGAACAAATGTATTTATTCACTCTGAGCAATTTGCAACCTACTGGGAGAGCAGGAGCCCTCTCCAGCCCCTAGCTTCTGAGAACTAGGACTGTGGGAGAAAGGGGCTGTTTAATTGCTTTGCACAGTCTCTCTCACTAAAGCAATTAGCACCCAGAGGAAAGTCTGGGGAGAAGAACACAGCCAGGCCTCACACCCATATGGTGGCCTGAAATCGGCCTGCCTGCTGTCCAGGCACATAGACAATTCAATCAGCAATGCAGGCAAGGGCCCTGGTGCTCTGCTTCCTGGCTTGCTGCTGATAAAGTATCCTCCATTCCTGAGCTCCTAATCCATTGAAGAATTATTGTACAGTGGGTTTAAGCTCATCAGCTTCACAACTAGCTAACTCAACTGGAAAAGAGAAAAAAAAAAAACACTTAATAAGCTTGGGAATTTAGAAGGCATCTTAGATCTGGTCTTGGGGTGCAATGACTGCTGAGTGGCAGGTGAAAAATCAGATGAAGCAACATAGGTCAACTGACAAAGCATCTGAGGGGGATTGGAACCTGGGTCTTAAATCATGCAGGACATAGACTTTTAAAATTTTTTAAAAAAAGGTACTTGCTAAGGATCCTGTGAGTAGGACACATAGCTTCTATGCATATCAGCCCTCAGTGGAAATTATGTGAATCAATTCTGTGTGCATTTTTTTAAGTTAGCTGCAAAGCTAGATGAGAGCAAAGGCATTCTGTTTATTTTTAGCATATTCTGTCAAGGACTGAACCAGATAATTCAATAGAGAACAGCTCATTAATTAACCAAGATAATCACATAGAGTTATATTTCATGTCAGTAAATTTTCCTGATAAATGAAGCTTTTCTTAAAGATTTAAGGCTTTCTAATATGTTAGCCACTTTTGTTGGAAATCAGTCTAACACGTATTATACACTTCCCTTTGTTGTCACGCAAGGTCCAGAGAACACTCATTCACAGAGGGGTAGATTAATAAATTATTTTCTTTTGTGCAAACTGAGTGCATTCACGTGCTCTTTGTGATTAAGCTACTTATTTTTATATTGAAATAATATAACTTTAAAAATCTTACTTCCTTGCATGGAGACAGCACCAAAGTGATTTATTTTAAAAGACTGAGACACTGGGTAGGATTACTATATTCAGATGTCCATTTCACTTAACAACTATTTAGTGATCGCCTATTCTGTCAGTTACTAATCCAGGACCTGTGGAATCAACAGTAAACAAAACAAACTTCTGGATACCATGAAGCTTGCATTTTAATAGGGCAGGTAGCCAATCCAACAGCAAAATCATACGTCAGACAGAGCCAAGGCCACAGAGAAAAGGAGATGGGAGAGAGAGAGGGTGGTCAGGAAAGGTGACATTTAAACAGAGATCTGAATAAAATGAGGCAGAAAGCCATGCAAATATCTGAAAGAGGAGGATTCCAGACAGCAGCAGTGTCAACTGGGAAACAATTCTCCATGATGTTTTCACTTGTAACAATATTCTTTGAAAATACTTCCAAGGATATTTGTAGGGTGGCCTTGCAAGCTAGAAGTAGTGGCTCCCTCTCGGGCAGAGGGCAGATTTGTTTCTTGATCAGGGTAACAAATACCCTCTCTCTTCAGGGTGAAAGTTGAGTAGGTTTTCTAGTAGCCATTTTTAAAGGTTGGGGTTTTCCAAACTCAAAATTCTGAAGCTGTAACATCAACTGTCACTGTGTATACACCATTCACTCAAGCTGGCCCCTGAGTGAACACTCCCATGGGACTTGGGACAAATGGAACTGGCGCAAACAAGAAGTTCATACCATCTGCTGTCCCAGGAATACTAAAATGTCTAGGTCTTCTTAGGCTGGTTGCGGGAAAATGAAAGAAGTATTTCCACAAGGAGGGAAGGATACCCTGGGTGAAATGCTGGGAATGAGCAAATAGAAACTGAGGATTTGTCAACATGGGGATCATATTGTCAAAAAGAAAAGTTCCTGAGGGAAAAATCCTGACTTGAGTGGGTTTTAGAGAAAATGAAAGGAGACAGAGAGAGGCAGTGAGTACAGAAAACTTCTTCAAGAACTTTTTCTATAAACCAGAGTACAGAAAATGGAAAGAATATGGGAAACAAGAAAGAGATTTAGGGTTTCTTGTTTAGCTTTGTTTTTAATATCAGGGAGAGTAGAAAAGTTTGCATGTTGGGAAATCATCTTGTAGACCATGAACAATTGGTGACATGAAATAAATAGCATCATTGCAGGGGGAAGATTCTCAAGTTGCTAAAAAGGGATGGACTTCATCATGCTAGTAGTGGTGCTGGTCTCACATCAGGACGTGGGCAATCGCTTTTCTGCAACAGGATAGATGAGATCCTGAATGTGGCACAGGTGCAAGTAACATGCTAAATTTGGTGATGAGAGGGTACAGAAGTTTTCTTCTGATTACTTCTATTTTCTTAGTGAGTGGAGTCATAATCAAGTCACCAGCACTCAGTAAGGAGGGTGAGTGAAGGGCACCTGGAGGCTTGAGGAGAGAGATGATGGAGAGAAATAGTCATCTAAGACAGAGAGATAGGGCAATGATTGGGAAAATAGTATCAATCGTTCTGAAACTAGAAATAATTAAATCTATATTCCCTCATCAGTAGTCTACAGGACACTAAAAGATGTTAAAAGGTGATTTTATTGGGGGAAAATGACTATTCCACCATCATTTAAGTTGGGATATGTTGGTATAAAAAACCAGTTAAGTATTTACTGAAGGACTTCATTGGATTGTCAATATGCTATGCAAATAGCAAGTTTTCCTAAAGGGCTACAATATGCAATTTCTTAAATTTATTTGATTGAAGGGTGTTAGCAGGCTTTTATAAAACATGACTTGGACAATGTTGGATTAAGTCACTGATTGATATCCAGCTACATTTGCTTTTGCCTTATAGGAAACCCATGCTTCTTCAAAGTAGAAATAGAAGCATCAGGGATAGTCCATCAGAGAACAGGGCTGTAAACTATAATTGATACATTGATGAGACCCTCCAGTCCTTGTGAGAGGCAACATGGCCAGGCTGCTGAGGACTCCAATGACTTCTGAGGAGGCCAAGACAAGATGTGGAAATAAAGTAAGGGAAGAAAATCTGAACAATATTGCAAGACAAAAACTGCTTCAGCAATCCATTAGTGAGATGACACCCACTGGAAGACCTGGGCTAAGGGATATCTCTACTGAGGTTTCCAAGAAGGTGACCACAGGACAGTCTGAGACCCAGGAAACAAATCTTTAGACCTGATAGAAAATAGCCTTTCTTGTCCTGAGGGTTTGAAGGAAATGTCTGCAAAAATGGTTTTTGAATATCAAGGATCCCCTAGAGGAGAGCCCTCGACACAAGGGTAAAAAGTGGCTTCCTCTCTTCAGAAGATTGAGGGGCACCTGGAGAGGTTCAAGTGTAAGAACAAATTAGTGAACAGCTTTGTCAGGGGTAGAGTCTTCCACCGGGTCAGCAGCAGTTCTAATCTGATTCTACTTTGAGCTGAACTCCCCACAGCTTAAGCTAAAAACAGATAAAATACAAAAATACAATTCTAGCTACATTATTAAATTTTTCAGTACTAGATAGGAAGGAGATTCTGAAAAAGCTGACTAGAATTAAAATAAAATTTGATTTCTTTAAGTATTGTGATATTATTTTGGCTAGTTTTGTCATTATCCTCTGTGTGCTTTCTCCTAGGCATTAGAAATGAACACACACACATACACACACAACCCTTGTCTGAAAAATGAGAACACCTCCCTTTCTAAAAGATAACAAGACAAGGTTAAAGTGAAGACTCTTTCTCCTCACCCTGTCTTGGAGTAAGTGAGAGCAACTCCAAAAAGGAGTCAGTGGCCATTATTTTAGAAAAGAAAGGAGAGATGCTTATGGACGGAAAGAAAGTAACATACCGTGGGACATAATTTCAGGAATACAGCCCTGAAAGGTGGGTGCCCAACAACAGGTTTCAAAGATCTCTGCAAATGAAAAATTGAAGTTGGCATACATTCCTTCTATTTCTTTGACTCAGCGCTGCAGAGATGTCCCTTTTCCCTTCCTTTTTTCTGACTCCCATAATGCTATTTAACACAAAGTCTGCAAATTCAAATGCCTTTGAAGGCAAAGCATGTAATTTAAAAAAGGAAAGCTAAACCTGATATTATAGCAGTGAGGATGAGAAGTATTAATCTCAATTCATTTAAGAGCATTGCAATTGGACTGGCAAGCTGATGGTTTAAGACCTCTGCTCCAAAGCCTGACCACCTCCTTTTGCAAAGTTTTGCCATTGCTCTTTTAAAATAAGGCATGAAAAGTTAAAACCAACAAATATAAACTTATAAAATATTCGGGCATTAGAAGATGCTATCTCCTCCTGAAGGCAAGGGATCACTTTTAAGTGAAGAAGAAATCATTGAAAGAATTGATGCTGGTCTAGATCTGGATCATGAAGTCAAAAAAAAGAGCTTCCAAGGAATTCTACCTCAGGCTTAGAAGTTCTGAAAGTTGACTTAAATTAAACCACCTTCTAGTAGTCAGATTCCAGTGTCTTTCCTGTGAGAGCTATGTGGCTTCTTCACAATCCCAAAGAATCTCTGGCTAGAGGAGCCCAGAAACCTGTCATGGAGTCCTAGTCGAGGATCAAGTTTCCTTGGATAATGAGGTATATATAGCTTTTAGCATGAAATTCTTCTGGGCAGTTGTAATGCAGGCAAATATATGAAAGAAGTAGAAGGACTGAGGCATTTTAATTTTTTCAATACTGTTTCATGGGATTGAAAAATCTACTTTCAAACATGTTATACAAGTCAAAGCAAGTTAGAAACTAACAAAGACTCTCTATAAGACCTTAAACAATACCTTAATCTATTCCCAATCATTTTACATTTAAATTATTTAGAAATGTTAAAATTATAAGAGGCTTATATACATAGTTATGTTTCAAGGAGAAAGTGGGGTAAGCAGTAAAAGAAGTGAATATCTCAGGGAAATAATAATTCACTTCTATATGGACCACTTTTAGGTGTGAGAAATTTAGAGGCAGTCTCCTTACATACCTTGTGAACGTTCCCAGGCACATGTTTCCTGACTTGAACTGTCTCCCTTCAGGTTGTGAGGGGATTGGGAATCGCTTCAGGTCTCTTCTGTCTAGGTTTCCCTGTTGCTATTCATAAAACCTGAAGAAGGAAATGGTAACCACTCCAGTATTCTTGCCTGGAGAATCCCATGGACAGAGAAGCCTGGTAGGCTACAGTCCGTGGGGTCTCAAAGAGGCGGACACTATAAGCAAGTTTCCAGAAGCACATCCATCCTGGTAGTTTGCTTAGGTGGTTCATTAATCAGAGTTCTGTAAAGCCAAATTAAAAAAAAAATCAGGAAGTTATACGTGTACACAAATAAAATAAGGAATTGGTTCATGTATTTAGGGAGACAGCTAAATATAAGCAAATTGGAGATCCTAGAGAGTCAGTGGTACAGTGCTGGTCCAAAAGTTGACAGGTTCAAGATCCAAGAAGACCTGATGTTTCAGTTTCAGTTTGAAGGCAGGAAAAGACTAATGTCCAGCTCAAGCAAACAAGCAAGAGGATTTCTCTCCTCATTGTGGGAGGATGAGCGTTTTTGTTCTCCTCAGCCCTTTGGTTGAACAATGGCCATCCGTATCAGAGAGGGTAATCTTTCATTCAGTCTACCAAGTCAAATGTTCATCTCATCCAAAACCACTCTCACAGACACACCCAGAATAATATTTGACCAAATATCTGGGCCTCCTGTGGCCCAGATAGGTTGACACAAAATTAATCATGACAGGTACCATCAACTTTATTCATGACTATTTCCTAAGTTTTCAGTTTACCCCGAAGCAAGAAAGCAGGCCCAACATTCACCTGCCTGACTCCAGTTAGACCATAAGTGTTACAGAAAGACTTTCCACCAACTTCCATTGCAAATATGCATGTGCAGTACTATAAATAAATACCTAGAGCATATTCAGATCAGATATAAACTGACATGTTTATGAACTCTGATAAAAACACAGAATCACAGGACTATAGGTTTCCAGAACTGAAAGAGGCCCCAGAATTCACCGGATGAATGCACTCATTCTTCACATAAACATAAAAACACCAGAAATACATGATATATAGACAGGAACACAGACATGCACAAACATGAATAAGAGATAGAGACATTCATATATGCAAGGCCGTGATGCACACTTTTGCAGCAGCCCTCCTTTTACCCTGCAAAGTATCAAATTTCTTCTGGTTACAAATTCTGATTTTTCTTTCACTTTTCCTTCTAAATTTATCAGGACAATTTTATACTGTGGTGGATCCAACCATATCCCATTCATAGTAGATAGCCTCCCCTAAATTCCTATATATGTATCCTCCTCATTCACTTGCAAATGTGCCTCAAAGGCTAAGCTGAAGCTCAGTACCTACTCAATAGGAACTGAGGATCCCAATTCAAAACTAGACAGACACAATGGCTAGGAAAATCTGTGTACTGACTTAAAATTATTACTCTTCTCTGGAGTATAATAGACGATAGAAAAAATGCTACAAAGGTAAGGTGTATACAACAACCAAAGTCCTAAAGTAATTAATATGGTAATTAACAGCAATAAATAACACCCACACATATGCCTACAAAATAAAGTCATTGATGATTCTGAATCAGTACAGCAATCCTTTGGAATGAATTCAAATTGTATATACCCTATTAATGGAGGCTGTCTTCCATCACCAAAATATTGGTAACATCTTCCAAGTGTTAATCAGACTTTTAAAAACTTTCTAATAAATCTGCCTTCTTTCAGTCAGTCTTAGCCCACTTTCATGTCTCTACAGCTGTGTCTGAAACACTTCCTTTCACCCGGAATTGTTCTTTATCTTAAAATTCAAATGCTAAAGGTATTGGCATATTATGCTAGTTTTATTTAGTTAAACATATAAAAACGAAAAACTCTTTATTTCTCCAATCATCATAAGACCTGAAATAATATATGTAATGTGGCCTGAAGAATCTATCTTCTTATTGTGTAATCTAAAAATCTGCAGGAGAAGACATGAGAGGAGTAAAGTGTCATCAGAATTACAGTAGAAAAATAAAAAAATGATTTTTGTCAAATTTTGCTGATAGGTTGAATAAGATGAAAAGAGAAAAATAACCAATGGACTTGGCAACATGAAGGTCATTGTTGATTTTACAGAACCATTTAAGTGGAACAGGAGGGGTGAAAACAAGATTAGACACAGTTATGGACTGTATGGACAGTGAAAAGTAGAAACAGAAATTTATTCAGCTATTTTTAAGGCAAGACTGCCTACCCACGTTTCGGAAATCTTTTATTATGCCAGCATGGAAGTAATTTCTTCATGCTCTTATTCACCATACAAAAATTATCTCTACATGTTTTATTCCTTTTATACTTAGAGTTCCTTATAATTCAGGACAAGAGATTTTTAATCTTATAGCTCCAATGCCTACTACATGGAAGAAAATGAGTAAATATTTGTTGAATAAATGAATACCTTTCGGATATGGTCTATTCTACCTCTTGTTCTTTAGAAGCTTTATGTCGTATTAAGAGAATATCTTATTCTTCTGAAAGAGGACAACATAGGATCTCACCTTTCTTATTTTTCTCCCAAGTGATATAAGAAGAGAGAGAAAAAGATTAGAAATTTTATTCTTATGAAATTTAATTCAACTAACAGTTATTGACTATGAACTACTTTTTAGACCCTAAAGACTTGAAAAAGATTGTCCAGACAGACCAAAAAAAAAAAAAAGAAAAACCTTGGTATAATTTGAGAAATAATAAAATAGATGCCCAATTATCCCATATTGGTGCATGAAAAGGACTGCCTAGGAGAGATGCAGCCTGAGCTGGTTTTAAAAAGACAAGAGTTATGCAAGAGAAGTAAGTAGAAATTCCATTCCAGGGAAATTGTACATGTATCAGGAATGTAGAAAATTTGGTGACACGAGAGGCAAGAAATAGCAAGATAAATGTGCAAATGGCCAGATTGTGAACTAGACTGCGAGAGATGTAAAGAAACTTGGGAATTAGCCTGCAGATGACAGGACAGCACTGAAGACATTGAGTCAGAATTATATGAGAAGCCATAGTTTGGTTTTCAAGTCCCTCTTGCATATTAAAATGTGGCTACTCATTCATGAGAGACCTTGCTGCCTACAAACCAGGAAACTAAAAGATTCTCTTATTCCTATTTAGGAATTCACCTGTCCAGGTAATGCCTGCTATTCACTGCCCTATGGTCCTGGAGAGTTCTGGAAGTAAATTTCACCGCAGCTGCAGTATAATCACAGTGTGTCTGCTGACTACTTGAGAGTGAAAACAAATAGCAGCCATGTGCTGGCCACACATTCCAATGGGGATTCTGCCATCTGTCTTTGTGTTCACAGAGCCATTCAGATTTCCAGTTCATACCAGCTCGATGCCACTTCCAAGCAGAACTTTGAAGAGTTAGAACAGAAAGAAAGTTTACGGACAGGCATCAAGCTTTACAAAGGGTTGAACACAACCAAACAAAAGAAGCAGAGTTAGAATAGCATTATAATAATATTCATGGTAATAATATTTTGCCAAGGCAACAAGTAGAGTTGGTGGTAGCAGAACCAGTGGTGCCAACAGGGTCCAAAGACTGACTCTTTTATGAAATCATACATGATGGATGTTGGGGAGCCCCCAAAAGTGATTTTTCCCCCATGGGTACAAACCTATTTGCAGTGGTCTTTGTGCTATTAACTTATTTAATTCATCTCTTGGTGCTATGAGAAAGGCATTTGATTTTTACCCACTGTTATAGGTTGAATTGCATTCCCTAAAACCCATACTGAACCCCTTACTCTGTACACCCATACTCTGACTATGACCTTATTTGAAAATGTGTGCATGCATGTTAAGTTGGTCTAGTCAGGTCTAACTCGTTGCAACCTTATGAGCTGTAGCCCAGTGGGCTCTCCTGTCCATGGGATTCTCCAGGCAAGAATACTGGAGTGGGTTGCTATGCCCTCCTCCAGGGGATCTTTTTGATCCAGGCATCAAATCTACGTCTCTTAGGCATGCTGCAGTGGCTACATTGCAGGAAAAGGTCCTGATGCTGGGAAAGATTGAGGGCAGGAAGAGAAGGAGGTGACAGAGATGGTTGGATGGCATCATTGACTTAATGGATATGAATTTGAGTAAACTGGGAGGTAGTGAAGGACAGGGAAGCCTGGTGTGCTACAGTCCATGGGGTCACATCGAGTCAGACATTGCTGAGTGACTGAACAGCAACGCTTTACCATTAGTACCACCTGGAAAGCCTATTTGAAAATAGGGACCCCACAAATATAATCAAGTTAAGATGAAATCATTAGTGTGTGCCTTAATCTAGCATGATCGGCATCCTTAAGAAGAGAGAAATTTGGACATAAACACAGGGAGACTGTAATGCTAGGACAGAGACAAAGATTGGAGTGAAGCAGCTACATGCCAAGAAATGTGAAGGACTGCCAGCTCTCACTGGAGCTAGGAGACAGGCTTGGAATGGATTATCCCTGTGTCCTCAGAAGGAACTTGCCCTGTTGACATTTGGACTTGTGTCCTCTAAAACTGTGTGATAAGGAATTTCTGTAGTTTTAAACCATTCAGGTCATGGTACTTTGTTATGACAGTTCTAAGAAATCTGTAATTCCCTTTAGCAGATAAGGAGATGATATCTAGAGAGGTCACAGTTCAGTTCAGACACTCACTCGTGTGCAACTCTTTGTGACCCAAGGACTGCAGCATGCCAAGCTTCCCTGTCCATCACCAACTCTCGGACCTTGTTCAAAATCATGTCCAATGAGTCGGTGATGCCATTCAAAAATCTCATTCTCTGTTATCCCCTTCTCCTCCTGCCTTCAATCATGCTCTTTTAAAAGACCTTGATGCAGTTCTTCTCATCAGGTGGCCAAATTATTGGAGATTCAGCCTCAACATCAGTTCTTCCAATGAATATTCAGGACTGATTTCCTTTAGGATGGACTGGTTGGATATCCTTGCAGTCCAAGGGACTCTCAAGAGTATTCTCCAACACCATAGTTCAAAAACATCAATTCTTCTGCTTTCTTTATAGTTCAGCTCTCACATCCATACATGACTACTGAAAAAAAACATTGCTTTGACAAGATAGACCTTTGTTGGCAGAGTAATGTCTCTGCTTTTCAATATGCTGTCTAGGTTGGTCATAGTTTTTCTTCCAAGGAGCAAGCATCTTTTAATTTCATGACTGCAGTCACCATCTGCAGTGATTTTGGGCCCCCCAAAATAAAGTCTGTCACTATTTCCATTGTTTCCCTATTTATTTGCCATGAAGTGATGGGACCAGATGCCATGATCTTAGTTTTTTTGAATGTTGAGTTTTAAGCCACCTTTTTCATTCTCCTCTTTCACTTTCTTCAAGAGGCTCTTTAGTTCTTCTTCACTTTCTGCCATAAGTGTGGTATCACCTGCGTATCTGAGGTTATTGATATTTCTCTCAGCAGTCTTAATTCCACCTTTTAGTTCATCCAGCCTGGCATTTCACATGCTTCCCTGGTCACTCAGACAGTAAAGCGTCTGTCTACAATGCGAGAGACCCAGGTTCGATTCCTGGGTTGGGAAGATCCCCTGGAGAAGGAAATGACAACCCACTCCAGTACTATTGCCTGAAAAATCCCATGGACAGAGGAGCCTGGTAGGCTACAGTCCACGGGGTCACAAAGAGTTGGACATGACTGAGCGACTTCACTTCACTTCACTCTGTTTATCAGTTAAATATGCAGGGTGACAATATACAGCCTTGACATACTCCTTCCCCAGTTTGGAACCAGTCTGTTCCATGTCTGGTTCAAACTTTTGCTTCTTGACCTGCGTACTCATTTCTCGGGAGTCAGGTAAAGTGGTCTGGTATTCCCACCTCTTGAAGAATTTTCCACAGTTTATTGTGATTCACACAGGCAAAAGCCTTGATGTTGTTAATAAAGCAGAAGTAGATGTTTTTCTGGAGTGCTCTTGATTTTTGATGATCCAGTGGATGTTGGAAATTGGATCTCTGGTTCCTCTGCCTTTCCAAACCCAGCTTGACTATCTGGAAGTTCACTGTTCATATACTGTTGAAACCTGGCTTAGAGAATTTTGAGCATTACTTTGCTAGCATGTGAAAGTGAAAGTTGCTCAGTTGTGTCAATTCTTTGTGGCCCCATAGACTATAGAGTCCATGGAATTCTCCAGGCCAGAATACTTGAGTGGGTAGCCTTTCCCTTCTCCAGGGGATCTTCCTAACCCAGGGATTGAACACAGGTCTCTCACATTGCAGGCGGATTCCTTACCAGCGGAGTCACAAGGGAAGCCCAAGAATACTGGAGTGGGTAGCCTATCCCTTCTCCAGAAGATACTCACAACCCAGGAATTGAGCTGGGGTCTCGTGCATTGCAGGTGGATTCTTAACCAACTGAGCTATCGGGGAAGCTAGAGTGTGAGAGGAGTGCACTTGTGCGGTAGCTTGAGCATTCTTTGGCATTGCCTTTCTTTGGGATTGGAGTAAAAACAGACCTTTTCCAGTCCTATGGCCGTTACTGAGTTTTCCAAACTTGCTGGAATATTGAGTGCAGCACTTTCTCAGCATCATCTTTCAGGATTTGAAATAGTTAAACTAGAATTCCATCACTTCCACTAGCTTTGCTCATAGTGATACTTCCTAATGCCCATTTGACTTCACATTTCAGAATGTCTGGCTCTAGATGAGTGATCACACCATTGTTGTTATCTGGGTCATGAAGATCTTTTTGTACAGCTCGTCTGTGTATTTTTGCCACCTCTTTTTAATATCTTCTGCTTCCGTTAGGTCCATACCATTTGTGTCCTTTATTGTGCCCATCTTTGTATGAAATATTCCCTTGGTATCTTGAATTTTGTTGAAGAGATCTCTAATCTTTCTCATTCTATTGTTTTGCTCTATTTCAGAAGGCTTTCTCATCTCTCCTTGCTATTCTTTGTAACTCTGCATTCAAATGGGTATGTCTTTCCTTTTCTCCTTTGCCTTTTGATTCTCTTCTTTTTCAGCTATTTGTAAGGCCTCCTCAGACAACCATTTTGCCTTTTTGCATTTCTTTTTTTTTGGGGATGGTCTTGATCACTTCCTCCTATACAATGTCATGAACCTCTATCCTTAGTTCTTCAGGCACTCTCTCTATCAGATCTAATCCCTTGAATCTATTCATCACTTCCACTGTATAATCATAAGGGATTTGATTTAGGTCATACTTGAATGGTCTAGTGGTTTTCCATACTTTCTTCAATTTAAGTCTGAATTTTTCAGTGCATTCATAATCTGAGCCACAGTCAGCTCCTGGTCTTGTTTTTGCTGACTGTATAGAGCTTCTCCATCTTGGCTGCAAAAAAAATATAATCAATCTGATTTCGCTATTGACTCTCTGGTGATGTCCATGTGTAGAGTCTTCTTTTGTGTTGTTGGAAGAGGGTGTTTGCTATGACCAGTGCATCTTCTTGGCCAAACTGTTATCCTCCACCCTGGTTCATTTTGTACTCCAAGGCCAAATTTGCCTGTTACTCCAGGTATCTCTTGACTTCCTACTTTTGCATTCCAGACCCCTATAATGAAAATGACAGCTTTTTGGATGTTAGTTCTAAAAGGTCTTGTAAATCTTCATAAAACTGTTCAACTTCAGCTTCTTCAGCATTACTGGTTGGGGTATAGACTTGGATTACTGTGATATTGAATTGCTTGCCTTGGAAATGAACAGAGATCATTCTGCCATTTTGATACTGTGCTGAAGAACTCAAAAACAACAGAATGATCTCTGTTCATTTTCAAGAGAGGCCTAACACCTTGCTGAGTGTCATGAATAATGAAAAGAGCCAGTTTTAAAATTTGCCTCTGCCTAACTCTAGGGCCAAATTGTTTCCCATCCCATGATGTTGCCTTGTCATGGGATGCTGTTTACACAACAAGATATTCAGATACCTAAGACCCTCTTTTAAATACATGTGTATTTTATATCTCACCTCCTGTTTGTGTCATCTTTGATTTCTTTCATCAGTATCTTATAGTTTTTCTGAGTATAGGCTATCATTTGCCTCATTAGATGGGTTTATTTCTAGGTATTTTATTTTTTAATTGAAATAGCAAATGGAATTATTTCCTTAATTTCTCTTTCTGATCTCTCATTGTTAGTGTATAGGAATGCAAGAGATTTCTGTGCATTAATTTTGTATCCTGCAACTTTACCAAACTCATTGATGAGCTCTAGTAGTTTTCTGATAGTATCTTTAGGATTTTCTATGTAAAGAATCATGTCATCAGCAAACAATGACAGATTTACTTATTTTCCAATTTGGATTCCCTTTATTTCTTTTCTATCTCTGACTGCCATAGTTAGGACTTCCAAACATATGTTTAACAACAGTGGTGAGAGTGTACATCCATGTCTTTTCCTAATCTTAGAGGAAATGCTCTAGTTTTTCACCACTGAGAATGATGTTTGCTGTGAGTTTATTATATATGGCCTTTATTAAAAAAATTTTTTTTCTACATATGGCCTTTACTGTGTTAAGGTTTTTCCCTCTAAGCCTACATTCTGGATGGAGGGATGTAACAGGTTATTGGATTTGAAGATTCAATATTGCGAAAATGACTATACTACTCAAAATAATCTACAGATTCAATGCAATTCCTTATCAAATAACCAAAGTCACTTTTCACAGAATTAGAGCAAAAAACTTTACAGTTTGCATGAAAACACAAAAGACCCAGATAGCCAAAACAATCTTAAGAAAGAAAAACAAAGGAATCAAGCTCTCTGACTTTAGACTATACTACCAAGCTACAGTAATTAAGACAGTATGGTACTGACACAAAAACAGAAATATGAATCAGTGGAACAGGATGAAAAGCCCAGAGACAAACCCACATACCTACAGCTACCTAAGCTATGACAAAATAGGCAAGAATATATAATGGAGTAAAGATAGCTTCTTCAATAAGTAGTGGTGATTAAAACTGGAAAGTCACGTGTAAAAGAATGAAACTAGAATACTCCATAACACCATACACAAATATAAACTCAAAATGGATTAAAGACCTAACTATAATACCAGATACTATAAGACTCTAAAACAAGAACACATATGCAGAATAGTGCATAAATTGCAGCCAGATCATTTCTGACCACCTCCTAACTCCTAGAGTAATGAAAATAAAAACAAAACTTACAAATGGGAACTAATTAAATTTAAAGCTTTTGCATGGCAAAGAAATCATAAGACAAAAAGACAACACTCAGAATGGGGAGGAAATATTTGCAAATGAAGCAACTGATGTGGGTTGGCCTCCAAAATATACAGACAGCTCATGCAGTTCAATATTAAAAAAATGAGTAATCCAATAGAAAAAATAGGTCTTCAGCCTAAAATAGGCTGAAGACATACAGATTGGCAATAAACACATGAAAAGATGCTCATTATCACTAATCATTAGAGAAATGCAAATCAAAACTACAATGAGGTATCACCTCACACCGGTTAGAATGGCCATCATAAAAAAATCTACAAACAATAAATACTGGAGAGGGTATTGATCAGCTACTATACAGAACAACATAAAAGTTCCTTAAAAGACTAAAAATAGAACTACATATGACCCAGCAATCCTACTTATAGGTATATATCCAAAGAAAACCATAATTCAAAAAGATACATGTATCCCAATATTCACTGCAGTACTATTTACAATAGCCAAGACATGAAAATAACCTAAATGTTCATCAAGAGTGGAATGGTTAAATAAGATGTGGTGTATATATATACAATGGAATATTACTTAACCAGATAAAAGAACAAATTTGGGCTATTTCCAGAGATGTGGATCTACTGTCATATAGAGTGAAGTAAGTCAAAAAGAGGAAATAAAACATAATATAATATCACATATATGGAATCTAGAAAAATGTCTCAGATTAACTTATTTACAAAGAAGAAATAGAGCAGACACATGGAAAACAAATGTATGGATACAAAATGGGGAAGGGTGGTGGGATGAATTGGGAAGTTGGGATTGGCATATATACCCTGCTGCTGCTACTGCTGCTAGGTTGCTTCAGTCGTGTCTGACTCTATGCGACCCCATAGACGGCAGCCCGCTAGGCTACCCTATCCCTGGGATTCTCCAGGCAATAACACTGGAGTGGGTTGCCATTTCCTTCTCCAATGCATGAAAGTGAAAAGTGAAAGTGCAATCGCTCAGTAAGCGATCCCATGGACTGCAGCCCACCAGGCTCCTCCGTCCATGGGATTTTCCAGGCAAGAGTACTGGAGTGGGTTGCCATTGCCTTCTTCGATATATACCCTACTATGTATAAAATAGAGAAATAATGAGAACCTACTGTATAGCAAAGGGAACTCTATTCAATGCTCTGTGGTGACCTGAACAAGAAGGAAATCCAAAAAAGAAGGGATATATGTATATATACAGTTGATTCACTTTGCTGTACAGCAAAAATTAATACAACACTGTAAAGCAACTATACTCCAATAAAAATTAATAATAAATAAATAAATACAGTGGTTTTGGTTTGTTTTGTTTGTCATCTCCGATATCTGTGATGGGACTGGAGGCAGATTCTTTTGTGCAGTCATTTTGAAGACAATGGAAAAGAATGTTTAGAATATTCTCACTTAAGAATACATAGTCTATACATAGTCTTAATATTTTCTTATTAACAATTATTAACATTAACATCCTCTTATTGTCAAAGGAAAAATATCTTTCATTTTGAATACATTTAACTTAGCATAGGGTTTCCCAGGTGGTGGAGTAGTATCGAATCCTCTTGCCAATGCAGGAGACACAAGAGATTTGGTTTGATCCCTGGGTCCAGAAGATCCCCTGGAGAAAGAAATGGCAACCCACCCCAGTATTCTTGCCTGTAAACCTCCATGAACAAAGGAGCCTGGTGAGCTACAGTCCATGAGGTCATAAAGAGTCAGACACAACGTAGCGACTAAGCACACAGCATACAACTTAGCATACCCACACACAGCTATGACCATTAGGCAATGGCATGGTATCAACTTTCAGTGAGCTGCACCTGAAAATACCCCTTAGCCAGTGTGTCTGGCCCAGTGTGCAAACAAACCCCTGTTTCATTCATTGTTCAAATTCTATTTTTCATGGGTCCCCCACAGTTCTCCATTCCATTTGGCTTCTATCTGTCTAAGGGAACAAACTAGGCCTGGGAACGAAGCTCCTTCAAGCTTTGTCTTGAATTGTTCCATACTGACCTTCCTCCCTCCAACGTCATTTGCCAAATGCCGGCTTCCTGCTTGAGTCAGAAAGAACATTTCTCTGTATGTAATCAGACTGTTGTCCTTGCCTGTGTTCTTAAAGCTCCTCAGTCTCCTCTCTTCCTTTCAGAAGGACAGGTCTGGGGTTTGTTGGACTCATCGCTGAAAAGAGAACCTTCTTTGAAAGAATCTGAAATGAAGTAGGTCTTTGCCCTGCACCGGAAGACTTCTGGTCACACCATTAAACCTCCCCCTGAGAACAATAGCTCATAGAGCGTTTGTTTAATCATGGGATGTTCACTGGAATTTATGCTACAATGCTTCACCTCTAATCACGGTTTCTAATAGTGCTCATCGTGATTACATAGCACAGTAAAAACTGAACATTCAGATCCCTCCTTCCTGAAGGTTCAGTTCGTAGTTAGAATTCTAACATTGAGAGGTGGTGTTAAACACTTTGTTTATTCTCACAGTTGTTTCTTCTCTAACAGTTAGGAAAAGAGGATAGAATGGCAGATGGGCTACTAAACCCATAACAATGCTGTTTGAAATTCTTGTTGTTTCTATTTCACACAAATTGGAATTTAATGAAAACATTTAAACATAAAATGTGCATGAATAGATGAACCTTGGGAAAAACTTTTTCATGAGTAAAATGGAAAATAAGAATCCAGAAAAAATGAGAGTCTCAAGATTTTGGGGTAGAAACTCACAGGGCAAAACATGACAACGTTGAGCTATATATTAACCATAGCTCTCTACTACTGCCAACAATCCTCAGTATTTCCTTCAATTGAATTAAATGTTCTCCTAGATTGTTGCAATCATGGATCTCAGAAAGCCAGAGATTTAAGATGCCAAACATGTATCCAGTCATGCATTCTTCCTGAATGTAAAACTTTATAAATATGTGTATGTGTGTGCACATGAGTGTATATGTGAGTGTGTGGTCACAATGCTCACTGTAAAGCTGCAAACTCATCCTTTCAGAATGAGGTGTTTCCATTTATTGTCTCAGTTTCAATCTGCCTGGGGCCTAAAATAAAGAGAGTCACAATTGATTTCAGTTGAATATTTAGAAACTCATTCAGATTCTTTCTGAGTCAATTAGATGATCACAAGTTGGCAGCTCAGTAAATTTCCTGCTGGGAACTAGATTGCAAAGAGAAAAAAACAAATAAAGATATTGTGTGCAATTGTCCATCAAGAATCAAGTGTCCTGGATAAGATCATAATTGAAACACCTGTTCTCATACTTGCTGGTGCCCATTTTGAGTGCAAAGATGAGGGAAAATATATTCATACTATATATTACTTTATCTTTCACCCAGAAAATGGACTTGGGTGGTAGTGGTGTCTATTCCACAGTACTCACTACTTCATAAGGCACATGGTTCAATCAACTTCATCTGAAGCAAACAATGATTTAGCTCCCTTTCTTGCTATTGTTCCACTTAGAAGCCAGCAAAAGATCCTATATAAAGTTTTGAAGATATTCAGTAGCACTGTCAAATACAAGGAGCCATGCCACAGGCTATACTTGATAACCAAACAATAACATGAACTCTAAACAATTTCACAGGATTTCATCATCTCCCCAGCTATGGCCCTCACGGTGGGAGAAATACCAGCATTCTTCTTGTCCTTTAGTAGTAAAAATCCTACACATGGGATTATTTGAAAATCATGGATTCCATAGTTACCAAGAGGGTTAAGTTTTTCAGTAGGGTTATTATTTTAAGCATACTTAGCTATCTAAAGCTGGAGCCAGTAAAATTCTGTAGAGAGCCAGAGATTTTTAGACTTTGCAGTCTCTGTCACAACTACTCAATTTTGCCATTGTATCATGAAAGCAGCTATGGGTATGTAATGGATGAATGCGATTATATTCCAATTCCAAACTCATTCTACGAGGCCGCCATCACCCTGATACCAAAACTAGGTAAAGATAACACACGAAAAAGGAAAACTACAGGCCAATATCACTGATGAACACAGATGCAAAAATCCTCAACAGAACTCTAGCAAACAGAATTCAACAGCACATTAAAAGCTCATGATCAAGTTGGGTTTATTCCAGGGATGCAAGAATTCTTCGATATACCCAAATCAATCAATGTGATACACCATATTAAGAAATTGAAAGGTAAAAACCAAATGATAATTTCAATAGATGCAGAAAAAGCCGTTGACAAAATTCAGCACCCATTTATGATTAAAACTCTTTTAAAATGGGCATAGGAAGAACTTACTTCAACATAGTAAATGCCATATATGAAAAGTATATAGCAAACATTATTCTCAATGGTGAAAAACAGAAATCCCCCTAAGACCAGGAGCAAGACAAGGGTGTTCACTCTCACCAATATTATTCAATGTGGTTTTGGAAGTCCTAGCCACAGCAATCAGAGAAGAAAAAAATATATAAAGGAATTCAGGTTGGAAAAGAAGAAGTAAAATTCTCACTGTTTGCTGATGACATGATGCTATACATAGAAAACCATAAAGATACTATTCGAAAATTACTAGAACTAATCAGTGAATTTAGCAAAGAATCAGGACACAAAATCAATAACAGAAATAACTTGCATTTCTATATACTAACAATGAAAAATTGAAAAAGAAATTTAAGGAATCAATCCCATTCACCATTGCAACAAAAATAATAAATATCTAGAAATAAACCTACCTAAGGAGAGAAAAGAACTGCATACAGAAAATTACAAGACACTGATGAAAGAAATCAGATGGAGTGATATTCCATGTTCCTGGGTAGGAAGAATCAATACTGTGAAAATGACTATACTACCAAATGCAATCCACAGATTCAAAGCAATCCTTATCAAATTATCATTGATATTTTTCACAGAACTGGAACAAAAAATTTCACAAATCATATGGAAACACAAAAGATCCTGAATAACCAAAGCAGTCTTGAGAAAGAAGAATGGAGCTGGAACAATCAACCTTCCTGACTTCAGATTATACTACAAAGCTACAGTCATCCAGACAGTATGGTACTGGCACAGAAACAGAAATGTAGAAAAATGGAACAAGATAAAAAGCCCAGAAATAAACTCACACACCTAAAAGGGTATCTTACTTTTGACAAAGGAGGCAAGAACATACAATGGGACAAAGATAGCCTCTTCAATTAGTGGTTCTGGGAAAACTAGACAGCTACATGTAAAAGAATGAAATTAGAACACTTCCTAATACCATACACAAAGATAAACTCAAAATGGATTAAGGACCTAAATGTAAGACCAGAAACTGTACAATTCTTAGCGGAAAACATTGGCAGAACAGTTGATGACATAAATCAAAGCAATATCCTCTATGACCCACCTCCTAGAGTAATGGGAAAAAAAAAGCAAGAGTAAACAAGTGGGACCTGGTTAAATTTCAAAGCTTTTTCACACTGAAGGAAACTACAAGCAAGGTGAAAAGACAGTCCTCAGAATGGAAGAGAATAATAGCGAATGAAACAACTGACAAAGGATTCATTTCCAAAATATATAAGCAGTTCAAAACAAGCCAATCAAAAAGTGGGGAAAAAAGACCAAAACAGACATTTCTTCATAGAAAACAAGAAACACATAATAAGATGCTCAACATCATTCATTATTAGAGAAATGCAAATCAAAACTACAATGAGATATCACCTCACACCAGTCAGAATGGTCATCATCAAAACAGCTACAAACAGTAAATGCTGGAGAGGATGTAGAGAAAAGAAAACCCTCTAGCACTGTTGGTTGGAATGTAGATTGATACAGCCACTATAGGAGATGGTATGGTAGTCCATAAAAAAACTAGGAATAAAATCATCACATGACCCAGCAATCTCACTCCTAGGCATATACTGAAGAAACCAGAATTGAAAAAGACACATGCACCACAATGTTCATTGCAGCACCATTTGCAATAGCTAGAGTATGAGAGCAGCCTAAATGTCCCTCAACAGATGAATGGATAAAGAAGTTGTAGTACATATACACAATGGAATATTAGTCATTAAAAGTAATGCATTTGAGTCAGTTTTAATGAGGTGGATGAACCTAGAGCCTACTATACCGAGTGAAGTAGGTCAGAAAGAAAGAAATATCATATACTAATGCATATATATGGAATATATATATGGAATCTATAAAGATGGTACTGATGAATTTATTTGTAAAGCAGCAATGCAGAAACAGACATAGAGAACAGACTTATGGACACAGGGAGAGGGGAGGAGAGGGTGACATGTATGGAAAGAGTAACATGGAAACTTACATTACCATGTGTAAAATAGATAGCCAATGGAAATTTACTGTATGTCTCAGGGAACTCTGTTCCATGTTATTTGGCAGGCTGGATGGGAGGGGGTTTGGGAGAGAATGGATACATGTATATTTATAGATGAGTCCCCTCAATGTTCACCTGAAACTATCACAACATTGTTAATTGGCTATACCCCAATACAAAATAAAAAGTTTAAATAAATAAAATACAACCTATTTATGAACACAGAAATTTGAATTTCATATTATTTTCACAGGTATTAAAATATTAGGATTCCCAGGTGGCTCAGTGGTAAAGAATCCACCTGCAATGCAGGAGATGTGGGTTCCATCCCTGAGTTGGGAAGAGCTCCTGGAGAAGAAATAGCAGCCCACTTCAATATTCTTGCCTGTGAAATCCTATGGACATAGCTGTCTAGCGGGCTATAGCCCAAGGGGTTGCAAAAGAGTCGGGCACGATTTAGCGAGTAAACAATGATAATGATAAAATACTATTTTTCTTTTGGTTTAAAAATATGTACAACTATCCTTATCTCACAGTTTATGTGAAATAGGACTTGGTGATCTACTGATGTAAAGAAATAACACTGATGTGGAATATGTCTCACTAAATATCAATATCCTATGCTGCCTAAATCTCAGTTCTAAATGTCACAGGAAAGAAGGCCATGACAATTAGAAAAGGCAACACTGTTTTGTGTGCCACAAAGATTTAAAAATTCCTTCCACAGCATTCCTCCAAATCATACAATTTGTTGACTATCCCTTTATTCATGATTGAAGGATCTAAGGAAAAAAAATTAATACCTTCATTATTAGACAAGGTCAAGGAGAGATATGTTGAGACTAATGAAATATTTTAATCAACTAAAGGTTATCCCATTTATGTATGAAGTCACTATAAGGGCTAGAGGGACATGTGGAGGTCTCTTGAACATGAGAACAAATGTTTCTTTAGCCATAAACCTTTCATCTGGAAATGTGATTGCTGATCAACCATTTCAATAACACACTTTATAAGACTCAATTCTATATAAATGCATAAGTAAATAAATGTATGAGTGTATAATATACAATATAAATAAGTATATAAAGAGAATCTCTTTCAAGTTTCTTTCCAAACAAATAGTTAGCAGAAGCTTCTCATATTTATGGAAGGGAAAAGGTATTTTCATAACTGAATCTGATTTAAATGCAGCAACCTATCAGTGATTTTAAAAAATCATGGGACATGTCAGAAGTATTTAAATTCCATTCAAATTAAAGAGCTTTTGGTAGAAAACTTTAATGTGCAAAGTTCTCTCTGTTGTTACATAAAAAATCCAAAATATGGCATATTTTTTTCCTTGTAAATGGAAGCAGACAATAGTGTCTTGCCCATCCTAAGCTCTATGCAGAAAAAAAGAGAGAGAAATGCTTCAATTACAATAAGTGATTGGGACCAGATTGTCAGGGTCCATGTCATAGGCTTCCCTATCTCAGACGCTGGCTCTACTAGGGTGTGAGGTAGTAGTTACACCCTGAGATGGTCTTGCCAGAAAGATATTTAGGGTATTACATAGGAAATTTTCTGGCATTTTGTAATAAAAGAGCTGTTTTCACCTCAGTTCAGTTCACTTCAGTCACTCAGATCCCAGCAAAAAAAAAGATGTTCTGAAGTAAACAGAGGGTAAAATCTTCCTCTCACCACCTACATCACCATAGTCCATGTGAAACGCTGTTCATGGCAGAAAATTCAGGAAGCAGACTATGACAGCAATTATAGTTCAGATCAGTTCTGTCACTCAGTCGTGTCCGACTCCTTGTAACCCCATGAACTGAAGCATGCCAGGCCTCCCTTTTCATACCAACTCCCGGAGTTCACTCAAACCCACAGCCATCGAGTTGGTGATGCAATCCAGCCATCTCACCCTCTGTTGTCCCCTTCTCCTCCTGCCTCCAATCCCTCCCAGCATCAGAGCCTTTTCCAATGAGTCAACTCTTCACATGAGGTGGCCAAAGTACTGGAGTTTCAGCTTTAGCATCATTCCTTCCAAAGAATAACCAGGGCTGATCTCTTTTAGAATGGGCTGTTTGGATCTCCTTGCAGTCCAAGGCACTCTCAAGTGTCTTCCCCTACACCACAGTTCAAAAGCATCAATTTTTTGATGCTCAGCTTTCTTCACAGTCTGACTCTCACACCCATACATGAGCACTGGAAAAACCATAGTTTGGCTAGATGGACCTTTTCTGGCAAAGTAATATCTCTGCTTTTCAATATGCTGACTAGTTTGATCATAACTTTTCTTCCAAGGAGTAAGCGTCTTTTAATTTCATGGCTGCAATCGCCATCTGCAGTGATTTTGGAGCCCCCAAAATAAAGTCTGACACTGTTTCCACTGTTCCCCATCTATTTCCCATGAAGTGATGGGACCGGATGCCATGATCTTTGTTTTCTGAATGTGGAGCTTTCAGCCAACTTATTCACTCTCCTCTTTCACTTTCAACAAGAGGCTTTTAGTCCCTCTTCACTTTCTGCCATAAGGGTGGTGTCATCTGCATATTTGAGGATATTGGTATTTCTCCCGACAATCTTGATTCCAGCTTGTGCTTCTTCCAACCCAGCATTTCTCATGATGTACTCTGCATAGAAGTTAAATAAGCAGGGTGACAATATACAGCCTTGACATACTCCTTTATCTATTTGGAACCAGTCTGTTTTTCCATGTCCAGTTCTAACTGTTTCTTCCTGACCAGAATACAAGTTTCTCAAGAGGCAGGTCAGGTGGTGTGGTATTCCCATCTCTTTCAGAATTTTTCACAGTTTATTGTGATCCACACAGTCAAAGGCTTTGACATAGTCAATAAAGCAGAAATAGACATTTTTCTGGAACTCTCTTGCTTTTTCCATGATCCAGCGGATGTTGGCAATTTGATCTCTGGTTCCTCTGCTTTTTCTAAAACCAGCTTGAACATCAGGGAGTTCACGGTTCACATATTGCTGAAGCCTGGCTTGGAGAATTTTGAGCATTACTTTACTAGCATGTGAGGTGAGTGCAATTGTGTGGTAGCAAAAGTAGGAAGTCAAGAAACACCTGGAGTAACAGGCAAATTTGGCCTTGGAATATGGAATGAAGCAGGGCAAAGACTAATACAGTTTTGCCAAGGGAATGCACTAGTCATAGCAAACACCCTCTTCCAACAACACAAGAGAAGACTCTACACATCAACATCACCAGATGGTCAACAGCAAAATCAGATTGATTATATTCTTTGCAGCCTAAGATGTAGAAGCTCTATACAGTCAACAAAAACAAGACTAGGAGTTGATTGTGGCTCAGATCATGAACTCCTTATTGCCAAATTCAGACTGGAATTGAAGAAAGCAGGGAAGACCACTAGACCATTCAGGTATGACCTAAATCAAATCCCTTATGATTATACAGTGGAAGTGAGAAATAGATTTAAGGGACTAGATCTGATAGAGTGCCTGATGAACTATGGAATGAGGTTCATGACATTGTACAGGAGACAGGGATCAAGACCATCCCCATGGAAAAGAAATGTAAAAAAGCAAAATGGCTGTCTGGGGAGGTCTTACAAATAACTGCGAAAAGAAAAGAAGCAAAAAGCAAAGGAGAAAAGGAAAGATAAGAGCATCTGAATGCAGAGTTCCAAAGAATAGCAAGAAGAGATAAGAAAGCCTTCCTCAGTAATCAGTGCAAAGAAATAGAGGAAAACAACAGAATGACAAAGACTAGAGATCTCTTCAGGAAAATTAGAGATACCAAGGGAACATTTCATGCAAAGATGGACTCGATAAAGGACAGAAATGGTATGCACTTAACAGAAGCAGAAGATATTAAGAAGAGGTGGCAAGTTTTGTACACAGAACTGTACAAAAAGATCTTCATGACCTGATAATCACGATGGTGTGATCACTCACCTAAAGCCAGACATCCTGGAATGTGAAGTCAAGTGGGCCTTAGAAAGCATCACTACAAACAAAGCTAGTGGAGGTGATGGAATTCCAGTGGAGCTATTTCAAATCCTGAAAGATGATGGTGTGTAAGTGCTGCACTCAATATGCCAGCAAATTTGGAAAACTCAGCAGTGGCCACAGGACTGGAAAAGGTCACTTTTCATTCCAATTACAGTTCAGTTCAGTTCAGTTCAGTTCAGTTGCTCAGTCATGTCCAACTCTTTGCAACCCCATGAAGTGCAGCACGCTAGGCCTCCCTGTCCATCACCAACTCCCGGAGTTCACTCAGATTCATGTCCATCGAGTCAGTGATGCCATCCAGCCACCTCATCCTCTGTCATCCCCTTCTTCTCCTGCCCCCTTTTCCAAAGAGTCAACTCTTCACATGAGGTGGCCAAAGTACTGGAGTTTCAGCTTTAGCATCATTCTTTCAAATAGCAAGCCTAATCTATGTTGTGAGAAAAAGGACACTTTAAAGAATTTGCTGTTGGTTCAGTTGTGTTCTCCAACTCTTTGTGACCCTCATGGATAGTAGAGTGCCAGTCTCCTCTTCCTCTCCTATCTCCCAGAGTTCACTAAAATTCATGTCCACTGAGTTGGTAATGCTATCTAACCATCTCAACCTCTGTTGTTCCCTTCTCCTTTTGCCTTCAATCTTTCCTAGCATCAAAGTATTTTCCAGTGAGCTGACTCTTCACATCACTTCAGTTCAGTTCAGTTCAGTCGCTCAGTCGTGTCCAACTCTTTGCGACCCCATGAATCACAGCATGCCAGGCCTCCCTGTTCATCACCATCTCCTGGAGTTCACTCACACTCACATCCATCGAGTCTGTGATGCCATCCAGCCATCTCATCCTCTGTCATCCCCTTCTCCTCCTGCCCCCAATCTCTCCCAGCATCAGAGTCTTTTCCAATGAGTCAACTTTTCACATGAGGTGGCCAAAGTACTGGAGTTTCAGCTTCAGCATCATTCCTTCCAAAGAAATCCCAGGGTTGATCTCCTTCAGAATGGACTGGTTGGATCTCCTTGCAGTCCAAGGCACTCTCAAGAGTCTTCTCCAACACCACAGTTCAAAAGCCTCAATTCTTCGGCGCTCAGCCTTCTTCACAGTCCAACTCTCACATCCACACATGACCACTGGGAAAACCATAGCCTTGACTAGACGGACCTTAGTCGGCAAAGTAATGTCTCTGCTTTTGAATATGTCATCTAGGTTGGTCATAACTTTTCTTCCAAGGAGTAAGTGTCTCTTAATTTCATGGCTGCAGTCACCATCTGCTGTGATTTTGGAGCCCCCACAAAAAGTCTGACACTGTTTCCACTGTTTCCCCATCTATTTTCCATAAAGTGATGGGACCGGATGCCATGACCTTCGTTTTCTGAATGTTGAGCTTTAAGCCAACTTTTTCACTCTCCTCTTTCACCTTCATCAAGAGGCCCTTTAGCTCCTCTTCACTCTTCATATCAGGGGGCCAAAATATTAGAGCTTCAGCTTTAGCATCAGTCCTTCCAGTGAATATTCAGTGTTGATTTCCTTTAGGATTTACTGATTTGATCTCCTTACAGCCCAAGGAACACTCAAGAGTCTTCTCTAGCACCATAATTCAAATGAATCAGTTCTTCAGCACTTAGCCTTCTTTATGGTTTAATGCTCACATTTGTACATGACTACTGGAAAAACCACAACTTTGAATATACAGACCTTTGTCAGCAAAGTGATGTCTCTGTTTTTCAATATGCTGTCTAGGTTTGTCATAGCTTTCCTTCCAAGGACCAAGCATCTTTTAATTTTACCTCCTGAATAACTTTAAGAGATTTTAGACACAGCAAATATGGCCCCAATGGCGGGGAGGGGGGGGGGGGGGGGGCACATTTTCTCTGAATAATTAAGGAGAATTTCCCTGGTTGCTCAGTGGTAAAATAGTCTGCCTGCAATGCAGGAGACCAGGGATCAATCCCTGAGTTGGGAAGACCCCCTGGAGAAGGAAATAGCAATTCACTCCAGTATTCCTGCCTGAAGAATTCCATGGGCAAAGGAGCCTGACAGGCTACAGTCCATGGAGTCGCAAAGAGTTGGACACAACTAAGCAGCTAACACACACTTTAAAACACAATAAAGGGACAATTTATGACTGTGTAAGAATTGCTTAGGAAAAGCCACAGAGAAATGAAACATTTTTGGGTTTGCATCTATGCTTACAAATCCCAGGCCAGAAGGGGCTGGGAAAGAACCAATGACTAGTGCTTTGAGAGAGACCCTTGTGGTATAAGCTACATGCCAGTGGATGGAACCTTCAATAGAGGGGGCACAGGCAACACACAGCACTCTGTCAGGGGAGGATATTAGGGAATAAGCACATCAACCTCTCGTTACTCCTTCTCTCCAATTTCCTGGGGCTCCTCGCTGATCAAACCCCACCAAAAGCTAATAGGCACTTGCTTTTGCTGTGTCCACTCAAGTCGGCCCCTGGGACAAGGGCAGTGTGAAGAGGATGAAGGGAGCTGTGTCTGCCAGGGGCAGATGAAAGACCTCTTGTATGTACAGTGGAATGACTCCTCAGCTGCCAGATGGAAATTTTACTGGAAATTACACAACTGAAAAGAGGTAAAATATTTGAGATCTTTGGATAAAGGTTGATAAATACATTTTGATATGCAAAGACACACCATTAGGGTTATAAAGATCTCAGGCTTGTAAAATGGAGATATATAAAAATGAAGAAAAAATTCTTTCCAAAACATTAGAGGTACCATATTTTTAACTGCAACTTCTCATGTCCTCCAACTCAAAGACAGATTGAAAGCACCAAACAAGAAGAGACAAAACACAAACAGAAGTCTCAAGGACAAAATTTGAGAGCATAATAGAAAGAAGAAACCCTTACAAAGGGAAGTGAAAAATTTAGAAAAATGTTAAAGTAGTGCCACAAAAGCTGAAGGGAAAAAAATGTCTCAGCTCTAAATTCAATGTCATTCTCTTAGAATATGTGGATGACAAGGGGTCCAAAATTTTGAAAGCAACAGAAAAAAGACAAGACAGAAGATTGAAGGCTATTACATTTGGAGAAATATAACTGGTGGAATTTGGGAGACAATACAACACTCTCACTCTGCATTGTTATACTTAGCTACAATTTTGAGTATTTTTAAAAGCATGTGTTATTGTCATAATCAAAAACAGAAGACCAAACAACAACAGAAACAGTTATCAGGTTCTAAACTTCAAGCCATTCTCTCAGTTTCTGTGGAGAGCAAGGTAGCACACGGCAAAGCTGGCACGAAGAAGGCCTTCCTTGTTTGGGAATTCATTGCATGAACAAATGCAGCCACAAGTGAAGTAAACAACTCTACAGGAAGTTCAGCTCAGCTCAGTTCAGTTGCTCAGTCACAGCCGAATCTTGGAGACCCCATAGACTGCAGCATGCCAGGCTTCCCTGTCCATCACGAATTCCCATAGCCTACTCAAACTCATGTCCATCATTTCGGTCATGCCATCCAACCATCTCATCCTCTGTCATCCCCTTCTCCTGCCTTTGATCTTGCCCAGCATCAGGTTCTTTTCAAATGAATCAGCTCTTCTCATCAGGTGGCCAAAGTATTGGAGTTTCATCTTCAGCATCAGTCCTTCCAATGAATATTCAGGACTGATGTCCTTTAGGATGGGCTGGTTGGATCACCTTGCAGTCCAAAGCACTCTTAAGAATCTTCTCCAACACCACAGTTCAAAGGCATCAGTTCTTTGGTGCTCAGCTTTCATTATAGTCCAACTCTCACATCCATACATGACCACTGAAAAAATTATAGCTTTGACTAGTTGGACCTATGTTGGCAGAGTAAAATCTCTGCTTGTAAATATGCTCTCTAGGTTGGTCATAGCTTTTCTTTCAAAGAGCAACTGTCTTTTAATTCCATGGCTGCAGTCACCATCTGCAGTGATTTTGGAGCCCCCAAAACAAATTATCTTACTGTCTCCATTGTTTCTCTATCTATTTGCTATGAAGTGATGGAACTAGATGCCATGATCTTAGTCTTTTGAATGTTGAGTTTTAAGCCAGCTTTTTCACTCTCCTCTTTCACTTTTATCAAGAAGCTCTTTAGTTCTTCACTTACTGCCATAAGGGTGGTGTCATCTACATGTTTGAGGTTATTGATATTTTTCCTGGCAATCTTGATTCCACCTTGTGCTTCATCCAGTCCAGCATTTCACATGATATATTCTTCATAGAAGTTAAATAAGCCAGGTGACAATATATATCCTTGACATACTCCTTTCCCAACTTATAACCAGTCTGTTGTTCCATGTCCAGTCTTAATTGTTGCTTCTTGACTTGCATACACATTTCTCAGGAGGCAGGTAAAATGGTCTGGTATTTCCTTCTCTTGAAAAACTTTCCACAGGTTGTTGTGATCCACACAGCCAAAGGTTTTGGTGTAGTCAATAGAGCAGAAGTAGATACTTTTCTGGAATGCTCTTGTTTTTTTGGTGATCCAATAGATATTTGCAATTTGATCTCTGGTTCCTCTGCCTTTTCTAAAACCAGCCTGAACATCTGGAGGTTCAAGGTTCATGTATTGCTGAAGCCTAGCCTGGAGAATTTTGAGCATTACTTTACTAGTATGTGAGATGAGTGCAACTGTGTGGTAGTGAACATTCTTTGGCATTGCCCTTCTTTGGGATCAGAATGAAAAGTGACCTTTTCCAGTCCTGTGGCCACTACTGAGTGTTCCAAATTTGCTGGCCTGTTGAGGTTAGCACTTTCACAGCATCATCTTTTAGGATTTGAAATAGCTTAGCTGGAATTCCATCACCTCCACTAGCTTTGTTCATAGTGATGCTTCCTAAGGCCCACTTGACTTCACATTCCAGGATGTCTGGCTCTAGGTGAGTCATCACACCATCATGATTATCTGGCTCGTGAAGTTCTTTTTATACAGTTCTTCTATGTATTCTTGCCACCTCCTCTTAATATCTTCTGCTTGTGTTAGGTCCATACCATTTCTGTCCTTTATTGAGTCCATCTTTGCATGAAATATTCCCTTGTTATCTAATTTTCTGGATGAGATCTCTAGTCTTTCCCATTCTGTTGTTTTCTTTCATCAGTGATGAAGGCTTTAACTCTCCTTGCTATTCTTTGGAACTCTGCACTCAAATGGCAGAACGCTGCCAAGATGGTGGAGGAATAGGACTGGTAGAACATTTTCTCATCCACAAATTCATCAAAAGGTCATTTGAATGCTGAGAGACTTCCACAAAACAACTTCTGAACACTGGCAGAGGACAACACACACCTAGAAAAGCAGTCCATTCTCTTTGAAATGAGGTAGGATAAAATATAAAAGAGAGACAAAAAATGCAGGACAGAGACCTGTCCTGGGGAGAGAGTCATGAAGAAGAAGAAATTTCCACACAGTAGGAAACCCTCTCACAGGCGAGTCTGTGAGGAGTTTCAGAATCTCAGAAGGCAACATAACCAGGAGAAAACCCCCCACAGAATACACGCCCAACTGCAACTACAGAAAAGAGAACATTCCCATGAAAGGCTCTAACCTAACAACCTAACATACAGTCTTGCCTGCTCACAGAACAAAGGATTCAGTGAATACCAAAGGAGAGCTAACCAGCTGTGTACCAGCCCCTCCCCACCAGGAGGCAGAGAGGCAGCCTTATGACAGCCAGAGCCAGAAGGCAAGGGGCTGCTACAATCTTAGCCCAGAGATGGCATCTTCCACCAAACTGTGAGCAGGCTCCCAGCTGCTAACCACATCTTCCTGAGATCCTGGATGGTTGACAAGAGAATCGCAGCCTGAGACCAGCTCTCTAAAGGAGACATATGGCACATCTGAGATTGTGCTCTCATGGCACACCCAGGAAACCAAGTGGCTGGGACCAGGAGGTGATTAAGGTGCACGGCCAACCTGGGAGAGTGTGCTCACCAAGCACCTGGTTGCCTGAGCTGCTCAGACCTGGGAAAGGCTTGAAACACATGCCCAACCCATAGAGAGTGGGCCAGAACTGTGTCTGAGTGTCTCCTGTGGAAGTACAGGTCATCAGTGGCCTGTTGCAGCGGCTCTGGGTGAGGCAGACCTGGGTATGGCATAAGCCCTCTTGGAGGAGGTCGCCATTAACCCCATCATAGAACCACCAGAACTTACACAGGACTGAGGAAACAGACTCTTGGAGGACACAAACAAAATCTTTTGTCCACTAGGACCCAGGAGAAAGGATCAGTGACCCCACAAGAAACTGACCCAGTCATGGCCATGAGTGTCCAGGAGTTTCCAGCGAAGGCATGGAGAGGTTGGTGGTGGCCTGCTGCAGGGTCAAAGGCACTGAGAGCAGCAGTGCATGCTTGGGGCCTTTTGAAGGAGGTCATCAATATCTTCATTACCTCCACCATAGTTTGGCCTCAGGCCAAACAACAGGAAGGGAACACAGCCCCTCCTATCAATAGAAAATTGGATTAAAGATTCACTGAGCATGGCCCCACACATCTGAACAAGATCCAGTTTCCCCTTCAATCAGTATTTCCCATCAGGAAGCTTCCATAAACCTCTTATCCTTATCCATCAGAAAGCAGACAGAATGAAAACTACAATCACAGGAAGTTGAGTAGTAAAGTAGCAGAGAACAGTAGGCTCTACTTCAGGCTTAAATTACTACAAAGAAGGATAAAATTGTTTTTAAGATACAAATTGTGCTCATAATAGCCTACTTGGTTTAGCATCATTTGCCAGCAGTCAGTAACTATTAGCTTCCTAAGTAAGGCATGCTACAATACCAGTGAAAGAGGGAGGGAAGAAAGTCAGGCTCAAGAGAAACTATCTGTAGGACTAGCTCCTTTGGAAAATGATTTAGTGGTAGAAGTAACAGAGCTAACATGACTCACATGTACTGCAGAGCTGAGTCAGAATCCAAAGGGGTTGGATTTAAGGGCTGGTTGAGGCACTAGAGGTTCATAGGAAGTTACAGTGTTTAGTTAGGTAGCAGAGCCATCGTTCTCGGTGGTCTTTCCCAGTGAAAATATAGCATTAGTTGGCAGCTGATTGTCATAGCAACATTCCACATGAAATGGTTTGCAGGATTGAGCAAAGTCTGGGCTTGTCCCTAGGCAAAGGCTACAGACTAAATGATGGAACAAAGAGCAATGTGTTAGGTCAGATAGATGAGGGCCAGGTCTATTTATTCATTAAGTACAATGCCTGGAGCCCATGGCACTTACAGGAGGGGCCTATGAATTTTTTTTTCTAATTTTAATTTCTCTTAAAATCAGAAGAAAAAGGAAGATAATAATAAACATATAATAAAGAATCCAGCTTGTATCTCTACCCACTTGAATTGATTTATAAGAGCCAAAGGAAACATTAAATCTGGAACATGATTGATTCTACACCTCTGGTTTTCAAAAGCAAGAACAATTAATCCTTCAAGAACACTGGGACAGAAAGTGAGGAGCTGACAGGGAAGTAACAATCAAGACAGATTAAAGAAGAGGACAAGTTTTCTTGATTAAAGATTTACATGATTTTTAACCTGCTCCCTGAACCTTTTCCCACCCATGAAAATACTAGAGTAAATGAGGCAGTACTAGCCTTATCAATTGTAAAACCTATCAACAAGAAACCTCCTGTGTTCCCCATCTGTGGAGAAGAATGGATTCTAACCTCTCTGAAAACATGCTAAGGAGAAACATAATCCTCCTCCCTGGAATCATTTTTCAGCTTAGCATACACTCAAAATGTATGAGGCTCCAAGTGGGAAATGAGGATGTGACAGTCAGGCAAGGCAAAGAAAGATCACTTTACAACAGATACCTGCAGTGAAGGCTAGAATGAAGATTTCGCCACCATTTCTAGCTACTAGGTAGACTTTTGAACAAGAATCTATGTATGTAAGTTGAGACAGCAGAGTTGTCATCAATAGAGCCAAAGGATCCAGTGTCCTTAATAAAACCCATATCTCAAGGTGTCGTAATTACATTGCCAAATACATCAAAGCTCTGTTTGTGTATGCTTTCATTAGGTGACTAAAAGCAAAATGTAAAGCTTTTTTTTATTCTTCCAAATGTCAAAGCTCTTTATTTTTCTTCCAGATTTACTGCAATATAATTGATATAAAGTAATGTAAAAGTTTACAGTATACAGCATAATGATTCATCTTATGTACATCATGAACAAATTACCATTGTAATTTTAGTGAAAATCTCTCATCTTATACAGACACAAAATAAAAAGAAAAAAAAAAAAATACATTTTATTTGTGATGAGAATTCTTGGGATTTATTATTCTTGGTAGGATCTAACCAAGAAACCAAGATATCTCTATCTATATTTCTGAATTTTCAATTGTCTTTCCAGCTGACAACATCAGACTGCAGAAAAATACAGTTGAAATTCCCTTTCAATGGTCAATGTTAAAAAGTAAATACTGTGTGATCTCCAGACAGCAGAATAACAATCCAAGTCAGCGGGGTAGCAGCTGATCTGTCAATGAAGCTTTTACTCAATGAAGTCCCTGGTGTAATTAAACTTTTTCTAGGGCAAAGAAAAGCCATGAGTCATCCTACTAGAAACAATTTCAAAGAGGGTGGCAGAGAATGCCATTTACTAGGATCTTGTCACTCACAGTAAGCCTATATTTAGATAAGTTAAAGCTGAAATCCTAGCTGTGTTTGATGACAGATCTATGGGACAAATGGGCTACAGTTTGCTTGAAATGCAAAATGGATAGCATCTTATTTACTCTGAACAAAAAATAATTTAGCACCTACAACTCTGAATCATCAGATCTTAACCTTCAAAGCTTCTTGCTAAAACTAGCCTAGTAACTTCAAACCAAATAATTTAGAACTTAGGGAGTCCAAAGATATTAATAAAAATGATTTGGGATGGCCTGTCTTTTGAATGACAGAATCCTGGGCCAGAGATAGAGGAGAGAAAAAGAATCTTACCAAGTCTTTAAAAATTGTATGAGGATCATTAATTACAACTTAATGATAATTGCCTGTAAAATACTTTTAAATTGTATTTAAAGGAAGTTAACTGTTAAAAATAAAGGACAGAAATGGTAGGGAACTAATAGAAGCAGAAGATATTATGAAGAGGTGGCAAAAATACACAGAAGAAATGCAAAAAAAGATATTCATGGCCCAGATAATCACGATGGTGTGATCACTCACCTAGAGCCAGACATCCTGGAATGTGAAGTCAAGTGGGCCTTAGGAAGCCTCACTATAAACAAAGCTAGTGGAGGTGATGGAATTTCAGTTGAGTATTTCAAATCCTGGAAGATGATGCTGTGAAAGTGCTGACCTCAACAGGCCAGCAAATTTGGAACACTCAGTAGTGGCCACAGGACTGGAAAAGGTCACTTTTCATTCTGATCCCAAAGAAAGGCAATGCCAAAGAATGTTCACTACCACACAGTTGCACTCATCTCACATGCTAATAAAGTAATGTTCAAAATTCCCCAAGCTAGGCTTCAGCAATACATAAACCTTGAACCTCCAGATGTTCAAGCTGGTTTTAGAAAAGGCAGAGGGATCAGAGATCAAATTGCCAACATATGCTGGATCATGGAAAAAGCAAGAGAGTTCCAAAAAAACATCTATTTCTGCTGTATTGACTATGTCAAAGCCTTTAACTGTCTGGGTCAAAATAAACTCTGGAAAATTTTGAAAGAGATGGGAATACCACACCACCTGACCTGCCTCTTGAGAAACCTATATGCAGGTCAGGGAGAAACAGTTAGAATTGGACATGGAACAACAGACTCGTTCCAAATAGGAAAAGGAGTATGTCAAGGCTGTATATTGTCACCCTGCTTATTAAACTTCTATGCAGAGTACATCATGAGAAATGCTGGACTGGAAGAAGCACAAGCTGGAATCAAGATTGCCGGGAGAAATATCAATAACCTCAGATATGCAGATGACACCACCCTTATGGCAGAAAGTGAAGAACTAAAGAGCTTCTTGATGAAAGTGAAAGAAGAAAGTGAAAAAGTTGGCTTAACGCTCAACATTCTGAAAACTAAGATCATGGCATCTGGTCCCATCACCTCATGGCAAATCGATGGGAAAACAGTAGAAACAATGTCTGACTTTAATTTTCTGGGGTCCAAAGTCACTGCAGATGGTGACAGCAGCCATAAAATTAAAAGACATTTACTCCTTGGAAGGAAAGTTATGACCAACCTAGACAACATATTAAAAAGCAGAGACATCACTTTGTCAACAAAGGTCTGTCTAGTCAAGGCTATGGTTTTTCCACTAGTCATGTATGGATATGAGAGTTGGACTATAAAGAAGGCTGAGTGCTGAAGAACTGATGCTTTTAAACTGTGGTGTTGGAAAAGACTCTTGAGAGTCCCTTGGACTGCAAGGAGATCCACCAGTCAATCCTAAAGGAGATCAGTCCTGGGTGTTCATTGGAAGACTGATGTTAAAGCTGAAATTCCAATACTTTGGCCATCTGATGAGGAGAGCTGACTCATTGAAAAGACCCTGATGCTAGGAAAATTTGAGGGCAGGAGGACAAGGGGATAACAGAGGATGAGATGGTTGGATGGCATCACCCACTCAATGGATATGGATTTGGGTGAACTCTGGGAGTTGGTGATGGACAGGGGGCCTTGCATGCTGTGGTTCATGGGGCCGCAAAGAGTCCGACACAATTAAGCAACAACTGAACTGAACTGAACTGAACTGTTAACAACAATGTGTAATAGGATATTCTTTGAAGAAAGAAACTAAAGATAAAAATTAAAGTTGTACATCTGAACATACTTATTCTACTTAAGCACAGAGCACTTAATTGATATCAGCAATATATATAGCATGAAAAAGACAACATTTAAAGTTTTATAATTTGAAATGCTATCTAAGATTAAAAGCAATCAAAAAGAAAATTAATACACTTGACTCCCTGGGTAGAAAAGATCTCCTGGAGTAGGAAATGGCAACCCACTCCTGTATTCTTGCCTGGAAAATCCTATGGAGAGAGTACCTTGGCAGACAGCAGTCCATGCGTTAGCAAAGAGTTGGACATGACTGAGCATACACTCATATCATGTCACAAAAGTATGTATAAATATTTCATAAAACAATATAAAACAATTTTAAAAGTATTTCAAATTAGACATTCTTAACAAACATGGCAAATTCCTGTGCTAGTTTGTTTTTAAATATCTAAGTTGAATATCAATAAAGATAAATCATTTAAGCATAAAAGGATGAATCACATAAATGTCTATTCACAAAAGAATAATACAAATGGTTGATGAATTTTTATAATCAAATGAAAATTAAAATGAGAGTACAAATGACATCTTTTAAATGATAAATTATTAAATTTCTAAAAACATCAAAATATCCAATCATAGTTACAATACCATTGGTGGGAGTATAAATTTGAGGAACATTTCTAGAAACAACTTGATTACAGTTATCAGGAGACTTAAAAATTATTTAAATCAAACAAATAGATCTAGGGTAATTATTTGGAAGTTCCAATAATGAACACAACTACCCATATGTACCTGAAGGAAGAATGGTTGATCATCTCAACTTCCAGAGAAATGTCATTAGGATTGATGAAGGAATAAAGAAATACTCAGTTCCTCATACCAGTAGAATACTGGAAATAATTTAGGAGACAGAAGTTACAACTAGATCATTTATATAATCCCTTTTTAGATGTCCATTTTCCTTCTGTGAAAGCAACTCCTAGCTAATAACCAGAACATAACACTAGAATATTTACTTACGAAGACATTGGTTGCACTACAATTTACAATAGAAAAGACAAAAATAAAGTTTTCCAGTAAAGGGACAAAATTTCATCCATATTAACACATATTGTGTCAATTAAAGTATATTTTAAAGTTAAGTTGTTAAATAAAAATAATATCTATTAAGGGAAAAGTTCAGTTTAGTTCAGTTCAGTCACTCAGTCCTGTTCGACTCTTTGCGATCCCATGAATCACACCACACCAGGCTTCCCTGTCCATCACCAACTCCTGGAGTTCACTCAGACTCATGTCCATCAAGTCAGTGATGCCATCCAGCCATCTCATCCTCTGTCGTCCCCTTCTCCTCTTGCCCCCAATCCCTCCCAGCATCAGAGTCTTTTCCAATAAACAACTCTTTACATGAGGTGGCCAAAGTACTGGGGTTTCAGCTTTAGCATCAGTCCTTCCAAAGAAATCCCAGGGCTGATCTCCTTCAGGATGGATTGGTTGGATCTCCTTGCAGTCCAAGGGACGCTTAAGAGTTTTCTCCAACATCACAGTTCAAAAGCATCAATTCTTCAGTGCTCAGCTTTCTTCACAGTCCAACTCTCACATCCATACATGACTACTGGAAAACCATAGCCTTGACTAGATGGACTTTGTTGGCAAAGTAATATCTCTGCTTTTGAATATGCTATCTAGGTGGGTCATAACTTTACTTACAAGGAGTAAGCGTCTTTTAATTTCATAGTTGCAATCACCATCTGCAGTGATTTTGGAGCTCCCCATAATAATGTCTGACACTGTTTCCACTGGTTCTCCATCTATTTTTCATGAAGTGATAGGACCGGATGCCATGATCTTTGTTTTCTGAATGTTGACCTTTAAGCCAACTTTTTCACTCTCCTCTTTCACTTTCATCAAGAGGCCTTTTAGTTCCTCTTCACTTTCTGCCATAAGGGTGGTGTCATCTGCATATCTGAGGTTATTGATATTTCTCCCGGCAATCTTGATTCCAGCTTGTGCTTCTTCCAGCCCAGCGTTTCTCATGATGTACTCTGCATAGAAGTTAAATAAGCAGGGTGACAATATACAGCCTTGTTGTACTCCTTTTCCTATTTGGAACCCCAGTCTGTTGTTTCATGTCCAGTTCTAACTGTTGCTTCCTGACTTGCATACAGGTTTCTCAGGAGGCGGGCCAGTTGCTCTGGTATTCCCATCTCTTTCAGAATTTTCCCACAGTTTATTGTGATCCACACAGTCAAAGGCTTTGGCATAGTCAATAAAGCAGAAATAGATGTTTTTCTGGAACTCTCTTGCTTTTTCCATGATCCAGCAGATGTTGGCAATTTGATCTCTGGTTCCTCTGCCTTTTCTAAAACGAGCTTGAACATCAGGAAGTTCACAGTTCATGTATTGCTGAAGCCTGGCTTGGAGAATTTTGAGCATTACTTTATTAGCGTGTGAGATGAGTGCAATAGTGTGGTAGTTTGAGCATTCTTTGGCATTGCCTTTCTTTGGGATTGGAATGAAAACTGACCTTTTCCAGTCCTGTGGCCACTACTGAGTTTTCCAAATTTGCTGGCATATTGAGTGCAGCACTTTCACAGCATCATCTTTCAGGATTTGAAATAGCTCAACTGGAATTCCATCACCTCCACTAGCTTTGTTTGTACAGATGCTTTCTAAGGCCCACTTGTCTTCACATTCCAGGATGTCTGGCTCTAGGTGAGTGATAACATCATCGTGATTATCTGGGTCATGAAGATCTTTTTGTACGGTTCTTCTGTCTCTTCCTGTCATCTCTTCTTAATATCTTCTGCTTGTGTTAGGTCCATACCATATCTGTCCTTTATCGAGTCCATCTTTGCATGAAATGTTCTCTTGGTATCCCTGATTTTCTTGAAGAGATCTCTAGTCTTTCCCATTCTGTTGTTTTCCTCTATTACTTTGCATTGATCGCTAAAGAAGGCTTTCTTATCTCTTCTTGCTATTCTTTGGAACTCTGCATTCAGATGCTTATATCTTTGCTTTTCACTTCTCTTCTTTTCACAGCTATTTGTTATGCCTCCCCAGACAGCCATTTTGCCTTTTTGCATTTCTTTTCCATGGGGATGGTCTTGATCTCTGTCTCCTGTACAATGTCATGAACCTCCATCCATAGTTCATCAGGCACTCTGTCTATCAGATCTAGGCCCTTAACTCTATTTCTCACTTCCACCGTATAATCATAAGGGATTTGATTTAGGTCATACCTGAATGGTCTAGCGGTTTTCCCTACTTTCTTCAATTCCAGTCTGCATTTGGCAATAAGGATTTCATGATCTGAGCCACAGTCAGCTCCTGGTCTTGTTTTTGCTGACTGTATAGAACTTCTCCATCTTTGGCTGCAAAGAATATAATCACTTGATTTCAGTGTTGGCCATCTGGTGATGGCCATGTGTAGAGTATTCTCTTGTGTTGTTGGAAGAGAGTGTTTGCTATGACCAGTGCATTTTCTTAGCAAAACTCTATTAGTCTTTGCCCTGCTTCATTCCACATTCCCAGGCCAAATTTCCAGTTATTCCAGGTGTTTCTTGACTTCCTACTTTAGCATTCCAGTCCCCTATAATGAAAAGGACATCTTTTTTGGGTGTTAGTTCTAAAAGGTCTTGTGTGTCTTCATAGAACTGTTCAACTTCAGCTTCTTCAGCATTACTGGTTGTTGCATAGACTTGGATAACTGTGATATTGAATGGTTTGCCTTGGAAATGAACAGAGATCATTCCATCATTTTTGAGATTGCATCCAAGTACTGCATTTTGGACTCTTTTGTTGACCATGATGGCTACTCCATTTTTTTCTGAGGGATTCCTGCCTGCAGTAGTAGATATAATGGTCATCTGAGTTAAATTCACCCATTCCAGTCAATTTTAGTTCGCTGATTCCTAGAAAGTCAACATTTCCTCTTACCATCTCTTGTTTGACCACTTTCAATTTGCCTTGATTCATGGACCTGACATTCCAGGTTCCTCTGTTCAGCAAAAGATGGAGAAGCTCTATACAGTCAACAAAAATAAGACCAGAAGCTGACTGTGGCTCAGATCATGAACTCCTTATTACTAAATTCAGACTCAAATTGAAGAAAGCAGGGAAAACCGCTAGACCATTCAGGTATGACCTAAAGCAAATCCCTTGTGATTATACAGGGGAAGTGAGAAATAGATTTAAGGGCCTAGATCTGATAGATAGTGTGCCTGATGAACTATGGAATAAGGATCGTGACATTGTACAGGAGACAGGGATCAAGTCCATCCCAGTGGAAAATAAATGCAAAAAGCAAAATGGCTGTCTGGGGAAGCCTTGTAAATAGCTATGAAAAAGAAGAGAAGTGAAAAGCAAAGGAGAAAAGGAAAAATATAGAATGCAGAGTTCCAAAGAATAGCAAGAAGATATAAGAAAGCCGTCCTCAGCAATCAATGCAAAGCAGTATAGGAAAACAACAGAATGGGAAAATGGGAAATAGATGGGGAAACAGTGGAAACAGTGTCAGACTTTAATTTACTGGGGTCCAAAATCACTGCAGATAGTGTTTGCAGCCATCAAATTAAAAGACGCTTACTCCTTGGAAGAAAGGTTATGAGCAACCTAGATAGTATATTCAAAAGCAGAGACATTACTTTGCTGACTAAGGTCCATCTAGTCAAGGCTATGGTTTTTCCTGTGGTCATGTATGGATGTGATAGTTGGACTGTGAAGAAGGCTGAGCGCCGAAGAATTGATGCATTTGAACTGTGGTATTGGAGAAGACTCTTGAGAGTGCCTTGGACTGCAAGGAGATCCAACCAGTCCATTCTGAAGGAGATCAACCCTGGGATTTCTTTGGAAGGAATGATGGTAAAGCTGAAACTCCAGTACTTTGGCCACCTCATGTGAAGAGTTGACTCATTGGAAAAGACTTTGATGCTGGGAGGGATTGGGGGCAGGAGGAGAAGGGGATGACAGAGGATGAGATGGCTGGATGGCATCATTGATTCGATGGACGTGAGTGTGAGTGAACTCCAGGAGATGGTGATGGACAGGGAGGCCTGGCGTGCTGCGATTCATGGGGTCACAAAGAGTCAAATATGACTGAGCAACTGAACTGAACTGAACTGAACTGATGCATTTTGCTCTTTACAGCATCGCACCTTGCTTCTATTACCAGTCACATCCACAATTGGGTATTGTTTTTGCTTTGGCTCCATCCCTTCATTTTTTCTTGAGTTATTTCTCCACTGATCTCCAGTAGCATATTGGGCATCTACTGACCCGGGAGTTTCTTTCTCAGTATCCTATCATTTTGCCTTTTCATACTGTTCATGGGCTTCTCAAGGCAAGAACACTGAAGTGGTTTGCCATTCCCTTCTCCAGTGAACCACATTCTGTCAGATCTCTCCACCATGACCTGCCCGTCTTTGGCGGTCCCGCAGGCAGGCATGGCTTAGTTTCATTGAATTAGACAAGGCTGTGGTCCTAGTGTGATTAGATTGACTAGTTTTCTGTGATTACAGTTTCAGTGTGTCTGCCCTCTGATGCCCTCTTGCAACACCTTCTGTCTTACTTGGGTTTCTCTTACCTTGGACGTGGGGTATCTCTTACCTTGGTCGTGGGGTATCTCTTCACGGCTGCTCCAGCAAAGCGCAGCCACTACTCCTTACCTTGGACGAGGGTATCTCCTCACCGCCACCCCTCCTGACCTTGAACATGGAATAGCTCCTCTAGGCCCTCCTGTCCCCCCATAGCCACCTCTCCTTGGACGTGGGGTTGCTGCTCCCCTGCCTCTGCCCCTGACCTCAGACGCATGGGGAGGGATAATTTGGGAGACTGAGATTGACATTTACACACTACCAGTGTTCTTGCCTGGAGAATCTCAGGGACTGGGGAGCCTGTTGGGCTGCCGTCTATGGGCTCCCACAGAGTCAGACATGACTGAAGCGACTTAGCAGCAGCAGCAGCAACAGGATGTATAAAGTAGATACTAGTAGGAACCCACTGTATAGCACAGAAACTCTATTTAGGGCCCTGTGGTGACCTATATAGGAGGGGAATCTAGAAAAGAATGAGTGTATGTGTATGTATAACTGATTCACTTTGCTGTGTAACAGAGTCTAGCATAGCATTGTAGACCAACTATACTCCAAAAAAAAAAATTACAAAATAATAAAAAGTAAAATCTTGAGAATGATTTACAATGAATATTTGTCTTTATAAAATCAGAAGAGTCTGTTATATTACTTTTTGGAAGTTGTAAATACAGCACCAAAATCTGCTTGACAAAAATTACTGATTTAATGCCAATTTATCATAATAACCAAAGTACAGTCTTCCTTTAAATGACATTGCAGAAACCTTAAATTTTCATAAAATCTTCTCTATATTCTTTTGAGAATAAATCTCAGTTGCCTGACTATTCTGTGCTTTATTCAGTTACCTGCTCTGTAACATGAAAAATTTGTAAATAGAATTATACCTTTCATGAATTCAATATCATATCAGCTCCTGACATTATAAAGCACCTGTGTACAGAGAGAGGGCGGACGAAGAAACTAGTAAATGCTGTTTTCATCATTGGCTTCTTATGGATTTGTATTATCTAATGTTCTGAAAAAGAGTCTTGGACCACCTCTAAATAACAGCTGTGAGGGGGAACTGCAGTATTTCAATCCTTGTTTTTGGCAGTAAGTATTTGTTTTTAATGTGACAGCAAACAACCAAAGAAAACCTTTCCCATCTGCTTTTATCAGCAAGAAAGTCAAACGGAAGTCATTGTATCTTCAGCAAATAGCACTTGAATTCACTGCACGAAGACATCCCTCATTTACAGACACAGCCTCCTAAGGCGTTAGGTCAACATTAGAATGATAAATAGTCAGAGACTAGGTTGCTTGGGGAGATTTTAGGACTCTCCTTACATTCTCAGTTTAGGGTTGCTTCTCTATAGAATTGAATGTCTAGGTAGAGATTCTGAAAAAGCAATCCCATTTCTCGCAAACACACATGTGTTGAGGTAATTTTCTCCTTCCTCAAAACTACTTGTACCTTAGAGATCAGTTCATAATCAACCTTTGTGAACTTGTCAGGTATCTACTTTATACATATCAAGAGTCCAGGTGACTGCCAGGTCAATAGGGCCACATAAAGGGGATAATGAAAGTCACCAAGATACAGCAGTATGTGAAGCAGCAACACAGCTGCTAATTAAAAGTGACCTGGGAAACTGGATCAAGATAGCAAGTCTCTAAGTCCCAACCCAAATCTCCAACCCAAATGACAGAAAGCACACCCATTTTCTTTCATTGTAAGTTTATTACAGCACTTGAAAAGCATAAGAGAGATAAATTTGGACCAGAAACGTTAGGAAATATCTGCTACATGGAGAGCATTTGAAATAAATACACACAGAAGAAAACTGCCACAAAAGGTAGACAGCGCTTCAGAGTTGCTCTGTGCCCAGAGAGCTGAGGCAAATCAGAGTGATTTATTGTACAGACAAGTTTGGGGAAATTTAGCAAACAAAGCAATTGCTCCCTGCCCCCAACCACACACACCACAAACATGTACACACATCCCAGTAGCAGCAGCAGAGATCTTTGAAAGGCTGCAGCACTGAGCATTAGAGCAGGGACCCCAGGCAGGGCAGAATCCTCAGGCAGGAGGAAAAGGAAGTCTCAATGATAAATAATGAGCTACTATTATACCCCACCAACACATGCTTTACCATTCCCCTGCAACTAGGATGGCTACAATAAACAGAACCACACCAACATACAGGTAAATGGCAATTCTGATACAAAGAGACTCTGATGTCAAAGATGACATCCAACCACAACCAGAAAGTATTTCAAGGAAACCAACTGCGTGAAAGACATGCACCACACTAAGAAGAATTAACACCTTAATTAACGAACTTAACAGAGAAAACAAGAGACCCTGAAAGAACATTTTCGAAGTTGAGGGATAATTTACATAAATAAATACCTAGATCCTAGGAGTTCAGTGTGACAAATTTTGATAATTGTATATACTATATAAGTAACACTCCCAAATAAGATTTGAAACGTATCGCCTCAAAAAGTCGTCTCTTGTCCCTTGCCCCTCAACTTCCCAATCGTAGACAGCAACATTCCAATTTAAATTACCTCAGAATAATTTCATATGTTCCTGATTTCATATAAATAGAATCACAAAGATATATTCTTTAAAAAATAATAATGCTTTTGACGTTCATCTATGTTGTGCACATTTTTAGTTGACAAACAATATTCTATTCTATAATTATGTATCATTGATTTATTCTCCTGTTGAAGGACATTTGGCTTGTTTCCAGTTTGGGGCTTATTATGAATAGATCAGTGATGAACATTCCTGTATAAGTATTTTTGGGTAAGAATGGAATTTCAGGGCCATAGGGTAGATAGACTCTATTTGAATCTAGTTTAACTCTATTTGAAAAAAAGCCAAACAGTTCTCAAAAGTTTGTACCATTTTACTCTCCAACCTGCAACGGATTATATTTCTGTTTGTCCCACATCCCAGCCAGCATTTGGTATTGTCAATCATTTTCATTTTAGCAATTCTAGTGGGTATGCAATATATGTTACTTGGTCCCTTGTTCAATAATCAATCAATTGTGTGTATATGGGTCCATTTCTGGACTTTCTATTTAAATATAAATAACGATACCACATTTCCTGTATGATTGAAGCTTTATTGTAAGTCTGAAAATATATAATGTTAGGTTTTGTCACTTTATTTTTCTTTTTCAAGACTATTTGGTGTAGTCTAGGTTCTTAACATTTCCAAATAAATATAGAAATAAATTGTTATTTTCTAGGAAGGAAAAACTTGGAGTTTTAAGTGAGCTTGCTTTAAAACTAAAAATAATTTGAAACAAACAAAAAAATGGATGTCTTAACAATCCCAAGTCTTTGCATGCAGTGCAAGCATATATTCTTATGTCAATCCCAATATTGGGAGGAGAAATTTACTATTCCAGTAGTAAGCATAAAGCTATCTGAAAGACTTTTAAAATAGGTGTTCTTTATCAGATTTAGGATGTTTTCTTATAGCCCTCATTTGCTGAGACTATGTATTATGAAAGAGTGCTGAATTGGTCAAACCTCTCCCCACTCCTCTCTGTTGAGATAATTATAATTTTTCTATTTGTTCCTTTAATGTGATGAGTTATGTTGACTGAAAATTAAACTAAAATGAAATATAATTAAAATAAACATTTAAAAACTATTAAACTTTGCATTTCTGAAGTAACATTTACTCCAGCATAATACATTATCTATTTATATATCATTGGATTCAGTTTGCTAGTATTTTGATAATAATTTTTTATGTCTATAATTATGGGGATATTTGGCCTAAATTTTCTTTTCTTTAGCTTTATCAGGTTCTGGAATTAGGGTAATGCTGGCTTCAAAAGATAAGGTAGTAAGTGCTCCCATCTACCACTCTATTTTCTGTCAGAGTTTGTATAAATTTAGAATTATATATTCCAAAATTTATACATACATATATATATATATATATATATATATATATATATATAAATTCAAATATTTGACAGAATCAGCAAGTGAAGCTGTTTGGTCCTGGGGTTTTCTTTGAGGAAGGTTTTAAAATTATTAATTTAATTTCTTTAGGATATTTAACTAATCATATTTTATATTTCTTCTCAATTCAACTATATTAAATTGTAGGAACTATAGTGATGTCTCCTTTTTTATTCCTCATATATGTACTTTGTATTTCCCCTTTTATGATCAATCTTACCACAAGTTTACCAATATACTGATAATAAAGAACCATATTTACTTGTTTATTTCTGTTTCATTAAATTCTGCTCTTATTTTTATATTTTTCTTCGATTTATTTTAGATTTAATTTGTTCCTTTTTTCTAGTATCTTTAAATTTAACTTTATTGGTAATTTTAGGCCTTTCTTCTTTTACATTTAAATCTATAAATATTCCCCTAAGTAATGGTTTAACAATAGCAACATCTCACAAATTTTTATGTGTTGAGTTTTCATTTTAATTCTATTTAAAATATTTTTGAATATTTCTATTTTCCTTTCAATTTCTTCTTTAATCCATAGATTACTGAATGTATACTTTCTAAATGGAAAATATTTGGCATTTGCAGGTAACTCACCATTATTGTTTCTAACTTAATTCCATACTGATCAAAGAATAACTCTATATATAATTGCAATCCTTTGATATGTATTAAAATGTATTTTGGTATTCAGCATATGTTCTTTCTTAGTGAATGTCGTATTTACGATTGTGAAGAATGGATGTTGTAGTTGTTGGGTGTAATGTCCAATAAATATCAATTAAGTTGCTGGAAATAGTTTATAAGGTATAAGCTTACTCTTTTTTCTTAACTATTCATTCTAGCAGTTACTGATAGAGTGGTGTTCAAATCTCTAATTACATTGTGGTTGTAGCTGAGTGGCTAAGTTATGTCTGACTTTTACAGCTCCATGGAGTATAGCCTCCCAAGCTCCTCTGTCCATGGGATTTTATAAGAAAAATACTTGAGTGGGTTGTCACTTCATTCTCCAGGGGATTTTCCTGGCCTCAGGAAGCTGTGTCCTGCATTGCAGGTAGTTCCTTTACCAACTGAGCCACCAGGGTGGGTGTGTTCTATTTGTCCTTTTAGTTTCATCAAGTTTTGCTACCTGCATTTTGTTGGAGGGAAAGCATTCCTCCTGTGTTTCTCCTCTGCTCTAATACTCTTCCTACTACTCACAGAATACTGCAATTCTGATACCTCTGATCACCAAACATGATGAGGATTTCCCACATCAAGTATTTCTCAGACACTGGCTGGGTGCCCAACGATTTAACTCCATTTTGACACTAATTACTTAGAGACTGTGTCAGATCCCACAGGTTAAGAAGTCAATTCCAAGACTGCTCCTTCCCCTACTTCAGACTTTAATTCACAAATCCAGATTGTTACATGTGTATCTAAACAACATACCATAAACCAGAGGTTTCCATAAACCTCTGGACATTCATTCCCACAACATTTCCTTATAACAAGAAAAACTTTCTTCACTTTTCTTTTAGAAAAAATATGTTGAAAGATTTCTTTCAGCTTTTGTCTGCCTGAAAAATCTATTTATCCTATCTTTATTTTTGAAGGATTTTTTGCTGAATACACCATTTTGTGCTGACAGCTTAATTTTTTAACACTTTAAAGATGTTATTTCATTTTATTCTGGTCTCCATTGTTTGAGATAGGGAACCAGCTGTCATTGGTATCATTTCTCTCCTGCATGTAGTTTGCTTTTTCTTCTCTAATTGCTCTTCACATTTGCCTTTTATTCTTGGTTTATAGTGGTTTGACTGTAGTGAGGTTGCACATAGTTTTCTTTGTAGTTATTATGCTTGGGATTTGTTGAACTTTTTGGATATATGAGTTAAGCTTTATTAATTATGAAAATTCTCAGCCATTATACCTTAAAATATTTCCTCTGCTCCATTATTAATCTTTTCTCCTTCTGTGACTCTGAATACATATTTTTCTACTCCATATACAGATATTAAATGCTCTGTTCCTTTTTTAAGAATTTTTTAATGTTTATTTAGAAATTTTCTAGTGACCTATATCCAAATTCACTGATTCTTTCCTCTCATCTGCCCAATCTGTTGCTGGCATTAATGCATGCCTCATTTTTGATAAATGTGTATGTGTATCTCTCACTTTTATACTTTTATTCTCTAGTGATATTACCACCTCTTCTCATATGTTGTCTATTTTTTTTTCTAGACCTTAATGTCTATATTCAGCTTTTTAACTGTTTCTGTCTGATAATTACAATGGCTGGCCTATCGCTGGGTATGCTGCTATATATTGACTACTTCCTCTTTCATGGGTCTTAGTTTCCTGCTTCTTTGTGTATCTCTTAATTTTGACTACATACAAGCTACTTGTGATAAAAATGAAGCACAATAGAAATTAAATAAATAAAATTTCTTTCAGTATAAAGCATGTCCTTTTCTCTGTCAGGCCTGTGTTGAGTGCTGACCACCTTTAGTCTATAGTTGAAGTGAAGCTGAGTTTTGCTGCAGTTTATTTAGGAGCAGTTTACCTCTGGTTTCAGATGTTTTGAGGAAAAGATTGGGTCTATCCATTTATTGAGATTTTGGATCTGAAACTTTGGTGATCTCTTTGTGCTCTATTGCTTATTTGTAAGCTTTCCAAACCATGAGAAGTCTCTTTCTACATCTTATGAAATTGTTCTTTGCTCTACTGCCCTCCTCCCAGTTTTCAGCACTTGATGAAGGTACAAATAACCCTGGAGGGATTTCTCCCAGCTCTCATGTTTTACATTTACCCTTTAAGGGGACACTGCCTTGCACTTGGTAAAACTCTACATGCCCAAATGCTCAAATGTGCTCTGCCCCTAATCTTTAGCATATAATTCATGCACCTGTTGAAGACTCAGAAAAAGAGCTGGTACCTGGGTACAGACTTGCCTCTGGCTGTGGATGGTTATTATCCACCATTCATGTGACTACACATGACTAATAACAGTTTATTAAAAGTTTAGCTGATTACTCCTTATACTCATCTATCATGGACTTCTCTCCCACAGCTCCACTAGGGATGAAAAAGTCATGCACCACTGCCAAGAACTTCTCTGCCAAGAACTATTCATTGTTTTGTGGGATTTCATTTATTTATTTTTCTTTGCATTCTTACTCTCTTATGACTAAACCAATCAAAAACCACTTTGATCCTATATATTATCTGACATGCTCTATTTAGGATGGGGGTAAGTAAATATCTCTTCCTAATTGTAAATGTCCAAAGAATGGTAATTATAGAATATTAATACTACTTTTTAAAAATAACCAGTTTTATACTCTGGAAATAAAATGTATTTGCTAAATTTTTTAAAATAATAATAAAAATAAACCCCTCCATAGATGTAGGCACAGCAACAGAATGACAGAAAAAAAGGCACAACTGAAGAATAAATAAATAAGTGGAATGATGTCATTGTGCCATACTTCCAGAATATAGCACAAATATAGAATGATGCCAAAATTAAGAGAGAAAAGGTGAGAGAAATGGAGTATCAATCTAGAAATTTACCTTCCTATCATATTGAGTTATAATAAAAGACTGGAGAAAACAGAGAGAATGGAAGAAAGGAAATAGCCAATTACATTACAGAGGAAAATTCCCTGAGCAAATATATATATATATATATAACAAATCTCCAGTCAATATGATAAGATCTATAAAGTGTAGAGTAGGCCCTTGGTTAAAGAAAAGCATCCTAAAATGTTCTAGATATGATAGTAAACTCTTATACTTGAAGCAATAAAAATCAAAGTAAATCAGACTTCTCATTGTCAATCCTATTTGTAAAGAGAAAGAAGTAATTTCACTAATGTTCTAAGAAAAAATAATTTTTAATTTAAAACTGCATATTCAAACTCTGAACATATATATTTGTTTGCTTATTTATTTACATATTTATTTTGGTTTCCTAAAATCTATTCTATTCTTTTGATACTAATTCTCCAAGTTCCTCTTGAATACCACTCCTTCCCCATAATTTAAAATTTTGGGGGATGAAACTGATTCTAAACCCTAGTCCAGATATGATATTATTTTTCTTGGGCAACTAAATCCATAGTGAGCTTCTCTAGTGACTCAGCCAGTAAAGAATTTGCGTGCAATGCAGGAGACCCAGGTTCAATCCCTGGGCTGGGAAGATGTCCTGGGGAAGGGAATGGCAACCCACTCCAGTATTCTTGCCTGGGTAATTGCATGGACAGAGGAGCCTGGCAGTCTACAGTCCATGGGGTTACAAAGAGGTGAACACAATGAAGTGACTAACACCATCACTAACTAAATCCATGTTAAGCTCTTATCCATAATAAATGCTTCAAAAGTAGGCACATGGCAGAACTGCAACCAGCTACAGTAAGGACAAGGATTTTTGTTTTAACTTTGGGAAGAGCAAACATATCATCTCTGCCAATGTTATATTAGGGAAAAATTAGACCAGAAGCTAAGGGCAATCATCTTGTCACTGTGTGAAGGCTGGAAATTAAGTTAACATGGAGAAAAGCAGAAATAAAAGATGTAGAAAAATTGATAGGTAACACCATCTGAGCCATTGTGTCAAGCAGGCCCTTAAGTGGGATATTCCTGGGCTTTTCATGTAAATGAGCCAATAAATTCTCCCTTTGGTTTAAGCTGCTCTTTGTCGATGCAGGATTCTAACTGATCCACAACCAAATAAGCATTAAAGGGGGAAAAGCAATGTATAAAAGAGTATAATAGCATAGTGTATTACTTTGCATTGTCTCTCTCTTCCAGACTCTTTTCCTTCTCTCATTTCTTTTAGAAATTAAACCCACTTCCCTACAATAAATTCTCCACTTTCTCCTCACTATGTGTGGCCAGCTAGAGCACAATACTGAAACTAGGATAATTACTTTTATCTGGTCTCACATGTTAGCAAATTTCATCAAGATGCTCCAAAGGTGACTGAAAGCACATGCAACCATTCAATTATTTATTGAGCCCTTTCTGACATGCTCAACAAATGTAAAGCAGCAGCACAAGTTATGCATTTCACATTCTCAGACCAGAATGTAATGTCTATAGAAACATATAACCCAACATACAAGTTAAAAAAATATTCCTGGGAACTTTTAATATTCTGTCACAAGCACACATAAAAAGTCAATCAGGAAAGAACCTATATAGGGAAAAAAAAAAAAACCAACAACTTGAACAAGTTGAAATATGCTTCTGCTATAAAGCTCATAGTACCCTATTGTATGCCTTGGCTACATATAATAGGATATGACATGTGTCCCGGTCTCACAGAAATTGACAAAATATTTCACAGAGTGCATCTTCAAATAATGTTACTTTAAGAAGGAAAGTTAACTTCCATGAACTAGATGGTAATATGTAAATTAATTGCTGAATGTTATGAAATATGTGCTCACAAACTTCAACATCACCACAATCACCTGGAAGTCTTGCTAAAGTGCAGACCACTGGGCCCCATCCCAGAGTTTCTGATTCAGTGGGTCTGGGGTAGAGTCACAGAATTATTTTTCAATTATGTTTCAGGTAATGCTGATGCAGCTGGTCTAGAAACTAGAGTTTGTAAACCTCTGTGTTTGAGGAGAAGATTAAGGACAATGTGAGTGGAAAAGATGATTATGATTTTAAAAACTGAGCATTAAAATAAGAAAAATTAAATATCTGTTCTTATGGGACCGGTTTTCTAGTAGTAGTAGATAAGTAATAGACACATAAACTAATTAAATATAATATATGAAATAATAAGTGCTTGCAAATATGAAAAGATGCTGTGTACAGAGTGATTAAGCTGGGATACAGGCAGCAGATAGTGTACACAAGGATTATCTTCTGGAGTGATATGGTAGTTGACATGTGAAGAATGAGAACGGCCTTTTGAAGATCCCAGGGCAGGATGGTCCAAGCAGAGAAAACATCAAGTTGAAGGCTTTGAGATGGGAAGAAACCTAATGCATACACATTCAAAGAAAGAAAATGTTAGTCATAAGCAAGAGGAAATACGTGTATGTATGTGTTCATTTTTAATGAGGCTTAAATGATAAAGAAGAAGCATACTATGTAGGTCTTGTAGACCATGAACAATTTTTTTTCATTTTATTCTATAGGAAATCCAGATGCTGTGGAGGATTTGAACTATCAGAATAACCTGTTCTATTATAAATTTTAAGAAGATCACTTCAGCTGTTATTAGGAGAATGGAATGTGGTTATGAGTATGGGAGGAATGAAAGAAAAGAGATAGGGATAAAAGTTCAAAGACTATTGCAGGTCTCCAGGTAAGATGTGTTCATAGATACATTTAAAAAGATACAGAGGATAGGAAGAGGACTGGAGATATCAAAACCAGTTAGTTTTAAAGTTGGCTATATCAGAATCAGCTTCCTAGGCTCTGTCTTGGGCCTAATGATTATATGCTCTAAATTGTGTCCCCAAGTGATTCTGATGGGCAGTCAGATTTAGGGTAAATTTTGCTATACCAAATACTGTGGTAGATAGACTGAATGAAACCACCATACCTTTCTGGGCAGAGAATGTCCTGATGAAAGCAAAATTTAAAGATGATTAATTTCTGTTGTAGAGGAGAGGCTGAAGACAAATGTCCTGCCAGTAAGCAGAGGAGTCAATAGGTTATCACAATAATTAAGGCATAGGAGTTTGGACAGCACTGAAATATGGTAACCACTAGCTGCATGTGGCTATTTAGATTTAAATTAATTAAAATTAAATTAAAAATTCAGTTTTCCAATCACACAAGCTACAATTTGGGTGCTTAATAGCTACACATGGCTCTTGTCTACCGCACTGGGCAGTGTAGATAAAAAACATTTTCATTATCACAGAAAGTGTTTTGGACAGCAGTAGTCTCAAACATGATGTTAGAATTGGGGACAGAATCTAAAGGTCAAATCTGAGTGGGAATATGGGGTGAAAAGAGGGATTAACAGGGCACAGTGATAAGTAAAGCAGCACTACTCTATAGAGTCATGGGTATTTTATTTGAGAAATTCAAAAAAATCTGCATAAAAATACACTCAAGTAAAGGGCACTGTAAAAATCAGTACTTGCTGTGTTACACAATTCATCACAATATTTTTTTCAATATAGGAAAATACCATAACTGATAAGATAAATATTATGATAGCAAGTTTTTTTCTCCCTCCTCTCCTTTTCTGTGGGTAATTACCAATGTCTGTAATTGACAACAGTTGATCAAATCAAAATAGGAAAACTAATAATGAGCCAGATTCTCCCACCACATTCTACCCACTGAAGTCAGTGAAAGCTCTGTGCACATAGAGAGACACATGGCGAGCTAATCTGGCCCAGTATTTACACAGCACTTTCAATTTGAGGATCTTAAAATGTTGAACAAATACTTTTATAGGCCATCCCAGGAGACAGAATCATCATCTAAATTGGGCTTTATAAGTTTGAGCTAAAGACTTTATACTACCTAAAATAGTGATATTTAAAAAGTGTGTTTCCTTCTTTCCTTATATGCATGTGTCAGAATTCACAAGATCTGAACCTTCTGTTTTAAATTAAGGTTGAGTAAACTTCATGACTCCACTCAGCTTAGCCTTTCAAACACCATCGTCTTCCCAGCTACCCATATGACTTCAGATAAGAAAGTTAATCACTCTTCCTCATATTAACACAAATTAAACAATTGCACCCACTCAGAAACACAGTCATATAGCAAGCATTCAACTTGCATAATTTCTTTATGATTTTAAACTTCTTGGAATTTTTCAGTTGAACAGTGTACAAATGTGTTAATTGAATCTTGTTCTCAATTAACTACAAGTGGATTATCCAATTGGTAAGTCATTCAGACACCATAGACCTCTTGTCTACCCCTTAACGGTAATTTTCAGACAGCTGTTCCCATCACTCTTCAGCTGGCCCTTGTACCATTAATAGCAAGGCAACCTGGGGAGGGAGGAGGGAACAAGCCGTTTGGCTTTAAGACACTTCATTAGAGAGATATTGCTGCCAGTTTATCCACTAGTTAAACAAATGTGTATTCCAGTTCTGCAACACTCAAGGGGAAAATCAAGATACAGTTGTAGGCACAGTTTCTGCTGAGAAATAGAAATAAAAGGGAAAAAAAAAGAAAATTTATCTCATTCTCATAGGTGGTACACAAATCTGATTCTGCACACAGATACTGGAAAGGCATTATCAACTCTCCTCTTCACCACTGTTTTCAGGAGCTTTCACACCACAAGTTCCCTGTAATGGCCAAGTGTGAGGCAACTTCTGTACACATGGCCTCTAGCATCCTGGAGCTTTGACTAAATCAGGAGAATGGGACTGTCCAGGCTTTGCAGACCACTAAATGTCAGGTTCGGGGCTTCCCTGGTGGCTCAGAGGTTAAAGTGTCTGCCTGGAATGCAGGAGACTCAGGTTTGATCCCTGGGTTGGGAAGATCCCCTGGAGAAGGAAATGACAACCCACTCCAGTACTCTTGCCTGGAGAATCCCATGGAAGGAGGAGCCTGGTGGGCTACAGTCCATGGGGTCACAAAGATTTGGACATGACTGAGTGACTTTACCATGACGACGAAACATCAGGTTAACTCCTGGAAAGAACCTAAGACAACAGAGCACTAAAAATGAATAGTATGCTTTTGTTGATCCTCAAATTCGGCTTTAACTGCAGGAAGGTTTTCAAGGCATTTCTGAAAGAGGCAAAACTGTTAGTGTCAAGATCCTTGAACTTAGGGTTAAGGAGACCCAAGTTCTAGTCTTGGATTTGCTTCTGATCATGTAAGCTCTCTGACTTCAGTTTCCTCATCTGTAAGATGAAGATAATGAGAGAGTCTACATGACAGAGCTGATGTGAAGATTAGATGCTTTAAACTATGCCAAGCCTTAGAAGAGTGACTGGCTCAGGTTAATCACTCAACATTGTTAGCTCTGAGTACTTACTATTAGGAAAATCATTTACTCAAATTAGATTTCAAGTTCTTCTACTTCATGAGGGGAATGAAATGCATTTTGCTGAATTTTAGATCTTCTCAAAGGTCCTCAGAGGCCACTTTAGAAAAGGAAAGATGGACAGTGAAGGAGGAGAACAATAACTGAGCTACAACTCTTTCTTCCTTAACCTGAGATATGGTAGCTATGCTTTTATGTGTTTTATCTATTTGTAGCCAATTTTATTTAATTGATACTTAAATTGGGGAAGAATATCAATTTTAACTTTTAAAAGTTATCTTTTTAAAAACTTTTACATTATATTGGTTATAAAGCTGATTAACAATGTTGTAATAATTTCAGGTGAACAGGAAGGGACTCAGCCATTCATATACTTATATCTGTTCTCCCCCACACTCCTCTCCCCATCCAGGCTACCACATAACATTGAGCAGAGCTCCGTGTGCTATACGGTAGGTCCTTGCTGGTTATCCATTTTAAATATAGCAGTGTGTACATGTCTGGGCTTCCCAGGTGGCTCAGTAGTAAAGAATCCACTTGTCAGTGCAGGAAATGCAGGTGATGTGGACTTGATGTCTGGGTTGGGAAGATCCCCTGGGAGGAAATGGCAGCCCTCTCCAGTATTCTTACCTGGAAAATCCCATGGTCAGAGGAGTCTGGTGGGCTATAGTCCATGAGGTTGCAAAGAGTCAGACATGATTGAGTACATTTTATGTAACCAAAGGGCAAAATCATATCTCTCTTTCCAAAACAGACACAAGAAGAGACTTTAGTCATCTAATTAAATATGTTTTATAGTTATTCCAAAGTTTTGGGGGTCTATTTCTTTCCTTTCTCTTTTTCTTTTTCCTAAAGGGCTGGATATTGAGATATATTTGGTTAGCAAAGGTATAATTTCTTCTCAGACTGACAGAATATTAAAAAAAAAAATAGGCAAAGTGGAGATGAAGGCAGGATTAAGGAAAGTAACATGAAATCTTTCACATGAAAATATGAAATAATAATTCCATTGTGAAAGAAGTAGAGCCTTGTAAATTATAGAGGATGTCATGAAAGTATTTTGTCCTTCTTCTAAATTTAAATTGTACTGTCTTAGAAAAGTAATGTATGCCTTGGAAAGTTGTGCCTATGTGTCTGTTTCAATATTTACCTGCTGGGCAATCAGGAGAATAAAAGGCAAGTGTACAATTCATAACCAGACTTGGATGAATAACTCAAACTTTGCTAAATGTATTACTAAGGAGAGGAGAAGGAACTCCTATCTATTCTGTGGTTCAGGATTTTCAGAAGTTAAAATGGTAAATGTATGGATGGAGAAAGCTTCCATATTTTTCATCACTCATCCATCTAGAAATGAGATCTGTATTTCTTTCTCTTGGCTCTGGTCCTGTGACCCGTATCACAAATAGAATAGGGCATAAGTCAGGATGTACCAGTTTCTGAGTTCAGGTCTTGAGAAACAGTAGGTTCTACTTCCTGTCCTCTAGAACAGGAAGTCTGAGGGAAGAAGCTGACTACCTTGAGATTGTCATGCTGTGAAGAAAACTGAAGATGCCTCAGGTCCTGAAAAGTGAGCTGTATGTGGAGAGAGAGAGAGAGAGACAATGGGTACAGAGGGGTCAGACATGTGAGTTAAGAAGCCATCTTGGAAGTGAATCATGTACAATCACAGATGAGCATCCCGACTGAACCCTTTCTAAAGCCCTCACCCACAAAATTGTGAACAAAATAAGTCACTTTAAGCCACAAGGTTTTGGAAGACTTTGTTATGCAATAATAGATAATCTGAATAGCAGAGAGGAGGAGGGAATTTTAGAGTGCTATGAAATCAAAGAAAGAGGAATAAGATTTGAGAAAAAGCAGATTCTCTGAGGATTTAATTTCTTAGTTTCCTTTCCTTTGAATTATGGGGAGAAAAATCTTATTTAATGTATGCCTATCAATTTTCTCCTCAAAGTAGAAATTTCTTTGGTTATCCCAATTTTTAGTACTCTGAAAAATTAAAGCCATGCAGCTTGGATTAAGGCATCATGAAAGGTAGAAGGACAAGTGAATAGAGAGAGAAGGTATCGGCCCCACATCTGCTCCTTTGCTGGGGCTAATTCATGGACTTCCCAGGTGGCTCTGCTGCTGCTGCTGCTGCTGCTGCTAAGCTGCTTCAGCCGTGTCCAACTCTGCAACCCCATAGGCAGCAACCCACCAGGCTCCCGTCCCTGGGATTCTCCAGGCAAGAATATTGGAGTGGGTTGCCATTTCTTCTCCAATGTATGAAAACGAAAAGTGAAAGTGAAGTTGCTCAGTCATGTCCAACTCTTTGTGACCACATGGACTGCAGCCCACCAGACTCCCCTCCGTCCATGGGATTTCCCAGGCAAGAGTACTGGAGTGGGGTGCCATTGCCTTCTCCGAAGTGGCTCTAGTGGTAAAGAATCCGCTTGCCAATGCAGGAGATTTAAGAGACGTGAGTTCAGTCTCTGAATCAGGAAGATCCCTTGAAGGAGGGCATGGCAACCCATCCAGTATTTTGCCTGGAGATGCCCATGGACAAAGGAGCTTGATGGCCTACAGTCCATAGAGTCACAGAGTCAGACATGACTGAAGCGACTTAGCACTTATGCACAAGGTGAATTCTTAGGACTCAGCCTTCCACAGAAAGAACTATGCCCATATTTTTTGGGTGACAACCACCCTGCTGCTACACTGCAGAGCTGGAGCAGCATGTAGAAGCATACAAGGCTGAGGGAAAGCTCCTCCCTGAACAAGTTAGTTGTGCATACACAGCAGGCTTTTATGTTTCCCAATATGCTAAAATATGATGCTGTTAAAATGCTGCACTCAGTATGGCACCAAATTTGGAAAACTCAGCAGTGGTCACAGGAGTGGAAAATGTCAGTTTTCATTCCAATCCCAAAGAAGGGCAATGCCAAGGAATGCTCAAACTGCCACACAATTACACTCATTTCACATGCTAGCAAAGTAATGCTCAAAATTCTCCAAGCTAGGTTTCAATAGTACATGAACCAAGAACTGCCAGATGTTCAAGCTGAATTTAGAAAAGGCAGAGGAACCAGACTTCAAATTGCCAACATCTGTTGAATCATAGAAAAAACAAGAGAATTCCAGAAAACATCTATTTCTGTTTCATTGACTATGCTAAAGCCTTTGCAACACAACAAACTGTGGAAAATTCTTAAGGAAATGGGAATATCAGATCACCTTACCTGCCTCCTTGGAAACCTGACTGCAGGTCAAGAAGCAACAGTTAGAACTGGACATTAAAACGGACTGGTTCAAAATTGGGAAAGGAGTATGTCAAGGCTATATATTTTTCATCCTGTTTATTTAATGCCTATGCAGAGTACATTATGTGAAATGCTCAGCTGGATGAAGCACAAGCTGGAAACAAGATTGCTGGGAGAAATGTCAATAACCTCAGATGCAGATGATACCACCCTTATAGAAGAAAGCTGCTGCTGCTGCTGCTAAGTCACTTCAATCGTGTCCGACTCTGTGCGACTCCATAGATGGCAGCCCACCAGGCTCCTCTGTCAGTGGGATTCTCTAGGCAAGAATACTGGAGTGGGTTGCCAAAGAAGAAAGCTAAGAGGAACTAAAAAGCCTCTTGATGAAGGTGAAAGAGGAGAGTGAAAAAGCTGGCTTAAAACTCAGTATTCAAAATAATGAAGATCATGGCATCCAGTCCCATCACTCCATGGCAAATAGATGAGGAAACAATGGAAATAGTGACAGACTTCATTTTCTTGGGCTCCAAAATCACTGCAGATGGTGATTGCAGTTATGAAATTAAAAGATGCTTGCTCCTTGGAAGAAAAGCTATGACAAACCTAGACAGCATATTAAAAAGCAGAAACATTACTTTCCCGACAAAGGTCTGTCTAGTCAAACTATGGTTTTTCCAGTAGTCATGTACAGATGTGAGAGTTGGACCATAAAGAAGGCTGAGCACTGAGGAACTGATGCTTTTGAGCTGTGGTAATGGAGAAGATGCATGAGAGTCCCTTGGACTGCAAGGAGATCAAACCAGTCAATTGTAAAGGAAATCAAACCTGAATATTCATTGAAAGGACTGATACTAAAGGTGAAGCTCCGATACTTTTGCCACCTGATGCAAGGAGTCAACTCATAAGAAAAGACCCTGTTGGGAAAGATTGAAGGCAGGAGAGACGAGGACAACAGAGGAAGAAAAGATTGGATGATATCTCCAACTCAATGGACACAAGTTTGAGCAAGCTCCAGGAGATGATTAAGAACAGGGAAACCTGTCGTGCTAAAGTCCATGGGGTCACAAAGAGTTGGACATGACTGAGTGACTGAACAACAATCATGCCAAAGAGAAGTAGGCCTCAAGGAGAGGGGAGCTAACAAGTTACTCAGAAGTTTGTTTTGCTCTTAATGCATATACTTTAATCTTTAGGAAGCCCAAAGATTTTTATCTTAGTGTATTTAATGCAATAAATCTTTGGACCAGAAATCACAAAATGCTCCTTGTGCCTTCCTGAATGCTGCATGTGCTCCTCTGAGCAGCAAAATGAGTCTCACCATCTGCACATGGCTTCCACACTTTATCTTTAATATCTCTGTCTTCTTCCAACTGTCTCAACTAACTGCTGTGATGGTCATCTAGTCTTTTAAAGACTCTCAGGCAATGAATCTGACTTTCCTACTCAATCTTTCATTTAGTCACTCAATAAATATTTGAGTTTTATCAAGTCCTAGGATGTTAAGGCTGCAAACATAAATGAGGTCCACACCTTGTTCTGAACTTAGTCTTAAGAAAAACTCATAAAAGCTCAAATAAAATGCATAGAATGATTAGTATCTAAAGAAAGAATCTTTACAAAGCACAGATTTCTTCAATAAAGGATAAAAGCTAACACTACTGAGCAACCCCTCTGGAGCCTATGTTTTAAATATATTATTCCTACTCCTTCACAACTCTATAAGGGAGGTATTGGGTTTTTCTTTATTTTACATAAAGATTACACTTAAAAATGTTGTCATTTAAGTCCACAAGTAATTAAAAACCTGTAACTTGCATTGTCTCACATAAAATTCCCATTGTTTTCCTATTAGCTGTCAAGTTGTCATAATTCTACGGTTTCCAAACTGAAAAGAGTTTCTCTAAAATCATCTCATTTGACTTTCATCACATCAGGAAAAAAGATGGCCTTCCCATTCCCCTCTACATAGAGAAAAGCAAAGACTGAGGAGATAAAGTGTAAGCAGTGCTGAGATTCAAATCAAACTCTGTCATGAGTACTCCAAGATGGCTTTTTTCCCACTCCATGGTGCTGTCTTTTCTAGACTGGGGAAATGGAAAAGTTCCATGGCAAAGAATGTTTTTGAAGAATGAATAAGATTCGGACAGGTGTTTACTGGAGGGCATCCCTGGTGTCTCAGATGGTATAGAATCTGCCTGTGATGCGGGAGATCTGGGTTTGACCCCTGGGTTGGGAAGATCCCCTGGAGAAGGGAATGGCTATCCACTCTGGTATTCTTGCCTGGAGAATTCCATGGACAGAGGAGCCTGGTGGACTATAGCCCATAGGGTCACCAAGAGTCAGATGCTACTGAACAACGAACACAACACTAACTGGAGTGCAAGAGGTGTTACAGGTGGAAGATTTGCAGGTGGATTAAATATTTAGCTGGTATCAAGATCATTTGCTTCACAGAATCTGTTACAACCAGAGTTTAAAACACACACACACACACACAATATAGCATGTACAGTGCAATATGCCCAGATATTGAAGTGGCTGCAAATATGGAATGTTTCCTTTGTAGCAATATCTATTATACATATGACTCTAACACTCCTAGAAAACAGAGTCTGGGAATTCATGTGGAGTTATATTTTCTGTGACACCCAAATTTTATTGATTCCTTTCTCTAGAAGTTGAGTGCCCTCCTTAAAAATCTCCCCATCAAATATTCCTGGGAATACCGTTGTTCAATACCTGCTCACAAGCAATAACATTTATTCTGAGCATCACTTCTACTCTGTAAGGGCTCAGACCTTATGACCTGGTCAGTTGGGACCAGAGTCTTTCTTCATACTCACTGGGTATTGTCCTTAATTCAATAGAACCTATCTGGGATGAAAGGAGTAGAGATTGAAGCATCTCTTACTTTCAAGATGCTCACTGTTAGAAGGTCCCCAAACAGTGCCATTTGCTTCTCGTCTCTTACCACAATTCTAACACCTGACAGGGTTTGAAGGAGTCTTACTGAAAATTCTTCTAGCTTTTGTTTTTCACCATTGCCTTCAGGCATTAGTTCCAGTGTGGCAAGTGGCAAGTAATAGACACTTCTGTGTATCCATAATTCCTTAATGCCCATCCTGCACAGCTAAGCCTTTATCAGCATGTCAAGTCCAATGCAGGGATCTTTTGGATGAGTCCTCTGAAGAAAATCCTCAGTGCTCATTCAAATGGACTTCCTGGCACATTGCTTAGTACATACATATCAATGGTCAAAAACCTATCGGGCAGCTGTTCATCAAACTTGGTCATAAACATTTAATTCTCACCTTAATTCAAATATGGTATCCTCTTACCTACTTCATATTGTGTTTTTCTTCTTTGTGAAAGTTTGTGGGATAACAGGAATTCTCTATTCTTGAAATATTTTCTACTGCATTTCCCAAATCACAAGTACATATCTGAGCCACTATTAGAAACCATCTTAAAAGCTGGACCAGCAGCATAGTGTGGGGAAGATCTAAGTGGATGGAGTTCAGGTTTCAAGCCCTGAAGACAGTGCTGTGTTTGAATCAAGGCAAACCTTTTTAGAAACTGTGTAGCTTTAAGTGTCTTTTTTTTTTAACTGCATTAAATCTTAGAATCTACCTTGTCAAATGTGAGTTATTATAATATTGTCCATAGTGCTTAGCTAACAGCATTAGTGTATTAAATAAGATAGTGATTTGCTTACACCTTTAGTGCCAGGCACTAGTGGTTGGCCCTCGACATCCATTCCCGATCGTCCTAATTTGTACCCCGCAAAGGAGGTATTCTCCAAGCCAGGCTTCAGCAATACGTGAACCCTGAACTTCCAGATGTTCAAGCTGGTTTTAGAAAAGGCAGAGGAACCAGAGATCAAACTGCCAACATCCACTGGATCATGGAAAAAGCAAGAGAGTTCCAGAAAAACATCTATTTCTGCTTTATTGAATATACCAAAGCCTTTGACTATGCGGATCACAATAAACAGTGAAAAATTGTGAAACAGATGAGAATACCAGCGCACCTGACCTGTCTATTGAGAAACCTATATGCAGGTCAGGAAGCAAGAGTTAGAACTGGACATGGAACAACAGACTGGTTCCAGTTAGGAAAAGGATTATGTCAAGGCTGTATATTGTCACCCTGCTTATTTAACTTCTATGCAGAGTACATCATGAGAAACACTGGGCTGGAAGAAGCACAAGCTGGAATCAACATGGCCGGGAGAAATATCAATAACCTCAGATATGCAGATGACACCACCCTTATGGCAGAAAGTGAAGAGGAACTAAAAAGCCTCTTGATGAAAGTGAAAGAGGAGAGTGAAAAAGTTGGCTTAAAGCTCAACATTCAGAAAATGAAGATCATGGCATCTGGTCCCGTCACTTCATGGGAAATAGATGGAGAAACAGTGTCAGACTTTATTTGGGGGACTCCCAAATCACTGCAGATGGTAACTGCAACCATGAAATTAAAAGACACTTACTCCTTGGAAGAAAAGTCACGACCAACCTAGAAAGCATATTGAAAAGCAGAGACATTACTTTGCCAACAAAGGTCCGTCTAGTCAAGGCTATGGTTTTTCCTGTGGTCATGTATGGATGTGAGAGTTGGACTGTGAAGAAGGCTGAGCACCAAAGAATTAATGCTTTTGAACTGTGGTGTTGGAGAAGACTCTTGAGAGTCCCTTGGACTGCAAGGAGATCCAACCAGTCCATTCTGAAGGAGATCGGCCCTGGGATTTATTTTTGGAGGAAATGATGCTAAAGCTGAAACTCCAGTACTTTGGCCACCTCATGCGAAGAGTTGACTCATTGGAAAAGACTCTGATGCTGGGAGCGATTGGGGGCAGGAGAAGAAGGGGATGACAGAGGATGAGATGACTGGATGGTATCACAGACTCGATGGACGTGAGTCTGAGTGAACTCCGGGAGTTGATGATGGACAGGGAGGCCTGGCGTGCTGCAATTCACAGGGTTGCAAAGAGTCGGACATGACTGAGTGACTGACCTGAACCGAACTGAACTGAAAGAAGGTATTATTAACTACTGAGACTTATTCTTTGCTCAAGAGCATATAGCTATGACATGGCAGTTTTTAAGACAGATTCGTCTAATGATAGAGTCATCCTCTTTTCACTATTCATTGCTGCTTCTATATAAATATCATTTTGCTTGTTATTGGTGTTTGTCTTCTGGACTAAGGTCTTGAAAGCAGTATCTAGGTCTTCCTTGTCAGTAGCTACAGTGCTTAGAAGCACAAGACTTGGCCAAAAAACAAGCAAAAAGTTTAATAAAAATCTGTTGGCTTTATGAACAAGTTAAAAACAAACAATGAATTATTTCTGCTCTATGGGCAACTCTAGGATACATACTTGACACCATCAATAACTTAGAAATGTAAAAAAAAAAAAAAAAAAAACTCTTAACCTAAAAAAGTATTACAGTAACCACAGACATACCTTTTAAAACATAGCAATTCCAATACTCTTTTGCCAACTAGAGTTTATTCCATTAATCAGAAAGAGGGAAAAAGCTTTTATATCCTACTGCCTGAGAAAAAATTGATTTAATACCTTTTGAAATTTTTAAGCTATCTCAAAATCTCAGGTAAAAAAAAGTCACGCATTGGTATTTTAAACTAAAGTAAGAAATAACATATATGTTCATGCAGTGTTAAGGCTGTGATTTTCCAATAGTTCTGCATTCCTCTAAGTAAAATGCTATCTACATCTAACAACTGGTGGGTGTAAAGATTGTGAAACAAAGTTGGGCATCATCCATCAAACTCACAACCCATGCCAACTTTACTCACTGGAAAACAGGAACAAGGTAAAATTTATGGGAAAATGTTTAAATCAAAACCAACTGCTACTGATGCATACCTCCTAGAACAGGCGGCTCTTTCCCTGTCCAGCATAAGGCATTGGTATTCCTCCCTCTCTTCAAGGTTAGGGTTTTTCGAGTAGCTTCTATACATAGGCATAAAATGAAGTTCATCATCCAATCATCACAAGAACCATAAGAGACCTATTCTCATTTTAAAGATGACTAACTCTGAAACTGGGAGAAGCTAAGTAACCTAATCAAGGTTGTATGTTTAGTAAATTAAGAAACTGGGATTTGAACTCAGTCTAACTGATTCTAAGCCTCAACTACTACTCCAGAAGGAAAAAGGATGGCTTAGCAATACTAGAGATTTTTAAAACATTAAATTAAAAGTAAAACAGAAGGTGGAGTAAGAGAAAACAGTTGTTTGAATATTGTTTAGGATATTTTAGAAAGAGAATGAGAAACAGCATGGGTGGAGGTGGGAGCGACAAATTTTTCTTGAGATCGTTTCAACTAGGTCCACTGATTTGGTTTTATGTGTGAACTTTTGAAGGGAGAGGGGATAAAGGTGCTTTTAAAAATGCTTTTTCCCAAGTACAACAGGTTTAAATGCATCCTTGGCTCTATATACTCTGCAGTATTATATAGTCTTTAATCTTCTGAAGTTCAAGTGACTGCCAGTGGCATTCAACCTGCCTGTAACTTTGTTGCCTGTACAAAATTCAGGAGAAACACTGGGAAAGAGGAAACATACAGCTTAACACTAAACTCAGTCCTAAGAATCTCTCTTAGACATTCTCCACATGTGACAACCTATTGGCTTCACTCTTGAGTACATAGTTTGCTCCACTTTCTTCCATTTTTGCCCCAGCTTAATGTTTAGACTTGATGTTTGTATACTTTTCCTAGCTATAGACTTGGTTTCTCTTGACAGTACCTGTAGATTGTTATTGCCCCAGTTATTTGACTTCAAGATACCTCCCACTTCCTTGTCTCAGCTGTAAGAATCTTCCCTGGTGGCTCAGATGGTGAAGCGTCTGTCTACAATGCGGGAGACCCAGGTTCAATCCCTGGGTCGGGAAGATCCCCTGGGGAAGGAAATGGCAATCCACTCCAGTATGATTGCCTGGAAAATCCCATGGACAGAGTAGCCTGGTAGGCTACAGTCTATGGGGTCACAGAGAGTCAGACACGACTAAGCGACTTCACTTTTTCCACCCTAGAATCACCTGTTTGGGCAACTCTCCAACTTTGCTCACATCAGGCACATGAGCAAGAAGCATATGTGTATTACTGACTTAGATCAAGAGTTTCCAGACTTGACTATACAATCATGTGGGGGAACATACAGAAAATACTGATGCATGGGGCCTACCCCAGACTGATTAAACCACAAACTCTAAGGGTGGTGTCTTGGCAGAAATAAATTCAGATCTTTCAGTGACAGGGCAATCATACTATGATGACTCTATTGAAAACTTCCTTGAGGCTAGTATCATAGAGAAACCTCTGTCAACAAGTGAACCCAAGTTTTCATCTGAATTGAACTTCTGCCTTAGGTTATTTCTCTGGTATGCCAACACCATGAATGGCAAGTTTACTTGATAACATAGAAACTGTATAGCAGTTGCTGTGTACCATTCTAAATAACCAGTCAGGTGACTGGCATTTTCCTGGGTGAAGGGAGTGATTAATGCCCACTGACAGAGACGCATGATGACTTAGCCTCTTGGTCAGTATACATGTTGGAAGGACTAACAGTATTTGAAGGTCACCTGTCATCTGCAGAAATAAGTGCTGCTAGTGCCAAATTTTCCCCCTTTCCACTATAATTCCTAAGGGCATGAGTTGCAAACTCAGATACCCACAGGAGCTAGTTAGTGACTGCAGGAGTCTAAGTGATGACCCTGGCTGGCTAGACGGCTCCAGTTCCTGCTGATTGTTTGCATGTAGGAACCAGGCTCTATGCTGCCTCTGGATTTGCTTCACTGTTTTCTGCAGTGATACATACAGATTCTTGCAATAGCAACTTATGGTGACCACATCATCCATTAAAAAAGTTTTAAATCTAGAATTCAAAGTTCTTCATCAAATGACTCATACATCTACACCTCACTTGTACTCTCCAATTTGGGTTTCTGACTTTTCTCATATACAACTTTCTGACTCTGCACATGACCTGCTAATTTCCATCACATCCTCTACTCATGTCAGTCTCCAGCTGAAATGAGTTCCCCAAACCTTCTATTCCACTGATCCAATCCTCACATCTTCCCTTACTTTCCACTTGTGTCACTGGTTCTTCAACCACCCACACTCTATCGCTGCCCCCAAAGACTTTTCAAACGTTCTGCTCCTTTTCCTCAAGTGTAAAGTCCCATCCCCTTGAAAGACACAAAGTGAGAAAGTGAAGTCGCTCAGTTGTGTCCAACTCTTTGTGACCCCCATGGACTGTAGCCCACAAGATTCTTCCGTCCATGGGATTTTCCAGGTAAGAATACTGGAGTGGGTTGCCCCATCCTTCTCCAGGGGATCTTTCCCAACCCAGGGATTGAACCCACATCTCCCGCATTGCAGACAGATGCTTTAACCTCTGAGCTACCAGGGAGGCCCCTGAAAGAAAAAAAAACAAACACAAATCCATTACCAAAACTACCAAATGATCATCTCTGCTCTCTAAGTTCATAAGGAACACCATTAACATTGTTTTGTAGAAAAATTATTAGAATAAGCACAGCACAGCTCTATTACAACAGCTTGTTATCAGTAATGATACAAATTTATTCATATCCCTCATATATTTTGTGATGTTAATATCATACATAATGCATATATATCCTGATCCCCAAGCAACAGTGACCAAGGAAAAGTTTGATTCTTTCTGCACTAACATACAGCTCACAGATTTTTTTTTTTAAGCTATAGTCCTAACAATATAACAGAGGTATCAAAACATTGTTTTCCTGATTTTTACAACTTATATTTTGGGAATATCTTCCCTCTGCAAGACCTGTAGCAAAGATTTTAAGAGAAAACATTTTCAGAATTCTACCTAGACAAAATTAAAATTAAGGGCTGACATTTGGATTGCCCTATTCTTCAAATCCCAGAGATCAAATTGCCAACATCTGCTGTATCATGGAAAAAGCAAGAGAGCTCCAGAAAAACATCTACTTCTGCTTTATTAACTATGCCAAAGCCTTTGACTGCGTGGATCACAATAAACTGTGGAAAATTCTGAAAGAGATGGGAATACCAGACCACCTGACCTGCCTCTTGAGAAGTCTGTATGTAGGTCAGGAAGCAACAGTTAGAACTGGACATGGAAAAACAGACTGGTTCCAAATAGGAAAAGGAGTACATTAAGGCTGTATACTGTCACCCTGTTTATTCAACTTATATGCAGAGTACATCATGAGAAACGCTGGACTGGAGGAAACACAAGCTGGAATCAAGATTGCCAGGAGAAATATCAATAACCTCAGATATGCAGATGACACCACCCTTATGGCAGAAAGTGAAGAAGAACTAAAGAGCCTCTTGATGAAAGTGAAAGACGAAAGCAAAAAAGTTGGCTTAAAACTCAACATTGAGAAAACAAAGATCATGGCATCCAGTCCCATCACTTCTTGGGAAATAGATGGAGAAACAGTGGATAAGTGTCAGACTTTATTTTGGGGGGCTCCAAAATCACTGCAGATAGTGACTGCAGCCATGAAATTAAAAGACGCTTAGTCCTTGGAAGAAAAGTTATGTCCAACCTAGACAGCATATACAAAAGCAGAGACATTACTTTGCTGACTAAGGTCTGTCTAGTCAAGGCTATGGTTTTTCCTGTGGTCATGTATGGATGTGAGAGTTGGACTGTGAAGAAGGCTGAGTGCTGAAGAATTGATGGTTTTGAACTGTGGTGGTGGAGAAGACTCTTGAGAGTCCCTTGGACTACAAGGAGATCCAACCAGTCCATTCTGAAGGAGATCAGCCCTGGGATTTCTTTGGAAGGAATGATGCTGAAGCTGAAACTCCAGTACTTTGGCCACCTCATGGGAAGAACTGACTCATTGGAAAAGACTCTGATGCTGGGAGGGGTTGGGGGCAGGAAGAGAAGGGGATGACCGAGGTTGAGATGAATGGATGGTATCACGGACTCGATGAATGTGAGTCTGAGTGAACTCCGGGGAGTTGATGATGGACAGGGAGGCCTGGCGTGCTGCGATTCATGGGGTCTCAAAGAGTCGGACATGACTGAGCGACTGAACAGAACTGAATTCTTCAAATCATAAGTCATCATTAAAATTGCAATAGTTTGTCTAGCTATTCATTGAAGAAATATGGCCACGTAGGCTAGATGCTAAATCAAATAAATTTTAACATCTTTTAAAATCACCATAATTTCAGAGAAACATAAATGGAAAACCATAAGTTACACTGATTAATTTGATCATGAGCACATTTTTTCTCTTTCTTTTTAAATTGTGAAAGGATAATAATGCATTTACAGGAGACTTAGAAAGAACAAAATTACATATAGTTCCATCATATATTACAATTATTTTAGTAGATAAATTAAGATTTTTGTTTAAAGTTCAATATCAAACTCTCAAAAACTAATATAATATATATACAGAAAAATAGAAGGATATAGTAGAACTGAAAAGCACCATCAACTAATTCAACATAATTAAGATTTATACAATTATCACAACAGTAGAGTACAAATTTTATTTACTAGGAGACTAGTTTTACAATTTTATAAACTAAGGGACACTGGAAAATAGAGTACAAATTTTATTTATTAGGAGACTAGTTTTACAGTTTTATAAACTAAGGGACACTGGAAAATATCCAGGACATAACACAAGGTGCAAAAATGTCATAGTCTAAAAGAATTGAAATCTGTTTTCTTATCGCTGTGGAATTATGTTAGAAATCAATATCAAAAGATATATGAAAAATAACCCACATATTTCCAAGACTTGTACACATTTTTATAGGAAGGTTTTACTTATAAAACACTCAAAATTTTTATCTTAGAGTCATGAGTCAATATGTATAGCATTAATCTAAATCTAAAAAATTGAATTGTTTTAAATATAGATCAATATCAGGTAGAACACAAATAAACATGGAAACTTTATTTTTCTCTTAAGACACTATTCTTAAAGCTCACAAAACATCTTATTTTCTGTCTGTATATTTAAGACACAAATTTTCGTGTTAAATTTCACTTAGAAGCAAGAGCACTGAACTTTTCTCAAAATTTTTCCTGCTAAGAAATAAGATATAGTCAATGAAATAATCTATTTTTAAAAAGACCCAAATGAGCTTGACCATATATTAGGGGCTCTCCAAATTATTTATCAAAATACTTTACCTTTATTTTTTCAGACCAGTAGATCAAGCTATACAAGTAATTATTTAACTTTATTTCTGAAGATCTCAAATAACTTTTGTAGACTTTATATAGTGCAGCAGGACATTGTCTCTTTACAGACAGGAAAATGCATGATTAACCCAGAGTACTGAAATAAGTCACTGGATCAACTGAGTTTATGTGTTTTACCACAGGATTTCGAAGCAAGTCAGATGCAAAAAAATTTATCCAAATACTTTAAATATCAACATATTTTTAGATCACTGGGACCTCCCAAGATAGTGAACAGGTTTCAGTGACCTCAAAATAGAGCAAGCTAGGGGCTCTATGGCAAATAAAAGGTTTGTAGAATAGAAGAGATTAAAAAGGGCTTGAAAGTGAAAGTGTTAGTCACTCAGTCATGTCCAACTCTGCGATCCCATGGACTGTAGCCTCTGTCCATGGCATTCTCCTGGCAAGAATACTGGAGTGGGTTACTATTCCCTTCTTCAGGGGATCTTCCCAACCCAGGGATCAAACCCAGATCTCCCACATTGCAGGTAGATCCTTTACCATCCGAGCCATCAGGAAGTCTTAGGAATGGTGTTAAGGAAAGTCAGTGCAACATCACAGAATAAACGGACTGAGGCTTCTGGATCTCACTACAAGCAATTTGGGAGTTTAAAAAAAAAAAAAAAAAGCACCCTATTCCAACACATGCATGTACACAACTTGGGTACAATTAAGAGAAAGCAAAGAGGCTGGAGGCTGGCCTCTAGCCAGCTGAAACATAATCACCTGTGACACTTGTACCAAGCCTATGAAATTGAATTTTTTTGCATGGAAACCAGGTATCAACATTTCTAAAAGCTCCCTTGAGGATTTCTAATTAAACAAAACTTTGAAGAGCACTACAAGATACCCATGAGGATGAAATTCCATAAAAATGGCCAACAGGTATGTGAAAAACAAGTTCACCATCACTAGTCATCAGGGAAATGCAAATCAAAGTCACAATAAGATACCACCGCACACCTTGTCAGAATGGCTATCATAAAAATCATAGGCTATAAGCGTCAGTGAGGATGTGAAGAAAAAGGAACGCTTATACACTGTTGATGGGAATGTAAATTGGTATAGCCACTATGGAAAACATTATGGAGGTTCCTCAAAATATTAAAAATAGAATGATCAACCTAATAATCCCATTTCTGAGTATATAGAGAGCAAATGAAAACTGAATCTCAAAGAGATATCTGCACTCCCACATTCACTGCAGCATTACTGAGAATAACTAAGATATGGAGGCAACCAACTGTCCATCAATTGATGAATGGATAAAAAAGGTATGATCTGAAATTAAAAGCTTACTCCTTGGAAGAAAAGTTATGACCAACCTAGACAGCATATACAAAAGCAGAGACATCACTTTGCCGACTAAGGTCCGTCTAGTCAAGGCTATGTTTTTTTCCTGTGGTCATGTATGGATGTGAGAGTTGGACTGTGAAGAAGGCTGAGCACCAAAGAATTGATGCTTTTGAACTGTGGTGTTGGAGAAGACTCTTGAGAGTCCCTTGGACTGCAAGGAGATCCAACCAGTCCATTCTGAAGGAGATCAGCCCTGGGATTTCTTTGGAAGGAATGATGCTGAAGCTGAAACTCCAGTACTTTGGCCCCCTCATGTGAAGAGCTGACTCATTGGAAAAGACTCTGATGCTGGGAGGGATTGGGGGCAGGAGGAGAAGGGGGACGACAGAGGATGAGATGGCTGGATGGCATCACAGACTCGATGGACGTGAGTCTGAGTGAACTCCGAGAGATGGTGATGGACAGGGAAGCCTGGCGTGCTGCAGTTCATGGAGTCGCAAAGAGTTGGACACGGCTGAGTGACTGAACTGAACTGAACTGATATAGACAATGGAGTATTATTCAAACATAAGTAAGGAGGAATCCTGTGATGTGCCACAACATGAATGAAACTTAAGGGTATTATGCAAAGTGTATTAAGCCAGACAAAAGACAAATACTACACAATATAACTTATATTTGGAATCCAAAAAAATTGATAACCAACAAAGATCTACTATGTAGCACAAGGAACTCTGGTTAATATCCTATAATAACCTAAATGGGAAAAGAATCTGAAAAGAATGTGCTCAGGGGCTTCCCAGGTGGCACTAGTGGTAAAGAATCCCCCTGTCAATGCAGGAGATGTAAGAAACTCAGGTTCAATCCCTGGGTCAGGAAGATGCCCTGGAGGAGGAAATGGCACCTTACTCCAGTATTCTTTTTTATTTTTTTGAATTTTTACTGAATTTTATTTCAAATAAAAAGTAATACACAAACAATAAAGATGACTTGGAAAATAAAATTAATACTTATTAAGGCATTACACAGTGAGCCACTTATTTTCCTGTAGAATTCTTTTACTTAAAAACTGTAAAATGTATTGATTCACACTTAAAAGAAAGGTTTTCCATATAATTCTATACATTTTTCACTTAGCAACACATCCTTATAGTAACATTCTCTTATAAGATAATTTCTTTAGCTTTTAAAAAAGTAATATAACACATGGTTCAAAGATATACAACTGGTCCAAATATACACAGTTAATGCTCATCTTCTGCAGTAGTTCATGTACTATAAATCTACCATAAATTTTGAATTAACAAATACTGAGCCATTCTGTTCCTTAAGGACCCAGGGACTGAACCTAAGTCTCTTGCATTGCAGGCAGATTCTTTACCCACTAAGCCACCAGGGAAGCCCCATCTAATGGGCTTCCCTCAGCAAAACATGCACACATATTGCTGCATTTACAATAGTTCTTCTATGAACAATGGGATACATGTGTCTTTTCAATTTTGGTTTCCTCAGGGTATGTGCCTAGGAGTGGGGTTTCTGGGTCATATGGTGCTTTTATTCCTAGCTTTTTAAGGAATCCCCATACCGTCTTCCATAGTGGCTGTTATCAGTTTACATTCCCACCAAGAGTGCAAGTGCATTTCCTGTTCTCCATACTCTCTCCAGCATTTATTGTTTTAAAACTTTTTGATGATGGCCATTCTGACCAGTGTGAGGTGATATCTCACATTTCTCTGATAATGAGCGATGTTGAGCATTTTCATGTGCTTGTTAGCTATCTGTATGTCTTTGGAGAAATGTCTGTTTAGGTCTTTTTCACACTTTTTATTGACATGTTTGTCTTTCTGGTATTGAGTTGTATGAGCTGCTTATATGTTTTGGAAATGAATCCTTTGTCGGTTGTTTCATTTGCTATTATTTTCTCCCATTCTGAGTTGTCTTTCATCTTGCTTATAGTTTCCATTGCTCTGAAAAAATTTTGAAGTTTGATCAGGTCCCACTTGTTTACTTTTGTTTTTATTTCCATTACTCTAGGAGGTGGGGCATAGAGGATCTTGCTTTGATTTATGTCATCGACTGTTCTGCCTATGTTTTCCTCTAAGAGTTTCATAGTTTCTGGTCTTACATTTAGGTCTTTAATCCATTTTGAGTTTATCTTTGTGTATGCTCTTAAGAAGTGTTCTAATTTTATTCTTTTACATGTAGCTATCCAGTTTTCCCAGCATCATTTAATGAAGAAGCTGTTTTTGCCCCATTGTATTTTCTTGCCTCCTTTGTCAAAAATAAGGTACCCAGAGGTTCATGGGTTTATTTCTAGGCTTTCTATCTTGTTCCATTGGTCATATTTTTGTTTTTGTGCCAGTACCACACTGTATTGATGACTGTAGCTTTGTAGTATAATCTAAAGTCAGGAAGGTTGGTTCCTCTAGCTCCATTCTTTCTTAAGACTGCTTTGGCTATTCAGGGTCTTTTGTGTTTCCATATGAATTGTGAAATTTTTTGTTCTAGTTCTGTGAAAAATGCCATTGGTAATTTGATAGGGATCACATTGAATCCGTAGATTGCATCTGGTAGTATAGTTATTTTCACAATATTGATTCTTCCTACCCAGGAACATGGAATATCTCTATATCTATTTATTTCATCTTTGATTTCTTTCATCATTTCCTTCTTATAATTTTCTGTGTACAGTTATTTTGTCTCCTTATATAAGTTTCTTCCTAGATATTTGATTCTTTTTGTTGCAACGTGAATGGAATTTATTCCTTAATTTCTCTTTTGATTTTTTCATTATTTGTATGTAGAAATGCAAGTGATTTCTATGTATTGATTTTCTTTCCTGAGATTTTGCTAAATTCATTGATTAGCTCTAGTAATTTTATGATACTGCCTTTAGGGTTTTCCATGTATCATGTCATCTGCAAAATACTTCTTTTCTGATATGGATTCCTTTCATTTCTTTTTCTTCTCTGCTATAGCTAGGACTTCCAAAACTATGTTGAATAACAGTGGTGAAAGAGGACACCCTTGTCTTGTTCCTGATCTTAGGGGAATGCTTTCAGTTTTTGCCCATTGAGAATAATGTTCTCTGTTAGCCAATCATATATGGCCCTCACCAAGTTGAGATAGATTCCTTCTATGCCCATTTTTTGAAGAGTTTTAATCATAAATGGGTGCTGAATTTTGTCAAAGGCTTTTTCTGCATCTACTGAGATGATCATATGGCTTTTATCTTTCAAATTGTTAATAAGGTAATCACATTGATTGATTTGGGTATATTGATGAATCCTTGCATCCTTGGAATAAACCCAACTTAATCATGGTGTATGAGCTTCTTAATGTGTTGCTGAATTTGCTAAAATTAATTAATGTGTTGCTATTTGCTAAAATTTTGTTGAGGATATTTGCATCCATGTTCATCACTGATATTGGCCTGTAGTTTTGTTTTGTTTTGTTTTGTTTTTGTATTGTCTTTGTCTAGTTTTGGCATCGGGGTTTTGGTGGCCAAGTAGAATTGAGTTTGGAAGTGTTCCTTCCTCTGCAATTTTTTGAAAAAGTTTTCAAAGGATAGTCATTAAGTCTTCTTCAAATGTTTCCTGCTACAATTTCAGTGTTTATAATTGGGTTGCTTATAATTTCTATTTCTTCCTGGTTCAGTCTTAGAAGATTGAACTTTTCTAAGAATCTATCCATTTCTTTCAGGTTATCCATTTTATTGCCATACAGTTATTCATAAAATTCTCTTATAATCCTTTGTATTCCTCATTGTTGTAATCTCTCCTTTTTCATTTCATTAATTTTGTTGATTTGATTCTTCTCTCTTTTTTTCTTGATGAGTCTGGCTAAAGGTTTGTCAATTTTGTTTATTTTCTCAAAGAACCAGCTTTTAGTGTTATTTATTTTTACCATTGTCTCTTTCGTAGCTTTTTCAGTTATTTCTTGCTCTGATCTTTATAATTTCTTTCCTTCCACTAATTTTGGGGGTTTTGTTCTTCTTTTCCATTTGACATAGGTGTGAAGTTAAGTTTTCTATTCGATGTTTTTCTTGCTTCTTGAGGTAGGATTATATTGCTATAAACTTCCCTCTTAGAACTGCTTTTGCTGCATGCAGTAGGTTTTGAGTTGTCGTGTTTTCATTGTCATTTGTTTCTAGATATTTTTCTATTTCTTCAGTAACTTGTTGATTATTATCCAGCTTTCTTTTGCTTCCCATTTGCATGGAATATATTTTTCCATCCTCTCACTTTCAGTCTATATGTGTCTTTAGGTCTGAAGTGGGTTTCTTGTAGACAGCCTATATATGGGTCTTGTTTTGTATACAATTAGCCAGTCTGTTTCTTTTGGTTGGAGCATTTAATCCATATACATTAAAGTAATTATTGATATCTTTGTTCCCATTGCATTTTCTTAATTTTGGGGGGTTGGTTTTGTAGATATTTTTCTGATTTCTTGACTCTTTAAGTCCCTTAAATATTTGTGGTAAAGCTGGTTTGGTGGTACTGAATTCTCTTAACTTTTGCTTGTCTTAAAAGCTTTTATTTCTCCATCAATTTTGAATGAGATCCTTGCCAGGTACAGTAATCTTGGTTGTTGATTTTCCCTTTCAGTACTTTAACTATGTCCTGCCATTCCTTTCTGGCCTGCAGAGTTTCTGCTGAAAGATCAGCTGTGAAGCATATGGGGTTTCCTTTGTATGTTACTTATTGCTTTTCTCTTACTGCTTTTAATATTCTTTCTTTCTGTTTAGTCTTTCTAAGTTTTATTAATATGTGTCTGCCTGTTTCTCATTGGGTTTATCCTGTATGGGATTCTTTGTGTCTTTTGGACTTGATTGACTACTTCCTTTTCCATGTTGGGGGAGTTTTCAACTATAATCTCTTCAAGAATTTTTTCATACCCTTTTTTTTCTCTTTCTCTTTCTTCTTCTGCTGCTGCTGCCAAGTCACTTCAGTTGTGTCCGACTCTGCGTGACCCCACAGATGGCAGCCCACAAGAATCCCCTGTCCCTGGGATTCTCCAGGCAGGAACACGAGAGGGTTACCATTTCCTTCTCCAACGCATGAAAGTGAAAAGTGAAGTCACTCAGTCGAGTCGGACATGACTGAGCGACTTCATTTTCACTTTTCAGTTTCATGTATTGGAGAAGGAAATGGCAACCCACTCCAGTGTTCTTGCCTGGAGAATCCCAGGGACAGGGAGCCTGGTGGGCTGCCATCTGTGAGGTCGCACAGGGTCAGACACGACTGAAGCTACTTAGCAGCAGCAGCAGAGGTCTCTGAGACTATCCTTAGTTCTTTTCATTCTTTTTACTTTATTTGCTTTTCAGAAGGTATTTCCACCATTTTATCTTCCAGCTCACTGATTCATTCTTCTCTTTCAGATGGTTTGCTATTGATTCCTTCTAGAGTATTTAGTGTTGGGGGATCCAAAATCACTGCAGGTGGTGACTGCAGGTATGAAAGTAAAAGATGCTTGCTCCTTGGAAGAAAAGGTATGACCAACCTAGACAGTATATTAAAAAGCTGAGACATTACTTTGTCAACAAAGGTCTGTCTAGTCAAAGCGATGGTTTTTCCAGTAGTCATGATTGGATATGATAGCTGGACTATAAAGAAAGCTGAGTACCAAAGAATTGATGCTTTTGAATGGTATTGGAGAGATGTGGTATTGGAAAAGACTCTGGAGAGTCCCTTGGACAGCAAGGGCATCTAACCAGTCCATCCTAAAGGAAAGTATTCTTGATATTCTTTGGAATGACTGATGCTGAAGCTGAACCTCCGATTCTGTGGCCACCTGATGTGAAGAGCTGATTCATTGGAAAAGACCCTGCTGCTGGGAAAGATTGATGGTGAGAGGAGAAGGGGACGACAGAGGATGAGATGGTTGGATGGCATCACTGACTCGATGGATCTGAGTTTGAGTAAACTCTGGGAGTTGGTGATGGACAGGAAGGCTTGGTGTGCTGCAGTCCATGGGGTGCTGCAGTTGCAAAGATTCGCACATGACTGACTGACTGAAATGAACTGAACTGAAGAGCATTTTTTAATTTCAGTAATTGTGTTGCTTGTCTCTGCATGTTTATTCTTTAATTCTTCTAAGTCTTTGTTGATTTATCTTTGCATTTTCTCTCCATTCTGTTTTCAAGGGTTTTGGGGTTTTTTTTTAATCATCTTTGCTATCATTTTTCTGAATTCTTTTTCAAGTAGCTTGCCTATGTCCTCTTCATTTGTTTGGACTTTCATGTTTCTAGTTTGTTCCTTTATTTGTGCAGTATTTCTCTGCTTTTTCATTAAAAAAAAAAAAAAAAAACTTACTGTGTTTGAAGTCTCCTTTACCCAGGCTTCAAGGCTGAATTCTTTCTTCTTTTTGTTTTCTGCCCTCTTAAGTTTGGTGAAGTGGTTTGTGTAAGTTTCATGTAGGGTTTTCATGCTCAGTTTTTGTGTTTTTCCTCTAATGGACAAGGCTGACTGAAGTGATAATCCTGTCTGTTGATGACTGGGTTTGTATTTTTGGTTTTTTGTTGTTGTTGTTGTTGTTGTTTGGATGAGACGTCTCTCACAGGGTGCTACTGGTGATTGGGTAATGCCATGTCTTGTATTCAAGTGGTTTCCATTGTAGGAGTTCTCACTATTTGATATTCACTAGAGTTAGTTCTCTGGTAATCTAGGGTCTTGGAGTCAGTGCTCCCACTCCAAAGGTTTAGGACTTGATCTCTAAGATATCCAAGGAAATCTAACTAAAAGTAGCAGGAACAGATGGTTGTTGGTCTCTTCACCTTCACCAGCAAGCATCTTTCCACCTTCCTCCTCAACCTCCACTCCAGTATTCTTGCAGAGAGAATCCCATGAGCAGAGGAGCCTGGCAGGGATTGAAAAAGAATTTGAAAAACAATAGATAGATGTATGTTTATATCTGAATCACTTTGCTGTACACCTGAAACTAACACAACATTGTTGATAATTATATAGCTCAATATAAAATATTTTTTAAAAAAGAAAAGAAAATGTCAAACTCTCATAGTAACAGAGAGTATAAAAGTATTGCCAGGAGCTCTGAAAAGAGGTTGGAAAAGGATATAAAGTTTTAGCTCTAAGATGAGTAAAGAGTGAGGATCTAGTGTATAATGTGGTGACTATAGTTGATAACACTTACTGAACAGTTAATCCTTGAATAAAGCTGGGGTTAGGGGCACCCACCCTTCAAGCATTCAGAAACCTGAGTCTAATTTATAGTTGGCTCTTCAAATTCATAGTTCCTTGTATCTGAAGTTCCACATCCACAGATCAATAGGTACTGTACTATTTACTATTGAAAAAGTAAAGTTCTTATACAAGAACTGTATAGCCACAACATGTGTTGTTTGAGGATCAACTATATAACTGAACTTTGTTGAAAGAGTGGAACTTAAATGGTCTCACAAGGGAAAAATAATGTAAGATGATGGATGTGTTAAAAGTAAATAATTAACTAGATAGGGATCATTGAAAAAGCAAGAGAGTTCCAGAAAAACATCTATTTCTGCTTTACTGACTATGCCAAAGTTTTTGACTGTGTGGATCACAATAAACTGTGGAAAATTCTGACAGAAATGGGAATACCAGACCATCTGACCTGCCTCTTGAGAGACCTATATGCAAGTCAGGAAGCAACAGTTCAGACTGGACATGGACCAACAGATTGGTTCCAAATAGGAAAAGAAGTGCATCAAGGCTGTATATTGTCACCTTGCTTATTTAACTTATATGCAGAATACATCATGAGAAACGCTGGACTGGAAGTAACACAAGCTGGAATCAAGATTGCCAGGAGAAATATCAATGACCTCAGATATGCAAATGACACCACCTTTATGGCAGAAAGTGAAGAGGAACTAAAAGCCTCTTGATGAAGATGAATGAGGAGAGTGAAAAAGTTGGCTTAAAGCTCAACATTCAGAAAATGAAGATCATGGCATCCGGTCCTGTCACTTCATGGGAAATAGGTGGGGAAACAGTGGAAACAGTGTCAGACTTTATTTTGGGGGCTCTAAAATCACTGCAGATGGTGACTGCAGGTATGAAAGCAAAAGATGCTTGCTCCTTGGAAGAAAAGTTATGACCAGCCTAGATAGTATATTCAAAAGCAGAGACATTACTTTGCTGACTAAGGTCCGTCTAGTCAAGGCTATGGTTTTTCCTGTGGTCATGTATGGATGTGATAGTTGGACTGTGAAGAAGGCTGAGCGCTGAAGAATTGATGCTTTTGAACTGTGGTGTTGGAGAAGACTCTTGAGAGTCCCTTGGAATGAGATCCAACCAGTCCATTCTGAAGATCAGCCCTGGGATTTCTTTGGAAGGAATGATGCTAAAGCTGAAACTCCAGTACTTTGGCCATCTCATGTGAAGAGTTGACTCATTGGAAAAGACTCTGATGCTGGGAGGGATTAGGGGCAGGAGGAGAAGGGGATAACAGAGGATGAGATGGCTGGATGGCATCACTGACTCAATGGACGTGAGTCTGAGTGAACTCTGGGAGTTGGTGATGGATAGGGAGGCCTGGCGTGCTGCAGTTCATGGGGTTGCAAGGAGTCGGACACAACTGAGCAACTGAACTGAACTGAACTGAACTGAGATAGGGAAAATCCTTTCACAATATATATGTATGGTGAGTCACAATATATGCTTTATATGTCTTATAACTGTGCATGTCAATTATACCTCAATCAAGGTAAAATTATATATATATATATATATATATATATATATATATATATATATATATAAGAAGCTCCAGCATTCCTGAATTAAACCTCAGCTTTACAAGATAAAAGTAGGAACAACAGAGTGCCTGCCTCACAAGACCTTTGTGAGGATTACCCTAAATGAGATTAGGCACTCCATAAATGACACTGTTTATATTCCACATCAGCTTCCTCAAATCACAAACACACCCACAGACTGGCAGCTCCCAGACCATGGCAAGAATGTAAACCAGAATCCACCTGAGAAGGAATTTAAGATACCTGAGTTTCCTGCCCGCTGCCACCGGTGCTGAAGCATCACCACAGCAGCATTGATTTCCTCTTTGCAAACCCAGGTTCAGTTTGACATGAGTCAGGGCACTCGTACATTTACAGATGTACCATAAGTGATGGACCTCTGTGCTCTTGTGAATTAGAAATTAAGGCTGATTTACATAATGTTTAGAAAGCTCACAAACTTCGTATTTTGTCTAAAATAATTGTGAAACTCCAAGGTTTTCCCCACTGTGCCAGTTTGGCTGGAGCTGTTGCTCAGATTGCCAGCATGCATCCAGATTTCTCAGTCTAATCTTTGGCAGGATCCTACTCACTCCAGTTTCAGGACCAAGCAATGGCAGCATCCCAACAGCCCAAGAGCACACTCCTGCCAAATCTGCACTGGCCAGGAAAAGCCTTCAAGAATGTGAAACAAAAAAAAAAGTTCAGATCCTCCCCTCAGGGCAGGACTTGACTGAGTCGGCCATCGTGAGTTGGTCAAAGGACATCCTACCTCCTTCAATGCAGAGGCCATGACTAGAGACACCCTTACAGGCATCATGGAGGCACAGTGAAAAGCATTCCATCATGTCATATAGCTCAGACATTAAATAGAAAGGGGGAAAACAGGTCAAATTTGTTCATACTATATAAAATGACACTCTATGTATCTAAGACATATATGGAGGGATTATGTACATAGCAGAATGAAGTGTGGACTTTTGATTATTTGAATAATTGATTAGTAGTTACAGTCCAACTAATAAGTTCACCTTAAGCCCTAAATTATCTTTCTGTGCTATCTACCTTGATCAATACCTCATAAAAATCCCCACTTCATGTTATAATCTATGCTAATAAATATAGCCTGCTAATAAATACCATAGTGACAGCAGAGCCAGTAAACTTCACATTTCTGAGCATAATTATTTTATATTGTCACTTTCAAACATCAAAATATTAACGATGTGAATATCTAGTCATGGAGTTATATTAGGGAATATCTTGATTCAGATACTAGCAATATATTCAGAAAAAGTAAAACCCAGAAAAAGCACCACCAAATCTGGAACTCACCTATAATTAGAATACTTAAGTTAATATTTGCTCTTTTTACAAAATGTTTAAGCTATTTAACCATAAATAAAGTGGCACTAGTGGTAAAGAATTTGCTTGCTAATCCAGTAGACTCCAGTTCAATCCCTGAGTTGGGAAGATCCCCTGGAGAAAAAAAATGGCAACCCACTTTGGCATTCTTGCTTGGAAAACTCCATGGGCAGAGGAGCCTGGCAGGTTACAATCCATGGGGTAGTAAAAGTCAGACATGACTGAGCACCATCATCATCATCAAGAACTAATGTTATTTCTTTTTTGTTTCATCACAATTCAAGTAATTTGGCTATTTATTAACAATTTCTTTCCAAAAGCTTTTGTTCCAGGGCTGTTTTCAACATTTGCCCTGAAAGGTAACATTCTATCTGTTAGCTTCAACGGTCTCCAGATCGGACAAATTAGGTTATCTTATTACAGGCTTAATAATGTTTTCTGCTTTATCTTAAGACCCCAACTAATGCAGAAAAAGTTTTCTGAAACTCAGCAAGGAAAAGAAGTATGAATAAATGGTTATATCATATATGTAGCAAATTAAATATACAAAGTAAGTGAAAATATTAACAGGTAGAGGTGCATAATTTAAATGCACACAGATTTATTTTTAAAAAAGACCTATAGAAGGTAGTAAAGTCTGATTTGTATCTTTGGGATTCAAGAAATGAAACACCCTCTACCTCTACACAGTCCAAAAAACAAATAGGGTCAAACCAGACAGACTACATCAAAGTGCTGTTGAGAACTCATGATGCTTATTATCTTAGGGTACATCAAAAGAACTACATAGGAAATGCAAAATTTTGTCATCTTTTTTTTGTTTGTTTTCCACAACGCCAAGTGTCTACTTGGATTCGTTCTAGCATAGATCTGACCAGATAATGACATGCATTAAACACCTGAAGTGCCCTAAGGAACAAGGTGCCCAGTTGCTTTGATGTCATCTAAACTCAAACACATTATGTATATTTTCAATCAATTTACTTTGGATTCATTTTTATATATGAAACATGGTCAGTGTTCCATGAACACATTTTCAGAGGAAAGATTGCTATAAATACAATGTGATAATGACTGGAATGTTTCAGAGAAGGACAGGAGGAGAAAAGAAGACAAGTGCAAACTCTTATAAAATTTAAAATAAACTGTGAACTAAGACTTGGCATTTCATCATTTTTTAACTGAAATCTAATTTGTAAGTTATGTCCTTTAAAAGAATGTTGCAAGCTTTTTCTTAAATAAATATTCAATTTGAGCTTTGAAAAAGTAATACTTAAGATTTGCTACAACAATAAATCAGTTTAAAAAATTTTTTTAATGTGAGGTAATAACATAGATAGGTAGGAAGATAGATGAGAGACAGTTTTGAGAAGTCTCATTTAAAAATACACATTTTGACTCTGAATCTATATTAATTATTTATGAGTTAAACCTTTTCTTAAGAATGGATTTCAGACTTAGAGTAAAAGAGAACTGTCAATATTAAAAGAAAAATGTTTTAAGCAATGAAGAAGAAAACACATCAATCTTCCAACCTCCTAAAATAATTTCCATGATTGAGCTTTAAAATTTAGTTTTAAGTTTCCTGGAAGCAAAAGCCCCAAAAATTAAAAAAAAAAAAAAAAAGAAAGAAAAAAACTATTTACTTATATTTATTATAATAAAAGAAAACATTACTTCTTTAAGAGATAACACTACTTCATCCTCAAATCAAATTTAGAAGTGATTTGTTAGTTTCCATATAAGGCACAATTAAAAGATAGCAGAAAAAAATTTCACTGATAATTTTATAATCAAGAGATCAATATCCTGTATATTATCACTTCTTATATGGAGCCTCAATAAGCAGAGAACATAACAATTACACCTCACTCATGGTTTTAATTCAGTGTAACAGCACTTGAGTATTAGGAATACATATGTCTCCATTATGTACTATCTGAATAATATTATAAAAATTTTCTCAACTTTTCAGAGTCTGTTGCAGCATTTGAAAATGCGATATGAGTATGAATATAATTCTTTATTTTATAATTAAATAAATAAAAATCTATTCTCTGGCCTGGTAGGAAATATAAACTTCCTATAAACTTTCTGGTCAAAGTACAGCAAAGGTAAAACTTGGACTATATTAAAAGAAAGATGATTTTGACTCTTCTTGAATATCCTTTCATTCTATAAGAAGCTATAAAATTGTTAGTTCAGGTTAAATCCTGAAAATTACCTAAAGCATCAATAGTCTGTTTGGCTAAAGGCAAAGATTTGAGCTTTGTTTATCTAATAAATAAACAAGTCCAGCGATTTCTGGTTGAGTTCAGAGGCAACATTTTAAGCCTTTAATCTGCACAAAGAGTCTCTTGAAAATTCTCTCAGTTTTCTATAATTATGTCAAAGTTGCATATAATAGTAAATTGGTCCCTTACCTCCTCTATGTGATGATTCTTGGGAGTTCTTGCAGTACGGCAGGAGGGCCTTGCCCTAGTGCTCAGGGTAGGTTTTGGGTGATCTTAACGCCGTCTATGGGGTCGCACAGAGTTGGACACAAATGAAGCGACTTCACAGCAGTAGCAGCAGCAACAACATCCCAGTTCTTAGGAATGGAGACCAGGACAAAAGTTCAATTCTGTGAACAAGGGCTATGAAAAAAGAAGTTTGGTACCAATGACTTGACAAGAAGAAGTTGATGTGAGGATGAGACATTATGTTTTATTAATTCCAGAGTCAATAAAGTTAGTGACCACTGACAGTTTAAGTGTAAGCCAGGCATAGACTTTCTATAGTAGAAATAAAATGCTCTCAATTATCAAAAAATATAAAATCCAATAGAGAAAACTAGACAATAAACAATATCAATTGCAGTCTTTAGATAAAAACAAGTTATAGTGAGAAGAATTTTAACTATAAAGAAAAGAAAACTGTATTCTAAACCCAATGTAACTGTTTTCTAGGATTTGGTCCAAGGTGGTCAAATCTCTGGACCTCAATTTCTTTTGTATCTTTTAGTTCATTGCTAAGTTAAAGATTATATCTACAAAACACCTAGTGCAGCCTGACATATGAATGATACTCATATTACTATCTGAAAGATGCTAAAAGAAGGTGATTTTTTTGTCAAGAATTGAAAGATACAGTTACACAAATAAACAGAATTTAGAATGTTAGAGTTTCTATTTTTAGTAAAATAAGTGAACTCAGTTATGGGAATCCATCCTCTAACACCCCCACTAGAGTGTAGGAAGAGGTGATTTGACAGTATGTGAAGAAGTAGGAGTCAATTATCAAAAAAGAATCAACAGAAGTAAATGCCTATGTAAGAGCCTTGAGTAACAGAAATGGGCTAAGGAAGCAGGCAGAAGCCTTTCTTCATAGCCTGGGTTGTGGCAAAGTAAGTAAGAGTTAGCTTCTGGAAAGAAGGATTTTGCTAAACCTTTAATTTTTTAATCCAGACAGCTCTCAGCCACCTAAGAACCTATATAATTAATTTTTACATACAGAAAACAATTTCTATACCTTCTGTGAAAACATGATGAGTGCAGTCGACTGGAGAGTCTTTCATTAAAAACAGTTTCAGAGATTCTCAATACACATTTAACCAAGAGTAGTTGGCAACCCACTCCAGTATTCTTGCCTGGAGAATGCCAGGGACAGAGGAACCTGGTGGGCTGCCGTCTCTGGGGTGGCACAGAGTCGGATACGACTGAAGCGACTTAGCAGCAGCAGCAGCAGCAGTGGAAAAAAGAATCAGTGTCAATGCTGACTATATATCTTAATCTAGTCCTTTCTTACTTGGCTTTAATCTCAATAGATTTCTCTGAAGCTTCAAAGCAGGGTGGCAGCGGAGTGGGGGATGGGAGCAACTGACATGGACTCACACACAACAGAACAAACCTGGCAGGCCTCTAAGGTACAGCAGCCTTAAAATAACCCTGTGCCAGCAAGTCACAGGCAAGTTTGATTGCCAGGGAATTGCCCCTGTTGACATTCACATCCAGTGACCTACCAGTGAGAACACAGTGACAGTAGCTTGATGGCCTGCCTGTAGCTAAAGAGGTGGTTTCCATCCAGGGCATCTGTGCATTGTTAAGCAAAACCATATGGAGGAGTATGTTTAGAAGGACTGAGGTTATTTATATTCACAATGGAATGTCCATATTGGGGTCTTAACATAGCATAGGAAATCCTCTTGTGATGCTATGCCTAAAGTCCCATTTGTTCACATAGATGAGTGAAGAGTCATTTTTACCAAAAAAGTTATACTCAAATTCAGAACACCATGATAAATTGGATCCTAAAGAAAAAAGTGTAAGCTATTTTGTGACAGCGGCACTTTCCATGTGTTTTATGTTAATATCCCATGCTGGCAAAGTACTTTGTCCTATTTTTTATGATTTTTAAAAGAAAAGTGCCCACTTTCTCTATAAGCTTTATATAAAAAGGTCTCCTTAGACTCTCCTGTCTAAGAAATTGGGTCAGTGATGGAGAATGAAATATTAAAAGCACTTTAAGAGAAAAGGGATCATAGTTATAGAAATTGATGTCATGATCATTTTATCTATTATTGGTTACAGTAAATGTACAGACCTTATAATAAATATAACTGAAAAAAGATGCCTAAATCTTACCTGAAACTTTATTATAGATGGGTTAATAATGTGTTTTTCCAGTTATTAGAAAAGATATTGATACTTCCTCACTGACTTGCTTTTCATTTCATGAATGGTAATGAGCATATATTATTGATGATGAGCATATATTACTGCATTTTCTCTATATGTACTATCCATGCTAACCATTATCACAACTACTCCATACAGTAAGACTTATAGGGAAGGAGATCAGAAGATGCATCTTCACTTGGTTCTTTTATTATAGAAGTGGAATTTCAACTACATAGAGAGTTCCTGAGAGTGGCTCTCTATCTAGATAGAATATTCCCTAGTTTTCTTCACCTTAGAAGTTTTAAGTTTGTCTAAGAGGTGAGTAGAAGAGAAATAAAATATTCAAGCAATAATCCCCAAAGATAGGGGTTTCCTAGCACTTTGCCTTTATCATGTTCTTCATTACTTTCATTGGGGATGATTTCCAGACTTTTTCTACTCATTGAAGTCACTCATATCCTTCAAGACTATTCCTCTTTAGAATTATAATCTGTTTCATATTATGGCTACATGTATATAGACCTATCTCACCTAACTGGATTATAAACTCTCACAGAGCAAGAAACATATATTAATCATCTTTTTCTGGGTGTTGAATGAATCTTGTGAGGGAAGCCAGAGTGGCAGAGAGGAGAGCAAATATTTTGTGTGAGAAGAGTCAGATTTGCATTTGCTTGGGCTTTCTTGGATTATAATCCCAATAAGATAATCTCTACAGATTCTATAGTGTTTCTTGTACTACTTTATTCTTTAGGAACTCTCAGTAGTTAAAGCTGTAGATAACAAAATAAATGTGTCTGGGGTATTGTTGTTGTTCAGTTTCTAAGTCGTGTCTCTTTTTGACTCTATGGACTGAAGTACAACAGGCTTCCCCTATCCTTCACTATCTCCCAGAGTTTGCTAAACTCAAGGGCATTGTGTTGATGATGCCATCCAGCCATCTCATCCTCTACCATCCCTTGCTCTTCTGCTTTCAATATTTCCCAGCATCAGGGTCTTTTCCAATGAGTCAGCTCTTCACATCAGGTGGCCAAAGAACGGGAGATTCAGTGTCAGTCCTTCCAATGAATATTCAGGGTTGATTTCTTTTAGAACAGATTGGTTTGATCTCCTTGCAGTCCAAGGGACTCTCAAGAGTCTTCTCCAGCATCACAATTCAAAAGCATTTTTGGAAGTAAAGCTATGACAAACCTAAACAGCATATTACAAGCAGATATCACTTTGCTGACAAAGGTTTGTGTAGTTAAAGCTGTGATTTTTCCAGCAGTCATGTACAAATGTGAGAGTTGGACTATAAAGAAGGCTGAGTGTAGAAGAACTGATGCTTTCATATTGTGGTGTTTGGGGTGCAAATTATTTAATTATCAACCTCTCTTTATGTCAGTTGCAGTATAATATATAATAGTCAGCATTTATTGAGTACTAGCTATATACATATGAAATAGTTTCTGTGTTGAATATAGGCTATCATCTGTCTCTTATACACACAGATACAAAACACCCACCTGAATGGTCACTATTATTATCCCCTCTTACAAATTAGGAAACTGAGCATAAACAATATAAAGCGTAAAAGTAGTGGAGGAAGGATTAGAATTCAGGTCTGTTGACTCTAAAATCCTATACATCAAAATAAGAATAAAAAGAATAGTAATGTGATAGTTTCTAAAATTACAATAATAAATTTCAATTTAAATATTTAACTGAACTGTTTACAATCTACCAGATAATATAAGAAAGTATATTTACTGAAAATAAGAGAATTTTAAAAAATATATTTGGGAGGTAGGGAAATTCTTTTGAATGGATGAATCAGAGAAGACTTCTTGAGAGAGGTGGAGATTGTAAAGGGTAAGCAACAGATGCTTGGAAAGTGAGAATCTAGACATTCTAGGAAAATGAAACATAAATATACATAGATGTAACATTGTGTATATGTATTTTCAAAGTCCCTATTTTGTTTGAGGGCTTCTATTCTGTTTATTTTTATTTTCATTGGTTTGTTTGTTGTTTTGCAGGAATTTAAAGTATTTATATGCAGAGTACATCATGAGAAATGCTGGGCTGGAAGAAGCACAAGTTGGAATCAAGACTGCCGGGAGAAATATCAATAACCTCAGATATGCAGATGACACCACTCTTATGGCAGAAAGTGAAAAGGAGCTAAAAAGCCTCTTGATGAAAGTGAAAGAGGGGAGTGAAAAGGTTGGCTTAAAGCTCAACATTCAGAAAACGAAGATCATGGCATCTGGTCCCATCACTTCATGGGAAATAGATGGGGAAACAGTGGAAACAGTGTCAGACTTTATTTTTGGGGGCTCCAAAATCACTGCAGATGGTGATTGCAGCCATGAAATTAAAAGACCCTTACTCCTTGGAAGAAAAGTTATGACCAACCTGGACAACATATTCCAAAGCAGAGACATTACTTTGCCAACTAAGGTCCATCTAGTCAAGGCTATGGTTTTTCCAGTGGTCATGTATGGATGTGAGAGTTGGACTGTGAAGGAAGCTGAGCGCTGATAAACTGATGCTTTTGAACTGTGGTGTTGGAGAAGACTCTTGAGAGTCCCTTGGACTGCAAGGAGATCCAACCAGTCCATCCTAAAGGAGATCAGTCCTGGGTGTTCACTGGAAGGATTGAAGCTAAAGCTGAAACTCCAGTACTTTGGCCACCTCGTGTGAAGAGCTGACTCACTGGAAAAGACCCTGATGCTGGGAAGGATTGGGGGCAGGAAGAGAAGGGGACGACAGAGGATGAGATGGCTGGATGGCATCACCAACTCGAAGGACATGAGTCTGGGTGAACTCTGGGAGTTGGTGATGGACAGGAAGGCCTGGTGTGCTGCGATCCATGGGGTCGCAAAGAGTCGGACACGACTGAGCAACGAATTGAACTGAAAGTATTTATAGGGCTTCCCTGCTGGCTCAGATGGTGAAGAATCTGCCTGTAATACAGGAGACCTGGGTTTGATCCCTGAGTTGGGAAGATCCCTTGGAGAAGGTAATGGCTACCCACTCCAGTATCCTTAATTATAAGGATAGGAAGGTCTTAAACACCATGCTCAGCAATACAAATTGCATTTTATTGGCAATGAAATAAAGTAAGACCCTGTGGGGTCCTCTTGAGATACAAGTCCATTCTGTGTCCCCCATTTCTTGTTTATAGGAAATAGATTTCATTCAACTTCCATGACCTTCCCTGCATTCCAAAGGCAAATTCAAACAGTTTCTAGTCAGGGAAGGGAAGGTATGTAGAAAAAAAGAGAGGAGCAGTTAAGAAACAATAGTGTAGGTTTGGACAGGGTCCTGGTTCCTCCTCAAGGAATTCTGCAGGTAACTAAGGACCCCACTGTGGATGGTGACTGCAGCCATGAAATTAAATGATGCTTACTCCTTGGAAGAAAAACTATGGCCAACCTAGACAGCGTATTAAAAGCAGAGATGTTGCTTTGCCAACAAATGTCCATCTAGTCAAAGCTATGGTTTTTCCAGTAGTCATGTATGACTGTGAGAGTTGGGCCATAAAGAAGGCTGAGCATGAAGAAGTGATGTTTTTAACTGTAGTATTGGAGAAGACTCTTGAAAGCCCCTTGGACTGCAAAGAGATCAAACCAATCAATCTGAAAGAAATTCAATCCTGAATATTCACTGAAAGGACTGATGCTGAAGCTGAAGCTCCAATCCTTTGGCCAGCTGATGCAAAGAAGTGATTCATTATATAAGATGCTGATGTTGGGAAAGATTGAAAGCAGGAGGAGAAGGGAACAATATCGGACAAGACAATTGGATGGCATCACCAATTCAGTGGACTTGAGTTTGAGCAAGCTACAGGACATGGTGAAGGACAGGGAAGCCTGGTGTGCTGAAGTCCATGGGATCACAAAAGAAGGACATGACTGAGCAACTGAACAACAACAAAGGGCCCCACCCAAGTAGAGGATGGTAACTTCAGGCTAAGCACAAGATTCCTAGCATACTATTCTGTCACCTCTCCACCAATCAATCAGAAGACAGTCACACGCTCTGTAGCTCTCACTCCAAATTTCACCTATAAAACCTTTTTCCCCCAAAACCACTGGGAGCTCTGGCTTTTCAGCTCAAGCCACCCATTCTCCCTGTTTGGCCCACAGTAAATTTTCTCTGCTCCCAGCTCTGACATTTCAGTTTGTTTGACTTCACTGTGCATTGGGCTTAAGATTTGTTTAGTAGGTAACAGTAAAAGGGATTCATCAAGGTCAACTTGTGCTTTAAAAGAAACTGATCTGGTGGTTGCAGTTGAATCAACACTAGGAGTGGCTGAAAGGGTGTAGCTCATTTAATTCAACTCTCTAAATAAAAATAATGAGAGCCTGGTTTGTACCACAGGATTGAAAAGGATCGTATCTTGCAAAAATGAATTCTATAAGGCTAGTTATGTAGGAAAAGAGTCAATTCAAAGATAATACTAAAGTTTTTCCCTGAATAACTGACGAATAAAATATATGGTTTGAGAAAAAGATATTAAATTTATTTGCTTATCTATTGAACCTAAAATGCCAACCAGATATTCAAGACTATCTGACCAATCATTGGAATTTAATCATTAGTAGGTGGTCAGATGATTTGAGAATAAGAATTGTGGAAGTTATCTGGGGAGATACATCATCTTTGAAATCCAGGGAATGGATTAAATTGTGACTTATACCAACATGCCTTTCTTTTCCTCATATTATTTCTATATTATTGTGTACTGTGTTTCAAAAAACTAAGTAGGGGTCTTTTTGTTAAAAAAAAAAACAAAAAACTTTCACTCATTTTAATTCAGAAAAGAAGGAAATACATAGTCTGTTTGGATAATAAAACACAAATACATTCTACATTCTCAATATTTAGAAAAGAAAACAAAATGGAAGCTAGCCCTATGAACTTCAAAGTTCATGAAAACATATTGAAAATCATGTCTGGAGGCAATAGGAGAAAGCGTGTTAATTGATAATTTGCAGAACTCCCAGCATCAACCCACAAGCGAGGAACACAAGAGAAACAATGTGCTCTTCCACATTAATTGACTTCAATCCTTTGAGTATACTGTCTAACTGTCTAATGAATAGATCAGGGTGAAACAGTGGACAGCTGGATATCAGAGAAGCATGTGATACAACTGCATGACACAGGGATTGATTTACAAGATCAAAAACATAGCTTGGGGGAAGAACTCTTGGAATGGATTACAGATTGGCTTGGGAACAGGAAACTAGTGTCAGCCAGAGGGAGGGGACTTAGTGGCAGACAGCTAATAAGTAGGACCCAAACATTTGGTCTTTCCATGTATGTCCATGAAAGTTGTATGCAGGATTTTGGGAGAATATAAACTTCACTTGTCCCAGAAAGTACACTAACATAGTAACTGTTGCTAGGAAGAAGAGAAATGGTTAAAGTTGTTCAGCTAGGAAGAAAAATCTCAAAGGAGGCCCTCCATTACAGCCCCATTTCCCAATGAGATTAACACAGAAATTCAGAGTAAGTATTTAGAAACTTGTATAGCAGTTTTACAGAGTATCTTATATCTGTTGAACTTAATAATAATTTTTTAATGATGAGTATTGTTTTGTATATCTTTTAAATTCATTTTTCTATTAATTCAATTGTATAGGTATTTTATACTTAAAAAAATTGGTCTGTGACAGTTTGGAACTTTAAAAAAATGGTCCTTCAATACAGATAATTTAAGAAACACTGGCATAAAAGTACATTTTTTGGCCAATAATTGGGACTGGGGCACTTCGTTTGGACTAAGATAACTGGGTTGAGATTTTGAAGCAAGATATTTTTGCAGGGGAATTCCTATGGACAGTAAAAGAGACTGATGTATTTTGAGAACTTTATGAACAGATGACTATGATTCCATAGTTTCTGAGCCCAGGGACCTGTATTTTTAAATCTCTTGGGTAATTTTTATGATCATAAAGTTTTGGAAATACATCACAAGAAATCAACAGTGTTCTCTATATGGTAATTTTTGTTTGTTAGAATCTGACCAAAAAGGTCTCAGAATTCTGAATCACACAAATAAGATTTTTTTTTTTCTAATTTTCTGTTTGAGGGCAAAGTCATAGAAATTATAGGCACTGTATTAAAAAACATGTCCCAACAATGGGGTGAGGGGATTGTGGTAGCTGCCATCAGGATGACTGAGTAGGAGCTTGCTATAGCACCCAAACTGAGTTGCCTCTCATAGCCACAGCTAGGACACAGGCTCCAGCCTCACCTTCCAGCTCATGGTCCAGTACAGCAGCACCATACACTATCTCCTTTTCTCTTTTTCCCTCCTTTCCCCTTCTGATTTCCCCTTTCGCCTTGTCTCTTTTCCTTTTCCTCTTTCTCTCTTCCATTTTTCTTCTCACCTTAATTTCCTTACACTTACCCCATCTTTTCCCCCTTTCCATCTCCTTTTCTGCTTCTTCATCCCCCTCTCTTTAATTTACTCATTGACTATTTCCATAAATATATATGTATTGGTACTTTCTTGGGGCAAAATACTGTGTAAGAGCTGGAGATAAGAGGGCAAGTGAGGCACCAGCCACGGCTTCAGGGTATTAGGATGACCCTCAAGGAACAGATGGATTGATAAAGCAGTAAACTCTTTTTCCAAAACCAGAACAACTGATTCCTACTTTTCTTTCTTCTTCTTTCCCTTCCCTGGCCAACTCAACAAAAGTAAACGTCTCACTTATGAAGATCCACATTTGGTACCACAGGATGCTGAGATTTAGCCCCAGATCTACTTTATATATATATATATAAATTATATATATAACTGTCATTTGCTTTACTAGAAGAAAGAAAATTTTTCTTTCTCTTTAGCTGAGATCCTTCCCTTCTTTTATTTCATGATAATCTGAACTGCTTCACACATTTGTTCTTCTACCTATATCCATAGTAATTATATCTTGAAACTGCTCTGATGTGGAGGCACTCACACTATTCAAATATAAGCCCATAGATTTGTATTTCTTCCTGTTTATCTACTGCTGTGATTCAAATTACCCTAAAATTAACAGCTTAAAACATTAAACATGCATTATCTTACACAGATTTCTGTGGTCAGAAATCTACGAATATCTTAGCTAGGTGGTTCTGGCTCAGGGGCTCTCATAAGGCTGTAGTCAGGCTGTCAGCTGAGAATACAATCATCTGAAAGGTTGACAAGGTATAAAGAACCCATTCTCAACATGGCTCAGATGTATGACTGGTGTTGGTTGGAAGCCTCAGTTTATTATAGATGGTTGATGTGTACCTTCATACATACCTACATGGACCTCTCATACAGCTGCATAAACATTCTCACCAAATGCCAGGTAGCTGCCCCCAGAGCAGGCATGAGTACTGAGTCGCTTCAGTCATCTCTTTTGACCCAGTGGATCATAGCACTCCAGGCTCCTCTGTCCATGGGGTTCTCCAGGCAAGAATGCTGAAAAGTAGGAGATCCAAAAAAAGAAAAAGAAAACAGGGAGGAATCCACAGTGCCTTTGTGAATAAGTATTGATTGGAAGTTGCACAGCATCACTTCCACTTTATTTAATGTATTAAATGTAAGTCACTAAATCCAACTACATTCAAAGATTCAGAGAGAGGGAAATTAGGCTATGCTACCTGAAGGGAGAAATGTCGAAACAGTGAAGAACAAATGAGATTTTAGTACACTTGACTCCTTCATATCATTATATCCTATATCCAAATCACTGACAGATTCCTTTTTTCAATCTTCTTCTCAGGATTCATTCAGTTTATATGTATATCTAAGATAAAAATCTCATTCTTTTTCTTAATAATTTAACATCTTTCCTTTATGATCTCATTAACTCTGATATAATTCCTCTTCAATAAACCTTGACTAAAATAATCTCAGTGCTTCTACTCACTAAGAAATCACAATATTCTGCCCACCCAGTTTTGTTATTAGCTCACAGGGCTTCACAAATCAAGTCTATACCGATGCTTCTAGAATCAAGCTTTGTTCTTAAACTGAAACTTTTTCCTTTTTCTCTCTCATTCAAACAAAGGAATAGTTAACCTTTGCTTCTCATCAGAAGCCACAATCAACCAACCTATTCAGACAAAACATAGGTAGCATAGGAAGCATTGTTTTAAGTCTAAAAAGTCTCTCCAGACTAGACACTAAGTGAAAGAAAGACTATTTCTGTTGTGTTGACTGATGTATACCTGGTACCTGAAACAATGTCTGGCACACAGGGGCTCATAAACAGTATTTACTAACCATAAAAACAAGTAAAATTAAATGGGTGGATAAATGAGCTGCATGAAATAGCCTCTGAGGGGTTCACCCTAAAAACAGTCGGTAACAAATATGATGCCTTAATTCCCCCACATTTCCCAGATCACAATACTGTAACTTATCTTTCCTATACATTTTCCTCTTAAGGCAAATATCTGTTGATTTGTTTTCATTTATTCATTACTTATTCAAGCTTTAAAGCAAGGATACAAATCTGTGGACTTATTGTAGAACTATTTTATTCTCAGTGAAAAAACAAGTTCTTATAATTTTAATTGTGGTAACCAAGAATATATATATATGTATATATAACTGGAAATATTGAATTTGTGGTGGAAAACACTGTAGGTATTCTGAAAATCAACCACATCAATACTTGTATCACAAACTCCCTTGGTAATGTAAACCAAACTGCAGCCCCTAGACCTTTTTCTTTTATGCAAATAATTAGTTTAATTCACTTGTTCAACAAAGATTTATTGTATTATTGTTTTCTACAGGTGTATATCAGTTCAGTTCAGTCGCTCAGTCATGTCCGACTTTTTGCGACCCCATGAACTGCAGCACACCAGGCCTCCCTGTCTATCACCAACTCCCAGAGTTCACCCAAACTCACGTCCATCGAGTCGGTGATGCCATCCAGCCATCTCATCTGTCGTCCCCTTCTCCTCTTGCCCCCAATCCCTCCCAGCATCAGGGTCTTTTCCAATGAGTCAACTCTTCACATGAGGTGGTCAAAGTACTGGAATTTCAGCTTTAGCATCAGTCCTTCCAAAGAACACCCAGGACTGATCTCCTTTAGAATAGACTGGTTGGATCTCTTTGCAGTCCAAGGGACTCTCAAGAGTCTTCTCCAACACCACAGTTCAAAAGCATCAATTTATCAGCGCTCAGCTTCCTTCACAGTCCAACTCTCACATCCATACATGACCACTGGAAAAACCATAGCCTTGACTAGATGGACCTTTGTTGCCAAAGTAATGTCTCTGCTTTTTAATATGCTATCTAGGTTGATCATAACTTTCCTTCCAAGGGGTAAGTGTCTTTTAATTTCATGGCTGCAATCACCATCTGCAGTGATTTTGGAGCCTAAAAAATAAAGTCTGACACTGTTTCCACTGTTTCCCATCTATTTCCCATGAAGTGATGGGACCAGATGCCATGATCTTAGTTTCCTGAATGTTGAGCTTTAAGCCAGCTTTTTCACTCTCCTCTTTCACTTTCATCAAGAGTCTTTTTAGTTCCTCTTCACTTTCTGCCATAAGGGTGGTGTCATCTGCATATCTGAGGTTATTGATATTCCTCCTGGCAATCTTGATTCCAGCTTGTGCTTCTTCTAGCCATATATAGATATAAGCAAAATAGATATTATTACTAGTCTCTTAGGAAACTTAATCTAGTTTTGCAGCAAGTCACAAATAAATATGTAATTACAACTAATTTGCTAACCAAAATAAAATTTTGGATTTAAGAACAACAAAAATACATGATCTGATGAAAAAATGTATATAGAAAACTTGTTACCCCTTGCCCCCTTACAATTGACATCTGAAGATGAAATATATTAACATAAAGTGAAAACGTCTGCGTAGCAGAATGTGTAAAATCATTCACTGCACACCAAATAGGACTCATCTCTGCTATCTGTGTGCTCTTGGTGTTAGAGGCTCTCCACTTCTTTCAATCTACTGAAAACTAGCTTCATACAACTTAATTCTTGCCAAAATAATAGAATGTTTAAAAGGATAACTTCTATACAACTGAATATTATCTGGAATAATTTGAAAGTAAAAGTTAACTATTCTGCAGCCACAAAAGGAACTACTAGGATCTAAATCTTTTTCACTGTAGGGCAAAGGCTGCCAAAACTCAGCCAAGAATCAAAAATGGCCCTGTCAGGACTTACATTTCACTCTCAAAATGGATGATTTGAGGAGAGTTTAGCAAAGGAATAGTTACAAATGGAGTAGGGAAGGCATTAAAAAATACAAGGTAGCATGCAGTATTCCAGAGCTAGGAGTAGTTGGTGGGTGTCATTACCACCTGGGACTGCAGGTTCAAGGGGGAGAACAAAAGGCAGGGAGAGTGGTGTGGAAAGGGCCATCTGACAGAGGTCTTCAGCTTATGGAAGCAGTCAGTACCCAGCAAGCCCACAGGAAACCAGGAAAACAGCTTCCCTAAATGTATTGTCCTCTCTCAGAACTCATCCTGGTGCCCCCACCGCCACCCCCTTATTCAAACAAACAGAAAGCAGAAGGGAAGAAAGATGTTTACGTTCATCCCAGCCACTGGTGCAGAGGTGGGAGAAGTGTGGAGTTGGCCTGGAGTAGTAAGCAGAAGATAACCAGCAAAAGTCAGTCACTTCCATTCCTTAATGTTCACTTTGGTCCCTTTTCCAGCAAGAGATTTATTCCTCCAGCTTAATCCATCAGACACTCGTCATGACCATGTTCCTACCTGAAACCTAAATCATGAGCCATCATTGGTTCTTGTTCCCATAAAGGGTAGTAGGGAAGGAGTAAAGGAACAGGAACAGAAGCAATTAATTAACATAAAATAGAATAACCACAGTTCCTCTTCTAAAGCTGGTCACAAGGTCTCTGTTAGTAATCAGAGCTGACACTATCCATTCTTGCCCTAGGTCAATACCTCAGTTAGATGGGGCTTTTCAGATAGTAAGGTGACTCAAATCATTACTCTGGGGTAGAGGGACATGAGCCCTTAGTTACCTTCTCTTTATTGGGTTTCCATTGACCAGGACTACTGAGCAAGAGAAAATATTAAGAGATACCTTAGTGAGTCCTCTGGGTTCCAAATATAATTTTCTTTGTCTTTATTGTGTAGCAGCAACCCAATTTAACCCTAGTAATTGGCACATCTGTCTCAATCAGAATAATGACTCCTTTCTCTGTCTTCTGGTTCAGAAACATGAAGAGTCAGGCAGCAGACCCAGCTCTCACCAGAATACATGGTCATTCTTTTGGATAATGGGTACATCAGATAATGGGTAATGTAAAATGTGCTCTAGATGGAGGCCATGTCAGGATAGTAATGCTGGCCAGGGTGTCCAGGCAAGAAAGGCAAAACTGTTCCTGTAATTTGATAATTTTCCTATGGAAACAAAGCACTGATTTAGCCATGAGGGGAGGGACTAAGTGTAATAAACTGGCTACCAGGTAGCCAGATTAGTCCTCCAGGAATTGTTCCCATATCAGGGCTTAACTTTAGGTTTTCTTGGTAGATGGGCACTCAACAGTGGCAGGAGCAAATAAAGCCTTGTGAGGACATATTGTTGAGTTTATAGGGTTTATTTTCTGATTGAGGGGTAGTCTTGTAAGACTGAATTGATTCAAAGAAAAAGTTAAGGAACTGTCTACTGAGCATGTATCGATCACTTCAAGCTTTAAGGAAAACCCAACTTTTTTCTGAAAATACCCAAATACCCTAAAGTTTTCCAAGAAAAGCGATATGGATTTCTTAGTCAAGTAAAGGCAGCTGACAAGAAAAATACATGAAGACTTGGCAGCCTTCTCCCCATGAGAAAGATGTCTTTCTCTTGCAAATTTTAAAGGTTATAATTTTTTATTAAAAAGAGGGTAAATAGAAGATATGGCATGTTGGATTAGTCATAATTCCCCTGCCTTCCTTTCCAGCACATATTTCTGTACCACAGACTTTTCTACTCAAGTCGTGGTTCATGGAGCAGAACCATCACCTATGGTCTTGTTGGCAGTGACTACTGGACCTACTAAATTCCCTGGTGGCTTGCATGGTAAAGAATTTGCCTGCAATGTAAGAGTCCTGAGTTTGATCCCTGGGTCGGGAAGATCCTCTGCCTGGAGAATTCTATGGACAAAGGAACTTGGCAGGCCCCAGTCCATGGGGTTGCAAAGAGCCGGACATGACTGAGTGACTAACACACTAGATTAGAACCTGCATTTTAACAAGATCTCCAGTTTATTCATATGTATATGTATATACATATGTATATCTTGAATTTTGAGAAATATTGCTGTAGACTCCTTTAGTATCCTTTGTAGCCAGAGTTTCTCATATGACCTACATTCTGCCAAGCAGATGTATCTACATGTGTACAAGATTTATAGTAATAAAGTGAACCATCGCATACAGCAGTAGTTTTCAAACTTTTGCATGCATCACAAACACAAATCAGCAGGCCTCACTCCCATAGCATTAATTCAATAGCTTTGGGATAGGCTCTGAGAATTTGCATTTTTAATCAAGTTACCAGGTGATGGCAATGCTGTTGCCAGGTACCACACTTTGAAAACCACTCTCAAACAGCATAGTGGCAGGGGTGTCTGGTTCTTTGGAGGCCAGCAGCAATGGGAGAACTTGTCCAATGGAACATCTTCAATGATGATGGCAAAGGCATTAGGTTCCAAGGCCAATGGTAATAACAGCTTCTTTAGTAAGCCAGTTTTCAGTGTGGTTCTGGGCGTTGTTCCCAGAAACTCAGCCTAGAGTCTGTACTCTTAGCTCTCCCAAAAATTCTGTGAACTATCATAAATCCCTTGCCAAGTAAACTTGCTAGGTCAGATTCTGTTGCTTACAACTAAGAACACTAGCCAATGGAGACCTTACATATGCTTATGAAAGGAATTTTAGGGCCTGATTTATTATTCAGCCCAGGTCATCTCTTAGTCCATTCAGGCTACAATAACAAAATACCACAGACTGGGTGGCTTATAAACAAAACAAATTTATTTCTCATAGGTCTGAAGTTCAAAGTCCAAGATTGGAGTGTCATCGCAGACTTCCAGGTCATACTTTGCATTATGTCCTCACATGGCAGAGGTGCAAGCAAGCAATCTGAGCATCTTTAGTAAAGGCACCAATCCCATTCATGTGGGCTCTGCTCTCAGGACCTAATCACCTCCTAAGGGGCCATCCTCCTAATACCGTCAACTTGTGAAGGTTGCTAAGTTGTGCCCAACTCTTTGTGGCCCCATGGACTGTAGCCTGTCAGGCTCCTCTGTCCATGGAATTCTCCAGGCCAGAATACTTGAATGGGTACCTATTCCCTTCTTCAAGGGTTCTTCTCAACCCAGGGATCGAACCCAGGTCTTCCACATTGCAAGCAGATTTTTACCATCTGAGCCATCAGGGAAGCCCAAGAATACTGTAGTGGGTAGCCTATCCCTTCTCTAGCAGATATTCCTGACCCAAGAATCAAACTGGGGTCTCCTGTATTTCAGGCAGATTCTTTACCAGCTGAGCTTCCTTCACATCAGGGGTTAGGATTTCAATATATGAGTTTTAGGGAAATACATTCAGATCATAAAACCTAGGTTAGGATTTTATGAAGGGACAATGTAGATAGAAGGGACTATGCTTAGTCAGAAATAAAGAATGTTTTAAAATAGCACCTCCTGTGTCAGACAGTTTATGAACCTAATCACAGTAGCAGGGGACTGAAGTTGAGCATGAATCTAGGGCAGGTGAGGGATACTCAGCATTTGGGATTATCAAGAGGACTTAACCTCAGTCCCTGAGGTAGTAGTAGAACCTACATTATGTAAACCCTATCATGTTGATGAACAAAGAACAATGGATGTTTTTTAACATCCACTGAAAAGTAACTTCTATTGGGTATCCAACCACATCGTAAAGCAGCAATGAAAGGCCTAACTTTGGATCATGCATAAATATACATTTAAAATAATTCTTCACAGAAAGTTGAGCTAATTATATGTACTGAATATGCCTTCTCTTAAAAACAGGGCTAACTAGTAGTTATGATGATAACACTGTCAAGTGCTGGCTCCCTAAATACCAACAACACAGCCTGTTGATGGCTTGTTGAGGCAAAGCTGAGTTTGTCACTCATCATGGAAGACAAGATACTACCATGACAGTGCTTCGGCAGTGTCTCAGGGAGGCAAGCTTGTAGTTTGCTGAGAATTGGAAGCTTCGTTTAAGGCGGTCTTTTAATTTGGAAGGGTGAGGTTGGAGATGGGGGATTGGTTACAACTGGGTCAGGACCATGAGACAGTAAGATAAGATTTTTTGAGGCAAGAGGTTCAAAGAACTTGAGGGTTCAAACTGCTTATTGAAGCTTTCCATTGAAAAGTTAAAGCCATAAATCTGGGCAAAAGTTTCATGAAATAATAAAGTTATGTTCATATAGACAGAACATTTTGAGTGAAAGTAAATTTCTAAGCTTCCAATATCCAAGCTTCATGTGTGTATGTTGGGGATTGTGGGGTGGGGGTGGGGAAGTAGGAGGCAAATTATTTTGGTTCTCACATCCTACTAGAAAGTAAAAATTCCTGCATTTTACTGGAAAATGAAACTCTTTGGAGAAGGAATCTTCTACTACCAGTGCCTGGTAAGTACCTGGCACTCAATAAACATTGGATAGAAGGAAGGCAGGAAGCAAGGGTGGGAAGGAAGAAGAATGAATTCACAACAGGTTTTCTGTCTTCTCACAAAAGTCCTCAAGGGTATTGTTGGAATCAGACTACCAAGTATTTTCTCATGTGGCAAAGAAAATCCTAAATGTAATACAAAATTAATAGACAGAGAAGATTCTGGTGCTTATTGGAAGAGTAAGTTGCTAAAGTATAGATTATACAATTTCAATTTGAAAAGGGGATGCTGCTCCCTCCTAAAATAACAGTTTGGGGAGGGAGGTCCTCATGTTCCAGACATTCAGACAATCAAAGCCTACGATGTCAGTCAGCACAGGGCAAATCAATATGAAGGAATGGATGCCCTCTTTCCAAAAATAATGCATCCTACTACATTCATGATTAACATCAACCCCAAAGAGAATTAGTGTGCAGTGGGGAGGAATTCTTGGAGGTGACTGGATTTAAATTTGAAATCACTGAGAAACCACTCTAAGTATGAGTAACTAAATGACATTTTCTGCTTCAGACTGAAAGGGGGCTGAAGATTAAAATTAAGCCTAGTTATGGAAAGATAAGTAATATTTTTGCATCTGTGGTTCATGCAATTTTTACATTAGTACACAAACATATATATTTTCCCTCTCCAACCAAAGGATTAGACTCCAAAAATTCCTGTGCAAGAAGAATCCACATTTCCAGAAAAAGTAAGTCTTTAAAGGAAAAATAAGTTTGGACTACTAAGGTTGAATGAAGCTATGTTATTATAAGTATATTTTTGTGGGTTCTTGAAAGCCAAACAATGAAGATGGTTATCCTAAAATCTCTTCTGAGGGTTTTCAACAACATACCTGTATATTTGTCACACTTTGTGGCAGATAGTATATTTCTTCCCTCCCCATTACATATTATATTATAGGCCTTTCTGAGCAGATGGATGACTCCTTGGCTCCTTCCTTCTGGGTCACAGGGCAACCCAAAAATACTACAGTAACTTGGCTGGATAAAAGCCATAAGCAACTAGGCTAAGCCCATTTAAGCAGCTAGGCACATCAAATAGGCATCTCTCAGGCCTCCGTCCTACCCACTCACAGAACTTAAGCTCTCTGCCTGATGATTCTATACTAGAACACACGCACCTTTCCGCCTTCCAGCCAATGTGAGCCTGTTCTAACTTGGCCTCAGCTACCTTAACTCTCCTAAAACTGCATTTTAAAAATCTCTCCTCTGGTCTGCCACCTGTTTTACCTCTTTTTTTTCTTCTTCTTTTTTTCAAATTCCCAACTTTTACTGCCTCTTTTTCAAACTATTCCCAACAGGTGTGCATCTAATCAAAGCAAGATTCTCCTGATTGTAGAAAAGTGTACAAAAGTAAATCCACATATGTACAGTTTCATGAAAGGGAATCGCATTTCGTAAGGGCTTTTTGCAAAGGTAATTATGTGTGAAAACAGCTATAGCAGTTCTATGGACAAAATGCTAGAGAAGCACTCAAAATAACTTTGAAACTTCAACATTAAGCAGCCGGAGTCAATAAGAATTTGTTGCAGTAGAAACCTATGCCAGGAGAATTCACATTTCCAAATAATATGTCTTTGAGGAATAAATAAGTTCAGACAGCCAAGGTTGTGAGTGAAACTATGAAAGTTATTATAACTAACTTTCAGTAGAAACTGGCTTGGTGCCTACAAATCTGCTGATAGTGAAACCATAGTCAGATTAACATGTTTCATTTATTGATCCATTTATTCAACAAATATTATTAGAAACCTAATATGTTTTAACATCTATGTGGAGCACTGGGAATACAGAGGCAAGCAAATACACCTTCTGACTCTGTATTCATGAACTTGCAGTCTCGTTTCCCCATGCAATGGCTGACTTTTGCCAACAGAAAGCAGCAGGCCCCCAAGGAGAGGGAAAAGCTGTTTTTCTTCTTCTTCTTCTATTTGTTGTGCTTTTAAAGCTAAATGGTCAGTCTAAAATGTAGTCCAAATTTTTGTTCTTATGATCATTTAACACTGCAAAAGTTTTCCATAATGTTTTAAAATCCAATCTTTAATAGTATCCCTCTTTAAGAAAGTTTAATCCTAGAGGAATATCCCTGGACTGCATTTTTTCCATCAATAAAATTTAAATTCATTGCTGCAATAGGAAAGTCACAATCCTACCATTTCTATAGGATTCATGATCTACTCTACCTGTGATGCAAAGGAAATCATAATTCACCCTTCATTGAAACTGGTTCATTCATTGATTCTCGGATGCAGGGATTCATTTGAATGAACATTTGATGAGCAATTACTACAGGCTTGATAATAAACTGAGCCATAAGGATACATAAAAAGACATACACTCTGCCAAATAACTTCTAGACTACCATTACAATTATTACTACTACTAGTTCTACCATCACTGCTAATACTAATAGTAATAACTCACTATCAATGAACAAATTACTTATAGAGAAAGAATTGACCGGTTCTGCCAAAGTAAACTGATCAAAATTTTGCAGAAGAGGAAATACTTGATCTAGTTCTCAATAAATATATAGCTGCTACTGCCGCTAAGTCGCTTCAGTCATGTCTGACTCTGTGCAACCCCATAGACAGCAGCCCACCAGGCTCCCCCGTCCCTGGGATTCTCCAGGCAAGAACACTGGAGCAGGTTGCCATTTCCTTCTCCAATGCATGAAAGTGAAAAGTGAAAGTGAAGTTGCTCAGTCGTGTCTGACTCTTAACGACCCCATGGACTGTAGCCTACCAGGCTCTTCTGTCTATGGGATTTTCCAGGCAAGAGTACTGGAGTGGGGGTGCCATTGCCTTCTCCATAAATACATAGCATTTTCCCATAAATTATAACTTGTCTTTGAAACAGAGTTTTATGAGATGTGTTCCTGAATTCTAAAGCACTGTGTTTGTTTGTTAGTAGTCTACTTTGATATTTATTTTGACCCAAGCATCCCAACAAATAATAATATGGTCTTTTAATTTGATTAGCCAAAAGGCACACTCTTAACCATTCAACTTTTTCCTTAAGAATGATCAATCTATAGGAGTTACTTATTGACTGAATTGTTCTGATGAATGCTTTGATGTGAGAAGGTTCTGCAAAAGTTAACACAGTTTTGACAAGAGAATGCACTGGTCATAGTAAACACCTTATTCCAACACAAGAGACAACTCTACACATGAATACCAAAATCAGATTGACTATATTCTTTGAATTGAAGATGGAGAAGCTCAATACAGTCAGCAGAAACAAGACTTAGAGCTGACTGTGGCTCAGATCATGAGCTCCTTATTGCAAAATTCAGGCTTAACTTGAACAAAGTAGGCAAAAACACTAAACCATTTGAGTATGACGTAAATAAAATCCCTTATGATTGCTCAGTGCTGCTGACTAATAGATTCAAGGGATTAGATCTGGAGACAGAGTGCCTGAAGAATGATGGATGAGGGTTTATAACACTGTACAAGAAGTGACCAAAACCATCCCCAAGAGAAAGAAATGCAAGACGGCAAAAGAATTGTCTGAAGGGATCTTACAAATATGTGAGGAAAGAGGGAGAAGCAAAGGTAAAGGAGAAAGGGAAAGATATACCCAACTGAATGCAGAGTTCCAGAGAATAGGAAGAAAAGACAAGAAAGCCTTCTTAAGTGAAAAATGCAAAGAAATAGAGGAAAACAGTAGAATGGGAAAGATCTCTTCAAGAAAATCAGAGATACCAATGGAATATTTCATGCAAAGTTAGGCACAATAAAGGACAGAAACAGCAAGGACCTAACAGAAGCAGAAGAGATTAAGAAGAGGTGGCAAGAATACACAGAATAACTGTACAAAAAAGGTCTTAGTGACCCAGATAAGCACAATGGTGTGGTCACCCACCTAGAGCCAGACATCCTGGAGTGTGAAGTCAAGTGGACCTTAGGAAGAATTATTACAAACAAAGCTAGTGGAGGTGATGGAATTCCAGCTGAGCTATTTCAAGTCCTAAAAGATGATGTTGTTAAAGTGTTGCACTCAATATGCCAGCAAATTTGGAAAACTCAGCAGTAGCCACAGGACTAGAAAAGTACAGTTTTCATTCCAATCGCAAAGAAAGATAATGCCAAAAGATGTTCAAACTACCACACAATTGCACTCATTTCACATGCTAGCAGAGTAATGCTGAAAATACTTCAAGCTAGGCTTCAACAGTACATGAACCAAGAACTTCCAGATGTATAAGCTGGATTTAGAAAAGGCAGAGGGACCCAGAGATCAAATTGCCAACATGCACTGGATCATAGAAAAAGCAAGGAAATTCCAGAAATGCATCTACTTCTGCTTTATTAACTTTGCTAAAGCTTTTGACTGTGTGGATCACAACACTCTGTACAAAAATTTTAAAGAGATGGGAATACCACACTACCTTGCCTCTCTCCTGAGAAACCTGCATGCATGTCAAGAAGCATCAGTTAGAACTGGACACAGAACAACAGACTGGTTCAGAACTGGGAAAGGGCACATCAAAGCTGTATATTGTTACCCTGCTGATTTAATTTCTATGCAGAGTACCTCATGTGAAATTCTGGGCTGGATGAATCACAAGCTGGTATCAAGATTAGCAAAAGAAATATCAACAACTGCAAATAGGCAGCTGATACTACTCTAATGGCAGGAAGTGAAGAGGAACGAAAGAGCCTCTTGATGAGGATGAATGAGGAGAATGAAAAAGCTGATGTAAAACTCATATTCATCCATTGACATGAATCCACCACGGGTGTACATGTGTTCTCCATGCTGAACCCCCTCCCACCTTCCTCCCCATCCCATCCCTCTGGCTCATCCAATGCACCAGCCCTAAGCACCCTGAGAAGTAGAGAATGACCAGGAGAGTAGAAAAATCATAATAAGGATGGTAAGGAGAGCTTACCCCCACAGTGGTAGTGTCTTCATCCTAGTCGGGTAGTCTCATTTGGTCATCACTGTGGGAAATCCACTGAAGTTTTCCCCATCAAAAGGCAACAAGCGTTTTCATCTTCTTTGTCTGTGTATCATTGTGTCTTTACCTACAACAAAGTACTTACAATATTTTCTTCTGTCCATTACCATTTCTCCATGGATCACCATCAGCCTGTGACAACTATACAGGCTATTATCTGGTATGTAAATAAATACCATTGCTGTTGATTTTAAAGTGTTCCACACCATTAGCTTCCAATATAGTCATTCTCAAAATCTCTAAAATACATATGAAAACATTCCCTTCCCAAGGGCAAAAATTTCAATACTGAAAATAGTGTCTTATGGGCAACTAAATGCCAAAATCTCAGAGAAATACTAAGTATAAAGAAAACAGACTTGAACTGAGAAACACTACTTCAATTTCATCTTACAAAAAGAGATTATCTGTAAAAATGGAAGAAAATGAATTATATCTTATTGTTTACACCATTACTCTAAGTGTGACCCACTTAAGAAAGGGTTAGTTGCTCAGTCGTGTCCGACTCTTTGCAACCCCTGGTGGACTACAGACCACCAGGCTCCTCTCATGGAATTCCCCCAGATAAGAATACTGGAGTGGGTTGCCATTCTCTTCTCTAGGACATCTTCCTGACCCAAGGATCAAACATGGGTCTCCTGAATTGGAGAAGGCAGATTCTTTGCCTTCTGAGCCCCCAGGGAAGCCCTCAATTTTAAGAGTTGAAAACAAAATAATAAAATAAACATAAGGAGTCATCACCTCTATCCTACTGTTTCCATTGGTACTCATCATGCCCTTTTACCTTAAAACCTTTCTAAATTCTTTAATGAGAGCAACTCACAGGAAAAAAAAAGGATGGAAGGAGGGAAATGCCAATGCACATTGTACCTTAGAAGGTCTGATCCCCTGAACTAAGTTTTACACACAGACAAAAGGAACTCTGAAAATGTGTATGCAGAAACATTTTTTTTTCAATTTCTTCTACACTTAATGACAAACATAATAGGGAATGTGGTTTACCTACGAAGAGCAGAAGTTTTGGCAAATGGCTAATTATCTCTGCCGTATGTATGGCTCTACCAGACTAATTTCAGATAGATATTAAAATTTGTTCAGGAGCTGGTATACCACCCTATTCTCCTTCTACAGATCTACAAGAGAAATTTGCTCATTGTTCAAGACTATAGCAAATGGAACTAGCATTTTGAACAGCCGGGATAGTATCCAGATTAAAGTTTTAGAGCAGTGTTCTCAATTCAGTTAGCTCCAGAGTCTTCTTTCTAGGACAAATAGTTCCTTTACTCCTGAAGCCAAATTCATATATGTTATAAACTATTCACACAAATAATATCCAAAAATATTACTATAATTCCATAACTATACTATAAAGTAAAAAGAATGGAAAGGTAATTTATAATAAAATGATATGTATTTCTAGATGAAAATGCTCAGGTATAATAACAAGAAGCCATATGAAGTAGTCAGATGTTTGTGTCTATACTTAGAATCAGCATGAAGGCAACAACTACAAATGGACTCAGGTACAGGTGTGTTGCATTGGCAACTCATATGCCACAAATGGCGTTGCCATTGGTGACATGATTTTCTGAAACAGTGAGCAAGTCTTGATAGAGCTCTAACAAAACAAATTGCAATCTTTTCTCAATTTACATTGTGGATGCATTCCTAGAAATTTCAGGCTATAATAAATTATGTGTTTATATATAAAGTGGAATTAGGCTTTAGGTTCAAATACTTTTAAGAACACTTGTTTCACCTACATGAATGTCTAGTAGGATATTTGAAAGTCATGTGGGAGGGCTATACTCATTTCATGGGCTATCCAGCACACTGCAGGACATCTTAAATCACTAACCTCCACACACTGCCAAATATCACAATAAGCAAAGATGCAACCACAAATTTAAAAATACCCCAAGATGTGGTACTTTCCTGTTAAGAATGACTAAGAAAAGAAGAAAGCAAGTCATTAGTGTGTAGAAATCAGAGGAAAGAGGTAGGAAATGACTCAGAGTGGTAAGAAAGGACAAGATTATTGTGCTCTTTTTATGTTCAACTATTGTGGGAAAATGTCAGAGATTTTAGGAAAGAAGCAAGATGATTTTAAAATATCACTCAGTTTACTGTGTAGAGAATGAATTATAAAGATTCAAGGATGGAGGGGTCTACAGACCAATTAGGAAGCCACTGCAAGTAAATTTGGAAAGATGATAATGTCTTGTGCTAAGATGACAGAGACAGATATGGAGAAACTGCTGTATTTACAGTTTTTATATTTGTGATGAAGACAAGAGAACTTATTGATAAAGTCAGATGTGGAAAGTGAGGCAAAGGGAATCAAGAATCGTTCATAAATGTTTTGGCAACTAGAGAAAGGGTGGACATTTTATGAAATGTAAAACATAGGTAAATGAAGAAGGTTTGATGAAAAAACAAGAGTTCACTTTTGTTTTAAACATTTTGAGATGCCTACTAGATATGCCAGTGAAGTGTGAGGTAAGCAGGTGTATATATTGATCTGGAGTTCAATGAAGCAGTAAAAGGAATTAAACAAGTGAGAGAAAGTGTATAGATGAATCAACCTGGGAGACTTAGAAAAGAGTAATCAGTGAGGAAGGAAAATATGGTCTTGCTAAATTTTTTCAGAAGTTGGCGCATTCTTGTTTTATACTGAATTGTTGAATTATACTGAAAGGCTGAGTAAGATGAGAGTGAGAAATGATCATTGATGTTGGTACAGCCTTTCCACCCACCTGCACTCACTAAGAGCACATTAATGGGGAATACCTGCAACTTTGACTGGGGACTATATTTCTGGACACAGGATCACAGCTAATTCACATGGAGGACAAACTAAAAGTACAAGAGAGGCAATGCCCCAAAGTAGTTTTCAACCAATGATGAATAAGGAATCATTAGATAAATACCCCAGCTTCTTCACCACTAAGGGAGGAAGACATTGAAGTAAGTTCTATACTATTTCCCATAGATTACTTACCAAGGATTAAGCCCTATGTGCCTACACCGGTAACTATTTTGTAACATACATCTTATTGCATTCCTTCCCTTGCTATCTTTTCCCCTGCTAGTGCTTCTTGGGATGACATCTTAAATCAATTCAACATACATTTATGATTTCAACTTTGTTAAAATACATCATTTGATGAAAGGCTGATATGAAACAACTAAATTGTTGGTATTGGTTTATTTCGGGTGATGAGTATATCAGGAGGGATTCTTTGCATTGCTAATGGCAGGAAACCCATCCCATAGCTATTTAGTCGCTAAGTCACATCCAACTCTTTTGCAACTCCATGGACTGTAGCCAGCCAGGCTCTTCTCTCCATGGAATTCTCCAGGCAAGAATATTGGAATGGGTTGCCATTTCCTCCTCCAGGGGATCTTCCCAACCCAGGAATCAAGCCCACATCTCCTGCTAGCAGGCAGATTCTTTACCACTGAGCCACCAGGGAAGCCTAATATTTTTTCTGTGTATTCAAAAAAGTACACTCTGCCTATCTTATGATCTCACAATATTCTGTGTTTCTTTCTAAGACCTCTCATACTTAAGATTGTTTAGTCTCTTCTCCAACTAGACTGCAAATTCAGTGAGGACAGGTAATGTATCCCTAGCTTCTAATACTGTAGGAAATTGTATTAGCAAGAAAGAAAACCCCCACTGCTTTATCCTTCACTGAAACGTCTAGAAAATTAAGAGTATGTTATATATAATATATGCTTACACGTACTTTAAAAAATTATAGTAAAACAAAACAAAAAGAAAGGAAAGGAATATTTCAAAATGTTGAATGGCTTTCTTATATTGTACCAGAGGCAGAAAAAGTAAGGAGATAATGGTTTTCCATTTTCCATATTTTGATAACAATATAAAAGAATCATGTATTTCATTTATAATAAAAACATCTTTAATGACAAAATTATCCACTGCTCAGATTCATGAAGAAAAGATGTACACTTAAGTAAAAATTACAAAGGTTAATTCTTATAACTCCCAGCTGACATTCTCAGAGAGATCATCTAACTCCGGTTTTCAAACATTTTTAACATTTGAATTTTTTTCAGCTGGAGTCTTATGTGAAACCTGACACATAGAACAGTTGCAAACAGAATTTTCTGGTTGAAGTAGGATGGAAAAGTCAAGCCACTGAGACACCACACTTCTCCTGCCTAGCTTCCCAGAGCAGCCCAGAGATGTATCCAAAGAACCTAAGCCTACAGAGAACATAGTTTGAAAACTGTGGATCTCACTCAAACACGGCAAGGACAACAAATCCAAGCCCCATAATCTACCAGTTGAAACCCCAAACAGATTGGCAACCCTCAAATCCTGATGAGATTGTGAGTCTCTATTTTTAAATATATAAATTGGTTCAAAAGTATTTAATGGATATTTTGGCCACCTGATGTGAAAAGCTGACTCACTGGAAAAGATCCTGATGCTGGGAAAGATTGAGGGCAGGAGGAGAAGAGGGCAGCAGAGGATGAGATGGTTAAATAGCATCACCAACTCAATGGACATGAATTTGAGCAAATTCCAGGAGATAATGAAGGACAGGGAAGCCTGATGTGCTGCAGTCCACAGGGTCACAAAGAGTCAGATATGACTGAGTGACTCAACAACAACAAGGACCTTTTGCTCATAGAAAAGGTAATTTATTTATTTTAATATAAACTCTGTATCTTCTCTCTTCTCTCTCCTCCTTTTTTTTCCTCTTCCTCCTTTTCTCTCCCTTCCTTCCTCTCTCTCTATCTCATTCTCTCTCTACACTCCTTCTCTCTTCTCTTACATTCCCTTCTAGAACAATTCAGCTTTAAAGCCATGAAGTGGAATCAAGTACAGTAAATTTCCTAACCAGGATAGAGGAGATATGGCCCAGAGTGGGATGCAAAAGCCCACGCAAGCTATAATGACAACCATGCAGAAGGCAATGGCTGCAGCGGTCTGGCATCATGAGTCAGAACTCAGTTCAGTGAGAAGAACATCTACATTTGGGCTGAAAGGCAGGAGATGTCAAAGCCGGAAGAATTAGGGAGTAGACAGATAAACAGACTGACAGACATATATATATGAATATATAGAGAAATAAATACAAATGAGAAGGCATGGGAACAGTGACATCTCAATAACTATGCACACAGAAGTTGTCTTCTAAATACCACTAAGTGGAACTTGGCTCCTTGGAGAAATGGCTCATCTCCATGACTAGGGCAAAAAAAAGTTCCCTGTAACATTGGAACACCTTTTTGTACCAGAAAAAGCAAAAACATTCAAAACAGATGGTAATATGTCAAAAAGGACATAGAAGCTGGCTTAAGGGGCTCCCACTGAACAAATCTGGAACAATTCAAACATCAAAATGAATAATGGCAATTACAAATTATAGCCAGTTGAATAGAAAACAATGAATTCATACTGATACAAGTAAATAAAAAGAATAAACTGAAAGTGTGATGGATAAATGAATGAATAGGAAGCCTTACAAAGACTAGAATATTTACATAGTTGTAAAGTATCATCTCTAACAAATAACTACTAATTACAAAGGAGTAAAGAGTAACATTACTGTAGAGAAGCCTGGCGGATACCATCTTTATCAAACAATCAAAGTAATAGCATAAGTAGCTAGACAAATCAAAATTTACCTAATAAGATACAGTGAAAGAACACAGCATCACTGTTATGATATTCCTGTCAAATTTGTGTAACTTGAATCCATTTGTGAGCAAACATCAGACAAACTTGAACAGAGGGACATTCTACAAATTAAGAGGCCTGTAATCTTCAAAATTGTTAAGGTCATGAAAACCAAGGAAAGAGGTAACTCTTTTGGATCTAAGGGGACTAAAGTTTCATGACAACTAAATGTAAGATGTGCTTCTGAAACAAAATTACTGAGAAAACCTATAAAACTTGAATGAGATCTGAAGATTATTTGGTAGTCATATATAAATGTCAAGTTTCTGATTTTGATGATTTTATTGTGGTTATTGTAGGAAATATTCTGGTGGTAGGAAATACGCACTAAAATATTCACAGTTGATAGGTCATGAGATTAGCAACTTAACCCTTGAATAGTGCAAGAACACCAAAGTCCTTCATACAGTACTTGAAACTTTTTGTAAGTTTGAGATTGACTCAAAACTTTAAAAATTACTGTCTAGGGTAGGCTTTTCACTTAAGAATATCTTGTAAACCAAGTCCTAACCTTTTATGATGGTAAGCCCCAACTCTTCTTGTTCTAAACTTGAGTGAGGTGTTTAATTCTCCCAGTTGCTAGGTTCAGCACTACCCTGTATATAAACTATGCTTGTCCCTTGGCAAGGAAAATATAAGAAACTCTATTTTCCACTTAAACATTCTCTAGTCCACCTTACTGGAGTCAGAACTTTGCACCCTTGCCTCTTGACCTGCCATCTAGAAACTGGGTTTCAGACTGTTTCCCTTAGCTTCTTTGACTAAGTCCTTGGCATTCAGTCAATGTTTTGTTTTATTTTTCACTATCTTCCAACAAAAAGAAAGATATTTAATGGACACCAATTATGTGCCAGACACTGTGCTAGACACAGGATAAAGATATATCCAAGGCAACGGCACCCTGCTCCTGTACTCTTGCCTGGAAAATCCCATGGACGGAGGAGCCTGGTAGGCTGCAGTCCATGGGGTCGCTAAGAGTAGGACACGGCTGAGCAACTTCACTTTCACTTTTCACTTTCACGCATTGGAGAAGGAAATGGCAACCCACTCCAGTGTTCTTGCCTGGAGAATCCCAGGGACGGGGAGCCTGGTGGGCTGCCGTCTATGGGGTCGCACAAAGTCAGACACAACTGAAGCGACTTAGCAGCAGCAACAGCAAGACCCTTCTTATGAACACCCAGGACTGAAACTGACAGGGATGATAATTTCCAAGAAAAGCTCATTTCCAAGGTAATATGTGTTAGTCTTCACACACACACACACACACACACACACACACACACACACACACACATTAGAAGGGAGAACATGATAAAGGACTTACAAATTGTTATTCTCTGAGGCATTTTCCATTGAAATGGACAGCACAGTTCTGGAAAATAAACGACCAGTACCTGAGCCTATTAAATTGCTGTGACTCATCCCTAAGTATCTCATTTGGCTTATAATGCTTCTGAATCAATTCTATTAAAAATACCATTAACACTTGCTACATCATTTACATAATGCAAAGGGACTAAATTAAAAGAGTTGGGAACAAATGGTCTATCTCGAGCCTGGAGTAGTGCTATCGTATGCCCAGGGATTTCTAGTTCTTACTGCAACATGCTTCCTGGCACCAGTGAATGGGTAGAAGAGCTGTACCTTAAGGCTCCTTAAAGTGTCTCAAGCTAACTTGTAATGACTTGTCTCATCCTTAAATGTTGCTTGTAAGCAACATATCCATACTTGTGAATAACTTACAAGCATACACACCTTGCCCCAGACTGAACTGCTCTTAAAGAATCCTGGGAGGATGATTCTAGTGCAGTCATTCACTGGGTTCCAAACTTCTCAAGATAATTCCACAGTTAGAGTCTTGTCTAAAGCTGTTTATACATTGCACATGATATATTTTAATTAAAAATAAATTTTAGCTTTATTTTCAAAATTACTTCATAGGTGATTACAATATCTGGACCATCTTGTCTAGAAAAGCTACACAATTATTCCACCCATAGGTACCAGTGCTCTGTTTAGACCATGTCTCTCAAGAGGCAGGCTTCCAGTTTGACATGGTTAATCAAATGGTCCTCTTTACAACCTTTTTTCTTTGTATATATTAAATCTCTGGCTCCATTAACCTAATCTACTTTAAAACCCAGTCACCCAAACTTGATCCTTGCCTGCTCACTGTGCTGCAATACATCATATGCAAAAATGACCAGAGAGAGTTCTAATCCCTAATCAAAGAAATGAACTAGGAAATGAGAGAAAATCCCATTCATTACTAAGTTTCTGGCAGTTTCAAAGTATTATAAAGCCCACTCCTGGTAACACCTTATGTATTTATGCAGCTATCCCTACACGTGGTGAGAGAGAATGTATTGTAGGACCCACAGCACCATAGGAGAAGGAAACACAGAAAGGCTGTTGCCAATCCTTATGGTCTCTAGACTCCATATATTGTAATCATTTCATACTGCACTGTGAATGGGGTTGGGAAAGAACTTTAACCAGATGTAGACAAAGAGATAATTTACATTTAATCATAATACTTCATAAAGGACACTCAATAAGGAGCAAGTTTATCCTACAGACTTCAGATTAGTGTATCATCATTGCCAACGCTAAGAAACCCATGAAGTTACGTGCCTCCAAATCCCCCATTTTTCAGAGCTCATATTGTTTTTGACCCTTGGAATGTTAGAAAACTGTTAGACATGTGTATATTATTTCTTGATTACACTCAGTGTGTCTGCTTCCCCAACAGACTGTGAACTCGTCAAGGACAGAGAATAGCTCTGTCTGCCTTTTCTGTTGTACCCCCTGCACAGGACTAGTGCCTGAAACTGACTAGTAACATTCAATAAATACTGTCTGAGTTATTGAATGATTTTTTTTTAAGTTCATAAAAGGTATAGGTTAAGTTTTGCTGCTGCTGTTTAGTCGCTTCAGTCATGTCCGACTCTATGTAACCCTATGGACTGTAGCCTACCAGGCTCCTCTGTCCATGGAATTCTCCAGGCAAGAGTACTGGGGTGGGTTGCCATGCCCACCTCCAGGGGATCTTTCCATCCCAGGGATCCAACTGGAGGTGCCTGCTTTGCAGGCAGATTCTTTACCACTGAGCCACCAGGGAAGCCCTAGGTTAAGCTTTAGCACCTTGGAAATCTAGAGATTCATCCGTATGCCAAACAAAAATAATCTTTTACCATTTAAATTGAACACTCTTGTTTTTCTAAAAATCAAAAGGAAATGGTAAAACTATTCTACATAAAGAAAAGCTGTACACATTTGGAGATGCCAATTAGGAGCTAGATCCCTGCAACCCAAGCAAGGGGCTAAGTCAAGGCTGGTTACAGATTTTGTAAACCTTTAGATAAGCCAGGTTTATCACTCCTAGAGTGTATCTTCCAGAGATCCCTACCGAGAGACTAGTATGCTATTCCTCCTTGACAATTTTTGCCTCTTTATCTCCATTTGTTGCTGTTTAATCATTAAGTCATATCCAAATCTTCATGACCCCGTGGACTATAGCCTGCCAAGCTCCTATATACATGGGATTTCCCAGACAAGAATACTGGAGTAGGTTGCCATTCCCTTCTCCAGGGGATCTTCCTGAGCCAGGGATCAAACCCAGGTCTGCATTGCAGGCAGATCTTTACTGTCTGAGCCACTGGGGAAAATCATGTCCAATGACTGAGCCACTGAGCTATAAGGGAAGCACCTTTATCTCTATGAGTGTCAAAAGCTTTTCAGTGACTTTCTGGTTTGTTTTTTAAACTCATACTCTTTGCAGCTTAAGAATATTACACACACACACACACACACACACACACGCAATGCCAAAGAAAAATCTTAAAAGTTTGAATTTATCCCCCTCTCTCCAGGATCTTGGTCCCTCAAGTCCTGACAACCTCTATAACCCTGCACCTCAATTTTGACCCCTATTGCACTCTGACATGCTCAGAAGTTCTGCTAGGTTCTTCTTTAGCTACAGCCCTTTGCTGGATTTTGAACCTCCCTGCAAAGGCCAAGAATTGGTAAATATCCTTGGGAGGAAAACAAACAACTCACGAAATATCAGCTCATCTCTCAGTAATCATCTTCTTTTCCAGTTAACTTTGGCCACTCAGTCATCTCAGCTGTTCTCTAAACTCTTCAGACAGATCATTTTTATGTTTTGTCCAACTTTTCTGTTATTCTCAATGGGAGTACTGTTCTGCCATCAACTACTACCTCATGTACTTTGAGATCTTTTTGATTTGCTTTCTTTCTGAATATTCATCTTGGTTTAAAAGAATATAACTTAAAGGCAAGTTCATAAAGAAAGTTTGTAACTTCTATCCCATGTTTCTGTAGCATGGATATGATTTGAATAATGTATAAAGGGGATGCCTGCCTCAAAGTGTTTTAGCCATATATACCTGTTACTTAAGATCCAACTATAAAAGAGACGTTTAGAGCATTGTCTCTGTTGATATACAGATATCTCTAGAAGATTGGTGTCATTAACACTGATGATGATGAACATCAGGCCTTTATAAAGGGAGAAAGATAGAGGGAAAATATGAGTCTGAATCCTGCTAAGGAGAGAATTCCAAGACCAGACTTAAGCTACACGGCATCTAGGAAAAAGAAAGGACAATGTGATGGAAATACAGTGAGAGTATTAGGCTTTCCTAAATTATGTCTTTCCCAGGACTGATTCTAATTTGTAATGTTACTGTACCTCTATACAGATTAATAAATATTAGAAGTATCATGTCTGCCGAGGCTAGACACTATTCCCAGGGATGGATATAGAAGAACTTTGTCTGCCTACTTTTCAGAGGGTGTGTAACCCAACTAGCCCTAAACTAGTCTCTACCTTTCTATTTTTCTCTTTAGTAAGGGAAAGTTTTCCTTGACCCAGTATGTTAACACTTGTCTATATTTTGCTTTAACAATCATAAAACCTATGACAGAGCCTTGTGATTGCACACAAAAAAAGTAACAAATAAGACTGAAATAAGATTTTTGATCCTTAAGTCTTAGTGCTATGAGTAACATATACTAACTCAATTTCTGTATGTCCAAACTTTGGACTTAGGTTTAGTTTGAACTAATAGCAAATTCTGTTACTCATTATGAAATATGTGTATTTCCTGTTACTAAGGAAATAGGAGCTGGTCTGCATCAAGATGCTTCATACAGAGACAGAAAAACCACAAATTGGTGTTTGTGATCAATGTTAGATCTCCTACTAGCATGTTGCAACTGCTTGCAGCTCTGCTGGGATAAAACACTGGCACCTCTTATTTGATGAGGTATACATGGGATGGACCAAGCCATGAGAGGAAAGCCACAAGGCTGAACTGCTGCAGATGGTGTTTTTTGTTTTGTTTTTCAAAATTAAGAAAAGTGGTTACAACACCTGTCAATCTTGGACCCTCATGGCCAAATCTGTCGTAAGACCAAGAGATAGCACCTATATCTCAAAAATTGATGAGCAGAAAGAAATGGAAAAATACTCTGACCAGTAATGACAGATTTCAAATTGGGGTGGAATGGGAAGGCAGATAATTTTTATTAATCTCCTACCATATACCTATTAAACTTAATTACATGCTAACATTTAACTTTCCTATCATTACTGTTAGTTGGAGTAACATTTTAAAAAAGTAATATTAGAGACTCTGAAAAATTAGGTCACTTATCTAAGAGGATCCCCACTAAGGAGTGGTAGATTTGAGATATAAACCTTGGAAGTTCCAATTTCAGAGCTCATATGTCTTCCATTACCCCATGGTGTTGAAATATCCACTTTGTATCATTGTTACATTGGAACCTTACAAAGATCATACAACTGTGTTGGCCAAATTCAACATTTTCTTAAATAACATGGTGGCAGAGGTCTAAGATGGTTGGGTAGGAAGATCCTGAGCGCATCTCTCATGGACACACCAACTCTACAGCTACATATGAAACAATTCTCTTTGAAAAAGAAGTGAAAACTAGTTGCACTGCTTCTCAACAACAAGGGATAAAAGAACCACATCAAGATGGGTAGGAGAGGCAGGGACATGGTTTTATGAAAAATTCAACCCTCAGTGTGGTGCTTCACAATAGGAGGGGGTACCCACAGGTCTGGAGCTTCTCCCAGAGGAGCAAGGGGGTTGTGCTGGACAACAACTACCCTAACCCTTGGGACTTGCATCAAAGAGACAAGGCCTCAAAATATCTGGCTTAGAAAACCAACAGACCCATGTCCAAGGGACACAAAGGGCTATGGAGAACTGAGATTCTCCTTTTGAAGGACTTACGTGAAGTCTCACTTACCCTGGGGCCCAGCACAAAAGCAGCAGTTTGAAAGTGTCTAGGCTACAGTAGGTAGTTACAAATCATTTTCCTTTAGAGTTAATTTTTGAATGTTTATTGTCATGGGAACTATAACTACTTTTGCAAATATATTAATTTGCTATATCCTAAACTTAGACGTGCAGGAGACCTGGGTTCCATCCCTGGGTCAGGAAGATCCCCTGGAGAAGGAAATGGCAACCCACTCCAGTATCCTAGCCTGGAAAATCTCATGGACAGAGGAGCCTGGTGGGCTGCAGTCCATGGGGTCGCAAAGAGTCAGACACCACTGAGCGACTAACACTGACACTTAAACTTAGGCATTGAGATAGAGTAGAATGAACAGTATTCCCATTCCTGTTCTTCTCTGGGGAGTTCTCCTGTGATTATAGTACTTATAAATGTGGGATACACTCTGCTGTGTTTCTTAAAAAGTAATTGATGATGGAGAAGTGATATCGAAACTTTTTTCTTTCCCTTCTATTTTCTCCTCCATTCCTAAGTTTTTGTGCCTTTTTCAAGACTTGCCAAAACATTCTTTTAATCATGGAGGAGAATTCAGTAAGTAACCAGGAATATGGAATAAAGAGGTTTCCACACAGGCATGACGGAGAAGGCACTGGCAACTCATTCCAGTACTCTTGCCTGGAAAATCCCATGGACAGAGCCTCACTACAATTCAACAATACCTTCCAGAAAAGAGGTGATATACACTCCTCTGGAGATCATATTTGTGCAACTGTCACCCAGGGAAGAACTCTAGATTTCGTGGTCTGGATCCCACTACAGTTGCAGCCCCACCGGACTGTATATGTTCACATATTTTAAAAGCTGATGCCTGAAGATTTGGCTTCAGTCTGAAGCTGGGTGTTAAATGACATTCCTCCCCTTGGAACCCTGACAGGTCTTGGCACACGTTCAACGACAGGGACCTATCAAGAACAAATCAACCTGCTTAGACAATCGCAAAGGTTCAAGAGACAACCAAGAGCTAGGCTGAATGATAAGATTCATCACTTACACAAGGCCACTTCTTCAAGACTGGGAGAGGTAGGTGTTTCACCTAATAAATAGAAACAAACCCATGGAGTTCAGTAAAGAGAGGAATATGTTTTCTGAAAAACTGTATAAGATAAACCTCAGAAAAAGACCTTAAGGAAACAGATAATTAATCTACGTGATAAAGAATTAAAAGTAACGGTCATAGAGAGAGAAAGTAGGTCAAGATGATATAGGAGGCAGACTCTCACCTCCTTCTACAAGCACACCAAAACTACAGCTACATATAGAGCAACTCTCTCTGAGAATGACCTGATGGCTAGGAGAATGGCTCTGATCTAGTTGGGACCCACACCTCTGGCGAGTGACCCAGAAGAGGAGAAAGATATCACAGTTTGGGGGTTCCTTCTTAAGGAGCAAGAGGTTTGAACTCCATATTGAATACTTCAGGCCTGGCATCTGACATTAGGAAGATAAGCACCCTTGGCTGGTTTGAGTACCAGTGGGGCTTAACAGCAACCTACTTCAGTATTCTTGCCTGGAGAACCCCCATCCCTGGCAGGCTACAGTCCATAGGGTCTCAAAAAGTCAGACATAACTGAAGCAACTTACAGGCAATCAGGCAGGGGCTTAACAGGTCATAGACAATCACTCCTGAAGAGAATATGTACAGACTTGCTTATCCCCAGTCATAGCAGAAAGGCAGCAGATTGAAAACCACCTGGTACTCTGACCAGCCTGCCGGAACCACCCCAGTGAACCCTTCAGCCTACACTGGGCTCCTGCTCCAGCCCTTATCTCCACTAAGGCAGACACTGTCATTGTACCACGCAGAAGCAGAGTTCACTCAGAAGAGCAATGCTAGCCCCTCAGGCCCTGCACCTACCCCTGACTTGGGGGAGGCCACCATCAGCCTCAAAGAAACAGAACTAACTCAGAACTGCACTTCTAGTCCCTCAGGCTCCTCCCACCCTATGCTCACCCTTGCATCCCTGGCCAAAGTGAAGGTGAAAGTCGCTCAGTCATGTCCAACTCTTTGTGACCCCATACAGTCCAAGGAATTCTATAGTCCAGAATACTGGAGTTGGCAGCCGTTCCCCTTTCAGGGGATCTTTACAACCCAGGGATTGAAATCAGGTCTGCTACATTGCAGGCAGATTCTTTACCAACTGTTCCACAAGGGAAGCCTGTACCCTTGACCAAGGCAGTCAATAGCAGACTGGATAAAGCAGAAGGATGAATTAGGGCAATGGAACTCACCAAAACAGTGCAGAAACAAATTTTAAGACAATAGCTTGAGGGACCAATAGAATGACATCAACCAGAATAGCATTTGTACTATAGGGGTCTCAGGAGGCAAATATAGAGAGAAAGAAGAAAACTTATTTTAAAAAATAATGACTAAAAACTTCCTTAACCTGGGAAGGGAAACAGACATCAAAGTTCTAGAAGTCCAGAGTTCCAAACAACATGAATTCCTGGAGAACCACACCAAGACATAATTAAAATGTCAAAAGTGAAAGATAAAGAATCTTAAAAGCAGAAGAAGAAAAGAGAAAAATAACTTACTATGTATATAGGAAACCTTATGAGACTATGAGCAGATTTTTCAGCAGAAACTTTGCAGAACAGAAGACTGTGGTGTGATATAGTCAAAGTACTGAAAGGGGAGAAAAATCCAACCTGGAAAGGTTATCATTCAAAACTGAAGGTGAGATAAAGAGTTTTCTAGATAATCAAAGGGTAAATGAGTTTATTATGACTAAACCAGTCAAGAAATAATCAAGGAACTTCTTTAAGCTGAAAAGAAATGGCCATAATTAATAACAGGAAGACATACAAAAGTAAAAATCGCACTGGTAAATGCAAATATAGTAAATGTAGTGGATTATAATCACTTATTTATTATGAGTGAATTTTAGCAAGTGAGATTGCACTCATCTCTCACACTAGCAAAGTAATGCTCAAAATTCTCCAAGCCAGGCTACAACAGTACATGAACTGTGAATTTCCAGATGTTCAAGCTGGATTTTAAAAAGGCAGAAGAACCAGAGATCACATTGCCAACATCCATTGAATCAAATAAAAATCAAGAGTTCCAAAAAAACATCTACTTCTAGTTTACTGATTACAGGAATCGAAATCTTTGACTGTGCATAGGACAACAAACTGTGGAAAACTCTTAAAGAGATGTGAATACCAGACCACCCTACCTGCCACCTGAGAAATCTGTATGCAGGTCAAGAGGCAACAGCTAGAACTGGACATGGAACAACAGACGGTTCCAAATTGGGAAAGGAGTACGTCAAGGATATATATTGTCACCTGGCTGATTTAACTTATATGCAGAGTACATCATGTGAAATGCTGGGCTGGATGAAGCAAAAGCTGGAATCAAGATTGCCAGGAGAAATATCAATAACCTCAGATACACAGATGACATAACCCTTATGGCAGAAAGTGAAGAGGAACTAAGGAGCCTCTTGATAAAATGAAAAAAAAAAGTGAAAAAGATGGCTTAAAACTCAACATTCAAAAACCTAAGATCATGGCATCCAGTCTCATCACTCTGGCAAACAGATAGAGAAAAAATGGAAACAGCAGCAGACTTTATTTTGGGGGCTCCAAAATCACTGCAGATGGTGACTGCAGCCATGAAATTAAAAGACATTTGCTCCTTGGAAGAAAAGCTATGACAAATCTAGATAGTATATTAAAAAACAGAGACATTACTTTGCCAACAATGGTCTGTCTAGTCAAGGCTATTTTTTTCCAGTAGTCATGCATGGTTGTGACAGTTGGACTACAAAGAAAGCTGAGTGCCAAAGAATTGATACTTTTGAACTGTGGTGTTGGAGAAGACTCTTGAGAGTCCTTTGGACTGCAAGGAGATCCAATCAGTCAATTCTAAAGGAAATCAGTCTTGAATATTCACAGGAAGAACAGATGTTGAAGCTGAAACTCCAATACTTTGGCCACCTGACAGGAAGAACTGATTCATTGGGAAAGACCCTGATGCTGCAGGATGAGAAGCGGATGACAGAGGATGAGATGGCTGGATGGCACCACCAACTCAATGGACATGAGTTTGAGCAAGCTCTGGGAGTTGGTGATGGACAAGGAAGCCTGGCATGCTGCAGTCCATGGGGACACAGAGAGTTGGATGTGACTGAGTGACTGAACTGATAATCACTTATAAAGCTAGTAGTATGAAGGTTAAAAGACAAAAGTAATAAAACTAATTAAAACTACTGATGAGGTTAGTGATACATAAAATAAAAATATGTTACATAAATAGTGATACATAAAATGAAAATAAAACATGGTATCAAAAATATAAAACATGGGCAGGGGGATAGAAATGGAGAGTTTTGGAATGAGCTCAAATTTAAGTTGCTATCAACTTAAAATAGACTGTTATAAACCTATGATGTTGTATGTAAACCTCATGGTAACCACAAAACAAAAATCCATATCAAATACACCAAAAGAGAGAGAGAAGAGAATGAGAGAAAGGAAATGAAACATAAGTCAAACTGCAAGAAATGAGCAAGAGGAGAAGAAAGGAACATAGTGAAGTTACAAAAACAGCCAGAAAACGGCATTAATACATACCTATCAATAACTATGTTAAATACAAATAGATAAAATGCTCCAGTGAAAAGACACAGAGAGGCTAACTTGATTAAAACAAAAACAAAAACAAAAACAAGACATCTATATGCTGCTTACAAGAGACTTGCTTCAGATATAAGGACACAGAGACTGAAAGTGAAGGGATGAAAAAAGGTATTTCATGTTAATAAAAACAGAAAGCTGATACAGCTATATTCGTATCAGACAAAATAGACTTTAAAACAAAGCTTTAAAGTCAAAGAAATGACAAAGAAGAGCATTACATAACAATAAATAGATAAATCCAACAAGAAGATATAACACTGTAAATACTTATTACACACCAAAAGAGCACTAAGATATATAAAACAAATATTAACAGACCTAAAAGGAGAAATTGATATCAATACAATTGTAGGGGACTTTAATACCTCAACTTACCTCAATGGATAGATCTTCCAGACAGAAAATCAGTAAGGAAACACTAGCCTTAAACAACACCTTAGGTTGGATAACTTATATATATATGTACATACATATATATATACATATCTATACATACATATATATATATACACATATATATACATACATATATATACACATATATATACATACATATATATACACATATATATACATACATATATATATACACACATATATATAATATATATACAGAACATTCCATCTAATTACAGCTGAATGCACATTCTTCTTAAGTAGATCATGTTATATCACAAAACAAGTCTCAATAAACTTAAGAATGCTGAAATCATATCAAGCATCTTTCCTAACCACAATCGTATGAAGCTAGAAATCAATTACAAAAAGAAAACTAGAAAAATTATAAATATGTGGAGATTAATCATGCTACTAAACAACCACTGGGTTAATGAAAAAAAGACAAAAGAAATTTAAAATAAAATAAAAAAAATCTAGAAACAAATGTAAGTTGAACACAACCAGCAAGATCTATGGGATATTGCAAAAGAAGTATTCTAAGAAGGAAGTTTGTAGTAATGTTGACTTACCTGAAGAAACAAGAGAAATCTCAAATAAAAATATCTACAAATGAAGAATAAATAAACAAATAAAGCCCAGAGTTAGTAGAGGAAGGAAATAATAAAGTCCAGAGCAGAAATAAAATAAAGACTAAAAAAACAATAGAAAACTTAATGTAACTAGAAACTTGTTCTTTGAAATGATAAAACTGAAAAAAATCTTAGTTGATTAACCAAGAAAAAAATCTTAGCTAGATTAACCAAGAAAAAAATAAAAAAGCAAGAGGGCTCAAATAAAACAGAAATGAAAAGGGTAAAGTTACATTTGATACTGCAGAAAAACAAATGATTTTACTGCAAACAATTATACACTAACACATAGAATGACCTAGAAGAAATGATAAATTATTAGAATCATATAATCTTCTAAGCCTGAATCAGGAAGAAATAGAAAATCTAAATAGACTGACTACTAGTGAGGAGATTGAATCAGTATTCAAAAACCTCACAAGAAACAAAAATCCAAATGACATAATGTTAGGACAGTTATGTTAGAACTAAAATTTTTAATTCAGTAAAGTGATAAGGTACAAAAGGGTAAATAAATATCAGATGTTTTTCTGTACACTGATAACAAACTATTAGATATAGGAATTAAGGAAACAATCCCATTTATAATTGCATCAAAAAGAATACCTAGGAATAAATTTAACCAAGGTAGCTAAAGATCTGTACACTGAAAACTATAAGTCAGTGATGAATTGTGGGGCCCTAAATGGGAAACCTTAAAAACAAAGGGGCTAGCTTTGCGGTCGAAAACCTAAGATGGCACCTGGCGGAAGAGATGGGGGCAGGGTCTATGTTGTCTGTCAAAGTTTTTGATTGGCTCTCTTGATTTCCATGCATGTAGACAGTGTGTGATCTCCATAGACTCCTGTTATAATGAAGGCGCATGATGATTTGACCTTTAACGTGATTGGTGCAACTATGAAAAGTCCCTCCTAAAACCCTCCTGTTTGTCTATATAAGCTGGGAGTGTGCAACAATAAACCGGAACTGCTTCGACGGAACCCCTGTTGTGTCTGATTGTCTCTCGCTTGCCGGGGGCCTGGGTTGGCGGACAGCAGGCTCACCTCTCCTCCGGAACCCTCGGCTTTGCTGAGGGAAGTTCCACCGCCTCTGCTCTTTCTGCGGAGTGCCCCCCGCAATGAATGAAATTGAAGAAGACACAATGAAATGAAAAGATATTCCATGCTCAGAGATTAGAATAATTAATATTGTTAAAATGTTCATATTACCCAAAGCAATATACAGATTTCAATGCAATTTCTATCAAAATTCCCCAACATTTTTCACAGAAATAGAATAATTCTAAAATTTATATGGAACCATGAAAGACCCCAAATGGCCAAAGCAATCTTGAGAAACAAGAACCAATCTGTAGTCATCACACTCCCTGATTTCAAACAATATTACAAAGGTATGGTAATCAAAATAGTATGGTTTTGACATAAAAACAAATAAAATGGAGCAAAATATAGACTCCAGAAATAAACCCACACATACATGGTCAGTTAATTTATGACAAAGTAGACAAGGATATATAATGGGAAAAGGATGGTCTCTTCAGTAATTGATGTTGGGAAAAATAGAATGCTACATGCAAAGTAATGAAATTATACTAGTCTTACATCACACAGAAAAATTAACTCAAAATGTATTGAAGACTATAATGTAAGACCAAAACCATAAAACTACTAGAAGAAAACAGAAGTGACCAGCTATGACATTGGTGTTAGTGGATATTTCAATCTGACTCCAAAAGCAAAGGTAGCAAGACCAAAACTGAATAAGCAGGACTATATAAAAATAAAAGGCTTTTGCACAGAAAAATAAATAATCCACAAAGTGGATACAATCTACTGAACGGGAGCAAATATTTCAAATCGTATATCCAATCAGGGGTTAATATCCAAAATATAAGAGGAACCCATAAAACTCAAGAGCAAAAAGTCAAACAATCCAGTTTTTAGCAGAGGATCTATATAGACATTTTTTTCAAATAAGACCTACAGACCACCACCAGGCACATGAAAAGGTGCTCAGATTCATGAATCATTAGAAAAATGAAAATCAAAATCACAGTATCTCTTCCCACATGTGAGAATGCTATTATCAAAAGACTAGAAATAACAAGTATTGGTGAGGATATGGAAAAAATAAGATCCTCATACACTGTTGGTGGGAATGTAAATTTTTGCAGCCACTTAAGAAAATAGTATGAAGGTTTCTCAAAAATTAAGAATATATACATTACTATGTAAAAATAGATAACTAATGAGACCCTATTGGACAGCACAGGGAACTCTACTCATTGCTATGTGGTGACCTAAATGGAAAGGAAATCCAGAAAGAGAGGTTATATTTAAATGTATGACTGTTTCATTTTGCTATACAGCAGAAATTGACATGGCAGTGTAAAGCAACTATACTCCAATGGAAAATAAATAAATAAGAATAGAACTACTATATGATTCAACAATTCTACTTCTGAGTACTTATCCAAAGAAAATAAAAATTAATTGGAAAAGATGTATGTAGCCCTATATGCACTGCAGCATTACTTAACAATAGCCAAGTTATAGAAGCAACCTAATTGTACATCAACAGATGGATAGATAATGAAGATGTGGTGTTACACACACACTGGAATACAAACCAGCCATAACAAAAGAACAGAATCTTGTCACTTGCAACATGAATGTACCTTGAAGTCCTAAGCTAAATAAGTCAGACAAATACCACATGAACAAATAAAATCAAAATTGTAGATACAGAGAACAGAGAATGGTGGTTGTCATATAAGAGGGGTTGAAGAGTGGGTGAAAGAGATGAAGGGGGTCAAAGGTACAAACTTCTAGATATAAAATAAATAGGTTATGGTGTATAATATACAGCATGATGACTATAGCTATTAATATTGTAGAGCTTACTTGAAAGTAGCCCAAAAAGTAATAATCCTGAATGTTAACTTCTTATGGTGATGGATGGTAACTAGATCTATTGTGGTGATCATTTTGCAATGTATATAAATATCAATTCATTATGTTGTACACCTTAAACCAATGTTATATTTCTACCTCAATTTAAAAATTAAAAAAAAAAATCACACGGAGCCATGTGTTCCTTATGTTTCACAGTGAGACAATGCTTAAGACATAAATTAAGTACTTGCCAGGCCCTGATAATATCATCCTGGCATAAACTGACATAGTGGGTCTCCTCAATTCAAGTTCTGTCATATCCAATCATTTAATTAAAGCCCTGGGTATGATGAGAATTTCAATAGCAGGGCACTCCAGGAGTATTCTATAGTATAAAGCAAATACAGAAATAAAAATACTAGAGAGAACCTATCAAAGCCATAATACATCTATTACCACAGCTGTTTCTTCCCAGACACTAGGCTCCCTCCTGAGCCTATTATTAAGTGTAAATGACCAGGCTCACTGACTGTTATTTTTAAAAACATTACTTACCATGCATTGTGTTCTGAAACTTGTTGACTTATTTTAATTTGCATAATTATAGTAATTTTCTCCAGTGTCAATGCTGTAGGATTATATTAGGATTTTGCCTTCTCTTTAAAGAACACAGGTTCAAAAGAAAGTTGTTATATCATTTTGACCCTTTCAGGCAGTTGAGATGCAGGATTATGGAAGGATACATTTTGCCAAGTTCACCCATGGTTTATGATTAGAAGAGCTGGCCTAGGTATGAGAGACCAAAAACAGAGAGAGAAATGAACACGACTAGGATAGTAGAAGAATGCAGAAACAAAGGAAAGAACTCCTTCTTCATAGAGATTCTTTGGTGTGTACTTCAGTCTTTATTATAAAATTTGCTTTTTAGCAATTCAGGGAATTTGGCCATATGTCATCCTTATTTTACAAATTAATGTATTTATGAATAATCACTCACCTAATTTCCTTAACTCTGTGTCTAAAGCCTAGATCTCTTGATTTTTAGTCTGCTCATATTCTACTCCTTGGAATAAGAACTTTATCCAAGAAGATTTGCTCAGTAAAATAGTAACATTCCCAGGCTATTAGTTGTCACTCCTTAGGCTGTACAGTTCCTCAGGAAGCTTTATATTGTGTAGTCAACTATTTTTATTTTTTAAGGAAAATTGTCTATATTTATATACCATATATTATTTCTATTTTAATTCTAATTCCCCAGTTATTCCCACAGGCATCCCCAGGTCATTAGGTATATCTTGAAACCAAAAAGATAACACATCTTACATATAATCAAGAAAGTAGGATTCAGGACTTGGCTCCCATCCATCAATCTCATGTCCAAAGCTCCCCAAGGAAAGTACAGAGAGGCTGGCATAAAATCCAAGACATCCACATCTTCCACCCAAAGGGTGGATGAAGATAGAAGCACATGGGCCTGGAATGTGCATTTTGGCATTCTGTCCTCCTATTTCTCTCTCTTCCTTCTAAAGTTCTGTGTCCAATCATTAAGAAGACAAACAAGACAGTAGAAACAGCCAGAAGGATATGTAAGAAGAAGAGGCAGCATAAGGACACAGATGAAGCTTACTAGATTTGGAGGTCAGGAGAGAGCCTTCAGCATATGTCATCTGAGCCCCTGAACTATTTTGTCAATTTTTCTTGTAAACATATGCAGTGGATTAGTCATTATCTTTGTATATGACAAAGGACCTATATCATCAAACTTATCTTCTTCTCCTTCTAAGCCAGTTTCTCTTTATAACTCTAAACCCCCACTCAGATCAGAAACCACAGAAATATCTTCAGGTCTCCCCTCAGTCTCTGCTTCCCTCATCCAAACAGCAAATATAAAATAATGTAATACAAGAACACTGAACTTAGAGCCCAAATGCATCTCTGCTTCACCCTACCACCTTTCTTCAGCCTCTGTCAACTTCCCTTCCCGCATCTGTTCATTGGAGATGATACCACCATGAGTAGGTTGTGAGAACGTCTGTGTTATTTGTTCGTAGTATCTCCTTTCCATGGAAAGTTCTACCTTCCCTTCTCCTCTTGACCCATCCAAAATTTATCCATTTCTATACAGTTTTGCTCTGCTTCACCAAAATATATGTGATTTGTGTCATATTCTAGTTCATCCCACTCCAAAAATTTAGTTTTTACCTTCCTTGTAACACAGTGCAACTCCTTGTATGTTACTCGTCTGTCCACGTTCAAACTTAGAAATTTTGTTCTGCCTCCTAGTTTGTAATTTCTTAAGATCAAAGTCTTACTTATCTTTATATGTCAAGGATCTAACCTAATGGCTTCCAACCATTTAAATTCTCTTCAATAAATTATTTTAATGAATTATTAGTTACAATTGAAAATAACATAAGATACTATCATATTTAATTACTCTCATTCAGTAGAGAAAACTACACAGCCAGTCTTGACATGACTAATATATCTTAGGGTGTTACCAAACCATGATTGACTGAAAATCACAAATCTGAACTTGAGTGACTCTAAAAAAAGCTATTTCTGTAGTTGTAACAATAATAGTATGCATTGACTTTAAATATGGTTTTTCAATACACTCACATGAGACAGATTATGTGTGTTACCATCAATTAAAAAATTTAGGCTTAGCAAGAATGAATAACTTGCCTAACATAACAGGTAGAAATGGCTAAATCAAGAATGAAGTCAAGTCTTTTTGTTTTCAAAAAGAAGCTGTCCTCTGCTCACTATCCAGCACCAACTGTCAGAATTTTATCAACTCTTCTGATGAGAATGTCAAATTCTTCCTGGGTTTTAGAACAGGCAAAGAAAAATTAAAATATGACATTTCCTGAACCATGATATTATAATCCAGGACTCAGCAAACTTTTGTTACAGAGGACTAGATAGTAAATATTTTAAGCTTTGTGGGCCATATGGTCTACTCAAATCTGCCATTAGGGTGTCAAGGCGGCCACAGAAAATATGTGATGGAATGAGCATGGCTGTGTTCCAATGACACTTTGAAAACTATAAAAATCAGACCATGAGTCTGATTAGGCCCTTCAGCTATAGCTTTCAACCCTTGTTCAAATCCCCAATAAAGGTCCATCTTCTGTCATTGCAAACAGACAGACAATGTGCTAGTTTAAGATCATTAATTCATCATTCATACTACACTTGTATTAGATATTTAGGGCACAAAGCAGCATAAAACATGGAAATTGACAAAATTATATATAATTACGACTCCAAATCACATGCTGTTCCCTCAAAAGATATTGAGATAATCTACTAAAACACAAAGTTTAAAAGCGTAAAACATTTTCCCTGGAGTTGCTTGGATATAGGATATGTAATTAATAGATTTTCAGTCTAGAAAATAAATGAAGCCAAGTGTCTTGTGACCTTTGGTTTCCACATTCGTGCTCCAGAAATAAATTGATTTGTTCCAGTGAGTGTGTGCATATAGCACCTTGGACTGAAGATGATTCAATAATGAGCTGATCGTTCATGAGAAAAGGCCTTGTGTTAGAGAACAGGGAGTAAGATGACAGAAATCACAGCACAGACAAAACTTGCACTTAATAGAGATGAATTTTGCTTTCACATAAGCTAGAGGAAATATTTAGCCAAACACTGAGTACAATGTATTTACAACATATTTATAATACAATGTATTTATACATAAAACCTCCTTCCCCTGGTAAACTGGGTGAAATTATTCACTGAGAGCTTCAGCTTGGCCATACTCATTGTGGAAAACTCACACAACATGAGGTTCTGACTGCATAAAAGCACAGTATGCAGAGTTCTTTGCTGCCCCTCTGGGAAGCCTAGCCTAACGTCCATAATAGGAGATCCGTGTCCTTCTTCTCTCTGCTCACGGTTCATTTGTTCTTATGCATGACCGAGTATTGCTGCCTATATTTTTAAATACGTATCTTATTTTTTTGAATTAGATTTTAGCATTTGGAATGAGATACATGTGAGTATAAACCTCAATTTCAGTTTTTATTAGATTTACTAGTATTGCTAAATTCTTCCTCTTCTCTGAGTCTGTGTCAGATGATAATAGCATCTATATGATAGGTCCGTTGTTGGATCACGTTTAGAAACCTGCATAACCATCATGACCACTGTTATGATCAGCATTTTCTTGCCTCCTCCTCTGAAGAGTTTTCCTCAACCACACAATCAGAATTCACTGTGCCACATGGGAAGCCCATGACACAATGCTAAATCCCCACAAGAGCCTCCTGAATGTTTTATATTGTGATCCCTCTTTTAATCCTTGCTGTGTACCACTGCATAATTTGCTCATCCCAATATTACTTTCCAGTACTCTTGCCTAGAAAATCCCATTGGCAAAGGAGCCTGGTAGGCTGTAGTCCATGGGGTCGCTAAGAGTTGGACATGACTGAGCAACTTCACTTTCACTTTTCACTTTCATGCATTGGAGAAGGAAATGGCAACCCAGCCCAGGGTTCTTGCCTGGAGAATCCCAGGGACGGGGGAGCCTGGTGGGCTGCCGTCTATGGGGTCGCACAGAGTCAGACACAACTGAAGCAACTTAGCAGCAGCAGCAATACCACTGTCACATGACACTACCTGATCAAGATCTTTTGCTATATTTTTCAAATCAGAGGGCATCACCACTATAAAAATAATCCCCAAAATTTCAGGTTGCTGGACACAACAGAAGTCTAGTTCATGCAACTATCCAATGTGGAGGTTCCTTATCAAACATCCTTCTAGGTGGCTTTCCATCACAGTGATGACTCAGAGGCTGAAGCTTTTTCTATCTTTTGCCTCCACTTCTAAATCTTTAGAGTCTCCTTCATCATGCAAACGAAAGGACAGAAGAGAATGCAGGAGGTTGTGTCAGAGGTTTTTATGGGGCAGTTTGAAAGTGGCATACATTAATTTCATCCACATTCCATGAGCTGAAACTGTTATATTGGCCCCAAGTAACTAATAGGAGGCTGGGAAATAGTGTAGTGTAGTGTGGCTGTGTACCTAGAAGGAAGAGGCAAGTTACTAAGAATCAGTATGTAACACTCTCAGCCATCCAGGTGAAGCATAAGCAGTGTAACTGAATATAAAGGCATCTCTTTTAAAATAGCAGCATCTTAAATGAGAGATCGTAAAATAGCTTACAGGGTTCTTCCCCATGTATATACTTTTTCACTCTTCACAATGAATCCGACTTACAAACATTGTTATCCACATTCTACAGATTAAGAAATGAAGTTCAGAGAGTTAATAAATTAGGCAAAATACACAACTGGAAAGTATACAACAGAGTTGGAATTTGAACACGGGGCATTTGAATCTTGCTGTAATACAATTTTTCACTGTACTGAGGTTAAAATTACTTATGTGGATCCACTTTACATATAGATCCTTATCTCAGACATCAAAAGTCAGGCAAAAGCACATATGTGTCACTCATAGGCACCATCCTAAGTACTGGAAAAACAAGCCAGATACAAACTGCCTTGATGTATCTTACAATGTAGAAACTGTGTCTTCTAGTATTTTTCACTACAGATGGTATATTCCACTCAGATGAGGTCCGTGATCATTCTTTATCCTTGATCCTGATAGCATGACACTAAATTCTGTCTTAGCTTATATATTCTTAGTTTTCTACTTACCAATAGTCACTCATTGATTCTTTGTCTTCAAAGTCTAGGTTGAGTATTAGCCTTATTTTTACTCTAAGATTTATATATTATACCAACACCTATTATCTTTTTTCTCTGAACAAAGTCTAGAGTCTATGTCTTTTAGTAAAATATGTGATTACATGCTTCCTAGTATTGTTTACTAATTTTATCCATTGTTTCCTACATCTCTAAGCCTATATAGCTCAATTTAATTTCAAAAGAATTACCTTAATTTATGTTCTCAATTGTTATTGGGGGCAGACATTGAAAACACAGTCATACGAAGACCACCTGTATATTTGCTATAAAGCTGTAGCCGAAACTATTGTTGTTCAGTATTGCTTTGATAAGGTCAGTTGTGATAAATTCTTATGAGAATATACTGCTGCTACTGCTAAGACACTTCAGTCGTGTCTGACTCTGTGTGACCCCACAGACGGCAGCCCATTGGGCTCCGCCATCCCTGGGATTCTCCAGGCAAGAGCACTGGAGTGGGTTGCCATTTCCTTCTCCAATGCATGAAAGTGAAAAGTGAAAGTGAAGTCGCTCAGTCGTGTCTGGCTCAGTGACCCCCATGGACTGCAGCCCACCAGGCTCCTCCGCCCATGGGAGTTTCCCAGGCAAGAGTACTGGAGTGGGATGCCATTGCCTTCTCCGAGAGTATACTGAGAAAATGCAAAAGAAAAAGCTTAAAAGAAAGAAAAAAACCCTAGAACACTTGCTTCTAAAGGATAATAAGAATTATCTAATTATATTTTACTTTGGCCCTGGGGTTTCTGAATTCTGAGCAGTAACCCCTATTTAGTATGTTTGCCTTTTCTTTTTCAGGGCTATGATTTTAAAAAACAACTCAGTGACATATATATTAGCATCTCTTAATTTACATGTTGGTTAGTTTCCTGGAAAGTGGCAAATGATTCAAAAACTCTTAAATCAAATTGAAATTTTGCATAAGGAAAAAAGGAGGTACATTCTAATAGGTTTTGAAACTTCAGTTAGGCCTCCTTTTTTCCATATCACATCAATATTAACTGTAAATAAACAGTTTATGTAAATATATGAACATTAAAAATACTTACAAAAGTCTCTCAAAATGCCCAATGTATGTATAATAGGGAATAAACCATTAGGAATTCTTAAGTACAAAGTGTTGCATACCAAGGTGAAGCATGAAACTAATAATGCTTATTAATTTTTAAATGTATTTGAGCCTAGATTTTTTTCACTCCACTGTTGTAAGTCTTTCTTCTTCTTTATCTTTGGCCTCCTAGATCACACTGCATTCTTCAGTCGTGATTTCACTTGAGTTAAGAGACTCAGGCATAACTCAAGACATAATCCCAGAATATTTGAAGGATGCTATAGTAACTGGAAACAGCTTTGTGGACAATGACAGTAATGTTCCTTGCTGTTGGCCTGGCCACCAAGAAGTGCACTCAAGCTATACCGCCAGTGAGAGGACCCTTCACACATCCAAAATGTGGCAAGCAGTTTAAACCATGCCATTCTAAGCTTAGTACACCTATCTGTTAAGTACTGCTAATTTCTTTATTTCTTCATTCCCATAATATGTAAGTTAATCACACATAAATTTATAAATTGACAAATAAGTTTGAAAACACATAAAAATACTTTCAAATTAAATCCATTCCTCATTCTTAAGCCTTAATTTTCCTAATTATAAAACAGTACTAATATACTTCTTTCACTAGATTATGAGTACTATATAAAGTAGTAAAGAGTGTTTAGCAGAATGCCTTACATAGTAAGTACTCACTGTCAGCCACTACTATTGGCTTTATTGAAAGTGACAGATGTCAATAAACGGACATGTTTAGCAGTGCCTATGCTGTCCTTATCCCTGATATAAATTTAAAATATCTATATTTTGCCCATAGTAGCTAAGAATAAGCACCAGTCAACATGTGCTCTAAACTTATTTCTAGCAAATCCCAACATTGAGTCCTAACATAGGAAACTTCAACTATCAGTTAACTCCCAGAGATACATGCATCTGTCTTATAATAGTATTATAATTTTCTTGAGTGCAGAAATGTCTTGGATACAAATGTCTCTTTGTACCCATCCTTACACATCGTCACCTCAACATTTCTAAGTTTATGGGTGTCTAATAATAATTAATGACTTGGCTTCCTATTCATTACATTAACTTCTATTATCCAGGCACAGAGCAATCCACAAGCAGCCAGGAAAAAATCTTCTATCGTCTCTTCTCCCAGCTCATTTGCAGTTGGAGCTATGAAAGATATTCACCTGAAGTCACCCACCATTCAAGCTAATCCTACACCAAGACAATACTCTCTACAGAACTCTTAGAGGAAAAAAAGCTGCCTGCCAATGCAGGGAGGAGGAGCAGCCTGTGAAACATTTAAATGGATAGGTATTAACAGGGGCCAAAAGAATGCAAATGTCATTTTAAAAGCTAAGGACTCTTGGGAAAGCTTTCAAATTTTTCTTAAAAGATGTGGGTGATTAGGAGGAATAAATTTTAGCAGTCTGCAAGTAAATTTGCAACAAATCCCTAGATAATTTTGATCTACCTTTATCTTTTTTTAGCTCTCAGAATCCTAAGCAGATTCAACACTCTTTCCAAAAGGACTGTCATTTCACATACACACACACACACACACACACACACACACACACAGAGTGGTGTGTTCAAGTCAGTGAGTTCTTGCTCATAGAAAGACAATTAATTATTAAATATTAAGGAATTTGTGAACTGACTGATAAACCATTGGTGGCTAAAATTAGCCATGGAGGAAATATTTACACCACAGAAATCAGCCAACACTACAAGCCAAGCTTTCTTTTTCCCATCGGATAGCAGGTTTACCAGCACATGGTGACACATGTGCTGCTGTTCATGGAACTAAATGAAGTACTCAGAACGCAGCTTCCGCCAGCTATAGCCAAGCAATAGAGCAAAACATTTCTAAAACACGGGTCAAACATTTGAGAAAATGATCAGATATCTAAAAGCAAGTATTTTAATGGTAAGTTTGGGAAAACTAGAACCAGTATATCGCTCAGACATTAAGTATAACTCTGAATGTTGCTTATAGTGGGTACTCTTCCATCTACACTCTAGAAATGCATTGACGTTTTAAATCAAACTAGGCATTCTTATTGGAGAAGGCAATGGCACCCCACTCCAGTACTCTTGCCTGGAAAATCCCATGGATGGAGGAGCCTGGTGGGCTGCAGTCCATGGGGTCGTTAAGAGTCGGACACGACTGAGCCGACTTCTCTTTCACTTTTCACTTTCATGCATTGGAGAAGGAAATGGCAACCCACTCCAGTGTTCTTGCCTGGAGAATCCCATGGATGGAGGAGCCTGGTGGGCTACCGTCTATGGGGTCGCACAGAGTAGGACGCAACTGAAGCGACTTAGTAGTAGTAGTAGTAGGCATTCTTATGTACATCATGGCTGCTGCCTGGACTGAAAGTGAAAGTGAAAATGAAGTCACTCAGGCCTATCGGGCTCCTCTGTCCATGGAATTTTCCAGGCAAGAGTACTGGAGTGGGTTGCCATTTCCTTCTCCAGGGTATCTTCTTGACCCAGGGATTGAACCCTGGTCTCCCACATTTCAAACAGATGCTTTACTGTCTGAGCCACCAGGGAAGCCCTACAAAGACTCATAATGATATAAAAGTGACTAAATTGTACTAGGTAAAACCAGCATAGATAGCCAGCTTGGTAATTCAGGGCTCCAAATGTCCTGTGATTTCATGACCAAGTGATTTCATGGACCAAGTAATTGCCAGCATTCCTAATACATAGTCATTAAGGGACGTCCTAAATGAATGATTCAGAGTCCCTGACAGATTTCTCTCTCTTCTGTGATCTATACTTGAAATTGATTCATTCTTTAAGAGGAGGAGGGTGATAGAAAGATTCAAATATAACTAAAGGCATTAAACTTCTCTAGATCATGAGGAAGAGAGAAATAAGAAGAGTAACACCAGATGTGATGGGAATGGTGGAACTCAATTCCACATTGCTAAGATGAACAGGGAGGCCTGGCGTGCTGCGATTCATGAGGTTGCAAAGAGTCGGACACGACTGAGCGACTGAACTGAACTGAACTGAAGATGTGGACTCATCATGCTATAGTTATGAAAACCATACATTTAATTTACTTGCACTTTTGTGAAGAGGTCATTTCTTGTGGTTTTTGTCCAACTATAGACATCATATAATAAATAAATATTAAAACATTGATTAAAATATTCATTCCTGGGACTCTCCAGGTAGTCCAATGGCTGAGAGTCTTCTGTGCAACTGCAGGACACTTCTGCAGGGGACACTTTTTGATCCTGGTCTAGCAGGATCCCACATGACATGGGGCAAATAAGCCCATGCACCACAACTACTGAGCCAGTGCTCCAGAGTCTGACAGCCGAACTACTGAGTATAAATAGTGTCACAACTAGTGCAATGAACATCGTGAAGCAAATTCAGATTTATAAATGAAGATCATAAGTTTTGAGCCTTAACCTAATCACTATCAAAAATAGTTTTGGAGTAACAAGTTTGCACATGGTATTGCTTTCAGAACTGTGGGCATATGTAACTGCAGGCATATGTAAGATGTACTTCATCTTACAAAGCCAAGAACTTAATATATCTTAGCTTGTGAATACCTTCATAGAGATTATAGATGAACTTAGAGTTTCTAGAATCTACATTTACCAAATTTACTTTAAGTAACAATGTTATCATATATATTCCCAGCAATAGACTATTAGTGTCCTACTTTAAATTATAGGCGTATGACTTTTGTAAATGAACTCTATTTTTAAATTTTTCTTTGAACAATGGGTAATCCATAGTCATTTTGATGATTTATATCTTGTGTATGTGTGTGTGTTAGTTGCTCAGTCGTGTCCAACTCTTTGTGACCCCATGGACTCCCTCTGTCCATAGGATTCTAAAAGTTATATAATTACATAGTAAGCTTATCTCTTATTTTGTCTTACATTCCTGCTTGTTTTGTTGTTGTTTCTAAATTACTTATGCATTTGTTAAATTCTTTCAGGTTTTTATATTTTATTATTTATATTTAAACATTTCTGTTATACCTTAACACTTTCTAAATGATAAAAATATAAATAAATATAAAAATATATTTATAAATAAATATATTTATAAAAATATAAATAAATAAATAAAGTACTGATATGTTTTCTATCATCTTTAACAATCAGCACTAAAAAGATATAGGTTTGAATATTTATTAGCCATTTTTATTTCTTCAATTGTCTTTATCATTCATTTCCTTTGTTTGATATCTACTGAATGGTTATATGTTTATTTGCTTGTTTTATCTGACAAGAAATGATTCTTATTAAGAATAACAATTTAGCCTATGATACAAAGAGATTTTCCAGTTTGTCACTTGCCTTTTCTACTTTTAAATTGCTTTTTGCTTAAGAGAATTCTTTCAAGATCTTTAAGAAGCTAAAGTTTTCTCTCTTTTGGTATGGTTTCTCCTTTTGATGTCATGTTTAAAAGGCCTTTCATAGTCTCACATCACATAGGTATTTACTTAGTTGCTTTAAATTAATGTTTTATACTTAACAATTTAATTCTTCTGAAGCATGTTTTGTATAACTTGTAAAAATATTACTAATATTTCAGCACCAACCATTTCATCTTCTGCCACTAATTTGATGCAACATGCTTATTATGGCCTTTTTCTTGGCTTTCAATTTTGTTCCTTTAAATGTTTCCATTCATTTTGGAGCCAATGCAACTTGACTATAATTATTTTAGCTTTATATTTGGCTTCAGAAGCTAGCAATACAAGGACTCCCTCCTTATTCTTATTCTTAAAAATCCATGGGTATTTTTTTTCATATTTATCTAAATAAATTCTAGAATTATTGTCCCACTCTCCCCCATCAACATACACACACTCCAGAACTACATCTGGAACTGGATTAAGCTTATGAATAAATTAGAATGCTATAATATAAATGGTTATCAGCCTGACAGAAATAATAATACACTGTCTTCTATGGCTTCATCCCCTAACTGGAGAAGTCACAGCATATTTAGTTTGACCTAACCATTAAGGCTTTCCAGTTCAACCAAAATTGGATTGTCATTGTTAAGTGCCCTGGTGGAGTTGGGAGTTTAACCACAATAAATTTAGGTCTCTGTCTTTAAAAAATCTCATTATTCAGTATAAATTTTATATTTTAAAGGGAATTATTGTTATGCCAATGGGAAAGAATCCATCTTTACAGGCCTGCTGCCTGCAGTATTCACTGCACTAGCTAGTTTATATCTTTCTTTTCTTGGTATATAGCCCTTCTTCTTTTTCAAACATGTTGTTTGTCAGTGTTCTATATTTAAGATGTTCACTCAGCTAATGTGTAGTTTGTCATTTGAGAATATAATCATTGACTTTGTTCTCCCAAAACATTAAGAAACACATTTTAACTTCTAACGTAAAAGTGATATTCAGTGTTACATAATTTAGATTTTACTAATTTTATTGGTCTTTTATGTGCAAAAGTGTCTTAATGATTACATATTAAATGATCATGAAATGTGAATATGAAATTATTTTTGAATGCAATCAAATACAAAACATTTTGATTTGGTCTATTAAACAACTTTGTGTATGTGTCCATGCTTTATCTAAAAAATATTAAATTCTGTTCCAAGATCTCAGAGTCTGGCTTAGATGAGACCGTGTGTTGCTATAATCCATCACAAACTGTTGCCATGGTTGGTATGTGATTAATAACATATGGAAAAAGTTAAACAGCAAAGCATACCTATCTATATTTAAGATATATCTGTCATTTAAATCAGATTTTATCTTCAATTAAGTAGACGATAAAGCTGGAAAAGATCATGTGCATCATGAATTACAAATTATTTATTTCACAGACAAGGAAACAGAAGTCATTCAAGGCTATATGCACTTGTGCATCAAGCTCTCTCAGAAATGATTCAATGAAAGTGATAGATCAATTTTGAAAATTAATGTTCTATTATATTATATAGAAAATAAAAGCACAGACACTACAGTGAAAGAACTGTTATCTCTCAGTGAAGACACTAGGAGGAAACTGAGTCCCAAATTCCAGGAAGAGGTGTCTTCATAGAGAGCCAGAACCAAAATGTCTACAATTGAGGAGAAAACACCAACACGGTTCCTGGTAGGCAGGAGCACCTGAAGCAGAGAGCAGAAAAGTCATCCACCCCTGGCTTTTATGCTGCAGGTCTTGCAGGTGTTGGGTAGGCCACGTTGTTTTTAAAAGTCACAGAATAAATGAAAATAGAGTGGCGACAACTGAAGATATTGACAAACTTTTTCTATTTTTAATATTCTCATTTGTGAAAATTTCAAACAAATCAAAAACATAAACAGTAAGGAATTCAAGTCTCATTTTATTTCTCTGCTCTATATAGATTCTCCTTCTAATCGTACTCTCCTTCCCAGAGGCAATCAATTTTAACAATTTAAATACTTCATTTAACATCTTTTTTTCAAATCATTTCCCTAATGTATGGACACATATGCAAATGTATGCTTTTTAACATAAAGGAAACCAGACTATATGGGCTGCTCTGCATCTTGCCACTTTAATTAAACAATATATAATCGGTATCTTTCTAGATCAGTTCATGAAGATGTAGCTCATTCTTTTTAATGATTGAATAATATTTTACAATATACATAAATCACAATTCATTTAAGCACTACCCTACAGATAGAAACTTACAGAGTTTTCATTTGATGGGCTTAAAAACAGTGCTTCAATTATCTTTTCGTGTGCGTATTTTTGCATCAGTATGAATTCCCTATAGGTTAGATACCCAGTAGAACTGCTGACTACATACATATGTTTTCAAAGATATCAAATTTCTTTCAGAAAAGACTATGCTTGGGAGGAAGAGATTAAGATGGCAGAGTAGGAGGATGAAGAACTCACTTCCCCCATGAACACATCAAAAATACATCTACATATGGAACATTATTGAGAATTAACTGGAGATTGGCAGAAAGATTTCTACACAATCAAGGCTGAAAGAGATCAACATAGATTTGGGTAGTAAGGAAAGAGAAGCAGTCAAGTCAGGACCTGTGCTCCTGAAAAGGAACTCGGAAGTGAGGGCAGGATTACTTGGGTGGAGATCCTCTCTGGGGAGTGAGCAGTTCAAGCCATATATTGGGCAACCCAGCCCTGGAATCCTAGACCAGGAAGATGAGTCACATCATCTGGTTGGAGAGCCAGGGGGACTAACAGGAGGGGTATGGGAAGCCTAGACTCTGGTCATGAGGAATACACTCATGCTTGCTTCCTTCCAAAACAGGGCAGAGAGGGGAGACTGGAACTGCATGGGAAGCTGGCCTGTCTCCCATGACTGCTCCAGCATGCAGCTCAGTCTGAGCAGAGTGCCTGCTCTGGTCTCACTAGCTTCACAATGCAGCTATACACTGGAACAAAGACTGCTGCAGCTGAAGGGAGAGATCAGCTGTGATAGGCAAAGGTGGCTCAGGCCCAGACGGCACCTGGGCAGAGCAGGGGTGGCCATTGCTAGCACCTACTGGGGGAGCACATCAGAAGTGGCCCAGGTCTCTGACTATGACTAGAGCTGCTGGACCCACACCCAGACCCAGGCTGAGCCCCTGCTCCAGCCCCTCCTGCTATTGCTCAGCACCACTCCTCTCCAGGCCAAGGGTGCCAGTGCTGAGAATGGGAAGAGCCCCGACAGAGAGCTAACAGAGCCAGCTTGTACCTGTCCTGTTGGGCTTCTGCACCAGCAACTTGGGACCTGCCTCATCCCCTCAGTAGAAGTGTGTCGGCCACTGAGTAGAGAAGAAATCTCAGCTCACACCTAGCACTGACTCTAGCCCTTCCATCTTCAGACCCACTTTCTATCCAAGTGGTAACTGCCAAGAGAACCTGGGGAGAGGCATGATTTGTGCTCATGCCAGCTCTCCCACCAAAGCCACTGGGCACACACAAGCTGTATAGGGATGCTACCACTCAAGGATACACTTCAAGACCAGAAGGGGTAACTATTTCACCTAATTTTAGCGTGTCAGAGAAAGCTGAGTAAAATGAGAAGACAGAAAAAATTGTTTCAGTCAATAAAATAAGAGAAAACCAGGGCTTCTGTGAAGGTCTAGAAGCTAAGAATCTGCCTTCCGATGCAGGGGACACAGGGTCAATCCCTGGTCGAGGAGGATCCCACATACCACAGGGCAGCTAAGCCCATGCATCAGAACTACTGAGCCCAAGTGGGCCCTCGAGCCCATGCTCCACAAGCGAAGCCACCGCAGGAGCCGCCAGGCACTGCAAGGAAGAGTAGCCCCCATTCACCACCGCTAGAGAAAGTCCACAGCAGCAGCAAACACTCAGCACAGGCAAAAATAAACAAATATTTTTTTTTAAATAAGAGAAAACCTGTGAAAAAACTAATGAAACATAAATAATTAACCAGACAAAGAGCTCAAAACATTAATATTAACAATAAAAATACTAACTGAATCAGGGAAAGGAATAGATGAACACAGAGAGAATGTTAACAAGGAATTAGACAATATAAAACATAACCAGTCAGAATAGAAAAATATAATAACTGAAATGAAAAATACATTAGGAGGAATTAACAGTAGAATAGGTGATACAGAACAATACATAAGTGATCTGGAAGACTGAATAATGGAAATCACCCAGTTGGAACAGCAAAAGGAAATTTAAATCATGAAAATAAATTAAGGGACTGCTGAGACAACATCAAATATGCCAAAATTCACATTACAGGGATCTCAGAAGAAGAGAGAAAAAAAGTGTTCAAAATGTATTTGATGAAATTATGGCTGAAAATATATCATTATTACCTATAAAACAAAACAATGTATAAAAATATACAGGTCCTCACACGCAATAAATCTTAGACATTGTCAGTGTACTGACGTCTGTCACTCAAGACCAAAGACTAATATCACATTTTGTTTAAATTTTTAACTGCCTAATAATAAATGATGTTTTTAAATTATTTTTTAATTGAAGGATAATTGCTTACAGAATTTTGTTGTTTTCTGTCAAACTTCAACTTAAATCAGCCACAAGTATACATATATCCACCTGCTTTTCAACCTCCTCACACCTCTCTCCCCATCTGACCCCTCTAGGTTGATACAGAGCTCCTATTTGAGTTTCCTGAGCCACACAGCAAATTCACGTGGGCTATCTATTTTATATATGGTAATGTATGTTTCCATGTTACTATTTCCATACATCTCACCCTCTCCTCCCCTTTCCCTATGTCCATAAGTCTATTCTCTATGTCTGTTTCTCCACTGCTGCACTTTAGATTAATACTTCAGTACCATTTTCTAGATTCCATATAAATGCATTAGAATATGATATTTATCTTCCTTTCTCTGACTTACTTCACTCTATATGATAGGGTCTAGGTTCATCCACTTCATTAGAACCGACTCAAATGTGTTCCTTTTATGGCTGAGTAATGTTCCATTGTGTTATGTTCCACAGCTTCTTTATCCATTCATCTGTCGATGGATATCTAGGCTGTTTCCACGTTCTAGCTATTGTAAATACTGCTGCAATGAACAATGAGATTCAGCGTCTTTTTCAGTTTTGGTTTCCTCAGGGTATATGCCTAGGAGTGGAACTGCTGGATCATATGGTGGTCTTATTCCTAGGATTTTTAAAGAATCTCCATGCCATCTTCCATAGTGGCTTTATCAATTTACATTCCCACTAACGGTGCAAGAGCATTCCTTTTTGTCCAAATCCTCTCCAGCATTTATTGTTTGTAGACTTTTGATGATGGCCATTCTGATGGGTGTGAGGTGATATCTCATTGTAGTTTTGATTTGCATTTCTATAATAATGAGCAATGTTGAGCATATTTTCATGTGTTTTGCTAGCCGTGTGTATGTCTTCTTTGGAGAAATGTCTGTTTAGGTCTTTTCCCCACTTTTTGATTGGGTTGTTTATTTGGTATTGAGTTGTATGAGCTGCTTGTATGTTTTGGAAATGGATCCTTTGTCAGTTGTTTCATTTGCTATTATTTTCTCCCATTCTGAAGGTTGTCTTTTCACCTTGTCACTTCACCTTATAGTTTCCTATGCTGTGCAAAAGCTTTAAAGTTTAATCTGGTCCCACTTGTTTGCTCTTGTTTTTATTTCCATTACTGTAGGAGGTGGGGCATAGAGGATCTTGCTTTGATTTATGTCATCGAGTTTTCTGCCTATGTTTTCTCTAAGAATTTTATAGTTTCTGGTCTTCCAATTACGTATTTAATACATTTTGAGTTTACTTTTGTGTATGGTATCAGAAAGTGTTTTCATTTCATTCTTTCAAAAGTAGCTGTCCAGTTTTCCCGGCAACATTTAATGAAGAGGCTGCTTTTGCCCCACTGTATATTCTTGCCGTCTTTGTCAAATATAAGATCTGATAGGTGCGTGGGTTTATTTCTGGGCTTTCTATCTTGTTCCATTGATCTATATTTTTGTTTTTGTGCCAATACCATACTGTATTGATGACTGTAGCTTTGTACTATAATCTGAAGTCAGGAATGTTGATTATTCCAGCTCCATTCTTCTTTCTCAAGAATGCTTTGTCTGTTCGAGGTCTTTTGTGTTTCCATATGATTTGTGAAATTTTAGGTTCTAGTTCTGTGAAAAATGCCATTGGTAATTTGATAGAGATCACATTCAATCTGAAAAATGGCACTCGGTTGTATAGTCATTTTCACAATATTGATACATCCTATCCAGGAACAAGGAATATTTTATCTCCATCTGTTAATGTCATCTTTGATTTCTTTTATGTCTTATAATTTTCTGTGTACAGTTCTTCTGTCTCCTTATGTAAGTTTTTTCCTAGATATTTGATTCTTTTTCTTGCAATGGTGAATGTGATTAATTCCTTAATTTTTTTTCAATTTTTCATTGTTAGTATATAAAAATGCAAGTGATTTCTATGTATTGATTTTGTGTCTTGACACTTTGCTAAATTCACTGATTAGCTCTAGTAATAATACAATACAATCTTTAGGGTTTTCTATGGACAGTATCATGTTATCTGCAAACAGTTAGAGCTTTAATTCTTCTTTTCCAATATGGATTTCTTTCATTTCCTTTTCTTCTCTGACTGCTGTAGCTAGAACTTCCAGAACTATGTTGAATAACAGTGGTACAAGTAGATGCCCTTGTCTTGTTCCTGATTTTAGGGGAATATTTTCAATTTTCACCATTGAGAATAATGTTTGCTATAAGCTTATCATATATGGCCTTTACTACATTGAGGCATAAGGGATTTGATTTAGGTCATACCTGAATGGTCTAGTGGTTTTCCCCACTTTCTCCAATTTAAGTCTGAATTTGGCAATAAGGAGCTCATGATCTGAGCCACAGTCAGCTCCCAGTCTTGTTTTTGCTGACTGTATAGAGCTTCTCCATCTTTGGCTGCAAAGAATATAATCAATCTGATTTTGGTGTTGACTATCTGGTGATGTCTATGTGTAGAGTCTTCTCTTGTATTGCTGGAAGAGGGTGTTTGCTATGACCAGTGCGTTTTCTTGGCAAAACTCTATTAGCCTTTGCCCTGCTTCATTCTGTGTTCCAAGGCCAAATTTGTCTGTTACTCCAGGTGTTTCTTGACATCCTACTTTTGCATTCCAGTCCCCTATAATGAAAAGGACATCTTTTTTGGGTATTAGCTCTAAAAGATCTTGTAGGTCCTAATAGAACTGCTCAACTTCAGCTTCTTCAGCATTCCTAGTTGGGGCATAGACGTAGATTCCTGTGATATTGAATGGTTTGCCTTGGAAATGAATAGAAATCATTCTGTCGTTTTTGAGATTGCATCCAAGTACTGCATTTCAGACTCTTTTGTTGACCATGATGGTTATTTCATGTCTTCTAAGGGATTCCTGCCCACAGTAGTAGTTATAATGGTCATCTGAGTTAAATTCACCCATTCCAGTCCATTTTAGTTTGCTGATTCCTGAAATGTCGACATTCACTCTTGCCATCTCCTGTTTGACCACTTCCAATTTGCCTTGATTCATGGACCTAACATTCCCGGTCCCTAGCAATATTGCTCTGTACAGCATCAGACCTTGCTTCTGTCACCAGTCACATCCACAGCTGGGTATTGTTTTTGCTTTGGCTCCATCCCCTCATTCTTTCTGGAGTTATTTCTCCATGGATCACCAGTAGCATATGGGCACCTACTGACCTGGGGAGTTCCTCTTTCAGTATCCTATCATTTTGCCTTTTCATACTGTTCATGGGATTCTCAAGGCAAGAATACTGAAGTGGTTTGCCATTCCCATTTCCAGTGGACCACATACTGTCAGACCTCTCCACCATGACCCGCCCATCTTGGGTGGCCCCACACAGCATGGCTTAGCTTCACTGAGTTAGACAAGACTGTGGTCCTAGTGTAATTAGATTGACTAGCTTTCTGTGATTATGGTTTCAGTGTGTCTGCCCTCTGATGCCCTCTTGCAACACATACCGTCTTACTTGGGTTTCTCTTACCTTGGACATGGGGTATCTCTTCACGGCTGCTCCAGCAAAGTGCAGCTGCTGCTCCTTACCCTGGATGAGAGGTATCTCCTCACAGCCACCCCTCTCAACCTTGAACGTGGAGTAGCTCCTCTAGGCCCTCACTGCAACTGTGCAACTCCTTGGGTGTGCAGTAGCTCCTCCCAGCTGCCGTCCCTGGATTTGGACGTGGGGTAGCTCCTCTCAGTTGCACCTGTGCTGTCACAGTCTGGCAATCAGCCACCACCGCTGACCTTGGACATGGGGTAGCTCCTCTCAGCCATTCCTGAGCCATCGTAGCCTGGCACTCTCGGCTACTGCCCCTGACCTCAGACATGGGGTAGCGCTCCTTAGCCGCACTTGTGCACCATCGCAGCCACCCACCCAGTGGAACTGAGAAATAGATTTAAGGGACTAGATCTGATAGACAGAGTACCTGATGAACTATGGAATGAGGTTCATGACGTTGTACAGGAGACGGGATCAAGAATATTCACAAGGAAAAGAAATGCAAAAAGTAAAATAGCTGATCATAGCAAACACCCTCTTCCAACAACACAAGAGAAGACTCTACACATGGACATCACCAGATGGTCAACACCGAAATCAGACTGATTATATTCTTTGCAGCCAAAGATGGAGAAGCTCTATACAGTCAGCAAAAACAAGATCAGGAGCTGACTGTGGCTCAGATCATGAATTCCTTATTGCCAAATTCAGACTTAAATTGAAGAAAGTAGGGAAAACCACTAGACCATTCAGGTATGACCTAAATCAAATCACTTATGATTATACAGTGGAAGTGAGAAATATATTTAAGGGTCTAGATCTGATAGATAGAGTGCCTGATGAACTATGGAATGAGGTTCATGACACTGTATAGGAGACAGGGATCAAGACCATACCAGTGGAAAAGAAATGCAAAAAGGCAGAATGGCTCTCTGAATAGACCTTACAAATAGCTGTGAAAAGAAGAGAAGCAAGAAGCAAAGGAGGAAAAAAAAGATATAAGCATCTGAATGCAGCGTTCCAAAGAACAGCAAGAAGAGATAAGAAAGCCTTCTTCAGCCATCAATGCAAAGAAATAGAGGAAAACAACAGAATGGGAAGGACTAGAGATCTCTTCAAGAAAATTAGAGATACCAAGGGAACATTTCATGCAAAGATAGGCTCAATAAAGGACAGAAATGGTATGGACCTAACAGAAGCAGAAGATATTAAGAAGAGGTGGCAAGAATACACAGAAGAACTGTACAAAAAAGATCTTCACAACCAAGATAATCACGATGGTGTGATCACTCATCTAGAGCCAGACATCCTGGAATGTGAAGTCAAGTGGGCCTTAGAAAGCATCACTATGAACGAATCTGATGGAGGTGATGGAATTCCAGTTGAGCTATTTCAAATCCTGAAAGATAATGGTGTGAAAGTGCTGCACTCAATATGCCAGCAAATTTGGAAAACTCAGCAGTGGCCACAGGACTGGAAAAGGTCAGTTTTCATTCCAATTCCAAAGAAAGGCAATGCCGAAGAATGCTCCAACTACCACACAATTGCACTCATCTCACACGCTAGTAAGGTAATACTCAAAATTCTCCAAGCCAGGCTTGAACAATGTGTGAACCGTGAACTCCCTGATGTTCAAGCTGGTTTTAGAAAAGGCAGAGGAACCATAGAGCAAATTACCAACATCTGCTGGATCATTGAAAAAGCAAGAGAGTTCCAGAAAAACATCTATTTCAGCTTTATTGACTATGTCAAAGCCTTTGACTGTGTGGATCACAATAAACTGTGGAAAATTCTGAAAGAGATGGGAATTCCAGACCACCTAACTTGCCTCTTGAGAAATCTGTATGCAGGTCAGGAAGCAACAGTTAGAAGTGAACATGGAACCACAGACTGGTTCCAAATAGGAAAAGGAGTACATCAAGGCTGTATATTGTCACCCTGCTTATTTAACTTCTATGCAGAGTACATCATGAGAAATGCTGGACTGGAAGAAACACAAGCTGGAATCAAAATTACCAGGAGAAATATCAATAACCTCAGATATGCAGATGACACCACCCTTATTGCAGATAGTGAAGAGGAACTAAAAGCCTCTTGAAGAAAGTGAAAGAGGAGAGTGAAAAAGTTGCCTTAAAGCTCCACATTCAGAAAACGAAGATCATGGCATCCGGTCCCATCACTTTATGGCAAATAGATGAGGAAACAGTGGAAACAATGTCAGACTTTATTTTGAGGGGCTCCAAACTCACTGCAGATGGTGACTGCAGCCATGAAATTAGAAGACGCTTACTCTTTGGAAGAAAAGTTATGACCAACCTAGATAGTATATTCAAAAGCAGAGACATTACTTTGCTGACTAAGGTCCATCTAGTCAAGGCTATGGTTTTTCCAGTGGTTATGTATGGATGTGAAAGTTGGACTGTGAAGGAAGCTAGCACTGATCATTTGATGCTTTTGAACTGTGGTATTGGAGAAGAGTCTTGAGAGTCCCTTGGACTGCAAGGAGATCCAACTAGTCCATTCTGAAGGAGATCAGCCCTGGGATTTCTTTGGAAGGAATGATGCTAAAGCTGAAACTGCAGTACTTTGGCCACCTCATGTGAAGAGTTGACTCATTGGAAAAGAGTGTGATGCTGGAGGGATTGGGGGCAGGAGGAGAAGGGGACAACAGAGGATGAGATAGCTGGATGGCATCACTGACTCAAAGGACTTTAGTCTGACTGAACTCCGGGAGTTGGTGGTTTACAGGGAGGCCTGGCGTGCTGCAATTCATGGGGTCGTGAAGAGTCGGACACAGCTGAGTGACTGAGCTGAGCCGAGCTGAGCTGATGTTGAGCAAATTCCTTCTATGCCCATTTATTGAATAGTTTTAATCATAAATGTGTGTTGAATTTTGTCAAGGCCTTCTCCGCATCAACTGAGATGATCATATGGCTTTTATCTTTCAGTTTGTTAATAAGGTGTATCACATTGTTTTATTTGCATATATTGAAGAAGACTTGCATCCCTGGAATAAAGCCTACTTGATCATTGTGTATTAGCTTTTTAATGTGTTGCTGAATTCTGTTTGCTAAAATTTTCTTGAGGATATTCGCATCTGTGTTCATCACTGATATTGGCCTGTAGTTTTCTTTATTGTGTGTTTCCATTATCTAATTTGGTATCAGAGTGATGGTGGCCTCATGGAATGAGTTTGGAAGTGTTCCTTCTGCTACAATTTTTTGAAAGAATTTTAGAAAAATAGGCATTAGCTTTTCTCTAAATGTTTGATATAATTCTCCTGTGAAGCCATCAGGTCCTGGGCTTTTGTTTTTGAGAGATTTTTTATCACAGCTTCAATTTCAGTGCTTGTTATTGAGTTGCTTATAATTTCTATTTCTTCCTGGTTCAGTCTTGGAAGATTGAACTTTTCTAAGAATCTATCCATTTCTTCCAGGTTATCCATTTTATTGCCATATAGTTGTTCATAACAGTCTCTTATAATCCTTTGTATTTCTTCATTGTCTGTTGTAACCTTTTTTTTTTCATTTCTAATTTTATTGATTTGATTCTTATCTCTTTTTTTATTGATGAGTCTCACTAAAGGTTTGTCAATTTTTTTATTTTCTCAAAGAAACAGCTTTTAGTTTTATTTATCATTACTATTGTTTCTTTCATTTATTTTTCAGTTATTTCTGCTCAGATCTTTATGATTTCTTTCATTCTACTAATTTTGGGGTTTTTTGTTCTTCTTTTCCAGTTGATTTAGATGTGAATTTAGGTTGTCTATTTGATGTTTTCCTTTGTTTCTTAGATAAGATTGTTTTGCTATAAACTTCCCTCTTAGACCTGCTTTTGCTGCATCACATAGGTTTTGAGTTGTCGTCTTTTCATTGTCATTTGTTTCTAGATATTTTTTTGTTTCCCTTTTGATTTTTTTAGTAACCTGTTGCTTATTTAGAAACGTATTGTTTAATCTCCACATGTTAGTGTTTTTTACAGTTTTTTTTTCTTGTAGTTGATATCTAGTTTCATAGTGTTATAGTCAGAGAAGATGCTTGATATGATTTCAATTTTCTTAATACTGAGGTTTGATTTATGACCCAAGATGTGATCTATCCTAGAGAATGTTCCATGTGCACTTGAAAAGAAGTGTATTCTTCTGCATTTGGATGGAATGTCCTGCAGATAACAATGACACTCATTTCATCTAACCTATCATTTAAGACTTGCATTTCCTTATTAATTTTCTGTTTTGATGATCTGTTCATTTGTGTGACTGGGGTGTAAAGTCTCCTACTATTATTGTGGTACTGTCAGTTTCTCCTTTCACGTCTGTTAGCCTTTGCCTTATGTATTGAGGTGCTCCTACGTTGGGTGCATAGGTATTTACAACTGTTATGTCTTCCTCTTGGATTGATCCCTTGATCATTATGTAGTGTCCTTCTTTGTCTCTTATAATATTCTTTATTTTAAGGTCTGTTTTGTCTAATATGAAGATAGCTACTCCAGCTTTCTTTTGCTTTCTATTTGCATGGAATATATTTTTCCATCCTCTCACTTTCAGTCTATATGTGTCTTTAGGTCTGAAGTGGATTTCTTTTAGACAGTGTATACATGGGTCTTGTTTTTGTATCCATTCAACCAGTTTATGTGTTCTGCTTGGAGCATTTAATCTGTTTACATTTAAATTATTATTGAAATATATGTTCATAAGACCATTTTCTTAATAGTTTGGGATTGATTTTGTAGATCTTTCTTCTCTTGTATTTCTTGACTATATAAGTCCCTTTAACGTTTGTTGTAAAGCTGATTTCAATTCAGTCACTCTGTTTTTTTAATATATATTATGTATGTATTTATTTATTTTTAATACTTTATTCTACATTGCAGTACTGTATTTGTTTTGCCATACATTGACATGAATCAGCCACAGGTGTACACGATCTCCCAATGCTGGAGCCCCCTTCCACCTCCCACTTCCCACCCCATACCATCTCCCTGGATCATCCCGTGCACCAGCCCCAAGCATCCTGTATCCTGTATCGAACATAGCCTGGTGCTTCATTTCTTACATGATAGTATACATGCTTCAATGCCATTCCCAAATCATCCCACCCTCTCCCTCTCCCTCAGAGTCCAAAAGTCCGTTCTATACCTCTGTGTCTCTTTTGTTGTCTCACATACAGGGTCATCGTCACTGTCTTTCTAAATTCCATATATATGTGTCAGTATACTGTATTGGTGTTTTTCTTTCTGGCTTACTTCACTCTGTATAATTGGCTCCAGTTTCATCCATCTCATTAGAACTGATTCAAATGTATTCTTTTTAAGGGCTGAGTAATACTCCATTGTGTATATGTACCACAGCTTTCTTATCCATTCATCTGTTGATGGACATCTAGGTTGTTTCTATGTCCTGGCTATTATAAACAGTGCTGCAATGAACACTGGGGTACATGTGTCTCTTTCAATTCTGGTTTCCTCAGTATGTATGCCCAGCAGTGGGATTGCTGGGTCATAAGGCAGTTCTATTTGCAATTTTTTAAGGAATCTCCACACTGTTTTCCATAGTGGCTGTACTAGTTTGCATTCCCACCAGCAGTGTAAGAGGGTTCCCTTTTCTCCACATCCTCTCCAGCATTTATTGCTTGTAGACTTTCAGTCACTCTGTTGTGTCTGACTCTTTGCGACCCCGTGAACTGCAGCATGCTCAGTCTCCCTGGTCATCACCAACTCCCAGAGTCCACCCAAACCAATGTCCATCAAGTCGGTGATGCCATCCAACCATCTCATCCTCTGTCATCCCCTTCTCCTCCTGACCTCAATCTTTCCCAGCATCAGGGTCTTTTCCAGTGAGTCAGCTCTTCTCATCAGGTGGCCAAAGTATTGGAGTTTCAGCTTCAACATCAGTCCCGCAAATGAACACCCGGGACTGATCTCCTTTAGGATGGACATGTTGGATCTCCTTGTAGTCCAAGGGACTCTCAAGAGTCTTCTCCAACACCACAATTCAAAAGCATCAATTCTTCAGCTCTTAGCTTTCTTCACAGTCCAACTCTCACACCCATACATGACCACTGGAAAAACCATAGCCTTGACTAGAGGACCTTTGTTGGCAAAGTAATGTCTCTGCTTTTTTTGATTTCTCCATCAATTTTGAGTGAAATCCTTGGGATACAGTAATCTTGGTTACAGATTTTTCCCTTTCAGTACGTTAACAATATCCTGCCATTCCCTTCTGGTCTGTGGAGTTTCTACTGAAAGATTAGCTGTTAAACGTATGGGGTTTCCCTTCTATGTTACTTTTGCTTTTGCCTTGCTGCTTTTGATATTCTTTCTCTGTGTTTAGTCTTTGTTAGTTTGATTAGTATGTGTCTTCACATGTCTATCTTTGGGCTTATCCTGTATGGAACTCTTTGAACTTCTCAAACTTGATTGACTATTTCCTTTTCCACATTGGGAAAATTTTCAACTATAATCTCTTGAAAAATTTTCTCATATCCTTTCTTTTTCTCTTCTTCTTCTGGGACCCCTATAATTTGAATGTTGGTGTGTTTGATATTTTCCCAGAGATCTCTAAGACTATCTGCAGTTCTTTTCATTCTTTTTACTTTATTCTGCTTTTCAGAATTTATTTCAACCATTTTATCTTGCAGCTCACTAATTTGTTATTCTGTTTCAGATAATCTACTATTGATTCCTTCTAGAATATTTTTAATTTCAGTTATTATGTTGTCTGTCTCTGTATGTTTATTCTTTAATTCTTCTGGGTCTTTGTTAATTGATTCTTGCATTTTCTCCATTCTGTTTTCAAGGTTTTTGTCATCTTGACTATCATTATTCTGAGTTCTTTTTCAGGTAGTTTGTCTATTTCTTCTTTATTTATTTCAATTTCTGTGTTTCTAGTTTGTTCCTTCATTTGTGTAGTATTTCTCTGCATTTTCATTATTATTTTTTTAACTTATTCTGTTTGAGATCTCCTTTTCCCAGGCTTCAAGGCTGAATTCTTTCTTCCTTTTGGTTTCTGACTTCCTACAGTTGATCCTGTGGCTTGTGTAAGCTTCATATAAGGTGAGATTTGTGCTGAGTTTTTTGTTTATTTGTTTGTTTTTCCTCTGAGGGGCAAGGCTGAGTGAGGTGGTAATCTTTATCTACTGATAACTGGGTTTGTATTTGTGCTTCATTTGTTGTTTAGATGAGGCACTCTACACAGCATGCTACTGGTGGTTGGGTGATGCCAGGTCTTATATTCAAGTGGTTTCCTTTGTGTGAGTTCTCACTATTGATACTCCCTAGGGTATCCTAGAACTACTCTGGTAGTGTAGGGTCTTGGATTCAGTGCTCCCACTCCAAAGGCTCAGGACTTGGCCTCTGGTCTGGAACGAAGATTCCACAAGTGGTTTGTTATGGCATTGAGACTGAAACAAATACCCAAAAAGAAGAAACCAAAGATGAATCCTAGACAAATGGCAGCTACAAAATCAGGCAAATAATAATGAAAACAATGGAATATACACATATACATATATAACTATAAGCAAAATCAAAACAGTCAAAAAAATAAAGTACATTAGATTGGCTCAGTGAACATAGGAAATCAAAAATTTTATTTACCATTTAATAACAAAACTAACTAAAACATAAACTGGAAAACAAAACTAAAGCAAGGTGCCAAGTGGGGGAATAAAGCAATGAAAACAAAGCAAACAAATATCTTGAGAGGAAATGAAAGACAGAAAAGAAAGAAATAGATATGCAGAGTTAAATAGAGATAGATAAAGATTTATACACATTAAAGATTAACTGCAAGGGGAAAAGGACAGTGGGAAAAGCAAACAAGAGAATAAATGTAGAAAAATATAATAAGTTTTTAAAAATTACAAAAAGAGAAAAAAGAAGAAAGAGAGAAAAAGGAAAACTCCACAGAACTTCAACAGCCCAGTGTAGAGGCCAATAAAATAGACAAGTACAAGGCCAATAAAATAGACAAGTAGTTGGGGGGGTGGGGAGGGTGGAAATCCAGAAGAGTCTACAGAACAAGCCAAAACATAAGAATAATAAATGTTTTCCCTGAGTCACTGCTGTCGAAGTCCTTTCACTCACTGTGAATCACAGTCCACTTCACCTCCCTAGGATGCCCTCCAGCACTGTGCTGGTGTCTGGACCTGCTGTGGGGACAGCTCAGATTCTAACCTGATCCCATTCCTGTGTGTTCTTGCCTCCAATGTCCACAGCTATCAGAACTAGTGCGTTTTCTCTGGTGGGAGCTCTCAATGACCTTTTATATATTCCATTGACACTAAGTCTGCCTAGTTGATCGTGTGGATATAATCTGCAGCTTGTACAGCTGTGGGAAGTTTTGAGTCTTCTTCCTTAGCCACACTGCTCCTGGGTTTCAACTGTGGTTTTATTTCCATCTCTGCATGTGGGTTGTCCACTGGGGTTTGCTCCTGAGGCTGCCTGTAAGGACCTTGGTCTGCCCCAGTGAGGGCCAGGTGTGGAGGCGGTGCAGCTGCTTGCATCACAGGGATTCTGGCTGCACCAAGTACTCAGGGGCATTGATGGCTAGGGCAGCAGGAAATATAGTGCTCTAGAGAGGTATGGAACAACAGACTGGTTCCAAATAGGACAAGAAATACGTCAAGGCTGCATATTGTCACCCTGCTTATTTAACTTCTATGCAGAGTACATCATGAGAAACGCCGGACTGGAAGAAACACAAGCTGGAATCAAGATTGCTGGGAGAAATATCAATCACCTCAGATATGCAGATGATACCACCCTTTATGGCAGAAAGCGAAGAGGAACCAAAAAGCCTCTTGATGAAAGTGAAAGAGGAGAGTGAAAAAAGTTCGCTTAAAGCTCAACATTCAGAAAATAAAGATCATGGCATCTGGTCCCATCACTTCATGGCAGATAGATGGGGAAACAATGGAAACAGTGTCAGACTTTATATTTTTTGGCTCCAAAATCACTGCAGATGGTGACTGCAGCCATGAAATTAAAAGACGCTTACTCTTTGGAAGGAAAGTTATGACCAACCTAGACAGCATACTGAAAAGCAGAGATATTACTTTGCCACCAAAGGTCCGTCTAGTCAAGGCTATGGTTTTTCCTGTGGTCATGTATGGATGTGAGAGTTGGACTGTGAAGAAGGCTAAGCACCAAAGAATTGATGCTTTTGAACTGTGGTGTTTGGAGAAGACTCTTGAGAGTCCCTTGGACTGCAAGGAGATCCAACTAATCTATACTAAAGGAGATCAGTCCTGAGTGTTCATTGGAAGGACTGATGCTAAAGCTGAAATGTCAATATTTTGGCCACCTCCTGCAAAGAGTTGACTCATTGGAAAAGACTCTGATGCTGGGAGGGATTGAGAGCAGGAGGAGAAGGGGATGACAGAGGACAAGATGGCTGGATGGCATCACCGACTCGATGGACGTGAGTCTGAGTAAACTCCAGGGGTTGGTGATGGACAGGGAGGCCTGGCGTGCTGCTGTTCATGGGATCGCAAAGAGCTGGACACAACTGAGTGACTGAACTGAACTGAACTGAACTGAGAGAGGTATGGCAACCAGTATTGGTCAATACACTCCACTATTCTTGCCTGGAGAAACCCCTGACAGAGAAGCCTGAAAGGCCAAGGGCCACAGGGTCGCAAAGTGTTGTACCCTACCAAAGTGACCTTGCGAGCATAGAGGCAAGTCTTTTTGCCTGTGGCAGCTCTGCCCCAGTGAGGGTTGAGTGTGAAGATGGCACAGCTGTTTGGCTTGCAGGGACCCTGGTGGTGCCAAGTGTACAGGGACATGGACTGCCTCCCTGCAGGAGTTATGGCCCTATCAGAGTCTTTTTTCCAGCCTCTTGTAGCTGGCAATCAGAAGGCTTCTTTGGCCAGTCTTTCTCTGTAGCCCTGCCCATTCAGGCACTTAGAGGGCTCCCTTGCCCAGGGTCCTTCTCTGTCATTTGGTGCATCAGGCACATAGAGGGCCCCCCGGCTGGGGTCCTACTCTGTAGTTTGGTGCACCAGTCATTTAAATGAGCAATCTGTGTGGGGTCCTACCTGTAGTTCAGTACACTAGGCATTTGATGGGCCACCCTCTGTACTGTTCAGCTGCCAACCCTGGCATGTGGAGAGAGAGAGGCTATGGGGATGGCTCCACCCCGTACATTCAGCAGTATCACCTTGCTTCTATGACTACCTGGCTTTCCTCCACAGGCATTTCCCCTACAGTCTCCTTCCTCACATCCCCTAATTCATCTCTCCGCAGTCAATAGCAGCCATCGCCCTGGGATTGCTCCACAGTCCCTAAACTCCAGCTCCCAGGCGCTGCACCTTCCAGGGCATCTACATCCCTGTCCAGGGTATATATGGCTGTGGCAAGGACTGTCTGATTCTCATTCCATTTAGGCTGCCACAGATCAGCTGTTTCACTCTCAGTCTTAAATGTTTCTCCTCTGATTCCAACAATTGCCTTGATGTGGGGATCGGACACGTGCTTCAATTCCCCTATCCACCAAGGGCAGATCTAGTCCTGCTAACACTCCTATTTTTCCCCTTATGTCCTTCATCTTATGGAGTTTTGCGTGGTTCTACATATTCTTGTCCACTGGTCAGGTACTGCTGTCCTCTCTCAGCCAGTGTTTTGCATGCACTTCTGTGTCTGAAAGTGTATTCCTGATGTATCCGCAGAGAAATAGATACTCCATGTCCACCTACTCCTCTGACATCTTTTTCCTCAGCCATAAATGATGCTTTGATTTGATGATGATGATGAGCCCTTTAATTTGCCCTATAAATTAATTTACATATTTACATTTCCTTACTTGGATTTTATATCTTATCATCGATTAGTAGAAATTCTTAAGGTATTTTGACTATAATTCCTGGAATTTTAGATGAAAAATTCCATTGCCTGTGAAGTGTAACTATTAATTGCTCCTTTTCCATTATTAACACCTCTCATATTTTTCATTGCCTCATTTCACTTTCTAGAAATCATAGTGACAGATTTTCTGTTCATATGAACACAAGTTCAACTCCCTTTGATAGTCTCTCTACACTACAGGGTTGGAAATCTAGAAATAATCTTTTCTGCAATCCTTTGCCTACAAGTTTCCAGTTTAGAGTCCATCATTGGCAAGCCCTTATAAGAGATATGGAAGGCAGAGGGAAGCCAAAACCATGACTTCCTCCAGCAGGAGTGGGCAGATCTTTGAGCTTTGGTAGATACAAGGTTCTGCAGGACCCACTTGCATTCCTACCATGGTGCAGCCAGCGGTTCCCAGCAGCAGCAGCTGCCTGCAGTACCTAACTAGAATGTTGGTAGCAATATCCTCATCTTTGAAACACTATTGGCAAGCCTGAAATCTTATGGTGAGTGTTCTTAGGCTTCACTTCTCTTGCCTTTTCAACTAATATATTTCATGAATATTTAAGGGAATAAGATACTGCAAAGAGCATACTTCAGTTTTGAAACTCATCAATTTCTTATATTAAATCCCTGCTTGAAATACCTAGAATAGTTTTTATTCCCTAGACAAAGCTTTTATTCCCTATTATATATTATATATATTTATATTGGATATACAGATTTCCATTCACTTCTATTTTGGTAAGTGTCTCAGTTAGAAAGGAGTATTCAATTTTGCCAAATGATTTTTGGCTGCTGTGAGCATGGTATTTAATCATTTAATTTAATAAATGACATTTAAAGGATGATTTTCTAATTTTCACTGATTTTTTAATGCTGAATCTTTCTTGTACTTCTGGAATAAAACTTATTTCAGTATAATGTACTATTCTTTTAAGATGTTGCTGAGTTATATTTCATTTCATGTGTTTAAATTTATTTGTAAGTAAAATAAGTCTTTGGTTTTCTTTTTATTGTTTTTGGCAGATTAACAGAGACATGCTATATTTATAGAATGATTTGAGATGTTTCTGTCCTTCTCAATATTCTGAAACAATATTACTTGTGGTTTCTCAAAACTATTTTCTTTAATGATTTGTCAAAATCACTTGGACACTCTTAGGTTTAAGTGTAGAACATTAACTAGCCTTTCCATTTTTTTCCTATTTATTTACATATGGAATTTTCTACCTAGGTCAGTTTTGACCCTGTATGTTAATATATAGTCCATTGTAAAATGCGTTTGTACACAGCCATACAAGGTACTTTTTTACCATTAAAAATCTTCTCCATAGGAATAATTATGTTTTTCATTTGTGCCTAATCTATGAGAGGTGACTTATTTTTAGTTAGACCTTTTGCTTATTTTATACAGTTCAAAAAACCATCTTTTGTTTTTATTGCTCAAGTATACTATTTTATTCTTTTATTTTATTAATTCCTGCCTACTAATTCTCAACAATTTATTAGTAAATTTCATTTCATTAATTCCTACCTAGTTAAATTATTTTTTCTATTAGTTGTCTTGTTCAGTATTTCTGTATCATTGAACTAAAATCTTTGTTTCTTTTCAGTTTTTATTATTGTATAGTAAATATACTTAAAGGTAAATGGCAACAGAAATCAATTCCGTCTGTCTTCACCCATATGGAATTCACTGAAGAATATCACTGGCTGTTAGGAAGGAAGTGAACAATGACTCCAAACAGCTGGAACATGGATGTGTTTCATCTGGAGTGAAGCACTTCAGTGTACCTGAGTGACAATTTTGTGCAGCAGTAACAGTGGAGCTAGAGAGTCAAAATGAAGACCCCAGCTTTGCCAATGACCAGCTCTATGATTCTGGACAAATCACTGTACTTACCTGTGCTTTGGTTTCCTCATCTGTAAAATGGGAGTAGTAATAATAATCTTCCTGATAAAGTTGTTGGAATAAATCAAGTTTATACATGTAGATCTCATAGAACAATGTCTGGAACACAGTAAACACTCAAAAAATGTTAAGTATTGTTATGTTCACCTGAAAATTTTGATTTCAATCCATTTCCCTCCATATCTGCTGAGAAGGCCCCAGAGCCAGTTCAAGCTCTACCACTTTTTTGTGTGCAGACTCTATACCCAAGATGGTAGCTGCTGTCAGGCTTTTTTAAAGTTTCTGAACAGAGAAGTTTCCAGGATATAGCCTGAAGGTGTGGGCTGGGGAAGAGAGGCCAGAAATGGAGATAAGTTTTTTCAACTGTCATTTTTAATGCTCCCATATGTTACCCCACAGCAGTGATAATACTTAAAATATTTAACACTGCCCCTTGGGTATCTCATAATCAGAAACAGAAGCAAGGTCCTGACAGCTACCTGTGTGCCAAGTATTAATCACTTGACTGTTGAGTCACACACAGGGAGATTCATGGGGTTCTGAGTGAGGGTTCTAGATGTTTGGGGTTCATGGCAGGAGGTATTTGTCATCTTGTACAATGCATTTTAATTATTTAACAACTGGTATAACTGGACCTGTGTAGGGCTAAATACCATCACTGTTTACAATCTAATTAGTTGTTTAGTTTATTATCTTTGACCTTGGAAAATCACTGGAAACCTTTTACTTCTGTAGTTTTTTCCTAGGGTTGTTTTTAGATAAATTTTTATAACTCTTCTTTCTCTATAGATATGATCTCATATTCTTGCTAGCTTCCAGGCAATTCCTCAGCGTCTCTGATCAAACCATGATATGTTTTCTTGTTTTTCATCATAATTCAGAATTGATACTATATGCATACATAAGTTAGTTTTAGACCTATAGATATTTTTTAGTCATTTTAATAAAATTGGAGTGTACAGGAAGACACATATGTTCAGTCCATCAGCTTGAAAAACTATATACTTTAAAAAATGCAAGCCCCTAATTATGAGTTTATCTGAGAAATTTTAACTTCTACTCCATACCTGAAAGGCCCGATGTTCACTGTATTTCAGTTAATTGAGTTGAGGTTCAATTAATAATGAATTTTAAAAGGCAGTTGTTCTACCTCTCCTTGCAGTAATTTAACTATAGGTATTAAACCAGTCTTAAGCTCTGTGATGATTACTTATACTGTGTGAAAAATCTTTAAAAGTTTTTGACTCATGGCAAAATGTTGAATAGTGGAAGTTGTTTTAAACAAAACAGACCATGCTATTAATAACATAATAATCTTTGAATTAACAGCTGTGCCTCTAAAGTTGTAGGATTTTGGTGGCATTTATCAAAAACAAAAAAAAAAAACACCTGCTCATCCAAGTGACCTATGTTAGTATCCCCTGATTCTCATGCTTACACTGAAATTTAAAAATTTGAAAATGAAAAGGAGGTAAATTTATCCTAGCTAAAAGAAGTAGGGAAATCTCATCAAAAATCTCTGCACCCTTATCATCATCCACTTGGATAAGCAGAAAAAAATTGATACAATGATGACAGGAAAAAGTATTACAAATCCTGGTTCTGGTACAAACCTAGGTCTATATACTGGTTTCTAAGACAACGTAAAAGTGTCAAAATCTGAAAACAATTGGCGAGATCCTCTGGAGGTACAGGGGAATGACATATGACACAATATAAAAAGCCTGATCAGAAGCCACTCAATGGAGAATTTAATGCAATTCATGCACAGAACCCACTAAGTTCCATATATGAAAACAATGAAAGATGAGAAGAAAAGGAAGGGATGAAGTGTTTACATTGGATATGACATGAGCTTAAAGTGGTAGTTCTAATGATCTTACAATCAAATGGGCACTAAATCCTGGCCAAAATTGTCAATGTGATTGTTTTCCAGTCCAAAACTTATAACTGATAACCAGTTCATGGACAAGAGGAAACATGGTTTTATTTTTATCATTATCTCCATCTCCATACATAAGGCACAGATGAAGAGCAGATCATGGCCAAACATTTCATTATCTCAATCTTACACAATTTCTTAGACTTTCAACTCAAAGAGCTACTCTTACTATAATCATTGTGCCAGCTTCAAACTGCCCTACTAGCAGAATGGAACTTCAGTGTGTGAGTCATGTGTCTACAAACCCAGCTAAGAGAAGTGTATAAAACTCTGCATCCTTATATATTAGTTGACGTAATCAAAAGAAGCAAAAATCAGAACACATCAACTTACAAATTAAGACTAGAAAATACGTGGTATGGCTTCCTCCCACACCACTTCAAATATTGTTACTTAATCATAGCACTTTTCATAACACCTCACTAAGTAGATACTCAGACTCCAATTTCTTTTGTAAGCAGAATTTCAGTCTGCATGGTACGGGCACCCTAGGTAAAATCCTGTTTGACACCATGAAATAAATGCAAATTACATTTATGATTGAACAAATCATACCCCTAGTTATGCTATGGTTTACAGTTTACAAAAGACTTTCACATACTTTAATCACAGGTCATAGTAACATCAAGGATAAGTTTAAGCTTTATTTAACTAATGAGGGAGTTCAGAGATAAAATCATTCAGCTAATAAATAGAAGAGGTAGAATGTGAACTCAAAACTTTGGTTTGTAAATCCAGTGCCCTTACTGTTTTTACTATCATCATATCTGAACACACATACACATTCACACCCATACATATATATACACATGTATAAAATAAGAAGAGGATGAATGAGAACAATTATTGAGTAATGCTTTTAAAATAAAAGCAGTGGTAAAATACAATAATGATTTTCATTCCTGCTGAGTTTCTTGGTGTCACTGCTGGTACCCAGTTATCAAATAAAGTCGCAGCTGATAGGTTTGAGGTATCCAGATGTCAGGGTCCTTAGGGTCCTTAAGTAGTGAACACAATTCTATAATGCTCTATGTAACTTGGATCTTCTAATTTTTAAACTCTGAGGCAAATCAACCTATAGTGACATTATCAACATAATCATCAGAATTACAATTTAGTGTCTCATGTGTGCTGGCTCTCTGTGCTCTGCATACATTATTTTATGTATTTCTCTCATTCTGACACAGGCGGTATTAGTAACCTCATTTTGTAGGTGAGGAAACCAAAGTTCAGTGTTAAGGTAACTTTTCCAAATTAATTTAGCTTAAATAGGATAGATCTGGGATTTAAGTTCAAATCTTGAACTTAAGTCATGCTTTTCTCATAATACAATGAGAGAATCAGATTTCTTAGAGGCATGGAATCTTGCTCTTGCTGTAATAATACTTTATGTCAGAAGTAATGTACCACTGATGTGATGGTTTTCATGAGGACAGAGAAACCAAGAGATAAATCTTTTATGGTACCACCAAACCAAGAGATAAATCAGTCAATTTACACACAACACTCTCACATTGGCCTAGTACTCAAACCATATAGGTCTGAGGCTCTTCTCCCAAGTGTCACAGATAATATCTTCTTAAGATCTTGCAATGGAGTATTACTCAGCCATTAAAAAGAATATATTTGAATCAGTTCTAAAGAGGTGGATGAAGCTGGAGCCTATTATACAGAGTAAAGTAAGCCAGAAAGAAAAACACCAATACAGTATACTAATGCATATATATGGAATTTAGAAAGATGGTAATGATAACCCTGTACGTGAAACAGCAAAAGAGACACAGATGTATAGAACAGTCTTTTGGACTCTGGGAGAGGGAGAGGGTGGGACGATTTGGGAGAATAGCATGAAACATGTATAATACCATATATGAAATGAATTGCCAGTCCCGGTTTGATGCATGATACTGGATGCTTGGGGCTGGTGCACTGAGATGACCCAGAGGGATGGTACAGGGAGGGAGGAGGGAGGGGGGTTCAGGATGGGGAACACGTGTATACTTGTGGCAGATTCATGTTGATGTATGGCAAAACCAATACAATATTGTAAAGTAATTAACCTTCAATTAAAAAAATAAATTTATATTTAAAAAAGATCTTACAATTAAAAATATTTCCCCATCTGTCCCTATACTGAGATTCCCTTCTAATTCATGAGCTCATGCTCCTTTTCCCAAACATATGAGACATCCTCATTTATTTGCATATATCTCCAAAACCTTACAAAAGAAGGGTTATTTCTATAAAAACTAAGACAAATAAATAAATAACTGTTTTCATGTCATAACTCCAAAAGCATCTAGGCTGTGCTTAAGGCTGAATGTTTATATCTCTCAAAATTAATGTTACATACGTAGTGCGCAAGATGGTGATATTAGTGGCTGGGACATCTGGAATGTGTGGAGCACTCATGAACGGGAATAGTGTTCTTAAAATGAGACTCCAGAGAGCTAGCCCACCTCTACCATATAAGAGGGTGCCACAAGAGGTTTGCAACCTGGAAGAGAGTTGTCCTTGACTATGCTGGTGCCCTGATTGCAGACTTCCAATCTCAAAACTGCAAAAATTGTTTTTTTGTAAGCTGCCCAGTACATGGTATTTTGCTACAGCAGCCAGAACAGTCTAAGACAGGCAGATTAGAATGATGTTCATTGGACCAAAGCTTAATCAACTGTTGAGAGTAAATTATTTCTTAATGTTCTGCCCTTAATTTTCCTTTCTCTCTTCTTAAACTCTCTTCTTTGGCAATATTGTCAAACTCATCCTTCACTCTAAGTTTAATTTGCAGATCTCTAACTTGATCTCTGAACACCCCCTCCAAATCTCAAAAAACTTACAAGAAAAAGGAGATATAAAAACTAAGACAAATAAGCCAATAAAAACCGCCATGGGCTTTTGTCCCATAATTTCACCTGCCATTTTATCTGCCCACCTGAATTGCTTACTGACATCTCACATTGATATGTAAAAATGAACCTGTTCTATCACTCTGGTTCTGCAACAAACCAACAGAATAAAGCAAGCAAACAAACTCCACCCAGTTTTAGCTGTGACACTATAACGTTCTCAATATCAGTGTCAATGTCATAATGATTTAGCTTTAAAATCTTGTCTTCAACTTTGATGGCTCTCATTGTTTACCCAAATGTGGTCACTTTTACCCCTATGTTTCTAAATGCAACATTCTTTAGTGTCTTCATGAAAACCACCATTATGTCAGTGGTTTATCACCTCAGACATAAATTGCTGTTAGCACAAAACTCCATGCCTCTAAGAAATCTGATTTTGACCTGTTTTTGACACTGACTGCAGAATACATTTCCCAATGCACAGGTCTATTTATATTTATATGTCTCTGCTACCAACAAACCTGTTTTAGTTACCAAGTGATGTCTGAGCTCCTTTGGCTTGGCAGTCAAGGCTTTTTATAATTAAGCCCCAATCAAATCATCAGGTAAATTTGTAACTATTCGCTTCTGTGTGTCCTTCACAATCTGAAGTAATTAATTTAAATCTCAAGAGTCACAATTTTGCCTTCTGATTATGCATCTATATGTATATGAAAGTGAAAGTGGTAGTCGCTCAGTCCTGTCTGACTCTTTTGTGATCCCATAGACTGTAGCCAGACTTCTCTGTCGAGGGAATTCTCCAGGCAAGAATACTGCAGTGGGTAGCCATTCCCTTCTCCAGGGGATCTTCCCAACCCAGGGATCAAACTGAGGTCTCCCATACTGCAGGCAGATTCTTTACCGTCTTAGCCACCAGGGAGGTAGTTTATATATATATATAATTATATCTGTATATATAATTTTAAATATAATATATAATACATAAAATACTGCTAATAATAAAATAATATTATGAAAAATTATATGATCACTAGAAACATTAGGTGACATAACTTATCTGTTTGTGAACAGTATCAGTTCAGTTCAGTTCAGTCACTCAGTCATGTCTGACTCTTTGCGACCCCATGGACTGCAGCACGCCAGGCCTCCCTGTCCATCGCCAGCTCCTGGAGTTTACCCAAGCTCATGTCTATTGAGTTGGTGATGCCATTCAACCACCTCATCCTCTGTCGTCCCCTTCTCCTCCCGCCTTCAATCTTGCCCAGCATCAGGGTCTTTTCAAATGAGTCAGTTCTTCGCATCAGGTGGCCAAAGTATTGGGGTTTCAGCTTCAACATCAGTACTTCCAATGAATATTCAGGACTGATTTCCTTTAGGATGGACTGGTTGGGTCTCCTTGCAGTCCAAGGCACTCTCGAGAGTCTTCTCCAACACCACAGTTCAAGAGCATCAATTCTTCAGTGCTCAGCTTTCTTTATAGTCCAACTCTCACACCCATACATGAACACTGGAAAAACCATAGGCTTGACTAGACGGAACTTTGTTGGCAAACTAATGTCTCTGCTTTTTAATATGCTGTCTAGGTTGGTATAATAGTTGACAAATAGAAGTTCTACTGACTGGATTTGGAAGATCTTTCTGATAATACTGCATATTCTGCTAAGTCGCATCAGTCGTGTCCGACTCTGCGAGACCCCATAGATGGCAGGCCACCAGGCTCCTCCATCCCTGCATATTCAAATCCTTCTAATAACAGTTCTACTACTATTGATTCCATGACACCTTCCCTGAACCACCCAGTTCCTAATTATTTCTTTACTTCTGATGTGCTCTTATCTAATCTTCATTTACAATACTTATCACGTCTATATTACTATAGTTGTTACTGTACATGTTCTATTCCCCTTGCTAGACTGCAAGTCCTAAGGACATAGTTCCACAAATGACTCTTTCAAAGTTTACATCTAAGAGCATTTCCCATAGCAGGTGCTTAATAAATGTTTACAAGTACCTGAATAATTATCTATAGTTTATTCAGATGTGCACTTGACAGTAAACTTCATGAGAGAATAGAATTTGTCTTGTTCACCAGTACCTAATTGTTTAAGGCATATACTAGGCTGAATGACATCCTAAACCAAAACAGATATGTGAAAAAATGGGAAGGAAAAGAAAGGAGCTATGACTATTGAGCTTTTTTAGCATGCCATTGATCTGACTATAAAATAGTTTTTAAAATTCCTTTACCTGGTGGCTCAACTGATAAAGATTTTGCCTGCAATGTGGGAGACCTGGGTTCGATCCCTGAGTTGGGAAGATACCCTGGAGAAGGGAATGGCTACCCACTAAAGTATTCTGGCCTGGACAGTTCCATGGACTGCATAGTCCATGGTGTCGCAAAGAGTCAGATGCGACTGAGCAACTTTCACTTTCACTCAAAAGTATAGTTGATGTTTCCTTTCCTTGAAATGGGTTGGTCATAATGACTCCTCTTCTAATAAACAGAATAAGGAAAAGAAAATTATGGGGCTTTCAAGTAAGATTCTTTCTGTCCTGAAACTCTCTTCATTGAAGCAAAGTCACTGTGGCCATATGGAAAGGCCACATGTAGGTATTCTAATCATAGCCACAGTTGAGGCCCCGAATGATAGCCAACATCAACTCCCTGATACATGATGACTGAGCATTTAGATAATTCTAGCTATGCCTTTGATATCTAGTGGAGTACAGAAAGGCTGTCTTCATTGAATCCTTCACGAACTGAAAGTTAATAAGCAAAATAAATGTCACTGTTCCTTTAAGTCACTAAGTTTTGGAATGGTCTTATGCAACAATCAGTAGCAAAAACAGATGTGTGTGTATACACACAAATATGCTGATCTTTCACAGGGAAGGGGGGAAATTGAACCTAGTAATAGTATTTTATAGAAAGATAGAGAAGTATAGGCTCTCAGAGAATGAGAAAAAAATACCCAGGATCTTAGAGTTTATAACTACTGAGCTGAAACTCAAGTCATATTCAATTTAAGGGTAATGTCTATATAATTTCTTCTCCATCACTGTTTTCGTCCCAGTTCTTTATAAAAGATACTTCTGTATGACCTTCTTGTCATCTTTAAAATTTTCCAAGATAAAATAATCTGCCCAATTATTTACTGACAAAATGCATTCAGTGATTAAATTCACAGTTTTTTTATTTTTCAATTAAAGGCTTCATCTCTCTATCTTCACGAAAGAGTTATATCCTTTCAGTTCAGTTCGTTCACTCAGTCATGTCCAACTCTTTGCAACCCCATGAATCACATCACGCCAGGCCTCCCTGTCCGTCACCAACTCCCAGAGTTCACTCAGACTCACGTCCATCGAGTCAGTGATGCCATCCAGCCATCTCATCCTCTGTCGTCCCCTTCTCCTCCTGCCCCGAGTCCTTCCCAGCATCAGAGTCTTTTCCAGTGAGTCAACTCTTTGCATGAGGTGGCCAAAATACCGGAGTTTCAGCTTTAGCATCATCCTTCCAAAGAAGTCCCAGGGTTGATCTCCTTCAGAATGAACTAGCTGAATCTACTTGCAGTCCAAGGGACTCTCAAGAGTCTTCTCCAACACCACAGTTCTAAAGCATCAATTCTTCTGTGCTCAGCCTTCTTCACAGTCCAACTCTCACATCCATACATGACTACAGGAAAAACCATAGCCTTGACTAGACAGACCTTAGTCAGCAAAGTAATGTCTCTGCTTTTGAATATACTATCTAGGTTGGTCATAACTTTTCTTCCAAGGACTAAGCGTCTTTTAATTTCATGGCTGCAGTCACCATCTGCAGTGATTTTAGAGCCCCTCAAAATAAACTCTGACACTGTTTCCTCATCTATTTCCCATGAAGTGATGGGACCGGATGCCATGATCTTCCTTTTCTGAATGTTGAGCTTTAAGCCAACTTTTTCACTCTCCTCTTTCACCTTCATCAAGAGGCTTTTTAGTTCCTCTTCACTGTCTGCTATAAGGGTGGTGTCATCTGCATATCTGAGGTTATTGATATTTCTCCCAGCAATCTTGATTCCAGCTTGTGTTTCTTCCAGTCCAGCATTTCTCCTGATGTACTCTGCATAGAAGTTAAATAAGCAGGGTGACAATACACAGCCTTGACATACTCCTTTTCCTATTTGGAACCAGTCTGTTGGTCCTTGTCCAGTTCTAACTGTTGCTTCCTGACCTGCATACAGATTTCTCAAGAGGCAGGTTAGGTGGTCTGGCATTCCCATCTCTCTCAGAATTTTCCACAGTTTATTGTGATCCACACAGTCAAAGACATTGACATAGTCAATAAAGCTGAAATAGATGTTTTTCTGGACCTCTCGTGCTTTCTCCATGATCCAGCAGATGTTGGCAAATTTGATCTCTATTTCCTCTGCCTTTTCTAAAACCAGCTTGAACATTAGAGAGTTCATGGTTCACGTATTGCTGAAGCCTGGCTTGGAGAATTTTGAGCATTACTTTACTAGCATATGAGATGAGTGCAACTGTGTGGTAGTTTGAGCATTCTTTGGCATTGCCTTTCTTTGGGATTGGAATGAAAACTGACTTTTTCCAGTCCTGTGGCCACTGCTGAGTTTTCCAAATTTGCTGGCATGTTGAGTGCAGCACTTTCACACCATTATCTTTCAGGATTTGAAACAGCTCCCCTGGAATTCCATCACCTCCACTAGCTTTGTTCATAGTGATGCTTTCTAAGGCCCACTTGACTTCACACTCCAAGATGTCTGGCTCTAGATGAGTGATCACATCATCATGATTATCTGGGTCATGAAGTTTTTTTTGTACAGTTCTTCCATGTATTCTTGCCACCTCTTCTTAATATCTTCTGCTTCTGTTAGGTCCATACCATTCCTGCCCTTTATCAAGCCCATCTTTGCATGAAATGTTCCCTTGGTATCTCTAATTTTCTTGAAGAGCTCTCTAATCTTTCCCATTCTGTTGTTTTCCTCTATTTCTTTGCATTGATTGCTGAAGGCTTTCTTATCTCTTCTTGCTATTCTTTGGAACTCTGCATTCAGATGCTTATATCTTTCCTTTTCTCCTTGGCTTTTCGCCTCTCTTCTTTTCACAGCTATTTGTAAGGTCTCCCCAGACAGCCATTTTGCTTTTTGCATTTCTTTTCCATGGGGATGGTCTTGATCCCTGTCTCCTGTACAGTGTCACGAACCTCATTCCATAGTTCATCAGGCACTCTATCTATCAGATCTAGGCCCTTAAATCTATTTCTCACTTCCACTGTATAATCATAAGGTATTTGATTAAGATTCTCAACACACTTAAGGCCTTCACAGTATAGCATAGTCCCTAGAAAAATAAGTCCTTAATTAATGAAATACACTTATGCTTCAATCACTCTTTCTGATATTTAAAATTAGACATTCTACATATACAACCATATATATTACTTATACACTCACATATATACATATACATATGTATTATTTTACAGTCTCATAACTGATATCTGCATGATAATTGGAAATATTTTTATTAGAAATTAGCTGCCAAATGTTTTTCATTAAAATTTGGAGACTAGATGTTAACAGGTCTCCCAGAAAATTGATGAAAGACTTCTTTACATTTATGAACCACGAGCCCTCTCTTTCAAGTAGTCACACATCTTCATCTCTTAAAATGATTATCAGAAAGATAAACCTCATCATGTCAATGTTGTGCGAAGAAGGCTGAGCAGCAAAGAATTGATGCTTTTGAACTGTGGTGTTGGAGAAGACTCTTGAGAGTCCCTTGGACTGCAAGGAGATCCAACCAGTCCATTCTGAAGGAGATCAGCCCTGGGATTTCTTTGGAAGGAATGATGCTAAAGCTGAAACTCTAGTACTTTGGCCACCTCATGCAAAGAGTTGACTCATTGGAAAAGACTCTGATGCTAGGAAGGACTGGGAGCAGGAGGAGAAGGGGACAACAGAGGATGAGTTGGTTGGATGGCATCACTGACTCGATGAACGTGAGTCTGAGTGAATTCCGGGAGATGATGATGGACAGGGAGGCCTGGCGTGCTGTGATTCATGGGGTCGCAAAGAGTTGGACACACTGAGTGACTGAACTGAACTGAACTGAAGTAAAGATCTCCCTCTGCAAAGTAGGACCTGATATATAAGTAAAATGGATAAATAATTTGAAACATTTATTTTATATCTGATTATATTGATAGACTTTAAGAGCGACCTCTTTGTGAAGCTCAATGAAAATATGCTATCTTTTCAACTCTAGACCATGTTAAGATAGATGGTGATTTTTCTGGTGTAAAACCTCCAGAGTACACTATTACGATCCTCAAACATCAATTGTGACCCCATGGACTGTAGCCTACCAGCATTCTCCATCCATGGGATTTTCCAGGCAAGAGTACTTGAGTGGGGTGCCATTTCCTTCTGCAGTACAAACATCAATACCATGCCTTAAAGTGATAGGTAGAGATCAAGAATAAGATAAAACAGAACATGGGATAATATAATAAATTACTGCTTCTTAAGATGAATATTCATTAATATCAATATTATTAATAGATAATGTGTACTGGACATGTACTTACTACACATGTGTACTGGATACATGTGTATGTGTTATCATGGTACATGGAACATATCACTCATCCAATCTAAAAGAAAAACCTATAATATAGATATTATTACCCTGGTTGAGAATTTTAAATAGCCACTCTCCCCTTCTTTTCTTTATATAAATAATAGAACATTTCTAAATTTAGCAAAATATAAGTTTACCCAGAAAGAAGACTATATTTCTCAACCTTTCTGTCTTGTTCATATGACTAATTTCTACCCAGTGAGATGATATAGATGGATAGGTATATAGGAAATAGGAAGAAATAAAGAGAAGGGGAGGGGAGGGAATGAATAGGGAGGAAAGAAGAAAGGTTAATAAATAATAAAATGTTAACATTCAAAGAATCAGGATGAAACGTATTGCCCTATTGTTTAATCCTTTTCAAAGTTTGAAGTTAAATCAAATAAAAAGGTTTTAAAATAAGTAACTAAATTGCAAGTCAATCAGTTTTAAATGTTAGATACAAGCTTACTTTGATGGGATCGTTAAAAACCGTGACCCTGACAAAAACAAGCAATGTATACTGCCTTCAAGGAAGCAGAATAAACAAAATCTCTCTTAGATGGTGGTTAAGAATGTGGGCTCTAGAGCCAGAGAACCCATGTTGAAATCTAGCTCCACTTTTCACTACCTGTATAAAACTAGGAAAAATACTAAATCTCTCTATGCCTCACTTATTTAACTATAAAGCTATCATCAGAAGGGTGTATCACAGTGAATTAGTGTCAGTATAAAATGAACTAATACCATGCCTAGCATACGGTCAGTAAAACAAATATTAGCTATTACTACATTACATAGTGTATGAAAGTTTAGTAAAAAAAGACTGTGTTCATCTGTAGAGGCAAAGATACTTTTATTTCATAAATTCATTAAACTGAAATGCAAGGAAGGTACACCCATCAGAATTTATAGTGAAATGAAAAGTCTGTGTTGCAAGTGTAACAGAATTGCAAATGTAGCAGCAGATGTTTGAAACAGAATATCTCAACTAAAAGTACTTGAGACATTTTGAGATGTAGTCCCTGAAATTATCTTGCAAAATAAATATGCATTATTAGTTTTGGTCTCTTCTCATGGGAAAAATGAATTCTTTCGAGAGATGATGGTCTATTTTTTAGCTTTGCCATTTGCTTTTTCTGTCAAACCCTGTGTCAAGCTGATACACATTTTCATGTTAAGATTTTTCAAATATATAACATGCAGTGAAGCTAAAATTAGATTATGGTGATTGTCCCCTATAATGCTAACTGTTAGGGGATATTCTATAAAGGGTATAATTTTGGATTCAACCATCAGCAGATAAAATTCCTGATACTGTCTTTGTTGTGTTTGTCATTAGTCCATCCTATGCAAATACAGTATCTGCCTTCTAACCCAAAGTGACAGATTATGATTGGACAAAACCAATCATGACCATCCATTGACAATTTCCCAGCTCCCCTTGGACATGTGACCTATCCCTGGCAAATGAGATGTATGGAGATGTTCCTGGGAGGCCTTTCCTTCCTGATAAAAGGGCTCCGAAAGAGACAACACTTTACCCTTATGTTAAACACATATGTGACGTTTGAAACAGCAGTACCCCACTTTTGACCAAGAAGTGTCATGTTTAAGGGAAATGTTAAGAGATTTTTATCCTTTCACCATCAAAACACTACTCCCAGGCCATTTGTGATGTATCAAATATAAATGCCAATTCTTTTAAGGCACTATAAACTAAGCTGGTGTTACTTGTAGCTTAATAAATTCCTAATTGGTGTAACACCCAACTTGAGACTTTAAATAACATATATCTCAAACTTTCATTAATTATATAATTTGTTCATCATGAAGTAGTAAATGAGAGAAATCTTTTAATACAAAAATTTGACAGGGAAATGATACTAAAATGTATAATAAATGAGATTCAGAGCTTTCAATAATTCCTCTAGACTTGTAGACAAGTAGTTAATAGCTACTGAGTAAGGAACTCTAGTGCTCTAGTATGTAGAATCATAATTAACGCTGGAGATTTTTAATTTAAAAAAATTGTAATTAGTACCAATTGTAAATGCTAATCCATAGAATTTATAACACTTCCCTTTAAAATACCCAAGTGAACATTTCTTAAGACTTGTAACAAATCATGGGCACATTTGAAAAACACTTTCTCTGAATGAAGGGGTTTCCCTGGTGAAGGGGCTTCCCTGGTGGCACAGAGGTTAAAGCGTTTGCCTGCAATGTGGGAGACCTGGGTTCGATCCCTGGGTTGGGAAGATCCCCTGGAGAAGGAAATGGCAACCCACTCCAGCATTCTTGCCTGGAGAATCCCATGGACGGAGGAGCTTGGTGGGCTACAGTCTACGGGTCGCAAAGAGTCAGACACGACTGAACGACTTCACTTCACCTCACTTCTCTGAATGAAATCCTGCACTAGGTATTTCCATATTATGGTAGTCAGGATAATCTCCCCCTCCCTCTAAGATGTTCACATCATAATTTCCACAACCTGAGAATGTTACCTTATGTGGCAAAGGGGCTTTGACAGACGTGACTAACTTAGGATCTGGAAAGGGGAGAGAATCCTAAATTGCATGGGTGGGTCCAATTGAATCACAAGGGCCCTTAAGAAGAGAGAAACTTCAGCAGTAAATACAACCATGGAAGGCTGGTCAGAAAGTTGCAACCTCACTGGACTTGAAGATGAAAGACAGCCTTAATTCAAGGAACATGAGTACCCCTCTAGAAGTTGTGAAGGCAGGAAATGAGTTCTTCCCAGAGCCTCCAGATGGAACACTGTTCTTGTTGACAGGTTGATTTTAGTTTAGTGAGACCTGTGCTGGACCACTAGCCCACAAAATTGTAAAGTAGTAAATTTGTGTTATGTTACATTAAAAAATCACATTTATCAAGTTCACCATATGTTAATTTCATAGTTAGAAATCATGGATATGTAGCATAGACTTGAAATCAGTAGCCACAGAAATCAAATGTCATAATCCATGAGCCTAAAAGCATGACTGTATTTAAAACAACACAGAAACAACAGCAGAAAGAAAAGGCAAATGCTGGGTTCAAATTGATAAGTTGCTATATGTAAGTATCCAGCTCCCCCTATCACAGTGCCAAGCAACTGACACTTACTCTGACCTTGGCTGGAGTAAATATCTACAGTTCAACCTGATACACTGGCACATGGCAGTAAGTTCTGACAAAGGTAACATATTCTCAAGTGGGCAAGACCAACTTGCTGCCAGAGAAAGGGAGTCTGTTTATTTGCATTGAAATAGGAACCTCAAATTAACTGGAACTATGCCCTGGGATTTCTTTGGAAGGAATGATGCTAAAGCTGAAACTCCAGTACTTTGGCCACCTCATGTGAAGAGTTGGCTCATTGGAAAAGACTCTGATGCTGGGAGGGATTGGGGGCAGGAGGAGAAGGGGACGACCAAGGATGAGATGGCTGGATGGCATCACTGACTTGATAGACGTGAGTCTGAGTGAACTCCGGGAGTTTTTGATGGACAGAGAGGCCTGGCGTGCTGCGATTCATGGGGTCGCAAAGAGTCAGACATGACTGAGTGACTGAACTGAACTGAACTGAACTGATGAGGACTTCAGCGAATTTGTTGAGTTGCCTCAACAAATCTGGCAAAAATCTTGCACTGTATTTCATATCAAGGAAAAAAGACTAGACAGAGAGTTAGGGCCCCAGCCAAGCAGTTCTGCAAAATGACTGCAGAAATCCAGATAGTGATTGGAACTAGGTAAACTGCAGGACTGGAGGGTAAAGGATTGAGCTTACTAAGCACAAAGATGATCAAAAGTATATTGACAATAGTTTTAGGGTAGCAGAACTAAATGTGGATCCTGTCCACTGGCACCTGATTGATTGTAATGCTTGTTTAAGGTCAACTGAAGTAATGTATCACAGTAAGAATGCAGCATAAATAACTTCACAGTCAACTCTCGAGTAGGGCTATAATAGGAACCAGCATTCTGAATGAAGGTGATAAACATTTATTCAGTAAATGATGATCTCTTGAACATTCTCAGGATCTGTGGGTAATAAGCTATTATTATAATAAATAATGGATGCGAAAGTTGGATTATAAAGAAAACTGAGCACCGAAGTATTGATACTTTTGAACTGCTGTGTTGAAGATTCTTGAGAGTCCCTTGGACTGCAGGGAGATCAAGCCAGTCAATTGTAAAGAAAATCAGTCCTGAATATTCATTGGAAAGACTGATGCTGAAGCTGAAACTCCAATCTAATGTGAAAAACTGACTCATTTGAAAAGACCCTGATGCTTGGAAATATTAAAGGCAGGAGGAGAGGAGGAGAAGGGGGCAATAAAGGATAAGATGGTTGGATGGCATCACTGACTTGATGGACATGAATTTGAGTAAGCTCTGGGTGTTGGTGATGGACAAGGAAGCCTAGCGTACTGCAGTCCATGGGGTCTCAAACAATCGGACACAACTGAGTAACTGAACTGATAATAAAGAAAGTCAAGTTTATAAGCTCTCAGATGAGGACTGTTGACTTATTTCAGAAGCATTTCATACATATTCCATAATATCATATTCTAATATTAAAGATGAATTTCTCCATAACCAGTGTATGCATGTATGTATTTATATGTCTTTACACATATCTTATTACTGGTATACACAGCTGTAAGGAGCTGAATGAAAGACAAATGTCTTAGAAGAGCTTATTTTTTTCCCCGTATAATTTCTAGTTTCAAGTTCAGTTCAGTTCAATCGCTCAGTCATGTCTGACTCTTTGTGACCCCATGGACTGCAGCACACCAAATCCAAGTGCAGTCACATCATCTCTTCCTCATTATCTCCTGCCTCTTTAGTGAACATTTTCAGTTCAGTTCAGTTTAGTAGTTCAGTCGTGTTCAACTCTTTGCGACCCCATGAATCGCAGCACGCCAGGCCTCTCTGTTGATCAACATCTCCCAGAGTTCACTCAGAATCACGTCCATCGAGTCCGTGATGCCATCCAGCCATCTCATCCTCAGTCATCCCCTTCTCCTCCTGCCCCCAATATCTCCCAGCATCAGAGACTTTTCCAATGAGTCAATGCTTCGCACGAGGTGGCGAAAGTACTGGAGTTTCAGCTTCAGCATCATTCCTTCCAAAGAAATCCCAGGGTTGATCTCCTTCAGAATGGACTGGTTGGATCTCCTTGCAGCCCAAGGGACTCTCAAGAGTCTTCTCCAACACCACAGTTCAAAAGCATCAATTCTTCGGCACCCAGCCTTTTCACAGTGCAACTCTCACATCCATACATGACCACTGAAAAACCATATCCTTGACTAGATGGACCTTAGTCGGCAAAGTAATGTCTCCGCTTTTGAATATACTATCTAGGTTGGTCATAACTTTTCTTCCAAGGACTAAGTGTCTTTTAATTTCATGGCTGCAGTCACCATCTGCAGTGATTTTGGAGTCCAAAAAATAAAGTCTGACACTGTTTCCTCATCTATTTCCCATGAAGTGATGGGACCGGATGCCATGATCTTCCTTTTCACTCTCCTCTTTCACCTTCATCAAGAGGTTTTTAGTTCCTCTTCACTCTCTGCAATAAGGGTGGTGTCATCTGCATATCTGAGGTTATTGATATTTCTCCTGGCAATTTTAATTCCAGTTTGTGTTTCTTCCAGTCCAGCATTTTTCATGATGTACTCTGCATAGAAGTTAAATAAGCAGGGTGACAATATACAGCCTTGACGTACTCCTTTTCCTATTTGGAACCAGTCTGTTGGTCCTTGTCCAGTTCTAACTGTTGCTTCCTGACCTGCATACAGATTTCTCAAGAGGCATGTCAGGTTGTCTGGTATTCCCATCTCTTGCAGAATTTTCCACAGTTTATTGTGATCCACACAGTCAAAGGCTTTGACATAGTCAATAAAGCTGAAATAGATGTTTTTCTGGAACTCTCTTGCTTTCTCCATGATCCAGCAGATTTTGGCAATTTGATCTCTGGTTCCTCTGCCTTTTCTAAAACCAGCTTGAACATCAGGGAGTTCATGGTTCATGTATTGCTGAAGCCTGGCTTGGAGAATTTTGAGCATTACTTTACTAGCATGTGAGATTAGTGCAATTGTGCAGTAGTTTGAGCATTCTCTGGCATTACCTTTCTTTGGAATTGGACCGAAAACTGACTTCCAGTCCTGTGGCCACTGCTGAGTTTTCCAAATTTGCTTGCATATTGAGTGCAGCACTTTCACAGCATCATCTTTCCGGATTTGAAACAGCTCAATTGGAATTCCATCACTTCCACTAGCTTTGTTCATAGTGATGCTTTCTAAGGCCCACTTGAGTTCAGATTCCAAGATGTCTGGCTCTAGGTGAGTGATCACATCATCATGATTATCTGGGTTGTGAAGATCTTTTTTGTACAGTTCTTCCATGTATACTTGCCACCTCTTCTTAATATCTTCTGCTTCTGTTAGGTCCATACCATTTCTGTCCTTTATTGAGCCCATCTTTGCATGAAATGTTCCCTTGGTATCTCTAATTTTCTTGAAGAGATCTCTAGTCTTTCCCATTCTGTTGTTTTCCTCTATTTCTTTGCACTGATCGCTAAAGAAGGCTTTCTTATCACTTTTGCTATTGTTTGGAACTCTGCATTCAGATGCTTATATCTTTCCTTTTCTCCTCTCTTCTTTTCACAACTATTTATAAGGCCTCCTCAGACAGCTAGTTTTGTTTTTTGCATTTCTTTTCCATGGGGATGGTCTTGATCCCTGTCTCCAGTACAATGTCATGAACCTCATTCCATAGTTCATCAGGCACTCTATCTATCAGATCTAGACCCTTAAATATATTTCTCACTTCCACTGTATAATTATAAAGGATTTGATTTAGGTCATACCTGAATGGTCTAGCGGTTTTCCCTACTTTCTTCAATTTAAGTCTGAATTTGGTAATAAGGAGTTCATGATCTGAGCCACAGTCAGCTCCTGGTCTTGTTTTTGTTGACTGTATAGAGCTTCTCCATCTTTGGCTGCAAAGAATATAATCAATCTGATTTCATTGTTGACTATCCGGTGATGTCCATGTGTAGAGTCTTGTCTTGTGTTGTTGGAAGAGGGTGTTTGCTATGACCAGTGCGTTTTCTTGGCAAAACTCTATTAGCCTTTGCCCTGCTTCATTCCACATTCCAAGGCCAAATTTACCTGTTACTCTGGGTGTTTCTTGACTTCCTACTTTTGCATTCCAGTCCCCTATAATGAAAAGGACATCTTTTGGGGGTGTTAGTTTTAAAAGGTCTTGTAAGTCTTTATAAAGCCATTCAACTTCAGCTTCTTCAGTGTTACTGGTTGGGGCATAGACTTGGATAACTATGATATTGAATGGTTTGCCGTGAAAACGAACAGAGATCACTGTTCTTTTTGAGATTGCATTCAAGTACTGCATTTCGGACGCCTTTGTTGACCATGATGGCTACTCCATTTCTTCTGAGGGATTCCTGCCCGCAGTAGTAGATATAATGGTCATCTGAGTTAAAATCACCCATTCCAGTCCATTTTAGTTTGCTGATTCCTAGAATGTCAATGTTCACCCTTGCCATCTCTTGTTTGACCACTTCCAATTTGTCTTGATTCTTGGACCTGACATTCCAGATTCCTATGCAATATTGCTCTTTACAACATCGGATCCTGCTTCTATCACCAATCACATGCACACCTGGGTATTGTTTTTGCTTTGGCTCCATCCCTTCATTCTTTCTGGAGTTATTTCTCCACTGATCTCCAGTAGCATATTAGGCACCTAATGACCTGGGGAGTTCCTCTTTTGGTATCCTATCATTTTGCCTTTTCATACTGTTCATGGTGTTCTTAAGGCAAGAATACTGAAGTGGCTTGCTATTCCCTTAAAGTCTGGCTATTTGAATATTTTAAGAGCTGATTTAAGTTTTTCTGCAAAGTAGCTGTTCTCCATGAATTGTTTCCTTGGTGTATTTTTAAACAAGGGACTTATTTGGTGACAAAAGGATTGACAATTCAACTTCTGAAGCATTAACTGAGGAGCCATTGTGAGTGGGCTCAACAAATCTGACAGAAAAAAACTTGTATCAGTATATCTGGGGAAAAACCATACTTCAAAAGATACATACACCTCAGTGTTCACTACAGCACTATTTACAATAGCCAAGACATGAAAGCAGCCTAAATGTCCATCAGCAAAGGAATGGATATAGAAGATGTGGTGTGTGTGTGTGTGTGTATATATATATATATATATATATATATATATATAATGGAATATTACTCAGCCATCTAAAAAGAATGAAATAATGCCATTGCAGCAACATGAATTGTCCTAGAGATTACCATGCTAAGTCCGCTGCTAAGTCACTTCAGTCGTGTCTGACTCTCTGCGACCCCAGAGACAGCAGCCCACCAGGCTCCCCCGTCCCTGGGATTCTCCAGGCAAGAACTTTGGAGTGGGTTGCCATTTCCTTCTCCAATGCATGAAAGTGAAACATGAAAGTGAAGTCGTTCAGTTGTGTCCGACTCTTAGCGACCCCATGAACTGCAGCCCACCAGGCTCCTCCATCCATGGGATTTTCTAGGCAAGAATACTGAAGTGGGGTGCCATTGCCTTCTCCGTGCTAAGTCAGACAGAGAGAGAAATAAGATATGATTATCACTTATATGTAGAAGCAAAAAAATGATACAAATAAACTTACTTACAAATGGAAACAGACTCACATAGAAAACAAATTTATGGTTACCAAAGGGGAAACATGGCAGAGAGAGGTAAATCAGAAGGCTTGGATTAACATATATACACTTTTATATATACAGATGGCTTAAGAGACTCGGGTTCAACCCCTGGGTTCAGAAGATCCCATGGAGGAGGGTACGGCAACCCACTCCAGTATGCTTGCCTGGAGAAACCCATGGATGGAGGAGCCTGGCAGGCTACAGTCCATAGGTTGGAACAGAGTCGAACATGACAGAAGTGACTTAGTGTGCATCCATATATAAAAAAGGTAACCAACAAAGACCTACTATATAGTACAGGGAAGTCTACTCAACACTTTGTAATAAACTATATGAAAAAAGAATCTGAAAAAGAATAGATATATGTATATGTATAACTAAACCATTTTGCTGTACACCTGAAAGTAATACATTGTAAATCAACTATAGTCCAATATAAAATTTTAAAAAACTTGCACCAAAATGCAATATTGTCTTTACCAATAATTGACAACAAGACACCAAATGCCTTTACCAATAATTGACATGCTACTTCCTGAATTTTGCTTACTAGTTTTAAAATGCACACATTTTAGTTTTTGATGAGAACTGGTATAGATATTGCAGTTCCCTGGGGAATTTTTCCAGCAATTACATGTCCAGTTGATTAATAACATCCAGATGCCATATTTTTAGTTAGGACTCCTTTTATTTTTTATTGCAGGTGATAGAAACCCAACAAAACGTCTAAACCAAAAAAAACGCAAAGGTAATTCAATATGTATGTGACTAGTAAGAAAAACAAAATAAAAATAGAAGTAAGACAGTTTCATTATCTCAGATTTATAAACCTTGAAGTTGACTAAGACAGAAAAAGTCACCCTCATATAAACCTATACATAAAGCAATTCCACAGTTTAACATGTTTCAAATATAAGATTCTACTTTTGAAACAGCGCATTAGTTTATGATTTCTCATACCTGTACACACAAAATTTCATTGTTCTGTTTAACAGAACAGTTAAACAGTTATTTACATATCTCTGTTGGACAATTATATCTCTGTCATGGGCAATTCCCATCAAGATTCCTTTTTCATACAATATTGTTTGCCTTCATTTAATATTTTATGATATGAATTTGTTAACTCTGCAATTTTGGTTTCATTTGACTGGATACACTTTTTCATTTTTCTCATCATCTTTCATAGCCTCTTTTTAAAGTAGGTCTCTTAACACTTCTTGTAGGGATGGGTTTCAGTTTTGGTTTGTCTTTTAAACAGATCTGGTAGTCTACTTTATTTTTGGTTCTTTTTCCTTGAACTGGGTAAGTTTATTGCATTTATATTAAAATTGTCATTGTCATTCTAACATAATTTTGGATTTACTTCTGCCATCTTCTTGTACATTTGTGACTTTTCTGTCTTGTATCTTTTAGTATCAGGCTTGTGTCATCATTTTGTTATTTTGATTTGTTGTGTGTTTGTTTGAGTCCACAAGAACCCTTTTCTTTGACACTTAGTAATTTGAAACCTAGAATATTTACTGCCTTCCTCCCTTTTTAATTCTGTTGCATCCACATTTTACTTGGCTCCTGGAATTTTCATACCAGTTCATCATCATCTAAATGTTATTGTTTTATGATGTAGTTTTTACTTTAAGAATAATTATATTCTTTTTGGTAATAATAATTTAATTTCATAAATTAAACTAATGTCACTGTAAGGCTTTAAAAGCATTTGATATAAAATACTCTTTCCTGCCTTGCATTTCTCAATAATGAGGCTTTTGGAGGGGGGAGTCTTTTAAACTGTGCAACATATCTTATAGATAAAAAGAGTAACTTCAATGCACATTTTAATAATGATGATGAAATAATAAATGGAAAAAATATATGTGGTACTCAGTTAATGCCCAAATCTGTTCTTATTCCTTGCCCTTTAAAACAGTTTTATCATGTATACATATATGCTTTAATTAATATATTATTTAATTTTAGCTAGTTTAGACTCATATAATGTAGCCATTCTGTAAGTATCATTCTAAATTTTTTTCCAGAAATTGTTTTTGAGAATCATTCACATTGAAGCTCATTTATTTCCACTGAAGTAGAGAATTCTGCTGTAGGTAGATGGTAAATATTATATATCCATTTAATTGGGGCTGGTTATTCTTTTACATATGCAAGTCTCCTGATACAAAGTACAAGAATTTCTCTGGAGTGAATAGTGTATATATGCTGCTGCTAAGTCGCTTCAGTCGTGTCCGACTCTGTGTGACCCCACTGACAGCAGCCCACCAGGCTCCTCTGTCCCTGGGATTCTCCAGGCAAAAACACTGGAGTGGGCTGCCATTTCCCTCTCCAGTGCATGCAGGCACGCTAAGTTGCCTCAGCTGTGTTCGACTCTGTGCAACCCTATGGACAGCAGCCCACCAAGCTCCTCCATCAACAGAATTCTCTAAGCAAGAAAACTGGAGTGGGTTGCCATTTCCTTCTCCAATAGTGTGTGTGTGTGTGTGTATACATATACATATATGTATATGTATACATGTATATATATGGTACATGTATATATTTATACATATATATTCATATATATTTATTTATATATATTTTATATAAGTGATTTTGCTAGTCAGTGGGATATAATCATTGTTATCTTTATAAGATGAATCTATTTTCTTCCCAAAGGTGTTCCAATTTTTAAACCCAGGTTAATTTGGGGAACATTAACTTTGTAAAACTACTCTCTTCTTAATTATGAACGTTACACTTCTCCATTTACTCAGATCTTCCTTGATGACTTAGAGTGTTTGATTATTCTTATTACTTTCTACTTAATAATCATTTAAAACCTTGTTTTTCTTACTATTGTAAGTAATATACTTTTAAGCTAACATTCTTGTTTTCTATTATTGGTAAACAAACTACTCCCAAACCGAGTTGCTTATGAACCACAATGTACTATTTCTCATGATTCCATCATTCAGATTAGGCCAGACTGGGTAATTTTTTTGCTCCTCATGATACTTGCTAAAATTGGGAAGTCCAAGATGGTGCCTTCACCCATATGACTGTTGTGTCTGCTGGGATGTATAGAGCTACTGAGGACTGGATGACCGTGTCTCCCTCTCCATGTGGCATGCTTGAGTCTGCTCACATCATGATGGCTTCAGGGTAGTTGGCCTTCTAACCTGATGGCTGGCTCCTAAGAGAAGGAAGCGGAAGTCCCTAAATCTCCTAATGGATACTAGAATTTGCATAGCATGCTTACTGTCCCATTCTGTTGAACAAATCCAATCACAAATTCAGAACAATTTCAAGGGGAAGATAAATAGACTTCATTTCTTGTTTTGAGGAGTAGTGTATACATAGGGGCTTCCCAGGTGGAGCTAGTAGTAAAGAACCCACCTGCTAATGCAGGAGCCATAAAGAGATGTGGGTTTGATCCCTGGGTCAGAAAGATCCCCTGGAAGAGAACACAGCAACCTATTCCAGAATTCCTGCCTGGAGAATCCCCTGGACGGAGGAGGCTGGTGGGCTACAGTCCATTGTGTCACAGAGTCAGACACAACTGAAGTGACTTAGCACACATGCATGCATGTATCCATAGAAGGAGGGAAGGAATTGATGTTGGTCTCAGACCATGATGATTCGTATAGCTTCCAACGGTAAGTATGCTCACCCTTATACAGAATTCCACAATTTTGTTTCCCTCTGACATAAGGCTCAGATTTTTAATGCAGATTTATCTAAATGGTAGACACTGAAATAAGGCTTCTCAGATGTAGTCTTTCAGGTACAACTTGTGAACTAAAAATGACATATTATTTACCTCTCCATGGCCAATAAGAAAAGAGTAACTCAGACACCCAGTTCTAAAAAGGGACACATATAGCAATTTAACTGTCCCATAGAAGTTCTGAAATATATTCAGTCACATATTCTCAGTTCCCTCTGCTTCAAAAGCAATTCCTGGATTTGACTCTAGTTCTGCTCTCTTGGAATATTTCTCTGTGGCTCATGGCTGTGCCCTCTGAGTCATTCTTCCCTTTCTCTAAGACACCTTCCATGTTTGTGGCTGAGTAGCTTTCTCACCATGTCTGCTGCTTATGTAAGGTTGGGGATCCTAAGACTTTCTTTTATTTTTGTATTGTAAGTCTGTTTTGGTTCAAACTGGTAGTGCTCTCTCCAATAAGCTGTCTTTAAAGCTTGATGGATTTTCTAGGAATTTTACTGCAATTGATTCCATAGTGCAAAAGTTGCACCCACAGATATTTATCTAGACAGAATAATCTCTGCAGGTCAGAATGGTGTGGGACAACATGCTTAAAATTATTATAACTTTTTTGTCTGATTTAGAAAGGCTTTGAACTATTGACTCCAATCTTCTAAATATTTTCAGGAAAGACTTGATAGTCATAAACTTGATTTGATCTTAATTCTAAGGTATAGATTTAACTGACATCTCCCTACATTTGATCTTCTCCTTGAAGAGGGTATTTCTTATTCTGAGAATATTTTCCTAATAAGAAAGAGTACAGATTTCAGCCTGCCTTGGACTGGATTTTTTTCTAAATCCTAGGGTAAATTGAGAAGTTCCTTTTCTATTTATCATAGAAAGTTTACAAAATTCTTCCCAAAATCTCCTCAGCCAAATGCATAAACTTACTAGGTATGTTTTCCTTCTCCCATATATTGCAGACAATGATGCTGCAAAACGTTTCGCCACTGTATAACATAGTTTTTCTTTTTCACCAGCTTCCAACAACAATTTCTTCACTTAAGTTTCCTTCCACTCCACTGCTCAGACACAATGTCAGTTTAATTTTTTTGTTCTTTGGTTAGTAGTACCCCTAGATCTAGATATCACATTATGTTACAGATATCAATATGTAACAAACTGTCCCCAAACTTCATGGCTTAAAACATGAATATCGCAGCACTGTTTATAATAGCCAGGACATGGAAGCAACCTAGATGTCCATCTGCAGATGAATGGATAAGAAAGCTGTGGTACATATACACAATGGAGTACTACTCAGCCATTAAAAAGAATACATTTGAATCAGTTCTAATGAGGTGGATAAAACAGGAGCCTGTTATACAGAGTGAAGTAAGCCAGAAAGAGAAACACCAGTATAGTATATTAACGCATATATATGGAATTTAGAAAGATGGTAACGATAGCCCTGTATGTGAGATAGCGAAAGAGACACAGATATATAGAACAATCTTTTGGACTCTGTGGGAGAGGGCAAGGGTGGGATGATTTGAGAGAAGGGCATTTAAACATGTATAATATCATATATGAAACGAATCACCAGTCCAGGTTCGACGCATGATACTAGATGCTTGGGGCTGGTGCACTGAGACGACCCAGGGGGATGGTATAGGGAGGGAGGCGGGAAGAGGATTCAGGATGGGGAAAACGTGTATACCTGTGGTGGATTCATGTTGATGTATGGCAAAACCAATACAATATTGTAAAGTAATTAACCTCCAAATAAAATAAACAAATTTGTACATTTTAAAAAATGAATATATTCTTTTTCTTTTTTAAACAAATGCCTTTTTTTTATGAATCTTTAATCTGAATTGGCTCAGCAAGGAAATTCTTCTGCCTTGTTTGCTCTTTTCCAGAGTTAAAATGTCCAAGGTGGCTTCTTCTCTCACATATTTGTCCCTCAAGTGAGATGGATTAATATCCAGAGTGGAAAAGGTCAGTTGTTCTTCCAATCCTAAAGAAAGGCAATGCCAAAGAATGTTCAGACTATCATACTATCATATTCATTTCACATGCTAGCAAGGTAATGCTCAAAATCCCTCAAACTAGGCTTCAGCAGTATGTGAACCAAGAACTTCTAGTTTTACATGCTGGATTTAGAAAGGGCAGAGGAACCAGAGATCAAATTGCCAGCATTCACTGGACCACAGAGAAAGCAAGGGAATTCCAGAAAATCATTCTACTTCATTGACTATGCTAAAGCCTTTGACTGTATGGATCACAACAAACTGGAAAATTCTTGAAGAGATGGGAATACTAGATCACCTTACCTGACTCCTGAGAAATCTGTACGCAGGTCAAGAAGCAACAGTAAGAACTGAACATGGAACAACAGACTGGTTCCAAATTGGGAACAAGTATGTCAAGGATGTATACTGTCACCCTGCTTATTTAACTTCTATACAGAGTACATCATGAGAAATGCTGGGCTAGATGAAACACAAGCTGGAATCAAGATTGCTGAGAGAAATATCAATAACTTCAGATATGCAGATGATACTACTCTAATGACAGAAAATAAAGAAGAACTAACAACAAGCCTCTTGATGAGTGTAAAAAAGAGAGTGGAAAAGTTGGCTTTAAAATTCAACATTCAAAAAACTAAGATGATGGCAGCTGATCCCGTCGCTTTGTGGTAAATAGATGAGGAAAACATGGAAACAGTGATGGATTTTATTTTCTTGGGCTCTGAAATCACTGCAGATATTGACTTCAGCCATGAAATTAAAAGACACTTTCTCCTTGGAAGAAAAGCTATGACCAACCTAGACAGCATATTAAAAAGCAGAGACAACTTTGCTGACAAAGATCCATATAGTCAAAGCTATGATTCTTCCAGTAGTCATGTATGGATGTGAGAGCTGAACCTTAAAGAAGGCTGAAATCCAAAAAGAAAAGTTTTCAAACTGTGGTGCTGGAGAAGACTCTTGCTAGTCCCGTGGACTGCAAGAAGATCAAAGTCTTCTCCAACACCACAGTTCAAAAGCACAGTCAATCCTAAAGGAAATCAACCCCTAATATTCACTGGAAGACTAATGCTGAAACACCAATTCTTTGGCCACCTGATGCAAAGAGACGACTCATTGGAAAAACCCTGATGCTGGAAAGATTGAGGGCAGGAGGAGAAGGGAGCAACAGAGGATTTGATAGTTAGACGGCATCACTGACTAAATAGACATGAGTTTGAACAAACTCTGGGAGACAGCAAAGGACAGGAAAGGCTGGCATGATGCAGTCCATGGGTTCAGAAACAGCTGGACATGACTTAGCGACTGAATAACAATGAACAAGACTGGGAATTTCCTGTATCTCTGTGTAAATATATTGCACTTTCTAACAACAGGGTGTCATCAAGGTAGTTTGACCTCTTACATGGTGACTGGATTCTATGAGAAAAAGAACAATGTGCCACCTCTCCTAAATGTTCAGTCTGGAATTGGCATGTCATCATTTCTGCCAGCTTACACCACAAGGACAACCAGCTTCACTGGAAAGGAAAACAGACTCCACCTCTTACTGTAAGGACTAGCATGCATATTGGTACTTTCCACATTTGAGAACTAACACAATTAAAAAATTCTAATTATTTAAAGTTGATACATGGAACTAAAAGAGGTTTTATGGAGTATTTTATATCAGAAAGCCTTCAGAAATTTGTTTTATTTCTAACAATTTGTCTGCCCTTTCAATTTGCTGCTGCAGATAAGTCACTTCAGTCGTGTCCGACTCTGTGTGACCCCATAGATGGCAGTCCATGAGGCTCCCTCATCCCTGGGATTCTCCAGGCAAGAACACTGGACTGGGTTGCCATTTCCTTCTCCAATGCATGAAAGTGAAAAGTGAAAGTGAAGTTGTTCAGCCCACCAGGCTCCTCCATCCATGGGATTTTCTAGGCAAGAGTGGTGGGGTAAGGTGCCATTGCCTTCTCTGACTTCAATTCACTGTGTAGAAATAGTTTTTCCTTTCTATAGTCTTTGTAGAAAAAATTTGTCCTTTCCATTTTCTATCTTCAGAAATTTTTTAAAAAATTCCAATAATTTTTCTATCAATGCTTCTCAATTTTTTGTATAAATAATCATATCATCTGTACAAAGACCTTCAATAGAACTAAATCACTCTTGGTGTAGATTTCATTAATCATCAGTTCAGTTCAGTTCAGTTCAATCTCTCAGTCATGTCTGATTCTTTGTGACCCCATGAATCGCAGCACACCAGGCCTCCCTGTCCATCACCAACTCCTGGAGCTTACCCAAACTCATGTCCATTGAGTCGATAATGCCATCCAACCATCTCATCCTCTGTCATCCCCTTCTCCCTCTGCCCTCAATCTTTCCCAGCATCAGGGTCTTTTCAAATGAGTCAGCTCTTTGCATGAGGTGGCCAATATTGGAATTTCAGTTTCAGTATCAGTCATGACCACCCAGGACTGATCTCCTTTAGGATGGACTGGTTGGATCTCCTTGTAGTCTAAGGGACTCTCAAGACTCTTCTCCAACACCACAGTTCAAAAGCATCAATTCTTCGGCACTCAGCTTTCTTCACAGTCCAACTCTCACATCCATACATGACCACTGGAAAAACCATAGCCTTGACTAGACAGACCTTTGTTGGCAAAGTAATGTCTCTGCTCTTGAATATGCTGTCTAGGTTGGTCATAACTTTCCTTATAAGGAGTAAGCGTCTCTTAATTTCATGACTGCAACCACCATCTGCAGTGATTTTGGAGCCCAGAAAAATAAGTCAGCCACTGTTTCTCCATCTATTTCCCATAAAGTGATGGGACCAGATGCCATGATCTTTGTTTTCTGAATGTTGAGCTTAAGCCAACTGTTCACTCTCCACTTTCACTTTCATCAAGAGGCTCTTTAGTTCCTCTTCACTTTCTGCCATAAGGGTGGTGTCATCTGCATATCTGAGGTTATTGATATTTCTCCTGGCAATCTTGATTCCAGCCTGTGCTTCCTCCAGCCCAGCGTTTCTCATGATGTACTCTGCATAGAAGTTAAATAAGCAAGGTGACAATATACAGCCTTGACGTGCTCCTTTTCCCATTTAGAACCAGTCTGTTGTTCCTTGTCCAGTTCTAACTGTTGCTTCCTGACCTGCATACAGGTTTCTCCAGAGGCAGGTCAGGTGGTCTGGTATTCCCATCTCTTTCAAAATTTTCCACAGTTTGTTGTGATCCACAGAGCTAAAAGCTTTGGCATAGTCAATAAAGCAGAAATAGATGTTTTTCTAACTGTCTTGCTTTTTGATTGTCCATTGGATGCTGGCAATTTGATCTCTGGTTCCTCTGCCTTTTCTAAAACCAGCTTGAACATCTAGAAATTCATGGTTCATGTATTGCTGAAGCCTGGCTTGGAGAATTTTGAGCATTACATTACTAGAGTGTGAGATGAGTGTAACTGTGCAGTAGTTTGAGCATTCTTTGGCATTGCCTTTCTTTGGGATTGGAATGAAAATTGACCTTTTCCATCATAAAACAATCTTGTTTCTACCCTAAATCAACTCTAGAACTTGTGTTTTAAAAGTTCCCACTAGTGTATCTCTGAAACAAATATATTCTTATCAAAAGCCACTAAAAATGTCTGGACAATATTTAGAGAAATATATTGCATTCTTAATATCTTTACTCAAATGTGATCTGTAAAAGGATTAAATGTAGCAACTCTAGTGTTACTCTCTGAGGCAGTTATGTTTGGAGCTGACAGAGAATCTCTGTTTTAACAATGCCCATTTTAATACAGCATAATTGGCAATTACAATAACCAAATATTTGCTTTATGTAAACCGTGACCTAAAATATGAATCAAGAATCAGAGCACCTGCGTTTCTCAACCTTCCTCTTATACCTACAAGCTTTATGAGTTTTAAACATTGTTTGACCAGAAAGATTTTCAGTGTTGTCATCCTTAAAATGGAACAAATAATTATTGCCTTTCCTATGGGAGACAACTTCTATGAATGTAGCATCAAAAGATTTATATAAAAGCAATTTAAAAAATCTTAAGTATCTCAAAATATATAAAAATATTTTTATAACATAAAATTTCTCACTTATAGACAAGTTATTTCCCAGAAATATTTTTTTTGTTCTCCTGCTTCCATAATTTCCTGGAGTACATGGTTCAGTATATGAACTTGTCACAGCATTTTCATCCTTGGTCTAGTGTAAAGGTTTTGGAGCATGAGACTCCTTTTAGGACATTTAGGTGAGCTGATAAAATCTATGCTGTCATTATGTTATTCTCCTGTTGTTTGCTTTTATTATTTTTTCTTTATATTTCATATTCTACGGTTTTCCTGTGACAGTATTAAATGAAAATTTGTTTTCTTTATCTTCCTCAGATATATATGCATATGCTGCTGCTAAGTCGCTTCAGGCGTGTCCGACTCTGTGCAACCCCATCGACGGCCGCCCACCAGGCTCCCCCGTCCCTAGGATTCTCCAGGCAAGAACACTGGAGTGGGCTGCCATCTCCTTCTCCAATGCATGAAAGTGAAAAGTGAAAGTCAAGTCGCTTAGTCATGTCCGACCCTCAGCGACCCCATGGACTTGCAGCCCACCAGGCTTCTCCATCCATGGGATTCTCCAGGCAAGAGTACCAGAGTGGGGTGCCATTGCCCTCTCCATATATATATATATATATATATATTTTTTTTTTTTTTAACCAAATGACTCCTTTCTAGTATTGGAATTTTTCAGCCATTATTTCTTCCAATATTGTCTGGCCCTTATTCTCTTTTTTTTTCTTTGTAATTCCTGTTAAACTTCTGTTGGACTATTTCTTCGGATTTGCCATGATTTTTTTTTAATTTCCCTTGATATCACCCATCTGTTTATCTCATATCTTCCATCTACTTATCACTCTATAACATATCTTGGTTGATTTCCTCACATCTATCTCCTAATTTGATTTAGTTCTTTGCTCAAATCTGTCTCTTTGCTCTATCTTTGCTTCTTTGCTCATGGTTTCAGTTGTCTCTTTCTCTCCTTAATGCGAGTAAGCATAGTTTATTTGCTTATTTACATACTTATATAGTGTGGATTATGATTAAATGCTAATTTTCTTCTTTGACTTCTTGTTTTTGTATTTTCTTACACCTGGTAACTCTTCCTTGCCATAACAAAACTCTTTTGTGTAGCTTACAACTTTTTAATACTTAGCTTATTAGGGATGCCCACAAATATTTCAGTTCTCTCTTTCTAGACACATGGATTGCAGTTCTCTGTATACATTGAATTTGGTTGTAATATGTAAAGAGAATTAATTTGTGTCACTTACTTGTAAAAGTTTTAAAATCCAAAAGTTCATTCACCACATCTTGTTCATGCCTTGGCAATCACGTGTGCCCAGTTGGAGTCTCAGCCAGCATAGGTTCCTATGAGGGCTAGAAGACTACAACAACAGAGTCCTCTGATAAACCCAGCTGAACTTGCAATTAAAACCATATTTAGATAGCCTATTCTATTTGAATTAGCTTATTTTCACCATGGTTCATACCTTTGTGGGATCTTTTTGTTTTCTAGATTATGGAAGAATTCTGATAGGTAGTTACATTAAGTTCAGGTATGTATCAAAATTGTCCTGATTATTAGCATCTCTATGGCTTCATAATGGAAAGAAAACCTTTCAATATTTGATAATTTGACTACTTTGGTGGAAGCCAACAAGTAAACTGTTGGTTGTTCAGTTTACAATTATAGGTGCATTGCTAATAAAAGGAATAATGCATGTATATTATATGCAGTCAGCTCATCCCTGGTGGCTCAGATGGTAAAGAACGTGCCTGCAATGTGGGAAACCCTGGTTCAATACCTGAGTAAGGAAGATCCCCTAGAGAAGGGAATGACAACCCATTCTAACATTCCTGCCTGGAGAATTCCACGGACAGAACAGCCTGGCGGCCTACATTCCATAGGGTCACAAAGAGTTGGACATGACTGAACAACTAACACATAATATATAACATGCCTATTACATTGAACATCCAGCTCTACAAGGATTGAGTCAGTAGCAACTCACTGCAGTCACTGACCTTTAGCTGAAAGAAGTTCAGGGCAGAAATCAGAAATGAGACATTCTGTGCTCTGAGAAAACTGACAGAGCAGGCCTTCAGATAGTGAGATATTTTCAGAAGAAAATTTTATAAACCCCAACTCTTGCATCTTCTTTTATTTGGAAAAGCTCTAAAACCATTAACTAAGATATCTGTTCCTCGTGACTAGTAGCGACCCTCTACTGAAATATGTGCTTGATTGCATGTACCCTCCTTAGCCAATATTACTTATGTACCATTACCTCCTTAAAACAGTTTTTCAGAGCTATCTGAGGGGCTTTCTCCATACTATTGTCCTCAGTAAGAGTGAATAAACTTGACTCACAGCTTTGACATTGTGTGTGTATGTGTGTGTGTGTGTGTGTGTGTGTGTGTGTTTAAAGTTGACTGAATCACCATTTTTTAAAAATAATAGATCGTTTTCTCATTCTTTCTTCTCTGATCTGTTCTACATTTTACCCCATGATTGGCACATACTACTATGTGCCAATACAAATATAGACACCTAATACAAATATTGAATTGTGTCATTTCAGTTGGTTTTATATGACAAAATAATAACTAAAATGTGAGAAGGCTAAGTAAAAGTTTCAGTGGATTATGACTGGTGGATCAGCAGAAGAGTGAAGGCTAGTATAGTCTTAGACATGCTCTCTTTTAATCTAGCATTTTAAAAACCACAGTTAAAGAACATAGTTTCAGGACTCAACAACTTTATTTATAAGAATCTTTAAATTCTGTGTTCTCATTTTGTTGATTTTTAAAACTATGAACATATTCTGAATTTCCTAGATTTTCTGAATTGCTTCCTCACCAATTTCTGTCCCATGATTTGAAAGTTACCTTTTGCATGTATCTCATGATCAAGGTGAGATCAACCAGTCCCTCAGTAATTGCCATGAGCCAATGGAACAAGAAGAAAAGCAAAGGGCAAAAGCGACATATTCATGCCATGGAAGGCCATACAGCGTTACAGCTCACTAGTGATCACATAACACATTAGCATCAGCGTGTAACATTTTGCTGTCATGCATGTCTAGAACCCTGGTTCCACTGTGAGTGACTCATTTACTTTTAACAAGCAACATTTCCTTTATCATTTAATTAATGCTGTTAATTACATTTTATTGATTTTGTGGTTTTGTTTTCATTTAATTTGCCAATTTGCTTAGATTTTACAGTGGTAAAGAAAGTTATGTGGACAAGAAAGTTTTCACTAGTTTAACAAATTCAAGTCGATATAAAAGGGCCACAAGAACTGAATCCTTGAAATGGAATCTATGCAATATCCAAGTTTGGCAAACATTGTACTATTTAAAATATGAACTCAAAACATTCTACCATAAATGAGTTGGAGTATTTGCAATCATCACCCCAGTTTTAGACCTGATATAAATAAAATCATCAATATACACAAGGAATAAATGTTGATTCTTTCTCTTTACTAAAGATTTCTCATGTCACTGAGGGCTAAAATGGAATTTGAAAATATCCCTCCCTTATGAGGTCAAAAATTCTAATCAGTCACTTGTTTTATGAATACATTCACTTATACAAGTAGATAATTATTGCTGATTAACTAAAAACAACTTTGAGGCTGATTACCATTAAACAAAATAATCCACCTTGGAAAAACTGCTTTTAAAAAAACATAAAAATTGAGGGTGTTTCTCTTTTAACTGAAAAGAAAAGTCCTTTCAAACATAAAAATGATTACTGCCATTTGGTCATTTCAGCACCAAGAAAGAGCTGTCAATCAAAGAAAATGCTAATAGAGAAGACAGCCTCAAGCAGTTAAGGCATCCAGGGGAAGGATTACTTTTTTAGGGTAAATAATACTCCTTTTGACCACAGATTCAGACATCGAAGGCCCCATACATCAACTTGATAGCATCATTTACATGAAGTCTCTACCATGAGCCACTCTCTGACTTACACATGAAAGAAAAACCCTTTCAAGGCCCAGTTAAAATTCTGATTAATAGGTTGGTCAGATACAGAGCCAAGATTTGCAACAGGCTGCAGTTGGTGCTTTGTCCAGGACCATGGATCATTTAGGATGAATAGAGCCCTCAGTGATGGAGTTAACAGCATCTCTCAGGCAGCAACTTGAAATGCAGTCTTAGAGTTTGTTTGCCCTGCAGTTGGCATCCCAGCCAGCAAACACTCCAGCTGGGCTGCAGATCCCCAGCCAGCCCTCCTCACCTGATCTGCCAAGTTTGGCAGGCACTCCCCTTCCACTGTCCAGATTCTGAATGTGTGTTCAGTGAAGGGAGAAGATGTGGTTGTGCTTCTTAATGATGAGGAAGCTGGAAGAGGTTGACTATTTTTTTTCTTTCTTTCTTTCTTTCTTTCTTTCTTTCTTTTTTTTTTTTTTTTTGAAATACACTCTTGGTTAAGACAGGTCAGTTTGCAAGGAAAAAAAGACAAGCTTGGGATATAGAAAATAAGGAAGGACTGTAGCACTCAGAGAAACAAATCTGCAGAGGTGATGTAGCAGCTGAGTATTTGCAACATTTATTCCTTGTGAAAAAGGGTGTGAGGCTTTAGCAATAGACGGCAACAAGAGAAGTGCAAGAGCGAGGATACTCTAGCTACTCAGGCTCAGAGATACAGCTGCTGCCTGAAGCTGCCACACAAAGAACCTGGTTGAAAGGCAAAAGGGTTTCAGGTTTTCATGCTGCGGTCATTAGACAAGTGAGCCACTCTCTGAGGGTGTGTTGGGCTTGAGAAGCTAGGCACCTGTTGCCGGCAGAAACACAATACACTTATTGATTTGAGAGGCTGCACAAAGTAACTAAAGAGGACATACAAAAATCCAAAATAATAAATAGGCCCATTACCCAATAATATTGCAAAGGGGCCTCTAAAGGGAAGCCATAGATCTAGATTACTTTATCTAAGGCAGTACAAAGCAGAAAGAATTGTTTATAGGCGGGCAGAGAGAGGGAAGGGAGAAAAGAGTGAAGAGGGAAATACTGCTTAATAAAAATGGTGTTGTACTTGAGACCATCCAAAAGAGTCCCTTCTGATTTATTTTCTCCTGAAGCTGCAGCAGCAGCGATTGAAGTGACTATAATAGCCCAGGAGAAATGTTGGTGCTATTAGTTGGGTGATTGATGGAAGCACTGCCAAAACAGCTAGGGAATTTGTCAATGTGTTTTTGAAGTTTGTAAATGATGACACTGGCAAAGTGTAAACAAACTGAGCTCCAGCAGACATGTTACACAGTCCCCAAAATGACACTTTTAAAGACTCGTTTACTGGATTGTTCCAATTAGGAATCAGCGGCTGGAGTAACATGCTCTGGTTTCTTAGGCCAGGGTAGATGGGACTTGGATAACATTCAAAATGTAAAGGAAGACATCCAGGTAACTTGTGCGGACTTACCCAAAGGTTAGGACTGTCAGTTTTTGCAGAGCACCTAATGGAAGCAAAGCGAAAAAGGCCTCAAGATACTATAACCTGAAGACCCAAAGTCCCACAGCTCCATGACCGTTGTACAAGTCACATTTATTTTTAAGGTCACTTTACAATGGCTCAAGCTCCTATCAGCTCAGAATGACAAGAGAGACCCCAAAAATGGAGAAGCCAGAAGAAGTCTTTAAGGGGCAAAGAAGCAGGTTATCTTTTAAAAAGACATGGACGTTCAGAAGGAAAAGAATGAAATGAGCACAAGTTAGATTATGTTAGGGATTTTGGTCTAGGTCTTTAGATAAAATCATTGAGAGATCTTAGGCATGGAGATGATATCCTTGATTTACATTTATAGAGAACCACTCTGGCCAGAATGCAGAGACTATATTAGAGGGGTAAATATGAACAAGAGTCAGTAATAAAGTTACTGCCATGGTCAAGCTGAGAGGATATTAGACTAGATCGAAGAACACAGCAGCAAGAATAGATTAAGAAACAGATTATAAAGACATTTGGGAAGTAAAAATCCATAGGCCTTAATAATTGGGCCGATATGGAGAATGCAAGGGAGAGAAGTGTTCCTCCCAGTTGTCTGGTTTTACTGTCAGTGGTGTGAATGAAGGTACCATTTTTCCATGCAGATAATTTTCTCAGTATGCTGGAGTAAAAATAGCAGGTCCCTAGCATCATGTTGTCCTATTAATAAGGAGCAACACAAAACAAGAAAATTGAAGGTGTTTTGAACAAAACTATGGATGGTAAAAAATAAATTGAAATTTATATCACCAACTTTGAAATTTTTGTTCAAAAACTCAGTTCCCTGGGGCAAAAGTAAAGGAATCCCCTGGAGAATGTAGATAAGCCATGTCAACTACAATAGTGCTTTTTTAAAGGAAAACCATTGAATCAGGGATTATATCCATGGTGGATACATATGGGTATATGTATCCTTTTCAAAACAAAGTTTGAGAAAGGCTAGTTTCTATGAAGCAGAACAAAATTTTAAATGTATGTAAACTGGAGTTTACATACATTGTTCTGGAGTTGTGGAGCCAGGGCTGAGAGAACAAGAAAAGCTTAATAACTCCTAGTTAGGTCCACTTTCAAACAACATTCTCACTTCCCTATCCAGCAGGTGGTAAAATTAGTCTTAATTTTGTTCTTGTTATATTTAAAAATATAAGTCTTCAAAAAAACCTGAAATAAGTTGTATGTTTCCTGACAAGCTAAGTCAAAATGTTTTCCTGTTTTCTTACAAGAGTTTTCACAATGAAAGTTTTTAATTTTAGGAAAATACATCTCTATATACAAATCCTAGAAGAATTTGCTTAGATATCCTGCTATGCTAGTATCTGGCTGAAATTCCCCACCTTCAGGACATCCTATTTCCACGGGCACATTCTACCACCACCAGCTAATGTTTTCCAATACCAGTCCTGTATTTAGAGCCTACTAGGGCCCAAGTATCCAAGGGATTCACAAAGAGAGGTGAACTTGTCAAGATATTTTTATTCTCACTTTGATGCTACAGAAACTTAGTTGCTTTGCAGAAAGGGACATCCAGACACACTTCCAACAAGACAGTGACTGGCACTCAAAGCAATGAAGTCTGTCAAAGACTTTCCATGGAAAAGCAAAAGGAAACTCGAGTACTGTTGAAACAAACTGAAAGCATGTCAAAGTGATTGGCAAGCTGATTCCTGTAAAGAAGAAATAATTATCACCTGATAATGGCAGCTTACATCAGAGATGTGCATTTGGGGGCTATTATTTGGGTTATTACAGGCTGCCTGACATCACAGGAAGTCTTTTGTGGCTTCTAAAGCAAAACCCTGAAGTGTCTTTGGCTGCGTCATTTCAACAGTGGCACATAGCATATACCTCTCATGTATCTGTTCCTCCTTGTTTTAACCACCAGATAAAACAAGTTTAAAAAAAAATAGAGACTCATGGACATATAGTCTTGACATTTGCTCTTTTGACTAGATGAATTTTTCCAGGCACAGTAATAATCAGCATTTGCACAATCAATCTATTTCAGTCAAAAAAAAAAGTTTGTTTTCATTTTATTGGTTTCATAACAGTATTCTCCACCTCCCCTGCCTTCCAAAAATACAGTCCTTGCCTTTTAGAAGCTTAGAGTTCTTTACTAAATGCATTTTTCACACTTTTGGTTGACTTCTATTTTATGGACTTCTTTGGAATTTGGGTGTGTTTTTTTTTTAAGTTTTCTCTAGGACTATAAAGGAGAGAAGAAATTTGAATGCAAACTGTTGATGACTTAGAAGGTATAAACTAGCTCATAGATAAGAAAAATCTGGGGGAAATGGTTTGTATATAAACAATAACTATCTCATTCTATCTGTTGCATAACTGGACTTGCACATTTGTTGGTGACAGTTATCAAAGGACATCTATTTTTAACTCCTCAGTCACACAGGTGTGTGCTTAGTCACTCAGTCATATCTGACTCTTTGTGACCCTGTGCACTGGAGCCCACCAGGCTTCTCTGTCCATGGGGATTCTCCAGCCAAGAATACTGGAGTGGGTTGCCATGCCCTCCTCCAGGGGATCTTCCCAACCCAGGGATCAAACCCACTGATCAAATGGGAGATCAAATCCTGGTATCCCACATTGCAGGCAGATTCCTTACATCTGAGCCACCAGGGAAGCTCCAGTCACACAGGTATACTGATGTATTTACACATTTGGTTAACTATTCCAATAAAAAATTAACTACGTACTATGTTGCAGACATGGTGCAAGGTACTGAAAGGCATTTCAAATATATATTTCTGAATGTTCTAAAAGATAGGAGTGCTGTATATATTACTTTCTAAGAGAAAAAGAGGTTTGTACCAGGGTAGGATGTTTCCTTGGAATGTGGAAATCATATGCTTTGAGAAAGACACTGCTAATGTCTAGTGCAAAGACACTACCCAATGTCATTCTCCTCTTCACCCTTGGTAAACGAACCAATTCTAAACAGAGGAGAAATGTTCCTGGCTAAAATATCCAACTTCCCAGCCTCCCTTGCTACTAACAATGGTCACTTAGTTCAAGTCTGGACAATAAGTTATTGCTGGAAATCTCAGGCAAGAGCACTTTTTTCTTCTTGGAGAAAAGGGAGGAGGGGAGATAAAAGCAGTCTCTATTGTTATGATAGGATCAGAGCACCAGCTTTCAACAACCTGCTCTGAGATTTCTTGTACATGAGAAATGCCTACTCATTTAAGACATTATAGCGGAGACTGCAAGTGCTATGCTTCAAATCCATCTTATCTGATTCCTGAGTGCACAGCTAGATTACTTTTCCCAGCTTCTGTTAGTGTTAAATGTATTTGCATGAACATAGTGAAAAGGACGAGCACTACTATACACCTGGTTACACATAAATTTCCTTTGTGTCCATCTCCACGCTCTTCCTACTTCTGTTAGCCCAAAGTTGAAATTCAAAGCATAGTTGGAAGACACAATGAAGGTTAGTGAGAACAAAACCTTCTTCAGCATGCGTTTTGGCATGGCTGACAGAATCCACACAATGACTTTGAATTTTCACATAATAGTAAATAAACTTAATACATGGAGTCAAAGAAATGTGGGGGCTAATTTGCCACAACAACTAAAATTATCCTAAAGCTTAACCATTATCCTACTCAAAATGTGATACTACTACACCAAAACCCCCAGTATTTTGCGCTGGGTTAGCACTCTGGTTGCAGAAGGAAATGGCAACCCACTCCAGTTTTCTTACCTAAAGAATCCTGTGGACAGAGGAGCCTGGTGGGCTGCTGTTCATAGGGTCACAGAGAGTCAGACACAACATAAGTGACTTAGCATGTATGCATGCATTAGAGAAGGAAATGGCAACCCACTCCAGTATTCTTGCCTGGAAAATCCCTGGGATGGAGGAGCCTGGTGGGCTGCTGTCTATGGGGTCCCACAGAGTCGGGCACGACTGAACTGACTTAGCAGCAGTAGCACTCTGGTAGTAGATGGCTAGTAGGTTGGAGAATCCTCTTTTATTTCAGTAAAATAGTTGATAAAATTCTGCTGTCTCCAACAATCTAAAAAGTTGACCAGGAGTCTACTGAGACTAGCCCCAGGGGATAATAGTTGAAAAGAGAGAAGAATTAGTGTCCATCAGTTGCTATATGCTGCCTATCGCTAGTTAGTGTGAAGAAGATTGCAGTTAAGGCAAGGATTAAGAAGTTTGGAGTAATTTTCCAGGAGTAAGTTGAATGCAAAAATTTGCAGGTTCGCAAGGCTAGAAAAGTCAATAGCTTTGGAACCTGAGCATATGAAATAAAATGGAAAAAAGGCTTTGAGGGGAAAAGGTCCACTAATTCTTATCAATTCTACAAAGGACTCAGATTGTTGCAAATGACCTCAAAACAGCCTCCATATGTTGAGACAAAGAGGCACTAGGATGAAGATTTAATAAAATAAATCAGACTTGAGAATTACATATGAACAAGAACTTTGGCTGATGATTACTAGCATGTGAAACTAACTTGTCAGCATATAGTGCACAAGTCTTACGAGTTTTTAAGGAGTTGTATTACCAAAAAAATAATCCATGAATTAGGTCAAGAAATAAATACATAAAAGAAAAACTAGCCCATGATTATAAAAGAGGTCTTAGCACCCCAAACTTGCACTAACAGGCAGCAGGTTTCAAAAGCTGCTCCAAATAAGGTAGACTTCACAATGACTCACTTCACATGAACAGAGAAAATAAGAACCTCAAGTCAAGGAAGAAGACTTCAAGGGTAGATGAGTAACAGAAGTAAACAAAGAAAAAGGGAATGAGAGTGAGTCCAAGGTCTGCTCAGAAATGTCCTCCTCTGCTGAGCAGGGGTCCTCACAAAGCTTGTCCAAAAGCTTTCATTCCTGAGCTTCCCTGTGGCTCAGAGGTTAAAGTGTCTGCCTCCAATGTGGGAGACCTGGGTTCGATCCCTGGGTTGGGAAGATCCCCTGGAGAAGGAAATGGCAACCCACTCCAGGATTCTTACCTGGAGAATCCCATGGACAGAGAAGCCTAGTAGGTTACAGTCCACGGGTCGCACAGAGTTGGACACGACTGAGTGACTTCACCTCACCTCACCTCACCTCACCTTGAAAATGGACCAGCCACTAGGCCTTCTAGTCTTCCATTTTCTTAAGGCAATTTGTCTTGCAGTTACCTTGTTTTTGATCCAGTATTGTATATCTGCTGGTAGAGAAGAGAGATTTTTTTTTTCTTCTCTTTTTTTTTTTAATGAGGTGACTGGCACTCATGGAGTCATATCTGTACCTGATTGAAAGAAACACTGATCACTAAGAAATTATAGACTTTGATCTGGAAATGACACCTAAATGGTGCTATTAATTTTCTCCTTTGGGGAGGGGTTGAGTATGACCTTTGAATAGAAAAATGAGACAAAATGTTAGTTGTTTATCAGAATGGTTCCTTATTCCCCTATGTTTTTCAAAATATCATTTAGAAACTTATCATTAAAGAAATTAATCAGAATGATTTGAGGTTTATACTTAAGAGTGAACTTTGAAGATAGCCATGGCCATGTAGGACTAATTTCTAAGCAAAGAGTTATTTCTTTCTTTCTCTTCCTATACATATGTCTCAGCTTCTACTTTAGTTGAGAAAACCATAAGTTTCATCCAATAAAATGTGAATAAAAATGACTTCTGCTCACCAGTTCTAAACATGATCCAGAAAAATCTCCCATGCATCTTCCTCCAGGCTTTTAATTACTGGTAAGCATCTGTAGAAGATGGGTGCACTTAAACCAGGATTTCACTTTGACACTTTTTAGTACAGTCTCATCCCTTGAGCCCTATGGACCTGTGTTAACCTACATTGTTAATAAATAAACAAGAAATAAACTTTATTTGTTTAACCATGAAATCTTAACGTTTATTATAACAATACTGTTTCCTGAACACTAGCAAACACGAGGGCTAGCATTACCCTAACTGTGTGAAGTAACACAAATCCTAACTGACACTCCTTTGATGAATGAAAGCTTTCACTCAAAAGTGTTTAGATCTATAAGTGGTAATGTCTGGACAGCCTGTATGACAGCCTGCCTGCAGACTAAGGAGAAGCAGAAATTTTGGAGATTTCTCTTTTTGTCTCTTCTGCTTTCTCTGTTTATTTGTATGTAATATGTTATTTCTCTGGTACTCATTTTAACTTTTATCAACTTATGAGAACTTTACATTGAGGTTCCTATTACATTGATAGAGGCTGGGGAGTGATCTCTAATGCCAGTCACAGAAGCCTGGGGATTTCATTGTGACAACTTACTCAACCCTGAAGCTAAGGTTTGAGCAAGAGTAAAAGCAGAGGAAGCAACCCAAAAAATAGCAGCTGCAGGAACACAGAATAGGAAAGGAGAAATGTGAGCAGCAGGGAGAGCAATTGGATGGGACAGAAGAGATAAAATCTATCCAAACCCTCAAAAGAGGTTTGGAATCAGGTGGCTTCACTCGTGACAGAATGTGAGGGAAATTTAAGAAAGGCATGCTAAAGGAGTGTCTGAAATTATTATCCCTAAGGGTTTAGAGAAAACATGTGCAGCTATATGTGAACCCACTATTAAAAGCAAATAGCCCAGGGGGATTGGTATGTGTTTGGTTCTATGGTTTTTCACATTTATCCCACCAGACACAAGAGGACTTGGTAAGATTGGAAGGCTAGGTACACTGAGCAACTACTGGGTATTATATACTAACTATACATTAAGGCTGGAGAAGGCAATAGCACCCCACTCCAGTACTCTTGCCTGGAAAATCCCATGGATGGAGGAGCCTGGTAGGCTGCAGTCCATGGGGTTGCAAAGAGTTGGGCATGACTGAGCGACTTCTTTCACTTTCATGCATTGGAGAAGGAAATGGCAACCCAGTCCAGTGTTCTTGCCTGGAGAATCCCAGGGACAGAGGAGCCTGGTGGGCTGCCATCTCTGGTGTCTCACAGGGTTGGACATGACTAAAGCGACTTAGCAGCAGCAACAGCATACATTAAGGCCCAAGTCTAAGCTCATCCAGTTGCTACCGCACCAGCACCACAATTGACTCTTAAGAGGAGTGGTTAAAAAAAAATCTCTAAACTGGATGGAATTTGAAACAACAGTAGGAGATTGAAGTTGTCTTTTTCTTTTTTTCTTATAGTTCAAAAATGTGACATATTTATGAAAAAGTACAGATTGCTCCTCTTGAAACAGAGTAGTAGTTTATTTTCTAAAAATATACATGGCCAATTGTATTTTAGGGAGATTTATTTTCCACTTACTTTTAAACAAAAACAGTTTAAAGAAAAATTTTTAAAGACTTCTAAAATCTTATCACTGGACAAAATCCAACATTGTATAGGGCCATGGGTATTTTGGATGGGGCATTAACACTTTGAAGCTCTGTGTATGTTTCATTCTTGTTTGCCAGATATTGAAAAGTTATTATGTGACCATCACTACACAGATGAAGGGAAGTCAAAGGCAATTAAAATTTGGCAGGTCTTCACTTTTCACTTTCATGCATTGGAGAAGGAAATGGCAACCTACTCCAGTGTTCTTGCCTGGAGAATCCCAGGGACGGGGGAGCCTGGTGGGCTGCCATCTATGGGGTTGCACAGAGTTGGACACGACTGAAGCAACGCAGCAGCAGCAGTAACAGCAGCAGCATGAGGATCTATCTTCTGCTTGAATGAAAGAGACTGATCATCAACCTGTGGATTAGGGAATTCTGTAAAATAGCTTGGTTTTAAAGAAGGTTGAAACTTTTTTCTTGAACTTATCAAATCACATAAATTATGTGCCACATGGATGAATAAATGTTTTATATGGATTATTTCATCTTACCTTCACAAAAACTCTGAAGGAGATTAAAAAAACAAATTTGTCACAATTTTCAGATACAGTACAAAAGTGTAATAAACTGATCAAGATTCAGAATTTGAACTTGGGTAGATTGGAGTTTTCCCCTATGGCATTCATGCTATTTAAGTCATGATCAATTTGAGACAGATTTTTTCCTAGAAACCTATGTTGGAATAGCTGAATCCACAATATATATCTCATATGTGACCTTTAAACCATCTAGGATAAGGAGGCTCATAGCTAGTCTGTACCCCTAGATATTAGCACAAATGGTACATTACTGGATGAGCAGTATGCACTATTAGATCTGTTGAATTAAGGAGTCCAGTCAATTCTGTTGTTCCTACCAAATTTCTAGCTATTTAAAATACCTTGTTAGTTAGAAGAAAATAAATTAATTTAAACTTAAGCTCTTGGGACTTTCCCTGACCTTACCACTCTGACCTAGAATCAACCCATATTACTAAAATAACAATCAGCTCCAAACTTTGAACACATATATTATTAGTCAATACTCAGAGGAAACTAAGAGTCACTCACTTTAGACACAGCATATCTTACCACATTCCTTTATTTACTCACTAAAAACACTCAAAAATAAGTCTACCTCTGCCTCACTGACTATGCTAAAGCCATTGACTTTGTGGATCACAACAAACTGGAAAATTCTTCAAGAGATGGGAATACCAGACCACTTTACCTATCTCCTGAGAAACCTGTATGCAAATCAAGAAGCAACAGGTAGAACTGGACATGGAACAGTAGACTGGTTCAAAATTGGGAAAGGAGTACATCAAGGCTGTATACTGTCACCCTGCTTATTTAACTTCTACGCAGAGTACATCATGAGAAATGTCAGGCTAGATGAAGCACAAAATGGAATCAAGATTGCCCAGAGAAATAACAACCTCAGATATGCAGATGATACCACTTTAACAGCAGAAAGTGAAGAGGAACTAAAAGCCTCTTGATGAAGGTGAGGAAAGAGAGTGAAAAAGCTGGCTTAAAACTCAACATTCAAAAACTAAGATCATGGCATCCAATCCTATCACTTCACAGCAAATAGATAGGGAAAATGTGGAAACAGTGTCAGATTTCATTTGCTTGGGCTCCAAAGTCAATGTGGATGGTGACTGCAGCCACAAAATTAAAAGACACTTGCTCCTTGGAAGAATAGCTATGTCAAACCTAGACAGTGTTTTAAAAAACAGACATATCACTTTACCAACAAAGGTTCATATAGTCAAAGCTATGGTTTTTCCAGTAGTCATGTATGGATGTGAAAGCTGGACCATTAAGAAGTCTGAGCAGCAAAGAATTGATGTTTTCTTACTGTGGTACTAGAAAAGATGCTTGAGTCCCTTGGACAGCAAGAAGAGCAAACCAGTCAGTCCTAAAAGAAATCAGTCCTGAATATTCATTGGAAGGACTGATGCTGAAGCTCCAATAATTTGACCACCTCATGTGAAGGGCTGACTCATTGGAAAAGACCCTCATGCTAGAAAAAATAGAAGGCAGGAATAGAAGTGAGCAACAGAGGATAAGATGGTTGAATGGCATCACTAATTCAACGGACATGAGTTTGAGCAAACTTAGGGAGAGAGTGACGGACAGAGAAGCCTGGCGTGCTACAGTTCAGGGGGCAGCAGAGTCGGACATGAATTTCCGACTGAACAACAACTGCATTCCTTTATTTATTCATTAAACAATATTCAGTGCCAACTAAGTGCCAGACATTTTATAAGGCACTAAAGTTAACACAGCTGACACAGCCCCTACTCTCATAGAGGATATGGTCTGCTTGCAAACACAGTGACAGATATTTCTGTGGAATAAAATTTTATTTTGTAATTTTTAGTATACATCTATTTGCAGGATACAAGAAAAGGTCTAAGATAATCTATTAGTGAAATTACAACAGTTATACCTGTTTCAGATATATTTGGTGAGTAAACCATGGTAGAAAGGATAAAATGATTTGTCTAAATGCATATAGAAGAGAATGTAGTAACTTTAGGAAATGTTACATGACTTCTCTGAACTACTGGATCCCATAACTGGTTTTAAGTTTATAGGAAGTCAGAAAACATAGAAAGTCCTTTCTAAGGACATTTCAGTAAATGTTTCATATTTTTAAAATCTCAGTAAATTGAAGTTTAATTACAACATGACTTCAAAACTTCAGGTTTACAACAGAAACAAGTTATTCCAACTGTCTAGTGACATTGCCTCTCCCACCCAACCAATGCTCAAAAGATGCACGATTTCAAATATTTCCTTGTATTGAAACAGATGATTTCATTGCAGCCAATACCAGTAGGAACTGAATCCTGAATCAGATGTTGAGTTGCCAGAAAACAGATTCAGTGCTACTGCTGTCTCTAGAATTACAGCGCATAGAAAAGAAAAGAAATCTTGAGACTGAGGTAACAATAATAGATTTCAAGAATACGAAAGAAACATTTTGCAAAAGACACTGATTAAATAACTCACTGTCTCCATGGTAGTCAGAGTAAGAGAAAGAGGCTTCAAATTGCAAGACAATATTGAAGTTAGATGCCTAAAAGAAACTGCCAGTTGCCTAGGGCACCAAACCATTAAGTACTATGTTAAGAGATATTGGTGAATCTCCTTGCCTTATAAGGTCAGCTCCCTGAAAAAGTGTCACTGCTTGCCACCACAAGGCATGCCAGAGACAGATCACTCCTCTAAGAGATCTGGGCAGTCTCATCCAGTCCACAAAGCAGTAAGAAGGCTGTTTCCTAAATCAGTGGCCTTATCTTCCTCTGATCAGTTGGTGAATATTGAGTACTGACTCTGAGCCTAATGCTGCTGATAATACAAACAGGAAGACATTGTCCCTACCATAATAGATTTATGGAGGCAGAACTAAGATGCAATTAAATAAAAGCATATAATTGATTAGTCCGAAATAAAGAGCCAAACTGAGAGATTCCACTTATAGGAAAAGGTAAAAGAAAAAAGTACTCCATTTACATGATAAGCTCTTTTTATGTCTTTCTTAAATTAATTCACAACCATTTCACAAAACAAATACTGCTTTTCCCCATTTCATAGTTTGGGAAATTGTGGCTGGAGGGATATATATAAGATCATATAGCTAAAAGGAGGAAAAACCAAGAATCACATACACATATATCTAACTCCATAGCTCTTCCTACCTAATAATATTAACATATTTTGGATCTTGTTAATAACATACTCTCTACAATAGAAATGATGGCTGAACTGCATTATTCCTAATGTTTTCCTCAATATGAGTGTCTCCAAAAAAACTAAAAGTCTTTAAGAGCTATTTTTAAATGAATAAATAAATGCAAAGCATGAATTTCTATTTTCTTCTCTGTAAATCTTCTCTTCTAATTACCAAATAATAGCACTTGCCTTTTATTATTTGTGATTTCAGAAAGACTCTCAGGGAATTAGACAGTTGAACCGAAAGTAGGAAAACAGTATTAGCTAGAGGCATAGAGATGAAAGGATTCAGAGGCACTAAATCAAGGAAACCAAATGGCCTCTCACAGCTCAATGTTTCAGAATGAGCTTTAAGTACTCAACAGAATAATCAAGACCAAACATTAAAAGCCCAGACTCAGGCATGACCTCTTCCTCCTTTTAAAATCCACATTGTGGGTTTTACTTTCATAGCACTATTTCTAATAATGGCATCTTTTAAGAACTAAAATTTTGAGAGACCATGAAGAATCAAACTGCTAGCCTCCATATAACATTCATGATCTACAGATTTACATAAAAAATTTAAATTAAGAAGGTCCCAATTATTTTTTCTCTGGGTCCACGCTGCCCTGGCCTGTGGAAGTCGAAACTTCCTAAAGTTCAGTCATTCACATATCAAACTTCATAAAGATTGTCTTATCAACATACCAATTATACTATTATTCCTCTAAAACTTTTCCTTAAAGTGATTCCCTTTTAAACTGGAATGCATTCCTTTTAAAAGGAAATTTCCATTATAATCATAAATTATAAATTCATTTCATTTACAGAAATTAGAAGTTGCTAAAAATAAATGCACAATTCTTTTAAATATAATATAAGAAAGGTTGTCTTGGTATTACCTGAAGGCATTTTGCACATCACCAGTTGCTTGTGTATCATACTTCAGTAAACATGGATCTCAATCTCTGCCTTGTTCCCCTAGAACTATCTCCAGGAAACAAGAGGACACAGACGGACAGGGGACAGTGTCTTCCCTTATCTTATGTGAGATCAGCATAGAGGATCACTTTTCCCAAGAGTGAAAGACTAGGAATTTTTTTCATATGCTCACCAAGGTAAAAAGAAAACAGCACTTGGATAACTCAGAGAATTGTTCCCCCTTTCCTTTCCTGCGGATACCTGAGCTATCACTGCTTAGTATTTGAGATGCTTTGTAAGAGGCCTGCCCCAGTCACAGGTGAACGAGGCAATGATGCCAAGAGCAGAAGTCAGAAGCCACTGGTTCCTCACTGTAGCTGCTGGTTGGGAAACAGCTGAATTTCAAGATTGGTCACTCCTTAGACAGTCTCTGATGAACAGCAGCTTTTCCTTACCCAAAGTTCAACATGGCTTGAGCATATCTACTTCTAACTCCATCTCATCTGAAACTTGGTAACTGGGTTTCCTAAACAAAATTAACAGAAGTGTCAAGGTGAAATTGAAAGTGAAACTGGCAGCAAAGGACAGATCTAGAGGCCTTTAATAGACTGGAAAGCCAAATGGCAATTTCCAGCGAGGTCCCTTGCCTCAGGCTGGATTAAACCAAGGCATTCACATTTGGTCTGCTCTTTCAATCATTTTATCAATACATTAGACCTCAGAAAGTTTAGCACAAAGACCATCTTATGCTTAGGCAGAATAAGTAGTCAATTTTATGTGATATTTAGAATGTCCCCAAAATGCTCCCCACTAAATATATTTCCCCCCCGCCAAGGTCTCCCCATGTTCTTGAAGCTCCTGGTGACCTCTTTGAGGACAAAGTTTAAAAAGTCACTATTAAAGAGGCAAGTACTGATCCAAAGAGCAGTCCATTGAGGCAAATTCAGCTCACAACAGCAACTACAAGTTAAATGCTGGGATTAGACCTAAGGCTTAAAGCCATGGGATTCAGACAGGTAAATTTGGGCAGACATAAAGCACTGTGGAACGTATCAAAATCACATAAAAGATTTTATTTTTTTTTAAATAAGTGTGCATGTCTTCTTACTTCTACAGTTAAGAAGACAGATAAAAGCATACCACAGCTGGGTCAGAGACAGACCCTTTGTTAGAATGCAGCAAGAAACTTAAATGGGAATAAAAGATTTATGAGGAGAAATTCCCCCTACTTTGCACAAACTTGTCTGTATCTTTAAGGCAACAGTTATGGTCACAGAGTGTAGTTTCCAGCTATTATCCATTTCTGAATGAAGAGGATGTTAGAAAATATAAGCCTATGGTTTTCCTCTGCATCAGTCTATCTCTTTCCTGCAGAGAGCCTATAGCACAGGGAAACACCAGCCAGCAGCTGGCATGACAGGAATGTTCCTACTTGGCGGATGGTCTTTACCCCGCTAAAGAAAGCTAATCTGCTCTCCAAATCTGCTGTGCAACCTCCTGCTTTTCCTTTATTCTTACAGATACGGGAGCTCAAGGAAGACAATCTAGGAAACTCAGGTTTCAGCAAGCTATGCATATTATAAGAACAGTGAATTCTCCCCACCTCCCTTTCTCTCGCAAAATACTCCCTACTTGAATTGCAAACCTTGGAGCCAAGGCGTCTGGCTCTAGCTGCCTCATCATTCATAACCTTGTTATGCAAATTTTAAAAAGATAAATTAAAATTCTAATTGAACCCTAGTCAAACAAAGAAGCCCCCAAAAGTGTTCTTAAACAATACTGAATTCCAGTACATTCTCTTTTGTTTTTATTATCAGTTTTTAAGCAATTCAGCTGAAGACAAATAAATGAATGAATTTTTTGCTTGATATTACTGATTTTCCTGTGTTTGAGGCTATGCTATGAAAATTTGTTAAAATTCTCCTAAATGATGGAGGTAGATCGAACCATGGTCCTCAAATGACAAAAGCAGAATAAATCAAAGCTGAAAAAGACATTTAAATGGACCCAGGAGCCTTGAACAACTCAGAAAATACCTTTCAGAAAGTTATTTATATTATTGCTAGAGGCCTGAGCAGTATCACCTCAGCTATTTCAGAGAATGTGCTGCCAACCTCCTCACATAAAGTCATGCTGTTCAACCCTCTTAATCTTACGCAGAGCCTCCAAGAAATGTAAATATTTATGACTCACAAGCTGCATTTCCCTTGCCCTGTTCAATATTAGTCTCCCTCATGTGTTTCTTTAAGAAAGTTGCAGGGCCTCCTCTAGAGAAAAATAATTTTTAAGAATCTTAACTGATACTTGCTCCAAGAGGGCAAATGACTGTTTTGAATTTCCCTCAGGGAAAGTTTTATTGAAATAAAAAGTCTGAGAGAGACTTTCTATCACATTGACAACAGAGGCATTTTTGCAGGAGCTCCAGTTAATGAAACAGGGAAGAAACAAGGGGGAAGACACAAAATCATCTTACAGTTTGAGTGGCATGGGACAGTTCCTATGGCCAAAATCATTTCTCCTGCTGATTTGAGGCTTCCCTGATGGCTCAGAGGTAAAGAATCTGCCTGGGATGCAGGAGCTGCAAGAGTTGCAGGTTCGATTCCTGGGTCTGAAAGATCCCCTGGAGGAGGGCATAACAACCCACTCCAATATTCTTGCCTGAAGAATCCCATGGACAGAGCAGCTTGGCGGGCTACAGTCCATAGGGTCAGAAAGAGTTGAACCCAACTGAAGCGACTTAGCATGCACACCCACTGGTCTTTCAGTACTTAGACAAAAGTTTAGCCTCCAAAGAGTCCTTGCTCAGTTGCCTTACATATCAGAGACAGTGATATGTAAGGGAAATAGAAAAGTCAAGAAGAAAAGCTCAGAAGACCTGGATTCAAATTATAATTCTACTGAGTTCCCAGCATTGTTGTATTGGACAAGTAACAATGTCCCTGCCCTCAATTCTGAAATAGGGAATTTGATTCATTCTGCTTGTCAGAGTATTTATGAAGATACAGCAGGACAATAAGTGCAAAAACATTTTAAAAGTATTTAAGTGATTAACAAGTATCATCTAAGATGTAGCATGCTAATGAAATCTTCAGCGGAAATTATCTTGAAAGTTTCACAATATAGGATTATCATTGCCCCACCTATGGATGCCATGGGTTTATAACATTGTGCAAATCCCATGAAGTATATTCTGTGCAATTCACAAAGATGAACTTTTCTGCTGCTTTCTGCCTCCATACTGAAATATAAAATACACCCAAAGAGAAGGTAAGATTTGCCTGAGTATAAGATACCCCACATGCATCCTCTCTTCATGCATCTTTAAAAACAGCTTTCTATAAGATCAAGATTTAGAAGTTTAAAATATCAGAAGTGTATAGGTTGAATATCTTGTTTCCTATCTGCAGCACTGGGACTATACAGTTACAGATGATTGAGAGTGTGACAATACTGACTCAGAAAAGTGTCCCAAGACTCTAAGTTAAATGATTGTTTAGCATCTATTCATGAGGGGAGCCAGTGCCCAAGATTCCTATAGACAACGAGTCAGTACAAGTTTTTATACTATTCAACCAAAGTGAAATAGAAAAAGGTACAAGCTATGTACAAATCTATGTCAATTTCAGGACAATAAGCACTTCTATTATGTTATTTTAAAATGCTCAGTATTTTTAACCACAGAACATATTAATAAGGAAAGAAAATGCATGTTTAAGTCAACAGAGTTTAAAGGAATACTATAATTATGCTCAGAATCCAAAACTGAATATGAAACACATCTCAGGCTATGGTTGATGTTAAGAGCAGAGTCACAACACCTGACTTGAATTCTAGGGCTACCTATTAGTCTTATTTGTCTTGTGCCATGGCAAATTGCCTAAGTCTCAATTTCATGTCAAGCATATTTCTTAGGTTTTTTTTTTAATTGAGATGTAATTGACATATAACATTGTATTTACTTTGGTATGCAACATAATGATTTGATATGTATATCAATTCAAAATGATTACCACAATAAAATTAGTTAACATCCATCATTACACATAATTCTTATTATTGTTCAGTCACTAAGTCAGTCATGTCTGAGTTTTTGAGACTCCATGGACTGGAGCACGGCAGGCTTCCCTGTCTTTCACCACCTCCCAGAGTTTTCTCAAACTCATGTCCATTGAGTTGATGATACCATCCAACCATCTCATCCTCTGTTGCCCCCTTCTCCTCCTGCTCTCAATCTTTCCCAGCATCAGTCTTTTCCAATAAGTTGGCCCTTCACATCAGGTAGCCAAAGTTTTGAAACTTCAGCCTCAGAATCAGTCCTTCCAATGAATATTCAGTTTATTTCTTTCAGGATTGACTGGTTTGATCTCCTTGCTGTCCAAGGAACTCTCTAGCATCTTCTTCAGCACCACAGTTTGAAAGCATCAATTTTTCAATGTTCAGCCTTCTTCATGGTCCACCTCTCTCATCTGTATATGACTAATGGAAAAACCATAACTTTGACTAGATGGACTTTCGTTGGCAAAATGATGTCTCTGTTTTTAATACATTGTCTAGGTTTGTCATAGAATTTTCTTTCTTATGATGAGAACTTTTAAAATCTACTGTCTTGGTAACTTTCAAATATGCAACACAACGTTGTAAACTATAGACACCATGCTATAAATATACAAGGACTTGTTTATTTTATGACTGGAAATTTATACATTTTGACCACCTTCATCCACTTCACTCATTTCCCATCCCACCCACCCTTCCCCAACAGTCACTAAACTGTTCTTTGTATTTAGCTATGAGTTCGATTTTGTTTGCTTGCTTCTTTTTTCTTTTTAGAGTTTATATATTAATATAAATAAGATCATATGCATTTTTATTTCTTTGACATATTTCACTTATTATAATGCCCTCAAGGTCTATCCATGTTGTCATAAGTAGCAGGATTTCTTACTCTTTCATGGCTGAATAGTATTCATATATATTTATAATGTATATAATGATATTTATATATATGTATGCACTACACATACACAGACACACCACATTCTATTTATTCATTAATCTGTCAGTGGATATTTAGGTTCTCTGTTTTGGCTACTGTAAATAATAATGTAATGAAACTGGTGGTGCAGATATCTTTTCAAGTTAGTGTTTTCATTTTCCTTGGGTAAATACACAGAAGTGAACGCATTGGATCATATGGTAGTAATGCTTTCAATTTTTTGAAGAGCTTCTACGGTGTTTTCCATAGTGACTACACCACTTTCTATTCCCACGAAGATTGCTCAAGGATTCCTGTTTCTTCACATCCTTATCAATACTTAGTTCTTGTCTTTTTTATAATAACCATGCTAACAGGTGTGGGATTTAGAGCCATAGTTTCTTGTCATTTTGGTAATAACATGATAACATTGTGATTTTCATTTCCCTGATAATTAGTGATGTTGAATACCTTTTCATATATCTGTTGCCCATTTGTATGTCTCCGTTAGGAAATGTCTATTCAGCTCCTCTGTCCATTTTAATTGGGTTTTTGTTTTCTATTAAGTTGTGTGAGGTTTTTTTTTCATTTTCAATATTAACTCCTTATCAGATAAATGATTTGCAAATATTTTCTTCCATTCATTAGGTCACTTTTTCATTTTATTTATTATTTCCTTTGCTGTACAAAACTTTTTGGTTTGATGGAATTCCATTTATTTACTCTTTCTTCTGTTGCCGAAATCCAAAAAAAACCCATTGACAAGACCAGCATCAAGAAGCTTACCCTCTGTGGCTTTGTCTAGAAGCTGTATGGTTTCAGATCTTATGTTCAAGGTTTATCCATTTTGAGTTGATTTTTTAATGTATGATGCAAGATAATGGTCCAGTTTCATTCTTTCCACATCACATCACAAGTTTGCCCAGTTTTCCCAATATCATTTATTGAAAAGACTGTCTTGTCCTGATTGTACATTCTTGCCTCCTTTGTCATAAATCGAGTAGCCATATAAGCATCAGTTTATTTTTGAGCTCTCTATTATGTTCTATTTGGGCTTCCCTGGTGGCTCAACTGGTAAAGAATCCTCCTGCAATGCAGGACACGTGGGTTTGATCCCTGAGTTGGGAAGATCCCTTGGAGAAAGCAATGGCTACCCACTCCAGTATTCTGGCTTGGAGAATTCCATGGACTCTGTAGTCCATGGGGTCACAAATAGGTGGACACGACTGAGAGACTTTCACTTTCTTACTTTCATTATGTTCTATTGATCTATATATCTATTTTATGGCAGTTCCACACTGTTTTGATTATTATAGCTTTGTAATTTAGCTTAAAATCAGTACAGGTGATGCCTCCACAGAACTCCTCTTCTTTTAAGATTGTTTTGGCTATTCAGGGTATTATGTGATTCCATAAAAACAGTAAAATTGTCTGCTCTATTTCTGTAAAATGTCACTGAAATTTTGATAGGGATTGCATTGAATCTGCAGAATGCTTTTGGTAGTATGGACATTTTAACAATATTCTTCTAATCCATGGGCAGAGTATCTTTCCATTTATTTGTGTCTTCTTCAATTTCTTTCATCAGTGTCTTATAGTTTTTAGTCTACAGGTCTTTCATCTCCTTGGTTAAATTTATTATCAGGTATTTTATTCTTTTGATGCAATTGTAAAGGGGATTGTTTTCTTATTTTTTCTGATAGTTTATTACTTGTGTATAGAAACAACTGATTTTCATATATTGATTTCATACAATACACCTTTACTGAATTTGTTGCTTAGTTCTAAACAGTTTTTTTTTTTACAGTCTTAAATGTTTTTATATATGCAAATAAGTTTTACTTTTCCCACTTCAGTTTGCATACCTATTATTTTTTTCTAGCCTAACCTCCTAGGACTTCCTATACTATGTTATATAAAAGTAACAAGAGTTGCCTCGCTTTTTTCTGGATCTTAAAAGGAAAATTTTTTACCATTGTGTATACTATTAGCTATGGGCACAAATTTATTGGAGAACAAATGAAATGTAGGATTCTGAACTTCTTCTTCCAGACATAATGCCATAACCTATATCAGACTATGTTAAGTGAGAGTAAAGTTGCTCAGTCATGTCCGACTCTCCGCTACCCCATGGACTGCAGCCTACCAGGCTCCTCCACCCATGGGATTTTCCAGGCAAGAGTACTGGAGTCGGTTACCGTTGCCTTCTCCAGACTATCTTCAGTTCAGTTCAGTCGCTCAGTCGTGTCCGACTCTTTGCGACCCCATGAATCGCACCACACCAGGCCTCCCTGTCCATCACCATCTCTCGGAGTTCACTCAGACTCACGTCCATCGGTTCCATGATGCCATCCAGCCATCTCATCCTCTGTCATCCCCTTCTCCTCCTGCCTCCAATCCCTCCCAGCATCAGAGACTTTTCCAATGAGTCAACTCTTCACATGAGGTGGCCAAAGTACAGGAGTTTCAGCTTTAGCATCATTCCTTCCAAAGAAATCCCAGGGTTGATCTCCTTCAGAATGGACTGGTTGGATCTTCTTGCAGTCCAAGGGACTCTCAAGAGTCTTCTCCAACACCACAGTTCTAAAGCATCAATTCTTCGGTACTCAGCCTTTTCACAGTTCAACTCTCACATCCATACATGACCACAGGAAAAACCATAGCCTTGACTAGACAGACCTTAGTGAGCAAAGTAATGTCTCTGTTTTTGAATATACTGTCTAGGTTGGTCATAACTTTCCTTCCAAGGAGTAAGCGTCTTCTAATTTCATGGCTGCAGTCACCATCTGCAGTGATTTTGGAGCCCCACAAAATAAAGTCTGACACTGTTTCCACTGTTTCCCCATCCATTTCCCATGAAGTGATGGGACCAGATGCCATGATCTTCGTTTTCTGAATGGTCAGCTTTAAGCCAACTTTTTCACTCTCCTCTTTCACCTTCATCAAGAGGACTTTTAGCTCCTTTTCACTTTCTGCCATAAGGGTGGTGTCTTCTGCATATCTGAGGTTATTGATATTTCTTCCAGCAATCTTGATTCCAGCTTGTGTTTCTTCTAGTCCAGCATTTCTCATGATGTACTCGGCATAGAAGTTAAATAAGCAGGGTGACAATAGACAGCCTTGATGTACTCCTTTCCCTATTTGGAACCAGTCTGTTGTTCCATGTCCAGTTCTAACTGTTCCTTCCTGACCTGCATACAGATTTCTCAAGAGGCAGGTCAGGTGGTCTGGTATTCCCATCTCTTTCAGAATTTTCCACAGTTTATTGTGATCCACACAGTCAAAGGCTTTGGCATAGTCAATAAAGCAGAAATAGATGTTTTCCTGCAACTCTCTTGCTTTTTCATGATCCAGCAGATGTTGGCAATTTGATCTCTGGTTCCTCTGCCTTTTCTAAAACCAACTTGAACATCAGGGAGTTCACGGTTCACGTATTGCTGAAGCCTGGCTTGGAGAATTTTGAGCATTACTTTATTAGCATGTGAGATGAGTGTAATTGTGTGGTAGTTTGAGCATTCTTTGGCATTGCCTTTCTTTGGGATTGGAATGAAAACTGACCTTTTCCAGTCCTGTGGCCACTGCTGAGTTTTCCAAATTTGCTGGCATATTGAGTGCAGCACTTTCACACCATTATCTTTCAGGATTTGAAACAGCTCAACTGGAATTCCATGACCTCCACTAGCTTTGTTCATAGTGATGCTTTCTAAGGCCCACTTGACTTCACATTCCAAGATGTCTGGCTCTAGATGAGTGATCACATCATCATGATTATCTGGGTCGTGAAGATCTTTTTTGTACAGTTCTTCCATGTATTCTTGCCACCTCTTCTTCAATATCTTCTGCTTCTGTTAGGTCCAGACCATTTCTGTCCTTTATCGAGCCCATCTTTGCATGAAATGTTCCCTTGATATCACTAATTTTCTTGAAGAGATCTCTAGTCTTTCCCATTCTGTTCTTTTCCTCTATTTTTTTGCACTGATTGCTGAAGAAGGCTTTCTTATCTCTTCTTGCTATTCTTTGGAACTCTGCTTGCTATTCTTTGGAACTCTGCATTCAGATGCTTATATCTTTCCTTTTCGCCTCTCTTCTTTTCACAGCTATCTGTAAGACCTCTTTGTATGTATGTATGAGTTCAAGTAAATACTCCAGGATATCTCCTGAGACCTCAAAGGGCCATGTCCCAGGGACATGTCCTAGGTGAAAAGGGGAACTAAAAAATACATCAATTGTAACAACACCTGAAATCCAGGATTAACTGAAAGAAGATAACAGCTTATACTTTATCTACCTACCAGGAAAAAAAAAAAGTACATTATTTTTCTGGAAGTAGAACGACAGGGAAACCAGGTGTGCTGCAGTCCATGGGGTTTTAAAGAGTCAGACAGGACTTAAAGAGTGAAAAACAACAAGATAACATAATCCATAGCTCCTAGAATATTTCATATACAATATATAACATTCAATACAAAATTACCAAACAGTCCAAAATGACCAAACACCAAGAGAAAAATAATAAATATGCCAGTGCATTTAAACTGTTAATATTGAAATTATCATATACTTAAAATAGTTGTAACATAAAAAACAGGAAAGTAAGCAAAATACAGGTAACTTTATAAGAGAACTGGAGTTCAGTTTTCAATTAAATGAAAATACTGGTACTAAAAAATAGAACTGAAATTAAGAATTCAATAGGAATATCTAATAAAATAATGGCCAAAGAGAGAATTAGTAAACTAAAATATTGGCAACCCCCAATCAAACTCCCAGAAAGTTATTTTATGGATATCAACAAACTGATTCTAAAATTTACATGAAGAGATAAAAGACCCAGAATAACTGGTGTATTAATAATATTGAAGGAGAAGAACACACTTGAGGAACAGATGCTATCTGACTTCAAGACTCACTATAAAGTTGTTATTATCAAGACACTGTGGTATTGGCAAAAAAGATAAACTAATCAGTGAAACAAAATAGAGAGCCCAGAAAAGACCCTCATAAATACTGTCAACTGATAATTGACAAAGAATCAAAGCAAAAGTGAGGTAATACAGCAAAGATAGTCTCTTCAACAAATGATGCTGGAACAACTTGACATCCACATATGGAAAGAAAAAAAAAGAATCTGGGGACAGACCTTACATTCGATCGCAAAAACTCAAAAGTGAATCATAGACATAAATATAAAATGCAAAACTATAAAGCTCCTAGAAGATAATATAGAAGAAAATCCAGATGACCTTAGGTTTGAAGATAACTTTTCAGATACAACACCAAAGACATAATAAATAAATAATCAATAAACTGGGCTTCATAAAAATTAAAAATATGCTTTGCAAAAGATAATGTCTACAGAATTAGAAAACAAGCCACAAGCAAGGAAAAAATATTTGCAAAAGACATCTGATAAATAACTTTTATTTAAAATATACAAAGAACTCTTAAAACTCAACAAGTAATCAACAAAAGGAAAAAAAAAAAACACCTGATTAAAACATAGGCCAAAGATCTTAATCAGTTCAGTTACTCAGTCGTGTCCGACTCTTTGCTACCCCATAGACTGCAGCTCGCCAGGCCTCCCTGTCCATCACCAACTCCCGGTGTCTAACCAAACCCATGTCCATTGAGTCGGTGATGCCATCCAACCATCTCATCCTCTGTCATCTCCTTCTCCTCTGCCTTCAGTCTTTCCCAGCATCAGGGTCTTTTCCAATGAGTCAGTTCTTCACATCAGGTAGCCAAAGTATTGGAGTTTCAGCTTCAACATCAGTCCTTCCAGTGAACACTCAGGACTAATCTCCTTTAGGATGGACTGGTTGGATCTCCTTGCAGTCCGAGGGACTCTCAAGAGTCTTCTCCAACACCACAGTTAGCTTTCTTTATAATCCAACTCTCACATCCATATATAACCACTGGAAAAAAAATAGCCTTGACTAGATCGATCTTTGTTGGCCAAGTAATGTCTCTTCTTTTAATATGCTGTCTATGTTGGTCATAACTATTGTTCCAAGGAATAAGATCTTAATAGACACCTCAAAAAGAAGATATACAATAAGGGTGTCAAATAAGCCTGTGAAAAGATGTCCCAGATCATATGTCAGAGAAATACAAATTAAAACAATGAGATAGCATCACACACCTATTAGTATGGCCAAATACAGAAAAATTGACAACACAAAACGTTAATGAGGATGTGAGCAACAGAAACTCTCATTCATTGCTGGTAGGAATGCAAAACAGTATAGATACTTTGGAAGACAATTAGGTAGCTTTTACAAAACTAAATGTAATCTTTTTTTATATACATACAATTTTATTTTATTTATTTATTTTTTTAATTTTATTTTTACTTTATTCTACTTTACAGTACTGTATTGGTTTTGCCATACATTGACATGAATCAGCCACAGGTGTACACGAGCTCCCAATCTTGAAACCCCCTCCTACCTCCCCTCAATATCATCTCTCTGGATCATCCCCACGCACCAGCCCCAAGCATCCTGTATCCTGTATTGAACATAGAGTGGCTCTTCATTTCTTACATGATAATATACATGTTTCAATGCCATTCTCCCAAATCATCCCACCCTCTCCCTCTCCCTCAGAGGCCAAAAGTCCATTCTATACATCTGTGTCTCTCTTCCTGTCTCACATACATTACTATCTTTCTAAATTCTATATATATGTGTCAGTATACTGTATTGGTGTTTTTCTTTCTGCCTTACTTCACTCTGTATAATCGGCTCCAGTTTCATCCATCTCATTAGAACTGAGTCAAATTTATTCTTTTTAAGGGCTGAGTAATACTCCATTGTGTATATGTACCACAGCTTTCTTATATATTCATCTGCTGATGGACATCTAGGTTGTTTCCATGTCCTGGCTATTATAAACAATGCTGCAATGAACATTGGGGTACATGTGTCTCTTTCAATTCTGGTTTCCTCGGTGTGTATGCCCAGCAGTGAGATTGCTGGGTCATAAGGCAGTTTTATTTGCAATTTTTAAAGGAATCTCCACACTGTTCTCCATAGTGGCTGTACTAGTTTGCATTCCCACCAGCAGTGTAAGAGGGTTCCCTTTTCTCCACATCCTCTCCAGCATTTATTGCTTGTAGACTTTTGGATCGCAGCCATTCTGACTGGTGTGAAATGGTACCTCATTGTGGCCTTGATTTGCATTTCTCTGATAATGAGTGATGTTGAGCATCTTTTCATGTGTTTGTTAGCCATCCATATGTCTTCTTTGGAGAAATGCCTATTTAGTTCTTAGGCCCATTTTTTTATTGGATAGTTTATTTTTCTGGAGTTGAGCTGCATAAGTTGCTTGTATATTTTTGAGATTAGTTGTTTGTCAGTTGCTTCATTTGCTATTGTTTTCTCCCATTCAGAAGGCTGTCTTTTCACCTTGCTTATAGTTTCCTTTGTTGTGCAGAAGCTTTTAATTTTAATTAGATCCCACTTGTTTATTTTTGCTTTTATTTCCAGTATTCTGGGAGGTGGATCATAGAGGATCCTGCTGTGATTTATGTCAGAGAGTGTTTTGCCTATGTTCTCCTCTAGGAGTTTTATAGTTTCTGGTCTTATGTTTAGATCTTTAATCCATTTTGAGTTTATTTTTTGTGTGTGGTGTTAGAAAGTGATCTAGTTTCATTCTTCTACAAGTGGTTGACCAGTTTTCCCAGCACCACCTGTTGAAGAGACTGTCTTTACTCCATTGTATATTCTTGCCTCTTTTGTCAAAGATAAGGTGTCCATAGGTGTGTGGATTTATCTCTGGGCTTTCTATTTTGCTACACTGATCTCTATTTCTGTCTTTGTGCCATACCATACTGCCTTGATGACTGTGGCTTTGTAGTAGAGCCTGAAGTCAGGCAAGTTGATTCCTCCAGTTCCATCCTTCTTTCTCAAGATTGCTTTTGCTCTTCGAGGTTTTTTGTATTTCCATACAAATCTTGAAATTATTTGTTCTAGTTCTGTGAAAAATACTGCTGGTAGCTTGATAAGGATTGCATTGAATCTATAGATTGCTTTAGGTAGTATACTCATTTTCACTATATTGACTCTTCCGACCCATGAACATGGTATATTTCTCCAACTATTAGTGGCCTCTTTTATTTCTTTCATCAGTGTTTTACAGTTTTCGATATATAGGTCTTTAGTTTCTTTAGGTAGGTATATTCCTAAGTATTTTATTCTTTTCATTGCAATGGTGAATGGAATTGTTTCCTTAACTCCTTTTTCTACTTTCTCATTATTAGTGTATAGGAATGCAAGGATTTTTGTACTCTTTCCATAAAATAGCAAACATGCTCCTTATTATGCACACTAAGAAGTTGAAAAGTTATGTCTACACAAAAATCTGCACATTGATGTTTATCGCAGATTTATTTATAACCACCAAAACTTGGAAGCAACCAAGATGTCCAAGATGTTTGGATGCAAGATGTGATGTCCCCAAAAAATGGAATAGTAGTGGTAGAAAGAAATGGGCTAGCAAGTCATGAAACTAAATAGGGATCCCTAACTGCATATTACTAAGTGAAAGTAATCAGTCTTGGAAGACTACACATAGTATGATTCCAACAACATAATATTCTGGAGAAGGCAAAATTATGAAGAAGATAAAAAGATTAGTGATTGCCAAAGGTGAGGTGGAACACAATCACACTCATCTCCCATGCTAGCGAAGTAATGCTTAAAATTCTCCAAGACAGGCTTCCCTGTGAACAGTTAAATTCCAGATGTTCAAGCTAGATTTATAAAAAGCAGAGGAGCCAGAGATCAAATTGTCAATATCCACTGGATCATGGAAAAAGCAAGAGCATTCCATAAACATCTGCTTATTGACTATGCCAAAGCCTTTGACAGTGTGGATCACAACAAACTGTGGAAAATTCTTCAAGAGATGGGAATATCAGACCACTTTACTTGCCTCCTGAGAAATCTTTATGCAGGTCAAGAAGCAGCAGTTAGAACTGGACATGGAAAAACAGACTGGTTCCAAGTCAGGAAAGGAGTATATCAAGGCTCCCATATAGTTACCCTGCTTATTTAACGTCTATTCAGAGTACTTCATGTGAAATGCCAGGCTGGATGAAGCACAAATTGGAATCAAGATTGCCAGAAGAAATATCAATAACCTCAGATATGCAAATGACACCACCCTTATGGCAGAAAGTGAAGAGGAACTAAAAAGTTTCTTGATGAAAGTGAAAGAGGAGAGCAAAAAAGTTGGCTTAAAGCTCAACAATCAGAAAACAAAAGATCATGGCATCTGGTCCCATCACTTCACAGGAAATAGATGGGCAAACAGTGGAAACAGTGAGAGACTTTATTTTTTTGGACTCCAACATCACTGCAGATGGTGACTGCAGCCGTGAAATTAAAAGATGCTTGCTCCTTGGAAGAAAAGCTATGACCAACCTAGACAGCATATTAAAAAGCAGAGACATTACTCTGCCAAAAGGTCCATTGGAGTTGAACCATAAAGAAAGCTGAGGGCCAAAGAATTGATGCCTTTGAACTGTGGTGTTGGAGAAGACTCTTGAGAGTCTCTTGGACTGCAAGGAGTTCCAACCAGTCCATCGTAAAGGAGATCAGTCCTGGGTGTTCATTGGAAGGACTGATGCTGATGTTGAAGCTGAAACTCCAATACTTTGGCCACCTGATATGAAGAACCAACTCATTGGAAAAGACCTTAATGCTGGGAAAGATTTAGGGCATGAGGAGAAGGGAACAACAAAGGATGAGATGGTTGGATGGCCTCACCGACTCAATGGACATGGGTTTGGGTGGGACACCAGGAGTTGGTGATGGACAGGGAGGCCTGGCATGCTGTGGTTCATGAGATAGCAAAGAGGTGGACATGACTGAGTGACTGAACTGAACTGAACTGAAGGTTAACTATGGACCTTGGTAAAAAATGTATTATTATGGTAGCAATATTGAAGATAGAGGAGGCTATGCATGTGTGGGAGCATGGGGTTTATTGAAACTCTGTGTGTTACCCTCAATTTTATTGGAAACAAACCGTTCAAAAATTAAAGTCTTTTGAAAATAGATTATTAGAAAATATCTGAATTAAAACATAGAGAGGAAATAGAAGTGGAAAATATAAGAAAGAACACATGCACATATAAGAAAAGTGCTTACATAGACATATAAGAAATGTATTTGGAATCCCAAAACAGGAAAGCAGAAAGAGATGTAACAAAAGCAATGTTTAATGAGCCTATAAGCAAAATTTTCCCAAACTGACAAAAGTCAACATGCCACAGATTTAGGAACCTTCAAATTAGGGTCAATACTCATAGTACAGTAGCTAGATACATCATAGTCATATCACTGCTGTAAATGAAAGACAAAAAAAATTCTTAGAGCAGCAGAGGGATGTGGGGAAATACACACACACAGACACACACACACATTTTCTCTCTAGGTCCTCACAGAACAGAAAGGATAAGGAAGTTCTCTAGAGCTTTTATAAAGACACTAATTGAGAGTCCCGTGGACTGCAAGGAGATCCAACCAGTCCATTCTGAAGGAGATCAGCCCTGGGATTTCTTTAGAGGGAATGATGCTAAAACTGAAACTCCAGTACTTTGGCCACTTCATGCGAAGAGTTGACTCATTGGAAAAGACTTTGATGCTGGGAGGGATTAGGGGCAAGAGGAGAAGGGGACGACAGAGGATGAGATGGCTGGATGGCATCATGGACTTGATGGACGTGAGTCTGAGTGAACTCTGGGAGTTGGTGATGGACAGGGAAGCCTGACTTGCTGTCATTCATGGGGTCACAAAGAGTTGGACACGACTGAGCAACTGAACTGAACTGAACTGAACTGAACTGAACTGAATTCCATTTATGAATACTCTACTTGCAAGGCATAGGTTGCCATATCAACACAAAAATGTTTGAGATACATTCAGTCTATAGTAACTATTGTCATAGAATTAACTAAAATAAATACTGCAACAAAGATGTATTAATTTTGAAACAGAATCTCAAACTACATTAATTTTTATTCACCATGTCCCTGCTAATATACACATACTCTACTCCTCAAATATAAACTACAATTAGGTCCAGAAACTAAACAATATACAAGCGTAAAAGTAAAACTTCCAAGGTATTACTAAAATACTATGTGGATGATGAATGCCTTAAGATGTAGATTCTATTTTGTATTATTGAGAATCCCTCATTCCTTTTTTAACTTTTGAGTTTTCTAAGAAAATGTATTGTAATATAAAAATATTTTCATTAAGTTACTAAATATTTGTGTATATTAGGGAAGGGCAGTAACTTGAGGACTGATTAGTGTTGTTGTTCAGTACTAAGTTGTGTCTGACTCTGCGATCTCATGAGCTGCAGCACACCTGACTCTCTGTCTGTCACTGTCTCCTGGAGTTTGCTCAAACTCATATCCATTGGGTCAATGATGCATGCAAACATCTCATTCTCTGTTATCCCTTTCTCCTCTTGCCTTCAATCTTTACCAGCATCAGTGTCTTTTCCACTGAGTTCACCCTTCACATCAGGTAGCCAAAGTATAAGGGCTTCAGAATCATTCCCTCCAATGAATATTCAGGGATTGTTTCCTTTAGGACTGGCTGGTTTGCTTTCCCCTGCTATCGAAGGGAGTCTCAAGAGTCTTCTTCAGCACCACAGTTTGAAATCATCAATTCTTTGGCATTCAGCTTTTTTTTATGGTCCAACTCTCACACCTATACATGACTACTGGAAAAACCATAGCTTTGACTAGACAGACTTTTGTCAGCAAAGTGATGTCTGCATTTTAATACACAGTCTAGGATGGTCACAGCTTTTCTTCCAAGGAGGAACTGTCTAATTTCATGGCTGTAGTCACTGTCTGCAGTGATTTTGCAGCCCAAGAAAATAAAGTCTGTCACATTTTCCACTGTTTCCCCATCCATTTGCTATGAAATGATGGGACTGGATGCCATGATCTTCGTTTTTTGAATGTTGAGGTTTTTGTTGTTGTTTGTATATTTGAATGTTGATTTTTAAGCCAGCTTTCCCACTCTCCTGTTTTACCTTCACCAAGAGGCTCTTTAGTTCCTCTTCACTTTCTGTCATTAGGGTGGTATCATCTGCATACCTGAGGTTGTTGATATTTCTCCTGGCAATCTTGATCCAGCTTGTGAGTCATCCAGCCCAGAATTTCAGATGATGTACTCTGCATATCAGTTAAGTAAACAAGGTGACAATATACATACTTGACATATTCCTTTCTCAATTTTGAAATCAGTTGTTCCATGTCCGGTTCTAACTGTTACTTCTTGTCCTGCATATAGGTTTCTCAGGAGGCAGGTAAGGTAGTCTGGTATTCCCATCTCTTTAAGAATTTTTCATAGTTTGTGTTAATGTTTTTTCAAATTAAAATATTTAAGAAAATTCACATGCTTGATATATTAATATCTACTAATTGATATATGACTCTTTATGGCTGAGAGGAGCTACCCTGCACCCAAGGTCAGGAGTGGTGGCCAAGAGGAGCTACCCTGCATTCAAGGTAAGGAGCAGCAACTGGGCTTTGCTGGAGCAGCAGTGCAGAGAGACCCTGCGTTCAAGGTAAGAGAAACCCAGGTAAGACAGTATCCCCTGAGAGAGGGGATAGGGGTAGACAGACTGAAACTATAGTCACAGACAACTAGCCAATCTGATCTGGCCATATGGAGCCACCCAAGATGGATGGGTCATGGTGGAAAGTTCTGACAGAACGTGGCCCATTGAGAAGGAAATGGCAAACCACTTCAGTATTCTTGCCTTGAGAACCCCGTGAACAGTATGAAAAGGCAAAAAGATAGGACATTGAAAGATGAACTCCCCAGGTTGGTAGGTGTCCAATATGCTACTGGAGATAGGTGGAGAAATAACTCCAGAAAGAATGAAAGGATGGAGCCAAAGCAAAAACAACACCCAGGTGTGAATGGGGCAGGTAATAGAAGCAAGGTTCAATGCTGTACAGAGCAATATTGCATAGGAACCTGGAATGTCAGGTCCATGAATCAAGGCAAATTGGAAGTGGTCAAACAGGAGATGACAGGAGTGAACACAGACATTCTAGGAATCAGGGAACTAAAATGGACTGGAATGGGTGAATTTAACTCAAATGACCATTATATCTACTACTGTGGGCAAGAATCCCTTAGAAGAAATGGAGTAGCCATCATAGTCAACAAAAGAGTCTGAAATGCAGTACTTGGATGCAATCTCGAACATGACAAAATGATCTCTGTTTCTAAGGCAAGCCATTCAATATCATGGTAATTCAAGTCTATGCCCTGACCAGTAATGCCAAAGAAGCTGAAGTTGAACAGTTCTATGATAACCTACAAGACCTTCTACAACTAACATCTCCAAAAGATGTCCTTCTCATTATAGAGAACTGGAATGCAAAAGTAGGAAGTCAAGAAACACCTGGAGTAACAGGCAAATTTGGCCTTGGAGTACAGAATGAAGCAGGGCAAAGGCTAATAGAGTTCTGCCAAGAGAACACACTGGTCATCGCAAACACCCACTTCCAACAATGCAAGAGAAGACTCTACACATGGACATCACCAGATGGAAAACACTGAAATCAGATTGATTATATTCTTTGCAGCCAAAGATGGAGAAGCTCTATACAGTCAGCAAAAACAAGACTGGGAGCTGACTGTAGCTCAGCTCATGAACTCCTTATTGCCAAATTCAGACTTAAATTGAAGAAAGTGGGGAAAACCATTAGACCATTTAGGTATGATGTAATTCAAATCCCTTATGATTAAACAGTGGAAGTGAGAAATATATTTAAGGGACTAGATCTGATAGACAGCGTGCCTGATGAACTACGGATAGAAGTTCGTGACATTGTACATGAGACAGGAATCAAGACCATCCCCAAGAAAAAGAAATGCAAAAAAGTAAACTGGCTATCTGAATAGGCCTTACAAATAGCTGTGAAAAACGGAAGCGAAAAGCAAAAGAGAAAAGGAAAGATACACGCATTTGAATGCAGAGTTCCAAAGAATAGCAAGGAGAGATAAGAAAGCCTTCCTCAGCAATCAATGCAAAGAAATAGAGGAAAACAATAGAATGGGAAAGACTAGAGATCTCTTCAAGAAAGTTAGAGATACCAAGGGAACATTTCAAGCAAAGATGGACTCAATAAAAGACAGAAATGGTCTGGACCTAACAGAAGCAGAAGATATTAAGAAGAGGTGGCAAGAATACACAGAAGAAAAAAAAAAAGAATACACAGAAGAACTGTACAGAAAAGATGTTCACGACCCAGATAATCATGATGGTGTGATCACTCACCTAGAGCCAGACATCCTGGAATGTGAAGTCAAGTGGGTCTTAGGAAGCATCACTATGAACAAAGCTAGTGGAGGTGATGGAATTCCAGTTGAGCTATTTCAAATCCTGAAAGATGATGCTGCACTTAATATGCCAGCAAATTTGGAAAACCCAGCAGTGGCCACAGGACTGGAAAAGGTCAGTTTTCATTCCAATCCCAAAGAAAGGCAATGCGAAAGAATGTTCAAACTACCACACAATTGCACTCATCTCACATGCTAGTAAAATAACGCTTAAAATTCTCCAAGCCAGGCTTCAGCTATACGTGAACCCTGAACTTCCAGATGTTCAAGCTGGTTTTAGAAAAGGTAGAGGAACCAGAAATCAAATTGCCAACATTGGCTGGATCATCCAAAAAGCAAGAGAGTTCCAGAAAGACATCTGTTTCTGTTTTATTGACCCTGCCAAAACCTTTGACTGTGTGGATCACTAAACTGTGGAAAGTTCTGGAAGAGATGGGAATACCAGACCACCAGACCTACCTCTTGAGAAACCTGTATGCAGGTCAGGAAGCAACAGTTAGAACTGGACATGGAACCACAGACTGGTTCCAAATAGTAAAAGGAGTACGTTATGGCTATATGTTGTCACACTGCTTATTTAACTTCTATGCAGAGTACATCATGAGAAACGCTGGGCTGGAAGAAACACAAGCTGGAATCAAGATTGCCAGGAGAAATATAAAAACCTCAGATATGCAGATGACACCACCCTTATAGCAGAAAGTGAAGAAGAACTAAAGAGTCTCTTGATGAAAGTGAAAGAGGAGAGTGAAAAGTTGGCTTAAAGCTGACCATTCAGAAAATGAAGATCATGGCATCCTGTCCCATCACTTCATGGCAGATAGATGGGGAAACAGTGGAAACAGGGGCTGACTTTATTTTTCCAGACTCAAAAATCACTTCAGATGGTGATTGTGGCCATGAAATTAAAAGATGCTTATTCCTTGGAAGGAAAGTTATGACCAACCTAGACAGCATATTAAAAAGCAGAGACATTATTTTGCCTACAAAGGTCCGTCTAGTCGAGGCTATGGTTTTTCCTGTGGTCATGTATGGATGTGAGAGTTGGACTGTGAAGAAGGATGAGCACCAAAGAATTGATGCTTTTGAAGTGTGGTGTTGGAGGAAGATTCTTGAGAGTCCTTTGGACAGCAAGGAGATCCAACCAGTCCATCCTAAAGGAGATCAGTCCCGGGTGTTCATTGGAAGGACTGATGCTGATGTTGAAGCTGAAACTCCAATACTTTGGCCATCTGATGCAAAGAGCTGACTCATTAGAAAAGACGCTGATGCTGGGAAAGATTGAGGGCAGGAGGAGAAGAGGACAACAGAGGATGAGATGGCTGAATGGCATCACTGACTCAATGGACATGAGTTTGGGTGGACAGAGAGTTGGTGATGGACAGGAGGCCTGGCATGGTGCGGTTCATGGGGTGGCAAAGAGTTGGACACAATCATGTGACTGAACTGAACTGAACTTTCACATATAATAGGCACTTTGAATGCAAGGATCTTGGGATGGAGTACTAATTTTTCTAGAGAAGAGTAGTCCAATAGAACTTTCTAAGATTACAGCAATGCCCTATATCTGTGCTTCCTAATGCAGTAGTTTTAGCCATATGTGGTTATTAAGTACTTGAAATACTGTTAGTGTGATTGAGGAACTGAATGTTAATTTTTGTTTATATACAATTTCAATTTAACTATGTGGCTGCCATATTGGACAGTGCATTTCTAAATCATTTGGCTATCATTTTAAAAATCACATTTCTCAGGAGTGCAAAACTCTGTGGTTTACCAGATACATGTGTACTGGATTACATACTTCTGAATACTGATGCCTTCAGAGGCAACTACCAGGGTCATGTGTGTAACTAGGCTTGATAGAAAGATAGAAAAAGAGCTTGAACTTCTGAAAAAAATAGATCAAACAGACTTAATACATAAGAATGTGTAAATTACATTGTGAAATGATTTCTTTGAAATAAGTAAGTCCCAGAGTTCAAGTTAGGTACATCATAAATGTTATTTCTACTTGTTAAATAAAAGTTTTAAAAGACGACCTTTAGTAATGAGGTACTACAAAGAAATAAAGTAATACTATAAATATGAAGGGGGAAAAAGTTCACTGAAAATATTTTGTTTTCCAAATCACTGAGACCAAAAGTCAGCAGGAAAGTATATATACTGAATATCTACAGAGAGATGGCCTCTGTAGTGACATTCAGAGGGAGAAAGTACTCTGTAAAGATGCCTTGACTACAATAGCAAAAATTTTAACTTTATTTTCATGCTGCTTCTAACACTGTTACTTTTTTTCTAATCTAGTGAAACATCATCAAGACTTAGGAGATCTATATTCTGAGTAACTCTGAGTATGAGTAACTCCCTGACTCAATCATGTCATATAATTTCTCTGTGCCTTGATGTATTTGCTTATGATAAAATGTTGGTTAATGTTCTATCTGTTGTTGCCTCCATCTTTGACACTTAGGTCTCCAATAAATGCACCCCTTGTCCTTTAAAGACTTATGCCTAAATTAGTTTCTGTAAGCCAAATGGTTCTGTTGTGTAACACATAAGTACAAAGTTTGCCTGAGTTGGTATGCAAGATCTGAGGCATATCCACTTGGGTGGAATTTGAAAACCTATCTTAAAATATGTTTTGAGAACAGGTCTTTAGCCAGTGTGTGTTGTCAAATGCCTGAATTCCTTTTCAAATCCCTTCCTGGGATGGGGGATAGGGAGTGGGGCAGGGTATTCCATAGATGTGATAAGTTTACAGTTCACCCTATAAAAAGTGAGAGGATGTGGTCCCTCCAGTCACTTCTTTCAGGGTCATGGCAGTTTTACCTGATAAGAACACCAAACTTTAACAGTAAACTTGCAGTGAGTTACATGCTCCCTTTTATTCCAAAACTCATTAAGTTGTTAAGTATACTATAAAAAGCACTGAATAGTCAACTCTTCCCATACACACTAAGATCAACGGAGACTCAACTTCCTCCTCTCCACCCATGTGCACACATAAAAATTAAACCATTTACGACTGTTTGGGACTGATATGAAGCAATTCTTGTCCTTGATGTTAGTACCCATTCTTTAGACAAGCTCACATGTTGACATCTCTCATACAACGGAACAGTGAATTTGAGGCCATGATTCCCCTATGACTATTAAATCTTAAAATTCCAGATTTTGACCAAGACTGCAGCAATAGTGCCAAGTAACAAAAATCAAAGAAACCATATCTGAATTGGTCCAAACAAATATGTCTAGAAGAGAAACACCCAAGGACCTTGCATGTGAGGCAGTCATAGAAAATTTACAACAGACCTGTCCTCAAGTTGCTTTGTTTTGGAACAGAATAAGCTTAGAAATAATTACAGTGACAGAGTCAGTTCCCTGGACCTGATCCTTGGCATTGCCAGGAAACTTAATGCTCTTTAAAATGCTGCCAAGAACTGTTGACGAGACCCTACACAGTTCTAAAAAATTTATCTCAATAGTCATGCAAATCCCTGTTGCCCCAAACCCCACAATGGCTAATAGTTATTTTACAATTGACAAGATTTTCAACACAGTGTGTTGGAAAGGACCTACCATTTTCAGAGATCTTGGTCTCTTTTATAGGTACCTGGGAGTTCTGCCAGACAACAGACTTAAGTCATTATTATTGGACTGCTGAATGGAAATGTAAAGATATATTTATCCACTATTCTGCATTATATGACCATGGCTACTTGGGGATGGGCAGTACAGTTGGGTTTTTCTTTTCATGCTATTAATTATAAATTGGGAAATCAGAAAATAGATTAAATAAAGCTGCGTTAGCCCAGCTAAAGAAAGTGCTTGGCAATAAGAAAATTGTAGCAAATATGAAAATGTCAATAAACCTAAAGAGAAATAAGCTAAAAATGAAAGATTGTTTTATTATCCAGTGTACTTTCTAATGCTTAAATAATTAATAATAAAAATATTTAATATTTCCACTTTTGGTTTAACTGTTTTCCTCTGTTAAAACCACAATGTCTTCTTTTCATAGCTTTGTTAACAACTAAAGACTAATTTCTTCCAAGATTTGTTGCTATTGGTTTAACAACAAGGTAGCTTTGTTGGGTTTTCTATGTTTGAATCTGATATCACTTTAAGTTACAATCTCTCTCTGAATTTTTTAACCTCAATCACATGTATTACATACATCTGATTCCTTTCTATTTTCAATTCACTATTTGTTTTTTTAAAAGACCACAGAAATGTTTTATTTTCCTTTCTTGAGTATGTAGACTATGATCAGAAGTACAATTTCTAGATAGATCAGCAAATAGTTCAAGATGCTGCTGAAGTAGCATTATAAATAATTTACAACATATGAAATGTTTAATAATGTCTCCTAACAAAAATGCAAAATGAAGTCTACATGGTAATAATACCATGCTTGATTCTAAAATAAATATAGGTACTTTAAATGTGGGCCTTATTAGGTAAAAATATCATTGTATGGCATGTTTACCAACCTCAAAAATAAGAAATTACACCTACACCAGAGATAGAAAATAACCTGCCAATTACAGAATACTTGATTTTCAAAACAGAAATGTAATAACTAAATGTATATCCACTTGTCTTTTTCAAAAGCATTTGTCACTTCTTATACATTGCTAATACAAGCTTATACAGGCTTCCCTGGTGGCTCAGAGGTTAAAGTGCCTGCCTGCAATGCAGGAGACCTGGGTTTGATCCCTGGGTCAGGAAGATCCCCTGGAAAAGGGAAATGGCAACCCACTCCAGTACTCCAGTATTCTTGCCTGGGGAATCCTGTGGGCAGAGGAGCCTGGTGGGCTACAGTCCACGGGGTCCCAAAGAGTCAGGCATGACTGAGCGACTTCACTTTCACTTTTCACTTTCATACATTGCTAGTGTCTCCAGTATGCCCATATATCCTCTCTCTCCCCAGTTGTCCTCTCTGAAAACAAAATGAGTAGATGAAAAAAGATCATAAATGCTTAATAATTATTTAATTATTTAAGAACTGATTCACCACTATCACTTCATGGGAAATAGATGGAGAAACAGTGGAAACAGTGTCAGACTTTATTTTTTGGGGCCCCAAAATTACTGCAGATGGTGACTGCAGCCATGAAATTAAAAGACACTACTCCTTGGAAGGAAAGTTATGACCAACCTAGGGAATATATTCAAAAGCAGAGACATTACTTTGCCAACTAAGGTCCGTCTAGTCAAGGCTATGGTTTTCCTGTGGTCATGTATGGATGTGAGAGTTGGACTGTGAAGAAGGCTGAGCACTGAAGAATTGATGCTTTTGAACTGTGGTGTTGGAGAAGACTCTTGAGAGTCCCTTGGACTGCAAGGAGATCCAACCAGTCCATTCTGAAGGAGATCAACCCTGGGATTTCTTTGGAAGGAATGATGCTAAAGCTGAAACTCCAGTACTTTGGCCACCTCATGCAAAGAGTTGACTCATTGGAAAAGACTCTGATGCTGGGAGTGATTGGGGGCAGGAGGAGAAGGGGATGACCGAGGATGAGATGGCTGGATGGCATCACTGACTCGATGGACGTGAGTCTGAGTGAACTCCGAGAGATGGTGATGGACAGGGAGGCCTGGCGTGCTGCGATTCATGGGGTCTCAAAGAGTCGGACACGACTGAGCGACTGAACTGAACTCACCACTACCACAAAGAAAGTACAGTTTGGATTAGTGGATAATGTAATAAAATGTTCATTTCAGAGGAAAGAAACGATCAAGATGTATCCTTATCTAAATGTTCAATAACTTTTCATTTGCTTTTTTCTTATGTTTATTCAAGTCTACCTCCTGTGTAAAGAAAATTTAGTCTTCTCAAGTAGAACAATTTTTAAAAACATAAAGAATGCCATCCTTGGCATCAATCACCTGAGATAAACCCACTGAAGTTCCACTAGCATCAGTAGAAAACTTTGTACCTAATACCACTGGAGAGAAGAGCTCTCAGTAATCATTTCAATTTGTTTAATCTTCTGTTATAATATGAGAAAAAGTATGTGTAAAAGAGAACATGTGTGGATATGGAATAAGAAAAAAACTATCTCAGTCCTACCATTGACTCAGCAGATGATATATAGTATCACATTTCATTTTATTCATCGTTTATTTACTTAAGGAGTGAGTAATAGAAGCTCCTCACTAGAGACTAGAGAAATGTTAGGAAGGTTGAGTGGAAATAGGTGGTGGCGATGATTGATTCCAATGCTATTATCATTAATAAGAAACTTCTCAGTATAGGAAACATCTGTTTGAAAATTCCACGCATGACAAAGTTCAAAGAATAATGTCATTTAAGTTTATGAATCTTAAATAGATTATAAAAATTGTCAAATTATGAAGAAGGCAGCTTGCTAAGATGTACAACAATTTCACGCGTGAATTTCAATGAAAGAATCCTAAATAATATGATAGCAAGAAGATTTCAGTGTATAGCAAAATAATAATGTAATCAAATATATTTAAATATTAATAAATGTATTATATGTATAATGTATAATAAATGTATTATAATAATAAATTCAAATGATGATATGCCAGAATGCAAGTATAGATCAATATTAAAAACATTATAGAGTTCACTTTTAGAAAAATCACAGTCAATGCAAAAATTAAAATAATGAATATTAAAATTCAATAGACATTTCTGACTTTTAAAAGTTTAAACTTGTCCTACCCTCTCCTTCCCCTGCTGTATACGTAAGTCTATTTGCTACATCTATGTCTCCAGTCCTTCCCTGTAAATGGGTTCATCAGTATCATTTTTCTAGACTCCATATATATAGAAAGGGTAGGGCAAATGGGGAAAGTAGCATTGACATATATACACTATCATGTGTCAAATGGATAGCTAGTGGGAAGTTGCTATATAGCACAGAGATCCCATCCTGGCACTCTGTGATGACCTAGAAGGTTGGGATGGGGGTGGGGGGGTGGGGGTGGAGGGAGGGTCAAGAAAGGGGGATGTATGTGTAATTATGGCTGATTCTCATTGTTGTGTGGCAGAAACCAACACAATGTTGTAAAGCAATTTTCCTTGAGTTAAAAAAATAAATTTAAATAAGTAAATAAATATATAACCATTAGAAAAAAAAGTAAATTCAATCAGAATGCTATGACTTTCCTTGGGTTGACAAACAGACAAAGTTTTAAGAAGCAGATTTAATTAACATCTACTTCATCAGCTTCAAGGAATAATAACTGTTCAGCTTCCTCTCTAAAAAGAAAGTATTGCTCATGGATTTATGACTACTGGTAGATAGCAGTGTCAATGGGACGATCTGCATTTGCTCCAACGTGACAAGTGAATACTTATAGAGTTCTACGTTCTAAAACACTGTTTACACTGAACTTTAACAACATATGTAAATTAGAAGCTGCAACAATCAATAAGACGTGTCAAAAAAGTGTTTTTAAGGAAATTCAGTTAAATTATTTGGTTGGGGTAAGGTCAAAGTTTAGAGATACTATGAATCATAAATATCTTAAAATGCCAGGTACCTAAAAAAACATAAATTTTATGCCATATTTTATGGGTATGGTTTATGCTAAAGAGGATGTAAGTCTCCAATCAGTAGCTCATATTCAAATAAGAAAACTTTATTCTATAACAAAAGTATGACAAAAGCTTCAGTTAAAATATGAAGTTTAAAGAACAAATAATTTTCAATTAATGTAGGTTTTAAATTACTTTTTAATTAATCTACAATCTAGTGGATCTAAATAAAATAAAAAGATGTTATACAATATGGTAAAACATTAACTGAATTTTCATTAAAAGTTAGGAATAAGACAACAATATCCTTCTTGAAGTTACAGTTAGTGCACTTAGTTACAGTTAATCCACTTACCCTAAAACATAAAGTACAGACATTAGAAAAGATTATACAAAATGGCATTATATTCAGATGTTAAAATTTCACATGTGTAAACAATAGCAAATATACTATAAAAATTGTTAGAAAAATAGGAAAAAATTAAGGTACCTAGTTTATATATATATATAATTCAAAAGGTTTTATATAATATATATATATAAATTCAATAGTTTTTCTTTGTGCAAACAATAGCCTATTTGAAATTACAATGGATGAGAGAAGACACTAATATTTTTTAAGTTCAAAAACTTTATTTAAGAATAAACTTAACAAAAAATATATAGGATATATAAAAGTTTGAAATTCTCCTTTCAAAGGGAATGAGAAATTTCAAGTTAAATTACAGTTAATATTTTCAGACTTATCTACTACACAAAACTGTATTTAAAACATAAAACTGAAAATTTTCAAAATAGCACACATGCACACACACACATGCACAAACACACACACATCTCCATGGGGCAGAAATGAAAGAGCAACCTAACACAAGGCAGGAATGAAGGTTTTTGGCCTGCTGAGCTCTGATTTCAGAAGCAAGCAGAGATAGGAGTTCATTTTCTACAACTTACCAAGAACTAAGTGTTCCATACCTTGTAAAGCACGGTACCCAGATTCACTTTATGAAAAGAGGAGCTGAAACAAGATTCACTCACATGGAATGGACTTGAAGCCAAAGCTATCTTCTGTCTTAGTCTAGGTCTTATAAGACGCTGACCACAAGCAAAGGTGAAGGAAACAGACCTGCTTTGTAGACAGCACAGGCCAATCAGCCTTGGGAACTATATACCTGGAATGTCCCCCAGTGCCACTATAATGACATGCTTTCTTTCTGACCATTTTTGTTCTTTTTGGATTATGTCATTTCTTTTGATTATATATCATTTCATTTCTTTGTCTAGGTTTTTTTTTTTCCCCAACAGGCCTTAATAAACTTTTCTTCAAGTTTATCGTTGGAATTCATAATATTTATTGTGTTTGTTATTGGAATTTTTTTCTTCACTTATGAGATACTTTTTTTTCTATTTCTTTCCCGAGTTCAATCTCTTTTTTCAGTTTTCTTTTGCCCACTTCTGTTTTACTTTCAAACTTCTGATTAATGACAATTTCTAAAATCCTCAAATGCTTGTGTGAGCATATTTAATTCTGTTCAGAGTTACTGGCTTGCAGTTTTCCTCCGCTTTTCTTCATTTTCCAATGTGAAGAGGGGTTAATTTTCTCAATTATGTGTGAAATTTCATTTACTGATTTTCTGCAATATATGTATATGGACTTTATCTGTCTTCTGTTCATTTTTATGATACTGGAGTATTTTCTGGTATTCATATTATTAATACCTTACTCATCTGCCAGTAGAGCAATCAAAATACTTTAGCAAGGAGTTTTTATTTATTCTGATGTTGGGGGAAGGGTGTCCAGTCCTCTGTTTCACTGTTCCCTCTTTTTCTTGCCTTTCTAAAAATCTCCCTCACCTTTCTTTACTATTTCTACTTAACTACTAGACTGCAAAGGAACACTTTCCAGCCTTTTGCATTTCCCGCCTCCCCCTCAAATGGAAGCTGTGCATTTTGAAGACTGCCTATTTAAATCAGGTCTGTCCATGTAATTGCATCTCTCTTTGTAAACTGGGCCTGTGCCTTTAAATCAGGAACTCTGAAGTCTCTGCCCTGTAGCTCTTGCACTGATTTTCACGGACACATTTTCAAGTTTTGGTTTTCTTTCCTTTCAGATTCAGGGAAGATATAATATTTTGAGACTTTCCAAGTCACCATGACAGCTCATTACTTGCCTCCCTCTTTTGTCTTCCTCATGATTTTTCTTTGGATATGAGATGGTGGAGTGAAAGATCTCCCGCTGGAATTTGGTCATTTTTTACCCTTTACAGATAGTTATTTTTACAGTTTTGGCATGTTCTGTCTGCCAGGTATGCTAAGGGCATTGTTTTGCATAGAATTTACTTTTCTTATATTTTCTTACGGGTTAGGGAAGAAATTTTTGCAGATGTTAGATAGTAACCATTGTCCAAAGCCACATGGATACCCAATAAAAGTACCTTGAATATGATGAATCAGTAGTGGAAAGAAGGCAAAATTCCTACTCTACAATTTTACTATGCTGCTGCTGCTGCTGCTAAGTCTTCAGTCGTGTCCAACTCTGTGTGACCCCATAGATGGCAGCCCACCAGGCTCCACTGTCCCTTGGATTCTCCAGGCAAGAATACTGGAGTGGGTTGCCATTTCCTTCTCCAATGCATGAAAGCAAAAGTGAAAGTGAAGTCACTTAGTCATGTCTGACTCTTAGCGACCCCATGGACTGCAGCCTACCAGGCTCCTCCGTCCATGGGAAATTTCACCATAGACCCGATCAAATTTCCAAAGTGTTTGTTTGCGGTGGGGATTTCTAAGGTGGAGATAGGGCCTGACAATTTTTTTGAAAGATCACTTGGAAGATGGAATAAATGAAGCTACCCATGGAAATGTATATGGGTAAAAGACTAGCCCTATTCAGTATCTCAAATATATATCATAAAATGAATTAAAATTATGTAATTCTGGTCAGGAATAACAAGCAGACCACTGAAACAAAATGAAGACCAGAAATAATCAAATACACAATATATATTGGTATGTGAAAAATATATCATTTAAAATAAGAGGGGAAAAGAAAATTCTTTAATAAATAGTGCTAGGTCATTTGCCAGGTCATATGGACAAAACCAGATACTCATGTTGCCACTTACATAAACATTATTTCAGAATAATACAATTTTCAAATTTAAAGCTTAAACAAAAGAATAAATGTACTTTAAGAAAACATTCAAGAATGTTTTTATGTGATATGAGTGGAGAAGGCTTTGGTAAGCATGCCATAAAATTCAGGAAATATTAATATAAAGTTATACACTGGTAAAATTGATTCTATATAAATCTAGAATTTCTGCATAGTAACTAATATCACAGACAAAGCTAAAAGACAAATAGGATAAATAGTCCATTATTATGTTTTCAAATACCTCCTTTATTAAAGAAAGCTTTACCTCAAACTATTGAAAAGATCAATAAACAAATAAATGTTTATACATGATATGAACAGATTCACTGGTGGCTCAGTGGTTAAAATGTCTGCCTGGAATGAGGGAGACCTGGGTTCGATCCCTGGGTCGGGAAGAGCCCCTAGAGAAGGAAATGGCAACTCCCTCCAGTACTCTTGCCTGGAGAATCTCATGGAGGGAGGAGCCTGGTAGGCTACAGTCCATGGGGTTGCAAAGAGTCGGACACGACTGAGTGACTTCACTTTCTTACTTTCACATGAACAAACAGCTTACAGGGGAAAAAATGGTAAGCCAACACAACTGAAGATGCTCAACTCAAATTTAAACCCAAGACAAAGTATGAAACTATGAAATTGATACTCTGTAGGATTTATTCCTCAACACTTCCATTTTCACTCTCTGTTCACTCTATGAGTGGACATCCAGGACTTCAGTTAACACCTGCATGTCAGCTGAATATTGATAACAGACTGCATCCTAAGTCCAGACCCCTCTCCTCCCCATATCTTAACAGTCACAGAGTCCTGACAGTTCTACCTCCTTAGTAGCATCTTACACCAACGTTTTCCATATAGAAGTTAGCAATCCTTTAGTTGATCATGAGGATCAACAGTTTAGAAAAGACATTTTAAAAAGAAAATACTACTATATGGAAGAAGCCAATCTGAAAAGACCATATACTATATGATTCTAACTATGTGAAATCTGGAAAAGGCAAAACTATGGAGATAATAAAAACATCAGTGATTACCAGGGATTTGGGAAGGGGAAGAACGAATAGGTAAAACACAGGACATTTTAGAATAGAGACACCATTCTACATGATGCTATAAAGATGTATACACGTAATTATTTAGATTTTAAAAACATACAGACAAACACAGAATGGACAACAAAGAGTGAATCTGAATATGCACAATGGACTTTGGTTGTTTTTTTCACAGAATAGTGTTATTGTGCCCCCCACCAAATTCATACGTTTAAGTCCTAACATTCAACACCTCAGAATGTGACTGTGTTTAGAGAAAAGGCTTAAACAGATAATTAGAGTAAGATGAAGTCACATTGGTGGGCCCTAATCCAATATGATGTTCTTATGAAGAAAAGACTAGGACACAGATATGCAAGGAGGAAAGACCGTACAAAGATACAGGAAGAAGACCCTCTTCTGCAAACCAAGGAGAGATGTCTGGAACAGATCCTTCCCTCATGGTCCTCGAAAGAAGCCAAACTTTAAGCCACCAAGTCTGTGGTATTTATTACAGCAACTCTAGGAAAATTAATACATGGCATGGCATAGGATAGAAAATTGTGTGCCACAGGTAGTAAGAGTAAATACTATTTAGTAAAACATTAGTTTTAAGTGTGGGTGTTTGTGGATATATATACCAAGTCCTGTATATTTCCTAATATAGGTCTTAATTAGAAAATTTTGAAAAACACCGATCCAAATTATTCACTTTATCCTTCCCAATTATCTTCACCATTTCTTACCAGGACTACTTCAAAAGTGTCCTACATGATCTCTGTGTATACTACTTTATTTAACAAATACTGATGCAAGAATCACCAGGCATCAGACACTGGACAAGGTCCTGGAGATATAGTGTTAATCAAACAGACCTGGTCCCTGCTCTCATTCACTCACAATCTAAAGACCCCTCCTATCTGTTCTCCACAGCCGTGAGAGTAAGCCTTCTGAAACACATATTTGATCATTTTACTCTGCTCAACACCCATCACTGACTTGCCAATGAGTTTTATAGGAAAAAATAAAAAGCAATCTCTCCCAGTTCACAAGAGAACTTTCAAGATCTGATGCCTGCCTGTAACTTTGGGCACATCAAGGTTCTTATCGATCCCCTGAATTCCAGATGTATTAAATGATGTACATTCAGTTCAGTTCGGTTTAGTCGCTCAGTCATATCCGACTCTTTGCAACCCCATGAATTGCAGCACACCAGGCCTCCCTGTCCATCACCAACTCTTGGAGTTCACTCAGACTCACGTCCATCGAGTCTGTGATACCATCCAGCCATCTCATCCTCCGTCGTCCCCTTCTCCTCCTGCCCCCAATCCCTCCCAGCATCAGAGTCTTTTCCAATGAGTCAACTCTTCGCATAAGGTGGCCAAAGTACTGGAGTTTCAGTTTTAGCATCATTCCTTCCAAAGAAATCCCAAGGTTGATCTCCTTCAGAACGGACTGGTTGGATCTCCTTGCAGTCCAAGGGACTCTCAAGAGTCTTCTCCAATACCACAGTTAAAAAGCATTACACTTTCACAAATAGGGCATGATCTCTCAGAACTTTACACCCTCAAATAAGCTTCAGCCTCTAGCCTTCTTACTCTCAATTCACTCAGATAAGTCCAAGTTATAATTTGGCTCAGTGGCAACTTACCATCCCCCCAAACCCCTGCATTCTACCTCTAGGCTTTCATCTCCTTCCAAAACTCCTTCACTGACGACCGTGGTCTAAACTAGCAGCCTAACCACATCACACAAATTGACAATTTTTTTGCCCATCTCTTTCATTAGTTCTGCAAGTTTACTTGACAGTAACAATTTTGTTTCTTTTCTTGTTTTCCTACACATAAACACATTTCCTGGCACACAAATAAATGGATGAACAGATACTTAGAGGATGGATAGACAGATACTTAGCCATTTATGTGGGAAACATTAATGAAATTACTCATCAAAAATTAGAGATGAACATAATGAAAACCTGCTACTCTAGTGACATACAGAGGAGAAACAAAAATTGTAGGAAAATATAAGTTGCAGTAATTGAAATAAGGAATTTCGCTAGACTATATTATGACTTAGTCTACCTCTGTGAAGCATTTTACTTAAAAATTCCTATCAACGATAACTGAAATTGATTTAAATGTTTTAAAGATATTTAGAAGTAAATCAGTTTGTTCTCTAGATTCCAAATAAAACAGACATTAAGATCTTACTGGGGACTTTTCTCCCAAATGCTAAAAAAACCTTTTATTTCCCAATTATAGCAATGCACTAGTAACATACATAGTGGAGAAGAAATCAGAAAAAACTTCCAACTTGGCAAAATATCACATATATATCATAAGTTGTAACTGTGTTTAATAAAATGTAATATACCTATTCAAGATTTTGATTGCTAGCTAGCTAAAGGTTTTCTGTTTGTCTATCTGTCGTTATCTAAAGACTATAACCTGAAGATCATTCAAATGGAAGGAGGAGTCCAAGTGCTAGTGTCAAATTTTGCTTAGGCGGCAGCCCCTTCTGATAAATCTGTGCCTTCCAGATACCCTTGCTTTTATTCTAGTACTCATCTTACATTATTCAAGCAGTGCTAAATAAAAGTAGGAGGGATGAAAGAGAAAAGGAAATGAAAGGCAAAACAATGAAGGAATAAAAATTGTAAATGTCTTATTAGCCCAGTCACCCTTTTCACAAACCAGAAAAAAATTTTAGTTTGCAACATTTATTCTTTGAAGAAAATGAAAATGCTTCAGCTCTGTTTTTAGTATGGAACATGTGATGATAATCATACATATTATTTAAGCATTGACTGAATATAGGTATTGAACCTGTAGTAATACAGTCCACACGATCTGTTATAGCTTCCTACAATTCATTAGTCTTATGGATACTTTCCGCATAACAGATTTCACCATCTCCCTCTCTCAGAACTAAAGAAAGTATCCTAAATGTAGAACTTGACATCCAGTTAGAAAAGATACTTATACCTGAATGGGACCTACTGATGTAGTCCATACAGATCAAGCTTCCAGGGCAGAAAACAGAGTAGAAAAGGACTGAAAGCAGATCTCAGGGTGGGGGGGCAGGGCACAGGGAAAATATCTAGTTCATCATTCAAGTCAGAAAATATGCAATGAAATTCATTTAAAAATGTATCAGATGTGAAGACAGCAGTAAACCCTGAGTACCCATGGGAGACCTGAGTGTGCCAAACACCCATCCTACTAAAAATACTGACACCGTCTGTGAACACATGAGGACTTGGACATACTCACTTTCATATTCTACTGCCCAGGCCATCCTAGACCTTCATATACAGTGAATATTGAGCCAAGTCTCCCTCTAAATCCAAGCTCTTATTATTGACTACTCTACCCTTAAAAGTGTATCAGTCTACTGTTTCTTAACATCCTACATTCCATGGACAGATCTCGGGAGTAGCTATCGCAGATGGAGTCTCTCCTCCTAAATCATTCCCAAACAGAAGCAAAAGTGCCACTGGAGCCCATTCTGATCCCTCTAGGAAAGAAAAACTATAAGCCTTTCTGATAGCACTATTTTATTTCTTTGCATTATTCCTTCATTTTTATTTTTATCAATTACTTCCTATCTCATTGGATCCTTTACAATATTCTCACAATAGCAATTCCACTATTATAGTGTTATTTGTTATACAATACCTCTAATCCTCGAAATAACGTTCCAAGGTAAGTATTATTATAGTCCATTTTGCTAATGAAGAAACTGAGATTTAGCAAAGTAAGTAAATTAACTCTACCGAGAGTAGATACTTCTGTAGGTCAAGATATTTAGGCCCTTCTCATTTGTTGAGACTCCTAATGTATCTTTCTAATCTAAATAGCTGTGTGACAGAAAAAGCTTAAATTCATATTATTAAGTGAAGGAAGGCAATCTAAAAGGCTACATACTGTATGATTCTAACTATATGACATTTTGGAAAAGGCAAAACTATAGAAGCAGTTAAAGAAAATCAGTGGTTGGCAGAGGTTTAGCAGAGAAGAGATGAATAGGTATATTCTTAGGAGATTTTCAGGGCCATGAAACTCTTCTGTACGATACTACAGCGGTGGATACATGCCTCTATACATTTGTCTACACCCCTATTAAAAAAAAAAAAGGAAGGGGCTTCCCAGGTAGCTCAGTTGGTAAAGAATCCAACTGCCAATGCAGGAGACCCAGGTTTGATCCTGGGTCAGGAAGATCCCCTGTAGAAGGAAATAGTGACCCACTCCAGTTGTCTTGCCTGGGGAAATCCCACCACTGAGAAACCTGGTGGGCTACAGTTCATGGGGTGGCAAAGAGTCAGACACAACTTAGTGACTAAACAACAATAGAAAATACACCATCAGGAGTGAACCCTAGTATAAACTATGGACTTGGGGTAATGATATGTCAATGTAGTTCCATCACTAGTTAAAAGTATACCATTCTGGTGTGGGATGCCGATGTAGGGGAGGCTCTATGGAAGGAAAGTCAGATCAACTAATCCTTTACGACAAATCCCATTTCATGGATCAACTCTATGACTCAAGAGACAAGATATACATCTTCAATTACTGACTGAGTTTAACTAGAGTGACCAACTCTTGTTTACTCGGGACTCAGCGATTTCCTGGGAAACAGGACTTGCTGTGTTAAAACTGGGACAGGCCAAGGCAATCTGGTATAGTTGGCCAGACTAATCTGACTCTAACAAATGAGAGTAAATAATATGGCAGATAGGCTCATATTCTCCATTTTCAGGTTTAATCATTAGTTATTACATAAAATCTTAGATTCTTCCTGATGAGAGAAACTTTGATGTCACCTAATATGACCAATCAGAAAAAACAGGAAAATAAAGTAGGTAGATTGTGAGGCAGCAAAACTAACCTGTCCGCATGTCTTCAGTGATGAGGAGTTTAGAACCTTTCCCAATGCTTTTGCAATTTGAATTACAATATATCTCCCTATAATCTTAACTAATTACCCTTATTTACCTACGGCTATAACGAATAAGTGTAATCGCTAATTCATATGCATAGACAAGATTGCATTCTTCTAATATATCAAAGCAATGGTTCTTGCCCCAACAGTATTCCCTTATCCAGTGAATCTGCTCCAGTTCTCACAGTTTGATATCTAGAAACTTTTTTCTATTCTGGGCATCATCTTCTGGATTTATGCCCACTTATCAGTTACACTCCAAAATTGAATATAATACTCTAGACATTGTCTGGTGCACGTAGAATCCAAAGATATGAATACGTTGCATGGATATGTTATTTATATTAATGAAACTAAAGATCACATTAGATTTCTTGGAAATCCTGTCTCACTGTAAGTTCACTTTGAATGTCTAGTCAATTTAAATTTCCAGGATTATTTTCCCACATAAATTATCAGAAATCTAAGGCTTATGTATTATGTGCTTATAGAGGTAGGCTTTTAAAATATAACTGCTAGACTTAAATTTCATCTGATTGAACTGAATATCTTCTTCCAACTCACTGGAAGTTTTTGAGTCTTTATCAGCCAATATATTATTCACACATCCTATGTGTGTTTAATAATACTGTGCATATATGAAATGTGATTTTTTTCAGCTTCCTTCAAGTCATTCACAAGGATGTAGCCAAGATCACAGCCATGGGGCTGACCTCTAGTATAATGACTTCAAGATGATACCGATCTGTTATTCACCACACTTTAGATATTGTTGTTTTAACAAGCTACAAATTTACTTAATGGTGCTACTATTCAGCTCATATATCTCCATCTTTTCCACTTGTTATAAGATATAACAAGAGACTATGAAATGCTTTACTGAAATTCAGTTGTAATAAATCAGAGGCAGCCTGATTAACAAACATTGTGCTTCCACTGCTGCTGCTGCTGCTGCTGCTTCAGTTGTGTCCAACTCTGTGCGACCCCATAGCCGGCAGCCCACGAGGCTCCTCCATCCCTGGGATTCTCCAGGCAAGAACACTGGAGAAATGTGTAAAATTCCATCTCCAATGCATGAAACTGAAAAGTGAAAGTGAAGTCGCTCAGTTGTGTCTAACTCTTAGCAACCTCATGGACTGCAGCCCACCAGGCTCTTCCGTCCATGGGATTTTCCAGGCAAGAGTACTGGAGTGGGGTGCCACTGCACTTACACTAAGCAAAAGTAAAATCAGATTTGTCACAATTGACACAAGCCCAAGGCGGTTCGTGTAACATTTCCAAAGTGCTGACAAATATTCTTCTTTGGGATCTAGCAACAATAAATCAGATTTGCGGGAATTCTCGGGAATTTCTGAAATCTTAAGTTACTCTTGAAATACTTTCAATATTATTCATACTCTTTCTCATCATTAATGATATTTAAAAACATTACTTAATAAAAGATATAGATTTAATAGTAAGTATGTAGGACGGAGGAGCCTGGAGGGCTACAGTCCACGGGGTCCCAAAGAATTGGACACAACTGAGTGACTTCACTTTCAGGCTATAGCAAACATTCAAACATGGACAATATAAACTAATGCTGTTGGATAATATTCAAATAATGTAAAGTGACTTAGCAAAGTCACAAGCATTACCCAAAATTATTTGCTGAAATTGCCATTGTTAGGATTTATTTTCCTTCAAAACCATTTTTTGGAATGCCACTCATAAGATTATATATCATATAATATGCATATATACTTGTCAATACTTATTTAAGAATGCCAGGTAGCAGCAAATAGGATCACAGACGCACAATAGGTAGACTCGTGATCGCCTGACCATGACTGTTTCACTCAGACATGGTCCAGAGATACAAACATTTAGAACAGCAAGATTCTCTTTGTCACTTATCCTCCCTATCACACACTGAAATACTGTTTAAGCCACATTTGTTTTCTTTCCAATTTGCAGCGTCTTCCTGGCAGAGACGGAAGCAAGCAAGAGTACTGAGCAGCATTTCTGTCACCGTCTTCCTGGCTAATTCCTCTTTCCAGAATTGTTACAGGTTGGCATCTTTCTCAAGCCTCAGGATATTTAGAGTCTGGTGTATTTGTAACATTTTCCTACAGTATTCTAGCACAATTTTATACTGACCCCTTACTGGGGATGGGTTCCTTTACTCTTTACATGCGACCTTTAAAAATATCTGAGCTTATCTACAAGCAGTCACATGGGTTCTCTCTCACTGCCACCACCCCTACACAGGCCTTTTCTCTTTAGGGTCCATGGCAATTGAGAAAAAAAAAAAAAAAAAAAATGCTTTCCTAGAAGAACCCAGAAGCCTGGGAGAGTAATTAGCTTTTAGTAGAAACTCAAGCATCACTGCTGTTGCTATGTATTTCTACCTGATTTTAGCTATGATTAATTTTGAATCCTTTATTATGGAACCAGAACCTGATTTTCTCTCAACTTTACCTTCAAACATGCTGGGATCAGGTCTGACCAAGTCCGCATTTCCCTTCTTTACCTAAGAAGAACTTCTATTGTACCCTGATTATTTCCAGTCCAAATTTCCTGACACTGTTCTTATACAAGCTGTTTTTTTCTTATTGATTAAAGTACAGACCAGCAGTTTCTTTTAAAGTTTCTTAATTATGAAATTCATTTTTGGCTAGGAATGCTAATCATGTATCAACTCCTCTGTTTTTAATAGGACACTTTTAATAATGTGTGGACAGTAAATGAAAATCTGCCACACCTTTGTGTCTTGACACTATTAATTTTGCAAACTTTATCATGAAAATTTCATTCCTATTCTCAAATCTGACCAGGTATGTTATAGTCCATCACACAAAAAACAGCATGTATATTTTTCTGTCTTTATATCATCCCCAAAATGTCTCTACCATTCATCACCCTATTAAAAGCGGATTATCTTACAAAAAATGTTCTGACCATCCAATGAATTTAATTTGGTGAAGGGGAGAGGGGAGAGAGCTTATTTTTCATGTTACCAAACAATTCTCTGATACCAGCTGGGAATCCTATAATTCAACTCAATTCTGATACTATCTACTGGAGGACAGCATCAAACTCCACAGATTAAGGGCCAACATGACTGCCTTCCTCTTCAGATGTCAATTACAAACTCAGCTTGTCACCTGTGCTTCTGAACAACCAGCTATAGATTGAAGGGTCCAACAACCCTTTCTTAGTTTGCTGCTGCTGTTGTTGCTAAGTCGTTTCAGTCGTGTCCGACTCTGTGTGACCCCATAGACAGCAGCCCATGGGAGCTCATAGACAGGAGCCTCATGAGGCTCCCCCATCCCTGGGATTCTCCACGCAAGAACACTGGAGTGGGTTGCCATTTCCTTCTCCAATGCATGAAAGTGAAAAGTGAAAGGGAAGTTGCTCAGTTGTGTCCGACTCTTAGAGACCCCATGGACAGTGGCCCACCAGGCTCCTCCGCCCGTGTCATTTTCCAGGCAAGAGTGCTGGAGTGGGGTGCCATTGCCTTCTCCTTTCTTAGGTTACAAGAGTTAAATCCTAGAAGACTGATCCCCTCCACACTTCAGATGTCAATTACAAGACCATACTGTTACCTGTGCTTCTGACCTCCTTGGGTTTGATTAGCTTGCTAGGATGGCTCTAGAACTCAGAGAAACATTTTACCTACTAGCATATCAGCTTATTATAAAATGATGTAACTCAGAAACAGCCTGATGGATGTGGTGCACATGGCAAGGTTTGGAGAAAGTGTGCAGAGCTTCCATGCACTGAGCAGACCAGTCTCCTCAAATCTCCACATAGTCACCAACCCAGAAGCTCTCCAAACCTAGTTCTTTTGAGTTTTTAATGGAAGCTTTATTACAAATGCATTATTGATTAAATCATGGGCCAAAGGAGACTGAATAAACCTCTTTCCTAACAGTGGAAACAGTGTCAGACTTATTTTGGGGGCTCAAAAATCACTACAGATGGTGATTGCAGCCATGAAATTAAAAGACGCTTACTCCTTGGAAGAAAAGTTATGATCAACCTAGACAGTATATTCAAAAGCAGAGACATTACTTTGCCAACTAAGGTCTATCTAGTTAAAGCTATGGTTTTTCCAGTGGTCATGTATGGATGTGAGAGTTGGACTGTGAAGAAGGCTAAGCGCCGAAGAATTGATGCGTTTGAACTGTGGTGTTGGCCAAGACGCTTGAGAGTCCCTTGGACTGCAAGGAAATCCAACCAGTCCATTCTGAAGGATATCAACCTTGGGATTTCTTTGGAAGGAATGATGCTAAAGCTGAAACTCCAGTACTTTGGCCACCTCATGAGAAGAGTTGACTCATTGGAAAAGACTCTGATGCTGGCAGGGATTGGGGGCAGGAGAAGAAGGGGACGACAGAGGATGAGATGGCTGGATGGCATCACTGACTCGATGGACATGAGTCTGAGTGAACTCCGGGTGATGGTGATGGACAGGGAGGCCTGGCGTGCTGTGATTCATGGGGTTGAGAAGAGTCTGACAAGACCCAGCAACTGAACTGAACTGAACTGTGGGGGAGGGGAGGAGGGCTGAAACCCTCTAATCACATAGTCTGCTCTTCTGGCAACCAGCCCTATCCTCATATACATTCAAAAGTTACCATTAACATATCAAAAGACACGTTCATGCTCTCTTTACTTAGGAAATCCCAAGTTACTTAGGAGCTCTGTACTAGAAATGGGGACACAGCCCAAATGTATATATGTGTTTTAAATCCCAACATCACATCCAACTGTGCTCTTGAATTCCATGTTGCTTGAATAAGATACATACTTCCCATTGCCACATTATATTCCTAAATTTCTACCCATTAAGTCTTAGTGATACGTGAGTTTATTTTCATCACTCAAAATTAAATTTTCAAATTTCTTGTTTATCATTGAACAACTGGGATCATAATTTCAGTCCTGATCATCCCTTGACAGCAGTGCACCCTCCATCATTGTTCTGCCTTAGACATCTATTGTATTCCACAACAGCTGAAACTTACAGCATTTCATTATTTCCCAGAATGTAGTTCTCATCTCTACAAGCTTCAGTTTAATTTCACCTGAATAGACCATCACCTCTTCTGGTATACAGTCTTTTCAATTTTCAAAATATGCATTTGATCTTTGCCAAATTATACAATCTCCACAAAAAAATAATTCATTCTTTGAGAAAGGTTTGAGATATCATGAAAAATCAATTAAAGTCATAAAAGTCATGATTAACAAAAAATGTTTAAAATAATTTTTCAGTTTCTGGGACTTGTTTCCTATTGGTAGACTTTTCAGGTACAGTATATGGAAATAGCATTTATCATTGGTTATATAATTGACCTCCATATAAATTCAAAGTTATTAGTTGTTAGTAGGTTTTATATATTATTTTTGCCACTTTTTTCCCATGGTCTCTTAGTTTTCTAGAAATTACCTACCAACAAGTGTGTCAAAACTTCATACCAGGAAACTATTAATCCCCACAATGTGTTAATTCCTCCTGGTCTAGGCAACAGAGTTTTTTATCTTTGCAACCACCAAGGAATGCTCCTCATGGTTTCAGGGATGTTGAACTCCCATTCCAGAAAATCTGATTTCAAGTTCCAGATGCTACCAGGATTTATCTCAGTAGTTTATACATAGATTTCTTTGAAATACCCATTTTCCAATATCTTCATGAAACTTCTAAATCTCCAGTCTCCACAGAAACATTTTTCTCTCCTTGTTTCCTTCTTAAACCACCTCTCCTATCTTTTTAAAAATTTTATATTTTTAAATAAGCCAGATATATGCACATATGCTCCAAATCTTTACCTTCAACTTTGAACATGAAGACCAGTATACATTTAAAGCTCCTACTTTCTTGCTCCAGGAAGAAAAATCTAGGCCATTTGCTTGAGGTGATTATTCTCTGCACCACTTATATATGGCCATCACCTCAAAATTCAGCAGCATAGAATAATCATTTATTATTTCTGACAGTTCTCTTTGGTCATTGGGCAGTGCTTCTGGTCTCATCTGGCTCATCCATGGGGTTGCAGTCAGGTAAGATGTAGAATGACTGGAATTAGTTCACCCAAGGTACAACAACAAGGTACACTATACAACGTCAAAACAATAATAAAAGTGGTTGAAAATCAGCCTATTTTTGATTATCACCATGTGCCAGTATCTCTAACTAGTGTCAGTTATTATTCCTTACTGGAAAAAAAAAAAAAGCTGAAGGAAGCTATCTTGGTCTTTTCAGGCTGCTTTAACAAACTGCCATAGATTGGATAACTTATAAACAACAGAAATTCACTTCTCACAGTTCTGGGGGCTACAAGCCTGGAGGGCACTAGCATCATCAGATTCTGATCCCCATCCCCAAGAACTAGGACCCACTTCCTAGTTCTTAGATGCTGTGACCTCACATGGCAGAAGGGGAGGGGGAGCTCTATGTGGTCCCTTTTATAAGGGCACTAATCCCATGCACAAGAGCATCACCTTAATGACCTAATTGCTTCTCAAAGGCTCCACCTCCAAATATGATTGCACTGGGGATTAGGTTTTGACATGTGAATTTGGGGGGCACTCTCTAGCGTTAGTTTCTAGACAATGCTGGAGCTCTTGACTTTTAATAATATGTTTTTAAATTTCAAATTAGTATATTTTATTACTTATCCTTTAAAAACATTGTTTTCTACCTGGAAATTAATTTGGAGAACTTACTAGAGCTGGCAACCCCAACCCATACGAGGTCAGCTACAGATTTTTCTTTCAAAAATAATTTCATAATGATTGGGAGATGCTCAAGCCTTCATTAGACAAAGTTTGTATCTCCAACTCTTCTATGGCATTATATATTCTTCTGTTTAAGATTTGAATTTAACAAGGATAGAATGATGGAATAGAAGGAAGTCAAGCTTTGTTTCTTTGTGTTTACAATCATTGTGCTATGACCACTTAGAGATATTTATATAACAAAAGTTTTTTTTTAAATTGAGGCAAAGTGAGAATTGTTAGAAATAATATTTTTATTTGGTACATACAATTTTAGTTTATATACAAAATATTTTTCTCAATGTGAATGAGTATCTTTGAAATTGACATTCATAATTTTGCCAGTTGTTTGTTTTAAAATTAAAGATTATGCCAAGAAATTACTGTCATTATCATTATTATTATTGAAAATAATTTTGTCATGGAAGAGAGGAAGGTGTTGAAAGAATCTACTTGGAGTGTCAAATACTCAAGGTATACCATTAGCTGGAAAATGCAAAACACACTCATAAATCTGGAGTTTGTGCCATCTGCTGGGATGCCTGTATCTTCACAACACGGCTCATCCTCCGTAAGTCTGACCAGTTTCCTCACAAGATGAACTCAGCTTAGCATTCCTAGAAAGTAAAGTGGAAGCTGCAAGGTCTCTTAAGACCAAGCAACAGTAGCCAAATTTCACTTCCCCTGCATTCTATTGGTTAAATCATAAGAACAACTCATACTAAAGGGCTGGGCAAATAAACTCCACCTTTGTACAGAGGGGACTGCAAGTTTTAATAATATATAACTACCTAACCTTCCCTCAGGGTTCCCTTGTAGTGCAGTTTTTAAACTCTCTAAGTAAATTGTAGTGGAAAACTCATTTCCTCTTACCTAGAAACTACAGTATTAGGTTCCCTGTGCGGTAGGAGCTCCTGGAAATGCTGTCTTTAAGTCTGTCTGGCTGCTCCTCTTTCCTTTGGGTAATTACTACTAATTACCCCTAGGTGTCTGCAATTAATACCGACTGACCTCAGCTGTGTACCCCCAGGCTCTGGCCTCATACTCACTCAAGCCCTTAAAGACCAAGTATTTCAAAAATGTCTTGTTTGCCTCTTTGACCTTTTCTTCATTCTTTTCAGACCTCAATTCTAGTCAGCTTGGCAGGGACAATTAGGGTTTGTCTGTAAGATCTCCCATAGGAAAGGACTATTTTTGCAGCAATTTATTTTGGCAGTGACAGTAAGGGACAGAACAAGAACCTAATTAATAAGAATTTGATTTGATTGTAGACCACATCTAACCAAAGCTAGAAGGAATGCTTTTTTTCCTCTGACCTTTCATTGTGTGTGTGCTTAGTTGCTCAGTCATGTCCGACTCTTTGCGACCCCATGGACTGTGGCCCAAAAGGCTCCTTTGCTCATGAGATTTTTCAGGTAAGAATACCGGAGTGGGTTGCCACGCCCTCCTCCAGGGGATCTTCCCAACCTAGGGATCGAACCCAGGTCTCCCTCATTGCAGGTGGATTCTTTACCGTCTGAGCCACCAGGGAAGCCCCAGACTTCTCACAGCCATTTATTTTGCCCCTTTTATGGCAAATTCACTTTTAACTTTTATTATGCTCACTTGTACACTGAGCAGCTTTCTCCTGGTAGACTTTGTCTTCCTTGAGGGCAGGTTTCAAGTTGCCCTCTACTTAGTATCTTTCATAGATCTTAGTCAATTTGATAATATGGTGAGCCCCAGTAAATATCTATGAATAAATGAAAGTATTTGCTATGTATTACTATTCGTGATTCACAAACAGAACTTAAAAGTAGGTATAACCCTTAAAGCCCTACACCAGAGAGGTAAATATCATGACTGATGAAAGATCAGTTAACCAGGGGAAGTGGTAATTAAATGTGTAGACTTTGATTCTGTTTTTCTATTCTCAAAGCTAATATTTCATCTTCTAAAATGTAATATCATCCACAAAAGAAAATCATTATTCCATGTTTCTTGAGGTGTAAAGAAAAAAACACAAAACACACACTTTCATTTCCTGAAGCTTCTAACAGAAGCAGGAGCATATACGTCACTTCCTCACAGCCACCCTCTAGACCATAGCAATGCTCATCTTTGTTCTCTTAGTCTTGCTGCCTTTTCATTTCCTTCAGCTATGCATGTCTTCAAGTCTTTTGTCTGCTGCCCAGAGAATGAGTATTATCTTAATGAATAAATGACCGCTTGAGGAAATGAAATTGTACAATCAATCTTTTCACAAATCTGTTTAATGGTTATTTGCAAAAGAAGTGAAAATGCTGAAGCACTTTTTGTTTAAGAATACAAAAAGAAAAATATATATCCAAGGATCCAAAGTAGTGTTGCTCTGACTAAATTTATTACATAATTCGTATCACTTCATTTAAATTTGACTTATTGTCACTTGTTGATATTATGTAGATCAATGAACCTCATTCTTTAGGTAACATTAGAATTAGCTGAAGTGCTTTTCAAAACACAAACATCCCTTTCCTAGAGATTTTTATTCACCATGTCTGGGCAGGGGCTCAAAACATGTGCATTTTTAATAAATTCCCAAATGATGTCAATATTGGTGGTCCAGGGACCACACGTGGAGAACCTCTGACTATAACAGCCTTTATGCATACATGGCTCCCCACCCACACATTCCTAACTCCAACCTCTCATTAGAAAATCACATGTAATGCTGGATAATTCATCACCTAGTAAAATACTTAAAAACATAGTAATTTATAGTTAAAATGCATCTATCATTAATAAATGCACAATTAAAAATAAATTAATATAAATCAGAAATGAGTCAATAAATAATATTACATGATCAAAATTTTAAATGTTTCAAAACCATAGGCCATTTTACTAAATCAGTATATCAAAATGATTGACCAAATACAAGTATATTTCAATAAGGAGAATTACATTATGCTGTTTAGACTAACTAAAATACCACATATAATGTTATTATGAGAGACCCAGTGATTTAGATGGTAAAGAATCCACCTGCAATGCAGGAGACCTGGGTTTGATCCCTGGGTCAGGAAGATCCACTAGAGAAGGGAATGACTATCCACTCCAATATTCTTGCCTGGAGAATTCCATGGACAAAGGAGCCTGGTGGGAGTCACAGGAGCCTTTGCATCTATGCGGTCTCAAAGAGTTGGACACGACTGAGCAACTAAACAAGTCCCTGACAATGTACCATGTATCTCTCACACATTGCTATTATATCTAAGATAGTTTCACTTTGGGGATAGGCGTAGAGAAAGTGTCAAGATCTCTGAAAGGAGAATATTATCTGGACCATGAATAAGATCTATCAGAGAATATTCTAGGTAAGGGCCAAGGACATAATGTGAAGCAAAAAGAGAAAAAGACTAAGTTTCCAGGCAAAAGCTTTTGCTCAAAGTAAAGAGAAATATTTAAAAAAAAGATGGAGTCTAGTCTCCATGGTGGTATAGAAAATATGGGTCTCCTAACTACAGTCCTCAAACTCACGTCTTCACACCTGCTTCTCCGGGGTTTCCAAATTAGACACCTGCCTCATGCTCCTTGTATTCTAGGGCTACTCTCTGCTGTGTTCTCTCTTTCTATCACACAAGTCCTTAACAAATATTTATTGAATAACCAAATGAATATATGGCAGAGATAAAGGCTATAAATCTAGAAAATGAGGGTAAACTCATTCTTGCTCTGAAGTAGGTCAGGTGCTGTTTTGACTAAGAATGCTCTTTATCATTGTAGTTAGAGGGATGTGACCACAGACAGCTGTACAGAGTATGCCCTATAACACTCCAGAGGCATCATTCATATAGCTTACAATGTAGATGGCAATCCCAAACACTGTGGGAACACCACGTGCTTAACTGGTCACAGAGTCCTGTGAAGCAGCAAAGGAGAAGAAGTATGCAACACTGAGAGCTGAGTCTAGGCTACAGAGAAACTCTATAATATGAGAGTTAGGAATTAGGACTTAGGATAAGACAAATTCTCACTGACTCTTAACCTAGATGCTCTGAGGCACAGAGTTAACCTCTCTCAACCATAGCTCACTCATCTGTTATGAGGGCTGAACAAGATCCTTCTTGTATTATCTGCAAAATACCTGGAAATATACCTTTCTCAACTGGTTGGACCGCTTCTCTCCATGACCTTAAACTGCTTCTGATTTCAGGCATCTGTGGGAATGTTACCCCCAGTTTACTTCTGGTCCTGGAACTAGCTCCTGCCTGGCTAATTCAGACTCTCCCAAACTCCTGCTGTGACACATTTGGTAATTTCGGCCTCTTGTGTCACAAAGAAATATCAAAGATTTGTAGTGTGCTAGTAGTTATTTGACAATGACTATTCAGTGGCGAGGAGTGGGGTTGCGGGGGGGAATAGAACCCTGATTTATACTGTTTGCCAATTTCTATGGTGTAAATACTCCTCCTGTGCCAATTTCAAGTGGCCAAGATGAAATCACTGACTACAGAGTTCAAAAGAAAGCCAGTCAGTTTTGGTGTGCCTATTGGAGCTGGCTCCAGAATGACACTACAAGGTAATTAGCGACAGCCATCACTGCCACCACTTAACACCTTTCTCTGGCCTCTGTTTCTTCTGTCTTTTCTTCCTTTCTGTGACAGTCTCCCACAGTTTATTTCCCATTTGTCTGCCAACTCATGGTACTTACCAATGTTGCTCAAAAGTTTCGTCACCTTTGCTTGGCCCTATCAGCAGCCTCAAGACTTAAACTTCTGATCTCTATAGTTAATACCCACCACCAAAAGAGTACCCAAATAACCACCAACTGAGCAAAGAGTTCTGGGACTTCACATACAACTTTCTAGAAGTTAAAACCAAAATTCCCTGGCTATTAAATTTGTACCTAAAATGAGACCATAATTGCCCTTCCAGTGTCTTCTATTTTCACAAAGGGATTACAAATGTTTACATGGACTGCTTAAGTAAGAGAAAGCAGTAATGGTAGAGAAAAGAGTCTTAGGATGGGTTTAGCTCTGCAAGCCCCAGGTTGGGTTCAGATTTTTCAGTTTAAAGTTTTGTATGAATATTCAATCCCTTTGAATTTTGGGTGAAGTAGAAATACCTCCTGTGGATAGGATTATTTCCAGAACAAATATTAGCCCATACCGCATTTGAAAGATTTTCTCTTCCACCAGATCTAATCTCTCCTCAACACTCTCCCAAAAGCCTTTGTAATAAGCCCAGAATCTTCTTCCACCATTCTACCACATGCATGCCTAGCCCCAGCCACTCCCATTAAAAAGAAAGAAAAGGATAACACATAAGCATATCAAGTTAAATGAGTCTTTGCCAAAGTGTGGGAGGCAGGGGCCTCTAAGGGTCATGCTACATAAAGGGCATTGTGGATAGGTTCCAATTCAAGGCCTCCTTTCAACAGCTTGAGAATTAATAATCAGAACAGTCAAGAGAGAACAGAGTGCTCTGTAGCTGCAGTCCAGTAATAATGCCCTTTCAGGATAGTTGAGGTGCATTTATAAGTTTTCTGCCTGGTTTCAGAGACAGAGAAGTGCTTAATATGGAGATCATCTTACTCTTAGATATGAATTGTATAATTCAATTCCCTGGAGTCTAATGCAGAGCAATTGCTTCATATTAGAGCAGCTTCATTATGTGCTCTACGCTTTAAATGTTCACCTCTCTGTTTGGGTGCTCTCAGCTCCTAATAAGAACACTTTGAAATGGAGGCATCATTGTAAAAACAATCTTGGATTTAAACTTTTGGATAGATAGTAAATCAAGATATACAGCCATCTCTTTAAGAAGCCACTGGAGCCTGAGGGAGGCACATAAAATGCTCTGTTTCAAAACAATTTGGCTTTGTGTAATTCATGTTCCTCATTTTCCTCACCCTGTTTCTATCATTGAATCTTTTTAATTTAATTGGAATTTTCCTATAGACTTGCTGCCTGATGAAAAAATGGTAAATAAGGTGTTCACTTTGCAGGTGCTGACTGCTTTAAAAATATATGCAATAAAATACAGATTTACAGAACAATTAGAAAGTAATTATTTGCATTAGAAAAGAACTATTCCATTACAAAAGACTTCATGCATTTTTAAAATTACTGTATTTCAATAGCACAGTTCAAGTGTTATTGATTTACAGCCACTGAAGAGAAGAGAAGAATCTAGAGAAAGAAAACTAAAAGACATGAAAGATAAAAGGAAGTCCCCTAATTTTTTTTTGGTCAGGGATTATATATGCCACTAAGTGCAGACTCAAATAATAATAATGACATTACTGTCAAAAGTTCACATGTTGTTCACCTAGACCTTCTAGCCAGAGCATTTATACCTCCTGGGCCAACAGTTAAGTACATCAACAAAGTTAGCTGGCCCAACAGAGAGACTGGAAAATATCCTCTGGCCTTAGATCAATGTGCAAATGGGGAAGGTAGGACCTGGGCCTCCTGGCTGTGATCTAGACATTCTGTCCAGACTCAATTCCACTAACTCCAGACACTGGCTAGGACTCAAACTCAAAAGGACTGACTGGGTCCAGCTGTGGTCTTCATGCTCCTAGTCCTACGCTCCTATCACTTGGTCCCACCTGGCACACAGGACCTTTTCAGGAATGAGGGAAGAAACTGAGGTAGAATCAGATAGATGTAATAATACCATCTCCCTAGGTGGGACCTCCTTGCTGAATGTGCCATTCACCTGTTCTCTTGAATGGGTCTCTGTACGTGCCCACTTATAGATTTCCTTAATTGCTGGCCACTTACCACCTAATCTGAGCTTTTCTCTTAGCAACTGGAGCTTTGGTTTGTATCAGCTCTACAGCTCCCATGTCTAGTAAATATTTTCAGTCTTGCTATGAACCCAGTTCCTCCCATCTCCCTTTACCTGCCTCTTGTCCTGACAGCTGTAGAGTGGTAGGTACAGCTAATATGCTCCTCGCCCAGTGCCCATCAACTGATTGGGAAGAGTCATGATCACAATGACCCATTTAAGGCAATCCCATATCCTCCAAATTTGTTCTCCACTTGTTCTTCTTTGGGTAAAATTTCCCATTTCTAATCTTGGGTATCATCTCTTATTTACAGTTCTATCCACAGGAGACATATTTTACGGCATGATCTCTGCTCACCATGATTCTTTATTCTCCAGGAACTTCCCACCACTTCACAGGGTTGGAAAGTAAGATCTCAGCAATCATGTTTGAACAAGGCAAAAATGGGCACATGATTAAAACTAGGTCAATCACATTCCTTCCTAGGAAACTGACATTGGAAATGATAATGTCTTGTGTTATTGGGCCTATAACATGTAAGCTCAGGAGGTAAGGACAGCGTATTTTCTACTATGTAGATTGAATAGTAGTAAAAGAATATCTGTAGAAAAAAACAGCAAATGTCTAGAATGTTATCAACATAAGAGAGAGGGTGCAGAAAGGGAGAGAGAAAAGCACAAGGAAAATACCATAGGTTCCCAAAAGTCTTCTATTACCATAACTGGAGGCCAGCTGATTTTTTTTTTTTAATCTAGAATGAGACTCCTCTGTATCTTTATATATATTCCAATATTTGATGAAACTTTCATGCTTTCTCATTACATGGTCATGAAGAAACCTGACTAATACATTTCCTTCTAGTCTGGTTTCTTCAGCATGCCATTTAGTCCTTTTCTAGAACTCTGAATTTGAACCATGAATTGCCCTCTTTGAGGCATACTTCAGTAATAATGCCTACTCTGCACATACCCTGGGTCAGGCTTTGCCCCTTGCCTTTCCAAGCAGATCCCTCACCAACCTATCCAATCTTGGGAAGAAAAGGGCCAGCATTTTCCCATGACCTGACTTTTAAAGGACTTTCATTTATTATTATGAATGACCAAGAGTGATAAAGTGGTCACAAGACCCTGGGTCCCCTGGAAGATGTCTTAGATTTGGATTGCAGCAATGGATTTTTAAAACTGTTCCTAACATTGTGATACTTAAAAAGTGAATGCCAAGGCCTCCCCATTTATGTCCAATTCTGCCCTGAGCTCTTACTATTGCTCACTTTCATGCTAAGAGGGCCCCTCCATCTCCCTTTTATAGGGTGGGACATGAGCTTCCTTTGAAAATGTCAATCCTCATCCCAATATCCAAGAAGGGCAGTATGAAAGAATGTTCAAACCACTGGACAATTGCACTCATCTCCCATGCTAGTAAAGTTATGCTCAAAATCCTCCAAGCTAGGCTTCAGCATTAGGTGAACCGAGAACTTCCAGATGTCCAACCTGGGTTTAGAAAAGGCAAAGGAACCAGAGATCAAATTGCCAACATTCACTGGATTATAGAGAAAGTTAAGGGAATTCCAGAAAAACATCTACATCTGTTTCATTGACTACACTAAAGGCTTTGACTGTGTGGATCATAACAAACTGTGGAGAACTCTTAAAGAGTTGGGAATACCAGACCATCTTACCTGTCTCCTGAGAAACCTGTATGCGGGTCAAGAAACAATAGTTAGAACCCTATATGGAACAACTGACGGGTTCAGGATTGAGGAAGGAGTACAACAAGACTGTTTATTGTCACCTTGTTTATTTAACTAATATACTGACCACATCATGAGAAATGCCAGGCTGGATGAATTATAAACTGAAATCAAGATTGACAGGAGAAACATCAACAACCTCAGATATGCTAGTGATACCACTCTAATCGGAGAAGGCAAAGGCACCCCACTCTAGTATTCTTGCCTGGAAAATACCATGAATGAGGGAGCCTGGTGTGTTACAGTCCACAGGGTCACTAAGAGTCAAACACGAATGACAGAAAATGAAGAGAAACTAAATAACCTCTTGATGAGGGTGAAGGAGGAGAATGAAAAACCTGGCTTAAAACTCAACATTCAGAAAACTAAGATCATGGCATGTGGTCCCATTGCTTCATGCAAATATATGGGGAAACAGTGAGAGACTATTTTCTTGGACTCCATAATCACTGCAACTGGTGACTGCAGCCATGAAATTCAAAGACACTTGCTTCTTGGAAGAAAAGCTATGACCAACTTAGACAGCATATTAAAAACCAGAGACATTGCTTTGCCAACATAGCCCTGTCTAGTCAAAGCTATGGTTTTTCCAGTAGTCATTTATGGATGTGAAAGTTGGACCATAAAGAAAGCTGAGTGCCAAAGAATTGATGCTTTGAACTGTGGTGTTGGAGAAGACTCTTGAGAGTCCCTTGGCCTGCAAGGAGATCCAACCAGTCAATCGTAAAGGAAATCAGTCCTGGATATTCATTGGAGGGACTGATGCTGAAGCTGAAATTCCAAAACTTTGGCCACCTGATGCAAAGAACTGACTCATTAGAAAAGGCCCTGATGCTAGGAAAGATTGAAGGCAGGAGAAGAAGGGGATGACAAAGGATGAGCTGGTTGGATGGCATCACCAACTCAATGGATGAGTTTGAGCAAGCTCCAGGAGTTGGTGATGAACAAGGAAGCCTGTAGTGCTGAAGTCCATGGGGTCTCAAATAGTCAGACACAACTGAGGGATTGAACTGAACTGAACTGAACTGAACTGAACTGATGCAGCCCCATCACTTCATGACAAATCGAAGGGGAAAAGGTGGAAGCAGTGACAGGTTTCCTCTTCTTGGGCTCTAAAATCACTGCAGATGGTGACAAAGGTCTGCATAGTCAAGGCTTTGGTCTTTCTGGTAGTCACATATGGTTGTGGGAGTTGGACCATAAAGAAGGCAGAATACCAAAGAATTGATGCTTTTGGACTGTGGTGCTGGAGAAGACTCTTGAGAGTCCCTTGGACAGCATGGAGATCAAACCAGTCAATCCTAAAGGAAATCAACCCTGAATACTCATTAGAAGGACTAATGATGAAGCTGAAGCTCCAATACTTTGGTCACATGATGCAAACAGCAACTTATTGGAAAAGATCACAATTCTGGGAAAGGTTAACACCTGGAGAAGAGTGTAGCAGAGGATGAGATGGCCAGATGGCATCACTGAAACAATGGGCATGAACTTGGGCCAACTCCAGGAGATGGTGAAGGACAGAGAGGTCTAGCATGCTTTAGTCCTTGAGATCATGAAGAGTAGGATATAACTGGGTAACTAAACAACATGACTTCCATAGCATCCACAGGTACTTCATACAGAAAGTGCCTAATCAACCTTTTTATTCTTCATATTTCTTTCTGTCATCATTCAGTAACCTTTTTAAAAACCCATGTAGTTCTTATCCATAAAAGCAACAGATAACAGCTTTTGAGTGGACAAATTTTAACATAGTGAATTTCTTAATACTAAACATCAAGATATTAAGTATAACATAGTAATTAGTGATTAGCAATTTTAACTAAAATTATTGAGCCTTCTGTCTGAAGGACTCAAAGAGAAGCATAGCACTCAATATATCATAGAAAGAGGAATTTTCTCCTCTTTATAGAAAAAAAAAAACCCAGTGATAGAATGAAGACTTCACTCTCAGCTCTCCTTTAATATCTGCTTTCTCTCTAATTTTTCTCTAGTTCTTAGTTAAATCGCTGCTCTGGTAATGCAGAAGATGCAGTAAATCTTGCATTGTTAACATTACTCAGAATTGGTTTCCTGTGTTGCTAGTGTTAATACAGGGAGGGAAAATAAAGTATGCCAGAAAAATGTCCCAAATTGAAAATTCTCTTGAAAACACACACACACACACACACACACACACACACACACACACACACACATAAACAGGAAAGGCAGCTTTGTAAGGTGATGGATGTTTTAATTAACTTGGTTTTAGTATTGCAGCAATAAGTACATCAAATAATCATGTTGTACACTTTAAATATATACATTTTACTTGTCAATTATATAAGTTGGAGAATATAAACTCTATACAATACAAGGTGTTTGTTTGTTTGTTTTAAGTTTTCTTATGCACAAGGAAGCACCTAGGTCCAACAAGGTAAAAAGTCCTTACTAGTCTCAGTTCTGCTATTTTCCCTGTGACCTCTAAAAGCCATTTAAACTGTCCAAGTGTCAATTTCCTCATCTATGCATTGAGGATAACAATAAACCCTCCTAATTTGGGGTTTCCCAGGTGGCACTAATGGCAAAGAATCTATCTGCCAATGCAGGAAGCATAAGAGACATGGACTTGATCCCTGGGTCAGGAAGATCCCCTGGAGGCAGGCATGTCAACCCCCTCCAGTATTCTTGCCTGGAGAATCCCATGGACAAAGGAGCCTGGCGGGCTATAGTCCATAGGGTCGCACAGAATCAGACATGACTGAAGTGACTTAGCTCGCATGCAAGTACACTCCTACTTTAGGGGATTAGCTTGAGGATCAAATGAGAAAATTAATAGGAAAGGGTTACATGACATGGGTTCATAGTGAAAGAAACCACCACTGCAAAACCTTCTTCAATTTCATCTCTTAGAACATATTATTTGAGCCCATTAGTAACTTACTATTTCACTTTAACTTTGTTATTTAGTTAAACCACTAACCAAAATGCCACTTTTATCCCCTCAACAGGTTGCCTGGAATGTGAGTAGAAAAACCAGACCTATCAGTTAGGCCATAATGTCTGCAAAGAAATGATAAAATGCTAGAGCATGAGGTAAGCTAACGCCACCCTAAAAATGGATCAGAGATGAGATAATAAATGCAAAAGAGCTCTGAAAGTATAAAGTACTAAACTACTGTGTGTTGTTACTATTAATGAGGAGGGGTTGGGTTCAGGTGACAGCGTTTCACTGCTGGGCCCAAGGTCGCACAGACTTCAGACATTGCATAGATGGTTGATGTTCTGACTAAAGAACAAGCGCCCTCTGTCATCCTCGTCTCTGTTTGGACCCCAAACATTACTCATGCTGCTTCGTCATTCTTGCAGAGGTTTTTGTTGATTTCTAAACAGGGTTTAAATGAAGCTTTCTTTCACACGTACCTAAAACAGTAGAAAGGGACACACCCACCCCCATTTCGTCTGTAAGGATTCTTTAAAACCTTTCAGTTCCAGTCTTCTAAACATATGCAGACTAACTTTTAAGTCAGAGTTCAACTCCATCTTTAGAAGTAATAAAAGTAGAAGATACCTACCTTGGTCACCATGCTTATTAGAATGACACTAAGGCAGCCATGCCACCAAGGAAGTGGGCACTGGCATGTTTTCTCTTTAATCAGATGATTTTAAAGTGCACCAAAGCAATGGCCCTCTCAAGAGAAGCCATTGCCTCCCTACCTCTGCTTTCTCTTCTCTTGACAAGCTTACCACAGAAACACAACCTTGTCCTCCTTTGTCTAGTCTTCCCCTCATTCCTCTCCCGCCTGCCAAGCCAGTACTCCTGAACCAGCATTCTTAACCACGGTCTAAAACCCGGAAACTGTGCAAGCACACAGCAAACTGTTTCAGGTGAATGAAGCACTGAGAACATCTTAATTACTCATCCGCTTTGTCTTTATTTATACAAAAGCACAAAAACAGCAAGAGTATTTGTCAGTTTGCTGGTTTAATTTATAAAAATGATGAAACACTAGTTCTAGTGGATCTTTCTAATAAATGTTTACCCAGCACAGAATGTCAGACCTGAATAATAAAGGCCTAAATTAAAAGTTACATGGAATTTGAAGGGACCTAAAGAACCACATGGTCCTGTCCTGACAGCTTACAGATAAAGAAGCTGAGATCCAGTGGGGGAGATCGCTTGCCTGTGGCCACATAGCCATTTTACGGTCTAATCTTTCTGGTTCACTGCTCTTTTCATTACAACATGCTGAAGGTTATCCTTGACCCCCTAAAAACAAGCCTTTTTCCCAGAACTGGCACATATCTTTGCTCTTCAGGGGTTCCAAAGGCAAAAAAATTAATAAAAATCAATCGGTAAAATTTTTAAAATATGCAATCATATTCATCTATTCTCATATATATGGGTCCTTAGAACAAGTTGCTGTCAAGATTTTAAGATGTTTGAGATAGAACATAACACAAGGTTATATGAATTAAAATATGTATTTATTTAATTATGAAAAATATTCATAATTAATATTAGGCAAATAGCAAGATGCAGTAAAGTACCAAGGATTTGGAGAGGAGATCATTGCACCCCACTGTTAAGTCACAGCATGGTAAATAGACTATTCGGAAACGAAAACTCTCATAGATACATATATGCCATCCTGAGTACCCCTCCATTTCAATAACACTAATTGCCCTTTTTTTCCTTGCTGCTCCTAGCCATATTTCTTGGAAAACAACAGCTGTGTTTATTCAAATAGCAGCATACTGATGACTTGATGATAGGGTAATCTGCTGGAATTCCAAGTGTGACGGTCCCAGAGACAACTTCTCAGCACACCAGAAAAGTATCCTTTGCATAGTACAAAGCTTTGGAAAGGGATCCCCACTTTGTTAGCATATGAGGTTAGGCATTCTTTATTTCATCTGGTTGTGACATTGAATTTCTTCCAGCAAGTGTCATATTTTCTGGTTCTTGCACAATAATCTTCCCATGCATCATTGTCAAAAAGTAATATGCAGCATGAACATTTTCACTCCAATAGTTTTTAAGCAAAGGGATTAAACAGTACCTTGAATTATAATGAAAACAGCCACAAGATTCAAAATCAGAGCAACAAATTCCACTTTTTGGTAATTTCTCTGAATCGACAGGCAACTGGAAGGAATAATAATACTTTAGAAGCCATTTATTAGAAAAATGAAACAAACAGAAACGAAACATAAACACAAATATTACTGAGAGTGTGATTAATTGAAGAGCAAAATCAGTTTCTCAGAATATCAAGAGTTAAACTTTTAAAAGAAATTAGTCGTGTTCCTTATGAAGACCGCTCAAGATATTTTGCACTGAATACTCCAGGGGACCTTCCCAACCCAGGGATCATACCCATGTCTCCTGCAGCTCCTGCACTGGCACCACCTGGGAAGCCCACAAGAATTATAGAGGGATTTAGACACAAAATGAGTTCAAAAAATTTAACCAACAATTTTAAGGAAATGTATTTATCTCTTTTAATAATAATCTATATTATTTAGGAAATTTTTAGCTTTGCCCTTGAGATGATATTTATTAAGAATTTAATTTTTTTCTGTAGGAGACATATTGGTATCAAAATAAAAGAAACAGATCTGCTGTACCAATGATTACATAAAAGAGTCACTAGATGAATAACGCAATAGGAATTTGTTTCATGTGATTAATTCATTTTTTTTTCAGATGGAGAACCTGAAACACAGAAAGATCGTCACTTTCCAAGGACATGTACTAGTAAAAGGTGAAATGAGACCCCCCCAACTCAGGCCTCAGGCTCTAGAGTTCATATTCTTCATCAGGATACTCTACTCCTTGCAAACAAAGCTTAACATTCAGAAAAAAATAATATACTAAGTGTCAAAAGCAAAAATTTATAATTATAAATAATCCCTTTAGATTAAAGACATTTATATAATGTCTACAACACACACAAAAGAGAGCATGTTAAAGGGGACTAGATTTGAAGGGTTTGCTAAAGCAAAAAAAAGTTTTAATATACAGATATACTTAATACATAAGTAACTCAAAATCAATCAAGGAGGCTTATCTCCAGCAAGAAATTAGGCATTTTTCAAGAATATTATTCTCTGTATTTCCTGAAGAGAGAAAAGAGAAACAGGCTTCTAAGAGACCTGGCCATTAGGTTGGTTTAGACTTCCAGAAGAACTTTCTGTCTCCCAAAATGGGCTCCTAAAAACAACTCATAGACACTGCTCTTTTAGATGGAGTGTTTATATTTTGTTTTGCTTATTTTTAATATAGTAGAATGCTACAGATCTAGAATGGGTTGATGAATTACTAAGAGGAGACTAATTAATGGTCTCCATAACCTCAGGAGGGCAGTTCCATCTTTGTAATAAAATGGGATGAGAATTCAATTCAGCAAATGACAAAGTCACACTCTGTTTCTTCCCTCACTTTGGATATCCCTTGGAACACTCTCAATACCACTAAACAAATTCTGAACCTCTTTTGCATGGATTATATCTTTTCTGAAGTTTTCAAATGGAAATTTCCAAAAACAGAATGGCAGTTTCAGACTAAAATGGCATTTACTTGGCACTTGTGACAGAACACCTCCTAAATTTGAATGAAAATCCCTAAGAGGGCAGAGAAAAAGATAAGAACTTTGTTTCTAAATCTCTCTCTCCACACACACACACACGTAAGCTGTGTAGTTATGCATATATAGACACAGACATGTGTATGTGTCTATATATGTGCTTATATATAAAAATATGTATACATATATATGTACATGCATATGCCTGAGTATCTGTGTGTTTGTGTTTTGTGTATATATGTGTGCATAAAATGAGAATGATGGTAGGTACAGGCATACCTCATTTAATTGTACTTCACTTTATTGCACTTTGCAGATACTACATTTTTTTGCAAATTGAAAGTCTATAGAAACACTTACTCAAATACATTGAGTAAGTCTATCAGTACCATTTTTCTAACAGCATTTGCTCACTTTATGTCTGTGTCACATTTTGCTAATTCTCAATATGATTTGTGATCTTTAATGTAACTATTGTAATTTTGTGAGGGTGCCATGAACTGTGCCCATATAGGATAGTGAACATAATTATCAATTGTGTGTGTTCTGACTGCTCCACTGACTGACCATCCTCCCCTCTCCCTCACTGTCTCTCTTCTTCTCCTCAGGCCTTCCTATTCCCTAAGATACAACAATATTGAAATTGCTGCTGCTGCTGCTGCTGCTGCTGCTAAGTCGCTTCAGTTGTATCCAACTCTGTGCGACCCCATAGATGGCAGCCCACCAGGCTCCTCTGTCCCTGGGACTCTCCAGGCAAGAATACTAGAGTGGGTTGCCATTTCCTTCTCCAATGCAAGAAAACGGAAAGTGAAAGTGAAGTCATTCAGCCGTGTCCAGCTCTTAGCGACCCCATGGACTGCAGCCTACCAGGCTCCTCCATCCATGGGATTTTCCAGGCAGGAGTACTGGAGTGGGTTGCCAATGCTTTCTCCAATATTGAAATTGGGCCACTTAATTGGGCCACTTAATAACACTACAATGGCCTCTAAGTGTTCAAGTGACAGGAAGAGTCACATGTCTTTTACTTTAACTCATAAGCTAGAAATGATTAGGCTTAACAATGAAGGCATATCAAAAGCAGAGACAGGCTGAAAGCTATGTTTCTTGAGCCAAGCAGTTAGCCAAGTTCTGAAAGCAAAGGAAAAGCTATTGAAGGAAATTAAAAGTGCTACTACAGTGAACAAACAAATGAAAAGATAGAGAACAGTCTTATTGTTGATACGGAGAAAGTTTTATTGGTCTGGATAGATCAAACCAGCCACAACATTCCTTTAACCCCAAGCCTAAACCAGAGCCAGGGCCTAACTCTCTTCTAGTCTGTGAAGGTTTAGAGAGATAAGGAAGCTGCAGCAGAAACGTTTTTAGCTAGCAGCTGTTGTTTTATGAGATTTAAGAAAAGAAGTCATCTTTGTAACACCAAAGTACAAAGGGAAGCTGAAAAGGTTGATATAGAAGCTATAGCAAAGTATCCAGAAAACATAGCCAAGACAATTAATGAAGGTGGCTACACTAAACAACAGATTTTCAAAACAGCCTTCTATTGGAAGATGTCATCTAGGGCTTTCATAGCTAGAGAGGAGAAGTCAATGACAGGCTTTAGAGCTGCAAAGACTGGCTGTTTCTCTTGTTAGAGATTAATGCAGCTGATAATTTTAAATTGAAGGTAATGCTCATTTACTGTTTTGAAAATCCTAGGGCCCTTAAGAATTTGTTAAAGTTTTGCTTTCTATGCTCTATAAATGAAACAACAAAACCTGGACATCTATTTACCAATGGTTTACTGAATATTTTAAGCACAGTATTGAGATATACTGCTCAGGGAAAAAAAAAAAAAAAATTCCTTACAAAATACTACTGCTTACTCATAATGTACCTGGCCATACAAGACTCTAATAGAACTGGACAAGATTCATTATGTTAACACAACAATCATTCTGAGAACTGTGGATCAAGGAGTAATTTCAACTTTCAAGTCTTACTCTTTAAGAAATACATCTTGTGAGACTATAGCTGCCATAAGTAATGGTTCCTCTGATGGATCTGGACAAAGTAAGCTGGAAATTTTCTGAAAAGGATTCCTCATTTCAGCTGCAACAAGGACATTTGTGATTCATTGGAAGCAGTCAAAATATCAAAGTAACAGCAGTTTTAAAGAAGCTTGAGTCCAACCTCATGGATGAATCTGAGGGGCTCAAGACTTCAGTGGAGGAAGTAACTGCAGATATGGTGGAATCAACAAGAGAATTAGAATTAGAAGTGGAGCCTGAAGATGTGACTGATTTGATGCAATCTCATAATAAAACTAACAGATGAAGAGTTACTTCTTATGGGTGAACAAAGGAAATGGTTTTTTGAGATGGAAACTACTCCTGGTAAAAATGCTATAAAGATTGTTGTAATGACAAAAAGGATTTAGGATATTATATAAACTTAGCTGATAGAGCAAGGGGAGAGCTTCAGAAAATTGATTCCCATTCTGAAAGAAGTTCTACTATGAGTCAAATGCTATCAAACAGCATTGCCTGCCACTTAAATTGTTCTTGAAAAGAAGAGTCAATCAATGTGGCAAATATCATTGTTGCATTATTTTAAGAAATTTCCACAGCCACCCACAACTATAATAAGCAGTTAGTAGCCAGCAAATTTGGAAAACTCAGCAGTGGCCACAGGACTGGAAAAGGTCAGTTTTCATTCCAATCTCAAAGAAAGGCAATGCCAAAGAATGCTCAAACTACCTCACAATTGCACTCATCTCACATGCTAGTAAAGTAATGCTCAAAATTCTCCAAGCCAGGCTTCAGCAATACGTGAACCATGAACTCCCTGATGTTCAAGCTGGTTTTAGAAAAGGCAGAGGAACCAGAGATCAAATTGCCAACATCCGCTGGATCATGGAAAAAGCAAGAGAGTTCCAGAAAACATCTATTTCTGCTTCATTGACTATGCCAAAGCCTTTGACTGTGTGGATCACAATCAACTGTGGAAAATTCTGAAGGAGATGGGAATACCAGACCACCTAACCTGCCTTTTGAGAAATCTGTATGCAGGTCAGGAGGCAACAGTTAGAACTGGACATGGAACAACAGACGGGTTCCAAATAGGAAAAGGAGTACGTCAAGGCTGTATACTGTCACCCTGTTTATTTAACTTCTATGCAGAGTACATCATGAGAAATGCTGGACTAGAAGAAACACAAGCTGGAATCAAGATTGCTGGGAGAAATATCAATAACCTCAGATATGCAGATGATACCACCCTTATGGCAGAAAGTGAAGAAGAACTAAAGAACCTCTCGATGAAAGTGAAAGAGGAAAGCAAAAAAGTTGGTTTAAAGCTCAACATTCAGAAAACAAAGATCATGGCATCTGGTCCCATCACTTCATGGGAAATAGATGGGGAAACAGTGGAAACAGTGAGAGACTTTAGTTTTGGGGGCTCCAAAATCACTGCAGATTGTGACTGCAGCCATGAAATTAAAAGACGCTTACTTCTTGGAAGGAATATTATGACCAACCTAGATAGTATATTCAAAAGCAGAGACATTACTTTGCCGACTAAGGTCCGTCTAGTCAAGGCTATGGTTTTCCTGTGGTCATGTATGGATGTGAGAGTTGGACTGTGAAGAAGGCTGAGCGCCGAAGAATTGATGCTTTTGAAGTGTGGTGTTGGAGAAGACTCTTGAGAGTCCCTTGGACTGCAAGGAGATCCAACCAGTCCATTCTAAAGGAGATCAGCCCTGGGATTTCTTTGGAAGGAATGATGCTAAAGCTGAAACTCCAGTACTTTGGCCACCTCATGCAAAGAGTTGACTCATTGGAAAAGACTCTGATGCTGGGAGGGATTGGGGGCAGGAGGAGAAGGGGATGACAGAGGATGAGATGGCTGGATGGCATCACTGACTCGATGAACATGAGTCTGAGTGAACTCCGGGAGATGGTGATGGACAGGGAGGCCTGGTGTGCTGCAGTTCATGGGGTCGCGAAGAGTCGGACACGACTGAGCGACTGAACGGAACTGAACTGAGCCATCAACATCGAGGCAAGACCTTCCACCAGCAAAAAGATCATGACTTTCTGAAAGCTCAGATGACGGTTAGCATTTTTCAGCAATATAATACTTTTTTAAGTTATAGCACATTGCTTTTTTAGAGATAATGCTACTTAGTACATAGTAGATATAAACATAACTCTTATATGCACAGGGAAACCAAAAATTCATGTGACTCACTTTATTGATGTGGTCTGGAATCCAATATCTCTGAAGTATGCTTGCATAAGAAACAAAAAAATAGAAGTCACAGATTTATAGGACTTCCCTAGTAAACTCAGCAGGTAAAGAATCTGCATGCAATGCAGGAGACCCCGGTTTGATTCCTGGGTTGGGAAGATTTCCTAGAGAACGGAATGGCTACCCACTCCAGTATTCTGGCCTGGAGAATTCCATGGATTGTATAGTCCATGGGGTTGCAAAGAGCTGGACACAACTGAGCAACTTTCACTTTCACTTTTCATAGAGCTTCTTAAAGAAGAAAACAATTTAAATGGGTATTGAAGCAAAAAGTGAAAATATAACTAAAGAAAACATTCTAGACTTGAAAAAATAAATATATAAAAATACAGCTTTCCCATGGCTCAGTGGTAAAGAAACCACTTTCACTGCAGGAGACACAGGAGATGAGGGTTCAATGTCTGGGTGGGGAAGATCCTCTGGAAATGGAAATGGCAACCTACTCCTGTACTCTTGGCTGGGAAATCCTATGGACAGAGCACCTTGGCAGGTTACAGTCCATGGGGTCACAAATATTTGGACAAGACCGAAGCAACTGAGCATACACACACAGTTCAGTTCAGTTCAGTCATTCAGTCCTGGCCCACTCTTTGCAACCCCATGGACTGCAGCATCACAGGCTTCCCTGTCCATCACCAACTCTGGGAGCTTGCTCAAACTCATGCTTATCGAGTCAGTGATGCCATTCAACCATCTCATCCTCTGTCATCCCCTTCTCGTCCTGCCCTCAAGCTTTCCCAGCATCAGGGTCTTTTCCAAGGAGTCAGTTCTTCACATCAGGTGGCCAAAGTATTGGAGCTTCAGCTTCAGCATTAGTCCTTCTAATGAATGTTCAGGACTGATTTCCTTTAGGATTGACTGGTTGAATCTCCTTGCAGTCAAGGGACTCTCAAGAGTCTTTTCCAACACCACAGTTCAAAAGCATCAAATTCTTTGGCACTCAGCTTTGTTTATAGTCCAACTCTCACATCCATACATGACTACTGGAAAAACCATAGCTTTGATTAGATGGACCTTTTTGGAAAAGTAATGTCTCTGCTTTTTAATATGCTGTCTAGGTTGATTCCTTGGACTGCAAGGAGATCCAACCAGTCCATCCTAAGGGAGACAGTCCTGTGTGTTCATTGGAAGGACTGATGTTGAAGCTGAAACTCCAATACTTTGGCCACTTGATGCGAAGAGCTGACTCATTTGAAAAGACCCTGATGCTGGGAAAGATTGAGGGCGGGAAGAGAAGGGGATGACAGAAGAGATGGCTGGATGGCATCACCAACTCAATAGACATGAGTTTGGGTAAACTCCGGGAGTTGGTGATGGACAAGGAGGCCTGGCGTGCTGTGGTTCATGGGGTCGCAAAGAATTGAACACTACTGAGTGACTGAACTGAAATGAACTGAGGTTTGAGCACACCCACACATGTTATATACAATTCATAATGTTTCAGAAAATACTAAGTAAAGAATATCTATATCTAGAGAAAACCCTTGGGGAATGCTTATATTTCAAAAATAAGGAAATTTTTCATAGACATCTAAAAAATGTATGGTACACTCAAAGAAATGAAATTAAGTTAGCTTCACACTTCCATTTTGTAAATTAAATTGCAGAAGACAAAGGGACAACATACGCAGAATTTTAAAAGCAAATTCAATATCCAGAGTACTTAAAATGCATAATTAATAATATCCTCATATTCAGTTCAGTTCAGTTCAGTCTCTGAGTCGTGTCTGACTCTTTGCGACCCCATGAATCGCAGCACACCAGGCCTCCCTGTCCATCACCAACTCCCAGAGTTCACTCAAACTCACGTCCATTGAGTCGGTGATGCCATCCAACCACTTTATCCTCTGTTGTATCCTTCTCCTCCTGTCCCCAATCCCTCCCAGCATCAGGGTCTTTTCCAGTGAGTCAACTCTTTGTGTGAGGTGGCCAAAATATTGGAATTTCAGCTTCAGCATCAATCTTTCCAAAGAACACCCAGGACTGATCTCCTTCAGAATGGACTGGCTGGATCTCCTTGCAGTCCAAGAGTCTTCCCCAACACCACAGTTCAAATTAAACCTCCTCAAAGATTTTCACTGTATGATGCTAGATACATAGTAGATATTCAATAGATAGTTGTTACATGGATGAATACATTAATGAATGAAACACCAAAAAAATTCACATATGTGTATGAGCTTGAAAAATTTATTAAGTGTTAGTCGCTCAGTCATATCTCTTTGTGACCTCATGGTCTGTCATGGAATCCTCCAGGCAAGATTAGTGGAGTGGGTTGCCATTCCCTTCTCCAGGGGATTTTTGAAACCCAGGGATCAAACCCAAGTCTCCTTCATTCCAAGCAGATTCTCTACCATCTGAGCTACCAGGGAAACCTGAAAAATATTACTCATATCCAATTTTTAAGAGAATGTGTGTGTGTGTTTGTATTTCATTCAAAATATTTTTAATTAACTTATTTTTAATTGGAGTTAATTGCTTTACAATGTTGTGTTAGTTTTTGCTGTACAACAACATGAATCAGTTACATGTTTACATACATTTCCTCCCTCTTGCACAGCTCCAATATCATCCCTCTAGGTCATCACATCAGCTACTTAAAATATTAATTGAGTTAAGAGCTCAAGAATGGAAACAGTGTGGTCTAAAATGACCAGTGGTGAGCAATAAAACCAGCTAAATACAGATTCACCTACAAGAACATAAAAAATGTCCCTTATTATTAAGTGTAAATAAAATAAATTTGAGGTTAACAAAAGATTATTTGTTCTTTCTATCAGTCATAGGAAAATGGCTGGTTTTTTATATGTCCTTTATATACACCAAATCATCTATAATAAGCAAATAATATTTTTGTAATGGAAGAAAAAATTAATAAATAATGAAATATTGAAAAAAGTTAAAAAATACTGGGTCAACTATTTTCACTAGTAAATTATTTCAAAGAGCAAAGGAATAAGTAAACTTATATGCTACAAACATACAACAGATAAAATTTAAAAACATATATAGTTTTTGGAAAGATGGAATAGAAATACTTCTGCCTCCTTCCTCTAAGTACACTTAAAAACCCTAAACATTATATATAAAATAAACCTCAGAAGAAAGGGGGAAAGAAGAAGGCAAACTGAATAGAAGCTTCAGGACCCAGGAAACAACACAGTGGTGAGTTCTCTGGGTCTTTTTATGCCTCATATATTCCAGATTTGGATCTCAAGAAACTGGCAACCTCAAAGAAATAATAGCTGAAAATTTTCCAAGTTCTGCAAGCAACACAAACCTAGAGATTCAAGAAACTGAGTAGATCCCAAAGAGTATAAATATTTTTAAAAATTTACACTAAGACACTCAGTCCAGCTTTTGAAAACAGAGAAATAGGTCATAAAAGTGGTGAATTTAAAAAACAGCTACCCATAAAGAAAAACATTCTGGTGACAGTGGATTTCTTATCAATAACCAGGAAGGCTAGGCTAGTAATAAAGTGGTATATTGTTTAAACACTGAAAGAAAACAACTGTCAACCAAGAACAGTACATCTGAGAAAATATGTAGGGAAACTAAGATAATTTGCCTATAGCAAACTCTCCTAAAAGAATACCTGAAGGAATGTCTATAAACAAAAAGAAATGATAAAAAGATCCTTAGAACATCAAGGAGAGACAGAAAGAACATGATGAACAAGAATATGGTGAAAGCAACATACTTTTCTTGAATTTTCTAAATTATGTTTGATGGTTGAAGTAAAGTTATAACACTGCTTCATATGATTCTAAATGCATGTAAAGAAAATAGTTAAAACAATCATTATAGATTGGGAAGTGTAACACAATATAAATAGAGGTGAATTTTCTATATATAACTTGAACCAGTTAAATGAGATCAGTTCACAGAGATATGTTATATAAAGTAATGTAATACCAGCAGCAATCACTAAAAGATCAATACAAAAAAGATACACTAAAAAACACTATCAATAAATCAACAAAATCCCAAAACATGTTCCAGTAACTTATATGAAGGCAGGAAAAAGAGAATGCAGAAAGAAAACACAGAGAACAAGCAGAAAAATAATGGTACATTTAGACCTTAATAGTTATATTCCATTAAATGTATCAATAAGCAACCTAAATACAATTATTCAATTGGCAATTAATTTTAAAACTTAAGTGAACTATACCCTGTCTGAAAGACACTCATTTCAAATGTAACTATACTGGCAGTTTGAAAGTAAAAGGATAGAAACTGATATACCATGCAAACAGTAATCAAAGGAAATCAGGAATGATCTGATTTAGTATCTATTTAATTTAAGTCTATTTAATATCATTTAAAATAGACTTAAGGGCAAAAAAATTACCAGAGATAGAGAAAGATATTATGGAAAGACAGAGAGTCAATTCACCAAGACATAGAAATTAAAAATGTATATATACCAAATGGGAGAACTGTATATGTGAAGCAAAAACTGATATAAATAAAAAGAGACACAAATCCACAGTTATAGTTGGGAGACTTCCTCTTCTCTTTCTCAACAATTGATGAGACACCTAGACAAAAGATCAAGAAAAATCTAGAATTCAACACCATAAACCAACAAGGCCTAATCAACATTTATAGAATGATCCATCTATCAACAACAGAACACACATTCTTTTTAAATTTCAATGGACTATACATTTTAAAAGACTATATCCTGGGCTATTAAAAAAAAAAACTCAAGAAATTTAAAAGAAATAATTGAAATAGTGGAAAATATTTCCTCTGACCACAAAAAAATCAAACTAGAAATCAATAACAGAAATCTCCAAATAGTTGGAAATTAAATAACACTTCTAAATAATCCATGGATGAAAGAGAAAGCCTCAAGAAAATAAAAATTACATTGAACTGAATGAAAATGAAAATACAACTTGTCAAAATCTGTAGAACATACCTAATACAGTGCTGAGAAAAATTTGTAGCACTAAATACAAACAAAGAAAAGAGGAGAAATCTCCAATCTATAACCTAAGCTACTGCTTCAGAAATCTAAAAGTAAAAGACAAAATAAATAAAAATAAGTAGAAGAAAGGAAATAATAAAGAAATCAATAAAATTGAAAACCAAAAAATAATAGAGAAAATCAATTAAAGTGAATCTTTGATAGTATCAAACCTTTAGTAAGATAGACTTAGTAAGACTGATTAAATAAAAACAGGGAAGCCACATATTATCAAAATATCAAAATTAAATAAAAAATATCACCAGAGATCCTGCAGACAGCAGAAAGATAATAAGAGGAAATTATAAACAAATTTACTCATAAAAATCTGACAATTCAGATGAGATGGACCAAACTAACAGCAACCACAAAACACAAAAACTCCCACAACTCACTTAATATGAAATATATAATTTGAATAGTCCTATAACTATAAAGGAAATTTGTTTTTAATTTAAAACCCCCAAAGGGAGGTCCAGGCCCAGATTATTTCAGAGAATTCTACCAGTGTTTAAAAATAATTTAATGCTAATTCTACAAAATATCTTCCAGAAATCAATAAGTAACTAAAAGGAGCTGCTGCTGCTGCTGCTAAAGTCGCTTCAGTCGTGACCGACTCTGTGCGACCCCATAGACAGCAGCCCACCAGGCTCCCCCTTCCCTGGGATTCTCCAGGCAAGAACACTGGAGTGTGTTGCCATTTCCTTCTCCAATGCATGAAAGTGAAAAGTGAAAGTGAAGTCATTCAGTCGTGTCCGACTCTTAGCGAACTCATGGACTGCAGCCTACCAGGCTCCTCCATCCATGGGATTTTCCAGGCAAGAGTAAAAGGAGCAGACACTTCCTAATTCATTTTATTAATGAGTATTATTTTAATATCAAAACAAGACAAAGAGCACAAATATAGAAAAATACACCAATATCTCTCATGAGAATGCATACAAGCATTCTTAACAAAGTATTAGCAAATAGAATTAAGTAATGTATAAAAATGATTATACTCCATGAATAAAGTTTATTCCAAGAATGCAGGGTAGGCTTAATATCAAAGATTTTCATTGTAATTCTCCATATTAAGAAGCTAAAAAGGAAAAATCACAGGATTATATCAACTGATGTAGAAAAAGAATTTGACAAAATTAAACTCTGATTCATGATACAAACAGAAAAATGCATCTTCAACCTGATTAGCATCAAAACTCCAGTACTTTGGCAACCTCATGCGAAGAGTTGGAAAAGACTGTGATGCTGGGAGGGATTGGGGGCAGGAGGAAAAGGGGACGACAGAGGATGAGATGGCTGGATGGCATCACCAACTCAATGGACGTAAGTTTGAGTGAACTCCGGGAGTTGGTGATGGACAGGGAGGCCTGGCGATTCATGGGGTCGCAAAGAGTCAGACATGACTGAGTGACTGAACTGAACTGAAACAACCTATAGCTAACATTACACTTCCTGTAAAAGACTGAATATTTTCTCTCAAGAACTAGAACAATACAAGGATGTCTATTTTCATCACTCATATTCAACACAGGGCTGAAAGTTCTACCCATGTAATATATACAAGAAAGGCAGTAAGAAGCAAATAGATTAGAAAGTAAAAAGTAAAACTGTTCCTATTTGCAGTGATATGGTTTTCTACATAGAAAATCACAAGGAATCTACAAACAAAATAAAACAAACAAAAAACCTCCTAAAACTAGTAAGTTCAATAAGTTTGCAATATAGAAGATAAAAATACAAAAATCAATTTTAAATCAGCAGATTTGGTCAACACTATACACAAAACAAATGTAACAGATATACACAGAACATTCTATTCAACAACAGCAGAATACAGATTCTTTTCAAGCACACATAGATCAGGACCAAACAAGTTTCAACAAATTCAAGAAGAGAGAAATTATATCAATTAACTTTTCCAACCACAAAAGTATGAAACTAGAAATCAATTAATGGGAGGAAAATTTAAAAATACATGGAAATTAGACAACACACTCCTGAACAACCAAAGATCACAGAAGAAACCAAAGGAAATTCAAAAAATACCATAAGACAAATGAAAATGGAAGCACAACATGCTAAAACTTAAGGGACGTAGGATAAGCAGTTCTAAGAGGAAAGTCTGTACTTATTAATGCATATATAAGAAACAAGACCGATCTCATGCAAACAAACTAACATTACACCTCAAGGAACTAAAAAAATAATAAAATAAGCCCAAAGTTGGCAGAAGAAAGAAAATTAAAAGATTAGAGCAAAAATAATTGAAATAGAGAATAAGAGAGCAGAAAAGATTAATAAGACTAAGAGTTGGTTTTGGAAAAGTAAACAAAATTGGCAAACCTCTAGCTAGCCTAGGGCAAGAAGAAAATACAGAAGAGTCAAAAACATAAAATTATAAATGAAAGAGGAAATATTATAATGGATACCACAGAAATGCAAAGGAACATAAGGAACTACTGTGATTTACATGCCAACAAATTGGACAACCTAGAAGAAATGGGTAAATTCCTAGAAACATAAAAGACACCAAAGTGAATCATGAATAGGTCTGAACAGACCAATAACAAGTAAGGAGATGTAATTAGTAATCCAAAGACCCTCTAACAAAGAAAAGTCCAGAGTTTACTGGTGAATCTACCAAACATAATAATCTCTCTCTCTCTTTTTCTCTCTCTCCCCTTTTTCTACCCCTCCCTCTTCTCCCTTCCCCCTTCCCATATAAATATTTATATAAACACACATACATCCTATTGGTTCTGTTTCTCTGGAGAACCATGACTAATAGAGCAAAGTCCAATATCCATTACTTCCTAGAAAACAATAAAAACAGTATGGCAGAAATGATTCAGTTCAGTTCAGTCGCTCAGTCGAGTCCGACTCTTTGTGACCCCATGAGCTGCAGTACACTAGGTCTCCTTGTCCAACACCAACTCCCGGAGGCCACCCAGACTCATGTCCATTGAGTCAGTGATGCCTTGCAACCATCTCATCTTCTATTGTCCCCTTCTCCTCCTGCCCGCAATCTTTCCCAGCATCAGGGTCTTTTCAAATGAGTCAGCTCCTCACGTCAGGTGGCCAAAGTATTGGAGTTTCAGCTTCAACATCAGTCCTTCAATGAACACCAAGGACTGATCTCCTTTAGGATGGACTGGTTGGATCTCCTTGCAGTCCAAGGCACTCTCAAGAGTCTTCTCTAACACCACAGTTCAAAAGCATCAATTCTTCGGCACTCAGCTTTCTTTCTAGTCCAACTCTCATATCCATACATGACTACTGTAAAAACCACAGCCTTGACTAGATGGACCTTTGTTGACAAAGTAATGTCTCTGCCTTTTAATATACTGTCTAGGTTTGTCATAACTTTCCTTCCAAGGAGTAAGCATCTTAATTTCATGGCTGCGATCACCATCTGCAGTGATTTTGGAGCCCCCAAAAATAAAGTCTGTCACTGTTTCCACTGTTTCCCCATCTATTTGCCACAAAGTGAGGGGACCCTTCTGTTTCTCTGGAGAACCCTAACAGAGCAAAGTCCAATATCCATTACTTACCAGAAAACAACAAAAATAGTATGGCAGAAATGATTACTGTTCATCATACGCCTTCATTTTTCCCAGTACCCATGAATCTAAATGATTTATGTATATGACTAATTCCACAGTCAAAATGGAAAAGGGAAGCTAAAAGAAGTCACTGTCCACATTCCTCATTTAAATAGCTAAAAGCAGAAATCTCAGAAATGATAGTGTTAGAATTTGGAAGCAGCCTAGGTCCTTGGGACACTCTGTGGAAAAGAACACATAGGAGATTTACCTATTATATACGATGACATGAACAAGGGATAAACTTTTGTTGTGTTAAGCTATAGAAATTTCAGGTATATTTGTTATTACAACATAGTCTTGTATTACCCCAACTAATAAAACTGGAATTACCAACCCTAAATTACCATGATACAGAATATTTATCTTTAATCAAAACACAGCATCATAATGTTTCCCAAAGCAAAATCCCACAAAACAGTTGCTCCCTGATCTTTGGAAAAGTGGTCCATTGCATATCTGACATCCCCCTTAGTAATTCAAAGTGCACATTTGCTTACTTAAGATAGAGAAGTCCTAGAGAAAAGTAAGTTTACACCTTCACTGAGCTCAGCATTTCACAAACTTATTTGACAAAAGTTATCTCTTTTGTAAGCATTTTATTTCTTTATTTAGCTGTACTGGGTCTTAGCTGTGGCACGTGGTTTTAGTTGAAGCATATGAACTCTCAGTTACGGCATCTGGGATTTAGTTCCTGACCAGGGATTCAACCCAGACCCCCTGCATTGGGAGCTTGGAGTCCTAGCCACTGGACCACGAGTGAAGTCCCCAACAACAGGAATTTTTAGTATATCTATTCATCAATGTATTTGTATTCTACAAAAAAGAGCTGAAGAAATGTTGAAGATAGTAAGGCAATAGAAGCATTTCCATGAGATTCAGAAACTAGACAAAAATATCCAGTTTTTGCTGGATTGATTTGTACACAAGGACTTTTATTATAGCTTTATTTGTAGTATAAAACAAACAATAGATAAATGTACATATCTATGTAGAGACATAGTTAAGTGATAAATGCATATGCCATACATAAATATATAATATTTTCAAATAACATTGAGTGCTTGTAAAACAGCATGCATTGCTAGGTAGGCTGAGAAAGCTGGTTGCACAACTGTGCATGCTGGATGGAGTCAGTTAATATACACATATATTCACACACATGTAAAAAAAAAACTCAAAAATATTAATAGTAATTACCTCCAGAAGTTGAAATCAAAGGCAATTTCTGCACTGTATTCTGCATACTTTTCAATATTCTAATGAGAAATAATAAACATTATTTTTAAAAGAGATGGAGAAATAGAACAATCCCTACCTTATAAAATTTCTTCTTTGTCCTTCAGCTGGCACACTATTATTAATAATAATGCTTATTGAGCAGGAATAATCTCTTTTCAGCATGAAACATCTTATATTCATGGAAAAATAATCTTAATACTTATTATTTTTAATGAGAAAAATGTGCTCAGGTTGAACAATTCTTATCAAATACTTCATATGAGTATCTAAAGGAGAACTTGACTTTGTAAAAACTGTGCTGTACACCAAAATCGCCAATAAACTGTGGAGAAGAAGAGAGAGGCTGGAAGTTGGCAGCAGAAAAAAATGGCCTGATAATTCAGAGGCTCCTTCCCAATGAGTGTGGCCTAGAAACAGATCCCAGTGTGGTTCAATAGATTTCTACCATCATCACCACCAACACAAACACCACATACCACACACACATATTCCTACTTCATGATGTAAGTTTCTTAAAAGACCTTTTTCTTTTTTCTTGTTCATGATTTCTTTAAAGTATGCAGCTATCCATTTTATCCTTCCAGTTATCTTCTTCATCTAAAATTCCTCTGCTAAAATAAATATTTGAGGACATTTTCTCTGCATCATTTCCAAGACAAATTTATGGTCAACTATAACTTTGCTAGAAGTTAACTCGCTGACTATTTCATCATTTTTGTTGGGGTCAACTTCAGGGCATATTTCAATACTAAAAGCCACTTGGTGGATATATGCTGCCTCTTTAATATTCCCCCATAGCCTCTAGATTATTTTTTCCCTTCTCTCTTTTGTTTTCTTCAATTCTGCCTTAATTTTTCTTTTTGAACTTTGAAACTCTGATATATAACATCATAAATTGTTTTTGGATACATATTCCCTCAAAGACCTAGGAGCAATAAAATTGTGTCTCCTCAGAAATTAGACAGCTCTGTGAAATGAGCTTATATCATTCCCTATTCTGTTCTGTTTCACATTTATTGTTTTCAAAGAGTTATAGAATTACATTTCTAAAATATAACATGGTGCCCTCTTTTAGTGATCTTTTTAGTTAAGCTTCTAAAAGAAAGGCAAAATAGATTCATTAGAAAGTTCTCTACATTTCAACCATTTTTAGAGATTTTTTCCTGTAATAAATACATGGAAAACAGTCTTTGATTATTCACTAGTTCATAGTGTAGTATAGTGTAGAGGGAAAAATACAGCCTTGGAATGAGATTTGAGTTTCAGACTCAGCTCTACTGATTTTTTTTTTTTTTACCTTTTAGTCTTCTGAATTGATTGCATTATTTTTAAAAGTTTTAATAGTTGATTTACAATGTTGTATTTTTACTGAATATTTTTAATGACTCTATGCTATATCATTCACCTTCTATAAGCCTCCATTTATTTTTCTGCAAAGCATAAAATTGCCTGCCTTACAGGTTTTAATCATGTATAAATGACATTAATCAAATGTGCTATATAACTGTTCATCATTATTAATAATTAAAATTCCCCAATTATTTTGATTCTAGCTTGCTTTGTTATCACTAAAAATACTATTCCCATTGTACTTAACAGATTCTAATGAAAGTTCACATAGCAAAGAGCAAGAAAAACTTGCTATGATGAACAAATTGTAAAAAAATAAACTTGGATTTAATTTTAAACTGCTTATTGACCCTTCTAAATTCTAGAATGGAGGCCACCATTTTAAAAGGTCACTTATGACATTGCCAGCATGAGGTTTATAAAATGCTTTCTTAGCCCATCTCCAATGACTTCCATGACAAATTTAGTTGGGAAGACCCATTGTAAGCTAGATACATGTATATATAAATTGACCATTATTGTAGCAAGATGGCAGCCTCCACCTTGAAGCTAAGACATGCCACTGGGGTGGAGTAAGATGCTACTTTAAACTACCATGAGTAATTTTCATAGTTTGTTGTGGCAAGGGAACAGAGGCAGTTAAGTGTGTATTACAATGTCAGCAGACATACTACTAAGATGAATCTATTTTGACCTTTGTTCACATTCCATCTGGTCTAGTGACTTGGGTGAGTTCACAGGTTCATGATGAGTCAGGCTTCATTTATATCCTCAGAAACATTTGCAGTTTTGAATATTTGACAGCAACACACCCCAATGTGAAAATCCTGAGGGAGTGAGGGATTTGTTAAAGATGTTGCCATGACCTAGGTATACGATGCAGATAATATGAGTTTCTGCTCTGAAAAACCTCACTGTCCTAACACATCCCCAAAACCAACCACAGCATCATAGAATTGACCCCTGGCCAAACTGTAATACATTCCCAATAAAAGTGAAATAAGTTAAAATAAATATCAAAAGGAACCTGGTAAAGGTGATAAGCCACAAAAATCTCCCCTCTGAATATGAAAAGGAGAAGAGCAGGTTATTCCCTTGCCTTACGGATGAAGTGGGGATCCAAGGAGAACACGTCTGGCAGGAAGGAACCACGTTTCCAGGCTGACATCTACATGTAAAACCCTGACATTAGGGTCAGATGGCAAAAGCACTCTTCTACTGCTTCCACAGTCTTATGTGCGAGCTAAGCTGCTTCAGTCGTGTCCAGCTCTTTGCGACCCCATGGACTGTAGCCTGCCAGGCTCCTCTGTCCATTGGATTCTCCAGGCAAGGATACTGGAGTGGGTGGCCATGCCCTCCTCCAGGGGATCTTCCAACCCAGGGATCAAACCAGGGTCTCATACATCTCCTGCATTAACAGGCAGGTTCTTTACTTCTAGCACCACCTGGGAAGCCCTCTCTTAGTCATAAAAATCATCCAAAGTAGAAAAAGAGGATTTGCCCCTAAAATCAAGGAGTCCTTACTGAACCACCACCCCTCACTAGGTTCTCCATCTCAGTTTCCTTAGTGAATTCCCCTCATCATTCTTTTTTAATTCAAAGCAGTGAATAGATTTCTTTACAATCTACACTTAACAATTAGATGTTTTATCCAGTTCCAGAATTCTAATTATTATCTATTTACAGGGGGTAAAAATCGCAAAATTTTATTTTTGGCCCAGTGCTCTGGACTTAACTACAAACCTATCTGCTTGATGTCTTAACTTCTCCACTTTGATGTCCAATAGGCATCTCAGCTTTATCATAGTCAAGACTGATTGTTTGATTTTCCCTTCCCACCTGTCCTGCAGTCTTATTTCAGTGGCAGGTATCTTTATCATGCCACATACTCATACTAAAATTCCTTGCAATCATGTTTTATCTCCCTCTTTTCATCAGTAAAAGTGTTTAGCACTTCAGCAAAAGTATTAGCACTTCCTCTGCATTATGTCCAAGCACGTCTCCAGCTTTCACAGCCACCACCTTGGTTCAGGCCATCAACATCTCTTGCTTGAACAGATGCACCCGCCTCCTAACCTACTCACCAGTTCCTAACCTGCTTCCACTGCCACCAAGATGTCCCTCATTTTCTTCCGATCACTGACCATAGTCTACCTCCTCAGAAAAAAATTTGGGGGATTTGTATGTGTTCCTCTGCTCTTGCTTTATTTCTTATTAGAGTTCTTGATCATCCGATATATGTGTATCATTTGTTTGTGTTTTTGTTGCCTTTATTCCCTGACTAGCATGTGAACTCTTTGAGGACAGGAATTTTGTTTATTAAAATTACCACACTGTGCCCAGAACTTATCAAAATGCTTGGCATAGAGAAAATGCCCAATACATATTTTAAATGAGTGAATATAAAAATACAGTTCCTATCTTCAAGGAATTCACCAGCCAGTAGTAGAAATCAGCATGAACATAGTTAGCTATAATGCAAGCCAACTGTGATTAAACAAATTACAGGATAGCACACGGGAGACAAGATTAATTCTAGCTGGGGTTAGGGAAGGGACAGAGTTTTCTCACACATTACAGACATTTGGACATACACATAAGTATTTAAATTAGGCTGAAACAGATAAATGAGATTTCAGCAAGAAAAGACATGGAGACCAGCATACGGCAAAAACTTGAATGCTTAGAAGTGCTCAGCATATTCAAGGAACAGCAAACGATCCTGGGTGGCTGCCATCTGGAAGCTGAGCTGAGTACCAGGAGAAGGAGATGAGGCTGGGAAAACAGAGTGAGCCAGATTTCAAGGGGTCCTGAATGTAATGAAAGCGATGTTGTTTAATACCATCAAGAAACGTTTGTTAAAAACCTACTCCAGCCCAGACTCTCTGCTACATGCTGGGGATGTAGAAATGACATCTCTTGTTTCTGTGTTCAGGAAATGTACAGCAGAGCACAAGATATCTGAATATTCAGACAAAGAAGTGTCACAGCGTGTTGTGAGTGTCCTAGCAGCCATCTGAGAAGCAACATGATAAAGGAGTGAGGATTCTATAGTGCACAGAAGGAGTTGTACAGAAATATTACATGAAGAAGGCCACGAGTCATGGGCTTTTGGGTTGGAGAGTAAAATGATGATATCTAAGTTTTAGGGAGATTATGTAAGTTAGGGTAGACAATTGAGTGGAAGAGAAAAGAGTCTAAAAAAAAGAAGGAAGTAATTCTCTTCTGAGTAAACACCAAGGAAAGTCTAATTAAACTTGCTTTCGACTTGAAAAGATATTTCAATCTATGCTCTGTCCTGATGAGTACTCAGGAGGTATTCATCTGAGGAGGTTTTCTAATGTTAAATCAGTTTCCTGTCGGTAGAAAGAAAAAAAAAAAAAAAAAAGACGGTCAGAATTCCTTTGCCTGATAATAAATCACATTTCTTTTTAAGTTAAAAAGGTAAGAAATCTAGAAAAATTCATGTAAAAATTCTCAAAACAAGTGAGGAGGAAGAGAGGAGCAACCTGGCAGTGTTCTACAAAATGTTCTTTAATGAAGGTATACTAGGTTATGACACAGCACTGGCATCATGTATACTACTTGTATACTCTCAGTAGTTTAATAATAACCAAGTGAAAAATAAATTGCTACATGCTCTGTTCCCATCCTTCTGCAAACCCTCTTCATGATTTCAAGATGTTAGTTCTGACAAGTTCAAACTATCATCGTGATAATTAGTATCTGACACTTACAGCCTCTTCACCAACAGTACATGTTGTTCATTTGTCAACATATAGTTGCAGTATGGAAAATATTTATCATATATAAGAACCACATTTTGAGTCATTTAAGAACATTTTGATAAGCTAAACATACTGAAGGGTGCTTTCATCACTGATTATTTTTCCCTCTGAGCTATTTCTATTTTGTTAACATGTAATTTTATAAGCTAAACTCATTTTCAAATTCCAGCATTTCTTGGGTTGAGTCCCTTGGAATGCTTCTCTGACTCACTGAAATGGAGGCATAAAAATGAGTATGCTGAGTTTAAAATTTTAAATAAATTAATGTAATTCCCACGCATATGACTATATGAACATATTACGTGTCATTTTCTGATCACTGCAAATGCATGGAAAAACATGCATTGTTTTTCCTTGTAATATTCAGTATATTTCTTTTTTTCTATAAAAACTAAGTAAGATTTAATGAAATTTTTGTTCAAATGCTTATTGTCTCACAGAAATGCAAAGTCTGTGCATTTCTCTGCTTTCTTACTGTAATTATTTTGACTTAGGATTGCTTAATAAGATTTCTCCTCTAGATGAGCGTGAATACTTCCTTAGACAGTTGGGGTCAGGATCAAGTGTAGATGGCATCTGCATTCGTTATCTAATTGAGAAGAAAAATGTAAGTGTGAGGTGTAAGGACAGCATAGTTGTAAGTTAGAAAAAAACTATTATTGTGAATTAATTTTAGAATATTTAAAATCTGCCCTGACCTTTTAAGCTGGATCCATGGGTATAACCATTTTGAAGCTACTTAGGAACTGTGACTCTTGCTCAGTTTACCTCCCAAAGTTACCAGGTCTCAAAATCATCTAGGACATGCCATCATCCCTTCTGGGTAGGCAGCCAAAACTCCTAGGCTTTAGTGGCTCCTGAATAAGATTTCCTGACCCTCATCTGGCCAGGCATTTTCAGAAGGGAGCCTGAAAACACCTGCTCTGTGGCCATTTGGCAGCTTCCCTACAAATATCAGCTGGAGATAACATGGTGTGTACAGAAACAATCTAGAGATCTGGGATTTTACAAGGCAATTTGATAGAGAGCCAACAAAATAAATCATGAAAGTAAATAAACACTAAGTTAAACACTCTTGGAGAAGTGGCACTAGAGCATATTCATGGAAAACAATTCTCCCTGAAGTAGATTCTTAGTGCTTTTTTGTCCCAGAATTATCTGATACATTATTACAGGCTATAGGGATGTTCCTAAAAAGTACTACGGAAAAAACAGTGAAAACAATACAAGCTTGTGAGAAACTTCAAATGAAATGAAATACACAAAGGGATTAGGTCAGAGAAAGATAAATGTATCTTTAAGCAGTGTGTGCCTGAGAAATTATGCATGATCAAAAGTCTTCCCACAGCCCCACTTATGACTAAACATCCTTAGCACAAAGAAAATTACAAACAGGTACACTTCTAAAGTGGAAATGGAAACGAAGAGCTCTCTGTTTTTCTTTACCTTCTTACATTTGTATAACCCTTTATAGTTTAAAAAGAACTTTTGTAAGCATTATTTCCTTTGATTCTTACAATAACCTGGTATGGTAGGTAAAAGATTAAAAATAGAAAGAAAAAAAAAAAAAAACTTGAGGGAGCCAAGTTGTAGATTTGCTTGAAAAATAGCGTCCTTGACTCCACTCATCAGCCGAATCCTAGGCTGCTGGCAACGAGACCGAGCTGGACAAGAAACACTGTCAGAACAGAAGGCACAAGATGTGTGTGCGCATGTGTGCCTGACTGCAAATGTTTTGCCTTCCAAACAAGTCAAGAAATTTCTGAATTTCCTATGATTTCAAAAGACCTGTATCTATTTCTTCTCCCTTTAAGTAACAAGAATAAAAATATAAGCATCCAAAGAGCATTGTACAGTCAGTGCAGCCTGGTGTGAAAGCCTAGACAAGAAAACTCCAGGAAAGAGAACAGAGCCAACATGAGACGCAGAACACATCCATGCAGTCCTGCATTGCTGGAAGGTGTCCATAGGCATCTATAAAATGAATCTGAAGACACATGAAGAAGCTCTCCATACAAGAGCTAGTTTTTATCAAACAACTGTTTTTCAAGGTCATGCTCCACTTAGGAGTATTTCAGTATCCAAACCTCGGTTTCTCTATTATTTACAACAGTTGTTGCCCTTGAGTGTGGATCTGTGCAGAAGCAACATTCCATGGCAGAGAGCCATCTATTACAAACTTTAAGTGTACCTATGTTCTTCACTAGGCAGCTCTGCCTCTGTGTTCTCAGAGTATCTATACTACAATCTTTTAAAACTAATCTCACTCTCTTCCTCAAACTGAATATATTATAAAATCCCCTCTCTCAATAAATGAAAAAAGTATTTTGCAATCTCCCAAGTTATCAGCCTTGTTCCCTGAACAGTTCCTTTTCTCTCTCTCAACCATCCGTCACTTAGTCTCTTTGGTTTTACCCTCATGTTGTTGTTGTGTTAGTCTCTCAGTCGTGCCTGACTCTTTGCGACCCCATGGACTGCAATCCACGAGGTTCCTCTGTCCATGAGATTTTCCAGGCAAGGATATTGGAGTGGGTTGCCATTTCCTTTACCTCCATGATATGTCACAAATAAATGCCCTTTTCTCTACTCTCACTGGTGTTATCTCTCTCCATGTGAGAAGTAATGAGGGTCTGGAATTTCTGAGGAGCACTTTTTTTTTCAATTTATGAACCTCTCCTATTAATTATTTTTTAAATTATTTTATTTAAATTTTTAAATTGTAACAACTAGTTTGTTCTCCACACTTATGAGTCTGCTTCTTTTTATTGTATTGGTTAGTTTGTTGTATTTTTCAGATTCCACATATACATGATAGCACATATTTGTCTTTCTCCATCTGTCTTATTTCACTTAGCATAAAGCTGGTTTTAGAAAGAGCAGAGGAAACCAGAGATCAAACTGCCAATATCCGATGGATCATCGAAAAAGCAAGAGAGTTCCAGAAAAACATCTATTTCTGCTTCATTGACTATGCCAAAGCCTTTGACTGTGTGGATCACAATAAACTGTGGAAAATTCTGAAAGAGATGGGCATACCAGATCACCTGACATGCTTCTTGAGAAACCTATATGCAGGTCAGGAAGCAACAGTTAGAACTGGACATGGAACAACGGATAGTTCCAAACAGGAAAAGGAGTACATCAAGGCTTTATATTGTCACCCTGCTTATTTAACTTCTATGCAGAGTACATCATGAGAAACGCTGGACTGGAAGAAACACAAGCTGGAAACAACATTGCTGGGAGAAATATCAATAACCTCAGATGTGCAGATGACACCACCCTTATGGCAGAAAGTGAAGAAGAACTAAAGAGCCTCTTGATGAAAGTGAAAGAGGAGAGTGAAAAAGTTGGCTTAAAGCTCAACATTCAGAAAACAAAGATCACGGCATCTGGTCCCATCACATGGGAAATAGATGGGAAAACAGTAGAAACAGTGGCTGACTTTATTTTGGGGGCTCCAAAATCACTGCAGATGGTGATTGCAGCCATGAAATTAAAAGATGCTTACTCTTGGAAGGAAAGTTATGACCAACCTAGACAGCATGTTAAAAAGCAGAGACATTACTTTGTCAACAAAGGTCCATCTAGTCAAGGTTATAGTTTTTCCAGTGGTCATGTATGGATGTGAGAGTTGGACTATAAAGAAAGCTGAGCACTGAAGAATTGATGCTTTTGAACTGCGGTGTTGGAGAAGACTCTTGAGAGTCCCTTCAATTGCAAGGAGATCTAACCAGTCCATCCTAAAGGAGATCAGTCCTGGGTGTTCATTGGAAGGACTGATGTTGAAGCTGAAACTCCAGTGCTTTGGCCACCTGATGTGAAGAGCTGACTCACTGGAAAAGACCCCTGATGCTAGGAAAGATTGTAGGCAGGAGGAGAAGGAGATGACAGAGGATGAGATGGTTGATGGCATCATCGACTCAATGGACATGGGTGTGGGTGGATTCCGAGAGTTGGTGATGGACAGGGGCACCTGGCGTGCTGCAGTTCATGGGGGTCACAAAGAGTCAGACACGACTGAGTGACTGAACTGAACTGAACTGAACGTCCTTGAAGTCCATCTATGTTGCTGCAAATGGCAAAATGTTCTTTTTTTTTACAGCTGTGTAGTTTTCCATTGTCTATACCACATCTTCTTTATCCATTCATCTGTTGATGGACACTTTGATTGCCTCCATATCTTGAGAACTGTAAATAATACCTTTGTAGGAGCTTTTTGCTACCCCAAAGGATAAAATCCTAGGCTCCCTAAGCATGGTATGTAAGGTGGTAGCTTTATGATCTAGTCCCTGCCTCATTTTCCAAAGCAGTCTACTGAAACATAACTCCAGCCACACCTAACTTCTTACAGCCTTTCCAAATGCTATAATCAGTTCAATTCTCTATATTTCATACTTTTGTTTGTTCTGCATGAAACATTCTTTTCCCACTCCTGTGTGTCTCCCTCTAAGTATGTTACAAAATAGAGTTTAAACACGACCTTCTCTGTGAAACCTCCATTCTCACATTCTAACATAGGGAGCTGCCCTTCTTCTATGCCTTAGCTACTTTTACTGAATTAGTATTACTCTTGATAACATTAGAGCCAGATATCCTGGAGTGTGATGTCAAGTGGGCCTTAGGAAGTATCACTATGAACAAAGCTAGTGGAGGTGATGGAATTCCAGCTGATCTATTTCAAATCCTAAAGGATAATGCTGTGAAAGTGTTGCACTCAATATGCCAGCAAAGTTGGAAACTCAGCAATGGCCACAGGACTGGAAAAGGTCAGTTTTCATCCTGACACACTCTGACACATCCTGTAAAGGACACAACTGTACTCATTTCACATGCTATCAAAGTAATGCTCAAAATACTTCAAGCTAGGCTTAAACAGTATGTGAACTGAGAAATTCCAGATGTACAAGTTGAATTTAGAAAAAGCAGAGGAACCACAAATCAAATTGCCAACATCTGTTGAATCATAGAAAAAGCTAGAGAATTTCAGAAAACCATCTATCTCTGCTTCATTGACTACACTAATACTTTTGACTGTGTGGATCACAACAAACTGTGGAAAATTCAAGAGATGGAAATACCAGACCACCTTACCTGCCTCCTGAGAAATCTGTATACAGGTCAAGAAGCAACAGTTAGAACTGGACATGGAACAATGGACTGGTTCCCAATTGGGAAAGGAGCACATCAAGGCTGCATATTGTCACTCTGCTTATTTAAATTATATGCAGAGTATAGCATGCAAAATGCTGAGTTAGATGAAGCACAAGCTGGAATTAAGATTGCCAGGAGAAATATCAATAACCTCAGATATGCAGATGACACCACCCTAATGGCAGAAATTGAAGAGGAACTAAAGAGCCTCTTGATGAAAGTGAAAAAGAAGAGTGAAAAAGCTGGCTGAAAACTCAACATTCAAAAAACTAAGATTATGGCATCTGGTACTATCACACTATGGCAAATAGATGGGGAAACAATGGAAACAGTGAGCAACTTTATTTTCTTGGGCTCTGAAATCACTGTGGATGGTGACTGCAGCCATGTAATTAAAAGAAGCTTGCTCCTTGGAAGAAAATCAATGACAAACCTAGACAGAGTATTAAAAAGCAGAGACATCATTTTGCCTACAAAGGTCTGTATAGTCAAAGCTATGGTTTTTCCAGTACTCATGTACGGATGTGAGAACTGAACAATTAAAAAAAGCTGAGCATCGAAGAATTGATGCTTTTGAACTATGGTGCTAGAGAAGACTCTTGAGAGTCCCTTGGACTGCAAGTAGATCCAACCAGCCAATCCTAAAGCAAATCAGTCCAAATCATTCATTGGAAGGATTGATGCTGAAACTGAAGCTCCAATACTTTGGCCACCTGATGCAAAGAAATGACTCATTAAAAGATCCTAATGCTAAGAAAGTTTGAAAGCAGGAGGAGAAGGGGACAACAGAGGATGAGATGTTGGATGGTATCACGGACTCAATGGACATGAGTTTGAGCAAGCTCTGGGAGATGGAAAAGGACAGGGAAGCCTAGAGTTCTACAGTCCATGGGGTTGCAAGAGATGGACAAGACTGAGCAACTAAACAACAACAAGAAACTGATATTATTAGATTTTTTGTTTTAATTTCTTTTCTATGTTTTCCCCTTTACTAATTAAAAAATTATGCATTCTATGTTATTCAATGTTATTCACTTCTAGTGTAATCACCTACCATATACAGCAAATAAGCATATGTTAAGTGAATGGATGCTAAATGAGTTTCCAGGAAATTTTTTTAATATGTAGAATGTCTTCCCAGGTGGTTCAGCTAGTAAAGTATCTGCCTGCAATGTGGCAGATCTGGGTTTGATCCCTGAGTCAGGAATATCCCCTGGAAAAGAGAATGGCAACCCACTCCAGCAAATATTCTTGCTGGAGAGTCCATGGACAGAGGAGCCTAGCAGGCTACAGTCCATGGGATATCTAAGAGTTGGATACGACTGAGTGACTAATACTTTCACTTTTACAGTGGCCTAATACCAAATTGAAAATCATTATTGCCAAAAATCTCTAATCTTAACCTACGTTTTTCAAGTGTGCAGATAAAATGAAAACTAAAAGTAGTAAGTATCCTATAGGCAATAACTATTATATTAAACTGCATCCCATATAACCTTGGTAGGAACAGATTAAGCCAGATCCTAAACTGATGGCCCACATAGACAAGAAATAAACAAAAGATGACTTACCACATGATAACAAAAGTTTTCAATCCATTCCACTCATTTTCTAATTTATCTTATCACTATTAGGTAAAGGAACACCTGGTTTAAAGACTACTGAAAGAATTGTTATCACTGTCTCTGTACCAATCAAGAGTGCTGTCTCCAGAAAGCTCCATAAGAATCAGCCCTAGGGTTTGTCCTTGCAAGTTGTCTGAGTTAGAACTAAACCAGGGAGCCAATGCCCTGTTCACAAACTATGTCCTGATACTGTGATGGGCAGAGTAAGATTCAGACTTACCTTTACTGTATGAAAACATTCCTATGAAAATAGAAAAAATAAATGTAAAAATGATAGATAATTTCTTAAGGAGTAAAAACCTGGTGGTAAAAATCAATATAATAAGAAAAAATAGTTGAAAACCTCTTTTAAAGGGAAAAAATGAGAAGCAATAATGAAGGTGAGGAGGTTTTTCCTTATTTGTTTGTTTCTGCAGGTTAAAAGCCTCCAGATCGATGCCCAGTTTAAGTCATGAGGGTCACTCTTAAGGAACGTCGATATCAAGGAGAAGGTTCAGAGAGGAATTACAAAGAATACTAAGCAGAAGGGAAAGTCAGAGAATTTTAGGCTAGGGAAGAGATGCCAAAATCACAGCAAAGGGCTGACTAATAATTTCATATATATTAAGATGTTAACATAAAAGGAACCCAAACTTTCCCTGTCAGTGATGGATCAAAAGCAGAGAATATGAGACTTCCCTGGTAGTCTAGTGGTTAAGAATCTACCTGCCAATGCAGGGGACACAGGTTCGAACCCTGGTCTGGGAAGATTCCACATGCCATGGGGTAACTAAGCTTGCCACCACAAACTGAAGCCCATCCGCTCTCTGCGCACAACAATGAAGACCCAGCATAGCCTAAATAAATTTATGAAGTTATTTTAAAAAAACAAACAATCAGAGAATACTATCAAAATCAAAGAAAAGGCATTGGGCTTAGGAGAGAGGATCTCTTGACTTTGTGAATGGTGAACCAGTAGATGACCATGGAGCGAGGTTATGAAAACTTCCAGGAAGGACTGAAAATTGTCTATTTTGAAAGGTTTAGGCATTCAGCTTCCCACAGGAAGGAAGATACATTACATCCTCTGCCTTGAATATTTCCAGTTTTGTGAGTTAATAACATTATCTTATATTCATCATGTATTTACATAACATCCTGAAAAATACAATACACTCCATATTACTCCTCTATGGAGCAAAATATCACAATAGGTTTAAACTTCCTTCACAGAAACTAAGTTTGATGCCTTTGACCATTTTTTGTCCACCTGCCACATCCTTCCCAATTTCTCTGCAACTTCTAATAAATATGGAGCACCAAAAAATACACAGCTCTTCAATAAGTGCCCAGGAAATGCCAAGTCAAAATAGGCAGATTACTCCATGGTTTCTGCATGTCATACATCTATTAATACATCCTAGGATCATGTTCACACTTTTAATAACTGCACTAGGCTGCTGACTCATATTCGGGCATGTTTCTACTTCCTTCGTACCTACATAATTATTCCCTTTCTTGTGTCAGCCTGGTTTCTTTTTTCCTTAATCTCATCCTATTTAGCTTGACCATTTTTCTCAGTTTTCAAGGGTCCATTGAACTGTTGTCCTGAAGTTCATAAATCAATAATGTTACCAAAATGAAGATTTTCTTTTCTAACTTTCAAATAATCAAAGGATACGAAAGGTTGGAGGAAAGCTCAATAATTCTTTTAACTTGTGTGCAAGGCTCTCTGCTAAGGATTAGGGGGTAAAACAAACATGATTCCTGCTTCCTGATAGATTGCAGTCTATCAATGATAGAGATAAGAAAATAGAAAACGACAGCCCTCTACGATAAGTGCTTTGATAGGAAGGGCAGGCAGCGACAGGACGAAATAAGAGTGAGCACAGGGAGAATTACTGGTCTAGAAGCTGTGAGTGCATTTTGTAGTACCACCTGACCTCCAAACAAAAGAATTCAGAAGAAGGAGAGGCTAAAACCCTGAGAATCTGCACAAACATATGAACTAACTGCTTTAAACCTCACAGCAACCCTGTATGGCAAGTATGGTTAGCCCCGAGTTAAAGATGAAGAAACTCAGCATTTAATAGGGTAGGTAACTTATCCAAAGGTCACACACTTCTGGCTAATAAGTAACAGAACTAGATTTCCAATCCAGGTCTGTATGACTCCAAAGTTCATGAATGACCATACTGCTTTTCAAATAGTCTCTATGTTTCTAGTTTATTAACAGAAATGCCATGTGGGATGAAATCTAAAATTTCAGAAATCTAGATAATGTCAACTGTTTCTTTTATGTGGCATTCAATCAAAATATGACAACAAACTAATCTGACATAAGCTTATCCCAAACTATTCTGGTATCTTTCTCACACTGCGAATTCAGGAAACCAATTACCTGATGACTTGCTAGTTATGTTTCTAGGATACAAAAATATAATAATGCATTCATAATTTCAAGGGCCAATATTTCTTCCAATTTTAAAAAAGACACCATATTTTTTCCACCTTTGGGCACTTTCATCTTCTGCAGAAAATATTCTATAGTTAATAACAGTAGAAAGCACTCAACAATATCAGGAGTAACTTGAGTATCTATTCAGATGGCTCACTGATAGTAGTTTCCTGTCACAAGCAGGTAGCTAATATTTAATATGTATTCAAATAGGAAAAGGAAACAATCCAACCAATCAATCTGGCACACAGAATTGTTTAATAGTTAATACCTGAAATTCTACATTCAACACCTGTTAAAATATCGTCCATCCAACAAATGCAACATTTAAGCTAATTTCTGCAATAGGTCTCTCTGAAAAGCCCCTCAAAGTTGAGGTGCACCAATAGCAGTAGCTTGTCCTGTACTTGATTCTGTACTTGAAGGGCATCTTCATCTCAATCTGCCCATTCCTCAAATTTCCCTTGGCTCACAGGATGATCCATATCATGCACTCACAATTTCTTTAGTAGATCATATGCTGATAGATTCCTAGAAACATCTACTCCTTCTCCTCAAAAACCTACCAGCATGGAATTTAAATTGGCATAACCATATTAGAAAAACCAATATTTACTAAAGCTTAACTTAGAAATGCCTACATGTGTTCACCCAAAGACATGCACTAGAATATTTATAGTTGTGCAATTTGTGATATCCAAAAGCAGAAACTCTCCAAATGTCCAACTACAGTAGAATGAATAAACTGTGCTCTATTCACACAAAAGAATACTTTACAGCCATTGGAATGAATAACCACAACTACATACTACAATAGGGATGCATCTCACAGACACAGTGGAGAATAAAATACACACCCATAACATATGATTCTGTATATGTAAAGAATAAAAGGTGGAAAATTTAACATATTCTATTGGAAGTTTGGATACTTGTTACTTTTAAGGGGGTGATAACAGGAAGGCAACATGAGGAAGGCATCTAAGATGCTGATAATATCCTCTTTCTTAAGTGGGATGTCAATTAATCAAATGTAAGCTGTTTTGTGAAAATTAATTGACTTACTTTTTTATATATGTATGAAGTGAAGTCACTCAGTCATGTCTGACTCTTTGCGACCCCATGGATTGTAGCCTACCAGGCTCCTGTGTCCATGGGATTTTCCAGGCAACAGTACTGGAGTGGATTGCCATTTTCTTCTCCAGGGAATCTTCCTGACCAAGGGATCAAACCCGGGTCTCCCGCACTGTAGACAGACGCCTTACTGTCTGAGCCACCAAGTATTATACTTCAATAAAAGGTTTTCAAAGTCCCTACAGGCTTGAAATTTTAAATAGCTAATTTTTTGAGAGATTAAAATGGACCATATGAAATATTACCTATGGGATAGAAAAAATGCTGTGTAAGGACCTGCATTTTAAACAATATGATCATTGCCCAGATAGACCTGGGTCCCTTTCACTTCTAAAAATGAGATTCCCATGTCTCCCTACACATTGCCCTAGTCCATATTCTGGCTGTAGTTTCCAGCCCATTCCTTTGGATCATAAATAATGCTCCATTTCTGCTAAAACTCTCTTCTCACTCTTGAAGGACATACTCTGATCTGTGAGCCTTGAAAGCAAGGTACTTTTCAACCAGCCCTCCCATATTCTTCTCCTTCCGTCTAAATATCCTGCACTGCTTATGCAGGCATCTTCATCTCTATCCAGAACACTCTAGGGAATCACCCTCACAATGGCCTCACCTCTCTCTGCTGTCTTTAGCTTGCCTCCTGTGCCAATTAAGAGTAATGAAGTCAGTCTGTTTCATAAAAAAATTATTTTTTGGCCTTTATGTATGATACATGAATTTTATTTTAAAATACTTCTTGTTCCATTTATAATCTATAACTGTTGTTCAAGTTTAAATCATTCATTATCATAGAAATTTTATTAACAATGTTGTTGCTGTTCAGTCATTCAGTCGTGTCCAACTCTGCAACCCTATGGACTACAGCACACTAGGCTTCCCTGTCCTTCCCTGTCTCCTAGAGTTTGCTCAAACTCATGTCATTGAGTCAGTGATGCCACTGAATCATCTCATCCTCTGTCACCCCCTTTCCTCCTGCCCTCAATCTTTCCCAGCATCAGGATGTTTTCCAATGAGTCGGATCTTTGCATCAGGTGGAGCTTCAGCCTCATCAGCCCTTCTAATGAATATTCAGGATTGATTTCCTTTAGGATTGACTGGTTGGATCTCCTTGCAGTCCAAGGGACTCTCAAGAGTCTTCTCCAATACCATAGTTCAAAAGCATCAATTCTTCAGCACTCAGCCTTCTTTATGGTCCAACTCTCACATCCATACATGACTACTGGAAAATCCATTGCTTTAACTATATGAATCTCTGTTGGTACAGTGAATATCTCTGCTTTTTAATAACAAACTTTTCTTTCAAAGAGCAAGTGTCTATCAAGTTCATGGCTGCAGTCACCATCCTCAGTGACTTCGGAGCCCAAGAAAATAAAATCTGACACTGTTTCTATTTTTTCCCCATCTATTTCCCATGAAGTGATGGGATCAGAGGTCATAATTTTAGTTTTTTGAATGTTGAGTTTTAAGCCAGCTTTTTCACTCTTCTTTTTCACCTTCATCCTGTTTGCTTTCTGCCTTTAGGGTGGTGACATCTGAATATCTGAGGTTGTTGGTATTTCTCCTGCCAATCTTGATTCCAGCTTGTGATTCATCCATGGTACATAATTTTATATTCTCATTAAACTTTGTCTTTGAATGATCTATTCTTTACCATTCATAGCTCCCTCACTACTGGAAAGCATCTAGAGGCTGGCCTTACATAGGCCTGAATGTAAATATCAAAATGGATACTGTTTACAATATTACAAGACTCAAACATACTTTTGTGAACACTTCATACCTGCAAAAAGAAAATGTAATAATATACATGACTGAGTGAAATCAGAGAAGAAGAAATATCATATGATATCCCTTATGTGTATAGAATCTAAAATAATACAAATGAACTTATAAAACAGAAACAGTCTCACAAATTTAACCAAATTATGGTTTCCAGAGGAAGGATGTTGGGGAGGGATAGTCAGGGAGTTTGGAATGGACATGTACACACTGCTGGATTTAAAATGGATAACCAACAAAGACCTACTGTATAGCACATGGAACCCTGCTCAATGTTATGTGGCAGCCTGGATGGGAGGGGAGTTTGGGGGAAAATTGATACATGTATATATATGGCTGAGTTCCTTCACTGTTTACCTGAAACTATCACAACATTGTTAATCAGCTATGAAATGAAACGAAATGAAATGAAGTTGCTTCAATCCTGACTGACTCTTTGTGACCCCATGGACTATAGCCTGCCAGGCTCCTCTGTCCATGGATTTTCTAGGCAAGAACACAGGAGTGGGTTGCCATTTCCTTCTCTGGGGATCTTCCTGACCCAGGGATTGAACCTGGGTCTCCCTTATTGCAGGTAAGACTCTTTACTTTCTAAGCCACCATGGTATAATCAGCTATACCCCAATACAAAATAAAAAGCTTTAAAAAAAATAATAACCACGCAGTGCAAGAATATTTGAGAATTTCTAGCTCTCCTTTCTCAGGAGAATAAGAAAACACATATTGTTTTAAATTCACCCAAACGTCTACTTGACGTTGATAGCAAATAATGCCTTGTTTTTGTTTTCACCATTTCCTAGGAGGGCCACCTCCCATACACAGCTCATTTACAGACATTACTGAGCCCTTCTAAATTACTACAGCTTCAAGTTACCAGCCCTTTCCATACACTCTGGTTCTCTTTGGTAAACCATCACTCAGAATCCCCTCTGTAGGCTGCTTATCTAGACTGACATAATTATAATTTTATAATATTAAACATGGCTTTAGTGGTATTTTAAGAGAAGTAAACATAAAACTCACAAAAGTAAGGAAGGAAGGAATCTTACATCTAGCAGGCATCTATTACCTTTAGAGCTTTTTGCTGGTACTTGCCTGTATGCTATTGTTTTTAGTCCTTTTATAGAAGAACTGTGCAAAAAGGATCTTCACAACCTGGATAATCACGATGGTGTGATCACTCATCTAGAGCCAGACATCTTGGAATGTGAAGTCAAGTGGGCCTTAGAAAGCATCACTATGAACAAAGCTAGTGGAGGTAATGGAATTCCAGTAGAGCTATTTCAAATCCTGAAAGATGATGCTGTGAAAGTGCTGCACTCAATATGCCAGCAAATTTGGAAAACTCAGCAGTGGCCACAGGACTGGAAAAGGTCAGTTTTCATTCCAATCCCAAAGAAAGGCAATGCCAAAGAATGCTCAACTGCTACTGCTACTGCCAAGTCACTTCAGTCGTGTCCGACTCTGTGTGACCCCATAGACGGCAGCCCAGCAGGCCCCCTTGTCCCTGGGATTCTCCAGGCAAGATCACTGGAGTGGGTTGTCAGTTCCTTCTCCAGTGCATGAAAGTGAAAAGTCAAAGTGAAGTCGTCCAGTCGTGTCCGACTCTCAGCGACCCCATGGACTGCAGCCTACCAGGCTCCTCCGTCCATCGGATTTTCCAGGCAGGAATACTAGAGTGGGGCACTACCACACAATTGCACTCATCTCACACGCTAGTAGAGTAATGCTCAAAATGCTCCAAGCCAGGCTTCAGAAATACATGGACTGTGAACTTCCTGATGTTCAAGGTGGTTTTAGAAAAGGCAGAGGAACCAGAGATCAAATTGCCAACATCTGCTGGATCATGGAAAAGGCAAGAGAGTTCCAGAAAAACATCTATTTCTGCTTTATTGACTATGCCAAAGCCTTTGATAGTGTGGATCACAATAAACTGTGGAAAATTCTGAACAAGATGGGAATACAAGACCACCTGACCTGCCTCTTGAGAAATCTGTATGCAGGTCAGGAAGCAACAGTTAGAACTGGACATGGACCAACAGACTGGTTCCAAATAGGAAAAGGAGTACATCAAGGCTGTCTATTGTCACCCTGCTTATTTAGCTTCTATGCAGAGTACATCTTGAGAAATGCTGGGCTGGAAGAAACACAAGCTGGAATCAAGATTGCTGGGAGAAATATCAATAACCTCAGATATGCAGATGACACCACTCTTATGGCAGAAAGTGAAGAGGAACTAAAAAGCCTCTTGATGAAAGTGAAAGAGGAGAGTGAAAAAGTTGGCTTAAAGCTCAACATTCAGAAAACTAAGATCATGGCATCTGGTCCCATCACTCCATGGGAAATAGATGGGGAAACAGTGGAAACAGTGTCAGACTATTTTTCTGGGCTCCAAAATCACTGCAGATGGTGACTGCAGCCATGACATTAAAAGACGCTTACTTCTTGGAAGGAATATTATGACCAACCTAGATAGCATATTCAAAAGCAGACATTACTTTGCCAACTAAGGTCCATCTAGTCAAGGCTATGGTTTTTCCAGTAGTCATGTATGGATGTGAGAGTTGGAGTGTGAAGAAGGCTGAGCGCCGAACAATTGATGCTTTTGAACTGTGGTGTTGGAGAAGACTCTTGAGAGTCCCTTGGACTGCAAGGAGATCCAACCAGTCCATTCTGAATGATATCAGCCCTGGGATTTCTTTGGAAGGAATGATGCTAAAGCTGAAACTCCAGTAGTTTGGCCACCTTATGCGAAGAGCTGACTCATTGGAAAAGACTGTGATGCTGGGAGGGATTGGGAGCAGGAGGAGAAGGGGACGACAGAGGATGAGATGGCTGGATGGCATCACTCACGTCAATGGACGTGAGTCTGAGTGAACTCTGGGAGTTGGTGATGGACAGGGAGGCCTGGCGTGCTGTGATTCATGGGATTGCAAAGAGTTGGACACGACTGAGTGACTGAACTGAACTGATAACCTTGCAACATGGGTCTTATAATCTCCCTTTTGCAGATGAGAAAATAGAGGCTTGTCGCAAATCACAGAACATGGACAATGCAGAGCAAGACATTAAACCAGGCATCAGCAAAAAAGTGTTTTCTATTAAGTTACAACAAATATTTTAGGCTTTGTGAGTCACATAATTTCTCTGTCTCATATTTTTCTTTGTTTCTTTGCTGGTTGGTTTGTTTTCATAACCCTTTAAAAACTTAAAAACTATTTTTAACTATTTGGCTGGATTTGGTCCAAAGATGGTGGTTTGAAGACACCTGTCTTAAGAAGTTGGGGGAAATACATGCTTACGTATGTGCTGTGGACATTGGGCCAGAATTAATTCCTAATTCTACCACTTACTAGCTAACATTTATGAAGATGTTGTAAAACTTCTACGAGGCAACATTCTAGGTATTATACATGTATTTACTTATTTAATTCTCCCAAAAATTATTCCCCCATTCTACAGATAAGGAAACCAGAGTAGCTGAATAACTTGAGAAAGCCTACACACAGCAGTAAGTGGTGTAACCCAGGCCCTCTAGCTACAAAGCCCATGTTTTATAATATTATGTTAATATTATTGAAGTCGGGATAAACTATCTGAACAGGATAAGTAATTGGGTTGCACATATATACAAAAGGAAGCTTTGCATTTATTTTCAATGATCCTTTGGCCCTTGCAAGAAAAGCAGTTGGTACCTCAGGCTGTTGTAACTGGGACTAAGGCATGTAGATTCTAGAAGATGCCATTATGTATGATTCTCCAGGTTCATAAGGATGGAAAGCAGAACCTAGACAGGGTGACTGGTCAAAGGCAAAAGGACACACTAGATTTGAGTTCAGTTAACCAGGGTCAAAGGAGCATAAGGTGCTAGTTGGAATTCAAGGTATGAACAGCAGGACAATTAAGTAGGGGATAATTGATAGGCATCCAAATGGGCAGGCAATTTGTATCAGGACTGCAGCTTAAAACGTCAGGGTGCCTGGTATACAGGCAAAGCCTTGGTAAATGTGATTCCCCTATGTCCATACTGAGAGTGATGTGACTGACTCAGTCCTGAGCTGCACAGTTATTGCATCAGTAAAGGTAGATCTTTGCAGATCCTTGGTCTGTACTGTGATCAGGGTAAAAAGTGAGACTCATCTGAAAAGTCAAGTTCTGTTAGATCAACCTACTAGAGTTCAAGATCTATAAAACAGGGACCCAGGAAGACCTTTCAAATCCCATGAATCTTTATGTTGTTCAGCTTCTAAGTCATGTCCAACTCGTCACAATCCAATGGACTGCAGCACGCCAGGCTTCCCTGTCCCTTAACATCTCCCAGAGTTTGCCAAAGTTCATATCCACTGAATCAGCAATGCCATCCAACCATCTCATCCTCTGTTGCCCTCTTCTTCTTTTGCCTTTAATCTTTCTCAACATCAAGGTCTTTTCCAATGAGTCAGTTGTTCACATCAGGTGACCAAAGTATTGGAGCTTCAGCTTTAGCATCAGTCCTTCCAAAGAGTATTCAGGGGCTTCCCAGATGGTTCTAGTGCTAAGAACACTTAAGCCTTTACAGGAGACATAAAACATGTGGGTTTGATCCCTGGGTTGGGAAGAACCCCTTGGAGGAGGTCATGGCAACCTACTCCAGAATCCTATGGCATGCACACGTGTTCCCTTATTCCTTTGTGCAGACACCCACACAGCCAACCACGTTAGTCTTGTCCCCATGGCATGCTCTCCAGCAACATTGCTTTGACATGAATTTTAAAGTTTTTAAATCCAAAACAACAAACATCACTATTTATTGTTATTGCAATTAAGCTGTTACCAACCACAGATAATAAAGGTTAAAAGAAAAGGAAAAAAATAAACTGTAGTCTTCTGTGGTGGGAGTGAAAGTGTTAGTCTTTAGTCCTGTCAGACTAAAAGTCTTCCAGGCTCCTCTGTCCGTGGAACTCTTCAGGCGAGAATACTGGAGTGGGTTGCCATTCCCTCTCCAGGGCATCTTCCTGACCCAGGGATCGAACTTAGGTCTCCTGCATTGCAGGCAAACTCTTTTTAATTGTAATAAATTGAAATGGCCTACAAGGATCTGTGTGAGCTGGCCCATGATGGTCCCTCAACCTGAGACTCTTGGGCAGGCTGTTCCCTTTCCCTGAAATGCTCACCACCACCTGTTTCTTTGCCATCTTTGTGACTGAACTTACTACATTTTTCACATTTTGTTTTATTTTTTGCTTTGTCACATTTATCTTATTTTTTAATTATATACAGTTTTAAAGTGATGTGCCTTGCCTTGTTTCCCTCACTAGACTGTAAGCTCCATGAAAGCAGAGACCATCTCTGCTTAGTTCATCATGGTATCTCCACCTAGGACTTAGCACAGTTTCATAAATTTGTCCTTGGCAATTATCCATTATGAATAAATCTCCATTGACAGAGTATTGAAATGCCTAAATTAATTCTCCCCTAGACTGAACAAAAACTTCCTGAAGCCGAGAAATATGTACTACAAATACAAACTGTCAGTAGTCTTATGTAACAACACCAGGAAAATCATATGACACAGGATAAATAGAGTATCATCACGTTATTTATACTAAAATGTGCCCACAAGTTCCCTGGGACAGAGAAGGGACTATATATATAACAAAAAGATTCTGCTGGTAAACAAATACCAAGAATATTTCTGCCTTCCACATAGTAAACAGTAGGCTTCTCTTGCTTGCTGATGAAAGAATTTACAAAGCAATCAGTCCTGCTTTTCCCTTTCTATTTTTGACTGGAAACAGCTATAATTAAGTAAATTACCTGGCATCCTTGAGTACTCAAAGTCCATGTTGTCTATGACCACTCAAATAACAAGGGCATCTTTGGCATTCCAAATGTATATAAAGTAATCAATATAGAAAAAGAATAAATTAATCAAAAGTTATATAATCTTATTCCCTGGAAAGAATCTGATTAAATCTCTATCCTTTGTAGCTATTTCTAATCTAGGGCAGTGCAGGTGTTTACAATCATTTGTGCGATGACCTCAGGTAACCCAAGGATAGTTTTAATTGCTTATCAAACGTAATTTTATGAATGAGATAAAGATATTGTGCAAGTATATAAAACACCTTTGAAATACAGAGAGCCTTTCAAGATGTGATTTTTAGTTAGCTTGCTACTCTTTCTTTAGAGTCTAATTGATTTTCTTGACATCTCTTTAGTCTGGCAAACTGCCTGCCTAAGTACTTTATCTGACCTTCAGGCTGTTTGCCAGGTATTGATCCAATACGTACAAAGGCTGTGTTGTATCAGCTCTCCTAACTTTGATAAGGGCTAATGTACCAGCGTCAAGCAGACAGAAAGTCAATGGTCTCAAAATTTCTCTCATCCTCTTCTATCTGTATCTTCCTTTCTTATGCAAGAATTTCAAGTCCTATCAAAATCAGATCTTAAGCAGATCAGATGCACTTTTGGCCCTAATTTATTTTCTAGAATTTTTTTAAAAACATCTGTTAGAAGAGGTCTCTAGGCAACAATAAATACAAATGTTTAGAAATATTAGAAGTTAAAATAATATCACCAGTTAAGTAAAACTAGGTATGACTTAAGGAGATGCTTAGGGAGGATTTGGGCTTCCCTGGTGGCTCAGATGGTAAAGAACCCACCTGCAATGCAGGAGACCTGGGTTCGATCCCTGGGTCAGCAAGATACTCTGGAAGAGGGCATGGCAACGACTCCAATGTTCTTGCCTGGAGAATCCCCATGGACAGAGGAGCCTGGCAGGCTACAGTCCATGGAGTCGCAAAGAGTCAGACACAACTGACAACTGAACAACTAAGCACTCATGTATTTCAGTTTCCCTTGATAATAAATTTTAGGAAAACATTTTCACTGGACAAATGGCTCTGGGCAGGTTGAGGAGATCCACGCCAACAAAACATCCTAATTACTCAGGTCAGAATGAAATCCTTGAAGATAGAGAGAACAAACCACCTGAAAGTCGAGTTGCTGAAATAAGCCTTTTGGGAAACAGAGAACCTTACTGAGAATGTATTTTGTGTTTTGAAGATGATTTGGGATAGATAAAATTGACTGATTTCACCATACAGAGCTGCTGCTGAGATGTTTTGCCCTCTGTTAATGAACTTCCAAAAAATAATTGGAAGGACCTAGAGATTTCATAATGCCTTTGCATGGAGTGAAACAGTGTTGACTGATGCCTACTTTATCTGATCTAGGTCTTTTTATAGCTTGGAACAGAGAGAAAGCCATGAAAACTTTACTTACTTTTAAGTCACCAGCCTGAGGAAAAAATTACTAGTTAGAAAAAATGAAAAAATACACATTCATCATCATATGCCACTTCAGGCAATCTACATTCTGAAAAGTCATTCTAAGCAGCTGGATGGAGCCTGAGTTGATGACTGGCCGTGGTGGGAAAGAGGAGTCCCGTAGAACTGACATAGGTGAGAAGATGTAGAGGGTTCTGCAGGGGTGGCTGTGGATGGAAGAGGAATAGAAGACCACACAGAGTTGGCATGGGTGGGAAAGGCACACAGGATGCCACAGGACTGCGTGGAAGTGGGAAAGTGCAGAGGATTTTGCAGTTCTCAAGTGCATAAGCCCAAGAAAACTGTGCTGAGAATGGGGCTACCTGGATCATTCTAATCTCCAGCTGTACTAATCAAGAGTCACAGAAAATGTAGAATGAACTCCCCTTCATCTGTTAGATTCAATGGCTCAAATGATATTGCAGTCAGGGCTGAAGAAAAGACTTTAAAGCTGCTCCTAAAACCAGGGGAGCTTTTTGCATATGAAATACTGAAGGGCTGGGCCGCTTAGCATCACTTCACTAGATGAGGAGGAGGAAGCCTAAGAAGAGAAGCATTGTTTCAGAGAAAGCAGAAGAAGGGTAAGGGTGAGAAGGCCCAGAAATGCCTTTAGATAACTGCATACTCTATGCTGGCTTAGGATCCAGATATTGACAGGCTTCTGGACCAGAAAACCTTAGTCAAATCCATGATTTCTAGGGAGGAAATTTTGAATAGAGAAGTCATGAATGAGAGGTGATGATTACTCCAGGCTGTTTTGTCAATTACCAGTTAAATCGGTCTTGCTATTGTGATTACAATGGTGTTTGTCTCCAGCAGCTGGAGGCAAAAGGACCTTGAAAACAAGGAGAGGAAACCAACTGAAATTTGGCATCAAAAATAGTTGAGACAAATACACCTAGGGAATAAACATTACAAAGCGGTGGAAGGTCTGAAAAAGCACCATTGCCAGGAGAGTCAGGAAGGGGGCAAAGTGACAGGCTGCAGCCGCAAAGCCATGCACATCACGTGAATCAGGCAGAGACTTGTTTTACCTTCTCCCGGAAGGGTGTGTGAGAGCAGATCTAAGGTACTATTTATGGATTTGCATTAAAAACAAAAACAAAAAACAGACACATAAAAGAAATTCAGTAAATGGTATATAAGCAAAACTGATGTTAAGTTCAGTCGCTCAGTCGTGTCCGACTCTTTGTGACCCCATGAACTGCAGCACGCCAGGCTTCCCTGTCCATCACCATCTCCTGGAGTTCACTCAGACTCACGTTCATCCAGTCTGTGATGCCATCCAGACATCTCATCCTCTGTCGTTCCCTTCTCCTCCTGCCCCCAATCCTTCCCAGCATCAGAGTCTTTTCCAATGAGTCAACTCATCCCAGCATGAGGTGGATGGGACCCCCTTAAAAAAAATTTAAAAATTGGCAAGTCACAGTCAAAAAGAGGGACGGAAAACTGGGGTCAGAAAGCCAAATTACAAAATGGAAAAAGAGTTTACAGTATTGTATTGATAAAGCTGCTTTTCAGCAGAGTACAAAAATCACTTCACCTCTTTAGTCCTTAATTGTAAAGGGAAGGTTATGGATGACAGGATTGTTAAGGCCTAGTCCAGCTCTAAATATCTACGCCTTACAGCAGGTTTCAAAATTCAGCTTCTTCTAAATCTGGCTCTAACCTTACTTTGGGGAATTCTCTGACATATATCCTATTTCACTCTGCTGGCCCCAAAGGTCATCTGCTTATGCTACATGCTTATGAAAAGCACATTTGCCCTTTTTAAATGAAGGGAATGAAGATGGCAGAAAGAATGAAGTGGAAATCAGAAGCCCTGACTGGTGTTGGTGCATCCTACAGAGATGCAGGATGTTTCCCTCGGGTCTAAAGAGAGGGGCCAGGTTAGGTTGTCACTGAGGTTCTTGCCAGCTCTATGTGCTGGTCTCTCTCAACTTCTCAGGCCTTCACACAAGTTCTCATCAATTAGATGTCTCTTAGCAAGGATACTTTGGGGCTCCAAAATCACTGCAGATGGTGACTGCAGCCATAAAATTAAAACACGCTTACTCCTTGGAAGAAAAGTTATGACCAACTTAGATAGCATATTCAAAAGCAGACATTACTTTGCCAACTAAGGTCCGTCTAGTCAAGGCTATGGTTTTTCCAGTGGTCATGTATGGATGTGAGAGTTGGACTGTGAAGAAAGCTGAGTACTGAAGAATTGATGCTTTTGAACTGTGGTGTTGGAGAAGACTCTTGAGAGTCCCTTGGACTTCAAGGAGATCCAACCAGTCCATTCTGAATGATATCAGCCCTGGGATTTCTTTGGAAGGAATGATGCTAAAGCTGAAACTCCAGTAGTTTGGCCACCTTATGCGAAGAGCTGACTCATTGGAAAAGACTGTGATGCTGGGAGGGAGTGGGGGCAGGAGGAGAAGGGGACGACAGAGGATGAGATGGCTGGATGGCATCACTCACGTCAATGGACGTGAGTCTGAGTGAACTCTGGGAGTTGGTGATGGACAGGGAGGCCTGGCGTGCTGTGATTCATGGGATTGCAAAGAGTCGGACACGACTGAGCAACTGAACTGAACTGAACTGAGCAAGGAGAGATCAACCACCAAGTAGAAAAGGTGCAGAACTCCTGAATTCCAATTCTCCACCTAATCCATCTGCATAAAACACAATCACAGCTAGAGATCAGAAAGTGTACCACACATATACAAATAGTAATAAAATACTAAAAGACAACTCCTCAGAGAGATGACTCTCTCTATTACAGACCAGTTTCCAGAGAAACCAGGAGGAAGAGCCATTCCTCTCAAAGAGACTTGAAATGAGATTTGAAGGAATCAGAAAGAACAGCTAACAACTGACCATATTCCCTTAGTACTCAGGAGCTGGCCCCCACACTTCTTCACATCTGAAGTCTGTAGCAGTCATCTCTGGCTAGTGCTGACTTGTAAACCTCTAGAGACATCCTACATCACTACCCAGGAGTTCTTCAGCTTTCCATTTTCTCCATGTCATCCCTGCAGCCTGTGGGCCACTCCACACCCTGCATTCCTGTCAGGTGTCCTGTCAGGCAAAGCTGGTTTATTTGAGGTCATGCTGGCAGCTGAGCCCAAGAGCCTGCTGCCTGTGTTGTTAACCCTGCCAAGTTGAACTGCGTCTATTTTTTTTTTTCTTCAATCATTCCTAGAAATATCAATTCTGGAAAACTCTGTTTTCCCACATAAGGTTTTGGCAGCCAATCCTCAACAGTTACCTCATTCTTTGCTCTGCTGCCATCTGAGAGAACATACCAGGAGAAAAAAAAACGGTGCACCTGTAGGGAGAACAAATGCACAGAGGGTGAAGGATCGGATGGCCTCTTCCTCCTAACAGGATTATATAGGAAATGCCTTCATGGAGTTGAAGAACATTAGTGCTGCTGAAGAACTGAAATTCCACCTACCCCCAAATCCCTGATTTTACATGCTAGGAAACTGAGGCTAAGCAGATGAATGTCTCTTCTGCAGGTTATGACCAAAAATATTTACAGATACATGAATGAATAGGTGAAGGAATGAGATAGAGAAACTCAGAAATGGAATGGGGAGAATAAATATGTACACTTGTGGAGCACAAAGTAAAGCCAGAGGAAGAATAAGTGATTAAAAATAATCTCTGTCACTATGTGCCTCAGTCCTCTTGAACTGCTATAACAAAATACGATAGACTGGGTAACTTATAAAGGACAGAAATTAATTTGTCACAGTTCTGGAGGCTGGGAAGACCAAGATCAAGTTGCAGGCAGGTTCAGTGTCTGCTGAAGACATGTTTTCTTATTCATAGATTGTCATCTTCTTGCTGTGCTCTCACATAGTAAAATGGGTGAGGGAGTACGCTGGAGTTTCTTTTATAAGGGCACTAATCCCATCATCAGGCTTCCCTGGTGGCTCAGATGGTAAAGAATCTGCCTGCAATGCAGGAGATGCAGGTTCGATCCCTGGGAGGGGAAGAGCAACCCATTCTAGTATTCTTGCCTGGACAATTCCATGGACAGAGAAGCTGGGAGGGTTACCGTCCATGGGGTAATAAAGAGTTGACTAAGTGACTAACACTTTCACTTCCAATCCCATCGTGAGGGCTGCATTCTCATGATTTAATCACCTCTACATCCTAATGCTATTACATTAGGGGTTAGGGTTTCAGTATGCATGCTAGAGGGACACAGACATTCAGTCTAAAACATTAAATAAACATCCACCCTTCTCAGGTTAAAATGTAGCTACTAGTCATCACTATTTTTGGTCCAGACAGCATCTTCTGAAAGAAAGCATCTTCATGACTCTTCCATATTATTGACAATTAGTAATGCTCAAAATTCTCCAAGCCAGGCTTCAGCAATGCGTGACCCATGAACTCCCTGACATTCAAGCTGGTTTTAGAAAAGGCAGGGGAACCAGAGATCAAATTGCCAACATCCACTGGATCATGGAAAAAGCGAGAGAGTTCCAGAAAAAACATCTATTTCTGCTGTATTGACTATGCCAAAGCCTTTGACTGTGTGGATCACAATAAACTATGGACAATTCTGAAAGAGATGGGAATACCAGACCACCTGACCTGCCTCTTGAGAAATCTGTATGCAGGTCAGGAAGCAACAGTTAGAACTGGACACGGAACAACAGACTGGTTCCAAATAGGAAAAGGAGTACATCAAGGCTGTCTATTGTCACCCTGCTTATTTAACATCTATGCAGAGTACATCATGAGAAACGCTAGACTGGAAGAAACACAAGCTGGAATCAAGATTCCCGGGAGAAATATTACTAAACTCAGATAAGCAGATGACACCACCCTTATGGCAGAAAGTGAAGAGGAACTAAAAAGCCTCTTGATGAAAGTGAAAGAGGAGAGTGAAAAAGTTGGCTTAAAGCTCAACATTCAGAAAACAAAGATTATGGCATCCGGTTCCATCACTTCATGGGAAATAGATGGGAAACAGTGGAAACAGTGTCAGACTTTATTTTTTGGGGTTCCAAAATCACTGCAGATGGTGACTGCAGCCATGAAATTAAAAGATGCTTACTCCTTGGAAGAAAAGTTATGACCAACCTAGATAGCATATCAAAAGCAGAGACATTACTTTGCCGACTAAGGTCCATCTAGTCAAGGCTATGGTTTTTCCCGTAGTCATGTATGGATGTGAGTTGGAGTGTAAAGAAGGCTGAGCGCCGAAGAATTGATGCTTTTGAACTGCGGTGTTGGAGAAGACTCTTGAGAGTCCCTTGGACTGCAAGGGAGATCCAACCAGTCCATTCTGAAGGAGATCAGCCCTGGGATTTCTTTGGAAGGAATGATGCTAAAGCTGAAACTCCAGTACTTTGGCCACCTCATGAGAAGAGTTGACTCACTGGAAAAGACTTTGATGCTGGGAGGGATTGGGGGCAGGAGGAGAAGGCGACGACAGAGGATGAGATGGCTGGATGGTATCACGGACTCGATGGACATGAGTCTGAGTGAACTCTGAGATGGTGATGGACAGGGAGGCCTGGAGTGCTGTGATTCATGGGGTCACAAACAGTCGGACACGACTGAGCGACTGAACTGAACTGAATCATAAAGTGAGAGCTTGAGAGAGCCTTAGGAAGTACATGGTCACATCATCATATTTGGGAGATGAGAGACTAAGATTTAAAAAGTAAAATTGTTGTCCTAGAATATCCAACAGCTACAGGATTATCACAGAAAGAAAAAGCAATATAGACAGACCTTGATCAACTTGTCCCTGAGTACTTTTTCTACTGAAATAAGTCCAAAACATATGTGTGCACACATGCATACCCTGCATTCATACCTACTGTAGGTATGAAGAGTTGCTAAATATACTACTTCAACAGCTGGGATTTTACAAGTTGACTTTTCACAAGGTGCTTGTGGTTTCTTAAAATGTGTTAGGCTCTCTTCTTTTTCTTCTAAGAATTTTTTTAATTTAATACAGATTTTAAACATTAAAAGGCTGAGTTGGTCAAGACAGTTACTGCATGATTACTTTATACCATCAAGTCAAAATTATGGGCAGCAAATTCAAGTTTGGCTTAATATGATGCCAAATCAGTTCACTTTGGTCAATAGTGTTCAAATAAGGTGATCAGAAGCCAAAGTAGCCATCATGCGGCCTTGCTGAAGTTGTACCAGTGGGTGTCCATCTCTGCACCTGATTAGAGGGAATTCCTATTGAATTCAATAGGAACTAAGAGGGCTTCCCTGATGGCTCAGTGGTAAAGAATTCACCTGCAGGAGATGTGGATTTGATCCCTGGGTTGTAAAGATTGCCTGGAGAAGGAATGGCAAGCCACTCCAGTAATTATGCCTGGGAAATCCCATGGACAGAGGCGCCTGGTAGACTACAGTCCATAGGGTCACTCAGCAACTAAAAACAAGAACAAGTAACTAAGAACTGAGGCCAGTTAGTAATATCTGAAAACTAGATCCTAATAGCAGATCTAGTGGGCACTAAAGCAGTACCATTCTCACTGTTATTCACTTGGCCTTGATTCATGACAAATTATTAAACTGGTAACTTACACTAACCCCATAAGAGAAAACTTGGCCTTGATTCATGACAAATTATTAAACTGGTAACTAACCCCATAAGAGAAAACATAATCTTCTAGAAACCCACTGAGAAAATGAAGGGGTGTCCTGAGTGAGCTCGACGGGTCTTTCTCAGAGGTTCTATTCTTGCAGGGCTTCACTCATCTTCCCTCTCCAATAGCCTTTCCACTCCTTATCAGCGCCAACACTTACTTTGTAGGAATGTGCTGGGAACTGAGTTGGACACTATGTTGGAGACCTCTATCTTGGGGTTGATAATCAAGTTAGAGCCAAAACATGTACACAAACGGCTCTATAATTATACACCTAGAATAATTACAGCGCCAAATCAGTTAGTGAAGCAGTAATAATTATGGCATTCAGAGAAGTTCCAAGAAGGGCATTGTAGTAACTTACAGTGGACTATGAGGCTCTTCCTTTGTAGAAATTTAAAATCTGTTTCCACACCTGAGTCTTACATTTCATTATTTAAGACAGGTTTACAGTTTACTCTTATTATAACAAGAAAGGGGGAAAAGAAGAGTACAGAACAAAGAGTAGGAATTTGAATTCTAAAACATGGAGTACATGAGCACCTATTATGTGGCAGACACATTTAAAAAATGAACTGTAATATGCAGTGGAGTAACTGAACCTCATCCTATGGGTTAAATCTTAGTTGAAAGGCAAGTATGTGTGGCCAAGATGAGATCCTTGGATGGATGCCAAGAATGCCATAGGCAAACTTGAGCAGAGCCAGGTGAAGGCCAAAGATGAGAGCAGTGAGGAAGAACATGATGGGTACTCCCAAAGAAGCAGAAAAAGAGAAGAGCCTTGCAATAAGATATTATGTGTTGTGGGGGCTAAAGATGATAGGCAAACCAGAGTAGACAGCTCCGAAAAGAAACCAAGAGGGACATAAACGGAGGTAGGAATGAGAAGTTATCTAAGAGATGTTATCTAAAAACTCAGGGAGTTAAACAAGGATAAGAATAGAGTGGAGCAGGAAGGAAGAAGGAGTTTCATTTCTTCTCAGACCAGAAACGACAATGTCAAATAACTTTTACCTGCATTTGTTCCCCATATGATGGAGACATCTTTTCTTTCTCAAGGGAAAAAAATGGGTGCAGAAATCTGACACCAAGGTACAAAGAAGTCTTGGGAGTAAATAATAGAACAATCTGTGCCCCCATGACTCCTCTCTGTGCCCTGAAGATAGACACGATAAACGGAGTCAACTCTCAGAGATCCTGCTCATGGAGGCCAACAATGTAATTATATATAAGCATGCATGACTTTCATAATTGCTTCTGAAGAAGAACTTTCAAAGTGGAATAAGAATAAAGCCTATATTAAGAGAGTATTTGAAGAAAGATAGATCTATTAAGATAGATCTTGAAGAAAGATTCAGCAATAACACAGCAATGAATCGTAGAGCTAACATATCGTGCCTAGGAACTGTAATAACTTGTCCTCCTGAGTCCCAATTAGCTAAAAGATTAGTCCTTGCTCAGGATGTATATAGGTGATTCATTTTTACTTAACAATAACTAACTGTATCTTGGGTTATCTGGTTTATCAAAATGATAATATTCTAAACAGAAATATGAAAAGAAATAAAAATAACCAAGGCATATCTGGTAGCGACATGTTTACATGTTTTCTCTCACCCTTAACCCAAAATATGTTTCTTGGAAAAGTATGTTTTCCGGTTGTTTAATAACACAAAACTTCCTGTGGCCACTTGGCCCATTGTTTGCACAGCTAGTCCCTGGAGGCAGCATGGAAAAAGGGAAAGGAAGCAACTATCCAGCCCTTCAACCACATCCTAGCTCTGTCACTTAGTTGTAAGTATTAATATTTATTAATTATGGAGTTCTGAAAACTAGTCCTAGTGAAATTGCTTTACTAATATTATGTCACAATAACTCTGTGAGGTATTATTCTTGTCCTCATTTTACAGATGAGAACTGAAACAGAAAATTTAGTAACTTTGCCAAGGTTACAATAAGTAATGGAATCAGGGTTGGTCCTATATCTATGTCATGCCCCTTAATCCTTATGTCATGTGATCTCTTCTCTCTTGGATTTAGACTCTGAGCAACTTAGTTTTTCTGGGCCTCAGTTTCTTCATCAATAATGTGGAGGATATACTATCTATCTTGCAGAATTGACATGAAAATTAAATGAGATAATACATGTAGTTCCTGGCCTATAATAAGTAATCATTTAATAGTAACTATTATTATATTTGATAATGATTGTTTCATAATCTCTAAGACTTCCCTGATAAAATGATTACTCCTTAAATTATATAGGTACAATTTTATCAGTAAGAATAAAGTTATTCAGTATTAGCTTCTCATTAATAGAAGAATCACTATTGGGCTTCCCTTGTGTCTCAGCTGGTAAAGAATCTGCCTGCAATGCAGGAGACCTGGGTTCGATCCCTGGGTTGGGAAGATCCCCTGGAGAAGGGAAAGGCTACCCACTCCAGTATTCTGGCCTGGAGAATTACATGGGCTGTATAGTCCATGGGGTGGGGAAAATTAAAATCTGTGTTGCAGGCAGATTTTTACCATCTGAGCCACCAGGGAAGCCCAGAAGAATCACAATTGCCATTTAATCTCTATTGCCTATGTATTTTGAGAACAAAGTCAAATGCTCAACTAATCAGTGCTGGGCTACCAAATGAATACGAAATGAACCATGATTTCAGTCTTGTAATCCAAATAGAGTAATTCTCCCTTATCTGTAGAAAATAAATTCTCAGATCCCTAATGCATGCCTAAAACCACATGTAGAACCAAGCCCTACATATACTATATATACTTTTTTCCTATACATACATACCTATGATAAAATTTAATTTATTAGTCACAGTATAAGATTAACAGGGGCTTTCCTGGTAGCTCAGACGATAAAGCATCTGCCTACAATGCGGGAGATCCGGGTTCAATCCCTGGGTCAGAAAGATTCCCTGGAGAAGGAAATGACAACCCACTCCAGTATTCTTGAGTTGAAAATCCCATGGACCGAGAAGCCTGGTAGGCTACAGTCCATGGGGTCGCAAATAGTTGGACATGACTGAGCAACTTCACTTTACTTCACTTCATAAGATTAACAACAATAACTAAAAATGGAACAATTATAACAATATACTATAATAAATGCTATGTGAATGTAGTCTCTCCCTGTCAAAATACTCTACAAATTTAATGCCTTTTTCATCTTAACTAATAAGTGCTAATCACTTACTGTGGCCATAATTTCTGTAGTCATAGGAGCAACAGCAAAATTAGCAGGAATTTCTTTTCCGTCACAATATCGTGGATAAAAAATTTGTTCTTACTATAAATCTAGCAACCTTATCATACAATTTTTTTCCTTTCATTATTAAGTTGAAAACTTCCACCTTTTCATTTAAAGGAAGCACTTTATGACTTCTCTTTGGCATATCTGGATTGTCAGCATCACCACTCTTTGTACTTTGGGACCATTGTTAAGTAAAATAAGGGTTACTTGAACAGGAGCACTGCGGTACTCTGACAGTTGATCTGATGACCAAGACGGCTGCTAAATGACCAACAGGCGAGATACTCTGGACAAAAGATGATTCACATCTGGGGCAGGATGTGGCAGGAGGGAAATGGCATGAAATTTCATCATGATAATCAGAACAGAGTGCTTTTTAAAACTTCTGAATTGTTTATTTCTAGAATATTTCATGTGATATTTTTGGACTGTGGTTGACTGTGGATAACTGGAACTGCTGAAAGCAAAACTACGAATAAGGAGGGACTGTTGTAACCAAAAATAGTGGCTTATATTGACAGTGAAACTACGTATCACTCAATGGAAATATGAGTGAATTGGCTGGTTTTGGGACCAAATTTCCTGTGAGAGACCCTGTTGTTGCATGTGTGCATGCATGCATGCATGCTAAGTTGCTTCAGTTGTGTCCAACTCTTTGCAACAATATGGACTGTAGCTCACTGGGCTCCTCTGCCCATGGGATACCCAGAAGAGAATACTGGAATGTGTTGTCATGCCCTTCTCTACTGTTGTTGCCTACTCTACAGCAGTTACCAGCTCCCCACATTCTTTCCCTCCCCATCTCCTCCTTCTTTGCTAAGAGAACCCAGATTTTACTCAGGGGACCCATGGCCATAGGCTTCAAAGAGGTGAGGACACTTCTAATCCCAAGTGGGAAATTATGATTGACTGAAGCTAATGATGGTGTTCCCATTCTTCATAGGAAGTCTAACAAGGGACCTGGAGAAAAAAAGCTTTTCACTTTTGAAAATAAACATTCAAGGAGAAATCTCCCTTTTTGTATTTGCATGTTACACTTGCAACTACAGTGGCTAGCTTGAACTCATAAAGGGAAATCTAGAAGATAAATCAATATGATGAGAATGTCAGAGCAGAAAGATAGAAAGAACATGAGTCTTTGATGAAACACTAAAGATGATAAACCCAGAATGTATCCTAACAAGAAACCTTCCAGACTTCCTGTTAGTGGGTTACTTAATTTGTTGTTGCTTAGTAACAAAGTCATATCTGACTTTATGTGACCCCAAGGACTATAGCCCGCTAGGCTCCTGTATCCATAGTATTTCCCACACAAGAATACTGGAGTGGGTTGCCATTCCATTCTCCAGGGGATCTTCCCTACCCAAGGATCAAGCTTGTGTCTCCTGTACTGACAGGTGGATTCTTTACCACTGAGCCACCAGGGAAGCTCCAGCTACTTAATTTACACATTGTTTAAACCATTTTGAGTTCTGTCTTCTGATGCTGAGTGCATCTTAACCGATATCCTAACCACAGAAGACTTAGTTTTGGTTAAGACTAAGAAGCCCAAGATAAGAGAGATAGTCCAACTTTCTTGATCCTATGATTCCTATTAAAGGCATATGACTAAAGGGAGAAGGAGAACCAGAAACTCAGTACAGTTGTCCTTCCTTACCTGCCAGGGGTTGGGTGCCAGGATGCCCTGAGAATGCTCAAATCCCTTACATAAAATGGCTTAGTATAGTCGGGATCCCACATCCATGGATCAAGGGTTCAACCAACAGCAAAATGAAATCCAAGGTTAGTTGAATCTGCGGTTGTGGAACCAACAGATCCTGATAGTGGGCTGTACAAAGAAAGGGGAGGAACTAAGGAACTGGGAGAATCTTCAGGTACCGACCATTTTCCAGCTACTGACTCTTCCTTCCCACATACATTCTGCTTCTCTTGACTAGCTACTAGCCCCCATCAAGCTGCTCGTGTTAAATCTCTTGTAGATATCCCCAGAATATTTTTAGTGGGACCTCAGATTCAGTTGCAATCCTCTTGGGGGTGGGAGGGGAGGGATAGCCCCTGAACTCATACATCTCCTGAGAATCTATGTCCTTGCTGAAATGCACCTTGTCTCATCCTAGACACACACATAAAGTGCCACCCCCGACTAGCTGTCAGTAAGCTTCCACAGAACTGGTGACACCCGGAAAACAGCTCAGTCAGATAGCAAGAGGGCTGGATGAGCTGCCCTTGAGCCACTAGGTGCGTATCCCATGGATCCTGCTGAGCATCAGCAAGAGTAACTGTTGCCTGAGAGGGCACAGCCATGGAGGGTGAAGTACAGGAGCTTCTCAGAGCCCCTAAATAAAAATGAAGAAAAAGCAGAGACTAACAACAGCCTCCATTTATCAGGGGTGAGTACACGGTTGTCATTAGCAGCTGTTCCTTTCCACTAATGATAGGCAGCAGGATTATATCTGGGAACAAAATGCCCCACAGTACAGTTTGCAAGAATAAAAACATGCTATGGAAGGGCATTCTAAAATCTCCCCTGGAGACTTTTTCTCATCAAACTATGTGTGTTGGTATATATACATATGTGTATATATATCTTTATTATATATGATGCATATATTATATGTATATGTGGAGAGACTGATTCCACATGCATGTAAAATGAAAGGGGCAATACTTAAATATAGCCTTGTAGTAGAGACAGACAAGTTATTCTCCAATCCTATTAATCTGTGATAAGCTATATCCAAAAGACACATTCTGCTCCCATCTCACCAATGATTATTGTCACCATGAATTATTCTCGCACTTGTTAGTCAATTCCTTTTTTCACAGACTTGACTGAAGAACTCTGCCTGCCATTTCAGCTGCACTCCTGCGTTACCACTGCTTCTCATTCCTCATTGTTTGCCTGGGTCTCTGATTTCATCCTTTCCCCCTCTCTTCTTAATCCATCATTCTTTGTGAGACACTGTTGGCTGAGCCCTGCACAATAGACCTTGTCTCACCCTATTTACCATGCCCAGTAAATCTATTAGTCTCAGTACACCATCAGCTTTTAAAAGTGCCCCTTCACAGGCCCCCTCCTTACCTGTTCTAATGACATTGTTCCCTCTCCCACTGCCCTTTGAACACTCATGTCATTAAGCTCCAGTTTCACTTTGCTTTTGAAAATGACAAGATGGCCGCTCTCTATAATCTTACCCTGGAGCCTAACACAGAGGACCTGTACAGCAGCAGCCACAAGAGATACCTATTGATTGCTCCCTTTGCCTCTGCGTCCTCGAGGTCCCAGGGCTGTTATTGGTATTTGCCCAGTCTAAGCTGGTTCACAGATGGTTGTAATCGGTCATTTCATTGACACAGAATGGAGGATATTCTGAACAACACATGCATTTCTCTCTTCCCCCTTTCCTTCTAAGCTTTATGCTCAGACATTTGGGTCCCATTTGTTCCCTCAAATATGGACTTGATGAGTGTATTTCAACAGCCAGGCTCTGATTTAGGTGTTATGGAGACAAGAAAAATGAGATCAAGTCCCTTCTCAAGGTGATTCCCATCTGGGGAGGGAAGATGGGAAGGTGGGCCTGCTGGCCAGCAATTATGATATAAGGAGCTAATTGCTTTATGCAAGCCAGAGGGACTTCAATCCCATTGACTTGCATTTTGTTGCTGTGTTAAAAATTGTCTGTGCAGAGCAGTCTTGAAGTAGACTGCCCCAAAACAAGAGCAGTGTGTGCACTCAGTCGCTCCGTCATCTGACTCTGTGACCTCACAGACTGTAGCCTGCCAGGCTCCTCTGACCTTGGTTCAAAACCTGATTCAGGTTATTCAGGTTGACTAACCTGAGACGAATCACTTATGGCTTCAACACAGCCTCAGGGTCCTCAGCTCTAAAGGCAAATAGTAGTAGTAGTACCTGCCTCTCAGGGGCTACTGTGAGGACCAAATGGAACACCTGGGAGGTTGCTAGCCCAGCACCTGACTCTCCATCATTGTTAACTGGGGTGCAAGCCCTTTTCGGAGTTGCTAGAAAACTTCTAATTTCTGAGGCCTCATACTCCTCCGTTAAACTGTTTCTCTTACTGCTGCTGCTAAGTCACTTCAGTCATGTCTGACTCTGTGCAACACCATAGACGGCAGCCCATCAGACTCCACCATCCCTGGGATTCTCCAGGCAAGAACACGGAGTGGGTTGCCATTTTTTCAGGAGGGTGGTTTTATTTGAATAAAAATGTGAGTCAAACTAGCTTCAACTCCACTTGGGTTGAGGGAGCTCAGTGAATTCACCACCTGCACCTTAACTCCGGAGTACCTGCTCCAATGAGGTTTTATGCTCAGGAAAATTAGAATCTCTTCTGGGAATTTATTCATGTCAGAAAGTGGAGCTGCATTTATTACCATCAACAGTTTTTACTCAAGGCTCAAGGGGAGCCAGGGGCCTGAACAGCAAGAGGGTTCTACGTCAGAAGAAGCCATATTAGCAGGCTTCCTATTCAGGCCTCACATCCATTGCCTGCATACCAAAGTCCTTGAACCCACCCCTCCACTGCATTTCATTGCGACAAGAGACCCCCACTTCCACCTCAAGAGAAGAGGTTTACACAAATATTCTCCTCACCTATTACCATCCCAATCACCGCATGGATCAATTGAGGGGCAATGAAAAATGATTATTGAGCCATATATAGACCACTCCAGCATTTTTAATTACAGATCATACAAGGAAAACAGAATTTCTTTTGTTTTGCTTCCATTCAAGATAATCTTACCAGGAATGTCAGGATAAAAATAATACTGCCATCAAAAGAATATTCAATGCCCCTTCAGGCACTTTTTCAGAATTCAGAGTGTTGGCACTTACTTAAAAACCAAATACTGAAGAAATGCATAACTTAGAGAGCTCAGGTGCTCAGTTAGCAGAGGCTGAGGAAAAGAATGAGTCAGGGAAATGCTTCCCCAGAATGTAACCTAGCCTTTAGTCCCAACTTTTCCAGCTCTTGTCAATGAGCTGAAGCCTGGTATTGATGTTAAAATCATCTGACAACTTGTAACTCAACTATAAGCAGTTAGACATAATCTACAAGTGTCTATTTTTACACACCAGCAGCAATTCCCCCAGGAGCCCCAGCTTTCCTTTCAGCCTGCTCTTCTGTCATCCCCAAGAACCATTTCCTCCTATGGATGTCCTACTCTCTTGCTGGATGCCTTTAGAAAGTTACTTTCCAGTTCCTAATTACCTCAAGCGGCTGACTAATGCAGCTCCTAGGCTCAAACCACTGTGGAGTATCCATTTTAACACTCAGCGCCATCACTGACTGGTGTCACGAGAGTGGGGGAGGGGGGGCGGGGGTAGGGGTGGGGTGGGGAGATTGCTTCCGTGCCTGTCAGGAAAACAACAGTTGTTTTATTCATTGGCCTCCCGGGAAACTAGGATGCCTTGCCATTGTGGATGGGATTTTCCCCCAGGGGATCTGGCTGATGTACCATCCAACACACCAAAGAGGAATGGCTTTCTTCTGCCCTCTGCTCTCCTTGGCAGGGGTTACATCATTTGCTCAAGTACCATCGTCAACAAGTCTATATATACACTGCCTACAGAAAACTTTCTATAAGCCAAAAAGCAGTTATGACAAACACCATTAAGACAATGTTTTCTAGGTAACACAATACAGTGCCCAGCTCCCACGCCATGGCTTACTTATTTCAGAAACCATTCCAGTTACCAAAGAGCACTCAATAAAGACTTGAGGATTAAATGACTCCTTGATTGATCGAGAATTAGTCTATTAAATACTCTGAAATATGCATTTGGATATAAGAGGGTGGGGTTTTTACAGCAATGATGTTTGCTGCCAGGGCATTAGTGTGCCCACATTTTACAAAAAAAGGAGGTACTATCACTGAGGTTTCTTTGTTTCTTCACACAAAAATATAAAATCTCCCCAAAGGGGAAAAAAAATCATTAAGAGAGGAAAGGAAATGTTCTTAGGGGATCTGGCTATCACTGGTAAAGAAAAATCAACATTTTACCTGTACTGTTAGTGGCAGTTCATTCCCAGGTGCCATTTGAGTCCTACTTTTAAAAAGTGATCAACAGCTAATTGCTAGTGTTTTAACTCACTATTCAACCATCTCTTCCTTTCTTTCCACTAATGGTTTCAGAAAACAATCCAGTGTCAGGAGAAAAGTTTTGAAAGGGCAGAATTGTTTAATGAGTATAAGCATGGGTGGGGGGGTGGGGGGGGTAACTTCTACTTTGTGAACTTTACAGGAAATAAAGAGACCCAGAGTGACCTGCCCTCCCTAAGAAGCAGCCACATTGACCTGGCATCACAGACCATGTCATTTTGCTTTGGGAAGGTTGTCTCGATTCCCCTGACACTCACCTTTCGCACACATTTCTAGGATGACCTGCACATCAGTTTCCAGAAGTCTGCTATATCAGTGAGAAAAAGAAACACTGAACATATTGCTGCAAGATCTGAGTTTGAGGCCTGGTGCCCCTCTTCGGGGGCTTCCTTGGTAGCTCAGCTGGTAAAGAATCAACCGTGCCGTGCAGGAGATCCTGGTTCCATTCCTGGGTCAGGAAGATCTCCTGGAGAAGGGATAAGCTACCCACTCCAGTATACATAGGTTTCCCTGGTGGCTCAGATGGTAAAGAATCTGCCTGCAACGCGGGAGGCCTAGGCTCAATCCCTGGGTTGGAAAGATCCCCTGGAGGAAGGCATGGCAACCCACTCCAATATTCTTGCCAGGAGAGTCCCAGTGCACAGAGGAGCCTGACAGGCTACACTCCACAGGATTGCAAAGAGTCAGACATGACTGAGGAAGTAAGCACGTCATAGCACAGACCCTAGGCAAGACACAAATCTTCCTGAGACTTGGGGTCCATCTGTACAATTAAGAACCAGACTAACATCTCTCACCTCCCTTTCAGCCCTTTTCCATGATTCCTCACTAAGGCACCACAGAAGGCGTGGCTAGGGAGGGAAAGAGGAAACAAAAGGGAGGTGAAAGTGCATGCAGGTGCCCTAGCTACTGAGCACCTTCTGGGAGGTCATTTTTCCCTTCATTAATCTTTTATCTGATTTTCACCAAGGGGGTAGAATGGTTCACAATGAAATAGGATTCTATGCGCTTTAATATATAGTAGGAGCTTAGTTACTTGAACTGAGGAGCCCAATTGTGTTTTCAAGAGGCCCTGAATCATAATAGAACTAGCTCTCTTTTCCGTGAAAAGATGGAATTACTCACAAATGCCACTAAAATGCACACTTGGTGATACAGTCTTCTCATGCCATGACCAATGATGTGTATCTGAGAAATAACTGTCCAGGACAGAGGCAGACTGCTACAGCCTGGACAAGAATAAATTCCTGAAGCTACATCTTCAGCTGAGGCCCATTAGCAGGGAACCATCCCAAGGCAGAGGACCAGGCAAATTCATAAGACAAAGTGAGGCAGAGAAAGAGGAAGGGAGGGAGAAAAATGGGGGGGTGGGAAGGTATGGCATGGGGAGATAGGAAATAGAAAAGAGAGAAATAGGAAAGATAGAGAAAGAAAGAGGGAAAAAGAAGAGGAGCCTGGGGAAAAGGGATTAGGCCATTTTGCTGCTTAAAGAAGAAAGATTAAGAAAGTGTTTGTTTGGTATTAAGTCTATTTTTACTTTTAGACTTTCTGTTTTCATTTTTCTATCCACTATAATCCTCTGTTCTGTATCCTATTTTGTTCCTTCAGTGAGGCAATAGTAAACAGTGTCTTAACTTTTTCACTGTTTTGTCTGATAGATACTAAGGCTGTTCACCAATATTCCAGATCTCCAGTGAGACCCAGGGTGAGATTGCACTTCCTTGCTCCCTTGAAATGGAGCAGACATGGTGATGTTTTGTTAATGGAATGTGAATAAAAATAATGTGTATTTCTTTGAGGTGAAACCATTGACTGAGAGGCTTTTCTTTCCTTTTTTTTTTTTTTAAATTTTACAGATTTCCATCTTCCCAGGGCTTCCCTGGTGGCACATGGTTCGATCTCTGGGTCGGGAAGATCCCCTGGAGGAGGGCATGGCAACCCACTCCAGTTCTCTTGTCTAGAGAATCCCATGGACAGAAGAGCCTGGCAGGCTCAGTCCATAGGGTCGCATAGAGGCAGACAGACTGAAGTGACTAAGCAGTAGCAGAAGCATCCTCCCATCAACGTGATCAACAAATCTCTGAACTTTGAAGGCTTCATCAGCCTGAGTCTAGATTGAGGAAACCTGGATCAGAGGCCCCAGCTGCCCATAGTGAACACGTGTTGTAAGCAAGAGATAACTTTGTTGTTTTAAGACACTAAGGCCTAAGGGGTTCTTCTTATTGCAGCACAACTTAGCCTAATCTGACTGATACATTGTTGTTATTACTGATTATAATTAGTTTAAGGCTATCAGATACTGTTGGTTATAGTACAATTTTGCAAAAATTCCTAATGCTTAAATAAATAATAAGATTTTTCAAAGAGTAGGTTCTAGTCACGAAGAGTTCTTATGCTCTTCTGCTGGGCGTGGAGTTAACCAGTTGCAGTTTCATCTAAACAGAACGTTCTATATATTTATAGGGCATCGAGTGTAAAAGGAAATCTTGGAAAAAATACTTTTGCCTTCATCATAGATATTTTTCAGAAATTACTATTAGTGAGTAATGTTTATGAGTATATAACAGCTGTAAACTTGTCAGAGATAGACATGAAAAAAATAAAATTATTGTCATGATTTTTTATCATCTCCAATACCCTGCAGCTAAGCTCTCAGTGATTTTTAACACCAAATAAAACCCAGCCAATTCAAAGCAGGTTTATAAACCTAATAATCCTGTGAAGTGGAAGCTGTAGAAATAACTAGATTGATCTAAAAGCATTTTTAAGATAAGCACTTTTAGCTAAAGGAATTAAATATTGAAGAATGTACACATATGCAAACATTGCCTCACCTTTCCTGAACAAAACCATATCCAGCTATTGGCATCTTTAATGCAAAAATATAATCTATTAATATAAAGTCACTAACTTATGGTGGTGGCTTGCATAAGTCTAGAAATTATGGCCTTTCTCTACACTCTAAGCCAGTAACAACTAAATACGAGGGAAGTATCTTCACAAAGTAGGGAATAGATTAGCCATTTCAAACTCCATGTCATTCCCCATGTTTTGGAAACATCTTGGCAGAAATATAATTGTAGGTCCTTAATCTGGCAAAAAACTTCTCCTAAACTTGAAGTGCTGCCAGATATGAGAGGAAAGCCCAAGAACAGAAATGCCATCATTCTTCAACACAGGTGGATGGACAGCAGAGAACCTGGATTAGAAACAGCCTGTAAAAGTCAAAGGAAGGTGACAAAGATAGATCTGAGCAGAGAATGGAACATTATGTTCATTTCTTTCCATGTCCAGAAGGATTGCTGGTGCTGAACTGAGTCAATTCAGTTCAGTTCAGTCACTCAGTTGTGTCCAACTCTTTGCAACCCAATGGACTGCAGCATGCCAGGCCTCCCTTTCCATCACCAACTCCTGGAGCTTATTCAAACTCATGTCCATCAAGTCAGTGATGCCATCTAACCATCTCATCCTCTGTCATCCCCTTCTCCTCCTGCCTTCAATCTTTCCCAGCATCAGAGTCTTTTCAGAGGAGTCCATTCTTTGCATCAGGTGGCCAAAGTACTGGAGTTTCAGCTTTCGCACCAGTCCGTCCAGTGAATATTCAGAACTGATTTCCTCTAGGAACTGAATAAGACCTCACTTTAAAGGAAGTTTCCCAGACCTGCATCAAACTGTATCAGTAAGTCCCTACACTGAACAGACTTACAGGTTAAGACAGGCTAGTGTCAAATCAATTCTAGTAGAAAATAAACTTCACATCCATTATTTCTCAACAAATTATTTTTCCTTTACAATAAAGAATCAAAAGACTCCCTTTTTCATCATTTCTTATTTGTTTTACTCTTCTTGAAAGGTTTATAAATGATTTGTCATAAAGGACAGCTATCTCCACAAAATTCATCTCCACTGTATCTTAATCATAACTTAAAGACTCAAAATATTTTTAGTAAATAGGCATATGCACTAAGGGAAGTTATAAAGAATAAATACAATATCAACATAAAATGATTTTATTTACTTTCAATAATCAAAAATAAGCATAGGCCCATAAACCAAAGAAAAGAAAGAGCTTGGCCTTCAGCTATGCAAACATTGCCTATTATTTTTCAGTCTTTTCCTATTGAGAAATAATTTTTCAAATGTTTCTGATTCTCATTTACTGTATTGCAATTTTTTAATTAGCAAAATATGTACTGAAAACCACAGTGCTTTCATAATCTTTCATAATCTTTCTGGTTGTAAAATTCTAAGAAAAATACAGTGAACATGCATGCTCATGAGTTAACAAGATAGTTGGAAATTGTTATATTTATTTTTGCTTCTTTTCAACCCCAAATAATAAACCCTCAATTCATCAGAAGACAAAAATGTAGTCTTTTTAAAGCTAACTAACTCACTTTTTTAGTCAATTTAAAAAGAAGTGTGCTAAGTCGCTTCAGTTGTGTCTGAATCTATGCGACCCTATGAACTGTAGCCTGTCAGGCTCTGCTATCCATGGGATTCTCCAGGCAAGAATACTGGAGTGGGTTGCCATGGCCTCCTCCAGGGGATCTTCCAGACCCACAGATCTCCTGCATTGGCAGGCAGGTTCTTCACCATTAACACCATCTGGGAAGTCCCCCAAATGAGGAAGGATTGTCCTCTGATGGGAAGAACACCTCCTCCCATGGGGTCTGATTCTTTGCAGCCCCATGGACCTGCCAGGCTCCTCTGTCCAGGGAATTCTCCAGGCAAGAATACTGGAGTGGGTCGCCATTCGTTTACTCCAGGGGATCTTCCCAACCCAGAAATCAAACACAGGTCTTTGGCATTGCAGGCAGATTCTTTACCATCTGAGCCACCATGGAAGCTATTTAACTTACTCTGGTTAATTTAAAAAGAATCAGAGTTCCTTATTATCTTAAGATTTATTATAAAACAATTTGTCCATATTTTGCCTTTAAAATTTTTGTACAATTTTATAAGGTGAATTGATATTTTCCTATAGTAGTAAATACATATTATTAAAGAGAATTGATCCTTTCTTTAAAAATGTATGGTCTTCTGGGGCTTCAAGACAGAACATTCCATATCAATATAGGTGATAGAGATATAGCAAAGATATAGGACAGCTGCTCTCAGTAGGATTAGGGGTAAAGATGTAAAAATCACAATGAAGTTTTTTTTTAAATTACATATGTCTATCCCCATTTAAGATTCAGGAATGTGTGTGGTCTAGGAAAATTCTTCTGGTGATCCTTAGGTTCACTGCATTAGAAAATTGGGTAACTCTTTGAATATAACAAAGAAGTATTACATGTTTGGTTGTTTTTTTTTTATTAAATTTCCATATTAAAATATGTTTCCCTCTAAAAATTATGTTCAGGAGAAAACCCGATTAATTTACAGAATTGATCCACTGAATTCTTCTTAATTAATGTTTTAACTGCACGGCTAACTCTGCTTTTCTGTCTATCTATATAGGCAAATACATCATCTTTGTCTTTCAACAAATTGGAAACATTTGCTTAGAGACTGAATCTGGAGAGTTGACTATCACTACCAAACACTTCTGTCTTGTAGTTAACTGGCTTTGCTCTAGCCTGCCAGGATGAAACAGCAGCCGATGGGCCAAGTCTAAAACACAGAGAGTGAAATGGCTCTATTAAGAAAGAGATTAAAGCATCATGCTTTGTAAACTAGGCTATAGCCCCAAACCACAAAATTATCACGATGCATGTGATTGGGAAGGACTAATTAGAAGAGAGGATGTCATTTTATTTTCTAACCAGCCTTCTTTGATCTGAAACCCTGACACCCCCTCACTTGTTGCCTAGCAACACTTCTTTGTATATGTAAGGTTACTCTATTTCTGCATTGTTATTCAATTTATTTGCCATTTTAAGTGTGCTTATCGTCTTTAAGATTATCCCACCCTCAAGTGATTTGCTTTAGGTTCCAAAATACCAGAGGGCAGTCAATTAAGTGGATATAAACCTCACTGCAGGGCCCACCGCCATCCCCCAATCTGTGCTAAACAAGTGCTGTAGATTTCACCTTGGTCTCAGTGATTTTTACCAGAACCCTCCTCTCCTGCAGCCTCAGCCAACCAGCCTCCACCTCATTCACAAATTACTGTCATTGCTTTCATCCTGATTGAAAATATATATGCAGGACTGGTTCTTTTTAACTCGGTGGAAAATGACTATCAATTTAAATGTTAACTGGTGTCCAATCTAATCATGAGACTAAAAACAGCATTTGCTTCTGTACATTCCATGGTTTCTCAGAAAATCACCACCCAACTAAACTTCATGATTTCACCTAAACCCTAGCAATATGTAAATAGGTAATCAGCCACATTTGGAAATGTATTTCTTAATCAGGTAGTTTAGATGCATAATCACCTCCAAATCAAACCATCATTAGAGGCCATTAACTCTTGAAGGAAGGAAACTCAGTTGGCAGTCAGAATTCTATCACAGAGATGAAGAGATCCCAGATCTACCTTTAATTTCTGTAGCACTCTGGGTTTATGCTCTTTTGTTCTTTATGCAAAAGAGTTGTTTCTTTCTGTTTCTTTTGTTTGTTTTTTTCTCCTTAAAAAGAGAACTCTGATTCTTTCTTAATGCTGGATAAGAATTCACAAGCTTAACAAAACAGTCAACATATAGTACCTGAGTTCTTAGAAAAGGGCCATTACTTCTTTACTGTTTCTATTTTCCCCTCAGCCAGTCATTTAAAAATCACTTCTAAAGCCAAAAGTTTAAATACCAACAGAATACCAAACTCTAGTACACTGTAATGCACAGTATCTAATGTATAACTTAATATACATACTAAAAATACAATTTGCTCGAAGGAGTAACACAATATTAACAGTAACACAATATTGCTCATTCCAAAATAACCCAGTTGCCAGAACCCACATTCCCATTCACTGCAGCACCCAAATAATTCCAAAACGGTTGCTGCAATTCTTTTAGGGTTTTGTAGAGAAAAGGAATTTGAAAGCATTTGTTGTCTATCTCCTACTGCACTGGTTGAGGGATATGACAACAGGTGGACCTAAGTCCTAGGATATGAGACAGCGGGTTGTATGGCCTGCCAAATTTAGATAACTCAATTAAAACAGCCCCATTCACCCACACCAAGAAAAAATGTTGGGAGCTGGGGGAGAGAAGGAGGGCACACATGGGTGACAACTGCAGATTTTCTTCTCTGGGGTCATTAGCTATGTTTATATTTCTATAGTATAACTGTGTGATAAACTAGCATGGTTATTTTTGCCTCTGCCTCATCACTCAGTGCAAAAGGGCAGAGGTGAGTGCCTATAAATTCACACAGCTGCTGCCTGAGAGAAAGCATTTGAAAAATAACTCAACAACATGGACCTTTATTTCCCTGAAAGAATTGTTCTTTGAGGAACAGTCTCCCCTCTAAACCAAGAGAGCACCCAGCCTCCTGCAAAACCTGCCAGGCTTAAAGAAAAGTATAATTTCTAGTTCTTGTGCCAGCCGGAGGTATGCAAAGATTTTCTCAGCAGGAAGTCACTCATAGACATCACATGAATATTTAAACAATGGGAAGCCAGCAAAAAGATTCTTTCACGCTGCAGGATGATAGTGACTTCTGAAATTATCACAATTATCATTCCATTATTGCAAAACAAATGACCTGATTTATTATGCTCTGCCTCTGCTCATCTCTGGATCTCTTCCTGATATATTACACAACCGGTTACTTAGGCATTCTACACAAACAGCATTTGTATCGACTACTTCATTAATATTTTGATTATTATAAATCTCAGGAACTCAATCTACATCCTAGGCTAGAATCAGCTCTCTCTCAGCCTTTCTCCCTGAAGAAGATGGTCAGAAAACTTTAGAATGTGTTATGATGATGTAGCCTCTGGAATTCTGCAAAATAAGGGAGCTCAAGGCATTCTTCTTCCTTCAGTGAAGAAGCACTCCTCACTTACAGCCCACAGCAGAAAAGGCCAACAGTTTTTGCATCAGTAGGAAAAGAAGTTTACATTCAAGAAATCTAGGCAGAAATTCTATCCACTTGCATGATTCCAGTGCATGCAACACAGCCCATCTTCAGAAAAAAGAAGTTTCCTACTTATTTTTCCTTTAAGAAGTAAACATTAGAGAAAAAAATAAAGATCACAGAGGAGTTACAACACTGAACTCATTAAGTCATCAGTAAAGTAGCAGTGACAATACTAAAAGCCAGGTCTTCCTAACCTCTTTTAAATCCTTCAACAACCCCAGACAGCTTCACGTGCCCTATTTACCAAGCCATCTATATGGTAGTGCAGGTTTGTTTACCCTCTTAGCAAAACCCAGCAAACAGTAGTTATATCCCACCAGTGACACAGCAGGACAAGAGAGGAATTCGGGACAAAAAAATCAAACAACACACTTGGCAAAAGCAGATTATGGCAATGTGCATGTTGTAATGAGACATCTGATGAGCCATGAGTCAAATTCCCACTTTTTCCACTGGAACGTTATTACAGTTTAAAGTGCTTGAAAAAAAGCATGTCTGTAATATACTAATAACTTTAAGTGGGCTTCTGTATCAGGCTGTAGGCTGAAAAGAAAAATTGTTTTGCAAATGACTTCAAGTTTTACCTGTCCAGCAACAACTTTAACCACCCTTTCCTCATCTGGGTCTAATATTTGCTCAGGGGGCACAGAATTACCATTTGCTCTCAAGGTGAATTTTAAATAGGCTGCTCCAGGTACATTGTCAATGAAACTTTTGGGTGAAATCTCCTGGCAACACCCCTCCCACTTCTTTCATAATACAACCACCATCCCTCGCCGCGGGCCCACTGGGGGAAAAAAGGAAAAAAAAATCAAGAAGCAAGTGGAGAATTATCAGGACTCTGAAAAGCAACTGACCTTGTGGGACTTTATGAAGTTTTTATAATAAATATTTCTTGAACATTACTGTGTAAAACATTATACAGATATGGACAAGACATAGTCCTGATCCTCAAGGAGACAAGAATGTTGGAGAAATACAGAAATCAAGAAGAATGAAGGTAATTCATTTGAAGGAGGTCACTATATACAGGTAATTTAATATAAATTTGTTGATTGTTTATTGGAGAACTTCATTAGAACTGTATCCAGCAGACAAAGAGAAAGGAGCTAAGGGGTAATCGCATTTTGTGGTTGAGAAGGAAAATCAGACCATCACTCAAGAGCCATTTAAATATGGATTAGAGACATAAAATCAACTCCTAGTCCTTTTCCAACTTCAATCCTGGAAATGAACTTGAAAGAAGAGGAAGTAGTCAGAAAATGGGGGGAAATTTGGCAACTTAGTATATTCTCTCTCTCTCAGTAGATAATAGAGATTGGGGTAGAATGTTAAGAAAGAAGTTATAACGAGACCAGAAGCATGGAGGAAGACCATGTATGCCACAGAGACAGCTAGTAACTTATAAGTTATCCAGGAACCAAGACCTTGGCTGGCCTGATCTGGAGCCAAATGTCTTGTCACTCTCTTTGCATCCTCTTGTGAGAGGAAACATTTTCATCTCACAAAATGATGCTGAGAAAGACTATAAATTAACCACAATCCTCTCATTTATTCAGACATATTTTCAATGAAAGGATTAACATTTAAGAAGAGTGTGTTTATTTTCCTTTGTACTAGGAAGGGCCCACAAGTAGAGGAAAGACCAAAGTGAATCTTTTGCAATATGACAATATTGTTTGGTAAAACAACTACTCCAGCAACATTTTTTCTAACCTGAATTGAAAACTTTTTCTATGTTCTATTTCCCTGTCAGTCATCAATGATGAAGAATAGCCAAGCAAGGGAATTCAGAGAAGAGAAAGAGAGAAAGTAGAAGGAATGAAACAATGGCAATACTGTATAAGTGTACAAGTTTAAACCTTTGGAAGAAAGAGTCTATTGCATTACAAATATCTTGAAAGATTGATCTGTTTTTTTTTGACTGTGAAAATTCTCAGTATTCAACTATAATCTTGCTATTGTCTAAATCAGACACATCTCCTACCACAAAACAAGTTGCAATTGGCCTTTGGCACCACAACTGGAATAATACAAGAAGAGATTTTGGCAGATATCATTTAACATTCTCCCATTATACTTTCCAGGATGTGAGTTTTATTTTCTTATTTCCTTGGATCCCAAAGGATTTCTTTTTAATTAAGGAGTAAAGATGTTTTCCTGTGAATCCTAAATTTCTTTGGTCTACATGCAAGTCATAGTGATACTGAAGAGGTACTTTTACCATTTTGAATCTAAGTCATAACTTAGAGATGAAAGAAATAACCCTCCATTACTGTGGACCAAGATCTTCAGATGCATCAACTCCAGTCAGAAAATGGCAATAAATCCAAATTAATAGACATGTTTTCAAAGCACATGCAGATTCTAAAGTATGATAATTATGTAACCAAAGATACCTGTATTTGTATTATTGTATTGGTGTGATATTAAGTTGATGTCATATGGATTAATTGTTCTTTACAATTAATAAAAAGTAATTGTTCTTTGACTATCTAGGGAGGTACTTTAAAAATAAAAATTTTATAAAGAGAGCTCTGGTTTCACTCCAGTTCTAATAAAACAGAACTTCAGAATGTCATGAGTACTTGGGAAATTTTTAAAGCCACATAAGTGATTCTGATGCCCCAACAAGGCTTAGAATCATGTCTAATCTGGCTTTCAGGAAGTAAGTTTTCTGTAATATGAGAAGCAAATGGATTTTCCATTTTTCCAAGGTTCAAGCAGAAGGATGAGGCCAAGGTTAAGTTTTCATGGCAAAAATATTATCTACACCCCAAAAGAAGGTGATCTAAACAATTTTGAGATATATCCACAAAGATGATCTAAATTTTTACCCAGTTTCCTGTATTTTATTATTCTTTTAAATAGGAACTCCCAATGTTCTCTCTAACTTCGACCATCCAAATGACAATAGAATACATCCACTCCAGGCACATCATCTATTTTACAGAGCAGTGCTTTGAGTAGACAATTTGTTCAAGATTTTCACCTTGCAGATAGGTTAACTGGCAGAGAATGGAAGAACAGAAGAATATAAAACTGTCAAATGGAATCACATTAAACTGATGAGTTTGCAGAACAGAAAGCCTACTGCACCCCTCATAATTTCTCAATCATATTAAAGAAAATTTGAAGAAGAAAATCTACAAATAAAAGAATCAAATTTCCCAAATATAGGTCCACAGGGTGATAAAGAGTTATACTGAGCTTTGTTGTAAATAGACAAGAAAAGGGAAGAGATTCTACAAAAATATAACACTCTCTAACATCAATGTGAGAATAAGTCAATTCTTTAGTGAATTTGACAATAGAGTACAAAATATTTGAGACAAAACTATCTTTCTTATTTAACAAATCAAGAAGAGTCTCTCCCATATACTGGGCCTTGTGCAAAGTAAATAGCCAGTATTAGTTCATTTAATTAATGTTCATAGCAACTCTATGGTAGATTTGCTATTTGTAGCCCTACTTTTGGGCTTCCCCGGTGGCTCAGAGGTAAAGAACTTGCCTGCCAATGCAGGAAACCTGGGTTTGATCTGTGAATCAGGACAATCCCCTGGAGCAAGAAATGGCAACCCACTCCAGAATTCTTGCCTGGGAAATCCCACGGACAGAGAAGCCTGATGGGCTACAGTCACAAAAGAGTCAGACACAACTTAGCGACTAAAGAGTACCACCACCATCACCATCCTTGCTTTGCAAGTGATAAAAATGAGGCATAGAAAAGTAACATACCAAAGACCATATAATTAGTAAGCAAGAAAGCAAGAATGCAAAGCAGCACTCTGGCCCTAGGGTTCATGAGGTTAACCCCCATCATCTATAGTCTCTCATCTGTTATGAAAAAGCTATATGGCGGAAAAAGTGTTTCTATGACTTCTCCCAATATCTCATTTCATTCCTTCCTTTCACCAAGTTAGGACATTTTTTTACCTCCCCTTTCTCCTATCAAAGCTCATGCATCTGATATTTAATTCCTCAGGATCTTGATGTTTATTGCTTCATAGAATCCATACCAAGGGTCAACTAATAAAAATAGCATGTTATATGGCTTCCCTGGAAGCTTAGTGGTAAAATATCCACCTGCCAATGCAGGAGACACAGGTTCTATCACTGATTTGGGACGATACCAAATGCTGCAGAGCAACTACACCACAACTATGGAGCCTATGTTCCAGAGCCTGAGAGCTGCAACTACAGAGCCCACGTGCCACAGCTGCTGAAGTCTGCACCCCTAGAGCCCATGTTCCACAACAAGAGAAGCCACCACAATGAGAAGCTTGTGCACTGTAACTAGAGAGTAGCCCCTGCTTGCTGCAACAAGAGAAAAGCCTGCGTAGCAATGAAGATCTAGCACAGCCAAGAATAAATAAAAAATAAAATTATTTTAAAAATTATCATTTGTGATAAGTCCAAAAATATTATCATTAAAGCAAGTCTTTAATAATAATCACACAAAATATAGCATATTATCTCTTAAAGATAATGGTTTTCACTTAATCACATACTATTATGTTTAACTCAAAGTAATAATTACTATAGGATTCTGACCACTGATGTCCATGCTAAGCACTATTAGGGCAGAATGTATATCTCATTTACATATGTATTCTCAGCACCAACAGCACAATGTCTGGGACAGAACTGAATCCTAATGTAAGTTTATTGGACTGTAAATGCAGGCCAGGATGCTCCTATAACCATCCCACATAGGCCAACTTCTTCCATAAAAGGCTAGCTGGCCTACCTAATATGAGCTCTCATAGCTCCTTTGGGCACAGACTACTAAAATACCTCTAAAATGGGACATGTTAGCTAAGAATCTCCTTTTTCTTCTCATAAAAGTAGGCCACACATGTTATATAGGAGGATTGCTACAACCAGCCACATTCCAGCCATTCATAAGGAACAGAGAAGGAACCTGGCCCCTGAGTGTCAAGAAAAAGCACGTTTTGGTGAAAGGAAGCCTAGAGGAAGGTCTTATCATGGGGCAGCTGCAGTGAACCAAGCTGTAAGTTTAGGGCAACATGGAATCCTGATTCCTCAGGGGAACCTGCAAGTTAAGAAAGGAAAGCTTTCTGAAAGCAAAGAGGGATCTAAAATGGGAAATGGGAAAATGACTTTGCAACTTCACAGATGTGCCTAAGGATATGTCTATAGAAAAGTCCCCAGTGAGGCAGATTGTATTTCCCAAGATAGCACAACACAATCTCTCGTTCCACACGCTCTTCTTACAGTGTGACACTGACACGCCTTATCAAACGGTGAGCCTGTGTTCCCTCCCCTTAAATCTGGGCAGGTATGAGAGTACAGTGTGACTTCCAAGGCTAGGTCAGTTAAGGTCATACAACTTCCGTCTGATCTCCCTGGGACACTCACACTTGGAACTAGGCTATGAGCCAAAGAGTCACATGGAGATACCACGGACAGGTGTTTCAGCCAACAGTCCAGATGAGGTCCCAGCAGACAGCCAGCACCAACAGCAAACATGTGCGTGAGGAAGTCTTAGAGATGGTTCCAGCTCCAGCCACCATCCTATGCCAATCCAGAAGACACCCAAGAGAGAAACAGCTCCCTGAGTCCAGTGAACCCTCAGAACCATGAAAAATAATAATAAACCAATTGCTATCCTTAGGTCATTAAGTTCTGGGGTGATTTGTTATGCAGCACTAGTAATTGAAGGGGCTTCCTAGGTGGTATAGTAGTAAAGAATCTGCCTGCTAATTCAAGAGACACGAGAGATACAAGTTTGATCCCTGGGTCAGGAAGATCCACTGGAGGAGGAAATGGCAGCCCTCTTCAATAATCTTGCCTGGGAAATCGCATGGACAGAGGAGCCTGGTGGGCTACAGTCCACAGGATCTGAAAGAGTCAGATATGACTGAGCAGCTGAGCATGCACACACACACACACACACACACTCACTAGCAATTGAAATTCCCAGCCTGAAACAGGCTTAGGAGCCACTTTATGTTAACAGGAGGGTTAAAGCCCAAAGAAGGGTTAGGTTTTCTTAATAAAGAGGGAAAACTGAAGTAATCCAGAAACTAGGTGGGACTGGCTAGCTCACAGCAGCCAGAACAATTCCTTTCCCCTTTCTACAAATTCAGAAGCTATAAAACCTCCCCTGAGAGCATGCTGAGTCTGCCCAGAGAGAAGCCACCTCAAAGATGATTAGAATGTAAGTGGATAACAAGCCATTTGAATTATCTGCTCTAGTTCAAACACATGCTGTTGCCAATATGCTGTGGCAGCCAGCTAACATCTGAGCATCTTTAATTTAAATTGCATATACTTAACTTGAAATGGCATCTATACTCTGAAACTAAGAATTTACTGTACCATCATCAGATCATAGGAGAAATCATCTTTTCAGGAATTTCCCAAATTTGCCTTTTTATTGCACTTTAATGTGGCAACAGCTTAATGCCTGATGGCTCCCGAGTCAAATGTTTCACAGTATGAGATATAACTCCTATTCCAACCCGTTTGTTAGTACACATGCTGTTTCCTGTCTACATATGTGAATGGAAGCTTGGGTCTCATTCCCTCAAAAACATCAAAATCATATCTATAACCTTAAATAATAGACACATTCACAAAGCCAACATTTAACTTATCAAGCTTTATCAGAGACAAACTTTTCAAGGCAAAAATCTCCAAAGGAAGCTGGACAAAAAAACAAACTTATGACCGAAAATTGAGACTGTACTCAAAATAAAAATAATAAAATGTTAATATAGCATCTGTGGAGCTTAAATTCTAGGCTCAGGATCAGTTCAGTTCAGTTCAGTTGCTCAGTCATGTCTGTCTTTTTGTGACCCCATGAATTGCAACACACCAGGCCTCCCTGTCCATCACCAACTCCCAGAATTCACTCAGACTCACATCCATCGAGTCAGTGATGCCATCCAGCCATCTCATCCGCTGTCGTCCCCTTTTCCTCCTGCCCCCAATCCTTCCCAGCATCAGAGTCTTTTCCAATGAGTCAACTCTTCGCATGAGGTGGCCAAAGTACTGGAGTTTCAGCTTTAGCATCATTCCTTCCAAAGAAATCCCAGGGCTGATCTTCAGAATGGACTGGTTGGATCTCCTTGCAGTCCAAGGGACTCTCAAGAATCTTCTGCAACACCAGAGTTCAAAAGCATCAATTCTTCGGCACTCAGCTTTCTTTACAGTCCAACTCTCACATCCATATATGACCACTGGAAAAACCATAGCCTTGACTAGACAGACCTTTGTTGGCAAGGTAATGTCTGCTTTTGAATATGCTATCTAGGTTGGTCATAACTTTCCTCCCAAGGAGTAAGTGTCTTTTAATTTCAGGATAAAAACAAACAAAAAGCAAATATACCAAATATATGTGTTAGACCTAGTTGTAGTGCATTAACTGTTTAAAAACAGATTGAGGGATTATCATATTAAGATGACTTCTATTTAGCCATCATCCTACCTAACCTCTGACATATTTAAAACTGCTGACCATCTAACATCTAACATGCTCCTGCCCCTGTCCCAAAGCTTCTTTTTCCCTTGGATTCTTACAATATGCCATCCCCACTTCTTTTCTTGCTTCTTGCTGCTGCTTCTTTTTTTTTTTTTTTTGAAGTAGTTTCTAGACTCTAGACCAACTTGATTCGTACCCTCATTCAGCCCCTCAGCTAGCTGATATGACTTTATAGCTGAATCATCTAGTTTCAGTTTCTACATCTGTAAAACAGCAATAATAATGACACATAATATACAAAGAATACAGTGATGATCTGATGAAATAACGCATATAAATGACTAGGTGCAGAATAAGTACTTGGTCAATGTTAACTATTATTTTAATGCTTCTTAGTGGTGCTTAGTGTCTTTTGTTGTCACCTTTTCCACTACTAGTCCCTGAAAAGTTGGTAATCCAAAGGGATCTGTTCTGTTCTTAGCTCATTTTTACTCCATCTGAATTATCACATCCCCTTCCATAGCATCAGTCATCTCGCAGTGATTCTTCAGTCCTGATCTTTCACCGCATCTTTATTTCTATCTGATTCCTGTCACATCCTACTAAAGAAACCAAGCCATGACACTATGTGTGTCCAATTCTTGAGAATACATATCAGAAGTCCTAGAAATGGTCTGTAAATAGATTAGACTGTGGATTATCAGTCCAAAGAGCCAGAAGACCCTTATGGTCATCTCTTTTAGGAGAATAAGGTTAAAATCCAGGCTTTGAGGTCAACTCTGTGCCAATAAAGCCGGTGAGGCAGCCCTCTGTGTCCTGCTATGCTGGATTTACCTGTCTTGGAACAGTCTCCAACTTTCTCCACACAACTCTCTGGGAGATCTGCATGGTTGACATCAAGGGGTTCCCATGCCCTCCAGCGTTTAGTCAGGCTTGGCTGTTGAGGACCACTGGCAGGATATTGGAGAGAGGAAAGAGAGAGAGGTTGGTATTCCCTTAGTTCCTCTCTGTGATGTCATCTCTCTATATTGCTTTCACTCCTCAACTAAATATCACAGCTTCTTTCATGGCAACACCTTCAGAAGACTCTCTTCTGTGGTGCTCTTGGTCCCCATGTCACCAGCTCCAGGGCATATCACTAACTTTCATGTAACTCTGAACACAGTTCCTTCATTAAGACTTTCTTCTAAACTCAGTACACCATCTGTCTTCTGCTAGAACCCTGACTGAAATATCCACCTGCTTACTAGTATTGCCTTTCCTTTTAAAAAATAAATCTGTAAAAATTTCTAAAAACACATTTATGATAAATATAACAAAACTATGCTGAAAAAGGAAGAAAAAAATTATCCATAACCCCATCATACCGTTGTAATGTTGATATATTTCTTTGTAGCATTTCTAATACATACTTAATATCACTGTAACTAAAATATTTATAAAATTTCATGTCATTTTTTCAATTAATATTATAGAATAAGCATTTTCCATTTTGCTAAATAAACTTTATAAACATCATCTTTAAAAGCTGCATAATATTATATTAAGGAGATGTGCTGCAATTTGCTTTATTTTTCTCATATTATGGAACATTTGGCATACCCTTTCAAATGACCTTTCCAATGCACATATTCACATATACCATTACACATATGGTGATTTCCTTTCCATTTCTCTACTAGCTTTGTTAGAGGGCAATTTTTAAACTTTACATATGTTCTATAAGACAAAAGCATTCAGATTTACAGCAATCTTTCCTTTGAAAAAGATTCCAAGTCTTGTGCAATGGAAGGCACAAAAATTTAATATCAGAAGTCTATGGATCAAGGCTCAGATCTTGTTGTAGTCTCCATAACAATGAATCTTTCCTAGAAGATGTTAAACAGTTGGTTCTAAAGTCCCCTAAAAGTTTGATACACTCCACAAATGATTCAGACTAGGGTCACAATTGTAAAGATGAAGATGGTGGGGAGATTATGAATCTTTAGTTTGGAAGAATGAGGTCTTAGAGATCATCTGGTTTATAACACATTCTGTTCTTCCCCACAATTCATATGAGGAAGCTGAGGCTCATGGAGACCCTGTGACTTGCTAAGTCAAAAACAGAACCTTGCTTCTGAAGCCAGCACTCATCCTATACCTGGTGATTTCTGGGCTAGTGCTGTGTTCAGTGCTCCAATGAATCACCTGAGGAGAGCATTTAAATATCTGCAGACCTGCTTCACTCATTCCTAGGATATAACTCTTTCATGTTAATATCATGGTTTTCTTTTATTTTGCAATTATTTAAGCTTCCTCACAATGCTTTTGCATTAGATGGTATCACTGATTCCTTCCCATGACTGTATGCAAAATTGCTAGTATAAATAGATTTAAATGTCCTTATGAAAAAAATTAGCAATAAGTAAGATTGTCCACATAGCTTTTCCGTGGCCAAAACACCTGAACACAGAGGGGAAGCATTGGAAATAAAATTGAAAAAAAAAAAAAAGAGAGAGCTAAGAGTGAACTAAAATAGAGCTGACACTGAAGTTACACTAATAGACAGTGGTACCTCAAACCCGTCACTGTACAGTTCTGCAGACACTCTCAGTCAGCAGCAGCAACCTGATCATTATGCCATCCATACAGCCATTCAAAGGAACTGTCTCATACATTACCTCATTTTCTTCTCATAATAACCCCTTGAGGCAATCACAGCAAGATTTCTCACTGAACACATAAAGAAACAAAGAAGTGAGATGACCCGACCTTAGTATACACTTCTCTGCATAAGTTGGTTGCCCTAAACAGAAACTAGTCAAACAGGATGAGCACCTTAAAGTCAGATCATCTTCCTGTCTCAAGGGAGGGTCTTCAGAGCACAACATCTGGCTGGAATATGGAGTCCATAGACACATGAAACTTGAAGCCTTGAATGTTTTAAGTAAATAAAGTCTGAAACTATAATTTCTAGTTTCTTGGCTCTTAAGATTCATCAATAAAATACAAAGAATGCACTCTTCTAAGAATATATTCTCCCAGCTCCTGAAAACAAGATCCAAAATAAGCTGTGAAGCAGGCCTCTCCATCAGTTCAGCTCAGTCACTCAGTCGTGTACAATTCTTTTCGACCCCATGGACTGCAGCATGCCAGGCCTCCCTGTCCATCACCAACCCCTGGAGTTGGCTCAGACTCATGTCCATTGAGTTGGTGATGCCATCCAACCATCTCATCCTCTGTCATCCCCTCTCTTCCCACCTTCAATCTTTCCCAGCATCAGAATATTTTCCAAGGAGTCAATTCTTGCCATCAGGTGGCCAAAGTATTGGAATTTCAGCTTAAGCATCAGTCCTTCCAATGAATATTCAGGACTGATTTCCTTTAGGATGGACTGATTGGATCTTCTCCAACACTACACTTCAAAAGCATCAATTTTTTGGTGCTCAGCTTTCTTTATGGTCCAACTCTCACATCCATACATGACTACTGAAAAAACCATACCTGGTGACTGTAGTCATGAAATTAAATGGCCCCTCTATAATTACTTTTAAATAACTATATAAGTTACATATTCAGTATCAACAACAATGCACTGGCAAAATGAGAAAGCAGAAAAAGAATATTTGATGTCCCTCCACTTCATTGAACCACAGTGTTAAAACTAGAAGGGATCTAAAAATACTCTAGTTTTTACTGTCTCTAGAATTCAACCTCTATTCTTGTTTTGCACATTCCCTGTCTTGCCTGTCCATAGGTTCCCTCATTCTCATATCCTGAGGCCCATGGTCCCTCAGAGACATTGGCAGCATTCCATCATTCTTACCTCTCTTATGTTCATTTTCTGAGACTAACGTCACTGTCAAGAAAGATCCTGCCAATGAATAAAGGAGGATAACACATTATCCCTCTGGGAGAGATTTACCCAACAGCCCTTCTCCCTTCTTCCTGTTTGTTAGATGAATTGTAATTGTATCAGATCATTTTCTTATTTTATAGGCTCAACTTCCCAGACTCCCTTCTATGTGACTGATCCTACCCCCATGAGGGATAGGGCCCTTTTGTTAAAAGGAAATTCCTTTGGCTCTCACTGTTTGGTTTCTTGGCTTTGACATGGTATGAGAACTAAATGCTTGAAGTCACGCTTACTATTTTGCAACAATAAGATGACTGTTATCAAGATTAAAAAGCCAATACTACGAGACTGATAACCCATAAAGGTGACCTAAATTCCAAATCCTTGTATACCATAGATATTCTTTGGTTGGATGGCTTTTTGATTCATCTTACAGATTAATGCACTCTAACTGATACATCCTTTCAGATAACACAAGCATTTTAACATAGGTTTCAATGCTTCAACCCAAAAGACTGACTAAGGACATTCATTATGGGATTCTGGAGCCTGAGGTATTTTTTGAGTAAGTTCAGTTCAGTTGCTCAGTTGTGTCCGACTCTTTACAACCCCATGAATCACAGCATGCCAGGCCTCCCTGTCCATCACCAACTCCCGGAGTTCACTCAGACTCACGTCCATCAAGTCAGTGATGCCATCCAGCCATCTCATCCTCTGTCGTCCCCTTCTCCTCCTGCCCCCAATCCCTCCCAGCATCAGAGTCTTTTCCAATGAGTCAACTCTTCGCATGAGGTGGCCAAAGTACTGGAGTTTCAGCTTTAGCATCATTCCTTCCAAAGAAATCCCAGGACTGATCTCCTTCAGAATGGATGGGTTGGATCTCCTTGTCACAAAAACAAGACCAGGAGCTGACTGTGGCTCAGATCATGAACTCCTTATTACAAATTCAGACTTAAATTGAAGAAAGTAGGGGAAAATGCTAGACCATTCTGTTATGACCTAAATCAAATCCCTTATGATTATACAGTGGAAGTGAGAAATAGATTTAAGGGCCTAGATCTAATAGATAGAGTGCCTGATGAACTATGGGATGAGGTTCATGACATTGTACAGGAGACAGGGATTAAGACCATCCCCATGGAAAACAAATGCAAAAAAGCAAAATGGCTGTCTGGGGAAGCCTTACAAAAATTTTTTGAGTAAAGACATCACCTAAAGTGCTTATCACAAGTGTCCCTGTACTCCTTTCCCTAAGCTCTGCCTAAGGTTTATTTATTTGTTTTAAAGCTAGAAAAGGAAACACATCTTCAGCAGAGCCTTCAAGGGACATATATGCTGAGGTGAAAACTGAAAGTATTCACTCAGTCATGTCCAACTCTTTGTAACCCCATGGACTGTAGCCCACCAGGTTCCTCTGTCCAAGGAATTCTCACTCTAGGCAAAAATACTGGAGTGGGTCACTGTTCCATTCTCCAGGGGATCTTACCAACCTTGGGATCAATCACAGGTCTCCTGCATTTCAGGAAGATTCTTTACTACCTGAGCTACTGGGGAGAAATATATGCTATTTCCCCCAATAAAGCTCTGCCTATTCCCAAAACAAGTCTGATATAAAACTGAATGGAACATATCCCAGCAGCAACACGAATCCCACCATCAAAAGACAAATACCTTATTCATCAAAAGCAAACAGTTCCAGAGAGACCAAAATGCCTCATTATCTTTTACAAATTTACCTTGGTATTTTTGACATCTAGACTGCTGGCTCCTTGTTGAGTTTTAAGTGATATAGACTGAAAATCTCCCTTTCACTAATAGATACCTCGATTTTTGAAAGGCTAATGTGAAAACTCAATATGCCAGCAAATTTGGAAAACTCAGCAGTGGCCACAGGACTAGAAAATGTCAGCTTTCATTCCAATCCCAAAGAAAGGCAATGCCAAAGAATGTTCAAACTACCGAACAATTGCATTCCTCTCACACACTAGTACAGTAATGCTCAAAATTCTCCAAGTGAGGCTTCAACAGTATGTGAACCAAGAACTTCCAGATGTTCAAGCTGGATTTAGAAAAGACAGAAGAACCAGAGATCAAAATGCCAACATCCATTGGACCTTAGCAAAAACAAGCAAGTTCCAGAAAAACATCTACTTCTGCTTTATTGACGATACCAAAGCCTTTGACTGTGTGGATCACAACAAACTGTGGGGAATTCTTTAAGAGATGGGAATACCAGGCCACCTTACCTGCCTGCTGAGAAATCTGTATGCCAGTCAAGAAGCAACAGTTAGAAGTGAACATGGAACAATGGACTGATTCCAAATTGGGAAAGGATGTATATGGTTACCCTGTTTATTTAACTTACATGAAGAGTACATTATGTGAAAGGCTGGGCTGGATGAAGCACAAATTGGAATCAAGATAGCCAGGAGAAATATCACTAACCTCAGAGATACAGATGATACCACCCTTATTTCAGAAAGTGAAGAGGAACTGAAGAGCCTCTTGATGAAAGTGAGAGAGGACAGTGAAAAAGCTGGCTTAAAACTAAAAATTCAAAAACTAAGATCATGGCATCCAGTCCCATCACTTCATGTGAAATAAATGGGGAAACAGTGGAAACAGTGTCAGACTTTATTTTGGGGGGCTCCAAAATCACTGCAGATGGTGACTGCAGCCATGAAATTAAAAGATGCTTGCTCCTTTGAAGAAAAGTTATGAACAACCTAGACAGCATATTAAAAAGCAGAGACACTACTTTTCTGACAAAGGTCTGTCTACTTAAAGCTACAATTTTTCTAGTACTCACATATGGATATGAGAGTTGGACCATAAAGAAAGCTGAGCCCAAAGAACTGATGCTTTTGAACTGTGGTATTGGAGACAACTCTTGAGAGTCCCTTGGACTGCAAGGAGATCCAACCAGTCCATCCTAAAGGAAATCAGTTCTGAATATTCATTGAAAGCACTGATGCTGAAGCTGAAGTTCCAATACTTTGGCCACCTGATGGGACTAACTGACTCTCTGAAAAAGACCCTGATGCTGGGAAAGATTGAAGGCAGGAGGAGAAGGGGATGACAAAAGATGAGATGGTTGGATGGCATCACTGATTCAATGGACATGAGTTTGAGCAAGCTCTGGGAGTTGGTAATGGACAGGGAAGCCTAGCATGCTGCAGTTCATGGGGTCACAAAGAGTTAGACACTACTGGGCGACTGAACTGAACTGAATGTAAAAACTGTGTTTTTATTATGGGGTGAGCCTAGTGAGAAGAGATAGTTTCTGAATGCACAGAAACCATCTGTCTAAAATTTCTTCCAGTGGTCACCCAGAACAGTGATTTCTAATTACCCTAGTAGGGCCTGAACCTTGGTTTTAGGACTGAGTATTCCAGGTCATTATCTTTATATATATATATATATATATATATATATATATATATATATATATAGTATGTATATATTTTAATTGGAGGTTAATTACTTTACAATATTGTATTTGTTTTGCCATACATCAACATGAATCCACCACCAGTATACCAACACGCTGCTGAATAACCAACAAATCAGAGAAGAAATCAAAAAGAAATCAAAATATGCATAGAAACGAATAAAAATGAAAACAACAACCCAAAACCTGTGGGACACTGTAAAAGCAGTGCTAAGGGGAAAATTCATAGCAATACAGGCATACCTCAAGAAACAGGTCATTATCTTAAATGCATTTGGCTTCCCTCAAAGTTTCCTCAATACTTTTTATGGAACATGGATAATTCCCTCTAATTACAGTAATACATATCATTTCCTGCCAGGAGCCAGCATGAGGAACTCTGCGCATAGCAAAGGTCATGAGGAAGGAGGCTTGGCATACACAAAGGCGTGATCAAGCCTCGGAAACTCCCTGTTCCCGAGCATCTACCCCCAAAACCAGAGTCTGTTTTATGCTCTCACCTATACTTCTGACTTTATGGTGGGCTCTTCCCCATAACCATTTCTCTGGGAGAAGGAGTTAACTTGCAGCTCCAAGTCAATAAAAATTCCTGGGAGTGACAAGAGTGTTTCAACTTACGGACTCCTCTGAAGGTTATCTAACCTGCCTCTATAGGTTCTGTCTGGCCACAGGTGATTATTTACAGCCTCCTGACCGTGAGAGGCATAAGATGTTTTAGACTTACTAAAGGTAAATTCTTTTGGGAAGTTAGAACATATTGGTATAGTGCTTGGTTAGGAATTATATTGGTGAAGGGTTTTTCATTTGTTGTGCCAATAATTGCTGCTAATTCCCTGCCCTGGGTGGGACAAGGGTGTCTCAGGTCAAACCTCTCTGCTGGCAAACCAGCTTGTGTGACAGGATTATCCATACTCCTGCCACTATGCACATGATTGTTTGCTACCTCTCAACCATAAACAGCATAGAGAGTTTTGGAGTATTTGGAGAGTCTTAATTAGCACAAGGCTTTTTTCATGTTGAGTCAGTGATTGCCACCAGGCCTCCAAATCCTTAGGCACCTGGGAATATATTAATCAATGTATTTGGAATACAGGAAAGGAAATATAGTAGTTTTTGATGTTAGCAATACTAGACTTTTTGAGTTAATGAATTTTCTCTTTTGTTATAGATCATTGTACTTTGTTATAAATCACTGTGTCCTTGCTATGTAAAAATGTGACTTTACGCCTATCTTAAGACTAAATAGATCTTAGGGGAACATTGGTGAAGGGTTTTCATTTGTTGGGCTGATGTTTGCTGCTAAATCTCCATATTCCCTGCTCTTATAGTAAATATAACTAACATATAGAAGAAATAAGTATTAACCTTTAAGATTAATCAAGTTAACCTTGGGTTAAATAAATTCCTTTCTTGATTGTAACTCACTACACCCTCACCCTATAGGAATGCAACTTTATTTGGAGGGTGGTGCCTGGTTTAAGAAAAAACACCCTTGGAAAAAATAAGTTTTTGGTTATCAGAAAGAAAGGGTCATAAAAGTCAGCAGGCCTCATGGCAAGAAGATGATGTAAAACCCCTGAGACCTTTTTTTTTATGTAAGGTACCTGATTTTGATAAAGGTCAGGACTGCTGACCCCCTGCGTGCCTCTGTATTCATCCCTATGTGTAACAAAAGGTATATAAGCAAACCTAAAAATAAAGAAATGGGATCAGTTTCTGGAAAGACTGATTCCCCCATGTCATTTCTTTCTTGCTCCCCGTTTTTCTGGTTGAATTAACCAAGTTATTCAGCCTCTTTTTCTCCACTAATATTTCCTACTACACTATCCATTTCTCTTCTCTCTATATATCTATAATTAAATAACTTTTTTCCAAGGACGCCGACTCTGTCCCCACCTTCAAATCACCCTGGATCCATTGGGGCTGGACCCTGGCAATTTCTCACATCACCCTGTAGAGGACAAGATTTTTAAGGGTAAAAATTGGGGCTTTTTATATCTAATTACACCAATCAATACTTAGAAGTTTTTCACTTTTATTTAAATTGGTTAGGCCTCTTTTCTTCTCTTATGTCACACATGTATATCTACCACAGAGGAAAGGATGGCAAAATACCTGATGGAGAGACAATTTCTGAATAAGTGTATTCACCATTCCTAAGTCTAATTTTGAGGTCATAGTTCTCTCTTATTGAAAAAAATTCAAAACACAGACACAATTGTTCAAGGACTAAAGTTTTACAATCCCACTTCAAAAACAAACCAAAAAAAAAAAAAAAAAAGATCAGTCATGAGTTAGTTGCAGATTTAGATGCCTTTGCTGATATGCAATTTGTGAGTTATAATAGAGCCATGTGCCCTCTGCACATTAAACCAGCTGTTTCTCTGCCCTGTTTCCTCATTAAATTCATCCCATGACTCCATCACTCTTAGTTTCTTTTTGTTTTCTATTTCTGCAAACTCAAACTTTTTATTCTCTGCCGTATACCCTCCCTACTTCCTTGATACATTTATCATATGCCTTTCCTCTCACCTGGATACCAGGAGTCCCCACCTTCTGACTGTGAGCATCCTTTGGCCTGTCTAGTACTCAGTTCCCTGTGGTATATTCATTTGTTCGTTCATTCATACATTCACTCAGATCCCTGGTTTGAGCTCTTATTAATTCCTAGTTGCTTGAGACACATCTATTTCTCCTCAGTTGCTTAGAGATAAATTACATGTGCCTTTTTCTTTATCTCAAGTGTACAGCTGTCTTTTTTTTCCTTTGTGGTGTTCATATCTTCTGGGATCTTTGTCACTCCCTATATGACCCCTGTAGGCTGTCAACCTAAGAGGTATTAGCTGTTTAATCTAAATGTAAAAGAGAAACAGTTGAACATGGATTGTAGGTTATTTTTCCAGTTCTGGGGTACATTTGCTGTAATCTAGTGATACTCTCACTTTCATGTAATGAATGGCCATGGAAAAGATGCAGATAGGAGACTAGGAATGTCTGGATCCCATTGTATGCTGATCACTAGAATGCATATCAGAAAGTACTCAATAAACAACTTCTTCCAGACATCCCACAATTACATTCAGGAAACAGGTTATTTAAGTTGCCACCTTTAAAAAACAGAACTAGCTAATATTATATACAATCTATTATATAACCAGTCAAGCCTACAAAGTATAAAGAAAAATATAAGACTTCTGAACTTAAGTAATTATAAATTATTTGAAGAGATGGTGAATGTTTAAGAAGAATGCAAATGAGGGCAAACACATTCTGTTTCAACCTTTTGTACCTTCTACCTTTGATACTAACCTGTAGACAGTGCATGTGTGCCAGCAGTTTCTATTCTCTTAGGCATTCTGTCCTCCTCATTGACTATTTGGGGGAAAAATCCAACAGCTCCCAGCTTGCTCTCTAACAAACATCTTGAACTTGAGTCAGAAAGTCAGTTCAAACCTCAGGTGTCTCATGTAACAGATTTAGTGTTGGACACACCTACTTCCTTTTCAGAGTTTGGATTTTCCACAGCCACATCTCAGAAAACAGTCCTGTCTCATCAGGGGGAGGAATATGAGCCCAGATGAGCTCAATGCAAAACCAAAAGCAGAAAGACTTGCACCCTTAGAATACCAGTGGACAACTTCAAACTTGTGCTTCATGCTCTTGCTCTTTGAGGCTTTATTATTTTGTGCTTTCCCAAGACATATGGACAGCATTTGACTTTTATACAAAAAAACAGCAAACTCCAGTTATCTGTGAGTTGAAAAATTGCTTATCTGCCTTAATCCTTCCTTCATTTTGAATACTGTTAACAAAATTAAATAAAATTCTATAAACAATAACAATAGCTATAACAGATGGATCCAATCCATCTCAGTAGATAATATCTCATAAATGATTCATTGTCATTGCTTCAACCTAGAACCTTTTTGTATTTTGCACATCTAAGTGAATAACCATTAGTAAAGCTTTATGCATTGCACTTGTAAATTACCTTGGGTCTGTCATAATCTAGGGAGTAGCACTGATATTTGGGGACGGGGGAGGTCCGTTCTAATTATCTCTGTGCTGAATCTCTTATCCTGACAAAAGCTGCAGGTTATCAAACAGAATTAGATTCCACTCCAAACCTGATCTGGGCTTTTTCTTTAATATTTACAAATGGGGCATATGTCTTATTTAACACCTTAACAAATAAAAAGATTTTTTATTCCATAGACCTTATAAATATTTTATATGTTTGACAGGAATGTTAATTATAATAAATGCTTGAAACAAAGCCCTAAGGAGATACCTGAGCTTTCAAACAAAGCCCTCTGTTACCTTAGAAATGTATCTTAAACTAACAATCCTATTTACCTGGTGCAGGTACAAAACCAAAAGAAAGCTTCTAAGGTAGTCAGTCTTGCTTTTACTCAGCTGCTGAATAAGAAAGCAATTAGCTCCAAATAATTCCAGGCCTTATTTTAGCTCTCCAAAGCACTGGATAAGCCTCTGTTAAGGCAGGCTTCCTTTTTCCCACAGCAGCATTGTGAAGTGGGGTGTCAAATTCCAAGGATACTATAGTGATGGAGTCATATAGGATGAAGGAAAGACAATAAGAGGGACCTGAGTAATACATGTTGGGGCTATGGTGGTAGCACCCACTTTTGGCAGAATAGAGAAATGGGTGGGAGGCCTTTGCTTCCCTTCCCTGTCTTTCCAATTCCTCCCTGTGTGTCCACATTATGAGGCGAACACGGCTGGCAACAATGCCCAGGCCCCACACCTCGCCACTTTCATCAAAACATACTTCTCACTCATCCTATCTTCTCCAACACAGTTAAGCCAGTGCTAGCTATTCATTAACCAGTTCATAATGCAGTTAATGGCTATTGATTCTTCTTGTATTAGACCTTGGAAATAATCCTCTAGCTTCTTAGGGTTCACTTCGCTGGCAGAAAAAAAGGAATTCTAGATGGGGAGATATCTTCAAGATCTTCCCAAAGATACCAAGTAGGGGGATCAGTAATGTCACATCATCAAGGACTACATACTCTGATGTCACATTATTTGCATTTTAAATTAAGGCTGAGTTGGACATGGGGTGCAGAATATAATGTAGCCTGGTCATTATAGTTTCTTCTCAGACTCATGAAGATAAAATATACAGAAAAACTATGTACACAAATATGACCAGGATACATGTTATCAAGAAAGACAAGAGAAATTTTATCAAGAAAATGAAAGAAGAGAGGAAAGTGTATGCAAATTACCCTGGAGCAAATGAATAAAGGTTTAAAAATGCAAACAAACATTTTAAAGTGGGTTGACTCTTGCCCCAATTCTGAGCCATGTTGATAAATAAAACAAAAATGGCTAATTAGCATGAGTCGATCCTTAACAGCACACCACCCTATGAGTCATTTTATGGTGTTTTTAACAAGCAAGGTCATTAATACAAGACAACACATGCCAAATAAATAATTTAGACAGGAACCTACTACACGTGGTTTGGAGTTTCTTTGCATGACCTTTGAAAGTAGTGGCCCCTTGGCATAATTTATTACCAATGAAAATGAAGTTAGGTAGAAATTCTTCTCCCATTCTAAAAAGGAAAGTAACACTGTGGGTTAGACCTGGATCCAAGGAAAGGAGAGGGAGGAGGCTACCAGCTCAACACATTCACTTCCTTTTCTGTTTCCTCAGTCCTAGGTTTAACTGCAGAGCCCAAAACTCTGACCAGATAAAAGGGGTTTTTCTTCTCCTCACCTGGAGCACTGGCAGGGAAGAAGTACCATTGTGCCTGTGCAATCACAATGTAAAATTTTGTCTGTAGTGAGCAGAACTTAGTGAGACATCTTAGGCTCAGTTTGAAAGTTTATGAAATTTTAACAATTGTAAATGTGTTCATTTTCACTCACTGGCACTATGGCATGACAGTTAAGTCACACTCTGGAGTCAGTCAAACCCAGGTCATAGCCATTCATTAGAAACCTTGGGCCTCAGTTTTTTACATCTGTAAAATGGATGTAATAAGGGTATCTACCTTGTAGGACTGAAATTTAAATAAGATAATAATTCTCAAGTACTTAGCTTCAGGCTGATCTGACATATACTAAGTGTTCAAAAAGTCCTGATGATTACTATTAATATTATGCACATTTCTATAAAGCAGCAGACCATGATGAGAATACATACTTTGGCTGCCATGTGCATTTTTCTAGGAAGTAGTAAAAAGTGACTGATGTCTCCATTCCTAGAGCCACCTTGATCGAAGATAATTAAGTAGAACAAAGGGAGAAATGGTCAATGAAGCCAAGAATCCAAGGATTTTATCACAAAGATGATCTGAGATCAGGTTTCAATATCTTAACACAGGTAGGTAAAAGAGCTACCTGTGAAAATGTCTTCAGCATTTCATTCCAATAAATATAGCTTGTATTAAAAACTGCTTTGAAAGATGTTATTATTTAAAAAAAAAAAACTGGGTAAAGCATCATAGGATTTTTCTATATTATTTCTGACAACTGCACATGAATATACAATTCTTTCAAAATAAACTTCACAGTTTCAAAGTGCTTGACCTAGAACATGGCATTACAGAATGTGTGATTCAAAAGGGATCTGGGACCTAACCTTTCTTTGACAATTAAAAAACTGAAAACTAGGAAGATTCATCAGTTAGCTAGTTAGTAGCTTCTAATCAGAACTTGTTTCACAACCAGTGTTGCTTCTACTCCACCCATCAGTATGTTTATATTGTGTGCTCTGCTTATTGCTCAGCCTCTTGATAGAAACCAAAAATGTCTGTGTCATCACCCTTAATTCACACATAAAAGAAGAAAGGTACAAAAGTATATTATTATCTTAAAATTTTATGATTCTGCATTTCTACCTGACTCTAAAATATGGTATATAATAGCTTTCTAAGGTTGCCATAATGAAGTATTACAAACATCATAAACTAAATATTAATAGCTTAAAATGACAGAAATTCATTGCCTTGCCAGTCTTGGAGGCTATAGCCTGAAGTCTGAAATCAAGATGTCAGCAGGGCCACGCTGCTTCTGAAACCTGTAGGGGAGAGTCCTTTTAGCTCTGGTAGCCCTAGGTATTTGGCTTAAAGATGTTATCACTCTAATTCTGTCTTTACTCTCTGTCTTCTTGATTCTTCACACTGTCTTCCCCATGTGAGTGTCTGTTAGTCCAGTCACTCAGTCATGTCCGACTCTTTGTGACCCCATGGACTGCAGCACTCCAGGCTCCCCTGTTCATCACCAACTCTCAAAACTTCTCCAAACTCATGTTCATCAAGTCAGTAATGCCATCCAACTTCAGTGAGTGTCTGTATCTCTGTCCAAACTTCCTCTTTCAGAAGGACACCATTGTACTGGATTGAGTAAGTAAGTAAGTGAAGTTGCTCAGTTGTGTCTGACTCTCTGCGACCCCATGGGTTGTAGTCTACCAGGCTTCTCCATCCATGGGATTCTCCAGGCAAGAATACTGGAGTGGGTTACCATTTCCTTCTCCAGGGAATCTTCCCGACCCAGGGATTGAACCCGGGTCTCCTGCATTGGAGGCAGATGCTTTAACCTCTGAGCCACCAGGGAAGATTAAGGCCCACCCTAAAGAGACCTCATTTTAAGTTGATTACCTCTGTGAAGACCCTTTTTCTCAATGAGGTCAAATTCTGAGGTACTGGGAGTTAGAACTTCAATATATCTTTTTGGGGGACAGATTTCAGTCTGAAAATGTGGTTTTTCTTTAATTATTGCAAATATAATAACAAAATAATAGATTGTATACAATACAATTGTATTATTATACAATAGATTGTATAGTAAACACTGTGATAAGTTCTTTGGTGTATTATTTTATTTAATTATCATCACAGTGCTCTGAGTTGTGACTATTGTTATCTCATTCTACAGATACAGAAGGGATTTGGACCCAGATTCATATGCCTTCTAAGGCCAGATCTTACCTATTACATTGTGATGTTAATTGGTCAGCTTTCCAATTATCTTTACTCCTAATTCTAGAGATTAGTGATTATTTTTTAAGTAAATCATTACCTTTCATCACAGTAGGAAAGCATGTAAGAATACTGGTTAAATGAAATTCAAGAGCAACGTGTTTGTCAATGGTCATTAATCAATCTATAATCAATGGATTAAACTCTCTGCTAAACAATTAACTTGTTAGAAAATGTGTAAACAAGGCAATTCCAATAACCATAGATATCAGCCAATAGTGAGGTATGGAGATAAAATATTAAGGATCAGCACACCACCCTCCACATAATTATATTAGCAATACATCTATTGTATATGTAATGAACTTCCCTAGATATCAGCCCCCTGGGACCCTCGGGTAACTGGGAATTGTTGCTTTCTGCTTGATTTAAGAAACAATCAGTCTTACTAATGAATGGAAAATCTAGTTGGAAATGAAATTGTAAGCAGCAGGATACAAATCAACAATTAATAAAATTATTTTAGGTTCAAATATGTGATTTGTATTTGATGCCACAGTACTTTTGGAAGGGAGAAGAATGACCCAGTCCAGAGGATCTTAACATCAGAGTCCTATTGGGCTTCAGAGACTTGTGAATCATTACATGCTTGTTTGCACACAAAATTATGGGAGAGGAATTCACAGCTTTATCAAACTATTTTTAGGGTCTGTCCCACAAGAAAGATTGAAATCCAAACCCTCTTAATGCAAATGAGCAAATCAAAGCTCAAGGATGTTAAGACACCCATACACTGTCATGTGGTCATTAATGGAAAATCTAGGACAACAGCCCAATGGCCCTGAGCCTGGAGACATATCTCCTAAATCAAAAGTTTAATAAACTGTGGACCTGACAACATGAATATGGTCCACAAACTACTGGAAAAAAAGACCAATGTCTAGAGAAAGCAAGTATTGCCTTAGCACTCCATACTGTAGTCCAATAATTCATGAGATGTAAAAGTGCCACTTTAAGCCATATATTTTAAGGTAAATGTTGACAATCCACCAAGCATTTATTTATACTTTAAAAGACTTTCATCCTTCAAATACTTTGATATTATAAAAATATAAATATAGATATATAAGTATAAAAACAGAAACCTCAATTAAAATAGTTAGGAGACCAGAAGGAGGATCTCTCATGCTCTATACTGACAGCAGAGCCCAACATGTAAAAGAAAAATTTTCTCCTCTTGCCTAGCAAGAACTCAACCAGTAAGAGACTATTACAATTCAGTTAATAAAAGGCCACTGTACTTCAAAAATCTCAATTCCTTCAATGGACTCTTTGTTCACTGTGCCCTTCCAACTTCCTTTTTCTCTCTTTAAAAGAGTTCTCCTCTCTATGCTCTGTAAAGACTCACATGTGGTGTGCCATGGTTGCAGGTCCCAAATTGCAATCATTCGCTAATACCAAATAAACCTACTTTTGCTGGATAGATAACCGGCAGTCTATGTTTTAGGTCAACATTTTGGTGGCCCATATGGGGATCCAGAGAAGACCACTAATGACTCCAGAGCTGGTGGGCAAACAGGTTCAATACCCATATTGAATCCATAGTTGCTCACTGATTTTCTTATTGACGCTGGGATTTGAGGGTAAGTCTTTCTCCTAGATCTGAGTCTCTGACCTCTTTGCACTTTGAAGCTCTCTAGATTTTATTTGGGATCTTTATCCTTTCTGGTTAAGGGCTTGTTTGGTATCAGAGTACTCTTTTTTTTTTTTTTTTTTAATCAGCCTCTTCCTGAAGAAACATGGCTGTTTCAATGGAACTGTGCCTTCAGTCTAGCCTTCAGTCTGACTATTTTTAGAATGGGAGTTGTTCTATTGGAACTGATCTGTTAAGCCTTTAACCTGACTCCTCAAGACTGGCTATTCAGTTAAAGCTGTGCTGACCAGCCTTTGGCCTGGTCCCTTTGGGTCTAGACTGTTCCTTTAGGACTGGTTGGTCATAGGCCTACAGGCTGTTTAAGCTATTTCAAAGCAAGCTGTTAGGTTGTTTGAAAATTACTCTTTATCTAGAGAAAAACATCTAAGAAATGGAATCCCAGTCATCTAAATATTCTGAAGGCACCCCTCTTTTCAGGTACCTTGGCCAATTTTATATTTTAAAATAAAGATTCATTTCCCATGTGCATTTGTAACTAAAGGAACCAACCTACCTAAAGGCAACTTAGAACATCAGTGGCAATTATGGGGATATTTAAACCCCCAAACTTAATTTTCTTAACATCAAATTGGACAATCATAGCTTTAAATGTTTTAAACTAAATGGAATACCTATATTAATTAATATTTTGGAGTGTCTAAATGTCATCAAGTGCCTAAAATTGCCTCTCTGCAAAAAATAAAATTTTAAGAACAACTAAGGCAAAGAAAGAAAGAAAGATAAAATGGCTTCCAAAGCATATTGCTCCTCTCCCCTGGCTTCAGGTACCTTCAGCCCTCTAAAAAGTCTTCCCAACATCCTTTCAATTCCCTGTGTTGGAGATCTGAGGGATGACTGTGGGTCTTCCCAATCCTTTCTCTTAATCAGCTTGGAGAAACATTTCTCTGCATCGGGAATGAATGCCTTCTAATCCTAACTGATGTCAGAACCACACTTTCAGTGCTCAATCTCACTTATTATCAAGCGGCCTCAACCCTGCAGTAGTAAAATAGTTCAAACTGCGAGAATCTCTAATGAACCTCAAAAGGTTTCTGTCTCTAAACCAGTTCCCTTTTGTTTAGGTTCTGTGAATAAAGGAAAACAACGGAATAAGAAAGACTAGAGATCTCTTCAAGAAAATTAGAGATAGCAAGGGAACATTTCATGCAAACTTGGGCACAATAAAGGACAGAAATTGTATGGATCTAACAGAAGCAGAAGATATTAAAAAGATGTGGCAACAATATACAGAAGAACTATACAAAAAGATCTTCATGACACAGATTACTATGATGGTGTGATCACTCACCTAGAGCCATACATCCTGGAATGCGAAGTCAAGTGGACCTTGGGAAGCATCAACACAAATAAAGCTAGTGTAGGTGATGGAATTCCAGCTGAGCTATTTCAAATCTTAAAAGGTGCTGCTGCTAAACCGCTGCACTCAATAAGCCAGCAAATTTGGAAAACTCAGCAGTGGCCACAGGACTGGAAAATGTCAGTTTTCATTTCAATCCCAAAGAAAGGAGATGACAAAGAATGTTCAAACTACCACAAAACTACACTCAGCTCACAGACTAGCAAAGTAATGCTCAAAATTCTTCAAGCCAGGCTTCAACAGTACATGAATCATGAGCTTTCAGATGTTCAAGCTGGATTTAGAAAAGGCAGAGGAACCAGAGAGCAAATTGCCAACATCCGTTGGATCATTAAAAAGCAAGAGAGTTCCAGAAAAACATTTACTTCTGCTTTATTGGCTATGCTAAAACCATTGACTGTATGGATCATAACCAACCGGAGAATTCTTGAAGAGATGGGAATACTAGATCACCTTACCTGACTCCTGAGAAATCTGTATGCCAGTTAAGAAGCAACAGTTAGAACTGGACATGGAACAACAGACTGGTTCCAAATCGGGAAAGGAGTACATCAAGGCTGCATATTGTTACTCTGCATATTTAACTTATTTAACTCTGCTTATTAACTTATATGCAGAGTTCAGTTCAGTTCAGATAGTTCAGTCACAGTCGTGCCCGACTCTTTGCAATCCCATGATTTGCAGCACGCCAGGCCTCCCTGTCCATCACCAACTCCCAGAGTCCACTCAGACTCATGTCCATCTACTCAGTAATGCCATCTAGTCACCTCATCCTCTGTCCTCCCCTTTTTCTCCTACCCCCAATCCCTCCCAGCATCAGAGTATTTTCCAATGAGTCAACTCTTCGCATGAGGTGGCCAAAGTACTGGAGTTTCAGCTTCAGCATCATTCCTTCCAAAGAAATCCCAGGGCTGATCTCCTTCAGAATGGACTGGTTGGATCTCCTTGCAGTCCAAGGGACCCTCAAGAGTCTTCTCCAACACCACAGTTCAAAAGCATCAATTCTTCAGTACTCAGCTTTCTTCACAGTCCAACTCTCACATCCATACATGACTAGTGAAAAACCATAGCTTTGACTAGACGGACCTTTGTTTGCAAAGTAATGTCTCTGCTTTTGAATATGCTGAATAGGTTGGTCATAACTTTCCATCCATGGAGTAGGCGTCTTTTAATTTCATGGCTGTGATCACCATCGCAGTGATTTTGGAGCCCCCAAAATAAAGTATGACACTGTTTCCACTGTTTCCCCATCTATTTCCCATGAAGTGATGGGACCAGATGCCATGATCTTCGTTTTCTGAATGTGGAGCTTTAAGCCAACTTTTCGCTCTCCTCTTTCACTTTCATCAAAAGGCTTTTTAGTTCCTCTTCACTTTCTGCCATAAGGGTGGTGTCATCTGCATATCTGAGGTTATCGATATTTCTCCCAGCAATCTTGATTCCAGCTTGTGCTTCTTCCAGCCCAGCGTTTCTCATGATGTATTCTGCATATAAGTTAAATAAGCAGGATGACAACATACAGCCTTGACATACTCCTTTTCCTATTTGGAACCAGTCTGTTGTTCCATGTCCAGTTCTAACTGTTGTTTCCTGACCTGCATACAGGTTTCTCAAGAGGCAGGTCAGGTGGTCTGGTATTCCCATCTCTTACAGAATTTTTCACAGTTTATTGTGATCCACACAGTCAAAGGTTTTGGCATAGTCAATAAAGCAGAAATAGATGTTTTTCTGGAACTCTCTTGCTTTTTCCATGATCCAGCGGATGTTGGCAATTTGATCTCTGGTTCCTCTGCCTTTTCTAAAACCAGCTTGAACATCAGGAAGTTCAGGGTTCACGTATTGCTGAAGCCTGGCTTGGAGAATTTTGAGCATTACTTTACCAGCATGTGAGATGAGTGCAATGGTGCAGTAGTTTGAGCATTCTTTGGCATTGCCTTTTTGGAGATTAAAATGAAAACTGACCTTTTCTAGTCCTGTGGCCACTGCTGAGTTTTCCAAACTTCCTGGCATATTGAGTGAAGCACTTTCACACCATCATCATTCAGGATTTGAAATAACTCAACTGGGATTCCATCACCTCCACTAGCTTTGCGTATAGTGATGCTTTCTAAGGCCCACTTGACCTCACATTCCAGGATGTCTAGCTCTAGGTGTGTGATCACACCATCGTGATTATCTTGGACGTGAAGATCTTTTTTGTACAGTTCTTCTGTGTATTCCTGCCACCTCTTCTTAATATCTTTTGCTTCTGTTAGGACCATACCATTTTTGTCCTTTATCAAGCCCATCTTTGCATGAAATGTTCCCTTGGTATCTCTAATTTTCTTGAAGAGATCTCTAGTCTTTCCCATTCTGTTGTTTTCCTCTATTTCTTTGCATTGATTGTTGAGGAAGTCTTTCTTTTTTGGTTCTAATCATAGAGTTTATTTTATTTTATTTTTATTTTATTTTTTTTATTTTATTTTTACTTTATTCTACTTTACAATACTGTGTTGGTTTTGCCATACATTGACATGAATCAGCCACAGTTATACACGAGCTCCCAATCCTGAAACCCCCTCCCACCTCTCACCCCATATCATCTTTCTGGATCATCCCCATGCACCAGCTCCAAGCATCCTGTATCCTGTATTGAACATAAACTGGCGCTTCGTTTCTTACATGATAGTATACATGTTTCAATGCCATTCTCCCAAATCATCCTACCCTCTTCCTCTCCCTCAAAGGCCAAAAGTCTGTTCTATACATCTGTGTCTCTTTTCTTGTCTCACATACAGGGTCATCATTATTATCTTTCTAAATTCCATATATATGTGTTAGTATACTGTATTGGTGTTTTTCTTTCTGGCTTAGTTCACTCTGTATAATCGGCTCCAGTTTCATCCATCTCATTAGAACTGATTCAAATTTATTCTTTTTGAGGACTGAGTAATACTCCATTGTGAATATGTACCACAGCTTTATTATCCATTCATCTGCTGATGGACATCTAGGTTGTTCCATGTCCTGGCTATTATAAACAATGCTGCAATGAACATTGGGGTACATGTGTCTCTTTCAGTTCTGGTTTCCTTGGTGTGTATGCCCAGCAGTGGGATTCCTGGGTCATAAGGCAATTCTATTTCCCGTTTTTTAAGGAATCTCCACACTGTTTTCCATAGTGGCTGTACTAGTTTGCATTCCCACCAACAGTGTAAGAGGGTTCTCTTTTCTCCACATCCTCTCCAGCATTTATTGCCTGTAGACTTTTGGATCGCAGCCATTCTGACTGGTGTGAAATGGTACCTCAATGTGGCCTTGATTTGCATTTCTCTGATAATGAGTGATGTTGAGCATCTTTTCATGTGTTTGTTAGCCATCTGTATGTCTTCTTTGGAGAAATGCCTATTTAGTTCTTAGGCCCATTTTTTGATTGGATAGTTTATTTTTCTGGATTTGAGCTGCATAAGTTGCTTGTATATTTTTGAGATTAGTTGTTTGTCAGTTGCTTCATTTGCTATTGTTTTCTCCCATTCAGAAGGCTGTCTTTTCACCTTGCTTATAGTTTCCTTTGTTGTGCAGAAGATTTTAATTTTAATTAGATCCCATTTGTTTATTTTTGCTTTTATTTCCAATATTCTGGGAGGTGGATCATAGAGGATCCTGCTGTGATTTATGTCAGAGAATGTTTTGCCTATGTTCTCCTCTAGGAGTTTTATAGTTTCTGGTCTTACATTTAGATCTTTAATCCATTTTGAGTTTATTTTTGGGTGTGGTGTTAGAAAGAGATCTAGTTTCATTCTTCTACAAGTGGTTGACCAGTTTTCCCAGCACCACTTGTTAAAGAGATTATCTTTACTCCACTGAATATTTTTGCCTCCTTTGTCGAAGATAAGGTGTCCATAAGGTGTGTGGATTTATCTCTGGGCTTTCTATTTTGTTCCATTGATGTATATTTCTGTCTTTGTGCCAGTACCATACTGTCTTAATGACTGTGGCTTTGTCATAGAGCCTGAAGTCAGGCAAGTTGATTCCTCCAGTTCCATTCTTCTTTCTCAAGATTGCTTTTGCTCTTTGAGGTTTTTTATATTTCCATACAAATCTTGAAATTATTTGTTCTAGTTCTGTGAAAAATACTGCTGGTAGCTTGATAAGGATTGCATTGAATCTGTAGGTTGCTTTGGGTAGTATACTCATTTTCACTATATTGACTCTTCCGACCCATGAACATGGTATATTCCTCCATCTATTAGTGTCCTCTTTGATTTCTTTCATCAGTGTTTTATAGTTTTTGATATATAGCTCTTTAGTTTCTTTAGGTAGGTATATTCTTAAGTATTTTATTCTTTTTGTTGCAATGGTGAATGGAATTGTTTCCTTAACTTCTTTTTCTACTTTCTCATTATTAGTATATAGGAATGCAAGGGATTTCTGAGTGTTGATTTTATATCCTGCAACTTTACTATATTCATTGATTAGCTCTAGTAGTTTTCTGGTGTAGTCTTTAGGATTTTCTATGTAAAGGATTATGTCATCTGCAAACAGCAAGAGTTTTACTTCTTCTTTTCCAATGTGGATTCCTTTTATTTCTTTTTCTGCTCTGATTGCTGTGGCCAAAACTTCCAGAACTATATTGAATAGTAGTGGTAAAAGTGGGCACCCTTGTCTTGTTCCTGACTTTAGGGGAAATGCTTTCAATTTTTCACAATTGAGGATAATGTTTGCTGTGGTTTGTCATATATAGCTTTTATTATGTTGAAGTACATTCCTTCGATCCCTGCTTTCTGGAGAGTTTTTATCATAAAAGGATGCTGAATTTTGTCAAAGGCCTTCTCTGCAACTATTGAGATAATCATATGGCTTTTATTTTTCAATTTGTTAGTGTGGTGAATTACATTGATTGATTTGTGGATATTGAAGAATCCTTGCATCCCTGGGATAAAGCCCACTTGGTCATGGTGTATGATCTTTTAATGTGTTGCTGGATTCTGATTGCTAGAATTTTGTTAAGGATTTTTGCATCTATGTTCATCAGTGATATTGGCCTGTAGTTTTCTTTTTTTGTGGTGTCTTTGTCAGGTTTTGGTATTAGGGTGATGGTGGCCTCATAGAATGAGTTTGGAAGTTTACCTTCCTCTGCAATTTTCTGGAAGAATTTGAGTAGGATAGGTGTTAGCTCTTATCGAAATTTTTGGTAGAATTCAGCTGTGAAGCCTTCTGGACCTGGGCTTTTGTTTGCTGGAAGATTTCTATATATACTGCCTACAAGAGACCCACCTCAAAACAACGGACACATACAGTCTGAAAGTGAAGGGCTGGAAAAAGATATTCCATGCAAATAGAGATCAAAAGAAAGCAGGAGTAGCAATACTCATATCCGATAAAATAGACTTTAAAACAAAGGCTGTGAAAAGGGACAAAGAAGGCCACTACATAATGATTAAAGGATCAATCCAAGAAGAAGATATAACAATTATAAATATATATGCACCCAACATAGAGCACTGCAATATGTAAGACAAATGCTAACAAGCATGAAAGGGGAAATTAATAATAACACAATAATAGTAGGAGACTTTAATACCCCACTCACACCTATGGGCAGATCAACTAAACAGAAAATTAACAAAGAAACACAAACTTTAAACAATACAATAGACCAGTTAGACCTAATTGATATCTATAGGACATTTCACCCCAAAACAATGAATTTCACCTTTTTCTCAAGTGCACACGGAACCTTTTCCAGGATAGATCACATCCTGGGCCATAAATCTAACCTTGATAAATTCAAAAAAATCGAAATCATTCCAAGCATCTTTTCTGACCATAATGCACTAAGGTTAGATCTCTATTACAGGAGAAAAACTATTAAAAATTCCAACATTTAGAGGCTGAACAACACCCTTCTGAATAACCAACAAATCACAGAAAAAATAAAAAAAAGAAATCAAAACATGCATAGAAATGAATGAGAATGAAAACACAACTACCCAAAACCTGTGGGACATTGTAAAAGCAGTGCTAAGAGGAAAGTTCATAGCCATACAGGCATACCTCAAGAAACAAGAAAGAAGACAAATAAATAACCTAACTCTACACCTAAAGCTACTAGAAAAGGAAGAAATAGAGAACCCCAGATTTAGTAGAAGGAAAGAAATCTTAAAAATTAGGGCAGAAATAAATGCTAAAGAAACAAAAGAGACCATAGCAAAAATCAACAAAGCAAAAAGCTGGTTCTTTGAAAGGATAAATAAAATTGACAAACCATTAGCCAGACTCATCAAGAAACAAAGAGATAAAAATCAAATCAATAAAATTAGAAATGAAAATGGAGAGATCACGACAGACAACACAGAAATACAAAGGATCATAAGAGACTACTATCAGCAATTATATGCCAATAAAATGGACAACGTGGAAGAAATGGACAAATTCTTAGAAAAGTACAGCTTTCCAAAACTGAACCAGGAAGAAATAGAAAATCTTAACAGACCCATCACAAGCATGAAAATTGAAACTAATCAGAAATCTTCCAGCAAACAAAAGCCCAGGTGAGGAAGTCTTTCTTATCTCTCCTCACTATTCTTTGGAACTCTGCATTCAGATGCTTATATCTTTCCTTTTTTTTCTTTGCTTTTCACTTCTCTTCTTTTCACAGGTATTTATAAGGCCTCCCCAGACAGCCATTTTGCTTTTTTGCATTTCTTTTCCATGGGGATGTTCTTGATCCCTGTCTCCTGTACAATGTCACGTACCTCCATCCATAGTTCATCAGGCACTCTAGCTATCAGATCTAGTCCCTTAAATCTATTTCTCACGTCTATTGTATAATCATAAGGGGTTTGATTTGGGTCATAACTGAATGGTCTAGTGGTTTTCCATACTTTCTTCAATTTAAGTCTGAATTTGGCAATAAGGAGTTCATGCAGAGTACATCATGTGAAATACCAGGCTAGATGAAGCACAAGCTGAAATAGACATTGCCAGGAGAAATATCAGTAACCGCAGATACACAGCTGGCACCACTCTCATGGCAGAAAGTGAAGAAAAACTAAAGAACCTCTTGATGAAAGTGAGAGAGGAGAGTGAAATTTGTCTTAAAACTCAATATTCAGAAAACTAATATTGTGGCATCCAGTCCCATCACTTCATGGCAAATAGATGGGAAAACAGTGGAAACAGTGTCAGACTTTATTCTGGGGGGCTCCATAATCACTGCAGTTGGTGACTGCAGCCATAAAATTAAAAGACGCTTGCTCCTTTGAAGAAAAGCTATGAGTAAAGTAGTCTGCATATTAAAAAGCAGAGACATTACTTTACCAACACAGGTCTAACTAGTCTAAGCTATGGTTTTTCCAATAGTCATTTATGCATATGAAAGTTGGACTATAAAGAAAGCTGAGCACCAAAGAACTGATCCTTTTGAACTGTGGTGTTGGAGAAGACTGTTGAGAGTTCCTTGGACTGACTGCAAGGAAATCCAACCAGTCTATCCTAAAGGAAATTAGTCCTGAATGTTCATTGGAAAGACTGGCACTGAAGCTGAAACTCCAATACTTTGGCCACCTGATGTGAAGAACTGACTAATTTGAAAAGACCCTGATGCTGGGAAAGATTGAAGTCAGGAGAAAAAGGGGATAACAGAGGATGAGATGGTTGGATGGCATCACTGAGTCGATGGACATGAGTTTGAGTAAGCTCCAGGAGTTGGTGATGAACAGGGAAGCCTGGCCTGCTATATTCCATGGGGTTACAAAGAGCTGGACACGACTGAGCAACTGAACTGAACAGAACTAGGTTTTGTGAGATAGGCGCATCCTTTTCCATTAGTTCCTCATTCATATCTATTTCTTAGACTAAGACTTCTTACAAAAGTGTCATACAAAAACACACACATTTTTTTTCCAACTAGAGTGAAAAAATTCTAAAATTCAACAGTAGCCATCAGTATAACTAACTAGGTGATCATTTTTCCCTATTGAATCAGCTACCATCTTCCTTGTGGGACAAATTTCCAACTGATATTGGCAAAATTCCACAGCATTCCTCCCTTTAAGATTCTAATAGATCCCTCAAAACCTCTTCCCAAAATTAATCAATCATCTGTAAATAAAGAAGTCTTTCAAGATATAAAGTCCATAATAGAGGATTACAAGGCTCAAAGCCTCATTATCCCTTACACCAGTCCTGTAACTTGTCCATTTTACCAGTGAGAAAATGTAAGAGACAAAGGTGGAGGATTTTCCAGGACCTCAGAGCAATAAACAACATCCTTATCCCTCAACACTCTTTTGTCCCTAAGCCTTATCTGTTACTAGCATCCATGCCCACCATACAAAAAGTCTTTACTGTAATTTACTTCTGTAGTTCATTCTTTAGTATTCCAGTTAATGAATAAAAGCCCCACACCTTGCAACATGGATATTTCATGTATTGGAAAAGACACGTTCAGAAGGACTCTCTTTATTCTCACTGGAAAGGCCTCTGTCATACTGTTAACCAACCCTAGTGCCATCAGTCTCCAGGATAAAGACTCTTAGGTTCATGTGACACACCTTCAAAAAGCACCAAACCCTCAGTAGACCTAGACTTCATCTGTTCATCTAAAAGTAAAGTTTTCCTCGAATTGAAGCAGACAATATCTGATGAGACAACTTTCCCAAGGCATTAAGCCCAGGTCTGTTGGAAGTTTGTTTGCTAAACCTTTGATACTGACATAATATTTTAGATGATTTCCAGTGTCTATGAGTTTGCTAATATATGGAAAGTGCCTAAGAGTTCTCCTTTCTACCTCTCCTTGTTACTTGAATGTGACCTCAGTAGGTTACCAATCTGTGTCTTTCCCCCTCAACATGGGGCACATTATACCTAGGAATAGTCCTTGGCATTGAGGGACAGAATGACTTGAAATCATAAAACCTGACTCGATCCTTGTTGCTTTTGAGAAAGATCTTGATCAAAAGAGGGAAACGTAAAATTAATAAACAGATTCCTCTCAATTAAAATAGAGCCAAAAGATGAGAAGGAGGAACTCACATGCCCTATAACAATAGCATAGCCTACCAGGAAGGGGACAGACTTCCTCCTCTTGCCTGGTGAAAGCTCAGCCAGTGAGAACTGTCACAACTCAACCATTGAGAAGCTACTGTACTTCAAACTGATTTTTCCAATGGACTCTTTGTTTACTGTAGCCCTCTGAACTTCCTTTTTCCCTCTTTAAAAGTATTCTCTTCTTTTTGTTGTATGTGGCCTTGTACATGGCTCACCATGGCTGCAGAACTTGAATTCTTTGTTGATCCCAAATAAGCTCATTTTTACTGGAGAAATAATTGGCAGCTTATATTTGTTTTAGGTCAACAGTAGTATATTTAAATGGAATATAAAAGCAACTTCCATTCCTCACCTCCCTCTTTTCCCACTGCCCACTCCCCTGGAGCTGCAACCAGCCATATCTGAGAACAGCAATAATACAGACTCTTTCCCTATTAAGAAACCTGCTATGATTTGTAAAATAATTAACCAGCATCCTACAGAGAATGCATTATCTAAAGCACCCACAAAGCTTTTCCAGTGAGGCTAGGCAGAGCACTCTGAAGGCTAATCTGGAAGATGTTAAGGATTTACTAAAACAATACACTTACTTTTTCTGAGTGAAAATAGAAAACCCCCCACCCACCCAAATTAAGGACTTAAAACTTACCTCCATTTTCATATTATCCTTGGACTAGGATAATAGTCCTAGTTTACATTTTTCAACCCAGTTTATACAGCTATGGGATTCTGAGCAGGACTTAAACATGTGATCTGTCTGATTTATTGAGAATCTTACTGACACATGACTGGAGTTTCTAATTCCCACTGAACCCTATGCAATTCTTCCATGCAGACTATCTCACCACTTTTGGTTTCCCTACTGCCAATGTTCAGCAACCTCAAGATATAGAGAGGCCATGTCCTTCCCTCTTAGTTCCATCACTTCCACCGTTACTACCTTGCTTTGCCCTAGAGGAACAAAACAACTGGGGATCAGGCAACTGCACTGGCCAGAGACCAACAATCTTATTCACTCTGAGGGGCTTTACTCCAATATATCTTTTCCAACACATCTCATGGGTTTTACATATCTATAGGGTAGCTTTCACTTGATTATATTGGACTAGGATAGAGTGAGATCTGTGCTTCCTTCCAGGATTGCCAAATACCTATGCTTGTTGCTTAGATGCTACAAATTGACAAGAGGATGCTCTGTGTGTTTATATTTGAAGTGATAAGGAAATATATGTGCTGTTTGCTGCCATGACAGTGAGGCGGCTTTGATGACATAAATGTCTGCAGAAAGATGAGTGAATTGGCCCTTTCAGAGAGCAGGACTGCCAAGAAACTGAAAGTGGGGGGTAGTGTCAGCTTCAGGGAAACACAGTCTGGCCTATAAATTAGGCAAATCATTTCTCCTTATAACTGTATTCTAAAAATTGATTTTTATATTAAAATAGACAGATAGATAGGACATTCAATTAACATGCCTCACCTTTATCTCCTTAGTTCAAATTAACCCCCTATTTAAAAGCTCTGGGCATACTGAAAATGAATTTAATAAATTATTTGGAAGTTCCTAAATCCCTGGTTAGAATCAAATCATTATGCTTTTTCTATTGCTAGCATCAAAAGGCTTTTTAAGAGAGGTGGGAAGAGGAGTTAATTTGTTGGGGAAAAGAGTATGTCATTTTAAAAATAACAGAAAAGCCTTTGCACTGTTGAGCACCAAAATTCATTTCACATTCACAAGACCAAACTCCAGATCTTCCATCCTCAGGCCAATTTCCTTATTTTTTTGGACAGCTTGATTGTCATCTACAAATTAAGAAGTCAACAATTCATTCATAAACACTTATTGAGCACCTACAAAGTACCACACAATAGCTGACAAAGTGTTTCTCATCAAGCTACACAGAGATCAACAATAAATAAATGAAAATAGGCTATATTGTCATAAGCATTGCTATTAAGATATATTGAATATAAAGCACAGTAAGAGGATATACACCAGTTAATATAGAATGATAAAAGAAATCCTCTCTAAAGAAGTAACTTGAGTAGAGGCCTGTATGGCTGAAACAGTAATGCCACATGAACACTGGGACAGAACATTCCAGACAAAGGTAACAAACAGCAAGGATCAAGGCCCTTGATTGAGAGAGCTGCTCTCAGGGGATCAGTGTAACTAAGCCATGGGGAGCTTGGGTGCTAGGAAGCAGGTCAGCTTCTTATGTAGGCTATAGTAAAGAGGGATTTAATTCTAAGTATCACTGGAAGCTATTCTATGGTTTTGAGAACAGAAATGACATGATCTGCTTTATGTTTTAAAAGAATTTCTATCCAATAGGAAATAAAAATCCCTTTTAATTCTTTCCTATTTTTATCCTTTATCTTTTGTTCCCAAATTCATCTGATTCTTCTTCATGTATCTATCCTTCTGTTTCCTGTCCCATCCTAGATTTCACCTATGTTTCCTTAATTGCAGACCATCACAACAATCTTCTACTTGGAATTCCTATCCCCAGTTTCTCCAAGGTCTATAATAGAAGTGCCAAATTGATCTTCCCACAACATCAACCTACCCATGTTATGGTTCTCTTTTAGCATAGGAAGCAATTTGCTCACCACTGAGCATAGGATAAAGTACAAATTTTCTTCTTTCTCTTTAATCAAGAATATCATAATATGGCCCCAGTATTAATATTAAAGCCATTTAAAAAAAAAAAAAAAGCTAATTGCCACATCTGCCCTTAAATGTGCAAGGCTCATTCTTGATTCTCAGCCTTACCCTTCCCAAAATGACACCTTTTCTTCTTTTATATCAACCATATATATAATTTGTCTTTTGAGCCTTAATTCAAAGGGCATCCTCTTCTCTGAGAATCTTCTCAATGACTCCAACTCAGAATGTCTGAGGCACACACGTCCAGCACCACCTATTTTGGTATACAGTTTCATTCTCAACATTGAGAGATATGTACTTGCTTCAGATAATTATATGCTGTCCTCACAATAAAACCATAAGCTCATGGGGGCCTTATTACTTCTACAACCAACTCAACAGCTTGCATACATTTGGCAGACTGAGTCTTTGAGAAATGCTTAGAATCATAGAACTTTTAAATGAAAGAAAAGTTAGAATGTTTCCATTTCTGGACCCTTATTTTATGTGTAAGATAATTAGGATTCAGGGATATGAAGGGCTTTGTTCAGGGTCACATAGGTAATTATTGGCAGAAAAAGAACTCAAAACCAGGTCCAAAGGCATTGTTCTGACTGGATCAAAGAATCAGTTCCAATAAGTTATCTTACTATTACAATGTTCTAATTATTATGGCTACAAAATTTCCTTCTTTTTAACACCTTTTTTTTCCCCCTCACTGTTATGGTTGATTAGATTACCTCTACAAATTACAAAAAAATGATTCTCAGTGATAAACACAAGAAATCAGCTCAAGATGGCTTTAGCAAAAAGGAAAATATTAGAAGATATCAAAGAGGTCACAGAATTGATGGGAGGCTTGAGAACAGATGGAAAGAGCAAGCACTCTAGAGGGCCAGGAGGTAGGCTTCACAGTCGTGATTCCAGCGTAGGGTGAATTTGAGCAGCACAGCACCACCATAATGAATGCCGCCACCCCCACCCTGCTATGTGCATGCTCAGCCAGGTCTGATTCTTTGCTACCCCATGGACTGTAGCCTGCCAGGCTCTTCTGTCCATGGGGTTTTCTCAGCAAGAATACTGGAGTGGGTTGCCATTTCCTTCTCCAACCGTAATGACCCCAAACACCTCTTCTATCTAGTATTACATGTTCAGGACTCAAAGACCCCTTACTATCCAGAGAGTGGCAGATCAATCAACGGTAGGTACCAGAAGGTGGGGAGAGGAAAAGTCTGGACCCTTCAGCTTCCACAGTAGAAATCAGAAACGATAAACAACACTTGCACCAACATCACTCATGAATGGGCTTCATAATCCAAAAAAGTAATTGTTAGTAATTCAAACAAATTTCAAATGTCCACCTCACCCATCATCTCCACAGAGATCATAGAAAGTTGTCAGCTCTCCAATTCCATTTCTGCTTAGAACAATAGAACAGAGTAGGGGAAGGGATAAGGGTGGGTGAAGAGACACACAAGGATGTTTGACTGCCTTGCAAGGAGTTCCACTACTTACTTAAAATGGGTCAGAATCATATCATGTTTGATAAGATGCCAAAGAATAGGTATAATTACATCCCCAAACTCTTGATTTTCACACAGGAAACTGACTCAAAATGCTACCATAACCAAAAAGAGGTAAAATCTGAATCCTCCCAAGATATATATATATATATATGAATACAAATGTTCATATTTTGTGTTGATTTCTTAGCCCCTAAGTAAAATCAAGTCAATTATTGTCAACACAGCAAAATATTATTTTACCTTCAGTTCAGTTTAGTTACTCAGTCCTCTCCAACTCTTTGAGATCCCATAGACTGCAGCAAGCCAGGCTTCCCTGTCCATCACCAACTCCCAGAGCCTACACAAACTCATGTCCATTGCATTGGTGATGCCATCCAACCATCATCCTCTGTTGTCCCCTTCTCCTCGCACCTTCAATCTTTCCCAGCATCAGGGCCTTTTCCAATGAGTTGGTTCTTTGCATAAGGTGACCAAAGTATTGGAATTTCAGTTTAGCATCAGTCCGTCCAATTAGAATGGACCGTTTGGATCTTCTTGCAGTCCAAGGGACTCTCAGATAGTCTTCTCCAACAACACAGTTCAAAAGCATCAATTATTCAGCATTCAGCTTTCTTTATAGTCTAACTCTCACATCCATACATGACTCCTGGAAAAACCATAGCTTTGACTAGATGGATCTTTGTTGGTAAAGTAATGTCTCTGCTTTTTAATATGCAGACTAGGTAGCTCATAGCTTTTCTTCAAGGAGAAAGAATCTTAATTTCATGGCTGAAATCACCATCTGCAGTGATTTTGGAGTTCAAAAAAATAAAATCTCCCACTGTTTCGCCATCTATTTCCCATGAAGTAATGATGAAACTGGATGCTATGATATTAGTTTTCTGAATGTTGAGTTTTCAGCCAACTTTTCACTCTCCTCTTTTACTTTCATCAAGAGGCTCTTTAGTTCTTCTTCACTTTCTGCCATAAGAATGGTGTCATCTGCAAGAGGTTATCGATATTTTTTTCTAGCAATCTCAATTCTAGCTTGTGCTTCACCAGCCTAGCATTTTGCATGATGTACTTTGAATATAAGCTAAATAAGCAGAGTAACAATATGCAGCCTTGATGTACTCCTTTCCCAATTTGGAACCAGTCTCTTGTTTCATGTCCAGTTCTAATTGTTGCTTATTGACCTGCATACAGGTTTCTCAAGAGGCAGGTCAGGTGGTCTGGTATTCCCATCTTGTTCAGAATTTTCCACACTTTCTTGTGATCCACACAGTCAAAGGCTTTGGCATAGCCAATACAGCAGAAGTAGACATTTTTCTGGAACTCTCTTGCTTTTTTGATGATCCAGTGGATGTTGGTAATTTGATCTCTGATTCCTCTGCATTTTCTAAATCTAGCTTGAACATCTGGAATTTCACAGTTCATGTACTGTTGAATCCTGGCTTGGACAATTTTGATCATTATTTTACCACCGTATGAGATGAGTGCAATTGTGAGGCAGTTTGAGCCTTCTTTGGTATTGCCTTTCTTAGGGATTGGAATGAAAACTGACCTTTTCCAGTCCTGTGGCCACTGCTGAGTTTTCCAAATTTGCTGGCATAATGAGTACAGCACTTTCACATCATCATATTTCAGGATTTGAAATAGCTCAACTGGAATTCCATCACCTTCACTAGCTTTGTTTGTAGTGATGCTTACTATATGCCTAAATTTTATCAGGGACTTTATATATATTATCTCATTTATTCTGCAGAAAAAATCATATAAATTCAGCCTTATTTTTCCACTTTTTAGACCGAATAACTGAAGCTCAGAAAGTCTCAGCTAGAATTTGAAATTCAATGGACTTGATTCTGAAATTTCTGTACTTTCTGTCATGTTATTGAAGAAATAGGACAATAGGCAGTTCATACAGCTCAAATCAGAAAAACAAACAGCCCAATTTAAAAATGTGCAGAAGACCTAAACAGATATTTCTCCAAAGAAGACATCAGTTCAGTGAAATTCAGTTCAGTCACTCAGTCATGTCTGACTCTTTGCAACCCCATAAATCGCAGCATGCCAGGCCTCCCTGTCCATCACCAACTCCCAGAGTTTACTCAAACTCATGTCCATCAAGTCGGAGATGCCATCTAGCCATCTCATTCTCTGTCATCCCCTTCTCTCCCTGCCCCCAATCCCTCCCAGCATCAGGGTCTTTTCCAATGAGTCACCTCTTCGCATGAGGTGGCCAAAGTATTGGCATTTCAGCTTTAGCATCAGTCCTTCCAGTGAACACCCAGGACTGATCTCCTTTAGGATGGACTGTTGGACCTCCTTGCAGTTCAAGGGACTCTCATTCAGATGGTCAATAGGCACATGAAAAGATGCTCAACATCACTAATTCTTAGAGAAATGCAAATCACACCACTCTTCACCTCACACCAGTCAGAGTAGCCATCATCAAAAAATGTGCAAACAATAAATGCTGGAGAGGATGTGGAGATAAGGGAACCCTACACTATTGGTGGGAATATAAATTAATGTGGCCATTATGGAGAACAGTATGGAGAGTCCTTAAAAAAAATAGGAATAAATCTACCATATGACCCAGTAATCCCAGAACTGGGCATATACCCTGAGAAAACCACAGTTCTAAAAGACACATGTATACCAATGTTCACTGTAGCAATATTTACAACAGCCAGGACATGGAAGCAACCTAGATGTCCATCTACAGATGAATGGATAAAGAAGATGTGGTACATACATACAATGGAATATTACTCAGCCACAAAAAAGAATGAATTTGAGTCAGTTCTAGTGAGGTGGATGAACCTAGAGCCTGTTACACAGAGTGAAGTACGTCAGAAAGAGAAAAACAAAGATTGTATATTAATGCATATATATGGAGTCTAGAAAAATGGTATTGATGAACCTATTTTCAGGAAAGAATGGAGATGCAGATGTAGAGAACTATCTTACGGACACAGCTGGGGGAGACAGTGGGATGAATGGAGAAAGTGATATTGACATATATATACTACAGTGTGTAGAATAGCTGGCTGGTAAAAAGTTGCTATATAACACAAGGAGCCAGCCTGACACTCTGTGATGACCTAGAGGGGTGGGACAGGGGGAGGGAAGGGAAGCTTAAGAGGGAGGTGATAAATGTATAATTATGGCTGAATCTCCATTGTATGGCAGAAACCAACACACATTGTAAAGCAATTTCCTCCAATTTAAAGATAAATAAATAAAAAGAAAGAAAATAGAATATTTGGATCTAAGTCCTGGCTCTAGCAGCTATAGGTCTATAGCTTTGAACAAGCCACTTTAATTTCTCTGTGCCTCGGTAACTTTCTCTGGAAAAATAACTAATCACTACTCATTCTCCCTCATGAGGCTGTTAGGAGGAATACATGAAAGAAACTTGACAACTGTAACTGTAAACCAAATGAGTCTTTGTAATTATCATTATTGTGATGTGTCAGACAACTGGAGACAAGTAGAATACAGGCTCAGACACAGAAACTTTATAATAATCTGGGTGTACGTGGAATCCTGGTGAGGCAGGGAAAGGGGTCCCAGAACATAACTTTGCTCTAACTGTGTGTAAAATGGAGTAGACAGAAGCATCTCGAAAGACTGTACCCAGTAGGATCTGAAATTAGTATATCATTTTGCTGCAGGAATGAATGAAACTAAATCATTGAATTTAAAGACAATCTCCTTATTCTTGATAGATTGGTTGCCTGACAACATTTTAGAACTGCTAGAGGAGGCAAGGTTACTTAGGTTACTTTTATGTAACTTTAAAACTGTCAGAAAAGTGGAGAGTAAAATTAAGTTTGTTCAAGTTTCTTACAGGTAGAGGTAAACTGCACTGTGAGATGAAGAAGAAGGCATATGTCAGCTCTAATACTGCAAATGCATATCTTTATCATCACTGAAAGTTTATGTAGAGAGAAGGATCTTTCTCCCATTCAGTAGGATTGTAGAAAACTGATGTATTGCAGATCAGAGCCAAAGAGAAAAGTGAAACCAACAACAATGTAATAACCACTCAACAGAAGTGCAGATGTAAGAAAAGATCCATTTGTTTTAATTTAAAGATATTTCTGTTTGAAGATGTGACAATACAAGCACCCAAACTGATGTTTACATAGAATTACTTCCAATTTGCACTTCATCAGTCAGCCTTTTATTATGAATCATAATTATGAGTACTTATTTATAAATATTGCACAATGCGCATTTAAGCACACCCTTCCAACACCAAAAGCTATGTCTGCAGCCATTTGTCCTTCCTTACAATTGCAATAAAGAAATGTCCCTCCTGTTTTCAAAGTTCAAGAATTACACCTGAGTTCCAGATTCCAAACCCTCCAACCCTCCAGAAACCCTATCAATAAGCCCCTCTCTCTGCAGTACCATCAACCTTCAAGCTCCTTTCACCATCATTTAAAGATGATCAGGTATCTCTCACCTGGGAGTCTGGGGAAACACATCTTCTTTTAGCTATTGTCCTCTTTCCTCTAGGACTCTGTATGGCCAAGAGTATCAAAGATAGACATTTGGCCTTAGCTTCTTAATCTCACACACTCTGCATTCCACTCCAGTCAGGCATCTTCCCACACTAAAACCCATCCTTTGATAAGAATTATTCATATTGCCTGAGTGACTGGAACTCTTTTCATCCTCATCATTCTCAACTTCTCAGCAGCATTCAATACATGTGATCCTTTGCTCCTTTCTTTCTCTTGGCTTCTTGAACGTTACACTTCACCCTCCAGTTTTGCTTTCACTTCTTTGTGGCTATTCCTTAAACTATTTTGCTGGCTCTTTCTCTTCCACCTGATATAAGGTGTCTTGGGCATTCTTTCCTCCTGATATTACATTCTTTCTTCAGGCAATCTCATTTACTCCTATTGATTTATATTCCAAATAAATGAAAAAGCTCCTGAATTTATAATTCCAGCTGAGTCTCTTGTTCAAGGCTTCAGAACGGCATGTCCGACTATGTGTTGTTTCCTCTTGATTGTCTCCCAGGTATCTCAGAACAGTCCTAACTCAACATTTGATATATGCTCCAACTTCATATTGGCCACTTATCCAATGTTCTCTACCTTAGCACTTGATTTTGTTATATATAATCATTGTTCATGCTAATAACCTCAGAGTTAACCTTGACTTGAGGGCACCATATCTTGTTCTATGGACCCTGTCTCTCAAATATACCAGCTCCTTTCAACAACTGCTGACAGTGAAGTTCAAATTATTAGCATCCTTCACCTGGGCAGTTATAGTGACCTTCTAACTGACCTCTCACATACATCTCCAATCCTTTCTATATATGGATATGTGTGCTTCTAAATGGGCTCCCTGGTGGCTCAGCCATAAAGAATCCACCCATAATGCAGGAGACTGCAGGAGATGTGAATTAGATCCCTGGGTTGAAAAGATCCCTGGAGTAGGAAGTGGCAACCCACTCCAGTATTCTTGCCTGGAAAATTCCTTGGACAGACGAGCCTGGCAGTCAGCAGTCCATGGAGTCAGAAGAGTTGGACAGGACGAGTGACTAAATAACAACAAATGCTTCTAAATGCATCTCTACTTATAACACTCCTTACTTAACACTTTCTACTGTGTGTGGGGGCCGGGGTGAACAGAAGTTTAAACTGTGCTTAGCATAAAATCATTACATACCTGAGTGGTCTTATACATGATAGCTGTACCATAAGCAGAGGGCTACCTTTATATGTGGCTACTATCATATGGATCATGCCAGGAGGTTCAACCTACAAATCTCATAGAGAACTAATCTGAGGCATCCCTGCCTTCAGTGTGTTTGGAAGAACAGATGTCATGTGAGTAAGATTAATGGGGGTCTTCTAGACTGAGAAATTACATTCTAATTATTTTAATGAATATTGTTCAAAAATCATTCCATGAACATATCCTTTTACTTACTATCAGTTTAGTTCAGTCGCTCAGTCGTGTCCGACTCTTTGCGATCCCATGAATCGCAGCACGCCAGGCCTCCCTCTCCATCACCAACTCCCAGAGTTCACTCAGACTCACATCCATCGAGTCAGTGATGCCATTCAGCTATCTCATCCTCTGTCGTCCCTTTCTCCTGCTCCCAACCCCTCCCAGCACCAGCGTCTTTTCCAGTGATTCAACTCTTCATATGAGGTGGTCAAAGTACTGGAGTTTCAGCTTTAGCATCACCCCTTCCAATGAACACTCAGGACTGATCTGCTTTAGAATGGACTCGTTGGATCTCTTTGCAGTCCAAGAGACTCTCAAAAGTCTTTTCCAACACCACAGTTCAAAAGCATCAATTCTTCAGCGCTCAGCTTTCTTCACACTCCAACTCTCACATCCATACATGACCACTGGAAAAACCATAGCCTTGAATAGACAGACCTTTGTTGGCAAAGTAATGTCTCTGCTTTTGAATATGCTGAATAGGTTGGTCATAACTTTCCATCCATGGAGTAGGCGTCTTTTAATTTCATGGCTGCAGTCACCATCTGCAATGATTTTGGAGCCCCCAAAATAAAGTCTGACACTGTTTCTACTGTTTCCCCATCTATTTCCCATGAAGTGATGGGACCAGATGCCATGATCTTCGTTTTCTGGATGTTGAGCTTAAGCCAACTTTTTCACTCTCTTCTTTCGCTTTCATCAAAAGGCTCTTTAGTTCCTCTTCACTTTCTGCCATAAGGATGGTGTCATCTGCATATCTGAGGTTATTGATATTTCTCCCAGCAATCTTGATTCCAGCTTGTGCTTCCTCCAGCCCCGCATTTCTCGTGGTGTGCTCTGCATAGAAGTTAAATAAGCAGGGTGACAATATACAGCCTTGACGTACTCCTTTCCCAGTTTGGAACCGTCTGTTGTTCCATGTCCAGTTCTAACTGTTGCTTCCTGGCCTGCATACAGATTTTTCAAGAGGTTTTTCAACAGATTTTTCAGGTGGTCTGGTATTTCCATCTCTTTCAGAATTTTCCACAGTTTATTGTGATCCACACAAAGACTTTGGCATAGTCAATAAAGCAGAAATAGATGGTTTTCTGGAACTCTCTTGCTTTTTCCGTGATCCAGCGGATGTTGGCAATTTGATCTCTGGTTCCTCTGCCTTTTCTAAAACCAGCTTGAACATCTGAAAGTTCACGGTTCACATATTGCTGAAGCCTGGTTGCAGAATTTTGAGCATTACTTTACTAGCGTGCAAGATGAGTGCAATTGTGCAGTAGTTTGAGCATTCTTTGGCATTGCCATTTTTGGGGATTGGAATGAAAACTGACCTTTTCCAGTCCTGTGGCCACTGCTGTTTTCCAAATTTGCTGGCATATTGAGTGCAGCACTTTCACAGCATCATCTTTCAGGATTTGAAATAGCTCCACTGGAATTCCATCACCTCCACTAGCTTTGTTCGTATTGATGCTCTCTAAGGCCCATTTGACTTCACATTCCAGGATGTCTGGCTCTAGGTGAGTGATCACACCATTGTGATTATCTGGGTTGTGAAGATCTTTTTGTACAGTTCTTCTGTGTATTCTTGCCATCTCTTCTTAATATCTTCTGCTTCTGTTAGGTAGGTCCATACAACTTCTATCCTTTATTGAGCCCATTTTTGCATGAAATGTTCCCTTGGTATCTCTAATTTTCTTGAGGACATCTCTAGTCTTTCCCATTCTGTTGTTTTCCTCTATTTCTTTGCATTGATTGCTGAGGAATTCTTTCTTGTCTCTCCTTGCTATTCTTTGGAACTCTGCATTCAGATGCTTATTTCTTTCCTTTTTCTTATGCTTTTGCTTCTCTTCTTTTCACAGCTATTTGTAAGGCCTCCTCAGACAGCCTTTGTGCTTTTTGCATTTCTTTTTCTTGGGGATGGTCTTGATCCTGATCCCTATCTCCTGTACAATATCACAAACCTCAGTCTATAGTTCATCAGGCACTCTATCTATCAGATCTAGTCCCTTAAATCTATTTCTCACTTCCACTGTATAATCATAACGAATTTGATTTAGGTCATACCTGAATGGTCTAGTGATTTTCCTTACTTTCTTCAATTTAAGTCTGAATTTGGCAATAAGGAGTTCATGATCTGAGCCACAGTCAGCTCCTGGTCTTATTTTTAACTCTATCCAAATAACTCTATCTACAAAATAATACAAAATATATTAATTACCAAAGCCACACTTTTCAGAATTTCTTAAAGGAACTACTTAAAATAGAGCCATTCTCTTATGCAAAAACCAACAAGTAGTTTTGCTACCTTACCATACACTATGTAGAAAGAAGAAAAGGAAATTCAAATTTCATGTTCACTTGACAAAAATTTTCCATAAACTTTGAAAATATTTGCCAGGCAAAGATACATATTTTCAATGTAGTGTAAGCTTTGATTTTCTTATCTTCAAAACTATTTATATAGAAAAATAACATGCCTGCATATTTATAATTTGCATTATTTTCTGGAGGCTTACCAAAAGATGGCAAGTATTAACTCTGTCAAATCAAATCCCCTATAGTCTCTGCAATAATAAACTGGCAGAAATGAGTGATATCATTCAGTTTTCTAAGGTCCAGAATAACTGTATAACATGAATTTTGCAGCTGTTAATAATTATATAAACTTAAGTGATAGCTTTTGATTTTTTTTTTTTGCCATCATTATCCTTTATTCAATTATTTTGCTGTCCCCACAGTTATATAAAATTGCTCTGGTGCCCATCGCATCTATTGACCACTATGTGGAGTTGTGCTGGTTAATCAGCCAGGCAAAAATGCCCAAGGCTTCACTGACATTCATACCAGAATGTCAGCTTTTCTTTAGTCATCATGCCAGAAAACCAATACTACCAGTAATCACTGGAACTCTATGCCTATTTGACCTGTATTCAGAGCCAGCCAGAATCAACTAATGTTCTAATGGAGAAATACATGAACTACCAAATTCTCTAGAGACTTTGAGCTTTACTCTCATAACAAGTTAGAGCATCAACAACCAGTAGCCCTAGACTGTATTAACAAATTCTTCTTGAACTGCAATTTTATGTAATGAGAATTGGCCATTTCAATATATTGGCTAGATCTTTTGCAAAACTGTAACTGAACATATTGTCTCCCATGTCTCTCTGAGACAATTCAAAAATTCTTTCTTGATTTTAGCATTGAGAAGTTTTTCCTTTTTAGCAAATGGGTATACTTCCATATGTTAGCTAAGGAGAGCTACCTAACTTGTCATGTTTGCTTTTTGCTTTGGCAGCTAGGAATCAAAGCACTAAATTTACTATTCAGTTCCCATAACTAGCACACTGAGAGCTCTTGGTATAATAATATCCCCCTTTCTCTAAATCAATTTTTTTTTTTTTTCTCCTACCACACTAAAAGATACAGCACAGGCTCATCAGCAACACTGATTCACTGCAATTAAGGCACTGACCCAGAAGTGACTAAAAGCCCAGAAAAAGGTCTTTATATCGAGCAAGGATATCACCTTGAAAAAATAGCAGATTCTTCTCAGTAACTGGTTTTCTACAAAAATAAGGATTGTCACATAAATTCTTATCCTTGATTATCCTGAGTCTACATATTCCTCTCTATTCTTTTGTTCCTCCTCTCTTCACTCCGGTTAAGAATCACTGATCTAAATCAGAAATTGGCAAACTTCTTATAAGGGCCAGATAGTAAATGTTTGACACTTTGTATGTCATACAGTCTCTGTCACAGTGATGCAACTTTGCCATAATAATACATAAACAAATGAACATGCCATGCTCTAATAAAATTTATTTACAAAAACACATTGTGGGCTGATTTGGGCCATGGACTTTAGTTTGCTGACTCCTGATCTAAAAGGTTTCTAATACTGGTTTTTAATTTTTATTTTATTTTTATTACATCATTTTTTATTTTATTATATTATTTTTATTTTATTTTTATTATAATGTTCTAAGTTGTTTATGTTTATTACCATGAGCCACATCAACACATTTTATTGGAGTAGAAGTGGAATACATTGTAAATAAAGAGCAGAACAAAAACCAGGAACTCTATATTATGGACAGCTGAGATATAATTTGCTAAAATACTGGGTACTGAAAATTGGGAATAGGATCTCTGTTCTCCAGAAACTAACACTCTGCTATAGGAGAAAAGATGCCTCTATAAAAACTACAACACAAGTGTTGAAGGAGAGTTACAAATAATGTCCTGTGGGAGATCACAAGGACCACTCTGATCCTTCAAGCCCCAGGAGCAGAAGGACATCCTGATAGAAGCGACATTAGATCCAGGTAGAATTTCACCAGGTGGAGGCAAAAGGAGTGGGCATTCCAAACAGAGCCGTGATGTGGTACAGAGGTGAAATAGCCTGGGGGTATTCAGAGAAATTTCTCAGTTGGGCTACAATATAGGTAGGCATAGAAGAATACTGAGGTGGCATAATGATAAGGTTTGTCAAGGATGCAAGGTTAAGAAGTTTAGAATTTTTAGTAGGCAATAGAGAATTATTGAAGGTTTTTAAGCAAGGAAGAAGTTATATCTTAATCTTCAGTGAGTATCAAGAAAAATTAATCTGCCAGAAGTATATTAAAAAAGGGAACATAAAATCTTTAAAAGAATGATGTTCAAGGTAGTAGAGGCAGAGGTAAATGTCTTTCCTTTGGGGCATTTATGAATCACTCACACACAGGGCTTTTTCAAATGGCACATTCTGATCCCAAAGATTTTGATATGGCTCCTAGTGGAGATACCCTTCCCGCTACATTCACACTAGTAATTGAGAATCACTGCCTTTGCAAGCAAAGGTTACAATATGCAGTGTGCCTCAGGTGTGAATAAAAGTTGAAAAATCCTGGCAAGACAGCTAATGCAAAAATACAGGTGAGAAGTAAAAACGAGGTAAAATATGGTGACAAGAATAGGAATAAAAACGAGGGTTTAAGAGACTTTGCCCAAACAGGACTTGCCTCCCACATGAAAAGTCCACTCTGAAGTATCTGAGAGCTGGTGCAGAATCAACAGAAACAAAGATGTCAGAAGGAGAACAGATGGGGTAAAGGTTATTTAAGTGACAGGCATGTGTAGTCTCGAGTGTCACTCAGATTTTGCCGATGAAGAGCAAGCAAAAGACTGAACATGAGTCTGAAGCTTGAAGGATTTGAGGGAAGAAGTAGGTGCACTGTCCAAATAGAGGTGATAGTCATGGTCATTGTTCTGGCAAGTTCTGTCAAGTCATTGAGAGAATATGTTTGAGAGAAGTAAGGACTTGAGGATCACTCATATTTCAGTTCCACAAGAAGAAAGAGAACCAAGAAGGGGAAGTTAGGGAGAAGAAAGAAGAGAAAATGAACTGTCCCAGAAGCTAACAGTTAGTATTAAGGGTTAGGGAAACACTGATCAAAAAGCAAAGGACTGAGAAACAGACTTTGGACTGATGACGATGTCACTGTCCACATTTGGGAGGACAGAATGGTTATAGCAGAACACAGGCTGCAAGAGATGGAGGCGTGAGCTGGATGAGGAATTGCAAGCAGCAACTGTAAATCCTTTCGAGAAATTTGGGAGTGGTTTATTCCTGGGATACTATAAATAACAGGAATGCAGGAAGGAGGAAGTTGGGAGATGAAAGGGACATCTTAGTAATAGGAGAACAGTTTGCAATGGAGAGTATTTGGGATTAACTAGCCCTAAGGTTACAATCCTGGATAAGGGAATGGCTACCTATTCCAGTATTCTTGCTTGGAAAATCCCGACAGAGGAGCCTGGCAGGTTACAGTTCATGGGGTCACAAAGAGTTGGACACGACTAAAGCAACTTAACACGCATGCACACTAGGTTACAATCAGCCTGTGATGTGATGTACAAGCCTTGAGATGTTTGCCACAAGAATACAGTGGGTTCTGGCTTTCAGGAATGGGACAGCTGGCCCGCAGTTACCATCATCATCATTAAAAGTAGTTAGAGAGCCCCTGAGTGCAATTCCCATGTGCTTTACTTAAGACATAAACTGTCTTAACAAATGAGGCTTATGTTGTGGAGAAATGAGGAACCTCAAGAGAGAAAACACCAACTTTGATACGCATACAAAAAAAAGAGGCAGTTGAGAAAACAGTGAGCTAATTGAAATAAAAACTATGTAACATGGGTAAATGATGGAGACAATTCATTTGTGAGGTGGAATGGGAAGACAAAGTTATAATTTGTATGTGTTTAAGGAGTGTTGTGCTGGGAGAAATATCAATAACCTCAGATATGCAGATGACACCACCCTTATGGCAGAAAATGAAGAGGAACTAAAAAGCCTCTTGATGAAAGTGGAAGTGGAGAGTGAAAAAGTTGGCTTAAAGCTCAACATGCAGAAAATGAAGATCATGGCATCTGGTCCCATCACTTCATGGGAAATGGATGGGGAAACAGTGGAAACCGTGTCAGACTTTATTTTGGGGGCTCCAAAATCATTGCAGATGGTGACTGCAGCCATGAAATTAAAAGATGCTTACGCCTTGGAAGAAAAGTTATGACCAGTCTAAATAGCATATTCAAAAGCAGAGACATTACTTTGCCGACTCAGATCCGTCTAGTCAAGGCTATGGTTTTTCCAGTGGTCATGTATGGATGTGAAAGTTGGACTGTGAAGAAGAGTGCCGAAGAATTGATGCTTTTGAACTGTGGTGTTGGAGAAGACTCTTGAGAGTCCCTTGGACTGCAAGGAGATCCAACCTGTCCTTTCTGGAAGGAGATCAGCCCTGGGATTTCTTTGGAAGGAATGATGCTAAAGCTGAAACTCCAGTACTTTGGCCACCTCATGCGAAGAGTTGACTCACTGGAAAAGACTCTGATGCTGGAAGGGATTGGGGGCAGGAGGAGAAGGGGGACGACAGAGGATGAGATGGCTGGATGGCATCACTGACTCAATGGACGTGAGTCTAAGTGAACTCTGGGAGTTGGTGATGGACAGAGAGGCCTGGCATGCTGCGATTCATGGGGTCGTGAAGAGTCAGACACGACTCAGCAACTGAACTGAACTGAAGCAGTGTTGTTGGAGGTGGTTCCAATCCTGTTGGGGCGCCCAGAGAGTGTCATAACCACTAGCCATCCACCAAATAACCACAAAGATTCGCAAGCCAGATCATCTTAGGAACTGTGTCAGATTTCTGGGTGTCACGGCCATCACTACTGAATTCACCCCAGCCGATTTAACTTCCTTACTATTTGTTCCTACAAGCTCAAGTTAATGATAGAAAAAGAAAAAAATATTTACATCACTGTAGGCAGGATGTAGATTAAAATATGTCTTCAACCATTCCTCCCACACTACTTCCACTTTCTCTTTGTGTGAGGTCTCTGTGCTTTGTGGCTTTCTGTGATCAGAGCCCAGACCAACAATGCAGAATTCAGGTCAGTTCAGTCGCTCAGTCGTGTCTGACATTTTGGACCCCATGGACTGCAGCATGCCAGGCCTCCCTGACCATCATCAACTCCCAGACCTTTACAAACTCATGTCCATTGGATTGGTGATGCCATCCAACCATCTCATCCTCTGTCGTCCCCTTCTCCTGCCTTCAATCTTTCCCAGCATCAAGGTCTTTCCCAATGAGTTAGTTCTTCCCATAAGGTGGCCAAAGTATTGGTGCTTCAGCTTCAGCATTAGTCCTTCCAATGAATATTCAGGACTGATTTCTTTTAGGATGGACTGGTTGGATCTCCTTGCAGTCCAATGGACTCTCAAGAGTCTTCTCCAACACCATAGTTCAAAAGCATCAATTCTTCAGTGTTCAGCTTTCTTTATAGTCCAACTGTCACATTTATACATGATTACTGGAAAAACCGTAGCTTTGACTAGATGGACCTTTGTTGGCAAAGTAATGTCTCTGCTTTTTAATGTGCTGTCTAGGTTGATCATAGCTTTTCTTCAAAGGAGCAAGCGTCTTTTAATTTCATGGCTGCAATCACCATCTCAGTGATTTTGAAGCCCAAGTAAATAAAGTCTCTCATGGCTTCCATTGTTTCCCCATCTATTTGCATGAGGTGATGGGACTGGATGCCATGATATTAGTCTTCTGAATATTGAGTTTTAAGCCAACTTTTTTCACTCTCCTCTTTCACTTTCATCAAGGGGCTTTTTAGTTCTTCACTTTCTGCCATAAGGGTGGTATTATTTGCATATCTTAGTTTATTGATATTTCTCCTGGCAATCTTGATTCCAGCTTGTACTTCATCAAACCCGGCATTTCACATAATGTACTCTGCATATAAGTTAAATAAGCAGGGTGACAATATACAGCTTTGACATACTCCTTTTCCTATTTGGAACCAGTCTGTTTTTCCATATCCAGTTCTAACTGTTGCTTCCTGACCTGCATACAGATTTCTCAAGAGGCAGGTGAAGTGGTCTGGTATTCCCATCTTTTTCAGACTTTTCCACAGTTTATTGTGATCCACACAATCAAAGGCTTTGGCATAGTCAACAAAGCAGAAATAGATGGTTTTCTGGAACTCTCTTGCTTTTTCGATGATCCAGCAGATTTTGGCAATTTGATCTCTGGTTCTTCTGCCTTTTCTAAATCCAACTTGAACATCTGGAATTTCACAATTCATGTACTGTTGAAGCCTGGCTTGTAGAATTTACTGTATTACTCTGCTAGCTTGTGAGATGAATACAACTGTGTGGCAGTTTGAGCATTATTTTGCATTGCCTTTCTTAGAGATTGGAATGCAAACTGACCTTTTCAAGTCCTGGGGCCACTGCTGAGTTTTCCAAACTTGCTGGCATATTGAGTGCAGCACTTTCACAGCATCATCTTTTAAGATTTGAAATAGCTCAACTGGAATTCCATCACCTCCACTAGATTTGTTTATAGTGATGCTTTCTAAGGCCCTCTTGGCTTCACATTCCAGGATGTCTGCCTCTAGATAAGTGATCACACCATTGTGGTTATCTGGGTCATGAAGATCTTTTTGTACACTCTTCTGTGTATACTTGCCTTCTCTTCTTAATATCTTCTGCTTCTTTTAAGTCCATACAATTTCTATCCTTTATTGTGCTCATCTTTGCATGAAATGTCCCCTTGATATCTCTAATTTTCTTGAAGAGATCTCTAGTCTTTCCCATTCTATTGTTTTCCCCTATTTCCTTGCACTGATCACTGAGGAAGGCTTTCTTATCTCTCCTTGCTATTCTTTGGAACTCTGCATTCAGATGGGTCTATCTTTCCTTTTCTCCTTTGCCTTTCATGTCTCTTCTTTTCTCAGCTATTTGTAAAGCCTCCTCAGAAACCATTTTGCTTTTTGCATTTCTTTCTCTTGGGGATGGTCTTGATCCCTGCCTCCTGAATAATGTCACAAACCTCTGTCCATAGTTCTTCAGGCACTTTGTCTATCAGATCTAATCCCTTGAATCTACTTTTCACTTCCACTATATAATCGTAAGGGACTTGATTTAGGTCATACCCAAATGGTCTAATGGTTTTCCCTACTTTTTTCAATTTAAGTCTGAATTTGGCAGTAAGGAGTTTATGATCTGAGCCACAGTCAGCTCCTGGTCTTGTTTTTGCTCACTGTATAGAGCTTCTCCATCTTTGGCTGCAAAGAGTATAATCAGTCTGATTTTGGTGTTGACCATCTGGTGATGTCCATGTGTAGTCTTCTCTTGTGTTGTTGGAAGAGGGTGTTTGCTATGACCAATGTGTTCTCTTGGCAAAACTCTGTTAGCCTTTGACCTGCTTCATTTTGTACTCTAAGGCCAAATTTGCCTGTTATTCCAGGTAGCTCTTGACTCCCTACCTTTGCATTCTAGTCCTTTATAATGAAGAGGACATCTTTTGGGGGTATTAGTTCTAAAAGGTCTTGTAGGTCTTCATAGAACTGTTCAACCTCAGCTTCTTGAGCATTACTGGTCGGGGCATAAACATGGATTTCTGTGATAGTGAATGGTTTGCCTTGGAAACGAACAGAGATCATTCTGTCATTTTTGAGATTACATCCAAGTACTGCATTCCAGACTCTCTTGTTGGCTCTGATGGCTACTCCATTTCTTCTAAGGGATCCTTGCCCGCAATAGTAGATATAATGGTCATCTGAGTTAAATTCACCCATTCCAGTCCACTTTAGTTAACTGATTCCTAAAATGTCAGTGTTCACTCTTGCCATCACCTGTTTGACCACTTCCAATTTGCCTTGATTCATAGACCTAACATTCCAGGTTCCTATGCAATATTTCTACTTACAGCATTGGACTTTACTTCCATCACCTGTCACATCCACAGCTGGGTGTTGTTTTTGTTTTGGTTCCATCTTTTCATTCTTTCTGGAGTTACTTCTCTACCGTTCTCCAGTAGCATATTGGGCACCTACTAACCTGGGGAGTTCATCTTTCAGTGTCATACATTTTTGCCTTTTCATACTATTCATGGGGTTCTGAAGGCCCGAATACTGAAGTGGTTTGTCATTCCCTTCTCCAGTGGAGCACGTTTTGTCAGAAGTCTCGCCATGACCCTTCCATCTTGGGTGGCCCTACACAGCATAGCTCATAGTTTCATTGAGCTAGCTGAAGCTGCGGTCCATGTGATCAGTTTGGTTAGTTTCCTGTGATTGTGGTTTTCATTTTGTCTGCCCTCTGACAGATAGGGATAAGAGGCTTGTGGAAGCTTCCTGATGGGAGAGACTGAGGGGGAATCTTTGTTTCTTGTTCTGAAGGGCAGGGCCACATTCAGTAAATCTTTAATCCAATTTTCTGTTGATGGGTGAGGTTGTGTTCCCTCCTTGTTGCTTGACTTGAGGCCAAACTATGATGGAGGTAATGAAGATAATGGCGATCTCCTTCAAAAGGTCAGAGTTATGGACGGCAACACAGACACAAGGGAGAAGGATATTTCTAAATTGCACTTTTACTTGGATGCCATTTGTCCAATAGCCCCTGGTTCTTGAAGTAACTGAGAAGTGGAGTGTTTGAAACACTGGGAATTTTATTCTACCCCCAATTAGAGAGCAGCCATCACTCTTTCAGGGAGAGATTTCAAAAAAAAAAAAAAGAAAAAACCTGCTGTGGTTTCTCACTGGTCAGGAAAAATATCTTGTGTTGTGATGAGGGTGAAAGCCAAAAGCTTTTTTCTAGGCACTGCCACAGTGTCTGAAAAGCTGAGCTGGGCAGAACTTAATAGCTCAGGCAATGCTGGCTGAAGGCCTGACTTTACAGGGTCCTCTGCACTTTTCCTCTGCTGAAAAGGCTCCTTCTAATTATTTTCTGGATTGAGCCTCCTTGAGGTGAAGCTGCTGAAGGTGGAGCTTCTTCCTATCCCACTAGACCCAGGCCTGGGAGTGACATCATGCCCCTTGCCACTGTGTTGGAGTCAACTGCATGAGGAGGGAGGCCAGACTGAGTGATACACCGAGGTATTCTAAATGGCCATGTGACATATAGCCCTTCTGCCTTACAAGGAAGACTTCAAAATCCCTCTGCTCAAAAACACATCCCCTGGCACTGCTGTTCCCAACCTAATCCAAACCATCCATTTCTAGGACTGGCCAATGAAAAACTTCCAAATGAGGCTCCCAACAATGTAACAACAAGCTTTTAGTGTCTCCATGCATTTCAGTGGCATTCTATCCTTCCTCTGAACAGAAATAACATTAAACTCAACAGCTAATGACCTTGTTGGTGCTGGATACCAGCCATATATCCTTGGCAGTCCTACTGCGAGGGCCAATAGTCTTACATGTAGCCTGTCATGGGACTCTTTATATTCTTTGGCAGCAGCAGGAAAGGCAGTAACGCAGTGACCACACAGCAACCACTCAGCGGCCACCCAACATGTAGTTTAGGAGCACAACTCATCCGCAGATGACCTCTGACAGGCTCACAGGCCACACTTCTATCTTATAGGAAATCATGGGGAAGCTGGGAGACACTTTCCATGGTACAATCATTAGCAAATGATCCCTGTACAGTTCTGTCTCTTGGCTGCTTCTAATCCCCACTGAACTGAAATAAAACAGAAGCTGAGACCCTATGTACCACCCCAGTATCTTTCCAATCCACCACTTCATGGGAAAATTTTAAGCTTCTGCAGAGCAAAAATAGCATAATTTCAGGCAAAAGAAAACAACAGATTGTCATCCATATTTGCTGAAAATATTTTCCTCAAAGAGTTAATATTTATATTACATAAAAACTCATATAAAATGATAAGGAAAAATATCGAACGACTGCCACTTATCAGCAATTTAACTTGGGGCATGAAATTTAATTTCTTCAAGGCTCAGTTTTTCTTCTATAAAGTTCAGGTAGGAATGCCAACCTTGCTGAAGTACTATATAGATTAAGTGAGATAAAGCATTTAAAGTGACAAGAACAAAGTCTAAAACATATTAAGTTCCTTTTTTGCCCCTGAAGTGCTCTAACATCAATGTGGAGAAAGGCCAGAAAAAATAATTTTATATTGGAGAGAACCCAGGAAAAAAAGGGGGAAAATATTCAACCTCACTACTTAACCCAAGAACTGAAGATTAAGAGACACTTTACATCTACTACAGAAGGAAATTAAAAATAATGACACTGCCTTAACATCATCAATGAAGCTGTCAGGAAAAGTGTTCATTCATCCCTTCTCTACTAGTGGCAGCACAAACTGGGAAACTCTTTCCGAAGGTTACTTGACAATAACCTTAAAAACATAAAATGCTCCTATCCTTTGATCCAGTATAACTACCAGAGAAATTTCTTCTAAGAAGACAGCCTTAAAGATACACAACTACAAAGCACAAAGATTTTGATTGCTACAGATTCACTAGAATGAAAAGATCTAGAAGAAATTTAGTATACAATATCAGATGAATGAGGAATTTAATCATATCAGAGGAAAAAGCAGAGAATGCAAAATTGTATTTGTAATGGTTATGTTTCTGTGTATACATGTATATGAGCAGAGGGTCAGATGAACAATTTTTAAAAGGACTGTTAGAATCTGAGGTAACAATTGTTTTGGGGTAAGTTTTGCTTTGATTTGATTTCTCACATTATTTTGTAATATTATCTCTACAATAAGTAATTCTCCTTTAAAAAGTAACATCACTCCCATTTCCACAGCCTTCCCTTAAGCAAGGCCTCTTTACCCTTCAGTTAGATCAAGACTTCCTATGCTTTTTGTTTTTCTTTCTTTCCTCTGTGTTTCTCCTACCAGTGTAGGCAACAATAACATACATCACTTATTGAGTGCTTCCTCTTTTGTCCTAGGCACTATATGTAAAACAAATACATTTTTATATTAGGAAAATCTACATCCAGCACATGAGGAAGGTACAACAAGGCTCCTCATGGAGGAATGTGAGGCTCCTTAAGTTTTTGAGTCCCTTGTGCTCTAGGTTATGTCCACGTGTAGTGTCTTCTCTTGTGTTGTTGGAAGAGGGTGTTTGCTATGACCAGTGCGTTTTCTTAGCAAAACTCTATTAGTCTTTGCCCTGCCTCATTCCACATTCCAAGGCCAAATTTGCCTGTTACTCCAGGTGTTTCTTGACTTCCTACTTTAGCATTCCAGTCCCCTATAATGAAAAGGACATCTTTTTTGGGTATTAGTTCTAAACGGTCTTGTAGGTCTTCATAGAACCGTTCAGCTTCAGCTTCTTCAGTATTACTGATTGGGGCATAGACTTGGATTACTGTGATATTGAATGGTTTGCCTTGGAAATGAACAGAGATCATTCTGTCGTTTTTGAGATTGCATCCAAGTACTGCATTTCGGACTCTTTTGTTGACTATGATGGCTACTCCATTTCTCCTGAGGGATTCCTGCCCGCAGTAGTAGATATAATGGTCATCTGAGAAAAATTCACTCATTCCAGTCCATTTTAGTTCGCTGATTCCTAGAATGTCGACGTTCACTCTTGCCATCTCTTGTTTGACCACTTCCAATTTGCCTTGATTCATGGACCTGACATTCCAGGTTCCAATGCAATAGTGCTCTTTACAGCATCGGACCTTGTTGCTTCTATCACCAGTCACATCTACAGCTGGGTATTGTTTTTGCTTTGACTCCATCCTTTCATTCTTTCTAGAGTTATTTCTCCACTGATCTCCAGTAGCATATTGGGCACCTAATGACCTGGGGAGTTGTTCTTTCAATATCCTATCATTTTGCCTTTTCATACTGTTCATGGGGTTCTCAAGACAAGAATACCGAAGTGGTTTGCCATTCCTTTCTCCAGTGGACCACATTGCGTCAGACCTCTCCACCATGCCCAGCTGTTTTGGGTGGCCCCACAGGGCATGGCTTGGTTTCATTGAGTTAAACAATGCTGTGGTCCTAGTGTGATTAGATTGACTAGTTTTCTGTGATTATGGTTTCAGTGTGTCTGCCCTCTTGCAACACCTACCGTCTTACTTGGGTTTCTCTTACCTTAGATGTGAGGTATCTCTCCCAGGCTGCTCCAGCAAAGTGCAGCCACTGCTCCTTACACTGGACGAGGGGTATCTCCTCACTGCCGCCCCTCCCGACATTGAACGTGAAATATGGACCTCAGCGGTGGCCACAGGACTAGAAAAGAATCTGTATGCAGGCCAAGAAGCAACAGTTAGAACTGGACATGGAACAACAGATTGGTTCCAAATAGGAAAAGAAGTATGTCAAGACTGTATATTGTCACTCTGCTTATTTAACTTCTATGCAGAGTACATCATGAAAAATGCTGGGCTGGAAGAAACACGAGCTGGAATCAAGATTGCCTGGAGAAATACCAATAACCACAGATATGCAGATGACACCACGCTTATAGCAGAAAGTGAAGAGGAACTAAAAACCCTCATAATGAAAGTGAAAGAGAAGAGTGAAAAAGTTGGCTTAAAGCTCAGCATTCAGAAAACGAAGATCATGGCATCCGGTCTCATCACTTCATGGGGAATAGATGGGGAACAGGGGAAACAGTGTCAGACTTTATTTTTGGGGGCTCCAAAATCACTGCAGATGGTGCTGCAGCCATGAAATTAAAAGACACTCCTTGGAAGAAAAGTTATGACCAACCTAGATAGCATACTGAAAAGCAGAGACATTACTTTGCCAACAAAGGTCCATCTAGTCAAGATTGTGGTTTTTCCAGTGGTCATGTATGGATGTGAGAGTTGGACTGTGAAGAAGGCTGAGCACCGAAGAACTGATGCTTTTGCATTGTGGTATTGGAGAAGACTCTTGAGAGTCCCTTGGACTGCAAGGAGATCCAACCAGTCCATTCTGAAGGAGATCAGCCCTGGGATTTCTTCAGAGGGAATGATGCTGAAGCTGAAACTCCAGTACTTTGGCCACCTCATGTGAAGAGTTGACTCATTGGGAAAGACCCTGATGCTGGGAGGGATTGGGGGCAGGAGGAGAAGGGGACGACAGAGGATGAGATGGCTGGATGGGATCACTGACTTGATGGACGTGAGTCTGAGTGAACTCTGGGAGTTGGTGATGGACAGGGAGGCCTGGCGTGCTGCAATTCATGGGGTCACAAAGAGTTGGACACAATTGAGCAACTGAACTGAACTGTACTGAACTGCACTCTAGGATCTGAAATAGAATCAGCATTTATCCAATCTCACTTGGATACAGATTTTTAGCTTATTAAAAAAAACTGTTAGTTCTAACCAGAGGTGAGACAAAATAGAGTTCTACTACTACAGGCCCACTTTACGGAATGAAAAACAGAAGAATATCCTTAGGTTATTGCTATCCCTTGATCCACAATCTCCACAATATCACTTACCTACTTACTTAATCTGTACAGTTCCAACAAAGGTGAAATGGTTGATAAATTTGAACACAGTAATAAAGATTGGAGAAGGCAATGACAACCCACTCCAGTACTCTTTCCTGGAAAATCCCATGGATGGAGGAGCCTGGTAGGCTGCATTCCATGGGGTTGCTAAGCGTCGGACATGACTGAGTAACTTCATTTTCACTTTTCACTTTCATGCATTGGAGAAGGAAATGGCAACCCACTCCAATGTTCTTGCCTGGAGAATCCCAGGGACCGGGAAGCCTCATGGACTGCTGTCTATGGGCTTGCACAGAGTTGGACATGACTGAAGCGACTTAGAAGCACCCGCAACAATGAGGATAGAGTTGATATTTAATAAATACACATGGGTGGATTTAACAACTCCAAAGCCCTGGCAGGATCAGGAGGTCAGTTTTCAAAGTCCCCAACCCCCATCCCTCCTCCTTCTTTGCTTATCTCTTTCCATCAGTTCTATTCCACCACCTCAGACCTTACTAATCCCATTATTTTCATGCTCTGTCCTCCGAGGTCAGTGGCGGTGGCCAAGAGAAGCAACCAGAGGAGCTATGTCTGCGTGGGTGCAAGAGGGCCTAGAGGAGCTATCCCACATTGAAAGTCGAAGGGCAATGGTAAGGAGATACCCCTTGTCCAAGGTAAGGAGCAGTAGCTGTGGTTTGCTGGAGCAGCTGTGAAGAGATACTCCACACTGAAGGTAAGAGAAACCCAAGTAAGATGGTAGGTGTTGCAAGAGGGCATCAGAGGTCAGAAACACTGAAACCATACTCACAGAAAACTAGTCAATCTAATCACACTAGGACCACAGCATTGTTTTACTCAATGAAACCAAGCCATGCCCGCAGGGCAGCACAGTAAGGGCGGGTCATGGTGGAGAGGTCTGACACAATGTGGTCCACTGGAGGAGGGAATGGCAAACCACTTCAATATTCTTGCCTTGAGAACCCCATGAACAGTATGAAAAGGCAAAATGATAGGATACTGAAAGAGGAACTCCCCAGGTCATTAGGTGCTCAATATGCTACTGGAGATCAGTGGAGAAATAACTCTAGAAAGAATGAAGGGATGGAGTCAAAGCAAAAACAATACCCAGCTGTGGATGTGACTGGTGATAGAAGCAACAAGGTCCGATGCTGTAAAGAGCACTATTGCATAGGAACCTCGAATGTCAGGTCCATGAATCAAGGCAAATTGGAAGTGGTCAAACAAGAGATGGCAAGAGTGAACGTCGACATTCTAGGAATCAGCGAACTAAAATGGACTGGAATGAGTGAATTTTACTCAGATGACCATTATATTACTACTGCGGGCAGGAATCCCTTAGGAGAAATGGAGTAGCCATCATGGTCAACAAAAGAGTCCGAAATGCAGTACTTGGATGCAATCTCAAAAACGACAGAATGATCTCTGTTCATTTCCAAGGCAAACCATTCAATATCACAGTAATCCAAGTCTATGCCCCAATCAGTAATACTGAAGAAGCTGAAGCTGAACGGTTCTATGAAGACCTACAAGACCGTTTAGAACTAATACCCAAAAAAGATGTCCTTTTCATTATAGGGGACTGGAATGCTAAAGTAGGAAGTCAAGAAACACCTGGAGTAACAGGCAAATTTGGCCTTGGAATGTGGAATGAAGCAGGGCAAAGACTAATAGAGTTTTTGCTAAGAAAACGCACTGGTCATAGCAAACACCCTCTTCCAACAACACAAGAGAAGACACTACACATGGACATCACCAGATGGTCAACACCGAAATCAGATTGATTATATTCTTTGCAGCCAAAGATAGAGAAGCCCTATACAGTCAATAAAAACAAGACCAGGAGCTGACTGTGGCTCAGATCGTGAACTCCTTATTACCAAATTCAGACTCAAATTGAAGAAAGTGGGGAAAACCACTAGACCATTCAGGTATGACCTAAATCAAATCCTTTATGATTATACAGTGGAAGTGAGAAATAGATTTAAGGGCCTAGATCTGATAGACAGAGTGCCTGAATAACTATGGAATGAGGTTCATGACATTGTACAGGAGACAGGGGTCAAGACTATCCCCATGGAAAAGAAATGCAAAAAAGAAAATGGCTGTCTGGGGAGGCCTTACAAATAGCTGTGAAAAGAAGAGAGGCAAAAGCAAAGGAGAAAAGGAAAGATATAAGCATCTGAATGCAGAGTTCCAGAGAATAGCAAGAGATAAGAAAGTTTTCTTTAGTGATCAATGCAAAGAAACAGAGGAAAACAACAGAATCGGAAAGACTAGATATCTCTTCAAGAAAATTAGAGATACCAAGGGAATATTTTATGCAAAGATGGGCTCGATAAAGGACAGAAATGGATGGACCTAACAGAAGCAGAAGATATTAAGAAGAGGTGGCAAGAATACACAAAAGAACTATACAAAAAGAACTTCACAACCCAGATAATCATGATGGTGTGATCAGTAATCTAGAGCCAGACATTCTGGATTGTGAAGTCAATTGGGCCTCAGAAAGCATCACTAAGAACAAAGCTAGTGGAGGTGATGGAATTCCAATTGAGTTGTTTCAAATCCTGAAAGATGATGCTGTGAAAGTGCTGCACTCAATATGCCAGCAAATTTGGAAAACTCAGCAGTGGTCACAGGACTGGAAAAGATCAGTTTTCATTCCAATTCCAAAGAAAGGTGCAAAAGAATCCTCAAACTACTGCACAGTTGCACTCATCTCACATGCTAGTAAAGTAATGCTCAAAATTCTCTAAGCCAGGCTTCAGGAATATGTGAACTATGAACTTCCTGATGTTCAAGCTGGTTTTAGAAAAGGCAGAGAAACCAGAGATCAAATTGCCAACATCTGCTGGATCATGGAAAAAGCAAGAGAGTTCCAGAAAACCATCTATTTCTGCTTTATTGACTATGCCAAAGCCTTTGATAGTGTGGATCACAATAAACTGTGGAAAATTCCAAAAGAGATGCGAATACCAGACCACCTGACTTGCCTCTTGAGAAATCTGTATGTAAGTCAGGAAGCAACAGTTAGAACTGGACATGGAACAACAGACTGGTTCCAGATAGGAAAAGGAGTATGTCAAGCCTATAGATTGTCACCCTGCTTATTTAACTTCTATGCAGAGTACATCATGAGAAACACTGGACTGGAAGAAACACAAGTTGGAATTAAAATTGCTGGGAGAAATATCAATAACCTCAGATATGCAGATGACACCACCCTTATGGCAGAGAGTGAAGAGGAACTAAAAGCCTCTTGATGAAAGTGAAAGAGGAGAGCGAAAAAGTTGGCTTAAAGCTCAACATTCAGAAAACAAAGATCATGGCATCCGGTCCCATCACTTCATGTGAAATAGATGGGGAAACAGTGGAAACAGTGTCAGACTTTATTTTTTTGGACTCCAAAATCACTGCAGATGGTGACTGCAGCCATGAAATTAAAGATGCTTACTCCTTGGAAGAAAAGTTATGACCAACCTAGACAGCATATTCAAAAGCAGAGACATTGCCGACTAAGGTCTGTCTAGTCATGGCTATGGTTTTTCCTGTGGTCATGTATGGATGTAAGAGTTGGACTGTGAAGAAGGTTGAGCGCCGAAGGATGATGCTTTTGAACTGTGGTGTTGGAGAAGACTCTTGAGAGTCCCTTGGACTGCAAGGAGATCCAACCAGTCCTTTCTGAAGGAGATCAGCCCTGGGATTTCTTTGGAAGGAATGATGCTAAAGCTGAAACTCCAGTACTTTGGCCATCTCATGTGAAGAGTTGACTCATTGGAAAAGACCCTGATGCTGGGAGGGATTGAGGGCAGGAGGAGAAGGGGACGACAGAGGATGAGATGACTGGATGGCATCACTGACTTGATGGACGTGAGTCTGAGTGAACTCCAGGAGTTGGTGATGGACAGGGAGGCCTGGCGTGTTGCGATTCATGGGCTTGCAGAGTCGGACACAACTGAGCGACTGAAATGATAAAATAAAAGAGTATGTGAGTTCAAGTGTGAGTTCTTTTGAAATTTTTATCACTTGGGCTGGAAAGTACAAGTCAAGGAAACAAGTCTCTAATTGTGAAAGATTAGATTCTCAGGTATCAACCACTAGAAAAAGAAATAGCTAGAGAGAGTTCGCTGGCAATAAATCCTTTAAATGATAGTTGAAAGAAGTGTATCCTTTGTTAAAAAAAGATGCAGCAGGCCTACCTCTTATCACATGAATGTATTAAATCAATTTTTTCAAACCATAACTAAATGTCATCTCCAGCTCTACTTGGATATCTTAAATTGCCATGTAGGGGATTTTTTTAGTCCTTGTGGGCACACTGATTCTTAAAAAATAATAATAATGAAAGTACTAGGAAACTTTTCTAAGATATAGATAAATAAAACTATTAAAACTTCTCTAATTATGTAATATATTTGAAGGATAATTATATCTCTGCAAACAGGATGATGCAACAACGGAAAACAGCATTAAGATATAAAAAGGACATTTGCCAAAGTCCTAAAGGTCTCCAGATTGATTAAACTTGACATCTGTCTAACTTAATAGGACTGATCTTAAGGAATTTAGCTCTTCTTTCCTCATCCATTGTCATTCCAGTTGGACCTTGTTAACGGCTTTATTCCTGTCAGACTAGATACGAGGGACTGGCCTTTCCACCTCTATCCACAGTGTTTCCTGGTGTGTAGATTCAGTGATGAAAAAAGACCAAGCATTTTTTAGAATTTTCTCTCTCTAAAGAAAAATTTTCTTGAGACCATTTTGGATTCTAACTGGAAATACCGGTTTTATTTGACCAAAATGGTAGCCAATTGCATGGAGTAAAATACATTTTCTGATTAAAGAGGTTCACCTAGCCAGTGTGCCATTCACATTTCTGCCAAAGGATGGACTAATCAAAGACTCTAGGGTGTTTCAGTTATCTTGAGACAACAGTCTGCTAAACAGGATAGGCAGTAATTGATCATCATGTTACACTAGCAGAACAATCCATTCCAGTGGATTGAGCTAGCTCTCCTCCCAGGGGGTCAGTGAATGAAGCAGATATACTAATTATTCACAGCCAACTGAAACTGTACATACTGGGGCTGTGACTGTTGGCTTCTTGACTGTGAGAGATACAGAGAAACACACAATGTGTCCACCCGGGTATCCAATCTGCAATGTTAACATCGGAAGAATATGTAGCTCCACATTAAGCAGGGTGTTAATCTTGTAGCCCTGGAGTCCACACTGGTGCCCCTCCCTCAGCTCCCCTCAAAATATTGACTCCGGGAATCAATCTTATAATAATGACCAGGGTCAACTTAAATACTGAAATTGAAAAATACTGCTAGAAATCCTCTCCATATCAAGCATGTTACTAAATTCTATCAGTTCTCCCCCCCTCCATCCCCCAACACACAGGGTCAAAGACTTAGAACAACATGTAAATTATATGGAAGTCAGATTAACAGATAATCACATGTTGTTAACCTTGAAAGATAAGATTAGAATCCTAGTGTCTCACATAAGATCCCAATTACATCCAGACATTTCCATCCAGTAACCCTGCAAAAAACTTAATGTCAAAATATATGTTTCTCAAATCGTCATAACCAGGAAAACCTAAGTAATCTGAATTTTCTTGCCTGCAAACAAAGACTTATGTTGAACCTGTTCTCACAGCTTCATTGGGATCTGGTCTCTCTTTTTCTCTTTATCCTCACCTCTCCTCTCACTTCTTCTGGCCTGGATTCCAGGCTTTAGTGTGTCTGATTAATAAGCTTAGAGACACAGAACTATTGCTTTTGCCTGGCCCTGTGTATTTATTTTTCAAAATGCCTTTCCTCCAAGAAGCCCTCCCTGATCTATTAGTCTTTCAGTTCAGTTCACTACAGTTGCTCAGTCGTGTCCGACTCTTTGTGACCCCATAAATCACAGCCAGGCCTCCCTGTCCATTATCATCTCCCCAAGTTGACTCAGACTCACGTCCATCAAGTCAGTGATGCCATCCAGCCATCTCATTCCTCTGTTGTCACCTTCTCCTCCTGCCCCCAATCCCTCCCAGCATCAGAGTCTTTTCCAATGAGTCAACTCTTCTCATGAGGTGGCCAAAGTACTGGAGTTTCAGCTTCAGCATCATTCCCTCCAAAGAAATCCCAGGACTGATCTCCTTTAGAATGGACTGGTTGGATCTCCTTGCAGTCCAAGGGACTCTCAAGAGTCTTCTCCAACACCACAGTTCAAAAGCATCAATTCTTCAGCGCTCAGCTTTCTTCACAGTCCAATACTCACATCCATACATGACCACAGGAAAAACCATAGCCTTGACTAGACAGACCTTTGTTGGCAAAGTAATGTCTCTGCTTTTGCATATGCTATCTAGGTTGGTCGTAACTTTTCTTCCAAGGAGTAAGTGTCTTTTAATTTCATGGCTGCAATCACCATCTGCAGTGATTTTGGAGCCCCCAAAATAAAGTCTGACACTGTTTCCACTGTTTCCCCATCTATTTCCCATGAAGTGATGGGACCAGATGCCATGATCTTCGTTTTCTGAATGTGGAGATTTAAGCCAACTTTTTCACTCTCTTCTTTCACTTTCATCAAGAGGCTTTTTAGTTCCTCTTCACTTTCTGCCATAAGGGTGGTGTCATCTGCATATCTGAGGTTACTGATATTTCTCCCGGCAATCTTGATTCCAGCTTGTGTTTCTTCCAGCCCAGCGTTTCTCATGATGTACTCTGCATAGAAGGTAAATAAGCAGGGTGACACACTCCTTTTCCTGTTTGGAACCAGTCTGTTGTTCCATGTCCACTCTTTAGGCTTCTTCTATTAATACATATCCCCTTTATGCCCTCTGAATGCACCAGTGATAACACCTGTAATGTTTATAGTAATAATAAGGCTAAATTATTTGTCTACCTATCAGACTATGTTTGAAAATTCTTTCTATTACAAATGCTCACCCTCTGTCTGACTCATACTAATGTCCACTCAACGAATGCAAGGACTCAATTAAATGAATGGAAGCATGAATGAACAAATGAATGAATCCTAACCCTGCCTATAACGTCATTTCCCCTCTTCCTTTATCCTGTCACTAAAATCCTTTTTATCTTAGACAATTGAGAAATGAATGTACTGAAAAAAAGAAAAACCAGAATTGTTAAAACAAAGTAAATATGAACAAGGTTCTAAAATTGGATCATGGGAAAGAAATTCAGAAAAGAGGAGATATATGTATATGTATAGCTGATTAACTTTGCTGTACAGTACACACTAACACAATAATTTAAAGCAACTATACTTCAATAAGAATTAATTTTTTTAATAAATTTTAAAAATTGGATCAAGGTTATGGTTGCACAACTTCTAAAATTTACTAAAAATTACTAAATTGCATGAGTGAATTTTAAGTATGCAAATTATACTTTTGCATAAGGAAAATACCCTGATGCTGGGAAAGATTGAAGGCAGACAGAGGATGAGATAGTTGGATGGCATCACTGAAATCAATGTACATGAGTTTGAGCACACTCCAGGAAACAGTGAAGGACAGGGAAGCCTGGTATGCTGCAGTCCATGGGGTCGCAAAGAATCAAACATGATTTAGCAACTGAACAACAACAACAGCCGTTTTTAAGATGAATGAAAACAAAATATTTACATTATAGAATGGTCTAAAATGAGAACATTTCAGAAGTAGAAATGGTTTAAGTGAGAAAAGTAACTATGAAAATTCCTTCTTTAGTTTTGTTGTTGTTAATAAAATTAATTTTCATCTGGACAAGACATTGCCAGGATCTTTGCTTTAAATATATTTAATGAGAATATGAGTTCACAGGCTGAAACTGGCCTGATTCCACATTGGCAGAAAGGACTCACACAGTTTCAGAGTTTGATTCATGGTTTGAAAAACAAATTTATTTTATTTTATCTCACTTTTGCTGACTTAATGAATTGAATTCAGATTAAGTAATTAACTAAAAAGAAGTGGAGACAGTAAATTAAAAACAAAATTTTGCAATGAAATTTTATTGGTTTGATTTTTATAGTTTGCTACTTCTAAGCAAATACAGTCTTATCTGTTTTTAATCAGCTTGTCTGCCTCTTAATTTCCATTAAAAATTTGGGGGCATGCCTGGTCTTGTCTGCTGGGTTGCAAATGAAGGAATTTCTTCATATAGTAGTCTCTAACATGGAAATCACGTCAAAGTAACCCCGTTTCCCTTTTCAGTTCTTAACTACCTTATATTGAGAAGGGATCTATTTTAAATAGGTCTACTTTTATAAATAATAGTAAATCCTTTCATTTCTATCAAAATCATGTTGAAAATTCCTTTTCAACCTCACATTTATGATATCTCTACCTTTTCCAACAGAATTAAGAAAGGAAATCACACCACAACAATAACTTTAGCCTTCTTTGCTTTGCAGAGATACCCTGAGGTACAAATCCAACATGCAAATAGTTCTTTTCACTATCTGCCTGTTGAAAACATAAAATAAAAGTTAAAGACAATGCATTCTTGTTGGAAACATCAAAGTTAAATATACTCCTTGACAGACATTTAATAAAATCAGATATGAAGAACAGGAAGGCTAAGTTGTTATAAACATCAGTTGGCACGTCTTGTAGTTCTTGGTGGTCTAAGATCACAGCTTTAAATTTCAAAGGATTTAAATAAAGACAGCTTCACAGTTGTTCTCAAGTCTTCATATCTGAAAGAATTCTTTTATGGACGTAAAATGGACCGATTTGATATTTATTACAGAGCCGTCATGGTCTTGCAAGAAGTCAGAGATTTACATTTTCAACCATATTTCCAATGAGAATATCGTTTTTATTGAGGGGAGTGAGGATGTGGAGGGCACATAGATCATTCACAGCTGTCCTTGTCAAGCAGTTGCTGTTTATTTGTGACCATGGCTGGATTCAAGACTGTACTAGCTTTTCCATACTTATTAGTAAGTTTTTTTTTCTTTCTGTTGTTATTGTTGTTCTGATTAAAAGCACGCATTGCATTCTTTCTAAATTATGTGTCACTTTGTTGTGATTGTTATTTCTGCCAATTTAATAGTCTGTGAACAGGAAAGCTTTGAAATAAGTGTCCTCTGTCCTTTGGCATAAACCAATTACCAAGATTTAAACTTATGTGACAAAAACTGCAGTGACAGATTTGAGAACAAAGTGGTTTTAAATTGTTACTTTTGAATATTTAACCTTTCCTGTTTCCTATAAATAACTGTTTTCAAGTACAGTATGTGATCATGAAAATAGTACCAGCTTTTCTTATTTCCTTACTAAAAAGTGTGTCTTCCTATAACTTTGAGTGATGAGCAATAAGTTCATTTTAATTAATTATCTCCAATTGTTATAATAGAGATGTGTACTAAAACTTCAGAACCCAGATTGATTCCTAAAGATAGAATTTGATTCTTGAAGAAACATGTGCAATTGTTTTTCAAGTTTTAAGGGAAAAGAATTAAAAGAAGAAATACTTTTTCTCAAAACCATGTCGAGAGATATGTAAACCAGGTTTAGAATGTGATACTCCCAGATTTTCTTGCAAAAAGTAAGAGTGTTTTGTTAGCTGTGGACTATTACTCAGGATGCACCTAAGGAAGAATTATCCCAGCTCCACTTGGTACTTACAGAAGACAGAAAAAATGAAATATGTGCACCAGGCAGGCTGTCAGGTAAAGTAGCTCCTGGGCAATTTGACACGGTGACAAAAAGTAGCCAAATTCCTCCCCAGCCTCATCTTGCACAAAAATTGACATCACCTTCCCAAGCCGGAAAAGAAGTGAAATACTAAAGATATGTCTGGCTAATAGGATAAAAAGTAAAATACTGAAAATCACTTTTCTTTGGTTATTCTCAAACAGGCCATAAATATTTACATCCCATTATAAAACACCGTAATAGCTTGGTAAGATTGAATGCAATAGTGCTTAATGCAATATAACTCCAAACACTTTACAACGCCAGTGGACTCTATAACTACACCTTGTAGACCACGCAGGAAAACCTGTGAGGTAACTGGTGAGTGTTCTTTGTTTAAAGAACATGCAAAAGAAACACTATTTGTACTATATGGACAGTATTGTTTAAAATAACATCTATATTTTATATACAGTTTCATCCAAAAGGCCATGTGAGTCCTTAAGGAATCAAAGGCACTAGTATCATTTCCTGAGGGTTGCTGTGCTATTTAGCAACACGTCTATAAAAAGCAAAATGCATGTGCATAACGCAAAGCAACTTATATTTCATGAATCTATGTTTAAATAGTGCTTTATGGTTCACGAAGTATTTTCTCACTCTTTCCTTACTTGATCATCAAAAGAATCCTCTGGAATACATAAAAGGAGATGGGAAGACAGAGATGCAGGAGGGAGAGGATGGATATTTATTGAGCACCTACTATGTACCAAATACCATAGGAATGTGAATCTATTCATTAGTTACCTTCTGACAATCATGAGCGGTACATGTTTTCATTTTCACTTACATTATGAGATTCAGAAAAATTAGTTACCTTGGCCTTTGTCCTGTTGGTAATAACTGGCAGAGCTGGAGTTGATTCCCAAGTCTTATTCCAAAAAGGAAGTACAATTTTCTCTATCAATATTGACTCTAACAATTCTGAGATTGTGATCTTCCTAGGATTCTGTTATTAAAACATCCTTTCTTTTATGAAGTGATGAAGATTCTTGAACTATCCTTTAGATGCTGCTCTGAGAAGTGTCCTTTTCCCAGCAATTCCACTCCTGGGAGTATACCCAGAGATAACCATAATTCAAAAGACACTTGCACCCCAGTGTTCATCGCAGCACTGTTTACAATAGCCAAGACTTGGAAACAACTTAAATGTCCATCAGCTGAGGAATGGATTAAAGAAATGTGGTGCATATTTAATATATACAATGGAATAGTACTCAGCCACAAAAAGAACAAAATAATGCCATTTGCAGCAACATGTATGGACACAGAGACTGTCATACTGAGTGAAGTAAGCCAACAGAGAAACACAAATATCATATGATATTGTTTATATGTGGAATCTAAAAAGAAAAAGGGGGGTGCAAATGAACTTATTTATAAAGTAGAAGTAGAGTCACAGATGTAGGAAACAACTTATGGTTACCAGGGAGTTGGGGGGAGGGATAAATTGGGAGGTTGGGATTGACATATACACACTACTTTATATAAAACAGGTAACTAATAAGGACCTACTGTACAGCACAGGGAACTCTACTTAATACTCTGTAATGGCCTATATGGGAAAAAAACCTAAAAAGAGAGAGGATATATGTGTATGTATAACTGATTCACTTTGCTCTATACCTGAAACACAACATTGAAAATCAACTACACTCTAATAAAAATCTTTTAAAAATAAAAATATAAACTACTTCCTTTTTCATTAAAAAAAATAAGCATCCTTTTTTGGCAAAATAAAACATTAGGAAGTCCATATTAGTCTCCATAATCCTTTTTAAATTAATTGATTCATTGATTTATGCCTCTACTGGGTCTGCAGTTGCTGTGCAAGGGCTTTCTCTAGTTGCAGCAAGTGGGGGCTACTCTTCTTTGTGCTCCAAGGGCTTCTCATCACAGTGGCTTCTCCTGTTGTGGAGCACAGGCTCTAGACACTCACGCTTCCGCAGCTGCAGTGCGTAGGCTCTACAGAGCAGGCTTAATTTGCTTACAGGCTTATTTGCTCCCCAGAATGTGGGATCTTCCCAGGACAGGGATCAAATCCATCCATGTATGCTGTACTGGCAGGCAGATTATTAACCATTAGACTACCAAGGAAGTCTTCCCCCATATTTCTTTCTAATTCCGCAGAATAAAGAACTCTGAAAACCAGTATGTTCTGGCGTCTCCATCCAATGATCTAATGAAAGCCTGTGATGTGGCCTCCATGTGTGTGTCTGTGTTAGTCGTTCAGTCATGTCCAACTCTGTGAAACCCCACAGACTGTAGCCTGCCAGGCTTCTCTGTCCATGGAGTTCTTCAGGCAAGAATACTGGAGTGTACTGCCATTCCCTTCTCCAGAGGAACTTCCCAATCCAAGGATCACACCTGGCTCCTGCATTGTAGGTAGATTATCATTTGAACTGCAGGGAAGTCCTATAGTCCTCTATATCTGTAGGCAAATGTGATGGGAAAGAGAGTCAAATTCTCTTTCAGTCCAACAGTCTTCATGAGTAACAAATGGATGATCCACAAGTGTAAAAGCAAAGGGAAACTCTTTTTCTTTTGACCCATTACAACTGTCCCAGTTACCTATCATCTGCCTGTAGAAAAGGACTAAGAATACTATATAAGCACATACATATATGAATATACATAGATAGAGACAGACAAGTGAAAACCACCAGCTTTAACCCAGTGCTTATCAATCTGAGATCCTCACACTGTAAAAATTCTGCAAGCCCAGAAATAAGGTTTGGGAACTTTTAAAAATATTTTTAATATTACAAAACACTAACAGTCAATTTTAGCATAACGAATTAACTAAATTAATTAACTAATTTTTTTAAAAGGATACTTGTGATTGAATAATTGGTTAACAATTCTGCTTTAGAGAAAGTAAATATATGATGTACATCTCAGGTGCTCAGAACTTCAATTACATAGGCTTTTGATGACCAAAAGAATAAAAAAACTAATTAACACTCTAAGTGAAGATGATAGTTTGAAAGACCAAAATGATTCAAAACATGGAACCTATCATGAAAGAAAGAAAGTTGGCAGATTTTCTCCATCATGCTCTCTTCTTTATCCATTGACTAGGTCCCAGAGACAACAACTGGCAGGTTGAGCTTGTGCTTAGCCCACTTACACTCCTCACTTGTTCAAGGTCTGGTAGAAATCCTTTTTTTTTTTTTTTTTGAGAAGTAATCAAGCGTCTAACAGTACTGTTTAGCTATAAAATGGGATTAAAGGTTAACAATAATGAATTCATATTAACAGTGCCAACAGTAACTGCACTACTTGCCAGATTTCGTATGAGTATCACAAGCCATATGGGAAGAATACTGCTAAGATAATTACGTTAGGATTTCACAGCATCCACCATGAGGTTTTCTCCTCTTCTGACAAACACAAAAAGAAACCTTTTCACCATAAGCCAGGTAAATACCACTGAAGGGCTTGCTCTCTGAATCTGACTTCTATATGTGCCTTTGACAGGCTTAACAGCATTTTTAAAGGTGTTTCTCTTTCAGAAAAGGAGATGGAAACTACGTATTTGAACTTCTTAATGTGTACCAACCTAAGTTAATTTTAACGAACTCTAATATACAATGGAGATTATTGAGTTTTTGTTTGTTTTTGGCCAGGCTACACAGCTTGTGGAATCTTAGTTCCCTGGCCAGGGATCAAGCACATGCCTTCTGCAGTGGAAGAAGTGTGGAATCATAACTGCTGGACCACCAGAAAATTCTCTGACTTTTTAAGGACATTTTTCAGGTGTTATCATTGTGGTTGTTTTGGCATAATTGGCCAGTGTGCTGTTCTGAAGCAGTCATTGACCACAGAGGTCTTTTGAGTGCTGAAAGAGTAGGACTAACCGTCGTTGCCATCCTATCTGTGAGGACCCTCACTCATTCAACTAGAACAGGACTTCTTAGCTGGAATGGGATCATCTCATCCAATGTGACGACATACGTGCATGTGTGCTAAGTCGCTTCAGTCATTGTGTGACTCTGTACAACCCTATGGACTTTCGCCCACCAGGCTCCTCTGTCCAAGGGATTCTCCAGGCAAGAATACTGGAGAGGGTTGCCACTTCCTTCACCAGGGGATCTTCCTGACCCAGGGATAGAATCCGCTTCTCCTTCATCTCCTGCATTGGTAGACGAGTTCTTTACTACCAACGCCACCTGGGAAGCCCATGACAACATAGATAGTGTCCAAATCCCTCTTTTCTGAGAGAAAGAGTCATTGCGAGAGAAGCAGTCATTGAGGATTCCACTGGGTTAGAGCAGGGACTTTGTGAAATTAAGAACACATCCAGACTCATGAATGGAGTAGACCAGAAAAGGAAATAGAAATGAGTCATCCAACCAAGTGGTGTCTCTCAGCAGAAATCAGAAAAATGGAAAGTTAGACCAGGATAATGACAACAGCGAAGCTGATTCTTGTAACATAAGGGACATGGAGACATGCAGAATAACATAAACATAAATAAAGCTTAATAGACTCCCTGACTCCATCCCCAGTGCTCTCTGCCCTATGTTGCTCTCGTGACATCCTTTGTGATTGTTGTTGCTGCTGAGTCGTTAAATTGTGTCTGACTCTCTGAGACCCCATAGAATGTAGCCCACCAGGCTCCTCTGTGCTTCACTACTTCCAGAGTTCGCACAAATTCGTGTCCATTGAGTCAATGTTCCTTTACTCTTTTCCTTTTGAGGGTCTGACTTGAAAACTAGGATTGGTTTATTTGGATGTGGCTCTGGGTCAGAAGCAGAGAGTACCAAATCATTGCATAGCTTTTCTCTAGAATCTGAGATAAAGTAAGATTTTCTGTTGCATTATGTTCTTGTTAACTGTTAACGTTTTTCAGAAGAAATCTCAATAGTTTATTGTTTATGTTCTTGTTAACGTTTTTCAGAAGAAAGCTCAATAGTTTATTGTTTAAGGTCATGAAACAATGTGAAACTCTCAGACCACTTTCTGTTGTTACCATATGGCCCGATTATACAATTTGCATTTTACACTTCAAAATATGGTCAGCACTAAAAGAGACACATTGTGATGCTTCCCTGGGTGACTTAGATGGTAACAAATTTGCCTGCAATGCAGGAGACCTGGGTTCGATCCCTAGGTTTGGAAGATCCCCTGGAGGAGGGCATGGCAATGCACTTCAGTACTCTAGCCTGGGGAATCCCCATGGACAGAGAAGCCTGGTGGGCTACAGTCCATGGGGTTGCAGAGTCAGGCACGACTGAACAACAAAGCACAGCACCCAAAAGAGACACATTAGGGAGCTATGGGATAAGGGAGTTAGATGTTCCTGGGAAAACCTTGTATAATTCAAGCGCCAGCCTCCTCCTTTCTGCCCTACAATGTGTGCCTCAGGTACCCTCTGAAAAGAGGAAATTCAGAGGATTAACTGGCCTTATTATTCCTCCAGCTTAGATAGTTATACATATTCTCAATTCCCTGGTTGGTTGTTTCATTTTGTAAACTGGAAAGCTTCACATGTTTGTGGAATGTCCATGGCCTTTCCTTCTATTCTGTTGGCTTCATGGAAAAGTGACTCTGTCTAGATTAAATTTAACTTCTGGTCCAGAAAATACAATGGTGGATTTCATACTAGCTATGGCTGGTTTTCTGGCTCAGATGGTAAAGAATACGCCCGCAGTGTGGGAGCCCTGGGTTCAATCCCTGGGTTGGGAAGATCCCATGGAGGAGGGTATGGCAACCCATTCCAGTATTCTTGCCTGGAGAATCCCCATGGACAGAGGAGCCTGGTGGGCTACAGTCCATGAGGTCACAAAGAGTCAGGCATGACTGAGTGACTAAGCATGCACATGGCTTGTTTTCTTCTAACCTAGGTAAAAACACACCCTGCCACCACATGGATTATTTCTTTCCAAAGAAGACCTACCTTGTCTGGGCTACGAGACAAACTTGTCCCTCATAACCATATGCATGTGATCTGATTTCTTATGAAATGATAACTTAAGCCTTATATCTAAGACATAATCACCCTCTCCCTGCTATATAATTATACAGGTTCCTATACCAAACATTTTAGAATGCACCGATATTTCTCCCCCTACTGTTTTGCCTAAAATAGACATCAGTCTCTACAGTCAGCCTTGTTTGTACTTTTCACCAAGAGGAATGTTGGGCAACTCAACATTCTTTAAACAACAAGGAACAGGATCATAGATAGGGCAACTAGTTGAATCTCTTTTATACAAATGTCAAAATTAGAGTCAAAGAAACTGAGTGACTTGCCCAGGATGAACAAATATCATGGAGAAGTATTTGGGCCTAGAACCCAGATTTTCTAACAAAAGTTCTCTACGCATTTTACTCCTTTATCAGTTATGGTACCTAGCTTCCCACTCACCTTACAAAATATCTTTGTAAAATTCAGTGCTTTTATATAGAACAGCTCAACAGAGTAGGGAGTGGAAGCTGCAAAACAAAATTGTGGACAAATTTAAACCCTTCCCCAAACCAGATGCCACTGCCTCATCTACTCTAATAGCATAATATGTTCCTATGAACCCTCTGACAAATCAAAGAATCAGCTCTCTGCTATTTAGCAAAAAGGGACCAAACCTGGGCTGGAATCACCAGGGCCTTTCATCAGTCCCAGGGTCAGTCTTGCCAAAAAATCTGCTTAAACCCAGCACTAGTTCCTGAGGCAATCACAGTGCTACCTCTCAGTTTAAAGGTGTTGCTCTCAACTCAAAAACTGAGATGAAAACATTTCTGTTAATGTAAGTGGCTTAGAGTATTCCCTCTTCCATCCCAGAGACACCAAGATAAAGGAAACTTGTAACAAAGAATAAGCTTTACAATGGGTATCTAAGGCACCCAGTTATCTCTGTCCCAGGCATTGATTAAAATTTTACAGGTTACTAGTACCAAGATGGTGACTAAAATGTCTAACCTTGACCTACAGGAACATGAATCTTTCAACATTTAAGCTACTTCATTATCCTCCTTGGGATGATAACTTTCACTTGTTTTAGAGGAATTTTTATTAGTTTCCAGGAAATATATGCAACCCATGATCAATACGCTAAGAACAAGAGTCACTGAGAAACAATAATTAACAAAGAAAGAATAAAGGTTTTGGACTAACACCAAGAATTTAACTAAAAAGACAAGAAAGGCTTACCTATCCCCAAAAAAGAAGTAGACAGTGATCAGGATTTTATATGCTGCTTGGCCATTCCACCCTTCCTGATAACTTCCCTTTATCAGTGGTGATACTCTTGCAGAAACCACTACATCACTGCTGTGACTAATTCCATAACTATTCTCAAACAGTGCCAGCTATCAAACCATGACTGTGGTCTAATTCTTAACTGATTGACAGGCAAAGAAAAGTCATTGGTCACAAAAATACATGCTATAAGTCTGGAAAAATCAGTTGACACACATTGTATCTTTTGGTGGCTCAGTTTTACAGTTTCTTTCTTTTTTTTAATTCAAAGGCCATCAGTGCAGATAGCTTTCAGAAGTCCTTGTGTTCCTTGCCTGAAAGAACCCTTTATAAAGTGCTCTTGAAATAATTAGATGAGCAGCAGAAACAATTACATCTTTTCAACCCCAGTCATAACCATTCTAAGATTTAGATGGATAAAAAGCATTGGGCAGATTTTAAGTCAATAGTGGCCCTCCAATTTCTAAAGTTCTTTAGAGTAGAAACTCTGTTGCTTTTACTCTTCTGGCATGGTTTTGCTCATTTGCAGGAAAACCATATTTTACACCACATCCTCACATATTGATATGTTGAGGAAATAAACAGCAAACATCACTTCCCATCCATCTGCTAAGCTTGTTAGAAAGATGAACACCCAGTGCTCAGATGTTTTTCACTCAGGTTTAAAATTCCATGCTCAGCATAATTTGCTTTTACTTTTCGTGATATATTTTAATCTAGTAAAAGGAAACTCTGCTCCTTTTGAAAACAAATAATACAAATAAAGTAGATGTTGGAGATGGTCTAGAAACAGATACAACTGGGTTTCTGTTGATATTCTAGAAACAGAAGCAACAATTCTGAAAAAGGACAATTTTCCCCAATTTATTGTAAGCAAGTCCAGAAGTTACTATTCATAGTGTAAATGAAAGTACCAGGTAAAATACTAAAACTGTGGATAAGGCACTTACTGTGTTATTTGTAACAAACTGTTTTCAAAAGATCTTTACACTCATGTATCAGTACCCAGAATTACACAAGGTTTTCTTGGGTTGCAAACATTTTAAAAGTGTGAAGCAAAGCAATAAAAGTCAATCGAACAAGCAAAAACCTGGCAGTCACAGTGCCCACTGGAAACTGAGCCAAATGCTCTTGTGTAAGAACCAATGAGAATGGAAGGTGAATACATCCCTAGATTTGTCCCTTCCAATATGTTTGCTTCCTCTTCTACTTGGAATTGTAGCTCTTCAGGGGAAGTTTTTTCTTCTCTTCTGCATTTGATTTACTCTTTGCATCATAAAAGGTGGAACTGGTGGTTTTGCCAATTACATGTCAGTGGGAGAGAAAACAGCAACAAAGCAGATACACAACTGAGAATTTCTCAGTTATGCCTAAAAAACCCTTGGGGTTCTATGTAGCATAATATATTTATAATATCAATGTTAGGGTTTTTGTGTGACTATAAAATTAATATTATGAATATTTTAAGTTTACATAATGACATATAATTTCACCTGTTATTTTGTAAAATTCAGTACACCGAGGGGCAACGGTTCTTGGAAGCACCAAAGTGATCCTGCAGGAGCCATAGTGAGATTCTAATGAAAAAGAAAATGACAAATGCTGGACAGGAAAGGATTCTGAAAGGTATCAAAAATTCAGTGTGTCTCAAACTATAATGTGCGCGCAGATGACTTGGGACTCTTGTAACAACGAAGATTCGGATACAGTAGGTCTGAGATGGGGAACAACTCTGTACTTCTAGCAAGCTTGCATGTGATGTTGATGCTGCAACTCTGTGGGCCACATTTTGAGAAGCAAGCATCTAGTAGCCCATTTCCTAGGAACTCTTCCTTGGAAAATCCCATAGACGGAGGAGCCTGGTGGGCTGCAGTCCACGGGATTGCGAAGTCGGACAGGACTGAGCAACTTCACTTTCACTTTTCACTCTCATGCATTGGAGAAGGAAATGGCAGCCCACTCCAGTGTTCTTGCCTGGAGAATCCCAGGGACGGGGAGCCTGGTGGGCTGCCGTCTATGGGGTCGCACAGGGTCGGACACGACTGAAGCGACTTAGCAGCAGCAGCAGCAGCAGCAGTAGCCCATTTCCTAGGAACCAATAAATTCAAAATAGGAAACTATTTAACAATAAATATTTATGAAATAATTGCTATGAATTAAACCTAAAAAGCATTGGCAAAGTGAGGAAACAGATCAAGTATAAGGAAGATAGACAGATGAGTTTTATACACAAAAAGTAAACTATTGTAAATCAACAGACATTTATTATGGACTTATTATGTGTAAGGCAATGTCATATGAGCAATAAAGGATAAATATAAATAAATAAATAAATATGGTTCAGTGGTAATGAATCTGCCTGCCAATTCAGGAGACACAGGAGACATGGGTTCAATCCCTGAGTCAGAAAGATCCCCCAGAGTAGGAAATGACAGCCCACTCCAGTATTCTTACCAGGAAAATCCTATGGACAGAGGAGCCTGGCAGCCTACAGTCCATGGGATTGCAAAGAGTTGAACACAACTGAGCAAATGAGCATACACATGCACGTATATGTGACATGGTCTCTACTCTCAAACTGCTTTAGTACTCTTTTATTTCAGCAGTTCTCACCTTTCCTCAAATAGGGTGCACCAAGAAAATGGCAACTCACTTCCATGTGCAAGAGCCTTGGAGAAATCCATGGACAGAGGAGCCTGGCAGGCTATAGTCCATAGGGTCACAAAAGAGTCGAACACTACTGAGAGACTAAAATTTAACACTTAATATTTAGGGAGAATTTCTTTTATCTAGTTACTGACTTCTGTTTTCTTCTGTCTATTCTGAGATCTTGTTCTAGCAATTATCCCTCACTTTTCTGTATCATCTATCTGACCTCTTAGCCTCCTTCCCCTCTGGTTATTCACTTTCCAGAAAGTAATCTTATCTACCCTCTACTGCCCTGGCTCCATGCCCTGGTCATGGCTCCCATCTCCATCCAATGCAGAAAATTTTTTCCTAAGAAAAGGCCTAATTTCTGCTAATTTACTGAACATCTCCTCCTGGTGTGTGCAATTTAACTTAGCTTACCATATCCACAAAAGTTTCTTTTCTTCGTTCTCTATTTCCCAGAACCCAGCCTTTCCTCTGTATCACACAGCTTCCTTGGTGACTCAGAGGGTAAAAATCTGCCTGCAATGCGAGAGACCCAGGTTCAATCCCTGGGTCAGGAAGATCCCTTGGAGAAGGGATTGGCTACCCACTCCAGTGTTCTTGCCTGGAGAATTCCATGAACAGAAGAGCCTAGTGGGCTACAATCCATGGGGTCACAAAGAGTCGTACATGACTGAGCAACTTTCATTCACTCTGCATCTCATAGCTACACTCAGTCTCATAACTGGCTCTTCCCCACCAGTCCATTTTGCCCATAATCCGTATTTTTACAAGAATTCTCTTAACAAGTGGATCTAATATGTCAGAACTTTTCTTATATATTTCAGCACTCTGAAAGCTAAATGTACAAACTTCTTAGCTCCACACAGCAGATAAAGACCCTGACAGGCTGGCCTGAGGCTATCACTTTAATCTCCTCTCCCACTCTCCAAACCACACACACACATAACATATGCCTAAACTCCACTGTTCAGTTCATCAGTCACCAAGGATGTCACATTCTCTTATAGCTCTGGCTCTGCACTTCTTGCTCCCACTGCCTGGTATATCCTTCCTTCTTCTCTGCCTGGAAAATTTCAGTCCATTGTTTAAGATTCAGCCCAGTCTCCATGAAGATTTTTCTGTTGGAGTTAGGCATTTCTTCCTCTGAGATGTTTCACAGTCCTCACTTCATATTTCTTTTAAGGCACCATCAAAGAGTGCTGGTTGCATTTGTTTTCTCCACTAACACAAATATTCCTTGAGATCAGACACAATATCTTACTCTTCTTCCTGCTACCAATGCCAGGCACAGTACCTGGACTAAAGCAAATATTCAATAAATAAATGTTTACTGAATGACTGAATGGACATAAGTCAGAAATTAATAATGTAAAACTGCAGACAAATATAACCTTTCTACATATTAAAAGGGTTATAAGCACACAAGGAAAGGAATATTTACTATGTACAATTACAAGCTAAAATACATGCAGTATGACCTTCAGAGTAGACATTCAAGTACAGTCAGTGCAGGAAAAGTGTGAGTTGGGCCTTGAAGGATGCATCACTCTTGGGTGAAGGAGGTGGAATTACTTGTAAGGAGTTCATGGGGGTAAGGCAGATAGGATATACTACATGAAGTAAGGCAGTCAGCCTGCCTAGTGTGGACACTATATTTTTAAAGAGAAATAAAACATAAGCTTGATTAAGGGACACAGGGAGGGGAGGATAGGTATCAAACTTCAAAGGAAATGGGCTTAACTGTGGTAAAATACAGAACTATGGGTAGCATGCCACACCCTCCTGTGGTACCAAATCACACTTATCATCAGAAGTTGTTGCTAGTCTCTTAACAACATTCTTGGAGCAACACAGGTACTTTCTTTTTTGTCTGACTCTCTACTCCCAATCATAAACTCTCTTTGTAATCAACTTCATAATAGTTGAAACTCACTTGAAGTTATTATTGGCTTTCCTTTCTCAAAATGAATCACCCATACATACGATAGCTCTCCATTGGGCCTTTTTTTTCCTTCTGCTCTCAATCCAGTTTTCATTCCAGTTCTTAGAGTATGGAAGACCTAAAGGGACGTGAGCAGAGCTGAGAAGTGCTGACTCTCTCAAATGCTGTATTTCCAGGCACTTGGTTGATTATACTGGTAGTGGAGACAGATGATGTGAATGGAACTCTTGCACTATCTCACATCCACTTCAGTATCTCTAAGACTTCCTGTTTCTGAAAGTCTCCATGCCAGTCAGTCCTCTAGATTAAAGCATTAAAGGCAGCTTCTAAATTGCCAATGTTAAACCATTTTCAATTGCTGCTGCCTACCTGACCATTCATTTCTTAGGTTAGTTAGAACAACAATCAAGTCTTGTAGAAACATGGCACAGGGAAAGTCAACTTCAATGCATAAAGGTTATAACAATTGGATAAAAGGATATTCCAATGAAATTAAAAGCCTACTTTCATATTATTATTTTTTAAGGTTTCTTATGTACAGACTGGAAAACTATCATTTCAAAACCAAGGCAATTTTCTCTCTAAGAAGTAAGAGAACTGAATTTATCTTTGGGGAGACTGTTGCATTGATTTGAGATAATTGTTCCAAATGGACCCCTTTAGTGACACAAATGAAAAAAAGTCCCCATCCATTATTATTCTTAGGGAAAACTGTGAAGCAAACTGAGTGCAGGTGTTTTCAAGTGAGAAAAAAAAATATTCTGTTTAGTAATATGAACTGTGGGATACAGGTTTTAACCAGATTCTTCACGCTTTCAGGGAAATGTTTCATTTACTATACTGCTTGATACAGAAAACCCACTGCTTGCTCTTGTGAAGACGTGAGTTTGTGTACGTGTGTGTACAAGAATGCATGTGAGAGGATGAGATAAAGTTCACACTGCAAGGAGATCCAACCAGTCCATTCTGAAGGAGATCAACCCTGGGATTTCTTTGGAAGGAATGATGCTAAAGCTGAAGCTCCAGTACTTTGGCCACCTCATGCAAAGAGTTGACTCATTGGAAAAGACTCTGATGCTGGGAGGGATTGGGAGCAGGAGGAGAAGGGGATGACAAAGGATGAGATGGCTGGATGGTATCATGAACTCGATGGATGTGAGTCTGAGTGAACTCCAAGAGATGGTAATGAACAGGGAGGCCTGGCTTGCTGCGATTCATGGGGTCGCAAAGAGTCAGACACGACTAAGCGACTGAACTGAACTGAACTGAACTGAACTAAACCTGATCTTGAACTCGTGATGGATGACAGTAAAGAGAACTAGATTGGGAAATCACAAAGAAACTTGCACTGGACCTTTGAGTTCCTATATATAGCATTATTTAAGACTGAAACCTCCAGAAAGAATTAAAATAACATAGAGATTTTTAGATAATTTACAGTCATTTTTCCATTGGAATTAGAGGACCTTGCCACACTCCCTTGAGGGGAAAGGCTTGAGATTCTTTCCAGAGAGAAGATATTCTCTGTCAATCATCCTTGAGACCAGAAATGAGGCCTGAGGAGGTGAATCTTAGTCTAGAAGGAAGGAGAAGCACTTTGATCTCTTTAAGATGCCTGTAGATGTGATCTGTAAGACCTAAATATCTGTGAGCATTCCAGGAGGTATGAGTGGGGAGAGGCTGAGCAAGTGGACAGTAAAGAAGTAGAAAGGGGATTTTGAGGGTTGCCTTCCTCTTTGTGTTTTGAGGGAAATACCCTGTAGTCACAGATATATGCTAACATCTAGAATGTATTTCCCTTCCAACGGTCCATGGCTTTGAAACTGAAAGTGAAAGTGAAAGTGAAGTCGTGTCCGACTCTTTCCAGGCTCCTCCTTCCATGGGATTCTCCAGGCAAGAGTGCTGGAGTGGGTTGCCATTTCCTTCTCCATGGCTTTAGTAAAATCTTATTCTCAGTCGTGCTTCTGGGGAATTTGAAGAATGATCCTAGAACATGCAGAGGAAAGGGAGGAAAGGAGTAGCACCCCTTTCCCTTGGCCAGGGCCACTGTGCAGGCATATGTCACCCAGGAAGGGTCACTTATCCTGCACTCTAAGAATGTCGGCATATACACTACGGCTTGACAAGGAAGTCAGAATGCAAGAAAGTGACGCTTAGAAGGAAAGTCAGTCAGTCAGTCAGTTCAGTCACTCAGTCATGTCTGACTCTTTGCGACCCCATGAATTGCAGCACAGCAGGCCTCCCTGTCCATCACCATCTCCCGGAGTTCACCCAAACTCATGTGCATCAAGTCGGTGATGCCATCCAGCCATCTCATCCTCGGTCGTCCTCTTCTCCTCCTGCCCCCAATCCCTCCCAGCATCAGAGTCTTTTCCAATGAGTCACCTCTTCACATGAGGTGGCCAACGTCTTTGAGTTTCACCTTTAGCATCATTCCTTTCAAAGAACACCCAGGGTTGATCTCCTTCAGAATGGACTGGTTGGATCTCCTTGCAGTCCAAGGGACTCTCAAGAGTCTTCTCCAACACCAGAGTTCAAAAGCATCAATTCTTCAGTGCTCAGCTTTCTTCACAGTCCAATTCTCACATCCATACATGACCACTGGAAAAATCACAGCCTTGACTAGATGGACCTTTGTTGGCAAAGTAATGTCTCTGCTTTTGAATATGCTATCTAGATCGGTCATAACTTTCCTTCCAAGGAGTAAGCGTCTTTTAATTTCATGGCTGCAATCACTACCTGCAATGATTCTGGAGCCCCCAAAAATAAAGTCTGACACTGTTTCCACTGTTTCCCCATCTATTTCCCATAAAGCGATGGGACCAGATGCCATGACCTTAGTTTCCTGAATGTTGAGCTTTAAGCCAACTTTTTCACTCTCCTCTTTCACTTTCAGAAGAAAAGTACCTTCTTACAAAGACTATTTACAAAGATCCAGAGAGCAGTTAGAGGAGTCGAAATTCCTTCATGGATGGGCAAGTGGGGACAAAGCCATCATTTGCATATGAATGAAAATATTACCTAGTTTTAGATACAGAAGCCAGTCAGGGCTAGGCATACAAGCTATTTAGGGGGCTTAATTGTTATGTTTTCTAATTATAAAGTTGATACATGTTCATTGCTGAGAAATTAGAAAATAAAGGCATTGAAGAGAAAATTAAAATAACTCATAACTCCATCAACAGATAACCCTAGTTACCCATAGGCAGTTTTGTAATCTGCTTCCTTGATCAGTCATTTACTTCCATTTTAAAAGAAATCCAAAATTATTCTCTAAGGAAATTCTTTATCCCATTTATAGATACTTCTTTTATTCACCTCTGTGCCAAGGTTAGAGGTTCTTTTATTTAAGCATGCATCCTAGTTTTCAAACAAGGATGTTAACCAACCCCACCTTGGCTCTACCTTATACCTAACCAGCAACACAGAAAGACTGAATTTTAGGTGCTTGTGAAACAGAGTGTAAGCTTGCAGTCACTCCTCCCACCTAATATTTTTCGAAAACTCCACTTAAAAATTTTTGATCAAGTATGTTCTAAGGCAAGTGCAACCCAATAATTTCTTTTTATAGTCCAAAGTCCACCCTAATATGCCAACAAAACCACACACTTAAGCTATATCCTGTTTTCTCATTTGAATTGGTGACATTAATATTTCCTCAGGCTATTAAATAATTTTTTAAAGCAATATCTATAATATATGCAGGATAACAGTTTTGGAAATACCTCAACATTTATTTGGAAGTTTAGTGTAATCTCAGTTTTTAATCATTATATTTAAAATAGAAATTTGCATCTTTGTACATAAACTATGTCAAGAGAATTAGAAAGTGGAACAAAGGAAAACACAAGAGATGAGTACTAGAGTAAAGGACCATATATACCATATACTAACGACTAATCTGAGAAGGATTATAATATAATAAAGTTTACTAACATTAAAGCTAAGGTGAATAAAATTTGCAGTTTTGTCAGAAATTCTAAATATGTGTCAACAAACGGCCCATTAATTCATTTCCCCAAATTTATTGAAGATCTATTATTTATAGTGACTAAATTAGATGTTGAAAGTTTAATCCCTGGGTTAGGAAGATCCCCTGGGGAAGAGAAAGGCTACTCATTCCAGTATTCTGGCCTGGAGAATTCCATGGACTGTGTATACCATGGGATGGCAAAGAGTTAGACACAACTGAGCGACTTTCACTTTCCCTTTCACTATATTATGTGCTATTATATCAATGATACATTGTCTATTTATATCAGAATGTTTTTCATTCTGACTTTATGCAAGATTTGAGGTAGCCATGTCATGTCAGAAAGCGGAAGTCATAATTTACAGAGAATTTTGGCTACCAAAAATTATCATTAAAAATTTTTAAAAACTACTTTATGAAAATGCCAAATTTGTAATCTGATTGAATTTATTATTTTAAAAATTCATCCTCCCTCAAAGCTCTCACATATTGTGAAATAGGGTCAATATGTATGTGAAATTCTGTGGCAGGTTTTCTATTTTTAGTGGTATAGATAATAAGGATGTAAGAAACACCACATCCCTTCATTTTCTACAAACCGACTTAATTGTGAGTTCCCCTTCTGCTTGGGTGGTGGGAAACTCACTCAGTCATTCTGACAGTCCTCAGTGTTGGCTTGAAGTTCAGAGTCTGTCAGAATTTTAAGGCATCATGAAGCACCTTGTGGTCACTGACCACGTCCAACGTGGTTGATGTAAGACACCCTCTGTCCCAGCCAGCATAATCTCTATAGATCTGCCATTTCATGCTTCTAAGGTGTACTTGAGGCCTGGAAATATTGAGCAAGGCCAGAGTCCGGGCCTACAAATCTATCCCTCTGGCAACCTCTGACGTTTACCTCTGAAACTGTACTTTCACCTCATGATTCTGCAAGGGAGAAAGCTATGTGACCCTTTCTTCAGGGACCTAGAGATCTGTACTCCCTTTCACAGGCCCGGAGGGAATCACTTCTGATTCTCAGATCTCTACATGTTTCTTCAAAAGAAAATCAGTTGTCCTCAATGGAGTTTATCAGATACTCAGTAACCGTAAGAACAGTTACAAAACCTGTGCATATATTGTCTCATTGAATTTCATCCAGTCTTTACCATAAACCTATAAATTAGGTCATATCTCTAAGTTACAGAAAAGGAAACAAGCTCAGAGTTTGAGTGACCTGCCTAAGACCACACAGTCAGAGAGGCAGTACTGCAATAATCATTCCCTATTACTCTCAGTCTTATGTTTCTGTGAGTGCTGGTGGTTCAGTTGCAATAAAAATTCTTATCCTTTTAAGATGACAGAAACTTGAGATACCAAGTTTAAGTGTTTTATTCCAGAGCACACAATCCAATAATCCAATATTCCTCCAGTTGCACCATAAAAAAAAAAAGGATTTAGGCTCATGACCACATAACATTTAAGTGAAACATCTTCATAGCACTGGCAAGAATATACATTTAGTCAGACTTTTCAAGAGAATAGGGACTTTACAAAAGGACCAAAATACACTGTTTAAATATATATACATACTAGGTATACATTATTTAGCAAATATCTACCTAGTGACTTCTATGGAGAAAAAAATCTGTGTTTCTGTGTTCCATGCTCTGAGAGATAAGAAAAGACACCACCCTTGTCTTGCCAGAGCTTGTCAGCCATTGCAAGACACACAGGTTTACAAATAGATCAAAGAAGTGAATAAAAACTGGAGGAGGAATGCTAAGAGTGGCATAGTGTAGGCTGAGCATGGACACAGCAGCTTCAAGTTTCCAAACCAGAGTGGAAGGAGTGTGGGTATCATGGCAAACAGTGTGGGTGACCCTGCCTTCCTCCCTTCTCCCATGGGATGAGAACGTTGGAAGCTCAGCTGTTGCAGAATGTAAACCATACGGATTGTCCAGAGTTACTGACTTGCCTAAAGCCATTTAAAAAAAAAAAAAGAAAGAAAAAATTTTATGAGTTATTTTTCACTTCTTTTTCTGCCAGGATCAAGTATCAGCATTGTTATATTCAGAAACACGCCGCTTTTAACACACTAGAGAAGAGCTGGCCCAACTCGGGTAGGCATAAAACAGTTGTCAGAGGCAGGAAGTCTCCCAGACTCCAGCCCCAAGCTACAGCAAAGTAAATTTGAGACATTCAACAGATTTCTAATGTGCTGAGATGCCTGAACTAGCCTTTATATTTACTAGTAAAGAGACAAAGAATGTTGTTTTGACAGAGCCAAAAAGAGATTTCAGTCAGATTTGGAATACTCATGAGTTTTTCTAAACTCTTCTAAAAATCTACAATTTTTAAAAATCACTGCTCAGAACCTTAAAACTACTGCAAAGATTGCTTTTCCAAGGCTAGTGTCCTCAAGCTCCTTAAGGGTATACCCAACAGTACCAGGGCTTCACACTCCTGTAACAAATCAGTATACTCCATCTGTCCCACCACCATTTGTTGAATTCTTTACCAAAGAGAAAAATGTCAGGAGACACCAGTTGCTTGGGTTTTAGGTTTTGACTGACTCCTACTCTATCAGGGGCCAAGATCTCCATTTTCTTTGTCTTTTGCTTTTCAGGAGACCAAGAGAATGAAATCCAATACTTTTGTCTGCATCTGCTACTAAAAGCCTTTCTCCCCTGGCCGTGGCACAGCTCCCTTGAGGCTCATTAAACACAGTTACATTTGCCTCTTAAAATACTAAATAGCCCATTTCACGCCTAGCAATGGTGTATTGATGAAAGAAGCACTCAGTGATGGCCTGCAGAATGAGAGTGAGGACTCTTTTGACTCCAGACATCTCCCACAAAGGATTTGTACATGCTGTTAAGGACTTAAACAGAATCATATGAGCAATAGACTATAGTTAGGAAGACTCATGCACACAAACATCACCATTATGTATTGTCAAATGTACCTGTTCATGTGCAGAAAATATGACAGCGGTCTAACATTTAGTGGAAATGTACAGCAGTAGGGGTATGTGTCCATGTGTTAGAGAGAGACAGAAAGAGAGAGACACACAGAGAGACAGACACACACAGCGAGAGAGAGAGAGAGAGAGAGAGAGAAAGGAAGAACAAGCCGAGAGGGACAGATGGAGAGAGAACAGGAACCTGCAATGGATTTTAATGTAAATCTTCCCTTCCAAGTTGCAAGGATTAAAATTAGAAAAAAGGTTAGGGGGACTAATAAAAGTATACGAATCATGGTTAAATTAGACGGCAAAGGGTAAGGTATTCCTGGATCATAGCCAGACAATGAAAGACCAAAAGACTCACATCTCCTAAGATTCAAGTGGAGACATTTGGGGAACAACATGAGGCTTGTTTAGGATTTTTTTTTCTTTGACAATCTCTCTTTCCACCAACACTCCCACACTTAACATCCAGAATAAAGTGATATTCATTTCTGTTAGTGGTTCAGTTGGTAAACAATCTGCCTGCAATGCAGGAGACCTGGGTTCAATCTCTGGAGAAGAAAATGGCAACCCACTCCAATACTCTTGCCTGAAGAATTCCATGGACAGAGGAGCTGGGCTACAGTCCATGGGATCCCAAGGAGTTGGACACAACAGAGCAACTAACTTTCACTTTCAGGGATAGGAGAAGCAGAGAACACTCAGCACACAGTAGAAAGTGTCTTTCAACCCCTTTTAACACCCTCAAGTTGAGTATCTATTCAACTTCACACCAGTTTCCTTGATATTAGAGTGTCAAGATGGAAAATAGATCTTTTTTTTCATTTTATATCTTTCTGTGTTTTAAAAAATAAAAGTAATATACACATGTGATTAAAGTTAAAGAATATAGTTATCTGTGCAGTAAGATAATTTTCATTTTGGTTCTCTTCATTACATTTTTTCTATATTAGAAAAAACTGTCAATAAAAATGTTTTCATGAGTAGAGGGAAAGAGCTGTTCACTGTATTACTTTAACTTTTCCTTTGCTATGTACATAAACTGATTAAAATTTATAAACAGAAGAAATTCCCATTAAAGAGTAGATATGTTCCTGAAGACAAGTGCATAAATCAACCTTTGCTAACTAAATCTTATTTTGAGTGTACCAAGTGCATATGCTATTTACAGAAACATTTCATGAAACCCTCCAGTAAAAGTGAATAATGTAGCTCTATGTATATAAAGCTGTGGTTGGTAGCACTTTTTAAAGTAGAGTTCGTGTGTGCAACATAGAGAATTGATCATGAGCACAGGTTCTGGAGCCAGACCTTGGTTGGAGTCACAGTGTTGCTACTTCCTACCTACATGTGCTCAGGCAAGTTATTTCACTTCAGTCCTTTCTCATCTATAAAATGGACATAATATTTGCACCTCTTTCATCAGGTTCATATGAGGATTAAATAACATGATCTATTTAAACCATTCCTGACCTGGCACATAATAATCAATCAAGGTTAGCTATTTTCCTTAGTAGTGTTATCACGATTACTTGTACTGTTATCACGATTACTTGTACTGTTATCACGATTACTTGTACTGTTCTGGTTACACTGCTATTATCACTGCTATTATTGCTTGGGTAGCTGCAAGCTACCCAACTAGATGGGTAACACTTGAGGGCAAGACTGGTCTCAATCTAGGCTTTATGTCAGCTCCAGCACTAGAAAGGTCACTGGCAACTGAATGAAACATGAATACCTTTTTTTAAAGGTTAAGGGGGTTAATATCCAAAATAAATATGAAATGCATATAACTTAATAGAAAAAATATGGCTAAAAAATGGGCAGAGAATCGGTATTGATATTTTCCCAAAGAACCTGCATATAGGTACATTAAGAAATGCTCAACATCACTAACCACAAGATATCATCTCACACCTGTTAGAATGGCTATTATCAAAAAACAAGAAATAGCAAATGTTGACAAGGACATGGAGAAAAGTGAACCCTTCTGCACTGTTGGTGGGAATGAAATTAGTGCAGCCACTATGGAAAACAGTATGGAGGTTTCTCAAAAATAATTAGAAACAGAACTGCCATACGAGCCAGCAATTTTACTTCTGGGTATTTACCTGAAGAAAATGAAAATGCTAACTCAAAAGTATCTATGGACCCCAATGTTCACTGCAGTATTTACAATAGCCAATAAATGCAAACACTCCAAGTGTCCACTGATGAATAAATGGAGAAAGAAAATGTGGTATCTACATACAATAAACTATTATTCAGTCATAAAAAGAAACACAATCTCATCATTTATGACATGGATAGAACTTGTAGGTATTATGCTAAGTGAAATAAGCCACACAAAGAAAGATAAATACTGCATGATCTCACGTATACATAGAATCTAAAAACAGGCAAACAAACCTGAGTTTGTAGAGAATAGACTGATGGTTGCCAGAGGTAGGAGGTAGGGGAAAAGTGCGAAAATGTTAGTTGCTCACTCTTGTCTGACTCTGTACAACTCCATGGACTATAGCCCACCAGTTTCCTCTGTCCATTAAATTATCCAGGCAAGAATACTGGAGTGGGTAGCCATTCCCTTCCCCGGGATATCTTCCCAACCCAAGGATCAAACTCAAGTGTCCTGCATTGCAAGCAGATTCTTTATTGTCTGAGCCACCAGGGTAGGTGGTGATAAAATGAGTGAAAGTTGTCAAAAGGTACAAACTTCCAGTTATAAAATGAATAACTTATGGATATGTAATATATAGCACAATAACTACAGTTTATAATACTGTATTACATATTTGAAAGTTGCTAAGAATATATCTTGAAAGTCATCACAAGAAAAAAATGTGTAACTTTGGTGACAGGTATTAATCAGAAATTATGGTGATCATTGGGAAATACATACAAACAGAAAATCATCATGTTGTATACCTAAAACTAATATAATGTTCTATGTTGATTATATCTCAATGAAAAGTTTTTAAAAATTAAATGACCACTGAACATCCTAATTAATTGCAGCCAGCATGTAACTAACAATTCTTGTATTTAGCAGTATATCTGGGACAGAGTTGGGGCCCAATAAAAGTAGTTAAACGAACAAATGAATGAATCCACAAAAATGTGGGACACTCCCTAGAAAGTCTAAAAATATTATACACATAGTATGTTTACATAATTAAACCCTAAATTTATTTTTCCTAACAAGGCCTTTTAGGAAATTTAGGGCCATCAAAGCTTTAGTTGAGGAAAGGCAAAGCATAATTAGCAAGCCAAAATCAGTTGATGTTTTCAGTGAGTTTTATGTCTTGTTAAAAGAAAACAATTTGTGCAGTCCTCACTAAATACACCTCATCTCTCACTCTCGCAAGTCCTGCTCTCCCCAGGGCTCTCTGAGCACCTCTCCCTCCACAGTTCTCCACATTGTGCTGCTGCTGCTGCTGCTAAGTCCTTTCAGTCGTGTCCAACTCTGTGCGATCCCATAGACGCGATCCCAGCCCAACAGGCTCCCCCCGTCCCTGGGATTCTCCAGGCAAGATCACTGGAGTGGGTTGCCATTTCCTTCTCCAGTGCATGAAAGTGAAAAGGGAAAGTGAAGTTGCTCAGTTGTGCCCGACTCCCAGCGACCTCATGGACTGCAGCCCACCAGGCTCCCCTGTCCATGGGATTCTCCAGGCAAGAGCACTGGAGTGGGCTGCCACTGCCCTCTCTGCACACTGTGCTAATAGACTTTAAATGTTTGTCAAATGACAGTGAAGCCTGGCCTTTAAAGTTGACCTGTCTCATGACCTCTGCTGGGGCTTCTCAGGTGGTTCAGTAGTAAAGAATCTACCTGCCAATGCAGGAGCTGCTGGAGATGGGGGTTCAATCCCTGGGTCAGGAAGACCTCCTGGAGGAGGGCATGGCAACCCATTCCAATATTCCTGCCTGGAGAATTCTGTGGACAGAGGAGCCTGGTGGACTACAGTCCAAAGGGTAGCAAAGAGTCTGACACGACTGAGTGACATGGCACACACACATGACATCTACTAGCTACAAGGGGTCTCTTCAGCCGAAGCACATGTTCTACAAGACATGTCCCCAAATCCAGTGATTCTCACAATAATGAAGCCATGGGCTGCCAAAGGTACATTTTCCACAATAGCCAAAACTAACAAGGTTAACCCAAACTTACGATGTTGCATTTATTGAGTCTGATTATTTTGTACATGTGTTGTTGTGCATGTGTGCATGTGAATCATTAAATTATTAGTTATAATTCTTGTTAAGGTGCATTATTCATGTAGATAGTCTTTGAAAACAATGCAGCTGCTCAGAGAGTGTCTGGGGTTGGAGAGTTTGGGGAGAAGACCTTGAGTGGGAAGAACCAGACCTAGGCAGGCCCCTCCATGAGGCAGAGCACTGTGGAAGGTAAACATCAAACCTCTTTCCCTCTCCATCTCCATTTTTCAAGGAGGAAACTGAAGCTCAGAAGGATGCAACGACTGCACCAAGGACACAAAATCAGTTAAGTGATGCAACCAGAAATAGCCTCTAACCCATGCTCTCTCTTCTTTCCTCACCATGATGTTTGAATGTTACCCAGAAAAACTCAGTGGTGTTGAGAGGAGACCCTAAGCGGAGGCTATGTTTATCTTCATTCTTATTCAGTTGGGCTTTAACAAAATTGAGGTAACTTTATACTTCTGTTACTAGCAGTGGCAAATATTTGTTGAGCAGATACTATTTGGAACACTCACTACTAGGTGAAATGGTATAAAATATGTTCCCTACCTTCAAAGGCCTGAAGAGTCAGTCTCCAGGTTAAGAGGCAAAAACAGAATGATGATCACAGCTAACAGTTATCACAGTCTACTGCCAATCTCTTTTCAAGGATTACCCCATTAAATATTCATAACTTTACTATCAGATGGGTATAATTATATCCCCATTTTACAGATAAGGAAACTGAGTCTAAGAGGTTAACTCGCTTCCACACAGTAAGTCAAAAGACAGATTTTTTAACCTAAGACATCCTGACTTTGGAGCCTGTACACCTAATGTGGATTGGTTTCCTAGAATTACCATGACAAAGTACCATCAAATGAGGTGGCTTAAAACAGCAGAAATTTATTGTCTTAAATTCTGAAGGCTAGAGGTTCAAAATCAAGGTGTCGGCCCTCCTAGAGGTTCTGAGAGAGAATCTGTTTTATGCCTCTCTCCTAACTTCTGGTGACTGCAGGTAACCTGTGGTGTTTCTTGACTTATAGATCCATCACTCCACTCTCTGCCTCTGTCTTCACATGACATCCTATTGTGTGTCTGTGTCCAAATTTCTCTCTCTTTATGAGGAGACTAGTCTTAAAGGAATAAGGTCCACTAATGTCTTGATTAAATTTGCAAATACCCTATTTCCAAATAAGGACACATTCACAAGTACTTGATATTAGAACTTCAACATATGTTTTTTCTGGAAGAGAGGAGGGAACATCATTTAATCTGTAACATAACCACGATACCATACTGTTCCCACAATCCCCCACAAAATTAAATATATTCCCCATAAAAGCCTATCAAAGAACTATTTTGTACTGATGGGGTTCAGGGCAGGTTGTCCCAGAATGTGCCATTTTGGCATGAGGATGACTCCAAGTTAGAGACAATCAAAGTCCAATAGACTGAAGAACAGCTTTTTACCTCCTCTCTAACTCCCTAAAAGAATTTAGAGAGCAGGCTTATACCCGGAAATAGGCTATTGCCAGAGATAACTTTCTACATCAGACTTATCTGCATGGTATGGCAAACATTTGTTTACCAAACATTTGCTCTTCTCATCTTGCTGTGAATTTTCTTCCTCCCCTTTGAAGACCCAGACCCCTACCCTCTTCTCCTGAGCTCAGGACAACATGTAGGCCTTGGTTGTTGGGAAGCCTCTCATGTCTTTGTGGGGCTTCTATATGTATGAAATTGAATTTATTTTTCTCCTATCAATCTGTCTTATTTAATCATTAGATCAGGTAAGGAATCTAGAAAGGAAGAAGGGAAAATTCTTCTTCTCTTACAGTAGTTTGCTCATTCTTTTGTATTTCATAAATGTAAGAAGGACTCTCAACATTTATTCTGGCACAATAGTGCCATATATACTGAACAATTTGGAAAAACAAAAATAAGGAACCTCTCTGACCCAGGTCATCAGGATCCAAACCCTGATTGTGATAGTGATTATTTAGAAATAATTCTCTATAGGGTCCTGAACTTCATTCAGCACCAAGTTAACATTCTGAAGCAGATTTAGCCCAATCTACTATAAAGTATCTGGAAATAAGTCATATATAGAATCCTAGTCTGTTCCAGCAAGCATCTTTCAATTATTAAAAGCAGAGACATTACTTTGCCAACAAAGGTCTGTCTAGTCAAAGCTATGGTTTTTCCAGTAGTCATGTATGGATGTGAGAGTTGGACTATAAAGAAAGCTGAGTGCTGAAGAATTGATGCTTTGAACTGTGATGCTGGGAAGACTCTTGAGAGTCTCTTGGACTACAAGGAGATCCAACCATTCCATCTTAAAGGAAATCAGTCCTGAAAATTCACTGGAAGAACTGATGCTGAAGCTCAAACTCCAATACTTTGGCCAACTCATGCAAAGAACCGACTTATTTGAAAAGACCCTAATGCTGGAAAAGATTGAAAGTGGGAGGAGAAGGGGACAACAGAGGATGAGATGGTTGGATGGAATCATCGACTCAATGGACATGAGTTTGAGTAAACGCCACGAGTTGGTGATGGACAGGGAAGACTGGCATGCTGTATTTATTCCATGGGGTCGCAAAGAGTCAGACACAACTGAGCAACTGAACTGAACTGAGTCTATTCCAGCAGAAAAAATCCTTATGGGTACACCCACCACATTTTATAGGTGATTAACATGAGGTTCAGGGTCAGTGACCTGTCTGAAGTCACGTGGCTGATTACAGAAGCAGCAGGAAAAGGAGAACACAATGTTCCTGATCTGCAACCTGAATCTCTTTTCAGAATGGATAGAGCCACCAGTCTTCTGTCTGTTCCAGATGTGCCCAGAGGTGTTCCTGATTCTTTACACTGTTTTGGAGCAAGAGGTGAGAAGGTCCATCCAAGCACATACATGTTGCAAGACAAGTGGGCTCCTACCCCATATGCTTTCTGAATATCTCAATAGACTGGCAAAGCTCAGCACCGTCATTCAGGATACCTCAAATGTTCCAAGTGCCAGTGTTTTGCTCTGGGTCCCAGGAGCCCACTTTCCCTTTAGAATTCTCAGCTGTAGATGACACCTTAACAGCACTTCATTCCTTTCAGTTTGACAATTTAGATATAAAAACATTATGCCAAAGATAAGTACAACAAAAAAGACTCCAAAGAAAAAAAATTACATAGGTTCACCTTGGAGAGTATTATTCTCTTCAGTTAGGTCTAGTTGGCAGCCTGTGACCAGACAGCTTAGCAGAGAAGATACTCATTAAGAATGAGATACCCCAAGCCTGGGAAGCAGGAAAGAAAAGCTTGCTCTTTCTGAGATTGTCCTTACAAGGCAGGGTGCGGGCTGTAACTATGTCAGTGTCTGGTTTTACAAATAATGCTCTTACCCAAGTGGCCTTTCCACCAAGACTTTGTTTAAATAAATCAATAATTAAAAGCTCTTGTGTGCATCACAATGGAACTCTAGTTAATAGTCATGGATTAATTTAGATTAAAATGTCTGTCTCCAAGGATCTCTTCTGGGAATCTAAGTCACAATACCATGTCACATCATTTTTAAAATTCTGACGTATTGGGGCCAGAAGGGCAGAATCATTTATGTTCAAGTAGTAAACTGGGCATGACATATGGGGAAGATCAGGGAACTGAGTTGTCACAGCCCCTGATTTCTGTCACCCAATTTAGTAATGCTCTTCCATGTTGCCACCTGAAAAGTGAGAAATTCATTCCTGGGGAGATGGGATGTATTAGTTGTTTTCTTACCTGAAATTCCTCCTAGCCCTTCTCCCTCCAAAGAACTTCTGCTTAACCCCAAAGTCTCACCTCCAAAGACAGCCAAAATGACTACAGCTCTCAAATGACCTTTCCAGCACTTATGGGCCACGCTTCCCAATGGAGTGATGGTTAGGAGGGGCTGTGGGGAGGCAGGGACTGAGGTAGCAACAGCAGAGGTACCAGGAATAAAAGGAAGAGTGTGATGCATTGTGCCCAGAGACAGTGCCTAGAGTAAGAAACCAAATTTGCCTTGATTTAATGGGCTGGCACATTGAAAACAGAGTTGCAATTAGACATCCAGGACCAGGTCAGCGGAAAACCACAAAAAGCGGAGCAGAACTGCAAGTGGGAACAAATGGGAGCATGGATCTGAGAGGGGGCTCAGTTCAGTTCAGTTCAGTTCAGTCATCCAGTCAGGTCTGTCTCTTTGCAACCCCATGAACCGCAGCATGTCAGGCCCTCCTGTCCATCACCAACTCTCAGAGTACATCCAAACCCATGTCCATTGAGTTGGTGATGCCATCCAACCATCTTATCCTCTGTCATCCCCTTCTCCTTCTTCCCTCAGTCTTTCCCAGCATCACTCACTTTCTTTACCAGTGAGTCAGTTCTTCGCATCAGGTGGCCAAAGTATTGGAGTTTCAGCTTCAACATCAGTCCTTCCAATGAACACCCAGGACTGATCTCCTTTAGGATGGACTGGTTGGATCTCCTTGCAGTCCAAGGGACTCTCAAGAGTCTTCTTCAACACCACAATTCAAAAGCATCAATTCTTCAGTGCTCAGCTTTCTTTATAGTCCAACTCTCACATCCATACATGACCACTGGAAAAATCATAGCCTTGAATAGACAGACCTTTGTTGGCAAAGTAATGTCTCTGCATTTGAATATGCTTTCTAGGTTGGTCATAACTTTTCTTCAAAGGAGTGTCTTTTAATTTCATGGCTGCAATCACCATCTGCAGTGATTTTGGAGCCCCCCAAAATAAAGTCTGACACTGTTTCCACTGTTTCCCCATCTATTTCCCATGAAGTGATGGGACCAGATGCCATGATCTTCGTTTTCTGAATGTGGAGCTTTAAGCCAACTTTTTCACTCTCCTCTTTCACTTTCATCAAGAGGCTCTTTAGTTCTTCTTCACTTTCTGCCATAAGGGTGGTGTCATCTGCATATCTGAGGTTATTGAGATTTCTCCTGGCAATCTTGATTCCAGCTTGTGCTTCTTCCAGTCCAGCGTTTCTCATGATGTACTCTGCATAGAAGTTAAATAAGCAGGGTGACAATATACAGCCTTGACGTACTCCTTTTCCTATGTGGAACCAGCCTGTTTCTCCATGTCCAGTTCTAACTGTTGCTTCCTGACCTGCATATAGGTTTCTCAAGAGGCAGGTCAGGTGGCCTGTTATTCCCATCTCTTTCAGAATTTTCCACAGTTTATTGAGATCCACACAATCAAAGGCTTTGGCATAGTCAATAAAGCAGAAATAGATGTTTTTCTGGAACTCTCTGGCTTTTTCCATGATCCAGCAGATGTTGGCAATTTGATCTTTGGTTCCTCTGCCATTTCTAAAATCAGCTTGAATATCTGGAAGTTCATGGTTCACGTATTTGGGTGAACCATGGATGAACCAGTTTGGATGTTTCATGTATGAAGCCTAGCTTGGAGAATTTTGAGCATTACTTTACTAGTGTGTGAGACGAGTGCAATTGTGCAGTAGTTTGAGCATTCTTTGGCATTGCCTTTCTTTGGGATTGGAATGAAAACTGACCTTTTCCAGTCCTGTGGCCACTGCTGAGTTTTCCACTAGACATATAACCAGGCTGTGTGGGTGGAGCCCCTCCCTGGTGTGTCAGCTACAAGTGTAAGAATGTTTTTGGTGAAGTGGGCAGGGTGTTTGGATTGGGGTTAAGATATTATCATAGGTCAAAAGCACATGTAAGAACATTTCTCTATGATATCATGTTTTTTCCTGCCACTTGACAAAAGGGGGTACTCTTTTCACTTCTATGTTCCTGTCACCTAAACAAACCACAGCGACCACAGAGTAGATGCTTGAAAAGTAGGTATTATTTTACATTGTCCAACTTCCCAAATGAAACTGCTGCTTTCTGATAAGATAACCCTCAAAGGTATTTATTGGCCCCCACTTAACCCTGTCACATGAATTCAGGTAAAGCAGCTCTCTTCTCCCAGGCAGATCTTTCTATCCCTGGGCAGCTATAACTGTAGAAGGAACTCTCATATATTTCACATCCTGGTAACAAGCACACTGCAGTCAGTTATGGCCCTGGAACCACTAAAAATAGTTCTAACCCTACCCCTTTCCCACACTTCAATGCCTACTCTGAGGTTAGAGGCCTGTGGAATGCTGCTGGAGACATCTTCTGAAGCTGACATGACCTTGCAGTTTTATTCTCTTGAAGAGATTAATTTGGAAGAATATAAGCCCAGAAACCCAAGATGGAGCCTTATCTCCTACAGTCTCCTCCTGAATCCTTACCTTTCATGTAGACCCAGCATCCTGCCACATCCCATCTCAGAACTTTTCTGCTGCATAAATTCTTCCAAGAACAGCATAAATGTCATTTCTCTCAGAAAGTCTTTTCTGAGCTTCCCTGCCCCCACATACAGTGGATCCCCTTTATCTTGTCTGACACCACCAGTGCTTCTCTTTTGTGGTATGCCTTACAATAGAACTTTATTCAATCATACAGTCAGTTATTAATATTTAAGTCTATATCCTCCAGTAGAAGGCAAACTTCATGTCTGTCCTACTCATCTTTGTATTCCCATCTAAGGACTGTTTCATTTCATTAGTTACTTAAATTTTTTAAATTGAATTCAGTTCAGTTCAGTTCAGTTGCTCAGTCGTGTCCGACTCTTTGTGACCCCATGAATCACAGCACACCAGGCCTCCCTGTCCATCACCAATTCCCAGAGTTCACTCAGACTCATGTCCATCAAGTCAATGGACATCCAGCCATCTCATCCTCTGTTGTCACCTTCTCCTCCTGCCCCTAATCCTTCTCAGCATTAGAGTCTTTTCCAATGAGTCAACTCTTTGCATGAGGTGGCCAAAGTATTGGAGTTTCAGCCTCAGCATCAGTCCTTCCGATGAACACCCAAGACTGATCTCCTTCAAAATGGTCTCGTTGGATCTCCTTGCAGTCCAAGGGACTCTCAAGAGTCTTCTCCAACACCACAGTTCAAAAGCATCAGTTCTTCGGTGCTCATCTTTCTTCACAGTCCTTCTCACATCCATACATGACTACTGGAAAAACCATAACCTTGACTAGATGGACCTTTGTTGGAAAAGTAATATGTCTGCTTTTGAATACGTGATCTAGGTTGGTCATAACTTTCCTTCCAAGGAGTAAACGTCTTTTATTTTTTTTATTTTTTTATTTTTTAAATTAAATTTATTTATTTTTTTAATTACAATACTGTATTTGTTTTGCCATACATTGACACGAATCAGCCATAGGTGAACACAATCGCCCAATGCCGAAGCCCCCTCCCACCTCCCACCCCATATCCTCTACCTGAATCATCCTGTGCATCAGCCCCATGCATCCTGCATCCTACACCAAACATAGATTAGCGCTTCGTTTCTTACAGGAAAATACACATGCTTCACTGCCATTCTCCCAAACCATCCCACCCTTTACCTCTCCCTCAGAGTCCAAAAGTCCACTCTATACCTCTGTGTCTCTTGTTGTCTCACATATAGGGTCATCATTACTGTCTTCTAAATTCCATATATATGTGTCAGTATACTGTATCGGTGTTTTTCTTTCTGGCTTACTTCACTCTGTATAATCGGTTCCAATTTCATCCATCTCATTAGAACTGAGTCAAATTTATTCTTTTTAAGGGCTGAGTAGTATTCCATAGTGTATATGAACCACAGCTTTCTTATCCATTCATCTGCTGATGGACATCTAGGTTGCTTCCATGTCCTGGCTATTATAAACAGCGCTGCAATGAACCCTGGGGTACATGTGTCTCTTTCAATTCTGGTTTCCTCGGTGTGTATGCCCAGCAGTGGGATTGCTGGGTCATAAGGCAGTTCTATTTGCAATTTTTTAAGGAATCTCCACACTGTTTTCCATAATGGCTGTACTAGTTTGCATTCCCACCAGCAGTGTAAGAGGGTTCCCTTTTCTCCACACCCTCTCCAGCATTTATTGCTTGTAGACTTTTGGATCACAGCCATTCTGACTGGTGTGAAATGATACCTCATTGTGGTCTTGATTTGCATTTCTCTGATAATGAGTGATGTTGAGCATCTTTTCAAGTGTTTGTTAGCCATCCGTATGTCTTCTTTGGAGAAATGCCTATTTAGTTCTTTGGCCCATTTTTTTATTGGATCATTTATTTTTCTGGAGTTGAGCTGCATAAGTTGCTTATATATCTTTGAGATTAGTTGTCTGTCAGTTGTTTCATTTGCTATTGTTTTCTCCCATTCAGAAGGCTGTCTTTTCACCTTGCTTATAGTTTCCTTTGTTGTGCAGAAGCTTTTAATTTTAATTAGATCCCATTTGTTTATCTTTGCTTTTATTTCCAGTATACTGGGAGATGGATCATAGAGGATCCTGCTGTGATTTATGTCGGAGAGTGTTTTGCCTATGTTCTCCTCTCAGGAATTTTATAGTTTCTGGTCTTACATTTAGATCTTATTCCAAGCATCTTCTCTGACCATAATGCACTAAAGTTAGATCTCAATTATAGGAGAAAAACTGTTAAAAATTCCAACATTTGGAGGCTGAACAACACCCTACTGAATAATCAACAAATCACAGAAGAAATCAAAAAGAAATCAAAATATGCATCGAAACAAATGAAAATGAAAACACAACTACACAGAACCTTTGGGACACTATAAAAGCAGTCCTAAGAGGAAAGTTCATAGCAATACAGGCATACCTCAAGAAACAAGAAAAAGTCAAATAAATAACCTAACTCTACACCTAAAGCAACTAGAGAAGGAAGAAATAGAGAACCCCAGAGTTAGTAGAAGGAAAGAAATCCTTAAAATTAGGGCAGAAATAAATGCAAAAGAAACAAAAGAGACCATAGCAAAAATCAACAAAACAAAAAGCTGGTTCTTTGAAAGGATAAATAAAATTGACAAACCATTAGCCAGACTCATCAAGAAACAAAGAGAAAAAAATCAAATCAACAAAATTAGAAATGAAAATGGAGAGATCACGACAGACAACACAGAAATACAAAGAATCATAAGAGACTACTATCAGCAATTATATGCCAATAAAATGGACAACTTGGAAGAAATGGACAAATTCCTAAACGTCTTTTAATTTCATGGCTGCAGTCACCATCTGCAGTGATTTTGGAGCCCAGAAAAATAAAGTCTGACACTATATCCACTGTTTCCTCATCTATTTCCCATGAAGTGATGGGACCAGATGCCATGATCTTTGTTTTCTGAATGTGGAGCTTTAAGTTAACTTTTTCACTCTCCTCTTTCACTTTCATCAAGAGGTTCTTTAGTTCCTCTTCACTTTCTGCCATAAGGGTGGTGTCATCTGCATATCTGAGGTTATTGATATTTCTCCCGGCAGTCTCGATTCCAGCTTGTGCTTCCTCCAGCCCAGCATTTCTCAAGATGTACTCTGCATAGAAGTTAAATAAGCAGGGTGACAATATATTGCCTTGACAGACTCCTTTTCCTATGTGGAACCAGTCTGTTGTTCCATGTCCAGTTATAATGTTGCTTCCTGACCTGCATACAGATTTCTCAAGAGGCATGTCAGGTGCCCTGGTATTCCCATCTCTCAGAATTTTCCACAGTTTATTGAGATCCACACAGTCAAAAGCTTTGGCATAGTCAATAAAGCAGAAATAGATGTTTTTTTCTGGAACTCTTTGCTTTTTCTATGATCCAGTAGATGTTGGCAATTTGATCTCTGGTTCCTCTGCCATTTCTAAAACCAGCTTGAACATCTGGAAGTTCACAGTTCATGTATTGCTGAAGCCTGGCTTAGAATTTTGAGCATTACTTTACTAGCGTGTGAGATGAGTGCAACTGTGCGGTTAGAGTTTCTCAAATTTTTTTCCATGGAATCAGCATCAAGTCCATAGTTCTATAGTTCATGAATTCTAATAAGAGATATTGTCCTCAAGTTATTTAATCAAACCCTCAGCTTTCAGCAGAAGGAACGGTCAACAGAAGTTTGGATGGTGAATTTGCCCATTTGAATTTGCACATTTGAATTCTGTTTTAGTTGCCACATCAGCATTTGCGGTTTTCACCTGGCCAGGTAAGGTACATTACACCTTCACCACTTCACTTCTCCAAGTTACTTATATTCTCTGTCCTTTTACATTCAGTAGTGGTCTCTACTATGCATCTATGCTTCAATTTTGTGGATGTCCATTAAAAGCTGAGGCTTTGGGGCACACCCATCATTTCTAATAAATCTGTTTCCTTTGAACACGACAAACATTTGTATGTTATTCTAAATTTTAGCCCATAAACTCCTAATGTTTTCTGCGTCACTGGATTTTGTTCCTAGTGTTAAGACTCCAGGTTAACTCTATTTATTACTTATAATCTGTATATAATCCAAGATCATAAATACAGTTCTCAGACATCTCCCCTGTTATTTTCCTCAGTAAATTACTGGGCACCTCCCTGATTGCTGTTCTTTCTGTGCCTTGCTGGCTCTTTTCTTAATATCTAGTTTATAGGTTTTCTTTTCTTCTCCCCCTCAAATTCAGTTTCAAGCTTTCTTAACTAGATTGGTGAGCCTTTCTGCCTTTTTACTTTTTTTCTTTACTCTTCCTAGTGCTTTTGATGTGTGCTCTTCCTCTTGTCATTTTGCTTTCATGAGCCATATTTGAGAAAACTCAATCTTTGATGCTATCTCTGGAGCTAGACAACACCTGTTCAGATTTTCTTTTCTCTTTCAAAATTATGATCATTACTTTAGAAAGAGAACTAAAAACATCATTCATTTCCAGGAGTTCTTGAAATTCCTGACCCTGATTTTATAGATAATGAAGAAAACTTTGGATGGGGAAATACAAGGGAAGGTTACTGGTGTGGTCCACCAGCACAGAGATTACAGGTTTGTTGAGTCTCTCTGCCTTGCATCCTAGATGCCTCTGAAGAGAAAATGATAACAATGAAAATGGTCAGGACTTATTGAAGACCCAATAAGTGCCAAGCACAGATTTTAAGTACTTTCATTCATTAACCCATTTAATTCAAGTCATGGAAGGCAGTGCAATTTCCTATTGACCATTTCAGGTCCTCTATGCAATTTGTGCCATATCCCTTTTGCACCAGTAACGAGAGTGCAAAAAACTGCTGATTAGTATTAGCCCTCTCCATGGCTCTGTGAGACAGACTGCTGATTCTTATAGAGGATTCCAGGTTTCCTTGTTAAGGGGATAAATTCAGTGTTCTCCCAGAACTCCAGGGATGCAGAATTTAACTTATTTCATCTTTGTTCTTCATATCATGTTCTTATAGTCATCGACATCTTGAATTCTTTTAATGTCTTCCTATATCCTTCAATATCTTTTTCTTTCTGGCATCCTTTTGGGAAAAAAAATGTTCTGCCTACCCAGAAGTTTCTTCAGCCCTTGTAAGCAGCCAAGAGGAAAAAAACAAGGTTTCAGAGTAGTTTTCTTACAAAGGAACTTACAACTATTTATTCTAATAACTACATACTGGGAAAGAGAAATATCCAGATATTTGGAGAACAGTTGAACATAATATCCAAGTAGATACTGAAACTCAGGAACCCAGTGTCATCCTGGCCCCCTATTAGAGTGGGGTCCTTTGGCAGCCAGATAATAAATGGAGTCCTGGCACCAGATTTACAAAAAGTAAATCTACTTGGTCCAAAGACTTACCTGGAAGACATTGCCATTATTTCCAAAATGTTTAGTCAGAAATAACATATTGGTAATGGAAAAACTCTTATATTGGCCTATAAGTTTAAGTGCCATTAAAGTAGGGAAGACTAAGTGAAAGTCATGAAACTAACCCCATCCCAACTAAGTTATCAAATCCAAAACAATATTGTATCCCAGACTCATGGCAAAGATGAGTGTCACCCCACAATTCAATTCTCCAGACAGAAATGTACATCACTGTCACTTTCCTAGACCACTCCTCAGTTATTATTTAATTGTTAGTGATTATCCCCTTTAAGGTTTACTATAATTAGATACATCTATTGTCAAAGGTATTCTGGAGGCCCTGTTGATTTCCTCCCATGGTTTGCTTCCTCAAGGGTTACCAGAGAGAGAGAGGAAGAGGCCACTATGTGATTCTGAAAGGGGAAATGATAATGGGAGGCATTAGGTGGGGGGCTCCCTCCATCTATGTGACCTTGGTCATTCTCCTTTGCCTTTCCTCCTGTACAGCAGGGTTATGGTTAACAACCAGTTCATTCAGAAAACATCTCTTACAAGCTTACTTTATGTCAGACTATACCTAGATAGTGGTGACAGGAATCAGTATCACAGGCAAGTAACGGTATCAGCGAATGGACCTAGAGTTTAAAGAATTTAGCTGAAGAGTAACACTATAAATAAACAACATTTTGAAAAAACTTTGAAGGGCATATTATAGAGCCTAAAACAGTATAGTGCCTCAATGAGTATTTGTCAAATGAATGAATAGCTACTATAAATGCTGGGGAATGACTCTATTCAGCCTTCTGGAAAATACTGCCTCCTTGAGAATAGTGGTAACATCACTCTAGAAGGGCTACTTTGACTCTCACTCACACTAAGGCGTTTCTAGATGCATACTGTGTTTGAAGGTCTGCATCTTTGTTAGGAAAACATCTTTTCTAAGCCCAATAACAGTTTCCCTGTTTCAACCTCTACCACCACTGGCATAGTTCAGGCCCTAATCTGCACAGCTACCCATATCTGATCATGTCATTTCCTGTTCAATGTCCTCCTTATTGTGGTGATACCCTTCATCACACCATCACCATCACACACTCCCTATCGATTAGGGTAGAGTCTTGGCCTTAACAAGGCTCATAGCTTCTCTTGGAGGGAACTGCTGAATATACCTAAAGTTTCATTTCTCATCTCCTTACAACCATCCTACACTACTTACCAATTAATAGTTCTTATAAGCAAAAAAAAAAAAAACAACAACAACTCACAAAACAATGTTCTTACTTCTCTCTGTGTCTTTGCACAGGCTGTATCCTTCTCCTGGGTAATACTCACTGGTCCTTGAGGATTCAACTCAAGCATCCTCCCACTCAGAAAGCATTTCTACAAAACACCAGACTGACTTGAATGCTTCTTCTCAGCTTCCTGAAGCATTTCAGTATCATGACATCATCAGCATTATATATATATAAAAAATATGTGTGTGTGTGAGAGAGAGAGAGACAAATTACACTAGCTGCTTAAGGGCAAGAACTGTGTCTTTTTCTTCACTGTACCTCCAGTGTCTATCCTAGTGGCTGGAACACAGTAGAGATGTGTGTGTGAGAGTGTGTATATGCGTATATCCACCCACACATACATAGTAGAGAAAGATAATGCAAAAGAACCATAAAGGAAAACAAAAAACACCTGGCTTTGGAATCTTTGCCTCACAGAGGAAGCTGGAAGGCAGACAGGAATTCACCAGTGTTGACTGTGTTCTCTCTCACTCTCTCTCTAAAGACTGGAGAGAAGCCAAAGGAGTAGTATATTCTAGCACTTAGAGATTCTGCAGCCCAAGAAGGGGAAAAAAACCAGGCATTATAAAAAATTAATAAACCTTTGGATAATCACCAGGATGAAGAAGTACAAATTAACAGCATGCAAATTACATTATTATTTTGTTACTGGGTTCTTAGAAGATATTTGGTGTACAACCTCTTGACATTATTTCCACATTTTGGGGAATAAGGAGTTCTAAGAAATATGGACCATCCCTAGAGTCCACATAAGATATCAGTAAAAGATAAGCAAAGTCTGTTTGCAGAGCCACCAGCACCCTTCTGGCCGCATCCTTTCCCCCAGCCAATGAGCTGGTTTAAGGGGACAGATCATATGTAACCAGAGCTTTTGTCCTGATCAAAGGTGCCCCAGGTGCTGTACAACTGACAAGAGAAAGCCTTGTTTGTGTCACCATCGTCCTGATCCTCTGACCTCTCTGCTCATAAAACAATTTACATGTCTGGACTCATTCCCATGGGTCCTGTTCACTGAATGGAAAGGGAGCATTTTCTGTGTGCCATGCACATCTGATTTAATCTCCAAATGCCTGCAGGTACAGAAGAATATGGCCGTTTTATGATGATGAAACTCAGGTTCTGAATAATCTGTGATCACATGAGTAGTAAGCAGTAAAGCCAGGATTCGAACACTACCACTTGATGCTAAGGACTGAGCTCCTTTCAGAACAGTAAGGTACATATGCTAAAGTGGCCTTAACATGCCACTTTATTCATTACAATTTATACGGGGACCTTTGATCCTTTACCCCCAAAAGTGCCCAAGCCATACCATAGCAAGACTGGGAGAAGGGAGAACTGGGCCATAATGGTCATGCAGGATCTCTCTACTACATCAGACAGGTACCCCAGACTCCTAACCTGTCCTAACAATTACTGTACTGAGTTTCTTAAAACTGCTCAGCACAATTGAAAGCAAAATTACGTGGGAATTCATACTGAGGTAAAATAGAATATCTCATATAGCCACAAAACGGCCTTTGTATTTATAATTTCATCAGGAAGGGCAAACTTATAGAAAGATAATAGCACCATTTATTATCAAAAGCGGGTTTATACCTGTGACTACGTATGAGTTAAGGTTAGTTTAAACACTGTAATCTTATTTCATGCATTTTTAAAAATTTTAATTTGTGTTTAAAATATTCAGATGGCTTCTTTGTACCCATGAATAAATAATCCTATATATGCTTTTTTGGCCTGCTTAGCACAAAATGACTGATCTGTATTTTAATCCTTTTCTTTTTTAAAAAAATCATTATCTTTGAAATCACAGATTTCTTGGGAACTTGCGAAAGGGAATGTGGGCAGTACCCTTCTGCCTCCTGTTTCTCCCTTGCCCTGACTCTGGACCTGGGAAGAAATAGCAGCATGGTCCTTCTGGAAGGGGAGGGAGTTTGGTATCGGGGCAGCCTCTGGAAGAATGATGTCATGTAAGGGAAGAGCGGCTTCCAGGTCTTTGTCCAGGGGAGTCAGTTGCTGTGCAGGGATTGTGGTGGAGTGTCCAAAGAATCTGATGTCACCTCCTTCTTCTAGGATTAGAGTCTAAACTGCTGTAAAAATTCTTCCAAGATGTGTCTATTGGAATCATGCTGAGGGCTGGTTTATTATGACTGAAAGCTCAGAATGAACATGAAAGAAGAGTGAGATATGGAGAGAGGTGTTAATCTGAGGCCTGGTGCTGGCAAAGAATTATTTAGAAAAGCAATCAGAGTTCCGTGTTTAAGCCAGATTTTTTTTTTTGCACATGATAAACCGAGTTAACCAATATCAGGTGCTCTGAAGCCAGCCCTCCCCACCCCTATCACCCAATCCAAAACTAGAGTTTGAAGAATTAATAGCAAAAAAAAAAAAAAAAAACCCTAGCTTATGAACATGTTAAGGGAACTTCCCCTTTCTTCTGAGATTCTCTAAATATCAAGGCAAAATGAATCTACATGGCAATCGATGCAGCCTAAAATGTACAGTCAGAGAGCCTGTCTATATTAGAAGAATTCATAATCATAGGTTCTGTGATGTCCACAATTTTCACTGTACAGATTAAGACTCCTAACTCCAACACCCAAAAAGTTATTCATGGGGAGTCACGTTGACAGTACTAGTCGAATGCCCTTCCTGTGAGGCATGGTTCCTCTGTAAAAAGTTGTGGTTTAATGACAAAAGCCTAAGATTCAGATAACCAATTCTCCAATCAATATGTTTTATCAAAATAAAACTCTTTTATAGCAGTTAGCCTAGTACTTTGTTTAACAAAACAATATAAAATTAGAGTAAGACATTAAAAATATTTTTAACTCTATAATTGAATTATAATATGAATACTTTATTACTTTCTCACTAATATAAATACTTCATTGATGGTAACCAGAAAACAACAAAAATTAATATGGAGATATAAAGCAGTTTTGGTAAGAGCCTGTAACCATCAATAAGAGCCTTGAAAAGAAAAGTTACACAAGGTCCTGGGGGAATGTGTCCCACATAAGTAGGAATTATAATTAAAATTGACAGTATGCTAAACTACATGACAACATTGGTCTCAGGCTAATAATAGCTAGTATTTAAGTAAAATCAATGTTATGGAAGCACACAGACTCTGCCAAAAATATATCTCACCTGTTAATTCTTTATATTTTCACCAAATCCTCAGTTCAGTTCAGTCGCTCAGTCGTGTCCGACTCTGCGACCCCATGAATCACAGCACGCCAGGCCTCCCTGTTCATCACCATCTCTCGTAGTTCACTCAGACTCACGTCCATAGAGTTCGTGATGCCATCCAGCCATCTCATCCTCTGTCATCCCCTTCTCCTCCTGCTCCCAATCCCTCTCAGCATCAGATTCTTTTCCAGTGAGTCAACTCTTCGCATGAGGTGGCCAAAGTACTGGAGCTTTAGCTTCAGCATCATTCCTTCCAAAGAAATCCCAGGGTTGGTCTCCTTCAGAATGGACTGGTTGGATCTCCTTGCAGTCCAAGGGACTCTCAAGAGTCTTCTCCACCACCACACTTCAAAAGCATCAACTCTTCGGCACTCAGCCTTCTTCACAGTCCAACTCTCACATCCATACATGACCACAGGAAAAACCATAGCCTTGACTAGACAGACCTTAGTCGGCAAAGTAATGTCTCTGCTTTTGAATATACTATCTAGGTCGGTCATAACTTTTCTTCCTAGGAGTAAGCGTCTTTTAATTTCATGGCTGCAGTCACTATCTGTAGTGATTTTGGAACCCCCAAAAATAAAGTCTGACACTGTTTCCACTGTTTCCCCATCTATTTCCCATGAAGTGATGGGACCGGATGTTATATGTTAGGCAAATATTAATATCATCTTTTTCAATTTTAAAATATAAGTTATGAGGGACTGGAAGAAAAATTTGAAATGTGTAATATTGCTTAAATGAAAATGTCTGCACAATATTATACAGTTGTTATAAGAGCTGAGACAAAATTCCAAGTTTTTTAATATTTGTTCATTCACTGATCCTTCTATCAGACTAGTCCAACTGCTTGTACCTCTACTGTTCACTGCCATCACAGGGCACTGGGGAAATATTAATAAGATGAGGCTGAATAGTGTCAATATGATGTTTGTAAGTATGTGTAAATACTTTCACACTAAAACTGCATTTGACAGAGAGAGGATAATTGAGAAATAGATGACAGAATTAAGATACAAAAATGACAATCTATACCATTGACCATGTTGAAAACACATTCTCTCCTGAAGGGCTCCACCCACCCTTGGATGGCTCTGATTTTTAGTTTGTGATCTATAGTCATTCTTTCACATATATAAAATATATTTGAGCTAGATCTTGCAATTACAATAGTATATCTGCTGTTGCCATGTAACAAACCACCCGCAAGCTCAGTGACTTAAAACAATATGCATTTATAATTGATCGAAAGTGGGTATATTGATCTAAGCCAGCCTGTGTCTGTTCAGCTGGTGGGATGGTTGGTTAGAGTAGTCCCAGATGGCCTAACTCACATATTGACTGACTGTTGGCTGCAACATGGTGACTAGACCACATAGCTTTTATCCTGCAGCAGGCAGTTGCAGGGGACCAAGAGAGCAACCAGAAGCAAGCAGTGCTTCTTAAGGTCTATCCCAGAAGTTGCACACTGTCACTTCCACTGCATTCTGTTCACCAGAACAAGGACAAGCACAGCTTGAAAGAAACAAGAGATGAGACAATCAAACCTACCTTTTAATGTGAGGAACTGAAAAGTCACATTACATAGGGTATTGGCAGCAGCACAGCATGAACAACTGGGATCATTCTTGTAATTAACCTGCTACAAATGATGAATCAGACAAGTGCTGGCCCTACCCTATCAGAATTCAAGAACTCTGTAGCTCCTTGAATTGCTGTAGCTTCTTGAACTGCTGTAGGTTCCACCCGTGAATTCTGATTTACAGAAAAAATCTAAGCACTTTCCCCATGACCAGTTCTTCAAATACTTGAATTCACTTCTCTATCTCATATGAATTTTTTAAAAGGCTAATTATGTCAAGTTCTTTCCAACCATCATGATGCAGTATATAAGATGGGACTCCATAGTAGTGAGAATGTTTATTTCATAAAGTTTCTGAAAGCAAAGGGAAAAATTATGGCAAAGATATGTTGCAACTTGTGTCAGCTCTCAAAGTAACACATGGCTGCCTGTCATGATAGATCTGGTTCATATACTTGCATATTATGATTTTCAAATAAAAATCATTAATGTCAACTATGGGGCAAAATTAAATAAATCTTAAAGTAATCCAGTAGAAATTGTTTAAAATGGAAAAGGGATAAAGTAATATCAAAAGAAAAAGATTTGTACAGGGAAAATGAAATGATACTGATCATGTTATCTTATGAAAAATGGCTAAGAGATAAGAGGTTCAGAAAAATATTTTTTAATTTTTTATAAAATAAAAACTAAAGCAAGAAAGCACCAAAGAGGGAAGATTGCATTAGTTATATGCATAAATAAAGGAAATTTTAGCAGTTTAAAAAAATTCAAGTAAATATACATAAAACATGCACAAGGTATATATACGTATATAATGCGTACAATACACAAGATATACATTATTGAATTTGCACACTATGCAATAAATATTTATTAAGCAAAAGAAGAGAAAGATATAGATTCACTGTGGGAAAAAAAAATCCAGTCAATTTTTCGGTAAAGATTATACCACATATTTGTAGGACTAGTCAGAGATGACAGAATATGTTTTCATCAATCAAGGGAAATTAACAACACTGTTTTTAAGGATAGTAAGTAATAGACGATGAAACACTGTGTTTCCAGCATGACTAGAAAATAAATCATAAGTCTCCAATAGGCAGTCTTAAGAGCCCTTCAAAATGAAACAATAACAACAAAATAATGTCCAAATCCAAATAAATATTATGCTGAGCTGTTTCTCTGACATTGACAGCATTATCTTAAGAAAAATCTATCCCCACAGCCACATTGACTATGAGATTTAGCATGAAACTGTTTGAAGGATTTGAAAGTGTCTGCTCCATAGAAGAGAACGAACCACAAGGCATCTTGAACTCCAGTTCACAATGAGCTTTCCCTGCAAGTTTCTGATATTAAACACCACCCATCAACACTAGCTCTGAATGATTAGAGGTACAATACAGTATTTCCAAAAATCAAATTCAACTTAAAAGACAAAGACTTGCCACCACTGCCACCTCATCTCTGAGGGCAATCCCCCAAAATAGTTTTTTGTAGATTGGGCTTATTTTCACCTAAAAGACACTAGGAAGATATATCAGACAGCATTCTGATTTAAAATTGTAAATTAGAGGTCAGGAAATCAGCACCCTTAGGCCAAATCCAATCCTTGGACTATTTTTACAAATTAAGTTTTATTGGAACACAGTCCTGCTCATTGTTTACATTTTGTTTATGGTTGCTCTCATCTACAATGGCAGAGGTGAATATTCCATAAAAGCCTAAAATGTGTATTATCTGGCCCTGTTCTGAAGTACCTACTCCTGATTTGGTCTATCACCAGTGTATGAACTTGCTGATACTTGTGAGTTTTCAACCATCTCTTTTGTTTCACATTATGTCTCTATATTATTATTACTTGTTCATTGGCTGGGTTCCTTCTTTTTATTGTTTTAACTTCTTAAAAAATAATTTTATTGAAAGATTCTTTGTGACCCCCTGAACTGTAACCTAACAGGCTTCTTTGTCCATGGGATTCTCTAGGCAAGAATACTGGAGTGGGTTACCATTTCCTTCTCCAGGGGATCTTCCCGACCCAGGGATCAAACCCAGGTCTCCCGCATCAGAAGCAGACTCTTTAACCTCTGAGCCACCAGGGAAGCCTGAAAGATAAAGCAGATATAAAGAAAACCACACACACCAAAACGCACAGTATAATGAATTATTATAAGACAAAACTTAGAAATAGAAAGTTGCCAAGCCATCCCAGGTACCTTTTCGTGTGTCCTCTCTCCAAATGCATAACCAAAATCCTAAATTTTATGGTACTCCTTTTCTTGAATTTTTATAAGCTTATCACTCAAGTGTGCTTCCCTAGACACTAATTTTATCTTGTTCATTAAAAAAAATTAAGTCACTTTAATTTCTACTTTATTAACTATGCCAAAACCTTTGACTGTGTGGATCACAATAAACTGTGGAAAATTCTTTAAGGAAAGGGGAATACCAGACTGCCTGGCCTGCCTCTTGAGAAACCTATATGCAGGTCAGGAAACAACATTAGAACTGGAACAACAGACTGAGCCAAATAGGAAAAGGAGTACGTCAGGCTGTATATTGTCACCCTGCTTATATAACTTCTATGCAGAGTACATCATGAGAAACACTGGGCTGGAGGAAGCACAAGCTGGAATCAAGATTGTCGGGAGAAATATCAGTCACCTCAGATATGCAGATGACACCACCCTTATGGCAGAAAGTGAAGAGGAACTAAAGAGCCTCTTGATGAAAGTGAAAGAGGAGAGTGAAAAAGTTGGCTTAAAGCTCCACATTCAGAAAACGAAGATCATGGCATCCAGTCCCATCACTTCATGGGAAATAGATGTGGAAACAATGTCTGATTTTATTTTGGGGGCTCCAAAATTACTGCGGATGGTGATTGCAGCCATGAAATTAAAATACGCTTACTCCTTGGAAGGAAAGTTATGAACAACCTTCAGTCATGTCCGACTCTTCATGACCCCATAGATGGCAGCCTACCAGGCTCCTCCATCCCTGGGATTTTCCAGGCAAGAACACTGGAGTGGGGTGTCATTGCCTTCTCCTATGACAAACCTAGACAGCATACTGAAAGGCAGAGACATCACTTTGTCATCAAAGGTCTGTCTAGTCAAGGTTATGGTTTTTCCAGTGGTCATGTATGGATGTGAGAGTTGGCCTATAAAGAAAGTTGAGCACTGAAAAATTGATGCTTTTGAACTCTGGTGTTGGAGAAGACTCTTGAAAGTCCCTTAGACTGAGAGGAGATCCAAGCAGTCCATCCTAAAGGAGATCAGTCTTGGGTGTTCATTGGAAGGACTGATGTTGAAGCTGAAACTCCAATACTTTGACCACCTGATGTGAAAAGCAGACTCATTGGAAAAGCCCCTGATGCTGGGAAAGACTGAGGGCAGGAGGAGAAGATGAGATGATAATAGAAGATGAGATGGTTGGATGGCATCACCAAATCAATGGACATGGGTTTGGGTGGACTCTGGGAGTTGGTGATGGACAGGGAGGCCTGGCATGATCTGGTTCATGGGGTTACAAAGAGTCAGACACGACTGAGTGACTGAACTGAACTGAATCTATAGTTCCCACTATCACCATCTCCACCTCTTTGTTTTCTTTACAACTTGTCTATCAAAGGTGGCAACGTGTTGGAGCCAGGGAATTCCCCATAGTCTAGATCTGTTTAACTATATATTCATGGTGCAGTTCAACATGTTCCTCTGTCCTAGGTACTTCCTATAATTAGAAGTTGAGTCCAGAGGCTTGTTCAGACTGCTTTGGTTGATTTTTCATATGCAAATTTCATATGAACAAACTACAGAAAGCAAACGGAGTCAATAATGCCATTTCAGTAAATACAGAAATATCATGACAACCAATAAAAAGGTAAGACAGAGCGGCTTCATGAGTGCTCCTCCGCCCTTTCATGTGGTCCTCATAATAGCATTTAGGATGGATGCACAGCTGTTTGGGGCCCTATTTTAAATATAAGGAAAAAGAGACTCAAGAGGGAAGGGGGTTTATCCAATACTGTTCAGCCAGTCAGTGAGGAAGGCAGGACCAGTGGTCAGGCCTTCAGCATGTCAGGCATCTACATTCATTCCTCAACCCCAAAGAGTCTCCCTGCTTGTCTGTCCCCAGTCTGATGGTTTAAGTGTAGTTAGCTAGTATAATTAAATGTAATTAACACACATTAATTTAGCACCTACAGTAGGTTAGGTACTGTGCCAAGTGCAGAAAACATAGACTTGGCCTTATCTTCAAGTTACATAACTGTCTAATAGAAACAAAAGATATCTTCATCACTCAAATAATTAATCACATATGTTATGTGTGATAAGAGAATGTTACAGGGTGCTTCTACAGTAAGAAATATGGTAGTAATGTTAGAGGAAGCACACTGACTGAAACTGCCCACCCTGGTCAGGCACCATAGTAACCATTTGCATGAGTTGTTTTAGACAGGAGGTCTTGGTAAGGAACACGGAACTAATAAGCCACCACCAACCGGAAGAGTTTGAGAAAGGTCAAACGGAGACACCGCATGTCTAGCACCTCCCAGAATCCTTCTCACTGGCATCCATCTTGGCTGAACAAGGTGTGCACCACCAGGAAGGACTCTGAGTCAGAAAGATTGGCTAAAGACAACCCCCAAACTAATCCTATCACCATAAACCTGAGACTGGGAGCCACGTGGCAGAGCTATTCTCCTCGGTTCCCTTACCCTACTGCTCTCCACCTGGGTGCCCTTTCCCAATAAAATCTCTTTCTTTGTCAGCACATGTGTCTCCTCAGACAATTCATTTCCAAGTGTTAAACAAGAGCCCAGTTTCGGGCCCTGGAAGGGACCCCCTTCCTCCAACAGGAACTCCATTGGAGGTAATGAGCAGGGAAAAGTGCTATTTAAACTGAGAGCTAAAAGGGTGACATAAGAGGTAGAAGACAGGAAGGAAAAACAGGTGTGCAGCCGGAGTAGGACGGGCCTCCAGTTCTAGACAGAAGGAACATATCTGTGAAGACTCTTAAATGAGTAAGAAGATGATAAAGCTCTGAAAGAACCGATGTAGTGAAGAGCTGAGAGCAGACTTGATTCAGGCCACCTGGGTCACTAGCTGCCTGACTTCAAGCAAGCTATTTGATCTGTGCTATAGTTTCCTCATCTGTGAAAGAAGAGTGAGGAAAACAACAACTACCCTATAGGATTATTTGGGGGTTTAAAGGAGTTAACTGATATAAAACACTTAGAACAGTGCCTGGCATCCATTCAGCCATAAGAAGTATTTGATAAATAAGAGAAGGTGAGCGTGTACTGAGCAAACAAGAAGCTGGTAGTGGTTACACTGTCACTTTTGGACTTTATCCTAAGAATAGTGGCAGACCTTGAAGGTGTTAAGAGAGTGTCAGGTTCAAAAGTTTGGAAAAAACAAATGCCTGAAATAGAAATAATGGCAAAGTAGGCACAACATAGTTGATCATCTGATAACACTAATATTTTGATCTGCTACAAACTTCTGAGGGAAAGAGCCACTATCAATTAAATAAACAAATGACTGGATTAAAAATGAAAGTATCCACATAAGTACCATCTCCTTCTCCACAGCTAATGAATCATCAGCTATGAATTCAATATTCAGAGGATGATTTAGATGCTGGACAAGACTGATCATTGAAACACAACATTTCTCTCCTTGCAAAAGGGTTATTTGTATATGTCCCAAACCCAGGCTAGATCACAACCCCTTTCAGGGCAAGTATTAAGTCTCGCTTGTCTTTGAAACCTTTGTCCTGCATCTTTGCTCAGAGTAGGCACTCAGGAAATTCTTATTGCAGTGGGTTGAACAATTCTGTGACATTTCATTTCAGAATTGTCTCCATTCATGCTGTTCCAAGCCAGGAGAATAACCTACACAACGCCCACCTGGGAAATTCAACCACATTTCAGAGATGTGATCAGGCTGGAGGTCTTGGTTATTAACTCATGAATGATTGCACTGAATAGTGTGAATTTAAAACAAGAGTTGTTTGGAGAAGTTCCAGTCTTAAAACATACTAGCCGATTGCCTCACTCACCATTATAGTCTATCTAGAAGCCTTTAGAGAATCAACGTTTTATTTGGTTGTGCCCTTCAGTCTCACATAACAGAAAAATAATTAATGTTTTCTTGTGACTCCAATACCTTCCACACCTTCCCAAAATGTTGTTTCAGTAGCTGTGCTCAATTCCAGCAATCCTAATGCCATTAGGAAGAGAGAACCATCACTGAAAGAACATTTTGTCTGGTGACCCCCAGAGTAACCAAGGGAGACCATGAGGATGAATTTTCTCATGGGCCTCAAACACAGTGAGAGCTTCCTCCTGATGCCTGAAGTAGGACCAGATTCATTTTTTCCAGCTCATACAGTCTTTACTACCATAACTACTTGTTGACCTTGGCAATGAATCTAACCTCTTTCTGCTTTGAGTTTATCATCTCTCAAAGCAGTGCTCATAACAAGACCTACTATGCAGGATAGTTGAGGAGAGGATATAAATCTTGGCCCAATGTCAGACCCACAGGTAAGAACTCAGTCAACATAAGCTGCTATTGCCCTCCAAGAATCTTTAAAACAATGAGTTCCAGCCCCAGTTTTACACTGTCCCAAATTCTGAAAACAAAGAGTGTTAATTCACTTTAATTTTAAAAGTGCTGCATGGCACTTTTAAGAAGAGTGAGAAGGTGACATGAAGTCAAAAGATCTGGTGTTTGTAATTTCAGAAAGGTCAGGAATCAGAGCCCAGGAGTGGACTATTTTGGTCTGGCCCTGCTGTCCCAACCAGACACTGTAAAAATTGTCCTTCTGGGTCATAGGAGACCCACAGAGAAAGGGACTTCTTCGAAGATACATGGCAAGGACATTATAGGAGATGGAATCCCAGGAAAGGGACATGGAAGCTCTAGCTCAAACTCTGATCAAGAAAACCCCAAACTTAGTTTGTGATTAGCCCACTTTTCAACATAAATTTAAAACACCTAACAAAGGAAGATAGACACACACACGCACTACTAGTGTAGTTTCTCTTGCTTCTTCAGTCATTTGCCTGTACACAACCACCCAGGTCTAAACATGTAAGAAGAGGAATGCCCTAATGATCCAGTGGTTAGGATTCTGACCTTCCACTGCAGGGGGCATAAGTTTGATCCCTAGTCAAGGAACTAAGATCCTTCATGCCTCGGAGCATGACCAAAAAGAAAAATGTAAGAAGAGTTCTTTCTTTCTGATGCAAATAAATGGCAATGCATTCAGTTTTCAGAAACACAGGCAGCAGACAAGCCCTATAAAAGCGATCATGCAAGAATGTTTGCTTACTCTCAGTCTCTAATAAATTAAATTCTTCTGTTTCTTTCTCATAAACGCACAAATGTAGCTTCTGAATCATGGAACAACCATTGCTTTCTGATTACAAATAAATTGGTACTTATGACCAGACTATGATCTTTTAAAGCTAGAAACCCAGGTTATTTTATTTTTAATATTTTCTACAAGTGAAAAGTCTATAATTCATAAACCTTAAAGCCTGTGCAGATTCATTTTTAATGATAAAGCAGTCTAATCTGCTGCATCAACCAAAGGTGATTATTAACAGGGTGATATTATTTTCAATCTAAACATAAAAAAAGTTACCAGCCACCCTTCTGTTATTGCTTAAAAATAAAATGAGAAGAACTAATATAGAGGAGAAAGACACAAAAGCTCCTTCTTTTGCCCCATCTATTTACAAATTTCCTGAAAATGCAAATATTGTCCTTGAGAATGTCAAAGGTTCCTCATAATTTTACACTGTTCACTGTTTTACATCAACAATCAATGTGAGCAAGCCCATAAAATCTTGCCAATTCTTATTCAAGAGAGTTGAACATAAACAAATGTAGTTGCTGACTGAAACAAGGTTAGTAAAGGGGAAAGGCTAAATACTCTTATAATCTGATAGTCCTTAGAATGAATGAATCCCCCTTCTTTGTGGGTAGATGAACAGATGAGATCCATCAATAGATGGATAGATAGATAAGATAGACAGATGCGAGATAATAAATCATTACTGTTACTTGGCCAGTGGGAAACACTGAACCTGAAGATCCCTTTCCTATTCAAGGAAATGGTTTGTCTTAGCCAGGGTCTTCAATAAAGTAATGCATCTCTGTCTATCATCGTCTATCATCAGAGGGCCCAGAACGACTCTGAATCTAACGAGACTCTAGTGGATCCAAGGGACTGATAAATGTGTTCAGTAGAAGTTCAGCCTGATACACTGTAAGAAGGAAAACTTGTTCCCAACACCCCAGTTGCTGCTTTTCCTGGGCAGCTCAGTGTCAGAATGCGAGGAATCAACTACTAGGCACAGCTGCCATTTGCACAATTTCAAAGACACTCTACACATCAGAGACTCTGTGCAATGTACAGCCTACACAGCAAGACACAACAGCTCTGACCAGCAATCTCCTCTCTGTCCAGGTAACACAGTGACCGGAATGAAACTTGGCTAGAAGAAAGATAATCCAGAAAAAGCCTCTTATGCAAGAAAAGGGACAAAAGTGGTTCCATAAATGTTCCTCATATCACTTCAAGGACAGTATTGCACTAAGCACATTCCTAGCTTGAATAAGAGCTGAGAAAAAGTACTGCCACAAAAGACTCTGACAACTTAAGTGGCTCATCTTCCGATTTCCCAGGTAAGACCATCAATTCCCTGAAACAATCACTAGGCCCTTGGGCTCTGATACTGATCTCAACTTTCTGCATGATTTTAGACAAATAATTCAGTTTCTCCTTATCTCATTTATACCCACCTTATTGAGATGAGGAAATAAACATGAAAAGTTTCAAATGTTAAAAATGTTGAGTACATATTAACTATGATGAGGATGTTCTTGCAATGGTGCGGTATTAGACCAACCACAGGATCCAGAAGATTTGTTGCAGTTCAGACCTTCTCACTCACCCCCGGGCAATGTAGCCACTCTCTGACTCAAGTTTTTCATTCTGTAAAACAAGGATAAAAATTTTTTCCATATATTCTCATGCAGTCATTTGTGTACTAAATTCAGGATACATCGCCAGTTCTCAGGAAAGGTGAGGTTCTTTTTGTCAACACTGTCCCAATAAGGACCTTATTTGAAAAAGGCAATCATTCACTCTCCAGGAAGCTTATTCCCCAGAAAGATCCCCCACAAAGGGCTGAGACCAGATACATGAAAAGGCATTTCCCAGATCTCAGCTCTTCCTCCACAGACTTCTAACTTAGTTGTGTTTTCTATCCCAGACATATTTAATATAAGCAGCTCAAGGGAATTAAATGATGTCTTTGGCCTGGCCTGAGACATGAAGCCATCTGGAGAACATAACTTCCAACACTCATTTCTGGTTGCATCATATCTAACCACAAAACCCCATCCAAGCTCAAAGTTTCTCCACCACTTTCCTTCCTCCATGGACTTAAATCCATGGGTCTGCAGTGACTATTTAAAGCTACAAATGGCAACCCATTCTCCCCTTAGTTTCCTCTGGGCTGTTTCCCTACTTAGGGAACAGAAATATGGAGAAGGTAACTTAGGAATAAAACCAGACTCTCCAAAGTAAGTCATTTCTGCTTACTGTATGGCTCATGCTTCACTGAGAGCAGATTAATTTTCTTAACTGGGTTTCTTTAGTCAACTATTGAAATTAATTTCCATTCCCTGAGCATATTTCATCTGATAACAAGAGAAGGCAGCCTGAGATTAAATTCTCACTATGAAAAGCTACAGAAAAAAAGCGATTGGGGCTAATCAAGAACAACACATCTTTGGTACAGACCTGAATATTTCTAAGCTCTAGCTCACAAATAGCACTCAGTGTCCTACTGAACAAGCAAGAGTCTATTCAAGTCCGCCTTCCTGCTTGCACATTTGGTCTTAAATCTTATCCTGGTACCATTCCCCAAACTTTCCATCCCCATGGGACTAAAGTTACCCCAGAAATCCTTCCACAAGAGATGCAATCATTGCACTGTTCTCTGCCACCTTGGCCTAAGCCAGGGAGAGCTGGCCGCTTCAAATGCCTCGATGTAGTTTCTTGTTACTAAGACACATTTTCCAGCCTAGAGAGTGACTGAGTATCCTGCAATCCTGAGGTTTGGCTCTGTTTGGTGGGTTGATTCTGCCTGTGACCGAAAAAAAAAAAGCAGCTGAGTATAGCAGGGTGGTGAATGTTCTGAATCAACATAAGGCAACCAGACGCTTCAAAAGAGGCAGTTACGAAATATATTCAATAAATATCCACATCCAAGTGTGGGCTTTTTCTTTAGTTGTGACAGAGGGAAGACAAACAAATCAACAGCACACACAATTAGCCCTCCATCCATGGAATAGAATTTCTCAAAATTTCCACTTGTGACCTGCTCAAAGACTGCCAAATCAATCTAGGCGCTTAAGAATATTGCCTGAGATATAAACAAGGTCCTTCTAGGATTGCCTTTGCCCATTGTCCCAATCATATTCTCAGACTCTGAATATAATAAGCTCTCTTTGCCCTTGTAGTTAACAAGGGGCCAGATCTGCAGTCAGTTGATTGTAACTTATTGATCAGAACATCACCAGGGATGTTTTCCAGAGAAGGAGGAAAGACACAGCCCTGGCTGTACCAGTATTTGTCAAGGGATTTCCCATAAATATATAACACATGGAAGAGATAGAACCAAAATGATAAACTCAGCAGTCTAATTATCACTAGTCAATTTAATTCAATGCAACTCAAGTGATATTATCTGGGGATTATTTGGGGATTAAAAGTTGGGAACAAAAATATTAGGAAGACAGTACAGACAGTGGTTAAGACATGGGCTGTGGTGGTCAGAACTGGATTCAAATTATAGCTCTGCTGTTTATCAACAATGTGGCTCTGAACAAGTAATTTAACCTGTAAGCCTCAGTTTCCACCTTTTATGTTCTTAGTGGGGTGTAACACATAATAAGAACTCAATAAAAGTGAGCAATAATACTTTTCAAATACGAGAATGTTGCAGAACTCTTTCAGTCTCAGTTTCAACTGAGACCTCTAAAGTGGTGCCAATTATCCCCAAATTTCAAAGTGAGATAACAACCTGAACAGGATTTACAAAAGAGGTATCCTAAAACTGTTCTGTGACACTTGTCCCCTTACCTGTTCATGGGTATATAAAGAAATCACTTGAGAAGGCTGGAAGAATTGAAGATTGGCGCGAGGAATTTTTGGAAATGTCTACACTCACCTCAGTACTAATGAGACAGGCTTAAAGGATATCACTTGGTGAGCTTGTTAGAGGTCTCCAGAGATAAAGTAAATGGAAACTGGGCCATGCATGAGAAACAGAAAGGGTCAGAGCTAAAGCAACCTGTAGAAGAGTAGAGAGCTATAGCTGGAAAGCAATTGTATAGCTACAGAAAGAAAATTTCAGACAAGAGCCACATGAGAAAGATGACAGTGGAGTGGAGAGGAATTATAGTCCCTTCCCAAGAGAGGTATGGTAATCTTTAGGCTCCCCCAGCCCCCTCGGGTACACTACTGTATAACCCACGCCTCTCATATAATTGCCCCTATTGGTCAAGACCTATGAATGTGATAGATTATTACCCCTATGATCAGACTACCAATCCTCTGAGTTGATCAAAGGCCAAATTCCCTGAGTGGGCCTGACCTAATTAGATGAGCCTTAAAAGAAGGCAATGGCACCCCCACTCCAGTACTCTTGCTGGGGGAATCCCATGGATGGAGGAGCCTGGTAGGCTGCAGTCCATGGGGTCACTAAGAGTCTGACACGACTGAGCAACCTCACTTTCACTTTTCACTTTCATGCATTGGAGAAGGAAATGGCAACCCACTTCAGTGTTCTTGCCTGGAGAATCCCAGGGATGGTGGAGCCTGATGGGGTTGCACAGAATCGGACACGACTGAAGTGACGTAGCAGCAGCAGCAAAAGAAAGCAAACTGGCACAGAGACATTCTCCTGCTGGCCTGAAAGATGCAGCATGGGAGTTCTTGAGATGTAAGGAAATAAATCTTGCCAACTACAATGTGAGGCTGAAAAAGAACCTCTAACCACATCCAAGATCATCACTCTGGCAAAGACCTTGATTTCAGCCTAGTCAGACCCTGAGCAGAGGACCCGGTTGTACTGTGCCTGCATTTCAGACCGACAAAAACTGTGAGAAAATACATTTACATTGCTGAAAGCCACTAAGTTTGTAGTACTTTTGTTGTTGTTGTTAACCCAGTCAGTCATATCCAACCCTTTGCAACGCCATGGACTGCTGCACGCCAGGCTTCCCTGTCCTTCACTATCTCCCAGAGTTTGCTCAAACTCATGTCCACTGTGCTGATGATGCCATCCAACCCTCTCATCCTCTGTAGCCCCTTTTCCTCCTGCCCTCCATCTTTCCCATCATGAGGTCTTTTCCAATGAGTCAGCTCTTTGCATCAGGTGACTGAAGTATTGGAGCTTCAGCATCAGTCTTCCCAATGAATATTCAAGGCTGATTTCATTTAGAATTGGCTGGCTTGATCTCTTTGCTGTCCAAGGGACTCTTAAGAGTCTTCTCCTGCACCACTATTCAAAATCATCAACTTTGTTATTACAGCAATAGAAAAGTAATACAAGGATCCTCTGGGAGAGCAAGGAAACCCTCAGCAGAAATGTGCTGGATGTAAGCCACCAGATGCCCAGACCAGAGGAAGGTAACCCAGGCAGCCAGCCAGAATGTACTTCTCTTGGGATAGAACACAGCAGGCTAAAGATCCTCAGTGATGAGTTGTTGAAAAGTTTTTCAAAAACTTGAAAACATGCTACAGGAGAATCTGCTTCAAACTTCTGCCTAGCCTACAGTGCTCCAATACCAGTTCACAAGAATTAGAGTTGTATAGGACCTTGCCTGTCCCTTCTTCTTTCCTTTCATATCCATCCCCCAACCTCAAGCTGCCAGTGTGGGGATGAAGATCGGAAACATGGTTAGCAAGCTGGGAGAGGAAGGGTGGATATATAACACTGAGACATGTAGGTACCCCTATATTCAGGTGCCCCTATTCTGTCCCCTTTGCCACTTTCAGCCTTCTTTCTGCATAGCCTAAACTTTTACCTTTGTGTGGGTTCCTACTTTTCATCATTATGCTAAACTGAACCTAATAAATGAACTGAGTCTAGATTTTTTTTCTTTCCAGCAAAAGTGACTAAAAACATTTTATTATCTGCAAGTAAGAGGATAACTTCCAAGCTCAGCCAGGATTTTATCCAAAGGTAGGGAAGGAGCCAACAGGGTTTACAGAAGCATTATTAAGAAAATTTAGAGTTGCTTTTGGAAAAGGCAATGGCACCCCACTCCAGCACTCTTGCCTGGAAAATCCCATGGATGGAGGAGCCTGGTGGGCCACAGTCCATGGGGTCGCTATTGGAGAATGAAATGGCAACCCACTCCAGCGTTCTTGCCTGGAGAATCCCAGGGACGGGGGAGCCTGGTGGGCTGCCATCTATGGGGGTCGCACAGAGTCAGACATGACTGAAGTGACTGAGCAGCAGCAGAGCTGCTTTAGAGTGGCACCATAGTAGTCTGTTCTTTGAATATCAGAGTTACTGAGATTTTAATGATGATTCAACACACCAGGAAAAATTGCCCTGTTTATAGAGAGAAGACATCAGGTTTATGAAGGAATAAAGTAAGAAAATTATGTAGCTGAGGAGAGCTTTGGAATTAGCCTACATAATGACTGATAATACTGCTCAGGCCAGGATCAAAATTCTGCCATCAGGTTGTGCTGAATTCTGTTCCCAGGGAATCTCAGACTCTTGGCTCTATCCTAGTGGGGAAAGGAAAGATGGCTAGGGTGCTCGATAAATGCAGCTCTCAGATTCAATTCTAACATGGTAGCAATTCTGCTGCCCCACTAAAGTGGAAAGGATTTCTTACACACTTAGAATTTAAAATTCCTTCATGCTAACTCATGAGACCTGTCTTAGGCAAGAATCATAATTTACCAGAAAGTCATGATCTTCACTTGAGAACTGTCTTAGACAAGAATCATAATTTACCTGAAATTCATGATCTTCACTCTGAAAAGACTGCCATCTAATACGGTGTTTTTAGTATAAATTCCCCTCCTGAAATAAAGGTGAGCATGAATGGAGGGTATATTCAAGCACACACAAGTACTCTCTTTTAAAAAGGGTGTCCATGTTTTGGTAAAGCTTGAAAGAGTGGCAAAATTGCATTTTTATTTCTACACCTACAGAAGAAATAGGAGGAAAAACATGTTGGACCATAAAGAGATGGGAGAGTCTTCAGCAGTAAACAAAAGAGAGTGGGTAAGAAGAGGGCCTGAGGTTTAGACCAGAGAAGGGAGCAGAAAAGGCAGACACAAAGAATACATCCAAGACAGAAGCAAGGGGCCAGTGTCTGACTTACTCCTGCTGAGGACTAGCCCTGGAGGGCTGGTGATAGGCCTAGGTGGGAAGGCCTGATCGCTACATTTCATTTTTCAGCATAAAATAAAGCAGGGGCTACTTAGGAAGGCTCCTCCTTCTGGGCAGTTCTATCTCCTAGCTGCAGAAATCAGGGCTGACCACTGCATACTTCTAACAATGAGTCATCTACAGACTTTCTCTAAGTCTCCAGTGCTGGTCATGCTTACACCCACCAACATTCCTTGCCTTGCATGTTTCTCTGTGACACCCTTTCATCTCCCTGTTGAAATCCTCTGCTACCTTTAAGACCTAACTCAAAACCTACCGCTCCATAAAATCTGCAGGCAGATCCCCCTTCCAGACCTCATACCCCTTGAGGAAAAGGGAGAGAAACCAACCTGCTGAGGTCACCTACTTCATACAAAGGACTGTTGGCGGCTTCCATTCCATTCCAGTTGTCATTCACTGTGTAACAAACCATCCACAAAACATGGGGACTTGAAATAGTTTATTACGTTCATGAATTCTGTGTGTCAGGAATTGGAAAGAGAACTGTGGGGACTGTTCTTCTCAGTTCGTCTGGGGCCTTGGCTGAGGTAACTCAGGGCTGGGAGTGACTCAGTAACCAAGAACTGGAATAGACAGAGGATCCACATGGCTTCTTCACTCACGTATCTATTGCCTGAGCTGGGATAGCTGAAAAATAGTTCAACTAGGACTCAACCAGAAGGCTGACATGTGGTCACTCCAGCATGGTGGCCTCAGGGTAGTCAAACTTCTTACGTGGTAGCTTAGTGTTCCAAGGATGAGAACTCTGTCTGGCCACTTAGGACCTAGCTTTGGGGGTCCATACAATCACTTGTGCTTTATTCTTTTGACCCAAGCAAACACAATCTACCTAAGTTTAAAGGGAGAGTAAATATGCCCACCCCCACCCCCAACCTCTCAATGGAAGCAGTGACCAAAACACTGCAGTCACGTTTAAACAGATAGAATGACACAGAAATGTTTAGAGAATATTATTATGTATCCTTTATAGATGAAGAAGCCAAGGTTCAAAGAGGATAAGCAAGTTGATTATTGGGTCTATGCCTACAAAAAGGAGTCCAATTTTGTCCGATTATAATGCCACCAATCTTTTCACATAGATTTTTGGCAACACTTGAGTCATCATCACATTGACATTTCTCAAATCCTAAACTCTTTAATTGAAGAAGGAAATGGCAGCCCACTTCAGTGTTCTTGCCTGGAGAATTCCATGGGCAGAGGAGCCTGGAGGGCTCTGGCCCATGGGGTCACAGGGAGTCAGACACGACTGAGCGACCAACACACACACACACACACACACACACACACACACAAACTCTGTAATAGCACAGATTATATCATTTGCTTTTTATTACACACACCTGGCCTGAATACTTAAATTAATTGTGGGGCTCCACGTTTACTATTAGCCGACTGATTTCCAACCCTTTCCTCAGCTAAAGGCAGTGTATCTTTCATCTTGCTTTCCCTCTTTATACTGCATATACTTGATTGACACAAAGATTAGGAAAGAAAGGAAAGAAAAGAAAGAAAGCATGGCAGAAAGTAATCTACACAAAAACAGAAGCTTTTTTCCTAGAGAGAAAAAATTCAAAAGGTGTCGTTCATAAATTCAAAAAATATTTATAGAACACCTACTACTTGAGTGCCAGACACTGTTCTAGCAATGGAAATAAGGGATTGCCCTGCCCTCATGGACTCACACTCTAGAGACTGAGTTGGATAAATCAACAGCTAAGAATAGAACATATCGGGTAATGATGGTGCTGCTGTTTAGTTACTAAGTTGTGTCCAACCCTTTTGCAACCCCTTGGACTTCTGCAGCCTGCCAGCTCCTCTGTCCATGGGATTCTCCAGGCAAGAATACTGGAGTGGGTTGCCATTTCCTTCTCCAGGGGATCTTCCTGACCCAGGGATTAGACCTGCATCTCCTATATTGCAGACAGATTTTTACCACTGAGCCACCAGGGGAGCCCCTCCAGTAATAAGTGCACGAAAAAAAATAATGCAGGGCATGGGTGTAGAAAACAATAGGACACTATTTTAGACAGAGTGTGAGAGAACACAATTTGAAAAGGTGACAAAGGATATGACATTAGAAAGTCAACCAAAGGCCTGATGTGTAGAACCTCATAGGCCATGGTCAAGTCTGAGTTGTATCCTGAGTATGGTAGGTAGACATATAAGACTTTAAAGCAATGAAAAGTGACATTATTTGATTTACATTTTTTAAAGCTAGCTTATTATACTCTGAAAATAACTGATTATAGAAGGACATGGAATATTAAAGACAAGCACAAATTTTTTTGACACTCACTAAAGGATGGGGTCTATTGTTCCTTCCATTGAAATCAGACCCAGGCATTCAGAAACTACAAGTTTCTACTTATACTGTCTTAGAATACTCATTTATATGTAATTCAGCCACCATACTATGGGAAAGCCCAGGCAGCCTCAAGGAAAAGTGCTTATGGAAAGGAACCAAGGCCCCAGAGGATAGCCCAGCTTAAACTCATAGCCGAGAGCCAACAACAACTTTCCGGCCATATGAGTGGGCCGTCTTGGAAGTAGCTCCTCTGACCTCAGTCAAGCTACTCAGGTGACAATATGAGGAGACAATGCAAGGGCAAACCATCCTGATGAACAGTTAGAATTCCTGACCCATCAAATTGTGAGCAAATATTTGGTATCTCTTGTTATGCAATAATCAATAACTAGAACAAAGAATGAGGACCAGTGAGGGAGCTACTGTAGTCATCTAGGTAAGAGAGAGTGGTGCTTAGACTAGGTTGTTGTCAGTGGAAGGGCTGAAAACTATTAAGACTCAGGATGTGTTTTTAAATAGTAAGAGTTAGTGACTCATATTTATTGCCTAAAATCTTGTGCCCAGACTGAAAGAACTCTAATCTAAAGAAAGTGAAAGTTGCTCAGTCATGTCTGATTCTTTGAGACCCCATGGAATTCTCCAGGCCAGAATACTGGAGTGGGCGGCCTTTCCCTTCTACAGGGGATCTTTCCAACCCAGGGATCAAACCCAGATCTCCCACATTGCAGGTGGATTCTTCATCAGCTGAGCCATCAGGGAATTTACTTTATTGTTTTAGTAAGTATAAAGCTTTGTTCTAAAAATCCTTTATATGTTCCCAGTTTAAACCTTATGCAATCTGTGAGGTAGGAACCATTATTACCCATGGTACGTATGAGTAAACTGAGCCAGAGAGGACTTAATTAACTTTCATAAGTTTCCTATTTGGGAGAATGTTGTTACTGGTAATCTGAACAGGGACTGGCTGGTTCCAAGAAACTGTGTTTTTAACCAGTCTTAATCTCTGTGTTATAAAACACTCACTATAATCTGAGTCCTTCCAGTAACTGGTTCTATAGCCTTTGACAAGTTACTTGAACTTCCTGTGAGTCAGTTTTGTAATCTGTAAACTAAGGGGGCTGAAGAAGATGATCTTGAAAGTCTTTACAAACTGTAACATCCTGTGATTCTAAATATCAGAATTCCTAGAATTGGTGGCCTGTTTGTTTCTGGGATTTAGAATGGATACTCTCAAGTGTAGTCACAAGAAATAAGAGACAGAAAGTTTATTATAGGCCCTAGAGACATGCCAGGCCTACAGCTTCTCTCTCTCCCTTCTCTCCTTCTGGCTCTGCAACCCAGTGTGACCAGCAAGATGGTTCACAAGAGTCAGGTGATGCTCCCAACAGAAATGCAGATTCACTTTGGTGGTAAAGACCAGTTCAGCCCATCATGGATGATACAGGAGACAAGATAGCAGCGCCTCTGTGTTCTGTCCATACAGCACTGCTCACATCACCTAAAGCATGCTACCAAAGATCAGTCTTCTTATATTGAGAACACATAGTGGGCTTAGTTCTGAATTTCAAATGTTTCCATTTATGTTAAACTATTTCAAATCACCAAGATACCATGAAGCCTATTAAGGCATGAATCTAATGTTTTGTGTGCATTCTCCCAGGCATTAGCAAAGTAAAATTTGGTTTACCATTTGTCATTTTTGCTCACGGGTAGAATTCCTGGGAAACTTCCTGCAATACAGGTTACTAAGGTAAAATTGCACGTATTCTTAGGTTCCCTGACTGTACTATATCTTAATACCATCAATATCTAACTCAAGTTTCTATCACATTGAGTCATCCTCTACCAAACAGCTTTGCCTTAATTTTACCAGCTTATTTTGTTTATTGAAGTATAGTTGATTTATAATGTTGCATTCATTTCAGATATACAGCAAAGTGATTCATAGATACAGATATAGATATACATACACATATACATATATACACACACACACACACATATATATATACATATATATACACATATATATACATATATATACACACTGGAGAAGGCAATGGCAACCCACTCCAGTACTCTTGCCTGGAAAATCCCATGGATGGAGGAGCCTGGTAGGCTGCAGTCCATGGGGTTGCTAAGAGTCGACATGACTGAGCGACTTCACTTTCACTTTTCCCTTTCGTGTGTTGGAGAAGGAAATGGCAACCCACTCCAGTATTCTTGCCTGGAGAATCCCAGGGATGGGAGAGCCTGGTGGGCTGCCATCTATGGGGTTGCACAGACTCGGACACGACTGAAGCGACTTAGCAGCAGCAGCATATATATACACAAGCCTATATATATATATATATATATATATATATATATATATATATAAGAGAGAGAGAGAGAGAGAGAGAGAGAGAGAGAGACAAGCCTATATATATATATATATATAGACTTCCCAGGAGGCACTATTTAAAGAACCCTCCACCAATGCAGGAGACATAAGAGACATGGGTTCAATCCCTGGGTTGGGAAGGTCCCCGGAGGAGGGCATGGTAATCCACTCTAGTATTCTTGCCTGGAGAATCCCATGGGCAGAGGAGCCTGGCAGGCTACAGTACATAGGATCACAAAGAGTCGGACATAACTGAAGCAACTTAGCACACATGCATGTATATATGTGTGTATGTGTGTGTATGTACTTTTCCAGACTCTTTCCCCTAATAGATTTTTACAAAATTTTGAGTATAATTGCCTGTAGGTTTAATACAGTAGGTTTTTGTGGATTATCATTTTATATATAGTAATGTGTATGCCACTGCAGATGATGATTGCAGCAATGAAATGAAAAGACGCTTACTCCTTGGAAGGAAAGTTATGACCAACCTAGATAGCATATTCAAAAGCACAGACATTACTTTGCCAACAAAGGTCCGTCTAGTCAAGGCTATGGTTTTTCCAGTCGTCACGTATGGATGTGAGAGTTCGACTGTGAATAAGGCTGAGCGCCAAAGAACTGATGCTTTTGAACTGTGGTGTTGGAGAAGACTCTTGAGAGTCCCTTGGACTGCAAGGAGATCCAACCAGTCCATCTTAAAGGAGATCAGTTCTGAGTGTTCTTTGGAAGGACTGATGCTGAAGCTGAAACTCCAATACTTTGGCCACCTCATGCGAAGAGTTGACTCATTGGAAAAGACTCTGATGCTGGGAGGGATTGGGGGCAGGAGGAGAAGGGGACGACAGAGGATGAGATGACTGGATGGCATCACTGACTCAATGGACATGAGTTTGAGTGAACTCCAGGAGTTGGTGATGGACAGGGAGGCCTGGTGTGCTGCGATTCATCGGGGTCGCAAAGAGCTGGACACGACCGAGCGACTGAACTGAATGTGTATGTCAATCCCAAAGTCAATTTATCCCTCCTTCCTCTTCCCACTTTGGTAACTATAAGTTTTTTTCTATGTCTGTGGGTCAATTACCAAGGTATTTTTTAAAAGAGTAGTTTATTTCCTATTATCCATAGTGTGTATATTTGCCTTAGGAACCTTTTGGAGAAAAGTGCTTAGATCAATATAGGCATTAGATCAATAAGGCATTAGATCAATAAGGCATTAGATCAATATAGGCATTAGATCAATAAGGCATTCTTTTTCTTTTGCCCATAATACCATCAAAAGTTTACCCAATTCCTAATAATTTTCTTCTCCTTCTTAAAGATGGAAATAAGGAACAGTATTCTCTCTCCACTGCTAGGGAAAAGCAGAGAAATAGGGATAACATTGCTGAGTTACTCTGAAAGACTACCAGCCAGATTCAGATGGGAGAGGATAAAGTTATACGTTAAGAAAGCCACTCTGTTTATAAATTTGTCCTCACAAGAAGCAGATAAATTGGTTTTTCATAGGACTATTTCTATAAAATAGATGAAAACATGGAAAACTATGAGTTCAAAATCACCTGACATATTTTCTATAGCATTAGCAGAAATAGAAGTACCATGGTACAGCCACTAAGTCATCCAGGCCCTCAGTCCAACCACAAAATCTGAAACCCCATGTAACTTAACTAACTCTTGATCGAGAAATACTGCTCATAACCACCTCCAAATCTGGTTATAAGCGAACTCCATTCTTCCCACAACTGGACATTTCTGAGCATGGACACATCTTTACCATTATCTGTCTCTACCAATATCCTTATTTTGCTCTCTAAGGCATCAAATAGTATGTCTAGTCTTCTTACAGCTTTTGTCTCCTTGAATATTTTAAATGCCTTTCTTGACCCATCACCCTGAGCTACCACTAAGTCTTCTCTTCAGAAAAATTAAACTTCCCAATTTGACTGAATGTGTTCTCATGGGATGTTGTTTCCAGACCTCATGCCGTTTTTTCCATTCACCTCTAGATGCTCTAGATTACCAAAGCTTTTGTTTAGGTGGAGAGTGTGCTTCCACAAGGGAGCATGATTCCAGACATATTGTTGTCACCATAGAGTGTAGCAGAGTTTTCTTTGTTGATATGAATACTAACATCTCAGTGCAGTCTATGACAATGTTGAATTTTCAGCAGCTACATCACACCAGTGGCTTCCTATGTGCAAGAAGCCAAGGACTTGGCTTTAAAAGAGAACATCTGAGAAAAGGACCAGGACCCTAGCTTTTCCTTTCATTGAGTCTAAACTCTTCCCAGGTTCTAAAATCCAAAATTTCAACCCTCATGTGTGAAGGCATCACCCATTCTTGAGAAATGTATTAATACATACTACAGCGGCAAGGGGAGGAAGGCAATGGCATCCCACTCCAGTACTCTTGCCTGGAAGATCCCATGGATGGAGGAGCCCGGTCGGTTGCAGTCCATGGGATTCCGAAGAGTCGGACATGACTGAGCGACTTCACTTTCACTTTTCATTTTCATGCATTAGAGAAGGAAATGGCAACCGACTCCAGTGTACTTGCCTGGAGAATCCCCATCCCCCGGGCCCACCAGGCTCCTGCCTATGGGGTCGCACAGAATCGGACATGACTGAAGCGACTTAGCAGCAGCAGCAGCAGCATAGCTGCATAGAGTGGGAGCCTAATTGCAATAGTGCAGTTAAGAATACTGAAGGGGTGGGGACAGGCCTCTAGAAGCAAAGCAAGTGAGGCATTAACAGGAGCTTCTAATATCATTTCATTAGTCCCTCTCAAACCACTGGTAGAATTTAAGAAACCTTGCCAAGATTGCAGAACTATTCAGTAATAGAGCTGAATAAATTTGCCTGAGTAGTATTCTTGTCCATTAATCTATACTCTCTAATCTGCTAGTTTATTATTTTCCAAATCATAACCAATGGATCATAAAAGTGTACTTCTCAGATGCCACAGCAGTCTCACTGAATCAGATTCTCTGATGAGGTCTTGAAATCATCTTTTTCACAAACTGCCCAAGTGACTCTTAAGTGGGAACCAGTATATTAGGCAATTCCAGTTAAACCATTTTCCAGAGAAGAATAAGAGGATAAAAATCAGACAGAACTTTAGTAAAGTAACAAATTCTCTCAGATATTTAAATGGAAACTCCTTGTCTTCTAGTCTTTAAGATTTGCTTGGATGCAAAGAAACACATATCCCACAACACATCAGATTGTGGTTAAGCAACAGTACTCACAATGCACTGTCTTTTTTGTTTGGTGGGAAAGGTGCTAATAAAAGCTGGTTAGTCTCATGAAATGAAAGATAAGAAGATCAAAAGATTTAAATAATTGTTAGTCACTATTCTACTGGCAAACAATATTATTACATGAACTATCAACACTTCAGGATCTCAGTGATTTAGTAACCTAAATGGAATAGAGTTCAGGAGGCTAGATGAGGCTCTAAAGTAAACAGGAACAAACCATAAGTGATCCTGTAGTTCTTAATAAAGAATTTAGATTCTGTCTCCTTTGAGATAAGAGTTGTGACAGAAACTGGTTACTTATTCCCCAATTCTCTTTCCTTTCTTCCTAGGTAAGAGATTGCAGTGGAATACATTTCCCAGTCTTCCTTTGACTCAGTTCAGTTCCGTTCAGTCACTCAGTCGTGTCCGACTCTTTGCGACCCCATGAACTGCAGCACGCCAGGACTCCTTGTTCAGCACCATCTCTCGGAGTTCACTCAGACTCACGTCCATCTAGTCAGTGATGCTATCCAGCCATCTCATCCTCTGTCGTCCCCTTCTCCTCCTGCCCCCAATCCTCCCAGCATCAGAGTCTTTTCCAATGAGTCAACTCTTCGCATGAGGTGGCCAAAGTACTGGAGTTTCAGCTTTAGCATCATTCATTCCAAAGAAATCCCAGGGCTGATCTCCTTCAGAATGGACTGGTTGGATCTCCTTGCAGTCCAAGGGACTCTCAAGAGTCTTCTCCAACACCACAGCTCAAAAGCATCAATTCTTCCGTGCTCAGCCGTCTTCACAGTTCAACTCTCACATCCACACATGACCATTGGAAAAACCATAGCCTTGACTCGACGGACCTTAGTCAGCAAAGTATAATCTCTGCTTTTGAATATGCTATCTAGGTTGGTCAAAACTTTTCTTCCAAGGAGTAAGCGTCTTCTAATTTCATGGCTGCAGTCACCATCTGCAGTGATTTTGGAGCCCCCAAAATAAAGCCTAACACTGTTTCCACTGTTTTCCCATCTATTTCCCATGAAGTGATGGGACTGGATGCCATGATCTTCGTTTTCTGAATGTTGAGCTTTAAGCCAACTTTTTCACTCTCCTCTTTCACTTTTATCAAGAGGCTTTTTAGTTCCTCTTCACTTTCTGCCATAAGGGTGGTGTCATCTGCATATCTGAGGTTATTGATATTTCTCCTGGCAATCTTGATTCCAGCTTGTGCTTCCTTCAGCCCAGCGTTTCTCATGATGTACTCTGCATATAAGTTAAAAAACAGGGTGACAATATACAGCCTTGACGGACTCCTTTTCCTATTTGGAACCAGTCTGTTGTTCCATGTCCAGTTCTAACTGTTGCTTCCTGACCTGCACACAGATTTCTTAAGAGGCAGATTAGGTGGTCTGGTATTCCCATCTCTTTTGGAATTTTCCACAGTTTATTGTGATCCACACGGTCAAAGGCTTTGGCATAGTCAATGAAGCAGAAATAGATGTTTTTCTGGAACTCTCTTGCTTTTTCCATGATCCAGCAGATGTTGGCAATTTGATCTCTGGTTCCTCTGCTTTTTCTAAAACCAGCTTGAACATCAGGGAGTTCACGGTTCACGTATTGCTGAAGCCTGGCTTGGAGAATTTTGAGCATTACTTTACTAGCATGTGAGATGAGTGCAATTGTGCGGTAGCTGGAGCATTCTTTGGCATTGCCTTTCTTTGGAATTGGAATGAAAACTGACCTTTTCCAGTCCTGTGGCCACTGCTGAGTTTTCCAAACTTCCTGGCATAATGAGTGCAGCACTTTCACACCATCATCTTTCAGGATTTGAAACAGCTCCACACCTCCACTAGCTTTGTTCTAGTGATGCTTTCTAAGGCCCACTTGACTTCACATTCCAAGATGTCTGGCTCTAGATTAGTGATCACATCATCATGATTATCTGGTCATGAAGATCTTTTTGTACAGTTCTTCTGTGTATTCTTGCCACCTCTTCTTAATATCTTCTGCTTCTGTTAGGTCCATACCATTTCTGTCCTTTATTGAGCCCATCTTTGCATGAAATGTTCCCTTGGTATCTCTAATTTTCTTGAAGAGATCTCTAGTCTTTCCCATTCTGTTCTTTTCCTCTATTTCTCTGCATTGATCGCTGAGGAAGGCTTTCTTATCTCTTATTGCTATTCTTTGGAACTCTGCATTCAGATGCTTATATCTTTCCTTTTCTCCTTTGCTTTTCACCTCTCTTCTTTTCACAGCTATTTGTAAGGCCTCCCCAGACAGCCATTTTGCTTTTTCGCATTTCTTTCCTATGGGGATCGTCTTGATCCCTGTCTCGTGTACAATTTCACGAACCTCATTCCATAGTTCATCATGCACTCTATCTATCAGATCTAGGCCCTTAAATCTATTTCTCACTTCCACTGTATAATCATAAGGGATTTGATTTAGGTCATACCTGAATGCTGTAGTGGTTTTCCTACTTTCTTCAATTTAATCTGAATTTGGTAATAAGGAGTTCATGATCTGAGCCACAATCAGTTAGGCATGGTCATGTGACTAATGTCTGGCCAATGAGCTATGAGTGGAAGTTTTTACTACATTTCCAGGCCTCTGCCATAAAAACCTCCCATTCTATTCTCCAGGTTCTCTTTCTCCCAGGTATAGGTTAATGACTACAGAGATCTCAAACTTGGTAGAGTCAACAGAAGGAAGGAGCCTGGGTCCCTGGGTCACCACATTGAAAGCTGCCCATTTGAACACACATATTACACTATTGCTTGAGCAACAAATAATTTTTTCCTCTATCAAGATACTGAAATTAGGGGACTTATTCATTACTACAGCTAACATTATGTTAACTAACACAGGAATTACTACAGGACTTGAGTTAACAGGATGAATTCTTCGAATAGAAAAGTCATCCTGATGTCACATTACTTAGGAAAAATTAGATACCAAAGGTAAACAAGAACATGAGTTTCTGTTCTAGAGAATCTCATCTTTGTGTAAAATTAAAAAGAACAATGATCAAAGGTACTAATGATCATATAGCTCAAATGACTTCTATGTGTCATTTAATTTAATAATCTGCCTATGGGCAGATGAATATCCACCAGACATTCAAATCAAAGCATTGCTTACACATTTTTAATGAGCTCCAACAATTATACTACCTCCCATGTGTGTGTGTTGTGCTCAGTCATTTAGTCACATGAGACTCTGTATGATCCCATGGACTGTAGCCTGTCAAGCTCCTCTACTCATGGAATTTTCTGGGCAAGAATACTGAAGTGTGTTGCATTTCCTTCTCCAGGAGATCTTCCTAACCCAGAGATCAAGCCCATATCTCTTGTGTCTATGCATTGCAGGTGGATTCTTTACCACTAGCACCACCCAGGAAGCCTACTACCTCCCATAGTAATCCAGAATTATCTTTTTGCTCAAGGTATTTTTCTCCATGTATAATTATAGTTTTGCTGCATAAAAAAAAAAAAATTCTGTAAACATCTTGGAGGCAGTCTGCTAGTTTCCCCCTAAATCCATCCTTTTTCCAAACTATCATAGTTCTTAAAGGCCTATGGCCAACTTGTTAGAAGCTGTGTTTTCTGGCCTCTCTTTCAGTTACATATGTTATTTGACTAAGTTGCATTAGAAAGGGAATAGAAACATTAAATGTAACAAACTCTAGCCATAAAAAATTTTTGTTAATGTAACTGACAGTGCAGTGCTCTTTCAGAGTTCTTGGCAACTAGATATGCTCAATAAATGTTAAGTCACTTTCTATCCCATGTTATCTCTATCATGCACTTAAAACATTATGTTTAATCTGTTACTATTTTCTAAGTGGGAGAAAATGGAGGTAGAGGAACAAGAAATTGACCTTTCTGCTCTTAGTACCATATTTTAAGATTTCCATTTGGTTCTCCATTCCCAGGACTACAGCAACCCTCTAAGAAAAAGAGAAACATTTTAAAGTATGTCTAAAGCAACCATCATTTACCCTCCTCTTTCTTAAATTTAAAAATGATATTCATCTTCAAAGTTTTAATAAAGAAAAGAGCAGAAGTTTTGTAATTAGAAAAAAATCAAATAAACACAAAGAATTGGAAAAAGCAATTTTCTCATAATTCCATCCATAGTGGTAAGCATACCATTCAGGTCTTTTTGTTAATACATATTAGTATATATAATTGATATATTTAATTTTATCTGTATATACTTTTTTTATCATATACTTTTTATTAATCTTACTATATTTTGTTTTTACAAAAATAAGTACATTGAGTTAGGTTATTTGCTTTTTTTCTTTTTAGACTTTCTTAAAATAACAGTTTTATTAAAATATAATTCATAGAACATAAAATTCAACACTTTAAAGTATACAATATAGTGGGTTTTAGTATATTAAGAGTTTACAACCATATAACTGCAAAAATATTCACCACTCCAGAAACTTAATATCCATGGGCAGTGATTCTCATTCCCTCCTCTGCCCAGCCCCTGGCAACCACTTATTTACTCTCTGTCTCTGTTTATTTGCCTATTATGAACCTTTCAGATAAATGGAATAATACAGTATGTGGCCTTTAGTGTCTCTCTTCTTTCATGTAACATAATGTTTTCAGGTTCATACACTTTGTAGCATGTATCGGTTCTTTATTCCTTTTGAAGGCCGACTAATACTCCATTGTATGGATATACCACATTTTAGTTATATATTCATCAGTTGATGGACATTTGTGTTGGTAACTTGGTTTTTGCTTATAATTTTTTATTAACATGCAATTAAAAATCATGTTTAATGTCTATGGACTAATACATTCTTATCCCATTGATTAAGAAGAACCATTTCATTGAATGGGATGTACTATAATTCATAATCCAATTCCCTGTTTACAAACTATCCTGCAATAAACATCTCTATAGACAAATCTAAGCAATTCTGTCTCACTATAAATTAGTCGGGCAACTAGAATGGGACTGATTTTTTTCTTTAAAGCCATTGAATTCTGAGGGGAAACAGAAGTACAAATATAGGGTGGCATAGGGTGGGCAAGTGGTGAGAGGGGGACCACTTTTTGAAGTTATCTTTCATCAAGGAAAGTAGATTTAGGAATCTGCCACTGGAAATGTCTGTAATCTTAAAAGTAAAATGATTTGCTTGACCAAGGGCATATGCAGGTTATGAACTGTCAAGGTGTGGTTCTAACCTCTTTCAGACCTAAAGCAGCCTGAGGCAGCACTCTAACAGCCCCAAAAGACTGAATATAAATCATGCTTTTTGGCAGCTTCTGCTGACGTGCTGCCTGACACATAGCTAAAAGCCTTTCTCAGAGCTGAGAATAAATTCCAATACAGCAATGACAGCTATAACAATGATGCCACATGTTAAAGTGTTTAAAAGCCCTCATCAGTGTAGTCATCCAGTACAACAACATCCTTTGCTTAGATGGATCCTGCTCCCTGGAGACAATGGGGAATGGGAGTGCGGTGCTAAAGAAGATTGTCCTGTAAAAGACTACAGGAGTGAGGTTTTATAAGCAATATTTAGAGGAAATGCCCCCTATTCTACCCTCATCTCACCAAGCCTGAAGGAACCAAATTCTTGTAGGGCATTTTAGTTGGAAGCAGATGTCTACCGTGCAACACAGAAATGAGAAAAGAGGGGATACGGTATCACTTGAAAAACCATAATAAACACAAATTATGCTGCTTCCAATAGACCGTACACCTTTCTTTTGCAATCTGATTTATTCCTCGTGATTCTGGGTTAGGGTGGTGGGAGGTGGTTAGGCTGACATTGTGTCCTGAGGATAAGCTTCTGTGGGGTATCTACATGGGAACATGTACTCCAAGAGCATTTCTGGAAGTCAATGGTTTTGCTTAAAAGCAAAGTCACAAAAGTGAAAAGGTTTTCCAGCCTCTTTGAAGAGGCAAATTTTATCCTTTTCTAATAGTTTTCTTTTGCAAGAATTTGCTATAGACTTTTTAACTAATAATACTGGGAGTGTGTGCATGTGTGTGTGCTCATGTGTGTTTTCAGAGAGTTGTTTGGCAAAGAGAACATGCCTTGACATTTACAAAAAGAATAGGCAACACGGAGCAAACTGAGGGACCTTCTTGAATCAAAAGGAAAAAAAAAAAATGAATTCCCAGTGGTTTCTGGCTCACAGATACTCTGCAAAATGTCCTGGGATGGGGACCATCTGGACAAAGATAATCCAACCCCACCAAACAAAATATGAGTTAGAAAACAGGAAAAACACACCCCCACACACAAAGCAGAGCCAAGAAGCCAAACGACTGCAAGGCAGTGACTTCTTGCTAAAGCTGAAACTCTAGTACTTTGGCCACCTCATGTGAAGAGTTGACTCATTAGAAAAGACTCTGATGCTGGGAGGGATTGGGGGCAGGAGAGAAGGGGACGACAGAGGATGAGATGGCTGGATGGCATCACTGGCCTGATGGACATGAGTCTGAGTGAACTCCGGGAGTTGGTGATGGACAGGGAGGCCTGGCATGCTGCGATTCATGGGGGTCGCAAAGAGTCGGACACGATTGAGCAACTGAACTAAACTGAACTGAACTTCTCAATGTAGAAGGAAGTGGAGCTCCATGGGTACCTGGGAATGCAGGGCTGCTTGGAATTTAGGGAAATGCCCCTCAGAAAGCCTCAAGATTGGGAAAAGCATATCTCCTGCTGAATGTGGGGCTATAGAAGGCTACCTGGCCAAAGAGATGGAGGGAGACAGGAAATGGAGAAATTACCATTTTCATAACCATTTTCTATGCTTTCTATAAGCACTCAAAAATCTGTCCAAAAAAAAAAAAAAAGGTTACTGCCTAGGTGGTTTTGGACAACAGAATAGCCATTTCTTGGGATTCTTTAATATGTTTAACTCTTAAGAGGCCTAAAAGATTTCATCTGCTAGATCAGATAGCTAAATTATCAAACATGTCAACAAACATGCAAGACAGTCACAAACGGACAAGGAACTTTCACTGACATGAGATATTATCTGCAAAATTAGCCAAACTTTTATAGTTTATCAGTGTTTACTATAATACTTTTAAAATTCTCCTACTCGATTAGCTTCTCTAAATTTATAGGATAGTTTGAAAACAACTTTCATCGTAGTCATTAGCAGTGCATAGGAATAACATAAACACGTGTGCTGTGGTATCACTGTTGCTTTCATGATAAGCAACATGAAAGTACATGTTTTCTAAGCACAGGCTACCCATTCTTTAGAAAACTTACCAGTGATTTTATTTACAGTGTAATCTATCATATAAAATATTTCCCCATCAGAGTATTGAGAGCATGCTTTCTCCTTCATCTCCTAGCTGAAAACCCCTCTTCCTCCCACTCCATAAATCACATCAACATCTATTTCCTTTCACTATGTCTTTGAACTATGTAATCAGAGTCTTTTCTGCCAATCAGAAACCTGTTGGTTATGGATCAGAACAGCCATCCACAATTTGTGATCCACAAGTCCTATGCTGGTCTAAGACTAAGCAAGTGATCCAAAATGCCCTCTGTAGATAGAAGTGAACTAAAAGGAAAGTTGAATGCTGCCTATTAAAATAACCTCACAAAGACACACAGGGAATCACTAATCCAGACCACAGGATAGTCTTCAGCTATTAACAGAGCTTTAAAAAGTAAAATCAATCCATGTGGCCAGGCCAGAAACACTAAGGTCCTTGTTGCTAGGCACCCACTTTCTGGTTAGGAATTTTGTTTCACCATCCAACTTCCATTACTTTGCAATTTTTTTCCTAAAATGCTTTTTTTGTGGTGGGTGGGAATGGGGTTGGGGTGTATCTCACCATCATCACCTCTGAAATAGATAACAGATACAGGCACTTTAAGATTAGACTATTTAGGAAAAAATAGAGTTAAAAAGAACCATCTAGTTTTGTGGGTGTCACTTTTCCTTGATTCATATTTTATTTTTTGGCAATGGGATGCTTTTCCTTAGAATATTAAAATCAGCCTCATTATATAAGAAGGTAAAAGTAGAGCTGCTCTGGTCAAAGATAGGATAAAGGACCCCAATTCTTGTTCCATCTCCCCTGTCAAGTACTGCTTTCCTTTGTCAGTCACAGAGATTATTTCATAGTGTCCTGGGAATCCATAAAAGGTCTAAGAACCATTATTTTAACATAAAGACCATTGGCTGGGAGACCCAGATTCTCATTTAGAAATGGAGCTCAGGCCAAATTGTCTCATAGTAGAAACCAGAAGGACCAGAATGATCTAGGAGCTCAGAGACAGTCTCAACAATAGTAAGTCAGTCAAGTGGTGGGAGTTAGCATAGCTCCCATGCTTTAACCAGAGTAGCTCTTCTTACAACTGGTTTGATATCCAGGTTCCACTGGGGCTCCAGAATTTATAATAAAATTTCCTAAAAGGTTATCTCAAAGGTCTTTTTAATCACAAAGCTCTATATTAGGACTCTGACTCGTTGTAGTTCATCTGACTTTTCTTTGGAGAAAATACTTTCTGAAAGGTCACAGAATATAGCCAAATTATCCATTTGCAGCTGTTAGAATGAAGATTATTAGTATTTTCCATTACATCCTCCCTTGTTACACAAGTCCCCTAGTAAAATACCTGGCTACGCTTCTTTAAGAAAAGAAAGATTATCATGACAATTCAGGAAGCAAGCGCTAATTCAGTTCTGCTCTTTAAAAATGGTTTATTATAACAATGTACATAAGATATTGGCAACCCACTCCAGTACTCTTGCCTGGAGAATCCCATGGACAGAGGAACCTGGAGGGCTACAGTCCATAGGGTTGCAAAGAGTTAGACATGACTGAAGCAACTTAGCACGGCACATACGATATAGTCACTTTAACCAAGTTATCTTTATGATTTTGGCCCAATTTGAGTCTTTCAGCCTCAGTGCTATTCCTAAACACACATGTTTTAGAAACTCATAATCTTCATAGTTACCCATATTATAACAAGTTACCAGTGGGTTGTTGTTATAAAAATTACATATTGAAGAAATGATGATACTATAGTATGACTTTTCATAAAAACAGCAAAAGTTAATCCCCAAATAAACCAACTTTAGCTCTATTTTCAACTTTGCCAACTGCCTTCCAGTTCCTACGTATACTTTATGCAGCTACTACATGGTGTCCACATCAATCTGCAATATGGTTTTCAATCATTTTGTAAACTATTAATATACATGTGCATTTTCTTTCCAGTTACAATTGGTAAAGGCTGCATAATATTCTATTATGTTGATTCATTGTAGTTCACTAACAATTCCCTGACTGACTATACCTTCAGTCATAGATTAAGCAGTGAGAAAAATCAGAGTCATAATGCCAGGAGCTATATTTCTCCTTTGTGAAGGCCTACTTTTGAACTACCAAAATACTCTGCTTGTCTCGCATTACCACTTGGTCAAGGGTCAGCAGATTGTAGTCATCCTTGACAGTCTAAGGTTAGAAAATATATATGGCAAGGAAGGTGCAAAATGCACACCATATAAGGGCTTTTCAGTCTAACTTGGTCTCTAAGTACAGAGATAATTGGAAATTTTAGTTAACACAGTCCCATCAGATTTTGATCACAGCTCTCAGGTTGTAGATGCTACCATATCCAAGTGATTCTTAGCTATCTCCAGTCTTGCTTTCAAGGAAAATCTAACTCAGGAATTACTATAGAAGCAACTCTGTTGAAAAGTAATTTCTTCTATCAAAAAGTATTTAAATTAGATATAAACTCAAAAGCTTTGGAATTGGAAAATATCAAGGATGGACCCTTGGGTGCAATCTATTAAATATGTCCTCACCTAAAATAACATACTTCTTCTGCTTGGCATTCTGTAAGCATTTGGGTAGGTCAGACAAAGCTTTTGTTATCCTACAACACATCAGGCAACACCTGGGCCTCCTTCTGTATTTTTAGAATGGATCAATCAGTTCAGTCACTCAGTTGTGTCCAACTCTTTGCCTCCCCATGGACTGCGGCACAACAAGCCTCTCTGTCCATCATCAACTCCCAGAGTTTACTCAAACTCATGTCCATTGAGTCAGGATGCCATCCAACCATCTCACATTCTGCCATCCACTTCTTCTCCCATCCCCAATCTTTCCCAAAGTCAGGGACTTTTCCAGTGAGTCAGTTCTTCACATCAGGTGGCCAAAGTATTGGAGTTTCAGCTTCAACATCAGTCCTTCCAATGAATATTCAGGACTGATTTCCCTTTGGATGGACTGGTTGGATCTCCTTGCAGTCCAAGGGACTCTCAAGAGTCTTCTCAACACCAGTTCAAAAGCATCAATTCTTTGGAGCTCAGCTTTCTTTATAGTCCAACTCTCACATGCATACATGACTACTGGAAAAACCATAGCTTTGACTAAACAGACATTTGTTGGTAAAGAAATGTGTCTGCTTCTTATATGCTGTCTAGGTTGGCCATAACTTTTCTTTCAAAGAGCAAACATCTTTTAATTTCATGGCTGCAGTCATCATCTGCAGTGATTTTGGAGCCCCCCCAAAATAAAGTTTCTCACTGCTTCCACTATTGGCCATGAAGTGATGGGACCAGATGCCATGATCTTTGTTTTCTGAATGTTGAGTTTTAAGCTAGCTTTTTCATTCTCCTCTTTCACTTTCATCAACAGGCTCTTTAGTTCTTAGCTTTCTGCCATAAGGGTGGTGTCATCTGCTTATCTGAGGTTATTGATATTTCTCCCAGCAATCTTGAGTCCAGCTTGTGTTTCTTCCAGTCCACCGTTTCTCATGATGTACTCTGCATATAAGTTAAATAAGCAGGGTGACAATATACAGCCTTGACGGACTCCTTTTCCTATTTGGAACCAGTCTGTTGTTCCATGTCCAGTTCTAACTGTTGCTTCCTGACCTGCATACAGATTTCTTAAGAGGCAGATTAGGTGGTCTGGTATTCCCATCTCTTTTGGAATTTTCCACAGTTTACTGTGATCCACACAGTCAAAGACTTTGGCATAGTCAATAAAGCAGAAGTAGATGTTTTTCTGGAACTCTTGCTTTTTTGATGATCCAGCAGATGTTGGCAAGTTGATCTCTGGTTCCTCTGCTTTTTCTAAAACCAGCTTGAACATCAGGGAGTTCACGGTTCACGTATTGCTGAAGCCTGGCTTGGAGAATTTTGAGCATTACTTTACTAGCATGTGAGATGAGTGCAATTGTGCGGTAGTTGGAGCATTCTTTGGCATTGCCTTTCTTTGGAATTGGAATGAAAACTGACCTTTTCCAGTCCTGTGGCCACTGCTGAGTTTTCCAAACTTGCTGGCATATTGAGTGCAGCACTTTCACACAATCATCTTTTAGGATTTGAAATAGCTCAGCTGGAATTCCATCACTTCCACTAACTTTGTTCATAGTGATGCTTTCTAAGGCCCACTTGACTTCACATTCCAGGATGTCTGGCTCTAGATGAGTGATCACACCATCATGATTATCTGGATCATGATCTTTTTGTACAGTTCTTCTGTGTATTCTTGTCACTTCTTCTTAATATCTTCTGCTTCTGTTAGGTCCATACCTTTTCTGTCCTTTATTGAGCCCATCTTTGCATGAAATGTTCCCTTGGTATCTCTAATTTTCTTGAAGAGATCTCTAGTCTTTCCCATTCTATTGTTTTCTTCTATTTCTTTGCATTGGTCACTGAGGAAGGCTTTCTTATCTCTTCTTGCTATTTTTTGGAACTCTGCATTCAAATGGGTATATCTTCTTTTTCTCCTTTGCCTTTCACGTCTCTTCTTTTCTCAGCTTTTTGTAAGGCCTCCTCAGACAACTATTCTGCCTTTTGCATTTCTTTTTCTTGGTGATGGTCTTGATCCCTGCCTCCTGTACAATGTCACAAACCTCCATCCATAGTTCTTCAGGCACTCTATCAGATCTAATCCTTTGAATCTTTCTCACCTCCACTATATAATCATAAGGGATTTGATTTAGGTCATGCCTGAATGGTCTAGTGGTTTAACCTTAACTTTTTCATCAACCAGAACTTGGTTTTCAGATGCAGTGGGTGGTTATTTGATTATGTTCTAGGTATGTTCAGAGGGTTTTGTCAACAGGAGCCCAAAGTGTCACTTTCTAGAAATGTTCCTCTTTGTTTCCCTCATATTGTTAGTCCTTGTCATTCTTGCTCTAAAACATGCTAAATAATTCCAACTTTCCAATGCTGTTTGCACCTTTCCAATGCTCATAGCAGGTACTTGGGGCTGTATAAATACTAACGAGCAAATCAGTCTCTGAAAAGTGCTAAATAATCACATTGTTGGAGCTATAACAGCAATACAAAGCACTTTCATTTTCACAAGTACATTTTGAATGTAATAAAATAAAGAGTGTTAGTTAAACAGAGACATTTGCACCATGGGAGGTTGTAGAACTATTCAAAGGTAACAGTGATCGGTTAATATATGAAAGAGGCTGTTGGAAACAGATTATTATTATTATTATTTTAAGTGGCAATATACTTACAGCAGTCAAAAGGAATAGAACTGCAATCTTATGATAAGTCCTTAAGTTCTTGATTTTTTTAAAACTACAAATTTGCCTGTGATTAGTATATATCATTCAATGAAAGCTGAAATGCTTCTAGCATTTCCCTACTCTCTTTTTCTCTACAAACTTTCCAAGTTCAGTATGTCAAGTTAGTAAAGTCCAACTGGGATAAACAACCAGCTTGAAATGAACCTTGATTCTCAGCAGCCACAATCATGCAAAGAATAATGATCATTTTCCTCAAGGGTCACCAGAGAGCATGAATCATTAAAAGAATGAAATCCAACCTTTGTTGCTGCCTAAGAAAACTACTATTAGGACTTTGAAGGTAGGAACTCCACTGCAATCATCAGTACCAGTCTCCAGAAAGCATCTTGTGCAAAAAAATAATGTACACTTTAGGCCTTTCTCCATACCACTTCCAAATAAAACTATATTTTGACAGTCACTAATATTTAAAAATTTATTTACTGGTGTAATCACAGTCAAAGAAACACACATAGTTAAAGTAGTACTTAACTTTCCTTTTAAATGCATTCCCTAAATGCATTTAAAATTCTCTTTACTTTCCTCTGCTCCCCTTCAAACTCATGTTTTATACAAGGAAAATTTTAAAAGACACTGGATCCTTTCAGTACCTTCACCACAGTGATTAAGCCTCAATAAACAGTATTTCATCAAATATGTTTTAGAAATATTCTACTTCCCCAATTTATTGTATGATATAAAGGCAGGAAATGTTTCTATCATTTTCTTTACTTCTCCTTTGCATTCCTCACACTCTTTAGTCTCTTAATGATGTCACTGTCTTCATGCCCAGAGCTCTGGGATAGTTAAAAAAAAGTACACACCCTCAAAAAACAGCCATAGTTATGGAGTTTACAAATATGCTTACAGTAATAGGGTAATTCATAGGGTATGCATTGATTGGCAAGAGCCCTAATTCTCCTTCATTTGGTTTGTAGTGCCTCCATCCCAACTGTAAACATTTAAAGTTTTGCTAAACAAACATCTCACCAGACCCAAGAAAAACAATAGAGTTTATTGAGCTGAAACAAATACCAAATCAAATCACATCTCTGCCATTCTTTAGCTGTTCAGTGTGTGACAATTATTTAACTTCTCTAGGCTTCAGTGTACTCATCTATAAAATAGGGTAATTGTGCTCATCGGATTATTGTAAAGATTTAATAAAATGCTAGTGAAGTAGCTATCTCAGGACACGATCCAAAAAAGCAAAAAAATAAGCTTCGTTGTTCTTTCACTAGCTTTGTTTTTATTTTATTCATCTCATTCAGTGATGGCTATTTAACCGAGACTAAATGAACATGCCCTCTACTCATGGCACATTAAGTTGAATCCACCTGATTTATATATCTTCTTTCTGATAGTCTGGTGCCTTGTATTTTTAAGTTTTTATGTGTGAATTTTCACCTGGATTATAAATGCTTTTATGGAAAGGATTGTTCCCATGTTTTCTGTTGGATTGAATTATTTGAAGAGAAAATCACTTATAGAACACAGTCAGTCAGTAAGCTTTACTGAGTGCCTACTTCCTACAAATAAATATCACCAGAATGGTTCATAGGTCTCTTGGGTTTATACTGGGTGGAATTATATTTTTACAATTTAGTCCTTATTTTGTAGAAGCTTCATGTTTAAAATAGTGGAACACTTTTCTTGGTATAGATTTACATTGCCAGCAAATCTTCCTATTTTAGTAAGTATAAACTTCTCAATGTGAGCAGGAAGTTCAAGATCTGTTAGAATAACACTTATGTACAATAAACACAAAGTAATAAAGATATCACAATTTCAGTGCAAGTCTGCAGGGAGCCTGAGAATCCTATGATCATATAATGTTATAATTTCAAAATACTTTTAACGAGCATCTGTAGAAATTGAGTTCTAATGTCTTTTTTCAAAAAATATCCATGACATGAATTCTCCATTGAAGTGAGTCTCATGTTAGCACCCAATTTAAAGTGCTACAGAAATGACATTATTCCCCAACATCTGTTTTACCATGTGATGATTTTGTTGAAAATTATGATGGTGAAGTTATTTCAGCAGAATTCAAGTAAGACCCTGTGCTGCCACCATCCTTAGATTACTTTCCCACTGCTTCCACATCAGTTTCATGACTGGGAAGGTAGAGGATAATGCAGTAAGAGAAGACCATAGGATGTTACTTTAACCCATTATCAGATTTTACGCAGAGATCGACTTTCTCTGCTCCAAAGAAATGACTAATTGTTAAGCAATATAATTATTGCTACAGTCTGAAATTTTCTGTCCCCCAAAACTTATATGTTGAAATTACAGTGCTCAATGTGATGATATTAGGAGGTGGGGTCTTTGGGAGCTTCTTAGGTCAGGAGGGTAGAGCCTTCATGAATGGGATTGGTACCCTTATGAAAGAGACCTCACAGAGATCCCTTGTCTCTCTTACACAGAAAGAAAACACAGAGAGAAGTCACCAGTTATGAACCATAAATAGTCCTCACCAGAAGGCAACCATGCTGATGCCTTGAACTTAGACTTCTCAGCCTCTAGAACTGTGAGAAATAAATGTTCATTGTTTATAAGTCACCTAGTAATTTTCATAGCAGCCTGGATGGACTAAGACAGTTGTCAATTATCAAACACAATATTTAGAAATTCAGAAAGGAAATTTGTCATAATTTGTTTTATTTTTAGTAAGTTATTTCTTTTTGACCCTGAAGTGTCTTAAGTTGGCAGATCTGCAAAAAAAAGTGATGATCTTTCTACTGGTAAGATACGCAGACATTATTTCATGGATAGATATTATTAATAAAAACTATTATTTTGCTCTCGGCAAAAGTAACGACTATATACATGATTAGTAGAAATTTATTTTTGCACATTTAAAACTGTCTGAAATAATCCACTCAAACTAAATTCCTTATCAAAAGTTTCATGTCCCACAACTCAACATGTAACAAGCAATCAATGATATGCTGAAAAAGTTAAAAGGAAGTCAACATACATTCATATAACTTTTATAATAGCCTTGAACTTTATACTTGGCACATTAAAAGACCAAATCTCTCTAATTTTCATGATGACAGTAAATATTACACATTTAGTTCACTTCAGTGACTCAGTCATGTCCGACTCTTTGTGACTCCATGAACCGCAGTACACCAGGCCTCCCTGTCCATCATCAACTCCCGGAGTTCACCCAAACCCATGTCTATCAAGTCAATGATGCCATCCAACCATCTCATCCTCTGTCATCCCCTTCTCCTCCTGCCTTCAATCTTTCCCAGCATCAGGGTTTTTCCAATGAGTCAGCTCTTCACATCAGGTGGCCAAAGTACTGGAGTTTCAGCTTCAACATCAGTCCTTCCAATGAACACCCAGGACTGATCTCCTTTAGGATGGACTGGTTGGATCTTCTTGCAGTCCAAGGGACTCTCAAGAGTCTTCTCCAACACCACAGTTCGAAAGCATCAATTCCTTGGCACTCAGCTTTCTTTCCAACTCTCACATATTATGCATACATTTGCTCATATATATTTTGGAAGAAATGTTGGATGGGCAACAGGGTAGACTCTATGAGTTTTTCTCAAGACACAAATATGAGGTATAATCTTTTTTTTCCAGAATGAACAAAAAGACAAGAGGAACTTTTATAGTACCATGAGCATAGTAGTGTCATTATTCCTAGAAAAGCAGCCCCTCAAATAGAGGGACTGTGTTTTTACATCAGTTGTAATTTCTGTGTGTGTGTTTGTGTGTGTGTGTGTGTGTGTGTGTGTGTGTGTGTGTGTGTGTGTGTGTGTGTGAGCAGAGTATTATTAAAGTAAGAAAAGGGACAGAGAAAGCTTCTGACACAGACATCAGTAGGGGGACTGAGAGTGCCCCCCTTGCTATGTTAGCAAGGGAATTATAAACTTTTAATTATTACAGTAAATCAAAAGAATGTCTCAAGTTTGTGAAACTTTTACCAGATCCACTCCCACAAGTTACATTTTAGGATAACAGGATTAGAATTTAACAATAGAAAGATCCTACCAGAACCACTCCTATAATATACATTTTAAGATATCAGGATTAGTCAGAAGGTTTTCAGGAAGGAGAAACTGTCCTCAAGCAGGATACATTGTTGTTGTATAATCCCTAGTACAGAGTTTAAACTGAGTTGTTTGTTGTGTAATCATTAGTTTCAGACTTAAAGAAAAAAGTGGTTTTATGTGACTAAGGAGAGAAAAAAAAATTTTTGTTCTTTCCTCCTACTTGAGAACCCCAGATCCCTTTCTCCTCCTCAGAGACCCTGGACTTCTTATCAACCTGCCTAGGAATTGACTCTCTCATTCCCCTCTTTTCTTTTAGGAGAATTATGTTGCCAAACGAAAGGGGTGTCATTTTCATTCATAACTACTTCCTGCTGTTGAGGGGCATGGTCCCTAAATTGTTGAGGCAACATATTCTGCCTACCCTCAGACTGAGGGTCTCTGATCTAGGGGCCCCAAGTAATAGCTGGAGGAGGTTGTGGCACTGGTTGTGGCCTAGACAACCACTTGTAACTTAAAAGCTTTCAGACGGTTAGAAACAAATGTAGCTACAGTTACAGATGCAGAGAGCAAACAGTAAAAACAGAGCAATTAGAATTATTATGATATAGTTTTCCACCATGGGGAGCCAGTTAATGTTTCCCAGAGTGAGGTAACTGAGGCTTCAGGAGAATCCATAGCTTGAATCATCTTGTTCATGTGTGAAGCAAAGTGAGTAACATTAGTACTCATATCTGGTATATATGTACAATGTTGATTTGAATAATCTGTACTGTAAAGACTAATAAGTTGTAATTCAGAAAATTTAAATATCTTGACCAGATCACACTCTTAGAATATGTAGCTTGAACTCCAGATCTCTGAGTCTGCATCATTACCAGCACAGCTGAGAGCCACATCCAATCTTGCAATGATAAAAGGAGAGAGGGAGGTAGGGAATAAGAGGGGAAAAGAAGCACTGTAGTGAGATCCTGCCATGGGGAAAGGGAAGAAGTCAGAGTCTAAAGTCATAAGTCCAAAGAATAGGAGCCAAACTCAAGTCCATCTCAAGCAGAGATGGACTACAGCTAGGAGCCAGGCAAGAGAGAGAACATCAAAACTTCCACAAAGTGCTGGTTCTTGTCAGGAAGCAAGGTTATCAACAAGGGAGAGACAAGAAGAAACCAAGCAGAAGAGAGACGCCTGGCCTACTGACAGGGGGTCCAAAATAAATCCCAGAACAGTGGAGCTGACTCATCCTCCACATTAGAGGGAATGAAGCAGGCAGAAGAGAGGCTAGGATTTGGTTAGAAGCTCTTTGGGGATTGCCTGGCCACACATGGATGGAAAGGCCTCAGTTGAGCCTCTCACTAGACCAAGACAACAGTAGCTTCCAGTCACTTGAACAACCAAGACTTATTTCTAAACCCTACCTTTTTAAAAATTATTTCTTTTAATTGGAGGCTAATTACTTTACAATACTGTGGTGCTTTTTGCCATACATAGACATGAATCAGTCACAGGTATACATGTGTCCCCCCATCCTGATCTCTTCCTTCCCCCTCCCCACCCCAACAGAACACCAGCTTTGAGTGCCCTGTTTCATTCATGGAACTTGCACTGGTCATCTGTTTTACATATGGTAAAATATACATTTCAATGCTATTCTCTCATATCATCCCACACTTGCCTTCTCTCACAGAGTCCCAAAGTCTTTTCTTTATATTTGTGTTTCTTTTGATGTCTTGTATATAGGGTCATCATTACCATGTTTCTAAATTCCCATATATATGCATTAATATACTGTATTGACGTTTTTCTTTCTGACTTCACTCTGTATAATAGTCTCCAGTTTCATTCATCTCATTAGAATTGACTCAAATGCCTTCTTTTTTATAGCTGAGTAATATTCCATAGTGCATATGTGCCACAACTTCCTCATCCATTTGTCTGCTCATAGACACCTAGGTTGCTTCCATGTCCTGGCTAGTATGAACAGTGCTGCAGTGAACACTGAGGTACACGTGTCTCTTTCAGTTCTGGTTTCCTCGGTGTGTCTGCCCAGCAGTGGGATTGCTGGGTCATATGCCAGTTCTATTTCTGTTCTTTAAGGAATCTCCACACTGTTCTCCATAGTGGCTGTACTAGCTCACATTCCTACCAACAGTGTAAGAGGGTTTGCCTTTTCTCCACACCCTCTCCAGCATTTATTGTTTGTTGACATTTCGATGGCAGCCATTCTGACCTGCGTGAGATGGTACCTCATTGTGGTTTTGATTTGCATTTCTCTAATAATGAGGGATGTTGAGCATCTTTTCATGTGTTTGTTAGTGATCTGTATGTCTTCTTTGAAGAAATGTCTGCCAAACCCTACCTTTAATAAAGATGTGGCTACAGACACCACTCCACTTGGTGCCCACTAGTTTCTTGGCTGAGGAGGCTGAAACTGCATGTAGCAGCTAGATGGGGTAAGGGCAGGCAAAGACTTATGCCACTCATTTAGAGCTGTTCCCATAAACCACAAAAGGCCAATGTCCCTGTGTCAGAAAAACTGACATAAATTCAGGCATGGTGATTTCAAGGCCACATAATAAAGAGCCCAAAGATACGGATACTGACAGTGAGGTAATAGTAAGTCACATCATAGAGGCAACTAAAAGAGACAAAATGAGGAACATGATATCTTGGAAGATGACATGAAGTTAAAGACATATAAAAATAGTTTAAACACTATTAAGGATGTAAAATATCAATATACCATTTTAATCAAAAATTGTCAAGTGATTTTTAATAATATGTGCAGTGACTGATGGCTTCCCCTGTGGCTCAGTGGTAAAGAATCCACCTTCAATTTCTACTACAGGAGACTTGGGTTTGATCCCTGGGTGGGGAAGATCTCCTGGAGGAGGGGCCAGCAACTCACTCCAGTATTCTTGCCTGGAGAATCTCATGGACAGAAGAGGGTGGCGGGCTGCAGTCCATAAGGTTGCAAAGAGTCAGACTTGACTGAGGCAACTGAGCATGCAGTGAGCGATACTGACACGCCCCTGTATTGAAAATAAGTGTGGGAACTGGGGATGTCAACTTGGCTATGAATATAGAGCTTTAAAAATTGTGTTTATATCCAGTAATTTTACTTTTTAAGTCTCTCTCATGAGGAAATAATCTGAGATTCAGATACTTTTAAACCACATTGTTGACCACAGTATTACTTGTGTGTGTTCAGTTGCTAAGTAGTGTCCAACTCTTTGAGACCCCATGGACTGTAGCCCACCAGGTTCCACTGTCCATGGAATTTCCCAGACAAGAATACTGCAGTGGGTTGCCACTTCCTACTCCAGGGGATCTTCCCAACCCAGGGATTGAACCCATGTCTCTAGCATCTTCTGAACTGGAAGGCTGATTCTTTACCACTGCACCACCTGGGAAGCTCCAGACTATCACTTACCAGACTAAAATAAGTTGGAACCATCAAAATATCCAAAAATAGGTACATTATAGTATATATAGTCCATAAAGCATTAAATAATCATTAAGCATGTTTATTTTAAAGGATTTAGTACTATATTGTTTGTTGAAGCAGACTGTAAAATTATTATGTGTCATAAATTCCAGTTATGTGTGTGTGTGTATACAGAGAGAATGTCTCTCCACATTGGTGCATATATTTTTCATATATATCTACATAAATAAATATAGATATAGATGAAAATATATAAATATAAGACACAAGAAAAGACTAAAAGGAAATTGAACAGATGATCATCAAAACACAGTTCTGTAGGTGATTTTTATTTCATCATTTATTTTAACTCCCTAAATTTCTGACAATGAATGTGTATTGCTTTTCATAATCAGAAAAATATAATAAATTGCTCCTTTGTATTAGTATATTTTTCATTTTAGATGGAAAGACATGGCCTGGACTTTGGAGTCATGAAACTTTGTATTAGAATCCTATTTTGCCCCTAAACCAACTCAGATCTTGGGCAGGTTATTTATCTTCTCTGAGACGAATTTTTCTCATACATAAAACAGAAATAATATCACCTCAAAAACTATGAAATTAAATAAGAACATGAAAATAAAGCACTTATGATACCTGAAAATAAATGACAGCTATTATAATAGTATTCCCAGTAATCTTACCCCTCAACTCAACCACCCTACCTCAGAGAATTCCCCAAACACACTTATATAGTCTTCAGAGAACAGGTTTATAATATTCAATCAGTAACCTATACCAGGCAATACACTACTTCCAGGGTTATGAGGAACTAAACCCTAGAATAAGAACACTATTTAGAACCACATGGTTCATACAATTAAGTCTCAGCAGTTTCCCTGGCAATTCATTTCAGCCACACAATTATTTCCTCCCAAATCTGAAGAGTTTTAAAGGCACTGCTGCTTATAAGTCTAACCCTTCTGTTGAATTATACAATGTTCTATACTCTTTTACTCTATAAGATTAACTTTAGTTGCCACAACTTGACCTCCAAGCTAAAAATGTAGTCTCCTTCATCTTTATTATTTATTTTTGAAAATTTATTTGCTCTTCACATAATTCTGAGCATATGTTTGGTTAAACAATCTGCTGAACACAGAGAATCCCATTTTCACTCTCCCCAAAGTAATATATTCAACCAGTAATCCACTTCAAAAGAATTGTGCATATATAAAGACATTTCAACAGTTGTAAATTAATATTTAGCAAAAAAGACTGACACACATTGTTTTGCCTGGGAAATTGAAGATTATAGCCTGTTAGTCTAGGAGGTTTTGATATATAGAGCTACTGTTTACTCTAGTATTACTTGAAAAACAGGAAAGAGAGAGAGGGAAGGAGGTGGGAGGAAGTAGGGGAGGGAGGAAGGTAAGAAGGAAGAGGCAGACATGATGGGAGGGTGGAAGAAGGGAAGGGAGAGAGAAAGAGAGGGAAAAGTCAACATAAATAAGATTAAAAAACTCTCATCAGAAAAAGAAAAAAATAGTAAGATTTTTCAGGTGATAGGATTCTTTTTTTTTTTTTTTTTTTTTTTTTTGGTTTTCATAATTTCTTTACTCTTTTTATTTTAAATTACAATACTGTATTTGTTTTGCCATACATTGACACGAATCAGCCATAGGTGAACACAATCTCCCAATGCCGAAGAGGTGATAGGATTCTTTAAGTTCAGTTCAGTGGCTCAGTCGTGTCTGACTCTGCGACCCCATGGACTGCAGCACGCCAGGTCTCCCTGTCCATCACCAACTCCCAGTATTTACTCAAACTCATGTCCATTGAGTCAGTGATGTCATCCACCCATCTCATCCTCTGTCATCCCCTTCTCCTTTGAAGACTGAAAATTGTGACTTCAATCTTTCCCAGCATCAGGGTCTTTTCAAATGAGTCAGTTCTTCGCATCAGGTACCCAAAATATATACTTTGGAAAGTGGTAGATTCTTCTAATTTGGGGTGGAAGCTGGAAATGGGGAGAAAATGTGGAGATGGATTTTTACCTGCCTAAATTGATGGCTAAGTTGGCGTCCACTGATTCCACAGAGCAAAATTATATAATTCTTATATTTTATTTCTCTTCTTTGAAGATTGTGTGCAAAAGATAACCTACATGGTGGAGATATTTTCAGATTTCTGAGATGTTTCCAACTGAAGTCAATGTGAGAGAAAGAAAATCATGCCATTCTGTACAACAAGTATCATTCGCAAATCACTCATTGATTAATTCAATAAGTATTTAATGAGAAGCTGCTCTGTGTCATGCCCTTTTCTAGGAGTGAAAATAAAGCAGTGAACAAGACCTGCAAGTCCTTGATCTCAGGACTGTGTTAAACAGTCAGTGTTAAAACTACCAGAATGTGGTAGTTTGCAATGAGATTACCCTCCAAAAATGAACAGAAATGTTAAGCATGCTTCATGCCCTGAAAATAAATAAAGGGATGGATGGAAGTATGGAGAAAGATGGAGGGAGAGATGACAAATAGATAAATGCCTTTTAGAGGTGTGGGAGAGATCATATACAATGGAATAAAGACACATGGTTTTTGTTTTGTGGTAAAATGTCTTGCTTGAAATGGACAGAAGTTTGCCTTGAATTCTTTTGGAGCAATGCACGCCAGTTAGGAGGTTGAGCATTCTGAAGGAACATTCTGAAAAAGGAGGCTAGCCCTTAAAGACCTCCATGTGTGCCAGCTGTTGGCCTTTCCCGCATGTTCCATCAGAAAGGAATATTTTCCCAGGCATGTGTTTGATTTCAACACTCAATTATTTTCTTCAACCTCACCCACATGCTAGTACATGTCCAATAAAGTGTTGAATTTTTTTCTCTTTAGCTGTAAACACAGTACAAATCCAACTCCCACATAAATAGTATCTGCTGCAAAATCATGTAGCACCCACATATTTGTTTAATGAAACAAGCCCAAATGGAAAAGTTACAATCTCATTTAAAGTTTAGATGCCTGGGGACAATTCTGATAATGTTTAGAGGTGGATAATTGTGGGAAACAGAAGAAATGAGAGATAAATATTGGCAGTGGCTGAGAGAAAGGAAAAAGCTGTCTTCAGATCCATGAGCAACACTAATGAATTGCATAGTGTAAAAGAACAAGGATTTCATGAGTATTTGATGTCTAAGTATATATTTTACTCAAGTGCCAGGAAACTTCTGATTTCCACAAGGACAACTACTTACAAAAGGAATAAGAAGTATTATTGCAAAGCATTCAGCAATGGCCTTAAATTTAAAAAATTTAATTGAACTCCTACTGTTCCAAAATTTAACTAGAAGCCCAGAGACTAAGGGCTTCCAGGTAGAGAAAGAGCACTGTAAGAAATTTTTAAATTCATAGCTGGATAATTCCATGAGGTTAAAAATAAGGAAAGAAAGATGCTTTGGAAGCCCATATTCATTCCCAGAGGAAAGGTATCACACTCCACAAACCTAAAAGAAAGTCACTGCCGAGAGGGCATAACTGTGTAAATGGATAAAGTACAGGGACTAATCCCAAAAATCTCCTTCGAGTTTGTTTTTCAAGATTTAAAAGAAAAACAACAACAGAAATTATATAATTGTTTGTGTAGCTTAGAAGACATTGCAACATTCTGACTGGTGTTTACAAAAATTTTTCAATTTACTTATTTTCATCAGAGGATCCAAAACATCCAAGATTTATTTGAAAAAGAACCATTTCTTAGAAGCATATGATGACCAGATTTGGCTCTATCTAAAATTACATATTTTTATTATTCTTGTTTTTACATCTAGTGTGTATATATGTGACAGAAATTGATGTTTGTTCTCCCAGAAAAGACCCTCTAAATATTCTCTCGAGTTCTGATTGGCAGTGACCAAGAAGAATATTACATAAAAGCCAGTCATGGGAGCAGGGGGTTAGGCATCCAAGGAGTGAAGCTGGAAAGCGCAAAGATCTACGGAAGAATAAGTCAACAGACACCATGGTTGCCAGGAATCAGTCTCAGGAATATTGGGCTATGGTGCTGAAGTTAACTTGTTCTAACTAAACACTCTAAACCAAACAAGTACTTTTTGGATCTGTTCCTGACTATGCTACAACTTGGGTCCCCCAGGAAAATGTCATGAGTCCAAATAAGACCAATGAGCTCGATTCTGGTATAGACCCATTACTTTCATTCTGTTTCACAGCAAAGATATCCTCCCTCTCTGTAGTACCTCACTATCACCCATGTACACATTTTATCAGTCTTTATCACCTTCCAGGTTAACTATATGAGATAGTGGTCAAAATATGAGTTCTGGAATCAGACTTCCTGAATTCAGGTCCTGCCACCACTACTTTACACCACTGTGGCCTTGGACAAGTTACTTTTCTCATCTATAAAAGGTAACTAGTGAATATTTGTCCTTATTTACTTTTTTGTAGGGAGATTTCTCTGGTGGTCCCACATTTTTTTTAATCATTATTTGTAGTCCTACTTATATTTGGAGAGTCTCTCCCTTTATGAATCCTGGTGCAAGGGAGAGAGTCTAGCCTCCCAGTATGGAAACTAGAAATGTGGGACATTCATCATCCCCTAGGATGCAGCCAAATAGTCAAATCTAGACAGATAAACCCATTTGAGTCATCTATTTTGACTCAAAGAAGCAAGAATGGTGGGAAATTATTCTGGGGCTAAGTAGTACTTCTCTCATAGGAAGGTCCACTTTCTCCAGCAGCAGAGATGAAGGGACAATGGGGACATCAGACTTGGCAGCATCAGCAGTGCAGACTGAGGCATCTAGAGCTCAGTGCTTGTCAGTTCTGAGGGACAATTTATGCTGCATGAAAAGTAGCTGCTTAACTGAAATATACTGACTAGAAGGAAAACAAGAAACAGAGAGAGAAAAGCAACTGATCAAATCAGTCCTCTGTTTAAAAACCTCTAATAGCTTTCTATCCAATAGACTAATATGCAAATATTACTTTGACCTATAAATCTCTTGGGAATTTGCTCAAGCCAAACTTTCCTAATTCAATCCATACAACTTAGTCTCAGACCACAACAGATTCCTCTCCAGGTTGCAATATTATCATTTATATTCATGTCTTTACTATTTAAGGCTTCCCAGGTGACACTAGAGGTAAAAAAAAAAAAAAAAAACCCTACTGTCGATGCAAGAGACATAAGAGACATGGGTTGATCCCTGAGTCAGGAAGATCCCCTGGAGGAGAGCATGGCAATCCACTCCGTATTCTTGCCTGGAGAATCCCCATGGACAGACGAGCCTGTGGAGGGTGGTGAGGGGCTACAGTCCATAGGGTCACACAGAGTCGGACACAAATGACCCTCCAGGGGATCTTCCCAACCCAGGAATCCAACCCAAGTCTCTTAAGACTTCTGCATTAGCAGGCAGATTCATTACCAATAGCACCAGCTGAGAAGCCCTTAGGGCCCTTCTTAAAAATCCCTTCCTTGGCCAGCCTTTTCTAACTGCTCTGCCAAGAGAGAATCAAGTGCTCCCTTCCTGGGTGTTCTCCTAGTCTTTGATAAGCACCTCAGTTCAGTTCAGTTCAGTCGCTCAGTCGTGTCCGACTCTTTGGGACCCCCATGGACTGCTGCAGGTCAGGCTTCACTGTTCATCACCAACTCCTGGAGCTTGCTCAGACTCGTGTCCATCAAGTCGGTGATGCCATCCAATCATCTCACCTTCTGAAAGGCACCTACTTAGAGCATTTACATGTTACATATCACAGGAATTGTGATATGCATGCATACCTTCTCTGGGGCAAATTAGTTTTTTTACTTCCTCATTCTTAGCATCAAGTATACTGTCAGTTGATGGGCACTAAAAAAAATTAAATGTAAGCATGAAGTTCAAGGACCTAGTTTTGGAAGAAACCAACTGTAAAAGTCTTAAAAAATTAAGACACAGTTTGGTCTCAGCCAAGAAATATATTTGGGCCTAGAGGGTGTATCTACTTAAAGTATAAAAATGTAATCTTTACATAGAGTTTACTGCTTGGGGTACATAAAATCAGGTACTGAACAAGAAGCAGAAGTAAGAAAACAGATACTGCCATTCCAATAAACATTTTTCTCCAATAAACACATATAAATAATCAATGCTCCTTGGACCAAAAGAAGTTTGTTAAGATGGGAAGCAAGACTAAGTGAAATCTAAAATAAGCTGACTTATTTCACTCTTCTTCTTTAGTTTGGAAGCAAAATAATTTTTGTTTGGGAGTTCTAAAGATATTTTGCAATACATAATGCAAAAAAAAAAAAGAGAGAGAGAACTTGAACAAAAAGAACTTAGCCATGCATGGGTGAAACCAGTGTCCAATGCGGGGACTTGGTCTGTTCATTGCCTTCACTTTGCAGATCAACTAACTTCACTTCTCTCTATTCATTAAGATCCTCATGTCCTCTTTTCCTTCTTACCTGGATTAAAATCTTTGATCTATCATTAAAATTATACCTTGGCAAACAGCTGAAAATCCCTTGCCACTCTGTGCTTCTATAACTCCTGTCTAGCAAAATCTCAGTCCGCTGACTATGGCACCCTGGCATGATTCATTCTTCATCTATCACCCCTCCCACCTTCTCAGAGAGGCTGCTCCCATTACCAACCTTCTCTCCTACATCCTCAAATGTTTTCTCTCTTCTGCACATTCCCATCAGGATTCAAACTTGCTCTAGTATCTTCCATCTTTCAAAAGTCCTTTCTTGTTGACTCACAAGCCTCACCTGAGACCACTCCTCTCTGCTTCCCTCCACAGCCAATCTTTCCCTAAAAGGTTTTCTGTGCATTCTCTGTGCCCATATACTGTTCAGTTCAGTCGCTCAGTTGTGTCTGAATCTTTGTGACCCCATGGACTGCAGCATGTCATGCTTCCCTGCCCATCACCATCTCCTGGAGCTTGCTCAAAATCATGTCCGTTGAGTGGGTGATGCCATCTTCTGTTGTCCCCTTCTCCTCCTGCCTTCAATCTTTCCCAGCATCAGGGTCTTTTCCAATGAGCCAGTTCTTCTGATACTTTGGCATCAGGTGGCTTCAGCATCAATCCTTTCAATGAATATTCAGGACTGATTTCCTTTAGGATGGACTGGTTGGATCTCCTTGCAGTCCAAGGGACTTTCAAAGAGTCTTCTCCAACACCACAGTTCAAAAGCATCAATTCTTCAGTGCTCAGCTTTCTTTATAGTCCAGCTCTCACATCCATACATAACTACTGGAAAAACCATAGCTTTGACTAGACAGAACTTTGTTGGCAAAGTAACGTGTCTGCTTTTAATATGCTGTCTAGGTTTATCATAACTTTTCTTCCAAGGAGCAAACGTCTTTTAATTTCATGGCTGCAATCACCATCTTCAGTGATTTTGGAGCTCAAGAAAATAAAGTCTCTCACTATTTCCATTGTGTCCCCAAATATTTGCCATGAAGTGATAGAAACATATGCCATGATCTTAGTTTTTTGAATGTTGAGTTTTAAGCCAGCTTTTTCACTCTCCTCTTTCACTTTCATCAAGAAGCTCTTTTGCTTTCTACCATAATGGTGGTGTCATCTGCATATCTAAGGTTATTGATATTTCTCCCACAATCTTGATTTCATCTTGTGCTTCATCCAGTCCGGCATCTTACATGATGTACTCTTCACGTGAGTTAATAAGCGAGGTGACAATATACATCCTTGAGGTACTCCTTTCCCAATTTGGAAATGGTCTGTTGTTCCACATCCAGTTCTAACTGTTGCTTCTTGACCTGCATACAGATTTCTCAGAAGGCAGGTAAGGTGGTCTGGTATTCCCATTTTTTTTAAAAAACATTTCCACAGTTCTTTGTGATCCACACAGTCAAAGGCTTTAGCACAGTCATTGAACCAGAAGTAAATGCTTTTGTTGAAATCTCTTGTTTTTCTATTATCCAATGAAAGTTGGCAATTTGATCTCTGGTTCCTCTGCCTTTTCTAAATCCAGCTTGAACATCTGCAAGTTCTCAGTTACTATTTTGCCTACTGTAATCTAAGTCCTGTCTCTACTTCCAAAATTATTCTCACTACAGTCACCAATTACCTCAAAATTATTAACTTCTCATCTTACTAAACTACCAACCACATTCAACAAAGCTGACTTCTCTGTTCTTGTTGAAATGTTCTCTTCATTCTGTCCGTGACACCATATTCTTCTGAATGTCTTCTTTCTCCTAAACAGAGAACCTTATATCCAACTAATTCTTTAACATCACCATTATGTCTTGAATACATTTCAACCATAAAAGAGTAAAATTAAATTTTTATTTCCTTTCTGATTTGCCAAACTCCAGCCTTCCATATTTTGGTAAATGGAATCTTTTCTACCCACTTAATTGCACTACTGAAGGGGATGAAAGTTCCCCTTCATCCTTATCCCCTCATCCAAGCCATTTCAAGTTCTGTCTACTTTACTGACAAAATATACCTGAAACTATTAACTCTTGCCAATCTTCATGCTGTTTTTGTAGCCCAGGCCGTTGTAATCTTAACTCAAACTAAAGAGTTTCACTCCATTTTTCATACTTGCCTCCTCTTCCAAGTGACTTTCCACATAGTAGCAAGGGTGGTCTTCAGCTATTTAAATCCAACTGTGTAATTCCTCTACTTAAGTTTACAATGCTTGTCATTCTTGTTAGGATATAACATAAAACCTTTAAAATGGACCACATCTGGCCCCTGCCCATAGACTTATCACTTAACCCTCAGCCCCTCCACACACACCTTTGCTGGCTTCTTTTCCATTCCTTGAGTGCTCCTAGTTCCTTCTTTCCCCAGGGCCTTGATTCTAGTGCTTATATGCCTGGAGCAATCTTCTGTCAAACTTACTCCTTCAGTTCACTTCAGTCACTCAGTCGTGTTCAACTCTTTGCGATCACATGAATCACAGAACGCCAGGCCTCCCAGTCCATCACCAACTCCCAGAGTACACTCAGATTCATGTCCATTGAGTCCGTGATGCCATCCAGCCATCTCATCCTCTGTCGTCTTCTTCTCCTCCTGCCCCCATTCCCTCCCAGCATCAGAGTCTTTTCCAATGAGTCAACTCTTCACATGAGGTAGCCAAAGTACTGGAGTTTCAGCTGTAGCATCATTCCTTCCAAAGAAATCCAGGGTTGATCTCTTTCAGAATGGACTGGTTGGATCTCCTTGCAGTCCAAGGAACTCTCCAGAGTCTACTCCAACACCACAGTTCAAAAGCATCAATTCTTCGGCGCTCAGCTTTCTTCACAGTCCAACTCTCACATCCATACATGACCACTGGAAAAACCGTAGCCTTGACTAGACACAACTTAGTCGGCAAAGTAATGTCTCTGCTTTTGAATATGCTGTCTAGGTTGGTCATCACTTTACTTCCAAGGAGTAAGCATCTTTTAATTTCATGGCTGAAATCACCATCTGCAGTGATTTTGGAGCTCAAAACAATAAAGTCTGACGCTGTTTCCACTGTTTCCCCGTCTATTTCCCATAAAATGATGGGACCGGATGCCATCATCTTCGTTTTCTGAATGTTGAGCTTTAAGTCAACTTTTTCACTCTCCTCTTTCACTTTCATCAAGAGGCTTTTTAGTCCCTCTTCACTTTCTGCCATTAGGGTGGTGTCATCTGCGTATCTGAGGTTATTTCTCCCGGCCATCTTGATTCCTGCTTGTGTTTCTTCCAGTCCAGCATTTCTCCTGATATACTCTGCATAGAAGTTAAATAAGCAGGGTGACAATAGACAGCCTTGACGGACTCCTTTTCCTATTTGGAACCAGTCTGTTGTTCCATATCTAGTTCTAACTGTTGCTTCCTGACCTGCATACAGATTTCTCAAGAGGCAGGTTAGGTGGTCCGGTATTCCCATCTCTTTCAGAATTGTCCACAGTTTATTGTGATCCACACAGTCAAAGGCTTTGGCATAGTCAATAAAGCAGAAATAGATGTTTTTCTGGAACTCTCTTGCTTTTTCCATGATCCAGTGGATGTTGGCAATTTGATCTCTGGTTCCTCTGCTTTTTCTAAAACCAGCTTGAACATCTGGAACTTCATGATTCACGTATTGCTGAAGGCTGGGTTGGAGAATTACTTTACTAGCATGTGAGATGAGTGCAACTGTGTAGTAGTTTGAGCATTCTTTGGCATTGCCTTTCTTTGAGATTGGAATGAAAACTGATCTTTTCCAGTCCTGTGGCCACTGCTGAGTTTTCCAAATTTGCTGGCATATTGAGTGCAGTGCTTTCACGGCATCATCTTTCAGGATTTGAAACAGCTCCACTGGAATTCCATCACCTCCACTAGCTTTGTTCATAGTGATGCTTTCTAAGGTCGACTTGACCTCACATTCCAGGATGTCTGGCTCTAGATTAGTGATCACACCATCGTGATTATCCAGGTTGTGAAGATCTTTTTGTACAGCTCTTCTGTGTATTCTTGCCACCTCTTCTTAATATCTTCTGCTTCTGTTGGGTCCATACTATTTTTGTCCTTTATCGAGCCCATCTTTGTATGAAATGTTCCCTTGATATCTCCACTTTTCTTGAAGAGACCTCTAGTCTTTCCCATTCTGTTGTTTTCCTCTATTTCTTTGCATTGATCGCTGAAGAAGGCTTTCTTATCTCTCCTTGCTATTCTTTGGAACTCTGCATTCAGATGCTTATATCTTTCTTTCTCTCCTTTGCTTTTCACCTCTCTTCTTTTTACAGCTATTTGTAAGGCCTCCCCAGACAGCCATTTTGCTTTTTTGCATTTCTTTTCCATGGGAATTGTCTTGATCCCTGTCTCCTGTACAGTGTCATGAACCTCATTCCATAGTTCATCAGGCACTCTATCTATCAGATCTAGGCCCTTAAATCTATTTCTCACTTCCACTGTATAATCATAAGGGATTTGATTTAGGTCATACCTGAATGGTCTAGCTGTTTTCCCTTCTTTCTTCAATTTCAGTCTGAATTTGGCAATAAGCAGTTCATGATCTGAGCCACAGTCAGCTCCCGATCTTGTTTTTGCTGACTGTACAGAGCTTCTCAATCTTTGGCTGCATAGAATATAATCAATCTGATTTCGGTGTTGACCGTCTGGTGATGTCCACGTGTAGAGTCTTCTCTTGTGTTGTTGGAAGAGGGTGTTTGCTATGATCAGAGCATTTTCTTGGCAAAACTCTATCAGTCTTTGCCCTGCTTCATTCTGCATTCCAAGGCCAAATTTGCCTGTTATTCCAGGTGTTTCATGACTTCCTAATTTTGCATTCCAGTCCCCTATAATGAAAAGGACATCTTTTTTAGGTGTTAGATCTAAAAGGTCTTGTAGGTCTTCATAGAACTGTTCAACTTGAGCTTCTTCAGCATTACTGGTTGGGGCATAGACTTAGATTACCATGATATCCCCATGTCCAAGATAAGAGAAACCCAAGTAAGATGGTAGGTGATGCAAGAGGGTATCAGAGGGCAGACACACTGAAACCATATTCACAGAAAACTAGTCAATCCAGTCACACTAGGACTACAGCCTTGTCTAACTCAGTGAAACTAAGCCATGCCCACGGGGCAACCCAAGACAAAGCAGGTCATGGTGGAGAGGTCTGACACAATGTGGTCCACTGGAGAAGAGAATGGCAAGTCACTTCAGTATTCTTGCCTTGAGAACCCCATGAACAGTATGAAAAGGCAAAATCATAGGATACTGAAATAGGAACTCCCCAGGTCAATAGGTGCCCAATATGCTACTGTAGAACAGTGGAGAAATAACTCCAGAAAGAATGAAGGGATGGAACCAAAGCTAAAACAATACCCAGCTGTGGATGTGACTGGTGATAGAAGTAAGGTCCGATGCTGTAAAGAGCAATATTGCATAGGGACCTGGAATGTCAGGTCCATGAATCAAGGCAAATTGGAAGTGGTCAAACAAGAGATGGCAAGAGTGAACGTCGACATTCTAGGAATCAGCAAGCTAAAATGGACTGGAATGGGTGAATTTAACTCAGATGACAATTATGTCTACTACTGTGGGCAGGAATCCCTCAGAAGAAATGGAGTAGCCATCATGGTCAACAAAAGAGTCCGAAATGCAGTACTTGGATGCAATCTCAGAAACGACAGAATGATCTCTGTTCGTCTCCAAGGCAAACCATTCAGTATCGCGGTAATCCAAGTCTATGCCCCAACCAGTAACTTATTCCTTGGCTAATTCTTATTCATCCTTTAAATCATCTTACTGTCATTCTCAGAAAGACTTTTCCTGACTTCCTAAACTAGCATCAATTATAATCTTCATTCAAAGAGTATACCTTATATTTTTCCTCTACAGTTCTTACATCAATGAAGTTAGAGAATTTTCATTTAATTAACATCCGTTTCCCAAGTAGATCACAAGTTCCACAAGGGCAGGAATTGTGTCCATTTTGTTCAAGGTTGCATTCTCAGCATATATATCAGTACCCGACTTACTAATAAATATTTGCAGAATGAATGGGAAATTAGCACTTTTTATAAACCTGCATTTGACTGTCCTTATCTGATTTGAGGAGAGTAGGATTTGCTTATTTCCAAAGTGGGCTTCCCTTGTGACTCGGCTGGTAAAGAATCCTCCTTCAATGCAGGAGACCTGGGTTCAATCCCTGGGTGGGAAGATCCCCTGGAGAAGGGAAAAGCTATCTACTCCAGTATTCTGGCCTGGAAAGTCCATGGACTGTATAGTCCATGGGGTGGCAAAGAGTTGGACAGTCATGTCCAGTCATGACTGAGCAACTTTCACTTTCAAAGTGGGCAGAAAGAACAATATACCCTCAAGATACAGAATGACAATACACAGAGCAAGAGACATGGCTAAATTGCTATCGAATAAAACCCCCAGCTCAGTTCCGTAGATGAATGGCACAGAAACAAGGAGTCAGAATGTGAAATTAGAGCTGACTAAAGTCACATACTCTATTAGATGGAATTGCAACATTCATTTTAAGATCTGTATCTCAAGTCTCTCTTCATATTGTTCATGAACTTAAAGGCTCTATTAAACCACCAAACCTAAAACTGTAAGTACATTCACAAAGGTATGTATTTTTGTATATTTTGCACAGAAGTTATGAGTCTTGCTGCCTCATTTCACTGAGCTATACACTGGTTCCTCTGTCCAGAGGTGCAAACTAGAACATTTTGCATTTGATTTTATGACTCATCCAGTAACAGACATAAAATAATGAGGCCGAGAGAGATGCTATGCAGATGAAAAAAAGAAAGTCCAGAGCTGTTAATAATATTCCTGCAAAGTCTCAAGTAAAATTAAATAATAAACAAATCTCATACCACTCCTAGTCCAATCCAGAGCTCGTGATTACAGTGTTAAATTCCAGAAATCTTATCAATAATCATGGGAATTACATGCACTAAAAATCAGAAGAGTATTCTCAGCCTACCACTGCTGCCCACAAGAGAATAAAGGTCAGATACTTAAAATTATAAAAAGTTTGCTTCACTTTCTTATTTCCTTTCCAGAAGCTTTCTCATTCTGAAGCTAAAAACCTATGCTCATTGTTATTCCTTTAGTCAGTTGAATATTTCCTCAGCATAATTTTCTTCTATTCTACAAAATATGCAAATTAAATAAATTAAGAACAGAATGGATATCAATTCTTTAGCTTCACAGGTGACTAAATCTAAGTTTAATTTATAGCCTGCAAAACATTGTTGTTGTTGTTGTTTAGTGGCTAAGTCATGTCTATCTGTTTGTGACCCTGTGGACTGTAGCACACTGTACTCCTCTGTCATCCAGTTTTTCCTGGAGTTTTCTCAAATTCTTGTCCACTGAGTTGGTGATACTATCTAACCATTTCATCCTCTGCCGCTCCCTTCTCCTTTTGCCTTCACTCTTTCCCAGCACCAGGGGCTTTTCTAATGAGATGGCACTTCGTATCAGGTGGCCAAAGTATTGGAGCTTCAGCTTCAGCAACTGTCCTTCCAATGAATATTCAGAGTTGATTTCCTTTAGGACTGACTTGTTTGATCTTGCATTCCAAGGGACTCTCAAAACATACCTAAAGCTTAAATATACTGTCTTTCATGCTATATGGAAGGTTAGATCATTCCATTTAAATTGTTAGTTTAGCAAGATTTAGCTCTTTTTCTAAAGGGTTGTAAAACTTAAATCAATCATCATATTCAATATGAGATTTGATAATCAGGGTTGTTAAGCAAGAAAATATTGTGTTTCCAACTTTGCTGTTTTTAAACCTTTCTGGCTCGTTAATGATTCGAGCCTGTGCCTTTGGTCATTCTTGAATGATAATCATAGTCATAAAGTACAGTCATAAAATAGCAGGTATAGGAGATTTTTTAAAAATTTCACTGATTCCAAATTGTAATATGAAAGGTAGTTTCTTGAACAAACCACCAGTAGGTACTTCACTGATATTTACCGTTTTCTCCAAAAGGTAGTTTATACAAAATTTGCAATCAACTAAAGATTCTGCTAAATTAAGGCCTTCATGATTTAAGAACAGCCAGAATGTTCCTAATGAGTCCCACAGAACTAGAGAACTTCTAATAGAAGAATCTTTTGGCTACATAACTTATATGCAGAGCATATCATGAGAAATGCTGGGCTGGAGGAAGCACAAGCTGGAATCAAGATTGTCGGGAGAAATATCAGTCACCTTAGATATGCAGATGACACCACACTTACGGCAGAAAGTGAAGAAGACCTAAAGAGCCTCTTGATGAAAGGGAAAGAGGAGAGTGGAAAAGTTGGCTTAAAGCTCAACATTCAGAAAACGAAGATCATGGTACCCAGTCCCATCACTTCATGGGAAATGGATGGGGAAACAGTGGAAACAGTGGCTGACTTTATTTTGGGGGGCCCCAAAATCACTGCAGATGGTGATTGCAGCCATGAAATTAAAAAGACGCTTACCCCTTGGAAGGAAAGTTATGACCAAACTAAACAGCACATTAAAAAGCAAGAGACATTACTTTGTCAACAAAGGTCCATCTAGTCAAGGCTATGGTTCCTCCAACAGTCATGTCTGGATTATCTGGAAGTGAGAGTTGGACTATAAAGAAAGCTGAGCACCAAAGAATTGACGCTTTTGAACTGTGGTGTTGGAGAAGACTCTTGAGAGTCTCTTGGAGTGCAAGGAGATCCAACCAGTCCATCCTAAAGGAGATGGGTCCTGGGTGTTGTTCATTGGAAGGACTGATGTTGAAGTTGAAACTCCAATACTTTGGCCACCTGATGCGAAGAGCTGGCTCAATTGGAAAGACCCTGATGCTGGGAAAGACTGAGGGCAGGAGGATGCCAGGAGCCAGCGTGAGGAACTCTGCCCATGGCAAAGGTCATGAGGAAGGAGGCTTGGCATACGCAAAGGCATGATCAAGCCTCAGGAAACCCCCTGTTCCCGAGCATCTAACCCCCAAACTAGAGTGTTTTATGCTCTCACCTACACCTCTGACTTTACGGGGGGCTCTCCCCATCACCATTTCTCTCAGAGAAAGAGTTAACTTGCAGCTCCAGTTAATAAAAATTCCTGGGTGTGACAAGAGAGTTTCAACTTACAAACTCCTCTGAAGGTCCTCTAGCCTCCCTGATCGGGTTCATCCAGCCACATGTGATTGTTTACAGCCTTCCAACCATGAGAGGCACAAGATGCTTTAAAACTTTCTAAATACAGACTCCTTTGAGAAGTTAGAAGATTATTAGTATAGTATAGTGTGTTGATTAGAAATTATATTGGTGAAGGGTTTTTTCATTTGTCAGCCAATAATTACTGCTAATTCCCTGCCCTGGGAGTGACAAGGGTGTCTCAGGTCAAACCTCCCTGCTGACAAACTAGCTTGTGTGACAGGATTATCCATACTCCTGCCACTATGCACATGATTGTTTGCTACCTCTCAACAATAAACATCACAGAGAGTTTTGGAGTATTTTGAGAGTCTTAATTAGCATAGGGCTTTTCTCATTGTTGAGTCAGTGATTGCCACCAGGCCTCCATATCCTTAGGCACCTGGGAATATATTAATCAATGTATTTGGAATATAGAAAAGGAAATATAGTAGTTTTTGATGTTAGCAATACTAGACTTTTGAGTTAATGAATTTTCTCTTTTGTTATAGATCACTGTACTTTGTTATAAATCACTGTGTCCTTGCTATGTAAAAATGTAACTTTATCACTATCTTAAAACTAAATAGATCTTAAAGGGAACATTGGTGAAAGGTTTTCATTTGTTGGGCTGATGTTTGCTGCTAAATCTCCATATTCCTTGCCCTTATAATGAATATAACTAGCATATAGGAGAAATAAGTATTAACCTTTAAGATTAATCATGTTAACCTTAGGTTAAGTAAATTCCTTTCTTAGTTGTAACTCACTACACCCTCACCCTATAGGAATGCAACTTTATTTGGAGGGTGGTGCCTGATTTAAGAAAAAATCACCCCTGGAAAAAATAAGTTTTCTGGTTAACTGACTGGTATCAGAAAGGGCCATATAATGTCAGCAGGCCTCATGGCCAGAAGATGATGTAAAACCCATAAGACCTTTGTATAATTTTATATGAAGCACCTGATTGTGACAAGGGTCAGGTCTGCTGACCCCTACGTGACTCTCTATTCATCCCTATGTATAACAAAAGGTATATAAACAAACCTGAAAAATAAAGAAATCGGATCAATTGCCGGAAAGACTGATTCTCCCATGTCGTTTCTTTCTTGCTCCCCGTTTTTCTGGCTGAATTCCCATCTCCTCTCCTTCGGGAGAATGGAAAGACGCCTGTGGCCTACATAGGTGGTGATTGGTATTCCACATAAACCAAGTTAATTTTTCTCCACTAATTTTCCTACTACACTATCCATTTCTAATCTCTCTCTCCATCCCCACTTTCGAATTACCCTGGATCCACCGGGGCTAGACCCTGGCAGGAGGAGAACGGGATGACAGAGGATGAGATGGTTGGGTGGCATCACCGACTCAATGGACATGGGTTTGGGTAGATTTCAGCAGTTGTTGATGGACAGGGAGGCCTGGCATGCTGCAGTTCATGGAGTTGCAAAGAGTCAGACATGACTGAGTGACTGAACTGAACTGAACTGAAAACCAGTCAAAGGGTTCACAAGCAGTTCCCTCTCTTGGAATTCAAAAGCAGGGATGCAGTTCTCAAAAAGAGGGGTCTCATTTCAGATTTGGAAAGGAATTAGAGCTATTTGCTCAAACCACTGAGATCTGTGTTTATGGAGTCAAGATGTCATCATGAACTATTTACTATAAGTAATTTAAACCTGTAATAAATTGATATGCAGCTTGAGTAGCCACACATTTTCACAACTCTACCCTATAAACTAGCAGCTTACACTCAAAAATGCTGTACCTTTTTCCTTTGCACTCAGTCTACTTCCCCAGCTTAGGCTATAAAACCTCATCCAACAGCCTTATTTTCATCTTTAGAACTGAGTTTTTAGAAATTACTGAATTTTTTAAATCAGCAGAAGTAATGAAATAAATAAATAGGGAGATGGGCTATAGAAAGTAAAGTAAGCATTAAGAAAAATAATCACTACTTGAATCAGGCTTATGCTTGGACCCTCTTGCATCCTGCCCCTACACACTAACACAGATCAGCCATACAAGAGCATGGGTGGTAAGGAGTTTGCTTTCCAAAGATCTCTGTGAAATGGAATCTGCACTGCTTCAACTGAGGCTAAATGGTTCATTTCACCTTTGAAGACCAAACCAAGGAAGCTAGTATCAGAAAGAGCCTCCCTGCGTTCTCTCCTCACACAGCAGACCCTGCAGCATTCCAGATCATCATCCAAGAGGCTGCTGAGAAGCCAAGTTCCAGCCATTCTCCTGATTCCTCTTATCACATGTCTGTGCTGTCAGAGGGTCAGACCTAAAGGAGCAAAAACTTGAGCCTTGAAGGACTGTTCCATATTTTCCAGCCTTCAGGACCAAGTCAGAATCACAGCTGGCCTCTGGTCTTACTACAAAGAAAACACAGTCTAGAGACAATGTGTGCTTACTCAGGTCACACTGCCAATGAAGGCTCAAATTCGAAGATGAAATGAACATTTGGCCCTGACCATGTGGCTTTCCTTTTTTTTACTCTACTACCATCTCTCTACTGAACCAGATAGTTGGGAAGAAAGGCTGGCTCGTGCATCCCTATGTTTTGCTAGTATATTTGTTTAAAATTTTTGTTAATATGATGTAAGGCCAGAAGCAGAACAGCCAAGGAGGAAAGGCAGCGGTCTGCAAGGCAATACAGTTTTACAGAAGTCACTTCTTGTAAGATGGTCCAGCCACCAGCTCTCTGTTTCTCCATGTTTCCCAACCATTTTGGCAGAGTGTCATCTCTCCAGCCTCTAGAGTTACATATGGTGTAAGATCTCACTGTATAAACTGACAGCAGAACCACTCCAAGTTCTCCCCCCATAGAAAAGGGCTGGTAGGATCCCCCTGTGTCAGAAAAACAGAAAGAAATTGTATTTCAAGTAGCAAAGTTTCTATAGGGAAAAGAAGGCTCCAAGGTCCTCTTTCGAAGAAAGGGCCCCTGATCTTTTGTGCGTAGACCGCTTTTCAGTCATGTAAAGTTTGTGATTCCTTCTGACAATAATGTTTTTAAAAGCATAAAATAAAATATAGGAATAGAAAAGAAACCAATTAAATGTAAATACTAACATCAAATTGTTAAAAACAAATCAATGGTATAGCAATATACTCTTTAGTAATATATGAAACAACAAAATAGATTTACAGGTCTGATAATTGTCATGTTTTTTGAAGTAATTTTGAATGTAAATAATACATCATGATATAGGAAATGACTGTAATGTGATACAAAAATATCTGTGGTTTCTACTAATGGCTGCATCACAGGTACCTTGAATACTATTATAATTAGTTGCTTATATTAATAATGATAGGAAACGCTGAATTTATTAGAAATTATGGAAAATCAAGGTGTACTTTCCTTTCAGTCCAAGTCCATGGAACTCCTGAATTCTATCCATGGACCCCAGATGAAGAATTTCTGCTGTAAAGAATCATTATGTCTTTCTGACAGCCAATTTTTCCACTTAAAGAGTACATACTATGCACACTTGAGCATACTTAGTTTAACATTTCTTAATGCCATTACCTTTAAATTGAAGGTTATCTAGGAGCCAATAGGAATTAGATTACTCTGCCATTACTTTCACTACACCAATAGCTAATATAGTCTCATTAGCTCAATTAGCTCATAAGCATTATTTTCCAGAGTGAGATCATTGCACCAGTAAATATTGATTACTCACATGGATTATAGCAAGTCTTAGGTATAGGTCTGTCTGTCTCTGGGGTTGTATATGCAGGCCAAGATCTCAGCTGAGAATGTGGGGGTTAATCACTGGTTAAATGAGTTTACGGCTCTCCATTTATCACAGGGAGTAAAGAAGGATCTACTACACAGCAAGTGTGGACCAGCTGTTGCCTGCCTCCATTTTGGCATTAGGAATTAGGCAAAATCACAATAGTGACAGAGATTCAATTTAGTTCATAAAATTTGCATCGCCTTCTATTGTGTTTACCAATATTCCTATCCCCTTTGCTTACTCTTGCCTCTAAGCTTCAGCACACAGTAAATGCATTCTCAACTAAACACTATCTCTAATCATACTCTCTTTTTATTTCTGCATGTTAGTTTTTGCTGCACAACTGAATTATACATTGTGCACAACCAGAATACACACTTTATTTGCCAAAGCACTGAGCACAGTGCTGGGCACACTATAGGGAATTCTTATAAATACTTCCCTATTAACCAGAAGTAAATAAGAAATATTTAAAGAGAGAAGCAAATATACTGACTGCTTTATTAACCACTTTTTTGTTTTCATGGGTGTTCTGTTTCTAAAATAAATAAATACATCAGACATGCCAGAGGGAATTGGTGCAATGGGACTGTTTGGATAACAGTTGCCAAGGACTGATAACATTTTTTTGAGAAGGCCATATGAGCAAGAAACTTATTGAGAATGGATGGTATGTGATGGTTCTTAGCGACAGCAGTACCACCAAAGCCTAGCATTCATTTGTTCATTCATTCTTTCACTAAGTGAAGTCTCGGTCATGTCCAACCCTTTGCAACCCCGTGGACTGTAGCCTACCAGCCTCCTCTGTCCATGGGATTTTCAAGGCAAGAGTACTGGAGTAGGTTGCCATTTCCTTCTCCAGGGACTCTTCCCAACTCAGGGATCGAAACCGGGTCTCTTGCACTGCAGGCAACAAACATGTAAATAAGGGCTCACTAGGTGTAAAGGAGGGAAAAAACCTAGTGTTCAAGACTTAAGGAAATCAAAGCCTGAGAAGGTAACAATAATCCATTTGATTTCTTCTATTCCTTTCCTTTGTTGCTACCTAATTTAGGCCTTGAATCACTGAAACCTCTTCTTGTCACTGGCTCCCATTTCCAGTCATGTGTTATTTGTGAAACATAACCTCCTTCCCCAAATCATATTGCTGCCAAATGAATCTTAATAAAATAATTATAACACTGTTGCTGCTGCTGCTAAGTTGCGTCTGTCATGTCCAACTCTGTGTGACACCATAGACAGCAGCTCACCAGGATCCTCTGTCCTAGGATTCTCCAGGCAAGAGTATTGGAGTGGGTTGCCATTTCCTTCTCCAGTGCATGAAAGTGAAAAGTGAAAGTGCGGTCACTCAGTCCTGTCTGACTCCTCGCGACCCCATGGACTGTAGCCCACCAGGCCCCTCCGTCCATGGGATTTCCCAAGCAAGAGTACTAGAGTGGGTTGCCATTGTAATAAATATTATTACCTAAATGCTGCTGCTGCTGCTAAGTCGCTTCAGTCGTGTCCGACTCTGTGCAACCCCAGAGACGGCAGCCCACCAGGCTCCACCATCCCTGGGATTCTCCAGGCGAGAACACTGGAGTGGGTTGCCATTTCCTTCTCAAATGTATGAAAGTGAAAGTGAAAGTCAAGTCATGTCCGACTCCTAGCGACCCCATGGACTGAAGCCTACCAGCTCCTCTGTCTGTGGGATTTTCCAGGCAAGAGTACTGGAGTGGGGGTGCCATTGCCTTCTCCGACCTAAATGCTGGATAACAGACAAAAATTTTGAAGAAGAAACAATATTTCCACAAAATGTTGTATAGTCAATAAAAAAACAGTGTTCACAAAGGATTTTTAATAATATGGGACATTATAACTATTGTATTAAGTACGAAAACTAAAAATAAATTGTATATAGTGTAATCTCAACCACATAAGCACACACACAAAGAAATAGAACTAGATAGAAACAGCAAAATATAAACCACAATTACAATTATTGGGGGCTACAGAAATTATTGAAACATATTTATTTATAAAGAAAAATTTTATAATCAAAATGCATAACTTTTATATATCTTTAAGTCCACTAGTACCTTTTGCTAACCAAAAAATAATCCTAAAACTACAAATCCAATTATTTAAATCATAGTCACATCTCATTATCCTTCACTACCTTACTATGACTAGTGAGCAGCAGAGGCCAGTCCTTAGACTCGACGAGCCTTTAAAGGTATCCACATGCTGATGCCCCTTCCTTCGTCATAGTTTCTCCCACTTCTCTTCCCAAGAGATAGCTCATTTTCCGATATGTTACCCCCAAGCTCTCCAGCCTCTGTACCTTTGCTTAGGCTGTTGTTTCTTCTCAGAGCTAGATTAGGGGAGGGCCAGATGGCAACTACTCTAACAGTGTGTACTGAAATGGAGCAAACAGTGTTTACCAGAATTCCATTCAGAAACAGCACTGTAGGTGTTAAGAAGGAATAATTTAATAAAGCCACTTGGGAGTGGGGGCATTGGCAGAGGTAAGTGTGAATAATCACAGATGGCAGGTGGCTAGACTGCCTCCCAGGCAGAGGGGGTCCAGGTGACTGCAAGGCTTTTATCCTGCTAAATAGGGTGGGCAATCTTGATACTAGAGAGTCTTGGTAGGCAGTATAGAAAAGGCTCATGTGAGTCTTATCCTCTTCCACTAAACAAATGTTGAGCAAATATTTTAAAACCATCAGTGTGAAGGACCACCAAACCATAAACCTAGTCAGAGGACTCATACCTTTGTCTTGCTTGTACTGTAGGTCTTTCAAATATCACCTCCTCTATTATCTTCTCCTTACATCTCCCTCCCCTCCACCATCACCCTTCTCTGAACTCTCCTTGTTCTTAGTTGATATGGCACTTCTCATTCCAGGTTAAGATTATTTGAGGATGTTTGTTATCTCCTTTATTAGATGCTAAACTTATTTATATTTAACCGCATCTAGCATACTACTCAACACATTTTAAATAAATGAATGACTGAATTAATTAGAGAACAAGTAATCTATCTGGATGCTAAACCAAGAAGACAAAGATGACTTAAGAATAAGAAGATGCTCTTCAGATACATTATAAAAAATAGGAGATCCATTTGGGTCAATTTAAGCTAGAGCAGAGGAAGAGAAGGGCAAAGACTTGCTGAAGATTCTACCTTGGTGTGGCCATAACCTAGAGAAATAAAATCTTGAAGTATCAAGGGCCCTCTTCAGAGTACATTTCAGTGTCACTGTCTAACAGCTGTCTATAAGCAGTCCCATATCATTCATGAGGAAATGTCATTGAAATGTGAATAATTTGAAGCTCCATTGAAATCCCCTATGTAATTTCACATAGATGAGTGGCTTTCTAGCTTGATGTCACATGGAGTTCTTTGGATGGAGGTGGGTGTTGGAAAAACGTTCAGAACAGCATGCTATAAATAGAAGATTGCCTCACACATTCTAATAACAATAACCATCCCTGAACTATTTAGCCATCACCTGCTATATTTCACACTCCTCAAATTTCCTGACTCATTTGCAAGAGTCAAACCTCAGCCGTGAATCACTCTGTGTTGCTAGCTCAATCCTTTCTTCCAAAACTAACCTACAGATTCAGCAGAAAATCTCAGGTCCCACAGTAAATCATTTCTCACACAGGTAAATTGGACCATCTCCCTTTTCAATCCTCTGTGGGTCGCATATCCCTGGGGAAGCTGTTCCTCAACAAACATCTCTCAAGCTCCTTTCACAATCTTTCTATGATGCATTAATGCTCTCTCCAACCTTGGTTGCCAAGACCCAGTTTTATCACTTTCTGTGCCTCATTTCATAGTAATTTCATGAATATGAGCTCTTGCTATCCAGTCAGACTGAGATTTTCTTAAGGTCTTGGTCAGATCTTCCCTTTACCTCTCTACCCAGAGCTCTGAAAGTAGTATCTGCCTAAAAGATTTAAATGCGTATTTATTTGTCATTCATTTTCAATTTGGTGAGAATTCCATTTAAAATTCTACTTTTAAAGCAATTCAAACAAAAGGAAAAACAGTACAGCTCAAAGAAGATGCTTACTATACATTAGTTGACGTCGTTTATGATCTACAGCTTACATATCCTAAGTCCATTTATCCGCTTCCAGTTGGATGCTTACTATACATTAGTTGACATGTCATTGATGATCTACAACTTACATATCCTAAGTCCATTTATCCACTTCCAGTTGATCATTCTAACTTTTACAGTGGTGGTGAAAAATATCCAAATGAGCCCTCTTAGAATGGCTGTGTGGAGGATTTTTAAGCTTTGCTAAAATGAAGATTCTGCTAGACAAAAATCCTCCTTCACTCAGCACTGGAAGTCAGTTTTTGTGAACCTAATTAGATACTGGGATTTATACAATGTAAATGTAAAAAAATCTATGGGCTTCCCAGGTGATTCAGTGGTAAAGAATCCTTCTGTTGGGAAGATCTCCTGGAGGAGGAAATGGCAACACACTCCAGTATTCTTGCCTGGGGAATCCTATGGCTAGAGAAGTCTGGTGGGTTATAGTTCAGGGGATTGCAGAGAGTCAGACACAACTAAGCACACACACACTTACTTAAAGAAATCTAAATTCCTGATATATTCCCCACAACAACAGGCTGCCTGAAGCTGCTCTAAGCATATTTAGTCCTTTGAGTAAAGGCAGCAGATTTCTCAGCAGCCTTCCCATTAGGTGTTTGCATGTTTCCATGTCACCCACAATACCCTGGACACTGCAAGTAAGGAGACACTGCCTCTTGACTCACTTCAAGTGAGTCACAATTCTAGTTTAAAAATCATTTTTTAGGATACAAAGGTAAAATAATAAGGTACCTCTCATTTAGAGCCTACAGCTTTGGTATTTTGGTATTTTGTCTTTTCCCCTCATTTTTATGAAAGAAATTAAATATTAGAGATTAAAAAAGTCTTTTCTCATTGGTCAGCCTATCTTCTCCCCAGAGGAATTCAGTGTGATAAACTAAAAGTTATTTCTTAAAAATCTATGCATTTAGCTTGAATAATATAAATTTGTTGATAGCCAACTGTTTTTTGACCTAAAGAATGCAATTTTATGTATTTCAACCCAACATATATGTGTTTTGTGGGTGTGGCTTTAAAATGTATGTAAATAATATTATGTCCCTCTGTAATTTGCTGATCAATATTATTTTTAGAGGTCTATGTTTACTTGAGAGAGCTAGTGTATTCATTTTCACAGCTATATGGGATCCTGCTAAAAATAACCATATTTTCCAAAACAAACAATTTAGTGAGAAAAGTGGCATTATTTCACATCTTGGCAAATCACTTTAATGGCCAGACTTAATAGAACACAGCTGGATTCTCATACATGTTTCTGCCCTCAATCTGTTGTAATATGTTGGTTGAAGTATAGACAGATAGACAGATAGATAGATAGATAGATAGATAGAGATACAGATATATAATAGAGCCTCACATAGGTGTTGAAAAGGAAAGAGAAGCATAATAGCTTTCTCATGTATCTGTGAAAGTTCTTTGATAGTACTCAAAACACAACATGTGGCAGTACCTTAAAGCTTAGCTGAGATGTAAAAGTCTGAAACCCTATCAATGTGCATTTTGTCTTCTACTGCATTAAAATCCATTGAACTTTAAATGGATCTCAAGGCTATGGTTTTTCCTGTGGTCATGTATGGATGTGAGAGTTGGACTGTGAAGAAGGCTGAGCACCAAAGAATTGATGATTTTGACTGTGGTGTTGGAGAAGACTCTTGAGAGTTCCTTGGACTGCAAGGAGATCCAACCAGTCCATTCTGAAGAAGATCAGCCCTGGGATTTCTTTGGAAGGAATGATGCTAAAGCTGAAACTCCAATACTTTGGCTACCTCGTGGGAAGAGTTGACTCATTGGAAAAGACCCTGATGCTGGGAGGGATTGGGGGCAGGAGGAGAAAGGGCCAACAGAGGATGAGATGGCTAGATGGCATCACTGACTGGATGGACATGAGTCTGAGTGAACTCCAGGAGTTGGTGATGGACAGGGAGGCCTGACTTGCTGCGATTCATGGGGTTGCAAAGAGTTGGACGCCACTGAGCAACTGAACTGAACTGAACTGATCCATAAATCATTTCATGACAGCATGCATTGGTTACCTAGAAAATACTAATTCGCTGGGTTATTAGATCTTCTTACTGACATATTTCATCATAATTATCAAAAAGTCATATTAGTGTTATCACAAGCAATCTCCTCAGAAGAGTCTTTGAAGGAATGGGAAGTGGTCAAGATCATACTAGCAGACACAAGTTTTCCAAAATTCTAATTTCTACTTGAAATCTTGAATTTTATCTCTGGCAAAAAAAAAAAAAATGCTCAGTTTTTATGTGAATTGGCAGGTTCACTTTGTTAATTTTTAAGAAAATGTGTGCCAAATACCTGAGTTGGCATAATAACAGCTTGTCAAGCGTTCTTGCCATTTAAAATGCCATCCTATGAAAAAAAAGTGACTAGTGCAGCTTGCAACTTAAACTGCACACTTGCTTTTCCTCAGAACAACTATCACATTTGGATACATAGCAGAAATTATTTCATGCATTCTTTCCATTTCATCACACAGAATATTAAAAATACATTATTCAAGGTTTGAAATTTCATAAAAGTCATCATTTCTACTGATTCACCAATGATATCCCATTTTAAGTGGGCAGTGTTGAGGCTTCCCTGCTGGCTCAATGGTAAAGAATCCACCTGCCGTTCAGGAAACATCGGTTTGATCCCCGATCCAGGAAGATCCCACATACCACAGAGCAACTAAGTCCATGTGCCACAGCTACTGAGGCTGTGCTCTAGAGCCCAGGAACTGCAACTACTGAGCCCAAGTGCTGCAACTGCTGAACTCTGAGGGTCCTAGATCCTGCGCTCCATAACAAGAAAAACCACTGCAATGATAAGCCCCTAGCACCGCAACTAGAGAGCAGCCCCTGCTTGTTGCAACTGGAGAAAAGCCTATGTGTAGCAACAAAGACCCAGCACAAATATAAATAAGCAAATATAAAAACAAAATGGAGACACTGGCCACTTTCAGTTATTTATAGCTGTGCTATGTCTTTGTTGCCTCGCCTATGCTTTTCTCTAGTCTCAGCGAGAAGGGGCTACTCTCTAGTTGCAGAGGCTTCGTTTGTCATGGAGCACAGGCTTGAGGCACTCAGACTCCAGTGGTTTCAACATATGGGCTCAGTAGTTATGGTTCAAGGGCCCTAGAGTGCGCAGGCTTCAGTGGCAGGCTGGCTCATTAGTTTGCCTCATGGGCTCTAGAGTGCAAGCTCAGTAGTTGTGGTGATGGGCTTAGCTGCTTCACAGTGTGTGGAATCCTCCTGGACCAGGAATTGAATCCATGTCCCCTGCATTGGCAGGCAGATTCTTATCCACTTACTGCTAAGGAAGTCCAAGGATATTCTTTAAAAGAAATGAGTTGGTCTCTAAGTATGTGGTAGTGAAGAATCCAACAACTATTAGTACAGTTTGGTTGTTCAGTCACTCAGTCGTGTCTGAGTCTTTGCAACCCCATGGACTCCAGCACACCAGGCTTCCCTGTCCCTCACTATCTTCTGGAGTTTGCTCAAATTTATGTCCATTTAGTCAGATGATGCTGTCCAATCATCTAATCCTCTGTCACCCCCTTCTTCTCCTGTATTCAATCTTTCCCATCTTCATGGTCTTTTTCCAATGAGTCAACTCTTCACATCAGATGGCCAAAGTATTGGAGCTTCAGCATCAGTTTTGTCAATGAATATTCAGGGTTGATTTCCTTTAGGATTAACTGGTTTGATCTTCTTGCTGTCCAAGGGACACTCAAGAGTCTTCTCCAGCACCACAATTCGAAAGCTTTAATTCTTCAGTGTTCACCCTTCTTTATGATTCAACTCTCATATCCATACGTGACTACTGGAAAAATCATACCTTTGACTATACAGACCTTTGCTGGCAAAGTAATGTCTCTGTTTTTTAATACACTGTCTAGGTTTGTCATAGCTTTCCCTCCAAAGAACAAGCATCTTTTAATTTCATGCCTGAAGTCATCATCCGCAGTGATTTTGGAACCCAAGAAAATAAAATGGGACTGGATACCACAATCTTCATTTTCTGAATATTCAGTGTTAAGCCAGCTTTTTCACTCTCCTCTTTCACCCTCATCAAGAAGCTCTTTATTTCCTCTTCACTTTCTGCCATTAGAGTGGTACCATCTACATATCTGAGGTTGTTAATATTTCTCCTGGCAACCTTGATTCTGGCTTGATTCATCCAGCTTGGCATTTCACATGAGGCACTCTGAATATAAGTTAAATAAGCAGGGTGACAATATACAGCCTTGATGTACTCCTTTCCCAGTTTTGAACCAGTCCATTGTTCCACATTCAGTTCTAACTGTTGCTTCTTGACCTGCATATAGGTTTCTCAGGAGACAGGCAAAGTGGTTTAGTATTCCCGTATCTTTAAGAATTTTCCAGTTTGTTGTGATCCACACAGTCAAAGGCTTTAGCATAGTCAATGAAGCAGAAGTAGATGTTTTTCTGGAATTCCCTTGCTTTTTCTATGATCCAACAAACATTGGCAATTTGATCTCTGGTTCCTCTGCCTTTTCTAAACTGAATTTGTACACCTTGAGGTTCTCAGTTCATGTACTGCTGAAGCCTAGCTTGAAGGATTTTGAGCATTAACTTGCTAGCATGTGAAACGAGCATAATTGTGCAGTAGTTTAAAGTTTCTTTGGCATTGCCCTTCTTTGGGATTAGAAGGAAAATTGACCTTTTCCAATCTTGTGGCCACTGCTGAGTTTTCCAAATTTGCTGACATACTGAGTGCAGCACTTTAGCAAAAGCATCTTTTAGGATATGAAATAGCTCAGCTGGCATTTCATCACCACCACTAACTTTGTTTGTGCAATGGATTACCACAAACTTAGTGACTGAAAATTTATGATCTTACAGTTCTGGAAAAGTGTCAGCAGAGCCACCTTCTTTTCTGGAGACTGTAGAGGAGACTCCATTTCCTGACTTTTCTAGCTTCTGGAGGTGATCCATTTTCCTTGGCTTGTAGTCCCTTCCTCCATCTTCAAAGCAAATAGTGGAGGGCTGCAAACTCAATCATATCTCTTTGACCCTCCTTCTGCCTCTCTCTCTTGCTTTTTTTTTTTCTTTAATACCTTAGAGTTTATTCTTTTACATATAAGAAACTCAAAAGTGGGCTATCCATACTGGTAATGAAGTTTTACAATGACAGCAGGAATCCTTTCCTTTTAAAAAAAAATTTATTTATTTTAATTGGAAGCTAATTACTTTACAATATTGTAGTGGTTTTTGCCATATATTGACATGAATCCGCCATGGGTGTACATGTGTCCCCCATCCTGAACCTCCCTCCCACCTCCCTCCCCATCCCATCCCTCAGGGTCATCCCAGTGCACCAGCTCTGAGCACTCTGTCTCATGCATCGAATCTGGACTCACGATCTGTCTCACATATGATAATTTACATGTTTCAATGCCATTCTCCCGTATCATCCCACCCTCTCCCTCTTCCACAGAGTCCAAAAGACTGCTTTATAGATCTGTGTCTCTTTTGCTGTCTCACATATAGGGTTATCATTAACATCTTTCTAAATTCCATATATATGTGTTAGTATACTTTATTGATATTTTTACTTCTGACTTACTTCAGTCTATATAATAGGTTCCAGTTTCATCCACCCCATTAGAACTGATTCAAATGTATTCTTTTTAATGGCTGAGTAATATTCCACTGTGTATATGTACCACAGCTTTCTTATCTATTCGTCTGCTGATGGACATCTAGGTTGCTTCCTGTCCTGGCTATTATAAACAGTGCTGCAATGAACACTGGGGTACATGTCTCTTTCAATTCTGGTTTCCTTCTTTCCTGCTCTTGATGACCCTTGTGATTACATTGGGCCCATCCAGAAAAATAATAATAATAATAATCATCTCCCTATTTTCAGGTTAGCTGATTAGCAATATTAATTCTCTTCTGCCCTGTAAGCAGCCTGTAATCCTTACAGGTTCCAAGGATTAGGATGTAGACATCTTTGAGGGACCATTACACTATAGATCACACCTTGGTTGCCTTTTGGAGCTCACACAAGACTTAAAGGAAGGAATGTTGTTGGGAGAAAATTAATGACACCAAAGAAAGTCACTATTTTTGAAGACTTCAAGCTTTTTATAAGGTTGCATTATGTTTTGCCTTTGTTAAGTGCATTTATGCATTTATGAACATTTTATTTTTCTGAGACCAAAGCATAGGTCCTTGCAAAAGGAACAAATGTTTGTTTAGTGGAGAAGAGGTAGTGAGAGGGTTGATATAAAGAATAATTATATTTTATACACACATGTAAGCATACATTCTGGATAGTAAAGAAGAGGATGTAAATTAGGACAATATTTAAAAATAAAAAGGAGCTGTGGAAATAGAAAAATCTTTAATTCCAAGACCATATTACATTATTTCAGAGGTTTCCAAAAATAGCCAAATGAAGTAAGATTTCTATGTTTCTCTTCTAATTTTAGCATGGTGAGGAGGGGAGTGAATCCTTCTCCCTCTTCAAAAAAATGAAAACTATCAGAAAAATAAGTTCCAAGGAGACAACTTTCAATTCAGAGGGTAAGTTTTTATAGTTACATTAAATTACAGTGTCCTGAGCTCTCGGTAATGGGAATGTTGACAGATCCTGCAATATAGCAGCAGTACCCAGCGATTCTCACTCTCTCTCTCTCTTTCTCTTTCTTGCCCACCTTTTCCATTGCTTCTCCTAAATCCATTACCAAAAGATAACTAAGCTATTTTTTGGCCAGCTTTTGATTTATGTACTCAAATAAAATTCATAAAAATAATGTGATTTATTGGCCAAAAGCTATGTGATCTTTGATGGCCTAGTCTGTCCTGGAACATGTTGTCTAACACCATCTACTTTCTGTGATTCTGGACACATCCAGCTAGAAATTCTGAAGGGGCGGAAACAGACACAAACCCTGCCAACCCTTTACATCTGAGTCCCTTGCAAACTGTGTAAAGGGCTCTGAAAGATGGCAAGGGAGAAGCAGCAGAAGGCTGGTTATGGGGGATGCAGTGAGGGGTGTCTTGGGATACATTGCCTCTGATCATTGCCAGAGTTTCCTTCCTCTTTGGAAAGCTCTAGGAGTGTAGCTCAGTTGGTAAAGAATCCGCCCACAGTGTGGGAGACCCTGGTTCAATTCTTGGGTTAAGAAGATCCTCTGGAGAAGGGAAAGGCTACCCACTCCAGTATTCTGGCCTGGAGAATTCCATGGACAGTCCATGGGGTGGCAAAGAGTAAGACATAACTGAGTTACTTTCACTTTCACTTTCAGGAGTATGATGGTCCCTCAGGATCATACTCTGGGTTTACATCTTGCTGCAGTCTTTTGGAGGATTTTAAAGGAAGTAAATGCTTTTAGAAATTCCTCCTGTGTACAGAACCAACTGTTGGGGATCTGGAGTGGGTGAACATCTTCACAGGTTATAGCTCACTTGACCTGATTATAGCTATCTACAGTTCTGCAGACAGTAGTCATCAGAACTGCACAAGAAAGGGGGTATACACTTAGGGGTCTATGTTGTGAGCTGGCAGTTATGAATGTAAGCCCCAAACTGCATTGCAGAACCTAACAAGCAAGATTTTTGGATTGCCCGGTGTTTTTAAAATCTCTGTAACTCATGTTTATAATCTCATGAAAGATGCAAAACACATCTCTTTTGACACCATCTTACTTTCCCTCAGCAGATTCCTCCCCAACATGTCCTCTGCCTAGGACTGTTCCCTCCAACATCTCAACTGCACATCTTCTCCACCATTTCTTTCCCATTCAAAACACACCTGTGTCCCATGCCCTCAAGGCTCTTCCCAGGTAAAACTTTTGTTTTAACAGATGCTTTCTGGGAAAATAATAAATTAACCCACAAACAGTGAAGATAAATGAAGAAATTTCAGATCTGAGAAAATATATTTGAAGACAATGGATTTGGGGAATCCTTCAAATCAAACTACATAGTTTATTAGTAGAGCAGGCCTACATGATTTTTTTACCTTATATCTCTATCTGTCATTTGTTAAAGAAATATTTATTAGCTCTTGCTAATAGCAAGGCACAGCTGGAGATGTTGAAGAGGACAGAGAACTGTTGCCTTTAAGGATTTTGCAATATGGTAGATAAGAAATGAACATAAAAATACTATGCAGAAACATGTAAACAGAGTAAATCAGAGTATTACATTCTAAGAGATAAGCACTACTTCCTCCTGAGAAGCAGAGTATTTGCATATATTAAGGATCAGCTTCAGACACTACACATATATAGTTCTGATAATATTTTTTCCAACTATGTATACTAGTCTCACTGGAACACAAGTGAGGCTTCACCCCATCTCTGCTTATGATATAATGGCAGTAATAGCAAGTAAAAACAGAAAGTCATCAGATGAGGGGAGAAAAGCAATTATATAGCCTATAAAAATACCAGAGTGATTTTTGTTCCTTCCTAGCTGTCACTGACTTCAAAAACAAAAGACAAATCTGTAATCTTAAAAAGAAAGCAGAGAATTAGGCACTGATTTGATTTCACAGGAGATTAAGAACATTTTTAAAAGCATCACAGTCCTTTATTTTTCATGCACTTTGGGAAGCACAGTGAAGGGGGTCAGAAGATTGTTTTCCCTAGTTCTGCTTATCTTTATGTTGCTAGGAAAAATTAAAATATTCATCAAAAGTCCATTTGGAAATATTTACTGGTAGAGATGCAGCATCCCAGGCTTCTGGATATTTTATTGTTGTAATTTCAGAAATGTCACCTGCCTAGCAGATTGCTTTGCTTGAAGTGAGAAAAAAAATAGTGATATCTATTTTAAGCATCATGATCCTTAATTTCTTAATCTGCTGTTCTTGATTTCTATAATAAATCCATTCAAAGCTACACATATGCATGAAGAAGCACACAAAAATCACCTTTCCTTTTCTCTCCAAAACATTAAAGCCTTTTTATTCTGTTGTAGAAGACTCTTCTAAGTGAGTTCTCTAAGCCAACTTGCTAACCCATACATCACAGAACATTAGCATCCAGTAACTGGTGTAATATCTGACGTAGTTATTTCACCCATCAGGATCTCAAGGAAAAGTCACTTTTGAGCAGGGGAAGGGCTAGGGCCAGCTCTAGAAAGGGGTGGCATATTGTATTCAAGGTTCCTTTCCTCTCTCTTTTCTTCTCCCTCCCACTCTCCCCCTCCTCTGTTTCTTTCCCATTTAAACATAGTTGAATTTTCACCAAATCTGCAAAATACTAGCAAACAGTAACTATTAACGAATCACTAGAAATGTCTTTAGGACTGACAAAGATAAATATATTTTGAAATATATTCTGGAAATGCATCTCTGATCCACACGCTCCTTTGCTGCTGCTGCTAAGTCACTTCAGTCGTGTCCGACTCTGTGTGACCCCATAGACAGCAGCCCACCAGGCTCCCCCATCCCTGGGATTCTCCAGGCAAGAACACTGGAGTGGGTTGCCATTTCCTTCTCCAAAGCACGAAAGTAAAAGTGAAAGTGAAGTCACTCAGTCGTGTCTGACCCTTAGCGACCCCATGGACTGCAGCCTACTAGGCTCCTCCGTCCATGGAATTTTCCAGGCAAGAGTACTGGAGTGGGGTGCCATTGCCTTCTCCGGTTACTCTGTTGCTCTGTTAGGGCAGCCCAAACACCAATCCAGTGTGAAAGCAGTCTTATTTGGGCATGAAGAGGATTCTGAAAAAGAAGCAGCAAAAGCTACACAGGAAACTCCAGACTATTCTGAACCTGGCACCAACAACCATCTACCCCTTTCCTGAAAGCCCAAAGCTGGGTTCTTTGAGGAAGTGCTCTTCCTCCATATAACTTCTATTCACATCATAGATATCTTATTTGTCAGTCTCTTCAAATGAAAAACCAGCTCCTATATATGTCCCAAAACCAAGATATGTCAGCAATGGTCCTAAGTAGGTTCTGGGGTGGAAGTATTTGTCCAAAGTTATTCATCAGAGAAGAAAAGTTAATTTTCTGGATCACTAAATTTTAAACACCATCTCTCTCTCTCACTCTGGATAAAAAACATAATAAATGAACATCTTGACAATACGATACAGAAAGTGATAAGGATCTGTAAATGGCTCCCTATTTCTGTGTATGAATACACTTGCCTGTTTGAGAAATTCAAATATATAAATAAAAAAAAAAAACCTGGCCCCTTTGTGACTAGAGTGTTTGTGCTAACATAATGCATTGTCCTTCAGGGTTTTAAAGTCAAAAGGCTATACACCAGATCATCATGGCAAGCCCCTTAATGCAATTTATATTAATAAGTAATACATAGATTTGAACAATAATGACAGAGTACAACAATTAAATGGTGAGATAAGTTCTAAGCAGCCGTCTTATCATGAGGCAAGTCAAGTCGGCTTTTCATGTTTTGCCTCATCAATGCTTCTCCTCCTCCTTCATGGCCCTCCTGTTAGGCCAGTCCATCAAGAATCTTTCCTGCTTTCAGGCTTAGCTCAAATACCATATCCTCTATAAATCCTCCCTAACCAGTTGTCTCTCCTGCCTCTTACTACTACCATTACTTAATAATTGCCCATTGATCACACATGGTTTCATAAGAGATAAATTAGAACCTCAGAGATCACATTGCCTCTGCCAACTCAAGGACACTTCCAAGAGGCCTCTACCAGGTTCCTCTAGCACTGGCCACACACCCAGTGACCTCATCATTTTCATAATAATTTCTTCAACAGCCGCTCAGTTCTTCACTGATGAACTCCAACTGTCCCTGGATCACTTTCAGTCACTCACAAGTCCTGCTGCAATCAGCAACCCCCAGCTTCCAAAGTCACCCCATGCTGATATTGTTTGTCCCCAAGCTGACACCAACCCTGCAAGTTTCCCAACCCACTAATCTCTCAGGTTCACTTTTTTCCACATGCTTGCCAGCGCCTGGGATTTCTCAGAATTCTACCTTTTCCACCTACGCAAGTCATATCACCAACTCTTGATGCTGGGTAGAGTGTACGATGCCTCTTCAATGCCTTTCTGCCCTGAGATGCTGACACTGGTCAGCAAAATTAGTAGCCAGAAGAGGGCTAAGTACCTTCTATGCAGACACCTACCTGAGTCCCACCAAGAAAGGTGACAGGTCGCCTTTCTCCTCTGAACAAAGAAGAAATGTCCTAAAGTGTTGCACTACCTCTGTTGGCTCAGGAAATGTCTTAACTTATCCCAGCTCCCTCTGACTTCTCTCTTCCTCTCTTTCACATGGACTTTCTTAGGGTTATGGCACTCCCCTTCTCTCCCCAGGATCCCAGCATGAACCTTTTCTGGAGAAGGCCAGAGGAAGAGAGAGCACAGGCTGTGTATATCCCTCCAACAAACTCCCTGAGCTGAGGCACAGAGGAACACAGTGCAAAAGCCCCAGAAGCACAGTGTTGAAGGACAAATCCTGAGTCTACTGCTTGTTTGCATGTGACACTGGGCAGTCAACTTAATGTTCCTGTGTCTTGGTTTTCTCATCTGGAAAATGAGTGAGTAATGAAACCTAACTCATCACGTTGCTGTGAGAATGAAAGGAGGTTAACACACGCTGTTAGAAGAGTCTCCATGGAAAGCACTCACTATTTTTAGCTGGCAGAGAGGAGCACTCATTTTTACATGATCCTTCAAAAGTAGCTGTGTCCCCATCAGCTGTGTCATCCACCTCAGTTCACCTTTCCTTCTTCCCCAGGATTTTACAGCAGAGTGCTGGAATCTCTCCTTGGGAAGGCTGGGCTTTTACAAAGTCTCCCTGGGCCATGGGTGTATGTCCAAGTCAGCACTCTCCAAGTTTTCCCCAACTGCATCCCAGAGGGGCCAAGACAAGTTCACTGGTTCCTGATGGTTCTTTAGCCTATATCAAGGTCTTTCTACCCATTACCAGATGCAGAGGTGAATGAGACTCCTCCCAGGTCCCTTGGTGTATAATTCAGGTCCCGTATTCCCACAGAGGCCCTTTTGTTCATGCATGGATACCTAATTCATTGTTGAAAGGAGAGACAAAAAGAGAAAGTCTTATACCACTATGATGCTGACATTGCTCCCAGGATTCTCAGTTGCACATTTAAATGCCCCCATACAAGACAATGTTCCCCATATTCCCTGCTCCCCTTTGAGGAACACCCTCAAATGTGGTATTTTTTTATCTTTCACATTACATGGGTAAGTCTTATGTCTACTACCAAATGGAAGACAAGAGCTTGCCTTTGACTTCTTAAAAAGTGCCATGACCACACTCAAATGCATCCCAAAGTGCCATGACCATAGTATCAGTAAATGTTCCTTGACTTGATTTTTGTATCCAAATTAACAAAAAATCCCATAAGTGGTGTCAGATATTTATTCCTCATACCTACAGAAGCCCAGCAAATCACCCACAAGTCCCCACAGCTCCAAAGTCAAGGATTCTGTCCCTCCAGGTATCAGGAGCTCAGTAGGGTTCGTCCCTAGCTGAATGAAGCACAGGCTGGAATCAAGATTGCTGGGAGAAATATCAATAACCTCATATGTAGATGACACCACCCTCAGGGCAGAAAGCAAAGAGGAGTTAAAGAGCCTCTTGATGAAGGTGAAAGAGGAGAGTAGAAAAGCTGGCTTAAAACTCAACATTCAAAAACAAAAATCATGGCATCAGGTCCCTCAATCACTTCATGGCAAATAGCTATAGAAACAGTGACAGGCTTTATTTTCTTGGGCTCCAAAATCACTGCAAATAGTAACTACAGCCATGAAATTAAGATACTTGCTCCTTGGAAGTAAAGCTATGACAAACCTAGACAGAGTATTCAAAAGCAGAGACATTACTTTGCTGACAAAGGTCTGTATAGTAAAAGCTATTATTCTTTTCCAGTAGCCATGTATGGATGTGAGAGTTGGACCATAAAGAAGGCCAAGCCCCAAAGAATTGATGCTTTTAACTGTGGTGTTGGAGAAGACTCTTGAGACCCTTGGATTGCAATGAAATCAAACCAGTCAATCCTAAAGGAAATCAAGCCTGAATATTCATTGGAAGGACTGATGCTGAAGCCCCAATACTTTGGCCACCTGATGCAAAAAAGCCGACTCATTGGAAAAGACCCTGCTGCTAGGAAAGATTGAAAGCAGGAGGAAAAGGGGACAACAAAGAATGAGATGGTTGGATGGCATCACTGATTTAATGGATATAAGTTTGAGTAAACTCCGGGAGATAGTGAAGGACAAGTAAGTCTGGCATGCTGCAGTCCATGGGGTCACAGTCAGACACAACTGAGCGCCTGAACAACCAGGACACACAAGGGTCCCTCCACCTCTGATCAGGGGCCATCCAAGATCTCTCTTCCCTCAGACTTTAGGGAGACTAACCAGAGAGGCTTGTTTCAGTAAAGATCCCTGGCCCCAACCCACCACAATTCTGATTCAGCAGATTTTGAGTAGAGCTCAGATATCTGAAGTTTTAGAGGGTGATGCTGATGAAAGTTATAACCTCTGTGGAGGACGGAGAATGGGTCTTGTCCTTGACTGTTTTTTCCAGCCCAAGTACAAGATCTTAAAATATGTTTGTTGTTCTGACCCCAAAGCAGCTGGTCCTAACACGAGAGGCAAGCCAATATAGCGCTGAATTAGAGTAGGGGTGTTAGAGATGAGACTGGAGATGCAGCTGCTCCTGCGCTTTACCTGCATCTTTCGTTTTTCCTGCTGGGAACCACCCTCAGCCTCACTTTGCACCTTGTCTACAACCATCTGCTGGTTCTGGGAGCTTCCAGCTATCTTACATCACCCTCTTGGCCCCTGCAGTTACACATGGGCACATGGTCCTGTGTTCTACCATCCGCACCAGCCTCAAAAAGAAGCTCAGGTGACTAGAGAGACTACCAGCAATCTGGAGGAAAGAGAAGGAACTTGGGCTGAATTCCAAGAAGAAACTGATCCAAGTGCTCAGCCCTCCTCTCTGTTTCCCTTTGCTTTACAGGAACTAGTGGCTTCGGGAAAACTGAAGCTGTGGCTGCCGGCATTTGTATGTGTCGTCTGATGGGGAATAAGATGATGATTAGGTGGGCAGGGACTGAAGCCAATGCAAATGTTGTGGGCTGAAAAATCCTTACAGAGTTTTGAAATCTTCTACAAGCCTGACTCCCCTTGTGTCCAAACTTCCATGCATCCACCATTTCTCACGTAGCTCAGCTCCTCCATCCAGAGAGCAAAGCAGAGGCTGGAAGAGCAGCTCCAGTGATGATGTAGTGCTTGGAGTGGCTCAAAGTGAGGCACAGTAGCACTGAACAAAACTGAGCTTCAAGGAACGGAGACTGGGGTCTGGTTACAGTTCCTTCATCCACTGATTTGTTCACTGAGGTTTCAATTGCCTAATGCGAACAATGAGGTGGTGAGAAGTGAAGGACTAGGGGCTTTGCGTGTTAGACACCAATATAGATCTAAACCCCTGTCCTTTTATCCATTCCTTTCTCAAAGTATTGCATCACAAAAGCTCATCTCTATGGAATGCAGAATTCCTGAATCCATTAAGTAAGAACAATTTTTGATAGCCTCCATTTTGCAGATATTGATGCACAGAAAACTAATAAACAAAAGTAAGCACCTAGAAATGATAAATTATTATAAATTTGTACAATCATCTCAAGAATGATGGTGTTCTGCTCTCTTCTTCATTATTAAAGAACTAGACAACCCTTTTTTAAAAGAGAATGGTGAATAGCAAGAAGATAAATATTTTACATTTTGTATTCAGGATCTTCTCTCTACAAAGAGAAATTTCATCTTATAAATATCTCATCTTATTTATTCAATTACTTCATTGTGTACTGCTCTTTCCCAATTGAATTTATTATATGGGGAGAACAGCCCAGGTTGTTTTTTTCTTTTGTACTTGAAACTCAGGGTCACTCCTGCATTTTGCACTAAATAATCATCTTCACACATTTTCCTTTGCCTCTTCTGGATTTTAATATTTGAAAATGGGTAACAGCCTTTATTCTACAAAGGTGGTGATTTACTACTCATAGCTCAACTCCCAAAGTGTGAGAGAGTACAGAACTTATGTAAACAGGGACACCTTTTGCTGTGACAATTTCAGCTAGCACTAATACTCATTACTTTCCAGTCCTCAAGAAATAAAACAAGGGCACTAGGTGAAAATCCTATATGCCCATAAATTTTGCAAAAATTCAGTCTTAATGGAATGCACTGGACACAATCACCACCCAATATATGTTTACCAGCTAAGCTGACCACTCTTGAAGCAGGTTCTAAATGAAGTGAAAGCATAATGTTGTATATTTAAATTGTATTTTCCAGTTTAAAAATGCCTTACCATAGCTCATTTGGTCCCCACATCAGTCATTAGCCCATTTTACAGATTAAGATACTGAGAAAAGTTCATTTCACTGCTTTCCAGAAGAGACTAAAACCATTACTGTTGGGAAGTGGGATATTTTTGTCACCATCCCAGTTTAAGCAACATTTATGGCTACAAGGCAAAGAAGACGACCCAGGGCACTGGAAGTAAACAGACCTGATTTCAAGTTCTGGTTTGGCTGCTTACCAGCTGTGTCACCTTGGGCAAGTTACCTAACCCACTTGAAACTCAGATTTTTCACCTACAAAAAATAGAGCTAGTAATAAACTACCTCTTTGGGTTTTTCTAATAGTTAAATAAAATGATGTAAGTAACAGGCCTTGCTTTGATGGCTGGCACTCAGTAACCATGCAGAAAAAGATGCTTTATAACAAAACTACACAGTGCCACCTGCTCTTCCTAATTAACATCCTTCTTAAACACACCCAAATGAAATAACAAACCAAGTAAGATTCCATCTCTGTCCCTAGGAAGGAAAATTCTAAAATCCATTCTAAAATCAGCCACACTGTGCCTTTATCTTTTATAATAATGAAGTCTTTACTCCAAGAAATTTACAAAAGCATGTGTCCCTTAAACTAGACACACAGAGGAGGGTTTAGGAAATGAGCCACCTCCTAGGGCAATTTCCTTCACAATTTCCTTTGCATCTTTGACCTATACAGAGTTGCTTTCTTATTCCTCTTTACCATTGATTAATGGCATATTTTTCAGGTGATTTGCAAGCCTTTAACTCATGATATCCTGACTGAAGCATGACAAAACCATAATCGTTGATGTATCCATCAGGCACATTTCACTCACCTAACCTGGGAAACAGATACCATCTTCATCAAAAGAAAATTGCTTCATGCTCTTGGGCAATGCACGCCTCATTCCAGGCCTCCTTCCTCCCTTCCCGTCCCTGCTTAGACACCCGGCAAATGGGATTCCTTCACGGAGGGCTTGGAGGGAATCCAATTCAAAGACATAAAATTGGCAGTTTTTTCATCTTTCAAAGGCCTTTTCAATATGAATACTGCTACAGTCAGACTTGCTTTGATTCTCACAAAGCGTTGCCTCACCTCCAAGACTGTTGCTAGGATATAGGGGATATCACAACTCCTGAATATACAGGCGGAAGGAAAAGATTTTCCTCCTCCTTACAAATGTCAGTCCAATTCTTGCTCTGCTTTTCTTCAAGGCCAAACTCAGGACAAAGAATAGGATTACCAGGATGAAGTATTCAAAATAAAAGTCAGAAACCAGAGAGACCAGCAGCTGACTGGGAACGGGGGTGGGGAAGGCCCTGTGGGAGAGAAAGTTTTGCTTGCTACAGTGATCAGATGACTCACCAGATATGGACCGGATCCAGAATTAGCCACCGTGACTGTGTGTGTGGCGGGGGGGAGGGGGGGAGGAGGAGCAGTGTACATGCCAGTGTGTATATCACAGACAAAGGAGGGTATTAGAAATCAACCATTAATCAGAGACTGAAATGTCCCCATTATTTCCTCTCTAAAGGCCTAATGCCCTCTCTAAAGTCAATAGATCAGAGAAGGAGCATTAGGATTTATTAAGCTTGAGGCCTTATTAATATGCAAATATGACATCTGGAAGGGTTAGCATATTACCCACTGTGCTAGTTTTAAAATACAGCCATAAATTCCTTTACATTCTTCCCTTCAAAAAGTGGAGCCCAGTTCCCCTTCTCTTAAATGTGGCCTGTATTTAATGACTCATTTCCAGCTAAAAGAATGTGGTAGAAGTGACAGTGATCCTCAGTGACTTCTGAGATTAGAACATAAAAGGTGGTGTGGCATCCTCTTATTTCTTTTTGTCACCTGCTCTGAGGGAAAGTGGCTGCCATGCCATGAGGGCATTTGAGCAGCTCCATGGATAAACTTAAAAGGAGCGGGACTGAGGCCTCCAGCTAATAGCCATGTAAGTGAGCCATCTTGGAAGCTGATCCTCCAACTGCCTTCAGGTCTTCAGCTGACTGAAGCCCAAACCAGCATCTTAACTGTAACCTCATAAGAAACCCCAAGCTAGAACCATCTAACCAAAGTCCTCCCAAATTCCTGACCCAAGAAAACTATGAGATCATAAATGTTTGCTGTTTTAAGCCACTCAGTCTGGGTTAGTTTGTTTTGCAGCAAGAGTTATCTAATTCAGTCACCTTTCCTCCACACGTGTATTAGTTCAGATTAGCTAACCGTCTAGCCATGGAAGAAATCAGGCCTAGGACTAAACTATTTTAAAGAGAGGGGAAAGTCAGATATTTTAGATCCTTTAATCGTTTAGAGGCCAACTCACGCTAACAGAGATGACAAGCCAGGGTAGAGTGCCATGGGAAATCTTATGACATCAGAGCCAGAAGGGTCCAAAAGGAGATGGGAGGAATCCAGACAGGAGCTCTGACCTTTGTTTTAATGTTACACAGAATTTACCTCTCAGTTATCACAGGAGAAGCCCATCTTCTGCTTCTACAAGATGAGACTCACCTGCACCCAATGAGGCAAGGCCACAAGCACCAGCAACCATCTATACAGAAAACCAGAAGAAGGAAGATGGATCGTGGTCAAGAAAGGCCTGAATATTCCCAGTTTAATCACTCTAAGATTAAAGCAGTGACATTTTGAAGAATACAATAATTTCACAAAGACCATGCACCACATGAGTTTAAACAACTAGACTAGTCAGTACAAACAAAACAAGATTCCTACTGCAACAATTCCCAAACCTGGATATACACTGACGTTGGAGGAACTCTGGGGAAATGCAGATTCCTTGGTCCCACTCTGGAGGACAAGAATCTCTGGGAGTCAGAAGCTGCTGTGTCAGTGGCTTTAGTGGCTTTAGTCACAGTTACCTCACTGGCCTCAGATTCCTCATCTACAAAGATGGGACCTTTGTGACCACTGTCCTGAGAACTGGACTGATATTCCAATAGCACAGGCTTTTCTCACAGAAGCCCATCCATAAATTATAGCCCTGAGAAGTCATTAAGAGCTTCTAGCAGACGTTTGCAAAAGCATTCCCAGTCTTTAAGTATTCATAGCAGAAAAACACAGGAATGAAATATACTAATATGTTGATTATAGTCATCGCTGGATAGTGGGGTTTCAGGTAATTCAGCAGGCTTTTTAGTTTTATTCTCTTTCCTTTCTTTTCTTTTAAACAATGCCATGTAATATGTATAATAAGAAAACAATGTCATTGAGTGTTTTTTAACAAATGGAGGGAGAAAAGCAGGAAGTAGCAGTACCAGACCCAAGAGGCTGGAGAGGCCTGAAGACAACTGTATCCAGAGAGGAGCCAGGATCACAAAGCAAGGAGCCACTTGGGAGCTGGAAAACACTGGAACACAAAGAGGCCAGAGTACCTTTCCTTTCCTCCAGTCCTCTGATTTCCTATCCCATTTTCCCTTTGGCTTACCCTGACTATGCTGAGCAAGGGCCTGGGAAAGGCAAGGAATCAGTCAGAGAGGAATGACTAGCACCATCACTTTTCGTAATTATTTTCCAATTTATCTTTCGACATTTGGGAGCATAGAAAGGGATAAGCCCACACAATCCTACAGTGCTCCTGGCACCACCACACTAGAAAGAGAATGCATTTTTAAAGCTCTGTGAATACCACCGAGCTGGATTGCATAAGTTCATTTTTTATGGAAAGGCCCTAAAGGCATCAAAACCAGAGGTGGGAGGAAAGAGTACAATTCACAAAATGAGCTGTATTGCTCATTGGAAATGTTTTATACTTAGGTTTGGGTACTTAGGCCTATTCATAAGATTTATAAACAGAGAGTTCTTGTGGATAAGGTTTCATCACTTGTTTGCAACAGGAAAAAGACAGTTACACAAGGTCAGGTTTTCCAGGGAGGTCATCACTTTCTTCATTGTCTCTGTTCTTTGTGTAATCAGGCAGTGCTCTGAAACATGGAGACCCCTTTACAACAACAATAATAATCCACTTGAAAGAAGAGACGATCAAATACTCACCAAACCAAATAAGAATGTGCATACTTTTTGTGATTATAAAAGTTCTGAGAGGTATAATCTGTTTCTCCAGTACCCTAGTCACATACTTCACCTCCAAACACAACACAAGGTCTCAACAAGTTTTACAAAATACTCTGAGTTAACCAAGTTTCAATTTTAATTCTCTTTATACACATCTCCTATTCATTTATTAGATTTGTTTAAACTGCAGTCTCTGCTAAACGCCAGTCCACAAACACAATAAAAATTTTCATTAAAATATTTAAAACCCAGAACAGCAGCAATAACACCAAAACTAAGTGCTAGCAGCCTGCAACAGCAAATCTCAAGAGGCCCTTCCACCATGCAGCACTCTTGAAAGAGGCAGCGTTTCACACTTTGTCCTAAAAGTTATTAAGCCTGTACTGTCAAAGGGGCAGGGTAAGAAGAGTTCCTGAAATATGGAACTGTCCAAAGAAAAAACCTGAAAGCCTTTTACTCCCTCCTTCCTATTTCCTTTATAATGGGTAGTTGAGTGGATGGATGGATGGATGGATAGATCAATCAATCAATCAACTGATCTAGTGTTAGTCACTCAGTCATGTCCGACTCATGTGACCCCAAGGACTGAAACTCTCCAGGCTCCTCCGTCCATGGAATTCTCCAGGCAAGAATACTAGAGAGGGTTGCCATTCCCTTCTCCAGAGGATCTTCCCAACCCAGGGATTGAACCCAGATCTCCCACATTGCAGGCAGATTCTTTACCATCTGAGCCACCAGGGCAATAGATGGATAGATAGATCGATCGATAGACAGACAGATAAAATGACTGCATGGAGTTGAGCCTGCTGTGAATATGCAAGTTACCGTCTTGGAGGCCTGAAGAGGGTCAGGAACTGCTGCTACCCCAGGAGAGGTAGAGGGTCAACTTAGTACCAACAGATGGAGGCACCTGCATATATACATTGCCTGTACACACTGCTGTCTATCAAATTCATTAAAGTAAGAATTAAGTGCCTACAGTACACCAGACATAATTATGTCCCCCAAACTAAACCCAGCAAAACAATAAAATGATTTGATATAAAGAGTAGAATTTTGGAAACGAAAACTGCTCTGGGAGACATTGGCCTTGAGTACCGAGGACAAGCCCAGAAAGCTGGCCCATGAGTCCTGAGGATATGGCTCTCTTCCAGGATTCTGCCTATGACACCCCTGCCCCCATGGGCCTTTTTCCAAAATCTAGCATTGCCTGAAATCTCTTTTACAGGGGTAGTTCCACAACGTGCAATAAAAACCTCAAATTGCTAGCACACCTGGGAAAGGTAACGCTGTTAACTTGATTTCACACAAAGTCTAAATAGCTGCTTTCTACTTTGGTTTTGATGTGACGGTGAAGGTTGAGTGATAACAGGGAGGAGACATAAGACAAGGATCCTGTGTACCTGAAAAGGAGATGCCCTGTGAAAGAATAGGCAAAAATGATGTCTGAAATAAAATTCTTTTATGCCACAGTTTAGCCTAGGGAAGGGCAACTTCTCTTGCTCATTTTTACATTCACCAACACACAATATCATAGAACTATCTCAATGACCCCACCCCATGACACCTAAAGTCAATCCTTGGATAGTGACCGAGGCAGATTCCAGAGCCCGGTGTCATGAACTCACAGTGGTAGCAGTATGCTTCCTGTTCTGTAACTAGGGAGAGAGCATCGGCAACATGAGATAGAAAGGGCTCTTGACAAAAAGAGCAGAGAAACCCACGTTCCTTCAAATTATTTGTTGGCTTTTTAAGGAAACCTTTTATGTGTTTTGTACTGGGGTTTGGTTGTTTCCAGATCTACAATGCACTTGTTAGTTTCATTGTAATAAAATTTGTTAGAGTTCCTATAATAGCTAACATTTAATCCTCCCAGTGATCCTGTAAGTGCAGGCATTCTGAGTCACTTCAGTCATGGCCAACTCTCTGTGACACCATGGACTGCAGCCCACCAGGCTCCTCTGTCCAGGAGATTCTCCAGGCAAGAATACTGGAGTGGGTTGCCATTTCCTTAGGTGGGTGATATTCCCCACCCTAACAAACCTGCGTGCTCTCGCATCGTAAGCAGATTCTTTTACCGCTGAGCCACAAAGAAAGCCTCGAGATCCCATAAGTAAGATACTATATTTGTATTTATGAGGAAAGTGCCACAACTTGCCCAAGGTCACAAAGCCAATTGCAGGTGACAGAATTTGAGCCCAGATCTGCCTCCACTTTTGAAACCACAGAGCTCCTGAGAACAAACATTCTCAGGATATAAATCATCTGTATCTCAGAATACTTAAAAATAGTTTTCTTAACACCGAGTACTCTATAAACAAACATACTAATTCACAACGGTTCTTTTTACATTGTTCTCTGTCTCCCTCCCCTGCTCTTGCTGGACTTCTCTTTCACTTTTTCTCCCTCCCTGCCATTTCTATATACCCATCTCTTTCTTCCACCTTCTGCCCTTTTCTTTCCTCTCCCTGACATTTCTTTCCCTTTCTTTACATGTGCTATAAAGAAACATGTTCTCAAACATATTTTATGCTGTATGTTTTCAAGGCAGAGATAATTAGGCTAATAGATTTGACTTGACAAAAACTTCAAAAATCCTTCTCAATCAAGATTCTTTGTTGGAATCACAGAACAATTCTCTTCCAAATTCTCCCAAGAATGGTACATAGTATTATATAAGATAGATAACCAACAAAAACCCACTGCATAGCACAGGGGACTCTCTCCGATATTCTATGAGAACCTATATGATGAAAGAACCTGAAAACCATGAATATATGTATATGTATTATACAATAGAATCACTTTATTATATGCCTGAAACTAACACAATGTTGTAAATCAACTATACTCCAATAAATTTTTTTAAACAGAAATTAAACATAAAACTACCATATTATCCACCCAAAAGATGGTATTATTCTAAATGCATGAGTGATAAGTTCATTCATCACAGTATGGATGCTGAACTCTTTCACAGAACTTTGAGAAAGGGATACCCCTGTACCTAGATAGTAAGACATTAGAAGAAAATAATGGTTTTGCCACTCATAAACATATACTCTAGGGGTACTAAGAAGTCAAACATGAAACAAATAGCAAACAAAAGGGATTTAAATATGAGGATGTGAAAACATGTGTTAGACTTAGGAGTAAACCCAAATAGTAGGGGAATTCAGTCATGCTCATATTCCAACTTTTGTGACATATACACATACCACCCTGTACTTTTGTTTATTTAACATTTTCTTTAAATATTTTCATTTTTTATTTTCACATTTCTCTTTGTTTAAAAGGCAATAATGTTAAAAATATACCAGTACCCAGCTAATCCTGTCTCCTTTATATAATTAGAAAAATGGAAGAAGAATTGGAAAATGAACTCTGTAATTCAATTTTATGAAATGTAGGGTCCTGTTGTTCAGTCGCCCAATTACCTCACCGGTTTCAGATTCCTCATTTACAAAAATGGGGTCTTTGTGACCATTGTCCTGGGAACTGGACTGATATTCCGATAGCGTAGGCTCTTCTCACAGAAGCCCATCCATAAATTATAGCTCTGAGAAGTAACTAAGAGCTTCAAGCAAATGTTTGCAAAAGCATTCCCAGTTTTTAAGTATTCATAGCAGAAAAACACGGGAATGAAATATACTAATATGTTGATTACAGTCATTGTTGGATAGTGGGATTTCAGGTAATTCAACAGGTTTTTTTTAGTTTTATTTTCTTTCCCTTTTTTTTTTTTGGTCTGTGTCTGACTCTTTGCAACCCCATGGACTGCAGCATGCCAGGCCTCTCTGTCCTTTGCTGTCTCCCAAAGTTTGCCCAAGTCCGTGTTCATTGCATCAGTGATGCTATCTAACCATCTCATCCTCTGATGCTCTCTTCTCTTTCCACCCTAAATCTTTCCCAGCATCAGGAACTTTTCCAGTGAGTCAGATGTTTGCATTAGATGACCAAAATACTGGAGTTTCAACTTCATGCTTATTCCTTCCAATGAGTATTCAGGGTTGATTTCTCTTCAGATTGACTGGTTTGATCTCCTTGCTGTCCAAGGGACCTTCAGGAGTCTTCTTCAGCATGATAGTTCAAAGGCATCAATTCTTCAGCACTCTGCCTTCTTTACAGTTCAGCTCCCACAACTGTATGTGAACACTGGGAAGACCATAGCCTTGACTATACAGACCTTTGTTGGCAGAGTAATGTCTCTGCTTTTCATCACACTGTATATGTTTGTCATAGTTTTCCTGCCAGGAAGCAAACGTCTTCTGATTTCATGGCTACAGTCACCATCCGCAGTAATTTTAGAGCCCAAAAGGGGAAATCTGGCACCACTTTTACCTTTTCCCCCTCTACTTGCCATGAAGTAATGAGACCGGATGCCATGATCTTAGTTCTCTTTTTAATATTAGTTTTAAGCAAGCTCTTTCACTCTCCTGCTTCACCCTCATCAAGAGACTCTTTAGTTCCTCCTTGCTTTCTGCCATTATAGAGGTATCATCTGCAATTCTGAGGTTGTCAATGCTTCTCCCATCAATCTTGATTCCAGCTTGTAACTCATCCAGCCCAGCATTTCTCATGATGTACATATTAAACAAACATACTGACAGCAGACAGCCCTGTCCTACTCCTTTCTCAATCTTGAACCAATCAGTGGCTCCATACAGGGTTCTAACAGTTGCTTCTTGACCCGCATACAGATTTCTCAGAAGACAGGTAAGATGGTCTGGTATTCCCATCTCTTTAAGAGCTTTCCACAGTTTATTATGATCAACACAATCAAAGGTTTTGTCATAGTTAATGAAACAGAGGTAGTTTTTTTTTTTTTTTAATTCCCTAACTTTCTCTATGATCCAGTGAATCCTGGCAATTTGATCTTTGGTTCCTCTTCCTTTCTAAATCCAATTTGGACATCTGGAAGTTCTTGGTTCACATAATTCTGAAGCGTAGCATGCAAGATTTTTAAGCATGCCCTTACTAGCATGGAAGATGAGGGCAACTGTCTGATGGTTAGCACATTCTTTAGTACTACCCTTCCTGGGAATTGGAATGAGGATTGACCTTTTCCCATCCTATGGCCACTGCTGGGTCCTCCAGATTTGCTGACATACTGAAAGCAACACCTTTATGGCATCATCCTTTAGGGTTTTGAATAGTTCCACTGAAACTCTATTGCACCACTAGCTTTATTAACAGCAGTGCTTCCTAAGGCCCACTTGACTTCACTTTCCAGAACGTCTGGCTCTGGGTGGCTGACCACACCATTACAGTCATCTGGTACATCTGAATCTTTTTATACAGTTCTTCCATGTATTCTTTCCATCTCTTCTTGATCTCTTCAGTGTCCACTAGGTCTCTACTGTTTATGTTATTTACTGTGCTAACCTTTGTGCTCACTGTGCAAAAATGTTCCCTTGATATCTCCAATTTTCCTGAAGAGCTCTCTAGTCTTGCCCCCTTCTGTTGTTGTCTTCTAATTTTATACAGTGTTCATTGAAGAAGGCCTACTTGTCTCTCTGTGTTGGAAATCTGCGTTTAGCTGGATATGCCTTTCCCTCTCTCCTTTGCTTTTCACTTCTCTTCTTTCTTTAGCTATTGAACTGAACTGACACTGAAGGCCTCCTCAAATAACCACTTTGCCTTCTTGCTTTTCTTTTTGGAGGGAGGGCTTTGTTAGCTGCTTCCTGTACAATTTATGGACCTCTGTCCATAGTTCTTCAGGCACACTGTTTACAAGTTCTAATCCCTTGAATCTATTTGTTACCTCCACTGCATATTCATAGGGTATTTGACTAAGTCGTACCTGGCTGGCCTAGTAGTTTTCCCTGCTTTCTTAGTTTAAACTTAAATTTTGCTATGAGAAACTGATGATCTGAACCACAGTCAGCTCCAGGTCTTGTTTCTGCTGACTGTATACAGCTTCTCTATCTTCAGCTACAAATAATGTAATCAATTTGATTTCAGTATTGGCCATATGGTGATGTGTAAAGTCATTTCTTGTGTGTTGAAAAGGGTATTTATTATGACCAATGCATTCTCTTGACAGAATTCAGTTAACTTTTGCCCTGCTTCATTTTGTTCTCCAAGGCCAAACTTGCTTGTTACTCCAGGTAGAGTCCTAGCTCCACATAAAGTCATCCTGACCCTCACAATGCTATTCATCTCACCTTGAGGAACACCATATTAAGAAAAATCAATCAACAGATGCTTACTGAACCCATGATTTTTATTTGAAATTACATTATATTTGGAATTACAAAGTCTCTTTGAATGAAGAGGTGATATTCTAATTTTGGAAGACCCATTCCACTACAATATGGCAGATGCTAAAATCAACTCCATCTGCCTCTTTAGAAGATACATAAAACCTTGCTACATGTCACACATTTTGAGTCCCCAGGACCCCAGAAAAGAAAGTGGTTGCCTAGACAAAATCCAACTCCACAATAAACAAGTAAATCATGTTAAATTCAAGTGCTAAGAAAGGAGTTCTGAAGCAAGGAATGCAACAGACCACAGGGTACAGATTTCAAGATTAAGTTCATACAACTAATCAGTCTTTGATGACATGGATCATTTGCATGATTCTCATTATTAACCAAAAGTATAAAATTCCATCACAGAGTGCATTTGTTGTTCATGTTTGAAAGCTCTTATTTAAAGGGCTCTTCCATAAAATGATACCCTAATTGCCATGAGAATAATCAAGGTACCACTTAATATTTCTGTCATAAGATCTTTATTTTTAACCTCTTACCCTTAACTATGCTATAGAAACTTCTACTTCTCTAGTCCCTTTTATTGCTCAGAGATTATACACATTAAAGGGAAACAAGAAATTTCAATAAACTAAAAAAGTAAAATTCATTCTCCATCCCCACAATTATTCTTATAATAACTAGAAACACAAACACAGGGATCATATTTCAGCAATTGTCATAGTTATAAAGTAATGCCAGACAGCTGCATATTATTTTTTTAATGTTTTCATTTGTTAAAATATTTTAAACATTGTTTGGATCCTTACACCAGCTGGCCAGAAATGAATTTCCAGCTCATTTAATGTTACAACATCTCTAAACCCAAAGAGCCTCAGACTTTTGAAGTCACCACACTAACAGGGTCCACATGTGTAAATAAGGAAAGCTTGCTTAGGGGTTTGTAGGCCTGGATCTCACTCCCACTATGATTGAAAAATTCCCAACTTGATTAACTTTCAGTGCCTATAAAGTGTTTTGAGCTCCTCCAAGAAAGAGGCTATATAAATACAAAGTATTATTATTAGGTGGCACTGGAATTTATTAACAGTTTAGTTACTCCTGTCAGTTTCTTGGCCTGTAGTTTTGTTCTGGCTTGAACAAATCCACCTGTAGGGCTAAAACAAAATTCAGTCCAGTGATTCAAAAAGCCACCCTGTCTCAGGCAATAAAGAAAGCAAAGATAGTCCCACTGGCCAGAAACAGAAAGTAACTTTGCATGCTGTTGTAGTCTCATGTCCCAAATTCTCATGAGTAAAGTCAAGCTAAGCCACTGCCAGGTAACCCAAACCCAATTATTCCATGTCTTCTGGGTGTCACCTTTGGTGAACCCTCACAATTACTCTCCATGATATACTCTGCAAAACTGAATGCATCCCAAATACTCTTTTCACTCAATAATTTAACTAAGTTTTCATGACCCATCCTTTTTTTTTACATATTTTTCTAAATATAATGATTTTCATAAGTTTAGTATCAACTATCAAAATTAATATTTATTTTCCAATTAAGTAAGAAATTGGAGAAGGAAATGGCAACCCACTCCAGTGTTCTTGCCTGGAGAATCCCAGGGACGGGGGAGCCTGGTGAGCTGCCGTCTCTGGGGTCACACAAAGTCAGACATGACTGAAGCGACTTAGCAGCAGCAGCAGCAAGTAAGAAATATTTTATTGATTTTCTATAATAATTTAAAATTCACACATGCACAGTCTTATGTGTAAGGCACTGTACTGGAGAGGATGGAATATGGAATATAAAACACATCCAAGGGATTTAGGAGAAATAAGATGTGTGGACCCTGAAAGATGCTTAACAGTACAAAAACAGGTAGTTCTTTCTTCTTAAATGAATTAAGTCAGACATTATATTAATTACAAGTGAGTGTTCTAAGGAACAGTCAAAAGAACAAGTCAAATGGAGTAATGCATCATCAAAGTTTAGTTGGGAGTAAACTGCTGGTCCTTGACACCAGGTTTCCATTAAAGTCACCTGGTGAGTTTAAATAATACTGATGCCTGGGCCCCACCTCAGACCAATTAAATTAGAAGCTCTGAAAGGAGCCCAGGCACAGACTTTTTAAAGGCTCTCTAGGTAATTCTAATATGCAGCCAAGGTTGAAAATCACTAGGCAAGACTTGGAAGAATTCAACTGGACAGAAAAGTAGTAGGGATAATATAAAGCTGAGGGGAGGCCCTCCAGGTAACTAGAAAGGTGTGTCTGGAAAAAAGTGAAGCAACCCCGAGTGGATGGGTAAAGGATTCTGGTAAGAGAGCAGGGAAGAACAGCATGAGGGAGGAAGTCTGGATAAATATACAGAGAACTTTAAAGTCTAGAACCATAGTTTGACTGGTTATTTCTTGTTTAGCCACAGCCATTTAGGTCTAACCTCTCCTCCAGATGTTAGGCTTTTTCATATTGAAAAAATTTTTTCTTTCTTTTTCATTTGAAATGATCATCCTGTTTCTAGAATCTTCACTTTTCTAGGCTAAATCCCTCCAAGTTAAATCATTCCTCATAAGATACTCAAGAATTCTCAAAATTCAAAGCCCAGGATGTGGCCTTAACAGGCCAGAGCAGCCCTCCTCAACCTTGGTGCTAGAAACTTGCCACATGAAACTGAGGCCTTAGTCTTTAGCATTTGGACCAGATCACTGCATACATATGGAGCTTTTAGTCAACTCAAGCCTTTACAGTTGGGTGGATGATGTCTTGTCTTGCTTTGTTTTAATAAACCACATAGCTATTCTATGTATGTGCAGTTGATTTTATTTTTTCAACTGCAAGATTTTGCATTCATCTCTGTTCTGTTTCAGAATATTTGTTTTGGCCCACTCTTCCAGCCTCCTTCCTTGAAAGTTAATTATGTTTGATTAACATGATCTGAATGTGTCTGTTTCCAAGTGCCAAAGTGAAGTGTTCATTAGCCCTTTGGTGAGATGCACAAATTACTCTACCAAACAGCAAGAAACCAATTTGGACTCTTGGGAATAATTTAACTCAATTCCAAGATACTTCCATGCCATTTCCTGGTATTTACTCCCAACTAAACACTTAATATAAAGGAAAGGTAACAAGGAATAAGGGGCTAAACAAAGAAGTGAGGAATCAAGCTGAGTTTCCTATATGACTTTCTATAACTTTTGATCACTCAAATATCATCTATACTTTCTATGTAGAGGTCCAGTGTGAGATGGCAATATAGACCCCGAACCCTCTTTCTGCTCTTTGGTCTCTCTGCCACCATACATTGATTTATTTCATTCCAAGACCCCAAACTTTAACCTATTCTTCATTGTAAGCCTCTTCAAAATTAAATTCTACAACAAATGTAATTTCAGTTTGGAAGACAGTGAGGAAGGCACTGCCTCCAATTAGCACTCCTCTCCAAAGAGCAACTTCCAAACTCATCTGGCCAGGGCCAGGGCCCACTTTCCTCTGTACTTTGGAAATTATATTGACCTACTTTCTTCAGCATAGTTAATAAAGGTAGTATAAAGCTCCATCCAGAGATAACATAGTCCATGAATGCCTTCTGTTCTGCAAATTGCATGGGACAGCCATGTATTTTTCTAAGGCTTAGAAGCCATGTGCCTCACAAGTTTGCATTTTAGTTACAACTAAGAGAATTCCTTATGTTTGCAACAAAGAGATACTTTTCCATTTGGCAGGTTTATTTCCTTAAATAAATTAGATAATCCAAAGAACAGTGATTCTTTTGTCCTTGTTAGCTTTCTACTGTTTTCTTTGGCAATACAGAACAAGAAGGGTTAAAGAAAATAGAAAGAGTGAGGGCCTATAGAACATCTCTGAGCTCAGAAATAAACATGAGCATGGCCTCACGTTGAAAGCTGGAAAATGTATGTGTGAACATAGGTACATGTGAGTATATGTGCTTGAACACATATATTTGGAGAAGTGTTTAGCCTAAGATTGACTGCTCACCTCTTTGAACAGTGTCAGTACATAACAGGGAAGGAGGAAGGGAACTCTGGACACCCAAACAATGGAGACAAAAGGGTGCTTCACTTTTCAGCAGGAAGAGATGAGACGGTGGAACTGAGAGTCACATGCCATCAAGCACTTCACTTTCAGATTCTGCAGTTTCTAAAAGTGTTCGTCATACTTAATTTTCTCCTTTGCTGATATTAATAATGATAGCACTTAGCATTTCTAAAACACTTTTCATCTTCAAAGCACTATATGAACATTACCTAATTAACTAACATTAACTAATTATAATTAAACTTGCCCTGGGCTCACAAATCAGAAGAACTTGAAGAAGGGAGGGGGAGGGGAGGAGAGAAAGGAAAAGCTTTCTAGTCAGACAGGTTTCCCAAGTTTTCTCAGATTGAATTTTGATTCAAATTATTACAGATTTTCAAACAATTCTTGAGATAACCTAATAGACCTCTCTTGCTTCCCAGTGGTTAAATATTGATGAGAAAATTGAGCCACCAATAAATAGTCTCCAGAAAAGAAAACTGTCATTCTTATACAGTGTGTATCGATAGAGTTCAAATGCCAATTAAAAGGGGTTTCTCTGAAGGAACATGCTCTAAAATATTGAGCCAAAGAAATTTCTTTTCCTAGGGCCACCTCTCACTTCACACACACATACACACACCACTAACATGCACAATCACTAACATGCACAATCACACACACACAGAGACAATACTGACTGGCATCAGAATTCTGACTTCCAATCTTAAAGTGCAATGAGCTCAGTGTTCTAACTCATGAGCTGTTTCAGGCATTTTAATGTATCTATTGAATTCCCTTATTAACCTTAGCAAAAACTTTCAGTAATATTATATTCCAAGATCAAATAAAGCATCCTGTTTCCATAATTCCTAGACAGAAAAGCTATATAATCAAATGAGTCTATTTGGATGCTTGTTTTCTGTACAGTACACTTATCTAAATTTATACTTGAAGGAGTGAGTGGGGAAATAGGGTTTAAAGACTCTTAAAAGTTCCCTCTTGTTTTCATTCTAGAAATGTCTAAATGAAGTATGTAGCTATGCTTGACTGGAAGCCATGGCTAAGACTTTGTTCTAGTCAGAACATGCTCAGACTGTTCTAAAGTATTCGCTTAGCAACCTGCAAGTTCAGTATTGTATCAAAAATTATGTTCCCCTTTATATAAACTCCTTTTAAACATCAGGGTTTAGTAGGGTGGCTGTGAAAAATGTGACAATAATGGCCTAATTTATCTTGCTTTTTCTTTAACTCATACCACTTGCATTGGTGAAAATATTTTTCCATCAGTAAAGCAGATCTTCAAAATGTTATAGAGAAATCATTGCAACAAGCCTTAATCCCTTTAAGTTTGCTTACTTTAAAGGCCTCCAAGTTTGAAAGGGATGTGATCTTCACTCCTAGCTAAGTCTCCAGGAGTGACTGATACAGCTCAGCTGACAGTTGTTACTCTCAGAAACTGGTTATCGATCAGCTAAGATGATGTGTGCTGTTTCTCTCTGCTGAATTTGATCTTTTATTGCACTCCTCCAACCTCTGTGTAATGAGAGCCTGCAGGCCAGTATTTGGTGGATCTTTATCTACCGAAGTCACTTCCACCTTCATATTACCCATGTGCCTCCCAATGAAGACACTATTCATCTTTCCCCTCTGAAGACTGAATATCAGAGATAATGGAGGATACGGGCATGAATGAAAGCTGGAAGGACAATCAAAACATCATCTACGAAGAGGCCAGAGGATCTCATCCAGGGCTAAATATTTTTAGTTTTTCAATTGTGATCTTGAGGCTTCTGCTTTGCAAAGACACACAGCTACATTTAAGGCTTTTTTGCTCTCTTAAAAAGACTTTTGTTTGGGTTTGGCTTTTTTTTTTAAACAGCAGGAATAATTCAGTGCTTGGAAAGTGTCCAATATCAAAGAAAAATGTGTGGATCATACAGAATTCAACATGTCAAATTACAAGAGGGATGATCCCTTGCCCACCCCCACCCCCATCACAGGCCTCTTTCAGAAATATGAGACAAATAAAAGGACCATAGAATAAATCAAAAGAGGACATAATTTTGAAGAAAGATATTTAAAACCCTCTCTCCATAAGCCTAATGACATGTGCCATTTTTATTTGATAGCCCAAAGCAAACTCACCTAACAACCCATAACGCTCACAGAATCCCATCTTTATTTTTTAGCTTCTGCCAGGGAAGTTCTAAAACTCCTTATGGCATCTTATGAAAGCTCAATACACAGTGAATACAAATCTGCAAAAGCTTGCTCTCCTACCTTAATCCTTTAGAGAGATTTATTCACTACTGATGAAAGCCTAATTTCTGAACCCCGCCTATTTGCTGAATCCAAAATCTCTGTTACACTCTTGATAATTGCTCTCATAATTCCAGTTTCAAATGGCATAAAATCTGTCCAAGCAATAAACAGCTTTATACAATGAAACCTTCCTCAAACATTCTCCTAAGTACAGAATAAAGGAACTATTTTGTATATCACATGTGCTCAGCTTGACAATACATAATAAGCCATCGAGATTTCATGTGCAAAGTTAACACAAACCCAATATAAATATCCAGGAGCCAAAACTTACTGGGCATAAGTCCCATACAGAGCATACCACACAATGTTTTCATGTTATTTATATTTATATGCTTACCACTGGGTAATTTCTGCTGGAAATTCATGGAGCAGTATATGCTTAGTTTGTTTGATCTATTCTGCTTGATGAAAGAAAGAAGACTCTAATTAGAAGCTGAATTTTGAATAACTTTTCTTGAATAAAGGTAAAATAACTTCAAAAGATGAAACCATCATCTTCCAAAGAGGAAATGTTTCAAGATCAAGGTTTTCTGTTTGGGGGTTTTGAAGCAAAGAGTTACACACATAAAAGGGTTAAGAATGCTTGACGGTTTGATTTAGAAATTTGATTTTTCAGAATGAATTATCTAAAATATACAGAGCATCTGAATAACACACACACACACACATCACTTGCCAGAATTGTTTCATGAAAAGGACCTCGTGTTGGGAGCCTCCTTCTTTAACCTGAAATTTGCATCAAAGCAGAGAACAGAAGCCCAGCTGAAAGTCATGCAAAGATAAGGGAAACAGAGGACATGGATTCATGTTTAGTAAATGAACTAAGACAATCTCTGTAATGACTGTTACATTTCATTTGTGTACTCCAAGCAAAATCTGTTAAAAAATAAATTATATATGTTTAAACTGGAAGTGTTCCTAGCATAATAGTATAAGGTACCCAGGGCTAAATTGAAATGATCATTCTAAAACTACAAAAAAATCTCAGGAACATAAATTATAATTTCACGGTATGCCTTGAAATGGTAGTTCTGCAATAAAATTAAAATATATATTCTCAGTGTTTGTCTGGCAAATGCAAATATATGAAACAAACATGGTTAGTAAATGAACCAACAATTTGCTACATTTGGAGAAATCTGTTTTTACACTGAATACTTCAATTGGCAAAACTCTCAAAATTTTATCTTTCTAAAGGAATTACCATTGGTATAATTCACATGATGGTTCCAAAATGATCAGTGATTGTATCAATAGAAATTCACTGCTCTTAAAAAAAAAAATACTAACAAAACCCTTAAGCAACAGGAGATGCTCTTGCTACATTAATTTTCTTTGTTATATGTACATAGTCTTCAAACAAGAGCAAACACAAACCAATTCAAGTACTCTGGCTGAAGAATAAAACAGAGGTAAATTCAGAGATTCAAATTCCAAAACAAATAGAAATCAACCTTAAATTAAAAAGACATATTGCCCAGATGGTTTTTCCTTGCTTCTTACCTATCTTATTTGCAAGTGTAAGTGGCCAGCTCAAGGGCTTAAAAAAATGAGGTTGCTTGTGTTTTAGCACTTCATCAGCCATTAAAAGAGCTTATGGAATGCTAGTATTAATAATTCTATTTTTAAAATGTAAACAAACATTCTTGATTTACTTATTTTTAGAGTAACAACACAAATTTTGCATTCTCTTCACAATGGAAAACTTGCAGGAAAGTTCATTCTTCTTTTCTTTTTCAAAATGCATCATGGAACACAAGCTGCTTTTCTCTGAAATTACACTTATTTTTAACCATACTGTCCATACCACATCACCATCAATTCTTTTTTAAACATATTAATTTATTTGAAAGATGTTCCTTTATTGTTGTTGTTATTTCCTGAGTTCTGCACTAAGTGCAGACGCTATGATGCAGACATGATAGGAATCTATACTATTTGGGAGTTGATAACGGGGAAAGCTATACATTTATGAGGCAAGGGGTATATGGGAAATCTCTATAACTTCTCAGGTTTTTTATGAACCTAAAACTGCTCTAAAATATATATATATATAAAAAGAAACTCTTTATTTGCTTTCTCACTTTACTGCATGGTCAGAGGCTTTGACACTGTCCTCAGGATTCATAAGAAGGCAAATCATCTCATTTTGTAGGGGTAAAAAGGTGGAAACAATGGTCAAAGCTTCACCTGTGGGACCCTGAACACTGATCTCTTAATTTAGCAGCTTCCTGGTCTCTTGCACTGTAGCAAATGGCAGAGAGTGCTTCAGTAGATAAAATTGAATAGAGTTTTAAACATAATGTTCTTAAGACCTTTCAGGGAAAAGATCAAACAAGTATGCTAATTTAGACTCTTTTTTTCTCCATGAATATACAGAGTTATATACAGATCGGTTATATACAGAAGATAGAGATCAAATAGTCTGACCAGGAAGCCGACATTCAGGCCTGTGTTTGAGTCTCCTGTGGAGGGATGGGTCAGCAGTGGCCGGCCACAGGGGCAGGGGCTCTGAGTGCAGCCACCTGGTCACACAGCCTGTGGCAAAAGCCCTCTTGAATGAGGTCGCCATTAACCTGACCACAGAGCTGCCAAGCAGACGACCCACAAACTGAAGAACAATTATGCCAAAGAAATCCCCACACTGTTAAGAAAGTTCTAGGACTCACAGCAGATTTCCAACCTGGGGATCTGGCAAAGGGACTGAGAACTCCCAAAGAATTTGACTTTGGAGGCCAGTGAGATTTGATTACAGAACTTACACAGGACTAGGGAAACAGACTCTTGGAGGGCACAAACAAAACTATGCCGTATGCACATCAATATAAAGTTTACCTCAAGAAAAGGAGAAAAAAATCAAAAGGAGACAAGAAACATTTGAAAGCACAGACCCTTCTAGACCCTTGCTATTCAAGTAGTGTGGTCTGGGGACCAACCACATTAGTGTTATGTGGGAGGGTGTTAGAAATGTAGAATCTTAGGCCCCACCCAAAAATCTTAGGTTCAAAAGGGAGTGGATTATATGTATACCTATGGTTGATTCATGTTGAGGTTTGACAGAAAACAAAATTTTGTAAAGCAATTATCCTTTAATTAAAAAATTAATTAATTTTAAAAATAGTCTAACAAGCTGCCAGGTGATTCACATGCATATTAAAGGTTGCAAAGTACTACCCTCGGGACCTGTAGAGGAAATTTATATTTCGGGAAAACACCAAAACACCATCATTCTTCATCTGGTATAGGATACCAGTAGCCATAGCTGACTGGAAGGTGATTCCTAATGATTCTCTTTCAGAGCCCTCCAGTGTGATTAAATCAGGTTTGCCTTTAGCACTTGTCTTACAACAAGGTCTGGTATGAAACTGGAAGACTGTTTACCCCTTCCAAAAAGGTTCCTGTGCTGTTTAATGATGCTTGAAATTCCTTTAACAGAGGAGAAGGATCTTTCATTGGCCAAATAATAAATAAATCTTTCCCAAATAAAATAAACCTTCAATTTCCAAAAGAAATAAAAAGCCTAAAGGGTAATGAACAGAAAAGGTAAAATAGAGACAAAAAGTTAAACATACTAAAGTGAAATCCAAGAACAAAAATGAAAGACTGATTTTCGTATCTGCTGCTGCTGCTGCTAAGTCACTTCAGTCATGTCCAACTCTGTGCGACCCCATAGACGGCAGCCCATCAGGCTCCCCATCCCTGGGATTCTCCAGGCCAAGAATACTGGAGTGGGTTGCCATTTCCTTCTCCAATGCCTGAAAGTGAAAAGTGAAAGCGAAGTTGCTTAGATGTGCCCAACTCTTAGCGACCTCATGGACTGCAGCCTACCAGGCTCCTCCGTCCATGATATTTTCCAGGCAAAAGTACTGGAGTGGGTTGCCATTGCCTTCTCCTTAGTATCTGCAAGCCTTGCTAAAAAGGAGTCAAGAGAGGAGGAAGGTATTTAGTGTTTGTATCTTGTTCACTACAGAGATAGCAAGACAGAAACAAGGGAAGGGAATGTAGGAATGAGAAAACAGAATTTAAGGCAGGAGAATTTTTGTAGAGCAAACATTAGCCACTTTGAAATGAAAAAAATTGCTCACATAAGTTTATGAATATTTTTTAAATCCTAACTTTATACTGAAGTACTCTACTTCCATGGTTTCGATAGCCCAAGTTTTATCCAATAACCCAAAATAAGTTTATAATACAGTGAACTACAATCTTAGCATCACTGGTTCAATCTGTAGGCAGCATATCCAACAAATGGAAGAGATAGCCCCAGGAGGCTATGTTGAAAAGAAGTTCCCTGGTAGGTGTGCCATTTGGAAAAATCAGGACAATGAAAGAACCCTTTTTTCTAGGAACTCAACCTGTTACCAGCTGATAGCCATCTGAAGAGGCACTTTTCTATAAATCACTATAATTTAAAAACCAAATGCTTTGAAACTCCTTTTGCCAGATCAAATCAAACTGACTCTCAGTTGGTAGAAGGCCCAGATGTGAGTTTCATAACACACATCAATTACTATCTAATCCATCACTTGCAATGGCTGAATGTGCTCAGCACCATTCCCCAAACTAGTGTCATGGAAACAACAGCATCTAGGTAGAAGTGGAATTAAAGAAATCTCTAGTCACTGTCTGCAAAGCATTAGTGGAGCATGTGTAAGCACATGTTCAGTTTGGCCTTTTAATCTCAAACAATATCATCTTTTATGCTATTTAAGGCCCAAGCTGTAGGCAGTAAGAAATGTTGTTATATAAAGAAAGTATTGATTTCTATAACAGTAATTTCATAATGCTCTGTGAATACTTTCTCTGGTAATAACCAAAATTTTCTAGACAGTGATATGGTCACTAATGTGACTGTCAAAGTCAGTGATACACACATGGGTTCCCTTTCACTTAAGAAATGCTGATTCGTTTGTATCTTTCACATTGCCATGGGTGCTTTCAACAAAAAATAATATTTCAAGTCCTTACAAAGTGAAAAAGCTGACATAAACATGAAATAGTAAATAGGCCATTTGAATAACCAAACTATCCTCACAGCTAATCTCTAGTCCCACACAGCCTGGTGGGGTTGTGTCAGCTACCACTTCCTTTTCTGCTTGAACTGTCTAATTTAACCAATGACGATTGCCCTGAGAGCTTGTCACCATCACAAAAATTTATCTAGTAATTAGGATGTGCCAGTTACTGCTGTATATTTTACATGTAAAGGAATCAGTCTAAAGAGTTCATGGAAATGACAAAGGATTAACTACAACAGATTCCTTCCTATGGAATAATGACCACAGACAGTGTTTTATACACTTCACATAAGCAAAAATCATACAGAAGAAAATATAATGTTCATCTGTCTTCCAACAACCTACTGTAGTATTCCACCAATCCTGCTCACTATATAAATATTTTTCCTTCACATCAACTGCACTCATTAAAGAACTGGTGAAGAGGCATGTACCTACATACCAAGAAGCTCTACCTGGGCTCCCTCATCAACCACATCATCCATGCTGGGGGAGGACAAATTACATCCTCCTGCACTGGGCTCCTGTAGAGGAGGCTGGAGATTCCACTCAAATCCTCTCCTCCAAGTGGGGATGACTCCTACACTTCTGAAAAGGAACTGACCTTTGACCCCAGCTATGAGCCCCACCAGGCGGTTGTCAGCCGCGGGGAAGCCATGGCTGTCACTCAGAGTCGTGAGAAGTGCAGAGCCCAGATCCTGCAGGGGTTCTCTGGTCTTCTCGGTGAGTGAGTCTGACAAGGGTAAATCCATCTGCCATTCAAAGTCGGGCCTCAACTGGGCTTGCCTCCACTGGGCCTCAGCACAGGCCGGAGGCTCCCCGCCTGCCTGGCAGGTCTACTGTGGGGCACTTGCACCTCGCTCCATGTCCTCAGCCATCACCTGCTGTTGGCCAGCTCCCCACAGGGCCGCCTCATGACTCCTACCTCATCTCCCCTCATGACTCCTATCTATCCTCCCCAGCTCTTTCCACCATCTCCAGCTCTTTAACCAGGTCCAATGTGACGTCTAGCTTCTTCCAGGATTCCTACTTCAGCAGCTTCTCCCTCATGACTGACTTCTTCCAGGAATCCCTGCAGCCACCTGGGAGGGCCTCCAGCGACCCTCTTCCAGCATCTGAAGACGTGCCCCGCCTGGGTTGGAGGTCACTTCCGGCGTGTACCTGGAGCCGCTGCAGGCCTCACAGAGGAGGCCTACCACATGGGCTCGGAGGGCGGCCAGCAGCACGTCCCTGAGCTGAGAGCCTGGCTCTTCTCAGGGAGAGGAGCCGAGCACACGCTCGGGAGGGGCTGGGCAGGAGCGGCGGGTGATCAGGGAGAGCCCCCCCCCCCCCCGGGTCTGATGCCCAGCCTGAGGTGACAGGCTTGGTGGCTCCTCCTGCAGCACCTCAGGTGAGAGGGACCCGCCCAGAAGCACAAGGCCCACTTGCGCGAGAAAACCAATGGGGATTTCCTCCTAAAGCTACCGTGGAAATCCATGAGACCAGAGCAGGAGTGGAGGAAATCGCCCCACACGATGCTGTAGCTTTGTCGCCAGAGCCAAGAGTGAGAGCCATTCCCATAGACCAACAAATTCTTAGGGAGTCTCGAGAACCAGGGTCAGGGCCTGCGGCACAACATCCTCCCCACCAGAGGCCTGTGTCGCAGCAAGTTCGGCTACGTCCAGGGCAGGACTGACCGTCTCTCACTCCTCACGAGGCTGGTGCCTCCCGCTGTTTTTGTGGCTTCAAGAGCGAAACTCAGAAGATAATGAAGCAGCAACTCCTACTGTTGAAGGTGCTGGATCGGCCCTTCCGACACTTCCCAGACTCCCCCACTCCGGCTCTCTCTGCTTCAGCGTCTGGAGGGAATGTGCCCCCTCCCCGACGGCCTTCGGCTGTAGAAAGCACTGTGGATGTGGACAGCCTCCCACCCCCCACCCCGGACGTGGGGGCTGGACACCTCGTGCCTTCTGGCTGTGGATCCGGTGAGATCCTCAAGCACTCGGACGAGCTGACCTTAAAGCTGAATGTGCAGGACGTGCCCACAAGCTGCCCGGTGTGTCCCTGACCCGCAGCTCCCGACAAAGCTCTGGCTTTTCCTCCCGACCCCTCAGCTCTCCGTGACTGCCTCACCACATGCAGGAGGTCCTAGGTCTGGCGCTGGCCTCAGAGGCCCACAGCCTTTTGCTCCCGACTCCCCACTGCCCCACGCGTCTCCAGGGACCCAGACCGGACCAGCAGCCTGGAGATCCTGCCAGAGGAAGGGGAGGAAGCTGCAGGCTCCTAACCCTATTGGGCCTACTGAGCCAGTGTGTGGGCTTGGCCCTGAGCCGAGGCCTGGGGGCCCCCTAGTACCCTCTGACCACTCGGCCGGGTTGATCTCATGACCTCAATTGGGCCAGTAAAGTGTAAGTGATGCCCAGGTGAGTGGCGAGAGTCGTGGAGGCTGGGCTCTCTCACCTGCCTGAGTTTGGGGCTTTGGGAGGAGTGAGGGTGGGGGTGCCCAGGTGCGACCTGCCACTTAACAGCTCCGCGGGATGCATCCTGGCCAGAACCAAGAGGCAAGGGCCTACAGAGCTGCTTACTCTTGGGAACCTGTCTACCAGCTTGTTCTGTGAGAGAGAAAGATAACTCCTGTTTAACAGCCCCCACCAAAAAGAGAGAGAGAGAGAAGGAAAGAATTGGGAAGACTTCCCAAGCTGAGGGAAATGTCTCTGCTCTAAATTTCAGTTCAGGTCTCTCCTTACACTATCTATCAGACTCTGTGTGCTCCACACTATCCTTAGCATGCCTGTGCCATTTCCTCATATCAGTTCCCTTATTTCTAATTCCAGGCAATTTTTAGCCTTTGCTTTTGCCTTATGTAGGACATGGTTTGAGTATATAGTTTATAGCACTAGTATTTCTAAGAACGCTGGCTTCCTCCAGTGCCTTTTACAGTATTTCAACTCAGGAAAGACTTCACTTTCAACATTCATGGTCCTATAGTGATGTTCTTGCCTATATGTCTATGCTTCAGGTGACTCTTAGTCGTGCCCCTACATTTGGTCTCCATGAGACAATTGGAGAAATGTTTGTTTTGTGAAAAGTGTTTTTCAGTTTGAGGTTTAAACAGAGGATAACTTGCCCTCCCTTAGCTCTGTTTGGGTGAAAGTATGCTGTCTTCCTCATCCATCTTTATGCCTTATTTCTTATTGACTGTTCTAAGACAGTTAACATAGAATCTATCTCAGTTCAGAAGAAAGACTATTCATTTCCAAACTGTGCTTTAGGTATCTGGAACAAGACACAATAAAGGGCAAGCTAAGAAATAATTTGTCATTCAATTGTATGATTCCCCAAAAAGAGAACTGGCTTCAGTCAGTGCTATCAGTAGCTTCTGCTCTATTCTCAGGCCCCCTCCCCAGGGCAATTTTTAATGTGCTACAGTAATAAGCTTCTGCGTGCTATTATCTAGAAGACTAAAAACCTAAAAAATTCCATAAAGTTGTTAGTTTTGACCAAGAAGGAAGGAAACTTCTTCTCAGTGTCCCAGAATTGAGTATCATTGTCCCGAACGAGGTTACATGCCCACAACTGAACCAACCACATGCCAAAAGAACATAATGTGTTAGATCTGGGGTGAAGGAAGGTGTTGCACTTAAGCTGCATCCTTTTAGACTGAAGGAGCTGAGGAGAGAAGGTCCCCAGAGTAAAATCAAGGTGCTATTACTAGAAAAAGATAAAAGGATATCAGACAAGCTACAAGTTGCCCCATCCAGCACTCAAATTAATTAACTCCCCAAACTCAGCTTATGAGATACTGGACAGGAAATTTTTAAAAGGGAAATCAAGTAACATGATGCAGTGTCACAGTTTCAACTCTTGACTAATCAGCAAACATAGACATACATAAATATATTAGGACAATGACTTTTTTATTTTAATAATAAGAAAATATGTGGGTCACTCAGATGGAAGTTAAAAGCTGAATCTATTCAGAAGCAATTGTTAACTCTGTTCTAAAGCCACAAGCATCCAAGCACATGATAATACACTCTCATGTCAAAGAGGTCCTATTCCTCTTCACTTCAATTTGCATCTTATTCTGGCATTACACCATATGGCATGGGCCAAGTGCTCTTGTATGCAAAGTGAGCTCAAAGTAAATGAGCTAAAAATGTTTTACATACATAATGGCTCTTGTTTCAACTTAGCTGTGACTACTAGATTGCTGCAAACACCAAAATAATAGTGCTGCTAATGAGGAGATTTGCTCATAACTTACAACACTGTCAAATGTTTGACCATAATGGTTATTATTTATTGATATGTGTATACAAAGCAGTTGCTGAGGCCAAAAGCAGCCTCTGGCAGAACTCAAGCCTATTAGATTGTGAATAATCTCCTAAAAATAACTGTTTAAAAAATCTGCCCAAAGTTTCTGTTATTTGAAACCTCTTAATTGAAGAGACAGAGGCCTAGATTTAAAGTTAGAATACCAGAGTTGATCTTTTAAGAGACTGGAGTGACAACTCCCAAGTCTGGTTCAGGTGCAGACAAGCAGGCACTTCCAGACATCATCAGTGGGAAAGTGCGTTACCCAGCCTTTTGGAGAGGAATCTGATTATATATATATATACATATATATGTGTATATATATATATATATTTAACAATATATTAAAATTTTAAAAGCCTGTATCCTTTGACTCAGCAATTTTACTTCTGGGAATCAACCCTGTAAAAATTAAGGTACCAGTACATGAGGCCACGTATACCAGGATGGTCATTGCAGTTGTATTTATGATTGCAAAAAAATTGGAACAGCATACACATCTACAAGAATGGAATGGTTGAGTAGACAGATGTATTCATTTGGTCTTCTAAAAGAACAAGTCAGATTTACATCTTAGTTTGGAGACATAGATATTACATACTATTAGGTGAGAAAAGCAAGTTTCAGGAGAACCAGATAGATAAACAATGATAGATGAGATAGATAGATGTTTCATCCATTTATATAAATAAACAGGTGTACATACATATAGTATGATCACATTTTTGTATAAAAGAATAATAGGGTTTGGATTCAGGCTCTAAAATATGAGTGATCTTTGAACCTCACTTCTTCATCTGCAAAATAAAGACAATTTTTGTGTGAAAATCAAATGAGATGATGTGGAAATGATTTTTGAACTGTTAATAGTAATCAAATGTCATATAATGATATTATCATGATATAGTCTTATGTGAATCTGAAGTTCAGGTCCACAAAGTCCTCCAAAAGTAGTACCAACTGATAGAATTGTATTTGGCTATATCCATACCAATATCAGCCACTTCTTCTGGTCTCCAATGGGGTTGCTGACGGTCGGACATGACTGAGCAACTTCACTTTCACTTTTCACTTTCATGCACTGGAGAAGGAAATGGCAACCCACTCCACTGTTCTTGTCTGGAGAATCCCAGGGATGGGGGAGCCTGTTGGGCTGCCGTCTATGGGGTCGCACAGAGTCGGACATAACTGAAGTGACTTAGCAGCAGCAGCATATTCACAAGAGAGGAAAAAAATGGTGAGCTATATTAAGACTCCTGCAGATTACCCCATGCAGTACCAGGAGAATACTGCACAAATTCTCAGAGGGAGCCACACAATCCATTCAGTACTTTCAGCCCTAATAAAATTTAGATCATGTTTATTTAGATAGTTGAATAGAGGACCACAGAAGATAATAGCCGTGCAGAAATATGGTTAGAAGTGTTTTCAGTTTTTAGAATTTGTGTATTCTCTCCTCAAATATGCTTTATCAGTAGTTTTAAGCATATAATAGATACAATTTTATATCTTGTCTCTGGGGCCATGTGACTCAACACCTCCCTATTTGTTTAATCTTGGGGAATTACTTAGCCTCTCTCTAACTTGGTTCCTTCATTTGCAAAATGGGGATGATAATTCTACTACCACTTGAGATTGTTTTAATAACTAAATGAGTTAAAACTTCTGAAGGACTTAAAGTGAGATATTACCTAAATAGGTGCAAAATAAATGTTAGTTATTATTACCCTTGTATGTATGTTGTGCTCAGTCATGTCAGACTCTGTGAGCCCATGGACTGTAGCCTGCCAGGCTTCTCTATCTGTGGTATTTTCCAGGCAAAAATACTGGAGTAGGTTGCCATTTCCTACTCCAGTGTATCTTCCCAACTCAGGGATTGAACTTAGACATCTTTTGCATCTCCTGCATTGGCAGGCTAATTCTTTACCATTTCCATTCATCATAAATGTAAATGTGTTTCATATATTCATTATCTAGTCTTCATAACTACCATTTTATTGAAGTTTAATAGTACATAAATAGCGTGCTTTACAGAACAGGTGTATTGTAATTTAGCTGAACATTATTCTGTTTGCTTCTTGTTTTTCAAAATGTTTTCTGTTTTATAATTATAAATGCTAGGTTAATATCTTTGTACGTTAACTTTTGCCATATTCTGGATTATTTCCATTAGATAGATCCACCCTGAAAGAGATGAGAGAAAGAAATAATATAGAAATCTTTGGGCATTTCGATGTATCTTGAAAGAGAGATTATGAATATATCTTTACTTAGCCCTTTCTGAACTCCTATCAGAAATTGACATGATGTTCTTCATCCAGCCATTCAATACCTGATTTTTTTTATCAAGCTTCATTTAAGAAAGGTCATTATAAGAAATGACCCTATTAAAATTCATCTATACAAGTATTTGAGTTTTTAGATCTTTAAAACATAGTTCTCTAAGTGTAATCACAGCATGTTAGAATTTTGCTGCTAATAAGGCAAATTTGAACTAAAAAGAAAAAGGAAAGCCCACTTACTTAATAACATTTTTAGTACATAAAATTCCCCTTCTGAATCATGCACTCACAAACCATGCACCCCTAAACATTTAGCTCCTTGTGACTCATTCTGAAACAATCTGACAACTTCTGCATTGAAATTCAAAATGTCCCAATACTGTAACATCCTCTTTTCCTCTAATTAATTAGTTCCCTTTCCCACTGGCAAAATGCAGGAGTGATAATCTCTGTATTTACAGATTTGGAATGAAGCACATGTCTGGAACCTTCCACTGCCCTCTAAGTCTAAGCATTCCCATCTTCCAAGCCTGCCTGTCTCTATCCTGATACTGGCTTCTCATTGTCCTCCTTCCCTGCTTCTCCACCAGCACTGTCAAAAGGTGACATCTTATCCTTCAAAATCTTGATGTTCCCAACTCCCATTTCCATCTGTAAACACTATAGTTTCTGTGCCCTCTCTGCACAGTTTGCTTAAGGAGACAGACACACTGTCCTCACTAATTTATGTGGATTGATCCAGACTTGCAAGGCACAGTTAGCTATCTCATGACAATCTGTTTACTTTCCTCTTCTACCAGTACACTCTGAGTCTTCTGTCTTTATAGGGGTCACTCCACATGGAAAGCTCCCATCATGCAAGAGAAAAAATTGAATCCATAATGTTTGCTCTCTATAGCCCCCTTCCCTTATTGCTAACTGTTAAGAGTACCCCAAAAATAAACATGAAACTCATTTCTCAGGTATTTGTCTTTTTCTGTTGCTACAAATCACACTGGGCTACTAGTCTGGCAAGCTTTTGGGTTCCTTTACCACCAATTGTTGAATTAATTAATTTTCCAGCCAGCTTGTTCTTTGTTCTGTGTAGCACATAAGTGGCACTCAAAGATGGCAAGTTTATACTAAGAAAGTAAGACAAGTACTAATTTAAATCACTATGAGAAGCACTTAAAACCCCACACCTTCCTAGTAGACCCTTACTGACCATTATGAGCCTCTCAAGTGAGACCAGTGAATGACTTCAGAGACCTGAAAATTTCACCTAAGGGGCCTTGCATGAACCCAGACTAAATCTGAAGTTAAAGTCATCCTTTGAAACTCCACTGGAAATTCTAACAGTGTGGTTGCAAAGATGCTACTGGTTGGCAAAATGGCAAATCATTTATTCTCTCTGCTCTTGTCTCCTGACATGAAATAAGGAGCACTGATTCTCTTCGCAGAAAGACTGGATGCACTTAATTAATAACATCAAAAACTGAAGAACACCTTTGCTCAGCCCCTAAACTTGGTAAATCTTGGTAAATGCCAGTAGCATTCATTGTTTACTTGATCTTACCTAGATCTTTCCTTAAGTTGTGGGTCTGCCTGGCCTATAAGTAATTTTTGTCTACATTTGTAGAAACTTACAGGCACATGTGGGTTTTGGTTTCCTATTTTAATGTTTTCATTGCTGCAATTGTTGAGGTCTTATGTTTTCTTCATCAGATGCTCACTGAGCTCCCCATTTACTACAGAAAACACCAGGCAGACATGCCAAAAATTGCATGTCCAACTAGCATATATCCAGCCAAATGAGCCCACATCAAACTCAGTTTTCCTTTCCTTACTCCAAAGTACCTTCTGTGACTAGACAAAAGATGATAGAAACTTCATCCTAGAACATCAAACCCTGCCAGGCACATTTCCATCTGTCCTGTTGAAGATTGCCAAAAGCATTTTTTAGGGTCCCCCCCCACTTAAAGTTAGTCAATCAAAAATTCTCTCAGGCAGAAGTTATTTGAGGACTACAAAATATGTTAGTTCCTACCCTGACTGACCTCTTGGACTATGGAGGACATACCTGACCAAAACAGAAGGCAGAAAAACAACTGATGCACAAAAGTGGTACTTTCAGAATCTGTTTACTTCCTTCTTTTAGCCACACACACACACACACACACACACACACAAACACCCAAAGATATTCAGTCTAAGTGATGAAGAATCTTGTCTGTAAGGAGTATTAGGAAGCTTCATAGCTAGAGACTGGAGTCAAGGTTAGAAGAGAAATTACATTAATGCCAAGGAGAGAAGGTGGAGGCCTAGGACTTGGGGTTGAATGGGTCAATGGCTTAATGTCCAGGGGAAAGTAGACTGCCCATTTGACCCTGGGGCAAGGGAAAGTCTTACTGATAAACAGGGGCAGAGATATAAAACATCATGTTAAGCGTGTTTATTCTCTTCTGTAGAGAAGGCCAAATCGTTAAAGAGGAAAGTTTTCTTAATACTTCTCCTTGAACTGACTCTGTGTCAGTTCGCTAATTTGTGCCAAATTAATAATCATCTCTCATCAGTCAACTCTCACTGATTCTCCGGACCACCAAATATCCCCACAACCAATTCCCACTCTGGTTTAGGCTTTATTGCTTCAGGCTATTCTGTGAGTCTTTGTTCATGTTTTTCTTAAATAGCCATAGCAGGATTATGCCTAAACATTGTAGTTTCTAGATGCACAAAGATGTTAGTGACTCTTTATTAAGAAACCATAGAATTTTGATCACCACGTTATATACTATAAGAAATTTTTTAGTTCTTCCTTCCACTAATAAAATTTCATTTTTCATTGAAAAGTGTGTACTCCCGCAAATAAAATGGCACTGAACAAAGGCATTAACAAAGTGATTTATAGTCAAATGGAAGTCAAGATAATACTGAAAAAGCAGAATTCAGAGTTCTTGAATGAGCACCCTCAAACCACAGCCCCAGGAAATGAGGTCAGACCTAACTGGGGAAAGTGACCACCCTCGCTGCCTTCCTTTTTACTTCCCCTCTGGCATCTGTCTTCCCTGCTCTCTGTGCTGGCTATATGGAAGTTGGTGGTTCCCAAATTTAGTGTGCATCAGGATTACCTGGAGAGCTTGTTAGAACACAGATTGCTGGGCTCCACCCGCAGTGTGTCTGATTTAGTAGATCTGGAATGGGGCCCAATAATTTGCATTTCCAACGAATTCCCAGGTGCTGCTGCTCTGGGAACCTCATTTTGAGAGCCACTGATCTGTGTAAACTGCCAACTGACCTTGACAAATCTATATTCTGAAAATGAGAATACCTACCTTTTCCTACCTCAGAGAATTACTAAAAAGACCTAAAACTTGTAAATGAAATGGATCACTGTGAAGGAACTTTATAAACTAAGCAGATATAGTACTAGTAGTGATCTCAATATGGGCCTAATTGCTCTCTGTTGCATTTGATCACAAGAGATACTTTCTTCTTGAAACTCTCTTCTCTATCCCACTGTTCTTTCTGCCTCCTTCACTCATTCCTCTTTCTCCTTTATGTCCTGCTCTTCTCTCTCCATATTTTCTCTCTGAAAATTCATCTAGTCTCATTGGTTCAAAAATCACTTACAAGAAAATCACCCCCAAAGGCCAAGTTCTATATCTCTAACTTATCCTGTTCTGTTCATAATTTCTCTAAGCTTAAAAATATATAATCATATTTTACCCTCTCCCATGCCTACCTCTTCCTCCCAGATACCAACAGTCTTAAATGCTTCCTCATACCGCCTTTCAGGTCATCCGCCCCACTGTCTCCCTTTCTCTACAACCTCAGTGCTGCTGTGTTTGCTGTCCCCTGTCCCACAGCCCTCCCATCTGGCCTCTCTACTTTCACGGCCTCCCTGCTCCCACCCACCTAAATGTTCCCCCTTGTGAAGCTATTTTCATCAAGCCCCCTCCTCTTAAATCCACTTTGGCCTGAATAACAAAGTCCCAAAGCTAACTCAAGTCTCTGTTGTTTTTTAGTTGCTAGGTTGTGTCTGACTCTGTTGTGACCCTATGGATTGTAGCCCACCAGGTTCCTCTGTCCATGGGATTTTTCAAGCATGAATACTAGAGTGGGTTGCCATTTCCTTCTCCAGGAGATCTTCCCAAACCAGGGATCGAACTCATTGTTCCTGCCTCGTCTCCTTCACTGTAGGTAGATTTTTACCACTGAGCCACTGGGGAAGACCAGCTCAAAAATTAGCAGCTTTGAAATCTGCCCTCACTTTTGAGCAGAGGCTGGATGAGTGTCTATCAAAGGCAGTGGTAGAATAAATTCCTGTACTGAGTAATCTTCCCTTCCCACTCTCCAGTTAGGTATTTTCAGTCTTTAGGCCTACTATTTCTCTAATAAAGTCATGGCTACAATCAGTCTATCCTACTAGTTTTTATACCAAAATACCATTTCAGGTACTACAAATGGGCATTAATCAATGATGTTGCCATATCTTTCTGCCTACACAAAATTCCTCCAACCTCAATGTCAATGCCTTCTTTTCAACCATGCTTGTTAACTCTATACACTCTAAAGCACTTTGTGTTTAATATTTCCCTGTTTTTCCTCCACCTCTCCTTCTTCTTTCTCCTCCTCCCTCCTTTTCTCTCTCTCTATTTCCTTCTCTCTACTGAGTCTTCCCCCCATCACTATACGGCATGCTTTAGAATCTTATCCTTTAAAAGCAGTTCTGTTGACCGACATGTACCATCATGCATTGACCATCTGTCAATCAGACCATTTCTTTGCTTGCTTTTACAACTTTTCTACACACAACTTCTTTTTACTACACATTCATTCCTTCTTCAACCCTTTGCAATCTAGTTTCCAGCTCCACTGAATTTGCTCTTTTCAGTTCACTGAGAGCCACCTCTGTGCCACAGTCAATGAAAATGTCTGTCTTCTCTTATCCACCTCTCAGCAGCAACTAACATGTCTAACCATTCCTCCCATCTTAACACTCTTCTCTTGACTTCCACCTCCTCTGCTCTTCTTTTACCTCATTGATCTTCCTGTTCTCAGTCTTCTTTCATGACTCTTCTGTTCAGCCTTGAAGTTTTGGAGTATTCATGGGGCTCAGACCTGGGCTCTCCTCTTAAAATCTACACACATTTCCTAGATGACCTCATCTACCCACTAGCTTTAAATACTATCTATTTGCTGGTGACTCCTTATTTTTCTCCAGGCATAACATCAATTTTAAAGCCCGATTTTGGTATCTTAATATGGTGTCTAATATGCACATTAAACTTTTCTAAATAGAACTGCCTTAGTCTCCTTAGACATCTCCAGTCTCCTTCCTGTTTCTACTCCAGTCCTCCCTCTCTCAACAAATTTATCCATTTAACTCAAACCAAAAATTTAGACATCATCTTTAATATCCACCCACATTTAATCGATCAGCAGATCTTGTATGTTGTACCAGTAAAATATATTTCAAATGTGCCCAATTCTCTCCATCTCCAGTGCTGCCACCCTAGACCAAGCTATCAAACTCTCCTTCCTAGAATATTATAATAGTCCCCCAGGTGGTCTTCCTGCATCTATGCTTGGCCTTCTCCCATAGCAGAGTGATCTTTTTGAAATACAAATAACAACATATAACTCCTCTACTTAAAATATTTCACTGACCTCCCATTTTACTTAAAATTCAAGCTTCTTATTGCAGCCTGTAATATTGGGCTCTCAACTCTCCCATCTTATTGGCACCACATTCATCTCCCTACAAGCATCTTTTTCAGACCACACTGGTCTTTTGCTCATTATGTAAGCCAATCTCTTTCTTGATCTCAGGATTTTTGCTGTTCCTTCCATCAGGAATGCTCCCTGCTGAGTTTTCACATGGTAAATACTACCTTATCCTTCAGATTTTAGTTCTGAATATCATCTTCTCAGAAACTACCCTGTCAAAAATATTCCTTATTAAAAAGTTACTTTCTATTTCACTAAGAGCAATTATAATTTGGAATCTTATTAGTTATGTTTTTGTTTACTTTTTTGTCATCTATCTCTAGCTTTATCTCCTAACCTTCATGCAACTAGAATGTAAGCTCTAAAAGAAGAAACTTGTATGTATTCTTCAATGGTTTATTTCTAGCTCCAAAGAATAGTGCTTAGGTTCCTCAGTATCAAAATTTTTGCTGAATAGAAGGATCATGCATGAGTCAAGATGAACTAATAGAAACATAATTCTAAAATCTCAGTGGGCTAAAACTATAATAATGTATACCTTGTAAGGGCCAGAGGGCTCTGCTCATTGTGGTCCTTTAGGGACCATGACTGACAGAGGCTTCCTCTCAACATGTATCCAGGAGGAGCAGCACCTCAGTGGGACAAAGTATGTTTAATTGCATGTAACTTTTAACACTCAGGAAGATCCCTCAAGTAGGAAATGGAAATCCACTTCAGTATTCTTCCATGGAAAATTCCATGGACAGCGGATCCTGGCAAGCTACAACCCATGGTACCAAAAAGAGGCTGACATGACTGAGTGAATGAGCACACACACATTTACTTCCAGAAAGAAGTGGAACATAGCAATTCTGCCTGCTTTGACCAAAGCAAGTTACATAGCCAAGCCTAAATTCCCTTATTTTTTAGATTGAAGCATAGTTGATTTACAGTGTTTATTAATTCCTACCATATAGCAAAGTGATTTAGTTATATACATATACCTTCTTTTTTATGTTTTCCACTATGGTTTATCATAGAATATTGAATAGCTCCCAGTAGGACCTTGTTGTTTATCCATTCTATATATAACAGTGTATATCTGCTAACCCCAACCTCCTACTTTATCCCTCCCTGAACCCTCTTTCCCCGTTGGCAAACACAAATCTGTTTTCTATGTCTGTGAGTCTGTGTAGATACGTTCATTTGTGTCATATTTTAGATTCCACATCTAAATGATATCATATGGTATTTGTGTTTCTCTTTCTGACTTATTTCCCTTGAAAAACATCTATTTCTGATTTATTGACTATGCCAAAGCCTTTGACTGTGTGGATCACAATAAACTGTGAAAATTCTATCTATGTTCAATGTAGGATGCAGGAGGCATGGGGCTGATGCACAGGATGATTCAAGTAGAGGATGGGGGGTGGGAGGTGGGAGGGGATTCGGCATTGGGAGATTGTGTTCACCTATGGCTGATTCGTGTCAATGTATGGCAAAACAAATACAGTATTGTAATTAAAAAAATTAAAAAAATTTAAAAAATTAAAAAAAAAAATAAAAGGGATGGGAATACCAGACCACCTGACCTACCTCTTGAGAAACCTATAATGCAGGTCAGGAAGCAACAGTTAGAACTGGACATGGAACAACAGACTGGCTCCAAATAGGAAAAGGAGTCCATCAAGGCTGTATATTGTCACCCTGCTTATTTAACTTATATGCAGAGTACATCATGAGAAACGCTGGGCTGGAAGAAGCACAAGCTGGAATCAAGATTGCTGGGAGAAATATCAATAACCTCAGACATGCAGATGACACCACCCTTATGGCAGAAAGTGAAGAGGAGCTAAAAGCCTCTTGATGAAAGTGAAAGAGGAGAGTGAAAAAGTTGGCTTAAAGCTCAGCATTCAGAAAACGAAGATCATGGCATCTGGTCCCATCACTTCATGGGAAATAGATGGGGAAACAGTGGAAACAGTGTCAGACTTTATTTTGGGGGGCTCCAAAATCACTGCAGATGGTGATTACAGCCATGAAATTAAAGACGCTTACTCCTTGGAATAAAAGTTATGACCAACCTAGTTAGCATATTGAAAAGCAGAGACATTACTTTGCCAACAAAAGTCCATCTAGTCAAGGCTATGGTTTTCCAGTAGTCATGTATGCATGTGAGAGTTGGACTGTGAAAAAAGCTGAGCACCGAAGAATTGATGCTTTTGAACTGTGGTGTTGGAGAAGACTCTTGAGAGTCCCTTGGACTTCAAGGAGATCCAACCAGTCCATTCTGAAGGAGATCAGCCCTGGGATTTCTTTGGAAGGAATGATGCTACAGCTGAAACTCCAGTACTTTGGCCACCTCATGAGAAGAGTTGACTCACTGGAAAAGACTCTGATGCTGGGAGGGATTGGGGGCAGGAGGAGAAGGGGACAACAGAGGATGAGATGGCTGGATGGCATCACTCCTGTCAATGGACATGAGTCTGAGTGAACTCTGGGAGTTGGTGATGGACAGGCAGGCCTGGCATGCTGCGATTCATGGGGTCACAAAGAGTTGGACATGACTAAGCAACTGAACTGAACTAAACTGAACTGAAGTATGAAAATATCTAGTTGCATCCTTGTTGCTCCAAATGGCATTATTTCCTTCTTTTTCTGGCTGAGTAATATTCCATTGTATATATGTACCATGTCTTCTTTATCCATTCATCTTCAGTGGACATTTAGGTTACTTTCATGTCTTTAGCCAAGCCTAACTTCAGAAAGCATGGGGAAATACAATCATCCATGTGCCCAGAAGGAGAAAAGATGGAAATATTTGCTTATCAGCACTTATAATTCCATACCTATTTTTTTCTGGGGGCTTTCTTGGTGATTCAGTGGCAAAGAATCCACCTGTTAGTGCAGGAGATGCAAGTTTGATCTCCTGGAAAAGGAAATGGCAAAACATTCCAGTATTCTTGCCTGAAAAAAATCCCATGGACGGAGAAGCCTGGCAGGCTACAGTCCACAGTGCAAGAGTTGGACACAACTTAATGACTAACCAACAACAATAACATCTTCTACCAGGAGATTTCTTCACCCAGAAGAAAGGCAATAAAAATATTTGATCATTGTCCTTTTGACTTTCATATCTACCCTCTACTTAAAGCTTTCTGTCCCCAGCACAGGTTAACATAACCTCTCTGAATCTCTGTGGCACATATTCCTGTAATACTCATTTGATGTAACTGTTCAGTCATCTGTCTCCCCATCTACACTGTAAATAAGGAGGACAAGGATCTGTGTCTCTTTTCCTCTGAACCTAGTATTCTGAGAACCTGGCTCCATGCCTTTCACATAGTAGAGTCTATGAACAAATATTTGTTGGAAGAAGTCTTATAGCTTTTCATGTGTATGTGTTTTTATCTGCACAATTAGACTAAATATTCCTCTGCATATAAATTGAATAATTTATATTTCATATATCTTACAGCTGATTCATCATGGAAATGTTCCTATATTGGAAGACACAGTAAACACTTGTTGAACTAAGCTGTTTGATAGTATTGAGGCCTCAGCAAGGTGCAATATGCAAAATATCCCTATTAAAAAGGAAATTGATGTGTTTCATCTGTATGTCTTATTTAGAGAAATATCTGTTTAGGTCTTCTGCCCACTTTTGTATTGGATTATTTGTTTTTTCTGATACTGAGCTGCATGAGCTGCTTGTATATTTTGGAAATTAATCCTTTGTCAGTTGTTTCATTTGCTATTATTTTGTCCCATTTTGAGCATTGTCTTTTCACCTTGCTTATCGTTTCCTTCATTGTATAAAATCTTTTAAGTTTAAACACATGAAAAAATGTTCAACAGCACTCATTATTAGAGAAATGCAAATCAAAAGTGCAGTGAGATATCTTATACAGGTCAGGATGGCCATCATCAAAAGTCAACACACAATAAATGCTGAAGAGGGTGTGGAGAAAAGGGAGCCCTCTTCTGCTGTTGATGGGAATGTAAATTTATACAGCCACTATGGAGAACAGTACGGAGATTCCTTACAAAACTAAGAATAAATTTACCGTATGACCCAGCTATCCCACTACTAGGCATATATCCTGAGAAAACCATAATTGAAAAAGACACACGTATCCCAGTGTTCATTGCAGCACTGTTTACAGTAACTAGGACATGGAAGCAACCTAGATGTCCATTGACAGATGAATGGATAAAGAAGTTGTGGTACATATGCTGCTGCTGCTGCTAAGTCGTTTCAGTCATGTCCAACTCTGTGCGATCCCATAGACGTGATCCCAGCCCAACAGGCTCCTCCGTCCCTGGGATTCTCCAGGCAAGAACACTGGAGTGGGTTGCCATTTCCTTCTCCAGTGCATGAAAGTGAAAAGTGAAAGTGAAGTCGCTCAGTTGTGTCTGACTCAGCGACCCCTTGGACTGCAGCCTACCAGGCTCCTCTGTCCATGGGAGTTTCCAGGCAAGAGTACTGGAGTGGGATGCCATTGCCTTCTCTCGTGGTACATATACATAATGGAATATTAGTCAGCTATAAAAGGAATGCATTTGAGTCCGTTCTAATGAGGTGGATGAACCTAGATCCTATTATACAGAGTGAGGTAAGTCAGAAAGAGAAAGACAAATATTGTATTTTAACATATAAATAATGGAATCTAGAAAGATGGAACTGATGATCCCATTTATAGGACAACAAAGGAAACACAGACATAAAGAACAGACTTTGGGACTCAGTGGGGAAGGAGAGGGTGAGATGATTTGAGAGAGTAGCATTGAAACATATACATGACCATATGTAAAACAGACAGCCAGTGGGAATTTGCTGTATGATGCAGGGAGTCCAAAGCCAGTGTTCTGTGACAACCTAGAGGAGTGGGATGAGGGGAGAAAGTGGGAAGAAGGTTCAAGAGGGAAGGGTCATATGTATACCTATGATTTATTCATGTTGATGTATGGCAGAAGCCGTCACATTATTGTAGATAAAATAATTATCTTCCAATTAAAAATAAAATACAACTTTTTCTTAAAGAGGTACTTTCAAGTCTCCAGCACCACTGTCTTTTGAACACAAACTCAACAGAAGACACACGTTGCTATCCCTGGCTTCCAGCAAAAGTTCCTCAGCAGTTTTCTTTGGTAGAAAAAAAAAGCAACAGATGATTGCCTGGGTCTTTTTGGTTCTGTTGGTGGTCAGTCTGTCTGGAAGTGAAACTCTGCTTTCCATAGGATTTCATCAGAGCAGTAACCAGGGGACTCAACTTTTGGTCATTGATAGTGTCTCAGCTCAGCTGTGTATCCTAATGTGAAAACAAAACTTGTGTTCCACCCCCTTATGTTCCCTTTCTTGCAATTGCCAATTCCTAAAATGATGCTGCGATTAAAATCTGCTCCTTCTTGAGCAGGGTCATAACGTGTGATGATATATCTGCCTCTTAGACCCTAACTATCTGACAGAGAATGGCAGTATTGTTGAGATTTTTATATTAGAAAACATCCTTTGGTTACCAGGTGGTTGCTATTTCTGCTGACAAGTTCAGAGGATACATATTTGGACATCCTCCCTGCTGCAATGCTATTGGACTCACAGTCTTCTTTCTCAGAAAAAATGTCATTTTAATTGACTGAGTATTCTCAGTCTTCTAGGTCTCACAAGCCAGTGTGACACAGCTGAAAGAGTTAGAGATGCCTTCTTTAATTCCATAGCATATCTGGGGCCAAACCTGAATTTCCGTTTCCTCATCAGAAAATTAGGATAATAATACCTACCTCATGGACTAAATAACATAGAATCGGAAGTGTTTCTTTCTGTCCCTGGCACACAGGAGATATTCAATAAATGTTTGTGCTAACTGTTAAAGTTAACTGTTATGCAAGGTACCAATTTAAAGTCCCTTCAAATAAAATCACCTAATAATTAATTATAGAATTGTTTTGAGCTAATTAAGAGCCCACAACAAAGCCTGAGACATAATAAACTCTAGATAGGAATAACAACCAATAGCATCTACAGTGGAACACAATGCTATGCTATAATCTGATTTTTGTCCCTTTCCCATATTTTCATCTAATTTATATAGCTTTTCTAAAATGTATCATGCTCTCTTCCACTGTATTTGGGAATGTATGTTGGTACAACTTTTTTCTATAGAGTGCAATTTAGCAATATCCATCAAAATTTTAAATGTACAAATTCTTTGACCCAGCAATGCTACTTTAGGCATTTGTCCTATAGATATGCTTGTGAAGGTAAAAGTGAAAGTCGCTCAGTCATGTCTGACTTTTTGTAACTCAGTCCAGGGAATTCTCCAGACCAGAATACTGGAGTGGGTAGCCTTTCCCTCCTCCAGGAGATCTTCCCAACCCAGGGATCAAACCCAAGTCTCCCTCATTGCAGGCAGATTCTTTACTAGCTAGCCATAAGGGAAGCCCATACATGAGCTAACAGATGTACTATATGATATAGATAGAAAAACATTCATAGTAACATTGTTTATAATATGAAAAGATGGAAATATAGCCTAATGTTCATTAGTAGGAGAGTAGACAAATGATATAAATGCATAAAAAGAAATCCTTTGAGTGAAGCAGCTATAAATACTGACATGAAACAACTTCCAAGATACATCATTAAGCAAAAAGAGCAAGTGACAAAGTAGTGTTTATGATATGTTATAATATTATTTGCATTAAAAATTATAAGCATCGCATGCTTGTGTAAACATAAGCCATCCCTGGAAGGACAGAAGAGACTGGTAATAGCAATTGCCTCTGCTGCTGCTACTGCTGCTGCAGCTAAGTCGCTTCAGTCGTGTCCGACTCTGTGTGACCCCATAGATGGCAGCCCACCAGGCTCCCCCGACCCTGGGATTCTCCAGGCAAGAACACTGGAGTGGGTTGCCAGCAATTGCCTCTAGGAAGAGGAAATAGGTACCCTGGAAAAAAAGAGAGAGACGATTAACCCCTTACAATACCTTTTGAATTTTGTTCTGTGTACATGTAGTTTCTTTTCCAAACATATGTTTCTTAAAACTGTCCTTATCCTATCATAATAACTGATTAAATCTGGGAAGAGAACGATAGGCAAAAGGAATGTCTAAAATGTTTTATTTCTTTTCTTTATTTTAGCAAAAAAGGTATTTGTATTCTGTAATTATTTAAAATTTAATATGAAAAGGAAAATGACTGGAAAGGGAAAATACAGCTAGTTTAACCACTGTCACTTCCATAATACAATGACTATCAATCATCAGCCATTTGCTTGAGTACATATTAAGTCCCTGATGCTCTGGAGGATGCAGTAAGAGGAGAAATGCAAAGGAGATAGCTTTTAATTATGCAAAAGCTCCCCTCAAGGAGCTCACAGTCTGGTTGAATAGATGAGACATATAGGTAAAATGCTGAACAGCATCCAGCAGTGAAGCTGGCCTGGGTGAGGAGGCTTAGCAAAGGAGGGGTCAGCAGGACTTCTACAACAGAGATAATGATAACGCTGGGGACAAGTTATGTCTCCTGCTTTATCCATTTCTTTGTATTTAAAATGGGATAACCTGCCTTGGCTCTCCTCTCATAGGAATGCTGTTAGGATTAATGAGGTAATGTTTGTGCTTATATAGTGCCTTTCTTCTGAGAACTCAGAATGCTTTGTGTAAAGTATTTTTATTAATATTCATAGGGTGGCTTGTATAGTTTTCCACCTTTTGCTTTGGAATTTGCACATCTATACCTAAAAGACTTGAATTCTTCTCTCACTCTTCAACATTACTCTGGTTTTTGCACCAAAATAGTGCAGACTCCAGCTTTCAAATCTTGGTGCTTTTATATAGCTCAGGGCTAATAGTATCACACAGCTTGCCTGCAGGAGGACCCACCTGTACTTTCTAAAATTTCTACAGACTCCATTGTATACATATGCAAGATAAACCTGAGCTCATGGAAAGATTTTAAACAAGTATATGACAGGGATGGAAAAATCTATCTATAACTAACATTGCTCCCTAGGAAGTGTGAATCACAACAGCAGGAATTCTTGTGAGGTTGTGCTTGCAAGTTTAGAGATCAAGGCTGAACCCCACCTTCCTCCACTGCCCCCAGAGCCATGACTACTCTATGTAACAGAGGTGATTTCTGATTGGGGACAGAGGGTGTCAAAACAGAGAGAAGGCAGAAGCAGAGATAGAAAGAAGTAACATGGAGCCGGAAGGTTGCAGGAGGCTGTGCACAGCAGGAAATGACTTCTCCGTATTTCCCTCCCAGTTGTGAATAAACTTCACCAAAGCTTACGAAATACTAGGAGTGAATGGATTCCTTACGTAAACCTGACTGAATCGGCACCCACAGAGATGGGGGTAATGAAGCAGAGACAAGTCGATGAGCCTGAGAAATGACAGAAATCATGAGAGAATCTGGACCTGCAATGACTTGGGACTGACTTCACTTTCACTTTTCACTTTCATGCATTGGAGAAGGAAATGGCAACCCACCACAGTGTTCTTGCCTGGAGAATCCCAGGAACGGGGGGAGCCTGGTGGGCTGCCATCTATGGGGTCGCACAGAGTCAGACACGACTGAAGCGACTTAGCATCAGTAGCAGCAGGCTCCAAGTAAACTAGACTAAATCTCTGAGGAAACAATGGACTTGGCTGACATGAGGATAAAGATATGTGATGCCCATTGCTGCTTGTTATTTTTGCCTATCCCTAGTGGCTCAGGCAGTAAAGACTCTGCCTGCAATGTGGATGAATTTTCTTATTCAAGGTTCATCTTAGTCATTTTTAACTTTTTGTTTCTTTGTTCACAGTGATTTACTACACTACTTGTTGGTGGGGCTTCCCAGGTGGCTCAATGGTAAAGAATCTACGTGTCAAGCAGGAGATTCAGGTACAATCCCTGGGTTGGGAAGATTCCTTGGAGAGGAGAATGGCAACCCACTTCAGTATTCTTGCCTGGGAAATCCCATAGACAGAGGAGCCTAGCGGGCTACAGTCCCTGGGATCACAAAGAATCATACACGACTAAGCGACTCATACACCAATATTAAAATCAAGCTTTTAGGATAAAAGTTAGGTTTAGAAAAGATGGCCCAGTCCAGCTCCTCTCTTGGATCAAGTGGAGAGTGGCAGGCAGAGAGTAAGAGGACTTCCTCCCTGTGCAGCAGCCCAGCCAGGCTACATGGAACCAAACTGTGCCACGGCCCCACATATCTTTCCACAGACTTGTTTCTACCCTGTTTGCATGTTTGAGAATAGCACTTGGCTGAAGCCTTCGACTTGAGAGGTAGTAGGAGGGCTGCCTACTCATATCACGCTACCTGTTTGGCCCTAGGCCAATATCACAAAACAAAGCTTCTTGCAGCAACTGAGAAGAAACAATTTGCATAACTTAAAGCTATGTTGGAGTGTTGTGCTTCATGTCTGAGCAGCCTAAGTCTTGAGCTTTAAATAGCCCAACCCTAACATATATTTAAGAGCAATGTTCTAAAGGTTGTGTTACATAAAGTGGAACACTTAGTGACACCACAGCAAAATGCCAGGTCCCCTTTCTTGCAAATTGGCAGAAGCCAGCCTCAGTTAGGCAACTGGAAGGAAAACTTCTCTGTGATATGAAACCCAAAAGAGATCAGTCCTGTTTATAATTGGAGATTCCTACAGTCTTTCACTGACCCCAAATGTCCCCTTGCCTTGTCTGCCGCAGTCTTGCCAATGCTCTGAAAGAGCCATCATATAGTCACTTTTCTGGATTAGACACTAAGAATCATAATTCCTGGAAGGATACTTCAATTCAGTTCAGTTCAGTTGCTCAGTCATATCCAACTCTTTGCGACCCCATGAACTGCAGCACACCAGGCCTCCCTGTCCACCACCAACTTCGGAGTTCACTCAGACTCACGTCCATTGAGTCAGTGATGCCATCCAGCCATCTCATCCTCTGTTGTCCCCTTCTCCTCCTGCCCCCAATCCCTCCCAGCATCAGGGTCTTTTCCAATGAGTCGACTCTTGGCATGAGGCGGCCAAAGTACTGGAGTTTCAGCTGTAGCATCATTCCTTCCAAAGAAATCCCAGGGCTGATCTCCTTCAGAATGGACTGGTTGGATCTCCTTGAAGTCCAAGGGACTCTCAAGAGTCTTCTCCAACACCACAGTTCAAAAGCATCAATTCTTCGGTGCTCAGCTTTCTTCACAGTCCAACTCTCACATGCATACATGACCACTGAAAAACCATAGCCTTGACTCGACAGACCTTTGTTGGCAAAGTAATGTCTCTGCTTTTCAATATGTTATCTGGGTTGGTCATAACTTTCCTTTCAAGGAGCAAGCGTCTTTTAATTTCATAGCTGCAATCACCATCTCCAGTGATTCTGGAGCCCCAAAAAATAAAGTCAGCCACTGTTTCCACTGTTTCCCCATCTATTTCTCATGAAGTGATGGGACCAGATGCCATGATCTTCGTTTTCTGAATGTTGAGCTTTAAGCCAACTTTTTCACTCTCTATTTTCACTCTCATCAAGAGCTTTTTAGTTCCTCTTCACTTTCTGCCATAAGGGTGGTGTCATATGCATATCTGAGGTTATTGATACTTCTCCCAGCAATCCTGAGTCCAGCTTGTGCCTCAGGAATACCTAAATGTGCCACAGGTACAACTAAGGGCACTGGTCTTAGCTGATGGACAAAAGTCCTAGACAATATCTTTTTCCTTTGGCCTTTTTTCACTAATGTAGAGACCCAGATGGTTTTTTGTGTTGTTGTGTTTTTTTTTCTTGCTCTCTTTGTTAACCTAGTAGCCATTTCACACAGTTATAAAGCATGAAAGATGAAACTGTATACCAGAATCATCTATGGAACTTATATAAAATGTAAGTGCCTGGGGTCCACCCCAAACTTACCAAGTCAGAATTTGGAAAGTGGTAGATATTTTAACAAGTATGTTTGAAAATGGTCCCACAGAAATTCTAATGCAAGCTTCTATCTCACAACCACTGGGGACAGGATGGGATGTAGGTAAAGGTCAGGGATGGGAAAAAGATATCCTGAAGATCTGGTGACTGAAGAAATATGCCAACTAGAAAAGATGGGTCACAAAGACTGCACCCCACAGGGGATCCCTGAAGGAAAGAGTGCAGTCACTCAAAGGTAATCACCCTGGAAAGTGTCTGAGAATTCCAGACCAGGCTGGGGAAACTCCCCCAAACAAACTACTTGAAACAAATAAGAACTTTACCCAGTGTATACTGCCATATATGTTTACATTTGTTTATGCCTTCAATATAATATTTACTAACCAATAAATGCCAGGTACAAAATTAGGTGCTAGAATAGAATATGGAGCAAAACTAGACAAAATTCCTTACCCCGTGGAGCTTCCCTTCTAATAGGGAAGGCAAATGATTAAAGAAATGATCATGGCTAAATGTAATGAGTGGTATGACAGGGGAGTACAGGATGCTAGAGGAATGCATAGAGATGGAACTACCCTAGTCTAAGGTTTCCCAAGGAAAGCTTCTGGAGCAAATGATTATTAAATGGAGACCTGAAGGATAAGTGAATATTAGCCTGATAAACAGAATAGAGGATGAAAATCCAGATTTATGTGCAAAGCCTCATGGTTTTTAGCCCATCAGATATTAGAATTACTTGGGAACATTGTTTTAAACTCCTCACTGCATCCCCACAAGTTTAATAATAATCTCTAGGGGTAGGAGCTAGATTGGGAAGATCCCCTGGAGAAGGGCATGGTAACCCACTCCAGTATTCTTGCCCGGAGAATCCCCATGGACAGAGGAACCTGGCAGGCTACAGTCCATGGGGTTGCAAAGAGTCAGACATGACTGAGTGATTAAGCACAGCACAGGTGTAGGACCCACACGTCAATAGTTTTTAAAGCTCCCCAGTTTATCCCAATGTGCAAACAAGGAGAACCAGTGGTGTAGAGACAGGACTTTCCATTCAGGATGCTGAAAGAAATTCAGAGCATTTAATTCAGGTGAGAAAATTGCAAGACAGATCCAGTAAGAACTGTGTTAGAATTCTCCAGAGAAAATCAGAACAATAGGACATGCCAGATAGATAGATAGAGGGTTTCATTGTAAGGAATTGGCTCACATGATAATGGAGGCTGAAAATTTATGAGAGATCTTACTATTTGTTGGTGGTTTAGCTACAGCCCAAGTACAGAAGAAAACTGACATCCTAGCTCAAAAACAGGCAGAGAGAAAGTGAATTCTCCCTCACCTTTAATCTTTTCAGACCTCAGACTGAATGAGGCATGCCCACACTGGGGAGGGCAACTGCTTTATTCAGTCTACAATTCAAATATTCATCTCACTCAGAAATACCTTTGCAGACATACCCAGGATGTTTAACCAAATATCTGGGTACACTATGGCCCAGTCAAGTTGACACATAAAATTGGCCATCACATCATTCTTAAAGAATTCATGTTTTATCTTAAAGTCGTGGGAATCTTTTAAGCAAGGGAATCTGATCTGACTAGTATATTTAATATGGTCACTCTGCTGTGGTTTGAGAAAAGGAAAGAAACTAATTGTGATGAAATCACTAGGAGGCTGTTGCAATAACCTAGGCAAGAGTGATGGCCACTTGAACTAGGGTGCTGACAGACATGCTGGAGAGGATGGAGAGGTGTGAGTCCATCTAGAAAAAGGTAGAATCAGTTGGATATGGTGATTGATTGCATTTGAGAGAGGACGGGGAACAGAGTCGAGTGACTTCTAGGTTTTAATTTGAACAACTGGGCAGATTGGAATTCTATTTACCAAAACGAGGAACATAAGAACATTGCTCCACATAATTGCAAATTTCTGTATAAAAGATGTTCATCATCCTTCAAAGACCACCCTCTTCTAGAGAGACTGTAACTCAGCTAACCCAAGCAGATGAGCATTCTAGCTGAATTTCTCTAGACCCTAAAGAAGTCCCTTCACCTACTTCCAAGGCAACCCTAAACTGAGAAAATCTGGGACTAAGGATATCATTAAAATGGGCTGGGAAGTCAGATAAATACAGAATACAGGTACTTACCCTGAAGGGAAAATGCACTAAAACTTTATCTTTAGAAACACAAAATTTGCCTTTTTGCTTCTGATCTATGGTTCTAAGTTCAGTTCAGTTCAGTCGCTCAGTCGTGTCCGACTCTTTGCGACACCATAGATTGCAGCACGCCAGGCCTCCCTGTCCATCACCAACTCCTGGAGTTCACTCAAACTCACATCCGTCGAGTCGGTGATGCCATCCAGCCATCTCATCCTCTGTTGTCCCCGTCTCCTTCTGCCCCAGTCCCCCAGCATCAGAGTCTTTTCCAATGAGTCAACTCTTCGCATGAGGTGGCCAAAGTACTGGAGATTCAGCTTCAGCATCATTCCTTCCAAAGAACACCCAGGACTGAATGAATCTTGAACCATAAACAGGCATTAATGTCAATAGGATGCTTTCACCTGGGAGTGTTCTGGGAAATGCAGTCAGCTAGTTTACCAAAACATCATGTCTTCTCACCCAGAGGCCTAGTCAGATGACTCCTGAGGCCTCTCATCTCTATTATTAAGGACAACTTAGACTGTCTACACACCCTCCCTAAACAGGGATCATGGTCCTCCAAGGACAGAGAGCTGGACCACAGCTATCATTCTTCCACACTAAAGACAGTATAGGAATTTGTATTAAGAAGGGGCACAGGGCACTGCACACTGCAGAGCACTGTGGACCCCTGTGCTCTCACCTTGCCACAGAAAACTAAGAAGCACTGAGGTCCCCTTTGCAAAAACTCCTTTCATAAGAGGTTCCCATAAATCCAGTTTTGACAGTGCTTGAGAGATTCAGTGTAGGAAAATAATTGTGTTTGGTTTGGTAAAGCACTTGAAGCTATGGTTATTAACTGTTAGAATAAAACTGTTGAACAACTATATTGGTTTCCTAGGGCTCCCAAAACAAATTATGGCAAACTTGGTGCCTCAAAATAGCAGATATTTACTTGTTCACAGTCCTGAAGTCCAAAATCAAGGTATCAGCAAGACTGGCTTCTTCTAGAAGCTCTGGGGAGAATCTGATCCATGCTTCTCTTCTAATTTCAGATGGTTGCCAACAGTCTTTAGGGTTCCTTGGCATGTAGATGGCTGATTCCAATCTTTGCCTTCCTCTTCACATTTCATTCTTCTCTATATCTCTGTGTCCTCCCTTCTTCTCATAAGGACACTAATCCCATTGGGTTTAGGGCCAACCCTAATCCAATATGACCTCATCTTGACCCTTAACTAGTTACATCCAAAAATAACCAATTTCCAAATAAGATGACACTTTGAGGTGGACATGGCTTTTGAAGGGACAGCTGCATTTGACTGCAGCAGCATAATTTTTGGTGTTACCAAATGATAGCTACAACCATTTATATATACAGGGCCTGAAGTTTTTCTAAAAACATGCCAATCGTATTAAGACATCAAACAGGAAATTTCAAAGGTCTTTATTTCTGGTACTGGAATAAAATCAACAGCTCCTTTATTTGCAAACCACAATCTTGGCCCCCCTTCCTCCTTTTTCCTAGTCTTTTTTATGAATTAGAAACAACTTATTCTGCTCACAACATCCATCATCACCTTTCTTTCACTGCCCTAAATCTCAGCCTCAAAGAAACAAAACTTACCTGAGGTCAAGGTCTGACCAGTTCTGAAATAATCAAATGAAATAGATTGCCATAGTTTTCCAGTTATTGTAGCACTGAAAGATTTTGAAGGTCTTACTCTTTTTGAAGTGAGAAGGTTTGAAGATGTGTGGTGGTCACAGAACCTCTTGGGTGAAATGGATGTTCAGGATAAAAACGTGTGATAATCTGTTTTAGAAGCTGTGACTTTCCCATGGTGATACTGTCAGATACAAGATAGCTGTGTTATCTGAAGCTATTTTGGTTTAAGATGTTTAAATACTCTAATGTATCACAGTCTGTTTTAAATGTAATACATTAAAACACACCTCCACACAAGCCCATAAATGAAACAAAGATGTCTTAGAGGAATAATTTAGCTGTGCTTCTTTGCAGCCTAAATGTAAACTCTCCTTTAATCTAAAAGCATTAAAATCATAATAATGAAATCTTGCCATCAAGAGTCAGAATGCACTTTTCTCTTTAAAAAGACAGATGCATTAAAATTTAATTATTTTCTCCCTATCTGATTATCAGACACAAATAGAGCACATTTGGGGGAAAACTACACATATGTTCACCCAGTTTAAGAATGTTTTTAAGATTCTTCAAGGAGTTGTTCCCCAGCACCCACCCCAAGTGGAAAAAAACGTAATTGGTTACATATATACGCCTTGAAACAAAAGAGCCAATGTACCAACTGAATAAACAGATACAAAGCAGGTGCTTCGGAAATGATTTTGATTTCCTAAGCCTGTGCACATTCTCCCCCATCTCTAAACAGTGTGTGTGCGTCTGACTTGGTGTGGCATCCCCTCTGATGGGTTTCTTGATCCACATTTTCTTCTTCTTTAGGATAGGTAAGTAGAGATTCCTTTCTGGAGTGTGAAAGCTCGCAGCAGCAGGAACACAGCATATCTCATCTCTAATTTATGACTGACTAACTGAAACTCCGCACTGTCGGCAAACTCTGCCGTGTTTACTGGTGTGACAGCATACACACATATGGCAGAAGCCAGATGGACCTTCTCCCCCAGCTTCAAGCTAAGGGTGCTTCATTAGGAAAGAGATGCAGCCAGGCTTTGAGATCTTTGAACAAGGCTTTCCAGCACTGCAGGAAGGAAATCAGTCAGCAATCCAGAAAGAAAATAACCCATCTCTAGGTGAGAGATTAGGTCAGAAGAGAATTTATAGTTGCCCGGTTGATGCCCATCAAGTTTTAAAGTACAAATGGCCTGTCCTCCAACCACAGAAATTGGGAAGTGCTTCCAAAGAAGTCAGTTGAAATGAAGTTTGCATTTCATCTACCCAGACAAAGGTAAATAGGACAATAAATCCACTTTCTAAACTCTGATTTACAGTTAAGTGCTAACAGTGTCAGAAAGTTCTATTAAACCCCTAGAAAATAGCAGTGTCTTTCACAACTACAGAGACTGCAGTGAAGAACCTTCCTGCTTCAGTGAAATGTTGCTCCTAAGTTATAAATAAAATATAATTCTCTAAACCTAAACTTTCATTCTAAAATTTCTAAAAAGCAATGTGGTCTTCAGTTTATCCAGCACTACTGTGTTTTGGTTTGGATTTCTTTTTTCTTTGCATGTGGTATCTGTACCTTTTCTGACTTCTTAGACTGAACTTTTTTTCTTCTTCTCTTATACTCTGGCCTCCAAGTTTTGGGGTGTGTCTCAAGAGCAATGGACTTAGATTCCCATCAGGAGTCCTTCTTATCCATACTTGAACCATCTGGAGCAGTGGTTTCTGAAAAGTAATCTGAGATCCTCTCTCTTCCTAAAAACCCAGAAACAAGGGTTCTGGGAATAATAAAGAGGTGACAGAAAGAATTGAGGGAGAATGGATTCTTGAATAAACTGCCCCACAATCTAATCTGAACCTCTGATTCAGATAAATTCATCAACTCCTTATGTCTCAAGGCCTAGTTCCAAACAGACAAAGGCCTAGTCCCAGGGCAGGATGAGTGCAGGGGAAGAAAGAGGTTCATGGTTTGAGGAGATCACCTTTTCTCTAGGACCTTACAGACTTTAGAGGAAATCTATATACCCCTCTCCTCCCTCCAGGGCCTTCTGTTGATTAAACTCTTGACAAAGAAAAGCAGTGAGGAGGAATCACTGGGCATTGCTAAAAACTACCTCTGTCTACAGTACAATTAGTTCACGCTGACTAGAAATTCTCTCTCTTTGAGAGGCAAAATAATTGCATATTACTGCAGAGTGGACTATAGAAGCAACTAATAATTCTCTCAATATTCTACACAAGTTTAAAAAAAATCTACTTCTCAAGAACAGCCCTTTAATTGAATGTTAGAATATATAGGGCCACTTCTAGTCTGCCTCTCTACAAAGAGTAATTAGAACTAATGCTTTTTGTAGGCACATTAGGACTACAGGTTTAGTGTAAGGCATTAACCTTCTGCTTAAATGTTATTTCACAGCAATAGAGAAGCCCCTAGCATGAGACTGTAGGTAGATTTTAAACTGGTCCTTTTCCCTTCACTGGGAAACTGTGATATGATCTGAAACATAGTGGCCATTGTTGGTGAAACTCCGTGGCACCAAAGTTCTATCATCAACCAAGCAGAAATTAAAAAGAGTTCTCAGGGGCAGTACTGCTTGCAGTCCTCAGGGCACTATATTTCATACTGGTCTAGAATATGATGCTCCTTACAGGGTTCCATACCCATCCTACTCATTGCAACTCAGAAGAACTCTGTGAAATACCCAGAACATTGCTATTAATCCCTTTTACAGACCGATTGAGTACCAGAAATGTATAGGGTATATCAGTTCAGTTCAGTCACTCAGTCGTATCCGACTCTTTGCATACCCAACTGGTTAACGGTAGGGACAGAATTAAATCCCAAGCATTCTATATTCCAGAATCTAATAGTATCTTTTAAACAGGATTTCTTCTCCTGATAAGTGAGTGCAACTGCTACTTAAAGGTCTAATATTCCGTTAATGGGATTAAGCAGCCCGTGGAATGGAAAACATAGGCTATATTTGATCACATTTTAGAACACCTAAATATAATAAGATAACTCAGGTGAGGAGAAGGTGAGATAAGATGAAACCAGAAGAGCCAAGTTTACCATTCAGCAAACAGTCTCCTGAATCTCTCTGTAGTTTACACCTCAGACAGCCTCAGTCCATGAGAATGGAAGTGAAAAGAAAATGCAGATTCAGCTGCATGTTACATCCACAGCAAATGCAAAGACAAATTAAGAATTAAAGACAAATGCAAATTACTCTGCTCATAAAAGAAACCTATACAAAAGCCAGGGAATGAAAAGGCTCTGACAGTTATGGATGAATCTCTGAAGAGGCACACAGCAACCATATTTCCAAATTCAAGCCTTTTAAAAACTGGTTAGAAGAATGAGAACAGCTGCTGCAAAGAAAGAGAGGGAAACTTCAGTTAACAGTAAACCAAGCTACAGAGTAAAACTGAGAATCATGTCCTTATTGTCAAGGTGAGAATGAAAAGCAACAAAGGGATAAAGCCAAAGGAATTCTGTCTCCAGAAACTATGGCAGACTTTAAAAGCTAAGCCCCTGGCAAGCTTTCCCGCTGGCAGAGATGGAGACGGGGAAGAGAACAAAGAAGGAGGCAAAGTGGAAGAAGACGTGGGTGTTGGAAAAGAAAGCACCACAGGACATTTTAGCAGGAAAGTTACCTAGAAGTCAGGAGCCATTCTTTAACTCATTGACTGCCAGACGGGGTAGGTAATGGAGATCCTGCCTGGCTACGAGCAGTGGGGACTGTGGGAAACTGGCCAAGGTGTTCAAACTTACCCCTCTTTTAAGAAGCTGTTAGACACAGACAAAGAGCATGTCTGCACAACATCGGTTTGTGTTTTTTTAATAACTGAGTCCTTTGGTGCATCTTCAAATCTGTGGAACAGAATAGATGTGTTTTAAAAGTTAGGCGATAAATCAATGAACCCATTTTACACGTTAAGAAACTAAGACTCTGAATGATTAAGAAGCTCTCGTGAATTCACTCAATTAGATAAAAGAAGTTATCACTAGAGCCAAGTCCCTGGCCCCTCATCCGGCCCTCCCTTATCTACGGCATAAGGCCTCTGCAAGAAGAAAAAGAAAATAAATATATTCACCATGGTGTGGAAAGAGAAAGGCACACAGTTGTCTGCAGTGGCACCAGTTGTCATTCCTGCCACAGACTGCCACCTCTGAACTAGCAGAAGCATTCAAGCTCTGGTTTTTGGTCAGAACCAAAGGTTTGCAGGGGGCAAAGACGCAACATATAGAGCAGAGTGGGCCTCAGGCAACCTGTGCCAAACTGGAAAGGATGGGCCCCAGAGAAGGGGCACCCTCTACCCAATTCCACCCACTCAAGAAATTGTGGTTGTGGCTAATCCTTTTAGAACCTATAATTTTTCAAGAGAGTCATAAATCTGCATTTTTATTCAAACCATCCTCATTTTAAGATTTTACACCTGGTTATTTCTAAACACAGTGAGAGTCAGAGTGCAACTTTCAAGGCACAGGCAGCCTGAGCATGGCCAGTTGGCAACCTCAGACTATAGTGACAGCAGTCATTTTAAGACAAGCTGTAGTGTCTTAGTTCTGAAACATCCCCACACTTCAGCTCTTTAGAAGCTCTCAGTATAAAAATGTCTACTTTTATTAAAAGATCATATATATGAAACCTGCATTTTTGTTGAAGCAAATGCCTTCAGTGAAGCCTTAGCATCTATATACTTGTCTATCACATTTCCTGGAGGTTCATATTTTCTCTATCCCTGGGTGACATTAACGTGTGTTTGCTTTTCTTATCTACCTGAAGTTAGTCAGGTTGTCAAAATGAGTCCTGTGGCTTCCTCCTTTCAAGAATTTATAAAATACCAGCCCTCACAAGGCAACTCCTTTAGCCAACTTCAGGCCCCTAGTGGTTACACAAGCAAGAAAATAGAAAGTTGAGTCCAGTCTTTGTAAAAGTGCAATTTTTACTTAATAAGATTGAAAAAGAAAACTTGTTGCAGTTATTATGACACAGAGTGAAAGAATTCCAAAATTTCCACTCAGCAGATAACAACCTTTCTTTTAGAGCTGGTAGTTTATTTGACTTAGGGAAATTTTTTCTCTTTGAAGCTATTAGAAGACCAGTTTCAGGATTTGTCCAAGAAATAGAATTCAAATTGTTTATGAGACAATGAGCCCCTGAAGAATGATGTCCATACAATAAACTTAGCCTTCTGAGAGGAAAGGCTGCAATTTAAAACCTGTTGGAATGTAGCTTAGTTTCAAGTGCCTGTTCCTTTCTCCTCACAAAATCCTGGGCTGTAGAAAATAAAAGTGGTAAATGTTATATAAATAGTGCATGACATTTGCAAAGGTTAAGAAGAGTGTCTTTACTCCTCTTCTTCTTTTCCCAAGTATTATATTTGAGCAGTGAACCCCAAGGTTTCAGTATTCAGGTACAAGCCTGCAGGTCAGATTACTGACGATACTGAGGTAGATCAGGAATTTCCACCCTGTTTGTTCCTTGGAAGAAAGCAAAGCCTCACCAAGTAAGATTTTGCACAAATGTTGCCCTAGCAAGGGGTGATGTGGCATTCTGCCAAGGGGTCTCAGTGCTGCTGAATTTGCACAAAGCAAACTTGGCTTTGTCTTTAGTTTCCATAATGAATACAGGCACAATTTAGAGGCTCTGCTTTACAAAACAAGCCTCATTCCATCTATTCGTAGTCTCTAATTTTTTTTTCCCTTTAATCCTCCTTTTCAAATGGCTAAACAAAGAGGTAGGGTGTTTCTGCTACCAAATCTGTGAAAAACATTCAGTGTCTAGGATATCTGACCAGTTAAGGTGTTGGGTTTTCTAAGCCGTAAACACAGAACTAAACTTGGAACTAGAGAACCATCCAAGAGGCCGTCTGAGTCCTACCCTGCCTCTCGGCCAAGTGGAATTTAAGCCTGAAAGAAAACTTTGAAATCTGCAAGGAATAAGGTTCTACAGTTCCTTCCTTAGTGACGTATCAGTGGCTCCTCAAACTTCAGGGGAGGAAATTCTCCCTAATATCTAGTTTACTTCAATTTGCTCTCTGCTTCTTCCCACGAAAGGGTCCGTCTCCCTCTCACTGGACATGTGAGCACCAGACTTTCTGAACTGCATCCACGTTCATGCAGGGGTGTGGATTTGGGGTTCCAGCAGCTTGCTTGACCAAGATGCAACAACTGTCAATAATAACTCACTTGTGGGTCCTCACTGTGAAGTGGTTTTTATGAATTAACTGGGAACTCAGAGTCCAGTTCTCCAGTGGAAGCAGACCTTTATAAACAAGGTTTCTTCTCTGGCTGGGTGACATTAACATGTGTTTGCTTTTCTTATCTACCTAAAGTTAGTCAGGTTGTCAAAATGAGACCTGTGGCTTTCTCCTTTCAAGAATTTATAATATACCAGCCCTCACAAGGCAACTTGTTCAGCCAAGTTCAGGCCCCTAGTGGTTACACAAGCAAGAAAATAGAAAGTTGAGTCCAGTCTTTGTAAAAGTGCAATTTTTACTTAATAAGATTGAAAATGAAAACTTGTTGCAGTTATTATGACACAGAGTGAAAGAATTCCAAAATTTCCATTCAACAGGACACATGCACATCTCAAGGTTGGTAGGTAATTGTGAATACCTGAATATTGATTGATAACTGACTGCTGACGGGTTGGTTTCATGGAAAGCCATCCTGGCTCTTTCCAAGTCTTTGGTTAACCTTTAACAGTTCCCTCATCCCTTGCCCTCACTCTCTTTTGCCCACATAGCGCATCCCTTACTGTAATAGCCTCTAGACTTTAGCCAGCCTTGCCATACCTTCCACTGTGGCTCACTTTGGATCCCCTGGTGCTTTGTTTGGTCCTATCTGCTACCCTGATTGCTGGTCCAAAGTCCTATTTCAGCTGTGCCCCAAACTAGGTCTTCTATTCTGCTTCCTAGTCTTTGAAAACCTATTCAGAGATGAACCAGAGCCAATTATCATACCTAGCAGTAAAGATGGTCAGGGCCACCCAGGGTCCAAGACTATGGCTCTATAGACAGTGAACTGTATGGACAAGGGAAGCTATATTTGGAAGCATACTGCTGTATGCTTGATAGCAACAAGAGTCTTTGTTTGGGCCATTTAGATTTGGTCATGAAGGAGGCAGGCTTCCTACCTTAAGTCCCTGCCCTCAGCCTTATCACCTGGATGTCACTGAGTGGTGGGGTCTACAATATGGGCTACTGTGGTTGACTGACTCTTAGATAACATATACTCGCACAGGTAGAGCAAGAAGGAAAAGAGAAAATATCCAGAGATCTGAGGAGCATGGCATCATTATTTGCAAATTCTTTTGGCACAATGGAACCGAAAACTGAGGGTTTTTTCTTGAAAACAAATAAGTATGGAAACAAAGAGCCGGCCCCCTCTGTGTGTGTGAAGTTTTTCTGCTGTCTTCCCCAGTGTACCTGGCCACTGCCTTCCATAAGCCTTTGTCCCTTACTGTAGATCTGGCATGGTCTGCTCCATTGTCAGGTTTAGTTCTAGACTAATTGGATTCACTACATGGATTTCATTTTAATTTTTCAATAATGTTTTTACAATTACAAAAAATAGATATGGTACTGATTGATGGAAAAGTACAGACATGCTTGATGAAAAAATTAAATCACCCATTATTCTATCACTTGTAGATAAACATTAAAAACACTTAGTTCATTTCTGCCCCCCTTTTTTTTTCCCTGAGCATACTTACACGTACTAAAACTGTTTTTAGAACAAGATTGCACTGTGTGTATTTTTTTATAACTTACTTTTTACACGTATTTGTTCATTGGATAAGACTAATTCCTAGTGAGTCTTTTTGTTTTTTTTTCCAAGAATGAACAAGGAAGTAATGTTAAGACAGAAGGCAGAACAGTCATGTGCTCAGAGAAACCTAGAAAGTCACTATTCAGAAAGAGAGAGAGAGACAAATGAAGCAGATGCGCAGGAAGAGATCATAAGATTCTAGAGAACTGAAGAAAGTAACTTCCATTTTTTATGATTGCCTACTTGGAGTTCCAGTATCTTATGAATCCCAACTGACTTCTACCCTTTGGGCTCGATGCTTTTGCCTTGTAACTCCCTAATAAATTTCTCCAGTTTTTCTTAAGATTGTTTGAATGGGTTCTGTTTCTTACAAAGAAAAATTATTAACCATGGCAAATACCTGAAATATACTAGAGAAGATGCAGGCATAAGAAGGCAGATGGATAATGGCTTGAGTAACAAGTGATTTTTACCTTGAAGGTAGAACTTCCCCCAGATAGCCAATTCTATTCTGGCTGAAGCTTCAGTACCATGTTACTACTTCTCGTCCTCAGATGTGTAGATGAGAGATTTTGTTTAACATACTATGACAGTCTGTCAAAAAGAATGACTATAGTGCACTGTGTGGACTGAGCTTCATGACTTGTTTTTCCCTAGAGTTGGATAATTGCCTTGTTTGTTCCTGTCGTCACTGGGACTGGGTACAGTGATAAACGAAATCATCATCCAAATTGGAATTGTTCAGCAGTCCTATTATCACACATTCATTTTATTAGCAAGCCTATAGTACTCTGCAGCAGAGTTTCACCAGGGTAGTGTAGCTTTTTGTCAATCAGACTCTATGAGCACTCAAAGGTCTTTTCTAAGTATACATTTAATGCAGCTCCTTGGAACTTCTGTCTGCTAGACTGGATGCTGCCTGATCTGTGAATTGCTGAATAAAACCAATGTGGTTTTTAAATTAAAAAAAAAAAAAATAGTACCCCCAAGGGCACTGCTGGAGTTCATCTGGAATTCTGATGAACTGTCTCTCTTAGGTGTCCCTGTGACCTAGGTTCACAAGTACATTGTACTTGTTACTTTTTACTCCATTGAGTTTTGTACAAACCCAGCCTTGATTCAGATAATACCATCTCAGAGTGTCCTTCCCTAATCTCTCTATAAAAAGCACTTCTCTCCCCACCCAGCTCCTCTTTCTCTCCTTTTCTCTCTTTTTAATATCACTTACTTTGCCAGCAAAGGTCTGTCTAGTCAAGGCTCTGGTTTTTCCAGTGGTCATGTATGGATGTGAGAGTTGGACTGTGAAGAAAGCTGAGCGCCGAAGAATTGATGCTCTTGAGCTGTGGTGTTGAAGACTCTTGAGAGTCCCTTGGACTGCAAGGAGATCCAACCGGTCCATCCTAAAGGAGATAAGTCCTGGGTGTCCATTGGAAGGACTGATGCTAAAGCTGAAACTCCAATACTTTGGCCACCTGATGGGAAGAGCTGACTCCTTGGAAAAGAGCCTGATGCTGGGAAAGATTGAGGGCAGGAGGAGAAGGGGACGACAGAGGATGAGATGGTTGGATGGCAGCATCGACTCTGGACATGGGTTTGGGTGGACAGGGAGGCCTGGTGTGCTACAGTTCATGGGGTCTCAAAGAGTTGGACACAACTGAGTGACTGAACTGACTGACTGAGTACCAGCTGACATAATAATACTCTATGTATTGGTTGTCAGTCTATCCCAAATGGATCTCAGTTTCTTGAGGACAGGGACTCTATCTGATTTACTATTGATTGTACCATAGAGCCAGGCACATAATAGACCCTTATCAAATATTTGTTGAATGAGTGAACTCCTAGACATAGTAGCCTAAATCTTAGCAGGGATTAAATTCCTGACAGAATAGGATGCCATAGTATTTTCCTTTCCCAAAATTATACAAATTCCTACATGCTGCTGCTGCTGCTGCTAAGTTGCTTCAGTTGCATCTGACTCTGTGCAACCCCATAGACGGCAGCCCACCAGGCTCCACTGTCCCTGGGATTCTCCAGGCAAGAACAATGGAGTGGGTTGCCATTCCCTTCTCCAATGCAGGAAAGTAAAAAGTGAAAGTGAAGTCACTGAGTCGTGTCCAACTCTCAGTGACCACATGGACTACAACCCACCAGGCTCCTCCGTCCATGGGATTTTCCAGGCAAGAGTACTGGAGTGGGGTACCACTGCCTTCTCCGAAATTCCTACATAGATTTGGGCAAACCCAAAGGTTTTCCCACCTCTTTTCAGACTCTTTAAAGATCCAAAGAACTCTTTGGATCACTGAGCTTCCTCTCTTTTTCACTTCAGCTCTTAAACACTATATCCAGCTGTTCCTTCTAAATTAAAAATGGAAGGAGGCAGCACGTGGGTTTCATTTCCATAATGCCATAATTCCCAGCCCTGGGACACCTCCTACCACAAAGTGCCTCTAATTACCTCAAGGGAACATCATTAAAACTTCAGAGAAAGAATCAGTTTAATTCATCTGAAGTTTTAAATAAACATTGGCCACATGTGACAAAAATCAAACAAACAACCATGCAAGTATTAAAATGGTAAAAATCCTAGGAGTCCTGCTCTAATGGATTTCAGGGGTGAGATCCACAATTCTGAGCTGCAGTTAGTGTGATATATGTCTGCTATACATTTCCAAAATGACTCACCTTTGAATTTTCTCTAATTTACACACTTCACCTACTCTCCTTCCAAATTACCAGGTCAAAAAATGCCTCTCATTTTCCTCTGTTAATATGCTGCTTTGCCCATTAAGCTTCACATATTAAGTTTTAGCTTATCGGCTTCAGTGACACTCAATGATCCCAAAGCAGGGTGGAATAAAATATGTGTTTTTCCTAGGTACCTTCATGCCTGGATTGCAGTTTCTAATCTCTGAACTATTGCTTGCTCTACATCTGTGTCTTGTGGAAGAGCTATTGATCTGTAATCACATCATTGCATTTTCCTCCTGCTCATAAAATCCCAGGGATGTTCTAATTAAGGATAGGCTCTGGCTACAAATTACAGAAAAGGCAGCACCCAGGTATCCAAATAGAATTCAGACCTTTGGTCATTCACACCCTGGGCAGTTGGGAAGCAGGCCTGTTTTTAAACTCTCCTTAATCGGTCAGCCAGGTTCTACTGTGTACCAAAGGCAGTAAGACTGAATAAATAGAAAAACAAATAAATAAATGCAAATTAAATTCTTGTGTTATTGCAGATAACGCTGTTGATCTCATGGTATACAATTTGTGGGTTATGAGTGGCAGCATGAGGTAGCAGGAACACACTGGCTCTGATGTCAAAACAAACTTCGTATCTTTGTTACGAAGACTCCTCCTCTACCAGCTGTATGCTAATTTTCTCTGTAAGCCTCAGTTTCTTTATCTATAAAATAAAAGTAGTTCTACTTAGCTCACAGACTTGTTGTGATGAAAATTGATTACATTGTGTATAAAGAGGTCCTGCAATGTGGGCTCAACTATTGATAGTCAGTGCCCTTACTTCAGATTCCCATGCTCAAGACTACAAGTCTCAGTCTGTAAGTATGTTCTTATCATTCAAAGAAATAGGAAAAAAAGTTTTGAAACATCAAGATGCCTGAAATTGGTCATAAGAATAAGAATGAGTTGCTGTAAATACCTGATAAAAAGTTGAGCGGCAGAGTTGGACTTGGCCAGGAGAATGAGTGGGTTACCTGAGGCCAGGCTTGATAAAAGATGGGGGTCTCCTTCTCTAGGTCAAGATTATCCAGGCAGAAGGAAAGCATTTCAGTAAACAAATAACCAGAGCTCTTCAACATCGAGCAATGAAGACTGAATAGGGTCCACTGGATGTGGCCATCTCAGGTCGTAAGATGACCAATGTAGAGGCTGGGGGTCAGGCTATCACAGGGGACTGAAGTAGGAGGAGAAAAGGAAGTGAAATTAACAAGTGGGAACTATTCTTTCGAGTACCTGAGTTGTGAAAGAGAAGTAATTCTCACCTTCCTCATTTTGAGGACTAGAAATTTTCATGCCAGAAATAGTGCAAATGGGAGTGCTGAGCTATATAAAAGGTCTCAATTATTAAGACAGTCTTCCCCCTTGCCCCTGCCCTCAGCAGCTCCTCAGCTGTTGTTTTTTTGGTACCACTGGCTTGCCTGAATTTTTCTGGCCTCTCTGAAAACTTCTGCACCTCATTTGCCTGATATTGGCTCCTGCCTGGGATCACCCCCGGGATATTGTGAGGGTGGCAGGAGCTTGGAGTCAGGAATGAGGCAGACCTGGTTGATATCCTACCCCTGGGTTATGCAAGGCTAAAATCTAAAAATATCTCTTTGTGCCTCAATTTCCCCAAGGATAAAATGGGGAAAGCAGCTTGATAGAGGTATTTTGAAAATTAAATGAGTAAATAACTATAAAACACTCAGAATTGTGCTTGGCATATTGTAAGTGCTCAGTAAGCATCAGATGGTATTGTGCTGACCTGTGTGTCTAAGCCTCTGATGAGACCCTAGTCTGTCTGACTCTGCACTTTGTCCTGCCCTATTCTACTACATAAGGCTGTAATAATTCTCATTTCTCTCTGCCAAGCTCAGCCAACCTCTCTTGCCTGGCTCTCCCATCTCCAGTTCTGTTTAGTCCTGTGTCCAACCCAGGCCTTATGTCACTGAAGTATCCTACAGTGATAACAACTATTTCAGGTCCCACTTATTATTCCTTAGCACATGCCAGGCATCATGCTCAGAGTTTTACATACATGTAATTCTCACAAACCCATGAGATGGCTGTTATTAATGAGGAACCAGCCTGTGAACTACACAGTCAGGATTTGAATTCAGTTCTGTGTAATTCCTCAACCACACTCCTAACTCCCAGGTTTCATTTACTCCAGAGGTTGTTCAGATATCTTGCTCCTGCTGTATTCCCTTATATTCCCTTGTCATTTCTCTTTTAAATTAGATCTTTAGGTGTTTCTGTGGCAGATTATATTAACAGCTACAAATTACCCCCCCAATTTCTTTAAATCCATCAGGAAATAAAATTTATTATTTTACTCCTAAACCCTAGACTGGCCTGTGACTTGCTTTGGTTGATGGGTACAGATACAACTCTGTGGTTCAAAGCATAGGCCTTGAGAAGCTCTATAGACTTCCACTCACTCTTTTGGGACCCCTCCCACCATCATCATGTGAACAAGTCCTGGAAAATAAAATACTGTGAGAGGAAAACCAGAGCACTCCAGCCAAAAGCCCATCAGCCTCAGCCGACCTGGCAGCCAGTCACAGAACTGGAACGAACTCCAGCCAAAAGTAGCCAAGTCTGGCCCCAATCATTGGAACAGCCCAGGTGAGTGCAGCCCAAATTACCAATGTGTAAAAGCATAAACCATAAGTCTGTTCTCTATGGACATGGGGAGAGGGGAGAAGAGGGTGAGCTATATGGAAAGAGTAACATGGAAACTTACATTACCATATGTTAAATAGATAGCTAACGGGAATTTGCTGTATGGCTCAGGAAATTCAAACATCGGCTATGTATCAACCTAGAGGGATGGAATGGGGAGGGAGATGAGAGAGAGTTTCAAAAAGGAGGGATGTATGTATACCTATGGCTGATTCATGTTGAGGTTTGACAGAAAACAGCAAAATTCTGTAAAGCAATTATCCTTCAATAAAAAATAAATTATTTTTTTAAAAAGCATAAACCAGACAAATACTTATTGTTTTAAGTCACTACATTTTGGGGTGATTTGTTATGCAGCAAAAACTCACTGATACTATCTGTAAATAGTTTTTTAAAAATCACTAGTTCATTTCCTTGTCTTCTGTTGGAGTTCCCATTTGCCACTCAGTCTCAGATACTGATCTTCCTGGTCCCTGCCTTTGTACTGCTCTTGACTGGGCCTTGGGCAACAGATAAACAGTATAAAAGATTCCACCAGTGCTCCAGAAATACACTTCTTTGATGAGATCCAAACCTGCTCTCTTTATACCAGATTTCATGCTGTGACAGATTGCATTATGATAAAATACCCATGTAATAACCAAACATGGAATAAAATAATTGAATTCAATTGCTAATAACAGAGATCCAAATACAATTTAAATGCACATAGATTTCCATCCCCTTTTCAAGTTACTTTGGTCAGCCTAAGGTTAATATCAAGGCTCCATGAAGTCATCAAGGACCCATGCTCCTTCTTTCTTTCAGTTCTGCCCACATCACTTTCATAATCCAGATTGGCAGCTGGTTTTCCAGCCATTGCATCTGACTTCCAAGCAGAAGGCAGGATGACCTGAGTCTCTCCCAACCCAATCCTCCCACCATTAAGGTCTCTGGCTACCTAACACTACTCTTCACATCTAACTGGCCAGCACTTCAGTCACAGGGCCACATATCACTTCATATGGAGCTAGGAAATGTAGCCCAGGTTCTGTTACTAAGGCAGAAAAGTGAGTGAACACAGGGAGACAACTAGCAAAATCTGCAACAAATGCATTTCATTATCATCCTAACTAGGTACCAGGTTGTTGGCTGCTGCTGCTGCTAAGTTGCTTCAGTCGTGTCCGACTCTGTGCGACCCCATAGACGGCATCCCACTAGGCTCCCCCGTCCCTGGGATTCTCCAGGCAAGAACACTAGAGTGGGTTGCCATTTCCTTCTCCAATGCATGAAAGTGAAAAGTGAAAGTGAAGTTGCTCAGTCGTGTCAGACTCTTAGTGACCCCACTGACTGCAGGCTCCTCCATCCATGGGATTCTCCAGGCAAGAGTACTGGAGCGGGGTGCCATTGCCTTCTCTGGGGGTTGTTGGCAGTACAGACCAATTTGGCAGTCTATTAATAAAAGTCTGAGGTTTAATATGGAGGCATTTTAAAAGCCTCATAATCTGTCAAGAGGCATTGAAAATGATGTGAATAGTAATATTCATTTCATGGAGAGCACCAATAAGGATGCTGTTGCCATCAATCAAGATCTGAAGTATTAATTCCAATATCTGAAGTATTTATCCAACAATGATTGAGGTAGTTATCAGCAGCAATTTGCAGTCCAAACTACTTCTGACCTCTGGACCTTTATATCCAACTCAGTATCTTCTGGATGTTTTAACAAAGCACAAATCCAGCTTGTTCAAAACTAAAGTCATTTTGTTCCCCAAACATCAGTCCTCTAGGATGTCTCATCTCAGTGAAGGATACCACCATTCACCTAAATGCTCAAGCCAGAATTCTTGATCTTCCCTTTTCTTTAGCACCACTCAGTCACCATCCACTATCCACTCAGTCACCATCCTGCTGGTGTTTACTCCTAATATTTGTTGAATCTATCTACTTCTCTCCATCACCTAGGCTACTGTCTTAATCAAAGCAAACTCCATCTCTTGTCTGGACAACTATAAAGCTTACCAGTTGGTTTCCCCACATCAATTCCTGCCATACCTCCAACTCATTTTCTACTTTGCAGCCAAAATATTTACTTTGAAACATAAATGAAATCATACCACACCCCAGCATAAAACTCTTTGATGATTTTCCATTACCGTTAGCATTAACACCCAAATCCTTTAGATGATTTACAAAATTACATATATCTCCAGCTCATCCTGTTCCCTAATTGCACTCTTTTTTTTTTTGATCTAGTAATACCAGCCTTTCCCTGTTCATCAAATATGCCAATTTCTCGCCTACATTGGAGCCTTTACAGATGGTGTTCCTTTGCATAGAGTGTTCTTACTTCCCTTCTTCACCAACTAATGCCACTTTCCACCCGCATACAACCATCCAGGACTCAGTTCAAATGTCTTCCTCAAGAAAGTGAATTAATCAAACTAGTGTCAGTCCCTCTGTTAGAGACTCTCCTACTATGGCACACCTTTACTCTTGGTCTTTTTCACAACAATGATTAATTGTGTCCACTGGCTCCCTCACCAGAAAGGGTGTTCCATGAAGACAGCATCATTTTCTGTCTTATTCATAGCTGTTCCCTCAGTTCCTACTGTAGTGATTAACATGATGCTTTCAACGCTTTCAATGTAAGTCAGTTAAAGAATGAGTGAAGTAATGAGTGAGCGGAGGAACCTTACAGGCAGAAGGTATCCTCATCCCAGGAGGCCAGCAGCAGACAACTCCTGAGAGAAGACTCAATAGCTGTGGAGGTTAGCATAAAAAGGATACACAGAATGGGGTCAATATTTAATACTTTCAAATACTCTGAAGTCAGAGGTGGACAAACAGCATTTTTAACCTTTTATTTTGTATTGGAGTATAGTCAGTTAACAATGCTATGATAGTTTCAGGTGAACCGTAAAGGGACTCAGCCTTTATATATATACATGTATTCATTGTCCTCCAAACTCCTCTCCATCCAGGCAGCCACATAACATTGAGCAGAGTTCCCTGTGCTACACAGTAGGTCTTTGTTGGTTATTCATTTTAAATACAGCAATGTGTACATGTTGATCTCAAACTCCCTAACAATATCCCTTCCCCCATCCTTCTTGACACTCACAATCATAAGTTTCATTCTCTGAAAGTCTGTTTCTGCATAACAATTTTAATGGTTGTAGAAACTCCTTTCATAATATCCTGTCCTTTGGAAGTAACATCTGAATTTTGGGTACCATTTCTTTTCCTTCATCTTGCAGCCTTTTATTAGATTACATACTGTGACTAGGCAACTCACAACTGCTTCTTATAGCCATGTAGAGGTGAACTAACTGGCATCAGTTCAGTTCAGTTCAGTCGCTCAGTAAGTTCAGTTCAGTTCAGTCGCTCAGTCGTGTCTGACTCTTTGCAACCCATGAACTGCAGCACGCCAGGCCTCCCTGTCCATCACCATCTCTGGTACTTCACTCAGACTCACGTCCATTGAGTCTGTGATGCCATCCAGCCATCTCATCCTCTGTCGTCCCCTTCTCCTCCTGCCCCAAATCCCTCCCAGCATTAGAGTCTTTTCCAATTTGTCAACTCTTCGCATGAGGTGGCCAAAGTACTAGAGTTTCAGCTTTAGCATCATTCCTTCCAAAGAAATCCCAGGGCTGATCTCCTTCAGAATGGACTGGTTGGATCTCCTTGCAGTCCAAGGGACTCTCAAGAGTCTTCTCCAACACCACAGTTCAAAAGCATCAATTCTTCAGCGCTCAGCCTTCTTCACAGTCCAACTCTCACATCCATACATGACCACAGGAAAAACCATAGCCTTGACTAGACGGACCTTAGTCAGCAAAACAATGTCTCCAATTGAATATACTATCTAGGTGGGTCATAACTTTTCTTCCAAGGAGTAAGTGTCTTTTAATTTCATGGCTGAAGTCACCATCTACAGTGACTTTGGAGCCCCCAAAATAAAGTATGACACTGTTTCCACTGTTTCCCCATCTATTTCCCATGAAGTGATGGGACCAGATGCCATGATCTTCATTTTCTGAATGTTGAGCTTTAAGCCAACTTTTTCGCTCTCCTCTTTCACTTTCATCAAAAGGCTTTTTAGCTCCTCTTCACTTTCTGCCATAAGGGTGGTGTCATCTGCATGTCTGAGGTGATTGATATTTCTCCCGGCAATCTTGATTCCAGTTGTGTTTCTTCCAGTCCAGCGTTTCTCATGATGTACTCTGCATAGAAGTTAAATAAGCAGGGTGACAATATACAGCCTTGACGTACTCCTTTTCCTATTTGGAACCAGTCTGTTGTTCCATGTCCAGTTCTAACTGTTGCTTCCTCACCTGCATACATATTTCTCAAGAGGCAGGTTAGGTGGTCTAGTATTCCCATCTCTTTCAGAATTTTCCACAGTTTATTGTGATCCACACAGCCAAAGGCTTTGGCATAGTCAATAAAGCAGAAATAGATGTTTTTCTGGAACTCTCTTGCTTTTTCCATGATCCAGCAGATGTTGGCAACTTGATCTCTGCTTCCTCTGCCTTTTCTAAAACCAGCTTAAACCTCTGGAAGTTCATGTATTGCTGAAGCCAAGTTGGAGAATTTTGAGCATTACTTTACTAGTGTGTAAGATGAGTGCAATTGTGCGGTAGCTTGAGCATTCTTTGGCATTGCCTTTCTTTGGGATTGGAATGAAAACTGAACTTTTTCAGTCCTGTGGTGACTGCTGAGTTTTCCAAATTTGCTGGCATATTGAGTTCAGCACTTTCACAGCATCATCTTTCAGGATTTGAAATAGCTCAACTGGAATTCCATCACCTCCACTAGCTTTTTCATAGTAATGCTTCTTGAGGCCCACTTGACTTCACATTCCAAGATATCTGGCTCTAGATGAGTGATCACACCATCATGATTATCTGGGTTGTGAAGATCTTTTTGTACAGTTCTTCTGTGTATTCTTGCCACCTTTTCTTAATATCTTCTGCTTCTGTTCGGTCCATATCATTTCTGTCCTTTTATCAAGCCCATCTTTGCATGAAATGTTCCCTTGGTATCTCTAGTCATCTTGAAGAGATCTCTAGTCTTTCCCATTCTATTGTTTTCCTCTATTACTTTGCACTAATTACTGAGGAAGTCTTTCTTATTTCTCCTTGCTATTCTTTGGAACTCTCCATTCAAATGGGTATCTTTCCTTCTCTCCTTTGCTTTTGCTTCTCTTTTTCACAGCTATTTATAAGGCCTCCTCAGACAGCCATTTTGCTTTTTTGCATGTCTTTTTCTTATGGATGGTCTTGCTCCATGTCTCCTGTACAATGTCACAAACCTCCGTCCTTAATTGATCAGGCACTCTGACTATCAGATCTAGTCTCTTAAATCTATTTCTCACTTCCACTGTATAATCATAAGGGCTTTGATTTAGGTCATACCTGAATGGTCTAGTAGTTTTCTCTACTTTCTTCAATTTCAGTCTGAATTTGGCAATAAAGAGTTCATGATCTGAGCCACAATCAGCTCCCAATCTTGTTTTTGCTGACTGTATAGAGCTTCTCCATCTTTGGCTGCAAAGAATATAACCAGTATGTTTTTGGTGTCAACCATCTGGTGATGCCCATGTGTAGTCTCCTCTTGTGTTGTTGTAAGAGCGTGTTTGCTATGACCAGTGCATTTTCTGGGCAGAACTCTATTAGCCTTTGTCCTGCTTCATTCTGTACTCCAAGACCAAATTTGCCTGTTACTCCAGGTGTTTCTTGACTTCTTACTTTTGCATTCCAGTCCTGCATAATGAAAAGGACATCTCTTTTTGGGTGTTAGTTCTAAAAGGTCTTGTAGGTCTTCATAGAACCATTCAACTTCAGCTTCTTCAGCATTACTAGTCAGGGCATAGACTTGAATCACCATTATATTAAATGGTTTGCCTTGGAAATGAAGTGAGATCATTCCGTCATTTATGAGACTGCATCCAAGTACTGACTGCATTTCAGACTCTTTTGTTGACTATGATGGCTACTTCACTTCTAAGGGATTCCTGCCCACAGTAGTAGATACAATGGTCATGAGTTAAATTCACCCATTCCAGTCCATTTTAGTTCACTTATTCCTAAAATGTCGATGTTCACTCTTGCCATTTCCTATTTGATCACTTCCAATTTGCCTTGATTCATGGACCTAACATTCTAGCTTCCTATGCAATATTGCTCTTTACAGCATCAGACCTTGCTTCTATCACCAGTCACATCCACAACTGGGTATTGTTTTTGCTTTGACTCTGTCCCTTCATTCTTTCTGGAGTTATTTCTCCACTGATCTCCAGTAGCATATTTGGCCCCTACCGACCTGGGGAGTTCATCTTTCAGTGTCCTATCTTTTTGCCTTTTCATACTGTTCATGGGGTTCTCAAGGCAAAACACTGAAGTAGTTTCCCATTCCCTTCTCCAGTGGACCACATTTTGTCAGAATTCTCCACCATGACCTGACCATCTTGGGTGGCCCTATATGGCATGGTTTAGTTTCATGGTGTTAGACAAGGCTGTGGTCCATGTAATTAGATTGGCTATTTTTCTGTGATTGTGGTTTCAGTCTGTTTACCCTCTGATGCCCTCTCTCAGCACCTACCACCTTAGTGGTAGTGGTAGTGGTAGTCTTACCTTGGACTTGGGGTATCTCTTCACGCTGCTCCTTACCTTGGATGTGGGGTATCTCCTCACAGCCATCGCTCTTGACCTTGGACATGGGTTATCTCCTCTTGGCCACTCACCACTCCAGCATCGCACTCTAACTGGCATACACAATGGTTATCTCTGAGGTATTGGCCATTAACAAACAGCAGTTTATAATGAGCAAGTAACTCAAACCATGGCCTCATACTCATCCCACCTAGGACCACCTAGGACCAGTTCCATGTCCTTAAGCAGAACTGACAGAAATTAGATAAACTTCAGTGTAACCAGAAGCATCCTGCTACAGCAATTATCCTTACTAAAATTTAACTCTGTGAGAACAGGAGTTTAGGGTTTACTCATTGAGTATTCCAAACACCTGTAACGGTGCCTTGCATAGCATCAGTGCTCAGAAAACATTTGTTGACTGAATCTCAACATGTATGGCCACAAGCAGGACAGAAAGGAATTAGCAGCCACAAATTCAAAGCAGGCTCAAGAGGAAATGGTTGGTTGAATGATCTTGAGGCTGACATTAAAACACACATATATACACACACGTATTTTCAAGGGTACACTGGTCACTGTGCAGTCTTTAGTCTTTTTGATCCAAGCACAGAAGCTACAGAGCATCACACTTTAATCACCCTTTTGACACCTTTTACTACTTCCCCCACTTCTGTCAGTTTGCTTTAAGTATAATTTTTCAACACTAGTTGGTACCCTTCCCTTTTAGACCACATTCTTATATTATCTGAACCACACCACAAACCAATGAGTAAGGTTTTCAGTTTCATTTGGCACATAAAAGAAGTGAGCATCAGAAACATTGAGACAGTAGCCCAAAGCAGCTCACAAAAAGACACAGGTAAGTCTTAATATGGTCTTCTTGGAAAATTCTGAAAGAGATGGGAATACCAGACCACCTGACCTGCCTCTTGAGAAATCTGTATGCAGGTCAGGAAACAACAATTAGAACTGGACATGGAACAACAGACTGGTTCCAAATAGGAAAAGGAGTACGTCAAGGCTGTCTATTGTCACTCTGCTTATTTAACTTATATGCAGAGTACATCATGAGAAACGCTGGACTGGAAGAAACACAAGCTGGAATCAAGATTGCCAGGAGAAATATCAATAACCTCAGATATGCAGATGACACCACTCTTATGGCAGAAAGTGAAGAGGAGCTAAAGGGCCTCTTGATGAAGGTGAAAGAGGAAAGTAAAAAGTTGGCTTAAAGCTCAACATTCAGAAAACGAAGATCATGGCACCCGGTCCCATCACTTCATGGGAAATAGATGGGGAAACAGTGGAAACAGTGTCAGACTTTATTTTGGGGGCTCCAAAATCACTGCAGATGGTGATTGCAGCCATGAAATTAAAAGACACTCCTTTGAAGAAAAGTTATGACCAACCTAGATAGCATATTCAAAAGCAGAGATATTACTTTGCCGACTAAAGTCCGTCTAGTCAAGGCTATGGTTTTTCCAGTAGTCATGTATGGATGTGAGAGTTGGACTGTGAAGAAGGCTGAGCGCTGAAGAATTGATGCTTTTGAACTGTGGTGTTAGAGAAGACTCTTGAGAGTCCCTTGGACTGCAAGGAGATCCAACCAGTCCATTCTGAAGGAGATCAGCCCTGGGATTTCTTTGGAAGGAATGATGCTAAAGCTGAAACTCTAGTACTTTGGCCACCTCATGCGAAGAGTTGACTCACTGGAAAAGACTCTGATGCTGGGAGGGATTGGGGGCAGGAAGAGAAGGGGACGACAGAGGATGAGATGGCTGGATGGCATCACAGACTCAATGGACGTGAGTTTGAATGAACTCCAGGAGTTGGTGATGGACAGGGAGGCCTGGTGTGCTGTGATTCCTGGGGTCGCAAAGAGTCAGACACAACTGAGTGACTGAACTGAACTGAACTGCTTCCAAATTCTATTTTTATACTATTTTCATTTCTGGGTAATGGTAACAGCAAAAAAAAAAAAAATCCAAAATCAGTGATTAGATCTGGGGAAGGGGAAAGCTATGTAACTATTAAAGAGATCACCATTAAAAACCTGCCTATAACATTTGGACAATTTCTGTCTCTGTTTCTTTCACTGTGGTTTAAAAATAATGCATGTGAATCTCACCTGAAGTTTACTGGTATTGTTATGATAAGCAAATGTCCAACATTGGCTGATACAAGATGTCACATTGGGTAAGATAGTTACTTTCCCACAGCATGCTTCAGTACATTTCAAAGACCCAGTTCTCTAGGGCTCTGCTTCCAACCACCCAAACATAGCCAGCAGAGAAGCAGTTTCCTGGCTCTTCCTTCTACATGGTTTTCTCTAATCTCCATCCTCCGTCTTACATTTGCCCTAGAGTCTTGCCTGCAGTGTTTGTGCAGTTAGGATCAAGAAGTGGACATTACTAAATCTCCTTATTTAAATAGAGCTGAGATTTAGAGCCACCACTGATTCTGCACAATCCCAATAGATTAGAGCTAAGAGGTCTGAACAACAGTAATCAGACTGAAAGTAGATGCTATCCCCAGATCACTCTTCTGAGCTGGGGAGCTTGTTAAAATGCAGATTCTGAACCAGTTGTAATTGAGATAGGATCTGAGACTCCTCATTTCTAACAAGCCACCCAGCAGATGGCAATGCTGCTGATGTATGGACCTCACTAGGAGTAAGAAGTTCTTGAACTAGATTAACACAGCTCCCCATCCAGTTATATGCCTTCACTGTAAAAGTACTTCTTAGCATGTCACAGAATATCACTGTGTATTTGAAGGGCTATTTGAATATTAACTATTCCCCCAGAAATGTTAATTGTTGAGATTATACCACTCAAAGTCTAGTTAGGGAATGAGAGATCATATCAGATGGTTCAATGGGATTTTAATTTTAGGAAACTAGTTACAAAGGTGTTGAAGAAATTGAAACAACCCGGAGTTAAGAAACAGCAAGAAACCACTACCACCCTAGAGCTGGAAGGGCAAGGAAAGCAGAGACTGTTAACGTGATTCCAAATTGTGGGCTGCCTAGTGAGAGGAGGACTCTTGATAGAAACTGTCTGGCAGAAAGCAGGACATAGAGGAATGTAGCCACTTCTCAAAGCAGGAGATAGGGACATCATGAGAAATACCATTGCTTCTCCTCTTCTTCCTGCTCTAGTACATTCTTCTAATGTCTCCCATTGTCTGAATCTAGCAAGAAGCCACTTGGCAAGGAAACTTGGAAAATATAGTTTGCAGCAGAAAATCAGGAAATGAACCTGTTTGCAAAACCTGGGCAGTGGGGGCATATCTACTTTACCTATAGTATAGTGCTGCATACAGTAGAATTTAGTAGATATTTATGAAAGGTTGAACAACTAAAGGAGAAAAAGCCAGATACCCTTCTTACACACATAAATGCACCACAGAGACATATACTTGCATTTATTAAAACTATAATACTAGTCATCTGTGGACACTCGCCTATTGAAATGCTTGGTTTCTGTGTCATCCAAAGTTACCATCATGCTACACTCTAGCCAGTGGGGGCGGATAGTTATCCTAGAGCAGTGAATGTGGTTAAACAGCTTCCACATTTGACGAAATTCCTTTTCTAGTAGACTGTGGTCCAGCCTTAAGAGAATACAGTAATGAACATAAATACCAGAATAAGTTAAATAACCAGAATAACATAAATACAAAAACATAAATGAACATAAATCCCAGAATAATTTTGCTGCCACCCATATTAGGGAAGATAGCAATAATGGTGATACAGGAGCATCATCTACAACCAGTCAAACCTTATAATGGAACAAACAATTCACCATTAAGCTGAAACTTAGCTTCTCCTAAAGACTGATCTCCTGTAAATATAGCATTCTGCTAATCATTCCCTTATAAGACAAGCTGAACCAGGTTTTTGTGTAACTGGCTCTCAGTACAGACTGCAGAAATCCCTCAAAATAACTGCCACCATTTATTGAGAACTTATTATGTGCCAGATACTATGGGTGGCTAAAATTTTTCATCCTGTATCTCATTTTGTCCTCACCTCAAGTCAATAAAGTTGGTACTATTCTCATTTCCATCTTACAAGAAAAGAAACTGAGTTTTTCTGCTCAAGATAATGCAGCACATAAGTAGCAGAGCTGGATTCAAACCCAGGCAATGTGACTGCAAAGCCACTTCTCATCTCTGATTCACCAAGGAAGAGACTTAAGAGCAGGGATTCCCTCACGTAGGTTTAGGTACATTATTTCATTCTTCATACCACAGCAAAGTTTTGACACTACAAAGTAGATTGATGTAGCTCACATCTGCGTGTGTGTGCCTTTCTCAGCTTGTATATGTCAACGGGGCTTACTGATTTACAGAAATTTAGATGTTCAGTAACTCTTAATGATCTAGAATACTTTTCCAGGAGATCTGAAGCAGAGACTAACATCAGTTCTTAGATTTGTAGTGGCATTCTGAAGTATAGCTACACAAAATAGAGTGAAGCTGTATCTTTTGAGTAGCCTCTCTCATTCCTTTGGTGATGGAGAGTGACTATGACACTGTGCCATCAACTCTGACCCACCTGACCAAAGTCCATGAAACTCAGCTATTTTCCCTGGCAGCCTGCTTATCATCTGTCAGAGCCAAGCTTTACTGGAAAGGACAGACAATCTAGAAGAGCTGTCAAATGAGATTTAGACTGCAGATTTTACTGGACATTTCTCCTATGTCAGCTATCTTTAAAGAGTACATGTGCCACCCTGTAAGGTACCCTAAATCCCACCAGAGCCTAGAGGTGGGGGGGTAGGCCAGAAAACCCTTCCAGCAGTCACACTAAGCTCCTTACCTTCCCTCTTTCAGGGGCTCCCAATAGGTCCTTTCAGTAGTGCAAAGGGGAGAAAACACAGGTGCTCTCTTTCTTCTTGCTGGAAAGTTTTAGAAAGGTTATCAACGTTGACTTGAGAAAGTTCCCATTTTCATGACTATAACTGTGGTGTTAAAATCTTTGACAATCCAAGAAAGTTTAAATCTATTAATTACTAGTTGTTTACTGAGCACTGGGGAAAGGGTAGAACAGACATAACCCTGCCCTCAAAGAGCATACAGTGTAGTTGGGTCATGTATCAGTTATACATTCCCACAGCGGTGCTGAATAACAAATGTGTGTGTGCATGAGTGCTTAGTTGCATCTGACTCTTTGCGACCCCATGGACTGCAGCCCGCCCGGCTCCTCTGTCCATGGAATTCTCCAGGCAAGAATACTGGAGTGGGTTGCCATGCCCCTCTCCAGGGGATCTTCCCAACCCAGGGATGGAGAATAACAATTAATTACATGCAAAGTAAACATTCATTGCACATATATCTGAGGTTGTCAGGTGGATTTCCTTATCTCGGCTAGGTTTTCTCACAATTCTACAGATTGGCTGGCTATAGGCTAAGGTCAAATATGGCCTTAGCTAGGTTGACCAGGGTGACTCAGCTCCCCCCCATGCCCTTCCCATGACAAGAGCAGAGCACAAAAGCACAGGCAAAATGCACAAGTAGAATTAACCATGACAAATCATACAGCCCAATCCAGACTCAGAGTGGAGGACAGACCACATATTTAATGAGAGGTAAACAGTATCACGTGGCAAGGGGCACAGACACAGAAAGGTTTGAACTGGGCCTCAGATAGAACCAATGTATAGCAGATAGCTAGGAGAGAAGAGTGTATATATGACCAAGCAGTTCGTAGCATTGCCTTCACAGTCTGGCCAGCTCTGACTTATAGCTCAAACTTCCTGTCTCCTTTCCCACCCATACCACTTTCTTCATCTCACTAAGGAACCTAGGTATTCTCATATTGCCTGGCCTAGGCCCATTTCTCTCTGCCTAGAAGACCCTATCTTTCCCCATCTCACCCCATTTAACCAATAAATTTCTACTCATTGTTCAGGCCTCAGTTCAGGCTAAAATAACTCTAGTAAATATTTTCTAATCTCTTGAACTTGAGTTAGGGGTCCATCTGTGTAACCTTCCGCATCCTGTTCTCACCTCATCATGGTGCCTATGATCTGTGTTGTTATTTATTGTATTTTTAATTGATTTTCTGGCTGCACTGGGTCTTCCTTGCTGTAGCTGTGGTGAGCACTGGCTTCTCATCGCAGCGGCTTCTCTTTTGGAGTATGGGCTATAGGGCACGCGGGCTTCAGGAGTTGCTGCACATGGGCTTTAGAGTGAGCAGCCTTAGGAGTTGCAGCTCGCAGACTCTAGAGTGTGGGCGCAGTCGTGGCGCACAGGTTTAGCTGCCCTGCAGCACGTGGGATCTTTCTGGACCAGGGATTGAACCCGTGTCCCTGAATTGGCAGGTGGATTCTTAACCACTGGACCACCAATGAGGTCCCCCTTATTGTCTACACGACTCTTCCATTATACTGGCCAGATTGTAAAGGGGGCGCGGAGGAACTACAGGTGAGTCCGGCACAGCCTTTTGTTCAGAGCAATAAAATCAGTAAGTGTGAGATGAATGAAACTACTCAGAGCTTTGGCACCAATGGGGTGGGGAGAAAAAGGGCAGGAAGCAATGCGTTCAAGGAGTGAAGGAGCAGCTTCTTCTTAAAACAGTTAAATGGGAACGGTATAGGTTAGAGAGCTAAAAGAAACATGTAGATTACATGGATGGATTAAAGTACCGCTGAAAGTTTTTGTGAAAGAGTGGGTGGGGAAGATATGTGTTCAGCAGATACTCAAGAGCAGCTCTGTCCAACAGAAATAAAATGTAAGTCACAAATGTGGACCCATTTAGGTAATTTTACCTTTTCTGAAAGCTACATTTTAAAAAATAAAAATAAAACAGGTGACATTCATTTTAATAACATTTCATTTATCCTAACTCATCAAAAACTAACATTTCAATGTGTAGTCAATATAAAAAATAGTAATTTTATATTATTTTTTCATACTGCATCTTTGAAATCTAACATGTATTTTACACCTAATGTATCTCTCAATTTAAACTAGCTACATTTAGAGGGCTCAATAGACATAGTGGCTAGTGACTACCATGTTGAACAGTTCAGCTCTTGGGGCAAAGAAATCATCTGAGAGTAATCCAGGATGATGATAGTCATGAAGTGATGACAGAATTGAGAATGGAGAGAAAGGCAAGGGCATAACATTCCACTGGCAGAATTAGCACGTCTGTTTATCTAAGACAGCGCCTTTGAAGTGGTATGTATATTTATACATTTGGCCTTCAGTCTGCATTGGAAAGAATTGGTTCACATACAAGCTGTGATTTTGTTTATATTTCTATTGTCAAAAACAGCTATTTGTTAGTGAAATCTACTAGCTTCATCTAAGCCATGAAGCTGATTTCCCTAGTGAGGAAGGAAAGATTTGTGAAATTCAAGCATACGCGGTGGAATTTAAACACATTTTTATGTACTTTGGGTCACAATCAATTCAATTCAACAATCAGTGAATGAGTTCCTACTAATTGGGAGCTTGAACTACTCAGCAATTATCCTTGGGAAAACAGTAAACAAGAGTATAATTTATTAATTTGTTATTTATTCTCCCAGTTATATAATTAGATAACTGTTGCAGACTTATATTGTTGTATATCTATAGGATATAAATGTGTATAGATATATTTTATTAGATTTTATTTTAAGCCACACATAGAGGTTATCTATTCTAACTGTCCTTCCAGCTCTCATTTCTCCATTTTACAAATTAGAATATTACAAAAGAATAAAGGACTTGCCAAATCTAGCCAATGGATGATTTGATGACAGAACTTTTAATCCTCCTAGGAAAGTACTTCTTCTGGGGTCCCTCAGAATTTTACATAATGCACTGAGTTTTATAGGCTTTGTTAATTCCATCCATTTTACATGAAAAAAATTAAATATTTACATATATCAGGTTATATGTAAAGATATTTCTTTGTATATGTATAATAAATGAATAAAATATATCAATGTATTAAATAATGCCCTATCTATGGGAATATTTTAAGTATATAGGTGAAGGTGAAGTCACTTAGTCGTGTCCGACTCTTGTGACCCCGTGGACTATAACCTACTAGGCTTCTCTGTCCATGGGATTCTCCAGGCAAGAATACTGGAGTGGATTGCCATTTCCTTCTCCAGGGGATCTTCCCGACCCAGGGATCGAACCCAGGTCTCCCACACTGGAGGCAGACGCTTTAACCTCTGAGCCACCAGGGAAGCCCATTTTAAGTATATGTTTCTATTAAAACAGATTTCAAGACAAGACCTTAAGGCTTTTAAACAACACTAAATTTGATTTGTTCCCAAACTGTATCTTCATATTAGCAGATAACTCTCATACTGTTATGAACATCTTTAACATATCTTTTTAAATGATCTGGATTGACTGTCTAGACTGTTTCAAGTTCCCTGGATAATTTCACAACTCCTTCTTTGCTCTGACAGTGTGTATGTGACCTTGAGTTAAATTAGAGAGCTTTCTTTTCTTCTAAATGCTTCATATGCACTTCATACATGACTTAATATTGGAGATTTTTGCTTTTAAATCATATGAGGAAAATTTCCTGTTGAGCAATATTAAATATCACTTATCTGAGATTATCAGGTTCCATGACTACATGTTTTCCAGCCCTTTCTTTCTGATAAGGAATCCTTTATTATTGAAATTTAAAGAAATTAATGCATTTTTAATCAAATCAATATACATTTGCAATAACAATCACACAGTCCATTTTGATTTGAGCACTGTGTTTTCCTGAAACTAATAAAATTACTGTAGGTCAGAAAACAAACATTGGAACTTAACTAAATAGGTAAGTCTGTGTTGCTAATAATGTGATTTCATCAGGAGCATTTGATATGTCTCAAAGATTTGAATATTCCCTTGTTCTGTTTTTCCACGTGATCGTGTGAGTAATGAAGGATTCATAAATTAGTTTAAAGAATGTTTGCTTTCCCCCAACATTATGACAAGGGAAGAACTTCAAATTTGAGACCTTTAGATCTCACAGGGAGTCTCCAATTTTGACACTGAGAAACTTATTTTCTTACAGTATGTCAGCCTCTAAAGAGTAGGGATGCACCCAGAAGTATCCCATAACTTTCACTAATTATATATGAAGTCACAGAATGTCGGATGCTTAGAAGTATTCTAATCCTATTAGAATTAGTCTTTCAACTGCAAATTCAGTGTGGAACATGAATATATCTAAACTCTTCACCAGGTTTATTCACACATCCAGTTAGCATCTCTTGAGGTTCAGTTCAGTTCAGTCACTCAGTTGTCTCTGACTCTGCGATCCCATAGACTGCAGCATGCCAGGCTGTCCATCGCCAATTCCTGGAGTTTACTCAAAATCATGTCCATTGAGTCGGTGATGCCATCCAACCATCTCATCCTCTGTTGTCCCCTTCTCCTCCTGCCCTCAATCTTTCCCAGCATCAGGGTCTTTTCAAATGAGTCAGCTCTTTGCACAAGGTAGCCAAAGTATTGGAGTTTCAGCTTCCACACCAGTCCTTCCAATGAACACTCAAGACTGATCTCCTTAAAGATGGGCTGGTTTTAAGACCAGAAATTATAAAACTCCTAAAAGAGAACATAGGCAAAACACTCTCCGACATAAATCACAGCAGGATCCTCTATGATCCACCTCCCAGAATACTGGAAATGAAAGCAAAAATAAACAAATGGCATTCTAATTAAAATTAAATGCTTCTGCACAACAAAGGAAACTATAAGCAAGGTGAAAAGACAGCCTTCTGAATGGGAGAAAATAATAGCAAATGAAGCAACTGACAAACAACTAATCTCAAAAATATACAAGCAACTTATGCAGCTCAATTCCAGAAAAATAAATGACCCAATCAAAAAATGGGCCAAAGAACTAAATAGACATTTCTCCACAGAAGACATACAGATGACTAACAAACACATGAAAAGATGCTCAACATCACTCATTATCAGAGAAATTTAAATCAAAACCACAATGAGATACCATTTCACACCAGTCAGGATGGCTGCGATCCAAAAGTCTACAAGCAATAAATTCTGGAGAGGGTGTGGAGAAAAGGGAACCCTCTTACACTGTTGGTGGGAATGCAAACTAGTACAGCCACTATGGAAAACAGTGTGGAGATTCCTTAAAAAACTGGAAATAGAACTGCCTTATGACCCAGCAATCCCACTGCTGGGCATAAACACCGAGAAAACCAGAACTGAAAGAGACACATGTACCCCAGTGTTCATCGCAGCACTGTTTATAATAACCAGGACATGGAAACAACCTAGATGTCCATCAGCAGATGAATGGATAAGAAAGCTGTGGTACATATACACAATGGAGTATTACTCAGCCATTAAAAAGAATACATTTGAATCAGTTCTAATGAAGTGGATGAAACTGGAGCCAATTATACAGAGTGAAGTAAGCCAGAAAGAAAAACACCAATACAGTATGCTGCTGCTGCCAAGTCACTTCAGCCGTGTCCGACTCTATACGACCCCATAGACGGCAGCCCACGAGGCTCCTTCGTCCTTGGGATTCTCTAGGCAAGAACACTGGAGTGGGTTGCCATTGCCTTCTCCAATGCATGAAAGTGAAAAGTGAACGTAAAGTCGCTCAGTCGTGTTCTACTCGTAGCGACCCCATGGACTGCAGCCCACCAGGCTCCTCCGTCCATGGAAGTTTCCAGGCAAGAATACTGGAGTGGGGTGCCAATACAGTATACTAACACATATATATGGAATTTAGAAAGATGGTAATGATAACCCTGTATGCGAGACAGCAAAAGAGACACAGATGTATAGAACGGACTTTTGGACTCTGAGGGAGAGGGTAGGATGTTTTGGGAGAATGGCATTGAAACATGTATACTATCATGTAAGAAATGAAATCACCAGTCTATGTTCAATACAGGATATAGGATGCTTGGGGCTGGTGCATGGGGATGATCCAGAGAGATGATATGGAGTGGGAGGTAGGAGGGGGGTTCAGGATTGGGAACTCATGTACACCTGTGGTGGATTCATGTCAATGTATGGCAAAACCAATACAGTATTGTAAAGTAAAATAAAGTAAAAATAATAATTAAAAAAAAAGATGGACTGGTTGGATCTCCTTGCAGTCCAAGGGACTCTCAAGAGTCTTCTCCAACACCACAGTTCTAAAGCATCAATTCTTTGGCGCTCAGCTTTCTTCATGGTCCAACGCTCACATTCATACATGACTACTGGAAAAACCATAGCTTTGACTAGACAGACCTTTGTTGGCAAAGTAATGTCTTTGCTTTTTAATATGCTTTCTAGGTTGGTCATGACTTTTCTTCCAAGGAGCAAGTGTCTTAATTTCATGGCTTCAGTCACCATCTGCAGTGATTTTGGAGCCCCCAAAATATAGTCTGTCACTGTTTCCACTATTTCCCCATCTATTTGCCATGAAGTGATGGCAGATAGACAGATGCCATGATCTTAGTTTTCTGAATATTGGGTTTTAGGCCAACTTTTTCACTCTCCTCTTTCACTTTCATCAAGAGCCTCTTTAGTTCTTCTTCACTTTCCTCCATGAGAGTGATGTCATCTGCATACATGAGGTTACTGATATTTCTCCCAGCAATCTTGATTCCAGCTTGTGCTTCATTCAGCCCAGTGTTTCTCATAATGTACTCATGTATATAAGATAAATAAGCAGGGTGACAATATACAGCCTTGATGTACTCCTTTTCCTATTTGGAGCCTGTCTGTTGTTCTATGTCCAGGTCTAACTGTTGCTTCCTGACCTGCATACAGATTTTTCAAGAGGCAGTTCAAGTGGTCTGGTATTCCCATCTCTTTCAGAATTTTCCAGTTTGTTGTGGTCCACACAGTCAAAGGCTTTAGCATAGTCAATAAAGCAGAAGTAGATGTTTTTCTGGAACTCTCTTGCTTCTTCGAAGATCCAACAGATGTTTGCAATTTAATCTCTGGTTCCTGTGCCTTTTCTAAAACCAGCTTGAACATCTGGAAGTTCACAGTTCATGTACTATTGAAGCCTGGCTTGGAGAATTTTGAGCATTACTTTACTAGCATGTGAGATGAGTGTGATTGTGTGGCAGTTTGAGCCTTCTTTGGCATTGTCTTTCTTAGAGATTAGAATGAAAACTGACCTTTTCCAGTCCTGTGGCCACTGCTGATTTTTACAAATTTGCTGGCATAACGAGTGCAGCACTTTCACAGCATCATCTTTTAGGATCTGAAACAGCTCAGCTGGAAGTGATGCTTCCTGAGGCCCACTTGATTTCACACTCCAGGATGTCTGGCTCTAGGTTGTTGATCACACCATTGTGATTATCTGGGTCCTGAAAATCTTTTTGTATAATTCTGTGTATATTGTTGCCACCTCTTAATATCTTCTGCTTCCATTAAGTCCATACCATTTCTGTCCTTTATTGAGCCCATCTTTGCATGAAATATTCCCTTTGTATCTTTAATTTTCTTGTAGTGATCTCTAGACTTTACCATTCTATTGTTTTCCTCTATTTCTTTGCATTGATAGCTGAGGAATGCTTTCCCATGTTGCCTTGCTATTCTTTGGAACTCTGCATTCAAATGGGTATATCTTTCTTATTCTCCTTTGCCTTCCCCTTCTCTTCTTTTCTCAGCTATTTGTAAGGCCTCTTCAGACAACCATTTTGCCTTTTTGCTTTTCTTTTCCTTGGGGATGGTCTTGATCCCTGCTTCCTGTACGATGTCACAAACCTCTTTTCATAGTTCTTCAAACACTCTATCAGATCTAATTCCTTGAATCTATTTGTCACTTCCACTGTATAATCATAAAGGATTTGATTTAGGTCATACCTGAATGGTCTAGTGGTTTTCCCTACTTTCTTCAGTTTAAGTATGAATTTGGCAATAAGGAATTTATGGTCTGTGCCACAGTCAGCCACATGTCCGTTTAGCATCTTTTGAGGTAAACTTCTACAAATTTGCCAATCTCATCATCCTCTTAGAATTCTACTGTATTTCCATTATGTAACTAAACAGATGTTTGTATAGGTGCAATTAAATGCAATGAGTTAGCCTTGAAGCTTTAAAGCATTGCTCTTGGCTTTAGCTTTCAAAGATCTGGTGAGCATGTCTATACTCACTCTGCTCAGACCCTTCGTGACTTTATAGACTTCAATCACATCCCTGCCAGCCTTCATTTTTCATATTATTCCTTCCAAACTAAAGACATCTGAGGATTTGAAACATTTGGAAGCATTCCCTTTCATTTCCAGCCAAGACAAGAATAGAGGGTTCCATTGTGCTCTCAAGGGAAAAAAAGTTTATGTTTTTGGAACTTGGGGCTGCCTCCAAAAATGAGATCTTACAGAGTACATCTCTATAGAAGACATACAAATGAGAGACACTTAGACCTACACAATACCCCAAACCAAAAATCCTACACTCTACCTCTTGCTGGCAGCCACCTTTCCAAACTGGAGATGCTGACCCATTTCCTTCTTTTTGTATACATAGAGGGAAACATTGCCAGAGGAGGAAAGTACACTGTCCCAAAAGAATTCTTCCACAAAGTATCTTTTTATCTTTATCTTCCACATAGATGTTCCTGACTTCTTTTATTGAACAAATTCTATTGATTTTTTTCATGTAAGATTTTTTTCTCCTAGCATAAGTTGTAAAATGCCAATGCCCCTGAGTTAATTTATCAGTTATCTAGATTTCATTGTGAAGTGTTTTGATCAGATTGATTTCCTTACTGATACTCAGATAAGATGAAGACTAAAAAGAACTGTAAGTTTTTGACTGGAAATAGAAGCACAGGGCACTAACAAGAAGCTCAGGTTTAAATTGGTACATCATCATGAAGTCCTAGAGCACTAGTGGGAAATATAAGGTCCATGATCTTTGGGTAGGAGAAGAGAAGAGGGAGCACAGACAGAAGGGACAAAAGAATGTAGCAAGGAATCTGACACACCCAGACAACTGTGCTGCTGTGCTTAGTCGCTCAATCGTGTCCGACTCCTTGCAACCCCCATGGACTGTAGCCCACCAGGCTCCTCTGTCCATGGGGATTCTCCAGGCAAGAATCCTGGAGTGGGTTGCCATGCCCTCCTCCAGGGAATCTTCCCAATCCAGGGATCAAACCCAGGTCTCCTGCCTTGCAGGCGGATTCTTTCCCATCTGAGCCACTCGGGAAGCCCCCAGACAACTAGGTATTTTCAAAAGAACATTTATTGAAATTTTACATTCACTATCTCATTTAATCCTCAAAACTGTCTTGGAGATTGCAGATTATTATGCCAACTTACAGATACAAAAACTGAGGCTCAGAGAGACTAAGGAAATTTCAAAGGTCACAGAGGTAATCTACCAATTATTGAACATTATATATTTTATATAAATTTTCTCATAGAAACCTGATAAAAATTCTATAAAGTAAATAATACTACCTGCATTTTAAAGTTGAGGAAACAGAGCCTTGTAAAACTTAAGGTATTTTTAGGCATCCAGAGCTTGTAATGGCACCCCACTCCAGTACTCTTGCCTGGAAAATCCCATGGATGGAGGAGCTTGGAAGGCTGCAGTCCATGGGGTCGCTGAGGGTCAGACACGAGTGAGCGACTTCACTTTCACTTTTCACTTTCATGCATTAGAGAAGGAAATGGCAACCCACTCCAGTGTTCTTGCCTGGAGAATCCCAGGGACGGGGAGCCTGGTGGGCTGCCGTCTATGGGGTCGTATAGAGTCAGACACGACTGAAGTGACTTAGCAGCAGCAGAGCTTGTAAATGACAGAGCTGGGATCAGAACCCAGGTTTTTCTGGGTTTTCAACAGCCAAGGCCAAGCCTCTACAAAGCACTATCCTTCTACCTCAAAGTCAAAGCTTTTCTTCTACCTCACAACAGCCCAGTGCCTTGGTCACAAAGATCCTAGGTTGCTGCCTGGGGCCTTGAGTCAGTGGTTTTTCTAGGAGACATTTTTGTAACCCTTTCGGCCTTTTTTGCTGATCAAGATTACCCAATAAACTATCACATTATCCTCAGTTATTCATGTTTGCTCACAAAAGCTTTTGCCAGGAAATCAGATGTCCTGGGTGTTGGTTCCAGATCTCCAAACAGTAGGTTAGCTAGCTTTGCATCAACTGGCCTGGTGTGCTGTACAGTTCATGAGGTCGCAAAAAGTCAGATACTACTGAGCAACTGAACTGAACAGGACCACTAGGGAAAAAGTCACATTGATGAAATGAGAGAATTGGAGCTCTCCTAGCATCACAATTCCATAATCTTTTGCAGTCTTCTGTCATTGATGCAATGCAAATCTTTTCCTAAGTATTAAAACTTTGTGTATATTTAGAAGCTACTGGAGGAGGTAGGGAATAGGAGTAGAGGATTTGTCATTAAAACACCATTGCTTCTCCCACCACACACAATGCAGTGTTGGAGATAAAACATTTGTTATTTCTAAGTATGGATATTCCACAATACTAGTTTTGAGGCTTAGTTTGTGTTAGTTTAATTCCTTTTGCAAGCTAGATTTCACACTGTCACCAATAGCAAAGCAGTTTTTTTCATTCAACATCTGTTGAGTACAGAATATATGCCAGAAACTCAAGGAATGAACATGAATGCTGACATATGAACTGTGCCCTGTAAGAACTCACAGGGCACAAGAGGGGCCAGATAATTATCATAGCTAGTAGATTTAATGAGCATCCAGTGTATGCCAGGCAGTGTTTTGAGCACTTTACATGGATTATCTCATTTAATCCTCATTTTAGTTCTGTGAGCTAGGTACAAGTGATATCCTTATATGACAGATGAAGAAACGAAGACTAAGACAGTTATTTAACTTGTCTAAAGTCACACACATACTGAATACTAAAGCTTGAATTGGACTTCAGGCTTTGGGTTTTAGCTTATACACGTGCCCTCCCCTGTGCTACTTTCTTAGAGTGCGTGGAGTAAGAGTTATGGTAAAGGTAAAGGCATCCATGGGAAACTGTGACAGCAGAGATAAGGAACCCACATCTTAGCTAGGGCTTCAGAAATTTGGGGGAAAATAGTTCTTGAGTCTGGGGCCATTGATGTTTTTTTTCTTCAAAGAGGAGTTTTCCCAGTATTATCAAATACATTTGAATTAAATATTATTTTTATAACATTAATATTAGGATTGAGAAATTTTCATTTCACTCGAGGAAAAGTGATTTGGGGAAACATCCATTCACATTGAAAATTATTTAATCTGGTAGTTTTTTTAATTCAATCAGTTAGTCAGTTCAGTCTCTCAGTCGTGTCCGACTCTTTGCGACCCCATGAATCGCAGCATGCCAGGCCTCCCTGTCCATCACCAACTCCCGGAGTTCACTCAGACTTGGGTTCATTGAGTCAGTGATGCCATCCAGCCATCTCATCCTCTGTCGTCCCCTTCTTCTCCTGCGCCAATCTTTCCCAGCATCAAAGTCTTTTCCAATGAGTCAACTCTTCACATGAGGTAGCCAAAGTACTGGAGTTTCAGCTTTAGCATCATTCCTTCCAAAGAAATCCCAGGTAGATCTGCAGAATGGACTGGTTGGATCTCCTTGCAGTCCAAGGGACTCTCAAGAATCTTCTCTAACACCACAATTCATCAAACCTTGACTAGACGGACCATAGTCAGCAAAGTAATGTCTCTGCTTTTGAATATGCTATCTAGGTTGGTCATAACTTTTAATACAAACTTTAAAACTATTAGGATAAGTGACCATGAGTAAGTTGCAGAGCTGTAGAGTGAAGAATAAACTTAATGACTTCACATGCAGGGTTTAACAAACCAGCAAAGAGGTGTTTCTGTTTAGAGCTCACCTAACTATACTTGAATTAAAATTTTTTTCTTCAAGAATGTGATTTTGCTTCATTTAAACAAAAAAAAAAAAAAAAAAGGATGGAAGAGAGAAACAAGGGACATGGTAGATGTTTTCTGAAAACATCAACCTGAAACTGTCTCAGTTTACTTTTGACCTGAGACTGTCTCAGTTTATTTTAGACTCAGAGTAAACTCCTGGGCCAGGCTTATCTGACATATTTCTATTATTTTCCTTAAGCACAGATCCCAATTGCAACTCCACCTTCTTCTGTTGTTATGTTATGTTTTTTTAATTTAGAAATCAAAGATGAAGTTCAGACTGGAGATCAAAAATGAATTGTCCATAAGATGCATTCGTGGGGATTGAAAGGGAAAAGTAATGAGAGCCAGAACTTTCTTGCCCATTATCATCCCTGCCACCCCCACCACCACTCTGGGTTACAAAGAACAGCCATTCATGTAATGTCTGGCAGATGGTGAAATTCTTGAGAGCATTCTCACCATAAGAAATGGCAAGGAAGCCAAAATAAACAACACAACTTTAAGGCTGATACCCATGAAGGTTTATGACAAAGGGCACTGATAAACTCGTTCTCTCCCACTGCCTCCCAGGACTCCCAACCCCCTGCACCCTAAAACAGAGTGGCAAGCCTGACTTGACTGACAAGAATTCTCAGGTCATCGCTGCTGCTGCTGCTGCTAAATCACTTCAGTCGTGTCCAACTCTGTGCTACCCCATAGACGGCAGCCCACTAGGCTCCTCCGTCCATGGGATTTTCCAGGCAAGAGTACTTGAGTGGGTCGCCATTGCCTTCTCCTCTCAGGTCATTAGGAACCATCTATAGACGGAAGCCTGTACACTAGCTAGCTGGAAACTTTGTGATACCAAGTACCAGTGGGTAAGAGCTTTTAGACTTATTTTCCTTACCTTTCTTTGCCACTTAAGTTGTGGCCCATCTATACCCCCACAAATCTCCAAGAACAGATCTTACTTACCTACCTTTTACCTACTGACCTCCCAGAGAGTTGTTTATTTTTAAAGATGACTTCTTGAAGATAGCTGACTAGGAAAATTCTGGGCTTTGAAGCATCTCTAATTGCTTCCTCATTTTTGTCCAGTTTTTTTGTATGTTTCAAAATAAAATGCCTTTGAGCTCCTTTACCAAACAAATCTTGTTATGTTAGCCTTTTAATCATTTCACTGTTTTGTTTTATTTTGTTTTTTAATTTCATCTAGTCCAGCCAAGAAGCAGAGGACTGAATAAAGCTATCCCTTGATGTCACTTTCAATTTTAAGACTTCATGATCACTTAAAAATTTTTACTAGAAGTATTGAGGCCAACAAGAAAAGCAACTATAAATGAAACAGGATTGGCTTAGGTTTAACAGAAAGAAAGAATTCCTAATGATCTGGATAAGTTAAAACTAGAACTTTATATAATCCTTTCCATGGTAGACTTAGAGTAACCTCATTCTGCCTTTGAGGATAGAAGATGGAACTTGATTATTTCTTGACTCCTTCCTATTCAAAGACAATTTTATTTATACTTTAAATCAGTGTTTCTCAAAATAAGCTCAAGAGCCATCATTTGGAATTACTTAGGGAGTTCATAAGTTCACATTCCTAGGTGTCACCCCAGAATGTACGTTTTTAAACAAACTCTTTAGTTGGTATTTATGTGTCCTAAAATTTAAGAACAGTTGTAAGAACTACTGTAAGAAGAGATTTCAGACAATATTGCTGAGTGTTTCTAAATAGGTACAAATTAGGTATCTATGTGGAAATCTTAGCTCCCAGAGATTGGCTCCCTCTGTTTAGTACTAAATCATAATGCTAGAGATTCTGAAGAAGAAAAGTTGATCTAGTAAAAATCCCTTAATCTTTTCATCTGCTGAAGGTCTATCTAAGTTGATTCTTTAAAACTCACTACAGAATGTTTAAACACTCAAGAGTCTCAGAATCTGTTCTGATCCAACCTTCTTACTTTACAGAAAAGGAAACTGAGAGTAGAAAGGTTCTAACTCATCCAAAGTCAGTCAGCTAGGAGGGTCAATGAATGGTTAAAATGAACCTCTTGGCTGTTGTTCTACTCATTTTACTTCACAAGGTGAATTTCTATCTATGTGGACTATTTCCACAATGTGCACTTTTGACAACTGTTCTGTGTGGTTTATTTTTTTATCTTAATGACTAAAATTTATTTTTAAACTCAAAGATAAACAAGATACAAAATGTATCACTTGGTATTACAGCTAAAATTTTACTAAAATTTTACCAGAGCTATCCTTTAGCACCCAATGTGGGTGGTGGTTACAACTGTATTTTAAATAGATTAATCAATCACTTGATATACAGATGATACACATACACATATGGTGGCCAGGCATTTCTTAGAGACATTTCTAGCTGAGTTATTCAAGATTCTAGAAACAGAGCCTCCGGTCACACTGTTCATATATTGTATTAATATTCATATTCATATTCATTTATTTAATTGATATGTGTTGAGTGCCAACCATGTGCCAGGTATTATGCCTTTCCAGTGGAGTTGCATCTTTTGTGAAAATTGGGGTCTAGGGTCAGCACTTAAGACAAAAATCATCTTCCCAGAAGCAAAATTACCCTCTGAAAAAAATTATTTATGAAGGTATAACCCCATTTCCCCCAGTTTTATCTCCAATCGAGCACCAGATAAAGTTGTTGTTTAGTCGCTAAGTCGTGTCAGACTCTTGCAACCCCATGGGCTGTATCCCACCAGGTTCCTCTGTCCATGGGATTTCCCAGTACTGGAGTGGGTTACCATTTCCTCTTCCAGGGGATCTTCCTGACCCAGAGATTGAACCTACCACTCCTGCACTGGCAGGCAGATTCTTTACCACTGAGCCACTAGAGAAGACAGATGAAGTTAATTTGCCTTTAATGGCCATGCTGTATGAAATTAAGTCTCATTAAACATTTCAGTTACACTCGGTGCAGAGAAATACCCTCTGTGAGAGGCACATCAAAACTGAGACCAACTCAGGGAGCAACTTGGGTTCACATCTCCTGTCTCTACTCATTCATTAGGTGGAATGGCAAGCCACTCCATTTAAATTATTTCTCTCTCTCTCCCTCTCTCTCTGCCCGAGTAGATAGAGCTGAATTTCAGTAATTTAATCCAGGTGTGTTTGGACCTCTTGCTGTTAGTCATAACCTGTCCTCATTCTGCATTATCCTGCTTAATCTACATGATTTTATTATATTTTCTCATCTGTACTCACTGTAGGTAAAAATATGAGAGACTTTTAATCAAGATGTCAAGAGGGAAACCTCAGTTTCAAACTCTGTTACTAGTATCCTCAGTCTGCTACTCAGTTGTGGGCTAGCATTTTATCATCTTTTTCACCTTGACCCCTAGCCCTCACTCTGGCAACTCAAATAGCTGCTGACCTGTGAATGAATAGGGTTCTCTGGATTGAGGATAGCTGACGTCTTCCCATAGTGCTCTTTATGTAGTCTAGCCAATCATGGATCCCAGCTTTCTTCAACTCTCAAGGCATTTCCTTTCTGTCATGTCGCATTTTACATATGAGCCCCAAATCCTGGAACAACTCCAAATAACATATTTGGAGCAGTAATAAAGTTTGGTTACACTTCTGTAGTTTATCCTATCAAATTGGCTAAGCACTGAGGAGGGAGAGAGAGATTGTTTCCAGAAACCATTCAATTCACAGCTAATTTATCCACCCTATGGAAAAAAGGATACCATGTGGCACTGAATAATGGGGATTCCTGTACATTAAAAATAGGATTGACAGCAACAGCTTATTTCACAGGATCCTCTAACTGGAGGTCGTTAAATCCAATGACTTCTTGATTGACTCTGAATTAGAAACCAAAAGATGAAAGACTCCACTTTTCCCAACTCTGATCTTATGAGCCACTCAACCTAAATCCTGGATTTTATTGTCAAGCATAATACTACATGGAGCAGCATAAAAAACTCCTAACCAGATCCAGCTCATCCAAGCTATAGTACAACAGCATCAGGATTAGTAACTTCCAGGCTAGTGACCATAAACCACGAAGAGCTAACATTTCTCTAGCTTTAGAAAGTCTGAGAACATCATGCCATCAAAAGAAACAGTCATGGAACAGCTTGCAAGCTCCGAAGTTTTGGACTCAGTTGTATTTTATTTGCTTTTATTCCTGTCTCATTTTTTTCTGCCCTTATCCTTTTCAATAAACATATCTTAATGAAAGACATTAAGAAAGAAACAAGTTACTGGAAACATGTAAAGAAATATTCTTTAACACATAAGTGGTAATTAAAATGTAAGCATAAACACAGACTGGTTGAATGGATGCAGAAATGAGATCCATATATATGCTGTCTACAAGAAACCCACTCCAGACCTCAAGACACATATAGACCGAAAGTGAGAGGATGGAAAAATATATTCCATGCAAATGGGAAACAAAAAAAAAGCTGGAGTAGCAATACTCATATCAGACAAATAGACCTTAAAATAAATAAGATTACAAGAGATAATACATAATACATAATGATCAAGGGATCAATCCAAGAGAAAGACATAACAATTGTAAATATCTATGCACCTAACATAGGAGCACCTCAATACATAAGAAAAACACTAACAGACATAAAAGGAGAAATTGACAGTAACACAATAATAGTAGGAGACTTTAACACCCCACTCACCAATGGACGGATCATCAAAATAGAAAATTAGTAAGGAAACACAAATCTTAACTGATACATTAGATGAGATGGATCTCACTGATATCTTCAGGACACTCCATCCAATTGCAAAAGAATACACCTTCTTTTCCATGTGTACATGGAACATTCTCCAGGATAGACTACATCTTGGGTCACAATTCAAAACTCAGTAAATTTAAGAAAATTGAAATCATATCAAGCATCTTCTCTGACCACAACTCTATGAGTCTATTTATCAATTACAAGGAGAAAAAAAAACTGTAAGAAAGACAAACATAGATTAAACAGCACATTTCTAAATAACCAACAGGTTACTGAAGAAATCAAAAGGGAAATTTAAAAAAATCTAAAAACAAATGACAATGAGAACACAACAACTCAAAATCTATGGGATGCAGCAAAAACAGTTCTAAGAGGGAAGTTTATTGCAATACAATTCTCAACAAATAAGAAACCTCAAAAATTTTCTCAAGAAATCTCAAACCTCAAGAAATAAGAAAATAATCAAATAGACAACCTAACTTTACACCTAAAGCAACTGGAAAAAGAAGAACAAAAAAATTCCAAAATTAGTAGAAGGAAAGAACTCAAAAGATCCAAGCAGAAATAAATGAAAAAGAAATGAAAGAAACAATAGTAACCATTAATAAAACTAAAAGCTTGTTCTTTGAGAAGATAAACAAAATTGACAAACCTTTAGCTAGACTCATCAAGAAAAAAGAGAAGAATCAAATCAATGAAATTAAAAAGGAGAGCTTACAACAGACAATGAAGAAATACAGAGGATTATAAGAGACTATTATGAGCAACTAACTATATGGCAATAAAATAGATAACCTAGAAGAAATGGACACATTCTTAAAAAGTTCAATCTTCCAAGACTGAACCAGGAAGAAATAGAAATTATGAACAACTCAATTACAAGCACTAAAATTGAAGCTGTGATCAAAAATCTTTCACCCCACCCAAAAAAAAAAGCCCAGGACCAGATGGCTTCAAAGGAGAATTCTATCAAACATTTAGAGAAGAGCTAATGCCTATCCTACTTTCAAAAAATTGCAGAGGAAGGAACACTTCCAAACTCATTCTACAAGGCCACCATCACCCTGATACCAAAACCAAAGAAAACACAAAAAAAGAAAACTACAGGCCAATATCACTGATGAACATAGATGCAAAGATCCTCAATAAAATTTTAGCAAACAGAATTCAGAAACACATCAAAAGCTCATACACAATGATCAAGTTGGGTTTCTTCCAAGGATGCAAGGATTCTTCAGTATACAGAAATCAATCAATGTGATACACCATATTAACAAACTGAAAGATAAAAACCATATGATCATCTCAATAGATGCAGACAAAGCCTTTGACAAAATTCAGCACATATTTATGATTAAAACTCTTCAAAAAATGGGCATAGAAGGAACCTACCTCAACATAGTAAAGGTCATATATGAGAAGCCTACAGCAAACATTGTTCTCAATGGTTAAAAGTTTAAAGCATTCCCCCTAAGATCAGGAACAGGGTGTCCTGTCAAGGGTGTCCAAGACAAGGGTGTCCACTGTCACCACTATTATTCAGCCTAGTACTGGAAGTCCTAGCTACAGCAATCAGAGAAGTAAAAGAATTTTAAAAATCCAGATTGGAAAAGAAGAAGTAAAACTCTTACTGTTTGCAGCTGACATGATACTGTACATAGAAAACCCTAAAGATAATATCAGAAAATTACTAGAGCTAATCATGAATTTAGCAAAGTTGCAGGATACAAAATCAATACACAGAAATCACTTGCATTTCTATATACTAACAATGAAAAATCAGAACAGAAATTAAGGAATCAATCCCATTCACCATTGCAACAAAAAAATTAAATATCTAGGAATAAACTTACCTAAGTAGACAAAAGAAATGTAGACAGAAAATTATAAGACACTAATAAAAGAAATCAAAGATGACATAAATAGATGGAGGGATATTCCATGTTGCTGGATATGGAGAATCAATATTATGCAAATGAGTATATTACCAAATGCAATCTACAGATTCAATGCAATCCTTATCAAATTACCAATGGTATTTTTCACAGAACTAGAATAAAAAAATTCACAACTCATATGGGAACACAAAGACCCTGGATAGCTAAAGCAGTCTTCAGAAAGAAGAATGGAGCTGGAGGTAACAAGCTTCCTAACTTCAGATTATACTACAAACCTACAGTCATCAAAAGAGTATGGTGCTGGCACAAAAACAGAAATATAGACCCACGGAACAAGATAGAAAGCCCAGAAATAAACCCATGCAACTATGGGTAACTTATTTTTGACAAAGGAGGCCAGAATATACAATGGGGCAAAGACAGCCTCTTCAATAAATGGTGCTGGGGAAACTGAACAGCTTCATGTAAAAGAATGAAATTAGAACACTTCCTAATACTATACACAAAGATAAACTCAAAATGGATTAAAGACCTAAATTTAAGACAAGAAACTATAAAACTCTTAGAGCAAAACATCGGCAGAACACTCGATCATGTAAATCAAAGCAAGATCCTCTATGTAAATCAAAGCAAGATCCTCTATGACTCACCTCCTAGAAACAAAACTAAACAAGTGGGACCTGATTAAACTTGAAAGCTTTCGCACAGCAAAGGAAACTATAAGCAAGGTGAAAAAAAAAACCCTCTGAGTGGGAGAAAATAATAGCAAATGAAACAACTGACAAAGGATTAATTTCCAAAATATACAAGCAGCTCATACAATTCAATACCAGAAAAACAAACAACCCAAAAAGTGGGGAAAAGACCTAAACAGACATTTCTCCAAAGAAGACATACAGATGGCTAACAACTACATGAAAAGATGCTCAATATCGCTCATTCTTAGAGAAATGCAAATCAATACTACAATGAGATCACCTAACACCCATCAGAATGTCCATCATCAAAAATTCTACAAACAATAAAGGCCGGAGAGGGTGTGGAGAAAAGAGAGCACTCTTGCACTATTGGTGAGAATGTAAACTGATACAGCCACTATGGAAGATGGTATGGAGATTCCTTTAAATACTAGGAATAAAACTACCATATGACCCAGCAATTCCACTCCTAGGCATATACCCTGAGGAAACCAAGATTGAAAGAGACACATGTATCCTATTGTTTATTGCATCACTATTTACAATAGCTAGAACATGGAAGCAACCTAGATGTCTATTGACAGATGAATGGATAAAGAAGTTGTAGTACATTTAACAGAATGGAATATTCAGTTCAGTCACTCTGTCGTGTCCAACTCTTTGTGACCCCATGAATCACAGCACACCAGGCCTCCCTGTCCATCACCAAGTCCCGGAGTTTACCCAAACTCATGTACTTCAAGTCAGTGATGCCATCCAGCCATCTCATACTCTGTCATCCCCTTCTCCTCCTGCCCCCAATCCCTCCCAGCATCAGGGTCTTTTCCAAAGAGTCAACTCTTTGCATGAAGTAGCCAAAGTACTTGAGTTTCAGCTTCAGCATCAGCCCTTCCAAAGAACACCAAGGACTGATGTGCTTTAGGATGGACTAGTTGGATCTCCTTGCAGTCCAAAGGACTCGCAAGAGCTTTCTCCAACACCATGGTTCAAAAGCATCAATTCTTCAGCGCTCAGCCTTCTTCACAGTCCAACTATCACATCCATACATGACTACTGGAAAAACCATGGCCTTGACTAGATGGACCTTTGTTGACAAAGTAATGTCTCTGCTTTTTAGTATGCTGTCTAGGTTGGTCATAACTTTCCTTCCAAGGAGTAAGTGTCTTTTAATTTCATGGCTGCAATCACCATCTGCAGTGATTCTGAAGCTCCAAAAATAAAGTCTGACACTGTTTCCACTGTTTCTCCATATATTTCCCATGAAGTGATGGGACCAAATGCTATGATCTTCGTTTTCCGAATGTGGAGCTTTAAGCCAGCTTTTTCACTCTCCTCTTTCACATTCATCAAGAGGCTCTTTAGTTCTTCTTCACTTTCTGCCATAAGGGTGGTGTCATCTGCATATCTGAGGTTATTGATATTTCTCCCAGCAATCTTGATTTCAGCTTGTGCTTCCTCCAGCCCAGAATGTCTCATGATATACTCTGCATGTAAGTTAAAAAACAGGGTGACGATATACAGCCTTGACATACTCCTTTTCCTATTTGGAACCAGTCTGTTGTTCCATGTCTAGGTCTATCTGTTGCTTCCTGACCTGCATACACGTTTCTCAAGAGGCAGGTCAGGTGGTCTGGTATTCCCATCTCTTTCAGAATTTTCCAGAGTTTATTGTGATCCACACAGTCAAAGGCTTTGGCATAGTCAATAAAGCAGAAATAGATGTTTTTCTGGAATTCTCTTGCTTTTTCAATGATCCATCTGATGTTGGCAATTTGATCTCTGGTTTTTCTGACTTTTCTAAAACCAGCTTGAACATCAGGAAGTTCATGGTTCACATATTGCTGAAGCCTGGCTTGGAGAATTTTGAGCATTACTTTACTAGCATGTGAGATGAGTGCAATTGTGCAGCAGTTTGAGCCTTTGTTGGCATTGCCTTTCTTAGGGATTGGAATGAAAACTGACTTTTTGCAGTCCTGTGGCCGCTGCTGATTTTTACAAATTTGCTGGCATAATGAGTGCAGCACTTTCACACCATCATCTATCAGGATTTGAAATAGCTCAACTGGAATTCCATCACCTCCACTAGCTTTGTTTGTAGTGATGCTTCCTAAAGTCCACTTGACTTCACATTCCAGATGTCTGGCTCTAGGTGAGTGATCACATCATCATGATTATCTGGGTCTTGAAGATCTTTTTGTACAGTTCTTCTGTGTATTCTTGCCACCTCTTCTTAATATCTTTTGCTTCTGTTATTTCTGTCCTTTATTGAGCCCATCTTTGCATGAAATGTTCCCTTGGTATCCCTGATTTTCTTGAAGAGATCTCTAGTCTTTTCCATTCTATTATTTTCCTTTATTTCTTTGCACTGATCACTGAGGAAGTCTTTCTTATCTCTCCTTGCTATTCTTTGGAACTCTGCATTCAAACAGTTATATCTTTCCTTTCCTCCTTTGCTTTTCACTTCTTTTCTTTTCACAACTATTTGTAAGGCTTCCTAAGACAGCCATTATCCTTCAGTAAAAAATAAAATAATTTTTTTTTAATGTGAGCATACCTTGAGGGCAGAAAATGAATACCTCTTTTAGGAATTTCAAAGCTAATAAATACTGCAATATAAATATACGATTAAATTGCATTTTAACCAACAAATAGACATATGAATTATTGAGCCATAGTTAAACTTCAGGACCTACCTGCAGAAAAGGGTAAACACACACAAAAAGTCCAAATTAACTGAGCAAGTAATAGTATACAAGAGGGTAAAGGGTTTAAAAATGGAACAACTGAAGCCCCAAAGTGTAGATTCTCAAGAGAATTCCAAATGGAGAGAGGGAATAGAAGGGAATCAACATAGAAAAGGTCATAGGTTGTTCTGATTAATGCATACTTTGTGGTTTAGAGCTCAGCACCAATGCCAGTTTGATTCTGAAGACAATGTATTTCTAGAAGCATAGATGTAGAAAGAAAATGGAATTTTGTTTCGAATACAACATATGGCACTGCCTATGTGCTTTTATGAAAGCCTACCATGAGCTTCCACTTCTGGTCATGTTGGACTATCAGAGACCAGATTTACCTGCCTGCCTTAAATAATTTTTAAAAACTGGACTAAACATATGAAACAATAGTTTTCAGACACCGAGCCACAGAAGCAAGTACAGTGATCCCTGAGTAAAGGGAAACAATCCAGATGAGTTCTACCTCCAACATCCCCTTTTACTGCCTAGAGATAATTTCTAGGCTGAAACAAAGAGAAGAAACCCTAACAGAGCCTGGCTTTCTCCCTGATTGGAGGGGATAGAGCTGATTATTTAACAAAGGTGCCCAAGAAGGCTCAAATTCAGAGAACATGGTTCTGGAGAGAGGAGAGCTTCATATGCTCAGGACTTCTGCAGGGGATTCTTTGTGTCTTCAGCTAAGTACTAACTTACACATGCATATGAGGAAGCTATCAATACAAGGCCAAGTAAAGTCCACTGTAAAGAAACAATGCACAGAGCTCATATGTCTGGAAATAGTTCCATTTTCCCTCATCCCCATCAGAATGGAAAACTTCATAACACACAGGGCATCAGATAGAGTACTCATAAGGCTATTGACACATAGTGAGGAAAATTTTTCCCTAGACTAAGGGTTACTGTGGTCCCATCCAACAAAGTTTAAAGAGTAGCCTATGGGATCAAACTGTTTCCAAGTAACTTAAATGTGTTCAGCACAAAGCTCAAGAATATTTTTAAAAATACAAAAATAACCAGCACCCAAAAGATAAAATTCACAACTGGCATCCAGTGAAAAATCACCAAGCATGCAAAGAATCATAATGAAGAGAAAAATTAATGGAAACGGATTCATAAATGACACAGATGGTAGGACAAGTGGACAAATATGTTAAAACATACTGTAATTAGGTTCCATATGTTCAAGAAGGTGGAACATAGTTTCTCAACCTTTGCACTACTGACATTTGGGGACAGATAATTCTTCATTGTGGGGGCTATCGTGAACATTATGGGATGTTTAGCGGCATCTTTGACTCTAACCACTAGATTCCAGTAGCATTTTGCCACCTACCTGTGACAAGCAAAAGTATCTCCAGAAATTGCTATATGTCTCCTGAGGGGCAAGATCACCCCTGGCTGAGAAACACTAAGATGGATGAAAGTATGAGCACATTAAGGAGTTGTTTTTCAGCCCCTCAATCATGTCCAATTCTTTGCAATGTTAAGGAGAAATATGGGTAATACCTAAAAACCCAATTACAGTTTCTGTTGATGAAAAACACAATCTCTGAGATGAAGAACACACTGAGTAAAATAAGCAGCAGATTACGACACTGCAGAAAAAAAATTAATGAACTTGTTGTTCAGTCACTAAGTTGTGTCCGACTCTTTGCGACCCCATGGACGGCTTCACGCTAGGCTCCCCTGTCCTTCACTATCTCCCAGAGTTTGCTCAAATTCATGTCCATAGAGTCAGTGATGCTATCTAACCATCTCATCCTCTGCCACCCTCTTCTCCCTTTGCCTTCAATCTTTCCCAGCATCAGGGTCTTTTCCAATGAGTTAGCTCTTCACATCAGGTGGCCAAAGTATTGGAGTTTCAGCTTCAGCATCAGTCCTTCCAATGAATATTCAGGGTTGTGTTCCTTTAGGGTTGACTAGTTTGATCTCTTTTAATGAACCTGAATCTGAAGCAACAGAAATACTCCAAAATGAAACACAGATTCTACCATGTTGTACAGTTATTTATTATAGTAGATATTCTATAAGTGGAGTTAGGAATACCAACTACAATGCTCTTGTAGTAAGCCAGTCCAGTGAAGAAGGTGACAGGGTGAAAACAGCCGTACTGATGGTAGGAAATTAACACAGCGACTACTGCAACTAACAATGTAGTAGTATAAGGATTAGCTAACACTGAATTTTTTGTACCAGTCACTTTGCTAAGCAATTTATATACACTTTTTCATTAAATATTCACAACAATCTTTAGAGACTAGTGTCACCATCCCCTTTACAGATATGAAAGCTGACTCTCATACAGCTTAAAGAAATAATAAAGAGCACAAGATCATAAGGTCACACAGCTACAAATGGTAAAGGAGGAATTTGAGCCCAGATCTGCCCTGCTCTAGAGCCTGCCCTCTTAACCACTAGGCTTCCCAATATGGAATGACTGGTTGAACAGAAAGCAGAACTATTTCAAAGAATCAAAATGAAATGGAATGACTATTATTATTCAAGAAATAGCAGAAGGGTCAAAAATATAAATAAAGCTGTATACATGTACAGTCTACAGACCTTTAGAGCTAGAGGGAGTATGAATGATATCTCTTCTAGGCACAGATGTGCACACACACAGTACACACACCTTCAAATAGCAAAATAAGTACAGATCTAGAGATTTTGCTTTCCTTCCCCCACATTTGCTGAGTGTTTTAAATGACTTGCTTAGTTTCTCCAGCTAGTTAGAGGCTATGCCAAACTTGGAGCTGTAATTATCATGTTCTTTCTACTCTGACACCCTGCTTCCCCTGAATAAATATGTAAACATGCCTACCCCATGCCTAGCACATGGCAGATTTTTAATAAATATTAGATGTTTCTATTGACAGACAATTAAGCCATTCAAAATGACTTATGTATATAGTCACAGCATTACTGCATGGGGGCAGATCCACTCTGAAACTGTCTCAGCCTTTTCTTCATGGAATAATCTTATTTACCATCAAATGATATAGCCAAGTCACAGTGACTGGGGAAAAGAACAGTTTTTAGGATTATTTCCCATCTTATAGTGTGTTCTTGAAACCTCCTCATGCTAAAGTGCCTAACACCTGAGCAGAATGGGAATAGAATAACTGTCTTTACATAAACAGCATTACCCTTTCCACAGGAGGGAATCAGCTGATGGAGGCAGCCAGTCTGTACAATTAGAAGCATGACAGAAACCAGGGGAGCCATTCTCCACAGGATCCTGTATTATCCAGGTCCCATGTCGGCCCCAAACCAAAAGGCTGGCCTTAATCGCTTCACCCCCACATTCTCCTCACACAATTGGTAGGTCCAGTTAGAGATGCCTTTCTCTGCATGAGACTGCTGTCCCAAGCAACATGTAAAATGGTTTGCCTTTAAAGAGCCTATTGCCCTTGGCACCAACATTTCTTAGTGTTTATGTTTTTGAGAGGAGAGTGTGGGCGATAAAGCTCTCGGTCACACGGAGGTGCCTTGTCGCTCCAGCAGTTCACAAGATATTCAGTTTTATTTAATGGCTTAACTGCTTCATAATTGCTCATATTCAGCTGCTCCTAAGCCTGAATGATCTCAGCTTTTAATATGCCTTGTCTAATTTTTAGCCACATCAATCTATACAAATAGCTCATCACTACTCTGAAATACTAATGCTTGTCACATATTTCAATCGCCTTTATAAGACCTTGTTCCTGTGTTCATAAATCTTGTTAACATTTCAGGTCCTTTATTTTCTTGTCCAATGATTCAGAGATATATATACACATATTTGTAAAAGGTCTAATCTTCTCCAAGGATGAAACACTTTTAAAACGTGGAATAAAAAAGATTTGACCTCGTTTTTCTCTAAATCTGCATAACAGTATTTGTAATTATTTGTAGCATTTTGCACCATTTGCCTTCTTTTTATAGTTAGCCTCATATTTTTCTTATCTCCTCTTCTTGTTTGTAAATACCTTGGGATAAACCAAAGAGATAAATAACAACTGGGGGTGGGAGGCAGCTAGAGATTGGGTGATCAGAGGCCTCTCTGTGAGATGAGATTTGAGCTGAGAGCTGAAAAATGGGAACAATTAGCCACAGTGAAGACTGGTCCAGTACTCCTGCTTTCTGTTGGAGAAAAGCAAGCTAGTCATCAGTCACTGTGGGACAGTGACCTATTTCATCAGAATACTAATTTCTTCAGTAAAGTAACATCATCAGAAAGGGATAGGGCATTAAGAAGAAAGTTCCCAGACACACCTGAGTAAACTTCAAGTCTAAGGACTCCACTGTCACATTGTGTCCACAGGACACATTGGATATCAAGTAGAGATCCATAAAGGTCTTCTAAGTCACTGAAGTGTATTACTATATTTATCTGATTAGTAAGAATATGCTGATATGTTGTTTAGTCACCCAGTCATGTGAAACTCTTTGCAAACCATGGATGATAACTCTCCAGGCTCCTCTGTCTGTGGAATTCTCTAGGCAAGATATATTAGTCTCTCCAATTACACGGAGAGCTCTTCTGAGGTATTATAGAAACTATTTCTCACATGATAGCTCTGCCTCTTTGTTATTTATTGTTTATTATGTATAAGGCAATGGCACTCACTCCAGTACTCTTGCCTGGAGAATCCCATGGGCGGAGGAGCCTGGTGGGCTGCAGTCCATGAGGTCGCTAAGAGACATGACTGAGCGACTTCACTTTCACTTTTCACTTTCATGCATTGGAAAAGGAAATGGCAACCCACTCCAGTGTTCTTGCCTGGAGAATCCCAGGGACGGGGAGCCTGGTGGGCTGCTGTCCACGGGGTTGCACAGAGTCAGACACGACTGAAGCGACTTAGCAGTAGCAGCAGCATATATCACCCCCACTAAATATAAGCTCTGAGAATCTAGAGACCTGTTATCTTGTTCACAACAGCATACCCAGTCATGGAATAGAGCACATAATAGGCACTAAGTGTGCCTACTAAATAAATGAATGGAACCAACCTGGTATCAGTGTGAATGTAAATTGTTTTCCAATAAAACTGTATGTCCCTTGCATCTAAAGGAGAGTCCTTATAACTAACCTAGAGTCTACTTTTAAATCCAATAAAATGTCCCTACGATAAATAACCGTTACAGTGGTCCTATATTCTTTAGGCTATAAGAGGTAGATGTGGCAAAAATAATCTGCATGTCATCCCTGCCCCTCTTCCAACTCCATGTACCTTAGAAGCCCAGGCCCAGTTAGAAAGCAAAAAGCAGAGGCCACAGGAACCTTCTCTCTCAACCATTACTGGTCATAGGAAGGACTGCTGTTTGACTCACATCTCCCAGCTCTCCTCTTCCTCACACTCTATTCCAAGCTGTGAAAAGACAGGATTTCTCTCTCTCCTCAGGAATCAAATAACATGTAGCATCATAGATTGATTGCACATTCAATGTTTGTTTCAATTTCTACATGTAAATATCCATTTGCCTTAAACCCAGTGTCATTACCTTCAGAGTGCAGTCATTCACAGGACTGTTTCAGTTGTATATACCAGAATTCATCATTACCCAAGCACTATAAAATCACTTACAGATCATGGTCTTCCCTGAGAGCTGAAAAATAAAGTACTTGTCATATTCTTAACTGCACTGACTGGACCTTCCTCAAACACTACAGTGAAAGAATTGTCCTTCCTTCCTCCACATACTTATTACCCTTAATAATACCTGTTATGACTGAGGCCTTTAGCAAAAAGAATGTTAGCTTAAAATTGTATGTTGTTAGTTATAATATGCCTGCTGGGAAAAATGTTGCCTAAGTAATAAATACATTTTATTAATAGAAAACTAGGTCAGAATAAAAAAAGGTCCACTCTCCAACCACCTATCTTCTCTTTCTCTAATGTGTGCTACTTTCCAAAAGCTGCGGGTGCTTGCAGAAACTACCATAGCAGCTGGGAATGGATTCTTCTTACATGGCCAGCCCTAGGGAAAACACTTGAATCAGCCAATTGGTCTCCTGTGTTCTGGCCTCACTTTCTTCACCAATTAGCCCGCATTTAACATTTCTCCTCTTTCAAGAATATCATACAGCATCATGAGCTGATAAACTAACTCACGTTAAACCTGTGGTATTGGAAGTATAATGTCACTTCACTCAGGAGTATTTTTATTTCATCAGGAGGTGTGGGAAAGAAAGGGCAGTGTTTCAGTCAGAGAAATAAATTCATAATGGTGGTCTTTTCCATCTACCTATAAGATCCAATTATGTACAAAACTCAGAAGCATTCATTTGCTCATTCATTTATTGTCAGTCACCAAATATCTTTTGAGGGCTTATTTTGTGCCAGTCACTGAGTGAGGTATTTAAGATGTTATGACAGACCTAGTCCTTGACCTCAAAGAATTCATGATACACAATTGCTTTGACTTTGGTTCACACAAGAACACTAAGCTCTGATTTAACATTTTGACCAACATACTTCAGATACACTTTATTTCTTTGGAATCCCCCAAATCCTAGAAGTTTCTATACTAATTTAGCTGAAAAGCATTACCTAGTTCTCACTTCAAGTCTTTCACTTCTGTTCAGCCTCTGTGGTGGAAGAGATGATCTCCCAGAAGCTTTCCAAAGATTTTCTCCCAAAAGGCTTCGAGTCAGTTTCAAACTAACAAACTGGGGAGATCCCTTAAATAATTTCTATATAAAACAATCCTTGAAATGGAGGTAGCAACTTTCTTCAAGGAGGAAAGCCACTTAGCACTTTAGAAAGCAAGACACCTCTCTTTATAGCAGCCCATCAGAAATATTTGTAATAGACCAACTGACCGCAGGCTTAAGAAAATTCAGACAATACCAATAATCTAGAAAGGGCAGTTGGTATCAGGAAGCACTAGGATAATTGTACCAGATGCTTACACCCAGCCCCCACCTTGATTGTTGTTGTCTGTGCCTTACCCCTGGATTACACCCTTTTAATCATTTCCTTTTAATATTCATACAGATTCTTTGTTTTTACTCAAATCACTAAATATTTTTCTGTTTAACTTCATCAGTTTAAACTGGATAGTACATCTTTTTCCCATCCTGTGAAAGGGAAAAAGACAATATTGCCATTGAAACTCAAAGTTTTTCATCAAGATATGATGAAATTTATTAAAGAAGCCAGTGACAGGCAAGAGACACATTCTCATATTATCTGAAATTTCCAGGTAAAACGTTAGTGTCTGCGCAGGAGCATTGCAAATGGTGCTTGCTAAGTCACTCTGTGTGTGTGAAGTCGCTCAGTCGTGTCTGACTCTTTGCGACCCTGTGGACTGTAGCCCGCCAGGCTCCTCTGTCCATGGGATTCTCCAGGCAAGAATACTGGAGTGGGTCGCCATTTCCTTCTCCAGGGGATCTTCCCAACCCAGGGATTGAACCCTGGTCTCCTGCTTTGCAGGCAGATGCTTTATCCTCTGAGCCACCAGGGAAGCCTAAGTCACTTTAGTCATGTCCAACTCTTTGCGACCCCATAGACTGTAGACTTCCAGGCTCCTCTGGGATTCTCTGGGTAAGAATAGCCGAGTGGGTTGCCATGCCCTCCCCTCCAGGGGATCTTCCCAACCCAGGGTTTGAACCTGCATCTCTCACATCTCCTACACTGGCAGGCAGGTTCTAGGCTACTACCATCGTGGTGGTTTAGTCGATAAGTCATGTCCGACTCTTGCGACCCCATGGACTGTATCTTGCCAGGCTCCTCTGTCCATGGGATTCTCTGGGCAAGAATACTGGAGGGGGTTGTCATTTCCTTCTCCAACTACCATTGTGGATGGTAACAGTAGTCAAAAGTGCATTGAATCAAAGTTATGCATGTAGTGAAGGAAAAGGGTGTCATTTAGAGCAAACACCATTCGTAAATTTGGGGACAGCTGATTTAAATTAGTAGGTTGCACAGAAACTTATTTCTGGAAACAATTTTCAGGGCTGCTCTTGCCAACTTTGAAGACCAGGAATTAGAGATACTTTTAAAAACTGTTCCCTCTATATATAGGAAAAAGAAGTTATATAAAGAAAGTAAAATATTCAGCTGGTTCTATATGAAGCAGAGCAAAGTCTTCTCTAGTAATTTTTGCATGTGAAACCATGCGGTTGTTACTTTAAAGTGACTAAGGTTAAGTTGGAGCACCCAAACAATATTACAGGTATTTAGACAGTTATAAATAAATAGTTACTAGGACATTTAGGGGATAAGTTTAGACATATTGTACGAATCATAATGATGATTAAAAAATTCTGACCAAAAACTATAAATAGTCACTGTAAAGACCCTAAATTTTCCTTTGGATTTAAGCCAATAAAATCTGCATATAAATTTCACCTACAGGTTTGGTATTGAGATTTCTATTTTATTTATTTATTTTAATTTTTACTAGAATATAAGTTGATTTACAATATTCTGTTAGTTTCAGAAATACAGCAAAGTGATTCAGTTATATATATTCAGTATATCCACTCTTTTTAGATTTTTTTCCCATATAGACCATTACAGAGCATTGAGTAGAGTTCCCTGTACAGTACAGTAGGTCATTATTAGTTACCTATTTTATATATAGTAGTGTATATAGGTCAATCCCAATCTCCCATTTATCCCCCACCTCTTACCCCCAGTAACCATAAATTTGCTTCCTACATCTGTAATTCTATTTCTGTTTTGGAGATAAGTCCATTGTTCCGTTTTTTTAGATTCCACATGTAAGAAATGCCATATGACATTTGTCTTTCTCTGACTTCACTCAGTATGACAATCTCTAGGTCCAGCCATATTGCTGCAAATGGCATTATTTCATTCTTTTTATGGCTGAGTAGTATTCCAGTGTGGGCTTTCCTGGTGGCTCAGTAGTAAAGAATCCACCTGCCAATGCAGGAGATGTGGGTTTGATCCCTAGGTCAGTAAGATTTCCCTAGAGAAGGAAATGGGAACCTACTCCTATATTCTTGCCTGAAAATCCCATGGACAGAGGAGCTGGGCAGGCTATAGTCCATGGGGTCACAAAGAATAAGACATGAGTTAGTGACTAAAAACAACAATATTTCATTGTGTATGTGTACCACATCTTCTTTAGACATTCCTCTATTGGTAGATATTTAAGTTGTTTCAATGTCATAGCTATTGTAAATAGTGATATAATGAACATTTAAGTGCATATATCTTTTCAAATTATCATTTTTTGGATATATGTTCAAAAGTGGGATTGTTGGATCATATGATAGCTTTATTTTTCAGTTCAGTTCAGCCGCTTATTGTGTCTGACTCTTTGCAACCCCATGGACTGCAGCATGCCAGGCCTCCCTGTCCGTTGCCAGGTCCCTGAGTTTACTCAAACTCATGTCCATTGAGTCAGTGATGCCATCCAACCATCTCATCCTTTGTTGTCCCCTTCTCCTCCTGCCTTCAATCTTTCCCAGCATCAATGTATTTTCAAATGAGTCAGCTCTTCATATCAGGTGGCCAAAGTATTGAAGTTTCAGCTTCAACATCAGTCCTTCCAATGAACATTCAGGACTGATTTCCTTTAGGATTGACTGGATGGATCTCCTTCCAATCCAAGGGACTCTCAAGAGCATTTTCCAACACCACAGTTCAAAAGCATCAATTCTTCAATGCTCAGCTTTCGTTATAGTCCAACTCTCAACATCCATACATGACTACTGAAAAAAAACATAGCTTTGACTAGACGGACCTTAGTCAGCAAAACAATGTCTCCAATTGAATATACTATCTAGGTTGGTCATAACTTTTCTTCCAAGGAGTAAGCGTCTTTTAATTTCATGGCTGCAGTCACCATCTGCAGTGATTTTGGAGCCCCCCAAAATAAAGTCAGCCACTGTTTCCACTGTTTTCCCATCTATTTGCCATGAAGTGTTGGGACCAAATGCCATGATCTTAGTTTTCTGAATGTTGAGTTTTAAGCCAACTTTTTCACTCTCCTCTTTCACTTTCATCAAGAGGCTCTTTAGTTCTTCCCTTTCTGCCATAAGGGTGGTGTCATCTGCATATCTGAGGTTATTGATATTTCTTTTGGCAATCTTGATTCCAGTTTGTACTTCATCCAACCCAGCATTTCTCGTGATGTACTCTGCATATAAGTTAAATAAGCAGGGTGACAATAAACAGCCTTGACATACTCTTTTCCCAATTTGGAACCAATCTGTTGTTCCATGTCCAGTTCTAACTGTTGTTTCATGACCTGCATACACGTTTCTCAAGAGGCAGGTCAGGTGGTCTGGTATTCCCATCTCTTTCAGAATTTTCCAGAGTTTATTGTGATCCACACAGTCAAAGGCTTTGGCATAGTCAATAAAGCAGAAATAGATGTTTTTCTGTACCTTTCTTGCTTTTTTGATGATCCAACGGATATTGGCAATTTGGTCTCTGGTTCCTCTGCCTCTTCTAAATACAGCTTGAACATCTGGAAGTTCACAGTTCACATACTATTGAAGCCTGGCTTGGAGAATTGATCATTACTTTACTAGCATGTGAGATGAGTGCGATTGTGTAGCAGTTAGAGCATTCTTTGGCATTGCCTTTCTTTTGATTGGAATGAAAACTGACCTTTTCCATCCTGTGGCTCTATTTTTAGTTTTCTTTCAATAATATTATTTATTTATAACTGTGCTGGGTCTTCATTCCCATGCAGGTTTTTCTTTAGTTTTTGTGTGCTGTCTTCTCATTGTGGGGGCTTCTCTTCTTGCAGAGCATGGGCTCTAGGGTGCCCGGACTTCAGTAGTCATAGCACAAGGGCTGAGTAGTTGTGGCTTTTATGCTCTGGAGCACAGGCACAATAGTTGTGGTACATGAGCTTAGTTGCTCCACAGTGTGTGGGATCTTCCCAAATCATGGATTGAACCCATGTCTCCTGCATTGGCAGGCAGATTCTTTACCACTGAGCCACCAGGGTTGCCCCTAATTTTAGTTTTTTAACTGTTCTCCATAGTGGCAGTACCAATTTACATTCTTAGCAACAGTGTAGGAGAATCCCCTTTTCTGTGCACCCTTAAAAGCATTTATTGTTTGTAGACTTTTTGATGACGGTCATTCTGACTGGTGTGAGGTGATACCTCACTGTACTTTTGATTGCATTTCTCTAATAATTAGTGATATTGAGCATCTTTTCATGTGCTTCTTTTACTCTTCTCAGATATTAAATGAGTATCACCCACCTTCTATCTTAAGGCTTTATGATTATAAAGTATATAATGCCCTCTTGCCATTATCCTCAGCTTCTTCCTTGCAAGGAGACAGACAAGCTGTATTCATTGCATAGTTAAATTCCCCAGTGTCCCATCTGTCGAATGCACACAAATGTGCACACACACACACACAACACACTCACACACACACACACACACACACACATGACACACTTACCTTCTTTCCAAACAACCATCCTTCTCAGCTATGTAGAAGAGGCTAGGCCTTGGGAACAGTACTCTTGCCTGAAAACATACGTCCTCAAGAATCACAGTCTCAGTGAATATGAGGTCGAATAATTCACTTGTTCACAATAGAGCTATTGATTCATAGTCCTTGCTCATGAATTTTTTTTCATCTCCATGATCCAGAATAGTTTACCTTGTCCCTTGCATCAGGCTAAATTCCATTAAGGCTCCATTCAAGTTCCACATCATCCACACCTTTTCCCTGATCCAGCAGATGACTTAAATGCTTTCTTCTCTCTGAGCCACGTGACTCCCATAGTAACAAGCTTCCTCAATACAAAAATTTAGGGGAAACCCAACCAGAGTAAGTGCTTCTCAACCAGAGACTATGTAGGGTTAAATAATGCCCCCTCTAAAATTTATGTCCATCCAGAACCTCAGAATGTGACTTTATTTTTAAATGAGGTTTTCTAGATATAATTGGTTAGGATGAAATTTGCGCCTAGGGTGGGCCCTATTCTAAGGGCTAGAGTCCTTATAAGGATAGAAACACAGATACACAGAGGGAAGACAGTCAAGAAAAGACAGGCGGAGTTATGCTGCTGCTGCTAAGTCGCTTCAGTCGTGTCCGACTCTGTGCGACCCCATAGATGGCAGCCCACCAGGCTCCACCATCCCTGGGATTCTCCAGGTAAGAACACTGGAGTGGCTTGTGGGTTCCTTCTTCACAAGCCAAAGAATGCCGAGGATTTCCAGAAAACACAGAAGCTAGAACAGTCAAAATCAAATTCTTCTCTACAGCCTTTGGAGGGGGTATGGCCCTGTTGACACCTTGATTTGAGACTTCTTACCTCTAGCACTATGAGAGAATAAATTTCTATTGTTTTAAGCCACACAGTGTTTAGTTATTTGTTTTAGTAGCTCTAGGAACTAATACATTGACCATGTCTTTTACTTTTATTTCTTCAGATTTCAGAGATTTGGGGGGTTATGGCTGGCGATCAATAAACAATGCTTGGCTGACAGGATGATACTGTGAGTCAGGGCAGCTGGTCTGTGTAAACAGACCACTCTCAAGATACTTGTGAAGCACAAGAGTCCTGCTAGTAATATCCTAGTGCCATGGATAGATTCAAGTTCAAGAGGCAGAGAAGAGCAGGTGTTTTTACAGATTTATTATTGGTGGGGGATTAATGCATCAAATATATTTTCAATTTAAAAGCATTTTCTCTTAGCTACAAGTTATTTATTTACTCCTCTCTTAAAAAGGAGCAGTACGGTTATAAACAGAGACAAAGATTTTGCTCTAAATATTTGACATGCTTATATGATCATTAACTTCCGTGACCATACATAGTTTTCAAATTTCCCATATTTGTTTGATCATGTGATACTTTCGGTTGGAGAGCATAGCCAAGGAATAATATTTTGGGTTGCATATTTGGGAAGCTGACCTAATTAATAACCTCTGCCTCTATATTGAGATGCTTTAGACTGAAAGAAACAGGGGAAATGACTTAGAATGGCTCAACCAGTAAGAGTTATTATGTCATATAATAAGTCCTTCATTGGCTGTCTCCAGGGATGGTTAATTCAGCTGGTCAGTGGTGTCATCAGGCCCTCTGAACGTCTCTCTTTTTGCTTTATTCAGTGTGTTGTGTGGTTCCCTTCAGGGCTACAGCAGCACCAGCCGTCAAAATCATATATGCCAGTCAGAAAGGCAAATCAGTCCCAGAAGCCTCCTGCCCATTTCCCCTCCCATCTCACTGGCCAAGAAAGCACCATATTCCCTACCTAACCCAGTCACTGGTAAGGGGAACTGGGCCACTGTGATTGGCTTAAATCACTTACACTCCTGATTCATTCTCTAAAACCGGGAAGGCAGCCTCCCAGCACAAATGAGTCACACTCCTGTGATAGTATGGAGGAGGAAACAAAACCATGATTCTGTCAGTGGGGCTACTGGTTGCCCCTCAACAGCAGTTTACCCCTTCTTCCTTACCAACAGAACCATTATTTTTGTGCAGAACAGTGAAGTGGTCAGCCTCCATTGTTTGAATCATGATTAGTAAAGCCATTCCTAGAAATCTCATTCATTTTTGCCAGATACTAGCTTTCCCAGACTCTTGTATTATAGGTGCCATTAGACATGGTTCTGGCCAATGAGATATAAGTAAATGTCTTATGCAGTCTTTAATATATCTACATATCTATATCTACTTAAATCTTATCTGTCTAATATAGCACTCTGTAGAGTAAGACAGAGATAGAACAGAGAGAACTAAGCCAGTTAGCTTAAGCCACTTCTCCAACCTGCTGCTACCCCCACCTCTCCTTAAGGCCTTGGAATATGATCATGTTCCTAGGATAGTGGCAGCTCTTATGGCCCTGAGCTAACCAGCACAAGAGCCAAATACCAACACACTGAGAACGACTGGGCAGAAGATGGAAAGGACCTGTGAGTTACAGAATCCACCTTGGATGCTCATACCCTGAACACTTGTTATAGCACCTCTTCACATCAGGCTGAACATCCACAGAACACAGAAAGCAAAATGCCAGAACATCCAAATCCTAGAGTGAAGACACTATTGCAGCCAAATCCCCTAACCGTGACCCCCTCAAAATAAAGGAACAAAGAGATCACTGAATTAGGAGACAGTATGTCAAAGACAACCAGAAAAGCACCCACAAAGGCAGGTATCCCCAGAACTTTGATTCATCCTGCACAGCTTGGAGGTGTAGCTGGGAGGTGCTCAGAGGGGCCTCTCTGCTCCCAGTGTTGTGGGGAGAGGGCACGCAGGGAATGGGGAAGAGTGTTTCTCTGCTGTGGGGAAAGCAGTTGCAGGAGCCTCGGGGAGGTCATAGATCAGGAGAACAGGCAAGTATTTTCCGTAGTCATTCACACGATAATCATTTTAACCAGAGTTTATCTGCAAAAATCTGTGAGGTGAAGAAAAATGGCCCAACCAGGATCATTTGCACTGATTCTATATCAACCACCTACCCTCACCCCCAGGATGATCACAGCAGCAAGCCACTCTCTGGGCTACCTCTCTTCACTCCCTCCCCATAAACTCCCTCTAAATCTCCTAGTCATTTGTGACCACAGTTTTGTAAAGTACAGTCAAAACACGAAACTTCAAAAGTATGCTTGGAAAGCGGGGACTGAAAATGTCAGTAATGAGACAAGCTGGCAGAGCAAGTACAGGCTTGGTTCTGTACCAGTAACAGAGAGAACTTAGCCAGTGCATAGAATCAGCTCACTTACTTTCCTCAAATTGTGACCATACCTTTATTCTAATCAATTATACAAAAACAATGTATATGTCATGCACTTTCATCAGATGTCATATAAGTTTAAAACACTTTCATTTGTTTATATATTACATTATTCTAAGAAGTATTCATTGATTCATGGCTTCTGAAATTTTAACGTCTGAGCTCAGGTCAAATGAAGGAGGAAGAAAAGGAAGAATCAAGAAGGATGAGAAGAAAAATAAATGATTTTCTAACTAGAGGTCTCCCTACAGATTTCCTCATTCCATGCCCTTTCCTATTCAGGCAGGGAACAGAGAAATTAGTTTTGTGCCAGCACAAAAATCCATATTTCTACAATTCTCTACCAGTGCTGTTCTCAAGAGATTCATCATTTTAATTTCAACACCGATTCATCAGACTGAAGGGTGGGAGAATTTTAATCATAAATTATTTGCATGGAAGCACATCAAGAACTTGACACCAAAATATACATTCCTTGAAATATGTAAAAGTATTGCTTTTCAAACTTTCTAGCTCTTTGATTGTAATGATTTCTGTTAGGCTCATAACAGACCCATGGACTTAAGAAGGCTTCTCAAACACAGCCATGCTGTCTATCAGGGGACAAACAGGCTTCACAAATATTCAGCCAAAAATACCATCTGGAACCACAGTGTTTCTGATACAGGAGGTTTCTGTTTCATTTAATTACTGGAGATCTTGTGGGTCCGTATCAAACCCCTTCATCCTCAAGGAGGGACGTGGGCAGGGGGAGATGGGAAGGAATGTCTCAATGATACAATGAGGCTTCGGGCATTTCCTTCAGCTCCACCTTCCAGAACTTCCTTCTCAACCTCCTGGTTCTCACTGGTTTGCATCCTGCAGCCCATGGCCATGTAACTGATCTTCACATCTATTCAGTTCCTACATATGTTCAGATCCTCATTGGACAGCTTTTGGAGCTCCCTACCTTGGCTCTGCTTTTAGCAGTCAGTGAGCCAATCCCACCTATCCAATAGCCCCGGACCCCCAGGTCCTGCTAACCCAGGTCAAGACCTTTAAAACTGCTGGGGGATTAAACATTAGCAAAAATGAATGAGCTTTGCCTTGAAATGTGGGCAAAGGGAAACAAAAGGATGATGAAACATAGATTTGGCTTTGGTCAACCATAGCAAAAATCCTATGGTAATAGCTGTTCTAACCGTACCCATTTCTCCAGTTCAATGAATGTTTAAATCATGATGAGAAAGGTGGATTTACAGTATTGTAATCTGATTCTTTGAAAGTTCTGGAGGTTCTAGTTCAAAAAGAATATTACCAATTTGCATCCTACTTGGAACATCTAATTTTCTTGAAGAGATCTCCAGTCTTTCCCATTCTGTTCTTTTCCTCTATTTCTTTGCATTGATCGCTGAAGAAGGCTTTCTTATCTCTCCTTGCTATTCTCTGGAACTCTGCATTCAGATGCTTATATCTTTTCTTTTCTCCTTTGCTTTTTGCCTCTCTTCTTTTCACAGCTATTTGTAAGGCCTTCCCAGACAGCCATTTTGCCTTTTTGCATTTCTTTTCCATGGGGTGGTCTTGATCCCTGTCTCCTGTACAATGTCACGAACCTCCATCCATAGTTCATCAGGCACTCTATCTATCAGATCTAGGCCCTTAAATCTATTTCTCACTTCTACTGTATAATCATAAGAGATTTGATTTAGTTCATACCTGAATGGTCTAGCGGTTTTCCCTACTTTCTTCAGTTTCAGTTTGAATTTGGTAATAAGGAGTTCATGATCTGAGCCACAGTCAGCTTCTGGTCTTGTTTTTGACTGTATAGAGCTTTTCCATCTTTGGCTGCAAAGAATATAATCAATCTGATTTCGGTGTTGACCATCTGGTGATATCCATGTGTAGAGTCTTCTCTTGTGTTGTTAGAAAATGGTGTTTGCTATGACCAGTGCATTTTCTTGGCAAAACTCTATTAGTCTTTGCCCTGCTTCATTCCGCATTCCAAGGCCAAATTTGCCTGTTACTCCAGGTATTTCTTGATTTCCTAATTTTGCATTCCAGTCCCCTATAATGAAAAGGACATCTTTTTTGAGTGTTAGTTCTAAAAGGTCTGTAGGTCTTCATAAAACCGTTCAACTTCAGCTTCTTCACCATTACTGGTTGGGGCATAGACTTGGATAACTGTGATATTGAATGGTTTAACTTGGAGATGAACAGAGATCATTCTGTCATTTTTGAGGTTGCATCCAAGTACTGCATTTCGAACTCTTTTGTTGACCATGATGGCTACTCCATTTCTTCTGAGGGATTCCTGCCTGCAGTAGTAGATATAATGGTCATCTGAGTTAAATTCACCCATTCCAGTCCATTTTAGCTCACTGATTCCTAGAATGTCGACGTTCACCTTCTCCATCCCTTGTTTGACCACTTCCAATTTGCCTTGATTCATGGACCTGACATTCCAGGTTCCTATGCAGTATTACTCTTTACAGCATTGGATCTTGCTTGTATCACCAGTCACAGCCACAGCTGGGTATTGTTTTTGCTTTGGCTCCATCCCTTCATTCTTTTTGGAGTTATTTCTCCACTGATCTCCAGTAGCATATTGGGTACCTACTGACCTGGGGAGTTCCTCTTTCAGTATCCTATCATTTTGCCTTTTGTACTGTTCATGGGGTTCTCAAGGCAAGAATACTGAAGTGGTTTGCCATTCCCTTCTCCAGTGGACCACATGTGTCAGACCTCTCCACCATGACCTGCCTGTATTGGGTTGCCCCACGGCATGGCTTGGTTTCACTGAGTTAGACAAGGCTGTGGTCCTAGTGTCATTAGATTGACTAGTTTTCTGTGAGTATGGTTTCAGTGTGTCTGCCCTCTGATGGTCTCTTGCAACACCTGCCAAGATACTGAAGAACTGATGCTTTTGAACTGTGGTGTTGGAGAAGACTCTTGAGAGTCCCTTGGACTGCAAGGAGATCCAACCAGTCCATTCTGAAGGAGATCAGCCCTGGGATTTCTTTGGAAGGAATGATGCTGAAGCATCAGCAACTCCAGTACTTTGGCCACCTCATGCAAAGAGTTGACACATTGGAAAAAGACTCTGATGCTGGGAGGGATTTGGGGCAGGAGGAGAAGGGGACGACAGAGGATGAGATGGCAGGATGGCATCATGGACTCAATGAGCGTGAGTCTGGGTGAACTCTGGGAGATGGTGATGGACAGGGAGGCCTGGCGTGCTGCGGCTCATGGGGTCGCGAAGAGTCAGACACGACTGAGCGACTGAACTGAACTGGAACATCTAAATATTGTATTAGAAGGCCCAAACTTAAAGCATACATAATAAAATATCAATCCCCTGGGCTGTATCAAGTACAGCACAGAATATATGTTTTGTTTTAATTTAATCACTTTCTCAATAGGAAAAGTACAACAAGGATACAAATGTTCCTGCTAAAGTAAGGAAGACATTCAGTAAGTAAGACTTGTCCCTGACAAATTCTGTCTTCCATTTCCCTGATACATCAGATTTCTACAGCTTTCCAACCAGTTTTCATTTCCCAGAAGTCTTACTCCTAGCTGACTGTCAAGTGTTCTTTCTAGAGATAATGGCTTTTAGCTGATATTGGTTTAAGGTGTTTCTTTCCCCCAGGTGTATTTGCATCTATAAGTGAAAGCTTCAAATCATCAGCCTTAGGTTTAAGAAGCTAATTACGATATGAGTAAGGGGGAGGCAACGGGTTGAGGGGGCGGGGAGTAGGGTAGAAAATAGGAAAGTGTTTTGTTGGAAAATTCTCTGTTTGTCAACTCGCCGGTCAAAAGTAAAGAGAGAGGGGTACAAATGCACATCAAGGTACTTAAACCAGAAACTCACCTGCTAGACTTTCAGATTTCTTTTTGTTGCAAGTGAGAAAAGCACAAATTATCTTGAGCAAATATGGGACTTTGCTGGCTCATTACAGTCAGGAAAAGAGACATAGGAAGAGCTAGGTTCAGAGATGCTGCTGAACCTCTGAAATTATTGGAATTAGGTACTCAAATGCAGTTCTTTTTCTGTTTCCTGTCCCTGCCTGTCCAGTTCATCTTCTTCCCCTGCAGAATGACTTTCTTTTTTCAAATGACAGTTGTAAGGTTTCACATCTTACAGACTTATCCCTAGAAAGAGGCTGCCCTCAAGCTCTCTCTGACCCCCCAGAAAAGTACTTATTACCTCAGCTTAAATCAGCCCTGGGATCAGTCCGCTTTGGCCAGAGGGAGGGCTGCTGGGATTTTGTTCAGTTCCCAAGGTGGACCTGGCAGGTAGAGCCTGGGAACGATACTCAGGTGTTAATTCCTGTGTTAACTGTGAAGATAAGGAAAAGGGGAAGAGGCATTGCTGAGCAAAGGGATCTTGGCACACACTCCCAGGTGCCAGATGTCCTCTGCAACTGGCACAGCACAGTGCTGCTTAAAGATCCAGTGTCTCACGCTGGCAAAAAAATTCCCACTCAATCAATATGGAACACCACGTGGTTTCAAGTCACTGGGGACTGTAAAGAACATGGCCTTTGGGTTAAACTTGAAATATAGAGACAGCAACAAGATAATGTCACGGGGACACCCAAACAAGAGAAAAGGCTTTGGAAGATACTATATGTCCTACCAGTATCCACTGATCCACATCTTCCAGACAGTCTCTGGGAATAGTTGAGGGTGGGGGCAGAGGAGACTTTGGTGGAGGCTGAAGTTTCTGCAGTAGTAATTAGGTGCTAGAGCTAACTGAATAAGAATTAATACTGCTAGTATAGGACACCAGAGATAGGGCTAAGAGCTGGAGCCCTGCAGCTAGACAGGCTGGGTTCAAATTCTTGCTGCACCACTTCCTAGCTGTGGGATCTGGGCACATGGCTACTAGAACCTCTGTCCCTTAGGTTTCTCACCTAAAAATGAGAAGAAGAAGAATAGTACTTACCTCACAAGATTATTTTGAGGATTAAAATATGTAGTAGCACTTTTAAAAATTGATTTATCAGATACATGCAGACAGAAACTTCTGGAAACTACAGCATCTCCAGATCCAAATGAATGAATTTGTAATGGTAAAATTATAAATATTATTAGGATATTTCAGTGCAGAGAGTTATGCCTAATACCTCTGTCTAGCCAACATATTAATACCTACCTACTCTGATTTTAAATGCACTGTGCCAGGCAGAAGGGAACTATTTCCATCTCTTACTCTCCTCTTACCATATAACTAAAAGTCTGATCTCAAGTAGCTTTTTGATGGCTTAGAAATTCTTGGGCCTAGACCATGAAGACCTCTCAGTCTGGGCCACATCCCCACTGACCTAGTCTCTAAAACCTGGAACTTCAGAGTCTCTAAGAATTACTGGGGAGAGGTGGGGGAGGAAGGGGAGATAAATCCTGAGAGGGCTGAGAAACATCTCACAATGGCCCACTAAAGGAGATAAGAAATAAAAAGGAAGAACATACATCTGTGCAGCCTGGCTCTGTGGTCCAGGCTGTCTTGGAAACAAATGATAACACCCAGCTGCCCTCCAGGACAAGGTCAAGGCAAACAATTCGTCTTTGGCCACCTACCCATGGCTCTGAAATAACAGAGTTCAAAGACAACCAGGTTAATCTGGGGCACATAAGATCAAAGAATAGCAACATCCAGGTCAACTGAACTACTTCTTCCTGAAGTCAGGAAATGTCAGCTCAGATACAAACTGGAAAAGTGGACTCCTTGCAGCTGATGACTGAAGATAACCATTGGTTATGAGTGCAGTGAGTGTTTTTCTTTCTCTCTCTTTTAAAAGGAAGTTCTAAACTTGTTACTGGAAAGAGTCAGATTCCTTAGATTGTTCCATATGCCCAAATCTGGCAGTTACACTGGCACACTTTGATTCCCCATTTCAAAAACGTGTGTGGAGACGCAACTGAGCGGCTTCCATGTCACATCCTGTTCTCTCAATCCAGCTTTTGACATTTGCAGAGGACTCTTCCAAGGGAGTAAACTAAGCACAGATAGAACTCAGTCTTTTCCCTTTCAGTCACCTCTTCCTTTAACATATTCTTCATCAAAGATGCACTAGAAAACACTGTCTAGTGCGTAGAGAAGGTGTAATTTTTCAGTTTCTCACTGAGATGCAGGTTGGCAAATAGGTTAATTTTAACTTCACAGATTGCAAGGTGTGTGAATAGAACAGCTCTATCAAGAACAAAATAGAGCTGAGAAGAAAGAGCTGCTCTGAACTACTAAGCTGTTTCCTCCCTAAGGTCACAGAGGGCATAGGGGCTATGCCTTAACTGCTGAAACAGCACTGAGTTAAAGAACATCAATAGTATCTGCCCCTTTGGTTCTTATCAGGAAATAGAAGGGTGTGCAACATGAAAGAAAAAAAAGGATACCCAAATTTTTCATGGATGATAATTATAGCTACGTTGATTAAGTTCTTGCTGCCTGCCAGGCACCTGACCAGGAATACGACACATGCGCTTGTTAATTCTTACCACAACTCTGTGAGAAAGGGACAGTTTCCATCTCCTCTTATAGATGGGGGAGCCAGGGCTCAAAGAAGTTAAACTATTGCTTGAAATCACATAACTGGTAGGTGGTGGCAGTGAGATTTGTGCCAAGGTCTGTCGGGCTTCAGAACCCAAACCCCATTTCTCTATCCTGGCTTGTGCCATAAACCCAAAGATAAGAGAAAATCACTTACTGTCAGCCTTGAGTTGCCCAGGGCCTCTTAACACAGTTTAGGGATTACCCAGCCTCTCAGCTCTTTCTTCCTAGCACTCATTCGTTAGACCCTCCTTGAGAAGAACAGATGCATAGGGGCTAAGGGCTGGGGAAGAAGGAAAAAGCACACAATTGATCTGACACACCCGGTACCAAACCCATGGAGGAAGTAATTAAAACCAATGGATAGAATGAGATTTAAGGATTATCTGCATGTTTCAGTTATCAAAAGTGTTCACTGTTCTTCATAAACCTACATAATCAAGTTGCTCCACAGCAGTTTTGTTTGCTTTGCTCTTTTACCCACCTAATTAGCCTAGACAAAGACTTCACCTCTGATTTTAGATGAACAAAGTCATTCTGTATGAAATATAACTGGTTTTGCAAGTTGTATAAGAGTAAGGGCCCACCCTGAGATTAAATGCAATTTAAGACCAATAATGAACAGGGTCATTAAGTCATTTTATGCCTCTTACCCCTACTGCCTACCTAATCAGGGTGTGTTTATTCATTTTCAAATGTCAGAAAATTCTAAAGAAGAAGATCTTGCTCATCTTAGTAATACATGGATCTTAAAGGGTGTAGCTTTAATACAACTGACTTGGATTCACAGTTTGGTTATTCTCTGGGTATAGACCCTTGTCTCAGTGAGAAAAAATATACAAACACACACATACAAATACATACTCAAACAAATGTTTGCAATGATAATATATTGAATCAAGTAAAGCTTTGTTAAACTCTTTGTTTAAAAAAAAAACAAAATAACTGAGTATTAGCCTGAGGATATTAAATGACTGTCTTGGAGAATAAAGGCAGAAAGCTCTTCCTATTTGATATAGGGGCAAAGCAGACAGCTTAGGGCAGCATGGAGTACTGAAATTTTAAATATTTCTTCTTGGATGAAGTCACAGTTATAGGAATGCTTTGTAAAAGAGGCTTCTTTTAAATCTTTCTGAAAAAATTTATCCCTTAAATAAAACCTATGTGTTTCCATAGGTCACAACAGCCATTGACGGATAAATGAACACTGTGGCAGAAATTGCCAGCTGCTCATTAAAATCTGTATTTTATACTTCTTCCTGGAAGCACTGGTAGCCTGTGTTCACCATTCTTCTCTGCAGTTAGAGGTGACCATTTAGCCAGGGGAGGATGGACAGAAGTGATGGATGCCACTTCCAGGCCCGTAAGAGTCTTCCATGCTTACTCCTCTCTGCCCCTTTCCCTACCAGCTGTGCACCTAGAGCCAAATGGTAAAGATGGCGCAGACTCCCTACACCTCAGCCCTTAAGTGACTTCATGAAAGAGAGCCACTTTCTGCCCTGTTCACTTGCCCAGTATCATCCTGTGAGCAAGAAATACACTTCATTGTGTTTTATCCATAATATATTTTAATATGAGTCTATTCTTCTGGCAGTAAGTCTACCCTAACTAATACAGACATATTTTTTCAGGCAAAAATCAGCTCAGAATCTGTTATAATCATTTTGGGTTTGACTGACCTCCTAGGTGTGACTCAGTGGAGGCATTAACCACCAACAGCTGTGTCCCTATTGTTATTTACTTAACAGCAAAGCTACAAGGAGTAGCTTGACTGCAAATTAACATCTGTAAATCAGAACATCTGCCCTTGAGACTTTTCACTTAAGACTCATTTTGAAACACCTGTTGGTTTTCTCTGTCCAGGAGCCTTGACACATGCAAAGTAGCTTTTCAGATTCACAGGCCAACAGTTTCTAATGATGCCTCCATCTCCGCCTATCTAGAGAATGAATACCTATCTCTTTGAAGTGGCCCCCAGGAAACTCACAAGTGAATTTCTGGTATGCCATATCGTAATTGCCTTAGTAAGGTCACTTAACTTTATTGAAACAAACTGTGCATCAATTCCCATCTCAATTGAAAGCATAAAAAGAATTTTTAGTTTTTTGAACAACATCAGGAACAACTAGAAAACAATGTGCATAAAAGTAGTGTAAGGTAAATGCTGTTTTCTTCAATATTCCATGCAATTACTCTGAAGTATTTTTAAGTGGTTTCCAAAAAAACATTTTAAGATGATTTTTAAAATCTGCTTAAACAGCATGTATAAATTATCTTTTGAAGTATGCAAATTATTAGTTCACATACAAGAACACCAATGCCCCTTCTCCACTCTCCCCTCCCCACTGTTGAAGAACAAGTATTCCGAGGAAGTTATTTAATTTCCTAGTTTCTGACTTCACAGATTGCTGGAACAGGACATCAGAATAGGGTTCAGGGCAGAGGCCAGTCCTAGAAACTGAGGAGTGAGATTAGGAGGAAGATAGAATACGAGGAGCAAGAAAGAAGAGTTAAGCTTGAAAACAAGAGAAGTGCCACGCTCAGACAAACAGGCAATAAAGGGCTGGAAACAGAGCTGAGGGTGTTGAGTAGTTAGTTACGCAGTGACTGAAGGGGAGGATGGGTCAGGGACGCCCCTTCATAGGCTTCTTGAAGCAGCTCAGTGTGACCAGTATGTTATGGTTTCACTGACCTGTGAATTATAAATTCAGAGTATATTAATTTTAATGCTCAAATCATAATAGTACTCTCAACAGATGAAATTCTTAGCCTCCTTGCCCAACCCCTGCAAAGTGCTACCCCCACATTATTTGTGGAGCCCCCAAAGAAGTGAGTACTTTGTGCTTAAAAACAGCTGTCTACTAGTAACCTGTTGGTGTCTTCAGTGGTTGATGTCCGCTCTTTGACTTGAAGGAGCCTCTTGGTTGCCACTGATAAAACATCCGTTATGAGATCACCAACCAGCTCAGGGTGAGAAGTTGAGGGTGCTCATGGCTACAGTAAAATGAAAAAGTCAAATGAATGACCTGAAGCTGGACATCCACTTGCCTTCTCACCCAAATCCAGCTTATGTTCATCACTGGCCAAATTAAGTAACTTTCTGGCGTTATGTCCTCTCCACACTGAGTTCCTCCTCTGTTCCTCTAATCTTGATTTCTCTGTAAACATGTCTTAAAGGCAAAAGGAATTTGATCTTGAAATGGATTCCTGTTTTGGTTTTTGAGGTCTGCCAGTAATTTGTACCATCTAAGGACATCAGAAGCAGCTATTTTGACCATAACCAGATGGCTGCAGCTTCCCAAATTATCTGTATCTTCAGTATAACATTTTTTTCCATTTGTTTTATGAAACTTTTGTGCATCTATTGGTATCTTTTATTTCAGCAATGAAAATTCCCCCAAGGAACATCTTTTCTGTCTCCCTCTAAGCTTTTTCCTAGTAGTTATATGCTGTGAGGTTAAATATGAATTAAATAATCTGTTCAACTTTATAATGCTGTGAAGAAACATCAGTAACTTCCCAGTAAGCCACACTAATTTATATAGAGAAACTAGTCTAGCTCCAAATCTCAGTGTTTCAATAATCATTCCTTGGCTTCTCAAAAATCAGCCTCAACTCAAAAAAAAAAAGAAGAAGAAAGAAATTGTTTTAAATCACAATGTATACTGTGAGGGCATAAAGTTTTAGATAAATACTTATTATATGTATTTTTATAGTATATATATTTGTATATTTTCAGATATATTTACAAATGTATGGAAAACTTCATGTACTTTGTATATAAATAAAATAAACATTATATATGTATTTTTAAATTTATGGAGATATGGTTACATGGAAGTCTAAATTTCAACCAAAACTGGGAAGAAGATGAAAAGGAAACCCTAAACTAAGGTTCAGTTCAGTTCAATTGCTCAGTTGTGTCCGACTGTTTGTGACCCCATGGACTATAGCACACCAGACCTCCCTGTCCATCACCATCTCTCAGAGTTTACTCAAACTCATGTCCATTGAGTCGGTGATGCCATCCAACCATCTCATCCTCTGTCGTCCCCTTCTCCTCCTGCCCTCAATCTTTCCCAGCATCAATGTCTTATCAAATGAGTCAGCTCTTTGCATCAGGTAGCTAAAGTACTGAGTTTCAGCTTCAACATCAGTCCTTCCAATAAACATTCAGGACTGATTTCCTTTAGGATGGACTGGTTGGATCTCCTTGCAGTCCAAGGGACTCTCAAGAGTCTTCTCCAACACCACAGTCAAAAGCATCAACTCTTCGGTGCTTAGCTTTCTTTATAGGCTAACTCTCACATCCATACATGACCACTGGAAAAACCATAGCCTTGACTAGACGGACCTTTGTTGGCAAAGTAATGTCACTGCTTTTTAATATGCTGTCTAGGTTGGTCATAACTTTTCTTTCAAGGTGTAAGCGTCTTTTATTTCATGGCTGCAATCACCATCTGCAGTGATTTTGGAGCCCCCAAAATAAAGTCTCTCATTGTTTCCACTGTTTCTCCATCTATTTGCCATGAAGTGACAGGACCAGATGCCATGATCTTAGTTTTCTGAATATTGAGCTTTAAGCCAACTTTATACTTTCCTCTTTCACTTTCATCAAGAGGCTCTTTAGTTCTTCTTGACTTTCTGCCATAAGGCTGGTATCATCTGCATATATGAGGTTATTGATATTTCTCCCAGAAATCTTGATTCCAGATTGTGCTTTATCCATCCCAGCATCTCTCATGATGTACTCTGCATATAAGTTAAATAAGCAGGGTGACAATATACAACCTTGACCTACTCCTTTCCCAATTTGGAACCAGTCTGTTGTTCCATGTCCAGTTCTAACTGTTGCTTCCTGACCTGCATATAGGTTTCTCAAGAGGAAGGCCAGGTACAGGGCCACCCAAGACAGATGGGTCATGGTGGAGAGTTCTAACAAAATGTGGTCCACTGGAGAAAGGAATGGCAAACCACTTCAGTATTCCTGCCTTGAGAACCCCATGAACAGTATGAAAAGACAAAAAGATAGGACACTGAAAAATGAACTCTCCAGGTTGGTAGGGGCCCAATATGCTACAGGAGATCAGTGGAGAAATAACTCCAGAAAGAATGAAGCGATGGAGCCAAAGCAAAAACAGCACCCAGTTGTGGATATGACTGGTGATGAAAGCAAGGTCTGTAAAGAGCAATATTGCATAGGAACCTGGAGTGTTAGGTCCATGAATTAAGGCAAATTGGAAGTGATCAAACAGGAAATGGCAAGAGTGAACATCGACATTTTAGGAATCAGTGAACTAAAATGGACTGGAATGGGTGGATTTAACTCAGATGACCATTATATCTACTACTGTGGGCAAGAATCCCTTAGAAGAAATGGAGTGGCCATCATAGTCAACAAAAGAGTCTGAAATGCAGTACTTGGATGCAATCTCAAAAATGACAGAATCATCTCTGTTTGTTTCGAAGACAAACCATTCAGTATCACAGTAATCAAAGTCTATGCCCCGACCTGGAGTGCTGAAGAAGCTGAAGTTGAATGGTTCTGTGAAGACCTACAAGGCCTTTTAGAATTAACACCCAAAAAACATATCCCTTTCATTATACTGGAATGCAAAAGTAGGAAGTCAAGAAACATCTGGAGTAACAGACAAATCTGGCCTTGGAGTACAGAATGAAGCAGGGCAAAGGCTAATAGAGTTCTGCCAAGAGAACGCACTGGTCATAGCAAACACCCTCTTCCAACAACACAAAAGAAAGCTCTACACATGGACATCACCAGATGGTCAACACCATACACAGACTGATTATATTCTTTGTAGCCAAAGATAGAGAAGCTCTATACAGTCAGCAAAAACAAGATCGGGAGCTGACTGTGGCTCAGATCATGAACTCCTTATTGCCAAATTCAGACTGAAATTGAAGAAAGTAGGGAAAACCACTAGACCATTCAGGTATGACCTAAATCAAATCCCTTATTATTATACAGTGGAAGTGAGAAATATATTTAAGGGACTAGATCTGATAGACAGAGTACCTGAGGAACTATGGATGGAGGTTCATGACATTGTACAGGAGACAGGGATCAAGACCATCACCAAGAAAAAGAAATGCAAAAAGCAAAATGGCTGTCTGAGGAGGCCTTACAAATAGCTATAAAAAGAAGAAAAGTGAAAAGCAAAGGAGAAAAGGAAAGATATACCCATTTAAATGGAAAGTTCCAAAGACTAGCAAGGAGAGATAAGAAAGACTTCCTCAGTGGCCAGTGCAAAGAAATAGAGGAAAACAATAGAACAGGAAAGACTAGAGATCTCTTCAGGAAAATTAGAGATACAAAGGGAACATTTCATGCAAAGATGGGCTTAAAAGGGAGAAAAATGGTATAGACTTAACAGAAACAGAAGATATTAAGGAGAGGTGGCAAGAATACACAGAACTATACAAAAAGATCTTCATGACCCAGATAATCACAATGTGTGATCACTCACCTAGAGCCAGACATCTGGAATGTGAAGTCAAGTGGGCCTCAGGAAGCATCACTACGAACAAAGCAAGTGGAGGTGATGGAATTCCAGTTGAGCTATTTCAAATCCTGAAAGATGATGCTGTGAAAGTGCTGCACTTTGGAAAGTTTGGAAAACTCAGCAGAGGCCACAGGACTGAAAAAGTTCAGTTTTCATTCCAATCCCAAAGAAAGGCAATGCCAAAGAATGTTCAAACTCAGGTCACTAGACTTTATTTGAAGTTACTAATAAAAATTGATTTGATTAGGAAAGGATTTAATAGAAGTAACAGAAAAGCCATATTTACTGTCACTGGACTGAAACTCACTATGAGATTATGCAATCTCTGTCCTCTCTCACTGAGGCATGCTCCTCTTTAGAAAGACAGCAAGTTTAATCCCCATCTCTTCCTTGCACAGGGCATGCATGATTGAGAAGTCCACACATGGCCAGCAGAACTATCTTTTGTACCCATTCCAGTCCTTCAACTGGATATTTGTGCAGGCTGCTTCAATGACAGTTAAGGAGAACCCCCCCTCCCCGCCAAAAAAAAAAAGAACATGGCTGTGAGTTAGGGTGAAGTAATAAAACTAGAGGACGTTACTGTAGAAGCAGAGAGGTTGAAGTATTAGTCTGTGTTTTTCTGCACCTGATTTACATTTCTTATGCTAGTCCTTAAGTATATGGGAAAAGATCAGCAGCTTGTGTTAAGAGACTGATTTGATGAGTGGCTCAAGGTCATTCTTTAAACCTCTCTGGGCCCTTGTTTGTTCCAACTGTAAATATAAGAACAATTCCTTATATTCTTAGGGCAACTCTGAGAGTTTAAGATGCAAACATGCTTGTCATTGAATATTTGCATTTTGCATTGTCAGGATAGACTAAATTATGCTGTGGTTAAAAAAGATCTAAACTAGAACTTTTAGCTTTAACTTGACACAAGTTGATTACCTCATACATAGTCCAGAGCAGACCTGGGTCACTCTTCCAAGTACTTGTTCTCCAAGAAGCAGGGTAGCAATAGCTGATACTTAAGTCCTAAGGATCCACCATCTCAACACATGTCCCTCTCCATGACAGCTGTGGCGGGAGAGACTGGGGCCCCTGACAACCTGTTGGCCAGAGCTTCTCACATGACCTCTCCTAAGTGTGGGGGTGGGGTGGGGGCAAGTTTTCCCATGTACTGGAGTGAGTTAAGTAAGAACTCGAAGTCTTCTCCACAGAGTTTTGTAAGAAAGCGCATTTAATACATTTTAAAAAAAAAAAGATATAAAATACTTAAACCATAGACAATAGTATATGGAGTTATAAATATAATCACAAATACCTAAGAAATAGAATCTTCGTGCCCAAGATTCAGCTTCATGCTAGGGAAGCTGAAAAGAATTCTAATAGCTCCTTCTCTCAGAGAGCTTTCTTATTAGAGAGACAAGATATCCTTCAAAGAAACAAGGCAGCTAGAAATAGTGGAAAGAGCTCAGTTAGGAGCCAGACTACTTGGTTTCTGCCACCAGCTCTGTCACTTACTAACTGCATCATCTTGGGCAAGTAGCTCAGTCTTTCTCAGGTTTTCATCTAAAAGCTACAGAAGAGCACCTGCGTCATCTGCCTTACAGGGCTGTGGGAGGGATCCGATGAGGTGACCGGTGTGCCTGAGAACAGGGAATGACCAAGTAGTCTCCACATTCAAGCTATATACGGAGAACAATGAAAAATACTACAGTAATAGCATTTGAACCGCTCATTGAGCACCTACTCTTTCATAGACTTTATACTTTACATAGGATTTCTCTTCTTGGAGTTTGGTTGGATTTAAATAGGAAGAGGAAAGGAAGAGAAATTGTGTGGTGAGTGGCTTGAAACAGTTGGAAGGGCTAGATTTGTAAGAGTAAGGCCTAGTGTTAAAGGCAAAAGAGCTGAAAAGTTTCTGGAGATATGTGTTGCACAATGTGAATATATTTAACATTACTGAAATGAACACTTAGAAATGCTTAAGATGGTAGATTTTGTTGTGTATTTTACCACGATTAAAATTTTTTTAAACAAAACCAAAGCAAAAAGACAAATAAGGTAGATCTGAATAGTTCAAATGGTTTCTGAGAAATTAGTTATAGGGAAGGGTCCACTGATGGAAAAATTCTAAAAGTAAGTTGACAAGAGTGGCCTAGATCCAAGGGTTAATAGGAATCCTGATAGATTCTTGAATAGGAAAATGACATGACAAAATGCTGTTTAACAAGATTAATTGGATACAATATTCAGGATGAATATTTACATCTGGAGAGATTCTGTAAGAATGGACCATATACAATTATTTCCTGAATCTAGAGAAACATAACTAGAAACCTGAGCCAGGAAATGGAGAGAAAGAAAATGAGGGTGTGAAGACAAAAGCCAAAATATTGTGTCATTGATTGGATAAGGAAGATAATGAAAAGAAAGTGAAGTTGCTCAGTCATGTCCAACTCTGCGACCCCATGGACCGTAGCCCATCAGGCTCCTCCATCCATGGGATTCTCCAGGCAAGAATACTGGAGTGGGTTGCCATTTCCTTCTCCAAGGGATCTTTCCAGACCCAGGGATCAAACCCAGGTCTCCTGCACTGCAAGCAAATGCTTTAACCTCTGAGCCACCAGGGAATCCCAGATAATGAAAAGAGGAGAGTCAAAGATGCCCCCAGGTTTTATCTGGAAGGTAGCAAAAATGACTTTGCACCTTTCATCCACTGTCACAAAAGGAGAGCCATCTTAAATATTTTGACACAAAAGGAAAATTATATGATTACTCAATAACAGAATAAGAGCTTAAAAATAATTTTTTCATTTTCAATCTCTTTGAAGTGGCCACACGAGCTCTTTCTTAGAAAAGTGGAGTCAAACAGATTTAAACTATGGTCATCTCCCTTGATAGCCACCTTTCCATTACCTGTGAACCAATCCACAGTCCTGAGCATAACACACAAGGTCTGGCCACACCACACTTGCTTGAACCTTTACCTCATTATATCCTCTCATATGCCTTTAAGGCTTCCCACACCAAAATGCCTAAGGCTTCCACAAGAAGGGTGTTATGCCTTTGTTTCTCATTCAGTTCCCTCTAGATGGAATCCTCTTTTTTTCTTTTTTGTGAAAGAACTTGCCATGCCTTGCCCTGTACAATAACTTTGTTCTTCTAGCATATTTGGTTCATTCCATTTGGGATTTTGACTAAGGGGAAAATGTGCTTATGTCTGTAGGATAACCAGTTTATCTGGATTTGCCCAGCACCATCACCATCTTAAAACCGAAAGAACTATGCCCCAGGAAACCCATCAGTATCAGGTAAACTGTGACGATGGTCACCCTATACCTTTATTAGATCACAAGCCAAAGGACAGACAGAGCAGCCTAGGTATTTCTATGGGCACTTTTTTTGTATTGTTTCAATCATCACAGATGTCTTTATTCCATTTTACAGATGAGAAGACAGAGGCTCAAAGAAGATAAGTAACATGTTTTGGAAATGGCAGAGCTGGGATTGGAACCTAAGATGTCTGATTTTTAAGCCCATTCAGTGGAGAGCCAAATATTAAGGCTTTGGAGCAGGAGACTGACAAGTGCTTCCCTAAACCCTGCTTTCTGTATTCCAAGTGTAACAATGACTAGCTCAAATAAATGTTAATTGGACTGCGATTAACTGATTGGTAAGCACCTAATGTGAAGGAGAAATGAATAAAGAGTAAGGGAGTCAAAATAGAGAAATAATCACTAATTTTCCACAGTGCAAAGGAGAAAGAAGGATAGCAATGGTGCTTCTAGTTAGAGCTTAAAATAAAATTATATCTAACCTGCATGTTCTCCCAAGTCTTACCTCCTTTCAATCGGATGGAAACCAGATCCTTTTTTCAACATTTTCTCAGAACATTTTTAAATATTACTTCTCATTATTCTTATATTATTCCATTTGCATTTTAAGCATACAGTGCAAAGGCTGGAAAACAATGAAACATGCAAATAAGGAAGCTGAAAGTGTTCTTTGAAAAGTTAAGTGATGAAAAGTAATAGCATTCAGGTTCTTTAAATGCAATACATTATCTCTTAAATTGACTTTTCTGTTCCTTTTCTGCCTTCCCACAATTTTGTTACTCTTCGTGTTGAAAAAAATAAAATAAAATTCTACAATAGTATTTTTGCAGGGTAAAGTAACTTTTAAACTCTGATTCATTTGTTTTTAATCTTAACCTGGGCAGAAAATTCTATAGCAATTCTCCACCATTACTATATGAGACAGATTATCAACTTAATCCAGATGCATTTAGTACTGAATATTATTAAAGTCCAGGCTATCCTGAAAGTCAAGGCTTTTTTCCCTTCTTAGGCCCAAATTAGTCCTGAACTTCACTAAAGGGTGTTTTTAGCCAATTGGATCATCATCATATGGCCTTCCAGGGCACCACTGTGAGGAGCTACCTTTATAATTTCTGTTTGTATAAAGCAAGCTTTTAAATTGTTATCACTCAGGAAACAGTGGAAGCAGTGTCAGACTTTCTTTTGAGGGGCTCCAAAATCACTGCAGATGGTGACTGCAGCCATGAAATTAAAAGACACTTACTCCTTGGAAGGAAAGTTATGACCAACCTTGATAACATATTGAAAAGCAGAGACATTACTTTGCCAACAAAGGTCTGTCTAGTCAAGGCTATGGTTTGTCCAGTGGTCATGTATGGATGTGAGAGTTGGACTGTGAAGAAAGCTGAGTGCCAAAGAATTGATGCTTTTGAACTGTGGTATTGGAGAAGACTCTTGAGAGTCCCTTGGACTGCAAGGAGATCCAACCAGTCCATTCTAAAGGAGATCAGCCCTGTGTATTCTTTGGAAGGGATGATGCTAAAGCTGAAATTCCAGTACTTTGGCCACCTCCTGTGAAGAGCTGACTCATTGGAAAAGACTCTGATGCTGGGAGGGATTGGGGGCAGGAGGAGAAGGGGACGACAGAGGATGAGATGGCTGGATGGCATCACTGACTTGATGGATGTGAGTCTGGTGGAGTTGGTGATGGACAGGGAGGCCTGGCGTGCTACAATTCATGGGGTCGCAAAAAGTCGGACACGACCGAGCGACTGAACTGAAGTGATAATCTGCAAGCTCTTAGAAAAAATACAAATCATTTCTATTAACCTGCTTTTTAAAGTGCCCAAAATAGCACTCCACACAGATCAATTGAGAATAAATGTATCTTCACGATGGCAGGAGGGACAGTAGTCACAGAAACTCTCTTCAAGGATACTAGCACAGTCAGTAAAGCAATTCGTATCTATTTTTAAATAGTCCAGAATGATCTCTGCACTCACAGAATGAGTGTGTGAGCTCAGCCCCACACCTCACTGTAAGCCCTCAGCTCCTCCCCTTCCCTCTCTCAGCTGAGCCCTGGCCAGAGTCTTTCTGGATTCTAGCTCTGCTCTCCTCTGCCCCTTGGTAGAGAATCTTGGAGAACTTCAGTCCTCAGGCAGTGTGATGTCAACATAAAAATATTCTGTATCTCAGGACATTTGCCAAGAGTTTTGAAGGAAGCAGGAAGTAAATGAAGCTTATCTTTAGCTTGACCTTTGTGTTTTATGACCTCCTCATTGGGTAGTTCCCCCTCCATGGGCCTTCTCAGTGCTTAGGAAGGGCTCCTCCTTCATCTCCAACCTTCATAAGCTACTATCCCTAGGTTTTCACCCAGTCTCCTCCCAGGAGTATTTGCATCTTAAATAAAAAAAAATCTTCCGGAAAAATAAAAGAAGAAATTTAATTATTTTTTTAATAAAAAGATACATACTTACTTTGCAAGATATAGGGAATTATAAAGAAAATAAGAATCACCCATCATCCCACCATCTTACATGCCTATACAAGTGAATGAGAACATGCAATAATAACCTGCGTTTTTTTCTCTGTATTATTACATTCATAAAGGAAGGCCCTCAAAGCTCTTTTTAAAGTGCCTTAATAAATGCTGGCATAATCTGATTCTAACATTTTGTCTTTTCTGGTAGAAAAAGACTGCTGCTTTCTCTCTCTCTCTGCACCTTACCACCAACACACCATTTGGTCAGATGATACAGAGAACACTCTTTATTCACAAAATAAATCACAGATGACTCTTCAAATAGGATTAAGAACAGCCCACCAAATGTGGCAGGTTTGTCTGCCCCCCTACACCGTGCTCTCCAAGGACACATGCCAGGCCCTGGTCGTCTTCTTTGTACTCCTCAGTGCTCAGAACTTGGACTTTTTTCATGCACCGAGTGGCCTCTGTCAAGCTGAAAGTCCACATTTCAACTTGGCAAACTCTCTTCTCTTGCTGCTTTGAGTATTTCCTCCCCTTCATTTTTTTCCTTTTCATAAGATGTTGGACCTCCTGGTTTGGTCTCTTATCTCATTGCATTTTGAATTTCTATTTCTTCTTATTATTGTTTTATATTCCAGGAGATTTACTCTACTTGATTTTCCAGATTTTGCACCAAATTTCCTTTATGTAGATAAGAATAGTTTTATTCTTTAAGAGTGCTCACTTTTCTGATTGTTCTTATTTCATGGAATATTTTCTTGACTCTCTGAATGTTTTTCTTTAAAGTCTTTTTTCTGTTTCCTAAATAATCTTGGTTTCAGGTTTAATTTTTTTCTGTTTATCTTGGTCTTTCTCTTTTGTGGCACTACATCTGTGTCCCCATCGTCCCCAAACAATGAATACAAGCATCATCACCAAAACCTTAACTTTCTTCCAAGGGTTAGTTCAGTTTTTCAAGAAGAGGGTCTCTGAATATTTTCCAGAGAATAAATGACTCTTCAGGTTTCTAGGAATAAACATATTAATAAAGAGGCACAGTCTCTTATCCACAATTCTGGAATCCAAAGACTTCTAAAAATCAATGTTTTTTCCTAAGCTGACAGCTGATTAATTACATTGCAAACCCAACCTGAACTGACTGCAACTGACTACTTGTGATCTTTATTTGTCTACTTAATATAGAAATATTAAAGGGTTTGTTTATGAGGTGCTTGCTGTCCCAGACTTTCCTGAGATGTTACGTAATATATGAGATACATATTCCCCCAAGACCCTGTTTTATTTTGTTTTTAACTCATTTATTTGGCTGCACCATGTCTTCGTTGCAGCACATGGGATCTTTAGTTGTGATGTGCAGGATCTCATTCCCTGACCAGGGATGAATCTGGGCTCCCTGCACTGGGAACACAGAGTCTTAACCCCTGGACCTTCAGAGAAATCTCAAGACCCTGTTCTTTTAAAATGATGTTTTCAAATCAAATAGATTGATTGCTCAAAAGGTAAGCTAAAGAACTGATTTATACTTTTGAGTGTTGCTATTTTAATAGTTTTGTTGTTAAAGGTCTTTATTGGTTGTTTTTTCTTCCCCATTTATACCTATGAAGTTTTCAAAGAAAAAAATGTCTTAGGACTCAGTTTTATCCAAGGTAGGTACCCCATTTATACACAGACAGGAAAATTATCAGTGATCCATTAATTTGTTTGTTTTATCACTTGGTGTTGATTCTATATTGAGTTTTCTTGTCCGCTTCCTGATTTCTTTCCATGCTTGGACCAGTGTTTTAAAGGCCTGGGTCTTTTCATCCTGGCATGCATATAATGGTGAGGCAAATTAATTTAAAATCTATAGTGAACTATTGTGGTGAAAAAAATGTGAAAAAGAAACTTTGATTTAGAAGTGGTTCCTCACCCAGAGCCATTTATATTGGCCATACGTAGTTCACTAGTTATGTCAGTTAGACAGAATCATTTTTCTAGTTGTATGTCAAGTCATAAGGTGGAAATCAGATTAGCCTCCCTCTTAATAGAGCCCAAAGCTATTAATAATAAATCCAGGAGATACAGTTTAATTAAAAAAAAAAAAACTAGAAACTATTGGCAGACAGAAATCACCTAATAAAAAAGTAATTTATAATGTACACCCTAATTAATAATTTACTCCTAGGGTAAAAAATTATCAAAAGTAATTACAATTAAAATACACTATTTCTTCTTTAAGGATAATAGGATAACACTAAGAAGCTAGAATAATCTTGAGCAATAAATTCAACTGCTGATATCTCCACTTTCTGTCAAAAACTGTAATTAATTTTTAATGCTTTGTTTTTTATACAGATGTTTCTTTCCTCAGCTAACAGTCCATTAAGCTGATAATTGTAAATTTGTAAATGGTAAAAATTTCTAAACATAGTCTAGTATAATTCAACCCAAGAAAGCTATCCACTAATTTAAAAGGATTTGGAAAACAATAGCCAAGTGCATAAGGGCTTGGATGAGAGATTAAAATTGGCTTAAATAGGCTACATTGAGTTACTGACCTAGAACCAATTTCTGATTAACCAAGAGACTTTAAGGAAGGAGATTAAATACAAATATCCTCCCTTAGGCTATAAACATTATAAGAACAGTAACTTGGTTCATATTTTTCATTGTCATTTCCCCAACCTCTCACACAGAGCCTGGCAGAAAAATTCACACTGAAAAATTTTATTTTACTTAAATAAATGAAAGAATAAAGAATTACAATATACACATATATCATTATACTGTATATCTAAAACCAGTATAATGTTTTATGTCAATTATACCTCAATTTTAAAAATACTTTCTCCAAACAAACAATTTTGCCAAATTAAAGGAAGAAAAGAATTCCAGAAAGAAAAAGCATGTATATAAACAGTTGTGCTGAAAGCCCAGATCTCCCTTAAGGAACAGAGGGCTTATTTTCCCCTGCTTGTGGCAGGTGCTGCTGGCTAAGAGCTGTTAACCTAAAGAGCACTGACTGCTGCTGCTGCTGAGTCGCGTCAGTCGTGTCCAACTCTGTGTGTCCCCATAGACGGCAGCTCACCAGGCTCCCCATCCCTGGGATTCTCCAGGCACTGGAGTGGGTTGCCATTTCCTTCTCCAATGCATGAAAGTGAAAAGTGAAAGTGAAGTCACTCAGTCGTGTCCGACCCTCAGCAATCCTCTGGACTGCAGCCTTCCAGGTTCCTCCATCCATGGGATTTTCCAGGCAAGAGTACTGGAGTGGGGTGCCATTGCCTTCTCCAAACACTACCTTACCTAAAATCACACCCCTACCCCAGGGTGGCCTATATCCAGTGACAGATCTTTGGTGGTCGAAAAGCCTCTACTCTACAACTCTGAACAGGTTATCATATCTGAACTCCCTTTAGGGCTGTCTGAGGACACTGTTGAAATTTCACCATGGCTCAGTTTTGTTCCTCTGCCCAATTCTACTTCCTTCCGTTTCCCTTGAGCATTTCCTAATTAATCTTTAGTATGCTAATCTCCATTTTAGGTGCTGGTCCCCAGGGACCCAACACATCTTTCCCTAAATCCCTTCCTTTATTATCCAGAATACTACTAAACTTAATAAGCCAGTAAAGAAAGGCTGAAGAAGGAAGTTTTCAGTTGAGAGAGAAGAGAATCTCCATGGCAGATCATTGGCAATGGCACCTTTTTGAGACCAGTCTCTCAAAACAAGAATGGATCAAGTTTGCCTGCTTGATGCCTGGGAGTAGTGGTATCCCAAAGGCATCTAGAATGGTCACTAACAACATGAAATTGGGCATCCAACTGACCTGGATTTGAATCCTTTTTTCACAAGTTACTGGTTGAGTGACCTTGGGTAAGTTACCTTTTCTAAGCCTCATAATGGAGATAATAACACATAAAGATGTAAAAACTTAACAAAGTTCCTGGCATCATAGTGAGCACTCACTAAATAGTAGACATTCTTACTTCTTTTTAAATATTTGTTACCAAAAAGGCAGAGAAATAATGCCCTTCCACTGTCAAATCTCCAAACCTGAAAACTAAATGGCAGCTAATGTTGCCAAGGGGGAAAAATAATCCTCTGCACCCTGGTTATCAGCAATCAGAAATGAGAACACTGAAAATTCATTCACAAGGAAATAGAGAAAGAGCTATGGATAGAGAGCTTAAGCCCATTTGCTTCTTGATGTATGGATGATGGATGGAGTATTTCTTTTGGGGGGATATAATGGCAAATACAGTGTGTGTCTTTTGGAACAGGGGCTGACCTTTCATTAATATATCCACATGCAAAAGATATGGACACATCTTCAATGAAGATCTTGTCATGAAAACTAAGTGTAGGAGACTTCCAACTTCCACTATAACAGCATAAAGAAATCAAAAATCCTATCACCCCAAAGCAGCTCTAAAGCTGGACTAAAAATCTAAAACATTTATCTAAACATTCTGGAATTTAACCAAAAACATAAAACAAACTGAGAAGTATTTATTCATAAAAATGACTAAACTTGGGGTAAGAACAGCACAAATCTGTGGCATTTTGCCTGGGGTTGCAACCACCCCCTCCTTGAGTAGTTCAGCCAGAGTGGAACAGGCTGTGAAAACAATAAGCACTGTTGCTATTGCTGCTGGAGAGGACTCGCTTGTTTTGGAGTACTGTCAGTTTGACTACAACTAAGCCTTTGTGTGGATCACAACAAGCTGTGGAACATTCTTAAAGAGATGGGAATCCCAGACCACCTGACCTCATTCTTAAGAAACCTGTATGCAGGTCAAGAAGTAACAGTTAGAACCGGACATGGAACAACAGACTGGTTCCAAATCAGAAAAGGAGTACATCAAGACTGTATATTATCACCCTGCTTTATTTAACTTATATGCAGAGTACATCATGAGACGTGCTGTGCTGGATGAAGCACAAACTGGAATAAAGATTGCCAGGAGAATATCAATAACCTACGATATGCAGATGACACCACCCTTATGGCAGAAAGTAAAGAAGAACTAAAGAGCCTCTTGATGAAAGTGAAAGAGGAGAGTGAAAAGTTGGCTTAAAACTCAACATTCAGAAAACTAAGATCATGGCATCTGGTCCCATCCCATCACTTCATGGCAAATAGATGGGGAAACAGTAGAAACAGTGAAAGACTTTATTTGAGGGGCTCCAAAATCATGCAGATGGTGACTGCAGCCATGAAATTAGAAGATGCTTGCTCCTGGAAGAAAAGCTATGACAAACCCAGAAGTATATTTAAAAGGAGAGACATTATTTGCCAACAAAGGCCCATCTAGTCAATTCAGTTCAGTTCAGTCGCTCAGTCGTGTCCGACTCTCTGCGACCCCATGAATGGCAGCACGCCAGACCTCCCTGTCCATCACCAACTCCCAGAGTTCAATCAGACTCATGTCCATCGAGTCAGTGATGCCATCTAGCCATCTCATCCCTCTGTCGTCCCCTTCTCCTCCTGCCCTCAATCCTTCCCAACATCAAAGTCTTTTCCAATAAGTCAATTCTTAGCATGAGGTGGCCAGAGTACTGGAGTTTCAGCTTCAGCATCAGTCCTTCCAAAGAAATCCCAGGTCTGATCTCCTTCAGAATGGATTGGTTGGACCTCCTTTGCAGTCCAAGGGACTCTCAAGAGTCTTCTCCAACACCACAGTTCAAAAGCATCAATTCTTCAGTGCTCAGCCTTCTTCACAATCCAACTCTCACATCCATACATGACCACAGGAAAAACCATAGCCTTGACTAGATGGACCTTAATCGGCAAAGTAATGTGTCTGCTGTTTAATATGCTGTCTAGGTTGGTCATAACTTTTCTTCCAAGGAGTAAGCGTCTTTAATTTCATGGCTGCAATCACCATCTGCAGTGATTTTGGAGCCCCCAAAATAAAGTCTGACACTGTTTCCACTGTTTCCCCATCTATTTCCCATGAAGTGATGGGACCGGATGCCATGATCTTCGTTTTCTGAATGCTGAGCTTTAGGTCAACTTTTTCACTCTCTACTTTCACTTTCATCAAGAGGCTTTTTAGTTCCTCTTCACTTTCTTCCATAAGGGTGGTGTCATCTGCATATCTGAGGTGATTGATATTTCTCCCGGAAATCTTGATTCCAGCTTTTTCTTCCAGTCCAGAGTTTCTCATGATGTACTCTGCATAGAAGTTAAATAAGCAGGGTGACAACATACAGCCTTGGTGGACTCCTTTTCCTATTTGGAACCAGTCTGTTGTTCCATGTCCAGTTCTAACTGCTGCTTCCTCACCTGCATACAGATTTCTCAAGAGGCAGGTCAGGTGGTCTGGTATTCCCATCTCTTTGAGAATTTTCCACAGTTTATTGTGATCCACACAGTCAAAGGTTTTGGCATAGTCAATAAAGCAGAAATAGATGTTTTTCTGGAACTCTCTTGCTTTTTCCATGATCCAGCAGATGTTGGCAATTTGATCTCTGGTTCCTCTGCCTTTTCTAAAACCAGCTTGAACATCAGGAAGTTCATGGTTCACGTATTGCTGAAGCCTGGCTTGAAGAATTTTCAGCATTACTTTACTAGCATGTGAGATGAGTGCAATTGTGTGGTAGTTTGAGCATTCTTTGACTTTCTTTGGAATTGGAATGAAAACTGACCTGTTCCAATCCTGTGGCCACTGCTGGGTTTTCCAAATTTGCTGGCATATTGAGTGCAGCACTTTCACAGCATCATCTTTCAGGATTTGAAATAGCTCAACTGGAATTTCATAACCTCCACTAGCTTTGTTCGTAGTGATGCTTTCCAAGGCCCACTTGACTTCACATTCCAGGATGTCTGCTCTAGATTAGTGATCACATCATCATGATTATCTGGATCATGAAGATATTTTTTTGTACAGTTCTTCCATGTATTCTTGCCACTTCTTCTTAATATCTCCTGCTACTGTTAGGTCCAGACCATTTCTGTCCTTTATCGAGCCCATCTTTGCATGAAATGTTCCCTTGGTATCTCTAATTTTCTTGAAGAGATCTCTAGTCTTTCCCATTCTGTTGTTTTCCTCTGTTTCTTTGCATTGATTGCTGAAGAAGGCTTTCTTATCTCTTCTTGCTATTCTCTGGAACTCTGCATTCAGATGCTTATATCTTTCCTTTTCTCCTTTGCTTTTCACCTCTCTTCTTTTCACAGCTATTTGTAAGGTCTCCCCAGACAGCCATTTTGCTTTTTTTGCATTTCTTTTCCATGGGGATGATCTTGATCCCTGTCTCCTGTACAATGTCATGAACCTCATTCCATAGTTCATAGGCACTCTATCAGATCTAGGCCCTTAAATCTATTTCTCACTTCCACTGTATAATCATAAGGGATTTGATTTAGTTCATACCTGAATGGTCTAGCGGTTTTCCCTACTTTCTTTAATTTGAGTCTGAATTTGGTAATAAGGAGTTCACGATCTGAGCCACAGTCAGCTTCTGGTCTTGTTTTTGTTGACTGTATAGAGCTTCTCCATCTTTGGCTGCAAATAATATAGTCAATCTGATTTCAGTGTTGACCATCTGGTGATGTCCATGTATAGAGTCTTTTCTTGTATTGTTGGAAGAGGGTGTTTGCTATGACCAGTGCATATTTTTCCAGTAGTCATGTATGGATGTGAGAGTTGGACTATAAAACAGCTGAGTGCCAAAGAATTGATACTTTTGAACTGTGGTGTTGGAGAAGACTCTTGAGAGTCCTTTGGACTGCAAGGAGATCCAACCAGTCCATTCTGAAGGAAATCAGTCCTGAATATTCAATGGAAGGTCTGATGTTGAAGCTGAAACTCCAATACTTTGACAACCTGATGTGAAGAGCTAACTCATTTGAGAAAACATTGATGCTGGGAAAGATTGAAGGTAGGAGGAGAAGTGGACTACAGAGGATGAGATGGTTGGATGGCATCACCAACACCATGGCCATGAGTTTGAGTAAACTCCGGGAGTTGGTGATGGAAAGGGAAGCCTGGCATGCTGCAGTCCATGGGGTCACAGTCGTACACAACTGAGCAACTGAACTAAACAAAACAGTTAAAAAGAAGATCTGGTGACAAAGAAGGACTAGGACTCCATTAGCCTCAGGTTGCTGGCATGTTTGGAGCAAGCACTGGACTGGTGGACTAGCCAGAGTTTTAATAGAGGGTTGTGGGAAGTGAAACATATATATGGGATAAATCTTCAACTATCCTGGGTTGATCAGAGGTTAGGCATGTGCACAGCCACCTGCATGTTCCTGGCTGATGAAGCTGAGTCTGGGTGTATGAAGAGGAAAAACAAGAGAACCCAGCAGAAAGTAAAAGCTGATGTGGACTTGAAACTTACCTGAAGTTTGAATATACTTTCTGGCCTACCTACAAACACATTGGCAGTGAATAGAAGCCACACTGACTCTGTATTTGAGGACAGCCTCTGGTCAATTATTGACTGAACACTAAGTTACATAGGCAGAGAGATGATCCTACAAAGTCAGACTTAAAAATAAAAGAAGAAAAAGTAAAGAGAAAGAGAATACAGATATCAGGGGCTGTGCATTGCAAGGAGACAGACTTCACATATGTATTCCAGGCAAGTTATTAAACACACAAACAACAAATCTTTCAAGGAAAAAAAATTCAGTCTCTAGAGTTGCTACAAGAGATTATCTACAGTGTCCAGTGTTCAACAACATAATTATGATTATGCAAAGAGTCAAGAAATTATGACCCATACTCAGAGGAAAAAGCCAATAGAAACTGTCTCTAAGATAATCCTGATGGTGGATTTATCAGACAAAGATCTGAAAATGGTTATTATATATATGTTCAAAAGATAAAAGGAAACTATAAAATTTAAAGAATTAAAGGAAAATATGATGACAGTGATTCAGCAAAAATAGTGTCTCAATAAGAGATAGAGATTATATTATTAAAAGAACTAAATGGAAATTCTAGAATTGAAAAATACATTCACTGAAATGAAAAACTCACCAGATAGTTTCAACAGAAAGTGTAATATGGCAGTGAAATCTGGGAGACACTTGAAAATAGATCCACAGAATTTTCCAAGCTGAAGAACAGAGAAGGCAATAAAAGAACACCAATGCATTTAATGACTAACATTTTTTCAGAAACAATGGAATGATAAACTCAGAGTATTTAAAATTATTGAGTTGTATACTTGCAATAGAGAGAGAAATGGCAACCCACTCCAGTGTTCTTGCCTGGAGAATCCCAGGGACAGGGTAGCCTGGTGGGCTGCCATCTTTGGGGTCACACAGAGTCGGACACAACTGAAGCGGCTTAGCAGCAGCAGCAGCATACTTCCAATAAGTGAATTTTAGGACAGGTCACTTATAACTCAATAAAACTGTTTTTTAAAAACAACCACCTAACAGTGAGAAACCACAGGACAAATATACTTGGAACCATTTCTAGAAATATTCTCCCACATTCCCACTCTCTCCTTTTGCTCTCTCCTTTGCTTTTTCTCCTACTCTTCCTTTTTCTTTATTTTCCATCACCATCTTTTCCCTCTTCCATGCCATAACTTTCATGGCATCTATAACCCATGAAGATTACTCAAACCCAGAAATAATACTCAAAGATAGTTTTGAGTCACAGATATTCTAAGATGGGCCTTCTCTATGTTCAGATTTTTCTCTTTTCTTTCTGGAGGAAGAATTTCATTCCCACTGAGCAGTCTGACTTTATAAATTTTTCAGAAAACAAAAACAAAAGAGGGACAAGTTGGATACCCAAAATGATGATTTCAAGATGCCTAGTATTCGAAACAGACAACTTAAGAAACCCCAAAGATAAGTCTCATATGCATACTTGGTTTCGGCTCTATGATTTAGCACAATAGCTGTTTTTATATAAACTTAGATATCTCAACTTAATATTCAACTAGTTTGTCATTTATGTTCTTATTATTTAAACTGACATTTTTTTGGAAAAAAATAACTCAGTTTATTTCTGTGCATTAATTTGAAGCAAGCTTAGGGAGGGAGATTTCTTGAAAATCACCATACACTAACAGTAGCATTTTCTGTAAGATTAGTCCCATACAGGAGAAATTGGGCAGCCTTTCAGAATTAAATCTGAACATGACAGATAGGGGCTAGCATCAGGTGGGAAAAGTTACACAGTGTTCTTGGAGCCTAGTGATGGTGCTGTACTGGCTAAGCTGGTACACTTGTTGGTGCAGTATGCTACAAGGACATTCAAATTAAGCTCCTTTTACAATGCTGAAAGGACATAATGTGATGCAGGCTTCACAAAACAAACTTTTATCAGAATTATTAGAATTCTACCCAAGCCAACAGATCTGGTAGGAAAATCTAAGGCAGCAGGCCCTAATAACAAAGCCTTGGGCTGGGAATCAAGAATTCGTTCTGGTTCTACAGCTGTTATGTAACCTAAATTGTGGCATTTATGTTCTTTGGTCTTCAGTTTTCTCATCTATAAAATGAAAGTGTTAGTCCATCTGACCCTAGGACTCCTTTCAAGCTTAAATATAAATGAAGCTTATAAAATAGTCTCTAGCCCCACCTCTATTTTGTTCATTGCTAATTCACTTTTTAAATGTTTGCCCAGGACTAATTATTATCCTTCCTGAACAGTTTGGCAAATGATGATCCTACAGCAGTTCATGAGGGCTCCAAAGATGCCAGAGAACAAGTTGTTATAAAAATTTACCAAATTCCTTATATTATTAAGGAATTTCTGGAGCCCAGTCATGACGGGATATGAAAGAGCTTAAGATTAACAGCCACAAAAATAATGCCTCCAGATATTTTTGTTTTTGTGGAATTGTGCCTAGGTTTTCATAACAAAATATTTTAAATATTATATTCACTTTCCATGGAATTTTTTAAAGGTGTAGTCAACTGTGAAGCAGAGATCAATTTACCAGTCTTTTTACCCCGTTTATTTGCTGACTATATGTCTCACAAAATGTACCCCCTTATGCTTTCAACATTCTTTTGGAATGAATTTTCCAATGAGAGACTTGGGGAAATGCATCCTGCAGAAGCACATACTGAAAAAGAGAGTCTATCCTATGCTGTTCTGTTTCACTTTCAGCAGATAGTAAACACTGAGCAAAGAGAACCAAACAAGAGATAAGGAGGAAAAAGAAAGGATCAAACCACGAATTGAGAATCTGGTTAATCTGCTTCCCATATAGAGAAATAATTCTGTAGTAAAGAACCTTATTGCCCCCTATGCTCCTTAACTATATCAAAGCTCATATTTCTGTATTTTTCTGCAGGACCTCACTGCCAAGAGGTTTGTGTGTCAAGCTAGCTATTTCCCGAATCAATTGGTGGAAATTCTCTAATTTGCATTAGCTCTAATCTGGTCCTGGGACTTGTCCAGTAAAACAGGAACAGGGAAATTTGCATTTGGGCTCACAGATTTTTCACAGTTTAATCAGCAGGTGAAAGAGAATCATCTTGCAAAACTTTGCTTTATCTTTTAGACAGTCCTTAGCTGTCAATAACCAAGTTCTTCAGTGATCACATTTGACTAGAAAGCAACATTTGCTTTGTTCTACAGCTGTTGAAGAGTGGTCATATTGTAAGAACCTAATTAGAAACTAACATTTTATTTTAGCAAATGCATACTGTATTTCTCTGGGACCTCCTAGGTGGCTCAGTGGTAAAGACTCCGCCTGCCCAGCACAAGATGCCGGGTATTACCGCTGGGTCAGGAAGATCTCCTCGAAAAGGAAATGGCAACCCTCTCCAGTATTCTTGCCTGGGAAGTCCCATGGACAGAAGAGCCTGATGGCTACAGTCCATGGGGTCACAGCAACAGCAGCATTGTCTTTCTCTAAACCATCTCTCAAATGTTACTACTTAGATTTTTTCAATATAAAATCAATTCTTATTAAATCAACCAGAAATAAATTTCTTTCACTGAACATCACCCCCCCCTTCCACCTCCACATAGATACAAGGTTATTTCACTAACCTGGATTTTTATTGACTATATTGATTCTCACCAAAAATTAGGGATGAGGATTCAACTGAAGGTACACGTCAATTGATTCAGGGATATTTTATTTGAAGTTTTTCATGGTCTTGCATTCTTCCTTCTCCCGACCAAAGTTTTTATCAGTTCTTATGGTGAGAAGGATATACTACCATCTGTGATTTTTAATGAAAGATGATCCCAAGCCATAAGAAGCAGCTAACCCTCACCACAGCAGCTGGCCTCTGTCTCCAAAGAGAGTTTTAGGAGAATCGTTGCATGCATAGCATCGCTTTGCAAGAATCCGATTAGACACAGTATGGTAACTGAAAAATGTGAAGGAGCACAACTTCATAAGCAGAGAGTCACAGTTTCTCTAATTTTCACAGAAATGACAATAAGTTATTTTACATTATCTTCTGGAGATAAAATCACTGAAGGAAAAAATTTAAATGCAGGTATGAAAAATAAAGCCAAGGTTTCTCTCCCGACTTTTGCCCTCAAAGAGCGGGCAGAGGACAGGCCATACATAGGTAGATAGCTGTATCCTTTGTTAAGTGTGTAAGGTCAGAGTGGAATCAAAGAAAAACTAAGACATTGTAAGACAGCAAAAAAAGTAACTTGTCAAATGAATTCTAAGAGGAATTAAACTTTTCCCACCATGTTTCTTGAAACAAAGCCAGAGAGTCATACCATTTTAGAAGATCAAGAGAATAAAATTCGGACAAGTGCTTGGATGGCAAACCAAGAAAGCTACAGGGCCCAGGAAATTGTTTGAGAATGAAGGCTCCATGTGTCACATCTTTTATTTCTTAAGAGATACTAATAGATGAAGAAATATACCATGCTCATGGGTTGGGAGAATCACTATAGTGAAAATGAGTATACTACCCAAAGCAATCTACAGATTCAATGCAATTCCCATCAAGCTACCAGCAGTTTTTTTCACAGAACTAGATCAAATAATCTCAAGATTTGTATGGAAATACAAAAAGCCTCGAATAGCCAAAGCAATGTTGAGAAAGAAAATGGAACTGGAGGAATCAACTTGCCTGACTTCAGGCTCTACTACAAAGCCACAGTCATTAAGACAGTATGGTACTGGCAGAAAGACAGAAATATAGATCAATGGAACAAAATAGAAAGCCCTGAGATTAACCCACATACCTATGGACACCTTATCTTCGACAAAGGAGGCAAGAATATACAATGGAGTAAAGACAGTCTCTTTAACAGGTGGTGCTGGGAAAACTGGACAACCACTTGTAAAAGAATGAAACTAGACCCCTTTCTAACACCACACACAAAAATAAACTCAAAATGGATTAAAGATCTAAATGTAAGACCAGAAACTATAAAACTCCTAGAGGAGAACATAGGCAAAACACTCTCCGACATAAATCACAGCAGGATCCTCTATGATCCACCTCCCAGTATACTGGAAATAAAAGCAAAGATAAACAAATGGGATCTAATTAAAATTAAAAGCTTCTGCACAACAAAGGAAACTATAAGCAAGGTGAAAAGACAGCCTTCTGAATGGGAGAAAACAATAGCAAATGAAACAACTGATAAACAACTAATCTCAAAGATATATAAGCAACTTCTGCAGCTCAACTCCAGAAAAATAAATGATCCAATAAAAAAATGGGCCAAAGAACTAAATAGGCATTTCTCCAAAGAAGACATACGGATGGCTAACAAACACATGAAAAGATGTTCAACATCACTCATTATCAGAGAAATGCAAATCAAGACCACAATGAGGTACCATTTCACACCAGTCAGAATAGCTGCGATCCAAAAGTCTACAAGCAATAAATGCTGGAGAGGATGTGGAGAAAAGAGAACCCTCTTACACTGCTGGTGGGAATGCAAACTAGTACAGCCATTATGGAAAACAGTGTGGAGATTCCTTAAAAAATTGCAAATAGAACTTCCTTATGATCCAGCAATCCCACTGCTGGGCATACACACTGAAGAAACCAGAATTGAAAGAGACGCATGTACCCCAATGTTCATTGCAGTACTGTTTATAATAGCCAGGACATGGAAGCAACCTAGATGCCCATCAGCAGATGAATGGATAAGAAAGCTGTGGTACATATACACTATGGAATACTACTCAGCCCTTAAAAAGAATAAATTTGACTCAGTTCTAATGAGATGGATGAAATTGGAACCGATTATACAGAGTGAAGTAAGCCAGAAAGAAAAACACCAATACAGTATACTGACACATATATATGGAATTTAGAAGACAGTGGTGATGACCCTATATGTGAGACAACAAAGAGACACAGAGTTATAGAGTGGACTTTTGTACTCTGAGGGAGAGGTAAAGGGTGGGATGGTTTGGGAGAATGGCAATGAAACATGTATACTTTCCTGTAAGAAACGAAGCGCCAATCTATGTTCAATGTAGGATGCAGGATGCATGGGGCTGATGCACAGGATGATTCAAGTAGAGGATGTGGGGTGGGAGGTGGGAGGGGGCTCCGGCATTGGGAGATTGTGTTCACCTATGGCTGATTCGTGTCAATGTATGGCAAAACAAATACAGTATTGTAATTTTTTTTAAAATAAATTAATTAATTAATTTTAAAAAATAGAAAAAAAAAAGAGAGATACTAGAAATCTTAGGTAACATTTCCTAACTTTTAAAACAGTAAAAGGCAATGGCAAAAATTTTACCTGGAAAATCCCATGGATGGAGGAGCCTGGAAGGCTGCAGTCCATGGCGTTGCTGAGGATCGGACATGACCAAGCGACTTCGCTTTCACTTTTCACCTTCATGCATTGGAGAAGGAAATGGCAACCCACTCCTGTGTTCTTGCCTTGGAGAATCCCAGGGACGGGGGAGCCTAGTGGGCTGCTGTCTCTGGCGTTGCACAAAGTTGGACATGACTGAAGCAACTTAGCAGCAGTAACAGCAGCAGTAGCCCAAACAAAATGCCTCTGCGCATTAGATTTAAGCCATGAGCTGCCTGTTTACAAATCTTTCATTTCATAAAATAAGTATACTTAAGCTCAGCAAGTTTAAGTTCAAAGTTTAATAGCTACTTGTGGGCAAATCCAAACCTGGATCCCAGTTCTCTGCTCAGTCTGTACCTTTCAATATAACTGGATTACCCTAACTATGCCAACAATGTAAAGATGATGGAAAGGATAAAAAGGAGACAATTACAAGTGGATAAGGACTGGAAGAAATACAAGCTGGAATCAAGACTGCCAGGAGAAGTATCAATCACCTCAGATATGCAGACGACACCACCCTTATGGCAGAAAGTGAAGAGGAGCTAAAAAGCCTCTTGATGAAAGTGAAAGAGGAGAGTGAAAAAGTTGGCTTAAAGTTCAACATTCAGAAAATGAAGATCATGGCATCCGGTCCCATTACTTCATGAGAAATAGATGGGGAAACAGTGGAAACAGTGTCAGACTTTATTTTGGGGGCCCAAAAATCACTGCAGATGGTGATTGCAGCCATGAAATTAAAAGACACTCCTTTGAAGAAAAGCTATGACCAACCTAGATAGCATATTCAAAAGCAGAGATATATATTACTTTGCCAACTAAGGTCCGTCTAGTCAAGGCTATGGTTTTTCCTGTGGTCGTGTATGGATGTGAGAGGTGGACTGTGAAGAAGGCTGAGCACCGAAGAATTGATGCTTTTGAACTGTGGTGTTGGAGATTCTTGAGAGTCCCTTGGACTGCAAGGAGATCCAACCAGTCCATTCTAAAGGAGAGCAACCCTGGGTGTTCTTTGGAAGGAATGATGCTACAGCTGAAACTCCAGTACTTTGGCCACTTGATGCAAAGAGTTGACTCACTGGAAAAGACTCTGATGCTGGGAGGGATTGGGGGCAGGAGGAGAAGGGGACGACAGAGGATGAGATGGCTGGATGGCATCACTGACTCGATGGACGTGAGTCTGATTGAACTCTGGGAGTTGGTGATGGACAGGGAGGCCTGGCGTGCTGCCATTAATGGGGTCACAAAGAGTCAGACATAACTGAGCGACTGAACTGAACTGAACTGAAGCACCCTTCCATTATTCCATATTGGTACCCAATTTGCATTTGCACTGTGAAGAATCTAAACATTTCCAATATGCATGTGCTGTGCTATGAGAAGCGAGATGTTTACAGTTGTGCAGCCACAGATACTTTGAGAGATATGCAGGGATACACAGAACACTTCTTAGATTAGAATCTGACCCAAGGAGTGCAAACCATCTTCTTCTAGGATTATGACACTTTCTCAAAATGACAAGCGTGTTGACATAAGGCAATAAACACAACTGACCAGTATTTTCTAAGAAATTTTACTCGTTAATGCCTTGAAATAACAAACACTATTTAAAAGCCTTTAAAAATAACTTGTCCTGCAGTATTTATTTGTTCCTTTTGAGAACTAAGAGCAAAAATAGCCACTCATGGAGACTTGCATAAGAATAATGTTTTATATCCTTTCCATAAGATCACAACCAATTGTCTAAGGTCAAAGGTAAAAGTTACCAAATTTTCACAAAACAAGATAATGCCAACTCAGAGGGACATTTCATTCCTGCAAAGAAAAAAAATGTAGTGTGCTATGTAAGAATGTTATTAGGGGATAGTGACTTGCATCTTGCAAGAGTGTGGAATGTATTATGTATGCAAAATAGATTTTCAATAGTTGGGGACTGGTATTTAACAAGTTTGCCTTAAAGGCACTTTCAGCCATGGGTTGTAAAATAAGAATTTTGGTAAATAATACTACAAATAGTGTAAAAACAAATCAATTTTTAAAGTTAAATACATATATTCCTATGCAAATAAAATGTGATATATGTAATACATCAATTACAATATATATTAATAATCAAGTTAACAAAGCATGGCTTGGCACATTCACCAGCTGAGTTTTTTATCTGTTATATTTAGAACTATGTAATCAATAAAGGGAAATAGTTGGATGAAATTCCTTTTCAGAAGGATCACCTTAATTTCTTATAAAATATTGCTGTTTAGTTTGTCTGTTTTCTGCCATTGCACAATTTCGAAAGACTGTGAGAGTAAATAATCCTTACCAAAGACCATACAACTAAATGTCCTCTTATGTTATCAAACGGAATCAAATTAGAACACCAGTACTTTGTAAATAGCTGATCATGTGATCAGACATTAAATAGGAGGTCATTCTGTAAGGACATAGGAGCTTTAAAAAGATCTAAGAAGACAGAAAACTGAACCAATAACTAAATACTACCATGATCTCATGCTTCGTTTTAGGAAACAGTGTAGTGGCAATAAAGAGAATTTTAGGACTATTTTAGATACAAGTATGCAAGGCTGGTGAGCTTGCTGTCTGCAGAAGAGCTAGCTGCTCCTTTACAAATGTCAGAACCAACTTCAGAAGGATCTGGGCCAACATAACATCATCTCAAAAAATAACAGCAATTATTATAGGTCATACTGCAAATGGTATTTTAAATCATACCATCCATACCAAAATAAGTTTCCAAAAGGTAAATCATGTGATTCCATAATTTTGGTGGCAGATGTCTAACTAGGTTCTTCGGACCCAACATTCTCATACAAAACAAAGTTTTGCTCACTGTTTTATAATTATATTTCCCAAAGTGAGAAATAATTTTGCTCTCCCAAACATGCCATACTTCTTTAATGAACATGAAAATGTTCATCCTTGTATTATAGCATTTGTCATCTCTCAGGAATCAGAATTTATTCATCTTTTTATTTACCATCTAATTGTATTTTGCACATAGTAGATGCTTAATACATGTTTGTTGATTGATATTCACCAAATCCCCTTTCATTCATCCATTCAGTCAATCAATCTAATATCTTTTCAGGTAACTCATATCAAAAAGAACACTGAAATGTGAAATTTGTGCTATTTGTTTCCCTTGCTTTGATACATTTTCACCAATTAAGGCTTTTTAAATGAAGTTTTCTGCATTCCATGAAGTACATTCTCTCCCTTGACGTTCCTAGATTTAGTGTTGCAATCAAGGGGAAATAAAATACTGATTTCTAATACTGTTTATAACAGGAATATGGTTCTTAAATCTCTTCCCTACATGTAATGACATATAAGAGCTCCATCTTCTCACGAGGAACTGACAAGGATTGCAGTACCAACCCCTTGTGTCATGAAACTTAATCCCCCAGTGTCTGGCCAAGTTTAAATTGGAGCACATTCACTGTGCTTTCATAATCCAGCAAAATGTAAGCAGGAATTCTGGGACCATTTGCTTCATCCTTCTCAGTTAATGGTGGGGGGTGGTGGCAGTTCCCTTCCCCCCTTTAACCTTAGAAATACTGTTTGGCATGGTCCTCAAGCCGCTGCTTCTTTTGAATTTTCAGTTAGCACCTTGAGCTGACAGAGTCAAATTCCTACTGTGTTAAGGCAGAGACTGTGGCCACTCTCTGAGAATCATACCTTTACTGACTGCCTACCTCATACAAATTCATATCAGTTTTCTAAGCAGCATACAGCACCAGGGCGAGACCAGAATTGGAAGATAGAAGACCCGGTTTCCATCCTTGCTGCCACTATTTTCTGTCAAAAAGGATAACCCTTTAAACTTATCTCTTCATGAGTAAAATGAAGAGTGTGAATAAAAATTTTTCTAAGATACTTTCCAGACTTGAAAATCTACAGTCACAATCTCATAGTTTCCTGTCCTATTAAATGAGGACATTGTAAAGATTAAACTAGACAGTGGACATGCAAGATCAGAGACGCTGGCTATTTTGTCACTGCTCTAACTCAAGTGGCCAGGACAGAGCTTATACTTTGTAAGCACCCAGTCGATGTTTGTTGAGTGAATCAGTAGATGCTTTAAACAAGAACCTTATGAATGCGATTCATTCTTAATGATTACCACACTGGTGCTAACGAAGGAGATGATCCAACATTTCTGCCTGTCTACTGAGCAGTATCAGCCACAACAGCTGTCCCACACTTTATATCTTGCCTGCTTATCTCTGGTGCAATTTAACGCCGCGCCTATTTTGGAAATGTCTCATGATTTTTGCTCCAAATCTCTTAACTCCCTAGGCAGCAGTGTTAGGATTGGTCTGGATCCACCCCATTTTTAATATTTGCACACACTTTTTCAGTGATGCTGCCAACTGCTGAGAATAATATCAAAGATCTCTGTCTTCAGATGGCTGCGTGGCAAAGCTGGCCATGGCTATGCCATCTCCCATCTCCATCTTGGCATGAAGTACACATTGATTAAAAGTTCTGGATTATTTGAAGCAGATCCAGTTCCAAATTGTCCTATTGTCATAGAACATGTCAGATCATGTATACCAATTTTTATGTCAAGATATGTATCTTCTGTCGTCTCTGTTCTACAGTTCTTATTTAAGAAATTAAGGACACCATTTTACCAAAGCAGTTTCCTCAAAACCTAGTCTTCATAAATGCTCTGTGATAAAAAAGACTTTTATGGGAAAATAATTTGAGGGAAATATTACAACCACAGTGAATAGTACCTTGTTAAATACTCTGATAAGTCCTGTAGAGAAGAAATCAACTTGTTTTTCTAGAATTTCTCAAATCTTTTTCATCAGGAAACATTTTCCTTTTCCAGTACCACTTACAAATACCCTGGAATGAAGAAGCACTTTTTGAAAAATGCTCACAGGTCTATTTTAATTTGGGGGCAATGAAGGATATGCGACCAAATTTATGGGGGAAAAATGACAACCTTCAAATTAGTACTGACAGAAGCATTTTAACCTTAAATTTTACCTGTGAATAAACTTCATCATAAAGAGGCAGCTCGAGCTTTGATAGACGCCAGCTTTAAACTGTTAAAAGACAGAGCTCCAGTGAGGCACGCTTCCCTCGGTCTGTAACCTCAGCTATTACAGCCAAGTTTCGTCTGGGGAGAGGGTACATTTGAGAGCTTGAGACAGTAGACTGTCCCAGAGAAAAGAACTGACCAATAAAGGCAAACCTTCCAGAAGACAGACGGACAAGAGCTCATCTTCTCTTTACCCAGATAACTTGTCACAGGTTTATTTTATGTACGGAAGCAAGTTTTGTTGTAAGGCTCTTTTTATAGAGTACATTCACACTGGAAGGAAAACACATCTATATTTCTCCCATTTTACAAGAACAATGGGAAAAGTTTGCGTCAACGACAAATGCCAGGGACAGAGGTCATGTGTTAAGTCAGAAAGTGCCTGTTAGTAGAGAATGATGTCCAGACAGGTCCGAGTCCTATCTGGGCACTGGCCCCAAGAGGCATGTGCAGAACCTCATAACTTCAGGGGCATGTTTACAGGTCTCTTGGTTGCTTAATACAGCCAAGGTCCTTGGCTTCTGATTTGACAAGGACAACATGGGGCATTGTATGGTGAATTAGGTAGGCTGCCCTCTGCGGGTTCAGCATCAGGCACCTGGGCACTTACCTTTATTAACTAATTGCGATGCAGTCAGAATTGAGGACCATTGCTCTATTCTCTTCCAGAAAATTCTTAATTTCCCTAGCAATCCACATTAAGAAAGAAGGAAATGAAGAGATGCTGAAGATAGACAAAAGGCAGACTCTTCACATGTCATATGGAAAGGCTCTATGAAACAAGTGAAAAGAAAGTGCTAGTTGCTCAGTCATGTCCAACTCTTTGCAACTCCATGGACTGTAACCCACCAGGCTCCTTTGTCCATGGGATTCTCAAGATAAGAACACTGGTGTGGGTTGCCATTCCCTTCTCCATGGAATCTTCCTGACAGGGATAGAACCCAGGTTTCCTGAATAACAGGAGGATTCTTTACTGCCTGAGCCACCACGGAAACTCCTTGTGCAAGCTGGTAATTGGTTTTGGGTGAAGGGTGATCAGAGCTAGAGACTAAAAGTGATTTTAGATGACAGCAGTTTATAGAATACTGTTGATTATGGTGACAGTGAGTGAAAGGAAAGCAAGACTTTTACAAACCCCAAGGATGCTTTTGTGAGCTGTGTGCTCAGTTGTGTCCAACTCTTTGCAACCCCATGGACTGTAGGCCACCAAGCTTCTCTGTCCATGGAGTTCCAGGCAAGAATCCTGGAGCAGCCTGCTCTTTCCTACTCCTGGGGATCTTCCCAGCTCAAGGATCGAACCCATGTCTCTTGCATCTCCTGCATTGACAGATTCTGTGCCACCCTGGGAAGCCCAAGAATGTTTTTGTAGTATAGGTTATTTCTTGTAGCAAATCCACTGTCACCAGATCCCCAAAGACCAGTTTCTTAATGACACGGCATGAAAACATCTTTATTTTACAGAGCCCTTTGCTGGAATTCTCTAGTTCCAATTGCATCTTCCCATCAGATAGCCACTAACAGCACCAGTTAACAGTTATTGAACTTTCATTACGTGCCAGGCAACAGACTAAGCACAGTAGTTCAGTTACTTTTCATCCCAACCCAACGTGGTGTATAATGTCATTCTCCATCTACAGAGAGAGAAATGAGGTTTGGAGAGTTTAAATAATTTACTCAATTGAAGAGTTTAAGCAATTTACTCAAAGTCACCCTGCTGGGAAGTGAATAATGCAGGCATGAACAAGCTGGCCCCTATCTGGTAGAACCCCTGCCCTTAAATCACCTGTGTCAGGGTGCCTGAATGGACGAAGTTTAGTTTTCTACCATAGTACCTCCAAGGTGTGTGTCCATGTCTGGGTGAAGACCAGGCAGACTTTGCCTCTTTCCACTGTGAAAGGCTGTCAGGTTCCCCTTACCCCTTTGCTTTCCTAAGGCAGGGTAGCATTCACTCAGTGGGACAGACATCATCAGAACTCACACATCCAGATGGTCCAATGTTCAGATTTTCTTGGATTTGTAAGCAAGACTCTTACGCAATACCACAGCAGGGTATGCTCAAGAAACACTGTGTCTCTCTGTGGTGGATCTGCCCGACCTGTATCATAACTCCATATCTGGTGGTATCCCTACTTCCACTGATAATCAGCTTTGGTGCTCGCTGTTCCATGGTTCCCTCTGTTCTGAATGGGTCCCCTTCAGTGTTCACATGTTGCATTTATCTGACTGTGGAGGGAGTCTATTGTCTATAGACAAAAATCACAAGTCACAGCCCTAGAATATAACAAATGGTATAGTCCTGTCCTCAATTACCTTTGGCCAAGTAGTAGCAACAATTTTCAAGAACAGATTGTGAGTTTTATTCCAAACAGGTAAAATACCTTTTAATCAGTTCCGCTTAATATAGCAATTTCCAGGTCTCTGTGGATAGGCCATAGTAACAGTGGTTTGCTGATCTGGTTTCCACACACACAAAATTATCTATTAAAAGAAAATTCTTTAGAACAGATGTATTGACAAATCCCTCTCCACAAAGCAGTTAAGCTATTTAACAAAAATGTTGGTTCAGTATTTGTTCTCTCTGTTGTGTGTGTTTGCTGAGTTTCAGGAGGGGTGAGTTGGAGGAAGCAAAATGAGGAGAATCAGGAGCATTAGAATCAGAAGAATCAGAAGCATTAGCAGGGCCAGGTGAGGATGAAAGAAAGCTGCAATGAGATAGAGTAAGAGGGAGTCACAGACAGAAAGAAAGGGAAGATAGGGCAGGACAATAAAAAACAATGTTTTAGAGAAGTTACCAGAAGACAGAGTCAGGAAACCAAGATGCTTACCATTGCAGACAATGCTAATTTCAACAATTCTTCCCCCAGTTCAGCAATCTTAAATCATCTTCCCTTTTACACCATCTTAAAAGAAAGCACTGGATCCTTAACCTAAAACCTATGTCTTCTAGACTCTTCCTTCTCGCTCACCAGTTTCCAATAACTCATCCACTTCCGTCTTGCTTAAACTTGTCCCCTTCTCTCCATTACTGCCATGGTCTCTTATTTAGCCTCCTCCATTCATCCCCAACTGTACTCAGTCACACTCATTCTCTACCAACCCATTCCACCCCTGGCAGCCCAGAGGGCTTTATTTAAAATGCAGAGCTTATCACCTAATTGTATCTAAGCACACTCTTTCTTGTCTCGTTTCTGCTGTTTCTTTTGCCCCCTCCTTCTGCCCCTAGTGCTGACAAAATGCTTAAATTCCTGAAACGGTGCCCCTATGGCTTTCCAAATGAACTTTCAACTTTTCCTATTCTTGTCTTCTTTTCCAGTCCCCATCTGCACTCCAGCCGGCATCCTCAACTCCTGAATACTGCCATCTCTGTATTTTTGCATGTGCGCAGCTCTCTACAGAGAATGGCTCATCGGCGTCACCAACTCTTTCACCAGGTAGAGAACTAGAGCGCAGATCCAGCTGATTCTCCTAACTGTCCCTCCAGTGAGTCCCACAGTCCTTTGTGCTTGTATCTCTAGGAGCTTTCGTGCTGGTCACACTGTGTTCAAAGTCCTAAAGATTTTAATCTCCTCAGGAGCAAAAACTCTGGCAGGACACCCCCAGTATAAGCCTAATGCTCACCACATAATACCTACTTAATAATTACTTCTTGAATGAAACAGTCTCTGCCTCCACCAAAACTTTCAATGTTAACAAGCTGTTAGTGCACACCAAAGAAAGGGTAGGAAAAGTAACTTTTTGTAACCTGTGGCACTAAATTTTTACTTTCATATAATTTGAATTCAACAAAACCATCTAAATAATCCATCTGGTTGATTAAAATGCAATTTTTACATGAAACTATGAACGGGAGTTTAGGGTTTAAAATAACTTTGTATACTATTTGAATTGTTCTCTCTGATGGAATCCTATCTGCAGTTTAATCACAGTGTTTATTGATGTTTCCATAAATGTATCTGCACTGAAGCACAGTTTATTTTCCAGACCGCAGAGCTCTAATTTCAACTACCCCAGAGAATACCCATCATTTTCATCCAATTCCTTGACTTCATAGGAGGTCTTCCTTTCTTCTCAATGAGACAAATGAACCATTTCCCATCATTTAAGCTCACAGAGGCTGCTGTAGTGGAAGTCCTCTGCACAAGAGAGAACAATTCATTAAGCACTCAACAATACTACACTAAGTGCCAGGAGAAATTAAGGACCTAGATAAAGACCTGTTGTTGAGGAACCTCCATTTTTAGGTATAAGTAGACAGCAACTTGGGAGAGACTGCTGTCAGCAACCCTGCATTCTTCTCAGTCTCTCCACCTCTTCCCGGCTTGCTTTTTCTTTCCCTTTTCTGCTTTCCTAAACTTTTTGTCCCCTCTCTCTTTTCTTTTCTGAGAATCCCTTCACCCTTGCCCTTGGACTTAGGCCTGATATCAACAATCCCAATAGCTTAAGACTCCTAGGCTAATACCAAACATTTTTCTTACTTCTTCCCTCAACTTCTACTGCCCCAGGTTCCACAGTCAGAGCATCCCCTCAACCCCACCAGTGAGGAGTATTTCTGCAGAAGATTTGACTTCTCTGACATAATTTCTATTGAAGGAAGTCACTCCTGCACAATCTTTACAGAGTGATGTTACATCAGATAAGATAATGAGTATAAAAATATGCTAACACCGTAAAGTGCTGCACAAATCCTATCACTGTGATGATGTTTAGGATAGTTTTTAAGTAAAAAGATAAGAAATAAGCATGTGACTGTCCCATGGACCAAAATAACTCATTTGATCTTGATTTATAACTCTGCCTAAATTTTCTGTCCTAAAGATAACCTTAATCTTTAAGAATGTATAATGGTGGGTGAGTGGGAGTGGTGCAAGGGGGAATAAATGATGAGGATAGGGGTACATTTAGTGACAAATACAGGAATTTCTACACAATCCCTTTGGGAAGTGTTGCTTACATTAACTACAGGTTCTATTGTAATAATATCATTAATAATAATAGGAAATATTTATTAGGTAATTTACCATGCACAGACACTCTTTTAAGTGTTGTTTTGTTTTTTTTTTTTTCACTCTCTATCCTCCCAACAACACTGTGAGACAGGAAGTGTTATTACTCTTGTTTCACAGAGAGAAACCGAGGCGCATATGGTTATGTCAACCCCAAGTCTGGAGCCCATACTCCTGGCCTTTCAGCATTGACCTGAACTTGAGCCATGGGCTGAAGAGCCAAGTTACGTAGAGTTAAAGCTGATGCACCACTCGGCAATAACCTTCAGATTCATGAGATAATAAATTCCTGATGCATGGTAAGCATACAGTAGATGTAAGCTAGCAACACATTGCCTCAGTGTTTCTTTGCTTCTAGAATAATGAACTGGCTCTGCTGATTGTCCCAAAACAAAACAATTTTTGAGGATCATGTGTTTAAAATAATGTGCCAAGTGTACACCCATGCAGACCCACAGTGAGCCAGCAGAACTGGGATCATTAAATACATCAGGCCCGGACCCTCCCAGGCTTGAGAGCAGAATGGGGCATCAAGAAACCAGAAGCATTCATTTTTCCATTTGCTCCATTCCATGAAGGCCCTTTGTGAATAGAATTAATTGAATTTTTGGCCCCAAATCAATCCATACAGGGTAAAGCAGACACAGCCTAAGGTCTGTCTCTCTAAACAGATAAGGTGAAATAGAGAGCAAGGCAATTTTAGATAATTCTAATGTAGTTAGTACAGTTGAATAATTTAAGCCAAAAATCCCTGTTTAGCTTTAATGAAGGGTTTTAAAAATGAAATAATTTAGGTAATTGTCCCACATTTCCATTTCACTTTGCTTGTATCCACAAGGCTTAAACTTGCATTTGAGAAATTCATTTTTAAAAAGGACAAGGAACTTGGTTCTCTGTTCAGGGAGAAGAGAACATCTTTGCAGTCTTTACCTGATCGGAACCTTCCTTAGCCAGTTTTCTTTCACAAGTCCTCATCCGGACTTCCCTTGTAGCTCCTCCTATCAGAGAAAAGATATGGTCTATTATTTCAATAGGGTGTGAGTTACTTAGTATATTACTCCTTCCTGGAGTATGTGCAATTTAGAAAAGAGCCACTAAATCAGAGGAAAGCTTAACAGAAAGCAATGCATCATTATTGGTGCATTTCCAATATCCATAGTAGGCCAATATCTTTGAGCAGTGAAACTTCCCAGTTTCCTGTCAAATCCACAGGCATCTATTTGTGCTAGAGAAACTGAAGCACTTCAGACTTTTTGGCATTTTAAGAATTAGAAACAATACATCATGATATTATAAATACTAAGTCAATATGAAGTTTTATTAATAGAAAATGGCACACAATGGGATTATCTCTCAATATACCAGAGAGCTATGACGTTGAAGGTATTTCCTCACTCACAATGTGGTTTTCTTTTCAACTTTTTCATATATTATATAAGCTAGATAGACTATTATCTTCAAATGTAATGAAATATATGGTAAGTCTGACCATGATATTTGTCACCAAATATGTAAAATATTTTAGATATAAGAAAAGAAAGTATAAACAGGCCACATTTGTCACACACAGAAGGTACTGACTCATTAAATAGTATACATCTTTAGAATAAGTTTAAGAATCAGAGTTTGTGTGGTGTAGCTGTGTGTCTGCATCACACAATATATGTTTATGTGTCCCCAAGAAAAATGCCATCTAAATTTTAGAGACGCAACACGTTGGCTTGAGCTTTCACCAGTTAGTGTGAAAATTGCCCATATGCATTTTTTAATATGGTAAAAATTTAAGTCCAAAATTTAAAATAATTGCATTGTGTAAGAATTTGACTATTCTCATTATTAGAACTACTTTCTTTAATAACAAAATTACATGTATATATTGACTATGTATTGTTGGACATAGCACAATACTTGTATAGTATTTCAGTCTATCCTCTAAGAATTTTTTTTTAATTCTGATAAAATACAAATACATAAAATTTACCATATTAACTATTTTTAAAGTATAAAGTTCAATGTTGTTAAGAATATCACATCATTTTATCAAAGATTTCCAGAGCTTATCCACCTTGCAAAACTGAAAACTATTAAAAACAACTTCCCTTTCCCTCTCCTCTCAGCCCCTATTAGCTACCATTATACTAACTGTTTCTATGAATTTTACTTACTCTAGCTATCTCATGTACATGATATCATAGAATATTTTTATGACTGCCTTATTTTACTTATGGAATTCCCTGGTGGCTCAGACAGTAAAGCGTTTGCCTGCAATATGGGAGACTCAGGTTCAATCCCTGGGTCAGGAAGATCCCCTGGAGAAGGAAATGGCAACCCACTCTAGTACTCTTGCCTAAAGACTTCCACGGATGGAGGAGCCTAGTGGGCTACAGTACATGGGGTCGCAAAGAGTCGTACACGACTGAGCAAATTCACTTTCACTTTCTTTATTTTATTTAGCATAATATCCCTAAGGTTCATCCAGATTAAAATGTGTGTTAGAATTTCCTTCCATTTTAAGGCTAAATAAAACCCCATTGCAGATATATACCACATTTTTGCTTATCTGTTTATCCCTCAATGGTCTCTTGGGTTGCTTCCAAATTTTAGCTGTTGTGAATAATGCTGCTGTAGACATAGGTAGCACAGGTATACAAATATCTCTTTGAGACCCTATTTTCAGTTTTGGGGGTATATACCCAGAAATGGAATTGCTGGATGATACGGTAATTCTATTTTAAATTTGGGGGGGCACCATAATGTTTTCTGCAGGGGCTGCATCCTTTAACATTGCACCAGCAGTGCACCCAAGTTCTAATATGTCAGCATTCTCACCAGTACTTGTTATTTTCTGGCTTTTTGATATCTATCCTGATGGAGGTGAGAAAGAATAATTTTTAAAAATATTTCAGTTCAGTTCAGTGGCTCATTCGCATCCGACTCTTTGCAACCCCATGAATCGCAGCACGCCAGGCCTCCCTGTCCATCACCAACTCCCGGAGTTCACTCAAACTCACATCCATCGAGTGGGTGATGCCATCCAGCCATCTCATCCTCTGTCGTCCCCTTTTCTTCCTGCCCCTAATCCCTCCCAGCATCAGAATCTTTTCCAATAAGTCAACTCTTCACATGAGGTGGCCAAAGTACTGGAGTTTCAGCTTTAGCATCATCCCTTCCAAAGAACACCCAGGGCTAAAATATTTGCCTAAAGTCAAAGACAGAGATTATTTATTGATTGAACCAAATACTGCATTTGGTTGTTGAAGACATTTGGAACTGGACATACGTGGATTCAAATCACAACCCCATCACATTCTGTTTCTTCTCCAGTGTTATAGAAATATTCACACCTTCCTTATTAGATTGTTCTAATGACTAAGTTAATGTGAACCAAGCACGTAGCACAGTGTAAGTGTTCAAAAACGGTCAGTTTGTACTGATTGGAACTGATACTAGAATAAGAATACTTGAGATATCCATTCATAAAAATCCTGCTGTCTTGTTGGGAAGAGACAATTAACTCACATGGGACATCTAAATGATGAGAGGAAATCAAAAATATAGAATTCAATACAGGCAGAAATCAACCCACAGCTTTTAGAGCACTTAGTGGGCTTCCCCAGCGGCTCCGTGGTAAAGAAGCTGACTGCCAATTCAGGAGATGCAGTTTTGACCCTTGGGTCAGGAAGACCCACAGAAGGGGGAAATGGCAACCCACTCCCATATTTTTGCCTGGGAAATCCCATGGACAGAGGAGCCTGGTGGGCTACAGTCCATGGGGGTCACAAAAGAGTCAGACACGACTTGGTGACTAAACAACAGCAACAATGTCCATGGTTCCTGTGACTTGCGTAAAGGAGAAAAAGTCACCTCCATGATTTTTCCACCTGGCATCACCCTCAGGTTAAAAACAAAAAGGATGCAAGTAGACTTTTCATTCCTTCTACACCAATATAGGTGGTCAAATAGGGGTCAGCGGGAAACTGACTGGCAAACCAAATCAGAGGTGGCAAGACCTGGAGGTCTGCCATACCGACACGGCAGGAAAGAGGGAAACTTGGGATCATGGCAAGTTTTAAGGAGTCAAGCAGTAAGCAGCAAGCACAGGTCTGGGAAAAGAGTTGGTTGGGTCTGCTACCTAAGATCAAGTATTCAGCCAGAGGCAGGACTCTAGTAACCCAGAAAAGGGTCTAAAGTCAGATATATCCTAGAGCAACTGCTATATCAAGCAAACTATCAAGGTGACCTAGTTAGACAAGGATTCACTTGGCTACTGGAATTGGGCACTGAAGCAAAACAATAGCCTGAATACCACAGAGGGTAGGAGGTCTTATAAAGCATAAACTGTCAACTCTCGGATCAATTCCTTTAAAAAAAAAACTCTCTAATTAAAAAATAGGCTTGAGATAGCAGACTTAATGTGGTGGCTCCATCTGAGAATCAAAGGAACTATGGAGTCAAAGAGTGAGTGGTTTGCTCAAGAACCTTGTACTCTCTGCTAAAATTGAAATGACCTGAAATGCAGACTGTTAGGTGGGCTTATACTCTAAACTCTTAATAAATATACGTTGAATGAATGATTTGTGGTTAATGAATCATTAGCTTTGCTGGCATTATAGGCAGGTCATTCGTTTATTCATTTGCCCAACATTAATTGAATACCTGTTACATACTGGGTCCTATTCCGAGTGCTATGGATACAGAGATGAATAAACCAAAATGTTCCCAGTCTAATAAGCAATGAGAATTTCTTGGCAACCAAGAATCTTTAGATCAAGCATACTTCTCCATGGATTATTTCAACTTCCTGCCAACATTTTACAATGAAACTGGAGCACATGGTGAGTGATTCTCTGATCCATGTGAGAACACACACTGTACCTCCACACTGGTATAAAACTGCAAGAGGTAGAAGTGAAAAATAGGAACTGTTTCAGTAGTTTTCAGAACATTTCTACAAACATCCAGGTTTTGGTCTAACAGATAGCCTGGCTTCACTGCTTACTAGCCATGAAACACTGGGAAGAATATAACTCGCTGTGATTCATCTTTAAAACAGGCACAATAATGATATCTACCTCATAGGTACTATTATGTATTGAACAAAATAAGCACTCAATAAGAGTTGATCTTTTTAAAATGTATGTTGTTAATAACTTCTTTTTACAGATACTAAAATGTTCTGAGATGTGAGACAAGTTTGCCACAGTGGTTACTTTGACCAGTGGTAGAACTGAAAATAACACTGATTTCCTCTTTTCCAAATTCCTTCCAAAACATGTTCCTGGCTCTCCTCACCACAAATCTGAAATATTGGAAAGATTTACTCAATATTAAAGAAAAAACTTTGTATCTCAACAATATACCATAGCTTAAAAGCATATATCTCAATAATGTGCTATGGCTTAAAGTAAAATTAGTATACTATATTCTTGAAATAAAAAATTATGAAAGGAAAGGAGGAGAAAGGGAAGGAGGGGGTGCAGTTAAATTTGGGGGTAAAGTATATTATACTTGGTACTTTGGAACTTAGTCTGAGCTTTTGAAATATGTAATTATCCATAATCTACTCAATAAATATTTATTGAGTGCCTACCATGTGCCAGGAATTACTCCAGGTGCTGGAGATACTTCTGTGAGCAACAACAAAACCCTGACCTCTTGGAAATACAACAAGTGGGGAGAAATGGAATATAATCAAATAAATATGTAATATTATTCAGGAAATGACAGATGTTATAAAGAAAAATAAAGCAAGGTAAAGGCATAGAGACTGACATGGAGATAACTTCAGATAGGCTGGTCTCTCTGAGGAGGTGATGCTTGAGGCCCAAATGGAAGAAGCACAGCATGCAGTAATCTGGGGAACAGCATTCTAACCAAAGAAACAGCCAGTACAGAGGTTCTGAGAAGAGAGTATTGTGCTCAAAGAATAGCAAGAATGCCAGTTTGGAAACTACAGGAGAGTGGGTGATGGAGGGATAGCAGGAGATGAAATCACAGAGCTATTCAGCGGTCAGATCACAGAAGCCAAACTTAGGGTTTGGGAATTTGTTGTTAAGTATAATAGAAAGTCCTTGGATACTTTTAATAGAGAAATGACATGGTCCGGTTTGTTAAAAAGATTTTTCTGAATGTTTTGTGAAAAATAAACTGGAAGGAGACAAGACTGGGAACTGGAGGCTATTGCCGTCATGTGGGTAAATAATGATGTTGGACCGGGTTGAGGTAGTGGAAGCAGCAGCCGTAGAAGTGGTAACAGCAATAGTAGTCATCAGAATTGGTAGGTTTCAGGATATAATCTAAAGGTAGAGCTAGTAGGCCTGCTGATGATGAACTGGCTATTGGGAGTGAGACGAAGAGGAAAATCGAAAATGACTCTTGCTTTGGAGTGCTTAACTGGTGGAATGTAAGTTCTCTCCTGAAATGAAAGACTTGGAGAAAAAGGGGGTTAGATCCTCAGTTATACTTTGTGTGTGCATGCTCAGTCATGGCCAACCCTTTGCAACCCCTTCCTCTGTCCATGGGATTTCCCAGGCAAAAGTACTGGAGGGGGTTACCATTTCCTTTGCAGAGGATCTTCCCCACCCAGGGACTGAACCCTCATCATCCCCTGCATTGGCAGGCGGATTCTTTATCACTGAGCCCCCAGGGAAGTCCCAGTTATAACTTAGACATGTTAAATTTGAGATGCCTATTAGACATCTCAGTGGAGATGTTGTTCAGGCAGTTAGGCAAAAGTCTGAGGAAGAAACTGGAGCTGGAAGTGTAAGTCTGAAAGACATTAGCCCTTAGATCACTAGACAGTGAACAGAAAATAAAGAAAAGAGAGCTGGCAACTGAGCCCTAGGTCATTCTACCATTCAGAGTTCTATTAATGAGGAAGACCCAACACAAGAGACTGATAAGGAGCAACCAGCCTGGTAGCAAAAAAATCAGGAAAGTAAGAAATCAAGAATTATAGAGTATCCAGAAGAAAACAAATGAGTACAACTTACATAAAATGGCTCTTGGATAGTCTTCATAATAAGAGAAAATAAAATTTTAACATCATTGCAATATCATTATTGACCCATCAGATTAACAAAGATTAAAAAGCTTAATTACATACTTTATTGGCGAGGTTGTAAGGAAATAGTCATGTACTGCAGATGGGTGTGTAAACCAGCACATTTTCTTTGAAGAGCAATTTTTTTTTCTGTTTATTTCTTTTTTTTAATATAAATTTATTTAACTGGAGGCTAATTACTACAATATTGTATTGGTTTGCCATACATCAACATGAATCCCCACGGGTGTACATGTGTTCCCCATCCTGAACCCCCTCCCTGCTCCCTCCCCATACCATCCCTCTGGGTCGTCCCAGTGCACCAGCCCCGAGCATCCTGTATCCTGCATCAAACCTGGACTGGCAATTCCTTTCACATATGATATACATGTTTCAATGCCATTCTCCCAAATCATCCCACCTTCGCCCTCTCCCACAGAGTCCATAAGACTGTTCTGTGTCTCTTTGCTGTCTCACATACAGGATTATTGTTACCATCTTTCTAAATTCCATATATATGCATTAGTATACTGCATTGGACTTCCCTGGTGGCTTAGATGGTAAAGCATCTGTATACAATGTGGGAGACCCAGATTCAATCCCTGGGTTGGGAAGATCCCCTGGAGAAGGAAATGGCGGTCCACTCCAGGACTATTGCCTGGAAAATCCCATGGACAGAGGAGCCTGGTAGGCTACAGTCCATGGGGTCGCAAAGAGTCGGACATGACTGAGCGACTTCACTTTCACTCGCTATACTGTATTGGTGTTTTTCTTTCTGGTTTACTTCACTCTGTATAATAGGCTCCAGTTTCATCCACCTCATTACAACTGATTCAAACGTATTCTTTTTAAGGGCTGAGTAATACTCCACTGTGTATATGTACCACAGCCTTCTTATCCATTCATCTGCTGATGGACATCTAGGTTGCTTACATGTCCTGGCTGTTATAAACAGAGCTGCGATGAACATTGGGGTACATGTGTCTCTTTCAATCCTGGTGTCCTCAGTGTGTATGCCCAGCAGTGGGATTGCTGGGTCATATGGCAGTTCTATTTCCAGTTTTTTAAGGAATCTCCACACTGAAGAGCAATTTGACAACAAAATTTTAAGAGTAAATATACTGTTTGACCAATCAATTCTACTTCTGGGAATTGATCGTATAGTGTGTTTATACACGTGAAAAATGATAAATGTACAAGGATATACACTGAACAATTACATTCAAGAGCAAAAGGTCGGAAACAATCATCAAGGAACTGGTTAAACAAATTATGACTCATCCTAAAATAAATACAATAAAATTATGAGAGATGGTTAAATTATGGCTCATCTCAGAATACTATTTAGCTAATAAAAAGACAAGACGGATTTATAGGTACCATATGGAGGGTTCCTGAAGATATGTGATTAAGTGAAACAAGTCAAAATTTAGATTAGTATCTTTATTATGTTACTATATCTTTTATAAGAAAATAAAAGAATATAGTTATCTACATATTTGTATATGCCTATATTTGTATATATCCTTAAAGGATACACAATAATCTGGTTATAATGTTATATCTTATACATTTTGAATTTTATGGCACATCTATATATTTCTATTTTTTAATTTTTCTTTCTTTTTTGAGGATGGAGTGTTGCCAAGAGGTCAAGTAAATTAAGGACTGAAAATTGACCATTGATAAGGCAAGATAGAGTTTCCTAGTGATCTTTATAAAGTTGAGTCCACTGGACTGATATCAGGATGAAAATCTGATGATACATTGAAGTGAGTGGGAGGTTGAGTACATGGTGATAGTGAGCCCAGAGTTTTGTATTGGGAAAACATTGGATTTTGTTTCTACTTCTGACTCAGCCATTTCTAATTCTTTCAATCTGGACAAATCACTTGATTTTTGTGAGCCCCAAATTACTACATGAGTAAGATGAAGAAGTCATATCTGCCCAGCCAACTGAAGAGTATTTTTATTGGGCTCAAATGAGAGAATGTCTCATAACTGATACACTGTAAAGCCCTGGTGGATAAGATGCATCACTGTTGTAATCACTACCCAAGCACCCTTGTACTGCAGAAGAAATTCTAAAAGAAGTATTTTTGGAAAGTTGAAGATTTGGTATTAGCTCTGTGGGTCTTTTTTAATAATATAACCTGTATTATATTCTAGGTGTGTCTATATTGCTGCTTTCTTAAATGTCTCTTTTTCCAAATTAAAATATATATATTTTTGGCTTAAAACTTTTGATTTTAAAGCTATAGCTTTAAAAACATTGTAGGAAAGTATTACTGGTTATCATTGCTTTAACATTATTTTGATAAATAAATATATATAAATCATAAAAATAAAATATTATTTTTAGTCTCATTTCCCAGAAACAATCACTAGTAACTAATACATTTTCAAATCTTTCCAGATATTTCTCTGTCATAATCAATACCCTTACACATATTTGCTTTTGGACTTAAACAAAATCTACTTAGCCCTTCCTGGTACTTTTTAATACAAATGTTAACCACAGTGTTCCCCAAAACACATGACCTATCCAGACTTGACTTGTAATAGGAAAATCAAGAGATTTTTTTTGTTGTTGTTATAAAGAACACTCATATAAAATTTGTAAAGAAACCATCAATTTTAGTTCTTTTAGTTTTAGTTCTTTTCTAAATATTTAAACTTAGGTACTGAGTAGAAGTTGTAGAGCTAATTTTCCCCTCTCAGATAATGCTTCTCTCGTTGGAAGCTGGGACAATAGCATGGATGGGTGCCTTGCAGAGTGAGAACTGCAAAACCTCCTCTGCTACTAACAGTTTTGACCAAGATAATAAGGAATCCCCTAATTTAGCCCTGAACACTCAATAGTGAATAACATATTCTTACTTGAAAGAGAAATTTTAAGGCATAATAAATATTCTTTTTCATCAAGTTAACCTTTGTTTGCATAAGTAGCTCAATCTCTAGGGCAGGTCCAGCAGTAAAAAGTACACGTGAAGCATGCAGGACACCTCTGTCTACAGAGACTTAGCATGCACTGCTGAGTTTCTCTTTTCCTTCTTACCTTCTAATTACACTTCATTAAGGCAATGTCTGAACTTGCAGCAACACCAAATGAATGGGAAAATAGCAAAGTTTGGCTATGTTTACAAAAAAGTTGTGTTTTTTTTTTCTTCTCATTTTTATATATTAGTCTGTATGGGCTGCCATAACAAAATGTCATAGACTGGGTGGCTTCAACAATAGAATTTTTTTTTTTTAAAGCAATCTGGAAGCTTGAAACTCCAATATCAAGTTACCAGCATGGTTGTTTTTCTAATTATGGCTCTTTTCCTAGATTGCAGACATTCACCTTCTCATGTCCTCACATGTTATAGAGAGAGTCAGCAAGCTTTCTGGTGTCTCTTCTTACAAGGGCACTAATCTCATCTTCAGGGCCCTATCCTTGTGACATCATGTCACCCTAATTACTTCAAAAAGGCCCCATCTCCAGATGGGGAAGTTCAGACTTTAACCTATGAATTTGGGGTTGATATAAATATTCAGTCCATAACACTAGTACTTTCTGACATAATTTTTACGGTTAAAAGAATTATAGAAAGAATAAAAAGTAGTAAAAAATGCCCTGTGTGTCTTTGAATATATCTCAGTTTCTTCTATTTGTTAAAATAAGAAAAGTGAGTCTAGAGACTCACTATCAGAGCTGAAATTCCATTTGTTTAAAGAAAAAAAGTTACAGTACATAATTTTTCTAACAGCAATTGAATTAATTTCTATCCAGCTGTGAAAGTATGATTGAATTATACCGTCCCTTCCCTTTCAAAAATTATTTTTTCCAAACAAAAATCCAGTTTTGTTACTAAAAATAACTTACAATATCTATAGGAGAAGTGGTTTTAATGTTGCAAAATCATAAGTAACATATATCACCTAACTGATAAAGAATTAAGAGAAACTGTGAGGAGCAATCCACCAGAGAAAAACTTTAAGGGATTCAAATTTCTTATTAATTTCCATTTAGCATCTCACATTCATCTCTGAATTTACTCCTTCACACATTGATAATGTTATTACAACCAGACTCAATACAATTAGTTTGTAATCTTTCCACTTCCATAGTGATATAGAACTGCCTAAGCTTCATTTGTGAGGATGAAGCTTGATAGGTTACATGACTGTCACAAGACACTTTTCAGATACTATGAATTTAGATAAGTTAGTATTTAGGAATTTTGTTATTGTTAGGATTCAGACATCTTATAAACTGTAAGAACAGTACTATAAACTCCAAAGTTAAGTTCAGTTTAGTTCAGTGGCTCAGTCATGTCTGACTCTTTGCGACCCCATGGACTGCAGCACGCTAGGCCTCCCTGTCCATCACCAACTCCCAGAGTTTACTCAAACTCATGTCCATTGAGTCGGTGAGGCCATCCAACCATCTCATCCTCAGTTGTCCCCTTCTCCTCCCATCTTCAATCTTTCCCAGCATCAAGGTGTTTTCAAATAAGTCAATGCTTTGCATCAAGTGGACAAAAACTCTCAGAGAAACCAAGTTGCAGCAGTGCTTGCCCAAAAGGGGATAAGGATTTTGAAGAATATAGGGGATGCTAAGAATCCTGCCTACATTTGATGCAATAATGGATTTTATGCAAATTACATCTGATGCAATTACTTAAATAATTTATGAAAATTCTAGTTAAAGGCTGTTTTAAGCAACTGTAAATGTAACAACCAAATGTACTAACCCTGAGTCTAAGTCAATGCATGCCCATTCTGAGGCAGGAAGATATAGGACATGGAGAGTGTGGAACTTACAAAAGGAGCCATACAAAAGAACCAGCACTAGGTCAAAGATATTTTTCTGATCCACACTTACCTAAGATATCACCAGTTCCCTCCTGTAAAGAGATGAATGTCTCCATCAGAATAACATTCAATACTCACTGTAATTTGTTGGCATGTATTCAAGCATAACTTAGTTTTAAGTATAATAGTACTAATTTGCTGTCTGGGTTCAGTCATTTTCAATTGCACACAATTTCTTCAAACCTTATTAAAGAATGTTGTCTGAAAGAAGTGATCCTCAAGACTCAAAGTACCAACTGCAGTCAAGATTGGGTTGTTCAAAGTGCCTGGGGCAGGAGTGTCGTTCCTAGCAGAGGGTGCGTGTGTGTGTGTGTGTGTGTGTGTGTGTGTGTGTGTGTTTGCGTGTGCTCAGTTATGTCCAACTCTTTGAAACCCCATGGATGGTAACCCATGAGTCTCCTCTGTGCAGGATTACTGGAGTGGGTTGCCATTTCCTACTCCAGCAGAGGGTACTTAAACAGGTCTTATCCCTACCTGGGTGTATACATATTACACCAGCCATTAACTGGACACTAAACATGTTTACTATAGTGCACAGGGCATTGTCCCTGACTTCCAGAAATGTATAGTATAGCTGAGGAGACAAAACTGATATACATGCACTCACAAATTTAGCAAAGGAGAGCCTATATATAAGATGATGTGCTAAGCAGGATATAAAGAGAAATGAGACTGCATGATCCCTGCCCTCAAAATGACTATAAGTAGTGGAGAACATAATAACAGCAATAAAATAATCATTTCAAACATAAATTGGCTCAGATGGTAAAGAATCTGCATGCAATGCAGGAGACCTGGGTTCAGTCCCTGGGTTGGGAAGATCCCGTGGAGGAAGGCATGGCAGCCCTCTCTAGTATTCTTGCCTGGAGAATCCTCATGGCCAGAGGAGCCTGGTGGGCTACAGTCCATGGGATCGCAAAGAGTCATATATGACTCAGCAACTAACACACACACACACACAATGTGCAAAAAACAGCACCAAGAGTTTTACAGCACATGTACAATCTCACTTAATCCTCATATTAACATGATAGGATAGATATTACTGTTCTTATTTTACAGATGAAGAAACTAAGCTCAAGAGTTTAAGTAAGTGGTTAGGTTTATAAAGGGCTTCTCTGGTGGCTCAGCTGGTATAGAATCCACCTGCAATGTGGGAGACCTGGGTTCGGTCCCTGGGTTGGAAAGATCCCATGTAGAAAGGAATGGCTACTCACTCCAGTATTCTGGCCTGGGGGAACTCTATGGACTGTATAGTCCATGGGGAAGCAGAGTCAGATACAACTGATCTACTTTCACTCACTAGGTTTATAAAACTAGTAAGCAGTACTTGTGGATCTGAGTCTAAAGAGCAGTAGCTCCTTCCTGTAATAGCATACTGCGTCTCCCACTTGTAGACAAATTACTGTGAAATGGCAAACATTATAAAAAGTAGACCCATGAACTTCAGTGTTTTACAGCAGTCATTTCCAGCCTGAGGGAACTGGAAATGTTTGGTGGAGGAGATGGCCTTTGAGCTGGCCTTTGCGCAACAGTGAGAAGCCTAATAAGAGATGAGTAACTGTAGGAAGCTGGATCACTCCAGGAAGTACATAAGCAAAGGCACAGAGGCAGTACAGAATACAGGAGGAATGATTAATAATCTATTTTGGTGGTCATCTGGAAATAAAATAGTGGTGTGATGCAAAAAAGTAAGTTGGAATCACTTTGGAATCAAATGGTAACAAGCAGATCTTAAATACTGCTTTAAGGAATTTAGACTATTTGGAGGGTACTGTTGACCTATTGAAAGGTGTTTGTGAAAGAAGGGCATAATAACAGTGTTTCAATGTGCTTAAGCAAAGAGATAATCATTAGGTGATGATACATGACAATTATTAACAAATATGAGCTCAGTGTGAGGAAATATTCTTGTCATAATATTAGGAGAGAACTGGTTAACCTTACCTTCAGGAGTGGTTATAAATAACTAATCACATCCTGACCAGAATCATCACAGTCTAGACTGGGCCAAGAAGGTTTATAAACTCAGTTTCACCCCCAACTGTTTGATCACACTGGGAAAAATAATAAAGTAGCCAGGAAAATAAAATAATAATCCATAATAACAGCTAATCTTGGTAGGGGTTATATTATATGTCAGGCACTGCCCTCTAAGCCTTTATAATAACTGTCTGCCATCTGTGGAGTCCAGGTTCATTGCAAAGGAGGTTAGACAGTCCTGTGAACTATTTAAATTAAGCTATCTGTGAAGTCAGAGAATTCATCACCTTTCACGACATCTAGTTATGATTACTAGTGACATAAAACGTAGTCTTTTTGCCCCTGTTGAACAGTCAGGGATAAACACTGAAATCATGCACCAACTTTCATTTTCCTAAACTCCATAAGGTTCATTTGTCTCTAACATGTTTCCATTTCCAGGATTACAGTTTCTTTTACATTAGTTACATTTTATGATGCTTGTTTTCCGGCACTTCTGTCTCTTCAGCAAACTCTCTCTTCTCCAAATCAGAGTGTAGGATGGGTTATTTCTAGGAAAAGCTTCTTCAAATAAACTGATTCCACCCACCATGTATTCATTCTGGTGTCTTGTTCCTGCATTTCAAAGCACTTTTGGAGCCTACAGCTCACTATGGTTGCCTAAACCTTCTCAATGTAATGAGGGAAAGAGATTGTGTGAAAGAAAAAGTTGGATTTGTGACCCCTGTAAATCTTAATTACCAAAGGAAAGCCAGCTACCTGTATTCTCACGCAGCAAATACCTACGGTAAATAATCTATACTAGGTCATATTAGGACAGAATGTGTATGTATCAGAGGGACTAGTCTGAGCCAAATTATTATCTGTGTGTTCTTTAGTGAAAGAAATTATTTCTTAATTATCTTTGCAAGTCTGAATTGCCTAGCATGGTGAATTGCACACTCTAGACACCAAATAGTTAATAAATGTTTTTGTTTTTTTTTTTTAATAAACACAGATTGGTGGAAGGGAGAGGAAATAAAATTCAAACATGAACAACTCACTTGTTTTAACAACTTGAGTTAAAATGTTAAATGAAGAATGAGGCTAATGGCTAAATTTGGGCAACATGTTGGATTTTTACAGGGATTTTATAATCTTTTCTTTTACATGACCAATATAATGAATATCTTTATTAATAATAACTATTTAAGTCAACAACTCAGGCAGCCACCAGGTGGTCACTGAGAGGTCAGTGAAAATTAAAATCATATACATCCCTCCCTCTCACCTCATTTGCTTTTCTCACCATCTCCTTCATTTTAATGAACAGTGTAGTGGGTTGAATAATGAGCCCCCCAAAATCCTTAGACCCTGTGAACATTACCTTATTTAGTAAAGGAGACTTTCAGTAAGGATTTGTGATGGAATCATCCTGAATTATCCCATGGGGGGCCTAAGACAAGCACCCTCAGAGACAGAGAGCAGGAGTCAGTGTGACCACAGAACCAGAGATGGGAAAAATACAGCCGAGGGGTGTCAATGAAAGCCAACAGACACCAGAGCCAGGGGACACAAAGAGCTGGATTCTCCTCGAGAACCTTCAGAGGGAGTGCAGGCTCACCAACACTAAGATTTTGAACTCACAGTCTCCAGAACTGCGACAGAATACGTTTCTGTCATTTGAAGTCATCCAGTTTGTCATAATCTTCTACAGCGTTCCTAAAAATCTAACAGAAAGGACAACTCTTTCCTTCCAGTTGCTCACTAAAACTCCAAGAGTTGTCCTTAACTTGCATCTTTCTCTCATGTCGCCAATCTACCCCACAGTGGCAAAGAATTTATGCTTTTAAAATACATCCAGAATCTGATCACTGACCACCACTTCCACTGCTGCCACCTGTCAAAACCACCATCCTATATTAGCCCCTTAAAGAGTCTCCTGTTTAAAGGAAATCAATCCTGAATATTCATTGGCAGGACTGATGTTGAAGCTGAAACTCCAACACTTTGGCCGCCTGATGGGAAGAGCTGACTCATTGGAAAAGACCTTGATGCTGGGAAAGATTGAAGGTGGGAGGAGAAGGGGATGACAGTGGATGAGATGGCTGGATGGCGTCACCGACTCAATGGACAAGAGTTTGAGCAAATTCTGGGAGTTGGTGATGGACAGGGAGGCCTGGCATACTGCAGTCCATGGGGTCACAAAAAGCTGGACACGACTGAGCGACTGAACCGAACCGAGCCGAGCAACTGAACTGAACTGAACTGAACTGAGTCTCCTTGAATCCACCTATGCCCCCTACAACCTATTCTCAGTATACCAGACAGACTGAATCTTTAAAACTTGAATATTGTAAAGTAATTAACCTCCAATTAAAATAAATAAATTTAAATTAAAAATAAATAAATAAAGACAAATGAAAAAAAAAACCTTAAATCAGAATTCCCACATTGGCCTGCGTGCATCCTGCCCACCCTTGCCTCATCCCCCTTGCCCCTAGCGGATTGCTCTGCTCCAGCCCACAGCAGGTATGCTCTTCCTTGCCCCTCCTCCAATACTCCAGGTGTGGTCTTTCCTCAAGGGCTTTGCACTGGCAATTCTTCCTGTTTAGAAAACTGTTTCCTCAGGTTATATCTCTGCAAAGTTCACTCCACCACCTCCTTTAAGGCATACTCCACGTGTCACCTTCTCAGAAGTAAAAACTTACTGAATAAGTAATCAAGTAAATGGGTTTCAAATCAATAACCTTTATAACTATCAAGCAGTTTTACTTTATAATTATTCTAACTAGTATCGTTCTTTCTTAAAGCCTATGACCTGGTCTTAGTGTCCTATTCATATATTCTCAAACTGTACAGAATTAGATTCCTTTACAATGTCTTGTTCATTAAATCCATGATTCCTTCATGACCTCAGATGTTCTGGAAGCATACTATAATGTCCAGTGTTTTCTGAAGTAGTGTGTGGTAACTTGCTTCAGTCATTAAATATGTGACATAAGTGAAATAGTCTTTTCTTTATAATCAGGAGACAAGCTTGTATCTCCTTATTTTTTTCCAAAGTTGTAAACTGCTGTCAGAAATACAGTTGGCGGTGGGTGTCCTGGTGGTTTCCACGCTAGGCTTGACTTGGGGACCACTACAGCTTGGCATCCCTAGCCTGTCCTGCCGCGGGCCACCTCTGGGCCTGTGGGCGCGCGTCTGGCAGCTCTCCAGGCGGGAGTGTAGCCGTGGCCAGTGGACCTGACTCCCCAGGCCCTGGCCACTACTGCTTGGAGCCACTGCGGAAATAAGATTATGCAGTCGTTTATGCTCCCTGCTTCTCCCTGCCGAATCCAGAAGCTCTGCTTTTGCACTGAGAGCCTTCAATGTAGAATTGGCTCAGGCTAGTTAAGGACCCTGTCTCTGAGAAAACAACTGGACTGATGCAAATGCAGTTTTGGGGGAAAATAAAGCTATGAATGATTTATACTGTGATAGTCCACCACATCAGCGTGTGGCCACTGAACTATGGAAGGCTGTCAGAAAACATAATCTGACTAAAAGATGGCCTGTGAAAATCACTGATGAAAGAGAAAAGAATTTGGATGACAAAGTATATCATAACATCCAGGAGCTAGGAAATTATGCTAAAAACACTCAGAGCTCTCTTCTTTATCTAACACTAGAAATATTGGGTATAAAGGATCTTCACGCAGATCATGCCACAAATCACATTGGAAAAACGCAAGGCATTGTCACTTGCTTGAGAGCAACACCCTGTCGTGGTAGCAGAAGAGAGCTGTTCCTTCCCATGGGTATTTGTATGCTGCGTGGTGTTTCACAAGAGGATTTTCTACAAAAGAGCCAAAATGAAAATGTGAGAGATGTGGTGTATGATATTGCCAGCCAGGCACACTTGCACCTAAAGCATGCTAGGTCCTTCCACGAAAGGGTTCCTGTGAAAGCATTTCCTGCTTTTATGCAGACAGTTGCTCTGGATGACTATTTAAAGAAAACCCGACAAGTGGATTTTGATCTATTCCACCCATCTTTACAGCAGAAGAATATTTTACTCCCATTATCTTTGTATATTCAGTCACGGAGAAAAAGATATTTTAAAAAGCAAAAAAGAGATATGGATGGCAATTAGTTAATGAATAATGTAAGAGAGTGGTTAGAATAACATAGAAAGTTAGTTTCAAAATGAACAAACCTATCAAAGAAAAAGCCATTTCTCCAATATGGTCAGGATGGTAGCAGGTATATTATCACTACAGGAAGCAAGTTTGACTGTCAGGTTGGTGAAGAATAATTACAATTGTCAGGCAGAAAAATGATGAGATTGTGGGAAATTGAGCATTCCAAAATTCTCACAGAAGTGTTGACTTCATGTTATAGTCTGCAAACTCATTTTAATGCTATAAGATCCAATTCACTTTTCCAGAAGTCAGCTGTTGCCAGTTTTTGTCCTGCCAATTGTGAAATGTTCCAGTGTGATTTTTGTGTTTGTTTGTTTTATTTGTTTGAGAATTCATTATCACATTGTCAGATTTCTAGGTCATTGCTTAGAAAGGCAATTTTAGTAGTGCTTTAAATCACCCATGTGATAAACCTTTTCTCTGGAACGACCTCTGTCTCAATCATCCAAAATAATTTCATAATCTCTCTTGGATAGAAAGTTTATAGATTTGAGGCCACACAATTCTTTTCTTGGCTAAAATAATAAATTTCCCCAAGCTAAAAAGAACTTTCCCAAACCATGTTGAAAAAAAAAAATTGTGATACTCTACAAAATGTCAATTTCAACAGCTCAAATTTATTTTCAGAAATTTCAAGTAGATCAAACACTTCTACAAGTTAGGCACTGTGGGTCTGCTTCTTGTTTTGCTAGATACCTGGTTTGTAGTATTTATAACAGCACGTAATTCCTTTGAAGTTAGTATTCTTGAAGTCTCCAGAGGCTTGGATAAGTTCCTCAGAGACAGACCTGGTATAATTTGTATAACAGCCTACGGCATTACCAGTTCACACTGTAATTTTGCCAGATCTTATAAAATAAGTTGGCTTGGCCCTAGTCATTAGAGAGATGGGCAGCCTCCAGGGTAAACCCAATTGCTGTAGAAACTATCATTAAAACTATTATTGAACATCTAGCTGGTGCCAAAAATACATCCAACTCATTGTAGTCATGGGGATCTACAGCAAGACAATGCTTCTGCACTATACAAGGGACACATGAATGCTTTAGAAGTTTTAATCCAGAGAAATGTTGAAATGGAAAAGCACTGGTCTCAGAAGGCACTCAGGCAACGTCATCCTGCTCCCTCTCATTCTGGACCACTTCCAGTTCCAGCATCCTTTAGCTCCTTTGTAGCCAGGAATCTGAAGAGAGACCCAGATGTAATTTGATCATGTTTGGCCAATTTTTATCTCCAAAACACTTTTCACATCTATCTCCTCTTTCTTCATGCCAAATACCACTGCCTTACTTCAGTCCTTCATACTGTTCACCTGGACTAACACAGGAACTTCCAAACTGGTCTCTCTAACTCCTGTCTACCCACCTCCCCCACCCCAAATATACCCACTTTGTTGCAGCCAGCATGGCTTGTCTAAAAATACACGAATGACTCTTTCACTCCCAAGTTTTGAATGGTTCTGAATTCATTCATCCATTCATGCTCCTGCACTGGGAATACAGTAGTAAACAAAACAGATCCGTTTTTGCCTTCTTGAAACTTACATGACTGTGGGTGAGACAGTGACATATGTAGCAGGAAAGAGAGAGTGATGGAGGTGGGGATATTTTAGAAAGGATAGTCAGGAGGGTCAATTCTCAGCAGAAGGGAGTGAGGGGAAAGGGTCAACCATGAGACAGATGGACACAGTGAGGAAGCACAAGTACTCTAGGCAGAGTGATTAGCAAGTGCAAAAGCCTGAGTCAGAGAGATGCTTGCGTGTTCCAGCACATCAAGGTGGCCTATGAGGTTGGAACCCAGGGTGTAAGGAGGTTGAAGGCAAAGTGGGGAGCAGAGAACAGGCCAATTCAAGTAAAGACTTGCCAACTCAAGCAAAGAATGTAGATTTTATTCTAGATGTGAAGGAGGCATGGGAGGTTTCAGCACTTACTGGGGAATGTCATTATCTGACTTATATTTTAGAAGGACCACTCTTGCTTCTGTGAAAAGGGTGGACTTTAGAGGAGCTACAATGGAAGACTTATTCCCACTATAGCTACGGACCTATTGCTGTGATCCTTGGTAGCTTGCACTAGGATGGTGATGGTAGTCAAATTTGGCATATCTGATCAAGAAGATTTGCTGAAGGATTGAATGAAGGTGAGTGTGAGAGAAAGCAAGGAATAAAAGACTCAATACTTCCTATAGAATAAAGGCTTTATTGTTGGGCTTTATTATATAGCATCCAGTTCCCTCTCAGTTTTACATCTGCTTCCTTCTTCATCCTCATCTCCTACCCACAGAAAATTTTCCTTCCAGGAATTCTGAATTCTGGGAGTTTCCTGCCCTATGTGCCCATGCTGTTTCGCATCTCTATGATGTTTTTCAGGCTGTACTTTTGTATGAATTTCCCTTTCTACCTATACAATTCTTTTCAATCTTCAAGACTCAGCTCCAGGCATCATTTCTGCAAGAAACATTTCCTGGGTTAACTTTCCAGGTTAGACTAAGTACCCTCTCCTATATGCAACATTCAGCAGTCTTGGCACTAATCATACTACACTGAAACTCAGGTTTTTGTCTAGCTTCCCACTGTCGCCTCCACAAAAGGGGCATCTTGCGTTATATGTCTTGGCATTCCCAGTGCCTCACTCAGGGCCTGCACACAACAGAGGCTCAATAAATGTTTGTTGATCTGAACTGAATCTCCCAAGAATTCTTCACACCATCAGTCAGCCTTGTCAGGGACAAGAGTGGATCAGATCATCAAAGAGCCATGGAGAGTGAAGTTTTCCTGGACATTATACAGACAGGCATGTTGACCACATGGATCACTCGCTCTTCATATTGAGTGCTCATGGCCTTTGGTCAAAGTAAGCCAACCCCAAAACATCTCTGGATATAATAGATACAGGGATCAAGGATTAAAGTTTGGAAGTAAATGGAAGAAAGGACTCAGTTACCTACTCCCTTTTGAACATGGGGTAACAAACTTCTAGAAAAAATGAAACGAAGCAAGCATAGTCATCTATTGTCTCTGTCAACACCAGCTGCTTTTCCTGGTCATCATAGCTGACGGAAAACATCCAGAGAATCAGTTTGCAAGCTGCAGGTACAGAGCAGTGTTCAGGGATCTAGAATCACATTACGTAAAGTGGGGTTTATATAAAGTTGACAGAATGTGCTGATGTGAGCCATTTACAGTTCAGTTGTAACAGAGCAGTCTGGCAAGCAGCTAGCTTTCTCTGGGAGATGATGTACTTTGGGTTCTGCTCTCAAGTCAGATTTAAAATAACAGTCTGAAGGGAACACAACCCCCTTTTAAAAATCCTGCCTTCTCTTCCTTAGATCCAGTGAAGCAAAAGAAGTTAGAAGAGTCTGCATAATACTAGCAGACTTTTCATTACTTTTTATGGAACTGCAACTTTATCTAAAGATTTATTTTTTTGGTCAGGGGAAACATAGTCAATATAGAAAACTTGATTTAATACAGCAGACAACAAACTCTTTTTTAAGAAACAACTATATTCCTTGAACTTTAAAAATTTGCCAGATGAATTAACCAACTCTAACAAATTTTCAGCATAGCTTCACTAGTTTCTATAAAACATGCAGCCAGTGACAATTCTATAAATGGATTAAATTATGGAAGAGACACAGATTGTCAGTCCATATATGTTGCATGTGTGTGAAAAGATTGAAAACTGTTTTCCATAAACACAAGAATGTATTGTCACCTGGTTTTATTTTCAGATATGTTCTCAAACATTTGTTTCAAATAGTTTTCCCAATTTGTTTTATATTTTTCCTGTTGTTTTTCATGGCTTCTTTAACTGTAATCAATTTTTTTTAATTTTTTATACTTAAATATTTTAATTTTTTTTTTTCCGGGGGAGAGAGAGAGAGAGAGAGAGAGAGAGAGTGTGTGTGTGTGTGTGTGTGTGTGTATGTGATGGTAAAAGGCTTTCTCCACCACAAGAGTGTAATACTGGCCACACTTGGTTTTTGTCTTTTAATTCAATGCTTTAGCTTTTACATTAAATCTTTAATTTATTTGGATTTTATGTTAATATAGTGAGTTCTTTTCATTTCTGATGACTAGTTTTAACATTATTTATTAAAGAATCCATCTTTTGATATTATCATCTTTATCATATATTTTATTCCTCCACTAACTTGAGTCTCCTTCTAGACTTATTAGTTTATCTCATCCTCTGTCTGTTCCTGTCCTAGCAAAAATCACATTGCTTTACTTACTAATGTCTTGATACTAGAGAAAATTACCCTTCATGAGTTTTCTTTTTCAGAATTTTATTAGCTGTTACACTTATTGACTATTCTATTTTTAAGAATATTGTTGGATATACTATGATCAAAATTATTTTTAGGTAAGAAATCTTTAGAATCATTTAGTCAAGTTCCCTTCAAAAAAAAATCCCATTTGAAATTATGACTAAGGTTACCATTAACACATTACATACTGTTCATGGGGTTCTCCCAGCAAGAATATGGAGTGGGTTGCCATTCCCTCCTCCAGTGGACCATGTTTTGTCAGAACTCTCCACTATGACCTGTCCATCTTGGGTGGCCCTGCATGGCATGGCACATAGCTTCATTGAGTTATCCAAGTCCCTTAGCCCTGGCAAGGCTGTGATCCATGAATGGTATGAAAAGGCTGTTACCTTGATTATTTAACTTATTGTCACCCTGATTATTTAACTTACATGTAGATTACATCATTCGAAATGCTGGACTAGATGAATCACACGCTGGAATCAAGATTGCCAGGAGAAATATCAACAACCTCAGAAATACAGATATCATTCTAATGGCAGAAAGTGAAGAGGAACTAAAGAGCCTCTTGATAAGGATGAAAGAAGAGAGTGAAAAAGCTGGTTTGAAATTCAACATTCAACAAATTAAGATCATGGCATCTAGTCCCATCACTTCATGGCAAATAAAAGGGGAAAAAGTGGAAACAATGACAGATTTTATTTTACTGGGCTTCAAAATCACTCTGGACCATGACTGCAGCCATAAAATTCAAATACACTTGCTCATTGGAAGGAAAGCTATGACAAACCTATACAGCATATTAAAAAGCAGAGACATCACTTTGCCAGCAAAGGTCTGTATAGTCAGAGCTAGTTTTCTAATAGTCATATACAGATGTGAGAGTTCCTTGGACTACAAGGAGGTCAAACCAGTCAATGCTAAAGAAAATCAATCCTGAATATTTAATGGAAGGACTGATGCTGAAGCTACAGCTCCAATACTTTGGCCACCTGATGCGAAGAGCCAACTCATTGGGAAAGACCCTGATGCTGGAAAAGATTGAGGGCAGGAGGAGAAGGGAGTGACAGAGAATGAGATGGTTACATAGTGTCACCGACTCAGTGGACATAAATTTGAGCAAACTCCAGGAGATAGTGAAAGACAAGGAAGCCTGGTGTGCTGCAGTCCCTGGGCTTATAAAGAGCTGGTCATGACTTAGTGACTGAATAGCAACAGCCGCCATTTACACTTTGATTGACTTTGCGATTATGGAATTCTTAATGTTAGTGATTTTTTCTAGCTAAGAAAAGATGTCTTCCCATTCTTTGTCTTCTTTTATGCCTCTAAGCACATTTTGTCAATTTATTCATAGGTTATGCATATTTCATGCTAGGTTTATCCCTAGGTATTGTGGATGTTTGCAACTTAGAAATTACAATTTGTCCAAATCCTACACATCAAGATTCAAAAAGATCTTACCCTCCAACATTTAGTCAGCATATCCTGTTAACATGCTACCTAATTTTCATTTCTAGCTCATCCTGAAATAAATGTGTCCTCACTAAGTTTCTTTAGTCATAGCCTTTAGAACTTTATCATTTGTAGCTGCCTAATATCTTGTAAACATTCTCAATATTTAAGTTGGTTCTTATATTATGAATCTATCCCTGCCACAGTATAAATACTACTCCTTCCAGTCTCATTTGCAGCTACAGTACAAGCATCAGACCTAGGTTGTGCCAAGCAAATACACCCATAGAAGACTCCAGAAGTAAAGCATGGAAGGTAGCAACACGAACCAGTGACCACATGTGCAGAAATTGATCTTCTGGCCAATGTGGAGTGGTATTATCTGATTCTTCAGAAAGTGTCTGACACATGGCACCAAGTGCAATCAGTGGAGGGTGGCAGCAGTGTGTACTCCTGGTAATAACAATCCTGCAGCACTTTATTGTTTAAGAATGTGTTGCATTCAAACCTGGTCTGATGGCTCCTGCAGAAAATTTGTGAGCTACCTGAACTACCTTAATAAATCTCTTTTTCTTTAAACTAACCAGAGTAAATTCTCTGGCTTGCAACGAAAACTGACCAATTTACAGATGAAAGATGAAAACCCATGTAGTAGACACTAAGGAAAAAAAAACCATTAGAAAAGTTGCTTATCTTTCTATACCCTAGGCATTTATCTAATTATGTCCTTTACCAGGCCTCTGACTAGTAAACAGTTTCTGTTTGAATTCCTCAAGTGCTGCTCAACTTGGATTCCTGGTATAAAAAGCAAACATACTTTCATAACATAGGACTTTGATCCCTCAGCTGTATAATTAACCATGTGTTATGGAGAAAAATGTATGAATTTGATCATTTTTAAAATCCTTCTTAATATTGATCATCAGTATATTTAGAGGAAATTGAAGTATACTTGAACACACAAATTAAGTATATGTATAGATATAAGCATCTGAATGCAGAATTCCAAAGATTAGCAAGAAGAGATAAGAAAGCCTTCTTCAGCAATCAATGCAAAGAAACAGAGGAAAAGAACAGAATGGGAAAGACTAGAGATCTCTTCAAGAAAATTAGAGATATCAAGGGAACATTTCATGCAAAGATGGGCTCGATAAAAGACAGAAATGGTCTGGACCTAACAGAAGCAGAAGATATTAAGAAGAGGTGGCAAGAATACATGGAAGAACTGTACAAAAAAGATATTCACGACCTGGATAATCACGATGGTGATTATCTAGAGCCAGACATCCTGGAATGTGAAGTCAAGTGGGCCTTAGAAAACATCACTATGAACAAAGCTAGTAGAGACGATGGCATTCCAGTTGAGCTATTTCACATCCTGAAAGATGATGCTGTGAAAGTGCTGCACTCAATATGCCAGCAAATTTGGAAAACTCAGCAGTGGCCACAGGACTGGAAAAGGTCAGTTTTCATTCCAATTCCAAAAAAGGCAATGCCAAAGAATGCTCCAACTACCGCACAATTGCACTCATCTCACATGCTAGTAAAGTAATGCTCAAAATTCTCCAAGCCAGGCTTCAGCAATACGGGAACCGTGAACTCCCTGATGTTCAAGCTGGTTTTAAAAAAGGCAGAGGAAGCAGAGATCAAATTGCCAACATATGCTGGATCATGGAAAAAGCAAGAGAGTTCCAGAAAAGCATCTACTTCTGCTTGATTGACTATGCCAATGCCTTTGACCATGTGGATCACAATAAACTGTGGAAAATTCTGCAAGAGATGGGAATACCAGACCACCTGACCTGCCTCTTGAGAAATATGTATGCAGGTCAGGAAGTAACAGTTAGAACTGGACATGGATCAACAGACTGGTTCCAAATAGGAAGAGTACGTCAAGGCTGTATATTGTCACCCTGCTTATTTAACTTCTATGCAGAGTACATCTGAGAAACACTGGACTAGAAGAAACACAAGCTGGAATCAAGATTGCTGGGAGAAATATCAATAACCTCAGATATGCAGATGACACCACCCTTATGGCAGAAAGTGAAGAGGAGCTAAAGGGCCTCTTGATGAAGGTGGAAGAGGAGAGTGAAAAAGTTGGCTTAAAGCTCAACATTCAGAAAACGAAGATCATAGCACCTGGTCTCATCACTTCATGGGAAATAGATGGGGAAACAGTGGAAACAGTGTCAGACTTTATTTTGGGGGGCTCCAAAATGACTGTAGATGGTGACTGCAGCCATGAAATTAAAAGACGCTTACTCCTTGGAAGGAAAGCTATGACCAACATAGATAGCATATTGAAAAGCAGAGACATTACTTTGCCAACTAAGGTCGCCTAGTCAAGGCTATGTATTTTCCAGTGGTCATGTATGGATGTGAGAGTTGGACTGTGAAGAAGGCTGAGCACCGAAGAATTGATGCTTTTGAACTGTGGTGTTGGAGAAGACTCTTGAGAGTCCTTTGGACTGCAAGGAGATCCAACCAGTCCATTCTGAAGATCAGCTCTGGGATTTCTTTGGAAGGAACGATGCTACAGCTGAAACTCCAGTACTTTGGCCACCTCATGCAAAGGGTTGACTCACTGGAAAAGCCTTTGATGCTGGGAGGGACTGGGAGCAGGAGGAGAAGGAGACAACCAAGGATGAGATGGCTGGATGGCATCACTGACTCAATGGATGTGAATCTGAGAGAAGTCCGGGGAGTTGGTGATGGACAGGGAGACCTGGCGTGCTGAGATTCATAGGGTCACAAAGAGTTGGACACGACTGAGCGACTGAACATAACTGATACAACTATTAATTCATGCTGAACGATAAACACATGTATTATTGCTAAACTATATACTGATCTTGGCTACACCATCACCATCAATAACCTTACATATTTTACTGGGTTTCCTAAGACATACTAATAAGCTAAAGGAGACCAGGACTTCAGAACTGAACGAGGATGGGATTTATTGCTTTTGTTATTGGCTTCTCATACAAGATTGCTAAGTATAAAATATGGACACAAGAAGCTGACAATACATTCTATTCTCTTCTTCTTTTAATCCTATTTTCTTTTTAAACCTCATATACGTGGGTGACCCATTTCTACTTTCAGGTCTCCTTTCCACTTCCTCAACTAGATAGTGAAAAATCTACTCTGTTCTCCCTTAGTCAAATTCAAAGATATCTAAGGCTTCTTCTCTATTTGCCTTCACCAAGACTGAGATAATCTCTACTCATTCTCAGAAGTGTACCTCATACCCTGTTCACGGTATCTGTTAGTTATTAGAAGAATAACGATTAACAGAGGATTAATTCTAGAATGCTCACACCCATCTCGGATGCCATTTATTTCTCTAGTTTCAGAACTGCTAGCCTGTAACCTTTATTAGGAAAGAAACTTGTGTCTCTCTTTATTTAGCACAGTCTCTGGTACATATAGGCTTCACAAGCACTATTTGTTAAATTATGTTTGGGGTTGGATTATCATTGATCTGTTTCTTGGATGTATGTGAAAATGCATATAACTGAATTTCAAATTTCCAAAGTATCTGAGGTGGTCTAAGGTCCAAATGGAGAAGGGAATGGCAAGCCACTTCAGTATTCTTGCCTTGAGAACCCCATGAACAGCATGAAAAGGCAAAATGAACCAAAAGAGGAACTCCACAGGTCATTAGTGCCCAATATGCTACTGGAGATCAGTGGAGAAATAACCCCAGAAAAAATGAACAGATAGAGCCAAAGCAAAAACAATACCCAGTTGTGCATGTGACTGGTAATAGAAGCAAGATCCGATGCTGTAAAGAGCAACATTGCATAGGAACCTGGAATGTCAGGTCCATGAATCAAGGCAAATTGGAAGTGGTCAAACGAGATAGCAAGGGTGAACATCGACATTCTAGGAATCAGCGAACTAACATGGACTGGAATGGGTGAATTTAACTCAGATGACCATTATATCTACTACTGTGGGCAGGAATCCCTCAGAAGAAATGAAGTAGCCATCATGGTCAACAAAAGAGTCCGAAATGCAGTACTTGGATGCAATCTCAAAAATGACAGAATGATCTCTGTTCGTCTCCAAGGCAAACCATTCAATATCACAGTTATCCAAGTCTATGCCTCAACCAGTAATGCTGAAGAAGCCGAAGTTGAATGGTTTTATGAAGACCTACAAGACCTTTTAGAACTAACACTCAAAAGATGTCCTTTTCATTATAGGGGACTGGAATGCTAAAGGAGGAAGTCAAGAAACACCTGGAGTAACAGGAAAATTTGGCCTTGGAATGCGGAATGAAGCAGGGCAAAGACTGATAGAATTTTGCCAAGAAAATGCACTGGTCATAGCAAACACCCTCTTCTAACAACACAAGAGAAGAGACTCTACACATGGACATCACCAGATGGTCAACACCGAAATAAGACTGATTATATTCTTTGCAGCCAAAGATGGAGAAGCTCTGTACAGTCAGCAAAAATAAGATCGGGAGCTGACTGTGGCTCAGATCATGAGCTCCTTATTGCCAAATTCAGACTGAAATTGAAGAAAACAGGGAAAACAGCTAGACCATTCAGGTATGACCTAAATCAAATCCCTTATGATTATACAGTGGAAGTGAGAAATAGATTTAAGGGCCTAGATCTGATAGATAGAGTGCCTGATGAACTATGGAATGAGGTTCGTGACATTGTTCGGGAGACAGGGATCAAGATCATCCCCATGGAAAAGAAATGCAAAAAGCAAAATGGCTGTCTGGAGAGGCCTTAAAAATAGCTGTGAAAAGAGAGGCGAAAAGCAAAGGAGAAAAGAAAAGATATAAGCATCTGAATGCAGTGTTCCAAAGAATAGCAAGAAGAAATAAGAAAGCCTTCTTCAGCAATCAATGCAAAGAAACAGAGGAAAAGAACAGAATGGGAAAGACTAGAGATCTCTTCAAGAAAATTAGAGATATCAAGGGAACATTTCATGCAAAGATGGGCTCGATAAAGGACAGAATGGTCGGGACCTAACAGAAGCTGAAGATATTAAGAAGAGGTGGCAAGAATACACGGAAGAACTGTACAAAAAGATCTTCAAGACCCAGATAATCATGATGATGTGATCGCTCATCTAGAGCCAGACATCTTGAAATGTGAAGTCAAGTGGGCCTTAGAAAGCATCACTACGAATAAAGCTAGTGGAGGTGATGAAATTCCAGTTGAGCTATTTCACATCCTGAAAGATGATGCTGTGAAAGTGCCGCACTCAATATGCCAGCAAATTTGGAAAACTCAGCAGTGGCCACAGGACTGGAAAAGGTCAGTTTTCATTCCAATTCCAAAGAAAGGCAATGCCAAAGAATGCTCCAACTACTGCACAATTGCACTCATCTCACATGCTAGTAAAGTAATGCTCAAAATTCTCCAAGCCAGGCTTCAGCAATATGTGAACCATGAACTTCCTGATGTTCAAGCTGGTTTTAGAAAAGGTAGAGGAACCAGAGATCAAATTGCCAACATATGCTGGATCATGCAAAAAGCAAGAGAGTTCCAGAAAAACATCTATTTCTGCTTTATTGACTATGCCATAGCTTTTGACTGTGTGGATCACAATAAACTGTGGAAAATTCTGAAAGAGATGGGAATACCAGACCACCTGACCTGCCTCTTGAGAAATATGTATGCAGGTCAGGAAGCAACAGTTAGAACTGGACATGGATCAACAGACTGGTTCCAAATAGGAAAGGAGTACGTCAAGGCTGTATATTGTCACCCTGCTTATTTAACTTCTATGCAGAGTACATCATGAGAAACATTGGACTGGAAGAAATACAAGCTGGAATCAAGATTTCCGGGAGAAATATCAATAACCTCAGATATGCAGATGACACCACCCTTATGGCAGAAAGTGAAGAGGAGCTAAAGGGCCTCTTGATGAAGGTGGAAGAGGAGAGTGAAAAAGTTGGCTTAAAGCTCAACATTCAGAAAACGAAGATCATGGCATCCTGCCCCATCACTTCATGGGAAATAGATGGGGAAACAGGGGAAACAGTGTCAGACTTTATTTGGGGGAGCTCCAAAATGACTGTAGATGATGACTGCAGCCATGAAATTAAAAGACACTTACTCCTTGGAAGAAAAGTTATGACCAAAATAGATAGCATATTGAAAAGCAGAGACATTACTTTGCCGACTAAGGTCGTCTAGTCAAGGCTATGTATTTTCCAGTGGTCATGTATGGATGTGAGAGTTGGACTATGAAGAAGGCTGAGCACCGAAGAATTGATGCTTTTGAACTGTGGTGTTGGAGAAGACTCTTGAGAGTCCTTTGGACTGCAAGGAGATCCAACCAGTCCATTCTGAAGTAGATCAGCCTTGGTATTTCTTTGGAAGGACTAATGCTGAAGCTGAAACTCCAGTACTTCGGCCACTTCATGTGAAGAGTTGACTCACTGGAAAAGATTCTGATGCTGGGAGGGAATGGGGGCATGAGGAGAAGGGGACGACAGAGGATGAGATGGCTAGATGGCATCTCGGACTCGATGGACATGAGTCTGAGTGAACTCCGAGAGATGGTGGTGAACAGGGAGGCCTGGCGTGCTGCTATTCATGGGGTTGCAAAGAGTCGGACATGATTGAGTGACTGGACTGAACTGAACTGAACTGAACTGAAGGTCCAAATAGCAAAACATTCTGAATGTATTGTTTTTCTTCTTGAAATTTATTCTTATAATTTACTTTAGAAGCAAGAGGATGAGAAGGAAATTGATATTTATTCCACAGTTGCCTTGTCTGAACACTTTTTTGAAAACTTTACATTTTATGAAAGCTTTATGTTTTTGGAAACTTTATGGTTACCTATATAATCAACTATATGCTCTTGTTGTTTTGTCTCTAAGTCATGTCCCTCCAGGCTCCTCTGTCCGTGGGATTTCCCAGGCAAGAATACTGGAATGAGTTGCCATTTCCTCCTCCAGGGTATCTTCCTGACTCAGGGATCAAACCCACATCTCCTACATTAGCAAGCAGATTCCTAACCACTGAGCTACCAGGGAAGCCCTAAACTATGTGCTCTAAAAGTAGTATATTCGAGTGAATTAATCAACAAGGTTTTCCAGTGGTCATGTATGGATGTGAGAGTTGGAGTATAAAGAAAGCTGAGCACCAAAGAATTGATGCTTTTGAACTGTGGTGTTGGAGAAGACTCTTGAGAGTCCCTTGGACTGTGAGGAGATCCAACAAGTCCATCCTGAAGGAGATCAGTCCTGGGTGTTCATTGGAAGGACTGATGTTGAAGCTGAAACTCCAGTACTTTGGCCACCTGATTCAAAGAGCTGACTCATTGGAAAAGACCCTGATGCTGGGAAAGATTGAGAGCAGGAGGAGAAGGGGACAACAGAGGATGAGATGGTTGGATGGCATCACCGACTCAATGGACATGGGTTTGGGTGTACTCCCAGAGTTGATGATGGACAGGGAGGCCTTGCATGTTGTGATCCATGGGGTCGCAAAGATTTGGACATGACTGAGCAAGTGAACGGAGCTGAATCAACAAGGACCGTCTAACAAAGAGTTGAACTGAAACATTTAACCAGTGAAAGTCTGAGGGATTATCTCAACTATTTCATGTGTTAGAACTGAAATTTCTAGACTCCATATTACAGTATAATTATGAGGGGAAATTTTTCTATCACATTGAAAAGTCTAACTTTTCTGACCAGACTAATAGACCATGCTGTCTAGATATAGTCTTTTCCTGTGAGGACATGGCTAAAATGGATTTTTAAATACTAGTTCCTTTGGCTCTGCGTTTATCTAATTGCCCTTCTGAAAGATAAGCCCTAGCTCAGGTAGCTGCTACAAATTATCTCTTTTGTGCCATGATTCACTTTTCTCCTACTGACCTTCCTTTTGCAGCAATAATTGCAATGAAAATTAATAGTAATTGGGAAATCAAGAAGAATTTTACCCAAGAAACTTGAAAATCTGAGAAAAACTGAAAACTTGAAAGGTAGTGTCCTTTATAAGTACTTTCTTGAAATTATTTATTTATTGCCTTAATCATGTTGCTTGGAACTATTGGCTTTCATATAAACACAATTAAGAAACATTTTTTTTCACATAAAAACAGATGGGTACTTGTTTTCTAATAAAGCAAAATGATGACAGAATGGAAAAGAAAGGAAGAGAAGGTCTGCAAAACCTACAAACTTGTAATTTCTTTTTCCTCTTAAAAAATACTAAAAGGTCTTTTTTTTTTTTTGGCCCCTTCATTTGGGAATTTATCTCCTCAGCTCTTTCAAAGCCACTCAGAATAAACTCAAGTCCATAATAGCTGGAAACAAAAGTAAGTGGTGGTTACTTTCCAAGTGACCACTTACAAAGCAGAGGTTTCTTTTACGCATAAAGTCTCCATGTCATTTACTTCAATTTGAATCACCCATTTCTTAGCTGTTTCAAATTCTTGTCAGCTCTAGTGATCCTTTTTCTTTACACACCACACTACAGATTAAAGTCACTGATTTTGCATAGGAAAAAGTGAAGAAAAAAAATGAGAACCCAATTCTAATCAGCTACTGGGAGAAAAATGGTCAGTCTGTTAACAATTATTAAACAGCCACCATGTGTGGAGTGATGAAATAGATTCTGTGTGGGGAAATGGGAAGCAGAAGAGAGTAACCATACTTTTTGAAGAACTTAAAATGTAACAGGGACAGAACAAATCTCACAGACTGAACAAATACAAAGGTAATGACATGGCAAAAGTACAGGGGAAATATGTATGAATAGTCTGAGTATTTCATGCAGGACCAAAATCAAAGATGAGTCTAACTTACCATCTTACCTGCTGGGGTATAGTTCACTTCACTCCTCTTCACTGCCTTGCTCTACTTATAGAATAGACTATAGGACAGACAAGCAGGGTCCAACAGATGCAACATGTATCAACTTCTCATCACACCATTATGCAAATTTGACCACTCCAATTTCCCTCCAAATGTGTGAATTCAGAGGTTTTAAAGTAACTTTTTAATCCCCAAACTATATTCTCGAAAACCATTAACTTAAATTTTTATTAGAAAGTGAATGCTCCCCCTCTCTCTTCCACACTAGTTTAATAAAAACAATTAAACTTGATTAATAGTTTTAACTGGATTCCTGAAGAAAAAGAACTTTAAAAAGGAACAATTCTCCATGTGTGAATCTCAGCCAAGTGAACAGAAGACAATGTGAAAAGTGAGAGATGGCTCTGGCTATCCATGCAGCGTTGGGGAGATCATGGTGCTACCTCTCCTGTTTATCTTGATAGGGGGCTGTCCAAACAGAGGGCAATTTTTGAAAAATAGTATATAATGAACACAGAACAGCAACCTGGGAAGATCACTAAGCAAGTCAAACAGCTAGCACTCAGCTTTTCCTTCTTTCTTTTCCTACATTTATTGGCAATGAGAATAACCAAAACACAGGATCACATGCATTAAACTTTTTCAAGATAAAGTTCCTGTTTCAAAAATAGTAAATTCCTAGTGGGAGCATGGTAAGAAGTATGTTGATTCTTTTGCAGATAGATAGTTACTGCTGTGGATGCCAGTGTTTTTGTTGATTTTGTTTTTTTAAGTGCTCAAAAAAAAAAAAAAACCATCCATCTGTCCTTAATCTGGAAATGACTCAATGGTTTGCAAGCTTTTGTTTAAAGCTCACAGAACTTCTATACATTGATTTGACTGCCTAAATGTGAAACTAAAGACTTCAATGAGACACCCAAGTGAGAAAATTATTAGAGTAACAGAATTATGTTTTTAATAACCATTTATTGTCATCCAGTGTATTTAACTTAATACCTTATGTCTCTTTGACATCTAGTTAAAATGTTAGTCTCGTCTAACTGAAATTGATGAAATCTAAAATGTATAATTAATGACCTCCTTTGCAGAAGAGTAGAAAATTAACTTTATTTCTTTTAGAAAAGGTGTTATTCTCATGAATATCCAAATTTCTCTAAGTTGTTGAAAGTAGTTTAGCTTAATAATCTTATTTTTAAAAATCACAGAATTTTTATTCTTCCTTTTACAAAAGAAATAAAAGCCACATGCACTGTAACATTGATGCTCAAAATTAGAAATTTTTGCTGGCTACTTCCATTCTCAAACCTCATACTCATTGCTTGTCATGCCCCCTTTTTACCCATTTGTATTATTTTTGCACTTATCTGTCTCCTTCACAAGACAGTAAGCTCTTGGTAAAGCAGGAAATGGGTCTTGTTCTTTAAAGCTTTAGTACTCCCATCTCCTAGTCCAACAAAGTGTATACAGTAGGCACTGTACTCCAATAAATGTTGGTCCATAAATATTTTAAAACTTAAATTAATAGCTGTGCAAAGATTGCATTTGTTCTATATACAAAACTAGGGAATTGTTGATATAACAGCCAACATGACACCAAGAGTTCCAAGTGGGCACATGGTATATAAGCAATACCTTACCCACCTTCCCCTTCCTCTAACTGGCCCGAAGCTGCTGTTTGAGCAATATAACATTCCTCCTTACTTACCCCCAAGGCTGCTCTGGATACCAAATATGTACTAAGTTCTCCAAGGTTGAGTGTCTCTGTGGGGAGAGCTTAGCTGTGAACAGTGCTTTATTCCAAGGAAAAACAGAGTCCCAAAGAAACCCCCTCTAGACTTTCCCAGCCTGCTAATCTGTGTGGGAATCTAATGCTGTTCTGGACAAGAAAAGGTAGAGTTCCTTAGACAATGTGCATGAGCTTTAGGAAAATGATTCCACAGCCTAAGTCTGATTGGAAAAGGGAATATTTATCAGCTGCTGAAAGTTGGCCTAGAGCAATGGGGACAGTGAGTGTCACGGGTCTGTGGAGTGTTTGTCTAAATCTCCTTGGAGTCAATTGTATTTCTGTCATCAGCAGAGCCAGTGCTCTAGTACACAAGGGTTAAGGTGTTTGGCTTCTCATTCTCATCTCTACTCTGGTAGAAGCCAAGCATCCTCAATAGGGAGTGAAAAGGCAGGAGAAGAAACCCTTGGAGTTCAACCTCCTCAGCTCCAAGAGTAGCAGCAGTGAGGAAAAAAAAATAAGAAGAAAAAGAAGCAGAACTAGCTTGAGGCTGTGGTTAAAGAGAACTAAGAGTCCTGGTCCTGGACCAGGCAGCCCAAGAATCAAGCACGAACCAGAATTAGTTCCAAGTACAAGATTTACAATAAACAGCAAAGGGCCAGAGGGTCAGAGAGAGCTGCAATGATATGCTGAAGGAGGAAGTCTTTGATGTTGTTCCACTCACAAATGTACCAGCAGGAAAGGAACTGCTAATGGCCCTGGCCAGATTTCTTTTTCTCAGTTCCCGAATTAACAGAATGAGAATGGGAGATTACAGAATTCAGGTGCCTGCTCTTCTGTGTGTGTGCTCAGTCACTCAGTCACGTCGGATTCTTTGTGACCCCATTGACTATAGCCTGCCAAGCTCCTCTATCCATGGCATTCCTCAGACAAGAATACTGGAGTGGGTTGCCATTTCCTCCTCCAGGGATCTTCCCAACCCAGGGATCAAACACAAGTCTCTTGTGCCTTTTGCATTGGCAGGCAAGTTCTTTACCAGTGTGCCATCTGGAAAGCCTGCCTGCCCTTCTAGAAACAGTTTTTAGATTGGAGCGCTTGTTTCTTTCCCAAAATCAGCATCAGAGAATCCTCCATTGTCTCTGAGACAGAGGAGAGCAGCGATGTAGAAGGTGTCCAAGATGATGATGACAACTGGTGAAAGCAGCATTTGAAAAAGTCTCAGGAAGTCAGCAAAAAGAAGGCCTATCTGTGGTTCCAGGAGTAGCACCTCTGCCTGATATCAATGAAGGGATGTAGGCCAGAATAACCTAAACACATTACTTCAGCAAATAATAGGTGATATGTGAGCAGGTGAGAGGATTCTGGGAGACCAAGGGTGTCAGGGTGAGGCACAAAGCAAAATTTGCTGAAGGAAACAGTTGGCGATACACCGCTCTCCCTGTGGTATACAAAACCTGTGCAAATGTGGCTGTCCCAGTGGGGTTGGATGGCTCAGACCAAGTGGGATTCACCTGGATACTGCGGGCATAGACAGGAGGGAACTGGGTGCTTTCATTTGTCATCTGCATCAGCATTCCTCGTATACTCATTGAGTGACCAGTAGACACAAGCATTGTTCTAAGACCGGGGATATACAGTAGTGAGCATAAAAGATAAAAACCCTGCCCTCATGAAGTTTGAGTATATAATATGAGGATGGTGACAAGGGTAGTGGAGAAAATATATCAGGGAAGGAGGGAAAGGAGTGATGGTGGGGATGGATCCCAGGAGTTCCTGGAGTCACTACTTCCTCCTTTAGGAAAATGGAGGTTTGTGTCCTCTGGGAACCGCCGGAGCCTGCTTTTAGTGCCACCTCTCCAGGGGCTGCTCCCTTCATGACGGCTTCCCCGAGGGGTGCCCTTCAGCACTAGGCTTTCACACGAAACTCAGAGCATTGCTGGAACCTGGAGAGGAATGGATAGAATGGATCTCCTTTCCTTTGCCACACTAACCTTTCAGTTTCCACAAGAATAACCCAGCAGACTGCATAGATTTCAGCAATTTTCTTTCCTAAAAAATGAGTGGAATTTCAAAAGAGAATAAAAACAGAGGCAGAACAAATATTAAAATTCCAGCAACTTGGACTTTTTCCTTGAGTGTCAGATGCACCACACAGACACATCTTAAGAATTAAACCTTCAGAAAAGAAGGTCCCTGTGGAACCCCTTCCCCAGGCCCTGCTTTGGTTCTTTTATACCCACAAAGGTGCACGCACATATACATACACACACACACTCATACAACCTTCTTTCCACCACCATGTTTAAACAGATATCTGCTGATGACAGAAAAAAGGCAAAGCAATATAGACCAACCATCTCTAGTTTCTATCAATTCCTAAATGTTACCTGGCTGGCATAGGAGGTTAGTTCTTCATTAATAGGTCTCCTGAACCTTTCCCATTTTTTTCATTTTTAGTATTTTTCAGTATCAACTGAGAACCATCTCCTGATTTACATTGTCTCCATCATATAAACAGCCATTTAGTTTCTAAAGTCTGGGATTTCATCCTTTCCCAAATTGATTCTGTATTCAAGAACAGCTCTAAGTACAAAACAGCATAGAAATCCAACTCCATGAAAAAAAATGATACAAAATAAGAAAATGAACCCAAATTTTCCTTAGTAGTTATACAATATAGCTTGAAATTCATCTCTGAAATTTCCTCTTGGACTGGACACCAAAGAATAAAGAAATTAAAATTACCAGTATATCAGGAATGGAATAGCTATTGAGTACTCAGAAAAATGAAGCTTAAGTGATTTGGTATTTTTGACCCAATCAGCTATTAGAAAAAAAAAAGACTAGTTTAAACACAACCCTCACTGGACCACGCCTCACCACGGGAAAACTGATCATGGCCACTTAGATTTGTCAAGGATCATTTCAGTGTTTAGTAAAAGAAAATTTTAATATTCCTCTAATATTGAACTAGAAGAATACTGTGTCTGAGAGCTCATGCACTCAGGTTTTCAGTTCAGTCTGATTTTGATGAGCACTGTCCCTTTTACTTTCTACAGATTATTTTCCTGTAAGTTTTTCATGGTAAAGTTGCATTTTCATCTAATATTCTCTTTATGCAAATTAAGGTTCTTTACATATATAAAACTGGTTAAGAAATCAAAATGACATCCAATTGATATTTGCAGGCAATTTCATCTGCGTATTTTTCAGTTTCATAAAATTTAAATTTAGCAGTTTCTGACTTGGATTCAATTAGATTGGTACACTTAAGAGTTAAGCTGATTTTCTTTCATTAAAGTATAGTTTCTGAGGTTTAATCAGTGAATATATAATTGCTTAAAGTATTCATTTTATAAGATTTTTCAATAAATTATCAAAGATGCTTAAAATCTAAAAACCAGTACTATTTTTATACTTGTGGTCATAGATACACAGCACAATTTTTGCAGCTAGTCAGCTTGCTCTACTTTAATCTAATAAACCAGCTGGAAAAATGATTCTGTTTTCTCTCTGCTGCATTTCTTTCTTTTTCTTCTTCTGTATGAATATGGCCCCTTGATACTTTATCATTCTGTCTCAATGGCCATAAGATTTTATTTCAAATCATTCTTTGATTCTTCAGGTAATAGTTAACATTGAGAGTTTACTCTAAGCTAGACACAGTATTGAATTATTTCATTTAATCCTCATAATACCCTTTAGACGCACTTACCATCACTATCCTTATAAAGATAAGAAAAGTAATGCACAAAGAAGTCAACATTAGGAAATAATACCTGCTTTCCAAGTCCATCATAGGCTCCTTAAGTGGAAAAGTATATATGTAAAGTATGGAGCTGTAGAAGGTCTTCCATGTTCTTATTAAACGCAATGAGATATGTGAAGCATGCAGCATAATGCCTAGCATACTTTTTTGCATTGTAAGCATTCAAAGAGAGTTTCCATTGTACTCTCAGTGTATGTTTCTCTGTTAGAGTAAATGGTTCACCCTGTTTCAGGTATTTGTTTAGCTAAATGACCTTGAACAAAGTGCTTCACAGCTTGTAAATTGGAAGGCAGCATTCTTACCCAGGAGTTCTCATCTGGGGCCCTAGCTCTTACTCAGTACAATGTTGTTGCTGTTGTTATTCAGTTGCTAAGCCATATCCAACTCTTTGCAACACCATGGACTACACAGCACACCAGGCTCCTCTGTCCTCCAATTATCTTCCAGAGTTTGCTCGAATTCATGTCCATTGAGTCAGCAATGCTTTCTAACCACTTTTCATCCTCTGCTGTCCCATTCTCCTTCTGCTTTCAATCTTTTCCAGCATCAGGTCCTTTCCAATGAGTTGGCTCTTTGCATCAAGCAGTCAAAATATTGGAGTTTCAGCTTCTGTAACAGTCCTTCCAATGAATATTCAGGGTTGATTTCCTTTAGGACTGACTGGCTTGATCTGCTTGCAGTCTAAGGGACTCTCAAGAGTCTTCTCCAGCATCACAGTTTGAAAGCATCAATTTTTCAGGGCTCAGCTTTCTTTATGGTCCAACTCTCACATCTGTACATGACTACTGGAAAAACCATAGTTTTGAATATATATGTACCTTTGTTGGAAACTGATGTCTCTGCTTTTTAATACGCTGTCTAGGTTTGTCCTAGCTTCTTTCCAAGAAGCAAGTGTCTTTGAATTTTATGGCTACAGTCCCCATCTGCAGTGGGGACAGCAGGAAAATAAAATCCACCATTGCTTCCACTCTTTCCCCTTCTATTTGCCACGAAGTGATGGAACCAAATGTCATGATCCTAATTTCTAGAATGTTGAGTTTCAAGCCAGCTTTTTCACTCTCCTCTTTCATCCTCATTCAGAGGCTCTTTAGTTCCTCTTCACTTTCTGCTATTAGAGTGATATCATCTGCATATCTGAGGTTGTTGATATTTCTCCTGGCAATCTTGATTCCAGCTTGTGATTCATGTAGCCTGTCATTTCTCATGATGTACTCTGCATATAAGTTAATAAGTAGGATGATAATATATAGCCTTTCATACTCCTTTCCCAATTTTGAACCAGTCAGTTGTTACATGTAAGGTTCTAACTGCTACTCCTTGACCCACAAACAGCTTTCTCAGGAGACAGGAAAGATGGTCTGGTAGTCCCATCTCTTTAAGAATTTTCCACAGTTTGTTTTGATCCATACAGTCAAAGTCTTTAGTGTATTTAATGAAACAGAAGTAGATGTTTTTCTGATATTCCCTTGCTTTGTCCATGATCCAACAAATGTTGACAATTTGATCTCTGGTCCCTCTGCCTCTTCAGTACCATACATTTCTGGATAAACAATACAGCAGTGATTAGTCCATCAAATCAACATACATTCCATCTTATTACACTCTCATGGTACATAATGGATACCTCTGTTCCCACACTGATTTGAGAATATCAACCATAGTCAAGTCTAGATGACAATGTCAAGGTGTAAATAAGAAAGGAAGATATAAAATGTAAAAAGTACACACAGTAAAGGGTGTAGGACTATAGTGGACACTCTTATAAAAACTGTTAATCTAGACTCAAGACTGGGTAGTCATGACCTATCTCTTGGTGGAAAGAAAAAGTACAAAAAGATCTAAAACCCAAAATGTAAGAGGGATGATGAAGCATCTTGTTCATAACCTTCATCTTGGTGATGCTTTTAAGTCAACAAGGAAAATAGTATAGCTGACTACGTCAAAGACTTTGACTGTGTGGATCACAATAAACTGTGGAAAATTCTGAAAGAGATGGGGAATACCAGACCACCTGATCTTCCTCCTGAGAAACCTATATGCAGGTCAGGAAGCAACAGTTAGAACTGGACATGGATTAACAGACTGGTTCCAAATAGGGAAAGGAGTACGTCAAGGCTGTACACTGTCAACCCGCTTATTTAACTTATATATAGCATACATCATGAGAAATGCTGGGCTGGAAGAAGCACAAGCTGGAATCAAGATTGCCAGGAGAAATATCAATAACCTCAGATATGCAGATGACACCACCCTTATAGCAGAAAGTGAAAAGGAGCTAAAAAGCCTCTTGATGAAAGTGAAAGAGGAGAGTGAAAAAGTTGGCCTAAAGCTCAACATTCAGAAAATGAAGATCATGGCATCTGGTCCCATCACTTCATGGGAAGCATGGGGAAACAGTGGAAACAGTGTCAGACTTTATTTTCTGGGCTCCAAAATCACTGCAGATGGGGATTGCAGCCATGAAATTAAAAGACGCTTACTCCTTGGAAGGAAAGTTATGAGCAACCTAGATAGCATATTGAAAAGCAGAGACATTACTTTGCCAACAAAGGTCCATCTAGTCAAGGCTATGGTTTTCCAGTGGTCATGTACAGATGTGAGAGCTGGACTGTGAAGAAAGCTGAGCGCCGAAGAATTGATGCTTTTGAACTGTGGTGTTGGAGAAGACTCTTGAGAGTCCCTTGGACTGCAAAGAGATCCAACCAGTCTATTCTGAAGGAGATCAGCCCTGGAATTTCTTTGGAAGGAATGATGCTAAAGCTGAAACTCCAGTACTTTGGCCACCTCATGAGAAGAGTTGACTCACTGGAAAAGACTCTGATGCTAGGAGGGATTGGGGGCAGGAGGAAAAGGGGAGGACAGAGGATGAGATGGCTGGATGGCATCACCGACTCGATGGACGTGAGTTTGAGTGAACTCCGGGAGTTGGTGATGGACAGGGAGGCCTGGCGTGCTGCAATTCATGGGGTCACAAAGAGTTGGATACGACTGAGCGACTGAACTGAACTGAACTGTAGTTTAAGAAACTTTTAAAGATATAATCTGTCTTCTTGAATGCTACCAAACTGCTCTTTCTGCAACACAAATCTGATAATCCTCAGCCTGGAATATCTTTCGATGGCTACTCATCACCCACAGGTCACCATGATCTGGCCTAGTTTCTTTCCTTTTCTGACCTTGCACAGACCACTTGATGTAGTGGACAGTAGTTGGGTTTTGAAACTAGAAAGATACAGATTTGGATTTCTTACTTCACTACTCCAAACTGAGTGATTTAGGGAATTTAACCTCTCTGATTCTTACACCTTCTCTATGACTTGAGGATAACTATAAACACCTTTGTGGTTGTATTATTTGGATTAAATATGACACTGGGGCTTCTCCAGTGGCTCAGCAGGTAAAGAATCTGCCTGCAATGCAAGAAACACAGGAGACTTGGGTTCAGTCTCTAAGTTGGAAAGATCCCCTGGAGGAGGAAATGGCAACCTACTCCAGTATTCTTGCCTGAAAAATCCATGAACAAAAGAGCCTGGCAGACTATAGTCCATAAGGTTGCAAAGAGTCAGATAGCACTGAACAGATTAGAGAGAGTGTGACATTATTTGGATTAAATAATATAACACAATGCCCAGCATGCCCTAGGAATTTTAGAAATTCAATTTGTTTTAATCCCATTATATTTTATTTGTATATTTTTTCTATAATCATATCAATACATGGAAAAATTTCCAAGTTTCTTCATTTCTTTATGACCCATTTTATTCATCTTTAAAATGGTCACCCAGAAGAGTTTTAATGAGGAATGGAGCAAATAACGAAAGCAAGGTGTGTAGAAATTACTCAATAAATGTTAATTATATTATTGTTACTGCTGCTGCTGTTAGTCCATGAACTCCCTGCACACAGAGACCATGTCTTATTTTTCCTTCTATCCCCAGTGTCTTACCTAGCACTTACTTATACAGTGGATCCTCAACACACTTCTAAAATATGAACAAAAGAGTTTTACCTGCTCTGCTCTTGAGGCAGGATTTCTTGAGACCCACCAACACTACTGGATTCAAAAACAGTTCCAAATCTCCTATTCTTAGCCCTACTAGAGATTTCAGAACCTAACTTTATTACAGTTACCATAGAGGAGAACCCCCAAACCTCACTACTTCAGCAGAAAAAGTTTCTCTCTCATGGTACAGCCTAAAGCATATTGGATTCCCAAGGTTTGTGATGGAGATAAAATTACCCAAAATAGGTAAGTTCCCATAGAGTAGCATTAGTGTGTATATTTATTTATATGTGTGACTTCCTTAACTATCGATACCCCTTGGTTTGTAATCATTAATGCAGTGCTTTCTTTCATAAGAATTCAGAAGATATTTATTATTTACTAATCAAACTACACAATAAAGTTAAGCTGCTATCCAAATATTATAGGGCAAAAAAAATCTTATCAAAGAAAAGTTTAATATAAAAGCCTGTATTTACTGATATTGTCTAAGTTAGCTTTGCAAGAATATTAACTAAATCATATTCACATTGAAAGCTCTTTTTGTACCAATTTAACGCACTTTTATGTTAATAAGTGTTTTCAGCTAGCTTAGTATGTGTATGACAGAGATGATAAGTATTCTTTTGTACACCACTTCAGTTCAGTTCAGTTGCTCAGTCATGTTTGACTCTTTGCAACCCCATGAACAGCAGCACACCAGGCTTTCCTGTCCATCATCAACTCCCAGAGTTTGCCAAAAATAAAAAATGTCCATCAAGTCAATGACGCCATCCAACCATCTCATCCTCTGTCATCCTTTTCTCCTCCCACCTTCAATCTTTCCCAGGATTAGGGTTTTTCCAGTGAATCAGTTCTTCACATCAGGCGGCCAAAGTATTGGAGCTTCAGCTTCAGTATCAGTCCTTCTAATGAGTATTCAGGACTGATTTCCTTTACGGTTGACTGGTTTGATCTCCTTGAAGTCCAGGGGACTCTCAAGAGTCCTATCCAACACTACAGTTCAAAAGCATCAAGTCTTCAATGCTCAACTTTCTTATAGTCCGACTCTCACATCCGTACATGACTACTGGAAAAACCATAGCTTTTGCTAGGCAGACCTTTGTCAGTAATGTCTCTGCTTTTTAACATACTGTCTAGGTTTGTCATAGCTTTTCTTCCAAGGAGCAAGCATCTTTTAATTTCATGGCTGCAGTCACCATTTGCAGTGATTTTGGAGCCCAAGAAAAGAAAGTCTGTCACTGTTTCCATTGTTTCCCCATCTATTTGCAATGAAGCGATGGGACCAGATGCCATGATCTTTGTTGTTGTTTTTTTAAATTTTAAGCCAGCTTTTTTACTCTTCTGCACACAGGAGTCTGAATATTCCTGAATTCAATGTACAGAGTGTTAGAGTATAATAAATACTGAATATTTTCTCTTCATAGCCACTAAGTGCTTTGCTGGTATTGACTCATTTAATCCTCTCAACAAACCCCATGAAAGAAGTCCTATATTATTCCCTTTTACAGATAAAAGAACTGAGACACAGAGAAGTTTCAGAACTTGCTCAAGGACTCACAGCTGGGGAATGACAAAGCCAGAATATAATTCAGGCAACCTAACCAACATTCTGTGTTCTTTACCACCTCCTTTACTGTCCCTGTAAAGAGCATAGGAAAAAAAAATCTTTACAAAGTAGAAAGGACAGTGTAGAATACCACACAGGCAAATTGTCATTCTAAACAATATGTTTTTATATTGTCTTTTTTTTTTTAATTTAAAAAGCTTAAGCTTTAGTATAGCCTAAATTGGCAGCACTTAAGTTATGAATTATCCTGGGAGCTGCTTTCTTGTTGCCAAAAGGCATTTGATTTGATGTGGCAAAATAATACAATCCAGTTTTAAGGGTAAAATTTGAGCTGAACTCAAGATTTGCTTTTTAAAAAACAATCTGTAATCTTCAGTTACCAATGGCTGATTTCCAGATTCTATTTTGAAAGTGATAATTAGGCCTGGAAATTTTCGCTAACTTTGTTATGTAAATCACACCTTTGGGGAAAAAAATGGACAAAATAACACAATAGCAATAGAAAACCATTTTACCCTGAATGATATTTTTTCACCTATTCAGTTAGATGATATACGTGTGAGGTTTTTTTGCCATACTCAATGACTCCTCAATTACTTAAAAATTCAGCCTCCAATTTAAAAAAGAATGGTCCTTGTTTTTGTTTATTCCAACCCCAGATATAATCTTGAGTTCCTCAGATTCTGGTTTCCCACCCCTAGACTAGTTGGAAGCTCATTATAAAATCTTGTACCACCAGAATCTTAAATAACTTTTCTCTTTTTCATCACATCCTAGTCCCACCCTACCTCCCATCTTGGACAGCTTTTCTCTGGAAAGAAATATAAATTAATCTCTGAATCATGTTTTTAAATTCCTATTTCTACACTTCCTGAAAACTTACAGACTGGCCTAATTATACAACTCAAGAGGACTTTTCTTAGTCGAGGTAATCCCCAAATAAAACTCTATACCCTCTCTTGCACAATCAATTGGAGATAACTTCTCTGGGTTAGACAAAAAAGAACTATATCAGCTCTGTGCCACTTCACAGGAAGGCAAAATGAAAATGGTCCCACCAAATAGCACTGGACACCCTATTCTGGCTCCATGAAAAGCAGTATCTGGTTTTGATGGGAAAGTTCAATTCCAATGATAGATTCAAGACATGTGCAAAACTAAATATATCTCTAAATACAGCACAGCTTGAAAAACAGATCAGATCTTGTTTCAAAACACTATGCTGTTAACCCTTTTCAAGATTCAGAATTCCTTGATATCATTATCCTCATCATTAAAGAGAAAAAGTATCACAGAAAATCACTTTGTATGCAAATATTTGCTTGTATCTCAAAATATGACATTCCATGGTGGCCACATTCTACCTTAAATTACTTACCAAATGGCTCCCAATGGCTTTCCAATTGCTAAATGTAAGAACAAAAGCAAAATGGATATAATTCTCCTATTCATAAGTCGAGGTCAGAATAGAGAGGCTGACTCATCATAGAGTCGTTACAGCAAGTCACAGCCTTTTCTACCATCATTCTGTTCATTTGTTATTATGAGCTATACAATTGCTGTTTTTCTTTCTTTCTTCATTCAGGGCAGAAACATAAGGTCTAAACCAGAGAGAATGGAGTCCTTAATGGCTCTTTTCTCTCATTTCCCCACTTGACAGGCTAGTTAGTTGGCTTACGTAGCCAGTTGGACACAAATGCCTTTGTCATCTCGCCTCCTCATGCCTTCCTGCTTTACTCACTTGTCAGTGTGCTTTTGTCTCGTCTTCTGAGAGGGTTGGTTTCCAGAGCACATATGCTGTCTTTGTTGCAAGATACAACATTTACCATAGTGAAGTTTAATACATATTTTAGTAATTTACCTACTTTAAAGAAGTCACTTCCCTTTACAGGCAGACCTCAGATATATTGCAGGTTCAGTTCCAGCCCACCACAATAAAATAAGTATCACAAAAAGTGAGGTACACAATTTTTTTGTTTCCCAGTGCTTACAAAAGTTGTACATTATACTGCAGTCTATTGTGTGCATTGTCTTAAAAATTAATGTGCATACTTTAATTATAAAATATTACTAAAAAGTGCTAATCATCATGTCATATCATCTTATGACATGACAAGTATTTGATTGCTAAAAAGTACTAGTCATCTTCAAGGAGTCATATCTTTTGGCAATACTAACATCAGAGATCACTGATCATGGGTCACCATAACAAATACAAAAGAATGCAAAGTTTCAAACACTGGGAGAACTGCTAAGATGTGACACAAAGTGAGCGAGTGAGCAAACGCCACTGGAAAAATGGTGCTGAAAGACTTGTGACACTAAGGGTTATCATCAGATCCATTAAACGTGTAACCTGCCTTCACTGATTGAAGTCCTTTAACCCCTGCTACAAAAAAAGGTGCATGTTCTCCAAGCATCAAGTACTGTAGCCTAAACAACAGATTATTTGCCCCACTTCTTTTTAAGAACTTGAAGCCAATGTTGTCCAGTTCAAGCTCCAGACTGTTAAAACTGGTTAGGACCATGGACCCTTCAACTGGGCATGAATGAGTTTCCTCTTGGTGACCTTTTGATGTCAGAGGGCCAAAAACTCCATCCTTAGAAAGTACTAAGACTGCCATCTTTTGAATGTGCGTCACATAAAATTTAGATGCACCTGCCCAGAACGAAGATTATCTCATCCTTTTCCTATTTTCAGTCATCTTTCCCCATACTCCCCACACCTCAGCTTTATCCCATAAATATCCCTTCGACTTTGAAGAGGCAGATTTGAGATTTGTCCTCCCATCTCCTGGCTTGGCCGCCTCATGTATAAACTCTCTGCTCTTTCTGTTGCCAACCTCAGCATCTCAGCATTTGCTGTGCATTAGCCAATTGAGCCTGGTTTAATAATACTTGCTCGACACTGGGTTGCCACAAACCTTCAATTTGTGGGGGGAAAAAACAGACATCTGTACAGCACAGTAAATCAAAGCAAAGTATATCAGGATTCATATTCTTCCCAGTGATTGAAGATCCTATACAATAAGGGAACTTTTGTTTTCAAGCTCTAAATGCTATTATATCTAGTTTTTGTAAACATACTGATTCAACAAAATCTTCCCTGATTTCATAATATTTCCCTTTTATTTATTAATAATATCTTACTCTATTTTTTCTTACTCTCAACTTGCATATCAGAGGTTCGCAAATCTGCTGCATATCAGAAATGCCTGGGGAAACCTTAGCCCTGTGAATTCTGACTCAGCCCTGAAACACCCAAGAAACTCTGTTTTAATTTATTTATTTATTAAGCTTTATTTATTTTTTTAATTTAAATTTACTTATTTTAATTGGAGACTAATTACTTTACAATATTGTATTGGTTTTGCCATACATCAGCATGAATCCGCCACGGGTGTACACGTGTTCCCCATCCTGAACCCACCTCCCTTCCCATACCATCCCTCTGGGTCATCCCAGTGCACCAGCCCCCAAGCATCCTGTATCCTGCATTGAACTTGGACTGGTGATTCATTTCTTATATGAGATATACATGTTTCAATGCCATTCTCCCAAATCATCCCACCCTCTCCCTCTCCCACAGAGTCCAAAAAACTGTTCTATACATCTATGTCTCTTTTGCTGTCTCACATACAGGGTTATCATTACCATCTTTCTAAATTCCATATGTATGCTTTAGTGTACTATATTGGTGTTTTTCTTTCTGGCTTACTTCACTCTATATAATAGGCTCTAGTTTCATCCACCTCATTAGAACTGATTCAAATGTGTTCTTTTTAATGGCTGAGTAATACTCCATTGTGTATCTGTACCACAGCCTTCTTATCCATTCATCTGCTGATGGACAGCTCCTGCAGCAAAAGAGAAAGAGAGTGAAATGGAAGAAATGGAAAAGAAACTTTTTTTTAAGTTCCAGCAATTTTATAAATTCTTATTCCACCCTCACCCACCAAAAAAATAGAGACTTTTTGCATTGCATAGTTGGTATGAAACAGATTAAAAGGGCCAAAGTATCTATAAGAGTGTGGCCTGAGACTATAAGTTTTTACATTCTCTAGTGATCCTGAGGTAGACACCACTGACAGTAACTGAGAACCTTTGTTAGCATCTTGTAGCAGTAGTGGGGGATGTTAAAGTGGAGACAGGGAATATAGAGAAGACTGATGTGGCTGGAGCACACAGTAGGGACTAAAGGTTAGATGTGGGTAAAGAAATAAGAACCCTTAAATGCTAAATTAAAGAATTTGCATGTTTTCCAATGAGCCAGCTCTTCGTATCAGGTGGCCAAAGTACTGGAGCTTCAGCTGCAGAATCAGTCCTTCCAATGAATATACAGGGTTGGAATATGTATGAGACAGCAAAGAAACACTATCAGGTATTAGAGTGAAGATGAAGGACCAAATGCTGGAAGGGGCTGAGATGACTCAAGCCTTTAGCTGGATTACAGGAAGACTTGTGACCCATTAACTAGAAAAGGAGGTCCAGATTTTGAGGGAAAGATGTTGAGTGTAGTGGTGTATTTTTTACTTGAATATCAAACTCAAGCTGATCTTGGAAAGATACTCCATAGCCAGCTAGAAATTAAGATCTGGAATTCAGGAGAGAAGTCATAACTGAAGAGATGGGTTTAGGGTCATCCAAAATTGTACTACTGAAATTTGTACACAAGACTTCTCAAGAGAATTTGGATATTTTGAGACTGAGGGGGTTGGGGTCAACTGGGGCCTTAAATTTGAGAGTAGGCTGACTATATCTTCTGTCCTTCCACTGAATTTATGAGCTCAGTGAAAAGGAAATTGTGAGGAATGTGAGAAGGTGTAAAACAAGAAAAAGTAAAAGATTTATTTGGCAATATCAAGTGTCTGTCCATCAGACTATACCAATTGCTTTAACAAACAGCCCTCAAATCTTAGAGGCTTAACACAGTAACATTTTACATATTTCTCACTTATGTCACAGTCCAATGAGGGTTAGTGGAGTTTAGAGAGCAGAAACGTTAGGGTAAGTAAGGGGCTTGACTCTGTTCCATGGGAGACCCCACTGTTCAGCTTTGGTGTCAAGACAACCCTGGCTTCCTCCAAGAGGAGGATAAGGAAAGAGGAATTATAGAGGATTTATAAGACATTTAGAGGTCAGACCCAGAAGAAGTATATATGACTTCTACCTATACTCTGGAGAAGGAAATGGAAACCTACTCCAGTATTCTTGCCTGGAGAGTTCCATGAACAGAGGAGCATGGTGGGCTACAGTCCAAGGGGTCGCAAAGAGTCAGACATGACTGAGCAACTAACACACGCGTACACCCACACTCCACTGGTCAGTTACAGTGCTCCAACTAACTGCAGGAAATTCTGGGAAATACATTTTGCTGCATGCCAGTAGGAAAAGAAAACAGATTTGGTGAAGGCATGAAAATGTCTGTGCCACATTCTTGGCCAAGAAGGTCACCTCATACCTATTTTACCTCTTCTTTCAGTACACAGAACAAAATCACTGCTTCCTGTGAGAGACAGCCTCAGTTCCCATGCAGTCACTGCATCTAGCCCAAGCACAAGGATCTCTGAGTAATGATCAGGCTGTCCATCTGGTTCAAATGGGATTTCTCAAGTTCTTGTAAATTACAAACTAAAAAGGCACAAATCATCTGCCTCTCAGCACACATACTCCCAAAATTCAGTGGCGGGATGGGCACATAATTACCCCTAAAACACTCCCATTTAGGAAGAGGAAACAGACACGAGTTAAAGCAATCCTAAAACCTGGCTGGGCAGACCTCTGAGGGCCTACTACCCTAAAGTGGGGTGGGCAGTGGGGAACATGTTCTTAGACAGGCCCTGATTCCACTTTGGGGGAGAATCCCTTTGACTGTCCTATCCATGGCCACTGTCTCTACCATCTGGGAGCTCCTTCACTATCCAACATGTCCTCTGCCCATGTCTGAAATGAGTACCTTGGAACAGTCCCTTCTTGCAAACTGCATGCTTTTAACCAGCTGCTTCCTGTTAGAGCAACTTGGGAACCCAAGAGTTGTCTTACTGTTTATACAACAAGTATATAATCGATACTTGTTTTAAACCTAAGCTTGCAGTTTGCAGTTTCTTTGGTAATTTATTTCCCTCAAATGCATAGCATGTTTCTGTTCTACTTTATTCGTGTTCATCAATTAGCTAAGTAAACGCCCTCCAAATTTTTCTAGACATAATTCTCAAGTATGCTTTATTTCTTCTTTTCCTCACTCTGCACCTTGCAGACTCATTTTAATGGCAGTCAGGGCCATCACGTGTGGTTGGAAAGTCACACCCTTAATTTGATCTTTACCAAGTGCTTGACTATGATTATTTTTAAATTTTTTTCAATCTTATGTTCTGCTGATTAGGGCTTTTAGTAATGGTCATCTTTGTCAACTCTTCAAGGCCCCAAATTTCTAGGCTCTATTATTTTAATTTCTTCTTGCTAAGTGGCCAGTTCTTTCCTGACCTTATCTATCTTTTGAAATATTTTTCAGAAATTAGTCAACAGATGTCAATATATACTGACAATTTAATTCTTTCCAACTATTTCCTCTAGAGCTATTTGTTCAATAGAGACATCATCTGCCTCCAAAACATAAGTGATGACAGTTTTATCAAACCATTTGCTACTATGTAACATGGGTTGTCTTTTTTTTCAGCCTTTAATATCCGTTTCTACTACTCCCCTTGCTAAGCCAGTGCCATATAGGTTAGGTTTTTATTATAGAGCACCAGTCTTGGTATCAATTTCTGTACTAGTCAAGATATCCTTGCTGTTTACAACATCTTAGTGAGAAAAGTAAAAAAGGTTTCGAGTTCATGTCATAGTCATAGCATTTGAGGGACAAAGAGGGGCTTAGATACTCCCAACTAGAACATAATGACTTTTGTTATGGGCTTAATTGTGTCCCCCTCACCAAAATTCATTTACATACTAACTTCCTCAGAATGTGATTACATATGGAGATAGAGTCTTTACAGTGTAATTAAACTAAAATGAGATTATTAGGGTGGGCACAATTAAATATGTCTATATCCTTATTAGAGGAGGAAATTTAGACATAGATACATACAAACAGAAAATGGCGTGAAGGCACAGGGAGAAGACGACGATCTGCAAGCCAAGGGAGAGAGGCCTGGAACAGATTCTTATCTTAAGGACCTCAGAAGGAACCAACTCTGTAGATACCTTAATCTCAGACTTCTGACCTCCAGAAGTATGGAAAATCTAAAATCTGTTGTTTTAAACCATCCAGTCCATAGTACTTTGTTATGGCCATCCTAGCAAACTAATAGGCCGGGTGTCATCCAGCCAGTGGGGAAAGAGAGAATGTGAGAATCTTGCAGGAGATCTCGGGATCATTTTCTGGAAACGATAGGGGCTGTGCCTCTGGATCATGTCCACCCCCATAACATAAGCTAGAACAAAGGCTCATAGATGCACCTTATTGTAGGAGAGATATGGAAATGTTTAGCTGTTTGCCAGGGATAAAAGCAAAATGGGTTTGGTAAGCCCATGTAAGCATCTCTGCTAGAGTGGCCTAGCTCAGGTTGGGTAGTGTGAATCTGAGCTGGGAATGATTCTCTACTCAGACCAGGAATTAGTGTAATTTCAGCAAAGAACTGGGGAAGGAAGCAGAGGAAAGGAATTTTTTTTCTCTTCATTTATGTATCACTCTGTTGTTGACTTTTCTCAGTTTTTGTATAATTCATTTGGTCCTCAAAATAGCCCATTTAAGTATCCACTGAACAAATATTTGTTGAATTCATTATACGTAATAAGCACAGAAGAGACTCTCACTTAAGAAATTCCCAGTCCATTAGATGTATAGATGGATAGGTAGATACATAGTTGTAAGGGTATTATTGTCCTTATTTATTTACAAGTAAATACAGTCACAGAGACTGACTTGAATAAGTCATATAGTTAATAACTAACAGTATCTTTTGAAAAATATGAATATATACAGTGTCTGTCAGGCATGTAATAAATACTAGTCATCTCATTCCACCTTTTGCTTTTATATCCAGTGTAGTTTTCACAGATTACACAGGGTAATCAAGTATATTAAAACTGCCAGTGAGAGGAGCATTGTAAGAAGCACGACTGTTAAGTGCTTCTAACTATACATGTATCACTTGCTCTGTGACACCACCATCAAGTGCAAGCTCCTGAACACATGTTCAGACATGACTGCCGCACACTTGCCCTTCCCACCTGAGCTGTCCAGTAGAAAGGACTCTGCTGCTTCCATCCTTCATTCCATAAAACATGCTATGAAAAAAACCCATTCTTTTGTGTTTGCTTATGCTCTTTTTCTGCCTATCATCTTTACCTATCTAAATCCTACCAGTTCCTCAAGTTTTTTAGGTGGCCTCCACATAACTCACAAGTTTTCCTGTGTATTTCACTGACCTCAAGCCTCTATTATCTATCTGAAATCACTGCTTATAGCATTGCTTTGGCATACCATCCTTAGACTTCCCTTATAGAACACATTTAATGCTCAATAGACTTAGATTAAAGCATATTTTTATATTTCTAAACTTCTGGGGCTTTCAAATTTTATTTTGTGCTTAAAATAAAGTTTGTCTGAATTGTGAGTTCGCTTACTTCTTTAAGTATCATAAGTTGGAAGATCTTTTTCGGTGTGGGGTCTAGATAGGGAGGGCTTTCCAGATGGCTCAGTGGTAAACAGGAGACACGGGTTCAATCCCTGGGTCAGAAAGGTCCCCTGGAGGAGGAAATGGCAACCCACTCCAGTATCCTTGCCTGGGAAACCCCATGGACAGAGAGGAGCACAGCAGGCTACAGTCCATGCGGTTACAAAGAGCCACACCTGACTTGGAGCCTGAGCACACACGCACTAAACAGAGCCTTCACTAATCAAAAAGTGAAATAGATTGCCTGTGTGGTCTTTCAGGGTTTTTTTTCTTTTTGTTTTTTTGCACTTAAAAAGAAACTTATAGCATCTTCCTCCCACTGTCAGGGTAGCAGGGCTGCCTTGGACTCATAGATTAGATCTACCTGGAAGAAGCCCTATGACCATAGATAATCTCAGTTTTCCTCATTTCTTTCCCAACAAAACTGTCTGTCCTTTCCTCCACCCCCAGTTATCCAAACTTAATCAGATAAACACATTTTCAGTAAGATACAAATGCTAAATATGGCAATAGTTTCATGGTTGCAATTTCATGACATTTAAGATGATTTGTGCAAATTGTAGTCAGTGAGACACCCCTGGAAGTAGGAGGGTGGGTTGTGAAGAACGTTAGATGTCCCTCAAATGACAAAATCGTATGCTATACCATGCACAAAATTCTGGTTCTGTAAAATATCATCAATGGAAGAGGGAAAAATTGATTTGATTAGTAAAGAAGCATAAATCACTTAATGTAGAAGTCTTGTATCCCTAGTATAGCTTTATGGTTATAGAGCATGATTATAGAGAAGCTGGCAAGCTACTTATACAAAAAGTTTGTTGTTGCAGGAACAACAACAAAATAATTGCTCTTGGATTTAGCATTTAACAGGAGAGATGACAACAAACAATGCTTTAGAGGAAGACTTTCTGTTTAACAGTAAGTTAACCTGGTAAAACATATAATAAATAGATTCAAGCATCTGCCTTCTTTGCAAGTTTGCTGGCTGGCAGGACCACAAACATTATGGTCCAAGTCCTGAATGTAGTCCAGGCAGGCTCTGGCCACCTCTGAGAAATAGCTAGGAATAGGCAGGTGGTATTTTTAGGTTATGAGCACCAAGTACCTAGAGACCGCGTCTTGTTGATTCTCTAGGCTCACCGTTGCACAGTAGTACCACATGCATTATTGCCACTCAAATATCCTTTAATACTGATATCAGAAATCTGTCTGTCTTTTTTCATTCATCTCAAGAACAGAAGAGAAACTTCACCTATACTCAAATGTTCCCATACCTCTTAAGGCCCAAACACTGAGAAATCTTCCCCTACTCTATCATAAAATATTTTCCTCTGCCAATTATGGAAGATCAATCATTCAAATAATTCATACTGACATGGACAAAGTATCTGGAGAATAATTAAAAAATCAACCATGGATGTGAACACAAAGATATAATAATTTCAATAATTCCTTATTCCTGAAAATAAAAAAATTATTCATTCCTCCCTTTTAACTACATAGATATAAATGAGCTTCCCCAGTGGCTCAGTGGTAAAGAATCTGCCTGCAATGCAGAAGTCATAGGAAATGCAGGTTCAATTCCTGGGTCAGGAAGATCCCTGGAGGAGGGCATGGCAACCCATTCCAGTATTCTTGCCTGGGGAATCCCATGGACAGAGGAGCCTGATGGGCTACAGTCCATAGGGTCACAAAGAGTCGGACACTACTGAAGCAAGTTAGCATGCATGCATTCACATAGATATAAATGCATTTAAATAGAAGAGATAGGTTGAGCATCATAGCTACCAAATTTTCCCTTATGAAAAATGAAAAAGTGTTAGTTGCTCAGTAGTGTCTGACCCTTTGTCACCCCAAGGACTGTAGCTGCCAGGCTCCTCTCTTCATGGAATTCTCCAGGCAAGAATACTGGAGTGGGTAGCCATTCTCTTCTCCAAGGGATCTTTTCGACCCAGGAATCAAACCGAGATCTCCCACACTGCAGGTGAGATTAATACAAAGAAAGAAGAAAAAGACAAAAACTAGTAGCATTCTTTCATAATAATTCACTATAAATGTGTAATAAATCAAGCTTCACAAAATTTTATTTAATTTTTAAATAAAAATAATTTAAGGTCTGTACTGTCAGACACGACTGAGCGACTGAACTGAACTGAACTATAAGACAGCAAAATGAAAAAAAAATAGAGTAAGCCTACTTATTTATTTATGGAACATACCTTCCCATTTAGAAGTATTTCAAAGCACATCAAAGGATAAATTGTTAATTGCAGAACTAAGACTAAAATGGCATACTGATTACCTGCAAATGTTCCCAGCTCTATTTTCCTCTATCACACAAAAATGAAGTAAATTTTTATTATTCTTTTGTTTCCCATTTGAACAACTTTTCTACCAACTACTTAATATTAACATGTTTGTGAATCTTACAAACAAAACCCTGTAGTCTGCTTTTATTTAAAAAAAAAAAAAGTCTGTTTAATAGTCTTTTTGTGATTAGAAATCTTTTCATCATCTTTACTATATTACAGGGAATAAAAGCAATTTCAAATCTTATTATAAATGACAAAAGGCATTTTAAAAAGAAAAGAACTAGTTTCAATGATACTTTTTCAGCTCATTGCAACAGAACCACTTTGATAAACCAATGACAGTGTTTTTGTACAAATTCTCCTTAATACTTTCATCTGTTCTGTATCTAACCTCTTCAGCTTCAAAAATACTAAAGGAACATGCAAAATAGCAAAGAAGCACATCTTTATATACGCCTTTTTGTGAAGAAGAATAAAGTTCTGTGGTTACATCTCTGAATGAGAATTAGTCAGGTTTGTCTTCCTTGTATTTCTCAATCTGACCTGGAATATGGATTCACAAATAGAAGTGGTGAAAATAGGTAGAGGACTATCATAGGTCCACCCACCCTCATTTATGGCTGAGTCAATAGAATCTGTTTATGGCCTGTACACATATGTGAGAACAGGAGAAAGGAGGAAAAGCAAAGAAAGGACCTCTTCAACCCTGGCTATTTGAACACTAAAAGATACTATGTACCCACTTCCAATAACTCATTGAATGTTATTGCAGATCTCTCAGCAAATGAAAACATTAAGCCTGAAAGAGTGGCTTTTCTAGTGCTTCAAACAACCCACATCCTCATAAAGAAAATAAATTATAATTTATTTTTTTAAAATGTCTTATGTGCTTATAACCAAAACACTCCTCTAAACAATATCATGTGGTGGAAAACGAAAGGAACAAAGGATGTTTTAGTAACTGGGTCTTGTTGTGTTAAACAAATGCAGCATGAAGTTTACATATTTATATGGGTGTAATGATGTAATCCAATCTCAGAAAACTCATACGTTTACAAGATGATGTTGGGATATATGCATTCCTGAGCACTGAGATAAACAATATGCTTACATAAAACTACACACGTTGTTGATAAAATTATATATATTGCCATCTTTATGGAAAAAAATGAAGACAAAGACAAGTCATTTGTATAAAATATTTTGATCAGTTCTCTGTTAGCTTAAAATTGAATTACTTAGTTTTCTCCTTCTAGTTAGAAATGATCCAGCAAATTTTCTCTAAGCATTTATAATTCAGACTGAATCTTGTTTTCATATTCTTACTTCTTTCATTTTACCCTAAAATTTCCTCTATATTTTGTCCTATTGTATATTATCTACCTTCAGTTCAGTTCAGTCACTCAGTCGTGTCCGACTCTTTGTGACCCCATGAATCGCAGCACGCCAGGCCTCCCTGTCCATCACCAACTCCCAGAGTTCACTCAGACTCATGTCCATAGAGTCAGTGATGCCATCCAGCCATCTCATCCTCTGTCGTCCCCTTCTTCTCCTGCCCCCAATCCCTGCCAGCATCAGAGTCTTTTCCAATGAGTCAACTCTTCACATGAGGTGGCCAAAGTACTGGAGTTTCAGCTTTAGCATCATTCCTTCCAAAGAAATCCCAGGGTTGATCTCCTTAGATCCTCTTTAAACAACAGGAGAAACACAGTCAATCACATCTCTTTCCTTGTTCCCAAGTAGCAGGGAGACTCAACTCCACCTTAATAGAGGATCTGTTCCCAAGATTTGCCTCTCAGCTGCCTTGGGAAAATTGTTCGGCCCCCACAGCAGCTGCACTGTTAGCTTCACAGTGTCAAGGGAGAGTTTGGGGAGTAATACATGTCTGTACACATTCAAATCACCAGGTATAAGACCTGGCTTGAACTTATGGTAAGTTCTAAGTAAAAATGACAATTCTAGAATCAATATTGAAAAAGAAACCAAAATCTTAAGCTAGCCTCTGTAGTGTCTCTCAGTACATACACTGTGGTCATTTGGGGTAGGATAGTTCTTTCATACATATGACTGCCCGTGCAAGGCATTTAGCATCATCTCTGTTCCCTGCTCCAGTTGGTTGTAACAATTCCACTGTCTCTTCTCATTTCCAAATGCTCCATGAAGAACTCCATGGAGCTCCTAGGTGAAATGTCAGAAACCAACAGCTAGAGACTGAGTAAGGAACTGAGTGTAGAAAGGAAAGTTTGAAGTGTAAACAGGACCTTCTCAGAGCCTCTTGGAGAAAAAAAAAAAAAAAAAGAGCCTAAATAACTTCTCTTCACTCTTTGCCATTAGATCTTAAGAAAGAAGAGATCATCTGGGGTCCATGTCTGACCAATATCATCGCAGTCTACAAGTCATCAAAGACCACAGATAGAATGAGAACAGGGTGAGTAAAGCAGATTTGCCACTCAGTTTAGAGACTGGCCAAAGAAATAGACATATACACCCCAACAACAACACAGTTGCTCACACAGGTGTTGTTTTTTTAAATAAAAAAAAACAGTTTTATTGCTATGTCATTCATATACTACACAATTCACCCCTATATAGTGTTCAATTACAGTTTTCTTTTCAAAGTGGATTTTACTGCTGTCTGGAGAATAAAAGTGTTGGACTAGGTGGTCTCTAAGGGCACTTGCAGCTCAGGGATTCTCCAGCTTGCTGAGCTCTCCCACTTGCCCTTATGAGGGAATGGCGCATCATTGAGGCCATGATTGCCTGGCTCTGCAATCAGTGCTGACGGCAAAAACTCTTCACCTCTTTCAACACCCTAGCACGGAACACTTGGGGAATGTGGTGTCCCTGAGCAACAATTGTCGCATTGATAAATTGCACTGTCCTTCAGAGAGCTCAAAGCTAATGTTGTTATCTTACAAGAGTATTTATTTTCATATATGCATTGAGCAGGTAGGGGTTAAGTATGATTATCTTCACTTCAGTGATAATGAAAGTAAAAGGCATTGGTTTTGAGTGGCTGAGTCAAAGTCCCACCATTTGTCACCAGGTTAACTGCACTGAGATTTCCAGTGAGAGTGCTTTGCTTTTATATTTTAGGAGAATAAACTTTAATGGCAGTTTTCTACAAAGTTGAAAAGCAAAAGTTACAGTAGAATATAGTTCCTTTGTAAAAGATTCTTGATGTGTTCTTTCTAACTTAATCTTTTGTTACTAACAATGAAGATTTAGCATTTATATAGCACTTAAAATCTGCAAAGCACTTTTCAGACGTTAACTAATTAAACATCACCTTGGAAATGAGAAAAAAGTTCTTATATTAGACATATGCTTCCTTTAACATGTATATTAAATACTTTATTCTGAGTTTATCAGAATATTTGTGACACCAATGAGGAAAATCTCATTTTAACTAATTAATTGTCTTCTTTACAGAATACAATAGAAAGTATTATTGAAAGTATTCATTATATATTCAGAAATTTTCATTCAAATAGAATAATACAGGGCTTGAGGTTCTTAATGTATATTTGGTGTGACATATTGTGATTTGAAAGCATAAAGTAATATGAATTGGATTGTTTTATATCAATCCTTGAGAGAGGGTAATAAAATCATCAAAATTGTTAATATTTATCAAACCTCCTCCGTGCCAGACACAGTTCTTAATGGTTTACATTTATCAGCTTATATAATCTTGCTAACAGCCATATAGTGAAGTATACAATGATCCCCATTTCACAGATGAGGAGACTGAGAGAAGATTTGCTCTAATGTGAACAAGGTTAGATAGCTGGGCAGCCTGGCTCCAGAGCGTATGCTCTAAAATATACTATTGAAGTCACAACTGAGAGTAAGTTTTTTTAAAAGATTGTAAGTTAAAGGCCCATGGACAGTTATTAGGATACAATCTGTCTAGGCTGCCTAAGAAGTCTTAAATGTATTTAATTATGAATATAGAAAATGAACTAAAATTCTGGCACCATTATAGATTTAGGGAAAACAATGATAGATTTCATATTTTCAATATGGATTTTAATGCTTGATAATTATTTTAAATGCACATATATTAAAAATATTCTTTGCCACTAACCACGGTTAAATTTTTGAATTTTTAATTTGTCAATTTATCTGTTAATAACTTCTAAAACAACTGTTAAACTTAACACTGAGTGGGAAAAAAATGCCATATGTAAAATTTATTCTTTAGATATGTAAAGTACCCAAGGATTTGTGTGTGTGTGTGAGTTTGTGTCTATGTGTATAAGCTAAGAACAAGTGAAGCAAAGTCTTTTTACTAGGAAGGAAACAAAAATATTACTATTGGTCAATATATATTGTTTCAAATATTATAATAAATTCAGTGGATATTTGATAAGCATTTTCCATGCACATATTATCTATTAAGTCTTGTTATGAATCTTTGCAAGAAAAGAGAATATCTTATAATTGAGTATATTATTATAAATATCTTGATAGAAACATATTGTCCTATCTATTGAGTGGTGGTTTAATTGCTCAGTTGTATCTTACTCTTATGACCCCATGGACTGTAGCCCACCAGGCTCCTCTGTCCATGGGATTCTCCAGGCAAGAATATTGGAGTGGGTTGCCATTTCCTTCTCCACTATAATTGAGTATGTTAGTATAAACATCGTGACAGAAAAGAAAATGATAGTTTACTATGATTTAATGTGTCAAGATACAGGACTTAACATCTAGGTTGAATCAAAGTATCATCCTATAATAATCTGTTTTATTTTACTGTGGATTAGATTTATACTTTAGTCCAAATAATGGTAGCTCATTCATTAAACACTGAAACACCTCAATGATGAATGTAAATTTTACTTCTGTCCCCAATATTACATACAATGGCTCCATTGTATCATCAGAATTTAAAAAGCCAACTTTGAGAAAGCTACAGAATTCTCACCTCCTTGTGGAACCAGCACAGAACAAATTCTCAAGGCTGTTTTCCAGTTTTCTTACTTCTTTCACCACAACCCCTCAACCCTGCAACTGGAAGAGTAAAAGGCTCAGCACTAAGAAGCTATATATGGTCAAAGGCATTAGAAAATAACTCACATTTTTAAAACACCTTAGTTATTACATCACTCATTGGAAGACATACACATTATACCCTTTTGTTACTTTTTTCCCTAGTGTTAACAATTCCATCCCTTCATCTGTACTCCTGGAAGTATAAACATATTCTCATGACAGTTAAAAGCAACAAAGTTAGTCATGGAGCTTACAAATCAACTATGTCAATGATATTTCAAAATTCTCATTAAATTAGTTTCATCTTCATTAGCCCTCCACTTTGAACAACTCATTTTGTTTGCTTCGCCAGAAGGACAACTGTTGTTGAAGGTAAATGTCAAGATAAGAAAAATAAAATTTAGTAATGGTTAGAAATCACATAGAAAATCACTACTACATTTTACACTTACCTTCAAAAGTGGAAAAGCTTTCTTTCACTTTCTCTTTGTTTCTGAACTACACTTTCAGGAGTGGGAAACCTTGTAATTGATATATGTTTTATGTAAGGCTGGTGGTGATAACGCCACTCACTGGCTCTTGTAAATCTGAAGCAAAACTCTCTAACGCAAGATATGGAGCTAACCATCAGACAAATCTTCCAATTTAGCAGTCAATCATTTTGATAAAAGCACCAAATTTGGTGATGTTAAAAGAAAGTTATAATAAAAAGAGGAAAATGTGACAAAACAGTAGGGCACACTATATTCTAACTTGTCTCACTGGGGAATTAATGTGCTGTAATGTTTGATCACAATCCAGTTGCTAAATGAAATGATTGTGTGACTAATGAACATAACACAAGTATCACAAGGACCATCTAGTTAGTAAAGAGATGTTTCATGTCTAAAAAGGACAGCATTCTATATTAATAGTGCCATGGTAGGAAGAAGTACTTTTAATAATGTTTATTATTTTTTATTATGAAAGTAATATTTTCCTATGTATGTCTACATAGTTGAGAATATACTACATATAGAATTACACACATATATGTATATGTATGTATGTATTATGTATGTATATAGAGGTGCTTCCCAGGTGGTACTGGGGTAAAGTACCCACCTGCCAATGCAGGAGACTTGAGATGCAGGTTTGATCCTTGGGTCAGGAAGAGCCCCTGGAGGAGGAGATGGCAACCCACTCCAGTATTCTTGCCTGGGAAATCCCATGGATGGAGGAACCTGGTGGTCTTCAACTATGGGGTCTCAAAGAGTCAGACATGTCTAAAGGGACTTAGCATGTACGTGTATATAGAAATTTTTGTCTTGCTTTTTTGATCTTATATATTAAGTATTTTGAAAGTGTGATTAAGAGATCCTTATTCTGCTACTCACCTGAAGTCAAAAGGCAGGGGAAAAAGTAGTGAGAAATGGACAACCAGCTGAATGGGTCACAGTGCTAAAGCAAAACTTCATTGGGAGATTGTGTTCACCTATGGCTGATTCGTGTCAATGTATGGCAAAACAAATACAGTATTATAATTTAAAATAAATAAATAAATAAATAAATTTTAAAAATAAATAAATAAAAATAAAAAATATTTTTAAAACAGCTTATCATTATTATTGATCACTTGAGCTCTTCACAGGGCACGTAAACAACGTGTGGCATGTAGATACATTACTGTTTCTGTCCCAGATAACAGAAAACCCAACTCAAGCTGTCTTTAAACAGAGCTTGAGGAGCTCGAATCCAGAAGAAGTTCTGACTTGAGGTGAAGCTGAATTTGGCAGCTTCATGGATGTTGCTTTTGTTGTTGTTCAGTTGCTCAGTTGTGTCCAACTCTTTGTGACCACATGGACTACAGCATGCAAGGCTTCCCTGTCCTTCACTATCTCCCAGAGTTTGTTCAAACTCATGCCTATTGAGTCGGTAGTGTCATCCAACCATCTCATCCTCTGTTGTCCCCTTCTCCTCCTGCCTTCAATCTTTCCCAGCATCAGGGTCTTTTCTAATGAGTCAGCTCTTCGCATCAAGTGACCAAATATTGATGATTCAGAGTCAGCATCAGTCCTTCCAATGAACAATCAGGATTGATTTCCTTTAGGACTGACTGGTTTGATCTCCTTGCAGTCCAAGCGATGTTACCTGTGAGCCAACTTGTCTTCAGCTCCACACTTTACCTTCCTTGCTGTTGCTTTTATTCTCCACCTCCACGTTTCCCCTTAGTAGCCCCATCTACAACCACTGAAAAGATGACATCTTAATATCATGCCAGTCAAGAAAAGAAAGGTTCCAATAGTTCAGTATAAATTTGGGTTTAAATCTCTGATCCAGGTTGGATCATGTGCCAAACTCTGAACCAGTCACAGGGACTATGAGGAAGAGACCCTGATATACCAAACAAGTTCCAGTCCAGGCTGAAAATTGGGTATGTCCCACCTTTGGCTAAGAATAGAGAAAGATAGGATAGGAATGGATATTGCCAGAAAAAAAAATAAACTAAAATAACCAAATAGTAAAAATATGTACTCTGTACTATCCTATTATTGTTCTACTGCCGTTGGCTCAGATCACACCTTCCTTGATCCAGTCTTCACAAATAAAAAAGAAATTTGAAAAAAAATAGTAGATAATTCATAAGTGAACAGCAAAGGTAATGAAAAGTATTTGGATTCCGTACTTAAGGAAAGGAAATTTTAAATCTGATCCAACAGATTCCATAATAATAGTTGTAAGAAAAATTGTGATATACATTTTCCTTCACCATGGCTTAGAATGGGAGAATTAGCTTGGCCTGTTACTCAAACATTCTGTCACTCACAGGAATAACAACCATAGCAAGGGCTTACTTCTATTGGTCACTTATTAAGTGTCAGATAGTGGGTATTCATTGGAAGGACTGATGCTAAAGCTGAAACTCCAATACTTTAGCTACCTCATGTGAAGAGTTAACTCATTGGAAAAGACCCTGATGCTGGGAGGGATTGGGGGCAGGAGGAGAAGGGGACGACAGAGGATGAGATGGCTGGATGGCATCACCGACTCGATGGACATGAGTCTGAGTGAACTCCGGGACTTGGTGAGGGACAGGGAGGCCTGGCGTGCTGCGATTCGTGGGGTCGCAAAGAGAAGGACACGACTGAGCGACTGAACTGAACTGCAGTGAAGTGTGCTAAGAGCTTTGTATTCATGCTTTCAGTTAGGTTTTACAACTCTGTTGGGTGGTAACTATTACTATCCTCATTTTAAAGATGAGGAAATGAAGTTGACTTTCTTCTCCAATGTCACAGCCTGTAGGTAAAGCAGAATTCTTTCTACATGTCCAGGTGATAAGCAACACAAAGTTCCTACTGAGCCTGTTGCAAGGCTCTGAGATGAGGATTTTTGTTTTTCTTCTAAATAAAATTCTTGCTTTTTTTAAAGACATATTTTTGTACTCTTCAAGGATAGCTGCCAAATCTTATGCTCTTTGAATGCCCATTCCAGCTATTTCAGGACCATGACCAGAATTGATACTTATGGACTATGTTAGTGGATTGATTAATCTGGCCAAAGAGAGTCTTAAACTGTTGTTCAGATCTATCTAATTTGAATAGGAACATTGACTCAAGTGAATTTTAAAGTTTCTTTTACATGCTAAATCTATAAATATATATTCTGCCTTTACAATTGAGCCTCTTTGTATCAGTCAATAATTGCTCTGTAGAAAATTCTCAAGTCATAGTTAAGTACTCAAGTCACAGTTAAGCACTAATTCTTGGTCATGTATCGGTGGGTTGACTGGAGTGTCTTTTTTCAGACTGGACCAGAATTGCTCTCATTCCTGGTCTCCTTCAGAGGCCCAGCCTGAAGGAGCAGTGTCTACTTGGGGTAAATTCTCTTCTTGAAGGACACAGAAGAGAAAGTGAAAAAATCTTAGCATGGACGCATATATCAAAACTTTACTCATATTTCTAACAACCCATGGGCCCAGTCATGTGGCTAAGATCAACATCAACAGGAGAGGGAAATACACTTCTCTCTTGGAATGCTGAAGGGGGAGAGACTAAGTATTATCTGAGCAGTAATTTACTCTATTATACCTCCTCAGATAAAGAATAAGGAGTATAAACTGAATTCAGTTCAGTTCAGTTCAGTCACTCAGTCATGTCCAACTCTTTGTGACCTCATGAATAGCAGCACGCCAGGCCTCCCTGTCCATCACCAACTCCTGGAGTTCACTCAGACTCACGTCCATCGAGTCCGTGATGCCATCCAGCCATCTCATCCTTGGTTGTCCCCTTCTCCTCCTGCCCCCAATCCCTCCCAGCATCGGAGTCTTTTCCAATGAGTCAACTCTTTACATGAGGTGGCCAAAGTACTGCAGTTTCAGCTTTAGCATCATTCCTTCCAAAGAAATCCCAGGGTTGATCTCCTTCAGAACGGACTGGTTGGATCTCCTTGCAGTCCAAGGGACTCTCAAGAGTCTTCTCCAACACCACAGTTCAAAAGCATCAATTGTTTGGCGCTCAGCCTTCTTCACAGTCCAACTCTCACATCCATACATGACCACAGGAAAAACCATAGCCTTGACTAGACGGACCTTAGTCAGCAAAGTAATGTCTCTGCTTTGCAATATGCTATCTAGGTTGGTCATAACTTTTCTTCCAAGCAGTAAGCGTCTTTTAATTTCATGGCTGCAGTCACCATCTACAGTCATTTTGGAGCCCAGAAAATAAAGTCTGACACTGTTTCCACTGTTTCCCCATCTATTTCCCATGAAGTGATGGGACCAGATGCCATGATCTTCATTTTCTGAAAGTTGAGCTTTGTCAACTTTTTTCACTCTCCTCTTTCACTTTCATCAAGAAGCTTTTTAGTTCCTCTTCACTTTCTGCCATAAGGGTGGTGTCATCTGCATATCTGAGGTGATTGAGATTTCTCCCGGCAATCTTGATTCCAGCTTGTGTTTCTTCTAGTCCAGCATTTCTCATGATGTGCTCTGCATAGAAGTTAAATAAGCAGGGTGACAATTGACAGCCTTGATGTACTCCTTTTCCTATTTGGAACCAGTCTGTTGTTCCATGTCTAGTTCTAACTGTTGCTGCCTGACCTGCATACAGATTTCTCAGGAGGCAGGTCAGGTGGCCTGGTATTCCCATCTCAGAATTTTCCACAGTTTATTGTGATCCACACAGCCAAAGGCTTTGGCATAGTCAATAAAGCAGAAATAGATGTTTTTCTGGAACTCTCTTGCTTTTTCCATGATCCAGCGGATGTTGGCAATTTGATCTCTGGTTTCTAGCACATGCTTATTTATCCATCAATTTAGAAAAGATTATGGAGTAGGTAGCATATAGTAATTTTTGAGCTAGATGATGAGACTGCAATAATGAATAGTAGTCTAGTGGCAAAACAAATCCCATTTCTTTGTGTATCCTAGTAGCAATCCCATTGGTAGACTCTTCCCCATTTGATAGCAAAGAAACTAAGGCATCAAGAGATCAAATAAAATTGGTCAAAGACACACAGAGAACAAGTGCCAAAGGCAGCATGTAATGCTTGCACATAAAGCCTGAATTTTCTCAACCTCATCAGTGTTGTTTTCCAATAATAGAGAAACTTCCAGATTGCTTTAGAAATGAACAACAAAAAATAGACCACTTATTAGTTCAAGTTATATCAGACAGGCATAGCCAATACAAGTGATAGAGAACCAGAAATCCACTACTGTAGGCATTAGCCTTATAGAATCATGGATGCCTGCTGCCTCTCAGTCTGGTGCTGAGCCGGAGGATCAGCAGTCAGGAAGAGAAGATGGGCATGAAGTAGAGCAACCAGGGGCAGCCTGTGCGGAAAAACTGGAAGTTCACCTAATCGGCCACTGCCTCCAGTCCCAGTGATTCGGACAACTTGTGAGATAAGCCAGCATCCTGTACCACAGAGCTGTAGGTGCCCCTGGCCTGAGATGCTTGGCAGCTGAAGGAGTCTGATGGGAGCTGAAAGTGCTGTGGGCCCACGTGCTGCCCCCTTGCCAGCAGCAGATCTGTGACAATGTGCAGGGAGTCCAACAGCACCTGCCCTGCAGTAATGCTTGGAGCCTAGAGAAGGCTGCCTTTTGGTGCCAAATCCACTCACATCTCTATTGTGGCTAACCCTAACCTGGTGGGAAGGAAATGGCAACCCACTCCAGTATTTTTGCCTGGGGAATCTAATGGACAGAGGAGCCTGGCGGGCTGCAGTCCATGGGGTCGCAAAGAGTCAGACACGACTGACTGGCTGAACACCAAAACCAACCCTAACCTGAAACCACATGAGAAGAGAACGTGGGGAAATTGACATGGGGAAAGCCATCACACCATGTTAGGATTTTTACTGTGGATTAAGTAAAATTTGTATTTAACAGTAAGTATGAAACGAAATGATTTGCTAGAAATTTCAAGTGTGAGTGGAAAATCCTGAGAGATGTCAGAGCATTCTTGTCTAGAAGCTTCTGTCCCATGCAGTAACAAACAGATCATGAGTTTATTTATTTAAGCCTGACACTTCTTAAACAACCATAACACTTAGGTTTTCCTTCATCATACTGTCACTCTGATGTATACTATTTGGATTGCAAGAACTCATACAAGCGTAAGGAAAAAAGGGAATTAACTGGCTTGTATACCTGGAAATATAAGAGTAGCTCTCACTTCAGGCATGGCTAGGTTCAGGGATGCAAAAATATCACTAGGGTTTATTCAGCTTGTCTCAACTATGCTAACTCTGCTTCTCTTTGTGTGTAAGGTCCATGTTTTTCTACTCTAAGCAGGCTAGTGCCACGTGTCAGAAAACATAACTGCCAGTATTTCCCACATGTGCATCTTTACATCTTGAGATGCAAAAATAAATAAGCTATTTCTTTCCTCCTCCCACCCGTGACACATGCACGCACGCACATACACACACACACACACACATACACACACTTTGAAAGATTCCAAGTTGCCTCGTCTGGGTCATACGCCCACCACTTGCATCAAACACTGTAAGACAGAAGGATGAGATACTATGATTGAACAGTTTTGGATCTCCTGCCCACTCCCACAGCAGAAGCTGGCAGGACAGTGAGGCTGTCATTTCCACCAAACCTCTAGAATGAAGGAGGAGTCATTCCTGAAATAATACTGGAGTCCTGGCCAGATTAAAGTGATTAATGCAAATGTACTTTAAATCAAAGAATTATAAGGTCTTTGTTAATTGAAATACAGAAGATGTTGAAGTTTATATCATTATTTTCTCTTTTCTAGAAAGTATGACCATAACACAAATAAGCACCTCTATTAGTTCTCTGATAACAGATGAAGTGTAGAAAAAAAAAAAAAAGCACATATTGGCAATAGAACCAAATGCAGTTTTCTATAAATAGCACTGGCCCGCTGCTATCTTAATTTAAAATACATTAAAAACATCGCCACCAGATGAACTTTATGGCCATCTTTAGCTTTGAAGGAAATGAAATAAATCGAATGTCCAGCAGCTATCCTGGAATGTTTTGCCTTGGCTTGAAAATTTTTTATTAACAAATAATGATGCATGCAGCTGTTACCCATTGGTCATGCACAGCTCATATTTTTTAATACGAAACAAAAGAATCCATAAGAATGGAGAGGTTTCCTAATAATGAAGAATGACCTATAATTGTAATGGACTTGACTTTGAGGTAAATTTGTAAAAACTAATTTTTTATAGCTTGTCTTAAAATTATTTCTTTTAGTGGCTTTGTTTTCAGACATAATGTGAATCTGTAAGTGATAACACTGAAATTGGTTCATAACTGAAGAATTTCTTCATCCTCTCATTTCTTCACTGATTTTGAGCTCACTGTGTTGTCATGTACTGGGTTTAGTACTACTGCACTGCTGCTAAGTCGCTTCAGTCGTGTCCAACTCTGTGCGACCCCATAGACAGCAGCCCACCAGGCTCCCCCGTCCCTGGGATTCTCTAGGCAAGAACACTGGAGTGGTTGCCATTTCCTTCTCCAATGCATGAAACTGAAAAGTGAAAGTGAAGTTACTCAGTCGTGTCTGACTCTTGGCGACCCCATGGACTGCAACCTACCAGGCCCCTCCATCCATGGGATTTTCCAGCCTGGATGGAGGAGCCTGGCAGGCTGCAGTCCATGGGGTTAGTACTAGTGATACCAAAAGAATAAGAAACATCCTTGCCCTCAAGAAGCTCAAATATGGAGGGAAGGAAAGTTCAAGAAACACAAACAACACTATGAAATGGAAGTGTTCCATTTTGCCTGGAGTGTCAGAGAAAGCCTTTTAGACCAAGATCTTGATGGAGAAACATTTTCTAATCAGAGGCCCTAGAAAATGGAATTCCAGGAAGAAAAGACAGCAACCATTGTTATAGGACATTACAGATTAACTATGTCATGGAGTTTAGAAAGATAACTCTGGAAAGAGGAGAAAAGGGGCTGTGACAAAGGAGGGACTGATTACACAGAGATCTTAAAGAGATTATGGAGAAACCTGACATGGGGCTAAACTAGACACCCTGCAAAGTTCAAATGGAAACCAGTAGTAGTGGATTGAATGAAGGTGCTAAGAAGAGGGAGAATTCAGAATACCTTTCACATTTCCAGTTTTAGAAACTAACTGGATGGAGGTATCATGGCGGTATTGGAAGAAAAAGACAAAACAGACATAGGGGTAGATAGGAGAACAGAGAGGATTAGAAGAGAGAACAGATCTGTGGTTGCCTGTATAAGACATTAATCTGTGTTTTAGTACAATAGCTACATAAAATAGTCTATTTTACCCATATATTTTTCTTTAGTATATTTTAATGTCCCATTTAAACATATTCATCATGTCAATACACATCATTAAATAACAATATGGACCAAGTCATCTGTTTTTATATTCCGAATACTCTATGAGGAGTATAATTTTTATAGCAGTAATCTCATGTATGTTTAGTATTCTATCTTCACTAGGAGACTTTTAGAATTTCAGCTTCCCTAGTGGCTCAGATAATAAAATATCTGCCTGCGATGCAGGAGACCCAGGTTTGATCCCTGAGTTGGGAAGATCCCCTGGAGAAGGGAATGACTACCCAAGCCAGTATTCTTGCCTGGAAAATTCCATGTACAGAGGAGCCTGGTGGGCTGCAGACCATGGGGTTACAAAGAGTTGGACACAACTGAGTGACTAACACATTCTCAGGTATGTTTATTATTCTGTCTTCATGAGGATATTACAGGTGCTTTGGGTAGAAAAATACCATCTCCATGTGACCACATGATACTTTGAGACAAGAAAAGAATGTTTCTGACCTCAACTAAGATGAGAACTAGTCCAGTTTGCATTTTCTAACCTTCACTTTTCATGTGGAGACATTGTCATCTGTAAGAATATAACAATGTTAAACCTTTTCAACTATGTCTTTCTGTTTAACTCACATAATTTGAGAACTACAGATTCTTACAGGTTAGGAGTAAACTATTCATTAGTACTGGACATGGAACAACAGACTGGTTCCAAATAGGAAAAGGAGTACGTCAAGGCTGTATATTGTCACCCTGCTTATTTAACATATATGCAGAGTACATCATGAGAAATGCTGGGCTAGAAGAAGCACAAACTGGAATCAAGATTTCCAGGAGAAATATCAATAACCTCAGATATGCAGATGACACCACCCTTATGGCAGAAAGTGAAAAGGAACTAAAAAGCTTCTTGATGAAAGTGAAAGAGGAGAGTGAAAAAGTTGACCTCAGGGAGGCCAGTTCAGTTCAGTTCAGTTCAGTCGCTCAGTTGTGTCCAACTCTTTGCAACCCCATGAATCACAGCATGCCAGGCCTCCTTGTTCATCACCAACTCCCGGAGTTCACTCAAACTCATGTCCATAGAGTCAGTGATGCCATCGAGCCATCTCATCCTCGGTCGTCCCCTTCTCCTCCTGCCCCCAATCCCTCCCAGCATCAGAGTCTTTTCCAATGAGTCAACTCTTCACATGAGGTGGCCAAAGTACTGGAGTTTCAGCTTCAGCACCATTCCCTCCAAAGAAATCCCAGGGCTGATCTCCTTCAGAATGGACTGGTTGGATCTCCTTGCAGTCCAAGGGACTCTCAAGACTCTTCACCACAGTTCAAGCGCATCAGTTCTTTGGCGCTCAGCCTTCTTCATAGTCCAACTCTCGCATCCATACACAACCACTGGCATGCTGCAATTCATGGGGTCACAAAGAGTCAGACACAACTGAGCGACTGAACTGAACTGAAGTGATTCATCAGAAACAATGATAGCTATTAGTCGTTGAATGCACATAGCATTTTTCAGCGATGTTCTCAGAAACTTGTTATTTAGTTCCTAAGTTGTGTCCAACTCTTTGCAATCCCCATAGACTGTAGCCCACCAGGCTCCTCTGTCCATAGGATTTCTCAGGCAAGAATACAGGAGAGGGTTGCCATTTCCTTCTCCAGAGGATCTCCCCAATACAGTGATCAAACCCACATCTCTGTTTGGCAGGTGGATTCTTTAGACTGAGTCACCTGCAAAGCCCATCTCTAAGAGACTTGCTTACTACTATATTATAAAATGGGCTTCTCTGATGGCTCAGATGGTAAAGAATCCACCTGCAATGTGAGAGACCTGGGTTTGATCCCTGGTTTGGGAAGATCCCCTGAAGAGCAGGGCATGGCAACCCTGTCTAATATTCTTGCCTGGAGAATCCCCATGGCTACAGTCCATGAGGTCACAAAGAGTCAGATATGACTGAGCAACTAAGCACACACACACATGCATTGGAAAACTTTGACAGCAATCTTAGGTAAGGCATTAAAAAGAATTTTTAAGAAAGGTAACTGAGTTTTTTTCACATCAAATGTCAAGGTGCAGGGAGGTTGGTTGTCTAGTCTTAATTCACACTGAGTCTTTTTCATTTACTTTTCTTAATGCATTCCAAAGTTGTTAAAATTTCTTATATAAAAATATGATTGATTGTTACAGTGACAGTAATTGCATTTTAGCAAAAGTAACCATTATAGTAATTTTCTTCAAGGAAGAGAAATCTAACTAACTAAAGTAGCTAGTTACTTCCTAACACATTAACTGTGATTTTTTAACATAAAAATACTTGATAAGGCAAGTACAATAAAATGGCATGCAATACTTGTAAAACTACTTGCATTAGGTGCTTCTCAATTTTATGTAGCTGTTAATCACAAATTAAGTGAAACAAAATACAGGAATATACTAAAATTTCTATACTAGTGGGCCAATTAACAGTCTTCATTTGAAGCCTTTTAATAATGACTCTCAGAGAGCTCTTATTTCATTTCTAAACTATAGAAGGTAATGATATTTTTAACCAAGATTTATTCATATGATGCCCTTAGAAGATTGAATGAAATGAACACATGAAGGTAGTATGGGATTACAAAGAAAAACAATTATACATGTGATGGGACAGGGTAATGCTGTATATAGCAACAACTTGAACATGTTAAATCACAAATGCAACAGCATTAGCACTTAATTTCATGTATTTAGCTGCACACCTGAATACTAATTAGCAACTAAAATAGGAAATATGTGGTAATGTATGTATTGATAAAATCTCAGTTCCATATTCTTCAGACATCAGTGATTTAACATGAACTACATACTGGGAAAAGCTACTTTCTCATCTTCACTGTTTCCTTTCTAAAATTTTTTTCGTTATTATTGAAAGCAATAATTCAATTTCAAAATCAATTAATGCTGACTGAAGTGTTAGCTAAATCCAGAATTACATTTTCTAATATTTATTGTTAACAATGTATAGACAGTAACTGCAGAGTATAAAGCAAGAAGCCTCAAATTCAGTATGCAAATAGACAAACAGTAATTCAAAGTAACATAAGTCAACTGAGATAATTCAAATTTTTAATTTTTAAGGAGCTGCAGAAGATGCTGGTACTTTGTTTCTGCCCCCTTCTTAGCCCTGTTTTTGAAATGGCCCCTGGGGAAAAAAAAAGATTTATTTTGAAGGCTTAGACAGAGGAAAAGGAATTTAAACTTCATAATTTTTTCCTGCCTGCCTCTATTCATCTTTCTCCATCTCCATTCCTTTGCTAGCCTCTGTATTTAAATTGGCCCTTGCACTACTTTTGATTTATTTTGCAGTTATTGTTATAAAGGAGAATTTTATTCATAAAGCCATATTTTTTTGACTTAATGCTTCCTTTTATTTTCCCACTATTCCCCATAGATTGCAGATTCTCACCCCTTTGTTTGTACAATTTGTCCCTCAATTGCATCTATAGTAAAAGTTAGTTCTTACTATGTATGGCATGGAATGCAGTGAGAGAAATTGCAGGTGTGTTTGTGTGAGAATACATGTGTCCCTTTGCTTTTGAATTGTACTCTAAAATAAGGATTCAGTATAAAATTAATGACTACTGTCTTTCATCACAGTCCTATTTCCTTAAAGCCTGGCTGATGTTTCATTCATTAACAAAACACCAAGGTAAAAGGTAATTAGAAAATAATTACACTAGTGGACATCAAATAAGACATTTACATATCTTATAAATATCTGCTAAGAAAGTTCCAAGGACTATATCAGTTAGCATGCTTCTAATTACAAACAACAGAAAAACCAACTCAAACTTGCAGAAACAGTAACGCACATTTAGTGGCTCAAATAACTAATAGTTCAAAGGATGGGAGAGATTCAGGTGCAAATGACCAGAGTTTCAAATAATTTGGCTACAGTTGTCTAGTTTTTCCTTCTTTGATTGTTGACTGTACCCTTAGCCTACTTTCTTTCCAGGTTGCAAATTTCAGCTTATAGCAACGAGAGATGTTTCCCATTTATATCTCCTGAGAAAGGGCATGTTTCCCCCATCAAAGAATAAAAGTCCCGACCCTCATTTTGATTGGCCCAATTTGGGCAACTCTTGAATCACCTGTAGTGGCAAGAAGGAAAGCCCAACCAAGGCATATGCCTAGAACATGCTGATATAACTCCACAGGTTTTTAAAATATGGAAATGTTTCTAAGCCAGGTGATAAGCAGCCATGCTCTAAGTCCACCAGGTGTTCCTCACTGCATCAGCCTGGAATCCTTCTGACCTCTCTTTATCCAGCAACTAAAAAGTAAACACCTGCAAAGTGGGGATCCATCTGGACTCTGCTTCAGCAATGCAGCAGGCATCTCTTCTGTTAGGATTCCTTGGTTGTCAAACATAAATATATTTCCAGCTTGCTACTGAGGGTAGGATCAATCCCACTGTATTAGTTTTGTAGGCCTGCCATAACAAAATACCAGAAACTGGGTGGCTCAAGGCAAAAAATGTATTCTCTCATCATCCTAAAGGCTGGAAGTCCAAACCCAAGGTGTTTGCTGAACCATGCTCCCTCCAAAGACTCTAAGAAAGAATTCTTTCTTGTTTCTGGTGGTTGCTGGCAGTCCTTGGTGTTCTTTAGTTTGTGACAGCTAACTCCGTCTCTATGATGATTATTTAAGTGTCTGTGTCTAAATTTCCTTCTTATAATGACATCAATCACTGGATTATGGATCACTAGTCCAGTATGACCTCATTTTAACTTGATAATATCTGCAAAGATCCTATTTCCAAATAAGTCACATTCATAGGTTCCAGTTGGACATGAATTTAGGGGGCACTATTCAACCCAGCACCCCACCCCCCAAGTGAGCTGACTGCTCTGTGACAGGAAAGTAGTAAAGTGATGCTGAGGAGGTTCCCACAGGGTCTACTCTAGATGCTGGACACTCTGGGCCTCGACTCTCTTCATGTACCTGGTTTTGTCTACAGCTATATAGTTGACCCAGCATTTCAGATTTTACTTGAATCTTCTAAGCTAGCTCTTCTGCTGCCTAATCTAATATTCAATTCTGTGAAAGCCTAAGTCCATGGACTTCAAATATTTGTGCCGGGAAGGGGTCTGACAGAGTCCTTACATCCGCACGCCAGTCCAAGCATTATCAATAGAGTGAATAAGCAATATATCTCACCTATGATTGCAGCCATGAAATTAAAAGATGCTTGCTCCCTGGAAGAAAAGTTATGACCAACCTAGATAGCATATTAAAAGCAGAGATATTACTTTGCCAACAAAGGTCCATCTAGTCAAGGCTATGGCTTTTCCTGTGGTCATGTATGGATGTGAGAGTTGGACTGTGAAGAAAGCTGAGTGCCGAAGAATTGATGCTTTCGAACTGTGGTGTTGGAGAAGACTCTTGAGAGTCCCTTGGACTGCAAGGAGATCCAACCAGTCCATCCTAAAGGAGATCAGCCCTGGATGTTCATTCAAAGGACTGATGCTGAAGCTGAAACTCCAATACTTTGGCTACCTCATGCAAAGAGTTGACTCACTGGAAAAGACCCTGATGCTGGGAGGGATTGGGAGCAGGAGGAGAAGAAGACAACAGAGGATGAGATAACTGGATGGCATCACCAACTCTATGCACATGAGTTTCGGTGAACTCCTGGAGTTGGCGATGGACAGGGAGGCCTGGTGTGCTGCAATTCATGGGGTCACAAAGAGTCAGACACAACTGAGTGACTGAACTGAACTAATTTGATGCTTTTCAAATGTACATAGCTGTGATTAATTTTTAAAAATTCAGTTAAAATCTTCTTGAATTTAAAGTACCACTTTGTTATTATGTGTGTTCTCTATCAATGCATAATAAATGCAACTTCTATTGTACTTTAGCACATTGGCCTTTATTAAAAGGACCATGAGTAAACTGACTGCTGTAACAAAGGCCAAAAAGCAATCAGTATCAAATCAGTCACTCAGTCATGCCCAGCTCTTTGCAACCCCATGGACTGCTGCTGCTGCTGCTGCTAAGTCGCTTCAGTCATGTCCGACTCTGCGCAACCCCATAGACGGCAGCCCACCAGGCTCCCCCATCCCTGGGATTCTCCAGGCAAGAACACTGGAGTGGGTTGCCATTTCCTTCTCCAATGCATGAAAGTGAAAAGTCAAAGTGAGGTCGCTCAGTCGTGTCCGACTCTTAGCGACCCCATGGACTGTAGCCTACCAGGCTCCTCTGTCCATGGGATTTTCCCAGGCAAGAGTACTGGAGTGGGGTGCCATTGCCTTCTCCACCCCATGGACTGCAGTGCACTAACTCCCGGAGCTTGCTCAAACTTATGTCCATCAAGTTGGTGACGCCATCCAACCATCTGCCATGACCCTCTGTCATCCCCTTCTCCTCCTGCCCCCAATCCCTCTCAGTATCAGAGTCTTTTCCAATGAGTCATCTCTTCACATGAGGTAGCCAAAGTACTGGAGTTTCAGCTTTAGCATCATTCCTTCCAAAGAAATCCCAGAGCTGATCTCCTTCAGAATTGACTGGTTGGATCTCCTTGCAGTCCAAGGGACTCTCAAGGGTCTACTCCAACATAACAGCTCAAAAGCATCAATTCTTCGGTGCTCAGTCTTTTTCACAGTCCAACTCTCACATCCATACATGACCACTGGAAAAACCATAGCTTTCACTCGTTGGACCTTTGTCAGCAAATAATATCTTTGCTTTTTAATATGCTGTCTATGTTGGTCATAACTTTTCTTCCAAGAAGCAAGCATATCTTAATTTCATGGCTGCAGTCACCATCTGCAGTGATTTTGGAGCCCAGGGAAATAGTCTCTCACTGTTTCCATTGTTTCCCCGTCTATTTGCCATGAAGTGATGGGGCCAGATGCCATGATCTTAGTTTTTTTGAATGTTGAGTTTTAAGCCAGCTTTTCACTCTCCTCTTTCATGTTCAGAGACTTGTTAGTTCTTCTTCACTTTCTGCCATAAGGGTAGTGTCACCTGCATATCTGAGGTTATTGATATTTCTCCCTGTAATCTTGATTCCAGTTTGTGCTTCATCCTGCCCAGCATCTCACATGATGTACTCTGCATATAAGTTAAATAAGCAGGATGACAATATACAGCCTTGACGTACTCCTTTCCCAATTTGGAATCAGTTTGTTGTTCCACGTCTGGTTCTAACTGTTGCTTCTTGACCTGCATACAGATTTCTCAGGAGGCAGGTCAGGTGGTGTGGTATTCCCATCTCTTGAATAATTTTCCACAATTTGTTGTGATCCACACAGTCAAAGACTTTGGCATAATCAGTAAAGCAAAAGTAGATGTTTTCTGGAATTCTTTTTTGATGATGCAAGGGATATTGGCCATTTGATCTCTGGTTCCTCTGCCTTTTCTAAAACCAACTTGAACATCTGGAAGTTCATGGTTCACATACTGCTGAAGCCTGGCTTGGAGAATTTTGAGCATTACTTTGCTAGCATGTGAGATGAGTGCAATTGCATGCTAGTTTGAACACTGTTTGGCATTGCCTTTCTTAGGGATTGGAATGAAAACTGACCTTTTCTAGTCCTGTGGCCACTGCTGAGTTTTCCAAATTTGCTGGCATATTGAGTGTAACACTTTCTCAGCATCATCTTTTAGGATTTGAAATAGCTCAACTGGAATTCCATCACCTCCTCTAGTAGTGATGCTTCCTAAGGCCCATTCGACTTCATATTCCAGGATGTCTGGCTCTAGGTGAGTGTTCACACCATCATGGTTATCTGGGTCACAAAGATCTTTTTAGTGTAGCTCTTCTGTGTGTTCTTGTCACCTCTTCTTAATATCATCTGCTTCTGTTAGGTCCATACCATTTCTCTCCTTTATTGTGCCCATTTTTGCATGAAACGTTCCCTTGGTATCTCTAATTTTCTAGATTAGATCTATAGTCTTTCCTATTCTACTGTTTTCCCTATTTCTTTGCATTGTTCACTGAGGAAGGCTTTCTTATCTCTCTTTGCTATTCTTTGGAAATCTGCATTCAGATGGGTATATCTTTACTTTTTTTCCTTTGCCTTTAGCTTCTCTTTAGCAAAAGGCAAAATGGTTGATCTGAAGAAGACTTACAAATAGCTGAGAAAAGAAAAGCTAAAGGCAAAAAGCAATAATTCAAACAGACATTAATTTCTTTCTCATGTAAAAGCTAAATTATGAGTAGTCCAGAACTCATATGGCAGCTCTGTGATCTTGAGGACCTGGACACTTACTACTTTGTCGTTCTGCCATTCTCAAGTCATGGCTTTCATCCCTGGTCTAAGATGGTTTTTGCAGTTTTCACCAGTGTGGCTGCATTCTGCTCACATATCGTTGGTAGACCCTAAAATAAACGGCCAAGTATAGCAGCAAGAGTGACTGGGAAATGTAGTCTTTATTTGAGCAGGCTTGTGCTCAGCTGAATGTTGAGAGTTCTTTTGCTAAAGAAAGAAGGAAACAAATCAATATTAGGGGACAGTTGACAGTCCTTGACAAAAACTACATGCGCTTAGAAGGAAGTGATGGATATTTGCAAATAACTGGCATATTCCTAATTGATTATCAAGTTTGTTCTAAAATCATTTTCAATATAACTTTACACATCCTGAATATTTTAAATTTGTGACTTGTTTTCTTTAGACTACCTTACCTTACTAACTCTACTTATATAGTTGAACTAAATATATATTCGTGAGATGCCTGTGGTAAGAAAAATTTAGAGTCATAAAGAGAATGGCCGCAAATATTGAAGTTAACAGGAAACAGTGTATGAAAGGGGTAAAGACTGTAAGTTAGTGAGTGACTATTTTGATAGAATGATCATTTTAACTCCCTATACCTAGTGACAAGTTATCCAATCGCAGATCTTCCTCAGCTTACAGTGTGTTTACATCCCAGTAGACTCATGATTGGTTGAAAATATCATAAATCTAAAACACATTAGTATACCTACTGAAGATCACAACTTAGCCCACCCTAATTGAAACATGCTCAGAACACTTGTTAGCCTACAGTTTGGCAAAATCATCTAACACAAAGCCTGTTTTATAATAAACTGTTGAATATCTCAGGTAATTTACTGATGCTTGCTGTAGACTTTATACAGTTGTTTTAGTATCTCCAGTGTGGCAATTATTTTTTTGTCTACTTTCTGTACAAATTCTCTGACCATTTCTAGAGTTATATGCTTCCTAAGCAATAGATATGAAATATTTGTGATATTTAGGAAGCCAATACCTCACTCTGTTAGTGTTTGAATTGGAAAGCAAGATGTAATATAGATAAATTTCCTCAAAATGTATTCCTCTACATTTTCCCTACAAGCAACATATTTGTAAATCAGATACTTCCCCCCTCATCTCCAGCACCTCTTAATGCTAGAGGGGCCCAGGACTTCATCCCTTCTCTATATACACTCCTTCCCTGGTAGTTCTCATTCAGTCTCATGATTTTATAGGCCAAATGAAGATTTCTTCTTCTAAGCCAAATAGGCCTAAAAATCCTAAATTTTTCATATCCAAACTTCTGATCTCCTTATTTATCTCCATCTCAAATATGTTAAGGTTTCAGTTTTCCCTGTCAGTGACTAACAACTCCAGTTTCTTGGGCCAAAAATTTTGGAGTCATCTTTTACTATCTTTTTTTTGTTGTTCTACACCCTACAATTACCCTTCAAGAAGTCATATCAGCCCTATATACAAACTACCTCCAGCTTCCAGTCACTTCTCGTTGCTTCCTCTGCTGTCCACAGCTCTGGTCTGAGAACTGCAGTCACTGCAGTAGCCTCCTCACTGGTCTCCCCTTCTTCTGCCCTAGTCCTTCTAATAGTCTTTTATTAACAGAGCAGCCTGAGTGCTTTCTTTTAAAGTCTTAGATTAGGTCATTTCTCTGTTCATACCCCTCTACTGGATCCACTTTCCCTAAGTGACATTTAAGCCCTTATTTATAGCCTAGAAGGTTCCTCATGACAGAGCCTCTATCTGACCACATCTCCTACTCCACACCAGACACACTGACCTCTTTGCCACAGGATAATGTACTTACCATCCCCTTTGTTGACCTTAAACAGTAGACTACCAGTTATTTCTGAAGCAAAATGCATTTATTCAGGATCAACAAAGAAGAGCAATTCAGGAACCACAACTGTGGTGAGCCACATGCAAAGTCTCCCCAAGGAGAAGAGAAGAACTCTTTTATAGAAGAGAAAGGAAAGTTGGGAGGGCTGTAGTAAATGAAGAGTCCACTGGAGGAACTGAGAGTTTTCACTGAATGAGTTGTGACACACTTTCTTTGGCTAAGCTCTTCCCAGGCAAGAAAAAAAGTTTTCCTTTTCTTGGTGGGCTCTGCTATTGTAGTACGGCAAGAGTACCCCCTTGACATTTAAAATAGAAGAGTGTATCTTAATTGAGGCTACTGTCTATTAACTTTTACACTCTCTTCCCCTAGGTGTCTGCATGGCTTACTCTTTAACCTCCTTTTAGTCTCCTCTCAAGCATTACCTGCTCAGGGCACAACTACCTTTCCATAGTAGTTTGACATATATTTTGCATGTTTACTTTGTTTATTGTCTGTTTTTCCCATAAGAATGCAAAATCTTGTATAAACTTAATATATATTAAATATTTACTACATATTTCTAGTTCTTAAATCTGTGCCTGACATAAAGAAGGTGTGCAACAAGTATTGAATGAATGGCTGAAAGTATATATATAACATAAATTATTTCACAAAAATAAATGAGCATTAGAATACCTCAAATAAATTTAAAAGAATCTCGTAAGTATGGAGTGTTATCCACGTGTTAGGCTCCAGGTAGTATTTTACAAGTGTAATGTTAGTAAATTTACATAGCAAGTCTTACTTTATTGGTCTTATTAAACCAACTTATAGGTGAGGTATTGTGTAACTAGTCAGTCATACTCTGATATGCTGGTCATTCTTTACCCAACATTCCTCTTTAAACTTAAAAAAAGGTCACTACCAAGAACAGCAACGAAAAAGATTACACCAAAGCTTCATTTAAAAACGGGCAACCAAATGCCTGGCTAGGATTCCAACTGCGTGAAAATTATAAATTCCAACTTTTCAAAGGAAGAATATTGGGTAGGTCAGGCAAAAGCCTGAGCAGAGATTAGACAGGCAGAACTGAGCATTCGAACAGAAATATAGATTATAGTTAGAGAAACTTCTCTTAAGATGTCATCTTCCCTTCCCTGTTGTGGTCATCAACGAAGTGGCAACATCCAAAAATGAGACTTAATCCCTTTGTGACTTGAGACAAGAGCAAGAACCATTAAAAACATGCCAACTCACTTTCCCACATTCACATTAAGATTATTTCTTTCCCTCTTTCCAAAGAGCTGAGGCAGGAGTACAATGTCCCTCTGAAAGGATGATGAAGTTCAGGTTGTACAAGGATATTACAAAGGTCAACAATTTGGCAAAGTATTTCAAGTTTGCAGGAAGACATGTGTCATATACAATGAACATGTACAGTAGGAGAAGCCTTTGGCACAACGTCCATGTGGGCATTCAGTCTAGCAAGGTGGTTAGCACCAGGCCAAACGTGAACAAGTTTGGCAAAAAGAGCTTTGGATGTAAAGCCAAATCTTGCAAAGTAAGAAAGGAAAAAGGCAAAAAAAGGAAGAAATATACGAGAAGATGTGGAAATAAAGTCATCTTATGTACAACCTTCATTAATACCTGCTAAAATGAAAACAAAAACAGAAACAAAAACCCAACTCCCTAACCCAACCAGCCATTCCATACTCCCATTGTGCAAAAGGATGAGAAATTGTTTTAGGTTCTTGTCTGTTGATTTGTTGTTATCAGTTTGCACCAGACTGAGATTATCCAAGGCTGCCAGAAATAAAATCTGGGATCTTTTTATTAAAGAGGGCTCTTATTTTGGTTGGTCATAAATAGTAAAGAAGGCCTTCCTTTGCTCTTCTGGTGGCCATGTGAAGAAACACGGGGTTGACTTTGCCTCTGATCTTCTCCAACTCGTCTTTTCTCTGAAAGATGTTTGAAAACTACTATTAAAAAAATAATTCAGAAAAGTGAAAGAAAAAGGATAAAAGCATACCCCATACATAAGGAAATGTTCTTCTGAAGCATTTGCAAGTAGGTACCGGAAACTTACCAAAACCACCTCAATAAAAGAAATGGTTACATGAATGACTTTTGAGTACTGAAACTTCAAGTATGTTAGCAAATCAGAAGACCTGTGAAATAAGTGGATATCCTTACTAACATCCTGGATGGTCTCTACGTAAACAGATTCTAAAGGGACATTTATACAATTAATTCCATTTGGAGCCAAAAGAAGCCCCGTATTGATTCCAAAGGACAACATCTCTCAACACACACAGAATAGTGAGTTGTCATTTCTTTGTTTCAACAACCCAATGTTATTATGGCAAACTTAGTACTAAGGTTTGGGTGATAGCTGCAGCTCTCCAGAAACTAGCTCTAAAAGGTAGTACCAATATCCCAGCAAGCACTTTAAGAAGACTTCCAAGTTGTACTTATCTGATCTAAGATTGAATCCTATATATAGGGGAAAGAATGTTGGCAGGAATTTAGCAATCAGAAGTCTGTGTTTCCCTGCAAAAGACAGCTGGACAATTCCTTTAAAGAGAGCAAGCTATTACTCAAAACTCAAACATTTGCTTCTCCATTTACCAGTGAAAATTGTATCCTATTGTCAAATACAATGCGTGTTATTATTAAAAATTACATGTCCTTCCTAAATGGCTGAGTTCACCTACATATTTGAGTTAACATATCAACCAAAGAAAACAGGCTTGGCCACAAAGTCAATGAAAGTCAAATAAAAGGCCAAACTAAATAGATGAGACACCATGCCCTAAAGATCAACAGAGGAGATCATTGTTAGGTAATGAGGATTTAGTCAATTCAGCAAGGAGAATTTGCCATGCCCATCACAAAGCAATTCATTTAAACTACTTAAACACAAATTCTACTGCACTGAACTGAACTGAACTGCAAGTCTTGTGGGTAGTTAGTTGAATACAACTGGATTTTTTTCTTTACCATATTGTATTAAACTACATTGAATCTTACATGGATATCATATCCTAGATATATCTTTGAAATTTTTGGTAATAACAATGCTGGCAACAAATCGGTAGCTTTATATTAGTTAACTTTTTCAACTAACTGAAAAAAAGTAGTTAATTTCAATATTTAAATTGATATTTAATTGTGAGATGTGATATTTAAATGTAAGATGTAATGACAATTATGATGACTGAGATTAAGATAATAATGAACTATTTATTTTAAAGCAATCCTTATTCCAGTATATTCTTCCTAAAATGATTCTACAGCTTTTGAATACTGGGCATTATCTGGACTAGTCTAGAGTATCAAAGAGTCCACATCTTGTCCATATTTGCCCTTCCTGAGATTTGTCAGAAAGAACTTCCATCCACTAAACTGAAAAGCACAATTTCTTCTTCTCTGTAGCATCCATTAGGATTCATTCTGTTAAATATTATAATTAAATACCTGGAAAACCCAAGAGACTCAACCAAAAATCTATTTAGCCAAGTAGTGAGGCACAAAATTAATATACAAAAGACAACAAATGGCATGAATATATAATGGATTTAAGTACTCATTTAAAAAAGAAAAGATGAAAGCTACATTAATAAACTTTATAAGAAATGTTAAAACAAGACTGAAAACATACAAGAAGTTTTGTACAAAGGGAAGATGTACCTAGTTGGTAAATACCAAAGGATGTCAATTCTTTCTGAGTTAATTTATAATTTCAACATGAGCCCAATAAAAATATTGACAGTGAGGTTTTTAACATAAGGCAAAATTATCATAAAGTTTATATGGAAAAATAATTAATCAGAAATAGGCAGAAAATTGAGGGGTAAAGGGCAATTAGGGCAAATTAGCACTATCAGATTTATTGTTGTTCACTCATTCAGTCATGTCTGACTCCTTGTTAACCCATGGACTGCAGCACACCAGGCTTCCGGGTCCATCACCAACTCCCGGAGCTTGCTCAAGCTCATGTCCATTGAGTTGGTGATGCCATCCAACCATCTCATCCTCTATCATCCCCTTCTCCTCCTGCCTTCAATATTTCCCAGCATCAGGATCTTTTCCAATGAGTTGGCTCTTCACATCAGGTAGCCAAGGTATTGGAGTTTCAGCTTCAGCATCAGTCCTTCCAATGAATATTCAGGACTGATTTCCTTTAGGACGGACTGACTTTTTCACCTTGCTGTCCAAGGGATTCCCAGGAGTCTTCTCCAACACCACAATTCCAAAGCATCAATTCTTCAGCACTCAGCTTTCTTTACAGTCTAACTCTCACACCCATACATGAATACTGGAAAAAACTTAGCTTTGACTATATGGACCTTTGTCAGCAAAGTGTCTCTTCTTTTGAATATACTGTCTGGGTTTGTCATAGCTTTTCTTCCAAGAAGCAAGCATCTTTTTATTTCATGGCTGCAGTCACTGTCCTCAGTGATTTTGGAACCCAGGGAAATAAAGTCTCTCACAGTTTCCATTGTTTCTCCACCTATTTGCCTTGAAGTGATGGGACCGGATGCCATGATTTTCTTTTTCTTTTTTTTTTGAATGTTGAGTTTTAAGCCAGCTTTTTCACTCTCCTCTTTCACCTTCAAGGGACTCCTTAGTTCCTCTTCACTTTCTGCCATAAGGGTGGTGTCATCTACATATCTGAGAGTATTGATATTTCCCACAGCAATCTTGATTCCAGCTTGAGCTTCATCCAGCCCAGCATTTCACATGATGTATTCTGCATATAAGTTAAAAAGCAGGGTGACACTATACAGCCTTGACATACTCCTTTCCTAATTTTGAACCAGTCCATCACTCTATGTCCAGTTCTAACTGTTGCTTCTTGACCTGCATACAGATTTTTCATGAGACAGGTAAGGTGATCTGGTATTCTCATCTCTTGAAGAATTTTCCATAGTTTGTTGTGATCCACATAGTCAAAGGCTTAGTGTAGTCAATGAAGCAGAAGTAGATGTTTTTCTGGAATTCCATTGATTTTTCTACAGTCCGAAGGATCTTGGCAATTTGATCTCTGGTTCCTCTACCTTTTCTAAATCCAGCACTATCAGATATTAAAACACAAAGACCTGAACACTAAAACAGTGTGGTACTAGTTAATCATTACACAAAATGACTGATAGAATATCATACAAAATTCAAAACTAATTCTAAATGCATACTGCAATTATGAAAATTATGGTATTTCTAATCAGTGGGGAAGAGGTAAACACCTCAATAAATGATGGCCAACTGCCTGTGAGGAAAAGACCTTGGATTCTGAGCACATACCATTACTATAGTAAAACCAGGATAAATTTCAACTGAATGAAAGATGTTCCTACAAAATAGTGAGAGCATATAATATTAGAAGAAGTTACTGAAGTTATATTTTAGTATTTCAGTGGAGAAGATCTTTATGACTCAAGATCTATAACCCATTGAAGAGAATAATAAATTTAACAATATATAAAACTATAAACAATGTCAGATAGTAAATTACAAACAAAAACTCATATCATAGACGAATAATAATCTCCATAACATGTGAAGAACTATTGGATACCAATAAAATACCAACAGTGTAATAGAAAATAGGCAGAAATACCAGGTGGTGCTAGTCATAAAGAACCTACCTGTTGATGCAGGAGATGTCAGAGATGCAGGTTCAGTCCCTGGGTTCGGAGGATCCCCTGGAGGAGGGCATGGCAACTCACTCCAGAATCCCATAGAGAATCACAAAGAGTCAGACATGACTGAAGTGACTTAGTATACATGCATGGAACTCTGTGTATGTGTGTGTAAGAGTTATGTAAATGATGGACAGGGTGAGAGCAAAATTTTTCACTGTATATCTTTATATATATATATACACATATATATATATTTTTTTTTTTAATTTGAACTATCAGAACATATGACATTTTATGTCACAGGACCAGCAAAAGATTTTGCTACTCAAGAGGAGTCATTCCTTTAGGGTCCTCATCATAAGCAACCATTTGCTGCTGGGGAGAGTGGAAAGTCAATTAAAACTATCTTCTAACAACAGTCAACAAATAGGACTACATCAAACTAAAAGCTTATGCATGGTAAAAGAAACCATGAACAAAACAAAAGGGCAACCTACTAAATGGGAAAAGATATTTGCAAACAATATATCCTATAAGAGACTGATATTCAAAATATATAAAGAACTGATACAACTCAATATAAAAAAAAAGCAATTGAAAAATGGACAGAAGACCTGAATAGACATTTTTCAAAGACAGACAGATGGTCAACAGGCACATAAAAAGATGTTCAGTGTGCTAATAATCGGGAAATACAAACCAAAATGACAACAAGATGCCACTTCATGCCTGTCACAATGGCTATTATCAAAAAGACAACAAATAACAATTCTTAGGGAGGATGTGAAGAAAAGGGAACACTAATGTACTGTTGGTAGGAATGCAAGTTAGTGTGGCCTCTGTGGAAAACAGGATTGAGGTTCTTCAAAAATTAAAAATGCAACTGCCGCAATTCCAGCTCTTGGTATTTATTTGAAGAAAATAAAAACACTAATTCAAAAAGATATGGACCCCCATGTTTGTTGCAGCACTGAGTATAATAGCCAAGACTTGGTAACAACCTAAATGTTCATTAGTAGATGAATGGACAATTAAGATGTGGTATATATACAATGGAATATTACTCAACAGTTAAAAAAAAAAGAAAGAAATCATTTCATTTGCAACAACTTGGATAGACCTAGAGAGTATTATGCCAAGTGAAGTAAGTCAGTCAAAGGAAGGCAAATACTGTATAATTCCACTTATGTGTGGAATATAAAAACAGAATAAAAGAAGAAACAGACTCATATATACAAAGAACAAACCAACGGTTGCCAGACGGGGTGAGGGGGTGAAGGATGGGAAAAATAGGTCAGAGAGATTAATAAGTACAAACTACTAGTTCTAAAATAAATAAGTTATGGGAGTGTAATATACAGCATAGGGATTATAGTCAATAATATTATAATAATTTTGTATGGTGAGAGATGGCTACTAGATTTATAGTGATCATTTCATGACATATATAAATATGGAATCACTATGTTTTATTCCTGAAACTAATATAATATTATATGTCAATTATGATTCAGTTAAAAAAACAAAAACCCACCAAATTAACAGGCAAATAAATAAAACTATCTTCTTTATTCCCAATGGTCTCTTTCTACTAAAAAGTACAACATCAAAGCTACACATTAGACAGAGAACCAAGTAGGATACATGTTTTACTTACCTCTGTTCCTTTTCCTAAGAGTAAGGGAATTATGCCCAAATATAGTGTATCCTCCTTTAAATCTTTCCCTTCTTTTTAATCTTTTCTAAACATCTAAAAGAAAAGAAAAGAAAAACCCCCAAAACAAAACAACCTCAAAAAGCTGAAGGAAAAAAAAAAAGGCCATTCCGTATTTTCCCTGTCTTAGTATATCCAGGTTGCCATAACAAAATGCCACAGACTGGGCTGCTTATAAACAGAAATAATTTATTTCTCATGTTCTGGAGCCTAGAAGCCCAGGATCAGGATGCCAACCTGACTGCTTGAGGATCCTTTCTGGATCACAGACTTTTCATTGTATCTTCGTGTGGAGAAAGGGGCTGAGGAAATCTCTGGAACCTCTTTCGTAAGGATACTAAGCTCAGTCAGTAAAGAATCTGCCTGCAGTGCAGGAGACCTGAGTTCAGTCCCTGGGTTGGGAAGATCCCCTAGAGAAGGAAATGGCAACCCACTCCAGTATCCTTGCCTGGAAAATCTTATGGACAGAGGAGCCTGGTGGACTGCAGTCCATGGGGTCACAAAGAGTCGGGCACGACTGAGCGACTAACACACTAACACTAATGCCATTTATGAGGGCTCCACCCTCATAACTTAAGACTTCCCAAAAGGAAGTGGAAAAATTCTCTTTCAAACTGAATTTAAGAGAGTCTCTTCGTACTTAAACCTCACCTTCTATTTGTCATGTCTGATTTCACGCCCTGTTTTCACACTAACATTTTACCAACATTCAAGGTCATTTCTCTCCTGGCCTTAGGATATTATTCACCTAATTCAGCTCCCTATGAGTTTAATAGTATGCTCTGAATTCTTTTAACATCAATAAGGATATGAAGGAAACCATCTTCATGGCAGGTTTCCACTAATTATCATTTGATTCACTGTCATCGTATGAATCACTGGAAACACAGTGATGGCTAACTACTGTTGGTATCTTTGTCAAATTCTTTCATTACCCAGAGGTGGTATAAACCAGACTGCTTTAGCTCTTTGGAAGCTTCTTCTCTCTTACTGATGTGATGCTGTAGCTTTTACTACTTCCTCATAAATAGATATCCGCAGAATCTAACCTGCCTATATGGAAACTGATTCAATCTTTTGTCCGGAGTTTTCGCTGAAGAATACAGTGTAGGGTAACTATGACAGCACTAGTATGATAAAAGAAAAGCAAACTCTAATAATCTAGCATTTCCTTCAGTCATTGTTTCCAGGGAGAACCTTTAAGACATTTTATGTTGCAACTTGCTTTATATGGTAACAATAATATGAAAGAGATATTCCTGAAATTAAAAGGACTGTATTCAATTTTTTTTTCCTCTCACTTTTCCCACCTGTCTTTTAGTTTGCTTTCAGCACTGGAGTTAGAATAAGAAGCAAATTGGTCATGGGAGATAATAATCTTTGAAAAAGCAATTTTCGGTACAGTGGCCAAAAATATTTTTTTAATAACTATAATAATTGTAGAAGTTGGGTGATGGATACGTGAGAGTTCAATATAATATTCCTCTCCTTTGGTGTATTTTGAACATTTTCGATAACAAAAAAATTTAAATAAGTAAACCTTTAAGTGCATTCTCAATCTCTTTTTGCTGTGGTGCATCTTATCAGATATCCCATAAACTACCCTTGGCATCATCCTCCAAATTGGATCTATGTCCAGAGAGAGTATTAAAGTATAATTGAGGTGAAATGTACTATTACTTTACTGTAGTTAATAATTTGATGAGAAAAGTAGAGATAATAGCAAAGTGGTGGTAATCCCTGAAAGCTGGAAACTGGAGGCCATTCAAGTAGGTCGTTGATGTTGTTTGCATATGTTTAGAGGAGGAAAGAGGGGACCATAGTGTGGATAACACAAGGGTGATATGAGGAAATAAGATTTTTTTAAACTCTAGGTCCAGATGGTAAAGAACATAGAAAAAGAAGCTAAAGAACAAACTTAGGAAGGGCTGATAATGAAAAGCTGAGCTCAGGCAGTCTCTGCATATTATCACATATCCAGAATAAAGGAAAGAAGGCTATCATGGGATCCCTGTAAGTGTGATCCCAATGACCCTGAACACACTGAACATTCAGATGCCTGCAAGGACTGCAGTTTTAGCCTGAAACTGATCCAGGCAGAAAAGGACCCTGCACCTTCAAGGATATGGTTTTCCAAAAAGGTTTATCCTCCCTCAGCTTGAGAATGGGGGTAGACTGAACTAGAAAGAAAAGGCATTGATTTCAATGGTTTGGACTCAAGGAGAGAGCAATAAATGAAAGAACTGAGATAGCTTAAGAGAGATGACTTTGTGTTTTCAGACTGTGCTGAGCTAATGAGGCAATATTTTCATCAGTAACTCACTTCATCTATTTATATTGTTTTATTTTTTTAACTGAATTTGTCCAAAAGATTAGTAATATCAGATGTAGAATTGAACAGATTGGGTATACTGTATTTTGGCAGTTATAATGGGAAAGGTATACTTTAGAGGAGGAAAGAGGTTATCTGGCTATAGAGAAATATTTAGAGGAGAAATCTCTTGCCTCACTCTTCAGTCTTTAAGGGTTTGAAAAGGTAAGTTTTTTGTTCAAGATAAGGGTAGAGAAAATCCAGCTAAAGTTGCTTTTTGTTTGGGATCTGAATGGCATTCATCAGCCATTTGGAATTTAATTGCTAAAGCATAAATAAATTTCTCAAGCCCCTTATTCTCTTTATAATAGCCCTTTCTCATTTGTGTGCTAGTCTTCATTTGCCTGAAAAGCAAATTAAGGCCTTCTAGTAGCTATCCACAAATGCAGAGCAACTTCATAGGTCTGGCTTTATTTATTATTCTCGTTTGTGATTTCATAATTTATGTTGAGAATATACTTAAGAAACTAGCCAAAGATGCAAAGGTAGCTGGCATGCCTATTACTAAAGAAAACGATTAAATTCAAAATCTTCTTCACAAATCTAATGACCTTTAGTGGAGACAAATGCATATTCAGTTCAGATCAGTCGCTCAGTCATGTCTGACTCTTTGAGACCCCATGAACTGCAGCACATCAGGCCTCCCTGTCCATCACCAACTTCCAGAGTCCACCCACAACCATGTCTATCGAGTCAGTGATGCCATCCAACCATCTCAACCTAGTTGTCCCCTTCTCCTGCTTTCAATCTTTCCCAGCATCAGGGTCTTTTCCAACGACTCAGCTCTTCTCATCAGAGGGCCAAAGTGTTGGAGTTTCAGCTTAAACATCAGTCCTTTCAATAAACACCCAGGAGTGATGTGCTTTAGGATGGACTGGTTGGATCTCCTTGCAGTCCAAAGGACTCTCAAGAGTCTTCTCAACACAGCAGTAAAAGCATCAATTCTTTAGCACTCGGCTTTCTTTATATTCCAACTCTCACATCCATATATGACCACTGGAAAAACCATAGTCTTGGCAGGTTATTTGTTGCCAAAGTAATGTCTCTGATTTTTAATATGCTGTCTAGGTTGGTCATAACTTTCCTTCCAAGGAGTAAGCGTCTTTTAATTTCATAGCTGCAATCACCATCTGCAGTGACTTTGGAGCCCAGAAAAATAAACTCAGCTACTGTTTCCACTGTTTCCCCACCTATTTCCCATGAAATTTTGGAACCAGACGCCATGATCTTAGTTTTCTGAATGTTAAGCGTTAAGCCAAATTTTTCACTCTCCTATTTCACTTTCATCAAGAGACTCTTTAGTTCTACGTCACTTTCTGCTTTAAGGGGGGTGTCATTTGCATATCTGAGGTTATTGATATTTCTCCCAGCAATCTTGATTCCAGCTTGTGCTTCATCCAGCCAGCACTTCTCATGATGTACTCTGCATAGAAGTTAAATAAGCAGGGTGACAATATGTAGCCTTGACATACTCCTTTTCCTATTTGGAACCAGTCTGTTGTTTCATGTCCAGTTCTAGCTGTTGCTTCCTGACCTGCATACAGATTTCTCAAGAGGTAGGTCAGGTGGTCTGGTACTCTTATCTCTTAAAGAATTTTCCTCAGTTTATTGTGATCCACACAGTCAAAAGATTTTTCGATGATCCAGTTGATATTGGCAATTTGATCTCTGGATCCTCTGCCTTTCCTAAAACCAGCTTGAACATCTAGAAGTTCATGGTTCACGGTATTATTGAAGGCTGGCTTGGAGAATTTTAAGTGTCACTTTACTAGTGTGTGAATGAGTGCAGTTGTGCAGTAGTTTGAGCCTTTGTTGGCATTGCCTTTCTTTGGGATTGGAATGAAAACTGACTTTTTCCAGTCCTGTGGCCCCTGCTGAGTTTTCCAGATTTGCTGGCATATTGAGTGCAGCACTTTCACAGCATCATCTGTCAGGATTTGAAATAGCTCAACTGGAATTCCGTCACCTTCACTAGCTTTTTAGTAGTGATGCTTCCTAAGGCCCACTTCACTTTACATTCCACGATGTCTGGCTCTAGGTGAGTGAGCACACCATCGTGATTATCTGGGTTGTGAAGATCTGTTTTGTACATTTTCTTGAAGAGATCTGAAGTCTTTCCCATTCTATTGTTTTCCTCTATTTCTTTGCATTGATTGCTGAGGAAGGCTTTCTTATCTCTCCTTGCCAGTCTTTGGAACTCTGCATTCAAATGGGTATATCTTTCCTTTTCTCCTTTGCTTTTCACTTCCCTTCTTTGCACAGCTATTTGTAATGCCTCCTCAGACAGCCATTTTGCTTTTTGCATTCCTTTTTCTTGGGGTTGTCTTGATTCCTGACTCCTCACAATGTCATGAACCTCTGTCCATAGTTCATCAGGCACTCTGTCTATCAGATCTAGTCCCTTAAATCTATTTCTCACTTCCACTGTATAATCAAACGGGATTTGATTTAGGTCATACCTGAATGGTCTAGTAGTTTTCACCACTTTCTTCAATTTCAGTCTGAATTTGGCAATAAGGAGTTCATGATCTGAGCCACAGTCAGCTCCTGGTCTTGTTTTTGCTGACTGTACAGAGTTTCTTCATCTTTGGCTGCAAAGAATATAATCAATCTGATTTCGGTGTCGACCATCTGGCGATGTCCACGTATAGACTCTTCTCTTGTGTTGCTGGAAGAGTGTTTGCTATGACCAGTGCGTTCTCTTCGTAGAACTCTATTAGCCTTTCCCCTGCTTCATTCTGTACCCCAGGCCAAATTTGCCTACTACTCCAGGTGTTTCTTGACTTCCTAGTTTTTGCATTCCAGTTCAGTTCAGTCGCTCAGTCGTGTCCGACTCTTTGCGACCCCATGAATCGCAGCATGCCAGGCCTCCCTGTCCATCATCAACTCCCAGAGTTCACTCAGACTCACGTCCATAGAGTCAGTGATGCCATCCAGCCATCTCATCCTCTGTTGTCCTCTACTCCTCCTGCTGCCAATATCTCCCATCATTAGAGTCTTTTCCAATGAGTCAAGTCTTTGCATGAGGTGACCAAACTACTGCAGTTTCAGCTTTAGCATCATCCTTCCAAAGAAATCCCATGGCTGATCTCCTTCAGAATGGACTGGTTGGATCTCCTTGCAGTCCAAGAGACTCTCAACGGTCTTCTCCAACACCACAGTTCAAAAGCATCAATTCTTCGATGCTCAGCCTTCTTCACAGTCCAACTCTCACATCCATACATGACCACAGGAAAAACCATAGCCTTGACTAGATGGACCTTAGTCGGCAAAGTAATGTCTCTGCTTTTGAATATGCTATCTAGGTTGGTCATAAGTTTTCTTCCAAGGAGTAAGCATCTTTTAATTTCCTGGCTGCAGTCACCATGCAGTCATTTTGGAGCCCAAAATAATAAACTCTGACACTATTTCCACTGTTTCCCCATCTATTTCCCATGAAGTGATGGGACCAGATGCCATGATCTTCATTTTCTGAAAGTTGAGCTTTAGGCCAACTTTTTCACTGTCCTCTTTCACTTTCATCAAGAGGCTTTTTAGTTACTCTTCACAGCTCAATAAGGGTGGTGTCATCTGCATATCTGAGGTTATTAATATTTTCTGGGCAACCTTGATTCCAGCTTGTGTTTCTTCTAGTCCAGCATTTCTCATGATGTACTCTGCATATAAGTTAAATAAACAGGGTGACAGTATACAGCCTTGATGTACTCCTTTTACTATTTGGAACCAGTCTGTTGTTCCATATCCAGTTCTAACTGTTGCTTCTTGACCTGCATACAAATTTCTCAAGAGGCAGGTCAGGTGGTCTGGTATTCCCATCTCTTTCAGAATTTTCCACAGTTGATTGTGATCCACACAGTCAAAGGCTTTGGCATAGTCAATAAAGCAGAAATAGATGTTTTTCTGGAACTCTCTTGCTTTTTGCATGATCCAGCGGATGTTGGCAATTTGATCTCTGGTTCTTCTGCCTTTTCTAAAACCAGCTTGAACATCAGGGAGTTCACGGTTCACGTATTGCTGAAGCCTGGCTTGGAGAATTTTGAGCATTACTTTACTAGCATGTGAAATGAGTGCAATTGTGTGGTAGTTTGAGCATCCTTTGGCATTGCCTTTCTTTGGAATTGGAATGAAAACTGACCTTTTCCAGTCCTGTGGCCACTGCTGAGTTTTCCAAATTTGCTGGCATATTGAGTGCAGCACTTTCACAGCATCATCTTTCAGGATTTGAAACAGCTCAACTGGAATTCCATCACCTCCACTAGCTTTGTTCATAGCGATGCTTTCTAAGGCCCACTTGACTTCTCATTCCAGGATGTCTGGCTCTAGATGAGTGATCACATCATCATGATTATCTGGGTCATGAAGATCTTTTTTGTACAGTTCTTCTGTGTATTCCTGCCAGCTTCTGCATCTGTTACGTCCAGACCATTTCTGTCCTTTATCAAGCCCATCTTTGCATGAAATGTTCCCTTGGTATCTCTAATTTTCTTGAAGAGATCTTTCCCATTCTGTTCTTCTCTCTATTTCTTTACATTGATCGCTGAAGAAGGCTTTCTTATCTCTTCTTGCTATTCTTTGGAACTCTGCATTCAGATGCTTATATCTTTCCTTTTCTCCTTTGCTTTTTGCCTCTCTTCTTTTCACAGCTATTTGTAAGGCCTCCTCAGACAGCAATTTTGCTTGTTTGCATTTCTTTTCCATGGGGATGGTCTTGATCCCTGTCTCCTGTACAATGTCATGAACCTCATTCCATAGTTCATCAGGCACTCTATCTATCAGATCTAGGCCCTTAAATCTATTTCTCACTTCCACTGTATAATCATAAGGGATTTGATTTAGGTCATACCTGAATGGTCTAGCGGTTTTCCCTACTTTCTTCAATTTGAATCTGAATTTGGTAATAAGGAGTTCATGATCTGAGCCACAGTCAGCTCCTGGTCTTGCTTTTGTTGGCTGTATAGAGCTTCTCCATCTTTGGCTGCATAGAATATAATCAATCTGATTTTGGTGTTGACTATCTGGTGATGTCCATGTGTAGAGTCTTCTCTTGTGTTGTTGGAAGATGGTGTTTGCTATGACTAGTGCATTTTCTTGGCAAAACTCTGTTTGCCTTTGCCTTGTTTCTTTCCACATTCCAAGGCCAAATTTGCCTGTTACTCCAGGTGTTTCCTGACTTCCTATTTTTGCATTCCAGTTCCCTATAATGAAAAGAACATCTTTTTGGGGTGTTAGTTCTAGAAGGTCTTGTAGGTCTTCATAGAACTATTCAACTTCAGTTTCTTCAGCATTACTGGTTGGGGCATAGACTTGGATAACTGTGATGTTGAATGGTTTGCCTTGGAGACGAGCAGAGATCATTCTGTCATTTTTGAGGTTGCATCCAAGTACTGCATTTTGGACTCTTTTGTTGACTATGATGGCTACTCCATTTCTTCTGAGGGATTCCTGCCCACAGTAGTAGATACAATGGTCATCTGAGTTAAATTCATCCATTCCAGTCCGTTTTATTTTGCTGATTCCTAGAATGACGACGTTCACTCTTGCCATCTCTTGTTTGACCACTTCCAATTCGCCTTAATTCATGGACCTGACATTCCAGGTTCCTATGCAATGTTGCTCTTTACAGCATCGGACCTTGCTTCTATCACCAGTCACATCCACAGCTGGGTATTGTTTTCGTTTTGGCTCCATCACTTCATTCTTTTGGAGTTATTTCTCCACTGATCTCCAGTAGCATATTGGGTACCTACTGACCTGGGGAGTTCCTCTTTCAGTATCCTATCATTTTGCCTTTTCATACTGTTCATGGGGTTCTCAAGGCAAGAATACTGAAGTGGTTTGCCATTCCCTTCTCCAGTGGACCACATTCTGTCAGACCTTTCCACCATGACCCGCCCATCTTGGGTGGCCCCGCAGGCATGGCTTGGTTTCACTGAGTTAGACAAGGCTGTGGTCCTAGTGTGATTAGATTGACTAGTTTTCTGTGAGTATGGTTTCAGTGTGTCTGCCCTCTGATGCCCTCTCACAACACCTACCATCTTACTTGGGTTTCTCTTACTTTGGATGTGGGGTATCTCTTCACGGTGTTCCAGCAAAGCACAGCCACTGTTCCTTACCTTCGATGAGGGGTATCTCCTTACCGCTGCCCTTCCTGACCTTCAACTTGGAATAGCTCTTCTAGGTCCTCCTATGCCCGCGCAGCCACCGCTCCTCGGGTTGTTCCTCACTGTGAAAAGGAAGTATAAGAAATAAAAGAAATATATGTTAGAAATTTACATAAACATGACAGAATATTATCTGGTAATCATGATATATCTAAAACAATTTAAAATACTAAAATCTTAATATTGACCAGAGTGCTGTTTTCTAGAATAGAGCTTTATAGCATAGCTAGAATGACAAGACAAGGACCTTTTCTTCCTGAATGGGAGAAGTTCAGTCAATATGTGTAGTGAGTGACAGAAGGAAAGCCTAAATGCAGTATGAAAAAGATCATTAATGTGAGGATAGTTCTGAATATTCCTCAAATATCTAGAAAGGAATCATAGACGTAGTCAATCATTCTACATTTGAGTAGAGCATGCTGCAGAAACAGAGACTTAGTATAGTCATGGGACAACTTCTTGTATGTGAAAACGTGTGAGTATTGTGAAATCGCATCAAAAGACATGTTTAAGTTGAATGACAAGTATCCTGTATCTCATGGAGAAATTTAAAACAAAAGATTTAAGGTTCTGTCTATTCCTATAATCCAGGGATTACCTAGAGAATCAAGGATTAATATCATGATTTAATAGAGAATTCTTAACCCTTAGGCACCCATCTAGTTTTGATAAGTTACTGAATATCAATATTCTAAAGAAAATATCAGTGTGGTAAAGAAGCATAATCATTCGAGAATCAGATACATAAAGTATCAATCTTCAGTTCAGTTCAGTTCAGTCCCTCAGTCGTGTCTGACTCTTTGCGATGCCATGAATCACAGCACGCCAGGCCTCCCTGTCCATCACCAACTCCCGGAGTTCACTCAGACTCTTGTCCATAGAGTCAGTGATGCCATCCAGCCATCTCATCCTCTGTTGTCCCCTTCTCCTCCTGCCCCCAACCCCTCCCAGCATCAGAGTTTTTCCAATGAGTCAACTCTTCACGTGAGGTGGCCAAAGTACTGGAGTTTTAGCTTTAGCATCATTCCTTCCAAAGAAATCCCAGGGCTGATTTCCTTTAGAATGGACTGGTTGGATCTCCTTGCAGTCCAAGGGACTCTCAACAGTCTTCTCCAACATCACAATTCAAAAGCATCAATTCTTCGGCGCTCAGCCTTCTTCACAGTCCAATTCTCACATCTATACATGACTATTGGAAAAACCATAGCCTTGACTAGTTGGACCTTTGTTGCCAAAATAATTTCTCTGCTTTTGAATATGCTGTCTAGGTTGGTGATAACTTTCTTTCCAAGGAGTAAGCGTCTTTTAATTTCCTGGCTGCACTCACTATCTGCAGTGATTTTGGAGCCCAAAAAATAAAGTCTGACATTGTTTCCACTGTTTCCCCATCTATTTCCCATGAAGTGATGGGACCAGATGCCATGATCTTCATTTTCTGAATGTTGAGCTTTAGGCCAACTTTTTTCACTCTCCTCTTTTACTTTCATCAGGAGGCTTCTTAGTTCCTCTTCACTTTCTGCCATAAGGGTGGTGTCATCTGCATATCTGAGGTTATTGATATTTCTCCCAGAAATCTTGATTCCAGCTTGTGCTTCTTCCAGCCCAGCATTTCTCATGATGTATTCTGCATATAAGTTAAATAAGCAAGGTGACAATATACAGCCTTGACGTATTCCTTTTCCTATTTGGCACCAGTCTGTTGTTCCATGTCCAGTTCTAACTGTTGCTTCCTGACCTGCATATAGGTTTCTCAAGAGGCAGGTCAATCTTCAGTATCCACAAATTCTGACTCTATATCAGAATCTACTCATAGGAAAAATAATAACATTTGACTTCCAGCTTCAAGAGTTTTACAGATGATAAGATAATATATGTGAAAGCAATATAAGAACTATAGAGCATTTCAGATATACAGACTTCTGTTATCAGTATGTACAGTAATTTTAAAAACAAATCATTCTTATATCTCATGGCACATATGTAAATCTCTTAACTCTGAAAATTAAACCTTTTACTCTTTGCATAAAACTCTGCAAGGGAATCTATATCTAAGAATTAAAGATGGGCCTGAGGTGGTTAACCATTTATTTTCACTTATTTTGAAAGTATTTTATGAGAGTATACATTCATACAATAAAGTTCACAAAGTGTATTGCTCAAAGAATATTTAGTATTTTTAGTATTATAAATGAATACACCCATGTAACCACCATCAAAGGCAAGATATAAAACATTATCGACATCCTAGAATATTCCTTCATGCCTCATGCCAGTAAACTGAATTTAATTACTGTTGATTTGTTTTAATTGTTTTAGAAGTTCATATAAATGAAATAATACAGTACGTATTGTTTGTGTCTGGCTTCTTTGGCTTAACCTTATTTCTGTGATAGTCATAGTTGTTGTTGCATGAAGCAGTTGTTCATTATTTTTATTGCTGTATGTTATTTCACTTTAAGAATATACCAAAACAGAATCCCTTTTGGAATGGCACTCTGAAAATCTCTCCTATAAAAACAATGAGAACACTACTAAAAATTGTTGAAATAAATTTCATATCTCTGGAAATAAACCAAAGATTTTAAGCAATCTGAAGAGAAATTCATTCAGGAAAAACTATTTAATTGTATAAATACAGTGAGCTTTTTGACATTTTAACTTGCTTTATTTTGATTCCCTCTCCCCAGGTCCATGGTAACCCTGAAAATAAGCAGCCTCACACCATAGTAGCTGTGAAAAGCACGCTAGTAGACACTGAAGGGGCCGAATGGATTTGGAGATCCCCAGAAGTCCTGTCAATTGTTATAATTTGACCTGTATGAAAACTTCCTGGGAAAGCCCCATTCATGAGGCTTGTCTTTAGTTTACTTAACCCAGAGTTTGCTCAGTCACTGAGGAGAGCTCTGTACCCAGGGCACTGTCAAAGACATTCAGCAGCAGTTGTTTAACATTACAGTTGTTTAAAACAGAGATACCATTTGAGACAAGTAAGAGGCTTGCCAAAAATGTTTAAAGGGAACTCTGGAAAACAGATGTCTATAGTGGGCTTTGAAAAGTTCCAGCATATTCCTGGGGGACCTAGAAGGCCATATGCATATACAAGGCTGTGTGTATGCCCCAGAAAAACCACAGAAGACCCTATTCTCTCACTTCTAGCACAGCCCAAGAGTCTGTGCAAACAGAGAGTGAATAGTAAGGCAGAAAGAAAATGCCAGAGCACTGAAGGCATGCCTCAACACAAACACACACAAAGCCTCTAGAAAAAATCACCTCAAAAGAACTGACTCAAATTTGTTCCTTTTTATAGCTGAGTAGTATTCCATTGTATGTATGTACCACAGCCTCTTTACCCATTCATCTGTCAGTGGACATCTAGGTTGCATCCATGTCCTAGGTATTGTAAATAGTTCTGCAGTGAACATTGGAGTACATGTGTCTTTTTGAATTATGGTTTTCTCAGGGTTTATGCCTAGTAGTGGGATTGCTATGTCATACGGTAGCTTTATCCCTAGTTTTTAGAGAAGTCTCCATACTGTTACTTTACCCCTTGATACAGACAAATCATAATCAAATTGTCAAAAGATAAAGTAAAAATGTACTTTTGTTTGGAATGCTTTTATTCCCCTATATGAATTAAAAGATATACACACAGATTATAAAATCATATTGATGGACTTAGTATATAAAAATATAATTTCTATGACAATTATAGCACAAAAGTTGGGGTGAGAAAATGAGCTACAGTGGAGCAGAGTTTTTGTATATTATTGAAATTAAGTTAGTATTAATCTGAAGTAGATGGTTTTAAGTTGGTATGTTAAGAGTAATGCCCATGGCAACCATTAAAACACTGAAATAATATAATAGAAAAAACAACAAGGGAATTAAAGTAATACACTAGAAAACACCTAACCCAAAGATGCAGAAAGGGAAAAAGACATGACACAGAACACAAATAACAAAATGGTAAATGTAAATCCTACCTTATCAGTAATTACATTAAATGTGAATGAATTAAGCATTTGAAGCAAGACAAATATTGGAAAAATGGATTTTAAGAAAACAATCCAACTTTATGTTGTCTATAAAAGACATATGTTTGATTCAAAGAACAAAGAGGTTGAAAATAAAAGAATAAGAAAACAATCTCTTTGGTTACAGTAATCAAAGAGATCTAGTAACCAAAAGAGACCTAGAGTGGTGTACTGATATGAGACAAAATAGATTTTAACACAAAAATGGTTACTAGAAACAAAGAAGGACATTTTATAATAATAAATGGATCGATCCCTCATAATGATGTAACAATTTAAGATGTATACACATCTTGCAGCAAAGCTCCAAAATACATAAAGCAAAGCCTATAGAATTTAAGAAAGAAATTGACAATTCAAAAACTATAGTTTGAGACATCAATACCCTACCTTCAATAATGGATAGAACAGAAAGAGAGAAGAACAAGAAAATTGAAAAGTGCAATGGTGGTATAAGACAACTAGACCTAAAATACATCTATGGAATGCTCTATCCAGCAACAGCAAAATTCACATTCTTCTCAAGAGCATATGGAATAATTCTCTAGGGTAGACCATATTTTAGGCCATAAAACAAGCCACAGTAAAATTAAAATGATTGAAATCATAGAATATATGTTCTTTGGACATAGTGTAACAATATTAAAAATCAACAATGGAAATTTGAGAAGCTCACGAATATGTGAAAATTAAATAACATACTCCTAAATAATAAATAGATTTTAAAGTCACAAGGAAAAGTAGAATATCTTTGGAGATGAATGAAAATGAAAACACAACTTACTAAAACTTATGCAGAGAAAGAAGTGCTCAGGGAAAAATTTATAGTTATAAATTCCTAGATAAAAGAGGAAGAAATATCTCAAATAAATTATCAAATCGTCCACCATAACAAACTAGAAAAAGTAGAGCAAACTAAATCCAGAACAAGCGAAAAGGGAAAACAAAGATTAGAGAGGAAATAAATAAAATAAGGAATATAAAAATAGAAAAAAAGCACCCAAACTAAAACTCGAGTATTTGAAAATATCAACAAATTGTCAGTCCTTTGGACTGATCAAGAAAATTAAAGAACTGAGAAAGAAGACTCAAATTACTAAAATTAAAAATGAAAAATGGGCCATTTATACTGATCTTACAGATATAGGAATTATAATGGAACACTATGAACATTGTATGCCAACAAATTAGGTAACCAACATGAAATGGACAAAGTACAAAAAGACACAAACAACTGAAAATTTTTTTATCTCTGTAACATCATTGTTCACATATTTAAGACTTTATTATTAGGTGAGGTGTATTAAATTTTTTTAAAAAATAAATGTATAATCTTGATCCCTTTGTGATTATGAAGCACTCATTTTCTTCTCTAGTATTACTTTTTGCCCTAGAATTTGCCTTACCTGATATGAGTATAGTTTTACATTGTTTTCTTTTGTTTATTATTTCATGTTATATTTTTCATAGCGATTACTTTATACCTTTAAGAGTCCTTATATTTAAGGTGTACCTCTTATAAGCCTCATACAGTTAGCTGTTTTCTGTCCACTTTGACCATCTTTTTCATTTAATGGGAGTGTTAATCCAACTAAGTATAATTTTTGCTATATTTGGATTTAAATCTACCTTCTTACTGCAAGTTTCATATTGTACCATCTTCTTTTAGATTAATCACATGTTTATTATTCCATTTGCCACATTTATTAGATTGTTAGGCTTCCCTGTAACTCAGATGATAAAGAATCTGCCTGCAATGCAGGAGGCCCAGGTTTGATCCCCAGTTTGGTAAGATTCCCTGGAGAAGGGAATGGCTACTCACTCCAGTATTCCTGCCTGGAGAATTCCATGGGTGAGGAGCCTGGCAGGCTACAATCCATGGGGCCACAAAGAGTTGTACACGACTGAGTGACTAACACTTTCACTTTTCATTAGATTGTTAGTGATATATTTGTTATTTTGTTGGTTATCATAAATAAGAAATTTCAACATTCATCCTTTGCTTGTTACAATCTACCTTGAAATAGTATATTTACACTTCTTGGATAACACTTTTAGTGTTGTCATTTATTTTCATTCTGTGTATATTTTAAATTACATAATAAATTGCTACTATTATTTGTATAGATTTATTAATGTACCCTTCCCTGTGTTCTTAATCTTTTCCTGCAGTTCCATGTATAAACCTGAAAAAAATTTTTTAGACTTTCTTTACAATAGATCTAGCAGCAACAAATTCTCCCTTCTTTTGTTTATCTGAAAATATATTTATTTCACATTCCTTTCTGAGGCTATTTTATGAGTATAGAGTTTTGAGTTGGCATTATGTCCTTTCAGAACTTTAAAGATGTCTTCTGGATTCCATTGTTTCTGTCAGAGAAGTTGGACTTAAATCTTATTTTTGCTCCTTTGAAAGTAATGTATATATATTTTTTCCTCTGACTACTTTCAACATTTATTTTTATCATTGTTTTTCAGATGTTTGATTATGATGCTCTGGGTATGGTCTCTTTGTATTTCTCCTGTGGTGTTATGGGGCTTCTTGAACTTAAGACTTCCTGTCTTCAATGAGTTTTATAAAAGTGGTTGCCAACAGTATTTGAAATGTTGCTTTTGTTCAATTCATGCTTTCCTATCAGTATATCAGACTTTTAAACTCTGTTCCACATAGCTCTTATTCTCCTGTATTTTCCACTTCTTTCAGTCTCTATCATTAAATTTAAATATTTTGGACACCTTTCTCTGTTAGGTTCACTCTTCTTTTCTCTGATGTGCCTAATCCACTGTAAACTTATCTTTTAATTTTAGTTCTTGTAACTTCTTGTTCTAGCATTTCCATTTGGTCCTGTTTTTTACACACTTGCTAAGCTTTAAATTGAATGCTGAACATTGTGTGTGAAAAATTGCAAAGACTCTACATGAAGGTACCTTTTTTCCAGAAAGGATTTAATGTCGTGGTCATGTAATGTATGGACTTATTACACCCTTCCAACTAAAGCTGGGTTTTAGACTTTTTAGCCTCATCAGCTTCCAGTTTGTTCTAACTCTTAAAGCATAGCCTTTAATTTTTAAGGGGTAGACTTCTTGCTTTTCTTATGAAATCCTGAAGTATTTACTTTGGTTCTTGCATCTTGATGGTATCTAAATTTTCATCTTTTCGCTTAAGCTCTCCAAGACTGCCAAAAATCTCAGCTCACTCTTTTATCTCTAAGCTTTACTTTACACTTAGTTTCTCCACATTTTACCCTGCACGGTTTAGGAGACAGCACATTCTGTAAGAGGAAATTGCACAGAAGTCTGGGTTTCCTCCTCTGTGGTTTTCTTAACTTCTGGATCTTAGTTTTTCAAGTCCTAATCACCTTGTTAGACTCAAACTTTAACATCTGTCTCTCTACCCCAGAGAGACTGCCTTAATTCCAGGCTGACACTTTCTTAGCCTCTATTACTGATGCCACAAATCTACAAATACATAAGTGAAATTTTGAGGTGAATGTGGAGCTCATTCATTATAGTTTTCTCTGCTCTGGGATCTTGGTTCCCCCGGTTCAGTTTAGTTCCCTGTCCATCACCAACTCCCAGAGCTTATTCAAACTCATGTCCGTTGAGTCAGTGATGCCATCCAACCATCTCATCCTCTGTCATCCCCTTCTCCTCCCGCCTTCAATCTTCCCCAGTATCAGGGTCTTTTCCAGTGAGTCAGTTCTTCACATCTGGTAGCCAAAGTATTGGAGTTTCAGCTTCAGCATCAGTCCTTCCAATGAATATTCAGGACTGATTTCCTTTAGGATGGACTGGTTGGATCTACTTGCAGTCCAAGGGACTCTCAAGAGTCTTCTCCAACACCACAGTTCAAAAGCATCAATTCTTCAGCGCTCAGCTTTCTTTATAGTTCAATTCTCACATCCATACATGACCACTGGGAAAACCATAGCCTTGACTAGACTGAAAACCATAGCTTTGATTAGGTTCCTGCAGTACTGGCCTCCTTAGTTCCTGTTTAGTGACTTCATACAATTGCTTTACATATTTTTAAATAGTTGTTCTCAATAGGAAAGTTAAAGTAGTATAAGCTCTTCTATCATAGCCAGAAGTGGAAGTTGAACCGTTTACTTTCAATCTGCAATTTTCCTTAATCTCTACTTTCAGCATAGTCTTCTCAGTTGTGGTTTTAAAACGGCAAAGTTAAAATTGAGTCAGAAAAATTATTTACCTGGTGGACTTGAAATAAAAAAATAAGTCAAGAAAGCATCTATTCAAATATTAGATAAAATTTGTACAATTGCTGTTTTTCTATGATTAGCCTAACTCACAAAGGGAAGATGGATTCCTGAATTATGTAGGTAATTATCTAATACTGCAAATTCACTGTTCAGTGTATCCCAGGACTAATGTCAGTATTGAAAAACAAAAACAAAACATCTTTTTGGTTTTAAAGTACAAAATGTGGTGCCTTTTTATAATGTATTTTTCACTACTTTTTGGATGTACAACATATATACTCCTTACAAAAAGGTGAGGTTGAAAAACATCTTAGTATTCTCAAAGTCTTATTTATTTATTTTTTAAATGAGAGAAGTAGGTCTCTCTACTATGTACCACAGGCCTTCTGGATGGGACATGCTCCATTTAGAGCTCTGTTTCCTGCTTAGAGGGACAATTAAAATGCTTGCTACTTGAGAAACATTATGGCTCATTGGACTAAGCTTTGAGTCAGTCATTTGGAATTATAATCCTGCTTCTGCTACTGATTCAATTTGTGCCCCTGGGCAAGCTATTTAACCTTTGTATTTGTTCACCTGAAAAATGAGATAAAATTATCACTTATTTGCAAGAGTAGCTAGTAATAACTGATTTTGAATGTGAAAAAATGCATGTAGCATATTTTGACCAGTTAAGATTACTACAACATTCCTACAATTGTTTCCCCTGAAGCCTCCGTAGTGCTTTGATTAAAATTTTTCTGATCTAACTTAAAATGAAGCACAGTAAAGTGCAGTTAAGTGTTTTGCTTAATTTGCATGCTTAAACAGGTAGGAAAATCCCATATAGTTTAGCCTGAGAAAACAAAAATATTTTAAAAATAGAGAAAAAAATGATCCATCTTTCTTTTCTCCACTGTTTTTTTAATTGTAAAAGGTATTATATATTATACACATGTACTATTACCTATTGCCAATTGCAAAAATTCACATTTATACACAGTAATAACAATATACTCACATCTATTATTTTCCTTTTCCTACTCATAATTTTTAGAAATGGAGTTTTAATAATAATTACTCTTAATTTTTATGATAATTTTATCTCAGCACAGACTGTTTTAAATGCTCTCACCATATTATAGAAGGGAAATGTTCAAATCACACATTTCCCTGGAACTTCATCTTACTTTGCAGTGAATGCTTTTGAGAAACTATGAAGACTGAATGTTTTGTATACAGAGAAAGTTAAAATATACTTATACTTTGGAAAAGTGCCATTGAAAGGAAAACTTAAAAATGCTTTTAAATATTTAATAAATTGTCCTTAATTTATTTGATAAACGAATTTAATTTAAAACAGAAAACAATAAATTCTCTCTTTACTGTATGCCACCATTTACCTACTTCTAATATATTTGTAATTTCTCTGAGAGTCAGGTTTTTTTCTTATCTATGAAATGGTAATAATATTACCAAGGCTACTTACTTACTTCACAAAGTTGTAATGAAAATTAAGTAAGAATGTATATTATATTCTTTAAAAATAATTTATTTTATTAAGATAATGTTGAAGAATGCTGTCATTGAACAGCTCCAAGTAACATCTTGGTATTCTCAAAGTCTTGATGTTTTTCAGTTCAGCTGAGTCACTCAGTTGTGTCTGACTCTTTGCAACCCCATGGACTGCAGTACGCCAGGGTTCCCTGTCCATCACCAACACCCAGAGCTTGCTCAAATTCATGTCCACTGAGTCAGTGATGCCATCCAAACATCATATCCTCTGTCATCCCCTTCTCCCTCCTCCCTTCAATCTTTCCCAGCATCAGCATCTTTTCTAAAGAGTCAGTTCTTCACATCTGGTGGCCAAAGTATTGGAGTTTCAGCTTCAACATCAGTCCTTCCAATGAATATTCAGGACTGATTTCCTTTAGGATGGACTGGTTGGATCTACTTGCAGTCCAAGGGACTCTCACGAGTCTTCTCCAACACCACAGTTCTAAAGTTTCAGTTCTTCGGTGCTCAGCTTTCTTTATAGTCCAACTCTCACATCCATACATGACTACTGGAAAAACTATAGCTTTGACTAGACCAACCTTTGTTGGCATAGTAATGTCTCTGCTTTTTAATATGCTGTCTAGATTGGTCATAGCTTTTCTTCTAAAGAGCAAGTGTGTTTTAATTTCATGGTTGTAGTTACTATCTGCAGTGATTTTGGAGCCCTCCTCCCCCAAATAGTCTCTCACTCTTTCCATTGTGTCCCCATTTATTTGCCATGAAATGATGGGACCAGATGCCACTATCTTAGTTTTCTGAATGTTGAGTTTTAAGCCAACTTTTTCGCTCTCCTCTCTCACTTTCATCAGGAGGCTCTTTAGTTCTTCTTCGCTTTCCTCCATGAGGGTGATGTCATCTGCATATCTGAAGTTACTGAGCTATCCTTCTAGCTCACTTGCTTAAATATCTGCCAGGAAGCAATGACTGCTCTGAGTGGTGTCAGCCTTCTAATCCATTGCACCTATCGCTTCTTTCTATCCACAACAGCCTGTTCTAGACTATATGACTCAAATTCCATTATTCATTGTTCCAATGACTACCATAGCAACTCACATAACTTCCTTGTTTCTCTCTTCCTTAAAACTGCTTACTTAAATCCAGCCATTGAAGAACTCAGTCATTTGCCTTTTTGTGCCTGCCAATAATAATGTGTTCTGGGAAATAACTACACAGTTGGGCAGACTAGGGTCGTGATAAACATGATCTCCAACCTCAAATGGGTGCTCCAGTTTGGCAATTTTACCCTAATACTTCTCTCTCTGACCTCAATTAGGATGATTTTGTAACTTTTCATCATGCCCCTTCCACTTTGAGTTGAAAACCGTGCTTTATATCAATATTTCAGGCAAGTTAGAGCTCTCAGTGGAGAATATCATCACCCTTCAGTATCCAGTTCTACAAGCTCACCTGTTTCTGCTTGCCCTTTCTTCTCCCTCATGCCTCATTATGGCTTCTGCTGAAACCACTGTCAAGGGGAGCTAATCTCTCCATGATGCCACATCCAATGGCCCTTATCTTTTCACTCTTCAATTTACTTATGTCTTTCTAGATTTTAATACTATTACTATTTCCCTTTTACAAATCATTTCATGTAAGACATCTATCTCTCTGTCTTGGTTTTTATCTCATCTCTATGGTTTTTTCATTACTTTTTCATCCCCTTTCCTGGCTTTTAATCTTCTACTTGCTAAATTTCTTTTTCTATCCACTCATTAGAGGTCCTCATTCATTTCCATGGCCTTAAATACCATTTGAGTGCTGAAAATTCCCAAACGTATATCTTTGAGATTGTATGTCCCTCCAGACTTCAGTTACCCACATCCAGTTTCTTATACTGCATCTCCATTTGTATGTCTCACAGCATTTCAATTTTAACACTGTTAAAATGGAAATCTTCCACTATTAATGTCTCTATTCCCTTCCCTATAATGTATCTCTCCCCTTAAATCTTGCCCAAGGCAACAAATGAAACTATTGCTGCTCATTTGCTGGAGATAAAAGTAGGAGTCATCCCATTCATTAGCAAATCCTGTTGATCTAAAATACATCTTGAATCTGTCTCCCTCTTTCCATAATAGTTCATGGTACCATAATCTATTTAATGCAGCATCATTCTAACTAGCTGCTTTCTTTGATAATCTCTTGCAACCTGTTCTCCATTTAAGAGCAAGAGTAATCTTTTAAACATAAACCAGACCATATAACTACCTTAATTAAAATCCTCCAATGGGAGAGACATGGAGCACAGACTTAGGACACTGAGTCCTTAAGGTGAGAAGGAGAGAGTGAGACGTATGGAGACAGTAACATGGAAATTTACATTACCATATGTAAAATAGATACTAATGGGAATTTGCTATAGGACTCCAGGAACTCAAGCTCTTAACAACCTAGAGGGGTAGAATGGGAGGGAGATAGAAGGGAAACTCAAGAGGGAGGGGACATATGTATACCTATGGCTGATTCATTTTGATATTTGGCCAAAACCAGCAAAATTCTGTAGAGTAATTATCCTTCAATTAAAAAATAATTTAAAAAATCTTCTAATGGCGCAATGCTTTGCTTTGAATAAACTCCAATAACGTTATTTTGACCTATTAGATCCTGCAGTCTGAGGCCTGTTCCCCTCTCTCTCCTTTGTCGTACACTCTTTTCACTGCCACAAGAGCCTTTTCAATTTCTTGAACATATTGTAGATTTTGTACATACTGTTCCTTCTTAACTAGCTCCTCTCATAGCTATCTCCTTTTCATCTTGTAGGTTTCAGTTTAAATGCCACTTCCTTAGTAAGTCCTTCCTGAATCATCCTCTTATATAAGAACTCTCTTCATATCTAATTCTTGTCCTGTATCTCAACATTCTGTCAATTTTTATAAAGAATCCTTCCCATTTGACAATTACTGGCTTACTTGCTATTTTTCTGTCTTCTTTGTTACTGTAAGCTCAATGAGGGCAGATATTATAACCATTTCATTTATTATTATACAATCAACATCTCACACAAGTCTTATATGTAATAATTACGTCAAATAAATGAATAAAGATGGACAATACAGTGAAAATGATTGGTTCTTATGTAGTCGTGCATTATAGAATATTTTAGGACTATTTTAGAACTAAGCATCAAAGCCTTATTTAAATTTTAAGTATTTGTCAAAATGGAGGAAGGGCCGTGTATTTGAGAGTCTTGGGTTTATAGCCTAGTCTCTATTTCAGTGCCTTTCAACTTGTATTTGCCAAATTTACAACCTATGGAGATTTTTAAAATAAAATATAGTAATGTTGAATTACTAAAAACATGAAATAAAAATAAAAATAGGAGCTCTTTATTATTACCTTCAGTGAGGTAAAATTATTCTGTCAAGTTTCTACAAAATGTAAACGGTTGTTGTCAATGTCTATGTTAGTCTCATTGAGGATCAGTGACAGTCTGAGATTAACACTTGTTTGAGAACTTTACTTTGTGTAGTTTTGTTTTACTTAAACTTGCATGGCTTAAGTCCTTGGCATTGCTTTACATAGTTTATCTCAAAGCCTCAACTATTCTTTGTAATATGAATAATAGTTGAGAACTACTAGAAATAAAAGTTAAAAAAGTAAGCAATAAAAGAGTTGTAGTATTTATAAAATAGTCATAAAATTTAGAAATAAAACAGAAAACTGTTAGAAATAGGAGATAAAACGAAGTCCTCTGTCACGAATATAAATTGGAGAGTGTGGGAAAAATCACCCCTAAATTTTAAACCTGTTCTATTTCCCACACATTTACTGGGTTTTGAACAAGGTGCCAGTGGGAGAAAAAGTCAAATGTTACCCTTGGGATTATCTTCCTTCATAGCTCAGTTGGTAAAGAATCTGTCTGAAAGGCAGGAGATCTGGGTGCATTTCCTGGGTCGGGAAGATCCCCTGGAGAAGGAAATGGCAATCCACTCAAGTATTCTTGCCTAGAGAATCCTATGGACAGAGGAGCCTGGCAGGCTACAGTCCATGGGGTCACAAAAGTCAGACATGACCTAGCGACTCAACCACCACCCTAGAATGTTACCGAGAAACCAATTGGTTGTTGAGATTTTATTACTAGCTGGGTTGGTATAGCTTTTTTAATCAAAGTGCTGGATACCTTATTTCCATCATAACTGGTTTCTCTTAACTCCTCTAACTCACTTTCCTGACCTAAAATATTCTGTTTTAATGTTTTGGCCCTTAGCCATTTCCACATCCTTTATTCTTCTCAGTACATGTCTTTTTTCGCCTGATTGGCACAATGGAATGCTATGGATATGTAGAAAAGGAAAGTTACAGTAGCAAAAGCTAGAATATTCACGGAAGATAAGATGATTATTATCTGCCTTCCTTTGACTTACCAAGTTACTAAATTTGTTAGCCTTGTACAATGCCTTACAGCTTAGGTATGTGATGAATTCATTACTTGTGCCACTTCGGGAATGTCCATGTTATTTGAACATAGGGGTAGATTTTTACAGTAGATGAAAGCAGCAGCAGTACTTTAAAATCTTTCATATAAGGGGGAATTCAATATCCTTCATTCTCCAAAGGGATTGTCATCTTCCTGAAAATGAAGAAAGAGAGATTTGGCATGTCTTCCTCATTTGTGGCTGTTGGTATATCCAAAGGCAGGTGAACACCTTAAGGTGAATTTCCTCACAACGTATGGCATACTGCTAAGTCACGTCAGTCATGTCTGACTCTGTGCAACCCCATAGATGGCAGCTCACCAGGCTCCCCTGTCCCTGGGATTCTCCAGGCAAGAACACTGGAGTGGGTCACCATTTCCTTCTCCAGTGCATGAAAGTGAAAGGTGAAAGTGAAGTCATTCAGTCGTGTCCGACTCTTAGCGACCCCATGAACTGCAGCCTACTAGGCTCCTCCGTCCATAGGATTTTCCAGGCAAGAGTACTGGAGTGGGATGCCATTGCCTTCTAGTAGTATGGCATACTGCTGCTGCTAAGTTGCTTCAGTTGTGTCCGACTCTGTGCAACCCCATAGATAGCAGCTCACCAGGCTCCCAAGTCCCTGGGATTCTCCAAGCAAGAACACTGGAGTGGGTTGCCATTTCCTTCTCCAATGCATGAAAGTGAAAAGTGAAAGTGAAGTCACTGAGTCGCGTCCAGCTCTCAGCGACTCCATGGACTGCAGCCTACCAGGCTCCTCCGTCCATGGGATTTTCCAGGCAAGAGTACTGAGTGGGGTGCCATTGCTTTCTCCTTGTAGTATGGCATACTACCCAGTCTCAAAAGCAAGGTCAATTTCAGCCCAGTTCAATTGCAGTTTTACCTTGCAGTGGGAGATTTAATCTATATGTTTTTGAACCGTGTGAGTTTCAAGCATATGAAGCAATCAACTTTGTTCAGGAAGCAGTCTATGATTCTTTTACCCGTTTCCTCATCCAGTCAACACACGCTTGAATCTCTAGGGTAAATTGGCTTCTTGAGTGTCTTCCAGTTGGGAAGAACTGGAAGTTCAGTTCAACTTTTGTCAGGAGTGTGGACTTGAAGTTCTTAGCACTGCAGACTGTAAGCCTCAGTATCAGGTTTGAGTGATGTTAGCTAAAGCTGTTTAGCACATAATTGTCTAAAGCTCAGGCAAACCAGAATTCGTTTCCTTTTCCTTTCCTTCCTTCCTAAATCCAGTTTGTTCAGCTTGCATTGTTAGGAAAGTGTTGGATTTGTAGATAAGAAAAGGTGATTATAGAAAATAGGAAGGAAAGAGGGGCAGTAGTGTTAGCTGCAGCTACCTCTATCTTCTTTTTAAGCTTTGGAATTCAAGTGGGAATTAGTCATATACTCTCAAGTCTTTTTCTGTTAAAAAAATTTTTAAAAAATTTTTGCACTTACAAACTGAATATTTCTAAAAGTGAAAGAAACTAATCAAAAATGAATTTCTGGTTCATGTGAACTGGGAAATAGTCAATATTAAGTTGATACCTGGTATTAGTTTGTAGATCTAATTAATATAGCCATGTCTTTAGAAACAACATAAAATAGAATACTTTATTTCTAGGTTTTAAAAAATTTTACTGAAATATAGGTGATTTACAATGTTGTATTTCAGGTGTATAGCAAAGTGATTCATACTCACACATAGGTTATTACAAGATACAGAATATAGTTCCCTGTACTACACAGAAGATTCTTGTTGGTTATCAATCATATTTTATATATATATATATATATATATATAATACAGAGGGTGGGAATGAACACACATTCAGGAATAAAATGGGTAATTACTGTTATTGGATGTTAACAATTTCTACCAAGGAGCTATTTTAACTCTTTATATTAAAGAATAGGCTAGTGAAGACTTTGACTTGTGGCTCATTTTTCATATTATGGAAAAGATATTTTTCATCTTCTCTTGCATTCTTATACTGGAAATTTGGGTGATAAGACAAGGAATATTTTTTCAAGTTTTAGTCCTATTGCTAGTCATTCCTGTTATTCCACTTGCTCTGGTTTCACAATTTAAGAAATACTGAGGTGATGCAGAGATAAGACAACAGTGGGGCCTGACTCAGGGCAAAACTAACATCAAATTCCTGAATAAACCAAATAAAATACACTCTTCCATTCTAGAAATGTTAGTGGCAAGTCTTAATCAGAGAATGGAAGGTTTCTATATATTCCTCTGAGCAGTTCATAAAGTCCAAAGAACTACATGAGACCATTTGGAAACTTTGAAGACCAACTAGTGACTTTTCTTAACTGTTGCACAATATCATTCAAATTCTGAGCATCACGACTTGAGAACTGGAAATCTTGGAGAGGGTTTAAAGAGCCACAATGATTACTAATAACCTTGACAAGTTGTAGAAATGGCCAGGTAATTACAGGATGAACTTAATAGAAACACAGTAATTTAGAGGAAGAGACAAATAAGACACTATAAATACAAGGGAGAAGGCTTGGCTTTGTGGGGAAATGTGGGAATTAGTAAATCACGAGTACAACATGAATTAGCCATATAAAAGAGATGTTTTATTTATTTATTAGTAAAACCCCCAAACTTGTAGATTACATGTGGGAATATTGTATTTAAGAAAAGGGCAGTTATTCTCTAGTCAATTATACAATTATTCACATTAAGCACCTATCACATCAGGCTTGACACTGAATACTGGCATAAACCGGGGAAGCAGACATAAGACCTGCACCTACACGGAGCTCGCTGAAGTGTGGTAAATAACAAAGCTGGTACCTTTAATACTCTCTTCGGTTTGTATTCTGTAGCCAGCTTCGACTATAGCAAATACTGTGAACTCCCTGAGGTAGAGATCTACTTTTACATTTTGGATCCCATTCCGTGTCTAGCATAGCATCTTTTAAGAAATCAACTTGGATTCAAGGGTAAAAATAAGCCCTAAACGAACTAAAATTCAAAAAAGTAAACACTAATCTGATCAAATATGTCGATCAAAATCTGCACGTTTTCTCTTCAGCGAGTAATAAATATTTGATAACCTATTATACGCAGAACAGTTCTCAACAATGCTTTGTGTACAAAAGGGAAGGAGGGAATGGATTCACATTGCACATCACGATAATTACCGTGGAAATCCTGGCCGGGTGGATAGCCCATCCTCCTCGAGATCCACCAGCCTCCCAACCCCTTTCCTTTCCCTTTTAACTGAAATACAAAATGCATAAAGCAAAAGCCACAGGGGCAGGACGCACTGCTACCACTGGGGGTACAAACGCCAGCTCCCGCAGGTCGGCAAGTGCGGAGGACCAAGACCCACCCCGGCTTCCCTGCGCCCGGGATCTAAGAGCGGACGAGGCGTCCCCCAGAGGAAAGACAAGGCGCCGCAGACGCCCGCCCCGCCCCGGGTCCTGTTCCTCTCGGGCTCCCCTGACCATTCGAGCGTGCGCTCCGCTGAAAGGTCAGTGGAGCACGATTAGGAAACCATGCATTCGAGACCCCGACAATATTCACTTGCCACCCACTCGGGCCCCACCGCCCAGCAGGCCAAGCAGGCCGGACGCCGAGGCCTCGCAGTTAAGAGCCTCCGTCCGCCCCGCCTCCTCGCCCTCCTGCCGGCCCCGCCCTCGCTCTTACCCCCTCCCCCGCTCCCGCCTCGCTTCCCCGACAATCTCCTCGCGTTCACGGCCCGGCACGCGCGCTGCGCCCGGCCGCCGCCGCCGCCGCCGCCGCCGCCGCCGCCGCCGCCGCCGCCGAGCGTTCCTTCGCCGTGCCTGGCTTCCAGCTTCGGGCCGGAACCGGAAGTTTAGGGGGCGGGGCCGGCGGAGGCCAGGGGACCGAAAACGCGGCCGAGCCTGGAGCCCGGAGCCGGAGCCAGAGCCTGGACCAGAACTTGGCCGCCGCCTGCACCACCGCAGCCGCCCGCCGCTGCTTCTCCGCGCCACCGCCGCCGTCTCGGCCGCCACCGCCGCGAGCTCGGCCGCCAGTGGTCCGCGGACTTTGGGTGTCCGGGTTGAAGGTCGGTCCGGACGTCGGACCCAGCTCGGTTCCCGGACTGTCCGGGCGGCAGCGGACGCCGCCGCCTCCTCGTCGCCTCAGCCTGGCGTTTTGTTCGGAGAGACCCGAGAGGCGAGCGGAGCTGACAGTGATTTTGACAGTGATTTAAACCCGCTTTTTTGTTGTTGGCTTTTCGTTGTTTGGTTTTGTGTGTTGTGCTTGTGTGTGGCGATTTTTCTCCCCCGTGGTGCATTTTTTTTAATTGTTGTGCTCGCTCTTTTTATTTTTAATTTTTTTCTTTTTTTGACCCCGTGAACGTTTTTTTGGTCGGGGCTTCCGAATATGTTTTATGACGGTTGATTTTACACCAGGAGGTTTGTCTCCGAGGAAGACCCAGGGAACTGGATATTTAGCGAGAACTTCCTACGGCTTCCCCGGCGTCTCGGGAAAATGGGAGCTGCTGCAAAGTTGGCGTTTGCCGTCTTTCTTATCTCTTGTTCTTCAGGTAGGTGCATGGAGCGCGGCGCGGCGGGGCTGCCGCCGCTGCCGGAGGCCGCGGTTGTTGTCGGGTCGGCGAGCTCCAGAGGAGCCTGGGGGAGGTTTCCCCACCCCGAGCCCCTCGGCTGCCGCCCTCCACACCCCCCCACCCCCGGGCTGATTATGATCTGGAAACCTCCATGAATTTTTCTCTTTTCGAGTTTGGTTGGCGACTGATAAGAGTGACTGCTCTGTTGTTGTGGAAGTGAGAAAGTCATGGTTTGTGGCCGTAACGCTGAATGACAGCGCTGGTTGGCTTGCAATTAAGCCGCAAATACCACAAGTGACAATTTATGCAAAGGTTTGAGACCCGAAAGGCGTATTCCAAAACGTCCTTTTAGTGTGGCATATTCCAAAAATAAGGGTGTTTTTTGTTGTTTGTGTTTGTTTGATTTTTAAATTCTTTGAATCAGTGCTTTAGTGACTATCACAGCAGATCAAGTCAGTTGCTACTTAATTTTGACCGTGAGAAACAATGCATTATATCAGCAATTTCATCTGGGTGTCCCCTCACGTTTTCTGTAACTTTAGTGTCCAGCAGTGTTAAAAATAGTTGTAGTTGTTGTTGTTGGAGTATGAACAATAACCCAGTGCAGAAGAGGTATGCCACTGTGTGTTGCTAATGTGCTGGCTTTCAACCACCATTTATGTGCTCTTTTCTGGCATAGATTTTGCTTACCTACGGAATACTTATTTTAAACGCGTTGTGCTGGAGCATTGTTTTCGATTTAGAACAACCCGTTTGAAATTGTACATACTGTCAGATACACTGTAGTCATAAAATAGCTTTTGGCCCTGGGTTGGAAGAAGAATTTGGCTCATTTATATTTGAAATTGTGATTTTGTGAGAACGTTCTGTGGTTGCAACCAGTGGTTGGAAAACTATCTAGGCTTTTGTATTTGAAATTCTGTAAATGAATACAGCATCTAGCTCAAAGGTGTGCAGATGTGCGTAAGAGGAGAGTTAGTTTGTAGATGAAACAGTTTTAAAGTGGCAGTGGATGTATTTATCATAAAATTCAATATTCAGTTACTGTGTTGTGAGATAGAATTATAGGGGGACAACAAATTGACAGGTTTCATGGCCATGTCTTTTATCTCCTTTGCCACAGGGAAATTAGAGGGTGGTAGTCTTTTCTTTGTGTACCTCTGTGGTGTGTGTGTTTGTGTGTGTGTGTGTCGATGTCCATCAGTCTTCCCTGCCCCCTTTTTAATAGAATCTTTTGTAATGTATAGAATTTGCTGAATGGTACATTTCCTTGTGGTTAATAAATGGATAAAGTCTAGTCTTATGTCTGTAGTGGTATTGATCAGTTCCGGGTGGGCTGAATGTGTTTGTGAAATGGCGATCATTGCCAGAGATTAACCAAAAGAATCATGTCTGTTTAAATGGAAGAAGGAACATGCTTAAGGCAGGCTGACGGTTCTTTTTGTGCAGGGTTTGGGGATGAAGATAAACAATGGTGTCTCTGAAATGAATGAATACTGGATAATATTAAACCTCTTGCTTTTTGTGACATAACCTAACCATGTAGTTTTTATTTTTGCTGTAGTACTCTTCCTCCTCTGCCCCTATATGTTCTGGTTGGTGAACTCCTCTTATTCATATCCCTTTTTCTGATCTCCTGCCCTTGAGGAGGAGGGGCATCATGGCCACTGACCAAGGAATTGTGGACATTATTCCCTCCCAAACCCACGGGAGTCACACTAATTGTTGAAGGAGGCTATTCTTGAGCAGTCTCAAGGTATTACTTCTGGAAAAGCAGGCTGTCGCTATAGATGTTACAGCTTCTTTTGCTTGGCTTAGGAGTAAAAGAATTGAGCATTAGTTTCTTGTAGGATTATTTTCACTGAGTCAGGAGGTTAATAGGGCTAAAATTTTCCAATAAAGTAATTTTGTTACTAGAGTACATAGATATTGCACTTACATTAAGTATTGTTGAATAGGTTTTTAAAAAAATCCTAGTTTAAAATATAATTCTGTTGAAGATAATTGAAATAAATCTTAAAGACTTTAATCCATATTTACACATGAAGATTTTTAATACTTAAAATGTCTATTTTTCAAAGGTCTTTTGTTACGCATCAGATGCACTCTCAAAGAGGATTATTATGTTTTTTTTTCTAATTGATTTTTCTGTATAATATTTAATCTGGCCTGCTGGAAGCATGAGGATGACTATTTTTATGAGAAAACATTTCCAAAGTTGTCTTTTTGTTTGTTTATGGATATTTGATATTTTAAAAATCAAATGAAGAATAGTAATAAAGAGCAGTTTTACTTCAGGTGTTTAGGATGGATGTTTACTGTTCTCTTTAATATTTTGTGGACTTGGATTTTTCATTTTCTGTTCCATGGTGTGGATATTAGAGACTCATTTTGTAGAGTGTTCCTCTAGGATATGGCCAAGTGTATAATTCACTCCTTTCATTCTGGGGGAAATATTTTTAAGTTTTGCCCTCATCCTGAAATGCCTTCAGATTCCTTTTGATTTTAAATGTTTTCATTGCCCTTATCCTTACTCAGATTCTGTTTCAAGACACAAATATACTTATTAGTTATTTTGTTTTTAAAGCATTGTGGTTAATTTGTATCATTCTCCAAATTTGTTGAAATCTGAGGAAGAATTTAATACTTACTCTAGTGTTTAGGTTTATCCTCTCTAGAGTGATGCAGCTATTGTGGTATTTGAGTTGTACTGAATAAGCTGAGAATGCCTTTGGATTCTGTGGGAACTGAAACAGTCTGGTCTATATATTTAATGAAATAAGAAATGGAGATAAAGTAGTTTTGTGCATTTTCTTCTGTTCAGCATGGCAATACTGTGTGGTTGTGTGTGGATATGTGCATGTATGTGTGATTGAAGGGGTCATTGGAGTACAGTGAATCTTCTGGAACTCTTCTGAACTTTGACTAACAAGTGATAGATATTAAATGCTTTTGTTTTCTATAAGGCAGAATCTCTTAAATCTCTTTGATCAGATTCAAATATATTATCTTGGAACATTAATACCAGAAGAAAAACAAAACAGCACCTTCCCTCAATTCATTTTTTTCTGCTTATAAGCCAGTAGTTCTCAAGCTTGGGTGACTTTTGCTCCCCAGCCCGGCAGCTCTTCCCCAGGGGCCCTTTGGAGACATATTTGGCTGTCACAGCTGTGGGGGAGGAGGAGAGGGTGTGCTACTGGCATCTAGTGGGTAGAGGATGGGGATGCTGCTGATCATCCTGTGATGCACAGGACAGCAGGACAGCCTTCCACAACAAAGAATTATCTGGCTGTGAATGTCAATAGTGTTCAAGGTAAGAAACCCTATTCTAAATTCTTAATTTTAAAAAGCATTAGTGTATTAGTAAAAGGTCTCTGCTCTCCCTCCCAACAGTTAGTCATCAAGTAATGGCATTTTTTTTTCCAGTTGACCTTGTATTGAGAGCTTTCATCTTTTCATTATCTTTAAAAATTGGCGTTACTAGGAGAATAGACTATAGGTATATACGTTATTTTATCCTATTGTACTTCAATAAAAATACTTTTGCTGACTGTTACAAATAAACTTTTTCCAATCATCTGTTATGATGGAGTACTTTTGAAGACTGTATATTCATGGATATGAAGAGTGATTGGTCAAGGTATCAAGTTCAGTTGTTTTTGCTTTTGATCCAGTAGTTTCTTTGCTCTTAGTAATCATATTTAAGACTATTTCCTCCTATCCTTATTGAAATCACTGAATGATGTGGTGACAGCAGGGGTGTGAGAGATAGAGAGAGAAGGAGGAGGAGGAGGAAGGGAGGGTGACAGAGGGGGAAGAAAAGAGATGGATTAATACGATCCCTGAAAGTTTTGTAAGTTTCATGTGGAAGAAATATTTTCACTATTACATCTTCCCTGAATGGAAAAACTGAATTTACACCTTGAGTTTTTTTTTGGAAATATTTCCTTTATCTAGCAAATGCATTGGAGAAGGAAATGGCAATCCACGCTAGTGTTCTTGCCTGGAGAATCCCAGGGACAGGGGAGCCTCGTGGGCTGCCGACTATGGGGTCACACAGAGTCGGAAATGACTGAAGCGACTTAGCAGCAGCAGCAGCAACAGCAAATTTTTAATTTTAAAAAACTTTTAAAGTGATTTCTTAATTACATAATTTTCTTGAGAATCTGTTATCTGGATTTTGGTTACCATTAGATTCATTTAGGCTGTACTACTAAGTGATATTCTATGATCTATTGCAGACCCTTGTCCTTTTGAAGTTAAAATATGGCCATAATTAATAAGTGCTTACTTTGTTTTGAACTCTGGTTTTAAGGAAGTTAGCCAGCCAGGATAAGATTTACAGTGAGGTACTTAAAGTAAATAGCGCTATACACCATAGAGACGAAAAATTCTGAAGTTACTCTCACAAAAAGTGTACAAATAAATCTCATACTTTTCTTTGTAACACACCTCCCTAGACATATCTCTGGGACTAGCTGCCATTTTCATCTTTCATGTACATTGGACTCATTATTTCATGAGAAGTAAAGCATAACTAAACCAAATGAGATTTTAGTAATCTTTAAATTGTCTCTTTAGATGCTAAAATTCTTTCATGGCTTTTTACCTTTGTTATTACTCTCATTTCTCATCTTTGGTGTCTTATAAATCTGTGACTCAAGTTTGTCTTTTTCTGCTCCCTAATGTTGCCCTTGTCGTGGTGCCACTCAGTCAGTCAGGTAAGGTTTGCAGCGTTTGATCCTGAGATTACTAGTGTTCCTCAGTTTTATTCCATATTCTGTAACTTATCATTTCTCCCTTTCCTTTTCATTGTGATTCCCTTTCTCCTTTCCACTCTTGCTTATCTTCTCTGTTGCTCCTGTACTGTAGGCTGCTTACTTGTGGAACTTAGTTACTTAGTATCAAGGGTGGCTCAAGAGGGCTCAGCTTGGTTTAAATGAAAACAAATTAGATTTAGAATGCTTTAGAATTGACCAGATAGTCTTTTCTACTGTTCTTTTCTTTTGTTGGTTTCTGGAATACCGCACACACTTGGTGCTGGTGTTATTCTCTTGAAATCAAATGGCTTGAACTTTATTTACATTGCTGTTACTCATATACCTTTTTAATATTCTGTTTTTCTTTAACTCTTGCTGTTTTCAAAAAGTCTGTCTCTTATTACTATTCATTTATCATCTTTGTTTAAGCCAAAATTTGACCAGACCAGAGAGGATATTTTTGCCATAGCTGGGACCACATTACACTTCCACTTCCACATTACACATTACCACTTCTGTGGTAGATTTAATTCTGTTAGGTTATAATAGTCATGTCTAGACAGAACATTGATTTCAAATCGACTATTGAACATGAAAGTTCCAGGAATAATGTATAGAGGAAGGAGAAGAAGTCAAGAAGGTAAGAAAACTGCAGATAGCAATAGACTTTCTGTCGTTCTCCAGCTGGATTTGTGTTAGTCACTTTGACAAATCCAACACTTCTAGTGATCATGGTTTGTTTAATAAAGGGACCTGAGAGGAATGTGTTGCTGTTTCTGAGGCTGGATTTCTTAAAGTATTAGCATGATGACTTAAGGGGGAAAAAGGGGAGGTTCTTCTGGATACTGAGCAAGAAAGTGGTTGTGGTGCTCAGTAGACGAGTTCTGGTGCCAGCACTGCTACTGCCATTTCTTTTACCTGAATTTATTATGGTACCTTTCTGACTATAACTAATTTCCCTGCCACTAATTCCTCTCCCAGTCCAACCACATAGCTGCCAGATTAGCCTCATTTAAAAATGTCTGAATATGTCACTCCTTCTTAAAACCTTTCACCTGTCACCTTTAGCATAAAATCTAAAGTCTTTAGACTGGCACACAAAGTCCTTTATCATTTAAATCCTGCCTCTTTTCTCTAAAAGCAGGTTAAGACTCTCCCTGCAATGCAGGAGACACCAGAGACACTAGTTCAATCCCTGGGTCGAGAAGATCCCCTGGAGAAGGAAATGGCAGCCCACTCCAGTATTCTTGCCTGAGGAACCCCATAGATAGAGGAGCCTGACAGGGTACAATCTGAAGGGTCACAAAGAGTCAGACATGACTGAGCGACTCAGCACAGCGAGAATAAGGGTATAGGCTCTAGAGTCTGACTTTCTTGCTTTACATTCTCATTTCACAGCTTAACTTTGGGCAGGTCACGTCACCTTTTGTGCTTCAGTTGTGTCATCTACAAAATGGGAATATTAATAGTGCCTACCTCACATAGTGGTTTCAAGGTTAAAGGTCACATAAATGCTAGGTATTCTGCTGTGGCTCCTCTTCAGCATGTGCCCTATACTCCAGGAATTCAGACTCAACATACAGTTTCCTGAATGTGTCCTTCTTTATTGTATATTAGTATGGTACCTTTGTACATGTTGTTTCTTACTCCTTTACCTGTTTAACTCCTTGTTTGTGAGACTGATAAGTACCACCTCTCCCCAAAAAATATTTCTCTGCCACTTAACCTAGAGTGAATTAGTTAATTTCTGTTCTTTATAAATGACCTTGATTCCAGTAATTACTGTTAATGTTTACTTGCATATATGTAGTATAGACTTTGAGCTCTTCGAAGACATTTTCCCTTTGTTCACAGACTCACACCTAGAACCTGGTATCTACTATGTGCTTACCAAATGTTTACCTGAACGAATGAAGTAAAATGTTTTTATATCTGGGCCTGAGTTTTCCTTTTATGTATTAAAGCAATGAACTTGGATTAGATGATCTCTCAACTTTTTTCCTACTGTAAAAGCTTTATGAGTCTAGTTCTGAGGGTAAAGTTTAATAATGACATTTTATTAAGAAAAAGTGATTTTGCTGGTTGTTTTTTGAGTATCCTTAAGTTCGGCCCCCTTTTTAAATGCTGTGTCTCTGATCCTTAGATTAAATCGTTTAATATAATTTGAATTGTATAGATTTAAAAGACATCTTAGAGTATTTTGAATTCAGTGGCTTTCAGCTTTTTTGACCATAACCAACAGTAAGAAATATACATTGTATCATGACTCAGTTCCCATATACGTAAATAGGTATGTGCATTAGAAATAGAAGTTTCATGAACTTACTGCATGCAGGACACTTTTGTTTGTCTTTATATTCTATTTCATTAACAAATTTTTGATTATGACCCCATTAATTAATTCAGTGACCCACTAATGTGTTCTAAGCTCTCCCCAAATACTGGTTTTATTCTCTCCACCCAGTACTCGGAGTAGAGAAGGAAACTACAGAAGTAAATAATGTGCAATGAAAAATACGTGCACTGAAAACTATGCCCATTATTTAATCTGCGATGGAGAGCTTGTGCCTCCATACAGAATATAGGGAGAACTGGTTCCAGGGCAGAGCATGGACCTGCCATGACTGAGCTCATTTCTCTTCTGAACTACCTGGATGACTTATGCACATGCAAAGGTGCTAAAACAAAATTATATTGTAATTTTGAATAGTTCAAATTTTTTATTTAGGAAAGACTTGCTGGAGGAGGTAGGTCCTAGTAATAGGAAAAATAAATATCTTGGCAAGAAGTTGAGAAGCATATTCGTCTTACTGTGTGGGAACACGGACAAAATGGTATCTGGAATACAGAAAGCATTTGTGAATAAACCTGATTATGGATGGTAGGCAAGTTGAGATAGGAATTTTTGACTAAATTTGACTAAATCTAATTTCTGTGATGGAAAAATGTTTAGAACTTCTTGAAGTAGAACAGTCTCAGTTGAGGGAGTTAAATCCAGATGAAAAGTTATTAAAACCAAGAAGAGGTAGGAGTGGATGATAGACATCCTGATGTCTATCCCAAATACTTATAATACATGGAATATAGAACAGAAAAACAGCTTAGAGATTAGGTAGAATGGCAGCACTACTAAGTAGACTGGTAAAGAAATAACAAACCAGAAGAAAATAGGAAGCACTTTCATAACAAAAGAAATTCTGTAATGGGAGATGGGTTTAGAGTATAAGCATGAATGAAAATTATATAGATTTGGGAAAATAAGAATGCATAAAAATATGAGAGCATATATTATTTCTCTTACATACAGTACAGTGTATGGTGGCTATGTCTCCATTGTGAGGTTAATTCTAAGCTCTGGTAGCTCAATATGTTGTTTGTATTTAAATAATGGTCAGATTCCAGTAACTGCAGTGATGCTCATACTGGTCATTCAGATTATATTCTTTGAAATCTATGTGAGGCATTTTCTTCACAGTAAATTGTACTACATAGTTTTAGAAACTTTTCTGAGATTGGTATATGTGATTCAGGCCTGCTTCCTGAACCTTTGCAATACCTTTTTTTGGACTAGATAAAAGTCTCTTTGGTATTAGTAATTGTAATCATGTTGGGAATCATTTTATCCTCTAATGTTGCTGAACAAAAATAATTGTAAAGCAATGAGATAATTATTTGAAAGGCTAACGTAAGGAGAGGTTGCCTTTTAAGGTGAATCATCTTTACATATTATAGTAATAAGCCTATCTTATCTAAAGCTTTAAGAAAAAAATTTTCCTACTAATGATTACTAACCTTATATTTTATAGAAATGAGCCCTGTCCTGGGCAAAACCTGTTGGTCTTCACATCTTTATGATACATTGTAATTCAAGCTTGTTCCAAGGCATTATTTCAAGAGGAAGAGGCATGGGCAAATTGTCAGATCTTGGAAAGCTTCTAAAACTCTGAGATTAATTTTTTTTTCATTTATTTATTTTTTAATTGAAGGATAATTGCCTTACAGAATTTTGTTGTTTTCTATCAAACGATATTTTTAATTTGTAAACCAAAGATGTAGTAAAGGGAATAATATGCCATTTAATACAGGAGCTGGGTCATAGTAGACCTTATGTACATGTCAGTTTTTAACCTTTCTTGAAGCCTTATTTTAAAAATGTAGTATGTAAAACATTTAAAATACAGTTTTAGTTTTTGGGAGATTTTTTAAATTTGCTGGTAAATTACTTATAAATTAATATGAAATATTTGACTAAATGATTCGGCCATAGAAGATATCAGTAATGCTGCCAAGTTGGTGCCAGGAAATATTTAGAACATTCACCTATCATAGTTCTTTTATAAAGAGTTAAGTTCTTGTTGTTCTAGCATGCACTAATATTGGTGTGAACATTCATCTTTATTTGTTGGAATTTAAAATATTTCTCATAGGCAATTTCACCCAAACATTAAATGTTTTAAAACTTTTAATATAAAGTCTTGGAAGCGTCTCAAGTCAGTTTTGAGGTACCAGCTACTAGCTACCAGCTTTCAAAACATGGTTAGTAGAGTTTTGAGGTCAGTATTTTAAATGTGGTATAATATTTTGGACTAAAACTTGAGTCTTTCATTTAAATTCTTGCTTTCCTGCCGACTCTTTTTGGACTTTGGCAACCATGAAGACTTTACTCATCACTAAATTAAAGAGGATGAAATAAGTATTCATTCGTTTAACAAATAAATGTTGAACTACGCGCTAGGCACAGTGCTAAGTGGTTGAAATGGAGCAGTGAGCAAGATGCACGTGATAGTGCGCTTCCAGAGCTTACAGTCATAAAGTAAGTAGTCAAGTAAATAAAATAATTAAGAATTGTCATATGTGCCCTAACAGGATTCTGAGAAGGTAACTTTATTTTGCCTCATGTCCCATATCACAATCTCTAATTACTCAAGTTTATATATCTACCTATTTATCATCTGTTCTTTGCACTACTAGACTGTAAATTCTGTGAGAGAGGGTTTCTCTCACTTGCTCATCACAGTATCCCTAGAGCATGGCATGGTTTCTAGCAGAGTAGAAGCTCAGTAAATATCTGACTGACTGCCTGGAGAAGTGGATGCAAGGATCGGACTAGAGAGATTGATAGGGACAAGATCATGCAGGGCTTTTGATCTAAGCTGGGAAAGAGACTAAAATCCAAAGGGCAGTGGAAAGCAGAGTTTTAAGGAGGAGCTTGAACTGTGTTGTGTGTTAAGGTCACTGGCAGCTGTCTGGAAAGCATATTGAAGGTGTCTTAAGAGTAAGAAGGTGAGACCAGTTAGCTAGCAGACTGTTAATGCCAGCCTAAGCTAGAGAGACTGTAAAATCTCTTCTAGCTTTGTATTCTAGTTGTTGCCTACGCTTTCCAGTCTTACTCTCTTATTTTACTCGTTACCCCATTTCCCCTATTTTTACTTAAGAAAAATGGATAGCTTATTGTGCATATGAGAACTGAATACAACGTCTCCCAAAAACTCAAAAGAGACAAAATCCAAGCCAGAGATTACTGAATTTTTGTGGCAAATTCCTGTCTTTAGATTCTATGCATCTGCTAGTTACTTACTTACTCACCAGTTTTATTTCTTTCTGGAACTTTGGCTTTACTTCTTTTTCAAATGTCTGTTTTTTTCTTTTTCTTTTTTTTTTTTTTTTAAAGAATAGCACCTTTTGATTGTTTTATCATGTAATATACTGTATTGTTGACGTGACTGAAAATTCAGGAGCAGAAACCAGCATATTTTATATCTTAATTCTTAGGAATTTGATATCTTTACAGCTTATTAGGCTCTTGCAATAAAAGCTGAAAGGATAAATAGTTAATACTATGGGCTATTATTTTTACTCAGGGCTATTGCCTCTGTTAAGTAGTTAGCTTGAATATTTTTATCTGAAAGATTTCAAGCCTGTACCATTGGTGGGAGGGGGAGGTGATGCTTGGCGCAATCAACTATATTGGCAGAAGTTCAGCAGCATCATCTTTGACTAGGAAAAACTGCATTATTACACAGAGATAAAGCCAAAAGAGACGTTAAACATCACTGCATTTAGAAATATAATGGTGGCTGCCTCTTTTCATTTGGTTTCATTTCTTTTCACTTTGGATGTGGGTAAAGCTAACTGTAACTGTCTGTCTTTGGTTAGCCACCTTCTTCTGTTAATTCACCCTGTAAATATTATAGGCAACTTTATTTATTATTACCTTAAATAAAGTAATTAGGCTTTGTGCTACTTGGCAGTATAGTTTCACATAGCAAGATTAGTACTTGGAATTTGCTAATTATTTCTGTGTAAGCTTAGAGTTGAAATTAACTTCTGTAAGTACACTTTTAAATGGTTTGGGGAGAAATGATAAGTCAAACTTAAAGAAAATGATAAAAAATGAGTAAGGGTAGTTACAAGATATTAATTATTCAAGATGGGCAAGGTAATAGTAAAGCAATTTGGTTAGTAGGCATTCAGAAGAATAAAATGCCTTTCTAAATAATCATCCTTTTATTCCATATAAATGTGATATAACAAATCTTTCTAGGTAGCCTTTTTAATATATTCTCTTCCTTAGTTCTTTAGAGATACATAATACCTGGCTTGGGTGTTGAATTAGGGAATAAATTGTTATTTATATTGTTTGTTAAAATGTAAATAGAGATTGCCTCTTGCCTGAGGGGGCTAGAGATAATAGAAGCAGTTAAATTAGGAAGAGTTTAACTCCCGAGAGGACCTGACAGACTATCGCATACTATTTTCTCCATTAACTACCTTATCAGAATGATTTTTCTGAAGAATAAACTATTTAAACTGACGAATGAAATAAAATGAAAAGATTAGGGTCAGAGAAGAATGCTGTTATATTTTTTCTTTTTGAATCAGTGAAAGGTAGTTTTGATCTTTCATCCACAGATCTGATCTTTCATTTCAAAAATCGCCCTCCATCAAAATTTGTAATTCTTAGTCTGCTGCTGCTGCTGCTAAGTCGCTTCAGTCGCGTCTGACTCTGTGGGACCCCAGAGACGGCAGCCCACCAGGCTCCGCTGTCCCTGGGATTCTCCACGCAAGAACACTGGAGTGGATTACCATTTCCTCTCCTAGCAGCATATACTTAGCAGCACTTACTAAGTAGTAGTTTTATGATTAATATCTAGTTGTATTTCCATGATATGGAAAGATACCAGCTCACTAAGCTAGAGAGCCTAAGAGTAGATGAACCTAGTCTGTTACAAAATTGTAGAATTTCTGCTATTGGAACGTGTGGTTACTTAGTAAGGACTAGTTATAGAAGCTGTCTTGTTGGTACAAGAGTAGCTGTTGCTTGAAAAGAATGGGTTTCTCAAAAACAAACAACAGTAGGTCCTTCATCTCAAATTCAGTGAAAGTAGTTAATTATGCAGTGTGGGGACAGGTATATTAGAAAGAACAAGCATTCTGTAGGGAGAAGACTTGGATGTTGGGCCTTTCTTTATCATGATGTGATATACCATGTGAACTTGGGAAAATTCCATAAACTTAGTTTATTCATCTGTAAAATGGAGTTTATAGTGCTGCCTCACAAGATTACAGTGAGGATCAAAGGCTATAGACATAACTACACTCCTATCATATACGTGTATATGTATACATACACATATATGGAAGTTTAAAACTTCAAAATATTATTCCAAATGGGTTAGTTGCTAAGTCGTGTCCATCTCTTGCAACCCCATGGACTATATCCCGCCAGGCTCCTCTGTCCATGGGAGTCTCCAGGCAAGAATCCTGGAATGGGTTGCCATTTCCTTTTGCAAGTATTTGTAATTAATACAGTGGTTTTTTTTCAAGGAGAGCAATAGAAAAGATTCAAGTGAACTACAGTAACACTTTTAATTCAGAATTTGTGGTTCTTCATCAATAGACATTTATTTTTACCCTAATTCTTCTGTGAATAGAGGATTTGACTCTGTGAACAACTGAATATAAAATCTTAGAGGAAGATCCATTCCTTACAGTGACTGATGGTTCTTACAACAAATCAACTGCTTCTTATTCCTCCAGGCGTTTTTACCCACTTGCCTTCCATTAGTCCTTACGAGGAGGTGGACCATACCACCTTTTTCATGGTAGTTTCCTCAGTGTTTGACACCTAGTAGGTGTTTAACCGGAGAAGGCAAGGGCATCCCGCTCCAGCACTCTTGCCTGGAAAATTTCATGGATGGAGAAGCCTGGTGGGCTGCAGTCCATGGGGTCGCCAAGAGTTGGACACGACTGAGCGACTTCACTTTCACTTTTCACTTTCATGCACTGGAGAAGGAAATGGCAACCCACTCCAATGTTCTTGCCTGGAGAATTCCAGGACGGGGGAGTCTGGTGGGCTTCTGTCTATGGGGTCGCACAGAGTCAGACACGACTAAAGCGACTTAGCAGCAGCAGCAGGTGTTTAACAAATATTTGTGAATGAATATTGAGTGCTTTTAAGTGCTTAGGATAGGGGCCACAGACTTTTTGTAACGGACCAGATAGTAAATATTTTAGTCAGTCTCTCTTGCAGCTACTCAGCTCTGTTAGTTGTAACACAGAAACAGTCATAGACAGTACGTAAATGGATCAGTGTGACTGTGATCCAATAAAACTTTATTTATAGATACTGAAATTTGAATTTCATATGATTTTCATATGTCACAAAATCGTGTATTCTTGTTTTCAACTATTTGAAAATGTAAAAACCATTGTTCAGCAGCTGTACAAAATCAAGTTGCAAAGTGGATTTGAGCCACTGGCAATAGTTTACTAGCCCCTGGGGTAGCATATTGTATAAGTAGCACCCTCCCTATCTTAGAAATAAATATGTTCCAAAAACTTTGTTTGGAACCCAGGAAGCATTTTCTTATAGGATCATTGTCATCTGTGTTGGTTACATTCCCAGACCAATCTACAAGCCTGTTTTACCTTCAGTGTTCTGAATTCCAGCAGTACAACTTTATCCCTGGGAATAACACTGTCTCTGAGGGAATATGGATTTAATATTCCTTCCTGGACCAGAAGGAACACAGACTTTCTCCAGCACTATCAGAATTTCCTTCTTCCCTGTTCTCTTCATTTCCAGTACCCTGCTCCCTGGGACTTTAGAAGGGTGGTGTGGTCACAAGACCAGAAAGCTTTGTGTGTATGGTTAGGTGGGAGAAAGGTGGCAGGGAAAGAAGAATGAAAGAAAACAGAAAATATCAAGATGAATCACACACAGTAAGAGTAGTATTGCTCTGTGAAACCTTAGTTACGTGTGTCTATATGAGCTGGGCCACAGTGAGAATGTATGTATTTCTTACTGTGATTGGTGATCAGAATGTTTGAAAGTCTGTGTTCTAAGGATCTGAAGTGCAGATCCCGAGATCTTTTATCCTTTACTGTATGTGAGAGCCAAATGAAAATATAAAGTAGACCTCTTGAGCACTTAGGACAGTGTGTTTCTGGTAAAGTTACCTTATGAGATGGTTACCTGTTTTACAGATGAGAAAACAGGGTCATGCAGCTAATAAGCATCACAATTGAGATTCGAATACGTATTCTTAGCTTGCTTAAGAATATCTGTTTCATCCAATATACCACGTTGTTTTTCCTTGTAGGGAAAGAAGGAAAAAGCTGTGCATGACTTCCATTGAGTTGGAAAAAACTCACAATTGTTGGCAACTCACCAGGTTTCTTGAGACATTGATTTAATTATTAGGACAGGGCCACTGGAAGAAAATAGGAACTGTATGAAGAGTGACATGATGTGTTAGAAAAGGGGGGCTCTGTCATTTTACCTTTGATTTTTCTTCTTTCTTCTTTGTTCTCCCCGCTCCTTCATATCTCACCACCAAAATGGGCTCCTAACTCATATTAGAAACAGCAAGGGTTTCTAGTAGGGAAGAGTAACATAATCTTGTCTTTAGCTGAAAGGAGAATGAGGAGGGAAACCCAAGTAGCTAGGCCACCTGGTCATCCAGGTGAATTGACTGTTCCCAAGTGGCGGTGTGTAAGTGGGTACAGATAGAAAAGGACCTGCTATTACTTGTGGTACAAGCAGAAATCTTGACTTTGAAGACTTGTAGCTTTGATATGCTAATTGAGAATAGTTCTTTTTTAGTCATTAAAGGAAAACCTCTCTTAAGCAGTACTTGTTTAACTAGACTTCGTTACCCATTTTAAGTACTTAAATTTCAAAAGGCATGTTTAAGATATCTCTTTCTCATACGTGTTGAGTTAGGAAGTATGGTGACAACAAATCTATGCTGATTCTAGTGTCTAACTTGATTTGGAATTGTCTTGGGAAGAGGTTGGGGCTTCCCTGGTGGCTCAGTTGGTAAAGAGTCTGTCTGTAATACAGGAGACCCCAGTTTGATCCCTGGGTTGGGAAGATCCCCTGGAGAAGGAAATGGCCGCCCACTCCAGTATTCTTGCCTGGGAAATCCCATAGATAGAGGAATCTTGTGGGCTACAGTCCATGGGGTCATAAGAGTTCAACACGACTTAATGACTAAACCTACCTAAACCTAGGAAGAGGTAGATTTGATAGGAAGGCTGTTGTTCTTAATTAGAAATGTAACAAAATCATAGCAGACAAATACCTGGTTAATTGAATGGAAGGATGACAAACACTTGTAAAGTGTTCTCAGGCTGAAGTGAGATTCTTGATTTTGCAATGGGAGGTACTAATTTATATAGAAAAAGTTTCAACTGGTAATACCTGAAGATTTGGACTTAATATTTTTAGCCTTGCCAATATTTTTAGCTTTACCAATATTTTTAGCCTTATCTCTTACCTTGATGGTACTGATTACCATGTTCTGTATTATAATTGTCAGCTAATGTGTCTGTCTTCCTGCTGACTTGGAATTTTTTAGACTCATTCATTGTAGTGCTAAGTTAGTGTTCAATGTAGGTCAAGAGCTTTGGAGCCACACTGACAGATCATGTATCTTGGCTCCATTATTTTCTGTCTCTGTGATCTAGGGGCAAGTTATGTAACCTATCTGTACTATGGTTTTCTCATCTGGAAAATGGAAATAATAATGGTATTTACTTTATAGAGTTGTCTTAAAGTGTAGTTAGTAAAGTGCATTGAATGATGTCTGGTATATAGTAAGCATTCTAAATTGCTCAAAAATATTAGTTGAAAGATAAAACAGACTGGGAGAAAATATTCGCAATGTTTGATAACATTCACAGTATTTTGTTATCTGTAATAAAGAACTCTTAAGACTCAACAAGAAGAAAGCAAACAACCCAGTTAAAAAATGGGCCAAAGACTTTGACAGATACCTTACCAGAGATGATATACAGATGGTGAATAGCATATGGTCAATAAGCATATGATACCATCAAGGAAATGGAATTTGAAACAACTAGGTACCACTACACAGTTATTAGAATGGCCAAAATCTGAAACACTGATGCCACCAACTGCTAGCAATGATATGGAACAACAGGAACTCTCATTCATTTCTGGTAGGAATGCAAAATGGTATAACTACTTTGAAAGACAGGTTGGTGGTTTCTTAAAAACTAAAAATCTTATTACCATATGATCCAGCAGTCATACATCTTGGTATTTACCAAGGAAATTGAAGCCTGTATGTAGATGTTTCTAGCAGCTTTATTCCTAATTGCCAAAATTTGGAAGAACCAAAATGTCCTTCATTAGGTTAATTGATAAACTATGGTACCTCCAGATAATGATATATTTTTCAGCATTGAAAGAAATGAGCTCTCAAGTCATGAAGACATGGAGCAACCTTAAATGCATATTACTAAGTGCTAGTCTGAAAAGTTACATAACTGTATGATTACCACTATATGGTATCTGAAAGAGGAAAAAGTATGGAGACAGTAAAATGATGAGTGGTTACCAGGAGGTGGGTGGGAGGAAAGGGATGAGCAGGCAGAGAATGGAGGACTTTTAGGGCAGTGGAAATACTCTGTATGATTTTATAATGATGGCTATACGTCATATGTATTTGATGAAACCCATGGAGTGAACGTACATTACTAAAAGTGAACCCTAAACCATGGACTTTGGGTAATTGTGATGTGTCAGTGTAGGTTGGTCTTTAGTAACAAGTGTAGCACTCTGGTGATTGATGTTAATAATGAGGGAGGCTATGCATGTGTGGGGTTAGAGAGTATATGGGATATTTCTGCACCTTCCTTTCAATTTTATTGTGAACCCATGTATGGATGTGAGAGCTGGACTGTGAAGAAGGCTGAGCGCTGAAGAATTGATGGTTTTGAGCTGTGGTGTTGGAGAAGACTCTTGAGAGTCCATTGGACTGCAAGGAGATCCAACCAGTCCATTCTGAAGGAGATCAACCCTGGGATTTCTTTGGAAGGAATGATGCTAAAGCTGAAGCTCCAGTACTTTGGCCACCTCATGTGAAGAGTTGACTCATTGGAAAAGACTTTGATGCTGGGAGGGATTAGGGGCAGGAGGAGAAGGGGGACGACAGAGGATGAGATGGCTGGATGGCATCACTGACTTGATGGACGTGAATCTGAGTGAACTCCGGGAGTTGGTGATGGACAGGGAGGCCTGGCGTGCTGTGATTCATGGGGTCGCAAAGAGTTGGACACTACTGAGCTACTGAACTGAACTGAAAACTGCTCTAAAAAAGTCTTAAGAAAAATAGTTGCTAATGCTGCTTGTAGTTTTTGTCCAGCACAGTATATAGCTTTAAACTGTTTATTGACTATGAGTAAATGCAATATAGTAAAATTATAATTAAAATCTGAGGGCATCCTAGTACATTTAGTGAGAAACTGACATTTGGCAGATCGCTACAGTCTTTCATTTAGGATACAATATATAACAGTTAAATTTATTTATATATTTATTGGACTCTGGTTTAACTCTAAAATATCAGCTCAGGGAAGAATACAGTTGGCTCTTCCTATCCATGGGTTTTGCCTCCATGAATTTGACCAATTGGGGATCAAAACTATTTGCGGAAAAATTCCAGAAAGTTTCAAAAACCAAAACGTGAATTTGCTGCACACTGGCAATTATTTTCATAGCATTTACATTATATTTATATCTATTTTCATAACATTTACATTGCATTAGGTATTATAAGTAGTCTAGAGATGATTTAACATATACAGAAGGATGTACAGGCTATATGTAAATACTGCACCATTTTGAATAGAAGATTTGAGCATTTGAGCATCCTGGATTTTTGGTATCCTTGGGCAGGGTGGGAAAGGTGTCCTGGAACCAGTCCCTCTTGAATACCATGGGCAACCGTATTGACATTTCCAGTTATGTAATTTGGTGGTAAAATTTCTTTATATGTAAATCTGGGGAGATCCTTTCAGAAAACTGTAGAGTGGAGTAGTGCATCATTCAGTAGTATATTGCCAAATAAGAGCACCTCAAAACCTTTTATCCCCAAATGAGGTAAAGACAAAGGAAGTGAGTGTGTTAGGGGGATAACTGTAACTTCCAAAAGTGTATCTGGTTGTATTTTCTCAATATTTGAATATCATCACTTCTGGGAGACAAGCTGCTTCTTGTGCTGTGCTGTGCTTAGTCACTCAGTCGTGTCTGACTCTTCTGTGACCCCATGGACTACAGCCTGCCAGGCTCCTATGTCCATGAGGATTCTCCAGGCAAGAATCCTGGAGTGGGTTACCATGCCCACTTCCAGGGGATCTTCCCAATCCAGGGATCCAACCCAGGTCTCCTGCATTGGAGGTGGATTCTTACTGACTAAACCATCAGGAAGCCCTTTCTTCTTCTTAATGCTTTATAAAGTTTTCTGAGGGATTTCATATATGTTTTTATTTGATACTTTGTGAACCTGTTTGAGATAGGTTTCATGTTTCTTTTTGTTTTAGCTCAGAGTCTAAGATAGTAGAATTAGTCTGAAGTCACTAACCAGTGGAGCTAGAACGTAACCCTGATTTTTAAGTTCTGTGTTGTTTTTTTTTTAAAGTAAAGATCAACTTTTGTCTCATTATCCTCTGCTGTCTCCCACCCTTAGAGGAGGAAATGTTTGCAGCTATTTATACTAAAGGTAGTTACTTTGCAGGTCATCTTATACCATATTTTGAGAAATTCATGCTTGATGCTGGGAAAGGGAGGAGCCAGAAGTAGCAGTACAGCAGTAGGAAGCACTTAAGTGAGCTCTAATTCCATGGCAGAGGTTGTTTTACTCTTGCTTAGATAGCTTGATGGCAACCATAAATTCACCTATGTTAATTATTGCTGAAGGAAGTTTGCACGTAAATCCTGCCTTTGATTGCTGCAGAAGTGCTTTTATTACTTACTTTTGCTCTTGATGAAGAATGGCTAAAATTGTTTTTCTAATGGGTCATTATTAGGTACGTCCGTTACATGTGCATCACAATTTTACGTTTTTCTAATACTTATATTTATCTTATTTTTGGCTGTGCAGAATCTTCATTGCTGCAGACATTTTTCTCTAGCTGTGGTGAGCAGGAGCTACTCTCTAGTGGTGGTGTGCTGGCTTCTCATTGCAGTGCCTTCTCTCATTGTGGAGCATGGTCTCTGGAGTGTTGAGGGCTTCAGTAGTTGCAGCACATAGACTCAGTAGTTGCAACCTGTAGGCTCAGTAGTTATGGCTCCTGGGCTGTAGAGCACAGGCTCAGTAGTTGTGGCACATGAGCTTAATTGCTCTGCAGCATGTGGAATCTTCCCAGATCAGGGATTGAACTAGTGTCTCCTGCATTGGCAGGTGGATTCTTTACTGCTAAGCCACCATGAAAGCCTTCACAATTTTACGTTACTGCATTTCTTTGGTCACAATTGTAACTGGCAGGTTATGTTATGGCTCAGTCATTATATAAAACAAATATTATTGTTTGTTAAAATACCATTATTGATAGCCATTGTTTTTGCATGCTCTGGGCTAAGTAGTTTTAAGTTTTAGTGATGAGATAGATGAAGAAACTGAGACTCAGTGACTTGCCTAAGTAGCAGAGACAATACTGCAAAGGTCTGCAGGGATTAATTCTGTTATTCTGTTGAATCAGATATTCTAAAATGTTTATTAAAACAGGAATGACCAATTCCAGTGCAGTGTGACTCCCTTGAATCTATTCTGCCAGAATTCCTTCCCCCTGTTCCACCCTAACAGCAGCTATTTGTGGTACTCCTCAAAACCTGATACGGAGTAAAAATGCTGAGTTATCAAATTGAAGTTTTGATAATATATTATGGGTACTGTAGCTGATAGAGCAGAACTTTCCATCTCTTAAATGAAACTAATTGTTTGTGCACAGTTGTTTAGAGACTGAGAAACAGAATTGTTCCTTTTGGTTGTATAGTGAACCAGAATCAGAACTAGGTCAGAATTCATTTGCTCTGATCGTCGCTTGGGTAATTAGTGAATCAAAAGATCAAAGTAAATACATCTTTTAAAAATTATACCTTGATTCAGAGAGGTTGAATTAATTGAAATTTGCTCATGTTGAACAAGAAATCCAAGGTTCTTCTTGACTCACATTTGAAAAAGAATTTAATGATAGTGGTTGTTAATGACTTACTTGTTGCCTGTTACCTATGCTTGGTGGGTAAGGAAGAATGTGTTAGATAGATAAGTATGAGTGTTTCTGGCATTTGGATTTGGGATTCCTTTGCCTGCATTCATATTAAGACAAATTTGTAAAAAAAAAGAAAAAGATATACTTTGTTTTTCCAAATCCAAGGACTTCAGTTTTCTCTTACTGTAACTTTATAGATTAGCTTGCAGGAAACTGAAAGACGATGAAGAGAATAGAAAAGAAAGGAAATCCCTTATTTCTGTGTTTCTTAAACTAGGAATAATGAATAAAAGATGGCAAATAAGTGGTAGAATTAATAAAGCCATAGTCATTTGATTTGAATTTAAGTGTTTGGATTTATAGGAAAACTTAAATATTGTTGTATCCTGAATGCATGTTGCTATGATTGAAATTATCTGTCATTTAATGTGTGCCTACTGTGTGCTCCTTAGTTAGTTTAGCTGCTCAGGTGTTTCTGACTCTTCATCCAACCATCTCATCCTCTGTCATCTCCTCCTCCTGCCTTCAATCTTTCCCAGCATCAGGGTCTTTTCCAGTGAGTTGGTTCTTTGCATGAGGTGGCCAAAGTACTGGAGTTTCAGCTTCAGCATCATTCCTTCCAAAGAAATCCCAGGGTTGATCTCCTTCAGAATGGACTGGTTGGATCTCCTTGTAGTCTAGGGGACTCTCAAGAGTCTTCTCCAACACCACAGTTCAAAAGCATCAGTTCTTCAGCTCAGCTTTCTTTATAGTCCAACTCTCACATCCATACGTGACTACTGGAAAAACCATAACTTTCACTAGACAGACCTTTGTTGGCAAAGTAATGTCTCTGCTTTTTAATATACTGGCAATATCTCCCCACTCCAGTACTCTTGCCTGGAAAATCCCATGGACGGAGGAGCCTGGTGGGCTGCAGTCCATGGGGTCGCTACTAGTCTGACACGACTGAGCGACTTCATTTTCACTTTTCAGTTTCATGCATTGGAGAAGGAAATGGCAACCCACTCCAGTGTTCTTGCCTGGAGAATCCCAGGGATGGGGGAGCCTGGTGGGCCGCCGTCTATTGGGTCCCACAGAGTCAGATACGACTGAAGTGACTTAGCAGCTAGGTTAGTATGCCAGTTATTATGGAGGTTACAAAGGAATATGAAGTCATTGTCTAAGAAATGAGTCACTTTGGAGGTGATAAACCTTACACTCTAAACATGATACACATTCTGAAACTGAAAATGTAATAGAAGAAAGCATTTCATGTGTTAATTATTAAAATTATTAATGGTGTTAATAATTATTAATGGTGTTATGCACTAACAGATGTTTCTCTCCTTTTTTTGAAGCAGGGAGGGGATGTGGCTTTGGTTTTCTTTCAGGACTTCACTAGGTGAGGAATCTTTTCAGATTCTACTTGGTCTAGTCTTTTTGAGGCCTTGGCTTTCTTTCTGAATTTATTGCTGCTTAAATAAAAGCACCATGAGGGTAGGGATTATGGCTCTCATGTTAATCACTGCATTCCTAGTGTCCAGCGCTCAATAAATATTTATTGAATACATTAAAATGAAAGTCTCTCTCTTTTTTCCTCTGTCTTCAAAAAGTTTCCTAGAGTAAGTTATCCTAGAGTAAGTGAAATAATTCCCTCAAAGATTAATGATTTTCTACTTGCCTAATCTGAGGATTCTTGTTATCCATATTAGGTTACTGCTTGACTTTCCTGTGACTTTGATCCTGTTGTCTACCTGTTCCTTCTTGAAATTCTTTTGTCCGTTTTACTTCCTCAGTGTTTCTGACTGTAGCTCCTCACACGGCAGTTTTTATTCTGCCCATCCCTTTACCTTGTGTTTCTCAGAATCCCCAAGGAGTTCTTCATCTATATAACTCTCCTTGTTGAAGTAATCCCATCTCTGTTCTTTCGCTTGTAACTAAATGTAGGTGTCCATAGTTAAATCTCTAACTTTGATCTCCCTCTGGAGCTCCAGACTTAATTATTAGTCATCCAGTAAATATTAAGTATATGTCAGGACTAGGAATATAGAGATGAATAAGATACAGTCTTTGTTCTAGAAAACTCACAACTTAGTTGGAGGAGAATAATTAGTAAACTAGCAGTTATGTAGCACGATATATTAGCGTGCCTGGGACTATAGAAAAAGATAGCCTAATTCAGTTTGGAGCGAGTCAGGTAATATTTTCCCTCAGTGTTGCTTGAGATAATCAAAAGATGTTGAGGATTTTCCCAGGTGAGTAAAGTGGGAGGACTTGTTTACGTTGTGGAGTCTGGTGCATGTGCTTTCTGGTGATGAGACAGCCATATGGAAACCTCAAGGTCTGAGGATGTGCAGCCTCAGCACAGAGAGTGAGAATTGTCCAGTCAGCGAAGCCAGCGTCTGTGCCAGCAAAATGGTATGAAGTATTAAATCTAGAGGGAGAGAGGTGACTGTAAGAACGAGAGAGTCATTTATAGAATTCTTCACTACTCAATCAAAAGCAGTGTGTGTAAGGGAATCATCTAAACTAAGCCTCTGAAAGTGATGTGTGCTAGATTTGCCCTCTTCTGTGATTCCTGTTGTATAGTTTAATTGTGGTCATAGTACTTTAGGGCTTCCCCGACGGCTTAGCTGGTCAAGAACTCACCTGCCAGTGCAGGAGCTACAAGAGACGCAGATTTGATTCCTGACCCAGGAAGATTCCCTGGAGAAGGAAATGGCAACCTGCTCCGGTATTCTTGCCTGGAGAATCCAGTGGACAGAGGAGCCTGGTGGGCTGTAGTCCATAGGGTTGCAAAGAGTTGGACATGATTGAGTGCACACGCATGCGCGCGCGCGCGCACACACACACACACACACACACACACACACAGTAAATCAGCGTGGAGCTTCTCAGGCTTTAATAGGCATGTGAATCACTTGGAGATAATATTAAAATGCAGATGCTGATTCTTTGTGTCTGGAGTGGGGCCTGAGGGTCTACATTTCTAATAAGCTCCTGGTAATGCCATGCTGCCAGTCCCTGTACTTTAAGTAGAAAGGGACCAAAGGAGCCAAAAGTGGCTAAAGGGAGAGGAGACAGCTTACATGGGACGTGAATAATTATTACATGTTTGAGGAACTGGAATTAGTTCATGAGACCTAGATCATAAGGCATTTTATGGGGTATGGTGGAGCAGTGATGAGTGAGAATGTAGAGACAGGCAGGGATCAGAACTTGAGTTCCGAAAGAGTATTCCCAGGTGGTGCTAGTGGTAAAGAACCCACCTGCCAGAGCAGGAGACACAAGACTCATGGGTTCGATCCCTGGGTCGGGAAGATCCCCTGGAGGAGGAAATGGCAACCCACTCGTTTTCTTGCCTGGAGAGTCCCATGGACAGAGAAGCCTGGTGGAGTACAGCCCATGGGGTCGTAGAGTCGTACAGGACTGAGGCGACTTACCACACACCACATTAACTTTATGCTGAAGGCTGTGGAAGGGCCATTTTGAGCAAGAGAATGCTTTGTCAGATTAGTGCTATTTAGTATAAAGAGATGCGTTATATTTTCATCAGAGAGAGGTCAAAGTACTTGTGGCTCATTCTCATAGAGTAGTTGACGATATAGATCTAAGCTGGAGAAAGATTTGAATTTTTAGCCAATAGATGTACAGGCATGAATCAATTTGGCAGGAGAAGAAAGAAAAAAGAAAACCAAAGATCAAACACTGGAAAATACTAACTTTTTCAGAATAGGGGGAAAGGACAAGGAAGAGCTTGTAGAGGAGACCCGAATGTGGCCAGAAAGGTGGAAGGAAAACAAGTATAGTGTCATTGTAAGAAACCTCGATGGAGGATTGACGGTGCCAGAGAGTGCAAATAAGATAGAACCTGAAAAGTTAACCACTAGATTTAGCAAGAGACATTTCAGTGGAACGGTGGAGATAAAAACAGTGTTGTAGAAGAAGAAGATGGGGAATGCATTGTGGATAACGAAATAGGTTTGGCTGTGGTCAATTACTTTTTAGGAGATGTTGGCTGAGCAGGGATGTAAAGAGATGGAAAGAAAGCTAAAGTTGAGATGTTTATGTGTTTGAGGAGCTGGTTCAGGAGAGAGCTTATAGAAAGGGGAAGATTACAATTTAAACCTTTTGGAGCCAGATACTTGGGTGCTATCTTCAGTGCTTTGCTTCTTAGTGTTCTGCCAAACCGACAAAATTTTTACCTTCTGGGTATTTGTTGAGTCTGTTCTTGCTTGCCTGTTCCAGTCACCGGTGTGTTAGTTCTACCCTTACTATTCCTTGCCCGGACTCTTGAATGGACCTTTCTCTCCCCTACTTCCAGACAAAGCAAACAAAGAGGCACCAGGGAAAAGAAAAATCTGTCTTCTGTACTCTGTTAGAAACCATGGAGACGATAGATACTGAGATCGATCATGAATGTGCAGATCTGATCCTGACACTCAACAGCTTAAGTCCCCTGAACTGACTTCATCACCTACACAGGATTTTCAACGTCAAGCTTTTTAACATGATGTATAACACTCTTTGGGCTTCCCTGGTGGCTCAGTGGTAAAGAACCCGCCTGCCAACAAAGGAGACATAGGTTCTGTCCCTGGGTCAGAAAGATGCCCTGGTAACCCACTCCAGTGAAATCCCATGGACAGAGGATCCTGGCGGGCTACAGTTCATGGGATGTCAAAAGAATTGGACACAACTTAGTGACTTAAAAACAGTAGTACCCTTTGGAACTCTTCATTTCCAACTTTATTTCCTCTCACCACCACCTTCTGCTTTGATCCTGTAACACTAAGGAAACTCCTCTCTCCTCTCCCTCCTGCCAAACTCTTTCTCCCTTCTCCCCGCATACTTGTTTTTTTGCCTCCAGACTCTACTCATTTTCTACTCCTGCAATTCCTGTGGGGCTGCTCTTTCCTAGCAAACTCTGATGTACTCCTGTTTGTGTTCCCATAGTGTCTTATTTGTCCACTTATTATTATACTTCCTAAATTATTGACACTTGCTCCAGTTTTCTCCTATGTTATCGACACTTGCTCCAGTTTTCTCTGTTTACATTAGATTTGTAAGGAATTTGTCTAATTTGTCTCTGAGTTCTTGCTGCCGGCCTCAGTTCTGGAGAGTTGGTGCTCAGCTCATATTCATTGATTAGATATAAAAAGAATTTTATGTGGGGTTGGCCCTGGGAAGAATGGTAGGATTTCAACAACTGGCCTTTGATGAAGAAGATTTACTACAGAGTGACCAGCATAATGTAAGAGCATTGAGATGGTAAATATAATATTTATAGATAGGCTGAATACCTCTTTTAGATAGAAAAGAAAAGGTAGAAAATGTAGTAGGAAATATAATTCGAAAACTAACTTGGGTACAGATGAGATACGGCCTTAGCTGCTATTCTTTTAAGATTTTTATTTTCCTTTTCTCCCTGTAACAACCCTTGTGGATTTTTAAATTGAGAAGTAGCACCAACTCTTGAATTCTGAGTAAAAGCTCTGTTTCTTCTTGAAGTATCCATATAGAATAACTTGTCTATTTTGTGCAAAGTTTTAGAAATTTTTGTTTTAAAAAAATTCCTTTTCTAAGGATTATAATATGTTGCCCTTTAGGGATATATTACTGTTTTCTGTTATTTTAATTTTTAAAAAGTATCCATGATTACTTCTGTCCCCCCCCACACATTGATTATCAGTTACTAAGGGCAGTCTACATTATTTTTCCTTTAATTTTAGAAATTAATATTAAAGAGGAAATATTAAATTTCTATATTTTAATACTAATTAATATTAAAGGAAAATACTAATTCCTTTAATATTCAAATATTACAAATTTCTACCCTTAAGAGAACTTTCTAAAGTTGCTTCCTTTTTGCATGGTAACTTGCTTCCTAGAATTGTTTGTTGAAATCTGTAAGTCTGCAGGTATCGCTTTACCTGTGTTTTTCCAGACTGTAAAAATATTAAAATTGGTTGTGCGTCATGCAGAAGGGAGCCTGCCTGTTGACTCTTGCCTTTTGTATATTCTCTCAAAGCGGTGACCAACTTATGGTTGTGAGATTCTTTCAGTTGTGTTACAGTGTGATGCTGTGAAATTGTGGAAAGAAATCCAGGAGTGAATGTGTTTGTGGAACTGTTAGACAAGATTAGGTTAAAGAAGGGAACAGCATATAGGGTTCAACAGTTACTCAAAGGGGTTGCCCTTTATTGTGTTCCTAGAGAAAATGAAACCTGTGACCTATGCTTATGCTGTAATTGAGAAAATTCTGTATATAAATCAACAGTAAATGTTACGATAGAGTTTATATTTAAATGCTAAGTTGCATGAGACAACAGCTGAATACCAGTTGAGTATGAAATTCAAGACCAAATGAATCATCAAAAGGTAAATGTATCCTGAAGAACTTCATAAAGGAAATTGGACTTCAGTGAGCCTTAGATAAATTAAAATTTAGATAGATGGGAAAGTGGTTGTGTTAAGAGTTGAGGAAGGAAGGGTGAAGGCAGGGATAGGAGCTAAAATAGGGAGGGAGATATTTCTGTTGAGTGAGGTATGGATGTGCTTGGGGGTATAGGAGAGGGTGGATGTGGGGACTGTGAGACCTGTGTGGTTGTGTGAGGCTTGTGGGGATGTGTGAGAAGAGAGGATGTGAGGGTATGTGGAAGTTGTGTAGGTATGCAGCGGTGTGTAAGAGGAAGGAGTATGTAGGGGTGGGAAGGTATTGTGGGGTATGTGAGAGTAAGATGTGTGTTGAGGATATGTGTGTGGGGCTATGATGGTATGCAAGAGAGTATGTGTAGGGATATGAGAGGAGCTGGGGGAATGTGTGGGTTTGAGAGGAGGGTATGTGTGGAGGGTGTCAATGTGTGCTCTTCTCAAAGCAAAGAACAATTTTTAGTGGAGTGAAAAATGTCTGAAATATAATGAAAACATCAATATTCAAACATGCCTGTTGGTCATTGTGGTGCTCTCATGTAGCATTGGAGAAGGAAATGACAACCCACTCCAGTATTCTTGCCTGGAGAATTCATGGACAAGGGAGCCTGGCAGCCTGTAATCCATGGGGTCGCAAAGAGTTGGACATGACTGAGTGACTATCACTCTCACTCATGTTAGCATAGCATCACATTAAGTGTGGGCCTATTTCTTCCTCCCTTTAATATTCTATCTGGTGATCTCTGTCACTTGCTTAATCAAAAATGTACTTTTAATCTCAGCTAACTGCCTATCTGCATTTTTTGAGTTAGTCTCTTGAGTAAAAGTGTATCTTGCCAGAGTACTGAATTTAACAAGCACTTCTGTTAAATTTTGATTTTTCTTGTTCGTGCATTTGCAGCTTGAGAGCAGTTGTTACACTTTGTACAGTTCTTCATTGTCTAGTACCCTGAGAGCTGCTTAGGACACAGTTTCACCCTTTACTCTTTCAGGCCTGCTGGCCTGTAAGATCACCATGTGGGCACTCTGATACCATAGGTAATTGATAATAGGTAGGTAATAGATACCATAGGATAATAGGTAATTATCATACATATTTTAGTTGCAAAACCTGTTTTCCTGGGTTTTCTCATTTCTTACTTGTGTTAATCCACTCACTGTATTGTGGAAACTCCACTATTTCCTTCTTCCCTTTTAATGAGCTTCCTTTTTCATTGTTTCTCAGTATAGGCTGCTTTTTGCATTTGTGCCCTTCTTTTCCCTCAGTACCCTCTTCCTTCAATAGGTATCTTTACTTTCCAAATATATCTATAAGCTTTTTCTTAACTACTTCTTCTGTGAAGCCTTTTCAAATTAATCCTTTTTAAAAAAATCACTTTGTCTTCACATTCCTCATGTACTTTGTTTGCAACAGGCAAAAAGTTATTTTAAATAATTTCTAAAATTTTTATATATCTAATATCCAGAGTGAATTGCTGATTCCCCAAGGACAGAAAAGGACTATTTTATTTCTTTTGGTACATTTCCTACACTTTGCATACTGTGAGACCTTAGATACGGGTATCCATCCATCTCTCGGTTTGGAACTCCCCTCCTGTGTCTAGAGGTCATACATGGAGAGGTGTTTCTCCTGCAGTGTTGTACATTCTAGTTCTTACACTTGTGGATTTTTATGACACTAAGAATTTGTTAGGACATTCTTTCCTTCTTTTTAGTCATTGTTGAGTAAATACCAACAAGCTAGTACCTCATTTTCACTTTTCACTTTCATGCATTGGAGAAGGAAATGGCAACCCAGTCCAGTGTTCTTGCCTGTAGAATCCCAGAGACGGGGAGCCTGATGGGCTGCCATCTCTGGGGTCTCACAGAGTGAATTGACTGAAGTGACTTAGCAGCAGCAGCAGTACCTCATTACTAAATTAATTGTTAAATTAGCTTTTTCCTACTCTTACCTTCTGCTAATCACTCTCTTTGCATTTTAATATCTAAGAATTTTGAAAGAACTGGGACCTGATTAAACTTAAAACCTTTTGCACAGCAAAGGGAATTGTAAGCAAGGTGAAAACACAACCCTCAGAATGGGAGAAAATAATAGCAAATAAAACAACTGACAGAGGATTAATTTCCAAAATACACAAGCAGCTTATACAACTCAATGCCAGAAAAACAAACAACCCAATCAAAAAGTGGAAAAAGGACTTGAACAGACGAAGACATACAGATGCCTAACACACACAGGAAAAGATGCTCAACATTGCTCATTATTCAGTTCAGTTGCTCAGTAGTGTCCGACTCTTTGCGACCCCATGAATCGCAGCATGCTAGGCCTCCCTGTCCATCACCAACTCCCAGAGTTCACTCAAACTCAAGTCCATCAAGTCGGTGATGCCATCCAGCCATCTCATCGTCGTCCCCTTCTCCTCCTGCCCTCAGTCCCTCCCAGCATCAGAGTCTTTTCCAATGAGTCAACTCTTTACATGAGGTGGCCAAGGTATTGGAGTTTCAGCTTCAACATCAGTCCTTCGAATGAACACCCAGGACTGATCTCCTTTAGGATGGACTGGTTGGATCTCCTTGCAGTCCAAGGGGCTCTCAAGAGTCTTCTCCAACACCACAGTTCAAAAGCATCAATTCTTCGGCGCTCAGCTTTCTTCACAGTCCAACTCTCACATCCATACATGACCACTGGAAAAACCATTGCTCATTATTAGAGAAATGCAAATTAAAACTACAATGAGATATCATCTCACACCCATCAGAATGGCCATCATCAAAAAGTCTAAAAACAATAAAGGCTGGAGAGTGTGTGGAGAAAAGGGAACACTCTTTCACTGTTGGTGGTATTGTAAATTGATACAGCTGCTGTAGAAGACAGTATGGAGATTCCTTAAAAAGCTAGGAATAAAACCACCATATAACCCAGCAGTCCAGCTCCTAGGCGTATACCTACCCTGAGGAAACCAAAATTGAAAAAGACACATGTATCCTGTTGTTCATTGCAGCACTATTTACAATAGCTAGAACATGGAAGGAACCTACCTGTTCATCGACATATGAATGGATAAAGAAGTTGTGGTACATATACACAACGGAATATTAGCCGGCCATAAAAAGGAATGCATTTGAGTCAGTTCTGATGAGGTGGATGAACATAGAACCTATTCTACAGAGTGAAGTGAGTCAGAAAGAGAAAGATAAATATTGTATTCTAACACATATATATGGAATCTAAAAAAATGGTACTGAAGAATTTATTTACAGGGTGCCTGTAAAAGTGCTGCACTCAATATGCCAGCAAATTTGGAAAACTCAGCAGTGGTCACAGTACTAGAAAAGGTCAGTTTTCATTCCAATCCCAAAGAAAGGCAATGCCAAAGAAGGCTGAAACTACTGCACAGTTGCACTCATCTCACACACTAGTAAAGTAATGCTCAAAATTCTCCAAGCCAAGCTTCAGCAGTACGTGAACTGTGAATTTCCAGATGGTCAAGCTGGTTTTAGAAAAGGCAGAGGAACCAGAGATCAAATTGCCAACATCCACTGAATCATAGAAAAAGCAAGAGAGTTCCAGAAAACCGTCTATTTCTGCTTTATTGACTATGCCAAAGCCTTTGTGTGGATCACAATAAACTGTGGAAAATTCTGAAAGAGATGGGAATACCAGACCACCTAACCTGCCTCTTGAGAAATCTGTATGCAGGTCAGGAAGCAACAATTAGAACTGGACATGGATCAACAGACTAGTTCCAAATAGGAAAAGAAGTACATCAAGGCTGTATATTGTCACCTTGGTTATTTAACTTCTATGCAGAGTACATCATGAGAAACGCTGGGCTGGAAGAAGCACAGGCTAGAATCAAGATTTCCTGGAGAAATATCAATAACCTCAGATATGCAGATGACACCACCCTTATGGCAGAAAGTGAAGAGGAGCTATAAAGCCTCTTGATGAAAGTGAAAGAGGAGAGTGAAAAAGTTGACTTACAGCTCAACATTCAGAAAACTAAGATCATGGCATCCCGTCCCGTCACTTCATGGCAAGTAGATGGGGAAACAGCGGAAACAGTGGCTGACTTTATTTTTCTGGGCTCCAAAATCACTGCAGATGGTGATTGCAGCCATGAAATTAAAAGACACTTACTCCTTGGCAGGAAAGTTATGACCAACCTAGACAGCATATTAAGAAGCAGAGTCATTACTTTGTCAACAAAGGTGCGTCTAGTCAAGGCTATGGTTTTTCCAGTAGTCATGTATGGATGTGAGAGTTGAACTATAAAGAAAGCTGGGTGCCGAAGAATTGATGCTTTTGAACTGTGGTGTTGGAGAAGACTCTTGAGAGTCCCTTGGACTGCAAGGAGATCCAACCAGTCCATCCTAAAGCAGATAAATCCTGGGTGTTCATTGGAAGGACTGATGTTGAAGCTGAAACTCCAATACTTTGGCCACCTGATTCAAAGAACTAACTCATCGGAAAAGACCCTGATGCTGGGAGGATTGGGGGCAGGAGGAGAAGGGGATGACAGAGGATGAGATGGTTGGATGGCATCACTAACTCAATGGACATGGGTTTGGGTAGACTCCGGGGAGTTAGTGATGGACAGGGAGGCCTGGTGTGCGCGGTTCATGGGGTTGCAAAGAGTTGGCCACAACTGAGTAACTGAACTGAATGGAGAAACAGACATAGAGGATAGACTTACGGACATGGGGAGAGGAGAGGGTGAGATATATGAAAAGAGTAACATGGAAACTCACATTACCATATGTAAAATAGATAGCCAACAGAAATTTGCTGTATGGCTCAGGAAACTCAAACAGGGGCTCTGTATCAATCAAGAGGGGTGGGATGGGGCGGGAGATGGAAGAGAGGTTCAAAAGGGAGAGGATATATGTATACCTATATGGTTGATTCATGTTGAGGTTTGACAACAAAATTCTGTAAAGCAGTTGTCTTTCAGTAAAAAGATTTTTAAAAAAGGTACATGCAAAAACAATTTTGTATTTTATCTCTCAGGAAATTTTGCAGAATATCTAATCTGGGTACCTGTGCATTTATATATGGTGTATTTAATTATAAATAAATTTTGACAGCTGATATATCAATATTTTGTGAAAGAAAAAAAAATGGTAAAAAGCTGTGCTATCTCCTTCAGGTCAGTCCTAGAAGGCAGAGGCGTGGAACAGCTGCCTTGTACTGTGTTTTTGGTGTCAGTGGAATTGAGCAGATATGTATTGAAAAACTTGTTTTATAAATATTCTGAGGACTAAGTCCCCTACTTAACCATCTGTTAAGATTTCATTTTAAAGACAAACTTGCCTCCTGCTTTTTGGGATCATCTTAAAAAGCTGCTCGCTCAAATTGCCATCTTCTTGCTCTTCCTCAAGTTGACATCCTGTTTATTTTTCTACTCGTCTCTTCTATAGTTACTTCCCATTTACATTCTTTGTAACTTGATTTTGTTTGTTGGAGAGAAATAATTTGTTAAATGGCTGCTGTGTTAGAGACTCTTATTGGTGAAGATTGCTTGCTCTCTGATGCAAACAGAGCAGCAAACCTGGTCACACACCTTCAGTTTTCTCCTCTGAGTTAGCATGGCAGCGCAGAGCCCATTTTTGTTATTTATATATTCTATCCAGTAAAATTTAAATGATTGATACTTCTTAAATGTGCCCTGCCTACCAGTTCTGTACCTGTCCACATTGGACATATTATGTAAAGCCCAGTTAAAAGTAAAATATACTCGATGTAAAAAAGCTTGTTATATCTTAATGGAAAGTTGAGTTCCATGCTATGTTGAGTAGTTGATTTAAAGCATTGGTAGTCTACATTGTGTCCTATTATATTTTCAGGATATTCCTCAAAAGAAACCTCTCTTTCGTTTATCAGTCTGACATTAACAGGCTGCCACAGCTTTTCATCTAATGCTTTCTGGTTTATTATTGCTATTTCTGCAAATTCAGAGAAGCTGTCACTGATGGCGTCTCTTGGCTCATGCGATTAAAGAAGCATTGCTGTGGCTGCTTCCTTTGAGAGTGTTGCTGGTGGTCATGGTAGTGGTCTGAGTCATGTACTGCTGTCTCCACGTTATCTGATTGAGAGGATTTGTGACAGATTTTTGTTAAATGCATCCTTTCTTTTGCATATTTTCTTCCTTAATAATGTATCTTCTAACTCACAAAATGTTACTCATCTGACTTTACATATAGATGTTTTAGTGATACAAGTTATAGTCATCTTTCTGTGGTTTCTAGGTTTTTCCTTTTCTTTTATCAGAGATAGTCATTGCCTTACTTCTTGGGAGCACGTTTAAGTACAAAACAGAGAAAGTAATGAAAAACAATTCCCAAGAATAATTTTCAGGCATAGGAGGGGACTGTTTTTAGGATAGGCAGAGTGGTTTATGTGCCTTTGAATGCTCGTTTACTTGATACCTAACTTGTAGTTCCTACTTTGGAGACAATCACGATAGCTTCATTTCCAGATGGTGTTCCTTAAAATGTACATGTACATTATTTGTGATAAGACATTGTTTTGGATTCTTTAAATGAAATAAACTAAATATTACAGTTTTTAGGAAATGATTGAACAGATAGAGTGGGTATGTTCTAAGAAGTTCACATATGGCACGTGTTATAAAAGGGCATTGGGCCAGTCAAGCTCAGGATGGTAGAATGTCTGGCATGCTGCAAAAGAAATACAATGCAAGCCATAACTGTGAACCACAAAATATAATTTTAGATTTTCTAGTAGCCACATTAAAATAAAGTTAAAAAGAGATTAATTTTAATGTTTTATTTTATGCATTAAAATATTATGTCAACATATAATCAATAAGAAAATTATAAAATTATTTTGTACTAAGCCTTTGAAATCCAGTGTATGTTTTATACTCATAGCATATCTTAATTCAGATTTTTCCTAGCGCTGGGTAACTACACATGGTTGTGGTTGCTGTTCTAGACAGCTCAGGTATAGCATATTTGGTGAAATAATGGTGATGTCCAGAAACTGGGAGAAGCATAAGAGGAGGAAACGTGAATCTCTGAGATAGACCTGGCATAGGTAATTCTGTATGAAATTGTCTTTAATTTCGGGGGTCACATTGAGAAGTTGGAGTGAAACAGAACTTTGGTAGATGGTGGGAAACCAGCTGGAAGGTGAAAACAGCCTAGATGCTAAAGATAAAAGTAGGAAAAGGCAGGCCTTGACAATCGCTAGTATTCAATAAGAAGAACAAAATAATTGATTATCATTTTAAAGAAAACATCTTTCCCAGCCAAGGGCTTTTTAGGGTAGGCCACAGAAAGTGAAGAGGAACTAAAAAGCCTCTTGATGAAAGTGAAAGTAGAGAGTGAAAAAGTTGGCTTAAAGCTCAACATTCAGAAAACGAAGATCATGGCATCTGGTCCCATCACTTCATGGGAAATAGATGGGGAAACAGTGGCTGACTTTATTTTTGGGCTCCAAAATCACTGCAGATGGTGACTGCAGCCATGAAATTAAAAGACGCTTACTCCTTGGAAGAAAAGTTATGACCAACCTAGATAGCATACTCAAAAGCAGAGACATTACTTTGCCAACTAAGTTATGTCTAGTCAAGGCTATGGTTTTTCCAGAGGTCATGTATGGATGTGAGAGTTGGACTGTGAAGAAGGCTGAACACCGAAGAATTGATGCTTTTGAACTGTGGTGTTGGAGAAGACTCTTGAGAGTCCCTTGGACTGCAAGGAGATCCAACCAGTCCATTCTGAAGGAGGTCAGCCCTGCGTGGTCATTCGAAGGACTGATGTTATACTTTGGCCACCTCATGCGAAGAGTTGACTCATTGGAAAAGACCCTGATGCTGGGAGGGATTGGGGGCAGGAGGAGAAGGGGATGACAGAGGATGAGATGGCTGGATGGCATCACCGGCTAGATGCACATGAGTTTGAGGGAACTCTGGGGAGTTAGCGATGGACAGGGAGGCCTGGTGTGCTGCGATTCATGGGGTCGCAAAGAGTTGGACACGACTGAGCTGAACTGATTGAACTGAACTGATTTCATTTAGTTTAGAGGAGAGCAACACAATAGTTAACTCATAATGGCACCCAAAAAGAAACCATTAGAGTCAACAGGTAAAATTAATTGCAGAGAAAAAATGGTGTGGGTAACAGGGAGACAAGGAAGGATGATTTATACTCATACAGTAGAAAGGAAGGATCAGGTAAATGATTGATTTTTATGAAATAGGAACTGGGCGAAGTTCTTAGTAATTTAAGAGCAAATGAAAGGTTATGCAGAATACCATATCAAAATGTATTGCTTAGGGAGTGAATAAGAGGACCTAGTGATAGGGCTCTGGCCACAGTATGTAAGTGAGGTTAAGAACTCATACTTTTAGTTTTGGTCCAGTCCTGTCCTGACCATTTAACTTTATATTTCTTGGCAAATTAAAACCACCCAAGTTGCAGTTTCTTCATCCATAAAATGAGCAGAAATAGCATCTACCTCATAGAATTACATCAGTTGAATAAGATTATGTATTCAGTGACTTTGGCCAGCATGTTACATCTTCCTGTTATTCCTCTTAAGTTTAGAATATCCAGAGGGAAGAAAAAGAGTTAATACAATATTTTCTTGGAATACATGCTTATACCACATCTAAGTGATTACCCTTTAAAGCAGTTTTCAGAGTTTCAGTTGGTGAAAACTCTTGATTAATAATTGATGAGAAATTTCTTTAAATGTAGTTCCTATTAAATGAAGAGAGACTGACCACAGTGACCTAATCACATCTTTCTGGAACTCAGTCGAAATTGAATTAGTGTTTCTCCAGCTCTGGTTTGAGGACCTCCCAGCATTAGAATCACCTTGAGTACTGGATAAAAGATCTCCTTTAGACCCCCTGAGTCAGTCTCTGAGAGTAGAGTCAAGGAAATTTTCCTTAGCACTCAAGTATAGCTGATCTACACCACATCTAGTTTGAGAACCACCAGAAAGGATGATTCGGAGATCTTTTTGGTTCAAGTATGAATCTGTTCATTATATTATAAGCCTAGAGTAGGAGTTGGATAGGAATAATGATATCTATTCCTGTTTACCCTGTAGGATTGTTGTGAAAAACAATAAGATATCTTTCAGTTTGTAAAAATAACTTTAAATGAAAAAATAATTAAATTTTAGACTCCTGTGGTGTTTTATGGGCTTTCCTGGTGGCCCAGATGGTAAAGAATCTGCCTGCAATGCAAGAGAGCCAGGTTCAGTCCCTGGGTGGGGGAAGATCCCCTAGAGAAGGGAATGGCTATTCACTCCAGTATTCTTGCCTGGAGAATTCCACGGACAGAGGACCATTGCAGGCTATAGTCTGTGGGATTGCAAAAGGTCAGACATGACTGAGCAACTAATAAATGGAGTCTTATATATAATACATATTAAATACATGTAAGTGTATTGTAATTTATAATACATATCTGTGTATGTGTTTGTGTATCTGTTTGCAGTGACTCTTAGCTATAAATCTACAATGATTTCTGTATTAGGTGAGTCACAGTACTTACTAAGTATTTGATATCAAATTCTTTTCAAAAAAAAAATGAGTTTATTTTTATTTCCCTGATTTCTGTTTGATTTTTTGCTTTTATTAGTTGCCTTTTTATTAGTTTGCTTTTATTAGTTGTCCAGTAGGATTATAGCCATTCAAACTAGTCAATATATAACTTGAAGACTAATGTCTGTTCTAGATTTTTAAATTTACAAATTAAAGTATTTAATAGTAGGAATAATAATTCCTATTATTACAAATTACAAATATTAGAGTAGTTTTTAAAGTAATCTTTGTGATTCAGTTGTTTGGATTGTCCTATTTAGAGATTATCTTTACTCTTTCATACTCTTCTCCATCAGTTAAACCCTCTGCTCTCAACAAAGAAACCAAGTCCCACCGCTAGGGTGTTTTCTGGGGATAAAATATAATCCCCCATTTTCTTCATTTCTAGAGAGGGCACACTGTTAATAGGTATCTATTTTGTGTTGGTAATAGTGTTTCATGCTTTAAAAACATGCTTATTTTGGTATCCCTTGTCTAATTCCTACATAATTTAATATAGGTATACTTATTAAATGATTTTTAAACATGCAGTGTGTTGACCAGACAACACACTTTTAGAGAATTTAAATTGATTTAGTTGGTTTGGACTGGGGCCAGAAATCAATGTCTTGGTTGTACAAGACACTAGATTTAGGTTGTACATGGCTCATACTTTGAGAAACATGGCTCTGTTTCCTGTTGCCTCCAGAGGCATAAATTGTAGGCACTTGCTGCACAACATAAATTAGGAATAGTATGCTTCCTGCTTGAAAGTGAACATAAAAATGTTGCACATCAGAACTGCACATGTGTTTGTGTACGTTTTTCCATAGAACTCAAGATAGTGTTAACATAGATAATGGGACAAACTTAACCACCTGCAGGTTAAAGCTGTTTAATTACACAGAAAACATTTTTATAAGTAAGGAAATCATAGGACGTGGCTGGATTTTGAATGAATCTGTATTTGTTAGCCTTCCTTTTAAAGTTAGTTTCAGAGATTAAAAAATGTTACCATCAATTAATGGAACTTTTAGATTGTGTGGCAAAATAAACAGAGAAGCGGGAAAATAAGATAGGCAGTGTCTAGTACTTCTGTTAAGCTATTGAGCTTTATTGTATGCCTAGTACTAGGCTCCTGCAAGCAAGGTCTGCAACACCAGCATTCACCTCTTGAACGGATTAAATGCCTTTATTCCCATGAACCACCCCCAGTTTTCGGTCTTTTAAAATTCCTAAATATCAGACTGGTCAAAAAATTTAAAATTGATTAGTGCTGCTTCCTTTTCTCCTAGGTGTTTACTTCCAAACCTTTTCTCAAGTGTTAGGTATATGCTGTAAGTGCTACTTTATATTTGAAACATGCTAGTATTAAAGATGGATCATAGACTGTGTAGCACATAGTGCATAATTTTCATCAGCCTGTCACTTCCATTCTCTTCATCAGATTTAGGAAACTTTTAATACCAACTGAATATTAAAGTTCCTGTTGGGCTCAGACTTTATTGAAAGGAATTCCCTGTTAGTTTGTTTTTAAAAAGCAAAATTGTTCTTCATTGAAAATTAGGGCAGATGGGTATAAGTGCTAAACTGGAAGAGGGTGTGTAAATTCCACCAGGAATTGGTTTTCAGATTTAGTGGAGGCCTGGGATTAGAACTGTTGACCCCTGAGTCACCAGCCGGCCAGCTGCTTAACCAGGAGCAACTCAGATGGATGCAGTTGTTCCCCATGTCCTTTTAACTGCTTTTCATCTCCATCCTTCCCTTTCTCATTGCGCCTGCCCTTTCTCCATCTCCTCAGTACTCAAATACATCACTGAATATGAAAAGGGCAACAACAGTAGTGCTGCTACTAAAGCCTTTGTGTCTGTGAATTTCTTTGCTTTCTGCTATACATGTCTGAACCCAAATTTCCACTTCTAGAGTAGCCCTAAAGCTACACATTGGCCAGCTGTAGCCTTAGTTTCTGGCACGGAGAAGGTAGCTTTTAACTTGAAGAAAAGTGCCCTATATTTGAACTTTTCTTATTTTGGTATCTTACAGTGACTTACTAGTAAGAATTTTTTTTTTTTTAACCTCATGTTTAAATGGGTCACAAAGACTAGGAACAGCCCCAATAGTTGTTAGAGTTCTTTGGATCTTTTGTCCTTAAGAAAATGATGGATATAAACATTTCTGGGTGGGGGGATGTTGGCAAAAATGGTGGAATGGCATTCAAGGTGGGCTAACAAGTCTTTTTAACTTATTAAACTTTTTAGGACATAAGCAAGGATGTATCAGCAGATTAACCCCCTCCACTATTGGATTTAAAAGTATTATACATAGTTTTAACTTTATTTACTATTCTTAAGTTCTACATTTCCAGGATTGTCTGTTATACTCCTGAACATAAAAAAGTTACTATTAGATTAAGTAAAAAGGTGTTTTTCTAGTTTTGTTAATGGGTTATAGGTGGTGGTTTATTAGAAAATAGTTTAATCATTCATATAGGCAACTTCGCTGGTGGTCTAGCGGCTAAAACTCTGGGCTTCCACTGCAGGGGGTGGGGATTTGATCCCTGGTCAGGGAACTAGGATCCTGCAGTCCCCAAACTGTAAAAAGTCATTCATATAGATAGGAAATCTTACCAGGTATGGAGTATTGTTGAAGTAGACATACCTTGTTTTCAATGTAAACATTACATTTCAGATGAAAATTACATTAGTGAAGGTGATAAAATTTGTAGACTAATTGTGAGTGATATGCTTTCTAGGAGTTTATATGAAAACTTACACAAGAAGGTTAGTCTAGAATATCTGTGTTCTGCCATTTGTTTGATACTTGATGAAAACTGTTAGTGCTCCATTTATCATGCTTGTTTTTTACTCTTTGATAACTAAATTTCTTAACTACTGACTGGTTATACATGCTTTATCGCACTGCGTGGTTATAGCATATGCAAAAGAATGCTTAAACTACCGCACAGTTGCACTCATCTCACACGCTAGTAAAGTAGTTCTCCAAGCCAGGCTTCAGCAATGTGTGAACCGTGAACTCCCTGATGTTCAAGCTGGTTTTTGAAAAGGCAGAGGAACCAGAGATCAAATTGCCAACATCCGCTGGATCATGGAAAAAGCAAGAGAGTTCCAGAAAAACATCTATTTCTGCTTTATTGACTATGCCAAAGCCTTTGACTGTGTGGATCACAATCAACTGTGGAAAATTCTGAAAGAGATGGGAATACCAGACCACCTAACCTGCCTCTTGAGAAATCTGTATGCAAGTCAGGAAGCAACAGTTAGAACTGGACATGGAACAACAGACTGGTTCCAAATAGGAAAAGGAGTATGTCAAGGCTGTATATTGTCACCTTGCTTATTTAACTTATATGCAGAGTACATGATGAGAAACGCTGGGCTGGAAGAAACACAAGCTGGAATCAAGATTGCCGAGAGAAATATCAATCACCTCAGATATGCAGATGACACCACCCTTATGGCTGAAAGTGAAGAGTAACTAAAAAGCCTCTTGATGAAAGTGAAAGAGGAGAGCGAAAAAGTTGGCTTAAGGCTCCACATTCGAAAACGAAGATCATGGCATCGGTCTCATCACATTATGGGAAATAGATGGGGAAACAGTGGAAACAGTGTCATACTTTATTTTTGGGGGCTCCAAAATCACTGCAGACGGTGACTGCAGCCATGAAATTAAAAGACACTTACTCCTTGGAAGAAAAGTTATGACCAACCTAGATAGCATACTCAAAAGCAGAGACATTACTTTGCCGACTAAGTTATGTCTAGTCAAGGCTATGGTTTTTCCAGAGGTCATGTATGGATGTGAGAGTTGGACTGTGAAGAAGGCTGAACACCGAAGAATTGATGCTTTTGAACTGTGGTGTTGGAGAAGACTCTTGAGAGTCCCTTGGACTGCAAGGAGATCCAACCAGTCCATTCTGAAGGAGATAGGCCCTGGGATTTCTTTGGAAGGAATGATGCTGAAGCTGAAACTCCAGTACTTTGGCCACCTCATGCGAAGAGTTGACTCATTGGAAAAGACTCTGATGCTGGGAGGGATTGGGGGCAGGAGGAAAAGGGGACGACCGATGATGAGATGGCTGGATGGTATCACGGACTCGATGGACATGAGTCTGAGTGAACTCCAGGAGATGGTGATGAACAGGGAGGCCTGGCGTGCTGCGATTCATGGGGTCGCAAAGAGTCGGACATGATTGAGCAACTGAACTGAACTGAACAGATCATAAGGTCCGTCTAATCAAAGCTGTGGTTTTTGCAGTTATCATGTATGGATGTGAGAGTTGGACTATAAAGAAAGCTGAGTGCTGAAGAATTGATGCTTTTGAACTGTAGTGTTGGAGAAGACCCTTGCAAGTCCTTTGGACTGCATGGAGATCCAACCAGTCCATTCTAAGGAAATCAGTCCTGAATATTCATTGGAAGGACTGATGCTGCAGCTGGAACTTAAATACGCTGGCCACCTGATGCAAAGAGCTGACTCATTTGAGAAGACCCTGATGCTGGGAAAGATTGAAGGTGGGAGGAGAGAGGTGGTTGAAGGCATCACTGACTCGATGGACATGAGTTTGAACAAGCTCCGTGAGTTAGTGATGGACAGGGAGGCCTGGTGTGCAGCAGTCCATCGGGTTGCAAAAGTCAGACTTGACTGAGCAACTGAACTGAACCGAACAGATTGAAAGTTTGTGGAAACCCTGGTTTTAAATAGGTTTATCAGCACCATTTTTCCAACAGCATTTGCTCACAGTGTCTCTCTGTGTCATGTCTTCTTATACAGTTGATAGTCTACAGTGTAATGTAAACACAACTTATATGCACTCAATTTCAGTTCAGTCGCTCAGTCGTGTCCGACTCTTTGTGATTCTAACTCTTTGCAGCACACCAGGCCTCCCTGTCCATCACCAGCTCCTGGAGCTTACTCAAACTCATATCCATCAAGTCAGTGGTGCCATCCAGCCATCTCATCCTCTGTCGTCCCCTTCTCCTCCCGCCTTCAATCTATCCCAGCACAGGGTCTTTTCCGGTGAGTCAGTTCTTCACATCAGGTGGCCAAAGTATTGGAGTTTCAGCTTCAGCATCAGTCCTTCCAATGAATATTCAGGACTGATTTCCTTTAGAAAGGACTGGTTGGATCTCCTTGCAGTCCAAAAGACTCTCAAAAGTCTTCTCCAACACCACAGTTCAAAAGCATCAATTCTTCCGTACTCAGCTTTCTTTATAGTCCAACTCTCACATCCATACATGACAACTGGAAAAACCATAACTTTGACTAGACAGACCTTTGTTGGCAAAGTAATGTCTCTGCTTTTTAATATGCTGTCTAGGTTGGTCATGACTTTTCTCCCAAGGAACAAGCGGCTTTTAATTTCATGGCTGCAGTCACCATCTGCAGTGATTTTGGAGCCCTTAGATAACCAGTGGTTAAATGTTGACTTCTACTTTTATTCTCCTTTCACACACATGTATGCACACTCTGTGTCTGGTTCCACAGTGTTCAATGTTTATATTTTTATGTTATTCCATGTTGGTTGTGTTTTCAGTTTATATTACTTAAGCTAGATGGGCTGAGTCTTACACTGTTTTGTCATACTGATAGTATTAAGTACAGAGTATAACAGGCAAGGCAAAAAAAAAAGATTCTGGGAAGATTGCCAGAAAGTCAAGTTTTTTGGGACATTTTGGATTTTACTTTTTTTCCTAATACTTAAAAACAGTGTATGGCAGCCAAATAGGGAAGGTGATTTGTCTTCTATGATGTTTATTAATATAGAAAAGAAATGATACCAGAAGACCTTTGATGTGTTTATAGATGCATAAAAACAAATTATTAATATGAGTTTTAGTGGGAAAGAAGTTACAGAACAGAGAAGTAATAAGAATTTTACATTTTTCTTTTTAGTACTTAGAATCTTATCTGTAAATATGAACACTGTTGGTGATAAAGCTAGTTAATTTTTGAGATAAAGCTAGTTGAGTGATATCTCTGTTATTTAATATCATAATGTGTATTTAGTTTGCATTCTTTTCCATTAATAGAAGTGTGTTGCTATTTAAACTTCTAATAACTGTAGCTAATTTCCTTCAGTTACTGGTTTTAAGTTGCCAGGTGTTACCTTGATGAAAGCTTATGTGATTTTTTTTTTCTTTTGGTTAAGTTTCTCTTAATACTATTGATTCCTCAAGGACAATATTTCACAATATTTTCGTAGCCGCTGAAGTGATCCATTTTTATATCAGCGTTTGATGATTTACTAAAAAGAAAACCTGCATCTTCCCAAGTAAATAAAGCACTAAAACCCCTTAATATACCTGGTGTCTTTTTCAGAATAATTGAGGTTTGTAGGTTGTTTTTAATAGAAACTGCTTTGTTGTGTGTGTGTGTGTGTGTGTGTGTGTGTATGTGCTTAGTCTCTCAGTCATGAGGTTCGTAGGTTGTTTTTAATAGAAACTGCTTTGTAGTGTGTGTATGTGTGTGTGTCCTTAGTCTTTCAGTCATGTCCAACTCTTTGTGACCCTGTGGACTGCAGCTCGCCAGGCTCCTCTGCCCATGGGGATTCTCCAGGCAAGAGTACTGGAGTGAGTTGCTATGTATGCTCTCCTCCAGGGCATCTTCCCAACCCACGGACTGAACGCACGCAGGTCTCCTGCATTGCAGGCGGATTCTTTACCAACTGAGCCACCAGGGAAACCCATTGTATCTATTTGTGTTTGTTTTTTCTTAATCTAAGTATATCTGTTTTGATTTTGCGAATTTACCTTTTATCTCTGTTATAAATTTATACCGAATTTTGGCTTCTGTGCAATTTTATTTTTATATATTTTTTAAGGTTGACTTTTATGTAACATTTTTATTTACTTATTTTTGGCTGCACTGGGTCTTTGTTGCTCTGCCCAGGCTTTCTCTAGTTGTGGTGAGCCGGGGCTACTGTTTGTTGTGGTGCGCAGGCTCCTCACTGCTTTCTCTTGTTGCAGAGGCCAGGCTCTAGGGCGCCCAGGATTCAGTAGTTGCAGCATGTGGCTCAGTAGCTGTGGCTCCTGGTGTCTGGAGCACAGGCTCAGTAGTTTTGGCACATGGGCTTATTTGCTCTGTGGCATATGGGATCTGCCCAGACCAGGAATCCAACCAATCCAACAGTCCCCTGCATTGGCAGGCAAATTTTTAACCACTGCAGGGAAATACTGTACAATTTTAAAAATAATTCTTTTATTCTGATGGGAGTGTTGACCTCTAGCTATAGTACCGTGATCCCCCTGTTCCCCCAAAATGAACATCAAAATATCAGAAATCTGTTTTGTGCAGTATGTGTAATACTTATATCTACTTGTACCTGTTTTGACGTAATTCACATTTTGAATGAGCGCCAGAGAACTGCACAGAACTGTTTTAATCTTGAGATCTGCGCATTTATAGATAGCCCACCCATTTAGTGGCTATAGGCAAAATTACTTTTCTGTTGTTTATTGTCTTTGAAGGTATCTTGCTTATCCTGGATAATGCGTGTTTTTCATGACAGTAAGATAATACTAAATCAAATTCCTTATACAGTGGAAGTGAGAAATAGATTTAAGGGACTAGATCTGATAGAGTGCCTGATGAACTGTGGACGGAGGTTCATGATATTGTATAGGAACAGGGATCAAGACCATCTACATGGAAAAGAAATGCAAAAAGGCAAAATGACTCTCTGAGGAGGCCTTACAAATAGCTGTGAAAAGAAGAGAAGCAAAAAGCAAAGGAGCAAAGGAAAGATATTCCCATTTGAATGCAGAGTTCCAAAGAATAGCAAGGAGAGATAAGAAAACCTTCCTCAGCGATCAGTGCAAAGAAATAGAGGAAAACAACAGAATGGGAAAGACTAGAGATCTCTTTAAAAAAATTAGAGATACCAAGGGAACATTTCATGTAAAGATGGGCTCGATAAAGGACAGAAATGGTATGGACCTACAAAAGCAGAAGATATTAAGAGGTGACAAGAATACACAGAACTATACAAAAAATATGTTCACGACCAAGATAATCACGATGGTGTGACCACTCACCTAGAGCCAGACATCCTGGAATGTGATGTCAAGTGGGCCTTAGAAAGCATCACTATGAACAGAGCTAGTGGAGGTGATGGAATTCCAGTTGAGCTATTTCAAATCCTCAAAGACGATGCTATGAAAGTGCTGCAATCAATATGCCAGCAAATTTGGGAAACTCAGCATTGGCCACAGGACTAGAAAAGGTCAGTTTTCATTCCTATCCCAAAGAAAGACAATGCCAAAGAATGCTCAAACTACCACACAATTGCAGTCATCTCAAACTCTAGTAAAGTAATGCTCAAAATTCTCCAAGCCAGGCTTTTGCAATACGTGAACCGTGAACTCCCAGATGTTTAAGCTGGTTTTAGAAAAGGCAGAGGAACCAGAGATCAAATTGCCAACATCTGCAGGATCATGGAAAAAGCAAGAGAGTTCCAGAAAAACATCTATTTCTGCTTTATTGACTATGCCAAAGCCTTTGACTGTGTGGATCACAATCAACTGTGGAAAATTCTGAAAGAGATGGGAATACCAGACCACCTAACCTTGCCTCTTGAGAAATCTGTATGCAGGTCAGGAAGCAACAGTTAGAACTGGACATGAAACAACAGACTGGTTCCAAACAGGAAAAGGAGTACGTCAAGGCTGTATATTGTCACCCTGCTTATTTAACTTATATGCAGAGTACATGATGAGAAACACTGGCCTGGAAGAAACACGAGCTGGAGTCAAGATTGCCGGGAGAAATATCAATAACCTCAGATAAGCAGATGACACCACCCTTATGGCTGAAAGTGAAGAGGAACTAAAAAGCCTCTTGGTGAAAGTGAAAGAGGAGAGCGAAAAAGTTGGCCTAAAGCTCTACATTCAGAAAACTAAGATCATGGCATCCCGTCTCATCACATTATGGGAAATAGATGGAGAAACAGTGGAAACAGTGTCAGACTTTATTTTTGGGGGCTCCAAAATCACTGCAGATGGTGACTGCAGCCATGAAATTAAAAGACGCTTACTCCTTGGAAAAAGTTATGACCAACCTAGATAGCATATTAAAAAGCAGAGACATTATTTTGCCAGCCAAGGTCCATCTAGTCAAAGCTGTGGTTTTTCCAGACGTCATGTATGGATGTGAGAGTTGGACTGTGAAGAAAGCTGAGCACTGAAGAATTGATGCTTTTGAACTGTGGTGCTGGAGAAGACTCTTGAGAGTTCCTTCGACTGCAAGGAGATCCAACCAGTCCATATTAAAGGAGATCAGTCCTGGGTGTTCATTGTAAGGACTGATGCTGAGGCTGAAACTCCAATACTTTGGCCACCTCATGCGAAGTGTTGACTCATTGTAAAAGATCCTGATGCTGGGAGGGATTGGGGGCAGAAGGAGAAGGGGACGACCGATGATGAGATGGCTGGATGGCATCATGGACTCTATGGACATGAGTCTGAGTGAACTCCAGGAGTTGGTGATGGACAGGGAGGCCTAGCATGCTGGGATTCATGGGGTTGCAAAGAGTCGGACATGACTGAGTGACTGAACTGAAGATAATACTAAATACCAGGTGGAGAGTTAGCAACAAAGAGAATCACAGGGTAAATATAGATGAAATGAGGCTTTATTTTGTCAGATAGTGTAAGATAAACATACTGCCAAATACTTAAATCACTTATATCTTATTATACTTAGACCAAATAACAGACTATGGAAAGCAAAAAGTTGATCTCCATATTCTAATTTGTCAGTGTTTTTGATAGCTGTGGTCATCGGTTAAGCATGGATATTAACAGACTTTTTGGTTTTATTGCGTTTCTAAACTGTTTCCATTCTAACAGTTTACCGATATTCAGGTGACTCTTAAAAATGTCACTTCCATTCTTAACTTTTAATGTCTTGCAAACCTGACTTGATTATGCCCAATACTAAAGAACATGGAACATTCATGTTTAGTGAAAGAAATCTTGTCAAACACTGATTAATCACAGCCCTCCTTATTTGGTCATGATCTGCTCTGTCTCTGTATATTTCAGTTCTGTCGCTTGCCTTAATAGTCCTGCTTTAGTCCTGTTTCCTCCATAAAACATTCTTTTTTCATTTTCTTGTGAATTGGTTGATTTAGAGCATGTTTATTGAGTTCCTTTATTGCCCTGGAGAAGGGAAAGGCTACCCACTCCCAGTATTCTGGCCTGGAGAATTCCATGGACTGGAAGTCCATGGAGTCACAAAGCGTCCAACATGACCAAGCATCTTTCACTCAGTGTGTTAGGTATTGGTGATACAACAATGATAACAGAGCTTGTTCTGGAAGCTCTTAGTCTAGTGAAGGTCCAGGTTATCATCTGCAAATTCCTATTGCATTTATTGACAGCCCTTATCTTGATTTTTAAAATTTATAATACAAGCATATGATCATTTTATCTGAATATGTTCAGTATAAAAGGAAAGTTTTCTACAGAGATTATAGTCAGAAAAAAGTCATTTTATATTTGAGACTTTGCAAGTTTTTTTTTTTTTTGAGGCTGTCAGTATTTATATTCTGAATACAAATATAATGTTTTGTAGAAGACAGGCTTGAGATGAAGTCAGTAAGTACTGATTTTGAATGTTTATGGAAATTTCCTGACGTAAAAGGAGAATAAAGAATTTAGACAAATAAATTATTCTTGAGGGGTGTTGATTTATTGTCATAATTCGTTTTAAAGTATTCACAAAGTTTTTAAAAAGTCTTTAAAAATCTCACCTTAAAGAGCAATGTTGTAAGTAATTTATGGACATCGTAGTATATACTATAAAACAATGGGAGGAAAACACTATGTTAGTATTATGTGAATGGAAGTTTGTAGTTTGGAAAAGTATTTCCAGTGACAATATTCTATATGACTTCAGAAAGTATTGCTTCTCAACTTAAATGGAAATGATGGTAATTCAAGTTTTGATACTTTTAAATGACTCAGGCAGAAGATAATGAGTTGACACTTGTTGAAAGATATATGTGAAATTTGAACAAAGTTGTTTTTAAAATTTTTGTGCTTCATGATTTTAAAACATTGATAAAAGTAAATTAATGAGTTAAAATATATATTGGGCTTTCCATACAAATATGCAAAGGTTTGTATATTTTAAATTGGTCAGAAGAATTTAAAAATATCCTCTGATTGGTAAAAATTAAGGCATCCATCATATTGAGGGTTGTATGGTATTCATTTACGGTAGATTACTTGCAAGTTTCTGGGTTGTTGGATGACTATTGAACATAGTGAGAAACTGTTAAAAAATACATGTTGAACTAATAAAATGCTCTATACATTTATTAAATTTTTTCTTGGTACCATGAGGGACGATGCTATACCAGAATTTCCCAGTTATTTGCTTAAAATGATTCTTGTGCATAATGTTTTTAACAACTTTATTTCTTGTTTTATACTATATAATGTTTTGGGTTAAAAGCATAATTCCATAGATGATTCTCTTTGGACATGTGTTCTACCCCTAGAGTGATAGGAAGCAGTGGCATGTGAAGCAGAAACAAGAATTGCTTTTATGTTGTATTTATTAATTTTGAAATTGTTAATCCTTCCTGGCGAACTAAGTTGCCTTTGGGAGGCACAAGTTTAAGGAAGACATTCAGTAGCATGCCTATTGATATTCTGTTCTCAATGACTTGTTGTTAGTTTCAGACCTTATTAAACTACTTTTCCAGAAGTGATCCTCAGAATTGTAAATTGTCAAGACAGTTCTTTTCTTTACATTTATTGTTGGGTGCATATATAGGAAAATTATGATAGGATAAGGCTGGTTGCAAGGCTGTGAAAAACATCATCATCTCGGGACTTCCCAGGAAGTCCAGTGGTTAAGACAACATACTTCCATGACAGAGCATGAGTTTGATCCTGGTCAGGTATGCTGTATGCCACAAGGTATGGCCGAAAAATAGAAAAAGAAGCATTACCATCTTAATCAGATAAGAAAATAAATTGTAATTGTAAAAGAGTCTTTAATTCCATCTACTTGTTTCAGAGGAGATGGGGGTGCAGTAGTAGTTGGTGGGTTTTTAAAATTCAGTTGTTATATCACATTTTTACATTTTAATCTTTACTGTTTCTCTTTGGAGGAAAGAAGAAAAGTGAAAGGTGAGGGAGAAAGGGAAAGATATACCCAACTGAATTCAGAATTCCAGAGAATAGCAAGGAAAGATAAGAAGGCCTTCTTAAATGAAAAAATGCAAAGAAATAGAGGACAACAATAGAATGAGAAAGACTCGAGAGATCTTCAAGAAAATTAGAGATATCAAGGGAACATTTCATGCAAGGATGGGCGCAATAAAGGACAGAAATGGTAAGGATCTAACAAACAGAAGAGATTAAGAAGAGGTAGCAAGAATTCACAGAACCACACAAGAAAGGTCTTAATGACTCAGATAACCACAATGGTGTGATCACTCACCTATAGCCAGACATCCTGAAGTGTGAAGTCAAGTGGGCCTTAGGAAGCGTTGCTATGAACAAAGCGAGTGGAAGTGACAAAATTCCAGCCCAGCTATTTAAAAATCCTCAAAGATGATGCCCTTAAAGTGCTGCACTCAATATGTCAGCACATTTGGAGAACCCAGCAGTGGCCACAGGACCAGAAAAGGTCAGTTTTTATTCCAGTCCCAAAGAAGGGCAGTGCCAAAGAATGTTCAGACTACCATACAGTTGTCCTGATTTCACATGCTAACAAGGTAATGCTGAAAATCCTTTAAGCTTGGCTTCAGCAGTACATGCACCGAGAACTTCCAGATATATAAACTGGGTTTTGAAGAGGCAGAGGAACTAAAGATCAAATTGCCAACATTCATTGAATCATGGAGAAGACAAGGGATTCCAGAAAAACATCTGCTTCTTTCTGCTGCTTCTTCATTGACTGTACTAAAGTCTTTGATTGTGTGGATCACAACAAACTGTGGGAAATTCTTAATGAGATGGGCGAACCAATTATCTCACTTGTCTCCTGAGAAACCTGTATGCAGGTCAAGAAGCACCAGGTAGAACCGGACATGGAACAGTGGGCTGGTTCAAAATCAGGGAATGGAGTACACCAAGGCTGTATATTGTCAACCTGCTTATTTAACTTCTACGCAGAGTATATCATGCAACATGCTGGGCTGGATCAAGACAAGCTGGAATCAAGACTGCCAGGAGAAATATCAACAACCTCAGATAATAAAGATGATTCCATTCTAATGGCAAAAGTGAAAAGGAACTAAAGAGCCTCTTGATGAGAGTGAAAAAGAGAGTGAAAAAGCTGGTTTGAAACTCAACATTAAAAAACTAAGACCATGGCATCAGGTCTCATCACTTCATGGCAAATAGAAATGGAAAAAATGGAAGCAGTGACAGATTTTATTTCTTGGGCTGCCAAATCACTGTGGATGGGGACTGTAGCCTTGAAATTAAAAGATGCTTGCTCCTTGGAAGGAAAGCTATGATAAACCTAGACAGGGTATTAAAAAGCAGAGACCTTGCTTTGTTGACAATGGTCAGTTTAGTCCAAGTTATGGTTTTTCCAGTAGTCATGTATAGATTTGTGAGAGTTGGAGCACAAAGAAAGCTGAGAGCTGAAGAATTGATCCTTTTGAATTGTGGTGCTGTAGAGGCTCTTGGGGCTTCCCTGGTGGCTCAGAGGTTAAAGCGCCTGCCTTCGATGCAGGAGACCCGGGTTTGATCCCTGAGTCGGGAAGATCCCCTGGAGAAGGAAATGGCAATCCACTCCAGTATTCTTGCCTAGAGAATCCCATGGACAGAGAAGCCTAGTAGGTTACAGTCCACAGGCTTGCAAAGAGTCGGACACGACTGAGCAACTTCACCACCACACACAGAGGCTCTTGAGAATCCCTTGGGCTGTGTGGAGATCAAATGAGTCAATCCTAAAGGAAATCAAGCCTGAATATCCATTGGAAGGACTAATGCTGAAGCTCTAATACTTTGGCCCCTGATGCAAAGAGCCAACTCATTGGAAAAACCCTGATGCTGGGAAAGATTGAAGGCAAAAGGAGACATAGGCGGCAGGGTGTGGGCAGCAGAGGATGAGATGGTTAGATAACGTCACCAACTTGACGGATATGCATTTGAGCAAATTCTAGGAGAGAGTGGAGGACACAGGAACCTCATGTGGTGCCATCATGGGGTTGCAAAGAGTTCGACACAACTTAGTGACTGAACAGCAACAAATGTTTGGAGGGCAAGTAAGATAGTCTTAGACCGAATGACATTTTAATGGCATATATAAACAACTATCTGAAACAGTGAATAAATATGAAATAAAATATTTTATGTTGGATGGCAAGTAGTGTGCATTTTGTGGGAGGGAAGCAGGAGTCCTGATGGTAAAACGTGAAAATTGTCGCATGTGTGAGATTTACCCTGGGAAACTTTTTGCAAGAGGTGGGCTTTCAGAAATGATTAGGATGATGATATATTGCAAAGGGTAGGGCAGTAAAGAAATATTTGCTTGAACCATACCCATTGCTCCAGCACCATTTACTGAAAAAGCTGTCTCTCCTCCATTGAAATTCTTTTGTTCATTTGTTAAAATTAGTAGGGCATATTTGTTTAGGTCTGTTTCTGGGTTCTCCTTCTGTTCCATTGATCTTTGTGTTTATCTCTCCACCCAGTACCACCCTGTCATATTAACTGCAACTATGTGGTAAGTCTTAACATCAGGAAGAATGATTTCTGTCTTTATTATTATTTTTCAGAAGATTTTAGAAAAAGCTCTTTTATTGTCTATGGAAATATGCTGAGATATTAATATGAATTGTATATTTTATATATATCTAGATGTGTATATATAAATATGAATATATCAGTTTAAGAAGAATTGAAATCTTGGTTATGTGGACTCTTCCAATCCATGAACATTGTGTGTTTCTTCAAGTGATTAGGTCAGTCTTTGATTTCTTTCATCAGTGTTTTATAATTTTCATCATATAAATCCTATATGTTCTTTATTAAATCATATGTAAGTATTTTATTAGGATCAATAGTAACATACTTTTAATTTTTAATTTCAGTTCTGCTTGTTCATTGTCAGTGTAAAGAAACAATTGATTTTTGTGTGTTGATTTGTTTTCTGTGACCTTACTGTGGACTCACTAATTCTAGCATTTTTTGTTGTTGTTTGAAGATTCCTTAGAATTTTCTGAATAGACAATCATTTTATCTGCAAATAGAAACAGTTTTATGGTATATTTGCTTTTCCGATTGGTATGTCTTTAATTTTTTTTTCCTTGCCTTATTGCAATATCTAAAGCTTTCAATACTATGATAAATCAAAGTGGGAGGAGTCAACATCAGTGCCTTCTTTTTGCTGTTTTAGGGGGAGGCATTCAGTCTTTCACCATACACTGTGATCTTAGCTGGAAGTTTTTTGGCAGGTGCTCTTTCTCAGTTTGCGGAAGTTTCTCTCTATTCTTGTTAGACTTATCGATAGACCATATGATCTTTCTCTTTTTGTCTGCTTGTTTGGCAGAGTGCATTTATTGACTTTTGAATATCAAATTAGCCTTCATGCCTGGAATAGATCCTACTTGGTTGTGGTACATTACTTAAAATATATTTTTTGGATTTTTGTTTGCTAAAATTTTGTTGAGAACTTTTTCATCTAATTTGTTGTTGTTCAGTCGCTAAGTCGTGTCCAGTTCTTTGTGACCCCATGGACTGCAGCAGGTCCCTGTCCTTCACGTCTCCTGGAATTTGCGCATACTCATGTCCATTGAGTTGGTGATGCTGTCCTAGTGATATATTGGGCTGTATACCCTGTTTGCCCTTTTTTGTTCTGTCTTTGACTGATTTTTGTATCAAGGTAATAGGTGCTTCATAAAATTAGTTGTGAAGTAGTCCCTCTTCATCTGGTTCTGAAAGAGATTGTGTAAAATTAATGCTGGTGTATTATTTTAATGCTTCATGTTTTTAAAAAGCAGAACCCCAGTTGTTCTCAGATGCATTCACATTAGATAAAATTTACATTTTCCTTATTGGAAGAATATCTTAGATTTGAGTATGACTTTTACAGGGCTGTTTTAACAAATTTTAGGTCCTGTGTATTGCCTTTTTCTTTTTTTTTTAAATGGTAGGGAAAAAATGAAATTGTCAGTATTAATCATTATGTATAAGCAGTAGGTTGGAAATAAAATTATTATCTGAAATAATTTATCAAAAATAATTCTAATACTTGATTCTGTGATAGACTTACTGATTTGCAACTTGCTTGAGTATGAATTGTGAAACTACAGAATTATCCATAGTAATTTTGGAATTGTTAGGGAGACTGAATGAAATGTAGAAAACAAAACAGGGCAAGGTTTGGTAACTTGTTCAAGGTCACAGTGTGTAAACTAAATTCCAAGTTCAGTTCACAGTCTTCTAAGCCAATACTTAACTGGGAAGGAACATTAGATCACCAGTGAGTCTTTACCAAAAGAAGCAAAGAAAGCATACACATAGTATCTAGATATCTATATACCCTCTGCTGACCTCATATACTTTTCAGCTACTCATTCCTGGGGCATACAAAATGGTACTCAAAGGTAAATTTGAGAAAACACATGGGGGATTCTGATGCACAGCATAGGTTAAGAACCATTATAATAAACCCCACACATTATGTCCCATTATTTCTTTTGAAAGTCATATTAACTATTTGTAATTACTTTGTTAGAATAAACCTATGGTAGAAATTTATAGTTTAAGAAAATCTTAAATTGTGAAATGCTATTAAAAAACTAGAAAATTTAGGTAACTTTTACCATCCTTTTAGAAGTGCACCTTTAAAGTCACTAGGTGAGCATAAGAACATAACAATACATGTAACTTGCTTTATTTTTCTAATTATGTTGTTGTATTTAGAGGTCAGTTAGAGATATGATGGGGTAAAGACTGATTACTGAATCAACTTGAAGATATGAGAGGGGGTTGGCAAAACTCAGTTTTCCCCATAAGCAATTTTCTATCTGTGAATAATATCAAATGATAGTCTAGATCTAGAAAGCCATTTTGAAATCTTATCATTAAATATTGAAAAGTATTAAAAGAAAAAGTAATTGTTTATCTTTTTTCTATATCAGAGGTGGCAAAGAAACAAAACTGGTGTTCCCCCCTCCTTCTATATTAATTCCAAGGTGCTTTACCTCAAGGTCTTTCTCAGTACATTGGTTCTGGCAGCCACTCTTAACTGGAATTGACACCAAAGATGAAACCTATTGTATTTGGCATTTTTGTTCTAGGCAATGTACATTTTTGGTTGTCAGTTTTGTTTACTTTAAATGTTGTTCTGTCCCTCAGTGGAGTCTTTTTCAGAAATTAGAAATAACTAATAGTGGTTTTTAATGTGAGTTATACAAATGGTAGTTCATAGAAGACCCCCACCCCCAGCAAGACAAAACAAACGAAAGAAAAGTCCAGTTAGCTAAAAATTAGCATGTTGTTTCAAGAGATAGCTGACCACAGAGCCTGTAGGCCAAATCCAGCCTGTGAACTCAGAGTGATATTTACATTTTTAAATGGTGGGGGAAGATTCTTTTTAAAAGAATATTTTGTGATGTAAAAATTACGTGACATTTTTAGTCTTCAGTGTCCATTAGTAGAGTTCTGTTGAAATGTAGCAGTGCTCATTCATTTACTGTCTAGTGGATGCTTTGGTGCTGCTTTGGCAGAATCGAGTAGTTGTAAAAGAAACCATAAGGCCAACAAAGCCTAAGATGTTTACTGTCTGGCCCTTTCCAGAAAAAATTTGCCAGTCTGTTGTGAGATAATACAGGTAGTGCATGTTTGCTTTTGGGTTATTTAGTAAAGGAGGAAACTTAATTTGATGTTTTTTCAACAGGTTTCTGAAAAGGAATAATTTAGAAACATTGTGGTCTCAGAACTTCTTTAGACTTAGCCCAAGGAGATTTTTATGTGGTTTGTATCTATAAATATCATCATATTAGAAATTAGGGCATAAAATTAAAGAATATTTATTTAAAAGTGTCAATAATAAACCCATCATATGTTAACAAAAGAATAGATTTTTTTTTAAGAATAGATTTTTAGGAAAAATATTTTCTGAAAAATTAGAGAAATTTTTTACAAATTTCTTTATAATTGTTTTTGAATTCTTGTATCTGTTTTTCCACTCCGTTTGTTGTCATGCAAAAACTTGTGATGTTTTGACATGGAGGAAATCTGGCCATACACAGACATGTAGTTAGAAAAATGGGGAGTATTTTAATAGCTTTTAAGATAATTGTGGATATTTTTCTTTGATAGTACACCATAATTCAAAAAGTGGTAATTTCTCTGATGGTTTTGTTTTCTTAAGTCAAGTTGATTGAAGTATACATTGCAGAGAATAAAATATATTCTGTCTAGATACACAAGTCTCTGCAATCTGATTAACTCATGAATTATATAACCATCACCACAATAAAAATGTGGAATATTTCCATCACCTCTAAGTTTCCTTATACCCTTTTGTAATTAGCCCTCTCCTTTCACTCTTAACTTCTGATCTGATTTTCATACCTATACTTCTGCCTTTTCCAAAATATTGTGTAAATGGAATCATACAGTATGTAGCCTTTCAGTCCATTTTTGTTTTTAGCATAATGTGTTTACAGTTTATCCATTTAGTTGCAGCTATCACCAGTTCATTTATTTTTATTGTATAGATGTTTATTTTTACATCTATTAGTGCTAGATATTAGGTGGTTTCTGGTGATTCTGAATAAAGCCTTTCTAAAAATTACAAATTTTTGCATGGATATATGCTTTCGTTCCTTAAATACCTAGGCATGAGATTGCTGTACAGTATGGTAGATGCATGTTTCACTGTAAGAAGACTTTATCCTGAGTTAATGGGCCATTTTGCATTCCCACTAGCAATGTGTGGACGTTGCAGTTGCTCTGCATATTTCCCAAAACTTGAGACTGTATGTTTTTATTTTTATGTTGGTCATTCTAATGAATATTAGATCTAGTTTTAGTTTGCATTTCCCTGGTTAGTGATATTGTCTATGTGGTATTTCCCATTTATATTTCTTTGATAAGGCGTCTATCTGAGTCTCTTGCCCATTTTTTAGAAATTAGGTCATATGTTTTCTTATTATTGAGTTGTGATAGATCTTTATATTTTCTGAATTGTTCTTTTTTAGGTATATAATTTGCAGGTATTTTCTCCCAGTCTGAATTTTTCTTTAACTTTCAAAGAGAAGTTTCAATTTTAATGAAGTTCAGCTTTTGAAGTCTAACTTTTTCTTTTGTGGCTCCAATTTTTTTGTATTTTAACAAATCTTTCATGTTAGTAATTTAGGGTTACAAGATTTTTCTTGTTTTTAGAAGTTGTATATTAATAGTTTAAGGTTTTATGTTAGGTAAAGTGAAGAGGAACTAAAAGCCTCTTGATGAGAGTGAAAGAGGAGAGAAAAAAGTTGGCTTAAAGCTCAGCATTCAGAATACAAAGATCATGGCATCTGGTCCCATGACTTGATGGGAAATAGATGGGGAAACAGTGGAAACAGTGTCAGACTTTATATTTGGGGGCTCCAAAATCACTGCAGATGGTGACTGCAAGCCATGAAATTAAAGATGCTTACTCCTTGGAAGAAAAGTTATGACCAACCTAGATAGCATATTGCAAAACAGAGACGTTACTTTGCCAACAAAGGTCCGCCTAGTCAAAGCTGTGGTTTTCCCAGTAGTCATGTATGGATGTGAGAGTTGGATTTTGAAGAAGGCTGAGTGCTGAAGAATTGAATCGATGCTTTTGAACTGTGGTGTTGGAGAAGACTCTTGAGAGCTCCTTGGACGGCAAGAAGATGCAACCAGTCCATTCTAAAGGAGATCAGTCCTGGGTGTTGTTTGGAAGGACTGATGCTGAAGCTGAAACTCCAGTACTTTGGCCACCTCATGCAAAGAGTTGACTCACTGGAAAAGACCCTGATACTGGGAGGGATTGGGGGCAGGAGGAGAAGGGGACGACCGATGATGAGATGGCTGGATGGTGTCACTGACTCGATGGACTTGAGTTTGAGTGAACTCCGGGAGTTGGTGATAGACACGGAGGCCTGGCGTGCTGCAATTCATGGGGTTGCAAAGAGTGGAACATGACTGAGTGACTGAACTGAACTGATGATATTTTTAGAGTTAATTTTTGTATATGGCATGAGCTATGAATTGTTATGAGTTGAGGGTCTTTGTTCTGCATATAGATGTCTAGCTGTTCCAGCATCAGTTGTTGGAAGACTTTATTTTCTCTATCTATAAAGTACATTGCATTGGCACCTTTGCTGTGTATCAGTTGACCCTATGTGTCTAGGTCTGTTTCTGGATTCTCTGTCCCCTAGGTGCATGTCTTTTTACTAAGACTGCATTGCCTTGATTGTTGAAGTTTTAGTGTAAGACTTTAAAACAGTTAGTATGGGGAACTCCCTGGTGGTCCAGTGGTTAGGGACTAGGCTCTTTCACAGGTTCAGTCACTGGGTGAGCAACTAAGATCCCACAAGCTGTGCGGCATGACCAGAAAAACTGCCCCAAATCAAGTAGTATGAGTTCCCTTTTGTACATCTTTTTCAGAGTTACTTCTCTTGCTTTTCCATGTAAAGCAAGAGATGGTTTCTTAAAAGTTAGTACAGTGTGGAATCTGAAACTACTAATGAACTTTTGTCCTCTGTAATGCTAGAGTCTACTTGGCTATCTTGAACATTGAATGGACTTTTTTTTTTTTTTTAAACCCATGAGTGTTTTTCAAATGTCATACAGAATTCACGTGGAAAATATTGATTCTCTGAATTATATAGACCTTTTAAATGTTGGCATATCTTATTATTCTGTATTTAAAAGTCATATTTGTTAATATTACCAATGACCTCATCAGAAAATTCTTTACATATTGGGAAAGTGGTGGTTGATAAAATTTTTCCAAAATTCTTATTTTGGCTTGGAAACTCATATTTTGTCATTGGCAGTGCATACTGTCAGTTTTTTTGTTGAAGTAACAGGTTTCATTTGGTTCATTTTGAGAGCGTTTTTGCCGGATGCTCAAGCCTGAATAGCCATGCAAGGATGGTCTGGCTCACAGCTCAGTCATCAAGTGCTCTTTCTGGAGGCTCTCATTGCACTGCAGTGTGTGGCAGGCGTGCTGTTGGCTAGTTGCCACTTTGTCACACGGAATACTGAGAAGAAATGTTGACTCAAGGGTCAAAATTTAAGAAAATTAATAATGTCACTGCTTTTCATCAAGGACATTCTTAAGTAAAGCTGGCCTTTACAGAGAAAACGTGATTTATTTGGTCACTTTCTACTATGTTTATTAAAATACAAAGATGGACCTGGAAACCTAAACCCAAAGTTATAACTGTAAGGCAGTAAATTATTGACATTTTAGGAAGGTCTGAAATTCAGTAAACTGAGAGACAGTATAAGAACAAATACAGTTATATTAAGTTGTTGTTTTATTATCTTATAGGTGCTATACTTGGTAGATCAGAAACTCAGGAGTGTATTTTCTATAATGCTAATTGGGAAAGAGATAGAACCAATCGCACTGGTGTTGAATCCTGTTACGGTGACAAAGATAAACGGCGGCATTGTTTTGCTACATGGAAGAATATTTCTGGTTCCATTGACATAGTGAAGCAAGGTTGTTGGCTGGATGATATCAACTGCTATGACAGGTAAGAAGGCATTTTGTTTATGATAGTGTTGAATAGTTTTCACTTCTCTCTTTTTTTAAAAGGGGAAGAATCAATGCATGGATTTTCATTTAAATGCTTCTTTTTAAATATGAGCGTATAAAGATCATTATAACATGTTGATGACAAAATACATATTTTAAAGTAATAAAACAGATACAGCATATTTATGTTTTATCTTCTGTTACTTCGAATTATCTACCAAGTAGTGAAAACTTTAGATAGGAAGCATTTATTTCCCTGTGTTGTAGGATTATGTTTTTTTTTAAACAGCAATTTTAATGAAAAGGATTTTTAAAATTGCTTTAAAAGAGAGTATATCTGTTGAAAATCTATCCTAAAAGAGAATGAAGCTTAATCATAGTATTAAATTTCCTTTTAGTTTCCCTCTTTATGTATCTGGAAGAAATTGATCTCACATTTCCCCTTTTTTCCTTGCAGAGTAGGCCTTTGTTCTTTATCCCAAGGGACATTTTAACTTGACATGGAGAATTACATCGAACTAACACAGTCCTCATAGAAAGCTACATTTTATTTAAAAGATTTTGCTTAAATTGTTTTATTCTTAAATACAGGGGATACAGGGGATATGTTATTGACTGCCTGTGATCTTTCTGTAAACTATCCCTAGATGTTGAGCTGATCACTTAAACTGCCCGGGACACAAGATTTTCACTGTGGGTGGGTGCTGATGACTGCAGAAGCTGAAAAATCCTAGATAACCAGATTTTTTGGAGCCAAATAACTAATACACTCCTGGAATCTAGCTATGTCCTGATCTACTTGCACGGACTTTAATTGATTACTGTAAATTTGTGGTTGATTGGCCATATGTGGTTAATAGTAAAATGTGTTGAATAAACTCATGAAACTGAATTAGTTCCACTCTTGATGAGAAAATAGTCATTTATGTACATAGTAGCTAAGGTATATTTCTGCATCTGTGAATTTTCCAAGGATTACTGCTCTATAATTACACATTTTAGCTGTATTTCTGATTATTAGCTTCTTTATTAACAGAGGTGATCATTAAGTGATATTTGCTATTATGAAAGGATAAGTAGGGCCACTGGGGAAACAGTATGGAGGGTCCTCAGAAAATTAAAAATAACAATGATATAGCAGTTCCACTTTTGAGTATATGTCCAAAGGAAACAGAAACACAAACTTGAAAAGATAAATGCACCACCATGCTCATTGCCACATTACTTACAATAGCCAAGATGTGGAAGCAACCTAAGTGTCTGTCAGTGAATAAATGGATCAAGGAAATATGCTTTGTATCTACAATGGAATCTTTTTCATCTGTGAAAAAGAACACCTTGCCATTCATGATAATACTGATGGACCTTGAGGGCATTATCCTAAGAGAAATATCAGACAGAGAGAAACAAATACCATATGATCTCACTTGTATATTAATCTTGGGAAAAAAAAATCCAACAACACAAACCCATATATATATATAGAGAGAGAACTGTTTGTGGTTGTTGTAGGCCAAGGGTGAAAAGTAGGCAAAATGGGTGAAGGAAATCACAAGGGTATGAATTATCAGTTATAAAACAAATCAGTCTTAGGGATATAATGGAGAATGTGGTGTAATGGTGACTATAGTTAATAATACCATATTGTATATTTGAAAGTTGCTACAAGAAGAAATCTTAAAAGTTTGTTTTACAAGGAAAAAATATTGTATCTGTGTGGTGATGGGATGTTAACTAGATTATTGTGGTGATCGTTTCACAATATGCTCTAATTTTCAATCATTAGGTTGTACACTTGAAAGTAATGTTATATGTCAATTATATCTCAATTTTAAAAAAAAGCCAAGGAGAAAGAAGTTGGAGAAAAATGAAGTTTGGGGATAATCTCTATTCAAAGTTTGTTGTTCAGTCGCTCAGTCATGTCCAACTCCTTGAAGCCCCATGTATTGCAGCACGCCAGGCATCCCTGTCCTTCACAATCTCCTGGAGTTTGCTCAGACTCAAGTCCATTGAGTCAGTGGTGCCATCTAACCATCTCATCCCCTTTCATCCCCTTCTCCTCCTGTCCTCAATCTTTCCCAGCATCAGCATCTTTTCCAGTGAGTTGGCTCTCTGCATCAGGTGGCCACAATACTGTAGCTTCAGCTTTAGCATTACTCCTTCCAGTGAATATTCAGGACTGATTTCTTTTAGGATTGACTGTTTTGATCTCCTTGAAGTCCAAGGGACTCTCAACAGTCTTCTCCAGCATCATAGTTCGAAACATCAGTTCTTCTGTGCTCAGCTGTCTTTATGGTCCAACTATTAACATCCATACATGACTATTGGGAAAACCATAGCTTTGACTAGACAGACCTTTGTAACAAAGTGATATCTCTGCTTTTTAATATGCTGTCTAGGTTGGTCATAGCTTTTCTTCCAGGTAGCAACCGTCTTTTAATTTCATGGCTGTAGTCACCATCTGCAGTGATTTTAGAGCCCCCCAAAATAAAGTCTGTCACTGTTTCCATTGTTTCCCTGTCTGTTTGCCATGAAGTGATGGGACCAAATGCCATGATCTTAGTTTTCTGAATGTTAAGTTTAAGCTAGCCTTTTCACTCTGCTCTTTCACCTTCACCCGGAGACTCTTTATCTTTAGTTCCTCTTTGTTTTCTGCCGTAATTGTGGTGTCATTTCCATATCTGAGGTTGTTGATATTTCTTCTGGCAGTCTTGATTATAGCTTGTGCTTCAGCCTGGCATTTTACATGATGTACTCTGAATGTAAGTTAAATAAGCAGGGTGACAGTATACAGCCTTGACATACTCGTTTCCCAATTGGGAACCAGTCTGTTGTTCCATGCCCAGTTCTAACTGTTGCTTCCTGACCTGCATACAGATTTCTCAGGAGGCAGGTCAGGTGGTCTGGTATTCCCATTTTTAAAGAATTTTCCACAGTTTATTGTGATTCACACAGTCAAAGGCTTTGGCGTAGTCAATAAAGCAGAAATAGATGTTTTTCTGGAACTCTCTTGCTTTTTCAATGATCCAGCAGATGTTGGCAATTTGATCTCTGGTTCCTCTGCCTTTTCTAAATCCACCTTGAACATCTGAAAGTTCTTGGTTCACGTACTGTTGAAGCCTGGCTTGGAGAAATGTAAGCATTACTTTGCTAGCATGTGAGATGAGTGCAATTTTGTGGTAGTTTGAACATCTTTGGCATTGCCCTTCTTATGGATTGGAATGCAGACTGACCTTTTCCAGTCCTTTGGCCACTACAGAGTTTTCCAGATTTGCTGGCATATTGATTGCAGCACTTGCACAGCATCATCCTTTAGGATTTGGAACATTCAACTTGTATTCCATCACCTCCACTAGCTTTGTTCATAGTGATGCTTGCTAAGGATATCTGGCTCTAAATGAGTGATCACACCATGGTGGTTATGTGGGTCATTAAGATCCTTTTTGTATAGTTCTTCTGTTTTTGTCATCTCTTAATACCTTCTGCTTCTGTTAGCTCTATACCATATCTGTCCTTTATTGTGCCCAGTTTTGCATGAAATATTCCCTTGGTACTCTTAATTTTCTTAAAGAGATCTCTTCTTTCCCATTCTATTGTTTTCCTCTATTTCTTTGCATTGTTCACTAAGGAAGCCTTTCTTATCTCCATTCTGTTTTTTTTTGAATTCTGCATTCAGCTGGTTGTAGCTTTCCTTTCCCGCTTTGCCTTTTGCTTCTCTTTAGCCATTTGTGAGGCCTCCTTAGACAACCATTTTTCCTTTTTGCATTTCTTTTTCTTGGGGATGGTTTTGATTACCACCTCCTGTACAATGTTACTAACCTCCAACCATAGTTTTTCAGGCACTCTGTCTACCATGTTGAATCTCTTGAATCTGTTTGTCACTTCCACTGTATAATCATAAGGGATTTGATTTAGGTCATCTTGAATGGTCTAGGGGTTTCCCTATTTTCTTCAATTTAAGCCTTAATTTTGCAGTAACGAGTTCATGAACTGAGCCACAGTCAGCTCTCAAGACTTGTTTTTGGTGCCTGTATAGAGCTTCTCCATCGTCAACTGCAAAGAATATAATCAGTCTGATTTCGGTATTGACCATCTGGTGATGTCCCGATGTAGAGTCATCTGTTGTGTTGTTGGAAGAGGGTGTTTGCTGTGACCAGTGTGTCCTCTTCGCAAAACTCTGTTAGCCTTTGCCCTGCTTCATTTTGTACTCCAAGGCCAAACTTGCCTGTTACTCCAGTATCTCTTGACTTCCTGCTTTTGCATTCCAGGCCTCTGTGATGAAAAGGACATCTTTTCTTTGGTGTTAGTTCTAAAAGGTCTTGTAGGTCTTCATAGAACCATTCAACTTAAGCTTATTCAAGACATCTTTTATTAATTAGTTGAGCTCAGGGATCTCTGTTCTTTTTATTGTAAAAAGCTATTGGCTTCTCACCTAAAACCAGTATTACTTGAGGTTAAACTTTGCTAGTTAATGGTTAGTTGGTTAGTGCAAATGCCTGCTCTTACAGTGATAATTACTACACCAGCTTTGTTTCTCAGGGTTAAGTGCTAATTTAAATATATGTGAATTTTTGTTTTTATGTTCTGAATTTGATTAAAAGGAAATATTAAGAGTAGTCAGATAAATAAGAGTAAGAAAAAGAAGATTCAAGAAATGTCAAAGTATGGAGGAAGAGACGGGGAAAACGAAGAATGACATTGAATGGTGAAAAGTAATTTTCCTTGCATTAATTAGGCTAGTATTTAATTATATTAACCTATAATTTGAGGCAATTTCTGAATATTAAAATTTGAATTTATATATTTCTCTTTATAAATTGTTAAAAATTTAGCTTTCATTTGTCCTTTACTTTCTACTAGATAGATACTGGTATAAATTTTATTTTAAAGTCTAATTTTGGTAAAATTGCCTTCTCCCTGAAATTTCTTGGGCTTTTCACTTTAGAGTTAAATTTAACCTTATTTTCAACAACCATTGTAAAAGTTTGCAGTTTATTTGTAATATATGTCTTTAAATATACCTAATGTTATTAGCAATTTAAATATCTGCTTTTAAAAATTAGGTATAACTGTTTTTTTAGTGGTTGATTAGGATTTGATCTAGAGGCTAAGTCTCTGTTTTTCAGTAACTCAGTTCCAATATAGAAGGCTGCCTTCCTTCTACTCTCTAAATCAACCTAATTCTAGTCAGTTTTTGAGTTACTCGGGCCTCTATTTTTGTTGTTACAAATTGCTCTTTACTTGTTTATCTTTAGCCCTGTTCATTGTGTTCAGGGAATTTAATTCTGCTGCAAAAATGGCTTAATTCCCAAGCTTGATTTTAGTCTCTGATGTTGAAATGTGTTCTGCCATGAGATACGAGCAAAGATTACTTCGTGCCTGTGTATTTATATGCATGAGAAGTGAAAGTGAAAATGTTAGTTGCTCAGTCATGTCTGACTCTCTGAGACTCCATGGACTGTAGCCTGCCAGGCTCCTCTGTCCATGTATTTCTCCAGGCAAGAATACTGACGTGGGTAGCCATTTTTTTCTCTAGGGGATCTTCCTGCCCTGGTCTCCTGCATTGCAAGTAGACACTTTACTGTCTGAGCCACCAAGGAAGCTCATTTATCTGTGTACATATATATGTGTGTGTGTGTGTGTATTTATGGGTATACACACACATACAGTTTTTATATACAGTGTTCAGTTTTTGTATTCATAAAATGGAAAGGCTCTATTTCCTTTGAGGATAAAGCACTCTTAGACCAAATTTCTTCATTGACTTTGTGTTCCTCTTTAAGCTTTTCTAATAATTAAAGAAAAAAAAGATGGTTGCCTTAGATTGATCATTAAAATCCAAATTAACGAAGTTGTTTCATAGAGCCAATGTGATTGTTATAAAATCAGCTGTTGGATTTTTTTCTGATGATATTTCATAATTGATTTCAAGGAACATTTTTGACTTTTAAGAGTTGATCCTTGAATATTAATAAAAATCTCAAAGTTGACTATAAATGACTTACTCATTATTTTATCTCTGAGAAGAACTTTAGTAAAACACCTATTGTAGATTCAGGGTAATAATGTTGGTTTTAATTATTTCTTCTCTTTTTATTTATAGGACTGATTGTATTGAAAAAAAGATAGCCCTGAAGTATATTTTTGTTGCTGTGAAGGCAATATGTGTAATCTAAAGGTTTTCTTATTTTCCGGAGATGGAGGTCACACAGCGTAAGTTCACAAGGAAAACACATAAGTCTGTTCAACTAGTAGACTGAAAACAAAGCATGTTTGTGTTAGAATAATTTGCTCCCACCTTCTCCTCTTCTATTTTTCTCCTACAGTTTGGCGCTATAATAAATATGGTGGAATTTTGTTGACCAAATCTGAATGACTTTTTCTCCTCTCTTCCACAGCTACTTGAATCCAGTAACACCTAAGCCTCCCTATTACAGCATCCTGCTCTATTCTTTGGTGCCACTTATGTTAATTGCGGGATTGTCGTTTGTGCATTTTGGGTGTACAGGCATCATAAGATGGCTTACCCTCCTGTGCTCGTTCCAACCCAAGTAAGTTATTGTCTGATACTTCGTGCTGTTTTTGATTGTTTATTTTAAAGAAATATTCCTGTGGAGAAAGCACAGTAGGTAGTTACAAATCATTTTCCTTTAGAGTTAATTTTTGAATGTTTATTGTCATGGGAACTATAACTACTTTTGCAAATATATTAATTTTCTATATCCTAAACTTAGGCGTGCAGGAGACCTGGGTTTGCTCCTGGGTTGGGAAGATCCTCTGGAGAAGGAAATGGCAACCCACTCCAGCATCCTTGCCTGGAAAATCTCATGGACAGAGGAGCCTGGTGGGCTGCAGTCCATGGGGTCACAAAGAGTCGGACACGACTGAGCGACTAACACTGACACTTAAACTTAGGCATTGAGATAGAGTAGAATGAACAGTATTCCCATTCCTGTTCTTCTCTGGAGAGTTCTCCTGTGATTATAGTACTTATAAAGGTGGGATACACTCTGCTGTGTTTCTTGAGAAGTAATTGATGATGGAGAAGTGATATCGAAACTTTTTCTTTTCCTTCTATTTTCTCCTCCATTCCTAAGTTTTTGTGCCTTTTTCAAGACTTGCCAAAACATTCTTTTAATCATGGAGGAGAATTCAGTAAGTAACCAGGAATGTGGAATAAAGAAGTTTCCACACAGGCATGACGGAGAAGGCATTGGCAACCCACTCCAGTACTCTTGCTGGAAAAATCCCATGGACAGAGCCTGGTGGACTACAGTCCATGGGGTCACTAAGAGTCGGACATGACTGAGCGACTTCACTTTCACTTTTCACTTTCATGAATTGGAGAAGGAAATGGCAACCCACTCCAGTGTTCTTGCCTGGAGAATCCCAGGGATGGGGGAAGCCTGGTGGACTGCTGTCTACGGGGTTGCACAGAGTTGGACATGACTGAAGCTACTTAGCAGCAGCAGCAGCACACAAGCATGAAGAGGATGCACCTGAAAGATGTTGTTCTAGGGAGGAGGAGCAAAAGGGCAGCATTTCTCATCATGTGTTGTAGTTCCAAGTATATATATTTTATTTGCAGCATATCAAGTGTGTAACTGAAGTCTGCAAACTTTTTTAACGCCCTTGATTCTTTTTCTCTCAACACCGAATATCTGAAAATACAGGTGTTGTGGGTAGTCAGAATAAATTCTGAAGTTTTTCTTCATTCTCTATTATGAAGACAGTGGCAGCTGATTCAGTGCTTTATAAGGATTTTAATATAAGTAGTTAATATTCTACAGGCAGAGAGGAAGGTGGTAACTTTTGGTTTATTTACTTGAGATGTCTTTAAACTCTAATTTGTGTTTCTTTGACTTTTAAGATCACATTACCTCCACCTTCTGGATCTTTTGGTTTAACTTTGTTTCTCTAATACCAGTAGGATTAATGGTTGAAACTTGGTAGAAGAAGATAGTTAAGTCCTATAATTTAATGACCAAAACAACTTCTTCCCTTTAAGCTTTGTTTACATAACATATTCCTTTCTTGGTGCTTGAACCAATCTGTTAGCATTAGATCACTGATCCTTGTAATCTTGGTAAAATATATATATGGAGAAATAAGACTGAAGGTAACATTCCTTATTTAGTAAATTAGGTAAACACAGTATATTTTATACAGCTGAAATATTTTAATTTTTTTAACATTAGTAGATGAATTGTGGGTTTTTAAAAATACTTTAAAATTTAAAAAATATAGTGCCTAATGAATATATATAGTTTACCTCAAATGTCCATAGAATATACTTTACCTTCTTATTGGTGGTAACTATTTTTTATTTAATATCTACATTTGAAAGAAAGAATGTTTCATACTGTAATAGTATCTGAATTTACCCTGGATTTGTGATATACTAGAAACAAACTGGATACTACATTTAAAAACAAATTTGTTAAGTTTCATCATAAAACTTTAAAAATAATAATGTAATCCTATATATAACAATGATTTACATAAATTCTAGCTTAAATTTTTGGTTGGGTATTTTTGTAAGTCTGGATATCTTATATTTGAGGCTGCTTTATTTAGAAATGCTGGGTTTGGACTTATAAAAAGGAAAGATGAATTCTTATTCATAAATGACAACTAGGAATGTTCAATGAGTATCCATCTCTGTGGGTTTTAGGTATTTTTTGCAGTCGTTAATATTTTTGTACACATTTATTTAGTGCTTGTGTTGTTCTGTACATACATACAGTTTGTATGAATTGTATGAATTACTGAAAAATAAGGAATAAACTTAAAAACGTTTTGAGATGGAATGACTGGGATGGTCAAACTTTGTGGTGGAAAATGCAAGACATGCCTGGCTTTATGCATTCCTTCTGTCATGAACTGTGTTGTGGAAAAGGAGCGTTGTCATCAGTGTGGAACTTCGTCTATGTCTTCTTCACTGTCTCAGACAGTATAGTGTCATGCTCTCATTTTTGGTGAGGTTTATGCAAACTACTTCTGCATGACTACTTAGTGGCCCTCTTATCACAAAGTGCTCGGTTTTATTTCTCCTTCAAAAAATGATTGATAGTTGTACGTTTATAGTGTACTAGATTACTGGTAAGTTACATAGATGTGTATTAATATATACATTATATAAAAATATAAAAATACGTAAAACTCCCCTTGATTTCCAGTTGTAACCAGTATGTAAGGATCATCTTTGGAATTTGCTCAGAAGAACAAAACAATACCCTGGACCATACCCCTGAAAGTATGAAATGGGGCCTGGGATATTATGATTCTAATAAAAGTTTCCCAGGCACTTCTGGTGACCAGCCAGGTATGGAAAGCACTGATCTGATTTTACCTCACAGGGTTTTTTATGTAGGGCTATAATGCCCATTCTATAGATAAAGAAATTGAGACATAGCAAAGCTCACAAGTATCAGAGCTGGAATATGAACCAAGTACTCTCTGACACTAAATCTTTGTTCTTACTGCTTATCCTGTTCTGCTTCTCTTTCTTCTGAAAGCAGATGCTTTTGCTGCCTCAGATAATTCAGTAATCATCCCTGCCATCTCAAAATCATTCTCTAAGCTATTTTCCTACTTTGGGACATTGAGTAGTCTGACTACTGCTGCTGCTAAGTCTGCTGCCAAGTCGCTTCAATCGTGTCCGACTCTGTGCGACCCCATAGCCGGCAGCCCACCAGGCTCCTCATCCCTGGGATTCTCCAGGCAAGAACACTGGAGTGGGTTGTCATTTCCTTCTCCAGTGCATGAAAGGGGAAAGGGAAAAGTGAAAGCGAAATTGCTCAGTTGTGTCCGACTCTTCGCGACCCCATGAACTGCAGCCCACCAGGCTCCTCCGTCCATGGGATTTTCCAGGCAAGAGCACTGGAATGGGTGGCCATTGCCTTCTCCAAGTCTGACTACTAAAAGGAACAATAACATGATCACATTGTTTCACAGAGGACAGAAGCGGAAATAGATAGAATAGGTATATTCATGTGTTTCCCATTAAAATTTTTTTAGCACACATTCTAGAATAGGGTTTATGAAGATAGATTGGGTCTCGGGTAAAGTTTCTTGTGTTTCTGAGTTGATGGTGCCAATGCCCTAGTTATTCAAGACTTGTTTGAGGGTAGGAGAAGCAGATAGGAGAATTATACTACACAGTTGAAGTCTTAAGCTGACTTCGGTATTTCACCCCAAATTCATGTCTCCATATTCAAAGTTTAATTTCAGGACCAGTTAGGGAAAGGTCTTACATTCTTGTTGTGCATTTCTGCAACATTCTCCCTCTAATTTCTTCAAACACTTTTAGACAAAATTTATCATTCCTTTTCTTAGGGAAAGCTTTTCTTAAAGCGTTGGCTAAAGACTGGTGATAGCTTATTGATGGATCATTCCTACAATAAGAAGTACATTTGAAGAGAATTTACAGTGATTCTCAGCAGAGCAAGCCAAAGTTACGTATACTGTGCTCATTCATTGGTTTGATCTCAGTCTTTTATTCTTTTGGGGGAGAAAAGATCGGAATTATGGAGGTATTCTAAATGAATCTCTTAATAAGCTGGTTTCTGGTAGTTTAATGGTATTTCCAAGACATCAAGTTGTTTACAGTTTCTTATGATTTTGTTAGTGTTTTATTCTGAAGATGTGATGTAGAGATGTACATGCTTTAAAATCTAGTCTTCAATGATGGTTTTAATTTATTTTAAAATAAATATTCTAAAATAGATTTATCATAGTTAAAGGCATAGAAAAAGTAACATGCTTAAAAAAAAAAAAACCCTATTCCTTAAAAAAAAAAACTATCCTTCTTTCTTTATAACCTGTAACCACTATATTTCTAACATTGTTTCACGTTTATCACTGTCTTCCCTTCCATCCTGGATGAAAGCCTTAGAGACAGCTACTTCTGTTCCTAGCCCTGTTATTATGAAGTCTGGTTCATTTACCTTTTCATCCTTTCTGATCCTCTTGTTTTCAGGACATTTTTATACTGGAGGCTGAGATTATTTCTTCAGTCTTATAGCAGCTGGTCTTGTTTCCAGTCTTCTCTCTCCATCTATACTATTTGCTATACAATAACATTTTACATGTCTGATTATGTTACTTCTGTTCTTAAAAATATTTGAAGGCTTTCAGTGATCCAGCAACAAGAATACAAAGTTTGAAGTCTGACAGTGGTCTTCCATACTTTCTCTTTTGATTATTTTCTCTCATTAACACCCTAAGCCATCCATCATATACATCTAGAAGGCTGTTAGTTATGTGCCATCCTTGAAAGAATAGAAAAACTAGTGCTCAAGTCAGTTTCTCTCTTTTGTGATTCACATGAATAACCTTGGTTAAGAAAGGTTTTAGTCATTTGTGAGCATGTTCCATTCTCATACTTGATTATAAGCTCCTTAAAGATGAGGTATATATTGTAATCACTACTGCATCTCACACAGTATTTCTCTGTAATAACCATTCTGTAAGTAATGAATTGCTGAATTGACTTTGTTTCATTTAATGTTATACTAGGATGATAATGCAGTATATTCAGGAATTGTTTCATAAATGTTTGAGGTGCTTTAGGGCTTTACTTTAAGATTAATCTTGAGCCCATGTTTCTTGGGGTAAGATAAGTTGAAGTATTTCAAGCTTTTATAACAAAATGCCATTATTCAATTTTCTGTGATCACAGTTGTGAAAACATCCTTTTAATTTGCATCACCTGGGTCACATTTCTTTTACCTGTCCTGAAACTGTCATTCCACATGTAGGTAGATGCTCTTATGATCTCCAGTCAGTAAACTGAATGCAAACTTGTTTTTTTAGTACCAGTGAGCCACGAATGTGAGGGAATTGATGCACTGACTCTATTACTAAGAATTCTTATTGTGGTTAGCTCCAGTACTCTTGCCTGGAAAATCCCATGGACAGAGGAGCTTAGTAGGCTGCAGTCCATGGGGTCGCTGAGAGTTGGACACGACTCAGTGACTTCACTTTCACTTTTCACTTTCATGCTTTGGAGAAGGAAATGGCAACCCACTCCAGTGTTCTTGCCTAGAGAATCCTAGGGACGGCGGAGCCCTGGTGTGCTGCTGTCTGTGGGGTCGTACAGAATTGGACATGACTGAGGCGACTTAGCAGCAGCAGCAGCAGCAGCAGCAGCAGCAGCAGCATTGTGGTTGGAGTTAATGCGATTTCAATAAAACTGTTTGCATTGTTTCTATAACCATATGTAAGCTTAAGTTTTCTGCTTATAAAATATATGTGTTAATAAAAAAACCACTTGATAAGAAACTGCATTTTAGGGGCTAGAAATTCCTTGAGTTTAAGAAAGTATAAAGTTAACGTCTTGTTAATTTTTGAAGGCTATAGTAATAGAACTAGAGTATTGCAACATTGGTACTTTTTAAATGACATCAGTCTCTTCAGTCCTGACATCGTGACATTTTGTCTAGGTTTTGATACGGACTTAAAGGCTTTTAGATGTTTAGAATATTGAGTTGAGCATACAAAATAATCCTGTTGACCTTAATATTAAAGTAATGATAAGTTGATGTTTCACACTATGTCAAATTATCATCCACCAGGAAGACCAAGCCATCTCTGATGATGGTTTGTAGGATTTTCCTGTGAAGTCTATATTTGTTTAAAATTAAGAAGATACTAAAGGGGCAGCATAATAGTATCTAGCCAAGTCTGTTTAGGAAAGTGTGCTGCTCCCTTATTTTGGAAGAATGCAGGGAGAATTTTACTGAATTTTACTGAAAATTTAATTTGCAAGTATTCAGTTATACCCACAAAGTAAATATTACATCTGTAGAAGTGCATCTTGAAATAGGTTGATTGCTAAATGGTTGAGGTTTGTGAACACAAATTTCTCTTGATTTTTCTCTTTCACCTTCTGTTCTATTTAAAAATTAATTACAAATGGTTGCTTGTTATAGCAGTACAAATTATACAGAAAGAAGTATGTCCAAAAAAGAAAGAATCATTTGTTCCCCTTTTCCTTTATCAGTTTACTGAAATAACCAGTTTTAGGTTGGTGTGTATCTTTGGACATCTTTCTCTAATCGCACTTGTTTGAATATATACTTTTCTTTTTTATAAACTAGAAAATGTTATTCTATAGTTACTTTCCTTTTATTTAACAGTATACTGAGGATAGCTTTTCAGCTCAGTACTTTCAGTCTGTCTGGTTCTGACTGAGTGATGTTTTTAAGTGAAGTTTAGTGCAGCATAATGCATGCTCATGAAATACCAAAAGTTTATGTTTTACTGGCTTAGAGTTTGTGTTAGGTTTCTACTGAGGGCTAGAACTTACATTTCACAAGTAGTTCTTAATTGTATTATTTTAGGATATTTAAAAATATGATGATATAATGCTACTGTATACTCTTAAGCATATCTGCTGCCCCCACCCCCCCATTCATGCCTAAAAAGTAGTAGAGGGCTACTAGAAATGCTTTCTGTGTTCATTGTTTTTGTATTATAACCTAAACTACAACTTCTATGTATACTTTTAAACTAATTGTAGGGAGAACTGTCATAAATGATCCATAGACATGCTGCAGCTTGACAGTGTTGCTCTAGGTGTGTATAAGTTATTTCTCTTACAAATGGACAGACAGATCCACTTGGACTGGCTGAAAGCAAAAAAAGAAGGGCAGGGGAAAAGAAGTGAAAGTGGGGGATTGGGGGATGGAGGAGGGGGAGTCTGTATCAAAAGCTTAAAACAAGTTAAAGCTGCACATTAAAATTAATCAAAACACCTTATTTCTAAAAATAACATACTAAATTAAAAAATCTTGAGATCAGTTTTCCTTTGGCCTGTGGAGGGCCCCATCCCATTTGCCAGTTTGCAAATGGGGCTGTTGCATATAGACCAGAGTGCTTAATATCTACTTTTCCTTGTCTGCCAAGGAGATGATAGGTAGAAAGAAGTGAGTTTGTTTTTCTCTGTATTTTTTATTTCCTGAGTCTCACCCTCAATCTGATCCATCATTCCTAGCTACTTCATTGCTGTTAAAATTTTTTCTGTTAATTTGAGATAATAAAAATGAAGAAGTCCATTTGTTAGTGAAAGCTGTTTGCATCAGGTAGGCTGGGAGGTGTTCACATTGGTTGGTTCTGGTTTTGCTGAACTGTTCGCCTGTTGCTTGAGTGCCCACTGAGCGGGGTATGCCAGGCACTGTGCTTGCTGCGTAGTATTAAGTGGCTCAGGGCCAGTCCTTGCTGGCCTTTTGGAGCCCACAGTTAACATGTAGGCGCAATAAAAATAGGTTGGTTGATTGGTTGTTTGACTTTGCCGCTTGGAAAGGAAGGGTGAAGAAAGTAAAAAGGGTGTTGCCTCAGTAAATTTGGGCAAAGATGGAGGAAAGGATTCCAGTTCCGTGGTGATAGGGAGAAGAGCCACATGTGGGATGGTGGGCTCATTTTAAGTGCTCAGAGAGTGTTAGCTGTTAATTGCCAGCCACCTCAAAATTGTACTCCAAAGGAGGAATTTTTGAAGTTGTTGATTTCAACATCAAAACTGACATGTTGAAATCATTTTACTTGAAATTAACTTGAAACTATTGAGACACACACACATACATGTATGTCAGTACTTTGAAGTTAATTTCAAATAATGGAAAAGTTTCATTTTGAGTACTCTGTCAAGCACTTGTACAGAGCACCTTATACATATTAGCTCATGTAATCTTTCAATACTCATGATGCAGGTTCTGTTTTATTGCTTTTATTTTAGAGATAAGAAAATCAAGGCATACAGAAATGAAGTGACTTGGCCTGGTCAGTCTGCTGAGGGGCAAAGCCTGGGCATTTATGTCTTGAGTATTATCTATGGAGTTAATTTTAATTGAATGGCTTATTTCAATAAATTATTAGGTCAGGTCCATAAAAAACTAAAGTCAGATAAAGGGAGGGATTAGAGTATATAAATTAAATTTTAAATAGTTTTTACAGTGACTATATATATTGCTTTGCAGATCAACATATCAGTTTTCCATATCACAATTTTTATTGTATAGCATGATCCTTTTCCTTTTTTTCTTCTTTACTTGCAGAATACAAATGCTAAATAAAAATATAATTTATTCTGTACACAATAGTAAACCTGGTGCTTCTAAGCAGCAGCCAGAAGAATGGGCATGGTTGCAATATCTCTTTCAGACTTATAATCCTAGTGCCGGCTTCACTGATGGACTAATCACTTCTTAGGGAGCTTATTCAAAATCCTCATTCAGCCACCTTGGTCTGTCTTTACTTTCGGAAAGAGTTAGATGAGGAGAAACTGTGGAAAGGAGGAGGTGATATATCACAGAGAAATTTTGAAGATCTGATTGGATAGAATCATGGCTGTGCATTTGACAGTGTTAGTATTATCAAATCTGTTAATGTATAATGTCTTGCTTTCCCTAGCTCAGAAACATTTGTCCTGATACACATACTATATTATTTCTTTACATATTCTATTTCTGTCAGCTTGGCAGTAGTCCTTTTAAAATTTGCAATTGTAAAATTTCTTAGAATGTAAGATTACTAGATGATTAGAGGAGACAAGTCCCAAATTTGTCGATTTTTAAACACTTTTCTTAAAGAGTACTCAGTTCTTCTTGATGGTCCGAAGAAGTTGTTGAGTGAGTTATTTAAAAAGTATGTATAAATATAAATCTTGGAATGGTTTAAATAGTAAGAGAAGACTTATAGTACATTTCCTATATTTTTATTTATAGTATGTAAAATCCATATTTCCAGAAAGAGTTCTTTGTATTCTGGTTCTGTATATATAAATGCCTACTGAATATCTCCACTTAAATGTCTCCAAGCACTTAATAGACAAGGGTAATGATCTTCTCTCTCAAACCTAGTTCTCACTAAATGGACAGTAACTATTTGGCTACATGAGTCAGAAATCTAGAATGTGTCCCAATACTGTGTTTTTTCTACCTAATCTGCTTTCCTCTAGTACTTACGTTATAGTTCTCAGAGATGCTCTCATCAGAAAATCTTATTCACTTCGCCCAGTTTTTGTTAGGTTTCTCCTTATAGTTGCTCACAGTAACCAAATTCCTTTTATTGCTTTTATGTTATGATCATACATTAATTAGTAAGATTCTTTGATTACTTTTTCTTCCCCACACTGTATAGTAAGTGTCAAGAGAGCCTGGGTAGCCAGTGCCTGGCACAAACTAGGTGCTCGGTAAAGATTTGTTGAATGAATACAGAAATATTATTCATTCCTTTTGATATTTGTTAATAGTTAAAATTCTTTTTCTCTTAAGGAATAAGCAGCAAGTCTCTTTCTCATCTGGCAACCTAATTACCTGACGTTAATGTGCTGATTTTGTTTTCACTCTTATCTCCAGTCGCAGTGCATGGTATTCAGGTTTCATTTTCCAAGTTGTGAATCCAGACTATTTTGTTGAGTTGCTTTTCATCTGTTTGTGTATTTTAGTCAAATTTTTTTTTTTTTTTTTAAATTCCTATTGAGGCCTGTTCTTGGTGTCTCTTGTTTTGCTTGGATTGTCTTATAGCTTATTCTAATACTCATTTATTGAGAGTTGTGTTAAGCAAAGGTACACTTTTGATAAGATGCATGGATGGCACCTGCTTGCGCAGTGACATCTTTGTCTCTGAAAGTGCTGGTATAGAAACAAAAGCTGAGAGATGTTTAAGCTTTGGGAAGCTACAGCCTAGTTACTTGGCATGTATTCCTTTCAAGGGATAACTTTTACTCTGGAGTACTGAGAAGATGTTTTGATAGTGGGATTAGCTAAGCCTTTTAGGTGAATTATTAAATAATTCTGAATCATTATCACAGGAGAAAATCAAGAAGCGAGAAAAACTAGTTAAGCAACTGGTACACATAAACAAGTTGTCAACTCAATTTTTGTCAGTCCTGTTGGTCTCTGTAGAAATGTTGGGAACTGGGGAAATATAATCAGTGATTGGAGGGATTTGAAGCCTTTCTGTACACTCCTGACAGTATTTCTCTTGATTTTAAATTGGGGCCTTACTTCTTTTGGGATGACTAGGAAAATGAGAATCTTGTTCAGTATCTGAATGTCCTGCATCTGAAAAGAATGCATGGGCTTCTTCCCGGGGCCGCCACTGCTTGGCTCCTTTACCCTGGTTGTGGCTGGGTAGATAGTTAACGGTGGCCTGCTCTGTCACTGCGATCACTCAGTTCTGATCTTACTCTTCTCCTATCTTACTTTCTTACCCTAGTTGTATTATTTATGTTGTACACACCCACACAGGCACCAGAAATGTTTTTCTGTCTCACTGTAAGGATTTTTCTATCTTCCATGAAGGGAGAATGCAGTAGTTCAGAAAGTTGGAGATTCTAGATTCTGAGGACAACCGTCTGAGAAACTCAAGTCTAGCTATATAAAAATTTCTTGTGCTGCTCTTACAGTTTTTGTTAGAGGCAATACTGCCCTCTGGTGTCCACAATCCAATTCCAACCCATAGCTGCTTAATTAAATTGCTTTCCCCCCACCCCCACTTTTACAGTTTAGATACAACTTCTTAGAAAAATGCAAAAATTAATTAAGACTTTCGGTTTAATTTATTTGCTGGCTTGAAGTCTGTTGGATCAAGTAACTTGAGATTATACTAGAGTCATCTATATAATACCTCTTAACTGATAATGTCCAACATTTAAAAAATACATATATATTACTTTCCTCTGTTCATAAGGAAAGTATTCTTAGCTCTCATTTTAAAAATATGATACATTGGATCATTGCCAACTTTTAAAAAATGAAATCATTATTCTCCTTCCTTCACTTTTGTAACTGATGTGTCATTTTTCATTTCACTCTGGATATAAATCATAATTTCTTTTGCCTGTGTTTTTTCTGCACAAGCACACCTTTCATATAACGATAGAGGTAGGATGCGTTGATGCTTGTCTCATGGCTGTGGAACTTTGTGGGTACACACTAAACATTTTGTTCTTAGATGTTGTTGTTGTTGCTTTATTGTGCATCCTTTATAGTTTATCAATTTATGTTACAGTTTTTTCCACTTACAATACTAAAAATATTTATTTTATCATAGCATTAGTTTTGGGTTTTAAAGAATTGTTAACAATGTTTATACTTAACCTAAAGTGAAATGTGGAAACTATTGTTTTAGTTGATTATAAGTTAACACCTAATGGCTAAATTTTTAGCCTTAAAACCTTGGATTGGTTAATTTTTATAGTGTGTCATTAATGTCAGCATGTGCTCATTTTTAACAGGTGCTGACTTTCTCATTGAATCCATTATCTTTTAATGTGAAATCTGTATTTTCAGGTAGTTTATTTCATTTTTGGCATCATTAGTAAATGGACTGGCTAGAGGAATTATAACTTGATCTTTTGCTGTCTGGACGTTTTAAGGCTTTTATTTAGATTAGAATCGGCCTTTCATGTGGAGAACTCAAAATGAGGAAAATGGTTGCAGACTGCTTTACCGCTCCTCCTTCTGATCTTGTGTCCATTCTTGGCTATAGGGATGGTGCAGGGTAGTGGTGCTGGGGTGGTGGCCACTGTTATTTCCGTGCGGCTTCTCAGCACGATGTCTTCTGCTGCCATAATTTTCACATACAGATGGAGTAAAGAAGAGACATAATTAGAGCCATGTTCTAATGACTGTCTTTTTCAGTGGGCAGAATAGCATGGGTACTGCAAGAGAACTGGAACTTAGGGAGTTTTCAGGAATTCTGTAGATTTTATAGCTGTCCCTACAAAAGTAGTTTTTCTCTGTAGCAGGGCAAGGCCATGTTTTATGGATAACATTAGAATGTTGTCATTATGAAGTTTAAGTTTGAATTTGTCTCCTGAGGTGTTCATATATTTTAAAGGTATAAATCTTTATTCCTAGAATCAAGTGTTGAGTTTTTATAAAATAGTAAAATGTTGCTAATAAACTGAAAATCATTTTTAATATTCTTAGGTTATAGGATAAATACAAGCTAGATGTAAGAGCTGTTAAAGCTTCCTGTAAATGTAATGAAGAGCTGAAAAGTATGAATTAGAAGAATATTCTAATAATCTTTTACTAGAAAAGCAAAGATACATTGATTGGTATTATAGATTTTATAGTTATAATCTTACAGAGTTCTCATTTTTAACCTGACCTTTCTAAGAATATTGCTGAAAAACACATATTTCTAAAAGTTCTGACATTTTGTAGGTGCTGACTTTTTAGACCTTTTTCTCACCCTTTGAAAACTGGCCTGTGTTGTTGCCAGTTTAAGCTTCTTAAGGTAATTTTGACAAAGAGTATTTCAGACTGTTAATATATAATGTTGACCATAATGGTAATAATCATTAAGAGAGTGATCTAAGATTTCTTACCGAAATGATGGTAGCTTCAGAACTTTCTAAGTAGAGTCTTGAAAACTAACAAGAACTTTTTAAAGTTTATCTATACATTTGGAAAACATCTAGTGAGTTTTTTTTATTGTAAACAGAAGCATTGGAAATTTTTGTTTCCTAAAATTAAGTTTAATATTACATTAAAATCTTATTTTGAACAGTTAATATATTCTTAATTTGAGATGTGGATTAAGTCATCTAAATCCTGTTTTATAGACTGGATCGTATCCACATGGTTGGTACTCTTTAGAACAGAGAATGGATAATGTGTATGTTATCTAAAGAGACGTTATCAGTCAGTTTATAAAAGTTATTACAAATCTTAGTGTGTACGTATAGTACTAGTTTACTTGGTTATTTTCCCTCTTCAGCTTTCAGCCCTCATCTGCATGCTTTAACTTTGGCATCCCTGCTTTGAAAACTCAACTTTTCTAACTTTTCTCTAAAAGATGAGGGAATCATTGACTTTAACCTTGTAGTTATAGTTTTTCACACTGAATTTTTTCTCTCTAGTTAGCCTAATTATTCTTTTATGCAGTTATCCAATAATTCTTGAATTTTGAGGACTGAGTGGTTTCCTTTGCCTATATAAGAGTGGTTTTCAGCTTTTTGCCCTCTGTCTCCATGCCCACAGAAGTCCTATGTCCCTATCAGTGGGATCTCTTATTACAGACTTACTTGATCAGTCAGGGGATGAGGGAGGAGGGAGGGTTTAATACTGGTAAACGTCAGTCTTGTTTCCCCTCCCACTGAGGGGCCATACTTCTGTAAGGGTTACATTTGACTTCCTTGACTTATCACTTTGTTAACTAAAACAATCTTTAGGTCTACTAACCTTTCATAATTTGAATGTGTGAAGGAAATGCAACTTCTGTAGACATTTAAAAATTACCTGATGTTAGAATGGGTCACAGAAAGTCTTCTGGTTTATATACTGTTTTAAAATAGGAATTCACAAAGGATTTTTAGAAAGATTATCTACTTCAGAAGAAGAAATTACATTATTTTTCTCTTTAATACTTTTGCAATGTTTCTGTTGCTGAGAATCTAATGTAGATGTCAACTTTTAAAAATCTTGAGTGGCACTCGGACTGATTAAGGGAGCACTAACTGTCTTGAGGCCTTAGAAGAGGAGTTTTGTTTTGTTTTTAAAGGGAGAATAAAGGCAGAAAGACATGCATTGATGAAGGGGGTGACATATAATTTCTGGGTGTCTTAGGCTCCACCCAGTGCCATAAAGTCTGTTGCTACAGAAATTTTAGTTACTTCTTACAGTATTCATTACCCAGGCCTTCAAACATCTCTGGAAGCTTTCCAAAAGGCTTCCTTCCTCATGCTTTATTTGCAGATATTAAACTAATATCTAAACCCTTTCTTCAAAGGGTTTGCACTTTACTTTGTACAGAATTCCCTGGTGATGCTGTACTACTATTTATATATTTGCTCCATTTAAAAAATTAACTATAGCAGTATACTTCTCTTTCATTTACCATAGCGTATCATCTAATGTGACGCTGATTTATAATTTGTATTTTCTTTGCCATTAAGTCCCAGAATACTATCTCAGTCAATTCTGGGAAATAATTATAAGCAAAAGGATGAAGTATTACTGGGTGGAAAAATTAGAATGAACAGAGCAGTTTGGTTATAGCAATACTAACTTACATATTTTTATATGTGCTTTGTATTTGAAATACTTACTTGTATTTGAAAATAGCCGGGGGTATTTCTGATATTAGTGAAAAAGAGTTGAAGCTAAACACTTACTGGGGAAAGTAATGGATTTTGAGAAGTGGGTTTTTGATGCATAGCCATAATCTGCTGTTCTGTTACTTTTCAAATCCTTACTCTATAAGGAACTATCAACTGGATGAAATTGAGATACTATTAATAGTATCCTGGAAGGTCACAGAAAATCTTAGAATTAATGAGACTGGATCAAAAGATATTTTCTCCTGATTGCTATGTATATGTGGCAATCACACACACACAGAGAGTAATAGTGTTGAATGTTATTATGAAAACTGAATTCAAGCTCCTTGGTTTGTGATCACTGTAGATAATTAGTAATGCTTGAGAACTCTGTTTTGGCAAGATTGAAGTTAATGTCATTTGTATGTGTTTACCATTTTTGTCAATTGATTCCTTAGTATACTTACTTTTTTTCTGATATTTATAAGTGATATGTATCACATGCTGCTTTTAAAAATAATACTATTATTGTTTGTAGGACCCAGGACCACCCCCACCTTCTCCATTACTAGGTTTGAAGCCATTACAGTTACTAGAAGTGAAAGCAAGAGGAAGATTTGGTTGTGTGTGGAAAGCCCAGTTACTCAATGAATATGTGGCTGTGAAAATATTTCCAATACAGGTACGTATATTGCAGTTTTCTGATATGCAGATATTTGTTAAAAGATGCAACTGGTTAGGTGATTGTAAATCAGAAATAGTCTGAAAACGCAAGCCATATGTTTCAGGGTGGTTTTTGTGCTACTGGGGAAAATGGTTAGCCCTTTTATGTCTGTCTTCTCATCTGAGAAATTAATCATACAACAGTCATGTTTGTTTGGAGTGGTGGAATTTCAGTATATGCACATATTTTTGCCAATAAAAGTTGTACACAAATGCTGAGATGATTCTGATTAAAAATAAAAAATTCATTGTTTGAGTGGTTAAGTTTTAATGTCCCGTTGACATTGCCAGGAAAAGCAACTAAAGCAGAATAATGAAAGAGTAGTATGCTTTGTTTTAGAATTGCTGTTTGGAGATATATCAGTATTACTAGACTGGATTTTGTTCTACTTTTGAGTATTGATGTAATTGTTTTATTTTGTTGAATTTTCAGAGGCAGTCAGCTGACTCCAAATAACTGGTTTATTGTTGACTTGTTTTTGTTTTAGAGGTCAACCTCATAAAACCCTGGTCTCACACACCTCTGAGTTACCCTTTAGTTTTGCTCCATTCGTGGCATAGATCTTAGATGATTCCTTTGTTCCTGTCGTCTGTTTCTTCACACCTGTGGCTAATGCCATGCATGGTAGTGGGATCCTGGCTGGGTGTTTAGATGCAGGTTTCACTACTCCCCCTGCATCTATACTGTAGACCTTCCTTATACCAAAATTATTCAGTTTCTTTGTCTAATATACCTAGACTTTTGCCGTCTTACCTCCTTGAAAGCCTGTTTCTTAGAGTCTTTGAAGAAGTTTATTACTTTTTTTTTTAGTAGCAAGGCAGATACTGTTAAGTATAGTTTAGTTCTCACAGGAAAAGTCTGTTGGGCCAGTGAGTGTTCTTATTTCATGTGAGGACGCATTTGGATTAACATAAGTGTAACAACAACAATGACCATATCTAACATTTTATTGAATGGTTCTATTGTGTCAGATAGAGGTACTTTACATATGTAAGTACACACTGATACGTATCCATGTAATACCCATACATATAATACAACACACATTACACGTATAATGCAGCAACCCTGTGAGGCAGACACCACAGTCCCTGTTTTACTAATGAGGAAACTGAATGATTATGTAATGTGCCAGAGATTCTTAGATAGTTTGGATCCAGAGGGTTCGTAACCATTATGCCTCCCTCTCATTATTCTCCCATTGTGAAAAGAAACTAATCCTTTGTAAGTAGACACAACACATAAGAGGCATGGATCACTTGCAGGCACAAGTGAGTCTGTGGTGTTTCAAATTATTGTATTGCATATTTATACCCCATTGCTTTCTTATCGACTCTGCAGGGTATTCTAAACATTTTGTTAAGAATGTTTGACATACTGTCTTCGAAAAAAATTTATTTTCTATTTAGATGAAGTCATTCTCCCTGAATTTCATGTCTGAGAGAGATTATTCTTAATAGTAACATAGGTGACTTCACACCATGATGAAATTACACTGTAGTTACTAACTTGTCTATGGAACATGTTGTCGTTTTTAAGATTCAGAAGTGCAGCATTTCTGATAACTCCTACATTTACAAATTAGAGACACAAAAAAGTATGTTTGAGGGAATGGGGCAGGGCAGGCATTTAGTATGGAGCTGTTACCTGTTGTCAGAGTTTTCTCTTATTAAAAAAATAGGACAAACGAAAATCAAAGAATCTTTTAATACTTAGCCTTAAAAAATTGTCTTAGAACTTACTGGAGTAATCTCTTAGATATGGTTTATTTGCCTGTGTTCTTTGTATTCTTATTTTTCTTTCTTTTTAACTCTAGGATAAACAGTCATGGCAGAATGAATATGAAGTCTATAGCTTGCCTGGAATGAAGCATGAGAACATACTGCAGTTCATTGGTGCAGAGAAACGAGGCACCAGTGTTGATGTGGATCTTTGGCTAATCACAGCATTTCATGAAAAGGTAGTACACACTATCAATACTCCCCATTTTAACTCAGTAAGGTCAGGGTTGGCTTACTTTCCTAATGTTGGCTACAAAACCCTCACTTACTTTTCTGGGACAGGGTGTTACTGGTTAATCTTTATAAATAAAAACCTGTTTTAAAAGTAATTTATATTAATAGAAAAACAAAGATGACAACTTTTTCGCCTAACCCTCTACTTATATAATACCAGTCTTTTGTCCCTGATTTCTTGTGCTGCAGTTACTTTTCTTACAAATAATTATTTTAGTATCAGTTCAGTTCAGTTGCTCAGTCGTGTCCGACTCTTTGCGACCTCATGAATCGAAGCACACCAGCTGTCCCATCCATCACCAACTCCCGGAGTTCACTCAAACTCATGTGCGTTGAGTCAGTGATGCCATCCAGCCATCTCAACCTCTGTCGTCCCCTTCTCCTCCTGCCCCCAATCCCTCCCAGCATCAGGGTTATAGCCAATGCTTAATAATTTTCATTTGCCATTTACCATCCACCTTTATTACACAAGCCATTTTTCAACTTGAATTTTGTTTCTTAAAATTCTTTAATCAGCGTAAACTTAATGACAAAAGTAAGGTCAGGAAATTTATCTGATGTTTGATTTGTCACTAATTTGTAGGGTAGTTACCACCAAAACACATTTGCTATTTTTCCTTAATTTTTCTACTTCCAGAGTTAGTATGAAAAAATACATTAGTGAAGTAGGAAATTGGGTTATTTTTGCCAGTCAGTTTCATCAGTGTCAGAAAAAGTGGCTCTTTTTATTTCTCTGATTCTTGACCAAAAGGTTGTCAGTGAGCTCCAGAGGAAGATCCTTTAGGTTAGTTGTTGATATGTTTTAATTTTTTGTTCTCCTAGTCCTGTGATATAACATCTCTATAGTCAGTATATTTTAACTTCTAAAATATTTTCTAGAATTTTAGATTCTTTTTCTTTTAAATTTTGTCTTCTAAATGAGAAATTAACTGACTATGCTTATAGCAAACCTTGAAAGATTAGTGGTATTCCTTTCAAATGTTTATTAACATGAAACTTAAAACCATTCAGAAAGAAATAGACTTTGGATATTATTCACTGAAAGGAAGGATATGTTGCCTTCCATAACCTCTTAAAAGTAAAAGGAAAGTCTCCATATACACACGGCTTTTATCAAGAACATAAGTTGTTTTTTTCCCCCCTTTCTTTAGGGTTCACTATCAGACTTTCTTAAGGCTAATGTGGTCTCTTGGAATGAATTGTGTCATATTGCAGAAACCATGGCTAGAGGATTGGCATATTTACATGAGGATATACCTGGCCTAAAAGATGGCCACAAACCCGCCATATCTCACAGGTAGAGCTGAATTTATATTATTTTCCCCAATAATTCAGTATTTGTTTATTATTTAAACTTTCAAACCATTGGGCAAAATTTTTCCCCTAGTTATTTAATCATGCTGTTGGAGGCATTTGATTTTTATTTGTTTTTCAAATTAGCTTTGAGATTGGCCAGGAAGTATTTTGGATGATATATATTAACATCATTATCAAAGGTTAATGATTGACTTATGTTTCAATTTGTCTTATTTCCTAAAACATAGTTAAGAATGAAAGTGTATTTATCTCAGAGGAAAAGTTTATTTTGCCTCAAAACATGATTTACTTCAAAGATGATTATAAATAGGTATAAGAGGATATAGTTAAGGAGAGATTTTCGAATATATTTTTGGTTGTGTTTTGAATGACCACGTGATCATTACTGAAGCAGAGGTGATGGGAGGCATGATTTGAATAATTGGGTTGCCTAAATTTCCTTTTCATGAAGAAATAGTACTTGGACCCAGCAACGGTCAGATCCTTAAAGGGAAAACATTAGTTCCCTTTAAACATGGGATTCAGTTTGCCACTATAATTTAACTTCCTTGAACCTGGGATCAGTTTATCATTATCATCTTATGTTCAATTTAAAGATGGTTGTTTTAAATTAACTGATTCTTGGAACTAATACTTAATCGAGTGCTGGTGGTATCTTAGGTTGCAGGGAAGCATTACTTTCATTCAATTCCAATTTTGAAAACCTTAAATGACTTCTACCTCTGAAGTAGTTCCCCTTCATCTTCCTGTATACAGTCTAACTGCCTCTTCCTGAGTTTTTGCTTGCCTCACATAGTCATATGGGAAATAATCCTTGTGAACCCCCAAAGTAGGGTACCTAAAGATCGGTTGAGTCTAAAACTGGATATTTGTATCATTTGTGGGTCTCTGTTTCCACACACATAAATTTAACCATTGCTTATGACATAGATGTGTTTGCCTGGGGTATAGTTATCTCTGGCATGAACTAGTTGAGGCTGGAGTGTAGATGAGATCTGAATCCCTTAAAATGGTTACTCTTTTCGGAACACCAGGATCCAGCTGGAGCATGTATGCTTATGGTGAAAATTTTTTATCTGGTAAACATTCCTAGGGATGCTTTTTGTATAGCCAGGTTGATGACTATAACAACATTTAAAATAAGGGACTATTTTAAAATGTAAGGCCTCTGCCAATAGGCAAAAAGACTCCAATCCTGCTATTATTTGAAAATTTTTTTCATTTTGGTTTTTAAACTGAAGTTTCAGTGAGAATTTCTAACTTTAAACTGAAATATGCTTATATTCTTAAAAAACATTTTTGATTGGTAGATTGGAGTGATATAGATAACATGAAAGCTGGACAGTATCTGTGGAATGGCAGCTCTTTATAAAATGGCTTTATGGGGAGAATTCCTTCCTGTTGTCCCTGTGGTAGATAGGACTTGGTCACTGTACCCTTGTGCTTCAAGCTATATGGAGACTTTACTTAAGCTTTTTCCCTCTCCCTTTTTCTGTATTTCATACTTTGAATTTTTTTTTTTATAGCATACAGTCTCTTTTTCTAGTCACAGTCAAAAAATTTAAAAGATGAATTGTTTAAACTGAATTTGAATACTTTGTCTATCTTTCTGTTTGCAAGGGACATCAAAAGTAAAAATGTGCTGTTGAAAAACAATCTGACAGCCTGCATTGCTGACTTTGGGTTGGCATTAAAGTTTGAGGCTGGCAAGTCTGCAGGTGATACCCATGGACAGGTAAGGATAACTATAAACTCTTAAGGAAAAATAATCTTGTCCCATATTTCCTTAGATGGCTGATCTGGAATCAGTTGGTCTAAAATTATTGTGGTAGTTATTACTTTGGCATCTAATACAAGAATAACTGTCTTGAGTAAGTTTTAAAGTTGCTAAGGAAGATATTTTCATATGGTAGTTTAGATCAAGAAGTTCATCTAAAACAATTCAGATGTTATAGGACTCTCTTTTTAAAACTAATCAAAGGAGAATCTAACACATTTTAATAGGCCTCATTCTTTTAGGGAGTTCTTAATATTATTAACTCACTAGCTTTAACTTGGGGTTTCCCTAGTGGCTCAAATGGTAAAGAATCTGCCTGCATCACAGGAGACCTGGGTTTGATCCCTGGTTTGGAAAGATCCTTGGAGAAGGAAATGGCAACCCACTCCAGTATTCTTGCTTGGGAAACCCATGGACAGAGGAGCCTGGTGAGCTACAGTTAATCGAAGTTTACACAGAGATCTCTGCAATAGAACCCTGTAAGGAAGGCCAGAGAGGAAAAGAATATCCATATGTTTTATTCTTAGAAACTGAGGCTAGGAAAGGTGTTTTCAAAACAGTTCGACCAAAAGGTGTTATTTCCTTACAAAGCTAAATGATTTTTTATAATCATTGCTTCATCTTTCAAATTATGCAAATTATTTGATCATCTGATTCTCAGATTTCTTTTTCCCCATTATGCTGTTGGCCTCCAAGAACACAGCACAACAAATTTTGGCAGTACTGACTAATGATTTAAGAATTTAGTCAACTGTCATAGTTCTAGAAAGTTGACAGCATATATATTTTGGAAGGAAGGCATTTTTGTGGAGGATTGCTGAGATGGGAGATTGTGCAGGAAGTCTAGGACCAAACTTCTGAGGTGATTATTTTAAGACTTAAGTTTTCCAGAGAATTCAATCCTTTGGTACCTTATAAACTTAACATACCATTCCAAAACAGGGTAGTCATTCATATCTTTTAATGCCCTCATGATTGGGTTATATGACGTGGGTGAAAAATAATAATACATAATTACATGTATGCATAATAATAATACATCACTGATTCCTTGACTTTAGATTTCATGGACCAGAATATTTCAAATGCATGTTATTGAATATTTTATATTTTGCAAAGAACACTGGAAAAAAATGATTTTTATCTTTTGTCATCATCAATTGATAAGAGAGGACATTTTACACTAAAAAAGGTGATGTCATCATTTCATAAAAATAGAAGTACTTTGGATGACATACATTTATCTTTAGGAAAAAGACTTTTGGGAAAAGCTTGCTTATAGCACAGTTAAAAGTTAGTTAAAGTGGCAAAAAGAAAGTTACTCTTTAAAGTGTTCTCCTTATTATTAATAAATTAGAAACTTGAACTTTAGGGTCTTAGTAAGCAATATTTTTTTTCCTTAATAACCTTTGTTAAATGTGTATTTACAGGTAATTGCCCAATTTCTAGTGTAGCTCACAGTAACTTAATAATGTAGCTTTTGGAAATACTAATATCTGGGCCAACCCCTAGACCTACTAAAACTCAAGTGGATTGTGATCTACCCAGGTATCACACAGAAATTTTTAAATAGATGAATTTTGTCAAGCACCAACCAGAGTCAGCTGTACTAGCTTGGTAATCATAGTTAATAAATAAGAAATAGCAAACTGTTAGGGACAGATATCAATAAAGAATGTAAGACAGAATTCATGAAGAAACAGATTTTATGCAAATAGAACTTTAGAAAGTTTATCTATCCTTTATGTGGCTAATTTGCTTTATGTTTTGTATTGTTATACTCAAAAAGAGTATTTTTTTTTTTTAAGGATACACTTTAAGCAGTGTACAGTCGAAAAGTATACAGATTTTTTCTCTGTTCCGTCCTCTCTCCACAAATAACCATTGTTCAGTTTGTGATTACTTGTAGAAGGGGTAAAAGTCTAAGCCTAAACCGGCATAGTATGTGTTGATATATCTATTAAGTATATCCCAAAGGGATCTTATTATATACACTGCTTTGTTCTTCGCTGTTTTCATCCTATAGTATTTTTAGAACTCTTTCCATGTTAGTCCCTTTAGATCTACCTCATGTTTTTCTTTTTCCAATACCTCATGTTTTTCTAAGAGCTGCATAGTACTTTTGTTTAAGCGCACCCTACTCATGATTGCCTCCAGTTTCCATTACTGTTGTATTACTTGAAATGGAATAAAATTCTGGTGGTCAAAATTTAGTTATCTTACCTGATAGTAGACCATGGTCAAAATTTAGTTATCTTACCTGATAGTAGACCACAGTTGGTCTTGATTCTCTTTACAAATGATAAAATGTCAGTTCACAAAGTTAGTAATTGCTATTTGCTTTTAACATCTTTTTCAGGTGGGTACCCGAAGGTATATGGCTCCAGAGGTGTTAGAGGGTGCTATCAACTTCCAAAGGGATGCATTTTTGAGGATAGATATGTACGCCATGGGATTAGTCCTGTGGGAACTGGCTTCTCGCTGTACTGCTGCAGATGGTAAGGGAACAAATGTTTTTAAATTACTCTCAAAGGTAATATTATAAAAAGCACAGCTGTTTTTTAAGTAGACTCCCAGAAGTGGTAGCATAAAGAAAATTCAGAAGGCAGGGGACAGGAGGCAGGAAAGGAAAGGTACTGAAATGTATTGATTCATTATGGTTGCCAGATGCTTTGCTGGGCACTTCACATACCTTTAGTTTATTTCCTAAAACAACTTTGGAGGTAATTATTAGTTTAGCTTTGTATGTGAGGAATTTGACACTCAAATTTTAAGTAGAAATTAAGTAGCTTGTCTATTTTAGCTGCAAGTTGATGAGTGATAGAGCTAGATTTGAAACGCTGATTCAGATTCAGGGAGAGGGCTGCTACCTTGGTCAGGTCATATGGGTCCTAAGACACCTAAGGGTTAAAGTCAGCTCTTGGGTGAGAGTTGCATGTAGATTTGGCCTCCCAGACATTGTCCTGGGAAGCTATTCAGCACTTGCATGATGGAAACATATACCTCAGCAACAGATTGAATTAGCATTCTATCCTCCATGGCTGAGCACATTATACTGCAGGTTAGATTCTGCCTCTTCAAAGCTTTGAAAGTCTGATCTACTGTAGACGTTATTATAAACATAAGTTACATTCTCTAGCACATCACCTTGGTTCCAAGGATTCCTAGTCCTTGTTTTTGAAATCCTTTTCAAAAACAGGTATTCACATTGATTGATTGTAAACCTGCTTGTTATATTCCTGGTGTGAAGGAATTAATAGTGTTGTGGGTACTGTCTTCAGTGCTCCTTAGGTGTCTTTTTTCTCCAATTATGTTACACTTTTTGGGATATCAGAATATAAGATAAACTTTGACTGCTAACCCCCAAACCAATGTTAGTGTGATGTTTTGTTTTTTCTAATTTTAATTTTTTAAAGGTGTAACTATCTTAACCTATGTTCTAAGAGTATTTTCTGAGTACTGTAATAGTTCTTCAGTGTATGACAGACTACCTCTGGTATATGAAATTTCACTTGGGGAAAAGGTGCTTTTAAAGGGAATTTAGTTGACAGTGGTCAGGAATGGACAGCCATTCATTCTTCCAAAATTGGTGTGGGAGTGGATCCAGAACCTGTTCAGTGTGTTTTGGGTCAAAGTGGAAGATGAACACATTTATTATGTGCATTTATGGAGGCAGAAAGCAGCAGGTGAGATGGCAGATGTTACGGAAAAATAACATTGCTTAAAATTTGACTAATAAGAACTCTCTGAAGCAAATCAATTAGATAGAGTATTATGAGGGATAAACAACGTACAGTTCAGTTGAAAAAAATATATCTTGGACAGTTAATTTTAGAGTAAGGTTGAGTATGAATTGTCCATGTAGGTAAATGTTTTCTGAGTTTATGTGCTCAGTCATGTCCAACTCTTGCAACCACATGGACGATAGCCCATCAGGCTCATCTGTCTATGGGATTTTCCAGGCAAGCATACTGGAGTGGGATTGCCATTTCCTTCTCCAGAATATCTTTCCAACCCAAGGATCGAACTCATGTCTCCTGTGTCTCCTTTATGGCAGGTGGATTCTTTACCTGCTGAGCCATGGATAAATGTTAATACCTGAGAAGTGTAAGGAAATATCGGAGTTTGGAGGAGTGAAGAGTTGATTTGTTTTGTATGAGGGAAGTTTTTATGGAATAAGAGAATAGATGGTTAGATTTCTTAAATACTTTGCATGTGCTATGGAATACTCAGTTGCAGAGAGGCATTTCTGATCCAAGTGAGAAATTATAGGGGACAGTGTGAACATTGCTAAAGTAGTGATTTTAATTTTTTTTTGATGGGTAGTCATTGATGGCTTAGTTCAGTTCAGTTCAGTCGCTCAGTTGTGTCCGACTCTTTGCGACCCCATGAATTGAGCACGCCAGGCCTCCCTGTCCATCACCAACTCCCAGAGTCTACTCAAACTCATGTCCATCGAGTCCGTGATGCCATCCAGCCATCTCATCCTCTGCCGTCCCCTTCTCCTCCTGCCCCCAATCCCTCCCAGTATCAGAGTCTTTTCCAGTGAGTCAACTCTTCACATGAGGTGGCTAAAGTACTGGAGTTTCAGCTTTAGCATCAGTCCTTCAAAGAATACCCAGGGCTGATCTTCAGAATGGACTGGTTGGATCTCCTTGCAGTCCAAGGGACTCTCAAGAGTCTTCTCCAACACCACAGTTCAAAAGCATCAATTCTTCGGCACTCAGCCTTCTTCACAGTCCAACTCTCACATCCATACACTGGAAAAACCATAGCCTTGACTAGACGGACCTTAGTTGGCAACGTAACATCTCTGCTTTTGAATATGCTATCTAGGTTGGTCATAAAATTTTCTTCCAAGGAGTAAGCGTCTTTTAATTTCATGGCTGCAGTCACCATCTGCAGTCATTTTGGAGCCCCCCAAAATAAAGTCTGACACTGTTTCCCCATCTATTTCCCATGAAGTGATGGGACCAGATGCCATGATCTTTATTTTCTGAATGGTGAGCTTTAAGCCAACTTTTTCGCTCTCCTCTTTCACTTTCATCAAAAGGCTTTTTAGCTCCTCTTCACTTTCTGCCATAAGGGTGGTGTCATCTGCATGTCTGAGGTGATTGATATTTCTCCCGGAAATCTTGATTCCAGTTGTGTTTCTTCCAGTCCAGCGTTTCTCATGATGTACTCTGCATAGAAGTTAAATAAGCAGGGTGACAATATACAGCCTTGACATACTCCTTTTCCTATTTGGAACCAGTCTGTTGTTCATGTCCAGTTCTAACTGTTGCTTCCTGACCTGCATATAGATTTCTCAAGAGGCAGGTCAGGTGGCCTGGTATTCCCATCTCTTTCAGAATTTTCCAGTTTATTGTGATCCACACAGTCAAAGGCTTTGACATAGTCAATAAAGCAGAAATAGATGTTTTCCTGAAACACTCTTGCGTTTTCCATGATCCAGCGGATGTTGGCAATTTGATCTCTGGTTCCTCTGCCTTTTCTAAAACCAGCTTGAACATCAGGAAGTTCACGGTTCGCGTATTGCTGAAGCCTGTCTTGGAGAATTTTGAGCATTACTTTACTAGCGTGTGAGATGAGTGCAATTGTGCAGTAGTTTGAGCCTTCTTTGGCATTGCCTTTCTTTGGGATTGCCTTTCTTTGGGATTGGAATGAAAACTGACCTTTTCCAGTCCTGTCATTATAGCATATGACAGTTAGGAAAAGGTGGTAAAAGTGTGCTTTAGAAAACTTGTTTCAGTTAGGAAGGCAAGATGATTTGAATTAAAATGACTTTTCCCCTTTTTACATTTCAGGACCTGTAGATGAATACATGCTACCATTTGAGGAAGAAATTGGCCAGCATCCTTCTCTTGAAGACATGCAGGAAGTTGTTGTGCATAAAAAAAAGAGGCCTGTTTTAAGAGATTATTGGCAGAAACATGCTGTAAGTTATAGTTAGCTTTTCACTTTAATTTCCAATTTAAAAAATGCTCATCAGAGGAATGATTTCTGCACATTTTCTTTCTGGATTTCCTGAGGCAGAAATCTCGGTACAAGGTATTCTATACTAGAAACAATCCTAGAAAGAATGCAGTAAGGCCACATCTGTACACTCGTGAGGGAGATGATAAAGTCAGAGCCTTGGGGGACACTTGGCTTTGTGCTCCTGTGTCACAGTGTGTCTCCTATTTGGAAGGTTTCCAAGGGAAACAAGTGCCTGACTGTGAGCCTTGGGGAGAGCTGGGTAACCTTGCTGATCACCACCTTCACATATGATGTCGTTTTAAAAAGTGAAGTACCCAGTATTATTCTCTCCATGATAGTTACTGCATTTTGATTGGATGATTTTCAAGTTCATGAGACTAGGAATGTGAAGGCTGGAACAATATTGCCCTGGTTATTTTGTTCTAGATATAACTAGAAACATGGATAAGCCAAGTAGAGAATCCCTAAGTGTGGCTTCCTAACCCTTTACCTACTTATCTGCAAGGAAGAAATGCTATTAGCGAAGAAAAGAATAAAAATTGGTAGACTTCTGAAAGCCTTAGTTTGAATTCAGTTCAAAGGTTAGCTTAAATTTAAATTACCTGCTTTGTGAATAATGATCATAGATATTTGGAATTAAATCACCTGCTGTGATCATCTCCAGTGCTTAAAAAAAAAAATATACTGTTTTCTCTCAGTGTTTCTCTCCATGTGAGATATTCGAAAGTGAATGTTGACAAATATCAAACTTGGCTTATTTTGAGACTTTCTTTAACCACAGGAATAGCAATTTCTTTATGAGAGTTTTACTCTTGTTCCCAATAGAAAACAAAAATTGTTACAATATTTACATGTGTTTTTCCTTTTTAGGGAATGGCAATGCTCTGTGAAACGATAGAAGAGTGTTGGGATCACGATGCCGAAGCCAGGTTATCAGCTGGATGTGTAGGTGAAAGAATCACTCAGATGCAAAGACTAACAAATATCATTACCACAGAGGACATTGTAACAGTGGTCACAATGGTGACAAATGTTGACTTTCCTCCCAAAGAATCTAGTCTATGATGGTTGCACCATGTGTACCCACTGAGAAACAGGACTCTCAACTGGAGCTGCTAATGAAACTGCTTACAGTTTATTTTCTGTGTGAAATGAGTAGGATGTGTCCTAGACATCTCAGAAAGAAGACCCTCATTTCAAAAGGTGGCTCTGGGAGACTTACGGCATTGCCTGTAGCAGAGACATACATGAAGGACACACGAATAAGAGAAAAGTTGTAAACTCTATAAAGAAACTTTTGAAAAAATGTACATGAAGAATGTGGCCCTCTCCAAATCAAGGATCTTTTTGGACCTGGCTAATCACGTGTTTGAAAACTGACATCAGATTTCTTAATGTCTGTCCGAAGACACTAATTCCTTAAATGAACTACTGCTATTTTTTTTTAAATCAAAAACTTTTCATTTCAGATTTTAAAAGGGTAACTTGTTTTTATTGCATTTGCTGTTGTGTTTCTATAAATGACTATTGTAATGCCAATATGACACAGCTTGTGAATGTTTAGTGTGCTGCTGTTCTGTGTACATAAACAAAGTCATCTAAGTGGGGTACAGTAAAGAGGCTTCCAAGCATTACTTTAACCTCCCTCAACAAGGTATACCTCAGTTCCACGGTTGCTAAATTATAAAATTGAAAACACTAACAAAATTTCAATAATAAATTGACCCATGTTTTGTAACAAGGTATTACAAATTCACTGTGTTATTTAAGAAAAAGGTAAGCTATGCTTAGTGCCAACAATAAGTGGCCATTTGTAAAGCAGTGTTTTAGCTTTTCTTGTGCTAGCTTGTGATTTAAGGAAAAAAAAGTGCTGTTTTTTGAAATGAAAACATGGTGTATTTCCCCCTTTTCTCCCATGTTTAAAAAATCTTCATCTTATATCCAGTTCCCAAAATGTTGCATACTTAGCTACATATTTTTTAGGTGTGCTGTGCTTGGGGACTATTTGAAAATTTAAAGCATGATTTAAAATTTTTAAGTGAGCTGTAACACTGGAAAGCTCTTCATTTTTATTCTTTAAAAATAGATTTTTTTTTCCTATTTATATATGTAAAATTGTAGTGTATTTCTTTTCACCAAACTGTGTGTGGGACATTCTTGATCACTGTTTTAGAATCACCTCAGGAAGTGTCATTACCCAGAATTCCTCACTCTCTGCTTTGAGACTTGTAACTTTATTACTATATTTCTGCTTGGTGCCATCTTGTCAGAGTAATATTTGATGTCTGTGATATGTCAAGAATTATCCTAGGATAGAGATTTAAACTTTTAAGCACAGATTTCAGATGTTACTGCTTTAAAACAAATCAGGGATAACAAGTTAAACTTATAACTTAAAATATGCAATGACATTTAGAGGTAACCAATGTTGATATAGGTAATATAGCTTAGCCTCCTTCCACAGATTGCTTTTACAACTAACTGATATTAATTTAGGATAGTTCATGCCTTATCCTTGATGAGAAAATGGAACTGATAAGTAGGTGCCAAAGTGCTTTTCAAAACAATATTACATTAGAATATAATTGGATTCCTTCTCAAATTGACAGGCCAAAGCAAAACATTATTAGACTACTGACCAACAAATAGTCAGTATTATGCTATGTACTTTTGTCAGGTCATTTTAAAATCCATGTTAATTTTATAAAAGAATTTTTTATGTGTCACTATCAGGAGCTCACTGTGAATGTGTTATCTTCAAATGGCTATTTAACCACACAGTACACTACATTTTACATAAAACATGCACTTAATCTCTGGGAATAAATTATATTATTTATAAATAACACATAGGTCAACAGACTCTAAGCAGGGAGGGAAAGAAGAGTAACAGCATTGTCGTCTGTGTGCCACACACCATACAGAGAATTGTGTTCTTGGTCACGTAATGTACCCAAGGCTTTGTTGTATTTTCTAAGAATTCCCATTTCAGTGTTGAGTTTACCTTTATTTCAGAAAGTACTTGGCTTCTCAATTTCTTGGTTTTGCTTCTACCTGGAAACTAATCAAGAAGGGAAAATAATGAGAATGTTCATACATGAAAATTGTTCATCTCTTGAAGACTGATTTCTACCTGTTCTGAACATTTAATCCTGTTTTTAAAAGTTAAAAAGTCAAAGGAAAACAAGGAGTATTATGATGAATGTTTGGCTTATGGGAATACTTAAAAGAGTTACATTTATAAGACCAGTTATTCACAAAATAAAGTTTTCTCTTCATGTTAGAAAACGTTTTTAGAAATCCTGGGTATTGTACTTAACTCTAGCTAACCAATTTTACAATAAAACCTGTATCCTTTGAGAACTACATTGGTAGAAAAATAATTTTTATAAGCAGTAAAATAAGAATGTTCCAGTGACTACCTGTCCTGTACCTAGTCTTGTTAAAACTTTCTTTTGCAGGGCATTTTCACGTTTGGTTTACAGTCAGTGTAAAGTGGGCATATTAATAAAGTTTGAGCTTAGGGATACTGAAAAAAGAAAGATCAAAGAAAGAAAAATGGTTTGGGGGTAAACAGACCCCCGTAATTTTTCCTCATGTGTATGGTGCTCCTTATGATTCGTCTTGTCTTTTGCCTTTATGACACACATCAGAACTGCTGCTCTAACTTACACTCTTGACCTTGCCCAGATCTCCGTATAAGAAATGCTTTATGATCAACTGCCATAGGACTGATGGACTAGTCCAAACTGATGGACTGTTTGGCTGTATCCGAAGTCTATGCCCTGCACTGCTCTTGTATGTATTTTAGATGCTAGGCAGTTTTCAGCATGTGACGTGTGATTCTTGTTTGAATGTTTATTACAGGTACCTTGTGAATTCCAGAACAGAGACTGTGCCTGACAGTTGTTGGTCCGATGAACTTGACCTGTTCTTCATGGTGATGTTTTGAAAATACAATCAGAAAGAAAAAGTTTAGAACTTAAAGATGAATCATAAATCATGAAAGTATAAAGAAACTCTTCTTCCCCCATCCTTAGCCTAGGTGGTATAACAGCTACATTTAAGTAAAATGCAGGTAGGAGGGGAAAAAATCCTGGATAGTTCAGTGGAAAAAACTGATTAACTGTTTAAAAAAGATGCTTTGCCACAGATATTTTCCAGTTTCTCTTTTTACCTTTTGAAATATTACTTTTTAGGAACATTTGGTATAATGTGCATAAAATTATTTACTGATTTATGGGCAAAATGATACAAGTAGCATCTTGATTGAACATCATTTACCTCAGATATTCAACCAGCAGTACATTTTTTATGCAGTCTCAACCCATATCCTATTTGTTACCTCTCAAAATATTGGTAAACAATTATTTTAGCTTTACTCTGTATTTCTTGTCAGTGTTTTGGGCACAGGTTGTTGTACTACTGTCAAATTGTACTTGCTATTTTTTCTGCAAGTATTTAACAAAAAGTCAAAAAAAAAAAAGTCCCATAAAACCCCACCTTGGGTAAGTGATTGTTAAATATTGTACAAATAAAATGTATGCTATCCCCATTCCATTCCCAAGTTAAATAAAAAAATAAACATGGTATGATTTGCATATGAAGTTTTTCTTTAGTTATATATTCTTAAAGATGGGAACAGCAGCTTTACAATTGATAGTGAGCCTTACACCTTGGAATGTACAAGAATGGGGACAGGTGAAACAGAGTTTTGTCAATTATGGCATTTCTCTCCTTTGTTGTGTAAGCAGATTATGTTCCTTTGCAAGTACAGATGCTGGTCCTGCCAATTTTAAGAGACTAAATGGCATTAGTCACCTTGTCTTTTCATACAGACTTTTTCTTAATAAGTGACTTAGGTAAGAGACATCAAAGATATAAATTACACTTCCCAACTACAGTTTACCAACAGAAGGGAAGAATTCTGGTATTTTCCACTTAAGGTAATCAGTAAGAGGGATCACCAAGGAAGCAAGCTTTCATTTGCATTTTTAATGTTGCAAATTCTAAACACTAGAATTTTGGTTTATCACCTGACTTTCCAAGCAAAAGGGGGTGGAAGAGTCCCACCTACCCACATTTAATGTCGAAGTTCACATCAATGGATTCTCAATTTTTAGGGTAAAGGTGAAGGAAGGGGCAACACTTAGGTTACACTGGTTTGAAAGAAACTGCATTTTCTTCTAAAAAAACAAATGAAAATGCAAACCATGGTGGCATCTGCAAGGAATCTCTACAGAAAGACAAACTGTTTCTAGTGTTGCTCTGCAAAACTGATTCTTCAGAAAGTTAATAGTATGTAATCAGTATATATAGAATTATGATGTAAGTTTTGGGGGAAACAGCACATACTTCCAGGTCATTCACATCTGCATGTCCACAATACTAGGAACTGTTTTCTTAATGTTTCCGGTTGGACATGTGGAGGGATCACAGGAGTGATAACCTTACTGATGCTGCTAACATGCCTGCTCAACTGGTTTTCAGTCTTTTGATTGTGTGGTTAACAGGCTGCATTCCTTTTCTAGTAAATGAAAATATCTTTAAGCCACATTTGCTTATGTTCTTCTTGAAAGGTTTTTACTAGGGCTTTTCAGATTTGGTTTTTATTCTATTACGATGGTTTAAACAGTTTAAAAGATAAAGTTAGTTTTAAAACATTTAAGTATATTTTAGCTTCTCTGTATTAAGGAATATGGATAGGGGAACACAACATTCTTCCTCTGAAAAACTGCTTTTGAAATGTAGGCTTATGCTTCATTTGTGTGACTTTTGCTAACCTACCTTTATAGTTTGTTTTATAGCTCCTTCACTGATGGTGATGGATTTTTCTGTAGTTTTTACATAGCCAGGTAAGTGGATGAGGGCTTTCAAACCTTTGAGTGGCATCCTAAGCAGATAAAAATTTGCAGTCTTCAAGCCAGTTCTTTAGGTGCTTTTGTGGTCAGTGCTTTTAAAGCAGAGGGTACTCCTCTAAAACAGCTCAGAAAAAATTTTAAGGGACAATTTTAGCTCAAGTGCAAAAACCCTTGCTTCTTAATAGTGATGTGACCATTGTAAGTATTTTGGCAAAATATCCCCTAAAAATCTGTAAACTATTGCACAGAACCAGGATGCAAGCCTTGGCTTTCATGAAACACTGCTGAAAACTAAATGACAGTGATCTGGAAACTAAGAATGCCTATGTGCAAAGAATAGGTTGCAGGTACTGAAGAGCTATTTTTATGCATAGAAATCTCATACTCTATTCTAAATATAATAACTCTTAAAACCAATAAAATATTTTCTTAGAGTATACTTTTAAAAAGACACACTAAGAAACACATTACTGAGCTTTGATGTCAACGAAATGAGTTGGAATTCCAGGGTCTGTCTGTCCTCTGGACAGGGCCACTACTGACTGTTCGTTTTCTCACCTGTAAACAACAGTAACTAATTATCAGGGTCTTTGACAGTTTTAAAAGGATTGCAAACTGTACAAGGATAGGACTTTGTCTTTTGTAACCCTTCTATGAAAAAAATAGACAAATATTCCTGAATAAAAGAAGTCACTAACACTTCATGAATGCTTATTAAATTTCACTTTAAACACATACCAATATTAATATTAGTTTATGGAGTCCTGAATTTATAAGGTACATTCCTTCGGGGGGTCTACTTTTTGATAAAAACATTTAGTTAACAATGTTATACATTTTCTATTATTCGTGGGAGTGGCTTTACAGGAATTTGCTAAAGTGCTTATTAGACAAATGCTAGTTCCTAGAACATGGCCAAGAATCGCATTTAAAAACATCCTACAAAAGATTCTTCCATAGATGGTATGAGTACCATATTTTAAGAAGCCTGGAAGAAAATGTTCAAACTTTTGGGTTTTTTTCTTAACATGTGAACCATCTTCTAGCAAAACTGATCAGGATCCTGAACTAAAAGACCTTGGTCTGGGAAAGAATCTTAAATTTTCATGAATACAGAAAAACTGCAGCACCTCCCAATGGACCAAAAGATAATTCATTACATTTCAACTCTTAACCAGTTTCTTTTCTGCCTTGTTTACAGCTTGTAAAAATATCTGGCTGCTGGGTTGAAATGAACTCTTCAAATGTACCACATAAATACAAGTGTTAAATTAAGCATATGTTTCAATCCCTAAGACAGTCATATTTATTTTTTTGAACAGTTACTTACAACATATCACTGGAATTAAAACTTAAAATCATGTAACTGCTCATATGATTCAAAGGCAAGGCACAGCCATGATACATGTTTAACAGTCTCCCATAAATACAAAAATACATCTTTATAAATATAAGAAAATGTAATAACATATCTTGTTAAAGGACAACAGCTTTTAGTTCTTTAGAGAAGTCCACCTGAAACTCCATAACTGAAACCATGGTTATACTCATAACCAGCTTAGGGAGGATGTCGCCCACTGCCTAACATCTGTAGGACAGTTGGGGTATTTCTGCAAAGCGTTCATAATTTGTGTATTATCCAAAAGTAGTTTCATCAGCTGATACTCCCTCTGTGCATTTACTGATGTTCTTTCCATGGGCCTTATTAATTCTAATTGTTGTAAGTGTTCAAAAGCCTGAAAGATGAAACAAATAGTTTAGGTTGAATAAGGGAAGTAAACAACATTAAGCCAGAGGACAGTTAGGATTTTAGTCAGTTTTAGAACAGAGTACTAGGAAACAAAATGTAATAGATGTCAGTAAAGTTCAAAAGCAATTCTCATCAACCTCATAAAAACTTCACACATCACATGAGGCAGTGTCAGTATAGGGCTGCCTGTCCCTACATCACTGAATGTAAACAGGGCAAACAACTCAACTGCTCAATCTGATTTTGTTCCTCACCTCAATCTTTTCCTAGTACTTAAGTTAACAGAGCTTCTGGTTCTCTATAAAAACCCAGAGTCTGATAAGACCAGTACTTTTAAACTAATGGCCCAGGTTACTCAAATTTGCCTTTACATTTTGTTTGTTTTGTTAGAATATGCTGTATAGAAGTTTAATATAGCTGTAAAAACAGAGGGCAGCAAGGAAGACCTCTAGAAGCACACCTGTTTAGCTGATCCTGTATGTAAATGATTCAGCAGAGGTGGAGGTATGGAGGAGAGGACACGCTCCTCCTTCCTTAAGAAGTCTGACAGAGACCACTACGACCTGTCAGAAATTCCCTTTCTTCCATCTTCCCCACCTTAATAGGGCTCCTTATTATTCACTGCCTCTTAGCCCTTCATGTACCATGTCTTTTCTAACCATGATCATTGTTTTAGTTACTTTATTAGGATATGAAGAAAAAAAAGAAAACATTAAATTAGGACCAATCAACTATTAAATACTGATACACTGAAACAGATTACTGACCTTTCTATTCTTAAGCCTCACTGTGAAAAACACTATTGGAATACATTCTTTATAAACTAGAAAAACTCTTCTTACGAAAAGAAAAATAGTTCAGACAATTTCTGAAAATGAGAAAATACTAGAGGATCTGGGTATTGGCTGAATAAAATTGAGACCTCAAATATTTCTAGATAGCAAAATACTTTCTTAATCAAAATATAGAAATGACCAGCCTCAAGCTCCTAGTAAAAATTTAAGTGCTCAGCTAACCCTTTCCACTAATACATTCTCATAAACTATGACTATAATTAGGAAGGGAGGGAAAAACCAACCTCCAGTATGTTAAGTATTTTTCCTATTGTTTTGAAGAAAATGGCAATGCCCTGATCTCATGTTTTTTGGTTGCCCTAAAAAATAAACTTCTGACTTCTAATATCCTTTAGTATCCTTAACTTATGGGTGCACTGCATAAAAAATTCATAAAAGGTGTTTCTTCCCATAAAGTCCTCTAGAGCTGTGCTATTCAATAAGTAACCTCAATGGGCTCTTGAGGATCTAAAATGTGGAAATCTAAAGTTTAATTTAAAAACTAACAGAACATTTTAAGTATGTTTGAAACAATTTCAGAATGTAAATTTACTTCTTCAGCTAAATAAGGGTCTAAACAAATAATTTAAAGAATCTAAAGAGCAATTATTTCCAATGACTAATCAGTGAATCAAAACGTGCTTTAAGTGTAAACACACAGAATTTCAAAGACTTAACACAAAAGAAAATTAAAAACTTCATTAATACCTTTCTATATTGACTACAGATCTAAATATTTTGGTACATTAAATGAAACTGTCCAAGTTAATCTCACCTTTCACCTTTTTTTTTGTTTCGATTGTTGCTACTAGATATCTAAAATTACATTATGTAGCTCATATTTTCGGTGGACAATGGTATGCTAGAATAAATTTCCTCAAGTTTTGAAACTCATGCCTTACCCAAGCTCTAACAAAACTGTCTCTATCTACCCTCACTACCCAATGAGATTGTTTTTTATTTTCTTAATGACTCATTCTATCGCTTTTTACTGCTGAGATTTTATAAAGCCAAACTTAAGGGTATAAAAAGATAGGGCTGTATCTGTGTCTTGTGAAAGTCGCTCAGTTGTGTCCGACTCTTTGCAACCTCATGGACTAGCCAGTCCATGGAATTCTCCAGGCCAGAATACTGGAGTGGGTAGCCAGTTCCTTCTCCAGGAGATGTTCTGAACTCAGACTGAACCCAGGTCTCCCGCATTGCAGGTGGATTCTTTACCAACGAGGGAAATCCAAGAATACTGGAGTGGGTAGCTTACCCCTTCTCCAGCGGATATTCCCAACTCAGGTATCGAATCAGGATCTCCTGCATTGCAGGTGGATTCTTTACCAACTGAGCTATAAGCTGTGTCTTAGGTAGAATTTAATGAGTAGTTCCTTTTCAGGACGCAATTGCTAGGAAGAGACAGTAGAGGGCAGTATATCCCCACAAACTGTAAAACAGAACAGTATTCTTCAGAATTATTCAAACATTTTTAGATTTTGGGGGGGTGTCTGTTTTGAATAAAATTCCTATGATAATACCTAATGTTTCAAAATTAATACAAGTGCAGCTATCCGCAGAAAAATCTTACCTTCATGACAACAGGTTTCTCAAAATTATAAACAGAATGGGCCTTTCTTTGAACAAACTTCTGAAATTCTGGACAGAAAGCAATGACATTGTTAGTACCTTCAAATAAGCAGTGGAGTACAGTCAGAAAGAAACTATCAAATGAGTCATCTCACCATTATAAACCATTTGAAAATTAAAGGGCTCCTCTTCATAGATATCATTTAAATGTTTCATTGCTATGATAAGACAGATTTCCAAGACTGACAGACCTATAGTAAAGGGGAAAAACTATGAGGTATAGTTTTACATGATTGAAACAAATCCTCCAAGTAGGAGGATAATGTGAAAGGTTATGGCTTTGAGGGGTGGGGAGAGGCCAACACAGCACTCCTTGGTTCAAATGTGTATCAGTCACTATTATCTGAATAATCTAAAGCAAGTTATTCAACCTCCCTGAGCTGAGTTTTAATTTTTTAAAAATAACGATCTTTCCAAACTTCCAGAGATTTTTACAAGGATTAGAGACAATACTATCAAGTGCTTATCATATGGCTAACTTTCAATAAGGCCCTAGATTATTCATAATCTCTAACCCCTGGAAATTACATCTAATTTATTTTTCCTGGAGAGGAGAAAGTTCACTAGATTCTCAAAAGGAATAGTCAACACCAAATGGCTAAGAGCCAATGCTCTTCAGTAACACTTGGTACACTGAGAATTGTATTTCCAATGCAGCAAGGCAGGTGGTGCATCAAGTTTCTTTCACTTTAAATGGGAGAAGTGAGTTAACGGATGTATAGATATAAAAATATTCTGCATATAAAAACACAATACCAATGTTAATTGTAATTTCAAACAGTATACCATTATATAAACTCAACCTTATTTTAAAAACTACTAATCAAGTAGGTTTCTCACCATGCACAATATTTCCTTTTGAGTCCATGCTACACAGCTGGTTTGCCTCCATCAGATCTGCTGCAGTTATAAATGGGTGTGACGGTGTTATACGATTTAAAGCAAGCATCTAGGGAAATGCAGGTCAGAAAAGAAATGTATATTTACATGGGCATTTGGCGGTATTTTATTGAAAACAATTTAGAGTTATGAAAGAGTAAATATTAATACTTGGGAAAGTTACTCTCAAATTTAGCTCTATTTAAATACAATATTTCAATTCATAAGCCACTTAACTGTATAAATGTAAATAAAGCATTAAAAACTTCTTGCTGCTCTCTCGACCTCTTCCTATTTGCATATCTTGCTTGATTACAACTCCTCAAAGAAAAAAAAAATTTTAAAAGGAGTGAGGAGAAGAGATCAAAAATAAGTAAGAATACTATTTTAAAGCTCCAGAACAAAAAAGCAGAATTATGACTTTTATAAACTTTCTCACCAACCAATCAACCATTCCAGGTTAGTCTTATGTGACAGACAGAACTCAGCTACTTTGATGTTCAATTGTATTAAAAAGAAAAAAAAATAAAATTAATACCCAGAAACAATTCTCCTGGAAAGCAGGGAGCAAGTTGCTTTTGTGTAGCAAGCTGTCTGCTTAACTATCAAAACTTCTGCATTTGAAGGTTTCTTTATTTGTAACTTTGATAACATCTAAATTTTTAAAAAGTTTATTTTTCACTGAAATATAACTGACTTTGCATTTAGTTCATATAGATAAAAACAGCAGATAAAAATGCATGGTGTCTGATTAAATTTGAATTCCACATTAACAATGAGTAATTCCTTAGTGTAAGTATTATATATGTAATATAATAGTTGGGACATTTACATTAGAAACTCCCTCCATTAAAAAAAAATTATTTTATATAAGTATAATTGATATACAATATTGGGTTAATATCTACTATACAGCAAACTAATTCAGTTATACATACATATATTTTTCATATTCTTTTCCATCATGGTTTATCACAGGATACTGAATATAGTTCCCCCTGCTTACAGTACAATCTTGCTCTCTATCCACTCTACATATAATATTTTACATCTGCAAATTCCGAACTCCCAACCTACCCCACTCTTGCCCTTGGCAGCCACAAATCTATTCTCTATTTTTTTGAGTCTGTTTCTGTCTCGTAGATAGGGTCATTTGTGTCATATTTTAGATTCCACATGGAAGTGATAGCATATATTTTTCTTTCTTTCTAACTTAGCATGATAATTTCCAGGTCCATCCATGTTGCTGCAAATGGCATTACTTTATTCTTTTTGTTATGACTAAACAGTATTCTGTAGTTACGTACATACCAATTCTTCTTTACTCATTTATCTGCTGATGGGTCATTTAGGTTGTTTCCATGTGATGGCTACTGTGAATAGCGCTGTTATGAAAGTTTGTTTGTGTACATTTTTATGAATTATAGTTTTGTCCAAACATATGCCCAAGAATGAGATTACTGGATTATATGGCAACTCTATTTTTAGTTTCCTAAACAACTTCCGCCCTATTTTCCATAGTAGGTGGAGCAATTTACATTTCCACCAACAGTGTAGGAGTGTTCATTTTCTTCACACCTTGCCCAGTATCTGTTCTGTATAGGGTTTTTGATGATGGCCATTCTCACTGGTGTATGGTGGTACCTCACTGTACTTTTTACTTGCATTTCTCTAACAATTAGTGAGTTTGAGCGTCTTTTCATGTGCCTGTTTCCATCTGTAGATTGTCTTTGGAGAAGTATTTATTTAGCTCTTCTGCCCGTTTTTGATTCGGTTGGCTTTTTTGTTGTTATTAAGTTGTATGAGCTGTTTGTGTATTTTGGAAATTAAGCTCTTGTTTGTCACACCATTTGCAAAATTTTGTCCCAATTTGCAGGTTGTCTTTTTGTTTATGGATTTCCTTTGTTGTACAAGAGCTTGTAAGTTTGAGTGGGTTCCATTTGTTTTTGTTATTTCTTTTTAAATATAAATTTATTTTAATTGGAGGCTGATTACTTTACAATATTGTAGTGGTTTTGACTTTCTATTGCCTTGAACTCTCTCCTTTTTTAACTGGGGCCCAGGGTCCTTAATTGAACAAAAGAGTCTGGTAATCCTTGACCTTCATTCCCCTACTGGGAGGGATCCAGGAACCCAGTAGCTCCTTCCCATTCTCTTACCTTTTCCTTTTATTATAAAATATTTTTGACATATAAATAGGCAAGAGAGTAATATAATGAATATCCAGGACCACTTCCTCAGCTTATGAAATATAAACTTACAGCATCGAAGCCCCTGTCTCTTGCCCTGGTTGGACTCTCTACTCTTCTCCAGGTTAAAAAAAAAAATCATACATGTCTTCATCCTTCTACTACATATCTTTGTATTCCTAGACAATACAGAGTAATTTTCAAGTTTTATATAAATATCATCTTGAACTTACGCAACACAGACACCGTACCATAAGACATAAACTTTCCACACCCACCAAACTGGCAGAAAAAAAGGTTTAATTGTAAAATTTAAATTGTACACCATTTCCCTAAATACTGGAGAAGTTAAATATCTTTGTAAATTATAAGTCATGTGGGATTCTACACTGGTAAATTATTCTTAGTTCATTCGCTCATATTCACAGTTTGTTCCTTTATTGATTACTGTAGAAGCTCTTTATATATTATGGACAGTGTTGATGATTACATGCATTACATTTTCCATCTCCTAATCACTTCTTCTATGGTATCTTCCAGTGTCCAGACATTTAACAAAAAATTCAATGTAATTAACATTAACCGTCTTTTCTCCTATGGCTTGTAATTTGTGTAACTTCTCTAAGAAATCTTTTCCCTACTTCAAGTATACAAATATATTTTGCTTCTAATTAAAAAAAAAAAGCTTTGTTTTTATACACATATTTAGGTTTATCAATCTGAAATTAACTTTAGGCTATGCATTTGAGGGTATTTTTTTCCCATGTGTATAACTCCTGATTTTTTATTGAAAAATTAACAAACTATATTTAGTTTCTTTTCTTTATAATTTCTACCAATTCCAAAACTTTTCTTAAACAAGAAAAATCAAAAATTGAGCCATCACCTTGAATTAAAAATATAATAGGAAACTAGCAAAAAAATGCTTTCTCAGGTTGACAATTTTGAGCCGAACATTTTTCCAGAATGAAAGGTATGCTATGCTGTGCTTATTCATTCAGTTGTGTACTACTTTGTGACCCCATGGACTGTACCCCGTCAGCCTCCTGTATCCATGGGAATTCTCCAGGCAAGGTTGCCACGCCCTCCTCCAAGGGATCTTCCCAACCCAGGGACTGAACCCACGTCTCCTGCATTGCAAGTGGATTCTTTACTGACTGAGCTACCAGGGAAGCCCAAGAATACTGTAGTGAGTAGCCTATCCCTTCTCCAATGAGAGGTATGTATTTATGGATATATGTGTGTGTGTATCCTCCAAATACCATCAGTTAGTAAACACAGGTACCTAAATTACTGAAGTCTCTACTGTAAAAATTCTTAGTCTCTGTAATACCTCTGTGATAAAGACAGCTCCTGCTGAAAATGTCAGTATGGTTTTGATAAATGGAAGGAGGATGTGCTAATCAGAGGGTAAGTACATAGGGAGGAAAATTCTCTTAAGTTTCCTAAGCAAAACCAGAAATGGAGAAGGAGACTCTGTAAAAAGAAAAACAAAAATATGGCAGAACCATGTAACAGTAAAGCAGGGTAAGCCTGAAGCCAGAGAGACTTGGATTTGAGTCCTGGGTTTGTTACTTACAAGCTGTGTGACAGGGTAAGTTATTTAACCTCAAAGAACATTAGTTTCCTCAAAGGTAAGGATAACACCCAAACATAAAAAAAAAAAATCCCCAAAACAGCAACAACAACAAAAAAACAGGATTAATATAATGGTAAGATATAATGCTGGTCATAACTAGAGCAGGAAATGGCAACCCCCTCCAGTATTCTTGCCTAGAGAATTTCATGGACAGAGGAACCTGGTGGGCTACAGTCCATGGGGTCGCTCAAACAGTCAGACACGACTGAGCTACTAACACACAAAGTAACTAGGTCACCTGACTTACGTGCTATTTAATAAGTGATACCCATTATTATCATAAAATGGAAGTGACCAAAAGACACTGATGAAACCAAAATTATTTTCTCTTTGAAAAGTATTTGCTAAACCTTGCAAAATAATGAATAACTTTCTAGAAATATTAGTCTAGTATCAAATACTGTAGTGAAGGAAGTTTACTTTTAAGAACAATTAAGTACTCCATTCTTGATACTGTTTAAACTTAACATAGAATTACTTGGTGACAGACCATGACCAGATAGGATTTGTCCAGGCATGTAAAGCTAGTTCAACATTTGGATCCAAGATATTAGAAGGTGAGAAATAACAATAATAAATATCTATGAAAAAAAATTAGGTCATGTTAAGTGACTTGCACATTTCATGCACTTAAGTGTGTGTACTCAATTTCCATTTACTCATTACAGTAAAAAGAGTTTGAAATGGCAGAAATAAAAAAATCAAGCAAGGCTGTTCAACATAACAGGCAAAACAAGAAAAGTCATATATCATGTTCATGGATAAAAAAATAAACATCTGGCAAAATCCAACACAATCACAACGAACTAAGCAGTTTATGGATAGATGGGAATTGCCATAACTTGACAATAAACATATATTAAAAAGCTTCAGCTTATATCATATTTGAGAGTAAAAGACTGAAAGCTTTTGCCCTAAGCTTGGCAAAAATCCACCCTCACCATTCTAATTTAATATAGCTCAAGAGTTCTAACCACTGCAAAAAGACAAGAAAAGAAATAAAACATCTACAAATAAGAAAAATTATTTGCAGATGACATAATTATCTATATAGAAAATCTCAAGAAGTCTATGAAAAATAACAAAAAACTAAACGAGTTCAGCAATATTGCAGAAAATAACATCAACAACCAAAAAAAATCACATTTATATATACTATCAATGAGAATGCTAAAACAAAAATTAAAAACAAAGTACTATTTACAATTGTTGCAAAGGAAATTAAACACTTAAGTATACACTGAAAACATGCACAGGATCTGCGAGGTGAGATTTATAAAATGATGATAAAAGAAATCAAAGAACTAAATAAAAAGAGATGTACCATATTCAGGGATTAGAAGACCTAACGAAGTAGATATGTTAATTCTCACAAAATTTATCTAGAGGTTTAACCAGTTCCCATCAGAACATAATTACCTGGTGAAAGAAAATGAGTGGATAAAAATAAAATTAATACAAACCAGTAGCATGTGTAATGAACGAAGGGTTTTGCTGACATTAAAATGCTTCTGCAGCACTTCTTTCACACTTCTATCTTCTGAGAGACTCTAGATGAAAAAAATCAAAACAGAATTAAGGAAGACTGCAGTTTAAAACCTAAATATAATATTATGCCTCACTGGTTAGTTCACCTTATTAACTCTATCTAGTATTTGTTCATTATTAAATAGCTGCTGGACTTTGGGGGAAAACAAAAAATAAAAAACAAATTTCTGCTCTATTGATTTTCTCCTTATCCTCTTCCCTTTATGTTAATTCTGAAGACACAAAGATAAATATAATCGTTGTTACCATAAACTTTATTCAATCACAGTAGTGGGATGATCAAAATGTAGTAGTAAATGCAACACAGAATAAGGCTTATCTGTTGTTGTTTAGTCACTCAGTTTTGTCCAACTCTTTTCCAGCCCCATGAACTGCAGCTTGCCACGTTCTTCTGTCCATGGGATTTACCAGGCAAAACTACTGGAGCTGGTTGCCATTTCCTTCTCCAGGAGATCTTCCCGATTCAGGGACTGAACCAGTGTCTCCTGCACTGGCAGGCAGATTCTTCACCGCTGAGGCACCAGAATTTCCATAGCTTATTGGATCCACGCAGTCAAAGGCTTTGGCATAGTCAATAAAGCAGAAATAGATGTTTTTTTGGAACTCTCTTGCTTTTTCGATGATCCAGCAGATGTTGGCAATTTGATCTCTGGTTCCTCTGCCTTTCCTAAAACCAGCTTGAACATCTGGAAGTTTATGGGTCATGTATTGCTGAAGCCTGGCTTGGAGACTTTGGAACATTACTTTACTAGCATGTGAAATGAGAGCAATTGTGGGGTAGTTTGAGCATTCTTTGGCATTGCCTTTCTTTGGGACTGAAATGAAAACTGACCTTTTCCAGTCCTGTGGCCATTGTAGAGTTTTCCAAATTTGCTGACATAATGAGTGCAGCACTTTAACAGCATCATCCTTTACAAAGTGAAATATCTCAAATGGAATTCCATTACCTCCACTAGCTTTGATCCTAGTCTTGCTTCCGAAAGCCCACTTGACTTCGCATCCCAGAATGACTGGCTCTGGGTGAGTGATCGCAACATCGAGATTCTCTGGGTCATGAAGATCTTTTTGTATAGTTCTACTGTGTATTCTTGGCACCTCTTCTTAATATCTTCTGCTTCTGTTAGGTACATTCCATTTCTGTCTTTTATTGAGCCCATCTTTGCATGTAATGTTCCATTGGTATCTCTAATTTTCTTAAAGAGATCTCTAGTCTTTTCCATTCTATTTTTTTCTTCTATTTCTTTGCATTGATCACTGAGGAAGGCTTTCTTATCTCTCCTGCTATTCTCTGGATCTCTGCATTCACATGCTTGTATCTTTCTTTTTCTCCTTAGCTTTTTGCTTCTCTTCTTTTCACAGCTATTTGTAAGGCTTCCTCAGACAGCCATTTTGCCTTTTGCATTTCTTTTTCTTGGGGATGGTCTTGATCCCTGTCTCCTGTACAATGTCATGAACCTCTGTCCACAGTTCATTAGGCACTCTGTCTATCAGATCTAGTCCCTTAAATCTATTTCTCACTTCCACTGTATAGTCATTAAGGGATTTGATTTAGGTCATACCTAAATGGTCCAGTGGTTTTCCCCACTTTCTTCAATTTAAGTCTGAATTTAGCAATCAGGAGTTCATGATCTGAACCATAGTCAGCTCCCAGTCTTGTTTTTGCTGACTGTATAGAGCTTCTCCATCTCTGCCTGCAAAGAATATAATCAATCTGATTTCGGTGTTGACCATCTGGTGATGTCCATGTGTAGAGTCTTCTCTTGTGTTGTTGGAAGAGGGTGTTTGCGATGGCCAGTGCGTTCTCTTGGCAAGACTATTAGCTTTTGCCCCCCTTCATTCTGTACCCAAGGCCAAGTTTGCCTGTTACTCCAGGTGACTGGAGTAAACCTTTACTGCATGGATCACAATAAACTGTGGAAAATTCTGAAAGAGATGGGGATACCAGATCACCTGACCTGTCTCTTGAGAAACCTGTATGCAAGTCAGGACACAACAGTTAGAACTGGACATGGAACAGACTGGTTTCCAACAGGAAAAGGAGTACGTCAAGGCTGTATATTGTCACCCTGTTTATTTAACATATAGAGAGTAAAAGCTCAATATTCAAAAAGTAAGATTATGGCGACCAGTCCTTTCACTTCATTGCAAAAGATGGGTAAATAGTGGAAACAGTGGCTGACTTTATTTTGGGGGCTCCAAAATCACTGTAGACAGTGATTGCAGCCATGAAACTAAAAGATGCTTACTCCTTGGAAGGAAAGCTATGACCAACCTTGACAGCATATTAAAAAGCAGAGATATTACTTTGTCAACAAAGATCCGTATAGTCAAGGCTTTGGTTTTTCCAGTAGTCATGTATGGATGTGAGAGTTGGACTATAAAGAAGGCTGAGAGCTGAAGAGTTGATGCTTTCGAATTATGGTGTTGGAAAAGACTCTTCAGAGTCCCTTGGACTGCAAAGAGATCCAACCAGTCCACCCTAAAGGAGATCAGTCCCAGGTGTTCACTAGAAGGACTGATGTTGAAGCTGAAATTCCTAATACTCTGGCCACCTGATGTGAAGAGCTGAGTCATTGGAAAAGACTCTGATGCTGGGAAAGATTGAGGGCAGGAGGAGAAGGAGATGACAGAGGATGAGATTGTTGGATGGCATCACTGACTCGATGGACAAGGGGTTGGGTGAACTCCAGGAGTTGGTGATGGATGGGGAGGGACTGGCGTGCTGTGGTTCACAGGGATTGCAAAGAGTTGGACATGATGAGCAATTGAACTGAGCTACCAGAGAAGCAAAAATTCAAAAACAAGGTAAAGTATTACAAAGAATGCTTAAAATGTATGAGGTAATCAGCTAAAAAGAAGATACAGCATTACAATTTTAGGGAACAACATGAGCACTGCAGGGAGACTGTGGCATATGGACAAAAGATGCATAGTCACAACATCCTGAGGTTCAGTTACTGGCAGACTGACTGCATGGAAAGACAAAGGCAGCTTAATTGGAGATAACTGCAATTCTTCCATATAAGAAACAAAGTGAGTCTGAATTAGCACACTGGTGTGAAGACAAGAAAGAAAAACATTTATAGATGACACGTCTGATGGAGAATCTACTGGTGAGAAAAAGAGACAAAGGGTTGGAGAGGCGATACAAAAAAATGAGAAGATGAAACTATAGGGAATAGAATGACCCAGGAGAAGTGAAGAGGGAGATGTAGTCAGAAGTGAAACTTGCATTACTGACATCTAAGAAGTAAAGGAGAAAAAAGGAGCAAAGTAAGGGATTGGGAAAGATGCTGAAAAAGTGAACAGAATCCAAGAGAGAGCGATAAAACCAGGGGAAGAAAACAAGAGGGACACACTTCAAGAGGGAAGGTAATAAACTATGTACTTCGTATAACTAAATTAAGATATATTTTGAGATGTTGATGGCTTCAGATATTTAGGGGTCAATTGAACCAACCAGTCCATCCTAAAGGAGATCAGTCCTGGTTGTTCATTGGAAGAACTGATGTTGAAGCTGAAACTCCAATACTTTGGACACCTGATGCAAACAGCTGACTCATTTGAAAAGTCCCTGATGCAGGAAGGGATTAGGGGCAAGAGGAGAAGGGGACGACAGAGGATGAGATGGTTGGATGGCATTATCGACTCGATGGACATGGGTTTGGGTAGACTCCCGGAATTGGTGATGGACAGGGAGGCCTGGAGTGCTGCGGTTCATGAGGTTGCAAAGAGTTGGACACGACTGAGTGACTAAACTGAGGGCCATTTGAAAAGCAGTACCTAATATATACTTAATATATCAACTTTATAAGTTACTTGGTGAAAGTGAAAGTGAAGTCGCTCAGTCGTGTCCGACTCTTTGCGACCCCATGGACTGTAGCCTACCAGGATTCTCTGTCCACAGGATTCTCTAGGCAAGAATACTGGAGTGTGTTACCATTTCCTTCTCCAGGGGATCTTCCCGACCCAGGGATTGAAAGAGTCACCAATTTTAGAAGGACTACAGTTAATTTCAAAAATTTTTTAAAATATGTATTACTTTATTATTTTACACTCATCTGGTGTATTTCCATAGGGTATTTGACCCTGTTTATACAGCAACAACAAGCCCTTTAAGAGAAAAAGAAAAGACTAAAAACAGTGACTGCAGTGAATAAGGATCAATGAACTGTGAGGTTCATTTGGCACTGAACAAAAGATTAGATGGAAGGAGAGTAAATTCAGAGTTGGTAGAGACAAAAAGGCTTGACATAATTTTTCAAAAGTCACCTGCAAGGAATAAAAATTCTTTAACAACAATAACCAAAAAGCCCAGAAAACTAAGTATACTGTATTTTCTAGAGTTAAAACTGTATGTTTCTACTTGCCACTGGAAGAAGATCCAGATTCAGAAATAAGTTCAAGTCTAATGGGGTGAAGTTTTATGCTCTCAGTAAATACACTATCTAGTTATTATAGTTTCCAACCCTTGCTACTGTTTTTAGTCTTTATCTTATTCATGGAAGCTGTAGAGTCCCTTTTCGGCAATAAGCACAGGAGTAACAGCTGCAGAAACAACTTCTTAACAGGCTCACTGCAGTTTGCTTCACAGGCAGTTTCTCAGGAGAATGTTATAGGGAACAGCAATGTTATAGAGGAGCAACAGGATTCATGCTGCTCCAGGGACAACTCACTGGCAGCAGTATAGGTACCAAGTCTCCTAGTCTGTTCCTGTTAAACATTCTCACCTCCTGTTAACTGAAAGGTTAAGACAGCAGGGGATCTTTCTTGAACTTAGCTATACACTTTGTGGGAACTTCCTTTGAGGAGATATAGATATGGTCCTCTTAAGATGCTTTTATACAGAGATTTTTCTTACATTGCCTTGCTGAGATGGTGTTTATCCTGCTTACTTACACATTTGCATAGGGCTAAAACAAACACTCAAGCTGGTAGGATGTTTAGGTTCAAACCTATCATGAAGATATTTCTTGGATGTGATTCCATAGGTGACTTGTTAGCATTACTTTTGCTTTCTGTTTAAACCTGGAATTTGAAAAACTTGCTGGATAGTCAGCACTGAGAGAAAGGATAGCTCCTTCAATGCACACCCCCATTTTCAAGCAAGGCCTCTGGCCATGGTGCTGACATTTTAATTTTTTTCTTCAACTGAAGCTCATCTATTAACATATTCCAAATGCTATTGGCAAAAGGGACTAGACAGCTTCCTGAATAAGGTGAAGACTAAAAACAGTAGCAACAGACTGGGGACTATAATAACTAGGATAGTGTATTTACTAGGAGCATAAAACTTGATCCCATTCAGTTCAGTTCAGTTGCTCATCGTGTCCGACTCTTTGCGACCCCATGAACACAGCATGCCAGGCCTCCCTGTCCATTACCAGCTCTGGGAGTTATACAAACTCATGTCCATTGAGTCGATGATGCCATCCAACCATCCCATCCTCTGTCATCCCCTTCTCCTCCTGACTTTAATCTTTCTTAGCATCAGGGTCTTTTCCAATGAGTCAGTTCGTTGCATCAGGTGGCCAGAGTACTGGAGTTTCAGCCTCAGCATCAGTCCTTCCAACGAATATTCAGGACTGATTTCCTTTAGGATGGACTGGTTGGATCTCCTTGCAGTCCAAGGGACTCTCAAGAGTCTTCTCCAACACCACAGTTCAAAAGCATCAATTCTTTGGTGCTCAGCTTTCTTTATAGTCCAACTCTTACATCCATACACGACTACTGGAAAGGCCATAGCTTTGACTAGTTGGAACTTTGTTGGCAAAGTAAAGTCTCTGCTTTTTAACATGCTGTCTAGGTTTATCATAACTTTTCTTCCAAGAAGCAAATGTCTTTTAATTTCATGGCTGCAGTCATCATCCATAGTGACTTTGGAATCCAAGAAAATTAAGTCTCTCATTGCTTCTATTTTGTCCCCATCCATCTGCCATGAATTGATGGGACCAGATGCCATGATCTTTGTTTTCTGAATGTTGAGCTTTAGGCCAACTTATTCACTCTCCTCTTTCACTTTCATCAAGAGACTTTTTAGTTCTTCTTCACTTTCTACCATAAGGGTGGTGTCATCTGCACATCTGAAGTTATTGATATTTCTCCCTGGAATCCTAATTCCAGCTTGTGCTTCATCTAGCCCAGCATTTCTCATGATGTACTCTGCATAGAAGTTAAATAAGAGGGAGAAAATATACAGCCTTGATGTACTCCTTTCCTGATTTGGAATCAGTCCATTGTTCCATGTCCAGTTCTAACTGCTGCTTCCTAACCTGCATACAGATTTCTCAGGAAGCAGGTCAGGTGGTCTGGTATTCCCATCTCTTTCAGAATTTTCCACAGTTTATTGTGATCGATACAGCCAAAGGCTTTGGCATAGTCAATAAGAAGTAGATGTTTTCCTGGAACTCTCTTGCTTTCTCCATGATCCAATGGATGTTGGCAATTTGATCTCTGGTTCCTCTGCCTTTTCTAAATTTAGCTTGAACATCTGGAAGGACACAGTTCATGTACTGTTGAAGCCTGACTTGGAGAATTTATCCCATTATACAGGAACTTATTCCTGAATCTGGATCTTCTTCCAGTGAGAAGTAGAGAATATAGTGTACTTCATTTTCTGGGCTTTTTGGTTGTTTTTTTTTTTGTTTGTTTCTGGGCATATTCCAAAGGGAGGTGGCAAATGATGATTAGGATGGGGCAAGAAAATATCAGTGCTAAGAGACAGAAACTCCAGTGGTACTAGTTCTACCTTAAGAAAAGAAAGAACCACAAAATAATCAGAAAGATGACGGGAGTGTTTTAACATTCATTCCTATCATCCTGCCCCTTAACTCAGTGCTCAGCAAAGGACAAAAAAAAAAGGGGGGGCAAGCAACTCTATTATCAGATGCTTACCATTTTCTGAATCCTCAAAAGTTATACTTCACAGAATCTGTCACCATCTACTTCCTTTATTAAGATGCTCAGAATACAACACGGCAGGGAAGGACAGAAAAATCCAGGACAGGACAGTACAATCTAGGCTTATGGAGTCATTTTAGGAAGAGAAAGTGAGCAGAGAGAATAATACAATAAGCCCAGGGAAATCACAGACATTTAAATACTAGGAAAGATTGCATCTGATCACTAAAGCAATCAGAGAAATAACTATCGTTAAGATGACAATCAGTTTAAGATTTAGGAAGGTGAAAGTTTGTGACACACTCAAAAGTGGATTCACAGGCCAAAAATCTAGAGCTCTGATGCACTTCAGACCCAGGTAAAGAAGAAGACAATATAAGACCACCAACTATAAAGTGTTCATAAAGCATGGAATCCTTCAGTCAGATGCAGTATCAAGAAAAATTACATGATGTAGTAAATATCTGAGTTTCAGGCAAAATTAATTTGGGGAGGAGGGTAGAAGGGAAGACTCACTAGTTATATCATGACACAATATCTAGGTTTTAAGGAAAACAGTCAATTATTTTCACATAAAATTCTGTACAGTTATATTAGGAAAAATAATTAACAATCAGAATAAAGGTAGAACACAGTAAAAAGATAAACCAGAGAATAACATTTAAGGTTTGAATCCTTCATGTAAAAACTTCAGCATGTACATAAGGCCTGAAATGCTATAAACCAAATAATTACTTTGCAGTGCAAGGAGGAAAGATGGGCATGAACATAAGGGAAAATTCTACTTTTTATCATGTTTCTTAAGCACTGAGTAAATTTTATTATATGAGCTTTTAATTTAAAAAACAGTGTCAAAATTAATAGTGCTTACATGAGCAGAGTATTTTAAAATCAAAAGAAGAATCAAGTTTCATTTATACAAGCTGAGTAAGTTCTGCACATGTAATGTACAGTAACATGATTATAGTTAACAATATAGTACTATATACTTGAAATTTGCTTAGAAGATAAAACTTAAGTGTTTTACCACAAAATTTTTAAAAAATGAGAAAAAAATCTATACGAGGTGATGGATATGTTAAATAGCTTGATTGTGCTATTTCACAATGTATACCAAAACATCAAGTTGTACACTAATATAAACAATTTCTAATTTGTCAATCATACCTCAACAAAGACGGGGAAAAAATTAGAGAGCAAAATAAATGCAGAGTCTCATTTTTAATTTGGTATTGATATTAAAGATTTTATAGTAAAAATATCAACTACCATTATTGCTATAACATAAAAAAATCTTTTTAGAGCCTATGAATATAGACCGTGTTATGTTTGTTGTTTAGTTGCTCAGTTGTTCCAACTCTTTGTGACCCCATGGACTGCAGCTGATCAGGGTCCTCTGACCACGAGATTTCCCAAGCAAGAATACTGGAGTGGGTTTTTCCTCCTCCAATAGACTGTGTAACTCTAAGCAGACCTAATCATCCTCACACATTAGTATTTAATATTACAGACCAGTTATTCCCAATTCTTATAAAATCAAGGACTCCAATATTTTCTACAAGGCCCATATTTTTAATGTGTGAGATTTATCAGGAACACTTTTTCCAAACACATTATTAAGCACATATTCACATACATACACTCTCTCCCTTCTCCCTAACAACTAAAACTTTTCAGTTATAAGATAAATGGATGCCAGTATGCTTAGTTGATACAACAGCCTGCAGAAGTTATGCTCATCAACTTAAGTAAATTTACAGAGTCCACAAGGTTTAGTAAATGCAAGAACTCAAAGATGGCATTTGTCAATAGAGATAATATAACCAAAGGTGCCAGTCTAAAATGCATCTTAACAGACCAAAGAAGAAAAAAGCTTAACTGTTCATAAGAAGGAATATCCACAGTCTATAGGTACGTATGAACTTTACTAAGTTAGTATATTGCTAAACTTGCAAAATAAAATATTTAATGATGAAATTCATTAACAAAATAATCTAAAATATAAACAAGATATACAACAAATCTCATAAAGTTCTTTTGAGGAAAAAAACAGGAGGTATGACATTTCAGCTGTTTTTTAAAAAAAAACACACAACAGTATATATTAATGCAGTTTTATGCCAAAGAAACATTAGAAACTTTATGCTAATTTACAGATTATAAAAGTTTTCAAGATTCAACTGCTTTCAAATGGTATAGCAAGACACAAAAATAACTTTAATATTATTGTTTTTGTTCCAAATTACCTGTACATTCTCATTCCATTTCTCGGCAAAAATCTTCTCTGGAAATACGGCAGGTAGAGATAATTGTTCTTTAAATATTTTAAGGTACTGTGGAAAACTAAATGAATTCATTAAGTGTATCTGCCGGTGGGAAAATCGTGACTTCACTCTTTTTTCTAAGAGTTCCAAAATATCCTTAAAAACAAACAAAAATCTCCATAAGACGCATGTTTAAAATAACCATACCAATGATACAGGTATAATGACTTGAGCTATCACTTATAACTAGCAATGCTTAGCCTATAATACACAATTAAGCATTTAAAAAATTTCTGCAAGGTTCTAAAGACTTTAATTATTCCCTTGATATACTTAGGACTACAAGGTAGTACAGGTAAGACAATGTGACTTGTAAATAAATCAAACCTCTAAAAATATTTTTAATGCAAGCTACTTTTAATCCTCTTCTAAGCACTTGTAGGTCTGGTGATGTCAATGATGTCCTGATTAACCTTTTTCTAATTATGTTTTTCTCTGTTAATCTTTAACACTGCAAGACCTACAATAACTGCTAAAAAATTATAACGGTAGTGAATATAGCTGTATTCTAGAGTAACATGAAGAGTCTCAATATGGAATTTCAAACAGTCTATGAAGTTCATTTAAAAAAAATTAAGATAATAAAATGTAGTTAGACTTAATAATTAACATTGATGAAAACATACAACATTGTTTTCATTGTTTTATGTAAGAAAAACTCAAGCAGTAGCATATGTGATGAAAAAATTCAGTTCACTAAACTATACAGATTAAGCTCAAACTACACTAGATGTAAGAAACAAAGTATAGAAAAGGAAACTGGCAAGAATACAGCATTACATTGGTAAAATAAATTATTCTGTCTTCTGGCTCTTTTATAACATTTGAGAAGCTATGTACTACTTTCCCTTAAGAGAGGGAGCAAGTTTAGTGTCAATTTTCTATAAAAAGAAAAAAAGCTGTGGTGAGGTCCAGAAATATGGAATTTCAAATCTACCCAGATGACTGTAGGTTAAGAAACCAATGATACATAGGGAAGAATTAAAGACATCATGGCTAATGTGGGAATGAAGAGAGGAAAGATGAATAGTTTGGGGCTTGAAGTAGGAGGGTGACTGAAAAACTTGAGATATTTTTATAGGTACAGAAAAATACAGTGTCAGCATAAGAAAACTACAAGTTATTTCAGAAATACTACACATTAATTTTCTACTGAGGAGGAATTCTAGATCACGGATCTGAGTAGGTACTTGAAAGGTAGCGGAAGCAACACTGGGCAAACAGAATTAAGAGCCTTAACTTAGGAATGGGAGAAGACAGAAGTCTGTATAGTCAAAGCTACGGTTTTTCCAGTAATCATGTAGAGATGTGAGAATTGGATCATAAAGAAGGCTGAGTGCCAAAAATTGATGCCTTTGAACTGTGGTGCTGGAGAAGACTCTTGAGGGTCCTTTGGACTGCATGGAGATCAAACCAATCAATCCTAAGAGAAATCAACCCTGAATATTCATTGGAAGGACTGGTACTGAAGCTGAAGCTCCAAAACTCTGGCAACCTGATGCAAAGAGCTGACTAAATGGAAAAGACTATGATGCTGGAAAAGATTGAAGTAAAAGAAAAACAGGACAGCAGAGCATGAGACAGCCAGATAGCATCACTGATTCAACAGACATGAATTTGAGCAAACTCTGGGAGATAGCGGACGACAGGGAAGCCCGGGATGCTGCAGTCCATGGGGTTGCAAGGTGTCAGGCACAACTTAAGAACTAAATGACAACAAAAGAATTTTAGAGGTGAACACTAACCGATATTTTTATGGTAGACAGTCATGACAGAAGTTGGTAATGTGGGGATAGAGGGAGTAGCGAAAATAAAATTCCTGCCACAGGGAAGAGGTTATTTGCTAGCAAAATCACTACTCTATCAATCCTTCTGCTCTTTCCCTCTAAAAATGGAAACCTAGATGGACTTCAATCACACAGTTGGAGAGTTACACAGCTAGAAAATTAAACATACAGAATAAAAAGAGCCTTCACTAAGGAACCACAAACCCTTTATTTGGGCCCTCGTTGAGACGACAGCATCTGCCATTGCCACTTCCATCTTAAGGTAGAGCTTTTAGCAAGAAGGAACAGGCTTCCTTAACGACTGTGTTATATTGCTATTTTTCAGAAAGAAGAATAAAGATATGTGGAGAACCCACCAGATTTAGTCTGAGAAAGGCTTATTATGAAAGCATACATCGAAAGCTCTAAAGCTACTCTTTAGAGACTGTTCATGTGGTTCTCAAGGCAAGAATACTTAAGTGGTTTGCCATTCCTTTCTCCAGTGGACCACATTCTGTCAGACCTCTCCACCATGACCTGTCTGTCTTGGGTGGACCCACACGGCATGGCTTAATTTCACTGAGTTAGACAAGGCTGTGGTCCATGAGATCAGATGAACAGTATGAAAAGAACGAAACATGAACAGTATGAAAAGGCAAAAGACAGGACACTGAAAGATGAACTCCCCAGGTTGGTAGGTCCCCAATACGCTATTGGAGATCAGTGGAGAAATAAGTCTATAAAGAATGAAGGGATGGAGCCAAAGCAAAAACAACACCCAGGTGTGGATGGGACTGGTGATAGAAGCAAGGTTCAATGCTGTACAGAGCAATATTGCATAGGAACCTGGAATGTCAGGTCCATGAATCAAGGCAAATTGGAAGTGGTCAAACAGGTGATGGCAAGAGTGAACATCAACATTCTAGGAAGCAGTGAACTAAGATGGACTGGAATGAGTGAATTTAACTCAGATGACCATTATATCTACTACTGTGGGCAGGAATCCCTTAGAAGAAATGGATTAGCCATCATAGTCAACAAAAGAGTCCGAAATGCAGTACTTGGATGTAATCTCAAAAATGACAGAATAATCTATGTTTGTTTCTAAGGCAAACCATTCAATATCACAGTAAACCAAGTCTATGCCCCAACTAGTAACGCTGAAAAAGGTGAATTTGAATGGTTCTATGAAGACCTACAAGACCTTCTAGAACTAACACCCAAAAAACATGTCCTTTTCATCATAGGGGACTGGAATGCAAAAGCAGCAGGAGAGAAACACCTGGAGTAACAGGCAAATTTGGCCTTGGAGTACAGAATGAAGCAGAGCAAAGGCTAATAGAGTTTGGCCAAAAGAACGCACTAGCCATCGCAAACACCCTCTTCCAACAACACAAGAGAAGACTCTACATATGGACATCACCAGATGGTCAACACCAAAAACAGACTTATTATATTCTTTGCAGGCAAAGATGGAGAAGCTCTATACAGTCAGCAAAAACAAGACTGGGAGCTGACTGTGGCTCAGATCATGAACTCCTGATTGCTAAATTCAGACTTAAATTGAAGAAAGTGGGGAAAACCACTAGACCATTCAAGTATGACCTAAATCAAATCCCTTATGACTATTCAGTAGAAGTGAGAAATAGATTTAAGGGACTAGATCTGATAGACAGAGTGCCTAATGAACTGTGGACAGAGGTTCATGACATTGTACAGGAGACAGGGATCAAGACCATCCCCAAGAAAAGAAATGCAAAAGGCAAAATGGCTGTCTGAGGAAGCCTTACAAATAGCTGTGAAAAGAAGAGAAGCAAAAAGCTAAGGAGAAAAGGAAAGATATACCCACTTGAATGCAGAGTTCCAAAGGAAAGCAAGGAGAGATAAGAAAGCCTTCCTCAGTGATCAATGCAAAGAAAGAGGAAAACAAAAGAATGGGAAAGACTAGAGATCTCTTCAAGAAAATTAGAGATACCAAGGGACTATTACATGCAAAGATGGGCTCGATAAAGGACAGAAATGGAATGTACCTAACAGAAGCAGAAGATATTAAGAAGAGGTGGCAAGAATACACAGAAGAACTGTACAAAAAGATCCTCATGACCCAGATAATTATGATGGTGGGATCACTCAACTAGAGCCAGACATTCTGGAATGTAAAGTCAAGTGGGCCTTAGGAAGCAAGACTAGGATCAAAGCTAGTAGAGGTGATGAAATTCCAGTGGAGCTATTTCAAATCCTGAATGATGATGCTGTGAAAGTGCTGCACTCAATATGCCAGCAAATGGAAAACTCAGCAGTGGCCACAGGACTGGAAAAGGTCAGTTTTCATTTCAGTCCCAAAGAAAGGCAATGCCAAAGAATGCTCAAACTACCGCACAACTGCACTCATCTCACACACCAGTAAAGTAATGCTCCAACTTCTCCAAGCCAGGCTTCAGCAATATGTGAACCTTGAACTTCCAGATGTTCAAGCTGGTTTTAGAAAAGGCAGAGGAACCAGAGATCAAATTGCCAACATCTGCTGGATCAACAAAAAAGTAAGGCAGTTCCAGAAAAACATCTATTTCTGCTTATGGACTATGCCAAAGCCGTTGACTGCATGGATCACAATAAACTGTGGAAAATTCTGAAAGAGATGAGAATACCCGACCACCTGACCTGCTTCTTGAGAAACCTGTATGCAGGACAACAGTTAGAACTGGATATGGAACAACACACTGGTTTCAAATAGGAAAAGGAGTAAGTACATCAAGGCTGCATATTGTCACCCTGCTTATTTAACTTATATGCAGAGTACATCATGAGAAATCCTGGGCTGGAGGAAGCACAAGCTGGAATCAAGATTGCCAGAAGAAATATTAATAACCTCAGATATGCAGATGACACCACCCTTATGGCAGAAAGTGAAGAAGAACTAAAGAGTCTCTTGAAGAAAGTGAAAGAGAGAAAAGTTGGTTTAAAGCTCCACATTCAGAAAACTAAGATCATGGCATCTAGTCCCATCACTTCATGGCAAATAGATAGGAAACAGTGGAAACAGTACTGACTTTATTTTTGGGGGCTCCAAAACTACTGCAGATTGTGATTGCAGCCATGAAATTAAAAGATGCTTACTTCTTGGAAGGAAAGCTATGATCAACCTAGACAGCATATTAAAAAGCAGAGACATTACTTTGCCAACAATTTCTGTCTAGTCAAGGGTATGGTTTTTCTAGTAGTCATGTATGGATGTGAGAGTTGGACTATAAAGAAAGCTGAGCGCCGAAGAATTGATGCTTTTGAACTGTGGTGTTGGAGAAGACTCTTGAGGGTTCCTTGTATCGCAAGGAGATCAACCAGTTCATCCTAAAGCAGATCAGTCCTGGGTGTTCACTGGAAGGACTGATGTTGAAGCTGAAACTCCAATATTTGGCCACCTGATACAAAGAGCTGACTCATTTGAAAAGACCCTGATGCTGGGGAAGAATGAGGGCAGAAAGAGAAGGAGATGACAGAGGACAGGATGGTTGGGTGGCATCACCAACTCAATGGACAACGGTTTGGGTAAACTCTGGCAGTTGGTGATGGACAGGGAGGCCTGGTGTGCTGTAGTTCATGGGGTCTCACGAGTTGGACAGGACTGAGCAACTGAACTGAACTGAACTTTAGAGAAATAGTACTAGCAGGACTGTTGAAAGATGACTTAGTAAAGTGCTTCCCATTTCCAAAAAAGAGAAGTAGCTGTAGAAAAGGAAATTAAGTGGAAGGGCCTGGCATAAGTTTGCTAAAAATGAAGGAAAAAAAGGATAAAAATTATGAATGCATGGCAGCCACAGTGTTAGTACTATGATGACTCATATTAGTATTATAGTGACTCTTAAATACCAGTTTTACCTGAATTCAATAAGAAAGTTCATATAAGGAGAGTAAAAGAAGGTAAACACAATGCTTTTTGGCCTTTTGCCTAGTAGCATATGTTCTTGTCAGCTTAGTATCTGATACATATTCTGAGGACAATGAATTAAATGTATTTCTGGAACTAGGAGATGGAAAGGAGCTTGCTTCATCCACTCCACCCATCAATCTGTTATTGCAGTACTTTCAAGAATGGTACACCCACTTCCAGGAAAAGTTTTTAAAAAGACAGAGTAAACACAAACAGACCTACATAAACTGTCTGAAGATTTAACATATATGGAATCTTCACAGAGTAATGTGATAACATTAAGACTTCAATTAAAATCATTCTAAAAATCTCCCAAGGAGCAAAGGAGCTAGTGACTACTATGATAACATGACAGAAATAATCCTTCCATTTCCAGAGATGTGTACCTACAAAGTTGGGTTAGTATCATTTTAAGCTGATTCCAAGCACTTTTAAAAATATGGAAAGAATCTTAAATATAAAAAGTATGAGAAACCATTAGCAATTTTTATAAAATGGTGGTGAGGTTAACTTTCTCTTTATTTACTAATGTAGAATTATATAATATTTATTAGCAAAATCTCACTTCACATTTTTATTCAGTAATCTGAGTGAAATGGAGGGAGGTATTTGCATACAAGCTTGTGTGATAAATGTTTCCTTGTTTCCTTTGAGTTAAAAAGTGGCATTAAGTGTGTGAAACACTAATGAAATACATCAGTGAGCTACATAGTAACTAAGTCAGTTATTAAGCTTTAATTTTCCAAATACGATAATCAATTGTTTTTAAATAGACAGACTTACCAATCTGCATGTAAGACCAATAATTACTACTGGAGTCTGTGCAGACTGAGAAATGTCAAGAAGGTTATAGAGGAGTGTTTGGTTTTTATGATGAGCAAAAAGATCAAATTCATCTAATATGAAGATCACTGGGCAACTACTAGTCCGGTCACCTAAGAAAAAATAAGAGTTTTATATTAAAAAGCAGTTATATCAACCTTTCTTAAATTTCCAAACTATTTAGTACATTTCATTTTCTAAAATTCAATCCAACAAAAGTACATTGTTAACCTACTTTGGGTAGGGCACTTACCAATGCATGTTCAATTATTCAACAAAAAAATTATTTAAAAGACAAAATAGCTCCTATTGCCCTCAAGTACTTCAGTCTAATTATCAGACTTCCAGTAGCTTTACTGATGAAAAGTTAAGAAAATCATTTAAATGACTGAAGACTATTGTTTCTTAAATTATGTAAATAATTCTTCTATCATCAGAAAACAGACAAAGATTTTTAACCTACATAGACCAAAATACTTTGGGTTTAAATATAAAAGTACATAAAACTATTACTTCAAAACAGACTCACTTTTAGTTAGAAATGCAAAGTAAGTCTTCCCTTGAAAATAATTTTTATAAACAATGGTAACACTGTGAAGTATAACCAAAGCTACTTTAACTCCTACTAATGACAATTTCAATTTTTCAAAAACAGGGAAAACTTTTACATGACTCTGGATTCATTTTCCTCACTTCAACAATGGAAAGTGCTTTAAGAGAACAAGCACTATTTCCTTAAGGTCAAAGGCTTTATAGCTGCATAAACAAGTGAAAAAAATCTGGTAATAAACAGGTTAATTAATAATTCTTTTAATTATTATCAGATATTATAGTTTGGATAATACTATCTAAAAGATAATAAGACATATACATTAACCTAAAAGACATTAAAACCACAGGACCACTCAGAAGTCTAGACACAGACCTACATAAGGCAGAAATTTCATTTCTGATAAAATATAGTATTACATAACAATGGAGAATTGGTATATTCAAGCCATCTCCACTTTACACCTTTCCAAAACAAATTCCAGCTAAATTATGAATTATAAGTGTACGTACTGGATGAAAATATAAGTGTATGTCTTTAAAGTGTGAAAAGATAAAATTTTTGATTCTGTAAATAATTTAAAACTTCTATTCATGAGTAATGTCCAAACCAAAATTAAGAAAAAAACAAGTACAAGAATTCTCACAGTCAAGTATGAGGTAAACCACCAAAATAAAGCAAAGAACAGGAAAAACACAAATCAGGAAATATCAGTGGCCAATTAAAATTTGATATGAACATCATGAGTACCCAAATTATTAAAATTAAACTGAAAATTTTTTTCTATTAAAAAGCAAACAAACAAACAAAAACAATTGTTTGAGGTTCTGAAAAAAAGTACTTTAAAATATGTTTAGAAAATGGATCTTCTAGGTTAATTTGGTAATCAGTATTTATGCTTTTAAATGTGAAATCTTTAACCCAGTATTCTACTCATTGAAATTTACCCCAGGAAATCTGGATGATCATTTAAGCATTTCTTCCTAATTATACAAAATCAGAAATAAAAGTTGATAGCTGGTGATTGTTATAATTTATTATGTCTTACAATTTTAAAATAGGTTACAATTTAAAAATGAGATATATGAGAACCATAAAAATGATCATACACTCAATATTTACAGACATGGAAAGATGCTTACAACATACTATGAGTAAGTGAAAAGATATATCATCTCACAATTAAAAAAACATTTCATTCTTATAAAAATGATACTAATAATATACTATAGATGAATAAAGATATGAAATAAAATGTTAACTGGAATAATCACTATTAATAGGAATTTCAGTAGTCATTATTTCTTTTTATATTTATTTTTTGTAAGCATATGATCAGGGGAAAAGTATAGCTAAACTATTGATACTGTTAAATAAGCTAATATTTACCTTTTTTAAAGCTTCCAGAAGAAATGAAAGGTTTTCAGCAAAGCTACCCTGAATAACAAAAAAGACACCATGACTAGAAGTTTATCGAAATAAAGAATAAAAGAGGGCTATATGACTCCAGACACTGTATAAATAGTTTTATGTATTTTTCTCGTAAATGAAAGTCATTGGCCAGATTCTGAACTCCATCTCTTGTATGCTTACAATCTAAAACTTTAATATTATAGTAGAGATGGCATAACACTGAAAATGGGATTATGCCATGTTCAAAATTTTATATTTTCTGGATAAAATCTGTAAAAATTTAATCAAAGGTAGTTTTTAAGAGTTGTTATACTCTAAACACAATCAGAGAAAAAAAGAAATTCACTGTACTTTTATCTTCAAACATGTCAGTCTGTTCTGAGTCTCAAACCCATACCACTAAAAAAATGACCATGAATTTGAATGAGATCCCAAAGGAAAAGGAAGAAGATACCTGCCGCAAACATCCAATACAACAGTGTTTCTCTATTGAAGAGCAGATTATAGAATTTGTATATATCATATCAAATTTGGCTATCTTTATTTGGAACACAGTCAATACATTTTTGGGTACAATTTAAATATTCTGGATAGAAACTAACAGAGTAGCAGATGCATTATCCAGATGTTCCAGCTTGTGGATAAAGGCCTTGTTAAAATATTTTTTCACTGAAGTCCTTAATTTTTACTTCATTCAAATTTCTTAATTTAAAGAAAACAGTCAACTTTAAACTTGAGGTGATGTAAAGGACAAAAGATACTTGTTTGTTTCCCAGTTGAGAGAGCTGACATAAAATAACATATGTTTTAAAGAGCTTCTACACATTTTGTGATTACATGCTGTCAAGAAATATTACTTCCAAAGTACGTAGGGCAAGAGGTATCTACCATAATGTAAACAAAAGCTCAGACAAACTGTTGGAAAATCAGTGGTCAAAGTTACTCAAAGACTGCTTATCTTTACTATTTAATAAATAAATAAATTTATTTATTTATTTTTAGTTGTGCTGGGTCTTTGTTGCTGCATGCAGGCTTACTCTAGTTGCAAAGAGTGGGGGCTACTCTTATTTTTGTGGCTTCTCTGATTGCAGAGCATGAGCTCTGTCTAGAACGTGGGCTCCGCAGTTGTGGCACACAGGCTTAGCTGCCCCACGGTATGTGGAATCCTCCTGGACACAGGGTTGAACCTGTGTTTCGTGCACTGGTAGGCAGATTCTTACCACTGGATTACCAGGGAAGGCTAATTTTTTTTAAAAGACTATTACACTTTACAGTAAGTATATACTTAGATAAATTCATATGTACATATTATAAGAATTTACTTATGTAAGCATATATTTATATAAATATACACACATACATATACATATGTGTGTCTGTATAAAAGTATATACAAATTTGCTCTAAATACACAAAACAGAAAGGCTCTGGGGTTAAATGACTTAGATTCTTAATGTCCAGCCTTTGTTATTTTATGACTTTAGACACACTAATTATGTCTTACCCTCCAGGTGCCTAATTGATATAATGTAGGAGTTAATAATCTGTATATGTGAGGATTATGATATCAATACTAATGACTAGGATGCTAAGTAGCTGTGCCATGAATTATTTCATACAATCCAATACAAATAGCAATATTTAGAAAAGTTAGAAACACGAATCTACATCAAGTGGAAACCAAAACCTAAACAGATTCTATGTAACAGTAATTCTGCTTTGCCAAGGAGGCCACTATCTTTTATACTACATTCTGGACAAGGGGAAAACAACATATTTCAGAAGGAACATTTGAACTTGTACTTCAAAAACCTGTAGGTAATGGAAGGTAACACAGCACTGGCTCAACTTCTTATAGATAATTTTTCATTAACTGGAGGACAACTGCTTTACAATGTTGTCTTAGTTTCTGCTGTATAATAACATGATTCAGCTATAAGGATAAATATTAATATATCCCCTCCTTCTTGAGCCTCCCTTTCATTCTTGCCCATCATCACAGAGCACTGAGCTGAGCTCCATGTGTTATGTAGCAGTTTCCCACTAGCTATGTATTTTACACATAGTTCAACTTTACTTATAGTTAATTTCTAAGAATAAAATTACTAGATGTTAGGTGGCTCACACAACAATGGCAGTGTTATTATAGTCCATAAAACACAGTTTAGAGGAACATCACTGCATCATCACCAGTGACCAGAAAATGAATTTGAAATGTACACAACCCACTTCAACTGCAGTAAGCTGAGGAGTCACTTCATGATGAAAATTACCTCAGCTTCAAGTTAAATTCATCATGTTTCCCTTGAACCTAATAAATCAAGTTGACAGGTAAAATGTTTAATACAAGTTTCAAAACATTTCTAATCAGTTAAATTATTTATGTTTACTGCCCTGAGATCCCAAGGTACAATAATGATGTGGGTAACTTTCTGAGAATATTTTAATAGTAAAATACAACTGTCATTTGCACAGTATCTTAGCATCCAATTTAAAGAACAAACAAAAATAATTATGTTTAATACTTCTTTTCATCTTTAGAAAAATGTGTGAAGTATAAAAGACAATGCCAATGTAACTGGTGAGGGATCTGAAATTCATAGATACTTATTAGACACGATATACAGGTAGTCAATATAGTCAATAGTTACAAATGTACCATTTGTAGCTTCAAATTCAGTACATTTTCTACTACTCTCATGCTATCCAAATCTCTTAAGACTAGAAATAGACTAATAGAGTGTTAATATTTTTAAAAGCAGATTAATCTATCTCCAAGGGTAGAGAATCAGAATATTTTTCTTACAAAGAAACAACTCAGATAATATTTAAACAAATCTTGATTTCTTAAACTATTTTATAACTAATATGAAAAGTGCAAGTGAAAGCCACTCAGGCATGTCTGACTCTTTACGACCCCATGGACTGTAGCCTGCCAATCTCCTCTGTCCATGGAATTTTTCAGGCAAGTATACTGGAATGGGTTGCCATTCCCTTCTACAGGGAAATTTTTCTGACCCAGGGATTGAACCTGGGTCTCCTGCACTACAGGCAGATTCTTTACTGTCTGAGCCACAGAGGAAGCCCTAATATAACCAATAAAATCTACTTCAAAAAGTCGAAACTTAAAAGATTTGATGAATAAATACATCCTATACACTGTACATTCTTATGATAAGAATCTTGTATATTTCATTTTAGAATCTCTGAACCGTTCCTACTCTTCCGAAATATAAACAGGTCCATGCTATACAGACTTTACTTTGAATCCTATTTAATAAAATAATGAAAATGATACTTACAAAAACTTTATCTCCAACTACATTTTCCAGATTTAACTGTCTTGTGATTTCCTTTAGGGCAATTTTATCATTGATCTGCAGCAGTCCTAAAATAAAACCCGTTTAAAAGTAGGTCATAAAAAATCAAATAAGTATTTGATACAATGCAGATTATTTTCTAGTCAAGTTTTTTAATGCTTTTAAAGATTTAACTAGAAAGAATAAGTCAAAACTTTTAGTTTACATTATTTCCTTTTTAAAATTTAATAGTGAAAACATTAAATAGACTCAAAGAACCATCTTCCTTGGAATTAATGTCATTTAAAAAAGGATAAGAACACATGTACACTCATGGCTGATTCATGTTAATGTATGGCAAAACCACTACAATACTGTAAAGTAATTAGCCTCCAATGAAAATAATTTTTAAAAAAATCAATACAAAAAAATGAGACCTTATGTGCCTTTATTAATAATTTTTTTAATTTCTAAAAATATTGTGCATAGTGTGCTAAAGTAAGTCTATTAAACAAAGATTTAGTTTTTAAAATATAGTTATTAATGCAGATTTTAAATATATGAGTAAATTTAGTCTCATAATGTAAAAAGCTCATATGCTTACATAATTCCAATGGCAAAATGAGAATATACTTACCATTTAAGTGAACTTGTAGTATGTTTTCACTCACTCCTTCTACTTCCATTAGTTCATTCAAAGCATGGTTTATTAACTAAATAATATTAAAAAGTTTATGAAATATTTAATAAGTAAAAGATGATAAGCCCATATTCTTTTTTAAACTATAAGTAATAGGAACAGAATATTAACAGCTGTCACTGAAAATTAACCATTAAATTTGCAGATTTTCTACAGACAGAAAGTTGAACTAGAACTTCTAATGTCTGATTTAGTAAGATATCAGAACCAGGACTGATGCCACATTCTCTCAATCAGCTACCCAAACTTCTGATAAATGTTTAGAAATAACCCTTAAGTTTTCAAAGGAAATACTTCTTTGCAGTAGAAGTCACAAAAAACTACAGGTATTTAAGAACTTTACGTCTCAGTCAGTTCATTACATGTCTACAGTACTGACTCTACAAAATTATTATTGAAATCAGTTAAAAGCTATTGAAAATAAGTACCATAATAATACTAAATGACTGCAAAATATCTACCTTCAATACATTAATTTCTGTGAAATACTGTGAACTACTTTGCATGTTACCTTGAAATGAAAATCAGAAAAGAAATTCAAAGAGGTTAAGCTAAATATGAGATGTTACCTTTGTTAGCTGTTAGGTAAGTAGAGAAAGCCCTTATTAAAGTACCTTAGATCTCACAATAATAAAAATTATTACTACTAGCAATATACTTCAAATATAAAGTGTATGCATGCTAAGTTATTTCAGTTGTGTCTGATTCTTTCCAACTCCAAGGACGGTAGCCTGCCAGGCACCTCTGCCCATGGAATTTTCCAGGCAAGAATACTGAAATGGCTTGCCATTCCGTTCTCCAGGGCATCTTCCCGACTCAGGGACTGAACTCATGTCTCAAGTCTCCTGTGCTGGCAGGTGGGTTCTTTACCACTAGCATCATCTGGGAAGCCCAAAATATAATAGTAACTACTACTAAAAATACCCAGAAAGTGTTAAACCATCTTAAACTGTTCAAAAGCTTCACATTTTTATAATTAGTTTTCTATGCCACATACTTAACATTTAAAAAATTTTTGATTTGTGTCATCTTATCACTCATACTGCACTATCATATATATCTCTTCATATTAATACTACATATATTTTCTGAAATTTGGAAATAAATAGAATTAAGAAAAAACAAGATTTTAAAAAGGAAGAGTGATGGACTATTCTTGCTAATATGAAAATAGAAGCAGAAGGGTACTATCATAAAACATACAGCTCAAGAAATTAGGCTATGTATACAACAAAAGTGGCATCAAACTTAATGAGGACAAAAGGATTATGCCACAAAGTCACTGAGACAACTGGTAAACTATTTTGAAAAACAAAATACTACTTGTATTTGCAGTATTTTATCTCTATTTGTCACTGCAATATCTGTGTACAACAACAACAAAAAAGCAAACTCCCTCATTTCAAATCATCAGGTTTCACAACAGGATATCAAACATATTTAAAGCCGATGGTCCTCCACCTCAGATCACAGGTAAACTAAGTCCTTTAAAAATAAAAAGAAAGACCTCAAATGTCAACTGTCATACTATGAGAGAGCCCAGCAGAGAAAAGTTACATTCTTAGAGAAAACTGTCAAAAGATTAGGTGGTACTTCTCTGTCTTTGGATCAAGTCAGATCCTGTCACTGGAGTTAGTCCCCAACTGATACTAACTTGCTCCTCAAAATATACCCTGTATGGCATTTTCTTAGCAATCTGCTATGTTTGTGCACCTACTTCTTGATATTTTACTTACATAGCATTTATATTTCCCTGGCTCTGATTTTATGTTTAAAATCACTTTAGGTTTGATAAATTGTTCAAAACCATTTCAAATTATTTGCAGAATGCAACAGGGTCAATAATAATACCTTCATTTTACATATGCAAGGGGAGAGTTATAACAGGTTTATAGCCTTTTTTCCACTAAATTTACTTTAACATCAAGTTACTATGAGTTGCATGAATTAGCTCACAACTTTTCGTTAGGGGTGTATGTGTGGTCTGAAATGATGATTTAAATATATTAGCAAGCATGTCTTTAAATAATAATTTTAGTTTCACTCTGGATATTGCTAAAATTTACTGTGTAATTAGCTAGGTTAACAATCATCAGTCAGATTTTTTTCCCCCAAAGAGACATCTTTTCAATATTTTATACTATATTATATACTAAAAAAACCCTTAGTTATGTTACATTAACCAGCATAATCAATTTGGACACCCCATTTCCAAATTCTTTGTAGCTAAAAATTAATGTTACAGATATACTTGCATAGTTTGCTTTGAACTGCCAGCATCCAGAGGCTTTTATGCTTTTATTACTATTCCCAAATACTTTCAGGGACACAATATTCAACAATATGCAAACAGAAGAAACAAACTAGAAGAAACTTTAACCATCTAGCAAGTCTAATTTCTATGTAGAAGAGTATTTTCCAGACTTAAATCTCTCATTTGGAACCATATCTATTTTTAAAATAAAATGTTTGAAATACAACAAACCACAGAATTTGTTATCTTTACCACTTAACTGAAGATTTTCAATTTTTGTATTTTAGACAGTTTGGCTAAGGGTAGTATTTTCAATATACTACAATCTTATTTTTAAGTTCAAATTTCTGTAATTATACTAATAATATTACTAACACATGATTATACTAAGCTATGAAGGCAATGGCACTCCACTCCAATATTCTTGCCTGGAAAATCCCATGGATGGAGGAGCCTGGTGGGTTGCAGTCCATGGGGTTGCAAAGAGTCGGACACGACTAAGCGACTTCACTTTCACTTTTTACTTTCATGCATTGGAGAAGGAAATGGTAACCCACTCCAGTGTTCTTGACTGGAGAATCCCAGGGATGGGGGAGCCTTGATGGGCTGCCATCTATGGGGTCGCACAGAGTTGGACATGATTGAACCAACTTAGCAGCAGCAGTAGCAGCAGCAGCATGATATATATGATTATACTAATTATATGATAAAGTAATACTCATATCTAAGAATAACCTATTTTTATATCTCAGGACATGCCCACACACACAAATCATGAAAGTGAGGAGTTAAACAATGCTTCTCAGCTTTCTGAGATCTCAATATTGGAGTGCAGTAGGAATAAACTAAATTATCCCATAATGGAATACCATGTATGGGTTTTTCCATACTTCAGTTAAGTCACATTAGATAAATTATTTTAAAGCACCAGAACATGGTGTTGTATCCATAGACTTGTAGAATCCTTAATGTAAACAATGGACTTTAAGTAGCAATGTTTCAATATAGCTTCATTAATTTTAACAAATGCACCACAGTAAGGCAAGATGTTAATGACAGGGAAAACTGTGCCAGGGTGAGTGTGTGTATGAGCATGTGTCTGTGAGAGAGATATTACGTGGAAACTCTGTACTATCTGCTTACTTTTTCTTTAACAAATACATCTATTTTAGTCAATTTACTAATGAAATGGAGTATACAGGTTTAATTTGTATTTACTCATACATTTTTGTTAACGTTCACTAGCTCTCTTTCCTTTTTGTAAACTTTCTGTATGCCTTAAGAGACAAACTTCCAAGATGAATGTTCAGAATAAATTAAGTCATTAGCTGTTCAAATTATATTTCTGGCTTGACACTTTGATGCATGAATCACTGAGATTCAAATTCTCTGTTGTAGGTCATTTTAGTTCAAGATGCACAGTGTATGATGGAATAACAGGTCAAATGCACTGATTTCTTAGATCTCATTTTCTCCTATACTGATACAAGAATATCACTACAGAGCTCTTTGAAGAATTAAAGTACAATGTAAAAATGTTCTTCAAATATAGTATATAATGTGTTTTCCAAAAACAATAATTAAAACTGGAAAAAAGGAAAATCACCCTTTTACTAAAGAAAGACCTAAATTCACATCAAAAGGGTTTGCAGAATTACGGTTTTTATGACCTACACTTTGATATAACCTGTGAAACTTTCACACTGCTAAGAAACAGCAATTCTACAAGCATCTAGACAAGGAAAAATTGCCTATAAACTCAAGTTAGCTGTAGTGGTCATCAGTGAGGTTCACCATACTTCAGGTTAACCTCCCTTTCTAGGTACCTAGTAAAAATGCACTGCCCTGCTCTCTTGAAACTAGGTGTGACCATGTGACTCACTCTAATCAGATAAGTGTGAGATGTGCTCTGTAGCACCTCTGGGTAGGAACTTTAAGACTGTCCCTGATCCATCAGGCTTCCTTTCCTCCACTGGGACGTCAGTGTAGGAACATGCTGAGGTAATATCACCATTTCCTGTGAGTGAAGACAGAGAATAGTGCCCCCTTACTGTTACACAATGTGGGGACACAGCAAAAGTAAACAACAAATTTGCGTCAAGACACTGAGATTGAGCGTTGGTATGACGGCGTAATCTAAACTATCCAGTTTAAATAAGCAGTTTATAAAGAGAAAAGAAAAGCCTGCCCTTGGAATTTTCCCATAAAACACAAATTGAAAAACTCTATGTGATTTCAAGGAAGGAAAAAAAAGTGATGGAAGAAAAAGTGATGGAAGAGTTTAATACCAGTTATTTATAAGTAATGTGCAAAATAATTTTTTTAAATAGTCTTTTACATTTCCCCATGTCTCCAAGCCAGGCTTCAGCAACACGTGAACCGTGAACTCCCTGATGTTCAAGCTGGTTTTAGAAAAGGCAGAGGAACCAGAGATCAAATTGCCAACATCCGCTGGATCATGGAAAAAGCAAGAGAGTTCCAGAAAAACATCTATTTCTGCTTTATTGACTATGCCAAAGCCTTTGATTGTGTGGATCACAATAAACTGTGGAAAATTCTGAAAGAGATGGGAATACCAGACCACCTGACCTGCCTCTTGAAAAATCTGTATGCAGGTCAGGAAGCAACAGTTAGAACTGGACATGGAACAACAGACTGGTTACAAATAGGAAAAGGAGTATGTCAAGGCGATATATTGTCACCCTGCTTATTTAACTTATATGCAGAGTACATCACGAGAAACGCTGGCCTGGAAGAAACACAAGTTGGAATGAAGATTGCCAGGAGAAATATCAATAACCTCAGATATGCAGATGACACCACCCTTATGGCAGAAAGTGAAAAGGAACTAAAAAGCCTCTTGATGAAAGTGAAAGAGGAGAGTGAAAAAAGTTGGCTTAAAGCTCAACATTCAGAAAATGAAGATCATGGCCTCTGGCCCCATCACTTCATGGGAAATAGATGGGGAAACAGTGGAAACAGTGTCAGACTTTATTTTGGGGGCTCCAAAGTCCCTGCAGATGGTGACTGCAGCCGTGAAATTAGAAAGACGCTTACTCCTTGGAAGAAAAGTTATGACCAACCTAGATAGCATATTCAAAAGCTAAGACATTACTTTGCTGACTATGGTCTGTCTAGTCAAGGCTATGGTTTTTCCTGTGGTCATGTATGGATGTGAGAGTTGGACTGTGAAGAAGGCTGAGCGTCAAAGAATTGATGCTTTTGAACTGTGGTGTTGGAGAAGACTCTTCGGAGTCCCTTGGACTGCAAGGAGATCCAACCAGTCCATTCTGAAGGAGATCAACCCTGGGATTTCTTTGGAAGGAATGATGCTAAAGCTGAAACTGCAGTACTTTGGCCACCTCATGCGAAGAGTTGACTCATTGGAAAAGACCCTGATGCTGGGAGGGATTGGGGGCATGAAGAGAAGGGGACAACCAAGGATGAGATGGGTGGATGGCATCAAGGACTCGATGGACGTGAGTCTGAGTGAACTCCGGGGAGATGGTGATGAACAGGGAGGCCTGGCGTGCTGTGATTCATGGGGTCACAAAGAGTCGGACATGACTGAGTGACTGAACTGAACTGAACATGTTAGTAAACTTCCTATCTCTTATATTTATGTGTTCTGAAGAAGTTTAGGGATTTGTTCTGTTAACTAGGTGCTGTTTTTTTTTTCCCCTTGCCTTCAACCAACTTCCTACTCTGTATTTTAAAAATAGACTGCATGGTCATATCGTTCACCCCTCAAAAACCATAAAAAGATATATAGTGAAAAGAGCCTTAACTTCTGTTCCCATATGCCACTCAACAAATAACCCACTATGTTATTGTTTAATATTTCAGAAAGACGTTTGTTGGACTGTTCAGTGGCTAAGTCATGTCCCTTTGTGACCCCATGGACTGCAGCACACCATAAAGAAGACAAGACATAAACATGGCCAAAAAGCACTTGAAAAAATGTTCAACATCGCTAACTATTAGAGAAATGCAAATCAAAACTACAATGGAGTATCACTTCACACTGGTCAGAATGGTCAACATCAATAAATACAACAAACAATATGTGCTGGAGAAGGTATAGAGAAACAGAACCTTCCTATCCTGTTGATGGGAATGTAAACTGGTACAGTCAGTATGGAGAACAGAATAAAGTGAATGTGAAGTCACTCAGTCATGTCCAACTCTTTGTGAACGCATGGACTGTAGCCCACCAGGCTCCTCCGTCCATGGGATTCTCAAGAATACTGGAGTGGGTTGCCATCTCCTTCTCCAGGGAGTCTGTCCGACCCAGGGATCGAACCTAGGTCTCCCACATTGCAGGCAGAAGCTTTAACCTCTGAGTCACCAGGGAAGCCCAGTGGCTTCTTAAAAACTAAAAATAGAATATCATGACCCAGAAAAACCATTCCTAGGCATTTACTCGGAGAAAACCATCATTTGAAAAGATTCATACACCTCGATATTCAGCTCAACTGCAGCACTATTTACAATAGCCAGGGCATGGAAGCAACCTAAATGTCCATCAGCAGAGGAGAGGGTAAAGAAGATGTGGTGCATATATATACATGCATTTATATAAAAAATATATATTTATATATAATGTTATATTTATATATTATATAATAATGTATATATATACATAAATATATATTTACACACAATGGACTATTCAGTAAGTTTACTCGCTTAGTCACATCTAACTCTTTGCGACCCAATGGACTGCAGCACGCCAGGCTTGCCTGTCCATCACCAATTCCCAGAGTTACACAAACTATGTCCATTGAGTTGGTGATGTCATCTAACCATCTCATTCTCTGTCATCCCCTTCTCCTCCTGGCTTCAATCTTTCCCAGCACCAGGGTCTTTTCTAATGAGTCAGCTTTTCGCATCAGGTGGCCAAAGAATACTCTGGCTGCAAAGAATATTCCAAGCTCCAATAGGAGCTTCAGCTTCAGCATCAGTCCTTCCAATGAATATTCAGGACTTATTTCCTTTAGGATGGACTGGTTGGATCTCCTTACAGTTCAAGGGACTCTCAAGAGTCTTCTCCAACACCACGATTCAAAAGCATCAATTCTTGTGTTCAGCTTTCTTTACAGTCCCACTCTCACATTCATACATGACTACTGGAAAAACCATAGCTCTTTGCCAACAGACCTCTGTTGGCAAAGTAACGTCTCTGCTTTTTAATATGCTGTCTAGGTTGGCCATGGCTTTTCTTAAAAGGAACAAGGGTCTTTTAATTTCATGGCTGCAGTCACCATGTGCAGTGATTTTGGAGCCCAGAAAACTAAAGTCAGTCATGTTTCCATTGTTGTCCCATCCATTTGCTACAAAGTGATAGGACCAGATGCCATGATCTTAGTTTTTTGAATGTTGAGCTTTAAGCCAACTTTTTCACTCTCCTCTTTCCTTTTCATCAAGTGGCTCTTTAGTTCTTCCTTGCTTTCTGCCATAAGGGTGGTGTCATCTGCATCTCTGAGGTTGTTTCTCCTGGCAATCCTGATTCAGGCTTATGTTCATCCAGTCCAGCATTTCTCACGTTGTACTCTGCATATAAGTTAAATAAGCAGGGTGACAATATACAGTCTTCACATACTTCTTTCCCAATTTGGAACCAGTCTGTTGTTCCAGTTCTAACTGTTGCTTCTTGACAAGCAGATTTCTCAGGAGGCAGGTCACATGGTCTGTTATTACCAACTCTTTAAGAATTTTCCACAGTTTGTTGTGATCCACACAGTCAAAGGCTTTGGCATAGTCAACAAAGCAGATTTAGGTGTTTTTCTGGAACTCTATTGTCTCTTGCTTTTTGATGATCCAGTAGATGCTGACAATTTGATCTCTGGTTCCTCTGCCTGTTCTAAATCCAGCTTGAACAACTGGAAGTTCACAGTTCATGTACTATTAAAGCCTGGCTTGGAGAATTTTGAGTGTTACTTTGCTAATGTGAGAGATGAGTGCAGTTGTGAGGTAGTCTGAACATTGTTTAGCATTTCCTTTCTTCGAGACTGGAACGAAAACTGAATGGAATATTACTCAGCCATAAAAAGAACAAAGTAATGTCATCTGCAGGTACATGAGTGGACCTAGAGATTGTCATATTGAATGAAGTAAGTTATACACAGACAAATATAATATGATATTACTTCTATGTGGAAAAATTTTTAAAGGGTACAAATGAACTTATTTACAAACCAGAAGTAGTGTCACTTATGTAGAAAACAAACTTGAGGCTACCGGGGGAAAGATGGGATGGATAAATTGGGAGACTAGGGTTGACTTATACATAGTACTATACACAAAATAGGCAACTAATAAGGACGTACCATATAGTACAGAGAACTCTACACAATATTTTGTAATGGCCTATATGGGATAAGAATTTTAAAAGAGTGGACATAAAGTGTATATATAACCGATTCACTCTGCTGTATGTCTGAACCTAACACAACATTGTAAATCAACGATACTCCAATAAAAATTTAAATATATACATTTCAGGGAACTTTTGTTTATAGAGAAATCAACAATATGATTTTTTTCCTTTTTTGGACTATATACAAATATTTCTGTATTCATTTTTTATTGCAGTATCACAGTCCATTACACGGATGGATGTATCAAGATTTATTAATCAGTATTCTAAGGGTCATTTATACTGTTTCTCATTTTGTACTGCTAATAAACATTGCTGTAATGAGTAAAAATGCACATATCATTTCACAAAGATAAATTCCTAGAAATGTTGCTGAGTCAAAAGTAGGCACATTTGTAATATTGGTTAGATTTTGTCTAATTCTAATTTATACCACCAGCAAGAACATCAGTATGTTATCAATTTTATAGATTTTCTTGTTAACCTGATAGAAAAAATTACTATGTTTTTTATTTAATTTACCAGATTATGAGTGAAATTAAACATGTTTCTAAGTTTAAAACTAATTTGTATTTAATTTCCTATGACCTTTCTGTGCATATCTTTCCTCAGTTTTTCTACTGTTAATAGAGCTGTTGTTTTAATAATAGTCTCATAGCTCAAAAGTATATTAGTCACATACTTTTCCTATATAAACTACCATAAATAGCACTGAAGTCAAACACAAGAAAAATCATAATAAAAAAACTAAGGATAAAGAAATAGTGGTTGTATACAAGGACTAAGCCAAAGGACTGAATTAAATTAAACAGAGTCAGAAATAAATACTGCCATAAATGTGATTATAATAAATGAAAAAATTTTTAAAGAAAATAAATTATTTAGATCTAAATATCCAATTTATGTACTACAAACAATACTGGAAACAGGTGATGACAGTAAAATACTACAGTCCTAATTTCCCAATCTTTACATAATGTACAGTCAAACTGTATTGCTTAAAAAATTAAAACATAATTCTAATTCTATTTTACAAGTTTTACTTAATATAAAATAAGATATAATATACAATTTTACTTCTATACATAGTAAAAATGTGTATTAGTGAGAAATCTAAGTTTACTGCATGGAATATAGCAAAAGCGGATTATACAATTACATAGTAATATTTGTAATATAATAGCCATAACTGGTGTTACACTGAATAAAGAAAATGAAAAGAGAAAACAAGGGTGAAAAAGCAAAAGTTATCTTTTTGAGGTAACTAAAGTAATATAATAAAGATGGAAAGTAGAAGAGAACTCTAGAAGATATAAATGTATATATTAAAAAAACTTGCCTGAGTTAGGGTTACACAATAAACTAAAAGGAAAAAAATGCTTGATATGACAGCTACCTAATCTACAAACAGAGACAATATCATGCCTACCTTGCAGGGTTAATGTAAAGAATAAATAATAGAAGATAAATAAAAGGTATAAGGAACATGTTCAATAAATGCTAGTTTGTCTATTGGCAGTCACAAATTCTTGAAGGACCAAAGACCACAATGGAACAAATAACATTTGAAAATTTATTACTGTGAGGAAAAATAAGGTAAAAAAGTTCACTCACCTCAATTAAACAAGTCTAACTTTATAAAGGCTTTGCGTGTATTCTAAGAATTAAAATTAAAAAAAAAATGCTAGTAACACAAGGATGAAAATAATCAAAAACATTTTTAATGTTGTCCACAAGACTCATCACATGCCTACAAAGCAAAGGAATGCCAGAAATCAACAGCTTTTACCATTGTCTTTCCTGAACCTCGGGGTCCAATAATGAGAACAGAGTTACTTTCTCCATGGATAGCAGTTCTTTGTAGCAGCTCAATTAAGTGTCTGAAATGATATAAAGAGGCCAAAATTTAAAAAGCAAAGCTGAAATAATTTGCTAGGTAGTACTTTTAAAATTAGTCCTACAGAGAAGAACAGAAATACTGATTCTCTAGAAACCTCAAGAAGAAACCAAGTAAGACTGAAATATTGTGGTCTTTAAGATGGTATGGGATAGGAACAATTGTGGCAAATCTTAGGACCTTTCACTTCACAGCTGGCTGCTAAGCATTAGGGGCAAGCTCAGAAATCTCTCTATAATACCAAATGACAGAAATGATACAAGTTTGAAAGTTAAAGAGTTTTTTTCATTATGGAAATATGTATATCTGCTCTTCCTTCACAACAAGTCATTTTTTTATACACAAAGCAAAACTTTACCTCTATAAAAATGTTTGCTATCCTTGTTTAAGACAAAATCTGTGTATGACAATTTCTACAAAACCTAAAGGGTATCTATAAGTAGTTTCATAACAGACAAGTGAGAATCTAAACTTACTTATATTGTACTTGTACTCCAAATAGGTTGCCATGTGGATTCTGATGACAAAATCTTTCACGTAGAATTCTTTGTACCTGATAAAAATAATGTGAATACAAATGAAAACATTATATATGCAATCAAAAATGAACAAGTAAATATATTTATAGCAGTTTGAGTTAGGTATTAATGAATCAATTCAGCTCTCCCTAAACAACTTGTCATCATGAGGTCTGCAATTTTCTCAAATGATAAAATTAACAGTTCTTGTTTTCCAGGTGGCACTAGTGATAAAGAATCTGCCTGCCAATGCAGGAGACATAAGAGATGTGGGTTCAGTTCCTGGTTCAGGAAGATCCTCTGGAGGCGGGCATGGCAACCCACTCCAGTATTCTTCCCTGGAAAGTCCCATGGACAGAGGCACCTGGCCTGCTATGGTCCATAGGGTTGCAAAGAGTTGGATATGACTGAAATGACTTAGCAGCAGTAGCAAGTCCCAGAGAAAGGATGAGAATTTAGTCATGAAGCTTTCAACAAGAGAGCTTTATGATGTTACTTTAGCTACATCAGCAATTTGAGGGCTGTTTTAATGTATGTAAATAAATGAATACCTCATTTTGTGTAATATGTCAGTCAAGGAATAAACAATGAGATAATTTAATAATGTAATCTAATCTAATAATGCTCATGAACCATACCTCAGTCTTTGAGTTTAGTCACTCAGTCTTACCTGACTCTGTGATCCCATGGACTGTAACCCACCAGGCTTCTCTGTCCATAGGATTTCCCAAGCAAAAATATTGGAGTGGACTGCCAGCTCCTTTTCCAGGGGATCGTTCCAACCCAGGGATTGAACACAGGTCTCCAACATTGCAGGCAGATTCTTTACTGTTGGAGCCACCTAGAAACCAACATATCTAAACTGGTTTAGCTCAAGTCCTATCTTTCTGTACTTCTCATAGAAGTCAGGATTCTGAGCAAACAGAAGGAATTTTAAAGTCCACACAGTTACTGAGGACCTATTAGATGCAGAGCACAAAACAACTAAAAGAATATGATCTGTGCCTAAAAAAATGCATATATATATTAGTAAGAAATGAGTCAGTAATCTGCAAAAAATTAGTAACCTAGCATATAAGGAGATGTTCAAATATATAGAAGAAATCATACTCATCTATGATATAAAATAAGAAATCACTGGAATTAAACAAAATTCTTCTAAAGAGCTAAATTCTTATTTTAAAACAAAGGACTTAGACACAGCTGTAAAAAAGAAATATCAATCCATCACATTCTTTAAAAAGATGGATCATCAAAATCGTTCCTTTTCTACATTTGCTGCTAACAAACAGTGTCCAGTGACAAAAACCTTAGGAGGTTATTTCAGATTTAGCTCCATCAGCAGAAACAAGAAGTTGCCAACATTATTCGCTTCTTGCAGACTCAAATGTGCAGTATGGGAGTGATCTTTCACGTATCAACGAAAAAAATTGAGTTCATTTTATATATACCAGAGGCACAGAGAAGCAAATTATTCACTAGGGATAAAATAATTCATACTTAGCATTTAGGAGGAAGTGTAAAGAATAGAAAGATTGGTGTCCAAGAGACAATACATTACTCTGGCAGGCCTGTTTTGAAGATTAAAGAAAGTAGTAATCTGTAATACAATATAGTTATTATATAGGAAATAGCTGATATCTATAAAAAACCTAAGGAAGCAAACATACATTCAACTAAACATAGTGTGTATTCCTCCCGTTAGACAAGATCACTGTTAAAAAAACACAAACCTCAGTGCTTTTCTTGTTTAAAACTTCATCAAAGTCTACAGAGAAACAATTATGAATAAAATACAAGATAAAGAAAAAGTGAAGCAAAGTTGTAGTGAATACTCAGAGGTTCGAAAATTCTAAAGTGAGTTGATGTGAAAGATAAACAGGTATGTACATGTATAGAAATTGATTTAGGTGCACAGGGAAGATCTCTGCAATTTACAAAGATATTTTCAGTTCAGTCACTCAGTCGTGTCTGACTATTTGAAACCCCATGACTGAAGCATGACAGGTCTCCTTGTCCATCCCCAACTCCAAGGGTTTTCTTAAACTCAGGTCCATTGAGTCAGCAATGTAATCCAACTATCCCATCCTCTGTCATCCCCTTCTCTTCCTAACTTCAATCTTACTCAGGATTAGGGTTTTCCAATGAGTCAGTTAGTTCTTCGAATCAGGTGGACACAGTATTGGAGTTTCAGATTCAGCAACAATCCTTCCAATGAATATTCAGGACTGATTTCCTTCAGGATGGACTGGTTCAATCTCATTTCAGTTCAAGGAAACTCAAGAATCTTCTCCAAAACCACAGCTGAAAAGCATCAATTCTTCAGTGCTCAGCTTTCGTTATAGTCCAACTCTCACATCCATTCATGACTACTGGAAAAACCATAGCTTTAACAAGATGGACCTTGTTGGCAAAGTAAACTCTCTGCTTTTTAATATTATGCCTAGGTTGATCATAACTTTTCCTCCAAGGAGTAAGCGTCTTTTAATTTCATGGCTGCAGTCACCATGTGCAGTGATTTTGGAGCCCAAAATAAAGTCTGACACTGTTTCCATTGTTTCCTCATCTATTTGCCATGAAGTGATGCGACCGGATGCCATGATCTTCGTTTTCTGAATGTTGAGCTTTAAGCCAACTTTTTCACTCTCCTCTTAACTTTTCATCAAGCGGCTCTTTAGTTCTTTGCTTTCTGCCGTAACTGTGGTGTCATCTGCATATCTGAGGTTATTGATATTTCTTCTGGCAATCTTCATTCTGGCTTGTGCTTCATCCAGTTCAGCATTTCTCATGATGTACTCTGCATGTAAGTTAAATAAGCAGGGTAACAATAGAGAGCCGTGACATACTCCTTTCCCGATTTAGAACAACTCCTTATCCAGTCTGTTGTTCCATGTCCGGTTCTAACTGTTGCTTCTTAACAAGCAGATTTCTCAGGAGGCAGGTCAGATGGTCTGTTATTCCCATCTCTTTCAGAATTTTCCAGTTTGTTGTGATCCACACAGTCAAAGGCTTTGGCATAGTCAACAAAGCAGATGTTTTTCTGGAACTCTCTTGCTTCTTTGATGATCCAATGGACGTTGGCAATTTGATCTCTGGTTCCTCTGCCTATTCTAAATCCAGCTTGAACATTTGGAGGTTCACGGTTCACGTACTGTTGAAGGCTGGTTTGAAGAATGTTGAGTGTTACTTTGGTAGCATGTGAGATGAGTGCAGTTGAGCGGTAGTTTGAGCAGTCTTTCGCACTGCCATTCTTGGGGACTGGAATGAAAACTGATCTTTTCTAGTCCTGTGGCCACTGCTGAGTTTTCCACATTTGCTGGCATATTCAGTGCAGCACTTTCACAGCATCATCTTTTAGGATTTGAAATAGCTTAACTGGAATTCCATCACTTCCACTAGCTTTGTTCGTAGTGATGATTTCTAAGGCCCCTTGACTTTGGATTCCAGGATGTCTGGCTCTAGGTGACTGATCACACCATTGTGATTATCTGGGTTGTGTAAATCTTTTTTGTATAATTCTTTTGTGTGTTCTTGCCACCTCTTCTTAATATCTTCTGCTTCTGTTAGGTCCATACCATTACTGTCCTTTACTGTGCCTATCTTTGCATGAAAAGTTCCCTTGGTATCTCTAATTTTTGAAGAAATCTCTAGTCTTCCCCATTCTGTTGTTTTCCTCTATTTCTTTGCAATGATCACTGAAGAAGGCTTTCTTATCTTTCCTTGCTATTCTTTGGTACTCTGCATTCAAATGGATATATCTTTCCTTTTCTTCTTTGCCTTTAGCCTCGCTTATTTTCTTAGCTATTTGTAAGGCCTCCTCAGACAACCATTTTGCCTTTCTGTATTTCTTTTTCTTGGGGATGGTCTTGATCTCTGCCTCCTGTACAAGTCACCAACCTACATCCATAGTTCTTCAGACATTCTATCAGATCTAATCCCTTCAATCTATTTGTTATTTTCACTGTATAATCATAAGGGTATTGATTTAGGTTATACCTGAATGGTCTAATGGTTTTCCCTACTTTCTTCAATTTAAGTCTGAATTTGGCAATAAGGAGTTCATGATCTGAGCCACAGTTTGTCCCCGGTCTTGCTTTTCCTGACTGTATAGAGCTTCTCCATCTTTGCTGCAAAGAATATAATCAAATTTTCGTGTTGACCATTTGGTGACGTCCATGTATAGTGTCTTCTTTTGTGTTTTTGGAAAATGGTCTTTGCTATGACCGGTGCGTCCTCTTGGCAAAACTCTATTAGCTTTTGTCCTGCTCCATTCTGTACTCCAAGGCCAAATGTGCCTCGTAATTTAGGTATTTCTTGACTTCCTACTTTTGCACGCCAGTCCCCTATAATGAAAAGGACATCTTTTTTGGGTGTTAGTACTAGAAGGCCTTGTAGGTCTTCATAGACCTGTTCAACTTCAGCTTCTTCAGCATTACTGGTTGGGGCATAGACTTGGATTACTGTGATATTGAATGGCTTGCCTTGGAAACAAAAGGATCATATTGTTGTTTTTGAGACTGTATCCAAGTACTGCATTTTGGAGTCTTTTGTTGACTATGATGGCTATTCCATTTCTCCTAAGGGATTCTTGCCCACAGTAGTAGATATAATGGTCATCTGAGATAATTTCATCCATTCCAGTACAGTATTTTTAAAAGCATAATTAAACATTTTCCTTTAAACAGAAGGTAAGTAAGGTCTTACAAAGGAATGTCAGTAACATTTAGTTTTTGCTATAAAAAAATGTAGTTCTGGTTAAGCCAGTGTAGAAATATCATACCCATTCCCAGCTAGACTCCTCAAGTATATACACACTTAAGAAATATTAAATTTTCATCATAAAAACACTAAAAATACTAGAAATATAAGGAGACTTTCTCAATCTATTAACATCCACAAAAAACCACAGCTAACATCATCAGTTCAGTTGCTCAGTCATGTCCAACACTTTGTGACTCCGTGAATCGCAGCATGCCAGGCCTCCCTGTTCATCACCAACTCCCAGAGTCCACCCAAACCCATGTCCATTGAGTTGGTGATGCCATCCAGTCATCTCATCCTCTGTCATCCCCTTCTCCTGCGCTCAATCTTTCCCAGCATCAGGGTCTTTTCCAATGAGTTAGCTCTTTGCATCAAGTGGCCAAAGTACTGGAGTTTCAGCTTCAAAATCAGTCCCACCAATGAATACCCATGACTGATCTCCTTTATGATGGACTGGTTGGATCTCCCTGCAGTCCAAGGGACTCTCCAGAGTTTTCTCCAACACCATAGTTCAAAAGCATCAATTCGTCAGCACTCAGCTTTCTTTATATTCCAACTCTCACATCCATACATGACCACTGGAAAAACCATAGCCTTGACTAGACAGACCTTTGTTGACAAACTAATGTCTCTGCTTTTTAATATGCTGTCTAGATTGGTTATAACTTCACTTCCAAGGAATAAGCATCTTTTAATTTCATGGCTTCAGTCACCATCTGCAGTGATTTTGGAGCCCAAATAAATACAGTCAGCCACTTTTTCCACTGTTTACCCATCTATTGGCCATGAAGTGATGGGGCCAGAGGCCATGATCTTAGTTTTCTGAATATGGAGCTTTAAGCCAACTTTTTCACTCCCCTCTTTCACTTTCATCAAGAGGCTCTTTAGTTCCTCTTCACTTTCTGCCATAAGGGTGGTGTCATCTGCATATCTGAGGTTATTAATATTTCTCCCAGCAGTCTTGATTCCAGCTTGTGCTTCCTCCAGCCCAGCATTTCTCATGATGTACTCTGTGTATAAGTTAAATAAGCAGGGTGACAATATGCAGCCTTGACGTACTCCTTTTCCTATTTGGAACCAGTCTGTTGTTCCGTGTCCAGGTCTAACTGTCGCTTCCTGACCTGTATACAGGTTTCTCAAGAGGCCTGGTCTGGTATTCCCATCTCTTTCAGAATTTTCCAGTTTATTGTGATCCACACAGTCAAAGGCTTTGGCATAGTCAATAAGGCAGAAATAGATGGTTTTTTTCTGGAACTCTCTTGCCTTTTCTATGATCCAGTGGATGTTGGCAATTTGATCTCTGGTTCCTCTGCCTTTTCTAAAACCATCTTGAACATCTGGAATTTCATGGTTCATGCACTGCTGAAGTCTGGCTTGCAGAATTTTAAGCATTGCTTTACTAGTGTGTGAGATGAGTACAACTGTCTGGTAGTTTGAGCTAACGTCATACATCATACTCATTGGTAAAAGACTGAACACATTTTCCCAGTATAAAAAATGGTATGCTCTTGCTAGCTTACTCAGCATTATACTGAAGGTTCTGGTCATGACAATTAGACAAGAAAAAGAAATGAAAGGCATACAGATTGGAAAGGAAGAAGTAAAACTATATCTCTTTGAAGATGACACGATGTTATATACAGAAAAGCCAAAGGAATAAACTAAAAAAAAAATTATAAATGAGTTTAGCAAGGTTATAGAATACAAGATTAATATAGAAAAATCAGTTTCATTTAGATAAACTAGGAACAAATAAAACTTAAAATAATTTCATTTACAACCACAACAAAAGGAATAAAATACTTTTCAATAACGTTACCTAAAGAAGTGAAAAACTCTGAAGATAACATTTAGGAAGACAAGAATAAAAATTAGGATTCCATCTATCTAAACATTTACAGAAGTTGAAATTAGGAAGCAGCAAAGACACTCTCCCCTTGACAATGGAAACTGTGCTTCTTCATACATAATAAGGGGAGAATTCAAGTTAAGAAGATGATTGTTTCTCTTATCCCCTTTGCATGGTAACAGGCATTCAGATTAATGAAAATATACACTAACCTGTGAAATGTAGTCTGCTTGTATTAAGTTGCTACTCTTTGATTTACTGACTGCTCATTTCCACAAACTGAAATCCTTTAAAAAAAAATAAAAAATTTTAGCATGAATATAAGGATGATTGGCTTACAGAAATTAAGAATTTACTATTACAGACTCAAACACAGTGACATATGTAATTTATTTCTCAATAAAACCAGAAAAAAAAAAATCTCAACGGCTCCTTTTTGCCTAGCTACAGGTTTATTTGACACTCCCATTTCACATTTTAGATGGTTCTTATAATTACTCCTATCTTTCTTTTCAATCTAGTATTCAGCTTCCTTTCTCTGCCTTTAAAAAAAAAATCAAACAAACAAAAAACAACGGATGCACTTCCTTTGTATAGAATGTTTCTCCCCACATTCATCCCACAGGATCATCTATTCCAGAAAAACTTCGCTTTCTTGGTCCACTCATCAATCATACACAGTCATTACAGACTAGGTAAAATGTTTCTTCTGCAAACATACAGAAGTGCCTGTACTTCTCTTTATTCATAAACATATCATACTAAACAAAATTTTGTGGTCAATGCCACCAAATTGAGAATACTAAAAATTTCCAAGCATTCATTGGAATGATATATATGTGTGTGTGTGTGTGTGCGTGTGTGTGTGTAATAACAAAAAAATGTTCTGTAAAATTCTCCTTGAGGGCAATATATTCATAGATAAACACCTTCAGCTAAAAGATCTAATTTTCTCACCAGCAATTTCCTAGAAAAGTACTTCACTAATCAGTAATAATAACTTAGCCAGGAATTGTTAGAAGTGTTTCAAATTTATGATCTCATTTAATCCTCAGAATAATCCTATGGAATAATCCTAATACCTCTTTCAGATTAGAAGGCACAGAAAGGTTAAGTAACCTGACCAAAACCATAACAGTACGTAGCTCAGAGTCGGGATTTGAACCCAATCGAGTTATACTTCATTATATATAACTATTATCTATCTATCTATCCACATACACACATAAAATATATATATATTATGTACATAGTTATAAGTATATATACTTGATTATATATAACTGCTACTTAGCCACTTCATTTTAAAAAGGAGAAATTTCAATAACTTGAAGGAAGATCTGCCTGTGATATATTTTACATTCATACTTAACAATTTCATATGCTGACATTTAAGACAACAATCTTTGGAATTAGTTTCTACAGGACAGATGCAGAGCAATGCTTTGACAGATAGCAAGCAAATCTGTACCTACCCTTACAGTATAGACAAGGCCTAAGTCCCAAAAGGATTCTGGCTCCAGGCTAGAACAGAGTACAAGAACAGAGTACTCTCCTGATTTTTGATTCCTTAAGCTTTAGCTGCCTTAGGGCACATTTTAGCAACCTTTTCTCTATTCAAGGCACCTTGCCTGACAATCTTTACACTGATTATTTTAATTTTATCCTACTAAATTTTTTTTCTCTAAAATCAGAGTTGTGTGTGGGGAAAAACCCTTTCAAAAATATGAAATTACATCTTCATTCTGATTTAAGATACTCTTGACTGTGAAAAAGTCTGAAATCACAGGAAACAATGGAACAATTGTCCCTGCGACAATAAAAAGTAAACTCTAAAAAATGGGGCAGAGATTTGACAATATACCTTATCTTTTCAGAGCTATGTTAGCTATTTCACAGTACTAATGGAATTAAAATATGTTGCTCACCATTTCATGGACTGAGAAAACATGCTCAGTAGAGCTAAGTAAAATGTCTGAGGTCACAGGATAAGTGTCTAAACTGCCTCCCTGTATTGAACATAATTCAGTAAGTCACTAAAAACAGGCACATGGTGATATATGATCATTTGGTGATCATTCGTGAAAGAAACATATACACACTGCACTTCAGTGCCTATACATAAATTTTGACTGCAAATAAACTATTAATCAAAAGATTGAAGCTCAATCATAAATGATCCAACTAGAAAAATGGGTCAAAAGCATAAACAGACATTTCAAACAAAGAGGCTCTATGGATAGCAAATAAACACCTGAAACACATAAGCCATTAGAAAAAGGCAAATTGCAACCACAACAAGATACACATTTATTTGAAAAGCAAAAACAGAACAGAGAAAACACCAAATGCTGGTAAGCATGAAGAGAAGGAAGTTCTCACATACAAAGACTGGTGAGAATGTGAAATGTTACAGCCATTCTGCAAAGTTTTTTTTTGGCAATTTCTTATAAACAAACATACACTTACCGTGTGACACCGTGATTACAATTTTGGGTATTTATATCATAGAAATAAAAATTTATGCTCAACTGAAAATCTGTAATGAGTCTCAATAAGAAGTTTATTTGGAACAGCCAAAAACTGAAGACAATACAAATGTCCTACAATGAGTTAATGGGGTTAAAGAAATGGAACAGCCACACACTGAGGGACTATAACTGAGGCCAAAAAAAAAAATTTAACCACTGATATGTGCGATATCATGGATGGCTCTCAAGGGCATTATGCATTGAGAGAAAAAATAAAGGCTAATCACAAAAATATTACATATTGCATGATTACATTAAAAATTCTTGAAATGCAAAATTATTATAAAGATGAAGAACAGATATATGATGGCAAAGAAACAGAACTAAGGAATGAGTATGATAATACAAAAGGAGTTACATAAAGAATTTTCTTTGTAATGATGAAACAGTTTTGTATCTTTATTGCAATGCCACAAACATCTACACATGGTATCAAGCCACAGAGAATTAAACAGACACACAATAATGAGTAAAAGTAAAAACTGTTGAGTGAGTGAGTGAAGTCGCTCAGTTGTGTCTGACTCTGCAACCCCGTGGACTGTAGCCCACCAGGCTCCTCCGTCCATGGGATTATCCAGGCAAAAATACTGGAAATACTGGAATGGGTTGCCATTTCCTTCTCCAGGGAATCTTCCTGACCCAGGGATTGAAGGTCTCCCACATTGCAGGCAGATGCTTTAACCTCTGAGCCACCAGGGAAGCCCTGGTAAAAACTGTTGAGAACTGAATAAGGACTGTAGTTCAGTTAACAGTGTTATACCAATGTCAATGTCATGGTTTGGACCTGCAATATCATAAGACATCACACTACAGAGAATCTGGGTGAAGGGCTTATGGAACACTAAGAACTATATTGCAACTTCTGTTGAGTCTATAATAATTTCAAAATAAAAAATTAGGAAAGATAAGTCTAATTATACAGTTTATTTCAACTCCTTAATAAAAAAAAAAGTGACTAATATTACCTGCTGGTAGGTAATATTATTATTATCTGCCAATAGATTATTAAAATACATTTGACTGAAACCTCCTCAAATTTTACCAGTGGATCATAAAGGCAATGCCAAAGAATGCCCAAGCTACCACACAATTGCCCTATCTCATACCCTAGTAAAGTAATGCTTAGAATTCTCCAAGACAGGCTTCAGCAATACATGAACTGTGAACTTCCAGATATTCAAGCTGGTTTTAGAAAAGGCAGAAGGACTAGAGATCAAATTGTCAACATCCGCTGGATCACTGAAAAAGCAAGAGAGTTCCAGAAAAACATCTATTTCTGCTTTATTGACTATGCCAAAGCCTTTGACTATGTGGATCACAATAAACTGGAAAATTCTGAAAGAGATGGGAATACCAGACCACCTGACCTGCCTCTTGAGAAACCTGTATGCAGGTCAGGAAGCAACAGTTAGAACTGGACTCGGAACAACAGACTGGTTCCAAACAGGAAAAGGAGTACGTCAAGGCTGTATATTATCACCCTGCTTATTTAGTTATATGCAGAGTACATCATGAGAAACACTGGGCTGGAAGAAGCACAAGCTGGAATCAAGATTGCTGGGAGAAATATCAATAACCTCAGATACGCAGATGACATCACCCTTATGGCAGAAAGTGAAGAGGAACTAAAGAGCCTCTTGATGAAAGTGAAAGAGGGGAGTGAAAAAGTTGGCTTAAAGCTCCATATTCAGAAAACGAATATCATGGCATCTGGGCCCATCACTTCATGGCAAATAGTTGGGGAAACAGTGGAATCAGTGTCAGAATTTATTTTTCTGGGCTCCAAAATCACGACAGATGATGACTGCAGCCGTGAAATTACAAGATGCTTACTCCTTGGAAGGAAAGTTATGATCAACCTAGACAGCATATTAAAAAGTAGAGACATTACTTTGCTGACTATGGTCCGTCTAGTCAAGGCTATGGATGTGAGAGTTGGACTGTGAAGAAAGCTGAGTGCCAAAGAATCGATGCTTTTGAACTGTGGTGTTGGACAAGACTCTTGAGAGTCCCTTGTATTACAAGGAGATCCAACCAGTCCATCCTAAAGGAGATTGGTCCTGGGTGTTCATTGGAAGGACTGATGTTGAAGCTGAAACTCCTAATACTTTGGCCACCTGATGCAAAGAGCTGACTCATTTGAGAAGACCTTGATCCTGGGAAAGATTGAGGGCAGGAGGAGAAGGGGAAGATAGAGCATGAGATGGTTGGACGGCATCACCAACTCATTGGACATGGGTTTGGGTGGACTCCACAGGAGTTGGTGATGGACAGGGAGTCCTGGAGCGCTGCAGTTCATGGGGTCACAAAGAGTCAGACATGACTGACCAACTAAACAGAACATGGGAGTTTTATTTCTTACTGTCTGATACTACGATGTTACTATTCTAAATAGGACTAGAGACAAAGTGTAAAGGAAGCTGAAGGTCTATGCATGATGAAGTCATTACTCATGTTGTCATCAAATGAAAGATAGGTGACTACAATTATTTAGGTGCATAAAATTTGGTAGAAGCTACTATTTTAACTATAAAGAGGAGAAGTGAAAAGGATAATCCCAAAGAATAGCTTCAGTTCAGTTCAGTCGCTCAGTCGTGTCTGACTCTGCGATTCCATGAACTGCAGCATGCCAGGCCTCCCGGTCCATCGGCAACTCCCGGAATTCACTCAGACTCGCGTCCATCGACTCAGTCATGCTATCCAGCCATCTCATCCTCTGTTGTCCCCTTTTCCTCCTGCCCCTAATACCTCCCAGCATCAGAGTCTATTCCAATGAGTCAACTCTTCGCATGAGGTGGCCAAAGTACTGGAGTTTCAGCTTTAGCTTCATTCCTTCCAAAGAAATCCCAGGGCTGATCTCCTTCAGAATGGACTAGTTGGATCTCCTTGCAGTCCAAGGGACTTTCAAGAGTCTTCTCCAACACCACAGTTCAAAAGCATCAATTCTTTGGCGCTCAGCCTTCTTCACAGTCCAACTCTCACATCCATACATGACCACAGGAAAAACCATAGCCTTGACTAGATGGACCATAGTCAGCAAAGTAATGTCTCTGCTTTTGAATATGCTATCTAGGTTGGTCATAACTTTTCTTCCAAGGAGTAAGCGTCTTTTAATTTCACAGCTGCAGTCATCATCTGCAGTGATTTTAGAGTCTCAAAAAGTAAATTCTGACACTGTTTCCCCATCTATTTCCCATGAAGTGATGGGGCCAGAGGCCATGATCTTCATTTTCTGAATGTTGAGCTTTAGGCCTACTTTTTTACTCTCCACTTTCACTTTCATCAAGAGGCTTTTAGTTCTTCTTCACTTTCTGCCATAAGGGTGGTGTCATCTGCATATCTGAGGTCACTGATATTTCTCCTGGCAATCTTGATTCCAGCTTGTGTTTCTTCCAGTCTAGCGTTTCTCATGATGTACTCTGCATATAAGTTAAATAAGCAGGGTGACAATATATAGCCTTGACGTACTCCTTTTCCTATTTGGAACCAGTCTGTTGTTCCATGTCCAGTTCTAACTGTTGCTTCCTGACCTGCATACAGATTTCTCAAGAGGCAGGTCAGGTGGTCTGGTATTCCCATCTCTTTCAGAATTGTTCACAGTTTATTGTGATCCACACAGTCAAAGGCTTTGGCATAGTCAATAAAGCAGAAATAGATGTTTTTCTGGAACTCTCTTGCTTTTTCCATGATCCAGCGGATGTTGGCAATTTGATCTCTGGTCCCTCTGCCTTTTCTAAAACCAGCTTGAATATCAGGAAGTTCATGGTTCACGACTTAATATTATTTCTTTACAGTTTATACTTCCTACATTATTGGTTTATGGTAGATCCTCCTCTAAACTTACATTTTGCTCAGGAGAATAAACCTAATTTTCAATTTTAGAGTTTCAAGCAATAACTGGTCCAATTTAAATTGCCTAAAAAACTAAAACCAATCCACTCCTGTAACTAGCTGCCTCTATCCAGCTTTACATCACTATTATTTCTTGATTTGAAATCTATGCCAGCTTTCTTTCATCTTCAGTGCTTATCCCCATTTTCATGTAAGTGAAAGTATTACTCACTCATCTTTGCGACTCCTTGAACTGCAGGCTTCCCACTCCTTCACTATTTCTTGGAGCTTGCTCAAACACATGTCAACTGAATTGGTGATGCCAGGTGATGCCATCCAATCATCTCATCCTGTGTTGCCCTCTTCTCCTCCTGCCCTCAGTCTTTCCCAGAATTAAGGTATTTTCCAATCAGTTAGCTCTACACATTGTGGGGCCAAAGTACTGGAGCTTCAGCATTAGTCTTTCCACTGAATATTCAGGGTTGATCTTCTTTAGAATTGACTGGTTTGATCTCTGACTGTCCAAGGGACTCTTTCAAGAGTCTTTACAATTTGAAAGCATCCATTCTTCAGCACTGAGCCTTTTTTTCAGGTCCAAATATCACATGTGTACATGACTACTGGAAAAACCATAGCTTTGACTCTATGGACCTTTGTCTAGGTTTGTCAAGGCTTTCCTTTCAAAGAGCAAGCATCTTTTAATTTCATGGCTACAGTCACTGTCCACAGTGATTTTAGAGCACAATAAAATAAAACTTGCCACTGTTTCCACTATTTCCCCATTATTTATATTTAAACTAATTACTGGTAAGGAATTCTTTCATTTTGCTATTTGTTTTACCTATGTCTTACAGTTTTTGTCTCTCATTCTCTCTATTACTATCTACTTTTGTGCTTAGTTGATTTGGGGGTTTAGAGAAGGAGACTGCTAAGCTGTGTCTGACTCTTGCGATCCCATGAACTATATAGTCCACCATGTTCCTCTGTCCATGGGATTCTCCAGACAAGAATACTGAAGGGGTTGCCATTTCCTTCTCCAGGGGAACTTCCTGACCCAAGAACTGAATCCAGGTCTCCTGCATTGCAGGCAGATGTTTTATGGACTGAGCTATGCGGGAAGCCTTGAGGGATAGGGAAACATTTAAATTCCTTTCTTTTTCATTTCTTGTATATTGACAAGTATTTTCTTTGCAGTTATCACAGAAATTGCTTTTAAAGTGCTGAAGGTGTAACAATCTTGTTTATGCTACTTAAATAATATAGCAACATCTTTGCTCCTTTACTGCTCCACCCCCACCCTTTTCAGTTGTTGATGTCCACAGAGTTATGTCTTTTAACACTGTGTCCAAAATCTTCAAGATGATCCAAAGAAATGAAAAGATATCCCATGCTTTTGAATTGGAAGGTTCAATACTGTTAAAATGACTTCCCACAACAATGTACAAATAATGAGATCTCTATCAAATTACATATGACATTTTTCACAAAACTAAAGCAAATAATCCTAAAATTTATAGGGAACCATAAAAGATGCAGAATTGCCAAAGCCATCTTGGGAGTTAAAGAACAGAGCTGGAAGCATAACCTTTCAGACTTCAGACAATACTACAAAGTGACAGTAATCAAAACAGTGTGGTATCATCACCAAAACAATAGGAACAGAGTGCCCAGAAACAAACTCACACATCTTTTTGACATAGCTGGCAAGAATATATACTGGAGAAATGACAGTCTCTCCAGTCAGTGGTGCTGAGAAAGCTGGAGAGCTGCATGTAAATCAATGAAGTTAGAACACATTCTCACCATAACCAAAATTAAACTCAAAATTGCTTAAATATTTTTATATTAAGACCTTATACCATAAAACTTCTAGAAGAAAACATAGGCAAAACATTCTATCACATAGATCGTAGCAGTGCTTTCTTGGCTCATTCTCCCAAGGCAACAGAAATCAAATCCAAAAAAAGCAAATAGGACCTAATCAAATTTATAAGCTTTTGCAGCAACAACACAAAAAGACAACCTATGGAGTGGCAAAAATATTGCAAATGATAATGGCTTAATTTCCAAACACAATGACCAAAAAACCCTCAACAACCAAAACCCTTTCAAAGAGTGGGCAGAAGACCTAAATAGACATTTCTCCAAAGAAGACATACACATGGCCAATAGACACATAAGATGCTCAACATCACTAATTATTAGACAAATCAAATACAAATACAAATCAAATCAAAACTACAATGAGGTACCACCTTATACCAGTCAGAATGTCCATCATCAACAAACTCTACAAGTAAATGCTGGAGAGGGTATGGAGAAAGGGAACACTTCTACATTGTGGGTGGGAAGGTAAATTGGTGCAATAATTATCCTTAACAGTATGTTCACTTCAGTTCAGTTCCATTGCTCACTTGTGTCTGACTCTTTGCGACCCTATGAATTCCAGCACGCCAGGCGTCCCGGTCTATCACCATCTCCCGGAGTTTATGCAAACTCACGTCCATCGACTCAGTGATGCCTATGTCATCCCTTTCTCTTCCTGCCCCCAATCCCTCCCACCATCAGGGTCTTTCCCAATGAGTCAACTCTTCACATGAGGTGGCCAAAGTATTGGAGTTGCAGCTTTAGCATCAGTCCTTCATGAACACTCAGGACTGATCTCCTTCAGAATGGACTGGTTGGATCTCCTTGCAGTCCAAGGGACTCTCAAGAGTCTTCTCCAACACCACAGTTCAAAGGTATCAATTCTTCGGCGTTTAGCTTTCTTCACAGTCCAACTCTCACATTCATACATGACCACAGAAAAATCATAGCCTTGACTAGACAGACCTTTGTTGACAAAGTAATGTCTCTGCTTTTTAATGCGCTATCTAGGTTAGTCATAACTTTACTTTCAAGGAGTAAGCGTCTTTTAATTTCATGGCTGCAGTCACCATCTGCAGTGATTTTGGAGCCCAAAAGTAAAGTCTGACACTGTTTCCACTGTTTCCCTATCTATTTCCCATGTAGTGATGGGACCAGATGCCATGATCTTCATTTTCTGTAATGTTGTGCTTTAAGTCAACTTTTTCACTCTCTTCTTTCATTTTCATCAAGAGGCTTTTTAGTTCCTCTTCACTTTCTGCCATAAGGGTGGTGTCACCTGCATATCTGAGGTTATTGATATTTCTCCTGGCAATCTTGATTCTAGCTTATGCTTCTTCCAGCCCAGCGTTTGCAGGGTGACAATAAGCAGCATTGACGTACTCCCTTTTCTATTAGGAACCAGTCTGTTGTTCCATGTCCAGTTCTAACCGTTGCTTCCTGACCTGCATACAGGTTTACTCAAGAGGGACATCAGGAGGTCTTGTATCCCCATGTCTTTAAGAGTTTTCCACAGTTTATTGTGATCCACACAGTCAAAGGCTTTGGCATAGTCAATAAAGCAGAAATAGATGTTTTTCTGGAACTCTTGCTTTTCCATGATCCAGGGGATGCTGGCAATTTGCTCTCTGGTTCCTCTGCCTTTTCTAAAACCAGGTTGAACATCTGGAAGTTAATGGTTCACGTACTGCTGAAGCCTGGTTTGGAGAATCAGGTTGCTTAGGTTTTATAAAAAAAGATCCCACTGACCTTTACCAATAACTCTACAGACATGCTCCTTGACATTAATCCAGTTTCTTCACCCAACTTTGTGTAATACTTACTGCTTCAAAAGCCAAAAGAGCAGTTTCTACCCCTAAAGATTCAAGTAGGTTGCCCAGGGAATTTTTTTTTTTTTTCCAGTTGACATCCATCCACTTTGCTCATGCCTTCTTGGCTACTACATACTTTGCATCATGGTAGCTGACACAGCCTATCCAACAGTAGTACAGTATGAGTGCTTAACCAGTTCCCCATTCATCGTGTAATTAGGACAAGGAGTATAATCTTCCATTAGCTCCATTATTTAGCTGGCTGCATCAGAGCAAATGTCTTTCCTCATCTCCTGAATCAAGCACATCTTTTTTGGCCTTTTTGAGTTCGAAATCTTTCATGTTGTTTGATACTAACCAGTCTTAGACTGGTGCTTGGTTTATAACTTTCTTAAGTATTTTGTTCTTTAGGTACTAATTTTCACTTATAATTTTTTTGGTCTAGGCATGTAAGTTTATCTCAGGAAATACTGGTGAATGCTACTGAAATATACATATCAGAAAACAGTTAAAAAGTTCTTTGCAAGAAATCAAAGTTTAGGTTTTTCTTTTAATCAGTGGATGACATATAAGCATAAAATATTCATGGATTTTTTTTGTTTTTTCATTCTTTAATTGTACAAGTTTATATGAATATTTAGGAAACCACCAGAATCTCCCAAATAGATCACAGAACAGCGTACTATTTTGGAACACCCTCAGAAAGGTCTCTGAAGTATCAGTTGGTCAGACAAAAACCTTTTGTTACTTTTCAGTAACAGGGAAAAAGAGAAACAAGTTGTCTCTTTTTTTTCCCTTATGCTTTATGATTTGTAATCTCTTTTTATATCTACTAAGAAGTCCTCTAGGGCTTCAGAGCTTGTTTACTTATTATGATGAAAGTCCGTTGGCCTCCTGAGGCCTGTTTTATTCCATTCTCCTGTTTTCCCCTCATGATCCTCAAATACTTTTTACCTTACAGTTAGCTTGGTGAGAGATGCTGTCTATACCAGATTTCTCCATCTTCTCCATCCTCTATGGTCTCTTAGTCATTTTATCAGTTTTGATGTAGACAGAACAATAATCAAGTCAATTTTCTCAGTAGCTCACAAAGTGTGGTTCCACAACTGGTAAAAGGAATATCACCTGGGACTTTATCAGAAACGAAATTCTCAAATTTGTCCCCAGACCTATTATCAAATGAGAAATCTGAGGCTGAACTGCAGCAATCTTAATCACTTCCAGGAGTTGAATGGCTTTGGGCACTAGTGATTTGGAGTCTTTAAGGTGCATGTAACTCTGTATAGACTGATCTATCTGTAATTCCATTTCATTAGTAGTATTTAAATTTCTATTTTTATGTTGAAAAATAGTCTATACAAGGTTGGCATCATAGTTCTGCAGCACCTTACTTGAAGCTGTATTGGATACTTCATTGCACTGTCAAAGTACTCTCAAAGAAATTGTTCTGAACAAGAATCCTGATTTCGAGCTTTATTCTCCCCCTCCCCCCAGTTTCCCACCCAACTATAACTGTTGTCTTGGTTCTCCTCTCCAATATATTATGATAATTTACAAAAGGTACTCTGTATCAAGGTGGCCTTTGACAGCATGGCATATCAGATAAAGCACTTTACTGTAATCCCCACAATAATCCTATGAATCAAGTAATACTTTTTCAAATTTTACAGACAAGAAAACTGGGACTTAGGAAGGTTAATTTGCAAAGGTCACACTACGGAACCAAGAATTCAACTCTAGGCTCTGGTGAACACAGAGCTGATAAGGACAGCTAATACTACCATCAATCTGAGTTTTCAATTTCTCATTCTCCTCGACTTTGTCTGAATTTTCATTTATCTTAAATATGATACATAAGTGGCCTTTCTTAGACATCTTGCTTAAAATTCTGATTTCAATAGTGGCCTCAGATATTTCTTTTATCTCATCATGAATGATTTAGAAAAATTCTGGCATCTTCATCTTCACTTCTGCCTTTGCTTTTCTGGTATAACTTAAGAAATAAAACCATTAACTCCCTTATTTCAAATGTTCACTATTTCTATAATCAGTTAGACTTACAATCTGTGTTGCTTAATTTTTTAGACATGTCAAAACCTTTGACTGTGTGGATCACAATAAACTGGAAAATTCTGACAGAGATGGGAATATCAGACCACTTGACCTGCCTCTTGAGAAATCTGTATGCAGGCCAGGAAGCAACACTTAGAACTGGACACAGAACAACAGACTGGTTCCAAATTGGGAAAGGAGTCCATCAAGGCTGTATATTGTCACTCTGCTTATTTAATTTATTTGCAGAGTACATCATAAGAAATGCTGGGCTGGAAGAAGCACAAGCTGGAATCAAGATTGCTGGGAGAAATATCAATAACTATAGATATACAGATGACATCACACTCACAGAAGAAAGTGAAGAAGAACTTAAGAGCCTCTTGATGAAAGTGAAAGAGGAGAGTGAAAAAGTTGGCTTAAAGCTGAACATTCAGAAAACTAAGATCATGGCATCTGGTCCCATCACTTCATGGCCAATACATGAGGAAACAGTGGAAAAAGTGGCTGACTTTATTTGGGCTGCAAAATTACTGCAGATAGTGACTGAAGTCATGAAATTAAAAGATGCTTACTCCTTGGAAGGAAAGTTATGACCAACCTAGACCACATATTAAAAAGCAGAGACATTACTTTGCCAACAAAGGTCCGTCTAGTCAAGGTAATGGTTTTTCCAGTAGTTATGTATGGATGTGAGAGTTGGACTGTGAAGAAAGCTGAGCACTGAAGAATTGATGCTTTTGAACTGTGGTGCTGGAGAAGACTCTTGAGAGTTCCTTCGACTGCAAGGAGATCCAACCAGTCCATATTAAAGCAGATCAGTCCTTGGGGTTCACTGGAAGGACTGATGCTGAGACTCCAATACTTTGGCCCCCTGATGGAAAGAGTTGCCTCATTGGAAAAGATCCTGATGCTGGGAAAGACTGAGGGCAAGAGAAAGGGACAACAGAAGATGAGATGGTTGGATGGCATCACCAACTCGATGGACATGATGGTAAGCTCCAGGAGTTGGTGATGGACAGGGAGGCCTAGCGTGCTATGGTCCATGGGGTTGCAAAGAACTGGACACAACTGAGTGACTGAACTGAAACTGGAATTCAGTAACTCCAACTTTTAAATGAGTAGGGACAGTATTCCAAATCACAGCAAAATTAAAGAGGAATGGAAGATGTCTGGAGTACTTGTAAATACTAATAAAACAAGAAAAAGTGTAGATTTTGACATGTAAATGTAAAATTCATTTCAGATACTCCTTTTAATTCTCCAAGTCTTAACTGAAGGCAGTATGAATAAAATACCAAATATGCTGATCTAATTCTGGAATGGATAATGTATTACTAACCTTTTTTAATGTGTTAATAATAAACTATCAACCCAAAGTTATAAAAAGAAGTAATTGATAATCTTTTTATAAAGATAATTGAGTTTACCTTCTCTTACATCACTAGCCTTAGAGCTGTATATGCCATCTGATTAATAAAAAAACCTTTATCTTTTGTTAATCTTGGGATCTCTGTGTTAAATGAAATAAATTTTGTAATAAATTACCTATATTTTAACCAGTTTGAATTTCCACTGCTGGACACTACCACGGTAATATTTTACTACATGTGTTTTACTTGAAATATAAATCATTTGTATTTATTCATATATCTATATTTATACTTACATATAAAATATATATTTATATATAATATATATTCCTATACATATATGAATATATAATTACATATTTCTGTAATTTACTATTCTTTTACACTTGGCAGGCTTTTTTGAGGGTCATGGCATGTAACTGGGCTTTTCTGGTTGCTCAGTGGTAAAAATCCAGATGCAATGCAGGAGATAAAGAAGACGTGGGTTGGATCTCAGAGTCGGGAAGATTCTCTAGAGAAGGAAATGGCAACCAGCTCCAGAATTCTTGCTGGGAAAATCCCATGGACAGAGAGATCCCTGGTGGGATAGAGTCCATAGGGTCACAGAGAATCAGAAATGATTGAGTGAATGAGCATGCATGTATGCACACATGTGTTACTCAATATTTTACAATTTAGCTAAGTATTTGATTTAACTTAACTGGTTTACTTTTTTTAACAGCTAGTTTTCCTGTGGACATTCTCCACTGACTAACATTCATTCATTCATCACATATTTTCTTAAAAACCAATTATATGCCAATATTGCAGTATTTAATTTGGATATAAACATAATATGATTTCTGAGTCTTTCTTTCAAGGAGCCCATGATCCAGTGGAGCAAACATAAGTAAACCAAGTTATTTATATCACTGTGTACTAATCAGGTTCCCTGAAAGGGGAAGATAGCACTTCAGGGACACGGAACCCTAAGGTTTTGCCCTGAGTTAAGAGTGCATAGGGGTGTTAGAGAAAGTATTTCAGAGGAAATAATATCTCAAACAAAAAGGTAAGTTTGGAGTGAGTCAGGGTATAGACAACTTTTGATTCTTCCAGGCATTATGCTGCTACTGCTAACTTGCTTCAGTCGTGTCTGACTTTGCGACCCCACAGATGGCAGCCCACCAGGCTCCCCCGTCCCTGGGATTCTCCAGGCAAGAACACTGGAGTGGGTTGCCATTTCCTTCTCCAGTGCATGAAAGTGAAGTCACTCAGTTGTGCCTGACTCTTAGCCACCCCATGGACTGCAGCCCACCAGGCTCCTCTGTCCATGGGATTTGCCAGGCAAGCGTACTGGAGTGAGTTGCCATTGCCAGGCATTATAGTAAAGAGAAAAAGTCAGTAGGCTAAAGTGGGAAACTAGTCACTCAGACTCTTTCCTTTAAATGATGTTAGGGAGTTTGGGAATGACAATTTTGGGGATGAAACTGATGGGTTTTTGCATGAAAGTGGAATTCTCTAGCAGCTCAGAAGGTAAAGAATCTGCTTGCAGTGCAGGAGACCTGAGTTTGATTCCTGGATCAAAAATGCCCTGGAGAAGGGAAGGCCTACCTATTGCAGTTTGCTAAGAAAGCCTTCTTAATGAACCATGCAAAGAAATAAAGGAAAACAACTTCAAGAAAACTGGAGGTACCTGTTAGGTAAAGGACGACAGACCTGCTAACGGCTAAAAAAAGGTGAACCTGTCAATTCCTAAGGGAAGACTGTTGTTTTTTCGTTAATGCCTCAGGGATAGTCCAGAACAAGGTCCAAGAGCTGAGAGAGTGCATCAAGACTTGGACAGGCCGAGTCAAACGGTTTCGATTTCTCGGGATGGTGAAAGTCGTCTTGGGCAAAATGGCTTCTTCCACTGCTCGGACCCTTTGCAGCCTTGTTCCTCATCCTGTTTATAAGACCTTCTGTTTTTCAGATCATCCTCCAGAGGGTCAGGGAGCTGACCCAGACGACTACTGGAGAGATGTTTATGGTAGCCGCATACTCAAGCTCCCGTCCAGAGACCCTGAGGCCCCCTAAAAGTCACCAGGATCCGGCCACGACCCTCAGCCCCAGTGACACCCAGGTTCAGCAGGAAGTAGCCAGAAATGATAACGGCACCTCTTATCCTATCAAAAGGGTCAAAATGTAAGGCTGGACCCCGGGGACCATGATGGGCCGCCCCTCCTCTCCCCTCCCATCGGCGGGGAATTCCCCTAACGGAAGGAGCCTCCCAGATCCTGGGGACCAATGAAAGCACACTTTGCCAGCTAAAGCCGCCCCACCCCCAGCCACGCAGAAGAACCTGTCAGCCCGCGACGCCTCGGCCTGGTGACCTATCTGAACCCCAGTCCATCTAGCCTGATCATCCCTCGCAACGAACGTATAAAAGCCATCCCCAACAGAGTCTGGGCGTGGACTTCCTCGACCTGCCTCGTTTGGGTCCAGGAACCCCGCCAGGGAGTGGTTCAGCATTAAAAGCCTGTTAGATACTCTTTGGGTGTCCTGGTCGTCTTTTACCTAACAGTACCAAGGGAACATTTCATGCAAGTAAGGGCACAATAAAGGACAGAAACAGTAAGGACCTAACAGAAGAGAAAGAGATTAAGAAGAGTTGTTAATAAACAGAAGAACTATACAAAAAAGGTCTTCAGTTCAGTCGCTCAGTCATACCTGACTCTTTGTGACCCCATGAATCGCAGCACGCCAGGCCTCCCTGTCCATCACCAACTCCCAGAGTTCACTCAAACTCATGTCCATCAAATTGGTGATACCATCCAGCCATCTCATCCTCTTTGTCCCCTTCTCCTCCTGCCCCCAATCCCTCCCACCATCAGGGTCTTTTCCAATGACTCAACTCTTCATATGAGGTGGCCAAAGTATTGGAGTTGCAGCTTTAGCATCAGTCCTTCCAATGAACACCCAGGACTGATCTCCTTTAGGATGGACTGGTTGGGTCTCCTTGCAGTTCAAGGCACTCTCAAGAGTCTTCTCCAACACCACAGTTTAAAAGCATCAATTCTTCGGCACTCAGCTTTCTTCACAGTCCAGCTCTCACATCCATACATGACCACTGGAAAAACCATAGCCTTGACTAGACAGACCTTTGTTGACAAAGTAATGTCTCTGCTTTTTAATATGCTGTCTAGGTTGGTCATAACTTTCCTTCCAAGGAGTAAGCGTCTTTTAATTTCATGGCTGCAATCACCATCTGCAGTGATTCTGGAGCCCAAAAAGTAAAGTCTGACACTGTTTCCACTGTTGCCCCAACTATTTGCCATGAAGTGATGGGACCAGATGCCATGATCTTAGTTTTCTGAATGTTCAGCTTTAAGCCAACTTTTTCACTCTCCTCTTTCACTTTCATCAAGAGGCTTTTTAGTTCCTTTTCACTTTTTGCCATAAGGGTGGTGTCATCTGCATATCTGAGGTGATTGAGATTTCTCCCAGCAATCTTGATTCCAGCTTGTGCTTCCTCCAGCCCAGCGTTTCTCATGATGTACTCTGCATATAAGATAATAACCAGGGTGACAATATACAGCCTTGGCGTACTCCTTTTCCTATTTGGAACCAGTCTTTTGTTCCATGCCCAGTTCTAACTGTTGCTTCCTGACCTGCATATAGGTTTCTCAAGAAGCATGGTGTAGTCACTCACTTACAGTCAGACATCCTGGAGTGTAAAGTCAAGTGGGCCTTAGGAAGCATTATTATGAACAAAGCTAGTGGAGGATATGGCATTCCAGCTGAACTCTTTAAAATCCTAAAAGACAATGCTGTTAAAAATGCTGCACTCAGTATATCAGTAGATTCGGAAAACTCACAGGACTGGAAAACAGGAGTGGCCACAGTTCATTTTAATCCTATAGAAGCACAGTGCCAAAGAATGTATGGACTATTATACAAGTGCACTCATTTTGCATACTAGCAAGATAATGCTCAAGTTCCTTCAAGTTAAAACTTCAACAGTAGGAGAATCAAGAACTTCCAGATGTACTAGCTGGGTGTACAAAAGGCAGAGGAACCAGAGATCAATATGCAAATATTCGTTGGATCATGGAAAAAGCAAGGGAATTTCAGAAAAACATCTACTTCTGCTTCATTTAATACACTAAAGCCTTTGACTGTGTGGATCACAACAAACTGGAAAATTCTTAGAAATAAGACTATCAGATCACCTTACCTGTCTCCTGAGAAACCTGTATGTGAGTCAAGAAATGGCAGTTTAAAGCCTAGGTGAAACACCTGGTTGAAAACTGGGACAGGAGTTTGACAGGGTGTACACTGTCACCTTGTTTATTTAACTTACATACAGAGTACATAATAGGAAATGCCAGGCTGGATGAATCACAAGCTGGATTTAAAACCACCTGGAGAAATATCAACCACCTCAGATAGGCAGATGATGGTGGTGGTTTAGTTGCTAAGTTGTGTCCAACTCTTGTGACCACATGGACTATAGCCTATCAGGCTCCTCCGTCCATGGGATTTTCCAGGCAAGAATACTGGAGTGGATTAAATGGCAATCCACTCCAGGGGATGGCAATCCTTCTCCAGGGGATCTTCCAGACCCAGGAATCGAACCTAGGTCTCCTGCATTGCAGACAGATTTTTTTACTGACTGAGCTATGAGGGAAGCCCCCATCATTCTAAATGGCAGAAAGGGAACAGGAACTAAAGAGCCTCTTCATGAGGGTTGAAGGGGTGAGTGAAAAAGCTGGCTAAAACTCAACATTCAAAAAACTAAGATCATGGCATCAGATCTCATCTCTTCACGGAAATAGAAGGGGGAAAAGAGGTAGATTTTATTTTCCTGGGCTCTAAGAACACTGCAGCCAAGAAATTAAAAGACGTCTGCTCCTTGGAAGAAAAGCAATGACAAACCTAGGCAGCTTATTAAAAGGAAAGACATTAATTTGCCAACAAAGGTCCGTATAGTCAAATCTATGGTTTTTCCAGTAGACATGTATAGCTGTGAGAGCTGGACCATAAAGAAGGCTGGATGCCAAAGAACTGATGCTTTTGAACTGTGGTGTCGTAGAAGACTCTTGAGAGTCCCTTGGACTACAAGGAGATCCTACCAGTCCATCCTAAAGGAAATCAACCCTGCATGTTCATTACAAGGACTGATGCTGATGCTGAAGCTCCAGTACTTTGGCGCGAAGAGTAAACTCATTAGAAAAGACCCTGATTCTGGGGAAAAGATTGAAGGCAGGAGGAGAAGGGGGATTACAGAGGACGAGATGGTTGAATGGTATTACTATCTCAATGGACATGAGTTTAAGGAAGCTCTGGGAGATGGCAAAGGACAGGGAAGCCTAGTATGCTAAAGTTCATTGGGATGCAAAGAGTTGGACACGACTGAGTGATTGAACAATAACAAAAACTTTATGGCATTTAATTTTACAATATCTGCCTGGATATGATGCTAACAGCACAGGCAAAAGGAAAGAAAGATATATTTGGCTTCATGAAAAATTTAAAGTTTGTTTATTAAAATAAATTATTAACAGTGTAAAGGCAATCCACAGAATGGGAGAAAATATTTGCAAATTACTTTGCAAATATTTGATAAGAGGTTAAAAAATATATATATGAAAGTTAATACATATAAGACTCTTAAAACTCAGCAACAAAAAAATAACCTAATTCAAAAATGGGCAAAGGATTTGAATGAACATTTCTCCAGGAAAGATATACAAATAAGATCATTAAAGATGCTCAGTACCTCTAATTATTAGGAAAATTCAAATCAAGACTATAGTGAGATACCATACCCATTAGGTTGACTGCTTTATTAAAAACAAAAACAATAAAACAGAAAACAAGTGTTTAAGACAACATGGAGATATGGGAGCCCTTACTACTACTAGTTGAAAATGTAAAATGGTACTGCAGGCAGTGGAAAATAGTATGACAGTTCCTCTAGTTACCATGTGGTATAGTCATTCCATTACTGGGTATATATAAAGAACTGGGTATATAGGAAAAGAACATATTCTTGTTTACAGTAGCATTATTCACAACTGATGAAACATGGAAGCTGCCCATGTGTCCAATGATAGATAAATGGATAATCAAAATATGGTATATATGATTCAGGGAGAGGATGTGGGGTGGGAAGTGGGAGGGGGCTTTGGCATTGGGAGATCGTGGACACCTGTGGCTGATTCATGTCAATGTATGGCAAAACAAATACAGTATTGTAATTTAAAAAATAAATAAATTTTAAAAAAATGAAAAAAAAAATATGGTATATACATACAATGGAATGAGTGAAAGTGTTCGTTGCTCAGCTATGTCCAACTCTTTGCGACTCCAGGACTGTAGCCTGCCAGGCTCGTAGTCCATGGAATTCTCCAGGCAAGAATACAGGGGTGGGCAGCCATTCCCTTCTCCAGGGGATCTTCCAAATTTAGAGATTGATTAAATCTTAAAAAGGAAGGAAAATCTTATAACTTTTATATATAGATATTTATAAAAAAATAAAATTTAGAATATATTTAACATATAAAATGGTATTAGTATCTTCACTTTATCCCTAGTGTGAGCACAGCATGTCATGTCACTACCAGTAACCCAGGAGTCCTAAGGAAAGAGAGGGAGATCAGTAACAGCAGTTACAAGAGTACCATCACATGTTTATTCACTTTCAGCTTATTTTAAAATAATGTAGGTATCTGGGCCCCGTTGGATGGAATTAATAAATTTAGTTGAGTTGGTGAACTAAAGTGCTGTTATGATGTTTTAAATGAAAGAAAACCGATTCAGGTGTTTTTCAATAAATTGCAGATCTTTCCTAGAAGGAAAACTAGCTGCCTGTTAAAAGCATGCTGCCTAGCAAAAATAAAACAAACAACCCCAAACGAAAATACTTTATAGAGAAAAGAAACTGCTTTTTGAAAGAAACTTGTACTATGGGGAGAGTACTTGTTTTCAAAACATTGAAAACAATGTTTTCATCTCTGATTTTGTGGTAAAAAATGCTGTATTATGTTTAAAAACTGCAATGTATATAAAAAGTAAGTATAAAATAATGTGTATAAAAAGTATATTACATATAAAAATTTGTATTATGTATAAAAATTCTCATACATATGCACTGAAAAGCACTTATAAAGAGGACTTCCTTACAGATAGCTGTACAAAGAGTATGAATCAGTTTTATAACCATTTGTTAAAAACATAAAAACATCACTTTCCAATGAGTTTGCAGAAACAACTGATTTACATTAGAAAAATAAAATTTATTAACAAAATTTCCACAAAACATTTTGTAAAACTGGAAGATGGGACTGAAAATTAAAAGCATACAAATGATCATTATTTTCTTGAATAACCTTTTGGCGGGGGCAAAACTCCAAAGTCTCAGCAGAGAAGCATATTTATGACAAGAACTCTTGGTGCATTAAAAAAAAAGTAATACTATTCTATTTCTGATAAAGGCTGAAGAAAACACTGAAAATAATACTACTATCAACTTCCTCTAATTTAGGTACAAGTTAAAAATACAAATTCTACAACCGTTTATCTCATGTCCAACTCTGGCTGACATTTATCAAAGTAGAGTAAGAATAAACAAAAGATTAAAACTTTGCCTCTCTTCAGTTAGAAAAATGTTTTTGATAAGATAAACAGTAAAATAATATAAAACAAGGGCATTTTAGAAGAAATCTGTGGCTGGTTTCCATGTTTTGTTAATGTTCTTTGAGATGAGACTTAGGTATTAATAAGAATATATTTAAGCCATTTTTCAATCAGCTATAATTAATTTTCAGATCTCTTTCTACTTGGAGCATTTATACCAAGGTACAGATTAAAATAGAGTTCAGGGAGATATTGAAGGTGGAGGAAATAAGCAACAAAATAGGTATAAATTCCATGTTAACAGATAAGCAAACACATTTTTAGTATTCCTAAAAGGATCAGACTGAAAATGTTATCTATGAAATTATGCAGATTTAGTAAGTCAAGTCGAGAAACAGTTTCTGCTAAGATGTTTCCTAGATTTCCCCAGAGCTGAAGCATAACTCCACATAAAATAACAGCCTTTTGTGATTTCTATATATTCTTGTCCATAGTAAACAAACTGGTAGTTGCTAGACAATTTTATCTTTTTTCCTCATTTGTTCCCAGAGAATAAGATGAATCCAAGTTTTAATAATATTTAATCATATAATGACATGCTGCTTTCTTCACTAATATTAAAAGGAAGAAAAATTTTTTAATGTTTAATACTCAAAAACAACCATGTGGAAATATTTGCAATTCTCCAGAAAAGCCAATCTCTCTCTCAGCTTTTGAGTTTTCAATACTGCATAGCAGTGTGCCTGGAACCACATATATACAGGGAGATATGCCCTAACACAAATACATGTATATCTATGCATAGATATATGTGTACAGATATATACATACATATTTTAGTAAATGTATTTGTTTGCAAAGTATCTATTACAATCCTGACATCAAATATACCCACTGAGTTGTTTCAGGGAACACAGTAGATCAACAGTCACAAAATAAGTAAACAACTGGGAAAATCATAGGTTTAATAACATAAAATCTTCAGGGGAAAAACAGGCATTTATAAGTTAATACAGTGTTTTGTGATTATTAACCATGGACCATCTCTTGTGAATGATGCGAAGTATAAACTTTGCACTAGTGTAAAACTGAATAAAAAAGAAGTAATATTGGGAGGACTTCTTTAAAACACATTATCTAAAAATAAAATATGTCTGTAAACAATCTAGAAACTCTTTCAGCTTTTGGAATGTACTGTATCACTTTAGTGGCACTGATTTACATTATAACTGTATCTTTCAGTGACGCTGCATGCAGTGCCTGAGACTGGAGTGCTATCCCTAAGTCAGGAAAATCCCCTGGAGAAGGAAATGGCAACCCACGCCAGTATTCCTGCCTGGAAAATCCCATGGACAGAGGAGCCTGGTGGGGTTATAGACCATGGGGTCGCAAAGTTGGACACAACTTAGCAACTAAACAACAATCACAACCACCAACAGGAGTTTATATATAAACTCAAAGAACAGAATAAACTCTCATAGAATTTGACTATCGATGTGCTAAATAGGAGGAGGAATTAAAGTTGTGAATCAAAACTAATTTTTTTTTTTTGAAAGAAGAAAGTATCAGACATGGGACTCAAGATTTAAGAAAGACCTGGGCACTAAAGCCAATGAGTAACGAGAGAACACACATAGGCTAATTTTATCTGAAAAGCTCTGAACCACTTATAAAGAAGCATTGCATTTTTTTTTGAAAGATCAATCACTCCAGGGCATATGTTCACTTGAGAAAAATGATGAATAGAATCCTCCCCACTATTAATATATTTTTTCCTTTGACATGCTCATACAGTTGAATTTATGTAAATATGCTACAACCCCAAGTGAATTAATTAGCAAATGTTAATAATGTTAATTATTTTAGAAGGAAAACTGAAAATAACATTGCCTTAGAGAGAAAACATTCGAGAATTTCTAGAAATTACCCATATGAACACAAATTCTTGGAATTTTCTCTAAAAACTTAAAGAACAGTATAATTCTAATGAGACTTTCACTTATGAAGGAATTAAAAGGAGACTAAATTCCTATAATTTGAGTACTAGAGCCAAAGAAATTATGTTTTCCAATTGAAGCTCCAATAATTTGGCCACCTGATGTGAAGAGCTGACTCACTGGAAATGGTGATGCTGGGAAAGACTGAAGGCAAAAGGAGAAGGGAGCAGCAAAGGATGAGATTGTTAGATAGCACTGTTGACTCAATGCACATGAATTTAAGCAAACTCTGGGACATACTGGAAGACAGAGGAGCCTGGTGTGCTGCAGTCCAGTCCATGGGGTCACAAAGAGTTGGACATGACTTAGCAACTGAAAAACAACAATGAATATACAGGGCCCCCACCCCATCGCAAGAGCATGTTTAAGTAACTTTGTCATAACAGCTGAAAATTTGAGTTTAAACACTTCTACTGCAATAAGATCTTAAAATAGTTGTTTTTAATTTTTTTATGGGACAGAATGTTAAAAAATTTTGTTTGGTTTGTTTTTTTGTTTTAAAAGACAGAACTTTTTCTTATACAACATTACATAATACAGAGGGAAACATTATCCTTTTCATATTCTAAATTAGGGGAATGTACAAAAAAACTTAAGTTATTCTTTGTATTGCAAAATAACCACTCATCATAATGACTTTAAGGCAAGAGATTATTCAAACTATCTTCACAAAAGTTATAGCCTCACTTAAAAAAAAAAGACCACATAATACAATGCTGTCATTTAGGTTAAGAACTAGGGTGCAATACATCTGTCCTTTACTGCAAATCTTCCTAACCCCAAGGTTAAAGGTCTGTCTGTGAAACAACGAATTAGTGACCAATTATGAGCAAACAGTTTCAAATATTGTTGTTGTTGTTTATTTGCTAAGTCCTCTTGACTCTTTCGGAGAAGACAATTGCAACCCACTCCAGTACTCTTGCCTGGAAAATCCCATGGACGGAGGAGCCTGGTAAGCTGCAGTCCATGGGGTCATGAAGAGTCAGACACTACTGAGCGACTTCACTTTCACTTTTCACTTTCAAGCACTGGAGAAGGAAATGACAACCTACTCCAGTATTCTTGCCTGGAGAATCCCAGGGATGGCAGAGCCTGATAGGCTGCCGTCTATGGGGGTTGCACAGAGCTGGACACGACTGAAGCAACTTAGCAGCAGCAGCTTAGCTTGAAACCTCGTGGACTATAGCCCACCAGGATCCTTTAATCCAAGGGATTTCTCAGGCAAGAATACTGGAGTGCCAATTTCTTCTCCAGGGGATCTTCCTGACCCAGGGATCAAACCTGTGTCTCCTATATTGGCAGACGGGTTCTTTACCACTGAGCCCAAGGAAGCCCAGGTTCAAATATACTGTCTCTTATACTGATATTACTATTTATATAACTTTTCTCATGTATACACTGTTCTCTCTCCTGAGAAAACACTATTCCTTAACTACAGGGAGAACTCAGTACTCTAGCTGAAAAACACTTAAATACATCCTGACCAATCCATTTCCTAATTATTAAATAAGACACAGCTAGCTCCTGATAGCCAGATTATTCCTTAAAAGGCAGCAGGTAAACGAACATGGAATCTCCAACACTGGATTTATGGTACAATCTACCTGTTAACTTAAAAACAATCTTTTCTAAGTAAACACAAGACAGTACACATGGGAAAGTCTTTTCTCCCCAGGACTGCATAACAATGAGTCAAACTTAATGAAGTATAGGCTCAGAACCACAGGCTTCCCCTTTAAGCAAGCTGACTGAGTATACCACTTTACCTTGACGTCCTTGGAAATGCCACAGAAGAAACAATAATAAAAAGGACATTATCTATGTCATCTGGAAAGCAAAAGAGCTGAGATGACCAAAGTGTTAAAGAATTTCTATAGGATATAGAGCACATGAACTAAAAATCCACTAGGAAAGAGGGCATTACAACCCAGTATTAATAAAAGAAAACTTAAAAAAGTTTGCTTAGCAGAACTCCAGAATAACTGTAAGATCGAAAGTAGCAGAAGGACAGGGAACTCCCTGGCATTCCAGTGGTTAGGACTCCGTGCTGTTACTGCTGGGGGTCAGGTTTGATCCCTGCATGGGGAACTAAAATCCCACAAGCAATGCTGCCAAAATATAAATAAAGGAGCAGCAGGACACAGATCACAAAGACAAGGAAGGTGAATGGTGGTAAGAAGTATACCAATATCCAACTTTGAATACTCAGAAGCTCTATTTATATCAACTGAAGGCAACACTTACAGTTCTCTAGGTAAAACGAGAACTGCATCAGAAGATACATGGAGTAAGTACTAAGATCTGAGAAGGGGAGATGGTACCCTAGATAACTTTCTGGCCTTCTTAAAGTAAGCGATCTTACTCTCAAATGTAAGGTTTTATTTACACTAACTAACCTCCAAAATGTCTTCCAACTGTTCCCATCTTCCAGTATTAATTGCTTTGAGTAAACTCCTATCACACTGTAAGTTGGCTAGTATAACCAACAGGTTATTGTGGTATTAGATTGGTACAAAGTAACTGCGGTTTGGACCCTGAATTTTAAATCATTATAACTAGGCTCAAACACATCTTTATTTATTAAAATAGGAACCATTATAATGAACACATTTTTGCCAACAATAAATGTTTACCTCTGTAGCATAAAAATCCATTCTTCAGGATACCATGAACTCTTGGTAAGCATTTTTGCATCCTGCTGGTTGTGGAGTCTTTTTAAGAAGTGGTAGTTAGCTAGAGGTCAGGTGAATATGGTGAATGAGTCAAAATTATGTAGCCCAATTCATTCAACTTTTGAAGTGCTGGCTGTGAGACACACAGTCAGGCACTGTCTTGCAGAAAAATTGTGCCCTTGCTGTTAACCAATGCCAGCTATGGGTGTTGCAGCTTTTGGTGCATCTCATCGACTTGCTGAGTATATTTCTCAGATGTCATGGCTATTCCTGGATTCAGGAAGCTGTTGTGCATCAGACCAGCAGCACAACACCAAACAATGACCATGGCACTTTGTTTGTGTGCGCAAGTTTGGCTTTAGGAAGTTCTTTGGGGCTTCTTCTCAATCCAACCACTGAGCTGGTTGTTGCAAGCTGTTGTATAAAATCCACTTTTCATTGAACGTCACAATCTGATGGAGAAATGGCTCACCATTAATGCACAGAGTAAGAGAAGATGACACTTTAAAACTTTAATTTTTTTGATTTGCGGTCAGCTCGAGGCACCCACTTATCAAGCTTTTTCACCTTCCATGATCCTCTCAATTGGTCATTGTCAGCTTCCAGAGGCCAACCACTGCTCCTCATCTTAAAGGCTCTTGTCTCCTTTGAAAAACTTCTTGAGCCACCACTGCAATGCATGTTTGTCAGCAGTTCCTGGGCCAAAGGCACTGCTGATGTTGCAAGTTGTCTCCACTGCTTTAGGACCCATTTTGGATGCCATGATCTTAATTTTTTGAATGCTGAGTTTTAAGCCAGCTTTTTCACTCTCCTCTTTCACCTTCATCATAGAGGCTCTAATTCCTCTTCACTTTCTGCCATTAGGGTGGTGTCATTCTGCGTATCTGAAGTTAAATGGCAAATTTCAACAATGTAAAACCACAATTACTTTTGTACTAACTTAATATTTATGGAGGGTGACTTCTGAGGATAGAAGGTTTGCCTTTCCCTGGATCACGTGCTCTGGGTGAAGCTACCTGCCATGTAAGGAAGACAGTAAGGCAACCTGACAAAGACGTCTTCATGGTAAGGAACTGAGGAATCAATAGTAACTTGCCAACAACATGAGTTAACCAGTTCAGATACAGATTTTCCACCTCCTGTCAAGCCTTCAGATGACTGCAACTACAGCTAACATCTTAACTATAACCCATGAGACACCAAGAGCCATAACCATCTATCTAAGCTATTCCTGAATTCCTGATCCACAGAAACTATGTGGGAAAATAAATAATTTTTTAAGCAATTACTGACTATTTTAGAGTTAGTTTGCTACAAAGCAACAAATAACTAATACACTCTCCTTTAGAATTTATTAAAAACATAAAAGTAATGATAATCTAGTTATTGATACCAAGAATCAGTCATGAATACTGTAAACTTCCTCTTCAAAAAAAAAGAAAGAAAAACAAAACTATAAAAATGCCCCAAAATCTAGAGGATAGGACCAAGGTAAAACAGAGAAACGCTTACAATATCTGTGAGATAAAATTTAGTTTTTATCCCTGGTCTCTGGCACAGAGCTTCAGAAACTCTTGCAATCTTCTAAGTGATGAGAGCAACAGGAGCATTTTTTTGCTTTAATATTGAGTTACCGAAACCAGTTACTAACACAAGGATCCTAAAACTCCAGTGATTTCCTGGGTAATAAGAGTATCTTTTGTTCTAATGAGATGACTCAGTGGGCTCCCGCATGTGTCCTGCATGAGAGCTCGTCAGCAGGAAGACCAATTCATGATTAGAAGCTTGGAATTTTTGGCCATGCCTCCCTCTTGAGTAGGGAGAAAGGAGTTAATGATTCATTGCGAGAAATGGAGTTAACGGTTCATCATGCCTATGTAATGAAGCCTCCTCCATGAAAATCCCAAACCATACTGGTTTTAAAGAACTTCTGGTTTGGTGAACGTGTGAAGACTTGTGGAGTGTAGCGGCCATTCTGAGATGGTGTCAGAGTGCCACTTCCACTTCCTCACACCCTGCTATATGTATCTTTTCCAAATGATTGTTCCTCAGCTACATCCTTTCATAAAAAACTGGTTATATAGTAAGTAAAATGTTTCTCTGAATTTTATGAGCCACTTGGGCAAATTAATCAAGCCCAAGGAGGGAGAGACAAAACTAGACAAAGAATAAAAAACTTCCAAAGATAAAGCTCAAACAAAAACCACAGAGAGAAACAAAGACTCTGACTCAAATATTTATTAGCAAATATGTAAAGAGGAGCACCTTTGAGAATGCTAGAAACCCGGTTCTTTAATCTGACATAGGATAGGTACCAAAAATCCATTATAAACGGTTTTGCAAATAAAATCATGGACAATATGGTCACTGTCATTGTTTATTTGCAAAGTTGTGTCCAACTCTTTGTGATCCCATGGACTGCAGCCCATCAGGACTCTTCACGGGATTTCCCAGGCAAAAATACTGGGGTGGGTTCTCATTTCCTTCTCCAGGGGATATTCCCAACCTAGGGTTCAAACTTGCATTTCCTGCATTGGCAGGCAGATTCTTTCCCATTGTGCCACCACGGAAGCCCAATATATTCACTACTATCACTACCAATATTTAATAGCATTCTAGAGAAAACAAGCAACAACAAAAACTCACTAACCCAAGTTTAAGTGGTTCCTATATATGAGTTTAAATATTACCACTCTTTCCAATAAAAGTTAGACTGTAAGATTTCTTTAAAGTGAAAATGCTCAATTTAAGTAACCACACTATCAATTTAACCATTGGAACAAAAAGTTTATTTACTTTGTTAAATTATGTATGTTTATTGAAATGTACAAATTTGTTAATCAGAGCTTATTGTATAATTAAGCATCTGTAAGTAGCTCTTGCTTCAGTGATTAACGAATGGAATATATTATAACAATATTAAGGTAGTAAACTGTAAAATTTCATTGTTTAACATTCTACTTATTAAAATTATTAAGTCTTATTTAATATTAGTAAAAAATAACTTAGGGAAATAAAATATCTTTAAAATGCAGCTCTTTATTAAATGAGATATCATTTTGGGGATACAAAAGTGTTTTACTTCAGTTGAGACAAATAGTCAGGGTTGGTGACATTGAGGTTAATGGAACTAACACACAATAATGTTACAAACACACATTACTAAAAGTCACAATTTCACTGTTTTCTGTTCAGCAATTCCACTTTAAGAATCTACTCAAAAGAAACAATTACAGATATGCACAGTTCAGTTCAGTCGTTCAGTCGTATCCGACTCTTTGCAAACCCATGAATTGCAGCAAGCCAGGCCTCCCTGTCCATCACCAACTCCCCGGAGTTCAACCAAACTCTTATCCATCGAGTTGGTGATGCCATCCAGCCATCTTATCCTCTGTTATCCCCTTCTCCTCCTGCCCCCAATCCCTCCCAGTATCAAAGTCTTTTCCAATGAGTCAACTCTTCACATGAGATGGCCAAAGTATTGGAGTTTCAGCCTCAGCATCAGTCCTTCCAAAGAATACCCAGGACTGATCTTTAGAATGGACTGGTTGGATCTCCCTGTAGTCCAAGGGACTCTCGAGAGTCTTCTTCAACACCACAGTTCAAAAGCATCAATTCTTTGGCGCTCAGCTTTCTTCATAGTCCAGCTCTCACATCCATACATGACCACTGGAAAAACCATAGCCTTGACTAGACAGACCTTTGTTGGCAAAGTAATGTCTCTGCTTTGTAATATGCTATCTAGGTTACTCATAACTTTCCTTCCAAGGAGTAAGCGTCTTTTAATTTAATGGCTGCAATCACCATCTGCAGTGATTTTGGCACCCCCCCAAAATCTGACACTGTTTCCACTGTTTCCCCATCTATTTCCCATGAAGTGATGGGACCAGATGCCATGATCTTCGTTTTCTAAATGTTGAGCTTAAGCCAACTTTTTCACTCTCCTCTTTCACTTTCATCAAGAGGCTTTTAGTTCCTCTTCACTTTCTGCCATAAGGGTAGTGTCTTCTGCATATCTGAGGTTACTGATATGTCTCCCGGCAATCTTGATTCTAGCTTGTGCTTCTTCCAGCCCAGGGTTTCTCATGATGTACTCTGCATATAAGTTAAATAAGTAGGGTGACAATATATCATCTTGATGTACTCCTTTTCTATTTGGAACCAGTCTTTTGTTCCATGTCCAGTTCTAACTGTTGCTTCCTGACCTGCATTATAGGTTTCTCAAGAGGCAGGTCAGATGGTCTGCTATTCCCATCTCTTTCAGAATTTTCCGCAGTTTATTGTGATCCACGCAGTCAAAGGCTTTGGCATAGTCAATGAAGCAGAAATAGATGTTTTTCTGGAACTGTCATGCGTTTTCCATGATCCAGCGGATGTTGGCAATTTGATCTCTGGTTCCTCTGCCTTTTCTAAAACCAGCTTCAACATCACAAATACTTAGCGAAAATGATGTTTAATATAGCTCTGGCTATGAACAGTAAAATATCCAATAGTAGAAAATTAGGGTTTTTTCCCACAATAGAAACACAATGAGACACAACTGCTCTTCAACTATACTCCTGATGAATTTGCTTTAAGAAACAGCAACAACAACATGCAATTTTTTGTTTAAAAAGGATCAAGCCTTTCTGTCTAGATGGAAGAAGCTTGGAGGGTGACACTCTTGTCCTTACGAGAAAAAAAGCTGAACAAAGTAAAAAACAACTACTCGCTGTCGATCCATAGGAGAATAAGGTCATAAGACAAACTATTTCCTTCAAACTTAGAGACACATGTGCAGATACAGAGAATGACGGCTTACTGGAGCAGAAGCTGGGAAACATAAATTACACTGAAGTCAGATCCAAGGTATGAAAACCTAAAATGTAATTGACAAACTGCTGGAGACTCAATGTAGTTTAAGTTAAAAACTCCCAGAGGACCCATTCTTAGGGAGGTCTCCAAACTTTACTGAATTTTACCTCCAAGAACCTTGCTAGGTTCTCAGAGAAGACCACAGAAAAATATCCTTCCGCTTCAAAAGGTGTACGGGAAAAGTACCAATAATGAAATACATCCAAGAGCATTCTGTCCTCTTTAACAGGGCTTGTCCCAGAACGAAACTATTTACCAGAGTCTTAATGACCTGAGGGAAAAAAAATATAGAATTCTAAAGAAGCTAATGGCATCCCACTCCAGTCCTTCTGCCTGGAAAATCCCATGGACGGAAAGAGCCTGGTAGGCAGCAGTCCATGGGGTTGCTAAGAGTCAGACACAACTGAGCAACTTCACTTTCCCTTTTCACTTTCATGCACTAGAGAAGGAAATGGCAACCCACTCCAGTGTTCTTGCCTGGAAAATCCCAGAGATGGGGGAGCCTGGTGGGCTGCTGTCTACGGGGTCGCACAGAGTCGGACACGACTGAAGCGACTTAGCAGCAGCAGCAGCAGCCCCTTTAGTCTTCCTGGCTCATCTAAAGAGCTTAATATGTGTTATGTTCGAGGGTGGAGGAAGGGAGCTGAGAGGCACTTGTGAAGGTCACATCCTAGGCATATAGACTACCACAAACACACAAAAAATGTGAGATCAAATTACAGAAATATGAAACGTTTTCCCTCCTGTCACAGAGTACATAACAGGGAGTGGGTACATTAACAGGGGATTACAATTGAAAGAACAACTCTCAGACCTTATTTAAGAAACTGCTAAAGAAATTCAAAGAAAAGAGCAGAAATAAAGGACACAAGAAATTTTAGCTTCTGACATCTACAGGTAAACAATAAACACAGCCTACCTTTGAGATAAATGAACAAAAATTATCACACTAATGACCTACTTACCTCAGTTTCTTAAACCTAGTACATCAAGTATGGCTTTTAACAGAAAATTACAAGGCACAGTAAAAGGAGAAAAAACCCCAGAGATTGAAGAGACTGAAGAGATAGAATGATATTCAGACATGGCACAGAATTTGGAATTAACAGACTAGGAATTTAAAACAACTATGACTAATATGCTAAGGGATCTAACAGAAAAACAGACAACTGGTAACTACTGACAGACAATGGAACCAAGGAATGAATCAAAAAGAAATAACAGAAATGAAAACAGTGGCACAGGAAAAAAAGGATACAATTGATATGCTAAAAATGTAGTAATGATGAGAGAAAGAATGTTATAAAGGACAGAAGTGATGAATTGGAAACATTCTGTTAAATGACACTTATACTGCCTGTTAAACAGTATAGGTATAGTGGACCTGGATTGCTTATAAATCTATACTGCAAATACTACAGCAACCACTGAAAGAAGTTCTTAAAAAGTATAATTTATAGCTTGAAAGAGGAAAACAACCTGAATGCAAAATGCCTGGTTAAAACCAGAGAAGGCACTTACTATATCAGTAATGACTTTATATGTCAGCGATCTAAATAAATAGACCAATTAAAATAGTAGGTAAAAAAGCAAGCAACAATCTTATGTTCTCTATAAGAAACCAACTTTAATAATGACACAAAGTACAGAAATGGAAAAAGACATACAATAATCCTAAAAGAGTTTAAGTAACTATATTAAATTTAGATTAAGCAGCAGCACCGAGAATAAAGAGACATTGCTACTGATAAAGTAATTAACTCCCCAATAAGACAATACATATTCTTCTGAAGTTCACACATCACATTCACCAAGACAGACTATATTCTGGGCCACATGTGCTGGTCACTCAGTCGTGTCCGACTCTGTGCAACCCCATGGACTGTAGCCTGCCAGGCTGCTCTGTCCATGGGATTTTCCAGGCAAGAATACTGGAGTGGGTTGCCATTCCCTTCTCCAAATCTGGGCCATAAACACACCTAAAACTTACAAGAAGAGAAATTATGTTAAAGTATGTTCTAATACCATGATGGAAATAAACTAGAAATGAAATAATAAAAAGATAGCTTAAAAAAATAACAATACAGAGTTTAAAGGTCACAAAAGAAAAGTAAAAAGCTGTATATGACAACGCTTTTTGTGTATCTGAGTTCAAAGCCATTCCAGATGCCTTAGACTGCCAAATGTCTGATCTCCAGATAACTGAGGCATTTCCATACGTAGATAATTTTCTGTTTGAGCATTCTGCTGCAAGGGACTAGTGCCTGAATACCCAGGGGATGACCTGGTCTACACAGCCTTCATAGACTATGGCAAGACCAGTCTGCTATCCAAGCTCTGCAGTGAAAGCCCTGATGGTATTGTGTTCACCACAGGTCTTAAAAGCAGTGCCATTTCCAAATGCCATCTTGTTGTCAAAGAACTTGGAGGAGAGAGTGGCCAAGATTGCAGAGTACAAAGATCCTGAGCTTACCTCCTCTCATGAGAACACCAAAATCACACTAACTGCAGGAACAATCATATATGAAAAAGACTGGAACCTGCCAAAAAGACCTTCTACAACTAAAGACATAAAGAAGGAGCCACAAGATGGGTAGAAAAGGCAGACTTGTGATATAATCAAACCACATTTCCCCCAGGTAGGTGACCCACAAAATGGAGAATAATTATATTGCACAGGTTCTACCACAGGCATAAGAGTTGAGTTTCATGTTGTGCTCCCAAGCCCAGGGGTCCAGCACCAGGAAGATGAGCCTGGAGAGCATTTGGCTTTGAAGGCAAGCAGGTTTAACTGCACAAGCCCCACAGGGCTGGGAGAAACTCTTGAAAGGTGAATACAAAAAATCATGCGCATTGGGATCCAGCACAAAAATAGTAACTTGACAAAGGCCAGGGTCAGACCTACTTAATGATCTCAGAGTCTCCTCCAGAGACAGCAAGAGGCTGCAGCCCACCCTGGGGACATAAGACACTGGTAACTGACATATTTGTGAACATTTAACTACATGTACCCTAATGTTCATTGCAGCACTATTTACAATAGCCAGGACATGGAAGTAACTTAGATGTCCATCAACAGAATAGGTAAGGAAGTTGTGGTACATACACAAAATGGAATTTTACTCAGCTAAGAAAAGAAATGCATTTGAGTCAGTTCTAATGAGGTGAATGAACATAGAGCCTATTATACAAAGTGAAGTAAGTCAGAAAGACAATATCATGTATTAACGCATATATGTGGAATCTACAAAGATAGCATTGATAATCCTACTTGCAGGGCATCAAAGGACACATAGACATTTTGGACACAGTAGGGGAATGAGTGGGATGATTTGAGAGAATAACATTGAAACGTATACATATGTAAAACAGATAGCTAATGGGAGTTCAGTGTATGATGCTGGGATCACAAAACCAACGCTCTGTGACAAGCTAAGAGGGGTGGGATGGAAAAGGAGGTAGGAGGGGGTTTCAAGAGGGTGAGGCCATATATAGACCTAATGGTGATTCATGTTGACATATGACAAACACCATCACAATAATGTAAAGTAATTATCCTCTAATTTTAAAAAATAAACTAATTAAAGAAAGAAAACTAAAAGCTGGTTCTCTGAGAAGATAAAATAAACTTTTAGCCAGACTCACCAAGAAAAAGCAGACCCAAATTAATAAAATCAGGAACGAAAACAGAGAAGTTACAACTGACACAACAAAAATATAAAAGATCATAGGAGACTACTACTACAAGCAATTTTACGCCACTAAATGGAAACAATTCCATTTCCCATCACATCAAAAACAATAAAATACCTGGGAATAAACCTAACTAAAGAGGCAAAAAACTTGTACTACAAAAAGTGTAAGACTGATGAAATAAACTGAAGATGACCCACAAAGATGGAAAGATATACCGTGTTCTGAATTGGAAGAATCAATACTGTTAAAATGACCATATTGCCCAAGGCATTTTACAGATTCAATTCAATCCCTATTAAATTACCAATGGTATTTTTCACAGAACTAGAATAAACAATTTTAAGCATTGCATGGAAACATAAAAGACCCTAAAGAGCCAAAATAATCTTGAGAAAGAATACTTAGAGAATCGTGCTCCTTGACTACAGACTATGTTACAAAAATACAGTAGTGAAAACAGTACTGTTCTAGCACAAAGAGAGACACACAGGTAAATGGAGCAGGATAGAAAGTCCAGAAATAAATGCCCATACCTCTGGTCAATTAGCCTGCTGAATTAATCTATGACAAAGGAGGCAAGAATATATACTGGAGAAAGTCTCTTCAGCAATTGGAATTGGGAAAGCTAGACAGCTACATGCAGAAGAATTAAATTAGAACATTCTCTAAAATCATATACAAAATAAGTTCAAAATGAGTTAAAAGGAAAACATAGGCAAAACACTCTCGGACGTAAAATTAGCAACAATAATTTTTGGATCCCCTAGAGTAATGGACTTCCCTGGTGGCTCAGATGGTAAAGCATCTGCCTACAATGTGGGAGACTTGGGTTCGCTCCCTGGGTTGGGACAATCCCTGGAGAAGCAAACGGCAACCCACTCCAGTACTCTTGCCTGGAAAATCCCATGGGTGGAGGAGCCTGGTAGGCTACAGACCATTGGGTCTTGAAGAGACATAGACACAACTGAGGGACTTCACTTTAACTTTCAGAGCAATGGAAATAAGAGCAAAAAAAAAAAAAAGGCAAATGATACCTAATTAAACTTAAAAGCTTTTGCACATCAAAGGAAACCATAAACAAAATGAAAGGACAAGTGGACTAGGAAAACATATTTGCAAATGATGGAACTGACAATGGATTAACTTCCAAAATATATAGCACAAAACCAACAAACAAGCAAAAACCCAGTCAAAAATAGGCAAAAGATCTAAACAGACGTTTCTCCAAAATAGGTACACAGATCTCCAACAGGCACACGAAAAAATGCTCAACCCAGTCAACTGTTAGAGAAATAAAATTCAAAACTACAGTTTATGAGCTATTATTTTATGCAGAGACTTCTGCACAATAAAGGACAGAAACAGTATGGACCTAACAAAAGCAGGAGATATTAAGAAGAGGTGGCAAGAATACACAGAAGAACTATACAAAAATGATCTTAATGACCCAGATAACCACAATGGTGTGATCACTCACCTAGAGCCAGACATCCTAGAGTGTGAAGTTCAAGTGGGCCTTAGGAAGCATAACTATGAACAAAGCTAGTGGAGGTGATGGTTGAGCTATTTCAAATCCTAAAAGATGAGGCTGTTAAAGCACTCATTATACCAGCAAATTTGGAAAACTCAGCAGTAGCCACAGGACTGGAAAATGTCAGTTTTCATTCCAATCCCAAAGGGCGGCAATGTTAAAAGAGTGTTCAAATTACTACACAAGTGCACTCATTTCACATGCTAGCAAACTAATGCTAATACTCCTTCAAGCTAGGTTTTAATACTACGTGAATGAGAACTTCCAGATGTACAAGCTGGATTTTGAAAAGGTAGAGGAATCAGAGATCAAAATGCCAACATTCGTTGGATCACAGAAAAGCTATAGAATTCCAGAAAAACATCTACTTCTGCTTAACTGACTATGCTAAAGCCTTTTAATGTGTAGATCACAACAAACTGTGGAAAATTCTTCTGGAGATGGGAAAAGCAGACCACCTGACCTGCCTCCTGAGAAACCTGCATGTAGGTCAAATAGCAACAGTTAGAACCAGATACAGAATAACAGACTGGTTCCAAACTGAGAAAGAAGTATGTCCCGGCTTTACATTGTCACTCTGCTTATTTAACTTCTATGCAGAGCACATCATGTGAAATGTCAGGCTGGATGTAGTACAAGCTGGAATCAAGACTGCGGGCAGAAATATCAGTAACCTCAGATATGCAGATGACACCATCTTTATGGCAGAAAGTGAAGGGGGAATTAAAGAGCCTCTTGATGAAGGTGAAAGAGGAGAGTGAAAAAGTTGGTTTAAAACTCAACATTCAAAAAATGAAGATCATGGCATCAGGTCCCATCACTTCATGGCAAATAAACGGAGAAACAATGCAAACAGTGACAGATTTTATTTTCTTGGGCTCCAAAATCACCGAGGACGGTGATTGCAGCCATGAAATTAAAAGACACTTGCTCCTTGGAAGAAAGGCAATGACAAACCTAGACAGCATATTAAAAAGCAGATACATGACTTTGCTGACAAAGGTCCATACCATCAAAGCTATAGTTTTTCCAGTAGTCATGTACAGATGTGAGAGCTGGACAATAAAAAAGGTGGAACACGGAAGAATTGATGCCCTTGAACTGTGGTGCTGGAGAAAACTCCCTTGAACAGCAAAGAGATCAAACCAATCAATCCTGAAGAAAATTAACCCTTATTATTCACTGGAAGAACTGATCCTGAAGCTCCAGTATTTGGCCACCTGATGCAAAGAGCTGACTCACTGGAAAAGACCCTGATGCTGGGAAAGATTGAAGGCAGGAGAAGAAGACAACAGAGATGAGATGATGAAGAATGGCATCACCAACTCAATGGACACGAGTTCGGGAGATGGTGAAGGACTCGGAATCCTGGCATGCTGCTGTCCATGGGGTTGCAAAGTTAGACACACCTGAATGACGGAAAATGAGTTATCACCTCACATAGGTCAGAATGGCTATCAACAATAGTCTACAAGCAATTAATGTTGGAAATGGTGTGTAGAAAGGGAACCCCTTACACTGTTTGTGGGAACGTAAGTTCCACAGCCAGTATGGAGAACAGTATGTACAGTCCTTAAAAAAGTAAAAGTAAAGTTACTATATGATCCAGAGATGTGACTCCTGGGTATATTTCTAGAAATATCATTTATCACTGGGGATCAAAACAACAATCTATACCTGTAAGAATGATTAAATGCAGAACTTCCCATTGGTAAAGTGGATAAAAATCTGCCTGCTAATGTTGAGGACACTGTTTTGATTCCTGGTCTGGGAAAATTCCACATGTCTTGGAGCAACCAGGCTTGTGGCCCACAACTACTGAGCCTTTGTGCTGCAACGACTAAAGCTCAGGTACCCTTGAGTCCACACACCTAGAGCCTGTGATCCACAACAGAAACCACTGCAATGAGAAGTCCATACACCACCATGAAAAGTAGTACCTGCATGCCACAATTAGAAAAAGCACAGCCAATAAATAAATTAAGTGACTAAATCCCAAACAATGGATTGTTTGGATCAAATGCTAGGATACTGCTGCTGCTAAGTCACTTCAGTCATGTCCGACTCTGTGCGACCCCATAGACGGCAGGCCACCAGGCTCCGCATCCCTGGGATTCCTCAGGCAAGAACACTGGAGTAGGTTGCTATTTCCTTCTCCAATGCGTGAAAATGAAAAGTGAAGTCGCTCAGTTGTGTCTGACTCTTAGTGACCCCATGGTCTGCAGCCTACCAGGCTCCTCCGTCCATGAGATTTTCCAGGCAAGAGTACTGGAGTGGGGGTGCCACTGCCTTCTCCAATGCTAGGGTGACATGAAGTAATTAAATTATGATTTACTGCTGACTGGAGTGCAAAATGGTACATACACTCACTTTGGTAGGCAGTTTGGCAGTTTCTTATCTAACAATCAGGAATGTTGGTATTTTACCCAGGTGAATTAGAGACTTTTGTCCACACAAAGACTTGCATCTGAATGTTTATGACAACTTCTGTCACAAATGCCAAAATCTGGAAGACCAAGATGTCCTTCAGTGGGTATATGGATAAACAAACTGTGATACATCCATCAGGTGAAATATTCAGTGCTAAAATGAACTGAGCTATCAAGTCATGAAAAGAAATGGAAAAGACTTGGGAGGCATATTGCTAAGGGAAAAAGCCAACCTGAAAAAGGTAGACACTGTATGATTCCAACTATATGACAATTTGGAAAAAGCAAAACTAGGGAGATCATGAAAAAATCATTAGTTGCCAAGAGTTCAAGGCATGAATGGGAGAACAGAACACAAGGGACTTTTAGAGAAGTTAAACTATTCTGTATGATAACGTCAGGGCAGATATATGTCATTACACATTTGCCAGAACCCATAATGTTAAATTCAAAGAGGGAACCTTAATGTAAGCTATAAACGTTGATTAATAATAATGTATCAATACTGGTTCATCAATTGCAACAAATGTACCACACTAAGGTAAGATATTAATAATAAAGGAAACTCGGTTATAGTAGATGAGCTGGGAGAGTGTGGCTATATAGCAATTCACTGTACTCTATACTCAATTTTTCTGGAAAACAAATCAAAAACCCCGTATTTGTTAAAAATTTTTAAAAAAAAAGAAAAAAGGCACACTCAAAGTCAAAATCTGTGAAAATACCAGGTGGGAATAAAATCTTATAAAACATTTGTGAAAATGAAATGTAAGCACAAAGGCAGTCTAAGTCAGTAAGACAGATAAGCTATAAAATGAAGAAAAAAAAAAATGTACAGGCAAAATCTGCTTTAGCAGATTGTTACCCTACAGGAATATCTGCAAAACAATGTACGCTAATTCAAGGGAAATGCTAGCTACTTTAAAGCTACTTTAAGATTAATTCATCTGTTTGTTGTTGTTGTTTTTAAAAATCAGATGCTGGAAGAGCATTTATATAGGGAAAGCGAAATTTTTATTATTTTATTTTAAAGAGAAGTAACACTGATCAAGGCATTATACAGGAACACAGCTCCCAGAAGCTGGCAGATTTCTGTAATATAAAGCAAATAAGTATCATAATATTTTATACAAGTATGTAATATAATGGAAAGATGTTAGCTAAATGTTATTTCTTTTAAAAGTATACAACAAAACTCTATAATCCAGTTTTGTTAATAAATGTACAGAAACAGGTAAAAATACTGAAATAACATATATCAACATCTTAACAGAATTATTTATGAGTGTAGAAATTATAGGTGAATTTCATTTCTTACTTTTACACTGAACTTATATTAATTTGGGGGAACTTAAAAATAATCATGTTGCATACTTAATGTATCTTATGATTTGAGAATACAAAGTAACTGTAACAACAAAATTTTAACTTGGGTTATTCATATAAAAAGTGTTTATTTTTATACACTGTGGAAAGATTAAGAAAAACTGAAAATGTGTATGAGTGTGTCCAAAGAAAACTAACACACTTAGAATTTTAATCTTGTCAAATCTGACTTCAACCTTCATACTTCACTAGACAAAACATCACAGTAATCTCAATTCCATTATTAATCAAAGAAGCAATATAAAATACAAAAGACAAAGACTTTATTGGAGGTGAAGAGGAAGACAGAACTATGTGAGATTAAGGGGAAAATATTAGAAAAAACTAGCAATCTCAACACATGCTTGTGTGAAGATAACTATCTAAGCCACACTAGGAGTGAAAAGGGGGAAACAAATTGAAATAAAAGAATGGGGAATGTGAAAGTGTTAGTTGCTTACTCATGTCTAACTCTTTGCAATCCCATGAACTGTAGTCCTTCAGGTTCCTCTGCCCATGGAATTCTCCAGGCAAGAACATTGGAGTGGGTTGCCATTCACTTCTTCAGGGGATCTTCCCGATCTAGGGATTGAACCTGGGTCTCCTGTACTGTAGGCAGATTCTTTACATCTTTACATTTTTTTACCAGGGAAGCCAACTATCTATACCAAGTTTCATCCACCTCCTAGTTTATAATGTTCAACTCATATCTTATTTTCCCATTAAAGCATTAGTACCATGTACAAGGCTATCTAGACTCATTAGCCAATCCTGTTCAAATAAGATAAACACAGAACATAGCCAGTATTTTAGTTTGGGTTAAAATTCATTGAAATACCATCTCCAAAAGGCCTGCAGTGCTAAAATGGTCAAAATTAAGCAGAACCCCTTACTCCACTCCATCAGAAGACAAGTGGTTCCAGAGAGGATAATACAGAAGGAGCCTACACTGAGAGACAGCAGGCACAGTAGAGGGTGAGAGTACCAAAGAATTTGAAAAAAAAAAAAAAGAATGTTGAGATTCCTGAGCTCTGTTTTCACCTGGTTCTCAGAGCACTGGAAATCAGGCTTATACCTTGATACCTTATACCAGGACCAAGAGGCAATACTGACCTTTAGAACTGGATAATTTCTCCATTGTTGAGTGGCTTCCCTATGCACTGTAGGATGTTCAACAGGACCTGCAGCATCTATCCAGTGGTTTTCAGTAGCAACCCATTTCTGATAACCAAATGTGTCTCTGAGACACTGACAAATGCTTTGGGGAGATAATATTGAAACAGCTAAGAACCACGGACTCTGAGGCAGAAAATTAGACAGTCCTTCTTGTTGGACTCTTACTAGCCCAAGAGAAAAAAAAACTTCCAAATACCTAACGAAATTTTAAGGAAATTGTTATTTTGGTTTCCCAGCCAAATCTTTCCACAATGAGAACCATCAACAGCTAGCAAACCTTAGCTAAGTTAAGAGAGGCATGAAATAAGTTTCCAACGTTCCTTACAAAAATTTGAACACAATCAAGGATCACAACAGAGCCAAGGAAAGTCTCTAAAGTGAAACTAAAATACATCAACACAAAGAATAACTTAGAAAACAAAGAGTGTGCGGGGAGAATAAACCTCAAAACAAAACTTTAAATCCATAAAGAGAAAAAAAACACTAGAAATGCCGTGGGGGAAAAAATACAGAGATCAAAAAATGGTACTGAAAATCAAAGAACAATAGGAGAAATGAAAGTCCCAAGGTTTGAAAAATCAAGTACATTTCACAGAAAGTGTAAAGCAAAAAACTGGAAAATATGAAAAATGGGAGAAAAGAAATAGGTCCAGCAGGATAATGTCTAATTGCAGGTACAAGAAACACTGAGGTAGGAAAATTACAGAAAATGAATCAGAAACTTTAGAGCTGAGGGATTCAGGTTGCTAGGCTCCTGAAAGAACTCATGAAATGCATATACATTTCTATGGACTCATAAATTATCTCACATTACTGTGATGTTTCAGAACACTGTATAAAACAAAGAGGAGAATCTATAAGCTTCAAACAAAAAGGTTGCAGAAGCTTCCATAGGGGAGAAGAAAGTGAAATGCAGCATTAAAAACAAGAAAGGAGTCAAATTTTTATCAAAGACTAAGAATTTCTCCTCAGATCTGAAGAGAAACATTACCAATTTAGAACTCTACACCCAGTCAAACTAACAGAGTACAGTAAAGACAGTTTCAGGAACATACGGCCTCACAACATTCAACTCTCAAATAGCCAATAAATTTTTGAAAAACTGCTCAACCCCATTAACAATCAGGAACTGCAAATTAAAATAATAACATAAAGCTACCTTCATCAGATTGGCAAAAACAAAAACTACCAATCGTTTTCTAAACTGTAGAAAAAGGATCTATCAAACATTGTTGGGGGGTATAAATTGATATATTCACTTTAAAAAGTTTGGCATAGTCTACATTCTGAAGAAATGCATGCTACATATGTAAAATGCATGTGTAAGATTACACAGAGCTGTACTATTTCTAAGCGCTAAAAACTAGCCACAATCCAAATGTCCATAATACTAGTTAAATTAATTGTGTCCGTTCACAAAATGACTTACTACACTATACTTACTTATAAACATTACTATCAGCAATGAAAATACATGAACTAGACCTAACAGGACTGACTGAAAATGATACATAACATGTAATTCAGTTACATACAGGATATTAAAAAAAAAAAAGCAAAACCAATGTATATTGTTTAGGAATGCTGACAAAGGTGGTTAAAAAATACTTGAAATAAAAGTGAAGGGGACAGCAATGTTCTAATTCCTCATTTTGATACAGAATACTGAGTTCACAATTATTCATTATACTGTATATCTGTGGCTTGTGCATTTTTCCACATTTTGTTTACTAATCATTAGAACTAATCATTATATTTTTAAACTATGATTTGTACCCTCTTTTGCACATTTAGTATTTTGCCGCAAAAAACGATTTAAAGTTTGTTATCTATGGCACTTTTATGGCTCTGCTATAATCTTTTTGTTCTAAAGTGTCATATATTTCGTTTCAATAGAAACAAAACTTTAAGGCACTGAAGTCCAGTTTTTATTCCATTTGACAGGATTATTGCACACACAGAAAGTGGTAAAAGCACTAGTCAGTGGTGCATAAACAAAATTCAGTATCAAAACATACAAGAAGACTAAGCAGTAACTTTACCTGATAGCATACCCAAAAGAAATCACTACAGAATTAAGTAATACAAACACAATAAACAGGAATTTCAGAGTCTTGGTTTTAAAAACATGTCTACAAAAACCATAACTAAAAGACTGAAATGGTTTTAGTTATGATTTTATGGACAGAATGTGAGAAAGAACCGGTGCTATTTTATTAAAAACAATTATTAATGAAAACTCTTTTATAAACACTCTGAATTAACATGAGAGAAACATTACTTCCAGCAAAAACAGTAGCATTTGAGAAACCAACGGCTCTGAATCTGAGGCTAGTAACCAAAGAAACTAAAAACATCCTTTAAAAAATCTCGCATCTACACTAAAGGGAAAACTCTGATGATGTCCCCTTCTCTATCAACGATAACTAAGACACAATATCAGGAATGACACAATTCCAAACCCCCCTTCTGAGAAATGCTACAGGCATTTTGTTGCGGAAACCACGCGAGACTTGGAGGGAAATTCTACTGAAGAACCAACTGCCTGCTTGCTCCCTCCTCAAAGCCACTCCAGAATTTGCGAGGTTAAAGAAGTAAGGACTGATGGTAGTCACACCCAATATAAACAATACATCCAATGACAGAAGTTGCCAAAATTCACACAGCTTGTTTTTCTCCCTGGACAGGTGCCCCACTGTGAGGTGAAGCAGTTAACACTGTCATCTGCTGAGGGTTGGATCCCATTTCTTACATCTGGACCATCACATTTCTCACCATCACCGAGTGTAGTCACCACATGCCACAGATGTAGGTTCTTGAGCTAATCTACGCTCCCTACGCTCGTCCAGGATTCGCCGCCGGCTGGCTCAGAGGGAAGCCACGAGACGGAAGGAGCCCGCCTAGATTCTGGCCTGTCTGGCCTAGACAAGCCTGCCCCTCTTCCCGCATTCCCAGTCTCTAAAGCGTTCCGTCCTCTCCTTTTCGATTCGCCTTTCGCCACAGGCGCCCAAGGCTTACGTTTTGAGGCCAGTCTACTCCAGGTTTCCTCTCATGGAAAAGTTATCTCTTACCAGGGCAGAGCGAGATTCCGGAGACGGTGGGAATCGCCTCACAGGTTCTCGTCTCGCAACGTTCTCGGCTCTGCTTCACCTGCAGCTGCCAACGAATTCACCAAGACTCCCGGCATGCCCCGCGCAGGCACCGCCTCCCCACCCCGCCCCTCTCCCGCCCAAACACGTGACCTCCCTTAGCCTCCATCCACGCCCACTTCCGTTCCTCCACTTTCCCTTAGGAGAGAGGAGGGGACTGGGGGTGTTAAAGAGCAGCGACTTCCTCCTACTCTCCACCCCCGCCTCTCTACCCCCTGCTACAATGTCTTCCGGGTCGCGATCGCCTCGGAGCCTTCTGGGAAACCATCTCATTTCCTCCCCTCCCCCTCCTCCTGCCTTCAACCAACCAGCCTCCCGTCAGAGAGGGACATGCGCAGTGAGTGCCTCCCGTCTCTTCTACCCGAACCCCCTCCCCCCAAGCAGAGAGACCCCAGCAGCAGCAGCAGCTGATGATGAAGAGAGAGGCAGTGGCAGAGGGGGGGCACCTTTATTTCTATTTTTAAAGGGACAGGACACTAATTTTACCCCACTTCAACCTTGAATTGAGGGGGTGGGGGGAGGCGGCTGAGTTCCTTCCCCCACCCTCCAGCCCTGAGACCTGAGAGGGGATTGAGCCTGAGAGAGAAGGAGAAGGAGTTTCTTCTTCTTCGAAAACCCCCATCCACGACTCCTACCCCCTCACCCCTCCACTAGCCTCTCTCCCGAGCCCCCTCCATCCTCCTCCTCTTTGGCCGTGAGAGGAGAGAAAGAGACCAAAAGCCTCTTAGCAACACAGACCCTTCTCTGCTGTTGCTGCTGCTGCTGCTACTGCTGCTGCTGCTTGGCCCTGGCTGGAGACATCTCACTACACCCAGGAGCAGCCACTTCCCCAGCTCTCCTCCTCCTTCGCCTCCTCCTCCTCCCCCCTTTATTACCCTTTGTGTCATCCTCCACAGCTCCAGGGAAGGCACTCAAAAGTGGGGGGGCAGAAAAGGTAAGTGTGTCTGTGGGGGCTTCATTGCCTTCCTCTGGCTCTGACTTTAACTCCGGGGCAACAGTAGCACCAAACCACATACGCAGTGGAGCTCCGGGGTGAGGAGGGGTGGTGCTGGGGGGGTGAAGGAGGGGTTGGAGTGGGGAGGGGTGTGTGAGGTGGGTGCCCATCCTGTCAGAGGAGGAAGGGCACTTTTATTTTTATTTGCTGTTGTCAAAAGTGGTTTCTCTCCTCCAGCTAACATCTGATTGTGTCTTGCTCCAGTGGGGGAGAATACAAAAACAACCCCCTCCTTCCTCCAATGAGGCGCCAGGGAAAGAGACAGAAAGAGGCACACTTTCTAGATGTCACTTTAAAAATCATTTGGAGAGCTTTTTTCCTTTTTCCCTAGGAAAAGCTCCACTGCATTTGTTTCTGAGTGGGAAAATGTCGGGATCTGGATTGTATCGGAACTGCTTATCCATTTGTAGACCTGAGTGTTTTCCCTTTTTGGTTCTGTATGTGATTTGGCTATTGACTTCAGTGTTGGAACAGACTTGATTGGTTTTTGCTTCCTGGGTTTAATTTTCCTTTTTTGTTGTTTTGGCTGACTTGCATAGAAAATTTCAAAATTTGGGTTGATAGAGGCCTTTGGTTAGGTTTTGACTTGTATTACTGCTTTTTTGTTAAATGTTTGTTTCATATATCAGCATATTAAAGTTAAAAGCCTAAAATGCTTTAAGTTAAATATCACTGGTATTGTTTCTCCCTATATATGTTCGTGATATTTATTTTACATAAGATGAGAATATTATCTATTTTATAATTAATCTGAGTATTTTTCTAATCTTTGTAACTTGTCTGAACAAGTAATCCCCATTGAAAACTTTTATGTTGTTCTGACTTTATGGAAGGCCAAACCTCTCCATCCATAGTTTGCTGGATTGGTACCACTTGCAGTTTTAACTGAATTATTTATTTACTGTTGTAAATTGAGATGAGTTTTTCATCTCTGGGGGTACTGAACCAAATTGCTCACTATATGTGAAAGGATACAAATTCCTAAAATGTTATCATGAGTCAAGGCAATCATGATGGTATAGTTAGTACATGCATTGTAGTGAGATATAAATTGAAAGATAAATCAGATTTAGGTTTATAGAGGAACAGTCTTGATAAAAATAACTATTTTTCATTTTTACATGGTATGTTCTCAGTGAATGGTTTTCAAATTCAGTACTGTATTTGATTTCAGAAATGCTAGAAAGTGTGTTTGTGATGTAGGCCTTTTACCAGGGCTTACATTAGAAAGTGGTATTTTGTTTCATATGTACATTCTTTATCCTTTCCTTAAAGATGGATGCACACATTCACACACACACACACAATCTCTCTCTCTCTCCCCTCACACATGCACACACATACACACCCTTTCTTATAACTGCATTGGTATCTCTGATCCCATAATTTATGTCAGCAAAAATATTCTCCTGTAAAGTAGCAATTTTGTGATCAGACTGGCAATGTGAAAACAGCAATTTGATCAACTAGAAAGGAGTGAAGAAAAATAAATCTAGAAGGATTTTTGACACAAATATTAGAAAGACATGGTAATACTTTTAATTTTTTAATTTTCTTGATGGTAAAGCAAAAACACAATATATTTACACTTTAGAGACAGGAAAGCGTTGCATATGTAGAAGCTTGTTCTGCAAAATTTTAATTACCAACTGTGTGCAAAAGTAGACATTTACACAGGGGAAGGAAAAGCTGTGTAGCAATAAACAACATGGTCCTATTTCTCTCCTTTCTGGTATGAATTTGAACAATTTCTTACCTTTCTCTGAAGTATAATTGGTGCACTTTGGCAGAAATCTGTGCCAAGTTCAAGTTTGTCTCCCAATAATAGTATTTCAGATCCACCTAGGATTTCTTGTCCTCACCTTAATACCTTAGCAACCTTAACATAAAAGACAGAAATAGAATATAATGAAGAAATAACTTTTAAGTAAAGTGAATTGAGTAGGTTATTGGAGTGCTCGTTTCCCAGTAGGCAACTAAGAGAAAATTTATAGCTTGATTATAATACTTCACTTACTTTGTTTTTATTTGAAAACATTTCTTATTCCACCACCCTCAATGTAACCCTATATAGTTTAAAGATTCTAGACTGTCTCTAAGTTGAAAAATGACTTACTTTAAAAACCTGTTTATTTTTTTATGGCTTGTTTCTTATGTATTAAGATATATTTTAGAGTTGTAAGTTTCATGGAGGTGGTATCTTGGAGGTCATTTTGTCCAACTCTTCATTTTCCATATTGCGGGAGTTCAGGCCTTACGCAGAGTTCTAAGGCCTGAAAGTGGACAGCACATGGACCAGAGAACTCTGATCTCTTGACATTCACTAAAACTACACTATGTCATTTTCTTTTATCAGGAATAAAACTATTGTGCACATGACACTTAAGGGTTTTATATGGGGTCATATTCTAATAATATTAAAATAAATAGCTATAAAGCTGTAATTTTGTCCATTTACAATTCAATAATTTGTTGTTGTTTTTTTTTAGGGGTACTGATTCCTCTCATTGTGGGTTGTGACTGTTTTGAGAATTATTTCAGCTTTTCCTAATGGTTATTTCCCCCTTGCACTTCTAGTTAACCAGTGAATATACTTCTTACTCCTGTATTAAGCTATATATATATATATATATATATATATATATATATATGAAAAGTGCATATTATAAATGCTTTTTATGAAACTTGCTGTGTGAACTACTTAAGTAAGACTAAATTTTTTTTCTTGTTAGCATTTATGTCCCCCCACAGCACAGTTTTCAGTACACAGTAGGCCCTAATGGTTGTTTGTCATATTTGATATTATAGTTAGACGTATTTGAATTTCTTGACTCTTAGATGTAGAATTTCTTCATTTTCTTCCTTTTTCCTTTCCTTCCTGCTACAGTGTATTCACTACCATGATTTTTTTCTTTATCTTTACTATGGTTCTCGCTTTTCTAGTGGCCAAATTAAATCCTGTTAACAAATAGTACTCATAAGAAGTAAAAACATATTCTGTACAGGATGCGATTTGACAAAAATGTTTTATTTTAAATAAGAGATTAAAAAATTCCAATTAAGAATGTACTAGCAAATATTTGGGATATACTTAAATTTCATTTCATTGAGTAACTGGCAGAATAGGTTATTGGAATGATTAGCCTGCATTTACCAGCTCTATAAAGCAAGTGTAACATAGGTGACATGTTTCCCTTTGTTTTTTTCGGTCCTTACCCAGACAATTACCAACTTTCCAGTTTTCTGTGGATATGAAGATTATTCCTAGTCATCAGTGGGACCCCAGGAAGTCAGCCAGAAAGCCTATGTGCAACTTATGAACCTTTGCAAACTTGTCTGTATTTTGAATGTATGTGCTAAACAGATTGTACTCACTCATTAAACGTTTATCGAGTATCTAATGTATGTCAGGCACCATGCTAGGCATCTGAGAAACAAGGATGGGTCCCTACAGTTTTTGGAAGGTATCTTAATTGTGTTACACAAGTGTATTGGTCATATCTTTATTTAATGTTTCTACCTAAATTAATTTTATGAACTAAATGGATAGTGCCAGGTAGAAAAATGGATGTTTAAAAAGGATATTTGTTGTATTTTATTAGAACAGACTAATATAAAGAAAAAAATTTGCACTTAATACTGTATTCTGGAGATTTCTGTATATAATTCAGTAATTTTAGACCATGAAAATAGTGTATATTGGTATCACTTATGATATTTTATTGCTATATACTTTTCTTTGAAGGTGACCAACACTGTTCATTAAAGTATGTATTTTTACTAAATTATCACCCCTCCTAAAAACCCAACTCTCTAATCTTAAACTTTTTTTCCTTCTAAAGTAACTTTCTCTTTACATCTCATATAAGAAGTTATCTTTCATGGTTCATTGGAAGACATTGTACAGATTTAGTTATTTTCTACCATAGTTGAAGCTGACGGTATGATTTAATTAAAATGGAATAATTAATTGGCTTCCCTGGTAGCTCAGATGATAAAGAATCTGCCTGCAATGTAGGAGACCAGGGTTCCATCCCTGGCTCTGGAAGATCCCTAGGAGAAGGGAATGGCAACCCACTCTAGTATTCTTGCTTGGAGAATTCCATGGACAGAGCAGCTACATACAGTCTATGGGGTCACAACTAACACACACATACCGTTTAGGAGTTTGGGAATTTTAACGTGTACTTCATGTATTTCTCCAATATCCTCATAAGAAACTTCCCCATTCTAGTTTTAGATCAGTTGCAGTTTTTAATCTTTATATGTGACATCGTTTCTAGTACCTTAGTAAAATGAGTTCTTAGTTGAATGATTTCTTAGAAACAAAAGTACTATCTTAGTTCTGTCATAGTTTTTAATATATAAATTTAAAAGCATGTTAAAGATTTCCTGAATTTCCTTTGCTCTTATATACCTTTTAGAGTAATACTTTTTCACCGGTTAAAAAAGGAGGGGATCCCCTGCTGGGTACAGTATTTTGTGAAGGTAAATAGATTTTTGAGGGTCAGTCAATTCTGCTCTCTTTCACATTCATTCTTAATTTTCTGTGTTAGTAATAATTATATGACTCATCATTAATTTTCACTGACTAGCTCTGTGATAAATATTATCAATCTCAGTCAGTCCTTAAAGTCGTCCTATAAGCATTGTAACATTGTCTCCATGTTATAAATGAGGAAACCTATTAGAATAAAACAAACAAAAAGAACCTATTAGCAGCAAAATATTCCATCATGGTAAATTCATGACACTTTCTAATTAAAGATAGTAAAGAATTTTTATCAGTCAGTAAGTACTCTGGTAAACATTAGTAAAATTGTGGCCCCAGTAGCTTATTGATAGGGTTATGGAAATTTTCTCAAAATTTATAAGGACAGAAAAACAAACAAAAAAATCCAGTCATTTATAAAGAACATAGATGCAGACCAGTGTACAGCTTGGAAATAAAATATACATAAAGTCAGTCTTCTCATCATACAGCAAAAATGACACTTAGACCTTCTAGATATTTAACTTCCTTTGTCTTGCATAGAATTAAATTTAGCATTTTGTTTCATGAAGTTTCAAGGTTTCAACAATTTGTGATCCACTGAGTATTTACTATAAAAATTTTTGTTTAACTATTGATAATGGAAAACCTATAAACAAAACAGAGTTTATATTGCCTGATGTTTTGGTATGTATATATGCGTACTTTCTGTACCCTCTATCTTGCAATATTTTTCATAATTACTACATGATGAATATAGGATGAAGTTTAACATACTCTTTTTAGTATTGCTTAAAGTCAAATTTTTTTGGTATAAGAATGTATGACTTGGATTCTCTAGATGCCGAAATTATTATGTAGTTCTTTAAAGCAGCTACTGAATTAAGATCCAGCTAGCAAAGTTGATTTTTACATCCTTTACTTTTAGGAGAAAAGAATAATTTTTAAAATTCTATTTTATTAATCAAGTAACTTTCATATCCATCCTAAGTAATGCAATTCATTCTGTATGCTTACATTAGTCTATTATCCTATAAATATTATACCAATGCATATGACCAGTAGCGTTTGGAAATATTTTTAAATGCTATAGAACTATTCTATGTCATCTGTTATTCTTCAGAAAAGAAGCTTTATAATAAATGCGATTTATTGCTTTTAAACTAATCTAAATAATTGGTGAGAGTGAAAAAAATCTACGGTCCTAAATAATCTCCTTTAGATGACCTGCAGCTAATTCAGTTGAAAGTAGAGATTCTAACTCTTTAGCATTTCGCTTTATTTCTATATCATGTAAGATTTTAGAGGTTGGAATGACTCAGTATAACTCTTCAGACAAACAAAGGGTGAACTAGGCTTAATGTATATTAAGGTTTATCTTCTAATGTAGCTGGACAGAAAAGAAAACCACTAATGATACCAAAAATGGCAGAAAGCATACAGTTCAGAATTGGTTAAAATTCTGATTTGTGTCCTTACTTGGCTTGACCTTTGTAACCTTTTCTTAAGAGAACTTGTAATTAAATTCTGTGATTTTTCCTTGTATGCAAAGCTGTTGTTTTCTACGCCTTGATTCCAGAAGTATCTATTTACTCTGTTGACCACTAATTAACACAATCCATACATTCTTAATATCTCTAATATCTAAAAATAATAATCTAGGTTCACTGGTGTTGGAGGAGGGAAGTATTCCACATTCAACAAAATATGTTGATTTTTACATAGCTTCTTTACTGATCTAAAAAGTACACTGATCTAAAAAGTATATGTTGTGTAAAATAGAAAAGATTTTTATTTATTTGAGTATTTATCATACCAGTGGTATTTGTAGCTGGTAAGAACTTTCTGATATACAATGAACTGAACACTGTAGTGAATATTCAGTGAACTCAGTGAACATTCAAACTTCAATTAATGATAAATAAAGTTGTCAGTACTGAATATTAAGTAACATCAAAATAGGAGAAATCAAATACATATTCCAGTAATGACAGAAATTTAGAAGTTGTTTTTAGCATTATTCCAAAATCATTTTCCTTCTACATTCGTCACACCGGAGTTTGTGCTGAAGGATTTCTTGGCCATTTTGGAGACTGTAATCTAGTTAAAAGGTTTGTTTATGCTTCCCATCTCTGTTCTGCTGATGGTATTAGAATGCAGGCCAGAGCCAGACATCTAACTGTTTATAACATTCAAACTTCAATTAAAGCTACAGTGTTCAGTTCACTGTATATCAGAAAGCTCTTACCAGCTACAAATACCACCAGTAATTATGGCAATGATTTTGTGTGGCCATAGGCTTTCCTAAATCATGCCAATCCTTACGAATTCCTTTTTATTTAGCAAGTACTAACTTTTAATTATTTTATAGCAAGTGTAAAAATGAACTGTATTTTCTTCTACACATACTATAGCATTTCCTTTTAACAATCTTTTTTGTTAATAAAACCTAACAGCTTATATTTTTGAACATCTTATTTAAGTGATCCAGGTTAGCTTTTTTTAAGATTAGTAAATTTTTAGTAGTTGTTCATTTTGCTATCCACTTGATTTGACTCCTGTTTCTAGTTTGAAGAATATAGTATTATTTGGTCTGTTAAAAAACAAAACTGTAAGTCACAGTACTACAGTTTTCTTACATATATGAGAGGAGACTAGATGCACATAATACAGATTTCAATCTCATATTGCTTTTCTGGTCTGCTGCTCTTACCGTTTGTGGTTTCTGTGTTTTCAGTATGATGATAAACGGTTTTTAAAGTTTTCTTTAAGCTGGTAAGAATTCTCTGAAAACAGTTTTCAGCAGCTTCTCTGTTTTTTGTACAATAGAATCAGAAAATGAATTGTGTATGTATCTAGTTTTTCTAATTAGCAGGCAGATTTGCTATATTATATTGCTTTTGCTTTTTATAAAGGTAAATTTTAATTTTTATTAATTTTAAACCTTGATTTACTAAATGTATATATTCTTTATATACATATATTTTTATTAAAATATAAATTTATATATTTAAACATTTTGGAAATGATGAAAAATGATATTAAAGTGAATGAAAACTTGTATAACACTCTTAAAATAAGCAACATTACGATGGAGAAAGCTGCATTACTCATTTTCCTTGGCACTGAAACGAATAATCCATTCATTTTGGAATATTATAGGGTAGGAGGTTAGGAAATACTACCTATGATGTCTAAAGATAAGCACTAACAATAGTCATGCAAAATTTTTGTGGGCTAAAAACCTGGAAAGATCACTAAAACTAAATTGAAACCAAGTCACAGAATAATGTGCATAGTATGATTCCATTTATGTTAAAAAAAGAAAGATTAACATGTATACAACATATAAAAATATATTTGTGTAGCACAATTTTGTTTATATGCATATATTTTTATAAAAAGAAAAGTTGTATAAAATATATGCCTTATAGTTATGAAAATACATTAAGAAATGTTTTTAAAAATATGTACCAAATTGACTCCTTAGTTTATAGAAAGTATGTATGTGGGATGCTGGAAGGTTGAAGAATTCTTAACTATTTTGAATACTTTAGTATGCTCTCTCTTTAGTCGCTAAGTCGTGTCCAACTCTTAAATTTGTTTTTAAGAATCAGCTTGTATGCATGTACTGATTTTATAATGGAATTAAATTTTCTTATAATTTTTTTTGCTAATTTTATAATTTTATATATTAAAGGATAGAGAAAAAGAATGACCCATGAAAATTGCTGTCGTACCTCTAATAGGTCTGTTAGACTGATCTAATCTTACCTAACAGGGTGAAAAGCCTAGTCAGTTGAGGCAGGAACAGTGGATGTAATCTATACTGGTTTTTTATTTTGCTTCTTATTGCAAAATGCATTTCTCACTATCCTGGGAAAATATAAAGTGGAGAACCAGTGAAGACTGTCAGTCTTAAAAGTGGTAGACAGTAAGTTTTTCGGTCTCAGATAAGGTAAAATGTATGGACCTAAGATGGACTTTTGTTATTTTAATCAGTAATCCAAATTATTGTATGTTCATTCAAAATACAGATGGCATAGTCACTTAACATTTTTATGATGTTTTCTGTGTTTGCCAACTGGTTTGAATAGAAGACAAAAATAAAACAAAAGTTTTTAAGATTAAGTCTTTTTTTGTTGTTGTTTTTAGTGACTGAAACTTATACTTGAAAAACACCTAAGGAGCCTTTGTAAAATGACACCAAACTGAGTTTGTAAATACTCAGAGTAAAGAAGAAATTAGAATTCTGTAGAGTAAGTCACAGTTGACTTCTTGGGAGGACATTGAGTTAATCAGAATTTAGGTAGAGGAGAGATCCTCAGAAGAGAGTATTGCAAGTAAAGACAAAGTTTCCAATGGAATAAGGAGATAGGGGAGCTTTAGGAGATAGGAGAGCTCATTTTTACTAGTTTGAAAGCTAGGATTGAATTTCAGAATAACCTGGTAAATTAGGCTAGTGATTAGAAATAATATACTTTGCATTTATGTTTTAAAAACTTGTTTCCCAGAATACAAGTCAGAAAAGAAATAGGGAAAAATAACTTGCATAAAAAATCAGACAGTGAAAATAGTTCTTTGCAACTATGACTGGTAATTATGTCAGAATCTGAAACAAGTGTATGAGTTGGAAATTTAACACTATAGTTAAAATAGGAAAATTTATCCAAGGATACTGAGGTTCTTTTTCCCTTCATAATTAAAATTAGGTTGGTTCCTAGGATCAGTAATATACAATTAAAATTATAAATCTTGTATATAAATTCTAAAAAATAGCAAAAAGATATAGTTTATGTTTTCTCCAGTCACTTTTAAAAGATTTATTTAAATTTACTTCCAGCTGGCCTCATCATGTAACTTACCATCCCACCTACTCCCTACCATTTACTGAACTTTTTTTTTCCTGAAGAATAGCAATTTTAACAAGTTCTGTCAAATATGACTCTGTGTTTTGTCCCATCCAAAAAATCATAATAATTTTTCCTCCAAAACTATGTAGAGATCATTGACTTGGTGTTTATCTTTTTTAAATCAGCAGTTGGCTAATGTCTTTCCTCAACAAATGTGGGTTCACACCTATTATGTGCTTACTGGAATAGTAAGGGAAAAGAGACATGGGTCTTGCTCTTTTTAATTTAAGTCCTAGAAATGAAGGATATTGATCAGATAATTGTATAAATTAATGCAAAATTGAAACTATTTCATTTGCTATATAGAGGTACATGGTATTTAATATGAGGGCTTTTAGAAGGATAATTTAATCAATAAGTAAGACCAAGGGAAGCTTTTATTTTGCTTAAGAAAGTGTTTAGTTAGCTGAAATGTTGATGAATTTGAGTCACCTTGATCAGGAGGGAGAAAACTGTTTTGTGGAAGGAACAGTTTGTTCAAAATTCCTGATGGTGGAAAGCATAATACATAACCTTAAATGAAGGTCAGAGTGACAGAAGCTAAGAACTAGAGAGTACATGGTGAGAAGTAATACTGAGGAGTTATGTAGGAGCCAAATTATAGGACATTGTAGGTGAAGATTTTCTTTTCTTTTTTTCTTCAATTATTTATTTATTTGGCCACTCCCGGTCTTAGTTGCAGCATGGGAGATTTTCAGTCTTCACTGTGGCATGTGGGATCTAGTTCCCTGATCAAGGATTAAATTTGGGCCCCCTGCACTGGGAGTGCGGAGTCTTAGTCACTGGACCACCAGGAAGTCCCCAAGATTTTCTTATCTGTAGAGTTACTATATAAACTTAAACTAATATACTCAACAGAAAAACTTATTACCACAGGTGTCCCTTGAACAGTTCTGAGCTAGGGATACCAACCCTCCAAGCAGTCAGAAACCTGAGTATAATTTATAGTTGGTCATTTTATTCGTGGTTCTTCTGTATTGGAGGATTCAACCAATTGCAGATCTTGCAGTACTGTAGTGTTTACTATTAAAGAAAATCCCTGTATAAGTGGACCCATTTGGTTGAAACCCCTCTTGTTCATGTCAGCTCTACTTGTAAAAGGGTTGTTGTTGTTACAGTTCATTTTTATTTCATTTTAAAACTCATAATTTCTCCCATAGAGTCCTTGTTGTAGTGGTTAAGTCTCCTAAAATCTCTACATTAGAGTTAACAATTAAAAGTAGTGAATATAACATTGTGCCCTAAATGTACCTAGATGGAACTTAGAAAAGAAAAGCAAAATGGGGGTTAAAATTGTTGTCTCTGTGTGCTTAAGAGAATCTTCTCGGTATGATTGACTAAGTTTGAATAATTAAAAAAGAGTAAGTCTGCGAGTATACCAGGTCAGTGTAAGAAGGCATAACGTATGATGTCATATTCAATTGAACAACTTGAGAAGACCCACAGTTGGCACCTGGATATAGAACAGTCAGGAGCATACCAAGAAAGAGAAAGTAGAAGACATCACATTCACAAATTGGATATTCCAAATCTTGACATATTTTTGTTAACATTATAGAACACAGTTTTTTTTTTTAAGCAGAATTTTGGAAATTCCCTGTCAGTCTAGAGATTAGAGGGCTGCACTTCCACTCTAGAGGGCACAGGTTAGATCCTTGGTCTTAGTAAACTAAGATCCCATACACCCACTAGTGTGGCCAAAAAAAGTAGTATTGCAAAATGGTAATAATACTATGCTTTCTCTCTCTCTCTCTCTCTCTCTCTCTCTCTCTCTCTCTCTATATATATATATATATATATATATATATATATATATATATATATACACTTTAAGAGTAATTCAGCAGTCAGAAGTAGTTACAAATTTCTAAATTAACTATTTCGGGCCCTTGAAAATGAGTATGTCTCTTGAAGTCCTACTTTTAAGGACAAAATTGAAGAAATTTACTTATTAATTATTTTCCATTTAACTTAGAACATTGTCAATAAGATATTTTCATTTCTTGTTGAAGTTTAAATTTTAAGCTTGTTTGAACACCAGTTTCTGTCTATATTAATAAACAATCTAATTAATAACTAAAGCTTCAAGAAATGCCCCAAATATTAAGAACATCATAAAAAGATCGATAAATTACTTGAATTTTCTTAAGACCAAAATATCACAAAACGTGTTACATTGTAAGGAAAAGGTAAAATACATGCAAGCATTTGCTGAATGCACAGGGTGCCATCACATTGCTCTTGGGTGATGAATTCTACCAATGTATCTTTTGTCAGGTGAGCTTTTTTTTTGAAATTTAATTAAATTAATTTATTCTTGGCTGTGCTAGATCTTTGTTGCTATGGAGCTTTATCTAGGGGCCATTCATTGCAGTGCATGGACTTCTCATTGTGGTGGCTTCTCTTGTGGAGCACAGGCTCTAGGGCACATGGGCTTGATAGTTGCAGCCTACAGGTTTAGTTACCCCATGGCACGTGGAATCTTCCCAAACCAGGGATTGAACCTGTGTCCCTTGCATTGGCAGGTGCATTCTCAACCACTGAACCACAAGGGAAGTCCCAGTCGGGTAATCTTAAAGTTACCTTTCTGGCATTCTCAAGTATGATTTTTAAAACAGATGAACATGTAAAATTAAGAACTATATAACTGAGTTTACTGTTTATTTACTTATGTATTTGCTTTTTTTACTCATTGGTAAAACATTCTAAATGAGACAGTATCACTAGTATTGATTTATTTTACTACAGTGTCTAGCAAATTAGTGATGATTCATAGGCCATGAGTATTTGGAAAGCTTACTAGTGTTTGAAAAGACAGTTTACTTAATTTATCTGATAACTTTTAAGGGGTCATCAACAAAACCAGAGAATGACTTGGGAATTATTCTGTGATTTATGTGTTTCCTCTGTTTTATTAATACAATTTTCTACTTATTTTTATGTCAAAGTCTGTTCCAAAGATCCCTAGTTCTGTGATAATAGGTTTGATTCCCCCTCCCCCAAGTAAGATTTCTTCATCAAAATTTTAATAATGTGATTACAGAAGGTTTTGTTTTGTTTTTTACTGCAGTAGTAATCGCTAACATTTATTGAGTGCTTATTTTGTGTCACTCACCATTCTAAAAACATTCCAAGGAACACGCTTCAGGAAGTTTCCTCATATTTCTTCACAGCTTGTATGTACCTATCCTGGAACTTGTGATAAGAGTGTAAAAGTGAGACAAATAACCATTTTCTGTTGTTATTAATAAAAATCCTACAACTTTGGGAATGAACAATTATGAAATTTGTCCTTCATATAAATGTTGAACTTAATAGTCATTTCTGTATTCTTCTAACCACAGTATAGGTGATCAGTGTTAATGTTTATACTCTTTTTATAAATAGGAAACAACCTTTAGAACTTCAGAAACATGCCCGGGTTTGAACACAGGTTCCATATGCTGACTTTTGTAGTAGTCAACTGTGAACTGTTAAGAGTTCCAAACTTTAGTTTGTCTGTAAAATTAGTATAGTGATGGAGTTTCTCACAGAGTTGTGACTATTAAATGATAGAGTACCAAGTGCATATAAAATCCTAGCATGTTGTGAACATTCACTAAAACGTAGTTTCCTTTCCTTTTCCTTCTCTGCTTCTTCTATTAATAGCAATCATGTTTTAGAATCTTTCTGAAATTATATATGCATTAAATTTTTAAATTGGCTTCTAAAACTGTTTTAAGACTTTTCTGTAATTTTGTAGCTGAATGATTGTTTTACTTCATCTTTTTGCTTTTCTGTACTTTGTTAATAAAATGGGCATTTGTAAATGTTATTACACCTCAGTTAATAGAGGTAATAAATGGGCACATTTTGTTCATGTAGATACTCTACTGATAGCTCACAACTATGCTTTTGGTAATTCTTATTAGGTGAAATAATATTGAATAAATTTCCTTTTTTTTTGTTGATCTTAATTGTAAATAGACAATGTTACAATTGCACAGTAAAACAACAATGTTGCAAAAAAATTAAGAGCCACTTCTCTAGACCACCCTAAGTGGGCACAATTATTATACATATTTTACTGATGAGGAAATGGAGGCAGAGAATGCTACATAGTCAAGTGATAGAGTAGGGATTTGAATATATGTATATATTAATACATTTCACCTTTAAAAATGCCTCAGATATATTGAGTGCCATATTAGTGTTAGGTATTAATAATGATTATATGTATTATCTGTATCTAAAATTTTGGCTAATATGATAATGGTCTAATTTGATAATTTCTCATTTGGCAGGATAAGACAAATTCAGTTTAATCTACAGTTACTTGAAAAATATATCAGACTTTTATGTAGCATTTTATATTTACTAAATTCTTTGTATTATTTTTACTTCTTAATCTGTTACTGAGAGGGGGGGATTGGTGGAAATCTCTGTCATGTCCCATAAAGAAAAAGACATAAAGTTCAGGACCTTCTAAAGCATGACAGTTTTTAAAGTCAGTAGGAAGACTGACATTAGAATCAGAATAATCCATGTGCCAGTTTGTTGAGCCACACATCTCTACTGCTTATTACATATTGAAACAACAAACTTACTAGTTGGCAAATGAAACTTTAAAGATGCATTATTCTGGTCTTCAAAACTTTCATTGGCTGTGTCTCCTTTATTGTCCTCTTACCTAAGGTGACTCAGATGATCAAGAAGCTGCCTAAAGTGCAGGAGACCCTGGTTCAATCACTGTGTCCAGAAGATCCCTTGGAGAAGGGAATGGCTACCCACTCTAGTATTCTTGGCTGGAGAATTCCATGGACAGAGGAGTCTGGAAGGCTACAGTCTCTGGAGTCAAAAAGAGTCGGACACAACTGAGTAACTAGAACTTAACTTACTTAAGGTTGATTCACTGGAAAGATAGTATGAAAAATTTTGTCGTAAGTGGGATTAAACTAATTACAGCTAAGAGGTGGCCTACTATCCCTTAGAACATTTAAGGGCTGAGTATCTTTTTTAAGTTATCAACTGACTTCCTCCTACCTCCTCCCCCAACTTTGATAAGCTAGACAGACACCTCTCCTATTTCTCATAGTACCTTTAAATAGATAGTGCTATCACTTCAACGTGCTTTTCTGAGCCACCCAAGAAATTTACCATCATTCTTAATATTTTGTTTTCTGTGAAAAGTGATTCTGAGTTTCAAAGAATAAATTATTGTACAATGAACTTTTGAAAAGCAGCAGGATTGTAAGAACTTTCTGTTTTTTAGAAAGACATATTGGAGAAGCATTAAAAACAGAATAGTTGTTTGTTTTTTCTCATTTAAAATATTGTATAGTGTCTATAACTCATTGTTTTAAACAAGAGATAAACAGTTTGGTTGCAATCTAGAAAATAATAAATGGTGATGACCAGAAAATTCAAAACCATCTCTTTAAGAGAGAATTATAAATGGTTGGTTAGAGAAATAATAGAAGAATGTCTAATAGGTGCTTGCTGCTGCTAAGTTGCTTCAGTTGTGTTCGACTCTGTGTTACCCCATAGGTGGCAGCCTACCAGGCTCCCCTGTCCCTGGGATTCTCCAGGCAAGAACACTGGAGTGGCTTGCCATTTCCTTCTCCAATTCATGAAAGTGAAAAGTGAAAGGGAAGTCGCTCAGTCATGTCCGACTCTTAGCAACCCCATGTACTGCAGCCTACCAGGCTCCTCCATCCATGGGATTTTCCGGGCAAGAGTACTGGAGTGGGATGCCATTGCCTTCTCCAGTAGTTGCTTAGGAGGTATTTTATGTAAAATAATTTATTATTAATTTTCTCTTTAAAAGTAACAAAACTTAAAATTAGTGTTTTAGTCTAACAGTTTGCAAGTCTTTGTGGGGATTTTCACATAAATACCTCTTTTATTTCAATAAACTAAACAAAGATAACTCTATATATGTTTAAAATAGCAAGATATTGATTCAAAGATACAGTGTCTTTACTGTTTTCCACGTGAAATAATGTCTAAATTTTAAACAAGTTCTTCAAAATGTTTTCTCTCTCCCTTTTTGGTATTTTCATATATTCATTCTGCCAATTATTAGGGCATAGACTCAGGGAACCTAATCATCTAATAAACTAGTTTGAAAATTCAAATTATTTTGTAAATCCTAATGTGATTAAACTACTTTTAAGTTTCTACTAAAAATATAGTTGTGTTTAAAATAATCTTTTTAAAAGTTATGTTTTATGTAAAGGATTATTCTCTTTAAGAATGTTATTGATATATTTAGAATATTATTAAGGCTATATCTGCTGCCAAGAGATGTCAAATCCTGACTCAGGAATATAGTAATATTTTCATAAGCAGGAATTTTTCCCTAAGAGATGAAGGATGTACGTTATTGCCTATATTTTCATATTACATATTCAGTTAGGTAAAGAGAGGTCTAGGACTCAGGAACCAATCTCAAGTTTTCTGCCATGGTATAAAAAGCATAAATATTCATTCAGTTGTATGTTCTACATATATTAACTGCTTGCCATAGCCAGATATTCAGCAATAGGTAAGACAGGTGGGGACCGTGGAGCTTATGAGTGATCAGCTCTAGAAAGAACAGTTCTCTCGGGTACTTAAAGAATGGAGATAAAGTTGAGTTGTAAAAGACAGACCTTGTAGGTGATAATAATAAATGCATGTAATTTTCAACCTCTCAATTTTATTAAGAAATAGAGACCCAGAAAAGGTAAACAATTTATCCCAGATCATATATAGCAAGTGGTATATTTAGGACCAAGGTCCCCTTCCTCCCCCTTATATTTGGCACTTGGAATAAAGCTAGAAGCTAAAAAAAGAAGATAAGATGCCTTGAAATTTTGACCAGCCACTTTAGATATGAATATAGTTAATATAATATGATGAGTTGTACTTTTTAAACTCCTTTCTGTATGCTTGTTTTTATGTTATTTAATATTTTTTTAATTTGTTTTTGTTTTCCTTAACATTGACTGAATGATCTTTCAGTTCTGCTAAATCCATGTACGTACAAAATTTTCAGAAGGGGCTCCTGTGCCCCTGGAAGACACTTAAATGTTGGTTCTGTGGTTCCTGAAGTCCTGTGTATTAGAACTTTTCAGAAGTATTTTCTTTTTCTCAGTGAATAAAATTGTTTCCTTTAATTATCTTGAATTTACTTGTTTCTGGGGGGCGGTGGGAGGGAAGGCAGGGGATGGTATGGTGTAAGATAGAAGGCACAAGTTTTTCCAGGATGGTTTTGATCTAACACTGGTTTGAATACCTGTTACTGTAGACTAATTCTGGTTATGGCTGATAAAAAATTCTTTGTAATAAATTATTAAAGAGTATTCCAATCACTTAATAAGGTTTTGACTAAATGATATAAAGATTGGAAAAAAGTTACATATTTCATCTTTGTTTCCTTGTAATTTTTGTATTTCCAGTGTTACTATTTAATTCCTTTAGGTTAACAAAGATTTGAATTTTTTTTTTAAGGAATATTACTTTGCCTTAGGGACAGCAAAGCACAATTGTAGGATCACAGTTTGAGAAATAAATAAACTCAAAGTTGAGTCTGCAAAGCTAGATGTAGTAACAACAAGAAACATCCCACCTACAATGCATATGGCAAAGGAGAAATATGGTGCAACAGACTACAGACAAAAATAACTGGAAGTTGAAAATGCATGTTCTGCTTTATAACCTTAGATCTGTCATCTCAGAACTAATAGTACTATATCTCTTTCTCAGATATAATATGACGATGTAGACGTATTTAAATTTACAAGAAAATTTATTTTTCTAAAAGTATCTTACTTTATGCATCATTTATAGTTACAGTGTAATGTCTCCTGTAAAGCTTCACTGTTTTTCTGGTACATATTTGTGGTTTTGTCTCTCAGGGACACACTATTCGCACTATATTGTTGTGCCAGATGTTTAAAAATTTGTTACATGAAAAATTGAACATAGAACGGCTGGAAAGTAAATGGTGAAAAAGTTTCACTAAATAATTCCTTTAAATAGAAAGCTCTTCTGATGTACTTAAGGGTTTTAAGAATTATTTCCTACCCTTGGCTGAAAAGAAACACAAGAAACACAGTGCTGAAAGGTCAGAAGCCACTGCTCCTTGAATAGTAATAAGAAATGAGGATAAAGCATTTCAGAAAGTTTAATCATAAACTAATGAAAAAGTGCTCCATTTGCGTCTAACTTCCGAATATGTTCATTTCATCAAGTAAGTTACTACTGTATATTGTTATTTTATTAACTTTGAAATTAGTTTGTATATTCTATCCAGAAATAGTATACAGAGTAAAGAGTTTCATATGTAAAAAAAGATATTACTATTTGAATGTCAGTTAAACACAGGAGTACTGGCCTGTCAGTTATATTTCAAAATATTTGATAGTTTGGGCCCCAGCTATTGTTTCTCATTTAATAACAGGTAATTCAGTAGTCTATAAGGGGCTGTTGTCTGGTTTGATATTTAATCAGAGCAACCTGCTAGCTAATACATTCTTTAATTTTTCTAAATTATATGTAAGTTCATGTCCATTTAAGTCTGAGCATGTAGTACATCTAGAGGTAAGTATCTAGCCCTGTGATTCTCTGTTTCTACATTTCTGTCTTCTGATTAAATAAAACTAACAGTTAATTTGATGTATAGTTTAGTGAAAGTCACTAAGTCATGTCCGACTGTTTGCAAACCCAGGGACTATACAGTCCATGGAATTCTCCAGGCCAGAATACTGGAGTTGGTAGACTTTCCCTTCTCCAGAGGATCTTTCCAACCCAGGAACTGAACCCAGGTCTCCCACATTGCAGACAGATTCTTTACCAGCTAAGCCATCAGGGAAACCCATTTGATGGATATTTAATGATATTCATAATCATTGTTGAAATTCATGATAATTAGGAAAGTATGATAATTACTGTAAGTGATAGTAAAAAAATAGTAATAGGTTTTTAAAAGAGTTTTTTCTATTTTATTTGTCCAAACAATACTGTCAGTTTTCATAAGACATACAGTTTAATCTTTACTGTATATAATTCATTAGTTTATTAATTACTTACCCCATCCTTAACAATTTGGCATGTTAAAGCACTGCTTTTATATACTCTTTCTTCTAGTTCTAAGATAATTCTGCTGGATGCACATTAAAATCATTCAGGGCCAACCTCTTACCTTTAAATAAGAGTCTCTGAAAGTGGGGGACCCTTGTATTGTTATTTTTAAACTTCCTCAGATGATGCTAAAGTGCAGCAGGTATTAATAATTATTGTTCTTAGTAAGGACTGAGATTTACTATCTTCAAATTCTCATGCCTTGCTTTTGAGAGATCTTTAAACATCAGGGTCACAGGGTGCTTGAGTGCTGATGAAACTTCAGTAACTGAACTCTGTAACTTGTTTTGGAAGAAGTGATGGATTCCTGTGAGGATAGCTTCTGGATCCTCAACTCGACTTGAGACTAGAACTCTGAGACAAGAGCTAGATAACTGAGAAAAATCATCCTGACTCAACCCAATTAAGTATTTTACTCTGGGAGTGATATGAATAGAAAAGCTCTGCCACCTAAAGAGGATTGCTCCCTTCCTGGTTTGCTGTCTAGCTTTCATTGCAAACAGATAAAAAAGACCTGTTGTTGTTGTTCAGTTGCTAAGTCATGTCCAACTCTGCAACCCCATGGACTGCCGAATGCCAGGCTCCTATGTCCTCCACTGTCTCATGGAGTTTGCTCAAATTCATGTCCATTGAGTCAGCGATGCTATCTAACCATCTCGTCCTCTGCTGCTGCCGCCTCCTTCTGCCTTCAGTCTTTCCCAGCAGCAGGGTTTTTTCGGCTCTTTGCATCAGGTGGGCAAAGTATTGGAGCTTGAGCTTCAGCATCAGTTCTTCCAATGAGTATTCAGGGTTGATTATCTTTAGGATTGACTGTTTTGATCTCCTTGCAGCCCAGGGAACTCTCAAGAGTCTTCTCAAACACCACAGATCAAAAACATCAATTCTTCGACGCTCAGCTTTTTTATGGGCCAAGTCTCACATTCACACGTGGCTACTGGAAAAACCATAGCTTTGTCTATACGACCTTTGTCAGCAAAGTGATGTCTCTTTTTTAAAATTAATTGTCTAGTTAGTCATAGCTTTCCTTCCAAGGAGCAAGCGTCTCTGAATGCCATGGCTGCAGTTACTGTCCATGGTGATTTTGGAGCCCAAGAAAATAAAATCTGTCACTGCTTCCACTTTTTCCCCATCTGTTTACCTTGAAGTAGTGCAGTTGGATGCCATGAGGTTAATTTTTGAATGTTGAGTTTTAATCCCACTTTACCACTCTCCTGTTAGACCCTCATCAAGAGACTCTTTAGTTCCTCTTTACTTGCTGTCATTAGTGTTGTGTCATCAGAGGTTGTTGATATTTCTCCCAGCAATCTTGATTCCAGCTTGTGATTCATCCAGCCTAGCATTTCACATGATGTAGTCTGCATGTAAGTTAAATAAGCGGGCTCATACTATAGTATGACAGTAAAATGGCTGTAGTATGACTGTGATATGAGTACTTTCATACTGTAGTTTGAAAGTAGTATGACAGCTTTGTCATACTACTTTGCCAAAGAATATATGTACAGTATTTAGCTATTAAACCTCAGATGAGCAGTTTAGTTGCAAATAAGTGATTAGTATATAGTATTCTAGCTTTAACTATTTATTTTATTTAAAAAAATATATAGATAGTAAGCATTATCATAAGATCTATTAAGTGAATGATATCAAGGTTCAGAAAAAGCATGTTTTTTTTTCCTTTTCTACATTATAGTCATTAGATAAACCAGATATTATAGAATGTTTCCATCCTAATCCATAAGTCTCTTTAGTTTTGTCTTCATTTTAAGCCTGTTGCTGCTTCTTTAGCTCATTCCTTGGCTCAGTAATGATAGTAAGTAGTCTCTTTAGTTAATTCATCTACCTCTAGCTTTCTATGCACTAGTCCATATTCTGTCTTTTACTAAAATTAGTTCCAAAGATAAATCTACTTATGTTACTACCCTGATTAAAAACCTTAAGGGATACCCTTTAATTTTGTCTTATATACAGCCTGATTTTCAGTCTGACACAAAAGCCTTTCTATCGTCACTGTTTTCCTTCAGCTTAGATCTCGTCTTCTCTCCCATTACATCTCCTCCTATATCTTTTCTTGCAGCTCACTCATCTGATTCCTTTTGAAACTTACATTGTGCTTCTTCAGGTATCCTTACCTTTGCACAGGTTCTGTCTTCTGTATAAATGCCTCTTGCCTTGCCTGCTCCCCTTCCAACCCCAAAGGACATAGTTACTTCAAGTCCTAACTTGGATGTCACTTCCTGTCATATCATCCTAACCTTCCTTAAGCAGAATAAATTTACTCCCTCTTAGTTAATGGCATGACACATTTATCTTTTATCATCATATAAGGTAATCATCTCTACTTTTAGTGTCTATCTACCCCTGAGATTATGAAGCGGTTGCTTTGATTTTATTTGTACATTCAAATCCAGACCAAGTCAAAATAGGTACATGTCCTGGGTATATTGTAATCATTAAGGACATAGGCTTTGCAGAGAGTCAGACAGACCTGGATTGGAATGAGAGTTCCCGAAACCAAAAAGAATAGAATACATTTTGTAAAGAAAAGGGAAATTTTAAAAAGGAAGGAACTTGGGCAATGGCCAGTCTGGATATTTTTTCCTTCCTGCTTGGATGGGATTAGAGGCAGATAACAACCTCAAAACCTGCAGAAGACCCAGCTGAGAGGGAGAAATTCAACTAGCCAATATTTTCACTAAACACTTTGAGTATGCGTGGCTTTTGCTACCCAAAAAAGGGTACGAAGAAGAGTAAGAAAAGGGCTCTGTTTTTGAAAAAGTTCAGCATGAATAGGGAAAATAGACATGTAAATAAGTAAATATAATGTCATCTACAAATTAATATTAATAAAGTAATTATGAAGAACAGAAACACCCTATGAGAATAATTCCTTTGGCAGAAAAACCTCAAGTCCATAAATGATGCCCTAGCAAAGTTATAAAGTATAAATTGGAATTCTATAGATGGGTAATATGGTAAGGGCTTGGTAGACTGAGAAAAGCACATAGTAAGACATGAGATTCAGAAGCAGCAAAAGTAGAGAAACCATTGTTTGTAAGGTTTTTGTGTTTGGTTATCTTAGAAAGCCTTACAAGGTAGCATCTACTAAGATACCATAGATAAGGCCCAATTTAAATGTTTAAATATGCTTTCTTGAAACAATCCTCATATCAACTTATTTGTTACATTTTCCCTCTTGAAGTATAAAGTAGATAGGAGCATGAATTTTAGAGAGCAGAATTTGAGTTCAAATCCTGAAATACTTAGTTTTTCTAAGTATAATTTTACCCATTTATAAAAAGGAGTTATTAACTCTACCTATCCTGCAAGATTTTTAGGAAGATTCAGAGGGAGTGCATGCAAAGTTGGTGGCACAGTGGTTGGTCCATAAGAAGGTCTTAGGAGGACTCCATAAAAGTTAACTGAGTTGTGGCTGCTGCTAGGCCTTTTTAAAAACTTCCTGAAGAAGTGATCTGTTGAGTGCTTGGTATTTATTAGGTACTGGCATTAGAAAGATGAGTAAGGCACAACTTCTGGCCTTGATGAATTTATAATTTAGTTAGTACGTACATTATGTTGTTTTAGCTGCTAAGTCTTTTCCAACTCTTTTGCAACCCCATGGACTGTAGCCTACCAGACCCCTCTGTCCATGGGATTTCCAGGCAAGAATACTGGAGTTGTAGTTTTCTTCTCCAGGGGATACTCCTGACCTAGGGATTAAACTTGTGTCTCCTGCATTGGCAGGCAGATTCTTTATGTGAGCTACCAGTGCTATATATTTTTTTAAACTTTTTACATTATATTGAGGTTTAGCCACTTAACAACATTGTGATTGTTTCAGGTGAACAACAGAGACACTCAGGCGTACATATATCTGTCTATTCTCCCCTAAACTCTCTTCCTATCCAGGCTACATTATAACGTTGAGGTGAGTTCCATGTGCTGTACAATAGATCCTTGTTGGCTATCCATTTAAAATATAGCAGTGTGTACCTGTCCATCCCCAACTTCCTAACTATCCTTTCCCCTTCTTCTTCCTCCTGGCAGCCATAAGTTCATCCTCTAAGTCCTCTGTGAGTCTGTTTCTTTTTGTAATTTCATTTATATCATTTCTTTTTAGATTCCACATATAAAGGATGGCATATATTTCTCTTTCTCTGACTTACTTTACTCAGTATGACAATCTGTAAGTCCATCCATGTTGCTGCAGATTACACTATTTCACTTTTTAATGACTGAGCAATATTCCCTTGTATATACGTACCCCATCTTTGTATATTCCTCTATCGACGGACATTTAGGTTGCTTCCATATCTTGGCTATTTGAACAGTGCTGTAATGAACATTGGGTGCATGTATCCTTTCTGATTGTGTTTTTCTCTGGATATATGCCCAGGAGTGGGATTGCAGGGCCATATGATAGGTCTGTTTTTAGTTGTTTAAGGAACCTCTGTACTATTTTCCATAGTGGCTGTACCAATTTACATTCCCACTAACAGTTTGAGAAGAGTTACCTTGTCTTCACCCCCTCCATCATTAGGGAAGTGTTTATCAAGGAAAACTGCTACTTGCATGAAAAGCAGTTGGCTAGTTTGGAGTTGGAGAATGGAGAGGAGTGAGGCTTTTCAGAGAAAGGAAGAGCTTATTCAAAAGGAAGAGAAGACTCTGTTCAGAGAAAGACAAATGGTAGGAAAAAACTCTAAAAGAGCAAAGAATAGGAGTAGAAAACACACAAGGAATTGAATCTTCTCAGATGAAACTCTCTGTGGTTGAAAAGTCCCCCAGAGGACTTAAAGTTATAGTTTTACTTCTCTACAGAAGAGAAATAATAAAGCCTTTAGGCTGAATATGAGAGAAACATCTGAAAAATTGCACTGTTCAGTTAGGATGCAAGGATGGTCTGCTCATCAGGCGTGAAAACACTGCCAGTCCTCTGAATGGTCAGTGCTGAACATGGGTCACAGAGTGGGGGGACAGAAGGAACAAAGGAGTGGGAGTTCATTAGTGATATCAGTATCTGAGAGATGATGCCAACAGCAAAACTGTCCATGTTGCAGAGAGATGGTAAGAAAGAAGAAAGTTCCTGTGGTTGCTGAAAGTTTCTGGAAACGTGATAAATTGACTAGATCAGTTTGATGCACAGAGGTGTATTCACTAGTTCTCAATAGCCCAGTCCAATAGTCTCAAAAATTGGACAGCACCTTAGCTCTCTAAAAGCTAAAAATCATGTCAGTTTTGTGGGCTATCCCATTGTTGTTCAACTTTTTGTGAACCCGTGTGCTACAGCACTTCAGTCCTCTGTGCCCTTCACTGTCTCCTGGAGTTTGCTCAAATTCATGTCCATTGAGTCGATGGTGCCATCCAGCGATCTCATCTTCTGTTGTCCCCTTCTCTTCAATCTTTCCCAGCACCAGGGTCTCTGCCAGTGAGTCAGCGCTACATATCAAGTGGCCAAAGTATTGGTGCTTCAGCATCAATTCATCCAGTGAATATTCAGATTCAGCCATTCTTAACCCCTCTTTGAACAAAAGGAGGAATTTGGATAATACTAAAAGTTTCTATCACAACAAGATGGTGGAATAGGAGGACGTGCACTCATCTTCTCCTGTGAGCACTCCAAAATTACAACTCGGCTGCTGAACAACCGTGAACAGGAGAGTGTTGGATCCCACCAAAAAAAGACACCCCACATCCAATGGCAAAGTAGAAACCCCAGCAACATGGTAGGAGTGGCGAAATCGTGTTTATCCCATACCCGCCAGAGATGTTCGGCTCACACAAAACCTTTGCAAGAGGAGACCCCACAGAGACTGATACAAACCTGCCTTTGAGTGTTTGCATGTCTCCTATGGAGGTATGGGTCAGCAGTGGCCTACCACAGGGGGAAGGGCTCTGGGTGCAGCAGACCTGGGTATGCCATGAGCCCTCTTGGAGGAGGTTGCCATTAACCCCACCACAGAGCTGCCAGAACTTACACAGAACTGGAGAAACAGTCTTGCAGGTTAAGTTCAGTTCAGTCATTCAGTCGTGTCTGACTCTTTGTGACCCCATGGACTGCAGCATGCCAGGCTTCTCTGGCATGCAGGAGTCTCCAGTGGAGGCTTGAGTTTCCTGTGGCTTGCTACAGGGTTCTGGGCACTGAGTGCATCTGTGCCTGCATGGGAAATTTTGAAGGAGGTCACCATTATCTTCATTATCTCCACCATAGTTTGGCCTCAGGTCAAACAACAGGGAGGGAACACAGCCCTGCCCTTAAACAGAAATTTGAATTAAAGTGTTACTGAGCATGGCCCCAACCATCAGAATAAGACCTGGTTTGCCTCAGTCAGTCTGTCCTGTCAGGAAGTTTCCATAAGCCTCTTATCCTTCTCCATCAGAAGGCAGACAGAATGAAAATCACAATGACAGAAAACTAACCTATCTGATCACATGGACCACAGCCTTGTCTAACTCAGTGGAACTATAAGCCATGCCATGTAGGACCACTTGCCACAGAACCACTCAACTTCAGCTTTTTCAGCATTACTGGTTGGGGCACAGGTTTGGATTACTGTAATATTGAATGTTCTGCCTTGGAAATGAACAGAGATCATTCTATCCTTTTGAAATTGCATCCAAGTACTGCATTTCAGAATCTTTTGTTGACTGTGAGGTCTACTACATTTTGTCTAAGGGACCTAAGACAGGTCATGGCGGAGAGTTCTGACAAAACATCCACTGGAAAAAGGGAATGGCAAATCACTGCAGTATTCTTTCCTTGAGAACCCTATGAACAGTATGAAAAGGCAAAAGATAGGACACCAAAAGATGAACTCCACAGGTCGGCAGGTGCCCAATATGCTACTGGAGAATGGTGGAGAAATAACTCCAGATAGAATGAAGATTCTGAGCCAAAGCAAAACAACACCCAGTTGTGAATGTGACATGATGGAACTAAAGTCTGATGCTATAAAGAACGATATTGCATAGGAACCTGGCATGTTAGGTCCAAGAATCAAGGTAATTTAGAAGTGGTCAAACAGGAGATAGCAAGAGTGAACACTGACATTCTAGGAATCAGCGAATTAAAATGGACTGGAATGGATGAATTTAACGAAATGACCATTATATCTACTACTGTGGGCAGGAATCCCTTAGACAAAATGTAGTAGACCTCACAGTCAACAAAAGATTCTGAAATGCAATACTTGGATGCAATTTCAAAAGGATAGAATGATCTCTGTTCATTTCCAAGGTAAAACATTCAATATTACAGTAATTCAAACCTGTGCCCCAACCAGTAATGCTGAAAAAGCTGAAGTTGAGTGGTTCTATGAAGACCTACAAGACTTTCTATAACTAGCACCCAAAAAGATGTTCTTTTCATGATAGGGGACTGGCATGCAAAAGTAGGAAGTCACAAGATATCTGGAGTAACAGGCAAATTTGGCCTTGGGTACAAAATGAAGTAGGTCAAAGGCTAACAGTTTTGCCAAGAGAATGCACTGGTCATAGCAAACAGTCTTCCAGCAACAAAAGAGAACATTTTACACATGGATATCACTAGACGATCAATACTGAAATCAGATTGATAATATTCTTTGCAGCCAAAGATGGAGAAACTCTATACAGTCAGCAAAAACAAGACTGGGATCAAATTCAGACTTAAATTGAAGAAAGTAGGGAAAATGACTATTCAGGTGTGACCAAAATCAAATCTCTTATGATTATACAGTGGAAGTGACAAATATATTCAAGGGATCAGATCTGATAGAATGCCTGATGAACTATGGATAGATGTTTGTGATATGGAGGCAGTGATCAAAAGCTTCCTCCAAGAAAAATAAATGCAAAAGGCAAAATGGTTGTCTGAGGAGGTCTTACAAATAACTGAAAAAGAAGAGACACCAAAGGCAAAGGCAAAGGAGAAAAGGAAAGATATAACCATCTGAATGCAGAGTTCCAAAGAATAGCAAGGAGAGATGAGAAAGCCTTCCTCAGTGATCAGTGCAAAGAAATACAAGAAAATAATAGAATGGAAAAGACTAGAAATCTCTTCAAGAAAATTAGAGATACCAAGGGAACTTTTCATGCAGAGATGGGCACAACAGAGGACAGAAACGGTATGGACCTAACAAAAGCAGAAGATATTAAGAAGAGGTGGCAAGAGTACACAGAAGAACTATATAAAAAAGATCTTCATGACCCAGATAACCATGATGGTGTGATCAGTCACCTAGAGCCAGATATTCTGGAATGTGAAGTCAAGTGAGCCTTAGAAAGCATCACTATGAACAAAGCTAGTGGAGGTAATAGGATTCCAATTGAGATATTTCAAACCCTAAGTGATGATGCTCTGAAAGTGCTACACTCACTGTGCCAGCAAATCTGGAAAACTCAGTAGTGGCCACAGGACTGGAAAAGATCAGTTTTCATTCCAATCCCAAGAAAGGCAATGCCAAAGAATGTTCAAACTGCCACACAGTTGCACTCATCTCACATGCTAGCAAAGTAACGCTCAAATTCCAAGCCAGGCTTTAACAGTATGCAAACCATGAACTTCCAGATGTTCAAACTGGATTTAGAAAAGACAGAGGAACCAGAGATCAAATTGCCTACACTGGTTTGATCATCAAAAAAGCAAGAGAGTTCCAGAAATACATCTACTTTTGCTTATGGACTACTCCAAAGCCTTTGTGTGGATCACAACAAACTGGAAAATTCTTCAAGAGACGAGAATACCAGACCACCTAACCTGCCTCCTGAGAAATCTGTATGCAGGTCAACAAACAACAGTTTGAACTGGACGTGGAAAAACAGACTGGTTCTAAATCAGGAAAGGAATTGTCAAGACCATATTGTCACCTTGATTTTTTAACTTATATGCAGAGAACATCATGAGAAATGCTGGACTGGATGAAGCACAAGCTAGAATCAAGATTGCTGGGAGAAATATCAGTAACCTCAGATATGCAAATGACACCGTACTTGTGGAAGAAAGTGAAGAAGAACTAAAGAACCTCTTCATGAAAAGGAAAGAGGAGAGTGAAAAAGTTGCCTTAAAACTCAACATTCAAAAACTTAAGGATCATGGCATCTGGTCTCATCACTTCATGGCCAGTAGATGGGGAAACAGTGGAAACAAGTGACAGACTTTATTTTGGGGAGCTCCAAAATCACTGCAGATGGTAACTACAGCCATGAAATTAAAAGACACTTGCTCCTTGGAAGAAAAGCTGTGATCAACCTAGACAACATATTAAAAAGCAGAGACATTACTTTGCAAACAAAAGTCTATCTAGTCAAAGCGATGGTTTTCCCAATAGTCATGTATGGATGTGAGAGTTGAACTATAAAGAAAGCTGAGTGCCAAAGAGTTGATGCTTTTGAACTGTGATGTTGGAGAAGACTCTTCAGAGTCCCTTGGACAGCAAGGAGATCCAACCAGTCCATCCTAAGAGAAATCAGTCCTGAATATTCATTGGAAGGGCTGATGCTGAATCTGAAACTTCAATACTTTGGCCACCTGATGCGAAGAACTGACTCATTTGAAAAGACCCTAATTCTGGGAAAAACTGAAAGTGGGAGGAGAAAGAGATGACAGAGGGTGAGATGGTTGGATGGCATCACCGACTGGATGGACATTAGTTTGTGTAACCTCCGGGAGCTGGCGATGGACAGGGAGGCCTGGGGTGCTGTAGTCCATGAGATTGCAGAATCAGATACGGCTGAGTGACTGAACTGAAAAGTTTCTCAAAATGTTTGGTAGACACTATCATTAAAAAAAACTGTATTTCAAAGACAGTGGAGATCCTAATGCAGAGTCATGAACAAGAATGCAAAGAGGAAAAGAACTGAAATTTTTGAGCATTTACCTTACATTTGTTGATTGGGGTAGTTTTTGGAGAGGGTGTGTGGAGAAGGTATATATCTTTGAGGTAAGATGAACTTCACAATTTTAAAGTGTTTATAGTTTGGTAGTTTATAAACAATGTCCTGAGACCATCACTGCTAATTCTAGAATATTTCCATCATTCTAAAAAGAAATCTATTAGAAGTCACTTAGGATTTTCCTATCCCCCATCCCCTGGCAACCACTAATCTAATTTCTGTCTCCATAGATATGCTTATACTGGACATTTCATAAAAATGGTGCAATTCAATATATCGTTTTTGTTATCTGGCTTCTTTGAGTTAGCATATTTCATCCATACAGTATTATACCTCAATACATCACTCCCTTTTGTGGTTGAATAATTTTTTATTTATCAATATACTGCATTTTGTTTATCCATTTATCAGTTGATAGATATTTGAGTTGCTTTCACTTTTTGTTTGTTGTGGATAATGCTGCATATATATTTGTTTAATCCTAGAAGTGGAATTGCGAGTGGTAACTCGCATTTGAGGAACTGCTAGACTGTTTTTCAAAGTATTGTACCATTTTACATTCCTTGTAGTGTGTGAGGGTTACAGTTTCAGACATTTATTATGTATCTTTTTATTACTGCAATCCTAGTGGGTGTGAAGTTGTATCTCATTTGGTTTAGATTTGATTTTCCTGATGGATAACAGTGTTCAACATCTTTTCATGTGCTTCATGGCCATTTCCATAGTTCTTTGGAAAAATACTCAAAAGTTTGCTATTTTTATATAATATGTTTATTTATTTACTTTTGGCTCTACCGAATATTACTACACAGGCTTTTCTCTAGTTGCAGACAGCAGGGGCTACATTTTAGTTGCAGAGCATGAGCTTCTCCTTGCAGTCTTCTCTTGTTGTGGAGCATGGGCTCTGGGGCACATGGGCTTCAGTAGTTTGACTTCTGGGTTCAGTAGTTGTGGTTCCTGGGCTCCACAGCGTGGGCTCAGTAGTGCATTGCAGCATGTAGGTCCTACCCAGACCAGGAGGCAGGTAGTCTGGTATTCCCATCTCTTTCACAAGATCCTGCTGCTACTGCTAAGTCGCTTCAGTTGTGTCCAACTCTGTGACCCCAGAGATGGCAGCCCTCCAGGCTCTCCTGTCCCTAGGATTCTCCAGGCAACAGCACTGGAGTGGTTTGACATTTCCTTCTCCAATGCATGAAAGTGAAAAGTGAAAGTGAAGTCGCTCATTTGTGTCTGACTCTTAGTTACCACATGGACTGCAGCCCACCAAGCTCCTCCGTCCATGGGATTTTCCAGGCAAGAGTTACTGGAGTGGGGTGCCATTGCCTTCTCCATTTCACAAGATGAGTGTGTGCAATTGTGTGGTAGTTTGAACATGCTTTGGCATTGCCTTTCTTTGGGATTGGAATGAAAACTGACCTTTTCCAATTCTATGGCTACTGCTGAGTTTTCCAAATTTGCTGGCATATTGAGTGCAACACTTTCACAGCATCATCTTTCAGGATTTGAAATAGCTCAATTGGCATTCCATCACCTCCACTAGCTTTGTTTGTAGTGATGCTTTCTAAGACCCACCTGCCTCAGGAAGTCAAGTGAAATTATCGTCAAATGGAATTATTTTCTTAATTGCTTCTTTGGTTTGTTCACTTTCTGTGAACAAAAAGCTTTAAATATACAGTTCCTTTTTTGATGGATCTTATATTCTGCAGCTTTGCTTTGCTTATTATGTATAATAATATTTATGGGGTCTTTAGGGTTTATGTAGATGAGATCTTGTCATCTGCTAATAAAGATACTTTTACTCCTTCCTTTATAGTGTGAACCATTTTTATTTTTTGTTTCTTATCCAGTATCCCAGTTAGAACTTCCAATATCATGTTAAATAGAAGAAGCATGAATAAAGATTCTTTTCTTGTTCCTTATCTTAGGAGGGAAGCTTTCACTGTCTAATCATTGAACTATGATATTATTGTGTTTGTTAGATGCTTGTTCAGTTTGAGGAAATTTCTTTTTCATTTCTACTTTGTTGACTTTTTTTTTGGGGGTGATAAAATGGTGTTGGATTTTGCCATATGTTCTTTTTTTTTCTTATTTATTGCAGTGATCATATTTTTCCTTTATTCTATTGATATGTTAGTGTTGATTGATTGTCAAATGCTGAACCAACCAAGCATTCCTGGAATATATCCCACTTGGGCATCTTGTGTAATCCATTTAGATGGTGCTGGATTGACTTATAGTATTTTTTGATAATTGTACATTTATATTTATAAGAGATATTGGTCTGTAGTTTTCTTGTGATTTCTCTTTGGTCTTGGTATCACTGTATAGTGGTCTCATATAATGAGTTAGGGAGTATTCTTTTCTGTTTTATATTTTGAAAGAGCTTGAATAGAATTGGTGTTAATTTTCTGTAATGTTTGGTACAATTCATCAGTGAAGCCATCTAGTCCTGGACTTTTATATTAGATGTTTTTTGAATATTGATTTAATCTTCTTACTTGTTTTAGGTTCTTATTTCTTCTTAGACAGTTTTGGTTATTTATGTGTTTCTAGGAGCTTCCTTGGTTGCTCAGAGAGCAAAGAATCTGTCTTCAATGTGGGAGGCTTGGATTTAATCCCTCTGTTTGGAAGATTCCCCTGGAGGAGGGCATGACAGTCCACTCCAGTATTCTTGCCTGGAGAATCCCCATGGACAGAGGAGCCTGGTGGGCTGCAGTCCCTGGGGTTGCAAGGAGTCAGGATACCACTAAGCGACTAAGCTCAGAAATTTGTGCATTTCATCTTGATTGTGTAATTTGTTCAGCATAGAACTGTTTCTAGTATTCTCTTATGATTCCTTGTATTTGTATAAAGTCAATAGTAATGTCCTTGTTTTCATTCCTGATTTTTGTAATTTTAGTCTTCTTTCTTTTATAGTAGGTCAATTTAGCTAAGATTTCATCAATTTTGTTTATCTTTTCAGAGAACCAACTTTGGGTTTTATCAGTGTATTTCTTTTATTTTCTATTCTTTATAGTCTCAATTCAGTTCAGTAACTCAGTCGTGTCTGACTCTTTGCGACCCCATGTTTGTTTATCTTTTCAGAGAACCAACTTTGGGTTTTATCAATGTATTTCTTTTACTTTCTATTCTTTATGCTCTACTTCTGCTTTAATCTTTATTACTTTTTGCTTTGGATATAGTTTACTCTTTTTCTAGCTTCTTAAAGTACAGATTATGTTATTGATTTGAAGTCTTTTTCTTTTTAATGTGAGCATTTGCAGTTACAAATCTTTGTTCTAACACTGCTTTCACTTCATATAAGTTTTCATATGTTTTATTTTCGTTTTCACTTAAAGTATTTTCTAATTTTTCTTATGACTTCTCTTTTGACTATTGATTTTTTAATGTATGTTATTTAATTTCCCATATTTGTGAATTTTCCAAATTTTCTTCTGCTGTCAGCTTCTAATTATATTCTGTTGTGATCAGAACACACTTTATGCGCTTCATTTCAGTCTTTTCAGCTCAGATATACATTTCTATTATCACTGAAAATTCTCTTGGGTAACACTCTTCTAATATAATGCTCTTTAAAATGTTCCATTGACCAGTCCTGATCTGCAGTCTGTCACTGGTCTAAGACATAATAAGTCCAGAATTCAGAATGTTTAGAAACTCATAGCTGCACCATCAAAGCACATAACTAGTTATCTCATAATTAGTTTTTATTGTATTTTAGGTAGTATTGATCTGTGATAGACTGGAAATTTTTTAAAACACAACTGATTTTTCACAGTAGGTAATTTGAGAAGTACTACTGTAAAGTAGGTTTACTTAAGAATTGCAGGATCACAGTCTGTGCATATATTCAGCTTTTGCAACATAAATTCAATCTGTTTTCTAAAATCACTGTATTAATGTGTAATTCCACCTCCAGGGAATGAGAGTTTCCATTGTTCTGCTGATTCTCTGCTCCTTGGTATTGCCTGCCTCCCGTTTTTTTGTGTGTTTTTTTAATTAAAATTTTACTTTCTGGTTAGGTGTGAAATGGCATCTCATAGTTTTAATTTGCATTTCTCAGATTACTAACGATTTTAAATATATATTCATATGTATATCGTACATTTGTGATTCAGTTTTGTCATCTTAGGAATTATTTATATGTCTGGATACTAATCCTGTTGGTTATATGTGTTGCAAATATCTTCTATGTGCAATATATTTTTATCATGCTCTGTTGAGCAGAAGTTGATAGTTCTTTTTGTGTCATGTTTAATTCTTTCGTAAGTTCTTTTTGTTTTAAAGTTTTGTCTCTCACATTTAGATATCTGTGCCCAATTGTACTTGAATTTGATTTGTGTAGAATTTGAGATAAGGATCTAATTTTATTTTTTTCCTCTATGGTTAGGGGTTCCAGGATTGTCTGTTGAACAGAATCTCCTTTACCATTGATTTTTAGTATCCTGCTGCTAAGTCACTTCAGTCGTGTCCAACTCTGTGCGACCCCCATAAACGGCAGCCCACTGGGCTCCCCCCGTCCCTGAGATTCTCCAGGCAAGAACACTGGAGTGGGTTGCCATTTCCTCCTCCAGTGCAGGAAAGTGAAAAGTGAAAGGAAGTCGCTCAGTCATGTCCAACTCTTAGCGACCCCATGGGCTGCAGCCTATCAGGCTCCTCCATCCATGTGATTTTCCAGGCAAGAGTACTGGAATGGGTGCCATTGCCTTCTCCGTTTTAGTATCCAACTGACCTTAAATTGTGTTTTAATATTTATATAGATCACGTTCTGGACTCACCGTTGTGTTCCATTAGTCAATTTGCCTTTCCTTAATTGCTACACCTTTAAAATAAGTCTAGATAGCAGATAGTTTAAATATTGTCATGTAGTTCTTCCATGGAAATTTTATGATCCATTTGTCACTTTTATGTTTGTTATTTATCCAGAAAGTTTATTAAATGTTCTTTTTCATTCTAATAATTTATTTGTGCATTCTTGGGATATTTTTAAAACAATCATTCTCAGCAAATAAGAAAACTTTTGTTTCTCGCCAAACTTATACTCATTATTCTTTTAAGTTGGAATATAATTGGTTTGTAATGTTGTATTAGTTTCCTCTGTACAGTGAAGTGAATCATATATATAGATAGATAGATAGATAGATAGATAGATAAAAACATATCCCCACCCTCTTGAACATCCCTCCCACACACCCCCTCATTCTACCTCTCTTTACCTATTATTTCTTATCTTTGGCTTTATATGGGATCTAGAATCTACAGTGCTGATGGTAATGGACACACTTGTAATGTTGCTGATTTTAAAAAGAATGCTTTCCATATCACCTTTAAGTATAACATTTTTTCTTATGGATGTTTTTTATTAGATTTTTAAAATCCTTTTCTTTTCCTAGTGTTAAAATTTTTATCATGCATAAATATTGAGCTATATTAAATGCATTTATTGAGATGATTATATGTTTTTTTCTCCTTTAATCTGTTAATACAAATGTTAAATTACATTGAAGTGATTTTCCAAATTATTTATTCCAGTTATAAAGTCACTTTAGTCATATTATATCTTTTTTATTCAACACTGGATTAGATTTTTAAATATTTACTTTGGGTATTTTGCATCTATTCATGTGCTGTGCTGTGCTTAATCACTTAGTCATGTCTGACACTTTGTGACCCCATGGACTGCAGCCCACCAGGTTCTTCTGTCCATGGGGATTCTCCAGACAAGAATACTGGAGTGGGTTGCCATTCCCTTCTCCAGGGCATCTACCCAATCCAGGGGTCAAACCCAGGTCTCCCGCATTGCAGGCAGATTCTTTCCCAACTGAGCCACCAGGGAAGCCCAAGAAAACTGGAGTGAATAGCCTATCCCTCTCCATGGGATCTTCCCAACCCAGGAGTCAGACTGGGGTCTCGTGCATTTCACGCGGATTCTTTACCAGTTGAGCTACCAGGGAAGCCCACATCCATTCATAGAGCAAGGCTGTTATGTAATTGTCTTTCTGTAAAATTAGTTGATGGGTTTATCCTTCTATTCTCTTGAAGTATTTGTATGAGATTACAGTTTTATTTCATGAATGCATAGTGAAATTCACCTGCAACTCACAGAGCTCTTGTTTTCTTCTGAGATGTTTAACTTTTGATACAACTGATTAAAGTATATTTAAAATCCTAGTTTGTTCTTTAGATAATTCATTGGATTTGGGAGAGTTCATCCATATCATTTATGTTTTCACATTATTGATATAAAGTTCTTCCTAATATTCTCTTATCTGTTTAATCATATGCATTATTTGCTATATTCCATTTCTCTTATCTAATTTTTAATTTGTGGTTTTCATGATGTTCGTGATTAGCCCTGTAATGGCATTATCAATTCTATTCATCTTTTTGAAGAGCTATTGATACTTACTTACTATTGGATGCTTATCTCCTACTTAATTTTTTTCTAACTATCTCTATTATTTTCTTCTACTTTTCTGTTTTGCTTTATACATTATGTATTATGCTGACTTTTAATACTTTAATTTAGATGTGTTCTTATTAATTTTCAGCCATTTATTTTTCCTAATGTAAGTGTTTTTGTTAGTCTTTCAGTCGTATCTGACTCTTGGCAGTCCATGAACTGTAGCTCACCAGACTTCTCTGTCCATGAAATTATCCAGGCGAGAAAACTGGAGTGAGTTGCCATTCCCTTATCCAGGGAATCTTCCCGACCCAGGGTCAAACCCCAGTCCCCTGCATTGCAGGCAGATTCTTTACCAACTGAGACACCAGGGAAACCCTAATGAAAGTGTTTAGGGCCATTAAATGTCCATTAAATATGTCTTCAACTGTATCCCACAAGTTTCAATATATAATAGTGTTTGATATATGATGTTTCAATGTAATGATGTTTGATACTGTTTTCTTATAAATATTTTCAGATTTCTGTTGTGATTTCTTCAGCGACTTCTGAGTTGTTGTTGGTTTTTTTTTTTTTTTGCCCCAAGCCTATAAGAGTATCTTTCTTGTTACCGATTTCTGCATTTAAAGACATTGTTTTGAGATTAAGTGTCATGAGCTTTATTTTTTTTTCTGACACTGTATCTTAGATACTCACAGATAACCCACAAATTAGATAACATCTGTACTTTCCAGCGGAGAAGGCAATGGCAACCCATTCCAGTACTCTTGCCTGGAAAATCTCATGGATGGAGGAGCCTGGTAGGCTGCAGTCCATGGGGTCACTAAGAGCGGGCACAACTTAGCCACTTCACTTTCACTTTTCACTTTCATGCACTGGAGAAGGAAATGGCAGCCCACTCCAGTGTTCTTGCCTGGAGAATCCCAGGGACGGGGGAGCCTGGTGGGCTGCTGTCTATGGGGTCACACAGAGTCGGTCAAGAAACGACTTAGCAGCAGCAGCAGCAGTACTTTCCAGATAATGAAACTAAGACTGAGATGCTAAATTTAACTGTTTCATGTCCCTTAGCTGGTAAGTAGACAAGCCAGAGTTGAAACCCATCTCACTCCAGTGTTGCCAACAGTTTTATTTGTATAACTTTTGGTAGATCTTTTGTAGTATGTGTAAAGCAAGTTTAGATCATAAGTGGCTTAACACAGCCCAGTATATAAATCGTTCTTTGATTTTTCAGATTGCCTTAATTTTATTTGCATTGCAAATGCCTTAAAAAAGTTTTCAGAGGCTCTAATTTATTTACTAGTAAATATTCCCCACTGTTGCTTACTTTTTATTTCATCACTTCGTTTAAAGAAATGAGCAAAACGTTGGTCATGAAAGTTGATCTGTCTCCCAACAAAGTTTTTTATTTATCTCTCACTTCTATGTAGGATAGATACAGTGCTTGAAACTTTTCCTCAAGTAGATTTCATTATTTCTGTCTGATTTTAAAAGACTTGTTCAAAGAATGTCTATTAAGCAAAAAATTTGCTTGATTTACTAGTTTAAAAACTTCCTGGGAGAATATATGTTTGTGTGTATTAAACATGGCATTCCAGAAGAACATAATGGCTTTATGTAAGGTTGGTCAGAACATCTCCTGGCTATTTAAAAATTAAGTCATTGGAACACAGTGAAAGTGTTCATGAAGTTTATGGGATGGATAGTTGCCTGCATGGCTGAATGAATGAGTAAATAAATCACAAATTGGTATGTAAGGTTTTTTTGTAGCTAGTCTCCTGTGTGCAAACCTTTGTAATGTTGTTAGTGTTATATTAATAGGTACAATAATAGCAGGAAGACTCTGGATGAAGAACCCTAGAGAAACTTCTTATCATGATGGTATTAAAAAAAAAAGCCATCATACCTTCATTTGTAAATACATATTTAACTGAAGAGTTGTCAGTGGCTTTTTACATACGAAAATATTTGCACATGTGTGGAACCTCGTTCTGACAATTGAAAAAATATGATTTACTGTTTGCTTTCCATATATATAGTAAGCTGCAGCAGTTACATTTAGTAATGGAATGCCAGAAATTAGCTTTTCTGCCCTACTGGATCACCAAACTATTTCTTCCAGTTTTACTGAGGCATAACTGTGAAAAATATAAAATATTTAAAGGGTATAATGTATACATATACAGAGTGAAAGGATTCTCTCTGTTGTGTTAACACATTCATCACCTCACGTTTACCTTTCTTTTCATCCTTTTCTTATCTGTTCTTCACTCCTTCCCTCTCTTCATTCCTTTCTTTCTTTCATTAGAACATTTAATTTCTATTCTCTTAGCACATTTCGGTTATATAATACAGTGTTATCAGCTGTAGTCCCTATGTTCTATATTGGAACTATCATCATACTCTTAAGTTTGGATATAGTTCAGCAGTGTTACTTCAATACATTAGAACTAGTGGAAATTTAATATTAAGTGAGCTGTGCCAGTATACTAGTATAATTAAAATGTTGTTTAATAGTCTGGATTTAAATACACTTAAAATTGATTTTCAGGTAAGAAATAACCAAAGGAAATTCTCCAATTCTTTAAAAGATTTCTCTAGATTAAGGCAAAGAGAAATCTTAGTTCTTCATAACTGGTGACGTGCTTTCACATATTTGGAAACCTCCAATGCATGCCTTAACAATGTTCAACTAGGGAGGCCCACTTAACAAATCTTTAATTATGTGTATGCCTTGAACAGAACCAATTTTTGCCATTTATTCAGTGAGACTTAATAAATTTCCTCATACATTCTTTCTGTAGTGGTGAGGTTAATTGTGCCAATCTGCTTTTATGTTGCATACACTTGTAAACTGATTATTTTAGGGCCTAACTGAAGTATGGACTGCCATTCTAGAATTTATTGAAAATTTTAAAGTAAAAGATATTCATTTTGTTAGAATCCTTCTTAATAATGCCCAGAATTTAGAGTATTAAACTGAATACTTCACAAAGAACATTGAAAAAATACTACTTCCAAGTTTCTTTTTCTTACAATGACTGATAATTTGTTCTTTAGAAATATTTTTGTCATTTCTCTCTACATGACCTTACTTTAGTCAAAACATTATGTGCCACTTTACCTAGCCTTTATAGATGATATGGTTCTACTGTTTATCCTTTCACCTTGCCATTTTATTATCTGTTCATTTTCTAACTAAAGAGGCTTCGTATATGTTTCCACCATAATTATGAAATGGTTGAATAGGACTTATTTCTGATGGTGATATCTTTTGTCTCTTCTCATGTTCTTTGTGTGTAATACATTTTCTTTTCCATTGTGAAAAAGTTTCTCATTGTCTAAGTGATGAAGCGTTCAAAATAGTTTTTGAGTTTTAATTTTGTCAAAGTGTTTAAAAATAATATAAATAATTTTTGGCTAATTTTTCACTTTAAACATTTAAATATTTGCAGTCCTATACAATTTTCATTTAGAATGTAACTCTTTTGCAAAATATTCTTTGCTTTGTCATAAATAACCTTCCTTGTGTATCAGAGATACAAGTCAGACTGATCAGTAATTACAGTATTATTGTAACTATAAGTAGCTGGTAATAGTAATGAAATATCAGTGGCATAGTGGTGAATTTCTTTTCTATGTTTCCCTTTCCTGTTTTTAAGTCTACTTAATTGTCACTTTGGTAAATCTAGGAAATACATAAAATTAGAAGGAATCACTGTTAAGACTTTGGCAAGTTTTTATTATTTTTTCTCTACACTCTCCTCCCTTTATGTTTTTTTCTCTATACTTTCCCTTCTGCTTGCATGGGCATTGTATACCTAGTTTTTCTTAATCAAAGAAAAGGGGGAATTTATGGTATTGCTAATACATTACCATTTTATTCAAAGCTTTTAAATGTATTATTTCTTTGTGTGTATACACTGTAACTTTATCACTCTCTTGGTATTAAATCTTAGATCATTTCTAATATTTTATTATTATTCCACAGCAATGAATATTCTTTTACATGAGAGTTTATCATCACCTCAATTTCCAAAGACTAGAAATTTTGAAATTGAAATTCCTGAATTAAAGTTTATAAACTTTTTTTTTTTTAGTAATTTGGCTGAGACACGTGGCATGTGGTATCTTAGTTCCCTACTAGGAACACTCCCTGCAGTGGAAGCATGGAGTCTTAACCACTGAAATGCCAGGGAAATCGCTGTGAAGATTTTTAAAGCTATCTTTCATATTGTCAGTTTACTTAGATGAAGCTAATTTAGACATCTACTTAGGCACTATATCAAACTGTCTTATTGTTCCATGGAAAGCTTTGGATTTTCTCTTCTTTAAAATCTTTACTTTTTATTTCTTTGTGTCCTTGGGATGGTAAATATTTCTCATGTATTTTTTTACCATTTGATACTTCCTTTTGTTTTAATAGAATATCCACTGATATTTAATTTTTTTATCTGTTGAGAGCTTTATTTTTTATTTATTGAGTATGAATATGTAAAAATGTATTCTGTAGAATGGATATTAAAATTTTGTCATGTTGGCTGAAAATATTTTCCCAGTTTGTTTGCTTATTAGATTGAAGTCAGAATTATCACAAAATTTTTTACAGATTCTTTTTCTATTGTCAGTCTTAAGCTTCAGATGAATAGATGTAATAATATGTGTATACACTAATGAATAACATCATTTTCACTTTTTTAGTGAGAGGAAATTTGCAAGATGCAAAAATTTGACTTTGCTTCCTAGAATCTTAATTTCTAAAAAGTAAGAAGAAAAAAAACACAGTTCCTGCTCTTATAAATGTTTACAGTGTTTATTCCAAATTTGCATATTTTTAAACTGCATTTCCAGCTGCCCTAATCATTGGAATTTGAGTCCCTTAAAATGCTTTCAAAATGTATATAATTTTATATTTTGTGTTCAGTAACTTAAATATTTAACACTTTTTCTGTGTTCAGTAAGCTCATAATAATATAAACTTTTGCTGAAGTCTTGTTTTAATGTCATATAAATGATATTTTGCAGATATATGATTACTGTTATAAACAAATATCTAGTTTGAATTTGTGCTTAGAAATTTTTAATAATAGTACTTGAATTATAAAATCACTCCTGAGTTTTAACTTTATTACTATTATTTTTGAGGGGTGGGTCATTTTTTTTCCACCAGTGATATATTTGGATAAGGATGTCTGAAATTGTACTATTGTTTATACTACTCTAAAAGGAAATATATATAGCAGATTCTTTTCTAGAAAATTATGAATTGTTTTGAAGAACGCAAGAATTTCTGAGAAGACTTTACAAATTCCTTGGGATATGAGACATAATTTGAGAAGCAATACACTTGCCTGTCTCTCTTTTAGTATTCTAATAAAATTTTTGAGAATTGTCTTAATCAATAAAAGGAAAAAACAGAAAAAATATATTTAAGGAAATTTGAGTTAGAATTTGTTTTAGGGATTGTGGATGGATTGAGTACCAATATTTCTTTGGTTTCTTCAGAATTTTATTCTTCAGATGTTCTGAACTTGTTATCTTTCCTGAAAGTTTAGGACCTGTATACACTTTTTGTCTCAGTTTTAGTTTATATCTTGCCATTGAAAAACATCCAGGTTTTAATTTACCTGAGAAATAGAAGTAAAATATGGCAGGAACAGAAGCTGGGTATCTTTAGGATTCTTTGTTATCAGGGTCAAAGCATTTTTTTCCTGTAAAGGGCCATGAGGTAAGGACCTGTATGTTTTATAAGCCAGACTCAGCTTTGATTTTGTAGCGTAAAACTAGCCTAAGACAGTATATAAATGAATGGGTATGATTCTGTTCCAATAGAACTTTTTTTTTTTTTTTTTTACAAAAACAGACAGTGGGCTTAGTTTGCTGATTGCTTTGCTAAGGCTTGTTTTGCATGAGTCTGTCTCTGTGTGAACTAGGGCTGACTTAATAAAAGAACAAAAAGTTGGTGATTTTGATGAGGCCTCTCTAAAGGCAGCTTTTGCCACCACTGTACAATTTATACATCTTATAAAACCTATGACTATACCAGTTATAATATTGCTACTTTTTTATTTACTTGTATCTGACATCTTTGACTGCAGACCCTGCCCAACCTATTTAGTTAGCTCATTCTTACATGGACATTGATCTTTCTTGTCTTTGTCTAAATTCCTAGGTTGAGTCTATAAGTGCTTTAATGCCAATAAGGTATACCCTTCTCCCACCATTGTCACCCTTTTTGATCAGACTTGATATACTTGTTCAATACTGATAAACTTCCTTTTCCTGGAATCTCATGGGACTGCAGTCTCTAATAACAGGCAGATATTTATGCTTCTGCTTTATATAAAGTAGATATCACAAAAACTTACTGCTCCTACTGCTTATCTTCAAGTGTTACCACTGCACAAAGACCTCTTCCACATTGCTGCTTCTGCCAGCTAAGATCATTTAGAAGTTGGTGCTACCCTAGATGAAATCTGCATTCTTTCTCATAACTCCTCGGACACACTAATTTTTGCTGCTCCTTACCTTTTTCTGATGCTCGCTAATGCCCCCAGCTGCAACCTTGTCCATTCCCAGCCGTTTGTCTTAGGGTCAGTCAAGCCTCACAGCTGAACTCACCCTCATTCTCTTACCTAGTGACAAACAAAAGCACACTAAAGTTAAAGTGAAGTGAAAGTTGCTCAGTCGTGTTGGACTCTTTGCAACTCCATGGAATTCTCCAGGCCAGAATTGCCTTGAGAGTGAGAAGCCTTTCCCTTCTCCAGGGGATCTTCCCAACCCAGGGTTCGAACCCAAGTCTCCCACATTGCAGGCAGATTCTTTACCAACTGAGCCATAAGGGAAGCCCAAAAGCTTTGACATAACTCCTGACAAATAATTGGAGGCTTTATGTTGGCCAGCTTCCCTTCTTTTCTTCTTCCCTTCTGTCCTTTTTCCTTCCTATATTCCTTTAGTAATTGATGTATTAAAAACAACGCTTAAAATGTTGACAGCAGTTTGTTCTTACGTATAGTCTGCTGGTCTTATATTAAGGTATTTCTAAATACATTCGTAAGAGCTGAAATTATGTATTGTGGTCACTTCTCAATACCTAAAATCATGGTTCTTGCTTGTTTTGCCTTCTTCAAGTCGTATTACCCAATGAGCAGGTGAGATTCTTTAATACATTGGAGTCTGACAGAGATGGAATTGCATAGCCTGCATCTGAGAAAATACATTTAGACATCACATTTTCCAAAAGAAGGTTTGGAACTCGATAGCTCCCAACTTCATCCTCAATTTTCTCATGTATAAACCCTACCTGCTCAGGGCAGGAACAAGGAAAGGGTAAGCCATCTTTGCTTTATTTTGGAGCCTGTATCAAGAAGGGCCTAGCAGACCTCTTTCTAGCCACATGGAACACCATATCAAGTCTTTCCTCTTTTCATATAGCCTGATATTTCCCAGCGTTGCTAAGACAGAAAGGGGAGGAAGGTGGAGTGAGAATAGCTGTAAGATTGGAGGAAGCTGGACCCTGGTAGGCTGTGTAAACCTATCATTTAAAGTTCCAGCTATCAGCTTAGAAGAGCAAACTTAAGAGTTTTTGTGATGTTCCTATATTTTTCTAGCCTGTGGCCATTCTCCATCCCATAGTTGAAACCAGAATGTTTCCTAACAAAGCAGCAGCAGTATCGTAAGTATTTCAGATCATTATTCAAAAACAATGTAGGATGACCATTTTTAGGGAAGGAAATTAATATAGGGGATATCACAGTATGAATTAAAATGTGAAGTTTCTCAGAGTTGAATGTGTAAATTATCACCTTTTAGATAAATGAGAGCTGACATGGAAAGCGCTGCTGCTGCTGCTAAGTCACTTCAGTCGTGTCCGACTCTTTGCGACCCCATAGACGGCAGCCCACCAGGCTCTGCTGTCCCTGGGTTTCTCCAGGCAAGAACACTGGAGTAGGTTGCCATTTCCTTCTCCAATGCATGAAAGTGAAAAGTGAAAGTGAAGTCGTTCAGTCGTGTCCGACTCTTAGCGACCCCATGGACTGCAGCCCACCAGGCTCCTCTGTCTATGGGATTTTCCAGGCAAGAGTACTGGAGTGGGGTGCCATTGCCTTCTCCGGACATGGAAGGTGAGGGATAGGAAAGTTACAAAATAAAATGCTAAATTTGAATATTCCATGGATTATAGTTTTTTTAGTAAAAACACTGTAAACTCTGTCGTTTTTTCTTCAATATAGGAAGATTTTCTATTAATACTCATTGGCTGGAATATATACAAAGCAGAGCTGAAAAGATAAGTTTAGCATTTAATTGATGTGTGGTTAATAAAATGTATCTGTTATTTGTATGTTCCAAAATTAACTAGATGGTTTGTTAAAGTTTTGGAGGTAGCAAGTGCCAAGAGGCAGTTACAGACAGCATTATTTTCACTGGCTAGATTTATGCATATTTGTTAATTTTTAAAATACTGTGTTAATAGGTAAATATTTTATGTTCATCTCATCCTGATGCCTCATGACTCAATCTACTATTCACCTTAGTGTTTCCTCAGCAGTACTAAACTGTTTTTAAATCTACCATATTCATTATGTTTTCCTCACCTTTGCTCAAGCTGTACCTTAAGTAAAGAATGCACTTCATTTGTCTGCTTGTTTCATTCTTACTTACCATTTCGCTTTGTTTCATTCTTACTTACCATTTCAGATTTGACTTGAACATTCTTTCTGGCTTCTTTTGTTCTTCAGAGAAATTTTGGCACCACCAGTTTTGTACTCTGTTGTTAAAGTTTTTTGGTAACACCTAGAGAGCAGAGATGGCATTCCCAACATGCTGCACAGATGATACGTCAAGGTGCTCAATAAGTATTGGTGTAACTGAATATAGATTTACTTAAAAAACAAAACCATTGAATTTAGATTCTGTTTTTGTTTTTATTTGACTGTTAACTGGAATTAAAACTCATGGAAGTGGTATGCTATTCAGAGTTACAAAATAATTTCATTCACTTCCTGTCTCATCTTACACTATACCCAACTTCATCCCTCGCCCAGCCCCTCAATCTTCCAAAGCTGAGTTTTAAAATATCATGGAAAGTGAGTTGTCATTCTTATTCTCATTTCACACCCGTGCTATAAGAAAGTGTCTTGCCCTGTGTGGGCAAAGGTTTAACAAAACCTTTCCCCTTCAGCGTGAGTGTTTGACCTTCTGTTAACTGCGAGTTCTGTTTCCTTGGTAACCTGATAAAGGTAATACATCAGCTATGTCACTAGGCAACATTGCTTATGGTAAAAATTGATAGACTTCATCTATACTGATAGCACTATTAATACCTGGCAAGAAGCCATATACTTGGATTTTCCTGAATGTGGTGACTTTCATAAATGGGTCCTGGAAACGAGGCCCATGGAATTGATACAAAGATACTGACAGACACCTGGTAGGGTATGAGGTCTCTAAAATCAGTGCAGCTTCCTCATCTGTCTGATATGGGTCTCATCTTGTAATGAAGCCTTGATGTAGGAGGCCAGAAAAGAGCTCCCCGCTATACTATAATCTTTGTCTCTTTTGCTGTCTCGCATACAGGGTTATTGTTACCATCTTTCTAAATTCCATATATATGCATTAGTATACTGTATTGGTGTTTTTCTTCCTTACTTCACTCTGTATAATAGGCTCCAGTTTCATCCACCTCATTAGAACTGATTCAAATGTATTCTTTTTAATGTCTGAGTAATATTCCATTGCGTTTATGTACCAGCTTTCTTATCCATTCGTCTGCTGATTGACATCTTGTATACCTGTGGCGGATTCATGTTGATGTATGGCAAAACCAATACAATATTGTAAAGTAATTAGCCTCCAATTAAATAAATTTATATATTTAAAAAAGAGCTCCCCGCTAGCTATATGAACCATTATGTGGACTGCTACAAGGTCTCCTGCAGAAGAGGAATAGCTGACACTGCCCTGCTGGCAAACATCGACTTGTCGTGTAACATTCTGGGTAGACATTGTCTGGTGTCCCTTGTGGTTGTCCTGTGAATCTGCATATTCTTTTGGACCTAAAAAGATAATTTTAGTGGGATTGGGGGAATCTGGCAACATAAAATTTGTTTCTGGGATCATCCTAAGGAGAGAATGTTTTGGGGAATGTATTTGAAGAAGCAGATCTTACATTAGTTATTTCAGTGTTATGCTGTCCCTTTGAGATCATACCTGAATCCAAGAGTTTTTTCTACATTAGGTTTTAGCACTCTTCCAACAAGTAACTTCTGTTGAAGAAAGTCTGATTTGGTTGTACATTGCAATTGTTCATTCATCAAGTATTCCCACTGATAATGCATTGATAGGTTCCTTTTTGTTGCTTTTATGATTGGGAGTCATCTTAAGTGAGGAGATTATGAGTGATAACTGTAACTAATCAACAGTTAGTGTGTACCAGTTTTTGCTTTCACTATGTCATTGGCTGTTTGTACCATATTGATAGATTCTGTATCTAATTTTTCATCTAGTTTTGCTAAGTTATTTAATTATTTCATTTAAAATTTGACCTTTCCTTTAAAATTTGTAGTCATTTATAAGAAAGGTTTTCATTCTCTGGTTATAATGTTAAGTGATGTATTATTACCAGTAGGTAAAGGAAAATATCAAAGTTTTTCAGGAATTGAAAATCTTAAGACCCAATTCTAGACCCAAAATCTATACCCCAAAAATCTTAAATCTTTAAGACCCAACATTTTAGCTAATGCAGGATGCATTCATTTAATTTTTCTTAAATGTTTCAGAAACAATGTATGATCTCTTTTGAAAAAAATGTATGGATAAATGAAAGGAAAGTTTCTAAATGTATAATTTCATTGTTCAGAGATATCCACTGTTAGCATACATGTTTTTCATTACTTACTTTTTATTTTGCATAAATATACATACAATGTAAAGGTGGAAGAGGGAAGTGAGAAACAGAAATGTATCTATTTCCATTTTAATTTTAATAGGATCAAAATGTGCATACTGTTAAATGGATCTTTTTCCATTTGATACATCATAAGTATATTTCTATATGTATTTATCAGCATAATTTTAAAATTCAAGATAGAACTATAGTAAATGGAAGAACCATAATTTATTTGGTTATTCCACTGTTGTTGGCTTTTATGTTTTTTTTCCTTATTTACAGGAGTCTGCCTTAAGAGCTCACACTAAATGGTTATCCAGCCAGTGCTTTCTTCTAGATTAACATTTATATAAATGTCACCTTATACTGTCTTAATGTGTTTACCATCTATGTCACAATGCTAGATGATAAGAAGGTTGTGGGAAACTCAACAGTAGGTGATTCTTGTTTATACAAATTATTGCTAAGCCATTTTATCCTTATCTTTTCAGTGTCTTCATTAATTAATGCAAATACTGAATAAGATCAAAGGATAGAACAGGTGACACTTCCCTAAAGACTTCTATCTATATCAACATAGCATTCTACTTTAGGGGTGAGATTAAATCTCTGGTGCTTTTATGTGATGATATATGTAATACCCACTTAAGTAATTTAATATTTTAGTATGTTTGCTACTAGTAGGACAGAGTAATCTCAACTGCTTTATTCAAAATTATCAGCATAGCTGTTAAACTAAAATCATTAAGAACCCATGAAAAAACAAACCAACAAAAATCCTCAGGCAAAATTCTGTTTTTATCATGGTAGGATCAAGGTTCTTTAATGAAGAAATGGATAGGGTACCAGGTATAAAAGTTTGAGGGCATATCTCTAGTTCACATTTCATCATTTTGTCCAAATTATAATTTGGAGGTTTTTTTCATTTTTGTATTGTTAAAGCTGATACTTCATAGCACATTCTAGATTGTTAGAATTATGGAAAAGTCTGGCAACAATGGGCTTTCCTGGTGGCTCAGATGGTAAAGCATCTGCCTGCAATGCAGAAGACCAGGGTTCGATTCCTGGGTCGGGAGATCTCCTGGGAAAGGAAATGGCAACCCACTCCAGTACTCTTGCCTGGAAAATTTCGTGGATGGAGGAGCCTGGTAGACTACAGTCCATGGGATTGCAAAGAGTTGAACATGACTGAGCGACTTCACTTTCACTTTTCTGGCAACTTTGCTACTGTGAAAATTAGAAATACATAAATAACATTAAACAAGTTCTTAAAACCGTTTTGTTTATATAACTGTCTTTTAAAATGTAATCATAAAACTTTAGTATTACTATAATTTGATAATAACTCCAAGTAATAATTTAACAAAACAGTACACATAGCTTAAAATACTGAGAATTATTTTCATTTTAAGTTAAAAGTCACTAATAGTAGCCCAGTAGATTTTGATATTCTCTGCTTCTTTCTGTTACACTCCATCTTCATATATAAATATACAAAGATATTTATGTATAATGTATTTTTCTCTATGTGTATATATATGATATAGTTTTATGTATATATATGCTGCTGCTGCTGCTGCTGCTGCTGCTGCTGCTAAGTCGCTTCAGTCGTATCCGACTCTGTGTGACCCCATAGATGGCAGGCTACCCTGTCCCTGGGATTCTCCAGGCAAGAACACTGGAGTGGGTTGCCATTTCCTTCTCCAATGAATGAAAGTGAAGTAGCTCAGTCATGTCCGACTCTTCACGACCCCATGGACTGCAGTCCACCAGGCTCCCTCTGTCCATGGGATTTGCCAGGCAAGAATGCTGGAGTGGGGTGCCATTGCCCTCTGCTTATGTATATATGCATATATATAAACATGTGAAGAGGTTGTAGATGGCCATAGTTATGAGGCAGACATGGTGCTAAGTCACTTTATATTCTCACTTAATCCACCTAATAATCCAGTGAAATAGGTACTATTTTTTTGAACACCAAAATCATTTTGTATTGGGGTTTAGCCAATGTTGTGATAGTTTCAGGTGAACAGTGAAGGGTCTTGGCCATAGGTATACATGTATCCATTCTCCCCAAATCCCACTCCTATCTAGGCTGGCACATAGCATTCATCAGAGTTCCATGTGCTATACAGTAGGTATTTGTCTTTGAGATGATAAAATTCGCATGTAGAGAAAAGTAGCTTGTCTACAGTCACGTGGTGGTTAAATAATAGACATTGGGACTCAGGCTGAGATCTCTCAATGTTTATGGTGTTACAACTAATATATATGCCCAGTATATTTACCTGTTGAGTATCCTGTTCATTAAAGATGATCTTAGATATTTTCTCTATGTTAATTCAGAATTACCCATTTCTATCTTTTAAGTTCTCTTAGGCTGCTCACTGTCTTTAAAAATGCATTGGTTTTAAAGACTTTTAAAGAACAAAGATGGTTGTTGATGTCCTACAAATTTTTCATAGAAGATGTTATGTTGGATAACTCTTTCTAGTTGAAAATGGAATAAATAGTTGACACTGTGAGATTTGTAATCATTAAGTTTGCTTTTGCATACTGATCGTAGTGAGATCAAATAGTAAATTGGAAAGATTATATAAAGAAAAAAATTTAAGCTCTCTGGATAGTGCATGTTTACAAAATGCCTTACATGATCAGTGTTATCTTCTGGAGGAAATTATGGCTAAATGTATGTATCTGTTCACTTTGCTTTAGTTATTATATGCATCTAGAGAATTCAGTATGCTAATTCAAACATAGGTTCTGCCCTGCTCATACTATCCAATGTAATACTAGCATTTATTACTATAATAGATGCAATGTCTTGAGATCTACTGAAAGTCAGATACCCAACAATGGAACTATGTGTACGTGTATTGTAGTTACCTGAAATCTGAGTAGTGAAAATGAGTCATCATTTAGTTAAAATAAGTTTACTAAGTCGTAACATCTCACAAAGTGTCATCCCTTGGGATAATATATTTTTAGATGCAATACAGATTCCTGTTTTACCAGGAAATAAGCATTTAGAAAATGTATGGGCCAAAATGCATACTTTTATCTGTATAGGTAAAATTTCTATTTTAGAAATTATCAGTGTGGTTCCTCTATGTCAAAAAAAATGTTTTTCAAAGTATCTATGTTATATAGCATAAAGAAGAATACTGGTCCCTTTTATTGTGATTAATTTTGGCTTATCTTTTTTTTTTTCCCCTGGGGATTTGGCCTGTGTACCAACTAAAGGTTTGATTGAATGTTAAGTTGAATGCTTTTAGATTTAACATATGACATAATATATAACTTTAGAGTTTCAGGGGCCACCTGAATTAGTTGTTGTAAAAAAAAACTGAATAAAATGGCTCTTGATTGTCCCTGACAGTAGATCATTACTTTCCATGACAGATTCTTATATTTTAAAATGTATCAGATTTATTTAACACTGAAGTTTTATCATTCTAAATTTTCATATCTCCTGAAAACTAGATCACTTGGGTCTGACTAGGGGTAGTTTTTCCTTTACCAAGGTTAAATGTTTATGTATGTTTTCTGTTAGTTTTCTTAAACCACAGTGATTTGATTGAGAAATATAAATTTCTGTTTTACTTTTATTAAATTTCGGTTTAACATTGATAATGTTCTAGAGTGGATATATGTAGCCCTAAAGTTTGCTCTTTTAACGAAAAATGGCACTGGAGATGATGTGATAAGATGGAGTGAATACTCCATCTAGGTTTCTCTGCAAACCCTTGGGTTCTCTGCACACTCAAGGACTTACACCCGAGGCCTTAGACCCCTCCTATAGAACTGACCAAAATCGTCACAAAGCAATATTTTCTTACATAGTAGCTGATTTAATCTAAATTGCCTGTTGTTCTTAAAAGTGTGAAGATTTTTTGTTACTATGTGACAAGACAATATAGATAAAGATTCTATTGTGGTGATGAAGTCAGTTTAGAAGAGACCGTTTCCTTAATTTTAGATTTACTGTGCTTTTTTGGGAGATGGGAATAATATAGGTAAGTCAGACCAACCATTAAACCTTTTCTCTTGATGTACAAGTAAAACCTCTTTCACTTAAGGGAGCATTGCTAACATTGGTAAATTTGAAGTTAATATTAAAATTCAGTGTTATAATTGTTTTTCATGAATCAGTTTTAAACTGTATAAATGATTTTCTTACCTATTTTCAGTCCTTGCTCTTAACTTTAAAAACATCACCTCAGTGGAAACAAAAAATTAGGTGGTATGAATGGAAAGTAAACCTAAAAGAAATAAATTTTTTTACATGAAGAGGTGGTAATGATTTGGAAATGAATGGCTGAAATAATGCTAACTTTCCACCCTACCCCAGCCTCTGTTAATAAAAGGGTGTTGGGAGAGTAAAGGCTTCTTCCTTTAGAAAGGGCTCTGGGTTTCTATTAAAGCAAATAAGTCTAGACAGAGCATTTTGTGAAGACAGTGAGGCATAGGGGATTGTCATTTGTTAATTAGTAATCACAGTAGCAGTAACAGAGGTGCAGTAGAAAAGCATTGTCGGAAGGGATTATTGAAAAGATGGCACAGGAAAGAAGCCAAGACTAGAATGAGGCAAACTAGGGAAGAGTATAGATCAGGGGTCTCTAACCTCTGGGATTCAATGCCTGATGACCTGAGGTGGAGCTAATGTATTAATAATAGAAATAAAGTGCACAGTAAATGTAATGCACTTGAATCATCCCGAAACCATCCCCCTCCCACCCTGGTCTGTGGAGAAATTGTCTTCCACAAAACTGGTCCCTGGTGACAAAAAGGTTGGGGACCGTTGCTGTAAATGAGTCAGGAAGTGCAGGGCATACTGGGATAACCTGAATTTAGTCAGATTTGTTTCTTTGGCTTTTTGGTAGTCACAGGCAAAACTGAAAACTGATTTACTCCATTTAAAATCGAAATAAAAGTCTAGAACCCTGCACACGTAACCTTTTTTCCTTGTCTGACCTCTGTCCCATTAGCTTTCTTTATATAAGCTCTAGACCAGGGAAAGTGAAATGGAAATAATTGTCCTGAAAGGTGTGTATAATATTAGAGCTTTTTACATATAAATATTTTTATATGTATATCTAAAAACAGAAACTCAATATTTATTAAACTTTTTGTATATTAAATACATATTAATATATTTTATTACATATTTTTATTTTTATTTTATTTTTATATTTTTGTATATTATATATTAAAATATATTGCTTATATATTTTATCTATTAAAAACTTTATATATATAAATATGTATATCTAAAAGCAGAAACTCAAAATTTATTAAAAATATTACTATTGCACTTTAAAAAGTTAGAAATAGTCCGTAATTACTATCATACATGCCAGCTTTCAGATTTTTCCTTTCCAATTGTGAGTTTGCCTTTTGAGGGGTTTTTGTTTGTCTGGTTTTTGTTTTTTTAGAGTTTGCTTGAATCGAGATATGATCCATACATTGCAGTTCGTTGATGTATCTCTTAAGTGTTTCTGAATCTGTACCTATTCTGTCTCAGGATTAATAATTGATTAGCCATACTTGTATAGGTATAATTTCTCTTACAGGGATTTTAGCAAATAGCCATCCATACTGTAAGCAATATATGAAACAATACATATCTAGTTTTTTATTCAGTTTCCACATTAGTGTATTAATGTTCAAAATAACTACTTTGCAATGTTAGTAGTATTAGAAAATGTTAGTAATTAGCCAGTTTATTCAATTGTAAATAGCATCTGTATAGTTGCCTTCTTAATTTGCCCTGCAGGTGTAGTCTTAGTTAAGTATCCTGATTATCCTATCCTGGTTAAGAAAACAGGTCATAAAGTTGAAATGACTGGTGATTTGCCTTCCATCACCCTTAGAAATGACTTGATTTTTTTCAGCAGAGAGATGCTTTTGTCTCTCTGCTTTTACTACAGCCAAGTGTGAGTTTTAAAATAGGATATGTGTAGCCTGATGATGAGTATGATTGGTACTGTATCAATCAGGATAGACTATATTATGAAGTAGTGAGAAAATTTAAAACAACGGTAACAGTGAAAATTTGTTTCTTGATATCCTTATATGACCATCATGATCAGAGGTATCTCTCTGTTCTCAGTAATCTAAGGATTTTATGGATCAGCTACCATTTTAGTCATCACTTATCAAACTGGAAAGAAAGGGGGAGGGGGAGGAAGAGCAGTGGAAGGTCTCACATCTGCAATTAAATGATCCAGACCAGAAGGAAAACATCCAGTCTCAAGAAAGCTGTGAAGTTAGTCATGTATATGCCTCATAGTAGAGAACTAGCTACCATCAGCAGTACAAATAAGTAACATTGTAAGTAATAATTCTGACATCCATTCACTCATTTACTTTTTCTTTAATCAAATGTTTATTGAATGGCTGCTTTGTGCAAGTCACTGTACTGGACAGTAGAAACATTAAAGTGGGTTGAGCACTTTCCATTGCTTCTTTCTAGGTTCTCAGTCTAGTAGAGTAGAAGCAGGTTATTCTATATTAGGGATCAACAAAGTATCACCCACTCTCCAAATCTGGCCTGCAGCCTGTTTTAGCGCTTAAGCTAATATGTCTTACATTTTTAAAGTGTTGAAAAAATAAATGAACAATAGAAGAATATTCAACAGAAATTGTAAGTAGTCTACGCAACTAAAAATATTTACTATATAACCCTTTATAGTAGAAAATGTTTGCTGACTTTTGTAACATCTGTATTTAAATTTGAAGCTCCTCAAACTAATTGGTCTCTAGACATTGTCAGGTAAAAAGCACACATTTATCTTGTAACTGTGTGCCTTTGTTTGAACTGATAACTGCATTTCTATGGAAAAATAAGTATTCTTCTGTGTTATTGGAATGGTGACTTCATTGGCATCTTGAGTGGTCTTATCATGAGCACTGGAAACATGGGATCTACATTAGATTTGATACATACTTAGGTAACCTCAGACGGTCAGATCCCTCAGTGGGTATGCGGTGATGGTGGTTTAGTCACTAAGTCATATCCCACTCTTGTGACCCCATGGACTGTAGCCTGCCAGGCTTCTCTGTCAATGGGATTTTCCAGGCAAGAATACTAGAGTTGGTCGCCATTTCCTTTTTCAGGAAATCTTCCCAACCCAGAGATCAAACCCCAGTCTTCTACATTGCAAACAGATTCTTTACTTACTGAACCACCATGGAAGCCCCAAGTGTGTATATACAGATATTATGTAATGATTTGTTTGGAAACAGAATGTAAAGCAACCATGAAGGTATCTGCTTCCTTGGAGAATCAAGACCTAAATTTTATGGACTTTGAAAATCAAAGGCAGTAGATGAAATAGATTTTGTATTTTCCATTCTATGGCTTGGGCTTCTCAAGGATTATAAGTGTAGATATCTCTTAAACTGAAAAAGATGATGCAGTTCAAAGTATATGGGCTTCAAAAATTATGTGTAATTTCCCTAATATGAATGAGGCACTTGATATTGAAGGACAAGTAGAAATCACTCCCCGTACTTCAAGTTCAAAATAAAGAGGAGGAAATTCTCATTCAGGTTGAGAAAAATTGTATAAAAGCTGGTTTATTCTACAATAATTTTGGAGGAAAAGCCTTAATATACACTTTTATAACACGAGAAGAGAAAAGATTCCTTGAGCTCATATGTCACACAGTCTTGCATTGACCATCAGAGATCAATTGTATCCTTTATTTCCTTTTTTTTTTTTTTTTTGCACTTAAGAATTTAGAACTCTGTTTAGAACTCTGACAGATTCCACACCAGTTTCAGAATCTACTTAAGGCATTCTAGGTTAGCTTCTCTTCTTTTGAGTTTATAGGAGCCAAATTTTTATAAGTTTGCAGAAAATTTTCATTCATATCTAGAGCTTCAGAGCTTGAGCCCTTTAATGTTCCTTTCAACTATTTTACATATACTTGTTTGTTTTCTTAACAATAGGAAGCATATTTTTCCAAATAATTCCTAAGAATCTTTCTAGTTTTATGATTGTGCCTGGATGACAGACAAGACTCAGTTTCATGATTCCAATAATTCTGATCAGATTCTGAGCTTTTATTCTAAATGGCCTGTGTACTTTAGTGGGTGCTTGTACTTAATGGATGCTTGTTGGCGTAATATTTTGCTAGTCATCTATTTGTTTATAGAACAGCAGATTGCTCTAAATACACCAGATGTGCCAGTTTTTACTATAAATTCTGTGTAATCCACTTCCCATTGCTGTTAACTACTGGTATATGGAATTCTTGGGGGCTTCTCAGGTGGTGCTAGTGGTAAGGAACACACCTGCCAACGCAGAAAATGGAAGAGACAGGGGTTTGATCACTGAGTTTGATCGCCGAAGATCCCCTATAGAAGGGAATGGCTACCTTCTCCAGCATTCTTGCCTGGAGAATCCCATGCAAGAGGAGCCTGGCAGGCTACAGTCCTTTGGGTCAGGTCTTCATTAGTAAGCTCCTTGTTTTGCACAGCAAGGAGTTCAGTGAAGTTGTCCTTTTTCAGATCTAGGCCAGCTTGTACACAAAAGCACGACTACTTGTGGATAGCACAAAGGATAATGTATGCCAAGCACAGGACTAACTTATGTGACTGGATGTGCAAATGCACGTTCACATTTTTGGAAGTTCATAATTTGAAGATGGGCATTAAGGGGTCTTCCTGTACTGGGTTTGGCCTAACTTATATCAGTCTTATCCTGGCTTATACCAGCCATATATCAGTGACTTTCAGATGTTTTAGAAGGTGACCTTAGTGTTGGTAGGAGTAACCACCCCAAGGGATATTGTAGTTAGAGAAGCGAACTTAGTTTTGATAATAAAAATGAGAGAAAAGTGAAGCTTCACAGAATATTTTTGGTTGGTGGATGAATACAGAATATAAACCATTTCTGTGTTCCTGAAATTCTCCAGTCAGAGAAGCAGTCCTTGTCCATCTATGGCATCCATGTCTTGGTTATATTTGTGACTACTCTCCTCATTAAAATTTGCCTTTGCCTATTTTCATTAGTGTCCAGATCCCAGAAGCTAATTTAATTTTAATTTAATAAACCATGTTTTCATGTTAATAAATACTGCTTTATCTCTAATGGATCTTTGGGGATTACTAAGACAAAATCAAAACAAAACAAAAAGCAGTCTTATTGTGTAAAGGAAGTTTAGAATCAAAGCGAAGGTGAAATCTGAAAGTACGGAATTAGGGGCAAGTGATTAATCTTTCCCTCAGAGGAGACTGGTGACCATATATTAAATATGAGTCAGTAGTGGTCTGATTGAGTCATTTATATCTTGTGAGGCAAGAGATGTATTAAATTTGTACCCTTCAATGAAATCAGTGTACATGAAAATTCGGTATATTCCATATTTAGTTTTAGACATATCTTCTGCAGGTAACAAGTGTCAAGTAACCTCAAAAAACGACCCAGGAATGTTGAGTCATGAGAAACACAGTAGTTTACTTTGTATAAATATTCTTTTAAAAGTGTGATTGTTTTTCTGAACTTTTGAGCAACATGTTTGGAATGTAGTATTTTACTAGTTGCTAAATAAATATTTGTTAATGAAAAAAATGATTTTCCCATTAATTTTATCCAACAGTAAATCTAAAGTAAAAGTGTGTGGTAATGTAAACACAACATTTACTATATTTAATAATGCTTAAAAATATATCAAGCATCATATTTTCACCTAGCATTGTTTAGGTTTAAAATCTTTATCACTGAGCCCCAATTTAAAGACACGTTAGGCTTAAAATAGAAATTTTGCATTTATTCTGAAAGTTTTTAGATGGTCAGGGAGAAAGACAAATACATATGTGACTCTTTCGTTAGTTTATGGATCTGCTAAATTTTAAAGTAAAAATTGTGAAGTAAGGGAAATGCTTAAAATGAAAATATATAAAAGTATTATAATCATAATTAGGAAAATATAGAGCTATTTAAGCATTTAAAATGTTAGAAGGAAATACCCAGCAATCCCACTGCTGGACATACACACTGAGGAAACCAGAATTGACAGACACAGGTGTACCCCAATGTTCACCCCAGTACTGTTTACAATAGCCAGGACGTGGAAGCAACCTAGATGTTCATCAGCAGACGAATGGATAAGAAAGCTGTGGAATATTACTCAACTGTTAAAAAGAATGCATTCACATCAACTCTAATGAGGTGGAAGAAACTGGAGCCTATTATACAGAGTGAAGTAAGTCAGAAAGAAAAATACCAATACAGTATACTAACGCATGTATATATATGGGATTTAAAAAGATGGTAATGATGACCATATATGCAAGACAGCAAAAGAGACACAGATGTAAAGAACAATCTTTTAGACTCTGTGGGGGAAGGCGAGGGTGGGATGATGTGAGAGAATAACATTGAAACATGTATATAATCATATGTGAAACAGATCGCCAGTCCAGGTTCGATGCATGAGATGGTGCTCAGGGCTGGTGCACTGGGATGACCCTGAGGGATGGGATGGGGAGGGAGGTGGGAGGGGGGGTTCAGGATGGGGAACACATGTACACCCATAGCTGATTCATGTCAATGTATGGCAAAACCATTACAATATTGTAATTAGCCTCCAATTAAAATTAATTTTTAAAAGGAAAAGAAAAAAAATTTTAGAAGGAAATGTAGCAAAATGCTAAATGGTTGTATTCAGGTGCTAAGATTAGGACCTTTTTTTTTTTCTTCTAGATTCCAATATTTCTGTAATGTAGCTGTTACTTTCATGATGAGAAGAATAAATATATTTTTGTAAAATGTAATAAAGGAAGGTAAGATTAAACATAGAGAAGCATTTGCTGCAGAGGCACTTATATTAAATATAAGAATAATTCCTATACCATAAGGACCATATTTTCTTCATAGTATGTACCACTATAAGAAGCAGCTCATGGCTGTCTCATAGTGTCAGGATGCTAGGCAAAGTAAAAGTGATTAAATAAATGTTAACTTATTGACCATCTCCTCTAAACCTCTACTACCGGTAGCCCAGCTGGTAAAGAATCTACCTGCAGTGTAGGAGACCCTGATTTGATTCCTTGGATGGGAAGATCTGCTGAAGAGATAGGCTACTCACTGCAATATTCTTGGGCTTCCCTGGTGAAGAGTTCTTGGACTCAGCTGGTAAAGAATCTGCCTGCAGTGTGGGAGACCTGGGTTCGATCCCTGGGTTGGAAAAGTCCCCTGGAGAAGGGAATGGCTACCCACTCCAATATTGTGACCAGGAGAATTCCATGGACTATAATCCATGGGATCACAAAGAGTCAAACACAGCTGAACTACTTTCACTTCAAACCTCTGCAGTTCTCCCAAACATCGGAATAAAAACTCTGTGAAGATGGAGTTCTTGTCTTTCTAAATTGTTATACATGTAAAATTTATCATCATTTCTAGGATGTAACATATGAGATATGCAGTTAACTCCTAATTAATTGTGTTCCAGTGGAAATTACCTATGTTCTCTGCTCCCTTACTGTCTCTGCGGTTTAAACTAAAATCAGAGGAATATGAAATTTCTCACAAAGATTAAGATAGTTTGAACTATAGAGAATGTATGGAAAATGGAGCCAAGCAAAATCAACCTTGATAAGCAGTCACTGATATATCCCTGTTACTCATAGCAAAATATCTGGCTCTGAGGAGGAATAAGAATAGAGCTGGCCCTCCATGTAACAACCTACTCTGGAACTTGAGCATCTGCAGATCCTCCATGGGTCCTGAACCACTCCCCTGCAAATAACCAAGGGACTACTTGGAGTCAACAGGGCAGAGGTGATGGGCACATCCCATAAATGCTAATATACTATCTGTGAAAGGGTCCTGTACTGCAGCACAGCCCAAGGCAGCACTCACTCAGAAGGCTGCTCCAGATGGATGCCCATGTGCTTAGATGACCTGATGCCCCTGACTCTGGGTCTGCTCCAATCATAGCTTTAATCCTTCTGTTTCTTCTACATGTTGCCTACTGAATTGTCACTGAGACCTTTGTGGGGTAATTTCAGGTATTTTAGCATACAAGCCATATAAAATATCAGTAACTACTCTATTTGAAAGTGATTACATTAATTTAGTAGGTAAATCCTTAATCTTCCACATGGCCACTATGCTTAATATTTCCTTTTATTTGCTTCAGTGTGATACTATACAGATAACTTTTAGACTGTTCTGAGTCTTTCTACATTCATTTGTTCTGTAGCCTCATTCTTTTTGGTGCTGTGTCCTTGCATGCTTCTTTCCTCTTTAGAGAAACATTTCATCCTTCTTAGGCAAAACTAAAGGCATTTTTCCTGGATCCTTCAGACTTTGTGAAAGTATAATTTCCTGTCTCTGGTCCTAGAGTAGACTAGGACTCTAGTCTTAGACTGAAACTGCTCTCTCCAGAAACACTGCAATGTTTATATGTGAGGATCTCTCATTATAAAACCTGAATTTTCAGATTCTTGTCACTCATTCAGTGTTTTCTGTGTTATCTTACCTTTTCTAAAGTGTATATCCGTCTCCCTGTCAAGATTTCAAGTCTTCATTCCTTTTGACTCACAGATTCTCTAAACTTCTTAGGTCTTTGCCATTTGCCCAGGAACACTAGCATCTCATTTTGTATTTTTCTTTATCTTGGATGGTCATATTTTCCATTATTCATCTTTTTCGCCCTTCTGTATCTTCTCTGATTGATATTAGCTCATTCATTCACTCATTCAGCGGTTATTTATGGAGTCACTGCCATACACCAGAGCACTAGTATTAGGGTATGTGATAAAAGAACCAAAATGAGCTGAAACCTTATGAAGTTTTTTGTCCAGTTGAAGGATAAAACATTAACCTCATATAATTGTTATAGGTGCATTTCTTAATCTGTATGAGATTTCAGGAGAAGGTTTTTATTACAGAACTATCTTGTGCATTTGCAACTCAAAAAGGAACAAAATAATGTTACCTTTTTGCCAGTAGCCTTGGCACAATTTCAAAATATTTGGCATGTTTCCAATAGAACGAATATGTTATCCTCTATAAAATTCTTGTGAGTAATTATAACCAGTACTTACTAAGCATTATGCTTTCTTGCTCATTTAGTCATGATTTCCTGTGATCCTCACAACAAATTTATGAAGAAATGGGTACAAAGAAGTCAGTTGCCCATAGTTACTCAAATGCTGTGTGAGAGGTTCAAACCCAAATATATTCAGTCCCAGAATATGAACTCTGTTAATGCCCGTGTTTGCTGATTTCCATCAGCAGCACATTACAGTTTTGACTTCTGATTATAGTGAAATTAATCAGAAGTCAAACGTGTAAAATTTGTGTTGCTCTTTTGTTCTTAATAAGCATCAAGTATATCTGCTCTGTAATATGTTAGTGAGTCTTAGTTTTAAAAATCAAGATATAAGCATATTCACAAAGCTACTTTTTGCTGGTTATGAAAGAGATTATGATTATGACTTTTGAAACATTGAGAAATACTCTCAAGTGGAAAATATTTTTTAAAGGATTGCATATTAATTTTATTTATGGTTTTAAATCATACCCTCTGGTTGTCAGTAAGCATACTTTCATTGTTAAATATTTTTTTAAGTGGGAAGATGAAAAGATACCATACATTCTTTCCCCAAGTATATTATGTATATTTTTACTTAATAATATTCATTTATAGTATTTCACCCAAAAATTAGATATAGAGCATCCCAATCAAAGCCCTGTATTCCACCATGTCCTTATCGAAATATTTCTCTTTTTATCCAATGTTTACATCATTTATAACAAATATTTTTTAATCATTCACATTTTTGCTATCAGGAAACATTCCTGCTAGATAAAGATTGCCCCCAAAATTGACAGCCTGGCTTAGAAATACTATATACAATTTTTTTTTCCTGTTTGTAATTTAATGCTTAGTTTCATTTTGTTGATTACAGATTTATATAATACATAAAAGCATTGTACTTAAAGTTAGAAACAAAATCTCTACCTTGTTCTGTCAGTAATATTGGGCAAATCACATAACCTTTTCCTTGCTTCTCTTCTCATAAAAGGTGCCACCAACTCCCTGTGACATGCCTAACTAGAAACTTTCTTTATTTGGGGAATATAAAATTAACCCAACTAGAATTTAAAATATTCCAAACACAAGAACATATAAAACAAAAGATACTATAATAGCCATTGAATAAATAAAGCAATTTTGACAGATCTTAGATATTATTTTCCCTTTTCTACCTCTTAAAATATAGCTTTTAAAAATATTTAAATCTTTCAGTAAATGTTTCTTGATTTCCAAGTCATTATTTCAATAAGTATAAATTTTTCATCATTGTTACATTGACCGTTCAGTGGAAACTTAGGCCTGATAAAATCTTCATCTCAGATTTAAAACCAAACAATGTCTTTAATACACTTTTTTTTTTTTTTTGGAAACACTGCACAAATATATACTTTTCAAGAGTGATTCAAGCTTACCCTACATTGACTTATCTTCTTTAAAAAATTGTCATTTCATAAAAATACATCATCATGATTTCCCTGGAAGAAAGTCATTATGTAAATACAGGGTATCTTTGTTACTATTTATAGAATATTTTTGACATTTAGTGGTGGCAGATTTTTTTTCCTGAGGCCTTTTTTTCTCATTCTCAAGCAATTCACTCCCTTATCTTCCATATCCAACTGATCTTTTCTTGTTGCCATCATTTTTCCTTATTTTTGGTTGAAAATTGACACTGTTTTTAAAGAGTTGTATTAAGCATTTTTGATTGCCTTTAAATTTATTCTTTATATTTTTTCTAATACATTTTTGTCTTTTTTCAAAATATTTGGCTTATGGCTTCCATTTTATTTGATTATGGAAGTTGAGGGGGTCTGTGACGAAGAGAAAACGTAGAAGAAAGACATATTTGATAACAGGAAACCAGTACCTCAGAAGAGTAGCGGCACTTCTGTGACCACCAATGACGCAGGAGAAGGCGGGCCACAAGAAGCGTGGGACCACAGCTGATTTAGGCTGATCAGAGGTGACAGAGAATGAGGGTCTCGGCAAACAGAGAGCTTCAAGCAGAAAATCAGCTACTCTAGAGAGGCTAGAAATTCTCTAATAATAGAAGATGGGGTCTAATTTTTAAGTCAGAGAAGCACTGGAAAGCAGAAGTGCGTAGATTCCAGCTACTTAGGAGGAAGGAAAAGGAGGCAGTAGGAAGGAGGGAGAAGGGAACAGTAGGCAGGGTGACCCAAGGATGGATCTTCTGTGCCACAGAAATCTCTTTCGTCTGAGTAACCAGTGCAGCAGGTCCTGACCACTGAGACAAGGGCAGGGTTAAGCAGCGCTCTCCAGGTCCAGGACATTTCTGCTTAAACCTGAGGAAACAAGGAATGACTGGTTTTCTTGGCAGCCAGTATAAAGCAAGGTTTCCCACATCACTGTAATAATTATTATAGTAATTATTGTTGCTTGTGGCCGAAAAACTAACCTAAATCTCATATTTTGAATAATGGCTTTTTCTAAGATCATCTGCAAGAGAAACTGTTCTTCGTGTTACCTCAGCCTTTTGAAACCTTTGCAGGAATTCTTTGTCACCGGCACAATTACTGCTATCCAGGACTTTTAAAAGCTTTTTGTTATTGCCCCAGTCTTCAGCTAGTCAGGGAGCCTTCTAAATTTTCTTTTTAAAAGCGACCATGAATCATGTTGAGAGAACATTTCCAGACACTGGCATGTGCCCATAGTCCCTTATCTATAACTCTGAACTGTACAACATTCAGAGGAGGGAGGGAAGGAACCTACACTTTTTAAATAGGAAATTAAGGGAAACTGTATTTAGTTAAGGTAGCAAAATCTGACTTGAACTTAACTCAGTTGGTGGCAAATCCAGAACTGAATTTATGTGAGACTTTTTTAGGCTTTATGTTTCCCGTATGTGAACACTGCTTTATTTCACTGCAGAAATACTTGGTTCTCAGGTGCTGTCCCTGTCACCTCTGAGGATGTCACGTTGTATATAGTATATGCACTATATTGTCATTCTAAAATTAAAGAAAAAAATAAGTATGTATCAGTGCTGAAATCCTGCTGGACCCTGTGGTTTTGAGTGAGAGATATTATGACTGTTAGTAGGTTTAGTTATGTGACCTTGGGGTTACATGTTTAGTAACTGTTACTTATGTCAGGCCTCATCATCCTGAAGAGAGTGATAGAGACAGTCAGTAATTTGTATATCAGTTTTGTTATTCAGAATCTGTTTACTATAGAAGTGCTGTTTTACCAGATGGTGATGCTTGAGTTACTATGTCCCTTTAATCAATTAAATACTTAGATTCAAATAAATGCTTAGGTTTGAACTCCTTAGGTTGTCTGTAAACAGTGTGACATGATGAATGTTATCGGTCATTTGTTGAGGGCTGAGTTTGAATTTACAAACAGCTGTCTTTCTGACTAATGTCTGATAAGCAGAGTTTTTACATTTTGTTTCTTGGTCAAAAACAAGTGAAAGTTTAAAATCAGTAGACCTCTGTGAGGCTTCTAAATAGATTCTTACAATAGTTCTAGAAGAGGAGGTTCAAAGATATTGGGAACAACTGTAGCCCAGTAACCTTACACTTTGTTTTTTGTTTTGGGAGGTTTTTCTTGGCCATACCATGCAGCATGCAAGACCTTAGTTCCCTGACCAGAGAGAGAAGGATGGAACCCATGCCCCCTATAGGGGGAGCACAGAGTCTTACCACAGGACCTGGAGTGAAGTCCATGTAAGCCTATCCTTTGAATGGAGCTACATTTATTTGGTATATAGGTTCTTGTATGTTGATTTTAAAATACCTACTATTCTTGGGTTTATTATTATGTAACATTTAAACATTCAGAAATATACTTTCTAATGATATGGGATTGTTGGAAAGTTGAAGCTATAGAAATTCAGATACAAAAGAAAGAGTTTTCTTGAAAACCTAGAGTGTTTCAATTCTTCATTACTAAGGTAATGGATTTATCTGTAAGAACAGAAGAGACTGATCTGGAATAATATTAAGTACCCACAGAATAATGGGCACTTACTGGGTATGATATATTCATCATTGTGTCTAATCTTCGTAACAGTTCTTAGATATACTTACTCTGTTCCCTTTTATAGATGAGAAAACTGAGATCCAGAGGACTGAAGACTTTACCATGTCCTTGATCACATAGCTAATAGGTAGCAGAGCCTTCTAAGCCACTTTTGTTTTTAGTCCTAAGTTTTTTAGACCATGCCTACCATCCTTTGAACAATTAGTAGTATATTCTGTTATTTATATGGTGAGACCTTTTCTTACAGATACAATCTCATCAGATAATTACAGTATTCATTATTTGTACTCTAATAGAATTTTTCAGTATGGTGTATTGGAGCTGTTCACTTATAGAAGACTCTCCAAACTATTTGCCCCACTGCAAATGATACTACATGATTGACTTGGCCCCTGACTGTCTATACAATCTCCTTTGCCATGCAAATTAATCTATTTCTTGACACACTGAACTTAAAACTTGTTTCTCCTTTAAGATATTTATACAACTATTCCCTCTACCTAGAATGTTCTTCCCTCAGTCTTTCCATAGGTGGCTCTTGTTAGTCAGATTTTAGCTTAAATGTTAATGCTTCAGAAAAGTTTTCTCCATCTACCACCAAATCTAAAGAAATCACTCAGATCACATTACATTGTTTTAATTTTGTTTATGACACCTACTACTACCAGTATTTTTCGTTAATTTATATATTTATTGTGCCCCTGACTGCTAGAATGTAAGTTCCATGAGAGCAGAAACCTTGTCTATCTTGTTCATCACTTAATCACCAGAACCTTAGATAGCCTGGCCAAGTAATAGCTAGACAAGTAAATGAATGAATTGTGTCTAGAAATTATAACAGATTATTCAAATTACAGAAGACTAGGAATAATATCTGGAGAAGGCAATGGCACCCCACTCCAGTACTCCTGCCTGGAAAATCTCATGGACGGAGGAGCCTGGAAGACTGCAGTCCATGAGGTCTCTGAGGGTCGGACAGAACTGAGTGACTTCACTTTCACTTTTCACTTTCATGCATTGAAGAAGGAAATGGCAAAGCACTCCAGGGACGGGGGAGCCTGCTGGGCTGCCATCTATGGGGTCACCAGAGTCGGACACGACTGAATTGACTTAGAAGCAGCAGTAGCAACAGGAGTAACATCAATTTAGAGATATTTGGAGCAGTGGTTCTCATTTGTTGTTCAGTTACTCAGTCATGTTTGACTGTTTGCAACCCCATAGAATGCAACACACCAGGCTTCCCTGTCTTTCACCATCTCCCAGAGTTTGCTCAAACTCTTATCCACTGAGTCAGTGATACCATCCAATCTTCTTATCCCCTGGTACTCCCTTCTCCTCCTGTCTTCAGTCTTTCCCAGCATCAGGGTCTTTTCCAGAGAGTCAGCTTTTCACATCTGGTAGCCCAAGTATAAGAGCTTCAGCTTGAGCATCAGTCCTTCCAGTGAAAATTCAGGGTTGATTTCCTTTGGTATTGACTGGTTTTATCTCCCTGATGTCCAAGGGACTCTCAAGAGTCTTCTCCAGCACCAAAGTTCGGAAGTATCAATTCTTTGATGCTCAGCGTTCTTTTGATCCAGCTCTCACATCTGTACATGACTACTGGAAAACCATAGCTTTGACTGTACGGACCTTTGTTGGCAAAGGGATGTGTCTGCTTTTTAATATACTGCCTGGCCTGTTCTCATATCCTGCTGAAATAGCCTACATAACATCAGCAGCCTGGGAATGTGTTAGAAAAGCAAGTTCCAAAGACCTTACTCAAGACCTGTTGAATCAGAAATTCTGGATGTAGGACCTTGCAGTCTTTTTAATTTTTAAATTAAAACCGAGGCTAACTTCTCCAAAGAGTAAGTAAATGTGTTAATAAGTTTCAGAAAAACTTGAACAAAGTATTGTATTGGCTTTATAAGGATTACTACAGCATCTCATATAAATGTTTAGAAGGAAAATTCAGTACAGCACACTATATTTGAAGTCCTTTGCTCTAAACTGAAGGTTTACCCTAGGATGTTAAAATATTTTCACAGTCCCACTTACATTTTATCTGTCTTGAAATATTACTCTCAGTTTTCTACTCTCATTTTCATATATACCCATTAAGTAATATTCAACTAAGTTTAGTGGTAAGAGTACATATAAAGTAGTTCAAAAAAGAATGAATCCAGAATGGCATCTGTGTTGGTTTTTTGAGATACTGATGTTTTTTCTGTTAGGCGCAGTACCAAAGCCTTATCTTTTTTTGAGCTAGAAGAGAATACTATGAAAAATAATATACCTCATTTTCTAAAAGTCTAACCATTTTTTAAGAGGAAGAAATGTAACTTACAAGATGGCAGCCACAAGCTAGGTACATAGAGGTAGCAGAATAATAGGTATAGAATCTGCCCTTCAGAGAGTAAAATAAGTGACTTGATCCAAGTTCCATGGGTACTATGCCTGAGACAGGATTCAAACCTAAGTGTGTCTGTTTCCAAAGCCAGTGATTTTTCTACCATTCAGAGGTGCCTCATAATTCCAATGTAAAAGACCAAGTGAATCATCTTAAAACATGTTACTAGAAGCCAGCAGGGTATAAATAATAAATGAAAAATAAAATTATGGTGAGTTATGCTCTTTATTCACTAAACATACTTGAAAGGTTAACATTACTCTTAGCATATGCCTAGTCAGTTGAAAATGTTGGATCACAGTTAAGAAACCCAGATTCAGCAACTCTTTTTAACAGGTGGGAAAATGTTTCTGAAGAAATGTTCATTTTCAAATTATTGAAAGAACACAGTTAATATCAAGATAACATTATTTAAAGAAGCATTTGAGAGTGAGCAAATGTTCCATTATTCTATTGCTTTAGAAATTAAAACTACCTCTTCCTGTTATTTTTATATTAGATATTGAGGGAAATACAAAATTCAGTGTAATTACTTGTTATTTGGTTTATGGCTGACCAACTGTCATATTTCATATGATTGGTTGCATTATTTAATCCCTCTAATACATATATAATCCTTATTTAAATAGTAAGTTTACCTCACTTATCTAATGTCAAAGTACTTTAGTAATATAGAGTGTATTTTAAGGAAATACCTTTATTTGAAGACTTCATTTTTATTTGCTTACAATTTATGCCTTTTGTATTAAAAATAGAGATATTTAATAAATAGATTTAACATTTATAAAGTATTTAGAGAGTGTGTGGAATAGTATAAATACAAATTGCTTAATTTGAGCAATAAATGTCTCTGCATAATAATCATTTTAAATTGTTTCTATTACTATGAGTTAGATTATTTTGGAGTATTCTTGGTACCTTCAACACACTTGGGAAAAAGTTTTCAGAGAGAAGAAGCAGTTTTAGGCTTTTTCAGTGCTTGCAATGTTAAGTATTAATTGGGATCCCTGAGCTATAAAGCCACCATTAATGGTCATGTGCAGGAGAAGAAAAATTAAAGTAACCCTTTTCTTCTTAAAAGAGAATATATAAAAGTAATTGAAATACTGTTAAGAGTTAAAAGAGCAATATTATCAATTTTTAATTACCCCAGGACAAATTGTATAGTTTAACATTTACACTTTTCCATTTTCTTTCTTTAATATGCTTTTAACAATTTAAAAGCAAATTACAAGAGAACAAAAAGGAAAAGGAAATTGATGTAGACAGACTATAAACATTTAACCTGATAATTTGTTAGGAGTTCTGGAAAAATTGTGAAATAAATTGCTGAAATAACAAAATATAGAACTAATAAAGGCTTCCCAAGTTGCTCAGTGGTAAAGTATCTGCCTGTCATTTCAGAGGTCGCAAAAGACATGGGTTCAGTCCCTGGGGTTGGAAAGATTCCCTGGAGTAGGAAATGACATCCCACTCCACTATTCTTGCCTAGAAAACTCCATGAGCAAGGGAGCCTGGCAGGCTACAGTCCATGGCGCCCGTAAAGAGTCAGACACAACTTTGAACACAGTTGAACACAGACACACACATAGAACTAAAAGTACTGTTCTTCCTTATCTTAAAGCAGTAGTTCTCAGTCCCTCATAGCACATTTCATAATGTTTGAAGATATTTTTTATTTTCCTCACCTGACAATAGCAAGGTATTACTACCGGCGTCAGTGGGTAGAGGTCAGATATGCTGCTAAACATCTTACACTGTGCAGGACAGCCCCCAACAACAAAGAGTTATCCAGTCCAGAATATCAGTAGTGTATTACATACATTGAGAAACTCTGCTGTAGAAAGAGACACACACCTCTCAAAAATAATAGAAATACGGAGAGATCATGTATAAGGCTGTACAGGTACTAAATGAAGTGGCCAGAACTTGAACTAATGCCAAGCATTGTGCTTTCCTTGATTCTTACTCTTAGAATTAAAATTTCAGTTATCATCGGAAAATTATGGTGGAGTAGAGGAGGAGCAAGAGAATCTTCAAAGTCAATGCTGTCTTCATTTTTATTATGTTCTTTATCGTAGTTTATATTTTGTTCGACATTTTGTTTGTACAATATCTGGTAGTACCCTTTGTTTTGGAACTGATACAGTTTTTCCCCACTAAAAACTTAATCAATACATATCATCAGTGTTTCATTCAATTCAAGGCATATAGTAAGCCTTTAAATCATAGGAGAAAAGATTTAAAAAGTAAGCTGAACAAACATAGACACTGTCTTTTATCTAAAATTGTTTGCAGGAAACCACCTCAATGTCCAAGAACAGGAAATGTTTGGGTACCTGACAGTATTTATGCTGAATATATTGAATACTCATATACTGAATATTCATTATAAAGAATTATTATGTACTCACTATGAATGATGTTTGTGATGAATTTGTAATTACAAAGGTACATCCTCCTGTTAAGTGAAAAAAAAACACAGGATCTGAAATATATACAACTGCTTTTAACTGAAAGTAAAAGATATAGGAAAAAAATACTGACAGATAAAATATCTGGTATATAGTATTATAAATTCAAACTGCCGATTCTGTTGTATTCTCCTAGACAAAGTGGGTTATATTGATACGTTCATTCATGTACCAAAATATTTTTTAATGCTAGAGATAAGGCAGGGAACAGGAGAAGCACAAAACTTTTCCTTAAGATGCTCAGAGTCTTATCAGGGCAGACAGATAAGCAATAACAAACTGTGCTATGTAGTAAGAGTCTTGGTGGGAGAATATATAGCTGGAGCCCTGTTTTATTGTTAGCAAGTGTTGGCCAGGTTAAACTTGGTAGCAAATTAACCCAGAAAGCTCAGTAATTTAATACACAAGGCATTTGTTTTTTCACACAATAAGTGTCCAGTTTATATCAAGCATTGCTTCTCTATCTTGCAGAAACATTATGACTTCTTCAGGCGTCATGGCAGAGGTAGTAGGAAGTAGAGAACTGAACATTTTTAGGAACAGTCTGTACATGTTTACATCTTTTCCTTTACCTCTTACTGGCCAGAAATCAGTCTCATTCCCCTAACCTTCCTGAAGGCATGCTGGAAAATGCAGAGGAGTTACATTTAACTATTTGTTGAGTATCAGCTGTGCCATTGGTCTTTACCACAGATTGGACAATTTAGGAAAGGCCTCCTTGGAAGCTGCAGAATTTAAATTAAAACCTGAAAAATAAGTAGTCACCTAGACCAGTAAAGAGATGGAAAAATTATTTCAGGTAGAAATAACCTTATGCATGTGCATAGTGGAGAGAATGATGGCTCTTTAAAGAACAGGAGGTTCAGTATTTGAACTTTGAAGGTGGGCGAAGGGCAGGCTGGGGCACAGTCATGAAGGACTTTGTAAGTTTTGATGAGGTATTTAAAAATTATTGTGAAGGCAGAGAGAAGCCACTGAAAAGTTTAAAGCATGATAAAGTTTGAGTAATGGGAGTAGGGTAATGCAGTAAAGTTTGCATTTTAGAAGAATCATTCTGGTTACATTGAAGAGTATGGATTGCAGGAGAGAGCAAGATCACAGGTGGGAGGCCAGTTAGGAATCTCTGGCATCGGTCCAGTTAATGTGGACAACATTTAAAGCAGAGGTTCTAAATTTTCACACTGTATCTGAATCACCTAACGAACTTTCTAAAATTATGATACCTAGGCTCCACTCACCTATGGTGACTTGTAGGAAGAATGAGATTAGAAGGTAATAGATTGGGGAGATAATTTAAGAGGCATAGTTGTTGGAATTTAATAGTTCGTTGGATGGACAGTATTAAGAGCAGGTTATATGGGGGATGGGAAGTGAGTGGTTCAATCAGAGATATTTGGAGTTTGAGATTACAAGCATACAAGCCATCAGAGTGTTTTTGTCTAAATGAATGATTTGAATACATTGGTCTAGAGATCAGAAGAGAGATCTGAGTTGAAGATACACATTTGGAATTTATCAGCGTGTAGATCATAACAAACCACAAGATTAGGTGAGTTTGTACATGTATACTGTAAGAAGGAAAGAGGGCCTGTGGCAGAGCCCTTTGGACAACATTTAAAGCAGAGGTTCTTAATTTTCAGACTGTATCTGAATCACCTAATGAGCTTTCTAAAAATATGATACCCAGGCTCCACTCTCCAGGGATTGTGATTCAAGTTAGTCTTCGTGTATCCTAAGATATCTATGTTTCAAAAGCTCCCCGGGTGACTCAGCCACAGTTTCAGAAGCATTGATGATCAAGAGAGCACAAAGGAGAACAATAATCAGTGAGATAGGAGGAAAACTGGTGTCTCCAAGGTGAAGAAACAGATGGGTCAAAAGCTGACGAGAAATAATGAAAAATATTGATTAAAATATCTTTGAATTCACTAATATAAATATGAATTAATGACCTAAATTAATGGTCGTGGAAGCCTAGTTGCTGTAATTGAGTAGTAAGTGAGGGTGGAGAAAAAGAGACAGTTGATGTCTCCACTCTTATATGGAGTTTAATTGTAAAAAGGAGGAGGAAAAAGAAAGGGTACTAGCTGGAGAGAGCAGAGCTTGTTGTTGAAGGAGGGCTCTTGCTGTAATGGGAGTGACTTGTGCATGTTTAACTGCTAAGGGTAGTAGAGAGAATGAACATATTAGCAACAGAAATGAGACTTTGAACCAGAACACAGAGACATACCTTTCCATTCTAAGAGGAGGGAAAAAGAAATGTTGGAAATCTGTGAATATTAGCTTTAGTATAATCTAAGGAAAAAGATTTTTTTTTTTTTCCGTGTTAAACAGCACTTTATATGATTAGTTGGGTGTGAGGGATGAGATGGTAAAGGCAGAGTTTTTAGAGAAGTGATGAATGTTTGAAATAATCACTATGGAAGATGAGAGAGCTAAAGGGGAAAAGCTAATAGGATTACCAGGCATCACTGAGGCCCAAATTCAGGATGCTAACCAAGGATTTATGGTGGCAACTATCTGTAGAGTTTTATATTTTGTAATTTTTCTCTTGAACACTCAGGAACCCAGATATGATGGAAGGACAATGTGGCAGGAAATTGAATATATTGACAGGTGAGTGGTTTAAGTGATGTACAATGCAATAAAGGCAGAGTAGGGAGGCCAGTAAGAGAAAGGACAAAATATAGAAAGTAGTCAGTGAAGTCCTCTTCAATTTTTTTTTAACACATACCACCAATGTATATACGTATTATAAATTTATTGTTTTAACTTCTATGCTCATATACTTTATATAAAGCTTATTAAAAGTACATTAAATTATACCAGTATTATATATACTTTATATATTCTATAAAACCATACATTATACAAATATAAACTGTAAATAAAAGATTAAGAAGTTCTAATACTTTGATCCTGTTCTTTATACTTCCTACATCAGGGATGACTTCCTTGAGAATCTATACATATTACATTGTAATTAGAAGAGAATGCTGGAATGTTGGGGATGGATCATGATTAGAGAGTAATACAGAACATCTAAATATATTATTTGAAGGTAGAGCATTAATGATATCAGGGGCATGTCCATGGAAAGAAATGGCAGATTGAGTCACTAAGAAAAGTCAAGAAATGAAAGATATGTACAGAATCATTAAATGCAGCACATATTGGTTACTCTGGTTGACTGCAACTTTTGGGTAAAAGGAAAAGTCTATGAACCAGGTGCCAAATGATAGAAAAAAAGAGGGGTTTTTGAAGAGGTAGTTATCTAGTAGGTGACAACGAGGAAGAGGGATAAACACAAAAGCTTACAAAAGCATGGACTTGTACTCCTTAAAGAGACTTGTTGTGTATAAGACTACCTCCAGTAGACAGTAAATGCTGAAAGATGTCCCTAACTCAAAAGTGATTCGTTACTGGGTAATTTGTTTAATGACAGAAGTCCCTCATTTCCATTAATAACTCTAGGGAGGGATAAAGTGATTTGTGTTCGTGAGTTAATTGTTATAATTATATCAATACTTAGTTTAAATCAACACTAAGGAATGGAAGCAAAAACTTCCAAGAATTGGCATGTAATTTTGGAATCTTTAGTCAGGTGTCCTTGTTTTTTCTCCAGAAAATTGGAATCCATCTTAAGCTTTTGTCAATTCATGCATGTGTTTATATGGTAGTTTTTATAATGATATTATTTCATGTAGATTGTTTTAATGAATGAAAAGAATAAAATACATGAAATCAGTACTTTCTGGAAATCTGCCAGGTTTATGATCCTAAGTATGGAGCATATTTTTTAATTTATTTACTTTTTAATTGAAGAATAATTGCTTTACAGAATTTTGTTGTTTTTTGTCAGACCTCAACATAAATCAGCCATAGGTATACATATATCCCCTCCCTTTTGGACCTTCCCACCACCCCCTTCTCCGCATCCCACCAGTATGGTGCATCTTTAATGGCAGACCTCAGTAAATTAGGAGATTTTGAATTTCTGATTGTTATCATGGTCTACAGGCCAGGATGACTTGAAATGAGAGTATGTGTCAAAAGAGATGGGTAAAACAAACAGAGGGAGAACTGAGTCTGATTTGCAGAGTTTTCTGAAACCAGAATGGAGACTTTTATCTCTGAAATTCATCAGACCCACCCGAAACCTTTGGTATATTTGGGATACTCTGAATTAGGAAAGACTCATTTGAAAAGCTGCTAACTTTTCCTTGTGTCTTTGTTCATTCCTGTCTAACCAAGTATAATTTCTGAATATCTGCTTTTTCTAATTTTCCAGTGTCTTTCCTTGCAGTCCATGTGCAGAGTAGAGATAGAAAGGAGTGTTCATTCACTCATATTCTCATTCATTAAACTGATTTTTATAGATTATCAATCACTACTTGATGCTGGGTGAAAATTAAAGTCGCTCACTCATGTCTGACTCTTTGTCTTTGCGACCCCATAGACTATGTAGTCCATGGAATTCTCCAGGCCAGAATACTGGAGTGAGTGGAGTGAGTAGCCTATCCCTTCTCCAATGTTATCTTCCCAACCTAGGAATTGAACCAGGGTCTCCTGCATTGCAGGCGGATTCTGTACCAACTGAGCTATGCTGGGTATGCAGTAGTAAATCAGAAAGTTTATACCCTCAAGGAGCTTACATACTGGTAGAATGGAGAGATAAATAACTGGAATATAATGAGATAAACTTGGAGAAGGAAATGGCCTGGAGAATCCCATGGACGGAGGAGCCTGGTGGGCTACAGTCCATGGGGTCGCAAAGAGTCGGACACGACTGAGCGACTTCACTTTCACTTTAATGAGATAAACTAACCATATTCTAATAGAGTGGGCTCCTAAAGCCATTCCTTAACAGTTAGATTAGTCTTCCATGTGACATTTTATGTAAGACCTAAGACCTTTGAGGAAAAGCAGGAGTTTGTCAGTGAAGATCACAGTGAGTATTGGGTCACAGAGGAGGATGAATGCTCAGGCTGAGAGAATAGAACAGAACGCCCCTAAGGCAAGAGAAAGCAAGAACCATATAACTGGGAAAATTGGTTCAGAAGTTAACCTCCCCTTGTCTTCCCCATCTCCCTCATCAGAGCTATATATTCAGATTTTCATACAAGTACAAACCTGTACAAATAGCCCTCTATAAATATCTTCAATGCCAGAGTCTCAAACTTGCATGTATAGAAGTACCTTATTCCATTTATCTAATGCTGCATAACAAATGACCCAAAATTAATTGGTTAAAGCATCCATTTATCATATTCACAGATTCTTGGTCAGATCTTCACACAGGGGATAGTGGGAATGGTTTGTGTCACTTCCATGATGTTTGAGGTCCAACTTGAGGATTTACTCTGAGGAGTAAAATCATCTGCATCCTGTTCATTCACCTTTTTAGCAGTTAATTCTGGATGTTGGCTGGGGGATTAATTCTTCTCTAAAAGGAGCACTTTGTATGGTCTCCTCCTGGGCTAATTTAAGCTTCTTCATAGCATGGTGACCAGGACCCAAAAGCAAGTGTCTCAAGAAGAAGAAAACTAGGTAGGAGTTTCACACTTTTATGACCTAACCTCAGGTGACCTCATCTTTACCATATTCTACTTGTTGGAACAGTCATGGGCTTATGTGAAGAGAAGGGAAAATAGCATCTACCTCTCAGTGGGAGAGGCGTCAGTCACATCGTAAGAAGAGAATGTTGGAAAAGATTGATTTATTGATTAGCATCTTTGGAAAGTACAATCTTTCATTTTCCTCACTTGATATTCACAATTAAGAAAAAAGTCTACATTCTACTGCACCAGTAGCAGTCACTAATTGTCCTGTATAGCTTAACTGTTGATTATTCATCCATGATATCTTTATTACTTCTGAGATATTTTATAAATAGTAGTAGCTCCATCTGCCTAATAAGTGCAAAAGCAGAAAAGAAAGCTAGATATAGTACAAAGAAAGATCAACAAAGTTTTAAAATGAAAACAGTGATAAAACTGTAACTACGTTTGTATGCTGTCATTGTAAACATATAAATAAACAGAATTAAATGTACATCCTTTTGGAACATACAATAATTTTAAGTAAAGGAGTTTCAGTACTACTTTGTCATCTATGTAAGCTTGCTAGTTAGATTGGAGAGTTTGGGGTTGCCTTTTTAAAAACCTTATTTTATTTCACTATACTGACTACTAGCCTTAGCTATAATATGAACTTAATACTACTTAAAAATTCTGTTTCCAGTAAAAACACATGTTAAAAATTTTAAACTGTAACTCATTACATTACTCTTTGTTTTTCTTTGTTTGGCCTAGATTTTCCCATGTGTAGATTTGTCTTATATGTGTGTTTTTGTGTAAGGTATTATGTATATACATGTGTCACATGTGCGTATGTATACATACAGTAATATGTTGAACAATGCCTATATATATAATACATAGCCATAAACACAAATCAAGCCCTTTCTTATTTCACTTACCTATGTTAACCACTCACAGAGTCTTCAGATTTAAAGTGATCCAGGTAGGCCAGAATTAAATTAGAAGGAACATTTTTTAAAGTCATGTATCTGTTCTTGGTTTCAATTTGCTGTTCTAATCCATCCCATCCTCCTTTCTTCTGCCTCAGAAATATTGTAGGTTGATCTGGGCATGAAGTTAAATAACATAGTGCTTTTATCTACTTTAGCAAAATCTCTGAGTAACCTAAGAAATAGCTCTGCATCTACTTTGATTACAAAAAAAAGCAGAGTTGCAAGTGGTAATGTCCACTATTTTACTGCTGTACATTTATTACCTCATTTAATACTCAGAAGAGTATATGTTATTCCCTCTATTTCAAGAAGAAAAGGCAAAAGCCTAGAAGAAATAAAGTAGCTTGTATATTATACATCTGTGGCATCATGGATACAGTAAGAGCCTAGGCCAGATCTGTTTGTTTCCAAATGCTGAGTTCTTTTAATAAAGTATTAGTACCTGTAGTTTTTCTAGACTGTTTCTCAGCTGAATATTTTAACTTTGATGTGACATTTATATGAGTAATCAGAATTGCTTAGTTTATTCAGGTAGCTGAATATGTAAACCTGGATTCTTTGTGAGATTCCCTGGTAGCTCAGCTGGAATCTACCTACCCTGCAGGAGACCCTGGTTCAGTTCCTGGGTCGGGAAGATCAGCTGGAGAAGGGATAGGCTCCCACTCCAGTATGCTTGGGCTTCCCTGGTGGCTCAGGCATTTACAAAGCAGAAGATTTACAAGAACAGAACATTGGCCCTACTGGGAGCTCACAGTCTGTTCATTGGCAAATCAAATAAATATTAAGGTCCTTGTTATGGCCAAAAAGTATACAGAAGAAATTATGAAAAGCATAATTTATGTTGTAAAAGACTAGAGCATTCTTAGTCACCAGGGGAAAAATTTATTCAGAATGTAAGTTCCTATAAGAAAATATAACATTCTGTGAGAAATCAGACTGTTGCCTTAGAGTAAATTCATCATATATCCATGTAAGCAGCATAAAGAAAATAAAATTATGTTATTCACTATATTACTTTTTTCTTTATTAAACCAAAGCTGAACATAGTCCCAGTTGTGTTGCTACTTACTGCTTGATCTTTCTATTATTTTGCTTTCCATCAGTGACTTTTTTCTTCTTTAGTGTAACAGATATCCCTAATTGTGGGGTCGCGTTTCTTACAGAGGTCAAAATTAATATGATTGAAAACATTACAGCTTTAAAACTATTTTAATATTTAACTTAATGGTTCAAGAGTAAATGCTACTGGAGTCATAGAAAAGATGGAAGTAAAGTGAAGTTGCTCAGTCGTGTCTGACTCTTTGCGACCCCATGGACTGTCGCCTATCAGGCTCCTCTGTCCATGGGATTTTCCAGGCAAGAATACTGGAGCAGGTTGCCATTTCCTTCTCCAAGGATCTTCCCCACCCAGGGATCGAACGCGAGTCTCCAGCATTGGAGGCAGACGCTTTTACCATCTGAGCCAGCAAGGAAGCCATAGAAAAGATAGAAGTAGTGGTATAAGAAACAATTACCGTGGGAAGAAGAACCAATAGTGGGCCTTGTTAAGGGAACCTTTTCAGGAAAACACAACCTGTTGGTGTTCTGATACACGCTACATGCTAAGGTGGCAAATTAGTCCATGGAATATTTTGGAATGGTATTCAGTGAAGTGCCCTTTCTTTGTTCTAGACGAGGGATAGGCCCAACTTTTCCATTCCATCATAGATCGATTGGCTTCTTAGAATTTCTAACTGTACATGGAAAACTGAAACAAGATGGGCGTGATTTTTTTTTTTTTTTAATTCATGGTAAACTAGTCAAACATAAATCTCTAAAGTGAGATTGCAAAATAAATTTAATAACTCAAATACATTATATAATTCATATTATTAGAGTTCTTTTTAGCATTATCATTGTTGTTTCTCAGTTGCTCAGTCCTGTCTGACTCTTTACATGGACTGTACCATGCCAGGCTTCCCTGTCCTTCAACATCTCCTGGAGTTTGCTCAAACTCATGTCCATTGAGCCAGTAGTGCATTCAACCATCCCGTCCTTTGTCATCCCCATCTCCTCCTGCACTCAAGCTTTACCAGCATCAGGGTCTTTTCGAGTGAGTCTGCTCTTTGCATCAGGTGGCCATAGTGTTGAAGCTTGAGCTTCAGCATCAGTCCTTCCAGTAGTATTCAAGGTTGATTTCCTTTTGGTTTGACTGGTTTGATCTCCTTGCTGTCTACTGTCCAAGGGACTCAAGAGTCTTCTCCAGCACCACAATTCTAAAGCATCGATTCTTCGGCACTCGGCCTTCTTTACGGTCCAACTCTCCCATCTGTACAAGACTACTGGAGCAGCCATAGCTTTGTCTACACAAACTTTTGTCAACAAAATGATGTCTCTGCTTCTTAATATTCTGTCTAGTTTTATCATAGCTTTTCTTCCAGGAACAAGCATCTTTTAATTCCTGGCTGTAGTCACCGTCCACAGTGATTTTGGAGCCTAAGAAAATAAAATCTGTCATTGTTTCCACATTTTCTCCGTCAATCTACCATGAAGTGATGGGACCACATGCCGTAATCTTAGTTTTTTCAATGTTGAGTTTTAAGCCAGCTTTTTCACTCTCCTCTTTCACCTTTATCAAGAGGGTCTTTAGTTTCTCTTTGCTTTCTGCCATAAAAGTGATGTCATCTGCATGTCTGAGGTTATTGATATTTCTCCTGGAAATCTTGATTCCAGCTTGAGCTTCCCCCAGCCTGGCATTTTGCATAATGTACTCTGCATACAGCTTTGACATATTCCTTTCCCAATTTTGAACCAGTCCATTTTTCCATGTCCAGCTCTAACTGTTATTTCTTGACCTGCATACAGGTTTCTCAGGAGGCAGGTCAGGTGGTCTGATATTCCCATCTCCTTAAGCATTTTCCACAGTTTGTTGTGATCCACATAGTCAAAGCCTTTAGCATAGTCAATGAAGCAGAAGTAAATGTTTTTCTGGAATTCCTTTGCTTTTTCTATGAGCCTGTGGATGTTGGCAATTTGATCTTTTTAGCATTATTCAATACTGAATTTAAAATCCTGCTTTTTATGAAATAATTTTTGTGACAAATGCCATGCTTGAGCAATGTAATATAACGTGTTCATGGTGAGGGTGTAAGAAGTAATATGAGGAACTGTGGCAGTTATGGCTTCATTTCCTTCTCGAGTAGCCCACTTCTCCATTCTCTCTGCTGCTGCTGCTGCTGCTAAGTCGCTTCAATTGTGTCTGACTGTGTGACCCCATAGACGGCAGCCCACCAGGCTTCCCCATCCCTGGGATTCTCCGGGCAAGAACACTGGAGTGGGTTGCCATTTCCTTCTCCAATGCATGAGAGTGAAAAGTCAAAGTGAAGTTGCTCAGTCATGTCCGACTCTTCGCGACCCCATGGACTGCAGTCCACCAGGCTCCTCTGTCCATGGGATTTGCCAGGCAAGAGTGCTGGAGTGGGGTGCCATTGCCTTCTCCCTGGCTAACTCTAATTTCTTCTCTATTGTGCAGCTTAGAAGTCATTCCTTTTAGGGACATTCTCTGATCTTTTCATTTTGCATTAGATGTACCTCCTCTGTGATCTATAGTACTGCAGTATACACCTAGGTACTTCTGTTTCTCTCTTCCTCACTGGATTGTAAAATTGTGAGATTCACTGTTGTTCATCTTTGTAACCTCAACATCTATACCTGTGCCTCATACCTGTTAGGCACTATGATCTTTGTTCAGTGAACACAAACATGGAAAGATGAATATGAGTATATTCACATGAATTTTATGCAAACACAATTATACAAGGTTATATTTCAGGAGGAAAAATGCATTAACTCATTACCTACCCGTGAAACATCCTGTCATTATGCTTCCTTATCCCATTTGGGAATATTATTTTTGTTCCTTTGTATATTTAACCTACCTACTGTGCTGTAGTAGGTTGCTTCAGTCATGTCTGACTATTTGGGACCACATGGACTGTAGCCAATCAGGCTTCTCTGTCCATGGGATTCTCTAGGCAAGAATACTGGAGTGGGTTGTGGTGCTGTCCTCCAGGGGATCATCCCAACCCAGAGAACTGACCCTTCTTCTTAAGTCTCCTGCATTGGCAGGAGGATTCTTTACCACTATCAATGCCTGGGAAGCCCTATTTAACCTATAGTACCAAACAAAAAATAGCTACTGCTTAAATTACATTTTGTTATTTTATCAGTAAGTTTTTAACACACAGTATTGAGTTTTTAAAAATTAAATTTTTTCAGCACTTTTAATTTGCACTTGTATTACTTTATGGCCATTTTTCCTCCGAAAGAATGTGTCATTAAATATTTAGTGGATGCAGAAGCAAAATAAGATTTGCCTTAAGGAGAAAATTTGACCTTGTGGAAGATTCTTTGGAATTTATCTATTGTTAAAATTAGGGCTTTCTGATTTTAATATAAAATTGAGTGAATAGTATTTATAGTTTTTGTAACACCTGAGAGTTCAGACATTGCTTTATGTACTTTTTAATCTTCAAATTAAATTTCTTGTGAGATACTATAATGTGAAATAATTTAATAGGATGTCATAAATGAACTAAAAATCATAGAGTTTAAATAACACCTTAGATTCTACAATTGAACCTAGAAATTTACTTGTGGGGAGATTTTTACTATTGATTCTATTTCTTTAATAATTTTGTACAGATTTTTCTATTTAATCTTGAATCAGTGTCAGTAAGTTAATACATTTTTCTAGGAGTCTGTTCATCTGTCTTCAAATATATTGTCATTTTAATGTCTACAGCATCTGTAATCATGTAGTTTTTGACATTGCCTATTTCTGCATGCCTTCCTTCCTCCTTATCTTCATCTCTTACTCCCTCCCCCAACCTTTTTTTTCTTCTTTTCTTTCTTAGAACATTTTGCTAAATATTTTCAGAGCTTTGAAGTTTTAGGCTTTTCAGAGAGTCAGCTTTTAGCTTTCCTGTTACCTCTCTTTTATCTCTGTTTTCTACTTTATTAACTTCTGTTCTTATTTAATTATTTATCCTCTGCTTTTTTGTAGTTCTTTTTTAAAACTTTATTTTGTTTCTCTTATACAATTTTATTTTATTTGATTCTCAGATTGCTAATTTTCATTCTTCTTTTCCATAGTAGATATTAAACGTAAAATCCTCTTCAACTATTAATTTCAGTGTGTACCGCAAGTTTTCATATTAACGGTTCATTTAGTTCTTTTAATATAGTCATTTAATATGGTCACATATTCCATATTAAGGAATATTTAGTTCTAATTTTGATTTTGCATTATTTAGAAGTGTGCTGTTTATTTTTGAAACAATTGAGTTATTTCTGGTTATCACTTTGTTATTAAATTCTCTTAATTTCATGGTTGTGAAAGAATCTCATTTGTATATTATTATTTAAGTTGCTGAGTCTTACTTTGGTGGCCTAATTTGTGATCATGTTTTTAAATGTTCTGTTTTGGAAAGGTACTTGAAAATAATTTGTATTTTACAGTTCTTGGTACTATTTTATATACATGTCATTAGATAAAGTTAACTGTTCAAATCTTTTATGGTTTTATAACATTATCTTCTTGACCTTTCAATTGCTAAGTCCAATTATGGATCTTGCATTTCACATGGTTTAGTTTTCATTGTCAAATTTTGGTCTTTGTGTTTTGAGGTTGTTAGTTGCATACAACTTTGTTATATTTTCTTGAAGAAGTGAACTTTTATCATTGATAATGATTCTTATTTCTAGCAATGCCTTTTCCTGATATTAATATAATTTTGATAATATTTTCATTAATATCTTTTCACTTTTTGAACTGCAATATACAGCCCATTACTTTAATTGTAATTTCTGATATCTTTGGGTTTATTTCTATCATTTTATTTAGTGTTTTTATTTTTGCATCATTTCTTTGTTTCTTTTCCTTTCATTTGTTGACGTCTTTTTGTATTTTTCAATATTTTTTTTCTTTTTTTTTCCCTACCTATTTTGGAGGTTATATTTAACCTAGAAGTATTTTCATTTATAGTTTTTAAATTATGTCCATACCTTTACTCTTTACTAAAATGAAAAGACTTTAGGAGAGAATATTTTAAATTTGCTTCATTTCAGTTCAGTCACTCAGTCGTGTCCGACTCTTTCCTACCCCATGAATCGCAGCAGGCCAGGCCTACCTGTCCATCACCAACTCCCGGAGTTCACTCAGACTCGCGTCCATTGAGTCAGTAATGTCATCCAGCCATCTCATCCTCGGTTGTCCCCTTCTCCTCCTGCCCCCAAATCCCTCCCAGCATCAGAGTCTTTTCCAGTGAGTCACCTGTTCACATGAGGTGGCCAAAGTCCTGGAGTTTCAGCTTTAGCATCATTCCTTCCAAAGAACACCCAGGGCTGGATCTCCTTCAGAATGGACTGGTTGGATCTCCTTGCAGGCCAAGGGACTCTCAAGAGTCTTCTCCAACACCACACTTCAGAAGCATCAATTCTTCAGTTCTCAGCCTTCTTCACAGTCCAACTCTCACATCCATACATGACCACGGGAAAAACCATAGCCTTGACTAGACAGACCTTAGTCAGCAAAGTAATGTCTCTGCTTTTGAATATGCTATCTAGGTTGGTCATAACTTTTCTTCCAAGGAGTAAGCGTCTTTTAATTTCATGGCTGCAATCACCCCTTTTCTTACAGAATTTATATGTTTTATTAGTGTTTTAAATTCTGTAGGAAACAATTATTATATTTCATAATCTTAATATTATTTATATTTACCACTTTTTTTCCGCCTCATCATTCCTCAGATTATTTCAGAGCTTTTAATTGAAAGTGTGTTCAGTGAGGATATGAGAGTAATAAACTCTCAGTCTTTATCTCAGTCTTTATCTCTAAATGACTTTATTTTACTCTCATTGTCAGAAAAATTTTGTTGAGTATAAAATTCTAGGTTATTAGGTTAATTTCTTTTAGCCCAAGAAATATATTACTCCCTTGTCTTGTGGATTCTTTTTTTTTTTCCCAGAAGTTTAATTACTGGTCTGTCAGTCCTTTGAATGTAATTTATCTTTTTTTGTTCTTTTCTTTTGATTTCTTTTCTTTTTCTTGTATTAACAATTTTCCTCTTCCAATATAGCCTCAGTCTCTTTCTTGCTTCGCTAGAGGTCTAATTCAGATGTATATGAGATCTTTTTACAATATTTTCTGTGCTCTTTACCTCTCAGGACTACATTTGACATAATTTATTCACAATTATCTAATTCTCTTTTCAACTAGACTGAAGTTATTGCTTAACCTATTGATTGACTTTTTCATTTTATCATACTTTGCATGTTAAAAAATTCTCTTTTTCATAATCCATCTTCTTTTCTTAGAGTGTTAAACATTTTATTACTTGAAACAGTAGACATATTTATTGTGTGTGCAGCTATTCTAATACCTGGTAACTTCCTAGGAGTGACTCTGCCATGTGTTGTTTGTTTTATATATGATGTCTTATTTTTTAATGTATTTAAATGATTTTTAACATCTTGAGATACTCATTTTTCTTTGAATTTTACATGTAAAAATATTTTCATGCCTGTGTTAAAAGTGAATTTTTCAAAGTTTACACTTGTTCTTATCAGACATCTAAAAATAGTACAATACTATTAATAGCAATAGAAAAACAACAGCAACAATGATTAATATACCACCACTTTAAATTCTTGACTTGAGATTTTATGGAACCAAAGAGTAGTGACATTTCAGACTACAGACTTCAGTGAGGATAGCTTATGGTTAAAAATGATCAGAAAGGACTTATTTTTCCCATCCATCCAGTGCCAAAGTTCTGTATAGGCAATTTCCCCCACATTTCCTCTTAGGGAAGGAAGCAGGTGGGTGGCTGTGGTATGGAATAACGCTTAAGAGCATTGTCTCTGGACATCAGACCATCTGAATTTGCATTCTGGCTCTACTTAAACAAATTACTTAACCTTTCAGTTCTTCAGTGTCATGTTGTCCAAAATAAGGATTAAATTGGTGCCTATTTTGTTGTTTTGTGAGGATAAAATGAGTTAATATCTTTGAAGCACTTAGAACACTATAAGTTCCAGAAGTGTTTCCTAGTATATCATAATCTTCATTATTGTGTCTAATGACCTCTTATACTAAGGGAGTAGTACTTTGTGGTCCAAACATTTTTAGAGGATTTCTGCTGTTATACATCCTGCCTTTTGAAGCTACAAAAACTAATACTCAAGTTCCCTGATAGCTCAGTTGGTAAAGAATCTGCCTGCAATGCAGGAGACCCCATTTCACTTCCTGGATTGGAAAGATCCTCTGGAGAAAGGGATAGGCTACCCACATGGGAGACCTGAGTTTGATCCCTGGGTTGGGAAGATCCTTTGGAGAAGGGAAAGGCTACCCACTCCAGTATTCTGGCCTGGAGAATTCCATGGACTAGTATAGTCCATGGGGTTGCAAAGAGTTGGACACGACTGAGTGACTTTCACTTTCACTTCACTTTCACTTTCAGCTGATTCAGCAAATATTCTTAAGACAAAAGAGAACTCAAGTGCAGGTTACTACTCTGAATACAAGTCTTCACTTAGTCTTGTCCTCAGAATTCCCTTACTGTTTTCTTACCTGATGGGAACATTTAAGAAATATCTTTCATATTACTTATTTTATTTTTGTTGTTTTCAAGTGATTGATACTCGTGTTCCAAGGAATAGAAATCCATTATATAGCTTGTAAATGACAGTGCCAAGACTGAAATCCTAAATTGACTTTGAGCATGGTGCTTCAAGGAAATTGGACAAACATAGACACAAATGTTTCTAATATTTAAAACCATTAGTAATACAATACTGATGGAAGTAACTGTACAGTATCATTGTTGTTATCAAATTAGAAAAGTTAAGGAGAAAAGTAAAGAAAAAGTAAGGAAACAGAATGTGAAACCCCAAATTAACAAGCATTCAAAAATCCAGATACTTTCTTATCTCTTATTGGCAAAGATGTTAATTGCCACAACTCCTGTGCAGCACAATTTGGCAGTGTGTATAAAAGTTAAACATTTATATTTATGGCACATAAATTTATATTTATGGCAAATCATTTTAAAATTCTAAGAATTTATAAAAACAAAGATGTTTAGAGGTTTAGCCATAAGATTGGTTATTATATCGCTTTATAGAAAATTAAAATATTGGAAACAAGTATTTGCCTCACAGTAAGAGAATGCATTGTGTGAAATATCCATATAATGAAATGCTAACTGGCAATTTTAAAAGATTTCTTTGCACTATTTATGCCACTAAATGACGTTTGTGATAATTTGTTGAAGGGAAAACATGGTTGCAAGTTAAAACATACAAACAACCTGTTATTTAACAATGGTGTATATCTACAAAAGACCTACTGTACAGCACATGGAACTCTCACTGTTACGTGGCAGCCTGGATGAGAGGAGAGTTTGCAGGAGAATACATACATATATATGTATGGTCAAGTGCCTTCACTGTTCACTTGAAGGTATCACCACATTGTTACTCAGCTATATCTCAATACAAAATATAAAGTTTAGAAAAAGGTGTTATGTGTATGTGTGTATATAATTGTAAATATAAATTTGGTTATATATATTATTTAATATATACACACGTGTATAAGCATATATATATATTTATATAATCATAATCTCAAAAGTTAAAATAGTGCTCGGGCATGAGGTTTTGGGTGATTTTTAACACATTTTCTTTTTTCTCATTTTTATTTTCTACAATAATATGAACACTATTAAAAATAGTAACATGCTATTAAATGAATTCTTAAAGAATAATCATAACTCTAGAAGCTAATACTCTAATAACTGTTTATAATTTTGTATAGTGACTTTTCAGTTCTAATGCTTTGGCATATGTATTTTTATGTAGTTAAAATTATGCTGTACATATATTTTAACTGCCTTTTTCTTTGGCAATTTCTAATTGTTGTTTCCTGTTTCTACATAGTTTTGCAGTGATCCATTTGATGACCACTTTATTTATTTAATTTTAAATCAAAGTTCAGAAAGCTAAGATCATGGTGTCCAGTCCCATCACTTCATGGCAAATAAATGGGGAAACAGTGGAAACAGTGACAGATTTCAATTTCTTGGGCTCCAAAATCACTACAGATGGTGACTGCAGCCATGAAATTAAAAGATGCTTGCTCCTTGAAAGCTATGACCAACCTAGACAGCATATTAAAAAGCAGAGACATTAATAACAAAGGTCTGCCTAGTGAAAGCTATGGTTTTTCCAGTAGTCATGTATGAATTTGAGAGCTGGACTATAATGAAAGCTGAGTGCAAAAGAATTGATGCTTTTGAACTGTGGTTTTGGAGAAGACTCTTGAGAGTCCCTTGGACTGCAAAGAGATCCAACCAGTCCATCCTGAATGAAATCAGTCCTGAATATTCATTGGAAGAACTGATGCTGAAGCTGAAACAATACTTTGATCACCTGATGCGAAGAACTGACTCATTGGAAAAGACCCTAATGCTGGGAAAGATTGTGGGCAGGAGAAGGGGACAACATAGGATGAGATGGTTGGATGGCATCGCCAAGTCAATGGACATGAGTTTGAGTGAACTCCAGGAATTAGTGATGGACAGAGAAGCCTGCATGCTGCAGTCCATGGGGTCGCAAGGATTCAGACACAACTGAGCGACTGAACTGAACTGAAAACTTAATATATTTTCTCCAATTGCTTAAATGTTTACTTTTTTAGCATTTATCTATTATGGTTAGTGTATTGATTGAATAATAGAAATGATAATTCTGATAATTAGTACCTTTATCACATACCTTTTGGTGTGTTATAAAAGTAATATTTAATCCTTAGAACACTTTTAGAGTTAGGCATTATTGTCCTCTTATTTAAATGAAACAAGTTTAAAGAAGCTAAATAACTCATTTTAATTACAAAGCTAGTGACAGGTTGAGCTAGAATTCAATTCAGGTTTATGTGAGTGTATTTTTGAAATCTAAGCTTTTTCCATTCAGTTCAGTTCAGTCACTCAGTCGTGTCCGACTCTGTGAATTGCAGCACGCCAGGCCTCCCTGTCTATCACCAACTCCCGGAGTTCACTCAAACTCACGCCCATTGAGTTGGTGATGCCACCTAGCCATCTTATCCTCGGTCGTCCCCTTCTCCTGCCCCCAGTCCTTCCCAGAATCAGAGTCTTTTCCAATGATTTGCATGAGGTGGCCAAAGTAATGGAGTTTCAGCTTTAGCATCATTCCTTCCAAAGAACACCCAGGGCTGATCTCCTTCAGAGTGGACTGGTTGGATCTCCTTGCAGTCCAAGGGACTTTCAAGAGTCTTCTCCAACACCACAGATCAAAAGCATCAGTTTTGCGGTGCTCAGCTTTCTTCACAGTCCAACTCTCACATCCATACGTGACCACTGGAAAACCCATAGCCTTGACTAGACGGACCTTAGTTGACAAAGTAATGTCTCTGCTTTACAATATGCTATCTAGGTTTGTCCTAACTTTCCTTCCAAGGAGTAAATGTCTTTTAATTTCATGGCTACAATCACCATCTGCAGTAATTTTGGTGCCCCAGAAAATAAAGTCTGACACTATTTCCACTGTTTCCCCATCTATTTCCTCTGAAGTAATGGGACCAGATGCCATGATCTTTGTTTTCTGAATGTTGAGCTTTAAGCCAACTTTTTCACTCTCCTCTTTCACTTTCATCAAGAGGCTTTTTAGTTCCTCTTCACTTTCTGCCATAAGTGTGGTATCATCTGCATATCTGAAGTTATTGATATTTCTCCCAGCAATCTTGATTCCAGCTTGTGCTTCTTCCAGCCCAGTATTTCTCATGATGTAGTCTGCATAGAAGTTAAATAAGCAGGGTGCCTTGAGGCACTCCTTTTCTATTTGGAACCAGTCTGTTGTTCCATGTCCAGTTCTAACTGTTGCTTCCTGACCTGCACACAGGTTTCTCAAGAGGCAGGTCAGGTGGTCTGGTATTCCCATCTCTTGAAGAATTTTCCACAGTTTATTGTGATCCACACAGTCAAAGGCTTTCGCATAGTCAATAAAGCAAAAATAGATGTTTTTCTGGAACTCTCTTGCTTTTTCCGTGATCCAGCGAATGTTGGTAATTTGATCTCCGGTTCCTCTGCCTTTTCTAAAACCAGCTTGAACATCTGGAAGTTCAGGGTTCATGTACTGTTGAAGCCTGGCTTGGAGAATTTTGAGCATCACTTTACTAGCATGTGAGATGAGTGCAATTGTGCAGTAGTTTGAGCATTCTTTGGCATTGTCTTCCTTTGGGATTGGAATGAAAACTGACTTTTTCCAGTGCTTTTTCCATTAGAGTTTTAAAAATTGTGTTCCATAATTGTTAACAGGAAATATTAACAGGGGTGAAAAATAGTTTTAATTTAGTTTCCTGAATTGGCTATTTCGGAATTTTTAAGACCATTGTCTTTTAGTTTCCAATATTGTTATTAAAACCTTTCACGATCTCATCTTAGGCACAGTTTTCCTTGCCCAGTCTCTATACTCTTTTAGAATCTCTTTTTTCTGAATGCTTTCTACTTTCTTAGTGTTTCTCCTGTTTTTCGATTGTCATCCTTTGATCTGAGTATTCATTTGCAAATTTTTCATGTTTTATTTCTTTGATAGCCTCCTGTCTTCTAATTTTGCTGTTATTGACAATATTGTTATTGTTGCATCCTTGTGTTTGTGTGTGTGCTCAGTCACTAAATCTTGTCCAACTCTTTGCAACCCCATGGACTACAGCCCACCAGGCTTCTCTGCCTGTGGGATTTTCCCAGGCAAAAATACAAAAGTAGATACCCATTTCCTCCTCAAGGAGATCTTCCTGACCCAGGGATTGAATCTACATCTCCTTCATTAGCAGGCAGATTCTTTAACACTGAGTCACCTAGGAAGAACTTTTATTTGGATACTGGACTCTTTGAGCCTGATTGTCTTGTATTTTGTTTCCTTTTCATTTGGCCATCATTTTCTTTCTACCTTAGAGAAGAGTTTTTAACTTTATCTCTGAATCCTCTTTACAACTCTGTGTTTTTCTCCCATTTCTGATCTTTGTTTTTAATGGCTTCTGACTCTTACTTCCTGGATACAATATCGTTTCTTATTTACGTGAGATTTTTAAATACATATTTTTGAAGTTCCTTCTGTTCCATGAATAGTACCAGTTTCTCCACATTCACTCTTTTTCTCATTCTGTAATTTGAATTCTTGTCTCTGTGTTCAATGAGTGGAGCATGCTAATTGTAGAGCTACCCTTAGATTTGAATGAGCACTGGGCTGATCTCTTTGTTGGGAGATCACCAAATATCAGTTATCTTCCAGGGGTGTACTCTTACATCCATCGGATCATAGAAAAAGCAAGAGAATTCCAGAAAAAACATCTACTTCTGCTTCATTGAATATGCTAAAGCCTTTGACTATATGGATCAAAACAAACTGTGGAAAATTCTTAAGGAGATGGGAATACCAGACCACCTTACCTGCCTCCTGAGAAACCTGCATGCAGATCAGCAAGCAATAGTTAGAAACGCACATAGAAAAACAGACTGGTTCCAAATTGGGAAAGGAGTACGTCAAGGTTGTATATTGTCACCCTGCTTACTTAACTTATATTCAAAGTACATCATATGAAATACCAGGCTGGATGAATCAAGCTGGAATTAAAGTTGGTGGGAGAAATATCAGTAACCTCAGATATGCAGAAGACCCCACCCTTATAGCAGAAAGTGAAGAGGAACTAAAGAGTCCTTTGATGAAGGTGAAAGAGCAGAGTGAAAAAGCTGGCTTAAAAATCGACACCCAAAAACGAAGATCATGGCATGTTATCCCATCACTTCATGGTAAATAGATGGGAAAACAATGTAAACAGTGACAGACTTTATTTTTGTGGACTTCAAAATCTTTGCACACTGTGACAACAGCCATGAAATTAAAAGATGCTTGCTCCTTGGAAGAAAAGCTATGAAAAACCTAGACAGTGTATTAAATAGCAGAGACCTTACTTTGCCGACAAAGGTCCGTATAGTAAAAGCTTTGGTTTTCCCAGTAGTCATAGATGGAATGAGAGCTGGACCATAAGAAAGCCTGAGCACTGAAGAATTGATGCTTTGAAACTGTGGTGTTGGAGAAGACTCTTGAGAGTCCCTTGGACAGCAAGGAGATCAAGCCAGTTAATCCTAAAGGAAATCAATCCTGAATATTCATTATAAGGACCGATGCTGAAGCTGAAACTCCAATACTTTGGCCACCTGATGCGAAGAGCTGACTCATTAGAAAAGATCTTGATGCTGGAAAAGTTTGAAGGCAGGAAGAGAAGGGGCAATAGGGGCCGAGATGGTTAGATGACATCAGCGACTCAGTGGACGTGAGTTTGAGCAGATTTTGAGAGCTGGTGTAGGATAGGAAAGCCTGGTGTGCAGTCCATAGGGTTGCAAAGAGTTGGACACAACTGAGCAACTGATAAAGAACAACAAATATACTCTTAGGCAGTTCAGATTACATTGAGAGAAATTTCCAAATATCTTGTCACTGTAGGAAAAGCCTGGTTGTCAGCATTCTGGGACGCTTTCAGTGGAAATGGAAGAAAGGGAGTGGTGTAATAAACCTTTATTCAGTCCCAGTTGTTAAACAAGACTGCTTATTCCACTTTCACCTCTTCTTTGTAACTTAAAATCTAAAGCCTCTCTGGTTCAAACTTTTGCAGAATAAAACTTTAGTCAACTACTTAAGCAGTCATCTGGCTTCAGAGTAGGAAAGCTCAGTTTGGCATCCTCTTTAAAAAATTGTGAACAAATCTTTCCATTTAAAGCCCTACCTTATTATACCCTTCTATCCAATAATACTCTACCTTTTCTGAGATTCTACAGTAAAACTTCTGTCTCTCTTAGTCTCCTCCCTCCCTCTCTTCCTACTCCCTCTCTTTCTCTTTTACCTTTCTTACCCTTGTGTTATCTTTAATCCAATTTCCAGTTTCAAAAGTATATGAATATTCTATTTTTGTCTTTCTTGTTTTTTCTGTAATTTTAAATATATATACATATATATATATATTTACTATCATTTAAACGGTATTTCAAGAGGACTAGAGAGGAACTTGTTTAATCTGCTATGTTTAACTGAAATACTCATTTTATAATATTAGGGCCACCTATTCAAGAACATTTAAGTCATAGTTTAAATCTACTAATTAAGTTTAATGATTGGTATCATAGAGGTTAAATGCAGCTCTTATTAAATTACATTCTAAATAATGCAGTTTTCCCTTGTTATTTGGAATGAAGTCTCTTCTTCCTATTCTCTACCTAGTTGGTGATGTTATTTTAGCATATTTAACTTACATCTGGAAAAAATATTAAACTCATTAGTTCTGTAATTTCTGAACTAATTCTTTTATATTTCACAGCATACATTGTATCGCAATAATATTTAGCCTCTCTGTGTTATATCAGTTCATTATGTTTCTTTTTTTCTGTTTTGTATTTGTAATATATATTTTACCATTTTGAATAATGTTGGTATAGTTAATATTCTTATTTTTATCACTGAGTTGGAGGGAGTGCTTCTCCTAGAGTTCTATTTGGTATAATATTGACTTTTATTTTGAAATGTCATTATTTTTATAGTGTGTCTTGGGACAGGTTCAAAAACTGAAGACACATGTCCTAAGGACACAGTAGCCTGCTTTAAGGAAGCTTCTTCTGAACATATTTGGGACAATTATGTCCCAATCAAACAACGATAGAAATGGATGATAACACAAAGAATTGCAAGCAATAATCCATATGTCCATACTGATACATTGAAGAAATTAGAGGAATGGATGAAGGGAAAGTTGCTTTTTATAGAATGCCATCTAATAAATGTAGAAAGGATAAAAAATGGAAAATCACTTTTATTTATAACAATTGTAATAATTTAGTAATGCAGCAGTCACAAGTTGATGCTAAAATTAATGGGTAAAGAACCACTTAGAAACAGGATATTCACATGGTCTCCAAGTTTCACCTCACAGATCACTTGTTAATTATAAAATTACCTAGAAAATGGAGACATCTGTCAGGTACCATCTTAACCATAATATTAAACTTCAAAAGACCAATGAAGGACAGTCCGGCATCATATGCCTCCTAATACATTGCACTTCAGCACCTAAAGATGCTGCTTTTGTTATATTCCTGCAATAATGTTTAACCTAAATCTAATCATGAGGAATTAACAAGATACAATCAAATTGAGAAACAGTCTGAAAAACTGACCTAGACTCTTGCAAAATGAAAGTGATGTAAAAACTGAGCAAGATTGGGGAATTGCTGTATATGAAAGAAGAATGAATATTGATTGGATTCTAATTTGGAAAGGAAAAAAAACCAACAGTAAAACCACAGAATGGTTTTGGTGACAGATGGTAAAATGGAAATATGGTTGTAAATTACATCATATTAATATCAACATAAAGTGTCCTGAATGTGATAATTAATCTCAAGTTTGTGGAGTGTCATTATTCTTGGCTGATAAATACTGAAGTATTTATCAACTGCCACAATGTATACAAGTAACTCGCAATAGTAAAGGGAAAAAAAAAACAACCCACAACTACTTGTATAGATACAGATATGCACATACAGAAGCACATACCCATAAAGGGAGGAAGGCAGATGTGGTGAATGGGTGAAAATACCTTAAACTATGTGCAAGATATTCGGTGTTCTCTGAAGGTACTATTATTGGAACTTTCCTTAAAGTTGAAAGGTTTCAGTTCAAGAGATACAAGAGACATAGGTTTGATCCTAGGGTCAGGAAGATCCCCTAGAGTAGGAAATGGCAGCCTACTCCAGTATTCTAGCTTGGAAAATTTTATGAACAAAGGAGCCTGGAGGAATACAGTCCATTGGGTCACAAAGAGTTAGACACAACTGAGTGATTAAGCACATAGCATGCAGCATTCTACAACTATATCTCAGTAGCAATATCTCTAACAGTTTGTTTGTTTGTTTATTTGTTTCCGGCCTATATAAGAAATTGTGTGTGTGTGTGTGAGAGTGGGTGTGTATACACATTTTTGTGAGACATTTCCTCTGAAATATTTATAATTTTTTAAAGGATATTTTAGTTCAGGATATTTATGACAAAGCAGAACCTCTAATAAAAAAATACACGTTGAGGAGATTCCTTGAAGAACAGGATTTCAGTAAGGCCTCCTCAGACAACTACTTTGCCTTCTTGCTTTTCTTGTTCTTTGAGATGGTTTGGTCACCACTTTATGTAGAGTGGTATGAACCTCTGTCCATAGTTCTTCAGGCACTCCATCTACCAGATTTAGTCCCTTGAATCTATTCACCACCTCCAATGTATAATCATAAGGGATTTGATTTAGGTCATACCTGAATGACCTAGTGGCTTTCCCTACTTTCTTCAATTTGATCCTGAGTTCTGCAATAAGGTACTGATGATCTGAGCCACAGTCAGTTAGTTCCAGGTCTTGTTTTTGCTGACTGTATAGAACTTCTCCACTTCAGTTGCAAAGAATATAATCAGTCTGATTTTGGTGCTGCCCATCTGGTGGTGTCCATGTCCTTTGTGTTGTTGCAAGAGGGTGTTTGCTATTACAACTGTCTTCTCTTGGCAAAACTCTGCTGGCCTTTGCCCTGCATCATTTTGTACTCCAAGGCCAAACTTGCTTGTTCCTTCACTTCCTACTTTTACATTCCAGTTCCCTATGATGTATAGGACATCTTTGTTTAGTGTTAGTTCTTGGAGGTCTGGGAGGTCTTCATAGAATCTATCAGCTTCTTAGGCATTAGTGATTGGGGCATAGACTTGGACTACTGTGATGTTGAATGGTTTGCCTTGAAAACAAAACCAAGATCATTATGTTGTTTTTGACATTGCAACCAAGTACTGGATTTCGGACTCTTGTTGACTGTGAGGGCTACTGCATTCCTTCTAGGGGATTGTTGCCCACAGTAGTAGATACAATGGTCATCTGAATTAAATTCTTTCATTCCTGTCCATGTTCACTGATTCCTAAAATGTTGATATTTACTCTCGCCATCTCCTGTTTGGCCACGTCCAATTTACCTTGATCTCGGATCTAACATTCTATGCAATATTGTTCTTTACAGCATCAAACTTTACTTTCACCACCAGATACAACCACAACTGGACGTCACTTCCACTTTAGATCAGCCTCTTCATTCTTAATATAGCTACTTCTCGCTCTTCTCCAGTAGTATATTGGATTCCTCCTGACATTTTACCAGTATATAAAGGCTGTGACCTTCTATAGGAAATGATTTTATAAGTGTAGTTTTCGCTTCTTTGTTTCAAAATGGAGATGTTTTATTGATTATTTTAGTAATAAAAAATGACATCATACTCTAATTATGTTCTGCAATATGCCATTTAAAAATCTGCCAACATATTTCTAAGATCAACCTATATTGCTGCATAAATCTACCTCACTGTTTTTAATTCCTGAATAGTACGTTATGGATATACTGTACGTTAGTAAATAAATTTCTTATTGGTAATTATCTAGATTGTTTACTTTTTCTCTTATGAATAGTGAGTGCACTTATTTTACTGTACAGCCATCTGTCTGCCTTATTGCTCCACATATTAAACACACTTGTAGTAGTGGAATTGTTATTGATAGAAAACAATGATAAAACTCTTAGCTTTGGTATTAAAGCTTGAATCCTTGCCTTTATCACTGATTTGCTGCGTAACTTTGGCAAGCTAATTGACCTTACTATAAAATTGATCTGAATTAGAAAACACTTTACAAAATGGTTGAATTCTGTATCTCCTCCTTAATAACAAAATTCATGTAAGGCAGTTGCTATGTACCTGTTGCACCTGGCGGGAAATAAGTGTTAAAATATCCCTATTGCTATGTGAATTTTCTTCAGTAAGGTTTCCAGTCATCTTTTTTTTTCTTTTGAAGAGCTTTTTTTTTTTATTATTTTTTCAGGAATTTTTTCTATTAAGGATATTTACTCATCCTTTTTGTAAGTTATGTTTTCCTAATTTATTATGTCTACATTTTGGTTTGCTCAAGTGTGTCAATCTTTTATGGTTTCTGTTCTTTGTGTCATGCTAGGAAAGGAAATCTCTACTGTAAGGTTATAAAATTGTCACTCTGTGTTTTATTCTAGAGATCTTACTATTTACATTTTCTGCATTTAAGTATTTACCTCTTTGTGTGTTGTTGGCGGGAGGGGGTTGCTCAGGGCTGCTCCTTCTCAACTCCCTCGCCTATTCCCCAAGGGACATATTGGAAATGCTAGCGTCCTTTTAGGTTATCAACATGACTGAGAAAGCACTACTGGTATTTAGTGATCAGGAGCCAGAGATGTCTGCCAGGCTCTTTCAATGCACAGGATTTCCCTCAGCAAAGAATTTCTGAGTTCTAGTTGACTTTGAAATGCCCTGCCAGACCTCTAAATGTTACCATTGCTTTCTGCCAACAACAAACATTTGAAAACTAAGTATCTAAGAATTAAAATAAAAATAACAGTGGATTTAATCCATTGCTTCTCAGATTAAGTGGATTGAAAAATAGTAACACCTGAGTATGTAGAGAAGAACTAAATTTCATGTACCAGGAGGAGAATGTTGAATAATACAACCTTTCTGTTATTGTTGTATTGTTGATTGCTGATTTTCCATGGGAGTTTATTCTTGTTTTATTGCCACAATACCTCAGTCACCTCTCCTGTTTCTTGCATTATTTCTCTTCACTGGGTGCCATTTTCACAGCATGTTCACCTTGCTCTTCTCTTTTGAGCTCCTGATTTTCCTTTTATATCCAATAAATTTTATTTGTATAGTGAGATCTCCATTAATAGTATTATTGTCTCTCTTATACTTCTTTAGCATATTGATAGGCTAAAGTGGATTCCCTGGCAGGATTGGGCTGGGAAACAGTGAATTTTTATTGCTGAATATGATCAACTTGTACAATAAAGGTTCAGTCCTTTTCCATAAATTACAGTGGTCAAATAAGTCATTCCTTCTTTTTTATACCTTTTATATAAATAGATATGATAATATAGTTTGAATTTGTATATAGCCTTCTGGTAGTGAACGTTAAGAAATACTGTCTGAAAGAGTTGAAAAAACATAGCTTACAAATTATTTTCCATAAACATAGTTTCTCTTACTGGTTTTTTTAATTACCCACAAGAGAAGCTGAGAAAAAAAGCATTTCTAGAATGCGAAAACATCTTTTAAGATTGTGATGAAAGGTACATAGCTATAGCATCTATAGTATTTCAATAAAAGTCCTTAAATCCATTTTTTATGGCTATTTATTATTTCTTAATTATTAATAAAAATGGTGTTTGTGCAGAGGGCTAAGTTATATAGATAGATACACATACCAAGGTTGTGGCCTTTTGGGAATTATGTTTTATCTAACCATAGACCTTAGAATATGTGGAAGAATGGACAAATATCACCTTCAAGTAATTTTCTACATATCACTTCTAGCAGCTAGACATTGCATACAATTTAGACAGAAACTAGTTGATTATAATTGCCAGTTCAGGGGATACCCTTATATTTTTGAAAGCCAGATAGACAAAGAGCACAGACTTAGATGGAAAAAGTGTTTGCCTCGGTATACGAAGAAACACCTCTATGTAAAACCACCACCACTGCCTACATCCTCATGATCGTTAGTCATGTTCATTGACTTTTTACTCAGGCACATAGGCAATAGTCTATGTGCTTTACATGAATTATCGCATTTAATTCTCATAAGAGAATTAAATAAGGTAGATAACCATTATCCCCATTTTGTTGATGCAGAAATTAAGGCACAGAGAATCTAAATAATTTGCTCTAGGAATAAAAAAAGTCATACAGATTTAATTAAAAATTCATGTTTGTAGTATGCTGCATCTTCAGTAAAAAAAAGAATTTTGCAAAGAGTTGGACATGACTTAGCAGCTGCACAACACAACAACCAGGACACATGAAAAAACTTTTGACTGAGTCCTAGTAATCACTACCAGAGAGCATAATACAGCACAAAGCATCATGTCTTGCTTATAACTAGAATAGGCATTACCATTATTCCACTATACACCTCAAGAAATGGTCACTGCTGAATAGCCAGCACTTAACCATGGAACTGTTAAGCCCATAATCAGTACACAACAAATATTCACAAAAGATGAGTGAACCTATGTGATATTCCCGAGGACTGACTAAAACAATAGGTGACATAGTTTAATTCTGTCAAATAAGTTAGTTTCAAAAATGGGTTCCCAATTTTAGGAATGTACTAATTTGCTGTATTATTGTTATAATACAGTTGTATTCTCCCAAAAAAAACCTTTTAAAAGTTAATTATTTTAGCTTTATAATCATTAATATTAAACCATTACATGTGATAATATAGTTTATAGTTTAATGCTAGAACTGTTCTAGCTTGGTGTTGGTCAAAGTAGGGAACACATGACAAAAAAAGATTTTAACTTTTTTAATTCTTTTTCATAAAGAGGATATCTCCCCAGGTCAGCTAAAATAGTTTTCGGTCATAAGTAGTTTATATAAGGTAAACATGATATTTAAGTTATTTTAACAGCTTTATTGAGCCATAGCCTACATCAAATAATTCACCCAGTAAAAGTGTATGATTCAATAATTTTTAATGTACTCACAGAATAGTACAATAATTGCACAATTTTTAGTGTTTTAATTACCCTCCCCAAGAAAGACTAAGTACCCATTAGTGGTCACACCCTATTCACCTCACCCTCCAGCTCTAAGAAATCACTGATTTACTTTTTTTTTTCCCTATAGACTTGTTTATTTTGGACATTTCATTCAAGTGAAATCATGTAGTATACTATGTGGTCTTCTGTGGCTAGATTTTTCCATTTAAGATCATGTTTGCCCATGTTATATTATGTATCCTAATTTCATTCCTTTTGTTGTTGGATAATATTTGAATATATGGATATACCACGTTTTTTTTTGTCCATCCATCAGTTGATGGACATGTGGATTGTCCCTTATTAGATGCATGATTTACAGATGTTTTCTACCACTCTGGGGGTTATCCTTTCACTTTCTTGATGTTATTGTTTACAATATAAAAGTTCCTAATTTTGGTGGTCTCTATTTTTTTTGTTTCCTTTTATCACTTGTGCTTTTGGTTTCGTATCTAAAGAAGGGTTTGTCTGTTCCAAGGTTACAAAGCCTATTTCTGTGTTTTCTATTAACAGCTTTATAATTTTATTTCTTACATCAAAATCTATTGTCCATTTGAGTAAATGTTTGTGTATGATATATGGAATTAGTTCACTTTTTCTTTTTCATATGGGTATTTGATTGCACTCAGCATCTTTTATTGAAAAGACCTTTCTTTGTCCATTGAATAGTCTTAGAATCCTTGTCAAAGACCAGTTAACCATAAGTATGAGGGTTTATTTCTTGACTCTTAGATCTATTCCATTAGTCCACACATGTATCCTTATGCCAACACCACGTTATTTTCATTCTAAGTTTAGGTTTCTTGCTTTGGTCTTCTTTTCCAAGATTATTTTGGTTATTTGTGCATTTCCATGTGAATCCTAATCAGCTTGTCAATTCAACAGATTTTGATAGACTTTTTCTAGGGATTGGATTTATTCTGTAGATAATTTCAAGAATATTACTGTTACTGTCTTAATAATATTAAGCCTTTTGATTCAGAAGTCTGGCATGTTCTTCAGCTTAATTAGGTTTCTTTACTATCTTAAAATAATATTTTATAGTTTTAAAAATTTAGAGCTTAACACTTTTTAGAAGTTGATTCATAAATATTTTCTTTTCACGCTCTTGTAAATGGAATTGTTTTCTTAATTTTACCTTCATATTATTTATTGCTAGTGTATTGATGTACACTTGAGTCTGATCCTGGTGTCTTATTGAACTCATTTATAGTTCTAATAGTTTTCATAGTTGATTCCTTAGAATTTTATATATAAAATCATGCCCTGTGTAAATAAAGATCAGTTTACTTTTTCCTTTCAAATCTGGCTGTCTTTTCATTTTTCCTTTTTTTTTTTTCTTTTTTTCTTTTCCTAATTGCTCTAGATAGAAACTAGTAAGACACCCCTCATGCTTCAGATGGTAAAAATCTGCCTGCAATGCAGGAGACCTGATTTTGATCCTTGGGTTGTGGAGATCCCCTGGAGAAGGGAATGGCTGCCCACTCCAGTATTTTTGCTTCAAGAATTCCAGGGACACAGGAACATGGTGGGTACAGAGCATGGGACACGACTAAGCAACTAACACGCACACACAAACACAGAAACTCTAGTACCACATTGAATATAAGTGGCAAGACATCCCTGATTTGGGGAGAAAGGATGTGGTCTCTCTCATCATTATGTATAATAGCTGGCTTTCTCATAGATTTCTTTTATAACGTTAAAGCAGTTCCCTTCTGTTTCTAGTTTGTTTAGTGCAATATTTAAATTGTTGAATTAAAAGTACTCATTAATCCAATTTTACATTGGATTTAACATTTTGTATTCTAGAATCCACATCAAATGGAGACTATAGTAACTAAAATATCTTTCAGTTATGTTATTAGCTCTTCTGCTCTCTATTAAATAGTTCTACTTTCCAGTTGTATGAACTTGGGCAGTTTTAACTTCTGTGTACCTGAGTTTCCTCATCTGCAACCCTGGATTTGATTGATTTAATTGCCTACCTTTCATTACCTACCTTACCTTAAGAAAGACTGAACTATTTACAGGTAGAGCATTGAGGATAGCTGCTGGTCCCATTGTAAACATAATATTTTAGTTTTTATTAAGGATATGCATAATTAATGCATGAATTAATCTCAGTACATTTTTTTTCACATGTACAGCTTGCTTAGAAGAGATTTGAGAAACTAACATTTATTTCAAAGCTTTATTTTTAATCTCTTGGATTTTTTTCACAGTGATAAGTACCTGTCTTAGTAGAAAAATATTCAAGCAAGCTTATCTGAGGGTTCATGTCTAGCACTTATACAATCAGATGATGTAAGACTCAGAAATCCTTGTTTAATATTTGGAAAGTTGTTTGTTTCATTCGTAGGTATGTCTCACCTGTTCCTAAAGATGACTTTGGTTCTTCAGATAATGTTTCTTTTACAAAGGTATGTACTGTGTCTAAAAAGTCCTGAAATCCATCTTCCTGATTTTAATATTTAATTATTTAGCTAGAACATAAGTGAATAGCTATGAAAAGCAGCACATCTTGCCATGAGGAACTAGATTCATTAAGGACATCTTAAAATTTAAAGACCTTTTATTTATTTTTTTTTCTACTTGAGTGGGTTGTCATTCCCTTCTCCAAGGGACCTTCCTGATCCAGGGATCAAACCGTGTCTCTTACATCTCCTGCATTGGCAGACGGGCTCTTTGCCACCAGCACCACCTTGGAGTGAAAGTTGCTCAGTTGTGTCCGACTCTGGGACCCCATGGACTTTAGGCTGCCAGACTCCTCTATCCATGGAATTCTCCTGGCTAGAATACTGGAGTGGGTAGCTCTTCCCTTGTCCAGGGGATCTTCTCAACCCAGGGATTGAACCAAGGTCTCCCACATTGCAGGCATATTCTTTACCATCTGAGCCACTAGGGAAGCCCGAGAATACTGGAATGGGGACCCTATCCCTTCTCCAGGGGATCTTCCCAACCCAGGAATTAAAATGGGGTCTCCTGCACTGCAGGCAGATTCTTTACTAGTTAAGCTACCAAAAAAAATTTTTGTGTGTTCTGAGAATTACTTTGATGTAAATTGAAAGGAGACAGAAAAAATGTTTTGTTATCTCCAGTTGACATAAAGAGCTAAGATGAGCTAAGATGAGTTAGACATAAAGAGCTAAGATGTTTCAAGATGACATTCTTAGGATTTCTTTGGAATCAGCTGAGAGCATCATTTTATGCCTGTGAATTTCCTTACCTTAGGGAAAATCATGAAATATAATTTATTTTATAAAATTTAAATACCATCTTTAAATTACTCTTTTAACTATCTAGAGAAATTTTTAATTTAATTGATTCCCCCACTTTTGATAGGAAATAACTCCTAATACAGGTGTGAAATAATATAAAGACTCTGAGTATTGAAAATAGTTATCATGAAGTTCTTGTATTGAAGCAGTTTCCTTTCTCTTTAGACCCACAATAACTGTATTAAATCCCAACATCATTTTCTAGTTATCTAGTACAAAAAGATTAGAAACAATACCTAAATATAAAGGTGTGTAAAGGTATTTGGATGGAAAAAGGAAAAATCTTTAGTTAAAGGGGAATCTAAAAAATGAAAGACACAATGGTATTATGACAGTGTATCACATTAGGTAGACTGGAATCATTCAATAAACTTAAAATTATTCTATATATTTCTATTTAATAAGGTAGGAATGTGTATGGTATGTTATAGAATATTTTTCTTCACAGCTATTTTCTTCAGTTTTCCTAAGGTTAGCTTGATGAAAATAATATATACCTTTACCTATTCTCTTGCCTATATCATAAACTATGCTATGTTAGAGTCAAAATGTGAAGTAAATGGTCAATAATTCTGTTAAATGTAGTCCATATGAAAGCAGTTTTTGTAAAATCTCAAGTGTTATATAGTTAATTCTTTGCCATTTCTGTCACCTTTAAGACTGTCTCTTCAAGAAGGATAGGCGAATATTAGAGGTCATATATGAGCCAAATGATTTGACCAAAGGTAGAGTCCACTAAGGGTGGGACAGGTGGAGGTGGGCAGTGGTGAATTAGGTAGGATGTTATTGTTGCTGTTCAGTCTGTGTCTGATTCTTTGCAACCATATGGACTGAAGCATGCCAAGCTTCCCTGCCCTTCACCATCTCCTGGCATTTGCTCAAGCTCATGTCCGTTGAGTCAGTGATACCATCCAACCATCTCATCCTCTGTCATTCCCTTCTCCTCCTGCCTGTGATCTTTCTCAGCATCAGGGTCTTTTCTGAGTCAGTGTTTGCCAAAGTATTAGAGCTTCAGCTTCAGATCAGTTCATCCAATAAATATTCAGGGTTGATTTCCTTTAGGATTGACTGGTTTGATCTTCTTGCTGTTCCAAAAGACTCCCAAGAGTCTTCTCCAACGCCACAGCACAAAAGCATCAGTTCTTCAGTGCTTAGCCATCTTTATGATCTAACCAACTCTCACATCCATACATGACTACGAGAAAAACCATAGCTTTGACTATATAAACCTTTGTTTGCCAAGTAGTGTCTTTGCTTTTTAATCTGCTGTCTAGATTTGCCATAGCTTTTCTTCCAAGGAGCAAGCTTTTTTAATTTCATGGCTGAAGTCCATCATCTGCAGTCATTTTGGAGCCCAAGAAAATAAAATCTGTCACTGTTTCCATTGTTTCCCCATCTATCTGCCATGAAGTGATGGGACTGGATGCCAAGATCTTAGAAAATTAGAGATACCAAGGCAATTTTTCATGCAAAGATGGGCACAATAAAGGACAAAAACGGTATGGGTGGGGTGTAGTGATAGCTAAGAACATGCAACCTTGTGGTCTCATCAAGTACCATTCTTCTTCTTAGCTATTAACTTTCATTCCTAATTTTTAAAAGTCTTTCTCCTGTTTATGACGTATATGCTACTGCTACGTCGCATCAGTCGTGTCCAATTCTGTGCGATCCCATAGACGGCAGCCCACTAGGCTCCTCTATCCCTGGGATTCTCCAGGCAAGAATACTGGAGTGGATTGCCATTTCCTTCTCCATATGTTTAGTAAAACATTGTGGATATATTAGAAAATGATAAGTTTGAGCTTTATAGTGTGGGAAGCTTTTCAGATTTTCAGATTAGGAATATTAACTGAGTAGATTTACTGTATTTTAGGGAAATGACTTGGTAACATGAATTGGCATGGGAAGATTAGAAATAAGAGAACTCAGAAAGCTATTATAATCCAAATGAGAGATGAATGCAGTTATGGGACTTGGAAAGGGACAGAATGCTGAAGAGGTAGAAGTTAAACATTGTTTGGTGATTGCTGACTGATGACTACCTACATTGGTGACCTTGTAACCTTGTAAAAGGATAGGAATTAGAGGTGTTTCTGGGGTTTCTGTCATAAAAGTTTGATTCATTAACCATGAAAACTGAAAGTTCCTCAGTCATGTCCGACTCTTTGTGACCCCCTGGACTATACAGCCCATGTGAATCTCTAGGCTGAAATTCTGGAGTGAGTAGTCTTTCCCTTCTCCAGGGCATCTTCCCAACCCAGGGATCGATACCAGGTCTCCTGCATTGCAGGCGGATTCTTTACTAGCTGAGTCACAAAGGAAGCCCAGGAATGCTGGAGTGGGTAGCCTATCCCTTCTCCAGTGGATCTTTACAGCCCAGCAATGGAACCAGGGTCTCCTTCATTGCAGGCGGATTCTTTACCAACTGAGCTATCAGGGAACCAACCCCATTAACTATGATGTAGAGCAATTATAAAAGTAAGATTGAAAATGGATAAAATGGATTGTCTCAAATGTATTCATTTTGTATTTAGACTGTGTGATATCCACTTAGAAATGTCCCCACAGACAACTGGTAGTAAGCTATTTCCAACATTATCTGTTATTCACATATGAGAAGTGAGATCTAAGGAACATGTAGATATGGGCTGACATCATTAAATAGATAAAATCTCCAAAGGAGCTATCCATATAGGAGGAAGACTGCTGAGAACTGAAACGCGGAAGAACAACAGAAAATTAGGCATTAAAAGGGGATCCAGTAAAGGAAATTGAATAGAACACTAAGAAAAGCAGGAACTCAGGAACTCAGAATAGTGAAGTATCCAACAAGACCAAAGATAGATACTTAAATGATGAAATTTAAAACAAATGTTCTTAGTGATTTTTTTAAGAAATTCATTTCAGAGTAGTATCTTTTTTGTTTTTAATTACTGCAAAAGTTTTAAAAGATAGAAAGTGACAAATAAGTGTCCCTCTCCCCACTGTATTCTTTCCTGGATTATTAAATTTTTAATTTCTCCTGTATCTTGCTAATCATTTTTTTTGCATATACTGAAAGATGCCATGATCTTTGTTTTCTGAATGTTGAGTTTTAAGCCAACTTTTTCACTCTCCTCTTTCTCTTTCATCAAGAGGCTCTTAGTTCTTTGCTTTCTGCCAGAGGGTAGTGTCATCTGCACATCTGAAGTTATTGATATTTCTTCCAGCAATCTTGATTCCAGCTTGTGCTTCATCCAGCACATAATGGTATTTCACATTATGTACTCTGCATAGAAGTTAAATAAGCAGGGTGACAATATACAGCCTTGATGTACTCCTTTCCCAATTTGGAACCAGTTGTTCCATGTCCAGTTCTAACTGTTGCTTCTTGACCTGCATACAGATTTCTCAGGAGGCAGGTCAGGTGGTCTGGTATTCCCATCTCTTTCAGAATTTCCCACAGTTTATTGTGATCCACACAGTCTAAGGCTTTGGTGTAGTCAATGAAGAAGTAGGTGTTTTTCTGGAACTCTCTTACTTCTATGATCCAGCAGATGTTGGCAATTTGATCTCTGGTTCCTCTGCCTTCTTTAAATCCAGCTTGAACATATGGAAGTTCACAGTTCACGTACTGTTGAAACCTGGCTTGGAGGATTTTCAGCATTACTTTGCTAGCATGTGAGATGAGTGCCATTGTGTGGTAGTATCAACATTCTTTGGCATTGCCTTTCTTTGGGATTGGAATGAAAACTGACCTTTTCCAGTCCTGTGGCCACTGCTGACTTTTCCAAATTTGCTGGCATATTGAGATTGTCACTTTCACAGCCTCATCTTTTAGGATTTGAAATAGCTCAGCTGGCATTCCATCACTTCCACTAGCTTTGTAGTTATGCTTCCTAAGCCCCACTTGACTTCACATCCCAGGATGTCTGGCTCTAGGTGAGTGATCACACCATTGTGGTTATCTGGGTCAGGTCATGAGGATCCTTTTTGTGTAGCTCTTCTGTGTATTCTTGCCACCTCTTCTTAATATCTTCTGCTTCTGTTAGGTCCATGCCATTTCTTTCCTTTATTGTGCCTATCTTTGCATGACCTGTTCCCTCAGTATCTCAAATTTTCTTGAAGAGATCTGTAGTCTTTTCCATTCTATTGTTTTCCTCTATTTCTTTGCATTCTTTTTCCCTTAGTTTATATTTAAATACAAGTTGGCAGTCTGTTATCCAGTATGACTGAATGATGGGTAGTAGTCACATGTACAACACATTCCTTACTCCGGAAAGCATATCGGAATGCACTTAACTAAAAGAAAAGGGAATATAGCTTACAGTTTAAGATAATATTAAATATTCCTTTAATTAAAAATACATTTAAAATTGCATATTTCAGTATTTAATTATTAATAATAAATTACTGTGATACCTTGAAAAACTACTTTAAAAACCATGTCAACATATGTTTCTTTACATGTATATAATAAAATACATACATTTTTGACCCTTACAGTAGACCTATATTGAGGGTAAAAAGGCCCTGGTATCCTGAAGGCCAATAACAAGCATTTGTCTGTCCAGTGTCACATGTTAATTAAGGTTGGAGCAGAAACTGAGTCCCAAGTTTCTTGTTTTATGGGCCTGTCCTTTTCCCTTCATACCACATATCCCTGCATAGACTGAAAGTGACTATCAGCAGCAAAAATATAGTGTACAAATTTCATATACACACACACTCAGATACTTAGTTCAAGTATATGCATGTATTATCTGTGAGTCACTCTTTAAATATCTGAAAACTGTTCTACCAGCAACAGATATCTGAAGCTTCACTTCTGCCTCTGTCTTAGAAAATCCTTAAGTTAAGTTGCTCGCTCAGTCGTGTCTGACTCTTTGCGACGCCGTGGACTGTAGCCCACCAGGCTCCTCTGTCCATGGGATTCTCCAGGCAAGAATCCTGGAGTGGGTTGCTATTTCCTTCTCCAGGGGATCTTCCTGACCCAGAGATCGAACCCAAGTCTCCCGCATTGCAGGCAGATGCTTTAACCTCTGAGCCACCATGGAAGCCCTAGAAAAACCTTAGTTAAAGTTAATAGGTTTCATTTGTATGAAGTGTTTGCACTTATTCAGTATACTAGCACAATTTCTGTTTCTTTAAGGAAAAAAAAATCTGGCTTCTCATTGAATGCTTCTGTCAGCACAACTGTAAATTTTGGCAGTTTTGGTCTTATAAGCATTGAAGGTTTAGCTCTATATTTTTTAGTCTATCGATTTCATATTGCTTTTTGTCATTTTTATAATGATCTCCAAAATACCTTTATACATCCAATCCACATTTTAAAGATACTACAGTTCAGGAGAATTAAAAGCAACACAGAACTATTAGCAGTCCTGAACAAGAAAACACAAGCTACTGCTGAAGGAAACTTAAGGAATTTCCTAACCAAAATACTCAGATCATAGTGTTATGTCTTAAAAAAAAATCAGCTCAATGGAAATATAGCTGACATATTGAACAAGGAAAGTTGTCACTGTATTGAAAACATCACTGATCATTATGAAAAAGGAACATTTTGTCAGGAATAAGTTTTAAGAATTTGGCAATTTATGAAAATATTGAAATTTGAGGAAGAGCTCGTTCTACACCTTAGCTTTTTTGTTTTGTGGCTGTACACTATAAAAATTGATAATTCAGGTAATATAAATATATTTTAATAAATAATTGACTAGACAAATGTAGAATTTGGTTTTTTATATTTAATATATAATTAATAAAGTTACAGTTAAGTCGCTCAATCATATCTGACTTTTTGTGACCCCGTGGACTATAGCCCACCAGGCTCCTCCGTCCATGGGATTCTCCTGGCAAGAATACCAGAGTGGGTTGCCATCTCCTCCAGGGGATCTTCCCAACCCAGGGATCGAACCTAGGTCCCCCGCATTGCAGGCAGACGCTTTAACCTCTGAGCCACCAGGTCAGCCTTACAATTAAATTCCTTTTTCTTTCTTACTAATTTCCGTCTTTTGACTATTTAAACATAATTTAACAGCCTTCTGAAATTTGAACTACCTCCCCAATTGACATTTTAAAAAGTTTTAACTTCTCTTGTTGAAATTATGTGATTCAAATAGTTGTCAAATTTAAGAAATTTGGTGACACTGCAGACATTTGGTGGCTCATGTAGGCTTTGAAATAGCTCTGTTATATGGGTAGAGGAACGTCTGCTCCATGGATCTAGAAGCAAAGTCTCTGGGGACGCTTAGGGAAATAGTATTTTTAAAAGGGAAAGTAACTCGGTCGTGTCCAACTCTTTGTGACCCCATGGACTATATTCTCTAGGCCAGAATACTGGACTGGGTAGCCTTTCCCTTCTCCAGAGGATCTTCCCAACCAAGGATCAAACCCAGGTCTCCTGCATTGCAGGCAGATTCTTTACCAGCTGAGCCACAAGGGAAGCCCAATAGTTTCAAAGCCTATGCATTATCTTCTGAAAGAAAATTTTACTTACTATCTTGAAAAAAATGTAATACACTACTTTGAGAAAATGTTGGTATGTTTTAGGTAAGTTGTTTAAATAAACTTTTGGGTTTTTTTTGTTTTTTTGACAACTCTCAACTCTTCCTCTGTAGTACATTAGAAACCCTGTACTTCTGAAAGCTAACACAGTAGAGCAATGATCCTGTACATCGCAAAACACATCTAGAGTATCATCTTTTATAGTACAATGCAGTAAGTGATTAAGTCAGTGAAACCATGCAAAAATTAGTTTCAACATATTGTTTCCTAGGGTTTCCCTGGTGGTGGTGGTAGTTTAGTCGCTAAGTCATGTCTGACTCTTTGTGACCCCATGGACTGTAGCCCATCAGGCTCCTCTGTCCATGGGATTTTCCAGGCAAGTATACTGGAGTGGATTACCATTTCCTTCTCCAGGGGATCTTGCCAACCCAGTAATCGAACCCAGGTCTCCTGCATTGCAGGCATATTCTTTACTGACTGAGCTATGTTTCCCTGGTAGCTCAGTGATAAAGAATCCGCTTGCTTTGCAGGAGACGCAGGTTTGATCCCTGGGTTGGAAAAATCCCCTGAAGGAGGGCATGCAACCCCTCCAGTATTCTTTCCTGGAGAATACCATGGACAGAGGAGCCTGATGGGCTACAGTCCCTAGGATCACAAGAGTTGGATACAGTTTAGCAACTAAACAGCAACAACAAATATTGTTTCCTATAACTGTGGTGTTTCTGTTACCATACGAACATCTAAATATAAGCATGTAGAAAATTTTCATCAAAATTCATCAAATTTGAAATTTACAAGCCATGTGATATAATCAGAATTCACTCTGGGAACCCAAGGAACTCACAGATCAGATAAATTATACTGAAAAAGTTGTTATGACTTCTGATCAGGTGAGACAGGCATGTGTATTAACACACTACACAAGGAGAAAATGGTTAACTATATCTCAATCATATTTCCCAAAGATGGACCTGCCACACTGCAGACCTTGATTTACTATCTAGCTTTGCTTATAGAGTGTGCTCCAGAGTAGCAACAAGGATTTACTTACTTAATGATAGTTAATTATTCTCCTGGGCAAGGTTGGGAAGACTAGCTAATGTGTAGTATATTGTAGAAAGCTTGCCAAAAGTGATTAGAGTTAAAATAGTTTGCGCAGTTATTAAGGGAAGCTTCACTTACCTGAAAACTGCATTCATCTGTAACATCTTATTTCCTCATAATAAGAGATGAATGAGGAGTTCTTTGTCATAAAATGTGGTTACAGAGGCCATTCAAAAGGACTTATTTTGTTGCTGTTTTTAAAGAGGATTTGTGAGTCAGGTTTTATTATCAACTAATTACAGTGATCACTTGTCCATATTCTAAAATAGAAATTAATTAGAGCTTATTAGGTGAAAGGACTATTGATTTTACTGTCTTAAAAAACATGAAACTCTAAGCTTTTTTATTTTAGGAACTATCTTGTGGTCGTCTTTATACTGTCAACATCTAGATACCTTGTTTGACATATGATGAGTGTTCTATAACTCTTTCATAAAAAATAGCCTTCATATGTATGTAAGATAGAAAATCTACTTTGACTTAGTTGTCAGGGTATTTTGTTTCTAATATAGCTTTCTGTTACAGCTGTTTATTATAAAGGACTGTGTTTAGATTCTTAGAAGTGAGTTTCTTAGCAGTGGAGAGTCTCAGGCTTAGCCCCTGCATTTTCTCATTCAACAGATCTGGGATAAAGCAGAGGAATCCACTTTTATTAATAAGCATTATGGGTTATTTTACAGGTACTAGTTGAGCCATGCTGAGAGACACTGCACCAAAACCTATACCCAGTTCATATCTGAGCTGCTACAGCCATTCTCCTTTCTCCAGTTTGTATCAAACTTTATCTTTCTGTTTCAAGTATATATTGATACTGTTTTTACCCCAGTTTCCTGTAATGTTGTATTTTGCAAAATGTAGATCCTGAACCACCAGCATCAATGCTGCTGGGTGATTTCATAAAGTATTGCCAGGAAAAATTGTTTATCAGTCATGTTCATAGTTGTTAGAACATAAAATCTAATTCTAGCAAGCATCTACCATCATGCCCAGCTCCCAAAGAAGCCACAAAGTATCTGTTGAGTAAGTAGATAAAAGAGAGGAAGGATGTTAGAAGAATTTAAAAATCTACTTGTTTCTCTGTTTCCCAGCCTGCAGTTGTTTAGGGATTTTTTTTTAAATACCGAATGAGTGGCATAAAATAGTAGAAAAGATTTAAGAAATTTTCATTGACAGCTAAGGTCACCTCTATAATTATAGCACAGGCACTAACTTTCCTTTTAAACCAGAAGAGATTCTAATTTTTATAAGAATAAATTGATATTATCAAGAAAAGTTATATTATTATTAAAAGTTTATTCTGTTAAGAATATAGGAAAATACGTAATATGTACTTAGAAAATGTCCCTTAAATATTTTGAATGATGAATGGATAATTTTTAATTATCTGGAAATTATTTTTAATTCTCTGTGTTTCAATTATCTGGAAAAATATCCTTTTAGTTTTTAAGTTCTTGGTTGTTCCAGATGACTGAGATATTATCTCTTTTCAGCATGATGACCTCTTCACTTAAGGCATCTATGTATGTATGTATGTGTGTGTGTTTGTTCTTTTGGGGTTTGGTTCACTAATAACTACTTTGGATATTGTCATCTTAGAGTTAAAAAGCTTTCAGTAATGACCTTTGTATTATTTTGGAGGAAAGAGATTTGAAGTCAAACTTGTTGAACTGTGATTCTTCCCATGTGACCTCTTCAACTTTGTTTCCTCACTAGTAAAATGGGAATAATGTTTGCTGCACAGATCTCTTATGGGTATTAAATAAGATAATTCACTGAGAACAATGCCCTGCACATTGAAAGTTCTCAGTAAACAATCAAACTATTTTTAGAAGACTAGGAAAAGAATTTTATATGTATTGTGGTAGATTTTTAAAGATCTGTTCCTTCATATTTTTATTTTTCTGTAGACTAAATCTATTCAGTCTACTCTTCAAAGTCTACTGTTCAAAACTGGAATGAAAATAAAATCTACATAGACAATGCGTATGTTATCATCTGTTGCTTTTACCTCTTTTGTAAACAAAAGTTCTCTAGGCTTTGAATAGGAATGGATCTTCACTGAAGTGCATCTGTATGATAATTCTAAAATGTAAAAATGAGCTGCTTTTTTATTATTGAATAAGCATAAAAGTCAAGTTATGTTACCTAAAAAGGAATACTCATACATCTTTTCCCATCTTGTTTAACACAAAAATAGCTAACTGCTTTTAGGGGACTTCCCTGGTAGTTCTGTGGTTAAGACCCCATGTTTCCAATTACAGGGACTAGGGGTTTGATCCCTGGCCAGAGAACTAAGATCCTACATGCCACATGGCACAGCCAAAATATATATATATATTTAGAGGATGACTAAGCATGAGACATGGAGTAGCCAATGGCACCCCCACTCCAGCACTCTTGCCTGGAGAATCCCATGGATGGAGAAGCCTGGTAGGCTGCAGTCCATGGGGTCACTGAGAGTCGGACACAACTGAGTGACTTCACTTTCCCTTTTCACTTTCATGCATTGGAGAAGGAAATAGCAAGCCACTCCAGTGTTCTTGCCTGGAGAATCCCAGGGATGGTGGAGCCTGGTGGGCTGCACAGTCGGACACAACTGAAGCGACTTAGCAGCAGCAGCAGCTACTATGTCCTTCTTTCTTTTACAGGCATATGTATATATTTACATAAGAATATTTATTCATTTACTTACAATGAATGAAACAGTGAAACCGTATCTGAAGGATGTCTTAGTAATATATCTTACATATTCATATCCTATCCTTACTGCATAGAAATAATTTGATGGTCCATTATTAACAAATTTTTTATTGGAAAGTGGGGATATTGATAGAACTATACCATAATGTTACTTTAAAATTAAAATGAACTGTTAATGTTTCAGAAAGCATAATTTGGAGAGATTATACAGTCATTTATAAAAGAAATCAAAAAGCTCACTTCTGCTATTCCTGAGGGCCAATAGTAGTTTAATTTGTTTCTTCATCTTTTGAAGAGCATATGTGTTTTTAAGACAGTCTTTGTATGAGTTTCTCCTGGGAATTTTCAATTCAGTTCAGTTGCTCAGTCGTCTCCGAATTTTTGCGACCCCATGGACTGCAGCACACCAGGCTTCCCTGTCCATCACCAACTCCTGGAGTTTACTCAAACTCATGTCCGTTGAGTCAGTTATGCCATCCAATGATCTCATCCTGTGTCATCCCCTTCTCAGAATATTTTTTTTTCATATTTCAAGAGATTTGATTTTGTAGTTTACCTTAAAAACCTAATATTACTAATTATATCATTTCAAGTAAGTTATTCTCAGTAGAATACTAAGGTATGAATTTGCCCTTGTCTATCCCCAAGTTTTAATTTTCATTTGCATAAACTTCCTACTTGACATTTCTACCTTTACTTCATTTTCTTCTTTGTTCTTCTTGTTATTTTGGTTGTCAAACAAAGAAAATAGTATGTAAATGTAAAACTAAACTATTCAGAGAAAAAGGCAAGTTGGACTATTTTTAACTTATTTTGAAAAGATAAATAATTCTCTCAAAATTCATATTATATTAGGAAAATTTATTTGCAAAGCAAGGGTAGTAGGAGACATATCCAAATTGCCATGAATGTTGCAAAGAAAATATTCCTCTAAGAGTAATCTGGAAAATGTAGAAAACATTTTTCCACTAAATAGCTATGTATCATCCAATCTTTGAACAAAATTTGACTTTGATTACTACTTAATATGCCCAGCTCTTGTCTTAATGCTAGATAGATAGGTCTGTAGATAGACAGACATGTGGCTATTTACATTCATATTTTTACATTCTTAACACTTTCTTAAAACAAGAAAGATATCTAGTAATCTTCATTTGAATGTCTTTTTGTAAAATATATCACCAAATTTTGCTTTTTAACCCTATCTTAAGCTCCCTCTGTTAAGAGGAATATACTCTTAACACTGTGTGCAGTGTGGAGTGTATTGTTTTATGTTTATTATTTTCTTTCATATCACTTTATGTTCATTATTTTGTTTTTTGTTCTTTTCCCTTTATTTTTACTGACATTTTGAAATTCATTTTTCAGTTCATTTTTATTTCCTTTTGTGCCTTCTTAATCTGGAAATAATGTGCTTTTTTATTTTAATACTCAATATCTGACATGTATTTCCCCACAGGTATTTACTCTATTCCCTCTCTTAGATGAAGGCTTTACAATGTTTTAATTCCTCATTCCATTCCCCATCACCAAAAGAGGCCTTTAGGGTGCTTTTACTTCCCTTCCTTCCCTTTCCTTTCCTTTCAGTTCAGTTCAGTTGCTCAGTTGTGTCTGATTCTTTGCAACCCCATGAAACTGCAGCATGCCAGGCCTCCCTATCCATCACCAACTCCCGGAGTTTACTCAAATTCATGTCCATTGAGTCGGTGATGCCATCCAACCATGTCATTCTCTGTTTCCCCATCTGTTTGCCATGAAGAGATGAGACCAGATGCCATAATCTTAGTTTTCTGAATGTTGACTTTTAAGCCAACTTTTTCGCTCTCCTCTTTCCCTTTCATCAAAAGGCTCTTTAGTTCTTCTTCCTTTACTTTCCTTTACTCCCTCCATTCCAACTCCAACTCTAACTCTGTTTTGCTTCCAACTCTGTTTTGCTGAAATAGTTCAATACTTTGAGTTCCAGATTTATTATTATTTTCCCTTGTCATATGTCTCCTTTGTTTTAAGAACCCTTGCTTTATAGTTACATTGCTTTACTTTACTTCAGTTAAATTCCCAGTCAGACAATCATTATCCATTTAGTTTTATAGGGCTGTTGCACTTACCTTGAAATTTCTATTCTGATTCATGTTGTTTGGTTCAAGTACCTTTTTGAGTATTTTAATTAGATACTTTAAAGGAGTGGTATTATCTCTCATGGTTGTATATCCACAATTCTTTGTGCTAATCTGCTTGATGTACGATAAACTTGTTTGGGCATAGACTTGTTTGTTGACAGTCTATTTTTCTGTTCTCAGTATCCTCTACTTTCAAGCATTGCAGATAAGAAAACCACAGTCTGATTCTTTTTCTTTGCTAAGTAACTTGTTCTTTCATTCTTGAAATTTGTAATATATTCTTTTATTCACTATAATGTAGAAATTTTACCAAAATATGTTTAACTATATTGTTTACTTTGATTAATCTACCTAGAACTTAGTGGGCTCTTTCATTCACAAACTCAATTTCTTCAAACTAGGGAACTTTGCTTACATTATTTCTTCATTCTTAACCTCCATCTTTATTTTTTTCTGGTTTTATTTTTCTTCTGATTATTATATTCCTTATGTGATATTTCTCTTGGAGTTATTTCTCAAGTCTGTTTTTCCTAACTATTTCTCTCTCTGTATGTTTGCTCTATATCTTGAGATATTTCTTCCATTTAATCTTACAATAATAATTCTAGGCTCAACAGGTACATACTTGATTTCAGTTCTTCTATTTCTAAAAAGAATTTATCATGTATAACCATGAAATATTTATTATGAAATATTGGCTGTATTCCCCATGTTGTACAGTATATTCTTATAGCTTAATTTATACATTATAGTTTGTACCTTTTATCCCCTTACCCTTACATGCTCCTTTCCCCTTTCCTCTCCCCACCAATAACCACTAGTTTGTTCTCTTATTTTTAAATTTAAAAGTCAGGTTTCTAAATTCCAGAGTATGTTTTAAAGCCAAATATCTTTATATATTGTGTGTGTTAGTTGCTTAGTTATAGCCTACTCTTTGTGACCCCATGGACTGTAGCTCACCAGGCTTCTCTGTCCCTGAGGATTTGGAGTGGGTTGCCATTCCTTGCTCCAGGGGATCTTCCTGACCCAGGGATCTTTATCTATTACTTTGTTAATATTTTTTTCTTTTTCCTTTAGCAATTCCAGTCTGCTGCTAAGTCACTTCAGTCGTGTCCGACTCTGTGTGACCCCATAGATGGCAGCCCACCAGGCTCCACTGTCCCTGGGATTCTCCAGGCAAGAACACTGGAGTGGGTTGCCATTTCCTTCTCCAGTGCATGAAAGTGAAAAGTGAAAGGGAAGTCGCTCAGTTGTGTCCGACTCTAGACTCTAGTGCAGCCCACTAGACTCTTCCGTCCATGGGACTTTCCAGGCAACAGTACCAGAGTGGGATGCCATTGCCTTCTCCAAATCCTACTATGACCTAATAACTTAGTGCTTCGCTGATCTCGGGGCCTCTTTGCTTTTTCTTTCTCTGCTTATTGGAGCCTCTTGTGTATATTATTATCTCCTTTTGCTTAATAATGGCTCTGTGCAACCTTTGAGTGAGTGGTAAGAGGCCGAACATTGTCTGCTCTGTGATCTTTAAATATACAGACTGGCAAGCGTATTCACCATTTCTTGAGGCAACAGAAGGATTATTTGGGTTAAAGTCCTCCTAAGGAATAGAGAGTAACTTGGACCATCTTTATATTTGCTTGGAAGGTCTTCCACAAACATCAGCCAGAACTCCTAGGACTACACACATAGGTCTATATTTACTTTCAGCAAAGGCCAAGATTTCTCAAACTCTGGGAGTTTTGGTGAGACCCTCTGGCCTGTCAGCCACAGCTTCTCCAGCCTCTGCCAGTCTCAGAAGGAAACAAAACTGGGTACTTGATCCTTCCTTCTGGAATCTCAGCACATCATATGGTCTTGCACATTTTCTGAGCTATCTCATCACTAACCTGGTGCTCATCAGAGGGAGGATATCTTGAATTTGAAGATAAAGGCACAGTGGACACCTTCTCAGGTGGCCACTTTCTCAGCAAGTTAAGTGGAAATAACTTATGTAACTTTAAATTTCATCTTTTCTAGAAAACTGTAGAATGATAGTCTTAGATGTCCTCTTGTTGGGATATTTTTGTTTTCAAGTAAAGAACCTGAGACAAGAAGCTATATTGTGAATTTTAGTATGTTCAGATCATATTTGTAACTTGGAAGCTGGATGGAAAGAATGGTCCAAGACAAATTATAACTATAAAAGGAGAAATAGAAAGCTTGGCTAAAAGAAAAAATTAGTGTAATTTGATACTGATAAAACTTACAAATGAACAAGTTAAATAAAATGTAATAAGACAGTTGTCTCTTTTGGGTACCATTTTTTATGACCATCACCAGGAGCTTGATGTCTCCTTCCAGAAAATCTTTGGTCCTGTAACTCAGTTTCCCCTTTACTGAAAAGAAGGCAATAAGGCATTCATTGAATCAGTAGATTTACTTGTCTAAAATGTGACGTTTTATCTGGTTGGTTGTAAAGGCAGTAACTAAATCAGACAAGCTATCTTTAAGATGAAATCTTAATTTAGTTAGTTAACATTAATTGCTCAGTTGTATCCTACTCTTTGCAACCCCATGGACTGTATCCCACCAGGCTCTTCTGTCCATGGAATTCTCCAGGCAAGAATTACTGGAGTGAGGAGCCATTCCCTTCTCCTAGGAATCTTCAAGTCTCCTGCATTGCAGGTAAACTCTTTACCATCTGAGATACCATGGAAGCCCCTCTGCTCTCCATAGATCTTTACATTGCCCCTAACTTGTTGCTTTTGTAATGATCTTCCCTTCTCCTTGGGCATCCTTCTTTTCCATTTTTCCCTGTTAAAATCGTACCTGTCCTTCAGGGTCAATTCTAAAACTCCATCATGTAAAGTATGATGGATGAAACTGTGTATTAATATCAGATTGTGAATTATAAATTGTCAGAATATTGACTAAAAACGTATATCTCAAGAAACAACAGTAACAAAGATAATGCTAGTAAAATGTGGGAAAAAAAAAGTAAAGCCAGGAGTGATTTCCTATTTAAGAGGTACCCTACTAAAGCCTCCTATACAATGTCACATGAGTTCTAAAACTTATATGTATTTTTACACATTATTTTTTTCTGTAGGCACTCCTATAAGATATTCTTACTATTGTAATTTTACAAATGTTAAAACTGAGGCACTTAATAGGTAAAGTCACTTATTGACAGTCACATTCAAATCCAAGCAGTCTAACCAGAGGCTTAAATTTGTGTCACAATATAGGAGAAAATAGATATTCATCAAGTAATTTTATTTAATTCATTACAAATAAGTCTTAGTCTAAAAACTGCATGTCCACATAAACTTTTAGAATGTACCATATAGCTAAATGGCTTGACTTATACCAATGTGGATTTCCACAGGACTGGAAAAGGTCAGTTTTCATTCCAATCTCAAAAAAAGGCAATGCCAAAGAATGCTCAAAATACTGCACAATTGTTCTCATCTCACATGCTAGCAAAGTAATGCTCAAAATTCTCCAAGCCAGGCTTCAACGGTACGTGAGCTGTGAACTTCCAGATGTTCAAGCTGGATTTAGAAAAGGCAGAGGAACCAGAGATCAAATTGCCAACATCATTGAATCATAGAAAAGGCAAGAGAATTTCAGAAAAACATTTACTCCTGCTTTATTGATTACACCAAAGCCTTTGACTGTGTAGATCACAACTGTGGAAAATTCTTAACGAGATGGGAATACCAGACTACCTTACCTCCCCCTGAGAAACCTGTATGCAGGACAAGAAGCAACAGTTAGAACCGGCCATGAAACAACAGTCTGGTTCCAAATCAGGAAAGGAATACATCAAGGCTATATACTGTCATCCTGCTTATTTAACTTATATGCAGAGTACATCATGTGAAATGCCGGGCTGGATGAAGCACAAGCTGGAATCAAGGTTACAAGGAGAAATATCAATAACCCCAGATACACTGGTGACACTACCCTTATGGCAGAAAGTGAAGAACTGAAGTGTGTGAAAAAGCTGGCTTAAAACTCAACATTCAAAATAATGAAGATCATGGCATCCATTCCCATCACTTCATGGCTAATAGATGGGGAAACAATGGAAACAGTGACAGACTATTTTCTGGGCTCCAAAATTCACTGCAGATGGTGATTGTAGCCATAAAATTAAAAGACGCTTACTCCTTGGAAGGAAAGTTATGACCAACCTAAAGAGCATATTAAAAAGCAGAGACATTACTTTTCCGACAAAGGTCCATCTAGTAAAAGCTATGGTTTTTCCAGTGGTCATGTATGGATGTGAGAGTTGGACTGTAAAGAAGGCCGAATGCCAGAGTTGATGCTTTTGAACTGTGGTGTTGGAGAAGACTCTTGAGAGTCCCTTGGACTGCAAGGAGATCCAACCAGTCCAACCTAAAGGAGATCAGTCCTCTTTGGAAGGACTGATGCTGAAGCTGAAACTCCAGTATTTTGGCCACCTGATGAGAAGAACTGACTCCTTGGAAAAGACCCTAATGCTGGGAAAGATTGAAGGCTGGAGGAGAAGTGGATAACAGAGAATGAGGTGGTTGGATGGCATCACCATAGACATGAGTTTGCACAAGCTCCAGGAGTTGGTGATGCACAGGGAAGCCTGTCAGACTGCAGTCCATGGGGTCTCAAAGAGTCAGACACAACTGAGTGACCAACCGAACTGATACCAATATAGAAGAATGTTGTCTAAGGAAATATAATGGGAAAATTGGTATTTCAAGGGATTATTCAGTAGCATAATATGAAGTGGGAGGTTAGAAATCTGTCACAATAACCTAATCAAAAATATTATGACTTTTCACTAATTGAGCAATAGGAAAGCAAAGGGGAATTTGAATGTTTGAAATATAGAAGGTGAACATATGTACCTGACATTTGAATGGTTATGGAGCGCAAAAGAGAGGATATATAATTCAAATCCCCCAATTTTCTGTCTGTAGAACCCTACAAGATAAACACTTGCTTGAAAACTGGTAAAACATCAAGTTTTGAAATTCCAAAATCTATTTACCTTGGAAGAATGATTGAGATGCTATTTCCTATTTACAGAATGAGATAGTTGATTAGGAATACTAGCTCAAAATCTTTTCTTGGTCTATATTTGTCTAAATCAGAGTTATCTAAAACTTGAATTTTAAAATGCTATGTTGTCCAAAATGCTTTTTTCATAATGCATTTAAAAGTAAGAAGGAGTATAAAACATATCTAACATATTATGAAAGTCTGTGGAAATGTCTTAACTAGTTTGAACTTTATTTTGCCTAAAGCATTTTAAATTGAAAAATCACTTAAAATTTCATCAAAATTAATTATAAAATAATTTGTGTAATGTCAAATTAGGTGAATGTATTTATGAAATAATTTTGCAAAGCCTGCTCAAAATAGTTTCAATGTGTACAGCAAAACCGGGGAAGGAGATAGCACTTTACTGTTGATGCCTGTTGAGTATCCTCAAAGTAAGAGATCTTCAGATCCTAACATTTGGAGATCATCCTACAAATAGTACATCTTAATTCTCAGTCAAGCCCACAGTTGACAAACCTTACCCAGACATCTCTTTGGTGTTTCATTCTTAATGTGAGTGAATGTCCAATAATGCGTTCCAAAAGTTGTCCAGTAATTTAAGAAAAGCCTCTAACATGAAAAACCTAAGTCGAAACAGAGGAAACTGACCAAAGCCAAGTAATTAAAATACATAAGTAAAAAGAAAAGAAACATACATAAGATAGGGTAAGACAAACTATCCTCAAAGTGTTAAGAGAAAATATGAAGTGAAGTAAAAGTCTCTCAGTCATATCTGACTCTTTGTGACCCCATGGACTATACAGTCCATGGAACTCTCCAGGCAAGAATACTGGAGTGGTTAGTCTTGCCCTTCTCCAGGGGATCTTCCCAACCCAGGATTGAACCAAGGTCGTCCTGCATTGCAGGTGGATTCTTTACCAGCTGAGCTACATGGGAAACAAGAGAAACTAAAAATATGTAGTCCATTAAATAAGAAAATAGAAAATCCATTAAGCAAGGTGCTGATTAAATTTTTAAATTAGAAAAGACAGAGCTTTTAAACTTAAAATACTGTAACATAAATAAAATTTAATTATAAATTTAAATAGGCTGAGAAAAAGCTTGCAGAGCTCCTAGAAAAGATAACAAGAAGCAGAGAGATAAAAACCAAATGGCAGAAAAACATGACATTCACATCTTAACCCAGGAGGCCTATGATATTGTAAATAGGATTTCCATAAAATAACAGAAAAATTAGAAAAAGAAATTATCAATGAAATATTACTCAGTTTCTCCAAACTAAATGATATATGTCTTCACACTGAAAAAGCTCACTGATTATCCAGCACACTTGATGAAAAATGCTCACACCGCACAGAATCATCTCAAGATTTCAGTATACCAAGGATAGAGAAAACAATGGTAAGAGCTTCCCAAGGGCAGAGAATGGGAATAGTTCACATCCAAAGGAGTATAAATGGCATTAGACTTCTGACAAGTACACTGTGAAACAATTTCTTCCAAGTTTTAAGGATAACCATTTTATTATTTAGAATTTTATCCCCAGACAAATCAAGTGTGATGGTAGAATAGAATGAGTACTCCCTCCAACACCCTAAAAATAACCCTCCATGGACTGATTTCTAGGAAATTACTACAGAATGTGATTTTGCTAGATGGTTAAGTAAATTATGAAGGGAGAAGACACAAGACAACTGAAAATAAAGGATCCCAGTCAGGAAAGGGATAAAGAAAAGTTTCAGCATGGGTGCTATTCAGCAAAACTGAAAGAAGGAACTCCTCCAGGAGACAAAGGAAAGTGATATATTTGAGCATACAGAAAAAGTATTCGTATACATGTGGCAGGGATATTGGAGGAGTACATAATAATTATATTAAGTACCTAGAAACCTAGGTTGGTGAAAAGAGAGGAAATTATTAACTCTACTAGGAAAAAAAGGCATGGACCTAGTTCAGTTTTTGGCCTAAAAGTGTTTATAAGTCATGATATATAAGTATTGGCTAGTTAATTAACCCAAAATTATAATTTTGGCATCAGTGATATATAGAAATGCGAGATAAGTGTATAGAAGAGTTGCTGTCATATATATGATGGTGAGTCAACCAATACTGTTTAAAATTGATAAATGAGTGAATATCATTCAGAAGTTCATAGATTAATCCCAAAGGAAAAAGCCAGAAGAATTGAGGACAGTTGCCTCTGGGGACATAGCGTAGAAAGGTATGTGGCAGAAGAGTACTATTTTTCACTATAAGTCCTTTAATATTATTTTACTTCATAAGCTACATGCCTATGTTACCTTGATAAAAGTTAAATCAATTTAAAAATACAATATCCTCCTTTTTGTGAAAGAGTTAATTGTGCATTGTTTTGGCACTTTGTCGAACATAATAACATTTAAAGACAACAAAAAAAGTCTTTAATTGAATACCTGTTTTATCTCAGTTTTCTAATTTCTTAACATTTAATTGTTCATAATATTCCTTATAACCCATTTTATTTCTGTGAGGTAGGTAGTGATGTCCCCTCTTCTATCCCTGATTTAACTTAACAGTACTTTAGTTGAATCATATTTATTTTGGTGCATTCTGTTTACATTATTTTTTCTCTAAAATATTTTCTGATTTTCATTGCGATATCTTATTTGACTTATTGACTGTTTAAGAATGTGTCATTTAATTTCTACATATTTGTGAATTTCCATGTGCATTTAAGAATGATAGATTAGTGTTGTTGGGTGGAATGTTCTGTAGATCTCTGTTATGTCCAGTTGATTTTTAGTACCCTTTAACTCTTTTATTTCGTTATTTTCTCCCTAGTCACTGCATGTTGAAGATGGAATAGCAAAGTCTCCAACTATTATTTTTCAATTTGTCTATTCTTTCCATTCAATTTTGGAAGTTTTTGCTTCAAGTATTTTGGGATTTTTTTGGTTATGTCCATACATATTTACAGTAGATAAGTCTTTCTGATAGATTGACTCATGATTATAAAATGTCCTTTAGTAAAGAATTTTGTCCTAAGGTCTCTTTTGTCTGATATTAGTGTATCTATTCCAGCTCTCTTTGATTACTGTTTGCAGGGCAACAGAACAGAGACTTTAATGGTCACAAATAACAAATAACACAAACTTCACAGTTTGTGACCACTAAAGTCTCTATTCTGTTACTTTAGTAGCCATCTAATGACTGATAGGGTTTTGAACTGATAAATCTCTTAGCCTTTTGCTGAGGAGGCTCTGTATATATGTTGGAATATGTTCTCATTGCTCCATGGGCAGTTTACAACTCAGCCTTAGACTTAGCTTTCACTTTCTGCTCACACAGAGCCTCAAAGTCAGCCAGCGGTGAAAGCATAAAACCTCTCAAGTCTGTCATGATCATGCACAAGCCCTGCACCTGTTCATGACCCTCTAGGGTCTCAAAAATATATTGGACCTTTTTGTAGTCTTCTGTGAACATTCCATTCTCGAGTTTTCCGTTTAATTTTTTTGATCAGCCTCTTATTAGCCCCAACTATCAAAGCTACCGCCAGTTAGCTTTATTGTTAAACACTTGCCTACTGTCCTAAACAAATGCCTTCAGAATAGGACTGTTTATAGGGCTGAGTCATATGAAATGAAGTGACCTGAAAATGGAGCCATTTAATGACCTGCAAGATTAGTCAAATAGTGACAGTCCTCTGGAGATGGATGTTTTGGGGAACTCTAAATCTGTACTAATCCCGTAAATGGCTGATAGGCTGCAAGCTTATATAGCTACCAGAGTTAGTGGCTCTTCGTTTTCAAGGCTGCTCCAGCTGGACTTGAGAAAGGAACGGAATTATGGAAAATTAAAATGTCATAAGATTTGCTCTTCTTACCAAGATTCAGCTAGTTATTTTGAATAAACAGTCTGGATTGTCATTAAGCCTTCAGCTAATTTCCAGAGTTTTGAAAAACGGTGATTTTGACATTTTTTTCCAGTATTAGCATGCTTTTAGGCAGAAGCTATTTTTGGAGGTCTTTATTCCACCATTCCAAATATTGTGCTGTCTTTTAAAGATAATTCAAATGGTAGCAATAAAACAAAGGAGTATTGTAAATAAGATTTCTATCCTACACACCTTCCCTTCTCCCAAACAGAATATTAGCTAGTGCTAGCAATTACTGTGTTCTTCATAAATATATGCCTAGAAAAGCATGTATGTATTAGAGATAAGATCTATTTCCTTTATACATGTGGAAATATGATGTATATTCTATACCATTTTCTTTGCACTTAGTAATTTACCTTAGATATTGGTCTATATTGATCCATATTGATGAAGCTATCTTAGTCTGTTCTTGCAGCTGTTATAGTTCTTTGGTATTCCTTGATGGATAGTCCATTATTTACACATTTTCTAGTATCAGATATTTGTTGTCTACTATTCTGTTATTTCAAACTAGAATGAAATTAACATTATTTCTTTTACATGTTGACCATGTGGACAGGGAAGCCTGGCTTGCTGCAGTTCATGGGGTCGCAAAGAGTCGGACACGACTAAGTGACTGAACTGATATTACTGCAGGATAAATATATACAGAGTCAAGTAAATCAGAAAGAGAAAAATAAATACTGTGTATTAATGTATATATATGAAATTTAGAAAGACGGTAACAAGGCTTTTTGGACTCAGTGGCAGAAGGTGAGGTGGGATGAATTGAGAGAATAGCACTGAAACATATATGTAAGATAGATGGCCATTGCAAGTTCAATGCATGAAGCAGGGTACCAAAAGTCAGGTGCTCTGGGACAACCCAGAAGGATAGGATGGGGAGAGAAGAGAGAGGGGGTTCAGAATGGGGGATATACATGTATACCTGTGGCCAATTCATGTGGATGTATGGCAAAAAAATCACAATATTGTAAAGTAATTATCCTCCAATTAAAATAAATAATTTTTAAACAATAAAAACATTTTACCTATGTACTGTAAGATGTATTTATTTTTAAATTTTGATGGATATTGCTGAATTGCTACTCCAGTGATGTTTCATTAGTCTGTATTTCTGCCCACAGTAAAAGAATGCTTTCTCTTTTCACTGTTACCACACTGTATTACAAAATATATTCTGCCAAATTCAAAGATGGAAAAATACCTTTATTGTTTTAATTTTCTTCTCTTATAATACCTTTTTACATATTTGTAAATCTTCCTTCACATCACACAGCACCATAAGCGTGCCTGTTTTCACAACCTTCACTCATATTTTTAGGAAGATTTTGATTTTGCAATAGATCTCTGTGAGTTTGTTTTATTTATTATAAATATCCTTATCTCTAGTTGATTATTTGTCATTTGGCATAATTACAGTATTTTTTTCCTTAATTTTTTAAAAACAGTCAAATTTTCCAGTCTTCTTCCTATGGTTTTATGTCTTTTTAGAAAGGTCTTTGCTTCTCTCAGTTTATGAAAATTCAAGCATAATTTCTTCCAAGAACTTACTGTTCCATGTATTTGTTTATTTGGCTGGTTCATTGTTTATGAGTGCTAACAAGTTGTCTCTGCACCATTCCCCTTCTGATTTAAAATGCCACTCTTGTTGGGCATTAAATTCTTTTATGTATAAAGAATATTTCTGGACTCTTTATTCTTTGATTCATTCATTGATGTCTGTGCAAATTTTTCCCTTCTCTAGTGCCAGAATTTTAATGGTTATTTTTCCATAAGACCTTTAGAATTAGCTTGTGTAGTTCTATTTCCTTCTTGGAGGAAAAAAATACTGTTGTTACTTTTGTTGAGATTACGTTAAAAAAACAGTGATCTCAAATCTTGGCAGGTTTCAGTCAGGATCATAAGGAAAACTTGTTGAAACATAGTTTGTTGGGCTCCACCTTTAAAGAGTTTCTGATTCACTAAGTCTGGGTTGAGGCTTGGGAATTTGCATTTTTAATAAATTTCAAGGGTGACATTGATGCTGTTGGTCTGAAGTACTGTACTTTGAGAAACACTGTAGTAAATATATTTGTATACTTATTACACATCCAGTGTTAGTATCATTCTAACAACAAGATAGGTTGTTTCATTTTTCTCCTGTTTTCCCAGTAGAGTTTCATAGTTTTCTTTTTATTGATCCTACTTAAGTTATAAGTTTATTCCTATGCATCTTATTTTTTGTTGCTTTTGTAATAATGGGTAGTTTATAGTTTCACTTAATATCAAAGTCATTCCTCCTTTATTTGGCAATTTGTGAATTATTGCTTATTTATGGTTAACAATTCCTCCTTGTTCAACTTCTTGCAGTGAAAGTGGGGATAGTTTTAAGTTACCATCTGGGAAATTGAAGGGAACCAAAAGAGGCAGGTGAGCCATGATGAGTAAATGATATTAAAATTTTCCCCACTCGTGGCCTAAAATATCTTGCCCTCGTGTGTTTCTTCTACTGCTGGAAAAATTAGTTGGGATAACTACCTAAAATACAGTAAAATCTCTGAAAAATATAGTCCTTACATGACAATTATGATGAATTACTAATGTTTTTCAATCAAATAGCTTGAGTTTTGATTGTATATTTTGAAGCCAAGGGGCATTCCCAGAAGTCTTTGTGAATTCCAAGGGCAAAGGATGAAGGAATGTCAACTAACAAAAAATACTTTTACTGAAGGTAAAAGAACCTTCCAGGACTGTAGCAATATGCTGCTAAATATTATTGCCTAGACTAAGGATATCTGAAGATTATTTTTTAGATCTGCAAGATAGATTTACTAAATTCAGTCTAAATATTCCCGGCAGATAGTGTAATCCAATTTAGTACTTCCTAGTCACCGTAGCACCTCTTTCCTTCTTTTTCTATCAGTAAAAGAAATGAAAAGAAATGGAAAAGACATATCTCCACCCCATTCTTCAATTAGTAGGATCATATCATACTATAGTTGGGGATTTTCTTTGTTCCTGTGGTGGGCAGAATAATAGCTCCCCAAAGATATCCATGTTGTAATCTTCAGAAGCTGTGAACGTGTTAACCTTAAATGGCAAAGGGGAATCCGGGTTGCAGGTGAAGTTAAAGTTGCTAATCAGCTAACCCTTAAAATAGGGAGAGTATCCTGAATTATGCAGGTGATCCAGTATAATCACAAGAGTCTTTAAACATGAAAGGGAAAGGCAGGTGAGAAGGTGAGAATGATTTCATATGAAAAGGAAGGACTCAGCCTGCCCTTGTGCATTTTGAAAATGGAAGAGAGGAACCTCAAGCCAAGGAGTGGTCTGAGGCCTCTAGAAGGGGGAATCATCAAGGAAACTGATTCTTGCTAAATGCTTCCGAAAGGAATGCAGCTCTACCAGCAGTTTGATTTTAGCCTGGTGAGACCCATGCAAGATTGCTAACCTACAGAATATAAGCTAATAAATTGTGTTGTTTTAAGGCAGAAGTTTGGGTTATTTTGGCAGCAAATAGGAAATTAATGCAGTTACTAAGCAATTAGGACAGAGCCCTCACAAATATTGAAGATTTGCTTGATGGTTTAACAGGTGGGTAAAGTTATGCTTAATATGCTACACGCTTCCATTTTTTCCTCAAATTGTTAGAATTTGTCCAAAATTCTAAAAGGTTAACTTTTTTCCAATTAACATATTTTTTGGAAGTTTAATAACTCAGTTTATTTAGGTCAATACATTTTCTATCTGCAGTTACTTACCTGGAAATTTGGACTATCTGCAAAATGACAGGGGACCATCTTGAAAACTAGCCTGAAAAACAGCTGAGTCAAAACTAAGACTGAACTTTGATTTGGAGGCTCAGACACTTAGAACCTTTTCTAGGACTGCTAAGTGACATTGGGTGAATTGTTTAACCTCTCCATGGCTCTTTCTTATAACAGAATTTACATTACAAAGTTGTGTTGAGGATTACCTAAAATGACGTTATGTATAGCAGTTAGTCTGGTTCTGTCCCATAGGCAGAAAATTATAAGATGAAGATAGATAATAATAATAAAAAAAATCATTGTAGTACCTTTCATCATGGAAGCAAAAATTCTAGACAACCCAGGATTTGCCAAAAGCATAAACACAGCAATTGATATTTGTAATTGCATTCTTGAGTTATCAAGTGTACAATTTAAAGTGGTTTTTTTTGGAAGATATTTAAAATATGTGAGCATTGTTGCTTAAAGTGGCAAGCTTTTTGTACCTGGAAAATTAATTTATGTGGAATTTATATTAAGTGTCAAATGAGTAAAATATTTTTAAGTGTTTTTCATTATAATCGAAACCTTAGCTCTTTGACTTGTTATTCATCTATACAGCTATAAGCCATTTTACTTACCCTTTCTGAGCCTAAGTTTCTTCTATAAAATTTAAGTAATAGTTACCTGGCAATGTGGTTTGGAGGATTCAAGATATGCTGTATTTTAGTATGAAGCATCTTGCAGAGCATATAAGTGAGTGCTTAGTAAGTGGTGGTTATTCTTGTGATGTTTTGTGCTCCTCTAAGATTGCATTGCCTAAAGTCAACACTGACCTAGTTGCGAAATCCTATGGATCCTACTCTTTCATTATTTTAGTTTCTACTGTATTTGGTGCTATTGAACTTCGTAAATTCTTTCTTTTCTCCTTCTCTAGAGTTCTTCTTACTCTTGTGGGTATTCTTCAGATTTTTTGCTTGCTTTTCTTCCCTTGCCCTCTCCTTAAATATTGGTGTTTCCCAATTTCTTTTACTTCAGTTCACTTCAGTCACTCAGTTGTGTCCGACTCTTTGTGATCCCATGGACTGCAGCATTCCAGGCCTCCCTGTTCATCACCAACTCCCCCAAGTTTACTCAATCTCATACCCAGTTTCTTTAGGTCTTTAGAATTTCCTTTTTCCTCTTACGCATTGTTTCTGGGTATGAAATGCTTCACAACACCAGCTGAAACCATTTCTCCAAGAACCAGTTGGAATATCCCAGAGACCTCTCCCAACAGAGTATATCTAAGAATTAAGTTATAATCATCTTCTGTATACTTTTTCTTTCTTCTCTCTGCCCATATGGACATTGCTCATTCTTTCAGTTAATTAAATATTCATTGAGTGTCTACTGTGTTCTAAGCCATGAAGATACAGTAGTGGAGTAAACAAGTTACAAATCCTTACCCATCAGGGATCCTGTTTCTAGTGAGAGACAAAAGTAATAAAATGTGTATCTGATACTGATAAATTCTGTGGAGAAAAGTAAAGCAGGGAAGAGAACTAAGGAAAGCCAAGATGAGGAAAGCCAGGAAGACAAGGAGGCAACAGAGGATGAGGCCCTTGAATAGCATCACCAACTCATTTGATAGGAGTTTGAGCACACTTCAGGAGACAGTGAAGAAGAGGGAAGCCTGGCATGCTGTAGTCCATGGGTGGCAAAGAGTTGGATGTGACTTGGCGACTGAACAGCAACAAGATAAGGATAAGTTGCAATTCTAAGTAGAATTTTTGGGAAGCCAGTCACTGAGAAGGTGCCATTCGAGCAAAGATCTGAGGAGGTGAGGGAGCCAGCGATGTGGATATCTGGAGGAAGGTTATTTCAGAATGGGGAGGTAGCAGCTGCACCCTGTGAGGCAAGGGTGTGTCTGGCATTTTGAAGAAACAGTGAGGTAGCCATAGTGCCTGGCCTGTTGTTGAGGGGGAGAGCAGCAGAGAGAGGTGAGAGTTGTAGGAAACATGATTTTGTTGGTCCTGTCTACAAATTTTCTTAAAAATTGAGAACTGTCCTTCAGTACTTGTCTCATTTCATTTCCTCCTCTTATCTCTAGTAACTCAGCAAATTTTATGGGTTACAGCACCTATATTACTCTGTCCTCGTCATTCTCACTGCTTTTGCCCTAGTTCAGGCCTTTATTGTTGATCGACTAGCTGATATGCTGCTAGCCTCACACTTCATGTTCAGTACTCATGCAAGAGATTGTTTTGAACAACTTCTGTATTGTAGGCCGTGTAGTAGGTATTGTGGATATAATGGTCATCAACGTAGACATGACCATTGTCCTTAACAAAATTCTCAGTAATTTGAGAGAAAATCATACAAGCAGTTAGTAAAATGACTATAATAAGTACTTTGAGATGGGAAGTACAAGCACTCTTAGTACTTAGTGATGGTTGGGCAACTCTGACTTATGTGGATTAGCACATGCTTTCTAGGAGAAATTATCTTTCTTTTGAACGCTAAAGGATAACTGGAAGTTAGACCTTCAAAGAGAAAAGTGTTTCCAAGCAAAGGGACTGCTTTTGTGAATGCCCAGATAATAGAACTGAAGGTAGGTAGCATAATGTGACCAGCTAGAGAACAGAAAAGAGTAGCTCAGACTCAAGCTGGAGAGGTAGAAGGGAGCCAGATCATGTCTGGTATCTTAAGGTCCTTTTGAAGTGTTCAGTTACTCCAGTTGCTACCAGAATGATTGTTTTGTGACTTGAATATAATAATTTATCTCCCAGAATTAAAACCCACCAATGACTTCCTATTGTTGTTGTTCAGTCGCTCAGTCCTATCAGACTCTTATCCCATGGACTGCAGCATACCAGGCCTCCCCTGTCCTTCACCATCTCCCAGAGCTTGCTCAAACTCATGTCCATTGAGTTGGTGATGCCATCCAACCATCTCATTCTCTGTCATCCCTTTCTGCTCCTGCCTTCGATCTTTCCCAGCATCAAGGACTTTTCCAGTGTCAGTTCATCACATCAGGTGGCCAACGTATTGGAACTTCAGCTTCATCATCAGTCTTTTCAATGAATATTCAGGACTGATCTCCTTTAGGATTGACTGGTTGGATCTCCTTGCACTCCAAGGGACTCTCAAAAGTCTTCTCCAACACCACAGTTCGAAAACATCACTTCTTTGACACTCTGCCTTCCTTATGGTCCAACTCTCACATCTGCACATGGCTAATGGAAAAGCCATAACTTTGACTTTGTGTACCTTTGTCATCAAAGTAATATCTCTGCTTTTTAATATACTGTCTAGGTTTGTCTTCCTATTGACTTTAGATTAAATTCAAGTTCTATAATACAGCGCACATTCCCTTCTTTTTCATTTCTTTTGTATTGTAACACTGGTTTATAACAGAAGTGCCATGTGTACATTTTATTTCGACTTTGGATACCCTACAGAGTACTCACTACCAGAAGTTTAATTTCTGTTCATCACTATCTGGTTGATCCCCTTTACCCATTTCAGACACCCCTACCACCGCCCACTCCCTGCCCTCTGCTAACCTCTGCTGTGTTCTCTGTATCTTCATGTTTGCTTGGTTTGGTTTGTCCATTTATTTTATTTGTTTTTAGATTCTCATAATGAAATTAATATAAATATTTGTCTTTCTCCATCTGACTTATTTCACTTAGCATAATTCCCTCAAAGTCCATTTATGTTGTCACAAGTGGACAGGTTTCATCCATTTTTATGGCTGAGTAGTATCCCATATTCTTGTATATGTGTGTACGTATAAATTAAAAAGAAATATATATTTTAACATCATCTTTATCCATTCATTTGTTGATGAGCCTTAGGTTGTTTCCATATCTTCATTGTTATAAATAATGCTGCAAAGAACATAGGAATGCATATATCTTTTCAAATTAGAGTTTTTGTATTATTTGGGTAAATATCCAGAAGTGGGATAGCTGGATCATATGGGTAGTTCAGTTCTTAATTTTTGTGAAATCCTCATATTAGGTTAAAGCGTCTGCCTCAAATGCAGGAGATCCGGGTTCCATCCCTGGGTTGGGAAGATCCCCTGGAGAAGGAAATGGCAATCCACTCCAGTATTCTTGCCTGGAGAATCCCATGGATGGAGAAACCTAGTAGATTACAGTCCATGGGGTCACAAGAGTCGGACACGACTGAGCGACTTCACCTCATACTGTTTTCTATTGAGACTGCACCAGTTTACATTCCCACCAACAGTGTATGCAAGTTCCTTTTTCAGCACACAAGGTTCAGTAATCTGTCTTTTCCCTCTTCAGTGTCAGTTCCTCAGGCCCCACTCTTAAGCTTATATACCAATAGTATAGAACTCCTTGTAATTGCCCTGCAGGAGAGAGAAATTTTAAATTTCCAGGCCTTTGCAAATATTGGAATATTCTTTGGCCCTTGCTAGCTTTTTAAATTCATTTTTGCTTTCAAAATTAATCTCAGATGTCATCTTCTCTGAGAATCTTTCCCTGAAAACTCAAAGCTAATCATTTCCTCTTCTGTGCTGCCACCCACTTCTGTGTGATCTTTTCGTTGCAATTATCTCGATCTATAACAGTTTGTTTATATGTTAAAACATCTCCACTAGTGTGAACTCTGAAGGTCTGTGGGCTTTTGTTTTTGTTTCTGTGTATCCTAAGTACATGGCACTTAGCCATACTTAGTAAACATTTAATGAATTTAACTAATATAAAGGAAAGCTCAGTTAATTTTGACCAAAAAACAATGAGAATTATTTATAGGAAAGAATTAACCTTCATTTGTAGCTCATTTAAACCAAAAGATTTTGATAACATTCAGCATATTTTAGCAAAGAAATCAGACATTTCTCAGAGAATGTCCCACCAAAGTCCAGTCTGATACATAAATCTAACTTGCATCTTTTTAAAGACTCTAAAGGCATTACACACTTAATTTAGCAACGTCTTCAGTTTTTGCTTTCGAAACTTGCAGAAATTTCCCTATCATACTTGTGCACTTCTACTGTTTTTATTAACTTTAAATTCCTTTCTTTCAGTCACATGAAGTGATAGGCTCACAGTGAAATACTTTAATCATTTTATAAATTAATATTTGAATCAAAATAGGTTCATTTTTATTTTCTTATAATCTTTATATTTTCCATCTCTGGTTGCTGTTCTTTAAAAATCTAATGTTTAATCATAGACAATGAAATGATTTCACCAATGTAGGTGTATAAGTATCCCGAAACACAAAACTAGCCTTCCTGGCACTTCAGAGACCTTGAGTAGTCTCAAGCTTCACCTCATCCATACTCATATTCCTTCCATAGAAGCCATTAAAACACCCACTGTAAAAACCTACTACAGATGCGTCAGAATCTCAGAATTGTCTTATTACTATAGGCAGTTCTAAAAGAAGAAACATAGATGACAAGTAAATATTTTCAAAAATTAAAACTTTAATATTGATCACTGACAATAAAGAAAGATGTATTTTTCAAACCTTTCTCACTGGCAGAGGTTTTTACTTTTTAATACTAGTAATACATGTGTATGGATGTGAGAGTTGGACTGTGAAGAAAGCTGAGCGCCAAAGAATTGATGCTTTTGAACTGTGGTGTGGAGAAGACTCTTGAGAGTCCCTTGGACTGCAAGGAGATCCAACCAGTCCATTCTAAAGGAGATCAGCCCTGGGATTTCTTTGGAAGGGATGATGCTAAAGCTGAAACTCCAATACTTTGGCCACCTCATGCGAAGAGTTGACTCACTGGAAAAGACTCTGATGCTGGGAGGGATTGGGAACAGGAGGAGAGGGGATAACAGAGGATGAGATGGCTGGATGGCGTCACCAACTCTATGGACATGAGTTTGAGTGAACTCCAGGAGATGGTGATGGACAGGGAGGCCTGACATGCTGCAATTCATGGGGTTGCAAAGAGTCAGACACAACTGAGCGGCTGAACTGAACTGAATACACTTGAAAATTAGTGTACTGTGAGAGTGATTCAGATACTACTGATGAAAGTATGAATTGGCCTGCTTTTTTGAAAGCAGTTTAATGGTATATATTGAAAATTGCTTAATGTTCATACTTATGAATACCTAAAAATCTCATCCTGATGGAAATGTTTTAGAAGTAATGGTGGTGGTTACATAACATTGTGAATGTATTAAATGACACTGAATTGTTCACTGTAAAATATTTAATTTTATATTATGTGAATTTTACCTCAAATTGTTTTAAAATATTCATCCTAAGGAAATAATGTAGAAATGTTAATGAATAAGGATATTCTACTCAGCACTATTTAATAGCAAAAAATTATAAACAAAATAATTGCTTAATAGAAAGGGAGCAATTATATATGATATACCTATATGCTAGTCAACTATGCAGCCATTGCAATAACATTTTAAACAATTTTTAATGAAATGGGGAAATGCTCAAGGCAATATGTCATATGAAGAAAATATAATACAAAATTATACTTTTGAACAGTTTTTTAAAACAAGCATACATAGGGAAACATGGGAAAATTTTGAGTATTCCTTGAGTTATGACCAACTTAGACAGCATATTAAAAAGCAAAGACATTACTTTGCCAACAAAGGTCCATCTAGTCAAAGCTGCGGTTTTTCCTCTACTGGTGTATGGGTATGAGAGTTGGACTATAAAGAAAGCTGAGCACTGAGGGAGTGATACTTTTGAACTGTGGTGTTGGAAAACACTTTTGAGAGTCCCTTGGACTGCAAGGAGATCCAGCCAGACCATCCTAAAGGAAATCAGTCCTGAATATTCATGGGAAGGACTGACGCTGAAGCTGAAACTCCAATGCTTTGGCCACCTGATGTGAAGAACTGACTTCATTTGAAAAGACCCTGATGCTGGGAAAGATTAAAAGTGGAAGGAGAAGGCGACAACAGAGGATTAGATGGTTGGATGGCATCACTGTACTCAATGGTCATGAGTTTGAGTAAACTCTGGAAGTTGATGGACAGGGAGGCCTGGCGTGCTTCAGTCCACAGGGTTGCAAAGAGTCGGACACTACTGAGCGACTGAACTGAGCTCCTTTAGTACATGAAGCCCTTCCTTGTACCAGATTTGAAATGGCAGGCTTCCCACTCAAATCTCTTGCCGATGACTCTGTTAAGATCATCAGCCATGGAGGCTCAAATTTTGTCAGTAGTCCATTCATTATATCCAGAACCTTAACCATCATGGTACAAAGAACCAGAAGAAAAGAAAATGTTATTAACATACTACATTGGAAAGTTATACTTGGCAGTTTATCCTGTCTTTTACCTGTAAATAAGTTAAATAGCATTGAAGGGCTTACTTGGAGGGAACATCAAATTTATTAAATATGTACCATTCATACAACTGTATGCTAAATATATTTACATTCATCATCTCCAGAAACATTGCATAGTTAAAACTTTATATACTCACAGTTACAGATGGGAAAAAGTCAAACGTTTTGCTCTGACTTATACAGAGCAAGTATAAATTGAATACACTTGAATACTAAATTGAGTAAATTACTAAACTGAGTAGCAGTAAACTGAGGGTTAAACACTAGTACCCTACTTCTAAACTCATGCTTTTTCTACTCCACAACTAGGTTTTATTTTTTTGCACCATGATACACCTCACTACCACAAACCCTCAAGTACCAATAGTCCTCAGTTTGCAAATAAATTCTGTTCTAAGTATGTTTCTGAATTAGAAGTGTACATGTTAAACACCTTTTCTCATAGACAGAGCATTAAGCTCATTAAGGGTCAACTCTTAAGTGTGTTGAACTGGTAAATACTGAATACTTAGAGTGCCACTCCCATAACAACTACTAATTTTTATTGAAATTTTCCATGTGCCAGGTACCATTCTAAATTCTTAGTAACCATTTTAATCATCTCAGCAACCCTAGTAAATGCCAGTATAATTCACATTTTTATATAAGGAAGCCAAACACAAGGTCACATAGGTAATTGCTGCCAAAGCCAAAATTTGAATCCAAATAATCTGAGCTTACACTGGCCCTGGTATTCTCCTTAACACAGTGTTCCTGGTAGCTACTAAGAAACCCAAATTGGCACAGATTTAAAATCTGTCTGCATTCTAAAAGTGTGCAATGTACATTGGTTGTCAACCCTGTCTACACATCAGAAATACTCACTACACATCAGAAGTACTTGTGGGGTTTTCTCGACATACAGAGGCCCAGTCAACTATGGACAAATGAATCATTATCTTTGAGGGTGAGTTATGGATGTCTGTGTTAGGTTCCACAAATGATTTAGCTGTGGAGTTGTCTCATGTATACACAAAACAGATAGAATTGTAATGGTATCAGGCTCTCATATCTGGCAGTTTTTAATGTTTACAACAATGTTAAGCAAGGTAGTATTGCTTATTGATTGGTAGTGTGGCCTATGGAGCTTTACTTCCTGACTAATTTACTAATTTTGTCAGTTTGAGCATGTTATGTAATGTGTGTTAACCTTAGTTTCTTGATGCATGAAACACGGTAAATGTTGTTAAGCAGCATTCAGGATTGGTGTGAGGATCAAGAGAATAAATGTAAGTGAAAGTTCAGCACAATACCGAAAGAAAAAAATCCCAAAGTTTAAAGTAGATATATAAGTATACACTGATATTATAGATAATCAGAAAGTAATGTGGGTAGGATAGTCATATGTTACAGAGAACAACCAGAGCATTTTGAGACCACATAAGAGAGCTTCCTAGAAGTGAAGGCATTTTCAGAGGTTACGTGAAATATGGCAGGAACCTGTTAAGTGGGATCATTCCAAGACATTGGATCTATAGTGGGAAAAATCTTTGAGAAAAATAAGCAGAGGAGTTTAAAATTTTTGTTGAAAGTTATATTTAGAGATAGACTTGCATCTAAGTTCCTTAATATGGGATTTTGGATCTCTATCCACCTGAATTTGATTTGCTTTATATCTTGTTTCTTTAAGGATTAAAAAGGAGTTATTACTCTCTCCTACCTCTTAGCTTCCATGGTATTTTATTTGTATATATGCGTCTTTGGTGATTTGTACACACTGATATCTCCAACTCTTTGTTCTCCTGAAAACACGCAAGAGCACCCTGAAACTGGTCTCATATATAGTAGGGTTTCCAAATGTTAATGTATTGAATTGAAAGAGAAAGCCCAATTATGTTCTTTGATGTTGATTTAATAGAGGAACTATGATGTATATATAATACTAGCAATATGGACGTCTAAAATTAGGTTTATGTTGAGATATCTACGAAGGAGTTAATAAATTATTTGTAGCTTCAAGAGCTAGGTCTTATTAACAACCAGGAAATGCTTTTGGTAGGTGACCATTTGTTATTTCTTCCAAGATGCATTTTTTAGTCATTGAAACTTTAGTGTCAAACCTTGTTGTTCTTCAGTTGCTAAGTCCTGACTCTTTGGGATCCTGTGGACTACAGCATGTCAGGGTTTCCTGTCTGTCCTTCGCTATCCCCTAGAGTTTGCTCAGACTCATGTCCACTGAGTCAGTGATGCAATCTAACCATCTGATCCTCTGCTATTCTCTTCTTCTGCCTTCAGTTTTTCTCAAGATCAGGGTCTTTTCCAATGAGTCAGCTCTTCACATCAGGTGGCCAAAGTATTAGAGCTTCAGCTTCAGCATCAGTCCTTCCAATAACTATTTAGTTTAACTTCCTTTAGTATTGTCTGTTTTGATATCCTTGATATCCAAGGGACTCTCATGAGTCTTCTCCAGCACCACAGAATTCAAAGTCTCAATTCTTTAGTAATCAGCCTTCTTCCTTGTCCAACTCTCATATCCATACATGACTACTGGAAAAACAATAGTTTTGAATATGTGGACCTTTGTCAGCAAGGGGATGCTTCTGCTTTTTTATGCTGTCTAGGTTTGTCATAGCTTTTCTTCCAAGGAGAAAGCGTCTTTTAATTTCATGGCTACAGTCACAATTCACATTGATTTTGGAGCCCAAGAAAATAAAATATGGCACTGCTTCCAATTTTTTTCCCATCTGTTTGCCATGAAGTGATGAGGCTGGATGCCAGGATATTAGTTTTTTGAATATTGAGTTTTAAACCATCTTGTTCACTCTCCTCTTTCACCCTCAAGAGACTCTTTAGTTCCTCTTCACTTTCTGCCATAAGGGTGGTGTTACCTGTGTATCTAAGGTTGTTGATATTTCGCCCAGCAATCTTGATTCCAGCTTGTGATTCATCCAACCCAGCATTTTGCATGATGTACTCTGCAAGTAAATTAAATAAGCAGAGTGACAGTATACAGCCTGGTTGTTCTCCTTTGCCAATTTGGAACCAGTCTGTTGTTCCAAGTCTGGTTCTAATGTTGCTTCTTGACCTGCATTCAGTTTTCTCAGGAGGCAGGTGAGGGGGTCTGGTATTTCCATCTCTTTTTAGTGTCAAACCTAATGACACTCTTTATTCTCATAGTCTGTTTGGAGAAGTCAGTCATACCATATCTAATCTCTATCTTTGAAGTGAAAAAGAGAGTAAGGAAAGGAAAGCGGATAAATAAATGAGCAAAGAGGAGAATCTAAAATGTGTATTGTGTAATTTTGTCCCTTCACAAGATATTACAGTGGCAGACTTAGAAGCAGAGTACCTGGAATGTCACACTCTTAGTAAACCAAAAAACACCACACCTACTCAGCAAACAAAAGTCTATGCTGAGCAGAAGCATATCATGCAAATGGTGCTTTGCAAGAATGGGGCTGTACTTCTTTCCCATTGCACTTTTTCCACTATATCAGTCATTTCATAGGCACATGAATTTAAATTCTGATAGATACCCTTGACACTTTACCCTTAGCCCAATTGAGGAGTGTGTCAGCTTTCTTCACCGTAATGAGGAATTTGTTTTCTCTTAAGATCCAAAAACATTTATAGGGTAAAAGCCATGCTTTTAAACCTGGTTATGTCTGCTATATTTGTGCTATATTAAATGTATACACTCTGTTTCTTCCCAGGAGGAAACTGTAGTTTGAATTCTAATTAATAAATATTTAATTGAAAAGATGTGTTTGGGATTGATTGCATAGATGTTTTTCTACAAAGTGCTGACCCTTAGGAGAAGGTAGACTTTGATTTCTTCCTTCTATTTTCCATATGTAATATATGATGGGCTTCCCAGTTGGCTCAGTGATAAAGAATTCCCCTGCCAGTGCAGAAGAGACAGAAAACCTGGGTTCACTGCCTGGGTCAGGAAGATCCCCTGGAGGAGCAAATAGAACCCACTCTAGTATTCTTGCCTGGAGAATCCAATGGACTGAGGAGTCTGGAGTGCTACAGTCCATGGCTTCACAAAAGTCTGATACAACTGAAGGGACTTAACATGCCCACATACTGATGTAATTCAATGAAATGAATTTTCTGGAAATGAATATGCTGGGAACTAGAAACAACTGTGTAGATGTTCTTGATCACTGTGCTGATTCTCCTGTAGACTTTTCTGCAGTATTCCATCAAGCAGGGGATAATTGAAGCGCCTAAGCTCCAAATTATGTGGGTTTTGTTTTTGTTTTTGGTATTGGAAATGTGTTTCTACCTTTGAAAACCATGTATTAATAGTAAATGTAGCTAGGTTCCTAGGACAGAGTTCCCAGAGATCACATCATCCTGACCATCTGTGAAAAGGAAAGGTTTCTCTCATTTTTGAATCATTGTTGACAACTATATCACTGGAAATATCACTAGAAATAGATGAACCCATAGAAAAGAGGATTCCTGAGAGATTACACTTTACAACATTGCTACATTAATGATACTTTGAAAAAAGTGCTGTGTTGCTAAAGCAGGACTTATATTAACATGTTCCTGTCAGTCAGTCAGTTCAGCAGCTCAGTTGTGTCCTCTTTGTGACTCCATGAAATGCAGCACACCAGATTTCCCCGTCCATCACCAGCTCCTGGAGCTTTCCATCAAGTCAGTGATGCCATCCAACCATCTCATCCTCTGTCCTTCCCTTCTCCTCCTGCCTTCAATCTTTCCCAGCATCAAGGTCTTTTCTAATAAGTCAGTTCTTCACATCAGTTGGCCAAAGTACTGGAGCTTCAGCTTCAGCATCAGTCCTTCCAATCAGTATTCAGGACTGATTCCTTTAGGATGGACTGGTTGGATCTCCTCACAGTCCAAGGAACTCTCAGACTTCTCCAACACCATAGTTCAAAAGCATCAATTCTTCGGCGCTCAGCTTTCTTTACAGTCCAACTCTCATATCCATACGTGACTACTGGAAAAACCATACCCTTGACTAGATGGAACTTGTTGGCAAAGTAATGTTTCTGCTTTTTCATATGCTGTCTAGATTGGTCACAGCTTTTCTTCCAAGGAGCAAGTGTCTTTTAATTTCATGGCTGCCGTCACCATCTGCAGTGATTTTGGAGCCCCCAAAATAAAGTCTCTCACTGTTTCCATCATTTCCCCATCTTTTTGCCATGAAGTGATGGGACCAGATGCCATGATCTTAGTTTTTGAATGCTGGGTTTTAAGCCAGCTTTTTCACTCTCCTCTTTCACTTTCATCAAGAAGCTCTTTAGTTCCTGTTTGCTTTCTGCCTTAAGGGTGGTGCCATCTGCCTATCTGAAGTTACTGATATATCTCCCGGCAGCCTTGATTCCAGTTTGTCCTTCATCTAGCCCAGCATTTCTCATGATGTATTCTGTATATAAGTTGAGTAAGCAGGATGACAGTATACAGCCTGGACATATTCCTTTCCCAATTTGGAGCCAGCCCATTGTTCCATGTCCAGTTCTAACTGTTGTTTCTTGACCTGCATACAGATTTCTCAGGAAGCTGGTAAGGTGGTCTGGTATTCCAGTCTCACAGAGTTTTCCACAGTTTGTTGTGATCCACACAGTAAATATATGGCATTGGTACTCTGTTTTTCCTGTAAGTATACAGATATTCCCTCCCTCTTGAACTTCCTTCCACCCATCTAGTGGTCACAGAGCAGCAGGCTGAGTTCTCTGTACTATACAGCTGCTTACCACTAGCTCTCTGTTTTATATATGGCGGTGTAGGTATGTCAGAGCTACTCTCAACACATCCTGTGCTCGCCTTCCCCTACTGTGTCCACAAGTCCATTCTCTGCATCTGTGTCTCTTGCTCTGCAAATAGTTTCTGTACCAAAAATCTGTGCTATTTTTCTAAATTCTAAGCTCTCGATCACTTTGTAATATAACAGACATATAATTTTAAAATGTAGTAAATCTTAACTTTGATGTTAGCAACTAACAAAACCATGTGGAAAGGTGGAGCAGAGCACTAGACTAGGGCTTGGGTTCTACCACCAGAATTTTCCAGTATAGGGCCAGAGCTTTGGCCTTCCAGTCTCTCTGTTTTCTCATCCTCTAAATGAGAATGATAACACCTATACCCTAAGCTTTTAATATTTAAATCACATTATACTAGGGAAAGTTTATGACATGAACTAGAAAGTGTGTTAATAAACTAAAAAGTCAGTTAAATATTCGTTTAATCCAGATCGGATTTTCACAGGTTGGGAAAAACATGTTTTGATTTCTGTTCATTTAAAACCTTTAATTCCTGTGACTGAATTGTTATAGGTTGTCCCATTCACAAGGAATGAGTCTAAGCATTCTGGATTCTGAGCATCTGACTTGTGAAGATCTAATGAATGCCACATTTGTGCTGTGCCCTCAGGGTTTCCTATAGAGGAAAAGGTTTCTTCCTTGAGTCTTCATGTTGCCTCTGCCTGTAGACCACATTCTGCAAGCCTCCTAATCAGGAACCTAAACACATCTTATAGGAGCTTTGCTGTTAATAGGATTGATTTTCATGGTTTCCCCCTACCAAAGTTGTTGTATTCTTAACATAATTAAACAACTGAGCTCTTGTGAGAGTATAACTGTACTCACTGTATTTCCTATTGTAAATATGCCTTTCCCTCAGGTGGACTAGACTAGTTATCTTCATGTTGACCTTGATTCTGAGTCAGCTTTTTCTTCAGACTGGAGCTTCTTTCAGCCTGCTTCATGTCCAAGCCAAAAAACTCTGTACCCAGAGAACTTGTTAATAAAATAGTAGTGTAGCTTATTAAAAACCTTTTATAGATTGATGAGCTGTTAGAAGCACTTTACTCATATTACATGAGTTTTCAAGAGAAGTGAAATACATTTTAAAGAAATAATAATAATTGCAGGGAGAGAAAAACTTTGTATTAACGTGCTCAGGTAAATTTTTTTAAGTCAACAAGTCCACATCCCCTTTTCCACACTTTGCTTAGTCTTAGAAGGTATGATTTTTAGAAAATAGCTCTTTTATCTTTTGAGCTGGGTGACTTGCTGTAAAATTTAAATGAATTATAGTAGTTTAGGTGTATTTCATTTAATGGAATTATTAACAGTGTAGTTCTTAATACATAGCCATACACAAACATTTTTTCCTGATTTTCACTTAGAAAATTAAGAGATACACATATTTGAAATATCCTCATATTGGGAGATTGTTGTTGTTCAGTCACTGAGTCATGTTCAACTCTTTGCAACACCATGGACTGTGGGAGGCCAAGCTCCTCTGCCCTGCTTTGTCTATGTTGGGAAGTGGTGTTATGCTAGTAATACTTCCTGCAAGTATTGTATATATGAAGAAGGTCTTATGTTATGGATCACAAATGAAAAGTTCTGAAAATTGCATAAAAACTGTTAATAATATTTTGAAGTTATTTGTGAAAAGAACATTTGAGAGGAAATAAGGCAACCTGGATCCTAGCCCTTTATCCCTGTTAGAACCTTTGGCAAGTCAGCCTTTTAGCTTGTTTTCTCTTCTTGAAACTGAACCAAGCTCTGGGAGATTGTTAAGTTTCTTCTGTAAATTTCTTCTTTTTAAAATGTATTATATTGACATGTAATTGATTTACAGTGTGTTCTGGGGTACAGCAAGGTGATTTAGTTATACACACACATGTATTCCTTTGCATACTCTTTCTCCATTGTGGTTTATCAGAGGATATTAATTATAATACTTCTCTTTGCTTTACAGTAGGACCTTGTTATTTATTCTGTATATAATACTTTGCATCTGTTAATCTTGAAATCCCATCTTCCCTCCCCCTTGGCATTCACAATTCTGTTCTCTAAGTTTATTTCTGTTTGATAGGTAAGTACATTTGTATCATATATTAGATTCCCCATATAAGTGATATCATATGGTACTTGTCTCTTTCTCATTTATTTCATTTAGTATGATAATCTCTAGGTCCATCCATGTTGTTCCCCAGCTATACATTTCTGTTATTCTTGTTATTAAAATTTGATTTGATACAAAATTAGACATAGTATACATAAAATGATTGTTTTTACTCAAGAGTTATTAATAGCACAATATGTAGCATGCTGCTAAGTCACTTCAGTCATGTCTGACTCTATGCCACCCCATAGATGGCAGCCCACCAGGCTCCCCTGTCTCTGGGATTCTCCAGACAAGAACACTGGAGTGGGTTGCCATTTCCTTCTCCAATGCGTGAAAGTGAAGTCACTCAGTCGTGTCCGACTCTTAGCAACTCTATGGACTAAAGCCTACCAGGCGCCTCCGTCCATGGGATTCCCCAGGCAAGAGTACTGGAGTGGGGTGCCACTGCCTTCTCCAAATATGTAGCATAGCATAGTTTAAAGAAAAATGTCATTTCTTTACGCACACACTTGCTTTCAACCTTTTTTCTCAGTTCTCTGTAAAAACTCACAACTAGAGTCAGTTTCACAGCTACATTATTACTCTTGGTTAAGATACATAATTTGTGTATAGTCCCCCCCCGCCCAGTGGTATGTTTAGCTTTTGGAAGATCACCAAATAATAAATAAACTTTAATAAACCTACATTAGTGGGTAGTAGGTGACCAAAGATTCCCTTATATGGTCCACAGCACTCAAGACTTAGCCATCCAGTCTGTTTTAGGTGTTCAGTTGGCTATAAGCACTAATCCAAAGTGAGACACTGAGCAGAGTGAAGATCCAGAAATAGTAATCCATCAGATTTGGCATCACATTGCTGACAGGAGCTCTGGCATTATGGTAATGGTACCAGGACCTGGACCTGAGCTTTCCTGGTCAGCAACTATCACCTGACCCCAAGAAACAAATACTATGGGACACGCAAAGGGAGGTACAACCCTAAGATGCACGTTGGACAGATGCTGAGAAGAGCCAAGAAAGCCTTTACAGCTGAGGAAGAATTCAAATCTGAGTAAGAGAAATTTTGCTTAGGTCAGGGCAATATTATTTTCTTGGAGAAAGTATTTGTGGATCCTCCACATGACTTTATCCATTATTTGATTTTTTTTTTCCTTAGTAGTATAGGCCTTCAAGTTTCAGTAAGAATGTAGCCATTTATTAGTGCCCAGCCAGAATGATTATTTGCTGTGATGCGTCACATTCTTTTTCTGGTGGTGGTTGGTCCTTGTTTGTGACATTTTAGGAGTCTATAAGGATTATTTCCTGAAAGAGTTAAATCAGAAGCCATCATTATTCCTTGAACTTATAATGTATGTTTCCTAGTGTCTTTGTACAAGGCTCCTATTGTGTTAGCATTTTGAATTGAGAAAATTACAAGCTACCTTATTATTAGTAATACTAAGTATGTCAGCATACTTTCAGCTTCCAGGTAAAACTGGTTTGCCAAAATTTCACCAACATTTTGGACTAAATTGATTTTGTTGGAATGATCACTCTGGTGATTGGGAGCTACCTGACAGTTTTAATAGGTAGTGTCCATATGCTTTTGTATATGTCCAAATATGCTTTTGTATATGTCCGTATATGCTCTGTCCATATGCTTTTGTAGCCCTTCACCATTTTGTACACACAGGCCTTCCAAAGGGCAGCACCTGCATCTAAGTCATGCGGCTGCCTTTGAGCTGCTGAAAGCCACTGGGCAAAGACTTTAAGCAATGGCTGACAGGTTTCAGCTTCCTCAGTCCTGGCTTAGACAATTCTGAGACATGTATCTTATACCATTTTCAGATTCCCACATTAGATTAAGTTTCCATTGGCCTCTGCAATAGCTAACTTAATAACTCACCCTGTATTAGCTGCCTGCCCTTCCCTCACCTTCCCCACTCCTCTACCAGTTATGCTGAACCTCTCAAAGAAACTTCCCATTCAGTCCTAGTCTCAGGGTCTGATTTCCTTGGAAACCCCACTAAGATAACTAATAAACCAAAGACGAGAATCCTTCCTATTTTGCTGGTATAATTTATTTTATACTGTTATGATAAATTGTCTAGAGTAAGTGGGCAGTTATAAAGTTCATCTGTTAATTGTTTGGGACTACAGATATTTAGTATGGTAGATCCTTTTCTATTTATTGTGACACAAAATTGTTAATTAAAATCACTAGCCATCAAATACTATAAAAATAGGCTAAGTTATATAAATGAAAGGATTTAAATGGTCACCCTTTTATTAAAATTCTAAACATAGCTTTAAAATGCTAGAATCAATATAATAGCAAAGTCTTAATACTGAAAGTAAGAAAAAATGCATTTTTAACCAAAAATTGAATATAGTTCTTACAAAAATTTTACTGAGACCCACAGTAAACTGAAACAAACCCCAATACCCTTAAAACACTCAAATATAAATGTTTAGGGATACCTAAAATTGCTAAGAATTGAAAACAAAATAGTAAAGTAATAAAATCCTAAGAGACAAGAACTAGTATTGAGAGCATATAATATACCAAATAAATGAATAAAATACTTAACATCTACCTTGATACTAGAAGTAAAATGTAATTAAATGCTCAGAGTGAAATGTTAAGAGCAATCTAAAAATACTAAGAGTGTTAGAGATAAATCATTTAGCACATGAAAACGTGAATTTAAAAAGCAATCTTTCAAAACCAGAAATGGACACAGAGCATTAAGAGGAGTCTCAAGAGTAAAGGTCTAGTTTGAAGAAGATGAGAATCAGGCAGCCCAGCAAGAGCCTGGTCATTGTTGATATTCCAAGTTGGGGAGCCCAGGCCAAAACCAGTTGCTAATTATTTGCAGACTATATTTTAAAAGACACTCTGAAGGAAGAGAATGAAATCAAGCCCATTTCAGGGACTATAGACTTACTGCTGCATCTCACCTTTAAGTAACATTTTGTAAAGCCGATGATATGTAATAAAAAAGGAAAAATAACACAGGAACTTTAACTGTGATGAAGAGCCAATGATAGCAGCATTTAAAACCTTTGATAACAGACACTCCACTTTATATCTCCCCAAATCTAATATGTTGTAGCATGCTTTTTTTCCCAGCCATCAGCTTGCAAGATATATTCAGTGTAGCACTTCATTTGCTCAGTTTGAGCAGTTGAGAAACTACTGTGCATTTAATCTCAATGTTTTGATTTTTTGGGTATGTATAGGTTTTATGATTTAAATAACCCCAAAGACAATGCATTATAGTGATTAGAAGCATAGGGCCTTAGTGCAATCCTGAATCTGCCACTTTTAACTTGCTAATGTCAGTAAGCACATGTTACTTTACCTTGCCTTGATTTCCTGGATTGTTAAGTGGGCACCATAAGAACATGCTACTCCATAAGAGTTTTTGAGGATTAAATAGTTTAAATATAAAATTCTTTGAATATTTTTACCATATATTTATTCCCACCACATTTTTTGTGTATAACAGTGAATTATGGATAAAATTGAAATTTACAATGTTGTTGAGATTCATAACTACTTTCATATAACGATTACTATGGGGAAAGTGTTAGTTGCTCAGTCATGTCCAGCTCTTTGCAACCACATGGACCATAGTCCACCAGGACCCTCCTTCCATGGAATTCTCCAGGCAAGAATACTGGAGTTCATTGCCATTTCCTTCTCCAGGGGATCTTCCCAGCCCAGGGATCGAACCCAGGTCTCCCACATTGCAGGCAGGCTCTTTACCGTCTGAGCCACCAGGAAGCCCACCTGTGGGGAAAATGCACTCTAATTCTCCTCATTTCAAAAATGAATATCTAAAACATGACCCATTTGTGACAAAGGAGGACTGCAGTTTTTGCTCCTTTTTCCATGTGATATTTACTATGTTTCTCCTAAGGTGAGGAGAAAGTAAATGGTATGCTACCATGTGCTAATAATAAACACTTTATGTCATTTCAAATAATCCACAGTCAACAGTACCAGGTAGCTAGTAATCATTTTGTTTCAAAAGAAGTTGAAATTTCAGAAAGGTTCAGAGCTTCTGTACTATAGTATCTCTGACTCCAAGTTTAAAGCTTGTGCTACTCTCCCTGTGTTATTAACAGAAGAGATTCAAACTATGTAAGGACTGGTATGATGCAACCAAAGTAGATGAAAGAGTCTTAGAGGCCTTATGCTCTGCCAGGTTATTATCTCCTTCAGGATTAGAACATGGAGAACTCTTGGTGGGAGAGAGGTCCCTAGAGAAGGGGACATATGGAGAGGCTGGAGCAGTGGCCACTTCAACAGTTATGGAGGTCTTTTCATGTTTACCTAGTACAGCCACAGTGGTCATTCTAATCAAATATTAGATGTTTCAAAATAGGTACTTTTGATGCATCTAATAATAGGATAGGTATGTTAAGATTTGAGTACCATATTAATTTTTAATATTTTAAAGGCACATTTATAGAATGAGGCATAATTGAGAATTCCACCTTTGAGATTTCTGCTAAATGTTCATTGTATGATTTTTAATTATATTGATTGATTGATCTCCACTTAACATACATTGCCTTTATTTATAGTCATCAATTTTTTTTAATTATGAGCTTGTAATAGTTTAGAAGAAGCTTGCAATTTATGGTTCTTTGGCTAAAAATATTCATTACATTGTTGTAAAGACTTTGTTGGGTTTTTTCCAAATATGAATTTGCTCTCCTAACCAATCTTCTTCTTCTTATATATTCTTTATTCATATCCCCCACAAATAAAGCAATGATGATTTTTACTTGATAATCATCAGGTATATACCTGTGCAGTATATCTTCAAATTTGTTAGAAACCTGATCTCCTAATTTTATAATCTGGGAGCAACAGAAATCACTGAGAATATTTATTCTTCTTTTTTTGTGTGATAGGAAACTTATTTAAAGTGCAGATTTCAGTAGGTGAATACATTGTTTCTTGGTTTGTATCACAATATTTCATGAAATTAAATGAATTTACTGTTAACTAATGCTTTTCCTTTGAAACGTACATAATTACCAATATTCGGCCTTTTTAAACAATAAAAAGACCATTTCACCTTGTTCAATCCGATAGAGGGGCCTCTGTTGCCAACTGATTCACTGCCTTGAGGTCATTTGTGTTTATTATTTTTATGTGAAAAAACTGAATATTTTATTTTATTTTTTGCTTCATTTGCTCTCTGTTGCAATCAGCCAATCAGTAACATTAAATGCTTAGTTTTTACTGAGCATGAACCCACCATACTAAGTTTTACTTCCATATCTACTTACTATATGTTCATATAGGGTGCATTTTATTATTTCTGTATCTTCCATGGTATCAACAGCTATGTTCTCAATGATAAGGAATGATCATAAAATCACAGCATTATAAATGTTGGAAACATTTGGAACATTTAATATTCGACTGTAGTGTTGGAGAAGACTCTTGAGAGTCCCTTGCACTGCAAGGAGATCCAACCAGTCCATCCTAAAGGAGATCAGTCAGGTGTTCATTGGAGGGACTGATGCTGAAGCTGAAACTCCAATACTTTGGCCACCTCGTGCGAAGAGTTGACTCATTGGAAAAGACCTTGATGCTGGGAAGGATTAGGGGCAGGAGGAGAAGGAGGCGACAGAGGATGAGATGGCTGGATGGCATCACCGACTCGATGGACATGAGTTTGAGTAGACTCTGGGAGTTGGTGATGGACAGGGAGGCCTGGCGTGCCGTGATTCATGGGGTCGCAACGAGTCAGACATGACTGAGCTACTGAACTGAACTGAATATTCGACTAATTTTAAGTAGCATTTAAAGCTGTATGTGAGAGATAATATTAATACTTGCATCACTCAGAGCAAAATGGCCTATGAAAGTGAAAAGTGAAAATGTTGGTTACTCAGTCATGTTTAACTCTTCGTGACCCTCATGGACTGTAGTCTACCAAGCTCCTCTGTCCATGAGATTTGGTAGCAAGAGTAATGGAGGGGTTTACCATTCCCTTCTCTAGGGGATCTTCCTGACTCTGGGATTGAACCTGGTCTCCTGCATTGCAGGCAGAATCTTTACCTTCTGAACCACCAGGGATGCCCTCAGATTGCCTATAGTGTCTTGGCTTAAAAATTCAGGTATTTTTCTGCATAGTCATTCAGTTTATTATAAATGCAGGAAAGATGAAACAAATTTCTGGAAATACTTCACATTGTATATGTTTAGCATTTGACTTGTCATCTTTGAAAGATCTAAAATGATATCCTGCTAATTTTTGCACATCCCACATAACCTTGACAGGACAATCCTCTAAATCTGAAAAATCTCTAATAAACAAGAGTGACTCAGAAGTTCTTTTTGGTTGCATTTGCATATATTTAGATTTCACTGTTTTATTTTTCAGTTCTCTTTCACCGAGTCAGTAACAATCCCGTCTTTGTTTACAGTAACCTAGAGGTAATTTCTATAATCCAGACATCTTTTTCTATTTATAAGGAATGTATTCGTTTATTGGTGTTTTCTTTTCCCTGATGAAATCCCTCATTATTTGACAGGTTGGCATAATATTAAGCCACTCTTAGTAGGATTTGAAACATTGTTCTTTGGTAAAAGATAGCTGATTCCAGACATCATAAAATTAGGTATTACTACTGGTTCATAGAATTTCTCACGTAATATGGTTTCTTTTGCTGTTATGAGTGCCTGCACCAAAAGTCTGCAGGAAGTCAGAGCCTAGAGTTTCCCCCAGCACTGGTGACTTTGATTCTTCAGGCACATGAACGTTTTTGTTTGTTTTCAGACATCACTAAGGACGATATTGCTGTTCTTGTGTGCACTTATTTGCATTTTTCTGCTTGTTATTTTATTCTTTAAATGGGTTGATAAATAGGAACATCATCTCCTTGCACAGGGCTCTATCACCTCTCCCTGCTATCTTTTTGTTTCTGTAGAAAACTGTGGTAGAATTTGATTTGGTTATGCAGGTAATTTTCATTTTGTTTTTTCTTCCCCCTGTTCCTTTTATAACTTTCTAATATTTTCCCAAGATGCAACCACTTGTTGCTTTTTTCAATTATATAGGTTAAAGTCTCTTTTCTTAAGATATTACCTTGATTATTTGTTTCCATTAGTGAAGAGTAATGCTTCATCATTTTGGAGGGTTGTTCCATTTATAATTTGAAAAATCACTTTGGCTTTATGTAACACATATTAAAATGTTTTAATTAATTTATTTATTTGGCTGCACTGAGTCCTAGTTATTTTGTGTGATCTTTCTCTAGTTCTGGTGAATGGTGTTACTCTGGTTTTGATGCTCAGGCTTCTCTTTGCAGTAGCTTCTCTTGTTGCAGAGCACAAGCTCTAGGTGCTAGGGTCAATAGTTGTGGCACACAGGCTTAGTTACTCTGTGCTATGTGGAATTTTCCCAGACCAGGGATCAAACCTGTGTCCTCTGCATTGGCAGGCTGATTCTTTTCCGCGGCACCACCAGGAAGGCCAAGATCAGGCTTTCTTTACATTATCAATGTCATACATATTAAAGGACATTTTAAAAGGCTTATAGCATAATTTTGATGTTTCCCTATCAGCAGTTTGTATGCCAGTTTAAGAAATCTATAGCTGTATTGTGAAGCATCTTATTTTAAAAATATCTACAAGAGGGCAGCTTTTAGTCTATATGCACATACTTTAGAATTGTATTTATTTAAATTTCTCTATAAGTTGATTTAAAAATATATTCCAATTAGTTTTTGCTCAAATTAGTCTTAATTAAGAAATACTAATTAATGAATCTAGTGTATCATATTAATTTTTTAACTTACATAACAATTTTGTTTTTGTGTAGAGAACATATTCCAAAAGACTTTCTCTGAGTTTTGATTCAATATTTCAGCTAAACCTCCTATAACACCTGTAATTTATTCAGTTAAATATAGTGGACCTGTTACTTTAGACTTACTATAATCTTTGTTACCACCATGTAAATAAAACGTTATGGTTCATAATTCTGAATCTGGATTTCTTTTAGACGTTAATCGGATTTATGATAGCTTCATGGAATCTATCTTCATAAGACTGTTTTTCTTTGAAATGTCATTGTCTTTTGTGTCAGATACCCCAAAATGTTGTTACAGCATTGTTAAAATACTTGAAGATATATGACACTTATTTAAGGCCTCGTAATATTTGTGCACAAAACAATGGTCTCTCTCTCTCCCTCTCTCTCTCTCTCTCTCTCTCTCTCTCTCTGTCACACAGACACACAGACACACAGACACAGACACACACACACACAGACACACACACACACACACACACACACACACACACACACACACACACGACCATGGAGCCATTTTCTGTTTCAGCAGCAGCAGAACATCTTTTTCTGTTGGGCGAAATTTCAGCTCTTTCATTTGGTGACATGAATTTCAGCATCACTCCTCAGGTTTTTATTTTATTCTTCATGTTGGCTCACCATCAATTTATAGTATTTTGTTTGTTAGATATATATATTAGGTAATAAATTGCTGACTGGATATGACTCATGCCTCTGTCTTGCTATGTTGCTTTGGAATTTTAAAAATTAATGATATTCTGTTAAATGTTCATGAATTTCTGTTTCTTTCTCTGAAAACAGGCAGTGCAAATTTTGTGTTTGACTTCTGAATGCTTTTTTCCAAAAAAAATTCTTCTCTTGTTTGCTAATAAAATTTCTTGTAATTCCTCATCATAAATTCCTCTATAGAATTCTCCAGCATTGAAAAATAGATCATTTCTGATGTTCTGGAAACATAGGCAGCTCCTATTGGTGATGAGAATGAGAGAAAACGAATATGATATATTGAAAAATGGAGGTAATGTCACTAGTAATGACTTTTTAAGGAATCACAAAAAGATAAAGGAAGTGGAGTCAGACTGTTAAAAATGTGTTGAGAGACTACTGAGTCAGGACTTGGGAGGCAAGAGACAGAACCTGAAAAGATAAGAAGATAACATCAACACCATCCTAGTCACAGACTTCTAACAGTCAACATTTGGAGGAAGGCAGAGAGCAAGTGTATTATTTCCAAAAGTAAAATAGCTTTATAAAATATAATAAAGCTATACAACATAGCTTTATAGTGTTTTTCTGTAACACTGTCACTGAGGAAGTCCTTAAAAGTTCTAACACACGGAAGGATAAATGAAATGATCCCTTTTAAAATTTGTTTTACTGAATGTGAGCTGATTACACGGACCTTCATATTCACATGATTTCATTCTCCCAATACTTTTTCCCCCCTCTGCAACATACTCATCTTTCTCAGTCTTGAGTTATCATTCATAGTAGTTTTCAAGAACCTTATTTTTGAGATTGGATGAGACTATGTAGAACTAAAGTGATAAAAGAACTGCCAACCCATTTACTGGTCCCACCTCTATTTGCTCATTAATTGTCTATCAACAAGTCCAATAAGATAAAACTACAGTTGAATTTATTATTGCCAGAATATAAATATGTGTATCTCGGTACCATATTTGGCAAAATGTTGTACTTAATTCTTTTTCTCCAAAAAAGTCAGTGTTTGCATATTAGTGTAGCCAAAAATCACTCACTAGTATTCCCCAAATAACAGATGTAATTAAGGAGGTCCATCAGAACCAAATTGATGATGTATTTTAGCTGAAGAGATACCGTGCCTGAACTAGATGGAAGTTTTTAGAGAATGCTAGTAGCAGGGAGAATGGCAAGAGGAAGGTGGCTTTTTTTTTTAATCTAATGAAAATGTATCATTTACTGTGAATACCTTGAATTGCCTGGTTATTATCAACTTTCATAGAACTTCAGCTGCTATGAACTTTAAATATAGTTTCTTACTGAAGCCAGATCATTTAGACAAGTTGCAAGAGACCGAAACACAAGGCTTAACCTGGTGGACAAAATTTAGAATAACCTATAGTTCTTTGTTTTTGAAAGTGATTTGGTCATACTCAATAAGGGACTCAGGCTGTTTACCACAGAAACATAGAATAGCTACAAAAAGAAATACAGAAAAGTTATCCCAGATCCATTAAATGAGTGATCTGGAATAAATCTAATAATGATCCTGTTACTAAGAATAGCTTGAATATGCTCCAGCTAAGACTATTACTTTTATAAAAACAGTTGAGAAAACAAATGGTCCATGAATTGCATGACTAGAGCTCTTGTTGTACTGAAGAAATTGGAAACTTTGGAGAAGCAAACATAAGCTAAAAATATTTTTAATTCTTAGATATTTTCTGTTACGATTTTATGAGGTTTTATTTTATTCTGTAATTTCTTTCTGTAATTTGTTTCTACTCAGCCATATATGAAACTTGTGAATAAAAAAATTCCTAAGTCACTATCAGATCAGAATAAATGGGATCTTGAGGGCTATGAAATTGCATACTGCTAATGGTATGAAAGCAATCACCGGTAAAAGTTTAGATTGAATTTAATTCCATAGCTCAGGGAATTTTTAGATAGCATATTTTCTTCCTGTAAAAACTGCCATATTTTAAACTTGAGAGTGCAATAATACTTTAAGAAGGCAAATTTTTTGTAGAAAAAATTGAGTTAAAACCATAAATTTTGTATCCCAGTATTGAACCATATTTCATGGATTTTAATGTTATTAGGCTTATAGAACATTATTCAGAAGCAAGACTGAGGTTTTTAGGATAAACTCTGATATCACAGAGGCTTTATTATGTAAATGGTACAGAGATACTAGAAAGCATATAGAGCAAAAGGAAAACTTAGAAGTAATCTTATTGTGAAGAAGGGTCAGAAGTAGACCGTCATGGCATTTTACTTTTATTGAGAAACCTGATAAACTGCAAGAGTGGAAAGCATGAGGCAGAAATGACATGAGGATGTATTAGATAAGGCTTCCAAAACTACTGAGGATTTTAGTTTTAAGTATGAGACTTTCAAGAAATGCTGTAGTTAATTGTAGACTGCAAGAGTTTTGAAACCCAGCTCTGCCAGTTATTAATATTAGCTGTGAAACCTTGGGCAAGTTATTCTCTCTGTTCTTCAACTTACTTGCTTGTAAAATGTAGGTGATAGTAACATTTCTTTTGATTGTTGTGAGGAACAAATTAATTAATGGTAATTAGAATTTAGAAATATATAAATATTTGTTCTTACTGCTCTATTTAAAAACAAGGAATAAGTTTTAGCAACTTACATGACCAATGTTAGAGATACCTATGTCCATTATCTAGAAGTCGTATTTTTAATTATTAAAGAGTAATATGTATAGGCTGAATTCTTTTGATATGTATAGCATTTTGTGATTTACAGAGTTATTGGTTCTTCTTAAAATAGTGTTCCTAAGGAAACACTAAACCATGTTCCCAGTGACTTCTGTGTTAAATATGTTTAAACAGATTCTAATTTTCTGAAAATTGTTCATTCTTTTTAATTTAGTTTTTATTAATACCAGTAGTAATTACACTGTTACTCTGAAGCAAAATTACCTGGCTTAGACATTAAGAGAGTTAGGTGGGTGCAGTAGTCCACAGAACAGATGAGAAATTTCATGCAGCATAGGGAGATTACAATTTTTAAATCCTTCATCGTCATAAAGTATACCAAAGAGAAAAGCTGGGTGCCTCACCTAATCACTGTAAAGCACTATACTTAATTACTAGAAACACTAACAAATATGCCAAATCTTAAGTAATTTTTCAAAAAAGGTAGAAATAAGGGACCGTAAGTTAGTACCTGATTAATTAGCTGAGTAATTTGTGATAATGAGCATAGGAAATCAGTAACAGTGTTAGTATCAAGTTGATGGAAATTTCCTTTAAGGAGGGAGCAGTATCTGGGCTAATTTTTGTTGGCCAGGACATGAGAGAAAAAACAGCAAGAGGCAGCTGAGGTCAGATAATAGAAGATCAAGAGTCTTGCCAAAAGACATTGGAACTTCATTTCACAGCTGTAAATCACAGAGGCAGACATACAGCCTCTGCTAGAGATTTGAGAGATGGACTAGCTCCCTGTTTGTGAAGACATTTGAGAAGTCCATGATGGTTGCTATTAAGTAGCACTAAGCCTGGAGGGAATCAGCTTTGGTCACAAACTGAAGATTGATGTTAACTTACTAGAAAAATCTAGTCTTTAGCAGCATGTGCATATAGAAAAAATATTAGGAGGACTTCTATCTTAGGCATATAAGAGAAACTATGTAGAGTTTTCTTTCAAGGTTTAGTAGTTGTTAATCATCATCCTTACTGGGTATGGCAGAGACTCTGATGTTTACCTCTGTTTAAGACTTTCCATTTTCAGAAAAAATCTAAAGAGTATATGATACTGAATATACTATTTTTATTGTGAAGTACTTTTGGGCCTATTTATAAGAATTTTCAAAACTAAAATGTTAACACTCTATTTTATGTTATTTTTAGTAAGTTATGTATGTGTAGTTCTTGAGGGAAATGAATTATTAACACTTTCTTTTTAAAATTTTGTCTTTGTATTTAAACAGAGCAAATGATGATATTAGAGGAACTTCCCCACCCCGACCCCCACTAAGTTAGGGACAAAAATTTTCATTTTGAGACTTTGAAGACATGTTTCTAGTTACATATGAGGTTTTAAGTTAAATTTTCATTATGGAATATAACCTAGTTTTCTCTCTTTTGGCCTCAATATATATTATATATATAACATATACAATAAAATCATTGTATTGATTACCTAGGCAGTTTACTTAGAAGACTAGTAAGGCTCACCACAATATATAATCCATAAACATTATCTTAGATTTAGCTATGTTGATGTATTGCTTAAATCCTATTTACTCTAAATTTAAAGTTATTTTTTACCAGTCCTTTTACGATTAAAAATATAACTCAGAACAAATTCAAGAGGTATTTTTATAAATGTCAGTGATGAAGTTCTGGTAGTAGACACTGTTAATAAAGACTTAGAGACCTGTTTTACAGGGATTGGAGACCTTTTATATTATAATCACCAGAGATAACTATAAAAATAGAAACTCCTTGGCCTTAGCCTAGTTCTTCTGAATCAAAATCTCTGGGCAGGACACCTGAGAATTTACATTTTAAAGTAGTACTTTTGGTCCTTAAGTGCATTATAATTTAAATTCACTGTAACTACCATTTACGCTGTGCTTGGATCCATGTAATTTAAGATACTATAGGTTTGTGTATATTTGTGTGTGTGATGGAAGTTTTGAAGTCATTTTAAATATTGAGTAGTCCGATTAGCAAGTATGTTACTAAATTCCATAAACATCTGTAGGCAGTATTTTTTAAGTTAATGTCTTATTAGTTATCTGTAGAAATTAAGTCGCACAGTTACAGTGAGATTGTTTCTTAACCAGTAAAATATCCTTCCTTAATGCTTTTGAAAATTAGCTAGGTTCTAGCCCCATGTGATACCAATTAAAATCTGAATATTTAAGGAAGAGACTAAGTCTCCATACGTTTAGAAGTGTCCCACATGTTTTTAATGTGTAGCCGCAATGAATCAAGGATATCCACTATTGAACAAAAGGAACAGTGATGCTCCTAGTCAAAAAATTATTCATTGACTTTGGAATCCATAATGCTCAAAACCACATGCTAAAGGTATGACACTGTGGCATCTAAATTCTGTTTCCCTAACTGCTTTTCTCAGGCTTATTTACACAATCAGAGGAAATCGAAATCAAAATTATTCAACAAAGCATTTTTTCTGAATAATCCCAATTCTCTATTAGACAGCAGTTTCTTTTAAAAGGCCTCTGCTAAGCTTAACTAGGGCTTCCCTGGTGGCTCAGACGGTAAAGCGTCTGACTGCAATGCAAGAGACCTGGGTTCGATTCCTGGGTTGGGAAGGTCCCCTGGAGAAGGAAATGGCAATCCACTCCAGCACTCTTGCCTGGAAAATCCCATGGACGGAGGGGCCTGATAGACTACAGTCCATGGGGTCGCAAAAGGACACGACTGAGCGACTTCACTTTCACTTTTCACAAGCTTAACTAGATGTAAAGCACTGATTGGTTAGTTTAAGTGATAAAGGTTGAATAATATTGATGGCTCAGACAGTAATGCGTCTGCCTACCGTGGGGGAGACCCAGGTTCAATCCCTGGGTCAAGAAGATTTTCTGGAGTAGGAAATGGCAACCCACTCCAGTATTCTTTTATTTATTTATTTATTTATTTTAATTGGAGGCTAATTACTTTACAATATTGTGGTGGTTTTTGCCATACATTGACATGAATCAGCCATGGGTATACATGTGTTCCCCATCCTGAACCCTCCTCCCACCTCCCTCCCCATCCCATCCCTCAGGGTCATCCCAGTGCACCAACCCTGAGCACCCTGTCTCATGTGTTGAGACAGGGTGCTCAGGGTTGGTGATCTATTTCACGTATGGACTGGTGATCTATTTCACGTATGATAATGTACATGTTTCAATGCTATTCTCTCAAATCATCCCACCCTCATCTTCTCTTGCAGAGTCCAAAAGACTGTTCTTTATATCTTTGTCTCTTTTGCTGTCTCATATATAGGGTCATCGTTACTATCTTTCTAAATTTCATATATATGCGTTAATATACTGTATTGGTGTTTTTCTTTCTGACTTCCTTCACTGTGTATAATTGGCTCCAGTTTCTTCCACCTCACTAGAACTGATTCAAATTTCATTGTGCATATGTACCACAGCTTTCTTATCCATTTGTCTGCCGATGAACGTCTAGGTTGCTTCCATGTCCTGGCAGTTGTAAATAGTGCTGCCATGAACATTGAGGTATACATGTCTCTTTCAGTTCTGGTTTCCATGGTATCTGTGCCCTGCTGTGGGATTGCTGGGTCATATGGCAGTTCTAGTTCCAGTTTTTAAGGAATTTCCACTCTGTTCTCCATAGTGGCTGTACTAATTTGCATTTCATCAACAGTGTAAGAAGATTCCCTTTTCTCTGCACCCTCTCCAGCATTTATTGTTTGTAGACTTTTTGATAGCAGCCATTCTGACCAGCGTGAGATGGTACCTCATTGTGGTTTTGATTTGCATTTCTCTGATAATGGGTGATGTTGAGCATCTTTTCATGTGTTTGTTAGCCATCTGTATGTCTTCATTGGGGAAATGTCTGTTTAGTTATTTGGCTTATTTTTTTGATTGGGTTATTTTTCTGGAATTGAGCTGCATGAGCTGCTTGTATATTTTTGAGATTAATTCTTTGTCAGTTGCTTCATTTGCTATTATTTTCTCCCATTCTCAAGGCTGTCTTTTCACCTTGCTTATAGTTTCCTTCATTGTGCAGAAGCTTTTAAGTTTAATTAGGTCCCATTTGTTTATTTTTGCTTTTATTTCCAGTATTCTGGGAGGTGGGTCATAGAGGATCCTGCTGTGATTTATGTCAGAGAGTGTTTTGCCTAGGCCACTTCATTATTCTTGCCTGGACAATCCCATGGATGGAGGAGCCTAGTAGGCTACAGTCCATGGGCTTGCAAACAGTCGGATACGACTGAGCAACTTCACTCACTCACTTCACTTTTCATGAAGACAGACTATTTAGCTAATTGATTTCTATGGTTCTGACTTTCACAGGCAACTCAAGGGTAATCAAGAATATATTTTTGGTAATTATCCATTCTAAACAAGGAAAGTATTTTCTAGGGTAGGGCTACATTCCTGTAGAACATCAGAATTAATGTGTTTAAAATTGTATTTCTTCACAAAATGTTGATGAAAACTAGGTTAACAAGATAAAACTGGTACTATAGAAAGTACTAAACTCTGTGTTGTTGTTGTTGAGGTACTTAGTCTTGTCTGACTCTGCAACCTCATGAACTATTACATGCCAGGTTTCCCTGTACTTCACTATCTCCCAGAGTTTGCTTAAATTCATGTCCCCTGATGCTAAACTCTGTGCCAAGGATCAAAATGTCAAAGTATGTTTCACTGTCCTTTCTGATTCTTCTAAAGGAAAAAAATTATTATTATCATTTAATTGCATAAAATATGTCCTACAATAGACACCTCCCTTTGCCCATACTTATAATTTTAAGATTTCCTTTAATATTTTAAATAAATGAAAAATATTTATAACCTCAAAGTCATGATATTTTCTAATATTTTTCTTTTAGATGAATATTGAGGATATCATTTTCTGCATGTGGGAAGTAGATATTGAAGGTTATCTGGTTTACAGACAAGATCTTTAAAAAGTAGACACTGAAGGTAAGTAATGACTATAGCCTCATAAATAATCTAATTTAAATGGTTAGGGTTGCCAGATTATAATTTAACTTGCTAAACTTGCTTACTTTTTAGTCACTGGCCCTGACAACCACATTCATTCATATTCAGACACAAATTGTTTATGCCTTAATACCATCTTGACAGAAAGTATCAGATTTCATTTATAATGAGCAGTTGATAAAATTGATGTATTATGGAAGAATGCAAACTAATTAAAAAGAATGAAGAAGATATTAAGTAGCATCCATCAAAACTGGGTGCACAACTCAGAGTTTAACTTGAAAAATAATTTTTCAGAACCTGCTATGCACTGTATTTTTAATAATATTTATGTCCTCAACCATGTTAAGAGCTTATTTTTAACCACTCCAAAAAAAAAAACCCCTGTGACAGTTTCAAACACTCATAGTATTATCTCTGAATACCTAACTACTTTTTCACTATTTCTTGAGCTCCTGAAGATTTGTCTTGACCTGATACCCTTTCACTTACAATATTCTGTTTATGTCTCCCATGACTGCTTCCATGCTTATGTTACTAAGTAAATTCTGAGTACATTTGGTAAAACTTTGAGTGAGATACAGAGTACAAAATGCGAAAAAGGTACTTAAAATAATTTTGTGTGGTTCAGGAGGGAGCTGACAGGTGTACCTGTCCTTCTTGATGTATGACAGAAAATGACAAAATTCTGTAAAGCAATTATCCTTATTTTAAAAAATAATAATTATTTTGTGGGTCAGATAGCTAAAGTGGAACCTTGGAGAATGTGTAACCTCTTAATGGGGCACTTCTATTTAGCTCTAAAATCCTTTCTAAGTGGGAATAAGAGACCAGTAATATCAAATCTCATGACTTTTTCCAGAAGAAACCAGAAATACAGAATTTGAAAAGTCCTAATTTTTCAAAAACAGCATAAAACTTCCTGTGACAGTATCCACTTTGGCTACTGTGTGAATCAAATAAAACAGTAGACAACCTCTGGTGCAGGAATTATTTTCCTTTGTTCTATATTTCTTTCTTCTTGTAGAGTACAAGTATGTAGAGTTTATTTTTTCTCCTTAATTTCTGATTAGCATCTTAGTGATTTTTTGCTAGTTTTTTATGATAAATGTTATTGTCAGAAATGACTTTTCTTGAAAATATAAATGATATTACTTATTTATAATTCATCTATACTTTTATGTGGTGAGTTAGTTGCTTAGAATAGCTATTCAATTTTTTTCTGAATTATAATAGTTCTAAAGTTATTTTTATAGTTCCTTTATCTCCATAGTCATAGATCTTTCTTATTTTTTTTAAAAGAGAGATTCTCTTTTACTGTACCATTTGCATAGAAAATAGAGTTAATCACAGTCCTTAGTTCAAGACACACTGTCATCACTGGTCAATGCAAAGCACTTATTTTATTTGTATATTTTCTTTTATCCTCATTTCTATTATCATGCTGCTGACCTGGACTCATAGGAAATCATTCTGATATGTAGTCTAATATCTGCTGGACTGTTCTCTTTTGTTTGTATGTATTTTTTTAACATATTATTTTATATATATATATATTTTTTTAATGGAAAATTTCAAATAGAAAAGGGAGCATAATATCATGAATTTTCATGTGCCCCTGTCTCAGCTTCAACAGTTACCTCATGGCTGAACTCATCTTAACTATATCTCTATCCTGCCTTCTCCCCTACTTATACACATGAAATTTTAATATGCATAAATGGATTGTGCTGTGTATCTCATGGTGCATTATTTTCATACATTATTGTATTTGGTTAGCAGATATTTTATTTAGGATTTTAGAATCTACATTCTTAAGTGAAATATACTATACTTTTTTGCTTCATTTTCCTTGTCTGGTTTTGCAGTTAAGATTACACCAGCCTTATAAAATGAGATGAGCAACTTCTTACTCTTTTTATTTTCTAGAATAGCTTTATGTAATATGAATTTATTGTTTCTTTATTGTGTGCTTTACTCATATGTAAAGTATCTGGTTGAGAGATATATTGAATGCTATTTATGTCTTTCATGCTTTTTGATCTATTTAAGTTTTCTTCAGCTTTGGGTACCGGTAACACCTGATGGTCTCTCCACCTACCAGTGTATCCGAGACCCACTTTTCTTTTAGTCAGGAAATACTAGGACAGTCTCAGTGTCCACATCTGAGCCATGTAATAATCACTTTCTTTTGAACTGACCAGGAATTTAATGTTTTAACCCTCATTATTGGTCTGATATGCCCAATCTTGCTTGACTTAAACTCCCACTGACGCATACCTAGATTAATCCTGAGCTCCATTAGTTTTCTACTATTCAATAACCAGAAACTTTGGTTAACAGTGCTCTTAACTGACGTCTTTATATCTCTTAAAACCTTTTACATACTGGTTATGTATCTAAAGGCTGTGTAAAAGGTAAATATTTTGAAAAAGACTAAGTAAGTTTATTATGTTCAGGGAAGGTAAGTTTTCAGAAAAAAATAGGCAGTCATCTAATCTAATGTCATGTACAGTATATACCAAATTATAGTTAACTTTAGAAGATTTTCACTTATCTCCAGAATTTGAAACTTTCTTATAATTATTTATTATTGGAAGAATAATTAAAGGTATTTTCATTAACAAAAGCAAAAAGTAATAGAAAGCATAAGCAGAGAGTTCACAGATCCAATAACAAAAGGAAATGATCAATAAGCATAATAGTTATTATAATTTTTGATACATTTTAATGTTTATACCTAAGATCTTATTTCAGTTTTTCTTACACACTTTCATAGTGTACTTTATTTCTTTCTAATCTTTTCTTACTTAAACTTTATATATCTCCCATAAAAAGAATCTTACAGGGCCAAGATGTGTAATGGACTTAGAGGCCTTATTAAGGAATTTAAAGTTTAGGTTTTAACTATTCAAGAAGCCATTTGTAGGTTTTGAACCTACAAATCACATGGAATGGATGTGCTTTGTGAAATTTAAAATATCTTTAGAAAACATAGCTATGACTTCAGTATTTTGTTTTAAAAGAAACTCTTTAAAAGCCATAAAATAATAGATTTGTAATTTTTACTAAAATTTTTTAAATAACTAGAAAAGTCTATAAATTCAAAGGTAGTTCAAAACCTATTAATAGTTGGTAGCTACAACAAGGAAGATGCTGATTTTCTTAACATAGGAAGAATGTCAACAATTCAATATGGAAACAACAACCCATTTTTATAAAATACTTAAACATATAGTTTATAGGACTTCCCTGGTGGCTCAGATGGTAAAGCATCTGCCTGCAAAGCAGGAGACCTGGGTTCAATCCCTGGGTCGGGAAGATCTGGAGAAGGAAATGGCAACCCACTCCAGTATTCTTGCCTTGAAAATCCCATGGATGGAGGAGCTTGGTAGGCTACAGTCCATGGGGTCACAAAGAGTCAGACACAGCTGAGCGAATTCACTGACTCATAGTTTATCAAAGAAGAAATGCAAATGACTACCAGACATGAAAATTAGAATTTTCCAGCCTCTCTGTTGCATGTAGTAACATTTTTCTATTGAACAGTTGCTTCCTAATGCTATGTTTTACTGTTTCTTTTATTTCTTAGAGTACCCTTGTTATCAATGCTCTGCTAGTCTTCCTTTCATTATTCATGACTGGATGTAATGGTTTTACCTGGAATGCACATGGGGTTGTGTGTATGTATGTATGTGTTGGTGGAAAGGGTCTGGGTATTGTTTCAAGTTTGCTTTCCAAGGACTGGTCTTCTCTGCTGCCACAAACACAAAATGTTCCCTGTAAAAATGACTTGTTTGTGTACTCTTTGTGTAGCTCCTACCGTCTATACTTTTCTAAATCTAACTGGGTCTACTGGATTCTGCTGCCAACTCAACTCATCTCTGTCCCCATACCTGTGATTACAGACAAGGCCTGTGGCAACTTTGGATGTGTTATGTACCTTCAGGGCATACTTTTTGCCATCATTTTCTGAGATCCACACCATGGTGTCCTTGACCACTACATTTCTCCTAAATTGCTTCTCCATTTATTCTCTCATGTGGCTTCTATTAGGTCTCAGCTCCTTTTGCCTATTTCAGCGTATGGGTATTACAACTGAATCATAAAATTACTGAAAACATATTGAATTGGTTTCTTCATAAAGATAGAAAAGGAAACAGACAGGGAGGGATGGATAGGACACAAACAGAAGGAGGTGAGAGAAAATTAATAAAGCAATCAACTCTAGAAGCAAAACTAATCCAGAGGACTCTGGAAACATGTTGTAAAGTGACAGAAGGTGAGCTGGCCAAAACAAACTTCAATAGATGCTTTAAATATAAAATGGAAGATAGCCAATAATGTGGTACTCACTATCTTTTTTTCTAATTCTTAGAGCATTGCACATCAAAACCACAATGAGGTATCACTCACACCAGTCAGAATGGCCATCATCAAAAAATTACAAGCAATAAATGCTGGAGAGGGTGTGGAGAAAAGGGAACTCTCTTGTACTGTTGGTGGGACTGTAAATTGATATAGCCACTATGGAAAACAATATGGAAATTCTTTAAAAACTAAGAATAAAACTACCATATGACCCAGCAGTCCCACTACTGAGTGTATATCCTGACAAAATCATAATTGAAGCAGACACACATACCCCATTGTTCATAGCAGCACTCTTTATAATAGCTAGGACATGGAAGCAAGATGCCCATCAACAGATGAATGGATAAAGAAGATGTATTACATACATACAATGGAATATTATTCAGCTGTAAAAAGAACAAATTTGAGTCAGGTCTAGTGAGGTGGATGAACCTAGAGCCTATTATAAGGAGTGAAGTAACTTAGAGAAAAACAAATACAGTGCAATATTAATGCATATATATATGGAATTTAGAAAGATGATATTAATGAACCTATTTTCAGGAAAGCAGTGGAAATGCAGATATAGAGAACAGACTTGTGGACACAGTGGGGGAAGGAAGGAATGAGAGGAACAGAGAAAGTAGCATCAACATATATATGCTGAAAAGTGAAAGTCACTCAGTCGGGATTTTCCAGGCAAGAGCAGGGTTGCCATTTCCTTATCCATATATATATATGCTACCATGTGTAAAATAGATAGCTGGCTAGAGGTTGCTATATAACACAGGGAGCCCAGCCTGCCACTCTGTGATGACTGAGAAAGGTAGCATGAGGGGAGGGGAGGGATGGGATGTATGTATAATTACAGCTGATTCATGTTGTACAGCAGAAACTAATATAACATTGTAAAACAATTTTCCTCCAAGTAAAAAATAAATTAAGAAAAAGATGAAACTGGAAAGAACAGAAGAGTGACTAGATATTATGTAAAGTACTTTTAAGGATATAAAAAATTAAAATGAGAAGAATGAATAAAATAAACCAAATAATTAAATAATTATAGAGAAAACTTTGTGTGCTAATATATGAAAGTAGGTAAATTGAGATAGACACTAAAGAAAAAAGAGAATAAATATTTAAAGTTAAAATTTAGTATCTTTTATAAAATAGAAGATAATTTGAATCCACATCTGGAAAAGGCCATGGGAAATAAACCTAGAATTGTCAATACTAAGACATAGCTTCATGAACTTACAGACTTCAAGCATGAATAATGATTAAATTATTGATTGGAAGGTAAAGGGAGAAAATATTGGATTTTCTCTCTTGTTTATCCACATCAACTCTTAGGGCCATTTGACAGTGGAGTAACATCTATATGATCATATAGAAATAAAAGCATTTTATATTTTAAATTCTAAATGTCTTCGGGTATAAAGACTACAGATAGTTTTGAACTCAAAGAATATTGTTTTGAAAAAAATTAGAAGATGAACTACTGCCACTTTCATTGAAATAACTTAAAAATTACTACAGAAAGATGAGCAGTGAGCACTGAAAGGATTTAGCTATAAAACACAGATGAGAAAAAAAAATGAAAATACTGTATTCTATTCCCTTAAAATAGAAATGACGTATTACCTTGACCTCTTTTCTCTCCTTTTCTTCCTGGGTTTTGTAGTTTAAGTTTGATGATTTCTACTTCTTTAATACTTACAAGTCAAAGAATGTCCATGAAGGTGCACATAATAAAAGCAAAAGCAGAGTTTAACAGTATAGAGAAAAATACTAAAAAATACTAACAAATATAGTGAAAGAAAGAAAGAGAAGGACAAAGTAACAGGAAATATGCTAATATCTTTATTGCTTGTAGAAGTAAACTAATAGATTTTGAATAGCAAAATAAAAAACAAAGCTGTATAAATTATATAAGTTAATAAATACAGAGTTTCATAAAGTTATCGTTATAAGACCATAACTACTGGAACAAAGATAAGTACAGAGAAACTATACATGAAGAAAAATGAGATAACTAATGTTAAAATATTTTCTTTAAAAAAATTCCTAAAACAAGTTAAAATGTTAAAAAGAGTGAAAAGCAATTAGATGTCAGGTGTCACAATTATTATTTAACATTGTACTGAAGGGAATCAGCTGAGAGAAAACATTAATGTCAATGGGTTTTTGGCTTGTGTTGGTATTTTAGGCAGTGGATTTCGGACTAAATCACAGAGGAAAATGCCATATGCAAGTAACACAATAAATTGCTTTTAAAATGTTGAAAACTAAAGGATAAAAAACTAAGCCAGCTAAAGGCAAGCAAAATTAAAAAAACTAAGATTGTGGCATTTGGTCCATCACTTCATGGCAAATAGATGGGGGAAAAGTGGAAACAGTGACAGATTTCATTTTCTTGGGCTCCAAAATCACTGTGGATGGTGACTGCAGCCACAAAATTAAAAGATGGTTGCTCCTTGGAAGAAAAGTGATGACAAACCTAGATAGCATATTAAAAGCAGAGATGTCACTTTGCTGATGAAGGTCTATATAGTCAAAGCTATGGTTTTTCCTGTAGTCTCCTACAGATGTGAGAGTTGGACCATTAAGAATTCTGAGTGCTAAAGAATTGATATTTTCAACCTGTGGTGTTATAGAAGACTCTTGAAAGTCTCTTGGACTGCAAGGATATCAAAATAGTCAATCCTAAAGGAAATCAGCCCCAAATATTCATCAGAAGGACTGATGCTGAAACTGAAGCTCCAATACTTGGTCTACCTCATACAAAGTACTGACTCATTGGAAAAGACCCTGAAGCTAAGAAAGATTCGGGGCAAGAGGAGAAGGGGGTGACAGAGAATGAGATGGTTGGATGACATCACTGATTCAATGGACATGAGTTTCAGCAATCTCAGGGAGATAGTGAAGGACAAGAAAGCCTGGCATGCTGCAGTTAATGGGGTCACAAAGAGTTGGAAATGACTGAGAGACTGAACAACAACAAAGGCAAGCAGATACTTAATGTCAGACCAGATGAATCAACTCAAACATCAAATGAAACAAAGTCATTTTTAATACAAAAAATGCAGTTCACAATGAAGATGTAACAATTAGAAATATCTACAAACCAAATAATAACATGGTGCCAACATTTACAAAGCAAAAACAATGCAGGTACAAGGGAAAATAGTCAAAAACACACTAGACTTGGAAAGTTTATTCATTCTCTCAGTCCAAAACAGGTCAGCCAGGCGTGGGGGTGAGGGAAGAATGAGGAAACATTGAAAGCATTTGCATGAATCAGGACCTTTGCAAGATGCCCACTGTCATGACTCTTATTTAACACTGTGATGAGGGGAAAAGCCAAGAGAAAAATATTAGAACTTTGAAATGAAATTTAGAAAGATTAAGTGAGAAGCTCTACTTGCAGATCATATGATTATATACCTAGAACTGCCATCCAGTGGATTTTATTTAATCAACTGACAGACAACTAGAAATAATAGAATTCACTAAGTTATTGTACTACAAGATCAATGTATCCATATAGGTAATTTTCATGTATAACAGTAATTTTAGATTAAGCCCTAGTGCCATATTTTGCCTACATATATTGTCTATGTGCCACAAAACTAAGAATATTGTTTATTATTTTTCTATGACTTCTATAACAATTATCACAAATTTAGGGGTTAATACAACAGATTTTTATTCTGTCACAGTTCCAGAAGCCAGAAATCTTAAAGCAGTATCACTGGGCCCAAGTGCAAAGCAAGGGCTGTTATTCCTGTGAAGGTTCTAGGGGGATCCCTTCCTTACCTCTTCAAGCTTTTGGTGGCTCTGGCAGTCCTTGCCTTATTGCCACATTACTTCAACCTTGGGCTCCATGGCCACATTGCCTCCTCCATTTCTGTGTGTCTGATTTCCTCTTATAAGAACTCTTGTAATTGCATTTAGGGCTCACCTGGATTAATGCAGCACAGTGTTGTCACATATTTTAGTTACATGTTCTTTATAATTTAATTCACTCATAGAAACCTAATTGCAAAACGCTTTATTGGTGTACGAAATGACAAAAATGAACAGAATTATAAACTTCAGCAATAGATTTAATAAATGCAAGAATATTGAAAATGATAAAGGTGGCATCTCATATCAGTGGGAAAAGATGTATTGCTTGATACTTTTTGAGACAACTGCACAGCCATCTGGAAAGAAAAGCTGAATCCATATCTCACACCATATGCCAAAGTATATTATAAATAGATCAAATACTTAAATGTAAAATATTACATCACAGAGGTACTCAGCAAACAGAGGAGTTCTTTTTTTTCTTATGACTTTAAAGTAGAAAATCTCTTCAAAACATGATCTAGAAGCCACAAAATGACATGATTAATAAATTTGATCACATTTTCCAACACACACACAACCAAAATCAAAAGACAAAATAATATATTAAAAAACAAGTTTGTAATTCTTACTGAAGTGGCTAATTTTAAAAAAACTTTTACTAAAAAAAAACTTTTATTATAGTTGATTTATAATGTGTTCATTTCAGATATATAGCAAAGTGATTCAGATATATATTACTTTAGTTCAGTCGCTCAGGCGTGTCTGACTCTTTCCTACCCCAAGAATCACAGCACACCGGGCCTCCCTGTCCATCACCAACTCCCCGGAGTTCACTCAGACTCAAATCCATCGAGTCACTGATGCCATCCAGCGATCTCATCCTCGGTCATCCCCGTCTCCTCCTGTCCCCCCTCTGAGCATCAGAGTCTTCCAATGAGTCAGCTCTTGGCATGTGGTGGCCAAAGTACTGGAGTTTCAGCTTTAGAATCATTCCTTCCAAAGAAATCCCAGGGCTGATCTCCTTCAGAATGGACTGGTTGGATCTCCTTGCAGTCCAAGGCACTCTCAAGAGTCTTTTCCAACACCACAGTTCAAAAGCATCAATTCTTCGGCACTCAGCTTTCTTCACAGTACAACTCTCACATCCATACGTGACCATTGGAAAAACCATAGCCTTGACTAGACAGAGCTTAGTCGGCAAAGTAATGTCTCTGCTTTTCAATATGCTATCTGGATTGGTCATAACTTTTCTTCCAAGGAGTAAGCGTCTTTTAATTTCATGGCTGCCATCACCATCTGCAGTGATTTTGGAGCCAAAAAAATAAAGTCTGACACTGTTTCCACTGTTTCCCCATCTATTTGCCATGAAGTGATGGGACCAGATGCTATGATCTTCATTTTCTGAATGTTGTGCTTTAAGCCAACTTTTTTGCTCTCCTCTTTCACTTTCATCAAGAGGCTTTTGGTCCTCCTCACTTTCTGCCATAAGGGTGGTGTCATCGGCATATCTGAGGTTATTGATATTTCTCCCGGCAATCTTGATTCCAGCTTGTGTTTCTTCCAGCCCAGCATTTCTCATGATGTACTCTGCATATAAGGTGAATAAGCAGGGTGACAATATACAACCTTGACGTACTCCTTTTCCTATTTGGAACCAGTCTGTTGTTCCACGTCCAGTTCTAACTGTTGCTTCCTGACCTGCATACAGATTTCTCAAGAGGCAGGTCAGGTGGTCTGGTATTCCCATCTCTTTCAGAATTTTCCACAGTTTCTTGTAATCCATACAGTCAGAGCCTCTGGCATAGTCAATAAAGCAGAAATAAATGTTTTTCTGGAACTCTCTTGCTTTTTTGATGATCCAGTGAATGTTAGCAATTTGATCTCTGATTCCTCTGCCTTTTCTAAAACCAGCTTGAACATCTGGAAGTTCATGGTTCACCTATTGCTGAAGCTTGGCTTGGAGAATTTTGAGCATCACTTTACTAGCATGTGAGCTGAGGGCAATTGTGTGGTAGTTTGTGCATTCTTTGGCATTGCCTTTCTTTGGGATTGGAATGAAAACAGACCTTTTCCAGTCCTGTGGCCACTGCTGAGTTTTCCAAATGTGCTGGCATATTGAGTGCAGCACTTTGAGAGCATCATCTTTCAGGATTTGAAATAACTCAACTGGAATGCCATCACCTCCACTAGCTTTGTTCGTAGTGATGCTTTCTAAGGCCCACTTGACTTCACATTCCAGGATGTCTGGCTCCAGGTGAGTGATCACACCATCGTGATTATCTTGATCTTGAACATCTGCTAAGTCAATTCAGTCGTGTCCGACTTCGTGCGACCCCATAGATAGCAGCCCACCAGGCTCTGCCGTCCTGGGATTCTCCAGGCAAGAATACTGGAGTGGGGTGCCATTGCCTTCTTCATATATATATATGATATATTATATATAATGTTCTTGGTGGAATATAAATTGACACAAATCATATGGAGGGTAATTGGCATATTATAAGTTTTATATAGCAAAGTGAGTCAGTTTCATATAGATACAGATATATTCTTTTTCAAATTCTTCGTATTATATATTATTACAAGATAGTAAATATTGCTCCTGCTGCTATACAATAGGATCTTATTATTTTTAGTCTGTTTTATATATAGTGGTGTGTATCTGTTAGTCTCAATGCCTAATTTATCCTTCCTCTTCATTCCTCTTTGGAAATGATAGATTTTTTTCTATGTCTCTGAGTCTGTTTCTGTTTTATAAGTTCATTTATATCATTTTTTATATTCTACATATAAGTGGTATCATATATTTGTATTTCTTTTTCTGACCTTCATTTAATATGATTATCTCTAGGTCCATCCATATTGCTGTAAATGGCATTATTCCATTCTTTTTTGTGACTGAGTAATATTCCTTCGTGTGTATGTACCATATCTTCTTTATCCATTCCTCTATTGATTGACACTTGCATTGCTTCCATATCTTGACTATTGTAAATAGTGCTTCTCTGAACATTGCAGGGCATATATCTTTTTGAATTAGACTTTTTATCTTTTCCAAATGTATGTTCAGGAGTGATATTGCTGGATCACATGGTAACTCTATTTTTAGTTTCTTAAGAAACTTCCAGAGTATTCCCTACAGGGGCCACATCAATTTACATTCTTACTAACAGTATAGGAACTTCCATTTACTCCATACCCTCTCCCACATTTATTAATTATAGGCTCTTTAATGATGGCCATTCTGAATAGAGGTGATTCATCATCATAGTTTTTATTTGCATTTCTCTAATAATTAGCAACTTAAGCATTGTTTCATGTGCTTATTTGCAATCTGTATGTCTCCTTTGGAAAACATCTGTATGTCTTCTTCTTTCTCTTTAGGTCTTCTGCCCATTTTTTGATTGAGTTGTTTGTTATTATTTAGTTGTATGAACTGTTTGTGTATTTTGGAAATTAAGCCCTTGTTGAGCACATCATTTGCAAATATTTTCTCTCAGTTCATAGGTTCTCTTTTGTTGTTTATGCTTTCTTTTGCTGTGCAAAAGCTTGTAAGTTTGATTAAGTCTTATTAGTTTATTTTTACTTTTATTTATTTTCCCTTGGGAGATTGACCTAAGAAAATATTGCTACAATTTATGTCAGAGAATGTTTACCTATGCTCTCTTATGAAAAATTCATGGTATCACGTCTTTTAAGTCCTAAAGCCATTTTGAGTTTATTTTTGTGTATAGTGTGAGAGAGTATTTGAATGTCATTGATTTACATGTGGCTATCCAACTTTCCAAACACCAGAGTGGCTGTTTTTTTAACTAAACCTAAAAATACAAGAAGATAAAAGACCAATTTTGCTATCAGACAAATGGCAGAGTACATAAACTGTTTACAGGAAAAAGAAATAGATGCCTCTTAAGCACATGAAAATTTCAACTTCACTCTTAAAAGCCACTGTGAAATAGTACTTGTCACATATCGGGGATTTCCCAAATTCTTAAAATTGGATATAATAGTTCTGGTCCAAAAGGAGGCATTATTTTATGTTTCTGGTGGAAATTAAATTGACACAAATCATATGGAGTAAAATAGGCAATATCTGTCAAAATTAGAAAAACACATTTTCCATGGGCCTAGTTAATTACTTCTTGCAGTTTATCCACTGATATATTACTTTTGAGACAGGTAGAAAGTTATTCTTAGCAATATTTAATACCAAATGTTGGAGAAACCTAATGTGCATCTATATAGGACAGATTTAACTGTGAGATATCCAGATGAAATACTGTGCAGCTGTTAAACCAGGAGGCTTGTTATCTCTAATAAAGAAAAATCTTCATGGTCTATTCCGTTTTTAAATTACACCTAAAAGTACAACCTTAACGATGCCTAACAGTACATATAGCATAATAGAGGAACAGAATGTTCATTTACATGTGCTTATTTATGCATAAAAATTACTGCAAGGACACACAAGGAAATAATATCAGTGATGACATTATCTTATGGGGAGAGAATAGGAATTAGAGAACCAGAATGGAAGATAAATATTACTATAAAATATTTTAAGCTCTTAAAAATTATTAAAATAAATACTTATCTTAACTATTATATTAAATGAGTAAACTTGTTCACTTTTTTCTCAAATATTTATTGAGGACCTGCTTTTTGCCAGTACTGTTTTAGGTTTTGGGATTAGTGAACAAAACATAAAAATCTGAACCCTTATGGAGCCTACATTCCAGTGGTGGGAGACAGACATTTGAAAATAACCACGTGCTATACTTAGTCGCTCACTCGTGTCCAACTCTGCTACCCCAAGGACTGTAGCCCACCAGGCTCCTCTGTTCATGGGGATTCTCCAAGCAAGAATACTGGAGTAGGTTGCTTTGCCCTCTCCCACGGAATCTTCCCAACCCAGAGATCGAACCCAGGTCTCCCACATTGCCGGTGGATTCTTTATCATTGAGCTACCAAGGAAGCCCAAGCTATCAGATCTCTGTGTCTGTGTATTATGTATATCTATATGTATATGCTGTTGTGCTGTGCTTAGTCGCTTGAAAATAATCATAATATATACATAATGTTGTACCTCAGAAAATAGCATGTGTTATAAGAAAAAAAAACAAAAAGCATAAAGCACGGTAAGTTGTATTGGCAGTGTCAATGGAATTTGGAGGAGGTGTTGCAACACTAAATAGGATTAGCAGGGTAAGTCTTATCAAAAAGAGCAGATTAAATGAGAGTCTTATAAGAAGCAAGGGAGTTAGTCATGTGGATATGTGAGGAAAGAATGATCTGAAGTAGGGAGAACAACCAGTGTAGAACCATTGGGAAAGGAACATGACAGATGTTCTAAATGCAAGGATTAGAGGCCAGTGTGTCTTAAGCAGAGGAATAGTGGTAGATATGAGGCCAGAAAGATAATGATATCAGTCAGACTTTGTCTTAGCAGAGGAGTAACATGATCTGACAAATTTTGAAAAGCTTACTCTGATTTTACCTATTATATGTATTACAAATAGACTGATGGATGGTAAGAGTAAAAGCTTGGAGGTAATTTGGAAATAATTGCGCCTTAGACCAGGAGTTGAAGTGATAAGAAGTTATTGAATTTTGGATGTAATTTGAAATTGTCAGCTGGATTCCTGAAAGACTAGATGTGGAGTGCCAGAGAGAGAGGACTCAAAGAAGAGAAGGTGTGAAAATGTTATCTAGGAAAATGGGAGTTTGAATGGACTAGGAAGTTATACTGATTGGCTGAAAGTGTTAAGAGCCCACTTGAGTTCTACTTGAATTTAAAAGTGAGTCATGGGTTTTCCTCCAGTTAATTCAGCTGCATGACTAAGGTCTCATCCCTTCCTAAAAAATAGATCTCTCTGGAATAATGGAAGGATACCCTTGTTAATTTTAAGTGAATTATAGGATATTATATATAGAATGTTCTCATCTTAATAATTGTAAAAGGAATGCATATATGCTGATTTATGTTTATGCAAAATTTAGATAGTTTCCCCAAGGTTTAGTTGAACATGATTTTTATATGTTAATTCTAGACATAAATACATGAGCATCAAATGATCCTTAATAAACAGTGTTTCTTAATTTTACTGTATTTTAACAGGTGGCAAATATAAGATAGGTCTCAATTTAAAAATTAAGATGAGTAGAGAAGGATGGACTGGGAGTTTGGAATTGACCTGTACACACTGCCATGTTTAAGATGGATAACCACCAAGGGCCTACCGTATAGCTAAAATAAATAAAATAAATAAAAATTGAGATGACAGATTGGTAATGAGCATTTTAAAGGCAGGAATACATTTTAGAGTGTTTTCTTATTTAATCTTTTTAAAAATTAAGCTTATATTATGCAAATTAAAAGGTAAACATGATACTTATTTTCAACTTAACATACTATACAAAATTTTTATGGATTTTATGTGTTTCTAATCATCTATTTACCTAAAACACTTAAAAGTTTTAGTGTGCAAAACTTTATGAGGCTATGAAACAAATACTTAAGAAAATATCAAGAGACTTGAAAGAATTAACAGCCAGATTAAACATCTAGTGAACATAGCTGGTAAGAGAACATAAAAGGTGAGGGAGTTGAAAATGAAAGGAGGCAAATATCAAAGACTGACTTTTGGACTCTGAGGGAGAGGGAAAGGGTGGGATGGTTTGGGAGAATGGCAATGAAACATGTATATTTTCGTGTAAGAAACGAAGCGCCAATCTATGTTCAATGTAGGATGCAGGATGCATGGGGCTGATGCACAGGATGATTCAAGTAGAGGATGTGGGGTGGGAGGTGGGAGGGGGCTTCGGCATTGGGAGATTGTGTTCACCTATGGCTGATTTGTGTCAATGTATGGCAAAACAAATACAGTATTGTAATTTAAAATAAATTAATTAATTAATTTTTTAAAAAAAGATTGAGTCAAACATATACAGGAGATTTAAAAAATAACCCACAATCTATAGCAAAGAGGGAAAGTGTATAAGATACATCTAGAAGCAGTCAGTGTAAGGCTTGATGTTGGAGACAATAGTTAGACATTGAATGAATATACCAAGTACCATGTGACAGAGAATCTTCACTTGACTCACTATACAAGCGCTCTCTTCTAAATTTTCTGTATGAGCTGCTTCCAGGAAATATACAGAAATACATAAACAATGGGACCCTCTAATAGTGAGTACTAAGTTACTATCAAATTGCCAACATCCGCTGAATCATCAAAAAAGCAAAAGAGTTCCAGAAAAACATCTATTTCTGCTTTATTGACTATGCCAAAGCCTTTGACTGTGTGGATCACAATAAGCTGTGGAAAATTCTGAAAGAGATGGGAATACCAGACTATCTGACCTGCCTCTTGGGAAACCTGTATGCAGGTCAAGAAGCAACAGTTAGAACTGGACATGGAACAATAGACTGCTTCCAAATAGGAAAAGGAGTGCATCAAGGCTGTATATTGTCCCCCTACTTATTTAACTCGTATGCAGAGTACATCATGACAGACGCTGGGCTGGAAGAAACACAAGCTGGAATCCAGATTGCCAGGAGAAATATCAGTCATCTCAGATATGCAGATTATACCACCCTTATGGCAGAAAGTGAAGAGGAACTAAAAAGCCTCTTGATGAAAGTGAAAGAGGAGAGTGAAAAAGTTGGCTTAAAGCTCAACATGCAGAAAACGAAGATCATGGCATCTGGTCCCATCACTTCATGGCAAATAGATGGGGAAACAGTGGAAACAGTGTCAGACTTTATTTTTATGGGCTCCAAAATCACTGCAGATGGTGACTGCAGCCATGAAATTAAAAGACGCTTTCTCCTTGGAAGAAAAGTTATGACCAACCTAGATAGCATATTCAAAAGCAGAGACATTACTTTGCCAACACAGGTCCATCTAGTCAAGGCTGTGGTTTTTCCAATGGTCACGTATGGATGTGAGAGTTGTACTGTGAAGAAAGCTGAGTCCCGAAGAATTGATGCTTTTGAACTGTGGTGTTGGAAAAGACTCTTGAGAGTGCCTTGGACTGCAAGGAGATCCAACCAGCGCATTCTGAAGGAGATCAACCCTGGAATTTCTTTGGAAGGAATGATGCTAAAACTCAAACTCCAGTACTTTGGCCACCTCGTGCAAACAGTTGACTCACTGGAAGACTCTGATGCTGGGAGGGATTGGGGCCAGGAGGAGAAGGGGATGACATAGGGTGAGATGGCTGAATGGCATCACTGACTCGATGGACGTGAGTTTGAGTGAACTCCGAGAGTTGGTGATGGACAGGGAGGCCTGGTGTGCAGTGTTGCATGGGGTCGCAAAGAGTCAGACACGACTGAGCGACTGAACTGAACTGAAGTTATTATCTGTATTTATTGAGTCAAATATGTAGTGTTCTTAAATTTCAATCATTGAACACTGTGACTAAGAATAAGATTTATAATGAAGCATATAAATGAATAAAAGGATACAATTTATCATTTTAGTGTATAGTAATATATTGTGTTTCCATGGGTAGGGTTAATACAAGTCTATAGTGGCAATTCTTAAAGGAAAAAGATTCAGAAATACAAAAGGTTTGTTTGCCCTCAGTACATTTTGGTGGTAAAACCGGACTGACCACTTATGTTCATTGAGAATTTAAAATTCTTTATGGCCATGTACCAGATAAGAGGTTAATATCCAGAATATTGGAAGAACTCAGTACAACTCAATATTGAGCCAAAAATGAACAGTCTGATTAAAAAATTGGCATAGGACCTGAATGGGCTTCCCAGGTGGCACAGTGGTGAAAAATCCACCTGCCAGTGCAGGAGACGCAAGAGACAGGGATTCAATCCCTGGGGTGGGAAGGTCCCCTGGAGGAGGAAGTGGCAACCCACTCCAGTATTCTTGCCTGGAAAATTCCATGGACCGAGGAGCATGAATGGCTACCGTCCATGGGGTCACAAAGAGATAGAACTGACCGTGTGTGCGTATGCACACACACACAGGACCTTAATAGTCATTTTTCAGAAAGACATGGGTGGCCAACAGGTACATGAAATGGAGTTCATTCATCAGGGACATGCAAATCAAAACCACAATGAAGTATCACCTCATACTTGTAAAAAGGGCTGTTACCAAAAGCAAACAAACAAAAAATAATAAATAATGACTTGGCAAAGATGTGGAGAAAAGGGAAACCTATGGTGGAATGTAAATTGGTACATCCATTATGGAAAAAAATTAAAATAGACCTACCATATGGCCCCATATCTGTGTGTATATATATGCCAATTCGAATATATTGGAAGGAAATGAAATCATTACCTCAAAGTGTACCTGCACACCCATGCTTACTGCAACATTAATCACAAATAACCACAATATGGAAACAACCTAAGTGGTCATCAGTGAATGAGTGGACAAAGAAAATGTGATAGATATATATATATATATGAAAATGTGAGATATAACATGGCACATATATATTTACACATGAATATATATAGATATAGATACATGAATATTATTGAGCCGTTTTTTTAAAAAAAGAAATCTTGCCATTTGTGTCATGGATGTACCTTGGGAGCATTATGCTTAATGAAATAAGTCACACTGAGAAAGACATGATTTCACATATAATATGGAATCTTTAAGAAAAAAATCCAGACTCAGGGAAACAGATTAGAAGGGTGATTGCCAAGGGCTGGGAAGTGAGGGAAATGGGGAAAGGGTACAAATGGTCGAAGGGTACAAATTCCCAAGTATAAGCAGAATAAATTCTTGGGAACTGATATTTAGCTCAGTGCCTGTAGTTAACAGCAGTGTATTATATACTTGAAAGATGAAAAGAGAATAGATCGTAAATGTCCTGACCTTAAACACACACACAAAATATAATTAGGTGAGGTGGTGGATGGGTTAACTAACCTTACTGAGGTAACCATTTTGTACTATGTGTATCAAATCGTCACATTGTACAGAAATATATCAGTTATATCTCAACTAAGCTGGAGGAAATAAACATGTCCTCTAAGGAAAAAAAAAGTTGCTTATTATGTGAAATTATTTGTTGTATGTTTATATCAAAGGGTGAATATTCACGACAGATAATATGAATGTCTTTGATTATGAGCTGCTAACTAGACACCATTGGCTGGTATTAGAGGTAAAACTCAGTAAATGCATCAAATTAACCTTTCTAAATCTGAAAAACTCCAGAGTCACTTTTCCCCAAGAGTTTCTAAGAGTAAATTATAATGGTATTCATCTACAGAGACATGAGGCTTTTGTTTTTCTCTTTACAACCTTCAATGCTCTTCAAATTTTACCAGTGTTATTGACTACTGTAATAATTTTTTTTTAAATAAACTTAGAAATAAACATATGATAGACTGTCTCATAAGCTATGGAGAAAAGCTCAGTTTGCTCTTTGCTCTATGGCATGACTTTTAAGTGGGTAGTATTCTCAACCAAGAGCCCAGAGAAAGGGGCACATACTATGCTCTAGAATGGGTAGGATGGACTGTATAAATTTGGGTCTTGGACAAAGTCTTAAAATATGAGAGAGTAAGGATGGTTAGAGAACGAGAAAAGTAGTGAAGAGCAAACCCACCCAAAGAAAGGGTGATACTAGATGAAAATACATATAGTGTATAATATGTTTGTTTGGGGCTTCTTGCTAATTGTATAAATTTGTTTTCTTTTACTTTATATTATGCAAATATAGCTTAATATCTGTGTATGGGACTTGAAATTCTGCAGTGTAGAGTTAGTAGAACTTCCCTTGCTTTATTCCACATTAATGAATTAATCGATGAATTTTAAATAGCTGGCGTGTTGTACAGTTGTGAAGACATGAAATAAAGGCATTGTACTGTGTTTTTACTTCACCCATTAACTGCTTTAATACCCTTAAATTATAAGACTTCATTTCTTCTAGGTGAAATGTGTGAAGAGAAACAATTTTGTGATCTTGTTGTATACCTAATTCTTGTTTTACTTTCTAGCTGTCAGTTAGTTATTTTAACTTGTCTACCAGCATCACTTAACTACTGGTTATTTTTATAGATTCTTTTGTGTATTCGTCACTTATATGGACTCTTCATTTCCCAGCTTTTCTCTTTAATCATTACTTTACTTAGAAAATTTAAACCAAAACTTTTAATAACAAATCAAGTACTTTAATGAAGTATGTGTCTGTGTGCTTAGTAGCTCAGTCATGTCCAACTCTTTGCGACCGCATAGGCTGTATAGCCGCTCCTCTGTCCATGGGAATTCTTCAGGCCAGAATACTGGAGTGGGTCCCCATGTCCTCTTCTTCATGAAGTATAAAGTTAGCAGAAATAGTGTCACCATGTTCCTCTGTTCTGTAAGTTATAGTAAAAGAATTTATTTGAAGCAAATTTTAATTGCGTCTCCAGCAATGTTTCTGCATAAGATTTATTCAACATCTTTTTGTATTTAATATAGAAAATTTCCAAATGTTACATTTACCTTTGTTATTATTTCTCATTTTCATTAATATTTGTATAATATGTTACAGTGTCTTCATTTAATTTTCCCATGAATGCATAAGGTTTTTTATCCATCCAGGTTTGTTGGGATATAATTAACATACAGTATCGTGTAAGTTTCAAGTGTACAGCATAATGATTTGACTTAAGTACATCATGAAATGATTGCCACAATAAGTTTAATAAATATCCATCGCCTTGTATAAATAGAAAGAAATGTTTTTTCACTTTTGATAAAGAACTCTTAGGATTCACTTTCCTAGCAACTTTTATATATAATATACAGCAGACTTAATCATGTTACTCATATTATATTTTACATCCCTAGTATTTATTTATTTTATAAATGGACATTTGTTCATTTGCCCTCCTTTGTCCAGTTTCCTCTCTCCCTCTGGTAACCACACATCTGTTCTCTTTTTCTGGTTGGTTGTTTTTTGAAGTATAATTGACCTACAGCACTAGATTAGTTCCTGGTGACAACTCAGTGATTCCATATTGCTATTCCTTATAAATTTATCACAGTAAATCTAGTTTCTGTCTGTCACCATACAAATATAGTACATTATTTTTTTTTACAAGAACACTTCAAGATTTATTACTGCTATATTACAGATGAAAAGGCTATTTTACGTAAGAGAGGGTTACCCTAGGGTATATAATGAGTTAATGATTTAGGGACTCTGATCAGTTTTTTTGGTTTGTTTGGGGTTGTTTTTTTTTTTTTTTTGCACTTTTTCCCCCAAATGTGGTAAATTTTTATTGACTGTATTTCCCAAGCTATGTGTTTAATTCCCATGACTCATTTGTTACAAGTGGAAGTTCAGTACCTATTACATTTCCTCACCTTTATCACTCATTTCCCACCCCACTCTGGCAACCACTTGTTTGTTCTCTGAATCTGTGACTCTGTTTTATTGTTTCTTCACCTATTTTGTTGTTTAGATTCCACATGAAATAATTTGTGTTTCTGTAATTTATTTCACATAGCATAGTACCCTATGGGTTGATCCATGTTGTGACGGACAGCCAGCTTTCATCCTACTTTGAGTTCAGTTCAGTTGCTTAGTTGTGTCTGACTCCTTGCAACCCCATGAAATGCAGCACACCAGGCCTCCCTGTCCATCATCAACTTCCAGAGCTTGCTCAAACTCGTCCATCGAGTCGGTGATGCCATCCAACCATCTCATCCTCTGTCATCCCCTTCCCCTCCTGCCTTCAGTCTTTCCCAGCATTAGGGTGTTTTCTAATGACTCAGCTCTTCACATCAGGTTGCCAAAGTATTAGAGCTTCAGCTTCAGCATCAGTCCTTCCAATAAATATTCAGGGTTGATTTTCTTTAGGATTGACTAATCCTAAGGAATTAGGATTTGTCAAGAGACTCTCAAGAGTCTTCTCCAACACCACAGTTCAAAAGCATCAGTTCTTCAGCACTCAGCTTTCTTTGTGGTCCAACTCTCACACCCATACATGACTACTGGAAAAACCGTAACTTTGACTTAGATGGACCTATGGACCTTTCTTGGCAAAGTAATGTCTGCTTTTTATTATGTTGTCTAGGTTAGTCATACCTTTTCTTCCAAGAAGCAAGCATCTTTTAGTTTCATGGCTGCAGTCACCATCTGCAGTCATTTTGGAGCCCAAGATAATAAAGTGTTGCATTGTTTCCATTGTTTCCCCATCTATTTGCAGTGAAGTGATGGGACTGCAATGCCATGATCTTAGTTTTTTGACTGTTGAGTTTTAAGCCAGCCTTTTCATTCTCCTCTCTCACTTTCATCAAGAGGCTTTTGAGTTCCTCTTCACTTTCTGCCGTAAGGGTGGTATCATCTGCGTATCTGAGGTTGTTGATATTTCTGTCAGCAATTTTGATTCTATCTTGTGCTTCATCTAGCCCAGCATTTCTCATGATGTACTCTGCATAGAAGTTAAATAACCAGTTAAATAAGCATCATGCAACACATTCCCGTGGGCTATCTGTTTTACATATTGGAATATATGTATGTTTTCATGCTATTCTCTCAATGCGTCCCATCCTCTGCTTTACCCCAAGCTTTACCTCTGCTTTACTGTATCCATAAGTCTGTTCTCTATGTCCGTGCCTCCATCGCTGCCCTGAAGATAGGTTCATCAATACCATCTTTCTATATTCCATATATGCATTAATATATGATATTTGTCTTTCTCTTTCTGACTTACTTCACTCTGTATAGTGAAGATTCTTCCACCTCCTTAGAACTATTTCAGATGCATTCCTTTCTGTGGCTCAGTAATAGTCCATTGTATATATGTACCACAACTTCTTTATATCTTTATATATTAGTGGACATCTAGATTGCTTCCATGTCCTAGCTATTGCCCAGTCTTTAATAGGAGTTTGTTTTTTATTGTTGTTATTGAGTTGTATATTTTAGATATTAACCTTTATATCGTATATATTGCTTGCAAATGTTTTCTCCCATTCAGGATGCAGTCTTTTCATTTTGTTGATAATTTTCTCTTCCTGTGCATAAGTTTTTAGTTTGACATGATCCCGTTTGTTTATTTTTGCCTTTGTTTCCCTTGCCTGAGGAAATGTGTCCCAAAAATATTACTAAGACTGATGTCAAAGAGCATATTACCTGTATTTTCTTTTGAGAATTTTTATGACTTCAGCTCTTAGAGTTAAGCCTTTAATATATTTTAAGCTTCTTTTTGTATATGGTGTGAGAAAGTACTCTGATTTGACTTTTATGCCTATGGCTGTCCGATTTTCACAGCACCATTTATTGAAGAGGCTGTCTTTCCTCCTTTCTATGCTTTTGCCTCGTTTGTCACATATTAATTGACCATATAAGGATCGGTTCATTCTAGACTTGCTGTTTTGTCCCCATTAATCCCAATGGGATCCTACTGATCCCAAAAATCTGTGCCAGCACTGTACTATTTTGATTACTATACATTTCTAGTGTAGCTTGAAATCAGTGAGCTTGACACTTCCAGTTTTGTTTGTTTCTTGAGATTATTTTGGCTATTTGGAGTCTCGTATGTTTTGATACAAATTCTAGAATTATTTGTTCTAGTTCTGTGAAAAATGTCATAGGCATTTTTATAGGGATGGCATTGAAACTATATGATTCAGTGAACCTTGGGTAGTATGTTTGTCTTAACAATATTATTTCGTCCAATCCATGAGCATAATATGTCTTTCCATCTGTTTCTGTCATTTTTTTATCCATGTCTTACAGGTTTCCAAGTATAGATTTTTCACTTTCTTAGGTTCATTTATAGAATTTAATTATAAACAGTACTACTTTCTTAATTTTTCTCCTGATAGTTCATTGTTACTCTATAAAAATGCAAGATATCTGTATATTAATTTTATAACCTGCAATTTTACTGAATTTATTAGTTCTAATTGTTTTTTTCTTGAAGACTTGAAGATTTTCTCTCTAAAATATCATGTTATCTGCAACTAATCAAATTTTACTTCTTCCTTTCCAATTTGGATATTTCTTTATCTTGTCTGATTATTGTGCCCAGGTTTTCTAAACTATGCTTAATAAAAGAGGCAAGAGTGGCATCCTTTTCTTATTCCTGATCTTACAGGAATGGCTTTCAGCTTTCACCATTCAGTATGATGTTAGCTGTAGATCTGTCATGTATTTATGACAAATATTTAATATGTTATGTTCCTTCTATACCCACTTTGTTGAGAGTTTCTAATCATAAACTGTTTTAATCATAGCCTTTTAATCAAATTGATGTTAAATTTTGTCAAGAGTGTTTTCTTCATCTATTAAGATAATCATATGATTCATATACTTCATTTGCACATGTGCTAATGTGGTATATCACATTGACTGATTTGCTGATATTGAATCATCCCTGTATCCCTGGGATAAATCTCACTTGATTTGAATGTATCATCCTTTTAATACATTGTTCAGTTTGTTAATATTTTGTTGAGAATTTTCTGTCTATGTTTATCGGTGATATTGGCCTATTAGTTTTATTTTTATGTGCTGTCTTTAGTTTTGGTATCAAGGTGATGCTGGATGCATAGAATGCATTTGGAAGTATCCTGAATACATAGGTTTGTTTTCTGTCATCTTCAGAAACTGATTATGGCAACAGAAGTAGTTCATATAGCTCACTTAGTACACATGAGTGTCTGTATCTATTTTTGTGTTGTTTGAAATTTTTAGTGTCATGTGTTACTTAGTAATTAAAAATATAAAACAAAAACTACTGTGTGCTGAAGTAAGGCATTAGTTTTTCATTGCTTTTCAGTTTCAGCTAAACTTCTAATGTATATTTTATTTTAGAAGCTTAGGAAATACTATGTGATCATAGTATCTTTATAAGATACATAGTATCTTTACATATTACTTTTATTTCACATACTATCTTTTATTTCAATATCTTTTTCATTCCAAAGAAAAAAGTAAAGTCATAAATCTGCTAACTTGCACTGTAAGAATTATCCGATTTCTTCATCCTAAATGGGACCTATAGAGAGATTGATTTTATACAAGTCAGTTGCTGCTGCTATATTAGCGTCACACACACACATATATATATATATCTGCCTGTCATCTCTGTCACCAAGGTTATGAGTGTGCTATTTATGAAAGAATTTTGAATTCTTTGTTTCTTATACTTCAGACATACCACATTATTTTATACAAACTATTCAAGAGACAGTGGATTCTATAAAATGATTAGGAAGATCATATTTTGCTAAATTATCTATATCCAATTATATTTCATACTTTACATTATTAAACTTTTGAGTATAAGGTTAACAATCTTAAAAGACCAAACAAACTAAAAATAATTTTAAGAGTCTTATGATATTTAACATATTAAATATTGGGAACTGCTTGAATTTATATCATTGTCATTTACTAGAATCTGTTAATCATAGTGAAATCAGATTGATTATATTCTTTGCTGCCAAAGATATAGAACCTCTATACAGTCAGCAAAAACAAGACCTGGAGATGACTGTGACTTAGATCATGAACTCTTTATTGCAAATTTCAGACTTAAATTGAAGGAAGTAAGAAAAGCATTAGCCCATTCAGGTGTGACCTAAATCCCATCCCTACATTATACAGTGGAAGTGCCAAATAGACTCATGGAATTAGATCTGAGGAAAGCCTGAAAATCTATGGACAGAAGTTAGTAATACTGTATAGACACAATGGTCAAAACCATACCCAAGAAAAAGAAATTTTAAAAAGGCAGAAATGGTTGTCTTAGGAGGCCTTACAAATAGCTAAGAAAAGAAGCTAAAGACAAAGGAGAAAAGAAAAGTTATACCCATCTTAATGCAGAATTACTTAGAATAGTACAGAGAGATAAGAAAGGCTTCCTATGTGAGCAATGCAAAGAAATAGAGGAAAATAATAGAATGGGAATGACTAGAGATCTCTTCAAGAAAATTAGAGATACCAAGGGAACATTCCATGCAAAGATGGGCACAATAAAGGAGACAAAAGGTATGGACCTAACAGAAGTAGAAGATATTAAGAAGAGGTGGCAAGAATACACAGAAAAACTATAAAAAGAATTCTTCAAGACCCAGATAACCATGATGATCTGTTCACTGACCTAGAGCCAGACATCCTGGAGGGCGAAGTCAAGTGGGCCTTAAGGAGCCTCACTGCAAACAAAGCTAGTGGAGGTGATGGAATTCCAGCTAAACTATTTCAAATCCTAAAAGATAATGCTGTGAAAATGCTGCTTAAATATGGCAGCAAATTTGGAAAACTCAGCAGTGGACACAGGATTGGAAAATGTCAGATTTTCATTCCAATCCCAAAGAATATTCCAACTACTGCACAATTGAACTTGTCTCACAGGCTGACAAGGTAATGCTCAAAATCCTCCAGGTTAAGCTTCAATAGCCAGTGAACTGGTAACTTCCAGATGTACAAGCTGGATTTACAAAAGACAGAGGAACCAGAGATCGAATTACCAACATCTGTTGGATCATACAGAAAGCAAGAGAATTCCAAAACACAACTACTTCTGCTTCATTGACTATGCTAAAGCCTTTGACAGTGTGGATCACAGCAAACTGTGGAAAATTCTTAAAGAGATGGAAATACCAGATCACCTGACCTGCCCCTGAGAAACCTGTATGCAGGTCAAGCTGCAACAGTTAGAACTGGACATGAAACAACGTTCAAAACTGGGAAAGACGTACTTCAAAGCTGTATATTCTCACCATGCTTAATTTACCTTCTATGCAGAGTACATCATGTGAAATGTCAGGTTGGATGAAGACAAGATGGATTCAAGATTGCTGACAGAAATATCAGTAACCTTTGATATGCAAAAGACACTGCCCTTATGGCAGAAAGCAAGCAAAGAGGCGCTAAAGAGCCTCTTGATGAAGGTGAAACAGAAGAGTAAAAAAGCTGGCTTAAGACTCAGCCTTCAAAAAACTAAAATCATGGCATCCAGTCCTGTCACTTCATGGTAAATAAATAGGGAAACAATGAAAAAAGTGAAAGACTTTATTTTCTTGGGCTCCAAAATTACTGTTGACAATGACTGCAGCCATGAAATTAAGACACTTGCTCGTTGGAAAACGGTATGACCAACCTAGTTCAGTTCAGTTCAGTTCAGTCCCTCAGTCATGTCTGACTCTTTGCAACCCTATGAACTGCAGCATGCCAGGCCTCCCTCTCTATCACCAACTCCCAGAGTCCACCCAAACCCATGTCCATTGAGTCAGTGATGCCATCCAACCATCTCATCCTCTGTTGTCCCCTTCTCCTCCTGCCCTCAATCTTTCCCAGAATCAGAGTCTTCTCAAATGAGTCTGCTCTTTGCATCGGGTGGCCAAATATTGGAGTTTCAGCTTCAACATCAGTCCTTCCCGTGAACACCCAGGACTGATCTCCTTTAGGATGGACTGATTGGATCTCCTTGCAGTCCAAGGGACTCTCAAGAGTCTTCTCCAACACCACGGTTCAGAAAGCATCAATTCTTCTGCACTCAGCTTTCTTTTGATCCATACCCTTGACTAGACGGACCTTTTTTGGCAAAGTAATGTCTCTGCTTTTGAATATGCTGTCTAGGTTGGTCATAACTTTCCTTCCGAGGAATAAGCATCTTTTAATTTCATGGCTGCAATCACCGTCTGCAGTGATTTTGGAGCCCAGAAAAACAAAGTCAGCCACTGTTTTCCACTGTTTCCCCATCTATTTCCCATGTAGTGATGGGACTGGATGCCATGATCTTAGTTTTCTGAATGTTGAGCTTTAAGCCAACTTTTTCACTCTCTTCTTTCACTTTCATCAAGAGGCTCTCTAGTTCTCCTTCACTTTCTGCCATAAGGGTGGTGTCATCTGCATATCTGAGGTTATTGATATTTCTCCCAGCAATCTTGATTCCAGCTTGTGCTTCTTCTAGCCCAGCATTTCTCATGATGTACTCTGCATAGAAGTTAAATAAGCAGGGTGTCAATATACAGCGTTGACGTACTCCTTTTCCTATTTGGAACCAGTCTGTTGTTCCATGTCCAGTTCTAACTGTTGCTTCCTGACCTGCATACAGATTTTTCAAGGGGCAGGTCAAGTGCTTCGGTATTCCCATCTCTTTCAAAATAACAGAGTTTATTTGATCCACACAGTCAAAGTCTCTGGCATCGTCAATAAAGCAGAAATAGATGTTTTTCTGGAACTCTCTTGCTTTTTCGATGATCCAGCAGATGTTGGCAATTTGATCTCTAGTTCCTCTGCCTTTTCTAAAACCAGCTTGAACATGTGGAAGTATATGGTTCACATATTGCTGAAGCCTGACATGGAGAATTTTGAGGATTACTTGACTAGCATGTGAGATGAGTGCAATTGTGCTGCAGCTGATCATTCTTTGGCATTGCCTTTCTTTGGGATTGGAATGAAAACTGACCTTTTCCAGTCCTGTGGCCACTGCTGAGTTTTCCAGATTTGCTGGCATATTGAGTGCAGCACTTCACAGCATCATCTTTTAGGATCAGTCTATTTGCTATGAATATTAAAGTGTTTCTTGATAGATGTATATAATGTTTTATTGTTACAAAATTTAGTATATGTATAAATTTTTATGTGGTGTTCTTGTTTGATCACTGTGTTGCAGCTGGCTCTTTGGGACCTTGTGGGCTTCAGCACACCAGGCTGCAGTATCTTGCTTCAGTTCAGTTCAGTCACTCAGTCGTGTCTGACTCTTTGCAACCCCACGAATCACAGCATGCCAGGCCTACCTGTCCATCACCAACTCCCAGAGTTCACTTAGACTCGCGTCCATCGAGTCACTGATGCCATCCAGCCATCTCATCCTCTGTCGTCCCCTTCTCCTCCTGCCCGTAATCCCTCCCAGCATCAGAGTCTTTTCCAATGAGTCAACTCTTGGCATCAGGTGGCCAAAGTCCTGGAGTTTCAGCTTTAGCATCATTCCTTCCAAAGAAATCCCAGGGTTGGTTCCTTCAGAATGGACTGGTTGGATCTCCTTCCACTCCAAGGGACTCTCAATAGTCTTCTCCAACACCACAGTTCGGAAGCATTAATTCTTCAGCACTCACCCTTCTTCACAGTCCAACTCTCACATCCATACATGACCACAGGAAAAACCATAGCCTTGAGTAGACAGACCTTAGTCAGCAAAGTAATGTCTCTGCTTTTGAGTATGCTGTCTAGGTTGGTCATAACTTTCCTTCCAAGGAGTAAGCGTCTCTTAATTTCATGGCTGCCGTCACCATCTGCAGTGATTTTGGAGCTCAGAAAAATAAAGTCTGACACTGTTTCCACTGTTTCTTCATGTTTTTCCCATGGAGTGATGGGACTGGATGCCATGATCTTCATTTTCTGAATGTTGTGCTTTAAGCCAACATTTTCACTCTCCACTTTCACTTTCATGGAGAGGCTTTTTACTTCCTCTTCACTTTCTGCCATAAGGGTGGTGTCGTCTGCATACCTGAGGTTATTGATATTTCTCCCAGCAATCTTGATTCCAGCTTGTGTTTCTTCCAGTCCAGCATTTCTCATGATGTATCTACCATAGTTTGTTCAAATTCATATCCATTGAGTTGGTGAAGCTACCTAACCACATCATCCACTGCCTTGTCTTTCTCTTGTCTTCAATCTTTCCCACCATCAGGGTCTTTTCCAATGTGTCAACTCTTTGCATCAAGTGACTAAAGTGCTAGAACTTGAGCTTTATTATCAGTCCTTCCAGTAAATATACTGGATTGATTAACTTTAGGATTGACTGGTTTTATCTCCTTGCAGGTCAATGGATTCTCAAGGATCTTCTCCACTTCCACTCTTTGAAAGCATCAGTTCTTCACTACTCAATTTCCTTATGGTCCAACTTTCACATCTGTACATGAAACCATAGCTTTGACTATATGGACCTTTACTGGCAAAGTAATGTCTCTGCTTTTTAATATGCTATCTAGGTTCATCATAGCTTTCCTTCCAAGGAGCAAGCCTCTTTTAATTTCATGTCCACAGTCATGTTGCAGTCACCGTCCACAGTGATTTTGAAGCCCATGAGAATAAAATCTATCACTATTTCCACTGTTATTCTTCTATTTGCTATGAAGTGATGGGACCGGATATCATGATGCTAGTTTTTTGAATGTTGAGTTCTAATCCAGCTTTTCAGTCTTCTCTTTCACCCCCATCAAGAGGCTTGTTAGTTCATCTTCACTTTCTGCCATTAGAATGGTATCCTCTGCATATCTGAGGTTGTTGATCTTTCTCCCAGCAGTCATGATTCCACCTTGTGATTCATCCAGCCTGGCATTTTACACGATGTACTCTACTTATAAGTTAAATAAGAAGGGTCACAAAAGCAGCCTTTTCATATTCCTTTCCCAATTTTGAAACAATCAGTTACTCCCTGTAAGGTTCTGCCTCTTGTTTCTTGATCCACATACAGGTTTCTCGAGAGAAACAAGGTGATCTGGTATTCCCATTTCTTTAAGAATATTCACAGTTTGTTTTGATTCACAGAATCAAAAGGTTTCATGTAATCAGTGAAGCAGTAGATGTTTTTCTTAATCCCGTTGCTTTCTCTATGATCCAGTGAGTAAGTGCAATTTGATATGAATCCTCTACCTTTTCTAAACCAAACTTGTACATCTGGAAAATTTTGGTTCATGTACTCTGAAGCTTAGCTTGAAGGATTTTAAGCATAACCTTACTTGCATGCCAAATGAGTGCAGTTATACAGTAGTTTGAGCATTCTTTGGCATTGCCCTTATTTGAGACTGGGCTGTGAACTGACCTTTTCCAGTATGGTGGAGTTGTCCACTGCTGAGTTGTCCAAATTTGTTAACTGAGTACAGCACTTTAACAGCATAATCTTTTAGGATTTTAAATAGTTCAGCTGAAACTTTATTACCTCCACTAGCTTTGTTTGCAGTAATTCTTCCTAAGGCCCCCTTGACTTTGCACTCCAGGATATCTGGCTGTTGATGAGTTGACCATACTGTCATGGTTATCCGGGTCATTAAGACCTTTTCTGTATAGTTCTTCTTTGTTCTTGCCTCCTCTTCCTAATCTCTTCTACTTCTGTGTTAGGTCCTTACTGTTTATGTCCTTTATCATGGCCATCCTTGCATGAAATGTTCCTTTGAGATCTCCAGTTTTCTTGAAGATCTCTCTCTTTCCCATGCTACTGTTTCCTCTTATTTTTTTCTTTTTCCATTGTTCATTTATTTAAGAAAGGTCTCCTAGCTATTCTCTGGAACTCTACTTGGGTATGTATTTGCCTTTCTCCTTTGCCTTTTGCTTCTCTTCTTTCCTCAGCTACTTGCAAAGCCTCCTCAGACAACCACTTTGCCTTCTTGGATTTCTTTTGGGGGCGATGGTTTTGGCCACCACCTCCTCTACAATGTTATGAACCTCTGTCCTTAGTTCTTCAATCACTCAAATCTAAGCCCTTGACTCTGTTCATCACCTCCAGTATATTATCATACAGGGTTTGATTTAGGTCATACCTAAATGGCCTAGTGGTTTTCCCTACTTGCTTTAATTTGATTGTAAATTTTACAATAAGGAGCTGATGACTTGAGCCTTGGTCAACTCCAGCTCTTTTTCCTGACTATTTAGAGCGTCTCCATCTTTAACTGCAAAGAATATAATCAATCTGATTTCAGTACTGACCATTTGGTGATATCTGTGTGTAAAGTCATCTCTTGTGTTGTTGAGAAAGGGTGTTTGCTATGACCAACATGTTCTCTTGAGAAAACTCTGTTAGACTTTGCCCTGCTTCATTTTGTACGACAAGGCCAAACTTGCCTGTTTTCTCTTGACTTCCGACTTTTGCATTCCTTTGATGGAAAGGCCGTCCTTTTCATTTATCTCTAGAAGATCTTGGAGGTCTTCATAGAACCCCATAAACTTCAGCTTCTTCAACAATCTTGGTTGGGGGCACAGACTTGAATTACTGTGATGTGTAGTGGTTTGCTTTGGAGACAAACTGAGATCATTCTGTCATTTTGAAACTGCACCCAAGTACTGCGTTTAGGATTCTCTTGTTGACTATGATAGCTACTCCATTTCTTCTAAGCAGTTCTTCCCCACAGTAGTAGATATAATGGTCATCTGAATTAAATCCCATCCAAATTGGAAGTGGTCAAACAGAAGAAAGCATGAGTGAACATCGACATTTTAGGAATCAGGGAACTAAAATGGACTGGAATGGATGAATTTAACTCAGATGACCATTATATCTACTACCGTGAGCAAGAATCCCTTAGAAGAAGTGGAGCAGCCATCACAGTCAACTAGAGTCAAAATGCTGTAGTTGGATGCAATCTCAAAAAGAACAGAATCATCTCTATTCATTTCCAAGGAATATCACAGTAACCCCATTCTATGCACCAACCAGTAATGCTGAAGAAGCTGAAGTTGAACGGTTATATGAAGACCTACAAGACATTCTAGAAATAACACCCAAAAAGATGTCCTTTTCATTATAGAGGACTGGAATGCAAAAGTAGGAAGTTAAGAAATACCTAGAGTAACAGGCAAATTTAGCCTTGGAGTACTGAAGGAAGAGAGCAAAGGCTTATAGAGTTTTGCCAAGTGAACTCACTGGTCATAGCAAACACCTTCTACCAACAACACAAGAGAGGATTCTACACATGGACATCACCAGATGGTCAATACTGAAATCAGATTGATTATATTCTTTACAGCCAAAGATGGAGAAGCTTTATACAGTCAGCAAAAAACAAGACTGCCAAAATCAGACTTAAATTGAAGAAACTAGGGAAAACCACTAGACTGTTCGGTATGAGCTAAATCAAATGCATTACGATTATGCAGTGGAAGTGAAAAATAGATTTAAGGGATCAGATATGCTAGAGTGCCTGAAGAACTATGGACAAAGGTTCATGACATTGTACAGGAGGCAGGGATCAAAACCATCCACAAGAAAAAGAAATACAAAAAAGCAAAATGGTTGTCTGAGGAGGCCTTATAAATAGCTGTGAAAAGAAGAGAAGCTAAAGGCAAAGGAGAAAAGGAATGATATACCCTTTTGAATGCAGAGTTCCAAAGTATAGCAAGGAGAGATGAGAAAGCCTCCTTCAGTGATCAATGCAAAGAAATAGAGAAAAACAGTAGAATGGGAAAGACTAGAGATCTCTTCAAGAAAATTAGAGACATCAAGGTAATATTTCATGCAGAGATGTGCACAATAAAGGGCAGAAATGGTATGGACCTAACAGGCAAAAGATATTGAGAAGAGGTGACAAGAATACACAAAAGAACTATACAAAAAGATTTTCACAACCCAGATAATCATGATGGTGTGATTACTCACCTAGAGCCAGACATCCTGGAATGTGAAGTCAAGTGGGCCTTAGGAAGCATTACTATGAACAAAGCTAGTGGAGGTGATGGAATGCCAGTTGAACTACTCTAAATCCTAAAAGCTGATGCTGTGGAAGTTCTGCACTCAATATGCCAGCAAATCAGAAAACTCGGCAGTGGCCACAGAACTGGAAAAGTTCAGTTTCCATTCCAGTCTCAAAAAAGGCAATGCCAAAGAATGCTCAAATTACTGCACAATTGCACTCATCTAACGCTCTAGCAAACTAATGCTCAAAATTCTCCAAGCCAGGCTCAACATACGTGAACCATGAACTTTCAGATGTTCAAGCTGGAGTTAGAACAGGCAGAGGAACCAGAGATCAAATTATCAATATCCACTGGACCATGGAAAAAGCAAGAGAGTTCCAGAAAAACATCTACTTCTGATTGATTATGCCAACCTCTTTGATTGTGTAGATTACAAGAAACTGAGAAAAATTCTTTAAGAGATGGGAATACCAGATCATCTGACGAGCATCTTAAAAATCCGTATGCAGGTCAGGAAGCAACAATTACAACTGGACATGGAACAACACACTGGTTCCAAATAGGAAAAGGAGTACGCCAAGGCTATATATTGTCACCCTGCTTATTTAACTTCTATCTAACTGCAGAGTATATCATGAGAAATGCTGGGCTGGAAGAAGCACAAGCTGGAATCAAGATTGCCGGGAGAAATATCAGTAACCACAGATATGCAGATGAAAACACTCTTATGGCAGGAAGTGAAGAAGAAATAAAGAGCCTCTTGATGAAAGTGAAAGAGGAGAGTGAAAAAGTTGGCTTAAAACTCAGCATTCAGAAAACACACATCATGGCATCCAGTCCCATCACTTCATGGCAAATAGATGGGAGAACAATGGAAACAGTGAGAGACTTTATTTTCCTGGGCTCCAGAATCACTGCAGATGTTGACTGAAGCCATGAAATTAAAAGATGCTTCCTCCTTGGAAGAAAAGCAATGACCAACCCTGACAACATATTAAAAAGCAGACCTTTGCCAACAAAGGTCATCTAGTCAGAGTTACGGTTTTTCCAGTAGTCATGTATGGATTTGAGAGTTGGACTATAAAGAAAGCTGAGTGCTAAAGAATTAATTCTTTTAAACTATGGTGTTGGAGAAGACTCTTGAGAGTCCTTTAGACTGTGAGGAGATCCAACCAGTTCATCCTAAAGGAAATCAGTCCTGAAATTCTTTGGAAAGACTGATGCTGAAGATGAAACTCCAGTACTTTTGCCACTCGATGCAAAGAACTGACTCATTGGAGAAGACTTTGATGCTGAGAAAGATTGAAGGTGGGAGGAGAAGGGAACAACAGAGGAGAGAATGTTAAATGGCCTCACCAACTCAATAGATATGAGTTCAAGTAAACTCTGGGAGTTGCTGATAGACAGGGAGGCCTGGCGTGCTGCAGTTCATGGCGTCGCAGAGTCAGACCTGACTGAGCAACTGAACTGACTGACTGACAGGATTCATAGGATTTTTTACTCCTCATTAACTGTTGTCATTCTTGTTGTTTATTTCCTAAGTCATGTCTGACCCTTTTATGACCATGTGGACTGTAGCCCACCTGGCTTCTTCTGTCCATATGGTTTTCCAGACAAGGATACTGGAGTGGGTTGGTATCCCAGGGGATCTTCCTGACCCAGGAATCAAATCTGCATCTCCTGCATTGGCGGGCAGGTTCTTTACTACTGAGCCACCAGGAAAGCTCCCTCAGTGATTTTTGTTGTTATTATTATTGTTCAGTCACTAATTTGTGTCCAACTCTTTGCGACCTTGTGGTCTGCAGCACACCCAGTTTCCTTGTCCTTCACTGTCTCTCAGAGTTTCCTCAGATTCATGTCCATTACATCTGTGATGCCCTCCAACCATTCAACTTCTGTCGCCCCCTTCCCCTCCTGCCCTCAGTCTTTCCCTGAATGGGGGCCTTTTTCCGATGAGTTGGCTCTTCACATCAGGTGGCCAAAGTGTTGGAGCTTCAGCTTCAGCATCAGTCCTTCCAGTGAATATGCAACGTTGATTTCTTTTCAGATTGACTGGTTTGATCTCCTTGCAGTCCAAGGGTCTCTCAAGAGTCTTCTCTAACACCACAGTTAAAAAGCATCAATTCTTTGATGCTCAACCTTCGTTCTGGGCCAACTTTCACATCCATACATGACCACTATACAAATGGTAGCTTTGACTATATGGAAATTTGTCAGCAAAGTATTATCCCTGCTTTTTCAATGCACTGTCTAAGTTTGTCATAGCTTTTATTCCAAGAAGCAAGCGTCTCTTAACTGCAAGGCTGCAATCAGTATCCACAGTGATTTTGGAGCCCAAGAAAATAAAATCTGTTACTGTTTCCACAGTTTTTACTCATTGATTATATGTCACCAGAAGTTTCTTTGTGCTTGCTGTCTTAAACCAACAATCTATGAGACAGCAAATTTGAAAATGTCGGACTAGTAGTTAAACAATTTAAACTTCTGTAATAATCACAAACAGCATGGGGCAAAGGAGGTCAATCCAAGTGATCAGCTGCCAGAGTGGCTAAGATACAAGCATGCTTCTCAGGTCCCTAGTATAGTCATTGACTGATATGCTTCAGGTGCTCTCAAATCATTCCATGAATTCCAATAACTATATAGTTATTATTTTCTTAAAGTTGTAGACAGATGTTATTAGTGCCTCTAAAATTATGATCTCCTTGGAAAATTCTGTGACCTTCTAGATTCAGTTCAGTTCAGTTCAGTCGCTCAGTAGTGTCTGACTCTTTGCGACCCCGTGAATCCCAGCATGCCAGGCCTCCCTGTTCATCACCGTCTCTCAGAGTTCACTCAGACTCACGTCCATCGAGTCCATGATGCCATCCAGCCATCTCATCCTCGGTCATCCCCTTCTCCTCCTGCCCTCAATTCCTCCGAGCATCAGAGTCTTTTCCAATGAGTCAACTCTTCACATGAGGTGGCCAAAGTACTGAAGTTTCAGCTTTAGCATCATTCCTTCCAAAGAAATCCCAGGGTTGCTAGGTTAGGGATCAACAAACTCTGTTAAAGGCCAGATAGTAAACATTTTATTATTTTTTTTTTTTTCATGAACACAAGATATCTTTTATTTATACAGGTCTTCTCTAATTTCCCTCATCAATGTTTTATAGTTTTCACTGTACAAGTGTTGAACTTCTTTTGTTAAACCCATTTTTTATTATCTTAACTTATTATTTTTAATTGGAGAATAATTGATTTCCTGCCATATATCAACATGAATCCACCCTAGGTATCCATGTGTCCCCTTCCCTCGTGGACCTCTCTTTCACCTTCCACCCCTTCCCACCTCTCTAGATTATCACAGAGGTGAGATTTGATCTCCCTGTAGCATACAGCAATTTTCCACCAGCTATCTAATTTTACATATGGAAATATTTGTGTTTTAATGCTACTCTTTCTTTTTAAATAAGTTTTTATTTGTTATATGGAAGTGTTTTCTTACTTTCCACTTGTTAATTGCTATTAATCATTATATATTTATTTTGTATCATGCAACCTTGCTGAATTCATTTAATCCTCATACGTGTGTGTGTATTCCTTAGAATCTTCCATATACAACATCTTGTCATCTACAAATAGAGAGAGTTTAGCTGTTTTTTTTTCAAGCTGAGAGTCTTTCACTTCAATTTCTTCCCTAGTTAACCTGTCTATAAACTCTTTTTTTTCCTTATTAATTAAATTTATTTATTTTTATAAATAAAAATTTATTTATTTTTTTAATTACAATACCTTTCTGTTAAAGGCCAGATAGTAAACATTTTAGACTTGGCTGACGAGCAGGTCCACAACTCGGGGCATTTTAAAAACAGTGACAGGTGATACATGAATAAATGAGCATGGTGTTTCTGCTTTATTTATGGACACTGAAATTTAAATTCCATATAATTTTCAGGTGTTTTGAATTTTTATTGTAGTGATGCTTTTGAAATGTTTAAAATATAAATACTATTCTTAGCTTAGGGGTGGGGCATGGGGGCATAGAAAAACAGGTGGCAAACCAGATTTGTTCACTGGCTGAAATTTGCCAGCCTCTGCTCTATGTTAAATCTAATGGTAGAGAAAATCAGCTATACTATTTCATTCTCAAACTCCTCTACTACCAATTCTCTCATGCTGTCCCAAAGTGATTTGAGCTTATGCCTGATGACAAAAGATGTTCAACTTGTTACCAGCAGCTTCTCTGTGACCCCAGTAATGTTGCTTCTTTGTCCCACTTCACAGTTCAGTCACTCAGTCATGTCCAACACTTTGCCACCCCATGAATCGCAGCACACCAGGCCTCCCTGTCCATCACGAACTCCCAGAGTTCACTCAGATTCACGTCCATCAAGTCAGTGATGCCATATAGCCATCTCATCCTCTGTCGTCCCCTTCTCCTCCTGCCCCCAATCCCTCCCAGCATTAGAGTCTTTTCCAATGAGTCAGCTCTTCGCATGAGGTGGCCAAAGTCCTGGAGTTTCAGCTTTAGCATCATTCCTTCCGAAGAAATCCCAGGGTTGATCTCCTTCAGAATGGACTGTTTGGATCTCCTTGCAGTCCAAGGGACTCTGAAGAGTCTTCTCCAATAACACAGTTCAGAAGCATCAATTCTTCAGCACTCAGCCTTCTTCACAGTCCAACTCTCACATCCATACGTGACCACTAGAAAAACCATAGCCTTGACTAGACAGAGCTTAGTCGGCAAAGTAATGTCTCTGCTTTTCAATATGCTATCTGGGTTGGTCATAACTTTTCTTCCAAGGAGTAAGCGTCTTTTAATTTCATGGCTACAGTCACCATCTGCAGTAACTTTGGAGCCCCCCAAAATAAAGTCTGACACTGTTTCCCCATCTACTTCCCATGAAGTTTTGGGACTGGATGCCATGATCTTTGTTTTCTGAATGTTGTGCTTTAAGCCAACTTTTTCATTCCTCTTTCACTTTCAGCAAGAGGCTTTGTAGGTCCTCTTCACATTCTGCCATAAGGGTGGTGTCATATGCATATGTGAGGTTATTGATATTTCTCCCGGCAATCTTGATTCCAGCTTGTGTTTCTTCCAGTCCAGCATTTCTCATGATGTACTCTGCATAGAAGTTAAATAAGTAGGGGGACAATATACAGCCTTGACGTACTCCTTTTCCTATTTGGAACCAGTCTGTTGTTCCATGTCCAGTTCTAACTGTTGCTTCCTGACCTGCATATAGGTTTCTCAGGAGGCAGGTCAGGTGGTCTGGTATTCCTATCTCTCTCAGAATTTTCCAGTTTTTTGTGATCCACAGAGTCAAAGTCTCTGGCATAGTCAATAAAGCAGAAATAGATGTTTTCCTGGAACTCTTTTGCTTTTCGATGATCCAGCAGATGTTGGCAATTTGATCTCTAGTTCCTCTGCCTTATCTAAAACCAACTTGAACATCAGGAAGTTCACAGTTCACATATTGCTGAAGCCTGGCTTGGAGAATTTTGAGCATTACTTTGCTAGCATGTGAGATGAGTGCAATTGTGCGGTAGTTTGTGCATTCTTTGGCATTGCCTTTCTTTGGGATTGGAATGAAAACGGACCTTTTCCAGTCCTGTGGCCACTGCTGACTTTTCCAAATGTGCTGGCATATTGAGTGCAGCACTTTGAGAGCATCATCTTTCAGGATTTGAAATAGCTCGACTGGAATGCCATCACCTCTACTAGCTTTGTTCGTAGTGATGCTTTCTAAGGTCCACTTGACTTCACATTCCAGGATATCTGGCTCTAGATGAGTGATCACACCATCATGATTATCCGGGTCGTGAAGATCTTTTTGTACAGTTCTTCTATGTATTCTTGCCACCCCTTTTTAATATTTTCTGCTTCTGTTCGGTCCCTACCATTTCTGTCCTTTCTTGAGCCCATCTGTGCATGAAATGTTCCCTTGGTATCTCTAATTTTCTTGAAGAGACCTCTAGTCTTTCCCATTCTGTTCTTTTCCTCTACTTCTTTTCATTGATCACTGAAGAAGGCTTTCTTATCTCTTCTTGCTACTCTTTGGAATTCTGCATTCAGATGCTTATATCTTTCCCTTTCTCTTTTGTTTTTGCTTCTCTTCTTTTCACAGCTATTTGTAAGGCCTCCCCAGACAGCCATTTTGCTTTTTTGCATTTCTTTTCCATGGGGGTCCCACTTCAAAAGTAGCTCACAAAAGTAAATAAAAGGAAATTTCAACACTGCCTGCTGTGAAACTAATTGTCTTTTGTTAAGATGATGTACAGTTTAGTTGCTCAGTCACTTTGGAACCCCATGGACTGCAGCTTGCCAGGCTCCCTGTCCATCTCCTGGAGCCTACTCAAACTCATGCCCATCACTTCAGTGATGCCATCCAACCATTTCTTCCTATTGTCCCCTTCTCCTCCCACCTTCAGTCTTCCCCAGCATTGGGGTCTTTTCCATTGAGTCAGTTCTTCACATCAGGTGGCCAAAGTATTGGAGCTTTAGCATCGGTCCTTCCAATGAATATTCAGGACTGATTTCCTTTAGGATGGACCGGTTGGATGAGGTGGCCAAAGTCCTGGAGTTTCAGCTTTAGCATCATTCCTTCCAAATAAATCCCAGGGCTGATCTCCTTCAGAATGGGCTGGTTGGATCTCCTTGCAATCCAAGGGACTCTCAAGAGTCTTCTCCAACACCATAGTTCAAAAGCATCAATAATGGAAACAAAAGCTAGGAAACTGGGAAACCAAGCTATCAGTTAAGTTCAGTTCAGTCGCTCAGTCGTGTCCGACTCTTTGCAACCCCATGAATCACAGCACGCCAGGCCTCCCTGTTCATCACCATCTCGGAGTTCACTCAGACTCACGTCCATCGAGTCCGTGATGCCATCCAGCTATCTCATCCTCGGTCATCCTCTTCTCCTCCTGCCCCCAATCCCTCCCAGCATTAGAGTCTTTTCCAGTGAGTCAGCTCTTCGCATGAGGTGGCCAAAGTCCTGGAGTTTCAGCTTTAGCATCATTACTTCCAAACAAATCCCAGGGCTGATCTCCTTCAGAAAGGGCTGGTTGGATCTCCTCGCAGTCCAAGGCACTCTCAAGAGTCTTCTCCAACACCACAGTTCACAAGCATCAATTCTTTGGCACTCAGCCTTCTTCACAGTCCAACTCTCACATCCATACATGACCACTGGAAAAACCATAGCCTTGACTAGACAGACCTTAGTTGGCAAAGTAATGTCTCTGCTTTTCAATATACTATCTAGGTTGATCATAACTTTTCTTCCAAGGAGTAAGCATCTTCTAATTTCATGGCTGCAGTCACCATCTGCAGTGATTTTGGAGCCCCAAAAAATAAAGTCAGCCACTGTTTCCCCATCTATTTCCCATGAAGTGATGGGACCAGATGCCATGATCTTCGTTTTCTGAATGTTGAGCTTTAAGCCAACTTTTCGTTCTCCTCTTTTCACTTTCATCAAGAGACTTTTTAGCTCCTTTTCACTTTCTGCCATAAGGGTGGTGTCATCTGCATATCTGAGGTGATTGATATTTCTCCTGGCAATCTTGATTCCAGCTTGTGTTTCTTCCAGTCCAGCGTTATAGTTGCTTCTTATTGTTTAGTCACTAAGTCACATCTAGCTTCTTTGTGACCCCGTGGACGATAGCCCACCAGGCTTCTCTGTGCAAGAGATTTTCCAGGCAAGAATACTGGAGTGGGTTTCTGTCATCGCCAGGGATCTCCCTGACCCAAGGATTGAACCTGTGTCTCCTGCATAGACAGATGGATTCGTTACCACCAAACCACCGGATATGCCCCTCCTACTTGGTTCTGTGCTGTGTGCAAAGCTTAGTCATTAGTCATGTCTGAGTCTTTCTGACCCCATTAGGCTCCTCTGTCCATGAGTTTCTCCAGGCAAGAATAATGGAGTCGGTATGCATTCCCTTCTTCAAAGGATCTTCCCAACCCAAGGATTGAACCCAGATCTCCTGTGTTCCAGGCAGATTCTTTACTGTATGAGCCACCAGAGAAGCCCATGGTTGGTTCTACCACTCACAAAGTTCTGAAGTTTCTCAAACTTCTGAGACTCCATTTTCTTTCCTGCTCCTCTGTAAGAAGTATTGAGAGACTCCATTGTGGTAGTCAACATGAAATCACTGGTAATGTAAAAAGTGTATAAAACATTGCCTTTGTGTTGATGGTTGTACTCTGTCGTTTACTCATACATATGATATCTTGCAAAATTTCTATATATGATGATGTATTCCCTTTGAATATTAGGTATAGATTAAAGATTGCCCATAAACTTTCACAGGCATTTTACCTTTATACTTTCACACTTTTAAGCTACTCTCATCTCCTTACTCTATAGATGTATCAAATTCATTACTAATAGTGCTGTGAAATTTTAGAATTACATCCCTCATATTCTTTCTTATTCCTTTATGAGAGCAGAGACTTTGTTTCATCCCTGTTGTATCTTCAGTATCTAAAACAATATCTGGAATAGATTTGAGTCTCATAAATAATTTGAGTGAATCAAAAGTAATTCCATATGTTAATTTGCGTTTCATTATCAAAAGGAATATAGAAAGCTCATTAAATATATTATAATCAAAATGTATTTAAATACAGAAAATATGTAGGTTTCCAAAGGAAATCTACTTTTGCAGTTTTAATAAAATATAGCACAGATCCTTTAGGGTCCATGAACCCTAGTTTTTAAAATATGGAAGACTATTTAACTTGTATCAGCAGGAACACAATCCATAACTATGATTGCAAAATTACAACAGGAAAAAAAAATGCAAGCTTTATTCAGTCTTTTTAATAAGGCCTTCCTCTGCACTTTTAAGTTATAACAAAAAGATCAATAGATTTTTAAACTTTATTTTGGTTAAATTTCTTTTGGTTGCAACAAGAAAAACAGTTTGGCAAACTTATTTAAAAAGGGCATTTGCCTGGGAAGATACTAAAGTATCATGCATTTGACAGGAAGAAAAGGAACAAGGGTAGCTGGGGATTTTATCTTTCCCTAGAGTAGAACACTTGATCAGGGCTCCCACTCACACATCCAAATTTCAGGCTACTAAAATAGAAATTCAGCTTGGATCACTGACGCATGCCTGAAAAGGTCAGCCAAAGTCAGAGAGTAGAATCATGCAGTAGAGCTATCAGTACTGAGAGCCACTGTTTAGTGCCAGGGTGATTTGAGAAGCTACCTCATGAGATGTGTAGTCTTACTAATCTGACTTCAGAAAGTACATTTATTTTATATCTATTAATGTCTCAAAAGGAAATATTATACTGAAAGCTGCAGGACATCTTTGTGCACTGACAATTAGATAAATTTACAATTATTAATTTTAATGTGCCAAATCACCCACTGCCATATTACTTAATGGCTTAATATCTCACAATACAGCAAATTTAATGCAGTGGCAAAATAGCATAGAGACTTAAGAGTATAGACCTTTGAACCAGACTTGCATGGCTTCATATCCAGCTCTACCACTTTATTGGCTATGAAAGTTTGGACAAATTGATCTCTGACTCTCATTTTTGCTGTCGATAAAGAGGAAGTTTATCAGTGAGCTTCTGCTGCAGTACACACCACCACAAAAATCTCACTGGCATGCCACAATAAGCATTTAGTTCTTGCTCAGAAATCTGTGGGTAAGAGGAGTAGGTCTGATCCAGAGTGGACTCAACCAGATGTGGGTTCAAGTGGAAGATGCATCTGGGTCTGTGCCTCATGTCTCATCTTCCTTGGACCTGTAGCTACCTGAAACATTTTTTCCTCAGAGACTAAGGCAAGATAGCAAGGAAGAAACCAAGTTGCTAAAGCATACATATTTCAAGGCTCTGTTTGTGTGTTGTCTGCTGTTACCCCATTTCGTCAAAGCAAGGAATGTGACCAGTTCCAAACTCAAAGAGCAGAGAGGTATATACACACCTCCTATGGTCATGTGGTAGAGAAAGGGAGGAGTAATCCAGGCTACCACAGGGGGTTGATACTGGTATCTAGCTAGTACAGATGTTTTAAGTTTAATAATATACTGTGAGAACTTAGAATAATACCTGGCACACAGTAAATGCTAAATAAATATTTGTTATTATTAGGCATACTCTTCAGCAGAAACTTACACAAAAGTTAAGTATTCTGTATCTGTGACATAAAGTGTTTATTTGACAAGTGTGTCACTTCATTTGAGTTAAACATACGTACTTAAATTTAAGTACAAACTAGTTTCTGTGTTTTAATTGTAGGTTAGATAAACAAGATTATATGTCTTCTAGACGATCCAGTCAACTTCTGGGATAGAGTGATTACTGCCTCAGTTATTTAACTGATAGTAAAATCGTGAAACTACTAAAGGTTGAGTTCTGCCCTCTCATTTTAGAGATACTGTGTTGGATCAAGAATGGTGAAATATCTAAATCAAAGAGATAAAGGTAGATAGATGGAAGATGGATGGTTAAGTGACAAATAGATAAGTAGTTAAATAGAAATGGGAACACAAGGAATCACCTAGATTTCTAGAATTCTGTTGAGCTCAGGTGTTGTTTCCTTTAGTTTTATCTAAATGCTGTTTATCATATTTTTTCTTTCAATGAACTATACAAGAATAAATCATTTAAAGAGTCTTTCAAAATAATTTTTTCAACTTTTCCTTCAATTGAGAAGAATATTATTATTATAGAATAGGATTTATTTATAATTTTAAGAATAAAAACTAATCTTTACAGAGGATTACTTACCCTTTTATCTAATATTTTTGAGTACTTATCTGTTAGCCACTGGGCATATAGCAGGAAAAAAAAATTGGTCTTGTAAGCTTATATTACTTAAAGGAGACAGCCAATAAAGAAATAAATATATATTATATTCCACAATTCTTTACCTGCAATTCTAAAATCTAAAAGCTCTGAAACAAAGTTTTTGCAACTCATATAAAGATAAAATCTGACCTAATATTAACTTGTTTAGTAGTAAAACTGATAAGAACTATTTGTTCTCTTTTATATAAATATCACTTAGAATATATCTTTTGCTTTTAAAGATACTGACATTTTATTTCAGAGTGGTCAGAGTTGGGAGAGAGAGTGCATAATTATGGTACATTTACCATATTACCTATAAAAACTCAATACTAACCAAGGCCCATCTGGTCCCCTAGGGATTATGTTGGGTTGTATAATATCTAGAAAGTACTCTGCCTGGAACTGAAGCATGTATAGGTATAGAAAACGAGGGTCAGTAGGGAGAGGGGTGAGTGATGAAGGGTGGGGAAGTTGTTTAGCTAGTAATAAAAGAAGACCTCTCTGGGTGGTAACATTTGAGTTAATTCTTGAAACATGTGGTGTTGCTGTCAGAGAAAAGAATATTTCAGTCATTGGGAGCAGGCATGTGGCTATGTGGAGAAGTGTTCCAGTCTGAGGAAGGACCGGGGGTCAAAGACCTAAACTGAAAGTGTGCTTAGCATATTTAAGGAAGAACGAGATCAACTGGGATGGAGGACGCCCGGCAAGAAGTGTGTTAGGATAGGTATCAGAGGGCACCCAGTCATTTCAGGCAATGTAATCCTTTGGATTTTATCATGGATGCTCTAGGATATCTTTGAAGGATTTTGACTAAGAGTGTCTAAAATCCAATTTTCTTCTTAAAAGTAGTGGTCTGTTGAGCTGTAGATAATAAAAAGGACCTTCTTTTGCTCTGTGATAATAGATTGTTATAGTACCAGAGATGAGAAAAAATAAATGATCATAACTAGATGAAATAGAAATTAAAAGGTAACTGGTCATTTTAAACCAAATAATCTTGATTGTACTTTAATTTTAAAATATCTTAGACATCCATTGAGTACATGCTGTACTTGAATTAATAACCTAAATATTATTTAACTATGATGTTTTTTCTTTCTAGATTTTTCTCTCATTATTAGGGCTGAGAAATTTAGCTTAGTCACGATAATAATACTATTCCCAATCTTCCTCCCTCTTCCAGAGAGTTTTCTGTTCTGCCTACTGGGAGACAACTAGAGAAAAGAGCTCTAAACTTGAAATGATGAGAATTAGTTTCTTGTGTTGGCCCTGCCACCAGTTGATTGTAAAAATGGTTGAGCTGTTTAACCTGTCTGGATTTCAGTGTCCTATCCTGAAAGATACAGGGATTGAGTCATCTGATATAGCTCTATCTTACCTGGAGTTATATATTTAGCAAATCCTGTGTATAAGACTAAAATTCTGTGATTCTTAATGAGACCTCATTAAGAATCTCCAAATGTTCTTAAATATAAATCTAAAGAACTGTAGAATAACTGGCTATCTGTCCAAAATGTATGCTTATTTCCTTTTAACAGGACCAGGGAAATAAATACAAGAAGACAAGAACACAGAATATTAGAAGTATAATCCTCCTCTAATTTCATCAAACACAAAGGAATGACTACCTTGACAGATGGCCACAGAGGATGTCAACAATTTTTTGGAGGCAAGTAATGAAATACATGTGCTATGAGTTTTATATTAGTAACTTTGTAAAAACAAATATAATTATGTTTTAGAAAAAAGTAAAAGTATCTTTAATACTTTTTCTATCATAACTATTTCTCCCTTTTTTTTTTCCCATGAGCACTATTTCATGTATAAAATTATTGTAAGCTGCTTTTACCTAACCTGGAGTACTATATAATATATAGGACTCATTATATCCCTAAATACAAAAACAATTAAATAATAGCAATTAAGTACCCATGTTTGAATACAGGGCTTTTACATCTCTCTTGGACACATATATAACTACAAATACTAAAGTTATTCATGAAGTTAGAATTATTTTCTATTTATTTTAAAAGTATCTTTGCCAACAAAGGTCCATCTAGTCAAGGCTATGGTTTTTCCAGTGGTCATGTATGGATGTGAGAGTTGGAGTGTGAAGAAAGCTGAGTGCAGAAGAATTGATGCTTTTGAACTGTGGTGTTGGAGAAGACTCTTCAGAGTCCCTTGGCCTGCAAGGAGATTCAACCAGTCCATTCTAAAGGAGATCAGCCCTGGGTGTTCTTTGGAAGGAATGATGCTAAAGCTGAAACTCCAGTACTTTGGCCACCTCGTGCGAAGAGTTGACTCATTGGAAAAGACTCTGATGCTAGGAGGGATTGGGGGCAGGAGGAGAAGGGGATGACAGAGGATGAGATGGCTGGTTGCCATCACCGGCTCGATGTATGTGAGTTTGGTGAACTCCGGGAGATGGTGATGAACAGGGAGGCCTGGCGTGCTGCGATTCATGGGGTCACAAAGAGTCGGATGTGACTGAACTGAGCTGAACTGATACCATATAGAGGGCTTCCCTGGGGGCTCAGAGAATAAAATGTCTGCCTGCAATGCAGGTGACCCGAGTTTGATCCCGACCCAGGTCAGGAAGATCCCTTGGAGAAGGAAATGGCAACCCACTCCAGTACTCTTGCCTGGAAAATCCCATGGACTGAGAAGCCTGGTTGGTAGGCTACAGTCCATGAGGTCGCAAAGAGTCCAGACACGACTGGGCCACTTCACTTTCATTTTATACCATACATAATTTTTTGAAATTTCTGCATTTCCTGCTTATTTTAAGCAACTATTCTAAAGTGCTCTAAAATCTTGAGATGTCATCCCTTTACATCCCTGTTGTTGTTTAGTCACTCAGTTGTGTCTGACTCTTTGTGACCCAGTGGACTGCAGCACACCAGGCTTCCCTCTCCTTCACCATCTCCCAGAGCTTGCTCAAACTCATGTCCATTGAGTCTGTGATGCCTTCTAGCCATCTTGTCCTCTGTCTTCCCCCTTCTCCTCCTGCCTTCAATCTTTCTGAGCATCAGGGTCTTTTCTAATGTTTTGGCTCTTCAAATCAGGTAACCAAAGTATTGGAGCTTCAGCTTCAGCATCAGTCCTTCCAATGACTATTCAGAGTTGACTTCCTTTAGGATGGACTGATTTGATCTCCTTGCAGTCCAAAGGACTCTCAAGAGTCCTCTCCAACACCACAGTTGAAAAGCATTGGCATTCAGCCTTCTTTACCATCTGACTCTAACATCCATACATGATTACTGGAAAAACCATAGCTTTGACTGTATGGACCTTTGTTAGCGAGGTAATGTCTTTGCTTTTTAAAATACTGGCTAGATTTATCATAGCTTTTCTTCCAAGAAATAAGCATCTTTTAATTTTATAGCTACAGTCACCATTTGCAGCGATTTTACATCACTAGCAGCTTTATATTTTGTGAGAATCATCCATCCCAAGATCCTACTGAACTTTTCATTACTTTCACAACAGCTCTTATTGCTCCTACAAAAATGGCAGACCAAGAATTGTAGACCACAGTTCCATCTTCAAAACTGAAATTAATTGCATTACCCTCTAAAGGGGATTCGCTTGGAAAGAAATTGACTGCATTGTAAAGAAAAAAATAATAAATATAAGGAATCTGTCTTCTCCACTTTCATGAACAATAAAGGATTAAGTAAATAATATGAAATGAAATAAAGGTAAACTCATACAGACTTGAGTAGAATGCAGTAAAATTGAATTTCTCCAAGCATTTTATACAAAGAAACTGTAGAGATGTTCAGAATTTTTAATTTAGTGTTAATTCAACTCATAGGCCTAAGGTCATCCAGCAAATGAGTTTGCTTTTTAAGTTGAACATAAAGGACTGCTTTCTAAGTGAAGGAGACCATAAATGTTTAAAAAGCCCAGTGTAGAGCTTCTGAGTTTTCTTTCAGTAACTAGAGTCAAAATTAATTTTTGCTTTTCTGCTGGGGAAAATTTCATCTAATTACATTCAAATTATTCTGCAACTTTTTGGATAGCAAATCCTGATCACCAAAGAAAAGAAAAAGCAGCTGTGTTGCCCTTTCCTCATAGTTATAAGAATAGCATTATTATGCAGTCACTAGGCTTTATAGAACCATAAGTGATTATCCGCTGGTTGCCTTCTGGCAGAAAGACACCTAAACCTTTCTGAACTGCTGATAATATATGCCTTCTCTTTTAAGGATCTTCAAAGAAATAGATTTCATTGCTTCCTTCAGTAAACCAATATAATATAACAGCTGCCAGGAGTTAGGGAGATATTTCTTTACCCTTTTATTCAGTGACTGTTTCTAAAAATTCTCTTCTCAGAATTACATTTTAATCATGATGTAAATATTCTTTTAATTTGGTAGATATAATTCACCTATTTAAGAAAATATTTCAAATTGACCCATTGCTCAATTAATGAAAATAGTTCCCATAAACAATTCTTCCATATAAGTAACCTGTTGTTGAATTTCTTTCTCTTTTCAACTTATCCACATGTCATATCTTATTTTGGTCTTCAGTTATTCTGTAATCACAGCATCATATCTTATGCCTTATAGCTGTAATTTATCTTTCTTCCACATTATATTAAAAACCAGCTCTTTTTCTCTTTGAATTGCATTCTATTTATGACCATGTCATTAATAAGCCACAGATATTTATAATTCTAATCAAAAGTGCTGACTCATTTCACATATTTTTAGATTTATTTGCAAAGTATGTTTTATAAAAATTTAGTAGTTAGAAAGCCAGTTAGAACATAGTGGGTATGACTTATAAGCTTGCTATTCAAGAACACAAATTCATAGAACAGATTGACTAACCACAGCTGTGCCACCCCCACCAGCTGTGTTAACTTGGGCAGATTATTGATTGTCTTTGTCCCTCAATTTGTACATCTTTAAATTTGATAATAATAATTATAAGGGTTAAATGGGATGGATAATGTAAGTAAATAGCTTAGCTGCCTAACACTTGTATAATTCAATAAGTAGGTGATACAGTTTTTCTACTTTTTGCAAAATGAATGTAAACAGGTTTCCTTGTCATTGTAGTAAGCTGAATTCTTGCAAAAGCAATAATGAATTTATCCATTATACTCATGCCAAATTTCTTTTGCATCATGTTTGTTGTACTGCTAGTAATTTTATTCACATTGAAGTTTCCCAGTGAGCAATTTTAAAGTTTATTTTTAAACATGTAAAATATAGTTATCCAAAATAATCATTAAAAAATGTATATATTTTTAAATTGTTGTTAACATTTTAGCCTCACGAAAACTATGTATATTCCAAATTTTTTAAGAATTTACTTGGATATTCATGGAATCACTGCCTGCCCTAAAATTTTGACTTCATATCAACCTCTGTTATTTGGAGAAATATCTCATGTGCAAGGCAGAATGATTGATGAATTTTCTCATTTGCATTAAATATCTTTTATATATATACTGATCAGGTATTTATTTAATCTGAGAAATTGATTTGCTATTTCACTGGAAGGATAAAAGTGAATAGGCAGTTTGGTTCTCTGTTAACGTTTCTGTAAGAGATAACACAAACTGGGTGGTTTAAATTAACAAAAATGTATTATCTTGCAATCCTTGACACTAGAAGTCTGAAGTCGAATTGTCCACAGGGGCATGCTGTTTTGATGATGTTGGGGAGAATCTGCTCTACGCCTTTTTCTTAGCTTCTTTGATGGTGATGTTCCTTGGCATTTACTGGTTTATAGACTTATCACTCCAATCTCTGCCTCACTCATCACATGGTTTTCTCCCTGTGTGTCTTTGTCTCTTCTCTTATTGTAAGGACACAATCATGTTGGATTCAGCATGACTTGATCTTAGTTTGATTATAATTGCTAAAACCCTATTTCCAAAATAAGGTCACATTCATAGGTGTTGAGTATTAAGATTTGAATGTTTCTTTCCGGGGAACGCAATTCAACAATAACACTGTCTTTTTATGTACATATATATTCTGGGTGTCCCATGTGGTTCAGTGGTAAAGAATCTGCCTGCCAATGAAGGAGACACAGGTTCAGTTCCTGGATTGGGAAGATCCTCTGGAGGAGGAAATGGCAACCTATTCCAGTATTCTTGCCTGGAAAATCCCATGCACAAGGGAACCTGGTGGCCTGCAATCCATAGGGTTGCAAAAGAATCAAACATGCCTTAGCAACTGAACAACAACAACATGTGGTAAACAGATCATCAGTACATTTTTATCATGTCTTTTCTGTATTCATTTCCCATGTATTTAGACAATTTTCATACATTTTACATGTAATAAAACTTATTCAGGGTGTGTACTCTTATTTCAGCCCTTCAATGAAAGGATTTTATATTTTTCTTCTCTTTGAACTTCTGAAAGGAAGGAAGGTAAAACATAAAATCCTATTGTCGGGTCCTTGTATTTTTCCATTCTTGCATGAAGCATGTAAAGTTTCCAAAACATAACTTTTCTTGCGGATAAAACCTGCTCAAATTACTCTTTGCATATAATAGGCACTGAATAATGTTTATGAATTAAATGAAGAAAGTTGTAATTATGCCCTTGCTTGTAGACAGCATCCAGAAGGATTGCTATTGCAAGATAAGCTAAAAGAGCTCAGTTGTACACCATTCATGTTAAATATTTTCCTTGAATTTGGTATAAAAGATACATAGGTAGGCACTAGAGTTTGCAGAGCATAAAAATGAGATATGTTCTCTATTTCCCAGAACTTAATCCTTAAGAAGTCAAGGCTTTGGCTTATATTTTTATCTAATTTTCTAAAGAAAGTTGAAACTTTGTGGAGGAAAAAAAAAATACATGGTTAAATGACCAGTTGACTGTGTATTTCAGGAATGGGATCTGATTTTCCAAACTATGGATCAGATTAGTAAGGTGGTGGTTCTTCACACATGTCCTGGGAAAGTTTTTTAGAAACACAGATGTTTTGGTCCTATCTCTACTGGTTAATCTTAATTCTGCCAATTACTAGTTGCAATAGTTTGTGCATTATTTAGTCCACTGAATCAAATTCAAGAGTAGTAAATTTTCCAGACAGGGAAAGACAAGTATTGTATTATATCCTGTAGATATGAAATCTAAGAAGATTAAACAAGAGAATTTATTTACAAATAGAAATAGACTCACAAACTTAGGAAACAAACTTATGGTTATCAAATGGGAAAGAAGGGGATGGATAAATCAGGGATTTAGATTTAACATATACACAGTACTATATAGAAAATAGATAATAAGGATCTGTCATATAGCACAGGGAACTACATTTAATACCTTCTAATAACTTGTAATGGAAAAAGTCTGAAAAAGAATAAAGAATATATGTATGTGTATAATTGAATCACTTTGTTGTAACCTAAAACATTGTAAATCAAGTATACTTCAGTAAATAGCAGACTTTTGGATGAGAATGTACCTCACAAAAACTGGGAATAAAATATTTACTTAGAGATGTGCTGATCTAATTAGGAAAACTTGGAACTGAAAAATAGGGGTTTTGAAATTTTATAAAGGAAAATAAAACAATAAAGACTTTATAGTATGAAGAAGATCAGTAACAGTAAATATCCTCTATCTCTGGGGAAAAAATAAATCTGGTGGAAATTCAAGGAAATTGTACTTTTCCCTCAACTGTCAATATTCAGAAGCCAAGGATACATCTGAAAGTGGAGTGGATTGATTTCTTAGGTTGGAGGATTTAACTTCAATGGAGTATTCCCAGTAAGACTGAATTACCATTTGCTAGGTCAGGAAGCAACAGTTAGAACTGGACATGGAACAACAGACTGGTTTCAAATAGGAAAAGGAGGACGTCAAGGCAGTATATTGTCACCCTGCTTATTTAACTTCTATGCAGAGTACATCATGAGAAACACTGGGCTGGAAGAAGCACAAGCTGGAATCAAGATTGCCAGGAGAAATATCAATAACCTCAGATATGCAGATGACACCACCCTTATGGCAGAAAGTGAAGAGGAACTCAAAAGCCTCTTGATGAAAGTGAAAGAGGAGAGTGAAAAAGTTGGCTTAAAGCTCAACGTTCAGAAAACAAAGATCATGGCATCTGGTCCCATCACTTCATGGGAAATAGATGGGGAAACAGTGGAAACAGTGTCAGACTTTATTTTGGGGGGCTCCAAAATCACTACAGATGGTGACTGCAGCCATGAAATTAAAAGACACTTACTCCTTGAAAGGAAATTTATGAGCAACCTAGATAGCATATTGAAAAGCAGAGACATTACTTTGCCGACTAAGGTCGTCTAGTCAAGGCTATGGTTTTTCCTGTGGTCATGTATGGATGTGAGAGTTGGACTGTGAAGAAAGCTGAGTGCCGAAGAATTGATGCTTTTGAACTGTGGTGTTGGAGAAGACTCTTGAGAGTCCCTTGGCCTGCAAGGAGATCCAACCAGTCCATTCTGAAGGAGATCAGCCCTGGAATTTCTTTGGAGGGAATGATGCTGCAGCTGAAACTCCAATACTCTGGCCACCTCATGCGAAGAGTTGACTCATTGGAAAAGACCCTAATTCTGGGAGGGATTGGGTGCAGGAGGAGAAGGGGACAACAGAGGATGAGATGGCTGGATGGCATCACCAACTCGATGGATGTGAGTTTGAGTGAACTCCAGGACTTGGTGATGGACAGGGAGGCCAGGAGTACTGCGATCAATGGGGTTGCAAAGAGTCGGACATGACTTAGCAAATGAACTAAACTGATCTGAACTTTGTCAACAAAGGTCCATCTAGTCAAGGCTATGGTTTTTCCAATAGTCACGTATGGATGTGAGAGTTGGAATATAAAGAAAGCTGAGTGCAGAATAATTCATACTATTGAACTGTGGTGTTGGAGAAGACTCATGAGAGGCCCTTGGACTGCAAGGCGATCCAGCCATTCCTTCCTAAGGGAGATCAGTCCTGGGTTTTCATTGAAAGGACTGATGTTGAAGCTGAAACTCCAATACTTTGGCCACCTGATTCGAAGAGCTGACTCATTGGAAAAGACCCTGATGCTCGGAAAGATTGAGGGCGGGAGAAGAAGGGGACGACAGAGGTGAGGTGGCTGGATGACATCACTGACTCGATGGACATGAGTTTGAGTAAACTCCAGGAGCTGGTGATGGACAGGGAGGCCTGGCATGCTGCAGTTCATCGGATTGCAAAGAATCGGACATGACTGAGCTACTGAAATGAAATGAATGAATAGTATAGTGGAGGCAATTAAATGACATAATTCTATTTCATTTATATACATGTTCTTCTACCATTTAGGAGCTAACTGAAATGTATGAAAAAGGAATTTCCATGTCATTAAATGTTCAGAAAGACATTTTGATTATTAGTAAAAGTGTCATTTTTTTAAGAACTGAAATATAGTTGATTTACAATATTAGTTTCAGATGTATAGCATAGTAAATCCGTTTTTACATATATACTCCATTAAAAGCTGTTACAAGATAATGACTCTAATTCCCTGTGCTAAATATTATATCCTTGTTCCTTATCTCAATATTTTGTACACAGTAGTTTCTCTGTCTTAATCCCCTACCCCTATTCTTTCCCCCTACCTTCCCTTTCCCTATTGGAAATCACTAGTTTTTTTTCCTATATCTATGAGTCTGTTTCTGTTTTGCTATATACATTTATTTGTTTTATCTTTTAGCTTACACATATGATTTCATATAATGTTTGTCTTTCTCTGTCTGATATATTTTATAAAGTATAGTATTCTCTAGATCCATCCATGTTGCTGCAAATGGCAAAATTTTATTCTTTCTTATGGCTGACATATTCCATTGTATAGATGACCTCATCGTATTAATTTGTCTGTTGTTGGCCATTTGGATTGCTTCCATATTTGGCTATTTTAAATACATCTGCTTTTAACATTGAGGCGCATGTATATTTTCGAATTTGTGGGATTTTTTTTTCCAGATATATACCCAAGAGTGGAATTGCTGGATTATATGGTAGTTCTATTTTTAGTTTTTTAAGGAACCTACATACTGTTTTCCATAGTGGCTGCAGCAATGCCTATTTCTACCAAAAGTGTACAAGGGTTTCCTTTACTCCACATCCTTGTCAACATTTACTAATTGTAGACTTTTTGATGACAGCCGTTCTGACAGTTGTGAGGTGGTATCTCTTTGTTTGGATTTATATTTCTCTAATAATTGGCCATATTATGCATCTTTTCATGCACCTGTTAACCATGTGAATATCTTTCTTACACAAATGTCTGTTCCAATCTTTATCCCGGATTTTGATTAGGTGACATTTCATTTTTGATACTGCGTTTTATGAGCTGTTTATTTATTTTGGATTATTAGCTCTCTTGTCAGTCATATCTTTGGCAAGTATTTTCTCCCATTCTGTAGATTGTCTTTTCATTTTGTATGTAGTTTCCTTTGTGCTGCAAAAGCTTTTAAATTTAATAAAGTCCCATTTGTTTATTTTTGCTTTTATTTCTTTTGCCTTAGGAGACAGATCCAAGAGAAATATTGCTACAATTTATGTCAGAGTATTGTCCTTCTAGTTTTATGGTTTTAGGCCTTACATTTACACCTTTAATTCACTTAAGTTTCTTTTTGTATATGGTGTGAAGAATCTCACTCTAATCTCATTCTTTTCCATGTAGCTCTCCAGTTTTCCCACCACCACTTATTGAAGAGAGTCTTTTTCTCCATTGTATACTCTTGCCTTTTTGTCATAGATCAATTGACTGTAGGTTTGTGGGTTCATTTCTGAGGTCTTAATTCGGTTCCATTGATTTATCTCTGTTTTGTGTCAGTATTATACTGTTTTGATTATTGTAGATTAAGTATAGTCTGAAGCCTGACTCAATGGACCTGAGTCTGAGTGAACTCCAGGAGTTGGTGATGGACAGGGAGGCCTGGCGTGTTGTGATTCATGGAGTCGCAAAGAGTCGGACACGACTGAGTGAGTGAACTGAACTGAACTGAAGCCTGAAAAGATGATAACTCCAGCTTTGTTCTCCTTTCTGAAGACTGTTTTGGCAATTTGAATTTTTTATGGTTCCATTTGAGTTTCAGGATGATTTGATCTAGCTCTATGAAAACTATCTTGGATATTTTGATAGGGATTACATTAAATCTGTAGATTGCTTTGGGTAGTTATGGCCACCTTAATGATATTCTTCCAATCCAAAAGTACAGGATATCTTTCCATTTCTTTATATTTTATTCAGTTTCCTTCATTAGTGCTTTATAGTTTTCAGCCCATAGGTCTTTCAGTTTCTTGGTCAAGTTTATTCCTAAGTGTTCTTTTTGATGCAGTTTTAAACAGGAATGTTTTTTAGTTTTTCTCTCTCTGATGGTTCATTATTAGTGTATAGAAAGCAAATTTCCATATATTGTGTACCCTTCAACTTTGCTGAATATATTTATTTAATATTTTTTAGTGGAGACTTTAGGATTTTCTATATGTAGATAGTATCTTGTCATCTTCAAATAATAATGGTTTTACTTCTCTTCCAATTTGGATGCCTTTTTTTTTTTTTACCCTTGTCTGCTTGCTGTGGCTAGAACTTCCAACACTGTTAAAGTGGCAAAAATGGGCATCCTTGTCTTGGGAGTGGGCATCCTTGTCTTATTCCTAAATTTGGAGGAAAGGCTTTCAGGTTTTCATCATTGAGTATGATTTTAGCTGTGCATATGTCATAAATGGTCTTTATTACATTGAGATATATTCCCTCTGTACCCACTTTGATATGAGTTTTTAATCATGAATGGATGTTGAATTTTGTCAAATGCTTTTTCTGTGTCTCTTGAGATGATCATGAGATTTTTATCCTTCTTTTGTTAATGTGATGTGTCACGTTGACTGATTTGTGATTACTGAACCATCCATGTGTCCCTGAAATAATCTAACTTGATCATGCTGCATGATCCTTTTATATATCACTGGATTCAGTTTGCTAACATTTTGTTGAAGATTTTTATATCTACATTAGTGTCTTTATCTGGTTTTGGTTATCAGGGTGATGGTGGTCTCATAGAATGAATTTGGGAATATTCCATCTTCTTCAGTCTTTTGTAATAGTTTGAGAAGGATAGTTATTAACTTTTTTTGTTAGAATTCCCTTTGAAGCTGTCCAGTCCTAGACTTTTGTTTGCTGGGAATTTTTTTAATTAAAAATTCAATTTCACTTCTAATGATCAACCTGTTTAAGTTATCTGTTCCTCTTGCTTTAGTCTTGGCAGATTGTATGTTTCTAGAAATTTGTCCGTATCTTCTAGGTTGCCCAGTTTATTGGAGAAACAGTGTCATCCTGATTTAGGATCTTTGAGGAAAAACTTCTTATACTTTCTACAATATGCAATTTGCTGTATCTCACGTTACTTTATTAATGGGTCAGACTCAGATCCTTACATTAATTACTGTCATTGTCCTTTGTCTGCATGCTTGTTTACTGAGCATGCAACTGATCAAGTTGCTTTTGATGCAGCTTTTGCTTGTTAATAGCTAAAATCTAGGGGCAAGAGACCAGTTTCCTGGAAGAAAAACTGCTGAGGATAGAGAGAATGGATCCATAAGAGAGAGGACTGAGTGTGATGGGCCTTGAAAGGTAGAACTTAATTGATTTCGGAGCCCCAGAAGGAAAGAGAAGAAAGACAAAACTCTCTAGTTATGACTTTGAAGAGCCAAAGTGAAAATGCAGTAAACATTTTCTGCTGTATATTTCAAAAACAATTCAAGGATTAAAAAAGTTCATAAGTTAAATGGTGATATGTTTATTTAGTAAACCTCCATATGTCTAGTTTTATTGCATTTTACTGAGACACTCTCTTTTTTTTTTTTATGTTTTTAACACCATAATAGTATTTAACATGTAATATTAGTGAATGAGGAGAGGGACCATAGAAATGAATATACTTTCAGATAGTCAGCATTTTACTGGTAGGGTTCTCCAGAAGTAATGTGTTTCTGTTAGGTTTTGTTTTTGAATTATAAAAGCAATACACACTCATGATTTTTAAGATAAGAAATATAGAGCATGAAAAGGTATGAAATAAAAGTAAAATTTGAACCCATCCTGTTTCTACTTCCCACAGTAACTTCTGTTAGCTTTTAAAATGTCATTTCAGAAATCTGTTCATATACAAGTGCATGTATGCACATACATGTGACACAGATATGCATACAAACACATGCATATATTTTTCTATACCTTTTCTTTACATAAACACAGCAAATTCTTTGTTCTTTGCTAGTGGCTTTTCTGCTATTATTAATCTCTTACTGATTTCTAAGAGCTCTTTGTATGCTAATAAAATATGTATATTTTATGCATTTCAGTTGTTTAAATTGAACATTGCTACTGCTAAGTCCCTTCAGCCGTGTCCAACTCTGTGCGACCCCATAGGCAGCAGCCCACCAGGCTCCCCCGTCCCTGGGATTCTCCAGGCAAGAACACTGGAGTGGCTTGCCATTTCCTTCTCCAGTGCATGAAAGTGAAAAGTGAAAGTGAAGTCACTCAGTCGTGTCTGACTGTTTGCGATACCATGGACTGCAGGCTACCAGGCTCCTCCATCCATGGGGTTTTCCAGGCAAGAGTACTGGAGTGGGGTGCCATCGCCTTCTCCGAAATTGAACATTAGTTTGTCATTTAAGTTTGTCCTTCAGATTGATTTATGGTAGTTTCTTTTACTCACACTGAAATTTTTTATTTTGTTTTAGTCAGTTTATCATTGTTTTCTATTACAGCTTCTGGAATTTATGTCCAAGATTATGAAATATGCAACATCATTTTATCTTTCCCATCTTTATGGCTTAATTTTTTATAACCAGCAGTTTTAGTTTCACAACAAAACTGAGAGGAAGGTACAGAGATTTTCCATAGACTCCTGACCCCAAACATTCTTGGCCTTCCATCGTCAATATCCCAAAACGGTATTTTTGTTACAATTGATGCACCTATTGACACATCATTATCATCTAGAGTCTACAGTTTACATTAGGGTTCATTCTTGGTATTGTATGTTCTACCAATTTGAAAAAATGTATAGTGCCATGTGTTCACCATCCATAATATCACCCATAATATTTCACTGCCATAAAAATCTATGCTCTGCCTATCCACTACCCCCTAAAATTATTTTATAAATTTTTTTGTGTTTAAGTCTTTAAATCACCTGAAATTTTGCTTATATTCTAGCAGCTTTGATTGAAGGAACCATTTCTTAAAATGTTACCCTTACCATATATCAAAATCTTATATATATCGTAGTGTATTTCAGGATTCTCATTATACATTTTCTGTTTGTCTGTTTCTTCTCTAGAACTAAAGTCTTTGATTACTATACCTTTAAAATGTTTTTAACATCTGGAATGACTGATGCCTTTTTTACTTCTTTTTTCTCAAAATATTTCAAGATAATGACATGTTATTAGCTGTATGAGCTTTGGTATCATCTTTCAATTCTCAAAAGTAAAAAATTCTTACTGGTATTTTCATCATAATCTTATTAAAATGATATTAATTTAGGAGAATCAGCAGTCTTCAAATATTGACTATATCTATTCTGAAAACAAACTACATGTCTTACAGATATCTGGATTTGTTTGAGTTATTTACTTTTCTTCTGCTTTTCTTATTAAATGGATTTATTTCTATTTTTTTAAAACTGTTCTTCACTTATAAGGAGATGCCAGGAGCCAGCACGAGGAGTCCCGCCCGTGGCAAAGGTCATGAAGTTAAGGGGTCCGACAGGCAAAGGCGAGTCCAGTCTTAAGGGATCCTTGCTGAATCTGCTTGTGCATCTGCCCCAAAACCAGAATCTGCCTGCCTTACTGCATTGTGCTTTTCGCCTACTTTTCTGACATTAACAGTGGGCTGTCCCCTCACCACCTTTTCCTGGAAAAAGTTAATTTAGAGCTTTTAGATAATAAGTCTCCTGGGCATAATAAGAGTGTTTCTATCCAAAACCCTCTGATGGCTTTCTAGCCTGCCTACAGGACTCTTACAGCTGTGCATGTGATTGTTTGCAGCATCCCGACCGTGAGAGGCACAGGAAGCTTAAAACATCCTAGGAAGGTAGGGGCTTCCAAGGAGTCAAAATCATTAGAATAGGACTCATTGAGGGTTTCATTTGTTGAGCCAATACTTGTTGCCAAGTTTTCATATCTTTTATTTGTTGATATAGTTGGTATATAAAAAAAAACAAGTAGCAATATAGATCTTTGTGTTAAGTACCTTCTTTGTTATAACCCACTGCACCTTTGTTCTCCAGGGATGTAACTTTATTTAATACTTTGAGAGTGATGCAGATTAAAGAAAAAAACACTTCAAGGGAAAAAGAGTTTTCTGATTGATAAACATTTATCTAGGAAGAGAGCCATAAAAATGTTAACAGGCCTGTTAGCCAAAAGATAATGTAAACCACCTGAGACCTTTTGTATACGGGAAGGTATACAAGAGGAAAGCCTGGTCTCAATAAGGGTCAGGACTGCTACCCCTGCATAACTCTGCATATTCCATTATTTATTTATGTACAACTTGGGGTATATAAGCTGCTTTTGAAAATAAAGTTGTGAGTCTGGCACTGATCCTTGACTCCCCCATGTTGTTCTTTTCTCCCTTTTCTGGCTGAATTCCCATCTGGAGCGTGGAGGCTCACTGTGTCTACTTATTTGCCCTGGCTTCTAAGACCCACGCGAGAGGGAGCCCAAGGCGGGATACCTTCCGCTATTCAAGCAGGCGCCAATGGCCTACATAGATGGTGCAAGTTTCTTGTCTTGAGACTTTATCAATTTTCTGTGTAAACCAAGGAATATCAGCCTCTTTTCTCCTCTATTTTTTTCACTACATTATTCTTCTCTAATCTCTCTTTAAATTTCTAATTAATCTCTCTTTAATTGCTGACTCCATCCGAGCTTTGAATTACCCTGGATCCACCGGGCTGGACCCCGACAAGGAGAGTCATTGATTCCCTACACTTATTATATATAACTAGTTACCTTTCTAGATTCTTTTTTTTCCCCTAGTTTTCAATTGATTTTCTTTAAGTATACAGCATGTCATCATGAAAATCAGGATATAATTGTCTCCTCTTTTTATTTTCCTGAGTATATTGAGATACAATTGACATAAAACATTATGCAAGTTAAAGCTATACAGTGTGATGATTTGATGTATATATATATTGTAAATGAATACCATAATGTTAGTTAACATATCCATCACCTCAGATAGCTACTCTGTGTATGTGTTTGTATGGTGAGACCTTGTAAGATCTGTTCTGTTAGTAACTTTCAGGTGTACATTATAGTATTATTAACTGTAGTCACTATGCTGTACATTAGATCCCTAGAGCTTATTTATCTTAAAACTGGAAATTTGTACCATTTCCCCAACCTCAATTGCCCCACCCCTAGCAGCCCCAATCTACTATTGTTTCTGAGTTCTGTTTTGTTTTGTTTTTAAGAGTCCGTGTATAAATGATTCCATTGTATAATGCCAATGGGGTTGATCCATGTTGTTGTCACAAATGGCAGACTTTCCTTCATTTTTACAAACAAGTACTATTGCATTTATTTTTATATGTATCATATTTTGTATATCCATTCACTCATTGGCAGATACTTAGGTTACTTACATGTATTGACTATTGTAAATAATGCTGCAGTGAACATGGGGATATAAATATCTCTTTGAGATACCAATTTCATTATTTTCAGCTATATACCCAGAAGTGGGGTTGCTGGTTCATATGCTAGTTCTGCCTTTAATTTTTTGCGTAACCACTATACTGTTTTCCATAGTGGCTGTACCAATCTACATTTCTTTCAACAGTGCACAGGCGTTCCATGTTTTTCAGTCCTTGCCAGCACTTGTTTATCTCTTGGTCTTATAATAGCCGTTCTACCAGGTGTAGAATATGATATCTTATGGTTTTTATTTGTATTTCCCCAGTGATTAATGATGTGAAGCACCTTTTTATGGAACTGTTAGTCATTTGTATATCTTCTTTGAGAAAAAAAATCAATTCCTTTGCCCATTTTTAAAAGTTGAGTTGTTTGAGGGTTTTTTGGCTGTTGAATAGAATGAGTTTCTTGTACGTTTTGCATATTAACCCTATATCAGATAAATGATGTATAAATGTTTTTTCTTATTCTATTATGTTGCCTTTTCATTTTGTGGATTTTTTTTTTTTTACTGTGTAGATGCTTGCTTAATGAAGTCCCAATAATTTATTTTTGCATTTGTTTCTGATATCACATACAAAAAAATCATTTCCAAGACCAATATCAAGGAGCTTTTTCCCTAAGTTTTCTTCTAGGAGTTTAATGGTTTCAAGTCGTACGTTAAGCATTTAATCCAATTAAGATTAGTTATTGTGAATGGTATAAGATAGAGGTCCATTTTCATTCTTTGACAAGTGTATATTCAGTTTTCTCAACACTGTTTGTTGAAGACACTATCTTTTCCCCACTGATTTTCTTTGGTTCCCTTATCAACTTGGTCCCTTGCTGACTGAATGCGTGGGGGTTTATTCTGGGCTCTTGATTTTGTTTCATTGGTCTCTGTGTCTTTTTGTGTTAATACCATACTGGTTTTTTACTAAAGCTTTTTAATATAGTTTCAAATCAGGAAACATGATGCCTCCAGCTTTATTCTTCTTTGTCAAGATTGCTTTGACTATTTGGGACCTTTTGTGTTCTATACAAATTGTTGCATTTTTTTTTTTTCTTCTGTAAAAGTTGCCATTGAAGTTTTGATAGGGATTGTATTGAATCTAAAGATGGCTTTTGATAGTATGGATATTTTATTTAATATTAATTATTTAAATCCATTAACGTGAGATAACTTCCCATTCATTTGTGTTTTCTTCAGTATCTTTCATCAGCATGTTCTTGTTTTCAATGTATTGATGTTTCAGCCCCTTAGTTAAATTTATTCCCAAGTATTTTATTCTTTTTGAATCAAGTCATTTTCTTTATTTCATTTTCAGATTGTTCATTGTATGTAGAAATACAACTAATTTTTGCATGTTGATTTTTCTCCTGCAACTTTACTGAATTCTTTTCTTAGTTTTAACAGTTTTTTGGTATAATCTTAAGGTTTTCCCATTTACATAAGATCCTGTATCCTATGCATACAAAGAAAGTTTTATCCCTTCTTTTCCAATTGGACAGCTTTTATTTCTTTTTATTGCCTGATTGCTCTGGTTAGGACTTCCACTACTATGTTGAATAAAAGTGATGAGAATGAGCATCATTTTCTTGTTCCTGATTTTAGTGGAAAGATTTCAACCTTTCACTCTAAGTATGGTGTTAGCTATAGGCTTGTCATATATTGACCTTTATTATGTTGAGATTTTTTTGTTAAAAAGTTTTTATCATGCAAGGATGTTGGATTTTCTCAAATGGTTGCTTTTGGCATCTGTTGAGATGATCATATGGTTTTGGTCTTCATTCTGTTAATGTGATGTGTCACACTTACTGATTTGCATATATTAAATCATCATTACATTCCATGATGAATCCCACTTGTTCATTATGTATGATCCTTTTAATATGTTGTTGAATTCACTTTGCTAATGTTTTGTTGAGAATTTTTGCATGTATTTTCAATAGAGATATTGACCTTTATTTTTCTTTTCTTGTGATAGTCTTATCTGGCTTTGGTATTAGGATAGGCTGGCCTTGTAAAACGAGTTTAGACATTTTATCTCCTCTTCAGTTTTTTGGAAGGATTCACCAGTGAAACCAGTGAAACCATCTGAGCCTACCTAGCCTTTTCTTTGTTGGGAGGTTATTGATCTTTGACTCTTATCTCCTTAATTGCTCTTTCATGTTTTTCTTTGTCTTCATGATTCAGTCATGACAGATTGCATATTTCTATGAGTGGATCCATTTTTCTAAGTTTTCCAACTTAGTGGCATATTATTGTTCATAGTAGTCTCTTAGTATCTTTTGTGTTTCTGTGGTATCTGTTGTAATGTCTGCCCCTTCATTTATAATTTTATTTGAATCCTCTTTTTTGCTTAGTCTACCTAAAAGTATGTCCATTTGGTTTATCTTTTTAAAGAGCCAAGTCTTAGTTTTGCTAATCTTTTCTCTTCTTTTCCTGTTCTCTATTTTGTTTATTTCTTCTCTCACCTTTATTATTTTCTTCAATAGCACCCCCACTCCAGTACTCTTGCCTGGAGAATCCCATGGACGGAGGAGCCTGGTGGGCTGCAGTCCATGGGGTCCTGAAGAGTCGGACACGACTGAGCGACTTCCCTTTCACTTTTCACTTTCATGCATTGGAGAAGGAAATGGCAACCCACTCCAGTGTTCTTGCCTGGAGAATCCCAGAGACGGGGGAGCCTGGTGGACTGCCATCTGTGGGGTCACACAGAGTCGGATAAGACTGAAATGACTTAAAAATGCTAACTTTGGGCTTAGTTTGTTCTTTTTCAAGTTCCTTGAAATAAAATATCAGGTTGTTTATAGAGATCTTTCTATTATGTTTGCATTTATAGTTATAAAACTTACTGCTTGAAATGCTTTCACTGTATGACACTAGTTTGGGTTCTCTCTATTTCCATATATATTTGTTTCAGCATTTTTTATTCCCCTTTTGAGTTCTTCATTGATCCATTGGTTGTTTAGGAACATACGCTTTAATTTCAATGTATTTGTCTATTTTCCAATTTTATTCCTGTAATGATTTCTAATTATGTACCATTATGATTGGAATGCATCCTTGGTGTAATTTCTCTCTTTTGAATTTGTTGACATTTCTTTTGTAGCTTAACATATGATCTACCTAGAAAATGTTCCATATATACTTGAAAAGAATATATATTCTGTCACAACTAGGTGAAATGTTCTGTACATGTCTCTTATCTATTTAGTCTATAGTATTATTCACATCCTAGAGAAGGAAATGGCAACCTACTCCATTACTCCTGCTTGGAAAATTCCCTGGATGGAGGAGCCTGGTAGGCTACAGTCCATGCAGTCACAAAGAGTCGAACACGAGCAATTTCACTTTCTTTCTTTCTGAAGTTCCTTTTGGAGCAGGAAATGGCAATGCACTCCATTGATTTTGCCTGGAGAATCCCATGGACAGAGGGGCCTGGTGGGCTACAGTCTATGGGGTTGCAAAGAGTCAGACACAACTAAGCAACTAACACACACACACATTATTCAAATCCACTATTTCCTTATTTGATCTCTGTATAGTTTGATCAGTCCATTGTTGACTGGGGTACCTTTTCGTTCCTAATGTTTATAGCTTTTCTTTTTCTTCTATTGTCTAGTATATTCAGGAAATATTAATATAATTACTTTTAAAAGAACTATCTCTTTTTCCTTGGCTGCTTTAAGATCTACTCTTTGTCATTGATCTTCAACAATTTGACATGATGTGCCTAGAACACCTTTTTTTTATATATTTCCTTCTTGAGGTTTGCTCAGCTCTTTGGATCTGTAAGTTGATTTTTTTCACCACACATGGAAAATTTTCAAATATGTTTACTTATGCAAATATTTTTCCTCCCCCATTTTTCTCTCTCCTCCTTAAGAGACTCAAATAATGTGTATGATAGATTACTTGATATTGTTCCATACGTTCACGGGTCACTGAGACTGGATTTGTTTTTCCTAATATTTTTCTATCTATCCTTGAGAAATTTTTATTCATCCATCTTCAAGTTCTCTGCTGTTTCTCTGTCTTCTCCAATATGCTGTTAAGGCCACCCAGTGAATTTTCATTTTGATACTGTGCTTTTTATTCTACAGTTTCAATTTGATTCTTTTTAAAACATACATTGTGGTAAAATATACATATTGTATTGAAAGTTGCTCAGTTGTGTCTGACTCTTTGTGACCCCATAGACTATTCAATGTATGGGATTCTCTAGGCCAGAATACTGGAGTGGGTAGCCTTTCCCCTCTCCAGGGGATCTTCCCAACCCAGGAATCCAACCGGGTCTCTTGCATTGTAGGTGGATTCTTACCAACTGAGCTATCAGGAAGCCCAAAATATACATAACGAGATTAACTATTTGTAAGTATATTCAGTTGTTCCTTATTGTCTCCATTTCCTGATAAATCTGTGTGTGAATTTATTATGACTGTATCTTCCTTTACATTCCTGATAAATTTTATAACAGCTTCCTTAAAATACTTGTGAGTCTTCTCAGAACCTGCTCTGTTGGAGGCTTTTGCTATGGCCTTTGGGTCACATTTACAGCTTATTCTTGTTTTTTACTCTATACAAAATAGATGATACATGTTAGAGATTCTGGATTCCATTATCTTCTTCTGAAGAGTATTAACTTATTTCCTAACAATTAAATCACTGGCTGCTAAACTTTGTCTAGTAAAGACTTGGTTTTATGTTAGAGGACTCTCTTTGGGATTTGCCCTTAATTCAAGAGTGACTCTTTCAGTACAAGGATATAATCTTTACTCCCAAAATGTGGCCCTTGAGGGATTTCTGTGGAAAGCCTGGGTTTTTCACTAAGCTGCTTTAATTTGGTGCGATTCAAACTTCAAACTCTGTCTCACACAGTGGGCAGCAGTAGTAATCCCTGTTTAAACCTTCCATCTGCTACTTTCCACTGGGCTCTTTAGCATATTCCCCATAAATGCACAGTTCAGGGCTCAATTGTGATAGGAATAGATGAGCAAATTATTAACACCTCCATGTTTTCCTCTTTTCTGAAATCCACCATCCTGAACATTCAAGTATCAACCATTCTCTCAGCTTTGAATTCTGTCTTCTGACACCTCAGCCAGTAAAAGTGTCGCTTTTACATTAATTCTAGCTTCTTCCCCATCTTTTTCCCTCAAGGGAGCTCATATAAATGTAGATTTTGCCCAGTGATGTTCTTCTCTTTCAAGGGTAAAATTCTTTCTTTTCTGCCTATTTTTGGTCCCTCTCCATTGTGTTTTCAAATAGTTCTTTTTATTTGTTTTAGTATTTTTCCACAGTTCATAGTTATTATCAGTGGATTAACAAGTCTGAATCAAATATTCTTCATTTACCAGAATTGAATTTCCTGGGGTTTTTTATTTTCATATTTATCTGCTTCATTATTTTGCATTCATGTATATTATTTCAGTTCATGATCAGTTTAGTCACTTAGACCTAAATTTAATTCCTGGGTCTGACATTTATTATGTCATTACTTCAAATTTTTGATCTTTAGTGTCCTTATTTGTAAAATGGAAATGAGCCTATGTACCATAAAAGGTTAGTTGCTAATATTAAATGTGAATATACATATGAAACCTGTGGCACAGGGCCCGGAACCTCACTGGCACTCATAGTCTTCTTAACATAATGATTCTATAAGATAGAAGGTTAACTATTACCATATGGGATGCCTTACCTAAGACTGTACTGCTAGGTAAGGAGTAAGATCTATAGGAGTATAGATTAAGTCAGTCAATTCTGCAAGATAATTATATGCCTCCCAGAGGTTCCTGCATCAGTGTTATCCATATACTAAGGAGAACCTATCAGATTATGATTCAAATAAGGAATAGAGAAGCAGGACTACTAACAGTAAGGTTGCAAGGTCAACGTTCTGGGCAATGTCCGTTTCTCTTCTTTGAGCATTTAAGAGCCAGCCAACTGACTGGTGACCAGAAGATACTACTGTAGCATTTCCTTTTTCCTCTCAGAGAATAATGAGACTAAAGTAAACTTCAGATTTTAAAGCCACCCAGAATATTCAGTGAGAATACTTAGGTAAAGTAAGTGGTGCTCATATATATGGTCAGTAAATATTGAGTACCACTGTATAATGAACTGTTCTCCCCTCTGGATTTATTTGTGATTCACAAATGGATAATTTGTACCCTGGACAAACATGGAATTTCAGAAATTGGTTATTGAGTGAATTTTTCCATGAATAGTTAACATCAGTATTTCTTCTGTCCGTATGTATTGTTTAGGGTTGTATTTAAGCAATGCATAGGATTTTGTGTGTGTGTGTCTGTGTAAGTATTTTGCTATAGTGTAGCAATTTAATGCTACAGATAAAAGGGGAAACAGGTTGATGTTCCATCAGCTCTCTCTCTTGTAAGCATTATTACAGTTACTATTCCTGTTTATGCCTGTTCAAATAGAAACCCATCAATCATGCAAGCTTAGGGCCAGATTCTGATCTCTAATGCATATTATGAACTGCAACATATTTTTTTCCACAAAAAAAAAAATCTTCAGTTGCATCTGAGATTAAAATCTGTCCTTTCAAACTCATTTTATTTTTATCTCGACTAAAAAGCAAAATGCAGTGTCAGAAGAGGAAATAAAATAATTCCTGACAAGATGTGGGTTCTTTTTTATACATAATTCTTATAAAATCAGGCATTCATATTTCAATAATCATAATAATGACTGAGAGAAAATAGATAAATTATTATTTATTCCTTTAAAATGGAATCTTTTATCCTTTTGCAGTCATATGCACAAACTCAGATTGTAGGGAAAGGCCATATTATAAAAGAACATAACCTAAGTTTATAATATATGAAAAGCAAGCAAAGTCTATTTATATAGAACATGAAATTTATAAGAATATATTTTATATTTGCCTCTGTAAAAATTTAACAATTTTATTAAAACTTATCAATAGATTAAAATACTAAGACTATCTTACTTGGAGCATTTATTTTTTTTTACATGTAAGATAATTGCAAAGCAGATTTTAAAATAAAATCTATATTTACATTTTTCTCAGCTCAAGATATTTGATTCAAACTGTGTTTATTGAGAACTTTTATAACATCACACTGCTATGTGTTTCTAGAGTATAAAAAAAAGTGCATATAGTACACCTTGCATTAAAGAAGTATGTAGCTAGTAGGACAAACAAAAGCACACTTGTCACACCTGGATATGAACAGAGTGGAGAAACTTTCAGAGTATAGTTTCCAACAGTAAGCTCTTAGAGCAGTGTTGTACACTGCTTATTTCAGAATTACAAGTGATCTTTAAGATTGCCCAGCACAGTGCCTGGAGCATAATAGGTGTTCAGTGACTATTGAAAGAGTAGATGAATATTCTCTCATACTTGAGATTGGATACAGGCTAGGACTATTCTGAGTCTAGGTATGCATGTTGACTGTATGACTAAACCAGTTATTTTAGAATTAAAGTAATTTTATATGGGCTTCCTTCATTGGCACAGGTGGTAAAGAATCTGCAGTGTGGGAGACCTGGGTTCAATCCTTCAGCTACAAAGATTCTCTGGAGGAGGAAATGGCAACCTAGTCCAGTATTCTAGCCTAGAAAATTCCATGGACAAAGGGGCCTGGTGAGCTACAGTCCATGGGGTTGCAAAGAGTTGGACACAACTGAGGAACTCAGCACAGCATAATTTTACATGGATTTTACCATCTTTGTGACCTTGGATGCCTCCGTTTTTAACTCAGTTTTCCTCATGTGTGCTATGTGACCGTAGCATCTATCTCATAAATTTATTGTAAAGAGTAAATGAAATGATATATTTCAGGCCTATTTATAGTGGCTATAATAGTTTAGGTTACAAAAATGTACAATTTTACAATTACTGTGAGTATTCTGATTATTTTTACAAATGAGAGAAAGTACCTATTATGAAACAGAAGTAGTTAAACCATAACATTGACATTGCATATAAGTAGCAGAATTTTAACTCCAAATGGAGTAATAGTTAATTTTATCTATAATATTTGATTTTTTAAATAAGGGAAAATATTATGAGTTATAAATACATGTATTATTTGATTTTGTACTTGAAAATTGTCTCTTTGTATAGTGAAAATTCAGTCACTTAGGAATGATTATTTACTCTTTCACCCATTCCACGATTATTAATTGAGCATCTGCTCTTTACCTGGCATTAGGTATACACTGATGATAGCAATGAACATGACTAACATGCCTTCAAGAAATACTAATTCATTTTTCACAAACCTAGATTTGGAAGCCCAGCCCTTCATAGATGGCTCACAGGCGATGAGCAGTGTCCTAGACGTAGATGTCACATAAATAACACTTTTTTGCAATTCATGAATTATGACAAGACCAGACACCAATGGTCTTGAGAAGTTAGATTTTAGCCCACATTCCTGAAAGTTATATGTAATTGTTCTCCTCAGTCATTTTAAGGGAAAGATCCATTTTTGAGTCTGCTTTAAGAAATTATGAAGGTTTAAGTACAAATAAAGTGAGCTCAAGAAGTACATGATCACAATTGAATCTAACTCTACTGTTACAGTTCTGTTAATTATCTAGGCTACATTAAGTAAAAATAATTAAGTTTCCCTATCTTTTGTATATTAGAAAAGTCTGGACTGTGGATAGGTACCGAGGTTCATAGCTACTTTCTGTTTGAAACTTTTCTTCCTGTTTCTCCACCATTAATCACCTTATTGCTAACTATGTGAAAGAACTTTGTTGATGAAAACAGTTTATTAAACCTCAGAAAAGCCTATATGTCCTTTCCTTCTCTGCTTTCCCTATTTATTGTTTGAATGAAACAAAATTATTTTTGAAAGAGACTGAACAAACTAAGCATTTTCAGTTTTGTTTTGAGTTTAATTTCTTACCAGTAGAAACATTTGAGCAAATATGCTTGCCCCTTTTTGCCCAGCTATACAGTGCAAATGATAAACTTCTACTGGATTGTATTGTGATTCATATCTCAAAATAAGAATGAGGCTTTAGAAAGTATGAACTTTGACATAGCTAGCTATTGTTTTTATTGGCAAAAAGAATGAATTATTACAACCACAACTATTAATTAAGCATTTTCTAAGTGCCATATGCTTCATATACATTGTTGGTGTTGGTAGTCTGCACTGTAACTCTGCATGATACAAATAATTATTGCCTAATTATAAATAAAAGAATATGGTCTTCAAAAACAATAACTGACCTTTCCACAGGTATTTGAAATAGTCAATTGCACAGCTAGACTTCAAACCCATGTTTATGTCAGTCTGAATCCAGTGCTTGTTTCACCATATTGCCCCTCTCTATTGGATACTAAAATACAGGAGTGGAGTGAGAAAGCATATGCAACCTTCAAGTCCCTGTTATGGCCTTACTCTTTTTTCCTCTTTTTAAGAAATTTACTCATTATAGGTACATGTTAATCAAATAATATTGAGTGTCCCCTCCATAGGAATCCACTTGAAGATAACTGCTTTTAGTTCTCAACTGCTTTAAATTTTTTCAAGTACTTAGCTACCTAATTGTAAATCATGTGTTTTATCACTGCTATGTCTGTGTTTACCAATGGTAGACATTATTTATTGATAGAAATTATATTTTATCATAGATGATGACTTAGCTCACTGTGCCCCAATCTTGCAGTATAGTTTTAAAAATTAACATTTACCTTATTGATGTTATATAAATATTATTCACTGTAAAACCAAGTAATACATTGTAATTACAGTTACTTTCTTTTATAGCACTTTTTATTGCCTCAAGTTTTTTTCATTCTCTGTTAAGAGCTTTCTATAATTAGAAAGAAATTTTCTTTTCACCTATTCCTTTTCCTATCTCTATCACTATTCTTTGAAACTGAGATTGATATAAATGTTCATTTTTACCCAGTTTCTTTGTTAAACTTGTAGCATGTTTTCTTGCAGACTCTGCAACTGATCCCTACCAGAAATTCATTTTAATTCTTAAAGAGCCAATGCTCTTGCTTGCAAAATTTTGCCAAAATCCACATTTAAAACATCTTTTGATAGACAGATTTAACCAAAGATCTTTGCTCTTTTCCTCATAGTAAATAGTTTCTATGGTAGGAGCAGTATTTTATTTTAATTAGTAAGTATTTTAAGTAAATTAGCAGTGGCTTTCAGCACAGCTTAGAAATATGTATAATGATACCCTCTTGGTTAGTGGACCTCCAAAATATTGAAATGGTAGATGGCATCAGCTGTTCATTTGATCCCTCAAAAAAGCTGTCCTTTCGCAGCATGTAGAAACAGCTAGAGAAGATGGTAGCTCAAAGCCAGTGAGAATATTTAGTCCCTTTAAAGAATATTGTTGTTGTTCGATGCCTAGGTCATGTCTGACTCTTTGGAACCAAATGGACTGTAGCCTGCCAGGCACCTCTGTCCATGGGATTTACCGGGCAAGAATACTAGAGTGGGTTGCCATTTCCTCCTCCAGGGGATCTTCCCAACCCAAGGATCAAACTCATGTTGCCTACATTACAGGCAGATTATTTACCACTGATCCACCAGGGAAGCACTTAAGGAATATAACAATTACTTTGAATCTACTTCAGTTTATTTCACTCTCTCAGTCGTGTCCAAGTCTTTGTGCCCCCATGGACTGCAGCACGCCAGGCCTTCCTGTCCATCACCAACACTCAGAGCCTACTCAAACTCATGTATATCATGTTGGTGATGCAATCCAACCATCTCATCCTCTCTCGTCCCCTTTTCCTCCTGCCTTCAATCTTTCGAAGCAACAGGGTCTTTTCAAATGAGTCAGCTCTTCACATCAGGTGTTCAGAATATTGGAGATTCAGCTTCAGCATCACTCTTTCCAATGAATATTCAGGACTGATTTCCTATAGCATGGACTGGCTGGATCTCCTTGCTGTCCAAGGGATTCTCAAGAGTCTTCTCCAACATAATAGTTTAAAAGCATCAATTCTTCAGCACTCAGTTTTCTTTATGGTCCAACTTTCTCTACTGGAAAAAACATAGCGTTGACTAGAGGGACCTTTGTTGGCAAGGTAATGTCTCTGCTTCTTAATATGTTGTCTAGCATGGTCATAGCTTTTCTTCCAAGGAGCAAGCATCTTTTAATTTCATGCCTGCAGTCTCCATCTACAGTGATTTTGAAACCCCAAAAAATAAAGTCAGTCACTGTTTCCATTGTTTCCCCATCAGTTTGCCTTGAAGTGATGGGACCAGATGCCATGATCTTCGTTTTCTGAATGTTGAGCTTTAAGCCAACTTATTCACTCTCCTCTTTCATTTTCATCAAGAGGTTCTTTAGTTCTTCTTTGCTTTCTGTCATAAGGGTAGTGTCATCTGCATATCTGACGTTGTTGATATTTCTCCCAGCAGTCTTTATTGAAGCTTGTGCTTCATCCAGCCCAGCATTTTTCATGATGTACACTGCTTATAAGTTAAATAGGCAGGTGACAATGTACAGCCTTGACATACTCCTTTCCCAATTTGGAACCAGTCTATTGTTCCATGTCCAGTTCTAATTGTTGCTTCTTGACCTGCATACAGATTTCTCAGGAGGCAAGTCAGAAGGTCTGGTATTCTCATCTCTTGAAGAATTTTCTGTAGTTTGTTGTGATCCACACAATCAAAGGCTTTGGCATAGTCAGTAAAGCAGAAGATGTTTTTCTGAAACTCTTACTTTTTCAATGATCCAGCAGATGTTGGCAATTTGATCTCTGATTCCTCTGCCTTTTCTAAATCCAGCTTGAACATTTGAAAGTTCACAGTTGACATACTTTTGAAGCCTGTCTTGGAGAATTTTGAGCGTTAGTTAGCTAGTGTGTGAGATGAGTCCAATTGTGCAGTAGTTTGGAAATTCTTGGGCATTGCCTTTCTATGGGATTGGAATGAAAACTGACCTTTTCCAGTCCTGTGGCCACTGCTGAGTTTTCCAGATTTGCTGACATATTGAGTATAGCACTTTCACAGCATCATGTTTAGGATTTGAAGTTCAACTGGCATTCCATCACCTCCACTAGCTTTATTCATAGTGATGCTTTCTAAGGCCCACTTGACTTCGCATTCCAGGATATGTCTGGCTTTAGGTGAGTAATCACACCATCGTAGTTATCTGAGTCATGAAGATCTTTTTTGTATAGTTCTTCTGTGTATTCTTGCCATCTCTTCTTAATATCTTCTGCTTCTGTTAGGTCTATACCATTTCTGTCCTTTATTATGCCCATCTTTGCATGAAATGTTCCCTTGGTATCTCTAATTTTCTTGAAGAGATCTCTAGTCTTTCCCATTCTATTGTTTTCCTTTATTTTTTTGCACTGATCCTGAGGAAGGCTTTCTTATCTCTCCTTGCTATTCTTTGGAACTCTGCATTCAAATGAGTATATGTTTCCTTTTCTCCTTTGCCTTCTGCATATTTTCTTTTCTCAACTATTTGTAAGGCCTCCTTGGAAAACTGTTTTGCCTTTTCGCATTTCTTTTTCTTGTAGATGGTATTGGTCACTGCCTCCTATACAGTGTCACGAACCTCTGTCCATAGTTCTTCAGACATTCTGTCTATCCGATCTAATCCCTTGAATCTATTTGTCATGTCCACTTTATAATTGTAAGGGATTTGATTTTGGTCATACCTGAATGGTCTAGTGGTTTTCCCTGCTTTCTTCTATTTAAGTCTGAATTTGGCAATAAGGAGCTCATGATCTGAGCCACAGTCAGCTCCCGGTCTTGTTTTTGCTGACTGTATAGAGCATCTCCATCTTTGGCTTCAACGAATATAGTCGGTCTGATTTTGGTATTGCCCATCTGGTGATGTCCATGTGTAGAGTTTTCTCCTTGGTTGTTGGAGGAGAGTGTTTGCTGTGACCAGTGCATTCTTTTGGGAAAACTCTGTTAGCCTTTCACCTGCTTCGTTTTGTACTCCGAGGTCATATTTGCCTGTTACTTCAGGTATCTCTTGACTTCCTACTTTTACATTCTAGTCACCTATCATGAAAACAACATCTTTTTGCGTGTTAGCTCTAGAAGTTCTTGTAGGTCTTCATAGAACCATTCAATTTCAGCTTCTTCAGCATTACTGGTTGAGGCATAGACTTGGATTACTGTGATATTGAATGGATTGCATTGGAAATGAACGGAGATCTTCCTGTCATTTTTGAGAAATAATCCAAGTACTGCATTTTGGACTCTTTTTTGACTTTGATGGCTACTACATTTCTTCTAAGGGATTCGTGCCCACAGAAGTGGAAATAATGGTCATCTGATTTAAATTAACCCATTCCAGTCCATTGTAGTTCACTGATTCCTAAAATGTTGATGTTCACTCTTGCCATCTCCTGTTTGGCCACTTCCAATTTGCCTTGATTCATGGACCTAACGTTCCAGGTTCCTATGCATTATTGCTATTTACAGCATCAGACTTTACTTCAATCACCAGTCACATCCACAACTGGGTGGTGTTTTTGCTTTGACTCCATCTCTTCATTCTTTCTGGCATTATTTCTCCCCTGATCTCCAGTAGCATATTGGGCATCTGCCAGCCTGGGGAGTTCCTCTTTCAGTGTCCTATCATTTTGCCTTTTCATACTGTTCATGGGGTTCTCAAGGCAAGAATACTGAAATGGTTTGCCATTCCCTTCTCCAGTGGACTATGTTTTGTCAGAACTCTCCACCATGACCCATCCGTTTTGTGTGCCCCTACATGGCATGGCTCAGTCTCATTGAGTTAGACAAGGCTGTGTTCCACGTGATCAGATTGGTTAGTTTTTTGTGATTGAGGTTTTCATTCTGTCTGCCCTCTGGTGGAGAAGGATAAGAAGCTTATGGGAGCTTCCTGATAGGAGAGACTGACTGAGGCGGAAACTAGGTCTTGTTTTCATCACTGGGGCCATGCTCAGTAAATCTTTAATCCAATTTTCTGTTGCTGGGCAGGGCTGTGTTCCCTCCATTATTTGACCTGAGGCCAAACTATGGTGGAGGTAATGAAGATAACAGCAACCCGTTTTAAAAGGTCCCACACACGTACTGTGCATACAGTGCCCCCAACACTGCAGTAGGCCACCACCACCCACGCCTCTGTCAGAGACTTCTGGACATGGGCAAATCTGGGTCAATCTCTTGTGGGGTCACTGCTTCTTTCTCCTGGGTCCTGGTGTGCACAAGGTTTTTTTTGTTTGTGCCCTCCAAGAGTCTTTCCCAATCCTGTATAAGGTCTGGCTGCTCTGTGGTGGGGTTAATGCCAACCTCCTCCAAGAGGGCTTATGCCATACCCAGGTCTACTGTCACCAGGGCACCTGCCCTGGAGCAGTCCACTGCTGACCCGTACCTCCGCAGGAGACACTCAAACACAGTTCTGTCTCAGTCTCTGTGGGGTGTCTGGGTCCTGGTGCACACAAGGTTTGTTTGAGCCCTCTGAGCATCTCTGGCAGTGTTTGATTCTGAACTTGATCTTGCCCCTCCTGCCATCTTGCTGGGGCTTTTCCTTTGCCCTTGACATGGGGTATCTCCTCAAAGTAATTCCTGCACCATGCAGCCACCACTCCAGCCCCACACAGCTGCCGCAATTAGTCACAAATAACAGATATCTATCTTTCTCTCTTTAGTTGCTAAGTTGTGTCTGACTCTTGCAAACCCGTGGATTGTAGCCTGCCAGACTTTTCTGTCCATGCTATTATCCAGGCAAGAATACTGGAGTGGGTTGCCATTTCCTTCTCCAGGGAATCTACCAACCCAAGAATCAAACCCAGGTCTCCTGCATTGCAGGCAGATTCTTTACCAACTGAGCTATGAGGGAAGCCCTTTAAATCTACTTAGCATCTTTGGAATAAGTTGTGTAGTATATTGTGCATACTGAGAATATTTTGAAGCTCCACTATCCCTAATGACTTATAAATCCTAAATCCACTGGTTCTAGTAATCCCTGATGATGCAATCTATAAAAAGAAATGAGTATGTCAGACCTTGGAAATACGTCATGTTGAGTCTATTTAAATTATGTATTAATAAATAATGTAAGTGAAATAGTGAGTGAAGGTCTGCAATCAAACATTTCATATTCACTAAAGTGTGTTAAAATACACTTTCAGGGTATCTTTCAGAAAGTAGGATTCTAAACTGAACAAAAGAGAAACAAATTCAAGGTTTGCAAAACAGTGTTTCCTTTTGAAAAGTTTTTTGATGAAGAGCTATAATTAACGTGTTAAATTCTACCTGATACAGTGTTTATTTTTTAAAACAATGTTAGAACAAATTATTAAATGTCTTTTCAGTAGAGTTATTTTGAGTTGGGGTGGAGGGATGCAACTTTTTACTTTTTATTTTCCTTATAATTTGAGGTTTTTTCCAAAGTGAATAACTGGGTTTTTAAACTAGAAAAAAATGATATATTTTAAAGAAATTAATATAAGATAGATAAAGCTGAAGGAAAAAAAGAAAATTTAACCTTTACATCTTGTTAGTATGGCAAACTACGTATCCTAACATCTCAGTATAAATGAGTAAAAAGGATGTGATAGTTAAAAATAATGTTTACATGCAACTGTGAACCAGAAACATGATGTGGAAGTTGGTGATGGTTGTTCAGCCTAAGAGGTTAAAGCAAACAAACCACAACAACAACAAAAACTTAGGTAGAAATATAGTTCAGTCATGTATACCTTAGAGTATTTATTGAACCTGGTAAACCCTGGGCTTGAGTTTTCACATATGTGTTCCTTATTGAAAGAGGAACAGAAGACAGTCAAAATCCTTATGTTTAAGCATGAGGTCCCCTCAGCATAGACTTACAAATCTCCATACCTTCATTGTAGGAAGACATAATAAAATTAGCCTGTCACCTCCCACAGCACTGCAAGTAAAAATGATTGGGTCAAACCTTAGCACTGAATATAGTGAAAAGAATATCTCCCTAATCACTTTTAACCACGAGCTGATCTTGTGGATTTGCTACTGAAATTCACACTATTTAGGTGTTACAAATGATAGAATTAAAGCAAAAATTTATAGTGGTCCTAAGTTTAAAATCCCTCAAGTACCTGGCAGAAGCAAACATAAATCCCCTCTACATTCAATACAGGACTCAAAAAATTCCCACAGGTAATTTTTTTAATGAGTTTATAATCAAAAATTTAAAAGTAAGATGTCATAAATGAGTATCAGAAACCATATTCAAGAGAGCAAGATTTGCAAAAATCTCAGAAATTAAAGTTATCAAACAAAATGAAACAAATCTGTTTTAATAAATAAAGGTAATGAAAGAAGAATAATGAAGTGGGGAGACTTTACCTACCAGATGTGAAGATTTGGTATGAAGTTTTAGTAATTAAATACAGCAGTATACTGGCACAAAGATAAATAGATTGGCCAGTGAAACAAGATAGCCCAAGAATATCTATGTGGTTGGTAACCTAGAATATAACAGAGCTAGTATTATGATAAGGATTGACTATTCAGTAAATGGTTGGGCTCATTGATTATTCAATAAGGGAAAACATGACAGAAATACTTCCTGTATTTTTTATTGGATGTTTCCTGTCTATCCGCCTGCCCACTTATCGAATGGGGCAAAAGCCACGACTTTGTATTGCTCATTTATTGTTTTGGTGAGGGTGGGGGAGGTGGGGAATTAAGGAGAAAATTTAAGTTGTTACACTGGAAAAGTTACTCTGTGCTGACTCACTCCCATATCTGTGTCTACTTTCACCCAATCATTTAGTCCCTTCTCTGTCTCTGACCTTTGACACATTCATTACATTATATTCATCATTCTTCTATACTATCAAGTAGATACTGTATTATCTATTTGAGAGTTCCTGCTGATAGTTCTCCCCAGACATGATTCATATAAACATATATATTTTTTGTTGTTGATAAATCTTTTTAAATTGTGCCCTGTTTTAACTGTAAATCTTTTTGGACAGTATCATTAATTACCTTATTCCCTGGTGACTCAGAGGTTAAAGCATCTGCCTGGAATGCAGGAGACCTGGGTTCGATCCCTGGGTTGGGAAGATCCCCTGGAGAAGGAAATGACACCCCACTCCAGTACTCTTGTCTGGAGAATCCCATGGAGGGAGGAGCCTGGTAGGCTATAGTCCATGGGGTCACGAAGAGTCGGACACGATTGAATGACTTCACTTTCACTTTACTGTCTTTCTCCCCTCTGCTATTACCATCTAAATCAGTGGTTCTCAAGCAAGGGTAGTTTTTTCTCCTGAATGAACATTTGGCAATGTCTAGTGACATTTGGGATGGTTATGGGTGCAATATGATATGAGGCCAAGAATGCTGCTATGCATCAGACAATGCACTGGACAGCCTCCCATAACAAAGAATTATCTCCCCCAAAATGTAAATAGGTGAGAAATAGTTGAGAAACCTTGCCCTATATAACTGCCTGTCTAGATAATTTCTTATTATTCTTATCTTCTTTCTATTTTTGGCTCTTCTGGATGTAACTGCCCTTCTAAGCCATCTTCCTAATGTGGTAATACTATGCTCTGAATTCTGTTACTACAACTAATGCCTAGCCGTGAGATGGCCTTTATCTTCACTGGGTGCCACAAAATAATACAGAAAGTGGAGAGTGGAATGGCAGAAATAGGTTTTCCTGTCCTGCTTTCCTGTATCAGACGTTTTCACCCTGTAGATTATGATCTTTAGGCAAATTAATGAAACACACATAGTGATCCTGCCTTATTTTTCATTCCCAGACTATATGGAAAAAACATTTACCAAGTGGCTAGTTATGTATGCCAGCCATTATACAAAGCTAGTGTTTGCAGCAGTTTAGCTCATTGGCTCTCAAAACAACTCTAAGAGAAAGGTTATTATTATTAATTTTTATAGGAAAACTGGGACTTAGAAACTAAATAAACATAAATGCCATGCCCAGTTTCACACAGAAATCGGGACTTGATCTCAAGACTTCAAGTTTAGTGTTCTTTTTTTTTTTTTTTATTTATTTATTTATTTATTTAAAATTACAATACTGTATTTGTTTTGCCATACATTGACACGAATCAGCCATAGGTGAACACAATCTCCCAATGCCGAAGCCCCCTCCCACCTCCCACCCCACATCCTCTACTTGAATCATCCTGTGCATCAGCCCCATGCATCCTGCATCCTACATTGAACATAGATTGGCGCTTCATTTCTTACACGAAAATATACGTTTCATTGCCATTCTCCCAAACCATCCCACCCTTTCCCTCTCCCTCAGAGTCCAAAAGTCCACTCTATACCTCTGTGTCTCTTGGTTGTCTCACATACAGGGTCATCATTACTGTCTTCTAAATTCCATATATATGTGTCAGTATACTGTATTGGTGTTTTTCTTTCTGGCTTACTTCACTCTGTATAATTGGTTCCAATTTCATCCATCTCATTAGAACTGAGTCAAATTTATTCTTTTTAAGGGCTGAGTAGTATTCCATAGTGTATATGTACCACAGCTCCTATTCAACCACTTGAGACTTTATTACTTGTAACATGTCTGGTTTATATAGTTCTTTCTTTTTTTTTATTAAATTTATTTATTTTTTTAATTACAATACTGTATTTGTTTTGCCATACATTGACACAAATCAGCCATAGGTGAACACAATCTCCCAATGCCGAAGCCCCCTCCCACCTCCCACCCCACATCCTCTACTTAAGATTTGTTTCTGTTTTCCAGAAAATAAACTATTTGAAAAATAGTGTGGCTTAAAAATAAATAATAAGTCCTCTTTTCTTGCTTTCCTTCATTTCTTAAACGACTATTTCAGAGCAGTTGTACATTCACAACAAAATTAAGAGGAAGTTACAGAGATTTCTCATATAACCCCTGACCCCACATATGCATAACCTATGCCGTTATCAGTATCACTAACCAGAATGGTAACATTTTTACCAAGCCTGAACATACACTGACACAGCATAATCACTACATTAGTCTTTACTCTTTACTCTACATTAGTCTGTACATTCTATAGGTTTGACCAAAGTATAATGACATATATCCAATCATTATAATATGTTACTAAGTATTTTCACTGCCCTAAAAATTCTTTCACTGTGCTCTGTATACTCATCCCTATACACACCTCATCCCTGACAACCACTGATCTTTTACTATCTCCATAGTTTTGCGTTTTCCAGATATCATGTAGTTAGAATCATACACTAGGTAGCCTTTTCAGATTGGTGATTTTTACTTAGCACACATCTAAGATGCCTCTGTGTCTTTTTATGGCCTAATACATCATTTCTTTTTATCACTGAATAATACTGTTATCTGTTGTCTGGATATACAATACTTGATCCATTCATCACTAAGGGACATCTTGGTTGCCCCCAAGTTTTGACAGTTAAAAAAAAAAGCTGCTGTAAAATCTATCTACAGATTTTTCTGTGAACCTTAATTTTTCTACTCGTTCAGGTAAATACCAAGGATTGACAGGGTTACATGATAAGAATATGTTTAGTTTTTTAAGAAACCACCAAACTGTCTTCCAAAGTGGCTGTACCATTTTCCATCCCCACTGGCAATGTATGAGAGTGACCTTTGCTCTACACCTCCCCAGCGTTTGATGTCAGTATTCTCATTTTCGCCATTGTAATGGTGTAGTGGTATCTCATTGTTTTAATCTGCATTTCCCCTTTTCTTCATTTTTCACTCTGCCATAATTCAGAGTGCCAGTGCTATGGGTGCAAAAATGCTTAACAAATATTCTTTAAAAGGAAAAACAAAAACAGGTTGGTAGCAGACGAGCATAAAGAGTAAAGGTAGGAATGCTGGACTTCTTCAAAACAATATAATAATAAAACCCCCAGAGCAGTAATTTCAAACAGAAAAGGCTAGGTTTGCATTATAAATTAGGATTTTGTTTATATTTACTTTTGACTCAAGAAATACTGTCTTGTGGAAGCCCCTATTGCTTGATGTATTTGAATCATTTATTTTACTGATTTGTATCTTCTTGTTGCAGTGAGATTAAATGTCATGGTGAGTAAAGAAAGGCAAGACCTCCCATGCATCGTGGACTTCCTCTTGACTCACCATTCTAGTTATTATCAAAATAAACAATGATTGGTCTTCATTTTCATAATATTTTGGCCTTTATGACCATTTTGATGAAATGAGAAAAGTCATTTTAAAATATTCAAGAACTATCCATAATATAAAAGAAAGTTTTCAATAGCTTACTATACCTAATAAGCAATTAATTGATTTAAAGCATACATTTTACATTTTTATTCAGTTTAAAGTGTCTGTTAGTCCTGTTTTTTTCTAAGAGTCGCAGTCATTTTTCAGAAGAATTATTCCTAATTTTAATTGAAATTAAACTTCTATTTCAGTTTTAGTTCTGCATGTGTAACTTAAAACAGTAAATGTAAAAGCATATCAAAAGTAATATTTTTAAATGTATATTTATTCAATAGTTAATGCAAATATTGATTTCTTCTAACATTTTACTTACCTGTGTCAAGAGTACAAGTCATTTTGAGAGGGGGAATAAGTTGTCATAACCTGTGCAACTCCTGCCTTGCTTTGATCAGTAGGAAGTCAGGGATGAAGTATTAAGTATATTAGAAACATGAATATCTTTTAGAGGTTATGTGAATGATCTTACTAAAAATTATTTTCAATTAAGTGTGCTCATTTTTGTTACGCCTCACCCATGCAAGAAAGAGTTTGAATAGATCTGGAGGGATGGTTGGCTGTCAACAATGGTTGGAGGAACTACTGCCTTAGGTGAGCACTACTGGAAGGGTCCAGTAGTGTTAAGTTTCTTGCAGAGCATAAAACAGTCCTAGCTAACCCAGTACTCTTGCCTGGAGAATTCCATGGATGGAGGAGCCTGGTGGGCTACACAGTCCATGGGGTCGCTAAGAGTTGAACATGACTGAGTGACTTCACTTTCACTTTTCACTTTCATGCATTGGAAAAGGAAATGGCAGCCCACTCCAGTGTTCTTGCCTTGAGAATCCCAGGGATGGGGGAGCCTGGTGGGCTGCCATCTATGGGGTCGCGCAGAGTCGGACACGACTGAAGTGACTTAGCAGCAGTGGCAGCTAACAAAAATCTTTCTTATCCAGCATATCAGAGATGTTCCCATGAAGAAACACTGAAAGATTCTGGTTCATATTTCTACTTATGAACAAGGTAACTTTATGAGAGGTCTCTGAGAGTTCAGGGATTTCCAAGGCTAAATCTTTAAACTGAACAAACCTCCACTCATGAGGATGTTTACTGAATATATCAAATTTACCCATGTCACATGGCAGTAGGTGTTTGAACAGTGTTTCCTGAACTGTTCCTGGAAGCATTTTTCTCCAGTGTTAGCCCTTAAGAAAAAAGTGCAGAAATGGAAATAGGGAATTAATCTCTTTATTATTAGGAGATTATTAACACAGAGATACTGAAACTCAGCATCGACAATTGGTTTAAATCCAGGTAAAGGGGCTTACTAAATATACTGCTGTTTTATCTGGTAAAGATCAAGATTCAAAGCTAGAGAATTCTAGGTGGAGATTGTTCTACTATCATCCACACCACAGACTGAGAAAATTGATAAAGGGAATTGACACATATTGACCAACTGCTCTTTGCTAGACATTATAATGAAAAGGTACTATGGATAAATTCATTCATTTGTAAAATGAAATTTTGCTGTGATATACGGTAGGAAAACTACTGGAGAATATGTAGCTCCTTCAACCCAAGAACATCCAGTGTGATGAAGGAGACACAAAAGCAGTCAATTGTAACTACATGTGATAAATACCGTTATGTGGAATACATATTGGTTTAGTGGGAGCATACACATTTATTCCTGATGTGAATAACTGGGAGGTCTGGAAATGCTTTTAACAGAGAATGTGACATGAGTCTATTTATATCATGTAATGTTCAGAAAACTGTGTTGTACATATTTATAGATGAAACTGAAGTACAGAAAGGCTGCCTAATCTATATAGCGCAGCTGGTAAAGAATCTGCCTGCAATGCAGGAAACCCCCTTCCTGGGTTCAGAAGATCCCCTGGAGAAGGGATAGGCTACCCACTCCAGTATTCTTGGGCTTCCCTGGTGGCTCAGATTGTAAAGATCCTCCTGCAATGAGGATGTAAGATTGCCAAGCAGTTTTAAAGACACAGTTGAGGTCTTAGATAAAAATATATCTTGCCCAAATCTTTACAATTATGGTGTATGTTGTGTGTGTGTGTGTGAGAGAGAGAGAGAGATGGTTGGCGTGGTGAGGGTGGGTGGGGGGTGGGGATGGGGGTTGGGAGGAGGAAAACAGGAAGAAATCTGGAAAGGCAGGTAGGATAAAAGGTTATAAATACTTGAAAGTTAATAAATCTTTGCCTGCTCAGCTTCATGGCCAATTCTTTGTGCTGTTTTATAAACTGGAAAAGGAGGAGAATTGAAAGAAGTTGAGAGATACTGATTGATTACATTAGGAAGTTAAAGGGAGAAAAGAATCCAGAAAGAGTGAAGAAGATAATGTATTAGAGAAAAATGTCATATTGGGGGAACATGGAGAGAGAGTTTGAGGAAGATTGGGAGTGTAAGATGAGATTCTGGTGCATGCACCCTGCTCTGGGCAAAAGAGAATTTTAAGATGTTTTATTATGCATTAGCAATTAAATCCTAGTGCTTCTTCATGAGAGTTCAGTAAACATTTAAAATCTCGTTTCACTGAAGTGCTTTTGGGATATAAGCTGATGTTTTCTTTGTTTGTTTTTATGGTGTTATGAGTATTATGAGTCTGCCCAAAAGGCAGCTTGGCTTTATATTGTTGTTTATTTGCTCAGTCGTGTCCAACTGTTTGTGATCCCATGGACTAACCCACCAGGCTCCTCTGTCCATTGGATTTCCCAGGCAAGAATACTGGAGTGGGTTGCCATTTCCTTCTCCAGGGAATATTCCTGACCAAGGGATCAAACCCACATCTCCTGCTTGGCAGGCAAATTCTTTACCCCTGAGCCATCTGGCTTTATATAAGTTACTTCTAATTTCTCTACCAGAACTCCAGAAATTTTACAGTTTCTACTAAACATTTTATATGACAGATACATACTTGTTCCACTGTATAGATGTATCGTAATTCAGAAATCACGTACCATTGAACACTTAGGTTGTTACAGTCTTTTATCATAAATAGAGCTTGTAAATGTTTTTCATGTTATCAAGTTACTTTAGAAAAATAAACTGCTAGAAATATACTTGCTTGTTAAAAGGTATAACATTTAAAGATCCTTGGTTGTTATCTTCAAGTTACTCTTCAGAAAATTGTATGAATATATGCACATAAATGTGTGCTAATTTTTTCCCAAAGTTCTAATGTGAACATTTCAAGATTTTTGTCTTTGCTATTCTGATTGATGAAGAGTAGGATTTTTTTAATTAAACATATTTTTTGAGTCCTTATTCTATAGATTGGACACAGACCTAACTTCTGGGAATAGACAAGTTCCTTATTCTTGTGGAGTTTACATTGTATACTGTGCATGAGGTTATAGCCTTAGGGTAAGAAAAACAGGTTAGGAAAGAGAAGAAAAAAATACTTAAATGCATTTGCAAGGAAGGGAGGATTAGAGGATGATCCAGATGGTGGCTTGGACTAGGGTAGCGGAGGACAGAAGGTTTTCAAGAAAAGTGAGAAAGCTTTTCTCTTTTTTTTTTAATATCAGAATAAGGCAAAGATAATACAAATCTGAAAATTTATAGACCAGTTTCACAGGAACAGTATGAGGCAAAACTCCTAAATAAAGTATTGGCAAATTGAAGTAATGTTTGTGTGTGAGTGTTAGTATCTCCAGACTGTACAGGTTTTATGAAAGGAATTCAAGAATAGTTCAGTCCTTTAAAAAAATAAAAAACTATCAAGGTAATCTACTACATTGAATAAATTAAAGTGGAAAATTATATGATCAACACAATAAATGTGTTTTTAGAACATTAAATTAGAACCACCAATAATTATAAGAAAAATTTAAATGAGTAAAGCAAAAAACAGCAAGGATGCCATTTGAAAGTCTGAATAAAATAAAATGTTGCCTATTATTCCAGCTTTTCAACATATTCAAAGTTCTACCCAATACGGTAAATAAAACAGAAATATACAGATTGGCTAGCAAAATACAAAATGTCATTATTTGCAGATGTTACTGTTATCTGTGTAGAATTAAAAGAACATATCAGCAAACTTGCTGGGTAAAAAATAAACTCACACAATCAGTAACTCTCCCATCTATTACTAATCAGCTTTTTAAAAGGTAAAAAGGATATTAGTAATAAAAAAATTATACCAAGAATAAACATAAAAAGAATGTTCTGAACAGTATATCTGAAGAAAATTATAAAATTATAAAGCTTTGATGAAAGAGATTTAAAACACATTAACAGATAGATACTGGTTTGACTATTTATGGAAAAGATGCAACATAACACAGAAGCATTCAAATTAAACATGGGAAAATGATTCAATATTTCTTCAATAAATTATTATGGGTTATTCAATATATAGTATTGTAGAAATTTGGAATATAATTAATAACATTAGTCTCATAATATATACCAAAGTAAAGATCAAATGGATTAAAGTTGCAGTTTTTCTCATCTTATTTTTCACTATGAAATATTTCAGAGTAAGTAATGTTCAAAGATTTTTTTCTCACTTTTAAAAAAAGTACTAGTGTATTACTAACAAAGCTAAAACCTATTTTCTATCCCTTGTCCAGTCTTTCCTTTTCAGAAGTAACCACTGTTCTGAAATTAATATGTTCTGACGCATGGATGTTTTTATATATTTTCTAAATGTATATTGATAAACAAGAGTATTCATTAATTTTTTTAAATTTACATTTAAGTCCACTTTCATCTGCAGGGCTTAAATCCACCTGGAATGTGGGTTGCATATGATTTAAGGTATGGGATCTAATTTTTCCACATGAATAACATTTTGTCCAAAAGACCCCATTCTATTCCCACCGATTTTAATAGTATAACTTCTGTGAGGTTAACTAGCATTACCAGCTTTGTATGCTTTTTTGTTACTATTGTGTACTTTCTTTCCTATTACATTTTCTACTCTTTATATTTATTTGAGACTCTTTTTGCTCTTATTTTTGTTCTAATTTCATTTTTAACAGACTGCCTTGATGAAATACCATATTACTTTAGTTACATTAGGGTTTTTATGTACATAATTTTATCTTTAGTAATAATGATAATTCCAGATCTTTTCTAATATTTGTATCATGATTTTCTCATTCAGGTTTATTGGCTAATTCTTAAAAAATAATGTTGAAAAGTGTACAGTTTCTTATTTTCTTACAGTATTTAAAATAGAAATAGCTAGTGAACTTCATCAAATAACTTGTATCATTTATGGTGATAATCATATGAGGTGGATTCACCTCATGTTAATTTAATAATGCATGCATGCTCGGTCATTTAGTCATGTCTAGCTCTTTGCGATAGCGTGGACTGTAGCCCACCAAGCCAGTATCCTTGTCCATAGAATTTTTCAGCAAGGATACTGGAGTGGGTTGTCGTTTCCTACTCCAGGAATTTAATAGTATATTTTCTTACATTTCCAAGGATATAGATATCTCACAATTCCCATGTAAAGTCTCTTTGGTCATATATTTGATTAGCTTATTTTTAAAATCTAATTTCTGTATAGGTAGACCAGGAATTTGTCCTTTTACTTACATCTTTTGCCCTTAGTTTCTGGTAGAGTGCCTGACTTAGAGTAGACACATGGCAAATATTTACTAAATTAAAGAATAGATGAGGTAACTTTTCAGTTTCTCTTTTCATCTTGTCATTGTCATGTTTTTTACCACAGTATAGTAGCTTCATAAAATGTATTTAAAGGCTTTTCTTCTTTATCTAAATCCTTCAAATTATTGAAGTAGCACTGGAACTATCTGTTTTATTGGTCTTAAAAAGAGCTAGCTTATGTTGTGGTTGTTAGAGTCTAACTTTGAGGGTTGTGTTGCATTAATTTCTATTTTTTATCAGTCTCCTTTTTTGCTGTTTTTCTTTATGATTATATTACTATTCTTTTCTGACTTTTTAAATTAAATGTGTGGTATATACATTAAAAATTTTTAACAAATGGATTTAAGGTTCTACATTTTCTTCAGAGGTCATTTGTTTCTAAATAGTCAACAATTTATTATTTCCTCTTTAATACAGATACTATTTAGGAAAATGCTTTTTTTTAGTTCTAAGGGTTTATTGGATTTTGTTGTGAATTTCAGTTTTATTTCTTAATTTAGATAATGTGGTCTTTTGTTACGGATTTATAGTTTTATTTTTTAGTTTAGATAATGTGGGAAACAATGAAAACAGTGTCAGACTTTATTTTGGGGGCTCCAAAATCACTGTAGATGGTGACTGCAGCCATGAAATTAAAAGACACTTACTCCTTGGAAGAAAAGTTATGACCAACCTAGATAGCATATTCAAAAGCAAAGACATTACTTTGCCAACAAAGGTCCGTCTAGTCAAGGCTCTGGTTTTCCCAGTGGTCATGTATGGATGTGAGAGCTGGACTGGGAAGAAATCTGAGCACCAAAGAATTGATCTTTTGAACTATAGTGTTGGAGAAGACTCTTGAGAGTCCCTTGGACTGCAAGGAGATCCAACCAGTTCATTCTAAAGGAGATCAGCCCTGGGTGTTCATTGGAAGGACTGATGCTGAGGCTGAAACTCCAGTACTTTGGCCACCTGATGCGAAAAGTTGACTCATTGGAAAAGACCCTGATGCTGGGAGGGATTGGGGGCAGAGTAAAGGGGATGACAGAGGATGAGATAGATGGCTGGATGGCATCACCAACTCGATGCACATGAGTTTGGGTGAACTCCGGGAGTTGGTGATGGACAGGGAGGCCTAGCATGCTGCAATTCATGGAGTTGCAAAGAGTCGGACACAACTGAGCCACTGAACTGAACTGAACTGAATGTGGTTTGTATAATTTCTACTTGGGGAATTTATTAAAACTTCCTCTATGGAGTAATATATAATCACTTTCTATGAGCATCTAAATATAATACATATTCTCTGTTGATTCAGTTTGATTTTTCTGCCATGTATTTTAGACTACTGGATTATTGATTTATGAGAGCAGTCTAGTTTCCTGCCATAGTTGTGAATATGATTATTTCTCCTGGTATTTGTGTGTGTGTGTGTATGCATATACATATCTTGTTAATAGTGTGTGTGTGTGTGTGTGTGTTTGTGTGTGTGTGTGTGTGTGGAGAGAAAACATTTTTCTAAATATGAGTGAAGATTATTATGTATTTTTTATTTTCAGCATGTCTATCATTGATTAAAGTAGGCATTTTTAAACTAGCGTATCACTGGGGTTTCTTTTTTTCCTTCCCTTTTTTTGGTCAGAATCATTATCTTTTAGTGGAAAAATAAAGTTCATTAGTATGTGTTATGACTATTGATATACTTGTATTCTTGCACTGTTTCCTGCCTTGTAGTTGTTTGGTGTTTTTAGTTACTTTTTGTGTATTTTTTCATCTTAATTTTTATTTCCTGATTTCTGTTGAACATACCTAATTTTCTTTTTTATATTGGTTTTTCTTTGGTGGTTTGGAAATTTTGTATTCTATTTTCATTTTTGTCCGCTTCCATATAGGTAAACTTTTGTTTCCTAATAAAGTATAGAGGTAATCAGTACTTCCTAACAAAACAAAAACCTTAACATTTCCCTCTCTCTCTCTCCCTCACAGCCATTATAGATTAAATTTCATCTTGCTAATGTAGAACTGTAAGCTTGCATGTGGTTATGCTCAGTATTCTTCCTTGGCACTCACCTTTCCATCAGTCTCTCCATTTTTTCCATTTGCTAGACTATATTTTAGTCTGACAAACATGTGAGTGCATAATCAACTCTCCTGAGTGAGATATGCCATTTCTTACATTCTCTAGTTTTCATTTTTCTTGAGTTCTTTATTGCTAGATGCTGAAGCTCAAATAATCATCCAGAAAGGGTAATATGGAATTCTTGTATACCTGAGAGACTTTTTACTCGACTTTCATATTTGAAAACTGCTTTTGTTAGATATCTGAGTTCAGAATCATTTTCTCACAAATTTAAGATACTGCCCCATTTCTTTCAGGATGCTGATCTGATGTTTAACTTCTTTCTTCCTTCTGGAAGCCTGAAAGATCTCTCTACCTGGTGGTCTAAATCTTCATAAAGATACATCTCATTGTGGGTATTTTTAAATATATTGCTCTTGGCATACAGGTCTCCTTGAATTCAAGGTCTTATATCATTTTTGTCTCTTACAATCTACCTTCTGTTATTTCTGTGATTGTTTCTTCATTTGTGTCCTGTTTTTTTCCTCATTCTGAGACTTAATTGAATGGTAATCCTTCAGAATCAGTCCTCTGTAACTCTTATTATATTCTTCATTCTGCTTTTAATTTGGTTTTTAAAGAATTTTCTCTACTTTCTAAACTCTGCTTGATCACTTCTACTTCTCCATCTACTTTCATTCTTTCTGAAGTTATTAAGCTCCCTTTCCCACTGATAGATAGCCCCTCATCTTCTTTCTTTACTGTATATTTTTCCCTTTGAAAAAGTACTTCATTCCTAGTATTTTAATGTGTTCTCAAGAAAGAGGAAAGAGATAGGGATATGAGTTCAACCTATCATTTCATAGCAGAAACTCATCTTAAGAGCATTTAACTGCCTTTATTCTTTTTAAAGCAATTTATGCTTTAATTTCATTTTAAAATCTGCAATTTATGTTTTTACTTCCTCTTTGGAGAATGATTTTTAGTCTCTTGAAAATATTATTTATTCTATTTATCTTTAATCAGTAGTTTCCAGTTTTATTGCCCAGTGATTAGTGACTAGCTTATAAATCTATTAATTTTTATAATTCAGTGAAGTTTTCTTTATACTACAGTTCAGTTCAGTCACTCAGTCGTGTCCCGACTCTTTGGGACCCCATGAACCACAGCACACCAGACCTCCCTGTCCATCACCAACTGCCAGAGTCTACCCAAACCCTTGTCCATTGAATCGGTGATGCCATTGAGCCATCTCATCCTCTGTCGTCCCCTTCTCCTTCCCTTAATCTTCCTCAGCATCAGGGTCTTTTCCAGTGAGTCAGCTCTTCGCATCAGGTAGCCAAAGTATTGGAGTTTCAGCTTCAAAATCAGTCCTTCCAATGAACACCCAGGACTCATCTTTAGGATGGACTGGTTGGATCTCCTTGCATTCCAAGCAACTGTCAAGAGTCTTCTCCAACACCACAGTCCAAAAGCATCAATTCTTCAGCACTCAGCTTTCTTTATAATCCAACTCTCACATCCATACATGACTACTGGAAAAACCATAACCTTGACTGGATGGACATTTGTTGACAAAGTAATGTCTCTGCTTTTTAATATGCTATCTAGGTTGGTCATAAGTTTCCTTCCAAGGAGTAAGTGTCTTTTAATTTCATGGCTGCAATCACCATCTGCAGTGATTTTGTAGCCCAAAAAATAAAGTCAGCCACTGTTTCCCCATCTATTTGCCATGAAGTGATGGGACTGGATGCCATGATCTTAGTTTTCTGAATGTATATAATCAATTTTTATAAACATTACATGGGTGTTTAAGTAAATACATTTCTATTTTATACAAAATTATGTATACCCATTATATTGGTTAATCCTTTATTTACTTCTGGATGCTTGTTAAATGACTGTATGAGTGAAGATATTTTCCCAAAGCAATTATTTACATCTTTTTGCAGTTTCCTTGAATTTCAGATAGCTTTGTTTTGTCTCCTATTTTAATGCTATATTATTGTAGTATGTTGTTTTCGTTCACTCATTCATGTCCAGCTCTTTGCGACCCCATGGATTGGAGCACACTAGGCGTCCCTGTCTTTTCACTATCTCCCAGAGTTTGCTCCAACTCATGTCCATTGAGTCAGTGATGCCATCCAACCAAATCATCCTATGTTACCCTCTTCTCCTCCTGCCCTCAATCTTTCCCAGCATCATGGTCTTTTCCAATGAGTTGGCTCTTCACATGAAGTCGCCAGTGTATTGGAGCTTCAGCTTCAGCATGAGTGATTCCAATGAATATTAATTTGCTTTACAATTGACTGGTTTGATCTCCTACTGTCCAAGAGTCTCTTAAGAGTCTTCTCTAGCACCACAGTTTGAATAAAAGTGCATAAAGTGTGTGTGTGTGTGTGTGTGTGTGTATCCTTTTTGTAGATCTAATCCTTCAAATCAAATTTTTTAATCCACTTTGTCAGTGAAAATACATTTGCTTTGATCTCTACAGTTGTGCTATTAATGTTGACACTTTTCCTTTTTGTTTGTATTTATCTGATATATGTTTATCTTTTTCTTCAATTTAAACCTTTGCTTAAAAATTTTAAGATGTGTATGTTATAGCATATAATTCTTTATATGCCATAGAATTACTTTCATATAGCATAGAAAGCAGCATAGAAATAGATTTTGTTCTTTAGAGTAGGTTAAGGGTCTTATTTTTGTAGACAAAGAAAATATTTTCACTGTTATTATGAGAAATATATTTCTTTCCATGTTCTGTATTTTTAACACTTATTTTTAGTAAACCTTTCTCTTTTCCTCTTTAGTTATATTTCTTATATGTGCCCTGGAAAGTGAGAATGCTTGAATTCGCCTATGTCCCTTATAAATATGTGAAGTTTACTTTCATCACATATACTTATTAGTGCTAGACTGATTTTTCTTCCAGTTTTATTTAGGTATAATTGAAAAATTAATACACTTAATAAGTTTAATATGTACAGGATAATGATTTGACTTACATGCATCATGAAATGATTATCATACTAAGTTTAGTAAACATCTATCATGTCATAAAATTAAAGAAATAGAAGGAAAAAATATTTTTCTTTGTGATGAGAACTCTTAGGATTTACTCTTTTGACAACTTTCATGTGTAATATACAGTAGTGTTAATTATTTATTTATCATATTGTACATTACATCCCTAGTGCTTAACAGGGAAGTTGTACCTTTATTCAGTTCTGTCTTCCCCTACCCTTGCCGCTAAATCACAAACCTGATTTCTTTTTCTATGAGGTATTTTTAAATCTGTTTGTTTTTAAAGTTTAATTGACCTACAACACTGTTAGTTCCTGTTATATAACATAGTGATCTGATGTTTATATACTACAAAGTGATCACAGTAATTCTAAGTTATCTTCTATCACCATACAAAGATATTTCATAGCTATCAACTGTATTCCCCACAATTTCATACCCTAATTTATTTTGCAACTGGAAATTTGCTTAATCTCCTTCACCTAGTTCTGAACAAGCATCCCACCCCTACCACCTCCCCTCTTGGCAATCACCTGGTTCTCTGTATCTGAAAGTCTATTTCCCTTTTGTTATGTTTGTTCACTTGTTTTTCCGGTTTCAGATATTAAATACAAGGGAAATCATCTGATATTTTGCCTTTCTCTGTCTGACAAATGTCTCTGCCTGACATTTCATTTAGCATCATACCCTTTGCTCCATCTGTATGGTCACTATTGGCAAGATTTCATTCTTTTTATGGCTGAACAGTAATCCGTTATATATTCTTTATCCGTTTATCTGTCAATGGAGAATTAGGTAGCTTCCATAACTTGGCTATCAGAAACAATGCTGCAGTGAACATTGGGGTGCATGTATCTTTTTTTCTTTTTGATTTATTATTTTTATTTTCTTTGCATATATTAATATAACCAAGAATGGAATTGCTGGATCAACATGGAATTGCTGGATCAATATGACGGTTCACGTATTGCTGAAGGCTGGCTTGGAGAATTTTGAGCATTACTTTACTAGCATGTGAGATGAGTACAATTTTGCAGTAGTTTGAGCATTCTTTGGCATTGCCTTCCTTTGGGATAGGAATGAAAACTGACCTTTTCCAGTCCTGTGGCCACTGCTGAGTTTTCCAAATTTGCTGGCATATTGAGTGCAACACTTTCACAGCATCATCTTTCAGGATTTGAAATAGCTCCACTGGAATTCCATCACCTCCACTAGCTTTGTTCGTAGTGATGCTTTCTAAAGCCCACTTGACTTCACATTCTAGAATGTCTGGCTCTTCAGTAATACGTGAACCGTGAACTTCCTGATGTTCAAGCTGGTTTTAGAAAAGGCAAAAAGAACCAGCGATCAAATTGCCAACATCCGCTGGATCATGGAAAAAGCAAGAAAGTTCCAGAAAAACATCTATTTCTGCTTTATTGACTATGCCAAAGCCTTTGACTGTGTGGATCACAATAAACTGTGGAAAATTCTGAAAGAGATGGGAATACCAGACCACCTGACCTGCCTCTTGAGAAATCTGTATGCAGGTCAGGAAGCAACAGTTAGAAATGGACATGGAACAACACAGTGGTTCCAAATAGGAAAAGGAGTGCGTCAAGGCTGTATATTGTCACCCTGTTTATTCACCATATATGCAGAGTACATCATGAGAAACGCTGGACTGGAAGAAACACAAGCTGGAATCAAGATTGCCCGGAGAAATATCAATAACCTCAGATATGCAGATGACACCACCCTTATGGCAGAAAGTGAAGAGGAACTAAAAAGCCTCTTGATGAAAGTGAAAGAGGAGAGTGAAAAAGTTGACTTAAATCTCAACATTCAGAAAATGAAGATCATGGCATCCGGTCCCATCACTTCATGGGAAATAGATGGAGAAACAGTGGAAACAGTGTCAGACTTTATTTTGGGGGCTCCAAAATCACTGCAGATGGTGACTGCAGCCATGAAATTAAAAGACGCTTACTCCTTGGAAGGAAAGTGATGACAACCTAGATAGCATATTCAAAAGCAGAGACATTACTTTGCCAACTAAGGTCTGTCTAGTCGAAGCTATGGTTTTCCCAGTGGTCATGTGTGGATGTGAGATTTGAACTGTGAAGAAGGCTGAGCACCGAAGAATTGATGCTTTTGAACTGTGGTGTTGGAGAAGACTCTTGAGAGTCCCTTGAACTGCAAGGAGATCCAACCAGTTCATTCCGAAGAAGATCAGCCCTGGAATTTCTTTGGAATGAATGATGCTAAAGCTGAAACTCCACTGTTTTGGCCACCTCATGCGAAGAATTGACTCACTGGAAACGACTCTGATGCTGGAAGGGATTGGGGGTAGGAGGAGAAGGGGACGACAGAGGATGAGAATGCTGGATGGCGTAACTGACTCGATGGACGTGAATCTGAGTGAACTCCGGGAGTTAGTGATGTATAGGGAGGCCTGGCGTGCTGCAATTCATGGGGTCACCAAGAGTCGGACACGACTGAGCCGACTGAATTGAACTGAACTGAGTGATTAGTGATGGTGAGCATCTTTTCCTATGCCTGTTGGCCATTTGTATGTCTTCTTTGGAAAAATGTCTATTCACATCTTCTGCCCATCTTTTAATTGGGTGGTTTGTATTTCTGTCATTGAATTGTATTAGATTTTTTATATTTTGGATATTGATCCTTATCTCATATATTGTTTGCAAGTATATTCTCCCATTTAGTAAGTCGCCTTTTCATTTCATTGATAGTTTCCTTCCCTATGCAAAGACTGTTTAGTTTGTTGTAGTCCCATTTCTTTATTTTTGCTTTTATTTCCCTCGCCTGAAAAGACATTACTAAGGCTAGTGTCAGCTTTCTGCCTATGATTTTTTGAAAAGGCTATCTTTTCCCAGTGTATATTCTTGCTTCCTCTCTCGTAGATTAATTAACTTCAAGTGTGTGGGTTTATTTCTGGGCTCTCTATTCTGTTCCATTGATATGTGTATCTATTTTAGTGCCATTACCATACTGTTCTGATTGCTGTAGGTTTATGGTACAGTTGAATCAGGGAACAAAACTGCTGCATCCAGTTTTGTTCTTTCTCAAAATTGTTTTGGCTATTTGGGGTCTTTTATGTTTTCATACAAAATTTAAAATTATTTGTTCTATGAAAATTGCCATTGGTATTCTGAAAGAAATGGCACTGACTCTGTAGATTGTCTTGAGTAGGTATGGACATTTTAACAATAGTAATTCTTCCAATCCATGAACACAGTATATTTTCTTATCTGTTTTTGTCATCTTCAATTTATTTTATCAGTGTTTTACAGTTTTCTGAGTACAGGCCTTTTACCAGATGAGTTAATTTTATTCCTATGTATTTTATTCTTTTGATACAACTATAAATGTGATTGTTTCCTTAATTATTTCTGTTTCTGATAGTTCATTGTTAGTATATACAAATGTAATAAATTACTGCATATTAATTTTGTATTCTCCAACTTTACCAAATCTATTGATTAGATTAGTAGTTTTTAGGTGGCATCCTTAGAATTTTCTGTGTATAGCATCATGTCATCTGGAAACAATGAGAGTTTTACTTCTTCTTTTCCATTTGGAATGGAAATAAGTGTCCTTGTCTTGATCCTGTTTCTAGAAGAAATACTTTCAGCTTTTGACCACTGGGTATGATGTTAGTCATAGGCTTGTCATATTCTTGTTTTGTTGTTGTCATTGTTCAGTTGCCCAGTCATGTCTCACTCTTTGCAACCCAATGGTAGCAGCACCCCAGGCTTCGCTGTCTGTCACCATCTCCTAGAGTTTGCCCAAGTTCATGTCCATTGCATCAGTGATGTCATCCACCCATCTCATCCTCTCACTCTCTCTTCTCCTTGTACCTTCAATTTTTTCCCAGCATCAGGGACTTTTCCAGTGAGTTAGCTGTTCATATCAGGTGACCAAAAAAGGGCTTTTCATATAGGGCCTTTATTATGATGAAGTTGATTCCCTCAACACCCACTTTGTTGAGAGTTTTTTCATAAATGGATATTAGATTTTGTCAGAAGCTTTTTCTGAATCTACTGAAATGATCCTATGACATTTATTCTTCGGGTTGTTAATGTGCTATGTATATTCTATTGCTTGGTTTGGAGATACTGAACCATTATTGCATTCCTAGGATAAATTCTACTTGATCGTGATATAGTATCCTTTTAAAACATATTTTTGAATTTGATTTGCTGATATTTAGTTAAGGGTTTTTGCCTCACTTTCTGAGCTATTTATTTAGTTTGTGCTTTTCTTTTCTCTTACTTTGTTTTGCTATACTTGCTGAGTTTTTCTTGATCTCTCTTTAGTCTGGTTCCTACTTGGAAGTTTTATATTGTTTTCACTCTACTCCTGCTGCTAAGTCGCTTCAGTCGTGTCCGACTCTGTGTGACCCCATAGACGGCAGCCCACCAGGCTCTGCCGTCCCTGAGATTCTCCAGGCAAGAATATTCTTCTTTCAAGCTCATGAATAAAATTATGTAATAAGTTTCCCATAAGTACAATGAGAGATTCAACGTTTTACTTATTCTCATTCTTACCCTTGTTGCAGACACACACATTTGCAAGTGTGTGCACACGTACTACTTTTTTGTTGCAATAATCTTGACTCTTAGAAGCTTTAAATCAGTGTTATCTTTTTTACATGATGTAAATTTTGTTAAATGATTATTTTAACGTGTTATTTGCCCTTGAACCATGTTAACTTGGGTGTGTAACCCAAAGTTTTAATAGTTTTATTGGTAATACTTCATTATTAAAATATTTTGCATTTCTTAAACTCATTTGTTTTCATGATGGATGATAAAGTTTCTGAGTCTTTGAATGACTGTGAAATACTTTTGTGTCTTCCAAAATGAATAATAGAGCTAGGCTAGTTTTAGTTTCTTGGATAGAAATCTTTTACTTTTAAAAATTAATTGATTATGGTCTATTGTCTACTATTACATATGGTATGAGAGAAGTCTATTGTCAATCTGATATTTTTCATTTTAGGTGCTGTTTTTTCTGCTTGAAGCCCATATAGGGTTTTGTCTTTTCTTTATTAAAGTGTATCACCAGAACCTTCTATAAGTTAAGTCTTCTTTGCTTAAGTTTCCGTAGCCCTTTTATTGTAAAAATTCATATTTTATTTTATCTCAGGAAAATTTCTAGTATCATTTATTTGACTATTGCTTCCATCTCACCTACTATCTCTTCTCCCACTCAAATTCTTATTATACTGGACCTCATGGGTTTATCCTCTGTAGGAAGGTTCTCCAGAGAAACAATGGGATGTATATGTGTGTGTGTGTATATATATATATATATATGTATACATGTGGATGTATATATACATATTCGTAGGTATAGAGAGATTACTTTACATAAAGAGATTTATTTTAAAGAAAATTTTTGTGCAGTTGTGGCAGCTGACAGACAAGTCTGAAATCTGTAGGCAGATTTCAGTCTGAAAATTCCATTAGGAGATGGTTTCAGCCTCACATCCCAAAGCAATCTGTAGATAGAATTTATTCCTTCTCAGTCTTTCTTCTAGATTCCTTCAACTGATTCAATGAAACCTACTCGCATTACCAGAATTCTCTGATTTATTAAACATCGATTGATTTTAAATGTTTATTACATCTAAAAATTACCTTTGATCAAACCACTGTGTGTGCAAAGTGAGTGCAGCCAAGTTGAAACATAAAATTAACCATCATAATCTCTTAATTGGGCTTCCCTGGTGGCTCAGTTATAAAGAATCCACCTGACAATGCAGGAGACGGGTTCAATCACCAAGTCGGGAACCCCTTGGTGAAAGAAATGGCAACCCACTCCATTATTCCTGCATGGGAAATCCCATGGACAAAGAAGCCTAGTGGGCTGCAATCATGAGGGTTTTAAGAGTCAGACACAACTTAGCAACTAAACAACAATAATCCTCTAAATCACTTTCTCTTTGTCTTTTATTTCTTTTTTCTTTTAGGTTGAATTCAAGGAGAAGTTCTCAAAATAATCTTCTAAATTCACATATTTGCTGCTTTATAGCATTCATTTTTTTATAAATTTGGTGATTATATTTTTATTTTAGAATATGTTTACTGATTTCATATATTTATAAATGTTCTGATTTAATTTGAAGTATTTCTTAGATACTTATGTATTTGACTATTTAAAATTTTTTTTTCTTTATTTTTTTTAAGTTTATTTTACTTTACAATACTGTATTGGTTTTGCCATACATCAACATGAGTCCACCACGGGTGTACATGAGTTCCCAATCCTGAACCCCCTCCCTCTTCCCTCCCCATACCATCTCTCTGGGTCATCCCAGTGCACCAGCCCCAAGCATCCTGTATCCTACATCAAACCTAGACTGGCGATTCATTTCTTACATGATACTATACATATTTCAGTGCCATTCTCCCAAATCATCCGACCCTCTCCCTCTCCCACAGAGGCCAAAAGTCTGTTCTATACATCTGTGTCTCTTTTGCTGTCTCACATACAGGGTTATTATTACCATCTTTCTAAATTCCATATATATGTGTTAGTATACTGTACTGGTATTTTTCTTTCTGGCTTACTTCACTCTGTATAATCGGCTCCAGTTTCATCCACCTCATTAGAACTGATTCAAATGTATTCTTGTTAATGGCTGAGTAATACTCCATTGTGTATATGTACCACAGCTTTCTTATCCATTCATCTGCTGATGGACATATAGGTTGCTTCCATGTCCTGGCTATTATAAACAGTGCTGCAGTGAACATTGGGGTACACGTGTCTCTTTCAGTTCTGGTTTCCTCGGTGTGTATGCCCAGCAGTGGGATTGCTAGGTCATAAGGCAGTTCTATTTCCACTTTTTCAAGGAATCTCCACACTGTTCTCCATAGTGGCTGTACTAGTTTGCATTCCCACCAACAGTGTAAGAGGGTTCCCTTTTCTCCACACCCTCTCCAGCATTTATTGCTTGTAGACTTTTGGGTCACAGCCATTCTGACTGGCATGAAATGGTACCTCATTGTGGTTTTGATTTGCATTTCTCTGATAATGAGTGATGTTGAGCATCTTTTCACGTGTTTGTTAGCCATCTGTATGTCTTCTTTGGAGAAATGTCTATTTAGTAGCCATCTGTATGTCTTCTTTGGAGAAATGTCTATTTAGTTCTTTGGCCCATTTTTTGATTGGGTCTTTTTTTTCTGGAATTGAACTGCATGAGTTGCTCGTACAGTCATCAAGACAGTATGGTACTGGCACAAAGACAGAAATATAGACCAATGGGACAAAATAGAAAGCCCAGAGATAAATCCACGCACCTATGGACACCTTATCGTCAACAAAGGAGGCAAGAATACACTTTGGAGAAAAGACAATCTCTTTAACAAGTGGTGCTGGGAAAACTGGTCAACCACTTGTGAAAGAATGAAACCTGAACACTTTCTAACACCATACACAAAAATAAACTCAAAATGGATTAAAGATCTAAACATAAGACCAGAAACTATAAAACTCCTAGAGGAGAACATAGGCAAAACACTCTCCAACATAAATCACAGCAGGATCCTCTGTGACCCACATCCCAGAATACATAAAAGCAAAAATAAACAAATGGGATCTAATTAAAATTAAAAGCTTCTGCACAACAAAGGAAACTATAAGCAAGGTGAAAAGACAGCCTTCAGAATGGGAGAAAATAATAGCAAATGAAGGAACTGACAAACAGCTAATCTCAAAAATATAAAATTTTTTATTTTGAAAAATCTCAAAGCTACAGAAAATTGGGAAGAACAGTTTAATTAATATCATTATACTCTTCACCTTGATCCATTTTTCACGTTTACCACATTTGGTTTATCTCTCATCATATCCATGCATCACTTATCATTATTTGGCTAAACCATTATCATTATTTGGCTAAACTTTTGTCTAAATACTTCAGTAGGTATCTCCTGAAGTAAGAACATTCTTTTACATGACTTAAAACAGTTACTGAAATCAGAAAGTTTAAACTTAACATTGATAAAATAGTTATCTAATACAAAATCTATATTCAAATTTGGCAATTATTTCAACACTGTCCTGTTATAGTAGTTTTTTTCCTCCAATCTAGCTTCCAGTCGAGAATTATGAATTGCCATTAGTTACAATTTAGATTTTTTTCTAATTGATATGCTCTTTCTTGATATACATCCCTTTTGTAGGTAGCTTTTAGTGTGACTCTTCCAAACAAACACTTTATTTTCATGTATATGATGGAGTGTGCTTTTTGGTTTTTTTTCTTAATATAAAGAACAGTCCTATATGTATCCAGTACCAGGAGTTCAGAAATTGATAAAGATTGTATTAGTCCTTTCAAAAACTTAAAGCCCAAGGAAGAGGAAAAGAGAAAGCTTATCTTTTTTCTAGTTTTAGTATACTCAGTTGAGTTACTCTTGTAACTTTAGAGAGCAATTGTGTCTTCCCTTCTTCAGCATCATTCTTGAGAAACAATTTTCAGTTGCTATTCACAGTATTTATAGATTATTTTGTTAAGCCCATCTGAGAATGCAAAATAAGCATAAAGTCTGATTGAATGGACAATAATCATGTAGAGAAGGCAGTTAGAGAGCAGTTATGAGAAATGGGAACAACTTACGGAAATCTCAGAGCCTTGAGACTGAAAAGATGTGTAAGATTTGAGGAGGGAAAATGTTTCTGGTGAGATCTCAGGAGGAATATAGATCATTAAAATTTGATTGTATTATGGCACTATGAAGCATTTTTAAAACCTACCCCTTTACTTAAAGATTTAAAAAATAGGCATAACTTGTACAGTTCCTCCAAAGTATCAAATACTTCCTAAAGTTTTTAATATTTTGTTATTTTTCATATCTATGTATGATAGCGTCCCCTTCTCATTCATAATATGTTTTGTTTGCTTTCTTCATGAATCTGACTAGAGATTGGCTTACATTATCTTTATCCTTTCCTCCCTTCTTCTTTCTTATATTTACTCCTTTATTGTCACATTTTGATTGAAGAAGTGAAGTGTTAGTCACTCAGTCATGCCCAGCGCTTTGCGACCCAATAGATTGCAGCCCACTAGGCTCCTCTGTCCATGGGATTTTCCAGACAAGGATACTGGAGTGGGTTGCCATTTCCTTCTCCAGATCTTTGATTGAAACATTTAATCAAATGTTTTAAAAATTTTTTCTGATTTAGTAAGTACATCTGAAGTAATACATTTATTAAATTGAGCAGGGTTTCAAAATCAGGTTAATTAGGGTTTAACTTGCATTGAGTAAAATTACCTTTTTAGTGTATACAGCTCTGTGTTTTGGCAAATGTACATATTCATTTGGCAAATTTTGGCAAATGTACATATTCATTTATTCTCTCTCTTTTGGTGCTGTGTTCTATATATGGCTACTGCAAAAACTTATTAATTCTGTTGTTCAAATCTTCTACATTTTTACTTTCTTTATTCACCATCATAATCAAGGTATAGAATTTCCATCACCTATAAAAATTTCTTTGTGCGCCTTTGTAGTCTTTCACATCCTCAACTCCAGTCCTTGGAAACCAATGGTTTGTATCTTTTCCATATTATTGTATAAATATAATTATATCACCTGTAGTCTTTTGATTTTGTCTTCTTTCACTTAATGTAGTACACTTGAAATTTATCTGTGGTTTTACATGAATCAGTAGTTCATTATGATCAGATGACTGGTCCATATGATTCTGATTCTTTGATACTGTTGAGGTTTAGTTTGAAGTTAGTATGTTCTCATTTTTTATCAAAATGGTCTCATATGTACTTAAAAGGAATTCTCTCTGTTTTTTGCTGCTGTGTTATATATATATAGCTGCTATAAAAATTTATTAATTCTATTGTTCAAATCTTCTACATTCTTACTTTCTTTTAGCTAATTCTGCCTGGAATATCTTTTCCATTTTCCTTTGTATACTGCTGAATCATTTAGTTCTAGGTGTATCTCATCTGAACGTTATGAAGTTAGATTCATTTTTCTAATTCCATTCTCATATTATTTATTAAAAAGCTAATTTAATGCATTTATCTTTGTTGTTGACATAGATATATTTGACTTATTTTTACCATTTTGTTTTGGTTTTATTTAATTTTCCTTTCCTTTTTCCTCCTTTCATGCTCTCTGTTATTATTTTCTCTGTTGTTTTTCTCTGTTGTTTTTTTCTCTCTGATTTTTTTTTTGCTTTTTTTCTCCTCTACTGGTTTGGAAGCTGTAACTTTATATTTTAACCTTTTAATCATGACTCATAAATTTTCATATACATAAGTACTATAGTATTTTCTCTTGTTTTAAAAATCATTTAGTCTATCCTTGGTCTTCCCTGGTGGCTCAGAGGTTAATGCGTCTAATCTGTGCATGTTTTATCTTCCAACTTTTTAAATTTTTTCTAGAATTTTAACGTCTTTGTGCTTTCTTTTATTTTAAAAAGATTAGTTTAATTTCTGTGCTCACAATTTCTTCTTATGCCCCATGCTTTCCCTCATTGTGTTGTTTTTCTTGCTTTAAGAAGTAATTATTTCAACAAACATGTCTGTCAGGGAAACCAATTCTTATAGGCCTAGAAATACCTTTATTTTTGGCCCTAGTGCTTAATGGTAGGTAGTTTTAAATGTTTAGGTTGCAATTGTTTTTCCCTCAGCACTTTGAAGATCATGCTGTATTATCTTCCAGCATTTTGGATACAATAATAAATCTGCTATTTAATTATTATTACTTTACAGATAATCTTTTTTTCTCTCTGATAGTATTAAAGCCTTCTTATCCTTATATTTGCTCAATGTGGGAGTTGAGGTGTGGATTTATTTTCATGTATGTTTCTGTAGATTTAATGATGATGCTTTTGATCTTAGATATCATATTGCTCTTTACAGCCATATGTCTAAACATGGCTTATCTGCCATGACTTTTATATTCTATGTCTGAAATAATCTGTTTTCATATATGTTAAAGCCTGTATCTTCCATGACCATTAATAGCTGTTTCACAGTGTTCATCTCTTTATATCTCTGAATCTTGCTCTTTGTGAATTTCTTAATCCTCTCTTCCAGTTTACTGTATTTTCTACTATATCCAGTCAAGAATTTCTACTATATACTAGAATTATCTTTTTCAACTAGCATATTTTCATCTCCAAAAATTGTTTTATTTTTCCATATTTTTCTTTTCATTTTTTTCTATTTTTCCTTTGATTTTTATAGATTTTGTTTATAACATATTTCTTTGTGAATCTTAAACTTATTTTTAAGATGTTTTCTGATTCCTCATGTATATACTTTTTGCATACTTTTTCTTCTTTTAACTTTACATAGTCTCTTTAAAATTTTTATTTATTGTGCTATAGTTGATTTACAACATTACGTTAGTTTCAAGTGTACAGCAAAATGATTAAGTTATATATATATCCTTTTTCAAATTCTTTTCTCACTTATGTTATTATAGAATACTAAGTAGAGTTCCCAGTGCTATACTACAAAACAACAGTAGTCAAAATTGTGTGATACTGACACAAAAGCAGAAATACAGAACAATTGAATGGAACAGAAAGACCAGAAATAAACTCATGCACCTATAGTCAGTTAATCTTCAACAAAGTAGGCAAGATTATATGATAGAGAAAATAGTTTCTTCAGTAAAAGTTGCTGGAAAAACTGGACAGCTACATGTATAAAGTGAAATTAGAACATTCTCTAACACCATACACAAAAATAAACTCAAAATGGATTAAAGACCTAAATGTAAGGCCAGATACTATAAAACTCTTATTAGAGAAAATGTAGGCAGAACACCCTTTGATATAAATCACAGCAGTATCTTTTCACTCTGTCCCCTAGAATAATGGAAATAAAAACAAAAATAAACATATAGGACCTAATTAAACTCAAAGACTTGCACAGCAAAGGAGACCATATCAAAATGAAAAGACCAGCCACAGATTTGGAGAAAATATTTGCAAACAAGGAATTAATCTCCAAAATTTACAAATAGTGCAGCTCAAATCCAAAAACAAGAAACAAAACACCCAATCAGAAAATGGACAGAAGACCTAAGTAGACACTATTCCAGTGTAGATGTGCATACTTTCCTAATTGTTGAGGTTGTTGACTTTTTTTCTTAGCTTTAATTTGCCTCATGTACCTTGAAAATGATTTTGCAGGTTCATATTGAAGGGAAACGTTTTTTTCTGTTTTTCTACCTTAATCACTGAGTCAGTATGTGGCTTGGCCTGATTTTAAGAAGTAAATTTTGTGTCCTCTGGTCGCCTGGGTTTTTGTAACCTTTAGCTCTAAGAGCCTTTTTTCAGCCTCTTTTCATAGAGGAGTCATTCCTCAATATAGAGTCCATGCATTGAGACTGGCTCAAATCTTTGGCCAGGGAGTTATTTTTAATCCCCACCACCATGCAATATCAACCCTTGGTGCCTCTGATTACTACCAGACCTGGAACCAAACAAATCTATGCTGTCAGCCTTGCCTACCACTTTGTGTTCTATAAGATAGCATTTTTCATACAACTATATTTTTTTTTTCCTCTAGATACTTTATCTGTAATTACTAGGTTTCTGAAACAAAAAAATCTTTAAAATGTGTGCTCCCTTACAATGGTCATCTTGATCATAAGTGCTATCATTTCAGTTTTTATGTAAGAATTTGGAAGTTAGGAAATGAATCTTTGTCAAAACCATTGTCTGTTATATATGTAAGATTCATTCTGCTGCTTTGTTTAATGTCATAGATTTGGTGCATCAAATAAGAATATGAACAGTTCTTATTCTAGGGGTAAAATTTCCAGACTCAAAGTGAATGGATTAAAATCATGGCATTGGTATTTACTTCCTGTGTGATTCTACCTTTTGAAGCATTTTGTTTCCGCATCTGTATTTAGGAGTTTGTATCTACCTCATAGACATCTGTAAAGGATTAAATGTGGTAATATATAAAACATTAGTATAACCAGAGATCAAATTGCCAACATCTGCTGGATCATGGAAAAAGCAAGAGAGTTCCAGAAAAACATCTATTTCTGCTTTATTGACTGTGCCAAAGCCTTTGACTGTGTGGATCACAGTAAACTGTGGAAAATTTTGAGAGAGATGGGAATACCAGACCACCTGACCTGCCTCTTGAGAAATCTGTATGCAGGTCAGGAAGCAACAGTTAGAACTGGACATGGAGCAACAGACTGGTTCCAAATAGGAAAAGGAGTCCATCAAGGCTGTATATTGTCACCCTGCTTATTCAGTTTATAATCAGAGTACATCATGAGAAACGCTGGGCTGGAAGAAGCACAAGCTGGAATTAAGATTGCTGGGAGAAATATCAGTAACCTCAGATATGCAGATGACACCACCCTTATGGCAGAAAGTGAAGAAGAACTAAAAAGCCTCTTGATGAAAGTGAAAGAGGAGAGTGAAAAAGTTGACTTAAATCTCAACATTCAGAAAATGAAGATCATGGCATCCAGTCCCATCACTTCATGGGAAATAGATGGGGAAACAATGGAAACAGTGTCAGACTTTATTTTTCTGGGCTCCAAAATCGCTACAGATGGTGATTGCAACCATGAAATTAAAAGACGCTTACTCCTTGAAAGGAAAGTTATGACCAACCTAGATTGCATATTCCAAAGCAGAGACATTACTTTGCCGACTAAGGTCCGTCTAGTCAAGGCTATGGTTTTTCCTATGGTCATATATGGATGTGAGAATTGGACTATGAAGAAGGCTGAACGCCGAAGAATTGATGCTTTTCAACTGTAGTATTGGAGAAGACTCTTGAGAGTGCTTTGGACTGCAAGGAGATCCAACCAGTCCATTCTGAAGGAGATCAGCCCTGGGATTTCTTTGGAAGGAATGATGCTAAAGCTGAAACTCCAGTACTTTGGCCACTTGATGCGAAGAGTTGACTCATTGGAAAAGACTCTGATGCTGGGAGGGATTGGGGGCAGGAGGAGAAGGGGACGACAGAGGATGAGATGGCTGGATGGCATCACCGACTCGATGGACATGAATCTGAGTGAAACTCCAGGAGTTGGTGATGGACAGGGAGTCCTGGCGTGCGCGATTCATGGGATCGCAAAGAATTGGGCACAACTGAGTGACTGAACTGAACTGAACTGAATATGTTCTTTCCTGGAAAATTCTATGGACAGAGGAGCCTAGCAGGCTACACTCCATGGAGTCATGGAGTCAGCCATGACTGAGCAACTGAACACACATGACTTACAGTAAGCCCTCAATGAACTATGTTATTTTCACAGTGAAGTTGCATTTTTTCCTCTAGATACTATATCTGTTATTACTAGGTATTTTAAACAGAAAACTCTCTAAAATGTGTGCTGTCCAAATAGGTCATCTTGATCATAACTCCTCTTTATGTACATACACAATTAAATGTGCATATCATATAGATATCATATCATATAGATATCATATAGATATGCACATTTAATTGTAGAAATTCAACTAGAGCCATCTTTTAGTAAAATATGTGTAAATAATATATATATAGATAGATAGATAAAATTATTTTGGGGTATGTACCCTAGTATATGTGTTATATTAATTTACCATGAGATTAAATATTGCTGAGACTGTCTACTCCCCATACAGTGTTTATACTTTATGTGTGATTTAAATTATCTTCTATGGTCATTTTGGAGAAGGCAGTGGCAACCCACTCCAGTACTCTTGCCTGGAAAATCCCATGGACGGAGAAGCCTGGTAGGCTACAGTCCATGGGATCGCAAAGAGTCAGACACAACCAAGCAACTTCACTTTCACTTTCATGGTCATTTTGACTCCTTTTTTTTTTTTTTAACCTTAATAGACCAACTTTTGTAGAAGGCAGTGGCAGCCCACTCCAGTACTCTTGCCTGGCAAATCCCATGGACAGAGGAGCCTGGTAGGCTGCAGTCCATGGGGTCGCTAGGAGTCGGACACGACTGAGAGACTTCACTTTCACTTTTCACTTTCATGCATTGGAGAAGGAAATGGCAACCCACTCCAGTGTTCTTGCCTGGAGAATCCTAGGGACAGGGGAGCCTGGTGGGCTGCCATCTATGGGGTCGCACAGAGTCGAACACAACTGAAGCAACTTAATAGCAGCAGCAGACCAACTTTAAGACTAAATCGTTTAATCAGATATAAATATCACTAGTTATATCTAAACTAATCATGTTTGTATTTATGACAGACATTGATAATTATATATAACTGTACAGCAGTAGATCTGAGTTCAGAATCAGAAGATCTGGGTACACATCTGGACTCTGCCAGTCCCTGGAAGTGGGATTTTATTCAACAGTGTCACCTCTTTGAACCTCAGTTTTTAATTTCTAAAACATAGATAATAGTACCCACATACCAGTGTTTGGAGGGGTTAAATAAGACATGAGAATACAATCTGTAAACTGTACATCAATCTAGAAATAAAAGTCGTGATTGCTTGCCATCGTTAGAGCGGCTTTACCAAACTCTTGTGGAAAGCAGGTTACCTTATGCCTATAAAGTCGGTTTTACTTGCAATCCATCCTGTAGTTTTGTAATAAGGGAAAGCTCTCAGTGAGGAGTCTATGAAGAATGATTCTTGGAGGATGGCAGTGAAGAGATATATATTATCTAGTGTTTATATATGACCATTTAAGTGCTGAGACCAAAGTTTTAGAATCCTTTGCTCTTTCAAACATAGTGTAAAATACTTAGTTCTTAGCAGTTTGGAGCAGCAATAAAGGAATCCTAATTTTAGTTCTGAAGTCAGCTGAGCAGGCATTTCCTTCGCTATTCAGATAAAATTATTACATACCTTTAGTGGACTATGCTGAACAAATCTGAGCTATTTATCCCTAATCGATGGCTCTATTTAATCACAAGAAAATGTGTTCCCCACGTAAGTCTCCAATAAAGTTTCTCCCTTCTTTCTCCAGACACAAATGTAGCAGAAACAAGTGGAACATGCTTTGTTGCTACCAGAGCCAGATAAACATTAAACTAAAATTACAATTCCTAGAAGCCCAGCAAAAGGTTAGCATGTAAACTTGTAGTTCCACTCAGCTCCTTTTATCCTCTTTCTTAACTATCTTCTTATCTTTCCATATATGGCTCAAAAAATCAGAACAGTATGAAAAAGTAGTCACTGAGAGTCTACTTTCACTCCTGTCCCCATCTGCCCCAACCATCACCCGCTCTGGTCAAAGCTATTAATAGCTCCTTATATATTTTTCTGGTACTTGTTTATACACACAAACACAAGGGTGTAAATAGATACATTCTTACACAAATGGAAGCATACGCTGTATATTGTTTTGCACTTTGCTTTTTTTTACTGAACAGTATATCTTGGAGTTTTATTTTCATTTCGTTTTCATATCAATACATAGAAAGCTTTTTCATTCTAACTTAGAATACCATTCATGATATTCCATTAGAAGTATTTTACTTGCTACAGTTCATCTAATCAGTCCTCAGAGGAACATTTGAATTGTTTTCAATCTTTTGCTAACATAAACATTACTATAGTAAGCAGGAAAAAAATGTGTATCTTGTTATTTTGTACATGTGTCAGATATCTATAGGATAAATTGCCACAGTAGGATTTATGGGATGAAAGAGCAAATACATTCTTTTAAAAATAACTGTATTGTTTCAAACATGCCTAAACAATAGAGAGTGGAGGCATCTGTAATATAGCCTGTTGGATTGGTCCAGGCTTCTTTACTTCCTGGCCATGTGGGTTTGGGCGAGTCATGGCCCTCTCATGGGACCTTGGTGTGCTCCTCTCCAAAAGCTGGAGACTGGTCCCTGTCTCAGCTGGGTGACTATCAAATTAGATACTGTGATCATCAACCTGAAGTTGTCCACAACCCTGATGCCTACATGCTAGGCTCACTTGCTTTGTTTTCCTTTTATCATAAAGAAACTTTTCTTTTTCTTTCTTTTTTGATGTCTCATTCTATAAGTTTTAACATCATGTAGTTTTGTGTCACAACCACCTTAATCAGGATACAAAATAGTAAGTGCATTTTTATTTTAATAAATAAAGTGACCTAGTTGCTGTCCCCTTATAAGGTTTTACACCCTCACTGGACTCCCACCAGTAACATATGAATAACTTTTTCTCACAGCTTTGGCAAAAGATAGAGTTGATTGTTTACTGCAATTGTTTGTTGTTATAGCATTCTCCGTGAAGAGATATAAGCAGTGGACTAGGGCTGCAGCAGCTGTCTGATCTATCTTCGCTTGATTAAAGTTGCTTAAACCTAAAATCAGAAGCTTACAAAGAAAAATAAGTACTAAACAGAGGCTTCACATTTTAATCACATTTAAAAGTAGCTATTTTTCCCATCTGCTCCTGAAACAAATAGACAGCTCAGTTTACAGCACTCCATCTTTCTGAACAACTAAGGAAAGCAGGAAAAGTAGTATAGGTTGAAGTTGTATATCTTTGAGATGGTAACTGCTCTTCACTAAATGTTGCAGGTTCAGATGCACTTGTATCTTCTCTTTTCTCTTTTGTCTCCTACCCAGTGACAAAATGGGGTTTCCCAATTGGTGCAAGAATCCACCTGCCAATGCAGGAAATGCAAATTCAGCTCCTGAGTTAGGAAGATACCCTAGAGAAGAAAATGGCAACCTATTCCAGTAATTCTTGCCTAGATTATCCCATGGACAGGGGAGCCTGGCAGACTACAGTCCATGGGGTCGCAGAGTTGGACATGACTTACCAATTTGGCACATACGCAAAGTGTCAAAACATTTAGAAATGAATAGAATGATATTTCAGTTTTTTATTTTCATTTGAGAATTTACTAAAAAAAAGAAGATTGACATGAGAAAATTGGACTGAAGTATTTTAAATGTTTTCTTTCTGTACTATAAATGTAAATCAGCCATAGATAACCAAAATAGCATTCCTTTTTACTTAGTCTGGAAACAACTGTCCTACAGGCTAGATTCAGCTAACAGGCTTATATTATCTGTGTCACATAATCTTTGAAAATTGAAAAGTTTTGCATTAAAATTCAAATCTCCAGCTTCTCTTGAAGAATGAGAATATCTGACCACAATTACTCATATTATTGAATAACCACTATTGACTGGGATGTACACTGTAATTCATCACATTTCTATACATGGCCACTCCTCTTGTTTTTCCTGCATCTTCTTCAGAGTACTATTGTCATTTAGTTTTAACAGGTTTTAATATCAACAAATCTTGTTTTTATGACCAATATTTTTAAGTTTCCATAGAGTATTTAGCAGTGGTAGTTCAGCAAAGTAAATAGGTATCATGTTTAAACTATTTGTTCTTACAAACATGAAATCTGACATTTAATGGTTGACTATGTAACATAGAGGATTTTTTTTTCGTAATAAATGAATGCATTTTCTTACCATTCTTTAAAATTGTCATTGATTTTCATCACTTTCCAAATAATTTTTATTTTTTTCACCTGATAGATTATTCCATATCCATGTCATTTGACTTCTAATATGTATCTTTAAAATACTTTAGTTGCTGAGAAATGTTACAGCAAAGTTCATCAGAATTATGGCCATATTTCTTCTGCATCTCAATCCCTAAGCTGACTTAACCATAAAATTTCTCATTGATTTAATCTTCCAGATTTTTCAGATCTCTGTTTATTTAGGTGAGTTTAATCACTTGTTCACCTAACTCCCTACACTTTTTAAATGACTCATGGTATAAACAAAGATTGAAGATGATGGACATTGCTTTCTTTGTTAACACTCTATCAGAACTATGGAATGTTGTGAGTATGAGCACATTTAAATAAGGTTCACGTCTATATTAAAAAGAAATTCACTTAAATTGGATTTTATTCACTTTTAAAAATCAAAATTCATTTTATGACTTATCCTGTATTATTATTGTTATCTATGAATAAATGGTGCCAGGACAGGAAATGTAAATGAAATAGGAACTAAAGATTTATGGTAAATAGTAGAGACATGGAAGTGGAGAAGGAAGGTTTAGTAAGACTTTATTATGAAAAGTATTAAACCAAATCCTATTTAAAGACAAGTTATAATTTAAACTGTGGGAAAAACAAAAATCAACAAAGAGTGAATAACATTTTTTTTTCTTTTTTGTGATTTCTAACACAGTTGATAACACAGTGTGATATCCTGTCCTTAATGTTTAACTTTCTACCATGCTTTTTAAAAGGTTCCTTTTTGCAAAAATATTCACAGCACTTTTCCAGCTTTCCCAATGGCCTTTCCAATCCTTTGATATTAAAATTATTATTCTTTGTAGCACCCAATGAATCATTATCCATTTTATCTATTTCATTTTAACTGGTCTAACTGGCTTTATGTGTGACTTGAGTAGTATTCAAATATCATTTCATTAACTTCATGAAATTCTGCATTTCCCATTATTGACTTTGAGTTAATTTGAATTACATTATTTATTGCCATAAACAGCATCCTGAAGAACATATGCATTTACATCATCCAGTGATTAAGGAAAGACTGATAGCAGAACTTTGGTCATTATGGGTAATGACAGCTTTTTTTTTTTTTTTTTTTTTTTTACTGTTTTTAAATTTTATTTTTAATTGGATGATAATTGATTTACAATGTGGTATAGGTTTCTGCCATACAGGAGCATGAATCAACCATAAGTACACATATGTCCCGAACATCTTGAACCTCCCTTCCATATCCCACCCCTCTAGGTTGTCACAGACACTGGGCTGAGCTCTCTATGTTGTACAGCAACTTCCCATTAGCTATCTGTTTTACATATGGTAATGTGTACGTTTTGGTGCTACTGTCTCATTCCATCCCATGCTTTCCTTGCCCCGGTTTGTCCTCAGTCTGTTCGCTATATCTGCATCTCTGTGTCTCTGTTCCTGCCCTGCAAATTGGTTCATCAGTACCATTTTGCTAAATTCCATATATATGCATTAATACGCTGTATTTGTTTTTTTTTCTTTCTGAGTTACTTCACTTGGACAGGCTTTAGTGTTGAGCTGGGAGGAATGTTTGAGTAGGCCACAGTCAGTGAAGTGATGAATGCAGTTAGTATTTTATGATGTGAGAACTTTGGCTTGAGTAAGGAATATTCAAGTAATGAGGACTCTGTTTTGACTTTAGTGTTCTGGACAGGGAACTGTGGCTTTCTGGGTGGCAAATTCTAATTTTTTCAAGTTTAACATAAAACTTCCTATCTGAAATAAAGTCATCAACTATATATCTGTTTCAAGTACCATAAAAATGTGTATGTGACCAAGGAAACCATAAATGAAAGAGACACATGTACCCCAATGTTCATCGCAGCACTGTTTACAATAGCCGGGATATGGAAGCAACCTAGATGTCCATCAGCAGAAAAAAGGATAAGAAAGCTGTGGTACACAATGGAATATTACTCAGCTATTAAAAAGAATGCATTTGAATCAGTTCTAATAAGGTGGCTGAAACTGGAGCTTATTATACAAGTGAAGTAAGTCAAAAGAAAAACACCAATACAGTATATTAATACATATATATGGAATTTAGAAAGATGGTAAAATGAACCTATATGTGAGACCACAGAAGAGACACAGATGTAAAGAACAGGCTTTTGGACTCTGTGGGAGAAGGTGAAGGTGGGATGATTTGAGAAGATAGCATTAAAACATGTATATTTTCATATGTGAAATACATTGCCAGTCCAGGTTCGATGCATGAGACAGGGCAGTCAGGGCCAGTGCACTGGGATGACCCTGAGGGATGGGGTTGGGGCGGGGGGTGGGGGGAGCGGTTCGGTTCAGCATGGGGAAAACATATATACCCATGGCTGATTCATGTCAATATATGGCAAAAACCACTACAATATTGTAAAGTAATTCAGTTCTCTTCAGTTCAGTCACTCAGAAATGTCCAAATCTTTGCAACCCGATGAACTACAGCACGCCAGGCCTCCCTGTCCATCAACTCCTGGAGTCCACCCAAACCCATCTCTATTGAGTTGGTCATGCCATCCAGCCATCTTATCCTTAGTTGTCCCCTTCTCCTCCTGCCCTCAATGTTTCCCAGCATCATGGTCTTTTCAAATGAATAAGCGCTTCACATCAGGTGGCCAAAGTATTGCAGTTTCAGCTTCAACATCAGTCCTTCCATTGAACACCCAGGACTGATCTCCTTTAGGATGGACTGGTTGGTTCTCCTTGCAGTCCAAGGGACTCTCAAGAGTCTTCTCTACAGTTCAAAAGCATCAGTTCTTCAGTGCTCAGCTTTCTTTATAGTCCAACTCTCACATCCATACATGACCACAGGAAAAACCATAGCCTTGACTAGACGGACCTTAGTCGGCAAAGTAATGTCTCTGCTTTTGAATATGCTATCTAGGTTGGTCATAACTTTCCTTCCAAGGAGCAAGCATCTTTTAATTTCATGGCTGCAGTCACCATCTTCAGTGATTTTGGAGCCCCCCAAAATAAAGTCAGCCACTGTTTCCACTGTTTCCCTATCTATTTCCCATGAACTGGTGGGACTGGATGCCATGATCTTCGTTTTCTGAATGTTGAGATTTCAGCCATGTTTTTCACTCTCTTCTTTCACTTTCATGAAGAGGCTCTTTAGTTCTTCTTCACTTTCTGCCATAAGGGTGGTGTCATCTGCATATCTGAGGTTATTAATATTTCTCCCAGCAATCTTGATTCCAGCTTCTGCTTCTTCCAGCCCAGCGTTTCTCGTGATGCTCGCTGCATAGAAGTTAAATAAGCAGGGTGCATTGAGGCACTCCTTTTCCTATTTGGAACCAGTCTGTTGTTCCATGTCCAGTCCTAACTGTTGCTTCCTGACCTGCATACAGATTTCTCAAGAGGCAGGTCAGGTAGTCTGGTATTCCCATCTCTTTCAGAATTTTCCACAGATTATTGTGATCCACACAGTCAAAGGCTTTGGCATAGTCAATAAAGCAGAAATAGATGTTTTTCTGGAACTCTCTTGCTTTTTCCATGATCCAGCAGATGTTGGCAATTTGATCTCTGGTTCTTCTGCCTTTTCTAAAACCAGCTTGAACATCAGGAAGTTCACAGTTCATGTATTGTGAAGCCTGGCTTGGAGAATTTTAAGCATCACTTTACCAGCATGTGAGATGAGTGCAATTGTGTGGTAGTTGGAGCATTCTTTGGCATTGCCTTTCTTTGGGATTGGAATGAAAATGGACCTTTTCCAGTCCTGTGGCCACTGCTGAGTTTTCCAAATGTGCTGTCATATTGAGTGCATAACTTTGAGAGCATCATCTTTCAGGATTTGAAATAGCTCAACTGGAATTCCATCACCTCCACTAGCTTTGTTCATAGTGATGCTTCCTAAGGCCCACTTGACTTCACATTCCAAGATGTCTGGCTCTAGGTGAGTGATCACACCATCGTGATTATCTGGGTTGTGAAGATCTTTTTGTACAGTTTTTGTATTCTTGCCACCTCTTCTTAATATCTTCTGCTTCTGTTCGGTCCCTACCATTTCTGTCCTTTATCAAGCCCATCTTTGCATGAAATGTTCCCTTAGTATCTCTAATTTTCTTGAAGAGATCTGTAGTCTTTTCCATTCTGTTGTTTTCATCTATTTCTTTTTATTGATCACTGAGGAAAGCTTTCTTATCTCTCTTTGCCATTCTTTAGAACTCTGCATTCAAATGAATATATCTTTCCTTTTCTCCTTTGCTTTTCACTTCCTTTCTTTTCACAGCTATTTGTAAGGCCTCCTCAGACAGTCATTTTGCTTTTTGCATTTCTTTTTCTTGGGGATGGTCTTGATTCCAGTCTCCTGTACAATGTCATGAACCTCCGTCCATAGTTCATCAGGCACTCTGTCTATCAGATCTAGTCCATTAAATCTGTGTCTCACTTCTACTGTATCATCATAAGGGATTTGATTTAGGGTTAGCCTCCAATTAAACAAGTTAATTTTTTTTAAATGTGTAATGTATAAAAAAATTTTTTAATGAGAATGTATAAACTTTAGCCTTTGAAAAAGATGAATAGATGTCTTCAAAGTAATAAGATGGAAATTCATTTGTAGCACTGGTTAAACTGGACTGCTAGTGTTGAAACTGGTTATTCATTTAGCATGAATAATATCCTTCCAACCAAGAAAGATAATTTTTCTATGTAACAGATATTAGACAGTAAAACATAGCACCAGTTGACTCACTACTATATTATAATGAAAGTGAAATGAAATGTTTGTCACTCAGTTGTGTCTGACTCTTGGGGATCCCATGGACTATGTCCTGCCAGCATCCTCTGTCCATAGGATTCTCCAGGTAAGGACACTGAAGTTTGATGCCATTCCCTTCTTCAGGGGATCTTCCTCACCCAAGGTTCAACCTTTGTCTCTCGCATTACACAGCTTCTTTACTGTCTGAGCCACCAGGGAAGCCCATATATTACAACAGATACACCAAAGGTTAGTCCATACCAAAGAAAACAAAGCCCTGATGACAGACCTAGATGAACTGCACATGTAGTTTACCACTCACTGCAGGGATGAATTTAGTTAATCTGTCACAACCTAGTTTGTTAGAAGTGAGTCTTAAAGTAGAAATAATAAAATGAAAGAACAGTAATCTAGAAATGAGGGATATAATGGCCAAATATTATAAACACTAATTAAACAGAACTTCAAAAATTCTGATACTGATTGTTCAAAGACTTTTGACTAATGTTAAGACAAAGACTTTTCTAGGTTTCCTATACATATGCTAAGATCAGTGATTAGCAAATACACCTCATCTCACATTAACTGCTTTCTCTTCCCTGTTAACAACGGGAAGTTTCATTGTCCATATTACTTCTTTGATAGATACTTTTATACCAACCCTGAAAAATTCTTCTGCTATATTCTGAAATGCATTTAAATCTCATATTCTTATTGAAATCCTTATGTGTTCATACTTTTCCAACCAAACACTAAGCTTCTTATAATCTATCATACTCTTCAACTTCTACTATTATGTCTTGTTAATGGTAGACATAGCCAAAGTATTTTTTTGATTTGACTGTTACAGACCCATTCTTTTCCAGAATAAGAAAAATTAATTTGATTTTTATTTTATGTATGGTAAAATGCTCTCACTAAGCTACCCAAAGCCTTCATAGCAAATATTAACCACTACCCCATTACTAAGCTTATAATAAGTTCTCCTAATATGCATTCTCTTAATACTCAAGACTTTCTAAGACTATAGTGCTCATCAAGATGAGCTGACATCTTTGTGAAAGTGTGTAAAAAGCAAGTATTTTCTGACACTCCTGGTGGATGTAAATTGGTACAGCTCTTGGAAAGCAATTAAGGTATATATGTATCAGCCAGTCAGCCAGTCACTCAGTTCAGTCACTCAGTCGTGTCCAACTCTTTGCGACCCCATGAATCGCAGCACGCCAGGCCTCCCTGTCCATCACCAACTCCCAGAGTTCACTCAGACTCATGTCCATCGAGTCAGTGATGCCATCCAGTCATCTCATCCTCTGTCATCCCCTTCTCCTCCTGCCCCCAATCCCTCCCAGCATCAGAGTCTTTTCCAATGAGTCAACTCTTTGCATCAAGTGGCCAAAGTACTGGAGTTTCAGCTTCAGCATCACTCCTTCCAAAGAAATCCCAGGGTTGATCTCCTTCAGAATGGACTGGTTGGATCTCCTTACAGTCCAGGGGACTCTCAAGGGTCTTCTCCAACACCACAGTTCAAAAGCATCAATTCTTCAGCGCTCAGCTTTCTTCACAGTCCAACTCTCACATCCATACATGACCACTGGAAAAACCATAGACCTGACTAGACGGACCTTTGTTGGCAAAGTAATGTCTCTGCTTTTCAATATGCAATCTAGGTTGGTCATAATTTTCCTTCCAAGGAGTAAGTGTCTTTTAATATCATGGCTGCAGTCACTATCTGCAGTGATTTTGAAGCCCAAGAAAATAAAGTCTGACACTGTTTCCACTGTTTCCCCATCTATTTCCCATGAAGTTGTGAGACAGGATGCCATGATCTTCATTTTCTGAATGTTGAGATTTAAGTCAACTTTTTCACTCTCCTCTTTCACTTTCATCAAGAGGCTTTATAGCTCCTCTTCACTTTCTGCCATAAGGGTGGTGTCATCTGCCTATCTGAGGTTATTGATAATTTCTCCAGGCAATCTTGATTCCAGCTTGTGCTTTTTCCAGCCCAGCGTTTCTCATGATGTACTCTGCATATAAGTTAAATAAGCAGGGTGACAATATCCAGCCTTGACATACTCCTTTTCCTATTTGGCACCAGTCTGTTGTTCCATGTCCAAGTCTAACTACTGTTTCCTGACCTGCATACAGATTTCTCAAGAGGCAGGTTGGGTGGTCTGGTATTCCCATCTCTGTCAGAATTTCCACAGTTTATTGTGATCCACACAGTCAAAGGCTTTGGCATAGTCAATAAAGCACAATATGTATACCAGAAGCCTAAACATATTATTATCCTTTGACCCAATGTCTTAAAATCTGTTCTAAAGAGGGATAGAAAAACATTATTTCGAAGAAACTGCAACGTATTTTTAGTAATTAACTTTGGAGAAAACCTAAAAACAAATAAGAATAAATGGAAATAGGCAAATTACATTGCAATTATATGGTGATGTTATAAATAATGTTTGCAAATAATTTGTTGAAACAGGACCTTTTTGTTTTAAAATGTATAAAATTTAGGTATAGTATTATCACTGCTTTTAAAAGAAAAACGTAGGAGAAAACATCTGGAAGAAGCTATGCAAAAAAATCAGCAGTTTAACAGTGATTTGGTTTTAAGTGGTGAACTACTTCTTTTTATACTTATTTGTATTCTCTAATAGTCCTATAAAAGCCATGCATTATTTTTGGAATGCAGAAAACAAGCTGCTTTTTTTTAATTCCAAGAAGCAATACTTAAATTGTATCTCTTTGGGGAAAACATACTTTTAGAAGATGAGAGCCCTGCCTTTTAGTAGTTTTTAGCAACTACAAAATAAAAAAGGAAAACTAGAACTAATTTAAAATACTGATGACCTTATCAAATTCACAGTCACACTACCACGACTCTTCCTCCTTCCAAATGAAAGAGGCCTCAATACAAATCAAATCATCAGTCTCCTTTGCATGCCCTAACAGACCTTCTCTCATAGATATATATAACTATATTTCAATAAAAATTGTAAATATATATACAATTTATAGTTGATTTACAATGTTGTGTTTGTTTCTGCTGTAGCACAAAATGAATCAATTATACATACAGGTAGTTACAAAATATTGAGTAGAGTTCCCAGTGCTATCCTGTAGGTCCTTAATAGGCCTTCTCTTGACTTATCAGAGTCTGAGCCAAACGCCTGCCCATTTCAGTGTGACAGCTCCAAACTCCTGCCCTTACTATCCATTGTTTGCTCTTCATATCCCTCTTGTGAGACAAGATAAAATTGTCCCAGTAGCTTTGATCTAATTATGTGTGCTGAGTCCACCCTCATATTTTAAGAGACTAGTGAGCTACCAAAGGAAAGCTTGGCCTCTATTTGAGACAAATTGTTCTTGATATCTCCTGTATATTATTTAATTTCACTGACATGGGTGGCTCAAATAAAGACACAAAATTTTATTTTCTGAAACTCAACTCACATCAGAGTTCTAGTTCAGGCATTATTGTTTATAATTTGTACATAGTAGTATGGTTGGGCCATTAACTTCTAAAAATATATTTAAAAGCTTTACTGGCATGTAATTCATGTATCATCCAATCCTCCCAATTATGTAATTTAATATTTTTAGTATATTTAGTTTTACAACCATCGATACAATGAATTTTAGAACATTTCCTCACTCCAAGAAGAAATCCTTTAGCAGTAGCTCCTCAGTTACCCCCAAGTTGTGTTCCCTGCTTTGCCCCACCCTAGGCAACCAATAATCTTTTTATCTCCATAGGTTTTCCTATTCTTACATTTCTTAAAAATGGAATCATACAATATGTGGTCTTTTGTGACTGGTTTCTTTCACTAGGCATAGTATTTTTAATGTTCATCCATTTTGTTAATTTAATACTACTTTGTTCCTTTTTATTGCCAAATAATTTTCCATTAGATATACTGATTTTATTTGTCCATCAGTTGGTGGACATTTAGATTGTTTCTCCTTTTTAGCTATTGTGAATAATGCTGCTGTGAGCATTTGTGTACCAGTGTTTGGGTGAGCATGTGTTCTTATTGCTGTTTGGTATGTAACTAGATGTAGAATTACTAGTCTTACGATATCTCTGTTTTTAATATTTGAGGAACTGTGAGGCAGTTTTCCAAACTATCTGTACCATTTTGCAACCTACTAAGGACATATGATGCTTTCAGTTTCTTCATATCTTTGTCAGTGCTTGCTAGTATCTTTCATTTTATTATAACCATCTTAATAGATATAAGTGGTAACTGATTGTGGTGTTGTAGATTTCTCTAGTATCAAGTGATGTTGAGAATCTTTTTGTGTCCTTATTGACCATTTGTCTATCTTCTTGAAGAAACGTCTGTTTAGATGGGTTGCCTGCTATTGAGTTGCATTTACTATTATTTTAAGAGTTGTTTCTATACTCTAAATACAAGCCCATTTCTTGTAAAGCACAAGCAAGTTTCAGTTTTGATCATGTACAATGTATCTATTGTTTTTCTTTATCACTTGTGATTTTAGTATCATATCTAAGATCTTGCCTAACCAAAGATAACAAAAATTTAATTTTATATTTTCTTCTAAGAGTTTTATACTTTCAGCTTATTCATTTTGGTATAAGACCTATTTTGAGTTAATTTTGTGTGTGTGGTATGAAGAATATACCCAGTATCATTTCTTTTAAAATACGTATCCAGTTGTCATAGCACCATTTCTTTAAAAGACCATTCTTTCTCCCACTGAATTGTTTTTAGCACTCTTCTTGAAAATCACTGACCATAAATGTAAAGGTTTGGTTTTCAATTTTCAGTTCTGTTCTGTTTATCTATATATCTGTCTTTATTCCAATACCTTACTGTCTTAAGTAGTATAGCTTGTTGATGTTTGCAATAAGGTAGTATGAGACCTCTACTTTTGCTTTTGTTTTTCTTTACTCTAGCTTTTCTGGTTCCCTTGAATTTCCATATGAATCTGTAGTTCAGCTTGTCGATTTCTGTAAAGAGGCCAGTTGTAATTTTTGATAGGTATTAATCTAAAGACCACCTTGGGGAATACTGACATCCTAAAAATATTAAGGCTCATGTTCATCCATGAACATGAAGTGTCTTTCTGTTTATTTAACTTCTTTAATTTTTTAACAGTATTTTATATTTTTGAAAGTATAAATTTATACTTCTTTTAGTAAATTCATTCCTAAATATTTTATTCTTTTGATATGGTTTAAATAGAATTTTTCTTAATTTCCTTTCATATTGTTCATAACTAGTATATCTTTGTATATTGATCTTGCATTGTTTAACCTTGCTGAACTTGTTTATTTCTATACTTTCTCAAGGCATTTATTTGGATTTTCTGTATATAAAATCATACCATCTAAAATACAGGTAGTTACACGTTTTACCAAATCTGGATGCCTTTTATTACATTTCATTGCCTAGTTTCCCTGGCTAGAACCTCTTGTACAATGTTAAACAAAATAGTGAGAGTGGACATCCTTTGTTTTCTTCTTGACCTGGGGGAATGCACTCATTCTTACTTCGTTAGGTATGATGTAAGCCATGGGTTTTTAATATGTGTGTTGTGTGCTCAGTCGTGTCTGACTTTTTGCAGCCCCATGGACTGTAGACCGCCAGGCTCCTCTATCCATGGAATTTTCCAGCAAGAATACTGTAATGGGTTGCCATTTCCTAATGCAGAGTATCTTCCCAACCTAGGGATTGAACCCACATCTGTTGCATCTTCTGCATAGACGGACAGATTCTTTTCCACTAGTGCATCTGGGAAGGTTGGGTTTTTAATAAATGCCTTTTGTTAGTTAAAGGAGTTCCCTTCTTATTCTAATTTGTTGGATGCTTTTATTATGAAGAGGTGTTGGATTTTGTCAAGTGCATATACTGCATCTATTGAGATGATCACATGAATTTTTGTCTGTACTCTATTGATGTGGTATTAGATTCACTTTTGTATATTAAACGGACCTTACATTTGTAAGACAAATTCCACATAGTCATGATGTATGACCTTTTCATATGTTGCCTTATTTGGTTTGCTACTATTTAGTTGAAGATCTCTGTGTCTGTATTCATAAAAGGTATTTTTCTGTAATTTTCTTTACCTGTGATGACTTTGTCTAATTTTTGTATAAGGATAATAATGGCTTCAGAATGAATTGAGACATGTTCTCTCCTCTTCTGTTTTTGGAAGAGTTTGTGAAGAATTAGTATTGATTATGTTTTAAGTATTTGAAAGAATTTGTGAATCTGTCTGGGCCTAGGCTTATATAGGCTTTTATATATAGGAAGTTTTTCTTGTTGTTTTACAAAGCAGTTTAGTTTTAATTTCACAGAAAAATTGAGGGAAAAGATACAGTGATTTCCCATGACTCCCTTTTCCTTATACATGGATGTATCTGCCATTATCAACATCCTCCACCAGAGTGGTACATTTGTAATAACTGATGAATGCATTAACACTTGTGGGAAGTTTTTGTATACTGATTCAGTCACTTCCCTGGTAACTCAGGCAGTAAAGAATCTGCCTTCAGTACAGAAGATGCAGGTTCGATCCCTGGGTCAGGAAGATTCCCAGAAGGGAATGGCAACCCACTCCAATTTTCTTGCCTGGGAAACCCCATGGGCAGAGGAGCCTGGTGGACTACCATCCAAGGGGTCACAAAGAGTTGGACACAACTAAGTGACTAAGCATGTTACTTGCCATAGGTCTAGTCAGATTTTCTATTCTTGAGTCATTTGTAGTAGTTTATATATTTTAGGAGTTTGTCTATTTCATCTTAAGTTATCTAATTTTTATTTTGTTTTGCCTTATACTCTTTTCTTTCTGCAAATCAGTGACATACTCTCTTTCATTTCTGATACTGGCAATTTTCACCTTCTCTCCCCGCCCCTTGATTAATCTAGCTAAAGTTCATCAATTTGGTTGACCTTTTAAGAACCAAATTGTAATTTTATTATTTTTCTCCATTTTTTTAATATTCTCTATTTTATTTATTTCTGTTGTAATTTTAATTGTTTCCTTCCTTCAACTTTCTCTCAGATTCTCTTATTGATACCTTAAGGTAGAAAGTTAGGTTAATAAATTGAGACCTTTCTTCTTTATTCATATAGGTGCTTTTACTTATAATTTTCCTTTAAGCACTACTTCAAATTCATCCCTTATAGTTGGGTACATTATAGCTTGTTTTCATTTGTCTTAAAATATTTTCTATTATGCCTTTTATTTCTTTCTTGACCTATCAATTACTGAAGAATGTATTGTTTAGTATCAATATACTTTTCAATTTTCCAAATTTCTCTCTGGTACTGATTTTTAATTTCATACTATTTTGATTGGAGAACATACTTTGTATGAATCAATCCTTTTAAATTGTTTGAGACTTTTTAAAATTAATTTTTGTTGGAAATAAAAATAGCAGTGTATAGACTTAGGGCCAACAGCCTAACTTAAGATCACCTGTTTATAAATATGACACTTTGTAAGTCACATACAAGGAAAGGAAATAAGCAGTTCTGGGTCACAGCCAATCTTAGTTTTTTGACATGTTATTGCCTTCATCCATCCACAACGTGACTAAGCCCAAGAGGAAGCTTTCCCCTTTCTCTAAGAGAAGATAATACTCTAATTAACGCAGGCTAAACCAGCCAGGATGGGACAGGCTCTCCTTCCTTTTCCAGCAGCCATTTTCTTCCCAGAGCTTCCCTGGCAAAAGTTGATCTTGGCTCTGTCCTCCATTTAAAGTAGTCTGTTTCAAGTTCTTGAGAATTTTAAGAATTGTGAAATTAAATTTTAAGAATTTGACTCTTAAGAAGTTAAAGGATTTGAAGAGTTCTCACTTCTCCCCACCTATTCTATGAGTACTCCACTCCAATTTGCCCAAGAAAACTAGAGTAAAAAATCTTCTAGATCTACTGCTTGATTAAGCCTTCAGACACCTGCATACAATATATATAAAAGGCTCAATTTTATTCCATGTTCCCAGTGATAATTTTCTGTTTTGTTTGACAACTGATATCCAACCATTTCCTATTGTTCACTGGGGTGTTATAGTTCACGCACATGCAGAGTTAGCAGGTTTCTATGCCACATCATTCCAGTTTTCAAAAATGTCCAGTGGCCTGTAGAATAAACTTCAAACTGCTTGCTGCTGGTACTGCTGCTAAGTCGCTTCAGTCGTGTCCTACTCTGTGCGACCCCATAGATGGCAGCCCACCAGGCTCCCCCGTCCCTGTGATTCTCCAGACAAGAACACTGGAGTGGGTTGCCATTTCCTTCTCCAGTGCATGAAAGTGAAAAGTGAAAGTGAAGTCACTGAGTCGTGTCCAACTCTCAAAGCGACCCCATGGACTGCAGCCTACCAGGCTCCTCCGTCCATGGGATTTTCCAGGCAAGAGTACTGCTTAGGAAGTCTTTTATAACTTTTCTTATCTGGCCGTAGTTTACTGCTCTTGCCTCATCTCTGTGATCTTTTCCCTGTGCTTTGGCTATACTGAGTCAAAAACTTGCTTTCTCCAGACATACCATTTACTTCACATGTTCATGCCTTTACTTTCAGATATGCTCAACCAAGTGATTGCAAAAGTATCCTGATAATGATATGAGATGCTTCAGCCCCAATCCACATGTACTGAATCAGATTCTTCATAGGTGATGAATATTTTAAAAGCTCCTTAGTTGATCATAAAGCTGCTTAGGAACCATTGCTAGTCTCTTTTCTCTCTCTGCAGCATCTTCCCTTTCACTTGCTTTCACATTTCCTGACAAATTCTTATTTGACAGAAGCAAGAGAGAGAGAAAGAGACCCAATTAAATACCTTCTCTGAAAAAAATTTGTCAATTCTGTCTCCATTCTAAATCTGATGAATATGTGCTGTTGCTCTTGGCTCATTAGTATTAGATTCCTTTTTCTGTGCTCAGAGGATTCCCTACATTCTGAGTTAGAGCTAGTTCCTACTTTAAAGACTTAAAATGCTGACCACTTACTTTCTGGGCCTTCCTTACATATTGAGTGTGACTCCACAAACAGGAACTCTGCCAGTCAAGCATACACACATCTTTGAAGCAAAACCCAGAGACATTTAAAAACAGATCACAGACTGCATTTGTAGAGAAAAATAGTACTAGCAGTGGCAGCTGCTTCCAGTGTCTGGTATAACAGAAAAGTCATTCTAGTGGCAACGTTCAGCTTACAGTGCCCAGGCAGGAGCATTGCACACTGCTACCTCTTTTCCTGGCAAGGTAGCCTCCAAAGCTGATTCTGCAACTTCCTGGAATTCTGTGAGATGCTTTCTATCTTTTAAGAAAATTTTCTGCTGAGATTACACTGAATTGGTTTCTACTGCTAGTAACTAAGATACAGGGACACCTAATAGAATAACCACCCCATTACTCTTCATTCACAGGCCAACATGGCAATGAGTTATATTGTCTTATAGTTAATTGCCAGTAAAATATGGGTTAGCTCCATCAAGAGGGAAGAAAAGAGCATTTTTAGTCAGAAGACATATTAGGAAGCCATGTCGCCAGAAGGAACATAAGAGAATACCAGGCACTGAATGGACAGTGTATCCAGGAAATAAAGTAAACTACTTGGTGAAAGATGTCAATGGATAGAAAGTTATTAGAGGAATTAAGTAACTGGATTGTACTAGCTGTACGAGACCATCTGAAGACATTTTTATTTTGAAGCTAAAGAATGTAAAGCTATTGAAGGTTTTTAACTGACAGATATTATGCTCAGATTTGTATTTTGAAAAAAATAATATTCTGTGGCATAAAGTATAAGTTGGAGATAGGGAAATGCTTGATGGTTTTCTCTTGGATTTGAGCTTTCCTCATAGTATTATGAGGTTCTGCATTGTTCCAAGATAATTATTGCTCTCTGGCCATGTCTTCTACTAATTCTAAAATTTTCCTTTTGGAGCAGTTAATAGAATGAAGACCTCTCTATCAGAGAACCCTTGCAGTTCAGTTCAGTTCAGTTGCTCAGCTATGTCCGACTCTTTGCAACCCCATGAATCGCAGCACACCAGGCCTCCCTGTCCATCACCAACTCCCAGAATCTACCCAAACCCATGTCCATTGAGTCGGTGATGCCACCCAACCATCTCATCCTCTGTTGTCCTCTTCTCCTCCTGCCCTCAATCTTTCCCAGCATCAGGGTCTTTTCAGATAAGTCAGCTCTTCGCATCAGGTGGCCAAAGTATTGGAGTTTCAGCTTCAACATCAGTCCTTCCAATGAACACCCAGGACTGATCTCCCTTAGGAGATCTATTTGAAGAACCCAGATTTTTAAGCTAAAATTTAGGTGCCTTTAATCCCTCAGTTTAAATCCCTCGGTTGGGAAGATCTCCTGGAGAAGGAAATGGCAACCCACTCTAGTATTCTTGCCTGGAAAATCCTGGTGGGCTACAGTCCACGGGGTCACAAAGAGTCGGACACGACTGAGTGACTTCACTTCACTTAGGTGCCTTGCTTCATATTTAAGTCTAAAGTAACTGACCCTGTTCCAACCTTCCCATTTTATAACTTGCTGTTTCCCTATATTAATCCTCTGAATAATCCATCCATCTACCCATCCACAATTACTTACCACACGCCCTCCTAAAGATGTCATTACCATATACCACCTGTATACCTTGGTTTTGTCCTTTCTCCCTGCTTGTAATACAAGCATACCTCATTTTATTGGGCTCTACTTTATTGCACTTCACATATACTGCATTTCTTAGAGAGTGAAAATTTGTGGCAACCCTTGGATTAAGCAAGTCTATTGGCGCTATTTTTCTAACCACATTTGCTCACTTTATCTCTCTGTGCCAAGTTTTGATAGTAATTCTCGCAGTATTTCAAACTTTTTCATTATTTTTATTTTTTTTTATGGTGATCTGTAATCAGTGATCTTTGATGTTACTAATGTACTTGTTTTGGGACACCAGGACCATACCTATATAAGATGAAGAAATTAATGTTTTGTATGTTCTGACTGCTTCTCTAATTGGCTGTTCCCATATCTCCCTCTCCTTCAGACTCCGTGTTCCCTGAGACAAAACAATATTGAAATTACGCCAATTAATAACCCTACAGTAGCCTCTAAGTATTCAAGTGGAAGGAAGAGTTCCACATCTCTCCAGTTTAAATCAAAAGCTAGAGATTATTAAGCTTAGTGAGGAAGGCATGTCAAAAGTTGATACAGGTCAAAAACTAGACCTCTTGTGCCAAACAGTGAGCCAAGTTGTAAATGCAAATGAAAATCTATGGAAGAAAATTAAAAATGCTACTCCAGAGAACGTCTGAATGACAAGAAAGCAAAACAATCTTATTGCTGATTGGAAAAAGTTCTAGTGGCTTGGATAGATCAAACCAATCACAAGATTCCCTTAAGCCAAAGCCTAATCCAGAGCAAGGCCTTAATGCTCTTCATTTGTATGAAAGCTGAGAGTTGAGGAAGCTACAGAAATAAAGTTTAAAGCTAACAGAACTTGCTTCATGAGGTTTAAGGAATCAACCTATCTCCATAGCATAGCATCACAGTGCAGGGTGAAGCAGCAAGTGTTGATGTAGAAGCTGCAGCAAGTTATCCAGAAGATCTAGCTAAGATAATGAAGGTTGATGCACTGCACAGGAGATTTCCAGTGTAGCCTTATGTTAAAAAGATGCTGTTAAGGACTTTCATATCTGGAGAGGAGAAGTCAGTGTCTGCCTTCAAAGATTCAAAATAGAGACTGATGCTCTTGTTAGGGGCTAATGCAACTGATGACTTAAAGTTGAAGGCAGTGCTCATTTACTATCTTGAAAATCCTAGGACCCTACTAATTATGCTAAATCTACTCTGTTTGTCCTCTGTAAATAGAACAACAAAGCCTAGATGACAGCAGTCTGTTGATTACATGGTTTATGGAATACTTTTAGCTCACTATTGAGACCTACTGCTTAGGAAAAAGATTCCTTTCAAAACATTACAGCTCATTAACAATGCACCTGTCACCCAAGAGCTTTGATGGAGATGTACAATGAGATTCATGTTGTTTTCATGCCTGCTAACACAATATCCATTCTATCGCCCACAGATCAAAGAGTAATTTCAACTTTCAAGGCCTATCCCTTAAAAATACATTTCATAAGGCTATAGCTGCCATAGATAGTGATTGCTCTGATCAGTCTGGGCAAAGTAAGCTGAAAATCTTGTGGAAAAGATTTACCAGTCCAAATGCCATTAAGAATATTTGTCATTCATGGGAAGAGGTCAGAATATCAACATTAACAGGAACTTTAAAAAAATTTGATTCCAACCCTCATAGGTAACTTTGAGAGGTTCAAGAGTTCAGTGGAGGAAATAACTGTGAGTGTGGTGGAAGCAGCAAAAGAGCTAAAAGTAGAAGTGGAACCTGAAGATTTAACTGAATTACAGTAATCTCATGATAAAATTTGAATGGATGAAGAGTTACTTGTTAGGGATGAGCAAGAAAGTGGTTTCTTGAGTGAAATGGAATTTACTCATAATGCAGATGCTGTGAAAACTGTGGAAAATAACAAAAAATCTAGGCTATTACATTGACTTGGTTGATGAAGCAGCAGCATAGTTTAAGAGGATTGAATCCAGTTTTGAAAGAAGCTCTACTGTGGGTAAAATGCTATCAAACAGCATTGTGTGCTACAGAGAAGTTTCTATTGAAAATGAGAGTCACTTGATACATCAAACTTCATCATTGGTTTATTGGTTTAAGAAATTGCCATGGTACCCCCTCAACTTTCAGCAAACACCACCCTGATCATTTGGCAGCCATCACCATTGATGCAAGAACTTCCACCAGCAAAATGATTATAACCCACTAAAGACTCAGATGATGGTTAGTGTTTTTTAGCAGTAAAGTTTTTTTTTTCATTAAGGTATGCGCATCATTTTTTTTAGACATAATGCTATTATACAATTAATAGACTAAAATATAATGTAAACATAAGTTTTATATGTCCTGGGAAAGCAAAATATTTGTGTGAGTTGTTTTGTTGAAAATAATACTTGCTTTATAGTGATGGTGTGGAACTGAACCTGCAGTTTATCTGAAGTATACCTGGTACCCTCTCTTCTCACTTCTGTTAAATTGTTGATCTTTTGAGAACTAATTCATATACTATATTTTCCTGACAACTCTAGACAGGACTCTGAATTTCTGTTATCAGTTTAGTTCAGTTCAGTCGCTCAGTCGTGTCCGACTCTTTGCGACCCCATGAATTGCAGCACACCAGGCCTCCTTGTCCATCACCAACTCCCAGAGTTCACTCAAACTCATGTCCATCGAGTCGGTGATGCCATCCAGCCATCTCATCCTCGGTCGTCCCCTCCTCTTGCCCCTAGTCCCTCCCAGCATCAGAGTCTTTTCCAATGAGTCAACTCTTCGCATGAGGTGGCCAAAGTACTGGAGTTTCAGCTTTAGCATCATTCCTTCCAAAGAACACCCAGGACCAATCTCCTTTAGAATGGACTGGTTGGATCTCCTTGCAGTCCAAGGGACTCTCAAGAGTCTTCTCCAACACCACAGTTGAAAAGCATCAATTCTTCGGCACTCAGCTTTCTTCACAGTCCAACTCTCACATCCATACATGACCACTGGAAAAACCATAGCCTTGACTAGACAGACCTTAGTCGGCAAAGTAATGTGTCTGCTTTTGAATATGCTAGCTAGGTTGGTCATAACTTTCCTTCCCAGGAGTAAGTGTCTTTTAATTTCATGGCTGCAATCACCATCTGCAGTGATTATACTTAGTGCCTATTACATATATGTACTCAGTTGCAACCGAATCTTTGGGACCCTGTGGACTGTAGCCTACCAGGCTCTTCTGTCCATGAAATTTTCCAGGCTAGCATACTTGAAGTGGATTGCCATTTTCTTCTCCAGGGAATCTTCCTAACCCAGGTATCAAACCATCATCTCTTGAATCTCCTGCATTGGCAGGTGGATTGTTTATCACTTTGCCACCTTGGAAGCCCTAGTGCTTATTATGCAACACATATTTTTAAGATTTGTTCAACTATGTCTTACGCAGACTTTTTAGGTAAGAGTTCCACATGCAAAGAAACAAAAAATAAGAAGGCATTTTGGGCAATGGACCTGGTATGTACCAAAATACTGGAATATGCAGTAGCAAAGAATATTCCAGTAAATACTAGGTGGTTTATTGTGGCTAGAATGTAGAATATATACCAGGAATGTGAGAAAAGTAAGAATCAGATCACGATAAAATATGTAACTTATGCTATATCCCACTTGCCCCAGCCTTTACTGTAATTAATAGAAAGTCATCAAAGAAATCAGATAGGAAAGATTTATTGTATTAATTAGAATCAACTTTGATGTAAATTCTCTAGGTTTTCTTCATTTTCTTAGATCTAATTTTTTATATGCTTGTAAAATTCTTATCATACTCATACCACGCAGTCTTCTTTTCTTAACGTAGTATGTATTGTTCCTATTCTCAATTTGTATAACACATATGTACATACACATACATAGAGAGGAATTGTTCATTGCTTTAAAGATGGGATTACATACACACACATATATGTACATACCTATACACCTTCACCTTGCATTTCTCACCCTTCGATACCTTGTAGAAATAGCTCTAATTCATTTTTTAAAGACTGCAGTATTGTGTAGTGTGAGACACCAAAGTTTATTTAACTATTCCCCTATTTGTAGACTTGCATCTTGTTTCCACTTTATATTTTTAGTGAAGTATAGCTAAATTAAACTTTATGTTTTTCTAACTAAATTTCACTATAGCTTAGGATCAGTTCAGTTCACTGCAATCACTCAGTTGTGTCCGAATCTTTGTGACCCCATAAATCGCAGCACACCAGGCCTCTTTGTCCATCACCAACTCCAATCCCAGGGCTGATCTCCTTCAGAATGGACTAGTTGGATCTCCTTGCAGTCCAAGGGACTCTCAAGAGTCTTCTCCAACACCACAGTTCAAAAAGCATCAATTCTTCGGCACTCAGCCTTCTTCACAGTCCAGCTCTCACATCCATACATGACCACAGGAAAAACCATAGCCTTGACTAGACAGACTTTAGTCGGCAAAGTAATGTCTCTGGTTTTGAATATGCTAGCTAGGTTGGTCATAACTTTTCTTCCAAGCAGTAAGCGTCTGTTAATTTCATGGCTGTAGTCACCATCTACAGTGATTTTGGAACCCCAAAAAATAAAGTCTGACACTGTTTCCACTGTTTCCCCATCTATTTCCCATGAAGTGATGGGACCAGATGCCATGATCTTCATTTTTGAATGTTGAGCTTTAAGCCAACTTTTTCACTCTCCTCTTTCACTTTCATCAAGAGGCTTTTTAGTTCCTCTTCACTTTCTGCCATAAGGGTGGTGTCATCTGCATATCTGAGGTTATTGATATTTCTCAGGGCAATCTTGATTCCACCTTGTGTTTTTTCCAGTCCAGCGTTTCTCATGATGTACTCTGCATATATAGCTTGGGATAACCTACCATAAACTCTTAAACAATTTGTGTATTCTGGATATATAAGACAAAACTTAACTTATTGTAATAATTTCTTCTGATACTAGCTCATATCCTCTGCTTGCTACCAAACTGGTAAATATTTAGGAGTTGTTCCAAGTAGTAATATTGTAGTAACATAACATCATAAGAAGGCAATGGCATCCCACTCTAGTACTCTTGCCTGGAAAATCCTATGGGTGGAGGAGACTGGTGAGCTACAGTCCATGGGGTCACTAAGAGTTGGACACGACTGAGCGACTTCACTTTCACTTTCCACTTTCATGCATTGGAGAAGGAAATCGCAACCCACTCCAGTGTTCTTGCCTTAGAATCCCAGGGATGGGGAAGCCTGGTGGACTGCCATTTATGGGGTTGCACAGAGTCGGACACGACTGAAGTGACGTAGCATAACATCATAAAGCTTGAAATAGACCCATTTGATAACTCAGACTTAAGTTGTAGTGATATCTTATATATTAAATGTAGGGAAATAAAAATAATATTTTCCAAACTGAGATGTTAATAGGAATTTTATGACAGAAGTGTCACATGGTCAGATTATTTGGGAAAATACACTGGGTTGAACTCAGTTCTTCAGATATTTGCATTTCTCTAGGAGTGTATTATTCCATGAAATGCCATTGGTAAAGGCTGTTCTACATTATTCTAAGATAATATATAGACATCTGAATTGTGTTCAGACATATGGATAAATTCTCAGAGGCCCTTTTGCACCATTTTGATAGACCTGTACTATTCATGCCACAGTTGTACAGCTCTGCAAAAGATGACGCACTCAGATCACTGCTAATTTGTCTAGGTGTTATTCCCACTACTCCTCCCTATATTTAATACATATACCAGTCAGTCGCAGAAACTTTAAATTCCAATGATACTGGATTATGAACAGTGTAAAGCATACCCAGTACCTTTTTTACCTTCATACTTTTGCAAAGTTTTCCTGTTCTGCCTACACATAATCCTCTGTCTCATAATATTTCTATATATTAAGATCTCAGTTTTCTTTAAATGCTCCCTTGTTTTTGTAGCTTTCTCCAAGCTATCCAGTGGGAATTAAAACTGTTCTTTATCTGATCTTCCGATACTACTTTGCCTTTCATTCAATTATATAATTTTCTACCTTATGATTCACACAGTTATTGTGTGTACATTATAGTAGATGTTATGCCATGACCTCTAGTTCCTCCTGTGGAGGAGCTCATAAACCAGCTGAGGAAGCAGATAAATAAACAAATTTGTACAATGTAATGTGATATGTATTTATAATGATTCACATTACTAGTGGTAAAATGATTGACATGAGAAACTATGAACTAGAACGTTGGAGTGTAAATTAGCTTCTATAACTAAGATTTTAACTTCATTTAAAATTTCCAAGTCTAGAATGGAAGTGAAATTTGTACTGAATATTGTACATAATTCTCTCTTCCACTAGCTTATATTTGCTCTGAAGACCTGGCCTGTTTATTATTTATTTTGCAGTTTTTTATTATACTTGGCATTCCTATAGAAATATAGAATACATTGAATGTAGAGTTGAATTAATTTTTTAGAAGCTACTATGTTGTTATAGTCAACAAAATAGTCCAAAATACAGTACTTTGATGCAAACTGGAAAATGACAGAACGATCTCTGTTAATTTCCAAAGCAAACAATTCAATATGATAGTAATCCAAGTCTCTGCCCCAACCAGTAATGTTGAAGAAGCTGAAGATGAACGGTTTTATGAAGACCTACAAGACCTTCTAGAACTAACACCCAAAACAGATGTCCTGGAAAGCAAAAGTAGGGAGTCAAGAAGTACCTGGAGTAACAGGCAAATTTGGCCTTGGAATACAAAACGAAGCAGGGCAACGACTAACAGAGTTTTGCCAAGAGAATGCACTGGTCATAGCAAACACTTTCTTCCAACGACACAAGAGAAGACTCTACACGTGGACATCACCAGATGGTCAACACCAAAATCAGATTGATTATATTCTTTGCAGCCAAAAATGGAGAAGCTCTATACAGTCAGCAAAAATAAGACTGGGAGCTGACTGTGGCTTAGATCATGAACTCCCTATTGCAAAACTCATATTATTGAAGAAAGTAGGGAAAATCACTAGACCATTCAGGTATGACCGAAATCAATTCCCTTACAGTTATACTGTAGACATGACATATAGATTCAAGGAACTAGATCTGATAGAAAGAGTGCCTGATGAACTATGGACAGAGGTTCGTAACATTGCACAGGAGCCAGTGATCAAGACCATCCCCAAGGGGAAAAAAAGTACAGAAAGGCAAAATGGTTGTCTGAGGAGGCCTTACAAATAGCTGAGAAAACAAAAGACGTGAAAGGCAAAGGAGAAAAGGAAAGATATAAGCATCTGAATGCAGAGTTTCAAAGAATAGCAAGGAGAGATAAGAAAGCCTTTCTCAGTGATCATTGCAAAGAAATAGAGGAAAACAATAGAATGGGAAGGACTAGAGATCTCTTCAAGAAAATTAGAGATACCAGGGGAACATTTCGTGCAAAGATGGGCACAGTAAAGGACCAAAATGGTATTGACCTAATGGAAGCAGAAGATATTAAGAAGAGGTGGCAAGAATACACAGAACTATACAAAAAAGATCTTCATGACCCAAAAAACCATGATGGTGTGATCACTCACCTAGAGCCAGAAATCCTGGAATGCAAAGTCAAGTGGGCCTTAGAAAGCATCACTCTGAGCAAAGCTAGTAGAGAGGACGGAATTCCAGCTGAGCTATTTCACATCCTGAAAGATGATGTTGTGAAAGTGCTGCACTCAATATGCCAGCAAATCTGGAAAACTCGGCAGTGGCCACAGGACTGGAAAAGGTCAGTTTGCATTCCAGTCCCAAAGAAAGGCAATGCCAAAGAATGTTCAAACTACTGTACAATTGCACTCATCTCACACCCTAGCAAAGCAATGCTCAAAATTCTCCAAGCCAGGCTTCAGCAATACGTGAACCGTGAACTTCCAGATGTTCAAGCTGGTTTTAGAAAAGGCAGAGGAACCAGAGATCAAACTGCTTATTTAACTTCTATGCAGAGTACATCATGGGAAACGCTGGGCTGGATTAAGCACAAGCGGGAATCAAGATTGCTAGGAGAAATATCGTTAACCTCAGATATTCAGATGATACCACTCTTATATCACAAAGCAATGAAGAACTAAAGAACCTCTTGATGAAAGTGAAAGGAGAATGAATAAGCTGGCTTAAAACTCAACATTCAGAAAACTAAGATCGTGGAATCTGGTCCCATCACCTCATGGCAAATAAATGGAGAAACAATGGAAACAGTGACAGACTTGCTCCAAAATCACTGCAGATGGTGACTGCAACCATGAAATTAAAAGACGCTTGCTTCTTGGAAGAAAAGTTATGACCAACGTAGACAGCATATTAAAAAGCAGAGACATTACCAACAAAGGTCTGTCTAGTCAAAGCTATGGTTTTTCCAGTAGTCATGTTTGGATGTCATAGTTGAACTATACAGAAAGCTGAGAACCGAAAACTTGATGCTTTTGAACTGTGGTGTTGGGGAAGACTTGAGTGTCCCTTTGACTAAAAGGAGACCCAACCAGTCCGTCCTAAAGGAAATCATTCAGGAAGGACTGATACTAAAGCTGAAACTCCAATACTTTGGTCACCTGATGTGAAGAGCTGACTCATTTGAAGAGACCCTGATGCTGGGAAAGTTTGAAGGCAGGAGGAAAAGAGGACGACAGAGAATGAGATGGTTGGATGGTATCACCAACTCTATGGACATGAGTTTGAGTAAGCTCCAGGAGTTGGTGATGGACAGGGAAACCTGGCTTGCTGCAGTCCATTGGGTTGCAAAGAGTGAGATACAACTGAGCAACTGAATTGACTGAACTGACCATACCATTATCAAAAAAATATTAAAGAAGGTTAAATAGATATGACAACTGAATAAAATGTATGATCCTTGACTAGATCTTGGAATTGGGGAAAGAAGACAGCTATAAGTACTAAACAGCTGGAAAATTTTAAATACAGACTTAAAAATCCCTACTACGTAATCCTTTTTAAATTAGGTGGATTAATCCTATAAATTTATTCATTTACATGTTTATATTCACCATAATTAGATAGCTATTCAGTGTGATAGGCCTGCAGATAACAGAAAGTCTTGCAAGTAATAGACCCTAAAAACAATCTTGGCTTGGCCAAAGCAGTCAGGTGAAGGGTGGTGAGTACCCCACCCACCGTCTCAGTCTGGTAGGTTAGCAAAGTGTCTAAGCCATCATCTGATACATTGAGAGTCAGGCCATCTTTCTACCAAAGTGTTATACTTCTAATGAAGCAGAAAAATTCAGAATGCTGGAGTCAGTTCGCTGCTTTATGCAAGTTTCAATAAAGTTTGACAAGAAAGAGGGGCACATCAGCAAGCAGGGAAGGGAGAAAAAGATAGCTTTGCCAAAAAACCTACTTTCTGTCTGTGGCTGACAATCAGATGATCTGGAGCTTGGCAGGACTGAAGAAGCCAAATTATACATGTTTTATAATTATCTTTTATTTATTTTTGAATAAGTTATTTGCATGACATAGAATTTGAGAGGTATACAAAGGCAGTGAAAAATTACCCTTCCAAGTCTTTTCCCCCAGATGTCTATTTTCCCTCTCCAGAGGCAGTCCCTGCCACCACTCATGCATTCCTCCAGAAATGTTGAATGTGTCACCACATCTGTACAAGTATTTACAGAATGCAGCAGGTTATACATACACTCTGTTCTATAACTTACTTTCTTTAGGTACTATGTTTTGTCAGTTGATCACTTGAGTACATACAGAGCTACATTATTATTTTTTTCATAAAGCTTATACAATAAAAACTACGTCATTATGTTAAAAAAACTACGTGTATTATGTTAAATAATGAAATGTATCTATGACATTGTCTTTAATAACTAAAAAGAATTGCATATATATATATATATATGTATATATTAAGTAAGATACTGAAACAAACACAGTACATTGTCCGGCCCATGATTGGTGGGCCTGCTTACTTCCTCTAAAGGTTAAACTGTGTGCCCAGTTTTTGATTTGGAAATTTTGATTATCTTGTCCATGTCCTGACTCTTAACAGATTGAGCTCTGTAATATATGGCTCTTAGTTATTGTTACCAGGGCAATAGAGTACCAAACATCCCCCATGCTGTGAAGAATTCAGGCCTGTGCCATAATAAAAGCATTCAGTATAAAATAGATGATATATAAATAGCAATCTCTGAGCAATCTTACTGTGAGACTGAGTATAGGGATTGGCTGTGGTAATTTCCAATTTTCTTAGAATAGGAATTGTCTTTTTTTTAAAAAAACGTATTTATCTCTAATCTAACAGATGTTAAAAAGAAGAAATTACTCAGTAGATAATAAAATTAGCAATGTTGATTTCTGGTTAAAGAAGGTAGAGTGAACATATATATTTAACTCCATCCCTTTTCAAAACCACATTAAAATATAACATAATATTAAATGTTTTATTAATAAGGATGAAACAAGAAGGGAAAAATAGAATGGGAGAATAATGATGGTACCAAAATGTGAAAACTGGACAGCAGAAGGACTACAGCTAAATGACTTAGCAAATCCAAGCAAGTTGAATCTTAAAACCAGCAGTAGGTAAAGCCAGAAAACAATTCTGTGATAGTTTCCAAGAAACTTGGGTATTAGAACCACCCAGACTTACAGAAGCAGGCTGAAGGAAAAAATAAGAGCAAGCCTGGTTGGAAGTCTGTTTAAGACAGTCTCTTGCATTCTTGCTCTGTCATCGGAAGCTGGACAAATACCTCTCCACCCATCATCCTAGCAAAAGACAGTGTTTATTCTTTGGTAAATCAGAAGGTTCCCAAATGGGGAAATTTGGAGAATTGTAGTTGGCAGAGTACTTTACTAAAAACAGACTGGACTGATATTTTACACTGTTACTATGAGACCCCAGTTCAGTTCAGTTCAGTCACTCAGTCGTGTCCAACTCTTTGCGAGCCCATGCACCACAGCACACCAGGCCGCCTTGTCCATCACCAACTACTGGAGTCTACCCAAACCCATGTCCATGGAGTCAGTGATGCCATCCAGCCATCTCATCTTCTGTCGTCCCCTTCTCCTCCTGCCCTCAATCCTTCCTAGCATCAGGGTCTTTTCAGATGAGTCAGCTCTTCACATCAGGTGGCCAAAGTATTGCAGTTTCAACATCAGTCCTTCCAATGAACACTCAGGACCGATCTCCTTTAGGATGGACTGGTTGTATCTTCTTGCAGTCCAGGGACTCTCAAGAATCTTCTCCAGCACCACAGTTCAAAAGCATCAATTCTTTGGCACTCAGCTTTCTTCACAGTCCAACTCTCACATCCATACACGACCACTGGAAAAACCATAGCCTTGACTAGATGGACCTTTGTTGGCAAAGTAATGTCTCTGCTTTTAAATATACTGTCTAGGTTGGTCATAAGTTTCCTTCCAAGGAGTAAGCGTCTTTTAATTTCATGGCTGAAAACACCATCTGCAGTGATTTTGGAACTCCAAAAAATAGTCAGCCACTGTTTCCTCATCTATTTCCCATGAAGTGATGAGACTGGATGCCATGATCATAGTTTTCTGAATGTTGAGCTTTAAGTCAACTTTTTCACTCTCCTCTTTTACTTTCATCAAGAGGCTTTTAGTTCTTCTTCACTTTCTGCCATAAGGGTGGTGTCATCTGCATATCTGAGTTTATTGATATTTCTCCTGGAAATCTTGATTCTAGCTTGTGCTTCCTCCAGCCCAGCGTTTCTCATGATGTACTCTGTATAGAAGTTAAATAAGCAGGGTGACAATATACAGCCCAAGTCCTTACTATTTTGTTTGTAAAATGCTAGTAACACTAGGCAGAAGATTGAAAGATTCTTTTCTGGATAATCTAACTGGATTAAAAAGAAGGTTCTCAATAAATTGATATTGGGGGTTACTGAACAAAACAGCATAGTCAGTTCTATGAAATCCACAGTCATCAAGCCCCAGTTATGTGTTATCTATAATCTCCCTTTCTTACCTCCTTAGAAGAAAGTTGTGGGAAATTAGTCATTTATTTAGAGAGATTCTTCATAAATGCCAAAAGAAATACCTAAAATCAGTTGAAAATGATTGCTTCTGGGTATTGGAAAACTGGTTAAAAAATGACTCTTATAGGACTACCTGATTTTTTCAACCATCTGCATGTGTAAATTCAAAACCAAGCAGGATGATATTAACATTAACAATGATCTGTAGAAACTTAGCAACTAACATATATATACTAGGTGTAAAATAGAAAAATAGAAAACTAGTGGGAAGCTGATGTAAGAGCACAGAGAGCTCAATTCAGTGCTCTGTGATGACCTGGAGGAGTGGGATGACGTGGTGGGAGGGAGCTCAAGAGGAAGGGGATATATGTATACTTAGAGCTGATTCCAGTTTGTAGTTCATCCAGCCTGGCATTTTGGATGATGTACTCTGCATATAAATTAAATAAGAGAAGTGATAATATACAGCCTTGTTGTACTCCATTCCCAATGTTAAACTAGTCAGTTGTTCATGAATCACAACCTGGAATCATGGTTGCTGGGAGAAATATCACAACCTCAGATATCCAGATGATACTACTCTAACAGAAGAAAGTGAAGAAGAACTAAAGAGCCTCTTGATGAGGGTGAAAGAGGAGACTGAAAAAGCTGTCTTGAAACTGAACATTCAAAAACGAAGATCATGGCATCCAATCTCATCACTTCGTGGGAAATAAAAGGGGGAAAGTAGAAGTAGTGACAGATTTTTTTTTCCCACGTTGGGCTGTGGGAAAATCACTGTGGACAGTGACTACAGCCATGAAATTCAAAGATGCTTGCCCCTTGGAAGGAGAGCTATGACAAATCCAGACAGCGTATTAAAAAGCAGAGACATCACTTTCGTGACAAGATCTGTATAGTCAAGGCTATGATTTTCTTCAGTAGTCATTTACAGATGTTAGAGTTGGACCAGAGAGAAGGCTGTGCTGGCAGGCATGGCAGATGTTTTTCTGATATAACACCTATTTTATAGAAATTTACCCAACAATTCATATGCAATAACATTTAAGAATTTAAATTTGAATTTTTATTTTTAATTGGAGGATAATTGTTTTGTAATATTGTGCTAGTTTCTATTGTACAACATGAATCAGCTACTGCTTTTGTTTAGTCACTAAGTGTGTCTGACTCATTGTGACCCCTTAGACTGTAGCAAGACAGGCTCCTTTGTCCTCAACAATCTCCCAGTTTGCTCAAATTCATATTCACTAAGTCAGTGATGCTATCTAACCATCTAATCCTGTTGCCCTCTTCTCCTTTAGCCTTTCAGTTCAGTTCAGTCACTCAGTCGTGTCCGACTCTTTGCGACCCCATGAATCGCAGCACGCCAGGCCTCCCTATTCATCACCATCTCTCGGAGTTCACTCGCACTTAGGTCCATCTCATCCTCAGTCATCCCCTTCTCCTCTTGCCCCCAATCCCTCCCAGCATCAGAGTCTTTTCCAATGAGTCAACTCTTTGCATCAGGTGGCCAAAGTACTGGAGTCTCAGCTTTAGCATCATTCCTTTAAAGAAATCCCAGGGTTGATCTCCTTCAGAATGGACTGGTTGGACCTCCTTGCAGTTCAAGGGACTCTCAAGAGTCTTCTCCAATACCACAGTTGAAAAGCATCAATTCTTCGGTGCTCAGCCTTCTTCACACTCCAACTCTCACATCCATACATGACCACTGGAAAAACCATAGGCCTTGACTAGATGGACCTTAGTCGGCAAAGTAATGTCTCTGCTTTTGAATATACTATCTAGGTTAGTCATCACTTTTCTTCCAAGGAGTAAGCGTCTTTTAATTTCATGGCTGCAGTCACCATCTGCAGTGATTTTGGAGCCCAGAAAAATAAAGTCTGACACTGTTTCCCCATCTATTTCCCATGAAGTGATGGGACCAGATGCCATGATCTTCGTTTTGAATGTTGAGCTTTAAGCCAACTTTTTCACTCTCCTCTTTCACTTTCATCAAGAGGCTTTTTAGTTCCTCTTCACTTTCTGCCATAAGGGTGGTGTCATCTGCATATCTGAGGTTATTGATATTTCTCCCGGCAGTCTTGATTCCAGCTTGTGTTTCTTCCAGCCCAGCGTTTTTCATGATGTACTCTGCATATAAGTTAAACAAGCAGGGTGACAACATACAGCCTTGACTTTCTCCTTTTCCTATTTGGCACCAGTCTGTTGTTCCATGTCCAGTTCTAACTGCCGCTTCCTGACCTGCATACAGATTTCTCAACAGGCAGGTTAGGTGGTCTGGTATTTTCATCTCTGTCAGAATTTTCCAGTTTATTATAATCCACACAGTCAAAGGCTTTGGCATAGTCAATAAAGCAGAAATAGATGTTTTTCTGGAACTCTCGCTTTTCCATGATCCAGCGGATGTTGGCAATTTGATCTCTGGTTTTTCTGCCTTTTCTAAAACCAGCTTGAACATCAGGAAGTTCACACTTTACGTATTGCTGAAGCCTGGCTTGGAGAATTTTCAGCATTAGTTTACTAGCATGTGAGATGAGTGCAATTGTGCAGTAGTTTCAGCTTTCTTTGCATTGCCTTTCTTTGGGATTGGAATGAAAACGGACCTTTTCCAGTCCTGTGGCCACTGCTGAGTTTTCCAAATGTGCTGGCATATTGAATGCAGCACTTTCACAACATCATCTTTCAGGATTTGAAACAGCTCAACTGGAATTCCATCACCTCCACTAGCTTTGTTCATAGTGATGCTTTCTAAGGCCCACTTGGCTTCAGATTCCAAGATGACTGGCTCTAGATTAGTGATCACATCATCATGATTATCTGAGTCGTGAAGATCTTTTTTATACAGTTCTTCCATGTATTCTTGCCACCTCTTCTTAATATCTTCTGCTTCTGTTAGGTCCATACCATTTCTGTCCTTTATCGAGCCCATCTCTGCATGAAATGTTCCCTTGGTATCTCTAATTTTCTTGAAGAGACCTCTAGTCTTTCCCATTCTGTTCTTTTCCTCTATTTCTTTGCATTGATCTCTAAAGAAGGCTTTCTTATCTCTTCTTGCTATTCTTTGGAACTCTGCATTCAGATGCTTATATCTTTCCTTTTCTTCTTTGCTTTTCACCTCTCTTTTCACAGCTATTTGTAAAACCTCCCCAGACAGCCTTTTTGCTTTTTGCATTTCTTTTCCATGGGGATGGTCTTGATCCCTGTCTCCTCTACAATGTCACAAACCTCATTCCATAGTTCATCGGGCACTCTATCTATCAGATCTAGGCCCTTAAATCTATTTCTCATTTCCACTGTATAATCATTAGGGATTTGATTTAGGTCATACCTGAATGGTCTAGCAGTTTTCCCTACTTTCTTCAATTTGAGTCTGAATTTGGTAATAAGGAGTTCATGATCTGAGCCACAGTCAGCTCCCGGTCTTGTTTTTGCTGACTGTATAGAGCTTCTCCATCTTTGGCTGCGTAGAATATAATCAGTCTGATTTCGGTGTTGACCATCTGGTGATGTTCATGTGTAGAGTCTTCTCTTGTGTTGTTGAAAGAGGGTGTTTGCTATGACCAGTGCATTTTCTTGGCAAAACTCTTTGCCCTGCTTCGTTCCGCATTCCAAGGCCAAATTTGCCTGTACTCCAGGTGTTTCTTGACTTCCTACTTTAGCATTCCAGTCCCCTATAATGAAAAGGACATCTTTTGGGGTTGTTAATTTTAAAAGGTCTTGTAGGTCTTCATAAAACCGTTCAACTTCTTCAGCGTTACTAGTTGGGGCATAGACTTGGATAATTGTGATTTTGAATGGTTTCCCTTGGAGACGAACAGAGATCATTTTGTCATTTTTGAGATTGTATCCAGGTATTGCATTTCAGACTTACCAATCTCAGAGTCTTTTCTGATCAAAGTCAGCTCTTTGCATCAGATGGCCAGAGTATTAGAGCATCAGCATCAGTCCTTCCAATGCATATTCACAGTTGATTCCTTTAGGATTGACTGGTTTGGTCTCTTTGCAGTCCAAGGGACTCTCAAGAGTCATCTCCAGTCATCACAATTTAAAAGCATAAGTTCTTCGGCACTCAGACTTCTTTCTAGTCTGATTCTCACACCTGTACACAGCTACTGGAAAAACCATATCTTTAACTTTACAGAACTTTCTCTACAAAGGGATGTCTCTGCTTTTCAATACACTGTCTAGATTAGTCATAGTTTTCCTTCCAAGGCTCAAGCATCTTTGAACTTCATGGCTGCAGTCCCCATCCGTGGTGATTTAGGAGCCTAAGAAAGTAAAATCTGTCACTGTTTCTACTTTTCCCCTTCTCTTTTTCATGAAGCAATGGAACTGGATGCCATGATCTTCGTTTTTTGAATGTTGAGTTTCAAGCCAGCTTTTTCACTCTCTTCTTTCACCCTCATCAAGAGGCTCTTTAGTTCCTCTTCATTTTGTTCTCTTAGAGTAGTAACATCTACATATATGAGGTTGTTGATATTTTTCCTGACAATCTTGATTCCAGCTTGTGATTCATACAGCCTGGCATTTCACGTGATGTACTCTGCATATAAGTTAATTAAACAAGGTGACAATATACAGCCTTGTCATATTCCTTTCCCAATTTTGAACCAGTCAGTTCTTTCATATCTGGTTCTAAATGTTGCTTCTTGACCTGTGTACAAGTGTTTCAGGAGACAGGAAAAGTGGCCTGCTACTCCCATCTCTTTAAGAATTTTCCAAACTTTGTTGTGATCCAAGGCTTCCCTAGTGGCTCATGTCAGTAAAGAATCCACCTGAAACCCGGATTTGTTCCCTGGGTTGGGAAGATCCCCTAGAGGAGGGCATAGCAACCCACTCCAATATTCTTTCTTAGAGAATCCCCATGGACAGAGGAACCTGGTGGGCTTCAGTCCAAAGAATTTGCAGGGGTCGCAAAGAGTCAGACACTGAGTGACTGAGCACAAGGCTTCCCAGGTGGTGCTAGTGGCAAAGAGTCCACCTGCCAGTGCAAGAGACACAAAAGATGCAGGTTCTTTTCATGCATTGGGAATATCCCCTGGAGAAGGGAATGGCAACCAACTCCAGTATTCTTGTCTGGAAAATCCCATGAACAGAGGACCTTGGAGGGCTACAGTCAATGGGGTCGCTAAGAATCGAACATGACTGAGCTACTACCCACCACCACCACATGGTCAAAGGCTTTAGCAAAGTCAGTGAAGCAGAAGTAGATGTTTTTCTGGAATTCTCTTGATTTTCTGGGTTTTCTGGAATTCTCCAATGAATGCTGGCAATTTGATCTCTGGTTCCTCTACCATTTCCAAATCCAGCCTGTATATCTGGAAGTTCTCTGTTCATGTACTGCTGAAGCCTAGCTTGAAGGATTTTGAGGATACTCTTGCTAGTGTGTGAAATGAGTAGTAAAGTAAAATCATTTTCATACTTACAAGTAAAACAGCAACTAAAGAAAAATTGAAAAATGGCACCTAGTCCCTGCAAGCCAATTTTATAAACTTGTAAAATAAAACTCTCTGAAATCAGAATAAGAATTAGAAATAAATGATATCACAAATGACCACAAAGGCTATGAAAATGCATTTGTTTTCTTAAAATACATCCATTTCTTCATGTCTGTATCATTAATTTTACTGACAACTGCTTTCTTTCTGGCTAAAGCAAAAGTAAGTTTTATTTCAACTCCTGTCTTATTTCTCAGAAATTAAGTGAGTGCAGTTGAAATAAATGCTGCTTTGCGGTATCTGCTCCATCTGATACAACCTTGTCTTATCTCTAGATTAAGCTCCTTTAGGTAAAGGATCAGATAATTGGGTAATAAGGATAATTTTGGTCTCATCTTTCATTATCAATACCACTGCAGTGGTGACTGCAGCCATGAAATTAAAAGACGCTTACTCCTTGGAAAAAAAGTTATGACCAACCTAGATAGCATATTGAAAAGCAGAGACATTATTTTCCCAACAACATCCATCTAGCCAAGGCTATGGTTTTTCCAATGGTCATGTATGGATGTGAGAGTTGGACTGTGAAGAAAGCTGAGCGCCGAAGAATTGATGCTTTTGAAGTGTGGTGCTGAAGAAGACTCTTGAGAGTCCCTTGGACTGCAAGGAGATCCAACCAGTCCATTCTAAAGGAGATCGATCCTGGGTGTTCATTGGAAGGACTGATGCTAAAGCTGAAACTCCAATACTTTGACCACCTCATGCGAAGAGTTGACTCATTGGAAAAGACCCTGATGCTGAGAGGGATTGGGGGCAGGAGGAGAAGGGGACGACAGAGGATGAGATGGCTGGATGGCATCACCGACTCAATGGACATGAGTTTGAGTGAACTCCAGGAGTTGGTGATAGACAGGGAGGCCTGGCGTGCTGGGATTCATGGGGTTGCAAAGAGTTGGACACGACTGAGCAACTGAACTGAACTGAAAGATAACAACAAATATAATAATGAAAATTATGAGCATGAATGTATACAGTTTTTCATGATGGAAAATGCAAAAACAAAAAATAAAACTGAATTGTAAAGAGAATGAAAATGATGTTATAAGTATAGTATTATTTAATTAGAGACAAGTTATAATATCAGGGTCACTTGTAAAAGTTTAATACCAATTAAAAATAGTATTCAATGATTAGGAAACAGTAAAATGTTTAAGTTCCAGTCCAACAAAACCAGCAGCTCTTTTTAATAAAGTTACGAACTGAGACTATGTAGAATCTAGTACTTTAATAAATATAGTTTAAGTCAGTTTTGTCCCTCAGATGGTGATCTTTGGAGGCCAGAAATGCTAGAATTGTTCAAAATATTTTTCGAATTTCTCTTTTGTAACTGCCTCTGCAATTAACTTTACACACAAGACTGCTTGTTTTTGACCCCAAAGGCATACATAACTTTTGACCCACTAAGCTTAGTTTGAGGTGATGACATTTAGTTGGTTTAAGAATTCAGATGAAGCCAGTATGTGTATCCAAAACATTTCTATGAACAATAGCAATTACATATATATTTTGTGAACAGGCAGAATCCATGGAGTAAGTCAACAGGTTCAAAGGGCTTCCAAGAAAGAATCAAATAATAATAAAGTTTTTAAAATGTTGTGTTTCATCTTCCCTTATAATTAAATCTTAAACTAAGAATAAAATAGCAGCTGAATATGCAGACATATCAAATTTCAGACTGTGAGAATGAATTTTTAAATACTGAGTTCAGTTCAGTCACTCATTCATGTCTGATTTTATAACCCATGGACTGCAGCGTGCCAGGCTTCTGTGTCCATCACCAACTCCAAGAGCTTAACTCAAACTAATGTCCATCGAGTCAGTGATGCCATCCAGCCATCTCACCCTCTGTCATCCCGTTCTCCTCCTACCCTCAATCTTTCCCAGCCTCAGAGTCTGTCCACATGAGTCAGCTCTTCACATCAGGTGGCCAAGGTATTGGAGTTTCAGCTTCAGTATCAGTCGTTCCAGTGAATATTTAGGACTGATTTCCTTTAGGAGGGACTGGTTGGATCTCCTTGCAGTCCAAGAGACTCTAAACAGTCTTCTCCAACACCACAGTCCAGAAGCATCAATTCTTCGGGGCTCTGCTTTCTTTATAGTCCAACTGACACATCCATACATGACTACTGGAAAGACCATAGCTTTGACTAGATGGACATTTGTTGGTAAAGTAATGTTACTGCTTTTTAATATGCTGTCTAGGTTGGTCATAACTTTTCTTCCAAGGAGCAAGCGTATTTTAATTTCATGGCTGCAATCACCATCTGCAGTGATTTTGTAGCTCAAAGAATTAAAGTCTCTCACTGTTTCCATTGTTTCCCCGTCTATTTGCCATGAAGTGATGGGACTGAATGCCATATCTTAGCTTTCTGAATGTTGAGTTTTAAGCTAGACTTTCCACTCTCCTCTTTGACTTTTATCAAGAGGCTCTTCAGTTCTTCGCTTTCTGATATAAGGGTGGTGTCATCTACATATCTGAGGTTATTGATGTTTCTCCCGGCAGTCTTGATTCCTGCTTGTGCTTCATCCATCCCAGCATTTCACATGAGATTCTCTACATATAAGTTAAATAAGCAGGGTGACAGTATACAGCCTTGACATACTCCTTTCCCGATTTGGAACCAGTCTGTTGTTTCATGTCCAGTTATAACTGTTGCTTCTTGACCTGTGTACAGATTTCTCCAGAGGCAGGTCAGGTGGTCTGGTATTCCCATCTCTTGAAGAATTTTCCACAGTTTCTTGTGATCCATACAGTCAGAGGCTTTAGCAAAGTCAATAAAGCAGAAATAGATGTTTTTCTGGAACTCTCTTGCTTTTTTCATGATCCAGCGGATGTTGTCAATTTGATCTCTGGTTCCTCTGCCTTTTCTAAAACCAGCTTGGACATCTGGAAGTTCACGGTTCACGTATTGCTGAAGCCTGGGCTTGGAGAATTTTGAGCATTACTTTACTAGCATATGAGATGAGTGCAATTGTGCAGTAGTTTGAGCATTCTTTGGCATCGCCTTTCTTTGGGATGGAATGAAAACTGACCTTTTCCAGTCCTGTGGCCACTGCTGAGTTTTCCAAATTTGCTGGCGTATTGGGCCATGCTCAGTAAATCTTTAATCCAATTTTCTGTTGAAGAGTGGGGCTGTATTACCTCCCTGTTATTTGACTTGAGGCCAGTTTATAAGGTAATGAAGGAGGTAATGAAGATTATGGTGACCTCCCTCCAAAGGTCCCATGCAGGCACTGCTGCACACAATGCCCCCAATCCTGCAGCAGGCCACCGCCGACTCACACCTCCACCAGAGACTCCTGGACACTCATGGGCAAGTCTGAGTCAGTCTCTTATGGGGTCACTGCCCCTTTCTCCTGGATCCTGGTGTGCACAAGGTTTTTTTTTTTTTTTTTTAATGCCCTGCAAGAGTCTGTTTTCCAGTACTGTGTAAATTCTTCTGGCTCTATGGTGAGGTTAATGGTGACCTCCTCCAAGAGGGCTTATGCCATACCCAGGTCTACTGCACCCAGAGCCCCTGCCCCTGCAGCAGTCCACTGCTGACCCGTACCTCCGCAGGAGACAGTCAAACACAGTTCTGTCTCAGTCTCTGGGATCCCAACAAGAGACTGACCCAGACTTGCCCATGTGTGTCCAGGAGTCTCCGGGCGGAGACATGAGTCAGCGGTGGCCTGCTGCAGGGTTGGAAGACTGAGTGCAGCAGTGCTTGCATGGGACCTTTGGAAGGGGGTCACCACTGTCTTAGGTACCTCTGTCAGTATGGTATCATGTATTAACGAAACTGCTGTCTCAGGTAGTTCAAAACGTCTCTGAAAACAGTTTCGGAGACAGATTTTCAAAACTTTTGTACAAAGGCCATAAAAAAATTTTTTTTAAATGAGATTTCCCTGGAGGTCTAGTGATTAAGGCTCTACACTTCCAATGCAGAATTCACCAGTTTCATTTCTGACTGGGAAAATGCTGGTGTTAGAGCGTCTCCTACAGAGGCATGGGTTGGCAGTGGCATGCAGTAGGGATGGGAACACTGGCAGCTGCAGTCCCAGAAGGCCCCTCTTTATCATCCTTTAATCTTAAAAAAATAATAAAAATTATCAGCCTTTTTATGTCATGTTGTAGACATCTTTTTTAAAGTCTAGACAAATTACAGAATGTCCCTTAAAATTTTTCTGATATATTTTTTTTAATTATTAGGTTCAAATTAAACATTCTTGACAAGAATGCTCCATTGGTAATGCTGTGCCTTCTCAAAGTTTCATATCAAATGGAAGAAGAAATTGGTAACAAAGTAGAAAGGCTCACTGCTATGATTTGATAGAAGGTCCAATTTGAGTTTTCAGTTCTATTTTCTTTAATTTTATATTAGCCAGATAATTTTTAAGGGGTCTGCCCTTAAATAGATCAACTATCAGTAAATAATATTTTATCTAGTCCATTGGCTATCATTTTGAAAAATCAAAAAATTCCCTTTTTAAATTTATCTGTTCCTGTGAGTTTGTTTGTAAGTTTGAGTAGCTCTGATAAAATCAAGTTTCTGATTTGCAAATCTGAGGGCCAGGTGGTAATAATATCCACTCATAACACTGAAATGAGAATTACTGGAGATGCTGACAGAAGTAAAATATCACTGACAGTAATATGTTCTGTGAATCAATACCACCCATTTATTTATCTTTGAAACCACATAAATGACATATAGACTTCCCTGGTACCTCAGCTGGTTAAGAATCTGCCTGCATTGTGGGAGATTCCTGGGTTCGATTCCTGGGTTAGGAAGATCCCCTGGAGGAGGGCATGGCAATCCCTCCAGTATTCTTGCCTGGAGAATCCCCATGGACAGAGAAGTTTGGTGGGCTATAGCCCCTGGGCTCACAGTCAAACATGACTGAGTGACTAAGCACACACCTAGCACACAAATGGTATTTACTATTGTTATCGTACCTGACAGTGTTGTATTTAAGAATTTTAATCTTTAATAATAACCTTTCTACTTTGGTACTATTATTATCCCCTTTTACAAATCTGGAAACTGAGACATGGAGAGGATAAATAGCTTTCCCAAGGACATACAACCAACAAATGATATATCCAACTGTTTCTCTTTGAGATCCCACTTGCAAACAGGCAACCTATGTAGCTGCAGTGTGTACTTAAGGATGGTTTTCTTTCAGCCTCTCCTTTAAATAAATGTGTGTGTCTATGTTATTTCTGTTACAGAGAGAAGAGGTACTCCTTTATAGGGACTCATAAAGGCATAGAGCATCTAGAGATTTACTGCCTCCATTACGCTGCTGGGTCTCACAGCACATGTTATGTTTTTATCAGTTTCTCTCCACAAGGTAGGAATTGTTTTCTCTCCATGAATTCTTCACGTAATTACAGTTTTCTTGTCTATGAACTTAATTTTTATTAAATCTGAAAAGCGTCTGACATCTATAGACTTAAATGCCACACATCTCCAAATCACACACACACACACTTCTAAAATATATTTCTATTGTAAAATTAATACCTGTTCATTGTAAAAATAAAATAAAAACAGAAAATGTATAGTAATCCTACCATCTTGAGATAAGTGCTCTTTGTATTTTCTTTTTGCCTTTCTGAGTTTATTGATATATATATATATATATTATTACATGTATTTTATATATAATATGCTATTATATACTCATGTTACTATATGCATATGTACATACATATTATGAGTAGAAATAATAGGATATAAATGCTCTTTGCCTAGAATGCTTCTGTTTTTTAGTAACTTATTTATTTATTCATTTATTTATTTTTAGTTGCACTAGGTCTTCATTCTGTGCTCAGGCTTTCTTTAGTTGTGGCAAGCAAGGACTACTCTTTGTTGTGGTGCATGGCCTTCTCATTGCAGTAGCTTATCTTGTTGCAGAACACAGGCTCTATGTGCAGGCTTCTGTATTTGCAACACATGAACTCAGTAGTTGACAGTTTGTGAGCTCTAGGGTGTGCGGACTTCAGTTACTGAGGTGTGCATGATCAGTAGTTATTGCTTGTGGGCCCGGGAGTGTGTGGGCTTCAGTGGTTGTGGCCCGTGCCTCAGTAGTTGTGGCATATGAGCTTTGTTGCTCTGTGGCATATGGGATTTTCTCAGACCAGGGATCAGACCAGTGTCCCCTCATTGGCAGGTGGAGTCTTCTCCTTGTTACCACCAGTGAAGTCCTAGAATGCTTCTATTTTAATTTTTTAATTTAATTTAATATAGTTGATTTACATTGTTGTATTAGTTCCAAGTGTCCAGCAGAGTGATTCAGTTATGCATATACCTATATCCATTCTTTTTCAGATTCTTCTCCCATATAGGTTATTACAGAATATTTAGTAGAATTTTTTGAACTATACAGTAGGTCCTTGTCAATTATCTATTTTATATATAATAATGTGTATATATCAATCCAAGTCTCCCAAGGTATCCCTCATCCCCTTTCTTTCCCCCTTTAAATTTATTTTCTACATCCGTAACTCTGTTTTATAAATATATTAATTTGTATCATTTCTTTTAGACTCCACATATAAATGATGTTATATGATATTTGTCCTTTTCTGTCTGACTTATTTTACTCAGTATGACGATCTCTGAGCCCATCCATCTTTCTGCAGATGGCATTATTTTGTGCTTTTTTATGGCTAATATTCCATTGTATATATGTACCATGTCTCCTTTATCCATTCATCTGTTGATGGGCATTTAGGTTGCTTCCATGTGCTGGCTATTGTAAGTGGTACTGCAATGAACATTGAGGTGCATGTATCTTTTGGATTATGGTTTTCTCCAGATATATGCCCCAGGAGTGGAATTGCTGGATCATATGGTAATGGGTAATGTGTCACTTGTTTGTGATTGAGAAGCTAAACAACAACAACATGGTAGCTCTACTTTTAGTTTTTTAAGGACCTCTATATGTTCTCCATAGTGGCTGTACCAATTTACATTCCCAGCAACAGGAAAGAAGGGTTCTCTTTTCTCCAGACCCTTTGCAGCATGCCTTGTTTGTAGGATTTTTGATGATGACCATTCTGACCAATGTGAGATCATATACCTCATTGTGTTTTGATTTTCAGTTCTCTGTTAATTGGTGATACTTAGCATCTTTTCATGTTCTTTTTGGCCATCTGTGTTTCTTCTTTGGAGAAACATCTGTTTAAGTCTTCTGCCCATTTTTGGATTGAGGGGTTTTTTGTTTTTTGGTTTTTTTAATTGCACTGCATGAGCTCTTTGTATGTTTTTGGAGATTAATTTGTTGCTGGTTTGTCTTTTGGGGTTTTTCTTTTTGTATGTTTTCCTTTGCTGTGCAAAAGCTTTTAATTTTAATTAGATCCCATTTGTTTTATTTCTGGTTTCATTTTCATTATTTTAGGAGGTGAGACAAAAAGATATTGCTACAATTTATGTCAAAGAGTGTTCTGCCTATATTTTCCTCTGAGAGTTTTTTTAATAACATCCAGCCTTACAATTAGGTCTTTAATCCATTTTGAGTTTACTTTTGTGTATGGTATTAGGGAGTATTCTCATTTCATGTTAGCTATCCAGTTTTTCCAGCACCACTTCTTGAAGAAACTGTCTTTTCTCTACTATATATGTCCTCACCACCTTTGTCATAGATTATTTGACCATAGGTGGGTATGTTTATCTCTGGGCTTTCTGTCCTGTGTCATTGTTTTTGTGCCAGTACCATACTGTCTTGATTACTGTAGCTTTGTAGTATAGTCCAAAGTCAGAGAACTTCATGCCTCCAGCTTTGTTTTTCGTTCTCAGGATTGCTTTGTCTATTTGGGGCGTTTTTGTGTTTTTATGCAAGATAGTAAAATTTTTTTTTTCTAGTGCTGTTAACAATGCCATTGAATGTGTAGATTGCCTTGGGTAGTATAGTCATTTAGATTATATTGATTATTCCAATCCAAGAACATGGTATATCTCTCCCATTTGTGTCATTTTTGATTCGTTTCCTCAATGGCTTACAATTTTCAGAGTACAAATCTTAAGTAGGTTCCTTTCTAGGTATTTTATTCTTTTTGATGTGATTGTAAATGTAATTGTTTCCTTAATTTCTCTTTCTGCTCTTTCATTGTTAGTGTACAGGAATACAAGGGATTTCTGTGTATTAATTTTGTGCCCTGAAACTGTACCAGATTCATTGATTAGCTCCAGTAGTTTCCTGGTAGCATCTTTAGGATTTTTATATATAGTATCATGTAATATGTAGACAGTGACGGTTTTACTTTTTTTTCCAATTTGAATTCCTTGTATTTATTTTTCTTCTCTGCTTGCCATGGCTGGGACTTTCAAAACTGTGCTGAATAGAAGTAGTGAGAGTAGGCATCCTTGTCTTGTTCCTGATCTTAGAGAAAATGCTTTCAGATTTTCACTGTTGACAGCTATGTTTGTTGTGGATTTGGTGTGTGTGTGTGTGTGGTTTTTATTATGTTGAGGTAGGTTTATTATTTATTTATTATGTTGAGGTAGGTTCCCTCTATGCCCCTTTCTGGAGTTTTTGTCATAAATGGGGGTTGAATTTTGCTGAAAGCTTTTCCTGCATCTCTTGAGATGATCATATGGTTTTTATTCTTCAGTTTGTTAATAGAATATATCACATTGATTGATTTGTGAGGGTCCATTTCTTGTAAGCTGTCAATTTTTTTGGCATATAGTTCCTGGTAATAGTCTCTTATGATCCTTTGTATTTCTGTGGTGTCAGTTGTAACTTCTTTTTCATTTCTAATTTTACTGATGTGAGTCCTCTCCCTTGTTTTCTTGATAACTCTGGCATAAGGTTTATCAATTTCGTTTACCTTCTCAAAGCACTGCTTTTAGTTTCATTGCTCTTTGCTATTGTTTTCTTTGTTTCTACTTTGTTTATTTCTGCTCTGATCTTTCTTATTTCTGTCCTTCTGCTAACTTTGAGGTGTTTTTTTCTTCTTCTAGCTGTTTTAGGTGTAAGGTTAGGTTGTTTATTCAGTGTCTTTCTTGTTTCTTGAGGTAAGCTTATATTGCTATAAACTTCCCTCTTACCACTCTTTGCTGCATCCCATAGGTTTTGAGTTGTCATGTTTTCATTGTCATTTGTTTCTAGATATTTTTTGATTTCCTCTTTGATTTCTTCACTTACTTCTTGGTCATTCAGAAATGTATTGCTTAAGCTCCATGTGTTTGTGGTTTTTACAGTTTTTCTTTTTTTTCTTCTGTAGGTAGTGTCTGTTATAGCATTGTGGTTGGAAAAAATGCTTGATATAATTTCAGTTTTCTTAAGTTTACCGAGGCTTGAGTTGTGGCCCAAGGAATGATCTATCCTGAAGAATGTTCCATGTGCACTTTAAAAAAAGTGAAATCTACCCTTTGGGGATGAAATATCCTATAAAGATCAATTAGATCCATCTTACCAATGTAGGATTTGAAGCTTGTGTTCTTTGTTTTCTATCTGGATGGTCCATTGGTGTGAGAGAGATGTTAAAGTCCCCCACTGTTACTGTGTTACTGTTGATTTCCCCATTTATAGCTGTTAGAATTTGGCTTATATATTGAGGTCCTTCTACGTTGGATGCATATATATTGACAATTGTTATATCTTCTTCTTGGATTGATCCTTTCATCACTATGTAGTCTCCTTCCTTGTCTCTTATAACAGTCTTTATTTTAAAGTCTATTTTGTCTGATAAAAATGCTGCTACTCCACCTTTCTTTTTGGTGTCTGTTTACATGAAATACCTTTTTCTATCCCCTCATTTTTGGTCTGTATGTGTCCTTAGATCTGAAGTGGGTCGTTTGTAGACAGCATATGTACAGGTCTTGTTTTTGTATCCATTCAACAAATATGTCTTTTGATTAAAGCATTTAACCCGTTTATGTTTAGGTAATTAACAGTAGTTGAGTTCAGTTCAGTCCCTCAGTTGTGTCCAACTCTTTGCAGTCTTATGGACTGCAGCACGCCAGGCTTCCCTGTCCGTCACCAACTCACGGAGCCTGCTCAAACTCATGTCCATCAACTCAGTGATGCCATCCAACCATCTCATCCTCTGTTGTCCCCTTGTCCTCCTGCCTTCAGTCTTTCCCAGGTTGTCAGTGAGTCAATTTTTACCATCAAGTGCCCAAAGTATTGGAGCATCACCTTCACCATGAGTTCTTCAAATGAATATTCAGGACTGATTTCCCTTAGGATTGACTGATTTAATCTCCTTACAGGGACTCTCAAGAGTCTTCTCCAACACCACAATTCAAAAGCATCAGTTCTTTGGCACTCAGCCTTCTTTATGGTCCAACTCTCACATCTATACATGACTACTAGAAAAACCATAGCTTTGACTAGATGGACCTTTTTGGCAAAGTAATATCACTGCTTTTTAATATGCTGTCTAGGATGGTCATAGCTTTTCTTTCAAGGAGCAAGCATCTTTTAATTTTATGGCTCTAGTCACCATCTGCAGTATTTTTGGAGCCCAAGAAAATAAAAGCTGTCACTCTTTCCATTATTTCCCCATCTATTTGCCATGAAGTGATGGGACCAGATGCCATGATCTTAGTTTTTTGAATGTTAAGTTTTAAGCCAACTTTTCCATTCTCCTCTTTTACTTTCATCAAGAGGCTCCTCAGTTCCTCTTCACTTTCTGCTGTAAGAGTGGTGTCATCTGTGTATCTGAAATTACTGATACTTCCCCAAGCAATCTTGATTCCAGCTTGTGCTTTATCCATCCTAGCATTTCTTTATGATGTACTCTGCATAGAAGTTCAATAAGCAGGATGACAATATCCAGCCTTGACATACTCCTTTCCCATTTTGGAACCAGTCTGTTGTTCCATGTCCAGTTCTAACTTGCTCTTTGACCTGCATACGTTTCATAGGAGGCAGGTAAGATGGTCTGGTATTCCCATCTCTTTAAGAATTGTTCAAAGTTTGTTGTGATCCACACAGTCAAAGGCTTTGGCATAGTCAATAAAGCAGAAATAGATGTTTTTCTGGAACTCTCTTGTTTTTTCGATGATCCAGCGGGTGTTGGCAATTTATCTCTAGTTCTTCTGCCTTTTCTAATCCCGCTTGAACATCTGGAAGTTCTTGGTTCACTTACTGTTAGTGCCTGGCTTGGAGAATTTGGGGCATTACTTTGCTAGCGTGTAAGATGAGTGCAGTTGTGCAGTAGCTTAAACTTTCTTTGACATTGCCTTTCTTTGGGATTGGAATGAAAACTGAGCTTTTCCAGTCCTGTGGCCACTGTTGAGTTTTCCAAATTTGCTGGCATATTGATTGCAGCACTTTAACAGTATCATATTTTAGGACTTGAAATAGCTCAGCTGGGATTCCATCGCCTCCACTAGCTTTGTTCTAAGGCCCACTTGACTCCAGGATGTCTGGCTTCAGGTGAGTGATCACACCATCATGGTTATCTGGGTCATTAAGATCTTTTTTGTATAGTTCTTCCATGTATTCTTGCTACCTTTTTTAATAGCTTCTGCTTCTGTTTGGTCCATACCGTTTCTGTCCCTTATTGAGTCCATCTTTGCATGAAATGTTCGCTTGATATCTCTGATTTTCTTGAAGAGATCTCTAGTCTTTCCCATTCTATTCTTTTCCTCTGTTTCTTTTCAGTGATCACTTAAAAGGCTTTCTTATTTCTCCTTGCTATTTTTTGGAATTCTGCATTCCAGTGGGTATATCTTTCCTTTTTTCCTTTGCCTTCCACTTCTCTTCTCTTCATAGCTATTTGTAAGGTGTCCTCAGACAAACCAGTTTGCCTTTCTGCATTTCTTTTTCTTAGGGGTGGTCTCGACCACTGCCTCCTATACAGTGTCAGGAACTTCTGTCCATAGTTCTTCAGGCACAAACATTCCAGGTTCCTATGCAATATTGTTCTTTACTACATCGGAGTTTACTTCTATCACCAGTCACATCTACACCTGGCCTTTGTTTCTGCTTTGGCTCCACCTGTTTATTCTTTCTGGAGTTATTTCTCCACTCTTCTCCAGTAGCATATTGAGCACCTGGGGAGTTCATCTTTCAGTGAAATATCTTTGTGCCTTTTCATACTGTTCATGGGGTTCTCAAGGCAAGAGTACTAAAATGGTTTGCCATTCCTTTCTCCAGTGGACCACATTTTGTCATAACTCTCCACCATGACCCGTCTGTTTTGGGTGACCCTACATGGCATGGCTCCTAGTTTCTGTGTATGTTCATATTGACATTTTCTTGTTTTCGATTTGTTTTTATATGTCTTTTTCCTTCTGTTCCTCCTTTGTTCTCTTCTCTTGTGATTTGTTAACTAGCTTTGGTGTTACATTCAGGGTGCATTTACTGTGTGTATATCTGTAGTAAGTTTTTGGTTTGCTCATCCTATGAGGTTTTGAGATGGCAGTCTAGATGTGTACAAGGTTGTTTTAAGTTGGTGGTCTCATTCCCACCTAGGGAAGTGCCTTTAACATTTGTTGTAAAGCTGTTTGGGGTTTTTTTTTGTTTTATGTACTTTCTTTTGCCCTATAAAGTTAATATTTTTATGAAGTTAAATCTGTCATCTTCCTCATGGGTTCTAGTTTTGATGTCTGCCTTTATATTGGCTTTTTAAGTGTGTATTATGAATTGTTTCAAACATAGAGTATTTGGCAAAAAGGTATAATGAACCCCCATGTACTTCAGTATGGCTTCAGTAATTAAGAACTCATAGCTAATCTTATTTATACCATCTATATTATTTTGAAGCAAAATATTTCAGTATGCACACTGACTTTAAAGGTATTTTTAACTAACCTGTAGTTTGCATCTGACATAGTTTGTCTTGCTACAATCACTGACTTTCACTGAAAGATATTTATAGTGTTAAACCAAATCCAGCATTAGCTTATTTTTATATAATTTAGGATTTTAAAATAGTTTCCATGAGAATTTAATTACACTAAGTACTTATATTGCTCATCTCTCATGAATTAAATATACATATCTGTAGGATATCTGTATAACATTTTTGTTTCTAAAATTATATCTCAATAAAAGCTTTAGCTACCTTTTTACTAAAGTTATACTTTATTAGAATCCATAAATCTTTTTATACCATGATATAAATTTTTTTGTTTCCAGAAGGCACTGTCCTAAATCGTGAATTATTTTACATATTAAAAAGATTTTGCAAGCCTTTTGAATAAAAGTTTGTATTTACCTCTCCAGAAATGTAACAGCATTTTTTTTTGTCTTGGACTAGATAGAATTTTATGTTATATGTAATTAATATATGATTGGTTTTTGAGCTATCATTTCAGAATAAGCAATACAATCTTAGGGTCTTCTTTGGGGATAAATACTGAATATAAAAGTTCATCATAAGAAATTCAGTAAATATCTCTTGACTACTAATACCAGAAAGAGTACATAATAGCATTAGCTATGATTCCTATCCAAAGAATAATGATACAAGACCAGAGTTAGTCTCAGCTGGAAATAGGATTGTCGATACATATCAAATACACATAAGAAAAATAAGTCTGAATCTTCATCATAGCTAAGTAAAATCATGTTTTTATAGTTAAGGGAGTCCATCAGGTTAATAGTGCCAAACTATTTCATCTTATGAATGAGAAAACAGAAGAGCAGAGAGCTTAACTCAGGTTTGTCCAAAGTCACACAAATGTTTTCTTATCCAGTTTTCTCAGAAGATATTTAAGAAGTAATAAAAGGTTCTAAAAGTTATCCTTATTGATAATAACAATTCTTCAGTGCTTACTGATTAGCAGACAATCTACTAAATACTTTGAATAATTTGTTTCATTTAATCCTTACAGTGCACTTTGAGGTAAAAATTATCATTATCACCTTTTAGAGGAGTAAAGAAGCTGGCTCTAACCTAGGCAGTCCAAGATACAGAGCCCTAACTCTTACTTGCTTTTATTCAGAGAAGAGACTCTTAAGTGTTATAATAAGTAAGTAATTATATTTTTCTATCAATTGAAGCAGATAGAGTTATTGGAGGAACAGAAAGAAGACTGCAAACTATCAGTCTCAGAAATAAAGCAGGAGTGGAATGTTTTGGCAAAATAGATGGCAAGCAATTACATCCGGTTTAAAAAAGAAAAAAACAAGGTATTTGTGACATAATTTGACTCTAGATTATTTCCTTATTTTCAGGGAATATTGCATCCCTCAATTCATTTTTACATTTATAAAAATTTATTTTGGTTTTTCAAATGAAAGCTGGCTTATCATTTTATAAATTAGTGACTAAAGCAACACTCAAAACAGATTGACTATTGCTCTAGGTTTTAATGTTTGCTGAAGTTCATGTCTAAAGATACACATGAATTAAACAAAAAAATGAAATTATGAAAGAAGGAAGGATTTTTTTTTTTAATGAACTTGCAGGTTTAGTTCTAAGTAACAATCATAGTTCTAGCTTGAGGCTTTCAATGCCAAAGAATGCTCAAACTACTGCACAATTGCACTCATCTCACATGCTAGTAAAGTGATGCTCAAAATACTCCAAGCCAGGCTTCAGCAATACATGAACCGTGAACTTCCTGATGTTCAAGCTGGTTTTAGAAAAGGCAGAGGAAACAGAGATCAAATTGCCAACATCCGCTGGATCATGGAAAAAGCAAGAGAGTTCCAGAAAAACATCTATTTCTGCTTTATTGACTATGCCAAAGCCTTTGACTGTGTGGATCACAATAAACTGTGGAAAATTCTGAAAGAGATGGGAATACCAGACTACCTGACCTGCCTCTTGAGAAGTCTGTATGCAGGTGAGGAAGCAACAGTTAGAACTGGACATGGAACAACAGACTGGTTCCAAATAGGAAAAGGAGTGCCTCAATGCACCCTGCTTATTTAACTTCTATGCAGCGAGCATCACGAGAAACGCTGGGCTGGAAGAAGCAGAAGCTGGAATCAAGATTGCTGGGAGAAATATTAATAACCTCAGATATGCAGATGACACCACCCTTATGGCAGAAAGTGAAGAGGAACTAAAAAGCCTCTTGATGAAAGTGAAAGAGGAGAGTGAAAAAGTTGGCTTAAAGCTCAACATTCAGAAACGAAGATCATGGCATCTGGTCCCATCACTTCATGGGAAATAGATGGGGAAACAGTGGAAACAGTGTCAGACTTTATTTTTTGGGCTCCAAAATCACTGCAGATGGTGACTGCAGCCATGAAATTAAAAGACACTTACTGCTTGGAAGAAAAGTTATGACCAACCTAGATAGCATATTCAAAAGCAGAGACATTACTTTGCCAACTAAGGTCCGTCTAGTCAAGGCTATGGTTTTTCCAGTGGTCATGTATGGATGTGAGAGTTGGACTGTGAAGAAGGCTGAGCGTCGAAGAATTGATGCTTTCGAACTGTGGTGTTGGAGAAGACTCTTGAGAGTCCCTTGGACTGCAAGGAGGTCCAACCAGTCCATTCTGAAGGAGATCAACCCTGGGATTTCTTTGGAAGGAATGATGTTAACGTTGAAACTCCAGTACTTTGGCCACCTGATGTGAAGAGTTGACTCATTGGAAAAGACTCTGATGCTGGGAGGGATTAGGGGCAGGAGGAGAAGGGGACGACAGGGGATGAGATGGCTGGATGGCATCACCGACTCGATGGACGTGAGTCTGAGTGAACTCTGAGAGATGGTGATGAACAGGGAGGCCTGGTGTGCTGCGATTCATGGGATCGCAAAGAGTCGGACACGACTGAGCGACTGAACTGAACTGAACTGATAAATAATGATGAGGTGAGATTACAGGCCTCTAGCAAAGCCTGAGGACATTAATGCTCCTAGCAAGTATTTATCCCCCAAAAAAAAATGATCCTTAGTTTGTGGAGTACTGTTTGAATTGTCAGAAGAAATCAAACCTGAGTCTGTCATTTTATCCCAAGGGTCAGCTGAGGAGTCTGAAGCTTAAATGTTAAGATAAATGTTTACCCAGATGGAAACCGTTAACAGTCATTTCATTTACTGTTTTGGCGTATGCATTTTTATTTAAGTGCAGAAAGAATTATGTGCAAAGAATTGTAACCCCAAGAAAGTAATATCATTATTGAAAATTGTTATCAACTGTGTAGAGCATCTATTGGGGGAAAACAGGTAAGGTGTTTTTTTTTTTAAATAATAAATTTAGGTAGCTCAGCTGGTAAGAATCTACCTGCAATGCAGGAGACCCTAGTTCGATTCCTGGGTGGGGAAAATCCTCTGGAGAAGGGATAGGCTACCCACTCCAGTATTCTTGGGCTTCCCTGGGGGTTCAGAGGATAAAGAATCTGTCCACAATATGGGTAACCTGGGTTCATTCCCTGGGTTGGGAAGACACCCTGGAGAAGGGAGCAGCTACCCACTCCAATATTCTGACCTAGAGAATTCCATTGACAAAGGAGCCTCACAAGCTACAGTGCATGGGGGCTCAAAGAGTCGGATACGACTGAGCGACTTTCACTTTCAGTAAATTCTCCTCTCATTTTTATTAGATTTTCATGGAAATTTATGTTTCAGAGGATTCTCATTTACTACTCTTCACTGAAAACATTCTTCTTGCACAGTCTTATCATGTGAAATTATAAACTGGTTTTGTTGTTCAGTCATTAAGTCGTGTCTGACTCTTTGCATCCCCATGAACTGCAGCACACCAGGCTTCCCCGTCCTTCACTCTCCCGTAGTTTACTCAAACTCTTGATGGTTAGTGTGGATATTTTGAAAGCCCTAAAATTTTGAATTTCTGGATAATTATGTATAGTCAATTACCCAAACCTCAGTTTCCTTTCATCCTTATAGCTGTTTGCTCTAACATGTCTAAAAACTTTGTGACTTAAGTTGTTAAAATGACTCCCCTCCTTTAAAACATATTTACATAATAGATGTTAAGAGGGAGGAAATGAGCAAACCAAAACCTTTACTTAACTCACCCAATGTATGAAATAATAATGGTAATGATAATAGTAATTAAAGGAGTAGTGTTCTAATAATCATCTGATCACATGAGAAAAGGATAATGCTTTACATAGGCTTTAGTGTATGTCAAGCACTATTCTAATTCACATTCGAACTCAAAAGTCCATCATTATCCCCATTTTTAAATAAGGAAACTGAGTCAGTAAAAGATAAAGTACTAAATTCAGGATCAGAAGCCTGAACCAGGGCTTCAGAGAGCCACAATAAAAAATTCTGTCCTTCACAGTCTCACATCACTGCATATAAGGCTTTGTGCTGGGGATATAGTGGTAAATGAGGTAGGCACAGTTCCTGATTCTATCAAACAGAAAATTATACAATTTATTTCATTTCCATATTACTAGGTAACGTGAGAACTTATATAGGGAACTCATATAGTCTGGGAAAATTAGACAAAGAATCTCCAAAGAAGGGGCTTTGGGGCTGAGGGATGAGTGTGAGCCTCATGGTCGGGTAGAGATGGGGAATAGGATAGGCAGGGGCCACACTGTGACTTCTGTAGCCTCTAAACATCTTTGCCTTCATGGATCCCTTCCTCTTTAAAAGTATTATAAGTCATATCTTATCATTATACTGGTATGAAGAAAACTATATTAATATCATATGCTAAAACATTTTCTTTGACCTAAAAGGGTTTTTTTTTTCTTATTTTAAAAGAAAGTAAAACATTTTCATTGACTCCTGAGAGTATTTTGGACCCTAGGCACTTATGCCCACTGCGCCTAATGGATAAGTTAGCCTGGAGGTGAATATTGAGCCAGAAACATTTCAGATGGAAGGAACATCATAGCGTCTTGCTTGCTCAGGAAACTGAAAGGGGGCCAGAATGGCCAGAGTGAGAGTGCAGGGAAGGGAGGCATGAGGTGAGGCTGGTAAAGCAGACAGGGCCCTGTTGTTGTTCAGTTGCTAAGTCCTGTCCAACCCTTTATTGCACCATGCACTGTACCAAGAACTGCAGGCTTCTCTGTCCTTCACTGTCTCCTGGGTTTTGCTCAAATTCTTGTCTGTTGAGTTGCTGATGGTATTTAACCATCACATCTTCTGCTACCCCCTTCTCCTGTCGCCATGTGATTTATCCTAAGAGCCATGTAAAATTTTCAAAGGGGGTATCTGTATGCGTCTTGGTGTGTATGCTTAAATTGATATACTCACATGGTTTAATATCAGTGGTTCAGCTTTTCCCTCTGAACCCTCACTTCTTATTTTATTTTTCCTTCTGATATTTGTCTTCATTTATCCAGGTCAAAGTAATTTGCTTCCACCTTAGATTTTTTTATCACTTTTAGACATCATATAGTAATACATACACATACATACTACAAATAAAGTTCAGTTCAGTTCAGTCGTTCAGTTGTATCCAACTCTTTACAACCCCATGAATCGCAGCACACCAGGCCTCCCTGTCCATCACCAACTCCCGGAGATCACTCAAACTCACCTCCATCGAGTCAGTGATACCATCCAGCCATCTCATCCTCTGTCGTACCCTTCTCCTCCTGCCCCTAATCTCTCCCAGTATCAGAGTCTTTTCCAATGAGTCAACACTTCGCATGAGGTGGCCATAGTACTGGAGTTTCAGCTTTAGCAACATTCCTTCCAAAGAACATCCAGGACTGATCTCCTTTAGAATGGACTGGTTGGATCTCCTTGCAGTCCAAGGGACTCTCAAGAGTCTTCTCCAACACCACAGTTCGAAAGCATCAATTCTTCAGCGCTCAGCTTTCTTCACAGTCCAACTCTCACATCTATACATGACCACTGGAAAAACCATTGCCTTGACTAGACGGACCTTTGTTGGCAAAGTAATGTCTCTGCTTTTGAATATGCTGTCTAGGTTGATCATAACTTTCCTTCCAAGGAGTAAGCGTCTTTTAATGTCATGGCTGCTATCACCATCTGCAGTGATTTTGGAGCCCCCAAAATAAGGGGGACATTATAAATTTACTCAATTACCCTACCCCACCTCCACCTTTTCTCTGTCATTCTTATTTGTTGTATACTGTGGATAATAAATACCATTATTTCTTGTCCCATTAACTATGTATGCTGCTTTGGGATTGTCTCCTCTATCAGATGAGGATAAGTGCTCCCATGTTCTCCATGGTTCTGTTCTCAGTTCTTTCATTTTTGCATTTCTAAAAATGATGCTATTTTATAACCACAGTTAAGTGTTGCTGCTGTTATGTGAAAAGTGCCTTAGCATTTTCTGTTCCCACAAACTGGAACATCCATTCACCCACAGGACCACATTAATTGATCCTGCCCTTCCTTAAATTATTGACAAAAGGGGCAACTGCTCAGTAGGGCTGTTCCTCACTATCTTACTGGAAATAGCAACTCTCCTACCTGGGATTCTTGCTTTACTTTCTGTTGTATTTTTCTCTGTAGTGTTTTATTGTTAATACAAATCATATGTTGTAATCCACTTAATTTTTTAAATTATTGTCACTCTCCTCATTCTTGACTACAGCTTCAAAAAGACAAGGATTACCTACTTTGTTTGATTTTTATTTGTTTGTTTATTATTTTCCCCCATCAGTGGCTAAAATAGTACCAGATACAGTATCATTTGAATTAATGATTAATTATAGTCCCAAGTAGTCGTCTTTGGTTGTATATCCTTCCTTAGGCATTTTTCAGTTTTCTTAAAATTTCTGATTGCCTATTTTTGTTTTTCCTGCATTGTTTTTCTTTATTATATTCCCATTTCTTTCCAACTCTTCATTATGTGAAACATTTGTTCCATCTCTTTCTGATTTTGTTATTTTCCCTGGGAACTATTCTTCTAGATCATTTCATTCTTTGACTACACAGCTATTATCCGAAGGCTTCCTTTCCTCATATTTTTTTCTTTTTCATTGTACATCCTCCTTTAATGAAGCATATCCCTTAGCAACTTTCTAAGGAAGACTATATGGATGATAAAGTTTTTGAACTTCCACATGTTTGAATGTCCTTTATTTTATCTCACATGAAATGTATCCAGATTCTAGCATGGATAGCGCAAGGGTGGGAGAAGGGCCTGACTAGGGGAGAAGGGAAAGTGGGCTTTGTGCATTAGTATTGGAAAGGGAGAAAAAGCATTAAAAGATGACACTTTTTTGACTGCCTGCTCTATATGAGACACCATCTAAAAACTGATATTTTATACCACTTCTACTGGGGCTTCCCAGGTGGTGCAGTGATAAACGATCTGGCTGCCAGTACAGGAGATGCAAGAGATGCAGGTTCGATCCCTGGGTTGGGAGGATCCCCTGGAGAAGGAAATGGCAACCCACTCCAGTATTCTTGCCTGGGAGATCCCATGGACAGAGATACCTGGCATGCTATATATTCCATGGGCTCAGAGAGCATCGGACGTGATTGAGAACACATACAAACACACACCACCTCTACTAATAATTTTTTTGTTAATAAGATTTTTAATTATTGTGTTTAAAATGCTACAAAGGTACCACCTTTGACTAATGTGCTGAGGATATCCAATTGCTGCCTGCCTAACTGCTTGCCATCTGAATTCTAATTTGTCTGGGATTCTAGGATACAAATCATTTTCCCTCTGAACTTGGATGGTGATGCTTCACTGTCTTTTAAAATTTATTTAATTGCCTCCTGTTAGTCCTTTGTAGCTCGTCTGCTTTTTCCCTCTGGTAACTTTTGGGGTCCACTCTTATTTTTCTTGTTTTTTAGTTCTCAATGACATGTCTTGGGGTAGGCTTTTTCTGTTCACGTTGTGTTTGGTGAGCACTTGTCATCTGAGCTGTTTACTCCCTAGAAAATCGTCTTTTACTATTTATTTAGTAGTGTCCTCCCTTTTTTTTTCTTGTTTTTCTTTCCTTCTGTAACTTTTGTTATTCTGTGAAGGACGACATGAGTAGAACATCTAATGTTTCTTCTTTACAATGATATTTTCTATTTCTTTTAAAATCTGTTTCCAGGCAGTGCTTTCAATTCCTAAAATCAACCCCTCTCCTCAAAAAAGAGTTTCAGAGGATGGTGAAATATAAAATTATGTGTTCATTTTCTTAAAAGAAGTAGAAATATGTATGGTCTATCTCTTGTCTTGAACTAGAAGTCATTGAATGTTTGTAAGCAGGAAAATGACCAGATCAAACGTCATTTTGCAAAGGCCACTCTAGCTGTAGTTTGAAGTATAGCAGCATAAACAGGTTTTCCTGGAAATAATTATGTGATGCTTCTAACACCTAGTACATGATACAGGTGATAAACTGTTTATTAAAATAATGACCTAAATAGTATATTTTTATATATAAATAGATTGATATTTAGTGAAAATAGTACTTGGGCCGCCTCATGTGAAGAGTTGACTCGTTGGAAAAGACTGATGCTGGGAGGGATTGGAGGCAGGAGGAGAAGGGGACAACAGAGGATGAGATGACTGGATGGCATCACTGACTTGATGGACATGAGTCTGAGTGAACTCCGGGAGTTGGTAATGGACAGGGAGGCCTGACGCTCTACGATTCATGGGGTTGCAAAGAATCGGACACGCCTGAGCAACTGAACTGAACTGACTGATTGTCATAATATACAAACATAAAATATTAAGGGATTATATTTATATATTATCCCCATGCCAAAACAATTTATTCAGAAATTGTTGCATGTCTACTTACTGTAGCACTACTTTCTATCTATTGCTGAATACCATCCTCTCTTATAATAGAATATAAATGTGATTTTACATAGAATATCAATAAATGAGTCTTAAACCAGCCTTTGACTTCTAAAAGCTTAAAATTATTTATTTGCAGGATTTTAAAATGACACAGCTGTGAAGATCAAAATACTATCTAATACAGTGGCAATGATAATTAAATGAGATAAAATATATGATTTCATTTTCCCCTTTTTTTCTTTGCACTGTGAGCCCATTTTTTAACCATCTCTAGAATATCTCCATTACTAGCGTCAATTTAGTAATCCAAATCCCCTAATTTGTATTTGTGTGAAAATACTGGTGCTTTAAAGGGGACTGTTGCCAATTTATGGACTATATATATAAATATATATAAGAAGTGTTCTTGTTTTCTTCAGCCCTTTTGTGTACTTGATTAAAAAGTACTGGTAAGCTTTAGTGCTGTTAAAGAAATTCACATTGATTATTGCTAAATCTTTATACTGTGAATAATTTCTTTATCAAAGTTATACCTCTATAAATCCTAGTCACTTAAATGCAGTTTTTTAATATTTCCCACCTTAATTATTATGCTGTCATGTGATTTCTCTTTCATGTTATTGAATAGATTAAGGAAAATGCACTTAGACAAGTTGCTTTCATTTGAATCTGTCTTAAAAGAACTACACACGTATAAAAATTATAAGTGGTGGCAGAGGTTTATTATAGGGTCTCTCATTTGCTTCCTGTCTTTCACATAACCTGGAAAAGGGAAAGGAGGAAATTTTAAATCCATAAACTAATAAATTCAGTAGATTTCAAGAAAAATAATAAAAATTACAATAAAGAAGATTCCAGATTCCAAATATCTTCAACTGTGTGATTATGAATTAAAGATACTGCCAAACCACTATGCATTTTTCATAATTAATATATATTGTCCACCTTTCATGTTTCCTTATATAAATAAAAAGATTGTAATTTCAGATATTATTATTATACCTATTTGTTGCCTTTATTGTAAGTGAAAATTTTCGGTATGTTCTTGTCTCTTTCTGTGTGTTCAATGCGTATGTCCACACACGCACATGCACACATACAGTGTGGGCATGCACATTTACAGTGTAGACATGTATACACACAGCTGAGGGAGTAGTAAAAACAAAAGGTATTTTATTAAGTAAATAACACTCCTCAAAGGTCTTATTCAGTTTAAATAATAGATCAGAAGTTCATTTTTAGGGCACTAGCTTCTATTTTACATGGGAATTATTTTTAAATCCATATTATACTATTTTTTTCATAATTTGAATGTTATGATTTCTTGGTAGTGCTACAAAAATCTTTCTGCTTGATTTTTTTTTCTGTTCACAGTATTCAGAGTGGTCCATGTGACCTAGATATTGAAAATTGAAGTAGAGTGTGCTGCATTGCTGATATTTACTGTGAAACCTTGGAAACATTCTGCTTTCACAGGCTAGAATTATGGGGTGCACACTGTTTAATATTGCTGGTATTTTAAAAGGTCTCTGAAAGTCGGCACAATTATTTTTAATGCTGACATTAAAATATTGTTTTAAAATATTCAAATAATAAAAGAGAATACATTTGTATTCCAGTTAAAAATACACACATAATCATTGTTCATTTTAAAGTTTTAAATCTGCTAGGTAAGACTCATTACGGATCGTTTCCCGTTATTCACCTTGTGTTTAGAATTACAGTAATCTACTTGTTTTGAAATCCAACCCAATAAGGTACAGTTAGTCCTTTGCTATTTCCTAATTTTGGGTGAACTCTGTTAAATTAATTGAAAAATAAAATAGTATCTAGAATCTGCGGTATAAAAATTATGCTCATTAAGAGAAGTTATTTTATCATCTGTCAAATTAATATAGAGTATCTTTTCCAACAAATCAGGTTTTGCATTCAGGAAGCCGTGTTCTCCCAGCATGGAAAGCTGTTTCACTCTTTAATACTTTTGTGTAAAAAATAAAACATGGAAAGGAAAGCACTGAATTAGTTAAATCATCTGAACAGTGACTAACTTTCAAGTCATATATGTACTGAAAGGATCTGATTTGTTTTCTCTTTACTCATTGTAAAAATATTGTACAAAAGAAGAAATAACTGATTACATCATGATTCTCAGCTAAGAAAATTGAAGCACAGATGTGCTAAAGATCAACTGTGTAGTTTTATTTGTCTTCTTGATGACAGAAAGATTAGCTTACCAAACTAATTCATAGGTTTCTTTATGTAGTCAGGGAAAGCTACCAAGTACCAGGGCAGATAACCAGAATCCATATTGAGAAGTCTAAGACCATAAACTGGAAACTAGGTATGTAGAATCCAATCTGAAGTACAAGGAGAGGCAGAAATAAGTAAGGAGTACAACCAGGTTAGGCAGAAGCTGCACAGAATGTGATGCAATAAACAAATACAATAAGCAAATACACAAGAGTGGCCCAGAACCAGGGCTCTAATAGAAAGTAAGGGCAAGAATATTTTAATACCTTTTCGGAAAGTGGGAATGGGAAGCATATCCGGACTATAAACGTCTTACAATTTAGCAGTCATCTAGCTTTGATTTGTCTCCAGCTTCCTTTTTCCAAACCATTCTTTATTTCATAGAACAGTCTTCTAAAAGCTGTATAATGAAGGCCAGGAAAAATATCATTTGTCAAGTAACCAGGAAAATTAAAACACACACATACACACACACATATATTCTTCATATTTTCTTTCTTGAAACTTCACATTGCCCTTAACCTTATTGTGTAAAAGTTTCTTAGCAGTCCAAGAAAAAGAAATCTGTAAACCCAAGCTTTGCTTAACTTGTTAGACCTGGAACACTATTTTGCATCACATCAAATCCCACACTTTGGAGCTATGTTCTCCCAGATACCAGTTTGAGAAACTAGCTATCCTTTTTATGAGAACTTCAGTAAACTGTTGGAAAAGCCATTTTTAAAAGGTAAGGTATATGCTGAATAAACGAATGAATTTGTCAGTATTTGCTAACATAGCTGTTCAACTTTGCACAGGATCCAGTCTTTGATATAGGAAGGGCTCACATTATTTGTATAGTCAAACAAATAGGAAATCACCATAGCTACTCATTTTTAAAGGTCACTTAGTTTGTTGAGTTATATAAGCTAGACTCCACAACACAGAACCACTGATCTATATTTTGGGCAGCAGTCACTAGACATAATAAGAGCCCCAAATCATGTTTCACAAAAATTATATTGTGCTGTTAGTAATTCCTTATAAAGAGGACTCCAACTAAAAGGCTTCTGAAGTGATCTTGTCTCACCAAGACACACAGAATGGCCAGTAGCCAGGATTGTACTTTCTGTTCTGAATCTGCCATCAGCTGTCTGTGAGACATTATAGACATTATCTGAAAAATGAGGAGACTTCCACTTCCCAGCTTGATGTTAAAAATGAACTTCTTGTGTATGGTGTTAGAAAGAGGTCTAGTTTCATTCTTTTACAAGTGGTTGACCAGTTTTCCCAGCACCACCTGTTAAAGAGACTGTCTACTCCATTGTATATTCTTGCCTCCTTTGTCGAAGATAAAGTGTCCATAGGTGTGTGGATTTATCTCAGGGCTTTCTATTTTGTTCCATTGATCTATATTTCTGTCTTTGTGCCAGTACCATACTGTCTTAATGACTGTGGCTTTGTAGTAGAGCCTGAAGTCAGGCAAGTTGATTCCTCCAGTTCCATTCTTCTTTCTCAAGATTGCTTTGGCTATTCGAGGTTTTTTGTATTTCCATACAAATCTTGAGATTATTTGATCTAGTTCTGTGAAAAATACTGCTGGTAGCTTGATAGGAATTGCATTGAATCTGTAGATTGCTTTGGGTAGTATACTCATTTTCACTATATTGACTCTTCGACCCATGAGCGTGGTATTTCTCCATCTATTAGTGTCCTCTTTGATTTCTTTCATCATCAGTGTTTTATAGTTTTCGATATATAGGTCTTTAGTTTCTTTAGGTAGGTATATTTCTAAGTATTTTATTCTTTTCGTTGCAATGGTGAATGGAATTGTTTCCTTAACTCCTTTTTCTACTTTCTCATTATTAGTGTATAGGAATGCAAGGGATTTCTGAGTGTTGATTTTATATCCTGCAACTTTACTATATTCATTGATTAGCTCTAGTAGTTTTCAACATTTTAGTTGAATGGTTGCTCCTTCAACCAAGAATACTAAAAAGTAGCAAACTTGGGCTGAAAACTAGAACTCTGGCCATATTATACAACTGTGACTATATAATCCCAGGTTTGATGCCAGTTTATTGATTTAGCCAGATGAGGGCTGAGGTAAAGACACAAAGATAGAGCCAAGGTTCAGCTACACCATGTTGATGGAACCCACAAAGTTTGGAACTTAGACTTTGGTCGCTCCATGAAAGGGACTTGTACTCCCTCAGTCATGCCTGGTGTTTGTTTTTCTCTGTAAGTCCTTCATTTCCCTTTACATTTTCCAGAAGGCCGTCTGTGTGTGTGTGTGTGTGTGTGTGTTCACATGCATGCACGTGCATGTGTGTGAATGCCATATTTAATCATTTTTAACTTTACCCCGCAAAGTAATTTTTCCTTAGAATTCATAGCATAACAATTACACAGCAACTTACATTACTCATGGCCCTCTCTCCAGGTCAACTGTTAAAAACATTGGAAATCACTGGAGTTCTTCATAAATATTCCAGCTCTGTTTCCTTTAGCTTATGGTATTATTCAACTTCTTCACCTGCTGCAAGCCATCAGGACCAAAAGACTTATTGTTACCAATAAAATGTGAGCAAAGCAAAAAAAAAAAAATGAACTTCTAAAATATTCTAAGTTCTGTGCTCATTCTATATCCAATATTAATGTGAATTTCCAAAAGATGGAGATAGTATTGAAAGTTTCTCTGTCACGTTGTATTTTAAGTGATCCTCCAAACATAGATTGGGAAATACAGGACTAAATATATTCCAAAATTTCTTCTAATTCTGAAATGTTATGTTCAATGATTTTAAGTTATCTATATACATTTTTATCCTTACAAAAAGAGGATTATATATTTATAAGCAAAGAAAAATATCTTAGGTTACAGAATTGTCTTATACAACTGCACATTTAATTAAAAACAATATATGTATGATTTTAGAGTATTTAGAGTGTTAAAATTTTTTAAGTTATAATAGTATTGGTCTTTATGGTTTCTAGCTAAAATACTCTGAATCATGCAAATATTATTCTTTACATTAAAAATTGGCATGTTACAACTCAAAGGAAATAATAGCTAAAGAAGAAATAGTTTTTCCAAAATAGGAGCAGTGTTGGGTTATGTCACTTGATTTAGTGTCATGTGTCATTGTATATTCTTCTAAAACATTTCAGAATGTGACATTGTAGTAAATTTCTGTTATAAGAAAGAAAAAATAATGGAAGGATATTTTATTTCTTTGGTGGTAGAGTAGAACACAGAATGACTCAGGTTTTCTTAAGAAAAATGTACTTGGAAAAATTATTTGGGGTAGGAGACCTTTAGAAGAGACTCACTGGCAAAATTTGGGACAATATGAACAAAAGCTTTTCCTTAAATTAGAATGACAGCTAAAACAAGAAGCAATGGAGTTAGGAAACCATCAATAGTATGCTAAAATTAATGAGTAAAATTTTACATAAAATATTGTCAAAATCTTTCCCCATGTATAACTTTTTAATTATAAAGGAAACAAAGGAAAGTAATTTGGCAGTGGAAAAACTGATGGATATCACATTAACAAACTGATCAAATATAATACTACCAATATTATATTAAACTGACATTTCATGTGCCTCCTGATGTGATGCACTTGAACAGCACACAACTTTGCCTCTGTAGTATTCCCACCAAAATGCATAACACAAAGGTAATCATGAGGAAATTCAGGGTAAAAATGAAGGACATTTAACAAAATAACTGGCCTGCATTCTTCAAAACAGATTCAAAAGATTAGAGTTTATAGACAGAGTGCCTGAAGAACTTTGGGTGAATGTTTGTGACATTGTACAGGAGGCAGGAATCAAGACCATCCCCAGAGAAAAGAAATGCATAAAGCTGAAATGGTTGTCTGAGGAGGCCTTACAAATAGCTATGAATAGAAGAGAAATGAAGGAAACGGAGAAAAGGAAAGATATACCCATTGGACTACAGAGTTCCAAAGTATAGCAAGGAGAGATAAGAAAGCCTTTCTCAGTGATCAGTGCAAAGAAATAGAGGAAAACAATAGAATGGGAAAGACTAGAGATCTCTTCAACAAAATTAGAGATACCAGGCGAACATTTCATGAAAAGATGCGCACAGTAAAGGACAGATATGGTATGGACCTAAAAGAAGCAGAAGATATTAAGAGGTAGCAAGAAATATATAAAAGAACTATACAAAAAGCATCTTCACAACCCAGATAACTATGATGGTGTGATCACTCACCTAGAGCCAGATATCCTGGAATGCAAAGTCAAGTGGACCTTAGGAAGCATCACTACCTCAAAGCTAGTGGAGATGATGGAATTCCAGCTGATCTATTTCAAATCTGAAAAGATGATGCTATGAAAGTGCTGCACTCAATATGCCAGCAAATCTGGAAAACTCAGCAGTGGCCACAGGACTGGAAAAGGTCAGTTTTCATCCCAGTCCCAAAGAAAGACAATGCCAAAGAATGTTCAAACTGCCGCACAATTGCGCTCATCTCACAGGCTAGTAAAGTAATGCTCAAAATTCTCCAAGTCGGACACCAACAGTACGTGAACCGAGAACTTCCAGATGTTCAAGCTGCATTTAGAAAAGGCAGAGGAACGAGAGATCAAATTGCCAACATCCATTGGATCATTGGAAAAGCAAGAGAGTTCCAGAAAATCACCTACTTCTGCTTTATTGACTATGCCAAAGCCTTTGACTATATGGACCACAACAAACTCTGGAAAATTCTGAAAGAGATGGGAATACCAGACCACCTGACCTGCCTCTTAAGAAAACTGTATGCAGGTCAGGAAGCAATGGTTAGAACTGGACATAGAACAGCAGACTGGTTCCAAATAGGGAAAGGAATACGTCAAGGCTGTTGTCACCGTGCTTATTTACCTTATGTGCAGAGTTCATCATGAGAAATGCTGGGCTGGAAGAAGTACAAGATGGAATCAAGATTGCTGGGAGAAATATCAGTAACTTCAGATAAGCAGATGACACCATCCTTATGGCAGAAAGCAAAGAAGAACTGAAGAGCCTCTTGAAAGTGAGAGAGGAGAGTGAAAATGTTAGCTTAAAACTCAACAGTCAAAAAACTAAGATGGCATCTGGTCCCATCATAGATGAGGAAAGAGTGAGAGACTCTTTGGGGCTCCAAAATCACTGCAGATGGTGACTGCAGCCATGAAATTAAAAGACGCTTACTCCTTGAAAGAAAAGTTATGACCATCCTAGACAGCATATTAAAAAATAAAGACATTACTTTACCAACAAAGGTCCATCTAGTCAAAGCTATGGTTTTTCCAGTAGTCATGTATGGATGTGAGATTTGGACTATAAAGGAAGCTGAGCGGCAAAGAATTGATGCTTTTGAACTGTGGTGTTGGAGAAGACTCTTGAGAGTCCCTTGGATTGCAAGGAGATCCAACCAGTCCATCCTAAAGGAAATCAGTCCTGAATATTCATTGGAAGGACTGGTGCTAAAGCTGAAACTCCAGTACTTTGGCCATCTGATGCAAAGAGCTGACTCATTGGAAAAACCCTGATGCTGGGAAAGATGGAAGGCGGGAGGAAAAGGGAACGACAGAGGATGAGGTGGTTGGATGGCATCACTTACTCAATGGACATGAGTTTGGGTCAACCCCGGGAGTTGGTGATGGACAGGGAAGCCTGGTGTGCTCCAGTCCATGGGGTCACAAAGAGTTGGACACGACTGAGTGACTGAACTGAACTAATGCTGCTGCTAAGTCGCTTCAGTCATGTCTGACTCTTAGTGACCCCATGGACTGCAGCCTACCAGGCTCCGCCGTCCATGGAATTTTCCAGGCAAGAGTACTGGAGTGGGTTGCCATTGCCTCCTCCAAGAACCATAAGCTATATAGTCTTTATACACAAATCAATATTTGGGTTTTTTTTCAGAATTTAAATACAACTTTTTGGCTGACATCAGAGTTGGCAAGTCAGAGTAAAATCCAGAGGACTGAATTGTTTTATGGTTTAAATTTTTTAAGATATTTTCCATTTAGTAGATACTTAGAAGACAAAGACTGTAATAGATTGAGATAACAGCTGGTCTAATTTTTGAATCCAAGGGTCTAAACCAAAAACAAATATTCAAGAGAGGTTAAGTAAGAGGGACATCTTTTTGGTGGGGGGGTGGGGTTAGTTCAGAGGTCTTGTAGGTCTTCACATCTGCTTCCCTAGTAGCTCAGAGGGTAAAGAGTCTGCCTGCAATGTGGGAGACCTGGGTTCGAGACCTGGGTTCAATCCCTGGGTCAGGAAGATCACCTGGAGAAGGAAATGGCAACACAGTCTAGTACTCTTGCCTGGAAAATCCCATGGACAGAGAAACCAGGTAGACCACAGTCCATGGGATCGCAAAGAGTCAGGCACGACTGAGTGACTTCACTTCACTTCACTTAAGTCTTCATAGAACCGTTCAGCTTCTTCAGCATAGGTTTGGATTACTGTGATATTGAATGGTTTGCCTTGGAGATGAACAGAGATCATTCTGTCGTTTTTGAGATTGCATCCAAGTACTGCACTTTGGACTCTTGTTGACCATGATAACTACTGCATTTCTTCTAAGGGATTCCTGCCCACAGTAGTAGATATAATGGTCATCTGAGTTAAATTCACCCATTCCAGTCCATTTTGCTGATTCCTAGATGTTCACTCTTGCCATCTCCTGTTTGACCACTTCCAATTTGCCTTGATTCATGGACCTAACATTCCAGGTTCCTATGAAATATTGCTCTTTACAGCATCAGATCTTGCTTCTATCACCAGTCACATCCACAGCTGGGTATTGTTTTCGTTTTGGCTCCATCCCTTCATTCTTTCTGGAGTTATTTCTCCACTGATCTCCAGTAGCATATTGGGCACTTACCAACCTAGGGAGTTCCTCTTTAGTATCCTATCATTTTGCCTTTTCATACTCGTCATGGGGTTCTCAAGGCAGGAATACTGAAGTGGTTTGCGATTCCCTTCTCCAGTGGACCACATTCTGTCTGGACCTCTCCACCATGACCCGTCTGTCTTGGGTGGCCCCACACAGCATGTAGTTTCATTGAGTTAGACAAGGCTGTGGTCCATATGATCAGATTGGCTAGTTTTCTGTGATTATGGTTTCAATGTGTTTGTCCTCTGATGCCCTCTCGCAACACCTACAGTCTTACTTGGGTTTCTATTACATTGGACATGGGGTATCTCTTCACGGCTGCTCCAGCAAAAGCACAGCTGCTGCTCTTTACCTTGGACAAATTTCCCCTCCTGACCTTGAAAGTGGGGTAGCTCCTCTCAGCCCTCCTGCACCCACGCAGCCACCGCTCCTTGGACATGGGGTTGCTCCTCTCATCTGCCACCCCTAACCTCGGATGTGGGGTTGCTCCTCTCGGCCGCTCCTGCACCATCGCAGCCTTGGGTAATTATATGTGAATATATGAGTATGTTTGAAGCAGGATTTTTAAATTATTTTGATGCATCTGTGTAATAACTTTTTTTCCTGGCCATGCCATGCAACATATGGCTGACCAGGGATTGAACCCATGGCCTCTTGCTGTGGAAGCACAAAGTCTTAACCGCTGTACTGCCAGGGACCTCCCAGGAAGGACTATTCTTAACATTATAAATATTAAGAGAGATGAAAGGATTTTTTTTCTCATAGAAAATTTAATAGCATAGCTTTCTAAGAAATGTAAATGTATATGCATTTCAGCAAATTATTTTTTCTAATGAATCTTTTTAATTCCACCAAGAATTTTATAGTTTACATTCAAAATGTATTGAATAAAATATGTTGATAATATTCTTGCCCCTTTAACAACCATATAACTTCTCTGAGAAATTTGTCCATGTCATCATGCAAAATTATTTAGAGAATTAAATCTTGGTACTCTTATCTACATAAGGAGGGATTCAGCACCAGTGTTGACCTACTTTTTTTTCTCATTCAGATTTTTTTTTAACAAAAGAATAACTGTCTCACATCAAGATTTGAAGCCAAAATTTTATTGTAATGTATTAAAGAAGAGAAACTCATTCTTCTTGTGTTTCTTTAATCTGGATATCAGGTTATACCCTATCAACAGCTACCAGATGGAGAGAAAAAAAAATACTCTAGGAAGCTAGGCTATAAATACTAGGTTAATTCCAGAATTTCAAGATTTCAAAATTTTGCTAAAGCTTCTCTAAACTGTCTGATCTTTTAGTAAGAAAATCAGTTTAGAGTGGAAAAGAAAGGTATAGAATCTCAGGTTGAGGTCTATATACATCAGATGGTTTCATCATCCTCTTAAACTTTCTGTTAAAGCCATTTTTGGTTCTCTGATCTCCTCACTGGTTGGGTGGGTTCAAAGAAATAGTTTAGTTGAGAATAAAAAGTGATTTTCCCCCATAATACCAGTGTTGTAATTCTTTTATACATCTAATGGCCTTCCCATTTTAAAAATCAGTGTGTTAAATTTACCCTTACTGTCAGTGATTGAATGCACAGTTGGAAAAGCTGCTTTGGCATTCATTCATTCGTTGAGTATAATTCATGCACATGTGTGTCAGGTTCTGTAGGTGGATTAACACGGCAGACCTAGAAGATATAGTTCACATTCTCTTGTTCCTTAAGACAAGCAAATTGAACCATAACAATGCATATAATAAATGTGATAAAGTAAGCAAAATGTGTTATGTAGTTATGTAATAATAGCTCCTAACCCACACTGGTAGTTGTGAAAGTCAGTAATTCTGACTACCAAAGATGGGGTTAGTAAAATATGAAGTGAATCATATCACGTCAGCTTTTTCAAGATAAACATTAATCTTACTAACGTTACCAATTTATTGAATGTCTATGATATGTTAAATGTTACAGTAAATATAATCTATCATCTGCATTAGATACCTTATATAATAATATTGAGGATTTTTCCCTAAGAAAGCATTTGTTTTATTCCTTCTGTTTATTGGACTTATGGTTAACTTGTATACACCACTTCATACCATACAACTCACGTGTATCATAGGCTTTCAGAGGTACCCAAAGAAAACTATGTATTCATTAGTAAAACTTCATCCTTTACTGCTGTAAACCCAACTCAAACTCATGTTCTACCAGTGATTGTTGGATCATTTCATCCTTATGTATGAAGAACAGTAAATCTTGATTACGCTGTGAGCCCTCACTAATAGGAAAAGTATCGTGATGTAGTGTTTCTGAAAAGTAGTAGTAATAAATTTGAAGAAACAACCTTGAACAGAGAGGGAGACTCCAAATACAAGAAAAAGATAATACAGGAATTAAGATGAAAGATAAGAAAGTGGGAAAGGTTAGCAAAGAGGACTTGAGTTTCCGTGAAATAGGTAAATGGGAAAAATGTCGTGGGCTGAAGAAGTTTGAGGAATTTAATAGTCAAATATCATGCAGAAGGACTTAATGGAAAGTCACTTGTCCTTGAAGTTGGGATGTTGGGCAGTCTTTGTTATTTTCTACAATTCGGTCAGTGTTCTTCACTAACTGCTAGCACAGTAACTGAGGAAAGCTAACAGTCTTTATCAGTTGTCCTAATTAGCTCTCTTTAGTGTAATGGAAACCTATATCTTATCTTTAGTTGCATACTGGAATAAACCGTAGTTTAGTTGTATATAATCATCTAATTTTTAAAAGAATTATCTGTTGATATGGCTACGAAATAAATTTTTAACTTTGTTAAGAAAAGGCTTTAGTGAAAAATGACAATTAGTTCTATAATATCATAGGAAAGCAAGCAGGCCTAATTTATGAATAATTTCAACTATTCAAAGTTTTCAGGAAGCAGAGAGAATACCTTTGAGAAGATTTTGTTTATTTATTTTTTATTTACACTCATGATCTTGATAGATCTAAGTCATTTGGGGAATAATACCTCTTATTCAATGATACCATTTTATTACAGTGAGAAGTACCTAGTGAATAACCAAGATTATGACCTAGAACAATAATGATTTTTATTGATTTCTGTCTCATATGGGACAAAATTAAAACATGTTCATCTGTATTTTCTATTTTGCCTTTTTTTAAATTTATTTATTTTTTTTTTTTTAAAATTACAATACTGTATTTGTTTTGCCATACATTGACACGACACAATCTCCCAATGCCGAAGCCCCCTCCCACCTCCCACCCCACATCCTCTACTTGAATCATCCTGTGCATCAGCCCCATGCATCCTGCATCCTACATTGAACATAGATTGGCGCTTCGTTTCTTACAGGAAAGTATACATGTTTCATTGCCATTCTCCCAAACTATCCCACCCTTTCCCTCTCCCTCAGAGTACAAAAGTCCACTCTATAACTCTGTGTCTCTTTGTTGTCTCACATATAGGGTCATCACCACTGTCTTCTAAATTCCATATATATGTGTCAGTATACTGTATTGGTGTTTTTCTTTCTGGCTTACTTCACTCTGTATAATCGGTTCCAATTTCATCCATCTCATTAGAACTGAGTCAAATTTATTCTTTTTAAGGGCTGAGTAGTATTCCATAGTGTATATGTACCACAGCTTTCTTATCCATTCATCTGCTGATGGACATCTAGGTTGCTTCCATGTCCTGGCTATTATAAACAGCGCTGCAATGAACATTGGGGTACATGTGTCTCTTTCAATTCTGGTTTCCTCGGTGTGTATGCCCAGCAGTGGGATTGCTGGGTCATAAGGCAGTTCTATTTGCAATTTTTAAGGAATCTCCACACTGTTTTCCATAATGGCTGTACTAGTTTGCATTCCCACCAGCAGTGTAAGAGGGTTCCCTTTTCTCCACATCCTCTCCAGCATTTATTGCTTGTAGACTTTTGGATCGCAGCTATTCTGACTGGTGTGAAATGGTACCTCGTTGTGGTCTTGATTTGCATTTCTCTGATAATGAGTGATGTTGAACATCTTTTCATGTGTTTGTTAGCCATCCGTATGTCTTCTTTGGAGAAATGCCTATTTAGTTCTTTGGCCCATTTTTTTATTGGATCATTTATTTTTCTGGAGTTGAGCTGCATAAGTTGCTTATATATCTTTGAGATTAGTTGTTTGTCAGTTGTTTCATTTGCTATTGTTTTCTCCCATTCAGAAGGCTGTCTTTTCACCTTGCTTGTAGTTTCCTTTGTTGTGCAGAAGTTTTTAATTTTAATTAGATCCCATTTGTTTATCTTTGCTTTTATTTCCAGTATACTGGGAGGTGGATCATAGAGGATCCTGCTGTGATTTATGTCGGAGAGTGTTTTGCCTATGTTCTCCTCTAGGAGTTTTATAGTTTCTGGTCTTACATTTAGATCTTTAATCCATTTTGAGTTTATTTTTGTGTATGGTGTTAGAAAGGGGTCTAGTTTCATTCTTTTACAAGTGGTTGACCAGTTTTCCCAGCACCACCTGTTAAAGAGACTGTCTTTACTCCATTGTATATTCTTGCCTCCTTTGTCGAAGATAAGGTGTCCATAGGTGTGTGGGTTAATCTCAGGGCTTTCTATTTTGTTCCATTGATCTATATTTCTGTCTTTGTGCCAGTACCATACTGTCTTAATGACTGTGGCTTTGTAGTAGAGCCTGAAGTCAGGCAAGTTGATTCCTCCAGTTCCATTTTTCTTTCTCAAGATTGCTTTGGCTATTCGAGGCTTTTTGTATTTCCATACAAATCTTGAGATTATTTGATCTAGTTCTGTGAAAAAAAACTGCTGGTAGCTTGATGGGAATTGCATTGAATCTGTAGATTGCTTTAGGTAGAATACTCATTTTCACTATATTGACTCTTCCGACCCATTAGCATGGTATATTTCTCCATCTATTAGTGTCCTCTTTGATTTCTTTCATCAGTGTTTTATAGTTTTTGATATATAGGTCTTTAGTTTCTTTAGGTAGGAATATTCCTAAGTATTTTATTCTTTTCGTTGCAATGGTGAATGGAATTGTTTCCTTAACTTCTTTTTCTACTTTCTCATTATTAGTGTATAGGAATGCAAGGGATTTCTGAGTGTTGATTTTATATCCTGCAACTTTACTATATTCATTGATTAGCTCTAGTAGTTTTCTGGTCGAGTCTTTAGGATTTTCTATGTAGAGGATCATGTCATCTGCAAACAGTGAGAGTTTTACTTCTTCTTTTCCAATTTGGATTCCTTGTATTTCTTTTTCTGCTCTGATTGCTGTGGCCAAAACTTCCAGTACGATGTTGAAGAGTAGTGGTGAAAGTGGACACCCTTGTCTTGTTCCTGACTTTAGGGGAAATGGTTTCAATTTTTCGCCATTGAGGATAATGTTAGCTGTGGGTTTGTCATATATAGCTTTTATTATGTTGAGGTATGTTCCTTCTATTCCTGCTTTCTGGAGAGTTTTTATCATAAATGGATGCTGAATTTTGTCAAAGGCTTTTTCTGCATCTATTGAGATAATCATATGATTTTTATTTCTCAGTTTGTTAATGTGATGAATTACATTGATTGACTTGCGGATATTGAAGAATCCTTGCATCCCTGGGATAAAGCCCACTTGGTCATGGTGTATGATCTTTTTAATGTGTTGCTGGATTCTGATTGCTAGGATTTTGTTGAGGATTTTTGCGTCTATGTTCATCAGTGATATTGGCCTGTAGCTTTCTTTTTTGTGGTGTCTTTGTCAGGTTTTGGTATTAGGGTGATGGTGGCCTCATAGAATGAGTTTGGAAGTTTACCTTCCTCTGCAATTTTCTGGAATAGCTTCAGTAAGATAGGTGTTAGCTCTTCTCGGAATTTTTGGTAGAATTCAGCTGTGAAGCCGTCTGGACCTGGGCTTTTGTTTGCTGGAAGATTTCTGATTACAGTTTCAATTTCCGTGCTTGTGATGGGTCTGTTAAGATTTTCTATTTCTTCCTGGTTCAGTTTTGGAAAATTGTACTTTTCTAAGAATTTGTCCATTTCTTCCAAGTTGTCCATTTTATTGGCATATAATTGCTGATAGTAGTCTCTTATGATTCTTTGTATTTCTGTGTTGTCTGTCGTGATCTCTCCATTTTCATTTCTAATTTTGTTGATTTGATTTTTTTCTCTTTGTTTCTTGATGAGTCTGGCTAATGGTTTGTCAATTTTATTTATCCTTTCAAAGAACCAGCTTTTTGCTTTGTTGATTTTTGCTATGGTCTCTTTTTGTTTCTTTTGCATTTATTTCTGCCCTAATTTTTAGGATTTCTTTCCTTCTACTAACTCTGGGGTTCTCTATGTCTTCCTTTTCTAGTTGCTTTAGGTGTAGAGTTAGGTTATTTATTTGATTTTTTTCTTGTTTCTTGAGGTATGCCTGTATTGCTATGAACTTTCCTCTTAGGACTGCTTTTAAAGTGTCCCAAAGGTTCTGTGTTGTTGTGTTTTCATTTTCATTCGTTTCGATGCATATTTTGATTTCTTTTTGATTTCTTCTGTGATTTGTTGATTATTCAGTAGGGTGTTGTTCAGCCTCCAAATGTTGGAATTTTTAATAGTTTTTCTCCTATAATTGAGATCTAACCTTAGTGCATTATGGTCAGAGAAGATGCTTGGAATAATTTCGATTTTTTTTGAATTTATCAAGGTTAGATTTATGACCCAGAATGTGATCTATCCTGGAAAAGGTTCCGTGTGGACTTGAGTAAAAGGTGAAATTCATTGTTTTGGGGTGAAATGTCCTGTAGATATCAATTAGGTCTAACCGGTCAATTGTATCGTTTAACGTTTGCGTTTCTTTGTTAATTTTCTGCTTAGTTGATCTGTCCATAGGTGTGAGTGGGGTATTAAAGTCTCCCACTAGTATTGTGTTATTATTAATTTCCCCTTTCATGCTTGTTAGCATTTGTCTTACGTATTGCGGTGCTCCTATGTTGGGTGCATATATATTTATAATTGTTATATCTTCTTCTTGGATTGATCCTTTAATCATTATGTAGTGGCCTTCTTTGTCCCTTTTCACAGCCTTTGTTTTAAAGTCTATTTTATCGGATATGAGTATTGCTACTCCTGCTTTCTTTTGGTCTTTATTTGCATGGAATATCTTTTCCAGCCCTTCACTTTTAGTCTGTATGTGTCCATTGTTTTGAGGTGGGTCTCTTGTAGGCAGCATATATAGGGATCTTGTTTTTGTATCCATTCAGCCAGTCTTTGCCTTTTGTTTGGGGCATTCAACCCATTTACATTTAAGGTAATTATTGATAAGTATGCTCCTGTTGCCATTTACTTTATTGTTTTGGGTTCAGGTTTATACGTCCTTTTGTGTTTCCTTTCTAAAGTCTATCCTTTAGTATTTGTTGGAGAGCTGGTTTGGTGGTGCTGAATTCTCTCAGCTTTTGCTTGTCTGTAAAGCTTTTGATTTCTCCTTCATATTTGAATGAGATCCTTGCTGGGTACAGTAGTCTTGGCTGAAGGTTATTATCTTTCAAATACTATTTTTGCTTTAACATTATATATTGCATCTATTCTTTTCAATAGTTGATAAATTATTGGTAAAAACTTTCTGGGTGAAAGTATGCTGAAACCTTTAGGATTTTGAAAATTTCTAACTGATGGTATTGATATAACATAAATGTTGATAATAGCTTAAATTTTATTTGTTTGTTTGTTTTTGTCTGCGCTTGGTCTTTGTTCCTGTGCATGGGTTTTCTCTAGTTGTGGCAAGCGGGGGCTACTCTTCCTTCCCGTGCGCTGGCTTCTCGTTGCGCTGGCTTCTCTTGTTGTCAGTCATGGGCTCTAGAGCACACAGGCTTCACTAGTTGTAGCATGCAGGCTTTGTAGTTGTGGGACTTGAACTTAGTTGCTTCGGCCACAGCATGTGGAATCTTCCCAAGTCAGGGATTGAACCCATGTCCCCAGCATTGGCAGGCAGATTCTTAACCACTGAACCACCAGGGACATCCTGGCTTAAATTTAAAAATGAACAAGCTTCTGTCTACCTGCAAGTCCACTTTTAGGAAACTCTGAAACCAATTACATATGCTGAAAAATCCCCAATTAAAGCATGAACCAAGTAAAATACACTCAATAGACATCAGGTGACTATAATCCTTTTTTAATATTTAGCCAATTAGAATTATTCTTAATACTGTAACATAGGCTTTGTGTCTTTCCTCCACACTCTCCTTTTTCAGAGCATTCCTTGTACATGTTAAATCTAGGCTTACATGATGACATTACTAGGGTCAGAGTGACTTACCAGATGCCAATTTGCCACAACTAGAATGTTGCAAAGCCTAGATCACGGCACACAGACCTATTTACTTGTTCCAGACTAAAAAAGTATCTTTGTATATGTGTGTATACACGTGTATGCCCTTGTATTCCTTTATCGTAAAGATAGAGGGTAGAACAATTCTGAATGTATATGTAGAGTTTAACAGTCTTTAGTCATCATACTATCTTTTACAATGTAAAAGACCCTTTAGCAGCACTAAGCAATATAAGACCAGGTTCTATTATTTCTTAATATGGGTCTAAGGAATCCTGATTCCTTACTTCTTTTTTAACCTTGATAAATTTCTTTGTTAACCGGTGCTTGTTGAACACTTTCTAAGTGTAACCTAAAGTTTAAATAAGTGACATTAAAGAGAAGAAAATGAAACTGGGGCCCCTGTTGATCTTCTGTTGAAGTGTTTTCTCATAGTAGGAGCACTAGCAGGTGACCAGTCTGCTCCCTTGCCCTGGGGTTGAGGTGTGGAGGACAGAATACATCCTCTCAAGAGTCTGGGATACTAAAGAAGATGATCTTTCAGAGACATGTGCAGATTGGCGCAGCAGATACAAAATAATAATGCAGATTCTACTGTCCTCCTGAATGGTCATATCTAGCCTCATTTCAATCACAAATGCATGTCACTATACTTATATTTTAGAGCATTTCTTTCTTTTACTCCTAAATGTGCTTTTTTTTCTTAACATTAGAAAATGATACTGTTTTAAATACTTGATTATTGCAGCATAATGATTTTATTTTGAATTCAAATTAACTTGTTAGCTAACATTATTTAGTGCCTGTTGTATACAAATATTATATTAAATATAGATCCTGAATGCCACAGCCCTGGCCTTTTATTTAGCATTCTTTCCAAAGTATAATGTTGTTGTTCATTTGTTCAGTCATGTCCAACTGCAGCACGACAGGCTTCCCTGTCCTTCACTATCTCCTAGAGTTTGCTCAGATTCATGTCCATTAAGTCAATGATGCCATCCAACCATCTCATCCTTTGTCATCCCCTTCTCTTTCTGCCCTCAGTCTTTCCCAGCATCAAGGTCTTTTCCAATGAGTTGGCTCTTCAATTCAGGTGGCCAAAGTATTTGAGTTTCAACATCAGTCCTTCCAGTGAATATTCAGAACTGATTTCCTTTAGGATGGACCGGTTGGATCTCCTTGCAGTCCAAGGGACTTTCTAGTCTTCTCCAGCCCACAGTTCAAAACCATCAATTCTTCATCACTCAGCCTTCTTTATGGTCCAACTCTCGCATCTGTACATGACTACTGGAAAAACCATAACTTTGACTATATGGAATTTTGTCAGCAAAGTTGAGCAGAATGTCAAACAGATGTCTCTGTTTTTTAATATGCTGCCTAGCTTTGTCATAGTTTTTCTTCCAAGGAGCAAGTATCATAGTGTAATTAATAAAAAGTCTATAAGCACCAGCTCCAGAACACCATGTTTTAATAGCATGTCAGGTCTGTTGCTGAATCTTTATTAGTAACAAAATTTTAGGGAAGAAATATTTTTAAATCATGTTCTTGTATCAGTCAAGATTCTTTATTACAAATATTAGTAACATAATCCTTTCTGACCATTTTAACATTAAAGGAATCATTAAAAGGTATTAATTTTAATTATATTTTTGTTTATATTTATATATTTCTATTATTTTATGTTATATAAATTATGTAAAAATATAAAATCTATATTATATAATAGCACTATTATTATATAATAATATAAATAATAATTATTTAATTATAATTATTAGGTAGATTTTGTATTTATATAAATTTAATTATAATTAAATAAGTAGCTAACAGACTCCATTAGGACCAAAGAGCTGGCTCTGAAGTTAATAACATTATCTAAGCATCTTCTAGGAGCTCCTCTAGCAAAGAAAAAAGAAAACAGTCTTTCCAGTGGCTCCCAGCACTTATGATGCATTCATCTAAACACCACTGTTATCCCCAAAGAACCTCATGTTTCCACCACCAAATCAAGTTTTCCAAGAAGAGTTGCATCCTCTGGCTGTTTACTCTGGATTTGATTACTGGAACTTAAGACACTTGCCTAGCTGCAAGTCAGTCTGAGATTACTAGTTTTCTAGTCTCTGCCTTGAGAAGATTGGAATCCTGTTGTAGAAAGTTAACCAGAGATAAAGTGTTCAAAACTTTCTGGCAGCCAAGGTGACCAGTGTCTATAGATGACAGTGAACTAGATTAATTTTCATCTTAAATTTTCACTGTAGCATTTACAATCTTTAGAGGTCAAATATAGGTCATTGTCTTTATTTAGTAAATCTATCCCAATTTTAACCTTCAATAAGCAATAAATTATTTTCCCAGTAAATCACTTCCACCAGATATTTTTAAAATATTTGTTTATTTATTAGGCTGCATCAGGTCTTAGTTGTGGCATACCAGATCTTTATTGTGCCATGTGGCATCTTTCAGGACAGTACATGAATTCTCTAGTTGTGGTGAAGGGGCTCAGTAGTTGTGGCCCACCAGCTTCTAGTTGCTCTGTGGCATGTGGGATATTAGTTCCCTAACCAGGGGTCAAACCTGTGTCCCTGGCATTGCAAGGCAGATTCTGAACCACTGTTGGTGGTGGTTTAGGTGCTAAGTCATGTCTGACTCTTACAACCCCATGGACTGTAGCCCACCAGGCTCCTCTGTCCATGGGATTTCCTATGCAAGAATACTGGAGTGGGTTGCTGTTTCCTTCTCCAGGGGATCTTCCCAACGCAGGGATCAAACCTGGGTCTCCTGCATTGCAGGCAGATTCTTTACTGACTGAGCCACTGGAGAAGTTCCTTAAACACTGAGCCATCAGGGAAGTCCCCGCCAAATATTAACTCCTCTAACCATCATTCATTCTTGAACTGAAGGGAAAGAGCACGTCTGTGATTGTAAGACAAGATTTCTCATCCTCAGCACTATTGACATTTTGGAATGGATAATTTCTTCTTGTTGGGGGCTTTCCTGTGCCTTCTAGGATTTTAGTAGTATCTCTGACCTTTACCCAAGTACCATAGGTACAAGTAGCATATATGTGTACACACACACAAACATACGTGCATACATATACGTATAGACCCATAAAGATAATAAGATGTCTTTGGACATTGACAGATGTCCCTTGGGCTACAAAATCACTGCCAGTTGGATCCACTATGACATAACCATGTTTTTACTTAGTGGAGAGCTTACACAAATAGAAGCCACCTTTGACTACTCTGGGTTTCTTACAGCCTTACCATTGATTGTAATTATTTGTCTCTCACTGCTTCCCCTAAATTCTTTTCATCAAAATGTAAGAAACCGCATCCATCTAGAAAGGAGATTAAGAAATTATCTGTTCTGTGTAGCTTCCTCCAGTACTGCTCTTTTACTTTGTCTTCTGTCCCTTCTGCACAGTGTAAATACTCTACATCCTCTCCCTTCTTCAAGGGTATTCTTGCCAGTGGGTACCTCCAGGAAGGAAGGGAGAAGGAAAGTTAGTTCATATTTTCAATTTAAACTTTGTGCTCCAGAAGTTTGGTTAATTGAGTGACTAGATATTTCTTAAGTTTATCATGGAAATGAATGAAATACAAGTATCCATTTTGTCAATACATTAAATTTACTTGAAAAACATTCCAAGAATACAGAGATTAGCTATTATGTAGTCAAGATTTGCTATTGAGCCTAGAAGCCCTCTTTAAAAAGCTTTTCTATATTCCCTTTTGTAATTCAGAGCATATGCAAGGAAATATAGATAAGCTATATAAATTGCCTTTTTCTTTTCATGCTTATTGCAGTATTCATTACTGCACTCCTTAAAAAGTTTATATGAGAAAAAATGGCTTTTATATTAATCCTTAACTATTCAAACAAAGATAAGTAAAAAAAAAAATCAGTTTAATGACATTTGGTTTCCTGATAAATTTCATGAAACATATTGCTACTTTTTCAAATTAACCTCCAATATTGCTAACCTTTCTAAAAGTTTAGGAGCATGCCTTTCCAAAATTGAAAAGTAGCATGTAATTTCCTTATTTTAAGCATTTCTTTTACTGCTAAATAAGTTATAGCTTTGCAAGTTATGAGAGCATGATTAAATTTCTTTTTGTATTGCTGCTAAATAGAATAAATAATTCAACTTTTTATCAGAATAATTTCAGTTTTTATACTGTATCATAAAATAGCTCATCAGCTGTGTTAAAAGATTTTTTCAACCTTACCAGAAATACTTAAGATTTTCCTATTATTAAAAAAGAGAAGTGTTGATCTCATTCCATCTTGAAATAACTCACTAATTCTAAAAAATACATTTTTATTTATTAATTTTAGCTAACTGTATCTGAATTATCTCCAGAGTGTCCATTAGTATAATTAAACTCAGATTTTTTATAGCTTAGATATATTTTAATAGTATATATAGGAAAAGTACTTATTTACAAAGGTGTAATTAGGTAATCATAAACATATAATTTTTTGCTATCCATTGACCTATTTGGAAAGCAAAAGATATTTTGTAGCTTACATCTTCCTATTTTTAATATTAGTGAGATTAGTAGTTAACATAAAACATAAAATAAAAAGAATTTGGAGAGATTAAGGTACATCATATAAAATAAAATTAAATTTAAGAAATTGCTATACATAATTTATTATTTATGGTTAAAATGAAAGCAAATATTTGATTGGAAATAAAATATAATAATAACTAGAAAAAGAAAAGTAACATATTCTTGCTCAAGTCTGAACTACCATTAAATTTTTTTAGAAACTAGTGTCTTTATTATAAAAATAATGCTATTTTGAAAATAGAGGAGTAAGTAGAAAGTCAGAATAAAAACATCCATTTTTAGCAGTGTTACAGATTGCTCTGAACGGCTGTCTTATTTCAAAACAACCAAATCTTACATAAAACTTAATACTGTATCATTGTTAGATTCCATAGGTTGAAGGAAAATTTCAACAGGCAGGGAAAGCAAAAACTTGGACTGAAACTGAAGCATGACCAATAAACATACAAGACAAGGATGTTGTCTTAATAGCAAATGAAACTAAAAACCACTTAATCCAGGAAGAAACCTGTAGGCCAACAGCAAGATAAGAAACTGAAGAAAATTATGCTCACTTAAAACTCCCAAGTGGGCTTTTTTCCCCTCCTGTTTTGTTTCAAATTATGTCAACCATATATGAATTCATAATCAAAGTCCAGCAATCACATAAGGAAATAACCCACCATTAGTGAGATTTAGCAGTATTGAACTTAAAAAAAAAAAAAGACTGCCAGTTGTTTCTCCAGCAAAACACACACACACACACAGACACACACACACACACACAAATGTTTGTTAATTTAAGATCAGCAGAGAAATGCAGTTTGGACTCTGCAACCATGGTGAGCCACATGCAAGTCTCCACAAAGCAAGAGAAGGAAAACTAACTCCTCCGTGGCAGGGGAAAGGACATTAGGAGGGCTATAGTAAACTAAGAATTTATGATTGGTGGAGTTGTTGCCAGGAAAGAAGAGTTCTCTTGGATTCTGCTGTCATCTCAGAGCCTGAGAGCTCCCTCTTCTGGTATCCTAGCTCCATTTAATCGAGGCTTCTGTTTATTAATTTTTACAGTAGAAATGGCAGATTACAAATTTAGACTCTAAGGACTACAGATATTGAAATTACCAGATATAGAATATTGAAAGCAAATCTGAAATGCTTTTAAAAAAATAATCCTACAGAATTGAACTTAAAAGTAGAAAATGTAATCATTGAAATGAAAAAGAAAGCCTCAGTGGATAAGTGTGTTAGTATCTAGTCAGGAAAATATAAGCCATTCTAATTATTTTGTGGGCTTCCCAGATGGCTCAGTGGTAAAAAAATCTCCTGCCAATTCAAGAGAACGGGAGATGCAGGTTCAATCCCTGGGTCCAGAAGATCCCCTAGAAAAGGGAATGGCAACCTACTCCAGTATTCTTGCCTGGAAAATTCCATGGACAAAGGAGCTTGGTGGGCTACAGTCTTTGGGGTTGCAAAGAGTCAAACACAACTGAGTGACTGAGCACACAATTATTTTATTCGTAGACAATTTAATACAGGAATTGGTTACATGGGTTTTTAGAAAGGACTAGAAAAACAAAGAATAAATGGCAGACCAAATAAAAAAGAAACAGAGGTAATAGCCAGAGCTCAGAAGCTATTAGCATTTCTTGGTCGGAGCCTGTAATCCTAGACTCACTGAGCTGCTGTTGCAGTCACTTTTGGGTCCACCACAGTTGTATTACCTGAACCATGACCAGAATTATCAAAAAATCACTTCCTCTTCCCAAAGTGCTAGGTTCCAGAATCACCTTTTCCCTATTGGCCAAATAGCAACTCTTTTTTATAATCTGCAACTGGTGCCTTTTATTGGAAGAATTTAATAAGAAATTTGTCAGGTGAATAGGCGTATTCAACTCCTTTCCCATACAGTACAAAGGAGAGCATAGAACGTTAGAAACAACAGGACTTTAAGAGTCAACAGACCTTGGTAGCTCAGTGGTAAAGAATCACCTACCAGTGCAGGAAACACAGGTTTGATCCCTGGTCCAGGAAGATCCCACATGCTGTGGAACAGCTAAGCCCTTTTCCCAAACTATTGAGCCTGTTCTTTAGAGCCCAGGAAACCACTGCTACTGAGCCCATGTGCCACAGTTACTGAAGCCCACACACCCTAAAGCCCATGCTGTGCAACAAGAGAAGCCACCATGATGAGAAACTCATGCACTGCAACTAGAGCGTAACCCCCACTTACTACAACTAGAACAAAGCCCACCTAGCAACAAAGACCCAACATAGCCAAAAATTGAAAATGTAAGCAAATAAATGGTCAATAAACAAATTGTTGGCAGAATGAGTTATGCGTGTTTGAACACAGCTAAAGGGAGAATTGGTGGAGTAGATGAGATGTTTTGTTTTAAACTGACAGAATACATGAGAAAAGCAGATACATAAAAAACATGAAATAAAGGCAGAAATTTGGAGGCTTAAATAGACAATGTTGAGACTAATCAAAGTCTCCCACAGAGAAAATAGAGGAGATGAAGGTCAGACAATATTTGAAGAGCTAATAACTGATAATTTTTCAAAAATGGTGAAGAATAGAGTCTACAAATAGCAGAAGCACAAAATAAAACAGGCAAGAAAAATAAAAAGAAATCCATACCTTGAGATTATATACCTGTAAGATATCAAAGACAAGAAAAGATACTAAAAGCAGCCTGGAGGGATAAAAACACATCACCTGAAAAGAAACAATGAAAGGGACAACAGACCCCTCAGAAGAAACAATGGAAGCTAGAAATTAATGGAGTATCTTTAAAGCGCTGAGAGGAAATACTTTTGGGAGCTCATGTACACCCGTGGTGGATTCCTGTCAATGTATGCCAAAACCAATACTGTACTGTAAAGTAAAATAAAGTAAAAAAATAAAAATAAAATTGTATGCCTAACAATACTTTTTTTCAAGCCGAAGTTCTTAAAAAAAAGGTAGAAAACCAAAGGCAGAGTTCACCACCAACAGACATTAACTAAAGAAACTTCTAAAAGGAAACTAAGGAAAAAAATCAGTAAAATGACAGGAAAAAGGAAATAATTTTAAAGGCAAATATATTATGCTAGAAGGAATGATTAGTGACAAAAATTGGCAAATAAAATAAATCCAATAAGATCTATTTAATAATACCATTCTAGTAGTAGTGATAATAGATATTATTTAAAGTTTCAGAGGTTGAAGAAAATGGAAAGAATATAGTATTACACAACAATAGCATGAAAGCCTGAGGAGGACTACAACAGGGATTATCATTATGCAGAGTAAAATTCCCAAGGAAATTAAACAGTAAAAGAAGAGTTGTATAAGGGGATTTCCCTGTAAGTCCAGTGGTTGGGACATGGCATCTTCACTACCAGAGCCAGGATTTGATCCCTGGTTAGGGATAAAATCCAACAAGCCACTCAAGACTGCAAAAAAAAAAAGAAAAGTACATAATGTCCAGTCCAGTAGAAGGGAGAAAGCAGAAACAATTCCAAACAAGAACTGTAACAATCAATTTTTAAGATAAAAGAGGTTTTTAAATATAATTTTTTAAAGAGGAACAAGTGAGACCAACAGAAAGCAGAAGGTGCAGGGCAGTTGAAACAACTCTAAATACATTAGCAATTACAATCAGTGACACTCTGAAAACATAAAGACTTGAAAAAGTTGAAAATAAAAGCGTAGTAGAAAGTTAGGCTGGGCAAACATCAAACAAAAGCTGGGGCAACTGGGGCATCAATTTTAATGTGACAGGTATGGCTAGAGATAGTCACTACATAATAAGGAAAGGTTCAATTCACTAGAAAGATATATAACATGCTCCCTGGTTTCAAACTCTGTTACAAAGCTCTGGTAGTTAAAACAGTGTGGTATTAGCACATTGTGTTTTTTAACAGCCATGGAGATCAATGGAACAGAATAAAGGTCCCAGAAATAAACCCATGGATGTATGGTCAATTAATTTACAATAAAGGAGCCAGGAATATGCAGTGGGTAAGGATAGTCTATTCAATATATGGTGTTGGAAAAATTGGACAGTTACATGAAGAAGAATGAAACTGGGCCACTATCTTACATCATACACAAAAATTAACTCAGAGTAAATACTTGATTGTAAGACTTGACACCATAAAAATTCCTAGAAGTTAACAAAAACAGTAAGCTCCTTGACGTAGGTCTTGGCAATGATTTGTTGAATTTAACACTAAAAACAGCACAACAAAAGCAAAAATAAACAAGGGGAACTACATAAAACTAAAAATCTCCTATTCACCATAACATGCCATCAACAAAACGAAAATGTAACCTACTGAATGGGAGAAAATTATTGCAAATCTTACATCTGATAAGGTACAAATGTACAAGAACTCAATAGCACACATTTTTCAAAATTAAAAAAAAAATTGAGAGGAAGATCAATTGGAAGATCAATAGACATAGAGATGACCAGCAAGTACATGAAAAGATGCTCAACATCATTAATATGGGCTTCCCTGGTGACTCAGAGGGTAAAGAGTCTGCCTGCAACATGGGAGACCTGGGTTCAATTCCTGGGTCAGGAAGATCCCCTGAAGACGGAAATGGCAACCCACTCCATTATTGTTGCCTGGAGAATCCCCATGGACAGAGTTGGACGCAACTGAGTGACTTCATTTTCTCTTTTTCGTCATTAATATGCAAAGAAATACAAGTCAAAACCATAATGACATATCACCTCATGCCTGTTAAAATGGCTGTCATCAGAGACAAGAAATAATATGTTTACTAACGTGGGGAAAATGGAACCCTTGTGCACTGTTGGTAGGAGTGTAAATTGATGCAGCCACTACAGAAAACAGTATGGAAGTTCCTCAAAAATTAAAAATAGAATTACCAAATGATCTAGCAGTTCCACTATTGAATATTTATTTGGAGAAAGTGAAAACATTCATTTGAAAAGATATATGCACATCCATGTTCACTGCAGCATTAGTTATAGTAGCCAAAAGATGGAAACAACCTAAGTGTCCATCAGTGGATGAATGGATAAAGAAAATGTGGTGTATACACACACACACACACACACACACACACACAGGAATATTATTCCACCATAAAAAAGAATGCAGTGTTGACAATTGAGACAACATGGATGGAACTGAAGAGTATAATGCTAAGTGAAATAAGTCAGAGAAAGACAAATATTGTCTCATCTCACTGATATGTGGAATCTTAAAAAGAAATCAAGATCATAAATGTAGAAAACAGACTGGTGCTTGCATGAGTTTGAGGAGTGAGAGAAATGAGCGAAATTTAAACAAAAACAAGTATTAGAGAACTGACATGCCTAAACTTTCAGACAATCAGGGCAAACTAAAGAGATAAAAGGGAAAAATATATGTAATAATGTTAATCCTCTATGCCCATAAAAACTCAAGTTCAAAATATATTAGAATTCAATAAAACCAAAGGAAGAAATATATCAATTCAGAATCATAATAAATTTTAACATATATTTGACTGATTGAACTGGGTACCCAATAATTAGACAATATGCATTCTTCTCAAGTGATTAGTCATTTTTAAAAATTGGTCATGTTTTTAACCACAAATTGTCCATAAATTTCATAGAATTATCTTACAGAGCACATCTTCTGACATATAAATAACAGTCAATAGCTAGAAGATAAATATTTTAATGATTATACATTTGGAAATTTAAAGGAAAAAGATCTTTGAATAACTCATGAAACAAAATGAAATAATCCTAACTGCAGAAAAACTAAACATCAAATGTACAGGATATATAACCTTAAATGCTTATTATATTTAGAGAAAAAGACCTTAGAAAAGGAGGGAAGTTGATAACTGATGACCTGGGCTTCCTTCCAATTTAATGAGTTAGAAAATGAACATTAGCTTTAGAAACAAAAAGTAAGAATGAGATAACGAAGAGCAGAAATTAATGAAATAGAAAGTATATATTTAGTACGTAGGGTCAACAAAGTCTGAAATTTCTTCTTTTAAAAGACCTACAAAACATGAACTTCTGGAAATTTAATCAGTTAAAGAGAAAAGATAAAAATAAATGATATTATCAGTTTTTTTAAAAGGTACACACCTTAAAATCAAATAGAGATTAAGGGAGGTAAGAGAATACTATAATAGCTTTATACCAATAAGTTTTGGAAACAGGTAAAATATACAAATTGCTACAAATTACAGTTTACCAGAAATGACTCAAACAAATTGAAAGCCAAAATAATCTTGTAATCATTAAAGAATTAAATACTTTGTTAAAACTTTTCATTAAAAAATAAAAACACTGCTGTGGCAGAGTTACAACTGACCTGTGACATTTCTTAAAAAAAAAAAAAAAAAATTCATTTCAAACTTACACACAATTTCAGAGAATACAAAAAAAGGAGTACACCCAACCTCAGCAGATACATTTATATCAAAATCTTAATATCCAAACCAGACAAAGGCAGCAAGAGAATATAAAAGTGCAGTTCATTCTCACTCATAAATGTTAATATCAAATCTTAAAACATTAGTAAACTGAATACAACAATGTATAAAAACAAAAAATCCATCAGGACTAAGAAGGATATCAAAAGAATGTGAGTATGGTTTAACATTAGAGGGAAAAATCTGTATGTGTCATTTAGCATATTAACTGATTAAAGGAGAAAAAAATGTAGTCATCTCAATAAATTTTTTTAAATTTCAGTTGACTCATTCACCTAAATTATGGGAGAAAAAAAAAGCTTCTTCATGAAATTGGAAAAAAAGGGAAGATTCCCTAACTTGATAAAGTGTGAAAAAGTGTTAGTTGCTCAGTCTTTGCGATCCTATGGACTGTAGCCCACAAGGCTCCTCTGTCCATGGGATTTTCTTGATAAAGGGTGTCTATCAAAAATATGCAGCAAATTTTATTCTTACCAATGTAATAAAGACATTTTCTTTAAAAATTAGACCAAGAGAATCTAACATTGTAGTGGAGATCAGAGTCCCCGCAGCAAGAACAGAAAAGAAGTATCAAGTACAAGCAAGCATTTAAAATGGAGAAAGGAAACTGCTCATTTGTAGATGACATGATTGTCTACATGGAAAACTCAAAATAATTAACAGGCAAGCTGTTAAAAATAACATAAGAGTTTAGCAAGGAGACTGACTATACAATCACTATACAAAAATAAATTGAATTTCTAACATTAAAAGAAAAAGTTTAAAAACATGCTATTTACTACAACCACAAAGACTAAACATACACAGAAATAAAATGAACAAAAGTACATGAGATCTCTGTGAAAAAATTGTAAACTTTATTGACAACAGTAAAGATCTCAGTGGAGAGTTAATATACTAGATTGACATACATCAATGTGATTCCAGAGAAAAACTATAACAGCGTTTTAAAGAATTTGGGGAATATCTACTTATATTAGCCTCTCTTAGAATTCCTTTTTATATTTCTCTAATAAAACATTTGAATGCACAGTTGCAAAGAATAGCAAGGAGAGAGAAGAGCCTTCCTCAGTGATCAGTGCAAAGAAATAGAGGAAAACAATAGAATGGGAAAGACTAGAGATCTCTTCAAGAAAATTAGAGATACCAAAGGAATATTTCATGCAAAGATGGGCTCAATAAAGGACAGAAATGGCATGGACTTAACAGAAGCAGAAGATATTAAGAAGAGGCAGCACAACTACATAGAAGAACTGTACAAAAAGATCTTCACAACCCAGAAAATCACAATGGTGATTTCTCACCTGGAGCCAGACATCCTGGAATGTGAAGTCAAGTAGGCCTTAGAAAGCATCACTAGAGCAAAGCTAGTGGAGGTGATGGAATTCCAGTGGAGCTATTTCAGATCCTAAAACATGATGCTGTGAAAATGTTGCACTCAATATGCCAGCAAATTTGGAAAACTCAGCAGTGGCCGCGGACTGGAAAAGGTTAGTTTTCATTCCAATCCCAAAGAAAGGCAATGCCAAAGACTGCTCAGACTACCGCACAATTGCACTCATCTCACACACTAGCAAAGAAATGCTCAAAAAGCCAGGCTTCAACAGTACGCAAGCTGTGAACTTCCAGATGTTCAAGCTGAATTTAGAAAAGGCAGAGGGACCAGAGATCAAATTGCCAACATCTGCTGGGTCATCAAAAAGCAAGAGAGTTCCAGAAAAACATCTATTTCTGCTTTATTGACTATGTCAAAGCCTATGACTATGTGGATCACAATAAACTCTGCAAAATTCTGAAAGAGATGGGAATACCAGAGCACCTGACCTGCCTCCTGAGAAGTCTGTATGCAGATCAGGAAGCAACAGTTAGAACTGGACATGGCACAACAGACTGGTTCCAAATAGGAAAAGGAGTATGTCAAGGCTGTATATTGTCACCCTGCTTATTTAACTTATATGCAGAGTACATCATGAGAAACGCTGGGCTGGATGAAGCCCAGAATCAAGATTGCCAGGAGAAACATCAATTACCTCAGATATGGAGATGACATCACCCTTATGGCAGAAAGTGAAGAACCAAAAGCCTCTTGATGAAAGTGAAAGTGGAGAGTGAAGAAGTTGGCTTAAAGCTCAACATTCAGGAAACTATGATCATGACATCTGGTCCCATCATTTCATGGCAAGTAGATGAAGAAACAGTGGAAACAGTGTCAGACTTTATTTTGGGGGTCTCCCAAAATCGCTGCAGATGGTGATTGCAGCCGTGAAATTAAAAGACATTTACTCTTTGGAAGACAAGTTATGACCAACTTAGCACATTAAAAAGCAGAGATATTACTTTGCCAACAAAGGTCCATCTAGTCAAGGTTGTGGTTTTCCAGTGGTCATGTATGGATGTTAGAGTTGGACTGTGAAGAAAGCTGAGCGCCAAAGAATTGATGCTTTTGAACTGTGGTGTTGGCAAAGACTCTTGAGAGTCCCTTGGACTGCAAAGAGGACCAATCAGTCCATTCTGAAGGAGATCAACCCTGGGTGTTCTTTGGAAGGACTGATGCTAAAGCTGAAACTCCAGTACTTTGGCCACCTCCTGCGAAGAGTTGACTCATTGGAAAAGACTCTGATGCTGAGAGGGATTCAGGGCAGGAGGAGAAGGGGACGACAGAGGATGAGATGGCTGGATGGCATCACTGACTCAATGAACGTGGGTTTGGGTGAACTCCGGGAGTTGGTGATGGACAGGGAGGCCTGGCATGCTGCGGTGCATGGGGTCACAAACAGTCGGACACGACTGAGGGACTGAACTGAACTGATACTATTTAAATCTTTTTCCTGCCTGAAAGTAATTTTTAACTCTAGAATGTTTTTCTTTTGACATCATATATTTCACCAGTAATGCATTTTGGGGGTCATCTAAAACAAAAGCATTTCTTAACAGCAGACAACATTTTCATCTAATATGTTCAACCCGCCTGATGTTAATAAACATGTAAGAATTAATGGAGAATTTTGAGCATTACTTTACTAGGGTGTGAGATGAGTGCAATTGTGCAGTAGTTTGAGCATTTTTTGGCATTGCCTTTCTTTGGGATTGGAATGAAAACGGACCTTTTCCAGTCCTGTGGCCACTGCTGAGTTTTCCAAATTTGCTGGCAAATTGAGTGCAGCACACTGGAAAAGACTGTGATGCTGGGAGGTGTGGGGGCAGGAGGAAAAGGGGACAGAGGATGAGATGGCTGGATGGCATCACAGTCTTGATGGATGTGAGCTTGAGTGAACTCCGGGAGATGGTGATTGACAGGGAGGCCTGGCGTGGCTGCGATTCATGGAGTCACAAAGAGTCAGACACGACTGAGCAACTGAACTGAACTAAATTGAAGAATTAATGGAAGCATCCAAATGCTCTTACAATAGACATATTTCTTCAGTTAGTCTGTATCTTATCAAAGCTTAGTAGCCTGAAACCTAAAAGATATATTGCTAAAGTTGTCAGATAAAAGCAAATATTTACAAATCATTATTCTGAAAGCAGATAAGTTAATATTCATTTGTCTTAGGTTTTACATTTGTTCAAATGATATAAATAACAATATGTATTCTCTAAAATATTATTTCTGTTGACCTTTTATGTATCTAATTTTTTTCAGTTCTCTGATATATTGAACTATTGAAAAACAAATAGAACATTTAACAATTTTTATTGTAAGCCTCCTTACTAAGATATATATGTTATATAAATTTCTGTTTAATTTTTGCTCACCAAGTAGAAATTTCTTCATTGGTTTTCTTCTGAATATAAAAATATTGTGAATATCTATTCTTGTAATATGGAGAAATTTTTATATTACAAAGATTTTCTGGTTTTCTGAAAAACATGATATATAACATTTTATTATTACCATAGCTATTTCTATAATAAGAGCAATGTAGGCAGTACACAGTTACATAGCATAATTCCAAACTCCAAATCCTTTTATGTGATTTGATTGGTTTTTATTAACAAAATCAACTGGGGAACTGCCAATAGGATTATTTCCCTTTTTTAATATTTTAGACCAGTGTTTTTCAGTATGTTGCATTTAGACTTCCACTTGGAAGTGGAAATGCTTGTTAAAAATGCAAATGCCTAAATGCTACCCTATAGTTTCTCAGTCAGAGTACTGTCAAATCTGGCCTGCACATCTGCACTTTAACAAGTATCACGGATGATTCTTAAGCACTCTACAGTGCCGGAACCACTAATGTACACCATAGCCTGAGAACTGAAAAAACTTTTGTTCTCTGCCTTTTTTGGTATGTTTCATCTTCCAAATTATTACTTTGTTATTGACATATAATTAATATGTAATACTATATTAGTTTCAGGTATACAGCATTATTCAGCATTTATTTATATTGCAAAATTGTGATTTTGATAATACCCATTCTGACAGATATGAGGTAATTTCTCATTGTGCTTTTGATTTGCATTTCTTTGATGACAGAGATGTTGAACATCTTTTCAAGTTACTGCTTAATAGTGTTATATTACATTTGCATTACAGCACTTTTATACCTTGGTTTAAATCAGACAGCATCTTAAACCAAGGCAAAGTAGCCTCAGCTCTGGCTCTGAGCTAAATGGTCTTCTCTATACTAATTTACCCAAGGAAGTTCTTTTTCATCCTTTACAGCCAATGGCTGCCGTTTGTCAGGTCTAGAGTATAGATAGCGTTTGTAAAAATCTGTCCCTTTCTTTCTCATTACAATGAGTGTAGGAAGTACTATCTATTGATTTATTTAAAGAAATATTTAAGTTCAGTATTAACTTGCAGGATAATGTTTTACAATGAAAGACTCGCTTTCATTTTTTCATTCAGTATAACTGCACATTAGTCCTTTTTAACTAAGTTCAGAAAAATTCACTTCCTTTCAGCCTCTTAAGTACAGCCTGTAATTCTCGACTAGGAGTTATGGTATATTTCTAAATTTAATTTTAACTCTGTGTTACTGGGATTTAGTTAGTTCCAGAAACCTAATAGGCTACAAGCCTTTTGATATCCTTTTGTTAGATAGAGATGAAGGGAGGTAAAGATAAAGGCCTTCAGCTCTCACTCTGTAAGAGTTTCTGGAAAAAAGAAAAAGCAAGCCATCAGCATGTTTTAGAGCATTAAGAAGTTTGACAATCTGTGAAGAATATTCCTATGTAATCTTTTTTAAAGTATGTCCACCTAATCTGTTTTCCATAGTTTTTAGAATCTCCTCTTCAATCCCTATGATACTAACATAAAGAAATAAATCACCTCCAGGGAGTTTGGAGGAGAGTTGTTGTGAAGTCACTCAGTTGTGTCCGACTCTTCATGACCCCATGGACTGTAGCCCACCAGGCTCCTCCGTCCATGGAATTTTCTAGGCAAGAGTACTGGAGTGGGTTGCCATATATGTATGGCATTATATGTATGAATGAGTTCCTTCACTCTTCACATGAAACTATCACAACATTGCTAATTGGCTATACCACAATGTAAAATAAAAAGGTTTTGGAAAAAAGAAAGAAATTCCACCTTGAGAGTCAAAAATCTGAAATTAAGGAAAGTACAGTACCCAAACTTTTTCTTCCCCTAACCAGTTAAAATAACAAAATAGAAAAGCAGTGTGGTCTGTGGTTTACATCTCCCTAATCCAAAGGCATTAGTAGCCCTTATGTTCTCTTCACAGATTAGCAGGGATGCTGAATCCATGAAAAATGGATTGTGCACCCCCAGCAGTCAAAACAACAAACTGCTCATTTGATTGATTCCTATGCATTATAGACCAGTGCTTCTAAGTTATCCTAACAGGTTAACCAGATGTACCAGATTTGGAGCACCAATGGCAGAGATGTCTCTTTGTCCAGGATTCTGATTTCTTCTCACTTTCATCCCAGTTTGGGAAGTCTGATTTTTTAGTCTCAGAAGTTCACTGGCTTTAAAAGAAAAAGTTCAGCTTCCTCCGAGATGAACTACAAATGCAGCAGATGTTCTAAAGTTCATGTTCAACCTGACACACATGAGGTATTAGTAGCAGTGATGGCAGAGGAGGAGAGGCTGGCAGACTGAAAGTAAGAAAAGGAGGAGTTGTTGGGGATGCTGAGGATCCACTGAGGATGCACTGTAGTTTTGAATTGGAAGGAGGAGGTTGTACTTCTAACTTTAAGGCAGGCATTTAGGCAATATTAACTAATTACTGTCTAGTATATTATTTATACTTTTTACTGCTGCATGTTAAAAATCTTTTACAAAATAACAAATGCATTTTGCATTAACAAACATGTGAGGCCATATTTTTGCTCTTATTCCATACTAAATTCATCAAGCAGCTAGATTGTTTTTTGCAGTATGCTTTTATCTTGTTAGCTAAAATTACATTAGCTTCATAAACAACGAGGGTAGCCTTTGCTCTTTTTGTATTTTCTGGATACAACTATGTGAAATAAAGTTCTATATGTCTTAAAATGTGTTTGAACCTATCAGCATAGCCTTCTGGTCCTGGGGTTAAAATAACCCCAGAGGGGTTTCTTCAGAGGGGTGCTCTTTGACTATTACTTCAATTTCTGTATTACTTATTTAGGCTGTTTATTTCTTCTTGTAACAATTACAATATTTTATATTTTCCTGGGAATTTACTTCATCGCTTTTCAAATATTTTAATATATATTTGTTCATAGTGGCCCTTTTAAATCTTGTGTCTGTAGTTATTTCCTCTTTTTCATTCTGTGTTTTCTTTGCACATTCTCTTTTGTTTTTTTTTCTGTCTTGTCCAAAGTCTGCTTATTGAAGTAATCTTTTCAGATAATCAGCTTTCAGTTTGCTGTTCTTGTTTGTTACTCTTATGGAGATTGTTGATGTTGTTCTCTGCATCACCTGCCCCTGTATTTATATTTCCTTCCTTCGTGTTTCCCTGAGCTTTCTCTGGGCTCTTTTCAAACTTCGTTAGCTGGATGCTTAACTCATTTAATTTTAATCTTTATTGTTTTTGAAAAATGTTTGAACTATGGACTTCCTTCCAACTCCTGCATCAACCTGTGTCCTTTCTTTGGATCACTGAGCATTGGATTTTCACCTACTGTGCAAAGCAACCCTTTTCACTTGACTTCTCTTATCTCCTCCATTCCTTTGCTTTTATTCCTTGTCTTAGTATTGGAGTTTGGAATTCAAGGAACAGAAACCCATTCATATTAAGAGAAAAGATGAGTTACTGTAAGATATCAGTGAGCCATAACTGGAAATCTATCAGATACCAAACCAGCACTCTTTGTCACTCCTTTAGAGGGACATGGCCTCTCTTGGAACCTCTGCCTCTCCCATACATCTCTGTTCTCTTCTGTGTCTCTAACATCTAACTTCCTCATGCTCTATGTAATAAATGCTTCCATTATCTACTCATAGTTTTATTTTTATCTAACTTATTACTGCTGTGCTATTCTTCTGGATTTTTTTTTTTAATCATTACTCTTTCATCTGAGTTTCCACTGCTAATCAACCAATTATTTCCATATTTCTTCATTCATCCTCCTGACAAAGAGAATCCAATTTGTTCAAGTCATATTTTCTTAATGCTGCTGCTACTGCTGCTAAGTTGCTTCAGTTGTGTCCAACTCTGTGTGACTCCATAGACGGCAGCCCACCAGGCTCCCCTGTCCCTGGGATTCTCCAGGCAAGAACACTGGGTGGGTTGCCATTTCCTTCTCCAGTGCATGAAAGTGAAGTCACTCAGTTGTGTCCAACTCTAGCAACCCCATGGACTGCGGCCTTCCAGGCTCCCTCGTCCATGGGATTTTCCAGGCAAGAGTACTGGAGTGGGGCCATTAACTAATCATATGCCTGCTATATAGCTAGTCACCTGTATCAAGAGCTGTGGGCAAAACATTTTCCCTAAGGATGTACTGGTAGAATAGTCTCCAGCTATCTCTAGTAGTTCTCTCATTCTTACTTATTCCGTTTCACTCCATTAGCTTCTTTTGCTCATAGTTTAATTTTGTTTTGGTCATTAAAAAAATTCTCATTTGATCCTATTTTTGTTCTAGCTATATCAACTCATTCTCCTTTTCACCTCATCCGTATTCACCTCATCTTCTGTATTCAGAAGAGCAATATTTGCAATGTTCACATTGTTACCGCCCATTAACTTCTCATCCCACTGAAACTGGGCTTCCTCTTTTAATAAGTTCCTGGAAGTGCTCTCACCGAGGACACCAGTAATCTTCTAATTGTCATATGAGTGAAAATTTTTCAGTCCATGTTTCCGTGCCCTTTCTAAAACATTTGACATTCATGGCAACTGTCTTCTATGAACATTCTACTCCCTTGGTTTCTATGAATTTATATCCCATGGTACTGCTTGTAACCTTCTGCCTATTCTGGCTGTTTTTCTTTTGCAGGTTTTTCTGTGCCCTTCACTTAAAATGTTGAGATTCCCCAAATTTCATACTTACCCATGACTCCCTTTTCTCTGTGTTCTCTCCACTTTTATGGTTTCAACTATCATGTATAAACAACTGTTCCAGAACTCTGATTTCTAGTCTAGACTTTCCTACTGAACTTCAGATTCATTTATCCATGAATGATCTTTGGGTATCTCAAAGTCACCATAACCTAAACTAAATGTATCATCCCTGCTCCCTAATTTGTTTCTCTTATATATTTTGTTTCATTTGTTAGTATAAGTATTTATCATTCAGACAAACTAGAAGTGTGAAAGTCTTCATAGTCTAGGGTTGGGAAGAATGATACACAGGGTGCTGTTGCTCCGTTACATGCTTATTCCAGGCATAGGATTCATGAGCGCATGCTGATATTGCCTCATCTCATTCTCACAAAAGTCATATGGTTCTCATGGTTATTCATCCTGATGAAGTTGGATGACATCACAGAATCCTTTTCTACATGATGTCGGCAACTACCATCAATCAGTTAGAATTACTATTCTTATGACTCTTCACCCAGCTCTTTGTGCAGTCACCTTGAGGAGTATATTAAGACCTTTCTTGTTCTCTTATCTTCTGGGTGGCTTTGCTGAGAGGCATGTATAGGAGATCAGAAAGTGGGAGAAGACTGATATTGAGATATTTATTTTTACAGGAGTTGCCACAGATTGGCTGCACTGAAGGACAAACTTCTGTCAATACCCACTTCAATGCCAGAAACTGCTCTTTTCTCACTTAGGGGTGATAATGGGTCCCTGGTTTTGCCAGCCCCGGAGTCATATACTATCCCTTGCCATTTCCCCCAAATCTTGCCCACATCTTTGCAGGTCAAGTTTTTCACCAATTACTCACTTTGAGTATACTCTGTTTCTGCTGAGATATGTGCTATATCAGATAACATGTGAATTAAAACTCATTTGCCATCCCTTTCCTACACTCCTTACATTATCCTCAGACCCCCACATCCATGTAATAACTAAGATTTGCTTATTTCAGATCCACTCAAGTATATTTCTTCCCTCTATTCTCACTCTCAAAATCCCAGTTCAGGCCCTCAGTATCTCTCTAGAAAATAAAAATGTATGAAATGAAAAAGGATTGATATTGAAACAAACTGTTCAACAAAGTTTGCCAATCCCTGGCAAACTGATTACATGGCCTACTGGGTTATATTTGGTTTTATTAGTATTATTTTCTGGTTAATTCATCAGTGTGTATCCTGTAACCGTGATACTTTTGTCTTCTGATCCTTATATGTTTTAAAAGATCATTGATTTGGGAGGTGTTGCTTTGTTTGTAAATATAAGAAGCTTTTATCTAATGGAATCTCAGATGGAATCCTTTATATAAAATGAAAGTGGAGCTGGCTTTCATTAAAGTAAGGCTAGCACCTCAGACACAATAGGGAAATTACTGCTCAGCATGTTACCAGAACTTACTAAGTATTTGTCTTCTATTTATTTACTCCAGCTCTAATGCTACTACCATCGTGGTACTGTGCCAAATTAGCATGCATAAATATTCTCACCCAGACTTAGCCATGGTACATTAATAAAGAGGCCAGTCCATTATACTAACCTAGAGTTAGTTCTCCCTGTATTCACCAAGACAATCAGAAACTGGTTAAAATGAAATCTTGGCTCTTATTCTATTTGTACAGGATCATTTTTTAAGAAAGATTCTTATGATAGAATTTCCTTATTCTCATTTTTCTATGAAAGAAATTTGATGAATGAAATATGACAACGTTTACAGTTTGTCAAAATTCCTCCATTCTAATATAGGCTGAATATTACTCTCTGATAAGTATGATCCCATTGGTTCAATACCATCCGTATTGTACAGCAAAACTTACTGAACTTAAACTTAACCAAAGGAATGACCTCCATCTTCCATTTGATCTTATTTTTTTATTATCTTTAATTGGAGGAAAGTTGCTTTACAATGCTGTGTTGGTTAATGCTGTGTTGGTTTCTGCCGTACAATACCAATCAGCCATAATTATACATATATCCTCTTCATCTTGAGCCTCCCTCCCTTTCCTCATTCTACCCCTTTAGGTCATCACAAAGCACCAGACTGGGTTCCTGAGTTATACAGTAACTTATCACTAGCTATCTATTTTACACATGGGTGTGTATATGTATATATGTCAATGATACTTTCTCCATTCATCCCACTCTCCGCTTTCCTCACTGTGTCCATAAGTCCATTCCATACATCTGCATCTCCATTCCTTCCCTGTAAATAGGTTCAGCAACACCTGATCTGATTTTTTTAAATTCCTTTAAGGATAGTAGGATCCTAATTCTGTTCTGTAACCATCAGCCATCCTTCCATCTAAGTGTTTCCTCATCCTAGTTAATGAAAAATGTTTATTTGGATAGGACTGCAGAGAAGAAGCCTTTTGATCTGCCAGTAGAGAATTCTAATAGGAGACAGATCTTGGACATTGAGTCATAAAATCTGTAATCATTCTATCAAAAGTTAAAAGTAAAGTGAAGTTGCTCAGTCGTGTCCGACTCTTTGCGACCCCATAGACGGTAGTCTACCAGCCTCCTCCGTCCATGGGATTTTCCAGGCAAGAGTACTGGAGTGGATTGCCATTTCCTTTTCCAGAGAATATTCTTGACCCAGGGATCAAACCCAGGTCTCCCGCATTGTAGGCAGACGCTTTACCGCCTGAGCCACCAGGGACGCCTATCAATAATAAATATATATTACTTTTGAAATGTCATCTAGCTCTCATTTTATACCATTTGGCCCACAAGCTTTTAATGACTCTGCCAAATACCTTATTAAAATAAAATTTACTAGGTTTATAGTATTTTTCAGATCTGCCAAGCAAGCAATGCTTTCAGGAAATGATTGAGGTTAGCCTAACATGACTTGTTCTTGGTGAAACTGACCTAACTCATATTCATCCCTGTTTTCCTTTCTAACCATGTATAAAACTATATGTTCACTAAATCTTTCTAGAATTTGTGCAGGGCTTAAAAAGCACAATTTAAAGCCTGACCGGTTTATAGTTTGAGATCTCTACATTCTTCTCCTTTTCAAAAAAAATAAAAAGTTTCATTCATTATCTAGTTTCTCATCGTCTCTTCTAGTTTCTGTAGTTCTTCAAAGACTACCATCATCCATTCAGTCATTTCATCTCCAGATTCTCTCAGTCATCTCTTTCAGGCAGTCATGTAGGTCATGATGCCAAAGAGAGATCAATCAAAGCAAGTAAGAGTTCTGCTACTTCATCTGTTTGAATCTATGAATGATTTTTATTTTCAATTTTTTTGTTTTGAAATAGACTAACAAAAGGGTAATAAAAATAGTACAGAGCATTTCCATGTAGTTTTACCTAGTCTCCCATAATGTTAACACCTTCAGTTCAGTTCAGTTCAGTGGCTCAGTCGTGTCCGACTCTTTGCGACCCCATGAATCGCAGCACGCCAGGCCTCCCTGTCCATCACCAACTCCTGGAGTTCACTCAAACTCATGTCCACATAAGTATAATACTGTTATCAAAACTAAGAAATTAATATCAAAGCAATATTATTAATTAAGCTATATATTTTATTGTGATTTCACCAGTTCTTCCATTAGTACACTTTTTCTTTTCAAGATGCAGTCCAAGCTCCCACATTACACTTATTTTCATGTCCTCTTAGTCTAGTCTCTTCCAGTCTGTTAGAGTTCCTTAATCTCTCCATACCCTTCATAACTTTGACACCTTGAATACCAGCTGGTCAGGCATTTTTCTTAATGTCCCTCAGCTTGAATTTATCTGGTGTTTTATCTAATTAGGTTGAGATTATGAATTTAGGGGTCAGATATTTGAAAGTGATTTTCCCTTCTCAGTGCATTATACCTGGTGGTGCATGATTTTGATATGCCTTACTACTGATGATATTAACCTTGATAACTTGATTTAGTGGGTGTTTATCAGGTTTCTCCACTTTAAAGTTGCTATTTTCCTCCTTTGCAATTAATAAATATTTGAAAGGAAATATTTTATAATGTACAAATAATCTTCTTTCTTCCATACTTTCATCTATTGTTTTTAACATTCATTGATCACACCTGCTTCAGTTATTAATGGTTTTATAATGATATAGTTGACATAATAAATAACACACATCAAAGAGTACAGCTTGATGTTTTAACATATGTGGAACCATCTCCACAATTAATTTAATTAACATACCCATGTCCACCAGAAGTTTTCTTATATTCCTTTCTAATCTCTACCTCCTTTTCCTCATCTCCTTGATGTCCCCAAGCAATCATTAATCTGTTTTCTGTCATTCAATTCAGTTAAGTTCAGTAGCTCAATTGTGTCCAACTCATTGTAACCCCATGAATTGGAGCACGCCAGGGCTCCCTGTCCATCATCAACTCCCAGAGTTCACTCAAACTCGTGTCCATTGAGTTGGTGATGCCATCCAGCCATCTCATCCTCGGTCATCCCCTTCTCCTCCTGCCCCCAATCCCTCCCAGCATCAGAGTCTTTTCCAATGAGTCAACTCTTCTCATGAGGTGGCCAAAGTACTGGAGTTTCAGCTTTAGCATCAACCTTCCAAAGAAATCCCAGGACTGATCTTATTTAGAGTGGACTGGTTGGATCTCCTTGCAGTCTAAGGGACTCAAGAGTCTTCTCCAACACCACAGTTCAAAAACATCAGTTTTACAGCACTCACCTTTCTTCACACTCCAACTCTGACATCCGCACTGACTCCTGGAAAAACCATAGGCTTGACTAGAAGGACCTTTGCTGGCAAAGCAATGTCTCTGCTTTTCAATATGCTATCTAAGTTGGTCATAACTTTCCTTCCAAGGAGTAAGCATCTTTTAACTTTATGGCTGTAGTCACCATCTGCAGTTATTTTGGAGTCCAAAAAATAAAGTCAGCCACTGTTTCCACTGTTTCCCCATCTATTTCCCATGAAGTGATGGGACCAGATGCCATGATCTTCGTTTTCTGAATGTTGAGCTTTCAGACAACTTTTTCACTCTCCACTATCACTTTCATCAAGAGGCTCTTTAGTTCCTCTTCTCTTTCTGCCATCAGGATGGTGTCATCTGCATATCTGAGGTTATTGATATTGCTCCCAGTAATCTTGATTCCAGCTTTGCTTCTTCCAGCCCAGCGTTTCTCATGATGTACTCTGCATATAAGTTAAATAAGCAAGATGACAATATACAGCCTTGACGTACTCCTTTTCCTATTTGGCACCAGTCTGTTGTGCCATGTCCAGTTCTAACTGTTGCTTCCTGATCTTCATATAGATTTCTCAAGAGGCAGGTTAGGTGGTCTGGTATTCCTATCTCTTGAAGAATTTTCCACAGTTTATTGTGATCCACACAGTCAAAGGCTTTGGCATAGTCAATAAAGCAGAAATAGATGTTTTTCTGGAACTCTCTTGCTTTTTCCATGATCCAGCGGATGTTGGCAATTTGATCTCTGGTTCCTCTGCCTTTTCTAAAACCAGCTTGAACATCTGGCAGTTCACAGTTCACGTATTGCTGAAGCCTGGCTTGGAGAATTTTGAGCATTACTTTAAAGCATGTGAGGTGAGTGTAATTGTGCGGTAGTTTGAGCATTGTTTGGCATTGCCTTTCTTTGGAATTGGAATATAAACTGACCTTTTCCAGTCCTGTGGCCACTGCTGAGTTTTCCAAATTTGCTGGCATATTGAGTGGAGCGCTTTCACAGCATCATCTTTCAGGATTTGAAACAGCTCAACTGGAATTTCATCACCTCCACTAGCTTTGTTCATAGTGAAGCTTCCTAAGGCCCATTTGACTTCACATTCCAGGAAGTCTGGCTCTAGATGAGTGATCACACCATCATGATTATCTTGGTTGTGAAGATCCTTTTTGTACAGTTCTTCTGTTGTATTCTTGCCACCTCTCCTTAATATCTTCTGCTTCTGTTAGAGCCATACCATTTCTGTTCTTTATCAAGCCCATCTTTGCATGAAATGTTCCCTTGGTAGCTTTAATTTTCTTGAAGAGATCTCTAGTCTTTCCCATTCTGTTCTTTTCCTCTATTTCTTTGTATTGATCACTGAAGAAGGCTTTCTTATCTCTTCTTGCTATTCTTTGGAACTCTGCATTCAGATGCTTATATCTTTCCTTTTCTCCTTTGCTTTTGCCTCTCTTCCTTTTCACAGCTATTTGTAAGGCCTCCCCAGATAGCCATTTTGCTTTTTTTTAACATTTCTTTTCCATGGGGATGGTCTTGATCCCTGTCTCCTGTACAATGTCATCAACCTCATTCCATAGTTCATCAGGCACTCTATCTATCAGATCTAGTCCCTTAAATCTATTTCTCATTTCCACTGTATAATCATAAGGGATTTGATTTAGGTCATACCTGAATGGTCTAGCGGTTTTCCCCACTTTCTTCAATTTAAGTCTGAATTTGGCAATAAGGAGTTCATGATCTGAGCCACAGTCAGCTCCCGGTCTTGTTTTTGCTGATTGTATAGAGCTTCTCCCACTTTGGCTGCAAAGAATATAATCAAAGAATTTAATCAGTCTGTTGACCCACCTGGTTATGTCCACGTGTAGAGTCTTCTCTTGTGTTGTTGGAAGAGGGCGTTTGCTATGACCAGCATTTTCTCTTGGAAAAACTCTATTAACCTTTGCCCTGCTTCATTCCATACTCCAAGGCCAAATTTGCCTGTTACTCCAGGTGTTTCTTGACATCCTACTTTAGCATTCCATCCCTATAATGAAAAGGACATCTTTTGGAGTGTTAGTTCTAAAAGGTCTTCATAGAACCATTCAACTTCAGCTTCTTCAGCGTTACTAGTTGGGGCATAGACTTGGATTACTGTGATATTGAATGGTTTGCCTTGGAAACGAACAGAGATCATTCTGTTGTTTTTGAGACTGCATCCAAGTACTACATTTCGGACTCTTTTGTTGACCATGATGGCTATTCCATTTCTTCTGAAGGATTCTTGCCCGCAGTAGTAGATATAATGGTCATCTGAGTTAAATTCACCCATTCCAGTCCATTTTAGTTTGCTGATTCCTAGAAGGTCGATGTTCACTCTTGCCATCTCCTGTTTGACCACTTCCAATTTGCCTTGATTCATGGACCTAACATTCCAGGTTCCTATGCAATATTGCTCTCTACAGCATCGGACTTTGCTTCTATCACCAGTCACATCCACAGCTGGGTATTGTTTTTGCTTTGGCTCCATCCCTTCATTCTTTCTGGAGTTATTTCTCCACTGATCTCCAGTAGCATATTGGGCACCTACCGACCTGGGGAGTTCCTCTTTCAGTATCCTATCATTTTGCCTTTTCATACTGTTCATGGGGTTCTCAAGACAAGAATATTGAAGTGGTTTGCCATTCCCTTCTCCAGTGGACCACATTCTGTCAGACCTCTCCACCATGACCATCTTGGGTGGCCCCACATGGCATGGCTTAGTTTCATTGAGTTAGACAAGTCTGTGGTCTGTGTGATTAGGCTGACTAGTTTTCTGTGATTTTGGTTTCAGTGTGTCTGCCCTCTGATGCCCTCTCACAAACAACATCCAAGTTTCTCTTAACTTGGATGTGGGGTATCTCTTCACGGCTGCTCCAGCAAAGCACAGCCGCTGCTCCTTACCTTGGACAAGGGGTATCTCCTCAGAGCTGCCACTCCTGACCTTGAATGTGGAGCTCCTCTCGGCCCTCCTTATGGATTAGTTTATATTTTCTAGAATTTTATATGAATGGGATAATGCAGTATGTACTCATTTTTCCTTAGACTCTTTTCACTCAAGATGGTAATATTGGGATTTATTCTTGGTGTTACATGAGTCAGTAATTTTGTTTTTGGTTTTTTTTTTTTCAGAGTTGTATTCCACTATATGGATGTACCACAGTTATGTTATCTGTCTTTTCACCTGTGATGGATATTTTGGTTTCTTTCAGTCTGGGCAATAACAAATGCCTGTTCTGTCTTTCTTTTGATTAGTTTTAATAGAATTTATCTTTGTCATTTTGCCATTATATTTAAAATTATTTTTTAGGCAGCTTTGCTGTTTTTTAATGAAGTCTGATAACATCTTCCTTTTAATTGGAGTATTTAGACCATTTATGTTTAATATGGTTATTGATTTGATTACGGTTAAGTGTATAATTTTCCTATTTGTCCATCTGACCTTTGTTCTTTTCCCCCTTTTCTCTCTATGTTCTCTTTATGTGTGCTATAAACCTAACAATACATTTTTTTAATTGTTAACTATCTTTAAAGAAATTTGAACACAAGAAAAACAGTTTATATGTTTAGCCATAATTACTATTTCTGATACTCTGCAATCCCTTTGTCTTAGATCCAGATTTCAATGTGGTGTTATTTTGCATCTTCCTGAAGGCCTTTTGTTTTCAATCATTACTTAAATTCTTTCAACTTAGTATATCTGAAAAAGTCTTTATATCACCTACATTTTTGAAAAATATTTTTGCTGAATATAGAATTCTAGGTTGACAGGTTTAGGGAAACTTTTAGTACTTCAAAGATGAGAGCTTACAGTCTTCTCACATGCATTGTTTTCAGTAAGGAATTTGCTATTATCCTTAACTTCAGTCTTTTGTACATAACACATTCCCCTCTACCCTTCACTTGCTTTTCAGACTTTTTTATGTCTGATTTTAAACAATTTGATTATAATGTACTTCAAGGTAGTTTACTTCATACTTTTTGTGTTTGAGATTCATTGTGTTTCTTGGATCTCTGGGCTTACAATTTTCATCAAATCCAAGAAAATTTTAGCCATTGTTTCTTCAAGTTTTGTTGTTGTTCCTTCTTTCTTCTCTCCTTATGGGTTCCAAGTACACTTGAATTACACTTAAATCATCCCACAGATCAATGACACTGTCTTTTTTTTTTCAGTCTCTACTTTCTCCATTTCATTTTGAATTGTTTCTATCATTATGTCTTCAAGTTTACTGATCTTTTCTGCTGTGTGTAATCTACTATTAATCGTATGCAATGTGTTTTTCACATCATAGTTTTTGTCTCTGGAATTTCAATTAGGGTCTCTTTTTTTCTATCTTGAATATCTCTTTATATGTTTGAATATATGGAATACAATTACAATAACTGTGTCAATATTCTTACCTGCTGATTCTAAAATCTATCAGTCTAGTACTGAAGAATTTATTTACAGGATAGCAATGGAGAAACAGACATATAGAGAAATAGATTTACGGACATGAGGAGAGGAGAGGAGAGGGTAGGATGTATGGAAAGAGTAACATGGAAACTTACATTACTATATGTAAAATAGATAGCCAATAGGAATTTTCTGTATGGCTCAGGAAACTCAAACAGGAGCTCTGTATCAATCTAGAGGGTGGGATGGGGCAGGAGATGAGAAAGAGGTGCAAAAGGGAGGGGATATATGGATACCTGTGCCTGATTCATGTTGAGGTTTGACAGAATACAACAAAATTCTGTAAATCAATTATCCTTCAATAAAAAAAATTAAAGTAACAAAATCTGTTGTTCTGGATCAGTTTCAATTGATTGATTTTTTAATTGAAATTTTCATTCATTTAATTGTAATTGTAGGTTCACATGCAAGTGTAAGAAATAATACAGAGAAATTTCATGTACGCTTTACCCATTATACTCCAATAGGAACATTTTGTAGAACCAGTGTAATATCATAACCAGCATATACTTATACAAAGCATTGATTTTATTCAGATTTCTCTGATTTTATTTGTATTCATCCATGTGCATGAATATGTGTTTAGTTCTATAGAATTCTATTCCATGTGTAAGTTTGTATGTCTGCCACTATGGTCAAGGTAGTTCTATAACCACAAGAATCCTTCACATTGCCCTTTTATAACCATACCACTTCTGTCTTGGGCCCACCTTACATTCCTAATTCCTGCAACAACTAATCTGGTCTCCATTTCTAAAATTTTGTCACTTCAAAAATGTTAAATAAATGAAATCATATTGTATATAATCTTTTTGGGGATTGACTTTTTTCACTCAGCATAATTCTCTAGGATTTCATTCAAGATTAACTGTTATTCCTCACTATGTGTTTTATTTTCCCTGCTTTATTCCATGTCTGATCATTTTTATTTCATGCTAGACACTGAATTTTTTCCTTGTGGGGTCCTGGGTATTTGTGAATGTTTTTAAATATTCTTCAGCATTGCTCTGGAATGTAATTAAGCTACTTGGAAATAGCAGTTTGATCCTTTCAGATCTAGCTTTTGAAACTCAGTAGGTGATACCAGAACAGTGTTTAGTTTAAGTCTACATATTCCCCATTACTGGGTAAGACACTGCTGAGTATGTACTCTATATCTCATGAATTATGAAGTATTCTAGTTTCTAGCCCAGTGTGAATTCCAAGTGCTATTCTCTCACTCCGTTCAGGGGATTCTCTCCTTAGTTGAATTCAGTCAGTTCAGTCGCTCAGTCATGCCCAACTCTTTCCTGTCCTTCACCAACTCCCAGAGCTTGCTCAAACTCATATCCATTGAGTTAGTGGTGCCATCCAATGATCTTAACCTCTGTCATCCCCTTCTCCTCCTGACTTCAGTCTTTCCCAGTATCAGGGTCTCTTCCAAAGAAAGGCAATGCCAAAGAATGCTCAAACTACCGCACAATTGCACTCATCTCACATGCTAGTAAAGTAATGCTCAAAATTCTCCAAGCCAGGCTTCAGCAATACGTGAACCGTGAACTCCCTGATGTTCAAGCTGGTTTTAGAAAAGGCAGAGGAAACAGAGATCAAATTGCCAACATCCGCTGGATCATGGAAAAAGCAAGAGTTCCAGAAAAACATCTATTTCTGCTTTATTGACTATGCCAAAGCCTTTGACTGTGTGGATCACAATAAACTGTGGAAAATTCTGAAAGAGATGGGAATACCAGACTACCTGACCTGCCTCTTGAGAAATCTGTATGCAGGCAAGGAAGCAACAGCTAAAACTGGACATGGAACAACAGACTGGTTTCAAATAGGAAAAGGAGTGCGTCAAGGCTGTATATTGTCACCCTGCTTATTTAACTTATATGCAGAGTACATCATGAGAAACACTGGACTGGAAGAAACACAAGCTGGAATTCAGATTTCCGGGTGCGATATCAATAACCTCAGATATGCAGATGACACCACCCTGATGGCAGAAAGTGAAGAGGAAGTAAAAAGCCTCTTGATGAAAGTGAAAGAAGAGAGTGAAAAAGTTGGCTTAAAGCTCAACATTCAGAAGACGAAGATCATGGCATCTGGTCCCATCACTTCATGGGAAATAGATGGGGAAACAGTGGAAACAGTGTCAGACTTTATTTTTGGGCTCCAAACACTGTAGATGGTGATTGCAGCCATGAAATTAAAAGACGTTTACTCCTTGGAAGAAAAGTTATGACCAACCTAGGTAGCATTTTCAAAAGCAGAGACATTACATTGCCAACTAAGGTCTGTCTAGCCAAGGCTATGGTTTTTCCTGTGGTCATGTATGGATGTGAGAGTTGGAGTGTGAAGAAGGCTGAGTACCGAAGAATTGATGCTTTCGAACTGTGGTGTTGGAAAAGACTCTTGAGAGTCCCTTGGACTGCAAGGAGGTCCAACCAGTCCATTCTGAAGGAGATCAACCCTGGGATTTCTTTGGAAAGAATGATGCTAAAGCTGAAACTCCAGTACTTTGACCACGTCATGTGAAGAGTTGACTCACTGGAAAATACTCTAATGCTGGGAGGGATTGGGGGTAGGAGGAGAAGGGGACGACAGAGGATGAGATGGCTGGATGGCATCACTGACTCAATGGACGTGAGTCTGAGTGAACTCTGGGAGTTGGTGATGGACAGGGAGGCCTGGCGTGCTGCAATTCATGGGGTCACAAGGAGTCGGACATGACTGAGTGACTGAACTGAGGGTCTCTTCCAGTGAGTCAGTTCTTTGCATCAGGTGGCCAAAGTATTGGAGTTTCAGCTTCAGCATCAGTCCTTCCAATGAATATTCAGGACTGATTTCCTTTAGGATTGACTGGTTAGATCTCCTTGCAGTCCAAGGGAGTCTTAAGAGTCTTTTCAAGCACCACAGTTCAAAAGCATCAATTCTTTGGTGCTCAGTTTTCCTTATAGTCCAACTCTCACATCCATAAATGACCACTGGAAAAACCATAGCCTTGACTAGATGGATCATTTTTGGGAAAGTAATGTCTCTGCTTTTTAATATGCTATCTAGGTTGGTCATAGCTTTTCTTCCAAGGAATAAGCATCTTTTAATTTCATGGCTGCAGTCACCATCTGCAGTGATTTTGGAGCTCAAAAATACAAAGTCTCTCACTGTTTCCATTGTTTATCCATCTATTTGCCATGAAATGATGGGACTGGAGCTGAAACTCCAATACTTTGGCCAGCTCATGCCAAGTGTTGACTCTTTGGAAAAGACTGATGCAGGGAGGGATTGGGGGCAGGAGGAGAAGAGGACGACAGAGGATGAAATGGTTGGATGGCATCACCGACTTGATGGACATGAGGTTGAGTAAACTCCAGGAGTTGTTGATGGACAGGGAGGCCTGGCATGCTGCAATTCATGGGGTCGCAAAGTGTCAGACACAACCGAGCGACTGAATTGAACTGAACTGTACTGAACTGATGGGCCTGGATGCCACAATCTTTGTTTTCTGAATGTTGAGTTTTAAGCCCACTTTTTCACTCTCTTTTTTCACTTTCATCTAGAAGCTCTTTAATCCTTCGCTTTCTGACATAAGAGTGGTATCATCTCCATATCTGACGTTATTGTTATTTCTCCCGGCAGTGTTGATTCCAGCTCATACTTCATCCAGCCTGGCATTTTGCATGATGTACTCTGCACAGAAGTTAAATAAGTACGGTGACAAGATACAGATTTGACATACTCCTTTACTAATTTGGAACCAGTCTGCTCTTCCATGTTCGGTTTTAAGTGTTGCTTCTTGACCTGCATACAGATTTCTCAGGAGGCAGTTAAGGTGGTCTGGTATTCACATCTCTTTAAGAATTTTCCAAGTTTTTGTAATCCACACAGTCAAAGACTTTGGCATAGTCAATAAAGCAGAAGTAGATGTTTTTCTGGAACTCTCATGCTTTTTTGATGATACAGTAGATGCTGGCAATTTGAACTCTGGTTCCTCTTCCCTAATAGCTCAGTTGGTAAAGAATCTGCCTGCAATGCATGAGACCCTGGTTTGACTCCTGGGTTGGGAAGATCACTAGAGAAGGGATAGGCTACCTACTCCATTATTCTTGGGCTCCCCTTGTGGCTCAGCTGGTAAGGAATCCACAATGCAGTAGACCTGGGTTCAATCCCTGGGTTGGGAAGATCCCCTAGAGAAGGGAAAGGCTACCCACCCAGTATTCTAGCCTAGAGAATTCCATAGACTGTATAGGCCATGGGGTCACAAAGAGTCGGACACAACTGAGCAACATTCATTTTCCTCAGCCTTTTCTAAATCCAGCTTGAACATCTGGAAGTTCACAGTTCACATGTTGTTGAAGACTGGCTTGCAGAATTTTCCAAGCCAGGCTTCTTTCCTCAGCCTCTGTTATTTTCCTCATTTGCTTGCACTGATTAATATACTCTGATTGATACTCAAAGGGAATTCTCCCCAGATTTCTTCATTTCTTTCTCTGCAGCTCTTCCTTCTCTGGCATTCTGCCCTGTAGATTCACATTGCCTCGATTGTCACTGACTCTTAGGCTACATCTCCTCTACTTAGTCTGCTGGGCTCCAACTGGGTTCACCATCTTTGCACACAGACTGGAAACTCACCCAAGGCAATAAGCTAGGACAGTTTTAGGGCTCATTTCCTTTGCTTCCTATTTCTGAAAAATCACTGTCCTTGATTGACTGATATCTAATGTCTTAAAAACCCTTCCTTCATATATTTTATGTTTTTTGTTGTTATTTTAGGCACGAGGGCAAATATGATCCCTCTTGTTCCATCTTGGCTAAAAGCCAGAGTTCTCTCTGATTTATTCTTAATCAAATTAGTTTTTCATTTTGACATAAGATTTGTTCTCTTTGATGAAAACAAAATAGAAATTTAATTCTCTTTTAATTTCATTTTATTATTCTTGTGTTTATCAAAGTAAAAGATTTCCTCTTAATCCTCTTCTTGTTCCAATCATAACTTTAAAAGTTCCTTTTGTATTTTTAGGATTTTTCTAAAGGTCAATTCATTCTGAACTTGATAAAAATTTTTGTATTCTTCTCTGATGCTTTTCATTTTTCCCTTCCTTTCCTTCTACTTTTCTTCCTCCTTTGCACACAGTAAGTATTTACTGAAAACTTGTAATGTGCCAGAAGTTGTGTTAAGCACTGAGGATCATGTCATGAAAGGGTAGACAAAGGCCTTGTTCTTTCGCTTAAATGCAATTGATTAGACAAAGACAGTAAACACAGAAACAGGTTATTTTAGTTAAGAATGTGGGCTGTGATTAAAATAAGATGGCGTTTTGAAGTGATAGTTGAACTCAAGTATTAGAAGAGTTTAGCAGATGGAACAGCAGCTACTAAAACCCAAAGAATAAGTTTGGGCTTATATACACAGTCAAGGAACTGGAAGAAGGACACAGTTAGAGTCATTTACAAAGAAGAGAGTGGTACAAAATGCAGTCAGGGAAGTATTCAGAAGTCGATCACATAAGGTCTTAAAGGCTGAATGTTAGGTTTACATGACTTTTATTTTACTTTTGAAATATTACCTCTTTATACCTAAGCCACATGGAAAGCTCTCTGTGCAACTCTTTGAGCCTCTACATAACATTGGTTCCTTCAGCTTTCTGCTTAGGCTAAATATGTGGTCATGGTCAGGGTGTCCTTTTATTTTTAATTTCAAAACCTTTGCATTCCTTATAATAGATGCTAAAAATGTGCATTTATCTCTCTTTGAATACTTTGAAATATGCTTTTCCAAAGTCTAAGATACCTGTGTGACCATGCCCAGTGTACATTTCCTACTATTCCTACAATTACAGTCTCCAACATGACCTATTTCTCCAATCATAATTGTTGTTGTTCATTTGCTAAGCATATCCAACTCTTTGTGACCCCATGGACTGCAGCATGTCAGGTTTCCCTGTCCCCCACTATCTCCCAGAGTTCGGTCAGATTTATGGTCATTGAGTTGGTGATGCTATCTAACCATCTCATCCTCTGCCGCCTCCTTCTCCTTTGCCTTCAGTCTTTCCCTCCATCAAGGTCTTTTCCAATGAGTCAGCTCTTTGCATCAGGTGACCAAAGTATTGGCGCTTCAGCATCAGTCCTTCCAATGAGTATTGAGTTGATTTCCTTTAGGATTGACAGGTTTGAACTCCTGGCCATCCAGGAGACTATCAAGAGTCTTCTCCAGCACCACAGTTCAAAAACATGAATTCTTCAGCTCTCAACCTTCCTTCTGGTACATGTCTCCCATCCGTACATGACTACTGGAAAATCCATAGCTTTGACCATATGGACCTTTGTTGGCAAAGTGATATCTCTGCTTTTTAATACACTGTCTAGGTTTGTCACAGCTTTTCTTCCAAGAAGCAAGTGTCTTTTAATTGCATGGCTGCAGTCACGGTCCACAGTGACTTTGAAGCCCAAGAAAATAAAATCTGTCACTATTTCCAGTTTTTCCCCTTCTATTTGCCATGAAGTGGCCCCCATACTTTTGTCTTCTGATCCTTATGTTTTAAAAGATCATCAATTTGGTGAGTTTTGACCACTTCAAATTTACCTTGATTCATGGACCTAACTAACATTCCGGGCTCCTATGCAGTATTGAACTTTACAGCATCAGACTTTACTTTCACCACTGGACAGATACATAGCTGAGCATTGTTTCCACTTTGGCACAGGTGCTTCATTCTTTCTGGAGCTATTAGTAACTGTTCTCCACTCTTCTCCAGTAGTATATTGGACACCTTCCAACCAGGGGGACTCATCTTTCCATGTCATATGTTTTTGCCTTTTATACTGTTCATGGGGTTCTCAAGGCAAGAATACTAAAGTGGGTTGCCATTTCCTCCTCCAGTAGACCATGATTTTTCAGAACTCTCCACTATGACCCTGGCCCTTGGATGGACCTGCATGGCATGGCTCATAGCTTCATTGATTTATGCAAGCTCCTTTGCCATGAGAAGGTTGTGGTCCATTAAGGGGAGTCATAATTAAATCTGTTATTATTGTTGTTGCTGTTCAGTCACTAAGTTATGTGCTACTCTTTTGCAACTCTGTCAACTGTAGCTCACCAGGCTTCTCTGTCCATGAGATTTTCCCAGGCACAAGAATACTGGAGTGGGTTGCCATTTCCTTCTTCAGGGAATCTTTCCAACCCAGGTATCAAACCTGCATCTCCTGCATTGTAGGTGGAGTCTTCAGCCCTGAACAGCCTGAGAAACCCACACCTGTTGTTAATTAGTCACAGCTTAATACAAAGAAGTAGTTTTAAGAGGCAGTTATAAACAAGCATCCAAAATTTTATCAGGCTGTCAGCCTTTATCACAGACTTCTAGCCATTGCTTCTTCCAATCCATTCTTAGCACAACAAAAAAGAGATACCTTCTTAAAATGCAATTAAAGTCATATTACTGCTATGCTTTTATTCTTGACAACTTCCCATTGCAATTAAAATAAAATTCACAACATGATTATGAAAAATAAGGCCCTACATCATTCCCTCCCTGCTTATTTCTCCAATATCATGCCACTCCCCACTTCACTCATTACATTCCACCACCATGGATCTTCCTTCAGTTTCTGGAACACAGCCAACTCGTCCACACAGTTTCTGGAACACAGCCAACTCGTCCACCTCTGGAGTTTTGCACATGCTGTTTCTGTTACCTAGAAAACTATTCCCCTTATTCCCTTCTCATGCACAGTTTCTCTCTCATCTTCCAGGTCTCACTTAAATTCCATCTCCTCAGAGAGGACTTCTTCAGGGATTCCTCTAAAGGAGATCTTTCCCACTCCTTACCCTTGTTCTCTCTTAGATCCTTCTTTATTCCTTTCATAGCACCTCACATGGCTGGTAGTTATTTTATTTATATATTCATTTATTGATTTTTGGTCTTAACCTCAACAAAGATTTTCTTTAAGTCTGAAGTATTAAAAAGTCCAGTGAAAGAAAGGGATAAAAGTATTGTAAAATTCTCATTATCTGAATTACTATTTGACCCAAGTACTCTCACATATCTATAGCTGAACAAATGAAAAAGATTAAAAACAGTAACATCTCACAACATGCATTTTGACGACGTATAATTTCACTTTTAATTGTTAATGACAAGTCTTTGTACTTTGTGAGATTAATGAAGAGTTGGTAATATCAAACTTTCCAGTGACTTTCTGGCATTTTATTTGTATGTATGTTTACTTATATACTTATATGTATGGTCATGTATATATGAAGTAGATTGAGCCTTCCAAATTTTTTTCTAGGAAAATAGAATTTATATAGTCGTGAGCTGTTGTGATGTCTGAGAAAAAACAAGATAGAAAATATGAAATAGTATGGAATTTTATCTATCATTCAGCACTAATTTTATAATACAGTTAAATCAAAGTACTTGTATTAACAATATCCTGGCTTTTTTTTTTTTTTTTTTTTTTTCAAAAATGACAGTGTCTGTTAGAAAAAATAAATTGGGGTAGGGAAGAGTTCCTTGTGGCCCATTAGTTAGGACTCAGCGGTTTCACAGCCATGGCCCAGGTTTGATCCCTGGTCAGGGAACTGAGATCCTATCAGCCATGCAATGCAGAAAAAAAAAGAAAAGATATTGTCTATTGAAGTGTTCACACTTAAAATATACAAATTATTGCTACAGTTGTCTTTTGAAGTGTTCATGCCAGAAACATTAGAATTATCATTGCAGTCACATCTTTGGATTTATTTATTAATTGTTTATTACTAATAAGAAATGAGCTGGTAATTTAAATTTGAAATTAACTCGACACTTTCATGATTATTTTTTAATAACCTAGGTAAATTCCTTTTATTTGTCTCTTGTTTTTATTGTAAAAATTCATAGGTATGTTTTATTGTTGCCTGATGTTGTTTAATTGATGGCATATATGTCAACATCTGCTTTCTAATTCAAATCTGAGTATCTTTCTGACCAAAAAAGTGGATCAATAAATAATATTACTGCTCAAGTATGAACTAGAATTAATAAAATCTCCTAAAACTTATATAACTTATTCCAGTAACTTTGACTCTCTAGGTCAATAGAAACTAGTTTATTAGTTTACAGGTTAATCTGGGCCATCAGTATCCTTCTTGAAAACTATAAAAATAAAGATATTAAAACATATCCCAATTGAAGTTTAGAAGCAGAAAGCTTCAATAAAGTCTTCAAACAATACCCATAGTTAGAACTAAAAACATCTTTTATCTTTTCATTCTGCATCTTTGCCTCTGTATCAAGTTGCCATGGAAATTTTTTCATTAACATTAGATTGATTTTTCAGAGATAAAATTGCTTGCATCATCTCATCTCCTAATATTCCTAAAGCCTCCTAAGCCAACTTTAGTGTTTTAACCTCTTAAGTTGCTTCAGCATTTCTGCCATGCTGAGTGTTCCTGAAACTCAAATGTAACACACTCTGTGTTCAGTGTTAGTATCAAGGTTACTGCCATGTTTTCACTCTTGGTCCAAAAAGAATTTTAAATACTTTTAAGTCATCAAGGAAAAACATTGAATTATAAGCTGAAGAATTCCAAGGATATTTATATAATAAAAATAAAATCAAATGATTTTTAAAGACTTATACTTAATATCCTAGGTTTCTTGCTATAAGATATTAAAATCAAGCTAATAGGCAATAAAAACAGTATTTGATTTGAGTGATTGGACCATATACACCTCTGTATAATATGTTAAAATTCATACCTGATTCAGTTCTGGAAAGTAGAACTTCAGCTTTTGTAGAGTGCCACAAATAAACATAATTTTGTCCTAAGTACTTGATTGCTTCATGCCTCCTGAGTAAAGCTCCCAAGTGGTTTCCAAAAGTTATTCCTCAGGTTTTGAGGGGGCATGCCTTGTGTTACTTGTTTTTGAGCACCTAGATATAACAGTAGGTACTCAGTACATGTTTCTTTGAACTAACATGTAATTTTACTCTCTGAAGATAACATACTAAAGCCACCCAAGAAAGAAAGGTTGAAAATTCATGGCATTTGACATAAAAAGGAACCTAGTTTCACCATCAATAAACACAAAAAGTACTACATTGTTATGTATGATTTTAAATGTAGCTTACATGTTTATATTTTTTAGGAACATTCTTTTAAAGAAAAAGAAATGTATTTTTTTAATTCTACTTTTTTTTTTTCAAGGCCAGATGTTATTCTAAGATTCAGCAAACATAGCATGACTCTGTAATATTGCTTGCGCAGTTTCTCACGCTTTCACACACTGTTCTTACAGATTGATGGTGTTTTCCACACCTCACTTCAAATAGCAGTTATTAGTTAAGTGACCTTTTTAAAGTTAGGAGAAGGATACCTAACTTTGGAGCCTCACTTTCTTTATCTGTATAATGGAACCCATAATACTTACCCTGGCATTGTCAGAATTAAATGAATCATTAAAGTGGTTTTCATTGCCTGGTAGATGCTGGATGTCTTTTAAATAGTAGTACATTAATCATCCTCCAATGCCTAGGAAAATTCATAGGAATTTGATTTTTTTTTTCCTGCCTTAAGCAAGTCTGTGCATCACAGCCAACTGAAGGCCTGGTTTCTTTCAGTTGGACTCTGGTGTTTTAAATCTTTAGTCTTATGCTGGGAATGTTCATTGTTAATGGTTTGTCTTTGCCTCTTGCCTTTTCACTGAACAGCATTATATCCTGTTGATCTCTCCTTAGCAGTACTTTAGTGATCCCCATTCTAAATGTTTTCACTTTTACAATCTCAACTCACTTAACAGTATGTCTTATAAATTTTTCCATATCACTGTAAGACCACCTCTCTTAAGTGTTGTATTATCTTCCATATCGTGAATTTTATTTGCCCATTCCCTACTTAATAGGCATTTAGGTTGTTTTGTATTTTTCACTCTAATGATCAGTGCTCATGAATATCATTTTACATAATTTTTTGTGCTCATATTTGATTATTTTTCCAGGCATGATGAAGAAGAAGAGTTGCTATTTCAAAGGATATGTACATCTTAAGTTTGTATTGATACTACATGTTACCTTCCTAAAAGGAGGTAACAGTTGGTCCTTCTAGCAGTAGTTTAACATTGGTTGTTTTCCCATATTCTTGAGGAAACTTGCTATTGCCAGTCTTTAAAAATGTGCGTCTTACAAGTGAAACGTGGTACTTCTTTATTGCTTTATCTTGCATTTTCTGATTACTGCTAAGATTGAGCATCCTAAGCTCACAGGTCTTTCACATGTCCTCTTCTCAGCCTATCTGTATTTACTGTCAGTTTTTCTTTTGGGCTTTTTACCTTTTTTATTGCTTTTTGGAAGTTCATTATGTATTCTAGATACTAATGCTTTAGACTGTTATTTATGTTGCAGATGTTTTCCCCAGGCCATCAATTGTCTTTTCAGTTTTTTGGTGATCCTTTTGCTGAACAGAAGTTTTAAATTTTGATGTAGTCAAATTTAACTGTTTTTCATTATGGCATTCGCTTTTTGTATCTCCTTTAGAAGATTTTCATAAATATGGTACAGATACACATATTCTTTTGTATTATATTTTAATTTGATTTAGTTTTTGTTTTGACTTAAGTCTTGAATCATCTGAAATGCATTTTTGTGAATCACGTGAGTTATAAAAGTAAATCATCTTTTCCCCTTGTTGTAGCCACACGTTCCAGGAAACAAACTCACTCAGAAGGACAATGCAGATAGTGAAGTTCAGTGTATTACACCGGCGGGTCCAAGGCAGAGTCTCCTCTTAGCCAAGGACCCCGACCAGCATTTGTGAAAATCTTTTATACCCTGGGTGTACGTGTCTGAACCCACCACTCCAAATTCCTTGAGACTTACATAAACCAAGGAAAATACAATCCCAATAACCACATCATTCACATGCTATGTGCTCCTGTGCTCAAACAGTCAAACAGTTAGCCAATAATCAATAAACCCAAGGTTACACTCCAATAGATACAGAAAAATTTATGGCCTGTCTGGAGGAAGGAGTGATTAATGTATGTTTTCTCTTAGGCAATGAGTAACCTGGTTATGATCTTCAAGGTTCCCCTGTCTTGAACAAGTCTTATCCTTCTGTTGTTTTCATAGGCACTAAACACAGAGTTCAGAGTCCATTGGAAAGGTGGCTGAGCATGATCAGCATGAACAGGCCTAAGATGGAGTCCAGGCCCTATGAATTCCTTCTTCACCCTGAGTATATAGTTGTCCCAGCACCATATATTGAATTGGCCATCCTTTCCCTACTGATTATAAAATGCCACCACAAAAAAACAAAATACCACCTCTATCATCAGCTGAATTTGCATATCTATGGGGTTTTTGGTGGCCAGTCTCTTCTATTATACTACTTGCCTATTCTAACACCAAAACCACAGCTAATTAATATATTTAACTGATAGAGCATTTATCCCCTTCTTGATTTTGTGTTCTTATTTTGTTGTGTTCCTGTTTTATACCCTGGTACCTTCTAAACTGCACTCATCTTCCATCCTAGTAAGGTCATGCTTAAAATCTTACAAGCCAGGCTTCAGCATTATGTGAACCAAGAACTTCTAGATATCCAAGCTAAGTATAGAAAAGGAAGAGGAGCTAGAGATCAAATTGCCAACATTCACTGGACTATAGAGAGAGCAAGGGAATTTCAGAAAAACATCTTTCTCTGTTTCATCAACTACACTAAGGTCTTTGACTGTGTGGATCATGGCAAACTGTGAAAAGCTCTTAGAGAGATGGAATACTAAACCATCTTACCTGTCTCCTGAGAAACTTGTATGCAGGTCAAGAAGCAACAGTTAGAAGCCTGTATGGAACAACTGATTGGTTCAAGATCAAGAAAGGAGTAGGACAGGGCTGTCTGCTGTCACGTTTGCTTAACAGGGTGAGCACATCATGAGAAATGCCAGGCTGCATAAGTTATAATCCGGAATCAAGATAGGGATTTTTTTGTATAAACAATTCTTTAATTAAAAAAAAAGAGGAAGAAAGAAAGAAAACTCCATTCATCTTGCACGAATGGAGGATTAATTTGTGACAGGGATAGGTAGAGAAGGAAAAAAACCTCCTGGAGCAGTTGATAAAAATGTGTCCATTCCTAAGTGTTAAATTTGGCCCTGGAATGCAGAATGAAGCAGGGCAAAGACTAATAGAGTTTTCCCAAGAAAATGCACTGGTCATAGCAAACACCATCTGCCAACAACACAAGAGAAGACTCTACACATGACATCACCAGATGGTCAACACCAAAATCAGATTGATTATATTCTATGAAGCCAAAGATGGAAAAGCTCTATACAGTCAACAAAAACAAGACCAGGAGCTGACTGTGGCTCAGATCATGAACTCCTTATTACCAAATTCAGACTTAAATTGAAGAAAGTAGGGAAAACCGCTAGACCATTCAAGTATGACCTAAATCAAATTCCTTATGAATTTGAAATGAGAAATAGATTTAAGAGACTAGATCTGATAGATAGAGTGCCTGATGAACTATGGAATGAGGTTGGTGACATTGTACAGGAGACAGGGATCAAGACCATACCCATGGGAAAGAAATGCAAAAAAGCAAAATGGCTGTCTGGGGAGGTTTTACAAATAGCTGTGAAAAGAAGAGAGGCAAAAGCAAAGGAGAAAAGGAAAGATATAAGCATCTGAATGCAGAGTTCCAAAGAATAGCAAGAAGAGATAAGAAAGCCTTCTTCAGTGATCAGTGCAAAGAAATAGAGGAAAAGAACAAAATGGGAAAGACTAGAGATCTCTACAAGAAAATTAAAGCTACCAAGGGAACATTTCATGTAAAGATGGGCTCTATAAAGGACAGAAATGGTATGGACCTAACAGAAGCAGAAGGTATTAAGAAGAGGTGGCAAGAATACACGGAAGAACTGTACAAAAAAGATCTTCATGACCCAGATAATCATGATGATGTGATCACTAATCTAGAGCCAGTCATCTTGGAATGTGAAGTCAAGTGGGCCTTAGAAAGCATCACTATGAACAAAGCTAGTGGAGGTGATGGAATTCCAGTTGAGCTGTTTCAAATCCTGAAAGATGATGCTCTCAAAGTGCTGCACTCAATATGCCAACAAATTTGGAAAACTCAGCAGTGGCCACAGGACTGGAAAAGGTCCATTTTCATTCCAATCCCAAAGAAAGGCAATGCCAAAGAATGCTCAAACTACCGCACAATTGCACTCATCTCACATGCTAGTAAAGTAATGCTCAAAATTCTCCAAGCCAGGCTTCAGCAATACGTGAACCGTGAACTCCCTGATGTTCAAGCTGGTTTTAGAAAAGGCAGAGGAAACAGAGATCAAATTGCCAACATCCGCTGGATCATGGAAAAAGCAAGAGTTCCAGAAAAACATCTATTTCTGCTTTATTGACTATGCCAAAGCCTTTGACTGTGTGGATCACAATAAACTGTGGAAAATTCTGAAAGAGATGGGAATACCAGACTACCTGACCTGCCTCTTGAGAAATCTGTATGCAGGTCAGGAAGCAACAGTTAGAACTGGACATGGAGCAACAGACTGGTTCCAAATAGGAAAAGGAGTACGTCAAGGCTGTATATTGTCACCCTGCTTATTTAACTTCTATGCAGAGTACATCATGAGAAACGCTGGACTGGAAAAAACAGAAGCTGGAATTCAGACTGCCGGGAGAAATATCAATAACCTCAGATATGCAGATGACACCACCCTTATGGCAGAAAGTGAAGAGGACCTAGAAAGCCTCTTGATGAAAGTGAAAGTGGATAGTGAAAAAGTTGGCTTAAAGCTCAACATTCAGAAAACGAAGATCATGGCATCTGGTCCCATCACTTCATGGGAAATAGATGGGGAAACAGTGGAAACAGTGTCAGACTTTATTTTTTGGCTCCAAAATCACTGCAGATGGTGACTGCAGCTATGAAATTAGAAGACGTTTACTCCTTGGAGGAAAAGTTATGACCAACCTAGATAGTATATTCAAAAGTAGAGACATTACTTTGCCGACTAAGGTCCGTCTAGTCAAGGCTACTATGGTTTTTCCTGTGGTCATGTATGGATGTGAGAGTTGGAGTGTGAAGAAGGCTGAGTACCGAAGAATTGATGCTTTTCAACTGTGGTGTTGGAGAAGACTCTTGAGAGTCCCTTGGACTGCAGGGAGGTCCAACCAGTCCATTCTGAAGGAGATCAACCCTGGGATTTCTTTAAAGGACGGATGCTAAAGCTGAAACTCCAGTACTTTGGCCACCTCATGCGAAGAGTTGACTCATTGGAAAAGTCTCTGATGCTGGGAGGGATTGGGGGCAGGAGGAGAAGGGGATGAGATGAGGATGAGATGGCTTGATGGCATCAGACTCGATGGATTTGAGTCTGAGTGAACTCTGAGAGATGGTGTTGAACAGGGAGGCCTGGTGTGCTGCGATTCATGGGATCTCAAAGAGTCGGACACGACTGAGCGACTGAACTGAACTGAAATAATTATTTAAGTTTGTTATTCCAACCAAGATGTGAGGCCTGGTGGTTAGCAAGGTAGAAAAGAGTTTCAAAAGTAAAATAGCCCATTATATTAACTTTCTCTGACCTGAAATGGAAGTTTTCTTTCTTCTTTATTTGTTTGAGCATTTGATCACTTTGCCTTATAATTTTTAAAAGTCTGTGTTTTGTTTTCCTGGCATTTTAACTTCTTCAGGTTAGACTATTTCTCCTGCCCCTTGTATACTCACAGTTCCTTTCCTCCTCCTCTGATACCTGTACTGCATGTTCTTTAACTTCGTGTGTGTGTGTGTATGTGTGTGTGTGTGTGTGTGTGCACGCGCACGTGCTTGGTTGTGTCCAACTCTTTGCAGCCCCCTGAATTGTGGCCCACCAGGCTCTTCTGTCCATGGGATTTCCCAGGCAAGAGTACAGGAGTGGATTGCCATTTCCTTCTCCAGAGGATCTTCCTGACCCAGGGATGGAACCTGTGTCTCGTGTCTCCTGCACCGGCAAGCAGATTCTTTACTGTGACACTACCTGGGACGCTCCTTTAACTTCATATAAACTTTTATTCCAGCTTAGATTCTATGTTCCATATTTTAGTAACACATTTGCCGTATCTCAGATTTCATTGCCCTTCTGTCTTTTACTCACCTCTCTTCAAAACCATGGTCCTGTTTTATTTTTGTATGTGATTTTCTTAAATTTTTTTAAACTTGTTCAGTTCAGTTCAGTCACTCAGTCGTGTCCGACTCTTTGCGACCCTGTGAATCGCAGCACGCCAGGCCCCCCTGTTCATCACCAACTCCCGGAGTTCACTCAGATTCACGTCCATCAAGTCTGTGATGCCATCCAGCCATCTCATCCTCTGTTGTCCCCTTCTCCTCCTGCCCCCAATCCCTCCCAGCATCAGAGACTTTTCCAATGAGTCAACTCTTCGCATGAGGTGGCCAAAGTACTGGAGTTTCAGCTTTAGCATCATTCCTTCCAAAGAAATCCCAGGGTTGATCTCCTTCAGAATGGACTGGTTGGACCTCCTTGCAGTCCAAGGGACTCTCAAGAGTCTTCTCCAATACCACAGTTGAAAAGCATCAATTCTTTAGTGCTCAGCCTTCTTCACAGTCCAATTCTCACATCCATACATGACCACAGGAAAAACCATAGCCTTGACTAGACGGACCTTTGTTGGCAAAGTAATGTCTCTGCTTTTCCATATGCTATCTAGGTTGGTCATAACTTTTCTTCCAAGGAGTAAGCATCTTTTAATTTCATGGCTGCAGTCACCATCTGCAGTGATTTTGGAGCCCCCAAAAATAAAGTCTGACACTGTTTCCACTGTTTCTGCATCTATTTCCCATGAAGTGATGGGACCGGATGCTATGATCTTCATTTTCTGAATGTTGAGCTTTAAGTCAACTTTTTCACTCTCCTCTTTCACTTTCATCAAGAGGCTTTTTAGTTCCTCTTCACTTTCTGCCATAGGGTGGTGTCATCTGCATATGTGAGGTTATTGATATTTCTCCCGGCAATCCTGATTGCAGCTTGTGTTTCTTTAAACTTATTAACTTGAGATTATTTTAAACTTACCAAGAAGCTGCAGTAGTGCAAAGAACTCTATTCACACAAATTCAGCAATTAACATTTTGCCATATTTACTATATCATTCTCTCTTGCCCCACTCTGTGTGAGTGTTTGTGTATGTTTTTAGAATAGTTTGCTAGTAAATTGCAGAAATCATATAATCTGTTTTTGTTTTTCCTATGCCTATATACTCAATAAGTCAGAGGTCTGTTTCCGTCCATACTGCTGTCTTGTTTGATAACTTATGTTCTGGTGAATAAGGTCACATTTTGGATTCTGCTTTAAATTTATGATTGTTGAACTCAAATTGGCTTTCACCACTACCTATATACAGGTGACTCTTAAAAATTTATGAACACGGGGATGTTTGGGGATATCACATTCTTGTGATGTTCTGTGGAATTTTGATCGGATGAGACATTATGTGTGATTTCAGTTGTTTAGAGCCCTTGAGTTATTTTTATGGCCAGCTATTTTTATTTATTTATCAAATATTTACATAATGCTTACTATGGGCTGGACACTAAGTACTTTACAAATCTTTATTTATTCAATTTGTTCAGCACTGTGTGGTAGCAGGTACGGGGTTGCACAGAGTCGGACACGACTGAAGCGACTTAGGAGCAGCAGTGTGGTAGGTATTAGTATTACCTTCATTTTGCACTTGAGAAAATTGAAGAACAGACAATAACTTACCCTAAGTCATACCCCAACTACTGAGCCAAAATTTTAATATCAGCAGTCTGGGTACGGAGTTGGTGCTCTTAATCATGATTTCTAGGGTTTTCCTCGCAAGATTCTGCTCTTTTCTATCTTATTCAACCTCATTTTTTAAGAGGCTGGTATTAAAGGCTGTGCTTTCAACTTAATTTACATGGAAATAGTCTTTCTCTTTTTTTTTTATATTTCCTTTGTTTACAAAACATTTTATTAAATGCCTGAATGACACAAACAAATGTTATTGACGGAGACAGCTTTGGAAACAACACAACTGATAGTCAACAGCATATGATTCAAGTGATAAGAGCACAAGTAAACATTTGTCTGTTTTCAAATGGAAATGCTGTTTCGATTAATTCAGTGATTTGTTTATGTGGAGGTCAGTTAAGAGACTTTACTCTATAGTTGAAATCAGGCTATGTTCTTCAATTAAATAAAACAAAATCACTGAAAAGTTATTCTCCATCTGACAGATGTCATTATCAGTGAATTGCTACATAGGAATGAAATTGCATTTATAAATTAAGATACTTATACACCAACAGTGCTCATGTTAGAAATGTCATGGATCTCTGATACAAAAACTGTTTTCAGCTTTATGTGTGTAGAGATTCATCCAATACTATGAAGACTGACATTTTTTTAATTTGTTTATTTTTGGCTGTGCTGGGTCTTTGTTGCTGTGTGCACCTTTCTCTGGTTGGCGCAGAGTGGGAGCTACTCTCCAGTTGTGGAGGGCAGGCTCTAGGATGTGCCAGCGTTAGTAGTTGCTCCACACGGGCTCAGTAGTTGTGGCTCACAGGCTTATTTGCCTCACAGCATAAGGAATCTTCCCAGACCAAGGATCAAACCAGTGTCCCTTGCATTGCAAGGCAGATTCTTAACCACTGAACCACCAGGGAAACCCTGACATGTTTTTTAAAGCTGTATTTCTGATACTCCCTAGCACCAAGTTCTCCACTTCAATTCTGTCAACTGTGTTCCACAGGTATCTTATCTTGGTAAACATAGATACATTGAGTTGAAGACATTGAAGTCATCTTTATAGTCTCTCTTGCTTTTGTAGCTTACGTAGAAATGATAGCATTAGGAGGATCAGAATAACATCTAACTCGGAGGAGGTTCTTCAGAGTTTCCCAATGTTGGACACAAATTTAAATTTTAAAATTATATGAAGTATTTTAACACTGTCATAAAAACAGCATGCCCACTCAGATGTATACCAAAGTATAACACATAAACACATCAAGAAGCAAAAACTGTGCCGCTTTGTTTATATTTTATGAACTGCTGACTAAAGCCTTACCTCCAACTTCCATGTAGATATTTAGAGTTCTTAAGAGGATTATTTTATTTTTAAGTGTTTAGCCGGCCTTTAAAAAAAAAAAAAAAGAGTTCATTGTTATATGTGTGCTTAGTTGTTCAGTTATGTCCAACTCTTTGCAACCCCACAGACTGTAGCCTGCCAGGTTCCTCTGTTCATGGAATTCTCCAGGCAAGAATACTGGAGTGGGTAACCATTCCCTTTAGCTGGGGATCAGACCCAAGGATTGAACCTAGGTCTCCTAATTGCAGGCAGATTCTTTACGGTCTGAGCCACCAGGGAAGCCCACCATTGTTGTATAGCCAAATCAAATTACGCAAGCAAGAGAACAGCTACAGTGTATGTAACTTCCATTAAAAAAAAAAAAATACAAATACGACTTAGAGGCATCTTTCTACCATATATCCTTATCACTCCTTTACAGTTCTGCAGTGGCAAATCAGTGTGACAATATTATACTAAAGTAAGTCCTCTTGCCTAATTTAAGTTTTGGGTGGTTCTTGCCCTTGTTTTGTATTCATGACCAGAGATGTGAGTAAAGATTAGATAAGTCATTCAGTAGTGGAAAGGAGATTTTCTTTACCTCTCTTCAAGCTTCTAAACCATTTTGACTGCAACAATCTTAAATATTGCCAAAGCCAAATTTGCTGTTTTTCTAAAGTTGCCATTTATAATAGCTTTTCTGTGATAATCACAATTGTATCAATGTTAGAAAGCTAATAAATAATACTATAATGTGGTCTCTTTATTTATATAATGGGATTCCATTTAGATTTTTATTAGACAAAAGAGAGCTACAACTAAAATAATTTGGAAACAACTGATCTAGTTCAGCCCATTAATCTTAACAAATTGAAAAATTAAAGCTCAGATTATATGTCTTGCTCAGTTATACAGCTAGAAAATTGTGGATACTAATTATTAGTATCATTAGTTAGTTCATTGAGCATTTATTGCCATGGTTTGTATACAGGCATTCATTTATTTATTTAATAAGTAATGTCTATTTGCCAGGTACTCTTCTAGTCAATGAAGATAGTCCCTCAACCCAGAAGTTGAGCTGAAAATAAGAAAAGTAGATTCTCTTCAGCCCTCACTTGATTTTGGTTAAATAACCAGCTTGTGTATCACTGAGTGATATTATCATACCACTGGGACTTTTCTTATTTATGGTTATACTGTGGGGAGTAAAAAGTTCTCTAGGTGAGAAAAACAAAAAGTCAACTCAAAGCATACTATTTTTATAACAAGTACCTGATAATATCAGTATATAAAAGAATATAGGTAATGAGAGAGTAACTCTTAAGCGGGACTGAAAGAGCCATAATGGAGGAGTTCTATTCTTAAAGAAGTTTGCTTTTAAAAAGTAGGAGGAAATCTTTCTTTGCACAGGAAACAACAGGTTCATAGGCAGAGTTCTGAATAGTTCTGGCATTTCCAAGAAAGATTAATGCAGCAGAATACTAGGAGGTCTTGCCAAGTGTAGTGTATAAGCATTTTTAGGCATCATTATATGCTTGAACAGTGAAAGTATTGAAATGTGACTGTTTATACTGTATCCCAAGTATTCCTCATACTTCTACCTGTTTATATTCCTAAATTCTTTAAAAACACTACTTCCTAATCTCATGGTGACAAGTGTAGTACCACAATGACAATGGCTCTGTATACCCTTACTGATTAATTACACTCATCATTCACTCAATCAATACTTTTGGCCCCAGCATGTATAAGATTTTATACTTTGTGCTAACAAGAAGTTAAAAAAAATTAGTGATACAAAACCAGAGTTCAAGGAGCTATTGAACCCAAAGCAAAAATTAATCTGGGATAAACCATAATGGACAGGAAAAGGTCAGTCTTCATTCCATTCCCAAAGAAAGGCAATGCCAAAGAATGTTTAAACTACCACACAATTGCACTCATCTCACATGCTAGCATAGTAATGATCAAAATTCTCCAAGCCAGGCTTCAGCAGTATGCTAACTGGAAGCTGAAGTTAGAAAAAGCAGAGGAACCAGAGATCAAATTGCCAGCATCCACTGGATCATTGAAAAAGCAAGAGTTTCAGAAAAACCTCTACTTTTCCTTTATTAACTATGTCCAAGCCTTTGACTGTGTGGATTACAACAAAGTCTGGGAAATTCTTAAAGAGATGGGAATACCAGACCACTTGACCTGACTCCTGAGAAATCTGTATGCAGGTCAAGAAGCAACAATTAGAACTGGACGTGGAACAACAGACTGGTTCCAAATTGGGAAAGGAGTATGTCAAGGCTGTATATTGTCACCCTGCTTATTTAACTTCTATGCAGAGTACATCACGCAAAATGCCAGGCACAATGAAGCACAAGCTGGAATCAAGATTGCCGGGAGAAATATCAATAACCTCAGATATGCAGATGACACCATCCTTATGGCAGAAAGCAAAAAGAACTAAAGAGCCTCTTGATAAAAGTGAAAGAGGAGAGTGAAAAAGTTGGCTTAAAATTCAGCATTCAGAAAACTAAGATCATGGCATCTAGTCCCATCACTTCATGGCAAATAGATGGGGAAACAATGGAAACAGTAAGAGACTTTATTTTGGGGGACTCTAAAATCACTTCAGATGGTGACTGCAGCCATGGAATTAAAAGACGCTTGCTCCTTGGAAGAAAAGCTATGACCAACCTAGACAGCACATTAAAAAGCAGAGATATTACTTTACCAACAAAAGTCCATCTAGTCAAAGCTATGATTTTTCCAGTAATCACATATGATTATGAGAGTTAGACCATAAAGAAAGTTGAGTGCCAAAAAATTGATGCTTTTGAACTGTGGTGTTGGAGAAGACTCTTGAGAGTCCCTTGGACTGCAAGGAGATCCAACCTGTCGATTCTAAAGGAAATCAGTCCTAAATATTCATTGTAAGGACTGATACTGAAGCTGAAACTCCAATACTTTGGCCACTTGATGCAAAGAATCAACTCATTGGAAAAGACCCTGATGCTGGGAAAGGTTGAAGGCCAGAGGAGAAGGGGACGATAGAGGATGAGATGGTTGGATGGCATCACCAACGCAACGGACATGAGTTTGAGTAGGCTCTGGTAGTTGGTAATGGACAGGGAAGCCTGGCATGCTGAAGTCTATAGGGTCACAAAGAGTTGGACACGACTGAGTGACTGAACTGAAACCATAATGGAAAAGAATATTGAGAAAAAGAATGTATATATGTGTAAAACTGAGTCATTTTGCTATATAGCAGAGATTGGCACAACATGGTAAATCAACTGTTCTTCAATTTTTCATTTTAATTAGCAAGGGTTTTTGTCTGTTATGTGTGCTAAGTCTCTTCAGTCACGTCTGACTTTGTGCAGCCCCATGGAATGCAGTTTCTTCCAGGCACCTCTATCTATGGGATTCTCCAGGCAAGAATAGTGGAGTGGGTTGCCATTTCCTCCTCCAGGGAATCTTCCCAACCCAGGGATCAAAGCTATGTCTCCTGTGTCTCTTGCACTGGTAGGTGGGTTCTTTACCACTGGGGCCACCTAGAAAATCCTTTTCCTGTTTTGGTGACTAACATATCCATATGTTCACAAAGCTTACTTTCTGATCAGAGGAGACAGATGATAATAGGATAGATAGTAAAATATGTAGCATGTTATTTGAAAGAGGGGAAATTAATTATTGGAGAGGAAAAGGGAAGATAAAATTATTTAATTTCTCTTGCCTTGATTTTCTCAGCTCTAGAAAAGAAAAAATAGTGGTGGTTACTTACAAGGTTGTGACAAAGATTAAATGAGCTGATATGTGTATGTATAAAGTCCCAGATGATAAAATATCAGCCAATATTATTTATACATTTGTCTAAAACAACTTTAGCACAGTAATCATCTAATTTTCATCACTTATGGACTTCTTTTTTAAAGGATATAGTTACAGTTTTGAGCTACTTTATCTACAGGATAAGAGTCCCTCATCCATATCTTGCTTTTAGCTTCTACTTCCAATACAGTCATATCTAATATCACTTTCTTAGGGGCAAATCATCATTCTTTCATAGTGTTTCTTCTGCAGAACAATATTTGCCTATCTAGATGTCAGGTCATTTTCTATTTAAGTCATCGAGGAGCAGGCATCCAGATCTTCCTGTGGAAAATATTCATTAATGCCTCATCACTTACATCTCAAGGTTAATAGGTCTAAGAAAATGAGACCTTTATGCTTGCTTTCCAGCTAAAAATGAGTAGAATATTGGAATTGTTATTACCAAACAAATAAAAAATCTTCAATATTAATCTTTTCACACGAAGATCATTTGCACAGATTATCAAAAGTTTCAGGTCTGCTAGTAACCTTTCTTTGCCTGTGTAACCTCTGTGCATCCTTAAATGTATCCTGCCTCCTCCTTTCCCTGAAAACTAGACTTGCCCTTTGTGTTCCTTTAGCACTCCATACCTAGCCCTATCACAACTGGTATTACTCAGTATAGTAATTACCTGTTTACCTAACCTGCCCAATTCCCTGTGCCCACCTCTCAGGCAGTAAGCTCCTCTGGCTGGGATGGGTGGTGGACACCGGGAAAACTAGGTTCTCTTTGTGTCTGTGTCCCGAGTATCTATTACAGTGCTTTACATATAGTTGATTATCGATAAATACTTAAAACATTCAGTATAATGCCTGGAGTACCTTTTAACATATCAAGATTATAGAAACTTAGTAATTTAACCTTGGTCCCACATCCCTTAATTGTTTATCTCTCTTGGCTGCTTTCTGAGGAATAGCATTGCTCAAGCATGCTGCTACCCCTGTCTGTCCTTCTTTGGCCCAAAATTAAAAAGAAAAAGGAGGCCAGATATTTGGAAAGATCCCAAAGTTAGAGGAGCACCCTGTGGGGTAATTATGGCTCAGGATGTAACTCCTACTCTTCCAATTGAGAAACACTGATTTTGCCATTCCTCTCAAGGTGATAGGCCTCTAGGGTCTGACAACAGGCCATCTATATTTCCAAGAACTTAATTTATAAACCAATTGACTGTTGATTGGTTTGTTTACACTGATTGAAATACTTGTATCTGATACCTGTCATAAGTTAATGATATCAAAGCCTCTGTGAAATCCATCAGATAATCAGAAGATTGTTCAGTGATGATGGAAACCAAGCAAATTGAGTTAAACTGCACCAAAGATAATTTAACCCAAGCTGAGGAACAGCCTTGTCATTGTTTCCCTGATGGCTAGGAGAAAATTAAGTAAAGGATGATAAGGTCTCAGGTGTTTTGAAAGTGTTTACAAATTTTTTTTTCTTATTTGCTAAAAGAAAGCACTTTTAAATGTCAGGGGGACAATGTAATTTTGTAACTCAGTATTGATAATGTACAGTTTGGTTCCATAATTCTTTGATCCCAACATTAAGTTCCTGAAATAGTGGTATTGCTGACAATGGTACTAAGACAGAAAGAAAGAAAAAGGATTAAAGTTGGCTGAGCATTCTCTGTACCCTCTGCCTCTAACTCAACAATCACCAACATCTGGGGGTCAAATCAACTTCATTGAGAAAGTTAACTGTGCTTGTGTTTTTAGCTGGCTTACTGCCTGGCATTCCTACATGAACTAATAATGCATATCCACTGAGGGTTTATCCTCTACCCTTGTGAAGAAACTGTGACATATAGGTCATTTAAAAAAGTAAGCTGTACCTCTTGTCAAGGGCTAGAGTCTGTCCTTCAAGCCTTACCTCAAGGTCCTTTCTATTCCAGAGTTTGGAAACCCAAGTGCCTACAGAGGCCAGGCTGGTGGGAATGAAGCAGGAAGCCACTGCAGTGAACTGGAGAGCAGAGTCCTGTCTGAAGGAGCAGCCACTGATCTGTTCCAGATAATTGTTGCAAGGCAGGAATGCTGACCTAGTGTTACCACATTGTCCAGTTTCCCAGGTAAAGCAAGAAATGCAAATTTTCATATGCCTTCTGATTTAAATATTGTCAATTAATTCACTTGTATTATTCTTGAACTGTGCGTGCACCAAATACTGCCACTGGTGAGATTTGGCCTAGAACCCTCCTGATTGTAACTTGGTTTTATATTTTGCTCTCCAGTTCCTGTTTGTTGAATTGAAGATTTTATTTTCTACATGTTTTGCTTTTCTTCAGCATGTTTGGTACAATATTCTATGCCCGGTTTTTGTGCTATTGAAACTACCTGCCTCTCTCAATTGAATGTTTTGTGCATAAGTTTTCTTTGGCTGCTACATTTTCTCTGCCACCTTCAGCATTCCAGTGAGCAGTCACATGCTAAATGGAGCCTCCTTGAGACACTTTTCATATGACACCACTAACCATCTACAGGTATTACTACTTACTCATTTCATTCCTGATGTGTAAACTAAATAAACACAGTAAAATATCATTTATTTCATGGAACTTAGAGATTGTGTGCTTTGGGCTCCCCCTTCTAGAATTAACACAGAGACCATCTTCCTCCTCTTGCATCTTGAGAGAACTTTTCAGATAATTAATTAGACTATGGTTATCTTGAACAGTTAATTATATTTGCTAGAGATGTTGATTAGACTTGAGTGTTCCTAAATATTTATACATATTTAGAGACAATGTATTTGTTTCTCCAGTGACTGAGGAGTCTTCCTACTTTCTCATTGAGTAATCCCATTGCCAAGTGAATTGAAGAATGCTAAACATTTTTTAAAGTAAAAGAGTACATAAACATTAGCTGTTTCAATATGTTGTGCAACCCCAAATGGACCAAAGTCATGTTTGTTTCCTTTTAGTACAGTTTTAATTTTTAAAAAGCTGATATACATTATTTTTTAAAAATGATTCAACCTATTGAGCTACACCTTGAGTAACCAGAATACCAATCATGCACAGATAACATGTGAAAATCACCCCTTCAACTTGCTTACTGCACTCTTAAAAGGTTATGTTAATGAAGGCAAGTATTTTTTTATGAATAATCCTTATGAGAAACTTTACTATACTATAAAATGGCAAAAATAGCCAAGTATGTTGCTGCTTAATATACAGAAGTAAATAATAAATAAATTTTCCCTCAGAGTTCTAATGAGTTTATTATGTCCTAGATGTTCTGGCGTGACCTACTATACTTTCAGACAGTTCTCTGAATTTTTTAAAATAATGTATATTTGGAATCCGTGATTATTCTCTTTTCGACTTTTAAGAAAGTAAAATGCATAGTAAGCATTTTCTTCATGTGCGTACAAACCCTCACTTTCCTTCTATATTTTCAAAAGCACAAAGGGAAGCTTTACTTTAAAGTTAATTGTCTCAATTGTGTTTTCTTTGTAGTCATGTAGAATGGCAAGGGCAAAGAAGGAGCTCAGTGGTGTGTAGTAATACATGTGAATTCCTGAATATTATCAGGGAGAGTTAAAAGGAGAATTTATTTTAGACTTGGAAAGCCAGATAATGACTGGAGAAACCAGGAAGGCTTCTCTGAGGAAGTGATGTTTAAACTGAGATAAACAGAAGTTGGTTTAACGGAAAACATGAGTATGGTGGTGAGAAATGTCATTCCAAACAGAAAAGTAAGGTTGATAGGCTGAGGCATTTTTAGAACCGGTCAACGGGATAGCCTTAGTTTTTGTTTGTACTTTGTAGGTCATTCTGGTTAATGTGTTCTTTCTGACTCTCCTTTTTCTCCTTGTAGAGAAATAACAACATAATACTAGTGGGCTTCCCTGGTGGCTCATATAGTAGAGAATCTGCCTTCAATGCGGGAGACCTGGGTTCGATCTCTGGGTTGGCAAGATCCCCTGGAGAAGGAAATGGCAACCCACTCCAGTATTCTTGACAGGAAAATTCCATGGACAGAGGAGCCTGGTGGGCTACAGTCCATGGGGTCGCAGAGTTGGACATGACTGAAGCAACTTAGCATGCATGCACATAAATAATAATGTAGATATTTATTATGTGCTAGGTACTGGTTTAAGACTTTTAGCTTATTGTATCCTCAGAGCAGAACAGTTCTATAAAATCTCCATTTTATAAGGAAAGAATATTTTTAAAACCTACCCTAGGTCACAAAGATGGAGCTACAGGACTTCCCTGCAGTCCAGAGGTTAAGACTACAAGCTCCCAAGGCAGGGGTCACAGGTTCAGTCCCTGGTCAGAGAATTAATAATCCACATGATGCACAGTGTGGACAAAATTTTTTTAAATAAAAACAAAATAAACCGAAATGACTATCCTCAACAAAACTTAAAAAAAGAAAAGATAGAGCTATGTAGCATCTCAATACTGTAGTTAATTTAAATAAAACCTTATCACTTCCAGTGTAGTATTTGGCTATTTGAAATAATACTGCTGATTCAGTGGGCTGGAAGACTAGCCTATACTCCATGAACTGTGGAACAGTTCATCCCTGTTCCACATGGTGCTGGCTGGACTCATGTATGTGTCTGGGGCTTCAGACAGACCAGCTGGATTTCTCTCTCTCTACATGGTCTCTTATCCTCAAAGGGCCAGTTCCAGTTCTTTGTGTGACAGTGGCATTCCAGGAAGCAAGAGTGGAAGATACAAGGCCTCTTGAGGCTTAGGCCCATCCCTTGAGCTATATCACATTCTACTGATAAAAGCAAGTCACAAGGTCAGCCCAGATCCAAAGGGCAGAGTAATAAATCTCATCTCCTAATGGAAGGAACTACAAGATATTTGTGGCCAATTGCAGCCTGCTACATTTAGCATTTAGTCTTCTAAAGGCTTCTGTGTGCCTAGAATGTGTAAGTTGCTGAACGTTGCTAACATGAAATGGCCTGTATAAATTATCCTCCTGATCATTGATGGGCAGAGTTCAGGTTGCGTGTTACCTTGCCTCTGAGGACTGATGTCATCCTCATACACAGTTTTTGAACATTAACACTCTTCTACACTGAAAGGGCAAGGATGTTTGAAACCAGAGAGTTTTAATGATCAGGGCAGGAAAGATGTGCTTATATCCTGATAAATTTTTAAAACAAATGTAAATTGCACTGGGGTAGTTTGGGGTGAATAAGTGGAGCCTGGCAGAGGCATTAGGTCTCTAAGATATATCTTAGAGGTCTGTTTTGGAAAAAGTGGCTGCACAGTGAAGATAAGAACCAAATGAAAATAACAACCGGAGTTAAAATGAAGCTAATTTATTGTAAGATTTTTTAAAAATGAAAGAAGATAAAACTGTAAGATGAGCGTGCTCATAAATAAAAATGCATAGCTTAAACAAATAGGTGAAAGGTGAAACAGATGGCAAGGTTGGATGGGAGGGCTGGCTAAGTGCTATAAAGGAACTGTGTAAATTGGTATGAGGGTGAAAGATAACTGAAAGGGGCAAATATCATTTAGAGTTACCCTAACAAGCATAATTTAACTAATGGAAAGAGGATGAGTATATCCATTTATTACCCAATCAAATAATAATAATGTAGCTACTCAGACATTATGCTTCAAAATGCTAATGCTCATGTTATTTCTTAATCCAATCATATCTGTTGTTACATGTACATTTTATTTCAGAATTTAGATAGAGAAGGTTTCATGTGAGCCTTTTTTTCTCAAGTGTTGAACATGAGGCATTAATCCTTACAAATGTCAGAATGGAAGAGATTTCCTTTTTTTGTTATTGAAGTATAGTTGACTTACTGGAGGAAACTTCTAAACTTTGAATATTTCATGAGTTAACTTTATAATCATTGTGTATAAAATATATGTGATAATTTACACTTATGTTAAATATTGGTATTTTATTTAATTTACATGGTCTCATTTTGATAAATCAGTAGTTCATTCAGTATTCATTCTGTCCTACTGTGTATCCAAGTAATGCCACTGAGCACAAGATTAATGTATGATTAATGTGATAAACATTTTAATAGAATTTACTCGTAATATCCCATGACTGAAAAATCAATTCATTGTTTTCACCATTAATCAAGTTTGTGACATTATTCAGAAAATTATATGATGTTTGTTGTTATTCAGAGAAATTTATAAAAAGTAGCTACTTATTTTCGTGATGTCATATTCTCTGATATCTAGTCTTCTTGGTATTTTGGGTATAACATAAAATATAACACAGTGAGTTTATTCTTAGGTTGACAAGAGTGTCAGTAAAGCAGAGAGAAAAAGCCGTCTATTGCCTTAGTTAGCATCATGTTGAAATACAGGTTTCATTTTTATGTGGTTGCATTCATTTTAGTGGTTCCTTTATTAATCCAATTAAAGTGTGTGTATAAGCTATTTAAATAAAACTCTGATGTGCTTTACAAATAAAATAAAAAGTTAGCATATTATTTTTCTTAGAAGCCCTACCATGCTTTTTCTACACAAAAATATTACTCAAAGATTGTGAGATCATTAGGGACAAAGCTAGAGAAAAAAAAAAATCCTTTGTGTTTTTGTCAACATGCATAGTCCCTAGCTTCTACTGACTTCTTTTTAAAGCTTCTCTTTCATTTTAGATGCCTGTGTTGCTAAAAACCTTACAAGTCTATACGGTAAAAATCAGAATAGAAAACTATGTTGACTAATTGGAATGTACGTCGTCTTCATCAAGTATTTAAGCACCTCCTGTAGGAGAGGCAGTAAACCTGCTTTAATCAGGAAATGGAACTATTGGAAGAACCTAGAGAAACAAGGTCCCTGATGTAAGGAGTTAGTTTACATTCCTGTGAGGAAAGATTAACAAACACATAAATGACAAAAAAAAATCAGTTAATAAGAGGTATCAGTGAATTAACAATGTGTGGGAGAATACTTAGGATTTACAGTGTCTCTTTGAGGAGGTGACGTCTAATATGAATTCTGAATGAAGCCAATGCAAAGAATTAAATCAGGTCACTAAAATTCAGTTCAACAAAAGCCAAGTGTCATAGACCTATTTGCATATTGAAAGGGGGATAGAAAATGAAAATGTTGGTAGAATGGTGGCATATATTCTCCTCAGAACACATACACACACCCTACTTTTTATTTTATTTTTATTTCTGACAGAAATGTTTGTGACATCAATTTAAATAATGTCCTGTGTGTAAGATCTATCCCTGATCCTCAGTGTTAGTGAGACAAAAGTGCCTCTCGTGTTTCCGGACATTTTTGTTTTAATCTGTGTCTTCTGGGCTTAAACCAAGCCGTGTAAACAGGGTAGGTCATAATGAAATCTTCAGGAGAGGTGAAGGGAAAGTGTTGTGGATATGTAGTTTTTATGTTAAATTTGAAAAAAAGGATAAACTTTTGTTTTTAATGACAAAACTATAAAACTTTAATGAGTCTTGAATAATTGGTCTATATAGAAGATAGCATTATCAGAATCTCAGAGGCAAATAGAATAGACTATAATATTTAGCAAAAGAGGGCATGTATCGGTTTTCAGAAGTTTGAGATGCATGGCCTTCTCAGTGAAATATAAAAATGGCAATAGATTTATGTACAGAGATATTTGTCTCAGATTTATTTGTAACTGTGAAAATTTAGGGAAAAAAATCTATTTCCACAAAAGGGAAGTAAATATTGAATGCCATAGTAAAATGCTTAAGTTGAAAATAAAGTCCAAAATGGTAATAATTCAGTATTTAAAGAAAGCACTATTATACATAGAAAAAAAATGGAATCAGCTTAGCTTTTTCAAGAGCAATTTGGCAGTGCCTCCAAAGCTTAAATGTGCAGACCCAACATTAATATGATTGATATTCCAATAGATGAATATTTGTAAATTTATGTGATAGAATACTATTCAAATGTTTAAAATGAACAAATTGGATGTATATATCTGCAGAAGAGATAGATCTGTATTTGTCAGCAGAGATAGCACTCAAAACAGTGTTGAATTTTAAAAAGCAAGTTGAAGAATATGTATGTATAATAGTATTTATGTAAAAGTAAAAACTTTAACATACATATAACAAAGCCAAATATTGTTTACCTATAAACACATAGCCTGGAAGGATTGATTGTTGTTGTTCAGTCACTGAGTCATGTCCGACTCTTTGAGACCCCATGGACTGCAGCACACCAGGCTTCCCTGTCCCATCTGTGGGCTTCCCAAGTGGCTCCCAGACCTTACTCAAACTCATGTCCATTGAGTCAGTGATGCCATCCAACCATCTCATCCTCTATTGTCCCCTTCTCTTTCTGTCCTCAATCTTTACCAGCATCAGGGTCCTTTCCAATAAGTCAGCTCTTCGCATCAGGTGGTCAAAGTATTGGAGCTTCAGCTTCAACATCAGTCCTTCCAATGAATATTCAGGGTTGATTTCCTTTAGAACTGACTGGTTTGATCTCCTTGCAGTCCAAGGGACTCTCTACAGACCAGAATAGGAGTGTTAGTTTTCTTTAGGCCAGAGAGGAGGGGAACAGAACTAAAAGAGAAACTGGATGGGAGTGAGGGATAGTATTGAACTTCATCTATAATGTTTTCTAAGTGTTTTTTTTTTTTTAAATAAGCTAAGTGACAAAATGCATTGTAAATTTGGAGTGGTAGCTCATTGTTTATTAGACTCTTTTTAATGTGTACTTTTAAAACTTTTTAAAACATGAAAGTCATCCATGTTTGCAGTGGTTATTATTCGATGGTGAGATTAGAGTTCAATTTTAATTTTAATTTTCATCACAAACATCTCTGAATTTTCCAAATGTATAAATGTTGAGGAAATCAGTCCCACTTAGAAATAAACAAATGATAATAGTCGCTGGACTTCAGCTCTGTGAGGGGTTCCTAAGGCCTTTAACAATTAAGCTGCCTCTAAAATGCCAAAGTATCAGCCAAAAAAAAAAGAATGACCCTCCCAGGAACAAAAGGAAAAAGTGGGCCAGCCGTGGAAATGTAAAACAGGGTCCTATCCTGGGAAGGGAAGCTGGTACAGGAGTCTCAGTCAGTGGGTCTCAAACTTGAGCATGCCGTTGAATCACCTAGAGGGCTTGTTTGTTTGTTTGTTTGTTTGTTTTAAAAGATTGCCCTCCAAGGTTTCTAATTCAAAAAGTATGGGGTCAGTTCCGTGATTCTGCATGTGTAACAGGATCCCAGCTGTTAAAAGTAATGATGGCGGTCCCAGGACCATGCTTTCAAAACTGCAGGTCTAAAACCCAGCCATCAGATCTTTGTAGTTTTAATTACTGAAATATGAGGAAGATATTTGGCAGAAATCAGTCTGATGTCATTATCTGGCAGATCCACAAATTACTTAAGGGCGTGAGCCAGTCCATCTCAGGAAAGTTGGAGTCACACGCAAGAGCAGGCAAACTAAAAAGAGAGAGAAATTGGCATCAAATGATCAGAAAGCTTAAAAGTAAGGGAAATGAGAGCTAGTCCAATCTAAAGACCACAGGCCACGGAAGGTTTTTCTTTAGGAAAAAGTAAGGTAATAAAATGAGCATGAAAAAAAGACTGTAAAAATCATGTTTACTCATCAGTGTCTGTTGCTGTTTGATCAGACTGGGAGTCCAGAATGACACAGAATTCTTTCCCATTTTTCACTAGCACCAGGAGCTCTACTAGGCAGGAAACTCCCTGAGAATAGAGACTGTTCTTCCCTTCCTTGCTTTCTCCATCCTTTCCTGACCCCCTCCCTCCCTCTTTCTTTTCTATTCTTCCCCACTCAGCAGCTTTTTTTTTCCCCCTCAGCAGCTCTTTAGTGCCAGACATTGCCCTGGGCTTTGGATAAAGTGGTGTCTTACCACCTTTGTGGAACTTCCCAGATAGCTCAGTAGTGAAGAATCAGGAGCCTCAGGAGATGAGGGTTAAATCCCTGGGTTGGGAAGATCCCCTGGAGGAGGAAACAGCAGCTCACTCTAGTGTTCTTGCCTGGAGAATCCCATGGATAAAGGAGCCTAAGGTTGCAGAGTCGGACACGGCTAAGCAGCTAAGCACACACACCACCTTTTACTCCAGCACATAGCATAGGCCTCATACATAATAGCTGCTCACTAACTGTGGAATGAAACATGAATAAACACATACATGATCAACAGGGATCATGGTTAAAGGGGCAATGAATGAGAGACAGAAGGTGCTATGCCTGCAAGCAGGTCATTTCTATAAGAGGCATAGACCCAAGTGGAGTGGGACTAGCAATGTAATTAGCACCTTGAGTCACCACTGAGAATGCACTACTTGGCACTTTCCTTTATACTCCACATTTTTCCCAATAAATTTTTGCTACTTTTCCCACTGCTTGCCAGTGTTTCCCACTCCCATCCCTATGCTTCCTGACTTTCAGCTAAATTAGTATATGTTTCATTACAACACCTTTAATCTGCCTCATAGCCAAGGCAGCAAATAAGGCATATGCCTGAATACATAATGCTTTTAACTGTATTCTACTTTCCCAATGAAAAAATCTGAAGAAAGGTTTGGAACTTGAAGTAGTTTTATGTCTGTTAACATTGTTTAATTTATTTAATTTGTTGACTGAGTCATACATGCATATATAAAACTATATAAAATATTATTTTTTATTTAAAATTTAAACAGTCTTAATACTGCGATATGAATCTTAAGTCATTTAACACTGTTTTTGAGAGCATATTACCTTTACTTTCAGTTAAGTTGTTTAAGATTCAGCATTTTTAATATTGGATGATGCTGTCACCAGAAATTTTTATCAACAAACTACAAGTTCCACTCATATAACACTAGAATAGTTTTTCTCATTCATCCTTTAGTGTACTTTCATGAGTTCCACAAGGTAATCACACACTGTGTATTAAATTGATTATAAAAAGTCTTATTTGCCACAACAGTGCTAGCAACTGTGGTACCACATTCTTCACCAGAATTAAGTACTAAGTCTTTTAAAAATTTCTTTGCCATCTTTGTTTATTTACCGGTTCCATTAAGATGACCTCTTGTAGCATTCCACCTTAGCACTGACTGCTGCTGTTTCAGGCCAATGTGTCTTCTCCCCAAACAGTATCTTGTGACACAGAAAAGGAATTAAGAGAATACTCCATTATAGAAGGGAATTTGTAAATCTTAAGTAAAGCAATTCCTACTCTTATAGCCAAGAACAGTGGGAGAAAGTCTTCTCATACTTGAGAATGCACTGTGTGTTTATTTCCTTTTAATTTTCTCTTCAAAAAAAAAGAAAGAAACCCTCTTGTTTAGGTGAATATAATGATTAGAAAAGTAAATCATAGGGGTTTGTAGAATTAAAGAGTAATCAAAAGTGGTTGTATTAACACAGCTTTCTAGTTATTAGGTCATAAGAGGTGATAGATATGTTTTTATTGCCAGAAGGAGGTTGTATATATGTGTAATGCCATGGTTATGAGTCTGTCTCTAGTAATTAGAAAGCTACATGTGTTGAAGAGCCAGCAGACGGTTGATCTGGAGTAAGTAGATCAAGCTGGAAGAAGAAAAGTTGACTTTGACATGTGATTTTGACAGCAAAGGACATCAAAATGGCTTGCTACACTTACCAGTTTATTCCATTTTTAAAAGTGTGCAGCTTCTCAGTTTTTCATTATTAAATATAGTGTTTACATAATTATATGTGTTTCAGGCTACCTTATTGGAATTTTGAAGACATGAAAACATCAGATGAACCAACCTGCAACATCTTGGATTCAGATTGGAAGATGAAGAGAAACTTTAAAGAATGTGGCCTATAAAGGCGGGTAGTACCTGAAAATATTAACTGACTCACACTGTAAAAATGAGACCAGTTTCTAAACAGTAGAGGTTCTTTTAGTCCAACATGAAGGTTCAAGACAAAATGTTGAACTAAAAACTTACACTCCTCCCCTCCCACTTCAGACAGGTACCAGCATTGCCGAATATGATTTTCTTTAGTCAGAAGCACTTGTTTTTACCCATGTAGACCATCCTTAGGAATTAAATATTGGTTATTTAATGTAGATTATAATGGGAAACTGATTTTTTCTACAATGGCAGATTTCAAGGACTTGGTTCCAAACTGAGCTGAAGCTTCCCAATGCATTTTGTACAGTCTGGGGAAAACTGTGCTGCATTGGCCATTTTTGAAGGCCACGATGCCCTGTAATACAAGGACATCATCTTATTGCTGATATCTTTGGGGAGTCCTAAGCAGACACAGAAAATGAATGGAGGCAAGGAGTGTGACGGAGGGGACAAGGATGGAGGTCTTCCAGCTATACAAGTTCCTGTGGGTTGGCAGCGTCGTGTGGATCAAAATGGAGTGCTTTACATCAGGTGAGCTCTTCCTATTACCTGCATTATCTCCAAGTTTGCAGCCACCAAATAAAGAAGGTACATCCTGTTCCTCTGAGAAAGTAAAATATTGTGACTGGTAGCACCTCAAATCAATTTGAATAAATGATCTTTGTGCTGGAAATATTACGTGTTTTTATTTATATTATTTTGCAATATAAAACCTGCCTTAGGTTACAAGAGAGAATTTTTATGCATTATTTGTGTTTATATAAAGTGTTGCCCTGCTTATCTCTCTAACAAGGATAAAGAAAAAGATGAAGATTTCTAAAAGAAACCCATGAGCGTCATTACCACATTCGCAGGAGAATGTAAAATACTGAAAATAGACCCGATGTCTCCTGACAATATTATTGTCCTTCATAGTGCTTCTGCTGGCTACTCTGATGTAAGGTTGTGTTTTTCTCTATAGGCAGTTTCAATTACCAGTTTCTTAATGCCTGATATTAACTGAAAATAATTTACCTGTTTTTTCTGTGCAGTTTTAAATCTATTCCCTGCATATAATACTAAAAAGAAAAGGTCATGATGGAGTCATCTCACAAGTAAAAATCATACAGATTACATGTAAATACCTGTTCTTTTAAATTTTGGTGGTCTTTGTTATGTTGAGCAAGTTGAATGAAATAACTGTTTGCAAGAACTTTTAGTCTTATTATTAAATAATTGGCACCTAAGTTCCTTACTTTGTAATTTTTGGTAAATATATGAGTCGGATACCTTAAATCTTTCTCTGTGATGTAATTTTTTTTAAAAGCTATGATGAAGAGAACTTTTAAAAAGATATCACTTTGCCTCATTAGATTAATTATGTTGCTTTCAGTTCATCAGTATTACTTTTATTTGTATCTCAGCTTCAATGGAATTCTTGTTTGTGCAAAGCTGTATTTATATAAATGAGGACTTTCCCATGATACATACCCAAACAATTTTGTACTATAACATCTCAGAAGTCAGTTCAGATCCTGTCCTGGATTTGTTTGTTTGGTAGAAGTTATTTCTTGAGGTAAACTTAATGACCAACTGAAATTCTTTTGAACGTCTTTTTTAATTTCTGTAATATTTCGGAGGTGCTCTATATTAATTGAAGTGAAGGGATAAGAAAGCAGGGAATGTGGAGCTCACCCCATTAAAGATTAGATGGATGAGGACACGTGGGATAACTTTCCCAAAGTGTTTCTATTGCCAATCTTGTTGCCAAACTTCACGGAATACTTTATCAGTGTAATGTAGCAAGATACCGGTGTTGTGTTCCTGTTTACAGTTGTTCTAGTCTATAAGGAGCAAATATTATATATTTACAACTAAGAGCAATTAACTCCAAAAATCTTGATAATTTCAGTTTATTTGTTTTGTTTTTGTTTTGTTTCTTCTTTCTCCCTGTGAAAGATAAATCAGCTTTTAGGTTGCTGAGAGTTAAGGCAAATTAAGTCTGGAAGTCTGTCAATTGTCATGCTCATGACATCCCAAGTCTGAGTAGACTTTACTGTTAGTATGAGTTAGTTTGAATTCTCCCAACCCAAATCTGCACAGTAGGGATTATTTTGGAAACTAACTTTGCCAGATAAGCTAAAACATCTTCAGATAAATTCAGCCCAGCATAGGTTTGATTCATGTGTATGTGTAACTGGTTAACTTACTACTTGAATGTATATAAGCGGCTAGCCCTCCTATAGCTTCCTTTGCAATGTGTAGTTTGCTTCTGATTTTTAGGTTAGTTTCCAGCTGTTCCTGCCTCAGGGTGGCATTGAGGCTGCACATTAAATTTCCCACCTGCCTCCAATCTTCTAAGCTTTATCTATGCCATAAGACTTCTAACTATTTTTCTGTTAATTATTATTCCCAAAAGTTAATTAAAGAGCTGCAACTGAAGGAAAGAACCCAACTGACTGATTGAGAGAAAGTATTTCTAAAGTGTCTGGAGTACTCTAATATTATAGAATTCAGGAATTCTTGTATTTAAGTTTAATTTACAGTTAAATCCTTTAGGATTCATTCAAAGACTTTCTTTAACCGTAACACATGAGACAGTTTTTTTTTTTCACTATATTCTTGAATTCTTCACATGATAGCTAGTGATTTTATTTTATCAAAGCTACCAGACCTCCAAAAACACCTTGCTGGCCCTCCCATTGGGTGGAACTCCAATCTGTAATGTAGAAATTCTTATTCTTTGCATATCATCTGGAAAAAAGTGTTAGCCCAGATAAATGAATGAGTTAACAAAGTTGAGGATTTTAATTGTGATTTTTCTACATGCCTAAGTCATTTATATGGTTGTCCACAAATAAAATATGAATTGCATTCTAAAGCAGGTTAATTTATAGACACCAAACTACTACCTGTATTTTTGTAGAAGCAGAATAGTCTACACCCGTAGTGTAAAAGATCTGTAAAAAGCAGTGTAAAAGATTGACTGGAAATTCCAAGGTCAGTCCTCATCCCAGTTTCCAAGAAGGGTAGTACCAAAGAATGTGCTAACCTTCAGACAATCGCACTTATCTCCCATGCTAGTAAAGTCATGCTTAGAATCTTGCAAGCTTGGCTTTAGCGAACCAAGAATTTCCAGATGTCCAAGCTGGGTTTAGGAAAGAAAGAAGAATTAGAGATCAAATTGCCAACATTCATTGGATTATAGAGAAAGCAAGAGAATTTCAGAAAAACCACTATCTCTGTTTCATTGACTACTCTAAAGCCTTTGACTGTGTGGATCATGGCAAACTGTGGAAAGCTCTTACAGAGATGGGAATACTAGACTATCTTACCTGTCTCCTGAGAAACCTGTTTACGGGGTCAAGAAGCAACAATTAGAACCCTATATGGAACAACTAATTCGTTCAAGATCAAGAAAGGAGTAGGACAGGGCTGTCTGCTGTCACCCTGTTTAACCTATATGCTGAGCACTGATGAGAAATGCCAGACTGGATGAGTCACAAGCCAGAATCAAGATAGGCAAGAGAAATATCCGCAACCTCAGATATGCCAGTGATACCACTCTAATGGCAGAAAGCAAAGAAAAACTAAAGAGCCTCTTGATGAGGGTGAAGGAGGAGAGTGAAAGAGCCAGCTTAAGACTAAATACTAAAAAAAAAAAAAAACTAAGATCATGGCATCTGCCACCATTACTTCATGGCAAATAGAAGGGGGAAAGGTGGAAGTAGTAACAGATTTCCTCTTCTTGGGCTCCAAAATCCCTGCGAACGGTGACTTCAGCCATAAAATCAGAAGTTCATTGATTGCTTCTTGGCAGCAGAGTGATGACAGACTTAGACAGTGTGCTGAAAAGTAGAAACATTACTCTGCAGACAAAGATCTGTATAGTCAAGGCTATGGTTTCCCTAGTGGTCACATACGGCTGTGAGAGCTGGACCGTAAAGAAGGCAGAATGCCAAAAATTGATGCCTTCAAACTGTGTTGCTTGAAGACTCCTGAAAGTCCCTTGGACAGCAAGGAGATCAAACCTGTTAGTCTTAAGGGAGATCAACCCTGAATATTCACTGGAAGGACTGATAGTGACCCTGAAGCTCCAGTATTTTGGTCATCTAATGAGAACAGACAACTCATTGGAAAAGTCCCTGATGCTGGGAAAGATTGAGGGCAGAGGGAGAAGAGAATGTCAGAGGATGAGATGGCTGAACGTCATCACTGATGCAGTGAACATGAACTTGGGCAAACTCTAGGAGATGGTGAGGGACAAGGAGGCCTAGCATGCTGCAGTCAGTCCATGGGGTCGCAAAGAGTCAGACACAACTAGGCAACTGAACAATGACAACAAGTAGTGTAATGCTCTATTTACAAAATGGAGAGTATTGTTTCTGGAAATTTTATCAGAAGGCGTTAAGTGAAAGTTTTGGTAAATAGTCATAAATAAAAGATATTCTTGAATGAAAAGTATATAATAATTGTCAAAACATAATATGTATGCAAGTTGTAAGATCAATACATTAATAATAAAAGTCCTAAGATAAAAATTGCCCATTTTAAACTAATCCTCATGTAAATAAACATTAAAGACTTAACCTGTCATCTGAATTAGTACCTAATATATAGACTTAAATTTGATCAGTAATCACGTAATACTGACTTCTGTCACCCAAAGAGTAGTAACATTGAGAGCACTACCCAGTCACCAGCTGCAAGGCCTGCAAGGCACTTTTCTGCCACCTAAAACTATTTCAAGTTCCCCATCCTTATCAGTCCACCTTGGCTCTTCACTAGAATTTGAGCTCAGCAACACTGATCTATATTCAAAGAAACACATGAATGAGGAAGAAACAAGAGAGACTTGTTTTTACAGAGGGACAACTTGGTCCTAGAGCTGCAAGATTAAAGCAAAGAACTTGTTAGCCCAAACTTTCATAGACTTAGTGACTTTCTGGTTTGACCTCCAACACATTCCTAAATTTCAGTTTTTCTGCAAACAGCTTTCAAAATAGATCTTCTGTTTCAAAATGATAATGATTACTTTCATGTAGTTTTCTTGTTCCTTTCTTACCTACACTTTTTCAAGAATATCATTTTTCTCATCCTTACTCTGCTCTTGGTTGTCAAAGTACTTTTGTTTTTCTATGAAGATCTGTATTTTTCTGAGAAATATTTTGGTTCAAAAGAAAGAGCAATAGTGTTAAAGGCTATAATTTAGTAGCTAACATAATATTGACAAAGAAAATGCTTTTCCTTAGTAGGAAAATATTATCCTGTGAAGGACAGTGAGACTATAAATTATGCCTTTTTTTCATGTAATATGTGCAGTCAGAATTATTTCCTGATGTTTTTTTAAACTATTTTTACAGTCCCAGTGGGTCTTTGTTATCTTGCTTGGAGCAGGTTAAAACATACCTGCTTACTGACGGAACATGCAAGTGTGGCTTGGAATGTCCTCTTATTCTTCCCAAGGTAACCATTTCGCAATAGATGTATCAGCAATTTTTATTTTTTAGGTGTTTCATATATTTGCTTTTCTCATTTGGCATTTCATTTTTATATTACTTCTCCAATCATATATGCATTTTAAAGTCTTAAGTTAGATAACTTTTGCATGCATTTTGGAATGTGTAAAAATTGTGGAAAATAGTTCAAGTCCAAGAGTCGTTTTCAAAGGTGGCAAACCTATATTCCTGCTAAATATTTCATCAAAATCTCTTTTGCAAAAAAAAAAAAACACCTCTTTTGCACCTTTCTCTTAGAGCTGTACCCATGCTCACTCTTTAATAGTGCAGTGTTTTCTTTCCTTACTGCTCAGTCAGCAATGTTATTTTTAGCAGTGGTGTTGATAAATCTACCACAAATATTTCTGAAATCACAAAGCTGAACCTTTCTAGCCAAAAGTGAAACTGTTTTACTCTTTTGCAAGGTAAAAGCAAAATCATTTTAAATGATTATAAATATATATTGTAGACACAGGTCATTATTCTGCAAATACCTACAATAGTGCTAATCTCAGAACTAAAGATCAATAGAAAACTTTTTCCTTTTTATTTGTGTCACTTCTTTCAAGAAAAAGCACTTGAAACAGCTTATATGTATATATACAGTAAATATTTTTTAAATAGAGTAGTAGATTTTTTTAAATCAGTAAAAGGTAATATTAATATAGCAATAAAATAAAGCCAAAGAAAAAATTGGCATGTAGCGATGTCAGATTTTAGGGTTTTAACTGTATTTTATATGTTTTTTGTACTATTGTAACAGCAGGAAGTACCTAAAATTGGGAACATTATCAGATACTATACTTTTCCATGTATTTATCTTCGCTGTCATAGAATTAGAATAATTTTCATTATTTTCCCTGCCACTAAAAACTGTAAGTTCAGGAGAAGGTATTTATTACATTATATATAAAGTTGCTTTTCTTAAATTTAAAAACTTGAGAAAGTTTTCTTCAGATATATGGGTTAATCTATGCAGAACTTCTTTGTTTTTAACAAGGGATCTTTTTACTTAATATTTTTGCAGACATATTTTAAACAAAGGCTGTGCTTTTTCCAGGTGTTTAATTTGATCCTGGAGCCGCTGTGAAACAAAGAACTGCAGAAGATGTTAAAGCAGATGAAGATGTCACAAAGCTATGCATACATAAAAGAAAAATCATTGCAGTGGCCACACTTCATAAAAGCATGGAAACCCCACACCCTTCTCTGGTGCTCACCAGTCCCGGAGGAGGAACAAGTATGTAATATGGTGAAGGGTTTAGGAATTTTCCTCCCCGACTCCTCTCCTGGAGAAGGAGTCACTAGAAACCACCTTGCCAAGCATTTTCTGAGTCCACTTTTCAGCCACACACAATGCATTTAAATTATGTATGTTTTATCTTTTCACTACAATTGATAATTAGTTCTGAAAAATTCCCATGAAGTTGTCTCCCAAATTCCCTATCCAAGTCATTTAGTTAAATGAGCAGAATAAACACCGAATAGCACCTACAGATACTATGAAGGTACATAGAGCTGAGCTAACAAAAGAGAAAGTGTCATTGGTTTTTAGGAAACAATTACAGCCTTTTTCCTAGGGCTGAATTGGAATATGTAGTATCAGTCCACAAATATAGCTAGCAGTGTTATCAAGAACTAGCAGTATTATTCTTTGAGTCATTTAATAGCTGTATATTGAATACCTACTACCAGAAATCACCTTGCCAGGAACTTTTACACCTCCATCCAACACATGCATGCACACATGCTTTCAATTTTACAAAATTTCAAAGCTGCAGAAAAATTACATAAATAATTCATTAAATACCCTAGACTTACCAATTAATATTTTGTTTCAGGAGCTACAGATATTGCGACAGTTCACCCATAAGTATTTCAATACACATGGATGTTCTCTTACATAAACCACAGTCTAATTATCACATTAAGGAAATTTAAAACTGATATAACAATTATCTAATATGCAGTCTATATTCAGATTTCTCCAGTTGTCCTAATAATATTCTTATAGCTTTTTTCAACCCAATCTCTAATTTTAATGCAAATGCAAAGATGATGCAACTGTAATTTGTTGTTTTATTTCCTTAATCTATACTGGTTCCCCAGTCTTTTTAAATCTTTCATGACACTGATATTTTTTAAGAGTCTAGGCCAGTTTTATAGATGTTCCTCAATTTGGAATTGCCTGATTGCTTCCTTATATTTTTTATTGAAGTTAAACACAATTTGGTAGGAATACTTCATAGGCGATATTATATCTTCATTAGGAAGCACATAATGGCAGTTTATCCCATATTGATGACATCAAGTTTGATTGCTTGGTTAAAGTTATGTCCATTTCTGAGGTACATTTTCCCTTTATGATTCATATGTAATTTGTGGAATTATACTTTGAGGCTGAGGAATTTTTCTTCGTAAGGGCTAGAATATGAAGTCTCCAAAATATTACAGTTAACACTTGAATAGTAATTCTGGATAAAATATGGCTGAACACCAAAGCATTTGTTTATGAAAGATAAGTAACATTGCTCTGCATAGTTAAAAAAATAGGGATGAGGAGTGTAACCTGCAGTGATCAGAAAGCTTTATTGTAGAACTCAGATTTGAACCAGCCCTCGGAAACAGTAGGATTTAGACATATAAGGAAAATAAAATTCTTGTCCAGAACAACTATGGAATAGTTAAGGAATGAGGTGGAGACTAATGTGACACAAGTGGAAAATTAAACCTGCATAGGTAGATTGGGGCCAAATTATTGATAGCTTTAGATACAAAGAGAAGCAGTTGTGATACCATACAGGTCGCTCCTAGAACTCTGTGAAGAGGGCAGGAGAAACAAATTTGGCAATTATTAGCAGAGAGCTCCTCTTCAGTAACCGTATTACCTTTAAACTAACCTTTAAACTTTAACAGGAAGGATCAGAAAAATTGCTCCACTAAGGTATGTAAGAAAAAAATAGTGAATTTTTCTCTTTCTTTTAACAAGCTACATTTTTTAAATTAAAAGGTATTGTAACAATTTTAAAACATTTAATAGTAATAAGCTATTTAAAATTTACCATTGTCCTGCCACCTTCATGTAAGTATGTTTTCATTTTCACACTGTACCTTGCACATGTTTTTGCACATACTCATATTTACTGCTGTTCTCACTTCACATCATAGCAGTTTCAGCCCTGCCTACAGAGTCTGCCTTGTTGCCTTTTAATGACTGAAGCAGAATCTTGATCTAGGTCCTTTGTCATATTCTATACATTCTAGTTTCATTAATAAAATTAAAGATAAATATTTAATTAAATTAGTATAGGCATATAAGGTATATCTCCATCTCCTTTTAAAACTATATACTTGATTGGATTAATTTCTACTCTTTTACCAGCTTCATATACAGCATTTATTTCAATTTTTAAATTTTAAACTATATTAAAAGGTTAGGATTTAAATAATTAAGGATTAAGAAGGCTCAGTAGTTTTCACCTCTCTTTGTTTTACGTGCATAAAACATGTAACTTATCTCTTTCAAAAAGTCTATTTGATATACAGGAAAGCACTCATTGGATGCCCAGCATTTACATTTCCCAACTCTTGTTATGCTTCATTCCTTACTACCACATAACAGCAGCATGGCTTTTACTTATTTAGTATTCCTGTTATTTTTTAAATGATAACTATTTTTCCCCAGTAGGGAAGAAATCCTTTCTAAACATCAGTTCCTTTCTAAATTCCGTTGACTATAAAAATGCCAGTGTCTGTGTTTCTTATCAGTGAACTATAGATGGCTATATAAATAAACAAGACACAATTTGGTGGTTTTATTACTGAAGAGGACACAGTCAATCCTGTAATGATGTTAGTGATATTAATAGAGACAACTCTGTTCTCACTGAATGCCATGCTTAGTGCCCCAAACATTTTCATGTGTTATTTCCTTGATTACGAACTTTAAAACTTTAACAAAAAAAAATTATTTCAGTTGAAATTATCTACTGCAATTTTTTTATATGATTGTTTTTTTTAAATTTTCATGTATTGTCCAGAAATCACTCTATCAAAGAATCTCTACCATGCCAGAAACAAAAAGCCCACACCTCCCAAGAAAAATATATATGTTCACTGCATTCTTTTACTTCTTAATTGTAACCTATCAAGACTTCTGTTTATCCAGGTTGAAAACAACTGTCTCAGAAATTGTTACATTATGATTCAACCTGTATAGTACCCAGCAGGTAGAAGTATATTTATCTTAAATGTGTAATTATCCATTCAAGTAAATATACCTCTGATTGCAAATGAATCCGAGTATACTTGCTGATATGCTGTAGGTCTCAGAATTGGGATGGCCAGTACCACTCCCGTGTCCTGTGCCCCTAATAGAATCATTGGCATTTTCTCATGCAGCCCAGCTAGAGCTCAGCATCCTTTTCAGCGCAGTTCTGTAAGCAGCCACCACCAGTTGATGAGAATTGGCATATGAAGCTAATTTTATTTGCCACCCCTGTTTTAGAAGTCACAACTTTATAAAATAGTTAAACATCTTTAGGGACTAAAAAAACTTAAAACTAGAATTCTGATATGATTGAATGAAAATTCTGTATGATGAACCAGCTTGCTTTTGTTGCCTGTATTCTGTCTGATCTCCGAAAGAACTGAAGGGATTCCAAAAAACCAGCAAGGGAGCAATGCACTCTAAAAGAGAATACTCAGTTGGAACCCAGTACTGAAGATGGTTGCACTCTGACTAAATTTTGCATAAGCATTCTACCCTAAAAAGAATTGCAATCTTTTACCGAAATTGGTTGACGAAGGCTGTTTTTACAACAATGACTGATTAAGGGTAAAGTAATTGAAGTGTTGCAATATTACCAACTTGATGTGAAGTTAGCATGATTGTTTAACTTCGCTGTATTTACTGTTGTTACCACTCCCTTTATAAAAGATTCAGAATCCTGTTTACTTAATTCACAAAAATTAAGACTCTTTGACTGTCACAGTGAAAATGATGGGATAATAAAGAGTTTTTTTAGCTGTCTTGTGGAGGTTTATAGAAACATTTTTAAGGTAAAAAATTTTCTGGTGAAAATGGCAGTTCATTTAAGTCATCCAAGAAAATAGTATCCCAGACAGCTTACTTTTCTCTTGTAACTGTATTCTTGAAAAAATTCAAATCCAAATGATAATAACATTACCATTTCCATCTGGGCTGTCAATCTTGATTTTACATATGATAAACATTATTAGAATGACTAATGTCTGTATGTACAGATTCAGAGCCCCATCCTTTCTCAACAGATAGGAGGTAAACAAGCATAATGAGCAGTTATTGAGAACCTTTGGTCAACTAAGGAAGAATGTGCATTTTTTTTCCGGACAAAATTTATTGTAGAATACAAACCTTTTTTTTAATTGCAGAGTCACAGTTTCTATTTGCAAATTTCTTTTCCAGATGCCCTTCCTTCCTCATTTTCTCCTTTCTGCCCTTCCTCCACTTTTACACAAAAGGATTGAGACTACTAACAGACTTTTTTTTTCTCTCTCTTTCACATCAGATGCAACTCCAGTAGTACCTTCACGGGCAGCAACTCCAAGATCTGTAAGAAATAAGTCACATGAAGGAATTACAAATTCTGTAATGCCTGAATGTAAGAATCCTTTCAAGTTAATGATTGGATCATCAAACACCATGGGAAGACTATATGTACAAGAACTGCCTGGAAGCCAGCAACAGGAACTCCACCCTGTCTACCCCCGGCAGAGATTGGGCAGCAATGAGCATGGACAGAAGTCTCCATTCCGTGGCAGCCATGGAGGCCTGCCCAGCCCCGCATCGTCAGGTTCCCAGATATATGGAGACGGCTCGATCTCGCCAAGGACTGACCCACTTGGAAGCCCTGATGTCTTCACAAGAAATAATCCTGGTTTTCACGGAGCTCCCAATTCTAGTCCTATTCACCTGAATAGGACTCCTCTTTCTCCACCTTCAGTAATGCTACATGGTTCTCCTATACAGTCATCCTGTGCAATGGCTGGAAGGACTAATATACCTCTTTCCCCAACCTTGACTACAAAGAGTCCAGTAATGAAAAAACCAATGTGTAATTTTTCAACTAATATGGAAATACCACGAGCAATGTTTCACCACAAACCACCCCAAGGCCCACCTCCCCCTCCTCCACCTTCTTGTGCTCTTCAGAAAAAGCCATTAACATCTGAGAAAGATCCACTTGGCATTCTTGACCCTATTCCTAGTAAACCGGTGAATCAGAACCCTGTTATCATTAATCCAACTAGTTTCCATTCAAATGTCCACTCTCAGGTACCTGTGATGAATGTAAGCATGCCTCCTGCTGTTGTTCCTTTGCCAAGTAATCTCCCTTTGCCAACCGTAAAACCTGGTCATATGAATCATGGGAGTCATGTACAAAGAGTTCAGCATTCAGCTTCAACCTCCCTGTCCCCTTCTCCAGTGACATCCCCAGTGCACATGATGGGGACTGGAATTGGAAGGATTGAGGCATCGCCCCAAAGATCACGCTCATCTTCCACATCATCAGATCACGGAAATTTCATGATGCCACCTCTAGGACCCCAGGCCAATTGCAGTGGTATTAAGGTTCCACCCAGGTCACCAAGGTCAACAATAGGGTCCCCAAGGCCATCAATGCCATCAAGCCCTTCTACCAAGTCCGATGGACATCATCAGTACAAGGATATCCCTAACCCATTAATTGCTGGAATGAGTAATGTACTAAATCCCCCAAGCAGTGCAGCTTTTCCTACTGCATCTGCCGGAAATGGTTCTGTAAAGAGTCAGCCTGGTTTGCTGGGAATGCCTTTAAATCAGATCTTGAACCAGCACAATGCTGCCTCCTTTCCAGCAAGTAGTTTACTCTCAGCAGCAGCCAAAGCACAGCTAGCAAATCAAAACAAACTTGCTGGTAACAACAGTAGCAGCAGTAGCAATTCTGGAGCTGTTGCTGGCAGTGGCAACCCTGAAGGACATAGCACTTTAAACACCATGTTCCCTCCTACTGCCAACATGCTTCTCCCGTCAGGTGAAGGGCAAAGTGGTCGAGCAGCACTAAGAGACAAGCTGATGTCTCAGCAAAAAGACTCATTGCGGAAAAGAAAACAGCCACCTACCACAGTGTTGAGTTTGCTCAGACAGTCTCAAATGGATAGTTCTGCAGTTCCTAAACCTGGACCCGACTTGCTAAGGAAGCAGGGTCAGGGGTCGTTTCCCATCAGTTCAATGTCTCAGTTACTACAGTCTATGAGTTGTCAAAGCTCTCACTTGAGTAGCAATAGTACCCCGGGTTGTGGGGGCTCAAATACTGCTTTGCCTTGCTCTGCTAACCAGCTGCATTTCACAGATCCCAGTATGAACTCCAGTGTTCTTCAGAATTCACTGACACAGAGCATACCTTTAAGAGGGGAAGCCGTGCACTGCCACAATGCAAACACTAACTTTGTTCACAGTAACAGTTCAGTCCCAAACCACCATCTTACAGGTTTAATAAATCAGATTCAGGCTAGCGGGAACTGTGGGATGCTCAGTCAGTCGGGCATGGCTTTAGGAAATTCCTTACATCCCAATCCACCTCAGTCAAGAATTTCAACGTCCTCCACTCCAGTGATACCAAACAGCATTGTTAGCAGCTATAATCAAACAAGTTCTGAAGCAGGTATGGTTTTATTAGAAAAAAGTACCCAAAGGTACTAAACTTTTATACATTTTTTTAAAATTTGTACCAAAATATTTATTATGATAAGAAATGATCCTTTCCCCGATGTGAAATTCTCATTTCTTTAGTATTTATAATTTTATTTACAGAATGCTAGGGATTTGTCTCTTAGAAAAAAATAACAAGCAAGAGGATTCCATGTGTTTCCGTTATTCGTTGTCAATCTGTCGTTTTGAATTTCATTTGACTTTCACTTGGTTCAGTAACCATTGGACTCTAAACTACGAAAGAAGCCATAGAAGGCAGGATTTCCTGGTTCTTGAGACATGTATTTGGTCAATGCCAATATAAAAGCCGTTTCCCCTAGCTTGTGTTTGTATTCAGGTAAATGAAGCTCACCTTGGAAAATCCAAAAAAGCAAAAATAAATGGATATTTTTTGTTCTTGCTGCTGACCAGAAATAGGTGAATGAATAGGAAGAGTTAACTAGAAGTTGTATGAAGTAGAAAGGTATCTTCTAATGTGTTTTCTTATCCTAGTTTGCTATTCCTTATTACTATTGGTTTGAAAAATTCAAAAATGGATATTGGCTACTTCCTTTTTTAAAAGGTAATAATTTAAGTTTTCTAATAAAAAGGATTGAAAACCTGATTTCCAGAATTTTTGATCTTGAAATTATTTTGCAGTTTTCTTGTAGAACTAAACCATTATTTTTACCATTGACATTATTGTATCTCATTATCTGCTATTAATGGATGGAGACAGATTTATTTGAAAGTAGACACATTAGAAAGAACTGTATTTTGTTCAGTAGAGTCCTCAGAAATTGCTATTAAAAAAATTTAAAGAAGCACTACAGAGATAAATTCATGGAGACATCTGAAAATTTGACCATGAGAATATTAGATATACCCAGAATCCAACAATAATGATTTGAGAGATTGGTGGGAAATGACAAGGTGGAAATAAAAATGAATATAGAGACAGTATTACTCAGTTATGAAAAGAGTGGGCTTTTAAAACCAGATTGCTACTGGAAGTGAGAAAACTGCTGAGGCTTTTAATAGTAAGCTATTATGTGGTTATATATAGACTGTTACATCACCATGCTAGAAAGGCATTATGACCTACATGTCTTTGTTGTTGATAGTAAAATCAAGTGTTTTCCTTCCTGGTGTCACTACTTATACCTGCCATTCTCCACAACTTCTGTTATGTGTTATGTTTGATGTCAGTATTTAATGAAGAACTATTCATTGACCTCTTGTGTTAAAAAGAATATAAGGTGAAAAAGATAATTGAAATGATTAGTGCCTTCTTGATAGTCTAAGAAATCTCATGAAGCTATTGTTTATGTGTTTAACAGGATACTTATTCCAAAGGGGCTTCCAGCTTCTCAGTGACTCGTATTTCTTTTTAGATAATCTCAAATAAATGAAAATTTAATCTTATGCATTTAGCAGATTAAAGTTACATAAAGTCAGTAACTATTTAAAAATACACTATATTTATTAAGCATACCCTCAATCATTTGGATGAGACATTGTCTCATTGTATTATATTTTTAAATTTTGATACCCCTTACCTCAACTTACTTTGTTTCAGGTCTAAGTTCATATTGCAAAGTGTACGTATTTTATTAATGATGTATTTTAATTTATCTATAATGGAAAAGACTGACATTTATTTATGTTCTTGTTTCTTCTGATTGTCAAGTTTAGACTTGTTTTATATAGTCTTAGACATGTATTTTCTTGTTCATGCCTCTCTGTAAAACATCAGATCTGGATTGCCAGTGCTGGGATTGTTGAAACACATATGTTGAAATTTTATTAATATAAGGAAAGTGTTAGCATATAAATAGCTTAAAGGGATGAGAATAAATGTCTAATAATGATGTGGATGTGACCAATCATGTGTAAGATAACGGAAAACATGCTTGATAAAAATCTAGGTCAGTTAGAATTTTTAAAGTATTAAACTTAATAAAATTCAATACTAATTAATGTACATAGATCTGATGTGCAGCTGGTAATAAAAATGGGTAGATTTACTAATGTAGCTCTTTTGGTGAGCTGATTTATTGAAGAGGTCTCTAATATCATTTTTTAGATACATAGTGATCTGTGTCAGCTGTATGTACTGTCATAATAATAGCTTAGCATCCATCAAATAAACACCAGAGGTGGGCATTTACAGTGAGACAGCTGATGACAGACATAACTCTCCCTTCAAGTTTTGCTAAGTATTCCTAGCATACTAGGAAGACATTAGAAGAAAATACACTTTACTCTTAAAATGTTGCTTTTAGTTATCCTTGAATACCTATGATGTACTAGGTGACTTACCTGTATTATTTCTAATTTGTACAGTCTTCCAAAGTATAAGGTGTTCTTGTTCTCATTTTACAGATGGGTAAATTGAGCCTCAGAGAACTTGAGTATCCAAAGTCATACATAATTGAATAAGGATTTGAATTCAGGTTCATGTGATCCTAAAATCCATTTTCTTCCCAGCTGCATAAGTTCTTCATTGGAAGCATCTAGTTGTCAAAAATACTGTTTTCCCTTTCAAATCTTTAAAAATATCCAAAGGACAGTAATTGAAGCACATCAACGCATGTTAGAAACCATGTTTATAAACTTCTGATGCACTTTTAGACCAAAGTCACTTATTTTGCCTTCTCTCTCTGGACTCTGATATCCTATACAATAACAGTAATCAGGATGTTTGTGTCAATGCAGATAAAATGTCCACAATATCAAAAGAACTGCCCCTCATTGATGAACTACATTTGGTAACCTTTGTGTAAATGATTGTGTATTGCCTCACTCAGATAAGAATGGGTTTCCTAGTGGGTGATGTGTCAGTAGGCCTTTGTAGGAGACAGCTGTGCCCATGCCAGCCCTGCCACTCCAGTTTTGATAGCACAGTGCGAGTGAGAGACACCTGCAGGTGACATGGCCCATGTCTTCCTGTGGTCGTGGAGCCTGAACAGAACTCGAATACCTCCTGCTCACCCCAGTGCCTTTTTTTCCACTCTCCTAGGCAGCAGCTCAAAAATGTTACATTAAGACTTCATTGAAGACCAGAAATCACTCTGAAAACATTTAACTTGATAGGTTATTTTCAAGAACTTCTTTTATAGAGAGGGTTTTTTTAATTATAAACAACCCAAATATTCATATTCTAGGCCTATATGTGAATACCAGTCCATATTTAAAATGTATTATAACTCATATATGAGAATTGAAGGCAAAGATGGTAAAAAAAAAAATCAGATAAAAGATACGAAATGCTTAGAAAACACTTCTAAAACTTAGAAGATAGGTTTTATTAATTCTGTTTGGCTTTTTGAAATTGCGTTTCCACTAAGGCTCTCTGAACACTTTGCATTGCAAAGTTTATAGGTTTCTATTAACGTTTTGGCTATGAAATTGTAAGTGAAGTTTAATATTTCCATATAACAGATTTAGAAAACGACCAGTAGGATACTTGGTAACATTCCTCAAGTTGTAAAACAAAGTTCTGGTGGATCTGGCAACCAAACCCAATCAGTTCCTCAGTATCAGTCCAATTCAAACTGCTGAATGCAGGTATGTTATGAAATCCATCAGTCATATATACATTTAAAGCAATTTTCAGCCTATGAAGTTAGTTGAATTTCAGCATTTAAGTGGTTCCACCATGTGTCCTGTTGTTTGGTTTAGGGAAGAATTCAAAACCAAGTGCCCTGATGGGCAGATTTCATCAGGACCATGCCTCCTTGGGCCTCTGACCACTGCCCACCTGTTTACCACAGAACAAAAACACACATGCCAGTAACTGGGGCCTTTGCAGAGGACCCAGCCTTTCATGGCCCTGTGGGTTTTCACAGCTTTCAAAGAAGCAAAAAGATTTAGACTATTCTGCTAACCAACTTAATAACTGAAGCTTGCCTTCCTCAAAATGATAAAAAGTCATTAAATACAACTTTTTCACTTTAAAATGCCTTTTATATTCTCATTTTTTTGGTAATAAACATTTAATCAGCTCTTTTAAACACATGAAAATAAAGTCCTGTGAAGGGGCAGAGTATGAGTTTGTACCAAAGGAGTAAAGAATTCAATTATTTCTTTGCCTTAACTCTTAAAGATATACATCGACTAACAAGAATATAAATAAACCTGTGAATAAATATATGCTCATGAATATTTATATATATATATTTTTTTAACTCTGGAAAAGAAAGTGTTTTTTCAGCACAAAATACATTTGATTGAAACTCAGTGCAGCCTCTGAACTGGTAGGTATAAGAAACTTAGAGAGCACAAAGGATGCTTCATATATAAGCTTGGCTTTTTGTTTTCTGTATTTATTTATTCTTAGAACACCCCAGTAAAGAAAGGGAAACTGTCATTCCCTTCATTTGAGGTTATAGTTGCAAAAAGGTTATGGGATAAAAATACTCCAGGATGGATTATTGTACATGTTAGCTCTCTCAGGATATGGGACGTTTGAAGGGAAGTAAGCCTCTTGTCTAATGTAGACTTATATAGAGTGAAAAAAGGCAAAGATTGCTTTAAGGCTGTGACTGAATTAACAGTAGTTGCTATTGAAAGTATTTCCACCCAAGTTTTTAAACGCCTAGATTCCTCATCTGATTGATGCACAGACTTCTAGGTTGAAAGTTGCCCTTTGCTCTTGTTTTTTAACCAAATACCAAAACTATATTAAATTCTTGATTATATGATAAAAATCTATGTCTATTCTTTTAGATAAATTTTTGCAAAATGAGCCATTTCTTCTTTGCTGTAAGATATTTTTACAACAGACAATGTCTTGCTGTTTAAGAAGGTTTCCTAATATCAGGGTTACACCACTTGCTTTGTTTACATAATCCAGGTTTAATGTTTCCTTGTGTACAAAAAAAGGAATTAAAATATGTTTGAATTTAGACATCGAGTCTATGTAATCAAAAGTGATAACAGAACTCATAGTGGTGTGATATGTTTGCTGATTCAATGATCTATTTTGTACCTTTCAAGAAATAAATTGTCCCAGTGTGCAAATTGGGAGAATTTTATTCAATTGCAATACACTAAGCTCACTTATAAAAACACGATAAATCCTTAAGATCTCAAGGAGATGCCTAAGCTTTATTTACTAAAATCAAGTGGTCTAAAAACATTGAAGCAGCCTCTAAAAGTACCCAAATTCTGGGCAGTAAAGTTAACTCTACCAAGATCTGACTCATTAAAAATAGTGCTGAAACATAATTCCTACAGTGTCATCAAAACAGTTTCATTTCCATATGCATGTAGTACTAAATAAATCATAAACTTCTACCTTCTAGGAACTTTTATCAAAACAACATTAATGGTAATGAAGGAAAGAGTAGAGTAAAAGTTATTTTCTAAGAATTATACTTCTGGCAAAGTCAAAGTAACAGCTCACCATTTTATAGATTTAGAATGGAACTAGACAGAAGTCTGCAGGTGTTGCCAAGATACTCCAGGGGTAGGAGCTAAATTCAGAATCTCTCTCCAAGACCCATGGGTACAGGTATAGGAGAGAGTAGTATTTATCACAGATGCCCTAGAGCAGGGCTCCTGGACTGCATAACTCCACAGGGATACCTGCCACACTGGAGTCTGATAAGTATGCCTCCTGAAACACAGCTCCATAGATCATCCCCCACAGAGCTGAGCAACTGAGAGGCCTCCTAAAGCAGTGTTTTTCAAAATTTTTTTACATCTAATTTCTTTCTAACAAGAAATTAACTTGGATTCCATTTCACCAAAGAGAAGTTTTTAATGTACAACAAAAGTTTCCTGAAAAAAACACCATTCTGCTCTTCTATCTCATCCTGTCTTAGCCTATCTCATTGTATTTTTATGACAGTCATGATCCACTGAAATTATTTCATCACCCACTAACAGAGCATGCCCCAGCATTCACATGTATAAGTTAGCAGAATCAGTTTCCACAAAATAATATGGCTATGCATTGTACTTTTTTTCTTTACTATTTCATTTATCAAAATATACTAATTGAGGGTATACAAAATTGATTTTACAGCCTTTAAATAGCTCTAAACACTGTCTTAAAATATTCATGAGGTAGTTAAGTCAGTATTTATTGAGCATCTAGTATGTGCTCAGCACTGCTTAGCACTGAAGATAAAATAGTATACAATGGAAGGACACAAAGTTAACTATTAATAACCTGGAAACTACTTGCTCTGCTCATTAAACAAAATGCAGTAAACTCTCAGTTCGAATATTGATAGTTGGAGCATATTAACAGTGATTCTAGCATATAGAGAGAACAGAAATCCTACCAACCAAAAGAATTAACCTCTTCTCTCAGCATTTGTTTCCTTACAATAACTATTAAGAAAAGCGTGATAAAAAGCATTTGCAAAACAAAAAACCATTGTTACTTGAGAAACTGAAAAATCTCAAGCTTTGTTTTTTTTTTTCATTTCAACAGCTTTTAGAGTAATCCTATGTGTTAATAAAGGAAGCAGAAATGATCAGTAATAAAACACACAATTTTGTCTGACCCCATAAGAATGGCCTCCTTGATCCAGTCATCATCACTCTGACCTCATACTCCAAGGTACAGGCTACATTCCTTCCTTCCACTGGTCTTCACTCTTCTTAGAGGTTGGCCCTATTGACAGTAGAGGGTGTTTTCTCAGATCCTGCCACTGATCCCTCTCGCCTCTTTCTCCTAAGTTGTTTTGGTTTTTGGTGAAGAACAAATAGATACTAGTTCCTAGGGCTTCCTGCCTGCTTCTGGGAAAGGAATGCTGGGCATTTATATCAAAATCCAAGGTACAAGACAGAGATTGGTATATCTTTGTAAATACATGTTACCATGTCATTACTAAGGCTTGGGAAACTAATGTTGGAAGACCTTAGACTGCTTATAAAAGTTACCTTTCAATTTTTTAAATCAATCCTTTAAATAGAATTTTTTTCTATTTTCATGAGATTGAAAAGTATATTTACTAGACTCACTAGGGCATGATATTTTCTCCTGTCTCTAGAAGCATTCATTTTTATTAAGGATTATCATTGATCTTGTTTGCAATTGAAATACACTTGCCAAAGCAAATAATAAAGGTCAGATAGTGAAGGAGTACCTTCTATATGATTTATTTCTTAGGTTCTTGAATTTTGTGGCTAAAAATCAGTATTTGGGCTTATCAATTTAGAAAAAGTTTTATAGGATGAAGTTATATTTATCAAAATTGGGACTGTAGGCCAAACTGGTATTGTGGCATTTTTTAAATTATTTTTAATTGAGAGATAATTGCTTTACAATATTGTGGTTTCTGCCATACATCAACATGAGTCAGCCATAGGTACATTGGTCCCATCCCTCTTGAACCTCCCTCCCACCTCCCACCCCTTCCCACCCCTCTAGGCTGTGACAGAGCCCCAGCTGGAGTTCCCTGAGTCATACAGCAAATTCCCATTATAATGATATTTTTAAAACACCTGTTGGTCAGTTGGAATGAGCCTTATGCCCTCTCTGTGCACATACAAAGAAATGTGCAACAGTATTAATACTTAGGGCCAACTATGAAAGAGTTTAGCCTAATATGAACAATGACTTTTCTCAGAGTATTAGTGACGAAGAAAGAAAAAATCTAAAGAGGTAGACACTACTTTTCTTTTGAAAAGCAATCTTTTAAAAATGAGATAAAACATCTCAAGAATGAAATTTAGTAATAGGAAAAATATCCTTTAAAAATCCTAAAAAGAAATTACTGATGCTGTTTCTGTATATACACTCATACGCAGACACACATACATTATAAATTATATATGTGTGTGAAGAATACAGTTTACATCTGAAAATCTGCCCCACAGGAAGAACTCCCACTGTTGTTTCCTAATTGTACTGGACTATCTCAATCTCTGATTGGGTGTCTAGGAATATGATCTCACACCAGGGATGTTTGTTTGGTTAGCTTTCCAGTCTTAATTTCTTACTTCTTTAAAAGTAACAGAAACAATGAGAAAAAGAAGTTATGCCAGTTTGTGGTGCCGCTTTCTGGTGTGAAATAAAAATTCTTTCCAATTAAAGGACTTCTCCAGCTTGCTAACTTGTTCCAGGCTCCCAGCTGCCTTTTAGTTATTTAACTGCTAAATGTTCAGTGAATAGTTTGCTTTCTGAAAAACTAAAAAAAAAAAAAAAAAAAAAACTATCTCCTTCATTAGATTAAGCACAAAACAGCTGCTCCCACCAAAAAAATCAACTTTTGAGAAAACATTTTTCCCCACATGCTTGAACAGATGATAGTCTTTTATGCAGAGATGTAAGTTCACCAGAGAATGCTTATTCAGGATTAAGTGGTTCAAAAATAAGCAATTTCCAGTTTTCCTTCCAGCTATAAAAATTGACAGGATCCTCTTTCAGTGACCCCAAGCAATAATGAGTGACCATAAGAACTCAGAGTACTTTGGGATGGACCTCTTCTTCTGTAAGATTATTTTAACTCTCCAGCAAACCTGGGAGTCTTCTAAAGTAACTTGGCATCTTCCAACCATCTCCCTTCCAGCAGCCTTTATCTCCTGGCACTGGACCAGGAGATAAAGAGTCAGTTTTCACAATACAAGAGTCAGTTTTCACTTTCTCTACAAATGGGTGGTATTCTCCTCCATATACGCACTTGCCACACACACAGAGCAAGCGATCTGATTTCTATAAGTTGAACGCATGTTTTACAATCTTAATAGATTGATTCAACCAACATTTTTTGAATGCCAACCATGTGTTGGAGACTCTTAGGTCTTGGAAATACAGAGGGAAATAAGTAATCCTTGCCTTTAATGGTTTAGAAAGATGACTTTAAATACCTTCACTGCTTGTCTAAGGCAGCAGGTTTAAGCAGGGTTGGGAGGGCTGGGGTGGGTAGAAAAGCAGCGTACAGTATTTTCAATCATATTTCTTTGAGGATACATAAGATTCTTACTACCTTCCACACACTTTATTGCCTCCTTGTCTTGTTTTTAAAATTATTTTACTTCCACTTAGAAGACCATTCTCTCTTTTCCACTCTCAAATCCCAGATCAAAGGTTACCAGTTGCTTAGTTTTTCCTAACACTTTCAGTTTTACAATTGTCCCCTTGTTATAACCTGCTATAGTTCCTAGCATATTGCCTTGTAGTTATACTAACTTTATGAAAAGAGCTTTAAAATTTCCTCATTCATAATAAGCTCTCAATAAATGTTTATTTGAGACAGACAAGTAGATCTGTGCATTTATCACATTGTCTAAATTCTGCTTTCCTGAAAGAATAGGCAGGGTGTTATGTTATTATTGTTGTTTCTGTGTATCACCATTTTTATCCTTTGTTCAGCAGAGTATACTTGATTGTTGAATTGGTGTGTTGGAAAACTAGGGGAAATAAAAAACATGCCTTGATCCACGTATTACCCTTAAGAAGCTTGTGATACTCACCACCTTTTTTGTAATGCAAAAATATACCCAGAATAACTGTATTTTCTTTATTGTAATTCCTTAAGAATATTTAGATGGAGAACTTTTAGAATAATGTCCCCAAATGACTGCTTTCATAAATCCTCAAAATGGATGTTTCTGTTTCACAAAATAAAGATAAAAGAGTAATAACCTCTAAGGAAATCCTTCATCTACAAAGCCTTGTATACACAGTAGACTATTTCAGAAATGTACTCTTGACTGTGATTAGAGAGATGGTGATCTGTATATTTAAATATGTCATGATTATTTAGCAAATAGGGGAAAAAGCCATAGATAGTGATTACTAGTAAATAAGAGTTTTTATTAGCTTGTTCAAAAAAGTGGTTTCCAAATGCAAATAAACCAAATACCTATTTATGGAAATGGCAGCAAGATTTAAGGAGCACTGAAATGTTTAAGGTGTTACTGTTTTTTATCACAGATCTGAATTAATGTTTAAAGATTTGTATACCCTATGCCTACCTCAGCATCTTATCTCCTTTAAATGCAACAGTGAGAGCTTTAAAAAATAAAGTAGACCACAACAGCTAGAAGACTTGCAAAGTCATGCTATAGAGATATATGTGTTGGATATGCTGATTTTATACTTCCTACTATTACCACATCATCACAACTAACTTTAGCTACTAATGTCAGTAATGATGACAATGATAGGTCCTTTTATTTGTGTACTTTTACATGTTGCAAGCCTTTCACTTACCTGTCTCTGATGCTCACAACGATCATGACAGTGAATTTCCTTAGAAAAATTAAAAAGTAGGAAACTTTCATATACAGGAAGATGTCCATCCCCATGTGATATATAATAATGAAAAAAATCAAAATATGAATGCCAAACTTTATCAGGTAGTTCAATAAATATGATCAGTCCACATGCTACATAGTTAAAAGTATTCATATAGAGTCTATATTTCAAAAAGGAAAAACCCTTGTGTTCTGGTAGGAGAAAAATAAGAAAAATATATCATTGTATTTGTACTTCTGTTACAACTATGGAAACATTTCTGTGTATTTGGACAAGGCCTCAGTGGTAACATAGTCATATATAAAGTTTGTTGTAATGGCATAGCACAGCAGTAAAATGTTTGAATTATTTTAGATTTTCAGTAACACTGTATTGTTCATTATAACATATACATGTTTAATACTTTAATAAATGTATGTGCTTATAATAATTAACATTTGCTAAATGTATATATTATTGTAAAACAATGCATTTCTTTAGGGTAAGACATTTTCCAAAAGATGCTTGTAGGTTCCTTTGCAACAGAATCTGATTCTCACCCTCCCCACACCCTCCTTGTACATCTGGATCACCAGGGGTGATTTCAAAGAATACTACTCCCCAGGCTGTACCCCAAGAGATGAGTTCTTTACTGATCTTGGTTAGGGCCCAGACACTGGTTGGTTGGTTGGCTTGTTTGTTTTGTGCAGCTTGGATTGGTAACAACTAAAACAATTATGATTATTTTATTATTAAATTCCTTGAATTTTCATCTTTAGCATACAGAAGATTTTCACAATTAAGAATACTATTTGGATGAAGACTGGTCTTTTTAAGAAATCATGAGTATAAAGTATTTTATGCTATTAGAATGACAAAGATTTAAAAATAATGATAAGACAGTGTTGGTGAGAAAATGAGTACTACCTACATTATTTATAGAAATATAAATGGAATGCATATTGATCAGCTACACTGGAGGGCAGTCTGACAACGTGTACCCAGAGCTTTAAAAATATATAAACCTTTTGTCCCTGGAACTCTACTTTTAAGAATTGTTCCTTAGAAAACAATTGAGCATATTAGCAAAGATGAGTAAATAAGAATGTTTATCATAGTGTTGTTTAAAATAGTAAAAGATTGTAAACTATCAAAATATCCACAACTGTGGACTGAATAAATTATGTATTATCCATACATGGATACTAGTAAAATAGATCTATAGTTAACATGAAAGTATAGTAACAATGTATTGATAAATGAAAAGTTACAAAACCATATGATTCTGTTTTTGTTAAAAATATATGTAACATGTGTGTGTGTGTGTGTGTGTGAATGTGTCTGAATATGTAATATGTACATACAGGTGGAAAGCTCAGAAAACTATACACTAAAATATTAATAGTTATATCTACATAGGTATTTTTATTTTCTGTTTTGTATTCTCATGCATGTTCTATTTGTTTTTTCCCTTAAAAGAAAATACTAGTATTATAAAGACCAAAGACTAGTAATAAAGACCAAACAAAAGTTTTTAATGTAAAAATATATTTTGAAAAATGAGGCCTTGTTACTGTTTTCTAATCAAATGAATGGACTACAACACAGCTTCCCCCATTTTCACTTTGTCCAGCTATGAAAAACAAGATATTTCACAGTTAGAACAGCTATTTCTTAAAGTGCTAAACTTCTCCAGCATATTTATGTTCAAAGTAGATTAAGAAGGATGAAGTTGAACTTGTTTCATTAACGTGTCAGGTCATCTCTAATTACAATTAATCTGGTTAGCCTCTACAAAGATGGCATGTAATATATTCATCAAAATGTTATCTCAGTGTATTTTTATAGAGAAGTCTTTCTTAACCTCTGTAATTAATAAGTGGGTTTTTTCCCTTTCTTTCAGGCGGTTCAGGACCATCCTCCTCCATAGCCATAGCTGGCATCAACCACCCTGCCATCACAAAGACAACATCTGTTCTTCAAGACGGCGTCATAGTCACCACCGCAGCTGGAAACCCACTGCAGAGTCAGCTGCCCATTGGGAGTGATTTTCCTTTTGTTGGCCAGGAGCACGCACTTCATTTTCCATCCAACAGCACTTCAAACAACCATCTTCCACACCCCTTGAACCCCAGCCTCCTCAGTTCTCTACCTATCTCTTTGCCAGTGAATCAACAGCATCTCCTAAACCAGAATCTATTAAATATCCTCCAGCCTTCAGCAGGAGAAGGCAAGTCTGAGATCAACCTCCACCCTTTAGGTTTTCTCAACCCGAATGTAAACGCTGCTTTAGCTTTTCTCTCCGGTGACATGGATGGGCAGGTATTGCAGCCTGTTCACTTTCAACTCTTAGCAGCCCTGCTTCAGAACCAAGCCCACACAGCTGCCATGCTTCCCCTGCCATCTTTCAATCTGGCCATCTCAGATCTTTTGCAACAGCAAAATATCCCCTTACCCTCATTAACACAGATGACAGCCCCACCAGACCATTTGCCAAGCAATCAGTCAGAGAACAGCCGAGCTGAGACCCTTTTAACCAATCCCCTGGGGAACCCTTTACCAAGCTTTGCAGGCAGTGACACTACTTTTAACCCCTCTTCCTCCCAGCTGTCACTGGGGCCTCAGGATTAATGGCCTTGAATCCCCAGCTGTTGGGAGGTGTCCTGAACTCGGCATCGGCCAACACCGCTAATCATCCAGAGGTTTCCATAGCAACTTCTTCCCAGGCAACCACTACCACAACCACTACATCATCAGCAGTGGCAGCACTGACTGTCTCAACACTTGGTGGGACAGCAGTGGTGTCAATGGCAGAAACATTGCTGAATATATCTAATAATGCTGGGAATACACCTGGTCCAGCTAAACTCAACAGTAACTCTGTGGTGCCACAGCTACTTAACCCTCTACTGGGGACAGGTCTGCTTGGTAAGTTAAATTTTTCACAAATTTTTACAAAAGAAACGTTTTTCTAATTCTATTTTCTCCTTTAAAAAAAAAAAACAACTCCATTTTGTCACACTATTTTTAAAAATGTTTTTGTTATGTCACAGCTTGCTTAAGGAAGAACTAAATATAATAACACCCACACACAACCATAGTTATACAAACATGAAAATGACTTTTCCTTTTCCCCTATTCTAGAAATACTAAATGTCATTTTAATCTGCCTTCTCTTCTAATTCTGATGCCACCTAAACCTAACCTACTCATCATTCTCTTAAGCCAAGTAGTGTCTTATTTTTCAAATAATTAAAGCACAGGTACACCTTTAAAATAACATTTATTTGAATTTTAGTTGATGTGGCATCACAGGGTTAGTATGAGCAGCTGCACTGTGGATGAGGAAGTGCTTTTCCAGGTGATCCCTAAATTAATGAAACTAAATGCTTATCCAGCAAAATAAGAAACAAGACATAAAAACATTCAAAGTTAATGCTTGCCCAAGTTCAAGGAAACAAATAGCTACTGCTCAGTTTTCTCAAACAGTATTATTCTTTAGAACTTTGTGGCTTAAAAACAAAATCCTTTATGTAGATTATCTTATCTCAAAAAATTAATAAAATCATGTCAAGTATATTCAGCTGTTGGATGCAGGTAATTGTAGTATAGAGATGGTGCCCATAAAGTCTGGAAACATAGGCGAATGTACATGATATTGTCAAGGGCATCTTCAATAGCTAAGAAAATAATATGTTTCTACTTTTCATAAGCACTTTTATAAAATAGTTTAATTAGTCCTATTTGGCAATCAAATTAGTGTAGCAAAGAACCTAAAAACACTGCAGATTTCAAGTCATAGGACAGTTTCCATGACATTATCCTCAAAATAAGGTCAATGTAATTTCGAAACAAGTTAATTTTGAAGTTCGAATATAACTTTGGTATTAACTATCCTATCTGATTATATAACATTTATTTTTTATGACTACGACAGTGAATTTTTCTATATTAATAGTTTTTTTTTACAATTTTAATTTTAGGTAACCAAAATACCAAATACATATTTTATGTAAAAACAAAATATATATTAAAACAAAGACAAAATACATATTAATACATATTTCTAAACCAAATTTAATTTGATTTGGTGGTAGTTATTATTATGGCTTGAGAACTAAGTTTTGTAACCAGGCCTGGTCAGGCCCATGTATTTTAACTATCTTATGATTGTTAAAGCATTTAGGGCTAATTTTAACCTTTAATTGTGGTTGCTTTAACAAAAATGGCTTCAAGGAATTCTATGACACTGAAGATCAATATATAAGGATTGGCTAATGGATAGACCAAAGACTAACTAGTCTCTCCATGATATGAAATCAAGACACTAATTATGAAAGATAAATAATAAAATTAGTCTTTCTTACCACTTAGTAAGACTTTGAAGAGAAAAAGAGAAAAGAGTTACCATGTAAGTCTAGTTTTTAGTTTTTTTAGAAATCCTCAAGAAAGATAGGCATAAGACCTCCAAAGAATCACATTGACTTATATTTTATATTTTTCATACTATAGGTGACATGCCCTCAATAAACAGTACTTTGAATAACCATCAACTGACTCATCTACAATCGCTGTTAAACAACAATCAGATGTTTCCTCCAAATCAGCAGCAGCAGCAACTTCTTCAGGGGTACCAGAATCTCCAGGCATTTCAAGGACAGACCACAATTCCTTGCCCAGCTAACAATAACCCCATGGCTTGTCTCTTTCAGAACTTCCAGGTACTCTTCTTTCCTGGGTTACTTTAGTAGAAAACAATGTTTACTATTTGTTTTGCTAAATTGGAAGAAACAGACAAAAGAAGGTGATTATGCACCTTTTCATCTCTACTTACTATTACTCCTCAGTAATGAATGTTGTTAACGTTTCAGTGTCTTTGAAGCATTTTATTTTGTCTGAAGCATCTCAATAGTCCTTTAGAAGCTGTTATTAAAAACTGATTATGTTACCCTCTTAAACTCTTTTGTGGTTTCCCATTGCTCCCAGGGCTTCCCTGGAGACTCGGTGGTAAAGAATCCACCTACCAATTCAGGAGACTGGGGTCCCATCCCTGGGTCAACAGGATACCCTGGAAAAGGAAATGGCAACCCACTCCTGTATTCTTGCAGGAAATCCCATGGACAGAGGAGCCTGGTGGGCTATAGTCCATGGGGTCGCAAAAAGAGTTGGATACAACTTAGCAGCTAAACAACAACATTGCTCCCATGATTAAACACGACTGAGCAACTTGAACTGAACTGAACTAACGTGTTTACCCTGCCTCACTCTCCAGCACCAGCTCACACCACTCTCTCCCTGGCTTCAACCACTTGGTCTTCTTTTAGTTCTAAAAACAAGTAAATTCCTGATAGATTAAGGAGCTGGATGGAAAGAGGAATATTAAATAAATACATCAAGAAAATACCAAAGATTTTAAAATAATCTTAGGGTAGAAAAGACTCTTTCAGCAATGCACAAAACCAAGGAGTCAAAAAGAAAAGAGGTAACAGAGTTGAATACTTTAAACGTTAAATCTGTACGATTAAAGATATTCTAAACAAAGTTGAAGACAGGTGGCAACCTGGCAGAAGTTACTGGGTTGGCCAGAAAGTTTGTTCATTGGCCACATCGAAATGAACTTTTGGCCAACCTAATACATGCATAATAATAGCAAGTCACTGCCATTCATAATATTTTAAAAGCTCCTACAAATTAGGAAGAAAAAAGAATCAGTTAGAAAAATGAGCAATAGAAATGAACAGACATTTCAGAAAATTAAATAATAATTAGTAATAAACATGAATAATCAGGATTATACAAATTACAACATTACTATGTCCATCAGATAGATGATATCCTTTGCTAACAGAGGAGTGGGGAACTGGAATCTTTCAGATATTATTGTTGGTCTGATTATATGCTGACATATCCTTTTAGAGGGTGATTGATAGTTTTTCAATTTTATACACACACACATACACATATATGTGTGTCTGTATATGTGTGTGTCCTTTGACCCACAAGTTCAACTTTTATATTTTGGAGAAATCAAGGCACAATCTAGAATGTTTTGTTGCAATTTGATTTGTGGTGTCAAAAATTAGAAACTGATCATGTTATCCTCTTAAACTGACCATGTTACCCTCTTAAGCAACCATCAGTAGGAAAATAGTTAAATATTGAGTATGTTTTGCTATCTTCATCTATCTAGTAGTTTTGAAGATTGGGTAGGTTTATATAATCTGATATAGAAAGATCCACAAGATATAGAACTCCAACACTGTTGTATTATAGAACAGTACTAAAATATAATACCACTTATAAGAAAAAAAAAATGAGGCAAGGGGAAATAAAGGTGTGAAAGAAAGAAGGGAAACTAGATGTACATCTGCACACTTAAGGTATTAAAAACAAGTCTATGAGGATGTATTCGAACACTGATCACTTTTGAGAAAGAAATGGAATCAGAGTGGGATACAAAAGTACAGATTTGGGTGGGAAAGTGATGAAGGAAGCTTTTCTCTTTTGGACAATGAAAAAAATACTCATGTAATAAAATAATTTAGAAGGGAAGAATAAGCTCTCAACCATGCCATTGAGTAATAAGTAGGTAAAGCCTGAAGGGAATCCATTAGATTTAGCAATTAGAACATCAGTAGCTTGGTAGAATGCAGTTTTTGCAGAGTTGTGGGAGCAGGAACCAGATTGCAATGGATGGAAGAATGAAAAATAAATTAGAGTTTGGATTACTCTTTTAAAAACTTTTAAAACCTAACTACCAAGAACATAACAGAAATAAAATAAATAGTGCCCCAAGGCAGGCATAGGTTGAATGCAAACTTTTATTGATAAAATATGGAAGCCATGCATATAGTTGAATGCTAAAGAAAAGAGACAAAAAAAAAAGTAGAAGAGATTGAACATAAAGAAGAGAAGGGGTAATAGATAAGGCAAGATCCCTGAGGAAAGGCTTGGTATCCAGAGTATAAACAGAGGACTTACTCTTAGAGAGCAGACGGAGCGCCTCTTACACTGGGAAGCAGGACAGGATCAGAGACACGTTGTTGCAGGCAACTGTGTGCTGCCAGAAGGCAGGGAGTAGCCAAGTATAAGAATAATGAGAATTCGTAACCTATAAACTTGATTATCTCTGTTCAGTTCATTCAGTCACTCAATTGTGTCCGACTCCTTGCGACCCCATGAATCGCAGCACGCCAGGCCTCCCCTATCCATCACCAACTCCCAGAGTTCACTCAGACTCACGTCCATCGAGTCAGTGATGCCATCCAGCCATCTCATCCTTTGTCATCCCCTTCTCCTCCTGCCCCCAGTCCCTCCCAGCATCAGATTTTTTTCCAATGAGTCAACTCTTCGCATGAGGTGGCCAAAGTACTGGAGTTTCAGCTTCAGCATCATTCCTTCCAAAGAAATCCCAGGGCTGATCTCCTTTAGGATGGACTGGTTGGATCTCCTTGCAGTCCAAGGGACTCTCAAGAGTCTTCTCCAACACCACAGGTCAAAAGCATCAATTCTTCGGCGCTCAGCTTTCTTCACAGTCCAACTCTCACATCCATACATGACCACAGGAAAAACCATAGCCTTGACTAGACGGACCTTTGTTGGCAAAGTAATGCCTCTGTTAAGTAGGGTCAAATACTAAGAGTAATGTGGGAAATAGTATAGCAGCTGGCTTGAGGAAGTGGATAAAATCTGAATAGTTGTGACGGAGAGTGATACCTAACCAGAGGATCATAGGATTGATGGGAATACAAACCCCCAGCTGAGATTGGAAGCCCTAAGTTCCTATGGATAGATACTCAATATCCTCACTGTGCATATAGATACAGAAGGCAGGGAGCTAAATTGACCCAAGATTGAGATTTTTATCTGGTAGATGTAGATAAGGGGAGAATGGCAGGACAATAGTTATGCTGCTGATGGATCTCAGGTTCTGGTTTAGCAGGAAAAGATACAAAGACAGGAAGTGAGTGATCGTGGGTCAGTGAAGCAGGGTGAGGGGACGGGAAATCCAAAGTATCAAGGTTCTGGAGAGCAATTCTTAGCTGGGGTTGGTGAAACTAGAATAACCTGTGGACTTTTTCAACGTGCACTCATCATTCCCATGATGAGCACTGATACTCTTCACTGCCCATTTCCTCCCATCACCTCTTCCTAATGAAGCATCACCTCCGAGGTCATTGTTATCGCTGTTGACAGCATGGGAATGTCCCTCAGGCAGTGACCCAGTAAGGTTGAAGAGCTGATGTTACTACCCTATCTAAAGGCTTCAAAAATTCAGTGTCATCTCAGAAATAGTTTGGGGACTTCCCAGATGGTACTAGTGGTAAAGAATCCTCCTGTCACTGCAGGAAATGCAAGGGTCATGGGTTTGATCCCTGGGTCAGAAAGATCCTCTGGAGTAGGAAGTGGTAACCAAGTCTAGTATTCTTGCCTAGAAAATCCCATAGACAGAGGAGCCTGGCAGGATATGCTCTGTGGGGTCACAAAGTCAGACATGACTGAGCACAACTCAACAGAAATAGTTTCATTGTTAAGAGAGGGGTGTATATATGTTTTTTTGTTTGTTTATTTTATATTTCACTTAATTCAGTAGAAATATCAATGAGTTAGAGATCATTTTTAAACCTGTTTCGCTTTTTAATGTGAGCAATACTGGTGACAGGCTTGTTTCTTTCTTTGAATTCCAAGCTGAAAACCTGTAATGACACTAAAAACATGGAATCATAGCCTGGAAACCTTTTGTGTCCAACCACCTCAACTGTAATTTCTCTAGAGAATGTTTAGTAATATGATTTTTTTAATCTGTTATATGATTCCAATGAAAGAAACATACCCAAGTATAATCAAGACATGTCTTTCTATACAGAGTGACTTCTAATTTCATTTTTGAGTCTTATTCTCTCTTTATATGGCCTTCCTTGTTATAGTCATTGGTCTTCTGGTAAATCTTTAAATTACAGTCTTTCTCTTTAAGGACTTGAATTTTTTCTCTCTCTATCTCACTACTTCCTGTCTATTTCCTTAAGGTGAGAATGCAGGAAGATGCAGCTCTTCTAAACAAAAGAATAAGCACTCAGCCGGGGCTCACAGCACTTCCCGAAAATCCAAACACTACACTTCCACCTTTCCAAGACACCTCTTGTGAGCTGCAGTCACGGATTGACCCATCTCTAGGTCAGCAGATGAAGGATGGCCTCATCATGGGGGCCCAAGGCGATGCTTCTGTAGATGCTATTTACAAAGCAGTCGTGGATGCAGCCAGCAAGGGAATGCAGGTTGTCATCACCACTGCTGTCAACAGTACAACTCAGATCAGCCCCATTCCAGCTCTGAGTGCCATGAGTGCCTTCACTGCTTCCATTGGTGACCCATTAAGCCTCCCCAGTGCCGTCAGTGCAGTCATTCATGGACGAAACATGGGCAGTGTGGATCATGACGGGCGGCTGAGGAGTGCGAGAGGGGCTCGGCTCCCCAGCAGTCTGGACCACGGGAAGAACTCTAGCGAAGGAGATGGCTTTGAATATTTCAAGTCAGCAGGTTGCCACACATCTAAAAAGCAGTGGGATGCGGAGCAAAGCCCTGGAGGGGAGCGAAACAGGTGGAAGTGTGAGGAATTTTTAGATCATCCAGGCCACATCCACAATAGTCCTTGTCACGAAAGGCCCAACAATGTCTCTACACTGCCATTTCTGCCTGGGGAACAGCACCCAATACTGTTACCACCAAGAAACTGTCAAGGGGATAAGATTTTGGAGGAGAATTTCAGGTATAATAACTACAAAAGAACTATGATGAGTTTTAAGGAGAGACTAGAGAACACTGTGGAAAGATGCGCACACATTAACGGGAACAGATCTCGGCAGAGTCGGGGCTTTGGAGAGCTGCTGAGCACCACAAAGCAAGACCTTGTCCTAGAGGAACAATCTCCGAGCTCCTCCAATAGTTTGGAGAGTTCTCTGGTCAAAGACTACATCCATTACAATGGAGACTTTAATGCCAAAAACATTAACGGGTGTGTACCTAGCCCTTCAGACGCTAAAAGCATTAGTAGTGAAGATGACCTAAGGAACCCAGACTCCCCCTCTTCAAATGAATTGATCCCTTATAGGCCAAGGACGTTCAACGTTGGCGACTTGGTCTGGGGCCAAATCAAAGGACTGACTTCCTGGCCTGGAAAATTAGTCAGAGAAGACGACGTTCACAGTTCTTGTCAACAAAGCCCCGAGGAAGGGAAGGTATACCAATCTTTATCCATTGTCAAATACTAACCTTTGTTCAGATGTCAGTTCTTATTTTCTGTTATCATCACTTGGATTCTTCATGACTCATTGAGGTCTCACAGACTTCTGGAGCATAAAATGAAGAGGGGATGGTTGTAGTCACCAAAATGTCATATCATCAAGGGGTGAGTTGTAAAGCATTTGTAGATCCCACTAGGGTTCAGCATGGCTCTGACCCAGGAACCAGATTTCCGGAATTTAGTTAACTTGGCCTTTCTTCCTTGCATGTGCCTAGTTCTTGATTCATACAGAGAATGAAGGCAAGTAACAATGATGGGGGGGAAGGAAATCTGGTGGTTGTTGGAACCCAGCAGTGTGGCAGGGGTCCTCCCAGGCGACAGAAAGCACCTGGGGATTGGAACTCTCCCAAGTGCTGATGTGTGATATACAAAACTGGGGAGAAGCTAAAACTGGGGTGGAGTTGCAGCCATTTCTGGAAGCAGGGGGTAACATCTGAGTTTAGAATGGTGTCTCCTTTCAGGAAAAGTTCTGGGCCTTTGAAACATATGGAACTGTTTAACCCCATAGTCTGGTTCTACTTAACACAATCTGATCACATAAATTAAATGAAAACTTCTCCATGAAACTACCATTCAATTTAAAAGATATTAGTAAGGGTCTTCTGAGCTTTCCCCCTCCCCACAATTGGTAGAATTGACTCACTAGGGAAGAAATATGCAGAATGTTCAAAGTAGATAGAAAAATTTATATCTGAGCAGGAGATGAAAATAATGCACATTCCCTACATAGGATGAAGAAACATGCTTTTTTTCATCTCCTTAGGAAATAAAAATTCCTTTTACAGGTATATATTATTCTCTTAAAGATTATATTATATAAAGCTATTTCAACTCTGCTCAAACCTCCACTGGCATTTAGATTTAATGGCAAAGGAAACCAAAAGCATTTTGCCAGCACAATAAAAGGATTGTCTTTCTCCAAATGACCGGGAGGTCCTTAAAACCATTGCTTATAAAGCCTAATACATACTTGTCAGGGTACACTTTCAGCATAATGTTTCTACCTTTGATAGGAAAATGAATTCCACATTCCTATTCATAAAACATTTTACTCTCTAATTTCTCCAAGACCAGACAAACATCCTTTGGGTTGATAAACCTAAATATTTTTGACAGTTTATTCAAGAAATAATTAGAAACAGCAAAATTGGGCTTTTATTATATAAATGGAATTGCTACAAATACAAGATATAGATATTGAACTGTTTTATAATCTGTGCAAATAAAACCAAGTCTTTTTATGTGCCACTTTATAAAAAAAGAAAGAAAGAAAGCTTAACTAATAAAAAGATTAGGGCTTCTCTTCCCAGGAAACATTCTTCCTGTCCTACAAGCCTTGTCTAAATATCTTTTTATGTCCTCAGGAGAATAAAGGCACGCACTTTTAACACATTTCACTTTAAACCATGATCCTAATCGTCTGCTTAGTCTGTGTTAGCAAACTCCTGACATTGAATTCCTCACTGATGTTTAGGGAGATGAACCTAAAAAAAAAAAAATCATTATCTAAGAGTCCAAGAAACATTTTTTTACTTATTTGAATGATCAGCTGGTTTTCAATCACTATAAAAGTGTTTCACAAAATCCAGATCCTTTTTCCTTGTTATTGACAATAGATTAATTCCTAACAGCGAGCATAAAATTGTTTATGTAAATTCAAATATCCCCTCACCCATTGGCTGAAATTGTAATTTTGCATTCTTACAACTTTGATATCAAAATCTTGATAAAAAGATACACTAAAAATACTTTTAGTAAATCAGAGAAAGTAATTGAAAACATACATTTAGAGGTGAAAAACTAAAAATTTATAATGAAATATTAATGATAACACATGAAATATTTACGTGTCATTAAAAAGCAAAGTATATCAGTCCTAAAAGCTCTAGGGCACTTAACATTTTAAAATAACTCTGGTCTTTTCAGGACAGCTCACTTTTGCACATAAAAAAGCAAAGTGCTACTTCACAACCCCTTTTTTTCTCCTGTAGTTCACAAAACCAAGGAAGGTCTTCCTTATTAATGATGCCCAGCTAGTCAGACACCATTCTCAATTTATCACACCAGAAAAGGTGAAATTTCAAAAACAGGTCTCTCTGACTTCAGTTAAATATCCTTTGCCTGATGTCTTGGTAATCCCGGTTCATCTAGAAAAGATTAAACTGTGGTTAATACCTGTGTAAGACAAAGCATGATCTGTCTGAGAAGATTTCCTATAAAACATATTTTACATTAAAATTGGTTTAAAACTGTGAACCAATTATGGTGAAAATTTCATTTACATTGAACTTCTTAGTTCTCACAATGTTAGATACATAAAGCCTTGTGCATTTATAACCAGACTTCTGCTTTTAAAAAGGAAAGCAGTACATTAGGTTTTCTTCCATATACTGTGGCAGTGCCTAACATTTTAGTAAAGTCAGGAGAGAAAGACAGAGACTGACTTCATGAACAATTTGTTTATTATAGTAAAATCTTATTAATTCCATCTTGCTGATGTGTAATGTAGACCATTTTCTCCATTAATTCTCTCTGTAGTATCTCAGAAGAAACAGTTTGCAGAAAAATTTTCTTATACATAATCATTGAAAACCTTTTTAGCCTCTCCATTTTTCATACTAGAGTTTCTATGTTCACCTGAGTAAATTAATCCAAGATGCTGTCAGACCCTACCAGATAGCATCTATGTTAATTCAAATTTTAGATCAGGTTTATTATCTCTTCCCACTCCCTATATCTCACAAAACTATCATTTATTTTTTGTTAGTATCTTTGTTCTCAACAAGTCACTTCAAATTCTTTTCAGAAGCAGAGAAGAAAAAAATCTGGGAAAGATTGAGGGCAGGAGGAGAAGGGGGCGACAGAGGATGAGATGGTTAGATAGCATCACCAACTCAGTGGACATGAGGTTCAGCAAACTCCGGGACATAGTGAAGGACAGGAAAGCCTGGCATGCTGCAGTATAACACAGGTCACAAAGAGTCAGTCACGACTGAGCAACTGAACAACAAAAACTAGAAAAAAATATTATTACCATGATTAAAGGTAACTAATTCAGAATAAGGTGGACACCTCTCATGTCTCTGGACTGATAGGTCAGGGCTGTGAATAGAGCAGGGACTGAGATCTCCAAGTTGTCCATAACCTGATACTTAGCTAACTGTTTGTCATGAGTGCAAATGACTTGGTCAGCTTATGATTTAAAAAGACATTTTTAAATCTTCAGTGGGGTGTTAAATGTAGTAGAGTTGCTAATAGTGCATTAGAAATATCCTGCAGTTTCCAAGATTACTTTCTAGGAGGTAGGATTTCTAACTATCAAATACTGTGTGAACACAGCAGAGGAGACAAGAGAGAAAGGGCTTCGGGCATTCTGATGTGAGCTTAAAAACAGCTCTACCAGTTACCTAAATGGTCCTGAGTGGGTGTGTTAATTTCCAGAGCTCCTCAAGTGGGAATATTAATTCCTACTCAGAATGATGTTAAATGCAATACTATAAATAGATGGGGCTTCCCTCGTAGCTCAGTCAGTAAAGAATCTGTCTGCAGTACAGGAGACCTGGGTTCAATTCCTGGGTCAGGAAGATCCCCTGGAGAGGAAAACAGCAACCCACTCTGGTATTCTTGCCTGGGAAAATCCCATGGACAGAGGAGCCTGGCAGGCTACAGTACACGCGGTCGCAGAGTCGGACACAACTTTGCAACTGAACCATCCACCACCATAAACAGATGATACACAAAAGAGGCTCAGTGAAAATTAACCTCCTCCTCTCTGTTCTCTGTATTAAACAACCTTATGAATTTGGATTCTACCATTACAAAATTGTGGTCATTTGGCCTTCAATATTGTATACCTATTCATGAATTATCCATAAATAAAGGACTTATTAATCAAGGTGGGGATTAAAGGATAGTAATAACATATTTAATGAATGGAATAGTTTATAACTATTTATTATGAATCTCAGGACATTGCATACAAATTGGCATATTTGATTCTAAGTTAATGTTAACTGTTCATTTTAGGCAGAAGTTCTACTTGGAAAGATTTTAAAGGACTTAGTTTGGTGAATAAACTTGAAAGTCCCCCTCTCCTCACTGTTTCTAAAAATTATAAACTCAGACATTCTTCCTCTACCCACCAAAACACTCAACAGTATTAAGTAGTAGAGATTTTTAACAGTCTGTGAAAAGTTAGGCTGAATCACCCCTACTTAGTATTGTCCCAATACTGAAGCTATGTTACAGCACTGGAAGGATAAAATGTGCCTTATATAATACCATTCAGGAAGTGGTATCTCCTTATTAATACATTTCCCCCTTGCCTATCAGTTTGTAATAAGAACATTCTAGAAGATATGTATACTTTTTCTGAAGAAGTGGTGCAGGTTACTCTCTGAACCATGAACCCTTTATAGTTTCAGATTTAGCAGCCAAGAATAAGACCTCAGTGCTTAGTCAGAGCTGGAGAAATGTACTGCCAGATCTTGGCACAGTATTAAGGAACTCTTGCAGAGGAAAATGGCTTCTCCTGGCATTACACATATACACTATAATGTAGAGACATTTTAACCCTGTGCAACTGTGGGGGAGATGCTTATCTCTGTGTATTTATTTCAATAATTAGTTTAAAGCAGAAAAAATGTTCTTTTTTTCCTAAAATATATTTTGTAATTATCATCTACCATCTTTGATCTAGCCTAAAAGTGTTGACTCAATAATCCAAAAAATGAAATTCTTTTTTTTTTCTGAGTGAATAATTTTTACTTTTTGAACATTGTCCCACTGGTCTTCGTATTTCATTGTTCTTACATTCAGTGTGTTATTCTGACTGGAGGCAAATTTAGGAAGAATTTATTTCTGTATTGGCACCAAAATGTTTCTTTTCAATGAAATGTTTATTGTTGTTGGACAGGTAGAGACATTCCTAATTATCTAGAAAAATTCTATCCAGAAAAATCACCTGGTTAAATGAAGAAGTTTTTAAAAGCAATGGGTAGGGTGCTCCTTATCTAGATTCACTCTTTGACTTTTTCCACATGGTTATATTTGGCAGAGGAGATAAAAGTAGCTTTCTGAGTGTTGTTCAAAACAGACAGAACTCATCATTATTAAAACTGATGCCAGATTTATTTTGGGACAGTCACTTTCTGTTTGTCATTCAGTATCACATGCACTCATGTTTTGATGGTATGGAGCAAAACCAGAGACAGCTTACAGTGGTATTCTGCAGATGTATAACCTAAGAAGTTGAGCCTGGGAACTAAATTTGGAAGGCGTGCCCTTCTGTGATGTTTAAACACTTTTACTTTGAAGAATATTCTTTCTGGGCTTATCAATGTTAGCTATTTGTATTCTTTGGTACTGTCATTCTCTGTTGAAAGTATTGTTTGTATATTTTCTTTGCCATATATATTTTCTTAACCATTTCTGGAAATGAATTATTTTCTCTATACCCAATCGATATCCACAATATTTGAGCTGCATTTTGACTGGTGGGGGTGGCTGGGGCACTCAATGCTTTGCAGCAACAGAATCTTTTGAAAAAGAAGAATAATTTTTGGAAAGTGATAAGCAAGATAAAATCCAGACAAAGGCAGTGCCTGATCAAAATTTGAAAGATAATAAAAAGGAAAAACTAGGTAACACCAAAAATATGAATATTGGGGAAAAAACTAAACTGAGTACAAAGTTAAGGTAAACTTTAGTAATTGTGGAATACTGTGAAGCTCTTTTCCCCCCTGAGGAAGATTAAAGAGGAAAAGGAGGAGGCCTCTCTCCCTTCCGAGATAACTGAGTCTGGAGTTCTTAAGCTTGTCAATACAGTTGTCATGTGGTTACTAGCAAATGGAATCTCAAGTATGAAGCAAATACACGCTTCTGTTACATGAACTCTTCAACAGTGTATCCTTAAAAGTACAAGTTTATTCAAAACATTTAATTCTGTATGTATTATGGATCTATATAAAATTTGTTGTCACATTTAGAGTAGATTTACTCTAGTCCTGTAGTACAGTTCTCTAGTACTTAAAAATGCTTCTATATGAAGTGAAGATGAAAGAAAAAAAACCCTCACATAGTGCCGCTGACTAAAACTACGATAATGTCGATTGGCTTGGTCCATTTGAAAAAACTGTGGTTCACTTTATGAATTTTTCCTTAAGTATTATTGTTAAATTCATCCTTTCTGTCACAGGTGAGTCAACTTTCTACTCCAAATTATTTATCATTAATTCCCATCTTGAAAAAAATATTGAAATATTGAACTTAAGTTAGCAGGACTTTTTCAGCTTGAAGATTAAAGTAGTTACTACTTAATAAATGTTTGATAATAAACCTAATAAATGCCTCATATTTGCTTATTGCTTATTGATTTTCCAAGATTTCAGCTCAAGTCACATGTTACCTGTACAAATACTTAGTTAAAATTTGTCCTTAAATTCTTACTTACTCATTTTTTATTCATTCGACAAATATTTTTGACATATTATGTAGTAGGCACTGTTCAAACCACTTTAAAAATAACTTCTAGTGTTATTCTAAGATATATGTGAAAACATAGGTATAATGTCTTTGTATTTTTCTAATATAAACTTATATGAATATATCACTGTTAAAAATGTTTAATGGTCTGTTCCACCTGAAACAATTTCACATGCCACCAGTGGCACTTTGGGAAAGACTGCATTGGTGTTTATAAAGCACCTTCATACTTAGATAATCCAAGTAGATAATCTCAATGACCCATAAAGATGTGCACAACTATTTCCATTTGGACCTCAGGAGAGAGGCATTCCTAAAGACACAAACCACAAGCAGTTAAACCAATGCTCAACCCTGGTCTCCTAACTCTCAGCTTAGTACTCTTTGCATGATACCATTCCCCAACAACAGGAACTGATGACACTGTAAAAAGGGATGGGGAAGTGAAGAAGGAACAGGGGCAACTGAGGTCAGCTGCTTCCTCTCTGCTGTGAAATCTGTGATATCGCTGTGCTCTGTCTTTTGACCTTTGTGTGACAGCTTAGCCTCAGCACTAAGTACCAGCAAAGGAATCACCAAGAGATTTAATCCTGTTATCAGGGATTAACACCTGAAGGGGGTTTGACATCTTCTCTAGTTAACTGGCTCAAAAGTGATCTAGGATCTTTAATCCAGATTCTTCTAATATACACTGTAGCTCACTTTCAGAGGGTCACTCTGAGTCTCTGAAATGTTTATGTCTTCTTTTATGTCATAGACTTAGTTCTGAGATACACTCCATGCTACTGTGCTGACCTCAAATCAAACTGAATTTAATTATCAAATCTTTAGTATGTGCCTTGTGAACAAAATAAGCAGCCATAGTTTCAGACTTGTTCAGGAAACTCTTAAACATCCACCATATAATCATGTCTGGTTTTATGGATATGTTTCTAACCTTACTGAACAGGCTATAGGTCTAGTTATGCCAAAGAATTATTATATCTAAAGAATCTGAAGGGATGAAAGAAGGTATTTAGAAGTTAAAAATTCAGCATATGTGTATATTTATACATGAGATAATATGTGTACTATAAATACATAAAGTCTGATTTTCTAATTCCTAAATCACATAGGTACACAGTTATACCATGATAGCCACTACTATTAGCATCATCATGGTTAGAATGAGAATATGTTGGCCGATTATTAATAAAGATATAAAGTCCTCCCCCAATTTCTCACCAAGATAGAAATCAAATAATTTATGAAACTTCTGGCTTGTGAATATATAGGAATATAAGATTATTAAATTCCAGATTAAAATAGTAAGGATCTTAAATTACTTGCTCCTTCAGTGTAAGTTTTATTTAAAAATATGTATATGTTTAATCATTTTTAATGTTATATTTATGTATTTGATTCCCAGTACTTTCTTTACTTACAAGTTAGCTAGTTTGTGAGTGTTCATTAAATCATTAAATATGGTTTCTATTTGACTAGAAATGGAATTTATTTTGTTGTTACCTGATACCTTTGTAGGGGTTATCTTTAAAGACTTTTAGTATTGTGTAAGTGGATGAATATTTTCCCCAAAAAACACACACTCTTCATGTATTATATTTCACAATACAGAAGAGTACTAAAATTCTAAAACCAAATAAACTGAACATTTACCTCTGGATATATATGATCTTGTCATATTAGAAATACAAAGTCATGTGTATCTTACAGTTTCAGAAACCACTCTCATTGCTTTCTCTTTCAAGGTCATTGAATCCTTTATAAAAATATATTTTATTATGAGTACCTTAGAACCTTAGAGTCATATTTAAATGAAGAAATCATCGTGGAGAATTAGTTTTAAAAATCACTAGAAAATTATTCAAGTATAAATAAAAATTTTTGAAAATAAATTTGAGCAAGTGTCATCTAAATTTCTGTAAATAAAAATTGGATTTATAATTTGACCTAATTTTTTGAGTATGTATATATAGACATATATACTTACATGTGTATGTATATATGCATATACACACATATACATCTCTATATGTAATATATGTGTATTTTAGCATATATTAGAGTTGGTGTGGTAGAGAAAGGTTGCTTTGGAGTCATCCTGAGTTTTGATGCTGGCCATGTAACTTAAACTCACTTAGTCCCATCTGTAAAATAACAATGCTAGTGTGTAGTATTACCACATTAAATAATAAAACAGTGCCTTCTACATAATAAATGTGCAAGAAGTGCTTTTACTGACCCTTATTTCTTAATTAAAAATAAAAATAGACAATTTCTAAAAAGTCATTTGACCTTAGTTTTTAAAAATCGAGACCAATGTTCATTGTGGCATGTTGTGTTATTTCACTGTGAATCTGCTTTCTGTTGCCTGTATCAGTCCCTTCTGAGATCTCTCACTATACCAGTTTATGTCTAACAGAAGTTCCTATTATAGGAGAACTTTCTTCTTGCTGCCAAGAAACTAAATTAAATATAAGGGAATTAGCTATAAATTAATTGTGAGCTATCTTTCATAATTTGTGTGAGTGAGTACAGGATGGAATACCGTTTCTAACATGAAATGTGAAAAGGTATCCAGGTACCTTTAAAAATAAAAACACATGGATATATTCATGTTAAGCTTTTCCAGTTATTCCAATAAAACACTTGACTACTCCTGTAGAAATGTTATTGGAACAAAGTTATCTCTGTTCTGGCACACAATAGATTGAGTATCCTCAGTGAATTTATGTATGTAAGGTATTTGGATCCTTTGGGACAAAATACAAAAGTCATGAAAAGGAAACTATTTCCATTATTTGACTGTTATTCTCATTGAATAATTAGAAGTGCTTGTTTTCAGACTTGACAATGGAGACCCTTTGTTAATAATCATCACTGTGTACTAGATTTGAGGAGGTCAAAGGAAGTTATTTATGAACAGTATTCATGAGTCAGGAAGATTCAAAGACAAAAGCTAATCATTTCCTTGTTTATTAGAGTGTGTTTTCTTACCCATTAGGTGTCTTGGCAACCTCTGAATTTTTTTATTAAAGGAGTGCAGGGTTGGGGAAAACTGGGTTAAGGGATTGGGAGGTACTTAAATTGAAGCTACATTTACACAGCAAGCAATACTGTTTCTACTGAGATTATGTTTAAGATCAGTAAAAGTTACAGTGCTTTTCTAAGTGTGTTTTTATTTGCATATTAAATTTCCTATTTGTTAATTGTTTTCCTTAGGAGAAGTGACTTAAGAACTATGATAGAGAGTATTAGGGGCAGGTGGCAAAGACTGCACCTCCCTCCCCAACCAAACACCCAGCCATCAGTTGGTAGCTCACAGTGATGAGGCAGCAAGTGTCATATAGTCTAGGCTGGCATTGTTAAAGCAGGACCACGGAGAGGACACGCCCATCAGGTGTAGCCACACCCTCTTTACTGATCACTAGGTACTACAGGCAGCCTACTACCCTACTTTTTTTTTTTTTTTTTTCCTGGCCTCTGCAGAATCTAACACACAACTATGTAATACCACCTGTTCTGTGCTTGGCTGTGTTCACCATGTTTGTTGCATTTTAATTCTCACAGCAATTCTAACAGGAAGGTAGGTATTAATGTCCTTGGGAAAATTTTCTTGAAGTGTCTTTATTTTTGAAATCCAAAGCTTTGGCTAACAGCAAAGGTTTAACAAACTAAATATTTCTCTAAATTATCCAAATTTTAGGAGGCTCAGGGAATTTAAGGGTGTTATTCATGCTAGAAAGTGAGGTCAAATGCAAACTTCTATGTGCTGGCTCCAAAGCCCACCACCCTCACTCACCACTGCTGTTTTTCATCTGATGGAATACAGATTCGCAGTTGCTGAGCATCAAGCAGTGCAAAAAGCAGACCAGAATCTCTAACTTACATGATTTTGTGAATTAAAGGTTATTTAAGTTCTAAGTTTTGTTCTTCAAACATTACTTTGAAAACGTTGACATTCTGAAAGCCACCCAGTCTTTCATTTCCGTTGATGTTGCAGCCTGGAGCCGCGGAATCAACCTCTGCCCCAACGAGGACAAGACATTTGATGGGACAGTGAGAGTTAAGCCTCCCTTTCCTGAGTGCCGCACAAGCACCTGCTTGTCTGGCAGGAAAGTAAAAACAGTATTAACAATTGCAGGTCTGGGTAATGTGGTCTGGTCTTCATGCCTTCACTCAGGTGGAGCCCGAGAAGTTGAAGACACTAACGGAAGGTTTAGAAGCCTACAGCCGAGCCCGGAAAAGGAACAGAAAGTAAGCACAACCTTTTTTTCCAGTTTTGTTTTTCAAGGGTATAATTTACTGGCTTTCCTTCAAAGGGACAATGAAATCTCACTGATTTAGTCTATCTTGAGCCCTGCCTAAGTACAATTTAATAGTTATCATCCAAGAGGACTATTATAGATGAATTAGCTCCTACAGAAAATATTTTCTGAAACAATTTATACTGTGTGTGGCACTTCCCTCTTTATCAGCTCTTCCCTTACTCCCTCCATCTCCATCCCTCTCATTTGAGGGGAAAGAAAATATGATTAATAGTCTTAACATGTAACAATGAAATAGTCTCTGAAAGTGTAGTGAAAGTGTATCCCTTTGTAATTCAAATACTTTGGGAGGGGCAATGACCCCCTTATTGTACACATGTGAATAATTTTGGCAGATTATGTGTTAGTAAAAGTGATGATAAGTAATTATATTCTTGGAGCAAGGGCAATAGACTTTCTTTGGAATTAAGAAGTGGAACTTTGGGATGGTATTCTTAATTCAAGTTTTTCCAGATTTTTATATTTTTAGTAAATGTAGTATTGACAAGTAGTAATGTTTATTACATAACTTGTATGTAATACAATGTAGTCATATATCATAAATATTATTTCATTTTAAGATAGAGAACTATAAATGTGCTCTGTATATGTACATGGAAAATCATTTTAATATATATCAATACACCTCAGTTACTATAATTTTCATATTATCAAATGTCTAAGAATTGTGAAATTGTAATGATTAGCAGTGTATCTTGTATAAAAGACTTATATAATGATAATGACATCTCTTAAAGGGCAGTCATTCTCTTAGTGGTGTCCTCAGTAATTCTTGCCAGAGCTAAAATTTTAGAATGTAACAAATTTTGGGGAACCTCTCTTCACTTCACTAGAATGTTTCATAAAGAGATGTCAGCTGCAGTGGGTTAACTCCCGTGTGCCTGTGTTCAGCACTCCTTTGGAAGATGGCAAATTGGCAGTGGTTTTGGTGAGGGCCAAGTGAATTTGCCAGATTTGCTATAGATCTGATAAAGTGAGTCAAGTCCCCTCTATTCTGACTGAAGTGACACAATGAAGAGCTTAGTAGTAGGATGAAGCCTATAAAATTAATACAAGATCTGGATGAAAGGAGGGAAATTGCAAGCTACCTACATCACGAATTTTCATTGGCCATTTGCCTTAGAATATTCAATAGTACTTGTTTATTAGAAGTAAAATATCCCTGAAATCTTTTCTTCAGTGAGATATACCAGTTAGCTGGATTATGTGCAACATATCCAAAACTGTTGATGACACAAGTATTTAGATATACTGCCTTGAAATGAGCTGTAGTTTTCTCATAAATTTGCTATTAAGCAATTTCTGAAAGGTAATGAGTAACAAACAGCAACATAAAAAATTTCCTTCAAAGCCAGCTTACTATTTGAGGTGAATTTATATGGGTCCTAAGTAACATTATCTAAAGGAACTGAGGTAAAAGACAAAAATATGAAGCAAAACAGCTTTGTTTATCAGACTGTTGTCTAAGTAGAACGACTTGCCTTATAAATGCCTCATAGAATAGTTTACATTTTGCATATATGATTTAAAATCCATTATTCTATTCTCCCAATCAGAAGATGGGCCAGAATTACTGAACCCATTTTTGATGAGGACACTCAGACCCAAATAGCTTAAATAATTAGGTAAAGGCCACATAAGTGATAAATGGTATGTTGAACCCAATCATTTATTTATTTCCCAAGTCAAGGAGACTGATTTAGCAAAAGAATCTATGCCAACCAGGCACAATGCTGTAGTCCCAGGACTTCACTGTTTAGTGAAGGAGGCAGATTTAGAAACAAATAATTAAAATGTTAAATTTGCAGTGACAGGAATAAATGTTGTATATTTTGGGATCATGGAGAACTCGGGTAACAGAAGATGTCCTAGAGGAGATGATATCTCAGCCAGGCCTTACACACTATACACACTACATAGATATTAGCCAGACACAGGAAACAAGGACAAGATGGGATGGGTTGGAATAGTGTTTAGATGAGGGTCGGCAGTTAGATTTGGGGAAGAGGAAATTGTAAGAGATGGAACCAAACGTATAAGCAGGAGCCAGACTATAAAGGGCCTGGTAAGGCCTCAGAGGTCTTTACATCATTGGAAGTGCCTAAGGGGACAGATGCTTGAATTTTTCACTTTAGCTATGGCTGTATTTAGGACATATTTTAGGGGAACAGTATTGGAGACAAGGACATCCATTTAGAAGGCCATGTCAGGGGACAAGAAAGGAGGAAAACTGAAACCAGGAGGGGACCCGTGAGAACAGAGGAGAAAGAATGTGGTCAAGAAATATTTAGGAGATAAAATTGACAGAACATCATAGTGATTGGTTGGAATGTGAAGGAGAACAGGTAATCAAGGACAACTCTCAGGTGCCTTAGTGGGTAGTAGAAGCACTGAAATGGGGCATGCAGGAGAAAACTGTCGAGTGCAACGTGAGGTTCCTATGATTCCACAGACACAAGTCTGAAACTGGGAAGAAGTGGTATTTGACTATGAGAAATGACTTCAGTCACATGGAGAGAGGTACTTTGACCAATTTGAACAATGGACGAAAGAGTGAATTCTGAGGCATTTGAACATTTACTGGAGATAATGAAAGAGATGGAAATAACGATCAGAAAGAAGGAAGAAAACCAGAGGGTAGGGGAGTAGGGTGTTAAAGCCAAAGACCAAGAATTTCTGGGATAATATAATGAAAAATAGAGGTCCAGTAAGAGAAGATCTGAAACATCTCCATTTGGACTAGGCAGTTTGGAGGCCATTGGTGACCCCAGTGAAAACAGTTTCTGGTAGAATGGCACATATAAAAATAAAATGGCCATGGATTGAAGAGTAAATAAAAACGAACAGAGAGAGTTGGTATCTGCTATTTACTCTCCTTTCTACCCTTTACGTGAAAAGTTCCCAAAGAATAACTGGAAAGAAATTTGAGCTAACAAATATCTGGCTAGTTTTATAGACAAGGAGAAAGAAACTAAAAAGGAAGGTGGCACTGGAACAAGGTGGCTGAAAGTTTGGGTTTTGGCCTGAATTGAAATGTTTCCATCATTACCTAGCTATGTGTACCCTTGAATATGTTGTTTAACCTCTCTCCAGTCTAAATACTTCGTTTCTAAAGTGGGATATTAATACCAACCTCCTAGAATTGTTATAATATAAAGAGGGCCTTAGCACAGCTCTTAGCACATAGTATTTAGTAAACCATTGTTTTTCTTATAAAGATATAGGTAAAACAAAATAATTACATATTTTTACCATTTGAAACATTCTGTCACCATATTAGATGTTTAGAGCATTATATAGTCATATAACCCTCAATATGCTATAATCATACTATACTATAAATATCTTTAAAGTGATTTGCTTATTACTGCTGCTAAGTCACTTTATTTGTGTCCGACTCTGTGCGACCCCATAGTCGGCAGCTGAACTGCCTAATCACAAAGGAAATATTTACATATTTATTGAAGAATTACTTAGGGTCATTTTGTACTTAAAAGTGGAAATAGCTTCATTAAAGAAGAAAAATTTGTGTAACTTTTAGATATGTTTCGATTTTTTTTTAAAGTGAGGATCAAATTTTCTGTCTATATGCTCATATATATGTATTCAGTAACCTTATTTTTGTGAATCTGGAAAGTTATAAAGTGATAATGTAAACATAAAAGTAAACATAAAATGTAAACACTTTAAAACCAAGAAAAGATACTTGTATTAAATTTTCTTTATTTTTAAAATTGAAATTAATTGATTTATGGTATTGTTACTTCAGGTGTACAACATAGTGATGCAGTATTTTTATAGATTAAACTTCATTTAAAGTTATTATAAAATACTGGTTATACTTCCTGTGCTAAATATTATATCCTTGTATCTTATTTTATACCTAATAGTATGTACTTCTTAATCCTGTTCCCCTATCTTGCCCCTCACCCCACCCCTTCCCTACTGTTAACCACTGTTTGTTCTATGTATCTGTGAGTCTGTTCCTGGTTTGTTATGTTCATTTTCTGTTTTTTAGATTCTGCATGTAAGTGAAAACATACAATATTTTTATTTCACTGACTTACTTCACTAAGCGCAATACCTCCCACATCCATCCATGTTGTTGCAAATGGCAAAGTTTCATTCCTTTTTATGGCTGTGTAGTAGTCGCATTTTGTGTGTGTGTGTGTGTGTGTGTGTGTGTGTGTGTGTGTGTGTGTATACAGTGTGGTGTATATATATATACACATACCACTTTATCCTTTCATCTATTGGTAGACACACTTAGGTTGCTTCCATATCTTGGTTATTGTAAATAATGCTGCTGTGAACATGGGGGTACATGTATCTTTTTGAATTAGTGTTTTCGCTTGAGTTAGTTCTCCTCCCTCCAGTTGTGGGCAGGGATATGCACACTGGCAATGACTGCCTCTGCCCTAGTCAGAGGGTCTGTGCATCTCTGTTCCCTCTAAGTGTGCGCTCTCATTGGCAGTGGCAGCCTTCATTATAGTGGAGGGTGGTGCCAGAGCAAGAAGAGCTGTAGCAGGGCCCCAGTGCAGGCCAGGAGTGTGCTGGCAAGCCAGCCAGAATACCAGGCTATTTCTAGTCTGCTGCCTCTCCACTGTGCCAGAGCCGGGAGGCGGGTGAGGGTGGGGGTGGGAGTAAGCAAGTCTGTGCACGTGCATGCATAATTCAAAAGCAGAGTCTTGGTTTCTAACACCCCTCCAGTAAGCCCTACCTGTTTTCAAACCAGCTAAGGGGCTCATCTTCCCAGAGCTGGGAAGGGGTGGGGTGCCAGAAAGGTATATTGAACTCCATGCTCCCCAGGAAAGATCTTCAAGCCTGCGATCCTGCCTTCCTCTTCTATGTGTGGTTCCCAACAGCTTTTCCTCCCCTTCCTACCAGGCTCTCTGTGGACAGTTTTAGTTGTAGAAAAGTCGTTATGCCAGTCTCCACGTCATTTTAGTGAGAGCTACTCAACATGCAGTTGTATTTTTGGTGTATTCATTGGGGTGGATGTAGGGAGTAAGCTCAGTGTCCTCTTATACTACCATCTTGATCTCTCATGTGTTAAATTTTTTTAAATCTGTGTACTTTCCCTACGGATTAGGTTTTAGAGTACAAGATTCTTGACATTTAGGTCTGATCCAAGTTTGTTCTGGTCTACATGAAATGAGTTTCTTAAATTCTGGATTGATAGTCCAGAGCAATGTGCAATTCTTCTCTCTTTATTTCTCGTACTATTCACAGATGTGTACCTGGCTTTTTTTTTATTATTAATAAAGATAAGGATAATGTGTGACAGTATAGGCAATGAACATGAGAAGTGGCAATTATCTCCATTAATAACTAGAAATGTGATTATATGAACATCTATTGCTTAATCAAGTAGCTTTCAGAATGTCCATTAGTAAAAATGTTTATTATTAAATGTCAGTGGGGATGAGAAAATAGTAGAAGAGACTCCACAAGGAGGGCCTCTGGACTAGAAGATTGAATTTTGACTAATTATTCATTTCATGGACTCATGGAGCTTTTTCTTCCTCTTTTAAGCTCATTCTTTCCTGACTTGACCAGCTAGTATGAATATGGCATGCACATTTGACATCCAGAAAGTCTCTCTATACCTCTTGATTCCCATGATATATTCATGTAATTTCATGCCCCATATCTCCATGTTTATTCTCTCTTCCAAAAGTAGTAATTTCACCCTCTAATAACTACTTAAGTTTGTTAAAGGAAAAACATTATACTAATTACCTTAAACTAATACAAGGAGTTTATAAACATTTTAAATATCTTGTTGAAGAATGAACTTACTCAGAATGAAGGATGAATTTTGTCTATTCATTCAACAAATAATGTTGAATTATTTTTATACTTTAATGGTGATTTTGTTGAAATTTTTCATATTAAAGAACAAAACTCTTATGACTCTATTACTTTTGAAGATTATTTACAGTTAAATATCATCTTCTTTGTCATAAAATTATAACTGGTTTTGCCAGTTTTCCCTAAAAAATCAAGTGTGACATACAAACAGCTGTTGTAATAGCTACTTCATTGAGTTGTTACAAGGATTAAATGAAATAATATATTGCTATTGCTAAGGCACTTCAGTCGTGTCTGACTCTGTGCGACCTCATAGACAGCAGCCTTCCAGGCTCCTCCATCCATGGGATTTTCCAGGCAAGAGTAATGGAGTGGGGTGCCATTGAAGTAATATATATATAAAGATTTAATTCAATTCTTGGCATATATAAAAAAGTGAAAGTGTAAGTTGCTCAGTCGTGTGCAACTTTTTATAATCCCGTGGACTGTATCCTGTGTCCGTGGATTTCCCAGGCAAGAATACTGGAGTGGGTTGCCATTCCCGTCTCCAGGGGTTCTTCCTACCCAGGGATCAAACCCAGGTCTCCCACATTGCAGGCAGATTCTTTACCATCCAAGCCATCACAGAAGCCTTAAAATATTCAATAAATACTAGCTATTTTTGTTATTAAAGGTAAGAGAACCCAGATTCTCTGATGGTCTTTCACTGAAATACTTTCCTTTTTTTTTTTTAGACATTTAGACATTTATGTAGTCAATTTTAAACCCATAAGATAGTATAATAAAAATGCATAACACATATCTTTTAAAACTTATCTTCATACTTTTATACAAATACAAAAGAAATAGTAAAGATAAAGCTGTTTAACATATTACACAAAGCGTAATATAGCTGGGCAGTATGTGATATTGTCAAGACCTTTGCTAAACAATCCACAAAAGGGGCCTCAACCCAGCCCAACTCTAGCTCAGCTTAAATAGCCCTACAGAGTCCTGGGATTTCATACCTCCCCAGAATCATGCTTAGCAAACTCCTCGGTAGGAAAACAACTCAGCCCTAACCCCATGAGATGACCGGGGCTCTGTAAAACTGGAATAAATAGGTGAATAAAAGATAGCATGTGAATAGATATCAACTGGGACATACTCAAAAATAGCAATAAAAGGAAAGAGATAAGTTGTAGAATGGTACTTATATCAGAACACATTTGATATATATATTAAAAAAACACATAAAAAATGATACTAGGTACTGTTCATGGATATATCATATAAGATATTAAAACACACCGTAGAAATACACAGCTTCCCTTATGGCTCAGATGGTAAAGAATCTGCCTGCAATGCGGGAGACCCGGGTTTGATCCCTGAGTTGGAAAGATCCCCTGGAGAAGAAAAAGGCTACCCACTCCAGTATTCTCGCCTAGAGAACTCCATGGACAGAGGAGCCTGGTGGTCTGCAGTCCATAGGATCACAAACGGTCAGACACGACTGAGCGATTTCATTTTCTTTATAGGAATACACAACACAGTTGCCTTTGGGGAGGAGGGTGGGAGAGAATTAGACTAGGAATTGATATCAAATGGGAACTTTCGTTTAAATTTTTAATAAAAGATTTAAAAGAAATATGTAATTTATTAGCAGTTTATTTTTGGAAATAGGTTTATAGGGGTTGATAACTTATTCTATGCACTTTTCTGCATTGTTTACATTTTTAAAGTAAATGGGAAGAATATAAAAGCTGTAGGCTAGCTTTCAGGCCAACAAAGGTAAGGTTGATGCAGCATTGCTCTTATAGTTCAGTTACAATCTGCATATAAGTTTCCCAGAACATAGAGCCATTGTTTTAGCTTTGGACACATTTTTATTTAGACACCATATGGAGCATCCACAATGTATATACCTAGCAGTATACTACTCACGATTGTATACAGAAATTAAATGCGTGAATTGTCCAGTCCTTTTGTATGAGGGTAAAACTTGGTGAGGACTGTGGTAAACCAAAAGGCCTCATCTAGAAGCATTCCACTTAAGTTCAAATATGTTTTTAAACACAGTGTGAGCCAAACTAAATGGGACTATGAGCCAAATTCTTCTACAACTGCAAATTTCCAGTCTCCATGTAAATGCTGGGCTAGGACTTAACTCTTGGAAAGCCATTTACCTCTACACCTTTTCTAGTAATCATCGGGATGAGATAAATGAAATAAATCACCGTAGTACTCAGAATAATTGGGTAATTCTTTTTATGCATCAAGAAGGAAAAGTTAGAGTGGACATAATTCCTAGAGGTAGATAGTGTGGATTTGCCTTGTTTTAGTAATTAGTTCAGTAGCTTCCTAGTTAAATGTTTCGGTCTTGGCAGATGGTCCGTGTGTTAAATACCTGTAGTGGTATGCTGAAAGTGAAAAGGGAAAGTGAAGTCGTTCAGTCATGTCGGACTCTGCAACCCCATAGACTGTAGCCTACCAGACTCCTCTGTCCATGGACTTTTCCAGGCAAGAGTACTGGAATGGGCTGCCATTTCCTTCTCCAGGGTATCTTCCCAACCCAGGGATCAAACCTGGGTCTCCTGCATTGCAGATAGACACTTTACCATCTGAGCCACCAGGGAAGCCTAGTATGCTGAGTAGAGAGAAAAGGCAGACAAGTGATAGACATTCTGAGACCATCATTCTTTATCTTCTCAAATAGTTTTGTCATTTTGTTTTTGGGGAGGCGAGGGCGGGGAAATGTGGCAGAGCCTCAGGTGTGGCAAGTTAAGCTGTTTCCCACCTGTAATGAAAGTGCACCAGGATTTCAGCCTTCATTTGCTGAACTCCTGAAGCCAGGATGTTCCAGAGAGGGCAGAGGGAGCTCCCTAGTGGCCAGAGCCTGCAGTTCAGAGCCCTTCCTCCAGACACAGCCTGAGAAAGACAAGCCAGAACAAAAGGCAATGCGGAGCAGGCTGAAATCTAAGAGCACAAGCTCCGTCTGTGGAAATAGAGACCCGTTGCCCAGCTTCCTTGCAAAATCATCAGACGGTCGAAGAAACGTGGAGGGGGAAAGAATCCACTTTCCTAATCATCTGTTCAATTTTTTTTTCCTGTAGTTATGTGACCTTATCATTGATTGGTGTTCAGTCATGAGAATCCCAGTGTTTTGTCATCAGAATTGTCCAAATGTGAATATAAATTGACTTTCTCTCATGGAATGGGTACTTCTGTTTTCTGATTAGGGAATTAAATTGAGATTTTTGTTTCTTTAATTTTTAATCTGCTGTGTTGTTTTCATTAATTCCAGAAGTGGAAAGCTAAATAACCATTTAGAAGCTGCTATTCATGAGGCCATGAGTGAACTGGACAAAATGTCTGGGACTGTAAGTTAATTTATTTTTCCATTATATTGTGTTTCTTTGAAAATAAATTGTATTATACTTTTTGGTAAAGTCGCTTAAATATTGTCAGACAACTCACATAGCAATACTAAATTACTGGGCTCAAAAAAGAGTGGTATCAGAAAAAATTAAAAATAACTTAAGAAAAAATAACCTAGTGGTATTAACTATGTATTTTTCTGAGGTAAGTAACTTTTGTCCTCACATAAGATACTTTTAAAATGTGCACAGCAAAACATTGAAGTTAAAATCATAGCATTTGCGTTTGACTCTGAGAATAGCAGTGATTATTAGTGTTGCCTACGTATTCAATAATATAAATTTTACTCTACCATAGAACAAAAAAGGAAATTGAACATAGAGTCAAGATCAAGAGTATACAGTCATTTCATTTCCTTTCTGCTATTACTTAAAAATATTAAATATTTGGCCCCAAATCCTGTTGTTAAATTATTGATGTTTAACACTATAACCTCTGGTTTTAAAGTGTCTGCTTTTTCTTTACATTTTTATTGAATGTTGCATGTAATGGTGTTGAATGTGAGTTTAATCATCATTCTCTAATTTACATATTGGCTAACATAAACACTCAAACTATAATTTTGATAATTTCTAAAAAATGTGAATTATCCAAAGCTACTCAGCAATAAAAGGGTGATTTCTTTTAGTTGTTATTGTGTTAACAAGGTTATCTGAATCCTAACAAGCCATTGAATGGCTACTGAATGACAGATATAGGTTTTTACACATTCATAGTGTATCGGGATTGGTACAAGATTTTGTGATCCAAACATCATTTCAAAGACAGGTAAACTGAGGCCCTGAAATGTTTAATTTCCTGATAGAATTATAGGAAAAGTCACTCATTCATGTCCTACTCTTTGCAACCCCATGGAATATAACCAGCCAGGCTCCTCTGTTCTTGGAATTCTCCAGACAAGATACTGGAGTAGATTGCCTTTCCCTTCTCCAGGGGATCTTCTCAACCCAGGGATCAAACCCAGGTCTCCTGCATTGTAGGCAGATTCTTTACCATCTGAGCCACCAGGGAAGCCTGTGAAACACCTTTTAGGGCTAGGCAAATAGTATCATTAAATACAGGGGATCCAGTTTGAGTGAAACAGTGATTTTAGTAGATTAAGAAATGCCAACCAAGATGCCCTGGTCAAGGTAGACTACGTACCAATTCTCAGTCTTAGAGGCTTAATGCCTTAAAAACGCTATTCCTCACTTGGGTCTCATTCTGGTTGAGGAAGTCTTGCTTCACACAGTCATTCAGGGGCTCAGGTTATTTCTATATCTAGTGTCCCCCATTCCCTAGGGTCTCAGAGTGCTCCATCACATCCTTAGCATCCAGCCCAGCAGCGGGAGAGAAGACCATGTACCCAGAGGATGGCAGGATAAGGCGTAATGGGCCAGACCGGGAAGTTCATCTGCTCTGTTGACTTTCCACTGGTTTGACCCAGTCATGTGGCCTTCTTAATTCAAGGGGACTGGTAAAAGTATTGTACACCATGCCTGCTCAGGAAGAAGAGAAATGTGTTTGGCAGGCATCTCGCTAATCTCTCTCTCAAGATCTTTGGCCTTTGTGGCCAGCAAGCAGTCAGGAGTGATGGCAGCCATGGCAACCTGAGGGCTGTGTTCCCTCTAGAAGGAGCTTTTGCTTCCATGCTGCAGCGAGCTCAAGCCATGTGGGGAACTGTGCCAGTATTGCAAGATCTTCTCATTTTTTCATGAAACACTGCAAGTCTGAAAGTAAAATTTCTCATTCTTTAGTGTTGCCAGCTATTTTTAAAATATTAAAACACCATAAGGCTAAACACAATCCCTTTCTAGGCTGCATTTGGTCCACAGGATACTAATTTGCAACTTTGAATAAAGTTGCAAATAAAGGCTTCTTCCCTCAATTTATAAAAGGTTTCAATAGACTCTTTATCAGAGACTAGTGGTTTTAAAGAACGTATATAGAGCATTTACAAGGATAAGGCACTGTGAGAAACTCATTGGTGTTATTTTTTAAGTGTAATACTTTAAAAGTTTTCTTGGGATTTCCCTACCAGTCCAGAGGTTAAGACTTTGCCTTCCAATGGAGGGGAGTGTGGGTCTGATTCTTTGTCAGGGAGTGAAGATCCCACATGCATCAATATTGTAACAAATTCAATAAATACTTCAAAAATGGTCCACATTTTAAAAATCTTTAAGAAATAGTTTTCTGTATTTGATTTTGAATAGCAGTGGTCTTTACAATATGCAGTTGAGCCAACTTGAGCCAACACAGTCAGAGTTGACTGTGCTCATCTCTTCCTAAGCCTGAGTTCTGTGATATCACATTGGTAGCTTGAAATTGCCCATAGTAAAAACATCTGTACCGCAGAGATTGGCATACACTACAATGGGCTTATGTTCCTCCACGGGGAACTGGTTATTAAGCATGTACTATACCACTGCCTCGGAGAAGGCAATGGCACCCCACTCCAGTACTCTTGCCTGGAAAATCCCATGGATGGAGGAGCCTGGAAGGCTGCAGTCCATGGGGTTGCTGAGGGTCGGACAGGACTGAGCGGCTTCACTTTCACTTTTCAGTTTCATGCATTGGAGAAGGAAATGGCAACCCACTTCAGTGTTCTTGCCTGGAGAATCCCAGGGACGGGGGAGCCTGGTGGGCTGCCATCTGTGGGGTCGCACAGAGTCGGACATGACTGAAGTGACTTAGCATACCACTGCCTTGGGCACATCCTCCCTCTCCTGGATCTTGACCTTGTCCTCTTCTATCAGTACCACAACAGCCACAAACAGTGTGGGACACCTGACCACCTCCCTAGCACCTGTCTTCTGTCCCTAAAACCAGACCTGCTGTCTGATACCTGGGAATCAAATTCTGCTATTCGTCCACCTCTGTTCAGTCTGATACACAGCCCTAAATGCTGCTAGCTTCCCTGTTAGTGTATAAAGATGAGTTGTATGCATTGGTCTTCTCAGACTACACAAGCTTAGATTTGCCAACAGATGGTAGTGGTATTCTGTCTTCCACCCTTATTCTTCTCATAAGTAAACCTCCTTGGGCTGAGCTGTGTGCATGTTCTTATCCTCTTTGACCCTAAAATAACTACAGTGATGAAATAAAGAAGAAAATGTTTAGTATACATTTATCAACTTTTCCAGAACCCCAGTGAAGTTAGTGATCCAGGAATCTCTGATGGGAAAGGTCTTATTTTCATCTTCAATGGACAACAGGGGTAGCAACTGCACATCCCCTCTCCTACTTTGATTTTTTTCCAGTTCCTCTTCTATATTTCACTGTTGGGAGATCCACAGAGTGTTGCTCTGCTTGTCAGTTTCAAGATTCCTTATCCTCTGTAGTGACCATAGGCACACTGAGATCTGAGTCTTGTAAAAGTGTTAAATGCCTCAAGTTAGTCGTGATTGAAAATGAAAGCCAGAGTGTGCTGCCTACCCTGTTTCTTTGTCAGAAATCCTATGGTGTTTGTAATTTCAATCTCTGTTGTTGTTGTTTTTTCCCTACCTCTTTATTTCCAGGTTCACCAAATCCCACAGGGAGACAGACAGATGAGACCCCCAAACCCAAGAGGAGGAAGATCTCCAGATAACAGGGACTACTCCACCAATGTGCAGTGTTTATTAAAGGAATGTGCACAGATATGTCTGTAGATAAGTATTGATATAGCCACCGTTATATCAATATTTATTCTATGGAAGATAGTTACCACCACCACAGGGTGCTAAAAGAAACAGTGATACAATATTTTTTTGATCAGGAAGGATACAGAATGCTGGAAAACCAATCAGAATCCCTGAATGATGAGAGTGGTAAATGGTCAAGAGATTACTGAGAAACTCTTTTTCTATAATACTAAAATTGTGATTATAAGAAATAGTCCAAATGTTTCTGAAGAATTTTCAGTGTTGTATATAGAAAATACAGAATTTCATGGTGACATCAGAAATGTAAATATTGTACAATATTGTCATGTACAAGCGTACCTAATGCACACTTTATCTTTTATTGTACAAAGAAATAGTGTACAAAATTCTTTGGTTTCTATGGAGTACACCTACCAGAGACTACAAGTGTAAAGTGATAAATAAAAATACAACATAAATGCTTTTCTATGATAATGTAAAAGATGCTGTTTTTGTATTTAACAGCAGAGAAAAGGCATGATGATGTATTACCTGAACTATGACATACACTGCACACCACCGAGTGTCCATTTACATTGTCTGTTTGGAATGAACCTTGCCTGGAAGCACTGGACTTGATTTTGGGTGTCTAGGAAATTGAAACCTTGCAGATTTCTAAAGGGACGAGGGCTCACAGATCTAAATTAAGAATTCAAAAACTGCAACCATTTGTTGCATATTTTTTTACCTAAGTTTTAAAGTAGAATAGGTTTTATAAAAAAAAATCTTAGATGGGATATTTTACTCAGTCATTTCTGTAGTTAACATTTGATAGCCACCTATTGAACTAGAAAACTTATGCTGCACCACCATGGACGCTCAGAGTTGAGGTTTTTTTGCAAACAGTACCTGACAAGATAAAACTTTCTGTCTCCATACCTGGAGACAAACCCCCACTTTGAAAACTTTATCAGAGGTAAGGTTGATTATAATTCAGTTTTTCTGTAGTAGCAAAAATAAATGCAAATCATCAAACCAAGTTTCATATCCATTCATCAGTATTACTTATACCAGAAGTTAAGGTGGCTTACAAAATTATTAGTAATGGTAATTTTTTATCAGTATTATGTAACATATCAGATTTATTTTATTTAAAGAATTATTTATACCATTAACAGATTCTTATATATATTAATGTGGCTGAAATGTGCAGGTTGAATCTATTAACCAAATTATTTATATTATATTAAGTAAGTTAAAAATGTGAAACAAATGTAGAGAGAAAATACTACATTGCAAGTATACAAAACCTAAAACTGTGAGCCATTGTAAAGTACAAGGTTATTAATAAGAAATGTAGCACAACATAATTTTCTGTCTTTTTCACATTTTCTTCTTCTTCTTCTTCTTCTTTTTTTTTTTTTTTTGTGGTGGCGGTGTAACCCTATCTCCCAGGCAATGGAGCCAAGTTTCAGGCACCCCCGCCTCCCCCAACCCCGTCTCTTCCCCTAGCTTGGGGTTCATTCAACTGCCTAATGCTCCAGCCACTGGGAGGCCCTCCAGTGGCAGACTCTGAATCCCTGATGTCCACCACCTCCCTCTCCTCTTCTCTCATCCACCCCTGCAACTCCTCCATCCCATGATGTAGCAGAGTTCCAGTCACTCAGGAAAAAGGAGACCAAGGTCATTCCTCCATTTGATTTCTCGGGGCCACAGCACAGAGCACTCCACAAGGCTCACTTGATAGCAACAGCTCTTAGTTCTTCCCCAGGTCTCCTGTGTCTCTCTGTCCTTTCCATTTCCACCCTCACTCCTACCTCCAAGCCTGACAGAATGCAGCTGGCTACACTGGGCTTCATGGCCCGGAGGCAGGAACCCTTTCTTCTAGGGGTAGGTTGAGTTGTCTTTGATGTAATAGTGGGATTGCCTGCCTGGTCTTTCCCACAGTCCCCTGAAGTCATCTGTGTACTTTAGTTGACATATTTTTGTTATAAGTTGATGTGTTTGGTATGCTTAAACCATAATGCCCCCCCTTTTTTTTTTTTTGCACCAACCTGCTTTTTTTCTTGTTTTGTCTACACAGGTGTTTTTATTTACAGATTCAGAGCATATGCGTGTGTGTATTGGGTATGTCTACGTATATGTGGATGTTCGTGTGTGTTGACGTGTGGAAGTATTTTTAGCCTTTAGTTTTTTCTCTTCAGACTAAGTTTGTGTCTACCAAGCCTTTTCTTGGGTATTTTTGAGCTAATTAGGTTTGTGCTTTCCCCCACCAGGTATACTTTACATCAGTAGATCATGTAAAGTATGTCTGTGCCCATGATTTCACTGGTTGCTTACTGCTGGTTGTGAGTTCTAGGTATTGTTTCAGTCCACATGGTTTTTTTTTTTCTCTCTCTCTCTCTTCTATAGTTCCATGGTTTCATGTAAGCAGTTAATGTAAATATTGTTAGCATTACAAGTCATGCAGTGCTGTAACATTTCTTTTTAAATGTTGCACCTACTTTACAATTAAAAAATTGGTCACTCATACTTGAATTTTGCCCATAGAGCCATTTCTTTCTCTTTGTATTAAAGCCTATTCATTTTTTTTAAATGAAGGCTAGCCCTCTACATTATTACATTTTTTTATTCCCTAGAATAAAATTTTTCAACAAGTCGGAGAATGGAAACAGAATGAAAAATTTTTGCTCATTTAAAAACATATAGCCCCTCTTGGAAAAGGAAATCTAATTTTATTTTGTGCTCTTTTACAGTCTTAGGATGCACAAGAAGAATAAACTGTACCTTTAAGTGGTTTTTAAGATTATTTCAAATGAGTGAAATCTAACTGAGCAGCTCTTGTTTAATTTGTCTTGTTTGTAGTATTAAAAGCAGTCAGGGTTTCTGTTTATTTAAAGGAACATTTTTGGTTTGTACTTTTCAGTCTTATTGTGCATGTAAATTCTTTGAGAAGAATATTCATCCCTTGTGATATCATGGGCCACTTTTAGTCTTTTATTTGAACCCTAACTTTGAGTTATTTGCTGTGTCTGTTTTTTAAGTAAACACAAGCTTCTTTTTGAACATAACACTGTAGAATTTTGAGTTGAGTGGAGAGTGGTTTTCTGCTTTCTGTAAGGTTTATGAAATTCTCAGCTGACTTATCCCATGAGATGATTCTTTTTTGTTTCAGACCATGATAACATATTGTAGTTAACTTTGGAAATCTTCCATTCAGTTTGCAAAGTTCCCTTGTAAATCACAAGTGGTTTTGCACTGAGATTTTTAAATCTAAGATGCTTAACATGCTGATGACATTACTCTTTCTGAAAAGAAAGCCAAGATTTTAGACCTTACCAAAACTCTGATATCTTGTTTACTTTGCCCATTTTTGCCCAAATGGTGTAATGTGAGACTCAAAACTTCTCATTGTCATATATAAAATGAGTGATGCATTACTTGACTCATTTGGGGACCATGAACAAATACTATCAACCAACCAGAACTGTAATGTTGAATTATCATTTATCTTTTTCTTTTCATTCATTCTATCACATTTGCATTAGCCAAAGAGATAAGAATATTAGTAATTCATATGTGTAAACAACCCAGAAGTGAATATTAAATCAGTGAGCCAAAAAGCAATAAACAACTCAAGCATGGGAAAACCTGCTAACAGTGGGGAGTCTGATGTAGAAAAAATATATAAAAGCATTATCTTCAAATATGAAAGATTAATTTGTATCTACTGTAAATATGTATTATCAGCCTTATCTGCTTTTATACACACTGTGTGTGTACCTCAGTGACCTTTTATAAGCCAGAAAAAATGGTTGATTTAATAATTTGTTATGTAAATACAAAGTTGTCTATAAATTGGAAAATTTGATGCCAGATGGCTTCACAATATACAAATGTGTTTTGTAACATCATGCCTTTATGGATTAAGTATAAATATACTGGACTGTCTGTGAAGAAGAGTAGCAATTTACATTTCACCTGCTTATCAGATGGATATTTTTGTCCAAATGGTTATATTATTAGAAAAAGAAAATGACCTGAACATTTTCAGTGTGAAAAACAAATATGGTTTTGAATTCACCAAAACTCCTTTTCACACTCAAGAGTCTGTTCAATTGCACACTAAATGCCTTGTTTTATGAGATTTCCATAGGAGATTCATTGATTCAGGATTGGGATCTACCCAGGAAACTTCCCCAAACTGCATAATTCTACTTTAGAGACAAGCTGGCATCTTAATCTCTAAATCACAGGCAGGGGAAGATCCACAGCTTTCTTACTGCATTTTTAACTTATTCTTTTCTGCTTTGTTTCCATACTTCATGAAGAGCCCCACATAGATAAAGAGGGCCCGGTTCTTGTGCGCCAAGGTGTCCACAGAGTGTCACTGCAACTCAGGGTTCCTCGGCACCAGCACTGTTGACACTGTGGATGAGCTCATTCTTGTCATGCGGGCACCTGTGCATCCTAGGATGCTTAGCAGCCTCCCCTTACCTCTCCCCACCAGATGCTAGGAGTGTCCCTTCCAAACTGTGACAAACAATGATGACTCCAGCCCTTGCCAAATATCTCTGGGGGTAGGAGTAGGGGTGAGAGAAAAAGTGAGATTTGAAAAACCACAGCATTAATGGAATCAGTTATGCAACATATGTCTGTGTAAAATATGGGCATTTTTTGCATGCTATAATCAACAGAAAACTGATTCCAGGATCAAAATCCCAAACAAAACCCATGCCAAAGAAGTGCTTCTCAGTCCCTGGTTAAAGGAAGCGAGCATATTAGCTTCAGTTTTATTTTGAACATGTTTGATACTTTTGATGATCCGATTGACCCAGGATAATCCGTTCTGAGACCTCCTAGGTAGGGCTTAGAATTACCTAAATAGTGTAGTTCAGAGTTTGCAGGAAGAGTGATGGCCCACTTTGTTGGAAGGCTTCCTGGTGACAGCATAGCTGTCTCCTCTGAGTCAAAATGATGACTATGGCCAAGGGGAATATATGAAGTGAATATATGAAGTGAAGTGTTACCCCCTCAGTCGTGCCCAACTCTTTGCAACCCCATGGACTGCAGCCTGCCAGGCTCCTCTGTTCATGGGATTTTCCAGGCAGGGATACTGGAGTGGTTTGCCATTTCCTTCTCCAGGGGATCTTCCCCAACCAGGGATTGAACTCAAGTCTTCTGCACTGCAGGTAGATTCTTTACCAACTGAGCTACCAGGGAAGCCCATGTACATAAGGATCTAGTTTAAACCTCTCGACAGCAGCTTGATTCAGGTACTAGTAGTTTTTGAGTGATCCTCTTTGAAGTTCTGATAAAAGCATTTTGATAGATCTTGGAGATGTCACTGATACATTTATTTATTCAGTAAATATTTGTTGAGTCCCACTCTATGCCACAGTCAATATGCAGCAATATGAATAAGACAGACCCATTTTCTGCCCTCACAGAGCTGCCTAAGGAAGAGACCACTTAAACATTTAAGTATGAAGAAGGCCTGAGATAGGGAAGTGCATTGCAGGCCCCTCACCTGGCTTAATGGGGATGGAGGCTTGAAGGAGGGTCAGGGAAAGGTGAATCGGAATTAGGCAGAGAAGTGTGTGTTCTGGGGGAGGGTAAAGGAGAGCTTGTTATGGGCAGAGAGAAGAGCTTGTGTGAGACTTGGAGGTTAGAGGAAGCAGAAGAGAAGACCAGCTAAAGAGTAGGATGTGAGGGAAAATGAGAGAGGTTGGGCAAAGAACAGAATGCTGGGGAAGGGGGTTTGGGCAGGTCAGACTGCACTATCTGGAATTCCCTGGTGAGCCAGTGGTTAGGATTCCTTGCTCTCACTGCCAAAGCCCTGGGTTCAATTCCTAGTCAGGGAACTGAATCCCACAAGCTGCAAAATCCCACAAGCCACACTGCATGGTCAGTAATTAGTTAATTTTTTTAAAAGACCTCCCTGTCACATGACAATAATTGGGACAATTGGATAGGCATGACGTGACCAGGTTGGTGGTTCAGAAAGATTGTTCTAACTGCAGGGTAAAGAGCAAGAATGTGGAAGGGGACAACATCAAGTACAGCATTTTTATTTTGAGATATAGCTGATTACAATATTAGTTTCAGGAGTACCATGTAGTGATTAGTGATTCAAGACTTTCATAGAGTATATCCATTTAAAGTTGTTATAAAATATTGGCTATATTCCAGGTGCAGCATTTTTTAAAAGCAAAATTTCTAAAAGATCGGGGCCCACCATAATTCTTCATATTACATTTATTGAACAAGTTCCATCCCAGTCAAGGTATGTATATTTGTATAAATTCACTTTAATAGTCATGAAGAAATGCTACTTAGCACACTTACAGTTACTTCTAACAACATGATTCCCAGTGTCGTCACACAAATTAGTTCTCTATTAGAAGAGCAATGATGTTTCTACTGGGATGATCAGAGATTGGGAAAGTTTGAAGTCCCAAAGCATTTTGTTAGATTGTTAGAAAGCAAGGCCTGCTTCTCAGAATGCACAGGTAAGTGTACCTTAGGTCTAGGTCCTCGGCATGATGCTTCATCCTGCACATCTCACTGGAAAACAGGAAGCTGCAGAGGAGCGTGCAAGTTGTCAGAGGTACCAGGTGAGCACCAAGGGTTATGAAAACATGGGAAAGCAGGACTGCAGGGAGTCAGGCCCAGAACAGGGCCATCTGGCTACAAGGACCTCTGCCTCACAGCAGGGGAGACCTGCTGTGGCCTTTCATCATCCATTCCAGTCTGTGATTATGTACATGCCCTTCAAAGTATCCCCAGCCACAATTAGTCACCTCCTACATTCAATGATCATTGAACTTGAGAGCTTTTTAAAGCTAATTATCTGTTTTTTTAAAAAAAAGGCAGAAGCAATGCAATAACAGGCATCTAATCCTATGATCCAGATGCCAGCGAATAAACCTCTCTGCACAGTGTCCTGTGCACAGGAAATGGAGCCTCAGTGGGCAGGCAGCCCATTATAAAGTTTCCAAACTGGTCCTTGGTGAGGGTTCTCTGCATTCCTATCTAGGCTGTGCCACTAACTAGTTGTTTGACTTTGGGAAAGTTACTTTATCTGTGCTTAGCTTCCTCGTCTAAAAAGAAGGATAATAATAGCACTTCCCTCATGGGTTTGATGAGGGATACAATGAGATAATGCAGGTAAACTCTCAAATGTCTGTCACATAGCAGGCATCTGTGTGTGTGTGCTTGGTCACTCAGTCGTGTCTAACTGTCTGCAGCCCCATGGACTGTGTAGCCCACCAGGCTCCTCTGTCCATGGGATTCTCCAGGGAAGAATCCTGGAGTGTGTTACCATTCCTTTCTCCAGGAAGTTTATTTTTAAGCTGTAGTTTAAAAGGTTTAGATTAGGAAAAGGAACTTGCTGCCAGGGAAAGGGGTTGTCCAAGCTAAGGAGGAGTTGTGTGTAGAGTTGTTCGCTGTCTCCATAAGAAGCCTTTAAAGGTAGAGTGATTTTCCTCTCCAGGGCAAACTGTTAACACAGGCCTTTTCTGGTGCTTCCTGTCCAGCCCAGTTTCTGAATCTGCTCCCTGGGGTGTTTCTTAGATGAATTCTTTTGCCTGTAATGCCACATTCAGAAGTGGACCAGCAAAATGATGTCCCAGAAAACTAGTCTGGAAGATAATATCTCCAAGTGCACTGGCTGTGATATCAAAACAGAAACAGAACTTCCAACCTTCACCTCAGAGTGAAGTTAGAACTGGCTCTTTAAATAAGTAACTCAAGATGTGAAAAGTTTGAACAATTTGTAATCAGTTAAGTCAGGGAATGCAGAGTTTTACTACAAGTGTGTATTTAATCACTCAGTTGTGTCTGACTCTTTGCAACCCTGTGGACGGTACCCTGCTAGGCTCCTCAGTCCCTGGGGATTCTCCAGGCAAGAATACTGGAGTGGGTTGCTCCAGAGGAAAGTGTATTTGACTTTGGGTGGGATGGCAGGGGTGGGGTAGAGGGGAGCCTGAAATCAGATGTTAGGACAAATCCCTGAAAAGATTCTGGCGCCAAACTCCTAGGGTGTGAGTCCAGTCATTCAGTGGCTGTGTGATCTCAGGCAAATTACCTCTAAATGGTTTAGTGTCATCATCTGAAAGTGGGGATAATAGAATCAGAACTTTGAGAGTTAAACAGATCAATCTACATGAAGCACTTAGCAGAGTATAGACTTGGAGTCAGTGCTATGCCAGTGAAGCTACTGGATTGTTATTACCATTAGTAATAGAAGTGGAGCCTCACTCAGTTTCTGCATCCATAGATGGGAATGAGAAAGCCTTCACTTATCTTGAAGAAAGAACCAGTCTTCTGTGGGATAGTCACTTAAGAGACTCCTGCTGTTCACATTGAACCACTTATTTCTCTTCCCTCACTTCAGCACAGGTGTTCCTGAGAGGGGTAAACCTTTGAACCAAGCAAGTGTCAGAAGTTCCCAAATGATTTGAGAATATAGAGGGTGGGAAGAAGATGTTCATAACTCTACTGAGCTGAACTGTTTGTTCTCAGACATGCATGCAAATGAAAACAGAAAATACATGCTTTTAAAAGAGGAGAGGAGGGCTTCCCTGGTGGTCCAGTGGTTGAGAATCCACCTTGCAGTGCAAGGATCAATCCCTGGTCCAGGAAGATCCCACAGGCTGCAGGACAGCTAAGCCCAAGCGCTACCCTAGTGAGCCTGCACTCTGGAGCCCATGAGCCACAACCACTGAAGCCTGCGTGCCATGGGGCCTGTGCTACCCAACAAAAGAGGCCACCACAACAAGAAGCCTGTGCACGGCAGCTAGAGAGTCGTCCCCACTCACTGCAAGGAGAGAAAGCCCTCTCGCAGCAGTGAAGACCAGTGCAGCCAAAAATATTTAAAGAGGAAAGAACTAATACTCTGGTAGTATTTTTAGTGCTATTAAGGATTACTATTTGTTTCTTAATTGGAAATTCATGTCTAAATACTGTACCTAGCCTTTTTGTACATAGATAAAAAGGTTAGATACACTATTGAAGTATGTGAAAAACACTTTTTAGACTGCAAAACCTGAGGCACATCTTGCTAAAACGGGACAGAGCTTGTCAAACACTGATGAAGGAAGGGAATAGGCTCAACTGAATGCTCAGTTGCCAGGGGCAGCTTCAACTTCAGCTCCCTGGGCCACCAAAGAATACTGCTTATGGAGAACAGGGCCAAGATGATTCGTCGCCCAAGGCTTTGGTCCCTAGACTGAGATGGAATCCTCCCAGAACATAGCTGTGCCTGCCAAGTTAATCTTAAAAGCTTTCATGGTCAGGGAAGATATCCTTAGGAAATCTTCTGAGGTCTGTCACAGGCTCTGTCCCTCTTTTCCAATCAAATAGGGATTATCTGCACTGGTGGTTTCCTTCCAATTTTAACATGAACGAGTAGAGTCATGTGATTTCAGGAGCCTGTGATTTCAGGCCAGGCCGAGTCTCACTGTTCTGGTTTATTTGGTACAGAATGAGGAGCAAAAATTCACAGATCCGGGAAAGAAAGCATGTGAGGATGGGCGTGGAGTAATACACCAGCTCTTCCTGGACAAGCCACCGTCTGAGGAAGAGACAGCAAAGCTGAAGAGAGACTGTTCCCTCACTCCCACCTTTCTCCTGGCTTTCCAGCTCCTCCCAAATGTCCAAGGTGATGATGAAGCCAGTGAGGCATCGTGGGAGGAGGAGAAAGTGTGTGCCCTGTGTTTCTGGGCCGTAAGGCAATCGGGTCAGCCAAGAGATAAGGCCCTATAGCCACGGCCATTGTAAGGAGCTCACAGCTTTCAGAGTAGAGAACATAATTTTTAAAAGAGACATTGTTTCTGCCTCAAAGAATACCTTTCCTTGTTCTAAAGCAGCAGTTTGCAAACTTTATTATCAGAAATTCCTATCAGTAAAATAAAAACAAAATTGAGGACATAATATATATAAATATACACATTTGTGTATATTATGTGTACTACTAAATTAATATGTGTTATAAAACACCCAAAATAAAAATTAGGAAAGACTGAGATGAACCAAACAGAAATAGAAGTCTTAACTTTCTCCTCTTTCTCACCCCAGTGGATTATCTTGCCCCATGCTTGGAGTGTGTGCACTCAACTTTGGAGATGACTCTAAGTGGTGAAATGCTGGGAGGTCATAGCATGTTGCTCCAGTAGCAAAGGCAGCGATGGAACAGACCGCCAATGGGAGCTCCTTGAGGAAGGACCTGGTTTTCCTTATTCAACTTTCTGTGCTCAATTCTAATTAAATGGTAGGTAAAGGGAAAAAAAAAAATGAAGCCAGCATTCCTAAAAGTCTGATAACTGATGTGAAATCTGTGTTTTATATTAGGTTATGTGAAGTGAATAACATTGTCTTTCTGTAAGTTAGACTGTTAGTCGCTCAGTCATTTCTGACTCTTTGTGACCCCATGGACTATAGCTTGCCAGGTTCCTCTGTCCATGGGATTCTCCAGGCAAGGATCCTGGAGTGGGTTGCCATTCCCTTTTCCAAGGGATCTTCCCGACCCAGGGATTGAACCTAGATCTCCTGCATTGCAGGCAGATTCTTTACTGTCTGAGGCACCAAGTATCTATCAAATACACCTCTTTGCATGTAAGAAGGGTCACCTGCTCAGGAGAGCAGTGTGCAAGGGCCAGATCATAGGCCCAGCACTGCTGACCGCCTCTGGTGGAAGTGAGAGGGCAGACCAACACCACAGTAGGCCTGCCCACTCAACACCAGGTTAGGCACCCAAATATGTACATGCATGTATATGCTGTGCACTCTCAGCCCCAGGAAGGTCCTGGAACTTTCTCACTAGATACCCAAGATCTGTGGTCCTAGGCAGCTCATTATTAAGGTCATAGTACTGTACAAAAGAAACTAAACTGGGTTCTAGTCTCAGCTCTGTTGTGTGACCTTGAGCAAGTGCCTTACTGTCTCTCAGCCTAAGTTTTCTCATCTATACTGAGGAAAACCAGTATCACCCTACCAGCCCCAGAGGGTTACCGTAAAGTTCATATGAATGCACTTAGAAAGCTGTTTTGCAAAAAAGCAAAACATAGTACCTTGATGTCATAAGGTATTTAGTCTTATGAATTAAGGTCATTTTAAGGCAAAAGACAGACATTTCCTAGAAATCTTGGGGTTTACTATCCTGAGAAACTTTCTCATGAGGAGACCAGCTCAGAGGGATATTGGCTTATAATAGATTTCTAATCTGAACCTAGAGTTCTGGAGACTTTATAAGCTTAAAGAATAAACCGAATGAACGATGATGATACTCATAAAGCAAATTTCCATTTTTTGGAAATAGAAATGGTAGATTTCCATTCCTCCAGATAATGCCAAGATTTCCAAGGGACGTGAGTTATCCGTTCATTCCTTCAGTGAATATTTTTAGAGCAACTTGTTGCTGAGATAAAGGCCCCTCCCTCAAGGGCTCTTGTTCCAGTAAATGAGAAAGACTTGTGAGCAATCATTGCAATACACCGACAAGAGCCACAGCCAGTTGTGAATTAGAGATACTGGGAGGCTTAAATACCGGGGAATCAGGTTAGTGACTTAAGGAAGAATAGGAATTCAGACATTGCCAGGAGGGATAAAGGACATTTCAGAGAGAAGGAATGAAGTATAAAGGCCAGGGGTAGAGTGGAGGGTAGGAATGGGAAGAGAATAGGATGGTTTTCTGGGAACTCTAGTAAGTCTTGAGTGTGATGTCCAAGAAGAAAGGGGTAGACAAGAAGCTCAGAAGGTAAGCAGAAGCCAACTCATGGTAAGAGAGGGGTACCAGCAGGTCTTTTATTTTCAATTTTTAGATTATATATATATTTTTTTTTTCTTTTGTTTATTTTTGGCTGTCCTGGGTCTTCACTGCTGTGCACAGGTTTTCTCTAATTGTAGAGGGCAGGGGCTACTCTCTCATTGCAGCATGCAGACTTCTCACTGTAGCAGCTTTTCTCATTGTTAAGGCATGGGGAATGGGAATGTTAAGGTCAGCAGTTGAATAGGGTTTTATTTGGAACTCAGAGCCATGAGGTTGCAGTCAGAAGGCTTATACTATGATCTCAGCTCTGTTCCTGATTACTTGTGTGACTTTGGGTGAGTCACACCACTCACTTCATGATTATAAGGAAATAATACAGTTCTTTTTTAGATTAATATTCTGAGATTTCTATGGAAGAGCTAGTGATTAGCATGTTCTAGTACTCCATGTCTATGAAGGAGACTTCTGCTAGGGCTTAGAGTGTTCACCTTTATCAGTTCTACCTACTCGGGGCCTGACAATGAAGAGACAATCTACTGAGACACTTTCTCCCTATAACTTGGGTCCCCCACTCTCACTCCACACCTGTCCTTTTCATTGGACTGAATCAAATCAAACAGATGGGGTGACAAGGAAGAATCCAATTAATGTGTACATGTTGTCCTTATATTGCCCTTTTTATCTCACAATAGGCTATCATCATCCTTGGAATGGATTTTGCCTTTCTGGTTTTTACTGTAACAGATTATAAGAGGCAAAATTCCCAAGGCAAGAAGATAATGCTTTTCCCAGTACCTGAGCAGGCAGTCACATAAGATGAACTTTGATGGGTACCAGAGACCCTCACCAGTCCATCCCAGTGTCTGTCCCATGTAATTTCCATGGCCAAGATTTACAAATCCCTGTAAGATCAAAGAAATTCCCTGAATGCCTGATAATTGTATAGAAGACAGCAGGAATCGTGGGGGTAGGACATTCCAGTGTTACATCCTGTCGTCATAGAGGACAAAAAGGTGGTATTCTTGCCAATACACCTAAAAATGAGGCCACTTAGACGATGACATATAACACACATATGTTTTTGTTCTGTGATATTCACAGTTGCAGAACAGCTAGAAAATAGCAAAGAACATAAGTAGCGACTCTGGTCAAGATGTGCCACTACTGTGGCCACATCACCTGGTGTGCCTACCCTAGTCTCAGCTAGGTGGCTATCGTTTGAGGTCTTAGTTGCAGTCATATGGTGCTGAGGAGTCCAGATGAAGGCTTCCTGCCCACGTGTCCAGTGGCTTATTGATGCTGGCTGTCAACCAGGACCACAGCTGGCACCCTTGTCCAGAACACATGGCTTCTCTGTGTGGTCTGGCCGTCCTCAGAGCATTGTATCTGAGTTCCAACAGCAAGTGTCCCAACACACATTAGAAAGAGCCAGGGAAACTGCATTGCCTTTACTAACCTAGCCTCTTAAGTCACATGTTATTGCTTCTGCCCAATTTGCTTCATTAGAAGCAAGGCCCTAAAGCCAGCCCATATCCTGGAAGAGGGGAATTCAGTTGCCTCTCCTGATGGAGTGGACAAAAACTACTACATATGTTTTTAACAGAATATGTATTTGAAATATATTGTTTTTGCTGGTATAACTATTGCTAAGATAAAAATAATTGCTAATATTTTGGAAACACTGATCCATATGCCTGGAATGGTGCTAAGCTCTCTATATGTTGGGAGAGTTAAATGGCACACCACTCCCCATCCTATGGGACAAGTACTATTATTTCCCCATTTCACAGATCTGGAATCTAAAACTGAAGGGTCTGTGGTAATTTGTCTGTTTTACCCAGGTAGAAAGTGGCAGCCCCCAGGGAAGAGCTTGGGCAGACTCAGATATAAGCACTTATCCACTAAGCCAAACTGTCACATTTCCCCAAGGCTTATATGTAAGATGAAGTTCAGGCACGTGAAATAGATTTCTCAGTTAATGAGTGGATATAAACTGTATCCAACCTCACAAAAAATGTATTTGTACAGTTCCTAAGAAAATGGAGAAAATGTCTTCCAGGTAGCTCTTATGTGAAAGTTTCTGGAGGGAAGAGGTTGGGTTTAAGAAGATGCTGTGATAATCCCTTTTGAAGTAGGAGAGAGCCTCCCCAGCCACATGACAGGGCAGGAGAGAGCTTGGAGGAGGAGGTGCTGACTATTGTTGGGGAGGACAGAGAAAGAGGCAGGCCTCCCACCCTCCTGTCCACCCCTTGTCTCACAGGCGAATCAGAATTAGACTTTAGGAGAAAAGACTTATCTAAAAAGATTTCTTTCCTATAAAGAGATTTACAAGAAAGATGCTATCTGCTATGCAATGTGAACTTCTCCCAAGCTTCTGAAAATCTTCAGTGAAATTGCAAAAAATCACCATGGGTTTTGGTGTAGTTGGATTTATTGTTAGAACTAGTTTAGGGACTGAGTTTTGTATCATGAGTGACTCAGAATCAGCTAGTGCTAAAAGAGGGGGCATTCACTTCTGGGTTCTTAAATCATACCCTCTAACAGGTAGTTCATGACAGAGTGATGGAATTCATTAACTAGTTGCATTCCCACTAGGGCTCTCTTTATCCTTGCCAAGAATTGACATCAGGCCCAGTCTGTTCAAGGAACAATGAATCTCTTCCACTGAACAAATGCTTACTGAGCACCTGTAACACTGATCACACCCAGATACTAACAAATCTTGGTGAGACTAAATAGTGGAGAGGGGTTGTTCACCTTGGTTTGCCCACTCTAGATCCGAGAAATCTACCAGGAAGCTAGGTCCCTCTCAATCTGGATACATTCAGTAAGTTTATGAAACCAATTCCAAGTATTCATGATTAACCCAAAGCTCTGTGGTGGGAACCAGATAAATTAGAAGGTGGTTATTTCTTTGATCACAGTCCCACAAAAGAGATAGATGAGATTTGGAGACTGTAGCTGGGCAGAGTTGAAACTGACCTGCAGGAGTCATGAAATGTGAGCAAGAAATAAACTTTTGCTGTTGTAAACCAGAAGGTTTTAGGGGTCGTCATGAAACACTCATAATGTAAATCACACACTTACTGTGTGGAAGGTTTGTGGAATATGGAGTTGTCCAAGACACAGTCTCTGACCTCTAGAAGCTTACAATCTAAGAAGGTTAGACACCCAAGTATCTGTAAAAGTAGCAGAAGTGGCCAAGCTGATGAGTGAGGCAAGAGGACCACAAGGCTGATTAGCAGCATGGAAAATAAGAGAGGAGATTTCACAGAGGATGGATGATCTGAGGCTCAATGATGCAGGGAGTTCAAAGAGAAAAAGGACCAAGGAGAGATCTGTGGATTTTGTTTCTAGGAGACAAATAGGGGCTTTGGGAAGTATTTCCAGATGAGGGAGTAGAGGGGGCAATCAAGGGCTAAAGGAGATGGAGTGGAAGCAAAGCCATCAAGAAAGATTTATCTTTCAACATGTGTGGTGAGAGAAACCATAGTGATGGGGGAGATCAGGAGTGCGCTGTTTTGCAGGATGAAGCAGCAAGCAAGTGCGCTTGGGGTTTCTGCCCTCCCTACACTCCCTCCTCAGAGTCTATCCCACCCACTGTGCTTGCTGAGAGGAGAGGGGATCCGCAATCTCCAACCTCAGGTGATTGGACCAAGGGGGCACCTGATTTGAGAAGGGCCAACCTAAGTTGCTAAAGACATAATGCTTGAATGATTGGGCTCAAAAGTTGCCAATGACATAACGTTTGAATGATTAGGCTCAAAAGGTGACCAAGGACAATCACATTCCTTCTCATAAGGCCCCCAAGCCAAGAGATACTGATGAAAGATGTTCTTTGGGGATGGAACCTTGAGCTGAAAATAGTTGCAGGAGAATGGAGCAGCCTCTATCCAGTCATGTGCGTAACTAACTCATGAGGACCCACAGGAAGTGGCTGAGAAAGGAGAACAGAAAACAAGATACCACGAGAAAAGTGGAGAGGCCGTGAGTAAAAGATGGCAATAATGAATCTATGGTGCCTCATGACGTAGGTCTTTGCATGAACATCACCTCATTTATTTCTCATAACAATCCTATGAGACAGGTGCTATGATCGTCCTCGTTTTAGGAACCCAAGATACAAAGGAGTTGTACCTGACAAGACTCAAAGTAGAGCCATGAAAAAACTATAGACTGTCCTCTTGTTTAGCCATTTTGATTACTGCCTCTCCCAAGGGAGATGAGGGCCCTCCCTGAAGCTCCTGGGAGTCAACCCTTCCTAAGCTCAGATGCTTGAGCTCTATTGGATTTCCTGAGATCATCTGAACCTATCTGATCATCTGGAACAGCTTCTAGTTCCTGTCGTCCAAAAGAACTCGACCAAATCAGATGGGGAGATTTGGGAGTTTTCTGAGTAAGGCAAACTAGAAATTTTAGAGAGAAAAGGGGATTGTTGATGGAGCAGACCTACAAGGAAGCACAAAGGGGTGGAACTAAGGGTGAGAGAGAGATTTTTCTTGTCCCACAGACAGAACCATATGGCTTAGTTTTACAATCAGGCTCCACAGTGCCACATGACAAGTTAATCAGCTAACCAAACCTACAAGAATTACACATAGCCCAGTGGCTGTGCCTTTCCGGCTGGCTTAGCCACTAATGAAGGGAGCAGGTGAGGTTGGGCCTGCATGCCTCCTTCTTTCTGAGCCCAAGTTTCTCTGTTGACACAATGGGGATGATGATTAATAAATGGAAAGAAGTTGACTTTCCAGGACTCTGGGGAAACTGCAGAGGTACAGAGCACCATGGTGGGGCTGCCCACTGTGGCAGCCAGACCCAAGGTCTCGAGTCAGGTTTTCCAGAGTCGGTCTCTGAGGGCGAGGGCTGAGGGCAGGCAGTGTGTAGGGGAATGCTCTCAGGAGCAACACGTGTGAGGGCTGAGGGCGGCCAGAATGAGCAGAGGTAGAAGTTACAGGAAAGACAGCAGCCGATTCTGGGGGAACTGGGCCTGGGATGGCCCACAGAGTCATCCCTAACTGAGGTTGGAGCTAAGCCTTTGAACCCCACACCCTCTAGAAGTCAAGGTGCCTGGGATGCCCTGTTAGGTGTGGCAGCTCCCTTGAGTCAAGGGGGCATGTCTTGGGGAGAGACATAGCTGTGAGAGCTTCAGCAGGGAACGCTCCGTGGAGATTGGGGCGCAAGGGTGGGGAGAGTGCCTCAGTCTTGAAAGAGGGGATCTGAGTGGTACTTACAACACAGAAAAACTGAACCCCCAGTTTCCAGGGGCCAAATCAGGCAGAGAGCCTTGCTTTGGGAAAGTGGGGACTGGAAGGGGTCAGGAGGAGACTGCAGAATGTTCTGTACTGATAAGCTCTCTCCTTATCCCCACCTGAAATTGTTGGGAAAGTATGTGACCTGTGAAAATACTGCATGTGTGTGTGTGTCTGTGTGTGTGTGTGTGTGTGTGTGTGTGTGGAGACTGTAAAGGAGAGACTCCTGTATCTCGTCTGGAGCCAAAAATTCAAGGAACTTAAAAAGTCAGAGAAACTGGAGATAAGGAGGCAAGGAAACTGTAGGGAGCACACTGGATCACAGTCTGGGCCAAGCTGAGCCTAAATCTCCAGTGGGCAGGGGGAGATGCAGGTGTGTCATGTTAAAAACACGCTCTTTTCCCAGCATGCAGCTGGGCTTGGAGGATTTTAGCTCTTCCAGAGTGAAATAGAAACTCCTCTCTGCAGCTCGTGTGTCCCCAGCCCACATCTGGGCTTCGTCACTGAGAACTGCCCCAGCCCTGATTCGGGAGACCACGATGAAATGAGAGGATAAGCGTATGCCTGAGGCGTCTTCACTGCAGGGGAGTGCACACAGACAGGCCACCTGAAGACCTGGCAAGAGGCGCTTGCAAGCCAAGGAGAGATGCCCCGGGAGAAAGCAAACCGCCAGCACCTTGAATGGTGAGAAATGCATTTCTGTTGCCTAAACCAATGAGCCTGTGGTATTTTGTTATGGCTGCCCCGGCTGACTGAGACAGGGAGATAGGAAGCCATGGGCTGAGAAGGTTGGTGCAGGAGGCAAAACCTACCCACATGTGTTCCCTGCTTCTCTGTCTTCTCTTTCCTGCCTCCCACGATCAGACCCTGGAGGATGGTCAGTGGCCAGAGGACACCTGGCAGAGATGGGTTTCAAGGGTGCATGAAACTGTGGACAGACAAATGTGCAACACTGGAGACCAGGGCCTCCAGGGCTCCTTTGCCAATCGGCTTTCAGGCCGGAGTCACCAGCTGCAGGCACTTGAGGGAAGTAAAGGGAAGAGAAGTAGCTACACACACACCCTCTTCACTTCCCACCACCTGTGCTCGCTTCTTGGCCATTGCTAAGGTCACTGACCTGAATTCAGCTCTCAAGGGACATTTGTTTCACTGTAATTCTTTTGATCCCAGTTTGGAACTTGGCTAAAAAGTATGACCCAATATAAGAAAGTATTCAAAGCCCATATCTAAACTGAAAACGGAGAACAAGAAAGGTAAGAGAGGGGCCTTATCTGAAAAAATGAGGCAGTTGTGGTTTAAAAACACACACACACACACACACAAGAAGGCTTTCTTCAAAGAAAATCTTACCAGGAAGCAGAAAAAGGGAGGCACACGTGAGCTGAGCTGCTTGGATCAAAGGGGAGGGTTCCAGAATCCTGCCCAGCAAGCCAGGCTCTGCAGACTAGGCTCTGAAATCACTTGACTATCATCTCTGAAATCCTCCTCTGGCCTCCGATCCGCAATCTCTGATGAGTCAGTAGTCGCAGTACCCAAACTGAGGGGGAGCCAGTGGAGCTGGCACCCAGGGGAGGGTCCTCAGCTACTCCTCCTCAACTCAGCCTCCATCCATTCACTCCCCACAGGAGGGAGGGGAGGGCTGGGCAGGCTGAGAAGCCAGATGGGGAGGTCTAGCTGGAGGAGTGGCCCCAAGTGATGGAGCCTGTGAGCCGGGATGAAGAAGCCCTCTCACCTCCCCAGACAAAACTGCCCTGGGCCATGTACATTGTGTCCTTCCGTCCTGACTTTTGCTGCAGAAAAACCCTTGCTCCCTTTGTCTAAGACCAGTCCCTGTCTGCACCAGCCCCTCCTGACTCTCCTGGGTACTTCTGCCCCAGTCTCTCAGTCAACGGGTCCCCTCCTCATCAAAATGAAGTGAAGTAAAAGTCTCTCAGTCATGTCCAACTCTTTGTGACCCCATGGACTATACAGTCCATGGAATTATCCAGGCCAGAATACTGGAGTGGGTACCCTTTCCCTTCTACAGGGAATCTTCCTGACCCAGGAATCAAACTGGAGTCTCCTGCATTGCAGCAGGTTCTTTACCAACTGAGCTATCAGGGTCAAAACCAAACTTTCCATGAAAAGCCCCTTGTCCCCCTCTTCTCCCTGTTCACAGCGCTGTCAAGAGTGCCTACCATTGCCGTTTCCACTCCTTTCCTTGCAATCACTTTTTAAATATTCTGTATTTACATGCCTTGGGCGGGGGGAACAGGGCAGCCTCAGGCTTGCCCCCCTTCCACTTTGAGGCTCAGATGGAGCTCTGTGTTGAAACCAGTGCACCAAGCTCACTACCAGCCTTCTTCTTGTTGGATCCATTTAGGTTTATCTCTGTGTCCCTCTTTCCCACCAGAACCTCAGCTCTAGGGTGCTCACCAGCAGCCCTTTAGACAGGCTCCTCATCCACCTTCTTCCTCTCGGTGAAGTGTAGCTCCCCCACCAGAAGGTCCACTGTGCCCCAGATAGAATTTCCATTCATCCTGCCACTGTCTTAGGGCAGACCACAATCACCCCATCCTGCAAGCCTGCGACTGCTTCCTCTCTGGGCCCATCGCTCCAGCTCAGCCCTTCCTAATTGAGAATTCACATTGCTGACAGTGCAAACTTACAGTGTTAATTTACAACATTGTGCTACTTTTTGCTGTACAGCACAGGGAATCAGTTAAACATACACATATATTCACTCTTTTTAGATTCTTTTCCCATATAGGTCCGTAGAGTATTGAGAAGGACCTCTATACAGTAGGTCCTTATTAGTTATCTATTTTATACACAGTAGTGCGTGTATGTCAATCCAAATCTCCCAATTTCCCCCGCCTTTTGCCCCCAGTAACCATAAAATTGTTTTCTACATCTGGAACTGTTTTGTAAACAAGTTCACTTGTACCATTTTGTTAGATTCCACACATAGCTAACATCTAACATACAATCTTTGTTCTTCTGTGTCTTACTTAGTATGATAATCTTCAAGTCCAGCCATGTAGCTGTTAATGGCATTATTTCCTTCTTTTTGGCTGAGTAATATTCCACTGTGTATACATACCATATCTTCTTTATCTGCTCCTCTGTTAATGGACATTTACGTTGCTTCCCTATCCTGTCTATTGTAAATAGTGCTGCAGTGAACATTGGAGTGTATGGATCTTTTTGAATTACGGTTTTCTCCAGATATATGCCCAGGAAATGGATTACTGGATCATAGAATAGCTCTATTTTTAATTTTTTAAGGACCTCCGTAGTGTTCTCCATAGTGGCTGTACCAGTTTACATTCCCACCAACAGTATAGGAGAGTTCCCTTCTCTCCACACCCTCTCTAGCATTTATTGTTTGTATAGTCTTAATGATAGCCATTCTGACCAATATGAGGTGATACTTCACTGAGTTTTGAGTTGCATTTCTCTAATTATTAGCTATGTTGCGCATCTTTTCATGTGCTTTTTGGCCATCTGTATGTCTACTCTGGAGAAATGACTATTTAGATCTTCTGCCCATTTTTTGATTGGGTTGTTTGCTAGTTTTTGTTGTTGTCATTGAGCTGCATGAGCTGTTTGTCTAGTTGGGAGATTAATTCCTTGTTGATTGCTTCATTTACAAATATTTGCTCCCATTCTATGGGTTGTTTTCTCATTTTGTTTATGGTTTCCTTTGCTGTGCAAAAGCTTTTAAGTTTAATTAGGTCTCATTTGTTTATATGACCCCTAATAGAGGACTGGTCCTGCTGTAATCTAGAGAAAAGTGTGGTAACTGATTCATACTAAAGTGTTAATGACTAGTCACATCCCAATATGCCTTCCTCTCAAGTTTTGTTTGTAGTTAGTAGAAGAATATCCCTTCACTAAAAGGAATCCTTTTTAAGCCTTAAGCTCATTATTAAAAATATTTAAATATTTAGAATTATTTAGAATTAACTTTAAAATATTTGGAATTTTATTTAAATATACTTAAATTAACTTTAAAATATTTAGAATTAACTTCTTTAAGAATTTTAGAATTCTAAAAGTTTCTTTTAAAATTTATCAAAAATTTTAACTCTGTGATTTTTCTCATTATTTTCTGTTCAATGACTATGTCTTCCTGTCAGATCATAAATAATCTTGAAAGAATATGGATCAAGTTTTTCTTGTTCTTCATTGTATCCCTACCATGTAGCAGAGTGACTGGCTCAGAATAATGCATTTATAAATACTTGTTAAATAATGTGCATGAGTAAATGAACAAGTGAGTGAGTAAGAGGGAAAATCGTTCCTAGTGTCATTTTCTCTAAATAACACTGGAATATCTCCCACAGTCAGTCATCAGTATGCCCACAAGTAAGTCTGGTGCTGAAGGAAGTTGAGGGACAAGCAGCGTCTATGGCATGGGTAATGCCGCCCCCAGTGCCATCTGAATCGGCCCCTTGGGACTTTCCTACATATTCCAATGATGTCCCTGGTCTGAACATCTCTGGGAAACCCTGCATAGTGACAGGGTGAAGGTGGAATATATTATAGCTTCATAGTGAAGTCACTCAGTTGTGTCTGACTCTTTGCGACCCTATAGACTGTAGCCTGCCAGGCTCCTCTGTCCATGGGATTTTCCAGGCAAGAGTACTGAAGTGGGTTGCCATTTCCTTCTCCAAGAGATCTTCCCATCCCAGGGATCAAACCCAGGTCTCCGCGTTGTAGGCAGACACTTTACCATCTGAGCCACCAGGGAAGTCCTGGTGACTGTAGCTTCATAGTCACCTCTTATGTTTGACTCCTATGCTATCCTCTAGCTAAATTACCCACTCTAAACACCAGGCTTCCCCAAATGACATTATGTAGTTCTTTAAATTAACCTCCTGAATGATACAAACTTGCTGTCATCAAAGTTACTCCAAAGACAGTTGTTGTTTAGTCACTAAGTCATGTCCACCTCTTTTGTGACCACCATGGACTGAAACCCATCAGGCTCCTCTGTCCGTGGGATTTCCTTGGCAGTAATACTGGAGTGAGTTGCCATGTCTTTCTCCAAGGGATCTTCCTGACCCAAGGATCAGACCTGGGTCTCCTGCACTGCAGGAGTATAATTTACCACTGAGCCATCAGGGAATTCCTCCAAAGACAGTGGTTGAGGCAGTTCTGAAGGGCACTTCAAGGGGCATCTGAGCAGCATCTGTGTTATTGGAATGAACAAACAGCTTGAGAGAGGAAAACTCTCCCCTAGGTACACAATCTCCAAATGTGTGGTTGAGAAAATGTGACCTCCAGGTGACATCATGTAGGTGACTAAACAGATGGAGTCAGTGACTGTAACCCAAGAAAGTGACTGTGTAATCCAAGCTAGGGGTGCTGGAGGTGCTGAGAAAGCCAAGACAGAGAAAGTCTCTTCATTAAAAAGGAAGAAGAATTAGTTTATATGAGAGAATACTTACACATTTAAAGAATATATTTAAAGAAATGTAGCCAGATCTGGGTCTTAAACATGCTTAAATCAAAGGGCAATCATTTGAAATGACAAAATGTTTATAAAATATTAAAACGTGTTATATTTAAGTTTTTAAAGTATAAAATTCTGCATTTTGTTTTCATTTTTTTTATTGAAGTATAGTGCTCAAACTACTGCACAATTGAACTCATCTCACACACTAGTAAAGTAATGCTCAAAATTCTCCAAGCCAGGCTTCAGCAATACGTGAACCATGAACTTCCTGATGTTCAAGCTGGTTTCAGAAAAGGCAGAGGAACCAGAGATCAAATTGCCAACATCCACTGGATCATGGAAAAAGCAAGAGAGTTCCAGAAAAACGTCTACTTCTGCTCTATTGACTATGCCAAAGCCTTTGACTGTGTGGATCACAATAAACTGTGGAAAATTCTGAAAGAGATGGGAATACCAGACCACCTAACCTGCCTCTTGAGAAATCTGTATGCAGGTCAGGAAGCAAAAGTTAGAATTGGACATGGAACAATAGACTGGTTCCAAATAGGAAAAGGAGTCCGTCAAGGCTGTATATTGTCACCCTGCTTATTTAACTTATATGCAGAGTACACCATGAGAAACGCTGGACTGGAAGAAACACAAGCTGGAATCCAGATTGCTGGGAGAAATATCAGTCACCTCAGATGTGCAGATGACACCACCCTTATGGCAGAAAGTGAAGAAGGACTAAAAGCCTCTTGATGAAAGTGAAAGAGGAGAGTGAAAAAGTTGACTTAAAGCTCAACATTCAGAAAACGAAGATCATGGCATCCGGTCCCATCACTTCATGGGAAATAGATGGAGAAACAGTGGAAACAGTGTCAGACTTTATTTTGGGGGGCTCCAAAATCACTGCAGATGGTGATTGCACCCATGAAATTAGAAGACGCTTACTCCTTGGAAGGAAAGTTATGACCAACCTAGATAGCATATTCGAAAGCAGAGACATTACTTTGCCGACTAAGGTCCGTCTAGTCAAGGCTATGGTTTTTCCAGTAGTCTTATATGGATGTGAGAGTTGGACTGTGAAGAAGGCTGAGCGCCCGAAGAATTGATGCTTTTGAACTGTGGTGTTGGAGAAGACTCTTGAGAGTCCCTTGGACTGCAAGGAGATCCAACCAGTCCATTCGGAAGGAGATCAGCCCTGGGATTTCTTTGGAAGGAATGATACTAAAGCTGAGACTCCAGTACTTTGGCCACCTCGTGTGAAGAGTTGACTCATTGGAAAAGACTCTGATGCTGGGAGGGATTGGGGGCAGGAGGAAAAGGAGACGACCGAGGATGAGATGGCTGGATGGCATCACTGACTCTATGGATGTGAGTCTGAGTGAACTCCAGGAGTTGGTGATGGAGAGGAAAGACTGGCGTGCTGCAATTCATGGGGTCACAAAAAGTTGAACATGACTCAGCAACTGAACTGAACTGATAGTTGATTTATAACGTTAGCTTCAGGTGTACAGCACAGTAATCCAGTTATACATATACATTTTTTTCAGATTCCTTTCCCTTATAGGTTATTACAAAAAATTGGGTGTAATTCCCTGTGCTATACCATAGGTCCTTGTTGGTTCTCCCCATCCCCCACACTGGACCACCAGGGAATTCTCTTGGTTTTATTATTTAGGAAGTATGGTCACCAAGGAGCTTCCCAGGTGGCACTAGTGGTAAAGAATCTGCCTGCAGTGCAGAAGCCACAGGAGATGTGGGTTTGATCCCTGAATCCAGAAGATCCCCTGGAGGAGGACATGGCAACCCACTGTAGTATTCTTGCCTGGAGAGTCCTATGGACAGAGGAGCCTGGCAGGCTACAGTCCATGGGGTTGCAAAGAATCAGACATACTGAAGTGATTTAGCATGCATGCACGCATGGTTACCATAGGTATACTTGGCCCAGAGAGTGGCTAGAAGACCCTGGAGATAAAGCAGCAAGAGCTGAAAGGATAGCCCTTGGGTGTTTTGAAAGTCTGCTTCTTGGGAGAGACGGGATGCTGGAGCCAGAAAAGAATGGGAGATTCCAGACATTCACAAGCTCGGAAGGCATTCGAAGAAGCCACTGGAGGCTTGACAGACATAATTCCAGGTTCTGATATATTATTATCTAAAATGTGATCCTGGAGAATCCCAGGGATGGGGGAGCCTGGTGGGCTGCCGTCTATGGGGTCACACAGAGTCGGACACGACTGAAGCAACTTAGCAGTAGCAAAATGTGATCCACACCCTCGGATTTCAGGATCTTGGAGGATCTTATGTCTTATATATATATATTTGCATTTTCTCAGAAAAACACTGGGCCTTGCATAAAGCAGATGGTTCATGAGTGTTTGTCCACAGTGAGTTGGGAAAAGACTGTGAGAGAAAGATGTGGCAGGAGTGTCTGGCAGGGAGCCCCAGAGTGAAGGCAGGGAGTCCAAAGGTCAGGGCTGGGTTCCCTTCACTGAGATGTCCCAGGTGATGGGCAGAAAGGCTGACGTCTTATGAGAACTGGCTGCATCCTCTGGCTGTTCTCCAAATCCTCAGTCCAGGTGTCTTCATCTCTGGGACTCCATCCTTGAATAAGCCTCCAGGTTCCTGTCCTACCCTCAGATTATCTGTTTGTTTGTTTGTTTGTTTTTAATTTAAATGTATTTATTTTAATTGGAGGCGAATTACTTTACAATATTGTATTGGTTTTGCCATACATCAACATGAATCCACCACAGGTGTACACATGTTCCCCATCCTGAACCCCCCCCCCCTCCTCCCTCCCTGTACCATCCCTCTAGGTCATCCCAGTGCACCAGCCCCAAGCATCCAGTATCATGCATCGAACCTGGACTAGTGATTCATTTCACATATATTATACATGTTTCAATGCCATTCTCCCAAATCATCTCACCCTCTCCCTCTCCCACAGAGTCCAAAAGACTGTTCTATACATCTGTGTCTCTTTTGCTGTCTTGGATACAGGGTTATCGTTACCATCTTTCTAAATTCCATATATAGGCGATAGTATACTGTATTGGTGTTTTTCTTTCTGTCTTTCTTCACTCTGTATAATAGGCTCCAGTTTCATCCACCTCATTAGAACTGATTCATATGTATTCTTTTTAATGGCTGAGTAATACTCCATTGTGTATATGTACCACAGCTTTCTTATCCGTTCGTCTGGTGGTGGGCATCTAGGTTGCTTCTATGTCCTGGTTATTATAAACAGTGCTGCGATGAACATTGGAGTACATGTGTCTCTTTCAATTCTGGTTTCTTCGGGTGTGTATGCCCAGCAGTGGGATTGCTGGGTCATAAGGCAGTTCTATTTCCAGTTTTTTAAGGCATCTCCACACTGTTCTCCATAGTGGCTGTACTAGCTTGCATTCCCACCAACAGTGTAAGAGGGTTCCCTTTTCTCCACACCCTCTCCAACATTTATTGCTTATAGAGTTTTGGATCGCATCCATTCTGACTGGCGTGAAATGGTACCTCATTGTGGTTTTGATTTATATTTCTCTGATAATGAGAAACACATCTTTTCATGTGTTTGTTAGCCATCTGTATGTTTTCTTTGAAGAAATGTCTGTTTAGTTCTTTGGCCCATTTTTTGATTGGGTCGTTTATTTTTCTGGAATTGAGCTACAGGAGTTGCTGTATATTTTGAGATTAGTTGTCAGTTGCTTCATTTGCTATTATTTTCTCCCATTCAGAAGGCTGTCTTTTCACCTTGCTTATAGTTTCCTTTGTTGTGCAGAAGGTGTTAATTTTAGGTTATCTGTTTTATAATAGTAATGCATACATTACAATAAAGGACAAAAATGGTAGGGACCTAACAGAAGCAAAAGATATTAAGAGGTGGCAAGAATACACAGAAGAGTGGTACAAAAAGATCTTCACAACCAAGATAATCACAATGGTGTGATCACTCACCTAGAGCCAGAAATCCTGGAATGTGAAGTCAAGTGGGTCTTAGGAAGCATCACTATGAACAAAGCTAGTGGAGGTGATGGAATACCAGTTGAGTTATTTTAAATCCTGAAAGATAATGCTGTGAAAGTGCTGCATTCAATATGCCAGCAAATTTGGAAAACTCAGCAGTGGCCACAGGACTGGAAAAGGTCAGTTTTCATTCCAATCCCAAAGAAAGGCAATGCCAAAGAATGCTCAAACTTCCATGCAATTGCACTCATCTCACACGCTAGTAAAGTAATGCTTAAAATTCTCCAAGCCAGGCTTCAGCAATATGTGAGCCGTGAACTTCCAGATGTTCAAGCTGGTTTTACAAAAGGCAGAGGAACCAGAGATCAAATTGCCAACATCCACTGGATCATCAAAAAGCAAGAGAGTTCCAGAAAAACATCTATTTCTGCTTTATTGACTATGCCAAAGCATTTGACTGTGTGGATCACAATAAATTGTGGAAAATTGTGAAAGAGATGGGAATACCAGACTATCTGACGTGCCTCTTGAGAAACCTGTATGCAGATCAGGAAGCAACAGTTAGAACTGGACATGGAACAAGAGACTGGTTCCAAATAGGAAAAGGAGTATGTCAAGGCAGTATATTGTCACCCTACTTATGTAACTTATATGCAGAGTACATCATGAGAAATGCTGGACTGGAAGAAACACAAGCTGGAATCAAGATTGCCGGGAGAAATATCAGTAACCTCAGATGTACAGATGACACCACCCTTATGGCAGAAAGTGAAGAAGAACTAAAGATCCTCTTGATGAAAGTGAAAGAGGAGAGTGAAAAAGTTGGCTTAAAGGTCAACATTCAGAAAACTAAGATCATGGCATCTCATTTCATCACTTCATGGCAAATAGATGGGGAAACAGTGCAAACAGTGGCTGACTTTATTTTTCTGGGCTCCAAAATCACTGCAGATGGTGACTGCAGCCATGAAATTAAAAGACACTTACTCCTTAGAAGAAAAGTTATGACCAACCTATGCAGCGTATTAAAAGCAGAGACATTACTTTGCTAACAAAGGTCCATCTTGTCGAGGCTATGGTTTTTCCTGTGGTCACGTATGGATGTGAGAGTTGGACTATAAAGAAAGCTGAGCGCCAAAGAATTGATGCTTTTGAACTGTGATGTTGGAGAAGACTCTTGAGAGTCCCTTGGACTGCAAAGAGATCCAACCAGTCCATCCTAAAGGAGATCAGTCCTGAATATCCATTGGAAGGAGTGGTGTTGAAGCTAAAACTCCCAATACTCTGACCACCTGATGCAAAGAGCTGACTCATTTGAAAAGACCCTGATGCTAAGAAAGATTGAGGGCAGGCAAAGAAGGGGATGACAGAGGATGAGATGGTTGGATGGCATCACCGACTCAATGGACATGGGTTTGCTCTGGGAGTTGGTGATAGACAGGGAGGCCTGGTTGCTGCAGTTCATGGGGTCACAGAGTCGAACACGACTGAGCGACTAAACCGAACTGAGCTGAATGCATACATGTTAATCCTAAACTCCTCATCCATCCCTCCTCACCCCTTCCCCTTTGGTAACCATATGTTTGTTTTCTATGTCTGTTAGTCTATTTCTATTTTGTAAATAAGTTCATTTGTTTTTTTACTTTTTCCAGATTGTGCATATATGCAATATCATGATACTTGTCTTTCTCTCTCTGGCTTACTTCACGTAGTGTGATAATCTCTAGATGTATCCATGTTGCTTCAAATGGCATTATTTCCTTCTTTTTAATGGCTGAGTAATATTCCATTATATATATCCCACCTCTTCTTTATCCATCTGTCAATGGACCTTAAGGTTCCTTCCAAGTCTTGGCCATTGGAAACAGTGGTGCAATGAACTCTGGGATGCATGTATCTTTTAGAATTATGGTTTTCTCTGGATGTATCCCCAGGAGTGGGGTTGCTGGATCATAGATAGCTCTATTTTTAGTTTTTTAAGGAACCTGCATACTGTTCTCCACAGTGGCTGGACCAGTTTACCTTCCAACCACCAGTATAAGAGGGTTCCCTTTTCTCCACACCCTCTCCAACATTTATGGTAAACCAAACTACTGCTTAAAAAGCATAAGCAACTGCCATTAACTAGCTATGTGACCTTGAGAAAATCACTGTAACCTCTCAGTGCTGCAGTTTCTGCATTTTTTGATAGGGAGTTGTACTCCAGATTCTCTAAGTCCCTTCTGGCCTAGGGTTCATTTTCCACAACACGCATGAGATTTCTGTAAGAGATTTCCCTTTTCCCAGGCACCAGGAGGGCCTGCAGCCTGCTTGGGGTGAGGAATCACAAGCCACTCCTCTAGGAAGTCGAGTCCACCAGGTGAAGGCGGGAACAAGGGGCTGCAGAGCCCACAGACCTTCTCTCCTCCCCCAGGTCAAAAGGAGCAAATTAGTTTTCCCTGTGGACCGATTTCCTAGGAGGTACTGTGCTCTGCTTGGCTCCTCTCCTTCCTCACCCTCTCAAAGGGCATGGACTCTCCAAGAATAAGGGCTTGGCTACCTGCTTGAGAAACAGAGAGCAGTACAGCTGGAAGGATCAGGAAAGCCAGGCCTTGCATTCTCCACAAGTCAGCCAGAAAGCTGCCCAAGGGTGCCCTTTGTACCCCATGTCTTTTCTCACCAGCTATGACTACAACCAACAGAGAGAGAGAGAGAAAGTGGGCAGAGTAGGGGAGGAGGGAGGGAAAGAAGGAAAGTCAGCTCACAAGTGCTCTTTCACTGTGAGCATGGGCACCTCAAAGTGGGAGGCTGAGGTCCAGACCTGAGGCTGGGCAGGAACACCTGGTTCTTAGTCTTGGCTAAGTCTCCCAACGTTTCTGGAAAGTACCAACCCCTAGTGAAAACTGTGTCTGAAGGCACTTGCAATGTGTGTGTTTATTGACATGTACTACTTTCTAAACTATAACAATAATATGGGTAGAACATCCACTAAAATGACACAACTGAAAATACCTATGAGTAGGAGTTGAAATATTTTCTGTGCATCCTGGCCTAAACCTTGGCTGGTCACTCGGGGTACACAGACACCCTGAACAGACATAGTGATGTGCCAAAGGCACTAGAAGCCACCGTAGACCTGACACACATTCAGAGAGCACCTGAACCACTCAGATGCGAGTAGCTCAAAATATAGGTGAGAACCCAACTGTGTTACAGAGTAGAATGTACAATCCATGTGAATTTTTATTATCAGAGGAGGCTTGGCAGAAAGTTATGCTTCTGTGGGAGACTCTGGGATCTGGGTCAGATCGAGGTTATGGTGTCTTCAGAGGTTGGGGGTACTTGGTGAAAACGTTTCCAAAGCCATGTTCTAAGTGGAGGCAATTAGGCCCAAGGATGAGATGATACTGGGGATTAAGGTGTCAACATACAAACTGGGGAGAGGAAACAATTCAACCTATAATGTAACTATTTACTTGGTTCAAATGAAGCAATAAGAGAAAAAAGAACCCACCAGCTCACTGGTGAAAGGTTGTAAAGTCTTCCTGGGACCTGATATGAATGACAAAAAGACGAGCCCAACATGGCCCCTTTTGGGCAAGACACAGGGGCAGCCAGCTTCTACATGGGGCCTTCACTATGGCAGAATGCTGTTACAGACTGAATGTCTGTGTCCCTTTAGATTCGCATGTTGAAATCCTAACCCACAATGTGATGATATTAAGAGGTGATTGTGATGGTATTAAGATGGTATTGGAAGGTGACTAGGTCATGAGAGTAGTTACCTTGTGATGAGATTAGTGTCCTTAAAAGAAGAGAGAACTTTCTCTGCTTTCCAGCACGTGAGCACGTGAGTAGAGGGTTATCTGCAAACCAGGGAGAGAAACAGAAACAGAAATTGCAGCACATTGATCTCAGACTGCCTAGCTTCCAGAACCGTGAGAAATGTTTGTTATTTAAGCCACCCAGTCTGTGGTCATTTGTTACAGCAGACCCAGCTAAGGCAAATGGTGAGGATTCTAGGGGTATGATGACCCCGTCCAAACATCTGCAAAGGTAGAACCTCCTGGATCTCCCAGTCCTGGCCCACTGCCCAGAGAGTGGAGCCGTCTGCCGGCAGCAGCTGTGAGGCTGCAGGGCTGATCTTCCAGGGGACAGACACAAGTGGTTCCTCCTCTTCCCCAAGAATGAGCCCCCAAACTCTTACTGCTCCACGCTATCTCCTTAAAATGTGGTGCTGCTGGGCCTCTGCGTGGTCCCGTTTTGAGTTCTCGGTCCCTCTGGTGGCCTGTCTCCGAGGGTTGAGGGTCCCTGGCAGGAAGCTCTTGCTGAGCCTGCAGTGGAGGCTTCCCGGGTGCTGACACCAGGCAGCATTTGTAATGCTGGTAGCAGCTCCACACTCTAATCTGGTTTATGCAGACCCTGTCATTTCACAGCCCACAAGGAAGGCTAGGAGGAGGGATGTGCTTTGATCTATTATCAAAGAAGATTTTTGCATCTACGTGGGAATGGCTAATGCTAAAAATATTGCTGTTTGGGAGAAACAGGAGCCCCTCTGTGCCCTAAATTCATATATTTCAAATGATAGTGTGGCACCTTGGAACACTCAGCATTAAACAAATGTGAAACTGTTTCATTCTGCACATGAAGAGACCAAATGAAGGGAGACTTGTGCAAGTTCCCTCCCTTGCCTTGTGCAGAGTCCCTGAGCAGTGTGGCCAGAGCTGCCAGAAAGTGGGGACTGCTGTCCCTCTCAAGGCTCTGAACACAAGGGCCAGGGCTCAGAAACTGGTTCAGAAAGACGTTTCTTGCACATTCTGCTCCAGCACACGGGATGGGATTTGAGCCAGGAGTCGGGGTCTGAATCAAAGCACTGCCTCCCATCAGCTGCACGGGATTAGCTTGGGTGAGTTGGTAACCTCGGAGTCGGCTTCTTCATTTGCAAGATGGGAATCATGGTATTTGACTTTCCCTCTCGTAGGACTTCTATGAGAATCAAATGGAATAGTGCAGGTGAAGTTACCTGTAAACCATAAAGCATCATATACCTTGCAAGGGACATGTTGGGGTTTTGTCACCCAGCATCTTTTTTTTTTTTTAATTTACTTATTTGGCTGCACCAGGTTTTAGTTGTGGCATGCGGGATCCAGTTCCCTGAGCAGGGATCAAACCCTGGCCCCTGCATGAGGAGCACAGAGCCTGGAGTCTTAGCCAGTGGACCACCAGGGAAGTCCCATTCAACAACTTTTAACTCCTTGTAGCAATTATATAATGGTTATTCTGTAACCTAATTTCCTCTGAATACCCAGCTTCACCCCACTCTTAGTCCCCAGGCTTCAGATGGACTTGACCCTTCCCCCAGTCCCAGAAACTGGGGTGCAACTCAAGGCCTGGCTGAGGAAAGCCTTGGACACTCCTCCTGTTCAGCACTGGCCACTGGCCCTCAGAGTCCTTTCCAAGGCCCCCAGTGTGTTTCCCTGTGTTGCAGAGGCTATTCAGCTAAAAACTACCCTTTCAAGATTCTTCTATAGGCAGTGACCTGAATGCAAAGTATAATGCAAAATTTTCACTGAAACTAGATTTGCAAGGCAGAAGTACAAAAGAGATGGTGACTTCCAAGTGTTTTTGCAGGCATACATGCTCACAGAGACAGTTTCTCCTGCAGCAGTGGTCCAGCATCTGATCAGTCGTGTCTTGGGTTTGAGAAACGGGTTGTTGGCAATGGCAGTGGTGCCATCAGCCTCCTGGCCTTCCAATCCCTGGATTCACAAATATGACAGTTGGCCTCGAACTCAACTATTCACATAGTGGCTTCCTTATCCCCCATCTTGCTCCAGAAGGTTAGTTCTGCTGTATTCTGGGAGTTACTTCTAAAGATTCAACGCAGAACATTCCTTCAGATGATCCAACAGTCTTGTAAGACCCTGTTACTGAAGTTAAGTCCCTCTCTGCTCTAAGTTTCTAGAGTGATTTCTGTGTTCTATCAAGGCATACCTGTACGTGGTATAGAGGAGATGAGCACCTGGGAGCCCATTTAGACCAAGGAGAGGATCAGATCACAGAATTTCATTCAAACAGCTGAGAAACACAGGCTAACTTTCTGACGGACTTGGAGGTTTCAAGGCAAGAGCAGCTGGCTGCAATCTGGCCTCCACAAGAAGTCTGAGAAGAGAAACAACACGAGAGGGTCAAGCCAAGAGATGAGAGAATCCTCATCCTGACACCATTTGAGTAGCCAAATCAAATAATGTCTTGTGGCAAACCTCTCCTTGGACTTTTGAGTTACATGAGCCAATAAATTTCTCTTTCTATGTAAGACAGTTGGATTTGGACTAGTCCATCATTTGTCCAAAATATAACTCAACAGGCATAATGATGATCACTGGAGAGAAACTACAGAACAGCAGGGGTCAGAAGGATATAGATCACGTGTTCTCAAGGAGTCAGCATCAGAATCACCTGAGAGCATTTTTACAAGGGACAAATGGGCCTGGGTCTTCAGATCACATGGGGGATTTCTTTTAGAGGAGGTGATTCTCATGTGCACCATGGAAGAATGTGGCTGCCATGGATCTCCCCCACAAGGAAGGGGAAACAAAGCAGGGTACCTGAACACACTTGAATGTTTGAATCCACGTTTCAGGTACAAACTAGCTTTTACTTAATTTTTATTTTCTTTTAGGGTTAAAAAAACCCAAAAACCCTTAGCATTGAATCAGTCAGTTCTATAACCACCAGATGAGAATCCTATCAAGTGAAATATTTCAGCCCAGCTTGTGTGAGCTAAAGCAGTTGGGCCATTTTTAAAAACTGTAATAAATAAGTGAATATATAACCAATCCCTTGAGTGCCTCTGTTCTGTGTGCTCCCAGAGCTGTGCTTTTTCATCTTGATTCTATGCCCCTGAAAAGAAGAGCAGTGCAGGGAGAAATGTTGACAGACTGTTCTCTGTGACGTCAGCCAGCAGAAAAAGCTGAGCGATTGATGCTCGTTCCAGAAACTGTTTCTACTGTGGGTTTTTGGTGGGTGCAGATTTAAATAACCCTTCCTTTTCTGGAGTAAGCATTAACTATTTGATACCAAAAGCCACCCAAGGAGAGAAGGCAAACATTTTAATGCCTGCAATGTGGATAAGACAAAACAGAGATGGAAATACAGCTATGGAGCGAACAGCCTCACGACTAAATACTGATCAAGGATTTCTGAAGTGCCTGGTCAGGGCTCAGGTAGCCAAAGACAGACCAGACAGGCCCCACTGGGTCAAGAAATTTGCCGTCTCCAGAGAAATAAGCTTGGTGAAAGAGCATGATTATTTGATAGAGAATTTTTATCTTTGGAATCAAACAAAAATTACTCAAAGGCAAAGCTGGGTGATCAAACCAGCTGACTGTAAAGTGTGACTCATGGGATGGCTCTGAAGTCAGTTCCCAAAGATAATTTCTGCAAATATCTTGAGTGTCTTGGAACGTGTGTGCAAGCTTTATGGTCCCACTTTATTTTTTTATGGAGGTATAGTTGATGTACAGTCTTATATAAGTTTCAGGTAACAGCGCTTCATGATTTTTAAAGGTTATAATCTATAGTTATTATAAAATATGGATTTTATTCCTTGTGCTGTGCAGTGTATCCCTGTAGCTGATTTATTTTATACATAGTAGTTTGTACCTCTTAAGCCCCTCCCTTGTCTTCCCCCTCCCCTCTCCCCACTGGTTCCCCTACTTTGTTCTCTAGATCTGTGAGCCTGTTTCTTTTTGTTATATTCCACATATAAGTCATATCATACGGTATTTGTCTTTGAGTTATTTTATTAAGCATTCAGTTCAGTCGCTCAGTTGTGTCCAACTCTTTGCGACCCCATGAATCACAGCATGCCAGGCCTCCTCCAAATCCATCCATGTTGTTGGCTGAGCTGCCACTTGAAAGAGGTAAATTCATTCCATGTAGAAATTCCCTTTTGGTTTTTTTTTTTGTTGTTTTTAGGAACTTATATAGGCAAAAAAAAAGATCATGTAATTAAATGCTTGGTTGATGGAAATTTTCTCTAAACTGAATTTCCCCATACCTTCCCTGGATGTGGGTGTTTATTAGGCCACTTAAACTTTAACATTAAATTATACTGGCCCATTGCCTCTTTGCAGGCGTCCCTTTAAGGCTCCCCTCTGGGTATCTCTGGAGTCTTATCAGTATGAAAGAACAGTCTTCACCCCTCAGGACCTTCTGCCTGTCCCTTCATTGCTAGCTGCGGCCCATGAAGCTGCTCGTGACCCTTTTGTCCCAGTGTTTCAGGGCACCACCTTTCCTTTGAGCGCCTATATTCCCCATAGACATGGGCCATCCCATGTTGTATTTCCTCCTCTGGACCTGGTTCTCCAAATTCCCTGCTGCAAGCAGCTCACTGACCCTCTGCAGCTTCTTTCTAATCCCATCCCCTCATCTACAGGGCAGAAGGACAGATGCCATGACACCCAGCTCCATCCTACCTCCCTACCAGGCTCTGAATCAAGGTCTATCCCCTCTGCTTTTTATGCCAGTGGATCCCTGAGCTGCCTGATAGCTCATGACTCCACCTGGCGATGACTCCCATCGGGTACAACAGCAGCTAAAATAAAGATCAGGCAAAGGCCATGAGAAGGCAGATTCCGCCTGTCACCTCTCTTAATTCTGACAGCTGATTTCAGGCCAAAGCTTACATTTAATTAACAGAATGGGATGTGGGCAGGTGGCCAGTGCTTTCCATGAAAAGGGTCAGAACCATGTCTGCAAGTCACCATTTGATCAAGACACACCTCACAGAGACCAGGGACCAGGGATGGTCAACAACCTGGCAAGGCCAGTGGACATGATGTTACCACAGATATATATATAATAAATTATTATATCAGGTTTCCTTTAGGGAACTCTGTTGGGGGTGCTCACAGTCTGCTCTAGAAAGGCTGTACTGTTTTGATTCTTTTACAGGAAAAAAAAGGCTCTGCCTCATATGGTTATGGGGGAAATTAAATGGGGTTTCAGATATGGAGGTTAAGCCCTTGCATCTTCTCTCCACCCCACCTCCTTCTCCTAGCAACTTCATAGAGCTGTACAGTTTGAGTATTTGAAGAAAATGATGTATTTATATTAAAACAAGTATGAATATATTATGGAATCAGATACAAAAATTCACATGAATTTTTAAGATAGAATGAAGGACTTAAAAGAAATTTCATCTCTGCTGCTCTGGGGCATGCGTTACTCTTGTTAGTGATCCTTTTGCAGGAAAGTTGTGAAAGTTCTGGCTTGGGCCCCAGGGAGGCACCCGCCAGCTCTCTTGCTGACAACCCACAGAGTTGGCCTGTGTGTTAGAGGAACTTTTCTGAAGGCGGTGCAGTGAGGCAGAGGAAAGGGAAGCTGGGTTCTGAGCTCAGCCCTGTGCAGGAATTGGACACAGTGCCTTTTGGATCCAGAGCCTCCCGTGCCAGGAATCCACAGTTTCTCTGCAGGCCTCCCACAAGCCCACATCACCCAAGGACAGTGAGCCTCAGGGAGGGAAAGAACTCTCAGCTGCATGCCTGCTGAATCTCATTACTCCTGCACCTTCTGATGAAGGGTCCCCATTCTTGTCACCTTCCAGCCTCCCTCAGCTCTAATATGAGGATCCCTGAGGCTGGCTGTCCTGGAGGAGGCCAAGCTGCCTCAGCTGCCAGGCTGTGTCCAGCCCTGGGGCTCTCTTGGCCCTCCCCTATCTTCACTCCCCTCCAGCCCATCAGAGATCCATCCCAGACAGGACAGTCTCAACCACTCCACATCTGACTCCAGGAAAAGGCGACCTCATGGTTTTTCCAGAGGGAACATAGGGCAATGAGTTTCTAGTGGTCATGATGGATTCTGAAGCATGAAGATGAGGCTCCCAGGAGCCCCAGAGCCTTGTGTGGCAAGGGAAGAGTGTGACCCCAGGTCATCTTCCCTTTCAGGAAGCTGAGCCCCTCCAGATGCCTCAGAAAGAGAAACCAGCACTTCCCCCACTTGGCTCTTCAGTGGCCTCCACTCCTGGACATCAGAGCTGTGGCTTCTGCTGGATGCATGCCCACAGCCCTGGAGAGAGCACGGATGTGAGGACTTGAAAGGCTCCCACTTATCACCGAGGAAGCAGAAAGAGGAGGACAAGGACCCCGCTGCCTGTGCGTGCTGCGGGTGAACAGGAAATGGCTCCGGCCTTTCGTCCTCTCTGCCTTTGCTTTCTGTTTCAAGTCTGCTGCCTGCACGTTTGAGTCACGCCAAACACGTTAGAACAAACAGTAAGAAACAAGGCTGCTTATGAGGGGAATTTCCTGAATTCTAGTAAGTCATTTTCTCCTAAAGGCAACAGCATTGCTTCCAGGTTCTGAATTGGACTCTTGACTCATCTTCCTCTGTGTGTTTCCTTGCTCTGTCCAGGAACGTGGTAGACGTGAAGCTCTAGGGATGCTTAAGAGACCAAGTAGGGTCACCAGGGTGATTGGGGCCACACTTCCGGAGGCCTCAGCCATGGCTACACCTGACGGGAAGCCAGCCAGTATTCACTGACTAATTGTTGACTGTAGGCCAGACTCTGTGATAGCTGCTTGGGATGGAGTGTGGAGCAACATGGGCAAAACCTCTGCCCTCCTTAAGCTTACATTTAAAGGGCAAGAAAGACAGGAAGCAAAAGGGCTTATTATGAAGGAGAAGGAAGTGATATGGCTGCCACAGGTAAAGGGGACAGAGCTCGGCTAGGGGTGAGGGACAGTAAGGAAGCTTCTCCTCAAGAAAGTGGCAGTCAAGCCCTCAAAGAGTCGGCTTTGAACAAATGAAGGGAGGTGCGGAGAGCAGACAGCTCCAAACTGAGGAATCAGCTTACATGGAAAGCCCTGAGATGAGAAAGGGGGTGTTTAAGGAATTCAAGCTGTCCAGAATTGTAGAGCAGAGGGAACAAGGGAGGTGTGCAGGGAGGTTGGCAAAGGCAGCAAGAACATAGTTGGCAGTGGGAAGCAATCCACAGGTTCTGGGTAAGGAAAACGCACTGGTAAATTTGCATTTTGTTGCTTGTGATCTTAGTCCCCTGACCAGTGATTGAACCTGCACCCTCAGCAGTGAAAGCACTAACCACTAGACCACCAAGGAATTCCCAGATTTGCACTTTTAAAGGATCTCTCTGGCTGTTTGGGAAGAATGGAGTTGGAAACAGTGGGAATTGATTCAGAGATAACTACTGGGCTATTGAAATCATCTGGATGACAGAGGGTGGTGATTTGCAAAGGGCCAGTGGCAGAGAAGCTAGAATGGGGAGAATGACTCAACACAAGACTGAGGAGTGACCGGGTAAAAAGTTGGGTCTTGGCTGCAGGCCAAGCGAGGCATGGGCAAGAGGAGAATCCAGGATGACCCGAACTTGGCCATTTTCCACAGTTAAGTATTCATTGCTTTCTGAAATGTTCCACACCAGCTCCCATAAAAGCAGAGATGCTCCATTCAAAGGTGCCATCTTGAATTTTAAGTCCACTTAAGAAGGATGAGAAGTGTGGGACATATGGATGAGGGGAGAAGACCAGCAATTTCATCTCTAATATGTGGAGAAAGCCAGAGCCTCCCAAAGGCTGCAGACCCTCCCTGGCCACCTGTTTCTGAGAGTGGCCTTTCTGAGCATCCCTTTATTATAAAAATTGTTGTTGTTTAGTCGCCAAGTTATGTCCAACTCTTTACAACCCCCATAGACTGTAGCCTGCCAGGCTCCTCTGTCCATGGAATTCTCCAGGCAAGAACACTGGAGTGGGTCACCATTTCCTCTCCAGATGATCTTCCTGACCCAGGGATCGAACCTGTGTCTCCTGCATTGCAAGCAGATGCTTTACCATACAAGCCACCAGGGAAGCCAATTATAAAAATGGATCAGCATAATTTCTGCAGTGAGTGTTCTGCCAAGGAATAGAGGCAGTTGTATTCCGAAGACAATTCACAGCAACAAAGTCTGGGCACAACATTCCTGCTGATGCCAAGAGTCTTGTGTCTGGAGCTTCCGGTTAGTGGTATTCAGAGCAGGATGGTCTGACATTAGGAAGAATTGTCTGTCTGGGCTCAAAATAGTGCAGGTTGTCCCAATGCCATTTCCTTCTGCTACATCTCTCCACCCGCTGCCCTTTTCTTTTATCTTACATTGTCTTCTTCCTGCACCGCAAACAGTGGTGGTCACTGGGGGATGGGGCTCCCTCCCCTTTGGTGGGGACCTCATTTCATAATAGTCAGGGCGAGTGTTCACTGAGCACTGTATCTGTTAGGTTACTCTTGGTTATATTCATGCTTGGCTGAAAAAGGTCAAATTTGCTCAGACAACAAGGAAAGCTATTATATCACATGATTGGGAGCCCAAACAGAGATGGACTTCGAGTCTGTTTGATCCAGAAGCTCAGCACTTGTATCACGGACTCAGATCCATGTCTCTGCTCTGCTGTTGAATGTGCTGGCTTCATCCTGGGCTGACTTTCCTCTAGGATGCAGTATGGCTGCTAATGGCATTTAGGCTGCCTCTTAGCTTCTTCCAGGAGATAAGTGCTGTTTCCAGCAGCTCCCCAGGAGAGGAGGGAGGAACCTTCTCAGAAACCCCAGCAAACCTCTCCAGAGGTTTGAGGCAAATAGGGCTGGAGGTAGGAATGCAGTCACTTTGCCTTGTTCACGGGTGCTGTGTGTGTAAAAGGGAACACCTGGATAGAATTGATTGTTCTTTTCTAATTATATAATTTTATTTATGTAGGCCGCACTGGGGGAGAAGGCAATGGCACCCCACTCCAGTACTCTTGCCTGGAAAATCCCACAGACAGAGGAGCCTGGAAGCCTGCAGTCCATGGGGTCCCTGAGGGTCAGACATGACTGAGCGACTTCACTTTCACTTTTCACTTTCATGCTTTGGAGAAGGAAATGGCAACCCACTCCAGTGTTCTTGCCTGGAGAATCCCAGGGACGGGGGAGCCTGGTAGGCTGCCATCCATGGGGTCGCACAGAGTCGGACACAACTGAAGTGACCTAGCAGCAGCAGCAGACCACACTGGGTCTTCAGTGCTGCATATGGGCTTTCTCTAGTTGCCGCCAGCAAGGGCTGCTCTTCGTTGCAATGCGTGGGCTTCTTATTGCAATGGCTTCTCTTGTGGAGCATGGGCTCTGAAGTGTGCAGGCTTCAGTAATTGTGGCACACAGGCTTAGCTGTTCCATGGCATGTGGAATCTTCCTGAACCAGGGATTGAACCTGGGTCACCTGCATTGAAGGACAGATTCTTAACCACTGGGAAGTCCTGGAATTCTTATCCAGAAAAGTCCTGAATTGGTGGTTTAGGAAAGAGCCAGAGAGCAAGAGATGTTGGGTAAGCAACTACCAGGGTCCACCACAAGCTCTGACTGGGATGAGCAGTACAGGGGCTGCAGGAAAAGAGAGTTGTGAGTTTTACAAAATCATTCATTATGGAAATTTTCAAACATATAAAAAAGTAGACAGAACAGTGTAGCAAATTTCCATGTGTGCATTGCCAAGCCTTAACAATGATCAACTCAAGGTCCTTTCATCTATTTTCCTTTCTTTTTTCCAATTCATTATGAACCAAATCCTGAACATCATATAACTTCATCCAAAATTGTTTTAGTTTGCATCTTTAAAAGACAAAAGTACTTTTAAAACCAAACCACATCATCATGATCTTGCTTAAATAATAGTAATTCCTTAAAATCATCAAATTATCAAATGTGCAAATTTCCAATTGTCTCATATATGACCAACTTTTTTTTTCCCCATTTGTTCAAAGGTAAGTTCTTAAGAGATCAGCGTCATCCCACCTTTTTCTAAGAAGATCAAGACACTGAGATCTGAAGAAATTCAACTTATCCCAGAGCCCTAAGACTTTATTTATTGATTGATAATTCTATCCTACCTCTTTTCATGATGTGTTTGAAGCAAGTGATTACATAGTAGAAGACCCACAATTCATTCATCCACTTAGCAAATAATTGTTGACATCAGCTATGTGCAAGGTACTTAATGAGGCCACTGCAGTCAATAACACTTGAGTCTATAATCAGAGAAATTGAGCACTGATTCTAGGGCTTTTGCATATGACATCAGACAGGTCTCCCCCTCCACCTGCCATGGTGCCTAAAGACCCCAGGAGAGGCAGCTTTTGGGTTAGAGTTATCCTGAGGACCCTTAGGAACATGGGTTGTTTAGTTCTAAGTCATGTATAACTCTTTTGCAATCCCATGGACTACAGCCCTCTAGTTTTCTCTGTGCATGGGATTTCCCAGGCAAGAATACTGGAGTGGGTTGCCATTTCCTTTTCCAGGGAACCTTCCTGACCCAGGGATCGAAACCATGTTTCCTGCATTTGCAGGTGGGTTCTTTACCACAGAGCCACTGGGAAGCCCCTCTTATGAATATACATGCATATTATTCTAGAAGACAGTTCTTCTGGGCTGCCCACATTGAACACTTCTTATTTAGGAGGAATTCTAAAATGAGAGGAATCCTAAAATAGTGAAACAGGCTCCATGTTCTACTATAGAAACAAAATTTATGGATAATCTTTTTTCCCAACTCCTGACAGCTGGAGAGAGAGCTGGAACCTGGTGCTCCAACCAAATGCTATAGCTGGGACCATCCGTCTTGGAGAAGCGGTCCAGGCCAACTGCAAAGTGTCCAGAGGTGCTACGGCCACGTCGAGTCCAAGGAAACAGTGCCGAGCATCCAGAGTCACAGGGGCAGCAACCAAGAAGATGGTTCCCAGCAACCTTTGCCTGGCCTCATTTCCCACTGCACCCTGGTCTGTGCCTTCTGCTTACACTGGATGCTGCCTTGCCTTTCAGTAAGTGACTTTTCTGCTTAAGTGCCTAGAGTCATTTCCAGATCTGGACAACTGAAATCTCTGACTCAGTCAGCTGAGAATAATCATCTATTAACACCTTAGCTCTTTTATGATGTTCTGCCTTGCCAGCTATTATGAAGCAAAAGGAACTCCAGGATAGGGACACTTTGATGGACCCTGCAGTGGATGTGAGAGGTTCAGAATTCACTTCCATCTAGAAGTCAAGAGTATCAGTGTAAGATGCTGGGTGACTAGAGGTTGTAGAGAAACTGTCACCTCTTTTCCAAATCTGCTGAGGGATGACCCTGAAAAATAGGTCAGTGTTTCACAGTGATCTGTGCTGATTATAGCTCTGTGTCTGGAAGGAGGTGATACATTTTTCCCCTAGAACCCCAGATGGAGAAATGGGCTCCACCAGCCCCTGCTGTTTCATTCTGGGCTGGAATTCTGTTGAAGCTCTCACAGCAGAGATTAACAGGGTGCTTTTGGGGAGTCAAGCTGCTGTGAGTTCCTGTTTGTAGGAACTGGGTGGACTGGGCTGTGTGTGCTCCCCCATGTGGAAGAGCTCTGCTCCTCCAGGCAGTTCTGCCAGCACCAGAGCTGAGGTGTCTGTCAGCCTGGTCTTAGGTCCACAGCTCAGCGAGACCAATCTCAAATGCCATAGCCCTGGGCTTCTCCCATGGGCTCTTTCACCTTCTAAACCAAGATGAAGCAAGAGTCTCTGCTTGCTGGTCAGAACACCCACTGCCCTTCTAGCCTCATGCAGGAAGTTGCTTAATGAACTCAAAAATAATTAATCACAGAGAGGAGATTTCCCACATTGAGTCTGTGGTTTCCTGCCCTTCAGAACAGGCTTCCTGCCCTCCTTTCCAGTGCCTCTTGCTGCCTGTGTATCATCCTGGGCTCAGATACCTGCTTTCCCTCTCCATCAACTTAATCCTTATTTTTGCCCTACTTTATCTTCCTTTTACTTTCCTCTGCAAAAACTTATTTTCTCCCATACCCATACCCTTGTGCCCATTAATGTTTGCTTTCTGGAAACAGTTCCACTTCAAGAGAGCTGTATGGCATCCTTGGCTCTCTCTCCTGCTGAACTAGACTGAGCATATATGTATCTTTGGCCCTCATCCCACTTCTTCCCAATCTGATACTGTGAGGGTTAAATTGTGTCTCCCTGAGGAATACATTGAAGTCCTAATCCACGGTACCTCAAAATGAAAGATATTTGGAAATAGGGTCATTGCAGAACTAATTAGTTAAGATGAGGTTGTAATGAAGTAGAATGACCCCCTACTTATAAGGACCCAATCCAATTTGACTAGTGTCCTTATAAGATGACAACCATGTGAAAACACAGGGAGAGTGCCATTTGACAACAAAGGTGATGCTGGAGTCGTACAGGTGTAAGCCAAGTAATACCCAGATTGCCAGCAATCACCTGGAGTTAGGAAGAGGCAAGGGTGGGCAGTTCTCCTACAGCATGTCCTGCTGACTCCTTGATTTTGAACTTTCAGACTCCAGATCTGCTGGACAATAAATATTTGTTGTTCTAAGGCATCCAGTTCGTGGCATTGTTGTGATCGCCCTAGGAAATGAATACGAATGCCATCGGGAAGATCCCAGGACTTGCTTCTAGAGCCTCTTCTGCCACCAACCCTGAACTTCACCAGGCTTCCAGTACTTACCTGAAAACTTCCTTGGGGCAAATAAAGCTGATATTTCCATAAGTGACAGAGCTCTCTAGAAATTCAAATTCTGTAACCCATAACATTTGAGGTGGTTGGTTGACCCTCACTGCCTTATTGTGTTTCCCCACCTACTCCAGCTGCTTTTTCCCCTGCACAGTGAATAACCGCCCAGCATCCTACATGAGGCTATTCTGGATTATGTCCATGGTTTGTTGCTCGCCTTCCCTCTGCCAGATGGTAAGCTCCCTGAGGGCAGGGATCTGATTTGTTCACTGGCACATAGTAGACATTCAATAAACCTCTGTTGAATACACAAAAACTGAGCCAGGCCATTTCCAACCCAATCTCATGGCAGGGCTACAATTCCTCTGCAGGAGACGGGGTGGAGTGGAGTAGAGTCAGGGGGAGGCAGCAGGGCTAGAAACAGTGAATACAGTTCAGGTGCGTGGAAATGGAAAGGTTGTTTTCGCTTGTCTGAGAAATTCAAGCAAGAGATACAGCAAAGGCATGGCCTACCTTGGATCTTTCCATCTTGTGATCTTAATAGATCCCTGCTGCTTGAGGGTATCAACACCATTTGACTATTAGTGTAATCCCACCCAGAGTGACAGAGGCCACCCAGGAGTCCTTGAGCAGCTGACGTCACCCACTGTTGACCTCTTGTTCTCAGGCTGGTTTGTCCTTGTTCTTTCTATGACCTGTGTAGGGTGACATGAGCTATTTAAGTAGTAGTACAAGGGAGATCCCTCTGAGAGCTCACCTCAGCACACCTGCCCCCCTTGGCCTTTTGAGAAAAGGACAGGGTAAGTTGTTTCTTTTATGTATCATTTTGTATATATATTTATTTATTGGCTGTGCTAGGTCTTCATTGCTGTGAGTGCTTTTCTCACAGTGATTGTTGGTTTTCAGTCGCTAAGTTGTATCCGACTCTTTGCGACCCCCACGGACTGCAGCATGCCAGGCTTTCCTGTCCTTCACTATGTCCTGGAGTTTGCTGAACTTCATGTCCATTGAGTTGGTGATGCCATCCAACCATCTCATCCTCTGCCACCCTCTTCTCCTCCTGCCATCAATCCTTCCCAGCTTTAGGGTCTTTTCCAGTGAGCTGGCTCTTCACATCAGGTAGCCAGAGTACTGGAGCTTCAGCTGCACCATCAGTTCTTCCAGTGAATATTCAGGGTTGATTTCCTTTAGGATGGACTGGCTTGATCAGCTTGCAGTCCAAGAGACTCTCAAGAGTTGCGATGGTCAGGGGCTGCTCTCTAGTTGTGTTGCACTGGCTTCTCATTGTGGTAACTCCTCCTGTGGCTTCTCTTGTTGCTGAGCCCAGGCTTTCGGGTGTACAGACCTCAGTAGTTGTGGCATGAGGGCTCAGTAGTTGTGTTTCCAGGCTCTAGAACACAGGCTCCATAGTTGTGGCTCACAGGCTTAGTTGCTTCATGGCATGTGGGATCTTTCTGGACCAGGGATCAAACCATGCTTTAGCAAATGGGTTCTTTACCATTGAGCCACAAGGGAAGCCCCAGGACGGTGTAAGTTTAATGAAGGGGATGTGATGGGAGAATAAAATCAACAGCGTGGAAATAATCTTGGGACAGTGTTCATACGGACTCAATTTTCAAGAAGAGATGAGCACATGTCACCAAAGTGGACAGGATAGAATCAATGGATACAAGTCTTTAAAGTTGTTAAACCAACCATCTTCATAGTTCAGTTCAGTTCAGTTCAGTCGCTTAGTCGTGTCCGACTCTTTGCGACTCCATGAATCGCAGCATGCCAGGCCTCCTTGTCCATCACCAACTCCCAGAGTTCACTCAGACTCATGTCCATCTAGTCCGTGATGCCATCCAGCCGACTCATCCTCAGTCGTTCCCTTCTCTTCCTGCCCCCAATCCCTCCCAACATCAGAGTCTTTTCCAATGAGTCCATTCTTCACACAAGGTGGCCAAAGTACTGGAGTCTCAGCTTTAGCATCATTCCTTCCAAAGAAATCCCAGGGTTGATCTCCTTTAGAATGGCCTGGTTGGATCTCCCTTGCAGTCCAAGGGACTCTCAAGAGTCTTCTCCAACACCACAGTTCAAAAGAATCAATTCTTTGGCGCTCAGCCTTCTTCACAGTCCAACTCTCACATCCATACATGACCACAGGAAAAACCATAGCCTTGACTAGACAGACCTTTGTTGGCAAAGTAATGTCTCTGCTTTTCAATATGCTATCTAGATTGGTCATAACTTTTCTTCCAAGGAGTAAGCATCTTTTAATTTCATGGCTGCAGTCACCATCTGCAGTGATTTTGGAGCCCCCAAAATAAAGTCTGACACTGTTTCCACTGTTTCTCCATCTATTTCCCATGAAGTGATGGGACCAGATGCCATGATCTTCGTTTTCTGAATGTTGAGCTTTAAGTCAACTTTTTCACTCTCCTCTTTCACTTTCATCAAGAGGCTTTTAGTTCCTCTTCACTTTCTGCCATAAGGGTGGTGTCATCTGCATATCTGAGGTTATTGATATTTCTCCCAGCAATCTTGATTCCAGCTTGTGTTTCTTCCAGTCCAGCGTTTCTCATGATGTACTCTGCATAGAATTTAAATAAGCAGGGTGACAATAAACAGCCTTGACGCACTCCTTTTCCTATTTGAAACCAGTCTGTTGTTCCATGTCCAGTTCTAACTGTTGCTTCCTGACCTGCATACAGATTTCTCAAGAGGCAGGTCAGGTGGTCTGGTATTCCCATCTCTTTCAGAATTTTCCATAGTTTATGTTGATTCATACAGTCAAAGGCTTTGGCATAGTCAATAAAGCAGAAATAGATGTTTTTCTGGAATTCTCTTGCTTTTTCCATGATCCAGTGGATGTTGGCAATTTGATCTCTGGTTCCTCTGCCTTTTCTAAAACCAGCTTGAACATTAGGGAGTTCACGGTTCACATATTGCTGAAGCCCGGCTTGGAGAATTTTGAGCATTACTTTACTTGCATGTGAGAAGAGTGCAATTGTGCGGTAGTTTGAGCATTCTTTGGCAGTAGGCACTTGATTTTCTCTAAAGTGAAAACTATAGGCAAATTGATAATGTACTGGAGAAGTTATTAATTGATGTTTTAGATGCCATTCCAAGGCAAGAAAAGAAGGAGGAAATGCCTTACTGGCTTAAGCTTCTTCCACTGAAGATCATCAAGCTGGCATTCCTCTTGGTGAATGAAGGGCTTTCATTTTCCAGACTTAGCTCATCCATCTTCACTTTCACCTCAGTTTGTTCAGCTGCTGTGTGTCTCTGAGTTCCTTTTGCCCTTCCCCGGCACAGGCTCCATCTAGACCCCCATTTGATCATGAAGTGTTTAATCGCTGCCATTTTTGCCACTTCCTGGCAGTCTCAGGGACCTTGTGTGTGAGAAAATTGGCCAATTGTGTATACCTTTCTTGTCATCCATATCTCTTATGACTCTGCAAGTAGACAGTGGTGGAGTTTTTAAATGCATTGTGGGGTGAGGTTGCGGAGCTCCTGTTCTAACCTCTGTCTGAGAGAGCTGCACAGATTGCCCAGTTCAGGGCCTGGCCTGGAACAACCACCCACAGATATCTGCTCCCTTCCTGCAATGACTGGAAACAGTGGAGGGGTGAGGGGATATGGTAGAGACGTCTGATACACAGATGCAGACTTACACAATTCAGCTCTAAGTTGCAGGGCCAGGAAAGAGAGACAGGGGGATATTCAATGGCCATGTAAGTGCTCTCAGTTCTTTGCCCGCGAGTCCTGCACTGCCACGAGGAAGGCATGAGAAGTGGGGCTCTGCTCTGCCCTCGGAGGTCCCAGCTCCCTCTTGCCCCATGTGAGCACCCACATACTAAGTATGATTCTCAGGTTTAAAGAAATATACTTTATAGAGAATATAATGCTTACATGTAAGCCAACCACTCCTCTAGTGTTTGACCAAAGAGATACCAATTTGTCCTTACTTGGCCAGAAGAACAAAAATATGGTTTTCCCACTGGATTTTTTTTTCCCCTGCTACTCAGCATGTGGGATCTTAGTTCCCAGACCAGGGATCAAATCCATACCCCTTGCATTGAAAGTGCAGAGTCTTAACCACTGGACCGTCAAGGAAAAGTCCCCCACTGGGTGTTTTGAGAGATGGTCTCCAACGTGGCACAAAAATACTATCCTGTGAGCTGTATTCAGAGGCCAATTTCAGCAACTTAAAAGAGAAGTTTTGAGCACATTTACTTTTCATCGCACGAGTGCTCCCCAGGTCAGCTCTGACCACGCCATGAGGAGGACCCTGCAAGTAGCCCTGACTCAGCCTACTGTCAACTGTGCTGCAGTGAGTCAGCTCCTCCCAGCCCCGTTCCCCCTCTTCTAGGGAACTGTGCTTCTCCTAGTCCATCTCCATTCCATCTGAATTAATTCGATGGGGAGGGGAGAAGGAGGTACCGGTGAGGAGGAACATGTTGGAGCTAAACCTACTAGTAGGAAGGAACTAAGCTTTGTCCTTGGGTTCTTCCCAAGTCCTGAAAGAAGGCTGCCCTACATTTGGTCCTTCCCACATGGAACAGGCCTAAAAGTCCAGACAAGAGAAGCAAGCTTCTGTGGCAGAAACCCTGGGCATAGTTCTGCCTTAGTGACAAGCAAGCCTTGGAGAGTGGGATAGAGGTCTATGGTAGGGACACAGACAAGGCCACTGGGTCTCGGTTTGAGGGGCACCAAGGACGTGTCCTCATCTTTACTCCTTGGCAGGTTTCAGTGGAGACTTCTATAGCAGCAGCAGCAGCAGCAGCAGCAGCAGCAGCAGCAGCAGCAGCAGCAGCAGCAGCAGCAGCAGCAGCAGCAGCAGTCACCCTGGTGTGTCAAACCCAGCCTCCATCTTCCTGTGGCCACTGTCTTCAAATCCAGGTTCAAGTACACCTGAGGGTCTACAGACTTTCAAGGAGGTAAATGTTGATGAATGATCTAAAGAGAATCCACTTCCAGAGTGTTAACTTCCAAGTACAGATTTCTAAAACCATTTTATGAAATTTCCTGTGTTCCCCTCACCCATTGCAACTTCACGTGGAGCTTTGCGCTGGGGTCTAAAAACCCTCCTCAAGCCAGAAAAAGGGAGATTGATGTATTAGTTTCTGGGGAGCTTCTTTAATGATTCATCAAGGCATCTTTGCCCCTTAGGGCTTTCTGTCCTTCCCTGTCTTGTACATATTTCTGTTAAGCATGGCCCACATTGAGATGCTCTAAATTTAGAACAACTAAAGCAGGATAGGTTAGAGGTGCTAAATTTTACATGATTTCTTTCAGATTCAGTCTGCATTATTCAGTAATTAAACCTATCTTATCATACCATCTCATGAAATATTTATTCTAATTATAGTTTGTTCTCATCTTATGAAATGTTTAATCTTTTATAACTCCTAACAAAAATAAACTTTCAAACTAAGGATGAAGCATTTAGATGTTAACTTTAATTTCTGCAAGTGGGTATATATTTCTTTAGAGTTTTTTTCAGAAATACATGTCTAAAAATGTTTGGAGACCATTCACCCAAAGAATGTCATGCTCCCCCACCCTTGTTCCATTCATGTGAGCACCTCCCACATTCTAGAGCTGTGCTGACCGAGATGTAGCCACCAGTCACATGTTGTTATTTAGGACTTGAAATGTGGCTGCTACAATTAAGAAACTAACATTTAGCTTAATTTTAGTTGTAATAGCTGCATGTGATTAATGGCTACTCTGTTGGACAGTGCAGAGATATTTCGATCACAGAAAATTCTATTGGACAGCAGTGGTCTAGAGTGTCCTAGAAACTGATGTGACCTCAAGGGAGGATGTAGTTTTAGAAAAAGCTGTGATGTAATCAAAAATATTTAATTTTTATAATTAAAAAGGTAATTCAAGCACATGATGCAAAATCATAAAAGACAGAAAATGGCTTAGAGGGCAAAATGAGTCTTTTCCCGACTTCCATCCTCAGTCATCTAGTTTCTCCCCTTACCAGTTTCTTGTGATTCCCTCCAAAGACATTCTACTCAAATGCATGCATCTCTGTGGCAGCTGAAAAACATAGCCACAAACATTCTTTGCATTCCTCCCATTGAGAAATGAGGTGTATGCTCCCTCTCCTTGAGTCTGCATCAGTTCAGATCAGTTTAGTCAGTCATGTCTGACTCTTTGCAACAATGGACTGCAGCACACCAGGCCTCCCTATCCATCACCAACTTCCAAGGTCTAACCAAACTCATGTCCATTGAGTCAGTGATGCCATCCAACCATCTCATCCTCTGTTGTCCTATTCTCTGCCTGCCCTCAATCTTTCCCAGCATCAGGGTCTTTTCAAATGAGTCAGCAATTCCCACCAGGTGGCCAAAGAATTAGAGTTTCAGCTTCAGCATCAGTCCTTCCAATAAACACCCAGAACTGATCTACTTTAGGATGGACTGATTGGATCTCCTTGCAGTCCAAGGGGCTTTCAAGAGTCTTCTCCAACACCACAGTTCAAAAGCATCAATTCTTCGGTGCTCAGCTTTCTTTACAGTCCTGTTCTCACATCCATACATGACTACTGGAAAAACCATAGCCTTGACTAGATGGACCTTTGTTGGCAAATTAATGTCTCTGCTTTTTGATATGGTATCTAGGTTGGTCATAATATTCCTTCCAAGAAGTACATGGCTGCAGTCACCATCTGCAGTGATTTTGGAGCCCAGAAAAATAGTCAGCCACTGTTTCCACTGTTTCCCCATCTATTTCCCATGAAGTGATGGGACCGGGTACCATGATCTTGGTTTTCTGAATGTTGAGCTTTAAGCCAGCTTTTTCAGTCTCCTCTTTCACTTTCATCAAGAGGCTCTCTAGTTCTTTGCTTTCTGCCATGAGGGTGGTATCATCTGCATATCTGAGGTTATTGATATTTCTCCCAGCAATCTTGATTCCAGTTGGTGCTTCCTCCAGCCCAGCATTTCTCATGATGTACTCTGCATAGAAGTTAAATAAGCAGGGTGACAATATACCGCCTGACGTCCTTCTTTTCCTATTTGGAACCAGTCTGTTGTTCCATGTCCAGTTTTAACTCTTCTTCCTGACCTGCATACAGATTTCTCAAGAGGCAGGTCAGGTGGTCTGGTATTCCCATCTCTTCAATAATTTTCCAGAGTTTGTTGTGATCCACACACTCAAAAGCTTTGGCATAGTCAATAAAGGAGAAGTAGATTATTTCTGGAACTCCCTTGCTTTTTCAATGATCCAGCAGATGTTGGCAGTTTGATCTCTAGTTCCTCTGCCTTTTCTAAAACCAGCTTGGACATCCGGAAGTTCATGGTTCACATACTGTTGAAGCCTGGCTTGGAGAATTTTAAGCATTACTTTACTAGCATGTGAGATGAGTGCAATTGTGCGGTAGCTTGAGCATTCTTTGGTATTGCCTTTCTTTGGGATTGGAATGAAAACGGACCTTTTCCAGTCCTGTGGCCACTGCTGAGTTTTCCAAATTTGCTGGCATATTGAGTATAGCACTTTCACAGCATCATCTTTTCAGATTTGAAATAGCTCAATTGGAATTCCATCACCTCCACTGGCTTTGTTCATAATGATGCTTCCTAAGGCCCACTTAACTTTGCATTCCAAGATGTCTGGCTCTAGGTGAATGATCACACCATCGTGGTTATCTGGGTTGTGAAGATCTTTTTGTACAGTTCTTCTGTGTATTCTTGCCACCTCTTCTTAATATCTTCTGCTTCTGTTAGGTCTATACCATTTCTGTCCTTTATTGAGCCCAATTTGCATGAAATGTTCCCTTGATATCTCTAATTTTCTTGAAGAGCTGTCTCTAGTCTTTCCCTTTCTATTGTTTTCCTCTATTTCTTTGCACTGATGACTGAGGAAGGCTTTCTTATCTCTTCTTGCTATTCTTTGGAACTCTGCATTCAAATGAGTATATCTTTCCTTTTCTCCTTTGCTTTTCACTTCTCTTCTTTTCACAGCTGTAAGGCCTCCTCAGACAGCCATTTTGCTTTTTTACTTTCTTTTTCTTGGGGATGGTCTTGATCACTGCCCCCTGTACAATGTTATGACCCTCCATCCATAGTTAATCAGGCACTCTGTCTATCATATCTAGTCCCTTAAATCTATTTCTCACTTCTACTATATAATCATAAGGGATTTGATTTAGGTCATACCTGAATTGTCTGGTGGTTTGCCACACTTTCTTCTATTTAAGTCTGAATTTGGCAATAAGGAGTTCATGATCTGAGCCACAGTCAGCTCCTGGTCTTGTTTCTGCTGACTGTATAGAGCTTCTCCATCTTTGGCTGCAAAGAATATAATCAATCTGATTTCAGTGATGTCCAGGTATAGAGTCTTCTCTTGTGTTGTTGGAAGAGGGTGTTTGCTATGACCAGTGCGTTCTCTTGGCAAAAGTCTATTAGCCTTTGCCCTGCTTCATTCTGCAGTCCAAGGCCAAATTTGCCTGTTACTCCAGGTGTTTCTTGACTTCCTACTTTTGTGTTCCAGTACCCTATAATGAAAAGGACATCTTTTTTGGGTCTTAGTTCTTTTTGGGGGAGGGGGTCTTAGTTCTAAAAGGTCTTGTAGGTCTTCATAGAAACGTTCAACTTCAGCTTCTTCAGCATTACTGGTTAGAGCACAGACTTGGATTACCGTGACATTGAATGGTTTGCCTTGAAAATGAACAGAGATCATTCTGTTGTTTCTGAGATTGCATCCAAGTACTGCATTTCGGACTCTTTTGTTGACTATGATGGCTACTCCATGTCTTCTAAGGGATTCCTGCCCATAGTAATAGATATAATGGTCATCTGAGTTAAATTCACCCATTCCAGTCCATTTTAGTTCTCTGATTCCTAGAATGTCAACATTCACTCTTGCCATCTCCTGTTTGACCACTTCCAATTTGCCTTGATTCATGGACCTAATGTTCCAGGTTCCTATGCAATATTGCTCTTTACAGCATCGGACCTTGCTTCTATCACCAGTCACATCTCTGGTCTGCATAGGCATATGACTACTATAGCCATTAACATATGGTGACATCATGTTACTTTCCATCTAAAAGGTCCTAATAGTTTCCACAGCTTCCCCCTTGTTTGCTGGGACACTTACTCTTGGAGCTCTGAGCTGCAAAGTCCAGCTAGTTTATGGCCACCATACTGGAGACAACACATTCAAGGATGCACATCAACACTCCCAGGTAAGTCATACTTCAGCCACAAAAGCCAAAACACTAGACTCAAGAGTGATGAAGCCATCCTAATTCGTTCCCCATAATTCATGAGAGGTATTTTACAATTTGAAAGATTTGGTAAAAACTTAGTATAAGTTACTTTTAAAACTAAGCAATGAAAAAATGAGTTAATTAGTAACTCCAAGGAAACAAATTTGCTCCATCAAAGAATAACATCCTATATGGTTTAGCCGTGAGTACTTAGGTGAAGGTGAAGTCGCTCAGTCGTGTCCAATTCTTTGCGATCCTATGGACTGTAACCTACTAGGCTTCTCCGTCCGTGGGATTCTCCAGGCAAGAATACTGGAGTGGACTGCCATTTAAGTCACAGTAATACAAGCAATGAACATTGACTTAGCCTCAAATGGTGATATTACTACACTAGGAGGATGGAAGTGAGGAAATGCATGTGAGGACGATGAAGGAAAGCAACTGAAAATGTCTAAAATTGAAGAAGCTAAAAATAGACATATTATTTAGAAGTACAGATATAAACTACAGAAGAAACAGATGGGAGATACTAACGCATGGGTGGATGCCAGTAGGCCTGATGCAACAGAAAGGGAGATTGAATGAATGAGGAGAGGTCACTCAGGGACTGACTGCCCTTTGATAGGCAATGGACACATTGACCGGAGGGAAGGAAACAAGCCCAACGACTGTAGAAGTGTCAATTGAAGGTGGAAAAGGGAGGTAATTCACATCTGAGAGTTTCTCTTTTCTCAGTGAAATACGAACAGAGTTTATCAGCTAAGAGCAAGAAGCAGGAAGGGCTATAGGAGTTTTAAAGATAAAAAGGGTATAGAAAAGTTGCTTCAGAACATATGAATGCTGGTTTACCAGAAACACAGTAGTATTGTTGAGCTGTTTTGAGTACCCCTTTGAGGTCTGTGATCATGAACTTAAAGAGAAAACAGTCTTCTGACATGGCTTTTCCATAGTAACAGTAAATTACTTGAGTGTAGGTATGGAGAAAAGGATGGTGTTTTATAGCATGCTGTAATAAATGATGAGCGGAATGTGAGGATGAGAGTTTTTTGAAGAGAGTGTACACAGTGATGGGCCATGAACCCTAAGCTGAACAGAAAGAGTGAACACAGGTGGCAGGTGATGGATGGTAAAAAGCGGTGGAGTCAGTGGAAGGGTGATCTTGACAGAGTTGAGTTGCTGCAATGGACACTTGAATGAGTGCATTGAAGGAGAGGAGGCTGTGCAAGATGGTGGGCATTTGAGCTTGCAGAAGCTAGACAATGTCTGGTGGCGACAAGGTTCAGACTATGACCCTGAGGTGAGATGGAGGAATAAAAGGTCACTGAGATGAGAAGGTCAAGGAGAATGAGAAGCCAGGAAGCTAGTGGAACCTGTGCATGGTTAACATCTCTGTTGACAGGAACTGTGCAGAGATGGAGAATGGGAGGTGGAGCCCCCAGTGAACGAGAACATGTGGTCTCGTCTTAGAATCAGACAGCAGGATCCTCTAATGGGCAGGGGCTCTGTGAGAGGGGATAGGAGTTACACTCTGGGAGCAACACTGGAGAACAAGTGGGCACCAGCATTCCTTCCTGGCCTAAAGAGAGCTGTCAAGATAGTGTGCTCAGGACCAGCCAGGCTCTCACTAAGGCAAGGAGGAGCGGGGAAGGTTGTTACAGGCTGAACTCAGGGAGTTGGGGGTCAGGGGTGTCTGAAGACACAATGGAAATGTCTGTGAGGAAATGGAAAGGAAGGGTGGAAAATTGGGACAAATCATTTGATGAACAAAGTGGAAAAGAGATGCAACTCCAGGTGGCAATGGATACTGGAAAGGTCTACTCTTCTGGTGGCGATAGAGGAAAATAAAGTCTGATCTTGTCTCTCGCTTGCTTGGAATCCTCCAGTGACATTTCACCAAACAGAGTGTAACTGAACTCCTGACAAGGCCTTACAGGGCTCGACATCAATGGTGGTCCAAGTGTGGTCTCTGGACCAGAGGCATCAGCATCACCTGGACCTTGTTAGAAATGCATTTTTGGGGTGCTGCTCCAGAGTGGCTGACTCTGAAACTCTTATAGCCACACTGGCTTTTTTTCTTTCTGTTCCCAGGCTCATACTCTCCTCAGGGCCTTTGCTCTAGCTGCGCCATCTGCCTGGAATGTGCCTGCTCCAACCTGTCTGTGTTCTCTCTCTCTTTTCTCCCCCCTCCCTCACTCTCCCCTATTCAGAGACCCTTCCTGACCGCTGTATCCCTCAGTCGTCTTCTAATCCACAGTGGTCTCATTTCTTCCAGCACTTAACACTTCCTGAAATCTTTTGTTTTTTAAATTGTTTATGTCTGTCTCTCACAGTAGGATGTAAAGTGCATAAGAACTGCGAAGTTCTCAGCTTTTTTTTTTTTTTACCACTGTGTCCTCAATACAGAGCTGTTGAATAGTGAGGTGCTCAATAATTCCTTGTTGAATAGATGAAAAACAGATGGAATGAATCCTGGTATTTCTTTCATTTTGAGGGACAAGAGGTACACGTCCCCTGGGGATCTGTTCAGAGATTCATCTGGGTGGGACCCCAGTTTCTGCATTTCTAACAAGGTGTCTGGTTCAGAGGGCTCACTTGGTCTCAAATACTTGGTAGTTTGGCAGCTTCTGGGCTGCCCTGGTGGCTCAGACAGTAAAGAATCCACCTGCAATGCAGGAGGACCAGGTTCAATCCCTGGGTTGAGAAGATACTCTGGAGAAGGGAATGGCAACCCACTCCAGTATTCTTGCCTGGAAAATTCCATGGACAGAGGAGCCTGGGAGGCTACAGTCCACGGGGTCACAAAGAGTCGGACACAACTGAGCAGCTAACACTTGCAGCTTCCAGGCAACATCCTGGACATCCAGTCACATCTGTACTGATTGTATTTGAACTATTCTCTGGCCAGAAACAATGGTAGTTTTCCTGAACCAGCTCTCCTTGGGGAGGAGAGATGTTTGGGCTCTTTCCAAAGATTCCAGAATAATTAGAAGATGCTTACTATGGAGGCTACTGCTTTTAAAGGAGCCAAGTTTGGCTAAGAACAAGCCCAATTTTTCCAAAGTAATAAAGAAATGAGAGTGTAGATAATTGCAATCTGTGGCTAATCTGTTAACTATAAAGTGAGGAATCATTTAAATCTCTTCCCAACTGAATCATTTGCTAGGAAAGCCAACAAGAACCAGGAGAGGGTTCAATATGCATTTGGCCTCTTCTCTTTCCTGTTCATGTGCTCTGGGGTGCCATTAGCCAGGGAAAAGGGCAAAAGAAGGAAGTCTAGGGCTGTGTTATCTGAAAATTCAGATAGCAAACACTGCAATTGAAGACCACAAGCATCAGATAAGTGTTTCTCAGAATTGATTGCTAAGATATGATCATGCAACAAAGAGTTTTTTTCATTAAAAAAAAAAGTTTGGAAAATGCTGGGTTATGCAAACAAATTAGAATTTTCCAGCTCCAGGACTTCTCAGAGGCATCAGTGTGCTAACCTACTTGTGACTCACCAAGGGCTTTCAGTACAGAGCTTCTTCTAAGAGTGTCTCGTAGGACCTGTGTCCCATGAAGAGACCCTTGGGAAGGTTCATTGGAGGAGGCTGGCTTTCATTTAAGTTTTTCTTAAAAGAGGAAGGCTGAGCAGAGATGAGAAATAGGACCAAGGAGAGAGGCACAAGAAAGTGATTTGTCACCAGGCCCCTCCCTCAGCTTTCTGCCTCCCAGGAACTTGCAATCTGAATGACCCACCTGTTCCAGCACTCCCCAAAACAGTCCCTTCATCTCCCCTTCTTCATCTTCTGTGTCCCATCCCCTCAGAGCTCTGTGGAAACACTGAAAGAATCATCCACTGGTGTGAGTTAATTTGAATATCTCTCCCAAGGGTAGTAGTATTTTAAAGAGGATTTATGGAACGGTCCTACTTAACCCAAAGGGATGGTTGTCTATTGAATTTCAGGCTGGTGGGGGTGGTTTTTGACTTGAGGAACCCATCTATCCTTACTGAAGGATGTCTACTTCCAGGTCCTGGAACTGAGAGGCAGGGTGGTTGGCTGATGAAGAAAGAGCTCTATCTCCATCTGTCTTGTTCTGTGAATCTGGGTGGTAGGTCCAGCACCACCACACTACAGCAATCCTTCAGCCAATTCTCTTCAAAGTGGGACCCTAGAGAACACTTGCCGCAGTTCCAAGTAATACTTTACAAGCACGCATGCATGCTCAGCTGCATCTGATGCTTTGTGACCCCATGGACTATAGCTTGCCAGGCTCCTCTGTCTGAGGGATTCTCCAGGCAAGAATACTGAAGTGGGTTGCTGTTTCCTTCTCCAGGGGATCTTACCAACCCTGGGATCAAACCTATGTCTCTGGCATTGGCAGGTGGATTCTTTACCATCTGAGCCACTAGGACTTCTTATAAGTGCCTAGCATGTAGTAGGTTTAGTAGGCATTTGCTAAACTGAGTGTCCAGTTATGTTCACAGAATTGTTTTTAGCAGACTTTATTGCTGTTATTTCAGCAATATTCCCCAATTAATATAGTGGTTGACTATAAATCTTTACACATTTTACTTTTCTACCATTTGCCAACCAATTGTGAGTACATTGAATGTGTCATGAACAATTTTTAGGAGATTTTTCAAGTTTGTTTTTTTTAAAGGTGCTGGGATATTTAAAGCTGATTTAACCAATCTAATTCTCTATCAATCAGTGTGCTTCCAGCCACTAACAACATAACTGCAACTTGAAATAAGCCATATAGAAATGTATTATGTGACAAGAGGAGCAGGCCCACCTTCAGGGCTGACAGATGGAATCGCTGGCTCACTGGCTGATTCAAACCGGTGTCGAGACCAGTGCTGCAGTTGCAGGCGTCCTGCCCAGACATGCCCAAGTCTAGAGGAAGGAGAAGGGTGGATGGAAGGGACCATCTCTCTCTGTGGCTCCCACAGTGGAGCAACAAGCAGTCTCAGAAGTCTCCTGATTTCCTGTGACTTGGCCAGAGTTAGGAGACTGTGCCGACAAGTCAGGCTCCACCTCTGGAAGGGCACAGGCAGACACCGTGAGATTGGCTTCAGGCAGGAAATGGGTGGCCCATGAAAACCAGGTAAGGCGAGTTGAGTTAAAGAGTGGGACTCTTTACAAAGGTATGGGGAAGGCGTGGAGAGACCAGAAAATACCATGGCCCCCAGGGCTTGTAACGGTGAGGACACAATTACCGCCTGTTCTTAATTTCTGGAAGTTACTGTAACAGATGACTACAAAGAGGTGGCTTAAAATGACAGGAATGTTTTCTCTCATGGTTCTGGGGGCTAGAAGTTGGGGATTCCCTCCCGGATGTTCTCGGGGAGTCCAGGCTTGGTCTCTTCCAGACGCTGCTGGCTGTGGCAGTCCTCGTCTTGAGGCTGCATGGTTCCACTTCTGCCTCTGGTTGCCCTGCCTCCTCTCTTCTGTCTGTCAGACCCCCTCTGCCTCTCTCTTGTGAGGACATCATTGGATTTAGGGTCCACTTGGATCATCCAGAGTTATCTCCGGTCTCAAGATCCTTAACTTGACTACATCTGCAGACCCTTTTCCCAAATAAGTTAACATTTTCGATCTGGGAAAGAGGATGTAGATGTCATTTGGTGGCTGCCATTCTGCCCACTGCATCACCCCAAGGCCTGTAGCAGGAGGGCAGGGAACACAGAGACAGAGAGAGCTGTGTGGAGTGGGTCTCAGAAGAGGGAGCCACAGGCTCCTAGAGAGAGAGACAAGGCCAGCCCAGTGGGAAGAAGCCAGAGGAATCAGTGCCACAGCCTCACACTCCTGTCTCCCTTGATCTCCTGCTGGAGTCCCACACTAGCCAAACCCAACTAGAACTTTTGATGTTTTCCACAAAGGTCAGCCTCTCAGGGCCCAGAGTGAGGAAGAGAAAAGCGGGTCTGGGAAGGGAAGATACGGATGAAGCATGATGCAGACAGCGCTGAGGCTTCTCTAGGAAAGATGAAGGGGGAATAGTTGCTCTGAGGCAACTAGCCACGCCCACCAAGTTCCCAACTCCCTGGACAACAGCCTGCTTTTCTTGACACGCCCCACAGTTTAAAGGAAACACATGCTACATTTAAGTAAGCAGTTACTGTCCTGTTTACAAAAGCAAGACAGTTGGCTACAGAAAATTTGTAACTTAAGGAAGACGTGAAGACAGTAGACATTACCCACAATGCTTCTTTGTGGGGCTTCCCTCGTAGCTCAGTTGGTAAAGAATCTGCCTGCAACACAGGAGAAGTGGGTTGGATCCCTGGGTCGGGAAGCTCCCCTGGAGAAGGAAATGGCAACCCACTCCAGTATTCTTGCCTGGAGAATCCCATGGATAGAAGAGTCTAGCGGGCTACAGTCCATGGGGTCGCAAGAGTCAGACACGACTTAATGACTAAACCACCACAATGCCTCTACAGAGAACTAACCATTGTGGACACATTGGTGACTTCCAGTTACCACACTTCCAGAGTGTACATGTGTAATTCTGTGTGCTTTCAACAAAATAAGGGGAATCTGTATGTGCTGTTTGTAATACAAGCTTTTTTCCACTTACGGATACATCATGAAAATTTCCCATCTACCTAAATAGTCTTAAAGAAGCAGTGTGGCCCAGTGGTATGTAGCTATGTAGCATGTTCAGTGGCTATGTAGTATTCCACGATATGGCCTTGCTCTCCTTGTCACCTGAGCTGGGCTGACCACTCAGCTTTGAGCCTCATTGTCTTCTGTTCTCTCCTGGGGCACCTTCCCCAGAACTGTTTCTCCAGAGATTCTCATGTACCCACACGGCCTCCTGTCTGAGGAGTACCCCTCTGGTGGAACCCCCTTAACCAGGTGCATAACAATAAACTTAGGGCCTCCTGTATTATATTCATACTTCTCCCCGCCCTTGCCAACTTCTCTGTTAGCTGTACCTTGCAGAAGGCAATTAGCAAAATATTCTCAGCTTAACATTACCCACTTTGTGGGTTTTTGCAGCTGATAATTTCTCAATGTCCCAAAAGAGTCAGTTTCAGGAATTTGGGGGAAAGGCAAGAAATCCATGTCCTCGGCTCTCTGTGAAATCCTAGACTTTTTAGGCTGAGGCCTGTCCCAAAGACCATTTCTTGAATTTAGGGAGAGATCTCATGCCTGAGGCCTGAGAGGCCAGGGGGTAAATGAGACTTCTCAGGTGCCCCCACAAGCAGCCTTGGCATCTGTCTCCCTCCCTTTACAGACATCCCCCGGCCAAGGTGCAGTCTCCACCAGGACCAGCCACCTGTGTGCTGTCCCCAGAGCTGTCCACAGCCATCCTGTAAAGAGCTCAGGTTTCATGGCCTTTTCTTACCAGAAGGTTTGAACAAACTCCACCCTGTACAGCTGGGAGTCATTAACCTGGAATCAAAGGGCAGCATCAAGGGGAATTGGGGGCCTCAAACCCAGTCTTTGGGAGTTGATGAATCAGCCTCAAGGCAGAACTAAGGGGCCCCAGCTGGATGTCAACATATATCCTGAGCCATGGAGGATGGCCAGGGCATCCCAGCTGCTTCATCTTCAGGATGAATAGCTGAGGGGGCTCTACAGAGATGGAGTAGTTTTCCCTTATCCATTGGTCCCTGGTCCTTCTGCTAGAGTCCAGGCTGTGGCTTGGGCTTAGGAACGTCACTGGATTGCTCAAGAGGTCAAGAGAAGGCTGAGATAGACTCCTGGCAAAATCAGGGCTGGTCAGGGGATCTTGGGCAAAATCAACACTTCAGGCCACCAGCCAAACTGCACCTTCTGTTTCCCAGGACTTATAGGGGAGCCTATAAAGAATTCAGCTGACACATGATTAAAAGACACTTGCTCCTTGGAAGAAAAGCTATAGCAAACCTAGATAGCATATTAAAAAGCAGAGACATCACTTTGCTAACAAAGGTCCATATAGTCAAAGCTACGTTTTTTTCCAGTAGTCATGTATGGATATGAAATTTGGACCAGAAGGAAGGCTGAGCACTGAAGAACTGATGCTTTTGAACAGTGGTGCTGGAGAAAATTCTTGAGAATCCATTGGACTGCAAGGAGATTAAAGCAGTCAATCCTAAAAGAAATCAACCCTGAATATTCATTGGAAGAACTAATGCTGAAGCTCCAATACTTTGGCCACTTGATGCAAAGAGCTGACTCACTGGAAAAAACCTTGATGCTGGGAAAAATTGAGGGCAGGAGGAAAAGGGGGGTGACAGAGGGTGAGGTGGTTGGATGGCAATCACCAACTCAATGGACGTGAGTTTGAGCAAACTCTGGGAGATGATGGACAGGGAAGCCTGGCGTGCTGCAGTCCATGGGGTCACAAAGAGCTGGTCAAGACTTAGCTATTGAACAAACAACAAAAAATGAATTCAGCTGACACATAAGTTCAATACATTCAGCTCAACCTGTCTGTATTCTTAAGACTAGGTGATTCTTGCCTCCACTGAAGTTACCCGGATGCTGGATTGGAGGGCCATTATAGCTCCATTTCCTCTTGGGAACACCCACAGAGGCTTCCCTCCTCAGGCAGGCAGGCCTGCCCTCTGATTTCCTCTGTAGCCCCTCTCCTCTACTCCCCAACACTGTCCTGTTCCAGGATCTTTCCAGCAAACCCGGTCCTTCCCAGCCATGCTTCAAGTAATGTTCTCTCCACAGAGAGGAGACGCCAACCACCCTCTTCCTCCTTGCCAGCTCTGAGTAGCCCTGAGCTCTGGAAGGGTTGCAGCAGCGGCCTCTGAGCCTCTTAGGTGGGAAAAGCTGGAAGGGCCAAGAATGTGCAGTCATAGACCAGACTTCCTGCCTTGGGTGCCCTCTGATCTTCCGTAATTACAGCTTCCGGAAGTGGTTGGCTCCCCATCTAGAAAATGGAGATAATGAGCCCCAACATCTCGGGGCTATTGAAGGTTTAATTGATTCATGGTGGCGACGTGCTTGGGAATTCTGGCCTGGAATCCAGCGGAGGCTGCTGTCGACAAGGTAAGGGTACCCGAAGCGGCATGGGGGTGGGGAAGCCGGCTGGGGCCTGGCCTTCCTCAGCCTCACGTTCTTCTCAGCCCCAGATTCGTCAGACTGTTCCTAAGTGTTCTGCTACCAGAATCCTCTGTGGGGCCAGGATAGTCTGTTCCTTCCCCCAGCCTGGAGTGCCCTGACACTAATTCCTAGTCTAGTTACTTCGAATCATCCCTTGCTGAAACTCCACCTTGCTTTTAGGCCTTACTCTTTCTACCACGAGCCCTACTTGATTCCATTTCTGTGAAGTCCTGTAGATGAAATGCTTCTCAACCTCTGAGGTACATGAGCTCTTGTTGAAATGCAGATCCTGATCCAGAAGGTCTGGGGTGAGGCCTGAGAGTCTGCATTTGTAGAAGCAGTAGGACAAGGCTGATCCTGGTCTGAATGACACACTTTAAGGGCCAAACCATGGGCCTTACACCCTCTACCAGTGCTTTTCAATATCTTTTTAGTTGCATAGGCCTTTATTTTTTTTTTCCAAATGAGACCGCTATTTCTTTATGTCAAACATATTAGTTCAAACTTAACAAACTTTACTCTTAAAGTCAATCATTTAGGCTGTTTGATAGATACAAAAATATGAAACTAAGTGATGTGGATGACAGTGTGTAGTCTCTCTCACTTTTGCCTCCAAATTTGTTTCTGTATTTTGTTGAGAAAACCTTGATACATGCAAATAGTTAGAAATGATTTTTAAAAATTTTTAAATAATGACTTATCTGGAAATTTTAGGATATTCTTCATAGTGTGTAATCTTGTTAAGAAGTTGTTCTCCTTTACAATCACTACACTAGGAAGATTTCATCCAAGTTCTCCACAAAAACATTTAATTTGGCAGCACAAGTTAATCCTTTGCTGAGTACAATGTGTGAAAATTTAGTCTGTAATAATTTTCAGCAAATCTGTTGTTTTATTACTATTTTAAAGTATAATTTTAAAACTGAGATTCAGATCAAGGAAATTGGAGAAGCCTGGAGCAGGTTTCTCAACCTTGGCCCTATTGCTGTCTTGGGGTGGAAAAGCCTTTGTTGTTGGGGGGTGCGGGGGAGGAGACGCTGTTCTGTGCCATGTAGGCTGACTGTCAGCCTCCCTACCCTCTGCCCTGGTGGTTCAGATGGTAAGCAATCTGCCTACAATGCAGGAGACCAGGGTTCAGCCCCTGAGTAGGGAAGATCTCCTGGAGAAGAGAATGTTCTCCAGGGGAATTCTTGCCTGGAGAATCACATGGACAGGGAGCCTGGTGAGCTACAATCCATGGGGTCACAAAGGTTCAAACACGACTGAGGAATTAACTCTATTGCATCTGTCTTGTACCCACTAGATGTCAGCACCTCCTCCCCCAGGTGCTGCACCACTATCCACCCCACCCCCCCACCCCCCACCCCCGCCCCAGCCCGCCTCACCCAAAGTTGTGAGACGCAGAGAAATGTCTCCTGACAGTGCCAAAGGGCAAAATCATTCCAACCTTTGAGATCCACCTCCATTTGGCACTTTGCCCCCTGCCTTATGTTGTTAGGAGGCCCCCTGTGGCAACTCTGTAGCAGCTGTAAACTCCTTGCCAGCAGGACCAGGAGGGAAACTTGAGCAAACACTGTGAGCAGTGACTGACTTGCTTCCTGGGGATGATTGACAAATGTTTGTTTATTGATAGAGCTGTATGTATAGGACCTGGTATCCTCATGTAGATATTTAGTGAGAAATCTGAGATAAGGAATGTGAACAAGTTTTGAAAGCATGAACATATTATAAAATAAATGTAAGACTCTACGTGTGTTTATTTACTCTTAACATTTCATCAGCCCATCCCATTCCTCACCAAATATGAGCAATGAAAAATTCTTACTTCTTCCCTGAGATTTTCTTTATTCTTATGGAGTGCTTTCATCTCTACCATTTATTAACTGTGAGGTTTTTACTACATTTCTTAATCTCTTTGTATCTTACTTTGTTCATCTGTAAACTAGGAATGATGATATTCATTTCATAAGATCCCCTTTTGGGGATCAAACGAGGTAATATAGGTAAAGTGCTGAACCACCTGAAGAAATCACAAAAGAAACACCTAGTAAATGTCAGTTGTTGGTTCTGCCTTTGGCATGCCCCCCCCTCTTTTTTTTTTCTTCTTCTCCCTTTTCTTTTTTGGAGCACTGAAGAATTGATGCTTCAGAACTGTGGTGTTGGAGAAGACCCTTGAGAGTCCCTTGGACTGCGAGGAGATCCAACCAGTCCATCCTAAAGGAGATCAGTCCTGAATATTCATTGGAAGGACTGATGCTGAAGCTGAAACTCCAATACTTTGGCCACCTTATGCGAAGAGCTGACTCATTTGAAGAGACCCTGATGCTGGGAAAGATTGAAGGTGGGAGGAGAAGGGGACAACAGAGGATGGGATGGTTGGATGGCATCACTGACTCGATGGACATGAGTCTGAGTAAACTCTGGGAGTTGGTGATGGACAGGAAGGCCTGGCGTGCTGCAGTCCTTGGGGTCGCAAAGAGTCAGACAATACTGATTGACTGAACTGAACTGATAATTGCTTTGTAATGTTTTATTTCTGCTGTGCAACTTGAATCAGCTATAGGTATACATTTATCCCCTCTGTCTTGAGTCTCCCTCCCACACCCATCCCACTCGTCTAGGTAACAACAGAGTCCTGAGCTGAGCTCCCTGTGCTACACAGCAGCTTCCCACTGGCTAGCTATTTTACACATTAGTGTATATATGTAAATCCTACTGTCCCAATATGTCCCACCCTCCTTTCCCAGCTGTGCCCCCAAGTCTGTTCTCTTCATCTGTGTCTCTCTTCCTACCCTGCAAGTAAGTTCATCAGTACCATTTTTCTAGATTCCATATATATGTTAATATGTGTTTTGCTCTTTCTGACTTCACTCTGCATGACAGACTCTAGGTTCATCAACATTTGGTATATCTTTAAATATTCTTTCTCTAAAGAGAAGTGGCAAAGGCAGTATGAAACAGCAGATAAGCTAAATGTCTTCTCTATTCAGCTTTGGAAAGCATCTTTCACTAATTCCACTTTTGTTTATATATACACACACATTCCCCTACTCACCCAGCCCCTCCTCTCCATTCTACATCCAAAAAGGAAGTTAACTTCCCCCACCTTTACACACACTGTCTCTAAAATTGCCATCATCCTCTCAACCACACAAACCAGAACCAGGGAGCCATCCCTTCTCGTGTTGATAAGCTCTCCAACTTCTATTAATTTCAATTCCAAAAGGTGAATTGCCACCCCTGGAGTGTGTTAGTCACTCAGTTGTGTCCAGTTCTTTGTGACTCCATGGACTGTAGCCCACCAGGCTCCTCTGTCCATGGAATTCTCCAAGCAAGAATACTGGAGTAGGTTACTGTTCCCTTCTAGAGTCTTACTTTAGCTCAAGTCTTTATCCAACCTACTCGAACTATTGCTGAGGATCTCGTTTTTTCCCTCATGTCCACTAGTGGTCCCTTTGAAACCCTACTCCACTGTGTTTCTAACCTGACTCCCCTGCTCAGCACCATTCAGTGATTAATCACAGCTTAGAAAGATCAGGTTCAAGTGCCCAGACATGATACACAAAGTCCTAGCCTAGCCCCAGCTCTCAGCCTCATCTTCCTCTCCTTGCCATCTACCACTGGTGTGTTCTGTACAAACCATATTTAGACTTTAGATTCCTTCTTCCTCTTGTATGTCTGTCTCCTTCCTACTTGTCTACCTGAAGACTCGTCTTCATCCCTTGGTGGAACCCACATCAAGGCATTTTATGACATACACTTGCCAGGTACTCAATGGCATGAAACATACTCAAATGACATGGAACTCCCTGCTCTTTTTACTTCCATTCCTGAGTATATGAAGTAGAGGATTAACACTCTTATTTCATATTTACATCAGAAAATTTAACCAATAGAAATTCTGCATTAAAAAAACACATATAACACACATACCAAATGCAGTGTGTGTGGTCTGATGCCTGTAGGAGGCCAGTCATGACTCCCGCACTGTTGACACTGCATTTTCTTCCTGGTTTGACATGGTGAGACTATGAGGTGTATATTCACAGTTGTGGCCTCTCAGCTTCTGAGAAATCCTGTAAATGTTCTCGCTCTGGCTCCCATGAGACCCTGGGTGATGTACTTCTTTGCAATCTGTAACGCACTCTGTCCCCAGGGAAGAAGCCCTCCTTTCTGTCCAGGAGGCATGTGGGAGGCACCCCCCACCCACCCCAGGGACCTGAAGCCTCCTGCTGCTTCTCTTTTTTTCACTCTTCCAGCCCCATCTTTTTTCCTCTCTTCTTCCTTCCCCATCTCCCGGATCTTGTTTTTTCTATACTTTTATATCTACCTGGAAAGATGGAAAAATTTCTGTCACGAGAGATAAAAGCAGATGTTCTAAAATTGTCTACTAGCTAATGTGTACTGAGCACTGAATATATGCCTGGGACTGTGCTAAGAGCTTCATATGTGTTAACTCATCCAGTCCTCACAATAAGCCTGTGGGAGAGGAACTTTTGTTTCCCTACCTTTATAAATGAGAAATCCTGTTGCAGAGAGGTTAAGTCATTTCCCCAAGGCCACACAGCTGGCATAGAGCAGAGTCAGAACTGGACCTTGACACATGATTCCAGGACCCACACCACTCTGGATCTTAAGTTGCAGCACTTATTTCTTCCAGTGAATCCTGCATCAGTTTTATGGGCTATGTTTTAACATCCCATTTACCTGTCTGTAAGGCTTCCTGACCACCGCTTCTTCAAAGGGAAAACAAGCACAAATTCAAGGGACTTCGTGGTGGTCCAATGGCTAAGACTCAATGCTCCCAACATGGGGGGTAGGAGGGCGGATTTGATCCTGGTCAGGGAGCTATTAATAGATCCCACATGATGCAACTAAGGGTTTGCATGCTACAGCTGAAAGATCCCACATGCTGCAACAAAAGATGATGCAACAAAGATAGAAGATCCCTCATGCTGCAGTTAAGACCCAGTGCAGCCAAAGAAATATTTTTAAAGAAGTGCTTAAAAAACCCAAACCTGTAAAGAGTAGAGAAAAAAGAAAACAGACACTCTGGTTCTTCCCATGCGGTTTCTGTATGTCCTGTCATCATCACACGGGCCACCCTCAGTGGCAGCACCTTAGAATGCTGCCTTATCAGTCATCTTTCTATCCTAAGTGAGCACACAGCTGTTTGTCAGAGTGGAGACATTTTCCTAGAAGCAGCCTGATTACAGAGTGATCTTCACCACCTCATTCCACTACAGCAGTTGGTCTTGTTTCACTTCTTCTGTGGACCAGCTGACTGACACCACAGGCTGAACGAGATTGCTGGATCAGCACAGTAGAAAGGCTTCTGGTGAAAGGACATGGCAAATGAGGTAAAGGTTCAGAAAAGTGTTCATTAAAAATATCTGTGCCATGATGGAGCAGAGTGCTCTGTCCTTATGTTTAACCAGAGGCTTTCTAAGTCTCAGGGTGAGCATGTTTGCTGGACTGCAGTCATCCTCATGGATTAAAAGCATTTCTAAACAAAAAAGCTTTCAGGACTGCCATAGGTAATGTGCCCTTTGGGGCTAATGTTGCCCAGACCCGGGTGTGAGCTAGGTAAAGTAGTGTGGGTGTGTATGAACGTTGCCTGAGACACCTTGAGAATGTGTGGCTGTGTTTCTTAGCATGATCCCATCCTGGCTCTGTTAGTGCTAGTAGGTACAAAGTGGCTCTTCTGTGGGGCCAGCTTGATAGAGCTTTCTGAAAACATCCCCATCCCAGTGCTCAGGAAAGGAGTCAGAGAATGATGCCAGGAAGAGAAGAAAGGAAGAGGATCTGGACTGAGGAGCCCACAGAGGAAGAGTAAGGGGCCTGGGCAGGGCTCCACTCAGCTTGCGCTAATTCCTATAACTGCCTGTTCCTGCCTTGAGATGGAAAGCTGTCTGCTAGAGGTAACGCACAGTTAATGGCTCAGCCTTTGTAAGAGAGGAGAGGAGACTTATGAGGAAACTGATTGTGAGGTCAATGGGATGCTGTATCAATCCTTCTTATAGTAAACTGGCCCGTTAATGACCTGAGGACTCTCAGAAATATCAGATAGCGTCCTTCCTACAAACCAGTCCTTCCCTGTGTGACAGGAAGTCGGAGACAGGCATCACTAAATCCCTGCAGTCATCCCCTTCCATGCACTGGCTGGCACTCACAGCACCCCATGCACTGGCTGGCACTGACAACACCCTACTTTCTGCCTGAGAGGAGAGAATTATGTTACAAACAAGTGGGAGTCTCCTGCCAGTGCTTCTGGGGCCTGGAAAGTGAGCACTGGGTGGGGAGAGGGTTGTGCAGGCTGATTGAGCAGGTGTCTCTGAACCTACCCGTGGTCCAGCTCCATCTGTGAGAGTGCCTGGAGGCAGGGGGATGGCAGCAGCAAGTCTTTATTTCCATTATTATCATTCTTCTACTCGCCACTTGTCCCTACCCCAATGCTGACCTTGAAATGGGGTGAATTTTACATTTGGGTCTGTGGAAAACCTGGCTAAAATGTACATCAGTTCAGTCGCTCAGTCTTGTCCGACTCTTCGCGACCCCATGAATTGCAGCACACCAGGCCTCCCTGTCCATCACCATCTCCCGGAGTTCACTCAGACTCACGTCCATCGAGTCAGTGATGCCATCCAGCCATCTCATCCTCTGTCGTCCCCTTCTCCTCCTGCCCACATTCCCTCCAAGCATCAAAGTCTTTTCCAATGAGTCAACTCTTCGCATGAGGTGGCCAGAGTACTGGAGTTTCAGCCTTACCATCAGTCCTTACAACGAACACCTAGGACTGATCTCCTTTAATATGGACTGGTTGGATCTCCTTGCAGTCCAAGGGACTCTCAAGAGTCTTCTCCAACACCACAGTTCAAAAGCATCAATTCTTCAGTGCTCAGCCTTCTTCACAGTCCAACTCTCACATCCATACATGACCACAGGAAAACCATAGCCTTGACTAAACGGACCTTAGTCAGCAGAGTAATATCTCTGCTTTTGAATATACTATCTAGGTTGGTGATCACTTTTCTTCCAAGGATTAAGCATCTTCTAATTTCATGTCTGCAGTCACCATCTGCAGTGATGTTGGAGCCTGGAAAATAAAGTCTGACACTGTTTCCACTGTTTCTCCATCTATTTCCCATGAAGTGATGGGACTGGATGCCATGATCTTTGTTTTCTGAATGTTGAGCTTTACACCAACTTTTTCACTTTCCTCTTTCACTTTCATCAAGAGGCTCTTTAGTTCTTCACTTTCTGCCATAAGGGTGGTATCATCTGCATATCTGAGGCTATTGATATTTCTCCCCGCAATCTTGATTCCAGCTTGTGTTTTGTCTAGTCCAGCATTTCTCATTTTTCTCTGCATATAAGTTAAATAAACAGGGTGACAGTATACAGCCTTGACGTACTCCTTTTCCTGTTTGGAACTTGTCTGTTGTTCCATGTCCAGTTCTAACTGTTGCTTCCTGATCTGCATACAGGTTTCTCAAAAGGCAGGTTAGGTGGTCTGGTATTCCCATCTCTTTCAGAATTTTCCACAGTTTATTGTGATCCACACAGTCAAAGGCTTTGGCATAGTCAATAAAGCAGAAGTAGATGTTTTTCTGGAACTCTCTTGCTTTTTCCATGATCCAGCGGATGTTGTCAATTTGATCTCTGGTTCCTCTGCCTTTTCTAAAACCAGCTTGAACATCAGGGAGTTCACAGTCAGGGGCGGTGGCCAAGAGTGGCAGGCTGCGACAGTGCAGGAATGGCCAGGAGGAGCTACCCCCGCGTCCGAGGTCAGGGGCGGTGGCCGAGAGGCGCCACCCCATGTCCGAGGTCAGGGGCGGCCAGGAGGAGCCGCCTTGAACCGGGAGGCCAGGGGTGGTGACCTGAGGAGCCACCCCTGAGCCTGAGGCCAGGGGAGGCGGCTGGGAGGAGCCACCACGCCTGAGGGCTGGGCCAGTAGACGGGAGGTGCAACCCAAGGAACCCTGGCTGGGCAGGCGCAGGAGGGCCTAGAGGAGCTATCCAACATTGAAAGTCAGGAACGGTGGCAGTAAGGAGATACCCTCGTCCAAGGTAAGGAGCAGCGGCTGTGCTTTGCTGGAGCAGCCGTGAAGAGATACCCCATGCACAAGGTAAGAGAAACCCAAGTAGGATGGTAGGTGTTGCAAGAGGGCATCAGAGGGCAGACACACTGAAACCATACTCACAGAAATCTAGTCAATCTAATCACACTAGGACCACAGACTTGTCCAACTCAGTGAAACCAAGCCATGTCTGCGGGGCACTCCAAGATGGGCAGGTCATGGTGGAGAGGTCTGACAGAATGTGGTCCACTGGAGAAGGGAATGGCAAGCCACTTAAGTGTTCTTGCCTTGAGAACCCCATGAACAGTATAAAAAGGCAAAATGATAGGATACCAAAAGAGGAACTCCCCAGGTTATTAGGTGCCCAATATGCTACTGGAGATCAGTGGAGAAATAACTCCAGAAAGAATGAAGGGATGGAGCCAAAGCAAAAAAATACCCAGCTGTGGATGTGACTGGTGATAGAAGCAAGATCTGATGCTGTAAAGAGCAATATTGCATAGGAACCTGGAATGTCAGGTCCATGAATCAAGGCAAATTGGAAGTGGTCAAACAAGAGATGGCAAGGGTGAACGTCGACATTCTAGGAATCAGTGAACTAAAATGGACTGGAATGGGTAAACTCAGATGACCATTATATATACTACTGCGGGCAGCAATCCCTCAGAAGAAATGGAGTAGCTGTCATGGTCAACAGAAGAGTCCTAAATGCAGTACTTGGATGCAACCTCAAAAACGACAGAATGATCTCTGTTCGTCTCCAAGGCAAACCATTCAATATCACAGTAATCCAAGTCTATGCCCCAACCAGTAACGCTAAAGAAGCTGAGGTTGAACTGTTTTATGAAGACCTACAAGACCTTTTAGAACTAACACCCAAAAAGATGTATTTTTCATTATAGGAACTGGAATGCTAAAGTAAGTAGTCAAGAGACACCTGGAGTAACAGGCAAATTTGGTCTTGGAATGCGGAATGAAGCAAGGCAAAGACTAATTTACAGTTCTGCCAAGAAAATGTACATAGCCGCCTTCTAACTTTGTGCTAGGCTCCCAAAACACAGGGTTATCTTCCGATTCATTCACTGTCTTTAACTTTGTTTCTGGTCTCCTCTAAATGTCTTTCTGGTGATGAATAGGCTGTAAAGACACATTGAAAATGTTGAAGAGAATTGAATTATGAAGAAATGGTTTTGAGGTTGATGAAGCTTCCTTTTGGAATAGATGGGGAAACAGTGGAAACAGAGTCAGACTTTATTTTGGGGGCTCCAAAATCACTGCAGATGGTGACTGCAGCCATGAAATTAAAAGACGCTTACTCCTTGGAAGAAAAGTGATGACCAACCTAGATAGTATATTCAAAAGCAGAGACATTGCTTTGCCGACTAAGGTCCGTCTAGTCAAGGCTATGGTTTTTCCTGTGGTCATGTATGGATGTGAGAGTTGGACTGTAAAGAAGGCTGAGCACCAAAGAATTGATGCTTTTGAACTGTGGTGTTGGAGAAGACTCTTGAGAGTCCCTTGGACTGCAAGGAGATCCAACCAGGCCATTCTAAAGGAGATCAACCCTGGGATTTCTTTGGAAGGAATGATGCTGAAGCTGAAACTCCAGTACTTTGGCCACCTCATGCGAAGAGTTGACTCATTGGAAAAGGCTCTGATGCTGGGAGGGATTGGGGGAAGGAGAGGAAGGGGACGACAGAGGATGAGAAGGCTGGATGGCATCACTGACTCGATGGACGTGAGTCTGAGTGAACTCCAGGAGTTGGTGATGGACAGGGAGGCCTGACGTGCTGTGATTCATGGGGTCACAAGGAGTCGGACACGACTGAGTGACTGAACTGAAGCTTTTACTGTAGGCTACTAAAAATATATTTTGAAAGGAAGATATTAAGCCAGGTCCTGCTTGGGACATTGCCCCTAGTTTCTCTTTGAGGAGACATTTAAGAGCAGAGTGGAAGGAGCACCTTTATTTTCACTGCTGGCGGTTCAGTTCACTTCAGTCCCTCAATCGTGTCTGACTCTTTGCGACCCCATGGACTGCAGCACGCCAGGCTTCACTGTCCATCACCAACTCCCAGAGCTTACTCAAACTCATGTCTCCTCAAACTCATGTCCGTTGAATCGGTGATGCCATCCAACCATCTCTTCCTTTGTCATCCCCTTCTCCTCCTGCCTTCAATATTTCCCAGCATCAGGATCTTTTCCAGTTTTGGTAGTTAGCTCTTTTACTGATCACTTGATGGGGTGCTGTCAAGGATGCCACAAAAGAAAGAATAATCAGCACAAAAGAGCAATGAGTGGGGTCCTCTGGCATCAGGCTCTGAGAAACCTTGAGAGAAATGGAAAATGTCTGAGCCTGTGGAACTCCTGGCTTTGCTCCTCCTGCTGCTGTTGCCCTGAAGAGATAGCCTTTAGCCAAGGATGCGAGGGGGTATTTCTGAGATTTAGCTGCAGTCTTTTAGCATTCCCCATCCTCACCTTACCTCTGGCTTCTCAAGGATGCAATAATTGGTGTCCACAAAAAGCAGGTAGAACCAGCTTCTAAAATGTCCAGTTTCCAGGACTGTAACTTGGGTTTCCTAGGAGACAGACTGTGAGATGGAGATTTGTGTGCAGGTGGACTGTTGGAGTGTGCTCTCAGGAGCAATGCTGGGAGGGAGGGAGGGAAACAGAATGCATGGAGAGAGAACTGTAATGAACTGGGATGGGGAGGTCTCTCCTCTGAAGCTAGGAAGACCCTCTGGAGATGTCTCAAATTAAAGTGGGGGGCAGGCCTTTGGACCCTCATGTCAACTAGTGACCCTCTGGTCAACTAGATCCCAGCCAACCAGAAAGGGATATAACCTTGGGTGAGGTAGCTTCCTTCAGCCAAAGGCAGTTCTTGGGAAGAGGCTCAACTGAAAGCCGAGCCACTGGCAAACAGCTCTCCTCCAGCAGCTGAAGGAATAAGTGCCTCAGTCCTGAAGGACTCCGGGCCATGCACCACAGCATCCAGCACAGTCCACCCCTTGTGAGTTTAGTATGCCTTTTAGAATCATCAGTTCATCCCACTGGAAACACATGCTCTAGTCTCCTCAAGTGGAGGAAACATCCCCCTTAAGTTTCCTTTGGGGAACTTAAAATAACGTTGGTGATAGAAACCCCAGCTCCCACTGCTGTAGCTGGTCTTAATACAGCTGATGCCCATATTCTGTTACCCATTCTTGACTTTCTCCAACCTCAGCTGGCATCTCTGCTAGTCTCTGTGGCTAGCCTGTGAGGGGGATCGGGAATCACCCCTGAGGTTTCTGAGTGCCTGGTTACCATGTACTCCTCAGGCCAGAGTTGCTGCACTTGTTGGTTTACCATCACGATTGGGCAGAGGACTAGGAAACAGACAACAGATTTACAGACACAGGGAACAGCCTTGCCGTTGCCAAGCTGGGGTGGGGCGGGAGCGGTGAGGAGAGGAAAGGAAGTTTTGGCAGTTTGCAATTATCAGACACAAACTATTAAGTATACAATAGATAGACAAGTCCTACTGTATAGCACAGGGAGCTATACTCGATATCCTGTGATAATAATGGGAATATGAAAAATTATATACATATACATATAGGGCTTCCCTGATGGCTTAGTGATAAAAAATTCACCTGCTAATGCAAGAGACGTGGGAAACACAGGTTCAATCCCTGGGTCAGGAAGATTCCCTGGAGGAAGAAATGGCAACCCACTCCATTATTCTTGCCTGGGAAATCCCATGGACAGAAGAGCCTGGCAGGCTACAGTCCATGAACTTGCAAAGAGTCAGACACAACTTAGCTACTGAACAACAACATACATGTGTGTATGTTTATAACTAAATCACTTTCCTGTACAGCAGAAATTCACCCAACATTGCATTAACTATACTTCAATAAAATTTTTAAAAATGGGCAGGAGAAGTGTCAAGAGACACTCAGTGGATTATCTGGGTGCCAAATATAACCTACCTTGTCCCATTGTGTAAAAGCAATCTACTTACTCTTGCTGATGAGGAGTAAGTACTCTCCTAACAAGAGAGTAACACCTCTGCTTGTCTGCTGGCCTCTTTGCTCAAGGAGCCCTAGTGAACAGGCGGCAGCCATAGCTTAAAGCTGAGTGGGGCTGCTTCTGTGATTCCTGGTGGAAGAGTTTCTCCCTCTGGGAATCACGACCTCCAACCTGCAGAGATTTGCAGGAGCTGTAAGCACAATCATCTTCTCCCATCCTTCCCCCTGCCCCTTGACTCCTGGACACATGCATTCTACCTACTGGGGATACAACCCTTCATAATGGTCATTATTTTAGGGTGCATCCTGGATCCCAGAAGATGGCACCTCAGTTTTATCATCCTATTATTCAATCAGGTTGGCGAATTCTGGGTAGAATGGTATAGAATCATGGTCCTGTGTCCGCAGCATGCCTCCCTGGCTGTAAAATGAATCTCTTGGTCTCTAGTGTTACTATGCAGGATTCTGTGTTGACAGATGAAACATTTTGGAAGCCCTTGGACAGTGATGTTGGGAAGGAAAATTGAAACCTGTGACATGTGTCCATTCCAGTCAAGAGGAAGCACCGACCCTTGCAGAATGGGAAGAGTCCAGTGTAACCATCTTCCCATCAGTTGACTGGCTGGTCCCACTTTATGGGGATTTCAGCATTGCTCCTGTTGCCAGTCTGTTAGACATTCAGCAGTGGCTGTAACTAGACTAGCCCTGGTAAGTGAGAATATAGATTACCTATTGTACTTTTTCTTGTTAACTGATCAGCTTCAGGGGTTGTTTTTATTAGTTTTATTGTTTTCAGTTTATTAATTTCTCCTTAAATTTTTATTAATTCCTTTTTCTTGCTTTGCTTTATTTAATCTTGCTGTTTTGTCATGATGGTTTTTCTTTTTTTCTTTTTCCTGATAGCCCTGACCACACTTCTTTTCAGTCAGCATTCTCTCTTGAATGACTTGTCACAGAAAGATCTTGGATCAGATATCAGCCCAAAACTGCAGAGTCTGCTGCCCCAAAGGCTCAGAATGACTTCCCATTTCCCTTCCCCTCCTAAATGGATATTCATTCCTGGCTGTATGTCTTCATCTTGCTGTAATTTAGGAGACCAAACTATTGTCAGGAAATCATTAACGTACCTTGCTAGGATAAGAGACCTGTTTACTTTTGTGATTTATATGTGTGTGTATTTCCTTGGCATCCTTGCCTCTGCCCTTGCCTTAAAAGGATAGTAATAGAGAACATAATCTTGGATGTTGGGGTCCAAGGAATAGCTTCTTGTGGATACCACCAACACATGGACCAGGGGCTCGTCTGAATTGTCCTATTGTCCAGAAACTGTTCGAGTTTCTGCAGTTCAGCTGGGGAGGGGGTTTCCTTCCAACCTGCCTAAGCCTCAGTTCCCTGTTTCTGTAAAATGTCCTGGCTGGTACACTGTGTGAAGTGGATGAAAAACCTTCCAGTAGCACCTGGCACATAGTACTTGCTCAATAAGTATTTGTTGAAAAGACATTATTGTAGTAACAGGCTCTCTATATGACTCCCAAGCCTTCCTGAGGACGGTTAATCATCTTAGTCACTTCATCTTCCACCCAAACATTGAATATACACAATAAATCCTTGTGCAGCCTGACTAATGTCTATGGGGGAAATCTGGTATCCCTGAAAAGTGCCCAGATGTGAATTTTATAATGCAGCCCTGTGCATGAGTGTAGTAAGCGGGCGGGATCTTACTCGAACACAACCCGCATACAGCAGCACTTAATGATGCCGCCACTTACTGGGAATCCCACCACAGTTTCATTGGGCTTGGGCAGCCCAGGTAGGTTTGCCTATAAGGCCAAAAGTGTGCAAGATGCAGTTTTATTTTTTAATTGCCAAAACTTTGAAGTAACCACGTTGTCCTTCAGTAGGTGAATGAACCAAATGTGCAGCCAGACAATGAAATATTATTCAGCACTAAAAGGAAACGAGCTATCAAGCCACAAGTAGACATGAAGGAAGCAAATGTATATTTCTTAGTAAAGGAAGCTGAACTGGAAAGGCTACATAGTGCATGACTCCAATTATACTGACATTCTGGAAAAGACAAAACTAATAGAGACAGTAAAAAGATCAGTGGCTACCACGGTACAGCTGGGAGAGAGAAATGTATAGGCAGAAGACGGGATTTTTCAGGCAAGGAATCTATCCTGTATGACACTCCAGTGGTGAATACACGTCATTACACTTTTGTCCAATCCACACAATGTACAATACCAAGAGTGAACCCTAATGTAAATGGTGGCTTGCATTGTATCAGTGTAGGTTCATCTACTGCAACAAATGTACCCTTGATGGCTGTCAGTAGTGAGGGAGATTATGCAAGTATGGAGACAGGCTGTACATGGGAACTTTCTACACATTCTGTTCAATTTTTCTGTGAACCTAAAATTGAGCTAAGAAAAGAGAGGGGAAAAGTTGGTTGGATGAATGAGTGATGGATTTATGTGATGGGAGTGCCATGAGGGCAGTGCATCTAGGGAGTTAAGGAAAGTGAAAGACTCTATGATGGGCCTGTCTCCTCCAGTCTTTGTTTGCAAAGGATCAACTCAGAAAGAAAAAAAAAAGATTATAGCCACATATTTTTCTAATCATTCAAAATGAAAATAGTTCCTATTGACTCTGATAAATAAAAAGCCTATTTTTACAACCAAGGTGATCTATTTTATTGAAAAGAAAAATGTCATTGGTACTAACTCTACTTTGTAAGTGTAGTTATCTGATCATGCGCTTCCCAGGTGGTGCAGTGGTAAAGAATCTGCCTATGCAGGAGACATAGGTTTAATCCCTGGGTCAGAAAGACCCCCTGAGGAGGAAGTGGCAACCCACTCCAGTATTCTTGCCTGGGAAAACCCATGGACAGAGGAGCCTGGTGGGCTACAGTCCATAGGGTTGCAAAGAGTCAGACACAATGAACTGGGTGACTGAACAGGCACGCACATCTGATGATGTTCAGAAAGTAACAACCTGAAGCCAGGTATCTAATCTTCACTCTGAAGTCAGGGATTGACTCCTGAAGCTCAGTAGATCACTGTCAGCTCAGTTTGCCTGTCCTTGTGCTAGCTGTCCTTGCATTTTCACACAACTTGGGGAGGCCAAATCCCAGGTACGAGGCAGTAATGTGGTTAAAGTGGTATTTTATGAAGATTAATATGTCAGCTGTGGCAAGAATAGATTTCACCAGGGGAGAAACAGAGCCAGAGAAACCTATTGCCTGATATTACCACAACAGATGGAAGGTGTCAACTGAAAAAAAACATGCATAACCTAAAAGTTAAGAATTTTTTTTTTTTTTAATTTTGGTTGTGCTGGATCTTCATTGCAGTGTGTGGGCTTAGTTGCCTCAAGGCATATGGGATCTTAGTTTCCCAACTAGAGACTGAACCTGCAGCCCCGGCATTGGAAGGTGGATTCTTTTTTTTTTAACTTATTTTAATTGGAGGCTAATCACTTTACAGTATTATGGTGTTTTTTGCCATACATCGACATGAATCCGTCACGGGTGTACATGTATCCCCCATCCTGAACTCCCCACACCACCCCTCTGGGTTGCCCCAGAACACCAGCGTTGCGTGCCCTGCTTCATGCATCGAATTGCATTGATTATCTCTTTTACATATGGTAATATACAAATTTAAATGCTATTCTCTCAAATCATCCCACCCTCAGGAAGGCGGATTCTTAGCACTGGACCACCAGGGAAGTCCTCTAAGTTAAAAATATGTTTTTTATTTGGCAGATAAAACTGAGGACTTAAACCCAGGAGGCCGCCTCTCAGATCACTGAGAGACTGCTCCAAGAGGCAAGGGAAGAACTAGGTTACATAGGAGTTTTTGTAATGAAGACCAGGTAGTCAGAACATTGAAAGGTTACTGTTAATTAAGGAAAACCAGACATCTCAAGTTAATAAGTTTAGCACTTTTCTATGTATGTAAAATACAAATGACTAGCTCATTGAAATCATTTGTTTGATAAGTGCCTCAGCTATCTGAAGCCAGTATCTTGTGCTCTCTCATCCTGAATCTCCTCAGGGTTAACTTGTAATGTGATGGCTTGACGCAACACCCTTTGTTTGCTGATATGGCAGACAAAAATGTTTCACGGTGAAAGTTGCTCAGTCCTGTCTGACTCTTTGTGACCCCATGGACTGTACAATCCATGGAATTCTCCAGGCCAGAATACGGGGGGCGGGTAGCCCCAGAGGTAGTAAGGACCCAAACTCTGGTGAGAGCCATGGGATTATAGAGAGGGAGTGTGAGGTGGCAGGAGTGCATGAAAAGTCAAGGCAATCAAGGAGGAGCAGAAGTTGGACACGGGGTGTGTTGCCACGTGGCCTTGTCTCTTGGGAGATACACAGGAAGGCCTAAAATGAAGGCCTGAAGTTGTATGCTACCTTGACAACTGGTTTTGGGCTTCCCTGGTGGCTCAACTGGTGAAGAATCTGCCTGCAATGCAGGAGACCTGGTTTCAATCCTTGCATTGGGAAGATACCCTGGAGAACAGTTGCCCACTCCAGTATTCTGACCTTGAGAATTCCACGGACTATTCCATGGGATCACAAAGAGTCGGACATGACTGTAATCTTGCTCATTACATTATAGGTAATATTGTCAACTGGTAAAATCCGAAGAGCCTCAAATGGTCTAACAGCAAGTCCCTATCCCCACTTGGCTCCCACAGATGAGATCCTCTAGCCAAACAGCCCTCCTTATCAAAGGGACCAGGCACTGTTCCTGCTTATCCCTAGAGGTGGATTCCAGTTTCCCAACCAGCCCACAGAATCTTTCAAACAAGCCAGTCTTATCTTTCCATGGGAAGCAGGGGTCACTCCCACCCTCCTTTTTTTTTAGTTTATTTTTAATTGGAAGATAATTGCTTTACAATGTTGTATTGATTTCTGCCACATAACATTGTGGATCAGCTCTAAGTATACCAATACCACCTCCCTCTTGCGCTTCCCTCACAGTGCCCCCCCATCCCACCCCTCTACGTCATCACAGAGCACCAGGCTGAGCTCCTTGCACCCCCACCCTCTTGATACTAAAAACCTGCCTCCCACAGCCCCTGGTTGTTCACTCTGTTTTCAAGTGCAACCCTCCTGTGACTTCACACGCATGAGTGTCTTCCTTCCCTGGGCTGTGAGCATTTTGAGCATACGTGGCTGTGAGTACATGTGAATGTACATGACCAGTGCTGGGGTGTCCTTTGTTCAGCCATTCCCTAGCCCCAGGGCAGGAATCTCTCCCTCACCAGTGAGCTGAATCACCTCTTGGTGACTCAAAGAGGATGCAGCACAGTGAAGGTGAGGTAGAGTTCAGTTCCACACATAGAGACAGAAAATTTCAAAGCCGGATAAACCTGTCTTACCCTCCAAATACGGAAACAGATTTAGAGGCCAGGGTTCTCGTCTGTCTGAGCCTTTTCCACATCTCAGTAAGGATCTGAAAGGCAAGGGTAGGGGAGCTATATAAAGGTAAACATCATTGAATAATTCCATGCAAAAGTATAGAGGTTCTGAAGAGTGTTCTCTTCCTCCAGAGTGGATTTACTTTTGCTTCTGGAAAACAGTTAGAATAGAGCCCTAATTTGCCTTAATCCAGACTGGGATTGCCCTGATCTGAGTTGGGATTCAGTCTTGCTGTTGACAGAGCTGTTTCTGGTTCTTTGTTACATGTTGGTGCAGCCCTTCAGGGATCACAACTGTGAGCCCGAGGCCCCTTCTTCTTGGGAACCCCCACTTCCAGTTTTCATTTTCTCAGCCATGTGAGACTTTGCTCAGCTTCTCTGTCTCTTAGCCATCCCTTTTCTTTTCCTCAGAGCCCTAGAAGCATTTGTTTGGGGTTCCCACTGCACCCCCAGCCCCTGCCCCTAACTTTACTGAGATACAATCGATTAGCAGTCACTTTCTGATTGTATCCTCAGCCTCTCAGCTCCACTTCTCCTGTGAATCAGCAACTTCTGGAGAGGAGAAATGGCCCCAACCTTCATCTCACCCGGATGCCTTTCCTTTCTCTCTAGGACCCTGCCCCTAATTTCTGCTGCTGTGTATCTCTCCCTTTTTAAAGTAGACTTCATTTTTTAATTTTTATTTTTTGGCTGTGCCTCAGGACATGTGGAGTCTTAGTTCCCCAATCAGGGACCTAACCCTGGTCCCCAGCATTGGAAGTGAAACAGGAGGACAGAGGGCAGAGCACGACCTTGATAGAATGACCTAGCCCTAGGACACAACATACACTGATTAGAATCAAATGGATCCAAAATGGCAGACAAGTCAACTTCAACTAGACTTTGATCTTCAGTATATGCTCACTGTAACACATCAGCAAGCTGAATGACACACTCAGAGGCACTGTGACAGTTCCAAGGCTAACCATCAAAGACCAAAAAGTGAGCAGTGGCCCCTTCCTGGAAATCTCTGCCCTCTTCCTCAAAATGGTTGAAATAATGCTCCCACTCATTAGCCTATGAAATTACCCAGCCCATAAAAAAGCTAACCACACCACATTTTGAGGCCATACCCTCTGCAACAACCCACACACTCTGTGGATAAATCTGAATAAATCTCTCTGAATAAATCTACTTCTTACCTATCATGTAGTCTCTCACTGAATTCTTTCTGTGATGAAACATCAAGACCCTGAGTTTTATTAGGTCCTGAAACCAGGTCTTTGATCTTAGTTGGAAGACCATAGGTTTTGGCTGGGTTCGAGTCCCAGCCTCGTGGGTTCAGATCTCAGCACATGAGCTCATGTCCCAATCTGAGGGAAAAGGCCTCAGACACATGGTGCCTTAACCACTGGGCCACCAGGGCAGCCCACTATGGTAATTCTCTGACGACTTCAAACAGGTCGCTCTTTAAACATCCAGCTCTTCTAGCTGTGTTCAGTGGAAAGTTGTGTGTTAGTTGCTCAGTCGTGTCTGACTGCGACCCCATGGACTGTAACCTGCCAGTCTTCTCTGTCCATGGAATTCTCCAGCCAAGAATACTTGGAATGGGTTGCCATTCCCTTCTCCAGGAGATCTCCCCGACCCAGGGATCGAACCCAGGTCTCCTGCATTGCAGGCAGATTCTTTGCCATCTGAACCACCAGGAAATCCACTCAATGGAAAGTTGGTCCATCGTAAATTGACTGTTATAGCTAGAGTGAAAATCCAGTTAACAAAGCATTCACTGAACGTCTAGTGTTTGCTTAGCATTGTGGAGCTTCAGTGCATAAAAGAGAAATAACAGACTTGTTCTTTGCCCTTCATTTATGTGGAGAGACACATATGTAGTGGCTGCATGGTGCAATAAGAGTACACTATTAGAGCAGGGAGGCACTAGAGTGAGCTATAATAATTCAAGGAACTCCCTTGGTTCCTGAGCTCCTACACAAGAACAGCACCAGTCTCTCTGTTGATCAGTAAACGTGTGTGCAAAAACCTGCTTTTGGAAAGAGACTGAGTCTGGATTGGGGAGCATGTGGCCAGAGCGTGCCTGGTCTCAACTTTGCTTTGGCCAATCCATTGCCTCATAGTATGTGGTGCCCTGTGGGAAAGTTCCATGCAGAGAGATGCTTCAGCATTATGTAGCTGCTTTCCTTTTCTCTTTGAGTGTTTCTCATTTTTCTTTCCTACCTTTGAATCAAAACTAAATTGAAATCCTTCTATTGAAATGGGCAAGAGAATTTGCCTACAAATGACCTGTAATTGTCATTCTGCATCATCTCACTTAATTTTCACCCTTGAGGTAGGAATTATTTTCCCATCTGGCAAGTTTAAAAGATAAACATTGAGGTTCAAAAAGGTTAAGTCACAGCATTGGTAAGAGGTAAATATTTACCTTCTCTACCACACCCAGGTTATGCCCTTTGCTAAAAGTCTTCTCAAACAAAGGTGCTTTTCTTTTCCTCTTTTCTTAGTCTCTCAATTCCCCTTAGTAATCACCTTTCTAGAAAGTCTAATGCCCAGATATATTGGGAGATAATTTTCAATAACCTTTCCTGGTCTCTCTGTGAACTCAGTTAGCTTACAAGTTTCCCTGAGGCAAAAGTACCTTTTATTTTGGTTGATGTCAGAGAATCAGAAGAACACAAATGTTGTAAAAGGTTCAGTTGAGAACAAACTGCTGGCTTTTCCACTGGGGGGAGGGGGAGGAAAAACAGACCCACCTAAACCACTACATTAAGTTTGCAGCTTTATACCCTTAGGCCTGAGAGACAGTTAAGGGGTATATTCTGTCCTGTAACAAGGAGGTATAGAAACATCATGGGCAGATTGGGAAAATGAACCAAAACTTGAAGCAGAATTCTGTAGATGGTCACGTGAACTCTTCCATTGACTATCCATTTCATTTAACTCCTTTCACCCCCTCACCTCCATGTGGGGTTTTGGCTCATCCCACTGACCTCTTCACTCACAGATAAGCTTGTTGCTGATCTCCGGGCTGAGAGGGACAAAGGATTCACTGTGGGAAGGCTCAGCACATCTGCTATTTGAGAAAGACACCTCGATAAGCTGCTTCCTTGGCTTTCTGCAAAGCAGCAGGTAGTGACCAGCCACAGTAACTTCTGAGGAGGGTCAGAGGAAAATGTCAGACGTGGTTACAGCTTGGGAGAAGGGGTGGAGTGTGGGGAGGGATGAGGAGAGATAAGAACAAGGACGTGCAGAGTAGGGAGAGTTTTTGTTCTCCCATAGGAAGAGTGGGCAGGCCCTTTGAAACCTAGCCATAGCCACTGTTTTCACTCTTCAGTAATGACTGTCGCCTTTGAAATGATACCAAGTGAATCCACTGTCATGTGGGCAAAAGGCTGAACGAAACCTAGAGTTTCTGCCCACTGTCTAGTCAAGTCTGCTGCTGAGGAAGCCAGACAGAGCCCAGTTAAGCCACACACAGCTCAGAAAAAGTAATCCTCTGTTAATTCAACCCTGTTAAGTCTTGAATTGTGTCCCCACAAAATTTGAAGTTCAAACCACTCCCAATACCTTACGAAGTAAACTTATTTAGTGACGGGTTTTTACAGAGATAATCAAATTAAAAGGAGCTCGTTAAAGTGGGCTCCTAATCCCATATGACTGATGTCCTTATAAACAGGGGAAATTTGGAGACAGACATACAGGGAGGATGCCCTGTGAGGATGAAGGCAGAGATTGGGATGATGCTTCCACAAGCCAAAGAACACCAAAGATTGCCAGTGAAAGGCCAGAAACTGGGAAAAGGCATGAGACAGATTCTCTTCACAGCTGTTAGAAGGAACTGACCTTGCTGACACCTTGATCTCCAACTTCTAGCCTCCAGATTTGTGAAACAATAAATTTCTGTTGTTTAAGCCACCTAATGTGTGGTATTTTGTTACAGCAACTCCAGCAAACTATCCCATCTGGTGTCCTTCTCAAATACATTTTCCTAGATGATGGCAATCATTAGCTATTAATAAAGAAACTGAGAAACTGAACAAATGTGAAAGGATAAAAAGATCAAACTATGGACAATGTAGTCAATCTTTTGTAAAGAAAATCCCGGAATGGTTTGAGTCAGGAAAATAAAGACAGAATGACTGACACCTCATCTAATTTTATTCATCAGTGTGGGGGGTGGGGTAGGGGAGGGAAGAGTTGGTTTGATAAAAGGATGTTTGAAAGTTTTGAAGATGCTAGAACGATAAGAGGCTACTGCAAAATTACCAGAGAAAAGTGTAAAGAAATATGGCAGAAGTTGATAAATAGGCAGTTTGCAGGTGAAGTGGGATGAACTATAATAACAGTGAAAGAATGAGATCTTTGGGTCTGTGTATTTTTATATGTTGTTATAATACACATGTGGATTTATATCTTATCCCCTTATTCCAGAAATGAGGTGTTTTTAAAAATGTAATCAAGAACACAAAGTGAAGGTTTGAATAAGAGCATTAGTGAGAGAGAGACCCAGAGAGGAGGCAAGAGCCGGAAAAAGTTGCTTAATTTGTTCGTAGATCTTTTCCTACAATTACGCCATCCCACAGAAGTGAACCCTTCTGGCAATGTCCTTGTTTCCAAATGGTATTGTGGAATAGATCTGTGTGTAGTCAGAGCTCTTAGAATTAAGAGACTTCCTGCTGCCTTTGTGTGTATTCTAGTGGTTATTCCTTGTGCATCTGTCAGAGAAACAGTGGATGCTTTTATTAGAGTTAACATCTTCCAAAGTGAGACACTTGGGAACTCTTAACTGCATTGTAATGGGTGCAGCATGTGACCTCCTCCTAGAATATCCTACATAAGAGCCACTGGATACATAGATTAATATTCAGTAGTGGAGAGTTTTCTATTATACTGGTATTTGGGGAAGAGACTAACATCTACCAAAGAGGCTGACAATATCAGAACATGTCTTTTATTATAGGCTTCATGGAAACAATTTGATTCCCAACTTCCACCTTTCTGTAATAAAATGTTATAATGTAGGGGATGCTCCTATGATAAGAACATAATGTGATATATTTTATATGGTATGAACCACATAAAGGATATGCTACCTAGATTCTAGCATCACAGATTGTTCAAAGGAACTCTTTCATAGAAGGAAGCATTTGACTACAGATTGTAGATACTTGTAAACATGCATAATATCCCTGGATCTTGTGACTCTTATTCAGTGCCTGAGAATTCAGTTCCACTATAGTCAGCCATATCAAAAGGGAAGAATTTGTAAAAGGGCAAAAGTTTGACTCCAAGTAAGTAAATGAAGGATTATCACAGCAGAATTCAGTCATTGGCTGCCAATGTTCTTGGAATTCTTTCTTCTCTTATGGTGCCAATGTTGTGTCCCATCCCACCCCACTCCACCCTCATTGAAGGCCCTCCCTGCCTGCTCTCCCTTCTTGATCACAACATGACCCTAGCAAGGAGGAGCCTCAGATGAAGGAGGGGAGGGTCCAAGAACCTCTACAGCTGGCCCAGGGATGGGCTCAGGTCTCTGTGGTTCAACTACGGCAAAGAACCCATGCTAGTCATTTCCTGCTGGGTAGTAAAGTTCCACAGAGCTAGGAACAGTGGAACTAGCAGAGTTTCTCTGTCTCCTTTTTCTAAGGAAGTGATATGGCAGTATGTCACCCCATCATCCCTTGAGAAGGAAATGGCAACCCACTCCAGTATCCTTGCCTGGAAAATCTCACGGAGAGAGGAGCCTGGTAGGCTGCAGTCCATGGGGTCGCAAAGAGTTGGGCACGATTGAGTGACTAACACACCCATTTATCACTCATTAATTTAAGCATTTTTTTCATTTGATAAACATATATGTGACTGAGATGGGCCAGGCAGTATGAATATGACTTCAAGAAGCTTCCCAATCATCGTCACTAAGATCTTTAACACATGTTTATCAAGTTATTATACACTGTTATAATACAGTGTATAATACAGTTATTATACACTGTAATAGTTACTGAAAATGAAAAACCTGGCCCATGTTCTCAAGAATCATAAAGGAAGATGTTCTGTTATGTACACTGAAATCTCAATAAATTTACCACTCTTACATATGAATGATATTAAAATAATACTATAATGCACATGTTTCAAAGCAGTGATTCTCAGCTTTGGCCCATGGCAGATCACCTAGGGAGTTAAAAAAAAAAACAACTCTGATATCCTCAACCCCACCTCACCAATTGAATTGCTTTGAATGAGATCCAGGTATTAGTATATATTTTGAATGTCTCCAGGTGATTCTACTGTACAACTATTACCGAGAACCATTATGTTAGAATTTCTACCTGAAGCAAGAGTCTGAAGCATACCTGGTACATGGTAGGTCACCTGTGATATCCTTTATTCTAATATTTTGTCCATCTTTGTCACCAAGCTCCCAGGAGGCTGTCTGGGTACCAAATAGGAGCAGAGTAATTTGCCATTCCTTCCCACTCTTCCTCTTTGCTAGAAATACCTGGAGAGAACTCCAGGTTCTCTCACATTAATCACATTAATATTTAGGATTTGAAATGTGCTCATCAAAATGTTCTTACTAGGGAACCTTTAAACTCAAATAAATGACTCATTACTCTTATTCACATGGATATATCAAAGTCCATTATTGTGTATAATTATAATATTCTGACAGCAACATCTCATTACTCTCCACAGCTAATGTCGAGAGGCTAGTTGGAAATTTTTTTAATATATATCGGTAAAATAAGGCACAAAAAGAAAATGGTAGCAGTATTGGAGTCTGTATATTTTGAATTCAGAGTGGAAATAAGGAATATGCAAAAATAAAACATTTTTTCTCTTACCTAAAGATTGGAGTGTAGCTCACGTCAAAAGACAGACTATCCATGGTTATGTGCAGCCACTGGCTGTTTGTTTGTTTTCTAGGTGGCTTATTTCATTTGGTCTTTTTAATAACCAATTTCTACTTAGTCACTGGAAATTTTAAAAAATGCTTTTGATTTTATTCTGTTGATAGTATGATAGAAAACATTATATCAAACAGATTTTGGAAAGAATCCAGAGTTTCAAGAGGGGCTGAGAAGAGAAGGAAGCTTTCTAGGATATTGCCCATGAGGGGAAATGATTTCCTTCATTCATTCATTAAATACGTATTGAGCATTGACTGACTGAATGCATAAGGGAAGGAACAAGGGCCCTTGGATCAGTAAAGGAGACCTCTGGGTTAGTGCTTTCCAGGAAAAATGTTTTCTTATAAAATTGCCCATGCCTTCTCCACATAAAAGATGACACTTTCTTTTTCATGTGAATAAATTTACCAATAAAATTTTCATTTATATGAATCTTTATCACAGCATGTTCAAGCAAAGGCTTGCAATTTTACAATGGAGGACAAATGTGTTTCTAGGCCAGTGGGTGCAGGGGGAGTGAGACGGTCAGAAGAAGAAAGAAAATGGGTATTGTTTTAATCTGATTCTTAGATTCAGTCAGCTGTTGGACCACAAATTATGGTTTGGGTTATTGATTTCGGTTTAAATTAATAATTTTTCCCCCTAAATAAAATACATCTTTGCTTCCTAAGTCTTCTGTTTAATGTGGCAACCCTCAAAGACAGTGGAGGGGAAACAGATGACTCTAACGTATTTAATTGATCAGGGACCTCTGATCTCCCTTGCTACCTGGCCTGGGATGTGTCCTTCAAGAACCATTTTTATTTAGTTATTTATAATTAAGTACAGTTCCTTTCTAGTCCTAAAATAAAATGGCACACCATACCTACATGTATTCTTTTTTTTTTTTTTAACTTTTTGATTTTTGTCTTGGGAATAGCTGATTAACAATGTTCTGATAGTTTCAGGTGAACAGTGAAGGGACTCAGCCGTACATATACATGTACCCATTATTCCCTAAACTCCCTTCCCATCCAGGCTGCCTTATAACATTGAGCAGAATTCCCTGTGCTATACAGAAGGGAAGGACCATTTTTAGATAAGCAATGACTAAGGTAGGCTCCAGTGGTTAACACGTGTTTGAATCACCTGGGACCAGGAAAATGCATGTGCAGCTCAGCAGGGCTTCAGTGAGGACCTGAGAAGCTGCATTTCTAACATGCTCCCCAGTCTTGTCGATGTCCACCAAATATAGTAATACTTTGAATTACAAGGCTTAGGGGACCTCTGGCTGGTCATAATAAAAGGGAAGAATTTGAGTAATTTCTAAAACATTTTCTCCACTAAGAAGCTCTCCCAAACTGATCAAAGCAAGTCTGTCCACTTATTTCCCAAATAAAATCTACAATATTGGGGACAATATTTAAGACAAAGGTTATATCTGAAATCACTCGTGTGTTTCCAAGTATCAAGAGATCTGGTGCTTTTTATCAACATAAAACTAATCTTTAAGATCAGGTGACTCCAACACAATTATATGTACATAATTGGATCTATTTTTGTGTTTAAAAATATTTATGTTAGATAGTTTTCTTCTATTCATGTCTGTCTTGACTCTCAGATTGAAAACTTTGGGGGCAGACTGTGCCCCTCTTAGAACCATAGAGCACACCAAACGTAGGATCCAGCAAGACACCTGGGATCAGCTAGTTCAGAGTTGTCCAAGGATTGCACGGTGACCACTGGCAAACAAAGGGGATGATTTTTGTGGAATATGAACAACATTTTACAATTTTTTAAATAGTTGTATACATATTTTAATGTGTTCTAGGGAAAGCTATAACTAGCATATCTTGCCCAGGATTTCATGGATATTATTACTAGAAGAAAGCAAATTCCAGTTTGATTTCTGGGTCAGAAAGATCCCCTGGAGAAGGGAAAGGCTACCCACTCCAGTATTCTGGCCTGGAGAATTCCATGGACTGTATGGTCCTTGAAATTCAGTCCATGACTGAACCACTTTCACTGCATTTACTTAAATCTTATTTTTTTACTTATTTATTATTTTTTGCTATGCAGGATCTTTGCTGCTGTATGCAGGCTTTCTCTTGCTGTGTTGAGCAGAGGCTACTCCTCTCTGTGGCGCTCGGGCTTCTCATTAAAGTGGATTTTCTTGTTGTGGAGTGCAGGCTCTAGGGTGTCAGGCTTCAGTAATCACAGCTCATGGGCTGTAGATCACAGGCTCAGTAGTTGTGACTCCTGGGCTCTAGAGCCCAGGCTCAATAATTGTGATGCATGGGTTTAGTTGCCACGCGGCATGTGGGATCTTCTAGGACCAGGGATCAAACCTGCGTCACTTGTATTGGCAGGCAGACTCCTTGCCACTGAGCCACCAGGGACGCCCTACATTTACTTAAATCTTAAAAGTGAGGTACTATAAAGACAAATATAATATGAATATTATTTCTGTAGCATATTGTTAGTTGATAAGTCACTAAGTCATGTTTGACTCTTTGGAACCCCATGGACTGTAGCCCGCCAGGCTCCTCTGTCCCTGGGATTTCCCAACCAAGAATATTGGAGTGGGTTGTCATTTCCCTCTCCAAGGGATCTTCCCAACCCAGGGATCAAACCCGCATCTCCTGCATTGACAGGCAGATTCTTTACCATTGAGCTACCGAGGAAGCCCTCACCGTAGCATATGCATATAACAATAATTGTGAGAGTTGTATGTGCATGATTGAGTTTTGGGAAATAGTATTAACTCATCACAATTGATGAAACTTGAGCTCAGACGTCTCACCATATTTCAAAGAATTTAAGATGCTGTGGATCATAGGCCATGTCCTAATTTCAAGGGGCTAAAATGTAAGAAAATTTAATGAATAATGGAATATGAAAGTGGCTTACTCAAACATCTATGATTGAGAGTGTTTTAAAGGTCATTTTCTTCTCTGAGAGCATTTCTGCCTAAATGATCACTAAGTGATGACCCGAAGGAATAACATTCTCATGGTGGAATGCCAGGTCTTACCTGTGGCAAATGGATATGTGAAATGGATTTAGCCAAGAGCCACTGTGTGGCCCCCTGAAGTAACCCTTATAGAAAATGACCTGCTTCCCCAGCAGTGTTTCTCAGCCAAAGACCAACAGAAGAAACAAATCTGTAGACAACCAAGTTGGATGCATTACTCGTTTCCATGAGGGAAAACGAACATCTCAGCAAGAGATGAGAGAAAGGACCTATGATGTGATTTGGGTTTGTGTCATGTGATTCTGAAGGACTTTCCTGTAACTCAAATGGTGAAGAATCTGCCTGCAGTGCAGGAGACCCAGATTCGATCCCTGAGTTGGGAAGATCCTCTGGAGAAAGGAATGGCAATCCACGCCAGTATTCTTGCCTGGAGAATCCCATGGACAGAGGATCCTGGCAAGCTACAGTCTCTGGGATCACAAAGAGTTGGACACAACTGAGCAGCTAACTACTACTGCTGCATGACTCTAGGAGGGTCAAGGAAGTACGCCTTGCTCTGGATTGGGTTCTGCCAGAAATAAAGGTGATTCTATGACTTGACGCCTTAATACCTCTTATCTAGAAGGTGAGAAAGTGAAGAAAACCCAGTGCTGGGGTTGATAAGGAAGCAGCACTCACTCCTATTAGCCGGGACAGGGAGGCTATTTGGTCATTTTTATGGTTTGTAAACATTCTTATTAGTGCCTGTTCAGACATAAGAACAGAGTGGTCTGGTCTTTGTTTTGATCCATTGTGGTCATAAAAGGACCCTGCCTTGTGTTCCTATTCTATAAAACTGTTTATGTTTAACAGGAGAGCAAGGCTTAGCTGAGAGTGCCAGACCAACTCCTGGACGCTGTATTGTTTTTCTTTCTTACATCGTCCTCTGTAGCTCCTTCCTGAACCACCTTGCTCCATTTTCAGGCAAATGCCAGATACAAATTGGCAGCTAGAGTTTTGTATTATGTTAATGAATTTAAGACCCAGTCTTGACTCTGCGGTGGCAGATGCCTTAGTTTAATTCTGAAAGATATTGCCCCACTACTCTGTGTCTTCAGGAGAATGTGATTTTCAGCTGTCATGACAATCGATGCTGTACTTCAGCAAAGGCGATCATCCACGTGTGCATCAGTTAATCTTTCCCCAGACACCCACCACCTTCAACACACACACTTTTTTTTTTTTTTTTTGGTATGACAAAAGAAATTGCCCTACAGAGAATTCTCTGTGATTTCTGTGCTTGGTCAATAGTATTTACTGATGGTGGCAGAAAAAGAAAAGCATCTTGGGAAACAGAACTCTCTCAAGATCTGTGATACTAATGGACACCACCTCCCCAAGCCTAGAGGCACTGTTAACTATAGGTAAGTAAAAGGAAACAAGGTAGATTAGTGAGTGTCAGGATCCTGAAGTCGGGGGAGGGGGAGGATAGGGGACTCCTTTTGGGAATGATGAGAAAGTTTTGAAATTAGATGGCGCTGGAGGGTGAATATACTAAAAACTATTGAACTGAACACTCAAAAGAATGAATTTTGTGATATGTGAATTATATCTCAGTTTTTAAAATCATCCGAAGGAAGTGAAGAGCAAGAGAGGGCAGAGAGGCTTCTCTTACTGGTTATTGTTAGATTTGCTTTTTATTCTGTTTTTAAATATTCATTTGACTGTGTGTTGCCGCGCTCAGGATCTTCAGTCCTCAGCGAGGTGTTTGAACTCCTAGTTGTGGTGTGTGGGATCCAGTTCCCCAACCAGGGCTCAAACCCATGTCCCGTGCATTGCAAGACTGATCGTTAACCACTGGGTCAGCAGGGAAGTCCCATATGTTATGGAGTTTTACAGATCATCAGAAATGTGGTGTTTGGTATTTTCTTAGGAACAGATTTACTATTTGTAATCAAACCTTTCTCCTCTGGATGAAAGTAACAAGTAGAACTGGTAACTGTGGTTGACCCAGTATTTAGCACACTAGCAGGGTTGTAAGCTTTCTCTTTGGAGAAGTTTCAACTGAACTAGGGCTGTGCTGCCCTCTCAACAGTAATTTCTAAAAGATTTCTCTAAAGGCTGAAATCCAATTAAGAGTGAGAAGGAAAAAGCATTCGAAAGCATGTTTCTGCTTTCTGTGCAGGTTTATGGAGTGAACATGAGGGCATAGCGTTCATTCGCTCATCAGTGTGGTCAGTGCTCTGCTAGGCTCTGGGGGATGCAGAAGCAGAGGGCCACGCAGCCTTCCTCAGGGAGCTCCAAATGCAGCTGTGCCACGGACGATGCCCTTTATGTTGCCTCTACATGGCTGAGCTTTTTTTTTTTTTTTTAATGTCTTCTTATACTGATTCCACAGCAGTGGAAATTAAGGCTCTGGAACTTGGAAACAGAAAAGATAAAGGATATTCTTAACTAAAAACTCCTCTCAGTGAGGAACCCCATCTTTTCTAGGGACCTCTTTGAATCCAGAGGCCACTAGAGTAGTATTTATGTCCGTACAAAGGGAATGGGTAGCTGGCAGGGCTGCCCCATCCCAAGCCCTGTTCTTCCATTTTCTTACATTATATTGGGTAGTTTTCTCATGTAGACAAGATAGCCAAAATAGTTACAGGCTTCCAGATATTCTACCATGAGCACTCTTTTTAAAAGAAAATCATAAAACTTCTGTATGATAGTGATTTAAGTAGCTGTTGGTTGAGAAAATGCATTAACAATAGATATGCAATAGAAATTCAATAAAATTTTGAAATGACTTTATATTTTAATAAGCACAGCAGCATCTGTACACATCTGAAACATATAATACTATCAACTCAGTTTATATACAATTCTTAATTTCTCAACTGTCAGTTTCCAAAGATTTAAAAGTGAGAATGTGGCAAGTTTTTTATACTCTATAAGTGGGGTAGAAAATCGATACCACATTTTGGAAAGTAATTGGGCAATATCTATCAAAAATTTAAATGTGCATTCTCCTTGACTCAGCGATTCCACATCTATAAAATTACCCTACGCATGTTTACAAAATGAAGAATGATACTTATTGCAATGTTCCTCAAAAGAGTGTGAAATCTGGAAACAGCAAAAATATTTTAATGAGGAACTGACTAATCAATCATGTAATAAAATACTTTATAGTCATTGAAAAGAATAATTTCTGTGGCATATTTAAGTAAAAATTCAAGTTATAAAATAGCATATATGGGATAATCTCATTGATTTTATACACACACACACACACACACACACACACCGTATTCACAAATACATACAGTCTACAACAGGAATAAGCAACATTTTTTAGCCTTACACTGGAATTTTTCAAATTCAAGTAATGTATGGATCCTCTAAAGGAAAATAGTTCTTTGGATATTCTCTATTAAAATTTTTAATGCTATATTTTACTTAGGTAGATACAAGTATTAGAGATCAGTGTACTCTATATACTTAGCAGCAACTAGGGGATCCCAGAGAGTTAGAGCATTTATTGTAATGGGTTTATCCTCTAAGTAAAAATATGTATATAAGTCCAAAGATAATTTATAAATTATGTGCTAAAAATTTATACAATAGATGATCATGTTTTGCTGAAATGAGAGCTCTGATGAAACTACGATTAGAGAGAGATGTAATCTCAGCTACAAGTCTGTATTAAGTCATTTTGCACCTGACTGGTAAGGCTCTTCTATTTATTCATTCCGGCTATGCTGAGTCTCTGTTGCTGTGCACAGCCTTTCTCTAGCTGCTGCGCACGGACTTCACACTGCAGTGGCTTCTCTTGCTGCCGAGCAGTTTTAGGCATGCGGGCTTCAGTGGTTGTGGCTTGTGGGGTCAGTAGTGGCCCGCAGGCTCTAGAATGCAGGCTTAGTAGTTGTGGCAAGGACTTAGTTGCCCTGAGGCATGTGGAATCTTCCCCAGCCAGGAGTCTAACCTGTGTCCCCTGCATTGGTAGGCAGATTTTTAACTCCTGGGCCACCAGGAAAGTCCAGCAATACTCTTTATATCGCTATTATGCTGTGAAATATGAAAAACTTCATGTGTGTGTTTGAAATTCAAGATTGTCAGACCACATTTAACTAAATCTGTGATTGATTTTTAATACTATGACATGATAACTCTAACTGGGTTTACGCCCTTAAAAGTAAATTAGCCTCTAATTAAAATAAATTAATTTTTTAAATTTTTAAAAGAAAGGTTACTATTGCAGTGTTTTAAAAATATCAAGTATTGTGGGGAACAGAAAAATATCTGACCGTGCTCTCTTTTTTGCAGATATTGAAAAGAAATGCAGTTTCAACACAGCGTTCACAGTCAAAGCTTAGAAAGAAAATGTTAATGAGTCATTCATATCATTTACAAAATCACCATAATTCAAGTTTTCTTATAATTGTTTCTATTTTGTCTGCAAATGAAATGTTCAAACAACCACCAGTACAATGTCCTGTGGCTTTCAGGATAGCCCCAATTCACCATCCACATATTAAGTGTGTTTCTGGCCTTTTCTCATTATTCCTCGTTAATTCAAGTAGTATATTACTTATTTTAATTATGTTAATTTTCAGGATGTCAACTTGAATTCTCACCTTATTAAATACTTTTTAAACTTGTCTTTATATACAAAAATGCCACTCTAGTGCAAATTAAAAAATAATTCAACTTAAGGTTGACAGATATCATTTTGACGTTGGGACCTGACAACCTTATGGCAGTTAGACTTGCTTTCCAACTTACGAACTGTTAAAAACCAGAAAAAGTCAGTCATGTTTATGGCATGAGAAGTAGGATTTTTAGTGAATTTTACTTTTCCTTGTCCTTTCATGTGTAATTGGAATGTTTTTCAATGATCATGATTATTGACATAACAAATTTAAACAATAAAACTGGTTGCCCCACCAACAAAACTGGTGGGGAAAAAGAAAATATGCTGTCACTTTGTCATTTGACTCCTGAAGTTATAAACACAATTGAAAACCGAGGTGATAAAACTGAAGTGAAGTGAATTGAAGTGAAAGTCGCTCAGTCATGTCTGACCCTTTACAACCCCATGGACTATACAGTCCAGGACAGAATACTGGAGTGGGTAGCCTTTCCCTTCTCCAGGGGATCTTCCCAATCCAGAGATCAAACCCAGGTCTCCTGCACTGCAGGCAGATTCTTTACCAGCTGAGCCACAAGGGAAGCCCAAGAACACTGGAGTGGGTAGCTTATCCCTTCTCCAGGGGATCTGCCTGACCCAGGAATCAAACCAGGGTCTCCTTCATTGCAGGCAGATTCTTTACCATCTGAACCACCAGGGAAGCCCTGATTAAACTGAGGTCTAGCTTTAACTGAATGCAGTTATCTTTTAGAGCCTGGATGACGGTATTTTTCATATTTAAGTGTCAAGAAAGCTTTGCAAATGAACAGGTACAATTGCAAATTGTTGTGGTTGTTGTTTAGTAGCTAAGTCTTGTCTAATTCTTTTGTGACTGCATGGACTGTAGCCCGCCAGGCTCCTCTGTCCATGGGATTCTCCAGGCACCAACACTGGAGAGTTACCATTTCCTTCTCCAAGGGATCTTCCCAACTCAGGGATCGAACTCATGTCTTCTGCACTGGCAGGCAGATTATTCACCACTGAGGCACCAAGGAAGACCTACAGTTAAAAATAATTTTGTATAAAGAACCCACAGGCTTCAGACAATAGGTCTATAACCTCCCCTGCTAAGTCACTTCAGTCGTGTCCGACTCTGTGCAACCCCATAGATGGCAGCCCACCAGGCTCCCCCATCCCTGGGATTCTCCAGGCAAGAACACTGGAGTGGGTTGCCATTTCCTTCTCCAATGCATGAAAGTGAAAAGTGAAAGTGAAGTTGCTTAGTCGTGTCCAATTCTTAGTGACCCTATGGACTGCAGCCTACCAGGCTCCTCCATCCATGGGATTTTCCAGGCAAGAGTACTGGAGTGGGGTGCCATTGGGGTCCTTAAACCTGGCTGAAGAAACACTTTATATCCTTCTGTGTTGTTGAAAATTTTTATAATGAACAAGATAAAAGTACAAGTGGTGCCATCTTTTAGTTACTTACCTTACCAACTCACCCTACGCTCCCCATCTCCTTTTTCGGGTTTTCTCTCCCACTGTGTGTCTACTGGACATGCTCTTTCTCACTGGCAGCCAGTGATGAAGACTGATCACAACAGAAAAGAAGAGCAGACCAAGAATTTGGTGCCAAGTCAGAAGCCCAGTACAGCAGAGTGAAGGCTGTGATTGAGGGGTTTTAAAAGTTTTAAGGCCTAAAACCACAGCTAGTGGCTCCACATTAGTAAAGCAAATTCTCAGAGTGCTCCTGACTGGCTGCCAAGGTCTAGATTTGCATAGGGGCAGCACAGAGTCCCCCAGAAGGACTCTGCTGCACGCTGGGCGACTACCTGAGATGACAGGCCTAACGCTTCTGCTGTGTGGGTAGAGTCTGGACTTTGGAGCCTAGCCAAGTTGGTGGGCTCGGTGACCCAACCAGGATTGGTCAGCCTCTTGAAGATGGTTTCAGCCACTCACTTCACAAGGAGACTCAGAAGGTTCGAGGAAACCTTAAAAACTCACTGGTGTAACTCTTTAGTAAATGAAGGAAAAGGAGTCTTAAGAGAGATTTCCTGCTTGCCCAGTGGATCATCTGGAGTTAGACTCCAATTCTTTTGACAGCCCAGAACTCTTTAAAATTATAACACGTTGCAAATTCATCCTCGCTGAGAAAAACCACCTTTCCCCTTTCTGAAAACCACCAACAGCGGCATGCAGAGTCTGCATTCAGTGGGACAGGTTGGCCACTAAGACCAGAGTTCTGTTTTTAAAAGTTGTCTTTTAAGAACTTCTCTGTCCCCCCTCCCCACCTGCTCCCTCTCTCAGAAACTGAGTCCCCTAGAGGAACCGTGCTGAGACTGAGATTTGTGTGTCCCCAAGAGTTAAGAAAGTGCTCTCAGAGGGAATGGGACAGGTGGGCAGATTGCGGAGAGAAGTCAAGCAAGTGTGTGATTCGGGCAAGCCCGGAGGAGGGGAATGCAGCCTGATCCCAAAGAGCACCTCTGAAGTGGAGGGTACCCTTTCATCCTCTTGACCTGAGGCAAGGAGGTTAGTGTTTCATAACCTTGCCTCCTGGCCAAGGGCCTGCCTGCAGGAGCTGAAATTCCAGGGCACTGCTAAGTCCCCCAAGGCAAAGCTACTCCAGCAACCCAGGGGCAGGCCTCTGCAGAAAGCTGCAGATGTGGGCATTTGGGAAGCATAGATGCCAGAGGAGGGTCACCCAGAGCAAGATGCACAGCAAGATGCAGCAGCCTCCACAACACTTCCCCAATATCATACTCCAGTTCTATCAGATTGCTGCCCTATTTCTTTGATAAACCAGATTGAACAGATTACAGACTTAAAAACATATATCAAGAAAGTATGTTCTAGATCATGGGTTGGTAACCTTTTCCTGTAATTATAGTAAATATTTTAGGTTTATTGGGCCACAAAGTGTCTGTTGCAACTGTTACTCAACACTTGGAAAAGCAGCCACAGACAACACATCAGCAAATGCAAAATGCACGTGGCTTCATTCCAGTAATACTTCATGATCAATAGGAAATGTGGAAATTTGAATTTCATGTGCTTTTCACATATCATGATATATACTTCTTTTAAAGCCATTCCTGGGCTTCCCAGGTGGCACTAGTGGTAAAGAACCCGCCTGCCAGTGCAGGACATGTAAGAGACATAGGTTTGATTTATGGGTCGGGAAGATCCCTTGGAGGAGGGCATGGCAGTGCATTCCAGTATTCTTGCCTGGAGAATCCCAGGGACGGGGGAGCCGTCTATGGGGTCACACAGAGTCAGAAACAACTGAAGTGACTTAGCAGCAGCAGCAGCAGCAGTGTATACGGATTATCTGTACGATTTTTCTAGATCCCACATTGATGGGTTCAGTTCAGTTCAGTCACTCAGTCGTGTCCGACTCTTTGCGACCCCATGAATTGCAGCACGCCAGGCCTCCCTGTCCATCACCAACTCCCAGAGTTCAGTCAAACTCACGTCCATCAAATATACAGTATTTGTTTTACTTTTCTATGAACTTATAAACTCTGATTTTTTTTTTTTTAATCCTACTTGGTTTTATTTTTAAAAACTGTCACTGTTTTTCCAACCCATCAATGGGTCACACCACCTCCAGTTTGCAAAACTCTGTTCTAGATCAATCGAAGTCTGTGCTCGGGGGAGTGGTGACAGCGCTGTCACAGTAGCTGTTTTGCATTCATCAGCCCTGACTTACTTGGAATTTGTCAGTAAATAACATAAAGACCTGAAAAAAAAAAAAAGATGCTATCACAAACCTGTTAAGGACAGCATGACAGGTTTACCTGCCTCAACCTGCCTGGTACCAGGTGTTTCAGGAAATTTCAGATGGCTCCCTGTCTTTCTTGATGTAGGAAGCATGAATTTTATTTGAACTGAGCAGAATTCAGAGCAAAAAAAAAAAAGAATTTAAAGCAACTGCAAGCCTCAACCTGAAACCTCAAGTTTGGCAGTTTCAAAGGAGACACTGGGCCATTTGTATTATAGCCATGCTCACCACCAGCTGAAGCATTTGAAAAGTGTGACAGTTTCAAATAGTAACCTCCTGGAATAAATCAGCTAAATATTGAAGAGAATCCAGACCACGGTTAGCTTTAAAAAAAAAAAAAAAACAGAAAACAAAGCAACAACAATAACAAAAACCAACAAACCTATTCACTGTGATTGGAGGCAAACAGTGAAGTGTCTGGTGCTTTCATCTGATGGAGGCTTGCTTCATAGTCTCCACCCCGTAGTTCAGTGGGCATAACTGGCTTCTGGAAAACGGGGCCCAGGAGAAATTTGCCTTTGTTGTTAATAATTGTCTACTTTCCTCTTGTCACTTTCCTCTGGATTTCCTGTCTTGCCTTTTTAAAGATGGGATGGAGAATGGGGAATATATTTGAAATCCTACTAAATGATTTCAGGGTGAGTCCTATTTTAATGTTCTCCTCTTCACCCCCTATATTCCCCCTAATACCTGTGGATCACTGGTATCCTTCTGCCTCTTTCTCTCCCCAGCTTCAGTTCAGTTTAGAAAACACCTATTGTGCACACTGCCCGAGGCAGCTCTCAGGGACACAGTGGTTAATGAGACAGGAACCTGCTCTTAAGAAACCTAGAATAGCATTAGGCCGCTGAGTTCTTTGTTAGCTGGGAAAGTTATTGATGATCAGAGTGATGCTAAGTAATTAATCATTGCTCACAGGCACAGAGATCCTGTGTAGCAGGATTATGGTCCAAAACCAGAAGCCTCTTACTTCCAAAGTCCCAGCTCTTTTATGTTTCATGCAGAAAAAGATAAAGACTCTTAGTAACTGTGTGAGAGAGGGAGAAAGAAAACATTAACTGATGAACTGCTGCCGCTGCTAAGTCACTTCAGTCATGTCCGACTCTGTGAGACCCCATAGAGGGCAGCCCACCAGGCTCCCCCGTCCCCAGGATTCTCCAGGCAAGAACACTGCAGTGGGTTGCCATTTCATGTAAAGAAATACTTCAAAAAAGGATCCCAGGATACCCTTCAGTTCAGTTCAGTCACTCAGTTGTGTCCGACTCTTTGTGACCCCATGAATTACAGCACGCCAGGCCTCTCTGTCCATCACCAATTCCTGGAGTTCACTCAAACTCATGTCCATCGAGCTGGTGATGCCATCCAGCCATCTCATCCTCTGTCGTCCCCTTCTCCTCCTGCCCCCAATCCCTCGCAACATCAGGGTCTTTTCCAATGAGTCAACTCTTTGCATGAAGTGGCCAAAGTATTGGAGTTCAGCCTCAGCATCAGTCCTTCCAGTGAACACCCAGGGCTGATCTCCTTTAGGATGGACTGGTTGGATATCCTAGATTCTAATAAATTTTATTTTCTTATCTAAAATGGTCTCTTTAAAATATCTTAAAATATGCCATAATGTATCCATATTATGTTTTGAATTTTAAGATAGTAATTTTTATAAATAGTAATTTGCTTTTCTGATTATAGAAGATTTAAACATGCTTATTTTTAAAACTTTAAACAATAATGATAGCTAGAAAGTAAGATTTCCCCCAAACCTTCCATTGTTCAGTATATGCTCCTCTAGTCTTTATACTACAAATTAACATGCATTCATACATATATTCATATATATGTTTATCTATAAGGTGGAAGTGAACTCTCTCAGTCGTGTCCGACTCTTTGTGACCTAGTGAGCTGTAGCCCACCAAGCTCCTCTGTCCACAGGAATTCTCTAGGCAAGAATACTGGAGTGGGTTGCCATTTCCTTCTCCAGGGATCTTCCCGACCCAGGGATTGAACTTGGGTTTCCCTCGTTGCAGGCAGATTCTTTACCCTCTGAGCCACCAGGGAAACCCTATATATAAGCTATATAAGTGTACACACAATGTAACATTTTTAAAAGTTATAATTGAGATATATATATATACATATATATATATACACACACACCTATATGTATATACCATATGTATGCATATATGATAACTGTTTAAAGAATTATATTTGGGGCACTCTTTCCATATAAGCCCACATTATTTTTTTAGCAGTAGCTTAACATTCCACGCATTGTATGCTTATACAATTAAATGGTTTTCAGGTTTTAACTCTTAATAACAATCGAACAGCTTTAAACATTACTTACATACAAATGTAAGCATAGAGTACATTCTTGGGATTGAGGTTATTTACTCATAAGAGATAAACACAATATGCCAGATTATTCTCCCTTCAACAGGATACAAGTATTTCTCTACAACCATGAAATGTTGTGTGTGTTATAGATTGTAAATTTTCACAGTCTAGTGATGGGGAAAATGAATCCTGATTATTGTTTTAATTTGAATATTCAAGATTGCTAGTGAGTTTGATCATCTATTTCCATGCTTATTAGCCACTTGCGGTTTTTCCATTTTGGGGGATATAATTCACATAACATAAATTCACCATTTTCAAATACATATGTCAGTGGTGTTTATTATATTCACAAGCTTGTGCAACCACCACTTCTGTCTAGTCCCAAGACATTCTGGATATTTCCTGTAAATGAAATCACATACAGTAATATATGGACTTTTGTGGAGTTAGCATAATGTTTTCAAGGTTTATCCATGTTGTAGCAAGTATCAGTACTTTATTTTTTATGGCTGAATAATATTCCATAGTATGGACATATCACATTTGGGGTTTTTTTAAGATTTATTTATTTTAATTGAAAGATAATTGCTTTACAGTATTGTATTGATTTCTGGCATACTTCAACATGACTCAGTCATAGGTATGCATTCCCCACCCCACACCACCCCTCTAGGCTGTCACAGAGCACCGGTCTGAGCTCCTGAGTCATACAGCAAATTCCCACTATCTGCCTCGCTTATGGTAATGTATGTGTTTCCATGCTACTTTCTGTTCCTCTCACTCTCTCCTTCCCCCCAACCGTCTCCACAAGTCTGTTCTCAATGTCTGTGTCGCCTGCTCTAGTAATAGGTTCATCAGCACCATCTGTCTAGATTCCATATATATGCATTAATACATGACACTTGTTTTTCTCTTTCTGACTTACTTCGCTCTGTATCAACATTTTGTTTATACACTCATAAATTGATAACCATCGGGTTATTCCCACTTTTTGCCTATTATGAATAACGTTGCTGTATACATTTGTGTACACATTTGTAAGAACATATATTTTTACTTTTCTTGAGTATATACCTATGATAGAATTGCTGGGTCATGAAGCAATTCCATGTTTAAATCTTTGAGGCACTGTCAAGTTGTTTTCCATGTGACTGTAGCACTTGTGTTCCAGTTAGCAGTGCATGAGGGTTCCAGTTCTGTACATCTTTACCAATATTTGTTATTGTCCTATAATTCCCCAAATTGTAACCATCCTAGTACATGGAAAGCGGTATCTCATCATGGTTTTGATTTGCATTTCCCTAGTGACTACTGAGGTTGAGCAATTTCTGATGTGCTTATTGGCCATTTGAATATCTTCTTTAAAGAAATATCATTCAAATGCTTTGCCCACTTGAAAATTGGTTTATTTGTTCATTTTAAAATTATTTAATTGTTGACTTGTAAGTATTCTTCATATACTGTCAACACTACCAATTCCTCATGACATGATTTGCAAATTTTTTTCCCATTCTGTGACTTACCTCTTCACTTTCTTCATAGTGTCCTTTGATATATAAATTTTTTTTTAATTTTTTAAAAGTCCTATTTTTTTTTCCTTTGGTTGCTCTCCTTTTGCCATCATATCTAAGAAAATTTTGCCAAATCCAAGGTCACAAAGATTTACCTTTGTGTTTTTTTCTATGAGTTTTCTAGTTTTAGCTCTTAACCTGGGAACTTTGATCTATTTTGAGTTAACATTTGTATATGCTATGAAGTAGGTGTCCAAATTTATTCTTTTGAATGTCAATATCCAGTTGTCCTAGCACCCACTTGCCTTTTTAACCCTATAATCTTTCTAGTCTTACCTTTTCCCCATTTTTTCCTTATTGGGTTGCTAAGTGGCATTTTTATAAATTTGTAAGGGTCATCAGTATAAGAAAATCAGTCACTTTCCATATGGATTATAAATATTTTTCTCAACTTACAATTCATCTGTTAACTTTGCTTCTGGTAGGTTTTGTTTGTTGGTTATTTTTACATTCCTTTGTTGGATTTTTAGCTATGCAGGTGTTTTAAATTTTTAGTCATCAAATTTACCAGTGTCTGTGTTTATGGCTTCTGGTTTCCCTGTCAAGGTTTCGTCTGTAGAATATCTTCTGAAGTGGTAACAAAACACTGAAGTGTTAGAGATCAACATCATGAGAAATATGCAAGTGACAAGTGAAGCTGTGAAGGTAGGTGAGTCCTCTGGAAGAAACTACACAGAGACAACAGAGCGGTGGGCCAAGTGCTGTGCATTCAGCAGTGCCCAGGCCAGGGGTGAAGGGAGAAGACGAGAAAGAAATCCAGAAGAAACAGGCGAGCGAGGAGGGTGGGAAAGTGGAAAATGGAGACCACTAGCCAACAGAGGCAAGCAGGGGAGTTATTGAGAGGCAGCTTCAGCAGGAGGCCCAGGAGAGCAGCGGGATATCAGATGGGCAGTTAATGCCCAGACGCTTATAGCGGAAAAAGGAGACAGCTCACCTAGGACGTGTGGCGGTGAGAAGACAGATCATTACAGGGTGCTAAACGGCCTAACAGAGGTTTATGTTCTTTACAGGATAAGAAAAATGAGGTAATTTTGCCATGGTTTAAGGTTAAGAACAGGAGAGTTTTACTGATTAAAAATAAGGATTTAGGAAGCTTAGTTAATTCCCATGATGCTGGGGATTTCGATCCTAAGAAATGTTGAAAGCTCCGTGAGTAGAAGCTAGAAGTTGGCAGGGGGCGGGGGCGGTGGCGGAAGCCAAGCATTTAAGTGAGTTAATATAGGTAAAGTGCTTCTACAGTACATGCGTGAGTTTTGGTCTCTGGGAAGCAGACACAAAGATGGAACTGGAGTGCAAAAGATTATTGGGTGTAATGCCATTAAGAGAAAAGGAGGCAAGATTGGGCAGGGAAAGTCTTGAGACCAATTCGCAGATCTCATAGCAACTCTGCCACCCCAAAAGGAACTCTGGGGTAAGGCTGCTCATTAGAGGAGTCCTGGGTTAGGCAGCATCATCTTTCAGGATTTGAAACACCTCAACTGGATTTCCATCACCTTCACTAGCTCTGTTCATAGTGATGCTTCATAAGAGCCACTTGACTTCGCATTCCAGGATGTCTGGCTCTAGGTGAGTGATCATCACACTATCATGGTTATCTGGGTCATGAAGATCTTTTTGTAAGTTGTTCTGTGTATTCTTGCCACCTCGTCTTAATATCTTCTGATTCTGTTAGGTCCATACCATTTCTGTCCTTTATTGTGTTCATCTTGGCATGAATTGTTCCTATGGTAGCTCTAATTTTCTTGAAGAGATCTCTAGTCTTTCCCATTCTATTGTTTTCCTCTATTTCTTTGCACTAAACACAGAGGAAGGCTTTCTTGTCTCTCCTTGCTATTCTTTGGAACTCTGCATTTAAATGGATATCTTTCCTTTTCTCCTTTGCCTTTTGCTTCTCTTTTTTCTCAGTTATTTGTAAGGCCTTCTCAGACAACCATTGTGCCTTTTTGCATTTCTTTTTCTTGGGGATGGTCTTGATCACTGCCTCTTGTACAATGTCATGAACCTCTATCCATAGTTCTTCAGTCACTCTATCAGATCTAATCCCTTGAATCTATTTGTCACTTCCACTGTATAATTGTAGGGGATTTGATTTAGATCATACCTGAATGGTCTAGTGGTTTTCCCTACTTTCTTCAATTTGAGCCTGAATTTGGCAATAAGGAGTTCATGATCTGAGCCACAGTCATCTCCCAGTATTGTTTGTACTGACTGTATAGAACTTCTTCATCTTCCACATTGCAAAGAATATAATCAATCTGATTTAGGTGTTGGCCATCTGGTGATGTCCATGTATAGAGTCTTCTCTTGTATTGTTGGGAGAGGGTGTTTGCTATGACCAGTGTGTTCCCTTGGCAAACTCTGTTAGCCTTTGACCTTTTTCATTTTGTATTCCAAGGCCAAATTTGCCTGCTACTCCAGGTGTTTCTTGACGTCCTACTTTTGCATTCCAGTCCCCTGTAATGAAAAGGACATCTTTTTGGGTGTTAGTTCTAAACGGTCTTGTAGGTCTTCATAGAACCATTCAGCTTCAGCTTCTTTAGCGTTTCTAGTCAGGGCATAGACTTGGATTACTGTGATATTGAATGGTTTGCCTTGGAAACGAACAGAGATCATTCTGTCATTTTTGAGACTGTGCCCAAGTATCGCATTTCAGACTCTTTTGTTGACTATGATGGCTACTCCATGTCTTCTAAGGGATTTTTGCCCGCAGTAGTAGATATAATGATCATCTGTTAAATTCACCCATTCCAGTTCATTTTAGTTCACTGATTGCTAAAATGTCGACATTCATTCTTGCTGTCTCCTGTTTGACCACTTCCAATTTGCCTTGATTCATGGACCTAACATTCCAGGTTCCTATGCAATATTGCTCTTTACAGCATCGGACTATACTTCCATCATCCATCATATGCACAATTGGATGTTGTTTTTGCTTTGGCTCTGTCTCTTCATTCTTTCTGGAGTTATTTCTCCATTCTTCTCCAATAGCATATTGCGCACCTACCGACCTGGGGAATTCATCTTTCAGTGTCATACCATTGTGCCTTTTTGTACCTTTCATGGGGATCTCAAGGCAAGAATACTGAAGTGGTTTGCCATTCCCTTCTCCAGTGGGCCATGTTTTGTCAGACCTGTCCACCATGACCCTTCTGTCTTGGGTGGCCTTACATGGCATGGTTACATTGAGCAAGACAAGGCTGTGGTCCTTGTGATCATTTTGGTTAATTTACTGTGACTGTAGTTTTCATTCTGTCCGCCTTCTGATGGATAAGAATAAGAGGCTAATGGAAGCTTCCTGATGGGAGAGACTGACTGATGGGGAAACCAGGTCTTGTTCTGATGGGCGGGGCCATGTTCATTAAACTTTAATCCAATTTTCTGTTGATGGGCAGAGCTGTGTTCCCTCCTTGTTACTTGACCTGAGGCTAGACTATGGTAGAGGTAATGAAGGCTTCCCTGGTGGCTCAGAGGTTAAAGCGTCTGCCTCCAATGTGGGAGACCCGGGTTCGATACCTGGGTTGGGAAGATCCCCTGGAGAAGCTGGAGAAGGATATGGCAATCCATTCCAGTATTCTTGCCTGGAGAATCCCATGGACGGAGAAGCCTAGTAGGTTACAGTCCACGGGGTTGCAAAGAGTCGGACACAACTGAGCGACTTCACCTTCACCTTCACCACCTTCAATGAAGATAATGGTGACCTCCTTCAAAAAGATCAGTTTTCATTCCAGTCCCAAAGAAAGGCAATGCCAAAGAATGCTCACACTACTGCACAACTACACTCATCTCACAAACTACCAAAGTAATGCTCAAAATTCTCCAAGCCAGGCTTCAACAGTATGTGAACCGTGAAATTCCAGATGTTCAAGCTGGAGTTAGAAAAGGCAGAGGAGCCAGAGATCAAATTGACAGCATCTGATGGATCATCAAAAAAGCAAGGGAGTTCCAGTAAAATATCTACTGCTGCTTTATTGACTATGCCAAAGCTTTTGACTGTGTGGATCACAACAAACTCTGGAAAATTCTTAAAGAGATAGGAACACCTGACCACCTGACCTGCCTCCTGAGAAATCTGTATGCAGATCAAGAAACAACAGTTAGTACTAGACATGAAACAACAGACTGGTTCCAAATAGGAAAAGGAGTACATCAAGGCTGTATATTGTCACCCTGCTTATTTAATTTATATGCAGAGTACATCATGCAAAATGCTGGGCTGGATGAAGCACAAGTCGGAATCAAGATTGCAGGGAGAAATATCAATAACCTCAGATACGCAGATGACATCACCCTTATAGCAGAAAGAGAAGAAGAACTAAAGAGTCTCTTGATGAAAATGAAAGAGAAAAGTGAAAAAGTTGGCTTATAACTCAACATTCAGAACACTAAGATCAAGGTATCTGGTCCCATCACTTCTTGGCAAATAGACGGGGAAACAGTGGAAACAGTGACAGACTTTATTTGGGGGAGGGGGCTATAAAATCACTGCAGATGGTGACTGCAGCCATGAAATTAAAAGACACTTTTTTGAAGAAAAGCCATGACCATCCTAGACAGCATATTAAAAAGCAGAGTCATTACTTTACCAGCAAAGGTCCTTCTAGTCCAAGCTATGGTTTTTCCATAGTAACTATGGTTTTTCCATATTAGCTATAGTAGTCATGTATGGATGTGAGAGTTGGACTATAAAGAAAGCTGAGCACCAAAGAATTGATGCTTCTGAACTGTGGTGTTGGAGAAGACTCTTGAGAGTCCCTTGGACTGCAAGGAGATCCAACCAGTCCATTCGGAAGATCAGCCCTGGGTTTTCTTTGGAAGGAATGATGCTAAAGCTGAAACTCCAATACTTTGGCCACCTGATGGGAAGAACTGACTCACTGGAAAAGACCCTGATGCTGGGAAAGATTGAAGGTGAGAGGAGAAGGGGACAACAGAGGATGAGATAGTTGGATGGTATCACCGACACAATGGACTGAGTTTGAGTAGGTTCCAGGAGTTGGTGATGGACAGGGAGGCCTGGTGTGCTGTAGTCCATGGGGTCCCAAAGAGTCGGATAACTGATCCACTGAACTGAACCTGGCTAGGCAGCAAGGGGCCTGGCCCCAAACAATAGTCAGGGGATAAGTGTCAAGGATGTAGGGAGGGGTGTGGCGGCTGGATGGGCTTGCAAATTTAAATAGAGACCAAGAGGTGAGTTGGTGAGAGTGGGGTATTAGAGAAGATCGAGGAAGAGAGATGGGGGTGTAGATTAAGAGCTGATGAGATCTGAGAGGATGGAGAGGGGAGGGAACATCATATGGAGTCCTTATAAGACTTTGGCTTTTGTATACGTGATATGGGCTTCCTAGGTGGTGGGAGTGGGAAAGAACCCACCTGCCAATGCAGGAGACATGTGAGACGAGGTTTGATCCCTGGGTTGGGATGATCCCTATAGGAGGGCATGGCAACCCACCCTAACACTCTTGCCTGGAGAATCCCATGGACAGAGGAGCCTGGTGGGCACAGTCCACAGGGTTTCTAAGAGTCAGGCCCAACTGAAGTGACTTAGCACGCATGCATAAATGGAATGAGAAAAAGACTGCGGGGTACTGAGCAGCAGAGTGACATGACCTGCCTAACGTCTTACAAAGACAGTGGGTGCTCCTTTAAGAGCAGGATGAGTTTAAGAATAGGGCATGGAAGCAGGGAGACGATGGACCGGGGTGGTGGCAGTGAAGATGGTTGAGACGGTCAGATAGATTCTGGGTATGACTAGAGCCAATAAGAGTTTCTGATGGATTAGACATGGAATGTGAGCAAAAAAGAGGAATTAAGGATAAAGCTACATGTATTCATTCTCCACTGCTCTGTAACACATAACCCCCAAACTTATAGAACTGTGAGGTAATAAACAAGCAGTGTTTTAAACTGCCATATTTCTTGTGGCAGCCATGGAAAATGAATACTTTTCCAAGAAGCTTACCTTTAAATATTTATTGCACTAAAATCTGTCACTCCATTCTGTCTACCATTAGACCTAAGCACATCCTTTCTTAGAATACAGCCCATTTCACCCTTCCTTCCCTTCTTTGGTCCAGATTCCCTGGGCATTCTCCACCCTAGTTACTTTTCTCTAATGTATTGTTTTGTTTAGTTCCCTGGATTTGCATTCTAGATAAATGTGAATTTACCATAACAACAATATGTTTGAAAAGTCTTTGCCAATTTGGAGTATCTTACTCTTCTATTATGAAGGAGAATATTCCTGTCTGTGTTACTGAAGATAAACATTATTTTTCTGGATCATTAACCATTTTATTGTCCATAATAGAAAAACATCATTTAGAATGACCTGAAATCGAGGACAATGAAATAGGAAATTGTCAGAAAGCTTTCAAAGGTAGGAATCTACATGAATATTATAGATTGTGATATTTAATTAGGATTAAAATCCAATGCTTAGGATTTCTCCAGGTGACATAAACTCAGTGAAGAACAGCAGAATCTGGGGTTGAGATGCTGTATTTCATCTGTCTAGCCAGGCCTCTGCTTGCAATAAGTATCCTTCCTTGGTTCTTACAATAGGAGGCAATACCAGGAGCTTTGTGAAGACATCAGGGAAGGCAAATGGGGCTCCTTATTGTCATTATCCTCAGGTGAGAGCTCCTGAAATCTCCTAGCAGCAATTCATGGTCAGCCAGAAAAAAAATGGATAAAATGAGGGGGAGAAAAAAACAACTTTAAGATTGAACAAATGGAGGAAACCTAGGAAGGGGAACAACATGTGAAAGATCATTAAAATGATTAACTATCTCATAAAAAGGTGACCTTAAAGGCAGAATGCCATGGGAGAAGTGGGGCCACTGGGAATACTTTGGAAAGTGACCAAGTAACTAGGTTTGATAACTGAAGAGAGTGGGTGATTGTCTTGTTTTCTTTGTATTGGATTTGAAGTACCAGTTTTATGCATATATGGACATTTTCCCTCAATCAAAAGTTTAACTTCTTTGGAAGAATGGCTGTCTTGTGAAATCTTTGAATAAAATAAATAACAAGTACTTGGAAAATAATTAATTGAACTGAAATGACGTTGCCTGTTGACTGGCTAAATAACAGATGAAGATGTTGTTGTTCTAATTAGAATACAAATCTCTTGGGAGAAAGCTAGATTGAGTCAGAAGAAAGCATATGTTTCTGACTATCCATCCTTCCTCCTCAAATAACCCACTGCTTGGTGGTGTTTTTTAAAATGTGGTCCAAGGACTTCTACATTAGAATTGTCTGGTGATGTTCGTTAGTTGAGAATGCTACATCCTACTGCTCAGGTTAGACCCACTGAGTCAGAATCTGGAAGGTACTTGTGTTTTTCTAAAATTAGAGTGTAATTTCACATACAATTAAATATATATATTTTAAGTGTATCAGTCAATGGGATTTGAAAAATATGTATACCCTATGAAACCACCATGCCATCCAGGACTTCTATCATTCCAGAAAGTTTCCTTAGGCCCTTTACAGTCAATTAACCCCACTCTTGAGAAGCAGCCACTATTCTCATTTCTATCACACCACATATACCATTTTGAGTCAGGCTTCTTTAGTTTAGCATGTTTTGATTTTCATCCATGTTGTGACATGTATTGGTAGTTCCTTTTTATTGCTGAGTAATATTCTATTTCAAGAATAATCGGCGATTTGTTTATACATTCACCTGTATGTATTTGAGTTGTGTATTCCTTTTCTAGGCAGTGTACTTACGGTTGTTCAGTCATATCCAACTCTTTTGGGACTCCATGGGTTGTAACTTGCCACGCTCCTCCTACCATGGGATTTCCCAGACAAGAATGCTGGAGTGGGTTGCCATTTCCTTCTCCAGGGGATCTTCTTGACCCAGAGAGCAAATCCACATCTCCTGCTCTGGCAAGCGGGTTGTTTACCACGGAGCCACCAGGGAAGCCCCAGGCAGTGTAGTAAATTACCACAAGTGTAGCAGTTTTAAAAACACACAATTATTATCTCACAATTTCCATGCATCAGGAGTCTAGACATGACTTAGCTGCGTCCTGTGCGCAGAGTCTCACAAAACTGGATCCACAGTGTTAGCCAGTCTGCGTTCCTGTCTAGAGCTCGGGGACCTCTTCCAAGTTCAGAAATCAGATCCTTGCAGTTGTGGAACTGAGACTCTTGGCTTCTTACTGGCCATCAGTTGGAGGCTGCCCTCTGCAGTTCCCTGCCACGTGGCCCTTCCATAGACAGTTTACAACAGGGCTATATGCTCCACTAAGGCCAGCAGGAGAGCTCCCTTTCAGTGTACTTAAACAGAATCTTTTAAAAGTACAACTGTAGGAATGACATGCTATCATCTTTGCTGTATTGGATAGAACAAGTCACAGATTTCACCCAGGCTCTAGGAAGGGAAGTATAAAGGCTATTGATTATCCAGAGTCATGTTAGAGTGTATCTACCAGAAATTGTTTCTATTTTTTAGTTATTATGAATATGAGTCTTAAAAAATTCTTTTTTACTGAAATATAGTTGATTTATAATGTTGTGTTACTTTCTGCTGTACAGCAAAGTGAATCAGTTATACATATCCATATAACCACTCTTTTTAGATTCTTTTCCCATGTAGGTCATTACAGAGTTTTGAATAGGGTTCTCTTCGTTTATAGTAGGTCCATGTTGGTTATCTATTTTATATATAGACGTGTGTATATGTCAATCTCAGTCTTCCAATTTATCCCCCTTTTTTTCCCCCTTGTAACCATAATCTTTTTCTATATCTGTAACTCTGTTTTGTAAACTAGTTCATTTTTACCATTTATTTTAGATTCTACATTAAGTGATATCATACATTATTTGTTCTTCTCTGTCTGACTTCACTCAGTATGACACTCTCTAGTAAATTCATATCACTGCAAATGGCCTTATTTCATTCTTTTTAATGGCTGAGTGATATTCCATTGTATATATGTATCACATCTCCTTTTCCATTCTTCTCTTGATGGATATTTGAATTGGTTCCATGTCCTAGCTATTGTAAATAATGCCGCAGTGAACACCGGGGTGTGTATCTTTTTGAATTACAGTTTTCTCTGAGTATGTGGCCAGGAGTAGGATTGCTGGATCATATGGTAGATCTATTTTTAGTTTTTTTAAGGAACCTCCATATTGTTCCCCATAATGGGTATACTAATTTACAATCCGACCAACAACGTAGAAGTTTCCCTCTTCCACACTCTCTCCAGCATGAATTGTTTGTAGACTTTTTGATGATGGGCATACTGACCAGTGTGAGGTGGTACCTCATTTGATTTGCATTTCTCTGATAATCAGTGATGTTGAGCATCTTTTCATCTGTATGAAAAGATATATGCCCTTTGGCCATCTGTATGTCTTCTTTGGACTAATATCTGTTAGATCTTCCACTCATTGTTTGATTAAGTTGTTTGGTGTTTTGTTATTGAGCTACATGAGCTGTTTGTATTGATATATTTTGGAGAGTAATTCCTTGTTGGTTGCTTTGTCACAAATATTTTCTCTCATTCTGTGGGTTGTCTTTTCATTTTGTTTATGGGGTTTTTGGGTTTTTTTGCAAAAGCTTTTAAGTTTAATTAGATCCCATTTGTTTGTTTCTGCTTTTATTTTCATTACTCTAGGCAATGGGTCAAAAAGATCTTGCTGCAGTTTATGTCAGAGAGTGTTCTACCTGTTCTCCTCAAAGAGTTTTATAATATCTGACCTTATATTTAGGTCTTTAATCCATTTTAAGTTCATTTTTTTGTGTGATGTTAGGGAATGCTCTAATTTCATTCTTTTATATATAGCTATCCACTCTCCCAGTACCACTTACTGAGGAGACTGTCTTTTCTCCACCTAGTACCCAAGTCTTTATGTGAGCATCTGCTTTCACTTCTCTTGAGTAAATTCCTAGGAGTGGAATTGCTTGGTCACAGAGTAGTTGTGTGTTTAACCTTATGGGAAATTGGCAAACAGCTTTTCAGAAAGACTGCACAGTTTTACACTCCCATCAGCAACGTTATGAGTTCCAGCTGCTCCCCTGCTATACCTGTATTTGCTGTTGTCTCTCTTTGTCATTTTAGCCACTTTCCACTGGATGTGAATTTTGCATTTTTAATGAGCTCTGTGGGCGATTCTTACACATACTCATCCCTGGTTTTAGAGACATGAGTCATGGAGAATGGTTTCAAGACTAGTCAGTTACAGGTTCCTCAGAAGTCAGTCCCCAAACCTAACTGGTCAACTGAATCAGAGGCAGCATTTGTTAACTATAGATTCCAGGCCCTACTTCAGACCTCTGGAATCAGCATCACCAGGACTATATTTTGGGAAACTACATTTTCCAAAAACTGTCTGGGAGATCCTTTGCCCTGCTATGGCTGGGAACCAATTCCCTCACATTTCCAGACCCAGTGTTGTCTTTGGTATGCTCCTCACAGAGGCTTCCCTGGTGGTTCAGATGGTAAAGAATCTGCCTGCAATGCGGGAGACCTGGGTTCGATTCCTGGGTTGAGAAGATGCCCTGGAGAAGGGAATGGCAACCCACTCCAGTATTCTTGCCTGGAGAATCCCCATGGACAGAGGAGCCTGGTGGGCTACAGTCAGTGGGATCACAAAGGGTAGGAATGCGTGACTAACACAGAGGAAACGTCTGTGAAGCGGATCTGGGCTTTGAGAGGGCACTGGGCTACTTCCTTCATTAGTGAAAACCTGTTGGCACGCTGGCGAGCTTGTTTGCTTCCTGTGTGTCTTACCGTATGTCATGGCTTCACAGGAGCAAACAGGATGGGAAGTTGTAGCTCTGATGTTTGGCTTTACTAAGGAGGCATTTCTTATTTGAGTAACTTTTTCTCCAAGTGTAACTCAATAATCTCAAATAGTGACATTTTCAGGAAGCTTTTAGTTTCTTTAAGAAATAATACCTTGAAAGATACGTTCTGTGCTGGTGAGAACAGGATGTGAGCCAGGGAGGAAGACAGAGCATTCAGCACGCAGTTGCAATCCAGGTGCAAAGAGCTGAGAGAAGGAAAGGGGAGGGGGCCTCTGGGGCACTCAGCAGGAGCACCCACCTGAAGAAGGGGTGACGAAGACCCCTCCAGGCTTCTTCTTTAATCATCATTTTCCCCATTACTTTAAAAACTTTATTTCTAATCAGAGGATAACTGCCATACAATATTGTGTTAGTTTCTGTCACACAAGAACATGAATTAGCCATAAATATACATATGTCCCCGCTCTCTTGACCCTGCCTCCAACCACTGCCCCACGCCCATACCACCCTACCCATGTGGACCGCCACAGAGCCCCAGGTGGAGCTCCCTGTGATACAGCAGCTTCCTGCTAGTTGTCTGCTTTGCATGCAGTAATGTGTGTGTTTCCGTGCTCTCTCAGCTCATCCCATCTTCTCCTCCCCTGCACTGGGTTCACAAGTCTGTTCTCTGTGTCTCCACTGCTGCCTGAAAATAGGTTCATCAGCACCATTTTTCTAGATTCCGCTCATGTGTGCGTGCTCAGTCCCTTCAGTCATGTCGGACCCTGCACCCCCATGAACTATAGCCCAGCAGGCTCCTCTGTCCATGGGATTCTCCAGGCAAACATACTGGAGTGGGTTGCATGCCCTCCTCCAGGGGATCTTCCTGACCCAGGGATCAAACTGTTGTCTCCTGCATTGCAGGCAGATTCCTTACCCACTGAGCCAGGGGGAAGCTCCTAGATTCCGTGTGTATGTGTTAACATGCAGTATTTGTTTTTCTCTTTCTGACTTACTTCACTCTGTATAACAGGTTCTAGGCTCATTCACTTTACTCAAACTGTCTCAAATTTGTTCCTATCTATGGCTGAGTAATAGTCCATTGTCTATGCGTACCACAGCTTTATCCATTCATCTGTCAATGGGTATCGAGGTTGCTCCCACATCCTGGTTATTGTAAATGGTGCTGCATTGAGCATTAGGGTACATGTTTCTTTTTGTTTTTCGTTTTTGTTTTTTTTTTTGTATTATGGTTTTCTCAGAGTATATGCCCAGTAGTGGGATTGCTGGATCATATGGTAGTTTTTCTCCTAGTCTTTTAAAGGAATCTCCATACCATCTCCATCATGGCAATATCAATTTACATTCCCATCATAACCATCATTTTTTTAGAAAACCATGATCATGTGAATAGATGCAGTTGAAGTCTTCTCTGATCAGGAGTCTTTTCCCCTCAGGACAGACCCAGGCTGGTAGTCTGTCAAGAGTGAGAGCACGGAGGAGGGCTGCTAGACACTCCCATGCTCCTGGACTTGAGAGTGACAGAGGGAGGGGCAGCGGACAGGGCATGTGACCAGCCACATGCGCCAATGTGGGATGAACAGTTGATAGAGCGTAGCCCCAGAAGGAGGGGACCTCTCGCTGTGCTGCTGATTGGTGTCTTTGGGGTTCACAAACCTCTGCTTCAACCACAGGGAAAAATAAATAAAATGGTGTCTCAACAACCTCTATATAGAGGATGTCTGAAAAAGTCTGGCCACATAGAATAAACTTATTTTTAAACAGTGTACTACTACATTTTCGAAGAATATGCTCCTTGCTATTTCTTTCTTTAACCCCCAGATACCTTTTTAGGTAAATTTTTTCTAAATTTCAGTACACCATAGAACATTCACAAAAGTGTGAGTACTTCTTGTGCTTTTCCAGATGAACAACTGGACTCATTGCTTTAAAGTTAGAATTTCTTCACCTGAAAATGTCTAGAGATGGAAGAATATACTAAGCCTAGCACTGGAAAATGTAGCCAACATACTGTTTGAAAATAACCTGTGTCATGTCGCCCAGCTTTTCAAGCACACAGGACTCTGGCCCACTTAGATCTCGCAGCAAGTGAGGACTTGGGTTCAGGAAGGTCACACAACTTGCCCAGGGTCCCCCCATGGCTCAGGGGCAGAGCCTGGATTTAAAGCTCACCTGTCTGAGGCCCAAGCCCACTTCTCTCTCCTTCAGCGCATCGCCTCTGAGCTCTGACCCCACGAAGGCTTGTTTTGAGGCCATGTGCTTTCCTAATACCTTGAGTTCAGGCTTATTCTATGACATTACAGCCCAGCTCTTAACGCTGTTGAGGGCTTCAGGAAGGAACCATTCTGACACACCAGTGAAAGTGATGGACACTTCCCCCAAACAGTTGAAATTTTTTCTCATGAAGGCCATCCATGGCCTCCCTTGGGGATCGTGGTCTCAGGTAAAGAACCACTTCTTCTTTTGTCTGTAAAGTTCTCTGTTTTTCTACCTCCACCTAACTTCAGGGCTGATATGTATATGGTGGATTTCTGGAAATATTTTCTCTTATGTGAAAATGTTTTAGAAACTGTTGAAAGAAATAGGAGGAGTCAGTGAAACAGAGAATAAAGGGGAAAAATCTCTTCTAATAACAATGATATTATGGATATTACAAGGCTGAAGGCATGATGATTCCCTTCCCTTTCAGTAGAGTCCACGGGATGATAAAGGCACACTCAAAAGGCAGAAGCTGTTGGTGGTCCACTTCCTGTCTGCAGCCAGTGTGCCCGTGGATGTGTGCCCATTTACAAATCCAGCCCTAACTGTCCCTTGGGGTGGAAGTGCAGGGAGGTCAGGGACATGGGCATATGAGTCTCTTCCACGGAGTACCCAGGAAGCTTACCTGCTTCATTTCCTATCTCCTGTACAAATAGACACTGACTCTTCCCTAAGGTGCTGGTCTATTTTTTTTATTGCTAAGAGTCAGAAGGATCTATATCTCTGATTTTCCAGAAAAAGGGTGCAATATTAAATCAACCTTCAAAGTCCCTTGAATACAGAATGTTCATTCCCTCCAAGCTCAGAAAACATGTTGAGAGTGAATCAATACCCTTCAAATTTTCTTCCTGACTGCTCCTTGTCCCCATATCCCTCCCACCATCACCCCAGAATCTTCTGCTGTGCCACACACAGCCTAGCCTAGTGGCTTTATTGTCCCTCTGACAAGCATTTCTCACAAACCAAAACAAGTGACATGCTCAGCTTGCACACAGACATCTTCCATCCTTGCGAGAGGTGCTCATTCACTAATGAATGCCTCCCTGGGGCTTCAGGGACAGGAAGGCAAATGCAGGACTAGGGACCAAAAATGCAATTACTGATCTCTTGGGCACAAGCATCTTAATGAAGTGAGAATGAGCCAGTGACCAACTCAGCTCTTGGAAAGTCTTTTCCAAGCTGCACTGTTTACATCTTCAGTAAATATATTCTGTGTGCCCTCATAGCAGGTCAACTTGACAGCTGCCCCCATGAAGAGATTTCATCAGACAGAGTATCTTCATGCATGCCTGCAATCAGTATTCTGGAGTACTCACTATGTGCTGGCTACTGTGCACAGTCTGGTGGATGCCTTGAGCTCAGGGTCTAATGGAGACACTCATGAGCATCTGTATTAGAGGGAAACACTGGGGACTTAGAAGCAGGTAGGAGGAGCATTGCCTCCAGGCAAGGTGGCTGCAGCTTGCCACTAGTTGAAGCTTTGTAGCAATTAGCCTGGAAGTGTATGGGGAGAAGTGGAAGAACTTGGGGAAGGTGGTTCTGAGCAGAATAGACTGTGTGAAGAGCCAGTGGAAGTGGTGGGCTGGAGCCTGTTCACACCTACTGGAAGAGCCTCTCCTCCCAACCCTGCATTTAGTGACTTGATGCCAGTAGCCTGAACTCAGTTGTGGAGCACAGGCTCTAGGCCATGCAGGCTTGAGTAATTCTAGTTGCCGAGCTCCAGAGCACAGGCTCAGTAGTTGTGGCGCACAGGCTTAGCTGCTCCGTGACAGTGGGATCTTTCCAGATCAGGGATCAAACTCGTGTCTCTTTACCACTGAGTCTCCAGGGACGCCAAGAACTGCCACATTTTGAACCACACGATTCCATTCATAGTTTACAACTGGATGCATCAAAAAAGCAATCAGTTCTCAGGGTTGCCAGCCATATAGGAAGAGATGAACTGGGCCATTAAATCCTCTCTTAGAGTCTGGAATGAGGAAACACTTGGTGAGTGAGGCAGGGAGAAGCAAGCCCAGGGGCTGAGTGCATGTCTTGAAAGAAACTGGGAGATACAGTTAGACTCACACATGGCCAATGAGGCTAAGGGGAACAGAAGCAGTAAGATGAGGAAGCAAAAACTATGAGAAAGCAGAAATGGTGAAATGGAGGCAGAGGTGGGCAGAGGAACTGAGGAGGCAAAATGGCAGGCCACCTGTGTGAAGCTGGACCAATTCTTCCTCCACTCTCACCCAAGGTTACTCCAATTCCTGATCTGCCTGCGGCAGGGTATTTGGCTTCGAGGGATGGTTCCCATTTTTAAATTGGTAGCAATAATGGCAGAAGTAGAAACACAGCTCCCAACACTTATTTTTAAAGGTAACCTGAGTATGTCTCTGTCACTGAAACTATTTATAGTTTTTACTTTGAATGATGTCATTGTAGCACGATTATAGCTCACACACACACACAGCTTTTTTTGCCTGTCTCCTGGATGTGAGAGAAGTGAGGTGGTCGGAATTTCTACTCACACCCCCCAAATAAAGGCCATGACCCTTGAGTGCCCCGGCACATCCTTGCTTACTTTTCTACAAGGGGACAGACTTCTGTGGGTCTGCAACAGTTTTAGGGGATTTGGAGTTCATTGATCTCAAATAACAAGAGCACTTTGCAGAAACATCCCTACTTCCTGAAGCTGATTTTATTCTGATGAACTCTTATCAGTGAGCAGTTGTGCCCTACAAAATAGTTTCTGAAAAGGCTGAAGCATTGGCTATTTCCTAAAGAGAGAGAAACAGAATGTATAAATGCAAAATGCATCTGATGTCCGGCCGCATCCTCAGTTGCTTTAACTCATATGAAAAAGAAATGTTTTGCAACAATTGAGATATTTAGCTCTGAAAATTAGCCAGTAAAGAGCTACTTGGATAATGTTGAATCTTTTTTTTTTTTTTTTTTTACAAATCCCCCTTTGAAATAAATGAGACAGAGGTTCCTTTCACTGCCATGGGAGTTTTCAGCAAAAGGAGAAAGGAGGACTTGATAAGCTCTAAACAGCCTCAGAGGCCATTCATAGACTTCCTAGCATGCTCTGTCATTTCCCAGCGCTGAAGGCCCTCAGTGTGGCTTCTCACTATGGCATTGCCCCCTCCTGCACTCGCCTGCCAGCTGAGCTCTATGAAGCTTATAGCCTGTGACGTGTAGGAAGAAGCTGCCATCAGACATGGTCATAGATTCTGCAGAGAGAGAGATGAGTTGGGAACTGTGGGCTGTAGGAGATGAAGCATATAGGGCTGTTTTTGTACCCTCCTGAATCACACATCTGGTCTCCTGAGCCCAGAGCTCCTACAGCAATCTGGAAAAACCCCTGCTGTGGAGCACGGAGGGAAACCATCCCTCTCTGGCAGAGAGTTCTCTGATTTTGCCTCCAAGCTGCCTCCAGAAACAATATCTATGTTGCCTACTTCTTCACTGAAGTGCCCTCCTCCCTGCTCCATTGATGGTGGGAGTCCACTGACTTGGCTGCAAGATTTCCGTCATTTGGGGGTTCTAAGCAGATTCCGACACCTGACCAGGGTGTCGTGTGCAAGCTCACTATTTCCTCTGCTGGAAAAGCGTCCTCCCCTTCAGGTTCTTCTTTTCTCAGATTTATGATGACACATTCATATCAAATTTTGTTTGAAAGGGTGTAGCCTCTAGAACACCCTACCACCTCCTCCAGCATTCCTTGAAAGCCTCTTTCGTTTACTGTATCTGTCAGTCTCCTTCTTTGTTATAGACACTGGTTTGTGGTAGTTTTCATTCCACAATAGTTACCACTGGGGAGAGGGATGAGGGGAGGGGCAATAGAGGGGTAGAGGAGTCAGAGGTACAAACTATCAATCAGGTATAAAATAACCTCTACAAGGATATATTGTACAACATGGGAGAATGTAGCCAGTATTTTATAATAACTATAGATACAGTATAACCACAATTTTGAATCATTATATTGTACAGATGGCACCAAAGCAAAAACAATACCCAGTTGTGCATGTGACTGGGGATAGAAGCATGGTTAGATGCTGTAAAGAGCAATATTGCATAATAACATGGAATGTTAGGTCCATGAATCAAGGCAAATTGGAAGTGGTCAAACAGGAGATGGCAAGAGTGAATGTTGACATTCTAGGAATCAGCGAACTAAAATGGACTGGAATGGGTGAATTTAACTCAGATGACCATTATATCTACTACTGCAGGCAGGAATCCCTCAGAAGAAATGGAGTAGCCATCATGGTCAACAAAAGAGTCTGAAATGCAGTACTTGGATGCAACCTCAAAAATGATAGAATGATCTCTGTTCCTTTCCAAGGCAAACCATTCAATATCATGGTGATCCAAGCCTATGCCCCAACCAGCAACACTGAAGCTGAAGTTGAATGGTTCTATGAAGACCTATAAGACCTTTTACAGCTCACACCCAAAAAAGATGTCCTTTTCATTATAGGGGACTGGAATGCAAAAGTAGGATGTCAAGAAACACCTGGAGTAACAGGCAAATTTGGCCTTGGACTACAGAATGAAGCAGGGAAAGGCTAGTAGAATTTTGCCAAGAGAATGCACTGGTCATAGCAAATACTCTCTTCCAACAACACAAGAGAAGACTCTACACATGGACATCACCAGATGGTTAACACCGAAATCAGATTGATTATATTCTTTGCAGCCAAAGATGGAGAAGCCTTATACAGTCAACAAAAACAAGACCAGGAGCTGACTATGGCTCAGATCATGAACTCCTGAATTTGTTGCCAAATTCAGACTGAAATTGAAGAAAGTAGGGAAAACCACTAGACCATTCAGGTATGACCTAAATCAAATCCCTTATGACTATACAGTGGAAGTGAGAAATAGATTTAAGAGACTAGATCTGATAGAAAGAGTGCCTGATGAATTATGGATGGAGGTCCGTGACATTGTACAGGAGACAGGGATCAAGACCATCCCCATGGAAAAGAAATGCAAAAAAGCAAAATGGCTATCTAGGGAGGCCTTATAAATAGCTGTGAAAAGAAGAGAGGAGAAAAACAAAGGAGAAAAGGAAAGATATAAGCATCTGAATGCAGAGTTCCAAAGAATAGCAAGGAGAGATAAGAAAGCCTTCCTCAGAGATCAATGCAAAGAAATAGAGAGAAAACAACAGAATGGGAAAGACTAGAGATCTCTTAAAGAAAATCAGAGATATCAAGGGAACATTTCATGCAAAAAATGGGCTCGATAAAGGACAGAAATGGTATGGACCTAACAGAAGCAGAAGATATTAAGAAGAGGTGGCAAGAATATACAGAAGAACGGTACAAAAAGATCTTCATGACCAAGATAATCACGATGGTGTGATCACTCACCTACAGCCAGACATCCTGGAATGTAAAGTCAAGCGGGCCTTAGAAAGCATCACTATGATCAAAGCTAGTGGAGGTGATGGAATTCCACTGGAGCTATTTCAAATCCTGAAAGGTGATGCTGTGAAAGTGCTGCACTCAATATGCCAGCAAATTTGGAAAACTCAGCAGTGGCCACAGGACTTGAAAAGGTCCATTTATATTCCAATTCCAAAGAAAGGGAATGCCAAAGAATGCTGTAACTACCGCACAGTTGCACTCATCTCACATGCTAGTAAAGTAATGTTCAAAATTCTCCAAGCCAGGCTTCAGCAACACGTGAACCGTGAACTCCCTGATGTTCAAGCTGGTTTTAGAAAAGGCAGAGGAACCAGAGATCAAATTGCCAACTGGGTAATGGAAAAAGCAAGAGAGTTCCAGAAAAACATCTATTTCTGCTTTATTGACTATGCCAAAGCCTTTGACTGTGTGGATTACAATAAACTGTGAACAATTCTGAAAGAGATGGGAATACCGGACCACCTGACCTGCCTCTTGAGAAACCTGTATGCAGGTTAGGAAGCAACAGTTAAAACTGGACATGGAACAGCAGACTAGGTCCAAATAGGAAAAGGAGTCCGTCAAGGCTGTATATCGTCACCCTGCTTATTTAACTTATATGCAGAGTATATCTTCAGAAACGCTGAAAGAAGCACAAGCTGGAATCAAGATTGCCAGAAGAAATATCAATAATTTCAGATATGCAGATGACACCACCCTTATGGCAGAAAGTGAAGAAGAACTAAAAAGCCTCTTGATGAAACTGAAAGAGGAGAGTGAAAAAAGTTGGCTTAAAGCTCAACATTCAGAAAATGAAGATCATGGCAAATAGATGGGGAAACTGGAAACATTGTCAAACTTCATTATTTTGGGCTCCAAAATCACTGCAGATGATGACTGCAGCCATGAAATTAAAAGACGCTTACTCCTTCGAAGGAAAGTTATGACCAACCTCCTGCTGCTGCTAAGTCTCTTCAGTTGTGTCCAACTGTGTGCAACCCAGTGATGGCAGCCCACCAGGCTCCCCCATCCCTGGGATTCTCCAGGCAAGAACACTAGAGTGTGTTGCCATTTCCTTCTCCAATGCATGAAAGTGAAGTCGCTCAGTTGTGTCCAACTCATAGAGACACCATGAACTGCAGCCTACCAGGCTCCTCCGTCCATGGGATTTTCCAGGCAAGAGTACTGGAGTGGGTTGCCATTGCCTTCTCTGATGACCAACCTAGATAGCATATTAAAAAGCAGAGATATGACTTTGCCAACAAAGGTCCGTCTAGTCAATGCTTTGGTTTTCCATTGGTCATGTATGGATGTGAGAGTTGGACTATAAAGAAAGCTGAATGCCAAAGAATTGATGCTTTTGAACTGTGGAGTTGGAGAAGACTCTTGAGAGTCCCTTGGACTGCAAGGAAATCAGTCCTGGGTGTTCATTGGAAGGCTGATGCTGAGGCTGAAACTCCAATACTTTGGCCACCTCATGTAAAGAGCTGACTCATTGAGAAAGACTCTGGTGCTGGGAGGGATTGTGGGCAGGAGGAGAAGGAGACGACAGAGGATGAGATGGCTGGATGGCATCACTGACTCGATGGACTGAGTCTGAGTGAAATCCGGGAGTTGGTGATGGACAGGGGAGGCCTGGCGTGCTGCGATTCATGGGGTTGCAAAGAGTTGGACACAACTGAGCAAGTGAACTGAACTTACATAATATTGTACAGCAATTATACTTAAGAAAACAGCTCTTCCATTTATTTGCCAGCTGTGAGTGAATTTCCCAGATACCGTTTCTTGTATGCATTGAAAATAAGTCTGGAGAAAATAATCTGAGACGATCCTAATGACATTATAGCCTAGAAGGATACCCTGTAAGTTCCTTTAAGAACTTCAAAGTGATGTCTATCTTTGATTGATTCAATTATAATAGCTGAATAAACCCACATAGGTCCAGAGGGAAGTCCGCAGACCCACTGACATCTCCCCTCCCATTCCATACCAGCTTCTCCTCACCATAATATGGTCTCCTCTCACTCTGAGCCTGGGGCCCTTGACATTAGAGCCAGGATGGGCTTTATAAGGAGGTGTTGACTACAAAATGTAATCTAGGACATTGAAAAGACAGCCGCACTTGCAATATATTGCCCTCCCGTATTAGATAGGGGGTCTGTGGGCTATAAGTGATAGAAAAATGTAAGTAATAAAAAATATAAACTGGGTTTAAATCATTTTTATTGGTGAGAGCCATTTTCAGTGGCTCAGTCGTGTTGTCACAAAAATAGACACTCTTTACTCCTCCACTCAGATCTCCTCAGAGAGTTGGCTTTCCTGCCTCCTGCCTGTTGTCTTACAGTCACGTGGCATCTCATCTCCATACAAAAGTGAATGGGCAGAAGAAGACTCAAGAGCTTTCTTCTGAAAGAATCTGCTTTATTTATTTGTTTTTGATGTACTATTGATATAAAATTTGTGTTGGTTTGTGGTGTACAGCAGAGTACCAGTGTGTCTGTTCTTTTTCCCCTTCTTTCAATCATGGTTTATTATAGAATATTGAATATAGTTCCCTCTGCTATACAGTAAGACCTTGTCTATCTATTTCATATATACTTGTTTGTATCTGCTAAGCCCCAAATCCTAATTACCCCTCCCTAAAGCCTTCCCCTTGGTTAGCCATAAGATTGTTTTCTGTGTCTGAATCTGTTTCTGTTTTGTAACTATTAATAAGTTCTTCTGTATCGTAGTTTAGATTCCACATATAAGTGAAGTCAGATGATATTTACCTTCCTCTTCCTGACTCCACTCGGTATGATGATCTGCAGATCCGTCTGTGTTGCTGCGAGTGGCATTATTTCATTCTCTTTATTATGGCTGGGTGGTGTTCCATTGTAGCTATATACCACATCTTCTTTATCCATTCATCTATCAGTGAACATTTAGATTGCTTCCATGTCTTGACCATTATAAGTAGTGCTGCTGTGAATATTGGGGTGCATGTATCTTTTCAGATCAGAGCTTTTTCCAGATACATGCCCAGGAGTATGGATCATATGGTAACTCTATTTTTATTTTTTCAGGAAGCTCCAAACTGTTTTCCAAAGTGGCTGCACCAGTGTTACATTTCCAACAACAGTATAGAAGGGTTCCGTTTTCTCTACACCCTATCCAACATTTGTTATTTGTAGACTTTTTAAAGATGCCCATTCTGATCTGTATGGGGGTGATAGATTCCTCACTGTAGTTTTGATTTGCATTTCTTTAATAATTAGTTAAGTCGTAGGTCTTTTCATGTGCCTGTTGGCTATCTGTACATCTCTGGAGAAATGTCTATGAAGATATTCTGCCCATTTTTTTGTTTGGTTTTGTTTGTTTGTTTGTTTTGTTACTGAGTTGTCTGAGCTATTTGATTAAGCCTTTGTCAGTCACATTGTCTGCAAATATTTTCATCTTGTCAATAGTTTTGCTGTGCAAAAGCTTATAAGTTTGGTTGGGTCCCATTTGTTTATTATTGCTTATATTTCTATTGCCTTGGGAGACTGACTATGAAAACATTAATACAATTTATGTCAAAGGATATTATGCCTACATCTCTTCTAGGAGTTTTATGGTGTCATGTCTTACATTTGAGTCTTTAAGCTGTTTGAATTTATTTTTTGTGCATGATATTAGGGAGTATTCTTACTTCATTGATTTATTTGCTGGCTGTCCAGCTTTCCTAATACCTCTGGCTGAAGACACTGTCTTTCCTCCTTTGCATATTGTTGCCTCCTTTGTTGAAGGTTCATTGACTATGGATTTATGGGTTTATTTCAGGGCTCTCTATTCTGTTCCAGTGATCCATGTGTCTGTTTTTATGCCAGTACCATGCTGCTTTGATTACTGTTACTTTGTAGTATCATCTGAAGTCTGGAAGGACTGTACCTCCAGTTCTCCTCCTTTTCCTCAGAATTGCTTTGGCAATTCCAGGTCTTTATGGCTTCATATAAATTTTAGGATTATTGTTCTAGTTCTGTGAAAAATTCCATGAGTAATTTGTTAGAGATCACATTAATTCTGTAGATTGCTTTGGGTAGTATGGAACAAGAGTCTGCATCTTTTATCTGAGAAGGGAAGCCAGAACTCAGTTATATGAGTGGTACTAGACCAATCACTGGCGAGGGAAAGTCACACTGCCCTCACTGACTGGAGCAATCATTATCCATCTCTGGGGCTATAAATTAGCATCGGAGCCCACCTTCCCTGAAATCAAGGGATCTAGTTCTGTGATGAGGGAAGAAAGGGAAGGCGGGAAGATGGTTGTTGGGAAGGCAAACCACTAAGCTGGCTGATGCCTGGAATCCCAAAATTTCTTCATTGGTGCTTTAAACCAACAGAGGCTCTGACCCCAGTGAAAGAAAATTCATCACATTTTCAAGACAATTATATTCAGCAAATATTTAGTTCATCCTATTCTTTAGAACAATACTGAATAGGAGGGGGAAAAAATTAGCAGCAGTAGTAGTGTGTTTGTAAATCTTTAGCAACCAGGTGGGAAGGAACCCTGATTTACAGTTTGCTGGTTTCCCTTGTGTGAATACTCCTGCCATGGTTGGTTTCAGGCTACCAATGGTTTAGCTGCTGGCTCGTCAAGTTCTAAAAAATATAACAATGAGCTCTTATGAGCTCATATGAATCAGTTCTAACCCACCACTGAATGAAGGTACTTGGCACTATTGTGCCAGGCAGTTGTGCTTTACACATTTATCTGTGCTGTGTCTCCTTTACTCTAGCACTTGTAAAGTAGATATCGTTGTTACATTTCACAGAAGGGAAGCCTGAGCTCAAAGCAGGTTGAATCTGTTCCCAATTCTTCTAAAGCTAGGTACTAACAGGATGCCTATCGGAGCTTCAAGCTGAGAAAGCTCCAAATACTGGCAATTTTAGCCAGGTACCAAACAAACCTTTATTACTAGAATTGTGTACACTGTCAACTCTTAGTGTCCTTGGAGTAATAAAGACTAAGCCATACTGAAAGTCATTGGATGCCTTTATTCTTGTTTTGAAGAAGAGAAAAAAGAGAAATGTAACGATCTCATCAGAAACATCCAAAACAGAATACCTTCTGTTCTCGTGAATGCTCTACATCTGAGAGAAAGGTTAGATCCTTCTTGTTTTTTGTGACATCAAAAGAAATGTTTCTAAAACTACTCACATTGGCATTCATTCCTACTTTTAGCTTTACATGGAGGAGCAGGCCTGTGGTCGAATGTATGTCTTACAACATGTGTCTTACAACATTTATTATAGCAGTAATCCCCAGCAGTCTGAGTTGTGACGCTCACTTTTCCCCTTTGCCCACCTTCTTGGTTATAGTGAGGTGTAGCAGTGGTGACGTGGCGTGTGGAAATGCCGCATGACCGTGTTGTACTTCTGAAAGTGGACGGTACCCTTGTTTCTGTGATAGCTCAGTTGGTAAAGAATCCGCTTGCAATGCAGGAGACCTCTGTTTGATTCCTGGGTCAGGAAGATCCCCTGGAGAAGGGATAGGCTACCCACTCGAATATTCTTGGGCTTCCCTGGTGGCTCAGACAGTAAAAAATCCACCTGCAACACGGGAGACCTGGATTCAATCCCTGGGTTGGGAGGACCCCCTGGAGAAGGGAACGGCTACCCACTCCAGTATTCTGGCCTGGAGAATTCCAAGGGGTCCCAAAGAGTTGGGCACAACTGAGCGACTTTCATTTTCACTTTCTTGTTTTCGTTGCCATGGGCTGCCTTAGCTCAGGCTGAGTTTTCTCCAGTCAGTGAGCCTCTCCTCACAAGAAGAAAAACAATCTGGCTCCCTTTCCCCTTCTCCTGGTTCATATTTCATAATCTTGCCCTCTTGTCTATTGACACAGCAGGTTAGGAAAAATTCTCTTGGTGGCACTTCAGCAGTCAGGGGCTCCAGCAGAGTCCGTGTCATCCACTCTCTGTGCAGAGATGGGAAGGAGCTGCTGATCCACTTCTGGGAGATTCCATGGCCAAGTCTACCTGGTGCCCCACCTCCACAGTCTCGGGGTGAGGTTGCTGGCCAGCAACCTCTTTCACTGTTTCTGGTTCACTGGCCTGGTGCTAGAGTGAGGTTTTTGTGCAAGCCTCCATCCTGGGAGTGGCATGAGCTCTCCCCAGGAGAACTTCTGCACTGTTCAGAGCCAGGGAAGATGCTAAGAAGATGGAAAGGTTTTTTCCCTGATGACAGACTGCACTGATGGGACAAACGTAGCCTCCTCTCTTTCCCACCTTATCCAGATCCTGCCTGGATTGTTCCCTCTCAGAGGTCTCTTCCCTGAGGGCCAGCCGGGCAAATATAGCAACCCAAGTTGTTCAACATTACACAGAGGGCCTTAAGAGCTGGGTTCCCCTGCTTACTACTCCTTGACTGTGAACAAAGTGCATTTGCTCCACTCAGAGCTTATCTTTACGGCTGCCACATGCTTTAAAGAAACCACTGCAGTATTTATATAATTTCAGAAAGCAATTATACTCCAATTTTTAAAAAGGGAAAAAATATGAGAAAAATAAAACGTGCTTCCCCCAAATAAATAATTATCTTACAAAGTTGTCCTCTCCCAGATGTCATCAGACATTTACTAATTAGCTACTAAACACTACCAGGAAATCATCCTGGAAAGAGACAGAAGATGAAATTAACCAGAAGTAAGAACTCAAGTCCGACTGGTAGGAAGCAACCGAACTTGTGCTAAAAGGCAAATTCCGGTTATAGGTGAAGATGTCTCTTCCCTGCATTCGTGTTGCCCTTCCCCTCAAAAGTGAACCCATATTTTTGGAGTTTGTACTCTGAGAAATAGGAATTAGAAGAATCCAGCGAGAGATAGTGACCACTGCTGATAGATTCTGAAGCATGTTGTGAACAAAGTAAAGCAGGTTTTAGACTCGGTGCCGCTATAATGTGTTTGAGTCCAAACATATTGTAACGAAAATCATTTACCCTGTCTGTAACCGAGTCTCTCTTGTCACACATTCTGTTTTCTGGTGGTTTTTGAGCCATCTTCCAGTTTCAGGTTGACACTGTTTTAGCAGTGTACTTCCTGGTCATTATATGCTGGAAGGTAAGGCCACACCTTTGCTGAGGGCTCTTAGAAAGTTTCATAGCAGATAGATGGACAAGCTTTGCTCAAAGAGTGGTCTGTAGACTCCTGGAAGTCCACAAGACCTTTTCAGGGGATTCGAAAGGTCAAAACTATTTTCATTATAATACTAAGATGTTATTTGCCTTTGCTGCGTGTTGACATCTGCACTGATAGTGTGAAAGCGATGGTGGTCAAACTGCTGATGCTTTTGCACAAATCAAGATACCAGGCAGTAGTCATTGTGTTCTTAACCACCACAACGTCACAGTGAAAAAGAAAAAGACAAGCCAGTTTCCGTTAAGAATTTCCTTGGTGAAGCAGTTAAAAATATTAATTTCATTTAATCTTGAGTCTCTTTAACATTCTGTCTGACATAATGGGACTTCCCAGGTGGCGCGAGTGGCAAAGAACCCGCCTACCAATGCAGGAGACAGAAGAGCCGCGGGTTTGATGCGTGGGTCAGGAAGCTCTCTGGAGGAGGGGCATGGCAACCCACTCCAGTATTCTTGCCTGGAGAATCCCCATGGACAGAGGAGCCTGGTGGGCTGCGATCCGTAGGGTCACAAAAGACATGACTGAAGTGACTTAGCACAACATAATGGAAAGAATAAAGCACTTCTATACCCAATATAGCTCAAAGAAAAGCAGCTATGTGTTTCAACTTTGAACTCATCTACCCTTTTATCCCCATGGTTATTTTGTAGACATTTTCTTGAAAATGAAAAAAGTGGGCCTATCACTATTAAGAAGACTAACTGAAGATATTTGTTGCCAATGACAAAATTCAAGCTTTAAAAATTACTAAGATTAGCAATTTTGGAAAACTCATATCCACTACCATGAACTTGACAACTTCCCAATACTTCAAGATTTTTCTAACGTTGTTAGTGATGATATTAATGAGTGGTTTTTTTATTGGATGATAAAATGCACATACTTGGAAGAGCCAGTATCACTGAACCAATATTTTCTAAGTGACCAAATATGGTGATATTACAAAATCATTCATGGGTCAATCCAAATCAGGCAGGACAGAGGAATGGATTTTAATGTAGCAAAGTACAAAAATTTCATTGATATGGTTTCTTATTTCACACTGAACTAATCTTTAAGAAACTGCCAATTGTGAAGTTTGGGTATAGTATCAAAGAATATCCATGATTATATGAAAAAGTTGTTAAACTACTTTTCTAACCACATATGTGAGTGACACTGGGTTTTTTCCAAAAAATTATCAAAAATGTAATTTTTAAGTGATCTAATACATAGATGCTTTTAAATTTTTAGTATGGTAAGTATTGATAGACATAATCTTTATTACACAAGCTCTTTGAAGCTCTTCAGTACCTTTTAAGAATACAAAAGGGTCCTAAGTACAAAATGTTTGAGGCCACTGGACTAAACCGGGCACATTGGAAATCTAATTAGAAAGCAATAAAGCTAATCTTGAACAGATGTGCTAAGATGTATGTGACCATCGAGCTGTTCCCTATGGACTGTACGCTGGTGAGAACCACTGTGGCTGGACAACCATGAGAATTTTCTGCAGTATCCACAGGACATGCACACACAGTCTTACTGTTCTATAATCACAAGGCACTTTGGAACTCAAGTTAGCTTTCCTAGTTGTGACAAATTTGCTCATTGCAAATTCGATCTCAAAAGGCTTTATCTACCTCTAAAAATAAAATCTATCTTCAAAGGATGAATGTTTGCTTTCTTAGCAGTAAGCAAACAGCAAAAAGCATTTGCCACAGACTCAACCATTTAGGTATAGGATGGAATTTTGAAAGGTTCTGCAGTGAGGAGAATGCCAGAAAGAAGTCTATTGATTTGTCCCTTTATTCAAAAAAATACGGACCACTATGGGTCAGTTGCTGAGCTGAACGTGGGAGACATGGTGCCGAGCAGAACAGTCCCTGTCCTTTGCAGAGCAAGATAAGACATTAGACAAGGAAGCACATGAAGAATGTTTATTGGCATAAATGTAAGAGTGGAAAAGCACGGGATGCATGAGAGAATACAAGCAGGGGAGATTATCTTTAGACAGGTGAACAGGGAGGCCTCTCTGAGGAGGAAACACTGAGGCTGAGGAAGGTGCTTACCATGTACAGAACAAGGGAGGGTGCTCCAGATAGGAAGGAAGGCAAGGTCTTGGGTCACCTGTTTTGGAGGGTTAAAACCTTCTGAAGTGTGTGGGTGAAAACATAAGCTTAGATGTCTGATTGCCCGGATTCCATGCCAATGGAATAATAATCAAGCCTTATCACCAGCAGGCTGTCTGACCGTAGACAGGTTACTCAACCTTTCTATATTGCAGTATTTTCATCCATACAACGGGAAAGGCAGATATCTCTTGCTTAAAGATATTTTCTGTGGCTGATAAGAGAGAATTCATGCCAAGTTTTAGGCTTATAGGAAAAAAAATCAATAAATTTTAGTGAAATAATATTGTATTTAGTCACTCAGTCGTGTCCTACTCTTTGCACATCCATGGACTGTAGCCCTCCAGGCTCCTCTGTGCAAGAGATTCTCCAGGCAAGAATACTGGGGTGAGTTGCCATACCCTCCTCCAGGGGATCTTCCCAACCCAAGGATTAAACCCTGGTCTCCTGTATTGCAGGCATATTCTTTACCATCTGAGCCACCAGGGGAGCCCAAGAATACTGGAGTAGGTAGCCTATCCTTTCTCCAGGGGAACTTCCTGACCCAGGAATCAAACCAAGGACTCCTGCTCTGCAGGTGGATTCTTTGCCAGCTGAGCTACCTGGGAAGCCCTAGTAATATATTGGCTTGCAGAAACTGAGTAATTGTCCAGGCTGGAGTATCATGAGGATATATTGCTGGGAAAACCAGCTATCAAAACCGGGAATTCAGGGACTTTGCTAGTGGTCCAGTGATTACGACTGCACTCCCAATGCAGGGGGCCTGGGTTTGATCCCTAGTCAGAGAAGTAGATCCTGCATGCCACAACTAAGAGCCTGCATGCTGCAATTATAAGCCTGAGTGCTGCAGCTAAGAGCCTGCATGCTGAAACTAAGACCTGGAACAGCCAAATAAATATTCTTTTAAAACTTGAAATTCAAATGCATGCTAGGGCTAGAGTTTGCAGAAGGGGTTTATCTAAGGCACAAACAGGTGGAGGCTGAGGCTGTGAACAGGAAAAAGTGCCAAGTAATGAGCAGGACAGATGGGAGCATGGGCGACAAGCCCAAGTCAGGACTCAAGGGATGGGACAGGCAGAAGCCCAGGCTTGGTCTCAGCAACTAGAATCAACCCCAGTAAGCTTCATTATCCCAAGACGGGGCCTGTCCAGTTAGGGGCGGCCACCAACTTCTTGTTCCTGTTTGCACCTATTAGTGTGCTGAGCTCAGTTGTACTTTCTCTATATTGCCCTTGGTGCTCTCTCTTCCTGGAAAATGTGGGTGACAGTAGGGAGAGTTCACCCAGGCATCACGTGGAGGCTGGCATCTCTGAGTTCCCTTGCTCTTCAGATTCTCCTTCTGGCTCTAAGGCCCTTGTCCAGATGGCCATCTGTTCTTGCTTCTGTAGCCTAAAGAAGGCTGGAATGACTTGGGCTCTCTATCTGAGCAGCTTCATATTTAAATAAAAACATTGGGGAGTACTTGAAATCTTTCTGTAAGTCTCTCAGAAAAATTCCAAGGGGAGAGATGTAATGTTGCATGACACACAAGCAAGCATCCTAACATTCCTTTTTAACTACATATTGCCCCGAGGTCTGGACGGAGAAGGGAATGGCACCCTACTCCAATGTTCTTGCCTGGAAAATTCATAGACAGAGAAGCCTGATGGGCTACAGTCCATGAGGCTGCAAAGAGTTGGACACGACTTAGCGACGAAGCACGCCCCAAGGTCCCTCTCACCCCAACAGCTGCTTCTCTCTCTTTCTCTTTCTTTGCCTCCCTCTAAGCTTTCTCAAAGGGCCATGATGACTATTCTAACATCTGCTTCTCTTACTTCCTTCGTGGGGAAAGTGAAGAAGGCTCTACTGTGTGATCCTACCACACCCCTACAGGAGAGAAGCAAAAGCAGGTTAACTTGTGTGTCTCTGTCATGCAGCCATGTCATGTTCAAGAGTGAAGCAGGGGACTTGGAAGCTGGTGTGAGCATAGTTCTTAGGCTGAGTCACTACAAAGACTATGGAAATGATCAAGCCTCTGAGATAGCCATGCAGAGTTTCTCTATGTTGTGTCTAGTCCCAGAGTTTTGCGACCCCATGAACTGTAACCTGCCAGGCTCCTCTTTTCACTGGGATTTCCCAGCAAGAACACTGGAGTGCGTGTCATTTCCTTCTCCAGGAGCTCTTCCCAACCCAGAGATTGAACCCAGGTCTCTAGCATTGTAGGCAGATTCTTTACTGTCTGAGCCATGAGGGAAGCCCAGAGTATATACACACTTGAAAATATACCCTATTTTCCAGTTAAAGAAAGTGATATTGCAAAACCGATTGTTGTTCAGTCACAAGTTGTGTCTGACTCTTTGCGAACCCATGGACTGCAGTATGCCATGCCATTTTACAAAATGTTGGTATGAAGCCTGAAATAACATTATCATCCACCCTCTGGCAATGGTGTGTAATGAAACACTGAACTGAATATTTTCTGCTGCCCCTCCATGTCCTCTTTGTACCCTTCTGCTGGGCCCTGGAGGTACACCTTTCTGAACTGAATCAGCTGGTCAGCTTGCTGCTTCACTGCTACCACTAAGGAGAAACAGCAGCTGAGAGGGAGCTGAGGGTAAAGGAGAGCATAGCTGGGCACTGACTCACTTTCTGTGCCCCTCAGTGCCTGGCCACTACAGGCTGGCACCCTCCTCTTGGGCCACAGCTCGTTGCAGGTGGCCCTCTCTCTATGGAACGCCCTCTCTCAGCTCCTGTTACTTCTCTCCTTTGCCCCTTCAGGCCTAGAGGTGACGAGAGTGCCTCACTCTGAGACCCTCGATGTAGCACCACCCTTGTGGCTTCTCGACACATCCTGTAAACAATCCCTTTGTTGTGTCCATCTTTTTCCTGCCAAGACCCTGACTCTCATACCCTTCTAATAAATGAACATCACACAAATCAAATTGAAAACTTCCGAGTAAGAAAAGATGAGAACATTTAAGAGCCCTTGGGACTTCCCTGGTGGCCCAGTGGTTACGACTCTACACTTCGACTTCAGAGAGTGAGGATTTGATCCCTGGTCTGGGAACGAAGATCCCACATGCTGTGCAGTGCAGCTAAAAAAAAAAAATTTTTTAACTTAGGAGCCCTTATTTGGAAAAGACATTGATGGCAGATGGATTAGAGAAAATAGTTTGGTTTCTATTTTGCTTACATCTTCATAAAGGAAAACGATCTGTTATTCATTTAGTAAAGGACATTTTTAAATGTTTACTTTGTTTTGAAGTTAGCCATAGATACATAATGTGTCAGAAACTGGGAGTGGAAGATTCCATGCCCTCCTTGCTTTTTCCTGTCCTGAGTTCCCCTAAGGGCTACAGAGCTGCTGCTTTTCATGTGGTAGAGTTCTGCCATCTAAATGCGCCATTGTAAAGTTTTCCCTGTAGTCCATTACATGGCCTCGGTTCTTTCTGAATAAACCATAGCCTTCATGGCACACTTCTTGTAGATGACTCTACATTTGTATGTACCCATCCCTTCATGTCCCATCATCAGAGGCTTTCCTGCAACATTAATTTCTTAGCTGCTCTCCACTATCTTTCAAGTATATGGAAAAAGTACAAGTTCCATCGCCCTTGAATTACATTGCTTCTTAGATGTTTCTAGCCAGTGGTTCATGCTTCCTCTGAATTTTTTGAATTTTGCTATTGAAGGCAGAGATTACATCTTTGATCTTTGCATTGCTATCCTCCCTTTTACACAGCATTTATTTAGGGGGAACTTAATATGAACTAGATACTGTGCTAAGGCATGCAATAGTGAGAAAAAGAGACCCAGTTTCTACTTCTGTGGATATTATAGACTAAGAGAAAAATAATAGCAAATGGGCATGCTAATAAATATATAGTTGTCATCCTCGATATGTATGCTGAAGTAACCATGTACAGTGTTTTAAGAACATGTAATAGGGCATTTGCTCCATGCTGAGGGGTCAAGGAAGGCTTCTAAGAGGTGGTGACACATTAGCTAAAATACCAAGGGTGAGCAGGAATCAATTACATCAGTGACTTTCAAGCAGGGGTGATATTGCCTCCCAGCGACATTTGGCAATATCTTCAGACATTTTTTGTTGTCTCAGTTGGGGTGGGGATGTTGCTGGCACTGAGTGAGAGAGGCAAGGGATGCTGCTTAACATTCTAAGATGCACTGGAAAGCCCCACAGTGAGGAGTTATCTGGCCCAAAATATCCATTGCATGAATGTTGAAGAACCTGAACTCAACAAATTATTCCAGCCAGAAGGAAGAATGTGTCAAGACCTAGCTCACACCCAGCCTGGCACAGAGAAGGCATGCAATGTTGAACTCAGTTTCCAGTCTAATTTGATTGGTGCATCACTTTTATTTTTCTTTTCTGTCATTACTCTGATGGGTAAAATTCTGTTTTACAAGGCTTGGGTGGAAATAAATATGACAAAACCATTTCTCTCCAAAGTGTAACTGAAAGCTTGATTCAAGCAAGAGAGTGAAATAGAGGTAATGAATGTGAGAATTTTCCCTTTACTCTAGACTGCTTGAAAATAGAAAATGGCCTCTCTATCATGACTGACGAGATTATTCCTTCAAAGTGGACCTTTGTGTTTGGGGTCCCCATATGATGATCTCAGTTGAGCTGAAATGAAAATTAAACAGAGACTAAACAGAATAGGGTATAGGAAAAAGGGTGAAAGGGACCTAAGATTTGTACTTTCTAAAGTCAAGGCTTGTAGGCACATTATTCATTCACTTAACAACTATTTATCAGAGCTCAGCTGTCTCAGATACCCAGGCTTAGAAAAATAAAAATCTCAGAAACTAGTACAGCAACGTGTACACAAACAGAGTGATAATGAAATACGAATAGTGCCCCAGTATTGTTAATTTTGCCTTATGTCTGAGAGAAAGCCTGAATCCATGATGCCTGGCGTGGGGGTGGGAAGGCATTTGCATCACGGTGTCTTCATCGAGGAAGGACTGATGGTTATGAGACTTGCAGGTGGACTGTGACGATACAGAGTGGAAACTCTACAGGACAGCACGTGAAAAGCCAACTGTGAGAAAGCATGTCAGGCTTGGAGTGCAGTAGGTGTGGGGTGCGGCTGAAAGGGCATGTCACTAGGGGGTGGGTAGAGAGGGGTGAGGAGAGTTGGCAGAGGGGAAGTCGTGGAGGGCTGTGTACTGTGCTGGGGAAGCAAGGGAAAGGCACAAACAGATGTTCAGGTTGAAAATGACCGCTCTGGCATTATTGTGGAGAATGGACAGGAAGAAAGCGAGACTGGGCAGGAGACTGGAGTTAGGAGAGCAGTAGGAGTCCAGGCAAAAATATCTGATCACAGAGAATGGTGCTGTATATGGGCGCGATTAACGAGTGCTCAGCAGGAAAGAGGATTCGCTTTACCTTTATTTTGAATGGTTTTAACTTGGCAAGTAATCCATTGTTAATGATAATCGAAAAGTTAAGTATAAAATAAAAACCAGCAGGAATTTCAAAACAATGACAATGTAACTTCCATTACAGATTTTTGAGACACCCGTCACCTATGAGTACTCAGTTCAGCTCAGTCGTGTCCGACTCCTTGCGACCCCATGAATTGCAGCACACCAGGCCTCCCTGTCCATCATCAACTCCTGGAGTTCACTCAGACTCACATCCATTGAGTCAGTGATGCCATCCAGCCATCTCATCCTCTGTTGTCCCCTTCTCCTCCTACCCCCAGTCCCTCCCAGCATCAGAGTCTTTTCCAATGAGTCAACTCTTCACATGAGGTGGCCAAAGTACTGGAGTTTCAGCTTTAGCATCATTCCTTCCAAAAAAATCCCAGGGTTGATCTCCTTCAGAATGGACTGTTTGGATCTCTTTGCAGTCCAAAGGACTCTCAAGAGTCTTCTCCAACACCACAGTTCAAAAGCATCAATTCTTCGGCGCTCAGCCTTCTTCACAGTCCAATTCTCACATCCATACATGACCATTGGAAAAACCATAGCCTTGACTAGACGGACCTTTGTTGGCAAAGTAATGTCTCTGCTTTTGAATATGCTATCTAAATAGGTCATAATTTTTCTTCCAAGGAATAATCGTCTTTTAATTTCACGGCTGCAGTCACCATCTGCAGTGATTTATGAGTATACACGGCCTTAATTACATTGTTGTCATCTATATAAAGCAGGAACCACCTTCAGTGTGAGGTGAGCCACCTGTTCTGGACCTCAGACCAGGACTGAGTCTGATTCTTCAGGAATCAGTGAAACTGGGAGGAATGGCCTAATGTGGGCTTGAGAAGGGAGTTGTGAAAACGAGAGATTTGAAATGATGGCCCCAATGTCCAGGCCAGAGAACAAAACTGTCAATCTACAGAGGAGGAAAACAGGGAAACCTAGAAGGTTGTGCTTAAAATATTGAAACTGTAGAAAGTTAATTAACATAGTGAGTTACAGGTATGTAATCTATTCCAGTCCAATAATATTTATGACTGGCACACCAGATTACTTCACATCATGTAGAAGAGGTAACTGGGCTTTCCTTGGGTAACAATGGGAAGTCTCAGTGAAGGACCTCTGAGTGTGATACAAATGACTTGTGCAAACCCCTTAGCCAGATGTTCAAGGCCTTCCATCATTGGGTCCCCACTTACCAATAAAAATTCCTTATGCTTGTATAGGTTGTTGTGGTTTGTATAACATTTACAAACAGAATGATATTTTATATTCCCAATAACCCTTGTGGGTTGGCAGGTAGATGTTTTGCCATCTGCAACAATAAAAGCTGAGAATGAGAGAAACTGAGTACTTTGAACAAATATTCATTACCAGGCAGGACCAGGCAGTGGCACCCCACTCTAGTACTCTTGCCTGGAAAATCCCATGGATGGAGGAGCCTGGAAGGCTGCAGTCCATGGGGTCGCCAAGAGTTGGACACGACTGAGCGACCTCACTTTCACTTTTCACTTTAATGCATTGGAGAAGGAAATGGCAACCCACTCCAGTGTTCTTGCCTGGAGAATCCCAGGGACGGGGGGAGCCTGGTGGGCTGCCGTCTATGGGATCGCACAGAGTCAGACATGACTTAAGCGACTTAGCAGCAGCAGCAGCAGCAGCAGCAGGCAGGACCAGTACTGGAAGCTTTGTGGACTGTTTCTTAGATCTTTCCATTCATCATGCTTCATCCTTCAGGTTCCTGATCCTAGAATTCGTCCTCTCCTTTCCTCCTTCGTGTCTTTGCTCACACATTTCTTTCTGCCAAGAATGGACTTCTTGCCCCATTTCTACATGTTTTTCAAAGATCAGATAGTATTTTCCCCTAAAGCTTTCTCTGACATACTCTCAAGCCCATCAGCCAGAAGTAATCTCTGCATAGCTTCTCTCCCTGTTGCATTTTTGTGTGGGCTTAAGATACTGGAGAAGGAAATGGCAATCCACTCCAGTATTCTTGCCTGGAGAATCCCATGGACGGAGAAGCCTAGTAGGTTACAGTCCACGGGGTCGCAAAGAGTCGGACACGACTGAGCGACTTCACTACCACAACCACCACAAGATGCTGTCACTTTCTGTGTTGCACCATAATTAAGTGTGTATATGTCTTGTCTCCCTCCTAGGCAATAGGCACCAAAGGTGTGTCCTTTATCATCTTTGAATCATTATAGCACTTAATAGAAAGTGTTACTAACTTGGTAGAAAGAAATTTGTAGCAGGCATTACCGACCCTTTGAATGAATGAGTGAAATAGGTGTAAGTCCCAAGGACTTGGTCTTTGGAAAAGAAATTGTTTCTAACACTTTCCTTGCTGCCGCCCCCCCAATCCCCTCTTATTCCATGACTGCAGGCAGAAACACACTCTAGAAATTTTCAAAGATTACCAGGCAGTGTTCCTTCAATTTAATTTTTTCTTACACAAATCAATCAGGGAAGAGCATCAAACTTGAGTCAAGATACATGGGAAACCAGTATTATGTTTGGGAGTCTTGGACCTTTAACTTCAATCATTTCTGACTGAGAACAAGGATCCTAGGACCATGGTGGGGAGTGTCTTTGACTAAGTATCCCAGGATTCCTTTCCACTGCTTCCTAGTCTCACTCTCCTCAGCATGCAGGAGCAAGGCCACTGAGGGGGTTTAGCTTATTGTTTGGAAAAGAAAGATTCCCACTGACAATGGCTTCCTGGATCTGATATCTGGAAAATGTATATAATGCAGTGGAGCATGGAAAATGGGATTATGGCCACAAGACACAGGAAATATATCTCAAATTCACAGCTAGGTTGTCTTGTCTATGGTTCTTTCCACTGCACCCCGCCCCACCTTCACTGGGCAGCTTGCTGGATCTCAGTTCCCCAACCAGGGAGTGAGCCCAGGCCCATGGCAGTGAAAGCACAGAATCCTAACTGGACCCCCAGGGAATTCCCATATTGTCTGTGATTTTTAATGGATGGCCCTGAAATTCATCGTGTGCTCTTTCCATTGGTTATATATACCACATAATTTTTAACGTTCAAACAAAAATAATATAGACCTCAACTCTCCAAGTCTTGATCCTATCTATTAATGGCTATTTGGTCAAAGTTCTGTTTCTCTCATTCTGTTTTTGTTATTGGAGATGGCAAAATACCTACCTGCCAATCCCACAGGGTTACTACGAATATAAAATACAGTAAAGTATATGAAAACCCTATATAAACTACAAAATGCCATACGATCAAGTTACTTATTTTTAATCCAATAACCTGATTTAAAAATGGACAAAGAACTTGAATGGACATTTCTCCAAAGAAGATACACAAATGGCTAAGAAGCTTATGAAAGATGCTCAATATCACTCATCATTAAGAAAATGTAAATCAAAACCACAATGAGGTATCATCTCACACCAATCAGGATGGCACCCTCTAAGGAAAAAAACAAAACAAAAAGTGTTAGCAAGGATAGAGAGAAACTGAAACCCTTGTGCACTGTTGGTAGGAATGTAAAATGGTGCAGCCCCTATGGAAAGCAGTACAGAGATTCCTCAGAAAAGTTAAAAATAGAATTATCATATGATTTAGCAATTCCGCTTCTGAGTATGTACTCAAAAGAATCGAAAGTAGGGTCTCAAAGAGATATTTGTATGCCCTTGTTCACACCAGCATTGTTCACAATACCCAAGTGTTTATTGATGGGTGAATGGATCAACATAATGTGGTATAAATATACATATATATAAATGGAATATTAGTCAGCCTTACATTTAAAAGGAGATTCTGACACATGCTACAATGTAGATGAACCTTGAGTGCATTATGCCAGGTGAAATAAGTCAGTGCTAAAGAGACAAATACTGTATGCCTCCACTAATGTGCGGTACCTAGAGTAGTCAAATTCATAGAAACAGAGGGCAGAATATTGGCTGCTAGAGGCTGGGGGTGGGGGGAATGGGAGTTGTTATTTAATGTGTATAGAGTTTCAGTTTTATAAGATGAAAAATTCTGGAGACTGGTTGCACAATATGGGTATACTTTGCAATACTGAACTGCACAGTTTCATTTAATTGTAAACTGTACAACTAAAGTAAGTTTAACTTTTAAAAATTAAAAATCAAAACAAAAATGTGGAACTGAAGGAAATTTCAAAGTTTTGTTAATTTTCTTAAAAATTTTTTTTATTGGAGAATAATTCCTTTACAATACCATTAATTTTCTTGACTGACTTCTCTGGGAAGATGGCAAAAGTTGGATGCTATTATTTCTTATTAATTTTGTTAACTGAGTAAAAGGAGGCATTACTTGCTTTATAGATCCTGTATAGTTCTCTATGCAATAGCACTTAATTCATGACCAACACTAGGAATAGGATAGAAAAGGAAAGGTATGTTTCTGTCCTGGGGCTGGTGGGTGTATGTGGGAGGAATCATTGTAAACTTTATGAATTGCAATAAAATGCTAGGTGAGAAGTGCAAAGAATATGGGTCAATAATATGGACTCTTAAAGATGATTATAGAATTAAATGTAGGAAACTTCTGAAAGAAATGGGAATACCAGACCACCTGACCTGCCTCTTGAGAAATCTGTATGCAGGTCAGGAAGCAACAGTTAGAACTGGTCATGGAACAACAGACTGGTTCCAAATAGGAAAAGGAGTCCATCAAGGCTGTATATTGTCACCCTGCTTATTTAACTTCTATGCAGAGTACAACATGAGAAACGCTGGGCTGAAGTACAAGCTGGAATCAAGATTGCCAGGAGAAATATCAATAACCTCAGATATGCAGATGATACCACCCTTATGGCAGAAAGTGAAGAGGGACTAAAAGCCTCTTGATGAAAGTGAAAGAGGAGAGTGAAAAAGTTGACTTAAAACTCCACATTCAGAAAACTAAGATCATTGCATCTGGTCCTATCACTTCACGACAGATAGATGGGGAAACAGTGGGAACAGTGTCAGACTTTATTTGGGGGGCTCCAAAATCACTGCAGATGGTGACTGCAGCCATGAAATTAAAAGACGCTTACTCCTTGGAAGGAAAGTTATGACCAACCTAGATAGCATATTGAAAAGCAGAGATATTACTTTGCTGACTAAGGTTTGTCTAGTCAAGGCTATGGTTTTTCTAGTAGTCGTATATGGATGTGAGAGCTGGACTATGAAGAAACCTGAGCACCGAACAACTGATACTTTTGAACTGTGGTGTTGGAAAAGACTCTTGAGAGTCCCTTGGACTGCAAGCAGATCCAACCAGTCCATCCTAAAGGAGATCAGTCCTGGGTGTTCATCGGAGGGACTGATGCTGAAGCTGAAACTCCAGTACTTTGGCCACCTCATGAGAAGAGTTGACTCATTGGAAAAGACCCTGATGCTGGCAGGGATTGGGGGCAGGAGGAGAAGGGGGACGACCGAGGATGAGATGGCTGGATGGCATCACCGACTCGATGGACATGAGTCTGAGTGAACTCCGGGAGGTGGTGATGGACACGGAGGCCTGGCGTGCTGCGATTCACGAGGTGGCAAAGAGTCAGACAGGACTGAGCGACTGAACTGAACTACAGTAAAGGCCGTGTATTTCTTCCTTGCCACGCCATGCTCAGCTCTCAGATTAGGCACCCAAGATAGTCAATGGTCGGGCACTAAATGACTTGAAGGTGCCTCATTCGGTGCCTGGCGCATGACCTTGCTCCGTCGGTATGAGTTCTGTCCTTCCTCTTCTCCCTTCCCTGCAGTCCCCCCCTTCCCCCTCTTGTGGAACATCACCATAAACGCTGATACTCTGTATGCAAGGAGAAAGATTTCTGTCCTAAGAACTCATGTGCCTTAATTCTATATCCTATTCTCACCTTGTTTCTAAGTGTTCAGAAAAAAAAATTTAATGCTTTTTCCCAAGTGCTACTCAAGGGGCTCCTCAATATGGGTTGTGATAATAAAGCCAGTGTTTTAGTCCACTCAAACTGTTTAATTTTTAAAAAGCTTTCTTGTAGTTTCTTGTAGTTTCTCTAAATGATACTTACTATAAAAAAATCCTTAATGAGCAGAAGTTTAAGAAACCAGTAGTATAACTTAAAACGTTAATCTCTGTTTAAGTTTAAATTTTTACCTTTGATTATGAGCTAACAATGGTGACTCAGTGGGTAAAGAAGCTGCCTGCAATGCAGGAGCATGCCAGAGATATGGGTGTGATTCCCGGGTGGGGAAGGTCCTCTGGAGGAGGGCATGGCAATCCATTCCAGTATTCTTGCCTGGAGAATCTCATGGACAGAGGAGCCTGGAGGTCTACAGTCCATAGGTCGCAAAGAGTTGGACTGAAGCGACATAGCACATGAGCTAACAAATACAGTAGGGAATGTAGCAGCTATTTAATTCTGACTCTAGACAAGATACTGCTAGTTTTAATTTTTTTAAGGACAAAAAGAAAATCACTTATTCTGGATGCTAAAAACTCTGTTATAATCTGTAGTTAGCCTTATTTATCTTGAAGCATTATAGAAGAGGAATATGACTACTTTTTATTCTATATAATTCTAGAACTAAAACAAGCCCTGCAGATAACCTCCTCACTTTACAGTAAGGACAATGTGTCTGAAGACACTGCATAACTTCTCCAAGTTCACAGGGTAGTTAATGCCAGGGTCAGATGAGGATACATACCTCCTGATTCCTAAATGAGAGTTCTTCAAACTATATTACTTCACTGTATTTTATGAAACAGTCCAGGGAATAAGCAAACAAAACCAGACAAACAGTAAATGGGTGGAGAATCAGTATAGCAAGCAAAGGAAAAGGACAACCACACACACTGGATCCTCATTATTTACAAAGACTTTTAGTGGGAAAATTAAGACAATAGTTGTTCCAATCCTGGGTTTGCGGTAAGCATTTTAAATGCAGCATCTTTAAGTGACTGGAAACAACCTTGGACAATTGCAGGCTCAGTCCGAGATCTCCGCCTGTCTTCTCTTCACTCCTTGTGACCTCCCTCTGGAAACCATGACTGTGGAAAATTAGGTGGCATGATCTCTGTGCTACAATTAAAGGGGCACAGGGAATATGGTAAGACCTCACATTGTTTTGGAACATGGTTTGGGGCTTATGACATTGGCAGGATTTTCTTTCTTCTCTTTTCCTTATCACCCTCCATGCAATCTCCCCATTCCTGCCCATGAAAGTGTTAGTCACCCAGCTGTGTCCGACTCTTTGCCACCCCATGGACTATAGCCTGCCAGGATTCTCTGTCCATGGAATTCTCCAGGCAAGAATACTTGCCTAGGTTGCATTGCCATTTCCTTCTCCAGGGGATCTTCCCAACCCAGGGATTGAATCCGGGTCTCCCGTTTTGCAGGCAGACTCTCTACCATCTGCACCATCTAGATAAGAAAATGAAAACATTACAGGAGGGAGCTAGAGCCAAGGGAAAAAAAGATGAAAGCATGGGAGAGGAGACAGAGGGAGAGCAAGAGGAAGATGAAAATTAGAGAAAAGAAGAGAGAACCAATGGGGTAAAGCTGTATAAAATACTCCGATGCAGAATCACCTGGTGTATTTCTTAACTGTAATTTCTGGGCCACATTCCAGATCAGCCAAATTGGGATCTATGGGAGTAACATCATTTAAAAGTAAATGAAAAGCTTTTTGATAAAATAATTATTCTTCTTTTTGTTAATTTGATTTCAAATTTGCAAATCCATTTGCTTCTTTAAAGCTGGCAAAAGTATTCCACTTATTTGCTTAGAAAGCTTTTCTTCTTTTATTCTACACAATTGCTAATAACCTTACTTTACACAAAGAAGTTGGTGTATTTTCACATACATCAAAGCAGCTCAGAGACACAGCACCTCCCATCAAAAGGATGTGCTGTAAAGAGAGTAGCAGGATAGTGTCAGAGGCATCCTCTTCTGCCAGAGGCAGTGGAGGTGTGGGTGCAGGAAAACCCACACTCCACCTAAAGCAGTGTGCTCCTTGTCTTTTCCTTCAGGGCCGTTTGTTGCAATGTTTTCTAAATCATAGGCCTTCTGTTCATCATGAGGCTTTTGCTTATTTGTACTTGGCTAATGTCAGAATACTGCCTGCCATGTTCGCAGTCCCACTGGAAAGTCCCATCACATGTCATCTGCAGGGTAAAAATCTGTGTCCACTGTGTCAGTGGTCAGATTGCTGTATGGTAGATCCTGCTGTGCTAAACGACCCTGGACAGGGTGTCTGCACCTGAGTGCACTTGTGGAACTGGCTATTTTACGACATGTCCCCATCACGCTGTTCCTGCAGGCGTGGGGGTTGCAGTTCAGAAGCATGCAAGTCGCCTGGTCTATTAGTCATGGCCATGTTAGGAATCCACAGTGAAAGGACCTGCTGTGTCATGATCATGCTGTCTAATCATATTGAACGGTGCCTACTGGGTAAGTGATCATGTTGTGTATCCGTATCTGGCTGGGCCTGCTGTGATAGTGATCACGTTGTGTGTAATTGCGCGGCCACCCTGGGAATTTATTGCTATAGATCAGGCAACAGGGCAGAGGAGAAGTCAATATCTGTGCCTGCTCTGGGCTGTTAGCTGTACTGTTGAGTGCAAGCATCAACTTCCCGGGTGGGAAACAAATCTTCCATTTGCAGATGGAAACAAAGTTGACATTCTCAATCCTAAATATTTGGGGAGCTATTCCCCCTCTTACTGTTTCATATAATGGTACATTATTTCTAATTAGGATAAGGTGACTGTAAAAGTGATGAATTCTGTACAGTCTGCAGGCTATATTAAAATTAACAAACAAAATCCAGCATGAATATTCTCCATCTTATTCAAACAGAATGCCTTCAGAGCTATTAATAAATTTGTAAAAATAATGAAGAAGAAATATCTTGTCAGAGAACACAGTGCTAAGAAGGATGTTTATTGTTCTTTTGGCTAAACTCTTGTCTGAAAAATTTTCTCATCTCTCAAAAGTCAGGAAAGGTAAATATATTCCAAAGGAAAGGCGTCTTATGTTCCAATATTTTCCTCTTAATTAAGTTATATCAATGGATCATCAAGAGAAAAAAGCCAGTAAGTGATGGCACTGGCTTCATAAGCACAGTTAGTAAACAGTGTATATATACCACCCACCCCCTCACTCCCTACCCCACACCCCCAGCTTCCAAGGTGGCTCAGTGGTATAGAATCTGCCTGCCAATGTTGGAGATGCAGGTTTGGTCCCTGGATCAGGAAGATCCCCTGGAGTAGGAAATGGTAAGCCACACCAGGATTCTTGCCTGGAAAATTCCACGGGCAGAGGAGCCTAGCAGGCTACAGTCCATGGGGTCACAAAGAGTTGGACATGACTGAGCTTATGGAACTCTTCTTTTGGAAAAGGCCTTCAGAGATAGTTTATAAATCTTACAAGCAAACCAGTATCATTACCTCCTTCCTCTGTGACCAGAACAAAAACAAAAACAAAAACAAAAACATACTATTCCAATGGCTTGCTCATTTTAGTCACGAGGTTAGACTGTGAAGAATGTCTGGATCTTTACAAACCCAGCCAGGGTATACATCAGGGTGGATATGTTCTAACAGATTTGTTGAAAATCAGCAGATAAGCTTTATATTCAAACATCATTTGTGAATTATTTTGGAAGGCCTCCCAGTGTGTTAGAACTTCTGCTGATATCCTTTGTAATCTCACTTGTGAAGGTGGGAGCATTATATTACAGATGAACATAAACTCAGACACAAATGAGTGCACAGATTGTGATATGAGTGATACGAGATTTTGCATGCATGAGGAGCTCATTTATACCTGATTTTGAACATGAAGTAACCTTGTTGCTATTTAGACAGATACCTGAACCTTTAAAATTAGCTTTAGAATTTCCTAAAATAAGAAGTGAACGGAAGTAAAGGAGAGATGGAGGGAAGGAGGGAAAGAGGAAAGAAGGAAGGAAAGGCAGACTCTTCCTCTCAAATTTGGGTCTTAAGGTCACATGATACATAGTTATTGATGAGAACTTCCAGAAAATGAAAAATAAATCAAACTTTTCAGAGGGTTTGCTTAAGTACTGAGACATAAATATGTCTATCCTTAAGAACAGGGCTTCCCTGGTGGCTCAGAGGTTAAAGCGTCTGCCTCCAATGTGGGAGACCCAGGTTCGATCCCTGGGTTGGGAAGATCCCCTGGAGAAGGAAATGGTAACCCACTCCAATATTCTTGCCTGGAGAATCCCATGGACAGAGAAGCCTGGTAAGCCACAGTCCATGGGGTCGCAGAGTCGGACACGACTGAGCGACTTCACTCACTCACTCACTCATCCTTAAGAAAGACAGTATCTTTCCACTTCAAAGTTCTCTTTGGCAGGACCCTGTGGCCATGATGACTCTAATAATGGTCCCACATGCCTGGGACTCCAGGCAGGGCCAGGGAATGAGATGAGATGGGGGTGAGGGTGAGAGGGAGTTTCTGTTGTTTAGTTTTAGTATATGTGCTGCTGAAGTGAGCACTAGTTTAGTTTTAAAGAGTTTAAAGTAAACCATAAGCCAGAGTAGAAATGTAAGGTCTCATTTTATAAGCTCTACAGTTCTAACTGTATGTAATTTAAATCACCTCAAGCCACGGGCTTCCTGGGTGACTCAGTGGTAAAGAACCTGCCTTCCAGGAGACTCAGATCCAATCCCTGGGTCGGGAGGGTACCCAGGAGAAGGAATGGCAACCCATTCCAGTATTCTTGCCTGGAGAATCCCATGGACAGAGAAGCCTGACTGGCTATAGTCCATGGGGTCTCAGAGAGTCAGATGCAACTGAGGACGCACGCAAGCCATGGAAATAAAAAGGCAGAGGGCAGAGAAAAGAAACAGTAGTCTGCTTAAAAAAAAAAATATTTCTTTATTTGGCTGCACTGGGTATTAGTTTCAGCATGTGGGATCTTTAGTTGCAGCGTCTGGGATCTAACTCCCTGACCAGGGATTGAACCCAGGCCCTCTGCGTTGGGTATGTGGAGTCTTAGCCACTGGACCGTCAGGGAAGCCCCTAGAAAGAGTAGTTTTAGTGGCCTCTACTATTTGCCACTGTATTAGCAAATTGGCACTGTGTTAGCCAGTTTGTACGGTATTATCTCATTTAGTTCTCATGAGGAGCCTATGAGATGGGCACAGTAGATCCATTTCACAAAGAAACCCCCAGAGCTTAAGCAATATAACAAGAACTGTACAACACATGGAACCAAGCTTGCTCTCTCTCCCACGCCCAAGTGCTCCCTCATCTGACTTTAGTTTTCTTTTCTTTTCGCTTTTTAAAAAAATTTATTTGGAGGCTAATTACTTTGGCCACCTGATGCAAAGAACTGACTCATTAGAAAAGACCCTGATGCTGGGAAAGATAGGGGGCAGGAGGAGAAGGGGATGACAGAGGATGGGATGGTTGGAGGGCATCATTGATTCAGTGGACATGAATTTGAGTAAACTCTGAGAGTTGGTGATGGACAGGGAGGCCTGGCATGCTGCAGTCCATGGGGTTGCAGAAAGTCAAACACGACTGAGTGACTGAACTGAACTGAACTGAATTACTTTACAATATTGTAGTGGTTTTTGCCATACATTGACATGAGTCAGCCATGGGTGTACATGTGTCCCCCATCCTGAACCCCCACTCCCACCTCCCTCCCCATCCCATCCCTCAGAGTCATCCCAGTGCACCAGCCCTGACTGCCCTGTCTCATGCATTGAACCTGGGCTGGCGATCTATTTCACATATGGTAATATACATGTTTCTATGCTATTCTCTCTAATCATCCCACCTTCACCTTCTCCCAGAGTCTAAAAGTCTGTACTTTATATCTGTGTCTCTCTTGCTGTCTCGCTTATAGGGTCATCATTACCATCTTTCTAAATTCCATATATATGCATTCAGACATGACTGAGCAACTGAATTGAACTGACTACTGTATTGGTGTTTTTCTTTCTGGCTTACTTCACTCTGTATAATCAGCTCCAGTTTCACCTACATCATTAGAACTGATTCAAATGCATTCTTTTTAATAGCTGAGTAATACTCCATTGTGTATATGTACCACAGCTTTCTTATCCATTCATCTGCTGATAGGCATCTAGGTTGCTTCCATGTCCTGGCTATTATAAACAATGCTGTGATGAACATTGGGGTACATGTGTCTCTTTCAATTCTGGTTTCCTCGGTGTGTATGCCCAGCAGAGGGATTGCTGGGTCATATGGCAGTTCAATTTCCAGTTTTTTAAGGAATCTCCACACTGTTCTCCATAGTGGCTGTACTAGTTTGCATTCCCACCAACAGTGTGAGAGGGTCCTTTTTCTCCACACCCTCGCCAGCATTTATTGTTTGTAGACTTTTTGATAGCAGCCATCCTGACTGGCATGAGATGGTACCTCATTGTGGTTTTGATTTGCATTTCTCTGATAATGGGTGATGTTGAGCATCTTTTCATGTGTTTGTCAGCCATCTGTATATCTTCTTTGGAGAAATGTCTGTTTAGTTGTCTGCCCCATTTTTTGATTAGGTCATTTATTTTTCTGGTATTGAGCTGTATGAGCTGCTTGTATATTTTTGAGATTAATTCTTTGTCAGTTGCTTCATTTGCTATTATTTTCTCCCATTCTGAAGGCTGTCTTTTCACCTTGCTTATAGTTTCCTTCATTGTTCAAAAGATTTTAACTTTAATTAGGTCACATTTGTTGTTTTCCATCTATCTAGAATTATTATTATGATTTAACCAATACAGAGTGGCTGATGAAGTGGGAAGTAAGGATTTCTCTCTACTACTACCCCTTTCCCTGAAATCTCATTTCCTCACTAGAGGGAATATTTCCAGAGAATAGTCTAGGATTATCTATGCCTAAAATAGATTTCGGGCTTCCTTGGTGGCTCAGAGGGTAAAGCGCCTGCATGCAATGTGGTAGACCCGGGTTCGATCCCTGGGTCGGGAAGTTCCCCTGGAGAAGGAAATGGCAACCCACTCCAGTATCCTTGCCTGGAGAATCCCATGGATGGAAGAGCCTGGTGGGCTACAGTCCATGGCGTCGCAAAGAGTCAGACGCGACTGAGCAAGCTCAGTTCACTTCACTTCACTTCAAAATAGGTTTCAAGAGTTGTTTTCTTTGGTTAACCACTCAGCATGTTTTAAACATCTGGTAATAGTGTGTATATGTGATATAACCAGGCCATTTCAGCCCCAAGAGATAGGGAAGTAGTAAGAGAAAGGATCAAGAAGGTCATCAGAGTCTTCAAGCAGCAAGCTCTAGGACCAAGCTATGGCATTGTTGTTGTTGTTATTGTTGTTCAGTCACTCAGTCGTGTCCAACTCTTTGTGACCTGATGGACTGCAGCACGCCAGGCATCCCTGTCCTTCCATCTCCTGGAGCTTGGTCAAACTCACGTCCATTGAATCACTGATGCCATCCATCCATCTGTCCTCTGTTGTTCCCTTCTCCTCCTGTCTTCAATCTTTCCCAGCATCAGGGTCTTTTCTAATGAGTTGTCTCTCATTAGAAGGCTCCAATACTTTGGCCACCTGATGGCTTTAGCGTCAGTCCTTCCAATGAACATTCAGGGTTGATGTCCTTTAAGACTGATCTTCTTTCAGTCCAAGAGACTCTCAAGAGTCTTCTCCAACAATACAATTTGAAAGCATCAATTCTTTAGCACTCAGCCTTCTGTATGGTCCAGCTCTCACATCCATGCATGACTACTGGAAAAAAACATAGTTTTGACTATACGGACCTTTGTTGGCAAAGTAAACCAAGCTATCACTGCCCCCAAATTAGTGGAGGGCATCCACCAGGTGGGGGAAATTGGCCTTCAAACTGCTGTCCAGGGGGAGGGGTGGGAGGATTAAGAGGGAAGGGGATATATATTATATATACGTATATAATATATATTATGATTGATTCAAGTTGTTCTATGGCAGAAACCAACATAACCCTGTAAAGCAATTTTCTTCTAATTTAAAAATAATGATGTCCATTTACATAGTCCCTTTATCTTTGGAGTCCTGTTAAGTTATCCTAAAATGCCCGGGTCATCTGTAGGCATGGCCTGTGTGCCAGCCCTAAGGGGAATGCCCACTGCTGCAAAAGACTGCAGAGTGGGTGAGTGTGGAAGGTGTGGAACTTGGTACAAAAGCATCTACACACAAAGCTAGAGAACAAAGCTGCCAAACCGCTGTTGCCACCAACTAGAGGACAGCATTTATGTGGATGCAGCATGCAGAAACACCCTTCTTCCACCCTACCTCCCCACACCGTCTAACCTGGGAGAGCATGCATGTCTTGTTATGCAAAGGCAGAATTACCTCTAGGCCCATCCAATGAATGCATTTCCCAGGTGGCACAGTGGTGAAAGAATCCACCTGCCAATGCAGGAGACACACAGATGTGGTTTGATTCCTGGGTCAGGAAGATCCCCTGAGGAGAGCTTGGCAACCCACTCCAGTATTCTTGCCTGGGAAATCCCATAGATAGAGGAGCCTGGTGGGCTACAGTCCATGGGGTGGCAAAAGTCGGACACAACTTAGCCACTGAACAACCCTTAGCTCACTGCAAGAGCAGTGGGGACAGATGTCGATTTGTGCACTGGTCCTTGTTAAACTCTTTTCTTTCCAAAAAGAATGTTAACTCTATCCTCCACAACAGTCATTTAAGGGTGTCCCTGGTGGCTCAGAGGTTAAAGCGTCTGCCTCCAATGCGGGAGACCTGGGTTCCGATCCCTGGGTTGGGAAGATCCCTGGAGAAGGAAATGGTAACCCACTCCAGTATTCTTGCCTGGAGAATCCCATGGACAGAGGAGCCTGGCGGGCTACAGTCCACGGGGTTGCAAAGAGTTGGACACGACTGAGTGATTTCTTCACTTCACTTAATTGGGCACTTAGAAGAGTCACGCTTCAGGCAATTGCAACAGAGCCACAGTTCTGAGCTCTCAGTCACAGAGTTTATCAGGACACAGTTGAGAGAAAAACACTATTTAGGGAGAAATGCTTGGATGCCAAAGAGTTCCTTCATCCTCTGAGATCTGCATGGGGTGTGGCTCATGGCCTCAGACATGCAGATACACTTTAACCCTTGCAGGATTGCTTATGCTGACTTGCAAATGAAGCCATTGGCTTATGTGGAAAATTACTAAAAGAAATACCCTGGTGGATACCCCCTTTTGTGTCAGTTGTAAAGATGCTGTTGAGGTGTCTTTCATACAACCTAGATGCACTATTTGTGACCTCTTGGATATTTTAACTCAGGCCAAGGAGAATTATAAATCTTCTGAGCAATCATTTTATCTAATGGACATTATGACCTGGAAGTTGCCAAGGTTCTCTATTTTCACATGACTAGAAAACTTACAGCCCAAATGTTATCTTAGCATATTTTTAGCTACTCTCAAAACTCATTTGAAATCCTGTCTAAAACAAGGTAAGGGGGTGTAGGTGAGTCAGTAACTATCTAGGTAATTATTTTATTTCAATATTTTCTGTTTTCTTTCTGCCAAAGTCACCATTAATAACTGATGAAAGGCAAGCAGAGCTGTTTTCTAATCTGTTTCCCTTTCTGCCTCCTAAGAAGTCACTCTGGAGTTTAGAGGATTCTCAATATGTTGATACCAGGAACTTTTCTTAGGAAATAAGTCATTTTGTTCTTAGGAGCAAAAATATAAGGTCAATAACGTGTACATACGTGCTAAGTCACTTCAGTTGTGTCCAATTCTGTGCAACCCTATAGACTGAAGCCTGCCAGGCTCGTCTATCCATGGGATTCTCCAGGCAAGAATACTGGAGTGGGTTGCCCTGCCCTCCTCCAGGGGATCTTCCTGACTCAGGGACTGAACCCGCATCTTTTATGTCTCCTGCACTGGCAGGTGGTCCCTTTACCACTAGAACCACCTGGGAAGTGTGTGGCTGTTAATAAATCAATTCACTCATTTTCTTTAATTCAGAATTCTAACTGCATATTCCATCCACAAATCTGTGTTTATAAACATCAGTCTTTTGGTGGTGGCAGAGAGAAAAAAATAGGTAAAGGAAACCACATTTAGAATAGCAACCCAAGGTTCCTAACAATGGACTCCTCTCGTTAAACACTTTGGACCCCAGAGAGCTCAGTGCCTCACTTGTTGACATATGCCCGCACATCAGTGAAACTGGACTGCCCTCACAAGGAGAGAGAAGCCACCTTCCAAATTCCTTTCAGAGATGCTTGAGGAGAAAAGGATGCACCGGTGGAGGATGCCAGGGAAGACGACTGAGAAGAAGAGATGTTACAGGAGACCTAGACCGACGGGAGATGTGAACCTGGAGCTGCAGAGCCCCCAGATTCCTCACTCCCACTCCCCACCTCCTAACACAGAAGGTCCAGCCAGTTCCATGGATCTAACAGAGGCTTTGGCTGAATGGCAGCTGTGCTGAGCTTAAAGTGTGGAATTTCCCAAGGGCAAGGTGGCTGGGTTGGAAAGGATCCTATCTTACCTCCTGTGGTGTTGCTCCAACAACTGTTTCTCTGTTTCAAACTTAGCACTTTATTAAAATAAGTAGGATCATAATCGTCACCTCTGTGGAACCTTGTGGTTCTCAGAAACCCAGAGTCCTGAAGTTAAATCTATACCGCCTACTTGCTGTTTGGACAAGAGTAATTGTCCTCATCAGATTCATTAGCTTTGCACAGGAGATTTACTTATTTCTGGTATCTATCCAGAAGTTTGAGTGAGCAGCGTCAATCTATTCCATGTGTGGGGCATTGGGTGTGTTTTCTGGTCAGGGTGGGGCAACAAATGAGACAGGCTGTTGGCGTGATTCAAAACTGAGTGTCGTGGACCCTATGGAGCTATGTGTTTCCCAATCTGTTTCATCACATCTGTCTCATTTTTTCTTTGGTTCCTAAAATACAGAGCTATGGGCTGATTATTCTTCAGTCTATCTGGATCCTTTGTGGAACTTGGGAAGTAAATCGTCAGCTTATACACAAGGTGGCACCCTGTGATTCCAACCAGGTCTGAGAGGAACGTTGCTGCTGAGAGACAGAACTGTAGCTGCAGATTTTTATTTAGCATCTGGATTTCCCGCTGTGGGAATATAAAGGTGGAAGTAGATGTTTGGGGGTATCACCTCCGAGTGCAATCTCTGTCTCTACATCTCAAAGATTCAGTTGCAGCCGTCAAGGACTCTGGAACCAGGGGGCTGATTCCAGTTGATTGTGATGAATGCAGACCCCATATTCAGATTACATATGGAAAACAAGGAAGCTTTATGGGTACTGGGCTCATTCCTGGCAATATAAGGGGGAGGGGAGGAGGATGCAGTTCACATACCAACCCAATTAACTTTCAATTGGGTTTGCTGAAATAAGGGGCCAATTAGAAAGAACATGACATTTACAAAACTCTGCAGTAGTTGAATAGCAACTGTGTTTACTAGTTTTAAGATTTCTTTCAAAAAGTAATTTGTTCATTACTTCGAAGCTGCCTGCCCTGATCATAGTATGGGGAAGTGGAAACTGGAATATAATCCTGATTCATACAGTTACTTAACCTTTATTGAGTTTAGACTACATTTAGAAGTAGTTTTATTTTGATATGGCTTTAAAACTATAGCTAATTCTTGGGTGTTTATATATTACATTTGCTTGACCAAATGCATGTCTTTTGAAATTGGTCCAGTGCATATTTGAAATGGACTGATTTTAGAATGACTATATTCAGTTCACTGTGCATGGAAATTAAAATAGACTATTAGGCTGCACAATCATTTGAAACAGATTTTGAGAAAGACATAACAGGCTCTACTTCAAAAGTTGAAAAATATTTTTTGTTTAACACTAATAAGTGTATGGGTATTCAACAAATAGATTAGAAATAAACTTATGAAAAAAATATTTGTATACAAATAAAAGCTACTTTCCAAATGTGAAACAGAGCCATTCTGGTTTGGGAACTGAATTTGAAGCCAAGAAAACACAGGCTGCATCTCACTTGAAAAGTCTATTGTGTTATTCACCTCAAACTGTTTTATTCCCAGCTCTGTAATCATTACCTACGGTGGGGCAAGAAGAAAATGCAGATTAGGAGGGGGAATCTGCTACATGATAAAAGAAAAGAACAAAACAGTTACTGCAGCAAAAACCCATTCCTGCAACAGAAATTCAGATTTCACAAGAGTTTCTTCCAGTTTCTTTAATTGGTTCTAAAATTCCTAGGCCCAAAGGGTGGAAGCTGAAGAGCCAATTAGGCCATAAGAGTAGATACTAGTGTGCGTGCATGCCAAGTCACTTCAGTTGTGTCTGACACTGTGTGACCCTAGGGACTGTAGCCCACCAAGCTTCTCAGTCCAAGGGATTCTTCAGGCAAGAATGTTGGAGTGGGTTGCCATGCCTTCTTCCAGATGATCTTCTCAACCCAGGGATCAAACCCGCTCTTTTAAGTCTCCTGCACTGGCAGGTGGGTTCTTTACCACTAGCGTCACCTGGGGCTAAATCAGGTGACAAGCTAATAAGATATGCGAACTCCAAGGTAGAATGGAATGCCTCAGTGTCACTGAATTTCTTCGGGAAATTCAGTTTAGTTCAGTTCAGTCGCTCATTTGTGTCTGACTCTTTGCGACCCTATGAACCGCAACACGCCAGGCCTCCCTGGCGTTCCATCACCAACTCCTGGAGTCCACCCAAACCCATGTCCATCGAGTCGGTGATGCCATCCAACCATTTCATCCTCTGTCATCCCCTACTCCTCCTGCCTTCAATCTTTCCCAGCATCAGGGTCTTTTCAAATGAGACAGTTCTTTGCATCAGGTGGCCAAAGTACTGGAGTTTCAGCTTCAGCATCAGTCCTTCCAATGAATACCCAGAACTGATCTCCTTTAGGATGGACTTGTTGGATCTCCTTGCAGTACAAGGGACTCTCAAGTGTCTTCTCCAACAACATAGTTCAAAAGCATCAATTATTTGGCACTCTGCTTTCTTTATAGTCCAACTCTGACATCCATACAAGACCACTGGAAAAACCATAGCCTTGACTAGATGGACCTTTGTTGGCAAAGTAATGTCTCTGCTTTTGAATATACTGTTTAGGTTGGTCATAACTTGCCTTCCAAGGAGTAAGCGTCTTTTAATTTCATGGATGCAATCACCATCTGCAGTGATTTTGGAGCAAAGAAAAATAAAGTCAGCTACCGTTTCCCCATATTGGCCATGAAGTGATGGGACCAGATGCCATGATCTTAGTTTTCTGAATGTTGAGCTTTAAGCCAACTTTTTCCCTCTCCTCTTTCACTTTCATCAAGAGGCTCCTTAGTTCTTCCTCACTTTCTGCCATAAAGGTGGTGTCATCTGCATATCTGAGGTTATTGATATTTCTCCCGGCAATCTTGATTCCAGCTTGTGCTTCCTCCAGCCCAGCATTTCTCATGATGTACTGTGCTTATAAGTATCAGTCAACAAATATATATGGTAGGTGCCGGCTATGTATGAGGCACAGAACTGAGGATGTGTGAGTAACAGAGCAGATATTGTTCCTACCCTCCTTGAGGTTATGGCATCCTTAGGCTCTGGGATATGCACTCTATTAGCCACTGGTTGGAAGGTCTCGGTAATTTGGATCAGCGACTTTAGAATGTTTGAACAGTCAGTACAGGGTGGTACTGCTGAGAAAACAGGAGTTTTGAAATCCAGGCTAGACTTGGATTTGAACCCACTTCTGCAAGTTATTACTGTTGAAATTTTCCAAACTGTTTGAGCCTCAGTTTCCTTATTAGTAAAACTGTAATGGTTCTTAGAGAGCTATATTGAGAATTAAGTGGGATTCAATTAAAGTGCAATTATTTGAGGTAATAAAGTACCCCTAGAGTGTCTGGTCTAGTGGTTTTCCCTACTTTCTTCAATTTAAGTCTGAATTTGGCAATAAGGAGTTCATGATCTGAGGGACTGGGGGCAAAGAGGAGAAGGGAACGCCAGAGGATGAGATGGCTAGATGGCATCACCAACTCAATCGACGAGAGTTTGAGTGAACTCCGGGAGTTGGTGATGGACAGGGAGGCCTGGCGTGCTGTGATTCATGGGGTCACAAAGAGTCGGACATGACTGAGGAACTGAATTGAACTGAAGAGTGGCTGGTATATAATAGATACTCAATATTTTCTTTTTGAGAGTAGCAATAAATATAGGGTATAGAAGAAAGTTAGATGTGCCAGATAAAAGAGTAGGTGAGTAATATTTTCAACCGTTGCTTCCCCTCACCCCTCTCAGGCTTGACTCCAGTGCTGACCTCCTCCCAATAACATCTTGTTCTTCCTTGCAGAGAACCCACCTGTTCCAGAGGGTAACACTTGGATCAGGACGTGCTCATAAGATTGAGGAAGGTACTGCTTTCAAGAAGTGAGTCACTGAACCTCCACTGTTTTCAGCAACAAAGTGGATGGAAAACACTCAAGCCCCCTAAGCATGCCTGAATTCTTGCTGGGTAAAGAGGTTAGACTATGCCAGGCAGTCTGTATCCACCATTTTGCCTTCACAGGGGAGGTGGAGAGAAAAGGGAGGAGTTCAGGCAGGAAAAGACAGGAGAGTAAGTAGATGATCTGAGAGAAAGTGGAGGAAGAGATGGAGCTTTGATGTCACATACAAATGACTAGGAGTAAGTTTTTTTTCTCTTCTAGATATCAGCAAACTATCTACTTTCTCTGAGTTAGGAAAGATATTTATCAATTATTAAAAAATGGCTAAATGTTACACTCTTCCTAGGAATTTTGTAGGAAAACTGTAGTGTTTAAAGTCTAACCAAGGAACTCAGTTAAATGAGACTGGATGTCAACAATAGCTGGTGCTTATTTGAGTCAGCTGGATCGTCTCTCCTCTTTAGAACTTTCTCTAACTGGTTCAGGCTTAAAAAGTCTTCTTTCTCGGAACTCTCCTGGCAATCAGGGTTTGTGCGACTCACTTGGTAATCATGTCTACTGCCTTGTGTCATCACCTATATAGTTTTCTTCAAGTGATCAATTTTTCTTTTTTTACTGTCATTCTTCATTTTGCTTTCTGATTGCCCTGCTCTTCAATTATTTACATCTCTTATTGTTATTCATCTTTCCAACCTTTCTGCCATCCCATCAATGTCAAAGTTGCACGAAGAACTTCGTATCTCAAACTTCTTTGCGCCTTCCACAGCACCAATATTTTACACAGTCCTGTCACTTTGGAAATGTGTGCTGCCTTGGTTAAATTTTATAAGCTTAATTTTTAAGAACTATAGTTTTGAAATTAGAAATATCTATCATCCACTACATAATTCTATGAAGTTTGGGAGACAGGTTCAAGTGCACTTGTTGCATCTGGCAGTCTCAAACGTTAAGCCTCACTGCAGGCGTTAGCATCCTCCCGGCGAAAGCGAGGATGCCTTACCTTGAGAGAGCTCTTTCGGTCACGTACCGAAGAGAGGATGCGGTGAAGAGGGCTGGGGCCATGTGAGTTTTCCGGGTGGGCGAGACCCAGCAGGTCTGCGCCACTCGGAGTGGGGAGAAGAAATGAACCTTTCACACTTCTCAGGGCTGTACGAATCGGAGGATTCGAATGAGCCGGCGCTGGAGGCGCCTTAGAGATAAACTCTTCATAAGTACAGGCGCGGTGGGGCAGTTGTGGCTCCTGTTGACATCTTCCCTTCCCGCTTCAGCACAATCACGCTGCTCAGCGCGGCTGTTCTGCGCGGCGCCTTCCTCGGGGTACCCAGCGAGCGGGGGTGTCGGGGCCGCGGAGGCAGAGGCGCACGCTCAGGGGGCGCGGGTTAACTTGCGCACCTGGCACCTGCCACACGGCGAGAGCGCGGGCTGTTGAGCAGAGGGCGGCCGTCGCCGCCACCCCCTTTCTCCGGAGCGGCCGGAGGCTGAGCACGCTCCCGCGGGCCGGCCGCGCAGCAGAGAGAGTGGGTGGGCAGGCGAGGGAGGGGAAGGGAGAGGAAGGAGGGAGGGAGGGGGAGAGGGCGAGGCGCGTCCCCGCGGCGGGGGCGCGCTCTCGCGCGGGCTGCCGGGATCGCTCGCCGCCGCTGTGGTAATGTCCGCCATGTTGGCCATGGCGCAGGGAGCGGATCGGGCGGGCGAGCGGCGGATCTAGTGTGTGGAAGCGGCCGCGGGCGGCGGGGGGCTGTTTTTGGGCGGGGTGGGCGCCCATGCTGTGGCCGGGGGCAGTGAGGAGGAGGAGGAGGAGCGGGCCGGCCGCGCTGCACTGAGGAAGGAGGTGGAGGAGGCGGCGGGAGTCCTCCCCCTCCCCGCCCGCCCCGCCGCCGCCGCCCGGGCTGTTCCTGTGAGGCGGGGAGACAATGAGTAAACTCTCCTTCCGAGCGCGGGCGCTGGACGCCGCCAAACCGCTGCCTATCTACCGCGGCAAGGACATGCCTGATCTCAACGACTGCGTCTCCATCAACCGGGCCGTGCCCCAGATGCCCACCGGGATGGAGAAGGAGGAGGAATCGGTAGGGACTCGAGTGTTTATTACCCCCCCTTCTCTCCTCCCCCCTCCCCTTTGTCAGTCGGGCCTCGCCATTCACAGAGCGCTTTACGCTCGCTGGAGGGCGCCGCTGCCGCTCCAGCGCATGGGACCCTACGCCGGCGGAGTAGCGTAAACCCTCTCGGCCGGCGCAGCGCCCGCCCGCGGCCGCCATGTTGTTGCGTCCCAGTGTTGTGATTAGCTCGCAGCGCCGCTTACGCTGCCGTAAGGGGGCCTTGCCGTAAGCGGCGGCCGGGAATGGCGCAGGGGATGTTCTGGCCGCACTTGGCGTACGGCCTCTGTTTACCTCCCCCAACACCCCGCACCCCGGGTGTGGGATTAATTAATCGGCAAGGGACCTTGTGGCTAGGGAAGATTGCCCCCCTCCAACACACACACCTTTTAGCTTTAGTTTCGCATTGGGTTCTCTTTGAAATGAGTTACGGAAAGTAAAGCGCTTTCAAAACAAACATCGTCTTCCTCCTAGCAAGATAATTTCGTTCCTCGGCCCTCGTTGGTGCAGAGGGATGGAGGTGATGGTGCGGCACTGCGGCGGGAGAGGGCGGGGGCCGCGACTAGCAGCAGGATGTAGCGTTAGAAAGCCGCTGACCGGCTAGCTCTGTGGCCCGGAGCTAGTCGTTTCTGCCTGCCTAGGGGGAACAGCGCCGGCTCCATGCGCTGTGTTAGAAAGGGACCGGGGATGTGCTGTCCTCGGGTCGCGTCCCCGACAATTGTCAAGGCTTGGCGGACGGGGCGGGAGCATCTTTTAGAAGTTGAGGACCTACTGCATCCAAGTTGACAGCTGCATTTAAAAAAAATTAATAATAGCAGTTTAGGGCAAAAATGCTTTCCCCCGATGGCCTACATTTTGGATACGGTTGAATTTCACCTGGCTTGACAGTGTTGATGACTCTTGGAGTGGTGTTACTTGCGTGCGAAGTTCATAGTAACTGCACCATCAAGAATTTCTTCAATGAACCTGTGGTCCCGCCTTATTGTCAACCCCGAGTGTGTGTGGATTGGTTCTCTTGCTTCTGTGACTGTCAAAAGAAGGCCCAAGGTTTCTGTGATTGGTTTTCTCTTTTGACTATTAATATTGCAGGAAATGCTTTTATGCTTTTGATTGGCTGCTCGAGTTGTGACCTCATTATATTACCTTGCTGTTACTACTTTCTGCTGTGATTTAATCACATTACTCGGTGTTTGATTATTTGAAAGCCTGGGCTTTCTGTAGAAAATGAGTATGTCCTCAATATTAGATGAACATTCAACTTAAAAAAAAATAAGATGAAAACCCAAGATTTATATTGAAGGTTTAGAGCTAAGTTTCATGTGAAAATTATTTCTGTTTTTAAGTAAAATGTTTTCTAGCTTAGCTCAGTTTTCCATAGGAAAGAAAATTAAGGGAGTTATGTATGAGAATTAATTTAACTGAACTTTAAAAAACAGAACTTGGGATTCCACAAAGTTACATTTATATTAATGTCATCTCCTGAAAAGAATTGGTGGCTAATGAGTCTTAAAGTATCCGTATTGTATGTTTTTACTTGGACCTTATTATTTTGGTTTGGGAAGAACTTGAGTTAAGAAACTTGTTCTAGAATGGTTAGCCCCTGGATGATATATTACTTTTTGCAGATAGTGATCAACAACATACTTAATTATTGCTTTAGGCCCTTAGTCGCATCGGTCTTGGTATTATCTTGATTTAATAAGAAAACTTGCAGTTTAGTTCCTGCCTTAAAAATAAATGCTAAACCTCCTTAAGATCCTGTACTATTAAACTTTTCTATAAAGCTTGTGATTTCCAGTATAGAGCATGGGTGCTAATATTTATTATTTTCAGTAGTCTGCTTCAACTGCCCGATTTTAGGGAAGAAGAAATCCAAATTCTGATAGAATTAGAGTTGAAACTCAGGACTTCTGACTCTGTCCTGTCCTTTTTGCGTCTTTAATGTTACAAGTGAACGTTCTTAAAATCAAAACTGAGCAAATCCTAACAGTTAAGATTTTAAGTCTAGGGTCTTTTGCTTCCCAGAATGTCCACTTGGGATGTTTTTTTTTTTCTTTTTTAGTAATCCATTGCCATAACCACTTGGCAACCTTGTCTCATTCTTTTTCTTTTTTAAATTAAAATATAGGTTAGAAGACTTGTGCTTTCGTGAATAATAGCCAGTTCAGTTCTTCTGGTCCTATTTGTAGAACTTATGTTATTAAGCATAATTATTTGTTCACTAAATGTATGTGTGTGTGTGTGTGTGTGTGTGTACACGTATGTATCGTGGTCAGTATGTGTGCTTGTATCCGACTCTTTGTGACCCCATGGACTGTAGCCCCCCAGGCCCCTCTGTCCATAAAATTCTCTAGGCAGAAATATGGGAGTGGGTTGACATTTCCTCCTCAAGGGGATCTTCTCAACCCAGTGATGGAACTTTGATCTCCTGAGTCTCCTGCATTAGCAGGTGGATTCTTTGCTATTGCACCACCTAGGAAGCCCATACAAGCAACAATAAAATAAAAATTTTGTGAATGTTTCACTTGTGTTTCAACTTCTGTTATCAAAATATTCTAGCTAGTTCCTTTAAGAAGTATGTTCTTTTTAATCACATAACTTCTTTTAAAAACCCAAGGAAAACCTTGGCCTTCGGATTTATAATTGTTTCTTGGCATTTCTACATCATCTGCAGTATGACCGCTTCCTGCTTGGTTGGTAGTATCCTTTGACTTCACTTTATAAACTTCATGGATCTGCTAACCCCACACCCCAACACCCCCCAGCCATAAAGTTAAGGACTGTCTCTGCTTAGCTGTTGCACTGTCATTAAACTTTGTGTAGTTATTAACTCAGTTTTGAGTTATTTTTGATAATACCTAGGTGAGGTGGTCTAGGTGTTCTTTGGCACTGGAGCATTCTGTCATAGCTGGCCGTATTCATTCTCTTAGCTCGGCTCCTTTGGACATAGCGGCATATTTATTTTCTTCCCTTTCCTTATTTTCATTGTTCTTGCCTAAGGTCTCCCAGTTGGCATCCTTTTATAATTCAATTTCTATAGTGTTTCTCATGGCACTTGCCTAGGTCAGATACTGTAAATTTAGGTTTACCGAGAATCTAAACAACTGGAAAGATGAGGTGATTCATTTTCTGCTATCTCTCCAGGAGTGTTGTATAGTGATAGTTGATTTTAATAATAGCTGCCCTTTTTTGATACTTAAGCCAGAACTTTATATATATTGCTTCATTTAATCCTCTTTAAAATCACCTTTTTGAGATATAATCTGTATAAAGTAAAACATACTCATTTAAGGCATAGGGTTCAGTTGAGTTTCAACAAGTGTGTGCACCCATGGAAATATCATCATAATCAAGATGTAAGAACATATCAATTATCCTAAAAGTACCCTTTTGCTCCTTTGGAAGTCTGTCCCTTCAGTAGTTCTAAGCTTTCTTTCACTGCTGGTTAGTTTTGCCTTTTTGAGAATTTAATATAAACGGAATCATATGTTTTCTTATGTTTGCCTTGTTTTGCTCAGGGTAATGCGTTAAAGCTTCATTCCTGTTGTGTGTATTAGCTCACTTACTTTCAGTGAATTGATATGGTATAATATATTCATTCATCTATCAATTGCTGGATATTTGTTATTCCTAGTTTTTGGTTTTCATTTAATCCTTTTAACAGCCCTAAAGGTCTCACTGCTGATAACTGGCAAGACTAGAATTCAAACTCTTTAATGTTACAAAAGCCCATTCTCATAACCACAGTGCTTCGTATTGACTTCTTATAGAACCCTGAATTATCTTCTGAACTGTTATTAAGTTTATTACAGTTTCTGTGAATACTTTTGGTTTTTGTAATTACAGGGAACTTTAAAAGGTGATACTGATTTTATTGGAATATTATTAAGAAACACAGTTTTTCATCACTTAACTTTTGCTGTAGGCCTTTCACATTACTTCTCTTCCCCCCACTTTTTTTTTCTTAGAAATCTGTTAACTTTCTTCTCCCTGTATTGGCATCATTATGTTTGTATGTTTGTGGTATCTTAAGCATGTAAGAAAGTTGTCAAAAACTGTTCTATTTAGATTTCCCCTAAGCGATTGCAACCTTTGTAAGGCCAAGGATCTTTACATATTTTGTTCATTAATATACTCCAGTTGCCCAAAACTGCCTTAGTATGTAATATATACTTGATAAATGTATGCTTGTTGAGTGTTGGATGAGCTTCTATTTCTATAGCAAGAGCTGAACACTAGCTCTGTGTGTGTATAGCAGAATTTGTTAAATTATTCTTCCAAATACTCCTTTTGGTTTCTTACTTTGAAACTGTGTATTATTCAAGGGATAGATCTGATAGAGTGCCTGAAGAACTATGGATGGAGGTTTGTTACATTGTACAGGAGACAAGGATCAAGACCATTCCCAAGAAAAAGAAATGCAAAAGGCAAAATGGCTGTCTGAGGAGGCCTTACAAATAGCTGTGAAAAGAAGAGAAGTGAAAAACAAAGGAGGAAAAGAAAGATATACTCATTTGAATTCAGAGTTCCGAAGAACAGCAAGGAGAGATAAGAAAGCCTTCCTCCATAATCAGTGCAAAGAAATAGAGGAAAACAATAGAATGGGAAAGACTAGAGATCTCTTCAAGAAAATTAGAGATACCAGTGGAACATTTCACGCAAAGATGGGCACAATAAAGGACAGAGATGATATGGACCTAACAGAAGCAGAAGATATAAGAAGAGGTGGCAAGAATACACAGAAGAACTATACAAAAAGATCTTCATGACCCAGATAATCACAATGGCGTAATCACTCACCTAGTGCCAGACATCCTGGAATGCGAAGTCAAGTGGGCCTCAGGAAGCAAGACTAGGATCAAAGCTAGTGGAGGTGATGGAATTCCAGTTGAGCTGTTTCAAATCCTAAAAGACAATGCTGTGAAAGTGCTGCACTCAGTATGCCAGCAAATTTGGAAAACTCAGCAGTGGCCACAGGACTGGAAAAGGTCAGTTTTATTCCAGTCCCAAACAAAGGCAGTGCCAAAAAATGCTCAAACTACAGCACAATTGCACTCATGTCACACGCTAGCAAAGTAATGGTCAAAATTCTCCAAGCCAAGCTTTAACAGTACGTGAACTGTGAACTTTAAGATATTCAAGCTGGAGTTAGAAAAGGCAGAGGAACCAGAGATCAAATTGCTAACATCCAGTGGATTATCAAAAAAGCAAGATAGTTCCAAAAACACATCTATTTCTGCTTTATTGACTATGCCAAAGCCTTTGACTGTGTGGATCACAACAAACTGGAAAATTCTGAAAGAGATGGGAATACCAGACCACCTGACTTGCCTGCTGAGAAATCTCTATGCAGGTCAGGAAGCAACAGTTAGAACTGGACATGGAACAATGACTGGTTCCACACGGGAAAGGAGTATATCAAGCCTGTCTATTGTCACCCTGCTTATTTAACTTCTATGCAGAGTACATCATGAGAAATCCCGGGCTGGAAGAAGCACAAGCTGGAATCAAGTTTGCTGGGAGAAATATCAATAACCTCACATATGCAAATGACTCCACACTTAACGGCAGAAAGCAAAGAAGAACTAGAGAGCCTCTTGATGAAGGTGAAAGAGGGGAGTGAAAAAGTTGGCTTAAAACTCAACATTCAGAAAACTAAGATCATGGCATCTGGTCCCATCACTTCATGGCAAATAGATGGGGAAACAATGGAAACAGTGACAGACTTTATTTTTTGGGCTCCAAAATCACTGCAGATGGTGACTGCAGCCATGAAATTAAAAGACACTTACTCCTTGGAAAGAAAGTTAGGACCAACCTAGACAGCATATTAAAAGCTTTTTTTACATTACTTTGCCAACAAAGGTCCATCTAGTCAAGGCTATGGTTTTTCCTGTGGTCATGTATGGATGTGAGAGTTGGACTGTAAAAAAAAAGCTGAGTGCTGAAGCATTGATGCTTCTGAACTGTGGTGTTGGAGAAGACTCTTGAGAGTCTCTTGCACAGCTAGGAGATCCAACCAGTTCATCCTGAAGGAAATTAGTCCTGAATACTCATTAGAAGGACTGATGCTGAAGCTAAAACTGCAATACTTTGACCACCTGATGCGAAGAGCTGACTCATTGGAAAAGACCCTGATTATGGACGAGAAGGGGACGACAGAGGATGAGATGGCTGGATGGCATCACTGACTCAATGGACATGAGTTTGAGTGAACTCTGGGAGTTGATGATGGACAGGGAGGCCTGGAGTGCCGCAGCCCAAAAGGTCGCAAAGAGTCAGACATGACTGAAAAACTGAAGTGGACTGAAATCTTTTTATTTAAGTCAGAGGCCTCTTTAAATACAGAATTTTGTGCATGTAATGTAGCTGCAGTATTGGTGTTTATCTTGTGTTAATTATGCCTCTCATTGGTGTATGTAGCTTCATGTAAAATACCTCCTCCCATCAGAGTGAGCCAAAATTTACATGAAGCACGTGATCTGCTTATATTTTTTTTTAACAAGACCATGACTGGTTTGAATTGCCATTTCTACCCTCATGTTAGTTGCCTAATTTTTGTCATCTTAATATTTTAAGTGATATTTTGAATGATAGGATTCCAAAATATATTCAGTCTTTCTACCATTTTGGTACTAATGTATTTCATGTTTCATAATAGGGGGTTCACGAATATAAAATACAATTTTGTAGATGATATTGCAAAAATATTACACGTTTATTCTTTCAGCAAAAGCAAATACTGGCCAGATATCGTGTAAGTGCCAGGTTTTACCTAAATAAGGTATTGGATAACTAAACAGGTCTGAATATCGGAAGTGTATGGGCTGCTGTGTGCTAAAGTGTTAAGATTTAAGGAAACATATGATACAGATCTTGCCTTAGGGAACTTGAATGAGTCATAAAATCACCCTGACAGACATTTAAAACAGCTTAAAAAAAAGTGAAATGTCAGTATAGTTAATAGGAATTAAGAGTAAACCAATGCTGGAATATAGAGAAAATGCTTCTTGGAGAGAAATTTAGCAATTTGGGCTGTCAGGTTTGGTTGTATAGTATAAGTTGAAGCAAATACTTGAGTACAGGAATATTTAAAGCAAATTCTATGGTTAAGTAGACTAAAGCAAGGTTCTTCCATGTTACTTTTTTTTTTTTTTAATCTATGCTTGTTTGTACTTTTTTCCCTTGCTGATAGAAACTTCAGGAGAGTAGCAGTCTATTTTTTTCTGAGCACATTATTGTCTTAGCTCTTTCTCCTTTATTTGGACATGTAGATGGCTTTCACTTCTTTTCTTTCCCTTCCTTTGTTCCCTCCTGTATCTAGAAACTGTTTAGAACATGGACAGTGCTATGTATATATTTGGTGAATGAATGAAAAATAGTTGGGATGGAGGTTAGATTTTTGAAAGGGTAGAATTACAGCAGATTTTAAATAGTTTTAAGTGCTAAGCCCAAGAGTTTGTAGGAAGATGTAGAAGAAAGTATTATTGTAAGTATGAAGTCTTTTTCAAGTTTTGGTTCTGTTCTTAAGTGGCCATATCATTTGGGAAAATGTGCCCACCTTCTCTGAGCCTCACATTCATCATCACTATCATCACAGCTACCGTTTATTGAGTGTACGTTAGCGAGTATGTTGAGTATGTGCCAGGCATTTTATTAAACAGTTGGTTATTTAGAGCTCATTATAATGGTAGGATGTGTAGGTGCCATTATCTCTTTTCCAGAAGAGACTGAAGCTTCATAAATTAAGCAGCTTCCCTCACCTGTACCAGAACACAGTAGAGCCAGTATTAAAACTTGTGCCCTTTGGGTGATTGACTCCAGGGTTTTTATCTTTACCATTGCTCCATCTGTAAAATGAGTGGGTTGAAAACTAGATGATATCTAAGGTTCATTACATCTGTTCTTTTCTATCATTTATTAGCCCATGGGCATGGAGGAGTCATTTTGTCTCAGGGAATGTTATGAAAGAAACTTGGTGGAGAATGCCTTTTGTAAACACATTCCTTTTTTTTGAAAAGAGGCCTAAAAATATTTGACAGGTGGGACCATTAGGTTGATTTCAAGTAATAGAAGCCAAATTTGATTTCTTTAAGATTCCTGGAGGTTATTTCATAGACAACTAGGAAGGTTTGAACAGTCAGCACTTGGCCCACCAGGAGCCAGGGCAGCTGTGTGCCCTTCAGCAGCAAGCGACATTGAAAGTGAAAGAACGTGAAAGTGAACGTTGCTTACTCGTGTCCAACTCTTTGCAACCCCAATTCTCCAGGCCAGAATACTGGAGTGGGTAGCCTTTCCCTACTCCAGGGGATCTTCCCAACCTAGGGATCGAACCCAGGTCTCCCGCATTGCAGGTGGATTCTTTACCAACTGAGCCACAGGGAAGCCCAGGGAATACTGGAGTGGGTAGCCTAGCCCTTCTCCAGTGGGTCTTCCCAACCTAGGAATCGAACTGGGTCTCCTGCATTGCAGGCGGATTCTTTATCAACTGAGTTGTCAGGGAATCCTGGGTGACATTAATGTCACTTAATTTTAGTAATTATCAAATTTTTGAGAAGCAATGTGGGCTTCCCTGGTGGTTCAGTCAGTAAAGAATCTGTGTCTGTTACAGGAGATTGCCTGTAGTGCAGATCTGGGTTTGATCCCTGAGTCAGGAACATCCTCTGGAGATGAAAATGTCAACCCATTCCAATAGTCTTGCCTGGGAAATCCCATGGATGGGGAGCCTAGTGGGCTATAGCCATGGGTTCTCAAGATTTGGACATGAGTTAGCAACTACATAACTGCCACTGAAGGGTAGTGGTTAAGTGCGTGTATTTTGGAGCCAGACTATGGGTTTGAGTCCTCAGGCAGATTAAGTTCATCTGTAAAATTTCATGGAGTTGTTGGGAAGATGAATTGTAGTGTGCTTGGGATAGTTTGAGACATGCAGCAAATGTTCAATAAATACTATCTATTATTATCATGACTATTATATTTCTTTTGGCTTTTGAACTCCAGGTTCCTTGCACAGCTGTAATCCAGAGGGTAGACTTTGACGGAAATAGCAGGAATAAGGGATGAAGACTGAACAGTTCTCTAATTAGGGGTTCTGAGGATAGGCATTAGGATACTCTAAATCTCTCTCTGTTGAGATGTGGTTATCTTATGTCAGAGTTTTTAACAAGTAACAACATCAGTGTCAATTTTGAAGGCAAGAATTTTATAAAGTTACACTAAAGAAATTGTTGAAATAAATGCTCAGTTCATCTGTCAGAAGATGACTTGAATGTGCTTGAGTATTGTGTTTAACTACATTGTAGTAAAGTTTCAGAGTATTACGCAAAAAGGAACAAACAAAAACAAAATGCTCCAGATTCCTGAGATAGAGGATTATTATTGATTTAGCTTAGATCAGTTCAGTTGAGTTGCTCAATCGTATCCGACTCTTTGCAACCCTATGGACTGCAGACGCCAGGCCTCTCTGTCCATCACCAACTCCCGGAGTTCACTCAAACTCATGTCCGTTGAGTCAGTGATGCCATCCAACCATCTCATCCTCTGTCGTCCCCTTCTCCTCCGCCTTCAATCTTTCCCAGCATCAGGGTCTTTTCAAATGAGTCGGGTGTCCTTTAAGTCAAGGAACAGGGGAAGTTAGTATACAAGTGCTGTCAAGGGCTCCCCTCCTGAGGATGAAGCTTAGGAAGCTGCCCTGAGAGATCTGCTACTGATGGATATATAGGTCATGATTAGAAGTTATGAAGTTACATTGTTTTAATCCATAGTTTGACCCAAGGTGAATGTGTATACTTGGTTGTGTTTTTGCAAACTTCAAACTTGTAAGGTGTTTTAATGAGATGGAGATGTTTTGCATTACATTTTTTTAAATGAAAGTTGAATGAAGGACTATAAAAGAAGTCTCCAAAATCGTTTTAAAGAAAGCAAATCCTTTACAACTAATTTTCAGTGTAGTAAGGGATGAAATTTTGTGTGACTTTGAATAAATTATTTAACCTTCCTAAGCCCTTAGATTCCTCATTTGTGAAATAGAATTGAACTGAGTGATCTTTAAAGTTCCTGTGGCTCTAAAAATTTATTGCATCTGTGAATTCACACATCCACCTACTGGGCATATCATAGAGAAGGTAAATCATATGAAAAGAACTAACAGATGAGAGACTGAATATTAAGAAGATATTAACGGGTAAGATTTAATTCTTTAACGTTATTGCTATGCTGTTGATTTGGTTTAGATTTTTTTTCTTTTTTTTTTTTTTTAAAGGAGGATCAGTTACATATCCACTGTCTTGTACTGTTTTTTTTTCCCTAGAGATCAAGAGAGCAATCTACTCTGTTTGTTTTGGGTATAATGTGTTTCCTTGCCTTCATGAGATTTTCTTTCACTCTCTTTACTACTCTTATTTATTGCTGTAAATGTTCTCAATTTGGGTATACTTTTTGTTTCATAACACGAAGTTTATTTTAACTTTTCAGTACCATGTTTTTCACTTGGTGTGTATGTATGGATATGGATGTATGTATAAACAAAGTGAGTACATGTGAGAGAATGGACATTTATTTTCTCAATTAGACCAGATCCCCTAAGGATGTTATTGTTTCTTTGTTTTATTCAGCACAGGCTGAATGCTTTCTCAGGCACTTAAGTGATAGAAAGTTTGTAATACAGACACTGACTGTGATCTTGACCTCTGGGATTGAGTTTGATTGTATTACTGAATAAACAGCTGGCATCTTATTTCACTTTAAGTAGAGCTGAAGTAGAGAAATGGTAATGGAAGCATAGGAGACAGCCTGAGGAGCAGAGGATGGGAGGTAGAAATGAGCCATGGGGGCAGACCAGTGCAGAGGGTACAGAGTGGACAGCAGAAGGTCCATTATCTTAAAACTGACTCTTGATTATTTTTTGCCTGTCTACAGGCAAAAATGGAACAGAAGTTCAGCCTACTTTATTATGCAGTACTGTTCTTTGTGTGATTAATACTGGAGAAAGAGGTCAGTCACTTCCAAATTCTCCCTAGTACCATTTCCTTGTATTTGCTTTGTTGTTGTTCAGTCACTCAGTCATGTCTGACTCTTTGCAAACCCATGGACTGCAACACACCAGGCCTCCCTGTCCTTCACCATCTCCAGGAGTTTGCTCAGACTCAAGTCTGTTGAGTCAGTGATGCTGTCCAACTATCTCATCCTCTGTCGTCCCTTCTTCCCCTGCCCTCCGCCATTCCTTAGCATCAGGGTCTTTTCCAGTGAGTTGGCTCTTCCAATCAGGTGGCCAAAGTATTGGAGCTTCAGCATCAGTCCTTCCAGTGAATATTCAGGGTTGATTCCCCAGCTCGCTCTCTTAACTCGCATCCATATCTTTGCTTCTGGCTTTTACCTCCTTTTTTGTTGTTGTTGGCAGAAGGATATAAGGTTGTTAGTTGGGGAGTCAGCAAGCAGCCAGCCCTAAATTGTACAGCTAATTTGATAGTTATTGCAGCTTTGAAATTGTGACATAGGTTTCAGTTTTGGCTTCTGTCACTTCCCTCTAGGCAAGATAAATTTCCTCTTTAAGCCATATTTCTACATAGGTTTAATGAGAAGTATCTCAAAAGGTAATTTTAAAGGTGAACTTTTTGGGAAAACTTAAAGTCAGTGCCTCATTACAGGTGACTGTATTTTTAATTATTAATAACAATTTCCAGTTATACAGGATAATAAGTGTGAAGGAATATACAAGTGTAAAATATACAGAGTATTTCCATGCATTACTGTGTGGCATAGTTTCACTTTTCTTCTCCTGCCATTTAAACAAATTTTTATAGCTTTCAAACATTAGCAAGTTGATACATATATTTTGCTCCTTCTATCTTTGTTTCCTGGCAGAGCAGTTAGTAATCCAATTAAAAAGTGAAAGACTAAAGATTAGCAGCCAAGAAAACTAAATCTTCAATTAATTCTTAGTAATAATTGAATTATAAATAGTTGATAGTAAAATACTGTATTTGTTTTTAGAAGTGATTTTTATTTTAGACATATTAGTCATAGAGGAAGATACAGTTTAGTGATGAAAATTGTTCAGAGGGTGGTGTACACTGGAGAAGTGAATGAAGAAAGGTGTTCCAATAGACCAGTGAACCCTGGTATGAACACCTGTTTGGAAACTTTGGAAAGCAGGGTACTGTAGAGGGTCAGCAAAAACAAGACCGGGAGCTGACTGTGGCTCAGATGATGAGCTCCTTATGGCCAAATTCAGACTGAACTTGAACAAAGTAGGGAAAACCACTAGACCATTCAGGTATGACCTAAATCAAATCCCTTATGATTATACAGTGGAAGTGAGAAATAAATTTAAGGGCCTAGATCTGATAGATAGAGTGCCTGATGAACTATGGAATGAGGTTCGTGACATTGTACAGGAGACAGGGATCAAGACCATCCCCATGGAAAAGAAATGCAAAAAAGCAAAATGGCTGTCTGGGGAGGCCTTACAAATAGCTGTGAAGAGAAGCAAAAAGCAAAGGAGAAAAGGAAAGATATAAGCATCTGAATGCAGAGTTCCAAAGAATAGCAAGGAGAGATAAGAAAGCCTTCCTCAGAGATCAATGCAAAGAAATAGAGGAAAGCAACAGAATGGGAAAGACTAGAGATCTCTTCAAGAAACTTAGAGATACTGAGGGAACATTTCATGCAAAGATGGGCTCGATAAAGGACAGAAATGGTATGGACCTAACAGAAGCAGAAGATATAGGAAGTGGTGGCTAGAATACACAGAAGAACTGTACAAAAAGATCTTCACGACCCAAATAATCATGATGATGTGCTCCGTCACCTAGAGCCAAACATCCTGGAACATGAAGTCAAGTGGGCCTTGGAAAGCATCACTACGAACAAAGCTAGCGGAGGTGGTGGAATTCCAGTTGAGCTATTTCAAATCCTGAAAGATGATGCTGTGAAAGTGCTGCACTCAATATGCCAGCAAATTTGGAAAACTCAGCAGTGGCCACAGGACTGGAAAAAGTCGGTTTTCATTCCAATCCCAAAAAAGGCAATGCCAAAGAATGCTCACACTACCGCACTATTGCACTCATCTCACACGCTAGTAAGTAATGCTCAGAATTCTCCAAGCCAGGCTTCAATAGTACATGCACTGTGAACTTCCAGATGTTCAAGCTGGAGTTGGAAAAGGCAGAGGAACCAGAGATCAAATTGCCAACATCCGCTGGATCATCAAAAAAGCAATAGAGTTCCAGAAAAACATCTACTTCTGCTTTAGTGACTATGCCAAAGCCTTTGATTGTGTGGATCACAATAAACTGTGGAAAATTCTGAGAGAGATGGGGATACCAGACCACCTGATCTGCCTCTTGAGAAACATGTATGCAGGTCAGGAAGCAACAGTTAGAACTGAACATGGAACAACAGACTGGTTCCAAATAGGAAAAGGACTATGTCAAGGTTGTATATCGTCACCCTGCTTATTTAACTTCTATGCAGAGAGTACATCATGAGAAACACTGGGCTGGAAGAAGCACCAACTGGAATCAAGATTGCCAGGAGAAATTCAGTAACCTCAGATATGCAGATGACACCACCCTTATGGCAGAAAGTGAAGAGGAACTAAAAAGCTTCTTGTTGAAAGTGAAAGAGGAGAGTGAAAAAGTTGGCTTAAAGCTCAACATTCAGAAAATGAAGATCATGGCATCTGGTCCCATCACTTCACGGGAAATAGATCGGAAAACAGTGGAAAGTGTCAGACTTTATTTTTCTGGGCTCCAAAATCACTGCAGATGGTGATTTCAGCCATGAAATTAAAAGACACTTACTCCTTGGGGCTTCCCTTGGTCGCTCAGAGGTTAAAGCGTTTGCCTCCAATGCGGGAGACTCAGGTTCTATCCCTGGGTCGGGAAGATCCCCTGGAGAAGGAAATGGCAATCCACTCCAGTATTCTTGGCCTGGAGAATCCTATGGACAGAGAAGCCTAGTAGGTTACAGTCCACAGGGTCCCAAAGAGTCGGACACGACTGAGCGATTTCACCTTCACCTTACTCCTTGGAAGTTATGAGCAACCTAGATAACATATTGAAAAGCAGAGACATTACTTTGCCAACAAAGGTCTGTCTAGTCAAAGCTATGGTTTTTCCAGTGGTCATATATGGATATGAGAGTTGGACTCTGAAGAAAGCTGAGCACCGAAGAATGGATGCTTTTGAACTGTGGTGTTGGAGAAGACTCTTGAGAGTCCCTTGGACTGCAAGGAGATCCAACCAGTCCATTCTAAAGCAGATCAATCCTGGGTGTTCTTTGGAAGGAATGATGCTAAAGCTGAAAGGCCAGTACTTTGGCCACCTTGTGCGAAGAGTTGACTTATTGGAAAAGACTCTGATGCTGGGAGGGATTGGAGGCAGGAGGAGAAGGGGACGACCGAGGATGAGATGGCTGGATGGCATCACTGAATTGATGGACATGAGTTTGAGTGAACTCCAGGAGTTGGTGATGGACAGGAGGCCTGGGGTGCTGTTCGTGGGTTCGCAAAGAGTCAGACACTGAGCGACTGAACTGAAGAGGGTAATCTTGTCACTTATTTCATCTTTTAGATGTTGCTATAAACTGCGACAATTTTGAAATTCAGTTTGTAGTTGGTTGTATGAATGAACACTGTCCATGCATGCCAGGATAGTTGTTTCATCAATCTGCCCACTGATTTCTGGTAGCATTCCAAACTGGGATAACCGGGACGTGTTCCCTCCCTCAAATTTTTTTAGGAAAACTGTTGCCGTTAAATTGAGAACCGTTATATCCAAGGCTGCTCCTTTTTGTTCTTTGGTGACTTGAACTCCTTTGGCAGTCTGTTGAAACTCTTTAGAACGATGTTCTAAATGCATAAACTAGTTACATTGAAATGTTATCAAAATATTAAAACAATTTTTAATTTGCATTCTTTATTAACATAATAGGGATCTAGAGTTGAGTCTGATTATGTTAGGCTTATCTTAAATAATACTAAGTATTTTAGTAAATGCAACCTCTGTAACATGACAGTGAAAATATTTATCATGTGTGTTGGTTTTTGCTAGGTCACAAGTATTACCAGTACTACTGTGATCTGTTACCTATTGTTAATAATTGAAGAAAATGTTAAATTTGTTAGAAGTTAATGAATTAGAAAAATGATTTATTTTCTCACCCAAGTTCATGGACCCCCTCAGTTCTTTCCTTAGATGTTTTGGGGATCTATGACCTGAGGTTCAGAACCCCTGAGGAGTTTCTGTAGCCTGAATGGCAGTTGCATTCCTGTATCATGCTTGTCCCAAATACATAGTCAGGCTACAGATTCTATCCCATTATTATAAAGGAAATGCTACTATAAACGGAGTTTTTTGTTTGTTTTGTTTAAGACATTGTTGAGCTTTTTAAGATGAGTAATTGGCCCACATGATTTAAAGATAAAAACTTAATAGCCAAATGTAGTATACATTAAAAAAATTAAATGTCCTTTCCTGCAACTCCAGACACTCTAGAGGCAGCTTATTTGTAGCATCATGTGTGTACGCTTAGAAATAAACAAAGGCTTTTTACTTGGTAAAGTAGACAAGTTTTTCTCTTGTATTCATTTTGTAAGTGAGTAATATGTGACTTTAGTGTTAATTTCTTAATCTAGAGTCATAAAGTCAGGTAATTTTGATTTTAAGTTTCTTCCCTTTAAAATCGGAGGAATTGAGAATTGGCATATTGTAGTTTTCTGTTGAAGTTTGGTTATCAAACCTTAACTTCATATTCCCATGTGGGAATTTGCTTTGTTAGTAAGCATTGCATTGTTCATAGTAGGACTTTTATTTTCCTATATGTAAAATATATTAAAGTCAGATTGACTGTCGATTAAGTGACTTGTCAGTGTGTATTTTCTTTAACAATATTTTTAGTTTTAAATAGCATCCTCGGTCAGAAGAGCATCAGTAGGGTATCCCTTTGAACAAAGCTGTCTTATTTCAGATAGCGCTTTGGTAAGATGGACCTTCCATACACTTTGTCTTCTGTCAGACTTCCACTGTAGATGTCTGTGATGTTTATTCATTCAGTAAACTAGCAGACATTACTTTGCCAACAAAGGTCCGTCTAGTCAAGGCTATGGTTTTTCCTGTGGTCATGTATGGATGTGAGAGTTGGACTGTGAAGAAAGCTGAGCGCTGAAGAATTGATGCTTTTGAACTGTGGTGTTGGAGAAGACTCTTGAGAGTCCCTTGGACTGCAAGGAGATCCAACTAGGCTATTCTAAAGGACATTAGCCCTAGGGTTTCTTTGGAAGGAATGATGCTGAAGCTGAAACTCCAGTACTTGGGCCACCTCATGCGAAGAGTTGACTCATTGGAAAAGACTCGGATACTGGGAGGGATTGAGAGCAGGAGGAGAAGGGGACGACAGAGGATGAGATGGCTGGATGGCATCACTGACTCGATGGACGTGAGTCTGAGTGAACTCCGGGAGATGGTGATGGACAGGAGGCCTGGCGTGCTGCGATTCATGGGGTTGCAAAGACTTGGACACAATTGAGCAACTGAACTGAAAATAGCTCTATGAACACAAGAACAGTGTCTGTGCTACCTTTGTGTTGATCATCTGGTACAGTGAATGGCACATGGTTGTTGCTCACTAAATATTTGCTGAGAGAATAAACGTTTGCATTGTACTTGACATATGGAAAGGGATGAGATGTGTTTGTTACCTGTCTTCAGCTTGTTGTCCCACAGAAAAGAGTACACAGATAACTTCATATGAGGGTTAGTGTGCTATGTGGAAGATAAAAATGATACTGTGGAATTTGTGTCACAAGGGGACATCTTTTGAATTGGAGTAGTATATGTCATGAAGAAGGCGATGGCACCCCACTTCAGTACTCTTGACTGGAAAATCCCATTGGCGGAGGAGCCTGGTAGGCTGCAGTCCATGGGCTCGCTAGAGTCAGACACAACTGAGTGAATTCGCTTTTGCTTTTCCTTTCATGCATTGGAGAAGGAAATGACAACCCACTCCAGCGTTCTTGCCTGGAGAATCCCAGGGACGGGGGAGCCTGGTGGGCTGCCGCCTATGGGGTCTCACAACACATGACTGAAGCGACTTAGCAACAGTAGCAGTATATATGAATTTGATAGCTAGTTGAATGTAATGTATTGTTTAAATAATTGTTACAAATTAGTTTTTAAATTATTTCCATATGCTAGCATGCCATGAGTTTTTTAACGATTCATGTTATTACTTTTTGTATTGGGAAGTGTGTGATGCCCACGAAAGTTGTTAGAGGGTTGAAAGAATTTTTGTGATCTCATGTAAGTTCACCTCTTAGGACAGGCAAACTAGTGTTAAGAATAGTGCTTGTTAAAAGAGTTTTGGGAGGAAAGACACTTCTGTGTTTTGGAGGATGGTCTAAAGAAACAGAGCTGCTTGATTATTCCACAGTGTGCAGATTTACTTATTTTGGTTTAAAGCACATGGGATACTTTCCATGAAGAACGTACTGTACTAGGAAGAAGATGGTTTTACATTAGAGGTGCTTTGGTAAGTAAGCAGTTATCCTTTAGCATCATCAGGGCTTTCCGAATACCTCAAGAGAAAAAAAAAGATTTAGGTCAGTGATTCTCAAACTTTGGCATGCTTCAGAATCACCTGGGCCACTAATCAACTGGGCTCCATTCCCAGAGTAATAGGATTCAGTCAGTGTGCGATGGGGCTCAGGGAATTTACATTATTTACAATTCCTAGGTGATCCTAATGCTGCTTGTCCAGTGAGAACCGTCACTTCAGTTTAGAAGGGAGAATAGTGGCTCTCATCTTGGCCACACGTCTCATTATCTGGGATGCTTTTGTAAAATACATATCTAGGCTTTCCGCTAAGTTTACCAATCAAATCACAATTCATGGCTCATTCTGATTCTAGATAGGAAAAAGGGTTAGTACTTGTGCCCATGATCTCTGCCTGTCTGCCTTGCTATTTTACCACTCCTTTCAGGGTTTCTTCTGTGTTCTTGTTCATTGACTTTCAGACTTTTTCGACTGTAAACTCAGTGTGTTTGTACCCAAAATAAAGTGCAGCTTGATACATACATACCTACTAATATACAATTAGTTTCCATTTTTTTGCAGTAGTTGTATAAAGTTGCCATGAACAATTAGTAGTGAATACCGAACCATTGCTCTTAGAGGAAACACAGGATTAGGCCCACTTGGCCCCTGGTCACAGTATTTCAGTTTAGTTCAGTCCCTCAGCCATGTCTGACTCTATGCAACCCCATGGACTGCAGCATGCCAGGCTTCCTTGTCCATTACGAACTCCCAGAGTTTACTCAAACTCATGTCCATTGAGTTGGTGGTACCATCCAGCCATCTCATCCTCTGTCATCCCCTTCTCCTCCCACCTTCAATCTTTCCCGGCATCAGGATCTTTTCAATGAGTCAGCTCTTTGCGTCAGGTGGTCAAAGTATTGGGAGTTTTAGCTTCAGTATCAGTCCTTCCAATGAGTATTCAGGACTGATTTCCTTTAGGATGAACTGGTTGGATCTCCTAGCTGTTCAAGGGACTCTGAAGAATCTTTTCTAGTACCACAGTTCAAAAGCATCAATTCTTCAGCGCTCAGCTTTTTTATAGTCCAACTCTCACATCCGTACTTGACTACTGGAAAAACCATAGCTTTGACTAGACGGAACTTTGTTGGCAAAGTAATGTCTCTGCTTTTATTATGCTGTCTGTGTTGGTCATAAGTTTTCTTCCAAGGAGCAGGCGTCTTAATTTCATGGCTGCAGTCATGGAGCCCCTCAAAATAAAGTCTGTCACTGTTTCAATTTTTTTCCCCATCTGTTTGCCATGAAGTGATGGGACTGGATGCCATGATCTTAGTTTTCTGAATGTTGAGTTTTAAGCCAACTTCTTCACTCTTTCACTTTCATCAAGAGGCTCTTTAGTTCTTCCTTGTTCTCTGCCATAAAGCAATTAATCCATAACCTTGTTATATATCTTTCTGTTAAAGATACTTTTACCTGTTGTTGATTCATTGAATTCAGCCAGCAGTACTGTAGCTCATGCCTGAATGAAACTTGTCTAACATGCATACTTTCTCTGTAAGGCACATCATAGCCTTCTTCTGCTCAGAAACATTAGACAGCATTTCACTATACTTTGGGAGAGGGAGGTAAACAATGATATCATTTTAAAAAACCCAGCAAAAATGTGAAAAGTATGACACTAAATAGAACGATAAAAGGATACTTGTTTACAGTATGATGTCTGAAACAGGAAATCAGAATATTGCCTTGTTTGACCTCAGCTGGAAACTTACAGATCAGTGGGAAGTACTTGAAGTATTGGTTTTAGGGTCACAGATAAATTTTAACAAGTAGATGAATTTGCAGACATGGAATTTGTGAGTAATGAGAATTGGCTATGCATATATATTTCTTTCCCTTTTCATTTCTGTTTTGTATGTTGATTTCATGATTTGCTGGGGGTTCAACCAAGTTTGAAAAACACTGCTGTAATTTAGCAACAGGGTTTATATATTATTTACTACTTATGTAGTGATAAGTCATAAGTTATATTAAACTCTCTCCATGTACACACACACACACTGTCTCTCTCTCTCTCTCATTTTAGAGGACATAGTGTTTAATCTTGGTGATAGGGCATTCGGCTTTTGGAGATGCATCATCAGGCTTCTGTTTGTGGAAGATCATTGTTGTCAGATGGATTGTGGCGGGCAGCATGTGGGTAGTGGCGGTGGTGACAGTCGACTAGAGACAAGGATAGTGATGAGGCCAGTGCGCTGGAAAAGCGATTTCTAATGGTGCTCTCAGCAGATTTGTGACAGTAGAAATAAATTTGATGCATTGTGAATTGAGAGATTTCAGTCAAGTCTCAATTTTATATCACAGTTTCTTAACTAATGTTTCTGGGACTTAGATAGACTTAATGGGGTCTGTGAACTTACTGATTTTTTTTTAACTACAATTTTATATGTATGTCTCCTCTTTCTGTCCAATCATTATATTATTAATGGACTGAATGACTTAGAAAAGGTTAAGAATCTGTTTTTAGTAGATAGAATGGTTTTTTTCCCATTGGTAATCTTAATTTTATATGAATCACAGAGTTCTAAATATTCTGAGATATCTAAGGAGGTATTTTAAAAGCCTGATACTGAATTTATACTCTTGTGAAATGCAGAATTTTATCCATTGATTCTTACAGTTTTTAGATGGAAACATGTTATTGAAGGGTATAAATGTATTGAATTTAAGGAAGAGTCTGTGTTTTAAGCATTAAAGTACAGTGTATTGTTGGCGTCTGTTGCAGTGGAATTGTGTTTAGAAACAATGGCATAGTTAAGAGTTGCCTAACTTGTTTTACGGCTAGGACATTAATATAGTACAGTGTGGTACCCATTCTGTAGATCCATTTTTTTTTCATCAAAAAGGGATATCTAATTGTCCAAATACCTTTTTTTTTTTTTAAGGAATCATATTTTCTCCTTAGATTGGGTTGTGACTTTCCTCATATTTGAATTTTCTTAGGCATTTTATCTTTATAGTCTTATCATTTAAAAAATAATCTGATAGGGCTGGTCACTTCTCACTTAAAAAATTATTTTTTAAATTGGAGGATAATTACTTTACAGTATTGTCATGGTTTTTGCTATACATCAGTATGAATCAGCCGTAAGTATACAGTGTCTCCTCTCCCCTCGATCCGCTGCATCCCTCTCGTTTGTCACAGAGCTCCGGCCGTGGGTGTCCTCTTCATGCATTGAGCTCACACTCGTCATCTGTTTTCATGTGGTAATGTGTATGCTTCAGTGCTTTTCTCTCAAATCACCCCATCCTCTCCTTCTCCCACTGAGTCCAAAAGTCTGTTCTTTATGTCTGTGTCTCCTTTGCTGCCCTGTACATGGGATTGTTGGTACCATCTTTCTAGATTCCATATACATGCATATACAAGACAAATACATACAGTATTTGTCTTTCTCTTTCTGACTTACTTCACTCTGTATAATAGGCTCTAGGTTCATTCACATCATTAGAACTGACTCAAATGCATTCCTTTTTATAGCTGAGTAATACTCCATTGTGTCTGTGTACCACAACTTATCCATTCATTTGTCGAAGGACATCTAGGCTGCTTCCTAGTCCTAGCTATTGTAAATATTGGGGTACAGTGAACACTGGGGTGCATGTGTCTTTTTCAATTTTGGTTTCCTTCTCCCATTCTTATTGCTCTCTTTTTTTCATAGTTTTTCTTACCATTGTTGCTTATTTATTTTTCCATGTGAATTTATAGTTATTTTCTCTAGCTCCAGGAAAAAAATGTTGTTTTTTTTGAATTTCACCATACATTTTATAGTTAGCTTATAGAGAATTGACATCTTTGTGATATTGACTTCTTATCCCTGAACATGGTTTGTTTCTTCATTTGTTGACGTCTATTTGACTGTATCATTCAGAAACATTTTTTTTTTTTTTTTAAGGAACATTTTTCTTGTATTGGTTTTATGCATTTTGGTTAAGCTTATTTCTAGGAATCTTATATCTTTGATTGCTTTTGTAAATGTCATCTCCTTTTGTATTAAACCTTGTAATTTGTTATTTTTATTTTGAAGAGTTATTGGCTTCTATATGTTAATATTCTATCCTGTGACTTTATTATTTAACTGTTGATACTTGTTGCAAAAGAGTGAGACACAACTTAGCAAATAAACAACAGCAGCTTGTTTTTGAATAGATTCTGTTGGGTTATTGAGATATAGATACCATATCACTTGCTTATAGAGATTGTTTTGCCTCTGCTTTTCCAAATAGTATACCTCTAATTGTATACCAAAATAACCTTCAATTCCATGTTAAGTAGTTGTGGAAATGATGGGTGTCTTTATTTTGTTTCTGACAAAACAAATGTGAATGTCTTTGGTGTTTTTTCATTAAATAAGATGTACATTATTCAGGATTGACTTATAGATGTAGAAAACAAAATAGGTATTTATAACAGAATATAAATTATACCTAATACATAACACTATTTTAAAATCTCCAGCATTTCTGTCATGAGGATTGAATATTTTCAAATGATTTTTCATGGATTTTCCAATAGGAAAAAATGTGATTTTCCCTTTAGATCTAAAAATTATCAATTATTTAGTAATGGCGTATTATTCTTTCAAAAAAAAATTTTTTTTTTTCCTGTAAAGGGGGTTAGAGAGATTTGGCCTCCTTCTGGTCAAAGGTGGCCATCCCATAGCTTCTGCATTTATTTCTACTTAAGCAGCCATCTCTGGCCAAGAGTAGTGATTCATTCTCATTTCTGACTTTCAAGGAGATAAAATATTGGCCTAGTTCCTGGAGAGATCTAGCCTGATCCAGTTGACTGTGGTTAGAGTAAGGCGGGGCCATTTACCAACTTGGTGGGTGGCAGCGCACATCCTAGGAGACGATGGCCGTTGAGTGACATTGGTGGGAGTGAGACACAAACGGTATCTACTGTAATTTTGTATTCTGCAAGACCAGATTTATTAATGCAGTTAGCAAAATTGCAGATGTATGTACAACCTACAAAAAGACAAGATTTCTTCTTGTAGGTTGTATTCTCTCACTGGATCACCACTGAATTTCTTAGCTATTCTCTAGTACATATTTTCAGTGGTTATTTGGAACTGAGAGGATCCTAAAGGGCCCTTTGAGTCACCTTCCACCTCCCACTTCCCAAAGGGCGGGGTTTCTTATTCTTAGTATAGGCATACGGTTGTGTATGTGTGATATTAACATTTATTGAGAAGTGTGGGTTTTCCCCCTATACTAAGTAATTGTCTGAACACCAGTGGAATGTGTTACAATTCAACTCAATTCTGACACCAGAAGCCAGATAGGAGATGCACAGGGCAGGGTATGAGGGAAAAGGGCATGGCGTCCCTGTGTTCCCAGAGAGTGCCACTCTCCCAGCACCTCCACATGTGCACCAGAGAGCCTGGAAGCTCTCTGAACACAGGCCCTTTGGGTTTTTTAAATGGAGGCTTCCGTTATATAGATACAGTTGATTAGATCATTGGCCATTGATAATCAACATTCTGCAGCTGGTCTCCCCCTTCCCAGAGGTGGTGGGAATGGACTGAAAGTTCCAATCTTCTAATCATGTAATCCTTTTCCTCCTGACATCCAGCTCCCATCCTTAGGTGCTTTCCACATGTCAGTTAACATTAACCAGACATGGTTGAGAGGGATTTGTTAAGAATATCGAGACACTTTTATCAATCTCATCACTAAGGAAGTTCCAAGGTTTTAGGAACTCTGTGCCAGGAATGGGGACAAAGAGCAAATACAGATTTTTTTGTCTTTAAGTTGGAGTGTTACAGTATTACATGAAATTTTCAAAAAATTAAAATACATCTATGTTATATGTAGTGATATTATTTTAGCCATAATTTCGTATTTGACAGATGTCTTTTAAAAATAGATCTGTTGAGGTATAATTGACACATAACTGCACATACTTAACATGTACAGTTTTACCCTGTGAAACTATTACTACTGTCAAGATAACGAACATATTTATCACCTCATGGGTTTATCCATTCACCTGTTGATTGAATTTTGGCCCTGACAAATAAGGCTGCTGTGAGCATCTGTGTGTATGCATCTGCTTTCGTTTGGGGCCATTAATATCTAGGGGTAAAATGGCTTTATAGTCAGTAAATTTAAAAAGTATAACTTAAAAAAACTTTGCCAGAGTGCTTATATACCACACAGGTACCTTGTATGAGATGTTTGCTTAGTTTGGGACCTTGTTACTCGAAGTGTGGTCTGTGGATTTGGTGTCATGATTATCTCGGAGCTCCTTAGTGTTTCGTGTTTCATCCTACAGCCTGTTGAATCAAAATGTGCATTTTGAGTAGATTCTTAGGTAATTCAGATGCACATTTAGAACTTGAGAACTCTGGTTTAGAGCAGTAGTTCTCAAGCACTCCATTTCCACACTCCAACCGCACCCCCTTTTTTTTTTGCTATAACCTCTTGAAGGCTTTGACACCTATATGAAATTCTCAAATGTGGCTGGGAGGTAGAAGGTTTTTAAAAGCCTTGACAGATAATATTGACAAATGTGACATGTTCTGCTACCTTCACATGATTGCTTCCTGGTGATTTATTAATACTTAAGGCAGTGAAGTGTTGTGTCTGTTGGCAATTTCAGATACTTCCCAAGCATTTTTCTATTATAGAGCTCTTCAGTTTGGCACAATTTCTTATGGATGAGAGATACTCATTTTCTTTTGTGTAATTTTTCTGGTAAATGGATCCATTTGTTAGCATTCCCCACCCCCCAATAGTCTTGTTTTAATAACCAGTGATATAATTTTGGGGTATTTTCATATATAGTTATCTTTAAATTTTCTGTATTGGTTACTCTTAGTGTTCAAGAAATGCAAAATATTATCAGCTGTTGACTGTTAATACATAAGTTAATTGACTATCAAGTAATGCTTTTTAAAGCTAAATATCCATCATTTATTTTGCTTACTGTTTCAAATTTTTGTATTACTACTCATTCTCTCATTATTGTGAATATTTAAGACCAAGTCACATTGATGTATCCCCTTCCTAAGTTAGTGTTGATGTTGAAGGTCATGGTCTTAATGACATTAGAAAATTCTCAAATTGGAAACACGATTTCTGGACTTCCTGTTGGTTCATTGGTTAAGACTCCATGCTTCCAGTGCAGGGGGCATGGGTTCTATCCCTGGTCAGGGAACTAAGATCCTATGTGCTATGCAATGCAGCCAAAAAAGAAAGAAAACAAGGTTTCAAAAACCAACAATTAGATAACAAGAAAGTAAACATTTACTTTGTCAAGTGGAACAAGTTAGTGATAGTTATAGTTTTCTGAAAGTTGATTTGTCAGACGTTCTAGAATTATAATGCCTGTGATGTTTCTATACTGTAAGATGCTATCACTTTCCTTTCTGTTTAAGATATCAGTTATTCAGCCCATCAAAGCTCCCTTATCCCCATTTCTTGACATCCCCACAAACAGTTATGGGAGAAAGAGAAGCAATGGGTGATTTGATTCTTATTCATTTAAAATTTAACACAGCTGTTTTTCTGAAGAGAAAAATCTTTTCCCTGTTACTGAATTCTAAAAGGGATTTGTTGCAAATAGGCTATTATCTGTTTAGCTGATAAATGCCTTTAAATACTGTTTTATGGGGGCGGGGGTGGGGAAGGACCCAGAAACCTTAATAATGTGACTGTTTATTTTATTGAATTTTAGCAAAAGCTAATGTATTTCTTTGGGAGGCAAAGTTAATGAAATGAAATACCTGCACGTTTACTTACAAAGGCAGTATTTAGAATACTAGGCGTGTATGGATAGCATGTTTTAGGCCTATGTTTTTCAAGTTTTCTGTGATGAAAGGCCAGTTATGTGGGTTTAAAAAATTTTTAATTCATTGTTTGCTAATACTTTTCTCAAGTATAAGAAAAATGAGTTATTAGGAAAGGTAAATAAAAGAAAAATGTGGGGGAAAAAGACTTTTTAAAATTATTTTTAACTAACAAAATTACTGTCAAATTGCTTGAACTTGGAAATAAATGCTTATTATAAATTTCCTTTCTCCTAGAGAACCACAATCTGAGTAGCACTGCTGTAGACTGGTGGTTCCCGTGGATTTAGTATCACATTAGAACTTGTTAGAAATGTAAGTTGTTTGGTTCTATCCCAGACCTACTGAATCAGGAAATTCTGGTAGTTTTGCTCAGCAGTCTGTTTCAGCACAAGACCAGCAGGTGATTGTGCAGCGCACTGAAGTTTGAGAGCCGCAGCTGTGGCCTTCTTCCTAAAATGCTGATTATCTGGGCTTTCTTAGGAGGAACTGGATAGAGTGCCAGCTATAAGTAAAAGAATGAAATATAGGGTTGGTTAGAAAATTAAATAGGTCGTGGATTCTTAAAAAATAACACATGTAATTAAAGATAGAAAGGTTTGATGTGCTAAGTGAATAAGGAGAAGATTCTGGTGTTTTGATTACCAGGATTATGGACCACATAATTAAACCTATTTTGATAGAGTTGTAAAGTTTGGCATTGGTCTCACCTAGATAAAGATTTCATCAGTCAAAACTTCCTAATTGTAAGACCTCAGGGTTGCATGCAACTGATTCAAACAGCTCTGAGTTTGATGTTTGGCAGGACTTTTTAAAAGTATATATTCATAGGAATTAGCCTGTTGTTATATTTCAGTGTTCAAAATGGGGTCTTTGTCTTAATCTGTGTTTTATTTTCATTGTCCCATTGTAACTAGTAGATAGAAATACAGTTGATTTTTGTAGCCTGCAATATTGTAAAACTCATTAATTTTAGAAGGTTTGTTCATAAATTCCCTTGGATTTCCTACTTAGAAGATCAGATGCATCTGGGAATAAAGGCAGTTTTACTTCTTTTCCTAGTTTGGGTACTTGCTCACTCCATCTTTCTGCGTGCCTGCCTGCCTCTGTCCTTCCCTCCTGACTGGTGGTTACACTGAGTCAAACCTCCAGTATGATATTGAATAGAGGTATTGAGAGCAGATATCCCTGTCTTCATACTTTTAGGGAAGAAGTATTCATATTTCAGTTAAATAATAATGGAGTTTTCCGGTAGATGCCTTTGATCCATTAGAAGAAATTACATTTTATTTTCAACTTTCTGAGAATTTTGGAGTGGATGTTGAATTTTGTAATGGTTTTCTATGTACAGAGATGATCATATAGCTTTTCTTACTTTCTTTTTTTTAATGGTAATTACACTGATTTTCAGTGTAAACCAGTGCTATATTCCTGGGATCAACCCCATTTGGTCATATATTGTCCTTTTAATAAACTATTGGATTCAGATTGCCAATTTTTGCTTAGAATGACTACAAATATATTCACAAGGGATACTTGTAGTTTTCTTATAATGTCTTTTTCTGATTTTGGTATCAGAGTGACACTGGCTTCTTAAAATGAATACTCCTTTTACTTGAGTATCTTAGAAATCTTTTTGTAGGATTGTATTATTTCCTCTTCACATATTTGGTAGAATTTACCAGTGAAGCCACCTGTCCCTGGGTCTTTCTATGTTTGAAGGTTTCTGACTACAATGAAATTTCTTTAATAGCTATAAGATTATTCAGGTTATGTATTTCCTCCTGAATGAGTTTTGGTAGTTTGTTTTTTCTAGGCAGTTTGTCCTTTTCATCTGATTGACTAGTTTATTGGCATGAATTTGTTAATAATATTCTCTAGAGTGATGTCTCCCCTCTAGTTTGTGACTTTGGTAATTTGTGTCTTCTCACTTTTTCCTTCATTGATGTGGCTAGAAGTATATCAATTTTATTGATTCTGTTGAAGAATCAGCTTTGTAAGTTTTTCTCTTTTTTTTTTTCATTGATTTCCACTTTATTTCCTTTCTTCAGTTTACTTTGGGCTTAATTTGTTCTTTTTCTAGGTTAAGGTGGGACCTTAAGGTCAATGGACAGGAGTCTGAGTGAACTCTGGGAGTTGGTGATGGACAGGGAGGCCTGGTGTGCTGCGATTCATGGGGTCGCAAAGAGTCGGACACGACTGAGTGACTGACCTGAACTGAAGGTGGAAGCTAGTATCATTGACAGGAGACACTTCTTACTGTTTAGAAGCTATAAATTTCTTTCAAAGTGCTACTTGAGCAGCATCTCACAACCTGTTTTATTTTATTTTTATTTATTTAAGGTACTTTCTAATTTCCCATTTGATTTCTTCTTTGTTCCCTGAGTTAGTTAGAACAGTGTTGCTTAGTTTCCAAATACTGAGTGGTTTCACAGAGATCATTCTGTTACCAGTTTCTGACTTAATTTCATTGTTAGAGCATAGTTTGTGTGATTTGAATTTTTGTAAATTTTTTGTAAGGTAGTTTAGAATATATCCTGTCTTGGTAAATGTTCCCTGTAATTGTGAAAAGATAAAACTGCCTTTGGATGAAATATTCTGTAAAATGTCAGGGAAGTCTCCTATATCTTTGGTGACTTTCTACTATTATTTATTATTGAATGTATGGTATTAAGATCTCTAATTGTGGATTAATCTTTTCTTGAAGTTGTTTTAGTTTTAGTTTCATGCATCTTGAAGCTCTCTTATTAGGTACATAGATGAGTAGGGTTGTAATGTTATTCAGTTGCTCAACTGTGTCCGACTCTTTGCGACACCATGGACTGCTCATGTCTCTTGAGTTGATGATGCCATCCAACCATCTCTTCTGTCATCCCCTTCTCCTCTTGCCCTCAGTCTTTCCCAGCATCAGGGTCTTTTCCATTGAGCAGCTCTTCACATTGGGTGGCCACAATGTTGGAGCTTAAGTTTCAGCATCAGTCCTTCCAATGAATATTCAGGGTTGATTTCCTTTAGGATTGACTGGTTTGATCTCTTTTCAATCCAAGGGACTCCCAAGAGTCTTCTCCAGCACCATACTTTGAAAGCATCAATTTATTGGCATTCAGCCTTCTTTATGGTCCAGCTCTTATATCCATACATGACTGCTGGGAAAGCCACAGCTGTGATTATATGGACCTTTGTTGGCAAGGTGACATCTCTGCTTTTAAATATGGTGTATAGGTTTGTCATAGCTTTTCTTCCAAGGAGCAAGTGTCTTTTAATTTCAGTCACTGTCTGCAGTGATTTTGGAGCCCAAGAAAATAAAATCTGCCACTCTTTCCATTTTTGCCTCCATCTGTTTGCCATTAAGTGATGGGTCCAGATGCCATGATCTTAGTTTTTTGAATGTTGAGTTTTAAGCTAGCTTTTTCACTTCCTGACCTGCATACTGGTTTCTTAGGAGGCAGGTAAGGTGGTCTGGTATTCCCATCTCTTGAAGAATTTTCCACTGTTATGATCCACACAAAGGCTTTAGTGTAGTCAGTGAAGCAGAAGTAGATGTTTTTCTGGAATTCTCTTGCTTTTTCTATGATCCAGCGGGTGTTGGCAGTTTGATTCCTCTGCAGTTTCTAAATCGAACTTGTACATCTGGAAGTTCTTGGTTCCTGTATTTTGAAGCCTAGCTTGAAGGATTTTGAACATTACCTTGCTAGCATGTGAAATGAGTACAGATGTACAATAGTCTGAACATTCTTTTACATGTATCAATCATTATGGTATCATAAGAGTGTTTTCGCTGTGTGCTCCACCTGTCTATTGCTCTCCTCCGTCCCCCTTCAACCACTGATTTTTAGAGTCTCCATTGTTTTGCATGTTCCAGAATGTCACTGTTGAAATCATTTTCAGAAGGGATGTCTGTGGGGCTTCAAAATCTGTGGATATTGATATATGCAAGGGCTCCTGGAAGCAATCCCTGTTGGATTCTGAGGGAAGATGACTGTTTCCTTCATGGGTGGTGTCTTTGGTATTTAAAACAGAATTGCCATACTCAAGGTAATCTAGGTTTTCTCCTGTGTTATCTTAATATGGGTTTTAGAGTTTTGAATTTTACATTTAAATCTGTTATCCATTTTGTGTTAATTTTTCTGAAGGATGTGTCTATATTGTTTTGCGTGTAGATGTCCAGTTGTTCAAGTACCGTTTAGTGAAAACTATTTTGACTCCACTGTATTGCCTTTCCTCTTCTGCCTAAGATCTATTGACTGTAATTATGTGGGTCTATTTTTGGGCTGTCTTCTTCCATTGATCTATTTATCTGTTCTTTCTCCAGTACCACTCTTGTCTTGATTATGGTCTTGAAATCACGTAGTGTCAGCCCTCTAATTTTTGTTCATCTCCTTCATTATTATGTCAGCTACTTTTTAACTCTCCATATAAAATTAAGGATCAGTTTGTCAATACCCACAAAATTAACTTGCTGGCTTTGATTAGAATTACACTGAACCTATTGTATATCAAGTTGGGAAGAATTGACATTTTGACAATATTGTCTCCTGATGAATGAACATGGACTATCCATTTATTTAGTTCTTTGATATTGTACATCCTTGCCTGGAGAATCCCATGAACAGAGGAGTCTGGTGGACTACAGTCCATGGGGTCGCAAGAGTTGGACACACAACTTAGTGACTTTGCTTTCATTTGATACTGTAGATTGGAATTTTGTGGTTTTCCTCAGAGATAGAATATGCATTTTGTTAGGTTTGTACCTAACTATTTCATTTAGGTTGTTATTCATATAAGTGATTTTGTGGTTTTCATTTCAAAGTTCACTTGTTCATTGGGTAGTATATAGGAAAACAACTTGTTTTGTGAACAAAGACAGTTTTATGTTGTTTTGCCCAGTGTGTATATCTTTTATTTCCTTTTTAGGAGGAGTCTTGTTGCATTCACTAGAACTTCCAGTGTGATGGTGAAACAAAGTAGTGAGAGGGGACATCCTTGCCTTATAGCTGACCTTAGTGGGAAGGCTTCAAGTTTCTTACCATTAACTATGATATTAGATGTAGATTTTTTTGTAGATACTCTATCAAGTTCAGGGAGTTCTCTCTTCCTAGTTTACTGAGATTTAATGTGATTTTGATACAGTTAGGTTTTTCTCTCTCATCTTAATGTTTTCTGTGTGTTTTGTCTGTTATTTGTTCCTTTTACTTACTTTGCCTTCTTTCGGATTACTTTTTATAATTCCATTTATTTCTATTCTTGGCTTATTATGTATAGGTCTTTGTTACTTTAGGGACTTGGTTCTCAGTGAGGTCTGACTTATTTCCCAGAGGACACTAGATAATTCCTAGAAACATTTAAAAATTTTCAAACCAGAGGGTGCTACTGACATCTTCTGGGTCAAGGATGCTGGTAAATACCCTACAAAGCACAAGGGAGAATTCCCACACAAAGAAATACCTTTCCCAGAATGTCAGTAGTGCCAAAGTTGAGAAACTCTGATTTGGGATATACAGCTTTATTCCAGTTTAGCTTCAGACTGTATACCACTTAATGTACATACAGTGTAAGAACTCCATACTTTGGCCACCTGATACAAAGAGCTGACTCATTGGAAAAGACCCTGATGCTGGGAAGGATTGAGGGCAGGAGGAGAAGAGGGCTCCAGAGAATGAGATGGTGGGATGGCATCATTGATTCAATGCACATGAGCAAACTCAGGGAGATAGTGAATGACAGGGAAGCCTGGCATGCTCTGGTCCTTGGGGTCACAAAAGTAGGACACAACTGAGCCACTGAACAATAGCAGCCACCTTCAGATCGATATGCTACTTAATGTACAGTGTAAGAACCTTACAGCAGTGTACTTCTTGTCCAGCCCATGTGCTATTATTTTTATTTAAAGAACCAATTATTTTCAAATACTTTTAAGTAATAAGAAAAAGATATATATTTTCCCTTGTGGCTATCATTATTCCTGCTTTTTATTAATATCTCTTATATTTAGACTTTCATCTGGTTCATTTTTCTTTTCCTGAAAGACTTCTGTTAACATATCTTGTAGGGAAGGTCTGTTGGTGATGAATACTTTCAAATTTTGTACATCTAAAAATGTCTTTTTTCACCTTTTTGATTTGATAAAGCAAAATATCTTCTTAAAAATTTGTAAATGTGCATAACCAGTTAACTATGTAACTGGTTTCAGATCGGGAAAGGAGTATGTCAAGGCTGTATATTGTCAACCTGCTTATTTAACTTATATGCAGAGTACACCATGCAAAATGCTGGGCTGGATGAAGCACAAGGTGGAATCAAGACTGCTGGGAGAAATATCAATATCAAATATCAATAACCTCATATGACACCACCCTTATGGCAGGAAGTGAAGAAGAACTAAAGAGCCTCTTGATGAATGTGAATGAGGAGAGTGAAAAAGTTGGCTTAAAGCTCAGCATTCAGAAAACTAAGATCATGGCATCCAGTCCATCACTTCATGGCAAATAGATGGGGAAACAATGGAAACAGTGACAGACTTTATTTTCTTGAACTCCAAAATCACTGTAGATGTGACTGCAGCCATGAAATTAAAAGATGCTTGCTCCTTAGAGGGAAAGCTTGACCAACCTAGATGGCATAATCAAAAGCAGAGACATTACTTTTCCAACAAAGGTCCGTCCAGTTAAAGGTATGGTTTTTCCAGTAGTCAGGTATGGATGTAAGAGTTGGACTATAAAGAAAGCTGAGTGCCCAAGAAGTGATGCTTTTGAACTGTGGTGTTGGAGAAGACTCTTGGAAGTCCCTTGGACTGCAAGGAGATCCAACCATTTAATCCTAAAGGAAATCAGTCCTGAATGTTCATTGGAAGGACTGATGCTGAAGCTGAAACTCCAATACTTTGGCACCTGATGTGAAGGACTGACTCACTGGAAAAGACCTGATGCTGGGCAAGATTGAAGGTGGGAGGAGAAGGGGACAAGAGAGGAAGAGATGATTGAATGGCATCACCAACTCAGTGGCATGAGTTTGAACAAGCTGTGAGAGTTTGTGATGGACAGGGAAGCCTGGCATGCTACAGTCCGTGGGATCACAAAGAGTTGGACATGACTGAGCAACTGAAGTGAACTGATACTTTATAGATTTGCCTATTTCTGAACATTTCCTATAAATGAAATCTTATATGGCCGTTTGTATCTGACTTATTTTACATAGTATACTGTTTTAAAGGTTCATCCATGTTATGGCATCAGTTCAGTTCAGTCGCTTAGTCATGTCCGACTCTTCGCGACCCCATGAATTGCAGCACGCCAAGCCTCCCTGTCCATCACCAACTCCCGGAGTTCACTCAGACTCACGTTCATCGAGTCAATGATGCCATCCAGCCATCTCATCCTCTGTCGTCTCCTTCTCCTCCTGCTCCCAATCCGTCCCAGCATCAGAGTCTTTTCCAATGAGTCAACTCTTCTCATGAGGTGGCCAAAGTACTGGAGTTTCAGCTTTAGCATCATTCCTTCCAAAGAAATCCCAAGGCTTATCTCCTTCAGAATGGACTGGTTGGATCTCCTTGCAGTCCAAGGGACTCTCAAGAGTCTTCTCCAACACCACAGTTCAAAAGCATCAATTCTTCAGCGCTCAGCCTTCTTCATAGTCCAACTCTCACATCCATACATGACCACAGGAAAAACCATAACCTTGACTAGACGGACCTTAGTTGGCAAAGTAATGTCTCTGCTTTTGAATATACTATCTAGGTTGCTCATAACTTTTCTTCCAAGGAATAAGCGTCTTTTAATTTCATGGCTGCAGTCACCATCCGCAGTGATTTTGGAGCCCCCAAAATAAAGTCTGACACTGTTTCCACTGTTTCCATCTATTTCCCATGAAGTGATGGGACCGAATGCCATGATCTTTGTTTTCTGAATGTTGAGCTTTAACACCAACTTTTTGCTTTCTTCTTTCACTTTCATCTCAGTACTTTATTCCTTCTTATAACTAAATATCCACTGTACATGTTTCATCTTTGTTGGAGTAGAAGTTAGTGACTGAAACCTTTTAACTGGTTTCTGCTGTCGCTTTATCTCCCATAGAGTTCATATTTTACCTCAGCAGGTGATTTTAATATATTGCCAGGATGGAGAATCAGACTTAGAAAGTACTAGAAGAGAAGCAGGTTTAATTATAATAGGGTAAGGATGTATATAGACTTTTTCCTCTGTCTTCTTCCATCTCATCCTTTCTTTATCATGGAAAGAATCAGTTTAAGTGATTTTAAGGATCAGCACGGAGAAGGAGATGGCAACCCACTCCAGTACTCTTGCCTGGAGAATCCCATGGAGAGAGGGAACCTGGTAGACTACCGTCCATGGGTTCGCAAAGGATTGGACACGACTGAGCAACTTCACTTCACTTCACTTCACTTCAAGGATCAGCACTGATTGCTTTTTTTTGTAGTATATATTCTTTGAGTAAATTGTAGAAAATGTAGAGAAGAAAACAGAGACCAACTGTGGCTCAGATGGTAAAGCATCTGTCTACAATGTGGGAGACCCTGGTTTGAGCCCTGGGTTGGGAAGATCCCCTGGAGAAGGAAAAGGCAAACCGCTCCAGCACTACTGCCTGGAAAATCCCATGGACAGAGGAGCCTGGTAGGCTACAGTCTATGGGGTCGCAAAGAGTCGGACATGACTGCTCGACTTCACTTTCATAGTCTCACTACCAATACTTTGGCACATTTCTTTCCAGCTTTGATTTTTACTTTTTAATTCTCCGTTTATGCATGGTTTTACCTGTCATTCTATTTACCTCACTATACTTGGGATTATCTTCAATATCTGATTTTGTTGTGTGCCATTTCTACATAATTTGTAAGTATTTTCACATGTCATTAAACTATTTTTCAGTTGGCAGTATGTAAGATTATCATGGATATATTTAATTAAAGCAGTACTGGAGATAATACAGTTGTTTCCAGTTTTACTTACTATAATTATTGTGTAAATAATAGATTAATTATTAAAAAATTTTTGAAGGCTTAGAAACATATTACCAAACTGTTCTTAAGAACATACCAACTTACACTTCAACACAGTCATTAGCACTCATTCTTGAAAGTGTCTGTTTTATTCATCACAGTTTTAGCATCATTGTGAATAATTGCTTTACCAGCAGGTTTTGTATACATTCATTCTTCGTTTACATCAGAAGTTATTTTTTCTAGATTTTTAAAGTCAACTTTATTGAAGTATAACTTGCATACAGTGTAAAGCATTCATTTATTTATTTGGCTTCAGTGCATGCCAAGTGAAAGTCAAATTATTAGTCACCCAGTCTTGTCCAATTCTTTGAAACTCCATGGGTTGTAGCCCACCAGGCTCCTCTGTCCTTGTGATTCTCCAGACAAGAATACTGGAGTGGGTAGCCGTTCCCTTCTTCAGGGGATCTGCCTGGCTCAGAGATCGAACCTGGGTCTCTAGCATTGCAGGCGGAATTTTTGCTGTCTGAGCCACCATGGAAGCCCACAGCACAGACCATGCGGGATTTTGGTTCCCCCATAAGGGATCAGTATCCCACCCCCATTGGAAGTGCAGAATCCCCTAACCATTGGGGAATTCCCATAAAGCGTTTACTTAAGATACTTGTATAACCACCACTCCAAACAGGGATAGAACATTTTTATTCCCCATGGAAGTTCCATTTATCTTACTTGTAGTCATAACTTCCATCGTATTTTCAGGCAGCTGCTGATCTGATTTCAACTGCTATAGATTCATTTCTCCTGTTTTCAAACTTCATATAAAAGAAACCATACAGTGTGTTTCATACAGTTGAAGCTGGATTGAGAAAAAGGCAGAGGAACCAGAGATCAAATTGCCAACATCCATTGGATCATGTATAAAGTAAAGTTAGTCCCATAAAGGCTTCTATGTACCTTTTGGATCCTCTAAATAGTCTCGACCACAATTGGGACTGTTTGAAATTCTACCGAGACTGAGGTAACTCCTCCTGGAAGGTGCCCTGATCCTCACCCTGTTGAGTTGGGAGCCCTACATACAGGGGCAAAGTAAGAGGACAGGAAGGAGCTGAAGATTTCACACCCAGATCTGTACCCTTAGGACATAAGTCTGGCATGTCTTGCAGAGAGATAAAGGGCAATACATATGGTACTTCTACCCATTTCCCTTGTTTTCTGCAGAACTGGTCTAATTGTAAAAGAGTATTATAATTGAGACCCTTCAACCAGTCAGTGTTCCCCATGTTCCAAAGGATACTGTGGCCATTCATTATCACAGAAGAAGATCCGGCATGTCTTTTAAAATTCTGGGACTCAAACTTGTCCCAGATTTTTTAAAATACATTTTAAAGGAGTGGTTCTGAAATGGTTAGCTCCCATCTGTAAGAGAGGAAAAAGTGGGATCCACAGATGTGGCTTCTTTCTACCAGAGGCATTCCTCCCTGCTCTAGATGGGGGTGTAGACAGACTTAGTCTGTCCCTGTCCGATTCACAGGCACCAAACTTGTCCCTCCCGGTTCTACCACCAAGGCGGGGTGGAGATACACCGGGGGTAGACCTGATGGCATCTCATATTGACTTAGTTCCATACCACCAAGACCTGTCTTTGATTTGCCCTTTTCCTCTGATGCCACCTGGGGTGGAGCAGAGCAGTTTTCCCAGAATGTTTCCTAAGCCAGGACTACTAGGGGAAGCATCCATCCAACGTGTGCCTGTGCACATTCCTGAGTACAGTCCTGACCGCAGTAGAAATGGTGAGTCGTAGCAGGGTAAACAACAACCAAGATGTCCCTTCTGAGTGTCGCCACGCCAATATATGTGATAGCAAAAGGGTTGGCCAGCGAGGAAAAAGTGATTTTTGTCCTCAAGCTACTAGGACCAATCTTCTAGTTCATTTCCACAGATTCCACAGAAAGAATATCTAAGGAGTTGAGACATAAGCTACCAGAGAGCCTCCTCTGATCCATTAACAGCACTACCAAGTGAAGAAGCCCATTGCACTTCCAGTCTGACCAGATCCTGCAGTTCCCCATCTGTGTCCTCAAAAACCTCATGGTCACCAGCAGTGCTTCTGTCCACATAGATCAGAGGCACAGCCATGACAAAGACTCACTTTCAGGTCGGTGGCCTCTGAGGCAGGCATCCAAGAGAGTGACCTCTAGCCTGAGAGACGTTCCTGGAACTAGAACTCTGCCTCTCTCCCAAACGTGCTCTTGTAACTTCCGGCTCCTAGCAAGGCTAGGCACTTCCATACTTGGGGTCTAAGTAAAAGTAAATAGTAACAGCATGGATCACAATTCCCTTTAAAGTCCATGATCTGACAGATTAGGTTAGTAGTTCTAATTCCCCATGCAATTACGAAATAGTCTAAGGGACCAGGAAAAGGGGACTGAGAAAGGAAAGTTTGGTCCACATGCTTTGCCCATCTCTGGTCGCTCCGCTAGCAGGGACCTTGGTTCTCTTGGCATTGGCAGGTCGATATAAACCCTCAAGAAGGCTCCTCTTCTAGGGGCTGCCTTCAGTCATTACAAGGCACCGCAAAACAATAGAGCAGGGCTTATCGCTTGCTTCTTGCAAGGCATGTCATTCATTCACACAAGCACAACATAGAGTTAGTAAAGTAAAGCGGAAAATGTGTGTACCGAGAAAGCAGAGAGTCTAGAGCTCTGAGTGTTCTTACCTTGTCCTGAAGATCCTGGACGAGCCCCCAAGATGATTGTTTATGGCAAACGAAGTTGGATTCATGATCTCCGAAGAAGATGATTTAGCCTCGGGACCAGGGACCTGGCTTGATCACTCAAGAGCTTTCGTGTAGCAGAGTTTTATTAAAGTAAGAAAACGGACAGAGAAAGCTTCTGACACAGACATCAGAAGGGGGACAGAGAGTGTCCCCTTCATTTGTCTAAGCAAGGGAGCTAAGTACTTTTTTAATTAGTTATTACAATAAATTGAAAGACTGTCTCAAGGTTGTAAAGATATTACTACACCCACTCCCGTAATTTATGTTTTAAGATAACAGGATTAGCCAGAAGGTTTTCAGGAAGGAGAAACTGTCCTCAAGCAGGATCAGTTCAGTTCAGTCTCTTAGTCATGTCCGACTCTGCAACCCGGTGGACTCCAGCATGCCATGCTGCCCTGTCCGTCACCAACCTCCGGAGCTTGCTCAAACTCTTGTCCATCGAGTCAGTCAGTGATGCCATCCAACCATCTCATCCGCTGTTGTCCCCTTCTCCTCTGGCCTTCCACTCTTTCCCAGCATCTGGGTCATTTGAAATGAGTCAGTTCTTCCCATCAGGTGGCCAAAGTATTGGAGTTTCAGCTTCAGCATCAGTCCTCCCAGTGAATATTCAGAACTGATTTCCTTTAGGATGGACTGGTTGGATCTCCTTGCAGTCCAAGGGACTCTCAAGAGTCTTCTCCAACACCATAGTTCAAAAGCATCAGTTCCTCACTGCTCAGCATTTTTTATAGTCCAACTCTCACATCCATACATGACTATTGGAAAAACCATAGCTTTGACTAGACGGACCTTTGTTGGCAAAGTAATGTCTCTGCTTTTTATTATGCTGTCTAGGTTGGTCATAAGTTTTCTTCCAAAGAGCAAGCATCTTTTAATTTCATGGCTGCAGTCACTATTTGCAGTCAAGCAGGATACATTATTGTTATATAATCCTTGGTGGTGGTTTAGTCTCTTAAGTCGTGTCCAACTCTTGTGACCCCATGGACTGTAGCCTGCCAGGCTCCTCTGTCCATGGTATTTTCCAGGCAAGAATTCTGGAGTGTGTTGCCATTTCCTTCTCCAGGGGATCTTCCCGACCCATTGCAGGCATATTCTTTACCAACTGAGCTACAAGGGAAGACACATACATAATCCTTAATACTGAGTTTAAACTGAGTTGTTTGTTGTGTAATCATTTGTTCCAGGCTTAAAGAAAAACATTTTTGTGATTAAGACTAAAGAATGTAGAGGAAAAAAAAAAGATGTTTGTCCTTTGCTCCTCCTTGAGAATTCCAGACCCCTTTCTCCTCTTGAGAGCCCCAGACCCTGTTTTCCTTCTTGGGGACCCCAGACTTCTTAGCAGCCTGCCTAGGAATTGACTCTCATTGTGGGCATGCATCTCACTTTTCAGGTGTACACTTTGAAGTAAGATTGCTGGATCTCGTGCTAAGTGTATTTTTATAAGAAACTCCCCAACAGTTTACAAAGTGGTGATATCATTTGATGCTCCCACCAGCAGTTGATATTATTATCAGTTTCTTAATTTTAGTCATTTTGTGAGTATGTAGTCAAAACTGTGATTTTATTTTGCATTTTCCTGCTACACAGATGTTGAACATCTTTTCAAGTGCTTACTGGTCATTCCTGCATCTTATTTTTGAAATATCTCTTTAAATTATTGGCTCATTTTCTTTAAAAGTAGGGTTGTTTTCAGGACTTCTTTGGCAGTCAAGTGGTTAAGACTCCGTGTTCCTAATGCAGGGGCCATGGGTTCTCCTCGTTGGGAAACTAAGATCACATATGCCTCACAAAAACTCCCACAAAACAATAGAGTTTTTTCTTATTATTGAGTTATAAGAGTTCTTTATATATTCTGCATACAAGGCCTCTCACATACTTCATGTGAATAATTTTTCATCCAGTCTGGCTTGTCTTTTCATTTTCTTAAGAATGTATTTTGAATAGCACAGTTTTTTTAATTTTGAGGAAGTCCAGTTTATCAGTTCTCTAATACATAATTTGTTCTGTTTTATGTCCTAAGAAATCTTTGCCAAACCCAGGGCTACTAAGGTTTTCTTATATACTAAGGTTTTCTTGTAGGTGTTTTACAAGTTAGACTTTGTGTTTCAGTCTGTGACCTATCTTTGAATAAATTTTTGTGTATAAGTTGAGATAGCAGTATGGGTTATTTTTCCCAAACTGACATCCAGACAGTTTGTTGACAAGACTTTCCTTATTCCCATTCAGTTCCCCCGTTAATTGGTCATCTTTGTCTAAAAATTGATTTGATTACGTGTATGTGTGTGGGGGGTCCTGTGTTTAGACTTCTTTCTTTTCCATTGGTTTATATGTTCATTCTTAGGCTGATGACATGCGATTTTTGAATAATTTAGCTGTATATTTTGTAATGTAGCTTGTAATCAGATCTTCAGATTTTTTTTCAAGATTATTTTTGCATTTCTTTTGCCTTTCCATATGAATTTTAGAATCAGCTTGTCCATTTCTGTTAAAAAAGCCTGTTGGGATTTTGATTAGGATTTTCTTGACTACTATTATATCTATGTGAATCAGTTTTGAGGGAAATTTACACTAGTAAATTTTTTGAACAGTATTGAACCTTCCAGTTCATAAACATACTGCAACTTTCTCTTTATCTTGACAGGCAAGTTTTGCATAAGCATATTTATTGTCCCTAAATATTTAGTGCTTTAATGCTCTTTTAAATGATAATAGCTTTTTATTTTCATTTTCAGTCACTAGGATAATAGAAATACAATTGAGTTACAAATATTGACTTGAAGTCCATGATTCATTTTTAGTTAAAACGTAGCTCTGTTGAGATGCCGTCAGATTCTCTCTCCATGACCGTGTCATGTACAAAGTTTTACCTTTTTTTTTTTTTTTCTCCCAATATGCATGCCATTTCTTTTTCTTTCCTCACTGCACTGACTAGATAACTTAGCTGGATGTAAAATCTGTGATTCATACTTTATGTTCATTGAGGTTTCTGGAAGTGCTGCCTTATTGATTCTTTGCTTTATAAATGTTAAAGTCTGATATTCATCTGATTATTTTGGCCGTTTAAGTTATATGTTATTGTTAACTATTATTGTTTGCTTTGAGGATTTTTTTCATTATTTTTGAAACAGTTTTATTCAAATATATGCCAGAGTCTGTTGTTCTGTATTACTTTTGCCAGGTATTGGTGAGTGTTTTAAAGTATAATATCTTAATCATACTTAGATGTAGAGTAGTGTTAGCTGCAAGCATAGCGTTATGTAACATATCTAGCACTTTTCTTGGAAAACTGAAAGTCTATACCCATTGAACAACAGCTTCCTTTTTCTCCTCTCCCAGCCCCTGACAACAACCAGTCTTTCTAAAAATTGGACTAATTTATCTTGACCTCATATAAGCAGTGTAGTATTTGTGCTTTTGTAACTAGCTTATTTCACTTATAATATCCTCAAGATTCATGCATGTTGTAGCATGTGTCAGAATTGTCCTCATTTTTAAGACTGACTAATATTCCATCATATGTATGTACCACATTTTGTTTATGCATTCATCTGTCAATAAACACTTGGGTTGCTTCCTCCACTTGGTTATTGTAAATAGCACTGCAAGGAGATCAAACCAGCCAGTACTAAAGGAAATCAGCCCTGAATGTTCGTTGGATGGATTGATGTTGAAGCTGAAGCTCCAGTTCTCTGGCCGCCTGATGTGAAGGGCCAATTAATTGGAAAAGACCGTTATGCTGGGAAAGAGGAGCAGAGAAGAGGGCAACAGAGGATGAGATGGTTAGATGGCAGCGCTGACTCTGGACATGAGTTTGAGCGAACTCAGGGAGATAGTTAAGGACAGGGAAGCCTGGCATGCTGCAGTCCATGAGGGTCACAAAGAGTCGAACACGACTGAGTGACTGAACAATGGCAGCCACCTTCAGACTGATACTGACGCAGTGGACGTGAGTTTGAGCAAGCTCTGGGAAATGGTGAAGGACAGGGAAGCCTGACATGCTGCAGTCCACGAATTCGCAAAGAGTTGGACACAACTTAGTGACTGAACAACAAAAAGATCATTATCATCTGTGAGCAAAGATATTTTTACTTCTTCCTTTCCAGTTTGGTATTTCTTTTTCTTGATAATTGCTCTTCCTAAGACTTCCAGTACTGTGTTGAAAAAGAACTGGCAAAAGCAGACCTGCTTGTTTTGTTCCTGATTTAAAGGAACAGCTTTCAGTTTTCACCATTGAGTATATTGTTAGCTATGGGCTTGAGACGATTTCTTTCTGTTCCTAATTTCTTGAGTGTTAGTATCATGAAAGAGTTTGGATTTTTTTTTCAATGTGTCAATTGAAATAATCATGTGATTTTTGTCCTTCATTCTCTTATGTGTATTACATTGACCAATTTTCATACATTGAGCATTCTTGCATTCCAGAAATAAATTCCACCTGGTCATGATATATAATCATCTTCATGTGTTGTTGAATTTGGTTTACTAGTATTTTGTTGAGGACTTCTGTGTTGTTATTCATCAGCAGTATTGGTCTGTAGGGTTTTCTGTTTGTTGTTGTTGTTGTTGTTGTTTTACTTGTAGTGTCCCTCTGCCTTCCCCTTTCTGGTTTTATTGAGATAAAATTGATACATAACATTGTATTAAAGTGTACAGCATAATGATTTGATGTATGTGTATGTTGTAAAATGATTATCACAATAGGTTTAGTTATCATGTCATCTCACATCGTTACAAATTTTTTTTTCCCCTTGTGAGGAGGACTTTAAGATGTACTCTCCTAGCAACTTTCATATATATAATACTGCGCTATTAACTGTAGTCACTATGCTGTACATTACACTCTCAGGACTTATTAAACTTATAACTGGCATTTTGTACCTATGGACTACCTTTACTTATTTGCATATCCCCACCCCCCAAGTAGTATCTGTCTGATTTTGGTTTCAGGATAATACTGGACTCGTGAGTTTGAAAGTCTTCTCCTCTCTTCAGTTTAGATTTTGAGAAGGATTGAAGTCTTTAGATGTTAGTAGAATTCTCTAGTAGTGAAGCCATCTGGTGATGAGCTTTTCATTGTTGAGAGTTGTTTGTTTAATGATTCAGTAGATTCAGTATCATTTCTGTAGTTCATGTTTTTAATGTTTTCATGATTTAGCCTTTGTAGATTGTATGTTTTTAGAAATTTATGTTCCTTCTAGATTAGTTAATTTGTTATATAATTGTTAATAGTAGTCTCTTATCACCCTCTCTCCTCCCCCAGGGGCATCAGTTTTAATATGTATTCTCTGAGTTTCTGATTTTTGGTATTTGAGTTTTTCTTAGTTCAGGTAGCTAAAGTGAAAATGAAGTTGCTCAGTCCTGTCCGACTCTTTGCGACACCATGAACTGTAGCCTACCAGGCTTTTCCATCCATGGGATTTTCCAGGCAAGAGTACTGGAGTGGATTGTCATTTCCTTCTCCATCATGTAGCTAAGTAAGGGTTTGTCAATTTCGTTGATCTCTTCAAAGAACTTTTAGTTTTGTTGGTGTTTTTAAAAAAATTTCTCTGTTCTCATTTTCATTTATTTCTACTCCAGTCTAATTTATTATTTCCTTCCTTCAGCTAACTTGGGTTTTGTTTGTTCTATTCCTAGTTTCTTGAGATGTAAAGTTAGGTTATTGACTCCAGATCTATTCTTTTTAATGTAGGTAGGAATTTATTGCTATAACCTTCTTTCTTAATATTGCTTTTGCTGCATCCCTAAGTTTTGTTATATTGTGTTTTCATTTGTCTGTTTTCTAAATTCCTTTGTCACTTTTTCCTTTTGACCCACTGATTGTTAAAAAATACGTTGTTCAGTTTCTGCATATTAAAATTTTCCAAGTTTTCTTTTGCTGTTGATTTCTAGTTTAATTGCAAAAGATAGTGGTTGTAAAAGTACTTGATATGGTGTGTCCATTGAGATGGTTTTATATCTAATTGTTTTTATGTTTTTATCTTTTAAATTCTATACCAGAATTAAAAGCGACTTATGCATCACCATTACAGTATTACAAGATTCTGTATTTGTTTATATATTTACCTTTACTGGAGAATTTTCTAGTTTTCAGTGGTTCTGTGTACTAATTAGTGTTTTTGCTTCAATTTGAAGGACTCTAGCAATTCTTATAAAAGACAGATTCACTCGTGATTCACTCTTTCATCCTTTGTTTATCTTGTTAGGTCTTTATTTCTTTGAGTTTTGAAGGGCAGTTTTTCCAGATATAGTATTGTGGTCGGCAGGTTTTTTGTTTGTTTCAGTGCTTTGAATGTATCATTCCACTACTTTCTGGCTTGTAATGTTTCTCCATCTAAATACTAAAATTCTAAAAAATTCGTTAGTTTTGGGTGCACTGAGTCTTTGTTGCTGTGCTCAGGCTTTCTCTGGTTGTGGTGAGTGGGGGCTAGTCTAGTTGCAGTGTGCAGACTAATTTTTAGGTGGCTTCTCTTGCTCTAGAGCACCAGGCTTCAGTAGTTGTGAGTAGTCTCAGTAGTTTCTTCACACAGGCTCAAGTGTACGTGGGCTTTAGTAGTTGCAATGTGTGTGGACTCAGTAGTTGTGGCCAGGGACTTAGTCGCCCCGCAGGTTGGGGGTCTTCCCAGGCCAGGGGTGGAACCTGTGTCCCCTGCATTGGCAGGCAGCTTCTTAACCGCTCTACCACTAGGGAAGCACAGGGCCTGTAATGTTTTTAATGAGTAACTGCGGATCATCTTGTGGATGCTCCCTTGTACCTGATGATTTACTTTTTCTCTTGCTGCTTTCTGGACTCTCTCTGTCTTTAACTTTTGACCCTTTGGTTATATGTCTTCAGTTCAGCTGCTCAGTCGTGTCCGACTCTTCATGACCCATGAATTGCAGCATGCCAGGCCTCCCTGTCCATCACCATCTCCCGGAGTTCACTCACTCACGTTCATCGAGTCAGTGATGCCATCCAGCCATCTCATCCTCTGTCGTCCCCTTCTCCTCCTGTCCCCAATCCGTCCCAGCATCAGAGTCTTTTCCAATGAGTCAACTCTTCGCATGAGGTGGCCAAAGTACTGGAGTTTCAGCTTTAGCATCATTCCTTCCAAAGAAATCTCAGGGTTGATCTCCTTTAGAATGGATGGATCTCCTTGCAGTCCAAGGGACTCTCAAGAGTCTTCTCCAACACCACAGTTCAAAAGCATCAATTCTTCAGCACTCAGCCTTCTTCACAGTCCGACTCTCACATCCATACATGACCACAGGAAAAACCATAGCCTTGACTAGACAGACCTTAGTCGGCAAAGTAATGTCTCTGCTTTTGAATTATACTGTCTAGGTTGGTCATCACTTTTCTTCCAAGGAGTAAGCGTCTTTTAATTTCATGGCTGCAGTCACCATCTGCAGTGATTTTGGAGCCCCCCAAAATAAAGTCTGACACTGTTTCCACTGTTTCTCCATCTATTTCCCATGAAGTGATGGGACCGGATGCCATGACCTTTGTTTTCTGAATGCTGAGCTTTAAACCAACTTTTTCGCTTTCCTCTTTCACTTTCATCAAGAGGCTCTTTAGTTCTTCTTTACTTTCTGCCATAGGGTGGTGTCATCTGCATATCTGAGGTTATTGATATTTCTCCCGGCAATCTTGATTCCAGCTTGTGTTTCTTTTAGTCCAGCATTTCTCATGATGTACTCTGCATATAATTTAAATAAACAGGGTGACAGTATACAGCCTTGACGTACTCCTTTTCCCTATTTGGAACCAGTCTATTGTTCCGTGTCCAGTTCTAACTGTTGCTTCCTGACCTGCATACAGATTTCTCAAGAGGCAGGTTAGGTGGTCTGGTATTCCCATCTCTTTAAGAATTTTCCACAGTTTCTTGTAATCCACACAGTCAAAGGCTTTGGCATAGTCAATAAAGCAGAAATAGATGTTTTTCTGGAACTCTCTTGCTTTTTCATTGTTCCAGCGGATGTTGGCAGTTTGATCTCTGGTTCCTCTGCCTTTTCTAATTCCAGCTTGAACATCTGGAATTTCATGGTTCACGTATTGCTGAAGCCTGGCTTAGAAAATTTTGAGCATTACTTTACTAGCGTGTGAGATGAGTGCAATAGTGCGGTAGTTTGAGCATTCTTTGGCATTGCCTTTCTTTGAAATTGGAATGAAAACGGACCTTTTCCAGTCCTGTGGCCACTGCTGAGTTTTCCAAATTTGCTGGCATATTGAGTGCAGCACTTTGAGAGCATCATCTTTCAGGATTTGAAATAGCTCAACTGGAATTCATTCTGTCACCTCCACTAGCTTTGTTCGTAGTGAAGCTTCCTAAGGCGCATTTGACTTCACATTCCAGAAAGTCTGGCTCTAGGTGAGTGATCACACCATTGTGATTATCTTGATCATGAAGATATGCAGATGACACCACCCTTATGGCAGAAAGTGAAGAGGAACTAAAAAGCCTCTTGATGAAAGTGAAAGAGGAGAGTGAAAAAGTTGGTTTAAAGCTCAACATTCAGAAAACGAAGATCATGGCATCTGGTCCCATCACTGCATGTGAAATAGATGGCTAAACGGTGGGAACAGTGTCAGACTTTATTTTTTTGGGCTCCAAAATCACTGCAGATGGTGACTGCAGCCTTGAAATTTAAAGACGCTTACTCCTTGGAAGAAAAGTTATGACCAACCTAGATAACATTGAAAAGTAGGGACATTACTTTGCCAACAAAGGTCCGTCTAGTCAAGGCTATGGTTTTTCCTGTGGTCATGTATGGATGTGAGAGTTGGACTATAAAGACAGCTGAGTGCCAAAGAATTGATGCTTTTGAACTGTGGTGTTGGAGAAGACTCTTCAGAGTCCCTTGGACTTCAAGGAAATCCAACCAGCCCATTCTGAAGGAGATCAGCCCTGGGATTTCTTTGGAGGGAATGATGCTGAAACTCCAGTACTTTGGCCACCTCATGAGAAGAGTTGACTCACTGGAAAAGACTCTGATGCTGAGAGGGACTGGGGACAGGAGGAGAAGGGGACGACAGAGGATGAGATGTCTGGATGGCATCACTGACTCAATGGACGTGAGTCTGAGTGAACTTCGGGAGTTGGTGATGGACAGGGAGGCCTGGCGTGCTGCAATTCATGGGGTCGCAAAGAGTCGGACATGACTGAGCGACTGAACTGAACTGATAAACTTTCTGCTCCTTTTTCCTCCTTTTAGGGCCTCCATATGTGTATCTTGATCTGTTGGTGGTGTCATAAGTTTCTTAGGTTTTATTCATTCCATTCTTTTTCTTTGAGTCCACTGACTCGTCTGCTTAATCAAGTCTGCTGTTACTAGGTTGATCCCGCCCCTCCCCCCCCGCCCCCAGCTCGTTTATTGTAATCTTCAGGTCCAGATTTTTCATTTAGGGTTTTTTTTTTTTTTTAATGTTTTCTGGTTTTTTTTTTTTTTACATTTTCCATCTCTCTCGATAGTTGCATTTTCATACATTGTTTTTCCTGATTTTATTCGTCTTTGTTCTTTTAGTGCATTGAACTTTATTAATATGATTATTTTAAACTTTTACTGTCAGATAATTCACCAGTCTCTTATTTCTTCAGGATCAATTTCTGGAGATTTAGTTTTTTTGATTGTCCAGTTGCCCCCGCCTCATCTTTTCATGCACCGTGTTTTTTTCTGTTATAATTTGTGTGTTTGAAGAAGTAACCGTAACTCCTAGTCTTTATGAACTGGCTTCATACAGGGTAAGAGCTTTAGCAATAAATCCAGGTAGGGAGTCTGGAAGCCCTCAAACCTTTTCTGGAGATGGATCTTCCCTGTGCACGTTCATATAATTTCCCAGTTAGAGGGGTTCCCTGGATTTTCTGTTAGGAGCTTGTTGTAATGTTTTGCTCCCTCTGGTGTTTGGTCAGTGTTACTGCGAGTTTTCTGATGTTGGCAACAAGCCTCTTAAGTTCTTTTTGTTCTCCACAGCACCTAGTGATTCAAAGAATGCTGGCTCAGTTAGCCTTCTGAGTTAAGTGAGACAGAAGATAGTCCCTGGGGCAACTCCCCAAAAGCTGAAATTTTAGACCCACGTTCCACTCTTCTGTTCCCTCCCAAGGAAGAGCTGTGAGCTGAATGTTTTCTACTGATTGCCTTGAAGCAGTATCAGATCGACTGGTGATGCTAGTTCTTGTGTTCCATCTTGCTCCTTCTTGGGCTTTTCTTTTGATAAGTAGATTCATATATTTTATCTTAAATACTAGTTCTATTGTATTTCCTTTTTTTTTTGGTTTTGCTTTTTCTTCAAGGACTCCACTTATATGAGTGTCATTTCTTCTTTGCCTGTTTTTATATTCTGTCATCTTTCTTACTCATTTTACTCCTTTCTTCACTTTATTTCTATTCACTTGGTTATTTGACATCCTATATAAAACACAGTTAAGTCTTTGAGTATATTTTACACTGGGCTTCTCATAATTTTAGTTTTCATCTCTGAGGTAATTGTCTTTTTCTTTCTTTTTGCATTCAGTCAACTCTAACCTTTTTTTTTCCTGAGTCTTTTGCGTCCCTCCTCCGATCTTAGTTTTTTGTATATTTGGGGTAGGTCACAACATTCTTAGTTTAGTAGGGCCCTCTTCTGTCAGTGTAAGCTGTGTGGAATGATCTACTTTTGAGGAGTAGGCAAAGAATAGTTTGTCTCATTCTGGCTCTTTCTAGCTATGTTTCACAATCCCCATAATTTTGTTTTCTGCAGGACAAGTGAGATGGGCTCAGTTTTTTTTTCTTTCCTTCTGTAAGTATTTGAAACTTGCTCTTTTGATTTTGATCTCCCAAGAATCTTGTTACACTCTGTTTTGTGCTAATGGTTCATCTGTAATTCAGTTTGTCATTGTGGCTTAAGTTTTTTACTCCTTGACTAGTAAGTTTATAATTACAGTGAGGTAGAGTAGATAATTGTAGTTATTCAATCAGCTATCTTTAGTTGGAAATTTTGGATGCAAATTTTTAAAGTATCAATGAATGTTTAACTTTGTATGCAGCCTAATTTGATGGCTTCTGAAACCTAGCCTGCATATTAGGGTATGAGCTTGGCAAGATGGAAAAGAGACATACAAACAATGATTCAAATTTCAGTTCTGCTAATTTCTGTCATAGAAATCACAGAGTCTTAGTTTACTCATCTCCAGAAGAAAAAATATTTCTACCTGTACCTTGTGGAATTGTGCTTGGTCCTTATACATGACTCGAAATCATCAATTATATAGCATCTTTTAGTTTGTGTTTAATGGCTTACCGTATAATCTCATGTGTTACTAGGAAGAGTATAAAGTGTAGAGAAATTATATACTTTACATGTTTCTTAATTGATGCTTTCATATTGTGCTGGAGAAGACTCTTAAGAGTTCCTTGAATTGCAAGAAGATCCAACCAGTCGATCCTAAAAGAAATTAGCCTTGAATATTCATTGGAAGGACTGATGCTGAAGGTTCGATACTTTGGCCACCTGATATGACGAGCTGACTTATTGGAAAAAGACTCTGATGCAGGGAAAGACTGAAGGCAAAAGGAGAAGGGGGCAGCAGTGGATGAGATGTTAGATAGGATCACTGACTCAATGGACCTGAATTTGGGCAAACCCTGAGAGACAGTGTAGGAGACAGAGGAGTCTAGTGTGTTGCAATTCATGGGATCTCAAAGAGTAGGACACGACTTAGTGACTCAACAACAAAATATTTCTAGAAAAACACAAAAAATGTTTAGGTATGTAATATGATAGGCGTCAAAGGATATTTCAGAATGTCAAAGTAACCATAAGAAGTGATTTTGTGTTTTTGGTGGAGAGTTCCTTCATTTAAGATGTTAAACCTTTTTATATCTTTTTTTCCCCTTAGTTTATGAAAGTAATATAGATTTATAGAAAATTAATGTATAGAAAATTCTGAAACTGCAAAGGGCACCCAGAAGGAATAGCATTTTGTGGAATGTTCTATTCTGTATTCTTCCAGGCCTTTTTTCAGGTCACTAGAGGTTTGTGTTATGTTGTTTTCTACTGTTATCTAAGAGTTCTAGTTTATGGATATAATTTAACAGTTTATATACTAATTATGTATTTATTGCTATTTAGACTTTTGGTTTTAGAAACAGTGCCATGGTGAGCATTTTCATTTAGTCAGTGTTGCCCATTTGTTGGTTGCCTTTTGATGAATTCCATTTGTGGAGTTGGTAGGTCAAAGGCATGCTTTCATAAAAGAAATTAAGTAGTACTTGGTTTTTAGTTGTTTTTAAAAATTATGTAACATCACCAATGTATGATGCAGCATGTAACAAGAACAGCATTACTCCTGTCAACCTCTTTCCCGCCAATACAATGACAAATCAAAACTCTGATACCTACTTTCAGGCTTTTGTGTGTGTTTGCCACTGATTATAACTATTATATGAAACACAGTCCTCAAGAAGCCTTGTCATTGTTTTTTCTGATTTTTTTTTTTTTTTTTAACAGATAGACTGATAATCTGGGGAAGGAAATGGTAGCTGAAAATTTATTCATAGAGCTAAATGTAGTCTGTAAATGGGGGAATATGTCATGGTCTAGCTCCTTAAATTTTTGGCTGCATCTGTCATCTGTCTGCTGCATTAAGAAGGGAGTCATCCATGATCTGTTTTTAAATTTTTCATTTGTAAAATTAATATTAAATCTTAATCTATTAAAGATGTATTTCAAAAATTAGAGAATACCTAAAAATGTATTTAGGACAAAGTCAAATATACATCAAAAGAATCTCTTCAAATTAAAAATGTGCGCATTTTTTTTGTTACCTGTATCTGTAGATTTATTAGCATTATAAGAACCTGTTTTATAATCTTTATCAGACTTTTCTAGTAAGGATGGAATAGTCAAGAAACATTGGAATCAGAGTCCTGAAATTTCTCTCTTTTATGTATCATTACTATTTGCTAAGAGTAAGTCACTTGTTTCTTGAGTGCCATTTATAAAAATGGAAAATAATATACAATGTGTCCCAAATTGTAAGGAGCTAATACGCATGTGATTATGGGTGTACTTTGAGAACTATAAAATATTACCAGTGCAGGGTGACATTGCATACTGTATCAATTTCTTTAACCAGAAGAGGTATCATCAAGGTAATAGGAAAATAGAGCTTCCCAGGTGGCTCAGACAGTGAAGAATCTCCCTGCAATGTGAGAGACCCAAGTTTGATCCCTGGGTTGGAAAGATCCTCTGGAGAAGGGAATGGCTACCCATTCCAGTCTTCTTGCCTGGAGAATCCCAGCCAAGAGGAGCTTGGTGGGCTACAGTTCATGGGGTCACAAAGAGTTGGACACAACTGAGCAACTTTCACTTACAGTAGGAAAATACAAGCTTAATTAATGCTACAAATTGCTGGCCTCATTCAAGGCCTGGCTTCCTAGTTTCTTGATGCTGTTTGTCTGTTTGATCCCCTCAAAAGTTCTTAGTCAACTCAAAAGTTTTTACTCTAAATAACTAAATTGATAGTAATATTTGTATGAAAAGTATACTTAGTGCTTCAGCTTGGGATTCTGTCCTATGAAGAAAAACATTTTCTGAAGGTGAAGAAACTCTCAAATCTAAGCCAGCACCCACTGTCCTGGCCTTTGTTCAACTGGTTGCCTTTTTTTGAACATCTCTGGGCTCTAGTCCATTTTGGATATTCTATTCCCTGTGCCTGGATTGTTTCTTCTTTTCCTCTTTGCCTTGCTAAGTTGCTATTGATCCTCAAACTCTTAGTTTATATTTTACTTCCTTTTGACATCTTCAGCAGTACGTGAACTGTGAAATTCCAGATGTTCAAGCTGGTTTTAGAAAAGGCAGAGGAACCAGAGATCAAATTGCCAACATCTACTGGATCATTGAAAAAGCAGGAGTCCCAGAAAAATATCTATTTCTGCTTTATTGACTATGGCAAAGCCTTTGTGTGGATCACAATAAACTGGAAAATTCTGAAAGAGATGGGAATACCAGACCACCTGACTTGCCTCTTGAGAAATCTGTATGCACGTCAGGAAGCAACAGTTAGAACTGGACATGGAACAACAGACTCGTTCCAAATAGGAAAAGGAGTACGTCAAGGCTGTATATTGTCACCCTGCTATTGAACTTATATGCAGAGTACATCATGAGAAACACTGGGCTGGAAGAAGCACAAGCTAGAATCAAGGTTGCCGGGAGAAATATCAATAACCTCAGATATGCAGATGACACCACCCTTATGGCAGAAAGTGAAGAGGAACTAAAGAGCCTCTTCATGAAAGTGAAAGAGGAGAGTGAAAAAGTTGGCTTAAAGCTCAACATTCAGAAAACGAAGATCATGGCATCTGGTCCCATCACTTCATGGGAAATAGATGGGGAAACAATGTCAGACTTTTATTTTGGGGGGCTCCAAAATCACTGCAGATGGTGATTGCAGCCATGAAATTAAAAGACGCTTACTCCTTGGAAGGAAAGTTAGGACCAACCTAGATAGCATATTGAAAAGCAGAGACATTACTTTGCCAACAAAGGTCCGTCTAGTCAAGGCTATAGTTTTTCCAGTGGTCATGTATTGGATTTGAGAGTTGGACTGTGAAGAAAGCTGAGCAACAAAGAATTGATGCTTTTGAACTGTGGTGTTGGAGAAGACTCTTGAGAGTCCCTTGGACTGCAAGGAGATCCAACAAGTCCATCCTAAAGGAAATCAGCCCTGGAATTCCTTTGGAAGGAATGATGCTAAAGCTGAAACTCCAGTACTTTGGCCACCTCATGTGGAGAGTTGACTCATTGGAAAAGACTGATGCTGGGAAGGATTGGGGACAGGAGGAGAAGGAGACGACAGAGGATGAGATGGCTGGATGGCATCACTGACTCGATGGATGTGAGTCTGAGTGAACTCCGGGGAGTTGGTGATGGACAGGGAGGCCTGGCATGGTGTGATTCATGGGGTCACAAATAGTCAGACACAACTGAGCAACTGAACTGAACTGAACTGGACATCTTTATGTGTTCTCCCAGAACGAGTGGTTTGACTAATTGTGAAGAGACATGCTTGTCAAGCTCAGACGTGATTGCATACTTAGCTAATCTATCTTCCGCTAGCTAAGTTCTTTAATGGCGAAGTCTGTCTCTGTCTCATTCACTCATAATTCTCAGTGACAGGAATAGTTTCTGGTATCTACCAGGTGCTCTGAAAAATGTTGAAAGGATGGCTCCTGATACATAAATCTTAATTTATGCAATGCAGCGTAGCCAGATGAGACTTGAAGGAATTTCAGAAGCAATCCATTTAGATATTTAGGAACCTTAAAGAGAGGAGGCAGTGTGGCTAGAATAAAGTTTAGGAGGAGAGAAGTATGAGATAAGGTCAGACAGATATAAAGTCTTGTAAGTCACTGAGTGATTTTAACCTTTAAATATGAAGGGGATCCTGTGGAGAATGACATGGCCTAGTTTACCTTCCAAACAGTAAAGGTGCTTTGTTGGAAGTTGTTCATAGTGGGTTAGAGAGAAAGTATCTGTTAAGTGGTGAGGTAATGAGAAGTTACTGGAATCTGGATGTATATTATAAGAACTATTTTTTCATCTTTGTTAAAAAAATGCTTCTTGCCATGATATAATATAGTCTGTTGATTATAATTTTTTCTTGTCTCTGAGTTATTGAGAATTTTGTACTTTTGAAGTTTGAAGTGTATAAATGCAGAAGATACTTAGAATCTGATATAAATTCTTTTCCTGTTATTTGCTTTTGTTTGTGGTTATCTGGTATTGGTGATAAACACCTCAATTGATTTAGCAAACAAGGGATCAGTTTTCTTGTAATTGAGATGTTAAATTCTACTTTATGAATACTTAATCTTTTTAAAAAAATTCTGCTTATTAAAATTATAATCATTTAAAGTGATACCAATATGTATACAAGTATTAACGGAGAATAATGGCAATGTTTTCTGAAGGTCTGTAGCAAAGGAACGACTATTTTTTAATTGATTCTTAAAGTACTTTGCAATTATTAAACAAAGTAAATTTTAAATAGAATTTTGTGTTGAATTGACATTACTAAAACAACTCAGATTGCCTGCTTTACATTTTCCAGGAACACCACTTACAGCGAGCTATTTCAGCACAGCAAGTGTTTAGAGAAAAAAAAGAGAGCATGGTCATTCCAGTTCCTGAGGCAGAGAGCAACGTCAACTATTACAATCGCCTGTACAAAGGGAGAGTTTAAACAGCCAAAACAGTTCATTCATATTCAGCGTAAGTTTGTTAATTAATTGTTTTCTGTTTGTGATTTAAATTTATCAAACAGTGAAAAATTCTTTCTCTCTTTTTACACAAAAAATTTTAATTTTTAAATTCATACCCATTGATTTATAGAAATGTAAAACATGAAAGAATAAAATTCCTCTGCTTACATGTGAACTTCAAGATCATTTTGATTGTGAGTTGCATTTGGAACAGTTGATGGTTATGTTGTATAGGATTTTGTGCAGAACTTACACTTATTATACAGCTAGAAGGTATAATATATTACCTTTTTATATATATATTTGCATATTATACTGTTTTTTTACATTTACTATACAGGTATAAAGTATAATGGATTACCATACCCAAGTAAGGTTTATTTTTCAAGGCCTAGTGGCTATAATGCTGATTAGGGGCAAATCTGAAATTTTTTTAGAATTAGATCCTACACCTCTACCTTCTTGTAATTTTTATGGAGTTTTAATTCTTCCTACTTTCATCCTCTTATTTTTCTCCTCATTGTTATTTTTTAAATGATCACCATCTCTGATCTTAAAATTGTTTCACTAATCTCCTAACTGTTCTGTTATCCATACCCTCTTCTAATCTATCTTCTCCACAAAGTCCACTGGCACTGGAATGGTCTTCCTGAAGTGTCTGTCTGATCAGATTATGACCTGGGCTTAAAATTGTACTGTGTTCGTTATTTTATAGTAGCAGTTTTCAGCTAATTTTGCAGACAGATGCTGGTGTCTTAGTATCTTGTCTGGTTGTATTTGGAAAAAAAAAACTTTGAGTCATTTGTTAAAATAGTGTTGAGGGCTCTGCTTCAAGCCTACCGTATGAGAATCTCTGATTTGCAGCCTGGTAATAGGTATTTTTAAAAAGTTGTCAGGGCAGGGCAATTCAAAACATATCCAGATTTAATACTGACTGTAAAATCGATTATTTTTCATCAGTTCTCAAGATGTACATTTGTCATATTTGAAATGAGATTGCATCTTAAATTGCTTTTCTTATAGATTACAGTATGGTTTGTCTAAAGAGAATTTCTCCTTGTTTTTGCCAGGCTTCTGGGGACCAACCTGAGACCATCTTAAAGTCTTTGCTTGTTTTGTTTTATTTGTTTGCTTTTGGACCACACTGGTAGCTTTAGTTTTACTTGTTTGTTTTTAGACCACACAAGTAGGCTGTGGACCTGCTTGGAATTCAGTTCTCAGGGAGAGATTTTCTCCCCTCCTCCTTCCACCTAAGGGCAATTTGAGAAATATAGTTTCATGTTGTTCCTTTCTGCATGGCTGTTTTATTTATCTTATGCTGAAGTTCTTGCCCTTTGATATAAAGCTTTATGTAGGAATATTATATAAATTTAAATATAAACCTTTTTCTTTTTCTTTCTTGCAGTTCATAAAGTAATGGTGCATCTTGTAATTGCTGGCATTATAGATTTAACAGAATGCAATAATAGCCAAAGTCTCTGATTTGAATGCAAGGCCCCTTGTGATTTGTTACCCGCTTCCCCCTTTAACCTCATTTCCAGTTGCTCTTTCCCTCCCACTTTATACTGTAGGGAGTAAAATTATACACACTTGCCTTATTTCACATTTCCTTGCATGTGCTGTAAGTCTTCTTTCCTTTTCTATAGCTTAAGATCTTCGAACTCCCTTTGCCACTTAACCCTGATTTCTCATTCTACCTCTCCTTTGCTTCATCTCAGTAGCTTGTATGTACCTCTGTCAGAGGACTCACCATACTTTATTGTGATTATTTGTAACCATTCTTTTTTTCCTTTTAGATTGTGAGCCCCTTGAAGGCAGGGACTATGTTTTATTTTCCCTTTGTATCTTTAGAGTCAAGTGCATGGCTTATAAATGCTCAATAAAATGGCATGTTTGTTAACTGGTTCGGTTGTTTTTAAATGGCTTAAAAGCCTTTAGGTGTCAGAACCATTTTCCAGAGACTCTTCCCCTAAGCATTCAAGAGAAACACACTTGCAAAAATTATTTGTGTGATTTGTTTTCTCTGTGTCTTTGACTTTGAATCCCTTAGCTTGTTGAATTTTCCTTGTCTTTGTATCAGGAATGAGATAGCTGTTCATAAAAGAAATTTTAAGCATTTTTAAGCCAATATATCCCCATTCCTCCTTTTTTTTATTTTTAATAACAGTATAGCTGGACAGTAGGACCATTTGTAAAACCCATTCTTGGCAACCAAGAACCAGAAATTGGATGTAACCCATCTGGGTCAGACCCAATAGATACAATAAATATTAATCTTGTGTTTTTCTCTCTATTTCATTCTATTCTATTGCTGTAATAAATGGAATAATAATAGAAAATTATTTTAACTACTTCCTTTTTTTCTTGTTGAGTCTGTTAGCATGTATATTTTATATATGGTATTCCATACACAGTTTTTTTCTGCCTTTTCTATTTATATTTTAGTTTCCTCAGGTTTTTATGTAGTCTTCTATTGTCATTTTCAGTGTATATATAATTTTCCATCAAATGTATATTCCATTATTTTGCATGCCTTTTGCCTACTATTGGGCTTCCTTGGTGGCTCTGCTTTAGTCTTTGTACCTTCCAGTCCATCATCCACATTGCCCCTTTTGTGATTGGTACCCATTTAGAATGTTTCCAAGACTTACTCTTGCCTATAGGATAAAGTTTTAACTTAGCTGTGTGATGTTTAAGGCCCTCCTTTGTGCCTGTCCAGTCATAGTCTGCTGTGTGTTTTCCACCGTGACATCAGCCTGTCATTGAAATGAACTGTTGACGGTCTGTTCCTCCTCTAAACTGGAAGTTATTTGGGAACAGATGCCACATCTCATTCACCATACAGTCCCACACCACAGTCTCAATACACAGCATATGCAACCTCCTCCCACACCAATTCCTCTAACTCTTCACACTTTTAGCTACAATAATAAGTCCTTTTAGTTCTATGATTCATCCCTTATTTTCTCATCCAGACCTTTACATAGCCGTTTACTTCTCTTGTCCCATTGTTAAAGTACAGTTTATTCTCCAAGGCTCATCTCTAGGACCACGTTTAAGAGCCTTTTCCTAACCCCTTTAAGCAGAGTTCCTGACAGTGTTTACCTCAAGCCCTCTTGTCATGTGTACACCCTCACTGTGGCATCAACCACCTGTAGTTGTAATTGTTTGCCCTCTATTGCTTCACAGGTTATAAGGCTCATTAAGAGAAGGGACTTTTTTCTTTCCTCTTAATTTTACTGCCTACTGTATGTAGTACCTAGCATATGACTAGAAATGAAGTTTAATATTTTGCCAAATAAATCATGAATGAATGGTGAAGATAAAAGCATACACATCTTGACATTTTTGAGACATTGCTCTTGTAGGACTCAAAATTGTATATAGAATTAATAATATAAGAATAAAATTATTGACAAGTACAGTAAAATTGAGAGACCTGCTGTGTGAATCCAAGTCAAGAATTGAGCTCAGTTATTCACCAACAGTGTCATTATGTCATTTTTAAGACAAAAAGTGCCTAGGAGTTAGGAGTGGAATGACTCCAGTGTGGTGTAGATGTGAGATAAACCTTATATTCTTTCTTATCCCCTTTGATAATAGTTCTCCTTAGAAACCTGTATTAGTATTCTGGAGAACTTAATCACAACACATTGTGGTATTTTGACCAGGTTGAAAGCATTTTGTTGGCATATAGTCTTTGATGACCCAAGATACTCAAACTTCTCCTCATTTCGGCTAATTCTATGTATTGGTCAGTTGTGTGACATACGTAGAAAATGCTTCTTCCATTTTACTTACTGTTATAATGGATTTACTTTGGGTACCTTAGCCCAGTGTTAAAATTTTTTCATTGTTATGGAGTTTAAAAACTTATTAAATTCAAGATCCAAATTTTTCCTCTTAAGGAAATGACTTTGTTCACATTGCAGTAAATTCTTTATTTTGAATTCCCATTATCCCTTTCATTTAATGTAATATTTTACAGTATCTTGGAATTTTAGAATATGAAGGAACTTGAGATACTGTTTTATAAGTATTCTGAAGTTATGTCCTGTTTTGAACTCAATTAAATGCTTCTTTGAATCAGGACTCCTTTGCATGTTTTGAAATGAAGGTTTACTTAGCCTTCTCAGTGCATTGCTCCCACAAACACAGGTAAGTAGAACATCACCTGTTTTTTGGCTGAAAGAGTCCAGGAGAAAGGATTGGTGGGATAGCACCTTTTTTTTATCTGTCAGGCAGGGAGACAAAGCCACTCAAAGGAAATTGAATTCTGCTGTTTGTGTCTGCAGCCCACATCTGAAGTCCTGGGAAGGTACCTGTCTGTGTGTGTACACTGCTGTACACACTAGTACACTTAAACTGACTCTTCATTTCAGTGAAGCTGATGATTGTCAAGTCTTTACTTAGAAAAGAAGAAAAATTACACTTGTTTAGTATCACGTGGATTGTTTATTCTACTACGTTTTCAGCAAGAGGGAGGCAGATGTTGTTCTAACATCCAGTGTCAGTCTCATTATCCTTGAAATGTTTTTTGCTGTTCTCCTCATTAAACAAAAATGATGATAACTGACTGTTTGCCTTCATAGGGCAAATATGTTTTGATTGGAAAGAGTTGAAAAATATCCCAAATGAAGAACATTGTTTGGTTTGTACAATAAAACTTTTTGGTGAAAAAGACACATTCTAGGAACATCATTTCTTATTTAAAAATCCATTTTTTAAAACTGGATATCTGTTAAGAAATCAGATTGAACAGAAATGGTATCACACAATTAAATACCAGAAGAGCCATGCCAGAAGTACAGAAGTGGTTCTATCAGATTTGTGGAGAACATGCTCCAGGTGAAGCTAGATTCCAGGTGGAGGTGGTTAGAAAGATACTGGGGGCAATGAGCAAGGTCAGGCCACAAGAGCAACCTACATTCAGACTAGCTGTCTTTAAGGATCTTTCTGTCTTCTCTGAGAAAGCCTATACTTGTGCTGAGCCTCTTTGGATAAACCTGTGAGTGTAGGCACTAGTTCTGAAACGGTAGAATAGTATCTGGGTAAGTACTAATCCAGGAAAGGGTGAAGAGCCCTAAAACTTAGAAAATATTAAATAATGAGTAATGGCAGGTATTTGGGAAAGCAGGATAATCATTTGACAGTCTGGGATAGAGAGGTGAAAGAGAAGTCTTGAGTATAAGGAGCATGCCCCTTGGGCTTGTGTGCCTTTCTTATGTCTGCTTATGAAAAATACCACAGGCATTTTTCACAGAACTAGAACAAATACTTTTAAAATTTGTGTGGAAATACAAAAAACCCAAATAGCCAAATCAGTCTTCAGAAGATTATAGGAATCATGCTCCCTGGCTTCAGACTATACTACAAAGCTAGAGTAATCAAAACAGTGTGATACTGGCACAAAACAGCCATAGATCAATAGGTAGCAAGATAGAGAGCCCAGAAATAAACCTACTTGCTTATTGTCAGTTAATTTGCAACAAAGGAAAGAATGGAGAAAAAAACAGTCTCCAGTAAGTGGTGCTTGGAAAATTAGCAACTTGTGAAAGAAAGAAATTGTAACATTCTCTAACACCATAAACAAAACTAAGAATGGATTAAATGTAAGACTGGATAGTATAAAACTCTTAGAGGAAAACATAGAACACTCTTTGACATTAATTGCAACATATTTTCTTGGATGTATCTCCTAAAAGAAACAAAAACAAATGGGACCTAATTGAATGTAAAAGCTTTTACACAGCAAAGGAAACCATTGTCAAAATGAAGACAACCTACTGAATGGGAGAAAATGTTTGCAAATGATAAGACTGATAAGGAATTAATATCCAACATATATAAATGGCTCATGTAATTCACATCAAAAAACCAACCTGATTTAAAAATGGGCAGGACTGAATAGACATCTTTCTAAGGAGGACATGCAGATGACCAACAGGCATGTGAGAAGATGCTCAAAACTAATCATCAGGGAAATGTGAATCAAAACCACAATGGGATATCACCTTGCACATGTCAGAATGGCTGTGATTTAAAATTTAAAAAAAAAAACAAAACATTGCTGAGGATATTGAGAAAAAGGAACCTTTGTACATTGTGAATGGGGATGTACCTTGGTGCAGCCATTGTGGAGAACAGTATGGAGGTTTCTCACAAAACTAAAAATAGAACTACTGTTTCAACAATTCCACCTCTGGGTGTGTATCTGAGAAAAGCAACACTAATTTGAAAAGATACATGTATCCTATTGTTTGTAGTGGTATTACAACTGCCAAGATATGAAAGCAACCTAAGTGTCCATAAACAGGTGAATGGATAAGAAGATGTGGTATATACATACACAATGAAATACTACTTAGCCATAAAAATGTTTTAAGAGCATGCTTCAAAGACCTTGTAAGTAGGGGACCCAAAATTTGAACCAGGCAGACAGATTCCAGAATACATGCTTTTTTTTTCTTCCCCAGTTTTGTTGAGATATAACTGACATACGGCACTATGATTTTCCCTACACATCTTTTGAAATGATTAGTTGTTGTCCAGTTGCTAAGTCATATTTGACACTTTGAGACCCCATGGACTGTAGCATGTCAGGTTTCCTTGTCCTTCACCATGTCCTGGAGTTTGCCCAAGCTCATGTCCATAGAGTCGGTGATGCCATCCAACCATCTCATCCTCTGTTGTCCCTTTCTTCTTCCTTCAGTCTTTCCTAGCATCAGATTTGAAATGATTACTAGAATGAATTTAGTTAAAATTTATCACTTCATATACAGAAAAAGGAAAGGAATAAAAATATTTTTCTTGTGATGTGAAATTAGGATTTACTCTCTTAACAACTTTCATATGTAACATATCAGCTGTGTTAACTATGGTCATCATGTTGTACCTTACATCCCCAGTACTTAAAACTGGGAGTTTGTACCTTTGACTACCTTCATCCACTTCTCCCTCTCCCAACCTCTCATCTCTAGTAACCACAATATAATCTCTCATTCTATGAGTTTGGGATGGTAAGGGGTATAAATTTTTTTTATATCCACTTGTGAGATCATAAAGTTTGCCTTTGTCTGTCTGACTCAGTTCAGTTAGCATAATGCCCTCAAAGTCCGTCCATAATGCTTGTAAATGGGCAGGACTTATTTTTAGTGGCTGAATGTTATTCCATTATATACATGTATCACTTCATTCACTTACTGTTAGGCACTTAGGTTGTTGCTGTGTCTTGGTTATTGTAAGTAATGCTGCTATGAACATGGTGGTGGGGGCAGGTGGGGGTGTCGCGTCATATTATCTCTTAACATAGTTTTCTCATTTCCTTTGGCCGTATTTCAAGAAGTGGGGTTGCTAAATCATATTGTAGTTCTATTTTTAATTTTTTGAGAAAACTCCATACTGTTTCACAAAGTGGTTGAATTAATTTGCATTCCCACCCACAGTGCACAAGGGCTGCAGGTACTCACCAACATTTGTTGTCTCTTGTCTTTCTGATGCTAATCATTCTGACAGGCATGAGATGATATCCTGTGGTTTTGATTTGCATTTCCCTAATAATTAGTGAGACTGAGTATCTGTTATCTATTCATATATCTTTGTTGGACAAATGTCTTTTCAGGTCCTTTACACATTTTTTATTGGATTGATAATCTTTTTAAATTTTTAGATTTACAGAAAATTGAGCAGATAATACAGCAAATTCCCACATACTACCTCCTACACACATACACACACAATTTCCCCTATTACTATCTTGCATTAGTATGGTACATTTGTTACAGTAACATAGTTAGTGTAACATAGTAACCTTATTAACTAAAGTCTGTAGTTCTTGAGCTGTTTGCTGTTTGTTTTGTACAGTTTTAATGAATTTTTAAAATCCATACCATAGATCCATCATTACATTATCCTACAGAATAGTTGAATTACCATAAAAAAACTCCCTGTATTTTCACCTATTCATTCCTCCAAATCCCTGGCAACCACTCATCTTTCTGCTCTTTCTATAGTTTTGCTTTCCAAATTGTGATTTAAGTGAAATTACACATGACATGGGCTTTTCAGACTGGTTTCCTTCACTTACCATTATGTATTTCAGGTTCTTCTCTGTTTTTTGACTTGATAGTTCTCTTTTTAATTATTGAATAATGTTCCATTATATGGATAATTCAGTGTTTGTTTATTCACTTACCTATTGAAGGACTTGTTGGTTGCTTCCAACTTTAAAAAATTATGAAAAATCTCTGTCTTCATTTTTCATGTGGACGTTTAGTTTTCAACTCTTTTGGGTAAACACATAGGAGCACAGTTTTTGAATTATACAGTAAGGCAGTGTTAGCTTTGTAAGAAGCTGCCACACTGACTACTTCCAAAGTGGCTATTTCATTTCTCAATTTTCATTTTTACTAGCAGTGAAGGAGAGTTCCTGTTGCTCTGTTTCCTCGTCAGCTTTTGGTGGTGTCAGTTTTAGAATTTTAGCCATTCCAATAGGATGTAATGGTTTCTCATTCTCTGATAACCTAGGATGTTGAGTACCTTTTCATATGATTAATTGCGTTTTGCATATCTTCTTGGGTGAAGTGTCTGTATCTTTACTCATTTTAAAGTTGGATTCTCTGTTTTATTGTTGAATTTTAAGTGTTCTGTATATATTTTTGAGTATTTTATCAGATCTGAGTTTTGAAAAGATTTTCTCCCAGTCTGTGACTTGTCTTTTCATTCCTTTAATAGTATCTTTCCTAGAGCAGGAGGTCCAGCTTAATTATTTTTCTTTCATGGATTTTGCTTTTGGTGATATTTCTAAAATCTCGTCTCCAAATGTGATATCATGTAGGTTTTCTCCTATGTTACTTTCTAGTAGTTTTATAGGTCATTGTTTTTACATTTAGGTCTGTGATTCGAGTTAACTTTTGTGAAAGGTGTAAGATCTATGCCTAGATTCATCATTTTAAATATGGATGTCCAATTGCCTCAGCGCTGTTTGTTGAAAAGATTATTCTTTTTCCTTTCAATCGTATATGCTTCTTTTGTCAAAGGTTAATTGACTGGATTCATATGGATCTATTTCTGGGCCCTCTAGTCTTGTTCACTGATCTTTTTGTCTATTTTTTTGGTCAGTAGCACACTGTCTGGATTAGTGTGGCTTCACAGTAAATCTTGAAATCAGTCCTCTGACTTTATTCTTCAATATTATGTTGACTATTTTGAATTTTTTTGCTTCATATAAACTGAAGAATCACTTTGTCAGTACTGATTGATACACAGAATGGCTTTCTGTAATTTTGATTAAGATTTCATTGAACCTTTAGATCAAGTTGGGAAAAACTGATAGGTTAACCAAATTGAGTCATCCTTCCAATAACCATGACTCTCTTTCCGTTTATTTAATTCTTTGATAATGTGTCACCAGAGTTTTGTTGTTCTCCACATTTAGACCTTTACATATTTTGTTAGATTTGTATCTTAATGTATCACTTTTGGGGGTGCTAATGTTTTTGTGTTTTTAGTTTCAAATTTCACTTTCTCATTGCAGTATATAGGAAAGTGATTGATTTTGTGTATTAATTGTGTGTTCTGCAACCATGCTATAATCACTTAGTTCCTTTTGGTCAGTTCTTTCATAGACTGTGTTAATACCTGTAGACAACCTTGTCATCTGGGGGCAAAGTTATTTTTTCATCTTAAGTATTAGCTGACGTTTCCAGTACGTGTTGAAAAGCAATGGTGAGAGGGAACATCATCCTTGCATTATTTCTGATCTTGGTAGGAAAGCTCTTAGTTTCATACTACCAAGTATGAAGCTTGCTGTAAGGTTTTTGTAGATGTTCTTTTTCAAGTTGAGGAAATTTTCCTATATTCCTAGTTTGCTGTCAGTTTTTATCATGAATGGGTGTTGGATTTTGTTAAATGGTTCTTCTGCATCTGTTGAAACAGTTTTTATTTTTTCTTTATTGATGTGGTAGATTACATTCATTGATCTTTTCCAACTTTTCATACCTATGATAAACCCCACTTGGTCTTATGAGTATATTTCTTTTCATACATTGTTAGATTCAGTTCGTTAGACTCAACTTTATTGAGGATTTTTGCTTCTATGTTCATGAGTGCTACTGGTTTGTAGTTTTGTAATTTCTTTATCTGACTTTGGTATTAGTGTAATGCTGGCCTCATAGAAGAAATTAGGAAGAATTCCTTCAGCTTCTATCCTCTGAAAAATGTTGTAGCAAATTGATACTATTTCTTCCTTACATGTTAAATAAAATTCACCAGTGAACTCACCTGTGCTTGATGATTTCAGTTTTGGAAGATTGTTAATTGTTGATTCAGTTTCTTTAATATACACAGGCCTATTCATAGTGTATACTTTTTTTCTTATGTGAGTTTAGGCCGATTGTGTCTCTTAGGAACTAGTCCATTTCATAAAGGTTATCAGATTTGTGGGCATAGAATTGTTCAGTGTTCTTTGACTGTCCTTTTAATATCCATGGATTCAGTAGTGATGTTCCCTATTTTTAAATTTCTGACATTAGTAATTATGTTCTCTCTACTTTTTTCTTAGTGAGTTTGGCTAGAAACTTACTGATTTTATTGATCCTTCTTTTTTTTTCTAAAAAAAAAAAAAAAGCTCTTGGTTTTATTGATTTTCCAATTGATTTTACTCTATTTCTCATTCTATGTCTTTTCTTCTGCTTACTTTGGATTTAATTTGCTCCTTTCTTTCTAGCTCTCACAGGTAGAAGACTTGATTTTCTATCTTCCTTGTTATATTTCAGTGTTGCAAATTTTCCTCTATCACTGTTTTTACGTCCCACAAATTTTGGTGTTACATTTTCATTTAGTTTAAAATATTTAAAAATTTTTCTTGATATCTGAAAATATCTGACCATATTTGCAAGAGTAATGTTTAATCCGTAAGTATTTGGGGATTTTCCAACTGTTCCTGATTTTTTATTTTGTATGACTGAAATTCTAAACAGTTCCCTGTTACACCCTACCACTAGTACCTGACAGTTACCATTCTACTTGTTGTATCTATGAATTTGTCTACTTTAAGTGGAATCCTGGAGTATTTGTCTTTTTGTGACTGGCTTAGTTCACTTAGGATAATATTCACAAGGTTCATCCATGTTGTACCATATGAAAAGACTTCCTTTTTAAAGGCTGAATAATATTCCATTGTATGTATGTATCGCATTTAGTTTATCCATCCATCTATTGATGGACATTTAGGTTGTTTCTATATCTTGGCTGTTGTAAATAACATTGTAGAGAACATGAGTATTCACATATCCCTTCTAGATCCTATTTTTAGTTCTTTTGAATATTTGCACAGAAGTATGATTGCTGGAGTGATAAATAGGTTTAAGGGACTAGATGTGACAGACAAGGGGCCTGATGAACTATGGACTGAGGTTCGTGACTTGTACAGGAGACAGGGATCAAGACCATTGCCAAAAAAGAAATGCAAAAAAGCAAAATGGCAGTATGAGGAGGCCTTAAAAATAGCTGTGAAAAGAAGAGAAGCGAAAAGGAAGGATATAAGATCTGAATGCAGAGTTCCAAAGAATAGCAAGGAGAGATAAGAAAGCCTTCCTCAGCGATCAGTGCAAACAAATAGAGGAAAACAACAGAATGGGAAAGACTAGAGATCTCTTCAATAAAATTAGAGATACCAAGGAAACATTTCATGCAAAGATGGGCTCAATAAAAGACAGAAATGGTATGGACCTAACAGAAGCAGAAGATATAATAAGAGATGGCAAGAATACAAAGAACTATACAAAAAGATCTTCCACGACCCAGATAATCACGATGGTGTGATCACTCACCTAGAGCCATACATCTTGGAATGTGAAGTCAAGTGGGCCTTATAAAGCATCACTACGAACAAAGTTAGTGGAGGTGACAGAATTCCAGTTGAGCTATTTCAAAATCTAAAAGAAGATGCTGTGAAAGTGCTGCACTCAATATGTTACCAAATTTGGAAAACTCAGCAATGACCACAGGACTGTAAAAGGACAGTTGTCATTCCAGTCCCAAAGAAAGCCAATGCCAAAGAATGCTCAAACTAACGCGCAATTGCACTCATCTCACACACTATTAAAGCACTTCTAAAAATTCTTCAAGTCAGGCCTCAGCAATATGTGAACCATGAACTTCCAGATCTTCAAACTGGTTTTACAAATTGCCAACATCTGCTGGATCATTGAAAAAGCAAGAGAGTTCCAGAAAAACATCTATTTTTCCTTTATTGACTATGCCAAAACCTTTGACTGTGTGGATCACAATAAACTGTGGAAAATTCTGAAAGAGATGGGAATACCGGACCACCTGATCTGCCTCTTGAGCAACCTGTATGCAGGTCAGGAAGCAACATTAGAACTGGACATGGAACAACAGACTGGTTCCAAATAGGAAAAGGAGTACATCAAGGCTGTATATTGTCACCCAGCTTATTTAACTTATATGCAGAGTAAATCATGATAAATGCTAGCTGGAAGAGACACAAGCTAGAATTAAATATCAATAATCGGGAGAAATATCAATAACCTCAGATATGCAGATGCACCACCCTTATGGCAGAAAGTGAAGAATTTAAAGAGCCTTTTGGTGAAAGTGAAAGAGGAGAGTGAAAAAGTTGGCTTAAAGCTCAATATTCAGAAAACTAAGATCATGGTATCTGGTCCCAGCACTTCATGGGAAATAGATGGGGAAACAATGGAAACAGTGGCTGACTTTATTTTGGGGGCTCCAAAATCACTGCAAATGGTGACTGCAGCCATGAAATTAAAAGACGCTTACTCCTTGGAAGGAAAGTTAGGACCAACCTAGACAGCATATTAAAAGGCAGAGACATTACTTTGTCAGTAAAGGTCTTTCTAGTCAAGGCTATGGTTTTTCCAATAGTCATGTATGGATGTGAGAGTTGGACTCTAAAGAAAGCTGAGCACCAAAGAATTAATGCTTTTGAACTATGTTGTTGGAGAAGACACTTGAGAGTCCCTTGGACTGCAAGGAGATTCAACTAGTCCATCCTAAAGGAGATCAGTCCTGGGTGTTCATTGGAAGGACTGATGTTGAAGCTGAAACTCCAGTACTTTGGCTACCTCCTGCGAAGAGGTGACTCGTTGGAAAAGACTCTGATGCTGGGAGGGATTGGGAACAGGAGGAGAAGAGTACGACAGAGGATGAGATGGCTGATGGCATCACTGACTCGATGAATGTGAGTCTGAGTGAACTCTGGGTGTTGGTGATGGACAGGGAGGCCTGGCGTGCTGCAGTTCATGGGGTCACAAAGAGTTGGACATGACTGAACAACTAAACTGAACTGATGATTGCTGGATCACATGGTAGTTCTACTTGTTTTGAGGAACTTTTTTTTTTTTTTACAGTGGGAACACCTGTTTTACCATCATATCAACAGTGCACAAGGGTTCCAATTTCTCCACTCTCACACCAAGTGTAATTCTTTTATGTTTTGTTATATTTTAATAGTAGCCATCCTAGTGAGGGTAAGATGACTTCTCCTTATAGTCTTAATTTATATTTCCCTAATGTTTAGTGATATTGAGCATCTTTTTGTATGCTTGTTGGCTGTTTGTATATCTTTTTGGTGAATTGTCTGTTCAGATCCTTTGCGCATTGTTAAAGTCTGTTTTTAGTTTTTTGTTTAGGTTATTGGAGTTGTTTATATATTCTGGTTGTTAACCCCTTATCAGATATATGGTTAGCAAATATTTTCTCCATGTTTTCAGTCTTCCTTTGCTTGTTTTCTTTGCTATGCAGAACTTTTAAGTTTGATGCAGTCCCATTTGTCACTTTTTGCTTTGGGAGCCTATGCTATTGGTATCATATTCAAGAAATCATAGACAAATCCAGTGTCACAAAGTTTTCACCCTCTTGTTTCTTCTAGGAGTTTCAAGTTGATATTTGTATATGATGTAAGATAGGGATCCATCTTCATCTTTTGCATGTGGATTTCTAGTTTTTCCCAACACTGTTTGTTAAAGGACTATCCTTTCTCCATTGCATCTTGGCACCCATTTTGATCATTTGGTTGGTCACATATTACGTGACAGTTTATTTCTTGGCTCCTTGTTCCACTGGTCTTTATGTCAGTACCATATTGTTTTGATTATTGTGTTATTATGGTATGTTTTGAAATCTATAATCTATATTTTAAAATATGGTCCTCTTTGATTTCTCTCACCAGTGTTTTATAGTTTTCTATATATAGGTCTTTAGGTTTCTTTAGGTAGATATATTCCTAAGTATTTCATTATTTTCGTTGCAATGGTGAATGGAATTGTTTCCTTAATTTCTCTATTTTCTCATTATTAGTGTATAGGAATGCAAGGGATTTCTGTGTGTTGATTTTATATCCTGCAACTTTACTATATTCATTGATTAGTAATTTTCTGGTGGAGTCTTTAGGGTTTTCTGTGTAGAGGATCATGTCATCTGCACACAGTGAGAGTTTTACTTCTTCTTTTCCAATTTGGATTCCTTTTATTTATCTTTCTGCTCTGATTGCTGTGGCCAAAACTTCCAAAACTATGTTGAATAGTAGTGGTGAAAGTGGGCATCCTTGTCTTGTCCCTGACTTTAGGGGAAATGCTTTCAATTTTTCACCGTTGAGGATAATGTTTGCTGTGGGTTTGTCATATATAGCTTTTATTATATTGAGGTAAGAGAACACTAATAGATGGAGAAATATACCATGCTCATGGGTCGGAAGAGTCAATATAGTGAAAATGAGTATACTACCCAAAGCAATCTACAGATTCAGTGCAATTCCTATCAAGCTACCAGCAGTATTTTTCACAGAACTAGATCAAATAATCTCAAGATTTGTATGGAAATACAAAAAACCTCGAATAGCAAAAGCAGTCTTGAGAAAGAAGAATGGAACTGGAGGAATCAACTTGCCTGACTTCAGGCTCTACTACAAAGCCACAGTCATTAAGACAGTATGGTACTGGCACAAAGACAGAAATATAGATCAATGGAACAAAATAGAAAGCCCTGAGATAAATCCACACACCAATGGACACCTTATCTTCGACAAAGGAGGCAAGAATATACAATGGAGTAAAGACAGTATCTTTAACAGGTGGTGCTGGGAAAACTGGTCAACCACTTGTAAAAGAATGAAACTAGACCTCTTTCTAACACCATACACAAAAATAAACTCAAAATGGATTAAAGATCTAAATGTAAGACCAGAAACTATAAAACTCCTAGAGGAAAACATAGGCAAAACACTCTCCGACATAAATCACAGCAGGATCCTCTATGATCCACCTCCCAGTATAATGGAAATAAAAGCAAAAATAAACAAATGGGATCTAATTAAAATTAAAAGCTTTTGCACAACAAAGGACACTATAAGCAAGGTGAAAAGACAGCTTTCTGAATGGGAGAAAACAATAGCAAATGAAACAACTGACAAACAACTAATCTCAAAGATATACAAGCAACTTATGCAGCTCAACTCCAGAAAAATAAACGAACCAATCAAAAAATGGGCCAAAGAACTAAATAGGCATTTTTCCAAAGATTTTTATTTTTAAATAGATAATGCATTTAGAAGTTTCTAAAATAAAAGATATACAAAAACAACCTTATCCTTATCTACCTCTACTCTGAGTCACCTTCCCTTTATAAGTAACCACTTTTATTAGCCTATCTATTTTTAGGAGTTTGTAGTACAGATACACATACATAGGAAATTATATTTTTATACCCCTTCTTTCACAAAATTTAGCATACTGTATGTACTCTCTAGCATATGTTGTGTGTTTGTGTGTAAGAATGTAGTCTGGGAATTATCCTTTATTAGCATGTGGAGTGTGTCCCCATTCCTTTTTGCTGCTGCATAAATAGTCCTTTGTGTTTGAGATGTGCCAGTTAATTATCCAGTTTCTTATGGAAGGAAACTTGGATTGTTTCTAGTCTTCTGTTATTACAGTTAGTGACTTAGTGAATGATGATGAATATAAAGAATTTCATAAAGGTATGATTATATCTTTTCTTTACAGAAGTTGTCAAATTGCCGTCTGTAAGGGTTAATACTATTTTGGATGTCTTCTCACAAGGTATAAAGAGCTTATTTCCCCATATTTTTGTCAAAAGACTGCTTTTGAATTTTCTGATTTTAGCAGTTCAGTAGGTAATATACAATACACCTCAATGTAGTGTTTTTTTTTTTTTTAATAAAATTTTGATTTTGGAAAAATTTTAGTTTTTACAGGAAGGTTGTGACAGTGGTACAACGTGTTCCTATATACTTCTCATCTCGTATTACCTAACACATAGACTTTATTCTGATTTCTCAGTGTAGTTTTAATTTAGATTTCTTATAAATGGGGTTGAGGTTCTTTTCATATGTTTAGGATTCATTAGCATTCTCATGTCCTGAACTGTTACTTGTCCAGTTGTCTCTTGAGTTATTAGAAAAAAGGGAGGAAGAATCTGAAGGAACAGGTAAGAGAAGACTAAGAAAAAGCATAATTTGAGAGAGAATAAAGGATCATTATCTTGATACACCTGACTGTAAAAAAAAAAAATCAACTATCACATCCGCTGCTGCTGCTGCTGCTAAGTTGCTTCAGTCGTGTCCGACTCTGTGTGACAGACAGCAGCCCACCAGGCTCCCCTACCCCCAGGATTCTCCAGGCAAGAAGACTGGAGTGGGTTGCCATTTCCTTCTCCAGTGAATGAAAGTGAAAAGTGAAAGTGAAGCTGCTAAGTCGTGTCCAACTCTTCGGGATCCCGTGGACTGCAGCCTACCAGGATCCTGTGTCCATGGGATTTTCTAGGCAAGAGTACTGGAGTGGGGTGCCATTGCCTTCTCTGATCACATCCCCTAGGTCCTTTCTAATATCATTAGGCTCTTTTCCCTCTCAAATGATGAAAATCTCTACCTAAAAGTTTCACAGTACCCCCTTACTCATTTTCATGGTCTGTAGTTCCATGAAAGTAGGTCATTGCTACCAATTTTCACCAGTATTACTTGTCATTTATATGAAATATGAATTCTTCAAAGTAGGAGAGGAATGTAATTTGTTGGCTATCAGCAAAAAGACTACAGGAATGAATACTCTTGAGTATTACACAAAGCTAGAACACTTTTTAGAATAAATCAGCTGGTGGATGGATTTGGATCACTATGTTATCTTGTAGAAAGTAGCCTTGGACGCTTTTGCACTTCATTTTCTTTTTTGTACACTGGGATGAAAGTGTAAATGAGGTCTCTGGTCAAGTCTTATAACATTAGAAAATCTCAGAGAAGCAAAGTCAAGAATTCTGATTTAATTAACATTCATTTGATCTATTGGTACATTAGAACTGCTAGGTTTGCAAGCTATCAGAACCTTGGAGAGCTCCAAACAAAGGAGGGGGATGGTGCTTGGGTTGCCTCTGAACTTTGAGATGTACTAGTTTGTCATTAACTACTTTGAAAATAATTTGAGGCCTTAGGATTTTAACAATACGTGAATTTCATAAAAGTTCATCTTATTTCACATTAGGAGTAAGTAGAGTTTTATAATCTTTCAAGAGTAAAGACTTGCATTTAGATTAGAGGTTTTCAGAATATTGGTCAGCATCACTTCAGAATGTGTTCACAGACCCCACGTCAGATCTGCTCTGTCAGAAATTGTTTGATTCAGTCGAGTGAGCTCAGCAATCTGTTTGATTCAATCAAATGATTCTGGTGAGTGCTTAAGTTTGAGAAGCACTGTTTTAAAGGCTTTGTAATATTAAAGGAAAGGAAAGATTTGTGAGCCTTTGTCAGATTCCTGGACTTCTTAGAGTTAGGTATGTGCAATCTTAGGAAGATGATTTATTCCAACTACTTAGTTCATAGATCTTCCTGGTCAGAGCCTGCATTAGTATACACTGGCTTCCATTTCACTGGGATTTAGATATGCAGTAGCACTGCTGATGCTAGGTTTGCGAACCGGATTAAATCTACTTTAAATATATATATATATACTTTTTAATATTTTTGTTTTATATTGGAGTATAGCCAGTTAACAATTTTGTGATAGTTTCAGGTGGATAGCAAAGGGACTCAGCCATACATATACATGAATCCATTCTCCAAACTCCCGTCCCACCTAGGCTGCAACATAACATTGAGCAGAGTTCCACATGCTATGTAACATGTCTTTGTGGTTATCCATTTTAAATATAGCAGTGTGTACATATCCATCCCAAACTCTCTATCTCTTCCCTGCATCCTTCCCCCCGGCAACCATAAGTTTCTTCTCTTAAGTCTGTGAGTCTGTTTCAGCTTTGTAAATAAGTGCATTTGTATCATTGCCTTTTAGATTACACATATAAGGGTTGTCATACAATATTTCTCATTCTGTGTCTGCTTTATTTCACTCACTGTGACCATCTCTAGGTCCATCCATGTTGCTGCAAATGGCATTATTTCATTATTTTTACTGCCTGAGTAATATTCAATTATCTATATGCACTACATCTTCTTTACCCATTCCTCTGTTGATGGACATTTTGGTTGTTTCCATGTCTTTGCTATTATAAACAGTTCTGCAGTGAACTTTGAGGTGCATGTATTCTTTCAGGTCATGGGTTTTTGTTTTTTGTTTTTTGTTTTTTTTTGAGTATATGCCCAGGAGTGGGGATTGCAGGGTCGTATGGTAGCTCTATTTTTGTTTTTTAAAGGACATCCATAAAATATTTTCTCCCAATCTGTAGGTCAGCTTCTCATTTTGTTTGTTTCCTTTGCCGTGTAAAAGCTTTTGAGTTTAAGTAGATCCCATTTGTTTATTTTTGTTATTTTCATTATTCTGGGAGACAGATCAAAAAGACATTCCTGCAGCTTATGTTGGAGAGTGTTGTGACTATGTTTTCCCTTCATATGTTCATTTTATATATATGCTTACAACTTCAGTGGACATATGGTTTTTAATTTTTGTCCTACATCTAGCCTACTAGCCAAACTCATCATTGATAATTGATATTTTTGTAGTTAAGCATATTCCCTTTTTTCCTGCTACTCTTTGTCTGGAATTACCTTTCATCACTTATTCTGTGTTTTATGGCATTGTTATCTATCTTAATTTAGAAGGGAGCCTGTTACACGTTGTACATTCAGTGTTTGTTTTTACTGGTTCAGTGGATTAAAAAACATAATTTTGGAAATTGTATAGGGAAGGAAATGCAGAACTGGAAGAAGAGATAGATCCGAGTTTTTAAGTGAATGACACTCTTACAAGTGTTACTGTTAAAAGACGAACCTTTACAAAATAAGGTGTACTGGTCCTTCTGTCTTACTTTATTGCTTGCATCAGAGGGATTGGATATTGACAAATAGTCCAGAATTTGAAATATGAATGAAAATAGGAGCTTTGTATAATATTGCTTTTTACATTAAAAAATTATCATCAATAATTCATAAGTAATTGTTGAAATTTTTCTTAATGTAAAATAACTTTAAATGGGGAAGTCTTATAAGAGTTTGTTTTTATTTTAATTTTTAATGTTTGTTTTTAACAAATCCTTGAGTGCCTGGTGCACTGGGCCCACAGTAACTTGTTTCACATGCATGGTAGTCAACTTGCATTTACTTGTAAATAAGTCTTTTTATCGTTTGCTATTAAATGCTTGTAATGTATTATCTTAAGCATTTAAGTCTATGACTGAACAGAAAACAATCTTTTAATTTATCTCCTTTTTACCATGAAGGAGCTTTTTATTATAGTTACAGTGGAAGAATCACTGAGCTCTATGAGTTGAGATCCTGAAACCTGTGCTCAACTTGCCAGCGTTTTTAGCCTCATTTTTCTGATGTATAAGATGATTCCAGTTCTAGATATCATGTAACTTTTGTTATTTGTAAATTTATTTGGTCTTGCTTTTAAATATAACCCTGGCAGTCAAAATGTACTAAAAAAAAAAAAACCTGTAAAAATGAAAGTTATCCAGATTTTATGATGCTGAGATATTTACTTTATTAAACATTGCTTGGGTAACCATTTGGTTATGTAATTATGTGGTTAAACATCTGGGTTCTGGTCTACGACTCCCCATGGGAACTATTACTTTTTAAGATTTTTATCAGAAAAGAGTTACTACTATATGATTTGAATAAAGCTAATTGGCATCTAGATCTCCCAGCATTCTAGTTTTCCTCTTGGCAAGTTGCCATCGATTTTAAGAATTGGGGGAGGAGGACTCAGGAAACAATCTGAGTATCCCTATTCCTTTCTTTTAAATTTTTGACTGCTTTTGTTTAAATTTTCTTCTTAGGAGTCAGCTTTTTGCCTCTTGGGGCTCAGGGACTGTGTGGAGTGGGCCTTGGGACTTTACTAAATGTTGCGTGCTTATTGATGAGCACAATGTAGTTTCTCATTACGATTTTGGTGCAGACGAGCTTCTTATTAGATGTACTGTAGACCAGACAGATGACCCTAGTTTACCCATTGTTTTACAAGATCCACATTACTCTATGCTCTGTGGAAAGAAGAAATGCAAAGCCTTCTAGTCTTCCTATTTGTAGGGTGTTCTGCAAGCTCTGCAAGTTGTTGAAAGTGAGGATATGTACCTAGGTGACCAGTGTATAGTGCTTCTTCAGGAAATCTTCATATAAATGATGTTTTCTGAATAAGCATGCCCAAATATGGTAGGGTACAGTCCTAATCTTTTAGTCCAGACTGCATCATTGAGGCTGTTAACAGATAATACATTAGATGTTTCCATCTCCTTCATGGTGTGTTTTCAGATTTCTCAGTATATGATGTGTTTGTAACTATTGGTAGTGTATTCTCTGGTCACTGTTTTTTTAATGGCAGCATGGCCTTTTTCTCTTTATTTCCTAGAGCCATATTACCTGGTAATTATTATTTCTGGTAGGAAAGGAAGAACATGAGGGATACGGCCAAACTTGTTTTAAAAAGAGTTTACTCATTTGAAATGGAAATAAGCACACACTATCCATCAGTGGTACAAGTCCTTTCCAAAGAACTAACATTCAGAAATATGTACACAAGTTAGCCTCTTTACTATAAGTATCCAAAAGAAGCATGACATACAGCCATATCCCTCTTCTAAATCAGAGGACAGAAAAGACATACTGGACAATGGTCATGTAATTCAAAGATGCAGCATAATACTTTGTTAAGCCAAAGAAAGTTCTGAGTCCCGTCTGAGCAAGGTGCTTGGCAAACATGGAGCTGAGTGGTACTGGGAGGGACTGCTTTCCACATTTCCATCTCTGGACATGGCCCATGCCCTACAACGCCTCAGCAGGTCTCTGACAGTTCCCAGGCTCATCTGAAGGCAGCTGTGTTGCTGCTGGACCAGCTTTAAAGTTGAATAGTTTTGGAACTAACCAGATGTGGGTGAGACTGCAGGAGAAATAAAACAATGACTTTTTAAAAAACATACCCACAAAAACAATGTTTAAAAACCCAGTGACCACCAGATATGGGTGTTTGGGAGGAAAACCTTGAGAGACAGGAAGTTCTTTTTGTATACAAGAGTGTTTACAAGTGTAATATTTTCAGACTCAAAATGAGGAACTATGGACAGAGATTCCTCTGTTTATCTCTGGGTATTATACCTAGCTTTCCACCTGACCCATTAAATAAGCACTTAATAAGTTGAATTCATGCCTAACCAGGACTTTGTATGTCTTACAAACATCTGTTGATTCACTCTATAAACTTTTTCTCTGGTATGTGTAGAAAATAGGTATTATTTCTACACGGTGCTTGTTGTTTGGTTGCTCAGTCATGTTGGACTCTTTGCTACCCTATGGGCTGCAGCACACCACACTTCCCTGTCCTTCATTATCTCCCAGAGTTTACTCAGACTCGTATCCATTGAGTTGGTGATGCCATCCAACTATTTCATCCTCTGTCTTCTGCTTCTCCTCCTGCCCTCAATCTTTCCCAGCATCAGGGTCTTTTCCAGTGAGTTAACTCTTCACATCAAGTGACCAAAGTATTGGAGTTTCAACTGCAGCATCAGTCCTTCCAAAGAATATTCAGGACTGATTTCCTTTAGGATTGACGGATTTGATCTCCTTGCTGTCCAAGGGACACTCAAGAGTCTTCTCCAGCACCACACCAACTCCACACCAGTTCTTTGGCACTCAGCCTTCTTTACAGTCCAACTCTCACATCCATACATGACCGCTGGGAAAACCATAACCTTGACTAGATGGACCTTTGTTGGCAAAGTAATGTCTCTGCTTTTCAATATGCTGTCTAGGTTGATCATAACTTTTCTTCCAAGGAGTAAGCGTCTTTTAATTTCATAGCTGCAGTCACCATCCGCAGTGATTTTGAAGCCTCCCAAAATAAAGTCTTGACACTGTTTCCACTGTTTTCCAATCTATTCCCATGAAGTGATGGGACCAGATGCCATGATCTTCGTTTTCTGAATATTGAACTTTAAGCCAACGTTTTCACTCTCCTCTTTCACTTTCATTAAGAGGCTTTTTAGTTCCTCTTTACTTTCTGCCATAAGGGTGGTGTCATCTGCATATCTGAGGTTATTGATATTCCTCCCGGCAATCTTGATTCCAGCTCATGTTTCTTCCAGTCCAGCATTTCTCATGATGTACTCTGCATAGAAGTTAAATAAGCAGGATGACAATATACAGCCTTGACATTCTCCTTTTCCTATTTGGAACCAGTCTGTTGTTTGATGTTCAGTTCTAACTGTTGCTTCCTGACCTGCATACGGGTTTCTCAAGAGGCAGGTCAAGTGGTCTGGTATTCCCATCTCTCTCAGAATTTTCCACAGTTTATTGTGATCCACATAGACAAAGGCTTTGGCATAGTCAATAAAGCAGAAATAGATGTTTTTCTGGAACTCTCTTGATTTTTCGACGATCCAGTGGATGTTGGCAATTTGATCTCTGGTTCCTCTGCCTTTTCTAAAACCAGCTTGAACATCAGGAAGTTCACGGTTCATGTATTGCTGAAGCCTGGCTTGGAGAATTTTGAGCATTACTTTACTCGCATGTGAGATGAGTGCAATTGTGCAGTAGTTTGAGCATTCTTTTGGCATTGCCTTTCTTTGGGATTGGAATGAAAACGGACTTTTTCCAGTCCTGTGGCCACTGCTGAGTTTTCCAAATTTGCTGGCATATTGAGTGCAGCATTTTCACAGCATCATCTTTCAGGATTTGAAATAGCTCTACTGGAATTCCGTTACCTCCACTAGCTTTATGTTGACTGCTCAACATTTAATGAGTCCTTCCAACTCTACATTAAGAAATTAAATATAAGTACCTGCACCTAGAATTCCTTTCCCCAAAAGATAATATCCCCAGCCTTGCACAGCTCTTATACAGCATTTCTTCCTGAAGCCCTAATGTACCAACATCCCTTATAGTCCGTGTTGTCTGAGTATCCACAAGGCAGCAGTTACATTCTGGGTTTTTTGTGCTTTTTAGTGTTCCTAGTTGGGGAAACAGTGGAAACAGTGTCAGACTTAATTTTTTGGGCTCCAAAATCACTGCAGATGGTGATTGCAGCCATGAAATTAAAAGACACTTATTCCTTGGAAGGGAAGTTATGACCAATCTAGATAGCATATTAAAAAGCAGAGACATTACTTTGCCAACAAAGGTCTGTATAGTCAAGGCTATGGTTTTCTAGTGGTCATGTATGGATGTAAGAGTTGGACTGTGAAGAAAGCTGAGCGTGGAAGAATTGATGCTTTTGAACTGTGGTGTTGGAGAAGACTCTTGAGAGTCCCTTGGAGTGTAAGGAGATCCAACCAGTCCATCCTAAAGGAGTTCTGGGTGTTCATTGGAAGGACTGATGCTGAGGCTGAAACTCCAGTACTTTGGCCACCTCATGCGAAGAGTTGACTCATTGGAAAAGACTCTGATGCTGAGAGGGATTGGGGGCAGGAAGAGAAGGGGATGACAGAGGATGAGATGGCTGGATGGCATCACTGACTATGGACATGAGTTTGGGTGAACTCTGGGAGTTGGTGATGGACAGGGAGGCCTGGCATGCTGCAATTCATGGGGTCACAAAGAGTCAGACATGACTGAGCAACTGAACTGAACTTAGGTAGTAGCCAGCTATTCTAAGTCACTTACATGACCATCTGTTATACCATTTATGGTTTGTTTGGGTTCTGATAAGTTATATGGACTTTACATAAGCCTGTTATTGTTGATGTACAGTTGTACATATAGAGGATTTTTCTTTCATTTTTTTTTAGGAACTCATATCTTGTTATAGCAGAAATGTGTATACTTTTCATAGTGTTAATGAAAGTGAAACTGTGGTTGTTGTTCAGTCACTCAGTTGTGTCCAACTCTTTGTTACCCCACGGACTGCAGCACTCCGGGTTCCTCTGTCCTCCACTATCTTTCAGATATCTTTCAGAGTTAGCTCAAACTCATGTCTGTCGAGTCGGTGATGCCATCCAACCATCTCATCCTGTGCTGACCCGTCTCCTTTCCTTAGTCTTTCCCAGCATAAGGGTCTTTTCCAGTGAGTCAGCTCTTCACATCAAGTGACCCGGTATTGGTGCTTCAGCTTCAGCATCAGTCCTTCCAGTGAATATCCAGTGTTGATTTCCTGTAGAATTGACAGGTATAAAGATCTTGCTGTCCAGGGGACTCTTGAGTCTTCTCCAGCACCATAGTTTGAAAGCATCAAGTTTTTGGCACTCAGCTGTCTTTATGGCCCAACTCTCCGTGACTACTGGAAAAACCAATAACCATCTTTGAGTGTGGGCTCCCCTAGTAGCTCAGACAGTAAAGCATCCACTTGCAGTGCAGGAGACCAGGGTTCAATCTGTGGGTCGGTAAGAACCCCTGGAGAAGGATGTGGCAACCCACTCCAGTATTCTTTCCTGGAGAATTCCATGGACAGAGGAGCCTGGTGGGCTACAGTCCATGTGGTTGCAAAGAGTTGGACACAACTGAACAACTAACACACATAGCTTTGACCATGCTGGCCTTTGTCGGCAAAGTGCTATCTCTGCTATTTCATACCGTGTCTAGTTTTGTCATAGCTTTTCTTCCAAGGAGCAAGCATCTTATAATTTTGTGGCTGGCAGTCACTGTCCACAGTGATTTAGGAGACCAAGAAAATAAAATCTGCCAGTCTTTGTACATTTTCACCATCTATTTGCCATTAAATGATGGGACCAGATTTCATGATCTTAGTTTTTGAATGTTGAGTTTTAAGCCAGCTTTTTCACCCTCATGAAGAGGCTCTCTAGTTGCGCTTTGCTTTCTGCTTTTAGAGGGATGTCATCTGCGTATCTGAGGTTGTTGATGTTTCTCCTGGCAGTTTTGATTCCAGCTTGTGCTTCATCCAGCCTGGGCATTTCACATGATGTACTCTGCATAGACGTTAAATAAGCAGAGTGACAGTATCCAGCCTTGATATACTCCTTTCTCCATTTTGAATCAGTTGTTCCATGTCCAGTTCTCACTTTTGCTTCTTGATCTACATACAGATTTCTCAGGAGGCAAGTAAGGTGGTCTGGTATTCCCATCTCTTTAGGAATTTTCCAGTTTGTTGTGATCCACACAGTCAAAGGCTTTATCCTAGGTCATAATCCAGTACTTTGCCACCTCATACGAAGAGTTGACCCATTGGAAAAGACTCTGCTGCTGGGAAGGATTGGGGGCAGGAGGAGAAGGGGGACAACCAAGGATGAGATGGCTGGATGGCATCACAGGCTCGATGAACGTGAGTCTGAGTGAACTCCAGGAGATGGTGATGGACAGGGAAGCCTCGCATGCTGCGATTCATGGGGTCACGAAGAGTCGGACACAACTGAGCAACTGAACTGAATGAAGCAGAAGTAGATATTTTTCTGGAATTCCTTTGCTTTTCGATGATCCAACAGATGTTGGAAATTGTTTCTCTGCCTTTTCTAAATCCAGCTTGAGCATCTGGAAGTTCACGGTTCTCGTACTGTTGAAGCCTGGCTTGGAGAATTTTGAGCATTACTTTACTAGCTTGTGAGATCAGTGCAATTGTGTGGTAGTTTGAACATTCTTTGGCATTGCCTTTCTTTGAGATTGGAATGAAAACTGACCTTTTCTAGTCCTGTGGCCACTGCTGAGTTTTCCAAATTTTCTGGCGTATTGAGTGCCACACTTTCACAGCATCATCCTTTAGGATTTGAAATAGCCCAACTGGAATTCCATCACCTCCACTAGCTTTGCTTGTAGTGATGTTTCCTAAGGCCCACTTGACCTCACATTCCAGGGTGTCTGGCTGTAGGTGAGTTACCATACTCTCATGGTTATCCTGGTCATGAAGACCTTTTTTATAGTTCTTCTGTGTATTCTTGCCACCCCTTCTTAATCTCTTCTGCTTTTGTTTGGTCCTTGCCCTTTCTTTCCTTTATTGTGCCTGTCTTTGCATGAAATGTTCCCTTGGTATCTCTAATTTTCTTTGAGAGTCTAGTCTTTCCCATTTTGTTGTTTTCCTCTATTTGCATTGTTCACTTAAGAAGGCTTTCTTATCTCTACTTGCTGTTCTATGGAATTTTGCATTCAGTTGGATATCTTTCCCTTTCTCCTTTGCCTTTCACGTTTGTTCTCTCAGCTATTTGTAAGCCTCCTCTGACAACCATTTTACCTTCTTGCATTTCTTTTTCTTTGGGATGCTCATTGGTTTTGTAACTGCAGTGTTATAAACCTCCATCCATAGTTCTTCATTCACTCTGTCTACCAGATCTAATCCCTTGAATCTGTTCGCCCCCTGTACTGTGTGTCATAGAGGATTTGATTCAGGTCACATCTGAATGGTCTATTGGTTTTCTGTACTTTCTTCAACTTAAGTCTCAATTTTGTAGTAAGGAGCTGATCTCTGAGCCACAGTCAGCTCCAGGTCTTGTTTTTGCTGACTGTATAGAGCTGCTCCATTGTGGCTGCAGATAATATAATGAATCTGATGTCTATTTAGGTGCTAAGTCATTTCTGACTCTTTGTGACCCCCATGGACGATAGCTCACCAGGCTCCTCTCTGTCCATGGGATTCTCCAGGCAAGAGGTTTAATTCTAAATACCTGTTTTTCTAACCATCTCAAGTTAGGTAGAGAAATCGGGAAAAATGCACTATTAAGGCAATTTTATTAATTCCATGTACATAATATAACTAGCCCTTCATGTGTAAAGATAACAGTCCAACTAGTTGTCACAGTTTCGTGTTCTACATACCTTAAGCTAATGGAGTAGATTTATAAAAGATACAAAAATATTTCACTGGCTTGGGAAAATGTGGTTCTGAGACTTCATTATAAGGAGGGATATAGGATGTGCTAGAGATGTTTCAAACCTACAAAGGCTGTTTCAAAATTTATACTGTTAATAAAGTTCTTGCCTAGTCAACACTTGATCTTCATTAAGAGCCTGAATTAGAGCAGATTTCTGTATTGACCATTGATGGTCAATACAGACCATCACTAGAGTAGAGTCATCTCTTTTGTGGTTTGAAGAGGGTGTTTGCTATGACCAGTGAATTCTCTTCGCAAAATTCTGTTAGCCTTTGCGGTACTTCATTTTGTACGACAAGGCCAAACTTGCCTGTTACTGCAGGCATCTCTTGACTTCCTGCTTTTGCGTTCCAATCCTTTGTGATGAAAAAGATGTCTTTGTTGTTAGTTCTAGGAATGTTCCATTTTAGTTTCTTCGGCATTAGTGGTTGGGAGCATAGACTTGGATTCCTGTGATGTTGAATGGTTCGCTGGAATCCAATGAGATCATTCTGTCATTTCTGAGATTACACCCAAGTACCGCATTTGAGACTCTCTTGTTGACTGTGAGGGCTACTCTGTTTCTTCTAAGGGATAATTGCCCACAGTAGTAGATATAATAGTTATCTGAATTAAACTCACCCATTCCGGCCCACTTTAGTTCACTGATTGCTAAAATGTCGGTGTTTACTCTTTCCCTCTCCTGCTTGACCACGTCCAATTTACCTTGATTCATTGACCTGACATTCCAGGTTCCTGTGCAGTATTGTTCCTTACAACATCAGACTTTACTTTCACCACTAGACACATCCACAACTGGGCGTTGTTTTCACTTTGGCCCAGCTTCTTCATTCTTTATGGAACTGTTTCTTCCCTCTTCCCTGGTAGCATATTGGACACCTACAGATCTGAGCTCTCATCTTCCAATGTCATATCTTTTTGCCTTATCATACTGTTCATGGGGTCCATTCAAAATTATGGGAGTCCATTCTAAATATTAGTGAGTACCTCATCCTGATTTTTGTCAGTTCATAAAAAGAAGCAGTTAACTTCAAGGGCCCAGAAATGAATTTCTGGCCAAATTTAGAACTCAGCTTCTCAGAGCTAGACAATCCTTAAAGATAATTTCATTTGAAGTAGCAAATTTCTTGTACACATCACTAAGAATATTTCAAGCAATAACTCTTAGTAACCTGCCATATTGGTTGTTCTCTTTGTTAATGGGTGATAAAGCCTAACAGCCAAGAGAAGAAACTCTGCCCCCAAAAGTTAAATTTTGAAAATTTTAATTTCCTAGCATTTTTCCTTATCTTTCATGCTCCTCTACCTTCTTCTGTTTCCCCCTCATCCCACACTCTGCCTCTGGTAACCACAAGTCTGATCTCTTTCTATGAGTTTGGGGTTTTTTTAGGTTCCACATAGAAGTGAGATCATACATTATTTGTCTTTCTTTGACTTATTTCATTTAGCATAGTGCCTCAGATCCATCTATAATGTTGCATGTGTTAAAAAAAATTTTTTTAAGAAAATTAGACTGTCAGGCGAGGGCCTCTTTTTTTTTTAAGTCTGTTTTATTGCCAATGGTCTGAAATGCCATTCTCATCATATATTTTGTACTTGAGTTTATTTCTGGATTGTTAATTTTGTTCTGTAACTTCTGATTATGCTGCCAAACTACCATGAGAATAAGTATTATCTTTTTTAATATATTTGTTAGTTTATGTTTAATATATATTTGTGACCCTTTGTTTTTAAAATAAAAAATTTTAGTTGCTATTTTAGTGTTCTGTTAAACTTTATATATGAGTTAAAATTTATTTTCAGCTAAATCTCTAAAACCAATTTTTTGATGTCTGCTCACGAACTCTGGTCAGTGCTTTATATACTTTGGGGAGTATTCTGTGGTCAGATATAAACACTATATAACTCCATGATTTCTCCTGAGCTTGAAGATTTTTTTTTTTTCTTTTCTAGCCTTTAATCTAGACAATGAACAACCAGATTATGATATGGACTCAGAAGATGAGACCTTATTAAATAGACTTAACAGAAAGATGGAAATTAAGCCTTTGCAATTTGAAATTATGATTGACAGACTTGAAAAAGCCAGTTCGAATCAGGTACTGTACCTTGTAAAAATGTCTCTTGTGTTAACATTTCATCAAACTAGCAGTTTTATTTTGCATTTTATTTTGACCTAAGTATATTACATTTTACTGTCTCTTGAATTTCTTTTCCTAAGAGCCTTGAATTTCTGTTTACAATATTCCTTGACAGTTCAAGAAATATTTAAGCATACTGTCTTTAAATAAGAGTGTGCAAAGTACAGTTCTGACTTATTTCTTATTTGGATATAAAAATAATACTAGTTACATTGTTACAGTATCTTCTTGAGCCTTTTCATAGAACTGTCTTTTTGATACTTCAGTAACTAAATTTGCTTGGTTGAATTGCATTGATAGTCATCTCACATCAATAAAGTTGCTCAGATTTGTATTAAGGTGCTTTTACCATTTAAGATTATTTTAGTTTTGCTTATTTATATAACATATAAAATTTTAAGTGAAGGAAGAATTATTTACAAAGAAGGAATTTTCTTTAGTGGAACATTCTATACATGATACAGGGACTGTAAAAACAGAACAGAGAATTGCTGAAGTGGAAAACTCTAAGGCTTGTTTAAAGCATTTCTACATGTGCACAGAAAATAAGAGTGTGCAACAAAATGCCAGCAGTTGTTATATTTAGGTGCTGGAATTATTGCTGATTTTTATGTTCTTTTTCTGTGTTTTCCAAATTTATTATAATGAGCGTGTATTGATATTACAGTTAAATTTAAAAGATAAAAGTAATAGTTGGTGTGCCTGTGTGGTATATTAATATGCAAACTTTTATTAATGTAGTAAGAATTTACTGATATAAATAAGCTTTTACACTAGACTGTTAAAACTTTTCACTTGTTTAACTAACAAATTCACTAACTTCCAAGTTAGTCCTTTAAATCCCTGAGGTATTACCAGCTCTTCAGAACATTTCCCACAGTTATCCATTGTAGAATGACTTCGCTGCATATTTAGCCTATCAGTCTCCCCACTACTCATTTTGATGGAAAGTAATGTGAAGTATACTAACCAAAAAAGTGCACTAAAACAGAATTTTGTAAAATTCAACTTAATTATATAAAAATTTAAAAAGAAAAAAAGAGGTGGATTATTTTGACTAAATTATCTTATTAATAGCTTTTGTACAATAAACTGGAAAATTCTGAAAGAGATGGGAATACCAGACCACTTAATCTGCCTCTTAAGAAACCTATATGCAGGTCAGGAAGCAACAGTTAGCACTGGACATGGAACAATAGACTGGTTCCAAATAAGAAAAAGAGTACATCAAAGCTCTATACTGTCACCCTGCTTATTTAACTTATATGCAGAGGACATCATGAGAAACGCTGGGCTGGAAGAAGCACAAGCTGGAATCAAGATTGCTGGGAGAAATATCAATAACCTCAGATATGCAGATGCCACCACCCTTATGGCAGAAAGTGAAGAGGAACTAAAAAACCTCTTGATGAAAGTGAAAGAGGAGAGTGAAAAAGTTGGCTTAAAGCTCAACATTCAGAAAATGAAGACCGTAGCATCTGGTCCCATCACTTCATGGGAAATAGATGGAGAAACAGTGGGAAAGTGTCAGACTTTATTTTTGGGTGCTCCAAAATCACTGCATTTGGTGATTGCAGCCATGAAATTAAAAGACGCTTACTCCTTGGAAGAAAAGTTATGACCAACCTAGACAGCATATTGAAAAGCAGAGACATTACTTTGCCAATAAAGGTCCATCTAGTCAAGGTTATGGTTTTCCCAGTGGTCATGTATGGATGTGAGAGTTGGACTGTAAAGAAGGCTGAGCGCCAAAGAATTGATGCTTTTGAACTGTGGTGTTGGAGAAGACTCTTGAGAGTCCCTTGGAGTGGAAGGAGATCCAACCAGTCCATTCTGAAGGAGATGAGCCCTGAGATTTCTTTGGAAGGAATGATGCTGAAGCTGAAACTCCAGTACTTTGGCCACCTCATGAGAAGAGTTGACTCACTGGAAAAGACTCTGATGCTGGGAGGGATTGGGGGCAGGAGGAGAAGGGGACGACAGGATGAGATGGCTGGATGGCATCACTGACTCAATGGACGTGAGCTTGAGTGAACTCTGGCAGTTGGTGATGGACAGGGAGGCCTGGCGTGCTGCGATTCATGAGGTCACAAAGAGTTGGACATGACTGACCAAATGAACTGAACTGAACTGATAGTAAAAGATCTCCTCTATGAAAAATAATTCTACTTGTATTTTTGAAAGGTTGTCTTTTCTTATTGGAAATTTGTTTTAATCATCAAGGTGAATCTCATTATGATTAGTGCTCACAGTTTTCCTAGGATTTTGATCACTGGCATCAGATATAGTTTCAGTTTTTCTTCTTTATATGCAAATTTTCTTAGCAATCCTAGGCTTGATCAGACTTGTGTTATTTCTACTGTTTTCCATGATTGCTCAGAAATTCTCATGGTGGCTGAAATTATGTCATCAGAAGTTTGCAGCTGGTTTTTTTTTGGTAGTTCGCTTTCTTTCATTGAGTTCAGTTCAGTTCAGTTGCTCAGTCGTGTCCGACTCTTTGCAACCCCATGAATCGCAGCATGCCAGGCCTCCCTGTTCATTACCATCTCTCAGAGTTCACTCCGACTCACGTCCATCGAGTCTGTGATGCCATCCAGCCATCTCATCCTCGGTCGTCCCCTTCTCCTCCTGCCCCCAATCCCTCCCAGCATTAGAGTCTTTTCCAATGAGTCATTGAGTTAGTAATATTTATTTAATATTCAAGTGAATAAGACAACTGACAAAAGCTTTTCCTTTATGAACTTACCATCTAAGTGAGTACAGGATAAACAAAAACATGTCAACAATGCAATTAACTATCCACTATAATCGGCATCACCAACTCAATGGACATGAGTTTGAACAAACTCCAGGAGATGGTAAAGAACAAGGAAGCCTGCCGTGCTGCAGTTCATGAGGTTGCAAAGAGTCGGACATGCCTGAGCGACTGACCAACAACGATAATCAGCATCATCCTATTTCATTTCTCTTTGCTCACATGCAAACTTCCAGGCCATAAAACAATTGGCTAGGTTCTCAGAGCATGATAACATCTCCTTTCTGCAGAGGAGATGGAGGTGAAGCTTTTGGCACAGGAATAAAAAGGTGGTCTTATTAATAGAACCAGAGATTAAATAGAACCAAGCAAAAGCCAGACCTTATTCCAAGTGTCCGATCTGGGAATTCATGGGTTTCTTTATTTGCTCATTTTGTGAGCCGGTATAATACCGAATTCCAGGGCAAGGAATCAAGTTTATGGTCAAACTGTTATTTATTAGATTGGTAGAGAAAGACATAAAAGATGGATTGAGGCAAAAGCTTCTGCTGCCACTATTCTGTGGATACTGTTACAATGAAGTTATTATGGAAAACTCCCGTTGCCAGAGTCTGTGGTTATTTTCAGCCCCCATCCTTTGTTTTATTTGAGCTCTCATTTCTTAAAACTGTCATCACCTTTAGTCTTTGAAATGTAGTTCATTCTCTTTTGGTTCCCTTAATGATTTTTTATGACCATTTCTGCTAACTTTCTTTTACTGGCTCCCTTTTCATTCAACTGCTGTGAACATTAAGATTTCTTAAAATTTTGTTCTTGGTATTCATGTCCTGATTATTTGGGGGTTCAGTTCAGTTCAGTTGCTCAGTCGTGTCCGACTCTTTGCGACCCCATGAATCGTAGCATGCCAGGCCTCCCTGTCCATCACCATCTCCCCGCAGTTCACCGAAACTCATGTCCATTGAGTTGGTGATGCCATCCAGCCATCTCATCCTCTGTCGTCCCCTTCTCCTCCTGCCTCCAATTCCTCCCAGCATCAGAGTCTTTTCCAGTGAGTCAACTCTTCGCATGAGATGGCCAAAGTACTGGAGTTTCAGCTTCGCATCTTTTGGGTGTTAATCACCTCATTGAGGATTTTTGTATGTATTTTAAAATACGTATGCCTTTAGCCTTGACCTCTTTCTTAAGCTCCAAAATATTTTATTTTTCTCTTCTTGTGCTGCCTTTTGGATTCTCCATCTAGACCCACAGACTCTCAAGTTGAATCTTTCTAAAACTTAATCTCTTAACTTCAGATGATCTTATACTGTGTTCATTCTCTCTTCAGTGACTCCCAAAACTTAGGATCTTGTGGGTTTTAAAGTCCCTTATCTTTAGTCCCTAAATTTCTAATTCTTCCTTGTGCACCTATATGTTCCTTGAATACTCAATCTTCAATGATCTCTTTTCTCATTTCTTCAGTCTTTTTCTTTTTGCCCAAAAATGTGCCCCAAAATGTGCCCTATTTCCAAAAGAGCTCTTTCACTTGAGCCTGTCTTTCTCAATAAACTACCAGCTTCTGTTTTTGGCTTTTTTTTTTAAGTCACAGTTACATTTTCAAATTACACTCATTCCACATGCTATCAAGGTAATGCTCATAATCCTTCAAACTAGGCTTCAACAGTATGTGAACTGAGAATTTCTAGATATACAGATTTAGAAAAGGCAGGTGAACCAGAGGTAAGTCACCAACATCTGCTGGATCATAGAAAAGCAAGGGAATTCAAGAAAAATATATACTTTTCCTTCATTGACTAGGCTAAAGCCTTTGACTGTTTGGATCACAACAAAATGTGGAAAATACTTAAAGAGCTGGAAATACCAGATCACCTGACCTGCGGTCTTGAGAAACCTGTATGCAGGTCAAGAAGCAACAGTGAGAACTGGACATGTAACAGCAGACTGGTTCAAAATTTGGAAGGGAGTGCATCAAGGCTGTATATCGTCATCTTGCTTATTTAACTTCTATACAGAGTACATCATGTGGAATGCCAGGCTGGATGAAGCACAATCTAGAGTCAAGATTGCTGGGAGAAGTGATCAACCTCAGCTCTGCAGATAATACCACTCTAATGGCAGAAAGTGAAGAGAGACTAAAGAGCCTGTTGATGAGGGTGAAAGAAGAGAGTGAGAAAGCTGGCTTAAAACTCAACATTCAAGAAACTAAGATCATGGCATCCCATCCCATCATTTCATGGCAAATAGATGGGAAAGCAATGAAACAGTGACAGACTTTATTTTCCTGGGCTCCAAAATCACTGCAGATGGTGACTGCAGCCATGAAATTAAAAGACGCTTGCTCCTTGGAAGAAAAGCTATGAACAACCTAGACAGCATATTAAAAAGGAGAGACATCACTTTGCCGACAAAGGTCCATATAGTCAAAGCTATGATTTTTCCAGTAGTCATGTACAGATGTGAGAGGTGGACCACAAAGAAGGCTGAGTGCTGAAGAGCTGATGCTTTCAAACTGTGTTGTTGAAAAGGATTCTTGAGAGTCCCTTGGACAGCAAGAAGATTAAACCAGTCAGTCCTAAAGGAAATCAACCCTGAATAGTCATTGGAAGGACTGATGCTGAAGCTGACGCTCCAATACTTTGGCCACCTGATGTGACGAGCTAACTCACTGGAAAAGACTCTGATTCCTGGGAAAGATTTAAGGCAGGAGGAGAAACGAATGACCCAGGATGAAATGGTTGGATGGCATCACCGACTCATTGGACATGAATTTGAGCAAACTCAGGGATGAGAGTGAAAGCGAAAGAAGCCTGGCATGCACTAATACTCAGTTCCAAAGTTCTTACATTGTTCTCTTATTAATTTGTGTCTCGTAGCTTAATTCCCATATTGTCAGTTTCTTTAGGTACTGAATTTGTCTTAAAGTTTATTGTTATCCACAACCTATAGCACAAATGATGAACTGAGAGTTGTTATTGGACTGTTGGGTAGTTGTTACAGTAATGTTGGATTTACTGCTTAACTGGCTATTTTATATGTAAAGCATTAATTTTTACATGTGTTTTATTCATTTGTATATTAAATATTAAATTTATGCATTTATTGAAATTTCTAAACCATGAGTTTTGTATATGTGTGCATGCTCAGTCATGTCTGACTGTTTGCAACCCCGTGGAGTGTAGCCTGCCAGGTTCCTCTGTGCGGGAATTTTCCAGGCAAGAATAATGGATTAGGTTGCTATTTCCTCCTCCAGGGGATCTTCCTTACCCAGGGATCAAATCCGTGTCCCCTGCGTCTCCTTTATAATAGGCGGACTCTTTGCCATTGAGCTACCAGGGAAGCCTGAGTTTTGTATATAAGCAAAGTAAATGATCTTCATTCTCATGGAGCTAGTTGCAGTCTATTGTTTTTCATTCAGTTAGTTATGTTCGACTCTGCAACTTCATGGACTGCAGCATGCCAGGCTTCCCTGTTCTTCACTCTCTCCCTGACTTTGCTCACTTATGTCCATTGAGTTGACGATGCCATCCAACCATCTCATCCTCTGTCAACCCCTTCTCCTCCTGCCCTCAATCTTTCCCAGCATCAGGGTCTTTTCCAATGAGTCGACTCGTCGCATCAGGTGGCCAAAGTATTGGAGCTTCAGCTTCAGCATCAGTCCTTCCAATGAGTATTCAGCATCAGTCCTTCCAATGAGTATTCAGTCTAGAAGAAGAATAATTTTTATCTCCCATCCCTTACCCTCAAAATAAGTAAGTCAAGTAAGTCAGAGCTGTCTTAGAAATCATAAATTTATCACAGATCCCTTTGCCAATTAAATAGTAGTTTCCACTGCTTTCTAGTGGATGAAGTGCTAAATGGCAGAACTTTTTTTCTTAGGATATGAAAGTAGTGGGATTCTGTTTTTGTGGATTTTCAATCATGTGGTTTAATTTGTAGCTATTTTATCTGTAAATAGATCTCACCAGTCAGATTTAATGTTGTCACCATGATAGTAGAGGCACTGATACTATTTGCCCTAGAATAACTAAAGCTAATTTTTACAGAATGAGTAAAACCAAAATTAACCAATAAAATAAAAGTTGGTCATCAATCAGTTCAGTTCAGTTGCTCAGTCGATATAACAGTATAAAAACAGCAGCTAACTGAGAAAATACAGTTAACCCAGAAAAGTGATGTCACGATGTTTAAACTGTGTATTGGATTCTTATTACCTCAGCTGTAAGGAGGGTACTTGACCACCAGGCAGGACATTTCCAGTAGGAGAAAGAAGCACCAAGAGAAGAAAATCTGAGACATTGTATTAATCTGACATCTCTTGCAGAAAGATAGGAAGCAGTGTTATTTTGATAACACTGTATAGGAAATTCACCATGATTCTGTGAGTTGATGGAAAGAGATTATCTTCTCCCACTCCAGGATTAGATTAAGTTCTTGATTTAATCAGTGAAGGTTTTACAAGTCTATCAGAAGCAGAATGCCCAAGCAGTGGGAGCGCATGCAGCATGTCACAGCACTGTTTCCCTTGGTCCCCAGAGCTACCAGTTCTGCTGCGAAGCTCTAAGCATGTGGTGGGATTTTGTTAGATCTGGAAAGCTCCGTTCTTATTTTCTTATTCCTCCACCATCTTTATAGACTTTGAAAGTTATCATCATCATTCCACAGAACTTCAGTGAACAGTGGGACAGTATCTTCCACTTCAGGCTGATGTTTGGAAAATAGTCGTTCTTTTGGTTTGGTCTCATGTTTCTGCCTCTGGCTGTCCTCTTTAGAGACCATGTTATTCAGTCTCTCAGATGTACTTAAGCTGACTCCACTGAGGCTTTGAATAAAGCAAACAATGGCCATTTATTATTGTATTGCACTAAAAGTAACTGTCACATGCACTGGAAACTTGAGTTGATATTGTGAATGTAGTCTCTTCCTGTAGTCACACCATCTTGGCAGCCAAATTGTAAGAAGCAGCTCTCGTAGTCACCATCATAGGACTAAAAGTCCAAATGATCATTGTCCAATCAAGACATATATTCCATCACATAATAAATATGAGAAATCAGATCATATTAAAAATACGTTTATAAGTCATACTTTCTTTAAATGAATTAATACAGCCTCCAAATTGATTAGTATGCTGATCTTAAAATTTCAGTGATACTTTCCCCACATTTCCAAGTTTTAGGAGATATTTCAGTTTGTTTTGAAAATGAATCTTCATCTCTAAAGTAATAAAAGTAAAAAGATTGGGATAGTACCACTTCAGTAAGCCACTTCATAGTCCTAAAACTCCATAATCTTTTCTAAGCTTCACTATAAATGGATCTTTGTAACCCCTAATCCGTCTTGTTAGCCTCTCTGATCTTGGCAAAGAGCAGAGAAACAGATGTGACCAAGCAAATTTTTACAAACTTTACTTTTGAGATAATGTCAACATATGTTAGCTTCATTGATAAAGGAGAGAGAGATCCCTGAGATGTCACTGTCCTAGACATGACATTGTCATCAGCAAGATGAGTGTTGAGAATAAGGATTCTCTAGTGTTTTATCAGCTTTGTAGAGAAATTGTTTTGTCTGTGACTGACAGAAAAAATTCAAGATTGTATAGTGTTGAAAATTCTGGAAACATGCTAAGTTTGTCCTTTTCAGTTTCAGAGGAGTCATGTGTGTTAGCAATATATTAGAAAGTATTCATCATTTATTTTGGAGGGAGGTAAAAAGAAACCACCTGTAAATTCTATTTTATGTTGAAAAACAGAAATGCTTAATGATGCTAGTAGACAAAGACTAGTTAGATACTCCAGTGTGTGGAATCACAGAGTATCAGAATTTTGCAAGACTCTGGATATCTCTAGTTCAAGACTTACCTAAGTCATAGAACTGTTGTAGACTTCTCATTAATTCAGGCTTCTTAAATATTTTAAGTGGTGGAACTCACTACCTCTTAGGGTAAATTTCTAATTTTGATTAATCTTACTAATAAATTCTTTGTTAGATTGAATTGTGCTTTTTGCCATCATGATACCTGATCATAACTGTTAGACTGATCACATTTTTTTCCTGTAGACAAAGTAATCTTTAAATGTTTTCCCCAAGGATTGTAGTTGATGACAGTTTTTATTTTTTATTTAGCTTGTAACACTTCAAGAAGCAAAACTGCTGCTAAATGAAGATGATTACCTTATTAAAGCTGTATATGACTACTGGGTGAGAAAACGTAAAAACTGCAGGGGACCATCCCTCATTCCTCAGATAAAACAAGAGAAAAGAGATGGCTCTACCAACAATGACCCTTATGTTGCCTTTCGGAGGAGAACAGAAAAAATGCAAACTCGAAAGGTAACATGCAAATTAGGTTTAACTGAATGTACCTAGATAGTATTTAAGACAAATATTTTTTTTTCTGCCAATAGCTTGAGTAATTTGGACATCAAGTGAAGCTAATGACATTGTTGAACTTTATATTAGACAGCCTGCTCTTCAGTAGCCTCTATCCCCCAGTTGTTTGCAATGTTTGTTTAATGTTTATTTAATACCTATGAGCTTTATAAATCTATTGATTATATCATTTTAGGCTTGCAGTTGAAGTGATATGAGGAAATTCGTGTTATGAGGAAACAAGAGTTTTGAGTTCTTCAGTAAGCTGTACATTCTATACATATTTTCTATTTGGAAGCTTAAGAGTTCCTTTGAAACCATGTTCTAAATCATCAATGTAAAAAGGACTCTACTCCCTCTAACTACTGTGGGGTCATGGGAAGTTGGTAAAGGTTCATTTTCAAGCCTCTTCTGCTAACAGTCATAAGTAAGACAGTAAGACAACGAAATCTTTATCTCCTTTTCTGAACTGTCAGTTGTGTCAGATTTCAAATTGACAAACTTATCCTCACCTGGCTTTCAGAAGCAAGATGAGCCAGAATTCTAAGAGAAACTGGGTCTCATGCTGTGAAATGATACGATAAAGAAAACATTATTTTAGAGGGGGTAGTCACTGTCTTCCACTTCTCATAATTAATAATAAACACCAGACACAGTAACACATTCTTTAACGTTGTAGAATATTAGGAACATACAAATGTAAAAAACGGAAGGAATTGTAATTGGAGGTCCAGCCTTTTCTCTGCATTCCTGTTTCTCCTAACATGGAGTACTTGTCCTTGTCAGCTGTTATAACAGCTGTGAAGCATAACAGCTGCCAGGGATAGTACATTTTAGGGGAAACTCTCCTGGTTAACAACTAGTTTTTATAACTATTTCTTGGATTTCCCAAATGTAGATGACATTCCCTCACCCAGACTGAGTTTTCAATTTGATGTTTTGGTTTTTGGCTATGGAGATGTTAGATATTTCATGAAGATTAATGCCTTGTTTAGAAAAGACTATATGAGATAAGTTTGTAAATACAGTAAAGTTTTATAAATTTGGATATGAGGAAGGAGAGGTTTATCTGAATTATTGAAAAATCAGAATTTCCAATTTTAAGAGAAATATAATTGGTTCATATATATTGCAAAACAGAGCAGTATATTTTGAAGGGAAAGTTGGGTTTCTTTTAATGGATAAGCATGAAATATAAAACAGCAGTATAAAACAGCAGTTTCTTTTAATGGATAAGCATGAAATATAAAACAGCAGTATTATTGACATAAAAAACAGTTTTCCTAATATTTAAATGTTTAATTCTTAAATAAGTTAAATCACTATTTTCTAACCAGCATGTTTTGCGAATTGCTAGAAACACTTGCCTGTGTTTAGGCATTTCTCCATTGTATATTAACTAGGCCAGCATTTTCCTGACACTGTGATTCCTACCCTTCCTTTTATCTGTTATGTTCTTATTCATCTCTAGCATGGTACATTTTCTTCTTCAATGGTCTTTTATTTCTCCATCTTTAGTTGTGGGACCAAAGACTATTCCCCTTCACATATATTATTGTTTCTTGGAAATGTCTGAGTTTTAAAATGAGAAAATAGGGAAAGCAATCAAGAATGAGTACCCTAGGTGTTCAAGAGGTGGTCGGGCACTGGGATGTGCAAAAATAAATACTAGTTCACAGAGGTTCTCTGCTTCCTTTCCTATTCCCACAAACTTTAAAACATTCCAGAGGGGGGTAGTTAGATAAGTAGCTGATGCAAAGGCTAGAGTAAAGACTTCTGAAATATTTGCTTAGAAGTCTAGAACTTAATTTTAATCATTAAACTAATGTTTAGTTTGTGAGTGCTTAAGTGCTTTAGGACATTCTTAAGTGAGATGGTGTTAAGGTGCCAGCATGTCTGAATGCACTGACTGGGAAGGCTTGAATCAGCATATACATTTATATGTTTAACCCACAGGTAAAACTGTTAACATGTGTGCCTTCGTTCTCTCCTCCTGTGTGGCCCAGGTGAAGCAAGATAGGCAGGAGAGCAAACTTCTAGGGTGGTGGTTCTCAGTCTGGCTGCACATAACAATCACTTGTGAATTAGCCTTGGTTTACAAAGATCTATAGTTAACTATAAATTATAGCAGTTTGAGAACCGCTTCCCTAGAGATTTGGCAGTTGATCAAAACTGTAAGGTTTAACTGGAATAGGAAGACAGGAATTTGCTCTAAGCACAGTTGGTTGTGGATAAGGGTAAAGGGAATGAGTAAATTTGAATATAGGAAGTAGACAATCTTAAAAGCACAGAAAAGATGTCACTATGAACTTACAGATTTTAATATTGCTGCAGCTAGAAATAGATATAAATCTGTGCTTGTTTATGTACGTAAATGTATGATAGGCTTATTTCATAGCTCTGTTCACTTAGACCATGTAAAAGCAATTAGTGTTAGTCACTCAGTCGTACACGACTGAGCAACCCCATGGACTGTAGCCCACGAGGCTCCTCTGTCCATGTGATTTTCCAGGCAAGGATAATGGAGTGGTTTGCCATTTCCTTCTTCATCAACCTAGTACCTTACATAAAGCTAAAATCATGACTGCCTGAAGTGGTCAGGTTATAAACCACAGTTCCTCCTCCCCCGCTGCTGCCCCACCATCATTTAGCCTTCTTGTGAAGACAATATAAGAAATGGTCTTCAAGCCAAGAGACAGAAATGTAAGTGTTCTAAAACAGTGAGGAAACCTCAGGATCTGGTTTTGACAGAAATGAATAGTGAACGAGGCCCAGGTTACACAAGACTCCAAAATTCACGAAGAAGTTATCTGAAAGGGAAGAAGCTATATAGCTGGTATTTTGTTGTTATTTAGTCGCTAAGTTGTGTCTGACTCTTTGTGATCCATGGACTGGAGCCCACCAGACCCCTCCATTTTTGGGATTTCCCATATAGAAGCAACTACAGTAGCATGTAAAAATACTGTTTTCCTTTAAGGAAACCAGGGCTCCTTAAAAAAAAATGGTTGATTTCAGTTCTGTTACTAGGAAAGCATACAGGTAAACTTGGAACATTCTGCTTTGCCAGAATATAAAAATGTGATGAAGGAATGTTGGACCCATGTCAGAAAGCCTCAGGAGCCAGCTTAAATTAGAGTGTCTCTGCTGATCACATCTGGGGAAGTTTGTGTGTCACAGTAAGGAGAGTAATAAACTCATAAAGTAACTCATAAAGTAACCCATGCATCCATACTGATAGAAATGTATGGATGGATGATAGATAAAAGAGAATGCTTTTCCTTACCATAGATTTCCAATTTACAAACGTCAGTGGATTGATGGTGTTCAAAAATCATCATTTGGCAATTACCATTGTCTCTGGCAAAAGTTAGAATTAATGGATGATAAACTGATGGGGGAAATTTGATTATATAAAGTCCCATAGTGTACTTTTTAATTAAAAAGAAAAAAATAATAATTTGACTAGAGAAACCTGGCAAACACCATCTTAATTGAGTGATCAAAGTTAACATCAGCAGTAATCTGACAAATAGGTATCATTTAGCTCCTGGTATGATGAGCAAAGGACACAGTTTCACTTCTGTAATGGTCATACCAAAAGTTCACAACCTCAATTTAAATGTGGAATAACATCAAAGAAACTCAAATTAACGAACATTCTACAAAAGTAAATGGCTTCTGCGCTTCAAAACTGTCAAGGTCATGATCACGATAGAAAGAGAGGAAGTATTCCAACTACAGAAGATTAGAGAGATATGGACCATAAAGAAAGCTGAGCGCCAAAGAATTGATGCTTTTTAACTGTGGTGTTGGAGAAGACTCTTGAGAGTCCCTTGGCTAGCAAGGAGGTCAAACCAGTCAACCCTGAATATTCATTGAAAGGACTGATGATGAAACTGAAGCTCCAGTACTTTGGCCATCTGATTCGAAGAGCCAACTCATTAGAAAAGACCCTAATGCTGGGAGAGATTGAAGGCAGGATGAGAAGGAGGTGACAGAGATGAGATGGTTAGATGGCATCACTGACTCAGTGCACATGAGTTTGGGCAAACCCTACGAGATAGTGAAGGACGGAAGCCTGGTGTGCTACAGTCCATGGAGTCGCAGTCGGACACAACTGAGCAACTGAACAACAGCAAGAGAGACATGACAGCTAAATTCAGTTTTAATCCTGAATCAGATCCTAGACTGGGAAAGAATTTTTATTAATAATAAAAATTATTATTTCCCACCAATATGCTTTATAGTAACATTATATAAATATAGGAAATCTGTATATACTAACTGTTGTATTTCTAGTTGTGAAGGACATTAGTGGGTCAATTGGTCAAATACGAGGAGAATCTATAAATTAGATAATAGTTTTTATATCAGTGTTAATTTCCTGATTTTTATAATATTACTGAGATTATATAAGAGACTATCATTATTCTTAGAAAATATACATTAAAATGTTTAGAAGATGAAGGCATTATATCTTCAACTTGAAAAATATTTAAAAATACTGTTGCTAATAAGTTATAATATGTATGTATGTGTTTATATACATACATGGATGTATGTCATAGTCCATTTGTGCTGTTGTTACAAATACATAGACTGGGTGGCTTAAACAATGAATATTTCTCAGTTCTGGAAGTTGGGAAGTCCAAGATCCAGGTATTATCAGACTTGGCATCTCTTGAGGGCCTGCTTCTTGTTTCACGGATGGTCCTCTTTTTGTGTCCTCACGTGGCAGAATGGGCAAGAGGGTTCTCTGGGGTCTCTTTTATAAGGGCACTGATCCATTCATGAGCACTCCCAAAGCCCTCACCTCCAAATAAAAATCACATTGGATAGTTAGGATTTCAACATACGAATTTTCAGGAGATGCAAATGTTCAGTCTGTAACAGTGTGTATATACATCATAGAGATATATAAAACAAATATAACATATTAACCTTTGGGGAGTCTGGATGAAGATAATATGGGAATTTTTATACCATTTTTGTAGCTTTTTGTAAGTCGAAATTATTTTACAATAAAAGGTTAAAAATAGAAGAAAGGGCAGGAGTGGGATAAAGAAAAATTAGGAAGCTACTTATTCAGGCCTCAAAAGAGCAGGAAATGAATGAGTAAGAAGGGGCAGAAGTGCATAGTCCAAGAGAAACATTTAGTGAAGAGGAGGATAACTTTAAAAGGTTCTGGTGCACTTTTTCTTCAGCTGCTGTTATTTATCTTAAGAACTTGTATTTCTTTCATTCTTATTAGACTTTAAGCCCTTTGACGGAGTAGGCAATGGCATCCCACTCCAGTACTCTTGCCTGGAAACTCCCATGGATGGAGGAGCCTGGTGGGCTGCAGTCCATGGGGTCGCCGAGTCAGACACGACTGAGCGACTTCACTTTCACTTTTCACTTTCATGCATTGGAGAAGGAAATGGCAACCCACTCCAGTGTTCTTGCCTGGAGAATCCCAAGGATGGCGGAGCCCAATGGGCTGCCGTCTGTGGGCTCGCACAGAGTTGGACATGACTGAAGCAGCAAGCCTTTTGAGGATAGGGGACATGTATAATACTTTTTACAGAGAGCAGTACTGAAATATTCAAGTATTTTGTACTTTAATATTTGCTCTTGGTTATGTTCATTTTTTTTTCAATTATAAGGTGCAGCTGCTGCCTGGTTACAAAATATTTTGCCTAAAACTGTGTTTTAGATTTTTGTCTTTTGTCACATATATTACTGAAGGGGGAAAGTGATATATTTACTTTGGATAAGATTAAAGGGTGTTTTATTATTAATAACATAGTATTTTTTAATATTCAGTATGCACTACCTTAATGAGATTTAGTTTAATGTTTTATAGCTAATGATTAATTTTCAAATACAAGAAACTACGCAAAAGAAAAAAGTCAAACTTTGTATCTTCCTCAAGTTTTATTTTCTCCTTTATAATCCTCCAATATGAAACCTGGCTTTCTTTGGGTTCAGATTTCTAATGTCACATTGCTTTATTAAGTCAAGTATGGAAAGCTTGCTTAAATGCAGTCTGTCTGAACATATAGAATGAGGAGTAGCAGTGATCTGTTTTTAAACAGATAGTTCCACACTTAATAGAAAATAAGAATTCTGTGGCTGTTTGATTGAACAAAATATTTTTATTAATAGTAACTTTTATATGCAGATGATGCTGGTAATTATAACTGAGCCTTCTCTAGTTATTAGTTAGAACTTTTACCTGTGAGTGAGTTCAAGTTACTTTTGACACTTAAAAGTAAGAGTTTATAATGAAATTCAGACCTTTTACTAGTAGATCTCTTTTCTCCTCTGCAATGAGGTCTTACTACATTCAGCATGGTAATTCCATTCCTTGAGATCCTTTATATTCTGTAATCTATTTTATATCTGAGTTTTTAAAGTGAAGCTTTGCTTGTCATTGTGAATCTTTACATTGCAGTGTGTTGAACTGTCCAGCCGCAATTAAAACGCTGAATGGATGAATAGCAACTCAGTTTGGCTATTTTTAGATGACCTTGATTTGACAGAACTGTTTCTCTCTGTCATTGAAAAGACCTTGCAACAATAAGAAAAAATTACATTTTTTGATATAGTAGTTTTTGTTTCAGGCAGACTTTAAAAATTTTATGTTGCAATTATCCCATCTATGTCATTCCATCCTTTCAACAGCTGGCAACTTTTTTCCTGCATATTTATTGAGATATTTGCTTTTTTGTTTTTAGTTAAATAGCTTGTCTTAATGTAATTGCTGTTTAGATGTGTGTGTGTGTGTGTGTGTGTGTGTGTGTGTGTGTAACATTTTGCTTTTATAGAATGAATTTGGGTCTGATAAGATTTTGATGAATGAAGCTGGAAATCTGGACAGTTGGATTTATTCTTTTAAACTTATTATTTTGAATAGAATCGAAAGAATGATGAAGCCTCTTATGAAAAGATGTTGAAACTGAGACGAGAATTTAGTAGAGCCATAACAATTTTGGAAATGATTAAGAGAAGAGAGAAAACAAAACGAGAATTATTGCACTTAACCTTAGAAGTTGTGGAAAAAAGGTAATATTGCTATTCTTACATACCAGTAACGCTTCAGTCAAATGAAAGGCAAAATGTAACCAAATTTCAGCTTTATAACTGTTGAAATTAATTATCTAACAATATCTACATTTTTTAAAAATTGTGACTGCTAGTTTTTGCTTTTTGTTTTTAAACCATTAAGTTGCCACTTTGGGTTGCAAATTTGGGAGATACTTTTGTGAATAGTATAGATCCTCTATTACACTTAATTTCTTGTTGCGGAATCATTTAATTGTGTTTAGAAAAGAACTTGGAGATCGTATTGTCCCATTCTCTGTATTAAAGTTTCTATTAAACAAAATTTGAGAGAAATGTTTAATTGATTTTATTTTTTGATTAGTTAGGAAATACTTGTCTCGGTGCATTTTGAAAATGTATTCACCAAATGTAATAATCCTTTTCCTGAAAATTCGAAATATATGAAGAGTCCATCTTCTTTGTATCTTAGAGATTAGGAGAGGGAGTTGTTTTGTTTTTACTAAATCCCAAGTATGAGCTTCTTTATTCCCATGCGTTTTCTCTCTTAAGAATAATCCGATTAATTGTTGGCTCTGTTTGATTAGTTGTGTTCCAAGTAAATGATGTATCATTGGTTTTTATTTCTTTTTATTTTTGAACAGTAACATTTTCTTATATATTATTTCCTTTTCAAGATACCATTTAGGAGACTATGGTGGTGAAATCCTTAATGAAGTGAAGATCAGTAGATCAGAAAAAGAATTATATACCACTCCAGCAACTCTTCATAATGGAAATCATCACAAAGTCCAAGAATGTAAAACTAAGGTGAGTATCTTCTGGGGAGAAGCATGTATGATAATATTGACTGGACAGTTGGTTTCTGAAATTGTCTTATAATAGTTTGGTTAAGAAGGAAGATTACTAACATGTTGAGTTCCTACTTTTTGCACTTCACTAGGATTTTTATATGCATGTTGATTAATCTTAACAACATCCCTTTGAGGTAGATTTTTACCTCTGTGTGACTTTTAGATCATACAGTTATTAAGTGGCAGATTTAAGATTTTGAGTCTAGGTCTAACAACAAAAACCATGTGTTTTCAACTATGCTATGTTATATCCCTACAGAATAATGGTAATTACAGCTTAGTTATTAACACTGCCTTAGCAAATCCTGCATTGTGATGCCAGGCATCAAAATTAAACCTTTCTTCATTAAGACTATTCAAAGTTACTGTCCTCACTATTGCCATAACCAACATTTATCAGTTGCTGTTTATCTTGACTTGAAAAAGTCCTATAACTTCTAGAACTCAATTTTTCCTAATAAAGAGACTAGTGATTAGTTTCTTAGACTGAAGAGTTACATTTATTCATTATTCACTTGGTGTATAAAAGCATTCAGTTGAGAAATGCAAAAATTAATAAAACCTTTGAAGAGCTTAGATTTTTAAAAAGAAACAGGTTATTGGCTGAGTTTTTAGACAGTAGAGCTCTACTGTGTAGCAGGATTTTAAAAATGGCTTAGGGTGTTTGTGGAAAATTCATCTTTTAAAAATGTGCACAATCCTCATTTTTCATGGGTTCTTTCTTAAAGGTCAAGGAAGAATGTGGAGTAGGGAGACTCCTCCATTATTCAACTGTGTCAATTCAAACACCAAAGTTCTTTCTTATTAATCACAGGCATCTAGCCCACCTACCCTTTAAATCACACTTACTTTTCCATAAACCAGACAATAAATGTCATTTTATACATTACTTTTTAAAATCCAGTTCTAAATCAGTGCTTTTCCTAGGTATATTATTGATAGGTATAGAATATGAAAATCTCAACCCCAAATTAGTGTAGAATCAGCCTTTGTTATATGATGATTCTTAATCTTAGATCACTCTAAAATTAAACACCCGCACAATTTAAATATTAATTTTAGAAATATGATTGCATTTCACTGCATTTCACATAGTTAACTATATTTCGTTTGTCACACATCCTACTTTAAAATATAAGTAATTTCTGAGAAGTTGGGGATTTCTTTTTGATGTCGTAGCCATGCCCATTGTATGAAAGCATTTATATCTCAATAACTCAGTGTTTCAGCAGTGTTTTCATTATGTAGCACATTTTTGACCCTAAAGTAGTTTTGATGAAAATCTGAGCTACTTGAAAAAAATGTTAAACTTCCTAAATACTTTTACACTTTGTTAGCGCTTGTAATTTGATGCTTAGAACAGTGATTTTCAAACTTTTAAAGTAGATTCTTATTTATTAAAAGGAATGCCAATATATTAAAACAGAAACGGCTGCTCTGTTGAGGATAGCTGGGTTCTAGACTCCACCCATCTCTGCCAGAGATGTCTCTGCCAGACAGCCTCTTGTACGCCACCAAAGAACTCTAGGGTACTTGAAGACAGTTTGATTATTGTTCAGCTGAGGTGGTAATTAATTCTAAAAGTGAATTTTTCTGTCTCAGAAAAGTTATTCCACATGTAGATATTTTTAAAAATTGAAATAAACATAGAAATGAATTAATGAATTTATAATCTAATTCAAGTCATTTTAAAAATAAGTTAATTTTCATCATTAATCAGTAGACTTAAATAAAATTAAAATAGAATTTAAATACATTTTAAATACTGGATTGCATAATAATAGAGGAATTTTTAAAAATCACTAATATCTTAGTTTAAAGTATTGATAACAATATAAAAAAGTAAATTTAAATGTCATAATTATTTTTCACTGTAATTTGTGAAGGCAAAGCACTTTTTGGCTTATCATCAAATAATAGTTTCTGCATCTTAAAACCAGAAAATAAAGTCACCTCCTGGGTAAAAATGTATGTTTTTTTCAAAGAGCAGTATAGTTTTTATGATTTCTAAAATGATTTTCATTTCTTCCTTTTGGGGGAAAAATCATCATGTAAACAGCACCCGCATCATTTGTCTTTGAAAGAAGAGGCTTCTGATGTGGTTCGTCAAAAGAAGAAGTACCCAAAGAAGCCTAAAGCAGAGGCTGTGCTAACATCTCAGCAGCCCACTCCTGAGACCTTGCCTGTGATCAATAAGAGTGACCTTAAGCAATATGACTTTCACAGCTCAGAGGAAGATGAATTTCCACAGGTGCTTGTTTTAAAACTATTTTACAGACATTTTCTTCTAGTCTTTTATATTGCTCTATTTTAAAACATAATATCTTAGAGTTTTGATTCTTGCTTTCTTCACCTAATGTTATAACATAAACGTTTTCCACATTATGTAGTTACTGAAATGGTTTTTCCTTTGTTATTTTCTATCAGTTGAATATATTTTATTTCTTTTGTGTAGCATTTAGGTGGTTTTAAGCTCTCCCTTTTATAAAAATGAGCATCTCTACCTTGTCCCTCCATATTTGAAATAGATGATTAGAAACAGAATTCCTGAGCTAAAGATTATAAATATTTTAAGACATTTAACACATAATTGTAAACATTCACCAATAATTCCCATATTCCATCAGCATTGTATTTTACAACTTTTAATCAAAATTTTGCTAATTTATTTAACAATAACTATTTGACTCCAAAGAAGATTTAGAACTGGTTCAAATTTTAACTTGTGAAAATAATTCTTTGGTTATATTATAGCAGTTTTATAGCAAATTTTAACAGTTTAAAAATCTAAACTTTTGTTTCATATGTGCTGTCTTTTAAAACAAGACTTTTATATACTAAAGGATTGATTTAAAAAAATACATTGTTTAGCACCTGGTGTAGCAGTGGCCTCCTTTTGTCTTTTTCATACGATATAGGAAATCTAGAGAGAGTACTATAACATGTGTTACCTTATTTCAACATTTTGACTGACTTGCTTAAAAAATTTTTGTCTTCTTTGGCTAAGATTATATTAGTTTTACTTTTTTGTAGATGATTTAGTTTTTCTAGCCCAGATAATATTTCAGCATTCATACACATTGTAACAATGCACAAAATGTGTTTAGTTTAGTATGCTCTTTAAAAGCACTTAAATGAACTCATTCATTAAAAGTTGTCAGATGGTCTTGTTCAAGGTTATGTGGCACTCTGGATGGGAAGGCAGTTAAAAAAATATTTAAAAAATCAAATTGACAGAAGATTATGTTGTTAGACTCAGGCAGGGCTTTGAATAGTCATGGGACATGAATTAGATGACATTTTGAAGGAATAAGGACACAAATAGTAGGTCTTTTCCAGATAGAAAATGTAGAGAAGGGTCCAAGACAGAGAAAACAGCATATTAGAAAGAATTGCTAGCAGTAAGTTTAAGTGAGGAGTGGTTAGATAAATACATATATAAAAGCCAGTAAAGTTCTCCTGTACATTCCCAGCCTTTTAAGAATGATGCTAAGGGATACTGTGTCTAGGAGAAACTTTTCCTATATTGCTAGAATCAGTCTATCCAGTTTGATAGACGCATTCAGCATACTAGACCTATATTCCTCATCTATTAAGGAATCTTCATCTCTGTTCTAAATTCTTATGTTTATTCATATAGTCCCCATTCCCACATGAAATTACGTTTTGAAACTATTAGGTTGCTCTGAATCCTTGTACTGGGTCCTTGACAACATTAATTTTTATAATGGTATCCCTGGTTGCTAAACAGTAAATAAGCATGTACCTATAGTTGAACATTATTCAGTGAGGCAGCTATTTAGAATGTGGCTCTTACAAAAATTAGGATTTTATTGCTTAAAAGATAATTAAAATAATCATATGCTTCTTATATGTCCAATAAACAAGAATAAAGGAATAGGGAGCCTTAAAGAACTTTTTAACCAGACTTCTCCAACTGATTTGCAATAGAGCAGAATACAAACCCAGTCTCTTCTCAGTCATGCTTCTGATTCTCTGAACATCAGTGCTATCTTCTTATATCTCAGACTAAATCCTGGAAACCCCTCCTTGGGTAATGCAGAGGAAGGAATGCAAAAATTTCTGAGACTTTGTTTGTGACACTTCCTGTATACATTCTAGAAGAGGTAGTTGCTTTATAAAGGAACCAAAGTGTAAAATTCACATTTAGGATTTCCTTTCAAATTTCAGGTTTGAGTTTAGTTCCCTAGGAAGAAGAATCAGCCCCAGCTTACTGTTTCTGTGTCTCCCCCATAGGGTTGGTGGAGGTATATTGGAACCTCAAACAAATGCCTTTCTCCCCTGGATGATCCTGCTCAGTGGTAATTACCACAGTTTTGAAATAATGTGGAGAAAGCATTTTCCTCTCAAAATAGGAAGAGAGGGATTTGTGAGGTTCAAAAGTTTGCAAGTAAATGTGGTTGAGCCAGCGTTGTCAGAAAAAGAGATGTACTCCAAAGTGAAATTGCGAGACAACTGAAACTTAAGTACCAACACTTTTTTTACATTTAACCATTATGGGTAGAAATTTATCTAAACCATATTATTTCCTGCCATATCAGAGTATATTTGTATTTCACTTAATCTGTTTCTGATAACATAACGTTTGCTATAATGTACCAGTGCTGCCGTAGAGGTCCGCTCAGATTATGTAGGGGGATTTGTCCTAGTCTCACTTGGTCCTATGCTTTTTAATATGTGACAACTTTTTGAAAGTCTTTATTCTTTTGTTGTCAGAGGTGAGATTAGTACTTCTAAACCAGTCTGCTTACCTTTTAGCAAGTCCTCTTTCCTCTTTTGATTTTCAGCTTCTGATCTGTTAAATTTTAAAAATGATTTTAAAAACAAGTAGGGAAATAAGGGACTCCCCTTTCAGTGCAATGTATGAACTTCATAAGCTTCTTTTATCTTCCTAGTTTTAGGCTTTATTATAGAGAAATGAACTTATTGTATAAAAGCATACCTACCTATAGATGAAGCATAATTATTATTACAAAGTATTTATGGCCACATACAATATTTATAAAATGTATGAATGGGATATATAAAAACCATACTAATGATATTCAAGCTTAAAGCATCTACATGTTCAGAAACAGTTAAGCAATACCATGTAAACTTATCTGCAAGAACTTACCCATTAAAAATAATTATTAACCATACAAAACTTCTGCTAATATTTGGGGGAATTCACTACCTACTGTATGTAATGTGGAGTGATTCACTGTTTGTGATCAGATTCTGATTTTAAACCATTACAAAGATTGTTGACTTTTGGTAACTCCTAAATGGAATGCTTCATGCCTCTTTCCTAGGTACCGTCCCCAGCATCAGAACCCGAAGAAGAAAATGATCCTGATGGTCCCTGTGCTTTCAGGAGGCGAGCAGGATGCCAGTATTATGCTGTAAGAACTATATTTTTTGTGGTGTTTTGGGAACTGGAATTAATAGATAACTCATGTCAAGATGACTTCAGTTCAGTTCAGTTGCTCAGTCATGTCCTATCCTTGTGACCCACATGGACTGCAGCACGCAGTCCATCACCGTTTCCCAGAGATTACTCAAACTCCTGTCCATCGAGTCACTGATGTCATCGAACCATCTCATTCTCTGTCATCCCCTTGTCCTCCCACCTTCAATCTTTCCTAGCATCAGGGTCTTTTCAGATGAGTCAGTTCTTCACATCAGGTGGCCAAGTATTGGAGTTTCAGCTTCATCATCAGCCCTTCCAGTGAATATTCAGGACTGATTTCTGTTAGCATGGACTGGTTGGATCTCCCTGTAGTCCAAGGGACTCTCAAGAATCTTCTCCACACCACAGTTCAAAAGTATCAATGCTTCGGTGCTCAGCTTTCATTATAGTCCAACTCTCACATCCATACATGACTACTAGAAAACCCATAGCTTTGACTAGATGGACCTTTGTTGGCAAAGTAATGTCTCTGCTTTGTAATATGCTATCTAAGTTGGTCATAACTTTTGTTCCAAGGAACAAGCATCTTTTAATTTCATGGCTGCAGTCACCATCTGCAGTGATTTTGGAGCCCCCAAAATAAAGCCTCTCACTGTTTCCATTGTTTCCACTTCTATTTGCCATGAAGTGATGGGACTGGATGCCATGATCTTAGTTTTCTGAAAGTTGAGTTTTAAGCCAACTTCTTCACTCTCCTTCACTTTCATCAAGAGACTTTAGTTCTTCTTCACTTTCTTCCATAAGGGTGGTGTCATCTGCATATCTGAGGTTATTGATATTTCTCCCGGCAATCTTAATTCCAGCTTGTTCTTCATCCAGCCCAGAGTTTCTCACAATGTACTCAGCATATAGGTTAAATAAGCTGAGTGACAATATACAGCCTTGACGTACTGCTTTCCCAATGTGGAACCAGTCTGTTGTTCCATGTCCTGTTTTAACTGTTGTTTCTTGACCTGCATACAGATTTCTCAGGAGGAAGGTCAGGTGGCCTGGTATTCCCATCTCTTTGAAGAATTTTCCACAGCTTATTGTGTTCCACATAGTCAAAGGCTTTGGCTTAGTGAATAAAGCAGAAATAGATGTTTTTCTGGAACTTAATTTGCTGTTTTTGATGACCCAATAAATGTTGGTGATTTTTTCTCTGGTTCCCCTGCCTTTTCTAAATCCAGCTTGAATAACTGGATGTTCACGATTCATGTACTGTTAAAGCCTGGCTTGGAGAATTTTGAGCATTACTTTGCTAGCATGTGAAATAAGTGCTATAGTTTGAACATTCTTTGGCATTGCCTTTTTTAAAGATTGGAATGAAAACTCACCTTTACTAGCCCTGTGGTTACTGCTGAGTTTTCCAAATTTGCTGGCATATTGAGTGCAGCACTTTCACAACATCATCTTTTAGGATTTGAAATAGCTCAACTGGAATTCCATCACCTCCACTAGCTTTGTTTCTAGTGATGCTTCCTAAGGCCCACTTAACTTCACATTCCAGGATGTCTGGCTCTAGGTGAGGGATCATACCATGGTGGTTATCTGGGTCATGAAGATCTTTTTGTACAGTTCTTCTGTGCATTCTTGCCACCTCTTAATATCTTCTGCTTCTGTTAGGTCCAGACCATTTCTGTCCTTTATTGAGCCTATCTTTGTGTGAAATGTTCCCTTGGTATCTCTGATTTACTTGAAGAGATCTCTAGTCTTTCCCCTTTTATTGTTTTCCTCTATTTCTTTTCATTGATCAGTGAAGAAGTCTTTCTTATAACTCCTTACTATTCTTGGAGCTCTGCATTCAGATGGGTAATCTTTCCTTTTCTCCTTTGCCTTTAGCTTTTTTTTTTTTTTTTTCAGCTATTTGTAAGGCCTCCTCAGACAACCATTTTGCCTTTCTGCATTTCTTTTTCTTGGGGATGGTCTTGATCACTGCCTCCTGTACAGTGCACGAACCTCCATCCATAGTTCTTCAGGTACTCTGTCTATCAGATCTAATCCCTTGGATCTATTTTCACTTCCACTGTATAATTGTAAGGGATTTGATTTATGTCATACATGAATGGCCTAGTGGTTTTCCCTCGTTTCTTCAATTTAAGTCTGAATTTTGCAGTAAAGAATTCATGATCTGAGACACGGTCAGTTCCTCGTTATTACTTTGCCAACAAAGGTCCATTTAGTCAAAGCTATGGGTTTTCCAGTAGTCATGTATGGATATGAGAGTTGGACTATAATGAAAGCTGAGTGCCAAAGAAGTGATGCTTTTGAAGTGTGGTGTTGGAGAAAACTCTTGAGAGTCCCTTGCACTGCAAGGAGATCCAACCAGTCCATGCTAAAGGAAATCAGTCTTGAATATTCATTGGAACGACTGAGGCTGAAATTCCAATACTTTAGCCACCTGATGTGAAGAATTGACTCATCTGAAAAGACCCTGATGCTGGGAAAGATTGAAGGTGGGAGGAGAAGGGAACGTTGGAGGACAAGCTGGTTGGATGGCATCACTGACTTGATGGACATGAGTTTGAGCAGGCTCTGGGAGTTGGTGATAGACAGGGAAGCCTGGCCTGCTGTAGTCCATGGGATTGCAAAGAGTCAGAAACAACTGAGCGACTGAATTGAACTGAGGAAATGGGAAGGCTAAGAAATATGTCGTTAGAAATAGAGGAAGTATGAATTTCATCTGTGCTTGCTTGCTTTTTTTTTTCTCTTTTATTTTTTAAATTATGAAAGTATGATAACACATTTACAGAAGACATGGAAAATACAGAACAAAGTTGCATATAGTTCCACCATATATTACAATTATTTTTTTAAGTAGATAAATTAAGATTTTTAGTTGAATCTCAATATCAAACTCTCAAAAATTAATAGAATGAATTTACAGAAAAGTAGAAGCATATAGTAGACCTGAAAAGCACCATGCGCCAATTCAGCATAATTGAGATTTATACAGTTTTCACACAACAGTAGGATACAAATTCTGTTCAGGTTTTCATTGACTACAAACTGGGTGACACTAGAACATACTCAGGTACCTAAAATAAGGTCATGCTTGCTTTCTTGAAGTGCAATTTTTGAAAATCCTATCGAAGTCTCTGTAATATATCTCAGTAGCAAGTTTATAAATTACTAAATTCATTATCTCTAGAGTTGCTGAGAGTTGGACACTACTGAGCAACTGAACAGCAACTCTACTACATAAATGTTAAAAGCCACATTGTTCTTTAAATATATTTCTTTTAAAATATATCTTAAATGTATTGATAGTCATAAAAATTTAGTTTAAGTTATTTTGATGAGTGAACTTCTATATCAGTTTTATAGAATTTAACCTGGTTAACATTTAAATCCCAATTTTAAATTTTTATATCTAAATTTTAATTGTTCTGCTAATACTGTAGTTACTTTATTTTTTATCATGATTTAACTTTTCTTCATTTCAGAATTATTCTATGAGCTTCAATTTTTCTTTCCTTCTTGTGCAGCCTCGTTTGGACCAAACTAACCGTTCATTTGGAAATTCAGAATTGACAGATTTGGATAAGTTAAGATACAGGCATTGTCTTACAACACTCACAGTCCCAAGGCGATGTATAGGATTTGCAAGAAGGCGAATTGGCAGAGGTGGAAGGTAAACTGTTCATTTTGACATGGTATTTGTTTACAAGATGGAAGGGACGGTATCAAGAAAATGTTATTAAGTTCTTCTAGGTAATATTTGGCTTTATATTGCTTTTCAGGGTCATAATGGACCGGATGGCCACAGAACATGACCCAGTCCTGAAACAGATAGACCCTGAAATGCTGAATGGTTTTTCAAGTGCTTCCCAAAATATAGACTTTTCTTCTAATTTCTCTCGGACCAATGCTTCCAATAAACATTGTGAAAATAGACTGTCCCTTTCTGAAATATTAAGCAATATCAGATCATGTCGACTACAGTGTTTCCAGCCAAGGCTACTAAATTTACAGGACAGTGATAGTGAAGAATGTACCTCAAGAAAACCAGGGCAGACTGTGAACAATAGAAGAGTTTCTGCAGCATCTGTAGCTTTATTGAACACCAGCAAGAATGGCATATCAGGTAAGTTGCTACTTGTTAAAAGTATATCCTCTTCTCTTCTTAATTTTTCATTGTCCACTAAATAGTCTTTCAGGATGAATTTTGAAGGTTTATTTTCATGATCCTACTAAGGAAAGGAATTGTAGCTTAACCTACATTCCGCCCTTGCCCCCCCTCCCATGTAGGAAACTAAACTCTATTATTGTGTTTTGCATTTTAACCAAAAGTTCCAAACCAATACCTGTAAAACCACTCACTTTGTGTGCCTGGTATGGTGACCATGTAGGGAGAATGTGTAGAAAATTCTCTCTGGGCAGGGTGATTATTAGCTACTATTAGAACATCATAGCACAAAAGTGTTTTTGTTATAGAAAGCTTAACACACTAACCTGACAGGCTCCTATGTCCATGGAATTCTCCAGGCAAGAATACTAGAGTGGGTTACCATTTCCTTCTCCAGGGGATCTTCCAGACCCAGGGATCAAACCCAGGTCTCACGCATTTTAAGCAGATTCTTTACCATCTGAGCCACCAGGGAAGCCTCTTTTCCTTTCACTTTCACTTACTGTATTAACTTTGCTTAAATGCAAGCATTGCCCCTCACAAATGCCATTAAAGCTTTCTTTCTGAAAAATGTAATTTTGGTCTGTTAATATACCTCTCTAATTGAGATCAGTAAGTATTTTTCATTTTAAGAGACATTGTACTAAAATTAATATACCTTGGCATTGTAAATAATGTGTAACATCTAGAGACTCTAAGATGTAATTTTGATTTGTTTTCTTCTGTGGATAGTCTTCTCTTTATCACATATATATAAGTGTATAATTTGTGAATGTCTTTATAATGTATAAATTGCAAAAAATGCATGGTATACAATGGCAAAGCTAGACGTGCCTTGACTTAAACTGTTGATATCCATTCTTTCTGTAAAATGTATTATTTCTAAATTATTTCCTGGACAGTGTATTTTACTATATAAAATTGAGATGTTATGCTTCTTCAAAGTGATTTTAAATCATTTTAGGTTGAAATTTTGTCTCAGTAGTGTTCAGTCCTTTTTAATTACTGAGCTGTTTATTTTCAAACTTTACTTAGATGTTTGCCTATTTAGAGATTGTTATGGAAAATTGGATTTGTTTGCATGATTGGAAGTTGGCATATCATTTCTCCAACTTAGTTGGTTAATTTTCTACCAAATTAACTTAGGTAAGGAAAATGGTATCCCATTATATAAAGTCCGTGAGTCTGTGAAGTTTAATGACCTTTTGAAGCTGAAATGGATTAATACATGACTTTAGGCAGCAGAATTCTTAGAAGTATAAAAATAGTAAGAGCCAGACATCCTAGAATGTGAAGTCAAGTGGGCCTTCAGGAAACATCACTAAGAACAAGCTAGTGGAGGTGATGGAATTCCAGTAGAGCTATTTCAAATCCTAAAAGATGATGCTGTGAAAGTGCTGCACTCAATATGCCAGCAAATTTGGAAAACTCGGCAGTGACCACAGGACTGGAAAAGGTTCGTTTTCATTCCTTCCCAAAGAAAAGCAATGCAGAAGAATGCTCAAACTACCTCACAGTTATACTCATCTCACACGCTACTAAAGTAATGCTCAAAATTCTCCAAGCCAGACTTCAGCAGTACATGAACCGTGAACTTCCAGATGTTCAAGCTGGTTTTAGAAAAGGCAGAGGAACCAGAGATCAAATTGTCAACATCCGCTGGATCATCAAAAGGCAAGAGAGTTCCAGAAAAACATCTATTTCTGCTTTATTGACTATGCCAAAGCCTTTGACTGTGTGGATCACAATAAACTGTGGAAAATTCTGAAAGAGATGGGTATACCAGACCACCTGACCTGCCTCTTGAGAAATCTGTATGCAAGTCAGGAAGCAACAGTTAGGACTGGACATGGAACAACAGACTGGTTCCAAACAGGAAAAGGAGTACATCAAGGCTGTATATTGTTACCCTGCTTATTTAACTTATATGCAGAGTACATCATGGGAAACCCTGGGCTAGAGGAAGCACAAGCTGGAATCAAGATTGCCGGGAGAAATATCAATAACCTCAGATATGCAGATGACATATCTGCATATCTTATGGCAGAAAGCAAAGAAGAGCAAAAGAGCCTCTTGATGAAAGTGAAAAAGTTGGCTTAAAGCTCAACATTCAGAAAACTAAGATCATAGCATCCAGTCCCATCACTTCATGACAAATAGAAGGGCAAAGAATGGAAACTGGCAGACTTTATTTTGGGGGCTCCAAAATCCCTGGAGATGGTGACTGCAGCCATGAAATGAAAAGACGCTTACTCCTTGGAAGGAAAATTAGGACCAACCTAGACAACATATTCAAAAGCAGAGACATTACTTTGCCGACTAAGATCCGTCTAGTCAAGGCTATGGTTTTTCCAGTAGTCATGCATGCATGTGAGAGTTGGACTATAAAGAAAGCTGAGTGCTGAAGAATTGATGCTTTTGAACTGCGGTGTTGGAGAAGACTGGTGAGAGCTCCTTGGACTGCAAGGAGATCAGTCCTGGGTGAACTGACGAATATTAGGTCACATCCTTTTTCATCCAACTCGAAGACATTGTTCAAATTATTTAACTGAAATTCCTGTACCAAAAATTATAATAATTGTACCAAAAGATAGTATAAAGATAGTTTAAAAACATATCAACCATAAGCATTTATAAGTAGATTTGACCGTAGATTGAATTTTTTTCTCTACCAACGAATACCATGACAAAGGATTGATTTTAAATGTTCCTTCTCAACTTGAATATGGCCAAATATTTGCAGCTTTCTACTGTACTTTCCTGAAACACTTCAGAACTATTTGACTTGACTCTTCCAGAAAATACATATGTTTCTCATTATTGTATCATCAGTACTCTGCATGTAAGGATTCAGAATATAACAAGTCCATACAGTCAGCTCTAGAATTTTATGACACTACCATGTATCAGCATAAAATAAGCATTTGAAATGTTATTTTAGGCTTGCATACACTTCTCAGGGAATTTAAATCACGTATATGTGATGCTAGCATCATAGAAAATAAGATTTTTTCTATTTTTACCTTTCCCCTGTCATCAGAAGAAAATAGTGATTTTGGTCTATGCCATTTTTCCTGTCTTATGTTTATGTTTGTTATCTAATGGTACTGTGTCTCAACTTAGTACCATTCCATTATTTGTTATTAAAGGATTTTGTTCATGTTTTCTCTCTGCTAACTGTAACTCTCTGTAGTCACTGAAGTCACAGGTTTGTTTTTAACAAATTTCTTTTGTTTCAAAACAGTAGGCATGATATGTAAATTCATAATGAGACGTGTTTTTAACAGCAGTTTTGTAAACAACTGAAAAGCTGTAGCAGTTATTTGTTTGTTTGGGCTGCCCCACGGGGCTTGCGGGATCTTAGTTTCTCAACCAGGAATCAAACCTGGGCCCACAGCAGTGAAAGTGTAGAATCCTAGCTATTGGACCACCAGGGAATTTGCCCATGGCAGTTTTAAGTACATCGCATACCAGCTATGTTCATTGCATAGTTTCTCAGTTCTGAATAGATCATTTAAAGTGGATTCAGTTGCAATTCAGTTAATATGCATAGAAATTCCTTTTCTACCTAAAGAGAATTTAAGGAATTTCTTAAAAGTTACATTTTTATATTTGATGTGCTTAGTGACCCCATGAACAGCCCACCAGGCTCCTCTGTCCATGGGATTCTTCAGGCAGAAATACTGGAGTGGGTTGCCATTTCCTTCTCCATTATATTTGATGGACATATGCAAAAGAATTGAATCCTCATACATTTGGTTTCTTTTAATCTATGTGTCTGTAACACTTGTGCTTTCTGCTTAATTGTTAGCGGATTTGGTCAGGAGAACATGCGTGTCTTTAAGAGTAACAGGACTGATACAGAACCACATTTTTACTTGGCAGAGAGTATCAAGTACTGAATTTTCTGTTTCACAGCTGGGAAATTCACAGCAAATAAAGGGTTTGATCAGAAATAGAAACCTGATACACCTGACACTTAAAGTATTTATTTGTATCACAAGTTCCTTACTTCTTAACAACCTTGAACTTGAGAGCCATTGACAGAAAATTTTCTTACTTTCATGTCGTTAATAACTCAATTAATGTTTTTCAAGTCATAGTTGCTATGTCCTGAATGTAATCTAATTATTATTTTCGCTACCATACTAAATGGACTTAAAGGGAAACAAATAGAATTGTGTGTCCTAGGTACTAGTAAGAACTAAAACTGAAGACTTCATTTAGTTAATTATTAAGTAAAAGTATGTTGTCTTAATTGAAAACCTATTCTCAATAGAAGTAGGACAGAGAAAGAGAAGATAGATGTGCTAAATAAAGGAAGTGCATACCAAGAAAAATTATTTTTAATACATAATTATTTAGGATCTAAATGGCAGCCCACTCCAGTGTTCTTGCCTGGAGAATCCCAGGGACAGGGAGCCTGGTAGTAGGCCGTCTGTGGGGTCGCACAAAGTTGGACATGACTGAAGCAACTTAGCAGCAGCAGCAGCATATGCGAAGCACTATGTTAAGTGTTTGGAAGTTGCAGAATTTTAGAAGACAGTAATCCTTACCTTCAGGGAGCTTATAGCAAGCAAATATTATATTATTTAAATAAATAGATGATAAAGTTTTCAGTCATTTGAAACTGCAGTATTTATTCTTTTGAGATACTATTATTAAATCCCAACCTTAAGAAAATACATTTCACATCTAAAAGTAGCATTGCTTGTTCAGACTCGAAGGGCAATTTATGTTTAATCTTGGGTTAGACTAGTGCATGGTTGCAGTATCTTTTCCCATTCTTTCTGAAAATGGTATAAAATGTTTGCAAGTATGAAAGTCTTTTAAAAAGGAAAACTGTGTTTTAACACTAGCTGAGGTACTCACAAGGACTTATTTTTTAAGTTAGAGTCACTTCCAAAGGTGAGAAATAGATTTAGACTTCAGGAGTTTAAAAGATTTTAGTTTGACTACTAAAGGAAATCATATTGAAATTTCAATTATAACTGTTTAGCTTGGGTTTCAGAAGTTTAAATGGATCTTTAGTCTGTTTTATCATCACATGTCATTTTTTCCTCATTCCCCACCCCTTTCACCCTCTCATTTCCTATCTCACCTCTCATCTTCACCCTGGTTAGTATCACCCTGGTTACCAGAGTTTTGCAGTTTACTCATTAGTTACATTAGAGGATGTGAATAGTCCTGGATTATATTGTTGGCTTTTGTGGATTGGAAGATTTGTCGTCAGAGTAGGCCCAGTGGTTTTTTTGTGAACTTTACCTGGTTGCTTGCTATTACCTAGAAGGATTAAAATAGGATCTCCTCCTCCTCCTCCATGTAAGCCCAGATCCAGCTTTTAAAACAAATAGACATTGCATATAATCAGCATTGCTTCAACAAGGTATATATTAAAACTTTTATAACAGACCTACCTGGTAGATGATGAAGTGCCAAATAATCATTTTGACTTTTAGATGATTTTAAGTATTACATTAGATGTTCTTCATTAAGCTGCAAAAACTTGGTCTAGGCTACTGTTTTAAAATATTCATGGCCTCCCAAGAATCACTTTAGCCTACTTTTAGAAAAACAAACACTGCATTAAAAGTTAGAAGATTATTTTTTCAAAGATAGTAGATACAAGCACAAAAATGATGTGTTTATACTTGGTTGTGGAGTCCCTTGGACTGCAAGGAGATCCAACCAGTCCATTCTGAAGGAGATCAGCCCTGGGATTTCTTTGGAAGGAATGATGCTAAAGCGGAAACTCCAGTACTTTGGCCACCTCATGCGAAGAGTTGACTCATTGGAAAAGACTCTGATGCTGGGAGGGATTGTGGGCAGGAGGAGAAGGGGACGACCGAGGATGAGATGGCTGTATGGCATCACTGACTCGATGGACGTGAGTCTGAGTAAACTCCAGGAGTTGGTGATGGACAGGGAGGCCTGGCTTGCTGCAATTCATGGTGTTGCAAGAGTCGGACATGACTGAACAACTGAACTGAACTGAACTGAACTGAACTGTGGGGTGGTCATCTAGAAAATCCAGACTGTGTTTCTATTCAATGTTTCTTTTTATTAGTTTTATCAATGAAACAATAGTAAAAGTTGACTGCTGCTGCTGCTAAGTTCAGTCATGTCCGACTCTGTGCGACCCCGTAGACGGCAGCCTACCAGACTCCTTGATCCTTGGGATTCTCCAGGCAAGAACGCTGGAGTGGGTTGCCATTTCCTCCTCCAATGCATGAAAGTGAAAATGAAGTCACTCAGTCATGTCTGACTCTCCGCAGTTCCATGGACTGGAGCCTACCAGGCTCCTCTGTCCATATGAGTTTCCAGGCAAGAGTTCTGGAGTGGGGTGCCATTGCCTTCTCCGAAAAAGTTGACAGATACTTTTTAAAGATTTCACACATACTCAAGAATGTTTTCTCTGGGCCCAAGTTTAAGAAACAATGATGTAAAGCTTTATTGATAGACCAGTGTAAAATCTTGTGGAGATACCTAAAGTATGTTTGTGTTGGATTGCTGTCAGATTATGAGAGGGGAAGGTGATAAGGGATCAGGCTAGCAGAGCACCTTGTAGAAACCACATGACTGAAAGGTAAGGAACAAAATGAAGAATGCCTGCCATTTTTGAAAACAGAATCAACATTCTAAGGGTGGTGACAAATATTCTATGAAAAGCTACACGGATTCATCTGAGGCATAGAAGCACACTGATAAACCCAAGGCAGGTTGAAAGACAGCCAGAAAGGTTAGAAGCTTTAATGAAAAACAGACTGTCAGTTATATGCGCAAAATATTTAGAAATGCAGGTGTGTTACTAATGTACAGAATGACAATTTGCATATGTAAAAGGAGAAATTCTATAATATGTGTACCTATTAGAATGTGTTACCCAGGGAGATTTGCAAAACCTCTTACTTAGAGAAAGAAACATTTCCTACTTCTTGCCTTCATAAAACAATCAGACTGTAGTTACTTTAAAAAATTTTTATTTATTTTTAATTGAAGGCTAATTGCTTTACAGTATTGCATTGGTTTCTGCTAAACATCAACATGAATCAGGCATAGGTTTACCCGTGTTCCTTCCCACTTGAACATCTCTCCCACCTGCCTCCCCATCTCACCCTTCTAGGTTGTTACTGAGCCCTGGTTTGAGTTCCCTGAGTCATACAACAAATTCCCATTGGCTGCCTATTTTACATATGGTAATAAATGTTTCCGTGTTACTCTCTGCATACCTCCCATCCTCTCCATCCCCTGCCAGCTGTGTCCATGAGTCTGTTCTCAGTGTCTGTGTCTCTCTGAAAATAGGTTCATCAATACTGTCTTTGTAGATTCCATATATGTGTGTTAGTATACAATAATTGTCTTTCTCTTTCTGACGTACTTCACTCTGTATAATAGGCTCTAGGTTCATCCACCTCATTAGGACTGACTCAGATGTGTTCCTTTTTATGGCTGAATAATATTCCATTATATATATGTACCACAGCTTTTTATCCATTCATCTGTTGATGGACATCTAAGTTGCTTCCATGTCCTAGCTATTATAAATAGAGCTGCAATGAACATTGGGTTACATGTGTCTTTCCTCAGGGTATATGCCTTGTAATGGGATTGCTGGCTCATACAGTGGTTTTACTGTTTTTTAAGATATCTCTGTACTGTTCTGCATAGTAACTATCAATTTGCAGATTGTCAGTTACCTTTAAACTGACAGGACTTGGACATGTTGGATAGGGTAGATTTATGACCAGCATGAAATTTACTTTTAAGCTAGCCACTTTTGAGAGCAACTGGTAGAAAGAACTTGACCCTAAGCAAGAGAAACAGATATGGTTTCTTTTTCATACATTCCCACTTCTTTATGTCACTACCACCCTTCCAGAGCTGGACCCCCATCCTGTGTCTTGTTCCTAAAGAGGTATCTTCACACTATAAGTGTGACATTTTCCTGGTGTATTTTAATGCTTACCTCTTGATAACTCAGTCAGTGTAAGAAATAAATTTCTTATGGAAGTATTTCCGTAACTTAGGAAAGGAAATACAATTAGTGGAGAAGGTGCTTTCCTTTTGATCAGTACTATGACTGTGCCATTAAAACCATACTGCATTTCTTACCACTTTCACTCATCTTAACAAAATGAAAAAGGTCAATTAGAGAGGGTGTTCTGTATGTGTTCCAATTCTGTGTCATGATTGCTGTTTTTGTCTGAACAGTGTTTAGTGCTCTAGAAAATTCTGAATGAGAAACATAAGTAATTTTCAAGCACAAAACACCTTACAGTGTTTAATAACAACAACAAACTAGATATTAAAAATGAATCTAACATGCTGAGTTCGAGGTAAAGGGGAAGAAGAAAAAAATGAATTTAATATTGTAAGCATATCCATATTTTTGAATTAAGTTTTACCACCAGTAGTTTTCAACCAGTAGCAGAATCAGGAATGAGAATTTTGGCATCAAAGCCAGCATGAGTTTTTAAGAAGTTGGGCAATACTTGACCATTAATTTGAGTCATTTCAGTGAAGTCTTGGTTGGGATTTTATACATTTTCTATGGTGAAAAGGATGAAGTTCTTGAACAAATTAATGGTTTCAACAAGTCAGGGCAGTAAGTAGACATGTCTCTCCCCAGACCAAGAAATTTTATTAGTATCCCATTTTGATATCTACATAAATGATCATCTTTTCATAAGAACAACTAGAATACCTCTAATTGGCAACATTTTGTTAGTTAATAACTACTAACCAAAACTAATTTTGTTGCTAAAAGAATACAATTGATCTTTCAAGTAATTTATATATACACACACACACACACACACACTTTCTGATAAGTAAGTTTTTATGATTATCTAATTTAAAAGATTTTGAAAAATGAAAAAATTCTCATTATCCTCATTTCTCTCTCTGAATTTTTAAATAGCTGCTCAAAGTGTATCCTGTTTGGTTTTATTCCTCACTTAAAATTCAGTGCTATGGATTTCTCACCTTTTCATCAGAACATAAACCTAAGCTCTGGACAAACATCATGCTGCATTTGAGAGTAGAGTATACTAACACCAGATTACAAGTCCACTTCTTCTGAATTGGTGCACTGGTTTATATACAGAAGACTTAAATAGATTTATTTGGGCTTAAGGTTTTCCTTCCTGCCTTTGTATCTAATAAACTATTTTTAATCTCTTTCCCAAGGTTCTCATACAGCTAGAAGTTAATGAACACTTCACATTTTCATTTGATTTTGAAGATTTTAAATTTAGAATTTAAAGTTATTGTTTTTTATTTAAAAATAGAATACGTGCAATGAATTCAACATGTGCAAAGAAAGACATTTTATTTTGTTGGTAATTCAGTAAGATAACTAATGTGTACTTCAAAAATACAGGTAATAGTGAAATTTTAGAATGAGCACTACCATAGGCCCATCTTCTAAAAAATAAAATTGCTGTCTAAGAACTGTTTCTCCATGACAGTCCAATACTAATTTTAATGATAACGTTGTGTAACAGAAATGAAGGCCTATCTAAAGTTTTGTCCATCTCTGGGGCTTAATTCCTGCATAGAAAATAAGCTTTGCACAACTTGTTATGTCTAATTTACCATCATATATATATATATATGTATATATATAATTTCTCATTTGTGATTCTGCTAAATGGAAAACTTTGGTGGGGATTTTTAGTTAAGTAACATTAGGTATAGTGTTGAAGGTATAGTGTCCTATCTAAACTCCTTCAGGTCATATTGATTAAGTTAGCTAAGTTACATTTAAAGGTTGACTTCTATTAGTTGAGGATTCTTTATATGGCTCTTTTTTCCCAACTACATTGTAGGACTTTGTAGCAGGGACCTTCTTTTAAATTTATTTTTTTTCTCTTTAATGATTCTTAACTCTTAATTCAGCACTATTCATTGTAGATAGTAAATACTTGCTGATTGAGTGAAATAGCTGGGAGAGAGGAAGGAAAACAATAAAGAAAAATAAAATAAAATAGCTCTGGTAGTACATGTATTCTGATGTGATTTAATGTTTTGTGGCTCTAATAATATACTGACTTCAGTGGAGATAGCTTTGTGTCCTCTGAATAAGTTTATCAGTGATGTACTTAAATATCAGTGAGTGAAAGTGTGGTTACATTTCTTTGGAAAAAGTGTTTTTTATTATAACTTGATAACTTTTTAAAAGAAAATTTTAAAATAAAAGTTTTAAATGTCTTATTTTTATTTGACGTTTAGTAACTTAACACAGTTGGTAACAGCATAATTGATTACATCTGAGGATGCATTATGTCTTTAATTTTCTAACATATCTCATTTCTAGCCCATGTTTTTATAGATAGTACTTACTTTAGGCATCTATTGGCTTAACATGTGGTTTAAGTCTGAATAAATGGAAGAATCCTCAAATTAGAGCTGTGTTATACTGTAAAAACTATAAATAGTAACTTTTAAGCATGTAATATTAGGTCATAGATATTAGTATAAGCTACTTTGGCTGAAGAGTGTATCATTTTTACCCTGTTCTTTGCTGCTGATGTTATAATATATACTGTGATTTGAAATCGCTTTTCATCTTAATTGTGGAGTAACTTCAGATTGTATTCTACTTGTTAAAAATACTTTAAAACATGCATATTTCTAAAATTAATGTCCTTTGCCAGTGTCGGGGGGCATCACAGAAGAGCAGTTTCAGACTCATCAACAGCAATTAGTTCAAATGCAAAGGCAGCAACTTGCTCAGCTTCAGCAGAAACAGCAATCTCAGCATTCCTCGCAACAGACACATCCAAAAGCACAGGTAAAGCTGTCTTTGAATCATGGTTATGTCTGTTCTTTCATAATTATGTCATTTTTTAAAAATTTTAGTCAAGTCACAGCAGATAACCTTGTTATTGCTACTCGTGATTTTGAAGATCAAACCTGTCTTTTTCAGTTAATTTAACTAATTTTAAGTGACTAGTTTTTGTTTCATGAGAGGAACACTAGAGCCAAATACAGTATTTTTAATTTAGGAAAGAAATTGCTACATACTTTTGGAAAGTTCACTAAGAATTCATAGAAGTAATTATATACTCTTAGATCATCAGGCTCACCCCTACTCTCCCCAAAAATGTTCTTTCCAAGGATACGACTATCCCAACCCCTTCCTAAACTGTGCGTTGTGCCATTTGAATATGCCCCATAAGCTGGGAGGTAATTGGCTTGTGCAATAAATCCAGACAACATAGTCCTTTGTCTATTTGAAACTCATTTCCCTGAAGAAAAAAAAAAAAATTGCCCCAGATGAAGGTTTTCTTCAGTTCAGTTCAGTCATTCAGTCGCGTCCAGTTCTTTACGACCCCATGAATTGCAGCACTCCAGGCCTCCCTGTCCATCACCAACTTCCAGAGTTCACTCAAGCTCACGTCCGTTGAGTTGGTGATGCCATCCAGCCATCTCATCCTCGGTCGTCCCCTTTTCCTCCTGGCCCCAATCCCTCCCAGCATCAGAGTCTTTTCCAATGAGTCAACTCTTCCCATGAGGTGGCCAGAGTACTGGAGTTTCAGTTTTAGCATCATTCCTTCCAAAGAAATCCCAGGGTTGATCTCCTTCAGAATGGACCAGTTGGATCTCCTTGCAGTCCAAGGGATTCTCAAGAGTCTTCTCCAACACTACAGCTCAAAAGTATCAATACTTTGGTGCTCAGCTTTCTTCACAGTCCAACTCTCTCATCCATACATGACCACTGGTAAAACCATAGCCTTGACTAGATGGACCTTTGTTGGCAAAGTAATGTCTCTGCTTTTCAACATGCTATCTAGGTTGGTCCTAACTTTCCTTCCAAGGAGTAAGTGTCTTCTAATTTCATGGCCTCAATCAACCATCTGCAGTGATTTTGGAGCTCCCAAAAATAAAAGTCTGACATTGTTTCCACATCTATTTCCCATGAAGTGACGGGACCAGATGCCATGATCTTCGTTTTCTGAATGTTGAGCTTAAAGCCAACTTTTTCACTCTCCACTTTCACTTTCATCAACAGGCTTTTAGTTCCTCTTCACTTCCTGCCATAAGGGTGGTGTCATCTGCATATCTGAGGTTATTGATATTTCTCCCGGCAATCTTGATTCCAGCTTGTGCTTCCTCCAGCCCAGTGTTTCTCATGATGTACTCTGCATATAAGTTCAATAGCAGGGTGACAGTATACAGCCTTGACATTCTCCTTTTCATATTTAGAACCAGTCTCTTGTTCCATGTCCAGTTCTAACTGTTGCTTCCTGACCTGCATATAGGTTTCTCAAGAGCAGGTCAGGTGCTCTGGTATTCCCATCTCTTTCTAACCCTGAACTAGTTTTATACAGAATCAAAAGGAACATGACCATTAAACTTGCCTTTGCTTGCCTTTTATGAATCTCAGGTAATTTCAGCCTACTGAAAAGTTAGGCTAAGATACATTTTTACATTGGGACAAAAATGGCTATCAGTCATCTCTGTCATTTCATTTTGCCCACAGTATCTAGATTGTCCAGTTTTTTTAAAGTTATTCATTTATTTTAAATGAAACAAAGATGAGTATTTTTAATGAAGAAAGGCACAATTCACAAAGAAGATAGACATCATAAACCATTAGACACTTTAGCAACAAAGAGAGATATATAAAGCAAATATCAGAAGAGATATAAGGGAAAAATATGTAATCATAATGAGACATATTAATGATTGTCAAGTATTTTTAAAAGCATTAACACTTGGAAAAATGAATAGGGCATAAAGATTTGGATTGTTTATTACCCTAGCTCTTTCTCATAAACAGTTGCTTCCCAGTTTAGTAACTTTCTTATTTCACAGATGAAAATAGTCTATGAGTCCTAGATCTCTTAACATAAACACTTGTAACTGTTCAGAATGAAAAAGGCAACAGCCTCTTGGGTTTTCGCACTTCTTTAAGTGTTTGTGAACTCACATCTAAAAAGTTGAGAGTTTAACTTTGTTTGTTTTTATAGGGCTCAAGCACCTCTGACTGTATGTCTAAAACACTTGACTCAGCCAGCGCCCATTTTGCTGCATCTGCAGTGGTCAGTGCACCTGTTCCAAGTCGCAGTGAGGTAGCCAAGGAACAGAACACTGGCCACAGCAACATAAACGGTGTTGTCCAGCCTTCAGGTAAGCCGGTCGTTTCAAGTGATACTTACTAGCTCAAAGCAACTCAGTCATTTGAGATTTGGTTTTTGATTTTTAAATCCAGAGAGGAAACATTGTACAAGAAATCAGTTAGGACTCCATAATTTCTATGGCTATGTGTGGTGGAATAGCTTGATGTTTCTAAAAGTCACATCAAGCCTGCTCCCTGGGTCCTCCCATGCCCAGTTGATACCTACCTGTGTAATAGTCCACCCTGCCTAGTTTTATCTACATACTATCATTTGCCTCACATCTTAGCAGTCATATCAAGCCAATTGCTAACCATCATTGTTGAATCATTTGTGCATTTGTAAAAAGGAGAATTATGTTAGTAGTCCAGATGATATGTCAGAAGTTGGAAATTGGATTTACCTTCCCAGTCTTACACACTCACAGGCCTGCTTTCTCTGACTCCTCCTTGTGAAATACAGTATTGCTGTGAAACTATTTCTGCATCAAACTACCCTGAGAGTACTTTATTCTTCCTGTCAGCCTTTAACTTCTGCTCAGACCCTAGGGCTTTCCACTTGCTGTTCCATATATCTGTGATTGTGATTGCCCTTCCTTACTGATGTTCTTCCTTGTGTAAATTCTAATGGAAGTCCAGTTTTCATCTCCACCTGCCCTCAGTCTCCAAGAAGACCTCTCTGTCCTGTTACACAGTTTCCATATATGAAGGCAGCAGAATACTTTGTAAAACCGTTTTATGCAGGCTAGTAGAAAGAGGTTATCTTTGGGGTTGTAAAGGTGAATATGTTGTAGTTATTGATTAGAAACTCTCTTCGGAGATTTAATTAGATTACAAATGTTTACATTTCTTTTTATTTTTAAACTCCTAATTTTTTAAAGAGTTTAGTTAATGTCTCATGAGTTGAACGGTTTTTTTTTCTTCTCCTTCAGGAACCTCTAAAACATTATACTCCACCAATATGGCTTTATCATCCAGCCCAGGGATTTCAGCTGTACAACTTGTAAGGACAGTTGGCCACACCACTACAAACCACTTAATCCCAGCATTGTGCACAAGCAGTCCTCAAACACTTCCCATGAACAATTCCTGCCTGACAAACGCAGTGCACCTCAATAACGTCAGTGTTGTTTCTCCAGTCAATGTGCATATCAATACACGGACTTCAGCACCATCGCCAACAGCCTTAAAACTCGCCACAGTTGCTGCCAGTATGGACAGAGTGCCAAAGGTTACTCCTAGCAGTGCCATCAGCAGCATAGCCAGGTGTGTGTGTATTTGTGTGTATATTTCAAGTATCATTCTGTCTCTTTCTGCTGGCTCAGATCCTGTGGGAGGAAAAGAGTTTTCCTTTCTTTTACTGCTCAAGCCATAGGTATCTTGTCAGCTGATTGACTTGCTTTTCAACAGATATTGAATATCTGCTTAGTCTAAAGCTGTGTGACTTAGATCTTTGTTTAGGTCCCTAGTAGAATGTTTAAATGCCAATCAGAACTGTTATTTAAAAAAAGGGGGAGGATAGTCCACATCAACTTGGGAACCATCAAACTGAAGAAATACATCAGCTTTAGTTATTCTTATATTTCTTCTTTGTAGTTTAGGCAGTCTGGCAGGCTAGAGTTATTGTTAGCCTTCAGAGCTTTAGTTTTTAAATCAAATTTGTATTTTTTTAACATTATACCCAAAGGGAAAGTAAATTATTCTGTGTATATTTTAGAACTGAGAATATCCTGGAATTAACTAAATCTATGATAATGTGTTTCAAATTGCTTTTTTCTTTCTACGACACTTAATGCATGCGAACAGTGAATCAAAAAGATTGATCTGCATAGATTAATAACTACATGGCCATAAACCTATAAAATTAAACTGTAGTGGAAAGTAATTTAAGTAATACTGTGCTTCTAATTATTATTATTTATGAGCATCATCTGCTCTATTGTAAAAAGCTTGAATTGTCCTATGTTATGTGTTTCATAAGTAATTTATTATTGACTGCTATTGTTGTTATTTTTCCTAAGTAAATAATTCTAATCAAGTTCATAGGATTTCTTAACTGAAGAAAACTTTTCCTTATTTTTGTATGGAAATTGTAAAAATGGGAGATGTTCTTGTGCAGTATGTTTAATTGTAATTCTATAAAAACACATCTGTAACTACTAAATGATAAACATCATATTCTAGAGAGTATTAATGTTTATTTTACTCTTTGCCTTATTATAGAGAGAACCATGAACCAGAAAGATTGGGTTTAAATGGAATAGCAGAGACAACAGTAGCTATGGAAGTGACATAACCTAAAACATGTGGCTTTGACCTGTGCTGATGGTGTGCAGTCATTCATATTCCAGCTGAATGCAAAGGCGAAACTCTGTGGATCACAGAGCATAACAATGGACCTAAATGGACTATAGTATATCGGATGTTAAATCGATATATGATGTATATTTTGTAAAATTGGGAAAATCACTACCTTGTAAAATAGTTTATTTGTATCATCAATATTATTTCTGTTACTTGAATAGTAGATATTCATCATCATGCTTTTGCACTTGAATTTGCAACTGAATGGATTTTAAAAAATAATTCTTTAATGGGATCATGAGCATGAAATGGGATCCTGCATCACTTGTTTTAACTATTTATTTTGCCATGTTTACATTTTTGTATCTTGTAAAAATAAATCCAACTTTGTGTCTAAAAAGTTAAAGATTCATAGCTAGGAAATGAAATTCTTGTAATTTTTTTCTAAAGGAACTGTAAAGTTTTCACTTGGTTCATTTTGTTTCACAATTTGACTAGATGGACTTTTGGTAAATACTTTAGTGGCATTTCACTGTCAAATATGAAGTTCAAGGCAAAATAGTATTTTCTATTACTGTGCAGGGGAAAGGGATGGATCGATACATGCAAATTTAATGTAGTGACTCACTTTTCCATATATTTTGAATGTATATTTCTATTTATAATACCAGTTTATAAAAAATGATTACACAGAAAAAAAAGGACTAGGAAAAATTATGCATCTAGTACATTTAAACTGTGCAGGTATGAAAAATTTTCGAGGATTACATTTTATCTGAAGACTGCATATTTTAACTGGCTTTAAAACTGTAACACACCACATAAAGGATATTTTACCAGGTATGTATTGCATTATATCATTGCAATAATTATTGGAAGTCTAGATATCGAGCCATCCCAGGTGTTGGGAGGGGGGAGGGTTGTGGCAAGATTGTCTTTTCAATTTTGGAGAGATTTCCTGTGGCTACAAGGCAAGTAACGGGTTGGAAAAAGTCTGACTGTAAGCGTTGGACACCTTCATAGTGTAGTGTTTTAGTGACTTTTTTTATACGGTTCTTGTATATTAGATACGTGTAGTGGTGTTTCAGAATGTTTGTTTATGCACTAGTTCAGACAACTTTCCCTGTTACTTGTTCTTGATAAGTGAAAACTGCAGGGAAATAAAAATACATATCAAACATGGACATGCTGCATATGTGTTTATTTCACAATGTGCACACAGTATAAGTGAAAATTTAAGGGAGATGATAGCACTTAACAGCACTTTCCATTTTCACAGTGCTTTCCAAGCATTAATGAAAAGAACTATAAGAAGCTCATCTGTGGGCACTGTTGGGTTTCAGATAATCCAATATAAACTACCTTTGATAGGAAAAAGTTCTTAAAATATTTTACAGAATGTAAGTAAATTGCAGTGTAACATTCATTGAAATCTCATAAGTAAGCCTCATTTTATAAATAAAAATTTAGAATTATATTGCAAGGGGGTTTTGTCAAGTAAGTACTGGGAAATATTTTTAATGAATATGATTAAAACCATTTCAAACTACATGATTTTATACTTTACATTTTTTATATCTACAGTCCTGAAAGTTGTAAATTGATGTGTCAGTTGAATTAATGGGCCAAGATTTCTGCTGAGAGTGGTTTTTATTCAGGTCCTAAATATGTAAAGCAATTTATAGTCAAAACCATAGGAAAAAATAAATTTAATTTCTTCGTTGGTTGTGACCTGATAGGATCCATGCTCATTTCTGCCATACTACCTCTGGAGTTAACTCATTGCTGATGATATAAAGAAAATAATTTTGATTTGATATGTAGTTTGACTGTATTCATTCTGCTTTTAGTTGGATGTATCTCCCTGCTATTAAGAACTCAAAACAACTTTAGTGTTGATTTCAGAAAAAAGTTTTATTTCCATTTCACCAAAGTAAAGCATGAAACGAAGTTGCCTTGTGATATACATGTTATGAATAATGTAAAACAAAAACCTGTCTACAGTTTCTGGAGATGTGGCGAATTTGGAATTCATCAAAAGCCGATAAGTTTTGTTTTTTAAGTAAAATAGAAAAATACGCCTTATTTTGATGGGGTTGTAGCTGTTTCACAGGTATCATTTCCGTTACTTGCACATAACATTTTTCCAATGCTTTTCAAAACTTAAGTGATAGATACTTGTTTTTACATTATCAAGTTGAAGCTTAGTTTACTTTTTTTTAAATGACTGTGCTAGGTCTTCATTGCAGTGTGCAGACTTAGCCCCGTGATATGTGGGATCTTAGTTCCCGAACAAGGGATCAGACCTATGTGCCCTGCATTGGAAGGTGGATTCTCAAGCACTGGACCACCAGAGAAGTCCCAAGAATAGTTTATTTTTACACAGGCCCTCCATTGGACAGTACCACCATTTCTTGGTTTTTGTGATTAAAATAATACAGTTCAGTAAGCTTCTAAAGTCCTTGGAATATGTTTTCTGATGGGATGGGTAATTGGTTGGTTGGTTGTTGGGTAGTTTTTTAAACAGAGTGGGTAACTCGTGCTGGGATATTTTGTAATTAACTATAGGTAAAAATAGTTACAAACTGCCTTTTTCTGCTTTCCTAAAGTACCCTTCCTTCCCTGGTAATTCAAAATCATCATTATGATTAATTAGATAAATTATTATGATAAAGCTCTAAGTATATATGAAAATATGTTGCATATCTTTCTTTGCTAAAACCCAGGGGAAAAAGTAAGATATCTGGAAGGCACATCTTTAAAATATAGTACACACACCATTCTATTTTTTTTTTTTTTTTTAATTGCAGGGTTGTTTTCTTAGGAGGCAGGGGGAAGAGTAGTAAGGAGAAATAGTATTTCAGTAATGTCTCCCTTGTATGTACTACTGTATTTGAGTTGAATGATAACTATATTTAGAACAAATTTTATTGACTGGTAATGTACCTTTGACTGAGTTGCGCTTTAATCAACTTGGCAAACTAATACATTTCAAAAGGTAAGGGTATTAATTCTGAATATTTTGTTCTGTTCAACAAGAGATGTTTTTCGTCATTAACCACAACATAATAACAGCAGACATTATGGAGCATGACAGTTCTCTCTCGGTGACTTTCACTTAGTCCTCACAGTTGTGTGAAGTACTATTATTATTTTACCCATTTTACAGATCAGGAAAATGATATTTAGAGAAGTTAACTTGCCTTATGTCACACAGCTGATAAGTTAGTAAGCCAGGAATTAGACTTGGGTATAGTCACCACACTTTTAACACTGGCCTGCCATCTTTAAGAAGAATGTACCCTTCAGAGGACTACTTACTGGACTTATTAGTCCACTTACTGGCAGTATCTGTATAACAGAGTTTTAAATTTCATCTAGAAAACAACTTCCTCCATTCTTACACCATATGGCAATTAATGTTTGTGTTTTGCTTCCCAGACTGAGTCCATTAGATCCACCTGTGGCTTCTAGCTATCCATCAAGCAAACCCAGCTTATCACTTTATACTCCTCTGTCTGCCAGACTTAGCTGGTAAGTGCAAAGCTCTCAACCAGCACAAGGCTTTGGAAGCTGGGTCTGGGCCAGGACTTGGCTGAGAGTAGCCTTTTTTGAACCTTGCTTTCCCCATCTGTAAGGTGAGCAGTTTCCTAAAACGCTATAAAGGAGACCACACTGACAAGCTTGGTGCAAGCAGTGTGTCATTGGCTTCTCACCAAGGATGTGGGAGCTAAGGCCCAGCATGCAGTTAGTCTAGAGTTTAAGTCCTTATTGTCATCAATGACTATAAAGTATTGACAGTTGGATTACATCATATGATGTAACTTAGCTTGTGCAGAACTAAGAATTCTAACCAACTTCTTTGACTACAAGTCTCAGAAGGCCACAAGAATTTTATCTTTGGAGGAGGCAACTAAGGAAAATAGGACAGATGACACAGTGCAGTAGAATATCAGAATTTGTTGAGCTGGGCTTTAATCATTTCTCTACCATTTAATTGGCTTGTGACTTTATCATCTTTATCTTCGTGTCTCTGAACTTGTTATCATAGGACACATGGGTGGAATTAGATGACCTCTGAAATCTCTGCCAGCTCTGATGCCATAGGAATCAAATTTCCCCCACCCCTCTTCCCTCCCTGGATGGCTCCCTTGCTTTCCATGCCATTGTCAGTGTCCTTAGGGTTACCAGCACCATTCAGAAGGGTCAGTACCAGATCAGACCCCATGTGCCTTCCTACCATGTCTCTCCTGTTAATCTGAAAGGGGAATTGTTTATTTCTTCTGTGGTGGTGGTTTAGTTGCTAAGTTGTGTCCAGCTCTTTGTGACCCCATAAACTCTTGACCATCAAGCTCCTCTATCAGATTTCCCAGAAGAGAATATTGGAGTTGGGTTGCAGTTTCCTTCTGCAGGGGATCTTTCCAACCTGGAGATCAAACGTGTGTCTCCTGCACTCCAGGCAGTTTCCTGCATTATAGGTGGATTCTTTACCAACTGAGCCACTAAGGAAGCTAATACTGCAAAGCTTGACATTTTAACAGGGAAGAGGAAGGTAACACTGAGCCACATATATCTTTAGCAATAATTTACTTGACACAGGGTTTTAAGCATGGGCTGCCTCGAAATGAGGTCTTGATGTATCAAGATTAAGAGTTCTGTGTGTAATTAAAGATGTGTTTTTATTCTCATGAAACTTCTCTGGTAATATCGTATATTTGAGCAAAACCGCTTCTTCCCTGCCTGACTGAGGAGAGTAACGTTGCAGGTTGAGATGATAAAATATCTCTGAACATTGACTTTACTGTGGAGTGGACACCTGTTATCGTCAGGAAAGCCTAGAATTTTGAAGTTACCTTCCACTGCTAGAACAAGAGAACTTGACTCCAATCACAAAAAATTATTTCACCTGCAGTATATCTGCAGATCTGTTGGTCTGATGAACAACACGTTCTAAAGCAATGACATTTGCCATTGTTGAAGACCTTTAACCCTTAGCATATAGAAGAACACGGTGTTCTTCCTCTGCTCAGTCCCAGGGCCACTGGTGGTCATGGGCACATACAGCTCCTGTGTCTCACTTTGTAAGTAAATCTTAGTCAGTGGCCAGGTAAACCCATGATAGGAATAGCCAAGATACAAGGTTTCTGTTTTTAACATGAGATGTCTGTATTGTCTACTGCTGAGTGATAAGTAATATGAACATCACATATGTTACAGTGTAGGGTGGGAGTCCACAAAGCTGAAATCAAGGTGGCAGCTGCTCTTGTGTTCTCTGGAGGCTTACATAGGGAAGGATCTCCTTGTCAGGTTCCTCAGATTGTAGACAGAATTCACTTGCCTGTGGCTATAGTGTTCTAATGATTTGCTGCTTCAAAGCTAGCTATGGAAGAGAGTTGCTGCAGCATGATGAGTCTTGCTTCAGGGAAGACCTAGGCTTTCATGAAAGACTGGTCTATAATCCGATTCTTGCTTTCTGGTCTGCTTTGATTAGCTTAGTCAGCTGATTAAAGACCTTAGTCCCATCCGTAAAATCCCATACTCTATACCTTAGAAGCAAGTCACATGCCTTGCCCATAAAGTACTAGGGGATAGGAATTACAGGGCCACTCGAGTGTGTATGTGCACATCTATGCCACTGGATGAATTCCATCCTACTCCCACTCATCCCAGTCTCCCCTTCTCAGTATACCTTGGATTAACATCAAGAGAACTACATATCTTTATAGGTAAACAATTTAACATTAATGCAAACATTTTGTTATTTTGTAAGTAAGTCATAAATCCCACAGACCTGGCGATTGGGCAGGGGATCAGATCCAGGCTGGAGATAAACTGGCCAGCATCAGTACAAAGGCCTTGTGGATGGATGGGTGGATGAAACCAGCTAGAGAAAGAGTAGTATGGAATGAAATGTGAATAGCAAAACGCTGAGGCCGGTGGAAATATTGAGGGAGGAGGAGGCGGAGAAAAAGATTGGTAGCTGTATCTAGGAGGCTCTAGTTTCCTCCAGAACTATGCAGAGATAGAGGGCAGGTCAGTAGGGATGGGTGGTTTTGGTTGGTAAACAGGAGGTAAAGGTAATGAGTTATGGATCAGAAAGCCTAGGCTCAAGCCCTATACAGTGCTTCTAGCCATCAGAAGCTCCCAGGAGAGCTTTTAAAAGCACAGATGTGTGGGTCTTACCCTAGACTGACAATTTCCAAGTGGTTTGGGATACCATATCTTGTTTGCTTGCTTATATGATTGGTTGGTCAATGATTTTTATAAGTTCACCAAATGGTGTTTGCTGATTGCAGCTAAGGTTGGGAATGACTAGTCTATAATCTTTCTGTTCATTAGTTGTGACCATGCCATGGATAAGTAACTATAGAAAAGCTCAAAATTTATTTCCTTAAGCTGTTACAATAAGGGAGGGGTTAAATTATTTGCTCAGACCCGTTATCTCCAAGAGCATACAAAGAATGCCTCTCACTAAGTGAGCTCCATGGCTACTAGAAATAATAGAAGCTTAAAACATGCTTCCTTAAAAATTTTGAGATCATATGCTTTAAAAAGTAATTCTGCATTGCAGGTTATCACAGATGAAAATTGTGGCTGTTTAAATTCTCTGTAGCAATTCAGAAGTGTACCTCACATCGTACTATCTCAAGCACTCTTAAGTTCTCAGATCGCCCTCAGAACATCAGGATGCCCAGAGAGAGCATGGTATCCCCACATACCCACATCCACACACACAAACACACACACACACACACACACACACATACACACCCCCCACCCCCCACCCCCCATGATGGTCTAATTATCAGATTTCAAATGCTCAGTTGCCACCAGCGTTAAATACTTTCAGGTTGTTTAGATCAACAGTCCCCAACCTTTGGGGCACCGGAGACCAATTTTGTGGAGGACAATTTTTCCAGGTACTGGGGGTCAAGGGGTGGGGGCATGGTTTTGGAATGATTCAAATGCATAATATTTATTCTGCACTTCTAATCTAATGCTGTCACTGATCTGACAAAGAGGTGCTGGTCCTTGGCCTAAAAGTTGGGGACTCCTGATTTAGAGCATGGGTTGTCAGTCTGTGCTTTCCGGTTATATATTACTGTGGTATTCGACCACATGGACAAAGCTACTGTTCTTAAAAAGCTGTCAGGAGGATTTTGCTTGCCTAGTATTTGCACAGCATTTGGGACTTCTCTTTTTCTCTCTACTCTCCCCTGCCATGGATTTGTATACTGTCTTTATCCTAGAACCATGCTCTGAATTCCATTCTTTTATATCCAGTGCTTTGTTGATGCTAACACCTGAAAGTCTCACAGACATGCCCAAACTTCCACGTGCTATCTTTTGCCTGCATGTTCCCACCACCAGTCGCCCCAGTCTTTGCCGTCTCAGATACTACATCAAAGAGTCATCTTGATTCCTCCCTTCCTCACCGCAACCCCCAGTACATTCCATTGGACCTGAGCTCCAAAATGTATATTGAGTTCATCTGTTTCTCTCTGCATTGCAGCAGCACTTCTTCCCACCTCTATTCTTGCCTATTTCCAGTCAATTCATGTAGTAGCCAGTGTTATCCTCCAGAAATCAGATTATCTTAGTTGTCTCCTAAAACCCTCCCATTGCTTCTCATTGCATTTAAAAATCTAAGATCTTGCCATGACTGTAAGATCTCTCATGTCTTGTGCTGCCTTCTTCAAACTCATCCATATTGCTTTCTCACCTCACGACACTTGAGCCCACTGGTGGATCTGGTCCAGATTTTAGCAAGTTATTTCCTACCTCAGTGCCTTTACACATGGGCCTTCCTTCTGCCTAGGCTATTCCTCTCTGCGTATTAGCTAGCTCCTTCTCATCTTTTAACCCTCAAGGATCCCCTCTTCAGAGAGGTGCTCTCTGGCTCTGTCTTAACATTTTCTATTCTGGTCCCTTATATGTGAGTGATATAAAGGAAATATTTCACATTATATTTGTCCTTTCATCTGCTCATGTGCCTCATGATGTCAAGCACTGGTTATCTTTTGTATTTCCTGCACTCAGTACAGAGCCTGGCACATGGTAGTTGTTGAAATATTCGTTGAATAAATAAGTGAATGAGTAACAATTATTTTTCAGAATAAAAAAATTTACTTTTTATTCTTTTTATTGTTATTTTAAGCCAAAATGTGACCACTAAACTTAGTTTTATTTCCCTTGGACTTATTAAACAAACATTTGAAGTCTAAAGTAGTTTAATTATGCTTAAAATGATTGACCCATAACTTCAGAAACTGTTTTTCCCCTGAAGCTTCTTTTGGACGTTGCTGTCGTCTTTAATCCAGAGCCTGACAGATGGTTGTGGGTGGATAGTGGCATAAAATAGGCTTTGTTTTAAGATTTCCAAAAATCTTATATTTATACAAAATTAGCAGTTGTGCTCAAGTATAAGAAAACCAGGGAGCAGATTGGGTAGCTGCTAGTTTTGTCATTGTGAGCTAGAAATATTTATTCATCAATAATCACTGTAAGCCTCATATCTGGGGTGTGTGACTAATCACTGTTTCTTTATACACTGTTTTCCAGGTGTATTTTTATCCAAAAACAAAAAAATCAGGTTTCAACACACCAGGAATGTTGTACGTTATCAGAGCTTTTCATTTAAGTTATTTTGGAGAGAGAATTCTTGCTCACACCAAAGCCACATCAGATGTTTGCCAAAAGAAGAAGTAACATTTGTACCCAGCTATTGATGTTTGACATCATTTCTCTTCCAGATGTGGCTTGACTTGGGGCTAATTTTCCGTCTGTAAATCATCCTCTCCTGGCTGCTTTAGAAAGCACTGTTCTCTCCAACCTCCATCACTAGTGGGTGAGATTTGTTTTGGTGTTTATGAAAAGTAGCCCTTTAACAGACTTTCACCTTTTTATACTCTGTCTTGGAGAATAGATTGCATAGACTTTTTAAATTAGTAACTAAAAAAAAAAAAATTAACAGCCTACTGATAATTTTGTCCAACCTTCTCTTTTAAAGAAAGGTTTAACTTCTTATTTAAAGGAACAGAGGCAGCCAGCTGAAGAAGCTTACCCAGAACTACATGGTGCCCAATCTGGGACTAACCCCAGAAGGCGGGACTAATGCTGTGTGCTTTCCGAAGAACATTCATAACCTTGATCCAACAAATGCTTGTTTAAGTGATTTTCAGCTCTTAGTTATCAGTTCTGTTCAAAAGTTTCAGATGGCCATGTTGCTAATGAACATTTAGAACATTTCATAGATTAGAGACCCTCAAAACTTCGTGGCTTGAAATTAGTAATATTTAGATGTCTAAATTCTACCCCACCTAATAGTAAGGCACAGACCCTTCCTACTTGATGTTTGAATTCTACGAATTTTTTTTTCCCGAGATGACATTCACATCTTAAACTTATATTTTAAAGTGAACAGCCCAGTGGTACTTAGTGTACAGTTCAGTATTGTGTCACGGCTGTGTCCATCTAGTTCCAGACATTTCAGTACCCCAAAAGGAAACCCTGTAGCCATCAAGCAGTTACTCACAATTCCCTCTTTCTCTAGCCCCGGCAACCATCCATCTGTTTTCTGTCTCTATGGATATTCAAGATATTTTACATAAATGGAACCATATGTGACCTTTGTGTCTGGCTTCTTTCACTTAGCAAAATGCTTTTAAAGTATATATACATCGTAGTATATACCAGTACTTCATACCTTTCTATGGCTGCGTAATATTGTGTAAGTATATACAACAATTTGTTTATACACTCCTTTGTTGATATATTCATTAAGTGCTTCATTTCAGTGCTTTTGAGTACATAACTAAGAATGAAATTGCTAGGTCATATGATAATTCTATGTTTAACTTTTTGAGGAAGCAGCATACTGGTTTCCACAGCAGCTAAACCACTTTACATTCCCTCCAGCAATGTACAGCATTCCAATTTCTCCACATCCTCACAAACCCTTATTATTTTCCTTAAAAAAAAATAAACCTAGTGTTTGTGAAATTGTATCTCATTGTTTTGAGTTGCATTTTCCTAATGACTAGTGACATTGAGCATCTTTGTTTTTTGTCTATTTATTTATCTTCTCTGGATAAATGTATATTCATTCAAGTCCTTTACTCAGTTTTAAAGTGAGTTGTTCCCCTTTTCATTTTGAATTGTAAGACTTCTTTATGTATTCTGGATATGAGACCCTTACAACACATATATTTGCAAAGGTTTTCTCTCATTTTGTAGCTTACCTTTTCACTTTCTTAATGTCTTTTGATACACAAAGAGTTTTTAATTTTGATAAAGTTCAGTTTATCAGTTTTTTCTTTTGTTACTTGTGCTTTTAGTATATTACCTAAAAATTCATTGCTGATCCAGGGTCATGAAGATTTACTCCAATGTATTTTGATAAGATTTTAATGACTGTGAGTTCTTATATTTAGATCATTGATATATTTTGAGTTAATTTTTAAAAATAATTTTATTTATTTTTGTTTGTGCTGCTTTTTATTGGGCTTCCCTTGTGGCTCAGCTGGTAAAGAATCCGCCTGCAATGCGAAAGATCTGGGTTCGATCCCTGGGTTGGGAAGATCCTCTGCAGAAGGGAAAGGCTACCCACTCCAGTATTCTGGCCTGGAGAATTCCATGGACTGTATAGTCTATGGGGTTGCAGAGAGTTGAACACGACTGAGCGACTTTCACTTGGTTTTCATTGCTTCTCCTGCTTTTCTCTAGTTGTGCTGAGCAGGGGCTACTCTCTGGTTGCTGTGCAAAGGCTTCTCATTGAGGTAGCTTCTTTTCTTGCAGATCACAGGCTCTAAGGCCTGTGGGCTTCAGTAGTTGTGGCTCGTGGGCTCAGTGGTTGCAGTGTGCGGGCTCCAGAATGCTGGCTCAGTAGTTGTGGTGCTCTGGCTTAGTTCCCCCGAGGCATGTGGGATATTCCCAGACCAGAGATTGAACCCATGTCTCCTGCATTGGCAGGTGGACTCTTTACCACTGAGCCACCAGGGAAGCCCCTATTTTGAGTTAATTTTGTAAGGGGTATGAATTAGGGGACCAACTTTATTATTTTGCATGTGATACCCCAGTCCCAGATGCACCTGTTGACCTCTCCTTTCCCTGTTGAGTGTTCTTGAGACTTGTAGAAAAGCATCTGGCCATAGATGTCTGGGTCAGTCTCTGGACTCCTGATTCTATTTGATTGATCTGTATTTATGTCTACCCTTATACAACTACCGACCTGTTTTAATTACCATTGCTTTGCGGTAAGTTTTGTTTTATGGTTTTGGTTTTGGGGGTCATTTATTTGTTTATTGCAATAATTTTTGAATCAAGAAGTGTGAGTTGTCCACACTTTTTTTTAAAAATCTTTTTCAAGGTTGTTTTCACTATCAAGGCCTTTACAATTCCACATTAATTTGATTGAGGATTGGCTTTTCCAAATCTGCACTGATGAAATTTTTAAAAATTTCTATTGGACTGTGATGAAATTTTATAGGAACCTCATTGAACCTGTATGTTTCTTGGGTAGTATTGCAGTTGTAACAATGTTAAATTTTATAGTCCATGGGCATGGGTTGTCTTTCTATTTATTTAGCTCTTTAATTTCTCTCAGCAATGTTTTGTAGTTTTTCACAAGTCTTCCACTTCCTTGGTTAAATTTATTTTATTCTTTTGGGTACTGTTTTAACTGGGATTTTCTTAACAGATTGTTCGTTTCTGGTATATGGAAATACAACTAATTTTGCATGTTGATTTTAGACCCTGTAACTCTGTTGAATTTATTTATTAGCTCTAGTACTTATTTTTGTGAAATCTTTTGAGATTTTCTATATATATAGGAGCTTAACATCTGTGACTAGATACGGTTTTACTTCTCTCTTTCCAGTTGAGATGTCTTCTGTTTCTTTTCCTTGCCTAATTACTCTGGTTGCAACTCCTAGTGCAGTGTTAAATGCGTGTGTGTGTACTCAGTTATGTCCTATTCATTGCCACCCCATGGACAGTAGCCTGCCACACTCCTCTGTTCATGGAATTTTCCAGGCAAGAATACTGAATTGGGTTTCCATTTTCCTCCTCCAGGGGATCTTCTGGACCCAGGGTTCAAACAAACCTGCATCTCCTATATCTCCTGAACTGGCAGGCAGATTCTTTACCACTGTGCCAACAGGGATGCCCCACAATATTGAACAACAGTGGTAAAAGTGGTGAAAAATCATAGCTTCAACTAAATGGACCTTTGTTGGCAAAGTGCTGTCTCTGCTTTTTAATATGCTGTCTAGGTTTGTCATAAATTTCCTTCCAAGGAGCAAGCATCTGTGAGTTTCATGGCTGCAATCACCATTTGCAGTGATTTTGAAGCCCAAGAAAATAAAATCTGTCACTGTGTCATGTCCACTTTTTCCCCTTCTGTTTGCAATGAAATGATGGGACCCAATGCCGTGATCTTCATTTTTTGAATGTTGAGTTTTAAGTCAGCTTTTCGAAAAATTAATTTTAATTGGAGAGTAATTAATTTACAATATTGTAGTGGTTTTTGCCATACATTGACATGAATCAGCCATGGTGTACATGTTTCCCCATCCTGATGCCCATCCCATCCCTCAGGGTTTTCCCAGCACACCGGCTTTGAGTACCCTGTTTCATGCATCGGACTTGGACTGTGATCTGTTTCACATCTCTTTCTCCCTCATTGGAAGGATCCTTTAGTTCCTCTTCAGTTTCTTCCATTAGAATGGTGTCATCTGCATATCTGAGATTGTTAATATTTCTACTGCCAATCTTGATTGGAGCTTGTGATTCATCCAACCTGGCATTTCACACAATATACTCTGCACATAAATTAAATAAGTAGGGTGACAAATAACAGCATTCTTGTACTCCTTTCCCAAATTTGAACCAGTCTATTGTTTCAAGTCCAGTTCTAACTGTTCCTTCTTGGTCCAAATACAGGTTTCTCAGGAGACAGGTAAGGTGGTCTGGTACTCCTGTCTCTTTAAGAATTTTCCACAGTTTGTTGTGATCCACACAGTCAAAGGCTTTAGTGTAGTCAGTGAAACAGAACTAAATATTTTTCTGGAACTCCCTTGCTTTCTCCATGATCCAGTGAATGTTGGCAATTCGATCTCTGGTTTTTCTACCTCTTCAAAACCCAGCTTGTACATCTAGAATTTCTTGGTTCACGTACTGCTGAAACCCAGCTTGAAGGATTTTGAGCATAACCTTGCTAACATGTGAAATGAGCACAATTGTACAGTAATTTGAACATTCTTTGACATTGCCCTTCTTTGGGATTGGAATGAAAACTAACCTTTTCAGTCCTGTGGCCACTGCTGAGTGGCCAAATTTGCTGACATATAGAGTGCAGCACTTTTACAGCATCATCTTTAGGATTTTTAAATAGCTCATCTGGAATTCTGTTACCTTCTCTAGCTTTGTTTGTAGTAATGCTTCCTAAGGCTCCTTTTTCACAGTCCAGGATGTAGTGAGTGAGCTCTTAGATGAGTGAGCACACCATCATAGTTATCTGGGTCATTAAGACCTTTTTTGTATAGTTCTGTGTATTCTTGCCTCTTCTTAATCTCTTCTGCTTCTGTTAGGTCCTTACCATTTCTGTCCTTTATCCTGCCCATCTTTGCATGAAATGTCCCCTTGGTATCTCTAACTTTCTTAAAGAGATCTCTAATCTTTTCCATTCTGTTGTTTTCCTCTATTTCTTTGCATTGTTCATTTGAGAAGGCCTTCTTATCTCTTCTTGCTGTTCTTTGGAGCTCTGCATTCAGTTGGGTATATCTTTCCCTTTCTCTCTTGTCTTTCACTTCTCTTCTTTCCTTGGCTATTTGTAAAGCCTCCTTAGACAGTCCACTTTGCCTTCTTGCATTTGTTTTTCTTTGGAATGATTTTGGTCACGACTCCTGTACAGTGTTACTAACTTCCGTCCATAGTTCTTCAGGCAGTCTGTCTACGAGATCTAATCCCTTGAATCTATTTGTCATCCTTACTGTATAATCATAAGGGATTTGATTTAGGTCATACCTGAATGGAAGGAAAGTTATGACCAACCTAAACAGCATATTAAAAGCAGAGACATTACTTTGCCAAGAAAGTTCTACCTAGTCAAGGCTATGGTTTTTCCAGTAGTCATGTATGGATGTGAGAGTTGGGCTACAAAGAAAGCTGAGTGCTGAAGAACTGATGCTTTTGAATTGTGGTGTTAGAGAAGACTCGTGAGAGCTCCTTGGACTGCAAGGAGATCCAACCAGTCCATCCTAAAGGAGATCAGTCCTGAGTGTTCATTGGAAGGACTGATGTTGAAGCTGAAACTCCAATACTTTGGCCACCTGATGTGAAGAACTGACTCATCTGAAAAGACCCTGATACTGGGAAAGATTGAAGGTGGGAGAAGAAGGGGATGACAGAGGATGAGATGGTTGGATGGCATCACCAATTCAATGGACGTGGGTTTGGGTGAACTCCTGGAGTTGGTGATGAACAGGGAAACCTGACGTGCTGTGGTTCATGGGGTCGCAAAGAGTCAGACATGACTGAGCGACTAAACTGCACTGAACTGAATGAGCAAAAAGTAGTGGTTTTCCCTACTTTCTTCAATTTAAGCCTGAAATTTGCAATAAGGAGTTCATGATATGAGCCACAGTCAGCTCCTCATCTTGTTTTTGCTAATTGTATAGAGCTTCTCCATCTTCAGCTGCAAAAATATAATCAGTCATTTCAGTACTATCTGATGATATCCATGTGTAGAGTCGTCTATTGTGTTGTTGGCAAAGGGCGTTTGCTATGACCAGCATGTTCTCTTGACAAAACTCTTTGTTAGCCTTTGCCCTGATGCTTTGTCTAGTAAGTCCAGTGTCTGTGCTTCTTCAGGGATAGTTTGTGTTAATTTCTTCTGGGAATGAGTAATATTTTCTTATCCCTTTACATGCTTCATCATTTTTGTTGCAGTCTGGACATTTTGAATATTATAATGTGGTAACTCCAGAAGTCAGAGTTTTCCCTCGCCTCAGGTTAATTTTTCTTGCTTGTTTTCAGCTGTACCTGTTTATTCAGTGACTTTTCTAAACCATATTTATAAAGTCAGTATTCTTTGTCATGTATAGTCCCTGGTGTCTGTTTTTATATGAGTTCAGCTCGTATTTTAATAAAGATTTCCTTTAGTTATCCCCTTCCCTGGTGAAGGATGGGGAAAGTTTGAAAAAGAGTGGAGAAAAAAAATTTTTAAACACAAATATTTCCCAATCTTTGCAAATTACTTTGTGTTGGAACACTCCTTCAGTGTCTACGCTATTTATAACCCTTCTTTAGCCGTCACTGCCTCCTTAGCCTGGAGACCAGCCAGAGGAGAAAGCCGAAGGTCTTCTTGGATGCTGTCTGTGCATGTATTCTGCCCTGGGCATGCTTGTGGCATTCTAAATTTTCCCTGTATGGAGGGGCCTCTTTGAATTCCCTGATTTCCCAAAGCTCTCTCTCCAGCTTTTCTACCTAAGCTTTGGGCCCTTTATGCTTGTGTTGTAATCTTTTGCCCCAAGCAGCTGCAGACGATTCCTTGCAATATTTTCAAGGAATACCCACCACTTTTCTACCCCGAGTGAGTTCCAGGTTAGGCAAAACAAAAACAGAACATCTGCATCAGTCCTTAACGTTACTCCTAGACAGGTTAGGATAGAGAAACGTACTTCTTATGAATAAGGGTTGTTTTGCTCCTTTCGGAACCAGACTTCTACCTTGGGAACATGGACCATGGTCTTCAAGACCACTGATATGCCACAGGGGTTGGTGGGACAAGGGCACGTAAAAATACCATAAAGCTTTTCTACCATGTTTAGGCTGCCTTTTCCTCGATATAGGGTTCACTCGCCTGATGTTTTCCAGAGTTGACAAAGTTGGTTCTAAAAATTTTTGCTTAATTTTTTTGCTGTTGCTGTGGTGAGATGGGTCCTTGGAGCTCTACCATTTTCACTGATACCTGGCAGATATAGTGTTGCCGGTCACGGTGTTTGTAATCTCTATCATTAAAATTGTTTTTGGTGCGTCCCTCAACACAGCATTTGGCTGTGCAGCGCGACAGTTCCCTGACCGGGATGGAACCCCCGCCCCCTGCAATGGGAGTGCATGACCACTGGATCACCACAAAGTCCTGTATTGCTTTTAATAGATCATTTAAGCTCGTTTACATGCTTTTATGTAAAAGAGATGCTTTGTCTCAGTTCTTTCATATATATGTTCAATATTTGTGTGCGGGCATGCATGTCATCATGTGATTTGCTTTCTTTGTTCATTTTTGTTGCTGCAGCCTTCTTTGTGTTAAGGAAGGCTTCTACTGTTTTTATTTTTTATTTTTTTGTTTTAGTGGTTTCTACATGATAATCTTTGTATAATTAATATTCTTAGTTCTTTCTTTCTTTAAACTACCCGTTGGTTGTTTAAACCTATTGGTTCCCTGCCATGAATAACAATTCCATTAGCTTAACATAACTTGTTAACATAGCTTTGTGTCTTCCTTTGCCTACTGCCCCTCTCTTCTGCAACATTCAATTTTAATCAATAATAACTGTCTTTGTTTTCCCTTTGTATACTAAAAGCACTTAAACTAGCTTATATTACACCATAAATGATATCCTTTTATTGTCAGCTATTTCACAAGTGATTATCATTATTCCAGTTTTCTCTCCCAATTTTGTTAGTTTTATTATTTCATCATCATTAGAACACATAATATTAACCACCTATTCCCACCTTTGTTTTAATTACTATAGTTTTAGTAATTCTTAATATCTAGTAATTTAAAGATGCTACTTTCTAACTAACTTTGGTTATTCTTGCAACTTTTTTTTCATATGATTTTCAAAAATTTTTATTTTATATTGGAGTATAGTTGATGAACAATATTGTGTTTCAGGAGTACAGCAAAGTGATTCAGTTATAGATGTACCTATTCTTTTTCAAATTTTTTTCCCATTTATTATAGAGTATTGAGCAAAGTTCCCTGTGCTATACAGTAGGTCATTAGTTGGGTATTTATTTTAAATATAGCAGTGTATACATGTCAATCCCAGACTCCCTAACTATCCTTCTCCCCCATCCTTCCCCATGGTAAACATGTTTGTTTTCTAGGTCAGTGAGGCAGTGTTTTGTAAGTAAGTTCATTTGTATCATTTTTTTAATATTCCATATATAAGAGATCATCCATATGAATTTTAGAATTAACTTCCTAGATTCCAAGAAAAACTGTATAGGCAGTTTGCTTGGATCAGTATTGAATGGAATTTACCCATAGTTTTGCATATTTGTTGTTAGCCTTATCCCAGGCATAGTTTTTATTGCTCTTGTAAATTACCTGAAAAACCATGATTTCTTCATGAATCTATTGCTTGTCTTTTCCATAACACCAATGGATACCCTGACCTTTCCTCCCTCTCCTTGCTCATGCATATACCTCCAAGGGCTGCCTATCCCCTGCTCCTCCAGTGCACCTCAATTTAGATAATGGCCATAGGCCTCATCCATCTCATCACACTGACCACCTGTCCTTCAGTGCTGGCCAGTGAGCACAGTAACCAGTCTGTCGTCAGGGCCAAGGCTGTTATACTTTTCAGTCTTTTCCAATTCTTGTGTCTTAATAAACTCTACTCTTTTTAACAAGGAGGCTGTGGTTTTAATCTAGGAACCCTGAGCTGGCAGTGGGAGATGGAATCAAGACATGAGACCATATGGAATTAGGACTTCCAGGACGGGTAAGTGGTGACATGTGGCAAACAAGGAAGAAAGAGGATCTGTGACCTTCCTTCTCTTTCAAACTCTCAGGGTTGTGCGCCAGGGGCCTTTTACTTACCACTCATACGCTCGAGGAAGGACACAAACTCAGAAGTGAATACCCTCTCCCTCAGTTCCTGTCCTTCCCACAGTTCTCCATTCTCTTCTTCATTCTGTGTCTACCATCCTGACACCCTTGGGCTCTCTGACTGTTGCTACCTTCTAACTACGAAGTCCTGTGCCTGATACATTGCCGATGCCCCATGAATCTATGTGAATGAATGAGTGGGAGCTATTGCCCTAGGTTGTTGCCTTTGTAACCTGTGGGGCCGGTCAGGATGGTAGGATCATGCCCAAAACATACCTGACACTAGTGAGACTAACAAATCCACGTATCAGAGATCAATGTGTTGAATCCATGGCGGGCCAGGCACTTTGTTGCCTCTGGGACTTTGTGTACTCAAGCCCCTCAGCTAGAAATACTGTCTTCTACCCATACCCTCCTCTCCGGTTGCTGACACTTGCATTTCCACCAGGAAGCCTTCTCTTCTGCGGAGGCAGACTTCTCTTTAATTCTCTTTTACAACGCTTGCCCTTGAATTCATTACATGGTGATCTCATTTCTCTCTAAGCTATTTAAGGGCAGGGGGGACCTCAGGTGCCTTCTGCGGCAGCACTTGGCACATATTAGGCACCAGAACATTACCTATTGGACTGAACTGAATTGGGTTTCTTGTACCATTGGGAACGAGAAGGTTGTTCCCTTTTTCAGGATAGTCCCTCTTCTGGAGTACATAGCACATTCTCTTTCCCATCTTAAGAGAACTCACTATTAAGGGGCTCCACTCCCAGTTCACCAGAGGATGTGACCCAGGATTTCAGGTGATGTTCGCATGGAGGCTGGTGCTCCTCACTCCACTGAACAAAGTGTGTGTGTACACAGATGGCCGCTGGCTGGGGTACCTCAGCCGCTGGACCTCTGCCAGGCCCCCCTTCCATGCATGGCCCCCATCCCTGCCCTAGCCAGGCTGCCAGTGTTCCCGGTAGTGAGCCTCTGTCCTTGGCACAGGAGCCCTGGCCCCTACCCCTCATCCCCATTAGCTGAGATGTGTTCCCGCAACTGACATAGGGCCAGGGCTCTTGGATCCAGCGCCAAGAAACCTTTTGTACTAATTTATAACCACAGTGCCCAAAAGTCTAACCTTGAGGGTATCTCTGAGTCACACACACTTCCTAGGGCTGGCAGCCTCACAGGAACAGGCGGCCAGAGGGCTGCCCAGGAGCGGGCACTCAGCACAGTGAAATCCTTGTCTGTCCTCCACGTGCTTCTTTGCTGTCCCTTGCCTCTGCCACACCAGGCTGTCCAGGGAATAGAGTCTGGGGCAGGAAAGATGAGCCCAGGGTCTTGGGTAGACATTGACCCTCATTGGTCTACAGCTTTTGGGAAATGTTGCAGATTGCTTCTGGGCCTCATGGCTGTTGCTGGGGTGCAGGAAAGAAGTTAGATTTCTCTCTTGTTCACTCAAGAAATTGCCTGAATGTAAATTTTTTTCATCTATGTTAACATCTACCCACCTACCTCATCACTCTTTCCCAGATGCCGTGGAGCATATGCTGACCCGCAGTAGGATGCATGTCCCCCTCCAAGAAAAGGAAGCACCGCCTCTCAGGGCATCCCGCTTTTGACTCAGGTTTTAAGATTTTACTTCCAGCCACTGTTAAGAATATAGGCCATCACTGTCCAGTAAAAATATGATGCAAGCCACATCTGTAATTTATTTGGCTGCACCTGGTCTTAGCTGTGGCACACAGGATCTTCCGTCTTTGTTTAGGCATGCAGGATCCTTATTTGTGGCATGTAATTTTAAATTACATTAAAAATATGAAAGACAGGTGGAATGAATTTTAATAGTATATTTTATTCAAACCACTATATCCAAAATGTTAGAGTGTCAATATGTAATCAATATAAAGATAATTAATGAGTTTTTTTGACACGATCTGTTTAATGAAGGATGTTGTTATACTTTTTTTTGTTGTTGAACTGAGTCTTCCTCGCTGCCTGTGTCACCCATTCCTCTTTGATGTTCAGTTGCTAACCCATGTCTGACTCTTTGTGATGCCAAGGACTGCAGCATGCCAAACTTCCCTGTCCTTCAGTGTCTCCCAGACTTTGTTCAACTTTGTGTCCATTGAGTCGATATTGCCATCCAACAATCTCATCCTCTGTCTCTCTCTCCCTCCTACTGCCTTCAGTCTTTCCCAGCATCAGGGTTTTTCCAGTGAGTCAGCTCTTCACATCAGGTAGCCAAAGGATTGGAACTTCAGCTTCGGCATCAGTCCTTCCAATGATTATTCAGGGTTGTTTTCCTTTAGGACTGAATGCTTTAATCTCATTGCTCTCCAAGGGACTCACAGGAGTCTTCTCTAGCACCACAGTTTGAAAGTATCAATTCTTTGGCACTCGGCCTTCTTTATGGTCCAACTCTGACATCTGTACATGACTACTGGAAAAACCATAGCTTTGACTGTACAGACCTTTGTCTGCAGAGTGATGTCTCTGCTTTCTAATATGCTGTCTAGGTTTGTCATAGCTTTTCTTCCAAGGAGCAAGCATCTTTTAAATTCATGGCTGCAGTCACCGTCCACGGTGATTTTGGAGCCCAAGAAAATAAAATCTTCCACTGTTTCCATTTTTTCTCCCATCTGTTTGCCATGAAGTAATGGGACTAGATGCCAGGATCTTAGTTTTTGAATGTTGAGTTTGAGAAACCACAATAAAGACTCTTGCCCATGTTTTCTCCTTGTTCCCTCTGCCTCCTGACCCAACCCAGTGCTTGTGAATCGCCTCCCTGCATGCTGTAGCCTGGTTCCTCTTTCTAGGAAACTGTGAGTTTAATAAACCTCTTCTTTCATGACCTTCAGCCCAGCTGTCTATGTGTCTTATCTCAAGTACCCTTAAACCACCCTCTTCTCAGGCTTATCTTCCTTTTCATCCACCACCTCCTCCTCCCCAATCCTGGCACCCTCTTCCTTATCTCTTTGTTCTGTGCGTGATGCTCCTTTTTGGTGAAGCTCCTGTTTCCTGAACAGTCCCTCCGGGTACAGTTGTGCAGGTTGTGTACAGCAACCAGTCGAGGCTGACAGCCCAGCCTGTGCGGGGTCGGCCTGAGCAGGCTCCTGTTTCTGTGGGCTGGTGAGTCTATTCCTGGAAACCTCCTTCTACCCTCCTGCCTCCCTAAATCCAACCCATTGTGGAGCCCTTCCAGCTCTTTGCAGACCTTGTGCTCCTGAAATAGAAGATGGGCTCCTTCTCACGTAGCTGCTCTGTTACCGCCCGGGAATGTAGCTTCCTCCCACGGGAAGTGCTGCAGGAAAGCGACCGAGCTGCCTGTGGAGCCTCACTGCGAGGTCAGGAAAGATGCTCTTTTGCCTCCTCAGCTGCTCTGCTTTTGCGGCTTGGTGGAGTTCTCCTCATCACCCACCCCCTTCCTCCCCACTTATACCTGGGAGAAAATGACTGAAAACAGCTTGAGACAGGGCCATTGCCCCTTGCCTCCTGCCTATAATTAGCTCTTGAGGGTCTAGACTAGATCAGTGCATCTCAAACTCTGAGGTGCATCAGACTCACTGGAGGGCTCCTTAAGACACAGATGACTGGTCCTCACCCCCAGATTTTCAGACCCTAGGATAGACCCTGAATCTGCATCTCTACCATGACCCACATGAGGCTGGTGCCCTCGGCCCTGGGATCACACTTGGAAAACCACAGCTCCAGATGTGGTGTTCAGGCATCAGCCCTCAGCTTTACTCCCACACACTCAGATCTTGTTTTGTGAAACACAGTGCCTGAGCTTTCTGGGGAAAGAGTCTGTTCTAACATGGATCATTTGTTTCCCTTCAGCATGTCTTGCATATCCTCTCTGGAAGCTTATTGGCCAGAAACAAATATCTAATATTGTTCTGCAGACTCTGTGTTTGACACGCAAGTGATGATGGGAAAGCTCCACATAAGTATTACATGGAACTCATCCACTCCCTTACTCTCAACTGAGTGATATCAGGGATCTGATTCCAGAACAAGAAAGGATTTTTGGACTCATTAGTATGGGCTGTGAACATAACAGGGAGAAAAATCAGGAAGGGTTTTATTCTCAAGAAACTTCTCCCTCCCTGCCTTGCTCTCTTTTGCCATTTCATAAAACTGTTGGCTTTTCAGGAACCCCAGCTCAGCCTCTGAAAGCCACAGGCAGCATCAGATCAGTGGAATACTAAAAGAAGAGTCCCCCCGCCCACTTGGTACCCACTTTCCTTGGAGAGCGAGTGAGGAAGCCTCACTAAATGACAGCAAATTGAAAACTGTCGGCAAGAGAGGCATTGTGCATGCAACACTGAAACCACTCTGCAGTCATCACTTCCAAGCTGTGACGGCCTGTCTGCAAGGACACCTTGGATGCCTCCCCAGACTGCCGCAGCCTCCAAAATTGGACCTGGTTTTATAAGCTGACGTCTGGATATGCTGTCTCCTGGGGTGGTGGGGGTGGAAGGGAGAGCAGGTTTTAAAGAGCTCCTTAAATTAAAACCCAAATTATCTCCAGTCTGAACAGTGAGAACTGCCTCCACCAGGCACGCGCTCTCTTTGCATAGTTAGTAAATGACACACAGAGATGGCCCCTGGGAAGCCTGTCACTTAACTCTTTCTGCTATGGTGGGCAAGGCAATCTCTTAAGAGCCAAACTCAGCAGCAGTGAGAAACACAGAGCTCATTTAAAATCAGAGGTTCTGAATGTTAGCATCACTCGGGGAGTTTTTAAAAATACTCATGCCTGAGCTCCTCCTCAGACCAATTAAATCAGAACTGCTGTGGTTGGAGCCTGGGCATCAGTAGTTTTCACCCCATCTCAACCCAGGAAACTGGAATGTGCAGCCAGCATTGAACAGCATTGCTTTCAAGCCTGTAGGTCACTTCCTGGCTGGGTGATACTGGAAGGCTTTTCAACTTTGGTTTCCCCAGTGATTCAATATGGTGGATGTGATTTGCCTCCCAGAATTATAGTGAGGGGCAGTGGATTAAATGGGTTTGGTACAGTGGAGGGATCACAGTAAGTGCTCGATAAATGATATCTTCTATTTTAAGCTGAGCAATTGAAGGCTAGCAACTGTTGTAAGATCCTGGAGTGTGGAGATGGAATGAGAAATAAAATTCAAAACAAAATCCAAGGAAATGAAAAGACAAGCCATGAAATACTGCAAATATTTTATCCTTATTTTATTTGATGAAGGACTAGTGCCAGGATATAAAAAGAATCTCTGCAGAGTAGTGATTAAAAAGAAAACCACTAACAAAGGATCAAAAGACTTCAACAGATACCTCACAAAAGATGTAACATTAGCCAATAAGTGCACGAAAACGTGTTCAGTGTCATCAGTCATTTTAGGGAAAATGCAGATTAAAATCACAAGAGATCACTTCATACCCACTGCAACAGCTGGAATTCAAAAGGTTAATAATGCCAAATGTTGGTAAGGATGTGAAGCAATTAGAATGCTCATATTGTGGATAGAAGTGTACTACGATTTGATCACTTCACAAGTCTCTTTAGTAGTTTCTCATAAAGTTAAGCATATATTTACAATACAACTCCAATCCTAGCCAAAGAGAATTAAAAACATGTCTATGGAAAGACTTGTACAAGAACATTTACAGTTGCTTCATTTACAGGCAAATATGACCAACCTAGATGACATATTCAAAAGCAGAGACATTACTTTGCCAACAAAGGTCCATCTAGTCAAGGCTATGATTTTTCCAGTAGTCATGTATGGATGTCAGAGTTGGACTGTGAAGAAAGCTGAGCGCTGAAGAATTGATGCTTTTGAACTGTGGTGTTGAAAAAGACTCTTAAGAGTCCCTTGGACTGCAAGGAGATCAGCCCTGAGATTTCTTTGGAAGGAATGATGCTAAAGCTGAAACTCCAGTACTTTGGCCACCTCATGTAAAGAGTTGACTCATTGGAAAAGACTCTGATGCTGGGAGGGATTTGGGGGCAGGAGGAGAAGGGGACGACAGAGGATGAGATGGCTTGATGGCATCACTGACTCGATGGACGTGAGTCTGAGTGAACTCCAGGAGTTGGTGATGGACAGGGAGGCCTGGCATGCTGCGATTCATGGGGTCGCAAAGAGTCGGACACGACTGAGCGACTGAACTGAACTAGAAACAACCCAAAAGTCCATCAGTTGATGAATGGATTGACAAATTAATTGGAGCATGCTACTAAGCATTGAAAATTAAAAACAGCACATATGAATCTCAAAGCATTATGTTATTGTGAGAAAGAAATGAAACACTGAAGCATTTGTTCTGTGTGATTCCCTTCATGTGAAGTCTAAACCAAGCAAACCTAATCTTCACTGACAGAGAAAAAATCAGTTCTCTGAGGTATGTCTGAGTGGCTGGATGGGATTGACTAGAGAGAGGCATGAAAAACATGTTGGGGGATGGAAATGTTCTATTTCTTGTTGGAAGTGACAGGTGCATGAAATTTCCATTGTCAAAACCCATCAACTTATAAAAATTAAACCTGTACATTTTATTTTATGTAAATTATATGTTAATTAGAAAGAGTTTGTGGAGACAATAAAATCTCATACCAGAGACTCTAAGTGTTTGGGTGCAAAGGATGAAAACTGGAAGACAGATGAATGTGTGGCTGCCAAGTTCACCACCAACTGTTTTTGGCCAAATAAGAGGGAGTACTTGTCCTTAAAAGGAAGTATAAATTCTATTTACATGTAATATTAATCAAGGATATATACACTCCATGAAGAAGCATGATATGCTTTCTACTCACATAGTCCTCTTGTCCAATTGAGAAGATTTCCATTCTCCAAGATTTGTACAAATGAAATCTTTTGACAGGGCAAAATCATACCATGTGGATTTTCAACTTCAGTATTTCAACAGACTGGTTCCAAATAGGAAAAGGAGTCCATCGAGGCTATATATTGTCACCCTGCTTATTTAACTTATATGCAGAGTACATCAAGAGAAATACTGGGCTGGAAGAAGTACAAGCTGGAATCAAGATTGCCAGGAGAAATATCAATAACCTCAGATATGCAGATGACACCACCCTTATGGCAGAAAGTGAAGAGGAACTAAAAACCCTCTTGATGAAAGTGAAAGAAGAGAATGAAGAAGTTGGCTTAAAGCTTAACATTCAGAACACTAAGATCATGGCATCTGCTCCCATCACTTCATGGGAAATAGATGGGGAAACAGTGGAAACAGTGTCAGACTTTATTTTGGGGGCTCCAAAATCACTGCAGATGGTGACTGCAGCCATGAAATCAAAAGACGCTTACTGCCTGGAAGGAAAGTTATGACCAACCTAGATAGCATGTTGAAAAGCAGAGACATTACTTTGCCAACAAAGGTCCATCTAGTCAAGGCTATCGTTTTTCCAGTGGTCATGTATGGGTGTGAGAGTTGGACTGTGAAGAAGGCTGAGCACTGAAGAATTGATGCTTTTGAACTGTGGTGTTGGAGAAGACTCTTGAGAGTCCCTTGGACTGCAAGGAGATCCAACCAGTCCATCCTAGAGGAGATCAGTCCTGGGTGTTCACTGGAAGGACTGATGCTGAAGCTGAAACTCCAATACTCTGGCCACCTCATGCAAAAAGTTGACTCACTGGAAAAGACCCTGATGCTGGGAGGGATTCTGGGTAGGAGGAGAAGTGGCAACAGAGGATGAGATCGCTGGATGGCATCACTGACTCAATGGATATGAGTTTGAGTGAACTCTGGGAGTTGGTGATGGACAAGGAGGCCTGGCTGCGATTCATGGGGTTGCAAAGAGTCAGACACAACTGAGCAACTGAACTGAACTGAACCTCAAAATATTATGTTGTGATAGCTTGTCTTAACCCAGCCAATACTCTGGAGCAAACTTGAAGAGGTTCCAACTACCCAAAGGTGGACAGTGTGAACATCACTGAGGATGATGACTACAGTGGATCAAAGAATATCACATGTGTATAAAGGCATGAGTGTATAATAGTATTAATATCAACAACCTCAGATATGCAGATGATACCACTCTAATGGCAGAAACCGGAAAGAAACTAAAGAGTTGTTTGATGAGGTGAAAAGGAGAGTGAAAAGCTGGCTTGAAACTCAACATCCAAAAACTAAGTTCATGGCATCTGGTTCCATCACTTCATGGTAAATTGAAGGGAAAAAAGTGGAAGCAGTGACAGATTTGATTTTCTTGGTCTCCAGAATCACTGCAGATGGTGACTGTAGCCATGAAATTAAAAGACCCTTGCTCCTTGGAAGGAAAGCTATGACAAGCCTAGACTGTGTATTAAAAAGCAGAGATATTATTTTGCCAACAAAGGTCCATCTAGTCAAAGGCCCATCTAGACTACTGGTTTTCCAGTAGTCCTGTATGGATGTGAGAGTTGGACCAAAAAGAAGTCTAAGCACTGAAGAAGTGATGCTTTCGAACTGTGGTACTGGAGAAGACTCTTGAGAGTCCCTTGGACTGCTAGGAGATCAAACCCATGAATCCTAAAGGAAATCAACCCTGAATATTCATCTGAAGGACTGATGCTGAAGCTGAGGTTCCAATACTTCAGCTACCTGTTGTGAAGAGCCAATTCACTGGAAAAGAACCTAATACTGGGAAAGATTGAAGGCAGAAAGAGAAGGGGAAGACAGAGGATGAGATGGTTAGATAGCATCACTGACTCAATGGAGATAAATTTGAACAAATTCCAGGAGATAGTGGAGGGCAGAGGAGCCTGGCATGCTGCCGTCCATGGGGTTGCAGAGTCAAACACGACTTAATGGCTGAACAACAAAAAACATAATAGTATTAAACCAGCAAGGACAACAAAGGCAAATCTAATTGGCCACTACTGGAGGATGCCAGGCAGCCAAGCTTTATTGTGAAAACGGTAAATAAAAGGAAAGAACTAGGTATTTATTAATGTCTTGACTTCCTTTTACTAACTGTGCAGGTAGAGCAATGGTACATAAGGTGGCATTTATTTTAATGAAAGTATTCCAGCTAATAAACAGTAGATTTTGAATATCATAATTTTGGATCTTGGAGTGTTAATAGCTGTTAACATCCCACAAAACAGCGACACACTGTGTGCCTCCTGATGGAAGCACACACCACCATCCAGCAAGTATTCTTGTCAAAAGAATCCAGCATGGATCTGTTCAAGCCTGTATCTGACTACCAATGCAGAGAACAGAGGACTGGTGCAACACCCCATGAGAGGCAGTCAGCAAAATCCCAAGTCAGGAAACTGTAGGATAAAGTATCCTTTTTTTCCCCAGCAAATTAATTGTAAGAAAAGGGGGAAAAAAGGAATGGAAACCTACTGAGTAAAGAAAATGCAAACACATTTCAACCAATTACCATGTGTGGACTTCATTTGGATTCCAATTCAAACAAAGTGTTAAAAGAAAAAAGAGAAAGAGAAAAGAAAGAAACAGTGAATGACGTTTATGAAACAGAATTCTGGATACTTACTAGATAATTGATATTATTGGTTGATTTTTATGTGTTATACTGTTATTATAGTTACATATTAAAAGGAGTCCTTATATTCTTTTGAGACATATTTAAAAATTTACAGGTGAAATAATATGATATCTGGGATATGCTTCAAAATCATATGGGAGGAGCAAGTGGATGAGATACAGATGAAATTTGCCCTGAATTAGAACATAGTCCTCATGTGGAAGCTGCTGAGAGGTACAGAGGAATTCACTGTATTATTTGGTCTATTCTTTCCTGTATTTGAAAGTCTCCATAGTGGATACTTTAAAAAGTAGAACTGGGGTGAAATTTTGGTAATAACATTACACTGAGTATGGATATTATAGATGCTGATTAATTTTCAACAGTGACAGAAGATATATGCTTAAAAATCTTTTGTCAAAATGTAAATGTAACATCAGATAAATAGAAATAGAATACATAATTTTCATATAACTAAGGTAGGGAAAACATATAAGATCCTCGAAAGTGAAAGTCAGAGGGAAATAAACAACACAGTGCTTATTTAATTCCCCAGTGATTCCATTTGTGTAAAGAAGACCCTCTGTGTTTATAAATGCAAAAGGAATGGGAATAAAGGTAGACTTTCATCTTATTTTATTTACTTGATATTATTTGAATTTTTAATATAAGTGTATGCATTTAGAGAACGTCATTGAAAGCTCAAAAAGTGGTGAAAAGTTTCTGCCACACATAGGACCGGTTGGCCTTGAATTTCAGACTCAGTTTTCTGGGGAAGGGCCTGTACACCACCTGCTTGCCTCCACTCCAGGTGATTCTGTGACGCAGGCCACCCTCTGATGTTTTTCTATGGTGAAAAACACAATTACTATTTTATTTTAAATAAATAAATTTATATTTGAAAAAACCACACAATTACTGTTCAGAATTACTGTTATGCATGGTGGGCCTGCCACGCTCACCCCAATAAAAGCAATTCAAACCTTAAAAACAAAAAGGAATCTACTGTTATAGTGTATCAGACATGCAGTACCCAGTGTTTATTGGTTCATTTATTTCACTGTAATGAACTATTTGACAAGAATTTTAGATTTACAGAAAACACAAGACAATACAGAGAGTTCCTGGATCCCCTGTTGTTAACACCTCACGTTACTATGGTATGGGAGCCGATTGGTAAGGGAGCCGATGTTGATACATGATTATTAACTAAAGTCAATACTTTATTCAGCTTGTCTTGGTTTTTACCTAATGTTCAGGATCCCACCCACAATACTGCTCTGTCGTGGGTGAGGTCCTTGTGTCCCCTCAGAGTCCTCTTGACTATGACAGTTCCTCAGAGTTGTTTTATTTTTGTTGACTCTGACAGTTTTGAGAAGTATTAACCAAGTCCTTTGTGATACGTCCCTCAATTTGAGATTGTCTGATTTTTTTTTTTTCACGATTAGTTCGGGCTGATGAGTTTTGAGAGGCAGACCCCAGAGGTGAAGTACCATTCCTACCCCGCCTCATTAGGGCTGCCAACCATCACCATGACTCATCAGTGATGACGCTAAGCTTTGTCTTCAGAGCAGTCTCATACCATAGAAAATAATTGTCCAGAATAAAGTTCCGGAAGAGATTTTTCAATTTGTTTACTAGTAGGGTATAATGTGTGTTAAAAAAAAAAAAAGATATAATATAAAGTAAATAACAAATATTCCATTTTGTGGGAGGGAGTGAGGCATGGGGTGCTCTGTGGTTTGAACGGGGATAGTATTCTTTTCTCACTTCTTCACAGCATCAGCATGCCAGTGTCTGACGGTGGTGTTCTCTGAGATTCTGAGATCATTTATGTCCAACAGGGGAGCACCTGGCCTGGCTGTGAGAATCAGAAGAGCTTCTAAGAACACTGAGAACAGCCCTGAGCCTCAGACCAGATCTCAGGTATCAGGGGCCCCCTCTCTTTCTAGATCACTCAGAGGCTGTTTTGTTTTGTTTTGTTTTGTTTTCTTCTAAGAATTTTACATGAATTTTCTCTTTTAGTACTTACAGCCACCTTACAAGGAAGGCATTTGTCCTGGGGATGCTCCCTGCATGCAGAGCCTGAGACCAGGATGTGTCTGAGCTTGTCCAGGGGAAAGTGATCCCAGGAGGCAGGAGGGAGGGAGAAGAGAGAGAGGGGTGGAGACAGGGAGACTCACTCCAGAGGATGAGAAGGAAGTCACTGCTGTGGCTGGACCCCCCAGAATATCTAAGGAGCACACAGAATGCCCCCAGATCTTCTGTCTTAAGCAGGTTAACTGCCCTCTTGCTAGGCCACTGGCCCACCAGCTCCATTCTGCTTTTGGTTGAGAATCACGCTATGGGTGTGTCTGCTCAGTCGGGTCTGACTCTCTGTGACCTCAGGGATTATAGCCTGCCAGGCTCCTCTGTCCGCGGAACTTTCCAGGCAAGAATACTGGAGTGGGTTGCCATTTCCTGCTCCAGTGAGAGTTTCTAATGGAGGCTTCAACTCCCCTGCATTTCCAAAGCAAGGCCAGCAAGCTGAGGATGACCAGGTGGGTTCCTCAACAGCAAACCTCTGAGCTGGAGAGGGAATCCCACAGAACCTGCCCCCACCGCCGCCGCCTCAGCTACACCTGGACCCAGAGCTGCGGCTGGGACCAGACAGGGAGAGCCTGTATAGCCTTCAGCATCATCCCGAATTTACCCGTGAGGAAACTGAGAATGAGAGAGGTGGATTAACACATCCAAGGCCACACAGCTAGTAAGTTACAGAGCCGAGGTTGTCACTCAGGTTCTAGGGAATTCATCTCACATCTTTTAACCACTGAGCTCCACTGTTTTGACTGTACTTAAAGCAGTGCTGTGTCTTGCTCATGGATCCTATTCAATATCCTCATCTTGATGCCTTTCTTCCGGTCCTCACCCACCGTTTCTTACCTGGCTAGCCCCTCTGGGTTCCTGGGCTTCCCTTTCCCTCCTTCCTCTATGCCTCCTCATGGCAGGACCATGGGTTTCAAGCTGTGTCCACTTCAAGAGTTCCTCAAGCCGAATGACCAGGTATCTGTTCTTTCCTTTCTGTCCCCTGAGGTATGACTGCCACTAGGAGGTGAGTCCACATGGATCCGGGATGTGCGGCAGCCTCCTGTGTCCCAGTCACTGGCCAGAAAGGTGAGCAGGGATGGGTTCTACCCACCACTGGGCTTGGACTCAGGCAGGTAGTTGGTAACCTGAACAATAAGGAGCTGCTGTCAGAAAGGCCAGAAGCTTGGAGAATGATGTAGAAGCTCTGTAAATCTCAGGACCTGAGTCCAGAATCTCAGATCAGGAAGGAGGCAACAGGAAATTACCAAGGGTTGGAGCCGAAAGCTGGATTCAGAATCCAGGAGTGGTCTAGGGACCACCAGCCCAAGCAGCATAAAGGAATGGGGCTGGGTGCACAGGCAAGGCCCCTCACTAGGCTCCCTCCTCTGCAGGGGGTGGGGTCAGGCTGGCCAGCATGAGTCTGTGACCGGGGGATGTTCCTGACTCAGGCAGAGTGGAGGGTGGCTGGGTCTGAGGCTCTGCAGGCCTTTTGGTCCTCTTGGCTTTTTTATCTCCTTGGTCACCTTGGTCTGACCTCCCCTCTGCAGTCGAAAGGAACTCCCTGGATGCTCATCCCACTGTTGTCCAGAGGTAGGTGGAATCTGAAAGGAAGCAGTAGGTAAGCACAAGTGGCCAGTGGAAGCAGAGCCTAGGGGTCAGGAGATGGAAAGAACTGGGCACAGATGCCTGGCTGTGGCCAAAAGAGAGTTTTTGCTGATCCTTTAGGGCTCAGATGTGCAATGTCCATTAGCGTTCAAAGCCAAAAACACATTGGCAGTTTCAGCAGGAATAATGGTATTGAAGAGGAAATGGGGTCAATGCAAGAAAGTAAAGTGCTGGAACACTTACCAGCACTCCAGTTAAAGAATTTGGAAAAGCCCAGGAGTTGCTGAAGCAGCATAAGACTTTGTAATAAATATTAAAAGAGGTGAATGGGAGAGGGAAGCCTGGCACGGCTGCCCCAGGCAAATCTGCAGGTTTTGTCTGCAGCTTACCCCCTTCTCGTTGGGGCCTCATTCATTGTGCAAATCTCTCCCATCCACTACTGTCAATGACGTCAGCAGCTGTGAACTGTGTGCCCACTGTGTGCACAGCATATAGGCAGGCCCTCAAGATGCAAAGAAAGAAGTAAGAATGTCCAGGGGCTCACACCAGGGCTGGGGAAGCATCTCTGCGGCTCTTACAAGGGTGGTGGGCCCTGGGAGACTGCAGCTGCCTCTCTGTTGTTCTCTGTGACGGATGGGACAGTGTTTTTTTCTTGAATTTTAGTGTCATTCTTGACTGACAGCTCCCGTGATGTGACTGCCTTTTCTGGCCACAGCAGCACATGGGCCAGAGTCCGCAGTATGGTCCACGTTGTTTTTAGAGACATCGAGTTAGGAATACTGGGCGCCTTACGAGCCCTCTCTTACCCCCAGTTTCCTCATCTGTAAAGTGAGGCAGCTGGACTTTGGAGCAGACACTTGTCAAAGTCTTTTAAAGACTAGATAGAGCAGTGCCTCTTATATATTCTAAGTGCATTTGACTTCCCTGTGGATCTTGTTAAAATGCAGGTTCTGCATTTAGCACATTTGAGTGAAGCCCGAGAGTCTGCATTTTGAACAAACTCTGAGGTGATGCTGGTGCCGCCAGTCCATGGACTATACCTTGTGTATCAAGAAAAAGATCACATCATATGATATGATCCAAGACTTTCCACCAAATAGCCCTGGGTTTGAAGTCCAGTGCTGCTACTGTGTGATCTTGAACAGGTTCCTTAATTTCTCTGAGCCTCAGTTTCCTCATCTGTAAATTGGGGCAATACCAATAGTAATAACTGCTTCTTTCATTTATGATTTTAGTACTTTGAGCCTTCTCTTTGTTTTTCTTGGTCAGTCTAGGTAAAGGTTCATCGATTTTATCTTTTTGAAGAATCAGCTATTGGTTGATTATATTGATTCTGCTTTTCTGTTCTCAATTTTTAAAAAATCTCTATTCTAATTCTTATTACTATTATCCTTCTGCCAAATTAAAGTTTAAATCTCTCTCTCTCTTTTTTACCCACTGTCTCAACTTGGAATATTAGGTTATCAGTAGACTCCAGAACTTCAAAATTGCTTTATTGGGCAATTTCTGCTAGTCATTGTCTAGGTGGGGAGTCAGATTTTGGAGCTTCCTACTCTGTCATGACAGAGTTTTTTTAGGCAAGAGACTAGTTTTTTAGGCAATCTTTGAGGTTTGTTTAGACCCTCAGTTGGGCTATTTCTATCAGCGTCTTTCCATAGTTCTGTCTGGTGAACTAGTTGGCCTATGTTTAAGCTTATTGTTCTTAATTAAAAGGATCCACTATTTTCTATAGGGGTTTCCCTGGTAGCTCAACTGGTTAAGAATCCACCTGCAATGCAGGAGACCCCAGTTTGATTCTTGGATCGAGAAGATCCTCTGGAGAAGAGATAGGCTACCCATTCTAGTATTCTTGGGCTTCCCTGGTGGCTCAGCTGATAAAGAATCAGCCTGCAATGAGAGACACCTGTGTTCGATCCCTAGGTTGGGGAGATCCCTGGAGAAGGGAAAGGCTACCCACTCCAGTATTCTGGCCTGGAGAATTCCATGGACTGTATAGGGTCACAAAGAGTTGGACACGACTGAGCAACTTTTACTTTCAATGTTTTCTACATCACTCTTGAGCTTGAACTACTGCACACTCTGTTTTAAATAAAGTTAGTTCTTTGGTAAGAGCTTTGAAAGAAAGTGAAGTCGCCGACTCTGCTACCCCATGGACTGTAGCCCACCAGGCTCCTCCATCCGTGGAATTTTCCAGGTGAGAGTACTGGAGTGGGTTGCCATTTCCTTCTCCAGGGGATCTTCCTGACCCAGGGCTGGAACCTGAGACTCCCACATTGCAAGCAGACGCTTTACCGTCTGAGCCACAGGAAGCCCTGATGAGAGCTTTGGAGCGCTCTTTTCTTATGGGCTGCCTTTCCCTTGGGCAAACTCCTGAGCCACAACTCTGAACAATGGCTGGTATAGTAGTCCCTAGTCTTCTTGGCTTGCTGCTACCCTACAAGTGAGCACGGGGATGGGAGTGACTGAGGTCCCAGTGTTCTTGGATTGTCAAGCCTGAGATAGAACCTCCATACTAAGTGTTAAAGCTGGATGGTAGGAAAGCTTTTAAGAATCCAGCACCTGTACCTGGAGTTGAATGGAATGAGAAATGTAGGAGAGTGGCTTGCCTCTCCCAGTGAAATACAATAGCCGTTGATTGGGAGATGAGGGAAGAGGAAGTCCTGTCTTCCTGATCACACCTCTTTTGAGTAGAGCTTCCATCAAGCTGAGATGGGATAAGGAGAGCGAGGACATAGGTCATGGCTCATATGCCTTGGACATACCTTATCAAGTTTAATATATTTTCTTATAAATGTTTATCCTATTGTTATTATCAAGGTTAATATATTTTCTTGAAGAAATGTTTCTTCATTTGTTGTATGCCCTTAGGACAATTTCCAAAGATTTCAAATGATTGTTTTAGAAATGATTTTCACGAGCTTTGCTTGTTTTACTGGGGACTGGATCTGCTAGCTCCTTGTGATACCATCCTGGAAGTGAAATTCCCACCAACCATTGTTATACCCCATTGATAAAGTATTTTCTTTGGGGCATTTTGATCTATATCATTACTTTGTTTAGAAACTTTCAGAATTCCTATGCCAGAGACCACTAGTTGGTCTCTGATTTAATAGCCTTTTTCTCCTTCTTCTTCAAGCACATAATTGCAATGTTATTTTAGGCAGCAACGTACCCAGATAAAAGACTATATGGCAGTTGGGTGTGGCCAAGTGAGTTCTGATCTATGAGTTGTGAGTAGATGTATTGCCTGTGTCTTGAAGAAAACTGCTTAAAGGGAGTTGTTCAGTCAGGTTGTGAGCCTTCATCTTTCTTGTTGACTAGAATACGGTCCTGATGGCTGGAGTGCTAGCTGTCATCTTGGACAATGAGGCAGTTCTAGGGGTGGAGGTCACACAGTGAGGATGGTAGAATAGAAAAAGGAAATATTTCACTTTCATTACTGATCCTTTGTCATTTCCCAGAGCCGCCATATCAGTCCTAGGTTGCTTTCTTACAGTGAGTATGAATCCTTGTGTGTTGAAGCCACTGTTTTCAAATATCTCTCAAATGTCACCTCCTCTAAGAAATTGTACTTGACCCCTCCACATCTAGAAATGGTCTCTCTTTCCTTTAAATTCTCATTAACACTTACCTCTAACTCCCTGAGCCCTGATACCTAATATAAATTCCTCCTTGGATCAATACTACTTAGTTTTAGACTGAAAGGAATTAGATGGCTAGCCTAATAAAATCTAGTCCAGATCATCTAAGGCCAGCTATGGGGGATGAACCAACAAGTGAGGGGTGCTAACTGGGCCTCGAAGCCCTCATCCCCTCTCTGAGGTTCACTTCTCTCCTGCAGGATTCTCACTATTCCCTATGGGCTGACTTTGGGGACCACTGCTTTACTTTTAAGGGTTCAACCCAAGTATGAGGTCATACAGCGTTCAACTATTCTCTTAATTCCATCTGGCACAGCTGAGAACAAGCTAGAAGATATTCTTTGAAGATAATTGAAAGCTGAGAGTAACAAAGAAGAAATAAACAAAGACAGTAAAATAACGCTGCTGCTGCTGCTGCTGCTGCTGAGTGTCCAGATCTGTGCGACCCCATAGAAGGCAGCCTGCCAGGCTCCGCCGTCCCTGGGATTCTCCAGGCACTAGGTACTCTCGTTTACTCATCTTCAGCTTGGAGGCCCTGCTGCATACTTTGAGGCCTCTGGGTAGCAGATAACTTTGGTTCCTTGTTATCTTGACGTTCCAGTGGCCAAACTATCCAGATGCAGCCATTACAGTATCTTAAAACCTTTGGAATGTGAAGGTAATGGACGTCTGTATCTGGCATGCCCAAGCTGAGACCTGTATCCTAATAGTTTTTGGAACTTGATAATGAAGAGGATAAAAACAAACAACTTTGTCATTTAAAATCTCCCTTCTAGAGGTAATTATTTTGGACCTAGAATTACATTCAAATGGAAATTTTATAAATGCAAATATACAGCAAAGATCCTCTTCTAAATGAAGGTGTTTGAGACTAGTTCCCAGGAGCTAAACTTAGAACTGAATATAGTAAAATGTCATCCTTGCTGGCTGCTGAGTGGTATCTTTCACTGCAAATTTGGTCTCTTTGGGAGAAGATACCCTTAACTAAAAAGGGGCCAATAATGATAGGAGAGCTAGCACGGTGCCTGAGTCTTGGACTTGCACTGAACCCCTGTTTTAATCAAGAGATGGAGGTTAGGAGATCACAGGACTGTTTTCAAGGAAGGATTTGTGAGACTCAGGGCTTAAGGCAAAATTTCAGGGCAGCTGACAGCTGGCTAAGAGCTAATAATAAAAATAAAAATAACAGCAAACACGTCTATACAGCTTATTCTGCCACACATTGCTCTAACACATAATACTTGATGTGTATTATTTTATTAATCCTCATAGTAACCTTTGAGGTAGTATGATTATCATCCCCATTTTATGGATGAGTAAATTGAGGCACAGGAGGTTCACTGTGTGAAAGTGGAGTTGGAACTGAAACCCATGCAGTGCAGCTCCAGAGCTTGGGCCCATCTCTATTGTTTACATAAGGCAAGTGTCTATTTCTTTCCACCTTTACATGAAACCCTGAGCTCTTGTTAATGGCATTTCATCCTACGAAGCTGAATATTCCTGATGGACAGAAAAAAATGAGTGATTTCATCCACTTATTCTTCATCTGACCACTTTATTGAACTTGCATATTTGGTCTATTAGCTTTGTAGCTAACTCATTATTTGAAAGTAGTGTTGGTAGTAATCATTTTTCCTGCAATTGTGTTTAACTTTGCTTTCCCTTTTTCTATAGTTGTGCCTCTCATTTTTGTATGTTGCCTTATGTATGCATAATTTATGGAATAGTAAAAGTGGAATTAAGTTTTAGAGTGGCGATTGGACAGATAAATGTGAGATCAGAGTATACGGTGCAGAGTAAGTAGTTAAGCTTAGGTGTGATGCCAAGAGAGCTTGGTCTAGGATAAGTGCTAGGCATGTATAAGGAGGGACATACAGGAACAATATTTAATTATTTATTGCTTCTCTGCTTCATTTTATTTTTTTAGCTTTTTATTTTATATTGGGGTATAGCTGATAAACAATGCTGTGACACTTTCAGGTGAACGGTGAAGGGACTTAGCCGTATATTTACATTTTCTCCCCCAAATTCCCTTCCCATCCAGGCTGGCACATAACATTGAGCAGAGTTCTCTGTCCTATATAGTTGGATCTTGTTGGTTATCCATTTTCAATACAGCCATGTGTATATCTCCATCCCAAACTCCCTAACTATCCCTTCCTACCACCCTTTCCCCTGGCAACCATAAGATTGCCAGGAACGATATTTTACACAAAGAATGTGCTGGGCTTAGTGATGTGGGTGAAAAAAAAACAAAAAACAAAACATCCTACCTGAAATCTGAAATCTAGTACTCTACCTGATGGTGATGATTTGTAACAAATGTTAGTATCAATTGAAAACATATGTCTGGTCATCTAAAAGGGGATAAGAGGAAAAGAATGAATCCCAGTTTTCAGTTTATGACAGCATTAGCGGATATAATAAATTCTATTAGATTACAGATCAATAATCAGATATATTTATATACAGATAGACTCCATCTTTATCCATACACCCATTTATCCATGCTAAGTATTTATCCCATTTATCCATGGGATAAATACTTAGCAATCTATTTAGGCAAATCTTCATGGTTCAGTCTTTGATCCCTGAACTATCCAGCCCCATTGCTTATCTACCTGCTCCAGAACCACAAGCTTCTCTTTTTTACTCAAAACCACTGGCATCCTTTCCCCTGTCACATCTACCTCAAATTCTATCCCCATCATTCATCCCATCTTAGTTTAAATGGCACTTGCTCCAGCCAGCACCACCACACACTCTGCACTTTTCTTTCCAAAGTATTGATACTTGCCACAATTGCAGTTCAATAGGTATTTGTTTAACTGTGGTGTCCATTGCCCTTACTAGACCACAAGCTCCATGAGAGCATATTTGTTTTTGCTGAATCCCTAATGCCCAGCACAGTGCCTGGAATGTAATTCCTAATCGACAGTCCTTCTTGCATGGATTTATGACTATCAAAAACAAATCTTAAATTATTAGCCCCTGGGTATAGCTCTTCTAGTTTCTAGAGTAACATTCTGTCTGTTGTGCACCATCTGGTCTTCACATCAAACCTGTGAGATTTGGGACATGTAGCTGGCATCTTACAGGTGACTGTGTTTTCTCCTGCATCATTTCATTCTATGCTCACTTACAGCCTCATCATTTACACGCCAGTGCCATGCTCTGCACACAGCATGCTCACAGGTCCCTCTCTCTGCTGAGCATGTGCCTCCGTTGTGGATGCCCTGGTGCCCCACATATACCCCCTTACCAGCTTGTGCTCCCCTCCCCTGGTGCTGGGAGCTCTCTAGAGCTCCCCTGTAGAGAGTTGGCCTGCTTTTAACCTGAGAGACGACTCCACACATCCAGTGACTGACCAATACCGGGATACAAAAGACTACCCCCTTCCTCTCAGGGTGTAATTATATGTCAGGGTTTCCTGTTGGGACCATTCCAGAGCCAGTCTCCTGTGGCCTCACCACGCCTCACTCATCTGTTCCCTTCACTCTTGAGGAAACCCCTGCCATGGGACTGCCCACCCTAGGCTCTGCTTCTGGAGAACTCTTCATCCTACCAAGCTTTTCCACCAAAGACAACCTTCTGCCTGGACGTGGTAAGACTGGTGAGTGCAGACAGCCTGGTCCTCAGAGAAGTGGCACCCCATGGTTGGGTGGTCCTTGCTGGCAGGTGTGGTGGAGTCTTTACAGAGTTGGCATTTCTAGATGATGACAAGTCAAAATGACAGAAGATGTTGCTTCTTATCTCAAATCTACCAGAGATACCACTTGTTACCCTCAGCATCCCCCACTTTTTAATTCTACCATGACTGGGGACTCTTCTCACTGTCTACTTCTGACTCTGATTCTTCCCCCATTTCAGTCTCCAGCCCCCAATCATACTTCCATCTAGATGCACCATTTTTGCTCCCAATATGCTATAGAGGTATTGGGATGAAGCAGCCAGGAGTGACTTTCCCTGGGTGGCTGAGGCACTGCCCTCCCTTCCTTGGTGAGCTGACCCCGATGCCCCAGAGGAAGAGAAGCAGTACTTGCCCCTCAGCCTCCATTCTCTCACTCCTGACATGTGAACACAGAAGAAGGGGAGCTGTGGGTTACACACAGGAGTTTGCATTCATGCAGCCTGGCTATCTCAACTCCCAGCACTACTGGCCCCCCTTGATGTCCAGGATTCCAAACAGAGAGCCCCGAAAGAAACTGGAGCCTTCTCCTACCTGTCCGAGGCCTGCCACCTCTTCTGGGGTCTGCCAGTGGAGACCCCACCTCTCTTCCACAAGGACACGGCCTTACTCTGTGACCATGACAGGTCGACTCCTCTGAAGCCCCAGATTCAGTTGTTTTCCAGGTCTCTGTTTCTCCCCAGATGGTAAACTCTAGGAAGGCAGGTGCCATGCCTTGCTTATCTTAGTAGCTCCTGTGGTAGCAAGAATATACACGTTATTTTTGAGTTAAAAGTTCTTAAAGCTGTGCGGTACAGTTTCCTATGGTGGAGTCTTATAATCAGTATAAATATTTTCCTTTGATTTGGATCTTCCAATAACTCAACCAGAAGTATATTAAAGTAGAATTTCCCTGGTGGTCCAGTGATTAAGACTCCTCGCTTCCACTGCAGGGGGTGTGGGCTTCTCTGGTAGGGAAAGTTCCACATGCATTGGTGGTGTGGCAAAAAATATATATATATATGTATATATGTATATATATATATACATGTATATATATGTGTGTGTATATATATATGTAGATTTGCTCATCAGAGCCATTTTTTAATATTTATATTTTAGGGCAGGGAGGCCTGTAGGTATCCTCAAACTTTTTTAAATAGGAAGACACCTTTTGCTTTTTAAGACTCCTTAGGCTTACCTGACATTTAGAAGACAGGCAAAGAGTGGGCTGTGATGAGAGGCCTCCAGGCAGAACAGGAACCTTTCACACAATTTGTTTTGTCCCACACATGGAAAATCCCCAAACCATTTCAGTGTCTTTTGAAATACATTGAGTCAGTCTCAAGACCCTTCTTGCTCCCTGATCCTGGTCCTCTTCACCCTCTGACTGCATCCTGCTCACAGATGGAGACTGCAGATGGGCGCAGGGCACATGACCCACTTTCAGATGTAATCATTTTTTCAACATTACACATGCTTTTTAATTGGTGTACAGTTGCTTTACAGTGTTGTGTTAATTTCTGCTCTACAGCAAAGTGACTCAGCTATGCATATGTATTTCCTCTTATTTTGGATCTCCTTCCCATTTAGGTCACCACAGAGAATTGAGTAGAGTTCCCTGTGCTATACAGTAGGTTCTCATTAGTTATCTGTTTTATGCATGGTAGTATGTATATGTCAGTCCCAAACACCTAATTCTTACCACCCCTGCCTGCTGCTGCTGCTGCTGCTGCTAAGTCGCTTCAGTCGTGTCCGACTCTGTGCGACCCCATAGATGGCAGCCCACCAGGCTCCCCCGTCCCTGGGATTCTCCAGGCAAGAACACTGGAGTGGGTTGCCATTTCCTTCCCCAATGCATGAAAGTGAAAAGTGAAAGTGAGGTCACTGAGTCGTGTCCAACTCTCAGTGACCCCATGGACTGCAGCACACCAGGCTCCTCCATCCATGGGATTTTCCAAGCAAGAGCACTGGACTGGGGTGCCATTGCCTTCTCCTATCACTCCTGCCTACACATATGTAAAAATAAGTATCCCTCCCTCCTCCCCTCCCTCCCTCCCTGCTTCCTGTTTCCTTCCTCCCTCCTCATGGTAGCAACGGTCTCTGTGTGTCCACGCCGCCTTCCTCGTGCTTGTAACAGCCTCTGTGTGTCCAAGCCATAGTCAGCTTGGGCTGCCATAACCAAATGCCATAGACTAGGGGTTTAAACAACAGAAAACTATTTCCTCACAGTTCTGGAGGTGGGGGAGTCTAAGATCAAGGTTCCAGCAGGGTCAGGTTGTGGTGAGAGCTCTCCGGCTACAGATGGTCACCTTCTCATTGTGCCTTCGCATGGTAGAGAGAGAGGAGGGTATTTCTCTCTTCTTCTTCATTGTTTTTTTTTCACTTTCAGTTTTGTACTGGAGTATTTCTGATTGACAGTGTTGTGATAGTTTCAGGTGGACAGCAAAGGGACCCAGCCATACATACATATGTACCCATTCTCCCCCAGACTCCCCTCCCATCCAGGCTGCCACATCACACTGAGCAGAGTTCCAGATGCTATACAGTAGGTCCTTGCTGGTTATCCATTTTAAAGAGACCAGTGTCTACATGTCCATCCCAAACTCCCTAACTGTCCCTTCCTCCCATCCCCTCTTCCAACAATTATAAATTTGTTTTCCAAGTCTGTGAGTCTCTTTCTGCTTTGTAAATAAGTTCATCTGTATAATTTCTTTTTAGATTCCACATATAAAGGATGTCATACAATATTTCTTCTTCTCTATCTGACTTACTTCACTCAGTATGACAATCTCTGGGTCCTTCCATGCTGCTGCAAATGGCATTATTTCATTCTTTTTCATGGCTGAGTAATATTCTGTTGTATATATGTACTATATTTTCTTTATCCGTTCCTCTGTCTATGGACATTTAGGTTGCTAGTAGAACCTATGAATGAATTTGGTTAAGTTGCAGGTTACAAAATTAATACACAGAAATCTGTTGCATTTCTATATACTAACAATGAAAGATCAGAAAGAGAAATTCAAAAACAATTCCATTTACAATTGCATCTTCCTCTTCTTCTAAGGCCACAGTCTATCAGATTAAGACCTTACTCTTATGACCCCATTTAATCTTAATTACCTTTCCAAAGACCCTATCTCCAGAGATGGTCACATTAGGATTTCAACATATGAATTTGAGGGGGACACAATTCAATTCATATTTACAGCCTTGCACGGGGATTTTGCAGTTCTCTTTCACTCTGTCTTGGCCAGTGTTACAAGTATGAGGCTAGTAGAGGCTTGAAAAGTACACGCACATTTGTACCTAATCTTTTACATAGTTGGTCTTGCTCTCTCTACCTCACTGTGAGAACGTGCCTAGGCTTGATTCCTGGGGTGGTGGAGAAACGTGGAGAGGAGACTGGACCATCTTAGACTAACTGACAGCCAGCTGATACCCTGAATTGTGGGAGAGTCCAGCCAGGTCAGCAGAAATGTGCAGTGAGTCATAGATTGGCAAGAAATAATGCACAGTTGTTGTTTCAGGCCACTGTGAGTGAGACCAAAACACTGAAGCTCTCCATTTGATCCCCATTCAGTAGGAAGGGCTATCTCTTTGGTTCTGCTGTACAGTGAAGCCAAAGTGGACCCATGGGATGAGAGAGTGATGAGTCTCCAGTTCTTTCCCTGGATTCGTATCTCATTGGTGTTGCTAACTGGACTTAGAACTCTTTCTCACCTGGTCACTCCTCTCCTTAAAAACCTCCAGTGATTTCCCACTGTCAGCTGAATGCCACCCAGACCCATCACCACCTGTGGCCCAAGGCTCTCAGTAATTTGGCATAAATGCACTTTTCCAATTTTAATTCTCAGATGTCTCCTTTCAAGTTTGCCCTTCTTGTTCCCTGAAGGTACAAATGCTTGCTTGCTTGGTATTTCTGTCACTTTCAGTAGGAAGTCTGCATCTGTACACATTTCAGGGTTTGATTTATGTTGCCCTCCTAGAGGAATTGTACATGCCTCCCCTCCTATCAGTAGAGTAAGAGAAAGTTGCCTTCTTTGAGATACAACATTGGGTGTTGTTACTCTTCATAATCTTTGCCGATTTAACAGGCATTCCTTTGGTTAGTAATACAGCTGAATAGTTTTTCATGCATTTAATTCTTTTGTTTACTGAGTGTTTATGATCTGGCTATTTTTTTCTATTGTACATTACAACTCTCATATTGATTAGTAAGCATCCTTTGTTAATGATAGTGATTCTTTGTCATATATGTTGAAATGCCTTCCTTAGCTGATTATTTACTTGTTTGTTTATTTGTTTATTTATGGCTGTACTGGGTCTTCATTGCCCTGTGTGGACTTCGGTTGCGGTGCGTGGACTTCTCATCACAGTGGCCTCTCTTGTTGCAGGGCATGGACTCTAGAGTGCAGGCTCAGTAGTTGTGGGGCAGTTCCCCAAGGCAGGTGGGATCTAATTCCCTGACCAAGGACTGAACCTGTGTACCCTGTATTGGCAGGTGGATTCTTAACCACTGGACCACCAGGAAAGTCCCTGTGTATGATTTTTGATATATAGGATTTTATATTTTTATGAAGTTTAGTATATTTATTCCTTTGATAGGAGCCATCTTAAGTTTTTTGTTGTTTAGAATGGCTGTTTCTCTTTTAATCTCTGTATATCTTGTCTCCTGATTAGACTGAAGCTCTTTGAGTGAAGGGTCTGTTTCCAAGTTGTACTTCTTAGGTCTACTCTCTGCCTTATTTCAATGTAAATGGAAGTGTGCTAGACCTAGTGATTTACATCTAATCAGGGAAGTATGGGAACATGATTGGATGAGCCTTCTTCAGCGATCAATGCAAAAAAATAGAGGAAAACAACAGAATGGGAAAGACTAGAGATCTCTTCAAGAAAATTAGAGATACCAAGGGAACATTTCATGCAAAGATGGGCTTGATAAAGGGCAGAAATGGTATGGACCTAACAGAACCAGAAGATATTAAGAAGAGATGGCAAGAATACACAGAAGAACTGTACAAAAGGATCTTCATGACCCAGATAATCATGATGATGTGATCATTCATCTAGAGCCAGACATTCTGGAATGTGAATTCAAGTGGGCCTTAGAAAGCATCACTACGAACAAAGCTAGTGGAGGTGATGGAATTCCACTTGAGCTATTTCAAATCCTGAAAGATGATGCTGTGAAAGTGCTGCACTCAATATGCCAGCAAATTTGGAAAACTCAGCAGTGGCCACAGGACTGGAAAAGGTCGGTTTTCATTCCAATCCCAAAGAAAGGCAATGGCAAAGAATGCTCAAACTGTTGCACAATTGCACTCATCTCACACACTAGTAAAGTAATGCTCAAAATTCTCCAAGCCAGGCTTCAGCAATACGTGAACTGTGAACTTCCAGATATTCAATCTGGTTTTAGAAAAGGCAGAGGAACCAGAGATCAAATTGCCAGCATCTGCTGAATCATGGAAAAAGCAAGAGAGTTCCAGAAAAACATCTATTACATCTATTTCTGCTTTATTGACTATGCCAAAGCCTTTGACTGTGTGGATCACAGTAAACTGTGGAAAATTCTGAAAGAGATGGGGATACCAGACCACCTAACCTGCCTCCTGAGAAATCTGTTTGCACGTCAGGAAGCAACAGTTAGAACTGGACATGGAACAACAGACTGGTTCCAAATAGGAAAGGAGTACGTCAAGGCTGTACATTGTCACCCAGCTTATTTAACTTCTATGCAGAGCACATCATGAGAAACGCTGGACTGGAAGAAACACAAGCAGGGATCAAAATTGCCGGGAGAAATATCAATAACCTCAGATATGCAGATGACACCACCCTTATGGCAGAAAGTGAAGAGGACCTAAAAAGCCTCTTGATGAAAGTGAAAGAGGAGAGTGAAAAAGTTGACTTAAAGCTCAACATTCAGAAAACAAAGATTATGGCATCTGGTCCCATCACTCCATGGGAAATAGATGGAAAAACAGTGGAAACAGTGTCAGACTTTATTTTTGGAGGGGCTCCAAAATCACTGCAGATGGTGATTGTAGCCATGAAATTAAAAGACGCTTACTCCTTGGAAGAAAAGTGATGACCAACCTAGATAGCATATTCAAAAGCAGAGACATTACTTCGCTGACTAAGGTCCGTCTAGTCAAGGCTATGGTTTTTCCAGTAGTCATGTATGGATGTCAGAGTTGGACTGTGAAGAAAGCTGAGTGCCAGAGAATTGATGCCTTTGAACTGTGGTGTTGGAGAAGACTCTTGAGAGTCCCTTGGACTGCAAGGAGATCCAACCAGTCCATTCTGAAGGAGATCAACCCTGGGATTTCTTTGGAAGGAATGATGCTGAAGCTGAAACTCCAGTACTTTGGCCACCTCATGCGAAGAGTTGACTCACTGGAAAAGACTTTGATGCTGGGAGGGATTGGGGGCAGGAGGAGAAGGGGACGACCGAGGATGAGATGGCTGGATGGCATCACTGACTCGATGGACATGAGTCTGAGTGAACTCCGGGAGTTGGTGATAGACAGGGAGGCCTGGCGTGCTGCAATTCATGGGGTCTCAAAGAGTCGGACATGACTGAGCGACTGAACTGAACTAAACTGAACTGAAGCTATGAAAGACTGTGATTTTGGTCTTGTTTTCTCTCTCTCACTTACTCTGATGATATCTACAGCTCTTGAGAGGCTCACTGGACAAAGAACAAAGGGTAGCCTCTGGCCAACAGCCAGAGAGGAATGGAATCCTGCCCCAAACCACAAGAATGGGCAGGGAATGGAACCTTCCCCAGTTTGAGCCTAGAGATGGTTGCCGCTGTGGCTGCATGAAAGATGAAACCTGGGTCACAGGACTCAGCTAAGGGATACCCAATTCCTGACTCACTGTGAATGTTGTTTTAAGCCCCTAACTGTTGGGGTAATTTGTTATGTAGCAGTAGGTAACTAATACCATTGTTGAAGAAAAGGCTTCTCATCTTTGGGTATTTTCTCTGACCTCTGTTGAAGAAAAATATCTCACTTACTGTTTCAAAAAGTAAAGGAGAACCTCCATAGGGATCCATCTTGGAATTCTTGGTCTTTATTTAACATATTTACAACGAGTTGATTTGCTGAGGATGCTGCTATGTTTCTCCATTGTTGGTGATAGGAGATGTGTTTATATTTATTCTTCTTTCTGATGGTGTCTGAGGAGGATGGGGCTGCTAGAGAAGCCCCATGTATTTGCTGAGCACACTGATGAGTTAGAGGCTGCAAGGCTGGAATGGAGCTGGGACACCATGGATTAACTCTGCATCAGGGAAGAACGATGCAGGAAAAGTTGGGACCTGGAGAGAGGAGTTTCATGGGTGCTGGGATGAAAAGAGACCCTTCCTGGTGCATGATGGAGATGGAACTTTGGAGACATGAGTCTGATTTTTAAATAGTTCTCTGTGGAGTGTGCGATAGAAATCCCTAATCTATGATTCCTGTTACATTTTCAGGAAAATTGAATTACTTCTAATGCTTTCCTGAGAGAGAATTTTTAGAGGAACTAGCAATGTTGACCTCTGTCTCCCAGTAGAGACTGAATGAAGTTAGATATAGTTGCTAAAAATGAGGGAATCTCTGACATTCAAGTCACACTAGGATTGTGCTGCCAGCCCGGAGAAGGGCAGGGGCACCCATCCCCTCACCTCCTGCATCTTGACTCCTAACTAGGCCTGGTGCCTGGTCGCCAGTGTCCTGCACAGGTGGGTCCCTACCTCCAACTCTAGGACATAAAAGAGTTTGGTTTTTCTCTCTGCTCTCCCTCTTTAGAGTCAATAGTTATCCATCTTATTCATCCAGTGCCCTGGATTTTTCTCTTTTTTTTTTTCCTGCAGGAATTAATAGTAAAGATTTAATCTAGTAAAATAAATCTCAGTTGATATGGCAGGTCCTGTACAAGGAAACAGGCAAGAAAACATGCTTTCTCTTTGAGATCAGCTAATGTCATGATAAAAGGAAGTGAGTCTTTGCTTCTTCCCTGCAGAGCTGGGTTATCTGGACATCTTGAGGTGCTATAGTTTAAAAGATGTCCTGATTTTCCATTCCATGGAAATAGACTTATTTTTTTTTTTTGCAAGTTTTAAAGGGATTTTAAACACTAAAAAACATCTCCACCTGTTCATTTGGTTTTAATCTTCACTAGGGCCAGATATTTTTTGTACTTACAGGAATGGAGCTGGGCCCAGGCCATCAGAAATGATTAAACCCACATCAGAACCTGCAGACCCCAGGGTTTAAGTTAAATGACAATCCCAGTGACTGCCTAAGATGGGGAGCTGATGTGAAAATTGAAGCAATTACCTAGATCACTCAGGCAGAAGGATTTCTGAGGCTTTTTTTTTTTCCTTGAACAATCCAGATAATTGCTTCAATTTGCACTTCTCATTGGCAGTGGAGACTGGGATAGAAACTGTTATCTAGGACTGAGCTGAATAGCGAAGCAGAGAGTTCAGAAAATGACTCTGATCACTCCTGAGACAAGGGGGATGGGGAGGGATTCACATGCCTTGATTTCTATCAGGCTAAAGTCAGTCAAAGGGAGACTGTTCACTTTTTCCCAAATGATTCAGATAATTCCTTATTTATTTTCTGTCTCATCTCAACACTGAAGTTTTAGGGTCAAGCAGGTGTTACTGGTGGAGGTGTTGGAAGAAATAGTGGCTGGGGAACTTGGAATCTGTTTGAGGCCCTTTCCTTGTGCCTTTACCCTTAATTCCTCAGTTCATTAACTGCCCTCAAAGGGCCTTTACATTCCAGCCTCAAGAAGGCTTTGCTGGGCCAGGAAGGATAGCAGTGGAGTAGGCGCTGTCCTGAAAGCATATTGTACCTCTTAACTTTTTTTTGGCTGTACCAGGTCTTAGTTGCGGCACTCTAATCTTCAATCTTCAAATTGCAGCATGCGAACTCTTAGCTGTGGCATGTGGGATCTAGTTCCCTGACTAGTGACTGAACCCGGGCCCCCAGAATTGGACCACCAGGGAAGTCCTCATACCTCTTCACATAACCATGAGCAAAATTCAGGACAGCAGGACTTGACCCAGCCCTGAAGCAGATGATGTCTTCACTAGGACCCTCAGGGATTCATTGCTGCAATGGGAAATTGACATTTGTTGAATAAATGAGTAAATAATGCATGAATGCATGAAAGACATTTATTGAGTTGCCATTTTGAGCCTCTTCTTATGCTGGGCCTTGAAATAATTCCCTTTGTATTAATACATACTTTTCTTTCTTCTTCTCATGTTTTCTTAGAAGCAGTGATTCTCCCAATCTCTTCACAACTTCTTCTGGACTTTATTTCCAAGCATTTGGGCACATACTTCTCTTTCAATTCTCACTTATCCAGAAGAGATGATATTTTCAGCACCATTTCAACAGATGGTATAAAAAATCATTCAGTGAAGCTGAATATCTTTCCCAAAGTCACAGAACTCGTTAGCAGCAGAATGAACGGAAAAATGCAGGTCCAAGAGCTTACCTGGTAATTCAGTGGCAGGACTCTGTGTGTTCAGTGCAGGGGACTTAGGTTCAGTCTCTGGTTGGATAAGAGATCCCACATGTTGTGGGCCCTGGCCAAAATAAATACATAAAAGAAAGAAAAGAAGAGAAAATGAGCTTCAAAATTCTCTTTAAAAAATGTAGGTCCTAAGCCCAAGGCTCCACCTACAAGGCAAGATCATTATTTCCAGGTTCATGTATTCATTCATTTGTCCTTGCCATTATTGTGATCACGCTGGGCATGGACTGATGATCCAGAAAATGTTTTTATAAAGCACATAAATACTGCATGATCTCCACAACATAGACAAGGGAACAAGACATATTTAGCAGAAAGAAAAATACTATGTAGACAAAGGAACTAAAGGACAGAACCAGACCACAGTAGGAATATCACTGCAAGATAGTAGAGCTCAGGTACAAAATCAAAGGGACTGACAGCCTGAGAGAGCAGAGACTTCTGTGGGCTAGAGTGGTTTAAGAAGTTTTTCTAAAAATCAGTTTCTTTTTCCTTCACTGTTAAAATAGTTTTTAAAATTGAGATATAATTGACATATAGCATTGTATTCATATATGTATGTATTGTGAAACCGTAAGTTTATTTAACATCCATCTCCATACATAGTTAGAAATTTTTTTCATGATGAGAATTTTTAAGATTTACTCTTAGCAACCTTCAAGTATGCAATGCAGTATCGTTAAGTATAGTCACCATGCTGTACATTATATCTCTAGGACTCATTTATCTTAAAAATATTTTTTTAATTGGGGTATAGTTGCTTTACAATGTTGTATTAGTTTCTGCTGCACAGCAAAGTGAATCAAGTATTCATAAACATATATCACCTGTTTTTAGATACCCTTCCGACTTAGGTCACTGCTAGTGGTAAAGATCCAACCAGTCCATTCTGAAGGAGATCAGCCCTGGGATTTTTGGAAGGAATGATGCTAAAGCAGAAACTCCAGTACTTTGGCCACCTCATGCGAAGAGTTGACTCACTGGAAAAGACTCTGATGCTGGGAGGGATTGAGGGCAGGAGGAGAAGGGGACGACAGAGGATGAGATGACTGGATGGCATCACTGACTCGATAGACGTGAGTCTGAGTGAACTCCGGGAGATGGTGGTGGACAGGGAGGCCTGGTGTGCTGTGGTTCATGGGGTCGCAAAGAGTCAGACACGACTGAGCGACTGAACTGACTGGCTGACCGACAAGGTAAAGAACTTGCCTCCCAGTGCAGGAGACATAAGAAACACAGGTTTGATCCCTGGATTGAGAAGATTCCCTGGAGGAGGAAATGGCAACCCACTTCAGTATTCTTGCCTGGAAAATCTCACTGGCAGAGGAGCTTGGTGGGCCACGGTCTGTAGGGCTGCTGAGTCAGATACAACTGAAATGACAGCATGGAGCACGGTTCGCATGCAGTGCATAGGCACAGAGCATTGGGGAGAGTTCCCTGTGCTGAACAGCAGGTTCTCATTAGTGATCTATTTTATACATAGTATCAGTAGTGTATATGTATAGGTCAATCCCAGCCTCCCAATTCATCCCACCTTTCCCTCCCTCTTTGGTATACCCATCAATTTTTTCCTAGAATTTACTTATCTTATAGCTAGACGTTTGCACCTTTTAAAAACTACATTTATTTACTTATTTGACTGTACTGGGTCTTAGTTGTGTACTGGATTTTTAGTTATCTCAAGTGGGATCTAGTTCCCTGACCAGGGATCAAACCCCAGGCCCCCTGCATTGGGAGCTTGGAGTCTTAGCCACTAGACCACCAGGGAAGTCCCAGAAATTTGTACCTTTTGACTTCTTCACCCATTTCATCCCCCACTTTGGCAACCTACTAATCTGGTTTTGATATCTATACGTTTGGTTTGTTTTTCTTAGATTCCACATATAAGTGAGAGCATACAGTATTTCTTTCTCTGGCTTGTTTCACATAGCCTCTTGATGTAACTGCTCATGAATTTCACTCCGGTCACATGGGGTTTTTCACTGTCCAGGGCATGTAAATTTAATCTGACCTTCAGACTGTCCCTTGCTCACCTCTTCCCTGCATATCTTCCTGTATCAGATAATACCCTTTTGCTGCAAGTCACAGAAATCTGACTTGAACAGGCAAATTTACTGGCTCAAGAAAGAAGTCTAGAGAAGAGTGTGCTTTGGGTTGTTCAGTGTCAGTGGCTTGATCATATAATCAAAGATCCAAGAGTTTTGGTCTGTTGGCTCTGTTATCCAGAGCTTGGCTTCATCTTAAACTTTGTTCTCCACACAGTCACAAAATGTTTCAGTAGCAATTGAATGTGGAATGTTATCCTCCAGACAGGGAGAGAAATTTTAGGAAATAGAATGTCTTTCTAAAAATTTGGCAAACTTTTCCTCTATCTCCTTGGCTTCATCCTGCCCATCCCTGAGTATGGGATTTTGATGAGACTAACCAAAGCCATGCCCAGAGTTGGGGACATTTGTCCACAGTGTGTTCTAGCTTCTCAGTAGGGATGCGTGGGAGGGATGTCAGGGAATTAACCAGTGACCTCAATGCCTCCCCCTACCTTTTATTCCTTCCCCTGGGGAAATCTATTACTAATTTGTTTGTTTCTCCAGGTTTCAGTTCAGTTCAGTTCAGTTCAGTTGCTCACTCGTGTCCGACTCCTTGTGACCCCATGAATCGCAGCACGCCAGGCCTCCCTGTCCATCACCATCTCTCGGAGTTCACTCAGACTCAACGTCCATCGAGTCAGTGATGCCATCAAGCCATCTCATCCTCTGTCATCCCCTTCTCCTCCTGCCCCCAATCCCTCCTAGCATCAGAGTCTTTTCCAATGAGTCAACTCTTCGCATGAGGTGGCCAAAGTACTGGAGTTTCAGCTTTAGCATCATTCCTTCCAAAGAAATCCCAGGGTTGATCTCCTTCAGAATGGACTGGTTGGATCTCCTTGCAGTCCAAGGGACTCTCAAGAGTCTTCTCCAACACCACAGTTCAAAAGCATCAATTCTTCAGCACTTAGCCTTCTTCATAGTCCAACTCTCACATCCATACATGACCACAGGAAAAACCATAGCCTTGACTAGACGGACCTTAGTCGGCAAAGTAATGTCTCTGCTTTTGAATATGCTATCTAGGTTGGTCATAGCTTTTCTTCCAAAGAGTAAGCGTCTTTTAATTTCATGGCTGCAGTCACCATCTGCAGTGATTTTGGAGCCCCCAAAAATAAAGTCTGACACTGTCTCCAGCTTTACTGCAACATAATTGACTTATAATGTTGTGTAAGTTTAGGGTATCTGCTGCTGTTGCTTAGTTGTTTCAATCATGTCCAACTCTGTGCCACCCTATGGACTGTAGCCCTCCAGGCTCCTCTGTCCATGGAATTCTCCAGGCAAGACTACTGGAGTGGGTTGCCATTCCCTTCTCAAGGGGATCTTCCCAACCCAGGAATTGAACCCAGATCTCCTGCACTGTAGGCAGATTCTTTACCACTGAGCCACCAGGGAAACTCGAGTTTAAGGTATAATACAGCCTGTTAATTTGATACACTTAAAATTTGCAAGAAGATTATCACTATAGTGATCTAAAGCCTACACTGTCTGTGTGTGTTCAGTTGCTAAATCTTTTCCAACTCTTTTCGACCCCAAGGACGTAGCCCGCCAAGCTCCTCTGTCCATGGTATTCTCCAGGCAGGAACATTAGAGTGGGTTGCCATTCCCTTCTCCAGGGGATCTTCCTGACCCAGGGATCGAACACATGCCCTCTGTGGTGGAAGCACTGAATCTTAACCACTGGACCAGGGAAGACCCAAGTTCTCCTTTAGACTCAGTGGCTCTGGGTGGATTTCTATCATCTTCCATGGTAAGAGCCCTGGTATACATACTTACTAATAGGCATGAATGCTTGACTTCCGGAGAGTAAATGCTTAAACAAAGTTCAAGAAGCAAGCAGAGCAAGAGGTAAATTTAAATAGAAGCCACAGGTAGTTTGGTGTTTATCAGAGTGTAAATGTCAAGACAAGAAGCAGTAAGAGATGAGGCTAATAAGTAGACAGAAATCTGATCGTGGGACCTGGATGTAGTTTGCAAAAACTTTGGACTTGATAATATATCTGTTCAATCTACAGGATTATAAATAGGTGTTAGGGAGAGGGTCTGTAAACTATACAATGTGTGTGTGTTAGTTGCTTAGTTGGGTCCAACTCTTTGTGAGCCCATGAACTGGAACCTGCCAAGCTCCTCTGTCCATGGGATTCTCCAGGCAAGAATACTGGAGTGGGTTGCCATTTCCTTCTCCAAAACTATACAATAAATACTAGTAATTAAGGATTTCTTAACCTGGGTGTTAAAGGCAGGGTTCGATTGTCCCTGCTGCTGCTGGTTAACTTCAGTCGTGTCTGACTCTGTGAGACCATATAGACGGCAGCACACCAGGCTCCCCCCGTCCCTGGGATTCTCCAGGCAAGAACACTGAAGTGGGTTGCCATTTCCTTCTTCAATGCGTGAAAGTGAAAAGTCAAAGTGAAGAAGCTCAGTCATATCCAACTCTTAGCGACCCCATGGATTGCAGCCTACCAGGCTCCTTCGTTCATGGGATTTTTCCAAGCAAGAGTGACCCTCTGAAATAGCATGAAAAAAAGCTGTGGGTGTGTATGGGTTTATTTGTCTTTGTTTCCGTTATGGAAAAGGTCCCTAACTTTCATCACATATTAACGGAGTTCCTGACCCAAAAATGTATGAACAAGCTTTTCCAGGAATTACTGGCTTCAAATGTCCATGCAAATGTCATTTCCCTTCAAATTTCCTCACAACGCTTAAATACTGTTGGGCACAAAGAAAATGCTCCATAACTGTTTGGTTGGACACGGTCTTAAGAGGGGACTTTCCTGTAGGATCAAGAAAAGATGTAAGGAGATAATATAGACCTTGTTAGTTATAGAGATTTTAACCGGTAATATTGGATGTGACATCCATCGTTTTATTGACTTGGGCAGCCACCCAAGATCTGCAGGTTCTCGGAAGCGTCACCCTAGGCACCGCCGCTATCCCCGAAAGCCAACTCCAAGCATCCAAGACTTTTCACTCGCAGGTGCAGCGACTACAAGTCCCAGGATGCTTCGCTCTCGGAGCCTGAGCGAGGGCGGGGCGGATCCCCGCAGTGACGTAACCGACCAGGGCTGTGCCGAGGCAGGGCGGGGCGAAGGGGCGGGTCGGGGAGGCGACCGAGCGCGCTGGTGCTGATGCAGGATGGCTGAGCTCGGAGGAGCCCGGGAGGTCTGAGTAGGGAGAGGCTGGCTCCCTGCGCATCGCCTCGTCCGCCCGCCGCGTGGTCGTTGGCAGGTGGGCCTGGGGCCAGCGCAGGGCCAGGAAAGGCAGGTCTGCAGCCGGCTGGGCCAAAGGTTAATAGGCTGCCCACCTACAAGGTGTCGGAGCGGCCGGAGCTGCCCAGCTAGCCGAGTTCGCCATGACCTGCTGAGAAGCGTCGTCTAGGCTGAGGGAGGCGGCCTTGTTGCGGGCGGTGCGGTTCTCAACCACTTTCCCTCGTTGTGCCGAACCGCGGCCCCCCACCCATCCTTGCGCCCCCTCCCCTGCAAGCCGGCCGAGATGGCGGATCCAGCCGAATGCAGCATCAAAGTGATGTGCCGGTTCCGGCCACTAAACGAAGCAGAGATCCTCCGCGGGGACAAATTCATCCCCAAATTTAAAGGCGAGGAGACCGTGGTGATCGGGGTAAGTGGCTGGGAAGTCTGGCCTCCCTGATGCTTCGCGCCCCAGCCCGGAGCCCCGATGCCCCAGGCCCGGCAGAGATGCTCGGGCAGCCCCTTTGGACATCCCTTGGGGGCTGCCCTCTAGGGTGGACTTGACGAGAATCCCCCACCCTGCAGTTCCCTCCTGGGCGAGTTGAGGGTCGACTGGAGGCCCCCGGGGCGGCCCCAGGTGGTGGGGGTTGGGGTAGGGGGCGAGCAAGGGTTCGGCGCCGCCATTGTTATTGGGGTGGGGGCCCGGGTGGGTCTATTGTTCCCCGCCCTGGCCACGTCGCGTGGGTAGTATGTTCGCGTTACCCTCAAGCTCAGACTCCCCTTAAAGTATGAGCTCTGTAACCCACAAATGATTCCAGGTATCGTTTCGATTTATCGAGCACTTTGCCTCTTCTCACAGCTTTGGTAAAAGAAGGAAAAAAGCTACTGGAAAAATCCTAGCCTCTGCACCGAGCTCCCACAGCCGTGTCGAATTGGCTCCCCGAGGCGTTTCACCTTGCTCTGCACGCGGAAGGCGGGGGCTGGGGGAACACTGGTGGCCTCTCCCGGAGGCTTCGTATGTCTCCTCTTGTTTCCTCTCAACCCAGGCTGTCCTCACTTGGACCTCGAGTCTCACTCTTCCCCGGTGGGGCGACCCCCACCTGGTGTCCGCAAACCCTCGGGTGTGTTTCATGCTGGGCGGTGAGGAGGCGTGCACCCGCGCGCATCTGTAGGACCGGCGGTCCCAAACGGAGCCAAATAGCCTCTGTACCCAAAGAACAAGTTACTTTGTGTGGCTGGGCCCCCCTCGCTTTTGATCTCCCTTCCCAAGTTTCCCCTCCCCAGACTTGGCTCCATTTGCAGCGCGGCTGCTGGTGCGGGGAGGGAATACCGTTGGGTTTTAGTTCTTAAAGGAATATGTCAAATGAAATAAGCCAGCTTTCCCTGCCCCCACCCCCACCCTTCCCCCTCCTCTGTCCCCAGCGTGTGTAGCTGACGGTACCCTCTTTGTATGCGAGTCGCGTGGGGAGGGACCGAGTTAATGGGAGTCTCCCGATCCTCGCTGACACGTTCCTGGCAGCCTGCTCGAGGCTGCTGATGCAGCCTTCCCGGCCTCAGCATTGATTAAATGATGTCATCCCGACTACTGAGCATGCTCAGACTACCTCCTCCCTCCTATTTTCCCCCAGTGGCTGGGGTATTTAGGTCAAGTGATTGACAGGTGACAATTTACTTAGGGTCTCTGCTGGAGTCGTCAGGTCTTCCCTTCTTAAGCACCAGAGGCAGACATTTGCCTGCCCAAACAGTCCCAGCATCTTTGCCAAGGTTGTGCCGCAGTACCTGTGAAGGGCCCTAGAGACTAGCAGGTGCTGGTCGAAGCTGAAGGCAGGCTTTCTCCGTGGGAAACCAGAGGCAAGGCTCCGGCATTGCCAAAGGGCTTCAGAAAGGAATCTCCTCTTGAAGACCTCCTCTCCTCCTCATTTTCACAGTCATAAGAAAACCGTGACCTCCAAATGCTATGGGGGTGGTCGTTCATCCTGAGAGCTGGCCTGCGAGGCCAGGAAGGAGGGGTTTTCTATCTGCTTAGTGTTAAATTGAAGAAAAGATGTATGCTGCAATTATTGGTGAGGAAGAAAATTCTATACTTGATGGCTGACATTGGACAGTGACATATCTATGGCCAAGACATGGGACGGATAGTAGCTTGTGGCTTATACATCTAAGCTGGGGTCAGCCTACAGGCTGATTTGCTGTTTCCTGAGCCAGCTTGTGGTTTGGATAGAGTGGGAGTTACCGGGGACATCTAGTCCTGCCCCTTGTCTGGTAACAGTTTTTTAACCAATAATTGTTCAGTCCTAGAACATGTTCTGGTGACCCTGTTTTTTCAGAGGTTTTAAAGAGAGGCTCAAGCTGTTTCTTTTCTTTCTCCTCCTTCTCTCCCTCCTACTCCACCTTCTTACTTTCCATGCTCTTCTCTTTCTCCGTCTTCTAAGGGTGACATACCAGAACTAGTGAAGTGGAGTAATCGATCATCCCTTTGATCTGTGTGCAAGGCAGAAATCCTTAATTTTATGGTCATCCTTCCTTAATTTTATGACACTACTAAATTAAACAAATGGTTGTGGATGTGAATACACATGTAGCTCTTCAACTGTAAATCTGGGGTAAATTGAAATCTTTTTATCTTACTATAATCCTTTAATACAACACTTTTCAGTTTTCTTTAAGATAAATTTTTCTTTGAAATAAAGCATTCATATAGAAAAGTGTTTTCGTATGTATATATGGCTTTTCTTTTTTATATAAAGTAAACATTCCCGTAACCACCTCTTAGGCTAGGAACCAGACGTTTTCAGGACCCCAGAAGTCCCTCCCAGTCACTGACTCTCTCTGCCTCAGAATAACTGCTATTCTGACTTTTAGTTAGTTTTTTTTTAAGCTTTAGCTCCATAAAATCACACAGTATGTTCACCTCTTTGTGTGAGTTCTTGTGTTCAACATTAAGGTTGTCAAATTGGTCCACATTGTGATGTGTGGCTGCAGTTGGTTCATCCTCATTGTTCTGTAGTATCTTATTATATGAATATACCACAATTTTTTTTATCCAGTAACTGTTGGTAGTAACTGTTTGGGTAGTTTCCACTTCGAGGCTAATATAGATGGAGCGGCTATGAACATTCTTCTATGCATCTTTCAGTGAGTTTGGTACAGAAAGAAGACTGCCAGATGCGGAAGGGTGTTGGGACTTGAGTCCTAGCACATGCTAGGACCCTTCCCATTCCTACTTAGTAATGCGTAACTAAAGGAAGTGACAGTTCTCGCAGCCCATATCACCCTTTGTCGACTGAGTAGAAGGCTTCCAGGTAAATTCGGTTGGAACCAGCCCACCTGGCTCGGGTGCAGGTGGAGGCTCTCTTAGATGGGCTCTCCCCTCCTTGCAGGGGTATAGATTGTGGGGATGACCAAAGAAGCCCAGAACCCAACAGAGATGAGTGAAGAATGAATTTCTGCGCAGTTAACTGTGAGTCCAGATTCAGAATCTCAGAAATTCTTTTTTGTTTTTGAAACTGGAGTGATTGTTTTTCCTTTAAAGTCTTGTTCATTTCTTGTGGAGAGGTATGCTGAGAGGAAGATTTTGCAGGGTCTTTTTTTAAGAAATGTCATCTTGAAGTGTGTGCTTAGTCACTCAGTCATGTCTGGACTCTTTGCGACACCATGGGTTGTAGCCCGCCAGGCTCCTCTGTCCATGAGAGTCTCCAAGCAGAAGAACTGGAGTGGGTTGCCATACCCTTCTCCAGAGGATCTTCCTGACTCAGAGCTCAAACCCAGGTCTTCTACATTGCAGGCTGATGTTTTACCGCCTGAGCCACCAGGGGTAAAGCTTGCAGAGATTATCTCTATCATTCTTGCTTTTTAACCCCCTGCTCCTTTCTTTCCATGACTGCCCCAGCCACAGTTTCTTCCACTGTGAACTCTTGATTTTTTGCCTTAGATGATCATTTTTTAATTTTTAAGAGATTCTTATTTATTTTACAGATTTTTGTTTCTTTTGGCTGTGCTGGGTCTTTGTTGCTGTGTGTGGGTTTCCTCTAGCTGCAGAGAGTGGTCGCTTCGCCTGTTGAGTGCAAGCTGTAGCACAGGAGCTCAGTAGTTGTGGTGCATGGGCTTAGTTGCTCTGAGGCACGTGGAACCTTCCCTGACCAGGGATTGAACACTTGTCCCCTGCATTGGCAGGCAGATCCTTATCCACTCTGCCACCAGAGAAGTCCCTTAGATTATTATTAATTTTGATCCTGTGGCTAATGACACTGTAAAGCAGGTGTAGAGCCAAGACCCGTTCATGTTTTGCTTCTTGTACTTCTCAGGGTGTTACCCACAGAAGGCACTTAATAAATATTTATTGAATCTAGAAATCTTTACCTTGGTGTATTTTAATACTTTATGGACTTTTCATCGACTGTAGGCTGTGGGCAGTAGTTAAAAATAATTTTAAAGAGATGTGCTATGCGCTATCTCTTAAATGCCTTGGTAAAGAACTGTATTTAACCTTGTTAAAAATTAGGTCTGCTAATGACACTTGTGATGAGCTAGAAGTTGAGGGTGGGGGTGAGGGGCACCACATTAATTCTTTCAGAGAAAAATATTGGATTTAGAGCATTTCTCAGAACACTTCTTCATTAACTGCTAAAAATCCTGGTGAATCATCCATTGCTTTGAGCTCTGCCTGTTGGTTTTGGTGTATCTACATTGATGGAACTCTGTCTTGAGGGAGTTCTCAGTAGGTTTCTTTGAAATGGACTTTCACATGTCAGTTTTGGGCTTTCCTCTTGTTTGCACTCCTGGGAAAGCAGGTCTTCTTAACCAAAGGTGCCTCCCTTGAGGCAGTGTAAGTTTTGACTTGTTTGAAAGCCAAAGCAAAATATTAGCCACGAACCCTGAGCTGGCCTTTGGCATGGAAAGTGGCCTTAGGCTCTAGGAGGTTAGATTAGTTCTGTTCAGTGGATGGGCAGGGAAGTCAGGGGTAGAGACAGAAACCAAATTCCAAGCCTGAGTTACTGTTGTGGAGATTATGGACTGAAGATGTCAAGAAATATGGCTAAAACTTTTCTTTTTGTCCATAGTCATGATTTTTAAAAAGCAAGAATATTTAAAAATTTATACAGAGTAAAATCAGTCTTTTTGGTTTATAGTTCTATTGTAGGGATGTGAAACATACATAGAATTGTGTAGCTATGCTGTATTAGTTTTCTGTTGCTGCTATAACAAATTATCACAAATTTGAAGGCTTAAAATGATACATTTATTATCACACAGTTTCCGTACGTCATGTGGACAAAGAATGTCGCCTGCAGTTGGTGGTGCACCCTGAGGGGAATTCAGGACAGAGAGAAAAGGATACTGGTTCTAGATAGTTAAGATGCATATCAAAGGAATGTTTTCAATTAGTCCAGGCTCTTTCATCCTCCCATACACAGAAAAGCACTAAAACCATTAACTTGAGATGTCTGTTTTTTTATGATTAGCAGTAATCTTTTAATGTTCCCCTACTTCCTTTCTTTTTTTTTTTTAGCCCCCTTCAAAATCTCCTGTATATCCTGGCTCCTTTCTTACTCTTTAGAACAGTCCCTCAGAGCTATCTGACAGGCTGCCATCTCCTGCTCTCAGTTCAGTTCAGTTCAGTTGCTCAGTCGTGTCCGACTCTTTGAGACCCCATGAATCTCAGTACACCAGGCCTCCCTGTTCATTATCATTTCTCGGAGTTCACTCAGACTCATGTCCATCGAGTCAGTGATGCCATCCAGCCATCTCATCCTCTGTTGTCCCCTTCTCCTCCTGCCCCCAATCCCTCCTAGCATCAGAGTCTTTTCCAATGAGTCGACTCTTCTCATGAGGTGGCCAAAGTACTGGAGTTTCAGCTTTAGCATCGTTCCTTCCAAAGACATCCCAGGGCTGATCTCCTTCAGAATGGACTGGTTGGATCTCCTTGCAGTCCAAGGGACTCTCAAGAGTCTTCTCTCCTGCTCTAATCCTCAGTAAATGCCTTAAATAAAACATAATTCTCAACTTTTAGGTTGTGCTTTTTAAATTTTTTTCAGTCGACCGAAGTCCATCAAGTTAGCTGGTTTCTCTGCTTAGAGTCTTACAAGGTCAAGACCAAGGTGTTGACAGGACCATGTTCTTTTCTGGAGGATCTGGAAGAAAATCCATTTCTTTGCTTATTCAGGTTTTGGCAGAATTTGGTCCTTGTGGTTGTAGGACTGAGGTCCCATCCCCTTGTTGGCTGTCTGCCTGGGGCTGTTCCTAGCTGCTAGAGGCCACTCTCAGGTCCTGGCCATATGGCCCTCTTCCTGTACCTTATGAGCCAAGGGTGGGCTGATTCCCTCTCATGCTTCAAATCTCTTCTGCCTCTTCTTCCATGGCATATCTTTCTCACTGACTCCTCTGCCTCCCTATTCCACTTTTCCACGGTTACAGTGAGCCCAGCCAGATAATATGGGATGATGTCCCTATTATAAGGTCATCTGATTAGCAGTCAGTTCAATTTGCAAATTTCCTTTCATCCTGTAACTTTCATATATTCACAAGTTTAGTGTAGACATCTTTTGGACCATTATTCTACCTACCATATACAACCATACTCAAGATACAAAACAGTTTCATCACTCAAAAAACAAAACCAACCCCGCAAAATCTCTCATGCCATCCTTCTGTAATCAAATCTTCTCCCCCTCTCTTAACCTCTGACAACCACTTATCTCTTCTTCTTCTACATAACTTTGCCTTTTGCAGAGTGTCATAAAAATGGAATCATAAATTTAAGTCTCTTTTTGAGATTGAGTTCATTGAGGTTTAGGTTGTTGTTCCATGTATCAATAGTTTATTCCTTGGAAAAAATAGTTCATGACTTTTTACTGCTTGGTGGTATTCCTTTATACAAGTATATCACAATGTGTTTATTCATTCACCTGTTGAAGGACATTTGGGTTGTTTCCAGTTTGAGATGATTATGAATAAAGCTGCTATAAACCTTTACATATGGGTTCTTGTGTGAGTATAAATTTTTATTTCTCTTGGGTAATCAGCCTGGAGTGGGATTACTAGATCATACCATAACTGTATGTTTAACGCTAAGAAATGGCCAGTTTTCCAATGTGGCTTAAACTAAAAAGTGGTAAAATTTTATGCCAGACTTTTTAAAGAGTATATTCATCACTGTGTCTAAGTGAATATTAACAGTAGTGTTTAATAGTGTGGAGATATGTTCTTCCTAAATTCAGAAATGTTTACATCACCTGAAAATGAATTCGTGGTTCCCTGTAAACCTGCCCTCTGAAATCCTGGAATAAGTGAACACAAGAGAGTAATTATAATCTGGCCTGTGTCACTGGAAGCTACTCTTGTTTATGGTGAGCACGCGGTTGGTGCTACAATAAAGGATTGGGGTTGGTAGAGGTGTTGGGGAGAGTCAGACAGAACTGCCTATGAATTCGCTAGCTCACTGTGGGGCTTTTTTCAGGTTGCTTAACTTTCCTGGGGCTCAGTTTGGTCATATTTCAAGTGGAGACAATTACTTAACTCACAGGATTGTTGGAATGAAATGAAATGAAGTGGTCAAAACAGGGTCTGGCACAGAGAAAATGCTCAGCATATGCTAATTCTCTCTCATGTTTCCTCTTCCTCTTGTAGGTTTCCTCATTTTCAGAATTAGCCTTGCCCTCCAAAAATTACCACCCTTAATTCTGGCTAGCCACTGAAAACGCTTCTTGCATCCTTGTTTCCTAGCCACTAGTTCACACCATTCTTGTCTGTGGAATTCCTAACCTTCAGAAGGCAGAGCTCAGTTTCCATTTCCTTTCTATATCAGCTGTTCCTGTTATCTGCTGTGATCACATATTGGGGTGTGCATGTGCATGTGCGCTTGCATGAATATCCTCTTCGTGTAAATTACAAGCTTCTTAGAAGCAGGAGCTGTTTTTTTTTTTTTTTTTAAACATCTTTGTGCTTTTTACTGTCGTTGTCAGTTGCTTAGTAAGTGTATCTTGATTGACAGTTCTGTCTTCCCCTGTTTCTTGCCTAGAATCAAGTCTCGCTGAATGCCAATCTCTGCATTTCCTTGAATAGCTTGGGCATCACTGGGGCTTTCCCTCTGCCTCCACCTGGGCTTCCTGGCCTGACTCCCTGGTTTAATGACAGGGTTTTGCCTCCTTGACCTTTCTCCTCCCTTTAGGATGGGAACTTCCCCCACCTTTGGGTTCCCTTTGGTACCTGTCTCACCTGTGTCTCCTTATTAAACAAGCGAAAACAAAACCACCTACTCCCTAATGGTTTCTCCTGAATTAAAAAATAGCTCAGATCCAGTTTCACCTGATTTCTCTCAGGTCTTCCATGAAGTCCTGTCTTTGTGGCTGAGAAAGCTCCTCCCTTAACGTATTTGCTGCATATCCACCAAGGTCCTTTCACGAGGAAGAAAGCTGTTGAGTGTGTGGTTATTTGAAAAGACTACAGAACTTGAGAGAAAATAGAGCTGTAAATTCATTCTACCATCCCCAACACCAAACTTGGACGCAAGGCAGACAGCCCAGGACCAACGCCCAGCTCTGTGACTTCTTTGCTTTATGTACTTGGGCCCATGGCTACACCACTCTAAGTTCCAGTTTCCTGGCCTATGAAATATGGATGATAACACTCTCCACCTTGTAGGATCCTTGTGATGTTTACATGAGCTGATGCGCATAGATTGCCGAATATGGTGCCAGGTTCAGAAAATGTACACTGTGAGAAGACCCACAGTGGTTATTTCTCTGCACGCTTGTCAGGTTAACTAGGCTTTAGAAAGCTTAAGACCCTTCATAGGTTCCCTGGTATCTTCTGGTTGTGCTAAAGAAAACATTATTCTCACATTTGTAAACACAGTAAGGAAGACTATTATAGTATAGGTTGATACTGTTCCAGTAGGGGAGAGAAATCAGGGTCAATTTCAAGTACAAGGGGAGCAGGTTGGTGGTGCGCATAGGTGGAAGGATAGTCACTAAGAGAGATGTGCAAAGTATGGGGGATTCTTGGTACAGGCAGGCCAGATATAAAGCTTTTAAGATATAAGCATTGAAGTATCTAGGGTGATGAGGTATTGATAGTGAGTGAGGGGATTCTCTCTAAACTGCTTTAGGAGGAGTCTTGCTCAAACTAGACTCTGCAAGGACAGACATGGAAGTCCGAGTCCAAGGCCCAGTTGAGAAGAGGGCCCAGAGGAGCCTGATTAAAATATGGTCAAGGAGAGAGTCTTGGTCGTTTGGAACCCAGACTCTTCAGGGGCGCGTTCGAGACCTTCCATACTCCGGCCCACGTGCCTTCCTAGCCTCACCCTTTATCTTGTGCTCATCTGTGCTTCTATTCCCCTAGGTTTCCCAATGCCTGCCCTTCTCCACCACAGCTGACCACACCCCACACACCTGGGATAATCATCCCTAAATTGTACCTGCACGGCATTAGACTAAACCCCTTGCAGGGCAGGAAGACTTATTGCCATCTTCAGTTCCTGAACTAGCACTTGGAACAGAGTAGTTGCTTAGTATAAGATGTCTTTTGAACGAAGTGAAAGAATGCTGACCTTCCTAGGCTGTCAGATGTCCAAGCCTGGATTTTTTTCTTGGATTTTTATCTTTGACGTCTGTCCAGCTCTGGTGACTTTTTCCCTACTTTGATCATCATCATGTTGTTGTTACTGTCTTGAAAAAATAGTTTTCTCTGGGGCTCATTGAAAAAACCTCAGACCATATAGAAAAATATGAAGATAAGGTAAAAAGCACTTTTAATTTTATGAACTAGAAAACATCATTTTTAACATCTTATTGTTTATTCTAGCTCTTTTCTACTTTTATAGAAAACACACTTTGTTTTCAAATGAAGATACAGTTTTATAAAGTCTGCTTTGAAAGCCACCATTTTACTCAATAATATACCTCAGACATCAGCATTTATAAAAGATTATATATAATTTCATTATGTGTCTAAAGTGAAAGTGAAAGTCTCTCAGTCGTGTCCAACTCTTTGCAGTCTCATGGACTGTAGCCTGCCAGGCTCTTCTGTCCATAAAATTCTCTAGATAAGAATACTGGAGTGGGTTGCCATGCCTTCCTCCAGGAGATATTCCCAACCCAGGAACTGAACCAAGGTCTCCTAAGTAATACTTTATTTTCCACTGATACTCATTTGATTTTCTGTTTTCTTTTTCTATTATAACCAAAGGTGTGATAAACATCAGTTTATCAGTACACATCTCTTTGTGTCCTTGCCCAGTTTTTTGTTAGAATACATTCCTAGGATTGAGATTTCTGGCTAAAAGGATATAGCTGATTTTAAGGTATCCACAGTTTTTCAAAGGGAACAACTTAGAGACAGTGAATTGTCTTCTATTTTATATCCTCACTTCTTTGCCCACCCCATGGAGTTGGTGCCAGTTTGTTTCATAAGGCATCCCTTCACACCGGAGCTAAATTAAATTCTCACCAAGAGCGTGTACTTTGTCATGCACTGTTAACCCACAGATCCAGGACATGGCGATGCCTTCAGACTTCTAATGTAAACCATAGGTTTTTGTAAGCTGTCTCTTGTCAGGTTCAGTATCCTAAAGGATGTTGTTTCTTGGAGGTGATCAAAGCTAACTCTCTTGAGACAAGAGAGAGATAGAGGTCAAGATTGTAGTCTTAAAGAAAACTAGGATGGATGTGTGCTTTCTTCTTGGAGCTAACAGTGAATGGCCTGTGATACCTTCAGGCAATGCTAAGTTGAGAAGGGATATAATAGCCCCCAAAGAGCCCTGGAAAGAGCTTTTTACCCCTTCTCCTTTGATTACTAGGTACTCAGAAAAAATATAAAATTTCAAGCATACACCAAAGTGGAAAGAATAGCAAAATGTACCCCCATGAGTCTATCAACCAGTTTCAGCTGTCATCAACAAATGAGCTAATCTTATTTTGCTATACACCTCTAACCTTTTCTCCCCAAATTGCTCGATTATTTTAAAGTGAAATCTCATGTCATTATTTTATCCCTCAACTTTAGTATATGTGCTGCCTAAGCGAGTACTACTTTATCCCTAAACTTTTGATATCTCTAAAAGATCAGGACTCTTAAAACCACAATAACATTATCTCAACTAAAATGTGCACAATTCCGTGATGTCAAATACCCAGACAAATTCTCCCCATTGCATCTTAAGTTTCTTCTATAGTTGTGTTTGCTCAAATCAGAATACTAGGTACCATTGACTACAAGTGTGGAAAAAAAGAAATGCTTGTACATACTGACCCTGAAAGAAGAGGGAGGGAGGCTTCTGCTCTAGAATCATGTGTGGCAGTAGAGACACACACTGAGCATCAGGGCTAATCAAGATTTCCAGCCTGTCTTCCTTAACAGTGGTCACGTCCTAGTTATGCTTTTTAATAAGCCAACTCCAGCATTGCAATGTCACCCAGAAAAGCTGTTTAAAGAGCTGCATGCCTTATAGCTCTCCCTCACCCCTGAGTCTTCCATTGCTTTAGTTGACTTGTGTAAATGTCAGGAAAGCAGGCAGACGTGTTACTCATTTGTCTTCCAAGCTCAGTACTCACCCTTATAAAATTGGTGTGTGTGTGTGTGTTCAGTCCCCACTGACTCTTTGCGACCCCGTGGACTGTAGCCTGCCAGGCTTCTCTGTCCATGGGATTTTCCAGGCAAGAATACTGGAGTGAGTTGCCATTTCCTCCTCCAGGGGATCTTCCTGACCCAGGCATCAAACCTGAGTTTCTTGTATCTCTTGCATTGGCAGGCGGATTCTTTACCAGTTAGCCACCTGGGAAACCCCATAAAATTGTTGCCAAGTACATTTAGAGCAGTCCTTTTAGGTGTTGTCAGTCAGTGAATACTCATCCTTTATGTGAATTGGATACAGGAACATAAATCCAGAGAGGTGAAGGGAACATGTGTAAGTGAAAAGAGAATTCAGTGCAACAGAGTACTTTAAGGGAAAAGGTTTGAAGTTCTGTTTTTATGTTTTTTTTTTTTTTTTTAATTCCTTTTATTCCTTTATGCCTCTTTTCTTATTAAAAAAAAAGGGAATTGGGTTGGAGAAAAGTGCAAATTAAAACCAAATCCAATGATTGATACTTTAACTTCTCTAACTACAGAGTATGGTCATGAGAGCTGCTGATCAATAATGTTTTAGAAGCATTTTGTTTAAAGAGCTTGGTTATGCAATTCTCGGTTGGCAAATCTCAGGGACTCTCCCCAGGCTCTCTGACAAGAGCCATCTCTCCCACTTCTGGGTCTCACTTTGCCTCAGGGGGAAATGAAGGACAGCATGCTTCAGTCCTCTGAGGAGGCTACATCATAGTTTTTTACTGAACGACCTGTCTGGTACCTCACTCCACTGAGATTATTGACTTTCATCTGGGAACCTGGGTAAATAACAACTCCATCTGACGTCAGAAGCTTGGGGGAGTCTTGGGGGAAGGGACATCTGTTCTTTCATGGCACTCCCTGCTCCACAGACAGGAACAAATGCCCATTTGATTGGTCAGTGTCCAAACCTCTGTTGGTCCTGGTTACTGGTGGCAAGATCCGGTGGGTAGTGTTCAGCTCCTTCCTGTGTCTGCCTCTGGTAAGCTGACCCCTGCAGGGTCTGGCTTCCTGGGCTGGCTCCCAGGGACTGGCTGTTTTTCCATCTCAGCATCACCCTCTGCTGAATGGATAAGTAGTCTGGACCCACAGATTCAGGCCCATGCGGGCTGGTCTCAAGGCTGTGGGAGGCTGGGGTGGTGGGGAGAGGAAAGTAGGAAGACCACATAAGCCTTCTTGCTGGAGACTGGCCAGGTTTGACATTGGGTTGATGCATCCCACCACCCATCAGGTGGTACTTGGATACCTGCTCTGTTCCTGTTCCTGTGTGGAGCAAACTCACCCGGGAAGGGAGAAGACTCTTAGGCAGAAGACTCTTAGGTGAGGCTTTTGGCATTCCAGGACCCCTGCTGTTAATGCCATCAGGATAGCATTGAAACCGTCTTCTAACTACTAATAGTTTGTTTATATAGTATTTGTGAAAGTAGGCTTTAGAAAGGAAGTGCTTAGCTCTTTAGTAATAATTACTAAACAACACAACCTACTAATTATCTGCTCAGACAAGTGGGGAAAAAAACACCAAAGTACTATATCCTAAAGCAATGCTTGCTCATGTGTGTTGTTAATTTTTCCTTAATGAAGATGGCTCTTGGAAAAGACTGGCTTGAGGATGTATTTTGTTTTTCCATTGGAGTATAGTTGTTTTACAATGTTACATTAATTTCTACAGTACACCAAAGTGATGCACATATTATATATATGCTCACCCTCTGTGATGGCCCACACTCTGTCTGTGGAGTGTGCTTCTCTCTGAATCTGAATAAATCCACTTCTTACCTATCACTTTGTCTCTCACTGATTTCTTTCTGAGATGAGACATCAAGAACTGAGCTTCATTAGGTCCTTAAACCAGATAGCATGGGTTTTAGCTGGGCTTGAGTCCCGCCACGTGGGTTCAATTCTCAAGCAGGGTTTTGGCTGGGTTCGAGTCCCAGCACATGGGTTGGAATCCCAAACAAGGTTTTGGCTGGGTTCGAGTCCCAATCTGAGGTAAATAGTTTCACTTTTAAAATATTCTCTTTGTCTTTGTTTTCTCTAGATTACTGTGATGAATTTAGATTTGGGGGAAGAGGGCTGTTTTATGGATATTCTTCAGTCTGTGGCTTCATTTTGAAATATTCTAAGATTTAGAATACGTCTATGTGAAGTATTTCTTCAAATACTGAATATGTCTTATTCTTCTCCCTCTTCTCTGGCACTACAATTACATGTACGTTGGGATTTTAACTATGTACTATATGTCTCACGCATTTTCTACCCTTTTAGGAGGCATGTGAGGACTTCTCAGGTGGCGCTAGTGGTAAAGAATCTGCCTGCCAATGCAGGAGACGATGGTTCAGTCCCGTCATTGGGAAGATCCCCTGAGTAGGAAATGGCAACCTGCTCTAGTATCCTTGCCTGCAAAATCCCATGCTCTGCACTGAGTTCACACTCACTGGAGAAGGAGATGGCAACCTGCTCCAGTATTCTTGCCTGGAAAATCCCATGGACAGAGGAACCTGGCAGGCTACAGTCCATGGGGTTGCAGAGAGTCAGACACGACAGAGCACACAGGATACACACACACACACATTCTTTTTATATTCTTTTCCATTATGGTTTATCATGGGATATTGAATATAGTTTCCTGTGGAGGATATATTTTAAACAGTATTTTCTGATTTACACAATTATCCAAACAAGTTTGTAAAGGGGAAAATGTACACTTATCTTGCTTCCTTAGTTCTATTAAAAACAAATATAAAGAGGTAACATACAGGTTAATGTATAACTTTAAATGAGTTCTTTATTACCATACTTCTCTTTATAAAGAGGCGTTCTTCTGTACTGTGGACTTTTTGGAGCTTCACTGCAATGCTGTGCTGTCCAAAATGCTAACCACCAGGCTCATGTGACTATTAAGCCCTCGAGTGTGGGTTGTCCAAATTGGGGGTGCAAGAGATGTAAAATATTTGTAAACTGGCTTTCAAAGTCTCTGTACAAAAACGTAAAATATTAATTTACTCTTTTTTTTGGTATTCATTACATGTTGAAGTAGTAACATTTTGGATATATTGGGTTAAATAACATTAATGAAATAAATGTCCCCTATTCTTTTTACTTTTTAAAATGTGACTACTAGAAAATTTAAAGGTACATGTGTGGCTTGCATTTTTGGCTGGTGTTATATTTCTATTGGTAATATATTTCTATATCAGAGGGCTGCGCTAACATTTAGATGCCAGCATCTTGATTGTCTTTTGCGTTTAGTAATTTTGGTTCCATTCCGGCATATTGAGGGATTATTGTGTGCTAAGATCAGTAGCAGCACTAAGCATTGTGAACTTGCTGTGATAAGTGAGACGAGATCCCTGCCCCCACCCCACCCCCCGACCCGCCAAAAAATTACTGTGCTGAGTGTCCAAAGAGAAGAGCAAACAGCGTTATTGGAGTTAGAAAAAGAAAGGACATCCCACCTCAAGCAGGGGCATCCTTTGATCCTTACCTTGAGACTGCGTGGGAGTCTGCTCTGCAAATGTAATATTTGCTTCTTTATCTTCAGTTACTTTACAATTATGTATAGACGTTTTACAGATTTCTGTTTTAAATATTATTGAGAAAAGACCTGAGTAGGGACCTGTGCTATAGCCGGGCCGCTCTCCTCTCTCCCCTCATCAGTACTGTGCTGCCGGCTGCTCCCGGGACAACAGCCCCCTCTGAGCTCTGTAATTAAGTACCAGCCATTTACAGCCTGTGTGTGATGTGGATTTGTATGCGTATGTCGTGGGTGACACTGAGAACACCAAACGGTGAGAGGGTGCGGCGTCTTGCGAGACGCCCTCCTGCTGCCTGGCTCCCGCCGCAGGGCAGCCGCCCGGGGCGCGGGGAAGCCAGCCTCCGGCCTCGCCCTGCCGCCTCTGTGTTTTTGATTTCCGGCATGATGATCAATCTGCCGCGTGCCCTGTCTCCATTCTGCCGCTAATGCTGGGAATGATGAAACCTCTTGTCCTGGAAGTGCATTCCCCTTCAGCACAGGCACCCTCTGATGCGGTCCCTCCCCCAGCTAAACAAAAGCGCCCGTGCCCATTAGGATGTCAGGTGGGCAGCGCTGCGGAGGGAAGGAGGCGAGGGAGCGCTGCCTTTGTCGCTCAAGGTGCGCGTCTTCTTTGTCCTGGTATCTGAGGGAGAGGTCGCCTTACAGGTGAAGGCCACAGCTCTTTGCAGAAGGAGCTGGAAACTCTTTACACCCATTTATGTCCCTGTTTGTGTGGATTGGGACAGAATTGATTTTTCCTCCTTTGTCAGTGGCAGAACTGCTCTTTCACAGGATGGTAACATGAAAGCATAGCCAACAGCAAAATCAGCTGTGGTCTTACCACCCTACATCATCCATGTTAATTTTCTAATATCCTCCTTTTCCTGCTCTTGGTTGATACTTAAACATTTTGGAAAATTAGTGTATTTCCAACCATAGATATACAATTCTTCCTTTTAAAAAAAAAAACAAAACCCAGAGTCTACTCCATAAGTGGTTTTCCGTGTTGCATTAAGTATCTTTATGGTTATAATGTTGAGTGGTGAGGTAAGTGATAGATCACAGCTTGATCATTCAGATCTCCTTTCCCGTTGCTCTGGGTGCTAGTGTAGTGATTGAATGTGTGCACAGAGCTGTTTTCTTCGCTGAGTTATCTGTAGAGGATACCTTCTCCAGAAGTCAGTTTACTGGACCCAGTGCTGTGAACATGTGAGTTGATGCTGTCCAGTATTTTCCTGTTGCTTCTATAAGGGTCTACCATCCCTATGGCCTCTGGGGATTTATGAGCTTCCCGTTTGGCAGGGAATTAATTTTTCGGGTAAAGGAGATAATCGTTTGAGAGGGGGGCTTACAACAGTACAGTGGTCTGGAATTCATGTGTCTTGGGTTTTGCCCTGGTGTTTGCTCCGGTTTGTATGAATTTTAAAACTAAAAGTGTAACTATTCAGTAATCTGTTTTAGTTTGGAATATTGCTGTCAGTGGGCACTTCTGGGGTCAGGCTGGTGATTGAAGAGTCTCCTGGTCTTTATAGATGAAGGAAGGACTTGGAAGGGTAGTAGTACTCTACCTCCCAACATTCATCAGAATAATTGTTTGGAGGTGGTGATTTATACTTATGTTTAACTCAGGGCACTTCTCACGTGCTCACAGATATAATTATTCAAATATGCTATATAGCAGTGAATGAACCAAAGACCTTCTCTAACCTAACAGCATTACACGTAGGGATGCATTTTGCTGGGTGACTCAGGACATCTTGTAGGCATCCATCCTTCCAGGAGGTGTGGTGACACCTCACAGAAAGCATGACTTTATGCTTTGATGGTCTGTGTATCCAGGCACCAGCATGCTCTTCAGTCCTGTGGTAGCCCTCTAACCAGGCTCACCATCCTGTGGTCATCACTGACAAACCCAGCACTGGGACGTGAGAACCTAGGTAGAGTAAAGGAAAAAGACCTTGATTGCTTCTTACTTGCATTGTAATACTCTTGGAAAACAATCTGTTTGTTCTTCACTCTATGTAGTCTTTTGAACACTTTAGCTAAAATCTTCCAGAAGTTCCATTCAGAGTATGTCAGTTCTCTGCTCAAAACATTTAAGGACTCTCCTTTGCTAAAATAAATATGAATTCATCAACTTGTTCCTGAAATTCAGCAAAACTGTTCACAATACGTTCCCCCAGCCTTTCTCAAACCTAACTATACACTGTATCCCAAACTCAGTCTGGGCTTTCACTCTTTCAGGCATTTGTTGGTGAGGTTCCCATCTTGTGGAGTCCCATTCCGATTTTTTTGTTCTCCTGAACTGCTTTCTCACCTTAGAAATTCACCAGGAGGCATTTCCTCGTCTCTGATTTTGGAATTACCAGATTTAGATGTGAGCTCCTCCAGGTTCAGGTCTATTTGATTAATTTTCTTTCTTTTTTAAAAAACAGTTTTATTGAGGTACGGTTGCTATACGTTGCTTGATTCATTTTCATACTCTCAGCATATGATTCATAATGGGTGCATAGTATATGCTGGTGCGTATGAATGACACTGAAAGAGTATTTCTTGTGGACTTATTGTTCGTTTTTATGATTGTTTTTATTTCACTGTGCCCCTCTTCCTTTCTCTGTCAGTCGTACCTGAGGACTAAACATGTTTCTTTTGTGAAATTTACCATACTTGGACCAAATAGCGAACAGGCATTCCTTAGGTACACAGTCCATTTATCCAACCTCAGCCAATTCACTGTCTACTAAGAGATAAACAGAGACACACAAATAATGGCAGTGTGGCTAATAAGCGATTGAATTGTACTCAAAGTTTATTGAACTTCAAACACCTTTAAGGTTGGGGCAAATTTTGCAAAATGTTTCCATTTTCCAAAGGAAGAGATTGTTTTGTATCGAATATCCAAACTGTTATGTTCTATTCAGCTATTCAACTGTCAGAAGCAAAAGGAAAGAAATTAGAGACTCATTAAGTACAGAAAATGATTGCTTTCAAACAATTTTCTCTTCTTCTAAAATGTAGAAACCACATGTAAAACACTCTTTCCTTGATTTGCAACTTACTAGTTTTATTTTAATATGAACTAAAACCTGGTATCACAAAAGGGTCCAAGAAATTATAAATTGAAGATATTAACATAAATGAGCCATACATACTAAGAATTCCATTGATAGTCTTCAACCCTGGAAGGGAAGTATCTGTAATTTACCTAAATTGCCTTGAAAGGAAAAGAAATAAGAGACTTCCTTCCTTGGATGCCTGTTTCCTGGCATTTTCCTAGTAACCAGGCTATGGAGTGATTGAATTATTATTATAATCCCATAGCTGTTATTTTCATTTCAAAAGAGTAGGGTTAATTCCAGCTGAAGCTTACCTTTCAAATAAATTTATCCATAATACATTTAATAAATCAGTACTGAGCCATATGGTCTGTGACCCCTACATTGGGAGTACAGAGTCTTCGCCACTGTATCACTAGGGAAGTTCCTAAAATTGCCATTTTTAACTTAGGGTAACTCTGTGATGTGAATGTCTGACTTTGTTGTCCCATAAAACGAAGATCATGGCATTTGGTCCTATCACTTCATGGGAAATAGATGGGGAAACAGTGGAAACAGTGTCCAACTTTATTTTGGGGGCTCCAAAATCACTGCAGATGGTGACTGCAGCCATGAAATTAAAAGACGCTTACTCCTTGGAAGAAAAGTTATGACCAACCTAGATAGTATATTCAAAAGCAGAGACATTACTTTGCCAGCAAAGGTCCGTCTAGTCAAGGCTATGGTTTTTCCTGTGGTCATGTATGGATGTGAGAGTTGGACCGTGAAGAAGGCTGAGCACCGAAAGACTGATGCTTTTGAACTGTGGTGTTGGAGAATATTCTTGAGAATCCCTTAGACTGCAAGGAGATCCAACCAGTCCATTCTGAAGGAGATCAGCCCTGGGATTTCTTTGGAAGGAATGATGCTAAAGCTGAAACTTTGGCCACCTCATGCGAAGAGTTGACTCATTGGAAAAGACTCTGATGCTGGGAGGGATTGGGGGCGGTAGGAGAAGGGGACGACAGAGGATGAGATGGCATCACTGACTCGATGGATGTGAGTCTGAATGAACTCCGGGAGATGGTGATGGACAGGGAGGCCTGGCGTGCTGTGATTCATGGGGTCGCAAAGAGACAACTGAGCGACTGAACTGAAGTCACCCTGGGGCAACGTGCTCTAGGGAGAGGTGTGACTGGTGGGGAAAGCCTGGGGTTTGGGTCAGTAGAGATGAATCAGGCCTTGACTTTATTGCTCTGAGAGCATCATCTTGGGCAAATTGACCAATTTAACATGTCCGCAGTGAAATGGAGCTGCTGAGAAACCTGGTGGATGGGAGTGAAGGTGAAATGATACCATATGTGAGAGGATTTTGCACTCTGTACCTGCAGCCTCCACTCCTAGCCCTCTCTGCATGTGGCCCATGGTGTGAAGTCCTACCTCTTTCCTAGACCTCTCTCCTACCAGACATCCTGTCCAGTCTGCACAGGAACAGAGACCTTCAGGCATCTAGGCGGTGAAAAGGCCTAGACTGAGCAGCTTTTTAGAGTCTGTTAATTCCCCTGCAGCTGAGTAGGCTGGTTCAGCTTCTATGTCCCTGTAACTTCAGTTTGTGTCATTAAGATCACCACCACACCATTTATTAGATACACAAGGTCCTGGGAGTATCTCCTGAGACAATTCCCATCCTCTCTGTGGAAGGCAGAATAGTAAGCCCCAAAGATGTCCATTTCCTAATACCTGAGCGACTGAACTGAACTGAACTGAACTGAAATGTTATGTTATATAACAAAGGAGAAGTAAGGCTGCAGATGGAACTGAGGGGGTTACTTAGTTGACCTTAAAATAAGGAGATTGTTCTGGATTTTCCCTATGAGCCCAGTGTAAACAAAGGTCCTTAAATGGGGAAGAAAGATACAGAAGAGTCAGAACGAGACAGATTACATCTTGAGAGAGACTAGAGTAGACTCAGCTGGTGTTGGCTGCTTTGACGGTGAAAGGAGAGCATGAGCCCAAGTATGCCGGAGGCCTCTAAGACCTGGAAAAGGCAAGAACATGGAACCTTCAGGAAAGAAATGCAGCAGTAACCTTGCCATTTGCCCAGAGAGACCCACTGCAGACCTCTGACCCAGAGAGCTGTAAGATGATAAAGCTGTATTGTTTTAAGCCACTAACTTTGTGGTAATTGGGTACATCCCCAATAGGAAATGAATACACCATCCCATTTTTAAGTTTTTTACAAACAAAATACACATGTATTTGCCAGAAGTGAATGTAAGAAAAACAGTAATATTTGAAGGGCCTATTTTCATATTGACAGTAAAATATTCAACATTCAGAAGGAAATTTTACCTGAAAGGGAGTTGTGTACAATCCTTCTAAAGTAAAAGAATTGTACTAGGTGCTTGCTGTATAGAATACTAATTAAATAGTATATTTTTCAGAATTCACAATTATTGACCTGTATAATTCTTTTGACAGAGAAGCATTTTTAAAATTTTTGAAAAAGATTCAGTGGCAAAGCATATTCAGCTATAGCCTACCGTTTTCCTTTATTTATGTTTCAAGACTTGTTGCTGCTTTTATTGTTAAAAATTCTTGGCAATTTCAGCTTTTGGGTAATTAAAAATGGAAACCAGGTGAAGTAAAGCAAATTAAAAGGGATTTATTTTATTCTCTTGAATGAGAACGTCGTGGACATGCATGTGCTTTGCATTTAAGTGTTTGATAATTAATATCCACTTACCTACAGGCTCCTTAAAAACCAGTTCAGTGTATTTCCTCAGCCAGGTCATGGGACTCTCTTCCTCCTGAATTCTTTGAGGTTGGGTCTCCCTGTCTCCCCTGTAGTCTCCTGTATAGCTCCTACTTTCCTGGTTCAGTGTAGGATGTCCCCGGGGCACCGAGGCAGGAAGATGAGTTTGGATCTCGTGGAAGAACAAGTGAGCTTTACAGCCACTTCATCCTGCCCTCCTTCACTCTTGGCTCAAACCAACACAGAAACAATTAAGGTTGGTAGCTGCCCTAGAATCTGGCTGCACAGTCAACTTTATTGAACCATTTTTCTACTCTTCAGGTACCTTGTTTGATTATTCCTTGAAAAGCTATTCTGCTGATTTTGTGGTTTTTCCCATTTGCCTTCTCTGCAGCTCAATTTCCAGTATTCCCCAAAGATCTCTCTATTTTGACAACACCTTCTACTTCTCAGACCTCAAAGCAGATGGTTTTCCTGATAATTTATCTCCCCTCATTCTTAAACCCACATCATTGTGGACACTCTTTGTCCGATACCCTGCCTAGATTCTCCGTTCTCCATTTAAAGTTTACAGTCCAGTGATCTAGTGATGCAGAGAGTGCCTTATCTGGAATGTTTCATGCTCATCCTGAGGAAAACCTCTGATTTGTTTTCAAAACCTTGGAAACCAGTTTTGAAAATGTCCCTCATTTTTTTCCTTCGGCGAAGCAGGCAGCTGACACAGCGGCCCCTCCCTGTGTGCCAGCAGAATCCTGCGAGTGGCCCTTCCCCATCACAGGGCTGACCGGCCTCTGCCTCTTTACAAGCTTCCTGCCTCCTCTCTGACAGTTACTTTAATTGTGAAGTTTGCATTCAGTCATTTCCATAGCAACAGTGATCAGGGAATTGATAGTTTTACTTTGTAATTACAACCTTCCTTGGGGAAAGGGTTTAACAGATATCTAGTTGATGCTTTCTTAGTAGACACTGGCGAGACAAAGAAGGGAGCTCATGCTCACAGACCAGGGGAGAAAGATCATTTCAGAGGCTGTGATGGTGCAGGGTTTGAGGGCAGGTACAGGTGTGGGAGCACAGAGGAATGAACTTAGCTCTTGAAATTCATCTCTTATCTCGTAACAGGAACATGATATCTTATGATTGTTATGACATGGATGCAAAAACGTTGCATCACAGTTACAGAAATCAAAACTGGTGGTTATGAGGTAGGGTTGACTAGAAAGGAACACAGTGCAGGTGACCTATTATTTTGTTTTAAGTGATGCTTACACGAGGGTACATGATTGTCAGAATCAATTGGTGGAATATTGGAATATTTCAGATCTATGCATTTATTATATATAAATTTAAAGTTTGTTGTAAGGCAGTGCTCTATGTACTAATATATGGAAAGATCTTCAAGATGTATTAAGAGAAAAAGCAAGGTGGTCCCACTGTATTTCATGACCCCTGGAGGGTATAAACATGCCCCAAATTAAAAAAAAAAAAGCAAGGTGGATATAGGTGTAGATCACACACCATCTTTTAAGGCATAAAGAGGGAAAACTAAGAATCCATGTCTGTCTGCTGCTTGGTGAACAGGAACTCAGTAAGCCTCAGTTCCCCACTCAGGTGGGGAGCTGGTAGCAGTGGCTGACCTGAGAGGTGAGGAGATGGAGAGCAGCTAGCATCTCGGGGGTGGGAAGGCAGGGTCATGAGGAAGATTTCTCACTGTACTATATACCCTTTGTGCTTTTTGGTGTTGGAACCATGTAAACATTTTTCTTATTCAAAAATAAAAAGAAAATGCATTGAAACAGAACTGAGAAGGTTTTAAACTGAGAGATAAATGGTTTCATTATTCTTTATAGCAGGTTATTTACCAACTGAATGTTTTTAAGCAACTTTCAGTGCTGCTTTGGCAGCTAGCCCGGGCATATGTCCCGCCCCCATGCCAGGCACCCTGTAGCAGGCCCCTCTGTATATTGCCCCATCCCAAGTCCGGTCCTGGGAACCTTTCCCCATCATTCTCTTTGGCACTGAAGAGAAAACATCATTTGCCATCTGGATAAGGACTTATGTGAGACATGGCCTCAGTTAGTCTTTAAAAAAACAAACAAACAAAAACACATTTACAGAGCCAGTATCTTCTACTGTATTCTATTTCTACTTGGAACAATACAAGCTTTGCGATCCCATGGACTGTAAGCCCGTGAGGCTCCTTTGCCTATGGAATTCTCCAGGCAAGAATACTGGAGTGGGTTGCCATGCCCTCCTCCAGGGGATCTTCCCAGGGATCAAACCCTGGTCTCCTGCATTGCAGGCAGATTCTTTACTGTCTGAGCCACCATGGAAGCCCCCAGTTATAAACAAGATCTTCTTTTTAAAGAAGATTTCTGGCTTGAATTAGTTAGGGTCTTCTTCCCTTTCTGTGAGTGGGCTCTTTACTGAGCTCATTCTTTCTAACAGTCAGAATTGGGCCCGGACAGACAGAAATCCTGGCCCTCATTCTTTACATTTCAGTGCCCCCTGTCTTATATGAGGAGCCTGAGCAATACCTTCTCTGGTTGATAGGCCAGTGGGAGCGCCATTCACAGGCCTGGAGTCTGCCTCGGCTGGTTTGTTTCATTTCTTCTGGTTCTGAGTTTCCCTCCCAGCGGTCCTACGGGGGCAAGACCAAGATAATTGCTAACTGCCAGAATATCTTAATAAGAACCTTGCAGTCTTTGTTCCTTTACATTTCCTACCTTTCAAATGAAGATGCTGCTAGTTTTTCTTCTGGAAGCCTGGAGAGAATGGAGATATTTTTGAATGCTTATGTATTCTGGACGAAAGACCTTATGAGAAAGAACATCTCATATGGCTTCCATCTATCATTGTTTGGATGTTCTGAACTGTCTCCCTGAAACACACACAAGATGAAATCTGTGTACTTAGCTGTTTAGACGGAGAAGGCAGTGGCACCGCACTCCAGTACTCCTGCCTGGAAAATCCCATGGATGGAGGAGCCTGATGGGCTGCAGTCCATGGGGTCGCTAAGAGTCAGACATGACTGAGCGTCTTCACTTTCACTTTTCACTTTCATGCATTGGAGAAGGAAATGGCAGCCCACTCCAGTCTTCTTGCCTAGAGAATCTCAGGGATGGGGGAGCCTGGTGGGCTGTCGTCCATGGGGTTGCATAGAGTCGGACATGACTGAAGCGACTTAGCAGCAGCCTCAGCAGCAGCAGCCTCAGCAGCCGCAGCAGCAGCCTCAGCAGCCGCAGCAGCAGCAGCAGCAGCAGCAGCAGCTGTTTAGATATAAATGTCTTATCAAAAGAACCTAAATAAAAATAGTTATTGGCCCCTGCTGAGTTTTAGTTCCATGCATCAGGCTTGGGTTTCCTACTTATACTGTCATCTGCAAAAAGGCAACGCCTGTGGACTGGCAGTGGAGTGCTGGCTTGAGAATTGTGCTTGAGCTGTATTGAGCTCTGAGGGCAAGCATGCTGTGATTGATTAGTGATGTCTGCCATGGGAAAGAGATGGGACGTAGTTCAAGGGACAGGCATAGCTTGTTATTTGTGTTTTGCAGTAAATCACTTTGCATCGTTGCATTTTTTTTTTTGCAAATTGAAGATCTGTGACAAACCTGTGTCAAGCAGGCCTATCAGTGCCATTTTTTCCAATTTTCTCTGTCATGTTTTGGTAATTCTCCCAACATTTCAACCTTTTTCATCATATTGTAATGTTTATGGTGACCTGTGATCAGTGATCTTTGATGTTACTATTGCAAAGAGATTATGGATTACTGAAGGCTCAGATGATGGTTAGCATATTTTAGCAATATTTTAAAATTAAGGTAAATATATTGTTTTTTTTTTAGGTCAATGTTATTGCACAGTTGGAAGACTTCACTGTAGTATAAACATAACTTACAGGCATTGAGAAGCCAAAAAATTTGTGTGACTCAGCTTAATTGTGATATTGCAGTTGCAGTAACTATGACATTGCTTTGTTGCAGTGGTATGGAAATCCTGTGGATCTTGTAGAATCCAACCCACAGGATCTCTGAGTATGCCTATATTTGCCAACCTTGCCTTTGTTGGCCCTGCCCTAGTTTTTTTTGTATCTTATGTAGTGCTTAGTGCTTTTACTAAGTGTGTGTTTGTGTTAGTTGCTCAGTCATGTCCTACTCTTTATGACTTTATGGACTATAGCCCGCCAGGCTCCTCTGTCCATAGGATTCTCCAGGTAAGAATACTGGAGTATTCTTTCTGTTCTCCAAGGGGTCTTCCCAACCTAGGGACTGAACCCGGTCTCCTGCCTTGCAGGAAAATTCTTTCTGTCTGAGCCACTTAATGGGCCAGTTTACTAAGTATACAATCAATAAATATTTGCTCATGTTACTTTTTTTCTTTTGAGTTTGCTTTTCTAGAAATAAGATTATCCAAATAAACAAGTGTATCCATGAGATCAGGGCGACTGACGCTGATACTTATAGTGTTTAAGTGGCACAGTACAAGGAACAAAGGTCTGGTTCTGTGCCCTTCTCCCACCTTAAATGAACCTTGGCTAAACTCCTTTGGTTCATAGTTTGAGCTCTGTGTGGTAGATGTTGGCCATCTCCTCTAACAGCTCCTCAGCACATAATACATACTTATTATTGTTCATGGCATCCCCAGTGAGTACTTTAAAATATTTCCAAGGCCTGTCAACCACATGTAGCTTGCTATTTAAAGCAATAGTATAATGGCTAAATGTATTGACCAGATGTCATGTACCCAAGTAGCATTTCAAGTGTTTGCATGTATTAGCTCATTAAAAAAAAAAAAAAACTTTTATTTTATATCAGAATGTAACAGATTAACAACGTTGTGATAATTTCAGGTGGACAGCAAATGGACTCAACCATATATATACATGTATCTGTTCTCTCCCAAGCTCCCTTCCCATCCGGTCTGCCATGTAACACTGAGCAGAATTCCCTGTGCTATACACAGGTCCTTGTCGGTTATTCTTTTTAAATATAGCAATGTCTATACTGTGGATCCCCAAATGCCTAACTATCCTTTCCTCTCATCCTTCTCCTGCTGGAAACTATTAAATCTATTCTGTAAGTCTGTGAGTTAGTTTCTATTTGGTAAATAAGTTCATTTGTATCATTCCGTTTTAGAATCCACAGGTAAGGGGTGGCATACAATATTTCTCCTTCTCTGACTTACTTCATTAAGTATGACAATCTCTAGGTCCATCATTTTTGCTGCAGATGGCATTATTTCCATATATTAGCTCACTTAATCCTCACAAAGTCCTATGAAATAGTTATTCTTATCTTTCCAACTTGAACTCAGAGAGATTAAGTAGCTTGCCCAAAGTCACACAGCTGCTGAGTGGTAAAGCCAGGTTTTCAGCTTTAGGCAGTCTGATATAAACCTGTCTAAACAGGGAGGTGTGCTGAGCACTTGAGCAGGAGGCAGAGACCTGCATGTTCTTGGGAAATTTCTTCTCTGGGCCCTGACTTCCCCATGTATAAAATGCAGGGTTGGATGGGGTGGCTAAGATCCCTCCAAGCTATACCTTATTTGATTCTGAGTTACATACCCAAGATATTGTTAAGCCATGCTGGTGCATGCATCTGTGTTCAGCTGGGTCCAACTCTTTGTGACCCTATGGACTGTAGCCCAGCAGGCTCCTCTGCTTATGGGATTTCCCAGGCAAGAATACTGGAGGGGCTTGCTATTTGCTTCTCCAGGGGATCTTCCCAGCCCAGGGATCAAACCCACATCTCCTGCATTGGCAGGCACATTCTTTACTGCTGAGCCACCTAGGAAGCCTCAAGCCACACTACTCAGTTCAGTTCAGTCACTCAGTCGTGTCCGACTCTTTGCAACCCCATGAATTGCAGCACGCCAGGCCTCCCTGTCCATCACCAACTCCTGGAGTTCACTCAAATTCATATCCATCGAGTCAGTGATGCCATCCAGCCATCTCATCCTCTGTCGTCCCCTTCTCCTCCTGCCCCCAATCCCTCCCAGCATCAGAGTCTTTTCCAATGACTCAACTCTTCGCATGAGCTGGCCAAAGTATTGGCGTTTCAGCTTCAGCATCATTCCTTCCAAAGAACACCCAAGACTAATCTCCTTTAGGATGGACTGGTTGGATCTCCTTGCAGTCCAAGGGACTCTCAAGAGTCTTCTCCAACACCACAGTTCAAAAGCATCACTTCTTCGGTGCTCAGCCTTTTTCACAGTCCAACTCTCACATCCACACGTGACCACTGGAAAACCCATAGGCTTGACTAGACAGACCTTTGTTGGCAAAGTAATGTCTCTGCTTTTGAATATGCTATCTATGTTGGTCCTAACTTTCCTTCCAAAGAGTAAGCGTCTTTTAATTTCATGGCTTCAGTGATTTTGGAGCCCCCCAAAATAAAGTCTGACATGGTTTCCACTGTTTCCATCTATTTCCCATGAAGTGATAGGACCAGATGCCATGATCTTCATTTTCTGAATGTTGAGCTTTAAGCCAACTTTTTCACTTTCCTCTTTCACTTTCATCAAGAGGCTCTTTAGTCTTTCTTTTCTTTCTTCCATAAGGGTGGTGTCATCTGCATATCTGAGGTTATTGATATTTCTCCCGGCAATCTTGATTCCAGCTTGTGTTTCTTCCAGTCCAGCATTTCTCATGATGTACTCTGCATATAAGTTAAATAAGCAGGGTGACAATATATAGCCTTGATGTACTCCTTTTCCTATTTGGAACCAGTCTGTTGTTCCATGTCCAGTTCTAACTGTTGGTTGCTGACCTGCATAGAAGTTTCTCAAGAGGCAGGTCAGGTGGTCTGGTATGCCCATCTCTTTCAGAATTTTCCTCAGTTCATTGTGATCCACACAGTCAAAGGCTTTGACATAGTTAATAAAGCAGAAATAGATGTTTTTCTACAACTCTTCCTTTTTCTATGATCCAGTGGATGTTGGCAATTTGATCTCTGGTTCCTCTGCCTTTTCTAAAACCAGCTTGAATATCTGAAAGTTCACAGTTCACATATTGCTAAAGCCTGGCTTGGAGAATTTTGAGCATTACTTTACTAGCATGTGAGATGAGTGCAATTGTGCAGTAGTTTGAGCATTCTTTGGCACTGCCTTTCTTTGGGATTGGAATGAAAACGGACCTTTTCCAGTCCTGTGGCCACTACTGAGTTTTCCAAATTTGCTGGCATATTGAGTGCAGCACTTTCACAGCATTATCTTCCAGCATTTGAAATAACTCAACTGGAATTCCATCACCTCCACTAGCTTTGTTCATAGTGATGCTTCCTAAGGCCCACTTGACTTCACATTCCAGGATGTCTGGCTCTAGGTGAGTGATCACACCATCGTGATTATCTTGGTTGTGAAAATCTTTTTGTACAGTTCTTCTGTGTATTCTTGCCACCTCTTCTTATATCTTCTGCTTCTGTTAGGTCCATCCCATTTCTGTCCTTTATCGAGCCTATCTTTGCATGAAATGTTCCCTTGGTATCTCTAATTTTCTTGAAGAGATCTCTAGTCTTTCCCATTCTGTTGTTTTCCTCTATTTCTTTGCATTGATTGCTGAGGAAGGCTTTCTTGTCTCTCCTTGCTATTCTTTGGAACTCTGCCTTCAGATGCTTATATCTTTTCTTTTCTCCTTTGCTTTTCACTCTCTTCTTTTCACAGCTATTTGTAAGCACTCCCCAGACAGCCATTTTGCTTTTTTACATTTCTTTTCCATGACTACTCACCCTGAAATCTGACCAGTGTTCTCTGCACGTGTTGGAGATTCACAGACTGAAGTGAAGACTCAAACATTCTCCCCACACACACCAGAATTATAGCTTGTCAAGTGTGAGAAACTTATTTTCCCAAACAATTAGAGGACACCAGTAATTATGTTTAATTCTATATTGAACAGTTTTCCTGTTGTGTCAGCCCATTGTCTTAATTGTGCTTAAGAGCAGCAGGCTGTTATTTTGAGGTTTGTGAAGTTTAAAAATGGCCTTGTGTCTGAGCTTCAGGGAAGCAGAAGAGTTAAGAGCTTGGGCTATGGAGTCAGACACACTTGGTACAAAAGCTGGATCTGCCCCTTACTGGAAATCTTTAGCAAATTTCTTAACTTCTGTAAATGTTGGTTTCCTCACACTGGGGATAATAATGGCATCAGACTCATAGAGGTGTTGTGAAGATCGCAGAGCATATATATGAGGTGCGTGGTGTGGCATTTGGCATGTAAATTTTTCAGATGTTGGCTGTTGTATGGTTTCTTCTTGATTGATTAGATGCTGCTGATGGGCAATCTCTGGACACATTCCAGCCTCCAGCCCTGATGAATGGCCTCGTCTGGGGTAGATCTGGGCTCCAGCCAGGATGGATTGCTGGTGTTCTGCACTAGTTCTGACCTTTGAGGTGTTTGTTGTCTATCTTGTGTCAATTTTAGGTCTATAATTTCATTCCCTAAGGACAAGTAGAATGGAGCTAAGAAATATGGTCAACTATTGGAGAAGTCACAATTGTAAGTCCTTTGGAGAGAACCATGGGGAGTAAGAGCTAATCCTAGCTTTGAGTGGGGGTGTTATCTTGGTAGCTGATAATTTTAAGCTGTATGCAGACATGACCTTAGAAAATATTGAATTACGTAGTGAGAAGTTATTTCCTTTTCATTCCTCTTTCAATCCATCTGATTCTATCAAAGAGAAAGCCTCAGTGTTGTACTATCCTTTAATCTCGAATACTTTGGAGTTTCACTTGTAGTGAAAGGAAAAAGCAAGTGTTAGGTTTGGAGCCCCTGGTGGGCAGTTGTATCTGGCTAGAATTCATTAATATGGCTTTACTTTCTTTCTTTCTTCTTTTTTTTTTTTACTTTATTTTACTTTACAATGCTGTATTGGTTTTGCCATACATTGACATGAATCCGCCACGAGTGTACATGAGTTCCCAATCCTGAACCCCCTCCCACCTCCCTCCTCATATCATCTCTCTGGATCATCCCTGTGCACCAGCCCCAAGCATCTTGTATCCTGTATTGAACATAGACTGGCGATTCGTCTCTTACATGATAGTATACATGTTTCAATGCCATTCTCCCACATCATCCCACCCTCTCCTCTCTCTCAGAGGCCAAAGGTCCATTCTATACATCTGTGTCTTGTGTCTCTTTTGCTGTCTCGCATACAGGGTTATCATTACCATCTTTCTAAATTCCATATATATGTGTTAGTATACTGTATTGGTGTTTTTCTTTCTGGCTTTCTTCACTCTGTTTCATCCATCTCGTTAGAACTGATTCAAATGTATTCTTTTTAATGGCTGAGTAATACTCCATTGTGTATATGTACCACAGCTTTCTTATCCATTCATCTGCTGATGGACATCTAGGTTGCTTCCATGTCCTGGCTGTTATAAACAGTGCTGCGATGAACACTGGGGTACACGTGTCTCTTTCACTTCTGGTTTCCTTGGTGTGTATGCCCAGCAGTGGGATTGCTGGGTCACAAGGCAGTTCAATTTCCAGTTTTTTAAGGAATTTCCACACTGTTCTCCATAGTGGCTGTACTAGTTTGCATTCCCACCAACAGTGTAAGAGGGTTGCCTTTTCTCCACACCCTCTCTAGCATTTACTTCTTGGATTGCAGCCATTCTGACTGGTGTGAAATGGTACCTCTTTGTGGTCTTGATTTGCGTTTCTCTAATAATGAGTGATGTTGAGCATCTTTTCATGTGTTTGTTAGCAATCTGTATGTCTTCTTTGGAGAAATGTCTATTTAGTTCTTTGGCCCGTTTTTTTGATTGGGTCATTTATTTTTCTGGAATTGAGCTGCATAAGTTGCTTGTATATTTTTGAGATTAGTTGTTTGTCTGTTGCTTCATTTGCTATTATTTTCTCCCATTCAGAAGGTTGTCTTTTCACCTTGCTTATAGTTTCCTTTATTGTGCAGAAGCTTTTAATTTTAAATTAGATCCCATTTGTTTATTTTTGCTTTCATTTCCTATATTCTGGGAGGTGCATCATAGAGGATCCTGCTGTGATTTATTTCGAGAGTGTTTTGCCTATGTTCTCCTCTAGGAGTTTTATAGTTTCTGGTCTTACATTTAGATCTTTAATCCATTTTGAGTTTATTTTTGTGTGTGGTGTTAGAAAATGATCTAGTTTTATTCTTTTACAAGTGATTGACCAGTTTTTCTGAAGAATCAAATAGTGAAAATGAGTATACTACCCAAAGCAATCTACAGATTCAACGCAATCCCTATTAAGCTACTAGCGGTGTTTTTCACAGAACTAGAACAAATAATTTCAAGATTTGTATGGAAATACAAAAACCCTCGAATAGCCAAAGCAATCTTGAGAAAGAAGAATGGAACTGGAGCAATCAGCTTGCCTGAGTTCAGGCTCTACTACAAAGCCACAGTCATCAAGACAGTATGGTACTGGCACAAAGACAGAAATATAGATCAATGGAACAAAATAGAAAGCCCTGAGATTAACCCACACACCTATGGACACCTTATCTTCGACAAAGGAGGCAAGAACATACAATGGAGTAAAGACAATCTCTTTAACAAGTTGTGCTGGGAAAACTGGTCAACCACTTGTAAAAGAATGGCTTTACTTTCACTGTATTTTTTTTTTTTTCTCTGCTTTTTACTTATAGCACTTAATACTACTGTTTCACTTATAATAGTAGTATGAAAGTTTCATTGAAAGTATATTTAAGGAAAGATGAATTGATTTAAAGAAAAATGCTAAATTGAAAGTGAATGGGAAATTCCCTGGCTCTCCAGTGGTTAAGACTTCATGTGTTGGTGTAGGTTTGATCCCTGATCAGGAAGCTAAGACCCCATATGCCTCACAGCCAGAAAACGGAAACAAAACAGAAGCAGTATTATAAGAAATTCAATAAAGACTTTAAAAATGGTCCACATCAAAAAAGCCTTAAAAAATGTGAGTGGATAGTACATGGCTGCAGCAAAAATTGTGATGCGTGCGTGCTCAATCATTTTCAGCTCTTTGTGACCCCATGAACTGTAGTCCCACCAGGCTCCTCTGTTCATGGAATTTTCCAGGCGAGAGTGGATCGCCATTTCCTCCTCCAAAAATATTGTGATGGTGGCACTCAAAGCTCTGAGTTGGGGAATGATGCTTTAGAGAGGGAAGGGGACAAAAACTTTATCCTAGGGCAGGCCAGCATTTTGAAAGAAGTGAGAGGAACACCTAGAGAATGCAGAGCTGCAGGGGAAATCCTGCGGGAAGCGGGAGGCGGACACACGGGCAGACATTGCAGAGGGCTCAACAGTGATGGCAGAAGCAGTGTAGCTGGGCTTGCCTATGGACGACGGAGAGGCCTCTGCTGGTACCCGCTTAGCACAGGGTCAGCATTGCCCGAGCAATGAGTCAGAGGCAGGAAACAGGCGGTGCTTTCGGCTTTCTTCTAAGAAGCTTGGTATTTTGAGGTAGAAGTAAGGTGGATGGGAGTATTTGTTTTAGAATAGTAAAGACATGGGCATGTTCTTAATGAATGGAAGAGGAGCTGGCAGAGACACATGTGGGAGGGGATAGATGAAGCCAGGGCCAGGGATGCAGGAGGATGGGTTTCCCTAGGATGGAGGGAGGAAGAGCAAGACTTCCCTGGGCGGGAGGGAAGGGGAGAGACTGAGGAGAGAGGCGGGAAGTTGCTTCTCCTTTCAGTAAATTCTGCAAGTAAATGCTAGCCCAGTCTTGATGTTGAAACTATTCAGCAGGAGAGGAGGGAAGAGAGCAAACAAGAGTGCCTAGGGGGAAGCAGGTGGCTGTGGAAATGAAGACTGGGGAGATCTAGGTAAATACCTGCTCATTGATCTTTTGGAAGCACAGGGAGGAAGGGACTTTCCCCGCAGGGAGTCTTGGTGCTCAGGGCATGATGTTGTTACAAAACCGAGGGCAAGGCAGCTAGCAGCTGATTTCCAGACCCATCAGAAAGATGAATCCAAAAGCCAGCCCTTTGGGGCCCTCTGGTGCTGTCTTGTGAGGCTTCTTGAATTGAGGAAGACCAGTAGAGAGGCCTGGGGTATACATCCAACTGTAGCCTCTCAGCCCAACTGGAGCCTCTCCTCGAGCTGTTTTAGAGAAAAAGCAGTGATTTCCTGTCACTTGAGGGCATCCGGAGGTCCAGCCTGTAGTCTCCAGGCCGGAAGTCCCCTGCCCTGTCTCAGATCTTTCCAACCTACTCAAATGCTACTGCTTACTGTTCCCACTGAAAGTTCTGGCTGGCCTGGCTTTCCTTTTGTTACAGCATTGCCTACGGTCCCAGAAATGGGATCGATGTGGTAAAATCATTCTTGTTCACCAGCATGAACAGTAACGCTTTCCAGGCACCTCAGATGGTGACTTTGAGAATCACTGTCCATTTGCATTTTCCAGAGAAGTACATCAGAGACAGAGGAGATGGGGTAAGGCCTGGCTGCTTCCCTCCAGATAGTTGCCATTCAGCTGGGAGAGAAAACACACATTCCCAAAAGGAGAAGAAAATAAACCAAGAAAAAGACTTCTCAGCAGGTGGGATATGAAATGGTCCTTGAAGAAAGAGTAGGATTAAGAGGAAGCATTTGCGGTTTGACAAACAATTAAAGGGACACCAGAGCTTGCCAGGGTCCATCGAGACCCCACTGTCTGGACATTCTTTATCTACTTCATCTGTTAGGCTGAGGGTGAAAGTCTTTTCTTCTCCCTTCAAGGGAGACGGAGAGCAGCTATCTCAATTTATTTGAAAAATATCCTAAATAAGCTATCATGAATCACTCTCTAGGATTTCTCTCTTCCAGACAAAATAAGGCTTGGTCCATCAATCCCCACTTTTATATTTCAAATCTCTTAGTCACTGTAGAGTCACACCCTGGCCTTAACAGAACAGGAGATGGGTTAAGAGTGTGGTCCTGGCTCCGTTCTGTACTTACTCACTGGACAGCCTTGCGCAGGTCATCTCCACTATAAGCCTCGCTTTCTCTAACTGTGAATCAGGTGTTCGAATATTCTGGGGCTGTCTTGGGATTCACGGAGATGATTTCTTCCCTCTATGGTGCTGTGGTTCCAACAGCTGACAAGTGTCTTGTCTTTCTACCCTTCCCAGCAGCGCTCTTAGGATCAGTCCCAACTGTCTGGAGAGGTGCTGCTCGCCCTGCAACCTTCTGAAGGCTGATTAAAATAGAAAAGGACTACTTTGTCTGAGACTTCACATTTTTAAGCTGACACTTTTTTTTATTAAAACTCCTACAGAATAATACGATGGAATGAATCTGTGAAGCTATCTACGTAATGAGGCCAGTGTGACACCAAGTCCCTGAAAATATCAGCCAGATCTCCAGTATCACTTTAACTTTAGCATTCATGGAGTTTAAAGGACCTCAGAGAGGAAAACCGCTTTCCTTGCCAGCTGTTTTGCCTCCCCAATCAGACCCTGGACTCTTGGTTCTCATGGACTATGTCTTTGTCACTGTTGGCCTGCTAAGATTTGGCAGGTTGCTTGACACAAGAGAACATCAACAGTTATATGTTAAATAAATAAACAGAAGTATTTTTTAATTAGAAAATTTGGGAAAAAAGTGAAGGAAATGGAAGTCAAGGAGTAGAACCCAGAGTAGTTTCAGGAGTGAGTGTCACTAACTCAGGGTGGCTCCAGATGCTCTGAAGTTCATTCTCCCCACAGTGAAGCCCCTGGATTCTGTACACAGAGGAGCACAGGCAGTGGGGTCAGGCAGCCCTGGGCATGATTATGGATCTGCCATGTCTCAGTTGAGTGATGTTAGGGAATCTGCTGCCCCTGTCATGTGGGGCTATGTGTGATAGCATTGCTTCCGTGGGGTTGTTGTGGGCATGAGAGATGTTGACTTGAGGTGCTTGGTACCTCGGGCTTTATTCTCACCTTGATTTCTGGACTGTTTGGATGATGACTTCAGTTAGCATGCTTGAACTTTGAGGCTGAAGGAGGAGAGGCAATCTCTCAAGGGTGTTCTGAGAATAAGGATGAATAAGGCCTTCCTGGCCTGGGCAGCCTTGATGTTGGGTTGACTTTAAGTGACCTGAGGTCTCTGATTCTTATATCGAGATTATTGTATCCGACTCTTGGACATTTGCTAGAATCCATCTAGTGGTTCTTTGTCATTCATGCTTGCAACATGCATTTCACCCTCGCCCCCAACCCACCTTTTTTCTTTATCCATTGCCCAGTCTACCCAAGCTGTCCTTTCTTTGTGGACTTCTAAAAGACCTCCTAAGTGGTCTTCATGTTTCCTTTACTTCTCATTGCCTCCACAAACACCAAGTCCCTACAGAGCATACAAAGTCATATTTTTAAAGGAAAATGTAATTGTTAGTTGCTCAGTTGTGTCTGACTCTTTGTGACCCCATGGACTATAACCCTCCAGGCCCCTCTGTCCATGGAATTATCCAGGCAGGAATACTGGAGTGAGTTGTCATTCCCTTCTCCAGTGATTCTTCCTGACCCAGGGATTGAACCCAGGTCTCACACATTGCCAGCAGATTCTTCACCATCTGAGCCATGAAAGCAGAAGTCAAATCAGGCCATTCCTTTGCTTAAGGGTACATTAAAAGGTATGATAATCCTTAGGTGCATCCATGTTACTACAAATGGCATGCTTTTGCTCTTTCTTTGTGGCTAAGTAGTATTCCAGTGTATATATGTACCACATCTTCTTTATCCATTTGTCTCTCAATAGACATTTATGTTGCTTCATATCTTAGCTGTTGTGAATAGTGCTGTTATGAACATAGGAGTGCATGTACCTGTTTTGAATTAAACCATAATGGAAAAGAATATAAGCAGAGAATGTATATGACTAAGTCACTTTGCTGTGCAGCAGAAATTAGCACAACATTGAAAATCAGCTATGTATGTGTGCTCAGTCATGTCTGACTTTTTAGGACCCCCTGGACTGTAGCCCCCAGGCTCCTCTGCCCATGGAATTTTCCAGGCAAGAATACTGGAGTAGGTCGTCATTTTCTACTCCGGGGGATCTTCCCTTTGCAGGGGTTGATCCCATGTCTCTTGCATCTCCTGCATTGGCAGATGGATTCTTTACCACTGCACCACCTGAGAAGTCCTTAAATATATAGCAATTTAAAAAAGAGTACATTACAAGGATGCATGACTGGACTTTCTAGCACCGACCCTCTTTGTGGCTCTTTCCTGTCATCTCATACCACCCTGCTCTTTGCTCTCCAAATACATCAGCCCACTTTCCAATAAGCCCAGTGCTTCCTAACTCAAAGCTGCACTGTCTTGGTTGCCTCTGCCTGGAGTACCCTACTTGTTGCCTTTCCTGTGGCTGGCAAGCCTTCAAGCCCCCATTCTCTGTCCCATGCTCCATGCCATTGTCCTGACCCTCTGTATTTCCGTCCCATCAGAATACCAGCAGAATTGATCTCTGTTATGATTTCACTGCTTATAGACTGTTTCTTCCCACTCTGTTTGAATAACAGCTTCCCTGGTGGCTCACACGGTAAAGAATCTGCCAGTAGTGCAGGAGACCCGAGTTCAATCTCTGTGTCAGGAAGATCCCCTGGAGAAGGGAATGACTATCCACTCCAGTATTCTTGCCTGGAGACTTCCAGAGGAATTCCAAAGGAATTCCAGAGGAGCCTGGCAGGCAACAGTTCATGGGGTCGCAAAGAGCTGGACATGACTGAGTAACTAACACTTTCAAAGGCAGGGAACCCATATCTCATCACCACTGAATTCCCAGTGTCTAGAACAGTACCTGGCACATGAAGGAGTCTTAATATTTGTTGAATAAAGTGGTGAGAAGAGAAACTCTAAGTTGGTAACACTATACAAAATATATCCAGCTGTGTGATGCTATTGAGGGGAATCTGAGAGGTGAGTCTCAGTGCTTGTGGGTATAAGAGAAAATAATATTTCCATCCTCATAAGAGACAGGAACCATCTCTGATGCAGAAACACTGTTGGACTGTGATGGTGTCTAGGTGAATCAGGTGGATCTTTGTGGTCCTGAGTCTGGAATGGGGGAAAATCAAGAGCTCTGAAATCCGATCCCCCTCCTTCTGCTCCTTACTAGCTGTGTGATTGTTCCGGATTATCTCTGGACTCTGATTTTCCCATCTATAACATGGGACAGTAATACCAGCCTCCTTCCATTGCTGTGGAGATTAGACATGGTCTATGTCTGGCACATGCAGCTCCTCAATAAATGGCAGCTTTTATTTTGGGGGAAAATTTCAGAATTCCAGTTCAAGACATGACATCTGAAATCCAATTTAAACAGCTATTAAACACTTAATAATTATCATAAATACTGCAGAGAATCCAAAGATGGGTAAGATAGAAAAACTGTCTTTTAATAACTAAAAATATATGAAAGGGTAATATTAGTCATCATGCTGATAACAAATGTGTGTACAATACTTTGCAATTGATAAAGTGGTTTTGTTTGCTTTTTATTAATTGCTTCTCACTGACACTGTGTGAAGCAAATATAATACAGGCTTTGTGACCCTGTGCAAGGCAGGGGCCTCTCTGAATCTGACCTTGTCACTTATAAAATTCAAAGAGTGATAGTTATTTAGAGAGTAATTGTGCAAAATCTGTGATGACCCAGGCAAAAACATAGGGTCTGGCAGGTGAGAGTCACTCAAATAAATTTTCTCACCCTAATCTCTGACCTGGATCCTGTTTTCTTATAACATAGTGCTTCCAGGTGACTGATAAGAAGGAGCTTGTGATCAGAGATCAGAGTCCTCCTGGAAACATATCAAAGTGTCATAGAAGTTCAAAGAAGGAATGAATGAGAGAGAGAGGGAGAGAGATGAAATAAGAGAGAGCAAGCATCTATTCAAGAGGCTCAAGAAAAAGCTCTATGTTGGGAGAGATTGCATTGCTATGAGGTTGAGAGAACAGGTTGTGCTTTGACAGATAACAAGGTGAAGGGTGTCAAATTCCCTTAGAGGGAACAGTTACAGCAGTGAGGCGGATGCAGGCAAGTTGCTGTGAGCTCATTGCTGGTGTGGAGTAGGGGAAGGACCCACCGTGAGGTGGTTAACTAAGGGGCTCATGTACAGTAGGGCATCCTAGCAAGGGACTGTCAATTTTTTTAGGAGCAGGGCCAAAGGCTCATGTATTTGGCAAAGAACATAGGAGGCAAGATAAGCGGACCACCGAGAAGGCTCTTGCACAAGGGTAGGCAAAAAGGAATGATGGTTGAGGTGCAAAGCAAGCGAGAACAAAGAAATGAATCAGCACTCTGTGGCAACCAACAGTGACAGCGGCGAGGGAGAGCTGCGAGCGAGAAAGCTCTGAGTTTCCAGTTTAGAAGCCTGGGGGCTGCGACTGAAATGGGGAGGCAGGGGAGGAGGGCGAGGAAGAAAACAGCGTGTTCCCTTGTCAACATGCATTGTCTAGGGTGTTTGAGGCCAAGCAGCTGGAAGTTTTAATCAAAACTTGGGGTTAAGAATGGTCTCATATGAGTGTTGCACACAACTTACATGGCTGAAACTAGGAGAGTGTCTGAGCTCTTTCATGGGAGAGAGGACAGAGGAAGAGGATGCAAAGAGAGAAGAGGTCCAATGAAAGAGCTGGGGACATTCTTTATTTGGAGGTAACAGCAGGGAGAACTAGTGACAGGAAGACAAGAAGGGGTACTGAATGACTGAGTGCAGGGTCCAGGGAGACAGTGGATCAGACTTTTACCACCGCAGGGCTGGTGCACTGTTCTAAACGCTTTTGAACTTTGGAGGACATTGCAGGCTGACAGAAGGCTTAGATATAATGACTAGGAGGCCGTGGAGCCCTTTAAGAAAGCAGTTGAATGAGGACAAAAATTTGATGGCGGGATGTAAGAGGAAAGAATGAGGAAGTATTAGGAGCAAAATACCAACCTTTCTTCTAAATAGTTTGACTGAGAAAGAGGACCAAGTTGGGGCAGTGGTTTCAGGGAGAACAAAGAAAAAAATTAATAAAAGAATAAAACATTGGCTCCTTCTTTTCTTAAAGCATGCTAATGAAGACGCTATATAAAGGGACCATGTGATGAGAATGGATGAACACAGGGTCCGTTCTCAAAGGAGAAGGCACCCACAAGCAGCTCTTCAGGTAATTGGGTGCCTATTAAACAATTATAGCCCTAAATACAGTAGTTGAGCAAAAGCAGCTTGAAATAATAGGTTTAAACTGTTTTCTTGCTGACCCATCCTAGGGTTGGTCATGAAGAAGATGCACCTGCCTTCCCTGCCTTCTTCCTGTAGTCCTGTCTTTCCCTGTTTGGCCAGGAAACTCCTCGCCTCTCCAACTATCTACTCAGAATGAACAATTGATTTATCTTGGCTCTATAAAGTAATGACTCTGATAAGCTAATTGCTGCTCCTGGCAGAAGACTAGAAAGCTCTTTCTGATTACAGCCTTCTGGAACCATACTGGTTTCTCTTGTTGTCTAATCCATTAATGGATCACATGGTAGAGCTTCAAGTCAGGAGGAGGGGCATGAGCAGGCAGAATAAAGTGTTGGGAGACTTTGCTCTTTAAATCCCGCCTTGTGTGTGGCCAGCTAGCCCTTCCAGTGCCTTAAGTACTAACAAATATGGTGTCCTATCCTCTGAGCAAAATTTTAAAATCTTTTGAAAGATGCAAGGCTTCTGTGTCCTTTGCACTTAAAACAACTTCTCTTAGATTTACTGATTACAAAATTGTGGCTGAATTCAGCAACACTAAATCTTTAAAACAAGTACATTTTGGGGGCATGTCCCAAGAACCTCATTGGCTAACTGGGTAAGTCTGCCTCTATGGGTCAGACTCCCTTCTCCTGGATGAAGATATGTTCTCATTGGACTGAGATGCATGAGCCTCGTACAGCCTGAGTTGTAGGCCCATCTGTTCTAGACTTTGCTGGCTGTGGAACAGCTATTAAAGTCTGCACAGAACAGCTCACCTTTATAGTGATAGTGCTTTCAGATCACACAGGGCTGGGACCCTGGACTCAAACCGTGACATAGTTACCCTGAACTGAACAACTATTGGTGTGGGTTAATGTCATTATTCTATTTTATGCCACATTTTTTTCTCCTGTAATGTATGGGAGTCATTTTTTTCCGTACTATGTAAAAGAAGCCATTGCTTTTACATATTGGGTTATACTGTGTCATGTCCTAAACCCGAATGTGTAGAATTCTTAGAAAATCTACAGTTGAAGGTTAAATATGTTCTTGGAGGATCAATGACAGGATGCAATATGGTGTTATGGGTGGAAGGCTTGGCTGGGAACCAAGCATTCTGGATCCTAGTCTCGGCTCAAATTGTTGCTTTGCACAGATCTGGGAAGTGATTCTCCAAAAGGGAAGCCTCCCGTTCAGCCTCCAAAGTCACGAGGAACAAATAGAGACAAGGGACCTGAACATACCATAAGAGCAAAATTGCCATCTAGTACATGGGAGAATCATAATATATAAGCTATTTCTGAAGAGTGAAAAATGAGTAGAATGCTAGTTAATTTCTAGTAAATATTTGCAGTGCCTATTTGTCAGAAGCCTCTGTATGCACTGTTAACCAAGGGAACGTTTGGGGAAAAGTTTTGTTTCATTTTTTAGGTAAAAGGAAGAGAACATACGTGTGTTACCGTGTGGCTTCTGTGTTGTTGGAGGTGTCACCTGAGTCCTGGCCTCCCTGGGGGAGGGCTGCAGAGGGGCAGTTTGCCTGGATTGCCCAGTGCTTTGCCCAGTAGGCTGCCCCCAGGGCAACATGCCCAGTAAGAAGGCTCGCAGTCATTTTTACTCTCTTCCATTTGGCAAAATAATACCTTTAGTGAAATAGCTTTTCACTTCTTCTCCAGTAAGAAAGGTTTGGTTTTTCTTTTTCTTTTTTTCAGAATTGACCTGTCAGAAAATCACATCTCCTGAAATAACCATAGCAACAGTTTTATTCATTTCTCCAAGTATATAGAATGTTGAACTCAGCTCCCAGTTTAAAGATTATGTTCTCTCATGCTTTATGTATCAAGACAGAGGCCAACCTTACGGGGAAAAATTCCAGAACCTCTGTGATCTTCATTATTATTACAACGTGTTAGAGCTGGAATGAGCCAGTCTTTTACTTTACAGAGAGGAGGAGACCCAGAAAATAGAGGTAAATTGTTTAAGGTGACAGGGTATGTGGGTGTGAGGTCTGGGAGTAGAACAAGTCCCTCTGACTCTCTCCTAAACTCTCCATGTTTGTAGATGAGGGCACAGAACAGTTAATGAGTGGAGACTGAGGGGAGTTCATTGTATTTCGATCTGAAATAAAGATCACATGCAAATAAGCATCTTACTTTTGAAACACAGACTTCATTAGTTTCTCTAACAAAAGTAACACTTCTGTCTTCATTTTTTCTTTTAGCCAGACAGTAATTCTTCATTATCACTTGGGCAGTTTGCCTTCCCAGAGTGGTTTTTCTTTTTTTTTTTTTTTATAGCTGTCTGTAGTTTTGACAGGGCTTGTGTGTCCACCCAACAGGACTTTGGGTTGAAAGAAAAGAACTGAGGCTGGTTTCCTGCAGGAGAAAGGCTTACAAGATTCACACTTGTGTGTTGCCTTTGTTCATTCTCAAGACTTGCAGAGGTTGGCATTGCCTTGGCAACTCTGGTGGAAGCCGATTGCTGCTTGGTGGATGTCAGTTTTATGGCAGCCTCTCCTGGAAACAGCCCTGGCTTTGGCCAGAACTGGCACCAGCCACCTTCCTTGGGGCACAGAGCCAACGTGGGGCAGGAGATGAGAATGTCTGGGCCCAGCTCTGGTTTAGTGTTTTATACTCAGTCATGGAGTCATCCCAGCATAGATAGGGCAGGCGATGGAGTGGTGGGGAGAAGATGGAGCTGGAAGGTTCAGCTGATAGGAGAAGTCCAACTGATTGGCTTCAGGGTCTCCCTGTGAGGCTACATTTATAGGTTAGTGGATCCAACTAATAAAACGGTGGTTATATAGGATTTATCGGTGATGGGAGAGAGCTGGTCACTGCTGGGTATGGTATGCTTCTGTGCAGTGGGGTTTCTTTCTGCTTTGGGAATTTGCTAGTTCCAGAGACTTAGGAAGGTAGGTGATGGGGTAAAGAGGAGTAAAGGGATGCAGAAAGAGGGTAACTCCATGACTGCTAAAATCTTGGAGGTCAGGGATAAGAAAGGTTAGTAACAAGTGACATTTCTGATATGCTGGAGAGAGATTGGGTTGGCCAGGAAGTTGGAGTTTTTCTGTAAGATGGTGCAGGGAAAAACCTGAACAAACTTTTTGGCCTACCCAATACAATGAGTATAGATTGCCTCCCTCCCTCCAGGCCCCCAGCACCCTTTGATGAAAAAGACTTTTTCTAGGATAGTGTCCCAAGCCCACGGCTTGTTAAATTTTGACAAGCATTTCAGTTTCCACTCACCCTCCTGTCTGGACATGAGCCAAATGTGATGGCTCCATATTTAACAGTGACTCAGCAAACCCAGAATCTCTTAGGACACACTTACTGAATGAAAGAGCAGAACGTCTAGGATTTCCCCTTAACTTGGGCCTTCCCAGAAGCAAACACAGAGAAGGGATTCAAGTGCACATTTCCATGGGAGGTGACTCCTGGACACACTGAAGAATGGAGAAGTAAGGCAAGGAAGAGGAAGAAACCAACAGAGCGTGTCATCACGCAGGTTACCACCATGGATGACGCGAGTTCCATCCCAGTGGGGACTCTGGGAGCCAGTTTGGAATACTTGCCTCAGAGTCACCCCACCTCCACTGGTACCTCTGGGTGAGGGAGCTTAAGCCCCAACTCCTGTCAGTCATTGATGACTGAGGACTGCTGGGCTGCTGCTGGGGAATCCTCTGGCCTGCCACAGGTGACAGGGAGGGCTCTGAGCCAGAAAAGTCCTCAGGCAGAGACACAGGTGCTGGAGGTTGGGCCAGCGTGTGTGGAGATGATGAAGACTCTGAGGATGCCGTCAGGACCCTCGACGCACCTGGTTTAGGTTTGCAGTTGGTAAAATCACAGACGTTTCCTGGAGGCTCCAGAGCTATGATTGCAAAGCTGGTATCTCCAAGTGCCTGCACCAGACACAGCTCCTCCCTTTCCCTGAACAGGCTCTGTGGCTGAATGTGGAAATTCTATTTATTTTTAAAGAGTGTAGAGGGTGGCCTTAGAACAGAGTAATGTTTTTGAGAGATATCTCCACCCTGGAAGTTAAGGGGCCCCAGAGTTCTGTGGGTGCAGAGCTCACGAGTGGCAGACCTGGGGGATTGGGTGCCCAAGCTGTCATTTGGCACTTGGCTGGTAAGGGCACCAGCACGCCAAGTCTTGGAGTTACTACATTGTGAGTGATTGTCACATATTGCCATCACTCCCTTTAAAGGGTCATTGCTCAGTAATTTTGCAATAGAAATGCCCAGTGTAAACTGACTCAGGTTTTGTATTCCAGGATAGCGCTGACCATGTCTTGAGCATCTGCTACAACAGCAGGCACAGCACTGGCAAATCTAATCCTCACAAGAGGCCTGAATTGCAGATATTATTGGCTTTGTTTTACAGATGAGGAAACTGAGCTTCAGAGAAATGGGAGCTGTATTGAAGAGTATTTGGGTTCCTGTCCACCTTTTGGCAGTCTGCTTTCTTTGGGCACCATTCAGCATAGGCCTCTGGAGCAAGAAGTAGAAAACCCCTATTCTAAATCCTTTTATAAATCCCCTCCTCCTGGTCCGCTGTTCTCTTTCTTAAAGCATGTGGATGCGTACAACTTATAGGTTTCACAAAATGATTCTTTCATCCTGGGTCATTGTATAAATGCTAAGATACCAGCAAAACAATGTGTTATAATGCCTGGGAACACCTGTGTATCCATAATATATATTGAAATCAATTTTACAATGTGTCAATTTAAAAACTTCTCCTCATGTTACTAAGAAACACCGCTGCATGCACACTAGAATGCCTATAATAAAGAAAACAGATAATTACAAGTGTTGGCATGGCTGTGGAGAAATTGGAACCCTGATATGCTGCTGGTATGAATGTAAAATGGTAAACAATTTGGAAAATAATTTGTCAGTTCTTCAAAAAGTTAAGCATAGAGTTATTGTATCACTCAGAAATTCTACTCCTAGTTATAAACCCAAGAGAAATAAAAATAAATGTACACATAAAAACCTCCCATAAATGTTTATAGTAGGACTCATAATAACCAAAAACTAAAAACAGCTCAATGTCCATCAATAGGTGAATGGATTCATAAAATGCATTCATAAAATGCATACAATATAATTTTATTCAGTCTTGAAAGTGAATGAAGTGATTCACGAGACAACATAGATGAACCTTGAAAATATTGTATTTTGAAAGAAACTTGTCACAAAAAGCTACATATTATATAATCCCAGAACAGACAAATCTGTAAGGACAGAAAGAGGTTAGGTTGCTTAGCTGCTGTTGTTCAGTCCCTCAGTGGTGTCCAACTCTTTGCAGCACGCCACGCTTCCCTGTCCATCACCATCTCTTGGAGCTTGCTCAAACTCGTATCCCTTGAGTCGGGGATGCCATCCAACCATCTTATCATCTGTTGTCTCCTCCTCCCACCTTCAGTCTTTCCCACCATCAGGGTCTTTTCAAATGAGTCGGTTAGTATTGGAGCTTCAGCTTCAGCATCAGTCCTTCCAGTGAATATTCAGGACTGATTTCCTTTAGGACTGACTGGTTTGATCTCCTTGCAGTCGAAGGGACTCTCAAGAGTCTTCTTTAACACCACAGTTCAAAAGCAGCAATTCTTCAGTGCTCAGCCTTCTTTATGGTCCAGCACTCACATCCATACATGACTAATGGAAAAACCATAGATTTGACGATACAGACCTTTGTCAGCAAAGTGATGTCTCTGTGTTTTAATATGCTGTCTAGGTTTGTCATAGGTTTTCTTCCAAGGAGCAAGCATCTTTTAATTTCATGACTGCAGTCACCATCTGCAGTGATTTTGGAGCCCAAGAAAATAAAATCTGTTGTCACTGTTTCCCCATCTATTTGCCATGAAGTGATGAGACTGGATGCCATGATCTTAGTGTTTTGAATGTTGAGTTTTAAGCCAGCTTTTCCACTCTTTTCTTTTCAACCCTCATCAAGAGTCTCTTTAGTTCCTCTTCCCTTTCTGTTATAAGGGTAGTGTCATCTGCATATCTGAGGTAATTGATATTTTTCCCGGCAATCTTGATTTCAGCTTGTGCTTCATCCAGCCCAGCATTTCACATGATGTACTCTGCATATAAGTTAAATAAACAGAGTGACAATATAAAGACTTGACATACTCCTTTCCCAATTTTGAACCAGTCCATTGTTCCATGCCTGGTTCTAACTGTTGCTTTTGGACCTGCATACAGGTTTTGTTGGAGACAGGTAAGGTGGTCTGGTATTCCCATCTCTTTAAGAATTTTCCACAGTTTGTTGTGAGCTACATAGTCAAAAGCTTTAGCACAGTCATGAAGTGAAAGTAGATGTTTTTCTGGAATTCTCTTGCTTTTTCTATGATACAACGGATGTTGGCAATTTGCTCTCTGGTTCCTCTGCCTTTTCTAAATCCAGCTTGAACATTTGGAGGTTCTTGGTTCATGTACTGTTGAAGCCTGACTTGGAGAATTTTGAGCGTTACTTTACTAGCATGTGAAATGAGTGCAGTTGTGCATAGTTTGAACATTCTTTGGCACTGCCCGTCTTTGGGATTGGAACGAAACCTTAGCTTTTCCAGTCCTGTGGCCACTGCTGAGTTTTTCAAATTTGCTGGCATATTGAATGCAGCACTTTCACAGCATCATCTTTTAGGATTTGAAATAGCTCGGCTGGAATTACATCACTTCCATAGACTTTGTTTATAGTGATGCTTCCTAAGGCCCACTGGACTTCACACTCCAATATGGTGGCTTAGGGTTGGGGAAATTGAGAGGCTGCGGTGTGACTGCTGATGGGTACAGAGCTCCTTTTGGGGATGATGAAGATGCTCTGAAATTAGACAGTGGTGATAAGCGCACAACCTTGTGAATGTTCTGACAACCACTGATATGTACCTTCTTATTAAGGGGTGCATTTCATGGGATATGAATTGTATTTCAGTAACCAACACAGAACTTCTTTTCCCAGAATACTTGTGTTGATTAAAAAAATAAATATCACCATTAACCCAAAGACTTCCTGTTTTTTAGCTAATGTTTTGGAAACATTCTTTCAGATTGTTTGCCTAGTCCTGGACAGTTTGGAAGTTTATCTTATTTGATTTATTCTCGTGCAAGCTAATATAATGTTTTACTGATGTCTTAACTTTGGATATCTTCGGAGTCCTTCAAGCAAGACAAATCCATACCCCTTTCATGAAGGGGGCACATATGTCTTTCTCCAGAGAAAAGAGATTTGGACTTTGAACACTCAGCTCCCAAAGTGAAACAAGGCTACCGTGGTGTAGATGGAGGCAGGTCTCTCAGCCTTGGTTTGTCTTGTTCTGACACTTGGAGGATAGTGTCAGATCTAATGCTTCAGAGAGGCAGATTTTAAATCAGTACAAGGGACTTCCCTGGTGGCGCAGTGGATGAGAATCCACCTGTCAATTCACGGCACATGCGTTGGGTCCCTGGTCGGGGGAGACTCCACGTGCTGTGGAGTGACTAAGCCCATGCATCACAGCTGCTGAGCCTGTGTGCTGCAGCTGCTGAAGCCTGCATGTCCAGATCCTGTGCTCCACAAGAGAAGCCTCCTCACACCATAGCAGAGTAACCCTGCTCCCTGCAACTAGAGAAAGCCTATGCCGAAAGCAGCAAAGAGCCAGCATAGCCAAAAATAATAAATAAAAAAATTCAAATAAATCGATACAAGAACAAACTTAGTAACAGTTAGAGCTAGTTGGGTTTCAGGCGGGTTCCTGGTTGCCTCTTAGACTGTGCAGATGAGTTGTACTTAAGAGGGGATTGGACAGACTGACCCTCTAGTTCATGTTAACTCTGAGAAGTGGTGATTCTGCTGATAATTCCCTTGCTGTACTGCTCCAGCTGTCATAGCAAGGACTCTTTATTTGTTGAACTAATCAGTTGTATATTTGGAAATAGTATAGAAATGATGGAAAGGAAAACAGGGGGAAAAGTTCCAGAGTCTCATGCTTGTTTCTTTGATGTTCAGAGAGGATAATTGATTCTAAAACCAGAACTCAGAATACAAGACAGGGAGCCAGGAGGTCTGGACTCTAGATGGACCTGCCACCTACGCAATTAACTAGGTAACTTTCACAAATCGTCTAGGCTTTCCCAATCTTGTTTATTTCTAAAACACAATGTTGCGTCTGGGTGACCTGGAAGAACTGTTTGGCTCTGAAAAATTCTAAAAATTTTCTGAGTAAATTCTTGCCTCCTTTGTCGAAGATAAGGTGTCCATAGGTGTGTGGGTTTATCTCAGGGCTTTCTATTTTGTTCCATTGATCTATATTTCTGTCTTTGTGCCAGTACCATACTGTCTTAATGACTGTGGCTTTGTAGTAGAGCCTGAAGTCAGGCAAGTTGATTCCTCCAGTTCCATTCTTCTTTCTCAAGATTGCTTTGGCTATTCAAGGTTTTTAGTATTTCCATACAAATCTTGAGATTATTTGATCTAGTTCTGTGAAAAATACTGCTGGTAGCTTGATGGGAATTGCATTGAATCTGTAGATTGCTTCGGGTAGTATACTCATTTTCACTATATTGACTCTTCCGACCCATGAGCATGGTATATTTCTCCATCTATTAGTGTCCTCTTTGATTTCTTTCATCAGTGTTTTATAGTTTTCGATATATAGGTCTTTAGTTTCTTTAGTAGGAATATTCCTAAGTATTTTATTCTTTTCGTTGCAATGGTGAATGGAATTGTTTCCTTGACTTCTTTTTCTACTTTCTCATTATTAGTGTATAGGAATGCAAGGGATTTCTGAGTGTTGATTTTATATCCTGCAACTTTACTATATTCATTGATTAGCTCTAGTAGTTTTCTGGTCGAGTCTTTAGGATTTTCTATGTAGAGGATCATGTCATCTGCAAACAGTGAGAGTTTTACTTCTTCTTTTCCAATTTGGATTCCTTGTATTTCTTTTTCTGCTCTGATTGCTGTGGCCCAAACTTTCAGTACGATGTTGAAGAGTAGTGGTGAAAGTGGACACCCTTAATGGAGTAAAGACAGTCTCTTTAACAGGTGGTGCTGGGAAAACTGGTCAACCACTTGTAAAAGAATGAAACTAGACCTCTTTCTAACACCATACACAAAAAATAAACTCAAAATGGATTAAAGATCTAAATGTAAGAACAGAAACTATAAAACTCCTAGAGGAGAACATAGGCAAAACACTCTCCGACATAAATCACAGCAGGATCCTCTATGACCCATCTCCCAGTATACTGGAAATAAAAGCAAAAATAAACAAATGGGATCTAATTAAAATTAAAAGCTTCTGCACAACAAAGGAAACTATAAGCAAGGTGAAAAGACAGCCTTCTGAATGGGAGAAAACAATAGCAAATGAAACAACTGACAAACAACTAATCTCAAAGATATATAAGCAACTTATGCAGCTCAACTCCAGAAAAATAAACGATCCAATAAAAAAATGGGCCAAAGAACTAAATAGGCATTTCTCCAAAGAAGACATACGGATGGCTAACAAACACATGAAAAGATGTTCAACATCACTCATTATCAGAGAAATGCAAATCAAGATCACAATGAGGTACCATTTCACACCAGCCAGAATGGCTGCGATCCAAAAGTCTACAAGCAATAAATGCTGGAGAGGATGTGGAGAAAAGGGAACCCTCTTACACTGCTGGTGGGAATGCAAACTAGTACAGCCATTATGGAAAACAGTGTGGAGATTCCTTAAAAATTGCAAATAGAACTGCCTTATGACCCAGCAATCCCACTGCTGGGCATACACACCAAGGAAACCAGAATTGAAAGAGACACATGTACCCCAATGTTCATTGCAGCACTGTTTATAATAGCCAGGACATGGGAGCAACCTAGATGTCCATCAGCAGATGAATGGATAAGAAAGCTGTGGTACATATACACAATGGAGTGCTACTCAGCCTTTAAAAAGAATAAATTTGACTCAGTTCTAATGAGATGGATGAAATTGGAACCGATTATACAGAGTGAAGTAAGCCAGAAAGAAAAACACCAATACAGTATACTGACACATATATATGGAATTTAGAAGATAGTAATGATGACCCTATATGTGAGACAACAAAAGAGACACAGAGGTATAGAGTGGACTTTTGGACTCTGAGGGAGAGGGAAAGGGTGGGATGGTTTGGGAGAATGGCATTGAAACATGTGTACTATCTTGTAAGAAACAAAGCGCCAGTCTATGTTCAATGCAGGATACAGGATGCATGGGGCTGGTGCACAGGATGATTCAGGTAGATGATGTGGGGTGGGAGGTGGGAGAGGGCTTCAGCATTGGGAGATTGTGTTCACCTGTGGCTGATTCATGTCAATGTATGGCAAAACAAATACAGTATTGTAATTAAAAAATTTTTTTTTCTGAGTAAGTCCTTCTTATCATAACAAGTCTTAACATCTGCCTTTTCCTTGCCTCTGGTTGGCTTTTGTCTGTTTTTAATTCCTTCTTTTGCAAGGAAGGCTTGCTGTGTGCATGCCCAGCACCTTCGTGCCAGGCTTGACCTTCTTCCCTGACCTTAGGCCCTTCTTTATTCAGTGGATTCCTGTCAGTCCCGTCTTAATGGTGATCCTGTCTTGACTTCTGCTGTGGTTTGGCTCTCTTTTGTTACCTTGTTAATCACTTTGCTTCAGTCTTTCATGCCAGTCCTAACATCTTTTGTTTCGTGTGTCTCCTACTTTTCCACTAATTAGCAGTTTAGGAGAGTGGCATAATATAAAGGAAGAATTCTTGAAACCAGAGACTTAAAGTTATTTCACCAGACTGACAGAACCGATGGTGGGCCTTGGCCTTACTTTTCCAGTTTATAGAATGCAACTAATAAGATCTAAGAAAGCCTTCCTCAGTGAGCAGTGCAAAGAAATAGAGGAAAACAATAGAATGGGAAAGACTAGAGAGCTCTTCAAGAAAATTAGAGACACCAAGGAAACATTTCATGCAAAGATGGGCTCCGATAAAGGACAGAAATGGTATGGACCTAACAGAAGCAGAAGATATTAAGAAGAGGTGGCAAGAATACACAGAAGAACTATACAAAAAAGATCTTCACAACCCAAATAATCATAATGGTATGATCACTCATCTAGAATCAGACATCCTGGAATATGAAGTCAAGTGGGCCTTAGGAAGCATCACTACGAACAAAGCTAAGGGAGGTGATGGAATTCCAGTTGAACTATTTCAAATCCTGAAAGATGATGCTATGAAAGTGTTGCACTCAATATGCCAGCAAATTTGGAAAACTCAGCAGTGGCCATAGGACTGGAAAAGGTCGGTTTTCATTCCAATCCCAAAGAAAGGCAATCCCAAAGAAAGGCAATACCAAAGAATGCTGAAAGTAAAAGAGAAGTCGCTCAGTCATGTCCAACTCTTTGTGACCCGTGGACTATAGTCCACTGAGCTCTTCCGTCCATGGGATTCTCCAGGCAGGAATACTGGAGTGGGTTGCCATTTCCTTCTCCAGGGGATCTTCCCGACCCAGGGATTGAACCCAGGTCTCCCACATTGCAGGCAGACGCTTTAACCTCTGCACCACTAGGGAAGCTCTTAAATACAGGAATCCAAGTACTACCATCAAAGATTTCAAGGGAGGAAAGGAAGCCAGGCTGAAAGAAGAAGGGGGAGGAGGCGGGAGAGTGGGGGCGAAAGGGGTGGCCTTACAGATGTCTCCTGCCACCTACAGATACCCAGGTGTTATGGGACTTTTCCCTGGGCCTCTAGAGAAGGGAGGACTGGAACTCGCCCTACCAGAAATCAGACCAAACCAGAACCAGAATTTGAGTTCTCTTCCAAGAGGAGATGATCAGTCTCCAATCCTCAGCTCAGGCTGAGGGCCCATCAACCAGATTCCTGCGTCCAGGACCGGGGGACTGGAATAACTACAAAAAAGAATGCTCAAACTACCGCACAATTGTACTCATCTCACTAGCAAAGTAATGGTCAAAATTCTCCAAGCCAGGCTCCAACAGTATGTGAACTGTGAACTTCAGATGTTCAAACTGGATTTAGAAAAGCCAGAGGAACCAAAGATCAAATTGCTAACATCTGTTGGGTCATCAAAAATCGAGAGTTCCAGAAAAACATCTATTTCTGCTTTATTGACTATGTCAAAGCCTTTGACTATGTAGATCACCACAAACTGTGGAGAATTCTGAAAGAGATGGGAATACCAGACCACTTGGCCTGCCTCTTGAGAAACCTCTATGCATGTCAGGAAGCAACAGTTAGACCTAGACATGGAACAACAGACTGGTTCCAAATAGGTAAAGGAGTACGTCAAGGCTGTATATTGTCGCCCTGCTTATTCAACTTATATGCAGAGTACATCATGAGAAATGCTGGGCTGGAGGAAGCACAGGCTAGAATCAAGATTGCCGGGAGAAATATCAATAACCTCAGATATGCAGATGACACCACCCTTATGGCAGAAAGTAGAGAAGAACCAAAGGGCCTCTTGATGCAAGTGAAAGAGTGAAAAAGTTGGCTTAAAGCTCAACATTCAAAAACTAAGATCATGGCATCCGGTCCCATCACTTCATGGCAAATAGATGGGGAAACAGTGGAAACATTGAGAGACTATTTTGGGGGGGCTCTAAAATCACTCATATGGTGACTGCAGCTATGAAATTAAAAGACACTCCTTGGAAGGAAAGTTATGACCAACCTAGACAGCATATTAAAAAGCAGAGACATTACTTTGCCAACAAAGGTTCCTCTAGTCAAGGCTATGATTTTCCCAGTAGTCATGTATGGATGTGATAGTTGAACTATAAAGAAAGCTGAGCACCGAAGAATTGATGCTTTTGAACTGTGATGGAGAAGACTCTTGAGAGTCCCTTGGACTGCAAGAAGGTCCAACCAGTCCATCCTAAAGGAAATCAGTCCTGAATATGCATTGGAAGAACTGATGTTAAAACTGAAACTCCAATACTTTGGCCATCTGATGCGAAGAACTGACTCACTTGTAAAGACTCTGATGCTGGGAATGATTGAAGGCAGGAGGAGAAGGGGACAACAGAGGATAAGATGGTTGGATGGCATCACTGACTTAATGGACATGAATTTGGGTAAACTCTGGGACTTGGTGATGGACAGGGAGGCCTGGCATGCTGCAGTCCATGGGGTTGCAGAGTTGGACATGACTGAGTGACTGAACTGAACTGAATAATACGTATCTCATGGAGTTGGTGTGAGAATTAAATGAGATAAAATATAAAAGTATTTGGATCCTAGTGTTTGGTGGTGGTGTTGGTGGACGTTAATGAGAAGGTGGTCAGTGCAGGGAGAACTTCTCATCTTCTGTACTTTCAGGAGTGAAGTTGCACAAACACCTGGGACAGAGAGGGAGTGATTATTCTCTCTCTCTCTCTTTTTTAAAATAGTTATTTGTTTGGCTGCATTGAGTCTTCATTGCATCATGTGGGGTCTTTTATTGTGGTCCATGGATTCTCTAGTCGTGGCATGTGGGCTTTTAATTCCCTGACCAGGAACTGAACCCACATCCCTGACATTACAAGGTGGAGTCTTAACCACTGGGCCACCGGGAAGTCCCAGTGATTATTCTTAGTAATCACTTCCTCTACTCAGTGTCTGAAGATAATTCCACAGAGTGAGTTTTAATCTTGCTGGGGAAATTCTTTTTCTTCCTTTTTCTTTCTTTCTTAAAGATAGAAGAAAAATCATGTAAGTCATTGTCACTCCCCCCGCCCCCCACTTTGGTCACCAGTCTTGGTCTCAGAAAGACCAATAATCTTTTTATTAGATAATATGCTAATAAAAATGTTAATAATCTTGTGAGATTATCTCTTTTTAAAAAATTAATTTTTTTGAAGTAAAGTTGAATTACAGTGTTTTGTCAATTACTGGTATATAGCAAAGTGACTCAGTTTTATATTTATATATATATATATATATATATACACACACATATATATATATATGTATGTGTATATATATATATATATATATATATATATACTTTTTCATATTCTTTTCCATTATGGCTCATCACAGGATATTGAATATAGTTCCCTGTGCTATATAGTAGGACCTTGTTGTTTAGCCGTTCTGTATATACCAGTTTGCATCTGCTAATCCCAAACCCCCAGTCCTCCACTCTCCCGCCCTCCTCCCTGTTGGCAGCCACCAATCTGTTCTCTATGCCCTTGGTTTTCTTTGTTTCATAGGAAGGTTCATTTGTGTCCTATTTTAGATTCTACATGTATCATATGGTGTTTGTCTTTCTGACTTACTACAGTTAGTATAATAATCTTTGATTGTATCCATGTCACTGCAAATGGCATTATTTCATTCTTTTTAAATGACTGGGGAGTGTTCCACTGTATGTATGTACTACGCATGCATGCACGCTAAGTCGCTTTAGTCATGTCCGACTCTTTGTGACACTATGGACTGTAGCTCTCCAGGCTTCCCTGTCTATGGGATTCTCCGGGCAAGAATACTGGAGTGGATTGCCATATCCTTCTCCAGGGGATCTTTCTGACCCAGGGATTGAACTCATGTTTCTTACATCTCCTGCACTGGTAGATGAGTTCTTCACCACTAGCGCCACCTGGAAAGCACAATGTATGTACCATATCTCCTTTATCCATTCTTTGTCCGTGGGCATTTAGGTTGTTTTGATGTCAATGAATAGTGCTGCTAAGAACACAGGAGTGCATGTATCATTTTAAAAAATACTTACTATTTACTTAGGCTTTGCTGGGACTCCATTGCAGCACACACAGTCTTTGATTTTCGTTGCAGTATTCGAGATCTTTGGTTGTGGCACATGGGATCCAACATACTTCTCTGCATTGGAAGCTCAGTCTTAGCCACTGGACCACCAGGAAGTCCCTTGTGTATCTTTGTGAATTATGGTTTTGTCTGGTTATATGCCCAGAAGTGAAATTGCTGAGTCTATTTTTAGTTTTCTGAGGAACCTCCAAACTTCTCCATAGTGGCTGTACCAGTTTACATTCCCACCAGTAGTACAGGAGGGTCCCCTTTCCTCCACACCTTCTCCAGTATTGATTGTTTATAGCCCTTTTGATGATGACCATTCTGAACAGTGTGAGGTGGCACCTCATTGTAGTTTTGATTTGCATTTCTCTATGGATGTGAGAGTTGGACTGTGAGGAAGGCTGAGCGCTGAAGAAGTGATGCTTTTGAACTGTGGTGTTGGAGAAGACTCTTGAGAGTCCCTTGGACTGCAAGGAGATCCAACCAGTTCATTCGGAAGGAGATCAACCCTGGGATTTCTTTGGAAGGAATGATGCTAAAGCTGAAACTCCAGTACTTCGGCCACCTCATGTGAAGAGTTGACTCATTGGAAAAGACTCTGATGCTGGGAGGGATTGGGGGCAGGAGGAGAAGGGGATGACAGAGGATGAGATGGCTGGATGGCATCACTGACTCGATGGACGTGAGTCTGAGTGAACTCCGAGAGATGGTAATAAACAGGGAGGCCTGGCGTGCTGCAGTTCATGGGGTCGCAAAGAGTCGGACACGACTGAGCGACTGAACTGAACTGAACTGAATTAGTAGCAATGCTGAGCATCCTTTTATGTGCCTGTTTGCCATCTGTATTTCTTCTCTGGAGGAATGTCTCTTAAGTCTTCTGCCTATTTTTTAATTGGGTTGTTTGTTGTTGTTGTTGTCAAGGATTACCTCTTGATTATCTCTTCTTGGGGATAATTAATTTCAGTTTCCTTCACCTTCCTTCTGGTGCTGATTTTCTAAATCTTTAAGGGGGCCTTTGCTTTTCTATGTCTCCAGTAGTAATATTCCTTCCAGGTTGGAGTATTAATAGGCCATATGGTTCATAGACACTTTGCTCCCAACAACTTGATAGGAATTCTGGTGGCCTGATTTTTTTTTTTTAATTTCAACTATAAAAATGTAAGAACCATCTGCTGTTATTTTTTGGTATGTGATCTTGGTAAGTTATTTAGCTACACTGCTCCCATGCAGTTAGCACTGCTCGGCAAAAGGCTTTCATGGCAAAGCTGGGTTACTTCATTTTCAGTTGTAATGTATGTGGAGTATGTGTCCCACCCAGATTCCTTTCATATATTGCAGCAGCTTTGCATGTCCTGCCCTTAGGTTTTGGCATTTATGTGGCTTCTGTGTTAGCTGGTTAGATGGTTTAATAGTAGGGGTCCGTTTGATTGGTTGAAAATGGGTCACATAGTAACTGCTATGGAGCAAACCAAATAGAGTACTGTGATGTCGGGGTCGGGTGCAGTCGCTTTTGTTAGGGCCATGGAAGCCTTCAAAGGAGAATTTGGAGGTGATGTCTGGAAGGTGGTTCAGTTCAGTTCAGTCGCTCAGTCGTGTCCGACTCTCTGCGATCCCATGAATTGCAGCACGCCAGGCCTCCCTGTCCATCACCAACTCCCGGAGTTCACTCAGACTCACGTCCATCGAGTCAGTGATTCCATCCAGCCATCTAATCCTCTGTTGTCCCCTTCTCCTCCTGCCCCCAATCCCTCCTAGCATCAGAGGCTTTTCCAATGAGTCAACTCTTTGCATGAGGTGGCCAAAGTACTGGAGTTTCAGCTTCAGCATCATTCCTTCCAAAGAAATCCCAGGGCTGATCTCCTTCAGAATGGACTGGTTGGATCTCCTTGCAGTCCAAGGGACTCTCAAGAGTCTTCTCCAACACCACAGGTGGTAAAGACAGTCAAATGAAGACCTGTGGTGAGCCCAGTGAAGATCTACAGTGAGAGAATTCCAGGAAAAAGAAAGAGTTAAGAGCAAAGGCTCTGAGCTGAGGAATAAACAAGGTACAGAAGGAAGTCCAGTGGGCTACACTGTAGTAAGATGGAGGAGAGTGCAGGTAGCTAAGGGTGGAGAGGGTCTAGTCTAATAGGAACCACTGGGGAGTTTTAAGGGAGATGGGGTCATTCGGTTTATTGATCTCAAAAGCTCACTCTGATTGCTAAGTGAACATTGGATTGTTTGGAGCAAGAATGGAGGCAGGGAGACCAGTCAGGAGACTAAAACTGTGGTCTTGATGAGAGTGATAATGGCATGGACTGGGGTTGTGTGGTGCAGATGGTGAGAAGTGATAGAATTTGGGTTGTATTTTGGATATGGAATCTATGGGACATAATAAATGATTTTGACCTGAGTACTAGGTGATTAGTGGTGTAATTCTTATTCAGATATAGAGGGCTTGATGGTTCTTTTTTGGCCAGTTAAGCTTGAGATGGCTAATGGACATCAAGTGGAAATGTCCAGCAGGTGACTAAGTGTATGAATCTGGAGCTTGGGTGAGATTTGAAGGCTGACATGTTCATGTGAATTATAGAGAGAAGGCTGAGGTCTGGGGCCAGACACACTGTTGCTTAGAAGTCTAAAAGAGATGTCAGCAAAGGACATGAACAGAGTAGCCAGAGAAGTCTCAGAGGACCGTGCGCTAAATAGATGCTTGGAAAGTGTCTCTGGAAGGAGTAAATGGCAACCTAGTCATTCAGGTTCAAATGTTAGCACCCAGCACCCATATTAAAATGTAAATGCAAAAATTTATTCTGCAGCTGCAAACAGTGACAGCTGAAGCAGGCTGGGCCCACTACCTGCCCACTGAAACCCTTAGCTATAGTGGGAGACTCTGAAACAGGAAGACTCCCCCAGAAACAGGGAGACTGGTTTCCTAGGGGTCTTTGCTGCAGTCTCAACCAGGAATTGTGAGATTTTCATTCCTCTGCTAAAATAACAATGAGTTAGTTGTTATTTTTGCTTAAATGTATAAGGCTGGTACACTATGCCATAAATCAGTTCTTGAAAATAATCAGTAACTAAATTCTAATCCAGATTCTAGTTCCTCGACTTTAAGGTTCACCTAAAATAAAAGGCTATGACCAACTCAGTGTGTGAAAATATACATAGAAATGCTTACAATTTTAACTAATTTATGCTCTGATCCTGGCAAGATAAGTTTCATAACAAATCATTTTCTAAATTTTATCTGTTCTCAAAGGTGTTTCTGTTTGGGAATTAACTTTTGTTTATGGAAAATCATTGTATTATATGATTGTTACTTGATAAATGTGATATTATTGAAATGAGGAGTTATGAGGAGTTAAGAGATTTCTAACCACTTCAGTATTCTTGCCTTGAGAACCCCATGAACAGTATGAAAAGGCAAAATGATAGGATACTGAAAGAGGAACTCCCCAGGTCAGTAGGTGCCCAATATGCTACTGGAGACCAGTGGAGAAATAATTCCAGAAAGAATGAAGGGATGGAGCCAAAGCAAAAACAATACCCAGCTGTGGATGGTGATAGAAGCAAGGTCCGATGCTGTAAAGAGCAATATTGCATAGGAACCTGGAATGCCAGGTCCATGAATCAAGGCAAATTGGAAGTGGTCAAACAAGAGATGGCAAGAGTGAACATTGACATTCTGGGAATCAGCAAATTAAAATGGACTGGAATGGGTGACTTTAACTCAGATGACCATTATATCTACTACTGTGGGCAGGAATCCCTCAGAAGAAATGGAGTAGCCATCATGGTCAACAAAAGAGTCTGAAATGCAGTACTTGGATGCAATCTCAAAAACGACAGAATGATCTCTGTTCGTTTCCAAGGCAAACCATTCAGTATCACAGTTATCCAAGTCTATGCCCCAACCAGTAATGCTGAAGAAGCTGAAGTTGAACGGTTTTATGAAGACCTACAGACCTTTTAGAACTAACACTCAAAAAGATGTCCTTTTCATTATAGAGGACTGGAATGCAAAAGTAGAAAGTCAAGAAACACCTGGAGTAACAGGCAAATTTGGCCTTGGAATGCGGAATGAAGCAGGGCAAAGACTACTAGAGTTTTGCCATGAAAATGCACTAGTCATAGCAAACACCAACAACACAAGAGAAGACTCTACACATGGACATCACCAGATGGTCAACACTGAAATCAGATTGATTATATTCTTTGCAGCCAAAGATGGAGAAGCTCTATACAGTCAACAAAAACAAGACCAGGAGCTGACTATGGCTCAGATCATGAACTCCTTATGCCAAATTCAGATTGAAATAGAAGAAAGTAGGGAAAACCACTAGACCATTCAGGTATGACCTAAATCCAATCCCTTATGATTATACAGTGGAAGTGAGAAATAGATTTAAGGCATTAGATCTGATAGAGTGCCTGATGAACTATAGATGGAGGTTCGTGACATTGTACAGGAGACAGGGATCAAGAGCATCCCCATGGAAAAGAAATGCAAAAAAGCAAAATGGCTGTCTGGGAAGGCCTTACAAATAGCTGTGAAAGAAGAGAGTGAAAAGCAAAGGAGAAAAAAAAAAAGAAAAGCAAAGGAGAACAGGAAAGATATAAGCATCTGAATGCAGAGTTCCAAAGAATAGCAAGAAGAGATAAGAAAGCCTTCCTCAGCAATCAATGCAAAGAAATAGAGGAAAACAACAGAATGGGAAAGATTAGAGAGCTCTTCAAGAAAATTGGAGATACCAAAGGAGCGCTTCGTGCAAAGATGGGCTTGATAAAGGGCAGAAATGGTATGGACCTAACAGAAGCAGAAGAATAAGAAGAGGTGGCAAGAATACACAGAAGAACTGTATAAAAAACGTCTTCACGACCAAGATAATCACGATGGTGTGATCACTCACCTAGATCCAGACATCCTGGAATGTGAAGTCAAGTGGGCCTTAGAAAGCATCACTATGAACAAAGCTAGTGGAGGTGATGAAATTCCAGTAGAGCTATTTCAAATCCTGAAAGATGATACTGTGAAAGTGCTGCACTCAATATGCCAGCAAATTTTGGAAAACTCAACAGTGGCCACAGGACTGGAAAAGGTCCGTTTTCATTCCAATCCCAAAGAAAGGCAATGCCAAAGAATGCTCAAACTACCACACAATTGCACTCATCTCACACGCTACTAAAGCAATGCTCAAAATTCTCCAAGCCAGGCTTCAGCAATATGTGAACTGCGAACTTCCAGATGTTCAAGCTGGTTTTAGAAAAGGCAGAGGAACCAGAGATCAAATTGCCAACGTCCGCTGGATTATTGAAAAAGCAAGAGACTTCCAGAAAAACATCTATTTTTGCCTTATTGACTATGCCAGAGCCTTTGACTGTGTGGATCACAATAAACTGTGGAAAATTCTGAAAGAGATGGGCATACCAGACCACCTGACCTGCCTCTTGAGAAACCTCTATGCAGGTCAGCAAGTAACAGTTAGAACTGGACATGAAACAACAGACTGGTTCCAAATAGGAAAAAGGAGTCCATCAAGGCTGTATATTGTCACGCAGCTTATTTAACTTCTATGCAGAGTACATCATGAGAAACGCTGGACTGGAAGAAACACAAGCTGGAATCAAGATTGCCGGGAGAAATATCAGTCACCTCAGATATGCAGATGACACCACCCTTATGGCAGGAAGTGAAGAGGAACTAAAAATCTCTTGATGAAAGAGAAAGAGGAGAGTGAAAAAAGTTGGCTTAAAGCTCAACACTCAGAAAACAAAGATCATGGCATACAGTCCCATCACTTCATGGGAAATAGTTTGGGAAACAGTGTCAGACTTTATTTTTTTGGGCTCCAAAATCACTGCAGATAGTGACTGCAGCCATGAAATTAAAAGACGCTTACTCCTTGGAAGGAAAGTTATGACCAACCTAGATAGCATTTTGAAAAGCAGAGACATTACTTTGCCAACAAAGGTCCTTCTAGTCAAGGCTATGATTTTTCCAGTGGTCATGTATGGATGTGAGAGTTGGACTGTGAAGAAACTGAGTGCTGAAGAATTGATGCTTTTGAACTGTGGTGTTGGAGAAGACTCTTGAGAGTCCCTTGGACTGCAAGGAGATCCAACTGGTCCATTCTGAAGGAGATCAGCCCTGGTATTTCTTTGGAAGGAATGATGCTAAAGCTGAGACTCCAGTACTTTGGCCACCTCATGCGTAGAGTTGACTCATTGGAAAAGACCCTGTTGCTGGGAGGGATTGGGGGCAGGAGTAGAAGGGGATGACAGAGGATGAGATGGCTTGATGGCATTACTGACTCGATGGACACGAGTCTGAGTGAACTCCGGGAGTTTGTGATGGACAGGGAGGCCTGGCGTGCTGCCGTTCATGGGGTCGCAAAGAGTCGGACACGACTGAGGGACTGAACTGAACTGAACATCTCTTAAAATGAAAGCATTAATATACCCAACCATCGTTTTAAAGGGCACACTTGGAGAGTCCTAATTTTGTACCATATACTATAATAGGTCCTTTTCCCTGCTGTGTCAAGTGCATCTTCTGTAAAACCTAAATCCGAATCATGCTGTAAACAAAACAGTTTATTTTCTTGACTTCCATTAAGTTTGGAGGAATAATAGATTTGTTTTAAATTAAGCAGAGCTGCGTTTTTGTTTTTGTTTTTGTTTTTGCAGGTTTAGTGGATGATACATACTTAGGCAAACTCTGTAAATGTTTATGCAAACCTTCACCCTACTGACATTTAGTTGAATTTTACAAATAGGTAAATCTAGTAAGAATGTGGTGGGCTGATCACTGGCAGTAGATTGTGGTGAGGAATATTCTCTTGATTATTAAGCCAAATACTTGGTTCACTGATTGAATGAGACTCGCTGGGAACAAAGCATCAGGAGATAATCCCTTTGCATAATTTTAACAGAAAGACTGGCTCTGGTCTTTGTGAAATGCAAACTTTGATGGTACCTCAAAATTCTCTATGTTTTTCCTAAGACTAGGCTAGAAGTAGCTTGTCTACCTGGTTGGCACTGTCTTGTTGGCTGAAGCACAAGCACAGCCGTGACACATAGGGCCTCACTGGTGTGTGGCTTTCCCAGTCATAAAGGAGTGAGAGAAACGTTAAGCCAGTCTGACACTTGCGTGCCTCCGTTTGTGTGAAGGTTATAGGATGTAACAAGCCTTGTCCTTGGATCCCCCATGAGCGGTTATCTTTTGAGGTGTCAGACTGGCTTTGGGTGGTTCCTGGCATCCAGAGCCAAGTGTGGAGGTGCGAGGTGAGAGTGCAGGAGGCTCTGGGCTCTCTCCTTCTCTCCCTTCGCTGTTCCTGTCCTTGCTGCTGGACGTACTTGAGGAAAATGAAGGTGAAGGGCTGCCGGGGGTGGAGTGGGCTATGGGAAGGGAAGTGTTGGTGGGCAAAGTGCTGTGATAGGGGCTCTCTGGCGAAAAGGCCCTGTCTGTCCTCCTCCCTGCCTTCCCAGGGTGCAGTGCCTGGCACAGAAACTTCTAGTAGCTGCCTGCTGAATGCTGAGAGGCAGAGAATCGGGGCTTGGGGCTTACGTAGCAGCACCGCAGAACCTCTTCCCTTTCCTCTGACCCTTCTCAGTTGCACACAGCCCAGCACCGTGGGGCCAAATCCCAGAGCCCACACCTGGGGAATGCACATGACTCTACAGTGTATGTGTTAGTACACTCGGTCATGTCCAACTCTGTGACCCCATGGACCGTGGCCCTCCAGGCTCCTCTGTCCGTGGCGTTCTCCAGGCAAGAATACTGGAGTGGGGTGCCATTTCCTTCTCCGAGGGGATCTTCCCAACCCAGGGATCAAACCTGGGTCTCCTGCGTTGGCAGGTGGATTCTTTACCATCTGAGCCGCTAGGGAAGCCCTTACTTTATAGATGCCCCCTTTTCTCCAGAGCATCTACACAGTTAAGGTACCACCTATGCATGTGAAGAAAACACTAGAATGATCTGGGATAGAGAACAATAGTATCTGGCTATTAAGAGCAGCTTCTTAAATCTGATCATGGCATCTTTCTAGTGAATAAAATCCAAGTGCATTACAACCCTGGCTGGCTATCCGGCATGCACTGGCTCCCCATTGCCTTTCCATCTCCTCTTGTCCACCTTTCGGTCAGGGGACCCCAACCTCTGGGATCTAATGCCTGATGATCTGAAGTGAAGCTGATGTAATGATAGAAATAGAATGCACAATAAATGTAATACATTTGAATCATCCCCAAACCATCCCCCCTGCTCCATGGTCCATGGAAAAACTGTCTTACACGAAACCAGTCCCTGGTGCCAGAAATGCTGGAGACCACTGCCCTAGTTCCTTGAGCACCCCCCGGCCCCTTGCTGTCTGCTCCACCCTTTGCCTCTGTTATTCTTCACATGCCTCAGCCTTCCTGAGCCTTTAAAGATCCGCTTAACCGGTGCTGCTCCACAGAGGTCTTCTTTGGCCTGCATGTCCTGTCTGTCCCATTAATTTATTCCCAGGCCTTTTGCATTTTCCTGTGTCTTTGTTTTCTTGCTTATTAGCTATCTGTCTTGCTTGATTGATCTGTCCAGGAAGGACTGTTTTCTGATTTGGTTAGCATCTAGTCTATGCCTGGCTCAGAAGAAGCTCTCCGTAACTAAATATTTATTTAAATAATGAATGAATGTGTCAACCTATCTTTCATCAGAAAAAGTGCTTCAAGTAAAGGAAAAAAAACATTTTTCTTTCTCCTCTCTGATCTCAACATACAGTATACATACACACAATGATGGTGTCGTTCACACTATAAAATTTCCCTCATCTTGGTAAGGAATTGCCTTGACAGGTAGCACTGGTGATTTAGTGCCTATGGTCTAACTAATATTAGTGCTTTTTATTCATGAATGTCTAATGTGTTTTTCCCACCTCTCTCTTTTGTCTTTCTTTTTTAGCAAGGAAAGCCGTATGTCTTCGACAGAGTGTTGCCTCCCAGCACGACTCAAGAGCAAGTTTACAATGCATGTGCAAAGCAAATTGTCAAAGGTAAGTGCTATTTCTTTATTTTCTCCTGGGCCTTTCAGAATAATTGAAAATGTTAAGTGGTATTTGCAGCCTAGAAATCAATGTACCTTGACCGTAAGCAGAGGCCTGCTAATTGGAAACACTGAATTATAGCAAGCTCTGGCCCTGATTTGCTATGCTGTCAGGATTTAACTCCTCGATACCTCCTTTCCAAGGAGATTTCTTTATTTCTTTTGCCACCTTTTGGGCAGAGTTATTCGGTCACTTAGAAGCTTAAAAGCAGGGTAATATATAGTCACACTATTTTTGTAATGGCTTTAAAATATTGCTGAAGCTATAGTACCTCCTCAGGAGAAAAACATCTATTCTGATGCTCCAGTTATATATTTTTGGTTGATCTATTTTATGCATCTGTCTCTTCAGAAAGAAGATTTATTTTTTTACTTTTAATTTTATTGGAGTATAATTGATTTGCAATATTGTGTTAGTTTCCGGTGTACAGTAAAGTGAATCTGTTATATGTATGCATATTTTCATTCTTTTTAAGCTTCTTTTCCCATCTAGGCCATTACAGAGTTTGGAGTAGAGTTCCCTGTGCTATACAATAGGTCTTTATTAGTTTTTTTCTATATAGTAGTGTGTGTGTGTCAGTAGAAATGATTTCTGAAAGTATAGTCTTCAGAAAGAAGCTTTAAACGTGGAGAATTCTTGGGCATCAAGGAATTTTCTGCAGCATCCTAAGATCACACATTACCTTGCTGGTTAGTGAGTTGTTCTTACCACTCAGCATTCCTTAATAATACTTTCATCTAACCCACTTTCTATCGTCCCACCCAGACCCTGACATTTGTTCTTCTACATAATAGCCTAAAGCCTGAATTTGTGTCTTAGAGATCAATTCTTTTTTCTGGGACTGACCTTGGTCCTGAAGGATTTGTGTCAAAATAACAGCAGGGAGCCAAGCAATTTACACGTTTCTCTGCCTTGCCCTTTCAAATCGGGGGCAGGACAGAGCTTGCCCTTGGGGAGCTCGCCATCTGGACAGAGCTGACAGAGCTGAAGGGGCATCTCCTGCTCCTTTGCTTTTCATCGTTGAATCCTTACTTTCAGATTTGAGTGCTGCAGTAAATGTGCTTTCAAATGTCTTGATGCTGCCACTTTCATAGGTAGCACTAGATTTTTAAAGAGTGAAAAGTGAAAAAACAAAACCCCAAACTCCTTGTCCTGTTAGATCTGTTTGCTTCTAGCATCTGAGTTGACTAACCTAACTATTTGAAAGGCATGAAAATCAGCCCTGGTTACATCTATTAGATTCATTTTGACCTTGGACACCTGCGTGGGAGACGCCTGTCAGTATGTACCATTTCTTGCTGAGGTGTATGGTTATTTATGTTCTTGTTGCAGACATCAATTCAATTAGAAAGCCACAGTAAGATTATTACAGAAAATTGAAGAGAAAAAAATATGCCAGCATATGAGATTTTTTTGAATTAATAGTTTGGGCTTGTATCTGTGGTGATTTTTGTCTTCTTTCTACTTCTCCTGTTTTGCTTCTGTCTAAACATATTTGCTCTTTCTGGGGTATATAGTTCTTATTTGTTCCTAGTCAGCCCTCCTTCCCCTCTATTATCAGTCTCTTTTATATTTTTATTAAAGTAAACATATACAAGCCAGAATTCCTTCTTTTTCTCTCCTCCTTCATTATCAGAACCAAATAGTATTTACTGCTTGCTGTGCTAAGCACGAGGGCTATTTAAATACACACCCACCCTCTCTAAGTTGACATCGTAATTAGAGATGGATGCACTCCATTTAAAAAAATGCTGTGATTAACAAATAATACTAATAACCCTTGAGTATTTATTTACTAGATAAGTTTGGGTCTCTTTCAGTGTTTAGGTTTTTTTATAATATGAAATGTCAGAAATGGACAGTCTCTAGTTGGGGGGTTCTTGTGGACTTCCTAACTGTGGATAACTTGAGTCCCCAATAGATAATAAGTCACAAAGAAAACCATCTAAAATAAAATCAGGCTCTGACATGATATAGTAAACAGACATTTCTTGGGCACCATAAATATAGCATCAACATATGCATTTTGTAGCAATAAAGAGTGTCTTATTCTCCCTTAAAAGGAAATTATTAGGGGCATAATGGAGACCAAATTTAACTTTTAAAAAAATATCCACTGAAGCTGCCATGAGGGGAAGTGGCTGTGTATTTCTATGTCAGCAAGATAAAATGTAGGTATATAAGAAAGAACTGCTTGGCATAGATTACTCTGGTACAGCTGAGGTTCCTCTGGCCATGATAAGCCTTGTTTACATCAGGAATGGAAGGTGGTGCAATGGGAATCCTTTTTTCTAGAGGCCAAGATTTGAATCAAATGACTTATAAAAGCCCCTAAGTCTCTGCAATTCATGGTAATATAATAGACTGGTGAGCTTTCCTTTCAAGTCTATCTAAACCCTTAAATGCTTTTGAGATCAGAGAGACTCCTTTTAACTGCACAGCTTTATTCTCTCTTGGTCCTTGCATTCCCTTCAACTTCACTGGGTTTAAAAAAGTATTTTGAACATTTGACTGTAGCATCCTGGCATCTCCTATGCTCCCATCTTTGCCTGGTGTGTGTTTTTCAAAATGTCATCTGAAAGAGTGTAGAATTCTCTCCATTTCTTCTAGAAGAGGTGATAGGGTTTATGGGTACCAGCATGGTAAATAGGAAGGTTCCCATGGATGCCTTAGGACTTAAGAACTGTGGTCACTGGGCACTGTTACTGAAGTAATCAGAGAAACTGTTTCCCCATGTACAGAAGCCACCCCTGGCATTTGCCTTCCAGATTAACTGGATGTAGATCATCCAGTGCTAGAGAAGATAGTTTCTTATTTTCTAGTTCTAATTTCTTTTAATTGCATCCATTTGATTGTTTCTTTCATTCATATTTCGATGTGAGTATACTAGGTATTTGCCATATGGTTAAGTATTGCTAGCGACTGAAGTCACTAAGACGCCTAAGACTCTGCAGAAATCTTTGAGTATAGAGAAGGAGCAGATGCTCGCATAGTTATTATACATGTGGAGATTATGTGCTTTAAGATGAGTGTGTGCAAATACTATGGGAGCACAGAAGAAAGTCACTCAATACTGTTAATTTTGGTGAGTGGGGAGGAGGATTGGAGAATTAAGGAAGGCTTCTTGGAAAGGTTGGGGTCTGAGGAGCATAGAATATACAGGGCTGTACAAGCAGAAGGAACAGCAAAACACCAAAGCCTAAAGCTTAGGGTGTAGAGTGATAAGCTCTAAAAAGTTAGGCTGGGGACCTCCCTGGTGGTTTAGTGGCTAAGACTCCACTCTCCCAATGAAGGGGGTCCGGGTTTGATCCCTGGTCCTGGAACTAGGTCCCACATGCCACAGCTAAGAGTTCCCATGCTGCAAATAAAAATCCCAAGTGCTCCAATGAAGACCCAAATAAACAATTAATAAATAGAAATAAATATTAAAAAGTTAGCAGGACCAGAGTTGGATAGAAATTGATGGACTTTATCCTGTAGGCGATGTGGACCCACTGAAGAGCTGTGGAATTTTTTTTTTGTTGTTTTGGCCTTGTTACACAGCATGTGGGATCAGAGTTCCTTGACCAGGGATTGAACCCGTAGCTCCTGCAGTGGAAGTGCAGAGTCTTAACCACTGGACCGCCGGGGAAGTCCCCAGTGGAGAATTTTAAGCTCAGGGATATTATCATCGATTTTTATTATTCTATTATATATGACTTTTAAGAAGAATTACATTTATTTTGCCACTGTTATCTGTCAGGTACCCCTATACATTCTACATATGTTACTGCATTTTAAATCTTTACGACTTTATGAAGTGTGTGAGTATTATTATTCCCATTGTACTAAAGAGGAAATTGAGGTGAAGTAACTTGACCAGGTAGTTTAGGGACTAGTGAGGCCGTGCCTTGAACCTGAGTTTGTCTGACTTGAATTTTTCTGTACTATCCTGCCCCCACTTTTCTTGTGGGCCTGTAATAAGCATTTGGTAATTATCTTACAAGTTATTCCTTTTCCATCAGGCCATATGGACTACCTTGCAGAAAGGCAGGAGTAGAGAAGGGAAAAGGGAAAAAACAGAGACTGGGTTCCCAGGGCTGCTGGATTCCCAGGGCTGCTGCCAGTGAGGAGGCACGCTTCCATCCTCAAGACGCAGCATGCCCTTGCCTGGGCCCAGTGGCGTGGGTGCCCCCCGGTTGGCGGGCCCAGCATGCGGGCTGGCCACTGGCGTTTGGTAGGATGGTCTGCAGTCTCTGGGCACAGCCTGCTTGAGTGGTGTGGTCGGCTGGTGAGAGCCTTAGGAGTCCAAGCCAGGGGTGGCTTGTCAGCCACTACTGCCAGAGGCTCTGGTGCTACTTGTGTTTCCCTGCTAGCTCAAACAGTAAAGAACCTGCTTGCCAGTGCAGGAGACTCAAGAGACGTGGGTTCGATCCTTGGGTCGGGAAGATCCCCTGGAGAGAGGGCATGGTAACCCACTCCAGTATTCTTGCCTGGAGAATTCCATGGATAGAGGAGCCTGGAGGGCTGCAGTCCATGGGGTTGCAAAAGAATTGGATAAAACTGGGCAACTAAACAACAGCAACAACTGGAGCCACTGTTGGGCCACGGCTTCACATGGAGAGATGACAGGTGGCCACGACAGCCTCCTCAGGCACCCCATGTGTAGCTCTGATTCTGTCCTCCCCGAATTCTTACCTGCCAGTCAATGCAACTGACTCTTCTGCTTCAGCAAGACCTAGACTCAGAAGTGGTAAAGCCTAGGGAGGGCAGCTTGACTCTAAGGCCGCACCAGGAGGCACAGAGTATTTTCCTGCCTTCCTCCAGGAGATGACAGGATTCCCGTGCGCTATGGGCTCTCTTCTGGGTTTGCTTGGCTGCTGGATGGACCTGTGCCGTGTGGGGCCCTGCTGGCCCTGTGGTGTGAGCTGAGGTCACATCACGCCAGTCCCTGTCACAAAGAAAGGTTCTGTCCAGCTGGACTGGCCTCTGGCTTTGTGACTGGTGTACAGAAACAGTCATCCTGTTATGACAGAGACCCTGAAACAAATGCTTTCCTCGGGCCCAGGACCTGGCCTTCAGCGTGATCAAAGTGCCTCTCTGTGGGCTCTTTCTGCAGAGGCGGGCGGATGGTGATGTGGCTCGGTGGCGGCAGGCACAGGCCTGTTCCCCTCATCTTCCTGTCCTTGGCGGGTGTCTTCCATCTCCTCGCATTTGTGGTCCAGCCTCATGTGCGTTTTGGTGCTGTGCCCCCCTCTCCATCTGTCTTCTCCCCTCATAAGCAAATGTGGATGCAACAACAAGCAACGCCACCCCCGCCCCCAAACCGAGAGCGTGAAAGGAAATACAGGACACCAGGTTAGAAGAGCTTCTTGTTTTCTTTTTAAATCACCTTCTAATTCAGAACCCAGTTGATAATCAGCCCTCTTCAGCCTTGAACACCGAGATAGGTTCTCCAACAATGAATTAATTGTTACATGATTCTGAACACTTTAAAGGCTAAGTGGAGTTTGTCCTAATGGGGTTTTATGTGTTCTCCTTATCTTTAAAAAAATAAAAATAAAAGCAATTGCCCACAGTGTTGCCATAGCAGCAACAAAGAATCAGGGATTCTCCAAGTCTCACGTGCCCTTAGCTCCCTACCCTAAACAAGCGATGCTGTCCACGAGCATTATGTGTTTGCACGTGTTTGTCCCAGTCCTTAGCCTGAGGGAGTCTGGTGAGCAGTGTGACTCACTGGGGTTTAGTGGGGGTGGATTAGATGGGGGGTCTGGGGATGTCTGTGGGGCCGAATTCCGAAGCCCTCATCCTGTCACTTCCTGGCAGAGGAAGAAGCAAGCCCTGGCTTTTCTGCTCTCAACAGAGCTGGACTCTGAGCTGAGGTTTCTTCCTGGGGGCAGCTGCTCAGGGCCACCTCTGGGTGCAGGCGGGCGTGTGGGTTGGCCAGCGCCTCTGAGGAGGAGCAGAGGGGCTGGACCTTGGCCTTGGCTCCTTCCCTCCTGTCCTAATGCCTGAGCTGATGGGTCCCAGGGTGCTTCCTGCACAGGGACTGAAAATAAGGAAGCCCTTTCAGAGTGGGGGAGAGGTTTAATTTCTAATCAGTTAGGAGCTTAGGTTCTGTGATTGTGCCTGGCATTGAAATTATCTGGAGGTGTTTGTGCCATGAACATACAAAAATCTTCAAACAACATCCAAGGATGGAGACCTCTTTCTCCGAGTCCCAGAAAATATGTCACATTTGTGGTTGTGTAGAAGCTCCCACTCTGACTACTGTTTTCGACCGGAGAAACCTTTTCTCTGAGCAGGTTGGCATTTTCAAGAAGACTGAAGCTTGAACCTCCAGCCCTTACATTGTAATCTTCAAGCTTTTGCTTCCCTTGTTACCAGGGAAACCATTACCAGAAGTCAGATACGTGTGAACATTTTTTCTCTCTCAATATAGCTTGACACAAACTCTTGAGAGCTGCTATGATTTAAAAAAAATCCTGCCATTTAATTTTTCTTTTTTTTCAGCTTTTCGAGGGAAAATCCCACTTTCTTTTCTGATCCCAGTTTATACTCCAAAGCCTCAGATCAGTAAAACGTGTATTAAAAACATTTTTTTTTTAGGAAACTCAACAAAACAGCAAAAACTAATCATAAAACTGAGAGAGACCAAAAAAGCAAACAAACCAACCTAATCAGGGCCTGAAATAGATGGAGCTGAATACCTGCCTTGATTTTTTTTTTTTTGTACATGGCCTTGGAGAGGACCCCCTCTTACAGGGCTCCTCTCCCCACCCCTCTGTGCTTTTAGGAATGAGAACTTGCTCCCTTATGTCAAGGTAGGGGGTCAGGGGTATTCATTATGCATCATCCCGCTTGTCAGTGCTGTTTATGTGGGTGAGGCAGATCGAGGAAATGAGCACTAAATATATTTTAATCACTTCTGCTGCTTTGAAAGAATTCCCACAGATAATCGCCAGCTCATAGCCATGTCTGTCTGCCTGTCCACACGCCCCGCCCCCCGCCCCCCGCCCCCCGCTCCCCCAGTCATCCCGGTGCGAGATGGAAGCAGCCTACAGCGCGTGGGGTCAGCACAGTCTGCTCCTCCTGTTGCTGCTGTTGTTTTAGTCACTGAGTCTTGTCTGACTCTTGTGACCCCATGGCCTGTAGCCCGCCAGGCTCCTCTGTCCATGGGATTCTCCAGGCAAGCCTACTGGAGTGGGTTGTCATTTCCTCCTCCAGGGGATCTTCCCGACCTAGGGGTCAAACCCACGTCTTCTACATTGCCATATGGATTCTTGACAGAGGAGCCACCGGGGAAGCCCCTGCTCCTTGTGTAGTTAAAAGAGATTCCCAATGCTCTTGGGCCAGGGCCGTCTTCTAGCACAGTCACTGGAAGAAAAGAGGCATTAGATCTGAGTCAGGACCCAGCTGGTTTCCGGGCTCACTGGATCGTCACCATGTATCTCAGTATATGGAGTGGGGCCCTGTCCTGCCCAGCTCTGGACAGGCTCTGTTCCGAATGGGCTCTGGGCAGCTTCTCAAGAAACCTCCCCAAGGGACCCGCTGGGGCCAGGTTTAACCCAATCCAAATCAGATCTTCAGGAGAGAAATTCTGTGTGCCCCTCACTGCAGAGACTCAGGGCATGATAATATTTTCCCCCTCGACAGATCTCAAGAGATCAACATGGAGAAGAAAATTCAAATACCTTTCTACTAAAAATAAAATATAGTGCTCGATATCTATTTTGATTTTGGTATAACCGGGAGAAAGTGTGTCCGCCTCTCCCTTTATTAATATATTCCATAAGCATGTGAGTCCATTTATTTTTATTCTGTGGAGCCGTGGAGGCCCTCATTCCTGCTTTTATCTCACAATTCTACTTAAAATGCAAATGGAGTTGAATACATCATTTGTGTGAAAAATGAGATGGGCCATTTGGAAAATGTAATTTTAAAACAGGCAACCGGCACTGGCATGCAATCAAAGTAATGAGTTACTTTTAATTTTTTTCTTGCTTGCAGATGTCCTTGAGGGTTACAATGGGACGATTTTTGCGTATGGACAGACCTCATCAGGAAAAACACACACCATGGAGGTAAGGTTTCAGTGTGCTGTTATGTCAGTCTCTGAGATGACTGAATGGAAGTGATGCTTCCTGCAAAATGTTAGGTGCATGTGGCTTTTTGACTGAGCAATAGGGATGGTTAAGGGGATATTATGTTTGTGGCACAATTTTTGTGTATCTTTGAGGTGTTTTTAAAATAGTGGTGAGTAATAAAGTCTCAGGAGTTCAGTATTTTAAAAATCCTCTTTTGAAAGCTCTGTGAAAATATTAATAATAAATTCTGTTTACAACAAGCTGACCAATGGCGTGAGTATCCCTATGGGCTGTCACCCCAATCTTGCTGAGAAAGTCTGTTGTGAAAATCATTTACTCTCTAAAGAGTCTCTGGGGAGGCGATTCTCTTCTGAATAAATAAAAATTTGTAGGTCAGAGGTTGAAAGAAGCTGGCTTTTGGACCAAATTCAGCCCACAGACACATTTCTGTATGACCTGCAGTGTTCTGTGGTTTTTTGTTTTTATTTGTTTGCATTTTTACAAATTGCAGGCAGCGTTTAAAATGGAAAAATTTCAAACAATCCTAAGCTGAAAATTCTTGGATTCTTATACATTTTGGTTAAAAATTCTGATGATCTAGCAACTCTGGGTACAATTTCACCATGATATGAAGTGTAGCTTTCACTGGAGCAAAGCTGTTCGTTGTCTCGTTCACCTCTTTACTCACATTGCTGGTGTGTGAGACCACGGCTGTCCCATAGGAGGGCTTCGATAGAATATTTGTGAGAATAGTACCCTTGTGGTGGCCCTGGCTGACCCATGAGTGTCGGGCCAGCCCTTGTGGTCCCCTGGTCCCCTGCATGCACATCGTGAGTGAATGTTTAGCATCCTTCCCCAGAAACATACACCCCTGGTCCCCCTGTGCCCTTGAGGCTGTGCCCCCAGCTCTAATTGCTGGCCCTGGATTTCTGTGGCTCCAGGCAGTTTTCCAGACAGGGCATGCCTGCAGAAAAAAATTGGCCCCTTTTACCTCTTCTTTTCCTGCTTTTTGCCATGGATTTGACTCCTAAACAACCTTTGGGGCTGGATAATTGTTCTAAAGACTGGGCCCACCATACAGGTGAGGAGAGGTGAAGAGTGGTTATTATAAGCAACTACACAGAGGAAGTTTGGGGAATTCATCTTACAAGCTGCAGGGTAAGATGAATCCTTAATCCTTCAAGCTTAGGTTTTTCATTTACGGTCCCCTCTTGGGACTGTCACTGAGTTGGCTACTGCAGACTCGGTTTAGCTTATGAATCATTCCTATTGAAGAAGAGATTTCAAAGGCACAAGGCTAATATCCTCAGGGCTCTGGTGTTCTGCTCACACCAACTTCCAAGTGTGGGGCATGACTCTGGGGGACCTCATTCCTGTTGTGTTGACTCACTTCCCTCTGTTTCGCTGAGACAGAGGGGTTCAGAGACTGCACGGATTCAAGGAAGCCCCAGGTTTATTTGCCACCTTTTCCAAGTGGAGCAGGAATATTCTTGGTTACCCGAGCCTTTTGGTCTCTCTTCCCTGCATCTTACATCTTGTGGCAGTGCATCTCACATCCTTGGAAATGGGGTACAGGCATGAGTGTGCCCCACGCTTCTGCTTTGGCCCCTCTCCTGCCTCCCTACTGGGCCCCAGACACTTAACCTGCTAGGCACTAGAAAAACTGCAGTGATCCATTGCCTGAGTTTCACCCACTCCAGTAGCCATGGGTAGAAACTCCTTCATGACACCTGAGAGAGAGAGAATAGGAGACGGCTTCTTATGAGGGAATCATTCCTTAGTTTTTGGAAACTTGCCCAACCATATACAATACAAAAAAATGCAATATTTAAACCTTTCCCCCAAATCTTACAAAATGCTTACACTAGTGACCTTTTAAGCTTTGGGATTAATTCATCTTTGAGAAATAAATACAATGTATTTGCTAAATGGCAAAAATTTAAATTGTAAACCACCAGAGACCTGTCCCCAGAGTAGAATCTTTGTTTGTGTTGCGTGTGGTAGCCAAGGATATAGGTAGATGTGAGGAGATGGCAAAGAGGTGTGCCAGCCCCTTCACACTAAAATTGGAGGTGTTGCATTAAATGAGAGCCTCTCCAGCTGTCTGTGACTCACTACGTAAACCCCGCACCCTCGGAGTGGTACCATAGGTCTGGAGGGACTCATGGGACCTAAAAGGAACAGGATGCTGTGCTGGCGGCTTTCACAGTTGCCTGAATTCTGTTGCTTTTCCTTCCTTGTCTGTTTAAAAGGTTGCTGGGAAGGAGCTGCTTTCCTTTACTGTGACTCTGGAGGACCACATGCTTATGTCTGCAGGAGGAAGGAGTGGGGTGGATGCGGGTCCTACCCTAGTGCCTTCCCACCCCCTCCACACTCTGCATCTGGCTCATTCTGAAGGGGGTGGTAGTTGGAGAAAAGGTAGGAAATATTTTAAACAGAAGAGAGGGGAAGCCCCACGCTGAAATCTAGACATTGCAGGAGACGAGGAAACTCGGGGCCCTGAAATACAAAAAAAACCCACAAAAACAAAAACAAAACCAACAAAACCCTGCATTGCTCTCACTTTCTACAAGGAGGATTTTATATATTCCACATTACACATTGTGATCTTTTAAAAGCTCTGGGAAGGGACTGTTAATTCCGTGAATGGACAGAGCTGTCACATTTAAAAGCTGTTTTTCATTTTAATCCCCCCTACTGCCCCAGTTTGGGGTCTGGCATCCAGTAGTCATTCCATTACCTTCTATCGAGGGGAGCAAACAGATAAGCCCATGTAAAATTGGAAAGATTAGCTTGTGAAGATGGTGCATTTCAGGTGGATTTTCAGCACAGATGGGAAACACTTGGCAGTGTGGTGCTAAGCTGAGGGGGATCATCGGTGTGCTGGGCCCTGGCTGGGCTCTGGTGGGCAGTGTTCAGGGGCTGATTGGAAGAGGGGTCCTGGGGGGCTGGCTGGACCTTTGTTCAGAGCGGAAGGCTGGAAGGGGCTTCTCTCGCCCTGTGCCTTGCTTTTGGCCTGCTTCTGCACACTGATTCAGATGGATGCAGACACGCTGTGTTTTCCCTTCTGCCTAAAGGGACACCTGGAGGCCCTGGGAGGGTGCAGGCTGTCCTGCTGCGAGGAGCTGCCGAGTGGATGTTCATGAGCCTGTCTGCGTGCATTGGTGCTTATGTGCTGACGGGCCCCCACTCTCCCCGTCTTAAGTGTTTCAGGAAGCTCTGTCCTGCTTGTGGGGCTGAGGAGGCCACTGGGGCTGGAACAAAGGGAGTCTTGTTCCATGGCCAGTGGCCTGGGACTGGTTTCTGCTTTCACATGTGCTCCAAGAAGGCCACCTTCAGAAGTGGGGAAATGATACAGGATTTGAGGAAGATTATACAGGATGCAAGTATTAAAATATCTCTTTTGCTTTCTGGGAGAAACAAGATGATGGAGTGGTAATGTCCACTCGAGTTCATCCCTGATCCTCCAGCCGACTAAACTTGTCACGTTCTCCAAACAGCAGCGTGCTCTCTCAGTCCCTCCCCCATTCTCTTTCTCCTGTTTCCTCTGCCCACAGTCTCACGTCTCCTTAATCTTACTCATCCCTCGAGATCTGGTGTCTTTCAAGGAAGCCATCCCATGTCACCCCAGCTGCAAGGGAGGTTTCTGTTCTCTGAGTTTCTAGAGCTCATTGCCTCTTTGTTACCTTTTTTGCCTGAGGTGACTATTTATTGTTTGTGTACATATACCTTTCATTTGCAGCAGAGACACAGTGAAGACCGTTGTGGAATGCCTGTCTCCTACACACACCACACAGATCCATCATCACTGCACCACATGTACACCACACACACCTCCACACTACCCACACCTCCATACCACACAAATCCATCATCACTACCCCACACAAACCACACACACTACACACACCTCCACACCACACTCACCTCCACACCACACTCACCTCCACACCACACAAATCCACACACACCACACACACCACACAAATCCATCATCACTGCCCCCCGCACACACCACACATGCCTCCACACCACACACACCACACACCCCACACACGCCTCCACACCACACAAATCCATCATCACTGTACCACACACACACCACACACACCTCCACACCACACACACTTCCACACCACACTCACCTCCACACCACACAAATCCATCATCACTGCACCACACACACACCACACACGCCTCCACAACACACAAATCCATCATCACTGTACCACACACACACCACACACCTCCACTCCACACACACCACACTCACCTCCACACCACACCCTCCACACCACACAAATCCATCATCACTGCACCACACACACACCACACACACCTCCACACCACACACACCACACACACTTCCACACCACACTCACCTCCACACCACACAAATCCATCATCACTGCACCACACACACGCCACACACGCCTCCATACCATACATGCCTCCACACCACACAAATCCATCATCACTGTACCACACACACACCACACATGCCTCCACACCACACTCACCTCCACACCACACACGCCTCCACACCACACAAATCCATCATCACTACCCCTCACACACACCACACATGGCTCCACATCACACACACCACACACACCTCCACACCATACTCGCCTCCACACCACACAAATCCATCATCACTGCACCACACACACGCCACACACACCTCCACACCATACTCGTCTCCACACCACACAAATCCTTCATCACTGCACCACACACACACCACACACGCCTCCATACCATACACGCCTCCACACCACACTCGCCTCCACACCACACAAATCCATCATCACTGCACCACACACACACCACACACACCTCCACACCACATACACCACATAAACCTCCACACCACACACACGTCCACACCACAGCCGGCTCCACACCACACATACCACACACCTCCACACCACACAAATCCATCATCACTTCCCCACACACACCACACACGCCTCCATACCATACACGCCTCCACACCACACTCGCCTCCACACCACACAAATCCATCATCACTGCACCACACACACACCACACACACCTCCACACCACATACACCACATAAACCTCCACACCACACACACGTCCACACCACAGCCGGCTCCACACCACACATACCACACACCTCCACACCACACAAATCCATCATCACTTCCCCACACACACCACACATGTCTCCACACCACACACACCACACACACCTCCGCAACACACTCACCTCCACACCATACAAATCCATCATCACTGCACCACACGCACACCACACACGCCTCCACATCACACACACCACACACCTCCACACCACACACACCTCCACACCACACACACCTCCACACCACACATATCCTCCATGCCACACACATCTCCATACCACACGCCTCCACACCACACACACCACACATACCCCATGTGGCTCCATACCACACACCCCACACACCCCACACATCCCACACACCCCACACATACCCCACGTAGCTCCACACCACACACAAACACAACATATCTCCACACCATACACATCACACACTTTCATTCTCACCATACCACATATACCTCCACCCTACACATATATCCCACACACCACACACACTACACGCATTCATCCTCATCACACCTCACATTGATAGCCTTCCCCACACATCCTCATGCCTCTCACACCCACGCACTGTGTACCCCCACACAACACAAATACACACACTACACAAACACACATCATACCTCACACACAACACACACACTACACACCATGTACATTGACACCACACATACACCCCCACACACACACACACACAACCCTCCACCCACAGATTATTTTGGCATCCTCAGTTTACTGAACATAAAAGGCCCTCACCACTCATGTGCTTATGAGCTAGAAGAAGGCATCCTACCCCTTAAACCTCTGGTAGCTTTGGGTATCACTGCGTCAGTATGGGAATGGGGGGTATTATTAGGCCTTCTCCAAACGAACATGTGTTCCTTCTTACATGATTTTTGGGTTGAGTCTTCAGGGAAACAAAATAGGGAGTGTCCAGACTCATCCTGATTCTGCCTTGGTTCACACCCCGATCAAGGCAAAAACGGGATGTCAAAACTTGTATGCACCCAGAATTAATTGGAAGATCATCTGTTGAAAGCAAAGGCATCTAGGGAAACAGATTTGAGTCAATTATAAATGATTTTTGGATTATCAATCATTCTCCTTTGGCTGTGGGCCACTGAGGAGAAGCTGAAGTGTTGTGATGGATTATTCAAGAGCTCCAGGTGGGGGGTGGTGGAGGAGGCTACTCTTCTGACTTTCTGAGTCAGATTGGCCCATTGGTGGTATCTCGACTTGATAGAATAGAGATCTGTGTTTCAGTGTAGGTACCATTTCTGCCAGCAGCGTCCACAGTCCAAAGCAGTCCCCACCCCAAAGGTGGGGTCCAGTATTTTGATTTGTTACATGTTTATGACGGCCAATGAGAAGTGACGGCTCAGTAATTTGGCTTTGTTTTCATTAGATATATCTGGGGTAGTAACATGTTTTAAGACTCTTCAGGTCAAATAAACCCTAACAACTGCTTAATGAGAACGTTATTATGAGCTGAATAATAACATTGATTGTCACTAAGCCCATTATATATACTTTTCAATTTAGACTCTATAGTAATTCTATGCAGTAAATATTGTACTGAGTCTCATAAGCCCTGGAAAGAAATACTAACTGGCCATCCTGCCAGTTAGTAACAAGAGAAATACATCAAATGATTTAGGATTGTTGGCAAATGAGGCATTCCATGAGAGTACCTATTTTCCTGGTAGGAGAGCTTTGCCAGAGGCCAGAAGTGTCTGAATTCAGCTTTTACCTTGCTTTGGGCAGAGCAGACGGTCAGGAATCAGGTGCCTGAAGGACGGCTCAAAATGGAAAGTGTTCTGCAGCCTGTAGTTGCTGCAAGGGTTTATGACTTCTTGCTTTTCATAACTCAAGCATTGGCTTGAAAGTCGTCTGAAAGAAAAAGAGGACTTGCTTGAGGAAAACAAAGCAGATCTTTCAGGTATTGGGCAGATTTGGAACAAAGATATGCGTGTCAAATTCATAAAGACTGTTGGGCATTCCTGGAAAACGAGAGAGCAAGTTGGCTTTTCTGCCAGCTCCATTTCTTCCTAGAATTTTAGAACTTCTGAAACCCAGAGTGATCTGGGTATGCAGTTACTGACAATTGCTTTGACATGCAAACCCTGTGTTTGTGAGCTGAAAGGTTATTCAACGTGGAACTTAAGTGTTCCTTTGGTGTGTATAGAGAAGGCTCTCTGGAAGTTGTATGCTGAGGTCCTTTGTAAGTCTGTTGCTTTAAACACTTCTAGAACTCCTTTGAAGAATTAGTTTCAGGTGCTATGCTGTATCTTTTTGAAAGTCTTTGAAATAGCAAATTCTGGATTTTGAAAATGGATTTAGTGATAATTGAGATAACAGAAACATTAATCTATCCATCCATATATTAGGTAAAATGAATACAAGTGGGAAAAAGGGGAAAAAAAGTTTATAAGCAGATTTACATATTAGAAACAGCCAAAATATTTGAAACAATAAAACCTGGGAAGTATAGATTTTAAAAGAAATTGATAAAATGGATTTTCTTGATTGGTTTTTAAAGTGCTACTGCAGATATTTGCAGAATTAGGTTTTTAGAAATGTTTGAGCAGTGATGATGTGAATGAAACTATGTCTATCAGCTCTTGATGTGATTTCATTAAGACAGATTAACTTGGATTTGTAGGTTCTGGTCAGTGTGTAAACATTCCAAACCAAAGCCCACATTTAGTATGTTACAGTCACACATACAACCTCATTCCTTCTCCAGCTGTCTTTCCTCTCCCTCTACCCACAAGCTCACCTGCATACACACTGATCTGCTGCCCCCAGTGGCAGCAGGAGGGGATATTGTGGGCCTTCAGAGCTTGACAAAATGTGCTGTCCCATGCGGGCTTGAGTTATCCTGCTAACTGTTGGTCTGTTGGCTTGTGGGGTGGATCTACAGGGGAGCAGGCAGTCTCTGTGTTCTGTTTAAGTGTCTCCCTGCTCCTGTTTAAGAAGCCCGGGTATGGTCCTTTCTCTCTCACACACGGTGCTCAGGTACCCAGCACCCTTTAGATATCTGTGTTGTGTTTTTCACTCACTAGGGGAAGCTACACGACCCTCAGCTCATGGGCATCATTCCAAGGATTGCGCATGACATCTTTGACCATATCTATTCCATGGATGAGAACCTGGAGTTCCACATCAAGGTAAGTGCAATTGATTGATTGAGTCCCGAGAGAAGAAACTGAGCCCCAGATTGTGTTTCTTTGCTTTCCTCTGTTTTACATGCATGTAGAAGATGATTTTCTTGATTTTAAGTGACATTTCTGTGGTCAGCAGAGCCATATTTATTATTTAATGGTATAGGCTAATACAAAGGAAGTATTGAGATAAAGGCAAAGCACCTTTTAGGATAGAATCATCGTGATTGTGGTCTGAGTTCTCTCCTTTACCCTGTGGATTTCTATAGATATGACTGGCGTGTGTCCATAATTGGGCAAGGACAGCATTTCCCAAAGTGTGTCTTGGGAACCCAGTCCCTCATATCATTACTCAGTGGGCTGCCATGGAAAAGGCTTATGTGGCCAAATTAGCTGGGAAAATGCTCTTGTTGAACAATTTAAATTTACCCCATGTTTCAGCTTGCCTTTGTGTAATGCACCTGTGCACAGTGGCCATGTGGTGTATCACATTTCCCAGCTTCTTTGACTGTGGGCCTACCTTTCCCTCCTTGGAGGGCCACAGGCTTGCATTTGGAGGCGCGCGTTCTGAGAAGTGCTGAGAAAGGGAATTCTTTTCCTTCTTGTTTTTGTTTTTCATACCTATGATCTGGCTTAAATTTGAACTGAAAAAGGGAGATTTCTACTCTCTTAACTATAGCTGTTAATTCCTAACATTTGGTATAAGGGGTATATTCAGTGGAACTCCTTTGCAAGTGACTGAAAGTCACTTGTTTAAGCAAATAGAGGGAAGTTGTTGTAGATAAAGCATCTGACAGCGGGTGTGGGGGGCGGGGAGTTGTGGAGAAGTAAGAAATCCAGGCTGTGCTTTTCCTTAAGAAAATTGTGATATGGTTCAGATATGATAAATTTAACCTTTTTACAGTGTACAATTTAATGGTTCTTGTAGACTTTCCAAATTGTACAACTATGATCATTATTTATTACTCCAGTGAATACTAAGCAGATTTATTAAGTAAGTGTTTAGACAGTTTCATGGAAAATCTTACAACACATTTTAAATGAATACATGATTTCCATAAAGAATATTAGTAGCATCACCTCTGAAAGGTGAGACTACAGATGATTAGTTAAATCAAAGTTTTGTACATGTTTATCCTAGAAGGTGACAAGAAAACTAGGCACTAGGAAGGCAAAATGCAAAATTAAACATGAATTTTGAAAAGTACATTCTATAAGACTTAGTGTAGTCTTTTACCAGCAAAAACAGATTCTGACACCTACTTTCCTTTCTACTTTTGGTAGTCCTATTATTCAAAAATCTTTTGTGAAAAATATACCAATAATAAAGTACAAACTTCTATTGGAAACATCAAATTAGCTCTGTATGATGCTTTCAGGATCACTGGTTAATTCCAGAACATTTTCATTACCTCCAAAAGAAACTCCATCCCTGTTAGGGTCCCTATCTCTGCCCTCTTGCTTTATTTCTTTCCCTTGTTCCAGACCATCTTTCTTTTGTGTGTGGGGGGAAAGAGGGTGACATCACAGCTTCTGCTCACATCCCCTTGCTTCCAATCCCTCATTCCCCTGGGAAGGGAGCCCGTTGGCCCAGCCTTGGTCTGATGAGCTGTGTCCAGGATGCACATGGCTGGTGGGGTCCCTGCCACAGTGACTGTCACAGGGACAGGGTTGACAAGGGGATGGGGCAGAGAAGGGGGCATTTCTAAGATGACTTGGAGCTGAGCAGATCAACCAAGAGGCTGATGATCCTTGAAAACTGGGACCCAACTGCCTCAGTTCAGTTCAGTTCAGTTGCTCAGTCGTGTCCGACTTGACCCCATGGACTGCAGCACTCCGAGCCTCCCTGTCCATCACCAACTCCCGGAGTTTACTCAAACTCATGTCCATTGAGTCAGTGATGCCATCCATCTCCTAGGCCTAAGGAAACTGAAGTTCAGAGATATAGAGCCCAGTGGCCCAAATGAGATCAAGTCCTCAGCACAGTTGAAATTAGACTCCTGATCTGACCAACCCCACGTGTAGTACCTGTTCCATTATATTAAATTTCTCCTTCACTTATTTCTGTGGTGTGTGCATGCTAAGTCGCTTCCATCATGTCTGACTCTTTGAAACCCTACGGACTGTAGCCCACCAGGCTCCTCTGTCCATGGGATTCTGCAGGTGAGGATACTGGGGTGGGTTCCCCTGCCCTCCTCCAGGGGATCTTTCCAACCCAGGGGTCAGATCCTGTGTCTCTTCTATCTCTTGCATCGGCAGGCAGGTTCTTCACCATTAGAGCCACCTGGGAAGCCCATTTCTGTGGTACCTTCCCCAGATTATATAAAAACAAGGCCAATAGCTGTTTGCCCATTTATAAAGTACATCTGGCAGATCTTTTTCCTTACAGTTGCCTTTGTTGGCTGAAGCCAGCTTCTCCTCCTTGCCAGAGTTCTTTATATCTGAGGATGCAGAAGCTTGTTGCTTTGATGGGATCAAGATTTAGGAGCTTAATGCATCTTTAAGGGTGTTTGCATTTAAATACCTTGAACCACTGCAGGGTTCTTATGGGATAATCCTAGAGTAAGATGTTAAACCAATTATTGCCCTCAAAATAGGGTCTCATATTAGAATCTTATTAAGATAGAAATAGCCCCAGCATGAAGGGAGGGAGGAAAGGAGGAATGGCACTCATGTTGAGGGCAGAATTTTACAGTCTAGGGTCCTGTCCTGCATTTGTAGTTATGTTCTCTTATTTCACAGATAATAATCGTTAAGTAGGCAAGTTTGCTATTGATTACTCCGTATTTTGAACTGAGTAGTGACAGGCTTAATCAAGAAAAAAAGGCGTGATTAAGACAGTATTGAAAATCTGCTCCTTAAAGTGAGCCTCACAGAGGTTTTAAACATTATTTCTGAACATGCTTTTAAATGCTTATTTATTTTTCTTCCATCTGGTCTTACAAAGTATTTGAGGTGACAGAAATAACAAAATTCACCCCCTCACAAGAAACCACTATCTGCTATGGTAAAAAAATGAATAAATCAGAATTCTCTGTATACTTATATTAAATATGAACAAGATTCTAAGTGCCAGATTTGCTAATATCTGCTTCACGAGTGGTCTTCCGGTGTCATTAATTTTCTCTGTAACCTGTGGAAATAAGGACACATGCTTAAGATCTCAGAGTTAACAGAAAAGTCTTAATGAAAACCAGACAATTCTGAAACGCAGAGTGGGCTGGAGCCGGGGTTGAGTGGGCTGCAGCAGGACTGGGTTAGAGATGTCTAAGGTTTAGAGGCCACCCAGACCCTAGAATTGTGGCCTCAGGGAAAGGTTTCTGGAGCAGTGGGTAAGGTGGCTGTGTCTGCGACAGAGAGAGCCAGTAATGGGGCCATTTGACAGGCATTCAAGCAGGCAGAGGTTGTTAGGGAGAGGATGCTCAGCTATAGATTCCAGGGTTTGAAGCCAGGACCCCAGATCTCAGAGAAACGAGGAATCAGGAGGTTCCAGGCTGAGACAGCCGAAGGATAATGAACCAGGACTGAGCTGGGTTGGGACTAGTGCTGGGTTAGGCAGTTTTTACTTCGCCTGGTCTAGAGCCAAGACTGGTGGTGCAGGGGTGAGGTTTCACCTGTAGAGTTGCATCCCCACTTTGCAACTATTTTTTCAGGTTTTTAGAAAACATCTTTTTGATTCAATCCTCCGTTTAGATTTCCGGGGAGGGGGAATTAGAGGGGAACCATGAACTTGAGGGAAGGAAAAGTTGATCTGGTTGGCAGAAGGCAAGTGTAAGTAGAGTACAGAATCCTAGAGGGAATTTTTGGTATCAGTGGCTTCATATGACAGATGGGAGCACTGAAGTCTAGGTTCTTGATTACTTGTGAATTAAATCTCCAAGATCACATATTTAGTTAGAGTTGTTCCCAGATGTCAGCCTGGGGTAAGGGTCACCTGGGGAGTTTAGAAGTAGATTCCCAAATCCTATTCTTGGAGATTCTGATTGAGGAGGATTGCAGTAGGGTTCAGGGCAATTTAAACAAACGCTGAGTGAGATGCTGGTACAGGCAGTGCTGGGACTGAGGTTTGAGAATAATTCATTGGAAGGCTTCCTTTCCCTCTCACAGATTAATTGTCTTTTATTAAGTTACATTTTGTTCAAGTCCTTCCTGGACTCCCCTAAGCTGGCCACTGTCACCAGCTCTCTTCCTGTTACTGGTTCTGTGGTTCTAAGCAACGGCCCTTATCCCCTCTCCCCCCGCCTTCTTCATCTGAATGTTTGGAGCATGCCTCCTCCCTGGTCTGATGAGGCTGTCAGTGTCATGCCCAAGGTGAGGCCTACTGGTTTTTGACAGTTAGTTGCAAAGGACATGTTCTGCTCTAGCTGCTGTCATACCTAGAGGTTTGCTTGGTGCTCATCTAAGGTGAGAGGTAGAGTCTTCTATAAGACTAGCACAGGATGTGAACAACACCTGGTTGGGAGCATGGGGACCTCTGATGTGGGGGTGGGGCTGGGGCCTGGGCCACTGAGCAAGGACCCTTAGAGCAAGCTGACAAGCAGGAAGCAGGAGGCTGGTGAGAGGCGGGGGTTGACCGGAACTCTCCCCTCTAGACTCTGAATCTTCATTTTGTAGCCTTCTTCTTACTGTTCATAGCACGACAGAAAAGCTTTTGAAAGTTCTAATAATGATGTTATTGAAATACAGGATGGCATTTCTGTTTCAAAATCAATTTGTTTTTAATCAGGTTTCCTATTTTGAGATCTACCTGGACAAAATCAGGGACTTACTTGATGGTGAGTAACCCAAATTCTTGTCCTTTGTTCTGTAACTACAGACCAGGGAGGTTGAAATGTTTTACAGCCCTTCTGCTTCAGGAATTTATAGAGACGTTCTGTTGCCTTCAGGCTGTCTGCTTATTCTCAGCCAAAGCTTTAACTTGAGTTATTGCAGATTAGATCTGCCTATCTTCTGTAACAATTTCTATTTTTCCTCCAATACAGGGCCTTTAACTTTTCTTTTCTTCTTTGCATGTCATCATTCTCGTCTCTGTAGTATCCAAGACAAACTTGGCTGTTCATGAAGATAAAAATAGAGTCCCGTACGTAAAGGTATGAGGAAATCTTGACTGATGATGCAATTGATTTCCCTCCAATCACTGTCATAATTATTACCTAAGATGCCCAGAACATTACCTAAAACGTACATATCCATATTTAATTGTTTCTTATATTTAATATTCATCTGGTTAAAAAGTTGGCATTTAATTTCTTCAGTGTAAGAATGTAAGTGTATCCCAGATGTCAGATCACAGGAGGTAAGAACTAGAGAACTGAACAGACATTATTCACATTTAAAGAGGCTTTGGGATTGAGTACAGTTGTTCACACTTGGCACTTAGAAGAAGCCTATGGTAGCATTATGTCTACAGCTTCAGTATCTAATTAAAGTTGGTGGCTAGATTGAAAGGCAAAGTAAGATTTCATCCGTTTTTTTCTCTATCATTGGTTTTCTTCTTTATTTTCTGTCTCCCCTGCTATTAAGTGTGACTGTGTACTTAAAATCTGGCATTTCTTTTATGGTTACCTTCTGGATTTCCCAATGTTTCTTCTTTTGAATGTAGAATTCAAGCCCTTGGTGAGGAGGAAGAGTTTTTGGGTCGACACTCTATCCTTTCTCTGCAACTGCAGTTCCAGAAGGGGGAAAATGTTTAGCTGTTTTAAAGTCTTGTTGCTTTTCAGTTTTTCAGTAACTAAGTTGCCCTGGCTGTCTTGCAGGGGTGCACCGAGCGATTTGTGTCAAGCCCAGAGGAAGTCATGGATGTGATAGACGAAGGCAAAGCAAACCGCCATGTGGCTGTAACAAGTAAGCCTGGTGTGGTGTTTCCTCCCCTCTAACCTAGGACACAGACATCTGCCTGCCAGCCAGGTTGGCTGCGGGTAATGAGGTCCAAATGGAGTAATGCCCAACAAGGCAGTTATAAAGCAGTGACTGGCACTCAGACACGGGGATGTGTGCAGTACCAGTGGGCCTGGGCAGGTAGGTCCTGGTGGAGCGCCTGAAACAGCGACTCCTGCTATCCAGGGCCTGTTGGAAATGTTGGGTGACATTGGGCTGGGTAACAGCCTGATCCTGAACACCGGGGTAAGCAACCAGCCAGCCAACTAAAGGCGGAAGAAAGTAAGCTTCGAAGCTCATTTATTTTAACTCTATTATTGTTTAAAAAATCCAAACTGACAGATTCTATATGCTAGTCATACACATCAAAAGAAACGATGTTAGATTTATATCCTCTGTAAACAAGGAAAAGAAAGACGGAGGAACTCAGAAATTGGGGCCAGGTGCTTTCTTGTAAACTCTTTGCTGCCTTGTTCATAACAGACACAGTCAGGTCAGCTGGTTGACCTTGTGGGGCCTTCCTCAGGGAAACAGGTCATGTGGTGTTAGAGCTGCAGGGGTTCCATGAGAAGATGTCTGTCTTATTCAGAGGGGCAGGGACGAATCAGAGTGACTTCTTGTGAGGATCTCCTGAAAGAACAAAGAATTCTTAGCTTTGAAGAGAGACACTTATCTGGGCAGGGCATGTGGATATATCTTAACACAGTCTTGATGTCTTCAAGGTGCTGACCTTCAGAGGGGCAGCTTGCTTCGTTTGATCTGAATGAGTAGACCATCCAGGACAGTTGATATTACAGAGAGGCAGATTTTGACTTACTACAAGAAAAACCCTTGTCCTTATAGCTGCTTCATGTAAAGCTGCTACCTGGAGAGGTAGTGAGTCCTCGGCATGGTGTAGAAGAGATTCAAGCACTGCTTGGTTGTTGATTGGTTCTATGATTTTTGATCCAGAACTATAATTCTCAGCTGCTTCTCTACTGCAACACATGTATCAGATGATATTCATCCATGTGGCAAGTTCCATACCTGAGCCTAGACTTGTAAACAGTATGGGTTAAAGTCTTATTTCTTTCTCTTCTGCTTAGATACTTACAGAAAGAATGATACACTTACACTAACAGCATCTCTTGTAAAGAAGTTTCCACTCTGTTTCTCTAGTTATAAATTATTTGTGATATACCTGATAGTCTGTCTTGACCCTCTGCTTCAGAACTGTTGGTACAGAACATTATACAATTTTTTCTCATTCTGGTAAGATGTTTTCTTTTTAAATTTTGTTATATTATGCATAACATACAGTACCATTTTAATCTCTTTTAAGTGTCCAGTTTAGTAGCATTGAGTACATTCACAATATTTGCAACCATTACCATTTCCTATTTCCAGAATCTTTAATTATCCCAAAGTGAAACTGTATACCCATTGAATGATAATGGCCTGTACCATACTCCCTCCTCCCAACCCCTGTTAACCATTGTCCTACTTCCTGTCTCAATGAATTTGACAACTCTAGGTACTTCATATAAGTGGAATGATGCAAGTCCTTTTGTGACATGTTTGTTTCACTTAGCACAGTGTCCTCAAGATTCATTCATGTTGTAGCATGTATCAGAGTTCCCTTCCTTTTTATCAGGCAGAGTAATGTTCCATTGTATGCATACACCACATTTTGTTTATCTGTTCATCCATGGATAGACATTGTATTGCTTCTACCTTTTGGCTGCTGTGAATAGTGTTGCTGTGAACATGGGTGTTTAAACATCTGTTCAAGTTCCTGCTTTTAGTTGTTTTTTGGGTATATATACCCAGAAGTAGAATTGCTGGATCACATGGTAATTCTACTTTTAATTTTTTTAAGCAACAGCTATATTATTTTCCATTGCAAGTGTACCATTTTGCATTCCCACTAACAGTGTGCAAGAATTTCAGTTTCTCACATCCTTGCTGACGCTTCTTATTATCTATTTTTGTTTTCTTTTGAATAGTCATCTGTTGTGTAATGATGTAAAATGGTATCTACTGAGATTTTTGATTTGCATTTCCTGAATGATTAGTGATGTTGAGCATCTTTTCATATGCTTCTTGGCCATTATGCATCTTCTTTGGAGCAATGCTATTCAGGTCCTTTGCTCTATTTTTAAAAATTAGGTTGTTCAGCTTTTGTTGTTGTTTATTTGTAGAAATTCTGTATATATTCTGGATCTCAACCCTATATCAGATATATGATTTCAGATATTTTCTGTCATTCTGTAGGTTGCCTTTTCACTGTTTTGACAGTGTCCTTTCATACACAGTGTTTTACATTTGATGAAGTTACATTATTTTTTGTTGCTGTTGTGATTTGTTTTTGGTCTCATATCCAAATCATTGCCAAATCCAGTGTCATGAACCTTTTCCCCTATGCTTTCTTCTAAGGTTTTATAGTTTTAACTTTTACATTCAGACTTTTATCATTTTTGAGTTAACTTTTATATATGACCTAAGTAAAGAGACCAACTTCATTCTTGCATGTGGATATCCAGTTTTCAGTTTGGTGAAGAGACTGTCCTTTCCCCACTGAATGGCCTTGACACGCTTGTCAAAAATTACTTGACCATATCATGTGAGGTTTTATTTCTAGGCTTTCTATTCTGTCTTATTGGTCTGTATGTCTGCCTTTATGACAATACCACACTGTTTTGATTACCATAACTTTGTAGTAAATTTTGAAATCATTAAGTGTGAGATCTTTAACTTTGTTCTTTTTAAGGATTGTTTTGGCTATCCAGGGTCCCCTGACATTCCATATGAATGTTAGAATGCACTTTTCTATTTCTATAAACAATATCATTGGGATTTTGATAGAGATTGTATTAAATCTGTTGGTAGTATGGACATCTTAACAATATTAAGCCTTTTAATCCAAGAACAAGGTTAACTTTCCATTTACTTGTGTATTCTTTAATTTCTTTTGGCAGCATTTCATAGTTTTCATTATTTGCCTTTCATTTTCTTGGTTAAACTTATTCCTAAGTATCTTATTCTTTTTTCCTATTTTAAATGGAATTGTTAATTTCCTTTTGGATTGTTCATTATCATATAATGCAACTGCTTTTTATGTATTGCTTTTGTATCCTGCCAAATCATTAGTTCTAACATTTTTCTGGAAACTTTTAGGGTTTTTTTGCCCCACATAATCTGGTTAGATGGTTTTGAGAACTGATTACCAATGTGAGTTGAATAAGACAGTCACTGGGGTCTTTGTCTGCCTGGTGAACAAAGACCAAGATCCAAGAAGATTTTGATTTTTGTTACTTGGTTCTAATGAAGCATATTTCATCTCTGAGACTTTCTATGTTCCTAGCATGGGTTATAAAAGAAATGTATGTCTTAATCCTTCTTTAATAAAGTCATAATTCTTCCTTAAGAAAGGTTGTGATATCACTGGTAAGTCAAGGCTTGCACACATGAAGAAGATGGAATACGTCAGGTACTAATCATGGTGATCAAGGCTGAGAGACTTAAAGTAAGGCAGAGGAGGAAGCCTTGAGCTCTTCAAGGAGAGAGTCAGACTGGACAGACAGACTGGAATGTTGGAGGACGGACACTTCAGGTAGAGCTTGAGAATCTATTGTCTTAAGCCACTGGCCTCAATTTTTAGATTAATTTCTCTGCCACGTGAAGGTATTTTAAATCTTTCATTTCTTGAATCAACATTGTTTTTTGGAAGAAGTGGTCTCAGATAATTTTTTAAAATTGAATGGACTTAAAAAGATTTGTTGTATTTTTGATTGAGAGCCTTACTACTAAATTTATGTGTTCTCTGTAGAACAGTAAACTCTTTTCCTTTTCAGACATGAATGAACACAGCTCTAGAAGTCACAGTATCTTCCTGATTAATATTAAGCAAGAAAATGTAGAGACTGAAAAAAAACTCAGTGGGAAGCTTTATCTAGTTGATTTGGCTGGGAGTGAAAAGGTAATTGGTTCTTTATTTGTATTATCCACAGTTCCCCCTGCAATTTGCTTCAGTGTGCAGTAGTATAATTTTTATGTCTTTCTAGTCCTTGGTTTTAAAGAGCTTTTAAGGTTTCTGATGTTGTGCCAAGATGTTATTAAATTTAACCTTCTTTTCCTTGCTCTTTCTTTTCTGGTCCTGAAGTTCCCTGTTCACGTCACAGGAGGTGCTTTGAATGCAAACCCTGATTTATGCCTAGTAGACTCTGATGATGACACGAGGCGAGTGTTTGGTGTACACTTAGCCTGGTGAAGGCAGCTATTCAAAGGTGGGAGGGACGTGAACTTCAGAGAGCAGGAAAAATCTCTGTGTCGTAACAGGTTCAAATAGACCAGGAAGGGGCTTTGCCATTGGAATGTGGCAGGCTTGCCTCTGCAGGTTTGTTTGCTGATAAAAGATCTGGACCATGGGGCTCTCTCACCTTCCTGGCTTCTCTCTCCAGCAGGTGTGGACTGCCCCAGTTCTGCATGGACAGCCCCACCCCCTTCAGGCTACAGGGCCTGAAGCCCACGTTTAGCCACAAGCCCTGACCGTTCTGTGATTTTGTCGGGATTTTCTTTTGGCATCTGGACCCTGTCAGTTCTCTTCCAGGCACACTCAGCCACACTCCAGATCCAATAGGCTTCCCAGCACCTGCCCCCTGCCCTCCCGCCTCCCCTCCCCAGCACCACTGGAAGCTCCTGCGGCCACACCCGAGTGGGGGCCCTGCCCGCCTTGGGTGACATCATAGAGCATGGCTCTGCACACAATACCCTGTGGCCTACCTCATCGCTGATGTCATGCAGACTGTGTCCCCATCAGGGCCAGCCCTGGAGCTCGGTCAGTCTCCCGAACTGTGTCACTGATCCCCACTTGCTGCTCCCACCACTGAGTTGCTGAGCACTAATTATGGCCACTGTCATCTGTGTAAGTAATGGCTACTTGGGTTGTTCTCCTGTCCACATTGGTACAGCCTGAAGCAGAAGATCATCTGGATAGTCCTAACTGGGACTTGAAAATCGTTCTGGCCCAGCTTGAAACTGTAACTAAATAGATGCCCACCAGCACAGGAGAGAGAGCAGCGTTGCTCACCACTAGACTGGCCATTAGCAGCTGGCATCTGCTTTGCTGGCCCACCTGTCTGTGGGTCCAGACAAAGCTCTTAGGGATCCTTTGCCTCATGCCGAGCTTGCCCTATTTCCCTTTAGAGAACAGAGATAAGTACTCAGGGCCTAAATGCAGGGGGAAAGTGCTTCCTGCAGGCAGCTGAGAGTGGAGCCTGTGCAGCGTTGGCGGTTATTGCTTATGATATTTATGAGGTGTGTTAAAGTTGTGGACCTACAGGTTGTTTCCTCTGCTCACATCTGTGTTCCTTGCCCTAGATGTATCCACATGAATGTGTCAGAGTGATCTAGTAGAGCAGAGCTCTGGGGCTTAGTCCCATCTCCCGAAATGTGTTCTTCTCTTGGGTGACCATTTGACATGCCCGGAGCTCAAATTTTTCTTGCCTGTAAAAGGAAGGTGATTGTACTTGTCTTGCATATTTCATGGAGCCGAGATGATCAAATGTGAAAGCACCTTAAACACCATGAATAGACTGTTCCTATTTGTGAGCCGGCAGCTCTGTGATTTCTCCATCTGTAAGCAGGGGACCCACACACAATTTCTGGAGAAATACTTGAATTTTTCTTTGAAAAAACCCTCCCCTGCCCCCTGGACGTGCATTCATCTCTATCATTGGGAGTTCCTCCTTTATATGTGGTTGAAATCCATCTTTGCACAGTTTAAGATCTTTTACCCACTGTGCTTTCTTTAGAGAGCAGCCGCTCCCCTGTGTCTTTGGTCCAGTCAGCAGAGCTATGAGTCATGTTGAGTTCCCTTTTTTTCCTCTGTCATTAGTGAACTGCTTTGTACCCAGAGCAAATGCTGTACATACGAAATTACCAGTAATAACAGAGGCAAGGAGGAATGGTGCATGGTTCCTCTAACTATGGAGAAGAAAGACAGATTCATTGTCAAGTATTTTTCCCTTTGGCTGATTACTCCTTTTTTTTCTTACTAAAGGAATAAGTAGGGAAGGGACAGAGTCTGGATAACCATCCCCAGCACCTCTTGACCTTTGCTTGCAGTTGGAGCCTGTAATGTCCATTCATTGTGGCCAGGACATCGTTTTCTCTTTGCGTATCCCCAACGTGGGGATGATTCAGTCTTGCAAGACCCCAGCCTTTCTGCCATGACAGACAGTGCTTTTGGAGCCTGGCATCCCCAGATGGATGTCCCCTGGGAAGTATCTGCAGCTCTACACGTGAGGTGTCCCAGCCATTCCTCCAAAACCTAACTGAGAGGAAAATGACAACAGGAGAGAACCAATCCCCTGCCTCGGGCACCGTGCTACTTACATACTTGTCTTTTCCCCAGCACTCCAGGAGGGTTCACCTCAGCCCTCTTGTGAGTTGGAGTTTTCTCCTCTGCACCTGTGCACCCCTGCAGCTACTACTTTCTCTTCTCTCTGGTAGGTCAGCAAAACTGGTGCCGAGGGAGCTGTTCTCGATGAAGCTAAAAATATCAATAAGTCTTTGTCTGCTCTTGGAAATGTGATCTCTGCTTTGGCAGAAGGGACGGTAAGTGATCGTGTCCCCATCTATTAAATGACATCTTGAGAAGTTGCCTCTTGGGTCCGTGTGCTCTTGCCACACGCCCCAGCAATTCATTTGTTTTTGTTTGGAAAGGGACAGGGGGAATCCTGGCTGTGGACACCCCGCTTTCAGGGAAATTTAGCTCATTAAAGTGTGTGAATGGTGTGATGCTAATTTCATATGACCCAGGTCCCATGGCAAGATGCAAAGACCAGGCCACAGATTTTTATTTCACATGTTTCTAAGCCCAGTTCCCATCACTAACTTGCTGGCCTCTGTATTTTCTCTTTGAATTGGCTGTAGCAGACAGTATTTTTTCTTTTCCTAAATAGAAAACACACGTGCCATACCGGGACAGCAAGATGACTCGAATTCTTCAGGACTCTCTGGGTGGGAACTGTAGAACCACCATCGTCATTTGCTGCTCTCCCTCAGTCTTCAATGAAGCTGAGACCAAGTCAACGCTCATGTTTGGACAAAGGTGGGTGTGACCTTCGTAACCTGTGCTCTGAGCTGGGTCTTAGGTGTTGGGGTGAGTGGTGAGGCGCTTGGGTCAGAGAGGAAGCAGAGGGAGGGAGGGGGCAAGCAGCCTGTTAGTAATTTGCATCTAGCAGGTGACCTGTAAAACTTGAGGCATCATGTATTGAGGCCAAAAGAAAAATTATGTTTTAAAACAATAGGTATGAATATGTCTTATCAAAGGTATGATGTTAAAAAAAAAATCCAAGCCTATTATAGATGTGATTGTTGGTAATTCAGTGGAATTTTAGTTTTGTTTTCATGGAATTAATTCTAACTCTTGGGTTCTTCGTGGAATTAAGTCCGACTCTCAGGTTCATGGAATTAAACCTTAACTCTCGGGTTCAAGCATATTCAACTCAAGACTGGTAACTGCCAGTTACAAGTGGTAGTACTGCTACTACCACCAGTAACTACTTCAATATTTGGAATCCACTGCAAATTTGCTGATAGACTAAATATTGGACTAAATGTTAAAGAACAGGGAGAAGAGGTCCCGATGCTCACCCTGGGGGTAAGAGAGACAGCTGCATGCCGAGGAACGGGGAGGATGGCCTCATCGTCTCGTCTTCAGAACTGTCTGAAGGACGTTTCCTAGGTGTCCGGGGAGTGTTGCTAGGTAGGCAGCGGGACAGCCAGTCATCCTCCAGCCCGCTCCCCGGTAGGCGTTGGTTCATCCCTCCTTCTCTGTGGCTCTGCTGGGTCTTCATGGCGGTGTGCAGGCTTCTCTGGCTGTGTGAGCAGGCTTAGTCGTCCTGCGGCATGTGAGATCTTAGTTCCCCACCAGGGGTCGAACCTGTGTCCCCTGCATCGGAAGGAGGATTCTTAATCACTGGACCACCAGGGAAGTCCCATCCCTTCCTTTCTCGACCTTCAGTCGTGGTCTATCAGCCACTGGTGTTGAGCTCCATCGTCCCTGCATGGCTGCCTGAAGTGCTAGTCTCTAGAGCACTTGCGTACTGTGGATGGGGCGATTCTGGGCATCTTCCGTGCTCAGTGGGCTGAGCCCAGAGCTGAGGTTGGGAGATGCAGACTTACTGGCATCATCCTCTTCATGCAACTGTGTTATCTTTGGACAAGTTACCAGTTCTCTTCAGGCTCTGCTTTATGGCCAAGCACTCCCTTCTCCCAGGAATGTGTGGTTATGCCTGAGAAGTGGTTTAAGATGCCTAGAGAAAAGACAGATGGTGGTGGGCATTCTGGATGGGAGATTGTTATGGCTTGTTGAAACCGCATTAAACCCCAGTCATTTCCCGAACCCTCACAGAACATAGAATTAACCAGTTATGGCACCTGTGGGATGTCTGAATAAATAACAATCACACTGAACTGTTGCAGAACTAATATATCTCTTATATTGGATCTGGGTCCTTAATTTCCTCTGAAATCACTTCCTTAATTAGCCAAATGCTTAGGTCAGTGGGTTGCAGAAGGATAACACCTTCTTTTCTTAAGGGTCATGGGATACCTATAAACCAGTATCTGCTTGTGAGAAGCGTAGAGTACTGTGGTGATCATCCTGCCTTCCCCATCTCTCTTGGTTTCTTCAAAAAGACTATTTGGCCGCGTCGTGTGGCATGTGGATATCCGCTCCCCAGCCGGGGTGGGACCTGTGCCGCCCGCACTGGAAGCACGGAGTCTTACCCACTGGGCTGCCAGGGAAGCCCCCTCCTGGTTTCTCAGACTTAGGCTTTGACAGTTTCCTCTGAAGACATTTTGGACGAAACCAGCCCTGGATGCGTTTATAAAGGGAACGTCTCTTAAAAAAAAAAAATCCCACTCATGAAGCAAAGAGACTTTACATCTTTGCAACCCAGAGTCTTCCTGGGGCACAGGCTCTGTCTCAAGGCTGCTGCTGTTGGTAGGCATGTCGCAGCTGTCTAGAGGAAGAGTTTTAGGTATCAGTGAAAATGATGATTTATTTTCTTCTAATCTCAGTGAGGCCATCATAGCATCTTCATTATCACTAGCACTTTTTGCAAGGAACTAGCCTGTGCCAGACATGTCAGAATCTTCATGGAAATTGTCTAGGCAGGTGTCTCTCCCCCTTTGTACAGAGGATGAGATTGAGATTTAGGCTCCAAGCCATCAGGTCCTGCCCCTGAGGCCACAAAGCTGGTAAATTGTGAGACGTTACTGGACTGAGACTGTATCACCCGACCCACAGCCTCTTCCAGGTGGGCTGCTTGATCAGGAATCTAGATGAGCATAGGCCTCTGGGGCCGGTTACCCCAGCTTTGAACCTCAGCTCTGCTCCTGACTTTTTCTCCCTTTTCCTTCTCTTGGAACCTCAGTGTCTTTGCCTGTAGGAAAAAAAAAAATAATATAATAACACCTACTTCTGAAAATTATTGGGAGGATTAGATGAGTTGCTTTAGTTTTTACTCAGCCCACAAGGGCTGGCATGGAATATGGTGTCCCGTAATTGCAAGTTCCTTTTTTCTTCTGTCTTTGAACGGGCTTGGGAAAGTCACAGTCATGCATGTGGCTGGACCAAACGTGATATAAGGTACAGGATACAGCTGTAATGTAAGGCTAGGACTGAATGAAGCAGTAGAATTAGATTTCTGCAATGAATGATGCACAAAATCTGATAATTAAATGCTGATAATTTGGGATGCCAGGAAATAAATAGTAGGCCAGTTATATTTTCAAATGAAATGGGTTGTTTGTAATCTTTTGTCAGAGTCATCTGAATACTGGGCTCCATGAGGATAAGAATTAATTTATCACCAGCATCAGTGAGTGGCACCCACAAAGCACCTAGGGCAACTGGGACACAGTAGGTGGTCAGTAGACAAATGTCTTCAAACGAAGGAGCAGACGAATCTAGTGCTTCTTACGTAGGAATCCCAGAGCGTTCGGGCAGTTGCTGTGCTATGACACCACTGTGTCCAAAAATTGGTTGAGGTTTAGATCTGGTTTGCTTTCCTGCTTATAATTAGAAATGTGTTATGTTTTGTTCCCTTTCCTCCATCTTCAAGTTAGTTAATGGATTCTTCAAGGACATCTAACTTCTCTACGGGGCCAATACTTGCTTTATTGTTAAATACACACGTTGAACCCGGTTACACAGCAGACATGAGTCTGAACCTCAGATTTGACATGGTACTGGTAGCTAATGAGATTAAGCACTTTGAACTCAAAAAAGACTGCCAGGCACCTCCCAAATTCAGTGTAATGAGTGTTCATTATGTTCTTGCTGCAGGGTGGCCACACCTACGGGCAGCACGAAGTTCCCTAGATATCACCACATGGTTCTTTCAAGAATGCGAAGAAAGTGCATGTTTGTTGTTGAGCCATACTGTCCTGATGTTCTGAATAAAACAGTAGTAGGCCCTTTGAAGCACTAGGAACAGGACGGAGTGTACACAGGCCTGAGGACAGCTTCCGAGTCCGCACTCTGCAGGATTCTAGATGAAGTCCTAGAATTGAAAGGAAAAGATTTCACTGTGTCTGTTTCTTGGTTTCCGTGATGGTGGCTCTTCTCCTCGGTCAGGCGTGTCGCTTTGTGTCCTCTGAATGCCCAGCATTGTGCTAGGAAAGTGGTGGAGCCATTTCCTGAGTTGTCATAGAGCTTTCAGTCTGGTTGAGGAGGCAATACTTGAATTTCCAGGCGATGGAGAGTCAAAGAGCTGTCCTCTGTCAGGAAGCTGAACACTTGGCAGCTTTAAGGGTTGGGGACTCAAATTAGGACAGTTTCATTGATTCTTCTTTTTCATCTGGCTTCTAGCGTTTCATTTTCTAGACTTTAATTACTCTTCCAAAGTACTTTATAGCATCATTCGCAAAGGATATTTTGAAGTTTTACAAGTATAAACTCAAATCCCAATTATCTCAGAAGCCTGTTTAGTGTACCTTGATTTGGGGCAATAATGAGGAAAAGGGGAGGCCCCTGGGGGCAGACCAGTTTAGAAATAGCCTGAATCAGCACATCATTGACACCAAGTGTTTTGATTGATCCAGCATGAATAATTCAGGGGCTTTGTTTTATGTGTTAAATGTGAAAGAAGAATGGATAGTTCAGGAAAAGTAATATTCTTTTTTTCTTTTTCCAATATGCACTTTTTGGGAAGAAAACCCCAAACTGTGCCATTTCATGCTCAGTTTGATGGTAGCTGGATTAGGCAGAGCCTGAGTGGTGTATGTGCAACACACAGTGTGCAGAGCTTGATTGAGTTCCCTGCAGGACCAGAGCTACAGTTTTGACATACAATGGATTAAGGCTCAAATCGGTTCCTGTTGGAGAGCCTGTTGCCAAAGCACCCATAGGTAAATTTTTGCTCTTTGGAGGATGAGATGTTGTGGATGACAATTAATTTACCTGGATACCAAATCCTCATCCAGGTTGATCATTTCTTTATATTTCTTGGGAGACGAGAGATTTTCAAAAGACCAAATTTAAAGCTCGTGGTTTCTGCTTCCCTACATCCCCCACTCAAGAGCAGGGAAATGGCCTTACCAGGGAATGGGAAGGTGCTTTGTGGCAGGCACATTTCCAGAAGAACGTTAGGTGTCTTACATGGGAACCAGGACCTAGAATAGGGTAGAAGATGTGATGGTTTCATGTGGGAGCTTGATTAGGCTGTAGTAGCCTGTTATTTAATCTAACACTGACCTGAGTGTTGTTATGAAAGTGTTTTGTAGATGTGGTTACCCTCTAGCAGCAGTTGACTTTAAGTAAACACATTATCCTCCATAATAGAGGTGTGCCCTATCCAGTCAGATGGAGGCTGTAAGAGCAAAAATGAGGTTTTTTGGAGAAGAGGAACTTATTCCTCAAGAATGCAGCAACAATTTCTGCATGAGTTTCCAGTGAGCCAATTTCTTTAAATAGATAGCTAGACAGATGGATGGAAGGTATATCTTATGTATATATCAGATAGGGTATCTACTCATCCATTCATCTATATATCTGTTCTGTTGGTTCTGTTTCTCTGGAGAACCCTAACTGATAGAAAGGGATGCTAGACTACCCCCTCTCCCAACCCACAGTGGGAGGACCTCAGTCTCTTTGTCTCTCACATACACCAGTCACAGTGTGGAATCATACATTACAGATTTATTCTATACATTGGAGGTCTGGGTTTGTCTAGAGCTCCTTGTCCAACTGCGAGAGGGAAGGAAAATGCTGAAAAACAAGAGTTAAGAAGGTACCAAGAGTAAACATCTTCCTGGCCTTTCCAGGGGAGGCCAAGGTAATTTGAAGAAACTCCAATAATATGTAGTTTCTGTATCATTTAGAAGTGATCTTGGCCAGAAAGATGAGTATAGGAAATTATTGAGGCATAGAAGTTTACTGTCTCTTAGTAGCTCTTATTTATTTCACAATCTGGAAATTCTTATCTGACTTGATTTCTTTACACATCAGTTTATTTTTCTTAACTTACTTATGTTGAGTATAACATGCATATAGTAAAGTATGCAACTCAGTAAAAATTTAACAAATGTATATACACATGTATCTATCACCCAGCATCTTAGAAACCTCTGTTTTACACCCTCCCAGTCAGTACCCACCTCTCAGGGGTAGATGGCATCCTGACTTCTGTCAACATAGATAACTATTTGCTGTCTTTGAACTGTTCACAAATAAAGACATACAGTATTGTTTTGTATCTGGCTTCTTTTATGCAACATTGTTATCTTTGAAGTTCACTACATTGTTAGATTATGAGCTGTTTATTTTTCATAGGTATACAGTATTTTGTTGTATCAATATAGTATGAGTAGCACCCCACTCCAGTACTTTTGCGTGGAAAATCCCATGGACGGAGGAGCCTGGAAGGCTATAGTCCATGGGGTTGCTAAGAGTTGGACATGACTGAGCGACTTCATTTTCACTTTTCACTTTCATGCACTGGAGAAGGAAATGGCAACCCACTCCAGTGTTCTTGCCTGGAGAATCCCAGGGACGGGGAGCCTGGTGGGCTGCCGTCTCTGGGGGTCGCACAAAGTCGGACACAACTGAAGCGACTTAGCAGTAGCAGCAGCAGCAGCATGCATTCTGTTGTTGATGGATATTTGGATTGTGTTCATCTTGGGGCTATTACAAATGAAGTTGCTATGACATTGATCGCCATGTCATTACATGAACATATGTCTTCATTTCTGCTGGTTATACACCTATGAGTATTTAGTTTTAATAGATAGTACCAAAGAGTTTTCCACAATGATTGCAATAGTTTACACTCTGTCTAGTAGCAGATGAGTGTTATAGTCGTTGCACATCCTCACCAACACTTAGCATTATCAGTTTAAAAATTTTAACTGTTCTGTTAGGTGTGTAAATATATCTTTTTGTTATTTTTTTCCCTAAAGGCCAGTGACATTTGGCACACTTTTCTGGGTACAATTTATTGGCACTTCTTCTGTGAAGTTCCTATTCAAATCTTTACCTGGTGTTTTCACCAATTGTGTGGTTTTTTCTGATTGATTTATAGGGATGCTTCTGGATAAGTCCTTTGTCGGATACATGGATTGTTTGTATCTTTTCCCACTTTGTAGTTTATGTTTTAACTCCTTTAATGGTGACTTTTAATGAAGAGAGGTTTTTAATTGTAATGAAGTTAAGTTTATCTTTTTCTGTTCTATTTGAGAAATGACTCTTTATCTACCCTAAGGTCTTAAAGACATTCTCCTGTTTTCTTCTGGCAGCTTTGTTGCTTTGCCTTTCACATTTATGCGTGTGATTCATCTGTATAGAATTTTTATGTGTTATCGGGGAGTCAGTAAAGCACCGACATTGAAAGGACTGTCCTCTCCCTCGGTGCTGGATGCACACCTTTGTTGTATATCAGATGGCTGCAGGGCCGAGTGTCTGTGGATAATCTATTCTGTTTCTATTCTAAAGTTTCTGGACTCTTTAATCAGTTTTAATTACTGTGGCTTTATAATGCATTGATATTGCATCCTCTTTGTCCTTCAAAATTGTCTTTGCTATTGTTGGCCTTCTTTATTTCTATTATAAATCTTAGAATCAGGTTGTCAATTTCAATACATACATGCAAATCTGGAGAAGGCAATGGCACCCACTGCAGTCCTCTTGCCTGGAAAATCTCATGGACAGGGGAGCCTGGTAGGTTGCAGTCCATGGGGTCGCTAAGGGTCAGACATGACTGAGAGACTTTGCTTTCACTTTTCATTTTCATGCACTGGAGAAGGAAATGGCAACCCATTCCAGTGTTCTTGCCTGGAGAATCCCCCGGGACGGGGAGGCCTGGTGGGCTGCCATCTATGGGGTCGCACAGAGTTGGACACGACTGAAGCGACTTAGCAGCAGCAGCAGCAGCATGCAAATCTCCTGAGATTTTATTTCAGATTATTTCAAATCTATAGAGCACATTTGGGATAATTAATATCTTTCTAATCAGTGCTGGCTGGTTCTTCATGTTCTCCATTTAGTAGATGGAGAGGCATGACGGTCTGCCTCATCAATGACTGGCTGGAGTCTGTTTAGGGCAGCAGCAGAGACACGTTATCCTCGGTTCCAGATGGGAGTTGGGCTGTGTGTCTTCCGTCTCTCCTCTGCATTCCTTCTGTGCCGTCTCTGCTCTGCTCTGCTCTGCACCCTGGGACAGTGACCAGCTTGGACAACTACAATGGGCTCCTTTGCCTCTGGCTTCCCGTTAGGCTCCACCAATGGGAGAGGAACATAGGCAGGTACTCAAAAGGAGAGAAGAGAGTGATGTCAGGGTATTAATTTCATGGTTCCTTCCATGAAGGGTCACTTCAGGTTGGCTGTGTTCCTAGACTAAAGGCTGTTAACAGCTTCGACAGGGCAGCGTTTTTCTTTTAAGAGTTTAACAGTTTTTAAAATTTATTTTTTTAAATAGAAGAATAGCTGATGTATGATATTGTCAGTGTATAAGTTAGAGGTGTACAATACAGTGATTCACAATTTTAAAAGGTTATATTCTATTTGTAGTTGTTATGAAATATTTATTCCCTGTGCTACACAATATATCCTTGTAGCTTATTTATTGTATGTATAGTGGTTTGTCCCTCTTAATCCCCTACCCCTGCCTTGCCCTTCCCCACTTCCCCTCTCCCCACTGGTAACCGCTTGTTTGGTCTCTGTATCTGCGAGTCTAGACAGCTTTCCTCTTACAGTTCCCTTCCTCTGGGCCCCCTTCAGCCTAACAGTGGTAACGGATCCCCCATCACTATTGTGTGTGTGTGTGTTGGTCGCTCAGTCGTGTCTGACACTTTGTGACCTCATGGACTATAGCCCGCCAGGCTCCTCTGTCCGTAAAATTCTCCAGGCAAGAATACTGGAGTGGGTTGCCATTTCCTTCTCCAGGGGATCTTCCCGACCCGGGGATTGAACCCGGGTCTTCTGCATTGCAGGCAGATGCTTTACCATCTGAGCTACACCTGTTATCCCTTGTTATTTCCCATCACCCTTACCATACCTTTGTTAAACTCTTCCCAGTTTGAGAAGACTATTTCCTGCTAGGACTCTCATTACTGCAGAAGTGGGAGAAAAGAATTTTCTCAACAACTTAAGAGAACTTTGAGAATGAGGATCAGTTATACCAGTGATAACTTTGTTGGGTCTGCTCACAAAATTGTACTTCTGGCTAAACCTGCCAGATTACAGCATAAAGGCTCTATGCTTCTGCTTCTGGTATCGTTGGAAATCATCAAGAGACTCTGTGGTGTGATAAGTAAGATTAGTAGCCTCAAAGTATATCCTTAAATGTCCATAAGCGTTTCAGCCGTAGGTTAATTTTTCACTTTCTGACTTAACTCAGTTAAAATGGATGCTGGAGTGTTTGAGCTTGTGTCTGAGGAACATCTATGCCACTGCCTAAGGATGTTGGGGGAGTGGTGAGGTGAGGGTATCAATTTGGCACAGACTTTAAAGTAGCAATAAAGTTGCTACTATTTGAAAACAGTCGAAACCCTTCTGGAGACAGCAGCCGTAAGCTGCAGTGAGTGAGGGAGCATTATGCCAGTTCCTAAGCAGAGTCTCGCATAGCAATCGTTTCAACTCTTCTTTTGACAGTTGGGTTATTTAATTGTCTGCTTTAGAAATTAATTTATAGAGTCACATCTGCTGCACTGGTGAGGACGGCTGAATTTCTTTTACTGAAATAGAAATCGTGTCCAAAATGTCATTTCATGACCACAGAGATTAACCCGAATCACACCTCAGAGGGCTGGCAAATGTGACAGGATAAGAACTGGTGGGAGTTAAAAATGGAAAAGTCAGTAGCAAATAAAACAGGATAGCACGCAAATGAAGTGTTTACTTCTTAAACAGTATGCAGTAAGTAGAGTTCTGCCATCATGAATTTGCTTTTCAGTTGGACAAACCTTATGTGTCCATTTCTGTGTATGAGTTGGTGAATCGTGTATTTTGTTCTCATTCCTGGCGGGAGCTGGCACTGCCTTGATTTACCGTCTGGAGTTCCACTGGGGCATCACACCCTACTCTGGGCCATCTGCCCTGGGTGGTCACTCTTTACACCACAAGTGGCAAAATGGTGGCCATTAGGCTTGTTTGTGTATCCCACACATCACTTTGAAAAATTATATTGAACTGGGATACACAAAGAAAAATCTCAATTTATGACTTTTCTTGAAAAAAAAGGGATGATCTGAGAAAAGTGGGCCCTCCGCTCCTTCCTGGTGATTGGATGGTGGGAGAGGATGTGCTCAGCTCGGAGCCGTGGTTTCACCTGGCCACCCTGAGTTGGTAAGGTGACCATCTGTCCCTGGACGCATGTGTTGACATGTGTTCAGGACCTTAGGGATGATGCTAACGTACCAAATGAGAGTAAGAGAAAGAATTGATTTGTCCGTATGTATATTGTTATGAGAAACTGTAAACTCTAAGGCCAGAGACCTTGTCTCGTTTATCTTGATAAATCCCCAGTGTTTCATAGACGTTAATTGAATTGAAAGGAAGCTCTTCTTGGGCAGATGAATCTGAAAGTGGCATGCAAGATGCTTAAAGAGGATGCTGAATGTCTGAAAAAGCTAGGCTATAACCACAGGTGGGTCCTAAGAACTTAGGCCAAAGTGGTAGCAGCAGGAATAGAAATGGTGGCAGAGGAAACAGAGAAAGACTCGAGACAATGTAGATGAAAATCCCACTGGGTCTAGAGACAGGCAGGAGGAAAAGGAGAAAAGAAAAGGAAAAAGGTGAGTTTTGGAGCCTTAGAAATAGTGGGGCCATTAAAGCAGCTGAGAGGGTGGTAGTAAAGATCTAGCATCCTTCCTGCTCCCTAAGACCTAATCTTCTGGTGTGAAAGGAATTTGAAGTTGTTTATGTTTTTCACATCAGGGCTAAGACCATCAAGAATACTGTCTCCGTGAACCTGGAACTGACAGCTGAAGAATGGAAGAAGAAATATGAAAAAGAGAAAGAGAAAAATAAGACTTTGAAGAATGTTATCCAGCATCTGGAGATGGAGCTGAACAGATGGAGAAATGGTAAGGAAGAAGGAAGTATGAGTGCGTGCTTTTTTCCCCCATGACTGTTGATGTGGGAAAGAGTGGATGATGGTGGAGCTTGGTCCGGCCTCTCAGCAAGCCCTGTGAACAAGCAGATGTTTTCCCTAGCACTGATCCCTGCCCCCAGCCTGTCACTTGACTGACATACATTCCTAGTGTGGGCAAGTGACTGTTTGCAAGCTTGCCTTAATCTGCTTCCATTGAGATGTGCCTCTATCCATTACTGTAATTCACTCTCCTTGTAGCCACATTTGAGGTGTAGAGGGTGGTGTTTGAGATTTTGGGGTTTTGATTGCTTTTGATTAGATGGAAAATGTCATTCTCTCCTCTGTGAGTTTTATAATTGATTTGGAGTTAAAAGTCACCTCTGGCAAATGTTTGCTTTTTTTTTTTGGCCCAGCTCATCATCATGCTCTGCTTCTTCAGAGCTAGAAATAGAGGATTCCTAAAGAAGTTCGGTCCTAAAATGGAGTCTCAAAGGCTTGTTTCGTGACTCATTTTTCTTTTTCCCTAAAGCATTCTCTTTGGTGTGTTTTCCTCAAAGAAAATATCTCAGAGAGCTGACGTGCAGTGGTGGGTGGACTATGGGTGAGGTGTTGGAGAAGGGTTTCCACGTGCAGACAGATCATTTCAGTGGTTTTTGCTTTGTGTTGGAGGTTAGCAGGCACAAGTCCTTTTTTCTATCCAGCCCCCGCCCCTGCTTTTTCCCCATGGAAACAAGGCAGCTTGGTGTGTGTGGTCTGAGATAGTGGATGGTTGGTGTTGGTATTTATTTCAGATGCTGCATCAGGTCTCAGTCTTGGGTGACTGTGGGAGCCTGGTGGCCGCTGTGCAAAATCCAAAAGTAACCTGCCTGCTTGGAAGTGCACAGTTAGCAGCAGATGTCTTACGATTATATGTTTGCCTCTGTTTTTGCTAGGAGGGGTGGGTGTCAATGAGCTACTGTTCAATTGAAGAACAATTACGTGGCCAACCAGGATTCAAGAGCGGTTCAAGAAATGACCTAGTAGCCTAAATAACACGATTCTTTTCTTTGGGGGCGATTTTCTAGCTGCACATGTGTTCTGAAAGCTGCTAGAATAATTGAATAATTCAGCATCTGCGGCTGGTGGATGACTTCTTGCAATTTGGCAGGAGTAGGAGAATGGGGAGGGGTGCTTGGAAAGGCGGGGAGCGCCCTGTGAAATTTTGTTCTATTTCTGTGATCCTCTTGGGTCATTTCTCTGCTGGACACCTGGCACATTCAATGAAACCTTTTGGCAAAAGAGGGGCACTGGCCTTATAAGCATCATGGTGTGGGCAACTAACCTTGTTCTTTTCTTTCCTGTCCTTTGCCAAGCACCAGCCCAGCCCTGCAGTTTTCCATCCTTCAGTCACTGTCCTCTCGGGTCTGCCCACTGCCCTTTTGCCTGGCCAATGCTTATCTTTTTATCTGTTTTGGTTACTCTGCCCTGCTCTTGAACTAGTCACTTGGCCTCATTTCATCCACTTTGCAAATCTACTCAGGAATCTACTGTTTTTCACATCCTGTGAGGTGAGATCCTACCTAAGCCCTTAACTTACATAATTCAGGGAAACTAACATGTGGTTTCAGACACATGATAGATTTTCATAATTGTATGTTAAGTAAACCTGTGTTAAAGGCAGTGCCAGGGATTAGAGGGTGAGCAATCAGCCATGGTCTCTGCCTTCACAGAGCTTACAGGCTGGTGAGGGAGATAGTCTCCAAGCACGATCAATACATGCACCACGAAGGGAGAAGATAAAGTGCCAAGGGTTATTACAGAAGGCCTGAGCTTGACTCGAGTCAGCAAAGGTTTCCTTCAGTAAGTTCCAAGAGAAACAGCTGTTTGTTGAGCAAACTAGGAGGTGAGCGTGGAAATGGGGGTGGGGTAGGAGAGCTGGACTTACATGCCCTGAGGGGCTGGAGTGTGAAGGCCAGGGTGGAGAGCTAGGGTAGGCCAGCTCCGAGATGCGCAAGAACAGCCAAGAACAGCCGACAAGTCTGGGCGGTACTCGTTCAGGATTCTGGTCATTATCTCAGAAGCAGTGAAAAGCCATTCAAGGATATCGGATGATGAGATTTGCCTTTTCGAAGACCCATTGGTTGTGTTGGAGAGTGGACTGGAGGGCCTGGGAAGAGCGCTGTGACCTAGGGTGGCCCTCCAGGCCTGAGACTTAGTCGTTGAATTGAGAGACAGGGCGGTGGAAAGGGAGAGAGATGGGCAGACCAGAGAGGTATTTAGGGAGGTGAAACCAGCCAGGCTTGGTGAGGCTGGTGGCTGTAGGGAGAGACAGCGTCAAGGTTTCTGGCTTGCCGAACTGGATGGAGGGCAGAGCTACTCACCGAGACAAGAAAGGGGGAGAGTTGGAAGTGAGAAGTGGGAGATGACGAGGGGAGTTCGAGAGGAATCTGTGGAACATCCAGATGAAAATGCCAGATAAGAAGTTAGGTCTGAGTGTCTGGAGCTCCGGGAGCTGCTTGAGTGACAAAGGAAAATATGTGGGTTGTGGATTTTTTTTTTTTTTTTAATGTATGGCTAGCATAATTTTCATGTACATTAAATGTGAGGCATTTTAAAGTCTTTATTGAATTTTCTACAGTATTGTTTCAGTTTTATGTTTTGATTTTTTTTTGGCTGTAAGGCATGTGAGATCTTACCTCCCTGACAGGGATCGAACCCACAACCTCTGAGTTGCAAGACAAAGTTTTAACCACTGGACTGCCAGGGAAGTCCTGGGAGTCATGGATCTTTAGGACATAACTGAAGGTATAGGTAGAGATGAGGTCCTCTCTGAACTCTGAAGAAAGGAGAGGGAAGAGGAGAGGGAGGGTCTTGAGAGACCCCTCCATTCATCCCCATGTTAACATGTAATCAGAGTGATTAAGAGAAGGGAGCTCTCTGGAGTTCTGTCCTGCAAGCTCACATTTTAAAGGTTTTTATTTTTTTCTGGAAGCGAAAGTTTTCAAATATAGAGAACCTACTGAAGTATAAAACTTTCAGGCAGGAAGTGAGGTAGTGGAGGCATGGTGAGGTGGTCCTTTGACTGGGTGTGAGTGAAGGATTATTTTAAGGATTAACTGCTCATGCAACAAAAATCCAGAGGCTTTCTGTTCTGTTTGGAGACCATGTGTCTCTTTTAAGCAGGATATGAGACTTGCCCAAGCTGACTCCACAGGGTGCTTGACTCCTGAGTTCATTCTTTTTCTGTTGTGGGTGCAGTCTGCTCGCTGCCCTTGTGGTTTGTGTTTAGGCTGGGGAGATGAGTGTGAAAAGAAGGGACTGGAATTTCCCCAGTGTGTCTTATGCATTCTGATTCCTCGTGGTCGTGAGGGCACGGCTGGGTAGTGTCAGCTAGAGAGGTGGAATTTTGAAGGTTCGATCCCTAGATTAGGAAGATCCCCTGAAGAAGGAAATAGCAACCCACCCCAGTATTCCTGCCTGGAAAACCGCACAGACAGAGGAGCCTGGCGAGCTACAGCCCATGGGGTTCATAAAGAGTCAGACATGACCCAAGTGATTTAGCACACACTTGGAGAGGGGTGGGAAAGGTAAAAGAATATGATGTCTCAGTGGCCAGTCTGGTCCAGGCAGATAACCATAAATAAGTGAAGGGAGGTACATCTGACACAGTTGCCGCAGGAGAGAGCATTCCCTGCCCAAAGTCATTCGAAAGCTGTGAAGTACTGTATTACACGCTGGTAGTCCAGTCCCTACCCCAGCCCACCCCACCTATGTGCTCCTAGCTTAATGGGCTACTGCAGATGCGAGCCTTGTCATCTTCTCCTCTGGGTGTAATAGAACATTGATCCTCAGCATATTGACCTGTGGCTCATAATGCTTGTACTACACCAAGCCTTAATTCATTTCTGCCACTGCCATTCCAGCATTGTGGCCCAGGGCATGTGCTTGGGGGCTTAAGGTAGGGGGCACACCTTGTTTTTATAAATTAGGAGTGGGGAGAACCACCCACTCCCCTGGCTCCATTCCCCACTGGTCCAATGAGGGTTCTGAAGATAAAAGAGAAAGGAGAAACTGTATTCCGTATCTTGTAATAATCCATAATGGAAAAGAATCTGAAAAGGAGTAGATATATACGTGTAACTGAATCACTTTGCTATATACCTGAAAACAACACAATGTTGTAAACTAACTATGCTCCAATTTAAAAGAAACAGCTATGAAAGACTCACAGAACTAAAAGAACAGCTGAGGAACTGGGCTTCTGAGGGGCCACACCTTGAGTGAATCCTCTCTGCATGTGTTTCTGTCCTTGTCATGTATATTGGAGACCCAGAGCCCCAGGAGAGAAGGAGGAGATTGTGCTGGGTGGTGTGCTTGGACTGGGGAAGGAAAGGGCACCCTAATGTGTTGTCTGACCACAGCTGCACTCATACAGTGAGGGGGTAGGTAATTCTTCACAATGCAGTCGAGGTGCTGTTATGAGAATGGGTGTTGAGTGGCTAAAAAACAACGCATGTCCACCAGAATGTACTAGTGACATCTTGTGGGCTGAAATCCACGGGCAGACTCTCTTCAAATCTGGAGGCTCTGTTGGCAACTTTTAGCCTCATGGAAATGCATTCAGCCTACATGCTTAAGGACAGATAGAGGGAGTGGGCAGCTGTCAAAAATAAGATCTTTCTTTTTCCCCTACTCTGTTGCTTGTTGATCATATGTATGGAAAGGACTCAAACCATCCTGTAAAGGAGTTGAATTCAGCTTCCAGTCCACCACTGCCTGCCCCCTGCTCCCATCCCTGGTCCCTGCTCGATCCACCAAGAAGACTCTGGACAGGAGGATGGGGAAGGAAGGCTGAGGGTCCAGGGCCATGATGCTAGAGGAAAGCTGAGTCCATTGTTTCCTGTTGTTGCTAGATCAGTCTTTACCCATACCCTCTTCTCTGGTACATCTTTGAATTGTCCTTTAAAGAAATGACAACTTTTACAAGAGCTTAAGTCAGAGAAGGATCCCTGAAAATCTGAGTGTCAGAAGTGCAGGGAAATCATCTGATGATATGGTGCATCTACAGTGTGTCTTGCATAATTAAATATAATATTAATGAACAGAGTGGATATAGTCATGCAAAGAAATTATTTCATCACAGCCTGAGAAGGTGTGGAAAAATCAGCAATCTCTAAAGCAGATTGGTTCTCCAGATTTAAAACCTGCCAGGACAGCGGCCTTGGTTCCCTAAGTAGCTAAATCTGTAACCTTAAGGCTGGTGGGTGCTTTGTGGAACTGTGCGGGCTCTGCAGTTGGAACACAGTTTGCTCTTGGGGCATTAAATATTTAGAAGATGTGCTCCTCCTTGGATTTCTGATTATTGTAGAAGCTCAGAAGTTAGCATTTCACTTGAGAGATCTAATTTGTTAGGCTCTCTTCCTTCTTTCGAGAGACAACCAAACACTCGTAGAAATGCTGAATGCTAGGAGAATCGTGTGGCCTGTGTAAGAAGAATGTAAAGCAGATGTTGACTCCTGGGTAACCAGTTTATTAGAAAATTACTGTAGAAGGGATGAGGGAATGTCTTAAGCTTCTTACAGTATTTTGAGCAGCTAGGGTAAGAGATGCTACGTGTGTGCAAAATAATCCCATAAAGAAATGAGTTGTTTTTTTTTAAAACCTTCCATTTATATAATGACATCTTGTATCCTGCTGCTCTCACCCTTCTGGCAACTTAAAAGATTTCCTTTTTCGTTTCTTGGATATAGACATTACCTGCCATTAGGTCTTCCACTGGGCCTGTTTAATTGGTATTAAAAGAAAGTACCTCCTTTGCCAGATCTGATCTGGTTTCTGGCGGAAGCTGTGAGTGACCAGCCAATCTATGCCCTGGAGTTGCAGAGAGAAGGCAATTACCTTACTATATTCTCCGGAGGCTTTAGGGGCTTGACTTATGAAAAGGATAACTAGCTTGTTGCTACTTCATGTGTGAAATTTTAATGAATTACTGGCAGTTTAATGGTTCTTTCTTTTTTATTTTATTTTTTTAACAAAAACCCAAAAAACCTGTTTTAGAATTTTTTAACTAATAGTGCTAACAAGATTTTTCGATTAGTCTGTCATTCTTATTTATTGCAATTGATGGATTTCTGTTTTTGTTGAAGTGTTATTTATGGCCTCTGGGGGTTTTGCTTTTATAATTAAAATGCTCTGTAAACCTTATAGGTGTGCTCCAACTAAACACTCCTGTGTACACACAAATCTCTTTAGTCCTTAAAGGTAATTACATCTGACAATAGGAAATGCCAGAATGCTTGTGTAAAGAAGGAAGTCTTTTCTTGAGGTGGGGGTTTGGGGGAACCTTTCATTCTAAAAAATAAGATGCTTTACAATATTACAAGCCCTTTCTATATGGACAGCAAGTATAAATCCTCAAGGGATAAACTAAGAGAAATTTGCTTTTCACAGAAAGGAGAGTAAAAATAAAAATAGATACTGATCTTGGTTTGTGGTCCTTCCCCCTTCTCCTACCACCAGATTTCAGGCATTATTTCTCCAGGATTTGTTTGCAGCTGTCTTCCACGTTATGATTGGTTATTCTGTAATCACCTGGTGGGGGCTTCTCTGGAGACCCGGTCCGCTGCAGTGCAGGGAATATTCTCCATTAATGCCGTGAGATTGCCATGGAGACAGATTGCCTGGTGTCGGGTCCTGCCGAGGGTTGGGAATTTACAATCCCCAGACGTGTTTGTGAGCTGGACAGTGCAGTTACCAGGGACGCTTCTGGAAGTCATTTTCTGGGTCCTTTGAAGGGCAGCAGTGTTTGGGAAAACTGGCTCTTGATTCCTCCCTGGGCAGGAGCTGTGCTCTCCCCAGCAGACACCCGCTGCTTTTGTTGCTGCGTGTTGCTGCTTTGTTCTTCTCCGCCCGAAAGACTGCTGCAAAAAATAATCTTGACTGCCTGACCTTTAGAATAAAAACTGGGATGGGCTTGCTGTTCAGATGTAGCTTTGTGGGGGACATGTTGACGCTTTGATTGAGAGAGTTGTTCAAGGAAACCAGAAGGCCTGGTATAGGTTTCAAATATTGTTTTCATAATAAAAATAAACCCGAAAGGCACTCTCATGGCTATACTGTATTTTATTTTGGGAACTGAGCTCTAACCACTAAAGGTATTGTCAGGACCCCAGAGACACTAATCTCATTCTAAGTAAAAATAGTATTTTATGTACAAAACCTAAAACGTTGACACTTGGTCAGGGAGTGGAGGGGATAAGAAATGGACTTTTGTGTTTGTTTACACACACTGTTTTAATTAATCTTTAGAACAATGCTGTGTTCAAAGCACTGGTATTTCCTTGCCTTTACAGAAAACAAAGCCAGAAGTTAAGTGGGAGACGGCTTGTGATTAGCTGAATCTGTGGAAGGTGCAGGTGGCTGAGTGTCCCGCTATGGCCCTGACCGTGTTTACGTAGTATCTGTTGGTCACTTCAGGTGCCTCCCAGAGCAGTGCTGGCTGGCTTGTTGAACCTTTCTAATCTGGAACAACTGTGGTCGTACTTTGTGATGCTACAATTCTTCAGAGCAAGAAGAGGGCAGCTTTAGGGGTAGTCAAGCCTGTGGCTTTTGGTTACAGCAGGTCACCCACTGCTACATTGTGGGGTTCATCCCTGACTCCTCCTCCCACCAAACAAATGGAAATATGCACTGGATAACTCCTTGGAAACAAAAAAAGTGAAAGTCATTCAGTTGTGTCTGACTATTTGTGACTCTGTGGACTATAGCCCACCAGGATCCCTTGTTCATGAAATTCTCCAGCAAGAATATTGGAGTGGGTAGCTATTCCCTTCTCTGGGGGATCTTTCTGACCCAGGAATGGAAGCTGAATCCCCTGCACTGCAGGCAGATTCTTTACCATTTGAGCCACCAGGCAAGTCCCAGGCAACTCCTTAGCTGACCCCAGTCTCACGATATCACTGCCTCTCTGGGCAATCGGAACCAAAGAACACAGGCTTTCGGATGTCTCTTTCAGGTGTTCTTATATCATACCTCTGGACTTGGCCTGAACTGGCCTGGGACAGTATGACTATATTCTGCCTGCTTTCTGGTCCAGTGCAATTAAGAATTTCCTCTTTATAAGATTTAACTGGAAGATCAATTCATACTGCTCTGGATTGCCCTGTTCATAAATTTCAGGAGCTAGAACTGAAAAATTAGATGTACAGTCATGATCCAAGTGGGAGAAGGACATTTACAAAGTGTTAATGGTGAAATTCTCTAAGAAGGAACAGAATTGGGAGGTAGAGGTGAAAGAGGGCTTTCAAATTTAGTTTATACTCTACAGTTAGAAAAAGACACACACACATAAATATATTTATAATTTTATATTTATAATGTTTTAAACAGAAAAAAAATTGGAAACTAAATAGAACACTGTACAGCTTTTATAGCCCATGGACTTATCAGGCTGTAGAGAATATAGGTGCTTTAATTGGATGAAATCCAGTTTGCACACTAAGGTTGCTGATAGATGCTTTAAACCAAGAATTGGAACTGAATGAAATATTGATTTGGTTCAGGTTCAGTTCAAAGGCTACTCTGATATTCTGGTTTTGTTTCAGGTCAATAATTTTAGAAAAAGGCTTAGGTACAGTACAGTCTGGTTGAGCTTTAGAAGAAAAAAACAGTTGGTTCAGTTTTATATTCAGCAGAGTAATAATTTATTCCAGGTTTTGCCTTTCACTTTTCACTTTCATGAACTGGAGAAGGAACTGGCAACCCACTCCAGTGTTCTTGCCTGGAGAATCCTAGGGATGGGGGAGCCTGGTGGGCTGCTGTCTATGGGGTCATACAGAGTTGGACATGACTGAAGTGACTTAGCAGTAGCAGCAGCCTCAAGTTGCTGCTTCAAATGGAACTGTGATATCAAGGTGAAATCACTAAGTGTTGGTTTTGTTTGATGTGGAGGCCTATGGTACCATTTTGTGATTATCGAGTAAGATAATGGAGTCTTAAGCAATAAAGCTAACCCATCACAAAGTGCTTTGTTTATATTGAGATAAATGTACATGGTCAGTGTTCAGGGGTTTCTCAAGATGTATACTGTTCATGAAGCCATGGATTAGGAGTTAAGTTCTGTCATTTGTCTTTGGGCGCCTTTTGTTGTTGTTTTTCTTTGAGAAATTCCCTCTGGCTCCGGACAGTTTTCCTGGGGATTTCCACAGAATGCATTTTACAGGCTGAGAACTGGGTGAGGCCTGGAACGTTGCAGACACTCACTGATTGTAGCAAATTGAGTGTGAAGCTGATGGTAAACATTGTGATGGAAAAGTATGTTTGGTTTTGGTTTGCTTTCCAAGTTGATATTTAAGAGAGACAGTTGAGCTGAATGGTTTCCCTAGACTCCTCTTTTGCAGTCTGCCTTTGCTAGGTGGTTTTCTTGTTGGGGATAGCCCTGGGCCGGTTTAAGAACTTCCCCTTTTCCCCTCTATTTGCATAGTCACATTTGGTACTATTTCCTTCGAAGGCACCAACAGTGCTCCTCTGCAGACTGAGAAGCAGGGAGGAGTCTGCATGATATTCTCGGTGGGCTGCTTATTCTTTCCTGGGACTACCTGATATCACAGGAAATTATTCTATTTGAACTCTCCAGTCCGCCAATTAATTCTGACTTCCTTGGGGAGAGAGTGGTAGTGGAAATGTGTGTGTTGTGTGTGTGTGTGTATGTGTAATGTCAGTCAGAGTTCCTGGGTCCTGGGGCTACCCCAACTTCCTCCTTCAGAGTCGGGGATTCTCAAAGTGTGAATATTTGGGCCCTACAGTGTTCTGTTAACAATGGTGAGTTTGTTCCTTGACTTGGCTGTTGCTGTTAATGAAACAGTAACCTAATTAATTGTAATTAGAGTGCCTCAGAGGTCTGCTTCCTTTTGAATCCATCACCAAAGAGAACATGATTCTAGTAAAGCCCCAGCATATTCCTCAACAAAAGAAAAATGTTTGCAAAAAATTCTGAGTATCGCTGCAAAGTTGGATTAGTTGAGAGCTTGCATGGTTGATGGAGCCAGTTTACATCAGGAACAAGGGGGTGTTACATAATCTTCCTTCTTATACTCGTTTTGGTCAATTAACTACGACCCTTCTTGTCAAACAGGAAGATGACAAACTATTAACTTAAACAGCTACTCATTGTGCCCTTTGTGTCTTTTTCATGGAGTGACTATTTTTGTAACTTTTTCTGGAGGGCTGCATGCTAAATTTCTTCAGTGCCTAACTCCTCTTGGCTGTGCTTTGCAGGAGAAGCTGTGCCTGAGGATGAACAGATCAGTGCCAAGGACCAAAAGAGTCTAGAGCCCTGTGATAACACGCCCATCATAGACAACATTGTTCCCGTGGTTGCCGGCATCTCTGCAGAGGAGAAGGAGAAGTACGATGAGGAGATCTCCAGTCTCTACCGACAACTGGATGACAAGGTCTGTGGCCAGAGTTTATAGACCGCACACTGGTACAAAAGCTGAAGGTAGCAGGTGCTAGACTTACTGGCTGGAAGCAGCTCAAGCCCCATGGAACCTGATGTGAGACTGAAGACTGATGTATATGTCAGTTTTCCAATGCTTACCCTAGCTCTTTACTGGGCTGTGCTGTGTGCTAAGTCGCCTCAGCCCTGTCTGACTCTTTGCGACCCCATGGACTGTAGCCCACCAGGCTTCTCTGTCCCTGGGATTCTCCAGGCAAGAATACTAGAGTGGGGATGCCAGGCCCTCCTCCAGGGGATCTTCCTGACCCAAGGATTGAACCAGCACCTCTTATGTCTCCTGCATTGGCCGACGGGTTCTTTACCACTAGCGCCCCTGGGGGAACTGGATTCACGGGGAATGGAAACTTTCATGGAAATTTGATTGAAAGATTGGCCTCGGCAGACAGAATCTTCACATCTAGAAACTGGATGGGACCTTATCATAGCATGAGGGTGGAGGGTGAGTGAACTTTGTTTAATTCTCCCTTCTTTTCTTCTCTGGGCTTGTCTGTCACCTCTTGGAAATTCCAGCAGTGTCCCAGCTCTAGGGGCAAAGGTGGTGGCTCCCAAAACTCAAGTGTGCACTTTGATCATGTAGCTCTAAGGTCTGGAATGAGGAGCCGGTAATAGCATCAGTAAGGGGCATCCTCTTGAATGAAGTCGTTTGGATATGCTGATTGAGGGATGTCCAATTTCTTGGCAGACTTTTGGGACTCAAAGAATCCTGTGAGTGCACAAATTGGAATAAAGGAAGAGAGATCTTGGAGAACACAGTCTCACTCATCCCCAGTGAAGGTCAGGTTAGGAATCCCAGAGGCAAAGGAAATTAAATTGATGTTTCACGTGACCTTGGCATATTGCCCTTGGAATGCTTAAATCCTTTCAGGGTTGCTGGTAGTTTTAGTCTGATTTCATCTTTCCTGCTGTGGCTCAGCTCAGAGTGCTTGGGGGCACCTCTGGCTTGGATAGGACAGCTTTGTTATGTTAACGTTGTCATTAATCTTACTGGCCTCTTTCTTCTGAGTAAAGCTCAGAGTCTGGTCTCACCTTTACAAGGGAAATGTGACTGCTTGCCCTAAGGAAGCTGGTTCTCTTTGTGCTTGTGGCTCTGGGAGTTTGCATTATAACCACAGTGTTAAACTGGGGTCACCCTACCCTTTGGGTGACATATTTAATAAGATATTCATGCTGTGAGAGCTGGATTAATTACTTTTTAGGCACTAGACATACTGTTACCTTCTCTTTCTACCCAGATATTTTATGTAAAACCTCAAACAAAGTGAGAGAAAAGGGAGATCAATAAGTAAGTGAGCAGTCTCTGTGGATTTTTTTGTTTCTCCAAAGAAATGTTATTGTTGAAGCATATTGCAATTTTTTTTTGAATTGAAGGGTTCGTTTTTAGTATCCCCAAAGAATCCTGGATGTGGGGTCATAACCTGATTCTGCTCTCTGTTCTCTACGAATAGAAACCAAACATGGTTGGAATTGGGATCTTTTACCCTGGTAGCATGAGGATTTTTCATGGATCCGAGAAAACTTTAGAGTCTTGAATTCGGCATCTGAAATGTAGGCAATGCCAGGCCTTGGCAGTTTTCAGTTGGTAGCTGGCAGAACTGACTCTGGAGCTCTGCCTCCTAATTCCCAGCCTAGGACATTTTCTGTCATATTCCTTTCCTTTAGTGTATGTTTTGAAAACCCTGGTAAGCATACCTTTTGAGATTAGCATTTGTGGTCCATCACAGGGTGATGCTGAGAGATCTGGGAAAGGACTTGAGCCCCAAAGCCTCAGCCTGGCTGGGGGACACCGAAGCTTGTCATGCCATCTGTATCTCTGCCCATGGATGGCCTGGATATGTTGTATCAGGTGTCTTTTATATTTGTCCGCCTTTTAAAGGTTCTAGAAGCTATTTCATGCTTCTGATGATGTTGGTTTGATACTTTTAAGAATACATGAGTTGGGACAGGACCCTTCATAGATTATTAGTGGCGGTGCTGCAAGTATCTAGGTTTGGATAAGATGCTAGTCCAGGGTGCTCAGATGACTTACATTGCCTGGAGGTCGCAGCGCTACAGTGAGCTTACACATCTTCTGACTCCCAGTCCAGTGCGCATCCTATTTTGGCTTCAGCCCTTGAAACGAGAAACTTGTCATTCCTAATGAATTTGTCTCGAATGTGCTGGAAGAAAGATTCTACGTGCTCTTCTTCCCGCTGCCCCCTCTGTCCCTCTGTGCTGCCCCCTCCAGGGGTCGAAGGACAGGTGCTTTTCTAAGGCAGTGCTGTGTGATGGAAAAGCAGGCACTTTAGAGTCAGTCCTGTGGCTGAACAATGCTGAGACCTGGGCTGATGACCCATCTGCTGAAGTTGTTTTTCTTATCTGTAACATGGAGCTCACATCTGTTACCTTCAGAAGGTTGCATTGTGGAGTAAACGATTCTAGGACATAGCTGCTGCTGCTGCTGCTAAGTCGCTTCAGTCGTGTCCGACTCTGTGTGACCCCATAGACGGCAGCCCACCAGGCTCCTCCATCCCTGGGATTCTCCAGGCAAGAACACTGGAGTGGGTTGCCATTTCCTCCTCCAATGCATGAAAGTGAAAAGTGAAAGTGAAGTCGCTCAGTCGCGTCCAGCTCTTCATGAGCCCATGGACTGCAGCCCACTAGGCTCCCCCCGTCCATGGGATTTTCCAGGCAAGAGTACTGGAGTGGGGTGCCATTACCTTCTCCACTAGGACATAGCAGATGCCACTAAATATTAGTTTCTTTCTTTTCTAGCTCCTCCCTTTCTGTTTGTTTAAGGGAGAAGCCGCATGATGGGGGGGTATCAGAGGCTGGTGGGCTGAGAGCAGAGTTGTTAAGACAGGCAGTTTGGCACTGGCACTGTCTCCTATTTCCCACCACCTCTCCAGTGCTTCTGTACTGATGGAGATGTAAGAGCAGAATTAAGTGTAAGTAGAAGTTGAACTGAAGATGTTCACTGAATCATTTCATTGAGTACCATTGCAACAAACACATCTTTGTCATTAAGGGAGACCAGTAACCTATTGACAGCTCACTTATTTCAAACACCAGAATGTTTTCTGAAAAGTGCCTGTAATCCATTATCCACAGACCAGATCTTAACAATTGGCATCAGAGTGAGCATGTATAAACATATTCTAAAAGATACGCTTGAATGTATAGATATTGACTGCACAACACATCTTCCTCTGAAAAATTTGAAAATTAGAAAAAAAAAGCCACAACAGACTATGCTAATTCCTTAGAGAAGTTTCCTTAAGAAAGGGTAAGTGTAGGTTTGGAAATGTCTCTGACATAACCGATTCATGTTGTCATAATGTAGTCCTTGGTTGTCATCCTTTGCAGACAGGCTAAGGGCCCTTGATTTCTCATGGTGCCTCAAACATAACCATCGATCAGCCCATCACCCATCAGGAATGAGCCCACGTCGTCAGGCTTTGAAATGAACACAGTATAAGAACAAAGCGTTTGAGCTACTGTTCAGTCTCTTGTGATTTGTATCACTTGCAGCCATTGCTTATACGTCCCGGGGAAGAGGTGGCATCTCTTCCATGCTAAACTTCTCGAGTCTTTTATGTTAAGTTGTTTAATATTTGTGCGCTGAGGAACATAAACACTAAAACTGTTCCTGGTAACTGACATTCTAAGTTTATATAGTAGAAGAGAAAATAGGTCCAACATAATCTTCTAGTTGGGGAAATAACTTTTTTTTTTTTTTGAGATATTTCACTTGCTATGGTATAATTTCCCTAATTCTCCTGCCAGAAATCTGACTTCAAGAGGAAAGCCATTAGTATTTTTTAGAACCATTAAAGAATTTTTAACTTGTAAAAAAATTTTCAAAACTTCAGAGTAAGATGTGCTATGGAGTCCGTATCTATACATTCAAGTGCATCTCTTAGAACCTGTTGACACAGGCCTGATGCCGGCTTTTAACTAGTCCATGGATAATAGATTTCTAAGCACTTTTCAGAAAACATTCTGGCATTTGAATTTTCCTATATATAAAATAGTTGAGTTGGTGTTAAAAAGTTCAGTAGAAACATGATCTCTCTGAGTAGAGAAATAAGCCCAAAAGATGTTCTATACAAAGGAAAAGGAGACACAGATCTCATAATATTAATGCTAGAATTTTTCTTGCTCTGTGGAAAGCATCAGGCTGTGATAGTGGTTAATCTGATTTAAGTGGAGGAACTGACACAACCGAACAGGCAGGAGAGTATCCTGGGGAAAACTGAGGACCTACAACCCAGGCCCTTGAATTTACCCTCTCACCCCCCACTCTGGAAAAGGACAGCGCAGTACAGGTAGTTGTCTTAGGGGCTGCTGGTGGAAACGCCTGGGCGGCTCCTGGCACAAAGAGGAGCACAGGACTGCTGAGCTGGACTGAACTCTGCTCGGGGTTTAGACCCCAGAAGCGTCATCACAGAGGATGTTCTCTTGTTCCTAAGGGGGAGGCACATGGGAAGCCGTGCTATCTTTCTGCACAGGCTGTGCTTCACAATTTCCTTTGAACTCATGAAAACCTTTGTAACCAAGACTGAATCGCAGTCAGGCGCTGGCCGCCTGCCGCTTTGGACCACATCTAGAGAGGGGAGAGGTGGAGATGCGTAAGCTGGGCCGTGGGAGGCGGTAGTTCTGGCTTTTGTGGCAGCAACACCTAGCGGCAGAAGCTGAGAGCAAGAAGAGCGGATTAGTCTATGGGGAGATCCTTTCCCACTTCAGTGACACACCAGAAAGGAAGCAATCGTGTTTCCGCATGCCAGCTTCCTTGAGGTTTTTTTCAGACTGGTAAGAAATTTAGCTCCTAGTCAAAGGCAGCTCTCTAATGCCAAAGATGAATTCTCTAGTAAATGTTTCCTAGTCTAAGTAAGAGGTTTGAAGTGGAAATACTGGTCTCTTTGACCTGTCACGTGGCAGTGTTCCCACTCACGGATGTGTTTGACAAGGTTCGGGACGTGTGCCTGCTACAGTACAAGTGGTTAGAGATTCATTCCCTAATTTTCTGAGCTAGGAATTCACTGTTAACATCTTTGAGTTGGAAGGGATAACTCCAGAGTCCCTTTCAGTTTCCAAGCCCTACATCACTGATTTCTGGATGAGAAGGAATTGAGTTGAATGTAGAGGATGTTGATTTTCCCAGAATATCTAAATGTTTCATTGGCTGAGAAAGGTGGGTGAAGTGGCATTTGAATGAATCTCTCGTATGGGAGGAGGCACCACACCATTTGCTTCACCTTATTAGCAAGCTTACAGCTGGCATCCTGGTATCTGACTGCCGTCCATCGAGAAACCAGGCTATCAAAAATGACATAACTAACCACAAAAATTAAACATGATGTTTTGTTTCAGGATGATGAAATTAACCAACAGAGCCAGCTGGCTGAAAAGCTAAAGCAACAGATGTTGGATCAGGATGAGGTAAAGAATGCAATAAAATTTTTTTTTTTGCAAAGTTCTTTTATGACTGTCTGTTGTGGCTATTCCAGAAATTTAATTTGCAAAGAGTTTAAAAAAAATCACTGAATCATGGAAATTTCTTGGTAGATTTTCTTTCAGTGACTGCTAAAAGCTGATTTTAGCTGAATTTAGGAAATAAATGTCTGACTTGGTGGAGCTCTAGGGTTTTGAGAGTAAGTAGCTGGTTGTTACACAGTCTATGAAGAGCAGAGACAGAGGAGCTTGGTAGTGGGGCAAGGATGAGCCTACTTCCTCATACCCAGGGCCTAGCATTCCTGGTTCATTCCAGTTCAGCCTTTTCTCAGCTTTGCAAAGCAGGTAACTCAGGTCTTTGTTATACACCGTGTTCTTGTGCTGTCTTGTAGGGAAAAAAATACTCAAAAAACAAATGCAGAATGTAGAGAAGAGGAAAGCAACAGAAGATAGGGGGTCCAAGCGCTGTGTTAGTATATGTGATACACTAACAAGGAGGCAAATTTTTTTCAGTGTCTCCCTGGATGGCACTCAATTCTCTAGTAGATGTCTTTATTACGATGCGTATTTGCCAAGTATTTTACAAACAGGAACCTAAGCAAAGAATAGATAGCCAATCTGTCAAATAGAGATGGTGTGTAATTCCCTTGCTGAGGGCCTAAGTATGTTTTCTCTTTTGTGCTTTAGGGTGTTTTCTGCTTTGTTGCTAAAATGCTATGGATTGGCTCATATGATACAATTATAGCAAGTGGCTATGGTTCATGGCCCCAGTCCCATCCCTCTCATGGATGTAACACACTTTCTCACCATTTTCTTCTCTTCCTCTTTGTTGCCCATCATCTCTTAAGGATAGTGACTATGCCCTCTGTGAAAACATTTCTCTTGGCAGGAACCATATTTAATTGATTTTCCTCTTCACTATAGCTGAGTCTTCCATTTGTTTAGTGTTGCCTCCCTTCTCCCTCCCATTCTGTTGCTGTGCATCTCCAGCTTGGTACAACTGCTGTGATAAGCTTTCCTTTTGTTACAGTGAAGACTCTTAATAAATTTTTCTATACTGTCAAGACAGTATCTGTTCACTATAGGCAAATCAGAAAATACAGTAAGCACAAAAATAATGAAAGTACCCATCAAGTCAGTCATTCAGTTTTTACTAGTGTTAATGTGGGAGGCAAATTCCTCTGTAATCCATGATGAATATTAAGAAAAATTAGGGACTGCTCTTTTATACTGTTTTGATTGACTCTGAAATCGACCAGTTTATAATGTGAAAAAATGATAATAGTAAAAAGCCATGTAAGTATTATTATAGTCTTTGGAAATTACTCCTCCTCATCCTTTGTTCAACATGTGGAATAGCCTGTCAGCTAAAAAGTGTGATTCTTGATCTGTAATCAGTTCTTGGAATTAAGCTTATGCAGCTTTAAATACAAAAGAAACAGAAAGAGAAACATATTTTCAAGACAACCTGCTGTTTTTTCAGTTAGCATATGGATATGTAGTATGGTTTCTGGTTATCCTGAGCTTTTTCAACTTATTTTCTCTAATCTTTGGGTAGAGCACTGAACATAGGCCTTTGAACATTAGCGTCACCAATTCCATGCCATCTAATTTCCCCAGCTTTTAGCTTCCACGAGAAGAGACTATGAGAAGATTCAGGAGGAGCTGACACGTCTCCAGATTGAAAATGAGGCAGCCAAAGACGAGGTGAAAGAAGTTCTCCAGGCTCTGGAGGAGCTGGCTGTCAATTACGACCAGAAGTCACAGGAAGTGGAGGACAAGACCAGGGCCAACGAGCAGCTGACGGACGAGCTGGCCCAGAAAACGGTTAGAGCATTTGTGTGTCTCGGGGGCGGGCCTTCCTCGGGTGCCGTTCCTGTACTTCTCTTGATATTTACTGACAAGACACTACGTAGCACGGCAGTTGGCTGAGTGGTTTTTCAGTGTTAGGCACAGATGCATTCTGTGAAATCCTCCAATAATTGAAATAGTTTGTGTAAGTGACTTGTCCACTTGCCCCAGATCTTCATGTCAGGTCTGTTTTATATCTAGGGGATTTGTAACCCCAGAAGTGATGCCTTATAGGATACTCAAGAAAGTACAGACTTTGGAGCCAGAAAAATCCTAGTTAGAAATCTGACTTTAACTGTTAAGCCTTAGTCGAGACATTAACACTTCAGTGTTCATTTTCTTGTCTGTAAAAATGGTGATAGTAACATGTTCTTTTCAGGGTGTGGGGATTAGTGACAGTTTACACGAAACCCTTAGCATGGACCTGTGCATCATGCTACAGTGTCAGCAAGTAAACCCCAAACATTGTATTGACAGGGGAGCGCGCAAGGCATGGAGCCCACTCTTCCTGTTTACACCTTCCTGAATGCAGCCCGTTCCTCCCCCAGCGCTGCCTGTCCTCGCCTAGGACCTAGCTGTCCTGGTTTGTCCGTGGTCCTGTTTTTCAGCTAGTGCTTCAATCTGCACGTTTCCTAATTTTCAGATTCTCCCAGCGAGAGATACTGCTGGTTCTGTACAGGGAGCTAGTGGCAGAGGGCCAGTGAGCATTTGGTGAGGTGGCTGCTGGTGGAACACGTCCATTTTCGCTTTTTCTACTTGGAAGACGGGCGGTGGGCAGCCGAGTGGCTGTAACCAGCTGCCCTTGGCACCTCAGTCCAATGGCCTGGTATCATGGGATTGTGCCCAGTCTGCTTGGTGGAAAACCACCATCCTCCCAGCCAGGGGAAGCAGCAGATGGTGCAGGAAAGCGCCCGATCTGTTGACCGTAGATGCTGCGGATGGAAGATGCTGCTTATTCCATACATTCAGCTGCATGTAGGAAGGCTTTTTAATGTTTCCCAAGATAGGAACTACTGCTTCTGTGGATTTTGAAAATAAAATGAAATAAGCAGTGGCAATGCCTAAATAAAAACAAAAATGAAAAATAGAAAAACAAAGCAGAAGTTACATAGGAAATAAGGAGACTTAGATTTCTCGGGGCTTACTGTTTTCTGCAGGATTTTTAACTAGTCTGTGGTGCTTCCCAACACAATGAAACGTTTTCCATGATACAAGTTTTATTTTCTGTCAGACCGAAGTACTACTAGACTAGTTTAGGATACTGTTTTTAGTTTGATTATTAAGAAATACTTGAATAGAATAGTTGTATATGGAAGAATTACATAAATGTCTTTGCATTAACCTTTAAAATTCTATAATTTATGCAGATTATTTTCTCTTTTGGCTGAGTTAATAACAAGAAGCCAAAAGATGGCAGATTTGTTGATGTTGAGAGTTTGTTAAATTAGGTAGTTAAAAATACATGCGTATTGGTAACATACATGAAGAATGGGAAAGGGATGAATTTGTTAATGTTTGGTAGTAAAATGGGGCTTCTGGTATGTATATTTAGAAGCTATGTATATTTAGAAGCCATCTCCTGTTGAACCAGACTTAATTTGAAATGTGATGAAGAGTGTCCAGTTCTGGTTCACTTGAAGATGGAAAGACTTTTTTCTTGGTTGTTCTCTAAACTCATTAATGTCCCTTTGGGCCTTCCAGACCCATCTGTTATGAAGTCAGATGGGAATTTGGAAGTGGTCCCAGGGAGCAGGTTTGTTTGGAAGTGGAGGTGGAGACGTTTGCAGGTATGTTTGTATCCTGAAGAATGTGGACTGAAACAGAACATCTGGTATGTAGGATTAGATGTGATTACACATTATAAACATAAGGACTCCTTTTGAGCTTTATTTGTTTTTAATAACTTATTCTACTGACCTGGAAATTATCATCTGATATGCGGACAAATGACATATCAGGCCAAGACAACTTCCTCTTCTTATCAGAGAGTGCAGAGCTATACCATAGTTTGGCTTAAAAGGACTCCTGTCGAAATTACATGAAAGGATAAAAGAACTCCGCCCTACATGATGTTATTCTTGATGACACTGTGTGTATGAAATTGATGAGTGGCCCTTTAAATCTGTTGCTAAAATGTGTATTTCAGACTACACTGACAACCACACAGAGAGAACTGAGCCAGCTGCAGGAGCTTAGCAATCATCAGAAGAAAAGGGCCACGGAGATCCTGAATCTGCTGTTGAAAGATTTGGGGGAGATAGGAGGAATCATTGGTACCAACGATGTGAAGACTGTAAGCCAGCCCTTCTTTTATCCTCTCTACCTTCTCTTATAATGGTACAAATCTGAGCAAGTAGAGTCTGCGTTTATTCTCCTAAGTATCCAGTGCTTAGCACGGTGTCTTGCATCTGCTGTGTGCTTGATCGTATTTGAATGAATGAACGAAAGGCTGATTGAATGAATAAATAAATTATTATTTTGGTTAAGGAGGAGAAAAGAAAAATTACCTTTCAATTATAGGAAATGTCCTTAAATCTTGGTTGGCCCTCTGTGAGTTGGTTTAGTCCTCAGGATGACATGCCAGTGTCACAGAGCTTTGGGACTGGATAGGTTAAACAAAAGTTCTACTCAGGAATGTTTCTCCTTTTTTTAAAAAAAAAAGTTATCTATTTATTTTTCTACTGGGTCTTTTTTGCTGTGCGTGGGTTTTCTCTAGTTGCAGTGAGCGGGGGTTACCTTCTGGTTGTAGTCCACAGACTCTAGGTGCATAGGCTTCAGGAGTTGTGGCCCACAGGCTTAGCTGCCCTGCAGCATGCGGGATCTTCCCGGACCAGGATGGACCCCGTGTTCCTGAATTGCAAAGTGGTCTCAAGCACTGGACCACCATGGAAGCCCTCTCCTTTTCTATGAAAATACAACAGAATGAAGGTCCCCAGTCAATCAGTATGAATTAGGAAAGATTTCAGCTGGAAATAAGAGGGTTCTAACGGTGGCTTAATAAAATAAAGCCATGTTTATTATTCACAATATAAGAAGTCTAGAATCCTGTTATTCAAGTTGTGATCTGCATCACCCAGGAACTTGTACTAACTAGAGACTCTTAGGCCCACCTCAGACCTACTGAATTAAAAGCTGCATTTTAACAAGAGTCCCTAGGTCATTCCTATGCTTCTTGAAGTTTTAGAAGCAACTTTTGGTGCAGGATCTCAACAATGTCAAGGATCCAGGTCTTTATTTTCTTTCTGTTTTCCTCAGCCTATGACTTTTTCACATCTGTAGATTTTTGTCTCTTAGTAGCAAGATAACTTCTGTAGCACCAATCATCATATCCGAAGCAGGACAGGCTGTAAAGCTAGACTTTATAGAGGCCATAATTGGGTCACATGGTCACCCTAAGCTGCAAGGGAAGCTGGGAGAGCAAAGAGAAATAGTTTTACTACCATGGGCTTAAACCAACTATGATTAACCCCTGGGGTGGTGTACATTAGTGCCGTCGATAGCAAAGTTATAAGGGACGTGGCATAAAGTTGTCTATGAGTTTAGGAGTACAGGGAAATGAGAGTAAATACTGCTATCAATCAAGAATAATATGCCACAAAATAGACAGGACATTGGAAAAATGAGTGACATCAAACAAAATAGCTCTCTTGAGGTATAGTTGACATAAAATAAGCTGCATGTATTTATTTATTTGGCTGTGGTAGGTCTTAGTTGCCGCAGGCAGGATCTCAGTTTTGGCATGCAGGGTCTCGTTCCCAACCCGGGCCCCCTGCATTGGGAGTGTGGAGTCTTAACCACTGGGCTACCAGGGAAATCTCAGCTGCACATATAGTATTCAGTTTGAGAAGTTTTGACATATGTGTATATTCATGAAACCATCATCCCCACAATAAGATAATGAGCATGTCTGCCACCTTCAAAAGTATGCGGGGCTATTTCTGGTCTCTCTAGTCTATTTCCGTGATCTAATCTTGATACCAGTACCATACTATTTTGATGATTGTGGTTGTTCAGTTAATTACTGTAGGTTTATATGAACTCAAGACCTTCTGTGGAGTAGCCATTGATAAACATGTGTGGATTTTATCAAGCCAGGGAATAGTATTACAGTATTAAACTTCTACCTCAAAGGTTAAAACCAAATTCTTGGAGTTTAGCCTCTTAGCCTTTAATAGGCCGAATTATACTTCAGGCTGCTTTTGGAGGAACACTCAGGTTTTGAGTTGGGATTTTTAAATACTAGACAGGCCTCCCCAAATTACTTTTGTTTATGGACATTTCTGGGAACCATTGAAAGCTCTTCTTAGGTGATATAACAGATCGAGGTTTAGAGCATATGACCTCTTGTAAACCCAATCATTCTTTCATAGAACCTCTATTGTAACTGAATATTTCATGAATCTTTGCAAATGAATCTAATTTTAGCATAGAATTCTCCTGTACTATAAGATTAACCCTATTAAGTTCCAGTTCGGTGATTTTATATTTGAGGATTTATTTTTAGACGCGTATGTTGGTGTTGAGCTATAAACTTCTGAGGTTGGGGTGATTAAATGGTCCTTGCAATATGAAGGTGCAGTTGATTTATGAGAAGTTGGTGCCTGCTGCTGATAATGATAAAGGAAGATATTTTTATGCCAAGTTCTAAAATAGAGCTGATGAAAAATGCTAATGAAATCAAGGAATGTCTGGGTGCTTTGGAATTTAAAAAGAAAGAGTCCTTACCTTTGGGAATACGAAGTATGATTTAGATTATTTTTAAGTACTTTAAATATCTTTAAGATATCTGTGAATTCCAGACATTGGATGCCCTAGTTAATTTCATTGATAACTTTCACTTAGATAGCATCATATTCTTAATCACTCTGTTTTTTTCTTACAATTATGATTTAATTTGTAATTATAAGGAAAAAATTCATCATGGCAATGAGCATTAAAGGAGAGTAATTATGTGACTTTGAGCAAGTTCCTTTATTTATCTGGGTTTCATATTCCTAATTTGTAAAATGATAAGATGAGTCCATAAGATGAAGATGGTCAGCCCAGGAATTGCATGAGTTATGCATATATTTCTTAGATCTATCATTGTGGGTACAGATACTTTTCTTATTGGCGTTGAGTATTCAGTTGATATAATTCTTTTGATCTAAAAAAATGAGATCAAGGAAATCTTTTTGGTGATCTTGTGTTTTTATTCCTAAAAATCCTATTCAGTCCCCCTGATGATGATCTAGGGCAAGAGGGAAAGATGGCTGCTGGAGTCTCTCTCAGCTGTCAGTTCTAGGATATAGCAGGCCGAAACAGCAAAGAAACAGAACTCATATTTCTCCAGCTCAGTCATGTCTGGGGGCATTTTCAGAGTCCAGGCGATACTTAAGTCAACAAAACAAGATGAGAGCAGCAAACGACAAGATGAGCCTAGTGTTGACTTCATCCAGGTTTATTAGTGAGCCTCTTCTTTTCATGTTCCAATGTCACTGGTCTTTCTTTAAGGCAGAGGTTTCCAGATTTCTAGCCACAAGCAGAATAACAAGTTGAGGTTGCTGCTAAGTCACTTCAGTCATGTCTGATTCTGTGTGACCCCAGAGACAGCAGCCTACCAGGCTCCCCTGTCCCTGGGATTCTCCAGGCAAGAACACTGGAGTGGGTTGCCATTTCCTTCTCCAATGCATGAAAGTGAAAAGTGAAAGTGAAGTCACTCAGTCGTGCCCGACTCCTAGCGACCCCATGGACTGCAGCCTACTAGGCTCCTCCGTCCATGGGATTTTCCAGGCAAGAGTACTGGAGTGGGGTGCTATTGCCTTCTCCGAAGTTGAGGTTGAGTAAACGAAATGGATTGGATTAGCTGCCTAGTTTTCTTCGGACCTCAGGTCTAGCTGAGTTGGAGGTGAAAAAAATTCAAGCAGGTGACAGAGACCCTGGGCCCCACCTCCATGAGGGACTTGGCTGTGGCTGGACCAGAGATGCAGATAAAACCATTCTGGATCCTGGGCCTGAAGTCAGCCTTCATCACTGATAGCTCCCTTCTCATCAACTTCTTCAGCACAGCCGGGAGTCTGCTGGGGCTAGTCCCCACAGAATGGTGGCTGGGGTCCTCACCTCCAACAGGGCTTGCTTCTTCATTCCCCTCCTGTTCCTCAGCCTCTTGGAAGCAAGTTTATCATACCTTGGCTCTGTGCTGCGCTTGTAAATAAAGCTGACATTTCTAGACACTTTTTCTAATAAGGATTTTTAAGTCCCGTTATGACTTTGTAGGGCTTCACTGGCGGCTCAAGCAGTAAAGAATCTCCCTGCAATGCAGGAGACATAGGAGACGGGGGTTCGATCCCTAAATTGGGAAGATCCTCTGGAGAAGGAAATTGGAACCCACTCCTGTATTCTTGCCTGAAGAATCCCATGGACAGAGGAGCCAGACGGGCTGCAGTCCATGAGGTCACAAAAGAGTTGGACACAACTGAGTGACTAAACAGCAACAACAAATGACTTTTTAGGTCTTAGAATGTGAACAGTCACTTCACTTAGCTTTTACTTGGCCTAGAAACGGCACGTTGGATGACTGCGGTATGCTCTAGAGACGTGGGTGAGGGTGATTCCTATACAGGCAGGATGGAAGGGGAGGCAGTCTCTTTTGCTGAATTAGCCATCCACACTGGGCCTCATGGTCTAGTACATACGTTTCAGTCACTGTCAGACCCAGAGAAGAGTTATTAAATAATCCTACAGCAGCAAAGTCTGATTCTTCTTTTTAAAATAACAGTATACTGGAATTACTGAAAACTCTGAACTTATATGACTACATACATGAGCTCATAAGTGGAAAGAAACCTTGCAGTTAATATTTACTTGGAGTACTGTTTTTTGTTTTCCATCAGCCATAGATTCAAAATCTCCTTTTTGACCTCCTAGAATAAGTATAGGCTTCAGAAGTTATGGTTCTGGTTTGATGGAAGAAATACCCAATTCTCACACTGAAGAATGCCCATTTTTGTATTTTTTTCTATTCATCTCCAATTCAGATGTCACCTGGGCATAGAACACAATGTGCCCTCAGCTGAATAATGTCTTAGAGGAGGAGGTATTTGCTCCCTTCCCATGACACCCTAACTCGGTTCAGCAATGTTCTCACCCCCAGGAGCTGGTATAGGTTGTTAATTCTGCACAGAAGAGATGGATGCCCCCTTACCTTTATACAGAAAGACAGTACACAGGGCACACTTGGTCAGGCTAAAGAATGAGTTTTTCTTCTCTGTACTATGTTGGACCAATCCCCAAGGCAGAAGGATAAAACTGAACTTAAAGATTGTGGGGTTTTCTCATCTGTTATCTCCATGATGCTGGATTATGAAAGAAGTGTAATGAGTGGTACTGGTAGGCAAATCGCTGGCAGTCAGAAGTGAAACTGATTAGTAAGAACCTCCGTTAAAGTAAGGGGCATCCCTGGTGGCTTAGCTGGTAAAGAATCTGCCTGTAATGCGGGAGACCTGAGTTTGATCCCTGGGTTGGGAAGATCCCCTGGAGAAGGGAATGGCAACCCACTCCAGTATTCTGGCCTGGAGAGTTCCATGGACTGTATTGTCCATGGGGTCACTGAGGGTCGGAAGTGACTGAGAGACTCACTTTCACTTCTGTTCAAGGAAGATGGAGTTAGATGTTGATACTTGTGGATTTTCTTGCTGTGAACCTGGACTCTGCACTGTGTTGACTGACCCTGAGACATTTAGCAACATTGCTGGGAAAATTTTAGGGGAAGGTTGACACCAGATTACAGGCACTCAGCACTCTCCAGTGTACTTTTTACCTGCTGCCAATTTTCAGGGTTGATAGACCACTCCATGTTCATAGCTCTTAAATGTTTACTGAAAAAAATAGTCATACGATGAGTTAATGACGGCAATAATGACAGAAGTGGGCAGATGGATTGTATTGTGAAACATCAAAGAAAACAGAGTTGGAATCACTGTCTTAGAATAACTGAAGCCTCTGCTCGTGGGATGGGTACTGGAGAGGGCTCTTGTTTTCTCCTGAGGTGCTAGGATGCCCTCTGGTGGTTTAACAAAATATTCGCAGTTACTTTGCTCTTCAAGGCTATTCTCTGCATCTCAGCAAATGGGTTTCTATCCCAAGTATCTTGCTGCATTATTTGTATCCTGTAGAGCTCTGAAAATTAGACAACAAACATGAGATAGTGGAAGAATTCTTGTTGTCAGAATCTTTTCTTCTAAAGGTGAATTTAAACTGTTCTTCTCAGGTGATATTAACTAAGTGAGATTCCTGTGTGTAGGCATGTAGGGGCAAGGGAAACATTGATCATAATGATAAGTCATGCAGGAAAACGTTCATCCAGAGGTGTTTCTGGTGATAGCGTGTTCTTGTTCATTAGATTCTTTAATTGAGAACTATATAGAAAATCCTCAAGCTCTTAGACTGCTTGTTTCTCTGGATAACAGACTGTAGAGAACATAACTGAAGTTTTGCATGGTTTCTTTTGGGACTCAGGGTCACCTTTAGGAACACTGGGTTTTTCTGCCCTTCCAGAAAAGGAACACCTCTTCAGAGTTATCTCTTCTTAAAATTTCAATATTTTTTCTACTGATATCATCTCTTTCATTCTAGAAAATCAATTGTAATGAAAAACCTGGTTAATTGAAGATTATATTAATTGAGCTTTTTCATTGGAAGTTTTATCCGAGGTTTCAGAAAACGTCAGGTTGAACCTGTCAACTCAGGGTTCTCAGCTTGTAGTCCTGCAATTAGGGATTCTTAACTCAGAAACCCACAGATGTCCCCATGGACAGGTCTCAGGGCCCTGTGAACCTCTGGCAGTCGTAGGCATCACTGAGTGGTTCCCTCCTGTGCTCAGTTGGCAGATGTGAACGGAGTCATTGAGGAGGAATTCACCATGGCCCGGCTGTACATCAGCAAGATGAAGTCGGAGGTCAAATCTCTGGTGAACCGCAGCAAACAGCTCGAGAGCGCCCAGATGGACTCCAACAGGAAGATGAACGCCAGCGAGCGGGAGCTGGCAGCCTGCCAGCTGCTCATCTCCCAGGCAGGCCACCCCTTTGTTCATCATGTTATACCCTTGTGCTTGGGAAATGTTTCCTCCACACGCTCACTGAGGCTGACGGTGCCTAACAGGGAAAACTGATGGACTTATCCATGGCCTCCCAGGCAGTGACTGGCCAGGCTCATTCTTAAGGCTGGGTTTAGTTGTACAAATTACATGAATTACCTTCAGTCTTTTTTTTAAGGGATGTGTCTACATATCTTTATCTAGCTATTTATAAATAAGTAGGTAGATAGGATAGATAGTGATGTATAAAGAGTGGAAAGATTCAGTTCAGTTCAGTGGTCAGTTGTACCCGACTCATTGCCACCCCATTGACTGCTGCTTGCCAGGCTTCCCTGGAAAAGTGGAAAAGATTGGGTGGCACCTAGAACACCTCTCCGCTAAGGCAGCATTCTTTGGTCTTCTAATCTCTACCACAGATCCAGTTTAATATGGGACAACAGAAACTGCTGCCACTACCAGTATAGCAGTGGCAGGAAACATTTTACTGAGTGCTTACAGTGCCCTGGAGAAGGCGATGGCACCCCCACTCCAGTGCTCTTGCCTGGAAAATCCATGGACGGAGAAGCCTGGTGGGCTGCAGTCCATGGGGTTGCTAAGAGTCGGACATGACTGAGCGACTTCACTTTCACTTTTTACTCTACACTGTGTTAAGCACTTTACATGCATTCTCTCACTTGATCTTTAGAAAAATTCTGATAGGCAGGTGTTATGATTGTCCTTGCTTTTTAGATAAGGAGAATGAGACTTGAAAGATTAAATATACTGTCCAGACTCACATAGCCAGTGAAAGGCAGAGCTGGAACTCAAACCTTTGTGTGGGAACTCAAAGCCTTGCAGGGATTTTCAAGCCCCAGTGATAAGGTGCTCTCCTGTCCATCAGGAAGCATTTTCATTTTAGCATGGTGGTTTCAGAAAACAGCAGCCTTGTCTCTGGCCTGCCACTGCGCCTGAGGCTGGTGTTTGGGTTTGAGGCTTCTGTGAGTGGCCCAGCGTGTGCCGCTCACTGCCTCAGTCCAGGCACTAAAATAGCTAAAATCATTTGGGGAGAGCAGGCACCAGCGTGTAGCGGCACATCTCAAAGTGCTGAGAAGCGGACGGAAGCATACTTCATCCTGTATGCTTTCAAACAGAGGAATGTGTCATCAGACAGCCATCTCCAGCCTCGTCTCCTACTGTAGTCATTTAAGAGATGCAAATTAAAGCATCAGGTTTGTCAGTGCTAGTATGTAATGGTGAAATTTATATACATTGTTGAAAAAAGTATAATTTGGTCAGTCCCTTTGAAAGCACCTTGGGAATCAAAACCCATAAAAGCGTAAGTATACTTTGGCCAGTAGTTTCACTTATAGCATTTTTCATTGGTAATGAAAGTGAAAAAATTTCATTTCATATGGTATTATCATTCCCTGATTTAAAATATTAGCACTTACATGGACGATGTTGATTGCAGTATTACTTTCATTTTAATAAAGTAAAATAGACAACAATTTATTGAGAGACTAATAACATAAAGTTACATGGAAGGATATTATGCAGCTCTTACAAAATGTATGCAACCTAGTCATTTGGAAAGTATAATTATATGCAGTTAAATAAAAATGGAAGTGCCAAGTGACAGATCTATGCTATACCTTGTAACTTGGTAAAATATGCATTTGTATAGATAAGACCAGGAATATAGGGGGAAAATGGTTGATAGAGTGGTTTATGGGTGAAATTTATACTACTTTTCTGGATTTGCTGGACTCTTTGACATTTTTATAACTTATGAAAATTGAGAAGAATGATAAACATCAGGGCATAGTACACTTCAGGTCTGATTTCCAGGTCACCTGTTACTCAGAGCATATGCTTCTGAAGCACTCTGTCCCTAACAATTGAAGGCCAACGCACATTCATAGACAGAGGCCCTGCGGCCCAAAGCCCACTGTCTTTCCTTCCATCTGGACACATCAGCCTCCATGTCCAGGTCAGGCCCCTTCCGCGCTTCTGTGAGCTGATGGAGCTGTGCAGCTGTGTCAGCTGGAATCTATGTAAACGGATGATGGAAGCTGCACTGCTGCCCCTGGGGGTGACCTTAGGGTCATTAGAGTAAGGAGCTTCTAGTGTTCCAGACTCACTGTGGTCTAGAAGAGGATGTGGCTTCCAAGTGCGCACGCTCCCTTGGCATAGAACTTTGCTCGGTAGACGGGGTACAGCCAGAGGACCGCCCAAGTGGGGAGCTCTGGAGTGTCAGGCCCAGGACTGGGGCCCCAGTGGCCCAGATCTTAAGAGTGACACACACTCAGGGTGTATGAGATTGGAGTCAAGACTATTAGGATGGTTTGGGGTTAAAGAATAACTGTGTTGGTTAGTGCTTTCTGCATTAGCAACAAATACAGTTTTCCCTTAGGTGCTATTTTTGTACTCTGCCACAGTTTACACAAAACCAAAGATTTAGTCATTGTTGCCTGGGGTTCAAAAGTAAGAAAAACCTTGTTTCTTTATTTTCTGACATGATCTAAGGAACCTGACAAAATATTTCCAGCTAAAATGCTATTATCTCCTTTGTTTATTCTCATCCTTGTCACCAAAAGGATGACAAATATAAAATATCTGCTCCAACAAAGTCCCATTTCCCAGAGGTTATTTCATTACATTAGAGCTCCATCTCCAGAGTCCTCCTGCCTAAATATGATCCATGCAGTTATGGAGGAGGAGGTGTCTGCATATTTCCATCTGCCTCGAGGTGGCTACTGTTCCTGTTCAGTCACAAGCTCTCATTCATTCATTTTTTCCTTCACTCCATTATTTTTTATTAACTCTCTGCTTTCACGGAGCTAACAAGTAGGAAAAAAATAGATGAATCAAATAGAAGTTAGGTGCTATAAGAAAATGTTGGGGCCCAAGTAAGAAGGATCCAGCCAGGCCCATGTCTGGCAGGGTGTTGGGGAGAGCTTCCTAGGGAAAGGAAAATGGAAACCAAGTCTCTGAAATAGGAATTGTTGTGCTTGAAAGGCAGAAAGTGTAAAGACATAATACTTGAGTTCCAAAGAAGAAATCTGAAGGTGCAGGTTCAAAGAATGAAGCCCACAGCCTTGACACTCTTCCAGCCCCTTTCTTTCCAGAAGACTCTGTTTTTGCAAAGAGGAAAACCAGCTTGGGCTCTGGTATTTCAGGTTAATAGATGGTAAGGAAGGACATTGGAGAAGGAAATGGCAACACTCCAGTGTTCTTGCCTGGAGAATCCCAGGGACAGGGGAGCCTGGTGGGCTGCCGCCTCTGGGGTCGCAGAGTCAGACACGACTGAAGTGACTTAGTAGTAGTAGTAAGGAAGGACATGGTAAGGAAAGCCAAGTGCAGGGGAATGAGGCAGAGAAGCACATGGGAGAAAGAAGACTGTCTCAGTCTGTGATCCCAGATCCCAAGCTAAGGGCAGAATAGGCACTTGGCTGTTGGGACTCAAACAGAGGAGTCAAGAACTCCTCTTCTGTTGCGTTTTCCTGTTGGACAGCCCTGGGCAAGCCAGGATAATCACTCGCTAGTCATTCACAGCCCCTTTTCTGTTTGCTTGTTTAAAGCACGAAGCCAAGATCAAATCCCTGACGGACTACATGCAGAACATGGAGCAGAAGAGGAGACAGCTTGAAGAGTCCCAGGACTCGCTCAGTGAAGAGCTGGCCAAGCTCCGAGCCCAAGGTGAGCAATCTACCACTTTGCAGTTGTCCAGCGTTTGGCCTGAATCAGACACACTGTAGCTGGCTGGACTCTTGATGTTTAATTTTGCTCAATTAAACCATTTGTATGTCTACTGAAAACAGTGGCATAATTGGAGTGGGGTAGGGGGTAGAGAATCATCTAGAAGACTGCCCCCACCCCATATTGGTTTCTCTTTGCATTTTCCCTCAGTCCACCCTGCTGCCCAAGTCAGAATCCTCTCCCTTCTTCACCTCCTGCCTCCACTCTGTCACCAAGGCCTGTCCATTCAACCTGCCAGATGCTTCTCTGGTTCTGCGCATCTCCAGCTTTCTTGTCACTGTCCTTAATCCTAATTAAGAGCTGGCTCTGTTCACTGACCGAGGGGCAAAACCCTAGCGTGTTTGAGGCTGACCACTATGCTGTATCCCAAGGGAGGATTCCAAAATCAAGCTCCACCTTATGTCCAGCCCCAGACCTTCAGCCTTTCCATGCTGTCTTGTTGCTCTAAATATCAACTCTGAACTTGCAGCCATGGTTCCCTTGCATCTTGCATCCTTTGAGCAAACTCTGCCTTTTCCAGGCGGTCTCCTGACCTCTTTGTAGAAGAATGTGCTTAGCACATAGGAAGCACTCAGTAAATATGAATAAATAGAAGAGATTCGAGGGAAATGACTGGAAATATAGAAACCAGGACAGGATTAATGATGTACGTGTTGTGGTGAAACGGGAACACACAGATCTTATGAGTTGCAAAGAAAGCTGGTAAAATCCCTTTGGGAAGCATTTTGAAAATACATATTAATCATGCTAACACTTTTCATACCTTTTATTCCTCAAATCTCAAATATTTGTTGCAGAATTCTCGAGCATTCATTGTTTATATTAGTGGAAAAAAGGAAATCACCTAAATGTCCAACAATTAAATGAACTATGGTATGTGCTTTAAAAGAATAGGTTTTTTTCATCTTGGAGATGAAATACATGAAGACCAAGCAACAGTGTTTACAATGCATTATATTAAACATCATAATATGTAATTTTATCTTTACTGTGGTTAGAACATTTAAAAATCAGTGGACACTTATGCTTGAAGGCCTGTGAAATTAATATTTGAAGGGAACATGGTTTTAGTAGGGTGACAGGATTGGTGACAATGTTATCCTTTTTATTTATTGCTGTATTGTCTACTTGCTCAGTAAATACATTTTGCTTCAAATGGCAAGCTTAATTAACAAAAAGGAGACCACCCCCACCCCCGCTATGACCTTGTAAGGTTTTCTTTATGAGATAAGGGATGTTGGGAATAGATTGCTCTGACTAAAAGTTGACATGGAAAAGAAGCTTTCCCTCTGGTCAGTGGCTTCTGCAGTGGTGCCACCAAGTGGAAACAAAATCAAAGCAAGAATAGCTGACGTCCACTAAAAAGATGCACAACGTGAAAGTTGCGAGTTAAGTTTTATCTGGGGCAGAGTGAGGACTGCAGCCCAGGAGATAGCACCTCAGACAGCTCTGAGAAAGTGCTCCAGCAAGCTAGTGTGGGAAGGTCAATATATATGATTTTGGTGAAGGGGGAGTTCACACAATCAGGCACTTACCTTACGTAAAGTTTTCTGCTAGCCATGAGGAGCTAAATTTCACCATGAAGATATTTAGTGCTTTTCTAGATATGAGGAGATGCAAGGATTGGGATCATGAAGTCAGTTCCTGAAAATATCTATCTAAAACCCCGTTCCACCAGTTTCCCTGGAGCACAGAATGCCTCATTTCTCCACCCTGAGCTCCCTTCCGGGTGTGTCGAAGGTCAACAGCTGCAGCAGCACAGCGTTCAGTCTCTGCAGAGGCAGATGGCAAATGCCCTTGGCAAGTGCCAATTTGTAGTTGACACTGAAATACAGTGAAACAGAATGGAGAGAATACTTAATGACTTGAATGTCACTGTCAGAAACCCTTTTGGTCCCTACGCCTGAGGATGCTCATGGTCCACTGGGCTCGGCGAGACCTCTGACCAAGAGGAGGGTGGGGCTGATGCCCCCTCACCAGAGGTGCATCTCATAGCACCATGCCCCCAGCACACAGCGTGGGCTTCCTGCTTAGTCTGGAGAGAGTTATTTTCTGTTTCTATTTTCTTTGTGCTTGTCCCTAGATTATTTTCCTGCTCCAGATTCTTAGAGAATACTCATGGGAGGTACATTAGCTCTTTCCGAAACTCTAATAGTGGCAGGAATCCAAATACCACTAATATTTGCAGAGAGCATTGTCGGTGACCATGCACGTTTATGCACACTGGCAGGAGTGGCTTACTAGGCCTGGTGGGGAGCAGTCCTCTGAGGGCACAGAGTGGCAGCCCCGTCAGGTCCAGCATGACCATTCCCGGATCACATGTCCCCTCCAATTGCCCTTCTCCCCAGAGGACCTCCACAGTTTCCTGGAGAGATCAGCCTTGATTTAACAAGCTGGAAGTCCTGAGGTGTGGAGGGTATCTGAGAGTGACATTCAAGAAGTCCCCCTTCAGAGGCATGTTCCTTTATTCCACGGTGGTACCTTGGTGAGATAAGCTGATGTTTCACCATATTCCTTTCTGTTGTGTGTGTGTGTGTGTGTTTTTAATTTTTACTTTTGGATGGGAATCCTGCCAGTTAAATCTTTTACACCATCCTTTAAAATTCAAAACAGAAAAAATGCATGAAGTCAGCTTCCAGGATAAGGAAAAGGAGCATCTGACCCGGCTACAGGATGCCGAGGAAATGAAGGTGTGTATGCAGCCCTTTCCAGGAGCCCCGCACGCCTTGGGACTGGATTTCCTTCATCTGGGAAAATCCAGCTCCTTTCCAAGATGTGTGAGGTGAGGTAGGAAGGAGGGGGCGGGACTGGGGCTGGGCCGCAGAGCTGCTCTCAGAGGGTGGCTGGACTTAGAGGTAAGATGGAGATGGATGTGCAGGTGTCCAGGCCCGCTGAGATGTCTGCAGACAATAGTTAGGTTGCTTCACTGCATTTCTCTTCCTGCTCACGAGCAACAGGAGAGAGTGCACCTTCCAGTAGCCAGGCTGGCCAGCCGTCACAGCCTCTGCAGAAACAGTCACCCCTCTTTTGAATGGAAGGAAGCACCTCCCCTCTATCTTTTAAAGGAATACCCCCAATTTGAATTTTCATCTCAAACACAGGGGTCTTTATTTTGGTCACATTTTAAACAGAAATGGAAATGTAGGAAAGAAGATTGGGAAATAAGGGTTTTAGGTGGATAAAATGAGACAGGAGAAAATGTAGAACTTTTGATTATGTGTATGCATGTGTGTGTGTGTGCATGTGTGCACATGCTTCGTTGCTCAGTCATGTCCAACTCTTTGTGACCCCATGGACTATAGCCTGCCAGGCTCCTCTGCCCATGGAATTTTCCAGGCAAAGATACTGAAGTGGGTTGCCATTTCCTTCTCCAGGGGATCTTTCTGACCATTGGCAGGTGGGTTCTTTGCCACTAGAGCCACCTGGAATAGTTTTTAGACAAGCCCCAAGCTCCACTGGGTATGAGTCCCATAGTTAAAGTGATGCCATGCTGTTCACCCAACAACCCTGCCTCACCTGGCTGGGCCTCCTGGGTTCACATCACTTTGGTGGAACGGTCTGCTTGGAGCATCATCATAAATCCATGCATTGGACAGGGCCGGGAGATTATTGACATTTTACTGGTGGGGAAGTGCAGCTCAGAGAGGTGCCATGGCCTGAGGTCAACCAGGTAGTAAGAGGTCAGTGACCTCAGGGTGACCTGGCGAGAGAAGCTGTGTGGCTCAGGTGAGCTATGGAAGGTCAGAGGCAAATCCTTTCGTCATTTGCCCATGGGAACTACTCAGTTTTCTAACAGATCCTTGGATATTGTTGTCCCTATAAAGCAGGGTAGGTCCTGGGCCCTGGTGTGGGGATCTGATAGCTGAGGGAGGTGGGATAGGAGGTAGCGACCCGGTCTTGGCATAGCGTGGGCTGAGAACCAACAGCGGCTGACACATTTCCCCTGGCCTGGGTTGCAGAAGGCGCTGGAGCAGCAGATGGAGAGTCACCGGGAAGCTCATCAGAAGCAGCTGTCCAGACTCCGGGATGAAATCGAGGAGAAGCAGAAAATCATCGATGAGATTCGGGAGTGAGTTGCCCCAGGGGACTCGCAGGGCATGGAGGCGGGCACAGGCCCTGTGCCAGCCTGGAGGGACGTAGCGTCTAGCCTAGGTCTCTGCTTTCCCTGCCCTGTGGGCGCTGGGCTCTGCCCTGGTGTCACAGGGAGCTGGGTTGTGATGCTTCTGAGGTCTGTTCCCCATCTGGAGTCCAGGCTCTGGTGGGCAGGTGGCAGGTTGGCCCAGCTGCCCTGCCTGGTGCCTTGCAGAGCAGGACACATTGATGACTCACATGGACAGACATGTGCCCCTGTAGGTGGGGATAAGTTCCTTTGAGAGTGTGAAAAAACCTGAGTTGGTCCTGACTCGGGGGTTCTGCTGGGTTAATAACTGCTCCAGAGGAGACTGTCAGCTCCTGCTGCCTCCTCACCCAACACCTGTGTCTGTACAACCTGGAGCCTCCAGGCCACACACGTGGACTCTTAGGGACCCACGCTGCTGGGTGTCTGTCTGCGCTCGAGGACGTCATTGCAGCTGGGCTCCAGTGACACCTTCTCAAGGCCATTCTGTTGCAGCTGCTGCTGAACAGCCCCTGGCTCAGTAATGACCCCTCCCCACTCCTCACCTTCCCACATCATCAACACAAGTCCCCAGGCTGGGAGGCACCTTTAGGATCCTCTCCTGGGGATTCTTAACATTTTTGCACAGTGAGTCCCTTTGCAGAACAATGTGTTTACATGTCCTAAATGAAAGAGGAAAACGAAGAAAACCAGTTATATTGAAATATACTGAAATACAGTTCATTCCATGCCCCCATGTCCCCCGCCCCAGTCTAGACTAAAGGTTCCCTCCTTTCTGTTTCTATAGATGAAGAAACAAGATTTCTATACAGAATCAAAGCTAAATGATTTCCTTAAGGTCATACTGTTAAACAGGAATCAAACTGGAGTTGGGAATTATTCTCCAGACTACTGATCCAAATCTCTTTGCTTGTACCGCACATTTGCATTTTAAAAGCAAAAGTGTAAATGATGCCATGGATAGACTTTGTGCACAGTCTACCTGGGAAAGCACTTAGCATCGTCTCTCTCCCTTGGGGCTACCCCATGCTGCCTCTCAGGTTGTGCTTTCGCCTTTAAGCATGGCTTTTATTTGTTATTCTGATGAATCACCCACAAATCATTCAACTGGGAGGAAAGGGAAGGGAGGGAATGGAGGTGAGAGAGATGGAGGGTCTCTGAATGAGTTGACAGGTGGGGATAGTTTCCTTGGCCTATGCCTTTCATCTGGCCTCTGGGTTTTCCTTCACACAGTGTGTAAGCTATTCAGTACGGTCATGCGGGCATGGGAATACAAAAGGTTTTATGAGGATAGCACGTATGCTAAGTCATGTCCAACTCTTTGAAACCCTGTGGACTATAGCCTGCCAGGCTCCTCTATCCATGGGATTCTCCAGGCAAGAATACTGGAGTGGGTTGCCATGCCCTCCTCCAGGGGATCTCCCCAACCCAGGGATCAAGCCTGCGCCTCTTATATCTCCTGCATTGGCAGGTGGGTTCTTTACCACTAGCACTACCTGGCCAGGACTAGGGTACATAAAATGACCCCGTGTTCCCATCCAGGTGGTGAGTTTCTTTCTAGCAGCAGCCCAGACTTTCTTTGTGTTTCCTCTCTCTGGCCACTGCCTCGCTTCCCCCTCCTCCCGCACCCAAAGACCTCACAGAGCAGGATGATCCCTATGTCAGCCAGAGAGTTGGACTTGGGAGATGTTTTCAGAGCATCAGACCAGAGAGGAAGGGAAGGTCAGAGTGGCCAGATAAGGTTCCGGGAGTGCATGTGTACCATCTGTGGGGCAGAAAAAGAATTTTTACTGGGCTCTCTTTTCCTGTTTTAAAATATTGGCCCCTTTCCCGTCTCATTTTTCTCCCTTCCAGAGCTCTTGCATAAGCCAGCTATAAATACATTCTTAAAGCCTTATGTTTCATGCCTCTTAGATGTTCCCAGAAATTAGTTTTCACTTGGGCAGGGAGGAAGCTGTGAGGTTGTTCTCTGATCTCTCAAAATCCTCCAGAATTGTCGCCTTTATTGCACAGAGCTAATGGGCTTGGAACAGAATTATGTCTTCAGTCGCATGACTCAGAATCTCAGGGTGGTGTGGAATGCGTTACTGTTTCCTCTCATTTCAGTTTGAATCAGAAACTGCAACTAGAACAGGAGAAGCTCAGTTCTGATTATAACAAGCTGAAAATAGAGGACCAAGAGAGAGAAATGAAACTGGAAAAGCTCTTGTGAGTACGCTTTAAATATTTCCTCTGCTTTCTCTCATCCCCATGAAATCTCTGCCAGTCCACACTGGTAATTCAGGTACCAAGATATTCAGGTTAGGTCGGGCCAATTTAAAAACAGACCCTGAGCTGGTGAGTTGGTTTGTTTTGTTGATTTATCTGCAGATGCATGGTGTCTATGAGAATCTCTGATGCTCCTTTGGTGGTTCATGGTTCCTTTCTGTTTTATAGATTGCTCAATGATAAAAGGGAGCAAGCCAGAGAGGACCTCAAAGGGCTGGAGGAGACAGTGGTATGTTGACGTGTTTTCCAACTCATTTTAGTCTCAAAGACCAGATTAGTTTATGATCTTTTGAATTTGTTTTTTCTAAAATTTTATCTGTGCATGCCTTTCTTGAGTATCATTTTAAACATAAAACTTCCTATGGAAACATGAGAGCTGTAGAATTTATTCCCTAGGTCTTGACACAGTGACTAACCATCCAGCCATCCTTAGGAGTGTAACCCTGGAGTCCTGATGAGATTTAAACTCAACTCAGTGTCTGGAATTTTGCCGCCTCTTGCACATTGTGCTTACTTCCATTCAACAGTCAGTGGGTATTTGTTGAGCACCTGCTAAGGACTGTTTCTTTTAGGTGCTTGGGTTGCATCAATACACGAGAGAAGAGGGTGGCCTTGTGAAGCTGTCCTTCACTTGGGGAAGAGACAGTGAACGATAAGGAAGTAGGCTGTGGTCTCCGTTAGATGTCCATTATAGAAGGGGCACAGGATACTGGCTGGGGGAGGCCCTGCCAGAAAGTAACATTTGAGCAAGAACTTACATAGGAAAACGAAGGAGCCGTGGGGATATCTGGAGGAGGAGCCTGTGCCAAGGCCCTGAGGTCAGCCCACGACCCACATTTGGGAAACAGCAGGGAGATCAGTCTGTCTGTGGCCAAAAGGAGAGGCGGGGTAGGAGGCAGGCACAGAGAGGGCAAGACAGAAGGGGGCCAGGCCAGATTCGGCCTTGGAACCTGCAGGGTTTGTGGCGGAGGAGTGGCAGGTCCACTTCCCTTTGGAAGAAGGGCTCACCGTGTGAGATCCTGGTTGCTTTGCTCTGTCCTATATCTGAATTCACTGGGTTTGTCTCTTGGGCTGCTTCTGTTTTATTTGCCCTTGGGGATGGCTGCCTGGTGCCAAGGGCTCTCAAGAGCCCGTCAGAGTGCCATACAGCCTGTGTTTGAAGACAGACATCCTGACATAGTTTCTAAATCTTGTGAAAACACATCCAGTCATTGCACCTGACATGTTGTTTAGATACAGGCGAGCATATTGGTTCCATCCATATGTCATGTGAACTACTGAGGGACTGAACTTGAATCCAGGAATTCGGTGACCCCAGACTGGAAGTAGGTGGTTGGTCAGGGCTGGACCTGAGGCTGTGCGTGGGCCCCTGGGTGAGAGTTGGCTACTCCTCAAGGCTGGGTGGGGGGCTCTAAGGGCACAAACCGGTCAGGACAGAAGCAGAATGACTGTTGAGAAAGTCTGGCCTCTTGAGCCTGGTGGAGAAGACAGTGGACAGAGCGGCTGGAGAGGAACCGAAATGAAGCCATGCGGTTGCTTTATCTCTGTCTGTTTTCCTGGAGAAGTGGTGTTCATAATCATAAACAGTGTAGAACAATTCAGAAAAATATTACCATTAAAATGTTCCTATGTTCCCACCAGCCGGAGGTCGGTATTTCAGTATCTTCACGCACTCTCTCTCACAGTTTGTCACCTAGCACACCTTTTATGCTCACACCCAGAAACTCACTGTTTACCTCTCTCCCTCTCATGGTCTCACCCATACTTGGGCATAATCGCTTGTTCTCACTCACTCACATGTCTTCACATACACTCACACCCACAGGTCCCCACTATCAACATGCTCATGCCTGGATTCATCCACTCACAAGCTCTTACACACTCAGCACATCCCCATCACATGCTGACACACACATGCACAGACACCCGTGGCCATCTGCACACTCTCAATGGCATTCTCTCACTTCTGCTCATTCACTTTCACAAACCCCTCATGTCCACTCACAGACACTCACTCCATGTACTCTCTCTCCCAGACTCACAAGATTTCTCTCTTTTATACTTACTTGTGAGCATGTTATTTTGCTCTGTTGACTACATTTCTTTCTGTGTGTGTGTGTGTGCGCGCGTGTGTGTGCGCGCGCTCAGTCTGTGGAATCTTAGTTCCCCAACTGAGGATCGAACCTGTGCCCCTAATGGAAGTGTGCTGTCCTAACCACTGGGCCACCAGGAATTTGCTTATATGTTTTTAACAACACATTTTCCTCATCAGCCTCCTCAGATACACTGGTTCTCTCTGCCACACCTACATTCCTACCCTTGCATCCATTCCCCACCCCCCACCCCCCACACCATATACACACTCAGACACTCAGCCCCTCACACGTGGACAGACCCATCAATACAGCCCCGCACAGGCTCTCGCTCTGCGTCCACATACACGCACATGCATCACACACGAAGATTTCAGCCCCCGCGCTGGAGCCCTGCAGTCTGTGCCAGGCTGGACGCGGGTGCTGCTGCTTACCCTTCCATCGCATCCCCCCACTCTCTCAGCGCTCCTCAGAGGTGGCTCACTGTCTTTGCCTGACCCTGCCTGATCCTTCCTCAGCTCAAGCTGCTCTGCCTCCTGGAGTGTCTGGGAAAGGTCAGGGTGGGACCTGCCACGAGGGACCAAGGTCTGTAAAGCCCCCTCCAGGGGCAACATTTGGGAGGGCCTGCCGGCCGGTGGGGATGTCTCTGGGACCCCAGGCCGCCCTCTGGCTTTTACCAGGACACTTCGTGTGGACTCTGGGGCTAGGCCCTCCTCCCTCTGCGTTGGTGAACCTTGTGTCTCCACCGCTCTGGCCCCACCCTCGCTGTGACAGGAAGCTGAGCCGTGACTTTTACACGGAGGGCAGAACCTGAGCTAGGAGAGACCTGAAGGAAAGCAGTCGGGGTGGAGGAAGAAATAATGCACGTGATGGAGTAAAATTCACGGTCCCAGGAAGCCAAATGGGAGTTGCCTAAGCATACACGTGTGGGTATCAACCATCTCCAAGGTCTGAACTGCCTGTGTTAAACTGTTTATAGAAGTTACCTAAAACCAAACAAGAATGAGAGAAAGTCACCAAGCTCAGGACTCTGGATTGTTTGGTATTTGCCCCTGAAGAATCACCTGGCCTTTTGACGAGGCACCTAGGTCTTCTCTTCTCATTTCCCTGTGGGGTGCTGGTGTTTTTCAGGGAAAGTATTTTCTGTGATTATAGTTCAGTCATTAATCAACTACCTGAAGCAGGAAGGAGAGCTCGCAGAGCAGAGTGCCAGGATTGAGTTCCCTGGGACAGAGGCCCAGACAGCGTGGCTGTGTCACCGACAGCGTGCAGCGTCCCCCGACCGCCCCCACCTGCCAGCTGGCGGCTCCGCCCCAGACATGCACTGTGTCCACGGCATTCCCAACAGCAGGCCTGCTGGGCCTCCTGCAGAAAGTAATTTGCCTCATCTGAGGAGGCAATTGACGTTAGGTGCTTTTTATTTCAGCACTGTTATGGAATTGGACCCGGTAATAAGACCTAAAATTAACATAGAACCTTTATTCCCAGAAGCTTATTGTTTCCATGGCTTTTGGAGCCTGTCTTGTCCTTTTTCCTGTGAGCTTCTGTTAGTTCCGCCCCTTGACATACTGTGTGAGAGTAGGTCAGTTTTAACGAACTGAAAAATACAAGTGCGAGTGTAATTCTCTCCTCACAGGAAAATATTTTTCACAGAACTGGTTGTAGGTCTTGTGGTGAATACATGGAGACTTAAATGGAAGGAAACGTTTAGGTTTTCTGACTTTGTTATCAGAGGGCACCAGGTTTGACTCAGACCTTTGTCTTAGCAATCTAATTCCTAAGTGTTCATTAGTAGAAAATAATCCAAAATTAAGGGGGAAAATGCTCCCAGGAAGTTAACTATAGGAAAGTTATGGCAACAGCAAAAGGGAACAGCGAAAGCCTAATGGAGAAATAGCTGCCAACCAGGATGCATCTGTAAAGTAATACCAGCTAATATTTACTGAACACTTACTATGTGCCAGAAACCGTTGTAAGAGTTTTATAAGAATAATCTCATTTAATCTTGATAACAACAACTGTGAGGCAACTCCTGTTTTTATCCTCATGTTATAAATAAGAAAGCACAGGAAGGTTAGATACTTCGCCCAGGATCACCAGGTGGAATGTCCATTAGCTCAGTGATATGAGGCAAAAAAAAAAAGTCTATAGACCGGGGCCAGAGGGCTGTGGAAACATGAAAAATGTTGGTCAGCTCAGGTGGGAGAAATTGCGGCTAACTTTTCATTAAAATTTGTTGGCATTTTGTGTACACCAATAAATTAGAGTGAAAAAATAGTCCATTCTGTTATAACATAGCTCACTAGGAATTTTTATGAGAAAGCTTTCAAGTTTTCATGGTTAAAAGGGAGGAAAAAGGTTCTATTTAAAACAGAGCAAACGAGCAGGCATTGGTCTGGATTCTGTATCTTTGTTTGAGTTCCCAGGCTCTGTGCCTTGGGGTAGCCCTGGGAAGATGCCAGGTGGAGGGGGATAGCACGAGGGCGGGCAGGTCACAGGAAGCGGAGGGCCCCATGGCCTTGACAGGCAGCTTGCAGAGCTCTGTGGAGGCAGCTGAGGTTGATGGTCTGGTGCCAATGGTGTCATGAATTTGTGCCCTCACTGAAGTGGTGTTTTAACGATCTTCTCTTCCAGTCTCGAGAACTCCAGACTCTGCATAACCTCCGTAAACTCTTTGTCCAGGATCTGACTGCACGGGTTAAAAAAGTGAGTTCTAATTCGTGTGAATGGAATTGAGGAGAAACGAAAAACTGGCCAGAAAGAATCATTTTCAGTTGCTTAAATCATTATCCCTTGCTTAAATCCTAGCTGGTGATGCTTAAAAATTACTTCATACCAGAGAATGTGATTAAAAGAATGTGCCAGAGGGGGAAAAATACTTGGGAACATTTTTCCATCTGACTTTTAGTTCTTAGTGAAAGGAAGCTATCATCCTTTCCTTGGCCTTTATTTCAAAGGAACACATGTTTATCTGGTTGCAGTGTGAAAACCTCTGAGTGATGCAGGGAAAACCAGAGGGCTCTCAATAGACAGCGTGGCCCTTAGCCTGGTGAAGGATACCGGGAACCTGGAAACACCAGGGGCTAGACCCTCCTGTTTCCCTGTTAGGAGGCTGTGAGGGGCCGGGCCAGAGTGTACAAAGCACTTTACCATCACATGTCTTGCCTCCTGTCCCCAGCAGCCACGTAATTGGTCCTTTGTGTTCTGTTTTACGGTTGTGGGAATGGGCTCCGCTGACCTGAGATCACAGAGCTGGGGAGAGCCAGAGATAGGACTGAAATCCAGGTCGGTGTGACTTCTGAGTCTGAGCATTTTGTGCCACATGCAGTGGTGATCTTGGGGAATTCCGAATGGTGAACCCCCAGAGCAGTTAGCAGAGGTCTCAGGAGGGAGGAGGGAGAAGCAGCAAGGAGGCTTTTGAGAAAGTGATGGATGAGGAGCAGTGAGCATACCCAGAGGTAATAGGATGGACAGAGGTGTATTTAAGTGTGTGCATGGGGGTCTGTGTGCAGGATCCAGGGAAAAGAGATGAAGTACATTATTTAAGGGAAAAAAAAAGAGGAGGTGATTGATAGGGTCAGATCTGAGAGGATAGAATTGATAGCATAGAAGAGTATATATGGCTTGGTAAATGGAAGGGACACACTTTCTCAGAGAGGAGAAGTGGAAAAACCCAGACATTAGCAGGGAAATATATGACAGGGGAAGAGATACATTCAACAACTCTGACTTTCTCGGTTAATGTGGAGAAGGAGGAAGAGAATGGGGAGCCCTTGGAGGCTGGAGGAGGCTCGGGCAGCTGTGAGGGATTTTCTGGAGATAAGCAAAAGATGCTGAGCAGTGGAGGGAGTGTCCAGATGAGGTTAGAGCATGGGTTTGCCTTGGCACTTGGCAGCATGATTCTAGTGAGTTTGGAGGGCTGGAAATCAAAATAAGGAAAGAGGGTGGAGAATGATGGGAGATTTCAAGGCCTGAGTGGCAGGGATCAGGAAGGTAGGTAATGACCACAGTCATCAACACAGAAATGATCAGAGGACCTGGATCGGGGAGTAAAGAGAGGCCAGAGCAGAGGTGATGAAGACAGAGACTGGAGAGATTATGATAAGAACTGAAAAGACTCAGCTGGGGGAGGAAGTATTCCAAGGAGGATGCCGAGCCAGGGACCAGATTTCATGATTAAGACTCTCTGGGGAGGATCTGCTCTTAGACCAGTGGTTCTCAAAGTGTGGTCACCTGGCCAGCAGCACTCGCATCACGTAAGAACTTGCTGGATGTTCGGGTTCTCAGACCCACCCTGGATCCACTGACTCAGAGACTGGGGTGAGTGAAAGTCGCGCATCGGGTCTGACTCTTTGTGACCCCATGGACTATACAGTCCATGGAATTCTCCAAGCCAGAATACAGAAATGGGTAGCCTATCCCTTCTCCAGTGAATCTTCCTGACCTAGGAATTGAACCGGGGTCTCCTGCATTGCAGGCAGATTCTTTACCAACTGAGCTATCAGGGAAGGCCCTAGAGCTTGGGACCAGACCAAAGACTAGGGTGGGGCCCAGCAGTCTGAGTTTTAACAAACCTTCTGGGTTTAAGAGCCCTGGATTTAGACCCAGGAGACAGGATTGAGATGCTCGAATGGCTACCACCTCTCAGAAAGAGTGATGATATCTTTTGTAATCAGACAAAATAAGCATGCTTTGCCATTTTTAGACTCCAGGATGTGTTTGTACATGTATTTCCTAACTTATGTGGCCACTCAGCATGGAAGTGTTGGGAGAACAGTGCTTTTGTTAATCTCAAGATCTGATAAATTTTGAATGTCAATCCAGCACAGAACACAGATGCCTTGACTGGTCTGGGATGGATTCATTAAATAATTTCATGTAATTGAAAGCTGAAGGGACAAGCAGAGACCATGGAGACTGCCCAGTGGGACCACAGATACTTTCCCGCAGCTTGATGACTCATTATCTCACTTGTGATGTTTTGAAATCAAATTTAGGTCTTGGGCTTATGTTTTCCCATTAGTTCTTCTTAATGAGTTTTGAAACACTTCCTTTTGAAAAGAAAAGTGTCTGTTCACCTACCTGCAAGGGAGAGGTATATTCACAAAGAGAACTGTATCTAATCTGTATCTTTCAAAAGTAGACTGCAATATTTTTGGTCAGCTATCTAAAAAATAGCATGTTTGATACCGATCAAGGGAATTAATTGGGAAGACTGTTGAGTCTCAACTTCTAGAAGCTCTATTTTCATTTTCAGAATAAACCTTTAGTAGGATCGGGGATTTCTTCCCAGAGATATTTAGAATGGCTCTTCTGCATGATGCTGGGGCTGCGGGTGGGCAGTTTGGAGGCTGATTCTGCTGACCCCTTGTGTTGATGCAGAGTGTAGAGCTGGACAGTGACGATGGAGGAGGCAGTGCTGCCCAGAAGCAGAAAATTTCCTTCCTGGAGAATAACCTGGAGCAGCTCACCAAGGTTCACAAACAGGTAGGAGGGTTGTGCCAGCTTGCCCCTGCTTCTCCTTCTCTCCTGGGAAGGAGACTCGCTGCCTTTGGCTCCACTGAGGGAGGAGCTCCGATGCGGACGGGAGAAGGGCTACAGCGTCACCAGAGAGCAGCAGCGCCAGAAGGGACCTCGCACGCTGAGTCTTCAGTGACTCCCTTTGTATGTAAAATACTTTCTTTGAAGGAAGCCAAATATGAAGAGTTGAGTGTGAGCTCTCTAGGGTTTGGGGAGCAGGGCATTCATTCTGCCTCCTTTCCAGCCTCTGAGCCCAGCTGGCCTCGGTGTGTCCCATGATGCTTTTGAGGATACTCTGTGGCCCCAAAGACTCCACAGAACACAAAGCAGAGGACACTGAGCTGGTTCAGGCTTCCTGTTTCTAGAGACGAGAAACAGACTAGGAGGGGAAGCCACTGGCTTCATCCCACACGTGGGAGAACTGGGGCCGGCACCAGCCCCCTTTCTGCTTGCTCTGTTTCTTGGGCATCCTCTCAGGTTCCCGCGACACCCTGGAGTTTGTTTAGAGCGACAGAGAGCAATAACCATGTCCAAGCCCACTGATGATTCAGGCAGGTTGTTTGTCTCCTTTCTGTTTATTTTTTTAAATTTGCTTTTAGTTGAAAGATAACTGCTCCACAGTATTGTGCTGGTTTCTGGCATGCATCAACATGAATGAGCCATAGGTTTACACATGTCCCCTTCCTCTTGGCCCTCCTTTCTGTTTAAATATGGAAATGTTCATGGTGGCTTCCCCTAAATCCTCAAGATCTGGGATCTGAAAAAAAAATGGTTCAGCTTTGCAATGGGCCACATACTCTAGGGGATGTCATTTCTCTTTGACTTGTTACATGCTCTTCAATGTTACTGATGATGGCACTTTTGCCCAAAGGGAGGATGACAGATTCAACGTGGTTGAAGTCATTCAAGCAAATTGTTGAAGAGAAACAGAAAAGCAGAAACTGCTGGGGACTTGAAATTGAGTCCTGAGATTCATTAATTATTTCATTCATGAATTCAGTGAATATTTATTAAAAACCTACTCTGTACCGGGCACTGGGGCTGGGACTGGGTGGGGAGATAGGGGTAAAGAAAACAGGTATGGACCTAGCAATAGTTCAACCCATATAGCACTCCTGATTTTCAAATATTTCCTGACCCACTTGGATTCCCACAATGGTCCTTTTATGTAGTATGTGGACTTAATAGTGGGTGAATGACTCATACCTGGTCAGATGACCAAGAAATAACAGAACTGGCTTTTGGCCCATCCTTAACCTCCGGTGAGTCTGTTCCTTCTGAATTGAGAGTCTTGGAACATAAAGAATGAGCAGTATTCCTGAGTTACTTAGACCCTGGGTACACTCCAAACCTTGTGCTGGTGTGGACAACGTGTCCTCTCTGAAGGAGGCTTTCAGAGAGCTCCGAGAACATGAATGCCTTTCGAGAGCATGGCCCCACGTTTCTTAGCTTCCACATGCCAACGTCGGAATAGTCAATTTTCTCCTGCAAGTTCCCCCTCACCCCTCAAACAAAAGAGGAAGCAAATCCCACCCAAGCCTGAATGTTTCCCACAGTTGGAGATGGCTTCTAATGCTAGCCTCCTCCCCTCTCCACTTTCTCCGAACTGTGAATACTGCGTTTGGCAAATCTGAGTCTCGGGATGTGGGATTTTGACTCCCCTCGGGTGCTCCCAGAGTTTATGGTCTTACGCACTTTGCAGAACAGCCTGGCAGGGAGTGGCGGTCCTAACTGCTCCTCTGTGGCCTTCTCAGCCCCCAGCGCGGGGTCTGCTGCTCCTGCCTCCCCTTCCGCTAACCCCCCAGCGCTCCCTTCCCTGCAGCTGGTCCGGGGACAATGCAGACCTGCGCTGTGAGCTGCCCAAGCTGGAGAAGCGCCTGCGCGCCACGGCCGAGCGCGTGAAGGCGCTGGAGAGCGCGCTGAAGGAGGCCAAGGAGAACGCCATGCGGGACCGCAAGCGCTACCAGCAGGAGGTGGACCGCATCAAGGAGGCCGTGAGGGCCAAGAACATGGCCAGGAGGGCTCACTCGGCCCAGATCGGTGCGTGCGCCTGTACCCAGGCCCTTGATATAAGGCGAGAGCTCCACGGGCCAGATGCCCTGTGCAGGGCAGCCGGGGCCTCCCAGTACCCGGCGTCCATCCTGGGAAGATGGGTTCGCCAGACACGCGCTTCCTTGAGATTCTAGAGGACATGGTGATCTTCACAATTACCGAGCTGAGCAAAGAAGCCAGCGAGCCCTGGCTGCAGGCAGAGGGGGTTCAGCTGTAAACAGAGGTACACTCTCCCAGAGATACCAGAGTATAGGACTTGCTCAGCAAAGCCTGCAGGCCCCTTGGGGTTTGCACCTGGCAGAACCATGAAGGAGCTGCACGTAGCTAGAAGCCTCAGGGAGAGTCTCTTGCAAGTACAGGTTTGGAAATACCCTGGAGAGAGCCAGGCCTCATCAGTGAGTGCATGGGGTTGGACATCTCTCCCCTTCTGTGCCTGGATTTGGATGTTCTACCTGCAAAGAAGGAGAGTGTAACTGTTGAGTCATAGTTCCTGGGATAGAGCCATACAAGGAAAAAGATTTAGGGATGTTCTCTAGAGAGCATTTTTTCTTCTTCTTAGATGGAAATATCTCCAATAATATGTAATAATATTTCTTATCAGATACTGCTCTGCGATGTTTGGGAAACCAGCAATTCCTTGTTTCTAGTTTTAAGATCATAGATTAGTGCTTCACTGCATTTATTGGTTTTTCATACCCTTGGAAAATCTCCTGAAACATGTGGACCTCTTCCCCTAAAAATGCCTCATAGACAGAATTCTGCATCCAGTTTTAGGGAGATGCTGTTGGAATTCATCAGGACCTACAGATCTGCCTCAGATAAAACTGAAAGTCTGTTGTCTCTAATTTTCATTAATCAGAATTGAAGTAATTTATAAATAAGGTCTCTTTGTCCCCTGAATATTGGGTGGCTTGGGTTAGCTAAGTGTGCTAATAGAAGAGCAAACCTCCTGTCTTCAGAAAAGTCTGGTGGCTGATAAGAATTGCAACGTTAATGAGAAGATCGTGCCTCTTGGTTTTTGCATGTGACCAGGAGGTATCTGGATGCAGCTGTGTAAGCCCTTTCTGAATGTCTCTTCTCTCTTTTCTGTCCGTTGGACACAGCCAAGCCCATCCGCCCTGGGCACTACCCTGCTTCATCTCCAACGGCGGTCCACGCCATCCGAGGGGGGAGGAGGCGGCTCTTCAAGCTCCACTCACCACCAGAAATAAATATGAAGTGAGTCCCTGGTGTCGGGTGGCTTCTGTCTGGGGCAACACCAGGGGCTCTCCTCGCCTCTGCCAGGGGCTCGGCTCCACGTGTGTAGACAGCTCGGCTCCACCCAGCACACGCCCTGGGGCTTCAGGTTACTGGGGGCCTGCGTTTACCCCCAACTCGGTCTAGAGCCTTCGGGTCCTCCAGCTCAGGCCACCTGGTGCTGGGACCCTCTGGGGGTGGGGAGGGAGTAGTGAATGAGTCACGCCAGCCTCCTTTTGTCTGTGGGACTCCCCTCTGTAGCTGGCATTCTCAATGGCATTACCTGTTTGTCAGGTGCTTTTGCCCAGAGCAAGCAGACATGGGTGGTTGCTCTAAGTCTCAGGAACTGAACCTAAGAAAGAGCCAGATAATTGAAAGTCACCTGTTTATAATTGCTATCTGAACTCAACAAGTGGGGTTTTAAAGAATTGTGCAAATTTTCATCTAGCTAAGTCTGGACCACTTTTTTTCCTTTGAGATGCGGGTCTGAAAACTTCTCTTCCCACAATCCACATGCCTGACTTGGCTGTACCATGTCAGCACAAAGGAAAAAGTGGTGTGCTTGAGAAAAGAGGGGGCAGTACAGGCCTGTCCTCTTGTGCTTGAGGGAAAGAGTTTACTGGTTGGGCAGGGCAGAGAGATAGCTCAGTAGCCAGAAAACTCTGTTTAGAGAAACTGACTTCATGCCAGTAACCGCTAGACGGGAGGAGGTGGCTCCTAATGCTGACCGTGGAGTCTGGAGCCCTCACTAGGAAAGCTTGCAAAATGGGTGAGCTTGGCGACAAAACTGCAGTGATTGGGGCAAGTCAAGAAAGAGTGGGTTTGTATCTAGCCTTCCCTGATAGCTCAGTTGGTACAGAATCCATCTGAAATGCAGGAGACCCTGGTTCCATCCCTGGGTTGGGAAGATCCCCTGGAGAAAGGAAAGGCTACCTACTCCAGTATTCTGACCTGGAAACTTCTATAGGATAGCAGAGTTGGACCAAGTGACTTTCACTCTCACTTCAAGGCAAGTGAAGATGAAGGGCTGGAGCCCCCACTCACAGGCTACGACAGTATTGTTAAGGCTCAGACAAAACTTCCAAGGAGGAAGCTTTCGCATGCCCTACCCCATGTCAAGGAGCAGGACACACCATGCCCATGGCAGGCAGGGTGCCCTCCATCTTCTGTATCCTGGAAGGGTGGATGGGAAATTATCTTAGTGATGGGTCGCCCTATTCTATTCAGATGTGATCTCTGCTTTTAATCAGAAGTGAAGGCAACCCACTCCAGTATTCTTGCCTGGAAAATCCCGGGACAGAGGAGCCTGGCGGGCTACACTCCCTGGGTTGCAGAGTCGCACTTGACTGAGTGACTAAACAACAACAAAGTACAACTGGGTGTTAAAAATCGGTTTTGACTGCATCTTATCGGTGTTGCAGTTGACACTTGAAGGGAGCTGTAAGAGCAAATTGGGCAACTTAGTACAAAAAGCCTAACAGGGCTTCTCGACCTTTGGTGTCAGCAGCACCTACCACCCAGAGACCCAGGCTCCTTGAAGTAGCATAGGGTTTGGACCTTCGTGTTTTCACCAAGTGCCCCAGGTGACTTTGCTGCCTGCATGCTATCACTTTAGTCGTGTCTGACTCTTTGCAACCCCATGGACTATAGCCGGCCAGGCTCCTCTGTCCATGGATTCTCCAGGCAAGAATACTGGAGTGGGTTGCCATTTCCTCCTCCAGGGGATCTTCCTGACCCAGGGATCAAACCCATGTCTCTTGTGTCTCCTGCATTGGCAGGAGGGTTCATCACCACTCACACCACCTGGGAAGCCTTTGAGACCTGGTAGCCTAAAGTATCTGAAAGTGGCTTATACGGGATGCATGTTTATTTCTCTGTCACATGAAGGACATTTGAGGATGGTCTGTCAATGGCTGGGGAACTACAGTGATAAACTTCGGCCCCCTGTCCTCGGCAAGTACTTCTCTTGCTCATGGTCACCTAAGTGACTTCTGCAGTCCTCGCTGTAGTGCCTGTGCTCCATGTTAATGCATGATATTTGTTTTTCTCTTTCTGATTTACTTTGCTCTGCATGACAGACTCTGGGTCGATCCATGTCTCTACAGATGGCCAAGTTTCGTCCCTTTTTATGGCTGAGTGATATTCCATTGTATATGCGTACCATATCTTCTTTACCCGTTCCTCTGTGGATGGACATTTAGCCTGTGTGCTGTGTTGAGCAAGCACAGAGAGCAGCTGGGGAGAGGCGGAAGCAGCTCATGCCGTTGAATCAGCTTCCTTTAAGTTGCCCTTTCAAAGGTGCCATCCAGCTCAATGCCTGCACCCCTCTGACACAACTGAGACAACGAGATCACAGCTGCTTCAGGGAGGCTGGAGAAGGTGGTCTTTGGCTGGGCCCATCACTGCCCCAGATAAGAGTAGTGGTCTCTTGCCTGGAACGATGAGATGGATGTTGGGTAGGCAGCCAGGACTCTGGTTGTTCTTTTATTAAAATTTTGTTTGGCTGTGCTGGGTCTTAGTTGCGGTGTGTGGGATCTTAGTTCTCTGACCAGGGATCAATCCCTGGCCCCCTGAATTGGGAATGTGGGGTCTTCACCATGGGGCCGCCAGCACAGTGCCCCCAGCACTCTGTTTATGGAACACACTCTGCAGCAGCTCTCTGCAAGATGCAGTAGCTCTGGTACCCATTTGGTGGAAGCACCATGTTCATGTGTGTGCTTGGCTCCAGCAAGCTCCTAAGGAATACGCCAGCCCAGGGATTCCGGCTTCAGAGACTGCTCAGTGGAAGGCCCGCCTCCTCGGGCACTCCCAGAAAGGCCCGTGAGACCCACTTTTATGTAAGATACGTACAACCATACGGCGACCAGCCATTACCCCCGCCTGAAAAGTCTCAAAGTCCTGAGACTTTCAAGACCTTTAAAGTGTAGACGCACCCTCACCCAGCATGGTGATTCGTTTCTTTTGTTTCTAACTCAAAGTGCTACGAGTGGTTTTGATGGTTTTATCTGAAAGTGGAACCTTTCCACCCACCTTATTATCTATTCATATGACTCCCATGGCTGAGTGTTCTCACAACGTCACCAAACGGCCCCCATGCAAGTGTCAGGGTGGCGGAGGGGTTAAGGGGCTTGACTTTGGACAGAGACCTGGGTCAGGTGTCAGGCCTTTCACGCTCTTAATCTCAGAGTCAGTCTTCTCATCTGTGAGATGGGTAGAGTCCTTTCCCTGGGCACTGCAGTGATTTGAGGGCTAAATGAGGTCATGCTTCTGAGCAGCTTGGCACATAACGAGTGCTCAGCAAAATGGCAGCTGTGGGAGAGGTGAGCAGTGCAGGCTTGGCACAAGGTGGGTGGTTAATGAATGCTGGTTTGTGTTATCTTCTAATTCTCATAGCTGTTGCAAAACAGTTTTTAGTCTCTTTAGCAATAGATTATAACTACTAAGTGGAGAAGGCTGATGTCTGAGTATCCTGTTTGGTGCTGTGACCAGATATAAGGGGGTTTAAAATATACTGGCATTGGAGAAGGAACTGGCAACCCAATCCAGTGTTCTTGCCTGGAGAATCCGAGGGATGGGGGAGCCTGGTGGGCTGCCGTCTATGGGGTCGCACAGAGTTGGACACGACTGAAGTGACTTAGCAGCAGCAGCGTGTATTTATCCCAATATTGTAAACAACAACATTGACTATTTTTATGAAAATAATTGGGCACTGGTTAGTGGAGTTGAAAAAAAAAGGATGATAACCAATGGAGTAAGGAATTATAATTGGAGCTGAGGAAGTGCTGATTAAAAATAAGCTTATTTAAAAAAATAATTGGAGGAAATTCCCTGGTGATCCAGTGGGTAGGTCTCTGCTCACTCTCTGCTGAGGGCCTGGGTTTAGTCCTTGGTTGGGGAACTGAGATCCCACAAGCCTCACAGCATGGCTTAAAAAATAGAAATATGGAATTTATTTGTTAGGTGGATCAAAACTTTTTGAGATGATCTTTTAAGGTTTTCCTGGTGGCATGGCAGGTAGAGAATCTGCCTGCAATGCAAGAGATGCGGAATCTATCTGAATGTCAGGAAGATCCCCTGGAGAAGGGAATGGCTACCCACTCCAATATTCTTGCCTGGAGAATCCCATAGACAGATGAGTCTGGTGGGCTACAATCTATAGAGTCACAGAGAGTTGGACACGACTGAATGACTGACACTTTCTGCTCTTTGGCTGCTTGTTCTGAAGTGTGTCTGTCCTGTAGCAGTGGTCTCAGCTGCCGATCTTCCCAGCCCTCCTGTTGGAGCCAGAATGGCACCTTCATACTCAGGCAGCATCTGGTTCCCTGTGGGATTTCTTTGGGAATATAGTCACAATGCATCTCTGGGTTTATGCTCAAAGTTTCAGGGCCACTGAAGAGGCCAACGTGTGGAAATAAAAAAACCCAGGACATTGCCAACTTTGATTCATATGAAAATCTGGGGGCCAGGGCTGCCGCAGCAGGATGGGGACCATCTTCTTCCAGCTCCAAAGCCGGACAGGGGGCAGCATGGTGCTGCAGACTGAGGACACAGGGTATGGAATTGGCCACGTGTGGGTTCCAGCCCTGGCCTTGGCTCTCTTCTTTTGTGACATTGGGCAAGTTGCTTGATTTCTTTCAGCCTCAATTTCTTTATCTGCCAAATGGGATCAGGCATTTTATACTTGCTCTGTACTTGGTTTAACAGTAGAGAGACAAAGGCTCTGTTCTTGTATGCTGACATACTTGTCGGGAGAGAAGGCAGATAAAGAAGGTGACTGCAAATAGTGGTCATTGTTCTGAAGAAAATAAGAACAGCTTAATGAAATAGAGATTAGGGAGACTTATTTAGGAGTGGGGGTGACCTTTGAGCTGAGAACTAAATGATGAGAAATGCCAGCCCCATGGTGATGTGTGCACAGACACTCGCTGGAAGGTGGGTCCAGATTGCAGCACGTTTGAGGAACCACAGGAAGGCTGATAAGGATGGAGCACAGAGAACAGGGGAGAGTATCCTAATTTGGGGAGGGAGATGGAGCCAGATAAATTGAGATTGAGGTGAGCAGTTTAGAGTGTAAGCTAAGCCTGGGGTTCACTGGGGCCTTTGGGCCTGGGAGTGACGGGATGGGTCCATGACTAGGAAAGGTCTGTGAGAGCTGGACTTTGTAGAGAGGATAGGGATGGGGTGAGAGTAAGTGCAAGGGACTCCCCTGGGGGGTACTATTGTGGATGTCCACTTGGGTGGGTGGCAGGGGGAGTAGCCCTGAGCTACGTGGCAGTAGCAAGTGGTCAGAGTTGGCCTGTGTTGGCGAGCTGAGGGTGGAAAGGTGAGGAGGAGGGGTAGATGGGAATCAAAGGTGGTTCCTGGGCTGGGGCCCTAGCAACCAGGTAAATATTGGTGCCTTTTAGCAGTGACTTGGAAAATGGAGCAATGCAGGTTTTATGGAAAACAGAGCTTGGTGGATCATGAGATTCCTCTTAGACAACTCAACCTAGCTCACCATCAGGCCAGTATGCTGAGTAGGCAGAAAGCTGCAAGTGCAGGCGAGAGGTCAGGGCTGAGGTCATAGAGAGTTATGGCCTGTGGATTGTGTTTAAGACCACGTGTCCAGGAGGTCACCTGGAGAAAGGGGTGGACAGAGGCAGAGAGTGAGGAGGGTTTGACCAAATCTGGGGACTGGCCAACGGAAAGGGCAGAAAAAGGAGGCAGCAGCGATAAAGGGGCCTGAGGAGGAGAATGTTAGGTTCAGGGAGGCAGAGTGAAGCCCTGGCTCCTAAGGCAAGGTGGTCACCTGTGCTGAAGGCTGCTCAGAGCTCCAGGAGATGACCACAGAGACTGATAGTTGTTGGAGGCTTGAGGGCAGAAACCTCAGCTTTAGCACAAGGGGGCAGCATAGAGCAGAGTGTGGAGGTGGGGAAATAGAGTTAGTACCTGCTTGTGGCTTGGAGTTTTGTTTGAAGCAGCAGAGAAATGGAGGGATGTGAGATTAAGACGGGGTTTGCACTTTTTAAAAAAAAAAAATTTTTTTGGCCAAACTCCACAGCATATGGGATCTTAGCTCCCTGACCAGGCATCGAACCTGTGTGTCCCCAGCGATGGACGTGTGGAGTCTTAACCACTGGACCAGGAAATCCCTGCTTTTCTAAGATGGCAGCTATTACAGCTTATTTATATGCTGATGGTAATAATCCAACTCAGAAGGGAAATTGGTAACTTCGGAGCTGGGGGAATTACAGTAGAGAGTATTGGCTTCCTGCGAGGTGCTTTGATCTGAACATAAACAAAGGCAAGAACAGAAGGCAGAATAGAAAGTTCTAGTAAATGGGGCATGCAGGGAGGTGAAAATGGAGCTCATCTTAGTGCTTGTTTTCCTGTGCAAGTTATCTGCAGAGAAACACAGGGTTGCAGGCTGAAGAGAGGTGTGAAATAGGCCTCTTGGGTAGTGCTGAGTGTTTATTCAAGGCTCTGCATTTAATTAAGGTAGACACCGGTTCAGTAATTGTCCTGCTGCCTGGTACCGAGGGCCCTGGAGCTGGGATTGCTTCTTTTGCTGTGCAGTGGGCACTGGTTCCAATATGTCCACCAGATGGCGCAAGTGTGGCATTACTGAAAGCTCGGTCGTTTTCTGAAAGGCGTTTGAGGCAGAATCCATCGTCTTTTGGTTTTCCTCTCTTATTTCTCAAAGTTGAGTAGTAAATAGAGTACTTTTAAGGAAATAAAATTCTCACAGATTTGTATAGTTAATTTAAATTATTTTATTATAGTTTTTATTTTATTTATTATTTATTATAGTGCAAATTGCACTCCTTAAACTGGTAGATGTTCTACAACTATCAAGTTGAAAAAGATTTACAAAGTAGATTTAAAAAGTCGAAAATCCAAATCACCAACTTTTACTAAGCTTTACTAACTTAATGATAGTCTTTTGCTGAAAATAAAGAGCAATGTGCAATGTGACTGTAGTCTGTATTGCATTCGGTGGAGTTCGTCACGTGTGTCAACATGACAATTCTTTCACCCTCTTTTTCTGTTAAAAATCACTGCAGGATCACCCCTTGCTTTCAAGTCATTCTGTCTTTTCATGGCAGGAATGCCTCATCTTCCCATTGTCTGGATTTTACCTGAAGATGATAAAAGCTGTGACGAGAAGCACCAGCTTGGTTTTGGCATAAAGTAGGTGTGGGGCTGAACTTGGTTACAAGGTAGTCGGCTAGATAATCTAGAATATGCACATATTAATGCTTCAGATTTTCTTGACAAGGAAAGCATACAGTTGAAAATATAGTGAAAATGAACCAAAGACCTCAGATGCCTTTCGGTGTTGATGTAGCTGAGCACTGTTATTTTAAGGACTGTACACATATTGCATGCTGTTCATGGGGTTCTCGAGGCAGGAATACTGAAGTGGTTTTCCATTTCCTTCTCCGGGGACCACATTCTGTCAGACCTCTCCACCATGACCCGCTGTCTGGGGTGGCCCCCTCAAGGCATCGCTTAGTTTCACTGAGTTAGACAAGGCTGTGGTCCATGAGATCAGATTGGCTAGTTTTCTGTGATTATGGTTTCAGTGTGTCTGCCCTCTGATGCCCTCTTGCAAGACCTACTGTCTTACTTGGGTTTCTCTTACCTTGGACGTGGGGTATCTCTTCACGGCTGCTCCAGCAAAGCACAGCTGCTGCTCCTTACCTTGGACGAGGGGTAGCTCCTCACTGCTGCCCCTCCTGACCTTGAACATAGAGTAGCTCCTCTCAGGCCTCCTGCGCCCGCACAGCCACCACACCTTGGATGTGGGGTTGCTCCTCTCAGTCCCCACCCCTGACCTCAGGCATGTGGTAGCTCCTCTCAGCCACTGCCCCTGACCTTGGACGTAGGGTAGCTCCTCTGGGTCACTCCTGTGCCGTGGCAGCCTGGCGCTCTCAGTCACTATGATGCTGTGAAAGTGTGCACTCAACATGCCAGCAAATTTGAAAAATTCAGCAGTGGCCACAGGACTGGAAAAGGTCAGTTTTCATCCCAATCCCAAAGAAAGACAATGCCAAAGAATGCTCAAACTACTGCACAATTGCACTCATCTCACACGCTAGTAAAGTAATGCTCAAAATTCTCCAAGCCAGGCTTCAGCAATACGTGTGAACTGTGAACTTCCTGATGTTCAAGCTGGCTTTAGAAAAGGCAGAGGAACCAGAGATCAAATTGCCAACATCGGCTGGATCATGGAAAAAGCAAGAGAGTTCCAGAAAAACATCTATTTCTGCTTTATTGACTATGGCAAAGCTTTTGACTGTGTAGATCACAGTAACCTGTGGAAAATTCTGAAAGAGATGGAAATAGCAGACCACCTGACCTGCCTCTATATGCATGTCAGGAAGCAACAGTTAGAACTGGACATGAAACAACAGAATGGTTCCAAATAGGAAAAGGAGTATGTCAAGGCTGTATAGTGTTATTACCCTGCTTATTTAACTTATATGCAGGATACATCATGAGAAACGCTGGACTGGAAGAAACACAAGCTGGAATCAAGACTGCCAGGAGAAATATCAGTAACCTCAGATATGCAGATGACACTACCCTTATGGCAGAAAGTGAAGAGGAACTAAAAAGCCTCTTGATGAAAGTGAAAGAGGAGAGTGAAAAAGTTGGCTTAAAGTTTAACATTCTGAACACTAAGATCATGGCATCTGGCCCCATCACTTCATGGCAAATAGATGGGGAAACAGTGGAAACAGTGGCAGGCTTTATTTTTCTGGCTCCAAAATCATTGCAGATGGTGATTGCAGCCATGAAATTAAAAGATGCTTACTCCTTGGAAGGAAAGTTATGACCAACCTAGATAGCATATTCAAAAGCAGAGACATTACTTTGCCGACTAAAGTCCGTCTAGTCAAGGCTATGGTTTTCCAGTGGTCATGTATGGATGTGAGAGTTGAACTGTGAAGAAAGCTGAGCACTGAAGAATTTATGCTTTTGAACTGTGGTGTTGGAGAAGACTCTTCATTGAGAGTCCCTTGGAGTATGAGGAGGTCCAACCAGTCCATCCTAGAGGAGATCAGTCCTGGGTGTTCATTGGAAGGACTGATGCTAAAGCTGAAACTCCAGTACTTTGGCCACCTCATGTGAAGTTGACTCATTGGAAAGACCCTGATGCTGGGAGGGATTCTGGGCAGGAGGAGAAGGGGATGACAGAGGATGAGATGGCTGAATGGCATCACTGACTCGATGAATGTGAGTCTGAGTGAACTCCAGGAGTTGGTGATGGACAGGGAGGCCTGGCGTGCTGCGATTCATGGGGTCGCAAAGAGTCGGACACGACTGAGTGAACTGAACTGTACACATATTAAAAACTATATATATATCAGGTCTAGAAATTATATCCTATTTAGTAAAGTTTTGATACACTTTGATAAAATATTAAGCAAAATCATGGTGGTAGAGCCAGAAGGCACAAACTGGGCTCTTGAAGTGCATTTGAGGACACTTGTTTTTATTAGCCACTGTGATTTCATGTTTTGAGGCATAGAGAAAATGGCTCAGGAAAAGCACTTCTGCAGTTTATAGCAGGGTCATCCAGGTGAATGTAACTACAGAAAGCCGTTGAAGAGCTCAGGAGTCTGTCCTGACCCCTGGGTCTCTGATTTATGTGACATTCCCTGGATCACTGAGAGTCGTTGCAGGGTAGTGCTACCTCTTTCTGGTTTTACTCCTTCAGGATTTTATTGTGAGTTTATTTGTTAATTGTTTTTCTTTCTTTTTCTTCTTTTTATAAAAGTTTCTAAGTGTTTTATTTATTTTTAATTTAGTTTTTATTTTATTTTGGAGTATACAGTTGCTTTCCTGGTGGCTCAGATGATAAAAGTATCTGATTACAATGCAGGAGACCTGGGTTCAATTCCTGGTCCCAGGATATCCTCTGGAGAAGAAAATAGCTACCTACTCCAGTATTCTTGCCTGGAAACTCCCACGAACAGAGGAACCTGACAGGATACAGTCTATGGGGTCACAAAGATTTGGACATGCCCTAGTGACTAGCACTTGCACTTTTCATAGTTGATTACAGTGATGTGGTAGTCCTCGGTGAATCCTGTGTCCAGCTTCATTTGACATCCTGCAGAGAGGCAGAGTGACCCGTCAAGATCTTGACAACTTGTTAGTGGGGGATCCTGGTCTGAGAGCTCTGATCTGCTCTGCAGCAGTTCTCAAGGTTCCTGACCTTAGGACCTTTGACATTCCTAAAAAGCTTGGTGAACTCAAAGAGCTTTTATATTAATATTTCTGAGTTGGATCTGCTGATTGGTAGTATATTAAAAATGGAAACATTTAAAATGGTACTTCTATTAACAAATGCCATTTTTAATGAAAAGTAATAATTTTCCAAAAGAAAAAACTTAGATTGGCACTGTTTTGTTGTTGCTGCTGTTTTTTACAGTTTTTGCAGATCTCTTACTAAGCTTAAAAGACAACAGTTGGTCTCTCACATTGGCGGCAGACCTTCTGTCTGCTGCAGTTGGGTTGCTTCAGTTGAAGTATATGAAGCAAATCTAGTCTTGCCCCTCCAGACAAGGTTCCTGTCCGTTTAACAGCTAAAAGATCCATGGCATGAAGTTATGACCAGAGTACCTTTATCATGGGCTTGTGGTGGGAATTAAAGGAGATCATGTGAAAGTAGAGTGAAAAGTCAGTAGCATATCTGGAAAAAATTAGACCCTGGCAAGTTAGACCATGAATGTTACGGCTGTGGGGACAGGCCTAAAAGGAGTAGGTGAAGCAGGACCTGGGGGAGAAAGGAAAGAAGTGCCTGCTGACAGTGCTGGTGTAACGTGGGACTTTGAAACTAGCATTGTGCCTTCCAAGGGAGGGATCATGGAGGAGCCGAGGAAAGAATTCCTTCCTTCATCTCTAGCACAGTCACTGGACTTGACTCTCCTCAGTGGTACACTTCTCAGAGTTACGAATTCAGAGCAAGTAAAACCTTCCTTCAACAGCAGGTTGCACGAGTGCCCCTGTGGGACAAATGTGGTTCTGTTCAGCAGTGGTACGTCTGATACAACTGGTAATTCTTAAATGTGGGGACTGAATTGTAGAAAGGCAAAAGGAAAGATAAAATTATGTATTATTTGGATTAAGCATAAATCCATTGCAAGCAATTGCAAAAGCCAAAGTTGGTGGGGGCAGTCTCTAACTGCTTCTTGAAAAACCCATATATAATTAGTTTTTTCCTTCAGCCTTCTCCACCTCTTCTAAAGGAAGGCAATTTTATTTCTTGCTCAATCTGGTCACACATTGCCACTCTTAGTTACTATCCCTGGTTGTGCAGAGGCCCACGGACAGTCCAGTAGCAGGATGGCTTGGTCCAGTATGCTTTTAGGTGAGTGAGGGGCTCCTCTGAACCATCTAAGGAAGGTCAACAGTGCTGGGTTCTCAAGATTCACCAAGCTGTCTGGATAACCAGTCTCTGTTCAGAATACTCAGAAATGGTTTTTTGGGGACTAACCCACTGGCCTCTATATGTTATATCTGTCGTCTCCCCAGAGTTTGTCAGAGGAGGTGAACATCCAGATAGTTAGGGGATGGATGGGAGTATCCAGGTCCATCCTTGGACCTGGGGAAAAGACTACTTTGGCATACATGCCCATGAAGGTCTTTAACTCAGGATGAAAAAGGTGAACTTCTAAGTAATAAAGGGTGTTTTCTTGGTAGAGTTGCTGTGTTTCCTTTCAGAACCCCTCACAATCTCAGTTCCCTCTCACCCTCCTAGAGGCGGTTAAACTAAGCAGACTGGGCCTCCTTTGCGGCCCCCCGTTTTTCAGACTATTAGCCAAAACTTGCAGCAGCTTGCACATTGAGAGGAGTTGGGGGATTTGAATGAAAGGCCTTCTATGGAAATCGTGTCGCTTCATGGTCCGCTGAAGTTACTGAGGCCGCCCCGTAGAGTTTGTGTGTCTAACGCTCAGCTCTGTCAACACGGGTAGGCTGCAGTCATCACGTTAAGCCATAATCCTGCATGTAAAGTATGTGCTCAGTCCCTCCTGCAGGCACGCAGGACAGCCACCTCATCTGACCAGGGTGACCCATGAATGATTCTGAGATCACTTGGAAAAATGAACCTGTAAGGAAGGTGAAATGGGCATTTCAAAGGGACTGTTTAGAAAGCATTCTTGAGCCTGTTGGTTTTCAGCTCAAAATAGATTTAAATGATGACTATGACTGTGCTTTAAGATTTTCATTTCTGGTGCTAATAATAAGCACACAGTCTCACCAGAGTGTCTCCTCTGGTAAAGATGCTCTTTCAAAAACAGATCTTTCTCCCTCTGACTTCTAAAAATGATGGGAATATAAGATGGCTTTATATTTTTAATTCAGCAGCTTTGTAATTGTGAGCAGTTGCACTATTGGGAGCAAGAAATGGTAGTTATTGTATGGTCTCCCTGACTATCTATTTTTGAGTGGGTAAGAGGTAATATTCTAAAAGGAGTGTGTTCTCTTTTTTTCTACTCAGTTTTTATTCTTTGTCCCCTTTCTCCCACCACCTACTTTGCTCCTATCTGCTTTTAAAATCCCTTTTCCACACTCTGATTTTTTCCCATTTACTTATAATTTATACCCTACCTATTTATACAAAATATGTGACAATATTATTATATTATAACACAATATTATAACACACACATCAGGAGAGTGAAGACAAAAAAATGAGGGAGAGAGCGTTGTAGTAGGAAGCTGAGATATTTATCACAGTTGAGCACCAAGTTTGAATGTAAGGCTCCTGGGGCAAAAACAGATGTGTGTCCACTTGAAGTACCCTCTCTTTTTTTAAAGGTATAATTGCTTTATGATCTTATGTTAGTTTCAGGTGTTCAACATACTGATTTAAATTTTTAAAGATTGTACTCCATTTATTGTTGTTATAAAATAGTTTCTATTATTTCCTGTGCTTTGCAATACATCCTTGTGGCTTACTTATTTTTGCATGGTGATTTGTACCTCTTAATCCCCTACTTCTGTCTTGCCTCTGCCCCTTCCCTTCCTCCACTGATGATGACTAATTTGTTCTCTATATCTATGAGTGTGTTTCTTTTCCGCTGTATTCTCTAATTGATATTTTTAGGCCCCGCATATAAGTGATAGCATGCAGTGTGTGTCTTTCTGTCCGACTTACTTGACTTAGCATAATGCTCTCCCAGTCCATCATCCATAGTGTTGCAAATGGCAAAACTTCATTCTTGTTGCTGGCCAAGTAGCATTCCATTATTATATCTACATGAAGTTTTTAGAATCAGAAGAGCAGTTGGGTTTTTCTTAGTGTCTGTCACATTTCCTGTGCCTGGCACTACCCTTGTATTCCTTAAGCATGAGGCTGTACCAAGCTCTCCTGTTACCCACTCCCCACCCCACAAGCACCATGATCTCTGCACAAAACCCACAGGCAGGACCCCAGACAGACTGGGGCTTCTAGCTGGTGTGAGGAGGTTGAGCCTTTCTGTTTCTTGCTGAAAGTAGAGTTCACTGGAGTTGGTCCAAAGGCTGATAAAAGGCTGGCCTCTGAGTCAGAACTGGTCACATTTCATCCTGGAGACTTGACAGTGATCGGATGAACATCTGTTGGGATGTGGAGTGACATCAGAGAAGGTCTACTATGTAACTTCATCACCCTGGGGAGACAAAACAGTGCCTTTTAGGACTGGGAGTCTCTCTGCCTTGAAAGCTTGGCTTGAGGGGGTGTGTCTGACCTGCCTGGATATCTTCAAGTGCTGGCAAGTGAGAATTGGTGTTTGAGTTTCCCCCAAAATGAGAAAATGAATTCTGTTTCTCCAAATATCTGTCATTTCAATAGGCACTGACTTTTGGAAGACACTGTGAAAAGTGAAAGTGTTAGTTGCTCAATCATGTCCAGCTCTTTGTGACCCCTAGACTGTAGCCCACCAGGCTCCTCTGTCCATGAAATTCTCCAGGCAAGAATACTGGAGCGGGTAGCCCATTCCCAGGGATTGAGCCTGGGTCTTCCACACTGCAGGCAGCCTTTGCATCTGAGTCTTGGGGAAGAGGCTATTGTCAGGCCTAAATACTTAGAGCAAAAGCTTGAAGTAGGAGGCTGTGCTGTCCAGGAGGCTCACTGCTAACCACACAGGTGACTTCTGAGCACTTGACTTGTGGCCAAGTCCACACCAAGATGTGTGGAAAGTGCAAAAAAACACACCAGTTGACAAACACTGGCAAAAAAGATTGAACTATCTCAGTAGTAACTTTTAATGTAAAACATCTCAATCTAAAAATTAAATGTGTGGGTCACATGGTATTTCTGTTGGGACAGCTCTGGTCTAAATATCTAAAATTAAAACTTTTTCCCCCTAAAGAGTGAATTTCTATTGTGTTCTCTAACTCCTATGTTCTTTGTTTCTTTGATTCTCTTTCAACAGATATGACTCTCCACGTAGCATGTCAAGGACCACATTAATCACCAGTTCCGTTATTTTTCTCCCTCCTACACTTTCCATTTTCTTTTACACTTGCTTACCCCAGCCATCTGCAGTACACCAGTTTCAGATATTTGAGCTGTATAGAGTTTCTGTGTACAGATGCGTGCTTGGACTTTTCTCAAGAAATCTGAAGGGAACGCTGACAGAAGACCCACTTACTCCTGGGACCCGTTGCTTTGGCCTTGGGCCTGGGGCCCTGGGTGGTCCCTGGGTGGTTCTTGGAGACTCGTTTCTCAGCAGCCACGTCCCAGCAAACACCACTCCCTGAGGGGGAACAACCAAGTGCCGTGGAGGTGGGGACACCCGCTCCACCACCACAACTGTCTGGTTTCCTGTAAAATAAACACATTACTTTATATTTTTAGGGAACACAAAAATGCTGCTATAGCGTTTAAATTTTTCATTCTGAACACTTTTCCAAAACAAGTCACCCCAAAGATGCATTTTGAATACCCTGGTCACATCTTTGGATCTGTAAAATACACCTTTTAGTATGGCACCCTTTAAAATGCAAAGCATATTTGTTCAAGGCAGAAAAACAATCTGACAGTAGCAATGTAGACAGGGTTCATTCAGACACATCTATGTAAATGCGAAAAGTCGTAGCATTCACCTCTGAGCTGCTTGTGACTGAACCTGCAGTGACTAGTCTCAGCCAGCCCAGGTGAAACATCATTCCTTCAGACGCACTGAAAATACTGCAGAGTTGGATGAGTGGAAATGGGGCTGCCTCCCTCCTCACTTCCTCCTCCCTGAACACAGGAGCTCGCTTCCGGGATGGCCTCTTCTCTAGGGAACCATCGTAAGCTTGATGGGGATATTGCTGATGAAATCCAGGATCGTTCCAGCAGTTGAAAAGGAAGCCCTAGAGGGAACGTGACATATTTTTGTGCCTATGAATAAGTTGTTGTATTAATCCATCCTTACTGACTGTTTAGGTGAGTTCTCTCTTTGGCAGCAAATAGATAGGTTTCTCTTAGGCGGAATTTGAAGAAATCAGTGTGGGTGGATTTTTCAGTTCAGCTGTCGTTTCATTCAAATACATGACTCTAAAGCTGATTCAACTTTTATCTCTAGTTGTGCATATTAAAATGATCGGTGTCCAAGTAGTAAAGTTTCCAGGGAAACTGACAAGGATTCAGTTCAGTTAGTCTCGTGTGCTACTACTTGTTTGGGTAAATCTGAGGGTTAAGTCAACGACGACCAAACCCATCTCATTGAAAGAACTCATCCTATGCCTGTGCCAACCTGGGATGAATGAGCTGGTTCTAACCCTGCTGTTTTCACCATTGGAATGAAATTATGCCAGGAGAGACATGGCTTTCTCATTGCTGGTGGGTGGGAGATAGTTCGTGTGTGTGTGTGTGCGCGCGTGCTTGTGTGTGTATAAAAGCACGAAAGACCGAATTGATTTCCAAACTCTTGTGTAAAATTTCCCTAGCCAAGCAAAGCTGCTTTGACTTAATTTACTTGTTAAATGTTGCACTTTATGTGTGTTTTGTTTGGAGGGGCAGGTAGTGAGGCAAGAGAAGAGGATGAATTCCACTGAAGTATTTACTTCATAAGAATGACACGTTTGCATTCATTTACATTTTTAAAGCTTCTTGTGTTTGATTTTTTTTAACATTGTTGATAGTGCTCCAGTGCTATTTGCCATCTGACAGAAAGATCCTTGTAGAGCAGGTTTGACAAACCTTATCAGATAATAAATAACATATGCCATAGATTATAACCTTGCTGTTAATATGGTTGCCTCTGATTTTAGAAGCTAAAGCTGGTCCTTGAGCGGATTGCCAGCTAATAAACTGTCATAACCACTGTTATGGTTATGCTGTTATGCAGCTGTATAACTTTGTGTTTCGAAACTGAACAAAGGTGAGGAATTCTTCCTTTTGGGTTTTCTTGGTAATAGATTATTTTAGATTCTGTACAAAGTTATTTTTCCCTGGGCACCCCCTTTCTCATTCTAAAGGGGTCTTTGACCTATTCATGTTTCTAAAAGAAACATTCACTTGTAGTTCCATATTTCTTGACCTCTTGTTAGGGATTCACAAAATTCAGTTCACTTTTATTCACAGGGAAAGTTGGCTTTGATGTCTCTTAAAGATGATTCTGCTAGCTGCTGATCAGCCAGTCAGTTCACCTAGCTTCAGTCTTTACAGGACCTCGAAGCTACCTTTCCCTACACTGTGACTAAAGGCAGACCATTGGAATGGATTATGCAGCATAATCAAATGAATCCCTAAATGTTCCTTTGCTTAATAAGGTAATATCAGGACCATATACTTTGTAGAATCACTTTTGTTAAAAGCCATATTTATGCAATTTTCACTTTCTTAGACTACCATTCTTTACATTTGTACTCCAGATGTGAAAACTACATTTGTGAATGGCTGAGCCTATGATGATATTTTTGGTTGTATGCTGCTTTTTGCTAGAGTGTGTATGTGTGTGTGTTTCTCCTCTATGAATAATTTTATATTTCAAACTACTTCTTGAAAGTTTACTGTTTGATGCTAAAAGGGAATAACCAGATGATTTCTACAGATAATCTCTCCCTGCAGGATGGTGGATTGTTGAATTAGAGGAATGCTGTTTGGGATATCAACATTTATGGTTGGAGACAAAATATATTAATGCCAAGTAGGTTTTTGTCAGTTACTGGAGAATTCTGTATAAATGCATCATCTCTTCCAATGCTGTACAATTTGCCTTGTGGAATGGCAGGTAGTAGGGAAAACAATAAGTGTGGATTAAGACTTTAAAGGAAATAGTATTATATGATTAAGAAAATTAGAATTTGTAGAAATATTGGGATAAGTGAAGTAAAAAGACTGTCTAGACTGTAGCATCCATCTAGAGAGTTTCTGAAGCCCTACTTTCACAGGGGAAGTGATTTTCCTGTCCAAAGGCCAGACTAAGCCATCCCCAAGACTCACGGGGAGATTATCATTTCTTTTTTCCTGGAGGAATAACTGAAAGCAAATAAAAATTCTCAACAGTCTCCTTTTGAAGTGTATTTTTAAGCCGAGCAGAAGACATTTAGACTCTGCCTTTATGACCCAGTAGGGAAGTTGTTTGTTGGCAGGGGGTAGGAGGTAGGGGACTGGGGTAAGATTTCACTTCTAAGTTGTCTTACACTGCATATCTTAAGCGAGCTACGGGAACCATCATAGTCTAAAATGTCTTCACTGAACATTAACAGTTTAGACTTTTAAAAAAATCTTGAATAAGGTCAAGGTAACAGCCGAAGGAAGCACCATTCCGTGAAGTCTGCTTACATATTTACAAATCTGTTCATCAGTTTAAATACTTTTCACTGTGTGTGGATATAAGGGGAATAGGGCAGTTCTGTAGAATTATCCATGTCTAGTTTGTAAAGTATGTTGTGTGTACTGCAGATGTGTGTTCTCTGGGCTTTATGTATTTGTACAGTAGCTTTCATTAAAAAAAAAACAAACAAACTTGTGGATGAATTTGTTTTGGTGGTGTGAGGGGAGAATGGCAGTTTGTATCGAGTTATGATGCTGTAATATAGCACATGTAACAAAAGAGCTGGAAGTAACCCTCCCCTGGCCCATGGACAATTTTGGTTATCTTCTAGGTTCTAAAATGAAGATCTATGGATACTCTGGCAGACTGCATGTTGTATAATTTGAAAAATACTAAAAGTGGAAAATAAAATTGAATTAAACTTTGGCTGGTCTGTTTTTCTCATCTGAGTCATCTTAAAGGCACTCCTTGTAGTCCTCAGTGCCAGGGTGAGGATGGGCCATTTTCTGGCCTTGAAGGAGTTCATTTCAGGGAGCAGTGGCTCGAATTCAAAGCCTGAGCAAAGTCAGCCTTTACCTCTTTGTCTTTTGCTTTGCTTGAATGTCTGTTTTTAAATTTTTCCTTCATTGAGGATCCAAGAAAACCTGACCTTTGTTTCTTTGGCACTGAAAAGATGGCCACTGGCGTCAGTAAGTATCTTAACTTTTTAAAAAGCATGATTGAATTAGTGCGATAGACCAATGTATTAGCTGAATTTCTAAATGTCGTCTTGTCCAAGGAAGGATTTGTTCTAATAATATGTTCACTTCATGGGCATTCTTCAGTTAAGGCTTTGGAGCTCTGCATATGTTGAAAGGTTACTGGGATCTTCTGACAACTGTTGGGGTGTTTGAATTCCTGTTTTAACCTACTGATTATTACTGTTTTGTTTATTTGGCTATGCTGGGTCTTAGTTGTAACATGTGGGATCTAGTTCTCTCATTGGGAATCACACTCAGGTCCCCCGCTTTGGGAGCACTGAGTATTAGCTGCTGGATCATAAGGGAAGTCCCAAGTGGAATCTTAGTTGCAACATGTGAGGTATTTTCGTTGCAGCATGCAAGATCTTTAGTTGTGGTCTAAGGGATCTAGTTCCCTAACCAGGGATTGAACCTGGGCCCCCTGCATTGGGAACATGGAGACTTAGCCACTGGACCACCAGGGACATCCCTAACTTACTGATTATTACTATTAATGTACAGCTCTGAGATCTGAGAGGATGCCAGAGTATGAAGCCACTGGGGAAAAACAACTGGCTGGACACAGGATTATTTCTATCTGCTCTCTCAGCAAGGAGACTGCCCTACTTTGGGTCACTGACCTGTGGCCATGCATGGCCTTGTGTATGTAAAAACCCTCATTCGTTCTTTGGTTGGTTGGTGTTGCCTGAGAGCCAGACAGTAAACTTCTTTTATCAATTGAAAGTGGAAAGGTGGATGTCAAATAAAGGGTTTATTGTAGAATTCAGGGCACTGCAAATGACATGCTTTTATGATGTCTTATCCATCTCCTTGAATTTGTCATTCTCCAAAGAACTTGGAAGAGGCAGTTACTAGACTGTTAAAGGTAACTTAAGTAGTAAAACTTCAAACGTGGTAGATGAATATTTAGGCTGAAGCCCATTTATTTTAGATGGGAAAGCAGTCCCCCAAAAGGACCTGATTTATACAGCACATTTCAGTACCACTGGGAGGCAACCTCTAGGTTCCAGGACCAGCGGCTCTGCAATACAGCAGGTCTGCATGAACCTTATCCGTTCCCTGGGCTCCCGCGAGCCATCCTCAAGGTTTCCTGTTCCATCGAGCTCTGAGCAGTGTTCAGGCTGTGCCTTGGAAATACTACAGAGCTGGAGCGTCTGTGGGAGAATGTGGAACAGAAGCTATCTGCCGAGGCAATTACTGGTGACGTGTGTATTGGCAGCTTTAATTCCAGCATTTGTGACAGGTTACATCTTGTGATTTGTCTTATGTACATAATAAATTGAACAGGAGTGGGAAGCATCTCTCGGATGACACATCAGATGAAAAAATGCGGGCTCACTTCACAAAAGGCATCCTGAGCCATGGGATTTTCACTTTCCCTTTGGTGTTTGGTGGTTCTTTAGCCAATCCGCAGAGCAAACCGATTTCCGTGTGGTTAGTTGGGCTCAAAATAAAAGACTTGCAGGTAACCCCTGTGGGTCTTTCTACTTGACAATGCACCATGGATGCAAAGGTTGGAATCTTCCGCCTGCTTCGCTTCCCCAGTGCTGAAGGAGATTCTGTTTGAAGGCCCCTCTGTTTCTGTGTGTGCTTAGTCATGTCTGCCTCTTTGCAACCCCATGGATTGTAGCCCGCCATGCTTTCCTGTCCATGGGGTTTCCCAGGCAAGAATACTGGAGTGGGTTCCTACTCCAGGGGATCTTCCCAACCTAGGGATTGAATCCACATCTCTTGTATCTCCTGTACTGGCAGGTGGATTCTTTACCAATTGAGAAGGACCGTTCTTTCTGGGACCCTCTAAACCTTCACCCCTATCCATGACCAGACTGCAAATCATTCTTGTAGGACAGCTTTTGAAAAAATTGACCTAAAATGATACTTTACTCCTTCAGAATGTATACCTGAGATGAAAGAGGTTGGCAAGCTTGTCACTAATGTGTGCCAGTCCCAGAACCTCACAATGCTTGGAAAGCCGCAGTTGGTAGTGGATTAAGGTAGAGACTCTCCTGGTGGTGTGCCAGATACTGTTTTAAGTGCTTTACATGTATTAATCCATCTAATCCTCCTAATAACCCCATGAGGTAGGCACCATTGTCTCCAGTGGGGAGGACATGGGCACAGAGAGGTTAATTAACTTGCCCAGGGTCTCAGCTGGGAGGAGAAAAAGCAAGGATTGCAACCCAGGTGGACTGACCCTAAGGAGTGCACTCTCCACAGCTAGGAATACTGCGTCTCAGAACAGTGCTCTGTGTGTGTGTGTGTGTGTGTGTGTAGTGAAAATCAGCAACCAACCTCAGAAATCATTTTGTCAAGAACTTATACAAAGTTTTCTTACTTGGCAACTTTCTGTGCTTTCTCCTTTCATGGGAATCTGAGATCTTACTGTTATTTGAATTACTTTAAGCAATCTAAAACATCTAGGAAAGGCTTGTTGTTGTCTGGTCACTAAGTTGTGTCCGACTCTTTTCTAACCCACGAACTGTAGCCTGCCAGGCTCTTCTGTCCGTGGGATTTCCCAGGCAGGAATCCTGGAGTGGGGTGCCATTTCCTTCTCCAGGGAATCTTCCTGACTCATGGATTTAACCCACATCTCCTACGTTGGCAGGTGGCTTCTTTGTCACGGAGCCACCAAGCAGTCGAAATAACAGAGATGCCTCACTTGAAAGTGCAACAGTCACTTGGGTCACGGTTTTCAAACTGTAGGTAGTAAGAATTTCACTTACCCATGTTGACTTCTTTTTCTCTTTAGGACGCTATCTCTGGTTGCATTTAAAAATATACAACCTATATCCCTTGACTTCTCAAGCTAAAAGAAGAGCAGAGTTCTCTTGTCCCAGCTAAGCCAGCTCTAGCAGAAGGCCTCAGGGGGCCCTGGGTGGGTTCCCTCATCTGTAGATCTGTGTGAGGCCTCGAAGAAGGCTCTCAGGGACCCATGCTCATAATAATAGCTGCCCTGAACCTCACCTCCAGCCCTGTCATGATGATTAATAGGATCTCATTTTAGTGTTTTAAGTTTTAGCAAAAGTAAACATGCCAATCATACCACACGTGCAAATGCACGTCCAACTACAGAAAGGGGCAGGAGCAACTGTAGTAGGGTCCCCCTGAGACCCCCATTTTATCACAGACTGCCTGTGCTTCTGTCTGAGGATGCCTCTCCTGGGCTCCTGCAAGGCTGGGAAGGGCCAGCCCAAGGCAGATACGTCTAGGTCATGCGATGCTAATTCCTTTAGCCAGTGCCAGCCTGGCAACCTAGCCAGACCCCAACCCACAGCCCTGATGTCCTTGCTACTCTGCAATGCCCTCTTCTGAGCAAAATACCCCTGAAGCATGGGCCGTCTGGCAGTGACGCTACTCAGTCATGAAGGAAGGACGGACTTGGGACCAGGACCTGGCTCTACTTCCCAGTGAACAACTCTGGGATGTGGTCAGCCTGTTTAACTGTGCAGCATCTCAACAACCTCATCTCCATACCTGAAGCAGGGAGTTTTGTAGCCCCCTGATGCTCACTGTGAGCATCAGTGAGAAACTGTATGTAAGCATCTCGTACAAATGCCACTCAAATATATGGGATTGTGACATTGAAATAAAATTCAAAAGGGGTAAATCTTTTTGGTCTTATTCAATGATTCATGAATCAGGCCGCATCCAATCTAGCAGATGGAAGCTCTAAGGAGATGTACAAAGTGAAGGATTTTATAGGCAGAAGGTAACAGGAGCAGAGAGGCAAAAAGCAAGTTGGTTATTGCAAGGTTACTTTCCTTTAGGGGATGGCAGGGGCATGTAAGGCAGATGACATAATGTATGCTGGTCAGGTGATTCCCCATTGCCTGGTTTAAGATTCCATTTCTGGGAAAGCCAAAACTGAAATGAAGTCCCATTTTTGGTTTGGTGATGTGGGCCTTTAGAATAAATGACTCCATCAGGGCCCTGTTGCCTTGTTTTTAATAGTTATTATCAAATATTTCCCAAGTGAAGGTATTTTTTCCTTGGATACCAGTTAAGCCTTCACCTAGCATCACAGATACTTTGAGCAGGAGAGAAGACTGTGAGATCCTGAGAATCACTGGATTCTACCAGTGAAATGGAATCTCACTGGAGCTGTCTGTTTAGGGTCCTTGCTTTTCCTACTGCTCCACCCTCATTTTCTTTTGGGGCAAATCTGCTCTTAGGCTATTTTATGGGGAGAGAACCTCCTGAGAACTGCAGTGAGTGGGGTTTGAGGCTAGTTTCTATCTCTGTGCCTGGTGGCTGTTCCGAGGACTCCTGTAAGTACTTCCCACTCAATGTCCTGACCCTAGATCATGAGTCAAGACTGTTCAGACTCCCAGCAATTATAGCTAGTGCTAAGAGCCTCCAATCCAGAAGCATCTTTGTAGGAGCAACATACAGGAGCAGCTGCCACCTCCGTGTGATGTACTCAGAGCCTGCTGCAAAAATGTGAGCATTCGTTTTCTGCAAAGATTTAAGCACCTACTTTGTACTCAGCATTGTTTTCAGAGCTGGAGAAAGGTGGTAGATGACACAAAGTCTTCATTTTCTTAGAGGTACATTGTAAACCAGTGAACAGCACTTTCTAAAATGATTCGGTACATTTGAATGCTATAAACAGAACAGGGTACTGTGAAACTACGTGGCTTGGGTGGTCAAGGGTGGTTCCGTGAATGAGGGAAGGAGCCAGCCTTGCAAAGATCTAGAGACAAATCCAAACAGAAGGAATAGTAAGTGCAAAGGTCCTGAAGCAGATTTTGCTTGATGTGTTCATGGTACTAGAATTCTGATTTTACACTAAGAATTTTCTCCACACTGGTATTTTAGTTCCTCATTTAGCAAATTAAAAGATACATATGTTTGTGTTGATTTCAGAAGTAAGAAGTAAATTTAGAATAATCAAGATCCTCTTTGCTTAGTTTACAAATACAACAACAAAGGCATTTGTGCATTTTTATAGCCAACAACTCTGTAAACAGACCCATGCATTTGTGGTCCACGCTTTAGTGCTTGCTCTGAAACAAAGCCAAAGAGGGCAAGCTCATCCCCAGCTGATAGGTTTTAGACAGCCAAGCGGATTCACGCTGATCCACAGTCCTCCAGAGGTTACAGGACAATACTAAGGGACAAATATGGAAAAGCTGACTTGCTGCCCAGCCTCAGTCTAGCACAGGCCTGAGGGGCCAGCTACGTCTTTGTACATTTCTCGGGGAAATGGCACAGCCACAGCCAGCCACGTGGGAAATTTTTCCTGCTTGCCTTGTATTTGAGAGGTGTGCTCAGCTCACTTTCGGAAGGTTATTTCAACTTTTTGCTACATCAAGACTTTGTGATTGGTGAACATCAAAACCCCAAAGACATGCACGCATCCTTGGCTGCCCTTGGTAAGCATGGAGAGAACCTCACCGGTCAGGACGAGAGTATTCTGGGTTTTGTCTGATCCTTCTTGGGCTGACCTTTTTGGGCATTCCTGAAACATAGCCATTCTTGCTGCAGCTGCCACCTGCCCTGTTCTTGCTTCAGACTCAGCACTTGCCAAGATTAGCCCCCAAAGAGCATGTCCCCTGTAGGCCTCACACACTGAAATGGCACCAGACCTAACTCCTCTGTTTCAGGGTCTGATTAGCCTGTGGCTTTAGAATATGGGACAAAACATCGACATTTTTGTAGGATGTCACTTGGGAGTGTTAGCTGAATAGCCTCAGCTGTTCAAATAGCAGCGCTAGATACGACTTGTGTAGAGGGGGTGTGCGGAGGGGGATGGCTAGACTGAGGGTTGTGGGTGCTGGAGGGGGTGTCCTGGCAAGACAGGTTTAGGCTCCTTTAAGATTTAAAGACTTACCCTCAGGTAACTGCACATGTTATTTTCCTTGTGAAAGAAGGCTGTTTTGTTCGCTGAGTGCTCCTTGTGCAAAGCTGGGTTGTGCAGGGAGAAACATTTCTTTCCCTTGGTTTGGGTGGGGTGAGGGCTTGGCTGATTGGCAGATATGGGCTGGAAGGTGATTCCAAGTGAGCTGATCCCTGGGGCTGCTTCTCACCTGAGAGATGAGAAGGTTGGATGCTATCAGTTTCCTAGGCTCACCGGTTGGTAAGTATCACCTGAACTGCTATCCCACAACCTCTTGGCCCTCCTGAATTAGACTTCTCGGGCGCAGTGGTTTGCACCTTGAGTAGGCCTCCTGGTGAACCTCCTTCTCAAGAATGTCTGCCCTTTGTGAGGGCTCACAAGTCTTCCAGTCCTAAGTTTGGAAGACAGTGATTCCTAACTGGTCTTGAGACCCTTATATTTTTACAAATACAAGGACAGTTGTGGATGCTCTCTTAAGGAAAAACTAAGACATAGAATACTGAGTCCAGGTTCAAGGTTTGTGATTCCTTGATGAATTCCCACTCTGAAGTCAACTGTGAAAAGAAAATCTAAGCACCTAACATCATGTCCAGCAGAGAGTAGCTGCTCACTGAAGGTTAGCTATTCTTTTCATGTCTCCAGCTTCTTCCTATGATATACTAGTATTATCTTCATTTTATAGATGAGGAAACTGGAGCATAGTGAGATTCATAAACTGTGACTGGATTTTAACCTAAGTGGTCTGATTCCAGAACCAGTGAACTTAAAATTCTGGGTTACCTAATAAACTGACTCTTAGATTTGCCTGCCTGAATCCATGGTTCTTTCTGATCCTAGTAATTCTGATCACTTCCACACCTCTCCCATGTTAGTTGTAATTAATCAAATAGTTATTATGTGCCGGGAATTATCCTAGGTACTTTATATGCATTGTTTCATTTAAAAATGTGCACAGAAAATGGTGTACCATGTTAATGTACATACTGACTGCTATGTAAAAGTAGGAAAAAATTAGGAAGGTATATATATTCCAAGGTTCAGAAAATTGGAATTATTTCCTCTTTGGATAGTTTCTCTTCCATTATACTATCAAAGATCTAGAGATGGAAAAAAACCTGAAGATTTCCTAGTTCAGATATCCTTTTCCTAGGGATCACAGCTATTTGCAAGGATTAATTTAGTTTAGATTCTCCAGGAGTCCATCAGTGGTTTGGTCTTTATTTTCAGCACTATAATGGCTGGCAGATATCAGCCGGCTCTCTTGGCACTGCCAGGCTGAGCACCATTTATTGAGCAGGTGCTTTGTGTGGCCCTGTGCTCACGTACTTCATGTACATTCTTTCATTTAACCTCACAATGGTATCAGCCCGTCATATTTTGGATACCCCTTTCAAGTAAAGAACTTCAAGCAGAGAGCATGTCTGATTTCATACATACACACTTCCCAAGTGGGAGAAATGCATAACTGAGGAAGATGCTTAGGGCTCCTCAGCAAGCCCAGAGGGCAGAGAGAGAGGAAGACCAGAGCACAGCTTGCATGTACTTTCCTGATGATCCTCAGGTTAGCCCAGGAGGCACCACCTACCAGGCTGGCCCAGCCAAGTTCACACACACAGTGGGAGGACCCTAAATCACAGGGGCTCACACGCTCCACTGACTGAAACCGACATGCGAGAAGGGCTGGGTTCATGTCCCGTGGGTGAGACCCAGAGGGATTCCTGGGCTCAGCCTCACCCACTAGTGCCAGTGGCCGTCCCAAGGGCAGGCCCCTTCACAGTCCCAGGAGGGGACACCAGCCTCCCCACCCACCATGGAGGGAGCGCAGCTGGGGGAGGGCACGCTGGGTGGGGTATCCTCTGTGGCTCTTTTCTGGGTTGGCCTTGCCCAGTACAAAGTGGCCAGCCAGGCCATACCACATCTTAAACACCCATCTGTGCAGGACTCACTGATGAGGGGACATCGGGTCCAGACCTTGAGAGTGTTGAGCCTATTGTTCCAGGGATGGGTGGCCTTGACCTCATCTTAACAGCCTCCAGTTATGGCTTCTGAGGTTTAATGTGCAGTCATTGAAGAATATAAAAATAGTTACAAGAGGAATAGTCTCTATACAACTTTAAAGTTGTACAGTGTTTCCTATAGTGGGCTTGAAATGGATTTCTTCAATAAGTCTGGAAATTAACATGTTAGTAGCAGCATCACACATCTCCTGTGTGTTTGTGTGTGAGAAGACTATTCGTTTGTTCAATGAAACACTTAAGAAATATACCACATTCTTTCTATCCTAGTCTAACATGTCTTTATTTTTGAAACTGTCAGGGCCTCAGTAAATACAAATGGCTCAGGTCACAGCTGACCTTTGAGAAGCCCGTACAGGCCATGGATCAGAGCAAACCGAAGCCCCATTTCTGCAGAAGGTCAAGACTTCCCATCCCACAGGTCCCCCTACTCATCTCTGCTATCAGCTGTGGGATGTCAGGTCAGTCGCCCAAACTCTGGGCTGTGCCTGAATAGGGCTGGCAGGACAGCATTGTATGTCCGAGGTCCTCTGCCTGTAACATCTTCAGGGGGAAAGATTTTCTCAACAGCTTCCAAAGGTGCCCCTAAGACCTTTGCAGACCTCTCACAAGTCAGCTTCTGGACGGGCACTGGGAGGGAGGTAAGCAGTACAGAGAGGATGGGTGGTCCGGAAGCCAGGCAGCTTGACTCTGGGCTCTCTGACAAAGTGGGAAGGGGGGACGCTCAGGCAGACTCTGGCCAGGGGAGGACCGGTAAGAGGCTGGTTACGCCTCAGTTATTCATCAGCCATTAACTGAGCACCTGCTCTGCCCTTGGTTTGTTCACCTCTAATGATTCATCAAGGACAGGAGAGTTTGCTGCCCCACCTGGGGCTTACCGTCTCCAGGTGGGGGAGGACATCGCTATCTGAAATGACATTATTTATAGCTTAAAGTCATTATTTTGAAAAGGGGGAGAATCATCTGAAGTGCGGATGGGCGGGCAGAACGGTTAGAAAAGGACTTTCTGAGCTTTCCAGTTCTCAACTTGCCCTTGGCCCCATCAATTTCAGGCTGAGAATCTCAGTTCTTGATTTCTACAGTCCACAAAGAGAAGGACTGGCCTCTCCTTTTCCTATTCAGGGGGTTCCGGCTCCCACGCTCTGTGATCCATTTCCCCAGTGGGCCAGGCTGTGTGGAAACGGGCCGGTCCTGGCTCCCCGCCCATCTCCAGCACATCTTCAGGTGTCGCTTATTACGCGGCCGCCCGGGCCCCCTTCCACCCCGCAGATGATCTCGAAGGAGTCCCGGGCTGCTGGCAGCGGGCGGGGCCCACCTGTCCCGGCCCTGCCCCGCCCCTTCCCGGGCGCCCCAGGTGGTTCGGGGCGGGGAGGAGCCGCACCCCGCCCCGTTCCTCCCTGCGTGGCCACACCAAGGCCGGCCCGCAGCCAGCGCGCTCTGCGCTAGGACTGGGATCTGAGAGCCGGGAGCCGGGCTGGCGCGCAGAGGCCCGGCGAGCGCGGCGGCGCAGGTGAGCGGGACAGGCGCACCGCGTTGGGGGCGGCGGGCCCCCAGCCCGGTCCCTGCGGGGCCGCGCGGCCGCGGTGGGCAATGCGGGCTCCCCTGCCCGGCGCCGCTGGGGAGCAGGGGCGCCAGGGGCGCGGCACCGCACAGCTGAGGTCGGGGTAGCGTCGCTGCCTGGGGTCGAACAGCTGCGAATATCTGCCCGGACCTAGGCTGGGGTGGGCGCGGGGACACGATCTGGCTACGCTGGTCTCTGAGCGGCCTGGGCAGTGCGGAGTCAGGGTTTGCAGGGCACTGGTGGGGAGAGCAGGGGGCCGGCTGCTGCGGAGAGCGCGGAGCTGGGCGGGGGTTCGGGGAGCCGGTGCGAGCTCCCGCCTCTCTCTCGGCGGCGCTTCCCGGGCCCGCGCAGGTGCCGCTGCTCCTGCTCGGGTCTTTACTTCTGGCGCTGATGTTGAGAATCCGACAGACACCTGGGTTAGTTACCTGCGGCTTCTAGAAAATTGGGTATGCAGGCTGCTTTGACTGCAGGGGGCCGAGGTTGTCAGGGCCCCGTCCAGGTCTGTGTGTCCTGGGGCGCTGTCGGTGTTGGGGTGGAGGCGGAGGGTTGCGCTCCATCTCCCAGGCCCTGGCCATCAGAGCGATACAGTGGAAAAAGTATAGAATTTAAATTCTAGTTACTAGCTGTATGACCTCGAGCAAGTTACTTAATTTCGCTGATTCTGTTTGCTCAGAGGTAAGAAGGGTATTATAATCATCACAACAGTTAAGTTATAAGATATTTGTAAAATCCATAGTAGATTGCTTGATGAGAATTCTCTCCATTATTTTTTTCTGTATCTATTTAATGTAACACTTTGTGCCTCCCAGAGGTTCAAATTCATTTCTGAACAGAAGAGAAACAGACGAGGTTCAGATTACCCTACTTTAGGAGGAAAGGCGGTGATGATGGTGTGTGTTTTGTTCCTGGAGAAGGCAATGGCACACCACTCCAGTCCTCTTGCCTGGAGAATCCCATGGACGGAGGACCCTGGTAGGCTGCAGTCCATGGGGTCCTGAAGAGTCGGACACGACTGAGCGACTTGACTTTCACTTTTCACTTTCATGTATTGGAGAGGAAATGGCAACCCACTCCAGTGTTCTTGCCTGGAGAATCCCAGGGACGGGGAGCCTGGTGGGCTGCCGTTTGTGGGGTTGCACAGAGTCGGACACGACTGAAGCGACTTAGCAGCAGCAGCAGGCCTCCTCCAGGCTATCTTAGTTGCCACCACCATCCTAGAAATCAAGTTTTGAGACGTGACAGCGCACAGGTCCTGAATGTAGAAGGGATGGTAATAGTTTGCTTTCAACATTACTGACTGTATTTGTCAGAATTCTTTTCTTTGGGGTTGTGTTTTAGTCACTTGAAAATTGCCTTATGCTATATTGAAATTGCAGAGAAGGTGATGGCACCCCACTCCAGTACTCTTGCCTGGAAAATTGCATGGATGGAGGAGCCTGGTGGGCTGCAGTCCATGGGGTCATGACTTAGCAGCAGCAGCATGTTGAAACTGATTGAGTCACATAAATGAAAAGGCTGAGGGTTTCATCTGCAGGCATAGCTTGATCCAGGGCATGTATAAGGTGGCATGGCTTTTTCTCTCTCTTGTATGTATCTTAGCTCTTTCCCCTACTATGTTGACTGCTGCTTCGTATGGAGTGATAAAAAGTACTGGTACCTTCAGGCTTATCTGTTCCTTTGTGAGAGGGGAAGTGGGGGAGATGTCTTTCTCTTCTTCCATCTCCTCCATCCTAACAGATCTTATCAATATACTAGACTAAAACTGGGCCAAGCCATCTCTGTGGACAGGGAGTGGGTTTTCACTGGAAGAGTGGGTACTTTGCTCAGGTGCTGCTATGATAGACAGCTGCACCCCAGCTTCCGGGCGTTGGACAAGGATAGTTTCCAATGAGATGTCTGACTTCCAAGCAGATATAAATAGGACCTGTTCATTGTACTGTCTCAGGCTTTGCTTGCCACCACCTAAAGGAAGTTTTTGGTAGAATGTAGACAGCCTGTGTGCCATGTTCCATCTGTGAGTTGTCAAGACTTATCCAAGGCATGGAAGGCATCCTGCATATTCATCCTTTGATTTCTTATTTTGCTGTTTGCTTGTTGGTTCATTCATTCATTCAGCATTTAGTAAGTGCCCAGTGTATGGCAGGGCCTCTGCCAAGGGTGAAAATGTTTGCTTTTGAGAATTTCACAGTTTAGTTGGAGAGGCAGATGTGCAGATAACAGAGTCTGTGACTGTTTAACTATCTGGGGACAACCAAAGCCTTCCCCAAGGAAACTAGTTGAGCTCTGAATCGGAGATAAGTAGAGCGGCTCTAGGAGGAAAAGTTGGAGGGACTTCCCAGGCCAAGTGGTAGGTACTCTCTGTTGCAAGTAACATTGTTTAGGTTATGTGACTGTTTGCTTAAGAAGTCTAGAGGTGGGTAGTTCAAAACAGCCACAGTTTCGGGTTGGCTTCTTGAAGATTCTCCAGGTTTCTGTCCTGCCACAGGGTGACTGGAGCTCCATCATGCCTTCACATGCTAACATCTAAAACAAAAAGGGAGGGAGAGGGCTTGCTTTTCAGTGATTATCTAGACAATGAAAGTCATAATTTCTCAGAAGTTCCCTATGTTGCTGGCCAGAATGGTCATATGTCCATGCTCAACCATCAGTGGAAAAGGAGGCGAGGGTGGCTGTGATTGTTGTGGCCAAGCTGTGCTCTGGAGCTGGGGGAGGGTCACCTTCCCTGAGCACGTTGGTGTCAGAATTCTGTTAGCTAGGCAGAAAGCGAAACTGCCTGTTGGGCTGTTAGTAGGCAGTCATCCGAGGCTCCCGGAGGTGGTGACAGATGATGAAAGACGGCCTTGTGGGCAGACAGGAGAAGCTCAGGACAATAGGAGACGTCTAGGGTGTGGCCGAGGGAGGGAAGGGGCTGAGGTTGGAGGCACTGGTAGAGACAAGAAAACCACTCTGGGCATCACTAAGAAGCCTAAATCTCGGTCCCATCCCTCAAAGAACTTACGCTTAGAACCTGGGGAAGTGTTTGAATCTTTCATACTTTCATAGTGACGGCAACGGTGGCTCACTCTATGGGGTAATTGTGGGGTGGTTTAGGTGGAGGCGTTGAGGGCGGGGCTGAGTATAGTTAGAAAAAGCCTCCCACCCCCCAGCACCCTGTCACCCTCTCCTCATCCCTTATTGGGAACATCTGCTCTCAATCAGGACTTTTCAATGTTGTTATCTGTCTTCAAACTAACAGCTGGTATTTGGTGAAGATGCAGTTAGCGGTAGGTCCTGGATTAGAGACCGATTCTCCTGATGATAGTCCAGTGAGTGGATACATTATAACTCTGTTCAGTAGGAAACCAGCCTCTACTGTCCACTGCTTTTGGAGTATTTCTCCTATTTTTGTTGACGTTTGAAGTGAGCTGCTGTTTGTTTGCATTTGACATGGTGGACACTGTGGGCGTTTGGCGTTAGATGGGGCCACCAGGGTGCTAATTCTCATGATTCTTCATCCTCAGTATCTACTTAGCATAGAACTTGGCAGAAAGATCTAGTCACTAATCCTGGAAGAAAGGAGGGAGTGGAAGGCAGCATATTTTGTTGTTTCCGTCAGCAGTCCTGCCCAGGATCCCTGAAAGAGTGTGAGGGGATGAAGTAGGAGATGCCTTGGGCAGTCAATTCATTCACACATATTTACTGAACACCCACTGTATAACAGACACTGCTCTGGGGATTAAAAAAAAAGAGTATATGAAAAGGACAAAGTCTGTGTTCTTCTGGAGCTCACACTTTACTGGAATGAGATATATTTGTTTTGTCTCCTGTGTCAGGTGATGAGAAGTCCCTTAATGAAAAATAAGTTAAAAGACTGCAGTAGTAGTTGGAAACAAGCTGTGTGCAGTGTTGGAAATCATCACGGTTTAGTATCTCTCTGGTATCCAGCAGAGAAATGTGGCTTGTGCAGGTATGGTGTTGGAGAAAAAGACCTTCACGTGGAGGAAGAGGATTACATATTGAATAACTTGATCTTGAAGAATTTCTTTCATGCAGAATCTCTTTGTTTGCTATACCTCACATTATCCCCAAAACGTGATTTTTAATGACTTACAAAACATGGTGCCAGGTGACGAAATAAGTGAAGAAATATGAGCAAAGGCAAAATAAGGGTCATTTCTTTCATCATTGTGTTCCATAATTGTTTAGATTTGGTAGCAGGGGAAGAAAGAAGTAGGGTGATTAAAAATGATTCATACTCAGGGTTCATTAAAAAGGTGACAGTGTAAAGTTTCGATGTCCCAAAGTTATAACTCATTTGGGTGTGTGTGAAAAGAGCTAGTTTTATTTGATAGGAAAAAAGTCTCTTTATTAAAGTTGTGCATGCAAATTATCTTCTGAGTTCAAAGAAAATTAATAGTATTATTTTTAAGGCCAGTTTAAAGTGCCCAAAGGTTAACAGAGATCAAAAGCCTAATTCCAAAATCAAAGCAATATAGTATAAGAAATGAGTGAGAAGTTGAGTTTGGTCTGATTACTAGCTGGGAAAAATATACAGATTCAAATAAAAATTTATAAAATAGAAGTGTTATGCAAAGGTAATTTTGATTACCTATTTTTATTGGGTTGTTTGTTTTCTTATTGAGTTTTGAGAGTTCTTTACATAATCTGGGCTTCCCTAGTGGCTCAGATGGTAAAGAAACTGCCTGCAATGTAGGAGACCTGAGTTCAATCCCTGGGTCAGGAAGATTCCCCTGGAGAAGGAAATGGCAACCCACTCCAATATTCTTGCCTGGAGAGTTCAATGGACAGAGGAGCCTGATGGCTACAGTCCATTGGGTCACAAAGAGTCAGACATGACTGAGTGGCTGATACTAACAGTACATAATCTGGATATATATCTTGTGTCAGAAATGATTTTCAGAGAAATTCTCTCAGCCTGTGCTGATCTTTTTATTCCCATAGCAGTGTCTTTCTTCGGGCAAAAGGTTTTAAACTTTGGTAAACCAATTTATCAGTCTTTTCTTCTGGAAGTTTTCTACTGCATTTTCTTCACAGTTCTGTGTTTTGCATTTAGATATAGGATTCATTTGGGGTTAATTTTTGTGTAACATGTAAACTTTGAGTCAAGCAATTTTTTTCATAGCACGTGGAATTCTAGTTCTTTCAGCACAATTTGTTGAAAAGACTATTGAGCTGTCTTGATATTTTGTTGATAATCAGTAAAGTTATAATCAAAGGTTTATTTTTGGATTGCCAGTTTTATTCCATTGATCTTAATGCCTGCTTTATACCACCACTACACTGTCTTGATACTGTGACTTTATAATAAATTTTGAAAATCCTCCGATTTTATTCCTTTTCAGACTCATTACGGCTCTCCTAGTTCCTTGGCCTTTTCATGTAAGTTGTAGAGATCTACAAAAAATCCTGCTGGGATTTTCAGTGGGATTGCATTGTTTCTATAGATTCATTTAGGAGGAATTGACATCTTTAGAATACTGAGTGTTCCGGTTCACGAACATAGTATGGCCTATCTCTTTATTTCTGTTTTTATTTTTCTATCAGCATTTAGTATACTCAAGTGTTTCACTTTTGATATTGTTTTTGTTGCTCATATACAGAAATACAGTAGATTTTGTATGTTGACATTGTATTCTGTTACCTTGCTAAAGTCAGTTATTGTTGTAGGAGGTTTATTTGTAAATTCTTTGGGATTTTTTTACATATGCAGTCATATCATCTGTGAATAAAGACATCTTTATTTCTTCCTTTACAGTCTGGTTGCCTTTTATTTCTTTTTCTTGACTTAATTAACTGGTTAAGAATTCTAGTTGAATGTTGAATAGGAGTGATGACTGTCCTTGTTTTGTTTTTTGTAATAAGGGCGAAATAATCTTTCATGACGAAATATGGTGTTAGCTCAGTTTTCCACCTGAGGTTAAGGAATTTCCCTTTTATTCTAGTTTACTGAGTTTTTATTATGGATGGATTTTGAATTTTGTTGAATACTTTTTTCCCCATCTGTTGACAGGATCATGTGATTTATTCATATTCACTGTGGTGAGTTCAGTTTAGCTCAGTTGCTCAGTCGTGTCTGACTTTTTGCAACCCCGTGAATTGCAACATGCCAGGCCTCCCTGTCCATCACCAACTCCTGGAGTTCACCCAAACTCATGTCCATCAAGTCAGTGATGCCATCCAGCCATCTCATCCTTTGTTGTCCCCTTCTCCTGCCCCCTAATCCCTTCCAGCATCAGAGTCTTTTCCAATGAGTCAACTCTTCGCATGAGGTGGCCAAAGTACTGGAGCTTCAGCTTCAGCATCAGTCCTTCCAATGAACACCCAGGGCTGATCTCCTTTAGAATGGACTGGTTGGATCTCCTTGCAGTCCAAGGGACTCTCAAGAGTCTTCCCCAACACCACAGTTCAAAAGCATCAATTCTTCGGCACTCAGCTTTCTTCACAGTCCAACTCTGACATCCATACATGACCACTGGAAAAACCATAGCCTTGACTAGACAGACCTTTGTTGGCAAAGTAATATCTCTGCTTTTGAATATACTATCTAGGTTGGTCATAACTTTCCTTCCAAGGAGTAAGCCTCTTTTAATTTCATGGCTGCAATCACCATCTGCAGTGAGTTACACTGATTGCTTTTCAACTGTTGAAACAGCTTTGTGTTCCTAGGATAAATCCTACTTGATTGTGATGTATTTTTGGAAGAGACTCTGTAGGACTGCTATTATTTCTTCCTTCAGTGTTTGGTAGAATTCATTAGTGAAACCATCTTGGCCTAGAGTTTTCTCTGATGGAAGGTTTTTAAACTACAAGTTTAACTTCTTTAGTAGATATAGGACAATTCTGGCTACCCAGTTTTTCTTGATAAGTTTCAACAGTTTTTATTTTCCAAGGAATTGGTCTTCTTCACCTAAGTTGTCAAATTTATGGATATAGAATTATTTGTGGTAGTCTTCTATTATCCATTTAATGTCTTTGAGGTCTGTAGTGATGTTCCCCATTTCATTTCTGATACTGGTAATTTGTGTCTTCAATAATTTTCTTAGTCTCTCTAGAAGTTTATCAACTTTACTGACCTTTCAAAGATCCAGACTTTAATTTCATTGATTTTGTATCTTTTTCTGTTTTCTTTTTTTCCTCCAAGCTTATTTTTAATTGAAGGAAATTTTGTTTTCAATTTGATTGATTTCTGTTCTAGTTTATTTCCTTCCTTCACCTTGCTTTGGGTTTAATTTACACTCCTGTTTTCTCAAGGGGTAAGCTCTTATTACTGATCGGAGCCTTTTCCTCTGTTTTAATATAAGCATTCAGTGCTGTAAATTTCCCTTTCACCACTGCTTTAGCTGCATTCCACAATTTTGATATGTGTATTTTCATTTATTTAAATTAAAATATTTAAAAATTTTCTTTGAGACTTTCTCTTGATTCATGTGTTATTTTAAAGTATGTCATTTAATTTTCAAGTACTTGGGAATTTTCCCAAAGTCTTCCTATTACTGATTTCTAGTTTAATTCTACTATTATAATATAATTTGTTCACATTTACTTTATGGCCCAGAATATGGTTTATGGTGAATGTTCAGTTGAAAATATTCTGCATTCTTATTGCTGGTTAGAATATTTGGGAAATATTAAGTTGTCTGATAAGTTTGTTCAGGTCTCTTATGTTCTTATTGACTCTCTATCTACTTCTTTTATTGACAAGAGAAGCATGTTAGAATCTCCAACTACAGTTGCGGATTTTAAAATTTCTTTCAGTTCTATCACTTTTTGATTCATATATCTCAACCATTTGTTCTTAAGTGCAACTTTAATAATAGCCAGTTATTTTACCAGTGAAAGCAAGTTTATTCAGAAGTAGTTAGAGGAACTGCAGTTCAGAATATGTGAACTATGGTGGGCCATATGCAAATCCAAAGAACATGGAAAGGGAACTTGCTTTTATAGGAAAAAGCAGAAACTTGGGAGGGGCCCTATTAATAACCCAAGAGTTTTTTTGTAGTAAGCCGAGAGTCCATTGTATGGAGGCTTCTCATCGGTTGTATTGCTGTAGTCCCTGACTGGGCCGCCCTCCAGAGTGAAGTTTTCTTGTCTCTGCTGTATAGTAGTCAACACCTTCCTGTTTGTAGGTAGCTTATGTGTGTGGTAGGGAGTGAGAATTCCCCCTACAGGTCTCTCTCAACTCCAGTTTTAGCTGTGCATGCTGTCTCTTTAGTCGTGTCTGACTGTTTGTGGCCCCATGGACTGTAACCTGCCAGGCTTCTCTGTCCATGGGAATTCCCAGGCAAGAATACTGGAGTGGGTTGCCATGCCCTCCTTCAGGGAATCTTCTCCACAGGGGCTGAACCTCCATCTCTTACCTCTAGTGCCCCCTGGGAAGTCAGGTTTCTTTAATCCCATAGTGGAAACACTCTTAGGATTATGTCCTCTTGGAAAACTGATCCTGTTCTCATTATATAACATTCCTGTTTATTCATTTTATAACTCCTTGTTCTGGGATCTACTTTGGGTGTTGATAATATAGCGACTCCTGCTTTCTTTTGCTTAGTGTTTGCATCCATATCTTTTCATGTTCTTTTTTTTTTAATTTATTTTTTGTTTGGAATAAAACTGCTTTACAGTTGTGTTGGTTTCTGCCATACAACAACACAAATAAGCTGTAATTATACACATACATTTCTTGGTCCTCCTTACCTCCCTGCCCCACACCTCTAGGTCATCACAGAGCACTAGGCTGGGCTCCCTGTGTTATCAGCTATCTATTTTACACATGATAGTGTATGTATGTGTGTGTGTGTATATATATATATATATGTCTATGCTACTTTTTTTCTATTCCACTCTCTTCCTTCCCCTACTATGTTCACAAATCCACTCTCTCTGTCTGCGTCTCCATTCCTTTTCTGCAAATAGGTTAATCAATGCCATTTTCTAGATAACATATATTAATATATGTGCTAATATATGATATTTGTTTTTCTCTTTCTGACTTACTTCACTCTGAATAACAGACTCTAGGTTCATTCACCTATTATAACTGCCTCAAACTCATTCTTTTTATGGCTGAGTAATATTCCATTGTATATATGCGCAACATCTTCATCCATTCATCCATCAGTAGACATCTAGGTTGCTTCCATGATGTTCTTTTAATTTTAACCTACCTGTGTCTATATATTTAGACCTCAGATAGTTGGATTTTCCTTTTAAATGAATCTAACAGTATCTGTCTTTTAGTTAGTGTGTTAGACTATTCGTATTTACTGTGGTGTTGATATGGTTTAATTAAAAACTTACCACCTTGTTATTTTTCCACTTGTTCCATTTTCCCCTATAATTTGAGCATTTATGTTTCTCTTTTGTCTCTACTTCTTTTTATGCTTCTTTAACATTTTTAGTGATTGCTTTGGATTGTTTATATTTGTATATCCTTAATTAGAGTCTACTTTCAAGTAATATTACACTCTTTCACATGTAGTCTAAGGACCTTGCAGCAGTATATTCTGAATCCTTCTTTTCCATCCTTTGTGCTATTATTATCATTTTTCTTCTATGTGTGCTATAAGCAAAACATTGGCACTATTTTTGCTTTAGACTAGGGGTCAGCAAACCTTTTTTGTAAAGGTCCAGAAAGTGAATATATTGCTCTGAGGTCATATCTGGTCCCTATTCTGTGTTCTTCTTTTCTTCTTCAAACAACACTTTGAAAACGTTTAAAACATTCTTGGCTCATCAGTTCAGTTCAGTCGCTCAGTCATGTCAGACTCTTTGTGACCCCATGAATTGCAGCATGCCAGCCCTCCCTGTCCATCACCAACTCCCAGAGTTCACTCAGACTCACGTCCATCGAGTCACGGATGCCATCCAGCCATCTCATCCTCTGTTGTTCCCTTCTCCTTCTGCCCCCAATCCCTCCCAGCATCAAAGTCTTTTCCAATGAATCAGCTCTTTGCATGAGGTGGCCAAAGTACTGGAGTTCAGCTTTAGCATCATTCCTTCCATTCCTTTTCCAGGGGCTCTTCCCAACCCAGGGATCAAATCTGTATCTCCTGTGTCTCTGGCATTGGCAGGTGGATTTGTTATCTCTGAGTCACCAGGGAATCCCTAAAATAGACTTTGGGCTGGATTTGGTTTGCAGGTTGTGGTTTTCTGACTCTTGCTTAAAACATTCAGTTACCTTTTATAGCAATTAAAAGTGAAGAATTGTATTTGACTTTTGTTTATTCTATTTCTAGCACTTTAAATAGATCCAAGTTTCTGTCTGACATCATACTCCTTCTGCCTATAAAACCTCAGTATGTATTGTAGTGTAGGTCTCTTGGCAATGAATTCTCTCAATTTCTGTTGGACTATTGCAGTTATTTCTTGTTCATTCTGGAAAGATGTTTCCCCTAGGTAAGAGTTCTGGGTTGGCACTTTTATACCTTTCAGCACTTCGAAGCTGTTGCTTCATTTTCTCGCCTGCATACCTTCTGACAAGGTGTCTTCTGTAATTCTTATCTTTGTTCCTTTGTATATAATGTTTTGTTTTCCCCCACTGCATTTGAGATTTTGCTTTGTTTTCAGTTGTCAGCTGCTCTAATACAGTATGCCTCTCTGTGTGTATGTGTGCACATGCATGCACGTGCTTGGTATTTATCCTCCATGGTGTTTTTGAGCTGCTTGTTTCTGTGGTTTTGTATCTGTCATTAATTTTAGGAAATCCTCAGCAATTATTTCTTCAAATGTTTCTTCTTTCTCCTTCTGAAATTTTGACTACACCTGCATTAGGACTTTTGGTATTAGTCCGCAGCTATTGGACACTTTGTCTTGTTTCTACTGTTGAGTGTTCTTCATTTCTGTTACTGTGTTTGTCATTTCAAGCATTTCCATTTGATTATGTCTTACAGTTTCTATGTTAAAATTATGCATTTGATCTTTCATGCTGTCTGCCCTCCTTTCCACTAGCGTCTTTGGCCATTGACTCTGGTTATTTTGACTTTGGTGTATCTGATACCTTCCCCGACTGTGTTGCATCTGAGTCTGGTTCTGTTAGTGAATGTGTCTCTTGGCAGTGTTGATTTTTCTTTTGTATGCTCTGTAATGTTTTGTCAAGGCCCGAACATCTTGTGTAGGACATGAGAGACTGAGATAGTTTTCACGCTTGGAAATGGGAATGCCTCTCTGTTTCCACTAGGCCTTTAGTGTGGGGAGTTGATGAGTCTGCTTGGGAGCTGGCTGGATTCGGAATCTGTTGTGGGTGTGCTCCTTTCTCCCCAGTGCCCACAGGCCTCAGCTGCCTCTAGAGGCGCCTGGAGCTTGGAGCTGGGGCTGTTTGCTGCGGGGCCTGCCTCACTGTTTCAGTGTCAGCCCTAGGTCTTCTCGTCCCCTGTGCCTCACAGTGGCCCTGTCTATGCTCTTTCAACTCCCTCGGCAAGCTTCCATTGGTGTTTGTTACTTGTCTCCAGGTGCATCTGCCTTGGGTAAGCAAGTGCTCATCTTGTCTCTTTCTTCAGGTGCCTAGTTCTCAGATTCTGGGCTAGTTTGCTCCCCCTGTGGCCTCAGCTGTCTAATAGACTCAAGAGAGTCATGAACTGGCAGTTTATCTGTTTTATCTGTAAGCATGGGAGTAATGCTCTTTTCAGCTTTCTGTACCTGGAGCAGAATCCAAACCCTTAACTTGATGTTTTTCATCCGCTTCTTGTAATGATCTTCGTGTACAATCCTCGTGCTGTTTTCCTTCCCTCTGTGCTTTATAAAATGTCATTTTTACATTTTACACATATAAATCAGTGGTTTGCAACCCATACTCGGGGAACGTGAAACAAAATATAAATCTTGGGCCCCAGTGTTTTAGTTGAGATATGTTGGGATCCAAGCATGGGTGTCTTTTACAAGCTCCCCAGATGATTCTGATGTACACCTAGGTTGAGAGCCCTCGGTCCAAGTATCACTTACAGTGTTTCCTTTCACAGAGGTGCTGTTCCAATATAAATGACCAAATGAAATTTCACTTCTGTGACTTCATGGAGTTGTTTCCCTTCTAATTGTTCCTTCAGTGGTAATTAAGGGCCTGTGGTCTAGACCTGACAGTCTCATACATGAGGCGGATACCTAGAATTCTTCATAAACTTTCCACCAATGTGAATATCCTCCCTGACAACCTATGGCTTTGACGCTGCTTGGAGTCTTTGAGAGGCTGGCAGCTGCCTGCCATTCACAGTAATAAACCCCCTTGTGAGGCACTTTCACTTGTTTGAGGTGCTTTCCTTCTTTTGAAATGTGTCTTTCTCATAATATTTGTCTAATTCAAACTTTGCAAACTGTTAAGAAATCCATTTGTGTGACCCAGTGCACGTGCATGTGTGCACACTCGTGCATTTTATGAAACAGCACTTACTGCAAGTCTTCTGTCTTTAGAGTGACCTCATGACCCCACTATGGGTTGTTTCTTGCAGTATGAGAAATGCTTACTGAGCCCATTTTCCATTAGACAAGCTTTCAAAATCTCCATGACCACTCTTCTGGCTCCCCAAGAGTTTTCATGTGCCTGGTGTTGTACTGGTTCTTTCAGCTGTGTTCAGCTTCCTCACAGCCCTGGCCAGTGTCCCACACTAGGTGGACTTCAGTGTGTGGCGTCCTCTGCAAATGAATGGCCTAGTTCAGAGGCCAGGGCCCTGCAAGTGGCAGATCAGTTCAGAGCAGAGAAGGTCCCTTGTTTTTCCATAGATAACATCTCACTCTCCTGGCCCAGATTCAGTGGGATGTAAATTGAAGCCATCTCTTGAGGAACATTGTTGATGGCTCTTCTTTGGAGCTTATCCAAAGCTCTTACTTTTGCCATGTTAATTACATGTTATTCTACATATGGGTCTTTAATTTCCAAGAGACTGTGAACTCCTTAGATATCAAGAATATTTCCTTCTTTTTGAACAGCACACAAAATTTTGTTTGTTGAATTATTCTTAGAAAACTGCGTTCCCAGTCAAGAAATTTTGGCCTTTAGCACTATTGCCTTGCTAACAATTATGCTACCAACCTTATCTCTAACTACCAAGGGGGCGGTGGACAAAGTGGGAATTAGATGAACCGTCTCCTTGGTACCCACGCACGAGACACTGTAGCAGGTCCTGGGTGAGATGCCCAGTATGCCACAGCCTACAGCCTGATCAGGGGCACATGCCACGCAGGACATGTGTCAGTGAGTTGTGTAGGGTTGTGTTCTCTTGGAGGCCACAGGTGAAAGAAGGGTCACACTACTGGTCACGAAAGTCTTGATTTTGATCTTGAAGGTAAGCATCAGGCATATGGAATGGACAGTATTTGGGGGTGGGGAGGATTTTGAGGAAGAAGAACACTATGTTAATAGTCTCCCAAGTTCTATAACACCTTAGCTCTCTCATGGGGTGACTTGAATCTGTAGGATCTGGGAAAAACTAGGTAAGATACAGAGGGAAATCTAATTTACATGGTTTCTGTGCGAAGGATAGACATCAACAGAAGGTAACAGGCTCAGCTTCCCTCACCCTGTCCCCAGTGCCTGAATCCTCAGGGACACTGACCTTGACAGATGTCGTGTGGAGGGGCTTCTTGTTGTGGTCATCTTGCCAAGGGCCACCTCAGGCCTGGTAGTTCAGCTCTGCCTTTCTGTGGCTTCCATGAATTTTTGGAGCAAGCATCCATGGCCACTGATGTAATATTTTCTACTTTCTCTTCTCAGAGGGCTCTTAAATATATTATTAAGAAACATACATTCTTAAAGTACATCACATGTACCACTCTGTGGTCCACTGCGTCTGTGAGACAGTCTTCTGAGTACTCTTGTGCAAGTGACACCATCAGCATACTGCCTGAAAGCTGGATGTTCATCACTGATGCCTTATTGAAAACGTCTCATTCATCTTGAGACTATTTTGCTATGGTAGATAAACAGGGATGGGAGTACCTTATGAAAAAACAGGCGCTATGTGTGTGGTACTTGTTCCTTAGGGAGCAGTGAGAACTTCAGTTCTTAAGCAACTAGAGGAGTCATTAGAACAAAGTGTGCATCATACATTTCTCCTAGAACCCAGTGCCAAGATGGTAGTTTATATCCTGGGAAGAACTGATAAATCAGGCAGTGGAGACTTACATAAGTCTTCATTTCTCTCTGTGCCTCTGCAGTCAGGAGGCCTAGAGCTAAATGTGAAAATACCCAGCTATCATGATAATTTTATTTCAAGTTCTAAGGACAAAAATTTCCTTTATTAAATTATATGATTTCATCTTTTTAAAAACAGTAACTATTTTTTTCCCTAATTACCTCAGTCACACATGTTCATTATAGAAAATGTGGAAAATAGCAGATTTATCTCCCTCATCAGATATTTTCCTGCCACATAGTAGCTGACATTATTTTACTCTTTTTCATTTTTTCTAACCCTATGTGTGCCTGTATTTTTTCTTAAAAATGAAATGATACCTCTTGGCGGTGGTTTCATTGCTAAGTCGTGTCCACCTCTTGCCATCCATGGGCTGGCTCCTCACGGCTCCTCTGTCTAGAGCATTTTCATATTGGAGTGGTTGCCATTCCCTTCTCCAGGGGATCTTCCTGACCCAGGGATTGAACCCGGGTCTCCTGGACTACAGGCAGATTCTTTACCGACTGAACTACCAGTGAAGCCCAAGCATAAGTATGTATGTATTTTTTTCCTTAAAAATGATCCCTCTTACACTGTATTAAAGCTTCAAAAAATGTAACCTTTGTAAACAGCTTCCATGTCATTAAATACTCCTGCACAGCATTATTTTTAACAGCTGGTATAATACTCCACCACAAGGCCACATTTTGTACTTGTAGCTTGAATTTAGCCTTCTGCTCTCATAAACCACTCTGTCAGGTATGTTCTGGTAGGTAAACCTCTGAGCATATCCACAATTATTTCCATAGGATATTTTCAAGAAATGACACAGTTGCTTAAAGGGCTGTAATATTCTTAAGGCTTTAGATATGTATTTCCATGTTGTCGTCCAGAAAGCATGAGCTAATCACCTAAAATTTGAGAGTGCATCTTCCCTAAGCCTCTTGCAGTTCCAAGGTGATGATTTTTCAGAATTTCTGTCAGGAGACAGGATTCTGGTTATGGCCACATGAGGAAGTTGCACATCTTCTTCCCCAGAAAGCAACTCTGCATCTGGACAAAATTAGCAGAAACAGCCATTCTCATCACTCTGGTACCCATCCATCACACCACACCCATCTGCGAAGCTGCCCTGCCCTGTGGTGCAGAGGTGTTGTCCCAGCAGGGGAGGGCCCGCCCTTTGCTGCCCAGATCAGAGGGATTGCTCCATCTGCGGCGGGCGCTGCCTGCTCCCACTGAGTGTTTCTCCAGATCCCTTCTCCCTGTCAGTTTGCTTTGAGTCTTAAAATAATAATGATAATAACAGTATTCTTTTAACCAAACATTTTTATTTATTACTGGAAAAGTGGAAAATAAGCACAAAGAAATTTAAAGGCATCTATGAGGCCTCGTGGTGTGTATTCTTCTGTATCAGCTCGTTTCAGTGGAACTGTCTGCAGTGAAGGAATCTTCCATGCTGTCCAGCACAGTAGCCACTGTTGCTGTGTGCTTACTGAGTGCCTGATGTGGCCAGTATAACTGAGGATCTGGATTCTTAATTTTTGTTCATCTTATGAATTCAAATATGCACATGGGCTAGTGGCTATAGTTTGGGCTGCCTAGTTCTATTATTTCTATAATATGGAGGCATGAATACATACATATATAATTTAAAAGCTGGAATCAAGATTGCAGGGAGAAATAACAACCTCAGATATGCAGATGATACCACTCTAATGGCAGAAAGTGAAGAGAAACTAAAGAACTTGTTGATGAGGGTGAAGGAGGACAGTGGAAAAAGCTGGCTTAAAACTCAAATATTAAAAAAACTAGGATCATGGCATCCAGCCCCATCACTTCATGTCTGATAGAAGGGGGAAAGGTGGAAGCAGTGACAGGTTTCCTCTTCTTGCCCTCTAAAATCACTGTAAATGGTGATTGCAGCCATGAAATTAGAAGACAGTTGCTTCTGGTCAGGAAGGCTGTGACAAACCTAGACAGTGTGTTACAAAGCAAAGGCATCACTTTGCTGACAAAGGTCCATAGAGTCAAGGCTATGGTCTTTCCAGTAGTCAGTACGGATGTGAGAATTGGACTATAAAGAAGGCAGAGTGCTGAAGAGTTGACATCTTTGAATTATAGTGCTGGAAAAGATTCTTGAGAGTCCTTTGGACTGCAAGGAGATAAAATTAGTCGATCTAAAGGGAGATCAACCCTGAAAACTTACTGGAAGGACTGATGCTAAAACTCCAGTACTTTGGCCACCTGATACAAAGAGCTGACTCATTGGAAAAGACTCTGATGCTGGGAAAGACTGAAGGCAGAGGAGGGCGATAGAGGATGAGATGTTTGGATGGCATTGCTGACTCAATGGACATGAGTTTGAGCAAACTCAAGGAGATAGTAAAGGACAGGATATCCTGGAATGCTGCAGTCCATGGATTTGCAAAGAGTTGGACATGCCTTGGTGACTGAAGAACAACAGCAGCAGCTACATAGTTTAAAAAAACAAAAATACGATCAGACTTGTATTTTGTATCCCTCTTTTCCAGTTAACAGTATATCAATAAATATCATTTTCACAGGTGACTCCTTAAACTGAATGAATGTGCCATAGTTGACTTAACAAAATCTCTGTGGTGCCTTCAGGGTATTTACAATAATTTGACACTGTAAACAACATTACAGATAATCTTTAGAGCTAAATTTGTGACGTCATACTTATTTATGGAGACTAAATTCTTAGACTTTATTAGGTAAATTTTGATACCCTTTCCTAGACCCCTCTTCTAAGAAATTCTGCCAGTGAACATTTTCACCAACATGAAAATATGTCACTGTTATTACTGTTCATTGTAAATTGAGATAAACACATGTGCCATAAAATCCACCCTTTTAAAATATATACACTAGAGTGGTTTTTAATACATTCACAGAGTTGTGCAGCCATCATCACTGTCTAATTGTGGTATGTTTCTATGACTCCACAAAGACATCTCATACCTATTTATCAATCACTCCCCATTCCCTCCATCCCTCAGCCCCTGGAAATCTCTCTAGCATATGGATTTGCATATTCTGGACATTTCATATAAATGGAATCATCCAAGTCAACATTCAGAAAACTAGAATCATGGCATCTGGTCCCATTACTTCATAGCAAATAGATGGGGAAACAATGGAAACAGTGACAGACTTTATTTTCTTGGGCTCCAAAATCACTGCAGATGGTGACTGCAGCCATGAAATTACATAATGCTTGCTCCTTGGAAGAAAAGTTATGACCAACTTAGATAGCATATTGAAAAGCAGAGACATTACTTTGCCGACTAAGGTCCATCTAGTCAAGGCTATGGTTTTTCTAGTGATCATATATGGATGTGAGAGTTGGACTGTGAAGAAAGCTGAGCACTGAAGAATTGATGCTTTTGAACTGTGGTGTTGGAGAAGACTCTTGAGAGTCCCTTGGACTGTGAGGAGATCCAACCAGTCAATCCTCAAGGAAACCAGTCCTGAATATTGACTGATGCTGAAGCTGTAGTACTTTGGTCACCTGATGCGAAGAGCTGACTCATTTGGAAAGACCCTGATGCTGGGAATAATTGAAGGCGGAAGGCATTGAAGATTGGATGGCATCACTGACTCAATGGACATGAATTTGAGCAAACTCCAGGAGATGAAGGACAGGGAAACCTGGTGTGCTGCAGTCCAAGAGGTCACAGAGTCGGACACCACTGAGTGACAGAACAACAAATATGCAGCCTTTTGAGTGTAACTTTCTTAGCATAATGTTTTTAAGATTGAAGGTTCATAAACCAGTACTTCATTCCTTTTATGACTGGAAAATATTCCATTGCATGGATAAATCGTATTTTATGTATCCATTCATCTTGATGGAGATTTGGGTTGTTTTCTTTTTTCCTTTTTTTTACTATTGTAAATAATGCTTCTACGAACATCCATGTACAGATTTTTGTGTGGACATGTTTTCGTTTCTGTTGGATATGTGCCTAGGAGTGGAACTGCTGGATTATGTGGTTAAGTTTATATTTGACTGTTTGAGGAACTGCCAGACTGTATCCAAAACAGCTGTCATTTTGCATTCCCACCAGCGATGTGTATGGTTCCAACTTCTTTACATCCTCCTCCACACTTTTTATTGTCCATGTTTTTGCTTATAGCCATCTTAGTGCGTGTGAAGTAGTATCTCTTTCTGGTTTCAATTTGCATTTTTTCTGCTAATGATGTTGAGTATCTTTTATGTGCTTATCGGCCATTTATTGATCTTCTTTGAAGAAACGTCTATTAAAATAACTTTGCCAGTTTTATTTGGGCTATTTGTCTTTTTATTTTAAAGTTGAGAGAGGTCTTTACATATTCTGGATACCATACCCTCATCAGATGTATAATTTACAAATATTTTCTCTCCTTCTGTAGGTTATCTTTTCATTTTTTGTTAATATACTTTGAAACACAAAAGTTTTAATTTTTATAACATCCTGTTTATGTTTTGTTTTCTGTTGTGCTTCTATTGTCATGTCTAAGCAACCACTGCCTAATCTGAAGTCACAAAAGTTTACTTCATCACAAAAGTTTACTTCGATTTGGTTTATAATTTTAGCTCTTCCATTTAGATATTTGATCTGTTGTTGTTCACTCACTAAGTCGTGTCTGACTCTTTGTGACCCCATGGACTGTTGCCCATCCTCCTCCTCTGTCCTCCACTATATCCCAGAGTTTGCTCAAATTCATGTCCGTTAAGTTGGTGATGCTATCTAACCATCCCATCTTCTGTTGTCCCCTTCTCGTTTTGCCTTCAATTTTCTCAGTATCAGGGTCTTTTCTAATGAGTTGGATCCTTGCTGCTGCTGCTAACTTGCTTCAGTCGTGTCCGACTCTGTGCGACCCCATAGACGGGGGCCCACTGTCTCTGGGATTCTCCAGGCAAGAACACTGGAGTGGGTTGCCATTTCCTTCTCCAATGCATGAAAGTGAAAAGCGAAAGTGAAGTTGCTCAGTCATGCCGACTCTTAGCGAGCCCATGGACTGCAGCCTACCAGGCTCCTCCATCCATAGGATTTTCCAGGCAAGAGTATTGGAGTGGGGTGCCATTGCTTTCTCCGTGGATCCTTGCATCAGGTGGCAGAGATTTTAGAACTTCAGCATCAGTGCTTCCAATGAATATTCAGAGTTGATTTCCTTTAGGATTTATTTAGTTTGATCTTCTTGCAGTCCAAGGGGCTCTCAAGAGTCTTCTCCAACACCACAGTTCAAAAGCATCAATTCTTTGCTGCTTACCCTCCATTATGATCCAGCTTTCACACCTGTACATGACTACTGGAAAAACCATACCTTGACTAGACAGACCTTTGTTGGCAAATTGATGTCTCTGCTTTTTAATGCACTGTCTAGGTTTGTCATAGCTTTTCTTCCACAGAGCAAGTGTCTTTAATTTTATGGCTGCAGTCACCATCTGCCGTGATTTGGGAGCCCAAGAAAATAAAATCTGTCACTGCTTCCACTGTTTCCCCTTCTATTTGCCATGAAGTGATGGGACCAGATGCCATGATCTTAGTTTTTCAAATGTTGAGTTATAAGCTAGCTTTTTCACTCTCATCTTTCACTTTCATCAAGAGGCTCTTTAGTTCCTCTTTACTTTCTACTATTATCGTGGTTATCTGCGTATCTGAAATTGATGATATTTCTCCTGACAGCCTTGATTCCAGCTTGTATTCATCTTACCTGGGATTTCACTTGATATACTCTGTATATAAGTTAAATAATCAGATTGACAAAATACAGCCTTGTTGTACTCCTTTCCCAATTTTGAAAGAGTCTGTTGTTCCACGTCTAGTTCTTACTGTTGCTTCTTGACCAGCATACACAGGTTTCTCAGGAGACAGGTAAGGTGGTCTGGTATTCCCCATCTCTTTGTGAATTTTCCACAGGTTGTTGTGATCCACACAGTCAAAAGCTTTAGTGTAGTCAATGAAGCTGAGGTAGATGTTTTTCTGGAATTCCCTTGCTTTCTACATGATCCAGTGAATCCTGGCAATTGTATTTCTGGTTCTCCTGACTCTTTGAAACCCAGCTTATACATTTGAAAGTTCTTGATTCACATACTGCTGAATCCTGACTTGAATAATTTTGAGCATTACCTTACTAGCATGTGAAATGAGCACAATTGTACAGTAACTTGAACATTTTTGGCGTTGCTCCTTTGAGATTGGAATGAAAACCTGACCTTTTCCAGTCCTGTGGCCCCTGCTGAGTTTTCCAAATTTGCTGGCATATTGAGTGCAGCACTTTAACAGCATTGTCTTTTAGGATTTGAATAGCTCAGCTGGAATAATTAAGCTGAAATTCCATCCCTTCCATTAGCTTTGTTTGTAGTTATGTGTCCTAAGGTCCACTAGACTTCACACTCCAAGATGTTTGGCTCTAGGTGAGTGACCATACCGTTGTGGTTATCAGATCATTAAGACCTTTCTTATATAGTTTTTCTGTGTATTCTTGCCACTTTTACTTAATCTCTTTTGCTTCTGTTAGGTTGTTACCATTTCTGTCCTTTGTCGTGCCCATCCTTGCATGAAATATCCCCTTGATATCTCCAATTTTCTTGAAAAGATCTCTAGTCTTTCTGATTCTATTATTTTCCTCTCTTTTTTGCATGTTCATTGAATAAGGCCTTCTTATATGTCCTTGCTGTTCTCTGGAACTCTGCATTCAGTTGGGCATATTTTTCCCTTTCTCCCTTGCCTCTTGGGTCTCTTCTCTTCTCAGCTATTTGTTAATCCCCTCAGACAACCATGTTGGCTTCTTGCATTTCTTTTTGTTTGGGATGGTTTTGGTCATTGCCTCCTATACATGTTATGAACCTCTGTCCATAGTTCTTCAGGTACTTTGTCTACCAGATCTAATCTCTTGCTATTCATCACTTTCACTATATAATCATAAGGGATTTGATTTAGGTCATACCTGAATGGCCTAGTGGTTTCCCCTACTTTCTTCAATTTAAGCTTGAATTTTTCAATAAGGAGCACATAACTTGAGCCACAGTCAGCTCCAAGTCTTGTTTTTACTGACTAGGTAGAGCTTCCTTGTCCTTGGCTGCAAATAACATAATCAATCTGACTTTGATATTGACCATCTGGTGATGTCCATGTTTAGAGTCATCTCTTGTGTTGTAATTGTATATATTTATGATCAACTCTTTTTTGTAGCATTCTATTCAGATGGTGACTGCAGCCATGAAATTAAAGACTCTTGGTCCTTGGAAGAAAAGCTATGGCCAACCTAGATAGAGTATTTAAAAGCAGAGACATTGTTTTGCCAACAAAGGTCCATCCAGTCAAAGCTATGGTTTTTCTAGTAGTCATGTATGGTTGTGAGAGTTGGACTATAAAGAAAACTGAGCATTAAAGAAGTGATGCTTTTGAACTGTGGTGCTGGAGAAGACTCTTGAAAGTCCCTGGGACTCAAGGAGATCCAATCTGTCAATCTTAAAGGAAATCAGTCCTGAATATTCATTGGAAAGACTGGTTCTGAAGCTGCAACTCCAGTCCTTTGGCCACCTGATGCAAAGAACTGACTCATTGGAAAAGCCCCTGATGCTGGGAAAAGTTGAAGGTGGGAGGAGAAGGGGACAACAGAGGATGAGATGGTTGGATGGCTTCACCGACTCAATGGACATGAGTTTGAGTAGGCTCTGGGAATTACTGATGGACAGGGAAGCCTGGCGTGCTGCAGTCCATGGTGTCACAGAGTCAGACACACCTGAGCAACTGAACTGATGACAATCAATGGAGGAAAGAATACTCTTGTCCACAAATGGTGCTGGGACAACTGGATACTTACATGCAAAAGAATAAATTTGGATCCCTAATCACACTGTGTACAAAAAGATCTATTTTGAGGTAACTTTTGTATATGGTGTGAGTTAGGGATCCAGATTTGTTCTTTTGCAGGTAATTGTCCAGTTGTCCCAGCACCATTTGTGTTCACTTGTATTGTTTCCCCAATTGACTTTCATAGGACTCATAAAAATCATTTGATCATAAATATATGCAATTACTTCCGTGTTCTAAATTCTACTCTGTTGATCTCTATGTCTGTCTTTATGTCACTGACACTCAGTCTTGATTGTTTTTGTTTTACATAGTTTTGAATTCTGAAAATATAAGTCTTCTAACTTTATTCTTTTTTCCCCCAAGATGCCTTTGGCTATTCTAGGCCTTATATTGCTATACAAATTTTAGGATTATTTTATTAATTTCAGCATTAAATCCAGTGGGGATTTTGATATTGATTATATTGAATCTGGAAGTGAATTTGGGGATTAATGCATTTTAACAATATTGCCTTCTTGTCATGAACATAGGATGTTTTTCCAGTTATTTAGATCTTCTTTAATTTCTTTCAACCATGTTTTTAATTTTCAGTGTTCAAGTATTGCACTTCTTTTGTAAAATTTATCACTGAGAATTTTATTCTTTCTGCTGCAGTGTAAATGAAACGGCTTCAGTTTTATTTTTGGATTTTCTATTGGTATTGCATAGAAACACAATTGATTCTTATGGTTGGATTGTGTATCCTGAAACCTTGCTGAAGGTTTCAGCAAGAATTTATTGTCTCTAATGATTTTTAGTGAATTCATTAGAATTTTTATATACAAGATCATCTAAAAATGGAGATAGTTTTACTTATTTCTGGCAGAGATTCCTTTTATTTCTTTTTCTTGCCCAGCTACCTTGGCTAAAAGTGACCATACAATGTTGAATAGACGTGATGAGAGGAGACATCATTGTTTTGTTCCTGTCTAATGTTCCTGGTTAATGAGATGGCAAGTGTTATTTATGCTTGTTTTTGATGACTTTTTTAAATTTTTAAAAATTTTTAATATAATTCTACTTAAAAAATGTACTGTATTGGTTTTGCCATACATTGACATGAATCCGCCTCAGGTGTACATGAGTTCCCAATCCTGAACCCCCTTCCCACCTCTGTCCCCATATCATCTCTCTGGATCATCCCCAGGCACCAGCCCCAAGCATCCTGTATCCTGCATTGAACCTAGACTGGCGATTCGTTTCTTACATGATAGTATACATGTTTCAATGCCATTCTCCCAAATCATCCCACCCTTTCCCTCTCCCTCAGAGTCCAGAAGTCCGTTCTATACATCTGTGTCTCTTTTGCTGTCTCGCATACAGGGTTATCATTACCATCTTTCTAAATTCCATATATATGTGTTAGTATACTGTATTGGTGTTTTTCTTTCTGGCTTTCTTCACTCTGTATAATTGGCTCCAGTTTCATCCATCTCATTAGAACTGATTCAAATGTATTCTTTTTAAGGGCTGAGTAATACTCCATTGTGTATATGTACCACAGCTTTCTTATCCATTCATCTGCTAATGGACATCTAGGTTGTTTCCATGTCCTGGCTAGTATAAACAGTGCTGTGATGAACATTGGGGTACATGTGTCTCTTTCAATTCTGGTTTCCTCAGTGTGTATGCCCAGCAGTGGGATTGTTGGGTCATAAGGCAGTTCTATTTGCAATTTTTTAAGGAATCTCCACACTGTTCTCCATAGTGGCTGTACTAGTTTGCATTCCCACCAACAGTGTAAGAGGGTTCCCTTTTCTCCACACCCTCTCCAGCATTTGTTGCTTGTAGACTTTTGGATCACAGCCATTCTGACTGGTGTGAAATGGTACCTCACTGTGGTCTTGATTTGCATTTCTCTGATAATGAGTGATGTTGAGCATCTTTTCATGTGTTTGTTAGCCATCCATATTCTTCTTTGGAGAAATGTCTATTTAGTTCTCTGGCCCATTTTTTGATTGGGTTGTTTATTTTTCTGGAATTGAGCTGCATGAGTTGCTTGTATATTTTTGAGATTAGTTGTTTGTCAGTTGCTTCATTTGCTATTATTTTCTCCCATTTTGAAGGCTGTCTTTTCACCTTGCTTATAGTTTCTTTTGTTGTGCAGAAGCTTTTAATTTTGATTAGGACCCATTTTTGCTTTTATTTCCAGTATTCTGGGAGGTGGGTCATAGAGAATCCTGCTGTGATTTATGTCAGAATGTTTTGCCTATGTTCTCCTCTAGGAGTTTTATAGTTTCTGGTCTTACATTTAGATCTTTAGTCCATTTTGAGTTTATTTTTGTGTGTGGTGTTAGAAAGTGTTCTAGTTTCATTCTTTTACAAGTGGTTGACCAGTTTTCCCAGCACCACTTGTTGAAGAGATTGTCTTTACTCCATTGTATATTCTTGCCCCCTTTGTCTAAGATAAGGTGTCCATAGGTGTGTGGATTTATCTCTGGGCTTTCTATTTTGTTCCATTGATCTATATTTCTGTCTTTGTGCCAGTACCATACTGTCTTGATGACTGTGGCTTTGTAGTAGAGCCTGAAGTCAGGCAAGTTGATGACTGTTTTTATGTTCTAAGAATCTGAGTGATGGGGCAGGAGTTGCTGCTTGGTTCCTCCAAGGGAATGAAAAATAATAATCAAAACAACAAAATCGCACAATAAACATTCCCTTTGTCTTGTCCATTGGAAGGTTTGGCATAGTAGTTACTAGAAAAGAAGCATTTTAATTGAGGTATTTATTCATGTAACATCTAGGTCCCAAGGAGTTTAATTTAAACTTTTTATTATTATGTAAGCATTCATTATTTTAAAATAAAACTTAAATTTTCCTATGATATTTTCTGCCCTATATTTCTGCAGTTTTGGTTTCCCACTGGGAACTTCAGGTACCATGTGGGATCACAGAGATGAAGTAAACACAGGCTGTCCCCCTAGGGTGCTTGTGGAAAAGTCTTCTGAGGGAGACAGGAAACAAGAAGTTTAATATTCTGGCAAGTGATTTCCATCAAAAGGTAACCTGTCAGAAGAGGTGAGCTTCACCATTAGTATTTTTGGATCTTAGTTTTTTGATGGAACATTCACTTATTACCCTATAGAATCAAAGAATTTTGGAACTAGAGTCTTGTAAATCCTTTTAGTAATATCTTATCTCATATTTTTTTAATAGGAAGAACCTCTTACCTTATTCCACAATTCCTGTTTTCTCTTATCACCAGCGAGCAACTCTTCTCACTCTGAAATGTTTCATCACATACACAGACACAGATGAATTTACACATGCATGCTAAGTTGCCTCAGTTCGCTTTAGTTGCTCAGTCGTGTCCAACTCTCTGCGACCCCATTAATTGCAGCACGCCAGGCCTCCCTGTCCATCACCATCTCCCAGAGTTCACTCAAACTCACGTCCATTGAGTCCGTGATGCCATCCAGCCATCTCATCCTCTGTTGTCCCCTTCTCCTCCTGCCCCCAATCCCTCCCAGCATCAGTGTATTTTCCAATGAGTCAACTCTTCGCATGAGGTGGCCAAAGTACTGGAGTTTTGCTTCAGCATCATTCCTTCCAAAGAACACCCGGGGCTGATCTCCTTCAGAATGGAGTGGTTGGATCTCCTTGCAGTCCAAGGGACTCTCAAGAGTCTTCTCCAACACCACAGTTCAAAAGCATCAATTCTTCAGTGCTCAGCCTTTCTTCACAGTCCAACTCTCACATCCATACATGACCAATGGAAAAACCATAGCCTTGACTAGACGGACTTTTGTTGGCAAAGTAATGTCTCTGCTTTTCAATATGCTGTCTAGGTTGGTCATAACTTTTCTTCCAAGAAGTAAGTTTCTTTTAATTTCATGGCTGCAGTCACAATCTGCAGTGATTTTGGAGCCCCCCACCCCCAAAATAAAGTCTGACACTGTTTCCACTGTTTCCCCATCTGTGTCCCATGACGTGATGGGACCAGATGCCATGATCTTCATTTTCTGAATGTTGAGGTTTAAGCCAACTTTTTCACTCTCCTCTTTCACTTTCATCAAGAAGCTTTTTAATTCCTCTCCACTTTCTGCTGTAAGGGTGCTGTCATTTGCATATCTGAGATTACTGATATTTCTCCCGGCAATCTTGATTCCAGCTTGTGCTTCTTCCAGTCCAGCGTTCTCATGATGTACTCTGCATAGAAGTTAAATAAGCAGGGTGACAATATAAAGCCTTGACATACTCCTTTTCCTATTTGGAACCAGTCTGCTTTTCCATGTCTAGTTCTAACTGTTGCTTCCTGACCTGCATACAGGTTTCTCAAGAGGCAGGTCAGGTGGTCTGGTATTTCCATCTCTTGAAGTTGCCTCAGTTATGTCCAATTCTTTGTGACCCCATGGACTGTAGCCTGCCAGTTGCCTCTGTCCATGGAATTTTCCAGGCAAGAATACTGGAGTGGGTTGTCATTCCCTTCTCCAGGGTATCTTCCCGACCCAGGGATTGAACTCAGGTCTCTTATGTCTCCTGTGTTGGTGGGTTTTTTGCCACTGAGCCACCTGGGAAGCCCCACCAATGTACACAAGCACAATATTTTCTGTAGAGGGGCAATCCATGTTCAGTCCTCTTCCTGCTCCACTGGTTGTGTCTGGCTGGGGTAATATAATACCAGCCCCCAGGTTCATCTTCAGGGTGACTTGTCTAGGATTCCTGCTTCACTTTGCCCTTGAAGACTACTCAGCATTGTCCTTCTGATAGTGTTGATGACGTGGAATTGACAAGGACAGGGATGTTATCTGACTCCAAATCTGAATGACCCAGAGGTTGTGGGAGGTTTCCTGTTCTTTTAAATTGTACATTCAACATTTTTTTGTAAAGAGCATACTCCATCCATTTTAAACTTGTCAATTCGGAGGATTAACTAGGACACATATAAAGACATACCCATTTGCTTACTGTAAAGTCATCTTTCTAGAAAAGAATGCAAGTGGTATTAACAAAAGCAATTAAATAGACACATGCCTTAAAAAAAAATTTAAGAGGCTTTTAAAAATGTCAGTTCAGAATGGTAGGGACCATGTGTTTCCACTTGGCTATTTAAAAGAAACTTTTAATCTAACTTCCTTATATATTATTTATTATTACAATTAAAATAACATATGGTTACTTTTTATCATTCCACTGGTAAAATGGAATGTGAAGCTTATGGTCTTAGACTACAAAAGGAAATGAATTGTCCATACAAACCTTTCAAGTTTAATTAAATTTCAAACAAATATGAAGTTCTGGTTTCCTCTTCTCTTTTCTATTACAATGTGTTTTTTTTTTTTTCTTTTGATTATGTGAGGGTGAGATAAGGATGCAGGAGTGCTTTCTGGTTCACACTGTTACTGTGTATGATATAGTAGCCAATTCCATCAAAAGGAAATAGGAAAATAACTGCTCTGTTTGTGCCTCGTAAGCAGTTTGTAAAGTCCCCTCTGGTCCCTATGATTAAATGTTGGCATCTCTCCTTGCAGGCTTCTAAAATGAAATTTAAAAGTGGAGCAAACAGCATTTTAAAACCAAGCACATATACTGTGTAGGGACAAATCCAGCAAAGAGTCACAGCACCGCAGTAATTTGGTTTGGTTTTGTGAGAAATGCTCCAGAGAGGGAAATGGATGGGGTAGGGGAGCCTGAGGAATTCCAGGCCACTGAAAGGCTCTGATGGCTTGCCCATGTTGGGGGCAGTTGGGCTGGGGAGTAAGGAGCATGGGATGGTAAAAGCAGAGCTTTGCCTCTTGTGTGTGACAAATGCATCAGTAAGGCATATTGTCACTGAGTTCCTCAGTCTAAGCCCCGGAGTGGTCTGGATCTTGCTTTGGGGAGGGTGTAGAGGGCCCTTCCTAGAAAAGGGGGGTGGCACCATGTGGAGGAAAGAGTGTTTGGTTGGGAGTCAGGAACTAGAGTCCTGAGCTTTGTCATTCTGGCTTCCATCTCGTGACCTTGGATGAGTCACCTTACTCTCTGAGCTGTGGTTTCCATACTGCACTATGTAGGGCCAACCTAAGTGCACGATTCCCAAACCAGATCCCTAGGCTGCCATCAACCAGCTCTGAGGCTGTTCCTGTACCAATACCGGGGTTCCTGGCCCTGCCCGCTGAAAGGAGAAGCCTTAGCCTCTTCTCTCGTAGCTGTGATTCTGCAAGCTGTTAGAACAAAGCCGTGACTGGAAAGTGAAAATTATTAGGTGGTCTGATCTTGAGGATCTTCTTGTTCTTACATTCCAGCTGTCTCTGTGACATCTCTTCGCTGCTGAATGTGACAGGGGTCAGGAACACCTGTTATCCCGGCCTCTCCCACCTTGGCCAGGAAACACCAGGAACGTGTATCCTCAGCAACAGAAACACAGCTCATTAGTGAATGTGAAGCTGCAGTGAGGAAAGAGTCTGTGTTTGTGGGATTTCAGCCTCTGACTCACGGACAGACCAGTTCATTCCCTTTGGATGTAGTTCCCCTTTTCTCCAAGCCTGGGGCCCGGATCCTGTACGTGGTCATGTGGTGTTGAGGGCGCTGCAGCCTGTACCCCTCTACCCTAGTCAGCTTTCCACGGGTGCTGTCCAGGCGCTGAGTCCTGACCTTTACTGGTGTCTCTGAGGTTAAGGCAATGACAGCCACCTGCAAGCTGGGGTTCTGAGCGCTGGGCCTCTCACAACAGTCACTTGCTTTTTCTCCCTCGTGTCAAGTCATCACTTATCTGGTTTTGTCTTGAGATCATTCTCCTTTCATTTATTCATTATGTGACTTATCCCTCTGCAACAAACTTTCCTTTCTTTCTTTTGAAATGATAGTACATGTGCTCTTGTGTTGCCAGGACTGAACATTTAGGGAATAAGCCTTCAATTTCCCTGCTGTTTCAAGCAGATATGTGCCTTTGTTACTTATCCCAAGACAACCTGATGAGAACAGAAGCCTATGAGGAAGGTCTGGCAGAGGAAACCATCATGATAGACTTATTTTAATTGATGAATATGTAGCTGGAGACCCAGGGGTGTTGAGCAGTTTGATTAATGTTTATAAGGAATGAAGATGTGTTGTTCAAGAATGAAAATGTGGACATTGTGTCTCTATATCCATTTCTCCATCATGTTGTGTTCCTTTCACTGTTTTGTAAGTTAGCAGACTCTCCTTAAGTTCCCTGATGAGAGCATGGGGCTTGCTGAGCATGGGGCTGCCAGAAGTGAATGAACCCAGGCGTTGCCCTCAAGGAGCATGTGGCTGGGCTTGGGCAGGAGCTGAGCGGTGACAGCCCGCAGCAGTCACTGCACTTTGAAGAAGGGCCTTGGTGTTGGGGACACTCAGGATGGGCAGTCACGTGCTCCTGGCTGGGGCAGGAAGGGTTCTTGCAGGAGGTACCCCAGAGGGATGACCTTGAGGTGCTCCAGAAAGTGGGAGATTCCAGGGGGAGGCGAAGGACTTGGTGGGCTTGGTCAGGTGTAGGAGCCCAGAGTTGTCATTGGGCCCACCCTGAGGGAGAGATGAGGGGACAGGAACCTGGATGGGATGAGCAGAATCAGGCTGGGAAGGGTCTTGAATTCTAGATTGTCCTGCCTGTCAGTTTGGGTTTTACCCCCAGGGCATGGGAACCCAGAGCAGAATGTCAGGCAGACTAGGAAGTATGGGAGGAGGTTTGAAAGGTCATTGAGCATAAAGTTAATAAGCAAGGGCTCTTGGTGCAGGTGACTGGGGTTTGAAACCTGCCTTTACTACCTTCCAATCATGGGCAGGTTACTTAACTGTGTTTCTGTTGCCTCATCTTTCAAATAGGGATAATAGTCCTTTTTGTCTGATAGGGTTCTTGTGAGGAAAAAATAAATACATCCACCTTTTGGGGCTTCCCTGGTGGCTCAGTCAGTAAAGAATTCGCCTGCAGTGCAGGAGATGCACATTCAATCCCTGGTTTGGTAAGATCCCCTGGAGAAGGAAATGGCAACTCCAGTATTGTTGCCTGGGAAATCTGATGGACAGAGGAGCCTGGTGAGCTACAGTCCATGGGGTTGCAAGAGTTGGACAGGACTTAATGACTCAACCACCACTAAACCACAGTACTCTTACCAAAATCGGCCCATAGTAAGCACTTCTTAAAATGTAGTCATCATATTTTGGGCAAGGGGACATACCATATTTGCCATGAGCAGTTTCTTAGACTGTGTATCAGTTAGCTGTTGACATAATGCTGGGTAACAAATATAACACAGCAGCTGACAATAGTGACTTACTATGACTTTTGAAGTGGTGGGTTGGCAGTGGAGCTTGGTGGCTCCACCTTGGACTTCACTCAGTGGCCAAGCCTCAAGCTGTGGCCCTGGCTGGGCCTGCAGCTTGCTTCATGTCTGCTCCATGTGGGGGTCCAGGCTGAGGGCAGCTGTGGTCCCAGGGTAGCTCCTGTCAAGGCTGTGGCAGAGCTGGAAAGGCTAAGAGGAATCCTGTGAGACTGCTTAAGGCCTGGGCTCCCTGCATCAACAGCAAGTCCAGGCCAGCAAGCCCAAGGTCAAAGGGCCAGGGATTCTGATCCTTGTTGGTGGGAGGAGCTGCAGGGTCTCTTGGGAAAGGCCATGCCCACAAGAGGTGGGGGCCAACAGTGAGGAGTCATGAGTGGTATTGTATTCCTAATGCAGCTTCTAGAGGGGAGTTTCCTTGCAGGGCGAGGCAACACTCACTGGACAAGGTGACCCCAGGGGCCTGACTTCAATTGGTGTCCTTCCTGTGCTTGTCCCAGCACCGACTTCCAGGCTTTGCAAATGCCGGCTTTCTCCTGCTTCTCAGAGTCTCAGGGAAGCCTGCACATTTCAGGGAAAATGGACTGGTGTGGGTTTGAATCTTCAAAATGGGGGTGAGCACAGGCTGTAGTGGCCTTTACTGGAAGGATGGGAGGTCCCACTGCAGGAGCACTGGGCAGCCTCTTGCAGACTCACCAGGCTGTGATGACCTCCACTAGAAGACTTACTGCTTAGACCCGAGAATAAAATGTCTTCGCTTACATGTGATTTTAGATGTCTTTCTTCCAGTATAGTTGAGGAATTGCATCTTTTTCTGGTTTCCCTGGCATTTGCTTTCTACTCCCTGGGGACCTCCTAGGAGGCATGCCTGGCTCTCCAGGGTCCAGCCCTGGGCAAGTGCTGGGAGGGAGACAGGGAGAGGCAGCCCAGGCAGAATGGGTTACTGGCTAACTCTGCCTCTTTCTCCAGCCTCCTCGGCACTTGGGAGGAGGATGGGGACAGTGATGGGAGGAGCCAAATGCGATTGCTTTGCCAGTTTGTAAAATAATCCCTCCTCTTCCCTGGCCTCCTTATGCTGCACACAAAGTGTCCATTCTTCTCCCACAGAAAAGAGAGACGCAGAGAGGACAGTGTTACAGTTGGACTTTTCTATTTTATATATGAGACAATATTGTGAAGTGGAATATCACATTTCTTAATATGCTGTTCACTTATTAGATTAAAAAATTAAACAAAATCTCTAAAATTAATCTTAATAATTAAGCATAATATTAAATTGAGCAATTTTTTCAGAGATGTGGAAGAAATACATCCTAGGATTTTTTTTTTTTTGATAAAAACAGCACCAGATATATTATAACAAGTGACATATTTAATAGCTTGGAGAACATTAGATGCTCATCAATTGTACCTTTGATGGTGGTGCTCTCTCTAGTTCATTTTTGGTGGAGGGGATTGAAAGCAGAGAATGCCAGGCTGAGCACTGCCATCCAGTGCCTTGGTCCAGAGGAACTGCTCAACCATTTCTTTTCTGGTTGGAAAAGCAGCAGGGAATTGAAACAGAAAAGCTCAGATTCTAAAACCAAGCCATGTATGAACCTTTGAGGTTATAATTTTTTTTCATACAGTGGTTGCTTCTAAAAACCCAATTCAAAATAGTTACTGCAAGAATAGACATGCTGAAATCCTAATGGTGCAATTCTGTTTTGTTGAGTCAAAAAAATAGGGCTGGATAATGACGAGTCCTAGCTATGCAAATGGAAAGAAAGATCATCATGCCTTGTGCTTCAGGGTGTGAACTGATGGCAAAAATCTGTCCACATTACTGTGTAGGGGAGATGAATTCAGATGAAAGCAGTCAATGATAATATGTTGTTTTTTTGTTTTTCTTCAAGCATCACTTATGACTGAGATGCTAAGATAGTTGATCCATTGGCAGCCTTTCTTGAGTGTCCACTGTGGGTAAGGCTCACATAGAGCTCTCTGCAGTGACTGTACTGGAGTCCCTCCTTCCTTCATTGGTGAGTAGCTTCAGGCTTGGCTTTCCAGGAGCCTGTGTCTTGATGGGAATGGCAAGGTGCAGACATTACAACCTAAAACACAGGAGTCGATTTATATAGTATACACTATGTATGGTAGGTTTCTAGTAGATCTGGAGGAAAAATCAATAGAGTAAAAATCCATGATTCTGCATGGTGACCAGTTAAACAATGAATTCTTAGACTTCTTTTATTTTTCTCAGGGCTAAGGGGTATTATTTCCAAGTGTGTCAGGGTTAGGATAACATTGCCACCCAAGAAGTAGCCCCTCCCCATAAAATAAGCAGAGAATCCAAACAGTTGGTGACTCAGCTGCCATATACTTATATACCCCACAGTTACATATGCAAAGCCTTGTACTGAATGGGAAGAACTGATTTTAGATGGAAATTATGGCTCAGTTGACTGATGCCCCACTGAAGATGAAATGGTTTGATGATATCTTGATTTGCTCACAATCTCTTACTAAGATTTCTTATAAAACTCTTATTTATATTTGGATTTTTACTTTGAGGTTCTTGTACTTTAAAAAGTAAATTGGAATAATTTCCTAACTATAACTCAAATATGCTAAAATTTCAAAATAAGGCAATGAGGAAGAATTATTTAATAGATTATTTGATAAATGGTTTGGATATAGTAAGATATCAATTGGACCTTCACCAAATGTAAGCTCTGAAGAGTTGAATATTGCAAATCAAATGATAGAAACACTAGCAGAGACTAATAATAATATTATTAGTTCTGCATAGGAGTAACAGTTTTCATGGCTTTAAAGAAAAAGAAACCTGTGAAGAAAAAATGAGCAGATTTGAACACATTAAAATTTAAAACTTCTGTACAAATGAAGAGACAACATACTGGGAACATTTGCACTACATTTTTGACATACCTATATTTAAATGTATTTAAAAAATTGGGATTTTAATAGATGTAAAGTATAATTGGTCCCATTTATTGGATATTTTTCTATGCCCACATAGATTTACAAAAAATCAGGTTATAATGAATGTTTTGTAACCAGCTTTTCCCTTACTAACTAGTCTTCACAGTTTCCAGGGGTTGCAAAATGTTGCACTGGTCAGGAAGTAACAACTCAGTTCAGTTCAGTTCAGTCGCTCAGTCGTGTCCGACTCTTTGCGACCCCATGAATCGCAGCACACCAGGCCTCCCTGTTCATTACCATCTCTCAGAGTTCACTCAGACTCACGTCCATCGAGTCCGTGATGCCATCCAGCCATCTCATCCTCGGTCGTCCCCTTCTCCTCCTGCCCCCAATCCCTCCAAGCATCAGAGTCTTTTCCAATGAGTCAACTCTTCGCATGAGGTGGCCAAAGTATTGGAGTTTCAGCTTTAGCATCATTCCTTCCAAAGAACACCCGGGGCTGATCTCCTTCAGAATGGACTGGTTGGGTCTTCTTGCAGTCCAAGGGACTCTCAAGAGTCTTCTCCAACACCACAGTTCAAAAGCAAACAACTCAGTTTTACTTAATTATGTTTTCAGGGCTGGACGTTAAGGTTACAGAAATCTAACTGAAGGTGATTTTTCTATTCTTCTACTTATGGAGCTCTTGTCTGCTGTAGGAATGATGGTTATGGAAAAATACATCCCCTTGTACTGTACAAAGCACACCTGATAATGTTTTTATCAACAGTTTTTAGGGAGTGTTTGCCACTGAGATCTGTTTCAGTGAAAGAGGAAGTATCATTTGAGGTCCAGTGCTTTTCACAACATATCATCAGTTGTCTTTAAAGGCCGTGGTAAAAGGAACATGTTAATTACCATTCCTGTGAGCATTTCTAGGGTGGTGATGACTGTAGTGTTATATTAGGGCTCTCTGTCAAGCATGTCATTCCCTTATCTTGCTTTTATAGCAGAGGAAATAGAGGCACTCGAGAAATGTCTTTGAGGTCACACAACAAGTTAGCAGCTGATAAACATTAGAACCGGCAGCTCCGGAGTTCCCACTGTGTGTAATTAGTTCACGGCGGCAGGAAATGGCAGCATGGGGGATAAATGGTGGTGTTTGGGGACCTGGAGGCTGGTAGGAATTCTCTGTGCTCTTCTGAATGGTTAATTAAATTAGTTTCTTTCTGAGGCTCTCACTGTGTAGAACTGGGAGGCCTCTCAGGCAGGCACTTTACTCCTTAGGGTGAAAGGAAACATTAGTCACCCTCTAGTGTCTTGATGGCAACAGCACCCCACTCCAGTACTCTTGCCTGGAAAATCCCATGGATGGAGGAGCCTGGTGGGCTGCAGTCCATGGGGTCTTGAAGAGTTGGACATGACTAAGCGACTTCACTTTCACTTTTCACTTTCATGCATTGGAGAAGGAAATGGCAACCTACTCCAATGTTCTTGCCTGGAGAATCCCAGGGACAGGGGACCCTGGTGGGCTGCCGTCTATGGGTCACACAGAGTTGGACATGGCTGAAGCGACTTAGCAGCAGCAGCAGCAGTGTCTTGAGCTAGCCAGGTGGAGCATATTGACTGTGGGGTTGGGAGGCTCAGTTTCTTGGACCTTTCAGTCTCCTCCTGAGGCTTTTGGAGTTTCTGAGTGTGGTTTTGTTCTGGAGCTCCTGATGGAGCATGAGGATGGAGTGAATGGGTGGAAACTGTTCTGACTCTTTACAAGTTCCCCCTCCTTCCCACAACTCCAGGATCCAGAGCGTCTGGTAAGCAGTTGGTTGGCTTGTGGAGGGCATGCTTGCCTTTTTTTTTTTTTGGTCTCCTTAGAGAGAGAGAGATTCAAAATCGGTATTCTGCATCCTGTTCTCAGGCCTGTGACAAATCATTGTAGGAAATAGTGTGGTGTTTGGAAGCTCCACCAAGAAGTTTGGTGTGGAGAATTCTAGGGAGTCCAGAGGCAGTCTGCCAAGTTGGAGTCAGAGGCTGGCTCCATCATATGCTCTTAAAAAAGCTCCTTAGATTTTGGAGTCATGATGATCTTAATTTCATTAGCCCCCTTTTAAGGCCATGATTAAGGATTTAATCAGCAAGGGCTGACTGGAGAGAGAGAAGTCTGTGCCCCTGCTTTAGAACTTTGAAGGAAGGTGGGGTTCAGAGTTCATTACTCCTCTGTCCACTCTGGAAGGGGGCTTGGCAGGCTACCTGGGGCTCTGCTGGCTTCGTGTTGCATCCACCTTGGCTACTCAGAGTGAGGTCGAGTGACTGGCAGATCAGAGTCACCTGAGAACTCCTTCGACCTGCTCTCACCCTTCATCTAGTTGGTTATTCTGTCTCCTCAAGTTTGAGGGGCACTGGTATGTATGGTGTTAAGTTGTTTGACTTGGAAATGTAATTTGATCAGTGGCCAAACCTTTCTTCCTGATTTTATTTTGTATTTATATACTTATAAGTCTTCATAAATACTCAGTCCTTTGATTTTGGTAATTTAAACATCTTTTTTTTTTTTAAGTTGTTTTTCGTTTTAAATTACTACATTCATTCTAAAAGCTTCAGAAAATACAGAAAAGTGAAAAGTAAAGGGCAACTTACCCTCAAATATACTTACTCAGAACATTTTAAAGGTAGGTTTTCTTTCTGTTTTTTCTGTGCACAGTTTTGAGTAACTTCTTGTTTTTCATGATAGACATAATATATAATCCCTGAAGAAAATCAAGAAGCTAGGAACAAGCATAACAGAATGGAAGGCATCCTATTTATTAGGTTTTGGAGTTTTGTATAGGGTAATAACAAAACCACTATTAACAGAGAAGGCAATGGCACCCCACTCCAGTACTCTTGCCTGGAAAATCCCGTGGACGCAGGAGCCTGGTGGGCTGCAGTCCATGGGGTCGCTGAGAGTCGGACATGACTGAGCGACTTCACTTCCACTCTTCACTTTCATGCACTGGAGAAGGAAATGGCAACCTAATCCAGTATTCTTGCCTTGAGAATCCCAGGGACGGGGGGAGCCTGATGGGCTGCTGTCTATGGGGTTGCACAGAGTCGGACATGACTGAAGCGACTTAGCAGCAGCAGCAGCAGCAGCGTAGTGTAATAAAAAGGTGCTTCCTAGTCTTTGCCTCTATCTTTTGGTTTTAGAGGATCTTTTCAGAAAATGGTTTTAGTTCTTATGCTACTTAAAGTTTCAGTTTCTTATTTCAATTTGATAAAATTTTAGAAGATGCTAGTGTAATCACCAGTGTCTCAAATACTTATTTTTATGGTCAGAACAGAGAACTTTTTTGTGCCAATGAGAAGCTTACTTGACTCCTCTTCCGGGGGTGTGCTCTGCGGTATATGTGAATCTTTGATCAGAAACTTTCCTGTGGGTGGAAAAGCCTTCACTGTTGAAGGATGCATGACCACACTGGAAGGTAAAGGATGGACCAGTTAGATTGATGATCCCTAAGTTCTTCTTTCTTGAGTCAATTGATTAGAACCTTCTAGATGATTGGAGAACACTACTGCAAAGAAGCAGATTTTTGTTACCTGGACTTTGGGCCGAGGTTGGAAAAATACAAGAAAATGAATCTTTGCCCAAATCTCTGCCTTTTAGGTCATTTGAGAGAAATCTAGGGTACGATTCTGCATGTCTGTAGAGTAACTGGCTCCAGGGTTTGAGGTAGGCAGGGGACATCTGGTGGTGATTTTCTCCGTAACACCTTTTCCACACTCTGTTTTGGAATACATCATTGCCCTCAGTAATGCACGCTGCATTGTGTCAAGTGAAGAATTCACTGCATTTTTAACAGTTTTTTTTTTTTCCTTAAGAACAATTTTTATTTTTTTTTTTTTTTTAATTTTAAAATTTATTTATTTATTTATTTTTAAAAATTACAATACTGTATTTGTTTTGCCATACATTGACAAGAATCAGCCAGTTTTATTTTTATTTTTTATTGGAGTATAACTGCTTTGCAATGTTGTGTTAGATTCTGCTGTACAAGGAAGTGAATCAGCTATTTTGTGCATATATCCCCTCGCTCTTGAGGCCCCCTCCCGTGGCCCAGGCCCCCTTCTAGGTCGTCACAGAGCTCCGAGCTGAGCTCACTGTGATATACAGCAGCCTCCCCACTAGCTGTCTATTTCACACATGGCAATGTATATACGTCAGTCCTAATCCGATTCATCCCACCTGCCTCCCCCCCGATCGGTGTCTGTATGTTTATTCTCTGCATCTGTGTCTCCAGTCCTGCTTTTTCAGGTAGATTCATCTGTACAGTTTTCCTAAATTCCACATGTATGCATCAATATTTGTTTTTCTCTGTCTGACTTACCGCATATTTTTATGTCTGTGTACTAGACTATTTGCTCAAGTCTGGTTGTTCTGAGAATAGTTGATACAATATACCACCCAGAGAAACATAGTGCTGAAGCTAAAAGTTACAAATATTTCTAAATCTCAAACTTTACTTCTTTTAGAGAACATTAAAAGAGATTCAGTGTTTATTTTTAAAAATTCCAAGTAACATCTCTAAAAGTTTTCTCCCTTCTCTCCTGCCTCACACTTCCCTTTCATCTCTTCTCAGCACTCATTTTCACTCCTCTGATCCACCCCATCCTGGGGTTCTTAGTCACTTCTCTGCGGTTTTTCACTCTATAGATCACTTGAGCCCCAGTGACTTCTTTACTTTGCAAGAAGTACTGAAAACTTCCAACCAAGAAGAGTTATGAAATAACCCAGTAACAGGAATTTGTCCATTTTTGTGGGTGGGGCAGTGGCTGTGGCCTCAGCAGAACCTGAATGGGAAGGATTGTGACTACTTAGTTATTAATAATAATAGCTTAAAAAAAATGGTTGCTGTTATACAGGTTCCAGGTATGCCCTCTAGTCCATGCTTGTTGCCTTGGCCAAACTGTATGTTCTTAAGAACAGTGGAGTCACTGTAATGAGTTGTGTAGAATTTCCTATGAATATTTGTTCATTAGAAAACTAAAGAATTTGAAAAAGACTAGATACAAGTATATGTATAATGGAGTCACTTTGCTGTACACCTGAAACTAATGCAACATTATTAATCAACTGTACTCCAATATAAAATAAAATTAAAAATGAGAAAACTGTGTATATGATGCATGAAACTGGGCTGATCAGGACTGAATGGAATTGGAAGATAGCAAATTTGAAGGTACCACCCCCAAACCCTGCTGCCAGAGATCTTGGCTGATAGCATCTTATTCTTGTTGAGAAGCTGGTTGGGCAGGAAAGGGGTGTGGCCTGGATACCGCATTAGCCAGCTTGGCATTTAAATTTGCCAAAGAGTTTGATGTATTGCAACATTTAGAAACATGTCCCTGTGGTAAATTTCAATGCTTCATTCTCCTATAATTCTGTATGTTATTCTTTTTAACCAGTTTGACATCTTTCCAGAGCATCGGTGCATGTCCAGTCGCCCATGGTGTTGAGCTGTGTTCTCTATTGTGACGCCTGGTCCCAGTCCTAGAGAAGCTTACACTCAGAGCCGCAAACCATTTCCATTTTTATTAATAGGAGCTTAGGATTTTCCCCTAAGGCAATGCTGGGGAAAATGTTGGCTTGCTGTATATTTTTTTCTTTTTATAGAGGGCAGGTTGTTCTCTTGAATTATGCAGATACAGATTCTTGAAGAAATAACCACTGGAGAGGTTTGAGGAAGTGAAAATTAGATGGAAGGGTAGCCTTTCTCTGATTGATAAAAAGGCCTATGTTGTGAAAGCAGGGTTCAGAATGGTCCTGTTCCTGCTCCTCTAGGATCTTACTTCCTCCTCCCTCCCTGTGAACGTCAGTCTCCAGCCACACTGGCCTTTGTGGGGCCCTCAACATGTCGCCCATGCTTTGTCATAGAGCCGGGCATTTGCATCACCTCTGCCGGAAATGCTCTTCCCCATTGATCTGTGAGCCTGCCCGCTTACTCCCTTCAGATTTAAATATGAGCCTCTCATCAAGGACATCATTGGTTGTGCATCCATTAATTTCACTCCCTCCCCTTCAGCCCTTTGACAGTTCGTATCTAGCCTCCTTGTTTTGTTTTTCGTTTTTTTCCCCCCTTGCTGCTGCTGCTGCTAAGTCGCTTCAGTCATGTCCGACTCTGTGTGACCCCAGAGACGGCAGCCCACCAGGCTCCCCGTGCCTGGGATTCTCCAGGCAAGAACACTGGAATGGGTTGCCGTGTCCTTCTCCAATGCATGAAACTGAAAAGTGAAAGTGAAGTAGCTCAGTTGTGTCCTACTCTTAGCGACCCCATGGACTGCAGCCCACCAGGCTCCTCCATCCATGGGATTTTCCAGGCAAGAGCACTGGAGTGAGGTGCCATTGCCTTCTCCTGCTTATCACTTATCAATACCTAACAGGATATACATGTTGCTTATTTCTCTTGTTGATCTCTCTCTCTCTGTCACTGGATTAACGTTTCTAAGGGCATGGTAGGGTGTATCTCTCTGCTGTTCCTAGTGTTTAGATTCTTGCCTGGACCATCATATAAATACTTTGCCATATGAAGTGCTCAATAAATAATGGCTGATAGGAGGTGGGAAGGAAGAAAGTTGTGAATAGCTCTTGTTGGCTTCTCCCTGTCATAACTGTCTTTGCTGCGCCTTAGACAGCCCAGTGTCAGCTAGCCCACTCCCCCACACAGAACAGTGTGTGATTTCCAGGTGCATTTGGAGGCTCCCGGGTTCTGGCGGGCTTCAGGGTCGGTAACCAGAGGAAGTAAACTTTCCCTAGTGTTTGGTGTATGGAGGCGCGTCTGCTGGCACTGGTTCTGCTATTTCATACATTTCCAGGAAGTCAACAGTTGGTAACAGAGGCAGCCTGATTGATTTCTTGGAGGTAAAGACAGAGCATATTTGCTATGGGATAGGTGAATGGACTCTTTAGCACTGGGATTCCTTTATCTTTTGTCCACGGATAAAAAGTGTATGACGTACTTATCATTTAACCCCACACCTGGCATTAGCGGTGGCGAGAGGTGAGGGGGTATGAGGAGAGGGACTTGTAAATAGTGATAAGATGGTGGGAGTGTAAAACTCCGCTTTTACTTCGCAGGAGGCTCTGCTGGGGTTTTGCTGATTCCAGAGTGATATTAATTAACTGTGCAAACATTCTGTTCCAGATAAGACTGTAACAGTTGCCTGGGGGAAAATTCTTTTGAGTCAATATTTGTTTGATCTTGTAGAGAGTATTTTGGCTCTACTCTAGCAAAGTTCCCATAATAGATGCCATTTTCAGGGATTTGCCATATTTACACACAAGGTCAGTCCTGGAAGAGGTTAAAGGATTGAATCACTGGCTAAATAGAGGTTCTAAGGGGTTTCAAATGAAACTTTAAACATGGAAATCCTTTGTTTCCATCACTTGACAATTATTAAAAACTAATGGTAAGTACTCTGGAGGAAAATTAAAAAATCCAGACGTAAGATGTTGGCCCTCAATTTGCTTGTAACCTGGCTGTGGGAATAAGAGTTTGATTAGTATATGTGATACAAGATACTTACACTAAATGACAGGAATAATGGCTCTGATTTACTGGCTAATAAACAGCACCACAACATCCTAGTACTTCCCTAAGCATGAGCTGACCCGCTCAGTCCTCCCACTGAGGCGGTACGGTTGATCAGTAAGGTTTGCATGGAATAGACCATGCTGAGGGGTCTGGAGAAAGGGGAGAGGGGGAGCAGAGATGTGAAGGAGAGCCTTCAGGAAGAAGTTTCTCAATGACTGGGTAACAGATGGCTGCGGCATGGGAAGAAGGAAAAGGGCTTGATGGACATTTGTTGGTTTTTCTCTTGGATTAATACCTTCTTTCTCTCTGGGAAGTTGTCTTACCCTTCCACGACTCTCAGCACATGTGCTTCTGGTGAAGGGCACATGAAAGGCACACAGATACAGAAGGAAACATACAGAATGTCAGTGTGATGAGTGCTGTGAAGCAGAAGAAATGCAGGGAAAAGAGCATTTGAGATTTAAAAAGGGTGGTCAGGGAAGGCTAATTAAGACATTTTGGTGAAGTTTGAAGGAGAAGAGAGAAAGAGCTATGAAGGCACCTGTGGGCAGAGCCTTCTAGGCAGAGGGACTAGCAAGTGCAAAGGCCCTGGGGTGGCCACTTACTCAGGATCATCAGAGGCCAGAGACTCTGGAGAATAGTAGCAAGCAAAGCCTTTAGAGGCAATGCACGCCTGGCTCCTGCTGGTTTTGGTGATGGAAACACATATGCTGGACCGTTGCCAGAGTCCTTGGGGCAGTGCTGTGACGCACGGACTCCTTTCAGCCTGAGTTTGCCTGTGTTTGATCATTCCCTTTGGTCCCTGAGGCTGATCCACTCAGTTACAAGCAGAGGCTGTTTCCGGGAGGATGGGGACTTGGGATTGGGGATGGGAACCCAGACCAGGCAGGGTGAATGGAGGAGGAGGCAGATGTCAGGGATCTGAAGAAGCCTCGATGGAACATGAAGCAGCCTGCTCTAAGGAGACTCAGTAAAGAGCAGAACCAGAACAAGCATTTAAGGGCTTAGGGATGAATATTAACTAACAAGTTGCAAAGGCAACAAGCATTTTCCAAGTCTTATAGCTGAGATGTTAAGTAAAGAAGAGCGTGTCTGCCTTGGGGACACCATGAAGGCACCGGTGGGGCTGGGTCCATATGGGTTAAGTTCAGGTCAGGTGGTCAGGCTAATGTTTGCTCTGAGGGCCAGCCACAGGGTCACTGGTGTGAGGCACACCCATGCACACACATGTCACACATTCTCACCCGTTCAATCTTTTGGTTTCTGTTTTCAGTTGTTACTTCTGTGTCGATCTGAAACACCAACTTGAGTGCTGTTAAAAGGAACCATTTCAGTGCCAAGGGGCCCAGTTCTCAAACTTAGAAGAGGATGAGGTACTGGAAAGTTCTCTGCAATGAGAACCTGACTCACTAGGGGTACATATACCACATGGAAGCTTTTCCGAGTCTCCTGTGTATCAAAGCATGCTACAGGGCTCCTGCAGTGCTGGAGAAGAGTAGTGGGGTTGAAAAATGTTATTTCAATAAAAATATAATATTGGTATGATCATAGAAGGTGATTAAAGTAAGGCATGTTCCTTCTTTGAAGATAAATGCTAACAAAGTAAGTGGTCTCCCTGGCTTAACCGCTTACTTTCTTTGGAAATGGATAAATTTAACATTCTGTCAACTTCCGGAATATCCTATGTAATGCTTTAAAATTTTATAATATAATTTATTTTCTGAATAGGTAATTGACTCATGTGATTCAACATTTAAAAACTACAAAAGTGTATAATTGAAAACCTTTCCTCCACTCCCTCCTTCTTGCAGATTAACTGGTTCCTTCCTCAAGGCAATTCATGTTACCAGTTTCTGATCTATTTTGTTAATATACAATAGAATGTGCTCAACCTGTGTTAATATTAAGGAAGAACAAGGTGACTTTTCTCTTGTCAAATACCTTCGACTGAATAAAACAAGGTGTGCCAATCAATCATTGATAGCTGTGGTTTTGAAACTTTTATTGTAAGTCCAGTAATGACAGAGCTCTTATGTGCTGAAGTCTGTATCTGCTACTCAGGTTTTTGTTCCTCAGGGCTTCCCCGGTGGCTCAGAGGGTAAAAAATCTGCCTGCAGTGTGGGAGACCAGGGTTTGATCTCTGGGTTGGGAAGCTCCCCTGCAGAAGGAAATGGCTTAACCTCGCCAGTATTGTCAGCTGGAGAGTCCCGTGGACAGAGGAGCCTGGCAGATACAATCCATGGAGTCTCAAAGAACCAGACAGGACGGAGTGACTAACGCTTTCACTTTTTGTTCCTTAGACCAGCAGCGGTAACAAGCACCTGAGAGCTTGTGAGCAAGCAGAATCTCAGGTTCCACTCCAAACCTCTTCGGCCAGAGTCAGTATTTCATACAGGCAAAGGGATTCTCAAGCATCTGAAGGTTCGAGAAGCCTCTGCTGTGTCTCATTGTCCCAGCATTGGCCTCAGGTAGCAGGGTGAGCAGAGGTCTATGTTTGAGTGAAGAGAGGGAGACATGGTCCTCATGGAGAGCTCTGTCCTCACCTTATTCTGAGGGCTCTGTTTTTTGTTTTTGGTTTTTTGCTAAAATTACAGTGGCTGATCTTTTCTTAATTTGCCACAAGATTAAGTTACTACGTAAACTTTTGTGCTTTGATTTTTAAATGCAGAAGTCTTCCTCCTCTTCTCCCCCGCTCCTCCCTTATGCATCGTTCTTAAAACTTGGCATTTGCTGTTTACTTCCTTGTGGGGCCTTGCTGAACTAAGTGAGTAAGTAATGAGTGAATGTTAATAGGAAAATGTAGAAACAGCCAATCAGATATAGATTGGCAGGTTCTGGTTTGATGGGTACATGTTTATGGTTGTGGTTTTATGTTATGCTTTGCAGTGTGTTTGTATACTTTATTAATTTTCACAGTTCTGAGCACTTGAGACTTCATGTATATGTGCTACTCTCAGTGTGATGGAGCTAGTTAATGAGATTCTGAAAAAAACAATTTAAATTCCTTGAAAGTTGTCAACCTTCTCTTGGAGGAAAGAAAGGAAACTCTGTAAATGGAGGATTTCGTGTTCACTCGCTCAGTCGTGTCTGACTTTTGTAACCCCATGGACTGCAGCATGCCGGGCTTCCTTGTCCTTCACCATCTCCTGGAGTCCAAACTCATGTCCATTGAATCAGTGATGACATCCAACCATCTCATCCTCTGTCATCCCCTTCTCCTCCTGCCTTCAACCTTTCCTAGCATCAGGGTCTTTTCCAATGAGTCAGCTCTTCACATCAAGGTGGGCAAAGTACTAGAGCTTCAGCTTCAGCATCAGTCCTTCCAATGAATATTCAGAACTGATTTCCTTTAGGATTGACTGACTTGATCTTGCAGTTCAAGGGTCTCTCAAAGAGTCTTCTCCAACACCACAGTTCAAAAGCATCAATTCTTCGGTGCTCAGCCTCCTTTCTGGTCCAACTCTCACATCCACACATGACTACTGGAAAAACCATAGCCTTGACTACATGGACCTTTTTGGCAAAGTAATGTCTCTGCCTTTTAACACACTGTCTAGGTTTGTCATAGCTTTTCTTCCAAGGAGCAAGGGTCTTTTAATTTCATGGCTGCAGTCACCCACCCTCCCCCACTCCCCCACCAGGATGATTTTGGAGCCCAAGAAAATAAAGTCTGACACTGTTTCCATTGTTTCCCCATCTATTTGCCCTGAAGTGATGGGACCAGATGCTATGATCTTAGTTTTTTGAATGTTGGGTTTTAAGCCAGCTTTTTTTGCTCTCCTCTTTCACCTTCATCAAGAGGCATTTTGGTTCCTCCTAACTTTCTGCCATAAGGGTGATGTCATCTGCATATCTGAGGTTATTGATATTTCTCCTGGCAGTCTTGATTCAGCTTCTGCTTCACTCAGCCCTGCATTTAACATGATGTACTCTGCATATAAGTTAAATAAGCTGAGTGACAATATACAGCCTTGATGTACTCCTTTCCCAATTTGAAAGCAGTCCATTGTTCATAGCTGGTTCTAACTGTTGCTTCTTGACCTGCATACAGATTTCTCAGGAGGCAGGTAAGGTGGTCTGGTATTCTCATCTTTTTGAGAATTTACCATAGTTTGTTGTGATATGCCCAGTCAAAGGCTTTAGCATAGTAAGTGAGGCAGAAGTAGATGTGTTTCTGGAATTCTCTTGCTTTTTCTATGATCCAGTGAATATCGGCAATTTGATCTCTGGTTCCTCTGCCTTTTCTAAAACCAGCTTGAACATCTGGAACTTCATGGTTCATGTATTGTTGAAGCGTGGCTTGGAGAATTTTGAGCATTACTTTACTAGCGTGTGAGATGAGTGCAATTGTGCAGTAGTTTGAATATTCTTTGTTTGGCATTGCCCCTTTGGGACTGGAAATGAAAACTGACCTTTTTCTAATCCTGTGGCCACTGCTGAGTTTTCCAAATTTGCTGGCGTATTGTGTGTAGCACTTTAACAGCATCATCTTTTAGGATTTGAAATAGCTCAGCTGGAATTACATCATCTCTATTAGCTTTGTTCATAGTGATGCTGCCTAAGACCCACTTGACTTCGCACTTCAGGATGTCTGGCTCTAGTGAGTGCCAGACAACCATCATGGTTATCTGAGTCATTAAGATCTTTTTGTATAGCTCTTCTGTGTATTCTTGCCATCTCTTCTTAATATTGTCTGCTTCTGTTAGGTCCATACCATTTTTGTCCTTTATCGAGCCCATCTTTGCATGAAATGTTCCCTTGGTATCTCTAATTTTCTTGAAAAGATCTCTCATCCTCTATTTCTTTGCATTGTTCATTTAGGAAGGCTCTTTTATCTCTTCTTGCTATTTGGAACTCTGCATTCAGATAGGTATATCTTTACTTTTCTCCTTTGCCTTTTGATTGGAGTAAAGAGCAGAAATGGACAATTCTATGATGGGTGAACCTGTAAACTAGTGCAAATAATTTGAAATTAGCTCAAAACTTGTGGAAAATTTATAAAAAGAATATTAGAAAGTAGGTCATAGGACTATATTGTTAACTGCTTTAAAAATGTTTCTAATCGCTAATGGTTTTACCTTCTAAAAAATAGGTAAGATAAATTTGTGACATCATTTAAAAACTAATGCTAGAGTGGACGATGATCATCTGATACACCATCCAGACCTTGGACTGGGGCTGAAAACTTGACATCCTAGAAATAATTAGGACTTAGAGAAGGCAATGGCACCCCACTCCAGTACTCTTGCCTGGGAAATCCCATGGATGGAGGAGCCTGGTAGGCTGCAGTCCATGGGGTCGCTAGGAGTTGGACACGACTGAGTGACTTTACTTTCACTTTTCACTTTCATGCGTTGGAGAAGGAAACGGCAACCCACTCCCTTGTTCTTGCCTGGAGAATCCCAGGGACGGGGGAGCCTGGTGGGCTGCCGTCTCTGGGGTCACACAGGGTCGGACATGACTGAAGCGACTTAGCAGCAGCATAAATAAAATAATTTTCATACAGAAAAAAAAAGCTAATGCTAATGGGATACTTTTTGAATGTGTTGTGGCAGAGTTGGAGGATGAGTGATGTAGAAACAAAGTAAATACCTAACAAACCCTGACTTGTTAAAAGTGAGACAATTAAGCCTAAAACTTCTGGGGCAATTCTACTACTGATGTGGGCAGGAGGTGTAAGGGAGGAAGGAAGCCAATTCAAGAGAGAAGTTTCCAGAGAAGAGTGGTTGAGGGGAAGAAAGTTTTCTGAATATGGGAGAGAACCCCTGAGACAGTGTGATAGTGAAGCTTAAGTTATTTGAGCATTTGGATAATTACTCACACCTGCAATAATTCTAACACTAGAAATCTATTTTCAAGGAAATGTCTGAAATTAAAAATTTTTGGCATAAAAATGTTCTTTAAAGTATAATTCATAATAAAAATGGAAAGTGAATTAGTTTTCTAGCAGAGAGGGAATGGATGAGTTAATTTTAATATATCCATAGGATGGGATGTTTTACAGCTAAAATAATGATTATGGCATATTCTAAATTAGTTAAAAAACAAGATAGAAATTTTTTGGAAAAATGACAGAAAGGAGGTTTAATGGTGGTTGTATATATGTTACGGGGTTAAAAAACCATTCTGGATCTAAAAATAGGCCATAATGATATATTACTTGAAAAAGTGTTGGAAAAATCCTTTTTCTAATTTTTAAAGAAGAGCAAAGGTTGAAATGAACAGAAATTTGTTGCCTTTATTTAGTGAGGATATTATCATGATGATTTAAATTTGAGGTGTTGAAGGTGTTTCTGTATATTCCTTAGCAAGGTCATGTGAAGGTTAAGGTGTGCTGAGGTTGGAGTTGGTCGTACAGGGAGGAGAGGGAAAGAAGGAATTCTTAGTGGGAGAAGTAACACATTCCGAACCTGGAATCACAGTTTGCAGGCTCTGCTGACCCTCTATGTGAGGCACTTACAGTTTGTGGGGATGACAGTCAGTGCCTCTGCCTATAGGTGGCTAAGTGGCTGGCGGCCTGGAATGCACGGACGGCCATGGACTACTTGGCGACCAGTGTTCTGTTAAATGCCACAGGACCTTTCTAATTCTCCCGAATTCCCTTGCAACTTTGAAAAGGTAAGGCGAGAGGTCCTGCAGGACGTTCTGGGGACTGAAACCTACCAGCCTTCCAGCAGCCCAGGGAGCTGCGGGCTTGGGTCTCTGGCACGCTTTAAATAACCATCTGGACATAATACATGACTGCTGAAAAATATGTTCCCTTTATATTTGGTAGGTTTGGATTTTTCTTAAAGACAATGTGACATGTAGTAAGAAGTGTTAACTACAATTAAAAACAAATTTCCCCAGGGCTGCACTAGAGCAGCTTCTCAAAGGAGGTGTTAAAAGTGATTTTGAAGGGAGTGGCTCTTGAGGTTTTCATCCTTTTTCATGTATCTTATTCTGTAAAGTCGGTGAGTTGAGCACATCCACAGCTCTTCTGAGCCGCAGTGAAAGATCAGCACCATAAGCACAGTGTGTAAACCTCTGTCCTCAAAGTGCTGGATGTCTTTTTAGTGGATAAAATGCAGGTTTCATAATGTAGAAGCTGAAGTTCGTCACACTGATGTCTAGCTTTCAGTTCCTCATTTGGCTGAAAGTGACTGGATTTCATTGAGAAAAGATAAGGTGGAATGGCATGAAGTCCCAGCAGGGTAGCTTTGGGCAGAGCTGAAGAGGCTGTTAAAGAGGCTGCTCTGAGCTGCTGGGTCCTCACCTGGAGCAGGAAGTCCTGGGATTCACACGAGGAAGTGACTGTCAGCACTCTTAGTTTGCCTGGGGAGCTGACACTGTCGGGTCAGAGGAGGGTCCTTGAAGGCCAGAGGGTATCTCCTGTACAGAGTGGCAGGAATGTTGCTGGCATCTCTGCTTCCCCTGGGAAGGTGTCAGCATGACCGGACGGAGGCCTGCTTCCTATCATAACCCGATCTTCATCTCTGTTGGCTTTGCTTCCCTCTCTGTACATAATATTGAGCAGCATTCCCTGTGCTATACAGTAGGTCCTTATTGGGTATCCATTTCAATGTAGCAGTGTATACATATTAGTCCCAAATTCCCTAACTATCCCTTCCTGCCAGTAACCATAAATTCATTCTCTGTGAGTCTGTTTTGTAAATAAGTTGATTTGTAACATTTCTTTTTAGATTCCACATATAAGTGATACCAAATGGTATTTCTCTTTCTCTGTCTGATTTCACCCAGTATGACGATCTCTATGTTGCAGTATGTTGCTGCAAATGCCATTATTTAATTTTCTGTAATGGCTGAGCAATATTCCATCGTATATATGTACCACATCTTCTTTCTCCATTCCTCTGTCTATGGACCTTTAGGTTGCTTCCTTGTCTTGGCTATTGTAAAGAGTGTTGAAATAAACATTGTGATGCATGCATCCTTTCAGACCATGTTTTCCTCCAAATATATGCCCAGGAGTGGGATTGCTAGATCATATGGTACTATTCATTTTTAAAGGTATCTCATACTGTTCTTCACAGTGTTTGTGCCAATTTACATTCCCATCAACAGTGTAGGAGAATTATATATATATATATATATATATGTATTTTATATATGTGTATATATATATGTATGTATGTATGTATGTATTATAAGAATGCCACTTGTTTGAATTCAGGTCCATCCTACTCCAGTATGTGAAAGTGAAAGGTGAATGTTACTCAGTCACGTCCTACTCTTTGTGACCCCATGGACTATCCAGTCCATGGAATCTCCAGGCCAGAATACTGGAGTGGATAGCCTATCCCTTCTCTAGCAGATCTTGCCGACCCAAGAATTGAACCGGGGTCTCCTATATTGCAGGCAGATTCTTTACCAGTTTAGCTACCGGGGAAGCTTAAAGTGAAAGTGAAAGTCGTGTGGTCGTGTCCAACTCTTTATGACTCCATGGCCTGTGGCCCACCAGGCTCCTCTGTCCTTGGAATTCTCCAGGCAAGAATACTAGAGTGAGTAGCTGTTCCCTTCTCCAGGGGATCTTCCCAACCCAGGGATCAAAATCAGGTCTCCTGCACTGCGGGGAAATTCTTTACTGTCTGAACCACCAGGGAAGCCAAAGAGACATATTTTCATGAAGGAACTGGGCAAAGTTGTGAATATTTTGGTGGTGGTGGTTTTTTCTCTAGATATGTCTGATTCCTACTACCCCGTGGCCTGTAGCCCCCCATGCTCCTCTGTGCATGTGATTTCCCAGGCAAGAGGGTTGCCATTTCTGTCTCCGGGGGATCTTCTCAACCCAGGGATCAAACCCAAGTCTCCTGTACTGTAGGCAGATTCTTTACTGACTCAGCTACCTTTTGGCTGCACCCAATTCTGGTCACTCCAGTGTATAACCTCATCTTAACTAATAACATCCACAATGACACTATTTCCAAATAAGGTCACATTCTGAGGGGTAGGGGCTAGGACCCCAGCATACAAACTATGGAGGGAGACAATACAACCAAACCATAACAGTAGCATCAGATAGGATTGTGACTAGTGAAAGATCAGATAAGTCAGATAGGATTGTGAATAGTGAAAGTCGCTCAGTTGTTTCTGTTTGCAACCCCATGGTCTATACAGTCCATGGAATTCTCCAGGCCAGAATACTGGAGTGGGTGGCCTTTCCCTTCTCCAGGGGATCTTCTCAACCCAGGGATTGAACCCAGATTTCTAGCATTGCAGGTGGATTGTTTACCAGCTGAGCCACAATGGAAGCAGATAGGATTGGGAGATTTGAAGTAATAGATCTTTCTTGCTTTTATAGAATCTGATATATTAGGAAAAAATGCCAACCTGGGACACATAGATTTGTTTTCTGCTTGGGACCCTGCTTATAAAGGCCAAACGGAAATGAACTTACCTGAAATTTTTGATTTAATCCTATTTTCATGTCACGACGTTAGTACCATCTTGGTCCTTCCCTGAATTCAGCAGCTGCCATGCAGAGGTGCAGGGGCTGGGGTTGGTGCGGTGCACAGATGAAGACACGTGGGCTTTGGCAGGACACTGCCGGGCCTTGTTTGCTTGCTGGCTTCTTGGAGATCCCAGATAGAAGACATAATAGAGGATCAAAGACCTTTGATTCTCGCCCCAGTAGTTCTTGCTAATGCCTGCAGTTACTTGTACAGCAATTGCAGGAACTGTGTCTCATTTCACTTTACACATGGACTTAAGATTAATTCCTGATCGCCTTGAGCTCTCACTTTCTTTGAGTGGATGATGTTATGGAACACCATTTCTGAGGTTGTTTCAAAAGTGGGAGTCAGAGATCTCTTGGTATAGGAATATTCAGTTGTCTTCATATTTGTTTATGAAAAATATAATTGATGTACAACTTTATATTAGCTTCAAGTGTGCAACATGATGATTTTATATTTGTAAATATATAAAAACTGATTTTGTATATATTGCAAAAATGATCACCATGGAAGGTCTGGTTAACATCTGTCCCCATACATAGTTACAGAACTGATTTCTGTGATGAGAAACTTTTAAGATTTACTTTCAGTGACTTTCAGATATACCTTATACTATTATTAATTATAGTCATCGTGCTGTACATGACATCCCCATGACATTTTTGCTGGAGATTTCTGTTTTTGACTCCCTTTAACTCATTTCACTCTTGCCCTGCCTCTGGCAGCCACCAGTCTGTTGTCTGTATCTGTATTTTTTTAATTCCACATGTAAGTGAGGTCATGCAGTGGTTTTCTTTCTCTGACTTACTTCACTTAGCTTACTTAGCTTACTTCACAGTGCTCTCGAGGTCCATCCATGTCACAAATGCAAACTTTCATTCTTTTTTAGTGGCTGAATAACATTCCATTACATATGCATGCATGTACATATGAACAGGATGAAAAGGCAAAATGATAGGATCCTGAAAGAGGAACTCCTCAGGTCAGTAGGTGCCCAATATGCTACTGGAGATCAGTGGAGAAATAACTCCAAAAAGAATGAAGAAATGGAGCCAAAGCAAAAATAATACCCAGCTGTGGATATGACTGGTGATAGAAGCAAGGTCCAATGCTGTAAAGAGCAATATTGCATAGGAACCTGGAATGTCAGGTCCATGAATCAAGGCAAATTGGAAGTGGTCAAACAGGAGATGGCAAGAGTGAATGTCGACCTTCTAGGAATCAGCAAACTAAAATGGACTAGAATGGGTGAATTTAACTCAGATGACCATTGTATCTACTACTGTGGGCAGGAATCCCTTAAAAGAAATGGAGTAGCCATCATGGTCAACAAAAGAGTCCGAAATGCAATACTTGGATGCAATCTCAAAAATGATGGAATGATCTCTGTTCGTTTCCAAGGCAAACAATTCAATGTCATGGTAATCCAAGTCTATGCCCCAACCAGTAATGCTGAAGAAGCTGAAGTTGAATGGTTCTATGAAGACCTACAAGACCTTTTAGGACTAACACCCCAAAAAGATGTCCGTTTCATTATAGGGGACTGGAATGCAAAAGTAGGACGTCAAGAAACACCTGGAGTAACAGGCAAATTTGGCCTTGGAATACGGAATGAAGCAGGGCAAAGGCTAATAGAGTTTTGCCAAGAGAACGCACTGGTCATGGCAAACACCCTCTTCCAACAACACAAGAGAAGACTCTACACATGGACATCACCAGATGGTCAAAACTGAAATCAGATTGATTATATTCTTTGCAGCCAAAGATGGAGAAGCTCTATACAGTCAGCAAAAACAAGACTGGGAGCTGACTGTGGCTCAGATCATGAGCTGCTTATTGCCAAATTCAGACTTATATTGAAGAAAGTAGGGAAAACCACTAGACCATTCAGGTATGACCTAAGTCAAATCCCTTATGATTATATGGTGGAAATGAGAAATAGATTTAAGGGACTAGATATGATAGAGTGCCTGATGAACTATGGAATGAGGTTCATGACATTGTACAGGAGACAGGGATCAAGACCATCCCCATGGAAAAGAAATGCAAAAAAGCAACATGGCTGTCTGGGGAGGCCTTACAAATAAATGACTGTGAAAAGCAAAGGAGAAAAGGAAAGATATAAGCATCTGAATGCACAATTCCAGAGAATAGCAAGAAGAGATAAGAAAGCCTTCCTCAGCGATCAAGGCAAAGAAATAGAGGAAAAGAACAGAATGGGAAAGACTAGAGATCTCTTCAAGAAAATTAGAGATACCAAGGAGCATTTCATGCAAAGATGGGCTTGATAAAGGACAGAAATGGTATGGACCTACAGAAGCAGACGATATTAAGAAGAGATGGCAAGAATACACAGAAGAACTGTACAAAAAAGATCTCCATGACCCAGATAATCACGATGGTGTGATCACTCACTCAGAGCCAGACATCCTGGAATGTGAAGTCAAGTGGGCCTTCGAACGCATCACTACAAACAAAGCTAGTGGAGGTGATGGAATTCCAGTAGAGCTATTTCAAATCCTGAAAGATGATGCTGTGAAAGCGCTGAACACAATATGCCAGAAAGTTTGGAAAATTCAGCAGTTGCCACAGGACTGCAAAAGGTCAGTTTTTATTCCAATCCCAAAGAAAGTTAATGCCAAAGAAAGCTCAAACTACCACACAATTGCACTCATCTCACAGCTAGTAAAGTAATGCTCAAAATTCTCCAAGCCAGGCTTTAACAATACGTGAAATGTGAACTTCCAGATGTTCAAGCTGGTTTTAGAAAAGGTAGAGGAACCAGAGATCAAATTGCCAACATCCGCTGGATCATGGAAAAAGCAAGAGAGTTCCAGAAAAACATCTATTTCTCCTTTATTGACTATGCCAAAGCCTTTGACTGTGTGGATCACAATAAACTGTGGAAAATTCTGGAAGAGATGGGAATACCAGACCACCTGACTGCCTCTTGAGAAATCTGTATGCAGATCAGGAAGCAACAGTTAGAACTGGATATGGAACAACAGACTGGTTCCAAATAGGTAAAGGAGTATGTCAAGGCTGTATATTGTCACCCTGCTTATTTAGCTTATATGCAGAGTACATCATGAGAAACGCTGGGCTGGAAGAAGCACAAGCTGGAATCAAGATTGCCGGGAGAAATATCAATAACCTCAGATATGCAGATGACACCACCCTTTTGGCAGAAAAGTGAAGAGGCACTAAAGAGCCTCTTGACGAAAGTGAAAGAGGAGAGTGAAAAAGTTGGCTTAAAGCTCAACATTCAGAAAACGAAGATCATGGCATCCGGTCCCATCACTTCATGGGAAAAGATGGGGAAACAGTGTCAGACTTTATTTTGGGGGTTCCAAAATCACTGCAGGTGATTGCAGCCATGAAATTAAAAGACGCTTACTTCTTGGAAGAAAAGTTATGACCAACCTAGACAGCATATTCAAAAGCAGAGACATTACTTTGCCAACAAATGTCTGTCTAGTCAAGGCTATGGTTTTTCTAGTGGTCATGTATGGATGTGAGAGTTGGACTGTGAAGAAGGTTGAGCGCCGAAGAATTGATGCTTTTGAACTGTGGTGTTGGAGGAAGACTCTTAAGAGTCCCTTGGACTGCAAGGAGATCCAACCAGTCCATTCTAAAGGAGATCAGTCCTGGGTTTTCATTGGAAGGACTGATGCTAAAGCTGAAACTCCAATATTTTGGCCACCTCATGGGAAAAGTTGAGTCATTGGAAAAGACCCTGATGCTGGGAGGGATTCAGGGCAGGAGAAGAAGGGGACGACAGAGGATGAGATGGCTGGATGGCATCACTGACTCGATGGACGTGAGTTTAAGTGAACTCCAGGAGATGGTGATGGACAGGGAGGCCTGGTGTGCTGTGATTCATGGGGCCGCGAAGAGTCGGACACGACTGAGCAACTGAACTGATGTACATATATGTGTGTGTGTTTGTGTATGTATAATCTCACATTTTCTTTGTCCATTAATCCATCAGTGACCACATAGGTTATTTTCATATCTTGAAAGAAAGTGAAATGTGAAGTTGATCAGTCCATGACTTTTGCGACCCCATGGACCATAGCCTACCAGGCTTCTCCATCCATGGGATTTTCCAGGCGTGAGTACTGGAGTGGATTGCCATTTCCTTCTCTAGGGGATCTTCCCGACCCAGGGATCGAACGTAGGTCTCCTGCATTGCAGACAGATGCCTTACCCTCTGAGCCACCAGGGAAGCCCCAGAACCAATTCAACTGTCATCAATCCCTTCCCTGCAAGTTTCAACAACTGGTGAAGATTGACTTATCACTGGAAAGGAGACTGGAAGTCAACCCAAACTTCATCCCAGACTCTCATATCCCCTACCTACTCTTCAAAGCCCCTTTCATTCTTCCTAAAAAGCACTCAGTCTCTAAAAGCTTAGATCTCTCTCCCCTTTCTCTATGAAGATGGTCTAATCCTGAATTCTTCACCACCTGCGGTAGTTACTAAGCTTCTCTGATAGCTCAGGTGGTAAAGAATCCACCTGCCATGTAGGAGACCCTGGTTCGATTCCTGGGTCAGGAAGATCCGCTAGAGAAGGGATAGGCTATCCACTCCAGTATTCTTGGGCTTCCTTTGAGACTCAGCTGGTAAAGAATCCACCTGCAATGTGAGAGACCTCTGTTCAATCCCTGGGTTGGGAAGATATCCTGGAGAAGGGAAAGGCACTCCAGTATTCTGGCCTGGTGAATTTTACGGACTATATAGTCCGTGGGGTCACAAAGAGTTGGACACGACTGAGTGCCTTTCACTTTCATATCTTGGCTGTTGTTGATAATGCTGAATTTAACATGGAGGTGAGTGTTGGTATCTCTTTGAGATAGCAATTTCACTTACTTTGGATATGGATATATACCCAGAATGGAATTGCTGAATGTACAGTAGTTCTATTTTAAATTTTTTGAGGAAACTCCATTTTGGTTTCCATAGTGGCTGCACAAATTTACATTCCAACCAGTGTTGGAGGAGGGCTTCCTTCTCTCCAAATCTTCTCCAACACTTGTTGCATCATTTCTTTTCTGTTTTCTTTTATAATAGCCTTACATCTAACAGATGTGAGGTGATATCTCATTGTGGTTAATTGTTTTCACATTTTTAATTGAACTTTTGAAGTCTAACATACATATGGAAAGTACACACAGAAGAACACAGTTCAGTGGATTTTCACATGCAGAACATTTCTATGTAACCAGCACCCATATGAAGAAATAGAAGCTCACCAGCCTCTAGTGACGGTCCTTGCCCATGGTGCCCCTTCCTAGTTACTATTCTCTTCAAAAGTTACCACTGTTACATATGATAGCAGATTACCATGTGGTAGAATAGCTAGTGAAAATTTGCTATATGACACAGGGAGCTCAACCCAGGGCTCTGTGACAACCTAGAGGGATGGGATGGGGTGGGAGGTGGGAGTTTCACAAGGGAGGGGCCATATGTATATCTATGGCTGATTCCTGCTGACGTATGGCAGAAACAAACACAATATTGTAAATTAATTATCTTATAATTAAAAATAAATGAACTTTAAAAAAGTTATGAGAAAGAGAAAAAGAAACCACTATTCTGAATTCTCACCACTGTTCTGAATTCTAACAGCATGAGTTATTTTTGCTTGGTTTGAATTTTATTATATATACATATTTTAAATATATTAAAAAATTTTAAATGAATAAATTATACAAATAAATTATATCAATATATAGCCACATTATATACTCTTTCAGTGTCTGGCTTCTTGTGTTCATTATATGAGATTTCATCCATGTTGTTGCCTGTAGTTCCCATTTATTCTGTAGGGGAGGAAGAAGAATTTTCCTTCAGTTCTTAGCTGAGACCCCTGTATATAAAAGATAGGTAAAGAAGAGAAAAACAAGTTAATATGTATCCCTCATATATATATGGGTGATATCAGGGAAAATTTAGTAACTCCCCAGGTGGCAAAGAATTCAGGATTAGACCATCTTCATAGGAAAACAGGAGAGAGATCTAAGCTCTTAGTGGAGAGTGAGTGCTTTTGGGGAAGAATGAAAGGGGCCTTGAAGAGTAGATGGGAGGTATGAGAGTTTGGGATGAAGTTTGGGTTGACTTCCAGTCTCCTATCCAGTGATAAGTCAATCTTCCCCAGTTGTTGAAACTTTCAGGGAAGGAATTGATGACAGCTGAATTGGTTTTGGAAGCTCTTTCTTTAGGCAGATAAAGGAGTTGGAGGAAACGTCTCTGTGCATTTTCTCTTCTCCAAGTGCCTACAGCTCAAAATAATCAATATACCCAGCTGACATCTTCGGGGTGGTGTGTCCTGAACCCCTGTGGTCCTGTTTTGGCATGCTGGATTTTGCTCCTCTTCAATTCCAATGGCTGCATGATAGTCCAGCATTCCTTCTTATTAATAAAATATACTGTCTTCTGTGTAGTTACCAGGTAGTTAAATATTAGAGCCAGTCACTAATGGTTGGCCATCCTTCCTGTTTTTGTCCACGTTCACGTGATTCAGCTGCCGACCTCCAAGATTCGAATGCCTGCCTAACTTCCTCGATGTTTGTAGGTCTTTCCCCCCTTTATTCTATCCCAAAGGATATTTGAAGCTTACTTTTCTCCACCCTCAATAACTATCTGCAGTGATGTTGAGGGGGAAACAAATGCAGTAGTCCTTAGAAGTTTCTAGAGCCAGTGCGTGAAGAAAGTTGTGAACGATGGCAAGTGGCTGATGAGTGGTGACCCGAGAGGAGCAGCTGGGTTGGGTGATAGGGCTTTGCTTCTCCTGCTTTGATTGCCGGATGGCAGGAAGACAGCCGTGATGTTTGACGGTGGTACATTCTTCCTCATGATAAACGGTTATGGAGGCTGAGATTCGAAAGACAGGAGGGACTCACAGTAACGGTGTTTGGGAAAGATACACTGAGCCTCCTCCCGCCTCCAGTATCAAGTCCCATTTTTTCAAGCAACGATGACTCAGCCTTCTGAATCTGAGTACTATTGCAAATTACTTTTAGTCTTTGCCTATGCTGACGGTTTCAGTCAATCCTAGATAGTGGTACTTAATGATGATATGATAAAGTACGACTTTATCATGACAGCTCCTGTAAATCCACACATTAGGGTACATAAGGCACTTGGTGTCTGGCATTTAGTAAGTACTCAAGAACTGCGGTTGTTGTAACAATTATTGGCAATTATTTGGCCTTTTTCTTGTGCCAGCTGAGGGCCCATACTAGCTGGATTCTGTTGTGTGGTTAATCATTATCAGCTTGCTAGGCAGCGGAAAAAGCTTGTTAGCTGAACCTGGCTGGGTTTGGCCATAACTCAGGCCTCCCTTTCTGCCTCACTGCTTGTAGGAAATAAGGAGTTCAGGGTGTGGAACAGCATTTTTACTGGCTGCCTGTGTGCTCCCAGCTGCACCTCCAGAAAGGAAAGCCAGTGCCAGCACACAGAGCAGAGGCTCCGGCCGTCAGATGAGAAAGCCGCTGCAGAACTCAGGTCCCCAGGCCAGAGTCTGGAGGCGCTGGACCAAACGCCCTTGAGTGGGGTCACGTGGCTCTGTAGGGCGTGACTGCAGAGCAGTTCTCTTCAAAAAGGAAGAGCTTCATGTGTTCCCTGCCAGTATGCTGCCTCACAAACAGTATTTTCCTCTATCTTCTCTTAAGTTTCAGACATTAGAGCATCTCACACTGAAAACTTCAGAAAGCAGCTCCTAAAAATAGGGACATTTCTCTTTCCTTCCAGTAGTACAATAGAACGCCTAAGAAAATGAACAGTGATTGTTTTTGCTATCAAACATCCAGTATTTTCAAATTTCTATGTTTATTTGAAAAATGTCTTATACTGTTTTTTTCAACATTAGGATCTAATCAAGGTTTATGAGTTACATTTGCTTGTATCTTTTTAACAGTCTCCACACCTCCTTTAATGTTTTAGGGAGTGTAAGGGGAGAATGTCCCGTATTATGGGTTTCTTGATGGTTTCCTCATGTATCATGTATTTATTCTTTAATGTGTATATATAGATGGCACAGTGGTAAAGAATCTGCCTGCCAATGCAGGAGACAAAAGAGATATCTGGATTGGGAAGATCCCCTGGAGAATGAAATGGCAACTGACTCCAGTATTCTTGCCTGGGAAATCCCATGAACAGAGCAGCCTGGCAGACTATAGTCCATGGGGTCACAGAGTCAGACACAACTGAGCATACACACACACAAACACAGGGTGTGTATTTCTTGTAAACTGCAAGTTAATTTTCAAAGTGTGAGTAGATTTCAGGTTAAACGTTATCTTAGTCCACCTGCATGCTAAATCACTTCAATTGTGTCCCACTCTTCACGAACCCATGGACTGTAGCCCACCATGCTCCTCTGTCCGTGGGATTTCCCAGGTAACAATACTGGAGTTAGGTTGCTCTAACAAAAATACTGTAGACTGAGTGGCTTATAAACAACAGAAATTTCTCACAGATCTGGAGGCTGGAAGTCTGAGATCAGGGTGTCCCCATGGTTGGGTGGGGGTCCCCTTCTGGGTTGCAGTAGGCCTGCTTGTACCCTACATGGCAGAAAGGGCAGTGAACTCTGAAGGGTCTCTTTTGGAAGGGCACTAGTCCCACTGATGAGAGCTTTGCCCTCGTGATCTAATCATCTCCCAAAGGCCCCACCTCTAAATACCATCACCCTGAGGAGGAGCTCTCAACATAGGAATTTTGGGTGTGGGTAGAGACATTCAGCCTATAGCAAACAGTCGCTAGAAGTCTTTCATAGGTGATGCTGTGAGTTTCACATCACATAACTGTCTTGCTTTCTCAGTATTACTGATGCAGAGCTGGTGATTGCTGGGTCTTTCCACCAGAAAAGTGTATTTTCCTTTGTAATTGGAATTTTGTGGGCTGATTTTTGGGCAAACATCCTGTTTCCTAAAGATTTTTAAAGCAAATTTTTACCTTCCTTTGATCCCTGCCTCAACCAGCTGTTGCACTGAAAGTATTAACACTAAATGGAGACTTGGTATTCTTTTGTTGTTTGTGTATTGAGCTGCGGGCGATCAGCTGTAACGAGTTTTCCTTACTGTTTTCCTGAGTATCCCTATAGATTTGTGGATTTCTGATGGCCATTCTTTTTGATCCTTTGGATGACCTCCATGTTGAAAGGTTAATGGGAATTTGAGGTTGTTAGTTGACAAGTTCTGCTTGTGTAAGAATGATGGTGTTGTGGTTTAGTTTCTTAACTTCAGGCAACTAGCTTAATAGTTGGTTATGTTCGGAGGATTTAGGATGCTCCGGGGATGGGGGTGGATTTGTGGGGTGGGAGGACGTTAGTTCTCTTTATGAACCAGCTCTGTTTGGGGTGGTTCTGAAACTGTAGAGCCTAAGAAGGGATTTGATGCTGAAGACTGCTAGAGCAGGGAGAACACTGAGGCATTCATTTAGTAACTCTTACTGTAACTGAAGCTTTCTTCTGATTTGAAGCATTATCCTTACTCCAACTTTTCTGTTACTAATGTGGAAGAATGACCAAAGATGAGTGAGAGAGGATAAGAAGGTAGTGCTGTCCAGAAGGTTCATCAGTGAGGACTGGAATCGCTGAAAGCATAAAGTTAGACCATCAGTGCCCCTCGCTTACTGCAGGCAGCCAGAGAAAGGCCTATTAAAAACAGCTCCATCAAAGTCCAGGAGGTTGCCAAGGAGCTGTGCTCAGATGGAGATCTGCTTTGATGCCAGATGGGAGATCTGGGGCCTTTTCTAAATGAATGTTTCCAGAATATACTCCCCCACCTCCATACACATAAACACTTCTCCAGTGTTAAACAGTCTGCCCATTGTGGGTATATTTAATGATTATAAAGCCAGAGGAAGCTCCATCTAGAAAATGGAAAGGAGCCATTGATTCTCTCCCTATCGAGAGGCAAGGATGAGGCAAGTTAGTTTGGGGTTTGTGGAGACTGAACTTCTTTCTTTGCAGCCCTTCCCTCCCCAGCTGGCGCCTCCAGACCCAGGGGGAAGAGGAGCCCCGGGAAGGGGGGCAGTAGTGGTTCCACGTGCGTCAGGGCATCACAAAGTGATAACTTGTTGAGAATCTGGCTCTTCATTGTGATAACTTGTTGAGAATCTGGCTCTTCATTCTCTCTCTCCTTTTTCTTAGAGTGGACTCTGACCATGGCTGGCCTCCTTTCAGAACTAGGGCAAGTACCCTGTCCTAAGGAAGGTATTGGTTGAGACAGGATTGCCTTGCTGTTTATACAGCAAGTCTGTGTATTAGTTTGTGAAGCCTGCGATCACAGAGTACTGCAGGTTGAGTGGCGTGAACAGCTACCCAGGGCTCTTCTGAGACCTCTCTCCATGACTTGTGGGTGACCGCCTTCTCCCCGTGTCTTTATGTCATCCTCTGTGTCTGTGTTTAAATTTCCTCCTCTTATAAGGACGCGGTTATACTGGATTAACACCTACCCTGATGATCTTGTTTTAACTTAAGTGAAGTCGTGCAGTCTTGTCTGACTCTGAGGCCCCATGGATTGCCTACTAGACTCCTCCGTCCATGGGATTTTTCAGGCAAGAGTACTGGAGTGGGTTTCCATTTCCTTCTCCAGGGGATCTTGCCAACCCAGGGATTGAACCTGGGTCTCCCGCATTGTAGGCAGACGCTTTACTGTCTGAGCCACCAGGAAAGTCCTTGTTTTAACTTAATTACCTCTTTAAAGACTGTATTTCTAAATACAGTCACATTCTGAGGGACTTCAATCTATGAATTAATATATGAATTTTATATCCCATAACAGTAGATATGGAAACACATCCTAATATTTGATGTGAATAGTAAAAATCATCAATGTATTTGTAATTTAAAAGCAAGCTTCCTGGATGCTGCTTTAGTGTACAACGTGTCCTTTTCCCTTCCCCCAACAAAAAATACCAGAAATAAGTACAAGAGCACAGTCATCTACAATGATTGAGTTTAGTGGAGGAAAGTACTTAACTGACGCTTTCCTTCATGTCTGCATCTCTTACTCTGTATTCAAGTTTTAGGTTTGTAAGGAAAGGAGAAATCAGTCATGATAGACACTGCTCTGTAGTAGTCCTAATATACTTCTCTGAGCAGATTGTACATTGTTGTACAAGTACTCCAAACCTGTGCAAGTCTTGCTGCAGTTTGCTCACTCACTAACACATCTTCAAAGTCATGTGGTGGCAGCTGTCAGAATTGGAACCTTGGGGCCCAAAGGAGATTCTGTAGTGGCTCTATCTGGTGCCACCTTTATCAGAATCACATGTGGTGCTTTAAACGTGCTCATCATGGGACTGTATCTAGTGCATCAGTGTCTTTGGAAATAGGGCCTGGGAACATGCATTTTAAACACACACATCAGGAAATTCTCAGGCAGGTAGAACTGGAGCACTACTGTGCTGTTGGCAGAACTTGCAAATCTGCACCACCATGTAATGCTCACAGTCATTTCACTTGTCAGAAGCCACTGTTTCTGCTGCTGCTGCTGCTGCTTCTGCTGCTAAGTCGCTTCAGTCGTGTCCGACTCTGTGAGACCCCATAGATGGCAGCCCCAGGCTCCCCCGTCCCTGGGATTCTACAGGCAAGAACACTGGAGTGGGTTGCCATTTCCTTCTCCAGTGCATGAAAGTGGAAAGTGAAAAGTAAAAGTGAAGTCCCTCAGTTGTGTCTGACCCTCAGCAACCCCATGGACTGCAGCCCACCAGGCTCCTCCATTCATGGGATTTTCCAGGCAGGAGTCCTGGAGTAGGGTGCCATTGCCTTCTCCGCACTGTTTCTAGGTAAATAATTTAATGCTGTGGCTTCTGGCTCCTGCCGTCTTCCTTCCATGTTTGGCCTCATTAGAACAGGGTCGAAATTTTCTTGTCCCCAAGTCCCCTACCCTCTGCCTTTGGAATTATTATGTTTAATTTGGTGTCAGGTGTCTCCTGGGATCATGCTTCTTTGTGATGGTGGGTAGTTTCTAGAACCTTGTATGATATCTAGGAAACAGACTAACCATATGACACAGAGGTTTTATTTGAAATACTTAGGACCAATGTCATTTGGAGGCATTTTTCTAATTATCTGTGATCTGTGTTCAGTGTAGACTAGATTATACCATCCCAGAATATGGTTAACCTGGCAGGGGGTAAAATATGAACAGATAAATTAACAAGTCGTTCTTTTGTTGAACGCTGATCTTTTAGTTTCCAGTTCTAATTATGTGAGCATGTCATCTTTTCAGCTTGAGAATTTCTTCTTTGGATCATTGATTCCTTGGAAAATGCTGATGTCCAGGAGCAAAACCCAGCTGCCTTGCCTTCTCTCCTGCTGTTCGCTGGTGGTGCCCAGCCCCTTGTTTACAGCCCAAGACCATGATCACTGTGGTCAGCTCGACCACACACGTCCCTCTTAAAAGTTTGTCTTCTAGGTAGAAGAATTTTTTTAAGCAGTGTTCTGTTTTGCACAGTGCATGAAATAATATTAGTAAGTTATAAATCGAGCCTTTGATGTTTAGGACCATATGCAGTAGTTATACAGAGTGTAGTGGCATTGACAATTTAGCAGATTTTCATGGTAGTCAAACTGTCAGGGCTGGCACAGAAAGATGAAGACTGTGATATTCTCCTATTGAAAGAAAGTCACATCAAATAGACAGTTTGAGCCTTTGAAAAGACATGGAGAAACATTATAATGTTAGTTAAGAGCACAGTTTTAGTTTAAGAACTGAACAGACCTACAACATACTTCCTGGGTGTTTTTAGGGAGTTGTTTACCCTCTCAAAGGCTGTTTCCTCTCCTTAAAATGAGGATAATAATAGTTTCTAACATAATAAGGATCAAAACATACAATTAATGCATGTAGTATAGTGCCCGCCATGTTATAAGGGTATTTGTGTGCATTTTGTGATCCTATGAATGTTATTTTTAATATTGAGATAGTTATTTGGCATGATGCATAACAAAATTGAGAGCATTGTAGTCCATTAGTTCACCTTCATTTTTATGTAAATATAATAGTAATCCAACTTGGAGTTGGTTAATGTATTTTATTACAGGTTGAAAGTGGCTAATTGTCAAGCTGCACTGAGGATGGTAAGGCTGTGTCTGAATGCCAGGGTGACTGCTGGGGTGTTTATACAGGTTTTAGAGGGAAGATTGGAGACATCCATGCTGTGCATTTGCCAGTCCTCTATGGCATAGCTAAGCTCTTTGATCAGTACTGTTTTCTTCTATACCTTTTTATACTAGATAGAAACAACTGTTTCTATAAGATAATTAAAATAGTTAAATCTGATGCTAATATTTTTTCCCGTGTGACCATCCATACTGTATGTATTTATGGTTTGGATATATTATACTTCATCAGATAGAGTAGAAAATTTAAGGAAAGCACCATTTTACATAAGTATAGAGGAACTAAATTAACTTCTGCTGTTTATTAACCGTTCCTTTTTTTTTGTTGTTAGGTTTTAATTGTTGCTGTGCAGTCTTGCCTGTCTTGCAGCTTCTAATAATTTTAAAATGTGTGTTTCAAATATTTGAGTTGTTTAATAAAGCAATAAAAAATCTATTTAAAAATCAAAATTGCTTAATTGTACAGAGGCTAGATGAGTGCAAATTTTTTTAAAATTTAATTTTACTTTTGGCTACACTGGGTCTTTCTTGCTGCACGCGGGCTGTCTCTAGTCGTGGTGAGTGGGGGCTGCTCTCTAGGCGTGGTGCATAGGCTTCTCATAGCTGTGGCTTCTCTCGGTGTGGAACCCAAGCTACAGCATATGGGCTCAGTATTTGTGGTGCTTGTGCTTAGTTACCCTGTGGCAGGTGAAATCTTCTCAGGCCAGGGATAGAACCCATGTGCCCTGCACTGGCAGTCAGATTCTTAACCACTGGGCCACCTGGGAAGTCCGATGGGTGCATATTTGCGATACTGTTGCAGCCAGTCACATTTATCTTTTATAGGTGGGGGTAGAAATCTCGATCCTTTATGCACATATCCTACCTCACTTTCTTCCTCCACAAAATGCACAATGGTGTGTGGTTGGGGTGGAGATGACCTATTCTGTCAACAGATAATCTGTGAGTCTGCATTGATATGTATATTGGAAGGGCCAGGGAATTTGTGGTGCTTCTCTCCATATATTCTCATTGTTCAGTTGTGGTGAAGATTTTGTGTCATCACAAGTTGTTGAATTAATAATAACAGGTAATATCCTGAGAAAAAGGACTTTATGTTTCAGAGATTTATGTCCTTCAAAGGATGAATTAATATAACCAACTTAAGGTACTAAAATAGCATAGTGAAAGTGAAGTTGCTTAGTCGTGTCTGATTCTTTGTGACCCCATGGACTGTAGCCTACCAGGCTTCTCTGTCCATGGGATTTTCCAGGCAAGAATACTTCAGTGAGTTGCCATTTCTTTCTCCAGGGGATCTTCCCTACCCAGGGATCAAACCCAGATCTCCCACATTGCAGGCAGACACTTTACCCTCTGAGCCACCAGGGAAGCCCAAAATAGCATAGTTACATGCAATTAAATAGACATTTTTAGCAGATGGACTGATTTTCTGAGAATGGTTCAGATATAATTTCCAGCTGTCTAGTGGGTCATAATGATTTATATGTCAAATGAAACTAATGTGGGCTTAAGTAGTATGATTAAGCCAGTCTTTCTGGATCACTCTTTTCATTTTAAATTGCCCCACCAACCCCCCTCCCGCGCACACACAAGCCAGAAGTGAGAGGTATTTACAGAATTTTAGGTGTGGAAATGATCCTTACTGTTGTTGGTACTTGTTCATACAGGATTGTTCATATTAAACCAGACTTAAATTCTACATACAAGACTTCCACAGAGGAGCTCAATATGGCAGAGTAGAAGGATGTGGAGCTCACGTCCCCCTTCAAGTTATATATATAAAAATACATCTATATGTGGAGCAATTCTCACAGGATACCCACTGGAAGCTTACAGATCTCATACAGCCAACGCTGCAAGAAAGATCCCCACATTACTGAATAGGATGAAGGAGAAAAAAAGAGGAAGAATGGGGAGGGAAACTGCCCTGGGTGGGAGCTGTGAAGTAAGAAAGGTCCCATCACTCTGGCTGGAGATCTGCTGAGACAGCAAGGGAGCTTCCGAGGCTGGAGAGGAGAGTGTGCAAGCTTGTCTGCAGTCCTTCAGGGTAGAGGAACACCAACACAGATGGTCCTGGCCGCATCGCAGCCCTTCCCCAGCCTGAGACGCATGCTTGCTGATGTGTGCACTGACAGGGAGCTGAAACTCAGGCTTCAGTGGATAGATCGGGGGGGTGCGACTTGATTTGGCCGTGCAGGGACAGCCCAAAGGGCCTAAGTGTAGTGCAGACTGCAGCTAGGGGCACGTGCAGGATGGAGTGCAGGCCTGCTGTAGGAGTCCCATCGTCAGCATGGAAGGGACGGGGCATGGTCTGCCACGACTTCACTGTTGGCATGCTTGCAGTGGGGCATGGATCTGTGAAGTTTGTGGGCTCTCACACACATACACACATGTGGAGGGGGACCTGAAATCTGAACAAGTTACTGGCAGTCCCACTGTGGGTGCCAGGATGTGGCTACAGTGGGTTCTTGCTCTGGTGAATTTGGAGACTTGGCTCATACACCCACGTGTCTAAAGCCCTTTCGAGTCAATTATCTGCAGGTTGGGGACATGGCTTCTGTGTGTTTCTGTGCAAGTGGCTTTGTGAGTGCACATGTGTGCCTAAGCAGCTTTCCTAGCCAATTATAAGGGACCGCAAGCAGACGTCACCAGTGAAGGTGGTGCTGGCAGCAGTCATCTTTGCGGGTATGCACAGCAGGTGGCAGGTGGTATCAGAGAATTGCACGTCCCGGTGGACAACTCCTGTGGAAGAATGTGCAGCAACTTCTTTCCCAGTGGAGTCCTCCAGGTGGGCCTACCTCATACCACAGCTTAGAATCATATCTGTGGCTTTTACTCCAGCAACCGGAGAGCAGACTCTGCCCCTTTGACAGGGTGATGATAAATGCAGAGCAAAGAGGTCAACCTGCCCAATATCCAGTGTGGGATCTGGTCACCACAGCACCTCTGTCAAGGGGATAGTGGCCAGGACACCCTCAGGAAAGACATGGCATGCATCTATACCAAATTCACTGGACTCAAGCAGGCTATGCAGAAATGCTCTCACATAAAAACAGCCCTTCAAGGTGAAAGTAGATAACTATTTTTCATAGAAAAATTGAAGAAAAATGAAAAAGCAGAGGAACCACTCCCAATTACAAGAACAAGAGGAATCCCTTCAAGAAAAATACAATGAGACAGACCTTTCCAGTCTACCAGATTCTGAGTTCAAAAAGGAGGTAATAAAATTACTGAAGGGATTAAAAAGGTTATTGATAGAAATGCAGATCACCACAACTAGGAATTAGAAACTGTAAAGAAGAGCTAATTAAAATTAGACAAATCAATCATTGAGATAAAGTGATCTAAAGACAATAAATAGCAAACTAAATAATGCAGAAGAATAAGTAGTCTGAAGGGTAGAATAATGGAAATCACCCAATTAGAGGGGCAAACAAAAGACAAATGAAAAAAATTAGACATATGGATCAATGGAACAGAACAGAGAGCTCAGAAACACACACACACAGACACCTACATCGATTAATCTTCAGCAAAGGAGGCAAGAGTATACCATGAAGAAAAGATAGTCTTTCAGCAACTAGTGTTGGAAAAGCTGGACAGCTATATGTAAACCAGTGAACTTAGAACACTCCCTCATGCCACACACAAAAATAAACTCAAAATTGCTTAAAGACTTAAATAAAAGACAAGTCATCATGAAACTCCTAGAAGAGAACATAGGCAAAACGTTTTCTGGCATAAATCCTAACAGTGTTTTCTTAGCTCATTCTCCCAAGGCAGTAGAAATAAAAGTAGTAATAAATGAATGGGACATAATCAAACTTATAAGCTTTTACACAGCACAGGAAACCATCAAAAAAATGAAAAGACAACCTGTGGAAGGGGAGAAAATATATTTGCAAACAATTCAACCTACATTTTAATTTCCAATAATATACAGACAGCTCATACAGTTCAATAACAACAATTAAAAAAATGGGCAGAAGACCTAAATATTCAGTTCTCCAAAGAAGACATACAGATGACTGATAGGCACATGAAAGATTTTCAGTGTCACTAATTACTAGAGAAATGCAATCAATCAAAACTGCAATGAGGTATCATGTCACACCAGTCAGGGTGGCCATCATCAAGAAGTCTACAAAAAAATTTTGGAGAGGGTGTGGATAGAAAGGAACCCTCCTACCCTGTTGGTGGGAATGTAAATTGATAATAGCTACTATAGAGAATAGTATGGAGTTGGGCTTCTCTCGTAGCTCAGTCAATAAAGAATCTGCCTGCAATGTGGAATCTGCCTGCAATGCAGGAGAGCTCGGTTCAATTCCTGGGTCCAGAAGATCCTCTGGAGAAGGAAATGACAACCCACTCTAGTATTCTTGCCCGGAAAATCCTGTGGACAGAGGAGCCTGGTGGGCTATAGTCCATAGAGTTGTAAGAGTTGGACATGACTTAGTGACCAAACCACCACCACCGCCATAAAAAACTAAAAACAGAGTTACCATATGATCAAACACTTCTACTCCTGAGCATATATCCAGAAGAGACAAAAGCTCTAATTAAAAAAGATACGTGCACCTCAGTGTTCATAGTAGCACTGTTTACAACAGCCAAGACATGGAAGCAACCCAAGTGTCCATCAACATGAATGGAGAAAGAGGATAATGACACACCATGGAATGATCAGGATTCAGTTCAGTAACACAGTAGTGTCCGACTCTTTGTAACCCCATGGACTGCCATACTGGCATGTATGGCAGTCCATACACACCATGGAATGTGACTCAGCTGTAAAAAAGAAATCATGCCGTTTCCTGCAACATGGATGGACCTAGAGATTATCCTACTAAGTGAAGTAAGACAGAGGAAGACATGGTATCACTTATATATGGAATCTTAAAAAGTATACAAATGAATTTATTTACAGAAAGACTCACAGATGCAGACTGTGTATATATGGTTATCAAACAGGAAATGGGGGATATATTGGGAGTATGGGACTAACAGATGTACACTACCATATATAAAATAGATTAACAAAAATTTGCTGTATAGCACAGGGAATTATGTTCAATATATTGTAACAACCTGTAACAGAAAAGATTCTGTAAAAGCAAACGTATATATGTATAACTGAATCATTTTGCTACATACCAGAAACTAACACTACATTGTAAATCAACTATACTTCAATGAAAAAAATTTTTTTCATTTCTGGTTTCCTCAGTGTGTATGCCCAGCAGTGGGATTGCTGGATCATAAGGCAGTTCTATTTGCAATTTTTTAAGGAATCTCCACACTGTTTTCCATAGTGGCTGTACTAGTTTGCATTCCCACCAGCAGTGTAAGAGGGTTCCCTTTTCTCCACATCCTCTCCAGCATTTATTGCTTGTAGACTTTTGGATCGCAGCCATTCTGACTGGTGTGAAATGATACCTCATTGTGGTCTTGATTTGCATTTCTCTGATAATAAGTGATGTTGAGCATCTTTTCATGTGTTTGTTAGCCATCCGTATGTCTTCTTTGGAGAAATGCCTATTTAGTTCTTTGGCCCATTTTTTGATTGGTTCGTTTATTTTTCTGGAGTTGAGCTGCATAAGTTGCTTGTATATCTTTGAGATTAGTTGTTTGTCAGTTGTTTCATTTGCTATTGTTTTCTCCCATTCCGAAGGCTGTCTTTTCACCTTGCTTATAGTTTCCTTTGTTGTGCAGAAGCTTTTAATTTTAATTAGATCCCATTTGTTTATTTTTGCTTTTATTTCCAGTATATTGGGAGGTGGATCATAGAGGATCCTGCTGTGATTTATGTCGGAGAGTGTTTTGCCTATGTTTTCCTCTAGGAGTTTTTGAAAGAGACACATGTACCCCAATGTTCATTGCAGCACTGTTTATAATAGCCAGGACATGGAAACAACCTAGATGTCCATCAGCAGATGAATGGATAAGAAAGCTGTGGTACATATACACAATGGAGTACTACTCAGCCCTTAAAAAGAATAAATTCGACTCAGTTCTAATGAGATGCATGAAACTGGAGCCGATTATACAGAGTGAAGTAAGCCAGAAAGAAAAACACCAATACAGTATACTGACAGATATATATGGAATTTAGAAGGATAGTAATGAAGACCCTCTGTGTGAGACAACAAAAGAGACTCAGAGGTATAGAATGGACTTTTGGACTCTGAGGGAGAGGGAGAGGGTGGGATGAATTGGGAGAACGGCATTGAAACATGTATACTATCTTGTAAGAATGAAGCGCCAGTCTATGTTCAATACAGGATGCAGGACGCATGGGGCGGGTGCACAGGATGATTCAGGGAGAGGATGTGGGGTGGGAGGTGGGAGGGGGCTTTGGCATTGGGAGATTGTGTTCACCTGTGGCTGATTCATGTCAATGTATGGCAAAACAAATACAGTATTGTAATTAAAAAAATAAATAAATTTAATAAAAAAATTAAAAAAAAAAGAAAAAAAATTTTTTTAAAAAGGAATGAAGGTCTACTGTGTATTATTCTGGGACAATCTCCATTGGTTCCTGATGATCTCTATACTCTAAGTGCTATGGGTCATTTCTTTAAAGATCAAGTTTGGGTCCTTTTCCTTGGATTTGATATTTTGAGCTACACATGGCTAGTGAGGATTCATTATCTACACAAGACTGGTCTCTTTCTTTTTTTTCTCTTTCTGCATGTATATTCTAACATTTTCTTCATTATCTCAGGCTCCTACAATTTGTAATTTTCTCTTTCCCATAGAACATTTTTACACTTCTTGTATTTATTAAAAATTTGCATTTTGTTTTACTTCTTCAGCTGTCTGTGAATAATTCGATTTTTTTCCAACTTATGATGGCTACTTAATTAAAAAAATTTTTTTTCCTCAGGTACACTAGTTTGGTGATCCATTTTATCCTTCTCTTACCATTCTGAGACTCCTTTACATCAACTTTGTCTTTCTAATTATATTAATAAAACAAGAGTTTTCTTGACTTATTTTTGCTTCTGTTGTACTCTAATGCAATATTACTTTGGAATTGAAAAGTTGATATAAAGTTGTAGAGCAATAAATAGGTAATATAAACATGTGTAATGAATAAGATTTCCTCTAGCAAACAAGAAAACAATTATCTACTTAGTTATCTGATTTAATTATTTTTGATCCCTCTGTGTAAATGAATAGACAGAATAAAATAGTACAGAGATCAAATCTCTTTTGTCTTCCTTTTTAAATGTTCAAGCAAAGATCTGAATGCCAGCATGCAATTTCACTAAATATATATGAATGATGTTTGGACATAGGAATGATTGGACTCTGGCTCCCATGAGGAAAAATCGAATTAAGCCTTGTAATTTCACTTCTGGAATGCCAGGGATACAATATAGTCTGGGGGACATATTTTGCCTGTAAAGATCATAATTAGATTTGCTGAACCAACTGTGTACCCAAAAGAATGCCTGAAAAATACTCCTGAACCTCAGGCAAGAAGAAATGAATAATTAGACTGCTACCCTGGGGTTAACCACTTAGGGAGTAAGTTTTGCATATGCTGCATATTAGAACAGGAGAGTAATTACACATTTCCCGTAAGACTGGAATTCTTTGAGAATACTTGTTAATTCTCAGATTCTTCTTTGAAAACAAGAATGAATAAAAGTAGATTTTACTTTAAACTTAAATTATTTAAAAATGAAATATTTATAGACAATAAGAATGTAGGTACCATTTGCATCCCTATTTTCATGACTGATCCTTCAGTTCAGATCAGTTCAGTCTCTCAGTCGTGTCTGACTCTGCAACCCCATTGACTGCAGCACACCAAGCCTCCCTGTCCATCACCAATTCCCAGAGTCTACCTAAACTCACGTCCACTGAGTTGGTGATGCCATCCAACCATCTCATCCTTGGTCGTCCCCTTCTCCTCCTACCTTCAATCTTTCCCAGCATCAGGGTTTTTCTAATGAGTGGGCTCTTCACGTCAGATGGCCAAAGTTTTGGAGCTTCAGCATCAGTCCTTCCAATGAATATTCAGGACTGATTTCCTTTAGGATGGACTGGTTTGATCTCCTTGCAGCCCAAGGGACTCTCAAGAGTCTTCTCCAACACCACAGTTCAAAAGAATCAATTATTTGACGCTCAGCTTTCTTTACGGTCCAACTCTCACATCCATACATGACGACTGGAAAAATATAGCTTTGTGTATATGGACCTTTTCCTGGCAAAGAGAAGTCTCTGCTTTTTAATATGCTGTCTATGTTTATTGTAGCTTTTCTTCCAAGGAGCAAGTGTCTTTTGATTTCATGGATGCAGTCACCATCTGCAGTGATTTTGGAACCCAAGAAAATTAAGTCTGTCACTGTTTGCATTGTTTCTCCATCTATTTTCCATGAAGTGATGGGACCAGATACCATGATTTTAGTTTTCTGCATGTTGAGCGATAAGCCAACTTTTTCACATTCCTCTTTCACCTTCATCAAGAGGCTCTTTAGTTCCTCTTCACTCTCTGCCATAAGGGTAGTGTCATCTGCATATCTGAGGTTATTGATACTTCTTCCAGCAATCTTAATTCCAGTTTGTGCTTCATCCAGCCCAGCATTTTGCATGATATACTCTGCATAGAAGTTAAATAAGCAGGGTGACGATATACAGCCTTGACCTCCTCCTTTCCCAGTTTGGCCAGTTTATTGTTCCATGTCTGGTTCTATCTATTGCTTCTTGACCTGCATACAGGGTTCTCAGGAGGCAGGTAAGGTGGTCTGGTATTTCTGTCTCCTTAAGAATTTTCCACAGTTTTTTGTGATCCACGCAGTCAAAGGCTTTTGAATAGCCAATAAAGCAGAGATAGATGTTTTTCTGGAATTCTCTTGGTTTTTTGATGATCCAACAGGTGTTGGCAATTTGATCTCTGGTTACTCTGCTTTTTCTAAATCCATCTTGAATATCTGGAAGTTCACGGTTCACTGCTGAAGCCTGGCTTGGAGAATTTTGAGCATTACTTGCTAGTGTGTGAGATGAGTGTAATTTTGCAGTAGTTTGAGCATTCTTTGGCTTTGCCTTTCTTGGGGACTGGAATGAAAACTGACCTTTTCCAGTTCTGTGGCCACTGCTGAGTTTTCCAAATTTGCTGGCATATTGAGTGCAGCACTTTCACAGCATCATCTTTCAGGATTTGAAATAGCTCAGCTGGAATTCCATCACCTCCACTAGCTTTGTTCATAGTGATGCTTCTTAAAGGCCACTTGACTTCGCATTCCAGGATGTCTGGCTCTAGGTGAGTGATTACACCATCATAATTAACTGGGCCGTGAAGATCTTTTTTGTATAGTTCTGTGAATTCTTGCCACCTCTTCTTAATATTTTCTGCTTCTGTTAGGTCCATACCATTTCTGTCCTTTATCGAGCCCATCTTTGCATGAAATGTTCCCTTGGTATCTCTAATTTTCTTGAAGAGATCTTTAGTCTTTCCCATTCTGTTGTTTTCCTCTATTTCTTTGCAATGATCACTGAGGAAGGCCAATAGATAAGCAGTTATAATGAGGGGGATTCAGACCACTACTATGTTGTGGTTGCTTTGTTTGCTTGGCATTGCTTAGGTACTCGTCAAAGGACTTTTAAGGAGGATGGCCATTATCAAGTAGCAATTCCAAAAGAACCTACTCAGTTCAGTTCAGTCGCTCAGTCATGTCTCTTTGCGACCCCATGAATCACAGCACGCCAGGCCTCCCTGTCCATCACCAACTCCTGGAGTTCACTCAGACTCACATCCATCGAGTTGGTGATGCCATCCAGCCATCTCATTCTCTGTCATCCCCTTCTCCTCCTGCCCCCAATCCTACCCAGCATCAGAGTCTTTTCCAATGAGTCAACTCTTTGCATGAGGTGGCCAAAGTACTGGAGTTTCAGCTAGCATCATTCCGTCCAAAGAAATACCAGGGCTGATCTCCTCCAGACTGGACTGGTTGGATCTCCTTGCAGTCCAAGGGACTCTCAAGAGTCTTGTCCAACACCACAGTTCAGAAGCATCAATTCTTCAGCGCTCAGCTTTCTTCACAGTGCAACTCTCACATCTATACATGACCACTGGAAAAACTATAGCCTTGACTAGACAGACTTTTGTTGGCAAAGTAATGTCTCTGCTTTTGAATATGCTGTCTAGGTTGGTCATAACTTTCCTTCCAAGGAGTAAGCGTCTTTTAATTTCATGGCTGCAGTCACCATCTGCAGTGATTTTGGAGCCCCCAAAATAAAGTCTGCCACTGTTTACATTGTTTCCCCATCTATTATTTGCCATGAAGTGATGGGACCGGATGCCATGATCTTCATTTTCTGAATGTTGAGCTTTAAGCCAACTTCCTCTTTCACTTTCATCAAGAGGCTTTTTAGTTCCTCTTCACTTTCTGCCATAAGGGTGGTGTCATCTGCATATCTGAGGTTATTGATATTTCTCCCGGCAATCCTGATTCCAGACAATGAGAAATTAATAATATCTTATGTCATTATCCTGGCTGCTTGTACAACGTTTAATGCTCAAGAATTTGTTTTAGAAGATTATGGCATAGCACCGTAGCTGTTATATTAAGATAAGGACTGAAGTTGAGGGCTTCCCTGGTGGTCCCATGGTTAAGACTCTGTGCTTCCCATGCAGAAGGTGCAGGCTCGATCCCTGGTCAGGGAATGAAGATCCCACGTGCTGCACAGGGTGGCCAAAAGAAAATACGAAAGTTGAAAGGACCTTTCCCTTTTTATGACATTTCGTATGATGCCATTGTTGCTGTTCTGTCACTAAGTCATGTCTGACTGTTTGCTACCCCATGAGTGCAGCACACCAGACTTCCCTGTCTTTACCATCTCCCAGAGTTTGCTCAAACTCATGTCCACTGAGTCGGTGATGCCATTCAACCGTCTCATCGTCTGTCTTCCCCTTCTTCTCCTGCCTTCAATCTTTCCCAGCATCAGGGTTTTTTTCAGTGAGTTGACTCTTCACATCAGGCAGCCAAAGTATTGGAGCTTCAGCATCAGTCCTTCCAATGAATATTCAGGGTTGATTTCCTTTAGGATTGATTGGTTTGATCTTACAGTCCAGGGACTCACAAGAGTCTTATTATCTAGCACTACAATTCAAAAACCTCAGCTTTTTGGCACTCAGCCTTATTTATGGTCTACCTCTGACTCCCATACATGACTACTGGAAAAACTATAGATTTGACTAGATGGACCTTTGTCAGCAAAGTGATGTCTCTGATTTTTAATACACTGTCTAGGTCTGTCGTAGCTTTTCTTCCAAGGAGCAAGTATCTTTTAATTTCATGGCTACAGTCACTGTCTGCAGTGATTTGGGAGCCCCAGAAAATGAAATCTGTCAGTGCTTCTGCTTTATCCCTATCTATTTGCCATGATGGGATTGGGTGCCATGATCTTAGTTTTTTGAATGTTGAGATTTAAAACAGCTTTTTCACTCTCCTCTTTCACCCTCATCAAGAGGCTCTTTCTTCACTTTCTTCCATTAGAATGGTATCATCTGCATATCTGAGATGCATATCATCTGCATCATCTGAGGTTGTTGATATTTCTCCTGGCAATCTTGATTCTAGCTTGTGCTTTATCCAGGCCGCCATTTCACATGATGTATTGTGCATATAAATTAAATAAGCAGGGTGCCAATATACAGCCTTTTCATACTCCTCCAATTTTGAACCAGTTAGTTGTTCCATATAAGGTTCTGATTGTTGCTTCTTGACTTACATACAGCTTTCTTAGGAGACAGGTAAAGTGGTCTGGTATTCCCATCTCTTTAAAAATTTTCCACAGTTTTTGTGGAATCCACACAGTCAAAGGCTTTCACCCTGTCAATGAGGCAGAAGTAGGTGTTTTTCTGAATTTCTCTTGCTTTCTCTATGATCCTGGAAATGTTGACAATGTGATCTCTGGTTCCTTTGCCTTTTCTAAATCTAGCTTATACATCTGGAAGTTCTCAGTGCATAGACTGTTGAAGCTTAGCTGGAAGGATTTTGAATAATACCTTGCTAGCTTGTGAAATGAGTGCAATTGTGTGGCAGTTTGAACATTCTTTGGCATTGCCTTTCTTAGGGATTGGAATGAAAACTGACCTTTTCCAGTCCTGTGGCCACTGCTGAGTTTTCCAAATTTGCTGATGTGTTAAGTGCAGCACTTTTACAGCATCATGTTTCAGGAATTGAAAGAGGTCAGCTGGAATTCCACCACCTCCACTGGCTTTGCTCATAGTAATGCTTCCTAAGGTCCACTTGACTTCACACTGGCTCTGAGTGACCACGCCATTGTGGTTATCTGGGTCATTAAGACCTTTTGTGTAGCCCTTCTGTATATTCTTGCCACCTCATTTTAATCTCTTCTGCTTCTTTTAGGTCCTTCTCATTTGTCCTTTATCATGTCCATTCTTGCATGAAATGATTCCATGCTCCCAGATAAATACAGTTGAAGGCATTTCATTCACAGTGAAAATTAATGTGTGTGTGTATCTCTGGCTGGGCTTTTCCCCTCCAGCTGGGAATATGGTTAAACACAGTTGTGCTTTTGTGATTTGCATGCCCTTGGGTTGAATATGGAAAATGATTTAGCTAATCTGGTTAATTATTGCTCTGTGTTTGATGTTGCAGGCATTAGATTCCGGGAGGTGGCAGAGAGGGACTGAGAGCCAAAACACGAATGTGGTGATGTGAGAGCACAAGTCAGAGCAAGAGACGTCAGGGTTGTTAGCAGGAGAAAGAGGCACACACAGACACAGAGAGGAGGGAGGAGGGAAGGAGAAAGAGGGAAGGAGGGAGAGAAAGAGAGTATGCAAAAACAAGCATCAGCAGGGAGAGAAACGGAAGGTTGGGAATGTGGTTGAGGAGGTCTTTGTTACAACCTTGGTCACTTCCTGTATTCCCCCTTGGTGAGTGATTATGGAGCAAATGTAAGTTTGTTATATGCTTTTTAAGAAGCAGAAAACCATTTGAGTGAGAAGTAGCAAACTTACCCCTATGGGTTAAATTTCTTTGATTTCCACTTAGTCCATGCTTTCAGATTCTGAACTTGGGTCCTGAGCTGTGTTCAATTCAGTTCAGTTCAGTTGCTCAGTCGTGTCTGACTCTTCGCAACCCCATGCATCGCAGCACGCCAGGCCTCCCTGTCCATCACCATCTTCCGGAGTTCACTCAGACTCACGTTCATCGAGTCCGTGATCTAGCCATCTCATCCTCTGTCGTCCCCTTGTCCTCCTGCCCCCAGTCCCTCCCAGCATCAGAGTCTTCAGAGTCTTTTCCAATGAGTTAACTCTTCTTATGAGGTAGCCAAAGTACTGGAGTTTCAGCTTTAGCATCATTCCTTCCAAAGAAATCCCAGGGTTGTTAATCATCACTTATATGGAAATAGGGTTACCCTGTTGCAAGTCCCAGTTTCAATCAGTAAGTCATTATGAAAATTAGTCTTAAAAATGTTGTGAAGGGGCCCTGCTTCCTAGGCAATAATTAAGCCTCTCAGCCACCCCTGGGTGTTTTTTTTTTTTTTCCTTCTTCTTCTTCTAGTTATTTTTTCTCCCAAACTTACTTTCTGCAAGTGGGAAGAGATAGCAGGTTGCTGCTGAATGAGGGATTCATTAGTTGAAGTAGATGAAGTTTCTATCAAGAGAAGGAATGAATGATCAAGATATTATAAAGCTAAAGAAAAGAAAGATATCCTACTTTCTTCTGGCCAAAATAAATATATATATATATATATTTTTAATGTGAACAGAACTTTTAAAACTGCAGGTGTTTTCATGGGAGTATTTTTTATCTCAAAACATGAAGCTAAATCTCTATCTTCAGTGGGGGCCAACTAAAAATTCTTGCCAACTTTAGTTTCTGGCATTTAGTTAGCAGGTGCTCAGAAATAGCAACACATAATAATAATAGTAATAATAATAATGATTAGCATCCATAAAGTGCCATGGTGGCTCAGCATTATTATTATATAAGTAGAGCCGATAAGTCTTATAGGCATGCTGCTTTGGTGACATCAGGCACCATTGCCATCTGTTCCCCCTCGGGAACCTGGGGTTTTAAAGGTTCTGTTGGCATTTTTTAAAAGTTAAACTTTCCAAAATCATTGGCTGTTGATCCATCAGTGAGAAATACAAGTGAGCTTGAATCTAAATATCAGTAGTTTTCCTGGCTCTTCGATTATTTAATTATGTACCCTACATAATTTTTAATGCACAGCCACAAAATTTATTTAATGAGAAAAAAAGGAGTCTAATATTTTTAAATTATTGAGAAAAAATACTGCATTTTTATTACTTTGAGGCAGTATTGTTTAAAGATCTTGCAAATAAAATTGTTTTATTTGTTGCATTTTATTTATTTTGCTGTAAATTTGCATTTTGTTTGCTTTTTAAGGGTGGTAGCATAGGAGGGTGGAAAATCCTGGGAGTTAAAAGACCCAGTCTTTTCTTTTTTTTTTTAATTGAAGGATAATTGCTTTACAGAATTTTGTTGTTTTCTGTCAAACCTCAGCATGAATCAGCCATAGGTATACATATATCCCCTCCCTTTTGAACCTTCCTCTCATCTCCTGCCCCATCCCCCTCTAGATTGATACAGAGCCTCTGTTTGACTTTCCTGAGCCATATAGCAAATTCCCATTGGCTATCTATTTTACATATGGTAACGTAAGTTTTCATGTTATTCTTTTTTTTTAAATGTTATTCTTTCCATACGTCTAACCCTCTCCTCCCCTTTCCCCATGTCCATAAGTCTAGTCTCTATGTCTGTTTCTCCATTGCTTCCCTGAAAATAAATTCTTCAGTACCATTTTTCTAGATTGTGTATATATGCATTAGAATACAATATTTTTCTTTCTCTTTCTGACTCACTTCACTCTGTATAATAGGTTACTCAAATGCATTCCTTTTATGGCTGAATAATATTTCATTGTGTATATGTACCACAACTTCTTTATCCATTCGTCTGTCCATGGACATCTAGGTTGCTTCCATGTGCTAGCTATTGTAAACAGTGCTGCATTGAACAATGGGATACATGTGTCTTTTTCAGTTTTGGTTTCCTCAGGGTATATGCCTAGGAGTGAGATTGCTGGGTCATATGGTGATTTTATTCCTAGTTTTTAAGGAATCTCCATACCATTTTCCATTGTGCCTGTTAATTTACATTCCCACCAACAGTGCAAGAGCATTCCTTTTTCTCCATACCCTCGCCAACATTTACTGTTTGGAGACTTTTAAATGAGGCCTGACTGGTGTGAGGTGATATCTCATTGTAGTTTTGATTTCCTTTTCTCTAATAATGAGTGATGTTGATCATCTGAGTTAAAAGACCCAGTCTTGATGCCCTCCCTCAGTTATTTCGTTTGTGGACAGGTGCCAGTGTTTTTACATCCTGAGTTTCACTTTGAATTCTTGCTACATAGATTTTCAGAGGTTTCCTTAACATTTATGTTCTCAAACTGATATGGATCCATGTTGTTCCTTGCGTGAGTCCTATGGGACATGACCAAAGGGAATTTTAAAATGAGTTTGATTTCTTACATTGCTTCTGTAAATTAAGCTTATCTATTATATAAGTATGAGCTGAAGAAATGATGCTTTTGAACTGTGGTTCTGGAGAAGACTCTTGAGAGTCCCTTGGACTGCATGGAGATCAAACCAGTCAATCCTAAAGGAAATCAACCCTGAATATTTGTTGGAAGGACTGATGCTGAAGCTCTAATGCTTTGGCCACCTGATGTGAAGAGCTGACTCACTGGAAAAGACCTGATGCTGGGAAAGCTTGAGGGCAGGAGGAGAAGGGGACGACAGAGGATGAGATGGCTGGATGGCATCATTGATTCGATGGGCATGAATTTGAGCAAACTCCAGGAGATAGTGAAGCCTGGTGTAATGCAGTCTATGAGATCACAAAGAGTCAGGCATGACTGAGTAATTGTACAATAACAACGATATTTTATTATTGTAACAACTCATTCAATAACAACAATTGTATGAGTACTTGAAACTTGGAGATTTCTATGGATTGATCATTGATATATATGTAGACATACATATATCTAGTGTTTTTTTTAAATCCATGCTGTTTTCAAAGTGGAATGTTTAAGACAAGTATGAGATGACTGGATGTTGATGTACTGCCAAATCCTGCACTTTAACAAGGCCCTAATGCCTTTCCCACATATTGAACTGTCACAGCAATGATCAGTGGCTTAGAATGCCTCCTGAATTCCTGACCAGCTGCCAAAACAAGTGCTTAAGTAAATGTTTCCTGATGTCTGGTGACCGTCAGTGTCCCTCTTATCCAGTGGTTATGAGCTGAGATTTGAAAGATGTAACTGTTTGTAGTTCAGTGAAATCTATGAAGGAGCTTTGTTGTTGTGGTCCACTGGATGAGGGAGAGCAAGTAAAGCCTTTCAGAGGACGGACGCACTCATCTTAACATCTGTTTCCTTAGAGACCACAGTGGGTCTGTGAACTGCCTGATGACTCTCATGGCAGCATCATGCAAGTTCCAGGAGGAGACAAGCCCTGTTCTAAGATCCCCCCCACGCTTGGAACCCTCCAGTAGAATCCTAAGACTGTTGGATACCATATCTCTGAATAACAATGTGAGCCCTGGTAAGCTGGATGTAGCGGAGCCCATCTCAGACTTCCTCCAGTTCTCCAAAGCTCTGTGTGTGGCACCAGGGGTGGTGCCTGGTCCAGGATTGCATGTTTCTTGTTATGGTGGCTGATCTGCAGGAATACAAGTCTTAAACCTCAGTCTGTTCAGTTCAGTTGTTAGTCATGTCCAACTCTTTGCAACCCCATGGACTGTAGAACATCAGGCCTCGTTGTCCATCACCAACTCCTGGAGTTTACCCAAACTCATGTCCATTGAGTCAGTGATGCCATTCAGCCATCTTATCCTCTGTCATCTTCTCTCTCCTCCCACCTTCAATCTTTCCCAGCATCAGGGTCTTTTCAAATGAGTCAGCTCTTCACATCAGGTGGCCAAAGTATTAGAGTTTCAGCTTCAAGATCAGTTCTTCCAATGAACACTCAGGACTGATCTGCTTTAGGATGCACTGGTTGGATCTCCTTGCACTCCAAGGGACTCTCAAGAGTCTTCACCAGCACCACAGTTCAAAACCATCAATTCTTCACCACTCAGCTTTCTTTATAGTCCAACTCTCACATCCATACATGACTACTAGAAAAACATAGTCTCGAGTAGACGGACCTGTGCTGGCAAAGCAATGTCTTTGCTAGGCTGTCTAGGTTGGTCATAACTTTCCTTCCAAGGAGTAAGTGTTTTTAATTTCATGGCTGCAGTCACCATCTGAAGTGATTTTTGAGCACCCCCCCTCCCCCGAAATAAAATCTGCCACTGTTTCCACTGTTTCTCCATCTATTTGCCATGAAGTGATGGGACCAGATGCCATGATCTTAGTTTTCTGAATGCTGAGCTTTAAGCCAACTTTTCACTCTCCCCTTTCACTTTCATCAAGAGGCTCTTTAGTTCCTCTTCACTTTCTGCCATAAGGTTGTATCGATCTGCATATCTGAGGTTATTGATATTTCTCCTGGAAATCTCGATTCCAGCTTGAACTTCCTCCAGCCTGGAATTTCTCATGATGTACTCTGCATAGAGGTTAAATAAGATGAGATGAGTGCAATTGTGCGGTAGTTTGAGCATTCTTTTGCATTGCCTTTCTTAGGGATTGGAGTGAAAACTGACCTTTTCCAGTCCTGTGGCCACTGCTGAGTTTTCCAAATTTGCTGGCATATTGAGTGCAGCACTTTCACAGCATCATCTTTTAGGATTTGAAACCTAGACACTTGTAAAACTTTATTTTCCCAGAGACTGAAAGGAGAGCTAGCATTAAAAGGTGAGACCACCCTTTAATGGCCTAGCATTGAAGTTAGACCACTTGTAAGCTTGTTAGCACAGCAGCATGATAGTTAATAGATAAGTGGCTGCAGGTTTTGATCGGGGCCTACCTGCTCAATTCATGCAGGCTGTGTAGAGCCATTCTCAGTACGAGTGGTCCTCTGTTACTGAGTCCAAGCTCGCTCTACTCACTGCTCAGTAGGTCAATAAATCCCAGAGACTGAGGTGTTGAGACAAGGAAAATGAGTTTATTCAGAAAGCTGGCTGACCAAGAAGATGGCACATTAGTGTTTCCAAATAATTGTTGTTGGGGCCTGAATGCCATATTGTTTTATGGATCAGAGTTGGAGGAGGTGAGGAAACAAAGAGATCACTTAATTCTTGCACATCTCTCCTAGAATGGGGAACCTCGGGCAGGGGGATGTGTTCGTTTCACTTCCTCACAGTCCTCTACGGGTGGGCAGGCTCAGGTTATCTCCCTAACAACAAAAGGGGCAAGATAAGGGTAAAAGTCACAGAAGCAGATCCAGTATGAATTCAGAATTAACCCTTACATCTCCACTGTTTCAGCACTGTTCTGAATGAGGGTTTGTCCTCATTTTGTTCAGTGTGAGGAATTTCACATTTTTGCTCTAAAGAGAACCATTTATCCCTGTTCCGTTTCCTGTTAGGAAAAGACTGACTGTTGATGTCTGCTAGGGGTACTGAGGAGGGATGGAGTGTGGTGGAGTAATTAATAATCTAAACTGGATGATACTATATTTTAAAGTTACAGTAAAGTTTAAAGTTTAGGGCTTCCCTTGTAGCTTAGCTGGTAAAGAATCTGTCTGCAGTGCAGGAGACCCTGATTTGATTCCTGGGTCAGGAAAATCCCCTGGAGAATGGATAGACTACCCACACCAGTATTCTTGGGCTTCCCTGGTGTCTCAGGTGGTAAAGAATCTGCCTGCAATGCGGGAGACCTGGGTTTGATCCCTGGATTGGGAAAATCCCTTGGAGGAGGTCATGGCAACCGACTCCAGTGTTCTTGCCTGGAGAATTCCATGGACAGAGGAGCCTAGTGGGCTACAGTCTATGGGGTCACAAAGAGTTGGACATGACTGAGCAATTAAGCATAGTCCAAGGAACTCTCAAGAGTCTTCTTCAGCACCACAGTTTGAAAGCATTTATTCTTTGGCACCTAAAGTTATAGCCTCTCTTCCTGCGGATCATGTATAATGCCAGAATGTTTCTCAACTCAGTGTTCCAAGTAGTTGTTGTTGTTCTTGCTCAGTTGTGTCTGACTCTTTGCAATTCCATGGACTTCAGGACCCCAGACTTCTCTGTCCTTAACCATCTCCCAGAGCTTGCCCAAACTCATGTCCATTGAGTCTGTGAGGCCATCCAACCATCTCATCCACTGTCATTCCCTTTTCTTTCGCCTTCAGTCTTTCCCAGCATCAGGGTCTTTTCTGATGAGTGGGCTTTTTGTGTCAGATGGCCAAAGTTGTGGAGCTTCAGCATCAGTCCTTCCAGTGAATATTCAGAAACGATTTCCTTTAGGATTGACCGATTTGATCTCCTTGCAATCCAAGGAACTCTCAAGAGTCTTCTTCAACACCACAGTTTGAAAGCATTGATTCTTTGGCACTCAGCTTTCTTTATAGTCCAGCTCTCACATCCATACATGACTACTGGGAAGACTATATCTTTGAGTATATGGACCTTTGTCAGCAAAGTAACGTCTCTGCTTTTTAACACACTGTCTAGGTTGGTCATAGCTTTTCTTCCAAGAAGCAAGCATTTTTAAATTTCATGACTGCAGTCACCATCTGCAGTGATTTTGGAGCCCCAAGAAAATAAAGTCTGTCACTGTTTCCATTGTTTCCCCATCTATTTGCCATGAAGTGATGGGACTGGATGCCATGATCTTCATTTTTTGAACACTGAGTTTTAAGCCAGCTTTTTCACTCTCTTCTTTCACCTTCATCAAAAGGCTCTTTAGTTCTCTTAGCTTTCCACCATAAGCGTGGTGTCATCTGCATATCTGAGGTTACTGATATTTCTTCCAGCAATCTTGATTCTGGCTTGTGCTTTATCCTGCCTGACATTTCACATGATGTACTCTGTATGTAAGTTAAATAAGCAGGGCGACGGCATGCAGCCTTGACATACTCCTTTCCCAATTTTGAACCAGTCCATTGTTCCATGTTCAGTTCTAGCTGTTGCTTCTTGAACTGCATACAGTTTTCTCAGGAGGCAGGAAAGGTGGTGTGGTATTCCCATCTCTTAAAAATTTTTTAAAAAATGTATTTATTTATTTTAACTGGAGGCTAATTACTTTACAACATTGTAGTGATTTTGCCATACATTGACATGCATCAGCCATGGGTGTACATGTGTCCCCCATCCTGAACCCCCATCCCATCCCTCAAGGTCATCCCAGTGCACCAGCCCTGAGCACCCTGTATCATGCATCGAACCTGGACTGGTAATCTATTTCACATATTGTAATATGCATGTTTCAGTGCTATTCTCTCAAATCATCCCACCCTTGCCTTCTCCCACAGAGTCCAAAAGTCTGTTATTTACATCTGTGTCTCTTTTGCTATCTTGCACATAGGGTCGATACCATTTTTCTAAATTCCATATGTATGCATATATTAATATCCTATTTTGGTGTTTTTCTTTCTGACTTACTTCACTCTGTATAATAGGCTCCAGATTCACCCACCTTATTAGAACTGATTCAAATGCATTCTTTTTAATAGCCGAGTAGTATTTCATTGTGTATATGTAGGTATTCTCATCTCTTTAAGAATTTTCCACTGTTTGTTGTTTCAAGTCATCACTGCTACTCATTTGGCCTTGATTCATGAGCTGATGCAGGTTTGCTACTTCTGTTTTAGCTCAATTAGTTTCTCTGCTTCCTTCTTTAGAAATTTATATTCAAAAGTGGCTTTTGGATCTTTTAAAAGCAGGTCTCAGTTGGTATCCCTTGGCTTTGGCAGAAAAAAGAGCTGGGACTAGAGATATCAGGGGGTTGGCTTGGAGTCCCTGCTTTTTCCCAGTGCGTCTCCCTGTCACCAAGGGGTAGTGTGTCCTTGGACTAGGCTAGAGGGCCTCATAAGACACTTACCTTCAAGGACAGTGAACTTGTTAATATGCCTTCTTCTTGGACAAGTTTAATTCCTTCTTACTACTCTCTCCCATGGGACTTTATGGACCTTTATTTATATGGACTTTGAAAATAGTGGCTTTGTGTGAGCTCTTGTAAAGTGAAAGGGAAAGTATTAGTCACTCAGTCATGTCCGACTCTTTGCAACTCCATGGGCTGTGGCCTCTGTCCATGGACTTCTCCAGGCAAGAATGCTTCAGTGGGTAGCCATTCCTTCCCCCGGGATCTTTCCCACTCAGGGATCAAATCTGGCTCTCCCACACTGTGCAGATTCTTTACTGTCTGACCCACCAGGGAAGCCCCAACTATTGTAAAAGGCTAAATGAATTCATCTTTGAACTTAACATTTTAGAACGTTCCTTTTAGAATCACTATGCAGGCTTGGCTGTGAGTTACCCAGAATTTGGAGTGTAAATAGTGAAAGAAATAGAAATCTGCTGCCTGTCTGTGGCCCCTCTGGCCACCCATCTCTTTGTAGCATTTTTAATTGGCGCTCTCGTTGCTTGGACCAGCCCTTGTCAGTGTTCTAATTTTTCAGGGCAGAGCTGTGTCTTCAGACAGAATCCATTGACTTAAACAATAGACCTTCTTGTCAGTTCTGCTGCTTTCAATAATTTACCTTGACTTGAAGTTCATTAGTGTGTGCCGTTGGCAAAAGAGGCATACCTCCAAACTCAGCTAATTACTCAGCTATTCAGTAGCAGCATGAGTAAGTAGAGCCTAGCCATCTCCACAAAGGGGGCTTCTCTGCCAGAGCCAGCCTCAAATGTAGTAGGTGACCGAGACAGGGCTAGCATTGATGAACCCAAACCAGAGGAGGCGTGAAACTTTGAAGGCAACTGTTAGTACATCCATTCCTCCCCTAATATATTCCCTTTCCACATTGCTGTGGAAGTACTGCTGAGCCAGTGCCCATCCCCAAAGCTGGAAGTACAAAGGAATTGGGGTGGAGTGGGGGAGCGGACACCAGAGAGCCCTAGAAAGTCAGGTACTGACTTTGGAATTTAGTAGTAACTGGTGAAAGAGCTGAGGCTTAGCTCACGCTTGGCAAACCATCAAGTATAGTTGTGCCTGTTGCTCACTGCACAAGGGCGCTGAGCCAGAGGGTTAAGTGGGGTCAGAATCCAACCCTTGTTCTGTCTGGCAGAAGATGGTATTGGCCTGGAGAAAGGGAGGCCTTGTTCAAAGGCTGGCATGGACACTGTCCTCTTCCCACGCCACGCATACACACAGGGCTCGTCTGCTCAGGGAGGGCGCCTTTCCCTAGTCTGCTCAACGCTGCTCCGTGGGCTAGTGGGAGCTGTGCTGCTTATCCACAGTCCTCAGAGTATGTCAGACCTGTGTGAATTCTGAGTACATCTTGACCTCAGGGATCTCCTGAGGAGATGGGTTCTGAGAGATCCTCAAGGGCACAGGAAGATTTCAGGTGCACAGGGCAGCACGTGTGAGAGGACGTGTGTGCTCTGGGACTAAGTCGCGTCCAACTCCCTGCGACCCATGGCCTGTAGCCCACGAGGCTCCTCTGTCCATGGGATTTTCCAGGCAAGAAGACAGGAGTGGGTTGCCATTCCCTTCTCCAGGGGCTCTTCCCCAACCAGGGATCAAACCCGGGTCTCCAGCTTTGGCAGGTCAGTTCTTTACCGCTGAGCCCCCAAGGATTACACATGTAAGAGATCCTTCCCTTTGAACTCTTTCAGTCCTGCTCACTACTCAGGAAGAAGGTGTTGAAAAGGACTGTCAGCAGGCTTCCTTGGGGGCTCAGTAATAAAGAATCAACTTGCCAGTGTAGGAGACACAGGTTCAATCCCTGATTGGGGAAGGTCCCACATGCTGCGGAGCGACTAAGCCCGTGCACCACAACCACTGAGCCCATGTGCCTAGAGCTTGTGCTCTGCAACAAGAGAAGCTACTGCAAGGAAAAGCCCTTGCACTGCAGCCGGGGAGTAGCCCCCGCTCGATGCAACTAAAGAAAAGCCAACGCAGCATCAAAGACACAGCACAGCCCTAAATAAATAAATTAGAAAAAGATAAAGCACCGTCAGCAAGTGCTGGAGATGCCAGGTTAGCCGCCCAGCCCCATGAGAGCTAAACTTGGACCCAGAGACCTTCACGCATGTCGATAGCATTTGTGGTATTTATGTTTACAATGTTCTTTTATCTATGCCAAGGGGTCGGTCCTGGTTTCCTACTTAAAGAAGTGAAGTAATGCTTAAAATATAAGTAAATATATAAATAATGCTTTCTTCATTCTTTTAGTCAAATCTAAGTTGTCACTGGCACGGACTGAATTTAGGAAACAGATTTAGTGTGACAAGACCAAATATGAGAGTGAAGAAGAAAAGCCTTTTCAGAAACAATAATATAGGTTTCTGACAAATTCTAACGAGAGTAGAAGGAAGCATCTGCACTGTTGTTGGAGAGATTTGGGTCCCCACGTGCGGTGTGTGTTAGTGTGCATTTGTTCCACAAAGGAAAGTTGAGAGATTGTAAACTGAATTGTAGAGGGTGGGATTGGAATATGCAGGAGAGCCTGGAGCTATTTCGAAGTCAAGCAATTGATCCCACATTTGCCAGAAAGTTCCAGAAGGGAAACACAGCTATTAATTGAGATTTGACTCACAGGTCTCCCTTCCTATGTCCCTCGCCTTCATTCTCTCTCAGTCTTTCTCACACACAAGTGCACTCACACTTATACACACACCCCAACCCACCAAAGATTCAAATCTGCCATCTCCCTGGTAGGAGAATTTCCTATAGAAGCAACAATGTAAGTAACAGGCGAGCAGTGGGGAACTATAAAAGCATTGTTCTTAGACTTCTTCAGGTGAAAAAAACATTCAGCTCTTGGCATGAGCATGACTGAGATAACTGCAGTAAAAGCATTGTTTGGTATCCAGTGGCAACTGTTATTTACGTTTACATAAAGGGGAAAAAGTGTCCTCTGATATAATCTCAGAAAACTGCTGCCACAGGCTTTTGAAACAATTAGACTATTTCACAGAGCATTAAGCTTAACAATGTCAGTCTGTTCCTAAAAGCTCTTTAAGAAAATTTTTGCAATGAGGTCAAAATTTAGCTTGGCAAAAGAGAAACCTCAAAAGGCAATCTCATCCTTAAATTTTTTTTTAAATGGCTTTTTTGAGATATAATCAACCTAAAATAAACTACTTCAAGTATGTACTTTGCTCATCTGACATGTGTATATCAGTGAAACACTCACCATAGCCAAGAAAATGAACACTTTCATCACCCCTAGATGCTTTCTTTTGCACCTTGGTAGTCCCTACCTCCCATCTGCCTCTGTGCATCCCCTTCACAGGCAAGAAAGTGCCTCTGTCACTATAGATTAGTTTGTCCTTACTAGAGTTTTATATTAAGAGCACTTATATACTCACTCTTATCTGGCTTCTTTCAGCATAATTATTTTGAGATTCATATACATTGTATCTTAGTTCATTCCATTTTACTACTGAATAACATTCCATTCAGTAGTATGTATGGGTATGCCACAATCTATTACCATTCACCTTTTGATAGTCATTTGTTGGGTTGTTTGTAGCTTTGCTGCTGCTGCTAAGTCACTTCAGTCGTGTCCGACTCTGTGCAACGGCAGCCCACTAGGCTGCTCTGTCCCTGGGATTCTCCAGGCAAGAATACTGGAGTGGGTTGCTGTTTCCTTCTCCAATGCATGAAAGTGAAAAGTGGAAGTGAAGTCGCTCAGTCGTGCCCGACTCTTAGTGACCCCATGGACTGCAGCCCACCGGGCTTCTCTGTCCATGGGATTTTCCAGGCAAGAGTACTGGAATGGGGTGCCATTGCCTTCTCCGGTTTGTAGCTTTGAGTGAGTGAAGTCGCTCAGTCGTGTCCGACTGTTTGCGACCCAATGGACTGTAGCCTACCGGGCTTTTCCATCCATGGGATTCTCCAGGCAAGAATACTGGGGTGGGTTGCCATTTCCTTCTCCAGGGGATCTTCCTGATCCAGGGATCAAACTCAGGTCTCCCGTATGGCAGGCAGACACTTTTACCTCTGAGCCATCAGGAACAAATAAAACTACTATAAACATTTGTGTACATGTTTTGGTATGGATATATATTTTCTTTTCTCTTGAGTAAAACGCTAGAAGGGCAGCGGCTGATAGTTGTATGACTGACTAATAAATTATCCAATGTTTTCCAAAGAGTTATACCATTTTACATCCTCAACAAATGAGAGTTCTGCTGTTTCCCTATGTAGTAGAGTTCCAGTTCCTCTGCATCCTTGTAAACACTTGGCATGTTAGCCGTTTTCTCTCTTTGTGGTTTTAATTTGCATTTTCTGAGTAATGACACTGAAAAGTCAAAATGTTCATTGCTCAAATGTGTCTGAGTCTTTGTGACCCTATGTACTGTATAGTCCACAGGCTCCTCTGTCCACAGGATTCTCCAGGCAAGAGTACTGGATGGAATGGGTAGCCATTCCCTTCTCCAAGGGATCTTCCTGACCCAGGGATCAAACCTGAGTCTCCCCATTGCAGGCAGATTCTTTAATGTCTGTGCTACCAGGGAAACCTATTGAGAGTATCCTTTATGTATTATATACCATTTGTGTATCTTCTTTCATGAGGTATCTGCATATTTTAAAAATTTGGGCTGTTTTCTCATTCACTTATGAATCTTTTTATATATTCTGAATGTTTGTGCTTTAAAAATCTTTCAAAGAACTGAAGTTCTAAATTTAGATGAAATCCAATATAATTTTCATGGTTTAGGTGTTACATCTAAGAACGTCATCTTTGTTTAACCCAAAGTCACAATTATTTTTCCTACCTTTTCTTCTAGAAGTTTTATAATTTCAAGTTTTACATTTTTACCTGTTATCTATTTTTTGTTCAGTTTTCTCATATGGTGCATGATATGGATCAAAGTTCAACTGTTTGCAAATAGGTACCAGATGGTTACAGCATCATTTGCTAAAAAGTCTGTCCTTTTCTCCATGGAATAGCCATTGCATATTTATCAAAAATTGCTTGTTTATATATTTGTCAGTATGTCTATTTAACTCTGTTTCATTGATCTGTGTGCCTATTGCTGTTGTGATTACTGCAGCAAAGTCTTTAAATCAAGCAGTTGTTTTTGTTTTACTGGGTACTTTTTATTTACATATGAATTACAGAATCAGCCTGTCACTTTCTATAACAAGGCTGTTGAGGTTTTGATTGGGTGGTATTAAGTCTATACCCTGGAGAAGGAAGTGGCAACCCACTCCAGTATTCTTGCCTAGAGAATCCCATGGACAGAGAAGCCTGGTGGGCTACAGTCCATGGAGTCACAAAGAGTTGGACATGACTGAGCAACTAACACTAACGCTAATCTAGCACTAACACTAATCTATGAACAAGTCCGTAACTCTCCATTTATTTAGGTTTTCTTTACTCTGTTCCAGCAATGTTTTGTAGTTTTCAGTAAGCAATTCTTTCACAGTTTTATTAGATTTATCTTTCAGTGTTTTTTTAATTGTATTGTAAATGACTTAAAATTTTTTTGATTTCTTATTGTTGCTAGTGACTAGAAATACAATTGATTTTTGTATATTGATGTATCCTGCAACCTTACTAAAGGTAGAAGTAACTAGTTTGAGGACTCTGTTAGGTTTTCTACATATATAATTGTGGTGTCCTCCGATAAGATGATTTTACTTGTATAAGTCCGTCTAGTCAAAGCTACGGTTTTTCCAGCAGTCGTGTATGGATATGAGAGTTGGATTATAAAGAAAGCTGAGCACGAAAGAATTGATGCTTTTGAACTGTGGTGTTGGAGAAGAGTCTTGTAAGTCCCTTCGACTGCAAGGAAATCCAACCAGTCAATCCTAAAGGAAATCAGTCCTGAATATTCACTGGAAGGACTGATGCTGAAGCTGAAACTCCAATACTTTGGCCACCTGATGAGAAGAACTGACTCACTTGAAAAGACTCTGGTGCTGGGAAAGATTGAAGGTGGGAGGAGAAGGGGACGACAGAGGATGAGATGGTTGGATGGCATCATCGACTCAATGGACATGAGTTTGAGTATGCCCCTGGAGTTGGTGATGGGCAGATAGGGAGGCCTGGTGTGCTGCAGTCCATGGGGTCACAAAGAGCTGGACATGGCTGGGTGACTGAACTGAATTTTATTTGTAACTTCTTGATCCATGCTTTATGTAGAAATGTTTAGTTTCCAAACATTTGTTTAGTTTATAAATATTTGGGGGCTTCCCAGAGATCTGTTATTGATTTCTACTCTAATTCCATTGCAGTCAAAACTATGACTTGAAGTAGTTTAAAATCTGTTTAGGCTTGTTTTATGGCCCAGAATATATTCTATTTTGATAAATGTTCCATGAACTTGTGAAAAAGTGTGTATTTTACCTTTGATCTGTGGAGTATTCTATAATTGCCAATTAGGTCAAGGTAGTTGATAATATATCCTTATTGATTTTCTGTCTGCTTGTTCTACCAATTAATGAGAGAGGAGTATTGAAATCTCTGGTTATAACTATAGATTTGTCTATTTTCTGTTGCATTCCAATGAGTTTCTGTTTCATATATTTTGTAGCTCTGTTAATAGGTTCATAAACATTTAGGATTCTTATGTCATCTTGACTAATGACCACTTTATCAAGTGGCCATTTTTAATCTTGAAAATATTTCTTTGCTCTGAAATGTTCACTATTTGTTAACACTGTCACTCCAGTTATTTATTTATTTACTTTAAATACTGGGGCTGGCATGGTATATCTTTCCCCATTATTTTGTCTTTAATCTGTTTGTTTTTACATCTTAAGTGTGTTTCTTATAAGCAACATGTTTTTGTGCCTGTCTTTTTCATCAGGCTGACAACTTTTGACTTTAGATTGGGCTGTTAGACCACCTATATTGAATGTGATTATTAATATGGGTCAGTTTAAGTTTTGATCTTACTGTTTGTTTTCTAGTAATACCGTTTTTCCTTGTTCCCCTTTCCTTATTTTTATGGATTCGTTTGACGTTTTAAGAAAACACTGCATTTTAGTCACTCTGCTGACTTATTAGATATATCTGTTTTATTTTAATGGTTGCTTTAGAGTTTATTATATGTCTTAAACTGAGTCTAATGTGGTATTTTTCACTCACTGTATAAGGATCCTACAGTAGTATACTTTCATTTTACTTATTTCCCCAGCTTTTATGCTACTTTTTCATGCATTTTATTTATCTGTGTAGGTAAATAAATGTATATGTGTATATAAGAAACACCACAATCCATTGATATTGTTGTTTAAATAGTTATTAAAGAGACTTAAATAATAAAAAATATAGACAACAGTGCTGTATTATAATCATGAAATTTGTTAAGAGATGAGAACTTAAGTATCCCAACCACTAAAATAAATGGTATTTATGGGAACTTCCCTGGAAGACCAGTGGTTAAGATTGTTTCCACTGCAGGAGGTGGGGTTTGATTTCTGATTGAGGAATTAAGTTATCACATGTGGCACAATGTGGGGGAAAAAGATAATTATGTGATATGATAGTGGTACTAATTATTGCTACAGTGGCAATTATATTGCAATATACAAATGTATCAAATTAACATGTTGTATGCCTTAAATTTAACAGTGCTATATGTCAAATATATTTCAATTTTAACAAAGAAAAATTTTGGATAAAGTATGTATTTATCCATGTACTTCTGATGTCTTTCATACTTCTGTGCAGATCTATATTTCTGTTTGTTTTCACTTTTCTTCTGTTTAAAAGACTTCCTTTGACAATTTTTTAGCGCAGATCTTTTTTTTTTTTTAATTAAATTTATTTATTTTTTTAATTACAATACTGTATTTGTTTTGCCATACATTGACACGAATCAGCCATAGGTGAACACAATCTTAATGCGTTTGTATATCTGAAAAAGTTTTTATTTCCCCTTTGTTTTTGAAATATATTATTGCTATGTATACAGTTTTCTAGGTTGATAATATTTTTCCTTTCAGAACTTTAAAAATACTCAGTTATCTTCACACTTGAATTGTTCCTGATGAGAAATCTACTGTCTTGATCTTTGTTCCTGTGCTTATAATTTCGCTTTCTTCTTCTGGCTACTTTTAAGACTTTCTTTTATTATTCATTTTGAGTTTGATCATTATGTGTCTTGCTATAGTTAGTATTCATGTATCCTATCCTTGAGGTTCACTGAGGGTCTTAGATCTGTCAGTTTATAGTTTGCATCAAAATTGGAAAAATTTTAGCCTATATTTCCTTGAATATTTTCTCTATCTCCTACCTTCATTTCTTTAAGGAACTTCAATTACATACATCTTCCCTGATGGCTCAGAAGGTAAAGCGTCTCCTGCAATGCAGTAGACCCGGGTTCGATCCCTGGGTCCGGAAGATCCCTGGAGAAAGAAATGGCAACTCATTCCAGTATTCTTGCCTGGAGAATCCCATGGACAGAGAAGTCTGGTGGGCTACAGTCCACAGGGTCGCAAAGAGTCAGACATGACTGAGCGACTTCACTTTAGATAACAAAGTTGTTTTTCAGTTTATCAATGGTCTTTCCATTTTAAAAATTAATTTTTCTACCTTTGTTTCATTTTGAGTAGTTTTAATTACTTTGTTGTCAAGTTCCTTAATTACCTATAGGGAATCTCAGACTTAGCTTGTCAAAACTGAACTCTTGTGGGTGAGAAATGGGAAGGAAAGGTGAAATTAAGAATGGCATAAAAAAAAGAATGGCATTAAACTTCTGTGTTTTTTTTTTTTTGCTAGTGCTTGCCCCTCCCTCCCCCTTACCAGTAAGAGAAATGAAGTTGTCATTTACTGGAATGGAAAAGACTGGGAGAAGAGAATCAAGAGTTCAATTCTAAGTGTTTGAGGTTTTCTTAAGTTGTCAAGAAGGCAGTTGGACATGTAGGTCTGGAGTTCATGGGAGAAATATGAGCTGAAACCTGGGTTGAGAGTCATCAACATATAGAAAACATTTAAAGCAAAGCCTGGGGATGAGATCACCTAGGGGTAAGTATAGATGGAGAATGAAAAAGGCTGAGAATTGGGGTTATCCAACATTTAGAGGTCAGGGTAGATGAAGAAGAGCTGTTACAGGAGATTGAGCTCTGGGATCCCTGGGGCCTGCAGCCAGATTCTCGGAACCAGCTTTGCCTTTCAGTAGTCTGGGATTAACCCCAGAATCTGGCTTCAGCTGCCAGTGGGTGGGCAGCAGCTAGAGCCTTCTGGACTCTGACTCCACCCAAACATGAGCCAGCACTAGCCCTTGGGCCTTCTCAGGTTCTATAATGAGCTACCTCACGACTGGCCCCACTAAACAGCAGCCAGCAGCAACTGCACAAGGCAGGACCTAGAAACCAATCAGACAAGGGGCCAACCAAACCTACCAGACCATCCACATAGCCTGCCACAACAGAGAGACCCATGTAGCCTCTTGGGGAAAACCCCTAGAGCTTGGGTGATGAGAGGGGCGTGCACCACTGGGATGCATAATCATGAGGGGGAGGAGAGTACAAATGCAGGGTTTTAAAAATGCATTTGCTATCAAGACATCAGAAACTTAAAACAAGTGTGTGTGTGTGTGTGTGTGTAAAGTGTGTGTGTGTGTGTGTGTGTGTGTGTGTGTGTGTGTGTGTGTGTGTGTGTGTGTGTGTGTGTGTGTGTGTGTGTGTGTGGGTGTGTGGGGAGAGAGAGAGATTGCTATACAAAAACTTCACAGTAACCACAAACCAAAAATCTGTAATAAACACTCAAAAAAGAGATCCAAACATAACACTAAAAGTAATCACAAGAGGACAGAAGAAAAACTTTTGATAAATTTAACATCCATTATGATAAAACCTGTCAACAGAGTGAATGTGGAGGACACCTACCTCAACATAATAAAAGCCATTTATGACAGACGCACAAGTAACATCATACTGAATGGTGAAAAGCTGAAACCATTTTCTCTATGACCAGGAAGAAGGCAAGGGTACATACTCTAACCATGTTTATTCAACATAGTATTAAAAGTTCTATCTTTAACAATTAGGGAAAAGAACTAAAAGAAATCCAACTGGACAGTAAGAAGTAAAACTGTCAACTTTTTGTGGATGGTATGATATTATACATAAAAATCCTTAACACACCACCAGAAAAATTAACTAAACTCATTAAAAAATTCAGTGAGGTTGCAGGATATAAAATTAATATACAGAAACCCATTGCATTTCTGTATACTAACAACAAACTATAAGAAAGTAAGAAAGCAATTCCTTTTACCAATGCATCAAAAAGAGTAAAATACCTACAAATTATTCTAAGGAGAAGAATGAAAACTATAAGACACTGATGAAAAATACCAAGGACAACATACACAGCTGGAAAGAAACCACATAGATTAGATTGTGTTCATAGATTAGAAGAATTAATGTTGTTTAAAATGAACATATTAACCAAGACGGTTTACAGATTTAATGCAATTCCTATAAAAATATCAATGGCATTTTTTAATAGAACTAGAACAAAGAATTCTAAAATTTGTATGGAAACACAAAACACCCCAAATAACCAAAACAATCTTAAGAAAGAACAAAACTGGAGGTTTTGCGCACCCTGATTTCAAACTATATTATAAAACTACAGTAATCCAAACAGTATGATACTGCCACAGAAATAGACAAATCAGTGGAACAAATCAGGGTTCGTTTCTGGGCTCTCTATTATGACAGAATAGAGAGAGTTCAATTCTGAGAGAATAGAGAGCCCAGAAATGAACCCTCATTTACATAGGTGAAACATGATGAAGGAAGTAAAAATATACAATATAGAAAATATAGCCTCTTTAGTAAATTTTAATGGGGAAACTGGGACAGTTACATGCAAAGGAATCAAACTGAAATACTTTCTCACATCATAAACAAAAATAAACGCAAAATACATTAACTAATGTAAGGCCCACAACCATAAAGTTTCTAGAAGAAAATACAGGCAGTATACATCAAGTCTTAGCAATATATTTTTATCTGTATCTCCTCAGGTGAGGAAAATAAAAATATAATTAAATGAATGAGGCTACATCAAACTCAAAAGTTTTTGCACAGCGAAGGAATCTTTCAACAAAATGGAAAGGCTTTCTACTGAGAGGGAGAATTTTGAGAGTGATATATCCAATGTATTCAATAGTGGCTTAATATCCAAAATATGCAAAAACTCATACCATTCAGCATTAAAAAGAAAAAAACCCCAAAGCAACCAGATGGCCAACAGGTACATGAGAACATGTTTTTCATCACTTTACAAGGAGGGAAATGCAAATCAAAACCACAGTGACATATTGCCTCACATCTGTCAGAATGGCTGTCATCAAAAGATAGCAAATAATAAGTGCTGATAATGATGTGAAGAAAAGTCAGCTCTTGTGCACTGATGGTGGAAAAATAAATGATGCAGTTTCTATGGAAAACAGTATGGAGAATCCTTTACAAAATAAAAATAGAACTACATTTCATCCAGCAAGTCCACTCCTGGATATTTATCCTAAGAAAACAAAAACACTAGTTACAGAAGATGCATGTACCCTTGTATTCAGCATTATTTACAATAGCAAAGAAATGGAAGCTGCCTAAGTGTCCATTGATCGATGAAGTTTTGGTATGGTTTGTATGCAAAATAGAATATTCAGTTCAGTTCAGTCGCTCAGTCATGTCCAACTCTTTGTGATGCCATGAACCGCAGTACGCCAGGCCTCCTTGTCCATCACCAACTCCCGGAGTTCACCCAAACCCATATCCACTGAGTCGGTGATGCCATCTAACCATCTCATCCTCTGTTGTCCCCTTCTCCTCCTGCCCTCAGTCTTTCCCAGCATCAGGGTCTTTTCAAATGAGTCAGCTCTGCATCAGGTGGCCAAAGTACTGGAATTTCAGCTTCAACATCAGTCCTACCAATGCATACCCAGAATACAATGTTACTCAGCCATAAAAATAATATCTTTTTCTAATTTTCCTTGTTATGACTTCTTAGATACAACCATCGTTTAAAAGTGGACATTTAATTACCAAGTACATGGGTTCTTAAGGTATCTTTGTTATTAATTTCTCATTTTGCTATTTCTCACTTAAGTGCTTTCTTCTTTGCAAACACCCTCTGTTGAGTTTTCAGTCTTCTAACTTTATTGAGGCTTTTAATGGCTAAATCAAAGATCTCTCTTGGTAAGTGTCATGTTGCATTTGAAAATATGTGGGTTATTTTCAAGTATCTTTTGATATTGATTTTTAACATAATTCTACAGTGATAGAACAGACTCTATGATTTCAATACCTTTAGACCATGAAAGTTTTGCACATTGTTTTATGTCTCTGGATATGTTCCAGTGTCTCCTGGTTTACAGTCAAGTTCCTATGGGAACTTGGAGAGAATTTGTATCCTACTGTTGTATGAAATTATATCAATCTTAATTATGTTGAATTGGCTCATAGTGCTTTTCAGGTCTACTGTATTCTACTTTTCTGTATAGAAAGTGAAAGTAAAAGTGAAGTCGCTCAGTCGTGTCCGACTCTTTGCGACCCCGTAGACTGTAGCCTACCAGGCTTCTCTGTCCATGGGATTCTCTAGGCAAGAATACTGGAGTGGGTTACCATTTCCTTCTCCAGGGGATCTTCCTGACTCAGGGATCAAACCCAGGTCTCCCGCATCGCAGGCAGACGCTTTAACCTCTGAGCCACCAGGGAAGCCCACTTTTCTGTATATTCATTCTATTAAATTTTGAGAGTTTGATATTGAAAAATATAAAGGGCTTATAATCTTAAAATAGTTAGAACTGAACATGGAACAACAGAATGGTTCCAAATAGGAAAAGCAGTCCGTCAAGGCTGTATATTGTCACTGTGCTTATTTAACTTCTATGCAGAGTACATCATGAGAAACATGGACTGGAAGAAACACAAGCTGGAATCAAGATTGCTGGGAGAAATATCAATAATCTCAGATATGCAGGTGACACCACCCTTATGGCAGAAAGTGGAGAGGAACTAAAAAGCCTCTTGATGAAAGTGAAAGAGCAGAGTGAAAAAGTTGGCTTAAAGCTCAACATTCAGAAAACAAAGATCATGGCATCCGGTCCCATCACTTCATAGGAAATAGATGGGGAAACAGTGGAAACAGTGTCAGACTTTATTTTTTTGGGCTCCACAATCACTGCAGATGGTGATTGCAGCTATGAAATTAAAAGACACTTACTTCTTGGAAGGAAAGTTATGACCAACCTAGATAGCATAATGAAAAGCAGAGACATTACTTTGCCGACTAAGGTCCATCTAGTCAAGGCTATGGTTTTTCCAGTGATTATGTATGGATGTGAGAGTCGGACTGTGAAGAAAGCTGAGCACTGAAGAATTGATGCTTTTGAACTGTGGTGTTGGAGAAGACTCTTGAGAGTCCCTTGGACTTCAAGGAGATCCAACCAGTCCATTCTGGAGGAGATCAGCCCTGGGTGTTCTTTGGAAGGACTGATGCTAAAGCTGAAACTCCAGTACTTTGGCCACCTCATGCGAAGAGTTGACTCACTGGAAAAGACTCTGATGCTGGGAGGGATTGGGGACAAGAGAAGGGGACAACAGAGGTTGAGATGGCTGGATGGCATCACTGACTCGATGGACGTGAGTTTGAATGAACTCCGGGAGTTGGTGATGGACAGGGAGGCCTGGCGTGCTGCAATTCATGGAGTTGCTAAGAGTCAGACATGACTGAGTGACTGAACTGAATCTTAAAAACAAAAAGAATGATATCTTGCCATTTATATCATGGATGGACCTAGGGTTTTATGCTAAGTGAAATAAGTCATACAGAGAAAGATAAATAGTGTATGATTTGACTTATGTCTAGAATCTAAGTAAGGAAACAAATGAGCAAACATAACTAGACAGAAACAGAATTACAGATACATAGACGAGACAAGTGGTTGCCAGAGAGGAGGGAGGTCTGAGGAGGAGAGAAATATGTGAGATTAAGAGGTATAAACTTTCAGTTACAAAATAAATAAGTCACAGTTATGAAATGCACAATGTGGGGAATATAGTCAGTAATTATGTAATATCTTTATATGGTGACAGATGACAGACTTATCTTGATCATTTTGAAATGTATAGAAGTATCAAATCACTGTTGTATACCAGGGACTCACCTAGTTTTATAGGTCAATTATACTTCAAAAACAAACAAACTTGTAGAAAAAGAGATCAGATTTGTGGTTAACCAGAGGAGGGGGTGGGAGGAAGGGAAAGTGGATGAAGGTAGTCAAAATGTGAAAACTTGCAGTCATAAACACTAGCGGTGTTATGTACAATGTGATAAATATAATTAACACTGCTATACGATATATAAAGTGAGAATAATCCTAAGGGTTCTCTTCATAAGAAAAAAATAATTTCCTCTATGTGTTTCATGTTGTAACTGTATGAGGGGATGAGTGTTCACGAAACAGTGTGATAATCATTTCATGATGCAAGTCATTGTGCTGTACACCTTAAACTTAAGGCAGTGCATGTGTGTGCTTAGCCCCCAGTGCTGTATGTCAATTATATCTCAGTAAAACTGGAAGAAAACATTTACTACTTCCATTACGTGTTACTGTTAAATTTAAATGGGATAGCATATGTTAACTCCCTGGAGATTAGTAGGTTCTTGGTCCATTATTCCTCTTATCTTGCCATGTTTTCCAGTGTTTTAAAAGGGACAAACTATACATTTTTTTCTTGTCATTAAAAGTTAGAACCACTGGAAACAGACTGGAACAATAGACCGGAGGCTTGTAAAGAAGGTGGTGTTGGTCCTGGTGTCATTATTTGGCATCCCCTTTCTCTTTCAGAAGTGGAGGGTACAGTATATGAGCCCCCTGTTTGAGGAATGCAGAGCCTTTACATGTTTTCACAGGACTCTGTAGTGCTCATTGGAAAAGACCCTGATGCTGGGAGGGATTGGGTGCAGGAGGAGAAGGGGACGACCGAGGATGAGATGGCTGGATGGCATCACTGACTCGATAGACATGAGTTTGGGTGAACTCTGGGAGATGGTGATGGACAAGGAGGCCTGGTGTGCTGCGATTCATGGGGTCGCAGAGAGTCAGACACGACTGAGCACCTGAACTGAACTGATAGTGCTCCTGGGTGGTTCTGCTGAGAGTTGTTTTTTAGGTTGGGAAATAGCATGGTGTTTCAGTGAGATTAAAAGGATATGCAGATTAACTTCCAGATTTAAATTCTGCCGTGAAGTTGAGAAAGACAAATAACATTGAGGATGGAAAGACAGACCCCCCCCACAGTGAAGTTTTCTGTCCTGGTTAGAGGGGCAGTATTATGTATGGCGTCCTGTTATAGGCCAGGGGAGTCATATTAGGTAAAATATGCTGCAAACTCTATTCAAGTGTATAGTCCTTTCATGTGTATTATTCCATTTGAATCTCAACATATTCTCTAATTTTTTTTTAATAGGAAAATAGCTAGTAAGTGGTCTGGGACTAAAACTCACATATCCTCATATTCTTTCCCTTATGACATGCATCTGGGAGCCTTCTCCGCTCTTGGGGTAGGGCTTTTACTGACAAGGACAAAAAGTGAGTTTAGGTGGTTTTCTGGAGTGAACTACATGGTTACTTTTTCAGGAGACCAATTAACTTTACTAGATAAGGTATCTTTGCTATATAAGGTATTGAGAAGATGTAGGGTTTTGGACTGAAAAAAAAAAAATCATTGTTAATTTCCAAGATGAAACAGTAACTGGTTGACTACTGTCAGATTTGGGTATGTGCCCCAGCTGACTCTAGTGATAAAGAACCCTCCTGTCAGTGCAGGAAACGTAGGAATCATGGGTTTGATCTTTGGGTCTGGAAGATTCCCTGGAAGAGGGCATGACAACCCACTCCAGTATTCTTGCCTGGAGAATCCCATGGACAGAGGAGTCTGGCAGGTTACAGTCCTTAGAGTCACAAAGAGTCGGACATGACTAAAGCAACTTAGCCCTCACAGCATGCATTTTCTTCATGCTAGAAATTTAATTCCTTTCTCTTTCCCTCAGAAAACACAATAAAGCAAAGGGAAGGAAAGCTGTGGGCAGAATTGTTAAAAGAGCTTCTTCAAGGAGCTGACCTGATAGCATCTGAAGCTCTTACTTAGTACCTTACTCACACACCAACTTCTGAATCAAGGATTACAGTATGGAATTTAGGAATTAAAAGAAAAATAAGAGCTTATGGCTAATTGCTCTTTCAACTCTTTTTTTTTCCTGCATATACAGTCTTTGGAAAAAAGTCTTATAAATAATTCTTTTATCTCAATGCCAGGCAATATTTCATTTTGATCTGGGAATCCAGGGTTTGGCTATATATTTCTTTTTGAAAAATGTTAGCATTTTTTGCTGAATTAAGTAACTACTTAAAGGAAAAAAACACCCCTATACAGCTCTTTCCTGCTGTCCTAAAACCATATCAAGACCCCACATAGCTTGAGAAAAGGAAATTGTACCCTAAGGCTTAACACAGAAGTCATCAAGGCTGTTCTTTGTGAAAGCCCAGCTGTCAGCAGCCTGGAAATTAGGACTGTAGGGAATGTTGAAATTTAAAGTTCATTTTTAACATGAAGGGGGTTCACACAGTGCTACTCTGAGGGCTAATCTTCAGTGACAGATATAGAGAAAGAAGCCTGAAGTGTTATTAGGAGAGCCCAAGCCTTCCATCTTAAGTAAGCCCCGTTGACTTTCAGTTCAGGTGTCAGCCAATCATTGCCAAGAACAAGTCTGAAGAGACTGATTCCAGCTATTTCAAAGTGCCATCTTTTGTGCGAGGTACTTAGAGAATCATGTTGTGTTATACTCTGTGGTATGTATTATGTATACCATAATGACCACAGATATCAATGATGCTAATGATTTTTTTTTTTCCAAGTTAAGCATAGACTTGTGGAAAGAAAGCTCATGTTGTTGGGAGACTATCCTTGTTATAGTGAATTAGATATTGCCATTAACTAGATAAATTGTTTAAACTTGTTTCAATTGTCACATCTGTAAATGGAGCTTCGAATAACTTCTCTATATACTTTGTTGGGATGTATTCATCATCAAATGGATAATTCGATGTCAGATCCTTTGAGAAACTAGCCTAGCCTCTGTCTAGCCTACATTGCTGATGATTTTTCTCATTATCATTAAATTTTTACTTACAGTTTGTCCATTTAGACATTTTACGATTTTATGTAATCAAATATGTTATTTTTTAGGCTTTTGAAGTAGTGTCAGATTTAGGGGATTAGAGTATGTGTGATGTAATGATGCTTAAAATGTGGAAGTAGTGTCTGTTTTAAAGCCACTTTCTCATGCATAGGAGGGATGTGTTGTTCATCTACATGTTCTTTGGATTATGTAGCTTTACAGTGAAGGGGCTGTGCTATTCCAATTCATATTATTGCCAAATTACCCTGGTTAGTGTAATAATAATCTATTGCAGTGTAACAGAGCGCCCCCTCCCCCAAACGTAGTTCCTTGAAACACCAACAGTCATTTATTATCTCTCATGGTGTCTGTGGTTCAGGCATTCTGAAGTGGCTTGGCTGGGAGATTCTGTGTGAGAGTCTCTAGTGACATTGTCGTCTGCTGTTGGCCAGGGCTGCAGTCACCTGCAGGCCTGATGGAGGCTGGAGGGTTGATGTCTAAGGTGACGCACATGGCTGCCAGCTGTGCTGGCAAGTTGCTCCCTCTTCACGGAATGACTTGAGTGTCCTCACGACACAGTGTTTGACTTTCCCTAGAGCAGGTGGTCGCAGAGACCACGGCAGAAACTCGAGTGTTTTTTAGAACATAGCCTGAGGAGTCATATATTATCATTTCCACCTAATTCTATTAGCTGTGTAATAAACTAGCCCTTGCTTCAGTGTGTTTGTGTGGGAAGAAGGGGAGAGCACTCCTAAGGATATTATTACTAGGAGTTGAGGTCAGTGAGGGCCACTGTGGAGGCTCGCTCCCACAGCAATCAAAGAGCTTGAATAAATAAAATTTATTCAAGTATATATATACTTTGTTTGAAAAAATTATTTTTATTGAAGGATAATTGCTTTACAGAATTTTGCTGTTTTCTGTCAAACCTCAACATGAATCAGCCATAGGTATACATATATCCCCTCCCTTTGAACCTCCCTCCCATCTCCCTCCCCATCTCACTATACTTTTAAACTTAGAAAACTGGAAAGCCAGATAATTAGCACTGGGGTTTATCCACAGTCCTGTTAACCTTACAGTCAGATAGAAATGAGATGGATGAGGTTTTGCAGACTATTGGCTGGGAAAGAGCCCTCCATACAGACGGTGTCCAAGAGTGCACTGATGTGGTACTTCTGGTATGCTTTCTGGGACTAACTTTGTTATTCTTGATATTCTACTTCATTAAATTTCCGTGAATCCAGATATTCTGAAGAAAATAAATCAGGAGCAAGACAATGTTTGACAGAGTAGAATAGCTGCTAATAACAGCAGTATGTTTTATTTACTGAGTGTCTGCTGCGTGTCAGACTCTTTTCATAAGTTACATCTTACCTAGTCCTGCCAGTAGCCATTGATGGAAGGTGATATTATCCCCATTTAAAATCTGACACAACTGATGCTCATAGTAATTAATCTAAGATCATGTAATAGGTGGGGCTTCCCAGGTAGCGCTAGTGGTAAAGAACCCGCCTGCTAATGCAGGAGATGTAAGAGATGCTGGTTCGATCTCTGGGAAGATCCCGTGGAGAAGGAAATGGCAACCTACTCCAGTATTCTTGCCAGGAAAATCCCATGGACGGAGGAGCCTGGCAGGCTACAGTCCATGGGGGCGCAAAGAGTTGGACACAATTGAAGCAACTTAGCACACGCACAGCACACAGGTAATAGGTGGTTAAGCGGAGACTTGAACTCAGGTGTGTCTTCTGTAAAGGTTGTGGTTATTCTATTACCTCTTACCATATCCCATTGATATATTATAAATGCATGCATACATAAAATATATGGCTGAGAGAGAGTTGAAAAACTGCAGAGTTGTGTGTTATCTGGAAGGATTTGTCAAGGGTAAAAGATCTAGGAAAATGTAATTCCAGATACAAAAGCACTTTGAAAAAGAAAAGTGCTTTATAAATGTAAGATGGCAGTGTTATTAATATTATTCAGCTTGGAGAAATAAGAAAATGAATCATGTATAATTTCTCTATTTCTTCTTCAGTGAAATTATAGCAGAACACCTGCCCATTAATCCTTACCCTGTTAAAACAATAACTGCCTATGCAGGTAATACGTTGGAATTAATGTGTAATTAAAGAAAATTATCATCCACTTGGCTATGAAATAGGAATGGCAGTATTTCAAGTTGATATATATTCTAGACCAATAAATGTTTTAGACTAGGAAACTCTGCTAAAATGTGTAATTCAGGAAGATATCAAATCGTCAGTTTAAAATTAAAGCATAAAGAGCTTTATGCCTATAAAAGCATTTTGTTGTAATGTTGATATGGTGCCATATTTGTCTTCAGCACAAAGAAATTGCCTTTTTGACAACTGCTGTTTAAAGAAAATACACCTTGGGAATGGGAATAGCATGTTTCTTTTGGATTTCTCCTCTCTCAGCACGTTTGTTGGGGATATTAGCACATTAATAGTGAACTGAGATGATAGTCTTCGGGTAGGGGATGATATGTAACCCTTGTTACAGCACCTTGGCACCCAGCCCACAGACACCAGCAGCTAGAGCCCTGATTTCATTGTGAGAGAAGTTAAGAATTTGAAGGAGGTCACGGCCATCTATCCGTTATCACTCTGCTAGATAGAATCTCTTTAAGGAGGAGCATGAAACATATTTTAAAACATGCGATGAAGGCCCCCAAATGATGACGTTCATCTTACCAGTTTCTAATGAAACTGCTCATTCTCTGAAACAGAGCTCACAAGGCCTGCACCACAAACTCTGAGAAAACGCCTTCACTTTACATTGTCTCAGCTAGAGTCAGCATATACAGTCACTGTATACAGTAAGGCAGGTTGTTGTTGTTGTTCAGTCGCCATGTCATCTCCGACTGTTTGTGACCCCATGGACTGCAGCATGCCAGGCTTCCCTGTCCCTCACCATTTCCCAGATGTTGCCCAAGTTCACGTCCATTGAGTCAGTGATGCCATTCAACCATCTCACTCTCTGTTGCCTTCCTCTTCTTCTGAGCAGGTACAGGAAAGCAAAAAATATTTTCCAGTCATGTTAGGTTTCATTGACTTTGCATTCTTGTGAGTGAGACAGTAGTCAATCCAATTGCAGAGGGAAAAAATAGAGACTGAAGTTTAGTGTTCTCAAGGCTGTTTGTCGATTGGAGAGCAGCATAGAGTCTGGAGAGCCTTGATCTCCCAGAATGCTCCTCTCTTGTCACCAGATGTAGCCATGAATCTCTGAGTATATTATGCCCTTTGTTTTTCTTCTAAGAATATTTCAGAGAAGAAATTGAATTTGAATCCTCCAACATGGAATTTAGTTTTGTGAAATTTTATCAAATGTTTACGTGCGTGTTCAGTCGTGTCTGACTCTTTGTGACCCCATGGACTGTAGCCCACCAGGCTCCTCTGTCCGGGGAATTTTCCAGGCAGGAATACTGGAATGTTGTTGCTATTTTCTCCTCCAGAGGATCTTCCCGACCCAGGGACTGAACTCACATCTCCTGTACTGGCAGGTGGATTCTTTAACTCTGTTTCACGTATGAATGTTTAGGTGAATGTATATTTGTTCTTACATAATTAAAATTCAGATGTTCAGATCTGTTTTGCTTATGATTGTTTGCTACTACAAAATCTTAATTATAATAATATATCATGGTAACATCAAAATCCATCAAGTTCATTTATCATAATTCAACTGTTACATTACTATTAGACATCTAAGCTTGTTTCCAAAATTTCCTCTGCTGTAGATAAAAATGTAGTCAACCTTGTTATGAATATAGCTTATTCCCCCCCACCCCAAATTATTATTTTTCTTAAGCTGAAAATTTCACTATGAACTTAGAGGGTCAAGGCCGGTTTTACAGTTTATTTGATTATCTTCCTGATAGATGATGAGTGCTTTTCTCATAGATGATGTGATTTTTTTAAATCTTAATTTTTGAGAGTCTAATCTTCACCTAGAGGTTCATATAGTACTGATTTGTCTGACCAGATTTAATGATTGTATCAGTAACGATCCCAGCAGGACACATGAAATTCACGTCATTGGTTCGAATGAAGAGAATTAAGTGAAGGGTGGCTCATAGACCTGTGTGAGGTGAGAGAACCAACAGGAAACTACAACAGTGGGCAACTGTGGCCAGCCCTGGACTGAAAGTGTTTCGTGAGCACTCAGAGCTGCAGTGGAGGAAGCGAATGCCTGCTGGGTCTGTGCGGGGTGCAGTTTCCGGCAGTGGCGGCGAGCATGTGGGGCTGGAAAGGAGCACCCCAGCTTCCCTCTCCTCCCTTGCTCTCATCTCCTGCCAGGGCGTCCATTGGCCCAGCCCAACCAGAAGTCAGCTGATGCAGGAACCTGGCTGATTGAGTTTACAGGGCTTGCCCTCCCCAGGCCGCAGAGCAGTGCAGGCGGTGGATCTCAGGCTAGTGGAGGCAAAGATGACTAAAGACTAACACAATGGCGGGAACTTGCTCTCAGTGGCACTACAGGGCCTATTTTGTAGAATCTCAGGTTTGGATTATGTTTCATATCTCTCTAAATGATAGTCTTATGGAGAACAGTATGGAGGTTCCTTAAAAACTGAAAATAGAACTACCAATCGGGACCCAGCAATCCCACTACTAGGCATATACCCAGGGAAAACCATAGTTCAAAACATGTGCCCCCAGTGTTCACTACAGCACTATTTACAACAGCCAGGGCATGGAAGTAACCTAAATGTCCATCAGCAGAGGAGAGGGTAAAGAAGATGTGATACATATATACAGTGGAATATTAGCCACAAAAAGAGTGGAATTGGCTCATTTGTAGAGATGTGAATGGACCTAGAGACTGTTATACAGAGGGAAGTAAGTCAGAAAGAGAGAAACAAATATTGGATTTTAAGACATATATGTGGAATCTAGAAAAATGCTATGAGCCACCAGGAAAGCCCAGAAAAATGGTACAGATGAACCTATTTCCAAGGAAGGAGTAGAGACACAGACATAGAGAGCAAACAAATGGACACAAGGGAAGGGGAGGTTGGGATTAACATATATACACTCCTATGTGTGAAATAAATAACTAATGAGAACCTACTGTATAGCTCAGGGAACTCAGTGTTCTGTGTTGAGATAAACGGGAAGGAAATCCAAAAAGAGGGGACATTTGTGTACATATAGCTGATTGACTTTGCTAGAAAGTGAATGGTAGAAATGAACACAACACTATAAAGAAACCATATTCCGATAAAAATTAATTTAAAAAATAAACTGCAGTCTCTGAGAAGGCTCTCAAATACTGCATTTTCTTTATTGTGAAAACTAAGACACTGAGAGAGCATGGGGCCTCAGGGCACTCGGCACTAGTTGGAACAAGTCACATCTCTGCTGGGCTCTGTGTTTGCTCCTTGGCAATTTTTGTTATTATCTTATGTCAACTCTGATTTTATCCTGTATCCTAGCTGTTCCACATCTCCTTCAGCTCCTAACCTCACCCCTAATGGTTCTGATCCAAGTATGATATTAGTTTCAAGGACACATTAAGGGCAGATTATTTGTAAGAACTTGGTCACAGCATTCCACAGGACATTTCTTACATTGGAAGGTGAGTGTGAGCATTTGTAGACCTTGGGGGTTTGTGATTCTTCCATAAGAATTTTAAAATGTTGCTTCACTTTGGATGGCAGTAATAATTTAGACATAATTCTGTATCTTTGGATAACTATCTTATAACTAAGCTCTGTGACATGATTTTTGTGTCTCTGCCTGCCTTTAGGTTTTTGGTTTGTGTTCAAATTAGTGTCAGGTCAAACCGAAATAAATGTAGAGGGCTCTTAAAAAAGTCAGAGTTGAATTAATTTGATGCCAATGTACTATTTATATGTAAAGCCCAAATGCTGACAGAGCAGGTTTGATGAAGAAAGGTTTCAGAGTAGTTCCAGGGGGAACGTGGTGGGAGAACACAGCCATTGCATTGAATGTGAGGTAATGCTTGCTGAGCTCGAAACGGCCCCATGGCACTTGGTGGCCAGCGCCACATAAGTCTTCATCTGGGCAGCAGTGTGGTTTCAGCAGAACATCATACAGTATGCTTTATTCACACTATTTGGAATGCTATTGGTTTTATTTATGTACTTTGAAATTTTTATTGAAATATAGTTGATTTACAGTGTTGCATTAGTTTCTGGTTTGTATATAAATATATGAATTCTGCTGTAAATAGACTCTACACTATATATAGTATGTAAAATATATAGTGCATAGAATATATAGTATATATACTATCACATGCATATATAATTCTTTTTCAGCTTCTTTTCCATTATATTTTATTGCAACATACTGAATGTAGTTCCTTGTGGTACACAGTAGGTCCCTGTTGTTTGTCTTTTTTATGTAGAGTCGTTTGTATCTATTAATGCTGAACTAATTTATCCCTACTTCCTCTTGTCCTTTGCCCTTTGGTAACCATAAGTATTTTCTAAGCCTCTGAGTCTATTTCTATTTGGTAAACAAGTTCATTTGTATCATTTTTTTAGATTCTGCATATAAGTGACATCATAGGATACTTATCTTTGTATACTTAACATGATAATCTCTAAGTCCATCCATGTTGCTACAAATGATATTATTTCATTACTTTTTATGGCTGAGTAATAGTCCATTGTGTGTGTGTGTGTGTGTGTGTGTGTGTGTGTGATACACACCATATCTTCTTTATTCCTCTGTTGACAGGCATTTGTTGTAGGGAGATTCCATGTCTTGGCTACTGTAAACAGTGCTTGGGTGCTAATGGTTTTGTAGTTGGGTTGTATTCATTTCAACCTGTGCTTTGGTTTGTATTGGTTAAAGGTGATACATCTAAAGATTTCGTACTTGATTTTATTTCGGTTGTTTTCTAAAAACACACTAAAAACAATAGTCAACACTGGGAGATTTGAGGACATTTTTCTTTTAAAATATCTGTATATAGTTCAAGTTGGACAATTACTGAGTGGAGTTAGGAACACTAGACTGGTAATCTCAGCCTCTGTGCACTGGATAAGGGAGAGAGGAAGGAAGGAATTTTGCAGTCATCTCTTTAAACTCTATGAAGACTTTATGAATCTTCACCCCAAGAATTCATGAGGTTTTGGTTTATTTAAGAGCTCATATTTGGGAGATATATCAGCCAGTGGGATCCCTCTTGGCTCATTTGCTTTGTGCTTTTTCAGTTTGGGTCTCTTGTATATGGAATCCAAGGGCCATTCTTCATGTTTCTGCCATAACCAAGTATATAGCATGATGAAATCTTGAAAATATTTGCTGACTAATTTTCTAAAATATTAATTTCATTGGTTGAAAATATTAAAGATATCTCTTTAATTCCTCACTGTGCTGCCCCTTCAACAATGTGGATTTTGAATGCAGGACTCCTTGGGGTTACCAGTACATAGTCCTCTTTGGGGCTGGGAGAAATACTTTGTAATTGCCAGCGACAGTAGTTTCACTGGATTTTGTCTTCTCTAGCAAATAGTTAACAACACTCAGGGCAACTACAGGCAAGTTGGAAAATCAGGAAATAGTGTGTTTGATATTAAGTTCACAGGTCTGTCCTTTAGGCAGGGGTTATAAAACATGTTATATGCTCTGTGATGACCTAGAGGAGTACAACAGAGGAGAGAGAGGCTCAAAAGGGAGGGCATATATGTATAATTATGGCTGATTCGTGCTGTTGTATGGCAGAAATCAACATAACATTGTAAAGCAATTTTCCTCCAATTAAAAGCTGAAAAAAAAAGCAAAGTAAAAACCCCCACGTTATGTAACTGAGGGGTCATATGATCCCATGGGCAGGTGTGCATGCTGGAGTAGCCTGCTAGTCTCTGCTAGGCAACACCTTTTGTTCTTAGCAGCTCTCTAGGGTAGAATCACTTCTCATGCTTCTAAAGTTATGGTAACAGGGCAGTTATTAACCACTGTCACCACGCACTAATTCTTCAAATGGACTTCATCAGAGGGAGAGGTAATCTGAATAATAGATAGTTTATAAATAATTTGGAGCTGGCATTGAAATGAGCCCTACAGTTTCTTCCTTGTCTGTTGACCTTTCTACTGTTTGCTTTAGGATTAAGTAAAAGGGAACCTACATTCCACAGGTTAGCGTTCCACTTACAGTGCTGCTCCTCTGCAACTCTCTTCCCACCTCCTTCTCCCCCTTTAAGTCCCGTTGCCCAGGTTGTCATGAAATGTGATAAAGAAATGACCACAAGAAGCTTCTTTAGGTTGTTTTCCTGGATGCCGACCCTAATACTGAGGAAGACCTCAACTAAATAACCTGGTTGCAAGGAAGCCTCTGAAGAAGGGAGGTATTGGCTACGACTTTTATTTTCCCATCAGGAACATTGATGGGGGTGGATGAGGTCAGACTGCATCTAACAGAAACGTTCCAGGAGGAAATTGGGCTTTCCCAGTTGAACGTAGACCTTTGTCTTTTCAATACCTCTTGATTGGCAAAACCCAGAAACTCAAACACATCCTTGCCTACCAGTCCTTGCAGTAACTTTGCAAATCACTCATCTCTAAGCCTGTTTGCTATAGTCAAACAATGCCCAGCCCCTACAAAGCCCTCCACAAACATAGCCACTCCCAGCCTACAGGTCAGGGTAGATTACTTTGGAGACAGCTGAAAGTTCGGCTGCCCAGACTCTTTGCCTTTCTTTCTCCTCCAGGCCTTTTCTTTGCTCAGGGCTCTTCCCCTGCTCTCAGGGAACCCACCGAGAATTCTGTTCTGTCAGGAAGTGCATCAGATCGGCTGGTCTCACCCCAACCCCTTCGGGCCTAGATTACAACTAGGGAGAGAAGGTCTGGGGTATGAGGGGACGTTCAGGTGGATTAAGGCCATGCTCCTTTCCCCCCACCGAGAATGGAGTTAATCGGTATCATAACCTCTCTTCCAAATGACACAGTACCTTAGAGTATTGTAACTCATCAGCTTCTCTTTTTTTCTGAGGTATAATTGACACATAACACTATGTTGGGGCTTCCCAGGTGACGCTTGTGATGGAGAATTCACCTGCAAATGCAGGAGACGTTAGAGACGCAGGTTCGATCCCTGGTTGGGACGATCCCTTGGAGTAGGAAATGGCAACATACTCCAGCATGGACTTCCCTGGTGGTCAAATGGTAAAGAATCTGCCTGCAATGCAGGAGACCTGGGTTCGATCCCTGGGTGTAGAAGGTTCCCTGGAGTAGGAAATGGCAACCCACTCCAGTATTCTTGCCTGGAGAATTCCATGGACAGAGGAGCCTCATAGGCTACAGTCTGTGGGGTTGCAAAGAGTTGAACATGACTGAGCAACTAACACTTTCACACTTTTCAACATTATATTAGCTTCAAGTGTACAACATAATGATTTGATATTTGTATGTATTATGAAATAATCACACAGTAAGCCTAGCTGATATCTTTCCCTATACATAGTTATAATTTTTTTCTCCTTGTGATGAGAACTTCTAAGGATTACTTTCTCAACAGCTTACAGATATGCAATATGGTATTGTTAAGTGTAGTCACCATGCTGTAAATTACATTCCCAGGACTTATTTGTTTTATAACTGGAAGTTTGTAGCTTTTAACCTCTTTCGTCTAATACCACCACCTTCCCACTGTCTCTGGTAACCAGCAGTCTGTTCTCTGTATCAGTGAGTTTGCCTTCTCATCCCCTAACATAGTGTTACCATGTGATCCAGCAATCCCATTTCTGGGCATGTATCTGGGAAAAGATGAAAAGTCTGGTCTGAAAAGATACATGTACCCTAATGTACATAGCAGCTCGATCTACAGTAGCCCAGACATGGAAGCGACCTAAATGTCCATCAGCAGATGAGTGGATAAAACATGATACGTGTATCTGCGTGTGTGTGTAAAGAATGGAATATTACTCAGCCATAAAAGAATAAAATGCTGCCATTTGCAGCAACATGAATGGATCTAGAGATTATAATCCTAAGTGATATAAGTCAGAAAGAAAAGACAAATACCATATGATATAATTTATTTGTGGAATCTAAAATATACAAATGACTTATTTATAAGACAGAAACAGACTCACAGACATAGAAAACAAAGTTACGGTTAGCAAAGTTACCTAGATATTTACCAAGTTTCTGTTCACCATTTCCTGCATTTCGACATTTCTTTGGGTTCATTTTTCTTCTCTTCTAAAGTATATCTTTTAAACATTTCTTTAGTGAAGTTATGTTGATAATAAAGTCTCAGTTTTTGTTTAGAGGAAAATGTTTTTCATTCTTAAAAAATAGCTTCACTGGGATTTCTAGTTATTTCCTCCTAGCACTTGGAAGATAACTTCTATCTTCTGCTTCTGTCTTCTGACTTCAGTTGTCACTGGTTAGAGATCTGCTTTCAGTCTAATTGTTGAAATTTTTTGTGGCTGCTTCTTGTAATATTATTATTGTCTTTGGCATTCTGTAGTATTACTTCAGTTATCTAAATCAAGGGTATTTTTTAATCCATATCTTATTATGAGGATATTTTTTAATCCATATCTTATTATCTTATCTTGAATTATTTTATATATAGAGTTATTTTGTGTCTAGTTGATGAAAAAGAAGACCAGGAGCTGACTGTGGCTCAGATCATGAACTCTTTATTACCAAATTCAGACTCAAATTGAAAAAGTAGGGAAAACCGCTAGACCATTCAGGTATGACCTCAATCAAATCCCTTATGATTATACAGTGGAAGTTAGAAATAGATTTAAGGGCTTAGATCTGGTAGATAGCGTGCCTGATGAACTATGGATGGAGGTTCGTGACGTTGTACAGGAGACAGGGATTAAGACCATCCCCATGGAAAAGAAATGCAAAAAGCAAAATGGCTCTCTGGGGAGGCCTTACAAATAGCTGTGAGAAGAAGAGAGGTGAAAAGCAAAGGAGAAAAGGAAAGATATAAGCATCTGAATGCAGAATTCCAAAGAATAGCAAGAAGAGATAAGAAAGCCTTCTTCAGCAATCAATGCAAAGAAATAGAGGAAAAGAACAGAATGGGAAAGACTAGAGGTCTCTTCAAGAAAATTACAGATACCAAGGGAACATTTCATGCAAAGATGGGCTCGATAAAGGACAGAAATGGTATGGACCTAACAGAAGCAGATGATATTAAGAAGAGGTGGCAAGAATACACAGAAGAACTGTACAAAAAGATCTTCACGACCCAGATAATCATGAAGATGTGATCACTAATCTAGAGCCAGACATCCTGGAATGTGAAGTCAAGTGGGCCTTAGAAAGCATCACTACGAACAAAGCTAGTGGAGGTGATGGAATTCCAGTGGAGCTGTTTCAAATCCTGAAAGATGATGCTGTGAAAGTGCTGCACTCAATATGCCAGCAAATTTGGAAAACTCAGCAGTGGCCACAGGACTGGAAAAGGTCAGTTTTCATTCCAATTCCAAAGAAAGGCAACGCCAAAGAATACTCAGACTACCACACAATTGCACTCATCTCACATGCTAGTAAAGTAATACTCAAAATTCTCCAAGCCAGGCTTCAGCAATATATGAACCATGAACTCCCTGGTGTTCAAGCTGGTTTTAGAAAAGGCAGAGGAACCAGAGATCAAATTGCCAACATCAGCTGGATCATGGAAAAAGCAAGAGAGTTCCAGGGAAACATGTATTTCTGCTTGATTGACTATGCCAAAGCCTTTGACTGTGTGGATCACAATAAACTGTGGAAAATTCTGAAAGAGATGGAAATACCAGACCACCTAACCTGCCTTTTGAGAAATATGTATGCAGGTCAGGAAGCAACAGTTAGAACTGGACATGGAATCACAGACTGGTTCCAAATAGGAAAAGGAGTACATCAAGGCTATATACTGTCACCCTGTTTATTTAACTTATATGCAGAGTACATCAGGAGAAATGCTGGACTAGAAGAAACACAAGCTGCAATCAAGATTGCTGGGAGAAATATCAGTAACCTCAGATATGCAGATGATACCACCCTTATGGCAGAAAGTGAAGAGGAACTAAAGAGCCTCTTGGTGAAAGTGAAAGAGGAAAGCGAAAAAGTTGGCTTAAAGCTCAACATTCAGAAAACAAAGATCATGGCATCCGGTCCCATCACTTCATGGGAAATAGATGGAAAAACAGTAAAACAGTGTCAGATTTTATTTTTGGGGGCTCCAAAATCACTGCAGATGGTGACTGCAGCCATGAAATTAAAAGCCGCTTAGTCCTTGGAAGAAAAGCTATGACCAACCTAGATAGTATATCCAAAAGCAGAGACATTACTTTGCCAACTAAGGTCCATCTAGTCAAGGCTATGGTTTTTCCTGTGGTCATGTATGGATGTGAGAGTTGTACTGTGAAGAAGGCTGAGCGCTGAAGAATTGATGCTTTTGAACTGTGGTGTTGGAGAAGACTCTTGAGAGTCCCTTGGACTGCAAGGAGATCCAACCAGTCCATTCTAAAGGAGATCAACCCTGGGATTTCTTTAGAAGGAATGATGCTAAAGCTGAAACTCCAGTACTTTGGCCACCTCATGAGAAGAGTTGACTCATTGGAAAAGACTGATGCTGGGAAGGATTGGGGGCAGGAGGAGAAGGGGACGACAGAGGTTGAGATGGCTTGATGGCATCACTGACTCGATGAACGTGAGTCTGAGTGAACTCTGGGAGATGGTGATGGATAGGGAGGCCTGGCATGCTGTGATTCATGGGGTCGCAAAGAGTTGGACACAACTGAGCAACTGAACTGAACTGAAGAATGTTAAATACTGGTAAGAGAGGGTATAGCTCTGTTGTTTACAGGCTTCCATAGTGGCTCAGAAGGTAAAGAATCTGCCTGCACTGCAGGAGGCCCGGGTTCAATCCCTGGTTGCAAAGATCCCCTAGAGAAGGGACTGGCTACACTCCGGTATTCTTGTCTGGAGAGTTCCATGGACAGTCCATGGGATAGCATAGAGCTGGACACAACTGAGTGACTAACACTTTCACTTTCTGCTGTTTATTGTTACTGGCCACTCTGATTTATGTTGCTTCATGTTTTGAGGAATATTTTTTCCTGGAGTTTGTATTTGATTTAATTTACAATAGTATTAAGGGCTTAAGTTGAGAGCTTTCCTCCAGAGAAAATGTGCATTTCTTACGTCCTGGAATTGGGACAGAATGGACCTGGAACTACATAAGCTACTTTCACGGGTCCCAGCTTAATGCACAAGCCTCAGACCCAGCTACCCCATCATATGATAGATGGGAGTTCAGTCTCTGATGCCAGAATGATCTTGACTAATGTATGTGCTTGCCAGTTACGATTTTGAATTTACCTTAAACTTCTTCTCCATTCCTTCCTCCCTCCCTTTGCTTTCCATTTTCTTTCCACTCCTTTAAAATATTTTCTTTACTTTCTTTGATGGTCATAAATGCATTATAAATTTTGCTTTTCTGTTTATCTAGGACCTTGTAATATTGTAGCAGGAGGGCCTCTCAGAATATGGGATACAAGTAGAAAGTCTTCCTAATCTCTTGATAGGATGCCCCAGTTCCTTGATGCCTCTTGGCTATAGCTAACGTGTGTGTAAGAGTAGGCTGATCCGTGAAACTGCTTTTGGCTTCTGAGGTATAACGGTGTGCTTACCACCTAGTGTTTCACACACTAACTAACTTACGATCTTCTTTTACTGTACTGATTACTCTGAGGTGGTTGGTTAGGAGTGTGTCTTCAAAATACAGTACTACATAGGCAAATGAGTATTTTTAAGGAAAAAATAGAATCATATATTTGGGGTTTTAATTTCTTTAAGAGGTACATTTTCATGTAACATATGCATTCAACTGATTTATTTATTTAAAAGAAAAAGACTAACCCATTTTTCAAGTTGCTCTTTCCACGTGAATATGGTATTGCCAGCATTTGCTTCTAGAAAATCAGGTTTGTATCTTATTTTTCTTTTTAAATTTTTATTTTTATTGAAGTCTAGTTGATTTACACTGTTGTGTGTCTGGTATGCAGCAGAGTGATACACACACACACGCGTATATGTACAATCTGATATATATGTATTCATATACTTATATTTTTGATTCTTTTCCATTATAGATTATTACAAGATATTGAATAAAGTTCCCCATGGTATACAGTAGGATCTTGTGGGTCTTACAAGATCCTAATTAATTAAAAGCTCCTAATTTATCCCTCCCTGCTCTTTCCTCTTTGGTAGCAAGTTTGTTTTCTGTGTCTGTGAGTCTGTTTGTGTTTTGTAAATAAGTTCATTTGTGTTATTTCTTTTAGATTCCACATATAAGTGATATGATATTTATCTTTCTCTGACTTCAGTTAGTATGATAATCTCTAGGTCCATTCATGCTGCTGCAAACGGCATTATTTTTTATGGCTGAATAATATTCCATTGTGTGTGTTTGTATGTGTGTCTATGTATGGATATACACAGACATATCACATCTTTATCCATTCATCGTCAATGGACGCTTAGGTTGCTTCCATATCTGAACTATTGTGAATAGTGCTACTGTGAACATTGTATCTTTTGAATTAGCTTTCTCTAGATATATGCCCAGGAGTGGGATTGCTGGATCATATAGCAATGCTATTTTTAGATTTTTGAGAAACCTCCATATTGTTTTCCACAGTGGCTGCACCAGCTTATATTCCCACCAATAGCAGAGGAAGTTCCCTTTTTCTCCACACCCTCTCCAGCATTTATTATCTACAGACTTTTTGATGATGACCATTCTGACTAATGGGAGGTGATACTTCAGTGTTGTTCTGATTTTCATTTCTCTGATAATTAGCAATGTTAAGCATCTTTTCATATGGTTATTGGCTATCTGTATGTCTTCTTTGGAGAAATGTCTATTTAGATCTTTTGCCCATTTTTGATTGATTTTTGTTGTTGTTGTTACTGAGTTTTATGGGCTGTATATTTTGAATATTAACCCCCTTTTTTGGTAGCATCATCTGCAAATATTTTCTCCCATTCTGTAGGTTATCTTTTTGTTAATGGTTTCTTTGCTGTGCAAACACTTACAAGTTTGTTTAGGTCCCATTTGTTTATTTTTGCTTTTATTTCTTTTGCCTTGGGAGTCTGACTGTTAAAATATTGCTACAATTTATGTTAGAGAATGTTTCATCTACATTCTCTTCTAGGAGTTTATGGTGTTATTTCTTAAGTATTTAAGCCAGTTTGAATTTATTTTTGTATATGCTGTGAGGGAGTGCTCTAACTTCATTGGTTTACATGTGACCATCCAGCTCTCCCAACACCACTTGCTAAAGAGAGTGTCTTTTCTTTGTTGCATATTCTTGCCTCCTCTGTTGAAGACTAATTGACTCTAACTGGGTGAGTTTATTTTTGGACTCTATTCTGTTTCGTTAATCTGTATGTTTATTTTTTTTGCCAGTACCACACTGTTTTGATTACTGTAGCCTTGTAGTATTATCTGAAGGCCAGAAAGGTTATGACTCCAGCTCTGTTCTTTTCCTCAGGATTGCTTTGACAATTCTGAGTCTTTTGTGGTTCCATATAAAATTTAAGATTATTTATTCTAGTTCTGTGAAAAATATCATGGGTAATTTGATAGGGATTATATTAAATATGTAGATTGCTTTCAGTAGTATGCCATTTTAGCAGTTAATTTAATTTTTCCAATACAAGAGCATGGTATATCTTTACATTTCTTTGAATCATCTTCAGTTTCTGTTATCAGTATTTTATAGTTCTCAGCATATAAGTCTTTCACCTCCTTGGTTGGCTTTATTCCTAGGTATTTTAAAATGTGATTTTTAAAAGGATATTTTTTAATATTCTCATTCTGATACTTCATTGTCATTGAAAAGGAGTGGAACAGATTTCTGAATGTTAATCTTGTATCTTGCTTTCTTGATGAATTCATTTATCAGTTCTAGAAGTTTTTGTATGAAGTCTTTAGGATTTTCTGTATATAGCATCATGTTATCTTCATATAATGACAGTTTTACCTCTTCCCTTTCAGTTGGGGTATCTTTTATTTCTTTTTCTTATCTGATTGCTGTAGCTAGGACTCCCAGTACTGTGCTGATTAGAAATGGTGAGAGTGGGCATCCTTGTCTTGTTCCAGATTTTAGTGGAGGGCTTTCAGCTTTTCACAGTTAAGTATTATGTTGGCTGTGAATTTGTCATAAATAGCTTTTCTTATGTTGAGATATGTTCCCATTATACCTGCTTTGGTGAGTTTTATCATGAATGGATATTAAATTTTATTCAAATGCTTTATTTGGATCTGTTGAGATGGTAATGTGATTTTTGATTTTTCTTTTGTTGACATGGTATATCACATTGATTTGCATGTGTTGAGCCATCCTTGTGACCGTAGGATGAATCCAAGTTAAGTGTGGCGTATGATCTTTTTTTTTTTTAACGTGTTGTTGCATTTGGTTTCCTACTATTTTGTTGAGAATTTTTGCATCTATATTCATCAAAGATGTTGGTCTCTAATTTTTATTTTTGGTAGTGTCTTTGTCTGGTTTTGGTATAAGGGTAATAGTGGCTTCACAGACTGACATTCAGAGTGTTCCCTTTTCTTCAGTCTTTAGGAAGATTTTGAGAAAGATAGGTGTAAGTTCCTCTTTGTACATTTGGTAGAATTCCTCAGTGAAGCCATCTGGTCCTGGACTTTTGTTTGCAGGAAGTTTTTATATTTTTTTAGCACCTGGTTATTTAGTGATCTTTCTTGCAGCTTAGGTTGTATGACATCTTTTGCCAGCATTAAGTAGGTATTCCATGAGAGTTGTTTAATATGTAGAGGTATTTTTGATGTATTTATGGGGAGGAGGTGCACTCCATTTCTAATATTCTGTCATCTTGTTCTCACAGACAGATTATTTTTCTTTTTATATTGGCTGCACTTCAGTTGCTCAGTCGTGTCCCACTCTTTGCAACCCCATGAACCCCAGCACGCCAGGCCTCTCTATCCATCACCAATTGCTGAAGTCTACCCAAACCCATGTCCATGAGTTGGTGATGCCATCCAACCATCTCATCCTCTGTCGTCCCCTTCTCCTCCTGCCTCTAATCCCTCCCAGCATCAGGGTTTTTCAAATGAGTCAACTCTTCGCATCAGGTGGCCAAAGTATTGGAGCTTCAGCTTCAATGTCAGTCCTTCCAATAAATACCTGGGACTGATCTCCTTTAGGATGGACTGGTTGGATCTCCTTGCAGTCCAAAGGACTCTCAAGAGTCTTCTCCAACACCACAGTTCAAAAGCATCAATTCTTCAGCGCACAGCTTTCTTTATAGTCCAACTCTCATATCCATACATGACTACTGGAAAAACCATAGCCTTGACTAGACGGACCTTTGTTGGCAAAGTAACGTCTGCTTTTCAGTATGCTGTCTAGGTTGGTCATAACTTTCCTTCCAAGGAGTAAGCGTCTTTTAATTTCATGGCTGCAGTCACCATCTGCAGTGATTTTGGAGCCCCCCAAAATAAAGTCTGACACTGTTTCCACTGTTTCCCCATCTATTTCCCATGAAGTGATGGAACCAGATGCCATGATCTTCGTTTTCTGAATGTTGAGTTTTAAGCCAACTTTTTCACTCTCCTCTTTCACTTTCAAGAGGAGAGTTCTTCTTCACAGTCTGCCATAAGGGTGGCATCTTCTGTATATCTGAGGTTATTGATATTTCTCCCAGCAATCTGGCTACACTTACCATGTGATAATTTTCTGGAATTGAATTACATTTTTGCAGGTAGCTTGACAGAGATCTGGGTAACTGACTTTTTAGGGATGTACCTTCAAATAGTATTTGAAATCTCCTGATAGATAAGTCTTAATTAGCAGAGCAAGTTGTTTGGTTCACCTTATAGATCCAAATCATGGACTTTAGAGATATTTTCTGAAAACAGATTCCTTATCTTGGTTCTCATCATTGGTACCACTTCTCCCTTTCTGTTATTGATGAATAGCTGCTGTAATTACACGAATCTCCCAGGATGGAGAGTGAAGGATAGAAATGGCTTTTATTTGTTGTTAAGGCAGTTTGGGGACTTCCCTGGCGTCCAGTGGTTAAAACTTCACCTTCCAATGCAGGAGGTGCAGGTTGGATTCCTGGCTGGAGAGCTAATATCCCACATGCTTTGTGGCCAAAAACCAAGACATAAAACAGAAGCAATATTGTAACAAATTCAATGAAGACTTAAAATGGTACACATAAAAGAAAAGCTTTTAAAAGAAATCAAGGCAGTCTTTAGTGTTCTTTTCTCATCTGGGTAGAGATCACTGAAAGAAATGTGTAAGGCAGTCAGTGTTTCAAATGAACAATGATAAGAGAATCTTTGCATGTGAAACAGTTCCTAAATTTTGTCTTTTCAAAATGTCAGAATTTCAATTACAGAGACATTTGTACTAACAAAATAGCAAAAGATGTGTTGTAGAAAGTTAAGGATCTGCTCATTGCTCAAATGCTATGGACATGCCACATCACTTGCCTTTTTTTTTTTTCCTGAGACAGCTTGACTTTTAATGTTGCCTCATTTTCTAATGCCTTTGATTATACTCCAGAAGAAAATCTGGTGAAAATTATATAGGCCACCTGCCTGAACTTCACAAATGAGAGGAAGGGAAAACTCACAGGAGAGAACTCCTTGCCTTTGAATAGCAAAGGGTTGTATGGAATTTTGAGGTCTACTGCATGCTTTCAGCACATAGGGGATACCCTTCAAATACATGGAAGCCTCTGCTAGTTATATACTGGGGACATGCAGGACAAGAATAACCTAAATCCATATGTTTGGGAAGATTCTTTAAACTGATCTCTTCTAGACTTCTAAGGGGCTTCCCTGGTGGCTCAGATGGTAAAGACTCCGCCTGCAATGCAGGAGACCTGGGTTTGATACCTGGGTTGGAAAGATCCCCAGAGGAGGGCATGGCAACCCACTCCAGTATTCTTGCCTGGGAAATCCCCATGGACAGAGGAGCCTGGCAAGCTACAGTCCATGGGGTTGCAAAGAATCATACACCACTGAGTCAATAAGCACAAGACTTCTAAGACACTAACAAAAAAGGAAAAATCTAATAGTTACAGCATGTGAAATTACTTCAGAGCAAGAATAATTCTCTGAACTTGAGAATATATAAAAAATAGCAAACAAGATGATTTTGGGGAATGTGGCCTGAAAGAACTAGGACAGGCGGCAGGCCTGGGTTGACCCCTGCATGTACATACACTCTGTACGTCTTTTAGGGAACCAACCCTCAGACTCTACCTGAACTGCTCTCTTTGGGACAGATGCATTTAACTCCATACAGAGCTATAAGTCACTAATAAGTTCCAGGAGTTTCCTCCTCTTAGTTTTTAACTGGAGGCAATCTTCCAGTCAAGAGAATGCAGCTCCAGTGTGTGAGCGCCTTTATATCGACTTGGTGGGGGAAGTTACCCTTTGAAGGAGGAATGGGGAGTATGAAGTGCTTTATAGAATCACAAGGCTTTTTCTGTGATGTTGACAGCTTCTGTAACTGTTGTTGCTCATGATGAAATAGATAAAGCTTATAGATTCCATCCAGCTTTATTTTCTTTCTTCTCTTCATATCTTCAGAGCAGAGAACCTGTAGAATGCTTCTCTGCATACTTCATTTCTAACTCAATTCCTGGTGCAAGCCAGGATAAATCTCTATAAATCTTGGCTGTTGAATGGATTGGCTCAGGACCTGCCAGCAGGGCTAGGGGTATCTGGGAAGGACAAAGAAAGAGACATTCAGACAGGTAGCTGACTCAGAGGGCCAACATGCTGACCACAAAAAACATTTCTCATTTTTTTGTCTCATATTTTTGCCATGGTCCCAGACATCACTTTGCCGACCTTACAAGGTCCATGTAGTCAAAGCTATGTTTTTTACAGAAGTTATGAACAGATGTGATAGTTGAAACATGAAGAAGGCTGAGTGCCAAAGAATTGATGCTTTTAAACCTCTGGTGAGCTTCCCTTGTGGCTCAGCTGGTAAAGAATCTGCCTGTAATGCAGGACAAAACTGAGCAACTTTTACTTTCACTTTTCAAACCCCTGGTGCTGGCGAAGACTCTTGAGAATCCCTTGGATAGAAAGAAAAGAGATCAAACCAGTCAATCCTAAAAGAAATCAACCCTGAATATTCATTGGAAGGACTGATGCTGAAGCTCCAATATTTTGGTCACCTGATATCAAGAGCTGACTCGTTGGAAAAGACCCTGATGCTAGGAAAGACTGAGAGCAGGACGAGAAGAGGGCAACAGAGGGTGAGATGGTTGGGTGGCATCACTGGTTCAATGGACATGAGTTTGAGCAAACTCCAGGAGATAGTGAAGGACTGGGAAGCCAGGTGGGCTACCGTCCCTGGGGTCACAAGGAGTCAGACATGAGTGACTGACTGAACAACAACAGCAGTCCTTCTTGACATGGATTTTCCTGTTGTGAACAAAGTGGCTCCTTGTTCTGCTTGTTTTTTCCTCCCTGGACTCCTGCTTCTGCTCCATTGGAGGCCCTCACCTTGATCCAGGAGCCTGGGTGCTATAGGCCTTATGCTCAAATGTAAGGAATGCACCCCTTCTTCTCTGTATTCCTTTGAAAGGCCTATTGGGCCAGGACCCTGAACAGCTGCTCTTCTCCCTCCACATTTTAGGACAAGCCTTATATTTCTGTGCTTTGAGTTTCTCTAAGACACAGCCAGGACCTTCTCCATCTGTGAATTTCCCGCTGAAGACTTCGTTTGTATTGCTCAGCTGACCTGTCCTCCAGCCCCTCTTCTAAAATGGCAGATTTCCTGATGTATTGCATTTGTATTGTTCTGGGGGCGGGGGGTGGGGGGAACCTTTAAATACCTTTTAAAGGGGAAGAGAAGGAGGAAGAGCCAACGGTTTTAATTTGGACATCAGAGTGTTTTGGCTTCTGTCCTGTAGCCATTCCATAATGAGTCTTTATTTAGGCAGACATCCATGGAGAGATTAATCAAGGAGGGATGAAAGTTAGTCATCCATCTTAGGTACCTGGCAAGTTCTTTTTTATACCTGGAGGTAAAGTTCAAGGTGCTTGTTCAAAAACTAAAGGTTTCCACTTAAGAAAAAGAGAGGGCAGCCTGGTCCCACTAAGTTATATGTGCATATGTGCTCAGTTGTGGCCTGATGAACTACTGCAGCCCATCAGGCTTCTCTGTCCATGGGAGTCTCCAAGAGAGAATATTGGAATGAGTTGCCATGCCCTCCTCCAGGGGATCTTTCCCACCCAGTGATCGAACCCGTGTCTCCTGTGTCTCCTGCATTGGCAGGTGAATCCTTTATCCACTGAGCCACCTGGTTATAGCAGGACTGAATGAAGTGATTCTCTGGGATTGGAAAGAGGAGCATTGCCTGTGCTCTTTCCTGTTCCTGCCACTGCTGAAAATTTGCATCCACTCTGTCTACATTCTTTGGATATTTCTGCCTGGGGACAAGAGGACACTGTCTGAAGTCTGGATCTTTCTTGTATCTGGTTTGTGGCTGGGAAAGGTTATTGAACCTAAGGACCTCTTTAAGACTTGTCCCCTGCCAAAAGCCTCTTACTTACTATAAAAGCCTTTTATCCCAATTGTCTACAACATCAGTCATAATGATACCTTTCCATGTTCATTTGTTTAGATATGCCACACTGCTGCCTGCCTTTGGCAAGCCTCCTGGACTAGGCTGCTTTTGTTAGTCACATGGATGTTGTGAGTATTATGTTCATAAGTGGATGCAGAGAAGATATTTTGATTGAACTACAAATCCTTACCATATGAGCTACTCATGCTTAGCAAAACTATATTAAACAGTGGTGATCCGGGAGTTTCATTAATCTTGGGGATTATGCTGCTTGCACATCTGTTAAATACTGTGATTTCTATATCTTCCTGTAATCATATCGACTTTTTATGAAAGAACTTTTGATACTGAGCTGTGTCTTGTAATGTTTCAATGTAGAGGTGGTGGTTGATCTTAATTTGTGATCCTGAATTCATTTCATCTCAAGTACTTTTATGTTGTAGCTTCCTGAATGTTTCTAACAGGAATGTACTTCAAACAGCTCTCAGTCCTAATCTTGTACTTCTGTTCACTGAAGATAAGCAGCAATTTCTTTTTTAAAATTCAAATAGAGTTGATTTAAAATGCTGTTAGTTTCAGTGTACTGCAAAGTAATTCAGTTTTGTGTGTGTGTATATACCTACATGCACACATATATACATACAGAGATATATGTGTGTGCTTTTTCATATTCTTTTCCATTCTGATTTATTATAAGATACTGAATATACTTCCCAGTGCTAGACAGTAGGACCTTGTTGTTTATTCTTATATATAGTAGTTTGTATCTGCAGATCCCAAACTCCCAATTTATCCCTCCCCTCCTTTCCCTTTTGGTAACCATAGTTTGTTTTCTATGTGAATCTGTTTCTGTTTCTGTAAATAAGTTCATTTGTGTCATATTTGAGATTCCACATATAAGTGATATCATATGGTATTTGTCTTTCTCTTTATCATTTAGCATGATAATCTCTAGGTCCCTCCCTTACTGCAAATGGCATTATTTCATTCTCCTTTAGATCTGGATAATATTCCATTGTATGTATATGTGTGTGTGTACACACACACATTCTTTATCCATTCATCTATTGATGGACATTTATGTTGTTTCCGTGTATGGGCTATTATAAATAGTACTTCTGTGGACATTAGGGTGCATGTGACTTTTTGAATTTTGCATTTTCTCTGGATATAGCCCAGGACTGGGATTATTGGATCATATGGCAACTCTGTTTTTAGTTTCATGAAGAACCTCCGTACTGTTCTCCATAGTGGTTGTACCAGTTTACATTGCCATGAACCATGTAAGAGGGTTCTTTTTTTTTTTCATACCCTCTCCAGCATTTATTATTTGTAGACGTTTTGATGATGGCCATTCTGACTGGTGTGAGGTGATCCTTCATTGGGCTTTGATTTGCATTTCTCTAATACGTAGCAAAGTTGAACATCATTTCTTGTGTTGGCCATCTGTGTGTCTTGTTTGGAGAAAGGCCATATTTAAGTCTTCTGCCCATTCTTTGACTGGGTTGTTGTTTTTGTTATTGAGCTGTTCATATATTTTGGAAATTAAGCCTTTGTCAGTTGCCTCTTTAGTGCATATTTTTCCCCAGTCTTTAGGTTATTTTTTGTTAATGGTTTTCTTTGTTATGCAAAAGCTTATAAGTCTGATTAGGTCTCGTTTATTTTTACTTTTATTTCTGTTGCCTTGGGAGACTGAACTAAGACCTTGCTATGATTTATGTCAGAGAATATTTTGCCTGTGTTTTCCTCTAGGAGTTTTATGGTATAATGTCCTATATTTAAGTCTTCAAGCCATTCTGAATTTATTTTTGTGTATGGTGTGAGGGAGTGTTCTAACTTCACTGTGGCAAGCAGCAATTTCTTATTTTATTTCCTATCAGTTATCAAGAGGTCTAAACAACTCTCTCAGTTGTGCTGCCAGGACTGAGAAAAGATGAGAAAGAGGGAGGGGAGAAAAAGACAGACTGACAAAGTATGAGATAAAGAAGGAGGGAGATAAAGAAGGGAAGATAGCATAGTGAGAAGGTGATGTGGGCTGCTCATCATTTGAGGGCTGTCCGTGACCTGCAATAGTTTATAAGTTGAATGTCACCTGTTACCTGTCTGCAGGCCCCCAAAGAAAACATGGGTGTGGGCCGTGTGTCTGGTCAGTGGCACTTCTCCCTAAGTTTGATGACGGCAGGATGGGAGAGTTGTCAGCAACGAGGGCCACAGAGAGCTCGAGATTGCTGAGTCTTAAGTCTGTCTCTTAAGTGACTTGGATAGTCTCACAGGAAATTGTCTAGAGTAAGACTGAGTGAGACACCCTGATGACCTCCATTTCAGACATGGCTCTTCTCTGGATATGATAACGCAAACTCTTGCCTGTCCTGTTTTATTTGATTTTCTGCAGCATCGCTGATGGCTCACGATTCCATTTCTAGAAGAGGCAGCCTAACCATGTGGACAGGACCTGTGAGACACAGCTTTTCTGCCACATACTGTGTAATATGGGGCATGTCATTTCCTCTCTTGGTCTCGGTTTCCTCATCTTCAGATCACAAAGAAGAGGCTAAATGATACCCAGGAGTGCTGTCACTCTAGGAGTCTCTAATTCTGTGGATTTTTCTGAGATACTTTTCTCTTGGAAGGAATTATTTTCGTCATCAATCCTTTTGGCCACTCTTTGTGTTTTTGCTCTTACTTATCCCCCAAAACTTTACTAGTCAGAGTAGTAGGCTGCCTTTTCCAGGCTTAGCGAGACACCCCGAGTGCAGCAAATAAAAGCAGCATCCTAGGTGGAAGTCCAGGCTTCCTGGTGCACACTTACACTCAAAAGGTTGATGTGGAAATGGACTCACCTTCCCTGTGGGGTAAGGGGAAAGAAACTTGGAAAAAGCGTGTAGGTTAGGGCCAAGTGGACATGATTCCTTGTGTCTTTTCTCCAGGAAAGGAATCAGATGCTGCTCGAGTTTTTCCATTCATGGCTCCGGTGGCTCCAGTGGTGCTGGGTAAAGCCTCATGTTTTGCCAGCCTCTTTTCTGCAGATGGAAACAAATTCATTGGCAGCTACACACCGAGAGGGGAGAAAGGCTTCAACACTCTTTGGAGCTCCTTAGCAGGGAGAGTTACTGCTGAAGATGAGGACAGCTTATTTCCATCTTACAGATGTGCAGTTTGTTAAATGCGCTGGCCCTGCCCCATTAAATTAGCCTTCCACTCTGGGTAGCTTGTTGAAAGAATTGCTAGGGCTCTGCTTCATTGCTCCTTGGCAGGCAGTTTAATAGAGCACTTTGGTAGCAAACGTCAAGCCAGAGCACTGAGGTTTAGAATTATGGCCTGCTTGAAGCCCCTTGGCTTCTGTGGACTGATGCTTTTATTTATTTATTTATTCTTAAATTTCTTTCCTTCTTTCTTTCTTTATTTTTTTACTGTGGTCTGTTCCCTTGTAGTGACAGAACCAAGAGCAACTCTGGATCAGACAGTTTACTGCTTATTTAGTTGTATTTTATGATTCTCTTTTTGTCGGTTCCTAAATCCCATGGGCGGAGGAGCCTGGTGGGCTGCAGTCCATGGGGTTGTGAAGAGTCGGACACGACTGAGCGACTTCACTTTCACTTTTCACTTTCATGCATTGGAGAAGGAAATGGCAACCCACTCCAGTGTTCTTGCCTGGAGAATCCCAGGGATGGGGGAGCCTGGTGGGCTGCCGTCTCTGGGGTCGCACAGAGTCGGACACGACTGAAGCGACTTAGCAGCAGCAGCAGCAGCAGCAGCAGCAGCAGCAGCAGCAGCAGGTTTCCTGTGATTTAAGTGACCCACAGCCACTGATTTCTGTGCATATCTGGGTTACTTCCTCTTTAACTAAACTCAGTAAGGGCTTTACAGACTCATATTTGGGAAGGTGAACGTTTTGGCTGCAGAGATTCTGAAGTTCAAAGCAGCCTTTGTACCTGTTACAAAGGGGGCTCTGGGGCCGTGTGGTCCATTTAATGAGGATCGTGAATGCTGTATAGTATCACTGTGTGTGTGTTTTTTTTTTTTTTAGTATCATTGTTAACCATTGATCTTACACTCCCCTACTTCTTTTGACTTAAGGTATTGGAAAGGGAGTCAATATAACCACGTTTCATTTCAAAGGCATAACCAGACGTTCTCTTTGATTTCTCACCCCTTTGAGAAATACTCAGAACATTTTGGGAACCATGAAGAGTGGGCAGGTTTCAAAGGTGTCAAAACTGCTAAGTCAAAATACATTTAATGGTGATCTATACAGTAAGTTTCTAGATGGGTTGCCGCAGGAGTAACAGAACTTCTTGGAGCATTTGTTTAAATAGCTTTGGCTTTTTGTAGAATGTTGTTCTTTGCTAGAGTAAAGGAGAAGAAGTTGAAGAAGAGGTTGGGAAGTATCCTTTCTACCTTCGCTGTGCCTTGGTTTTTAGTATTGAGCTGCAAGGATGGAATGTGAATGAGCTGAACAAATTTTGAAAAACATCATTTATTTATTCAACAAATATTTGTTGACGTGACTTGTTGGTGTCAGGAGTTGGAGATATAGTAGTGAACTTTTCTAGGGCATATATTGTATTAAAGAAAGAGGGGAAATAAACAAGTGTGTTTCTGGTGATAAGTGCTGTGCAAAAATAGGGAGAGGAAAAGAGAGAAAAGAAAGAAGAAAAAAAGGAAACTTCCTTTCCTTGCTGCTTTGGATTTATAAGCTAGATATTGTCATTTTTACCACAGGTTTATGAGGTGGTTGCTATTAAGTGGGAATCATGCGTATGAGATATTTGTTATGGTATTTGTTGTTGTAGTTAAGTATTATCCATTACATGCTATTCTGACTTTTACAAAGTCACAAAAGAGACTCCAACCCAGCAAACCCTTTATTGCTTCTGAGGTTTTTGTAGGCATAGAAACTATTCCTTTGGGGATAGGGATGCTACATAAATGTAGAATTGTTTTACTTCCCTTGCAGTTCCGATCACTAGAAAGTGTTCCTCTGAAATAAAAGCGGTTTGCTTAGGGATAGATTTGAATCAGTGATAGAATTTGAAATGATGCCAGGCACCCTGTTCTTTCACAGTGAATGACGTGGCAGAGGGGAAGGTTGGTGGAGGAGGAGGCAAAGGAATGCCCTGGTTTTGCATTAGCTAAATCTGGAAATAAGCCAGAATCCATCTAGAAAGTGCAGAGTCCATCTGTGTTGTCAATCACCATCTACCAACCCAGAGCTACCGGATCAATACCTCTGGGGTTGGTGTGGCTTAACAGTAGTGAAGAGGCAAGGCTGAGAATGTGCTTAGTAAGAAGGTACCTTCATATTTTTACTTTGGAATCATGGAAAATATTCACGGCAAGAACGAACTCTTCAAAGCAGATTACTCCCTAATTAGGTCTGGTTTTCCTAGAGACCTTGTAATATCCTATTGTAAGCTGTGATTTTATAAATTTTGAGAGTTCCTTTAGGTTAAAAGGATATTGTTTAGTGACGTTTATGGAAAGATTGAAGATAGGAGGAGAAGGGGGTGACAGATTAGATGGCATCACTGACTCAATGGACATGAGTTTGAGCAAACTCCAGGAGACTGAAAGACAGGGAAGCCTGGGGGTTGCAGTCCATGTGGTTGGAAAGAGTTGGACATGACTTAGTGACTGAACAACAGCAAAAAAAGCTGTGTTTTTTTTTTAAATAAAATCTGAGGGTTCCTTTAGGTTACAAGGGTATTGTTTAGTGACTTTTATTTGTATGTCTAAATATGCATATGTAAGTATGTATTTTTTCCAGTCTCTTTCTATGAAGGTTTAAAATTATTTTTAAAGAAAAATTTAGAAACATCAGAAATCAAATGGGAGATAATTTACCAAGAACCAGAGATGATATCTTACTGAATATTTCAGTTTTTGAGGCACCTTCCTTGATTCTCCCTGCTCACCCCTCCGCTTCCCCAGGCTGGATGAAGTGCCATTTCTACGAGCTCTCAGATTATCCTACGTATATCTCAGTCACAGAAATGATCCCTCCTTAATTCAGTATCTGCCCATGGCTTTCTGAAAAGCTGACTATGCCCTTGAGCTCTGAATCATCAGGACTTAGCATGGTCCTTGACATGTAATAGGAGCTCCATGTATGTTTACTGAATAGATGAATGAATAAATGAGTTACTAAGATTTATATCTGGTTTGCACTTCTTGGTAAGCAAAGCAAAAAATATATATATATGACTATACAGTTCTTATAGGCATATAAAACAGAGAATTATTTTTACAGTATTTTTTCCTTGGTGCTAAGTTCCTGAAAGCATATGATGAAACATGATATAAAGATAGTAAGTTTCAAGAAGTGTTTTCAATGTTTAATCAGCTACTTGTGCCCTGGGCTCTGAAAAATTACTTTGGTAGAGCCTGGCAACTGGAGGCCAACTCCAGCACCTGCAGAACCTGGGTCTTCATTAGCAGATTACCTCTAGCAGATTACCTGCTAGAGCATCCCTTTCCCAGATGGCAGGGGCTCCACGAGACAGCTTATTTTATGCCACTGGACTTTATTTTCATAATTGGAACTATTTAACAGATACTCTATTGAAAGAATTTATTGTGCTCACAGTCTCAGGCATTAAATGGAGTGTGTGAATTAAGGGAAAACATCCAATAGAAAGCAAATGGGAAGGATGCTGCGGTCAGTTTAGGACTTCAGCATGCCTGTGGGTTTTTCAAGTTCTTGAAAAAAGAAAAAAAATATTTTGCCCTTGCTGACGTGTAGGCTTTATGAGAAAAGGATTATTTTTTAGAAACAAAAGTGACTATCAGAATACAGGTGAGAATAAGCTAATAGATATCTGCTTAGTTAAAAACTATTTTTAAACCAACTTCCTTTATGAAGAAGGAATAGTGCTAAGAAATACAAAGATATAGTTGCTGAAGGGAAGAAGATTTTTTTTTTTTTCCTGTGATGTATGAACTGAGACAGGAAGGAAAGAGCAAGTACAGTTAAAAATTCTTTGATTCAGCAGCATAATTATTATTTGAATGTTTTTAAAGAATGTATTTTCTTTTAAGTTGGATAATCAATTAGTGAAGAAAGACATTGAGTGGTTAAGGGTTTTGAATCTCGAGACAGTTTGAAAAGAAAGGACAGGAAAGGACAGGAAAAAGAAATTTATTGTGTATCTACTTTTTTTCTAGGCAGATCTAAAGAGTTTTAGACATTTTTTTCTTTTGTCTAAACTCTTGTGGTAATTCTGTGAGTCTGGAATGTAGATGTTAAATAAATTGAGATTGTACAGTTAGTGTATACATCACAGCCAGGACTGAAAGCCAGTTAAGTGTGTTCTAAAGTTCAAGCTGGTGTTAATTTTTTGTTTTAAACCTGCTCCAGTGGCTTCCTATTTGCATGGAAGGGACTCACAGGGGCTTCAGAGCTTTACAAAGGTTTCATTCAAGAGTGTATCTGGCATTACCTGTATTACAGAAATGTCCTAAAGATATATACATGTCTAAACATCAAGAATGTATAGAATGTATTTGAAAGCATTATGTCTAGAATATAATATCAACAAGACCAGAGATTTTTTTGGTATATTTTTTTGTGAGGTAACAAATTGCCTAGAACCCCATCAGTATAGCAGATGCTCAATAAGTATTTGTGCATGCCCAGAATGAAAGAGTCATGGTTCTTTGAACAAATCATGCTTTATTTCTATTAAGAGGAATTTACCTGTTTCTGTTTTTCTTTTTATAAACAATACTTATACAGGCTACAAATACATTCTTATACGTACTTCTTTGCACTTTATAAAGAAATAGAGAAATATTATATATTTTCATTGTAATAGAGTCTTAGAAATGGAACTGCTGGATGAAAGAGTTTGGATTTTGATATGAGGGCAATTCAGCACAACATATCAATGATATTATCTCTGATAGCATGTGAGATTATTATTTGTTTCACCTCAACCTGGCTGATAGGAGTTTTCAGGCTTTTCCCTCTTAAATGCTCATTAAATTTCAAAGTTTGGTAGCTTACTGCTTTCTCACAGTTTCTATTTATCTTTCTTAGAAGCTGGGACAATACAGTGTGACGTCTTTCCTTCTGTGTTGAAAGAGTATGCATGATGATACTACTCAATGAAATTATTTTTTAAACCCAAATTATGTTCTTTTTCCCTAACTTTCTGCATTCCTGTTTGAATATATGGACTCTGTATTGCCATTGGTGACTGTGTACCTAAAGAGAAAAAAAATAAGTCTAGAATTGGTTGTATCTCATTAGCAAGTACAGTTTGACCATTTGGTGAGAAACCGTGGATGCATTTCTGAACCAGATTGGCCGCTGTGGGCGTGATCTGTCATTGGGAACGTGGGGCCTCTTGTCTGGCCCAGCCAGCAATGCAGATGCCTGAGAGCCCATGGTATGTTCCTGTTGGCTGTTAAAGATGCACAGAAACAGCTGCTGTCTGACCTTGATTGTTGCCCCATAAGCAGATGTGGGTGGGCTACAAATATGTTCTTATACGTATTTGTGCAACCAACAGATCTTTCTGTTACCAACCAGGATTCTTGGCTTCCTCGATCAATAGAAATTGATCAGAAGCCAGGCAGGAAATTCAGGCTTGGCCTTATGGGGCCCCTGCTGCAGCAGAGGGGAAGGAGAACAATCAACAGGTTCCCTTGCCTGCTCACTCCCCAGAGGGGTGACCTGATTCCTTCTAAGGGGTGAGGTGGGGGAGTGTGCCCAGGGGTCGGGTCAGGGGTTGGCATAGGTGGTCTGCCTGCCCCTTTGGTGATGGTGTGTGCAGGGGACGTGTGCCAGTACTCTGCTTTTGCTCCTGGCTCCTCAGAAGAGGCAGTTTTCTATTTTGTCCACAGTTTGCCCCAACTACCCACACACAGTTATTTTTAGTCTCTTGCAGTTTCTCTGTATTTTGCTGCTGGAGGACATGTTTGTGCGGGTGCAAGCACCACAGCAAGAGTCCCAGGTCTCATCTCTACCCAGCAAAGAACGTAGAGGGCACTGGCTTCTTGCTGGCCTCTGCTTTGCATGGATTTGAAAGCAGAGGACTTTAGGAGAACTCAGAAGCATGTGCTCAACATTCTCCAAAACAATCTGTATCCTCTGACAGGGTTAGTATTCTGTCTTATTCACACAAGAAAACATTGTAAACAAGTATAGAATTGACCCTTGAACAAGCTAGGTTTGAGTTGCAAGGCTCCACTTGTAGGGGAATTTTTTCAATAGTAAGTAACACAATACTACATGATCTCTTGTTGGTTGAGTTCACAGTTGGTTGAATCTGTGGCTGTGGAATCACAGACAGAGGACCAACCCTAAGTTACATGCAGATTTTTGACTGCACAGAGGGTTGGCCCCCACCCCCCCTTCTCCTCTTTTTCTTTTGCTGGGTATTTTACTTTTCATTTTAAATTCTTATTTATTTGATTTTGGCTACACTGGGTCTTTGTTGCCACGCTTGGACTTCTCTAGTTGGGGCGAGCGGGGCTGCTCTCTAGTTGCAGTACATGGAGGTCTCATGGCAGTGGCTCCTCTACACATCTCTGGCTCTAGGAGTGGAAGCTTTGGTAGTTGCAGCTTGTGGGCCCCAGAGTGCGTAGGCTTCAGTAGATACGGCACACAGGCTTAGTTGCCCTGTGACATGAGGGATCTTCCTGGACCAGGGATCAAATCTGTGTTCCCCTGCATTGGCAGGCAAATTCTTAAGCCCTGGACCACCAGGGAAGTCCTCCTTTCCTGTCTTTGCTTAGGCTACCAGGAAGTTCAGAACCATGGGTAAATTCTAGTAACTCTTTCGTTATGGCTTCATTATAGAAACATGCATGGAGCTCCTATTCCGTGTCAAGTACCGTGAAAGTGCCTGTGGGTTCAGGTTGCGGCTGATGAAGGAACAGTTTCTTGCCTTCTCGAGCCCCTTGTTTTGGATGCTTGCCCTGGAAGAGGAGAGCCCAGCTTTTCCCATGGAACATAACCGTCTCCATTAAACTTATTAGCACCAGAAAGGAGGTGGCTCATTTTGCTCTCAGGTGGAGACAAAGGCTGCTCTTGTCCCGGGTGAAGGGCCTTCGGTGACTTGATTAGTGCACAGGCTGGCCTCTGCTGATTTTCAGATGGAGACCATCAGATATCATCCGCCGCCTCATTAGGCTGACACTGGTCCTGCCCCTCTTGTAATAATGTCACCGGAGCACTTAATAATCTTGGGTTACCCACTGCAGAGGTAACCCAGGGTCAGCAGTGACAGATGCTCAAAAAAGCACTTGTTTTCTCATCCCCGGCTCTGGTTAAAATATAACAAGGCAAGAGGTATAATAATCGCACAGATTTAAATATTGAAGGAGCAGTACTGTGGCCATATAGCTGTCTTTATGTCTGATTCAAGCTTGCAGGTTTTCAAGATTGAGGGGACCATGAAATAAATTGGCTGATTGCCATTAACTTATAGAAGGGTTCATCTGTTTCAGAGAAGAGAAGGCAGAGAGGGGTCCTTAAGTGTTGGAAGATATATAAGATGGGCAATATTTACGAACTCTTCTTTTCTAGTGAGAATGGGAGAAATGAGTCTTAGGTTGATTCAAGGAGTAATTTAGATTAGCCTGTAAGAAGAACTTTCTGGCTAAAGAGTGGAAAGCCCATGGGTGGGGAGTGGACTAGGCTCCCACCTTTTTTATATGTGTGCACATGTGTGTATATGGTCTTCCCTGGTGGCTCAGTGATGAAGAATCCGCCTGTCAATGCAGGAGATGCAGGTTCGATCAATGGGTCGGGAAGATCCTCTGGAGGAGGGGCATGAAAGCCACTCTAGTATTCTTGCCTGGGAAACCTCATGGACAGAGGAGCCTGGCAGGCTGCAGTCCGTGGGGTTGCAAAAGATGTAGGCATGACTTAGCAACTAAACAGTGATGATAATGTGTATATATATGCATGTGTACTACTTTTTAGAGTAGACAGTTATTTTCTTTATTGGAATTGGATTCCAGAAACTGTTAGTTGGGCTGATACAGGGCTATGCACTAATTCACAAATGTATATATAACCTGCCCTCAGAGAACCAGGGGATGTGGCAGGATTTGAACAGGTCATTCTATATTTTGTGGGTTACAAGGATGCAGTGGGAAGGGCTGGCAGCAATGGAGCATTTGTCTTGGTGCCACATAGCTGACACCATCCTCTCTGTGGGTCAGTGCTGGAAGAGTAGAGCCATAGGTGAGCTTGCGACAGTACTTCCCAGGATGTGGTGGTTGTTTAGTCGCTAAGTTGCATCTGACTCTTTGCGACCCTGTGGACTGCAGCACGCCAGGCTTCCCTGTCCTTCACTATCACTCAGGGTGTGAGGCTCCCTTAACCAAAAGGGGTCGGTGCCTTCAAAACAGAACAGTCTGGAAATGGCAAGGTGAAGAGACTACTTTCTGTCCCCATGATTCTCTGACACAGGTTAGCACCATTTCCCTGGTGAACGGAGCTGGGGAAGGTAAGTGTGAGAAGTCCGCTAGAGAGCTGAATTTGATGGGAGTCCAGGGTGTCCTGCCAGGGGACAGACAGCTGGATGCTTGATCCTCAGGGATGTCGCTAGATCTCATACACCTGCTTCTCCACGAGTGCTGAAGTCCCTCCCAGATGAAATAACTTCATCGAAGTTATCTTTGCTTTTAGAATACTTCTGTAGCATTGGGGTTTTATTCCTCATACTGTTTGAAAAGATTTCCCCTAACTTTTACAATTGGATGGCCAGGAAAACAAATGATTCTGAACCTGTAACATATTAGCTTGGTGCATTTAAACAAAATCCAACACCAAGGTTACAAGTTCTTTTTCCCTTTGTGAGTCTGTTCTTTCTCCAGAGAGAACTTCTCTCCATTGCCCTCTCTTTGAACACTGTCTAGGTTAAAAGACTAGAAAAAGCTACAGTCTTTAAAAATAAACTTACAATAGATGGGGTTTGGCCAGAAGATGAAGAAAACTATGTTAGAGTTTTCCTGCAAATTTAATTTATGTCACGTACCTTTATTTAGGGCCTACTGTGTACTTTTAGGGACTGGTGAATAGCAGGAAATCTTGCCCTCAATGCTAGAAAGGGCTCACCTTCTCACATGGGAAGTAAACAAATACGCATGTTTGATAGTGATGAGTGATGGGAAAAGTAGTAAGGGTAAGCGGAGCTCAACAAATCCATGGACTAAGTCATGTGACTTTTGGGGGATGTGCTGCTGGAGTTGGTGGGGGTTGGAGGGGGTATGGGTGGGACCAACTCAGGAACCAAGAATAGCACCTGCCTTGAGGAAGGGCTGGAATTTCCCTGGTGTGTCCTTTGGGAGTAGGGAGGGAAGAGAGATCAGAAGATATCCAGGATTTATTAAGCTGGTTTGCCATGAAAGGAAGTAGTCTTTCACTTGTTTGCACTGCTTTTGGCCTGTAGTTTTTGACTGAGCACTTTCACGTGTACCAGTCAGGTAATGAACCTCTTGAAAACCTTGTTGAACGTGTTTGCTGGTTTAACTGCACAGACATGTTAGACCTGATAGTTCATCATTAAAGGAATTTAAAGGGAATGTGCAAAAGAATTTGGAATATCTGCAGTTTATTAGGCTTCTCACTAGAGACTTCATTTTATTTAGATGCAGTATTTTAAATAAATGAATAAGGTGACTAGAGGCTTTTTCCTGTTTATTATTTGAATAGTAATTCATAGAACATGGTAAAATGCAGATCATTTCTTTTAGTTAAAATAAGTCTTCCCTGTCTCCCAGTGCTTTCAGAAGCAACCACTGCTAGCAGATGCTGTTAGCATGGTATTTTTCTAGAATGAAAATAAAGACCCTTTTCCTTATAAAAAATAAATGATCATGGCTATATACATTGTTCCACACCTTAAGCATTTTAGAGCTCTTCAATATCATAAACACGACACTGTCTCATTCTTGTTACTATTCAGTTACCTGAGAAGACCACAGTTTAATCCTTCCCACATTGATGAACATTAAAGATTTTGGATCTTTTGCTATAACAATCGATACTGTAATGAAAGTCCTTGCACACTCTTCTCTTTGCACATGTGTAAGTGTATCTATATTAAAAAATTATAGGAATGGATTGGTGGGCAAGGAGGAAATGTATATTTTAACTTTTGATAGATATTGCCAAATTATGACAATTAATACCCCCAACCTTGGCCAAGAGTCCCTGTTTTCTTACATCCTAAACAACACCTTGTGTTACGCTTCATTTGTGTTTGCAATATAGGCAAAAAATGCTGTTTATTGTAGTTTTTTATTTCTCTTAGAACAAAGTTGAATTCAGAGATGAACAGTATTGTGTTTTGGTCAAGAAAGGATTGTCTGACCATGTTTCTTTGAAATATGTGGGGACTTCTTGGAAATCTAGTACCTGGTTAATTTTATAAATTGTCCTCTGTGCTAAAAACAGAAAAAGAATGTGAATTCTCTTCATTGGGAGCAGGGGTTTGAATGTATTTTTGGATTAATCTTGCTGGTTAAATTGTTCACATTTTCTGTCACCCTACTGATGTTTTTCTCATCTGTTCTCCAATCACTTCTTTTAGAAGAGAATGTCTCCCACTCTGGGTTTTTCCAACTGTCCTTATAGTGAGCTTTCCCTTGACATTTTTGTAGATGATTGCTGTTTAGGAATATTGCAGTTCTTTCTTTCTGGTGCATTGCACGCATGAATTGCTCCTTTTTATCTCTGATATTAATATTGCTACACCTGCTTCTTCTCTTTTTAGATGGTGTCTGGTATATCTTTCATTTTCTGTGTTCTTTCTACATTCCTATCATTTTGTCCTGTCCTAGAAATGTCATTTGAAAACTGCATAGATGAATCAGATTTGTAAACCCATTCAGCATTTTGTATTCTAATAAATGAATTTCATATGTTCGTACTTTTTGAATTACTGGTGTATTTCAATTTATTTCTGCTATGTTATTCTGCATTATGTAAAAACATTTTTTCTATTAGGAATAGCTCCTGTATTCTGTTGAATTAATCAAATTTTCTGTCATTCTTTCCCCACCTCCTCCCTAAATGGAAGCTGAGTTAGTTTTCTAAGGCTGCTGGAACAAAGTGTCACCTTCTGGGTGGCTCAAAACCACAGAAATTTATTCTCACAGGTCTGGAGGCTAGGAGTCTGAAATCCAGATGTCTTCAGGGCCATGCTCCCTGGAAACCTGTAGGGGAATCCTTCCTTGCATTGTCTCAGTGTCTGGTGGCTGCTGACAATGTATTTAGTATTTCTTGGTTGGCACCTGCATCACTCAAAACCCTGGCATCCTGATCACATGATCTCCCAAGGGTCTCTGCAGGGTTTCTGCTCTTATCTTTATTACTTCCTTCTGTCTGCTTGCTTTGGGTTTATGTTGCTCTACTTTTTCTAGATTTTTGGTATGAGAGCTAGAGTATTGCTTTGAGACATTGCTTTTTAAATGTTTTCATTTAGTGCTATACATTTCTCTCTCAGTACTACTTCAACTGTGTTCAACTTATTTTGACCTATTGTATTTTCATTTTCATTCAATTTAACAAACTTTAAAATTCCCTTCAAGACTTTGACACATTTAGAAGTGTTGTTTGGAGTTTTACCTGTTACCCTTCCATTACTGACTTCTGGTTTGATTCATTGTGGTTGGAAAATATATGCTCTGACTGATAGAGATTCTTATAAATTTGTGGAGGTGTGTTTCATGGTCCATGATGCCTCTTTTGGACAGAGTTTCATGGGCTTTTGGAAAGAATGTGTTTCTGCTGTTTTGGGGTGGAGTGTTGTATAAATGTCTATTACTTTCTGTTGGTTGATGGTATTTTTTGTCATATTTTTCTATATCCTTGCTGATATTCTGCCTAGTTGTTCTATTAATTGTTGAGAGAAGGCAATGGATTTTTACTCTTTCTCCTCAGAATGCATACTTCCTCTCTGAAGACCAAAATATTTTCTGAGTTCATAATAAGCATTGATTTCTGATTGATGAATCAATAGACCATGGTGGTTATGTGACCCCACTGTCCCCTCCTTATATCTTTAACTCTTTTTAAAAAATAAATGTATTTTATTTATGTTTTAAATTTAAATTTTTATTGAAATGTAATTGACTTATAGTATGGTATCAGTTTCGGGGTACTGCAAAGTGATTAAATTATATATATATTTATTTTTTATGTATATGTTCATGTTTAATCTGTGTGAATGGTGTTCTGCAACTTATTTCATTCAAAATCCAGATTTATCACATATAATATCTAGTTCATTCTTTTTCTGTGTGGTAAACAACGAATTCATTTATATACAGAACTAATGAAGAATAGCAGAAAAACCACAGGATTTGGTTAATAGACTATGGATATTATAAACATATGTCAATGTATGGCAAAACCAATATAGTTATTGTAAAGTAAAATTTTAAAAAATTAATAAAAAATAATTAAAAAGATTCTCTTATGATTAAAAAGTATTGTGAAAAAACTAAGAAGTTGGATAATTTTGTTTTATTAAATGAACGTTTTAATTTTATGTGGAGTTGACATTCTACTATGAAAAGTGGGAATAACAAATCTCTTACATCCTTGTGACTTACCACCCTCCTATATCATCATTGCTACATTGTCTATGTTTATATATATTATTTTATATATAAATAATATTTTACATTGTATGTTATTACAAAATATTAAGTATAGTTCCCTGTGCTATATAGTAAATCCTTGTTGTGTTTCTATTTTATGTATGGTCGTTTTATATGTTAATCCAAGTACTTCTATTTTATTCTTCTCTCCCTCCCTTCTTTGGTAGCCATAAAACTTTTCTGTGTATATAGGTCTGTTTCTATTTTCTATATATATATTTTAGATTCCACATAAAAATGATCATATAATATTTGTCTTTCTCTGACTTCACTAAGCATAATATTCTCTAGGTCCATCCATGTTGCTGCAAATGGAAATAATTTATTCTCCTTTTATGGCTGAGTAATAATCGTGTGTGTGTGTGTGTGTGTGTACACACCAGACCTTCTTAGGCCAGTTCTCTGTTGATGGGCACATGGGCTGCTTCCGTGTCTTGGCTATTGTAAATAATGTTATGAACACTGAGGTGCATGTTTCTTTCCAAGCTAGAGATTTCATGTTTTTTGGGATATATGCCCAGGATTGGGATTGCTGGGTCATTTGGTAACCCTATTGATTAAGGAACCTCCATACTGTTCTCTGTTGTGGCTGTTCACACTCCCAAACAGTATAAGAGGGAGGGTTCTCTTTTCTCCACACCATCTCTAGCATTTGTTATTTGTTGACTTTTTAATGATGGCCTTTCTTTGAGTCTTCTATAGAAATGTCTATTGAGATCTTCTATTTTTGAAAAAAATTTTCATTTATTTGATATTGTATGAACTATTTGTATATTTTGGATATTAATCCCTTATTGGTTTTCAAATATTTTCTCCCATTCTGTAGGTTGTCTTTTTGTTTTGTTGATGGTTTTCTTTGCTATGCAAAAGCTTTTGAGCTTAATTAGGTCCCATTTGTTTACTTTTGCTCTTACTTTTTGGACTTAGATTGACCTAAGAAGACATTGATATGTTTCATGTCAAAATGTTTTGGTTATGTCCTCTTCTAGTAGTTTTATGGTGTCAAGTCTTATATTTAGATCTCTAAAGCATTTTGAGTTTATTTCTGTGTATGGTGTGAGAGAGTGTTCTAATTTCATTGGTTTTCATGTAACTGTCTAGCTTTCCCAACACCTGTTGAAGAGATTTTTTTCTTCATTGTATATTCTTGCCTCCTTTGTCATATTTTAATTGACCTAAGTGCATGGGTTTCTCTCTGGGCTTTATATCTTGTACTTTTTTTGTGTCAGTACCACACTGTTTTGATTATCTATCTATATATGTAGTACAGTCAGAAGTCAGGGAGCATGATTCCTGCAGCTCTGTTCTTCTTTCTCAAGATTGCTTTGGCTATTTGGAGTCTTTTGTGTTCCCATACAAATTTAAAATTCCTTTGTTCCAGTTCTGTGAAAAATACCATTGGTAATTTGATAGGGATTGAATCTGTGTAGACTGCCTTAGGTAGTATTATCAATTTAGCAATATCGAGTCTTCCAGTCCAAGAACATGGTGTATATTTCCATCTCTGTGATCTTCAATTTTCTTTTATCAATGTCTTATAGTGAAAACTATAGGTCTTTTAGAAAACTATAGGTCTTTTGCCTCCTTAAGAAGGCTTATTCCTAGATATTTTATTCTTTTTGCTGCATTGGTAAATGGGGTTGCTTCCTTAATTTCTCTTTTTGATATTTTATTGGTTACTGTTAAATGGCAACCCACTCCAGTGTTCTTGCCTCGAGAATCCCAGGGATGGGGGAGCCTGGTGGGCTGCCGTCTATGGGGTCACACCGAGTTGGACATGACTGAAGTGACTTAGCAGCAGCAGCAGTAGTTAGTAAATAGAAATGCAACAGATTTCTGTATATTAATTTTGTATCCTATAAGTTTACTAAATTCACTCATGAGCTCCAGTAGTTTTCTGCTTTTGATTTTAGGATTTTCTATGGATAGTATTAGTGAAGGTGAAGTCGCTCAGTCTTGTCCGACTCTTGGCGACCCCGTGGACTGTAGCCTACCAAGCTTCTCCGTCCATGGGATTCTCCAGGCAAGAATACTGGAGTGGGTTACCATTTCCTTCTCCAGGGTATCTTCTTGACGCAGGGATCAAACCCAGGTCTTCCGCATCTCATCGCAAAAGCGACAGATTTACTTCTTTTCAATAGACTCCTTTTATATCATTTTTCCCCTCTGATTGCTGTGGCTAAGTTTTCCAAAACTGTGTTGAATAAATGTGGTATGATTAGGCCTCCTTGTTTTGTTCCTGATCTTACAAGGAATGCTTTCAGTTTTTCACCATTGAGTATGATGTTAGCTGTGGGTTTGTCATATATGGCCTTTATTATGTTGAGGTAGGTTCCCTCTATGCCCGTTTTCTGAAAATTTTTTATTATTATAAATAGATGTTGAATTTTGTCAGAAGCATTTTCTGCACTTATTGAGATGATCATATGGTTTTTATTCTTCTATTTGTTAATGTGTATCACATTGATTTACAGATACTGAAAATTCCTTGGATTTTGGCATAAATCCCACTTGATTATCATGGATGATCCTTTTAATGTATTGTTGGATTCAGTTTGGCAGGATTCTGTTGCGAATTTTTGCATCTGTGTTTGTCCTTGATATTGGCCAATAATGTACTTTTTATGTGGTATCATGGTGTGGTTTTGGTATCAAAGGGTTGGTAGTCTCATAGAATGAGTTCAAAGTGTTCATTCCTCTGCAACTTTTTGGAATAGTTTTAGATGGGTAGACACTGGTTATTTTCTAAATGTTTGATAGAATATACTTGTGAAGCTATCTAGCCCTTGATTTTTGTTTGTTGGGAGTTTAAAAAATTACTAGTTCAATTTCCATATTTGGTCTGTCCATATTTTCTGTTTCTTCCTGGTTCAATTTTGGGATACCATACCTTTCTAAGAACTTTTCCATTTCTTCTAGGTTGTCCATTTTATTAGCATATAGTTGCTTGTAGAAGTCTGTTATGATCCTTTGTATTTCTGTGTTGTCAGTTGTAACATTTTTCATTTCTGATTTTATTAAATTTTTCCCTCTTCCTTTTTTTTTCTTCATGAGTCTGGATAAATGTTTATCAGTTTTATCTCTTCAAAGTATCAGCTTTTAGTTTGATTAATCTTTTCCATTTTTTAAAAATTGTATTTCATAGATATTTGTTCTGATCTGTATGGTTTTTTCATTTTATTGAATTTGGGTTCTGTTGATTCTTATTTTTCTAGTTGCTTTAGAAGTAAAGTTGGGTTATTTGAGGTTTTTCTTGTTTCCTGAGGTAAATTTATATCACTATAAACTTCCCTCTTACAACTAGCTTTTGCTTAGTCCCATATGGCTAGATCAATGTGTTTTTGTTTTCATTTGTCTGTAGGTATTTTTTAATTTCCTCTTTAATTTTATCAGTGAACCATTGGTTGTTAAGCAACATATTATTTATGCCTTATTTCTCCGTCTCCTTATTTAGTCCTTCGCCTGGAACATATTCTTCTGCTGCCTCGTTTTGTCTGAGTTGCTATTTGTATTTTTATGTATATAATAGGCTAGTTACATTTCTCGGTCTTGGAGAAGTGGCTTTCTGTAGGAGACATCCTATAGATCTAACAGTGCACGCCCCTCTCATCACCCAAGCTGTATGCTGTAGAGTTTCCCTTAAGAGGGCTGCACGAAGCCTTCTGTTGTGGCAGACTGACTACGTGGGCAGTGCGTGGTAGGTTTGGTTTCCCTAGTCTGATTGGTTTCCAAGCCCTGCCTGTGTGGATGCTGCTGGTTGCTGTTTGGTGGGATTTGGTTATAAGGTAGTGGGTGCAGAACCCTAGGGGGTCCTAGGGCTAGTGCTGACTCACTAGTGGATGGAGTCAGCATCTGGAAGACTCTGGGGCTGTTGCCCACCCACTGGCAGGTGAAGCCAGATCCCAGGATTAGTGCCAGTCAACTGGCAACAGAGCTGGACTGGCTGCAGGCCTCAGGGGTTCCAGAGCTCACTGGTGCAGGGATTCTGATTTCTGATGCAGTTGGACACAGGGTCCCGGGTATCTTGAGTGTTGTGCTGACCTGCTAGTGGTCAGGGCCAGGGCCCAAAGTGGCCCAGGATAGGGTCCGGTCTGTGTTGGTGGACTGGGCCTACAGGCTGTAGGGATCATAGTTGTTTTGTTTCTGGTGTCTGCCTTGTGGTCAGTGAGGTGGTCTACAGACTTGTGCAGGCCTCCTGGTTGGGGACACCTACCCACTTCTGGGCAGAACTGAGATTTGGCCCTCTAGTGAGCCAGACTGTGTCTAAGGGTGTGTCCAGAGGCAGGAGTGAGCTCAGGAAATCTATGCAGCTTTTGGATGGTTGGAGCTTTGTCTCCCACCTCTTCTCTCTAAGACCAGCAGTTAGGTCTGGGCCAGGCTCCTGTCAAAGTACTGCTTTTGTGCTGGATCTCGATGCACATGAGATTTTGTGTGTGCCCATTAAGAGTGAGTCTCTATTCCCCTCAGACCTATGGGGCTTCCGCAGTTAAGCCCCATTGACCTTCAAAGGCAAATGCTTTGGGGGTTTGTCTTCTTGGTGCTGGAACCCAGATTGGGGAGCCTGGTGTACGGCTCAGAGGTCTCCTCCTATGGGAGAAACCTCTACAGTTTAATTATTCTCATTTGTTGGCTCCTCACCTGGGTGGTTTGGGAGTCAGCTATATAGTGCTTCTTCTCCTCCTACCCAACTCATTGCGGTTCCTTTTTATATATTTAGTTGTAAATCTTTTCTGGAATATTCCAGTCTCTTTCATCAAAGGTGGTTCTGCACCTGTTGTGACTTTCGTGTGCTCGTGCGAGGAGGTAAGCTCAGGGTCTTTTTATTCTGCCATTTTGGCTGCTCTCCCACCTTCTGTGTCATTTCATCTGCTCCTCATTGCTTCTAAATTGCTTTTTATCTCAGCAATTGAATTGCCTTCTGCATCTTTATATTTTCTAGTTTCTTTTTACTGTGATCTGCATTTCTATCGATAATCTTTCTTAATACCTTTAGCATTTTTATTACCTCCTATTTGAACTCAGTCTAATAAACTGTTGAGATTTGTTTCATTATTTGTTCTTTCAAGGGCTTTCTCTTGTTATTTTACTTGGGAGTAGTTCCTTGACTTTTTTGTTTTACTTAACTGTTTCTGCTAAATTCAGAGACAGAGTAAGTTATCTACTGAGGTTTTTGAATGGGTGTTTTTATGTGGGGGCATTCCTATGTATGAGCAAATTCCAGGAGACAGGGGAGGACAGGGAAGCCTGACGTGTTGCAGTCCATGGCGTCGCAAAGAGTTGGACTGAACGACAACATTCCTGTGGACCATGTGAGTCCACTATTTTTAGTTGGAGGGGTGGTGTGGCTGCTGGCCACATCTTCCCTCAGGATGTGTTGGCCGTTATTCCCTTGACAGGGGTCGTGACTGGTGCCGTGACAGAGCTGCACTGCTTGCTGGGGTGCCTCTTTGCTCCACGGCCATCCCGGCCCTGTTAGGGCTGGGGTCTGTTCTTCAGGCTGAGTGGAAGCCCCGAGGAATTTGATCAGGCTCTGTTGCCCTCAAGCAAGGGTCCCACCCCAGAGGAGGTGACCACAGAAGAAAGTCAGGCCCATGTAGTCACAGTGGACCTGCGTGCCCCCGGGCAGGTGTCTGTGCTTCTGCCTAAAAGTAGCCTAGGGTGATCCCCCTTTCACCTCTGTATTCATCCCAGACCGAGTGCTAGGCTGTGGTGCGTACTGGGCTGCGGCTTGGGCTCTGTGGCTGCAGGAATCAAGGTGGTCGTGCTGGGGACCTGGACTGCCGCTGTGGCTGCGCTCCCCCAGGACTCTGTCCATCCCTACCCCCTACTCTACTTGATCACCTTCCCTGTCCATAGCTTTTAAAAGCAGAACTACTGTACACATTTCAGCTGCTCCAGACATGCACAGTGAATTATAGCTTCTGAAGGAAGAGAAAATAGTAATGGCTTGAAATTCCCACACCTGTACTGCTGTAATAAATACTTAACTGGTCTCCTCACATCCAGGCTCGGTTTACTCTAGCTTGTCTTACAGCCTCACCCTATAGACTCAACCCTGCTGCATGTTAGAACCTCCTTGGAAGCTTTTAAAAAAATACTGATGTTTTGGCTCTCACCCAAGACCAATTAAAGTAGAATCTCTGTTGGCGTGGCTTTGGGCATTGTTCTTTTTAAGAGCTCTCTGGGTGAGTTCACTGTCCAGGCAGGGCACTGCCTGGACAGTCTCCCCAAGAGCTTATGAAGTACCCACAGTCCACAGGCCCTTTGCTGGGTCTAGAAGGGCACAGCTGAGGAAGGGTTTTGCATTCTGAGGATGTTGTCCCACAGCATTTATTGAGGGTCTTCATCTTCAATCCAGTTAATATTTCTTAATTGGTTGATATAGTCCCAGAAACCTGATAAGCTGCCTAGGGTAGGAGTCAAAAACTTAAGAATGGGGAGGAAGGTGGAGGATAGCAGCCTAATATTTAATTAGGGAGAAAAAGAGATATTACATCCTTAATATTCAGTTCTTAATTTTTGCCTTGTTCATCCCTGCTGTACTGTGCTCAGTTGTGTACGACTCTGTGACTCCATGGACTGTAGCCTACCAGACTCCTCTGTCCATGGAATTCTCCAGGTAGGAATACTGGAGTGGGTTTCCATTTCTTCCTTCAGGGGAAGGAAGCCCCCGGACCCCTGAATATACTCTATTCTTATTGCCTGCATTCTCTTGGATTAAAATTTTCAAAAATTTACGTTTTCCTTCCCCATGTAATTGTAAACTGCGTATATTAATTATGTTCTTTAGGGATTACTTCTATTTTTAAAAGTTAATAAAGCTTTTTGTACTATTTACTTATGACCTCTGTTGCATGCACGTTTAAAGTCATGGTGATGGTTTTTCCTAGTACAGAGCCGTAGTTCAATAAATACTTTTTTTTGCCATGTTGCGTGGCATGTGGGATCTTAGTTCCCTGACCAGGGACTGAACCTATGTCCCCTGCACTGGAAGCGTAATCTTAACCACTGTACGGCCAGGAAAGTCCCAATACACATTTTACATTAGAATAGTTCTAAATTTTAGGAAAAGTTGAAAAATAGTACAGAGAGTTCCTCTATACCCCACACCACTATTTCCACTATTATTCCCATCTTATGTTAGTGTTGTACACTTGTTGCAATGTATCAACCAGTAATGACACATTATAATTAACTAAATTATATATATTTTTCACATTTCCTTAGTTTTCACCTAATGTCTTTTATCTGTTTCAGAACCCATCTAGGATACCACGTTACATTTACAGATTTTGTTTTGTTTTGATTTTGGCTGCATCGGGTCTTAGTTGAGGCATATGGAATCTAGTTCTCTGACCAGGGATTGAACCCAGGCCCCTGCATTGGGAACATGGAGTCCTAGCCACTGGACCACCAGTCCCCTACAGAATATCTTTAATTTTTTGTATTCATGAATCGATTTATTTTCCAGCAAAGTTTGTTAATTGGTAGCTTTCTCTCTTATAAGACAAGAATATTAACATACTTTAATTCCCCTTTGTTTTTCCACTCCAACTTCTTAGCTAATGTTATGTAAATTTTGGTTCCAACTCTTTTTAGGACTGTAAATGCTAATGAGTTTAGAATTCTGGCAAGGACATTCAGTGAGAAATGTCTGTTCTTGGTCTTCCTATGTTTAGAACATCAGTGAAAACCACAGGTCTATCAAGTTTTAGCTATCCATTTGATGATTTTTGAAATTTGTCTTCTGAAATTGCAAAATGATGTTTTTCTCAAATCACTCCACCTTTACTCCAAAGAATGGCCAAGAAAATTATCTGTGAGTGGCAGAAACTTGTTTCACTCTCAGTAGTTTCTCAGTGAAGATATCTCCATCCAGTTGTCTCTCATCTGGGGAGCATAAAGACAGACTCATCATGAGATGCAGTAAATAACACTGACAGAGTTTAATTGTCTTTTTAAATTGCAATCATAACTAATTGAATACTGAGATGTGAACAGCTGCACAAGAATATTTAACAGATTTCTTGGAGTCATCCCCACTTTTGATATGACTTTTGAAAAGCCTAGCTTATGGAAAGCTGAGTGAGTGGTTATCTTATATTTTACATTAGAAAGTGAAAAACCAACCTGAAAACTAGCAAGAAATGAATTGGCAAGTCTTCGTGAAGGTGTCATCTAAGCTCAGTCTTGAAAGATGAGTAGGATCCTTTCATTCAACCTGTATATATTAAACTTCCGTCACTATGTTAGAACTTGGACCCCAGGGTGACTTGCCTCTGAGGAGCTTATAGTGTGGTGGTGGTGGGGAGAGGGATGGGCTGACTCATTGGTGGTTAGTGCAGGGGCCTGTGGCCAAAGCCAGCCTGTCACCTGGTTTTGAATGACCCATGAGCTAGCTGACAGTGATTTTTACGAAGCAAAGAGGAAGCAGGGATGAATAAGGGACTTTCCAGCCCTGCTCTTTTTTTTTTTTTTTTTTTTAATGTTTCTAGCCTAAGTGAAGCCTCCTCTAGCCCTTTGGATAAAGACTTTATATTTTATGGTTAGAATTGCAGCATACCCAAGGGGCTACAGAAACAGAGGACGGACAGCTAACTATGACTGGGGAGACCAGAGAAGTCACCTCCAGAAGAGGAGAGACTATGGGAACAAACGTCAGATTGTGGTTGCTGGGCCTTCAGATGCCAGCTGCCAGGTTGTCCATCCTTGATTTTTTTCTTTTAAGATTTGGTCCTTCTTTCATCTGCTCCTTATAAAACGTGACTTTGGTTGCTGAACTTGTCATTGTCAATTGGCTATGTTCGCTGTAGATGGGGCTTCAGGGGTTCTGAGGACCCCTAAATGGCTACACATGTGAATTTTTCTGGGAGAAAGACACGGCTTTCATTATATGCTCCACAGCCTCTATCATTTCAGAAATTTTGGAAGCACAGTTTTAAAGTGGGTGTCTTTAAAACTGGGATTGTTGATGGTGGGTTCTGACTAGTGCAGAGTTAAGCAGAGAGGTTATACGTTTCCTGACTATTCACTGGAGGGACTGATGCTGAAGCTAACACTCCAGTACTTTGGCCACCTGATGCGAAGAGCTGACTCATTTGAAAAGACCCTGATGCTGGGGAAGATTGAGGGCAGGAGGAGAAGGGGACGACAGAGGATGAGATGGCTGGATGGCATCACTGACTCGATGGACGCGAGTCTGAGTGAACTCCAGGAGTTGGTGATGGACAGGGAGGCCTGGCGTGCTGCGTTTCATGGGGTCTCAAAGAGTCAGACACGACTGAGCAACTGAACTGAACTTACTGGTCCAAGCCCAGATGCCCAAGGTCTGTGCACTCAGAAGATGTTCAGTGTGAGGCTTCTCAAGATATTCTGTGCTTGGGCTGCAGGAGTGGTTGCTTGAGGGACACTGGGAATGTCAGAGGATATCAGCCTGAATGGCTGAGAGAAGAGGGTCTGAGAGAAGGACTAAGAGGCCAACAATTTATTGGGAAGATGCGAGCCCTGGGTGATGGGGCAAAGAGGAGACTGCATTACTGCTGTCTGACCCCTTTCAGCAGCCGTGAGGTGCCGTATCTGTCCCTCAGCCACTTACTCTTGGCTCCACACTTCTCTGGGAGGGCTGTAAGAAGGGGCCTCACCTTGCAGTAGCCCCTCAGAGAGAGGAAGGAGGTTTAGGTGCCAGCCTCACTTGTGTCTCCTTGTCATGTCAGTAAAGCTAATTCTCCTCACTTCAGGGTATTCCCCCCAAGCCTGCAGGGACAGCTTGGGAGCTGGATCCCATGCACTGCAGGGCTGGACTCTGGTCTATCCAGAAGCAGAGGGGCAACCAGGCAGAGGTGGGAAAGACCATTAGAAGAAAAAGAAATTTAGAGAAATGTGTCAAGGAGTTGGAAGGTGAAGGTTTGTTTCTATCAGTAGGAGGTAGACCTCTGAAGAAACAGCAGATGTTGGGCTGGGGTAGGACCATCTTGGCAGAGGACACAACTGATCAGAGGTGGCAATGGAGGGAAAGGGGAGGGGAGAGTAGTCCCCCGAGACTGTGTATCACCCTCTCTCCTCTGCATCCGTCTGACACTTACTCTGCTTCTGTTCTGTGCCCGTAGTGATATGATGAGTGAACAAAACCATATCTGGTCTCTTCTCTCACAAAGATTAATCCAGTGTGGGAGTCAGAGAGTCTGCACCCATCATCACACTGGCAAATGTGAAATTGCAGCTGTGTTAAGTGCTCCTGGGAGACAGCTCTGAGAGCCTTTGTTAGATGGCTTTAAACACAGTGAGAGAGGTCAGATAAGACGTCCTTTTAATTTTTTATTGGAGTATAATTGCTTTACAGTGTTGTTAGTTTCTGCTGTACAACAGTGTGAATCAGCTATGTGTATACATATATCCCCTCCCTCTTGGACCTCCCTCCCACCCCCTCTAGGTCATCACAGAGCACTGGGTTGGCTCCCCGCGTTATAACAGCAGTTTCCTTTAGCTCTCTGTTTCACACATAGTGGTGTATATATAGTCAGTGCTACTCTTCCAATTTGCCCTCCCCCCTTCCCCTCCATGTCCACGTGTCCATTATCTAGATCTCTATTCCTGTCCTGCAAATGTGTTCCTCTGTACCCTTTTCCAGACTTCCCTGGTGGCTCAGACTGTAAAGAATCTGGCTGCAATGAGGGAAACCCAGGTTCAATCCCTGGGTTTTGAAGATCCCCCTGGAAAAGGAAATGGCAACCCACTCCAGTATTCTTGCCTGGGAAATCCCATGGATAGAGAAGCCTGGCAAGCTATAGTCCATGGGGTCACAGAGTCGGATACGATTGAGTTGGACACACACACATACCCTTTCTCTAGACTCTGTATGTGTGCATTAATATAGGATATTCATTTTTCTCTTTCTGACTGACTTCAGTCTATATGACAGATTCTAGGTTCACACACATCACTACAAATGACCCGATTTTGTTCCTTTTTATGGCTGAGTAATATTCTAGATAAGGCTTTCCAGGCCAAGTGGCTCATGACCTGAAACAGAAAGGACTGGTGGGAGTTAAGGGCAAGAGCAAGAGAAGGGAAAGCTCTTTTGGTTGGAGGATAGACACCAAGTCCAAAGGCTCTGTGGTAGGCTGGAGCCTGGCACACATGAGTGTCAGAAACCAGGCCAAGGTGACTGGAGCAGTGAGAACACGTGAGACAGGAGGGAGGTGTCAGGGGCAGGCTTCAGACTTCCATGCCAGAAGCCCTGGCAGGGAAGCCATGTTGGAGTCCTTCCCGGCAAACACCAAATAATAACAACCCCAAGGATATCTGAAGGACAGGCAACTCCAGGAAAATCTCTGCAGCACCAGGCTAAAGGCGGTAGAGACTTTGGGGGCTGGTAGCTGTGAGCGGGGCTTCCCAGGTGGTGCTAACGGTAAAGTATCTGCCTGCCAATGCAAGGAGACACAAGAAATGTGAGTAAACGTGAGTTCAATCCCTAGGTCAGGAAGATTCCCCTGGAGTAGGAAACGGCACCTCAGAAAGACCCTCATACTTGCTTGCTGGCCCCAGCAGCATTTTTAAATGTCACAGAGCTTTTATTTTTAAAATTCATTTTTTAATTGGAGGGAAATTATGGTGTTGGAATTGGTTTCTGTGGTACAACAATGTAAATCAGTCATAATTATATTATAAATATGTATACATATATGTGTGTGTGTGTGTATGTGTGTGTGTGTCTGTATCCTGTCCGTGTTGAGCCTTCCTCCCGTTTCCCCCTCATCCCACCCCTCTGGGTCATCACAGAGCACCAGGCTGAGCTCCCTGTTACACAGCAGCTTCCTGCTAGCTATTTGTTTACACATGGCAGTGTATATATGTCAATGCTATTTTCTCAGTTCATTCCACCCTTTCCTTCCCCCTCTGTGTCCACAAGCCCATTCTCTATATCTCCCGGAGCTTTTTGCATACTATTCTCTTTTCATATTTTCTAGCAACCCTCTCACATGGGGCATGAAACTCAAGGTGCCTGCATGGAAAGTTCCAGAACCAAACCTAGCATACAGACCTCCTCGTGGGCGACATCCCACAGTGACACTGTTGGGGGCAGGTCAGGTAGAGGGCTGGCCCACACAGTCCTGGGCCAAGACTCCTCATAGGAAGACACACAATCCCAGTCCTCAGTGTTTGCCCCAGGGACTGACTCACATTCTCTTGGAGCAATATCTGCACTGCTTCCAGGTGCTTTGCAGATAGTTATATGGCCCATAACTCTGCACACTTCAAACAAAGCACAAAACAAAGCAGAAACCCCACAGTGAAGCTATTTGAGAAAGAACTTTTATCGGTCTGACTACCAAGTTACCTTTGGCTTGTGATAAACAAAATAATCCAACTCATTAACCTGGGAGAAAGTATCTCTGAAGGGCAGGCTTTTGGTATCTTGAAAAGCTTTGAGAGGAATTTAAATGTATTCTCATTTGGCAGAAATTTATGTATTGTGATTACCTCCAGTCAGAGCAGATTGTCTGATGTGACTGCGAGAAGCCTTGGGATAGAGCAGTCTTGGCTGATTACAAATTTATTCATCTGAGCCTCTGTGTGTGTGTGTATTTTTCAAGTCAGAGATGGTTGTTGTCTTGTGTTCTGAGCTGTGAGTAGTTTTGATTCTTTTTTTCTGAATATTTCAAAGTGCTGCAAGAGCAGACCTCTCTGGACCCATTTATCTATGTAATTTTAATGCAGGAGAAATAACAAGGGAATATCTAGATACAAAACTCCAAGTCCTCATGGACTCTGGAATGCTTGGCATTTTTCCTTTCTAAACTGGGCAGCTGCCTGTGAGAAGCTGATTTAACATGTCAAATCTTGGATATCCCTTGTAAAAGCTCTTAGGCACACTCTTGCTTGGTAATTCTGAACTGTGGGAAAAGAAGTGCAGGACTTCATGAGTGGATTTGAACAAATTGGAGGAATTTAGAAAGAGTCATAAAAGTGATTAAGGGTTGGAGGGAGTGACTGAAAAGAGATTAAAGGAGTGAAATGCATGTCTTGGCCAAACTACAGATGTGGGAGAAGCAGAGGGCAGAACTCTTAGAGGATCATAAAATGCTGGGAGGAAGTGGGGCTGATTCAAGGCTCTTAACTTCTTTTGGGGTCACGGACCCTTTTGCAAATCCAGTAATAGCTCGAAACCTCTCTTCAAAGGAGCGCCCAGGCTCACATGGGCTTGGTTTGCCTGTTTCTTTAGACATGTTGGGTTCCATATGAGTCTGGAATTGCTACAGCTTTTAATGTATTTAAAGACAAATTGGAGATTCAGATTTTTATGTGAATTTTTTCAAAGAAACAGTACTGACCAAATTAAACGCTATTCTGGACCACTGTAGCCTCTAAGTTGCCATCTTTGTCTTTTTGTTGTCCCTGAGTTCCTTGTATCTGCTCATCTGTTTAGTTGGTTCCACTTTTTCACATGGAGACTTTCTTCAAAGGTCTGGTGATCCTGGCTGTAAGTGGATGGGATTTTCCTGTAGGTGATGGATGGTGAGTATATATGGGTGTTTCTTTGGGGCACTTAGTTTTTCCAGAGAATTGCCCAATCTCCCAAGAGCGGGAGCAGTGAGGTGGGGTATAAAAGGGGACAGCGGAGAGAGAAGGTCTGTGGTTCTGTAGCTGGATGCTGCTGTTGTAGGAATGGACATTTGAGTATGTGGATTACTGACAATCCACACTTGTCAGTATTATACTTCATCCCATTGCTGTACTGTGCCTGATCCCTTTGAAGCCATAGAATCCTCTTCTTGATTTTTTCCAAAGAGTGAAGCCCTATTTTTTTAGGGTTGGATTTCTTGCTATGCAGAGCTGGGGAGAGGCTCTGGAGGTCTGAGTTGGCCTGACTGCTTGTAAACAATCTGTTTTTAACCTGAGAGCCACACTTGCCCTCTTGCTGCCTAGTCTTCAGGTGCTGAACCCTCCAGGGATTCTGCAGAACAAATTAGTTTGTTTCCTGTTGGTATCCTACTTGGTAGGTTATTGGTAGAGCAAAGAATATCATAAGCTAAATTAGTTGCCTTCTATTTTCCAAAATCTCTCTTCTGCAGTTAGCGCCTTCTAGTTGTTTAGTAAAGAAAAATTCAATCATTTTAACCAACAATCTTTTTAGTAGGGATTTGGGAAAAGGACAGAAATGTATATTATAGTCTGCTGTTAAAGTTGACATACAGATGACTCGCAATATTGTGTTTAAGGGATATAGCAAAGTGATTCATTTATTTTTTTCAGATTATATTCCATTATCAATTATTATACAATATTGACTATGGTTCCTTGTGCTATACAGTAAGTCTTTATTGCTTATCTATTTTATATATAGTAGTTTGTATCTGTTAATCCAATGTTCCTAATTTCCCTCCCTCTCCTCTTTGGTAACCATAAATTTGTTTTTATGTCTGTCAGTCTGTTTCTCTTTTGTGTATAGATTAACTTGTATTATTTTTAGATCCCACACATAATATTTGTGTTTCTCTGTCTTCACAAAGTGTAATATTCTTCAGGTCCATGCATGTTGTTACAAATGGCAATATTTATTTTTATGGCTGAGTTATATTCCACTGTTGTATATGGGTGCATATACACACCATATCTTCTGAAGACAGTTGCCTCCTGGTGGGCACTTGGGTTGTTTTTATGGGTTGGCTACTGTAGATAGTGCTGCTATGAATGTGAAGATAGGCGCAGAGATTAGAGCTGTGCAGTCACAAGCCAAGGAATGCTAAAGGTTACCAGTAGCCACCAGAAACCAGGAAGAGGTTGGCATGGAACACATTCTCTCTCAGAGCCTTCAGAAGGCATCAACATTTCTGACTCCTTAATTTTGGTCTTCTGGTCTTCAGAATGCTGAGAGAATAAATATCTTTTTTTTTAAAGCCACTAAATATGTGGTAATTTGTTATAACAGTTTAGGAAACGAATATAGTTATGTTCAGATTTTAAAATAGGACAGGAATTTGCTGACTTTAAACATTAAAGCTCTGTAACCTTGCTGTTTTGTTTGCTCTTCTGAAAAGATGGACATTTGTTGTGATCATGCTGTTGCTGACATTACCTGGCTGGTGGCATAGACAGCAAGAATGAGGAGAGGCTTGCGTTGTTGAGTAAGTGAGGCAGGTGGGTTTCCCTGGTGGCTCAGACAGTAAAGAATCTGCCTGCAATGTAGGAGACCCAGGTTTGATCCCAGGGTCGGGAAGATCCTCTGGAGAAGGAGATGGCTACCCACTCCAGTATTCATGCCTGGAGAATCCCATGGACAGAGGAGCCTGGTGGGCTACAACCCATGGGGTCTCAAAGAGTTGGACCCAACTGAGCGACTAACGCTTTCACTTTCAAGTGAGGCAGATGCAGTGGATTTGCTTCTCTGCAGGGAAAACTATTACAAAAACAAAAGTGAAAGTGAAAGTGGCTCAGTTGTGTCCGACTCTTTGTGGCCCCATGGCCTATACAGGCCATGGCATTCTCCAGGCCAGAATACTGGAGTGGGTAGCCTTTCCCTTCTCCAGGTGATCTTCCCAACCCAGGGATTGAAACCAGGTCTCCTGCATTGCAGGGGAATTCTTTACCAGCTGAGCCACAAGGGAAGCCCTCAAAAACAAAAGCTATCAGTAATTGATTCTTTACCATGTTTCTGTCTTATGGCCAACAGTATCTCTTGTTCAGTCATTCAGTTGTGTCTGACTTTTTGTGACCCCATGGACTGCAGCATGCCAGGCTTCCCTGTCCTTCACCATCTCCCAGAATGTGCTCAAACTCATGTCCATTGATGCAGAGAGATTAGAATTAGATTCCATGTGGACTCTTGAGATGCTCACAACTCAATAATGGAAACAAAACCTCTAGCAAGCTAATATATAATCAATTGGTAAGAGGCATAAGGAATGTTGAACTGGATAAGGAACCTCAGTTTATTTATTAGTTGGATACTTTTTTTTTTTCTTCAGAATTCATCACTCAGTTTCAGGTTCTGTGACCAAGTCACTCAGTAGGATGTGTCCCTGGATCTCGTTAAGGTCAGATTACCCCTTGGATTGAGTCAGGGTGTGTGCTGATTGCATAGCAGAGCACTGGCATTTGTAGGCCGAGAGATCATCCCTTTTTCCCCTTACCTCAGTGCTTGGAAAATGCAATGCAGCTGGCAGAATCAGCAGGGGTGGGAAGCACAATCACCCTCTAGGATTGGGAATGGAATAAATTAAAGTACTGTCTTATCTAAATGGTTTGACAAGTTCCCGTTTGCCTGGCTAATTGCATCAGTCCGCTCTCCTTGCTCCTCCAAGGCTGGGATTCTCAGGCTAGAGTGTTAGCAGCCCCTGCCCTGAAGTGTGCCCCAGCCCATTCCTACAGCCTAGAGGAGACCCTGGTGTGTTACCTGCTGACCTCAGGAGTGCTCCGGGGCCCTTCTTTCAATAATAGATTTCACAGTCATTGCTGGATACTTCCCTGCAAAGCTATGCCTAGCTTGTGTTAACTTTAGGGAGGTGGGCTGAGCAAGACTGAGGAGCCTGGGGAGATCAGTGAAGCTGGGACCCTAGGACTGGCTAGGTGAAGCCTTGTGCTCCTGCTGTCACTTGTGACTCACCTCCAGCAGTCCATCTTGTCTCAGACTCCCTCTGAGTCTAGCACAGGCCCCTTCAAGTCATAGCTCCTGGAGCCAGAGATACAACACTGGGCAGTTGGCCAAACATGGAGAGTATGGAAATCAGACACAGTGTTCGTGGCTCCCAGCACTAACAAAGCCCATCAGTTAACTCTCCTGGATGAACTTTTCCAGTGAAGGAAAAAAATAATTAGTGCGAATTGAGTGTTAAGGCAACTGCCAGTCCTTTTGTCTCCGATGACCTCTGGCTCTGGACTTGCTTCTACAATGTGCGAAGTGCTTAGGCCCCCAACTCTACCTTTTTCCTAAAGGGAGAACAGGGAACTGAGATTGCCCAAGGCATCTGAGCCAGCTGCAGGGATTGAGGCAAGAGAAAGGAGGACTCAGTTTCTGGGAAGAGTATCCCAAGGATGCTATTTGCAGGGCAGCTTCTAGTTAGCACAGAGCATTTGGGAGAAGCAGAGGAAATTCCTGCAATATGGAAGTCAGAGGCCTTGGGGCAGGCAGAGGCTCCCTCTTTGGGTCTTCAGTTTGTTTGAGAGATGTTCCTATTTGTCACTCTCTTTGGATTTAGAGATCACCTGTTTGGGGTAAGGACATGGATGACAGTGAGGTCCTGGACAGGGGTGGGGGACAGTGTCCCTGTGACTTTTATAGACTCCTGCCTGGGAATCCTGGCATTCTGAGGAGAAAGACAAAGACAAGGGATTAGTTATCTAGGCCTGCCATAACAAGTCATGCAGGTTTGGTGGTTTAACAGCAGGTATTTATTTCCTCACGGTTTTGGAGGTTGGAAGTCTGAGATCAAGATATAGGCAGGATTGATTTCTTCTGAGGCCTCTGCTTGGCTTGCAGATGGCCGTCTTCTCCCTGTGTCTTCACGTGGCCTCCCTCCTGTCCTTGTTTGTGTTTTGTATCCAGATTTACTCTTGTCAGAACCCAGGTCATATTGGATTAGGGCCCACTCCAGTGGCCTCATTTGAAGTTCATCACTTCTTTTAAGACCTTATCTTCAAATATAGTCACATTCTTGGATTCTGGGGATTAGGACTTAAACCAGTGAGTTTTGGAGGGAGGGGGACATAATTCAGCCCAGAACAGAAGCAAATTGGCATTCTACTAAGTTTAAGTTTAATTTTGTAACTACTGGTGAACTCTAGTAGTCTTGTTGGGGTTCTTATCTTTGAGAATGTTTACAGGCCATGGGACATTTTTTTTTTTTTTGAGGGTGTGTGTATCCACATCAGAAAGGCTTGAATGAACTTAACCTTACTTAGATGTATGGAATGAGTATCACAGATAAAATCTTAGTACTCAGTTTATGCCTCTTATCCATTTCCAGAGTGTGCATTACTGATACCCTAAGAAGAGGGGTTGAGTAATTACTTGGGATGGAAAGCTGAGTATGTTCTTATTCAGGAGTCTCCTGATTAGACAAATTTGAGATCCATGCTATTAAAATCCTCATTTCAGCCTGTTGGGAACTGGCTTCTACAACCTATGGAAATGTCTCTTGTTCTAGAGACAATGGATTCTTATTTACTAAAAAGAACTATCTTTCTGGCATTTATTTTGTTTTTATCTTAAAAAATAAAAATCCTCTTGCTCTCAAAGTCAGTCTTAAAAAACATACAGGAGGAGCTCAAGGCTGGATTCTCTGTAATTTTCTCAAACAGCTTTTGTGTAAATGACATGTTCCTAGCTAACTGAAGGCAGAAGTAGCAGATGAGCTTAAACTCAGCCAAGTGGTAATAGTCTGGGATGACAGCAGATCCTCCCAGCTGAGAAGTTTATGCTGTACAAAGTAGCCTGCATCAAAGCAGCTCTTGATTTTGCTGGCAGTTCCCTTGCCAGAGTGTGAAAATGGTGGTTTTTCATCAGCTTCCTGCAGACATCCTTTGATGACTCTCACCGAGCCACTTCTGTGAACTCAGGTGTGCAGTGGCATCCCCCTTCGTGCCACACGCTCCTTTGTGCACTCTGAAGGTGGAAGCCAGAGCGGAGTGCAGCGTCTCACCTCTTCTTTCAATACTAAGGCGTCTTGCTGCGGACCTGTGTTCTTCTTAGGACCCATGTCTCCATGCAGAGATTGGTTATCTTATTTATGTGCCCTAGAAATGAAAAGCTTCTGATGGATAGCAGGCAGCTGAGGGGAAGGATGTGCTTTTATAGTTGGCTTTGTCAGAGTATCTCATCTGCAGAGTAAAGAAAGCAGAGCCTCGCAATCCTGCCGTTTCTCTTACTTCTTCATGTCAGCTGTTTTGATAGCTCATTATCAGTGGGTCAAGGGTCAAGAATGACACGTTATAAGCTTTAGGCACCATGATATGGAGAGTTGCAGTGTACACTGGCCACAGAGTGAGGCCGTTTTAATCTCAGGTCAGCTTTCAACATGAAGAATGTTAATTAAGATTATAGTGGGGGATTTATTTAACTTTCAGGGAAGGAAAACTATTTAACAGACTTTTGTTTTCTCTCTACTGCTACTGACTCTGAAGCTAGGATTTATACATTAATTGGCTCCTTGCAGAATAGCTGTTCTGCCTCTTACAAACTGTTCTTAGAATAGACTTAATATTTAAAAAGTCGAGACTTTGTACATTATATTCGATCATTGGTGGTGGTGGTGGTTTAGTTGCTCAGTTGTGTCCGGCTCTTGCGAACCCATGGGCTATAGCCTGCCAGGCATTTGATCATTATTTGTTGAATTAGTTATATAAAATATATAAATATTAGTTATAATATTTTATATTATATAAAATATATAATATATTAGTTATAAAAATATATAAAATAAATATACTTGTAATAAAATAATATTCAGCCATAAGGGAACATGAATGAACCTTGAAAACATTATGATAAATGAAATACAGACACAAAAGGACAAGCATGGTATGATTTTACTTTTATGAGGTACCTCAAATAGGTATATTCATGGAGACAGGAAGTAGAATGATGGTTACCATGGGCTGAGGTCAAGAGCGTAAGTATAGAATAGTGGTTACCATGAGCTGGGGTCAAGGGTATAATGGGGACTTTCTGTTTAATCAGTACAGAAATTCCATTCGGGCTGATGAAAAAGTTCTGGAGATGGATAGTGGTGATGGTTGCACAACTGCAAATGATTTAATGCCATTAAATTATACTGAAAAACAGTAAATTTTATGTTATGTATGCTGCTGCTGCTGCTAAGTCGCTTCAGTCATGTCTGACTCTGTGTGACCCCATAGATGGCAGCCCACCAGGCTCCACCGTCCCTGGGATTCTCCAGGCAAGAACACTGGAATGGGTTGCCATTTCTTTCTCCAGTGCATGAAAGTAAAAGTGAAAATAAAGTCACTGAGTTGTGTCCAACTCTCAGCGACCCCATGGACTGCAGCCTACCAGGCTCTTCCATATATGGAATTTTCCAGGCAAGAGTACTGGAGTGGGGTGCCATTCATTAGCATAAAGAAAGTTTTAGAAAATTGATTCCATTGCAGGAAGAGCTTCTAAAAATGCCAGAAATATAAAAAAATTTTTACTTGCTATTTCTTAGACATGTATTACATGTATTTCTTAGAGTTTATAAACCTGAGGGCAGTTTTTCTATGTTTCTTCCCTTAATCAGCAATAGAGGCAACTTTACTCCATGGATGGAGTAGTCATGTATAGATGTGAGACTGGATTATAAAGAAAGCTGAGAGCTGAAGAATTGATGCTTTTGAACTTGGTGTTGGAGAAGACTCTTGAGAGTCCCTTGGACTGCAAAGAGATCCAACCAGTCCATCCTAAAGGAAATCAGTCCTGAATATTTGTTGGAAGGACTGAAGCTGAAACTCCAATACTTTGGCCACCTGAGGCGAAGAACCGACTCATTTGAAAAGACGCTGATGCTGGGAAGGATTGAAGGTGGGAGGAGAAGGGGATGACAGAGGATGAGATAGTTGGATGGCATCACCGATGTGATATACATGAGTTTGAGTAGGCTCCGGGAGTTGGTGATAGACAGGGAAGCCCGGCGTGTTGCAGTTCATGGGGTCACAAAGAGTCAGACACGACTGAGCAACTGAACTGAACTGAACTCCTCCAGTAATTGTAATTTTTCTCCTTAGCTCAGGCCAGATGATCAGATGGCTGTGTGCTTGACCTCCTTTTTGACTTTGCTCAATCACTTCTGCATGAATTGTGCTTGGCCTCCTCTCTCACATTGAAGGAGCAACAGGAAGCATTTCAGGAGACCCTCTACTGTCTATAACTCAGTTCAGTTTAGTCGCTCAGTTGTGTCTCTTTGTGACCCCATGAATCGCAGCATGCCAGGCCTCTCTGTCCATCACCAACTCCCGGAGTTCACTGAGACTCATGTCCATCGCGTCGGTGATGCCATCCAGCCATGTCATCCTCTGTCATCCCCTTCTCCTCCTTCCCCCAATCCCTCCCAGCATCAGAGTCTTTTCCAGTAGTCAACTCTTCGCATGAGGTGGCCAAAGTACTGGAGTTTCAGCTTCAGCATCATTCCTTCCAAAGAAATCCCAGGGCTGATGTCCTTCAGAAAGGACTGGTTGGATCTCCTTGTAGGCCAAGGGACTCGCTAGAGGCACTATTAACTGATTACTTCCCTCCCCAATTTCCTAGTGTTGGATGATAAAGGATACTTTATAACAGTTTACCCAAGGAAGGGAAGATTAACTACTTGGGAAGAAATTCCTCAGTGATAAGAAAAACTAAACAAAAAGCAAAGTGTATATGTGCATACAACTTTCCATTGGATATATTTTCTAAGCTCAAACTACCATTCTAGCAGCAATATTCAGACATAAATTAAAGTTCAGGGAATTTCCATATTTCAAGATGCATTCACTTATAAAATGGAGGAACTTCCATATAATTTTTACTTGAAAGTGATTACCTGCTCTGTAATGATATGACAAAAGCAAACATCAAGAAAATTCTAATAGATTTCTTTAAATATATTCAACTAAGAGCATATACGTGTGGATTGATGCCAGTGTTTGGCATTATCAATCTCATGGGGAAAGATTTTCATAGAGGAAATAAGTAAAATCTGCTCACAAATTAACATTAATAGATGAATATTTGTAAATGTTAATGATATGGAACACAAACTTTGAATTGTAACGAAAAAAATAAAACCAAAAAAAAAGAAAAAAAAAGCTCTGGAAGTATGTACATTGCATTGTCTTTTACAGTCAGTGTCTGTTTTCTTCTTCACTTTGGCTACTAGGATGCTCAGAACCTAATATATGAACCACACCAAATGATAGTTTAGTACTTTATAACAATATGTCTGTGGATTGCCTTTTCCTCATCCTCCTCTAGCCTTTATTATTTTTTTAATGTTGTCTTCTTGACATAGTGAACATATTTTATGTCATTTCTCCTATTTTGACATTAGATGGTGTATTGGGGTTCTGCAGAGAACCAGGACCAGTAGGGTGTTTGTGTGTGTAGAGAAGGAAAGAGAGAGACATTATTTTTAAGGAAATGACCTACATGACTGTGGAGACTGGCAAGTCCAAAATCTCAGGCAAGCCAACAGACTGAAGATGCAGGAAAGAATTGATGTCACAGTTTTGAGTCCACAGACTGTCTAGAGGCAGAATTCCTTCTTCTTGGAGCACCTAAGGCTTTTCTCTTAGGGCCTCAACTGATTGGATAAGGCCCTCCCACACTGGGCTTCCCTGGTGGCTCAGACAGTAAAGAATCTGCCTGCAGTGCAGGAGACTCAAGTTCAATCCCTGGGTCAGGAAGATCCCCTGGAGATGGGAATGGCAACCCACTCCAGTATTCTTGCCTGGGAAATCCCATGGACAGAGAGGAGCCTGGCGGGATACAATTCATGGGGTCACAAAGAGTCAGAAACAATGGCGGGAGTAACACTTTCACCTCCCACATTATGAAAGGTAATCTGCTTTACTAAAAGTCCACTGATTTCATTTTGATTAAAATATAGTCTGTATAATATTACATGTTTTACAGGTGTACAATATAGTGAGTCACAGTTTTTAAAGATTATACTCCATTTACAGTTATAAAATATTGGTTATATTCCCTGTGTGGTACACAATATCCTGGTAGCTTATTTTATACATAATATTAATAGTTTATACCTCTTAATTCCGTACCCCCATATTGCCTCTTCCTACTTCCCTCTCCCTACTGATAACCACTAGTTCTCTCTATCTTTCTTTTTGTTCTGCTCACTAGTTTGTTTTAGATTCCACTTATAAGTGATATAATACAGTATTTGTCCTTCACTGTCTGACTTATTTCATTTAGTATATTATTTATTATTATTTATTATTAGGGCTTTCCTGGTGGCTCAGAGGTTAAAGCGTCTGCCTGCAATGTGGGAGACCTGGATTCGATCCCTGGGCCGGGAAGATCCCCTGGAGAAGGAAATGGCAACCCACTCCAGTATTCTTGCCTGGAGAATCTCATGGATGGAGGATCCTTGTGGGCTACAGTCTAATACCCTTCAAATCATCCATGTTGGAAATGGCAAAATTTTGTTCTTTTTTATGGCTATTTAGTGTTCCATTGGGCTTCCCAGATGACTCAATGGGTGAAGAACCTGCCTGCAATGCAGGAGACACCAGAGACATGGGTTTGATTCCTGGGTTGGGAAAAGCCCATGGAGGAGGGCACGGCAGTCCACTCCAGCATTCTTGCCTGGAGATTTCCATGGACAGAGGAGCCTGGAGGGATACAGTCATAGGTCGCAAAGAGTTGGGCACGACCGAAACGACTGAGCACAGCACAGTGTTCCATTGTGTGCATGTGTATGTTGTGTGTGTGTGTGTGTATATATTCATTTGTTGATGAACACTTAGGTTGATTCCACATCCTGGCAATTGTAAATAATGCTGCAGTGAACATTGGAGTACACGTGTCTTTTCAGATTATTTTTGTTTATTTTTTTGGAACTTGTGGATCATAATGGTAGTTTTATTTTAGATTTTTTTAAATTGGAGGATAATTGCTTTACAATGTTGTGTTGGTTTCTGCCATACAACAATGCAAATCAGCCACAGTTTTTTTTATATCTATCCCCTCCTTCTTGAGCCTACCTCTCCCCTTCCATCCCACCCTTCTAGGTCGTCACAGAGGGCCAGGGTGGGCTCCCTGTGTTATGTAGCAGCTTTCCACGAGCTATTTTACACATGATAGTATATATATGTCAATGCTACTTTCTCAATTTGTCCCACCCTTTCCTTCCCCAATTGTGTCCAGAAGTCTGTTCTCTATATTTGTGTCTCCATTCCTTCAAATAGGTTCATCAGTAGTATATTTTCTAGATCCCATATATATGTGTGTTAATATACATTATTTGTTTTTCTCTTTCTGACTTACCTCACTCTGTATAACAGGCTCTGGGTTCATCCATCTCACTACAACTGACCCAAATCCACAATTTTTTATGGCTGAGTAATATTCCATTGTATATATATACCATGTCTTCTTTATCCATTCATCTGTCCATCTGTCAGTGGACACAGGTTGCCTCCATGTCCTGGCTATTGTAAACAGTGCTGCAATGAACATTGAGAAACAAGTATCTTTTCAAATTAGTGGGTTTTTTTTTTTTTTTTTTGGCTATATACCCAAGAGTGGAATTGGTGGATCATATGGTAGTTTTAAGTTTTTGAATTAATCTGTATACTGTTCTTGCACAGTGGCTGCACCAATTTACATTCATATAAACAGTATAGGAGGATTCCCTTTTTTCCATGTCCTCACTAACATTTTTTATTTGCGTACTTTTTGATGAGTCCTTCTGACAGGCATGAGGTGATAGCTCATTGAGGTTTTGATCTACATTTCCCCCAACGCTTACTGATGCTGAGCATCTTTTCAAGTGTCTGTTGTCCATCTGCATATCCTCTTTGGGAAAGTGTCTATTCAGTTTCTCTGCCCATTTTTAAATCATATTGTTAGTTTTTTGATGTTGACTTATATGAGCTGTTCATATGTTTTGGATATTAACCCTTTACCAGTCATATCATTTGCAAATATTTTCTCCCATTCTATAGGTTGTCTTTTCATTTTGGCGATGGTTTCCTTTGCTGTGTAAAAGATTTTAAATTTAATTAGGTCCCATCGGTTTATCTTTGCTTTTATTTCCTTTGTTTTAAGAGACAGATCCAAAAAATATTGCTCCAATATATGTCAAAAAGTGTTCTGCTGGTTTTCCTCTAAGAATTTCATAATTCTTGATCTTAACATTTAGGTATTTGATCCATTTTGAGTTTATCTTTATATGTGGTATTAAAGAATACTGTCTAGTCCTTAGCGCCACTTCTTGAAGAGACTATCTTTTCTCAATTTTATATTCTTGTCTTCTTCTTTGTAGATTAATTGACCTAAAATACATGGATTTATTTCTGGGCTATCTTCTGTTTTATTGATCTATGTGTCTGTTTTTGTGTTAGTACCACACTGTTTTGATGACTGTGTCTTTATAGTGTGGGCTAAAGTCAGAGAGCTTGATTCCTCCCTGTCTGTTCTCCTTTCTCAAGATTGTTTTGGCTGTTTGGGTCTTTTCTGTTTCCATACAGATTTAAAATTATTGTTCTCATTCTGTGAAAAATGTCATTGGTATTTTGACAGGGATTGTAGTGAATCTATACATTGCCCTGGGTAATATGGTCATTTTAACACTCTTCTTTCAGTCCCGCCAATGGTATATCTTTCCATGTATTCACGTGACCTTCAGTTTCTTTTATCAATGTCATACAGTTTTTGGAGTGGAGGTCTTTTTGTCCTTAGGCAGGTTTACTCCTAGGTATTTTTTTTTTAATGTAATGGTAAATATAATTGTTCCCTTAATTTCTCTTTTGAATCTTTTGTTTTACTGTATAGAAATGTAACAGATTTCTGTATATTAATTTTGTATCCTGCAACTTAACTGAATTCTTCATTGAGCTCTAGTAGTTTTCTGGTGGCATCTTTAGGATTTTCAATATATAGTATCATTTTACCCTCAGTGACAGTTTTACTTTTTCCTTTCCAATTTGGATACCTTTTATTTCTTTTCGTCTGATTGCTGTGGCTAGGACTTCCAATACTGTGTTGAATAAATGTAGCTGGAATGGGCATCTTTGTTGTTCCTGATTTTGGAATGCTTTCTAGCTTTTCACTGTTCTATATGATGTTAGCTGTGAGTTTGTCCAGTATAGCCTTTTTGTTAAGTTATCGTAGGTTCCCTCTATGCCCTCTTCCTGGAAAATTTTTTTTTAAACATTCATAAATGGATGCTAAATTTTGTCAGAATATTTTTTCCATCTTTTGGGATGATCGCCTAGCTTTTATTCTTCAGTTTGTTAACGTGTATCATGTTGATTTACAGATACTGAAAAATCCTTGCATCCCTGGAATAAATCCCACTTGATCATGGTATATAATCCTTTCAATATATTATTGAATTCGGTTTGCTAGTATTTTCTTGAGGAGTTTTTGCATCTGTGTTTATCAGTAATACTGGCCTATAGTTTTCCTTTTTGTGGTTATCTTTGTCTGGTTTGGTATCAGGGTGATGATGGCCTCACAGAATGAGTTTGGGAGTGTTCCTTCCTCTACAATTTTTGGAATAGCTTCAGAAGGTTGGGCATTAACTCTTCTCTAAATGTCTGGTAGGGATTCATCTGTGAAACCATGTAATCCTGGATTTTTTTTTTTGTTGGGAATTTTAAAATTGCTGATTCAGTTTCACTAATGGTAGCTCAGCTGTTCTTTTTTTTTTTTTTTTTCTTCTTCCTAGTTCAGTCTTGGGAGACTGTTCCTTTCTAAGAAATTGTCCGTTTTTTCTAGGCTGTCCATTTTTTTGGCATACAGTTGTTCATAATAATCTATGATGATTCTTTGTATTTCTGTGGTGTCATTTGTAACTTCTCTTTCATTTCTGATTTCATTGATTTGGGTACTTTCTTTTTCTTGATGAATCTTGCTAAAGGTTTATCAATTTTGTTTATCTTTTCAAAGAACTAGGTTTTACTTTCATTGATCCCTTCTCTTTTGTTTTATTCTCTATTTTTGCTCTGCTGTTAATGATTTCTTTTATTAATACTAACTTTGGTTTTTATTTGTTCTTCTTTGTGTTGCTTTAGGTATAAGGTTAAGTTGTTTATTTGAGATTTTTGTTTCCTCAGGTGAACTTACTGTAAAATCTCCTCTTAGAACTGCTTTTGCTGGGTAGAATATTCTTAGTTGTAGGTTTTCATTTTCATGACTTTAATAAATCATGCTGGTTCCTTCTGACCTATAGAGTCCCTGCTGAGAAGTCAGCTGAAAGCTTTATGGGTGTTCCTTTGTATGTTATTTGTTGCTTTTCTCTTGCTGCTTTTAATATTCTCTTTTTTTTCTTTAGTTTTTGCCATTTTAACTACAATGTGCCTTGATGTGTTCCTCTTTGGGTTTATCCTAGATGGGAATCTGTGCTTCCTAGGCTTGGGTGACTGTTTCCTTTCCCAGGTTAGGGAAGGTTTCAGCTATTATGTCTTCAAATATGTTCTCAAGCCCCTTTGCTCTCTCTTCTCTCTCTGGGACCCCTATAATGCAAATATTAGAGTGCTTGATGTTGTCCCAGTAGTCACTTAAACAGTCCTCATTTCATTCTTTTTTCTTTTCTTTTAGGCCTCAGAGATTTCCACTACTCTGTCTTCCAGCTCTCTGATCCACTCTTCTGTATCATTTAGTCTATTGTTGATTCCTTTTAGTATATTTTTCTTTTCATTTATTATGCTCTTTATCTCTTCTTGGCAGTTCTTTGTATTTCTATCTCTTTGTTTAAAATTTCTAACTTCTCGCTGTGTGCATCTATTTCTCTCCTGAGTTCTTTGATCTCCTTATAATCACTACCCTGAACTCATGCTTGGGTTATTTGCCTGTCTCCAGTTCACTTAGCTCTTCTTCTGGGTATTTGTCTTATTCCCTCATCACCTGGAACATGTTATTCTGTCACCTGTTTGCCTTGGCTGCTGTTTGTATTTTTATGTATCTCTTACATTAGTTATGTTTTCCAGCCTTGAAGAAGTGGCCATTTGTAGGTGATGTACTATTCATCCCAGAAGCACACTCTGCTCTTGTCACCCAAGCTATAAGCTCTAGGAGTTTTCCTTATGAGGACAGTGTGGGTTCTTCCATTGTAGTGGGCGGTGTGGGCAGTATGGTAGGCTTCAGTTTCAGTTCAGTCACTCAGTCATGTCTGACTTTGTGATCCCATGGACTGCAGCACGCCAGGCTTCCCTGTCCATCACCAGCTCCTGGAGCTTGCTCAAACTCATGTCCATTGAGTCAGTAATGCCATCCAACCCTATCATCCTTTGCCATTCCCTTCTCCTCCTGCCTTCAGTCTTTCCCAGCATCAGGGTCTTTTCCAGTGAGTCATTTCTTCACATTAGATGATCTTAGTTTTTGAATGTTGAGGTTTTTTTTCTTTTTAAAAATATTTAAATTTATTTATTTTAATTGGGGGCTAATTACTTTACAATATTGTATTGGTTTTGCTATACATCAACATAAATCTGCCACGGGTATATACATGTTCCCCATCCTGAAACCCCTCCCACCTCTCTCCCCATACCATCCCTCTGGGTCATCCAGTGCACCAGCCTCAAGCATCCTGTATCCTGAATCGAACCTGAACTGGCAATTCATTTCTTATATGATATTATACATGTTTCAATGCCATTATCCCAAATCATCCCACTCTCTCCCTCTCCCACAGAGTCCAAAAGACTGTTCTATACATCTGTGTCTCTTTTGCTGTCTCGCATACAGGCTTATTGTTACCATCTTTCTAAATTCCATATATATGTGTTAGTATACTGTATTGGTGTTTTTCTTTCTGGCTTACTTCACTCTGTATAATAGGCTCCAGTTTCATCCACCTCATTAGAACTGATTCAAATGTATTCTTTTTAATGGCTGAGTAATACTCCATTGTGTATATGTACCACAGCTTTCTTACCCATTCATCTGCTGATGGACATCTAGGTTGCTTCCATGTCCTGGCTATCATAAACAATGCTGCAATGAACATTGGGGTACATATGTCTCTTTCAGTTCTGGTTTCCTTGGTGTGTATGCCCAGCAGGGGGATTGCTGGGTCATGAGGCAGTTCTATTTCCAGTTTTTAAAGGAATCTTCACACTGTTCTCCATAGTGGCTGTACTAGTTTGCATTCCTTCCAACAGAGTGTCACACTCCCTCCATCATTTATTGCTTATAGACTTTTGGATCACAGCCATTCTGACTGGTGTGAAATGGTGCCTCATTGTGGTTTTGATTTGCATTTCTCTGATAATGAGTGATGTTGAGCATCTTTTCATGTGTTTGTTAGCCATCTGTATGTCTTCTTTGGAGAAATGTCTGTTTAGTTCTTTGGCCCATTTTTTGATTGGGTTGTTTATTTTTCTGGAATTGAGCTGCATGAGTTGCTTGTATATTTTGAGATTAGTTGTTTGTCCATTGCTTCATTTGCTATTGTTTTCTCCCATTCTGAAGGCTGTCTTTTCACCTTGCTTATAGTTTCCTTTGTTGTGCAAAAGCTTTTAATTTTAATTAGGTTCCATTAGTTTGTTTTTGCTTTTATTTCCAAAATTCTGGGAGGTGGGTCATAGAGGATCCTGCTGTGATTTATGTCGGAGAGTGTTTTGTCTATGTTCTCCTCTAGGAGTTTTATAGTTTCTGGTCTTATGTTTAGATATTTAATCCATTTTGAGTTTTTTTGTGTGTGTGGTGTTAGAAAGTGTTCTAGTTTCATTCTTTTACAAGTGGTTGACCAGTTTTCCCAGCACCACTTGTTAAAGAGATTGTCTTTTCTCTATTGTATATTCTTGCCTCCTTTGTCAAAGATAAGGTGTCCATGGGTGCATGAATTTATCTTTGGGCTTTCTATTTTGTTCCATTGACCTGTATTTCTGTCTTTGTGCCAGTACCATACTGTCTTGATGACTGTGGCTTTGTAGTAGAGCCTGAAATCAGACAGATTGATTCCTCCAATTCCATTCTTCTTTCTCAAGATTGCTTCAGCTGTTTGAGGTTTTTTGCATTTCCATACAAATTGTGAAATTATTTTTTATGGCTCTGTGAAAAATACCGTTGGTAGCTTGATAGGGATTGCATTGAATCTATACATTGCTTTGGTTAGTATACCCATTTTCACTATATTGATTCTTCTGATCCATGAACATGGTATATTTCTCCATCTATTAGTGTCCTCTTTGATTTCTTTCATCAGTGTTTTATAGTTTTCTATATATAGGTCTTTAGTTTCTTTAGGTAGATATATTCCTAAGTATTTTATTCTTTTTGTTGCAATGGTGAATGGAATTGTTACCTTAATTTCTCTTTCTATTTTCTCATTATTAGTGTATAGGAATGCAAGGGATTTCTGTGTGTTGACTTTATATCCTGCAACTTTACTATATTCATTGATTAGCTCTAGTAATTTTCTGGTGCAGTCTTTAGGATTTTCTATTTAGAGGATCATGTCATCTGCAAACAGTGAGAGTTTTACTTCTTCTTTTCCAATTTGGATTCCTTTTATTTCTTTTTTGCTCTGATTGCTGTGGCCAAATCTTCCAGAACTATGTTGAATAGTAGTGGGAGAGTGGGCACCCTTGTCTTGTTCCTGACTTTAGGGGAAATGCTTTCACTTTTTCACAATTGAGGATAATATTTGCTGTGGGTTTGCCATATATAGCTTTTATTATGTTGAGGTATGTTCCTTCTACTCCTGCTTTCTGGAGAGTTTTTATCATAAATGGATGTTGAATTTTATCAAAGACTTTCTCTGCATCTATTGACATAATTATATGGCTTTTATTTTTCAATTTGTTAATGTGGTGAATTACATTGATTGATTTGTGGATTTTGAAGAATACTTGCATCCCTGGTATAAAGCCCACTTGGTCATGGTGTATGATCTTTTTAATGTGTTGTTGGATTCTGATTGCTAGAATTTTGTTAAGGATTTTTGCATCTATGTTCATCAGTGATATTGGCCTGTAATTTTCTTTTTTTTGTGGCATCTTTGTCAGGTTTTGGTATTAGGGTGATGGTGACCTCATAGAATAAGTTTGGAAATTTACCTTCCTCTGCAATTTTCTGGAAGAGTTTGAGTAGGACAGGTGTTAGCTCTTCTCTAAATTTTTGGTAGAATCCAGCTGTGCAGCCATCTGGACCTGGGCTTTTGTTTGCTGGAAGATTTCTGATTACAGTTTCAATTTCCGTGCTTGTGATGGGTCTGTTAAGGTTTTCTATTTCTTCCTGGTTCAGTTTTGGAAAGTTGTACTTTTCTATGAATTTGTCCATTTCTTCCCCGTTGTCCATTTTGTTGACATATAATTGCTGATTATATGTAGTCTCTTATGATCCTTTGTATTTCTGTGTTGTCTGTTGTGATCTCTTCATTTTCATTTCTAATTTTATTGATTTGAATTTTCTCCCTTTGTATCTTGATGAGTCTGGCTAATGGCTTGTCAATTTCACTTATCCTTTCAAAGAACCAGCGTTTGGCTTTGTTGATTTTTGCTATGGTCTCTTTTGTTTCTTTTGCATTCATTTCTCCCCTAATTTTTGTGATTTCTTTCCTTCTACTAGCCCTGGGGTTCTCCATTTCTTCCTTTTCCAGTTGCTTTAGGTGTAGAGTTAGGTTATTTATTTGACTTTTTTCTTGCTTCTTTAGGTATGCCTGTATTGCTATGAACTTTCCCCTTAGCACTGCTTTTACAGTGACTCACAGGTTTTGGGTTGTTGTGTTTTCATTTTCATTCATTTCTATGCATATTTTGATTTCTTTTGATTCTTCTTTCTTCTTGTTGGTTATTCAGCAGCCTGTTGTTCAGCCTCCATATGTTGGAATTTTTAATAGTTTTTCTCCTGTAATTGAGATCTAATCTTACTTCATTATGGTCAGAAAAGATGCTTGGAATGATTTCAGTTTTTTGAATTTACCAAGGCTAGATTTATGGCCCAGGATGTTATCTGTCCTGGAGAAGGTTCCGTGTGCACTTGAGAAAAAGGTGAAATTCATTGTTTTGGGGTAAAATGTCCTATAGATATCAATTAGGTCTAACTGGTCCATTGTATCATTTAAAGTTTGTGTTTCCTTGTTAATTTTCTGTGAAGTTGATCTATCCATAGGTGTGAGTGGGGTATTAAAGTCTCCAACTATTATTGTGTTATCATTAATTTCCCCTTTCATACTTGTTAGCATTTGTCTTACAGATTGTGGCGCTCCTATGTTGGGTGTATATATATTTATAATTGTTATATTTGCGTGGAATATCTTTTTCCAGCCCTTTACTTTCAGTCTGCATGTGTCCCCTATTTTGAGGTAGGTCTCTTGTAGGCAACATAAATAGGGGTCTTGTTTTTGTTTCCATTTAGCCAGTCTTTGTCTTTTGGTTGGGGCATTCAACCCATTTATGTTTAAGGTTTAATTTAAGGTTTTTAAGGTAAGGTAATTATTGATAAGTATAATCCCACTGCCATTTACTTTATTGTTTTGAGTTTGAATTTATACACCCTTTTTGTGTTTCCTGTCTAGAGAATATCCTTTAGCATTTGTTGGAGAGATAGTTTGGTGGTGCTGAATTCTCTCAGCTTTTGCTTATCTGTAAAACTTTTGATTTCTCCTTCATATTTGAATGAGATCCTTGCTGGGTACAGTAATCTGGGCTGTAGGTTATTTTCTTTCATCACTTTAAGTATGTCTTGCCATTCCCTCCTGGCCTGAAGAGTTTCTATTGACAGATCAGCTGTTATCGTTATGGGAATCCCCTTGTGTGTTATTTGTTGTTTTCTCCTTGCTGCTTTTAATATTTGTTCTTTGTGTTTGATCTTTGTTAATTTGATTAATATGTGTTTTTCACCTTGGCTTTATCCTGTTTGGAACTCTCTGGGGTTTCTTGGACTTGGGTGAATATTTCCTCCACCATTTTAGGGAGTTTTCAACTATTATCTCCTCAAGTATTTTCTCATGGTCTTTCTTTTTGTCTTCTTCTGGGACTCCTATGGTTTGAATGTTGGGGCGTTTCATATTGTCCTGGAGGTCTCTGAGATTGTCCTCATTTCTTTTAATTCGTTTTTCTTTTTTCCTCTCTGATTCATTTATTTCTACTATTCTATCTTCTACTTCACCAATCCTATCTTCTGCCTCCATTATTCTACTATTTGTAGCCTCCAGAGTGTTTTTGATATCGTTTATTGCATTATTCATTATATTTTGACTCTTATTTATTTCTTCTAGGTCTTTGTTAAAACTTTCTTTCATCTTCTCAATCTTTGTCTCCAGGCTATTTATCTGTGATTCCATTTTTATTTCAAGATTTTTGGATCATTTTCACTTTCTTTATTTGGAATTCTTTATCAGGTAGATTCCCTATCTCTTCCTCTTTTTTTTTCATTTGGTGGGCACTTATCCTGTTCCTTTACCTTCTGGGTATTCCTCTGTCTCTTCATCTTGTTTATATTGCTGAGTTTGGGGTGTCCTTTCTGTATTCTGGCAGTTTGTGGAGTTCTCGTTATTGTGGAGTTTCCTCGCTGTGGGTGAGGTTGTACTGGTGGCTTGTCAAGCTTTCCTGTTTAGGGAAGCTTGTGTCGGTGTTCTGGTGGGTGGAGCTGGGTTTCTTCTCTCTGGAGTGCAATGAAGTGTCCAGTAATGAGTTATGAGATGTCAATGGGTTTGGCTAACTTTGGACAGCCTGTATATTGAAGCTCAGGGCTATGTTCCTGTGTTGCTGGAGAATTTGCATTGTATGTCTTGCTCTGGAACTTGTTGGCCCTTGGGTGGTGCTTGGTTTCAGTGTAGGTGTGGAGGTGTTAGATGAGCTCCTGTTGGTTAATGTTCCCTGGAGTCAGGAGTTCTCTGGTGTTCTCAGGATTTGGACCTAAGCCTTCCTGCTTCTTGTTTTCAGTCTTATTTTTACAGTAGCCTCAAGACTGCTCCATCTATACAGCACCATTGATAAAACATCTAGGTTAAAGATGAAAAGTTTCTCCATAGTGAGGGACACCCAGAGAGGTTCACAGAGTTACATGGAGAAGAGAAAAGGGAGGAGGGAGTTAGAGGTGACCCGAATGAGATGAGGTGGAATCAAAAGAGGAGAGAGCAAGCTAGCCAGTAATCACTTCTTTATGTGCTCTCCACAGTCTGGATGGCTCAGAGATATTCACAGAGTTATACAGAGAAGAGAAGAAGGAGGAAGGAGACAGAGGTGGCCAGGAGGATAAAGGGGGGAATCAAAAGGAGCAAGACAGATCCAGCCAGTAATCAGTTCCCTAAGTGTTCTCCACCATCTGAAACACACAAAGCGATTCAAAGAGTGGGGTAGAGAAGAGAAGGGGGAGGAAGGAGATAGAGGCCAAAAAGGAGAGCCCAAAGGGGGAGAGAGCAGTCAAGCCAGTAATCTCACTCCCAAGTAAAAATGGGTACTGAAGATTGAATTCTTAAAGGTACAAAATTGATAACAAATATCAAAAAGCAAAGATTAAAAATCTAGAGTAGAGGTTGGATTTTCAACAATGCAGTATTAAAAAAAAAAACAAAGGCATGAAAATTATAAAAGAAATATATATATGAAGCTTGCTTTAAAAAATAGGTCTCTTTTTTTGGCAAAGTAATAGTAGGTTATAAAATGAAAATTAAAGGAGTAATAGAGGACTTAAATTTTTTTTAAAATTTTAAAAAGGATGATTGTAAAAATAGTAAAAATATATCTAGGACTTTCTCCGATGTTGATGTGGGCAGTGTAGGGTTAGTTCATTTTCGGATAGTTCCTTGGTCTTGCTTATATCTCTCAAGATCTATAGGCCCCTTCCTACATAGTCGGTACTAACTACAGGGTTTTAATCTATTGCACCTGTCACTTCCAAGGCAGTTCCCTCTGTTTTAGCTTCTTCTGTTTGCTGGTCTCTTCAGTGTCTGACTTCCACCCTGACATAAGAGGGGTGGTGGTGGACACTTTTTAGGCTCACGTGTTCAGTTGCACTGTGGGGAGGGAGGGACGCTGCAAACAAATAACAGTGGCGTGTGCTGGCAGCGTCTCAGCCACCCTGGGCCTGCCCCCACTCCCGGCGAGTGTGCACTCCCTGCCCACACTGCTCAGGCTCTAGGTTGCTCCACCGGGAACCATCCGAGGCTGGCCCTGGGCTGCATGAACCTCCCAGTTCAAAGCCACTCAGTTTCAGGCACTCAGGAAGTCCTCAGAGGCGCAGACTCAGTTGGGCCTGCATTCTGTGCCTTTTCCAGGTCCGAGCAGCTCAGGTGATGAGGTGTTTGGCGAGCGTGGTTGCCGTGACTTATCTCCTGCCCTGTCCCTGCCACTTGGTTTTCTGGTGTACAACTGGCGCACCTTCTCAGGCAGATGTTGACTGTCCAGAACCCCAAGAAGTCTTAGCAAAGACGCCTGCTTGCAATTTGGTAGACAATGTCTCTCTGGGGCTGCGATTGCCCCCTTCTGGCTCTGGCTGCCTGTCACCGGAGGGGGATGGTCTGCAGCTGACTAGCTCTGTTCAGTCCTTTGTTCTGTGAGCAGGCCTGGTGGTGTCTTAAGTCAGGGTGTTTCGCGTGGTAGTGATCCCACGGTCTGGTTTGCTAGCCCAAGTTAGTTCCCTCCGATTGCCCTGAGGCACTCAGGCCTGTCCTTACTCTACGCAGTGCAGCCTGAGCCCCCTGCCCAGCCCCCCGCTTGCAGGCATCTGCGCTGCTTCTCTGCTGGGGGAGTTACTGTTGGGCACGTAATATGTGGGTTTTAATTATTTATTTTTCTTCCCAGTTATGTTGCCCTCTGTGGTTCCAAGGCTCACCACAGACTCGGCAGTGAGAGTGTTTACTGGTGTTTGGAAACTTCTCTCTTTTAGGATGCCCTTCCCGGGACAGAGCTCCCTCCTTACCTCTTTTGTCTCTTTTTTTGTCTTTTATATTTTTTCCTACCTCCTTTAGGAGACAATGGGCTGCTTTTCTGGGTGCCCGATGTCCTCTGCCGGCATTCAGAAGTTGTTTTGTGGAATTTACTCAGCGTTTAAATGTTCTTTTGATGAATTTGTGGGGGAGAAAGTGGTCTCCCTGTCCTATTCCTCCGCCATCTTAGGACTGCCCCTGTATGTTGAATTTTAAGCCAGCTTTTTCACTCTCTTCTTTCACTTTCATCAAGAGGCTCTTCAGTTCCTCTTTACTTTCTGCCATAAGGGTGGTGTCATCTGCGCATCTGAGGTTAGTGATATTTCTCTTGGCAATCTTGATTCTAGCTTGTGTTTCATCCAGCCTGGCATTTCTCATGATGTACTCTGTATGTAAGTTAAATAAACAGAGTGACTATATACAGCATTGATGTCCTCCTTTCCCAATTTGGAACCAGTCTGTTGTTCCGTGTCCAGTTCTAACTCTTCTCCTTGATCTGCATACAGATTTCTCAGGAGGCAGGTCAGGTGGTCTGGTGTTCCCATCTCTTGAAGAATTCTCCAGTTTGTTGTGATCCACACAGTCAAAGGCTTTGGTGTAGTCAATGAAGCAGAAGTAGATGTTTTTCTGGAACTCTTGTAGGCTTGGTTGGCCCCTGGTCCAGAAACTTGCCAGGCTCTGCCCTGTACAGAAGCTACTGACTTCTGATTTGCTGGACTAGGTCATGAAGAGGATCACTGTGGAACTGGGGAGTGCCCTGGGACAAGTGCTTACTTACTGGTAGGTAAAAGGATACAGAAGACTCTTGCCTGCCTATTGTTGGATGGAGTTGGTTCTGGGGTTAGTGCTGGACTATTGGGAGGTAGAGCCAGATCCTGGAATCTGGTTGCAGAGCCAGGGATTCCACAGCTGGTGTCAGACTGCTGGGAGGCAGGAGAATGCAGTTCTTGACACGGCTCCAGGGTCCAGAGTTTCCTACAGCTTGTGTTTACCTGCTCTTGGGCAAGGCCACAGCCCATCTGGGCCCAGGTCAGGGTCTGGCTTACTGGTGGGCAGGCTGAGTCTGCTGGTTGTGGGATTGTGTTTCCTTTCATTTGGTGGATGAGGCTGGCCCAGAGGCTAAAGCAAGCTTCCTAGAGTGTGGGGCCAGGGCCCAGTGGATTCTGAGACTGATGCCTGCCTTCTGGTGAGTGGAGCTGAGTCATGGGCCCCCTGGTGGTCAGAGCCATGTACAGAGGCAGCTGCAGGCACAGGGAGTCTTAAGGCAGCCTGTCTGCTGATGGGTGGGTCTGTGTTCCCACCCAGTTAGTTACTTGGCCTGAGGTGTCCCAGCACTAGTGCCTGTAGGCTATTAGGTCAGGGAGGGCTGGGTGCTGGGAACAATAAGCTATAGGGAAGATTCCAAAATGGTGTCCACCAGTGCCAGTGTCCATGTGGTAGAAGAGACTCCCAGGAATGGCTGCCATCAGAGTCTGTGTCCCTGGGGTGAGCTCCAGTTGCCTCCGACCCCTCTGGAAGACTCTCCAACACCAGCAGATAGGTCTGACCCAAGCTCCTATCAAATTACTGCTTTTTCCCTGGGTCCTGAAATATGTGAGATTTTGTGTATGCCTTTAAGAGTGATGTTTCTATTTCCTCCAGTCCTTTGGGGCTTCCTGAATTATGCTCTGCTGGCCTTTAACACTAAATGCTCTGGGGGCTCATGTTCCTGGTGCCGGACCCCCAGGCTGGGGAAACCAGTGTGGGGCTCAGGCCTCTTGCTCTTTTGGAAGGACTTCTGCAACTGTAATTATTCCCCAACTTGTGAATCACACACCTAGAGATACAGAATTGACTCTATTGTGAGTTCACCCCTCCTCACTCATCTACTTATGATTCCTTCTTTGTTTTCTTAGTTTAGAAGAACTTTTCTGATAGGTTCTGATTTTTTTCATTGATAGTTTCTCTGCAAATAGTGGTGATTTTGGTGTGCTCACAAGAGATGGTGAGCTTAGTGTTTTTCTACTCAGCCATCTTGGCTGGTCTCCCTTGTTTAAATGTTAATTATATCTAAAAAATACCTTCACAGTGATATGGAGCCTGCTATTTGGTGTCATAACACAGCCAAGTTGGTTAAACTTATAAAATTAACTATCACAGGAATATAAATGTGTAATAGAATATCCTTAAAATATGGCATAATTGTTATTTGTCTTTTACACTTGCTTCAGTTCATGCAGAAAAAATATTCTGATTCTCCCATCTCCTCATCTAGGTTCAAGTCTCATGTCATTATTTCATCAACTATCAGGGCTTTCTTCCAAGGCAGTGTTGGTTAAATGGCATAGAGTCTTCATTGTATGTGGATGTGTGAATGCTCTGACCTGCCAACATACCCTGATACATGTTGGTGTTATACAGAGTTCTGCCAGCTACTTGGTAAACAGCCATTTTTGTGGAGGGACTAGATGAAGTGTATGATTTCACCAATTATTACCATTTCCAATTAGCCAGGGTCCAGGTGTGTGTGAATAAAACCTTAGCTCATCCTCTCTGTAACCTTAACAGCCTCCACCTGACTTGATTCCAGGGCTTTCATGCATTCCATATTGTTCAGTTAATTATATTGTTGCTCTTCAATTCTGGAAAGTCTTCAAATATCCGGGGACCTGCCTTCTGTTAGAAAATAACTCCAGTTGTTCAGGAGTATAACTCATCCTTGAGGGTGGCTCTCCCTTATCTGTTTATCTGTTTATCTTTGAGAGGCTGATTACTTTATTTGGAGCTGACAATCTCCCTTGCTCTCTTCAGCTAAGAATTAGGTGATTACGGACAATTGTCAGCTTCTTGTTTAGGAGTTCTGGGTTAGGTCAGCATCCTCGTGGACTCCTGAACATCTTGGGACTCTGTCTTTGACCATCTCCTCAGCAGTTTGCCAGGGTTCCTGTTCCATCCTAACCCTTTGCTTCTCACTGTCATCCTGGGATTCAGAAGCCTGGTTTTGCCTTAAGTTAATTATATTTCTGATGAGCCCAAGGGAGGAGGTCTGATACCTAGGGAATGGTTAGTGGTGAGACTTCTCTGCTTCCCATATGATGCACTGATTTGATCAACTGAGAGAAACTTCCAGAATAACTGTCCCAGAGATGGGGGTGGGGATATATGTGTGTTTGGGGAGAAGGATGAAGGGTAGGAGCAATGCTCAAAAGTGTTCACATCAAGTGAAGTGCATTGGTAACTACTTGCTATTCTGAGTATTTGTAATTAAAGGACATTTATATGTTCAGGATTAGAAAATATTTCCTGATCCAAAACAGGATGCGGGTGTGCCCCCCAGCCAAGAAGAGGTGGCAGCATCTATGTGAGCATGTTTCAAGTTATGTGTTTTACTGGTGATTGCTCTTTACCTCATTCATTTGGCCCTTTTTGTTTTAGATGTGGTGTTTAATATATAAGTCAACCAGTATTGATTGATAGGTCTGTCTTCATCTTTCTGGTGAAAAAAACTGAATCTAACGTCTGGTTTTCTGAGGTCTAGGCTACCAAGGCCAAGGAATATCTTCTTGAGGCCTCAGGGACCTGAGCCTGCCTGGTCTACTGAGTAGTCATCTGCCTGACTGGGCTCTCAGCTCCCAGCCAGAGGCCCGTGGCCTTGTAACCAGACCTCCCACCTTGCATCTGATGAGTGAGGGAGGCAGCCTCCAAAGGAAGTTGTCTGAGATTGTGAACTGATGGGGCCAAGGCCATGTTTACCCTTCCTGTTTCTTGTCTGCAAAGAGCAGATTGAATCATTAGTGTGCATGTTTGTTAATGATAATTACATGTTTCAAGTACAAAGCATTATTCTGTAGGATATTTACTAAGGTGGTTTACGCCTTGCCTTTTAAAAGGACGACATTGTACTACCCTAATTAGGTTCAAGAAAACAAGTAGGAATCTGCATAGCATCATCACTTTTCTCCCTAGGGCTTATTGGGTGGTGTGCAAGCTATTACTTGAACTTAAGAGTCTGCTATTAACCTGAAGAATATGGAGATCAGAGAAGTGATGTCCACCAGTGAGACATACAGAGAGTATTGGGTTATCTCTCAAAGCTAGGCAGCATAATTCCTTTACAGTTACAGGTTCAACACAATGTTAGGAACACAGTAATGATGGTCATGATAATCATAATAAATGATAATAATGGGAATAAAAATAATAACTCTAATGTGTACTATCTCCACCATCACAACAGCTAATATTGGTTGGCTCCTACTTTCTACTAGGCCCTAGATTAAGCATTTTATCTGCATTCTCTCTATCTGCATAGAATGCTGATTACTATGAGGAAGGTCCTATTAACATTCACTTTTTACAGTTGAGGAAATTGAGATTCAAAGAGATTAGAGAAGTAGCCCAAGGTTAGACCGCTAAATCTCAAAGGGGCAGAACAAGAAGTAACCCTCCAGATAGCACAGAACATGGTCCAACCTCGCTGCAGCTTTGACCAACGGGCAGGTGTTTTGGCCTGTACTCTTCTTGGTTTTCACACTTGCCCCTGCTCACCTGCCCTTTGCACCTACCATTGACATTTAGTGTCTTCTGCATTGAGGCAGCCAAAACATTCAAATATATATAAACAGTTCAAGATCATTCAAGAATATTAATGCTCTGGGGGACAGCAGAAGGAATGAAAAGTAAAAATCACCCAGTTTTTAAAAATCCCAACTCTGGAATCACACATTAGTGTGTCCTGCTGTGGCTTTTCCTCTTGTAAATAGTTAGTCCATAGTTGTTCCATATTTAAGTTTTGAATTTTAAGTTTAACATAAGTATTTCTTTACACCTTTGCTCTCATTATGTACTTATTTTTGTGTTGAGTCTTCACTGCGGCGAGGGCTTTTCTCTGATTACAGCAAGCGGGGCTACTCTCTAGTTGCAGTGCGTGGGCTTCTCATTATGGTGGCTTCCACTGTTGCAGAGCACAGGCTCTAGGGTGTGCGGACTTCATTAGTTGTAGCACATGGGCTCAGGAGCTGTGGCTCTCAGGCTTCAGAGCACAGGCTCAATAGTTGTGGTGCATGGACTTAGTTGCTCTGCGGCATGTGGGAATCTTCCCAACCCAGGGATCAGACCCTGCACTGGCAGGTGGATTCTTTACCACTGAGCCACCAGGGAAGCCCTCATAATCCTATCTTAATGGCTGCTGAGCTCTCTGTTAAGTGCATATGGTTAGCGGGCTTTTAAGTCTATGCCACAGGAGGCTGTATCCTTCTGTTGCTCCCATGTGCCAGGTGCAGGCTTTTGCTCAGCACACTGAGTGCTTGTTTCTGTCTGCTGCCAGGTGGGTTGGAATTGTGGGGTCTCTCTACCCCCTCACATTGTAAATAGCTTGTATCTTGAGAGAGGTCTCCATGGGGTTTGGCAGGAGTCCTACTGGCCTGCAGCTAAGGAGACCCAGCTTAGGCTTTGTATGAAATTAGCTGCAAGTCCTTTGGGTAAATTATTAATATTAATACTTCATCTTAGTGTCTCCACCTCTGGGCCACTTACATCTAGTCAGTGCTGTAATTGCACAAAATCAGGGGTTTTCTGCACTCTCTTGGTTTATAGCCCAATCAGTTCCAAATCACTGCAGCAATTTTGGTAGGGCTCAGCTGAGTTATGCTGAGTTGCTTCAAGCAGAGAATTGGTTTTCAAGATGACCAGACCTGTGGGCTCTTGAAAGCTGCAGTGTCTTAGCTGCTTCATTTTGATTCTTGCCATTCCCACTTCTGTATTCCCACCCTGCCAACTTTTTCCACGGCGTACTCACCCAGAGCATAGATAGTACAAAGTCTGTGCTAAACAAATGTGAGTTGAGCAAATGAATATATGTGCAGACAAATGATCTTGGTCCTTGTTTAAAAATCTTTAGCACAATGGCTGACCTACCTCATCAAATTAATAAGTAAGATTATTTCATATAGATACAAAGGTCTTATTTGTAATAAACAGGGACTTAAACTTGCAAGTCTCTCATAACATCTTTCAGAGAAATTTTCCTACAAACTTGATTATTATTTCTACCCTTGTGTTCAGTTCAGTTCAGTCGCTCAGTTGTGTTCGACTCTTTGTGACCCCATGAATTGCAGCACGCCAGGCCTCCCTGTTCATTACCATCTCTTGGAGTTCACTCAGACTCTCATGTCCATCAAGTCCGTGATGCCATCCAGCCATCTCATCCTCGGTCATCCCCTTCTCCTCCTGCCCCTAATCCCTCCCAGCATCAGAGTTTTTTTCCCAATAAGTCAACTCTTCGCATGAGGTGGACAAAGTACTGGAGTTTCAGCTTTAGCATCATTCCTTCCAAAGAAATCCCAGGGTTGATCTCCTTCAGAATGGACTGGTTGGATATCCTTGCAGTCCAAGGGATTCTCAAAAGTCTTCTCCAACACCACAATTTAAAAGCATCAATTCTTCGTCACTCAGCTTTCTTCACAGTCCAACTCTCACATCCATACATGACCACAGGAAAGACCATAGCCTTGACTAGACAGATCTTAGTCGGCAAAGTAATGTCTCTGCTTTGGAATATGCTATCTAAGTTGGTCATAACTTTTCTTCCAAGGAGTAAGCGTCTTCTAATTTCATGGCTGCAGTCACCATCTACAGTGATTTTGGAGCCCCCAAAATGAAGTCTGACACTGTTTCCACTGTTTCCCCATCTATTTCCCATGAAGTGATGGGACTGGATGCCGTGATCTTCGTTTTCTGAATGTTGAGCTTTAAGCCAACTTTTTCACTCTCCTCCTTAACCTTCATCAAGAGACCCTTTAGCTCCTCTTCACTTTCTGCCATAAGGGTGGTATCATCTGCATATCTAAGGTTATTGATATTTCTCCCAGCAATCTTGATTCCAGCTTGTGTTTCTTCCAGTCCAGTGTTTCTCATGATGTACCCTGCATAGAAGTTAAATAAGCAGGGTGACAATATACAGCCTTGGCGTACTCCTTTTCCTATTTGGAACCAGTCTGTTGTTCCATGTTCAGTTCTAACTGTTGCTTCCTGACCTGCATACAGATTTCACAAGAGACAGGTTAGGTGGTCTGGTATTCCCATCTCTTTCAGAATTTTCCACAGTTTATTGTGATCCACACAAAGGCTTTGGCATAGTCAATCAAGCAGAAATAGATGTTTTTCTGGAACTCTTTTGCTTTTTCCATGATCCAGCGGATGTTGGCAATTTGATCTCTGGTTCCTCTGCCTTTTCTAAAACCAGCTTGAACATCAGGGAGTTCACAGTTCACATATTGCTGAAGGCTGGCTTGGAGAATTTTGAGCATTACTTTGCTAGCATGTGAGATGAGTGCAATTGTGCGGTAGTTTGAGCATTCTTTGGCATTGCCTTTCTTTGGGACTGGAATGAACACTGACCTTTTCCAGTGCTGTGGCCACTGCTGAGTTTTCCAAATTTGCTGGCATATTGAGTGCAGCACTTTCACAGCATCATCTTTCAGGATTTGAAACAGCTCCACTGGAATTCCATCACCTCTACTAGCTTTGTTCCTAGTGATACTTTCTAAGGCCCACTTGACTTCACATTCCAAGATATCTGGCTCTAGATTAGTGATCACATCATCATGATTATCTGGGTCATGAAGATCTTTTGTACAGTTCTTCTGTGTATTCTTGCCATTTCTTCTTAATATCTTCTGCTTCTGTTAGGTCCATACCATTTCTGTCCTTTATCGAGCCCATCTTTGTATGAAATATTCCCTTGGTATGTCTAATTTTCTTGAAGAGATCTCTAGTCTTTCCCATTCTGTTGTTTTCCTCTATTTCTTTGCATTGATTGCTGAAGAAGGCTTTCTTATCTCTTCTTGCTATTCTTTGGAACTCTGCATTCAGATGCTTATATCTTTCCTGTTCTCCTTTACTTTTTGCCTCTCTTCTTTTCACAGTTATTTGTAAGGCCTCCCCAGACAGCCATTTTGCTTTTTTGCATTTCTTTTCCATGGGGATGGTCTTGATCCATGTCTCCTGTACAATGTCACGAACCTCATTCCATAGTTCATCAGGCACTCTATCTATCAGATCTAGGCCCTTAAATCTATTTCTAACTTCCACTGTATAATCATAAGGGATTTGATTGAGGTCATACCTGAATGGTCCAGCGGTTTTCCCTACTTTCTTCAATTTGAGTCTGAATTTGGTAATAAGGAGTTCATGATCTGAGCCACAGTCAGCTCCTGGTCTTGTTTTTGTTGACCGTATAGAGCTTCTCCATCTTCTGCTGCAAAGAATATAATCAATCTGATTTTGGTGTTGACCATCTGGTGATGTCCATGTGTAGAGTCTTCTCTTGTGTTGTTGGAAGAGGGTGTTTGCTATGACCAGTGCATTTTCTTGGCAAAACTCTATTAGTCTTTGCCCTGCTTCATTCCACATTCCAGGGCCAAATTTGCCTGTTACTCCAGGTGTTTCTTGACTTCCTACTTTAGCATTCCAGTCCCCTATAATGTAAAGGGCATCTTTTTTGGGTGTTAGTTCTAAAAGATCTTGTAGGTCTTCATAAAACTGTTGAACTTCAGCTTCTTCAGCATTACTGGTTGGGGCATAGACTTGGATAACTGTGATATTGAATGGTTTGCCTTGGAGACGAACAGAGATCATTCTGTCGTTTTTGAGGTTGCATCCAAGTACTGCATTTCAGACTCTTGTTGACCATGATGGCTACTCCATTTCTTCTGAGGGATTCCTGCCTGCAGTAGTAGATATAATGGTCATCTGAATTAAATTCACCATTCCAGTCCATTTTAGTTCGCTGATCCCTAGAATGTCGACGTTCACCCTTGCCATCTCTTGTGTTACAGAAAACAACAACAACAACAACAACACTGACTTGTGGAACTTTGTATTTTGTCCCCTGTATAGTAGGGTGAGATGGGTTTTTGTTTAGGTCATAGCAAAATCACAGCCTAGAATGTAATCGTTGTCTCACTTGACCAGCAGAAAAAATTAGAGTGATTAGGGTTTCCTGCTTTCTTAGAGCCACAGAGCTGGACCCATGGGGTGACGTGGTTTGTTCTGAGTGGCTCTCTGAATCTCCCCTAGTGAATCTAACTTGAATTTGTTTGCTTGTGTCTTGAAGGCATCTACCCACATCATCGTACAATATCTAAGACTCCTAGAATAAAGGTGCTTACAAAGGAAGCCAAATCTTTGCATTTCTGGCCCTATATTCTATCACAGACTAAAAGAAACAAAATTTTGAGTTCCCACTACCCTCCTCAGAAAGACTTAATTTGGTGTCTACCTCCGTGCAGAAAACTTGCCTCCATCTCCGCAGATATCATTAATTGGTCTTAGTTTTCCCAAGCTGATGTGCTGACTGCAGTGGCCCCCGGTGGGTGGATGAGAGCTTGGAAGCAGCATGTGGTGGTTGGTAAAGCTGCTGGCAGATAGACAAGTGGCCTGGTTTTGTGTGTGTGTGTGTGTATTTGACATGTCATTGATAATAATGCCTCGTTTGTTTAGGCCTTTGTATCTGTTATCTATTGTGTAACAGTAGATATACAAACTCAGTGGCTTAAAACAACCACCACTGTATTTCTCATGATTCTGGGGCCAGAGACTGGGGCTGGGCTCAGCTGGATGGTGGGTCTGCTGGTCTCCCATGGGGTCCGTGCCACCATGTTCAGCCAGTGTCTGGGAAGCTGATACAGGGGCCTCAGCTACAATGACTCAGCTCTGCCATGGGGTCTCATCCTCCAAAGGTTCTCTCAGGCTCCTTCACAAGATAGAAGTGTCTGGTAAGAGGGTAAGTATTGAAGTAGCACAGTCTGATGGCCAAAGAAAGTCATAGATTCAGCCCAGAGTCAAGGGGAGAATGTTGAAAATAGACTCCAACTCTTGGTGGGAGTAGCTACAATAGATTCACAGCCATTTAAAATTTATCTGGGCTCTTAACTTTGATATGAAAGCATTCTGAATTATTTAACCCTTGTGGCTCAGATGGTAAAGTGTCTGTCTACAAGGCAGGAGACCTGGGTTTGATCCCTTGGTCAGGAAGATTCCCTGGAGATGGAAATGGCAACCCACTCCAGTACTCTTGCCTAGAAAATCCCATGGATGGAGGAGCCTGGTGCACGCTACTGTCCATGGGGTTGCAAAGAGTGGGACACGACTGAATGACTTCACTTCACTATTTGACTTTAAGGGCTTCCCTGGGGGCTCAGTGGTAAAGAATCAGTTGCCAAGCATGAGATGTGAGTTCAGTCCCTTGGTTGGGAAGATTCCCGAGGGAACTGGCAAACCATCCAGTATTCTTGTCTGGAAAATCTTATGGACAGAGGACTATAGTCCATGGGGTTGCAAAAGAGTCAGACATGACCTAGCAACTAAACAACAACATTTGACTTTAAATCATCCTGGAATAGAGATAGTGTTGTCATTGCATCTGAGAGCAGAGAAATTTGGAAAATACTTCTGTAGCATACCCAAGAGTATAAGAATAAAGATAGTGATGATATCAGCAAATATTAATAATTGTTATTACTATATTCCAAGCAGTGTTTTAAGTCCTTTAAATATCATAATGCATTTGGTCATTACAGAATCTTATGAGTAGGTATCACTTTAATCCCCATCTTGGTGAGAAAACTGAGGCACAGCGAGGCTGAGAACTTCCTCCAATGTCATAAGGCTACTAAGTGGCAGGACAGGAACTTCTCCCCAGGTAGTCTGGCTCCAAAGTCTGTGTATTAACCCCAAGTGCTTCTCAAGTGATGGAATTTAAATCTTCCTCTGAGAGTGCTCTCTTGAGCCATGTAATTTTTCTAGAAACAAGGATTGGCTATTTGGAGAGGGACATTAGGTCTTTCTGGGCCCAAAATGGGTCTAGTCACACTGCTAGAGACCCTAATTGGACATAATAAAGACACTAGATCCCTGGAACAGAGAGTAATTCTCCTGGATGCATATGGGGAGTTGGGGGTGTCTGATCGTGGTATCACTCTGCTGTTTCTTTTGCTGGGAAAGGCTTTGAGGAATGAGAATATTTAATGTTCTTGCCAGTCTTTTGGACAGCCTCTTGTTCTTAGATTCAGGTAACCAGAAAGCTTCAGCTCCAAAGAAAAGAATGTTATGTTTACTTAGCTTTTTGTTTAAGGACTACCCCCGAGAAACCTTTTTATACAATGTTTGTCCATCTCCAGGTGGGACCAGGTGGTTTACCTTAGGGGAGAGACACATTTTGTTGAATTTGTAAGGCCATCCTCACCGTCATGGATTAAGTGGTCCACGGCACCTATATCTTAGTCTTGAGCCTGCAGCCCCTCCTCAGTGTAAGTAGTGTAGCTGTGAATCAGATTTTAGAGCCAGGATTACACTGGAGTCTCAACGTGGTGATTTCTCACTTTGCATTTAGCACCAGGACAGGGGAAGAGACCACAGTCTAAGGCTTAAGAGCAGTAATTCTAGCCATCTGACGTTTTCTCTCCATTAGATCCCATTGTTGTCTCTTGACTCCACAGCTAGCCTCCTGCTAGTTGGACCTGATGTCCTGGTCCTCCTGTGGTGACTCATGTTATCATCAGTGCCGTTTCCACTCCTGAGAGGCATTTGCTATTAATATATCTTCTACATAGATGACAGCCCACCAGAGCAGGCAGGAAGTGGGGACGGACTGGGGAGACCCACACTGCTGGTTGCCACCCCCCCTTCCAGCATGTCTCACCTTCCTACCCTGGGAACTTCTTGACTGTCAAGTTCAAACTCCTAGCGAATCTTTCCCCATAGCAGTGGAACCTCTGTTAACCTTTATCATCTTTTCCTTCAGCTACTCTTGAAGAGTTTATGATCCTGTCCTGCATTAAGTATTTTTTCCGTTTTGGATGCTTACATCCTATTTTTCTTATTCAGACCAGCTGGAACAGTTGATCCCCTAGCATAGAAACAAAACCCTCCCAGGCAGGTCTCTACAGGAGAAATTCTCCAAGCAGTGCTTGGCTGTTGGAGATGACAACCGAATAGCTCAGACTTCCTTTACGACAGGGAACAAGAATAAACAGGAAGCTGCTTTTGTGTCTGAGGACTTGGGGGCTTTTCCTTCCTGGCCATAAACATAAGTGCTTCCTGGGATGGACCTGATGAACAGACTGGTATTCCTTTAGCTCCCTCCTGTCTGGTCAGCCTGGAATACCACAGCCTGCACCTTCATCAGTGGATGGGTTTGAATACCATTGGTTGCCTGTGACTCTTGCTGGCATTGCGTATTTTGGGGATTGGCAGTGCCCAGGAGATGGATGTGAGCATGTGTGTGTGGTGGGGAGGCAGGTGAGAGGCACAGCAGTGAGCAGGATGAGACTGTGCACTTTGCACACTGGGGTCCACTCTGTGCTCTTGAGCGCACTCAGATGGGTGTGCTCCAGAAGGGTGGTTATTCATCTTCTCCCCTTAGAGGATGCTTCAGACGTGGCATTTCCTTGAATTTACCGCAGTTTCAACTCAGCCTAGGATTGCTATATTTTCTTGTTCCCCTTTCTGGTTGGTTTTATGACCGGTGTTGCAGGATGACAACTCCTGAAAGTTTGTGTAAGCTCCCCTTTCTTTTCCCAGCAGTGAAAATGATTGCTCAACAATAAACATAGAGAGGAAGTTTAAAAAAAAAAAACAAACACAAAATTTTGCTCTAGGCTGGCTCTTGGCAAGGAAAGCTGAGCTGGCAAAGGCAGCTCCTAAATAGGATGCATACTCACACGCCCCACAGTCTAGGGCTTGTTAGCAACTTTCTTATCCTGTGGCTCTTTCTGGAAAGGTGGTTATCAGCAATCCAACCAAAAGGCAGGATTTCAAATTTAACCCGAAGTGGCTCTTGAAATTTCATCTTCAGGAAGTCTTTCTAGAAAAGAGATGAAAACTTCCTCTGTGTCTACACATGTCAAGCCAATGCACAATTCTGATCTCACCATGGTGACTTTCCATATTTAACCTGGGAACATGAAGTCCCGTCCACTAAATAGCTATGTTTTTCCTGTGTGTTGAATGTGGGTCCATCCTAGGATAAAAAGGGCAGAGCTGGTTATTCTGGGATGGCAGGTCTGTGCTAACTACCCAGGATAGCACCACCAGATGGACAGTGAATGAACGCGTCAGAACAGTGATGTCACCTACAACATACACTCTGATCACAGGGGCTCAGGGTCTCTTCTGCATTTAAAATCCAGGTATACTTTGGTCCCAGGTGGCACTAGTGGTAAAGAATCCACCTGCCAATGTAGGAAATGTAAGAGACAATGGGTTCTATCCGTGGACTGGGAAGATTCCCCGGAGGAGGAAATGGCAACTCACTAGAGTATTCTTACCTGGAAAATTCCACGGGCAGAGGAGCCTGGTGGGCTGCAGTCCATGGGGTCTCGAAGAGTTGGCTAGGACTGAGTCACTGAGCACACACATATTTTGATCAAGTGTGTGGTCAAGCCTTTTTATTGAAGTTTATTTTGGAGTTTCAGCAATATATCCAATTAGATTATTGCCAGAATCACACATGGTATCAACCTATTTGGCTTTTATCCCATAGAACTCAAATAGGAGGCAGTAATGTAGGTGGTTGTTTGCCATCTATTAGTTTATGTCTTTATTTTAGTGCCTTATTTGTAACTAAATGATATTCTAAAATCTTAAGCGAAATATATTTGACACATAACTGTAAATTTAAGGTATGCAACATGCTGATTTGATACATTTGTACACTGTGACATGATTGCCACTGTAGCTATAGCACCTCTGTCATGTCACATCATTATCTTTTTAGTGGTTGGAATAATTAAAATGTAGTCTCCTAGCAAGCTTGATTATAATGCAGAATTGTCTATATTCACTATACTGTGCTTATTTGTCTACTAGTTTCAAGTTAACATTATTTTAACCTCTCCCCCAAATGGTACTGGCCTGGTAGCTCAGATGGTAAAGAATCCGCCTGCAATGCAGGAGACCTGGGTTTGATTCCTGGGTTGGGAAGATCCCCTGGAGAAGGGAATGACAAGAACCACTCCAGTATTCTTGCTTGGAGAATTCCATGGACAGAGGAGCCATGGGGTCACAAGGAGTCGGTCAACACTGAATGCCAGACATTTTCAGTACCCCCCACCCCAAAAGGGTAAATTAGAATAAAGCAGTATGGAGAATAGTGGGGAAAATCAGATTAATTAGGGAATGAGAGTGCCTAGTGCATTTCTGGATTTGCTCCCTGGATTGGTTACAACTCTGAAAGGGAAATGTTTTCAATTGTCAAGTCTTTAAAATGTACTGCCATGGCAGAGGCTTTTACTTGCACTCTTCAGCATGTGTTCACCCTATTTGAATAAGACATCATCTTAGTTTTATAGAACGCATTCCTAAAAGAGCCAAGGCAGTGACCACAAGCAGAGAGCCAGGTGCTGTTCCTCTAGGATTTCTCTCCACTGAGGTTACAGATGTTCTTGCCCCCATCTCCTCCATCTCTGCCCATCTCTGTGATCACTAGGGGCCTAATGGGGAGCTCTGTGGAGAGGTTGCCTGGAATTGTGGGCTGAAATACAGACTTTAAATACCGAGTTTTAAGATGTGAGGAAGGAAAGTGACATTGATTTATTTGTTCTGTTCTTGGCCAGCCTGAGAAACCTGTCCCATCAGGTAATCAACAACTGCTTTTATCCTAACTAGTGACTTCAAGAGCGTGATTACTCACCCCCTCATTACCATTCTCCCTGAGTCATCCAGGCTGGCTCCTGTTGGTTTCAACTGAATAAGAATCTTCAGGCCATGGACTCTAGGGCCAAAGTGCCCGTTTAGTAGTGTGAATTACAGACACAGGTCTGGGACATGGAGCCATGCCTCATTCTTCTTCTTTTTTAATTTTTATTTTTGGTTGTGCTGGGTCTTCGTTGCCTCACGTGGGCTTTCTCTAGTTGTGGAGAGTGGGGGCTCCTCTCTAATTGCAGTACACGGGCTTTTCATTGTGGTGGCTTCTCTTATTTTGGATCACATCCTAGATGTGGGCTCAGTGGTCGCAGCTTGTGGGCTCTCCAGCCGGGTAGTTATGGCACACCGGGCTTAATCACTCTGCAACAGGTGGGGTCTCCCTGGACCAGGGGTCAAACTTGTGTCTCCTGCATTGGAAGGTGGATTACTACTAAGCCACCAAGGAAGCCCCATGGCTCATTTTGAAAAGATATTGTTATTGTGTGGGTTCAGGTTTTTAGTTATGTGTCTATTTGAGGAATTGTATTGTCCAGTATCATCTAAGTGGCCATCTTAATGGTCAACATAGAATGATTCTATGAGCAACCGGACCCTCCAACCTGCCTGGTGATGATATAAAGGACAAAGATATGATTATGCCAATGGATGGTGACTTGGGGGCATCTGCTCAGAAGTGCTTCAGATTGACTACTGTATATTAGGGGAGGTCTTAGCAAAGACCCTTGAAAACCTTGTGATGTTGCTGGGAGGGCTTTGACACTTAGGAAGATGTGTGCTGTTATGGGTATGCTGAAAGGAAGCCAAGTTCATTTCCATTTTACAGATACCCCCTGTCCCTTGCTAAGCCACTCTCCCACTATTCTTGGGTCATATTGTATATTATTTGGACAATCAATCTGAAACTAAGTTGTCTTGGGTCAAATTTGGATGTATGGGTAGTTGTAGAGATTAATATTGATTGGCACATGTGTTTAGTTCCAGTTCATTCCAAAATTCAGTCTGTTTCCATGTTTTGAATATTTATGTTCATCACAGACCTAAAGAAACTTAGTTTTGAAGGGGAGCAGTCTCGTAAGACTTAGTTGAGGCATCACACGTTCATAGGAGAGTTTGACATGTTTTGAAATAGAAAAGGAAAGGACAAATCTTGGGATACACATTTATGGGTTAGTTGAAAATCCTACCCCTTTTACAGTTTCTCACCTAATCCTTCCTGGGTTTAAATAAAATCAACAGATGCTTTTACAACAGCTATTCTGTCACTGTTGTCTATCTCCAGGCACTTGAAATATATCATTAAACAACATCAGAATTAATCCAAGGTCCTTTAGACTGTAGACTGAGCTGCTTGGGGCAGGAACCTTTCCTTTTACATCTTGAATTCCTAGGACTGAGAAAAATGCTTGTTTTATAAGCAGGCATATGTGAAATAGTAATAATGGAAAGAAGAAATACTGGGATCCTGAAGTGCTGGTGGATTGGTGGCTTGTCCTGTAGGGTCTGCGTTGGATGGGAACCTGGGTGCAGGTGGGAAGCAGCTGCTCTGAGGCTCTTGGACAGGCCTCAAGGAAGGCACTAATGCAGGTCACTTGGCGGGTTGACTTTTACCATCCTCCATGATTCCTGTGTTGAAATAGGAGGGTTCAGCCCAGACAAATGCTAAGGAAACAAAACCAACTCTTTTATTACTCTCTCCAACATTTATAGCCAACTCTTATTCAATGCCCTTATCCTGGAGCCATTCTGACAGTCATTTTAATGATTTATTTTCTTTTTCACAACCAAAAAACAAATAAAATATTTTATCACCTTTTGGGTAGACTTGATGTCTTTCTCTTCATTTCATCACTTTCTGGGTCTATAAAATTTCCCTTACCTTTCAGTTTTTATAACACAAGGGATAGGAATTCTGTTTTTCTCATTCTTTATGTGAAAAAAAAATTTTTTTCAGTTTGAGGATTTTTTTGGTCCTATATCCCCAGGCTGTTGTTGTTCTGTGTGGTGGAGGCAGGGGGTTAAGGAAGGGGGACACAAGGCCACATGTTTGCTGAAATATGTGGATGGCAGGGAGAGGTTTTGAATAAGAAAAATAAATTTTTTCAGTGCTGTTCTGCACTATGGGGCTGTTGGAGCCTTTGGTGGTGAAGAAGTGGTTGTGCTGGTTTAAGAGGGAAATACTACCGCAATTTGCTCTGTGGTTTCTTTCCCAGGATCTACGATAAAAACCAATGATCTGTGCAAGAACCCACAACATTGTGATTACCCTGCTCCACTCAGAATTATATGTCTTCACCCTAAGCTTCCTGCTTTATAGCTCACATAGGCTTTCTTTTCTTTCTTTCTTTTTTTTTTTTTTTGGCTCTTTGCCCTGTTTTGCTTATTTCTGCCTCATTTTCTGTATGACTTCTTACACTAAGGTGTCAGATGAGTCATCTTGAGCTACAGAAGCTACTCAGCTACATATATGGGTTTGTCAGGACAAAGCTCTTCTCAGGTTATTCTCAATCCGAGTTGATGTAGCATGAGATTGTGTCAAGTTCAGCAGTGCACCTCAGTGATCTGAGATGTCTGTCTCCTGCCCTCTGCTCCCTTCACCATCAGCTTTAATGAAGACCATAGAATTGAAAGGGTTTTGGGGGTCTTTTCCCTCAAGGATCCTGATCTCAAGTGTGGAAATGCATGTGATAGCATCCCCACTGGTGGTTACTCCCCCATCCTCTCCTTGAATGATTCCATGGGCAGGGTGCTCCTCAATCTCAGGCAGCCCATTCTCTTGTCAGGCATTTTAAAACTTGACCCCAAATACGTCTTCCTGCAGCTTTTATGAAGTCATCCTCTGAAATTACTTTTGCCTCTCCAGTGATTTGTAAAGTTATTAGTTCAGGTTTAACTCTCAATCTCCCCCTCCCTCCACCAAAGTTTTCATTTCTCTGGGCAAACAAGTATAGCTCTCTCAGATATTATAATTTAGGCAGAGTTTTTTGACCTCTCACCATCCTTGATATTTTGTACTCTAGGCTGCCTAATTAGAAGTGGATGAATGGCACCGCACTCCAGTACTCTTGCTTGGTAAATCCCATGGATGGAGGAGTCTGGTGGGCTGGTGGGCTACAGTCTGTGGGGTCTCAAAGAGTCGGATACGACTGAGCAACTTCACTTTCACTCTTCACTTTAATGCATTGGAGAAGGAAAGGGCAACCCACTCCAGTGTTCTTGCCTGGAGAATCCCAGGGACGGGGGAGCCTGGTGGGCTGCCATCTCTGGGGTGGCACAGAGTCGGACACGACTGAAGCGACTTAGCAGCAGCAGTAGCAACAGTTGTATTCCAAAGGTGATCAAGACTCATGAAGAGGAATTTTACTCGACCGAGATGTTGTGATCTAAAGATGAGACTCAGTTGTACATTAGTTTCTTTAAGCAGCCTTTTTCTGTTGTCCAGCCACTAAGTCGCGTTCAACTCTTTGTGACCTCAGGGACTGCCAGCCTCCTCTATCTTCCATTCAGTTCAGTTCAATTACTCAGTCCTGTCTGACTCTTTGCAACCTCATGAACTGCAGCACGCCGGGCCTCCTTGTCCATCACCAACTCCCGGAGTCCACCCAAACACATGTCCATCAAGTTGATGATGCCATCCAACCATCTCGTCCTCTGTCATCCCCTTCTCCTCCTGCCCCCAATCCCTCCCAGCATCAGAGTCTTTTCAATGAGTCAGCTCTTTGCGTCAGGTGGCCATAGTATTGGAGTTTCAGCTTCACCATCAGTCCTTCCAATGAACACCCAGGATGTTCATCTTTAGGATGAACTGGCTGGATCTCCTTGCAGTCCAAGAGACTCTGAAGAGTCTTCTCCGATACCACAGTTCAAAAACATCAATTCCTCAGTCCTCAGCTTTCTTTATAGTCCAACTCTCACATTCATACATGACTACTGGAAAAACCATAGCCTTGACTAGATAGACCTTTGTTGGCAAAGTAATGTCTCTGCTTTTTAATATGCTATCTAGGTTGGTCATAACTTTCCTTCCAAGGAGTAAGTGTCTTTTAATTTCATGGCTGCAGTCACCTCTGCAGTGATTTTGGAGCCCAGAAAAATAAAGTGAGTCACTGTTTCCCCATCTATCTGTCATAAAGTGATGGGACCGAATGCCATGATCTTAGTTTTCTAAATGTTGAGCTTTAAGCCAACTTTTTCACTCTCCTCTTTCACTTTCATCAAGAGGCTCTTTAGTTCTTCTTCACTTTCTGCCATAAGGGTGGTATCATCTATATATCTGAGGTTATTGATATTTCTCCCAGTAATCTTGATTCTTGCTTGTGCTTCCTCCAGCCCAGTGTTTCTCATGAAGTACTCTGCATGTAAGTTAAATAAGTAGGGTGACAATATACAGCCTTGACATACTTCTTTTCCTATTTGGAACCAGTCTGTTCTTCCATGTCCAGTTCTAACTGTTGCTTCCTGACCTGCATACAGGTTTCTCAAGAGTCAGGTCAGGTGGTCTGGTATTAACATCTCTTTCAGAATTTTCCACAGTTTATTGTGATCCACACAGTCAAAGGCTTCCATTATCTTCCATTATCTCCTGGAATTTGCTCAAAGCATTTGCTCATGAAGCAGAAGTAGATGTTTTTCTTGAATTCTCTTACTTTTTCTATGATCCATTATGTTGGCAATTTGATCCCTGGTTCCTCTGCCTTTTCTCAACCCAGCTAGTACATCTGGAAGTTCTCACTTCACATACTGTTAAAGCCTAACTCGAAAGATTTTGAGTAAGGGAGGATTTTGAGCATTGCCTTGCTAGTATGTGAAATGAGCACGGTTGTGGCAGTTTGAACATCTTCACATTGCCCATCTTTGGGACTGGAATGAAAACAGCAACACTATACATATAGAGCTTTTCAGGTGGCTCAGTGTTACTAAAAGAGTTGAATATGATTTAGCGACTAAACAACTAAATATGTAAAATTTTGAGTCTTTATATTTATATACATTTTCACACACATAGATATTTTATCTATATATATTTATAAAAATCATGTGTGTATATGATGTGTATGTGTGTGTATATATGTATATATTGTATGACATGGTGTTTTTAGTTACTATAAAATTCATATAAATTAATTTGTCTAGTAAGGTCGTGGTTATTCTCTGCCTATGCTGTTGGTAATCTAAACCAAAATATATAACTTTATATTTAGTATCATGTAGATTTCAGCTTTATGATATAATCTGTCAAGAATTTTTTTCTGTCATGAAACAGTAGCTGTCTTTCCTGGCTTTCTGCCCTCAGTAGGTTTCACAGGAAATCTTATCTTCATTCAGGTAGCTGATAAAAGTATTAAAACAGCATAAATAAAGACAGAATTCTGTAGTACTACTAGAATGTTTGGGGTTGAAAGTGAAAGTGTTAGTCACTCAGTCATGTCCAACTCTTTACGACCACATGGACTGTAGGTCACCAGGCTCCTCTGTCTGTTGAATTCTTCAGACAAGAATCCTGGAGGGGGTTGGCACTCCCTTCTCCAGGGATCTTCCCAACCCAGGGATTGACCCTGGGTCTCTTGTGTTGCAGGCAGATTCTTTACCATCTGAGCCACTGGTTTGTCTATTAAAAAAACATAATTTGGCAGCTCATGATTTGCCGTTGTTCCCATAAGGATAAAGAATTTTATGTATTGCGTTGCCAAATCCAGGTCATGTGTGGAATTTCACTGATTTAATAGCCTGGTAAGTATATCACAAAAGGAGAGACTTGTTTGGCTATATTTTACATTACTTTACCTATCTTGCTGCTGCTGCTGCTAAGTCGCTTCAGTCGTGTCCAACTCTGTGGGACCCCATAGATGGAAGCCCACCAGGCTCCCCCTGTCCCTGGGATTCTCCAGGCCTAGACCTTACTAATCACTTCTTTCTTCTCCATTTGCTCACAAAACAACTGTTTATTATTCTGCACCTATGTTTATCAAAATTCAGAGTTGATTTGTGAAACTTCAGTGTCTAGTACAGCACTCAATATATGCGACATAGTTCTTGCCTTTAAAAGATTATAGTCTAGTGAAGGAAAGAGACATATAATACTCTGTTGATAATATACATACATGCAAATAGGTATTTAAGTTACTTATATAATAAAGATGGAGTTTTATAAACACAGTATAGTAAATAACACCTAGTAAAGGTTTATCCAAAAGATCACAGACAAATGCAATTTGGGCCTTACAAAATAAGGAATTAATGGTTAGTTTTTGGAAGGATAGAAGCTGTTCAATAAAAGGAATTAAGTCTTCAAGGATAAGTGGCTTGTGCCTAGATTCCAGACCCTGGCCTGCCTACGACTTTCTGCCTGACAACATGACCTCCAGATTCCCAGACCTGTGGCTTGCACTTGGTCATGTTAACTGCTGTTTTGTTTTCTTTTTGCCTTTTCCTTAACTATTTGACTCACAGATGCCTAAACAAAGCCTGATTTTTTGGTTTTGGGGCATTTAGTATAATCAGGTGACTACAGGCAGTTGACAGGACCTATCTGGTAGCTGCCTACATCCTAGCGTGACAAGTCCCCCATAGATATTGTGGAAAGCAGTGGTGTTATGACCCTAAAAGTTGTCACATGCAACCATATAGGATTCATGTCTGACAAACTGTAAAATTAGGTAGTGCCTCTGTTTTAAACAAGTAACTACTGAAAAGATACCTTTCCCCATCCATATATCCACTATTCTTATGCCCTAGGACATCCAACCAACTTTACTTTGAAATATCTCATCTCCTTTCATCTGCTGTTGAATTGTTCAGGACGATTTGAAGTGGATCAATTCAGCTGTGTTTGCATTTTCTAGAACATGAAAAATGGTGTTTCACTGGTTACCTGTGGAGATTGAGGAACTATTTGTACAGCCCAGTGTCTTAGACTGCAGGTGGAATTGGTAGTTAGAGAAACGGCCCCCAAGCATGGGACCTGAAAAATTCAGTTCATGCCGCACACAGAGAATAAGCCTGGAACACCACAATGGTATTTTCTCCAAATGCATTTCCGACCATTCCTCATTTGCTGAAGAAGAACTTTTGTTTTTCCACGTTGGCCCTATGTTTCCATCAAACATGTAGCCAGTTGGCTAAGACAGTAACTTGCAAAGCTGGCTGGAATCCTGCTTTAGCATCCTGGCAGGAAAGAGATGTTTGTTATAGTGGGGCGCCTTAGCTGTTCTTCCATCTGGCCATTTCCTCCTGTCTCTTACTCCCCTTCACCTTGTTTCTTTGGGAGCCAGCAGTGGCACTAGTGGTAAAGAATCCTCCTGTCAATGAAGGAGAGGTACAGGAGAACGTCGACGTGGGTTCGATCCCTTGGTTGGGAAGATCCCCTGGAGGAGGGCATGGCAACGCACTCTGGTATTCTTGCCTGGAGGATCTCACGGACAGAGGAGCCTGGCGGGCTACAGTCCATGAAGTCACAGAATCGGACATGACTGCAGCGGCTTGGCATGCACACATGCACAGTGCTGCTGCTGATATGGAAGTGTGAAGTGTTATTCATTCACGCGTGTCCAGACTCTTTTCACCCCCTTGGCCTGTAGTCTGCCAGGCTACACTGACCATGGAATTTTCCAGGCAAGAATACTGAAGTGGCTTGCCATTCCTCTTTCAAGAGGATCTTCCCAACCCAGGGATCAAACCTGGGTCTCCTGCATTACAGGCAGATTCTTTACCATCTGAGCCACCAGGGATGCCTCTTTATTTTCTGTCTCATTCATTTATATGGAAAATGGATGTAAATAACTAAGGGCCATGAAACAGCTCATGCATCGCATTTTGGCTCAGAGGGTGGGCATTTTGAGAGTCAATAGCAGGAATCTTTGCAGCGAGTTCTGCAGGGGGTTGGGAGAGATGGCTAATGCTCTGTGAAGAAATTTCACACCTGTCAAGCACTGTGTTGCTTGCCTGCAACAAGCTACTCCAGCAGGCAGTCCTCAGAGCCTGCTTGCAGGACTGAGAGTGATTCAGCTGAATCTGCCACCTGAACAAGAATAAAGCTCACATGGTGTCAACTTGTTATGCTACCTGGCCCTGTTCCTTTGCCACAATCAAAAGTTAACCTAAAAAGGGAACTAACATTTATTGAGCACTTACTGTATGCCAGGCATTGTGAAACATACATAATAGTCAATTCACCGAATTCTCACTCTTTCTTATTTACTTCTTACCATGCTGAGGACCAAACAATTGATGCTTTTGAACTGTGGTGCTGGAGAAGACTCTTGAAAGTCCCTTGGACTGCAAGATCAAACCAGTCCATCCTTTAGGATACCAACCTTGAATATTCTTTGGAAGGACTGATGTTGAACCTGAAGCTCCAATACTTTGGCCACCTGATGTGAAGAGCTGACTTATTGGAAAAGACCCTGATGCTGGGAAAGACTGAGGGCAGGAGAAGGGGATGACAGAGGATAAGATGGCTGGATGGTATTACCGACTCAATGGACATGAGTTTAAGCAAATTCCAGGAGACAGTAAAGGGCAGAGAAGCCTAGTGTGTTACAGTCCATGGGGTCACAAATAGTTGGACATGACTTAGTGACTGAACAACAACAGTCTTGAAATGGAAAGTTTACCATCCTGATTTATAGATAAGGAAACTGAGACTTGAGGAAGTTTAGCAACTGGCTCAAGTTAATCAATTTCTGACAGTGATGGTCAGACCCTGAGTTCAGGGTCTAAATAAGGTTTCACTGACTCCAGTTAAATCCAGTACACCAAACCTTGAGAAAAACTTGTGTTCTTCTGGGGGTTGGAGATATAAGTACTCAGGATGAGAAACAACTGGGCTTCCAGCACAGCTTTCTATATAGAATGTGACATATAGACAATGCTTTGTTCTTTATTGCCATCCAATAATGTCAGTTCAGTTCAGTTGCTCAGTTGTGTCTGACTCTCTGCAACCCCATGAATTGTAGTATGCCAGGCCTCCCTGTCCATCACCAAATCCTGGAGTTTACCCAAACTCATGTCCATTGATTCGGTGATGTCATCCAGCTATCTCATCCTCTGTCGTCCCCTTCTCCTCCTGCCCCCAATCCCTCCAGCATCAGGGTCTTTTCCAATGAGTCAGCTCTTCACATGAGGTGGCCAAAGTATTGGAGTTTCAGTTTCAGCATCAGTCCTTCCAGTGAACACCCAGGACTGATCTCCTTTAGGATGGACTGGTTGGATACCCTTGCAGTCCAAGGGACTCTCAAGGTCTTCTTCAATACCACAATTCAGAAGCATCATTCTTCGGTGCTCAGTTTTCTTCACAGTCCAACTCTCATATCCATACATGACCACTGGAAAAACCACAGCCTTGACTAGACGGACCTTTGTTGGCAAAGTAACGTCTCTGCTTTTAATTTGCTATCTAGAGCTTTATAGAAATTGTAAGATATTGTAATGACAGTATATTGTCACTGTTGTGACCTAGAGGTCAGTGTACAATTAACTCAGTTTTCTATCATTCTGACCTCTCCCAACCCTCTGAAAGACCAAATAGTGCAAGCTGTATGTGCTCTCCTTTTGTTCTTTAACAGTTAAGTCGTGTCTGACTCTTTAGAGACCCCATGGACTATAGCCCACCAGGCTCCTCTGTCCATGGGATTCTCCAGGTAAGAATACTGGAATGGGTTGCCATTTCCTCCTCCAGGGGATCTTGCCAGCCCAGGGATGGAACCTTGTCTCCTGCATTGACAGGCAGATTCTTTACCGCTGAACCACCAGGGAAGCTCATGAGCTTGTCCTCTAGCCTATGGCAGACAAGAGAAGTGACTGAAACTATGCAGAAGCTGTGCCCTGCTCACAGAGCAGTCTGTCAAAATTAAAGACTTCTGCATTTCCAACAACTTCAGACAGACACTCACAGCTGACTCAGCTTGCTTTTCAGATCTTTTTTCCCTTTAAACTTGAGAAATGCCTTTAATGTTTTCCTCCTGGTGATAATGCATTGTAGATAAGATCTTCTAAGCCAAACAGCTGTTTTTTGAGGTCCTGAAAGCCTGTTGAAGGTATTCATTTTCTTTCTCAACACATGGTGTATCCCTGCACTTGCTTAAGCCAGTAGGTCTTGTCAATAAATCTGCCAAAGGCCAAGCCAGTCTGCACAAAGCATGCTTTACATCTTCTCCAACAGGATGAAAGGCAACCTCTTAGAGCTTGGTACGGTGGACATTATCTAGCTCAAGAATAAAAGTGTACATCTATCAGTTTTCCTTCTTGCCTGCCTCCTGCAGTGGTCAGGAGATTATTTATTGTTCCTTCACTTGTTGTTGTTCAGACGCTCAGTTGTGTCTGACTCTTTGCAACCCCATGGACTGCAGCACACAAGGCTTCCCTGTCCTCCACCATCTCCTGGAGCTTGCGCAAACTCATGTCCATTGAGTCAATGATGCCATCCAACCATCTCATCTTCTGTTGTCCCCTTCTCCTTCTGCCTTCAATATTTCCCAGCATCAGGGTCTTTTCTAATGAGTTGGCTCTTTGCATCAGGTGGCCAAAGTATTGGAGCTTCAGCATCAGTCCTTCTAAATGAATCTTCAGGATTAATTTCCTTTAGGATTGATTAGCCTGATCTCCTTGCAGTCCAAAGGACTCTCAAGAGTCTTCTCTAACACAACAGCTCAAAAGCATCAATTCTTTGGCACTCAGCCTTCTTTATGGTCCAAGTCTCACATCCATACATGGCTACTGGAGAAACCATAGCTCCTTCATTAGCTAATTTGTAAATACCCACATGTGGGGCCAAGGAAGGAGAGTCCCAGCCATGCTCTGTGATCTCAGAGGCAGGCAGAAGAGAGAAGTGCATGCTGGGAAGTCCACTTTCCTATCCCACAATGATGCTTGGGTGCTATTCGTTCAGGAATAATTGAAAGGGAGGTTTGTGCATACAGTTACCAGACAGGGGATCAGAGAGCCTCAATTTCTCCTGGCATAATTATGGGTCTTCTGGGGGATCAGAAAGCTCTGCAGTTATGCAGATGACTTGCAAAGGCAACATGAGATATTTTACTACTCAAACCAAGTTGAGCCATCTCAATAATCCAGCAGCTAGCTAACAGTGCCAATCACTATTATAAAATCAGGAGCTTTTGTGTTGGTGAATTGCTTGTGAAGCCCATAGAGCTGGGTAACCTATTTTAAGGAGATTTTTATATTTCTGACAGGGGTGATTAAAAATAGGCTCTACTGCTCATATCAGCAGATAGGCTGCTGACATCATATTTTCCCCAGATTGCTAAGTGGGATACAGTTCTGTTTGCAGCGTTGGTGAGTGCTGGAAAAGTCATTTTGATTTGTCATTTGGTAAAGTGGGCATTCTGAATATGAATAAGTTAATCAGTTCACAGAGGGCTGTCATTAATTCGTAACTTACAGAGCCTTTTGGAAATGTCTCTTGCCGCTAATGTCATTGCAGGCAAGGTCACAGTCCCCTCAGAATCCTTCATCCCGTAACAGTCCCTTCCAGTCTTGCCAGGGGCAAACTCAGCTTGCTCTGTTGGTTTGTATATCATCTGTATAAACTCCAATTTTCCTACATTTACAGTTAGGAGCATTGTTAGTTTAGGAGCTTTTTAATCAGATGAGATAATCCACAAAACTGGTAAGAAATCTTTCAACCTTAGTTAAAATAGAAACAGCTATATCTTCAGTAGAAATTGCCTGTAAAATTCTGCCACCTTTGTTTATTTTTCTTGACAGTAAGGAAAGGAAATGCCAGAGCTGAAAGTCTGTCCCTTAGTAACTGGCAAAAAGCTGTGTTCTGGTCTCCCTAACTTTTCTCTGGGTATATTTAATCAGTGTTTGCTGTCAAAGAAGAGAAATGTCTAGCTTCAGCAAAGACGCTTTGTCCATCTCGATAAACACGGCTAAGGTGACGGTAGGCCCTGTGTGAAGAAGTGAGGAGAATGCTTTTTTATGACTGGAATGCAAAAAGACAGATTTACTAGAGATTCTGCTGCGCTTTTCTCCCTAAACTTCCTGATTCAGCGGGTGATGCAGTCTCAGGTACGTTATGTGCTGTTATACAAGTGAAACCAGCAGATTTAATGACTCTGTGCTTCTGGCTCATAATTCTTTGGTAACAGCAAGAATCTCAAACCTGCAGCACTCCTTTATCTTCCCCAGGGCACAGACATTTCTCTTTGTAAGGTGGGGTTTTGTTTTGTTTTGTTCTGTCTTTTTGCCTTAGTCTCTGAAAAGACTATAGTGAGGAGAAGAAATAACCACGTGTTGAAATATGAACGAGTCAGTGAAAAGTATTAACCAGACTCTTGCCTTATTAGACCTTCCCTGAGAGGCTTAATGTGGGAATGAGCTCGAGCCTGCTGAGCGTGTGCAGGGGCCATATCCCCCGTCCTGGTCCCTGCCGCCTGTGTGGGTCGGTTTAGGGCATTGACTTAGGCCACAGGCACAGTAAAGGACCGGGTGGGATCCTGGCCTGGGTCTTCAAAGTTCATTAAATGGTTTTTGCTTTCTGAGTTCTCAGTTGCCCAGTGCCCCCACCAGCTACCCCAGGCTTTATTGAGGTGAAATTGACAAAATTGTGTTAAGGTATATAGCATGGTGATTTGATATGCATATACATACATACTGTGAAATGATTACCACAATTAACTTAATTAACATCTCTATCACCTTACATAGTGACCATTTCTAATGGTGAAAACACTTCTTAAAATTTGCTTTCTTAGCTAATATCAAGTATGCAACACAGTATTATTAACAAGTCAGCCTAGTGATCATTGGTCTTCAGAGCTTATTCATCATATAACTGAAAGTTTGTGTCCTTTGATCAGAACCTCCCACTCCCTCCACCCCTAGCCCCTAGCAACCACCATTATACTCTCTAGTTTATGATTTTGACTTTTAAATTCCACTTTTAAATGATAGTAATACACTAGTTGTCTTTCTTTCTTTGGTTTATTTCACTTAGCATACTGCCTTCAGTCTCATCCATCTTGTCACAATTGGCAGGATTTTCTTCTTTTTTTTTTAATGTCTGAATAATATTCTTTACATACGAATCCCAAATATATATACTACATTTGAAAAGAATTCATTCATTGGTTGATGGACTTAGATTGGTTTCATATCTTGGCTATTATGAATAATGCTGCATTGAACATAGGGGTACAGATATCTCTTAGAAATACTGATTTCATTTCCTTTGAGTATATACCTAGAGGTAAGATTGCTGGATCATATGGGAGCGCCATACTGTTTTTCATAGGAGCTGCATCTTTACTATCCCACCAACAGTGGACAGGGTTCCTTTTTCTCTACATTCTCCTCAACAATGGTCATCTCTTGTGTTTTTGATTGCTAACCATTCTAACAGATGTGAAGTGATATCTCATTGTGATTTTGATTTGCCTTTCCCTGAGGACTAGTGATGGAGAAGGCAGTGGCACCCCACTCTGGTACTCTTGCCTGGAAAATCCCTTGGATGGAGGAGCCTGATGGGCTGCAGTCCGACAGAGTTGGACACGACTGAAGCGACTTAGCAGCAGCAACAGAGGACTAGTGATGCTTGTGTTCAGTCACTCCGTCTTGTCCAACTCCTTGCGACCCCCATGGACTGTAGCCCACCAGGCTCCTCTGTCCATGGGATTTTCCAGACAAGAACACTGGAGTGGGTTGCCATTTACTCCCCCAAGGGGTTTCCTTGACCCAGGGATCAAACCCATGTCTCTTGCATCTCCTGCACTGGCAGCCAGATTCTGTACCACTAGTGCCACCTAGGAAGCCTCTAGTGGCTTAGTACCTTTGTGTACAACAGAGGACGAAGTGATTGGATGGCATCACTGACTCAGTGGACATGAATCTGAGCAAACTCCAGGCAATGTTGAAGGACTGGGAGGCCTGGCGTGCTGCAGTCCATGGGGTCACAAAGAGTCGGACGTGACTGAGCGACTGAACAACAAATGTACCTGTTGGCTACCTGTATGTTTTCTTTGGAAAGTATCTCTTCAGGTCATTTGTCCATTTAAAATTGGATTATTTGGGTTTTTTTTTGCTGCTGAGTTGTATGAGTTCCTTATATATTTTGGATATTAATCCCTTATCAGATATTAGTTTACAAATATTTTCTCTTGTTCAGTAGATTGCCTTTGCACTTAGTTGATTATCTTTTTTGCTGTGGAGCCTTCTCAGTTCCTAGTTTAAAGTATTAATAGTTATAAATCCCCCTCAAGTGGCCTCACTTGCCTGTGACCCTGGGCCAGGCCCTGCATCTCTCTGTCCTGTCTTCCTCATCTGTTTGTGGCTAGGATTGGACTGAATCAATGGCTTTTCAGTTGTTTTAAGCCATGGAACTCCTTACCCATATGAAGTTTTGTGAAATATCCAAATAAAAGCAATTTTATAAAATCAGACCTATTCTCAGTTAAGTGTAGGTGAAGGATGCAGAGTACCTCCCACCCTATTCAGATCCCTTCATCTGTTGGAGCTACAACAGCTTGTAATCAGTTCAGCCTGATAACAGCCTGGCTGAATGCAGGAAGTCAAACGAAAGCCTAAAAATGCAGGTAATTTTACCTTTGTCAATCCTAAATGCTTGAGACAGCATATTTTATAAGCTTTATGTCAACCAACCTAAAATGACTTAATCCATCATAAATTTCTAAGCACCAGTCATCCTTCTTTTATATGCCCTGTTCTTGTAACCGGAGTATTTTTAGCTTTGCTGTTGTTAGTGATGTGCAAATGAATTGGGTGATGAATTCTGTAAAGAATGTCCACCTCAACATTATAGAATTATGCCAGGTCATTCCTCCCCCGGCCCACCCCTCTCCTGAATTCCAGAAAGTCAGACTGTTTGCCTCCTTACCATCCACTCTTCTAACCCCCTGCTGCTGGAACACCATGTCCCCTTTCTTAAACTCTATATTGTCTCCTTCCAAAAAAAATAGTCTCTTTGCTCTAAAGACAAAAACTCAACTCCTGATTTCAACTTTGCAAATTCCATGATTATTTAGTTTTCTTATCAAGCTGTATTTCTTACTTCCTTCTAATATATATCTCCTTTCAGTAAGTTGTTCCCTCCCAATTCTCTGCCTCCAAGCCCATGGTCATGTTCTTTGCCTATTTCTCTCTTTTTCTTTCTCCATGAAGACCCCATATCCTTTCTGTTGCCTACCAACACCCTTTACAGCTCCCCTTTCACATCCTTCTATGCTCCTTCCTCTTCTCCAGTGGTACTTCGCAAAGAAGCAGCTTGATGTGGCACCAAGATTACAGAACAGAGAGGCAATGCTAATACTACTATCCTGGAACTCTGACACTTATTTGTGAGGTGCCCTTGGCTACCCTGGGCCTCACAGTTTCCTCGTCTATAAAATGAGGTTAATTTAAAAAAGGAGGTTAATAATGCAGTATCTCCCTTGCCTACCTCACCATGTGGGCATCCAAATCAAAATAACTATTGTATGTGAATGCATTCTATTATCACTTACTATACCCTAAAGCACTTTTTATAATTATTAATCATCTCTGCCCTGTTCTCAATGTAGTCATTTCATGTGTGATATCTAGTCCCAATAGTTCTTTAGGTCAAAGACTTTTCTATTTCACCTCTGTAGTGGTCATCACAGTGCTGACCACATGGCAGGTAGTTCATATGGATTTAACAGAATTTCGATCTCTGGTATTTCCCAAGAATCTACTATTTTGGATGTGCTGGCAATCGTGGTCATTTAACTCTCAGAGAGTTATTTGAATTTCTGGCATCTTCCCAAAGCAAGATTGAAATTCTAAGGATTTAAAAATGGATGTGGGAGACCTTAGAAGCAGGGTTGAATAAGTTGTTTGGGTGAGATACTTTCTTGAAAATGAACTCAGTGTAGAACTCAGTTCTTGGACCAGTTGTGATGAGTCTGATAGTGATCACTACAGCTTGTAAAAATTCTGTATATGTTATTATAGTTCCCTGTGCCGTACAGTGGGTCCTTGTTAGTTATCTGTACTATATGGGCTGCACTGTCATTTTAGTCTTGTCTGACTCTCTGTGACCCTATGGGCTGTAGCCCGCCAGGTTCCTCTGTCCATGGAATTCTCCAAGCAAGAATATTGGAGCGGGTTGCCATTTCCTGCTCCAGGGGATCTTCCCAACCCAGGGATTGAACCCACATCTCATTATGTTTCCCATATTGGTAGGCAGGTTCTTTACCATTCCCAGACTCCTAATTTATCCTTCTCCTATTCATTTCTCCATTAGTAACCATAAGTTTGTTTTTGATATCTGCAAGTAAGTCTGTTTCTATTTTTATAAGTAAGCTTGTATTATTTTTTTAAGATTCCACATATAAATGATAGATGAAAGTAAAACAAAACAACAACAAAAAACTTCAGTAAACTCTGTGGATGCTCATAACGGACAGGGAGGAAGTGTCAGTAAGTGAGGTTGCCTCCCAGACTCTTAAGGACTACACCACATTTCACTGAGGATACTACTTCAGTCTGAAACAGCAAAAGAATCCTTTGCTGGCTTCAGCTGATGACACATTTTAGCAGTCCACATGAATTTGCATCCAACTTTTCCAAGTCAAAATAGGAAACAGGTTCTTATATTATGTCCGTTGTAAGAGTCAGGGCTCTTGGTGCTCAGTAAGGTGATAGCAAATACTTCATGTAAGTGAAAATTATTTTATTTTGAATCATACAGAAATATACCATTTCTAAAAGGTATCTAAAGTGCCTTCAGGAAAATAAGCTAAACCTGTTGTAACAAACTCACCTTGGAGGACAAGGACATACTGGGTACCTCTTCCTACAATGGACATTTCATTGCAATGAGTAAACTGGTAATCAGTAAAACTTGATTTTTCCAAGCTGGTCATATCTAGTGTAATTTATGCTTCAGGAAGAACTGAACTTTGTTGGAAGGGTGAAGTTTCTGAACCGAGAATGAGGACATGAGGGCTCTGAAGTTTGCTGGAAAACAGGGTGCTAGGCTACCAAGTTCCTAGTTCTGGATGTGGACACAGAGCCTCAGCATGCTCCCCGTCAGACCACAGGTCTCAGTGTGTCCACCCCCATTCATTTATTCTGGTGATACCTGTGGAAAGTCACAGCCAGCATGCTTCTTTTTCTCCTGGTAAGAAAAAAAAATGTTTTTTTCTCTAGACATTTCTTCTGTTGAACCAAACTAAACATATGTAGATTTGTTCCTTGCAGACTTGCTTATTTCTAGGAGCCTCCCTACAAGATTTTAGCATAAATAATACACTTCCCTACCTATGACAAGCTACAGGGATTCACTAGAAATTATTTTATAAAAGTAAATGGAGTAGAGTTAGTAACACTGCACAATCCCGTGTATCTAGAGCAACCTTCACCTATTTGCCATTTGTGCATAAACTGTCTTCATCACTGTATTCAAACTTTAGGGCATGAACCCTGTCTTACTTAAATTTTTATTATTAGCTCCTCATATAATACATAGTGCATTCAAGAATGCCTATTAGAGAAAGTAGCATTGACATATATATACTACCGAGTATAAAATAGAGAGCTAGTGGGAAGCTGCTGTATAGCACAATGAGCTCATCTCAGTGCTCTGTGATGACCTAGAGGGGTAGGGGTGGGAGGAATGGGGAGGGAGAGGCTCACGAGGGAGGGGATATATGTATATATATGGATGATTGACCATGTTGTACAGGAGAAACTAATGCAACATTGCAAAGCAATTATATTCCAACTTAAAAAATATAAAAAGAAATGAAAAAGAGGTTTATATATATATATATATATATCTGTTTACATATATATGTGTGTGTATGTATGTATCAGTTTTCCATTTAAAAAGTTTGTTAATACTTCCTCAGCTAAGAAAAACTCCAAAGATAAGTTTGGATGGATGGTGCCGAACATGATACTTCTATTCCAGTGCTCAGCATAATCATTCACACAGAGGAAGCCAAATCCATGGACTACATGGTGTGGCGATGCCATGGCTGCAGGGCATTGCCAAATTTTCTTTGGTCTGTTCTGCAGGGCCCAGTGAGCCCAGACCCAGAGGAATTCTAGTGACAGCGCTCTCTCAACTCTCCATCTTGAACTACCATTGCCAGAAGGTATAGGAAGTTAAGTAGAAGCCTAAGCAGGGCTGATAGTATTTTTAATATACAACGCACATAGTAGGTCTCAGTAAGGTATTAAGTTCCTGCAGTTCTGAAATTTTCCTTGAAGGATTTCATAACCAAATTAAACTTGTGAGAGTGTTCGTTATTGCTCCCACTGCTGTTTTTTTCAGTGCAAACTCCTGATTCTATGTCTGTTTTATACTTTTCTCCTATATTTCAATTGCAGCTTTTAACTGTTTTAAGTTAATGGTGAAAACTCACTAGTATTTGCTATAAAATATGTACTAAGAGCTTGCCTTGTCTTTTCAACATTCTCTCTCTTTATTGAACTATAGTTGATTTACAATGTTATGTTAGTTTTTGGATGCATAACAAAGTAATTCAGTTATTTATATATATTCTTCTTCAGATTCTTTTTGACTATAGATTATTACAAGATATTGAGTATAGTTCCCTGTGCTGTACAGTAGATCCTTGTTGTTTATGTTATACACAGTAGTATCTGTTAATCTCAGATTGCCAGTTTATCCCACCTGCTTCTTTTTTCTTTAGCAACCAAACTTTGTTTTTTAGGTCTGTGAGTCTCTTTCTGTTTTGTAATGAAGTTCATTTGTATAATTTTTAAAGATTCTACATATAAATGATATAATGTTTATCTTTCTGAATTCACTTAGTACAGCAATCTCTAGGTCCATCCACATTGCTACAAATGGCATTAGTTCATTCTTTTTATGGCCAAGTAGTATTCCCTTGCATGTATGTGCTACATCCTCTTTATCCATTCCTCTGTCAGTGGACACTTAGGGTGCTTCCATGTCTTGGCTGTTTTAAATAGCACTGCTGAGAACATTGGGGTGCATGTGTCTTTTTGAATTAGAGTTTTCTTCTTTTCTGGATGTATGCCCGGGAGTGAGACTGCTGGATCATGTTGCTCTCTTTTTAGTTTTTTAAGGAAACAGTGGCACTGGTGGTAAAGAACCCACCAGCCAGTGCAGGAGACATAAGAGATGCGGGTTCAATCCTTGGGTCAGGAAGATCCCCTGGAGAAAGGCAGGGCAACCCACTCCAGTATTCCTGCCTGGAGAATCCCATGGATGGATGAGCCTGGCAGGCTACAGTCTAGAAGGTTCCTAAGAGTCAGATGTGACTGAAGTGACTTAGTGCTCATGCATCCTCATTTCAGTGTAGTATGTGATATATATATCCCCCATTCAAGTGTTTTATTATTAGATCCATTGTCCCATCAAGTGCCCCATAAAGGAAAAGGTGACTGTACTTTTTATACCTCCTTTCTTCATTCCACAATATTCAGCAAACACTTGGGCCCTTGCTCTGTGCCAGTCCCATTGCTGGAGATGCAAGACTACTCCTACCTTCAGGGAGCTTAAATATGATGAGAGAGGGGGAGAGATATTGCCTGTGGGCACACCTTCTTCTTTCCATTGAAGAATCTGAGGTCTGATGAATGGTTGTGTGGGCTGCTGGGGCATTCAGGGCTGGCAGGCGTTTATCAGTGGACTGAGTAAAGACATATCACGGAGAATAATTGTTCAAGTTTGGGGCTTCAGACCCTACTATCACATTAACCTGGAAAAATAGCAGCAGTGATTGCCATCAGCTGACACACCACTCCCAGAGAGAGTGGTGGCTCTAGGCAGGCAGGTTGTTCTCTCCTGCAAGCAGAGTCAGAAAAGTATCCCTAATTAGAGTAGCTCCCTGAGCTGGTTCATAATTTGCTTAATCACACTCACTTCACTAAACTATGATTTTGGTTTTAGGGGAGAAAATGCAAGGTTTGGGGAAAGGGAAAGGAAGCAACTAGAATTCATACTGATCCTCCTCCCTAGTCAGTTTGGGATTGGCAGAAAAGACAGCAAATGACATCAATGGCCAGGTGTAAATATAAGGAAGCTGATTTGGAAAATGGGTCCTTTGAGTCTTACTTGGGTGAGAATCATTGAGATCACAAAAGGAAGCAGCTGGTAAGTTCCAGAAACCTTTCTTATGTCAGCCTAGAATATGAATAATACACTAAATGGAGTGTAGTGCATATATTTAAATATTTATGTTCAAATGGCTGTCATTTTTTAGCCTGCTCTGCCATGGTCCCATGACTGGATACAATTGCTTTTAAATGAACATTTTGTAGATGCTTGAAAGACATTGTTTAGAAGATGAAAATCACAGCAAAGCAAACAAAGAAAATGCAGAAGAGACCATTAGAAACCATATATATCCATCCTGGCCAACCCTATTTAAGAAGTTTTGAAGGCAGTTTAGTTGTAAGGATTAAGATGGAGGAGTTTGTAATTGGACCTGAATTTTAATTCTGTTTGTGATTTACTGGCTCTGTGGTTTTGAGTAAGTTACTTTTCCTATTTTTAAATTTCAAACTCATCTGTAAAAAGGGGATAATAATAGTACCACTTCACAGAGGTGCTGTGAGAATTAAATGAATTAATGGTGTTCAGTGCCTGACACCCATAAGCCCTCAATAAATGTTAACTTAAAAAGGAAGTTGTTCTACATGAGGGCTCATGGAGGAAACCATTAGCAAAGCATTGGAAAGTCTGACCTCTGAGAGCAGCATCTGTGTTTTAGGGACTAAAGCTATGGTGGTGAACAAAACGATGCCAGGCATGTGGTAGGTGCTCCATAAATACTGACTGAATAGCTGGAAAAATGGGTTGTGTGCATTTACAGTGTTTAAACTGGATTATTCTATGAAATTAACATGTGCATTTTAAAGGAGGAAAGTATAAGGCAAGAAATAATGGGTGAAAATTTTGAGTGTGGCAAAGGTATATATTTCAAACTTTTAGCTAGGAAAATGTTTATCCTGTGATTTCCCATTAGGGATGAAGGATCTGATTTCCTTTTCTTCTCTAAGATCAAATGATATGGGGGAGCTGTTTGTAAGGTTCTGGATGGTGTCTTCCTGACTCTCCACCCTCAGCTCCCATCCTCTCCAGCTTGCATGATGTTACCATGAGCCACTGTTGGGGAGGGACAGGCACACATTGAAACTACTGATTAAGGATGTTCTTTTCTCCCGTTTGCTTCCACATCACAACCGTGGGGGCTCAGATGATAAAGAAGCCACCTGCAATGTGGAAGTCCTGGGTTCTATCCCTAGGTTGGGAAGATCCCCTGGAGGTGGGCATGGCAATCTATTCCAGTATTCTTGCCTGGAGAATCCCCATGGACAGAGGAGCCTGGCAGGCTACAGTCCATGGGGTCACACAGAGTCGGACATGACTGAGCAACTAAGCACATAACACTTTAACATCCCTCTGTGATGGAAAAGAGAAGCTTGGAGGGGCCAGATCCCAGAGTCCAGCTGCATGTCTGTCCTATTTGTGAGCTGGCCCAACCCGGTGTCTCTTCCAAACTCCCCGGGGGAGCTGTGGGCTGGTTGGTTCCCCCCCTGTCTGTGTGCGGTGTCTTCCTCTGCTCCCTGTGTTCCAGGCCTCACACAGAAGGTGGGGAAAAGGGTTGATATTCTTTGCCTGACTCTTGCCTGAAGTCATTTCTAAGACAAGACGTGATGAACAAATACTGTCTTTGGAAGAAGATGTATAGGTTTGCCAAGGTGAGAATGTAGGTCTGGGACCTCCTGGCTACAGGATCGTATAAATCACTCAACACTAGTAAAGTCGAAGTTTTGAAAGTAAATAATTTCCATTTGTACCAGAGCTAATTAGTCTAAGGAAAATGGTGACAGAGATGTATTCTGTAACTTCTCAGGCAGCCCTGGAAGTCTGGCTGGCTCCAAAGGGAGAGTTTTCAACATGTTCATCTCTAAAATGTTACAGGTAGGCAGCTAATATTTACTGAGTTTGCACTGCCTTCAGACATGATTCTAAGTGATTGTGATGTTCACTCACTCCCTTGAGGTTGTATTTTTATTTTCTCCTTTTACAGTATGGAAACTGAGGCACAAGGGGATTAAGTGACTTCCCCAATGTTAGCACTAACTCTTAATACTTGATTCAACATGTGAGGAAACTGAAATGCTGAGAAACAGCCCACAAGCTAAATATTTAACTTGATACTCAGCTAAATAGGAATTTCCGTCCACCTATGTGCACAAGGAACCATCGCATCCTTTCCTGTGGGAGTGGGTTATAGGCTCCTCTTACCTCTGAAGCCTTCTTGTGGAGATGGGGGTTGCTGAATTCTGAGATTTCAGAACCTCAGTTGGAGTCCTGGGAGATAAGCCATTTCTCATAGTTCAAAGAGCCTAACAGAAATTGCTCATTTAGGGGCAATAAACAATGTGGGCTAATGGACATAAAAATTTTGTGTATGTGTGCTTGTCAAAATTCTGTATATCAAGGTAATTATTTTTGTGGAACATGCTTTTCATGGCAGTTGTGCATTTTGTCTTACATTAAAACCTGGTTTATTGATTATCTTCTACATTGTTGTTGTTCAGTCGCTCAGTCATGTCTGACTTTGTGACCCCATGGATTGCAGAACCCCAGGGTTCCCTGTCCTTCACTATGTTCTGGAGTTTGCTCAGATTCATGTCCACTGAGTCAGTGATACTATCTAACCATCTCATCTTATGCTGCCCTCTTCTCCTTTTGCCTTCAGTCTTTCCCAGAATCAGGGGCTTTTCCAATACAGTTTATTGAAATCCTTCTAAATGTGGAATCTGGGGTCTAGACTTTAGGAATGAAAAAGTTAGAATGTATTGGCCTGCAGTGAGAGAGGGATGTGTTGCTGCTAGTCTACGATCACAGTGGATTCAAATGGATAGACCACCCCTGTTCTGCTGGGAGGCGGTGCTTCCTGGCTGTTCTCTCCCTTTCCTACATTTTTAATCCACTGTCATATTGCAGACAACTGTGACCGTGTTCTTATTAAGATCTCAGGGGCTTTCCCAATGGAATTTGCAAAATGTAATTAAGATGGTGAATTGTCTGGGACTCCCATCCCTACCACTAAATGATAGCATTTTTATTTGGCTCTGGAATGTTTTTGTCTCATTTGCTCTTTGGATTTACAAAGTCCCTGGTCCATTTAGAAAGAACTGTTGATCTTATCCAGTCAAGCCCTGTTTTAATTTAGAGTAATCTATGCATTCATATGGATCAAAACTCAAAACAATGAAGTGAGATGTGCTTTGCGAAGTCTCCATCCCACTTCTGTCCTCTTATCAGGTGTATTATTTACCCTGTCCCTCCACCTACGCGCCGTCACTTTTGTTAGTTTCCTATAAACTGCTCCTGAGTATATTAATGCATGTAAGTATGAAAACATATAGCAGTTTTTGTTCCCTAACACACAAAAATGACATGATATTCATATATTTATAACTATCTCTATTCATATATATATATCCTAGAACTTTTCACCGCAGAATATAGGGAGTATCTCCTTTTTTTCTTTTTTTAGCTGTGCCATGCAGCATGCAAGATCTTAGTTCCCTGACCACGGAGTGGAAGTATAGAGTCTTAACCGCTGGACAGCCAGGGAAATCCCATTGTTTCAAATGGCTGCATCATATTCCATTTTAGGTGTATATATATATATATATATAATGTATACACTCCCCTACACACACACACACACATACTCTTTTGATGGACGCTTAGGGTTTTGTCCAATCATTTGCTATTATAAACAAGGCTCCAAAGACTATCATGGCAGTATATTATTTTGCATGAAAGCAGACCATCTGTAGAAAAAAATTCCCAGAAGTGAGATTTTGGGTCAAGGGTAAATGCATTTGAAATTTTAATAATGTTTCCAAATTGCTCCTTGGAGTCACATTCCCTCCAGCAGTGTATGAAAATGACTGATTCCTATGGTCTCCTCAAAAGAGTGTTAGAATACATTTTTATCAATCATACAAGTCAAAATTTGGAATTTATATAGTTTTAATTTATATTTTTTCTATTTGAAAAGATGGTCAGCTTACATCATGTTGTTTAAAGGCCATTTTATTCATTTTTTCCACAAAATGTCTATTAATGTCCTTTACTAATTTTTCTGTTGGGTTGCTGATAATTTTCTTAAAAATTTTCAGTGTTAGTGAGATTATCCATTGTTTTGTCTGTGACATGAGTTGAAAATATTTCCCCCAGGTTATTTGCTTTTTTTTTTAATTTATGATTTTTTTTTGTCATACAAAATCTATTTCTGCTTAATTGAATTTTCAAACTTTTTAATACATTCTAAATTTTTAATCAGTCAGAATAGCCTTTCCCCACCCAAGGAAGTCATTTATATTTTCTTATATTTTTAAGATGTTTTATTACAGATAATTTTAAGCATAGACAAATTAGAGAAAATAGTACAATAAACCCCAACTACCTGTCATCCAACTTCAACAATTCAGAATATTTTGCCAGTATTATTTCATCTTATTATCCCACCCATTTTCAAAATATTTAAAGCAAGCCCCAGACATTATATTTACTTTGTAAGTACATCAATATATATCAATAACATGTCAAACTTTTAGGATATAATTTCTATTTCATTATTATACCAATGATTCCTTAAGATTATCTAGTACCAGTCTGTGTTCAAATTTTCTTTTCTGGAACATTTATGGCTTTGTTTTCTGAGTGTGCGCAGTATGATGTATGTACCCAGTTATCCCAACTCAGTTTCTTAAAGTTTATTCTTATCTTACTGGTTTTAGATGCCATTTTCCGCATATAACAGACTCTCACATGTATTTCAGTCTGTTTACCAGACTTTGTATTCTGTTCCATTTGTCTACTCAAATGCTGCTGCTGCACTGTTTTAATTACTGTGGCGTTAGAGCATGCTTTATAGCCTTTCTGAACGAGTCAGTCCCCAAATGAAATAGTAAGTAATCTACTCCAGTTCATGCTATGTAAAATGGCAGAAATGTACAGTCCCGCCTCCTCAGATCAGGGATGGGTCCGGTGACTTACAGATCAACAAGGAGTGGGAGTACAATGTGTGAGCATAAATCTGGTCCCTAAGAAAAGTAACAGTAATCACCCTGTGGGAAAGTAAATAGTAATAACATAAAAGCTGGAAACCTGGGATGGGTCCTCATCTGGAGCTAGGAAGAGGAAGCAGAACTGGCAAAGCAAAAAGGACACGGTTTTGGTGGTGGAAACGTGCTTCCTCCCTGGAAGCAGATAAGCCTGGTTCTCTTTGGCAAAGTCAGAAAGGCCGGTGGTAGAGGAAGTTGCAGTCTTTGCCATGTACCTGCCCTAGGAAACCCATCAGAGACATAAAGTGTGCTGAAGAGCCAAGAGGGCCTGGCCGAAGCATGCTGGGGAGACTGTGCGATCGCTGTGCTCTGGGAAGTTCACAAAGCTGAGCAGGCAATAACCCTGAACTCCAAGGCTGCCCGTGTGCTGGCTTGTGCCTCTGAAGTTGCAGGAGTGAACCTTATTGTCCCTTTCTCACGAAAAGGATGAACATGTTTTACTCTGAATCCTCTTTCCAGGAGACAGTATTAATTCTACCTAACAAGATACTCTTACTGGAAACTATCTGAGAGAGGACTTCTAATATGAGTTATCATGGGAAGAGACATCTGAAGTATTTAGCAAGGACACACTTTCTTCTTGTAGTTTAGTTGCTAAGTCATGTCTGACTCTTTTGACCCTATAGACTATCGCCCTTCAGGCTTTTCTGTCCATGGGATTTTCCAGGCAAGAACACTGGAACAGGTTGCCATTTCATGCTCCAGGGGATCTTCCCAACCCAGGGGTTGACCCTGCGTCACTTTTGTCGCCTTCACTGGCAGGCAGAGTCTTTACTACTAAGCCACCAGGAGGGTATACCATAATACGTTTTTTTCCTTTTGAAATGCATGTACCTGCTGGACTCTGACTGCACCATCACAAAAGTCCAGAGAATGATAAGGTGGTCAGAGCACAAGGAAAATACCTGGATCCACAGTGAGTGGAAAGACTGCACCAGGATGACTGTGGAATGACTTCATCCCTGGCAGACACCCTTAATAACCTTTGACAGAGCCGGTAACCTCTTCATCCCCAATTTCCTCCTTATAAACTGCAGGAGAGCATACCCGCTTACCTCACAGGGATGTGGGGAACCTTAATTAGGTTCTGATGGGAAAGTTCTTTACTGATGAGTCATGATATAGTGACTGTGATAATTTGAGGCTGCACAGCCATGAGTTGCCCGCTGCCCAGACACAGATGCCAAAGGGTAAATGGAAATCGGTCATCATCAGAGTCAGGGGAGTGGACTTTTCAAACTGAATGAATGGGTGCAGTCATCCTTGTTCGGGCATATTCAACAGTTCCTTACTGAGTGTCTACCCTGTGCGAATGGTAGCAAGCAACTGTGGTGAGGGCAGGAGGAGGTTAGCGAGGAGTGGCAGGCCTGAGGTGCATGCACTGAGCTGGCTGCTGGAGTGGCTGTTGGCCTCCTTGGAAGACAGTAGCTCAGATTTGTGACTCTTTGGACAACAAGTCACTTTTGCCATCAGTGGTGAAAGCTGGGTGTTGGTTATAGTCGGCTTTACATTCCAGCATGGTTTAAACAATAAGAGTCATTGGGGCTCCCCCAGACCCCCTCACTTTCCAGATGCCACTCTTACCAAATCCCTAACCTAGCTTTCTCTCTTAGGTGTTCCAGGGAAAAGAATCTTTGTGTTCATTAACAAAAGGGGAAAAGAAAAGGGACCCCTCTTTTGGCCTCTTTGACTTCTGAATTTGCATGAAGCTGTTTTACAAAGTACTTTCAAGGTGTGCTTTATTTTAAGCACAAGGTAAAAGGGACTATTTTAGGCATTATCATAGAACACTGTCTCTGCCAATAAGGAGTTTTATGGTCTGGAAATTGGTACAGAATGTGGATGAGATCTCAATGTACATTTCAAGCTGAATCTTTTTTTTTTTTTTTTCAGGTGTCCTTGGGTGAGAGTAGCAGAAAGTAAAAGAGGAGGCGAAGAGAAAATTAAGAAGGGTGAGTACAAGTAGATCTGGAAGGTGAAGTAAATGGCTTCTCTGGGCAAATTAGGCTGCTAAGACCATTATCCCAATAGGAAGTTTTTGGACTGTGGAAGGTGAGAGGTAACCAGAGAAAAATCAGAGGAAGTTCAGGAGAAAGTCCTTCATTTAAGTGACAAGCCCATTGTCACATAAAAATAGTGTTTATTGAAACACAACATCTTAAGGAGAATAGGGCAAATCATAATTGTGTTAATATGGAATTCTGGTTTTCAGTGAATTTATTTTAATTTTAAAAATATAGAGTTTTTAAAGATTACTTTGCATTTATAGTTATTAGAAAATATTGGCTATATTGCCTTGTACAACACAGCTTTGAGCCTATTTTTTTATTTTACAATATTTTAAGCCCAATAGTTTCTATCTCCCACTTCTCAAACCCCTACCCCCACTGCCCCCTGCCCCCCGCCCCCTCGCCTCCGTGCTGCCCTTCTCACCTGACTCCACTTGTAACCATTAATTTGTCTCTACATCTGTGAGTCTGCTTCTTTATTGTTATATTCACTAGTTTGTTATATTTTTCAGAGTCCACATATAACTGATAGCATGTATTGTATCTTTCTGGCGTATTTCATTTAGTGTATGCCCTCCAAGTCCACCCATGTTGCTACAAATGGGAAAATTTTATTTTCTTTTATGGCTGAGTATGGCTTGCCTGGAAAATCCCATGGACAGAGGAGCCTGGTGGGCTGCAGTCCATGGGGTCGCTGAGAGTCAGACACGACTGAGCGACTTCGCTTTCACTTTTCACTTTCATGCATTGGGGAAGTAAATGGCAACCCACTCCAGTGTTCTTGCCTGGAGAATCCCAGGGATGATGGAGCCTGGTGGGCTGCCGTCTGTGGGGTTGCACAGAGTTGGACATGACTGAAGTGACTTAGCAGCAGCAGTATTCCATTGTATGTATGTACCACTTCTACTTTATCTGTTCATCTGTTGATGGACACTCAGGTTGCTTTTCTGACTTGGTAGCTGTAAATAATGCTGCTGTGAACATTGAGGTGCATGCATCTTATTCAACTAGTGACTTAAAAATTTTTTTCAGTAATACCTGGGAGTAGAATTGCTGGGTCACATAGTAGTTCTATTTTTAATTTTTGAGAAACCTCTATACTGTTTTCTAGGTTGGAGGAGCCTGGTAGGCTGCAGTCCATGGGGCCGCTAAGAGTCGGACACGACTGAGCGACTTCACTTTCACTTTTCACTTTCATGCATTGGAGAAGGAAACGGCAACCCACTCCAGTGTTCTTGCCTGGAGAATCCCAGGGACAGAGGAGCCTGGTGGGCTGCTGTCTCTGGGGTCGCACAGAGTCGAACACGACCAAAGTGACTTAGCAGCATACTGTTTTCCACAGTGGATGCGGCAATTTACATTCCCACCCACAATGTACGAGGGTTCCCTTTTCTCCACATCCTCACCAACATTTGCTATTTGTATTGTTTTTGTTGATAGTCATTTTGACAAGTGTGAGGTGACATCTCACTGTGCTTTTGATTTGTGTTTCTCTAATAATAGCAGTGTGGAGCTTCTTTACATGTTCCTATCGGCCATCTGCATGTCCTCGTTGGAAAAATGGCTATTAAGTTCTTCTGCTCATTTTTTAATTGGGTTGTTTATTTTTTTATATTGAGTCCTTTGAGCTGTTTAGGTATGTTAGTTATTAATCTCTTATCAGTCTTGTCATCTGCAAATATTTCCTTTCTTTCAGTAGGTTGTCTTTTTGTTTTTCAGTTGTTTCCTTTGCTGCACAAAATCTATTCAGTTTAATTAGGTTCCATTTGTTTATTTTTGCTTTTATCACCTTTAATTTAGGAGACAGACCCAAAAATATCGCTGTGATTTATATCAAAGTGTGTTCTGCCTATGTTTTCTTCTAAGAGTTTTAGGGTTTTGGTCTTACTTTTGGGTCTTTAATTCAGTTTGAGTTTATTTTTGTATATGGTGTGATAGAATGTTCTAATTTCATCCTTTTACATGTAGCTGTCCAGTTTTCACTTACTGAAGAAATTGTCCTTTCCCCATTGTATATTTTTGCCATCTTTATCAAAGTTCAAGTTGATTATTATTGATTATAAGTATGTGCGTTTATTTCTGGACTTCCTGTCCTATTCCACTGATCTATATGTTTCTGTGTTAGTACCACACTGTTTTGATTACTGTTGTTGTTGTTCAGTCGCTCAGTCACGTCCAACTCTTTGCGACCCCATGGACTGCAGCATGCCAGGCTTCCCTGTCCTTCACCATCTCCGGGAGTTTGCTGAAACTCATGTCCATTGAGTTGGTGATGCCATCCAGCCATCTCATCCTCTGTCGTCTCCTCCTCCTGGCTTCAACTTTCCCCAAATTGGGCTCTTTTCCAAGAATCGACTCTTTACATCAGGTGGGCAGGATATTGGAGCTTCAGCTTCAGCATCAATCCTTCCTATGAATATTCAGGGTTGATTTCCTTTAGGACTGACTGGTTTGATCTCCTAGCACTCCAAGGAATTCTCAAGAGTCTTCTCCAACCCCACAGTTTGAAAGCATCAGTTTTTTGGCGCTCAGCCTTCTTTATGGTCCAACTCTCACATCCATACATGACTACTGGAAAAACCATAGCTTGGACTATATGGACCTTTGTTGGTAAAGTATTGTCTCTGCTTTTTAATACACTGTCTAGGTTTGTCATAGCTTTTCTTCCAAGGAGCAAGGGTCTTTTAATTTCATAACTGCAGTGATTTTGGAGCCCAGGAAAATTAAGTTGGCCACTGTTTCCATTGTTTCCCCATCTATTTGCCATGAAGTGATGGGACTGGATGCCATGAGCTTAGTTTTTTGAATGTTGAATTTTAAGCCAGCTTTTTCACTCTCCTCTTTGAACTTTGTCAAGAGGCTCTTTAGATGCTCTTTGCTTTTTGCTACAAGGGTGATGTTATCTGCTTATCTGAAGTTATTGATATTTCTCCTGGCAATCTTGATTCCAGCTTGTGATTATTGTAGCTTTGTAATATAGTCTGAAGTTAAGGCATGTGATTCCTCCAGCTCTGTTCTTCTTTCTCAAGATTGTTTGCAGCAGTATTTATGGGTGGAATGTTCCCCATTATGACTGTGACTAGTGTCTACATCCCCTCAGTGAGCTGCAGCCACCTCCCATCTTTCTGGGTGACTCTCTTAAGACAAGCGGGGAGATCTAGCATGGGTTCCTATCAAATTACCACTTTTGTCTTAGGTCCTGGTTTTATGTGAAATTTTGGGTAGCCCTTTTAAGAGTGAAGTCTCTATTTCCCCCAGTACTGTGAAGCTCCTGAAATTAAGCCCTACTAGCCTTCGAAGTCAAATGCTCTAGGTCAGAGGTCCCCAGCCTCTGGGCCACAGACTGGTACCTCCTGTCAGATCAGCAGCATTAGACTGGAAGTAAAGTGCACAGTAAATGTAATCATTTGCACTTGAATCATCCCCAAACTTTCCCCCTCTCCCGCCGGCCCATGGAAAAATTGTCTTCCATGAAACCAGTCTCTGGTGCCAAAAGTTTGGGGACTACTGCTCTAGTGGGTGATCTTCCTGATGCAGGACCATGCAGGCTGCGGAACTGGACATGGGGTCCAGAATTCTTATGCCTTTTGGGAGAACCTGCACAATATAATTCTCCAGTTTGGGGGTCAACCCACTCAGGGGTGTGGGATTTGATTGTATCTTGAGTCTGCCTTTCCTAGTTGTCTTGTGGTTCCTTCTTTATGTCTTTAGTTGGAGAAGATCTCTTCTGGTGGGTTCTAGTCATTTTTTATGGATGATTGTTTTGAAGATAGTTGTTGTTTTGCTGTGCTCATGAGAGGAGGTGAGCTCAGAGTCTTCCTACTCTCCCATCTTTCCCCCTTCCTCAGTGAAATGTTTGTGTTTAAATAAACTTACATTTCTGTATTAGGTTCTATGATATATTAAGAGTACAGCTTTGAATACACTAAAGCTTCCATGGGCTCCATGCTGTGTTCATCAAAATGTGTTCATTTTTCTCAGCTCTTTTATTAAATAAGGTTCAGGAATTTCACCTCCCTGTCTTTTTCCTTATTTCATGATGTTCTTTAGTGATCATAGGAGCAGGAAAAAAGATGCGTTTTGGTGGACTTATGATATTTGCATGGGATTATAAAATATTTTTCAGCTAGATTTTTCTTGTTAATATTCTCATTTTCTTTCTAAAGCCTTCATTCTCCCCTTGATTAGTTTGTGGCATATCCAGTTGTAATAGTTGCTCTTATACTCACCTGGTAAAGAGGTATTGTTTAGTCGCTGCAGCTATTCCTACAACGCCTGACACTTTGGTTCAGTGTGACTCACTTCCTAGTGTTTTGAGACTAGATTCACAGCTTTGTCAGGGTCCTGGAAGGAACCAGATGGCATATTCAGACTGGTGTTATTTGAGAAAATGAATAAGGGGCTATTTACAGTGGTTTGGGCTGGGTTTGGGGATATCAGCAAAGGATAGTCCCAGCCTTCAGAGATGGCAACAGAGAGAAGCCATTTCTCTCCTACAGGCCTGAAGCTGTGAGTTGCTCAGTCATGTCTGACTCTTTGCAACCGCATGGACTGTAGCCCACTACAGTCCAGGCTCCTCTGAGCATGGAATTCTCCATGCAAGAATACTGGAGTGGGTAGCCTTTCCCTTCTCCAGAGGATCTTCTCAACCCAGGATTGAACCTGGGTTCCCCTGCATTGCAGGCAGATTCTTTACCATCTGAGCCTCGGATAAGAAAAAGTGGTTACTGGAACCCAGGAGAAGGTAGCCATGAAGTTAGGGACCTGACAGGAGCTGAGAGACATGATGATAGCCTGGCAGGGGAGTAAATACCTCAGTCTCACTCTCTGCCCACTCTCCAGTCTGCTAGTTTCTGCCACTGGCCAAATCAAATCGAGAGCCCGTAGGAAAGGGAACTGTGTGCCTGGTTATCGTAGCTTGGCTTTGCAGAGCACAGATCCAGAGTGGACAAGGCTGGATGGTGGGGCTGGAGGAGCAAGAGATGAAAGCTCAGCAGGGTTCAGTCCCTTTCACCCTTTTAGGATAGCTTGGGAAGGTCATGTGGTCGGAGCATATTTAAGGCCCAACCTAGTATGTGTTGAACCACATGTGAATACATTAGGCCAGCGATGGGCAGAGCTTTAGTTGAAAACAGAGCTCTCACAATCTTCATGTGTTCACTTAAAATCTAAATGAGCAGTCAGTATGGAAGTGGAAATTCTGTTGGTGGAAAAGATGAAGCTTTTTTTTTTTTTTAAAGGTAATGCCTATGTGTGTGAGGCATTTAGAGATCTTTAGCTCATCTCTAAGCAAGAATTAGAGCTGCAATTCCCACTCCAGTGCTCAACAAGGAAGGGCAATCTTGTATCCCCAAACAAACCCCAAGCATTTTCCAGGGTGGAGACTATTCCATGGGGCAAAGTAGACACAGAAAGTTTTCATGAGGGAGAAATATTGGAGCTTAGCCTTTAAAAAGAGTGAGAAATACAAAGTATTGCTTTAAAGAAGAATGAGAAATACAAGCAGAGTCTACTGCTCTTTTTCTTTTTTTTTGAATTTTTAAAAAATTAAAAAAATTTAATTGCAGTATCATTGTTTTACAATGTTGTGTTTCTGCTATACAGCAACATGAATCAGCCATATGTATGCATATATCCCCTCCCTCTTGAATTCCCCTCCTACCCACTCGCCATCCCACCCCTCTAGTTCATCAAGGAGCACTGAGCTGAGCTTCCTGATAATCATCTATCTTACACAGGATAGCTTATATATGTCAACGCTACTCTCTCAATTTGTCCCACCCTCTCCTTCCCACACCACAGTGACCACAAGTCTGATCTCTACATCTCCATTCCCATCCTACAGACAGGTTCATCAATACCATTTTTCTAGATTTCATATATATGTATTAATATCCAATATTTGTTTTTCTCTTTCTGACTTATTTTACTTTGTATGACAGACTCTAGGGAGCCTGTTGCTTTTTAAAGCACACTTTATGAGAACTGTTTTTATTTACAAGCATAGACAAAGGTGTATGGATGTGAGAGTTGGACTATCAAGAAAGCTGAGCACTGAGGAACTGATGCTTTTGAACTGTGGTGTTGGAGAAGACTCTTGAAAGTCCCTTGGACTGCAAGGAGATCCAACCAGTCCATTCTGAAGGAGATCAGCCCTGGGATTTCTTTGGAAGGAATGATGCTAAAGCTGAAACTCCAGTACTTTGGCCACCTCATGTGAAGAGCTGACTCATTGGAAAAGACCCTGATGCTGGGAAAGATTGAGGGTGGGAGGAGAAGGGGACAACAGAGGATGAGATGGTTGGATGGCATCACTGACTCGATGGACATGGGTTTAGGTGGACTCTGGGAGTTGGTGATGGACAGGGAGGCCTGGCGTGCTGCGGTTCATGGGGTCGCAAAGAGTCGGAGACAGTTGACTGAGCAACTGAACTGAACAGACAAAGAATATAGATTTATCAGAAAGCAGATAAATGAAAATACTCCACTAAGGTCTAAATATTGTGCTCACATATATTCTAGAGTAGTTTTCTTAAAACTCATCTTAAGAGGAGTTTTACATTCTTCTCTCATATATACTTAAATAATCACAGCATTTGAGAGCTGAAAATAGGTGTACTGAATTTGTTTTAAATCTGGCCCAGATATGGTGTAATCTTGATCATATTGGCTGGTATGTAATCCACTGAGGAACCATAAATCTCTAATTTTAGATTTTTTTTTGCATTATAATGTTGTGTTTCTGCTGTACAGCAAAGTGAATCAGCCATACATATACACATATCCCTGTTTTTGGATTTCTTTCCCATTTAGTCACCATAGAGCAATGAATAGAGTTCCCTGCACTATACAGTCCTTGTTGATTATCTATTTAGAACATAGTAGTCAATCCCAGTCTCCCAACCCATTCCCCCCCTTCTAATTTTAGTATTTAATACTTATTTAATGGTTTGATAATTAAACCAACAATGTATAGAGACTTAGTCATTCTCCTTTAATTCCCACAGCTCTGTGCAAAATAGATATTTAATATCTGTTTTACTGATAGGAACCTGAGTCTCAGAGCAGTAGAGGAATCAGCCAGAGGTGGCAGGTCCAACTAATGGCAGGGTCAGAATTTGCTCCCAGGCCTGAGTGCCTCTAAAAGCCATTCTCCCTGCACTAGACTAGGCAGCATATACACTTGACTTTACCTTTGTAGGACTGTAAACCATTGCTTAAATGTCATTTTTCATGATGCAATTAAAACACTATTTAATGCCTGTAATTTTTCGATTTCCTCTGGGAATATAAAATGATGCACATATATATCTTTATGTGTACACTTCCTTCTGCTCCAAATGGTAATAGTGAATTTATAGGGCAAGTGACATGCTGTAACTTTGTTATATATGTAGAATGCAGAATTTTTTTTTTTTTTTTTTTTACTAGAATTGCTTTTATAAGCTTGGTACCTTCCAGAGAGTTCTTTGAATAATCTGTTTTGGAATTTGTGACTGTGCAAAAGTTAACATGATATTCTTTTGCCATTGCATGTAGTTTATTGTGGGTTTTCAAATGGCCTCCTGTTTTAGAATGATAGCCATGAACATGTTCTTGTGCAATACAATTTTAGATACAGAATCAGGAATAGTTTGAGCTAGTTCTATAAACCATGGTCCGTGACATAAAGCCTCAGGACAGAAGAAAGACAACAGGACAAATGCATAGCAACAATTCTGCATCCTAAAGCTTTCCCAAATAAAAGATAACCATGTGGATGCTGAAAGCAGCTGACGTGATTGGTAATACAGTCTCTTACACAGAGTTCCAAGGGCTTCCCAGATGGCACTGATAGTAAAGAACCCGCCTGCCAATGCAGGAGATTTAAGAGACGCAGTTTAGATCCCTGGGAGGGGACGATCCCCTAGAGGAGGGCTTAGTAACCTACTCCAGTATTCTTGCCTGGAGAATCCCATGGACAGAGGAGCCTGGCAGGCTGTGATCCACAGGATCACTGAAAGTCGAACATGACTGAAGCGACTTAGCAAGAACACATCCTCAGGGTCACTGTGTCATAGCGCTTAAGCAGCTATTCATAAGATATGTATGTACACCTGCATATATGCACATACATATATACGCATACATGTATACACACACACACACATATATATATATGTACACATCTACACACACATCCAGATGAAATTATCATCTAAGGTTTCTGTTTTGATATAGATATTCCATCATGTTAGATTATATACAGAGATTCAAATGAGATACTCATCAGTATACATACTTTATTTCTATGGTCATTTTTCTATGTCTGCTGAGGCTAAATGCAGTCAAAAGTGCTCGCCTTCACTTGCATGTCTAATGACCTTGAAAGCTAACTTTTTCAGTTGAGTTCTGTATGCCATGTGTTAGAGAAGGCATATTTGGATTGTTCTCTACTCAACAATTGTAGAATAATGGGTCCTTAGCCAGCTGTTGGACATTTCAGCCTAGATTTCTATTACAAGAACTTTGATTGGCTATTAAAATACATGAGTTCAGTACACCAAGCACGGATAGGGAACATAGAAAACAATGTCTTCCATGCCTAGCCTCTGCTGCCACTCGGTTTACATCCGTGCAGTTCTGCAGGTGGCATGGCACGTTAACAGCACCAACACCTCTGTGCCTGCAGCTCTCTTGAAGAGGTTCTGTCCAGTTATTCTGTCTTCCTCGCAAATTTAAAGACACCTCTCTTGCACAGAAAAGAAAATAACATCCCTCATTTGCCTGCCTGACAGCGGAAATATCTTAATAAAATTGCCTCAATATTATGCCTTTGGCTTTTTTTTCTTTAAAGAAATGGCCAAATGAGGGATGTGTCTTGAGCTCTTCAAAACAAATTTCAGACATTATCTGCATGTTCTTTGGTGCTTCTATAGAAAAATGCATAGGGCCCATTAATTTGAGAATTAAGGACTAGGGACTTTTCTGTTTACAAATCATGAGAATGTGTATTCCACATATGTTTCCCTTGGTTCCTGGGCAGTACAGAGCAGAGTGTGATGTACAGCAGAGGAACACCATTCGTACAAGGGGTTAGGATCTTTATTTTTCCTTTCATCCAATATGGTTTTTACACCATATTTTGAGAACCTTAATGCTTTAATTGACTTGACATAGGCCTCTTAAAAGTCACTTATGGAAGCAAACTGTGTAAAAATTATTCCACCCATGTGAAGGGTACTTTTAGATATAATCAATTAACATATTTTATTAGTTCTCTACCATTTGTCCAAATAGTTTAATGAAACACGACAAACCAATCTTGATCCTTTTTAAAAGGAATCCATTTTCCAAGTCTCAAACCTCTAAGCTTTTAAATATTGTTCATTTGGAGTTCTTACTGTCTTATTTCTCCAGTGTCATGAAACCCTTCTTGAAAAGATGTAAAATTATATCTTGGACAAAAATGCAGCTGAAAAGCTATTACTTTGGAAGTATCTTTTAGCTATTTCTTAAAATTTGAATCCCATTTAAAAAGATTTCTTTACAATTGATTAGACTATTTCTTCACCCAAATTACATACTTATGGACCCTGTATTAAAAAAATTTGGTTTGCATAATGAAATGATTTTAATGTTAGCACAGTTTTAGACAGTATCTTGTACCACATTGCATGTAGTAGGAAAAACTCCCATCTTAACACTGTAAAATGTACACCTTTATGTTTAGAAATGAGATACTCAGTTCTGTGAGTTTTTGATCCTGTGTTTGATGAGATTTTTGAAAGATTTTCTTAAAAAGAGAACAGCGGGAATCTGAAATATTATGGTAATATTGTATTCATTATGACTTTTTATGGCATAACTAAAAGCCTTCATTAATATTCTTCCCCTTAAATCATAGAATATTAGAAGTGAAGGAACCTTGGCAGTCATTCATCCCAGCTTTCCACTTGGTTGCGATAGAGATAGACAGAACTTTAGAATCTTCTTGAGAAATGAGTGCACAGAACTCCACACTGTGTACCAGATTTGGTCCAGCTGGTATGGAATGGAGTAAGACAGTTATATCCCTTGATCTGATCTCTATTCTGCTAATATTGTCTGAAGAAGCCTCAGGGGAGGAAAGGAGAGGGAGAACAAGTCTTAAACATCATCTCAGTTAAATAGGAATTACCTATGTTATTGCACTCAGTCCACACAATTTAGAAAATTTACCCACCTGACTCTAAGCCTCTCTTGTCTTTCTGGCAAATGGGGACAGTACTTCTTAACTCTATGGTCACCTGATTATGAAATGTAGAACTAGAATTTTATCCTGTTTGTTGTTGTTCAGTTGCTAAATTGTGTCTGACTCTGTGACCCCATGGACTGGCAGCATGCCAGGCTCCCTTGTCCATCACTATCTCCTGGAGTTTGCTCAGATTCATGTCTATTGAGTCAGTGATGCTAACTAACCATCTCATCTTCTGCTGCCCCTTTCTTTTGGCTTCAGTTTTTCCCAGCATCAGGGTCTTTAGGGCTTTCTGAATCTAAAGCCCATTGTTTCCCCCCCAAAGATGACTATATTAATATTTGACAGTCATAATGCACCAGTGGCCCACGTTAACTATTGGGCTCCAATAATGTATGCCCAATAAAATCTCTTGCTTGTCAGCACATGTGTCTCCTTGGACAATTCATTTCCAAGTGTTAGACAAGAGCCCAGTTTCAGGTCCTAGAAGGGGTCCCTCTTCCTGGAACAAATGGCGACTCTGGCGGGACTCTTCTTTGCTGAAACTGACATGCTGACCACTCAGGGTACTCAGGGGCCAGCTTGCCTCCCAGTGGACCAGACCTAGCAGCCACAATTGGGACCATTTTGTCCCTGGTCTCCTCCAGACGTGGACAACTGGCCAGAGTGGCCCGACCGGTAAGGAACAAGAGACTTTATTGACCTCTCTCCCCTCTCCTCTCTCTTTCCTCTCCTTAACCCTTCCTATTCTTCCCTGTTTTTCTAGTTCCCCAGTCCTGGACGGAGGAATCTGGGCGAAGGGCCTCAGCCTGAGCTGAGGACTGGAGACTGATTACCTCCTCTTGGCAGAGAACTCGAATTCTGGTTCTGGTCTGGTCTGATTTCTGGTAGGACTGAGTTCCAGTCCTCCCTTCTCTGGAGGCCCAGGGAAAAGCCCCCTAATGCCTGGGCATCTGTAGGTGGCAGGAGACATCTGTAAGGCCACCCCTTTTGCCCTCACTCTCCTGCCTCCTCCCCCTTCTTCTTTCAACCTGGCTTCCTTTCCTCCCTTGAAATCTTTGATGATAGTACTTGGATTCTTCCATTTGAGGGCTTCCCTGGTGGTGCAGAGGTTCAAGTGTCTGCCTGCAATGTGGGAGACCTGGGTTCGATCCCTGGGTCAGGAAGATGCCCTGGAGAAGGAAATGGCAACCCACTCCAGTATTCTTGCCTGGAGAATCCCATGGACGAAAGAGCTGGTGGGCTACAGTCCACGGGTTGCAAAGAGTCGGACATGACTGAGCGACTTCACTTTCACTTTCAATGTGTGACAGCACAGGGACTATGTCTCTTACTCACTGTTGTATATAAGTGCTTAGCACAGTACCTGGTATGAATGCATGACGTATAAACATGCTGCTTTCAAGATTTGGACAAGCTGTAAACAGAGGTCAAATCATGATTCTATTTTTCCCTATTGAATGTTTTATGCAAGAGTAAAATCCATGGTCCTCCATGGAGATTTTGTATTTTCACATTCTCCCTCGTATTTTGCTTCAGGCAATTAAATTAAATATCTTTAAAATTAATATTTAGATTTGGGTTGGAGGGGGAGGAATTATCCAGGGACTGAAAACCGAGAATCTGTCAGTTCAGATCAGTCGCTCAGTCATGTCTGACCCTTTGCGGCCCCATGAATTGCAGCACGCCAGGACTCCCTGTCCATCACCATCTCCTGGAGTTCACTCAGACTCACATCCATCGAGTCTGTGATGCCATCCAACCATCTCACCCTGTCGTCCCCTTCTCTTCCTGCCCCCAGTCCCTCCCACCATCAGAGTCTTTTCCAATGAGTCAACTCTTCGCATAAGGTGGCCAGAGTACTGGAGTTTCAGCTTTAGCATCATTCCTTCCAAAGAAATCCCAGGGCTGATCACCTTCAGAATGGACTGGTTGGATTTTTTTGCAGTCCAAGGGACTCTCAAGAGTCTTCTCCAATACCACAGTTCAAAAGCATCAATTCTTCGGCGCTCAACCTTCTTCATAGTCCAACTCTCACATCCATATATGACCACAGGAAAAACCATAGCCTTGACTAGACAGACCTTAGTCGGCAAAGTAATGTCTCTGCATTTGAATATACTATCTAGGTTGGTCATAATTTTCCTTCCAAGGAGTAAGTGTCTTTTAATTTCATAGCTGCAGTCACCATCTGCAGTGATGTTGCAGCCCCCAAAAATAAAGTCTGACACTGTTTCCACTGTTCCCCATCTATTTCCCATGAAGTGATGGGACTGGATGCCATGATCTTCGTTTTCTGAATGTTGAGCTTTAAGCCAACTTTTTCGCTCTCCTCTTTCACTTTCATCAAGAGGCTTTTAAATTCTTCTTCACTTTCTGCCATAAGGGTGGTGTCATCTGCATATCTGAAGTTATTGACATTTCTCCCGGCAGTCCTGATTCCAGCTTGTGCTTCATCCAGTCCAGCGTTTCTCATGAGTACTCTGCATAGAAGTTAAATAAGCAAGATGACAATATACAGCCTTGACGTACTCCTTTTCCTATTTGGAACCAGTCTGTTGTTCCATGTCCAGTTCTAACTGTTGCTTCCTGACCTGCCTACAGATTTCTCAAGAGGAAGGTCAGGTGGTCTGGTATTCTCATCTCTTTCAGAATTTTCCACAGTTTATTGTGATCCACACAGTCAAAGGCTTTGGCATAGTCAATCAAGCAGAAATAGATGTTTTTCTGGAACTCTTGCTTTTTCCATGATCCAGTGGATGTTGGCAATTTGATCTCTGGTTCCTCTGCCTTTTCTAAAACCAGCTTGAACATCAGGGAGTTCATGGTTCACATATTGCTGAAGCCTGGCTTGGAGAATTTTGAGCATTACTTTACTAGCATGTGAGATGAGTGCAATTGTGCGGTACTTGGAGCATTCTTTGGCATTGCCTTTCTTTGGAATTGGAATGAAAACTGACCTTTTCCAGTCCTGTGGCCACTGCTGAGTTTTCCAAATTTGCTGGCATATTGAGTGCAGCACTTTCACAGCGTCATCTTTCAGGATTTGAAACAGCTCAACTGGAATTCTGTCACCTCCACCAGCTTTGTTCATAGTAATGCTTTCTAAGGCCCACTTGACTTCACACTCCAAGATGTCTGGCTCTAGATTAGTGATCACATCATCATGATTATCTGGGTCATGAAGATCTTTTTGTACAGGTCTTCTGTGTATTCTTGCCACCTCTTCTTAATATCATCTGCTTCTGTTAGGTCCATACCATTTCTGTCCTTTATCGAGCCCATCTTTGCATGAAATGTTCCCTTGGTATCTCTAATTTTCTTGAAGAGATCTCTAGTCTTTCCCATTCTGTTCTTTTCTTCTTTCTTTGCATTGATCGCTGAAGAAGGCTTTCTTATCTCTTCTTGATATTCTTTGGGACTCTGCATTCAGATGCCTATATTTTTCCTTTTGTTCTTTGCTTTTTGCCTCTTTTCTTTTCACAGCTATTTGTAAGGCCTCCCTAGACAGCCATTTTGCTTTTTTGCATTTCTTTTCCATGGGGATGGTCTTGATCCCTGTCTCCTGTACAATGTCACTAACCTCATTCCATAGTTCATCAGGCACTCTATCTATCAGACCTAGGCCCTTAAATCTATTTCTCATTTCCACTGTATAATCATAAGGGATTTGATTTAGGTGATACCTGAATGGTCTAGTGGTTTTCCCTACTTTCTTCAATTTGAGTCTGAATTTGGTAATAAGGAGTACCTGATCTCAGCCACAGTCAGCTCCTGTTCTTGTTTTTGTTGACTGTATAGAGCTTCTCTATCTTCGGCTGCAAAGAATATAATCAATCTGATTTTGGTGTTGACCATCTGGTGATGTCCATGTGTAGAGTCTTCTCTTGTGTTGTTAGAAGAAGGTATTTGCTATGACCAGTGCATTTTCTTGGCAAAACTCTATTAGTCTTTGCCCTGCTTTATTCCACATTCCAAGGCCAAATTTGCCTGTTACTCCAGGTGTTTCTTGATTTCCTACTTTAGCATTCCAGTCCCCTATAATGTAAAGGGCATCTTTTTTGGGTGTTAGTTCTGAAAGGTCTTGTAGGTCTTCATAAAACTGTTCAACTTCAGCTTCTTCAGCATTACTGGTTGGGGCATAGACTTGGATAACTGTGATATTGAATGGTTTGCCTTGGAGACAAACAAAGATCATTCTGTCGTTTTTGAGATTGCATCCAAGTACTGCATTTCGGACTCTTTCGTTGACCATGATGGCTACTCCATTTCTTCTGAGGGATTCCTGCCCACAGTAGTAGATATAATGGTCATCTGAGTTAAATTAACCCATCCCTGTCCATTTTAGTTCACTGATTCCTAGAATGTTGAAGTTCACCCTTACCATCTCTTGTTTGACCACTTCCAGTTTGCCTTGATTCATGGACCTGACATTCCAGGTTCCTATGCAGAATTACTCTTTAGAGCATCAGATCTTGCTTCTATCCCCAGTCACATGCACAGCTGGGTATTGTTTTTGCTTTGGCTCCATCCCTTCATTCTTTCTGGAGTTTTTTCTCCACTGATCTCCAGTAGCATATTGGGCACCTAATGACCTGGGGAGTTCCTCTTTTGGTATCCTATCATTTTGCCTTTTCATACAGTTCATGGGGTTCTCAAGGCAAGAATACTGAAGTGGCTTGCCATTCCCTTCTCCACGTTCTGTCAGACCTCTCCACCATGACCCGCCTGTCCTGGGTTGCCCTGCAGGCATGGCTAGGTTTCATTGAGTTAGACAAGGCTGTGGTCCTAGTGTGATTAGATTGACTAGTTTTCTGTGAGTATGGTTTCAGTGTGTCTGCCCTCTGATGCCCTCTTGCAACACCTCCCATCTTACTTGGGTTTCTCTTACCTTGGATGAGGGGTATCTCCTTACCACTGCTGTTCCTGACCTTCAACATGAGATAGCTCCTCTAGGCCCTCCTGCACCTTTGCAGCCACTGCTCCTTGGGTTGCTCCTCCCAGCCGCCTCCCTTGGCCTCAGGCTCAGGGTGGCTCCTCAGGGTCACCGGCCCTGGCCTCAGGCATGAGGTGGCTTCTCCTGGCCACTCCTGACCTCAGACACAGGGTAGCTCCTCTCATCCGCTGCCCTTGACCTCGGATGAGGGGTAGCTCCTCTTGCCTGTACTCAGTGCGCCGCTGGCTCGCAGCTGCCTGCGCTCATGTATGACTCTTTGCAACCCCATGGACTGTAGCCCACCAGGCTCCTCTGTCCATGGAATTTTCCAGGCAGGAATACTGGAGTGGGTTGCCATTTCCTTCTCCAGGGGAATCTTCCCAACCCAGGGATCGAACCTGGGTCTCCCGCATTGCAGGCAGATGCTTTAACCTCTGAGCTACCAGGGAAGCCCATGAGAATCTGTCAGAGAGGGTCACCTCTGAGCTGCAGGGCCAGGCTCTCATTGCCCAGGTCAGGTCCCCTCAAGGAAGACAGCTGAAGCAGAGTCTCAGCCTATAGCCCATGAATCATCTTGCCAAATTTCTTCGGAACCAGAATACCACCGTTGGTCAAACTCAAATAGCTGGAAACAAGTAGTACTACCCTTGTGATAGACTGTAAAGTTTCCTGGAAAATTTCTCCTTTTCTGAGGAGTGTTTTCATCTTTTCCACTGTGAGTAAAATTCCAGCACTCATGTTGCCTTTTTTTTTTTCCCTTCTATTCTTTTACAAGGGAAAGCAGGCCCATTAGGTTTGCCATCAAAGTGTCTTCGCGCGGATAAGTGATGCTTGCAGGAAGGTGTGAATGCAGGTGTTGATAGGCACGTTGGACTTAGAGAGCTGCTCCCCTTAAATTATCTATTGCATTTGTTTTATTGGCAGTGGAGGTTGGCCTGGCGCTTGCTGACTCATTTTTAGCAACTGTATATGCTGTTCTGGTATTTACCACCTCTGCTTGGTCTTGGGTTTCAAATCTCCTTTTGATTCCATCATGTCTTTATTATCTTTGGATGCCCTGCCAGCTCCTTACTGCCCACAATCTGTCTTACTGCTGAGAAAGGTGCTCCTTATAATAGGTCATAGCTAATGATGTTCGTTCTGTTCCAAAACATATCTATTGAATATCTACCATGTGCTGAGTGTGGACCTAGGGGATATAAAAGTGATGGAGGTCCTTTTCCTATCTCAGAAGAGCTTGAGGTTAAGGGTGTGCCATTCCTGAGGCCTGCACGTACCCCAGGAAAGCATAAAAATGCCACGTATAGGATGGAATGATGACCATGGCTGGAACCTGGGAAATAGTCATGCTTCTGGACCATGAGCCATGCACGTCTATTACTCCCGGAAGTAGTGGGCCAGTCTCATATGTAGTCTCCTAAATTTACACATCTGGCTACCTGCCATTGCCTGAGTGCCTGAGAGTTGCCTGTCCCTGCTGTAACCCTACAGATGTGCCTTGCAGAAATCCCTTCTCTTGGCAAGGAAGCATACTGCATTCTGGAACAAGAATGAATATACTTTCCAAAGAGAAGACTCCTAAAATAAAGACCAGCACCAGAGGTGAGGCGTTTCTGACAAGGTCTTCTATCTGAGAAAGATGGATGATGGTGATGAGCTTTGTTGGGGGTTGGTGGGGTGGGGATGTTTTGAGCCACCCGTGGGTTTGAGAAGTGTGGACCAGGTATCTAATGTCTTTGTGAGGCTATGTTAGTGTCAGAGTAAGAAAACATCCAAGTTACAGGAAACTGAATTATAATGACTGTATTCTAAGTCAGAGAGCAGCTGTTGTTAACCATTATGTGTAGGTTGTAACTCAGGGGGAAAATATATATGGACATGATAATGCAAATAACCTTAAGTTCCTCTCAGGTCCCCCTCCCCTACATGAAGAATTCAGCTGTGTGATAGTCCTAGAGAAAGTAACAGAATGGTTTAATCTAGCTTGTGTTAAAGATTTTTTTCCCCCTTTCTGGAGCAGAATACAAACTCTGCTATAACCTTGTTCTGCAAGAAAGATTGCAACAAAAGCCTACTCAGCAAAGCCTCAGCAGATAAATTTTAGTTCAGAGTCTCCATGAAATGATTCCAAATGTGAAACTACTTTCAGATACTATAATTTAGTCATTTGCTTTTTCATTATCCTAATGTCTTTGGGTTGTGAAAAATAAAATAGTCATGTTAACACAAACCTATACACTGAAAAAGAGAGATAAATATAGGTGCCATGGGAAAAGCAGTATGTAGTAGATTATAAAACATGCTCTGGAAAATATGAGATCTTGTTATTTGGTGCTTCCTTCATTTGACAGGTAAAACCTTTGCAGTTTTAGAGGATCTTAATAGAATAAGACTATGCTGTTTTAACTAAAACCAGAAAGGAAAATACATCTAGTCTATATGGAAGCAACATTCTTGGGGCCTATTTTTCACCATTATCAACTTTTGTTTTAGAAGAACCTGCACAGACACATTTTGAGGGCATGCTGTGTTCCAGGCTGTGTGCTAGGATCTTTGCACGTATTGCCCCTGAACACCCCCCCACCCCCCGCCCCGCCACCTTGTAGGGGTAATAGTAATGAGACTATATTCTCTACAGTGCTTTTTTCCAGGAAAGGAGAAACCACAACACAAGTCTAATTCTTGGGTTTGTTGTTCCTTCCGTTGTTTTTAGTTTTCTGAGTCATCATATCATGCATGATGTCATCCAGAAGAACCTTTGAGGTGTATCTGAATTCTTCCTTCCTCTGTGTTCACTGTTAATTGTATTCTTTTCTTCCCAGAGCTAGAAATAGGACTAGGCCTTTTGGACCAATTACTACTTTCCAGAGACAAAGCTTCCTTAAGAGTAGTTTTCGAAACTAGATAATCTAAAACAGAACAGTTTCTCGACTCGGCTGGATCTGAGATCCTTGCCATGGCCTGGAAGTGCCTGTGTAGTCTGGCCTCACCGATTCTGGCTTTGTCTGTTCCCCTCTCCCTGCACGCGCCAGTCACACTAGCTGCTTTCTGAGTTCCCCCAGTGAGGCACACTTCTCATCTAAGGACTTGGTTTCTTTTCCTTTGAGTCTTTGCTTGGACATGTCCTTATCAACATTTAATTCACCTGTATAAATGTCACCTACTCAGACGTACTGGGCTCACCATATATTGAGCAGTTCCCTTCTGTCCACTGACATAACACACATGTTCCCTCCACAGAATTTACAATGGTCAGAAATTATGGCCCTTTCCATATGTACTGCCTGTCTTCTCCCTTTAAAATGCAAACTGCCTGAGAGCAAAGACTTTGTTGGGGGTCCAGCAATGAAAATGTCTGTTACGTACTAGGTGTCACTAATGGTATATTGAATGGATGGGCTTTTGTCTGAGATTATGTGAGGAAAATTAGGGGTTCTGACTTGTGATTCTGAAGTACTTGGTGATTTGTTCATAATACTAAATGCTTCAGAATTAGCAAAATGCTGAGCACGTAAGTAATGAGATAGATAGATATGTATTAACAAATTTGTATACCCCTATGAGGTAGGTACTATTATTATTATCCCCACTTTATAGATGCAAAAATTATAGTACAGAGAGGTTGAGGAACTTGTGTCAGGTGCTATTTAGATGGTAGGTTTGAAGGCAGGTACTTGAGCTAATGATCTTTACCACTGAATAGAAAGTGCTCAATGAATACAGTTTTGACCATGTGCCCAGCACTGGCTGAGTTCTCTCTATGCGTGATGTCACTCAGCCCTACCTCCGTTCTGTGAAGTGCAGACTGTCATTATGCCTGTTCTGGAGATGGGGATGCTGAGGCTTGGGAAACTTAAGCAACTCAAGTCCCATAGTTGACACTTAGTAATGCAAAAGGGACTTGGATTTAGATAGTATGAACGCTGTGATCTTATGCATTCTCTCTATATTACAGGGGCTTCCCAGGTGGCTCAGCGGTAAAGAATCTGCCTGCCAGTGCAGGAGACATGGTTTGATCCCTGGGTCGGGAAGATCCCCTGGAGAAGGAAATGGCAACCCACTCCAGTATTCTTGCCTGGAAAGTCCCATGGACAGAGGAGCCTGTGGGGGCACAGTCCATAGGGTCACAAAGAGTCAGAGAACTGAGTGACTAAACCACCACAACCACCACCACCTTATTTACAAGAGCACTTGTGAGCTGCTCTTAGAACATAGTCATGTTTGTGAAAGAGGGATTAGTCTCCCCTACTCAGAGGGTCTCCACTAGTGTAACAAAGAGAGTATCCATTACTTGGCTACAGATTTATAATGGACATGGAATAGTCCAACTCAGAGAAAGAAATAGGAGAAGCGAAATTTGTGTCAATACAGCCACTTGTTTATAAGGAATTATAGAGTTGGTTAAATGTTCATTTTTTTTAAAGAAAGAGCATAACCATAGGATTTGGAAACCCAGTAACTGTGAAAGGTCAATTGTGATTTCTAAAATGAACAGGGGCAGAATGCGATACATATTTGTATATCACTAGGTCTGATTTTGGACTGAGCTGAGATGCAGTGTACAGCGTTTAGCATTATTGTTTTGTGAAACTTGCCAAGTTTTTTCACCCTGAGTCCTTCCTTAGGGACTTAGTTCTCTCAGAGGCAGAAGCCAGCTATAGGGATGGTATGATGTCATGGGTACATTTTGTCTAATATTCAGCTTATCGGTAGGCATTATTATCCCCTTAGGCAAAACCAGTATACTCAGAGATGGCATAAAATCCCTAGAAATTATGCATTCTTAATCTTAGCTGCAGGGAAAATATCGATGTCAGGGATTATGCTTAGATATGTGGAGATCTTTTTTTTTTTTTTTCCCTTTAGAAGATTCCCTAAACCCACTGAGCCCTACTGAATCAGCAAGAAGATAGGTTCAGCCATCATCTTTGAACACTAAGATGCCACCCTTTTCACAGAACTTGTATTACAAGTGCTCTTATGCACACAGTTCTATGTGATCCTACCCAAGCCTCTATGGGATGGTCACAGTGACCCAGGGTGTGGGCAGGCTGGGTGTTATTAAACCACTTTACAGATGAGGAAATTGAGGTTAATAGAGTCTAAAGAGCTTGCCCAGGGTCAGGCTGCTGATAAATGGCAGAGCCAGCACCTGAACCAAAGTCTTTGGACTCCAAATTACTTCCTTTTTCTGCTGCCCATGCCTCCCGCTTGTGAAAGAGAACCTGTCGGTGGTGATGTTACAGTCTCTGAGCATCTCTCCTGAAGGTTTCCTTACTAGCAGGTCTGCTTCAAGAGGGTAGAATCTGTGGGCCTAAGATGAGACACCTTACTGAGTGCTGTGTGCAAACCACTTTCTCCAGGTTTTGGCCCTGCCAACTTTAAGTGGCTGAAAGCAATGAGCAGTGTCTGTGGGCCAGAACTCACATTATGTGTGTGGTTTTCAAACAACTGTTACTCTGTTCCCTTGAGAATCTCCTGGCCACTCCCCTTGCTCCTGGTGAGACAGGATACAGGTGAGGATGGCCTTTCACAGTGACTCTCATTTCTCTCCTCAGCGTCTGTGTGCTCTGGGACCCGGTTGAAGCTTTGTTTCTCAGACTGGTTGCCCTTTTACTCACTGTCCTTCCTACTGTTCCAACTTTTATTGCGTCTTCCGTGTTTTGAAAGAATTGCAAAATTCATCAAGCATTAAGTATTGACTCAGGGACTGGAATTTCAGAGAGGTGGTTCAGCAACTTCAGTGAAGCAACCCAGTTGAACCAAATTGCAATTGCTAACAGATCAGGTGACTCAGCACAAAGTCACCCAGCCAGCTCTGGCCGAGCAGTGATGGAATGGGGTGCAGGCAGGCCAGGACTGCTGCTCCATCTCTTGGGACCTAAGCCACCAGGTGTCCTGCAGAGCCTGCCCGGTAGAAGGTAGCAACAGCTTAGCTTTCACCTGATGGGGAAGAGTACCCTTAAGTCACAGGTGTGGCTCTATAGAACAAGTGGATGGTTGAATATGTTTAAATAATCAAGCTTTTTCAAACAGAAGCCAAACACTCCTCGTGGGTTTCCCTGGTGGCTCAGCTGGTAAAGAATTGCCTGCAATGTGGGAGACCAGGGTTTGATCCCTGGGTTGGGAAGATCCCCTGGAGGAGGGCATGGCAACCCACTCTGTATTCTTCTTGCCTGGAGAACCCCCATGGGCAGAGGAGCCTGGCAGGCTACAGTCCATGGGGTCGCAAAGAGTCAGATAAGACTGAGCGACTAAGCACAGCACAGTGATGTATAAAACGCAGGTAAACTCAACTGGTCTCTTTTCACCACAGGTATATGAGTGTTGGACTTCCCCACCCCCTGGGGTCAGAATGCTGCTCCTCTGTCATGCCCTCACTGTAGCTGTGGTCCAGACGTTTATCTTCTCTGAAAACCGGGTGTTTGCCAAGAACATCAACTTCTATAACGTGCGGCCTCCTCTTGACCGTAAGTAGTGGTTGTCGTCATTGCCCATGACATGGGATTGGAATAACCAAAATCTCTGTTTCCCTATAGTAACCTTGCTGATTCTGGAACATTTGGTTTATATCGAGTATAAATCAGAAAGTCTTCACTACTTCCATGGGTAAGGGTGACACATGGTGACAGAAATTTTCTGTAAGATGGTTTGGCTTCCTGCTGAAGTCTTAAAAGTGTTCATGTTTAAAATAATTTTCTGAACACTGTCCCTAAGAATGGCTCAGCAGAGGAAATACAGTGTTCTTTGCTGATCTCTTCCTTGGGAGAAGCATTTTGACTGTAGGAAGATTCTGCATAAATTATATATAAAATTTCCCCTCCTTTCTCTCTCTTCAGACAAGTAAAACTTCTCTGATATACCTTACAGAGAATGTGTGATAGATAAAAATAGTTTTAGAAATGTTAATGCCAGTGGTTCACAAACCTGGAAGAGTATCAGAATTACAACAAAAGCCTTTAAAATTACATATTCCTGGGTTTCTTCTCCAGAGATTCAGTAGTCAGGAGGGTGGGATGTGCAGTTCTTTCCCTTTTTCCTCTCACAGTTAGGTTTGGGAACAACTGTCTTTATACTCCTTCATGAGGAGTGTTCATACTCCTGTATGGTTACCATTCTGCCCTTTGTATTTTGTTATTTAGGACATTCAGTCATTAGTAAGTAGGTGTGTACACATATATATATACTACATAGCCATACACATGTATACCCCACACCCCTTGAACTACCATTTATTACAAATTTCTAAATTGGTAGTGATTGTATACTTGATAGCTTAGCATAGACATCATTATCATAAAATCTAAATTATTGACAAATTTTTAACCTTTTAAGCCTGATATAACTTTATGATGAGCAAGTTATTAAAGATATAAAATTAATACTTGATTATTATAGAAAATTCCAAAAAGACTGGTAAATGTGTAGAATAAGAAAATTTATTCATAATCCCAAGACTCAGAGCGAGCTCTTCTTTACATTTTGGCATACATTTGGCATACATTTTGATCAACATGGATTTGAACTGCCTGGGTTCACTTATATGTGGGTTTTTTTCAATAGTAAATAGTACTACATGGTCTGCAAAGGGACATATGGAGGGCTGACATGAGGTTATGTGAGGATTTTCAACTGCATGTCCTTCTGTTGCTTTTTCTCTGTATATGTTTTTAAATATGTATATGTTTTAAAATATGCGACATACTGAGATCAAACAGATTTAATTTTTCAGTAGCTTTACATTGTATTTTGAATACATTTCCATGATTTTGAAAGTATCTTAATGTCTTACATTAAAAAATGTTTTCACTCATGCAGCTGGCAGTGATACACACATAGTCATAAACAAACTAAATGTTTATGCTTCACTGAAAATCTTTTTAAATGCATTTTTCATTGGCTAATGACCTTAGAACAGATTTTAGGAATTATTAAATCAAAAAGGTAGTGCCAATTTTTACATTAACTATTCACCTACCAGCAAAGCATTTTAGTATTTTTTAAACTGTACTGAATTAGTAGGTGAAAATGGATTTCATTATTTATTACCTATGCAGAGGAGAAACTTAAATGTATTTGTGGTAACTAATTTTGTGTCCTCTGAGTTTTAGCTTTTGATAGTTTGCTCTTGGTTTATGCATCAGTAATACTCTCCCCTGTATGTGAAATACCCACTGCTTTCTAATTACCATCCCAACTTGAGGTCAGGTTGCTAGGATGGTTTGGGTTACCTTGATCTTTATTTCAGTCTTCAAAATAGAATTAAATGTTTCACACAGGTCTTTACACTCTGGTGTACAGAGAAATGTCAAATTTATCTTTTTGATTTCTTGCCCATCAAAATAACAAGATACAAGGCAGAAAAAAGAAAGCATAAAGACAAAAAGAACATACTAGTTGTTATCATTCCAGATTGCCAGCAGTTCATAATTCTTGTTTCTATAACACCCTTGCCTGAGCACAAAGGCCTGAGAATTACTATCATCCTGATATTAAATGTTACATTCCTGGTTGATGTCTAATGTAGGGATAATTGACATATCAAATGAAATTACTTGTTTGAAGTTAAGCCTAGCTGTAAAGCAAGTACATAGGGATGGAAATCAATGTGGTTTGATATGCCAGGGATCCTAAGAGAGATTTTTCATCTTGTTTAACCTTTATTATACCTCTGCAAGTCATGGGGATCTTTAGGTAATAATAATAAATTACTTCTTAGTCAAAAAGGCAGAATTCAAGCTCAAGTTAATGACTCCAGTTCTTTTCAGGGCCAATAATATATCAAAGTATTGGTCCCAATACTACCAACACTTTGCCCATCCACTCAACTTTCACTTATTCCCAAATTATAATAGAACAATACCATGGATATTTCAAAGTGGCTCATGGAATCATCTGTAGTACTCTGTAGTATGTATTCATAGATGAAATATTCAAAGAAAAGGGGATAAAGAAAATGCCCCAAAGTCTGGCAGTTAAGCCCAGCTTGATAAAAACAGAAATTGTAAGGATAATGATTTGTAAATTAAGTTGCTAATTTTATTCCATATCTGATGTTTGAAAATTTTAACTATATTGTTTCCCTTTGCATTTTTTTTTAAGCTACACCATTTCCAAACAGCTTCAAGTGTTTTACCTGTGAAAATGCAGGGGATAACTATAACTGCAATCGATGGGCAGAAGATAAATGGTGCCCACAAAGTAAGTGTGCTGAGTTTGGAACTCTTTTTGTGACCAGACCTCATTTAGATATCTCTCAACTGGCTCTGAGCAAAGGCATCTTATGTGATGAGATTAGCAAACCAGCAGGAAATCAGAACTTTTGACAAGACTATCTAGACATTAGACTAATCTGAGAGTACATGGAAACTGATGACATAGCCTCAATTTATAATTGTGTGTGCTTTGAGGAAGAATTTCTTAATTAATATTTACCAGTGAGAACAAATAGACCTCAGTGTTGACTAAGGCATTCTAAGAATGTCAGAAATGTTTGATGATACTTCTAGAAAAGTCCTACTTACTGTAAAGCAAAAGGTTTCTGTCCTCTTGAGATATACTGATGCTTAAGTGACTCATTCGTTTACTTGACAAACGTTTGAGCATCTTTTTAATTTGTTTAGTTGTCTGGTAGGTCCCAGTGTGTAGTCCAGTACCTGGACCATATTGGGCACTTGGTAAATATTGACAGAATGAATGGATGCCTTTGACTATGTTGTCAGGAGATCTCTGAGGAATCTACATTTGTACTAAGACTCAAATGACCAGAACAAATCAGCTCTGTGGAGATCTGTAGGAAAAACATGTCAGTAAGAGGGAACAGCAAACCCAAGGGTAAGATTTGGCTTCTACAGTGAACAGGAAGGCTGGCTGGTGAGGCTTAGTGGAAGGGGGAGAAAGGATTTGATGGAGATAAGGACCGGGAGATGCAGGATCTTTGTTTTGGTAAGAAGTTTAGATTTCACTGGAAATGTGTTGGCTGTTGAAGCTGTAGAGTACAAGATGCTAGGTATATTGTAAAATATTGCTCTGGCTTCTGTGTGCAGAATGAATGGTTGGGGACAAGAGAAGAAGCAGGCACCAGGTGGGCTCTTTCATTATCTTTTTGGGCAGTAGAAGATGGTCTTAGACGAATATAGGGGGTGAGAAGATGAATGACTTAATACAGACAAACAAACTTGGATGCAAAGCAGACAGGATGTGCTGATAGAATTGAAAACCTCTACTTAGAACTATAAGGAAATCAGGCTGTTGTATTTTAGGATACCCTGTTTTTTTAGGTTTCAGATGTGAAAGGCCAACAAAACAAACTCTTCCAGACTTAGCAATTACCAGCGTTGATCTACTATTACTGTGAATCTTTTGGAAGTTTTTGTATCACTTTACGGCAGTGGAAGGGCCCCACCTCTTCCAGATAATGCCAGTGGGTTGTGAGTATGCTGTGCTCAGTCGTGTCCAACTCTTTGTGACTCCATGGACTGCAGCCCATCAGGCTGCTCTGTCCATGGGATTCTCCAGGCAAGAATACCAGAGTGGGTTGCTGTGTCAGCCTTCAGGGGATCTTCCCCAGCCCAGGATCAAACCCACATCTCTTTCATCTCCTGCATTGGCAGGTGGGTTCTTTACCACTGAGCTACCTGGGAAGCCCTTGATGATGCCAATGGGTGGAGCGAATTGATAGTAACACTGGAAACCTCTAGGGGCCTGAGAATCTTGTTATAAATTAGACAGACAACTATGACATTTGCATGGACAGTATTATTCATTACTTCTTTTCAAGAATAATTATGAAGATTTTGTTTCGTAATGTTCTCTTACAGCTCTCAAGAGTGCGTGACTGAATTGTGCTTTTGAGTGCATGTGTATCTGTGCATGTATTCTTTGGGGGATTTGTTTCTACATTTTCACAGACGTTTATTTCAATGTTTGCAAGGTAGGCAGATGCCTCTCTTTATTAGCTTGTGTGAGAGGGCTGGTAAACTTCTGTAACTATTTGCTTTAAATTTCCCCGAGAACTGGTGGGGGTGGAGGGGGAAGGGTTTGGAATAGCAGTAGATTGGAACATTGATGTCTAGCCTCTTTATGACTGTCACCCATTCTTCTGAATTTTACCAAATGCTGTTCAAGAGGAGAAGGGAGCAACCAAGGATGAGTTGGTTAGACAGCATCACTGACTCAATGGACATGAGTTTGAGCCAACTCTGGGATATGGTGAAGGACCTGAAAGCCTGATGTGCTGCAGTCCATGGGGTCGCAAAGAGTCGGACATGACTGAGTGTCTGAACAACAAAACGCTGTTTCTACTAGTTTCTGTACATGTTCCAGTTTGTAATTCATTAATCAAAGCCACTTTTAAGGGAACTTGCATGGGCATTTCTGGGTTTTAGAACTTTGTTGAAACTTGGGAGCAAAAGAGGGATGCTGCAGTTTTCTGCCTCCAAGAAAATGTCAGGGAGGGGAGATTGGGGTCTTCCCCATCCACCCTGACAACCTGACTCCGAGAGATGTACACAAGATGACTCTGCATTCCAGCGTGTGTGACTGTACACCAGCCAAGCCCCCAAAAGAATAATCATCTGGAGTTCTGAGGCTGTAACTGCTTGCCTTTCAGCTTGTCATTATCAAGGGGAGTGAGAGTCAACCATTTCTTGGGACAAACAGGCCTGTGGCTACTGTTCTTTGTCATCTCAGGTTTCCTTTATAGCTCTGCTTCTGCCATCAGCCAGTGGTGTTAAAAGAGAGTCTCTAGGTAGCAGAATATGACAAGAATGACACTTCTTGTTTTGTTTACCCCGGTTCTTACTCTGACTTTGTAGGGCTGCTTTAGTCTGTGTGACAGACCCTGTGAACACATGCACCTACCAGTTTTCGATTTTGTCTGGAGTACAAATTGGAATGCCTTTCAGAACATGGAGTGGTTCTTTCTCCTTCTGAGCCCAGTCAGCTGCTCTTGTAGAGGTGCTCTGCTGACGCTCAGCTCAATGCTGAGTGTACAGAGAGGCACAGTTGTGTGCTGGTGGAGAGCACAAACCCTGGAAAACCACCTCCACAAGAATCTCATCTTCCATCACTTTCTACTCATGTGGCTGTGAGCCTCAATATTTTATCTGTGAAATGAGGATATTACTATGATGTGTCTTAAGGCCTGTTGTGAGGACTGAATGAGTGAATGCATATTAGAAGAGTGCCTGGTTGCTGGTACACACTTATGTGCATTTGCTGTTGCTAACATGAAAGCTTACAACAAGTCTATCCAAATGCCAGTGCACTTACCCTTTTGCTAAAAAGAAAGTAAGCTCAAAGGCTGTCACATGGCTTGTTCCCTTGTGACAGAGGCAGCTTAAGTCCTGTCTTCTCAACTTTAGTCGAGTTTTCCTCCTCCCTGCCCCTACTTTTTGGCGACTGCTGCTTTAGTCCCTTCTCAGTAAACTAAGAAGCATTTCATTGGACTGAGGTTTCTAGAATACGACACAGAACTAAAGTAGAATGTCCCAGAATAGTGAGTGAAATTGGTTTCTTGAGAGAACTCTTAAGTAATAAAATGTGAATGGGTAAAGGTAACTTTGTATGAAAATGAACTAGCCAAACAGAGGAGGACAGAGAGGGTAAGAGAGAACTAATGAGGAAGAGAATATACAGAAATACTCTAGGGAAAAATCACACACGTTGGGAGGATTAGAGCCTGAAGAACTAGATGAGTAAGGAAAGCGCCTTGGCGTGTAAGGTGAAGCGCCTGCTTTCACTCCAGTTTGCCACATGGCCTATTAGCATATAAAGAAACAATGAAACAGGAAGAGCTGTGGCCCACTTCCTTTTTACATTTATGCTGCTGCTAAGCCGCTTCAGTCGTGTCCGACTCTGTGCGACCCCATAGACGGCAGCCCACCAGGCTCCCCTGTCCCTGGGATTCTCCAGGCAAGAACACTGGAGTGGGTGGCCATTTCCTTCTCCAATGCAGGAAAGTGAAAAGTAAAAGTGAAGTTGCTCAGCTGTGTGGACTGCAGCCTTCCAGGCTCCTCCATCCATGGGATTTTCCACATTTATAGTTTTCATTTTATTTTAGCGTTACAGAATATGTGCTTCAGAGGGAGAGAGAAAGATACTGCCACTTTCTTATGAAATGAGCAGACCTGGAGTTTTGATGAAAGTCTTGTTCAGTTGTTTTGTCAGCTTTACCTTGCACCAAAGGATAACTGCCCATTTATATTCATTTAAAAAATACACATACTTCATAAGCTAGTACCTCTTCAGAAAAAAACCACCTAGAAACTTGAGTTCACTGCCATTAAATTTCTTGCCTAGAAATTTAAGGATCATCCTGAATTTTAGCCATTTCTGAAGTGATCGTTCAAAGTTTTGTGTGTGTGTGTGATGTAAAAAGTGAAATTGATTTTTCCCCCTGCCTAGATACACAATACTGTTTGACAGTACATCACTTTACCAGTCATGGAAGAAGTACATCCATCACCAAAAGTGTGCCTCCAGAAGTGAATGTCACTTTGTTGGCTGCCACCACAGCCAAGATTCTGAACACACGGTAAGGAGTGTGTGTGAGAAGTTATTGTCCAGAAGATTCTTGATGGTTGTTTGTATATAGAGGCAGGACTGATAAATAATGTGTCAAAGGTGTATACTTTGAGAAACTCCCTTACACTGATACAATGGAGATGAAAGAAGGTGAAGACTTTCTGTCCATCAAACAGTATCGTTACTAAAAATGAATGACAATTCTCAGACTCCAGAGACCCTAGGGTCTTGTCCTTGGACTTTGGGTGAGTTGCCTGTAGTAAGCTCTGGAATTCCAAGAGTAAACCACCCCTGCATGAAAGGATGACCAGTGCTACAGAGCCCAACTTATGTATTTTGTTTATGGCCAGAAATCAGCAAGAATGTTACACAGAGAAGGTGCAAAGAGGAAAATGGTGACACCTTTTATAAGAAAACCTTGTCTTACTACCTCTGCTTAGATGAAGTGAGAGTCTGAAAGATTAATCCCAGCTTATTATGATGAACTATAGGTAACATTTTAGATCAATTGGCTGCTTCAGTTTTCTCATTCTACCATTTTAAATGAGCATGACTCTCTTATATGCCTGGAATTCTGAAATGTTTGAGAAAAAAATTACTTAACAGTATATTAATCTCATGAGATCTTAGAATTCAGATTAGCCTATACATACATAAAACGGTCCTGACACCAGTGGCTTTTTTAAAAAAAGTTAGGATAGTTGATTTACAATGTTGTATTAATTTCTGCTGTAGAAGAAAGTGATTCGGTTATACTTTGTCATATTCTTTTCCATTATGGTTATCACAGAATACTGAATAGAGTTCCCTGTGCTACACAGTAGGACCTTTTTACGTATCCATCATATATATAATATATGATGTGTGATATGATATGATATATGACAGTTTGCATCTGTCCCAAATTCCCACTCCTTCCTTCTCCTACCCCCTTGGCAACCACTAGTCTGTTTTCTATGCCTGTGACTCTGTTTCTGTTTTGTATAAGTTTGTGTGCCGACCACTAGTCGCTTTTAGCTCTGGCTACACAGGAAAATTCTGAAAGAGATGGGAATACCAGACCACCTAACCTGCCTCTTGAGAAATCTGTATGCTCGTCAGGAAACAACAGTTAGAACTGGACATGGAACAACAGACTGGTTCCAAATAGGAAAAGGAGTACGTCAAGGTTGTCTATTGTCACCCTGTTTATTTAACTTTTATGCAGAGTACATCACGAGAAACGCTGGACTGGAAGAAACACAAGCTGGGATCAAGATTGCTGGGAGAAATATCAGTAACCTCAGATATGCAGATGACACCACTCTTATGGCAGAAAGTGAAGAGGAACTCAAAAGCGTCTTGATGAAAGTGAAAGAGGAGAGCAAAAAGTTGGCTTAAAGCTCAACATTCAGAAAACGAAGATCATGGCATCCGGTCCCATCACTTCATGGGGAATAGATGGGGAAACAGTGTCAGACTTTATTTTGGGGGGGCTCCAAAATCACTGCAGATGGTGACTGCAGCCATGAAATTAAAAGACGCTTACTCCTTGGAAGAAAAGTTATGAGCAACCTAGATAGTATATTCAAAAGCAGAGACATTACTTTGCCAACTAAGGTCCGTCTAGTCAAGGCTATGGTTTTTCCTGTGGTCATGTATGGATGTGAGAGTTGGACTGTGAAGAAAGCTGAGCGCCAAAGAATTGATGCTTTTGTACTGCGCTGTTGGAGAAGACTCTTGAGAGTCCCTTGGACTGCAAGGAGATCCAACCAGTCCCTTCTGAAGGAGATCGGCCCTGGGATTTCTTTGGAAGGAATGATGCTGAAACTCCAGTATTTTGGCCACCTCATGAGAAGAACTGACTAGTTGGAAAAGACCCTCCTTCTGGGAGGGATTGGGGGCAGGAGGAGAAGGGGACGACAGAGGATGAGATGGCTGGATGGACTTGAGTCTTGAGTGAACTCCAGGAGATGGTGATGGACAGGGAGGCCTGGCGTGCTGAGATTCATGGGGTCACAAGGAGTCGGACACGACCGAGCGACTGAACTGAACTGACACAGGAGAATCTCCTGGGGAGCTTTTATAGGCTCTGATAAGGGAGTAGCAGTGGGCAGACTCAGACTGATTGAAACAGAACTTCAGAGGGAGGTCCTGGGCATCAGGATTTTTTTGGAAAGCTTCCTCAGGGTGATTCTGATGTGCAACCAAGATTGAGAACCACGGAGATAGATAATTTATCTTATCTGGCCCTTCCGGAAGCCATTTCATGTAGATACTTTATCCTGAAAGTCTCTGTGAATGTCTGGGTTTCTCAGGTGGAGGTGTTGTACCAGGTATTATGACAAGAGCATGCTTCTCTTGAGACAAGCTTGTGCTGTGAGAGAGCTAGCATTTTTCACCAGTCAACAGCCAGATTAGCAAGCCAGGGCCACTGTAAAGATAGGGATGAGGCATTAGTATAGACAATAGAGTCATAATTATCCCCTACCAAGTATTATTGAGAAAGAAAATCAATGACTAATCCACAAGGTCCCTAGCTTTCAGTTTTGTTTCAGTGTTTCCCCTTGCAAACCTTCAGAAGATTTGTTGACTCCATTAAACAGTCTTACTCCATTTGCCTTTCTCTTGCTTATGCTTGGGTTGATGCAGATAAATCACAGTTAATGTGAAAAGACTCTCAAGATGGTTTTTACTTTGTGGGGAAGGGTGCCCAAGGGCCTGGATGACTCATAGATCAAAAACCAACTCAGTTCTGTCCTCAGAGCGGATTCTAACCTCCTGATGTTTGCGCTTCAATTACTGTCTCACTGAAGTCACTTAAGAGACCCCCAAGCCAGAACTTCCCAGCCAAGCCCATCCTCAATTCCTGAAAAGTTCCACTTAGAAAAATTACAGTATGAAAATTTACCTAGTAGGAGATAAGATGGTGAAGCAGAGGATGTGAGCTCACCTTTCTTATGAAAATACCAAAAGCACAGCTAAAAGCTGAACAAGCATAGACAAAACATGCTGGAACCTACCAAAAAGATATCCTACACCCAAAGACAGAGACACAATGAGATGGTAGAAGAGGTGCAATCATGATAAAATCAAATCCCATACTGGCCACATGGGCAATCCACAAACTGAAAAATTAGAGAAGTTCTCGCACAGGAGTGAAAGTTCTGAGCCCCACATCAGGCTTCCCTGCCTAGCCAGGGGAGTTTGGCAATGGAGGAGGAGCCCCCAGAGACTCACTGGCCCCTTTGAAGGCCAGGGCTTCCCTAATGGCTCGTTGGTAAAGAATCTGCCTGCAAAGTGGGAGATCCAGGTTTGATCCCTGGGTTGAGAAGATCCACTAGAGGAGGGCATGGCAACCTACTCCAGTACTCTTGCCTGGAGAAGTCCATGAATAGAGGAACCTGGAGGGTACAGTCCATAGGGTCACACAGAGTGGGACACGACTGAAGCAACTAAGCAGCAGCAGTGGAGTTGGTCTTAGGAATTCCACTGGACTGGGGGAAACAGAAACTCTACTCCTGGAGGGCACACAGACTGTCTTGTGTGCATTAGAACCCAGGGAAAAAGGGGGACCTCTTAAGGGTCTGAGCCAGACCTACCTTTTGGTATTGGAGGCTCTCCAGCCTAGGCAGGGTGTATGTGTGGCTCACTGCAGGGACGCATACACTGGCAGTGGTAGTTCTGGAGAGTACCCCCTGGCATGAGCCCTCTGGAAGGTCACCAGATCAGAGAGAAATTAAAAACACAATCCCATTTACCATCAGATCAAAAAGAATAAAAATACCTAGAACTAAACCTACCAAGGAGACAAAGGACTTGTACTCTAAAACAATAAGATACAGATGAAAGAAATCAAAGAGGACACAAACAGATGGAAAGATATACCATGTTCTTGAATTAGAATCAGTGTGGTCAAAGGGACTCTACTACCCAAGGTAATATACAGCCTCAGTGCAATCCCTATCAAATTACCAATGACATTTTTCACAAAACTAGAACGAAAAATTTATTTTGTATGGAGACACAAAAGGGCCTGAATAGCCAAAGCAATTCTGAGAAAGAAAAGCTGAAGGAATCAGGCTCCCCAACTTCAGACTACACTGCTACAAAACTACAGTAATCAAAACAGTATGATACTGGCACAAAGCCAGAAATATAGACCCTTGAAAAACCTAGAAATAACAAGAGAGCCCAGAAGTCAACTCATGTACTCGTGGTCAATTAATCTATAACAAAGGAAGTGAGAACATACAATGGAGAAAAGACCGTTTCTTCAAAAAGTGGTGCTGGGAAAACTGGTCACTCACATGTAAAATAATGAAATAAGAATATTTTTTAACACCACACACAAAAATAAACTCAAAATGGATTAAAGACCTAAATGTGAGATTGGATACTATAAAACTTGTAGAGGAAAACATAGGAAGAACACTCTTGAACACAAATCACAGCAATATCTTTTTTGATCAATCTCTAGAGTAATAGAAACAAAAACAAACCCAAATGGGACCGAATAAAACAAAAGCTTTTGCACAATAAAGGAAATCATAAACAAAATGAGAAGATAACCCACAGAATGGGAGAAAATATTTGTAAATGAAGCAACCGACAAGGGATTACTCTGCAAAATATACAGACATCTAGTGCAGCTCAATATATATATATATATATAAAATCAAAAAATGGGCAGAAGATCTAAATAGAAATTTCTCTGAATAAGACATACAGATGGCCAAAAGGCATGTGAAGAGATGCTCAATATGACTAATTATCAGAGCAATGCAAATCAAAACTATAAGATATCACCTCATACCAGTCAGAATGGCCATTATCAAAAAGTCTACAAACAATGAAGGCTGGAGAAGGTGTGGAGAAAAGGGAACCCTGCTATACTGTGGGAATGTAAATTGGTCCAGCCACATGGAGAACAGTATGGAGGTTCCTTAAAAAAGCTAAAAATAGAGCTTCCATATGATTCAGCAGTCCCACTCCTGGGCACATATCCAGAGGAAACCATGGTTTGAAAGGATATGTGCACCCCAGTGTTCATTGCAGCACTGTTCACAATAGCCAGGACATGGAAGCAACCTAAATGTCCATCAACAGGAATGTATCAAGATGTGGTATTTGTATACACACAATGGAATATTACTTCGACACTAAAAAAAAAAAAAAAGATATAATGCCATTTGCAGGAATATGGCTGGACCTAGAGGTCATTGTACTAAAAGAAATAACTCAAAGAGAAAAACAAATATATGATATCACATATGTAGAACCTCAAAAAATGATACAAATGAAGTCATTTACAAAACTGACTTTGAAAACTTATGGTTACCAAAGTGGAAAGATGGAGGATAAAATGGAAATTTGAGGCTGACGTATACACACTATTATGTTTTATCAGTAGATAGCTGACAAGGATTTACAGTATAGAATAGAGAACTCTGGTCAATATTCTGTAATAACCTATATATGGGAAAAGAATTACATGTATAATTGAATCACTTTGTGCTACCTGAAGTGAGTGAGTGAGTGAAGTCGCTCAGTCGTGTCCGACTCTTTGTGAACTCATGGACTGTAGCCTACCAGGCTCCTCCGTCCATGGGATTCTCCAGACAAGAGTACTGGAGTGGGTTGCCATTTCCTTCTCCAGGGGATCTTCCCAACCCAGGGATCGAAACCAGGTCTCCCGCATTGGAGGCAGACGCTTTAACCTCTGAGCCACCAGGGAAACTAACACAATATTGTTATTCAACTATACTCCAATAAAAAATAAAAATTTTTAAAGAAAACTTACCTGTTTAAATATTCAGACATATTCTTAGTGGCTGCATCATTTTAAAATGTTCATAGCTATAATTCATCTACTTCCCTATTAAGAATACTGGGCAGCTTTTAATATTTCTCTAGTCAAAATAAAAACCCACGGTCTTTGTGGTGCACATTACTAGATTGATTTATATGAAGTTTTTGATAAAGATTACCAAATTATTCCCCAGAAAGACTGAAGCAATTATATTCTCAGTAACAGTGTTTGAGAACTATGTCCTGGACTCAAGCTCGCATACTTTTGGAAATCTTTGTTAATTTGTTAGGCTAAAAGGTATATTTTCAAATTTATAATTTTTAGTCTAAAACAGTAAACATTTCAAAAATAAGATAGCCTTTTTCTCTTGTAAGTCATTACTCTTTTGAAAAATTTTGCACTTAAATAAAAATTTATATACTCAGATAAAAAAAAATTCTGTCCTCAGAGCTGGAGAAGGTTTTTCTTTGACCCTCCCCTCTTCTTCCCATTATTCATTGGCTCTTCCCCTCTCCTCTTCCTTTTGTAACAGGAGTGTAGGTCTTGCTGTGAGGGGATGATCTGCAATGTTGAGTTACCCACCAACCACACGAATGCGGTCTTCGCTGTGATGCACGCTCAGAGGACGTCTGGCAGCGGTGCCCCTGCGCTCTACCTACCGGTGCTGGCCTGGGCCTTCATGCTGCCGTTGATATAAGGCCACCTTCCTGGGAGAGGCAGAGACCAGTCCTCTGAAGCACAAGCTAACAACTGTAAAATGGCGAACTTTGAAGACCAATCTCTTCAGGATTGAAGGATGTGCACTGGACCTCACAGCAGGAGCCAGCTGTTTGCTTAGCTCAGATGCTCCTGCAGGAGGCCACGAGGAAGGGGACTTGGCAGGGACTGAGTGATGATGTAGCTGTTAGGTTTCTTGATCAAAAGGGCTGCATTTTATCTCTTCTGCAAGGAGGGTCCTGCCCCCATCTACCACAGGCGGGTTCAGTAGCCTGGGTTGTCCCCTCCAGACCAGACCTTTAGGGGAAAGGACTCCTTGACCTAATTGACTCCTTCAGAGGCTGCTGGAACAGACCCTCTCGATTCTGTGATTGGCTCAGAGCATCTCTGTGAAATCTAATCCTTCCCTCAAGAGAAAGCAGTTTCCCTACTGAGGGTGTAATAACGAGAAAGCCCAATATAGGAAGAAAAAACTTCCAGTTGAACTAATACGAAACCTATTTGCTAATTGTGGGGGAAATAAAGCTTTTAAATTATAAGTGTAGAATGCATGCTTATGTGTTTCTTGGCTGACGTGGAGATGAAACACATTAACGAGTGTCATAAAGAGACCAGTTGAAGCTGGTCATGCACTACGGGTGCTATATTTTGGCTTAAAGTATGCAAGCCTATGCCAAGGTAACTTAATTCTTTCTTTGGGGGAAGAACCCTTCTAAGGATGCCAAATGCAAAATTAGTGAACTGAGAAGGTGAGGAAACCTCCCTGAGCAAGGAGGGTGATGATACCTTATCGTGTGATAGATCCTCAGAAGTAGCAGTTTAGGGACTTCCCAGGTGGTCCAGGGGTCAAGACTCTGTGCTGCACTGCAGGGGCATGGGTTCCATCTCTGGTTAGGGAACTAAGATCCTACATGCTGAGCAGCATGGCTAAAAATTAGAAAGAAGCAGCTTAAAGACAGAGAAACTGGCGACAGTGTCCCTCTTCCAGTCAACCTGTCTCAGTGGGAGGGCCATCAAGAGAAACTTTTGAAATCCATGCTCAAATGTCAGGTCCCCTTGTCTTCTCTTTCATTCTTATAACACAGTCCTAGACTTTCGAAGGACTTCCCTGGTGGCTCAGATGGTAAAGTGTCTGCCTCCAATGCAAAAGACCCGGGTTCGATCCCTGGGTCAGGAAGATCCCCTGGAGAAGGAAATGGCAACCCACTCCAGGACTCTTGCCTGGAAAATTCCATGAACTGAGGAGCCTGATAGGCTACAGTCCATGGGGTCACAAAGAGTCGGACATGACTGAGCGACTTCACTTCAACTTCCGTCTCTAAAATCCTAATTTCTCACCTTTACACTTTGGAGTGACCTTTAAACACTCTGCCTTTATATGTACAGTGAGAAGTTACTGGAGTGTTCATTGCTTTGTTTTTCAGTAGAGCATCTACCATTAGAATGCTGAGTGCTCCATAGAATCCACTAATGATGGTGTCCTTGCCATACTGGCTCATCCATGATGGGGTTGGCCATGGATCAAATACATCCCACCACTTTTAGTCTGCCCAACTCTTCTAACAAATATTCTGTTGCCCTGGTGTCTTCAACTCAGACATGTAACCCTCATAGTTCTGGAGGGTGGAAGGTCAAAATCAAGGTACCAGAAGATCTACTGTCTAGCAAGAGCCTTCTTCCAGATTTGCAGACTGGCCTTTTCATATATGCTCAGGGTAAAGGGTGAAGAGTGAGCCTAATGATACTAATCACATTTATGAGGACTCCATCTGCATGACCTAGCATCCCCCAGAGGCCCTACACCCAAATACCATCACATTGTGGCTTTAGGCTTCAACATGTGAGTTTGGGCTTCCTGATAGCTCAGACAAGTAAAGAATCTGTCTGCAATGCAGGAGACCTGGCTTTAGTCCCTAGGTCTGGAAGATCCCCTGGTGAAGGGAATGGGAACCCACTCCAGTATTCTTGCCTAGAGAATTTCATGGACAGAGGAGCCTGGTGGGCTACAGTCCATGGGATTGCAAAGAGTCAAACACGACTACCACCACCATGTGACTTTTGGGGGAGAAACAAATATTCAGTCCGCAGCAACCCCTTAGCCATGCCTATTCACTCACATGTTGTCTACAGGCTTCCTTCTTGCTACAACACCAAGCATGAGTAGAGGCAGCTGAGAGCACATGGCCTGTGAAGTCTGGAATTTCTGCTAGTTTGCCCTTTACAGGAACAGTATGCTGACCCCTAACCTCTGAAATGGCAGAAGTACATCGGGAAAAAGCTGCTTGCTTTGCACGGGCTGTGGTGCTCATGGCGGTGGCTTGGCATCTGCAGTGGTTTACCAGATCACTTTCCTTACATGAATCCACGAATTTTTCTTCATTTTGTTTGTTTGTTCTATTCCTTTGATTCAGCCTCTTAGTGGTTATGTGCTTTTGTCAGGTGCTGAGCTGTATATGTTTCTTCTCGACCCTGATGCACTGGGAGTGTCTCATCTTAAAGCTCTTTACCTTCCAATAAAACAGGGAGGAGGCAGATGTCATTACCTACCTGTCTCTGGCTGAACCAGAGACTCACCTGGAAGCAGCAGTTTTGAAGTCTGATGTAGATTTATCTTGCCTTTCACTCAGCACCTTGAGGTATTTGAATTTTCATAGCTATGCTTGTTTGAAATTAATTATATATGACTTCAGTTGGAACATTTTAAGAGCATCTTTGGTGGGTGTCTTTTTATTCCCCAGGGTTTCTTTTGTCTGTGAAGTTGATGAATTGTCTGGTAAAAACCATTAGCAGACAGTACTTCTTTTTCTTCTGTCTAGATTAATGAATTTTCCTTTGTGTTTTTTATTTTTGTTTCCCAAGGAAACATCTTAATTTTTTCTTCTTCGCCCCACATATGTTTTCATAGATTGCCCTCCTAACCACCTCTCCTCTGAGCACTTATAATAGAGTTTTCCTGAGCCAAAGAGAGAACACACAGAGGAAACAAACTGCAAAGACAGCCAAGTGAGTAGGGGTGCCAGATTTATAAATAAAAGGATGGGATGTCCCATTAAATTGGAATTTCAAATAATTTTTTAGTGTAAGTTATTCACGAACTCATAAGTCTGGCTCATCTGAGGCAATGTTTTCAAGTCCTTGTAATCAGAATTTTCTGGCCAACTTCAAAATAAGACAAATTCTAAGGGCATCCTGGAGAGGCTAACTCAGGAGATGGGATGGAGCCCATGCCTAATCCTAATAATTAGATGTTAAAGAAGCAGCTCTCAGATGACTGTGATGCTAGGTGTGTGTTACCCTTGATCTGAGAGGTTTACTCCCTCTTCAGAAGCCCAGTCCTTGGTCACATAAGTGCTAATGAATAATAAACCTGGGTTGGAGTTGTGGTTCTCAGTGTGGTCTCTGGACCAGCAACGAGGCATCACCTGGGAATTTGTTAGAAACTCAAATACTCAGCCTCCATTCCAGACCCACTGAATCAGAAACTCTAAGGGGTCAATCTGGGTTTTAATAAGGTTTCCTGGTGCTTCTGATGCACACACTAGTTTAAGAACCACTGGATCAGAGAAGTGCTTCCTAAATGTCTTCGTAAATGGGTCCTTGGTGGGGGCATGAAAATTACTCAGGGAGTTTATATTTAAAGAAGAAAACTGGACTCACAGACCCCAAATCCAGAAAGTCATATTCTTTTGTTAGAGTTGAATCAGAAAATCTGTATTTTTAGTAAACTCCTCATGTGGTCCTGATATACAGCCACTTTTGGAGCCACTAAACTAGAGAATAAGAGATGGGGGTGATGTTAGTGAACAGAAGCCCCAAACCTTGAACACTTGACCTTGAAATCCCTATTCACTATAAATGGACTATATGTGGTGTCTCCAATGTAACTGTTTTAAAACTAGAATCCAAGAATCTAATCAGAGTCCATTTGCATGGATTGTTTCAGTCCATTACATAGTGACCTAGAATGGCCAAGTGATCCAGACCTCAGATTAATTTTGTTTGCCCCCTAATGAGCAAGAAGATGAAAAGTACCTTGTCAAAATGTCCTGTGAGAACTGGGGTAGTGGAGGCAGGAAAGGAGAATATGTGGATTTGTTCTTATAAAAAAGACAGGGGGATTAGCTATGAATACGAGGAAAGTGTGAGAGAACGACCTGTCAAAGTTCCATTTTGAATACTACATTCTAGAATAAATCTTGAGTTCCTGTCCATCATTCAGTTTCTGAAAAGAAAAAAAAAAAAAAAAGAGAGTCTTACAGAACACATCTTTTCCCTGCTGAGTCTAAACTCTCCCTAAATCCAAACCTGACTGAGGTTAGCAGCCACAAATTACAGGCATTGTCTTCTGTAGAGTCTGCATTCTGCTGTGTCATGCGCTGTGTAAAACACATCTCAAAAGAGAAAGAGGGGTTGGTTTCTCTTTCTCACTGGGAGAGGACTTAAAAGCTGTGCAAAGCATGAAATGAGTAGCATGAACCAGCATGGACTTGGAAAGTGAGGTGTGGTGTGGAACTGGGAAATATTTCACAATTGAGAAATTACCCTTATGCACAATTTTTGTGATGTGTCAATTGCCATCTTATAAAATTCTGCTCTGACCTTTGAATCTTGTGCAGTTTTTTTTTCACCTCATTGTCTGGCACTGACTCTGACTTGCGGAGGGTTTCACTGTGATTCTGGATATGTCTGTGTGTTGTGGGTGGGGAGGAGGCGGGCAAAGCACGCCAGAGGACAGAGGTGAGTAGTGGATGCATGAAGGTGACAGCTGTACAAACTGGAGAACAAACGGCTGTCGTCATGTAATTGGAGTCTGCCTTTAGGCGCAGCTCCTCGGCTGTGCACCTGAAACAGTCTAGCATCTTCCTGGTATCACACACCTCCCACTTCTCCTTTGGCGTTCATAGTTCTCCCTTCCCTGTCTTCTTCCCTCATTGCCTTGGCCTCTTCTATTAGATGCTGAGGCCAGAAGCTGAACTACCTGGGGGTGGGGGGGAGGGTAATCCAGGATGTGAGCTACTCAGAATGTAGGCTGTGAAAAATATTGCTTTCATACTTGATCCCAGGAATACTATTCAAGAAGTCTGGGAATCTGCAGTTTGAACAAGCATCTGCCTGGTCGTGATTCTGGTACTGGGAGTCCTTAGGGCATCATCTTTAGAAACAATGATGCAAGGCCTCAGTAAAGGAGGCTCAAGTAAGAGGACTACCATAACTCCTAAACCTCCATTTCTGCACTTTTTCGGTCTATGAAAATTGGTCCCAGGGAAAGGACTAGGATAAGCTGGAAGACACTCTCTGGCTTGGCAGAGCTGCCCTATGTGGATGGTCCTGGGTTCAGTTCAGTTGCTCAGTTGTATCTGACTTTTTGTGACCCCATGGACTGCAGCATACGGCTTCCTGTCCATCACCAAGTCCCGGAGCCTACTCAAACCCATGTCCATTGTGTCAGTGAGGCCATCCAACCATTTCATCCTCTGTCGTCCCCTTCTTCTCCTGCCTTCTATTTTTCCCAGCATCAGGGTCTTTTCCAATGAGTCAGTTCTTCACATCAGATGGCCAAAGTTTTGAAGTTTCAGCTTTAGCATCAGTCCTTCCAATGATTTCCTTTAGGATTAACTGGTTGGATCTCCTTGCAGTCCAAGGGACTCTCAGGAGTCCAGCACCACAGTTCAAAAGCATCAGTTCTTCACCACTCAGCTTTCTTTATAGTCCAACTCTCACATCCATACATGACTACTGGAAAAACCATAGCTTTGACTAGACAGAACTTTGTTGGCAAAATAATGTCTCTGCTTTTTAATATGCTATCTAGGTTGGTCATAGCTTTTCTTCCAAGGAGAAAGAATCTTTTAATTTCATGGCTGCAGTCACCATCTTCTGTGATTTTGGAGCCCCCAAAATAAAGTCTCTCATTGTTTCCATTGTTTCCCCATCTATTTGCCATGAAGTGATGGGACCGGATGCCATGATCTTAGTTTTCTGAATGTTGAGCTTTAAGCCAACTTTTTCACTCTCCACTTTCACTTTCATCAACAAGCTTTTTAGTTCTTCACTTTCTGACGGAAGGGTAGTGTCATCTGCATATCTGAAGTTATTGATATTTCTCCTGGCAATCTTGATTCCAGCTTGTGCTTCATCCAGTCCAGTATTTCTCATGATGTACTCTGCATACAAGTTAAATAAGGAGGGTGAAAATATATAGCCTTGACGTACTCCTTTCCTGAGTTGGAACCAGTCTGTTGTTCCATGACCAGTTCTAACTATTGCTTCCTGACCTGCATACAGATTTCTAGGAGGCAGGTCAGCTGGTCTGGTATTTCCACCTCTTGAAGAATTTTCCACAGTTTGTTGTGATCCACACAGTCAAAGGCTTTGGCATAGTCAATAAAGCAGATGTTTTTCTGGAACTCTCTTGCTTTTTCCATGATCCAACAGATGTTGGCAATTTGATCTCTGGTTCTTCTTGGTTTTCTAAATCCAGCGTGAACATCTGGAAGTTCACAGTTCATGTACTGTTGAAGCCTGGCTTGGAGAATTTTGAGCATTACTTAGCTAGTTCCTGGGGAGGCCTAGACAATTGGGAGCTCCAGGAAACCAGGGCTTCTTTGAGCCAAGCAGGATGTCCAGGGTTCTGACCACTAACAGGACTCCCTGTGAGTCATGGCTGAGTGAGTATAGTAAAAGCAATACAAAGCCAAGGGCAAGGCGAACTTGTTCACAGGGGCTAAGCAGAGAAGAAAAATAAACCCAATTCAAATATTCTTTAAAGGAGGATAAGCAATACGGGTCAAATAGGTCCTGGAGACAGACCCTATCTAGGTTGTTGAGGGTCCCCAAAGACAGTAGTACTTTTTAGAGTGATGTACTTTTTAGAGGATGTCTTCAACTACAAATAACAGAGAGGCCCAATGAAATTGGCATAAATTTGTTGGCTCACACAACCAAAAGTCCAGAGGGAGAATGGGATTCGCGGTGGACTTAAATCAGTGGTCCATTCTCTGCTGTTTTTTGGCTCCATCTCTCCAAAGTCTCTGGTAAGGAGATGGTCACAGCTTTCCAAGACATCCCAGCTGGTGTCCAGAGAACAGAGGGATGCTACTGTACACTGACCAGAAAGTGAAGATCTTCACCCAGGCCCCCAGAAAATTGCACCCAGGCAAGATGTGGTTGCTCTTGACTTAATACAGCTAAAAGGAGCTCGGTGTCCCCTAAGGCATGTGTGATGCATGACAGGAGGTAGATAGATGAGCAAAATAGGAATTAAAGTGAAGGAAGGAAAAAATGGATCTGGGAGGGCAGCCAGAAAGGTCTGCTCCAGATTCCCAGTCGGAAGCTGTGTCAGGAGGCAGTTGTCAAGGTGGCTGAGAAAATGTTCTGGTTAGAGATAAGCCAGCCAAGCCCTCTGGAACTGTACAGACTTGCCCTGACCGCACAGTTAGTTGGTAGCAGACCCAGACAGAGAAGCTCCCCTGTCTACTGCAATTTCTACCATGTTCTCTTTTGATTAATGTACGTTGTAAATCTGCAAGGAGTGGAGACAGTATTCAACACTTCCCAAAATATTCTACAAGAGAAACTTTTCTTTCTCAAGCATCTGAATTCCATAGAACACACTCTGTTTAAATCAACACCACTTTGCAGATATAGAGAAGTAAGGTGGGGGGAGCTGCAGAACTCAGAGGATGGGTAAGGAACTGATCCCTAAAATAAGATGGTTGGTTAGTACATGCCAAGTGCATGAACCTTGACTCCTTCAGAAACACTCATTTATCTAAGAGCTTGGGCTACATCCTGTGCTTGTATAAATGACATCCTTGTGTCCATTATCCTCAGGAGAGTAGAGGCAGAAAACTGAGATTTTTTGCCCTTACCAAAAGGGCAAAATAGTTAAAAAAAAAAATGTTCTCAAATTGTTGCCTATCAGTGCCCTGAACTAATTTTGATCCCACTCATGGCATTTTCCTCTAGGTCCGAAGGGCCTGCTACTCCTTAAGACCCAACTGTAAGCCAATCTGGAATGCATTGTTTTCTAAAGATTGTGTTTTCCTCTCTTTCCATATGCCCTTTGAAGGTAGTCACTGAAGTAGTCACTTGTTAGTTTAAATATTTTTAGATTTATTATGAAATTAACCTTGAGTTAGAAATGGGTCCTGAAGACTAAACACTTATCTTTATTTCAACTAATGCATTTAGACCAGAATTTCTTAATGGACTGAAGATGTCTTTTTATCAGAGATATGGACATATTCTTAAGGAAAGTCTTCTGGTATCTCATCCAACAATAAAAAATGAAGATAGAAGCTTCTGAGTGGTGAACATATGGCAGTTCAGAGAGGGCAAGGAAGCTTGCAACCCTTGCCATAGAGTTTGCTAAGCATCTTTTATCACGAGCCACTTCCCACTGGTCACAAAGCTCTGCCCATGTGTCAGCACTGGGGGAGGTTGTTATCCACCCACCATGAGGCCTTAACTTGCACTTTGGCCACTTGCTCACATGAAAGGAGGAGACAAGATGGCAGAGTAGAATGACTTTAACTCACCTCCTCTCACAAACACACCAAAATCACAACTAATTGCTTATCAACCATTGACAAAAGACTAGAATCTACCAGAAAAAGATACTCTACATCCAAAGACAAAGTAGGAGTTAAAAAGAAATGGTAGGAGAGGCATTTTTACTGTATAATCTCATACTTAGCAGATGAGCCACTCACAGACTGGAAAATAATTATATCACAGAAGTTCTCTCATAGGAGTAGGAGTTCTGAAACTCAGATCAGGCTCCCCAGCATAGGGATTCTGGCATTGGGAAGAGGAGGCCCTGGAGCATGCGGCTTTCAAGACCAGTAGGGCTTGAGTGCAGGAATTCCACAGGACTCCTCAGGGGAAAACAGAGACTCCATTGTTGGAGGGTGCACACAAAGTTTCATGTGCACTGGGACCCAGAGCATCAGACCTGTGGGTCTTAGAGGGTTTCCTGGGTATTGCCTACGGCTAACTATGGGGGCAGGGACACTGGAGGCAGAGGCGACAGTGAATACTCACTGGTGTGAACTCTCCTGAAGGTCACCATTTTGGCACTGAGACTTGAGCTCACCTACCAGCTTATAGGCTCCAGTGCTAGAGTACCTCAGGCCAGATAACAAGCAGAGTGGGAACACAGCCCAACCCATCAGCAAACAGGCTGCTTAAAGTTGTCCTGAGTATGCAGCCACTTCTAAACACACCCCTTGACGCAGCCCTGCCCACCTGAGGGACAAGAGCCAGCTCTACCCACAGTGAGCAGACACCACTCCTTACCAGGATCCCTGCACAAAACCCTGGATCAACCTCTTCCACCAGAGACAAGAGGAACTACAAACCTGCAGCTTAAGAAATGGAGATCACAAATGAAGAAAGTTAGACAAAATGAGACAGCAGAGATACATGTTCCAGATAAAGGAACAAGAAAAACAACCAAGTCAAGTGGAAATAGGTAATCTGACTGGAAAAGAATTTAGAGAAATGTTAGTAAGGTGATCCAAGAGCTCAGAATGGAGGCACAGGCAAAGAAGATAGAATATATGTTTACCAAAGAGCTGGAAGTGTTAAAGAACAAATAGATGGACAATCTAATGACTTTTGAAATGAAAAAATACACTAGAAGGAGTCAATGGCAGGAAAATGAGGCAGAAAAAAAGAATAAGTGAACTGGAAGATAGATAGGTGGAAATCACTGCTGTGGAACAGAAGAAAGAATGAAAAGAAAAAGAGGACAGTTTAATAGGCCTCTGAGGCAATGTTCAATGTGCCAACATTAGCATTATAGGGCCTCCCAGAAGGAGAAGAGAGAGAGACAAAGAACCTAAGGAAATACTTGAAGAAATGGCTGAAATCTTCCCTAACATGGGAAAACAAACACTCAAGTCCGGGAAGCACAGAGATCCTACACAGGATAAACCCAAGCAGAAGGATACCAAGACACATAGTAATCAAACTGACAAAAATTTTTAAAAAGAAAATATTAAAAGCAACAAGAAACGTACAAGGAAATCCCCATATGGTTATCAGCTGATTTTTCATCAGGAACTCTGTAGGCCAGAAGGAAGTGGCATAATATTAAAATAATTAGAGTGATGAAAGGGAAAAATCTACAGCCAAAAATACTCAACCCAGCAAGGCTCTTGTACATATTTGACAGAGAAATCAGACACTTTACAGATAAGCAAGAGCTAAGAGAATTCAGCACCACCAGACCATCTTTGAAACTGTTAGGTAGGTAGAATAGGGAAATGGAGTCCAAAATGGCAGTGGCTAAAAAAACAAGGAAAGTCAAAGGAAGGTCCGAGGACCAGAGTGAAGACTTCAGGTAGAACAAACAGCACTCCTGGCTAAGCCCAGTTTGCATAGGGCGGGCCTAGATGGAAGAAAACATATAAAAGGAAGAGCCAAAACGCTCTCGCTCTCTCTCTTCCTCTCCTGCATGCGTGCGCTCTTTATCTCCCTCTCTCTCTCTCTCCCCCCCTCTCCCACGTGCTCCTCCACTCTCTTCCCTTCAAGTCTTTGGGTTGGCATGCCCTCACGCTTCAAGGATGGATTCTTCTGCTATCTTCTAAATAAAATAGAGCTGTAACACTGATTTGCCTAAGAGCTATAACATGGTTTGTCCAAGACCCAAGAGCTGTGATGCGCTGAGGACTTTAATGTCCATCACTCCAAATCTTTGTTGTGATGAGACAAAGAACCGAGGAACATACACTCGCGTGACAAAACAAATGCTAAGGAACTTCTCTAGGTGGAAAAGAAAAGGCCACAACTAGAAATAAGAAAATTACAAATGGGAAAGGCTCACCAGTAAAGGCAAACATACAGTAAAGGTAGGAAATGACACACAAATATGATACCAAAATCAGCAATCATGAGAAGAGTACACATGCAGAACATTAGAAATGTATTTGAAATTAAGAAACTAACAGTTCAGTTCAGTCGCTCAGTCGTGTCCGACTCTTTGCAACCCCATGAATCACAGCACACCAGGCCTCGCTGTCCATCACCATCTCCTGGAGTTCACTCAGACTCACATTCATCGAGTCCGTGATGCCATCCAGCCATCTCATCCTCTGTCATCCCCTTCTCCTCCCTGCCCCCAATCCCTCCCAGCATCAGAGTCTTTTCCAATGAGTCAACTCTTCGCATGAGGTGGCCAAAGTACTGGAGTTTCAGCTTCAGCATCATTCCTTCCAAAGAAATCCCAGGGTTGATCTCCTTCAGAATGGACTGGTTGGACCTCCTCGCAGTCCAAGAGAAACTAACATTCTATATATAAATATATATTTTTATATCTAACATTCTATATATAAATATATATTTCTATATCAAAACTTCATGGTAACTCCTAACCAAAATCTACAATAGTACCCTCAAAAGAAAGAAAAAGCAATCCAAACACAATCTGAAGATCACAAGAGAGCAAAAAGGAAATGAAGGAAAAGGACTTACAAAAACAAATCCTAACAATTAACAAAATGGCAGTAAGAACTACATATTGATAATTATCTTAAATGTAACTAGATTAAGTGCTCCAACCAAAAGATACAGACTGGCTGGGAAAATACAAAAGCAATACATATATTTGCTGTGTGCAAGAGACCCACTTCAGATCTATAAACACATACAGACTAAAACTGAGAGGATAGAAAAAAGCATTTCATGCAAATGGAAATCAAAAGAAAGCTGGAGTAGCAGTACTCGTATCAGACAGACTTTAACAAAGACTGTTACAAGAGACAAAGAAGGACGCTACATCATGATCAAGGGATCAACCCAGGAAGAAGACATAACAATTGTAACTATATATGTACCCAACATAGGAGCACTTCCATACATAAGGAGAACGCTAATAGCCGTAACAGGAGATCCTCGCAGTAACACAATTATAGTGGGAGACTTTGTCACCCAACTTATATCAATGGACAAATCATACAACCAGAAAAGCAGTAAGAAAACACAGGCCTTAAATGACCTACTAGACCAAATGGACTTAAATTGATGTGTGTGTGTGTGTGTGTGTGTGTGTGTGTGTGTGTGTGTGTGTGTGTGTCTAAGACAGAGACAGAGTGAGAGAGTGTGCACATTCCATCCAAAAGCAGCAAAATACACCTTCTTCTCAAGTGCACATGGAACATTCTGCAGGATAGATCATATGCTGGGCCAGAAAGCAAACAGTAAATTTAAGAAAATCATATCAAGCATCTTTTCAGACCACAACACTGTCTGATAGAAATCAACTACAAGAGAAAAAAACCATAAAAACACAAACAGATGGAGGCTAAAGAATATGTTACCAGACAACCAACGGATTGCTGAAGAAACCAAAGAGGAAATAAAACATGTAGAGACAAATGAGAATGAAAACAGTGATCCAAAACCTATGGGACACAGCGAAAGCACTTCTAAGAGGGACGTTTGTAGCAATACAATCTTACCTGAGGAAACAAGAAATATCTCAAATAAACAACTTAACTTTACACCTAAAGCAACTACAGAAAGAACAAACAAAACCCAAAGTCAGTAGAAAAAAATCATAAGGATCAGAGCCAAAATAAATGAAATAGAGACAAAAGGCGGGGGGTGGGGTGGGGGAACAGTGAGACTAAAAGCTGGTTCTTTGAAAAGATAAAACTGATACACATTTAGCCAGACTCATCCAGAAAAAAAGGGAAAGGGTTCAAATCAATAAAAATAGAAATGAAAAACGAGGAGTTACAATGAATACCACACAAATACGAAGCATCGTAAGAGACTACTACAAGAAACTACATAACAATAAAATGGACAACCTAAAAGAAATGGACAAATTCTTAGAAAGGTACAATCTCTCAAGACTGAACCAGGAAGAAATAGAAAATATTGAGACCAATTATAAGTACTGAAACTGAAACTGATTTAAAGCTCCCAACAAACAAAAGTCCAGGATCAGATGGCTTCACAGGCAAATTCCATCAAACATTTAGAGGAAAGTTAACACCTATCCTTCTAAACTCTTCACAAAAATTGCATAGGAAGGAACACTCCCAAACTCATTGTATAAGGCTACCATCACCCCAATATCAAAACCAAAGATATCACAAAAAAGAAAATTACAAATCAATATCACTGACGAACACAGAGAAATCTTCAACAAACTACCAGCAAAACCAAATCCAACAATACATTAAAAGGATTATACACCATGATCAAGTGGGATTTATCCCAGGAAAGCAAGGAGTTTTCAGTATCCACAAATTAATCAGTGTGATACACCACCTCAACAAATTGAAGAGAAAAATCAGATGGTCATTTACACAGACACAGAAAATATTTTTGACAAAATTCAACACCCATTTATGAGAAAAACTTTCTAGAAAGTGGGCATAGAGGGAACCTGCTTCAACATCATAAAGGCCATATACAACAAACTCCCAGCAAACATTTATTCTTAATAGTAAAAATCTGAAAGCATTTCCTCTAAGATCAGGAATAAGACAAGAATAACCACTCTTGCTAGTTTTACTCAACATAGTTTTGGAAGTCTTACTCATGAAAATCAGAGAAGAAAAAGAAATAAAAGGAATGAAAATTGGAAAAATAAAACTATCACTCTTTGCAAATGACATGATACTATACATAAAAATCCTAACTATGCCACCAGAAAAATACTAGAGTTCATCAATGAATTTGGTAAAGTTACAGGATACAGCTTTAATCCTAATACAAAATTAAGTGACTAATACAACTAATGAATTAACACTAGTAATTAATACAAAATTCATACACAGAAACCTGTTACATTTCTATACACTAACAACAAAAGATCAGATAATTAAAGAAACAGTCCCATTTACCATCCAATTAAAAAGAATGAAATACCTAGGAATAAACCTGAAGCTCTATACAGTCGTGAAGATTTTTTTTGTACAGTTCTTCCGTGTATTCTTGCCACCTCTTCTTAATATCTTCTGCTTCTGTTAGGTACAGACCATTTCTGTCCTTTATCAAGCCCATTTTTGCATGAAATGTTCCCTTGAGATCTTTAATTTTCTTGAAGAAATCTCTAGACTTTCCCATTCTGTTCTTTTCCTCTAGTTCTTTGCATTGATCGCTGAAGAAGGCTTTCTTATCTCATCTTGCTATTCTTTGGAACTCTGCATTCAGATGCCTATATCTTTCCTTTTCTCCTTTGCTTTTCACCTCTATTCTTTTCACAGCTCTTTGTAAGGCCTCCCCAGACAGCCATTTTGCTTTTTTGCATTTCTTTCCCATGGGGATGGTCTTGATCCCTGTTTCCTGTACAATGTCACGAACCTCATTCCATAGTTCATCAGGCACTCTATCTATCAGACCTAGGCCCTTAAATCTATTTCTCACTTCCACTGTATAATCATAAGGGATTTGATTTAGGTGATACCTTAATGGTCTAGTGGTTTCTCCTACTTTCTTCAATTAAGTCTGAATTTGGTAATAAGGAGTTCCTGATCTCAGCCACAGTCAGCTCCTGTTCTTGTTTTTGTTGACGGTATAGAGCTTCTCCATCTTTGGCTGCAAAGAATATAATTAATCTGATTTCGGTGTTGACCATCTGGTGATGTCCATGTGTAGAGTCTTCTCTTGTGTTGTTGGAAGAGGGTGTTTGCTATGACCAGTGCATTGTCTTGGCAAAACTCTATTAAATAGTCTTTGCCCTGCTTCATTCCGTATTTCAAGGCCAAATTTGCCTGTTACTCCAGGTGTTTCTTGACTTCCTACTTTAGCATTCCAGTCCCCTATAATAAAAAGGACATCTATTTTGGGTGTTAGTTCTGAAAGGTCTTGTAGGTCTTCATAAAACCATTCACCTTCAGCTTCTTCAGCATTACTGGTTGGGGCATACACTTGAATCACTATGATATTGAATGGTTTGCCTTGGAGATGAACAGAGATCATTCTGTCATTTTGAGACTGCATCCAAGTACTGCATTTCGAACTCTTCTGTTGACCATGATGGCTACTCCATTTCTTCTGAGGGATTCCTGCCCACAGTAGTAGATATAATGGTCATCTGAGTTAAATTCACCCATTCCTGTCCATTTTAGTTCGTTGATTCCTAGAATGTTGACGTTCACCCTTACCATCTCTTGTTTGCTCACTTCCAGTTTGCCTTGATTCATGGACCTGACATTCCAGGTTCCTATGCAGTATTACTCTTTACAGCATCAGATCTTGCTTCTATCCCCAGTCACATGCACAGCTGGGTATTGTTTTTGCTGTGGCTCCATCCCTTCATTCTTTCTGGAGTTATTTCTCCACTGATCTCCAGTAGCATATTGGGCACCTAATGACCTGGGGAGTTCCTCTTTTGGTATCCTATCATTTTGCATTTTCATACTGTTTATGGGGTTTTCAAGGCAAGAATACTGAAGTGGCTTGCCATTCCCTTCTCCAGTGGACCACGTAATGCTCAAAATTCTCCAAGTCAGGATTCAGCAATATGTGAACTCTGAACTCCCTGATGTTCAAGCTGGCTTTAGAAAAGAGAGAGGAACCAGAGATTAAATTGCCAACATCTGCTGGATCATCGGAAAAGCAAGAGAGTTCCAGAAAAAACATCTATTTTTTGCTTTATTGACTATGCCAAAGCCTTTGACTGTGTGGATCCCAATAAACTGGAAAATTCTGAAAGAGATGGGAATATCAGACCACCTGACTTGCCTCTTGAGAAATCTGTATGCAGGTCAGGAAGCAACAGTTAGAACTGGACATGGAACAACAGACTGGTTCCAAATAGGAAAATGAGTACGTCAAGGCTGTATATTGTCATTCTGCTTATTTAACTTCTATGCAGAGTACATCATGAGAAACGCTGGACTGGAAGAAACACAAGCTGGAATCAAGATTGCTGGGAGAAATATCAATCACCTCAGATATGTAGATGACACCACCCTTATGGCAGAAAATGAAGAGGACCTAAAAAGCCTCTTGATGAAAGTGAAGGAGGGAAATGAAAAAGTTGGCTTAAAGCTCAACATTCAGAAAATGAAGATCATGGCATCTGGTCCCATCACTTCATGGGAAATAGATGGGGAAACAGTGGAAACAGTGTCAGACTTCATTTTGGGGGCTCCAAAATCACTGCAGATGGTGACTGCAGCCATGAAATTAAAAGATGCTTACTCTTTGGAAGAAAAGTTATGACCAACCTAGATAGTATATTCAAAAGCAGAGACATTACTTTGCTGACTAAGGTCCATCTAGTCAAGGCTATGGTTTTTCCAGTAGTCATGTATGGATGTGAGAGTTGGACTGTGAAGAAGGCTGAGTGCTGAAGAATTGATGCTTTTGAACTGTGGTGTTGGAGAAGACTCTTGAGAGTCCTTTGGACTGCAAGGAGATCCAACCAGTCCATTCTGAAGGAGATCAGCCCTGGGATTTCTTTGAAAGGAATGATGCTAAAGCTGAAACTCCAGTACTTTGGTCACCTCATGCAAAGAGTTGACTCATTGGAAAAGACTCTGATGGTGGGAGGGATTGGGGGCAGGAAGAGAAGGGGTTTGAAGGGGTTGACAGAGGATGAGATGGCTGATGGCATCACAGACTCGATGGATGTGAGTCTGAGTGAACTCCAGGAGATGGTGATGAACTGGGAGGCCTGGTGTGCCGCAATTCATGGGGTTGCAAAGAGTCGGACATGACTGAGCAACTGATCTGAACTGAGCCCTTAGCAATTTACATAGTTAATGCAAGCTCTATAAAATTACCAATAAAATATTTAACAGAACTGAAACAAATATTTTTAAGAATTTGTATGGAATACAAAAACCCTGATTGCCAAAGCAATCCTGAGAAGGAAAAATGAAACTAGAAGAATAAGGCTCCTGACTTCACACTATACTGCAAAGCTACAGTCATCAAAACAGTATGGTACTGGCACAAAAGCAGAACTATAGATCCATGGAACAGGAGAGAAAGCCTAGAAACAACCCCACACACCTGTGATCAATTATTTTGTTACAAAGGAGGCAGGACTACAGAATGTTGAAAAGGCAGTCTCTTCAATAAGTGGGGCTGGGAAAACTGGATAGCTACATGTAAACATTGAAATTAGGATATTCTCAGCCTACTGTATCACACACACAAAAGAGAATTTTACTTTTTGAAATTAATGCTTATTTTTTTGCCAGTTTTTTAAAATATCCTAAGGAAATCTAATAATGATGTGTCAGAGACAAAATTTTAAATATGTGTAGGCTATAAGGTTAATATAAATTAATATCAATAGGAATCTATTCTATTTAAATTATTAATGACATCAGTCAAGATGCTCCTATTCTTATTTCTTCTGCATTTGATAAAATATTCTCAGAGAAATGTTAGTATGTCTCACTACGATTATATATTTTTTTCTTTTCTCTTATATTTCTTCTGATTTTTGCTTTATGTATCTTTGTTTCTTTGTTGTTAGGTATTTAATGGCTTATGATGTCTATCTTCTTTGAGAATTGTACCTTTTATCATTAAAAATATTAATCTTTGTTTCATTTAAAAATAAATAAATTCAATTAAAAATGAACAGAATATTCTCAGCCCCCTCACTGCCTGAGATGGCCCACACTCTGTCTATGGAATCTGTTTCTCTCTAAATACATCCAATTCTTACCTAAACAAAAGAATATTATCTAACACCACACACAAAAAACTCTTAGAAGAAAACCTAGGTAGAACACTATTTGACATAAATTGCAGTAATATCTTTCTGGATCCACCTTCTAGAGTAATAAACAAAAGTAAACAAATGGGACCTAATTAAACTTAAAATGTTTTGCACAGCAAAGTAAATCACTCAAAATGAAAAGACAACCCACAGAATGGGAGAAAATATTTGCAAATGATGCGACCAACAAGGGATTAATTTGCAACTGACACAGTATTAATCTCCAAAATATTCAAACAGCTCATGAAGCTTAAAAGCAAAATAACAAACCACTCAATCAAAAAATGGGCCAAAGATCTAAATAGACATTTCTCCAAAGAAGATATACATATGGCCAGTAAACACACAAAAAGCTGCTCAACACAAGTAACTAAATATTCAGTTCAGTTGCTCAGTTGTGTCCAACTCTTTGCAACCCCATGAATTGCAGCACACCAGGCCTCCCTTTCCATCACTAACTTCCAGAGTTCACTCAAACTCATGTCCATCGAGTTGGCGATGCCATCCAGCCTTCTCATCCTCTGTCGTCCCCTTCTCCTCTTGCCCCCAATCCCTCTCAGCATCAGAGTCTTTTCCAATGAGTCAACTCTTCGCATGAGGTGGCCAAAGTACTAGAGTTTCAGCTTAAGCATCATTCCTTCCAAAGAATACCCAGGGCTGATCTCCTTCAGAATGGACTGGTTGCATCTCCTTGCAGTCCAAGGGACTCTCAGGAGTCTTCTCCAACACCACAGTTCAAAAGCATCAATTCTTCAGCGCTCAGCCTTCTTCACAGTCCAACTCTCACACCCATACATGACCACAGGAAAAACCATAGCCTTGACTAGACGGACCTTAGTCGGCAAAGTAATGTCTCTGCTTTTCAATATGCTATCTAAGTTGGTCATAACTTTTCTTCCAAGGAGTAAGCGTCTTTTAATTTCATGGCTGCAGTCACCATCTGCAGTGATTTTGGAGCCCCCAAAAATGAAGTCTGACACTGTTTCCACTGTTTCCCCATCTATTTCCCATGAAGTGATGGGACCAGATGCCATGATCTTCATTTTCTGAATGTTGAGCTTTAAGCCAACTTTTTCACTCTCCTCTTTTAGAGACATTCAAATCATAACTAAAATGAGGTCTCACCTTACACCGGTCAGAATGGCATCATCAAAAAGTCTACAAACAATAAATGCTAGAATAGGTGTGGAGAAAACGGAATCTCCTACACTCTTGGTGGGAATGTAAATTGGTGTAGCCACTGTGGAGAAAAATATGGGAGTTTCTTAAAAAATGAAAAAAAGAGAAAACATGATCCAGCAATCCCACTCCTGGGCATATCTGAAGAAAACCATAATTCAGAAGGATACATTCATCTCAACATTCATTGCAACACCGTTTACAATGCCAAGACACTGAAGCAACCTAAATCTCCACTGACAGGGGAGTAAATAAAGATATGATATATATACATGTAAGGGAATACTACTCAGCCATAAAAAGGAACAAAATAATGCCATCTGTAAGAACACGGATGGACCTAGAGCTCATAATACTAAGTGAAATCAGACAGAGAAAGACAAATAGATGCTATCACTTATATGCAGAATCTAAAAAGATCATACAAAGGAATTTATTAACAAAACAGAAATAGACTCACAGATTTTGAAAACATGGTTACTAAAAGGGAAAGGGTAGTAGATAAATTAGAAGACTGGGATTTACATATACATATTACTATGTGTAAAATAGATAACCAGCAAGGAACTAGGGTAAAACACCAGGAATTCTACTCAATATTCCATAATAAGCTATATGGGAAAAGAACTGGAGAAAGAATGGATATATGTATATGTATCATTATAACTGAATCACCTTGCTGTACACCTGAAATTTAATACCTGACGAGTTAGTTTCAACTGCAACTCAGCATAAAATAAAAATTAAATTTAAAAAGACAATGATATAACTAAGTTGAAAGTAAGGGAACACTAGTATTTCCCCTAATCTATTTCTTTTGATGGATCTTTTTTTTTTTTTTGTAAAAATCAGAAATCCAAATATCCAAAATGATTTTGGAAGATGTTTTCTCAGCTGTATTCAGGTTATGACTTACCTGGCCTTAAAATTGTGGAATTTTAAAAAGACAAGAGAAAGATTTTGATCATAGTTGCATCAATGTGTCATCTGTAACTACCTGGAGGCAGGGAGCAATTATTTGACTGATAAAATAGATTAGTGAAATAATTCTACATGACATCTGTGTTTTTCTTTTTAATGCAAAGTTTCAAAGTGAAATAAGTTTAATTAAGTGGAAAGATAATCCATTATTAAATAAGATAATGAAGCACATATTGGAAACAAATGGCATGGTAAAAGCTTAGAGTTCATGGTTAGGATAAGACAGTGAAATAGTTTGAGGCAATACTTTCTTGATTATTTTTAAAAAATCAAGACTGCTAGATCTTATCTACATCTTAAGCTAGGCAAGGCCAAATATTCCTATTTCATTACCTACAAACTGCTCTGAAAATACAATTACTTGAAGTGGTTTGATGTCCCTTGTCAGCCAGCGGTAACTGTCTGTGCTAACGAGGCAAGGACAGCAGTGTGGTATGTAGGGTGCAGTTCTCAGGGAGCACGTGCAGAATCCTAATAAGCATTTAATTTCTTTTACTTGGAGAAGCCTGCAGTGCCTTAGGGGGAATGTAATCACAGATTTGCAGAAATGAGTAGGAAAACCACACGTGCAGAGGGGCTTTGCACTGCTTACTCTTGGAATCAGGTGGTGTTCAGTGGTACCTTAAATGAAGCCTGGCCTTACAGGTTGCCCTTGGGTAGCTTCAGCCATTACAGCTGAGTTCTGAGAGTTTAGCTTTAGAAGCAACCAGGGTTTGAATGACTTAAGCCCTCACTTCCTAAAGACACTCAGGACCAGGTGGTTGAATGAGGATGACTCTTTTTCCTGTGGTTATCTTGGATGGGGGGTGGGTGGATGACATTGGGCAGATCAATAGGTATGAAGGCAAATTATTTGCAAAATGGCATTAGGGTATGGCTTAGCAGTCTATTATCTCATTTAAGACCTAGATTCTTACCAACCTGTTTTGCCCCATGTGACTAAAAACTGCCTTTTACATGAAAAGTTGGCTAAATTTTTAAGCTCTGAAATTGTAGCCAACTTTTGATGTTTCTTTGTGGGCTTCCTGGGCGGCACAGTGGTAATCTGCCTGCCAATACAGGCGATGCAAGTGACCCGGGTTTGATCCCTGGGTTGAGAAGATCCCTGGGTTGGGAAGATCCCTTGAAGGAAATACAACCCACTCTTAGTATTCTTGCCTGGAAAATTCCATGGAGAGAGGAGCCTGGCATCCATGGAGTCAGAAAGAGTTGGACACGACTGAGCATACATACATGCACATATCCTTTGTAGGAAGCAGTTAGAAACCAAGCTCTGGTGGGAGCCTTACTAAAAATGAACAGGCAAGAAGGGAGGAAGAATAGAGAAAGAGGCTTAGATCTTAATAGTCTTCAAAGTTTCTAACTTAGCCCTGAAAGAGCTGAATGTGACAAGAGATGATTATAAACAAAAACTGGGTACAGGAAGTCCTAAATTCCTGCCCCTCCCACCATACCCAACATTAATTCCTGTAATTCGGCCAATAGCAGGTAAATCCAGGCTTCACTCAAAGAGGAAAACTTGTTGAAATGAACCCATGAAATGTTTTTCACAAAGTACTTAACCTCACCAGCATTCAGTTTCTCATTTGTGTTTATTATTTATTGATACTGCAGAAGAATCAAGTAATGAATCAGGTATTGGTAGTAAGTACTGCAAACAATTATGAACTTACATTATCTTCACTTTATGTCATGTCAATCAGTAATATTCTACATGTTACCCTTAATATTTTGGAGTCATTGAGGTGATCCTTCTGCACCCACGGAATTGATTTCATTTTATTGGCAGACAGATTCTCATTTATTTTTCATTAATTGGTTAGGTTTCCTCAAATTTCAAATGCCTATTAAAAAAACACTATAGGTAGTATATGCTTTATATTAAAGTGCAGAGCTCCATTTAATGGATTGTTTGGCTAATTTTCTTTTAGGAAAATAAGCAAATTAATTTATACAAGCTATTAATACCAATTATTAATGTTTTTCATTTTGTTGGTTTCAACCATCTCTGCATGACATACACTGCAACAAAATGAAGATTGATTTCACTAAGTTTGGCAACAATGCAGTATTCTATAACCTTTGCAACAATGCTTATTTGAAAGGCTGGGTTTAATTATTCTATTTTTTCCCCCTGCATCTCAAGATGCTGATAGGTAACAGTTCTATTGCACTTGACAGTTAAAAGTAAATTCATCAGTCTTCCTACACTGCCCTTGATGCTTTTCACATAAGGAGACTTTAATATGCCCAACAGAAAAGCACCAGCCTGGCTTATCTGCCTTAGTTTTTATACATGGGCTGGAGGTGGGAAGAAAGTCAGCTACAAAGCAGGGCAGGAAGCAGGCCTGCTGGGCAGAATAGAACCTGACTTGGCCTGTTCTAAGACTGGGTTTTCTGGATGGCTCAGTAGTAATGAATCTGCCGGCAATAAAGGAGACTCAGGTTCAATCCCTGGGTTGGGAAGATCCCTTGGAGGAGGAAATGGAGCCCACTCCAGTATTCTTGCCTGGAGAATCCCATGGACAGAGGAGCCTGGCAGCCTACAGTCCACGGGGTCACAAAGAGGCAGACATGACTGAGCACGCATGCACGACTGGAACTACAGGTGCACTGGAATTCAAGACCTTATAGAACAAAGGGGCCTGCGTCTTCCGGGCACTGCATGGCCTTTACATGACTTTCCAGTTACGTCTCTTTTGATGTCTTCTCATTTTATCCCTCCTCCCTAAGCACTGGCTCCCTGACCCTCTCTCTGTTCTGCTGTTTACTTGTTAAGTCATGCCCAACTCTTTGCGACCCCATGGACTGCAGCACGCCAGGTTTCCCTGTCCTTCACTATCTTCCAGAGTTTGCTCCAGACTCAAGCTGTTGCTTATTCAGGCATTTGAACCCTTCCTGACTCTGGCTCTCTGGGCTCTGCCTCATGACCTTTATGCATTTGCTCCTGCTGCACCATCTGAGCAGCTCAGCACTTCCTTGCTTTGGATGTCATTTGCACTCTGGGGCCCTTGTCCTGCTCCTGGTCCACGGAATATGGTTCAACAGTGGGGAAGGAGAACAGGGCTTTCTGGCTCTCCCCCTCTGTGAGGCAGCCAGGCAGGGCAGCTCCCTTCTAAGTCATGATGGGCAGGCTAGGTACTATGATTGATCAGGGCCCCAAATAATCAGCCAGGACATACATTTGAGGATCTTTTAAAGCTAAATGTGGTATTAATAACATAAAGGCATCTATCTCTCATGATTGCTCTTCTCCCTTCCATATCCTAACCTTTCTCAACATTGAATCTATTCCATCAGTATTTGAATTTCAATTAATAAGACTGTGACTGGCTAGCTATTACATTTAGTGGCTTAACATTTTGAAGAGAGGTAGGAAACATTTTATGTTCCCATGTTCTGGACAGTAGGAGCTGTGTTTATAAAAGGATACAACCCACAGGGACACAGTGAAGGCGATAGAGGTGACAGTCCCAAATGCCTGCTTTTCCTGCGGGCCTGACCTTCTCATTAGCTGTTCTGAGTTTTCACCCGATCAACACCTAGCCATGCCGCAGAGGAAGAGACTGTCAGCCCAGAGCTACTTTTAACTGGGATAGGGAGTTAGAATGTTCAAGATTTGTTTATATACATAGCAGTTAATTAAATCTCACGGAGGTGAAGTCCATCTTGAACGCATTCGAGCTGTAACTCATGGCATGTTTGCCGGTGTTGCTGGTGTGATAATTGATGTAACAGTCATCAGTCCTTCAAGTATCTACACTCATTCAGGAGACACACATGGTTCCACTTTGGGAGACTTATGACCTAAATATCTTAAATGCAGCTTTTCCAATTTCCTGCTGATCTCGCTGGTCTGTCTGAGAGGAGAGAAGCAAGATTGATAAGATTTGCTTCAGAAAGAATATTAAAGCAAGGAATAAACAAGGTAGCTTTATTTGGTCAATATTCGATTAGACTTTTTTGTCTTTATTCTGACTGTTTAGATGGTGGGGTTGCATTTCTTTGTTATGCTCCAAGGAGGATTTAATTTTCCTGGGGGAGAATGTCTGAGAAATGTCTGACACGTTAAGATAACCAGATTTTTGAAAAGCCAGCCACAAGGATAAAGGTGTTTAGTAAAATGATAGGAATAATGAAAACTAAAACCTGATTAAAAATGTGATTTCTTGCTCCTGCCTGGCCCTGCAGTTTACGCTTCATTTAAGCTTCAGTAGAAGTCCCAAGGAATAGCCTGGATTCTAGAAGCCAAATCTGCGCCAGTCACAGTCTAAACGGAGTTTCTCATTTCTGGAGGACATGATGTCTTTCTAGCTCCATCCTGATATTACAAGGTCTCCATGTCACTAAACACTGGGCATGCCTGGCTGGGCTCTCTCCCTTCATTGTGCCCCTCCCCACCCCTCATAATGGATAAGGGTCCTCCCTGCCCTTTGGATTTGCCTTTGGGTATGGGGGAGGTGGCAGTTCAAGAGGAGGTCTCACATAATACCAGTTTTCTGGATCATTTGATTTATTTAAATACCTACAATGCCAAGGCCCCTGGGCATTCATCCAACCAACTGCTTATGTTCCATAAATAATGTCAGCCCTGGGACTCAACTGAATTAGGCCAAAGGGCTGTGTCCCCTGTTCCCTGAAGGTCAAGAGCTTTTGAGAATCAGTGTATAAGAACTTTTTCAGAAAAGTACTCCAAGTACAAATTTTTCAGAAACACTGTCTCATTTCATATTCAAATTTCAGTGCATATCAATAATCTATGTGTAGGGTTTGTGTCAATTGGCATGGAGAAAGGAGCTCTAGAAACTGATGTGGAGAATTAGAATTTAACACTACTGATTAACCCTAACAGGTTTACATTAAAAGGCAAAGTCTAATAAGCTGATGTTGAAATAGCAGTAAAGAATTCAGATTGATTAATTATTTTTTCAAATGTCAAGGTCAAGGAGAAATTCAAGTAGAAGTCTGAAAATTCAGATTCCGTAATAGTTGCTCCTAGACCCTAATGACTAATATAAACATATTGTACTAAGTTTATATTTTTATTTGTTTTTATTTTAATTGGAGGATAATTGCTTTACAGTGTTTTACTGGTTTTTCTGTACAACAATGCAAATCAATTATAACCATATATATATATAATATATATGGTAATATACCCTCCCTCTTGAGCCTCCTTCCACCCGATCCCAGCCCTCTAGGTCATCACAGAACACCAGGCTGGGCTCCCTGTGTTATACAGCAGCTTCCTTCTAGTTAGCTATTTTTACACATGGTAGTATATATATATATGCCAATGTTTCTTTCTCAATTTTTCCCACCCTCTCCTTCCCCTGCTGTGTCCACAAGTCCTTTCTCTATGTCCATGTCTCTATTCCTGCCCTGCACATAGGTTCATCAGTACCATTTTTCTAGATTCTAAATATATGCATTAATATACAATATCATTTTCCTCTTTCTGACTTGTTTCATCACACTAAATTTAAATGAACAAATCCTTGAGTCTTCACAGTGAACCAGCACTATAATCAATAAATTTGTTTCTTCCTGCCAGATAGTTAGGAGATGAAGCAGTGTTTGGATACTATTTGGTTACTCAAGAGAGAGGGGGAAGTCACTTTCAGCTAGTTGCTACCAAGGGGATATCCTGGGTAATATGATGCCCATATCACCATGCAGAAGAAACAGATGTAATTGCATGTGATCAAAGACACCCACAAAATGCTCAGCAGACCCACTTTGAGGAGACCTGGGGACAACAATCAAAGAATAAATCTAGTTGTTTTTAAAAATTTCCCCAAAGTGCTGTTTTCTATAGGAACTGATTCTCTAAGTCCTTCTTTTCTATTATCCCCTCCCCCACTCCCTGTGCCAAGATGAACTCCCTTGTGCTCTCCTACTGCCCTCCCCCTTCACCCCACTCAGCACTCAGAGGGCAAGGCATGGCCCCCGCTACATTAATCCTCTCCTTCAGCCCTCTGCAGCTGAGACTGTACTGCCAAATTTGCACAAACCTTCATCAAAGGTTGGGTGATCTTGGAGAGCAAGTGCAATACAACATACAGTAATTGATGTTGACACTTCAAGGGGGTGCCCAGGGTCGCTCCACAAGGCCTGCCTCCCTGTGTTGGCAGCCACTCACCACCCTCATCTATTCCTTGCCTAGCCCCCATTTGCAACCACCACAGTTCCACTGGGCATCTTAATACTTTAGTTATTTGAGGATCCATTTGTATCTGGTACAGAAAAGGAAAGCATTTCTTTCCCTTTTTGGTTTAGTCTGTCTCCCAGAACTGTTTTCTTACCCCAGAAGCCGCCTCATCTCAGGATGACTGAATAGGAAAGTCTACTTCATTCAACAGACCCCACTCCTGACTCTTATGGGACATTATGGTCCACTAACCCAAAATATAATTGCATAAAAAACAGTGTTGTTATTTAGTCACTAAGTCCTGTCTGACTATTTTGTGACCCCATGGACTGCAGCCCTACGAGGTCCTCTGACCAATGGGATTTCCCAAGCAAGAATGCTGGAGTGGATTGCCACTTCTTTCTTCAGGGGATCTTTCTGAACCAGGGGTTGAACCCATGTCTCCTGTAGATGAATTCTTTACCACTGAGCCACCAAGGAAGCTCCAAAACAGTGTTATCGAAGCCTTAAAATGAAAACCACAATCACAGAAAAGTAAACTGATCACACTGATCACAGCCACGTCTAACTCAATGAAACTATGAGCCATACTCTACTGGGCCACACAAGATGGACGGGTCATGGTGGAGAGTTCTGACAAAATGTGGTCCCCTGGAGAAGGAAATGGCAAACCACTACAGTGTTATTGCCTTGAGAACTCCATGAACATTATGAAAAGGCAAAAACATACAACACTAAAAGATTAAATCTCCAGGTCAGTAAGCGCCCAATACGCTACTTGAGAAGAGTGGGGAAATAGCTCAAGAGTGAATGAAGAGGTCAAACAAAAGTGGAAACAATGCCCAGTTGTGGATGTGTCTGGTGGTGCAAGTAAAGTCTGATGCTCTAAAGAACAATATTGCATAGGAACCTGGAATATTAGGTCCACAAATCAAGGTAAATTGGAAGTGGTCAAGCAGCAGATGGCAAGAGTTAACATTAACATTTAGGAATGAGTGAACTAAAATGAATGGGGATGGGTGATTTAATTCAGATGCCCATTATATCTACTACTGTGGGCAAGAATCCCTTAGAAGAAATGGAGTAGCCCTAATAGACAACAGAAGAATCTGAAATGACAGAAATGATCTCAGTTTGTTTCTAAGGCAAAACACTCAATTTCACTGTAATCCAAGTATGCCCCAATCAATAATGCCAAAGAAGCTTAAGTTGAATGGTTCTATGAAGACCTACAAGACCTTCTAGAACTAACACCCCAAAACAGATATCCTTTTCATTTCAGGGGACTGGAATGCAAAAGAAGGAAGTCAAGAGATATCTGGAGTTTGGTCTTGGAGAACAAAATGACGCAGGGCAAAAGCTAAGAGAGTTTTACCAAGAGAATGCACTGGTCATAGTAAACACTCTCTTCCAACAACATAAGAGGTGACTCTACACATGGACATCAGATGGTTTCAAATTGATTATATTCTTTGCAGCTGAAGATGGAGAAGAGGCTTGTAACGCTGTATAAGAGGCAGTGATCAAAACCATCCCCAAGAAAAAGAAATGCAAAAAGGAAAAATGGTTGCTTGAGGAGGGCTTACAAATAGCTGAGAAAAGAAGCAAAGTGAAAGGCAAAGGAGAAAAGGAAAGATAGACACATCTGAATGCAGAGTTCCAAAGAACAGCAAGGAGAGATAAAGTCTTCCTAAGTGAACAATGCAAAGAAATAGAGGAAAACAATAGAATGGTAAAGACTAGAGATCTAATCAAGAAAATTAGAGATACCAAGGGAACATTACATGCAAGATGGGCACAATAAAGGACAGAAAGGGTATGGACCTAACAGAAGCAGAAGATATCAAGAAGTGGCAAGAATACACAGAAGAACTATACAAAAGGATCTTAATGACCCAGACAAGCACAGTGGTGTGGTCATTCATCAAGAGCCAGACATCTTGGAGTGTGAAGTCAGCTGGGCCTTAGGAAGAATCACTTACAAACAAGGCTAGTGGAGGTGATGGAATTCCAGCTGAGCTATTTCAAACCCTAAAATATTATGCTGTGAAAGTGCTTCACTCAATACGTCAGCAAATTTGGAAAACTCAGCAATGGCCACAGGACTGCAAAAGGTCAGTTTTCCTTCCAATCCCAAAGAAGGGTAATGCCAAAGAATGTTCAAGCTACCACATCAGTTCAGTTCAGTTCAGTTGCTCAGTCATGTCCAACTCTTTGCGACCCCATGAATCACAGCACGCCAGGCCTCCCTGTCCATCACCAACTCCCAGAGTCCACTCAAACCCATGTCCATCAAATTGGTGATGCCATCCAACCATCTCATCCTCTATCATCCCCTTCTCCTCCTGCCCTCAATCTTTCCCAGCATCAGGGTCTTTTCAAATGAGCCAGCTCTTCACATCAGGTGGCCAAATTATTGGAGTTTCAGCTTCAAAATCAGCCCTTCCAATGAACACCCAGGACTGATCTCCTTTAGAATGGACTGGTTGGGTCTCCTTGCAGTCCAAAGGACTCACAAGACTCCTCTCCAACACCACAGTTTAAAAGCATCAATTCTTTGGCACTCAGCTTTCCTTATAGTCCAACTCTCACATCCATACACGAGCACATAATTGCACTCATTTAACATGCTAGCAAGGTAATGCTCAAAATCCTTCAAGCTAGACTTCAATAATATATGAACTGAGAGCTTCCAGATGTACAAGCTGGATTTAGAAAAGGCAGAGGAACCAGAGATCAAATTGCCAACATCTGTTGGATCAGAGAAAAAGCAAGAGAGTGCCAGAAAAACATCTATTTCTGCTTCATTGACTACACTAAAACCATTAACTGTGTGGATCACAACAAAATGTGGAAAATTCTTAAAGAAATAGGAATACCAGACCACCTTACTTGCCTCCTGAGAAACCTGTATGCAGGTCAAGAAGCAACTGTCAGAACTGGACATGGAACAATAGACTGGTTCAAAATTGTGAAAGGAAGACATCAAGGATGTACACTGTCATCCTGCTTATTTAACTTACATGCATAGTACATCACACAAAATGCCAGGCTGGATGAGGCACAAGCTGGAATCAAGATTGCCAGGAGAAATATCAATAACCTCAGATATGAAGATGACATCACAGACCACAGATAATTAGAAAAATGTCTCCAAATGACCTCGGTCCTAAGCATTCAAATAAAACCTTTGTAAGTGTCACATGGTTGACTGCTTTCTAGATATCTTAGAAGGTTCTAGGAGCTACTCATCATCACAGTGAAGTATGAACCCAAGAGATACCTGACATCAAATAAGCATAATAATTCCAAATGCAAAGAGTAGGGGATGTGGGGTCAAGGAGATTTCAACCCTGCTCTAATGGAGACCAAACATGGAGGGAAGATGGCAGGGGGCAGAAGCCGCAGCTATTTACCTATAAATAACGGCTTCTGAGAAGTGAAATGACTGTCAGCACTTTATGGTGGTGCAGATTTGCAAGTCCTGCCAATAGCACGGTAGTTCTCCAATTCTACCTGCCTGAGAATTTCCTGATGCATTTGTTTAAAATGCATGTTTCTAGGCCCTATTTCCAAAGACACTGATGCACTAGATAGGATGTAGTGTTCATGATGAGCATGTTTAAAGCACCAAATGTAATTCTGATGCAGGTGGCATCAGACAGTGAGGTGACAGAATTGAAACCTTGGGCCCAAGGTTTCAATTCTGTGACTGTGAAGACATGTTAGTGCGTGAGCAAACCACAGCAAGACTCACAGAGGTATGGAGGAGCTACGCAACAATGTACTGTCTGCTCAGAGAAGTATAGTAGGACTATTACAGAGTAGTGTCTATCAGGCCAATTTCTCCTCTCCTTACAGACCTAAAATTTGAATACAGAGTAAGAGAGGCAGACATAAAGGAAAGCATCAGTTAAGTACTTTTAAATTATTGTAGATTGCTAGGCTCTTGTTCTTATTTCTGGTATTTTTTGTTGGTGGGGGAGGACAAGTCATACACTAAAGCAGCATTCAGGCAGCTTGCCTTTAAGTTATAAGGATACTGATAATTTTTAATATTTAAATACTAGGATGGGTTTCTATATCAACTTTGTGGAATATAATGTTCATGTGTGTATTCGTATGTTGTAGTCCAAACCCCTGGTCCCTCAGAACGTGACTGTATTTGGAAATAGTGTCTTTAAAGAGGTAATTAAGTTAAAATGAGATCATCAGGGTAGGTGTTAATTCAGTATGACTAGTGTCCTTGTAAGAGGAGGAAATTTAAACATAGAGCAGATGACATAAAAGCACAGGAAGAAGGCAGCCACCTACAAGCCAAGAAGAGAGGCCTCAGAAGAATGCTGGGTGGTTGTTTATCCCACCAGCCTGCAGCACTTTGTGATGGCAGGCTTCACAAACTAAGATACTCCTAAAACTCTTAAAATCTCCCAGAGCTTGTTCAAACTCATGTCTGTCGAGTTGGTGATACCACCATCCAACCATCTCGTCCTCTGTTGTCTCCTTTTCCTCCTGCCTTCCATCCCAGCATCAGAGTCTTTTCTAATGAGTCAGCTCTTGGCATCAGGTGGCCAAAGTATTGGAGCTTCAGCATCAGTCCTTCCAATGAATATTCACGTTCAGTTCCTTTATGATTGACTGCTTTGATCTCCTCTGGTCCAAGGAACTCTTAAGAGTCTTCTCCTACACCACAGTTTGAAAGCATCAATTCTTTGGCACTCAGCCTTCTTTATGGTCCAACTCTCACATTCATACATGACTACTGGTAAAACAATAGCTTTGACTATACAGACCTCTGTCAGAAAGTAATGTCTCTGCTTTTTAACACGGTGTCTAGGTTTGTCATAGCTTTTCTTCTAAGGAGCAAGTGTCTTTATTTCATGGCTGCAGTCATCATCCACAGTGACTTTGCAGCACAAGAAAATAAAGTCTGTCACTGTTTACATTGTTTTCCCATCTATTTGCCGTGAAATGATGGGACTGGGTGCCATGAGCTTCATTTTTGAATGCTGAGTTTTAAGCCAGCTTTTTCACTCTCCTCTTTCACCTTCATCAAGAAGCTCTTTAGTTCCTCTTTGCTTTCTGCCATAAGAGTGGTGTCATCTGCATATCTGCAGTTATTGATATTTCTCCCAGCAATCTTGATTCTGGCTTGTGCTTCATCCAGTCTGGCATTTTGCATGATGTACTATGCATATATGGTTGATTCCCTGGTGGCTCAGATGGTAAAGCATCTGCCCACAGTGTGGGACCCTGGCCGATCCCTGGGACAGGAAGATCCCCTGGAGAAGGAAATGACAACCCTCTCCAGTACTCTTGCCTAAAAATTCCATGGATGGAGGAACCTGGTGGGCTAGAATCCATGGAGTCACAAAGAGTCGGACACGACTGAGCGACTTCACTCACTATGCATAGACGTTAAATAAGCAGGATGACAATATACAGCCTTGACGAACTCCTCTTCTGATTTGGAACCAGTCTATTGTTCCATGTCTGGTTCTAACTGTGGCTTCTTGATCTGCATGCAGGCTTCTCAGGAGGCAGGTAAGGTGGTCTGGTATTCCCATCTCTAAGGATTTTCCACATTTTGTCGTGATCCACACAGTTCAATGGCTTTAGCATAGTCAATGAAGCAGATGTTTTTCTGGCATTCTCTTGCTTTTTCTATGATTCAGCGGATGTTTTCAATTTGATCTCTGATTCCTCTGCCTTTCTAAATCTGGAAATTCTCAGTTCATATACTGTTGAAGCCTAACTTGGAGAATTTTGAGCATTACTTTGCTAGCGTGTGAGATGAGTGCAATTTAGTAATAGTTTGAACATTCTTTGGCATTGTTCTTCTTTGGGATTGGAACAAAAACTGGCCTTTTGCAGTCTATAGCCACTGCTAAGTTTTCCAAACTTTCTGGCATATTGAGTGAAGCACTTTCACAGCATCATCTTTTAGGATTTGAAACAGCTCAGCTGGAATTCCATCACCTCCACTAGCTTTATAGTGATGCTTCCTAAGGCCCACTTGACTTCACATTCCAGGATGTTTGGCTCTAGGTGAGTGATCACACCATTGTGGTTATCTGGGTCATGAATATCTTTTTGTATAGTTCTTTTGTGTATTCTTGCCACCTCTTCTGGGTATCTTCTGCTTCTGTTAGGTCCCTACAATTTCTTTCCTTCATTGTGCCCATCTTTGCATGAAATGTTCCCTTGGTGTCTCTAATTTTCTTGAAGAGATCTGGAGGAGTCAACTGGGGAGAGGAGGGCTTCAAACAAATAAGTTCAATCTCCACAAACCCCAAACCAGCTTACTTCCTCCTTGCCTTTCTAGTTAGGGAGAGAACTGATAGCTCCTTTCCATTTTCTAAATGGAGCCTCTTCTGGTTTTATAATTATTTTCTTTAAGTCTTTATTGAATTTGTTACAATATAGCTTCTATTTTACATTTTTGACTCTTTGGCCCTGAGGTATGTGGGATCTTAGTTCCCTGGTAAGGAATTGAACCTGTACCCCCTGTATTGGAAGGCAAAGTCTTAACCACTGGACCACGAGTAAAGTCCCTAGTTTTATAATTATTAAACGTACCCATACATAGGCAGACTGTTTAACATTGGAGAAGTGTTTATGTGTATGCAAGTGGGGGAGTATATTCTGGAAACATTTCATTTGGGGAGAAAAATGGGTTACATTCCACCCTCATCAAAATACCTCCCCCTAAGATGCATCTCTGCATTCAAAAGGCTCAGGCCTCCATCTGAACACAGCTCCCTGGCAACCTCCTGGACTTTGATGGAACTGTTTTTAATGGGCCTTTCTCTGGCTGCCTGCAGTAACTGAGAGGCACCTACAGCATAACTTTCTGCTTTTGGAGATTCTAATCCTCACTGATGAGCCTTCTGAACAGGACTACCTCCTCATTCTCTCTCACTAGTCTGGTCATTCTTCCCACGTTAGTGACAGAAACGTTGGAGAAAGGATAATGCTTCAAATCAGAAAAAAGCTTCAGTTACCTTAATATAAGAGTTAGGAGATGAATGCCTCACTCTACTCCTTGCTCTTGCAATACTTAGCATTAAATCCCCTCTTGGGCTCTACAATTTTATCACTGTCCCAAACAAGGCTGGTTCTTAAAGAGAACTACCCTCCCTCATCCCACAAATCCACCCTGATTTCTTGAGCATCCTAAATACTTCTGAACATAACCAACTTTTAGGCCAGTTGTCTACAGTTAAGAAACTACTTTAAAGGACACCACTATCATTCTTACACAAGCAGAACTTGTCAACTAACAACCTCAATTTCCTATTAACCTTCAGCATGAAGGTCATCCAGAGGATCAAAAAGAACGGCCATAAAAATCCACAAATCTATAGTGATACTCAGAAAAGGGGTGAGTAAGGAAAACTTACCAGCAGCTCAATACAGAAGCAATATAAGAATCACCAAATCTCCATTTTGAACTTCCAGTGTAATAGCTGATTCAGGTAAGAATCAAAAGAAGGTAAAAATTTTGTTGAAAACTTTTAAAGAAATCAAGATATTTGTACTCTGCCAAAAATCAGCCCACAAATTCTTACAAATTGTAAAGAAAAATGTACTTTTCTGGTGGAAATACCCAGCAGTCATCAGCTCTGCATCAGTAATACTGAGACAGCAGGACATTATATGATATTAATTTCACAGCATCACCTATGAAGTAATTTTGGTGACTCTGTTTGCTATAGACTGGATGTCTGTGCCCAAACCCAAAATTCCTATGTTGAGACCTCATCCCCAGGGTAATGGTATTTGGAGGTGGGACCTTTGGGAGATGATTAGATCAAAAGGGCACAGCTCTCATCAGTAGGATTAGTGCCCTTACAAAAGAGACCCTACAGAGTTCACTGCCCCTTCTGTTATGTGTGGGTACAAGCAGGTCTACTGCAACCCAGAAGGGGGCCCTCACCCAACCATGGGGGCACCCTGGTCTCAGACTTCCAGCCTCCAGATCTATGAGAAATTTTTGTTGTTTATAAGCCACTCAGTCTACAGTATTTTTGTTAAAGCAGTGTAAGTGGACTAAGATGATATTTAACCTGAATCTGCTAACACTTCTAAAACTAATTTCTAGTGTATACTAAATGCTAAAGAAAAAGTAAACGATTCATGTGGAAACCCTTAAGAAACACATAATGTGGGACATTCTCTAAGACAACTAGCCTGGACTCCCCAAAATGTTAAAGAAGCAGGAGTGGTGGCTGTTAAAAGTTAAAATGGACAAAAAAGACATAACCAAAGGCAATTCATGAAACTTGATTAGATCCTAATGTTGAAAAAACACGAAGACATTTTTCAATGAGTATGGAAATTTGAAAAGACTGGATACTACATGGTAAAACCATCACTGTTATTATTCTTAAGTGTACTATTGTCTATTGCAGTAGTAGAAGTGGAAATACCCGATTTTTAGGAGCTGCATTCTGAAGTTTTTAGGGGTGAAATGCTCTGATGTCTGAAGTTGAAGAGAAGAGCAGATAGAGCAAAATACTGTTTGTGGGGCAGCATATTGGCAGGGAACACACGAAGCTCTTCCTTTTTAAGAAGAACTGCTCTGCAGTCACGTCCTACAGAGAGCCACGTGACCCCACTCAAGGGCGTTTGGTCCAGCGCCTCCAGACTCTGGCCTGGGGACCTGAGTTCTGCAGCGGCTTTCTCACCTGATGGCCGGAGCTCTGCTCTGTGTGCTGGCACTGGTTTTCCTTTCTGGAGGTGCAGCTGGGAGCACACAGGCAGCCAGTAAGAATGCTGTTCCACACCCTGAACTCCTTATTTCCTACAAGCAGTGAGGCAGAAAGGAGGCCTGAGTTATGGCCGAACCCAGCCAGGTTCAGCTAGCAAGCTTTTCCGGCTATCTAACAACCTGGTAATGATTAACCTCACGACAGAGTCCAGCAAGTTTGGACCCTCAGCTGGCACAAAACAATTGCCAATAATTGCAACGACAACCACGATTCTTGAGTACTTACTAAGTGCCAGACACCAAGTGCCTTATGTACCATAATGTATGGATTTACAGGAGCCATCAAACTTAATCATAGCATCGTTAAGTACGATTATCCAGGACTGACTGAAACCTTCAGCAGAGGCAAAGGCTAAAAGTAATTTGCAATAGTACTCACGTTCAAAAGGCTGAGTCATCTTTGCTTGAAAAAATGGGAATTGATGCTGGCGGTGGGAGGAGGTTCAGTATTTCTTTCCCAAAGAACCTTACTGTGAGTCACCCCCTTACTGCTTCAAATCTTGGCCTCCATAACCGTTTATCACGAGGAAGAATGTACCATTGTCAAAAATTACGGCTGACTTCCTGACATCCGGCAATCAAAGCAGGAGAAGCAAAGCCCTTTCAACCTAACCCAGTTGTTCCCTCCCAGGCCATCGCTCATCAGCTACTTGCTACTCTTTTCACACATTAGTGTAGAAAATTCTAAAGACTAGAGCAGATGCTCCTCTTCAATATTACTGCAGAGAGTTATCCATGGTGGGAAAATTAAGCTTCAAATATCCCTTGGTGATAGAGTAAACGGGGAAAAAGACCTACACACACTGAGGAAGTTAGACAGGCATTTGAATCTTGGAGGTCGGCAGCTGAATTACAGGAATATGGACAAAAACAAGAAGGGTGGACGATCCTTTAGCAACTGACTCCAGCATTTAACTGCCTAGTAACTACACAGAATCAGTAAATTTTACTAATAAAAAGGCACCCTATCTTGCAGCCATTGGAATTGAAGGGGAGCAGAATACACTATGCCAAAATAAGACCACAGGGATTCAGGACATGCCACCCCAAAGATGTCACTTGGATATACTGATTATTTTGAGCTGTAGGCACTTCAACGAGAGTAAATGTAGAGAGATGCTTCTTCCAACTCCCTTATCTGCCTAAAGACAGAACTTCCAAAACCAGCTCTGCTGTCATCAGTCCCTTCCCTGGAAGTTTCATCAACTGGGAAGATTGACTTATCACAAGAGAGGAGACTGGATGTTGACATAAACTCACAAACTTTGTCACAAACTCTCATAGCGCTCACCTACTCTTCAAGGGCCCCCTTCATCCTTCCTAAATACCATTCACTCTCCCTTAAAAGGCTTAGATCTGTCTTCCCTTTCCCTATTAAGATGGTCTAATCCCCAATTCTCTGCCACCTGAGAGAGTTACTAATTATCCCCTGGTGTTGCCCATGATGAGGTAGGCATGTTAATAAACATGTTTTTCTCTTGTTAATCTGTCTTTTATTATAAAAGTCTCAGGTAAGAACTCAGAAGGGTAGAGGAAAAGTCTTCTTCCTCCCCTGCAGAATAAATGGGCATCACTGCAGGCAATAACACGATGAAATCTCATATAATTTTGAACAAAAGAAGCCAGACACTGAAAAGTACATACTGTGACTATATGGGCTTCCCTGGAGGCTTATTGCTAAAGAATCTGCCCGCCAGCGCAGGAGAAGCAGGAGATGCTGGTTTGATCCCTAGGTGGTAAAGAGCCCCTGGAGGAGGAAATGGCAACCCACTCCAGTATTTGTGCCTGGAAAATCCCACAGAGGAGTCTCACAAAAGACTCAAACAAGACTTCGCAACTAAACAACAACAATAAATTACTATAATTTATTAAAATTTTTAAAAATTTTAAAATATGTATATAGAACAAATTTCAAACCAAGAAAAAAATAATAAACACCATTAATATTCAGAATAGTGGCAACTTTTGAAGACAGTAGAAACTTAGAAGGGTCACCATGGACATGGAGTATCTCTGGGGGCTGCTCAGTTTCTATGTCTTCATGTGGGTGCTGGTGACACAGGTGTGTTCCACATGTGAAAATTCACTGAACTGTACTCTTCTGTGTGTACTTTTAATATGTATGCTATACTTCAAAGTTTAATTTAAAAATGTGACAACAACCAAAACCACAATGAGATATCACCTCACATCTGTTAGAGAGGCTATTATTAAAAACAAATCAAAACAAAACAGAACAAGACAACAAGCATTGATAAAAGATTTGGAGAAAAGGGGGCTCTCATGCATAGCTGGTTGGAATGTAAATTGGTGCAGCCACTACGGAAAACAGTATGGCCATTGCTCAAAAATTAAAAATATACCTACTGTATAATTCAGCAGTTCTACTCTGGGTATTTATTCATACCCAAAGGAAATGAATTTTCTGTCTCAGATAGATACCTACATTCTGCCATGTCAATGCAGCATTGTTAGTAATAGCCAAGAGATGAACATAATCTATGTGTTCATTGATGGATGAAGAAAATGTGAAATTATATATATGTATGCACACACATACACGCATAGTGGAATAGTATTCAGCCATTAAAAAGAGTGAAATCTTGCCATTCTCAACATGGGTGTATCTTGAGGTTATTATGCTTATTGAGGTCAAACAGAGAAAGATAAATATTGTATGTTCTCATGCATATATGGAATCTAACAAGCAAGCTCATAGATATAGAAAACAGATCGGTGGCTGTCAGAGGGATGGGGGAGACAGTTTGGGATCTGGGACCCTTTGCTGCAGTGCATGCACCTGGACAAAATACAAAGAAACTATATAGGACTAAAAATAGCTGTGAGCATGTGCAGTTTGGGCAAACTATGAACAAGACACAAAAAGACCATAAACTCAACTGCCACTTCTGAGGAGCTGGGGGCAAAAGCTGGGTATTGCACATGCTCCCTGCAAACAGTGCCACCAAGGGGTGGGTAAATACCTAATTCACTCCTCTGGCCCAACCTCTGAACCTGTCCCTACCCTCCCTCCATCAGAGGAACCAGCTCCCACACCATACCAGGGAGCAAGCAAGGGAAACTGTTTCTTGTTTCCACTCTCCTTTGCTGCAGCAGAGGCCCCAGTAAAGCCTTGCCTGAATCTCTTGTCTGGCCTCTTCTCAATTTCCATTGATTAAGGAGGCCAGGAACGCTGGCCAGTAACAGACTCTGTGGCACCCAACATGGGGCAGGGGGAGGAACTGGGCGCCTCTGGGACCACAGGATGCAGCTTCCCAATGGGTTAACAAGTAGCCACCTGAGCCTCTTGTTTCAGTGTCAGTCTCTTGCTGGTCCCGGGGGCCTCAGTACCTTAATTCAGACAAAACTTTCCCCCTCTCCTTTATCCCTTTCCTCTCCTCTCTATCTCGTTCTCTTTTGCCCTCTCCTATTTCTCTGACCCATCCTTCTAAGACAGTGGACGTCAGGCAGCTGCAACATCATTCCTCTCAGCTTGTGAGACATATTCCTTTGGGCCAGCAATGGCTCACCTTGATGGGTGACAAGCTGGTGTGCAGACCTTGGTCCAGGGGGTTCTCCCTGATGGGAGATTTATGAGAATGACAGAGCTTTAACTTCGTATGATGTAGTGGCTGGAAGTCAGATCATCCCACTCTCACCTTTATTTTCCTGCTATCTGTTTCCTGTCCCTCTTTTCTTTACCTTGTCCTTGATCTTTATACCTGCACTCCCATCCCCTTTATCCTGAAAATCTCTTTGTCTATAAGTTTCTGTCATTAGTCTATGCTGAGTAAAAGAATCTTTGTCTTATGTAGTGTTGCCTGTTCAACTTCTCCTACAAGTCTCTGCCAAAACTGTGGGCACAGTGGAGCATTTAAACCTTGAAATACAAATGCAGCCCACATTACCTGAGACTCCATCCAGCCTTGGGTTACTTAGTGGGATTTTAAAGAGAGAGAGAAAAAGAAGAGCTTGCATTTCTCTCTTCTGACTTTGCAATGTATCTACGCTCTCAGGAACTGTCTGATCCATCTATAGTCCTCCAGAGTAAGGAGGAAAAAGGCCTTTTAAACTCATGCAGATGATACGTATGGCTGATTCATGTTGATGTATGGCAAAAGCCATCACAATATTGTAAAGTAATTATCCTCCAATAAAATAAAAACTCAGGCAGGAAAACTATGAGATCTCTGGTTTTGTCTGTCTTTAAAAATTAGCTTGTAAATGAGCTGCATTTAGTTTGCTTAAATCGAGCACTTGAGACACAGGCCCAAATCAGGAGCACCACTGGGTTTATAATTCCCCACAGGGAACAGAAGCCAGGAACCACATAGAAGGGAAAGTGTTCAGTCATGTCCAACTCTTTTTGAACCATGGACTATAGCCCGCCAGGCTCTGCTGTCCATGGGATTATTCAGGCAAGAATACTGGAGTGGGTTGCCATTTCCTCCTCCAGGGGATCTTCCAGATCCAGGGACTGAAGCCATGTCTCCTGTGTCTCCTGCATTTCAGGCAGATTCTTTATCCACTGAGCCATCTGGGAAGACCAGGAACCACATAATCCAATGTGTATTAGAAGGAATGAGAAAGTGCATCAGAAAGCCAGACTATATGTATCAAAAACTCAACTATCAAAAGATTAAAGGAGTGACACAAGCAGAAAAAGAAAATCTAGTTCTCTTTCAGGGATGGCTTGTGGAGGGTTTTAGAAATAGTGATTCATCCTCACCTGAGGGTCAGTCCATCCACTCCTGCTAGGACAACATTTTATCAGCCAGTCCATCCCTGATATTAGGCCAAAGTTACAATCAGACCCACAAACTCCCATGCCCCCATCTCCTAGAGGTAGCCTTTGGGGTATTTAATAACTGAGATCAAGCTGAGGAGGAAGACAGAATCCAAGTGAAAACAGGCAGGCCAGGGCTCGTGCAACCTCAGGACCACCCAAGGGGGCCAAGAAGTTTTAACCATCTGTCTGGAGGTAAAACCAGCAAGGCAGCATGCTTCAAATGCAAGTCAACTAGCCACTGTGCCCATGAATGCCAGGAAGTGCCCCAGGTCCCAGGTCCATGCCCAGTCTGTAAACAAACAGGTCACTGGAAGTGGAACCGTCCCCAGTCCCAAAGGGGGAGAGGGGCTCCTGATCCTGAGATGGCCATCCCAGACAATTGAGGCAGCCCACAGATTCTGGGGGCAACCTCCGCCCCCACCCTATGGGGATATCTGTCTCCATCAAGGAGCCCCAGGTGATCCTTGAAGTGGCAGGCAAGCTACCAGCGGTATTTTTCACAGAACTAGAACAAATAATCTCAAGATTTGTATGGAAATACAAAAAACCTCGAAGAGCAAAAGCAGTCTTGAGAAAGAAGAATGGAACTGGAGGAATCAACTTGCCTGACTTCAGGCTCTACTACAAAGCCACAGTCATCAAGACAGTATGGTAGCAGCACAAAGACAGAAATATAGATCAATGGAACAAAATAGAAAGCCCAGAGATAAACCCACATACCTATGGACACCTTATCTTCGACAAAGGAGGCAAGAATATACAATGGAGTAAAGACAATCTCTTTAACAAGTGGTGCTGGGAAAACTGGTCAACCACTTGTAAAAGAATGAAATTAGATCACTTTCTAACACCACACACAAAAATAAACTCAAAATGGATTAAAGATCTAAATGTAAGACCAGAAACTATAAAACTCCTAGAGGAGAACATAGGCAAAACACTTTCCGACATAAATCACAGCAGGATCCTCTATGATCCACCTCCCAGTATAATGGAAATAAAAGCAAAAATAAACAAATGTGATCTAATTAAAATTTAAAATTTAGAGAAACTAAAACAAAAACAAAAAAAATAAACATGTGCATTATGATCATGGAAAACCGCCCCACATTCTACGTCTGGTTTTAGTCTTTCAAAGTGGAATACGGCCATCAGTATTAGTGATGACAACCTCAGATGGTTCTGTAATGTAATTTGGTTTAAAAAAAAAATTAAAAGCTTCTGCACAACAAAGGAAACTATATGTAAGGTGAAAAGACAGCCTTCTGAATGGGAGAAAATAATAGCAAATGAAGTAACTGACAAACAACTAATCTCAAAAATATACAAGCAACTTATGCAGCTCAACTCCAGAAAAATAAACGATCCAATCAAAAATGGCCAAAGAACTAAATAGACATTTCTCCAAAGAAGACATACAGATGGCTAACAAACACATGAAAAGTTGCTCAACATCACTCATTATCAGAGAAATGCAAATCAAGACCACAATGAGGTACCATTTCACACCAGTCAGAATGGCTGCAATCCAAAAGTCTACAAGCAATAAATGCTGGAGAGAGTGTGGAGAAAAAGAGAACCCTCTTACACTGTTGGTGGGAATACAAACTAGTACAACCACTATGGAAAACAGTGTGGAGATTCCTTAAAAAATTCAAATAGAACTGCCTTATGACCCAGGAATCCCACTGCTGGGCATACACACCGAGGAAACCAGAATTGAAAGAGACACATGTACCCCAATGTTCATTGCAGCATTGTTTATAATAGCTAGGACATGGAAACAACCTAGATGTCCATCGGCAGATGAATGGATAAGAAAGCTGTGGTACATATACACAATGGAGTACTACTCAGCCCTTAAAAAGAATAAATTTGACTCAGTTCTAATGAGATGGATGAAAACTGGAGCCGATTATACAGAGTGAAGTAAGCCAGAAAGAAAAATACCAATACAGTATACTGACACATATATATGGAATTTAGAAAGATAGTAATGATGACCCTGTATGTGAGACAAGAAAAGAGACACAGATGTATAGAATGGACTTTTGGCCTCTGAGGGAGAGGGAGAGGGTGGGATGATTTGGGAGAATGGCATTGGAACATGTATACTTTCATGTAAGAAACAAAGTGCCAGGCTATGTTCAATACAGGATACAGGATGCTTGGGGCTGGTGCATGGGGAAGATCCAGAGAGATGATATGAGGTGGGAGGTGGGAGGGGGTTTCAGGATTGGGGGATCATGTACACCTGTGGCTGATTCATGTCGATGTATGGCAAAACCAATACAGTATTGTAACACAGAATAAAGTAAAAATAAAATTAAAAAAAAAGAAAATCAATGTTAAAACTGATACAGGAGCCATTTACTCTGTTCTGATCTCTCATGTTGGGCCTCTTTCCTTCAAAGATTGTGCAGTGACTGATGTCATTGGACAGCCTCGCACCCATCATTTCACTGGGCCTCTCACTTGCCAATTTAAGCTCCATCTGATCTCACATTCCTTTTTAGTTGTGCCTGAAGGTTTGACTCCAGTAGTGGGGAGAGACCTTCCGGGCTCCCCTCAGGGCCATATTAGGACTACAAGGCCCCAAATAGCCCCTTTTCTCGACCCTAAGACAAATCAGCTGTTAAAACAACGGCCTACTCTCAGACATATTCTACACACAGCTAAACTGACAGTTTGCGACAAAGGAATCCCTGGAAAGGCTGTAAGTGTGAAACTTGTAAAAATTACCCTTAAGCCAGAACCACTCACCCTAACAAGAGATCATACTCCAGAAATTTGGAAGCAAAAAGTATTTTCAACCCCTCATAGATAAATCCTTAAAACATGGCCTCTTGGTGCCCTGTCAGTCTCCATGCAATACCCCTATTCTGCCAGCTGTTAAGCCAAATGGGGAATATGGAATGGTACAAGACCTTAGTGCAGTGGTCCTATACATCCCCTTGTGGCCAATCCTTATTATTAATTCAGGTTCCTGGAGATGCTGAATGGTTTACTGTTCCTGACCTCAAGGATGCCTTCTTTTGCATCCCAGATCATCCCTCATCTCAGTATCTATTTGCCCTCAAGTGGACTATCTCTACTAAAGCCAAATGCAACAATATACCTGGACAGTATTGCTGCAAGGGTTTCAGGACAGCCCACACTTGTTCATCCAGGCCCTACTAACAAACTAAGGGAAATACACCTAAAAGAAGGAACTATTCTATAGTATGTAGATGATAATATGTAATACCCTCCATGAAGGCATCAGATCAAAGTATCATTGAAGTCCTTAATTTTCTTGGGGCATAGGGTCTCTCAGAAAAAGACACAAATTTCAAAACAACAATTTAAATATCTGGGATATATTATAAACCCTGGAAGTAGACAGTTATCTCCAGATAGAAAACAAGCTATATTTCACCCAAGTTCCCCAAAAGACAAAGAAACATTTAGAAACATTTTCATGCCTTCTAATGCATGACAGGACTTTGAAGAATTTGAATTCCAAGATTTGGACTAATGACTAAGCCCCTATAAAAAGCCACTAAAGGCCTAGGTATAAAACCATTACTTTGGACTGGGGAACAAGAAAGGGCTTTTAATAATATCAAACAGGCCCTCACCAGATCTCCTGCTTTGGGTGTCACCTTAAAAAAGCCATTCATCTCATACATAGCTGAAAAGGAAGGGACAGCTCTGGGGATCGTTATACGGAAGCCAGGTGCAGTTCAGAGGTGTAGCTCAGACCAGAGGCTATTTTTCCAAACATCTAGATGCCATGGTCTGATGTTGGCCTGGCCACTTCCAGTAGTAGCTGCCATTGCTTTATTAGTGGAAGAAGCTAACAAGTTTACCTTTAGACAGTCGCTGAAAGTCCAGACCCCATTAACTACAAATAATTCTGGAGATAAAAGGTCATGACTGGCTAACTGCAAACCTCCTTACTGAGTACCAGGCTTTACTTCTTGACTCCTCAGAGGTAACCCTCAAAATTTTCCACACCTTCATTTAGGCAACACTGATGCCTGTTGAAAGCCCAAAACTAACATGTTCCTGCCTCAAAACCCTGGACCAGGTCTATGCCTGTAGGCTTGATATAACAGGCCAGGCCACAGAAAACCCTGAGGAGGAAAGGTTTACTGTTGGGAGTAGTTTACAATTAACCACCAATCCTCACTATTCAATATGGGCGGGGAAATTGGACACTGGTTCTTTGGATCTCACAAGGTGTAAAGACTTTCTGGCAGGAGATCTTCACTTTCTCATAACCCTTCTCTTTTCAGTCATACTGATTTATGATCTATTTCCTCTAGTGTTCCATTGTCTTCCCTCTTGTTATAAATCTGTGACTAAGACTTTTTGATTCAAAAAGAGACCTGAGACCAATAGGTCCAGATGTCCCGTTAAAAAAAAATAGACACACATGTTAGACTTTAACTCTGAAATTAACCACTGTCCATCCGAGCGGAACGGCCTCACAGCCTTGACAGGAGCAATGCTGCCTCTGCTGTCTGGTCAACAGTTAGGGAAGCCCTCCCAAGGTCAGCGCTTCCTTTCCTTTTCTAGGCCCTTTTACTGGCAAGTATTGCTGTCCTTTTGGCCCCTGTTTAACCTTTAGGTTAAGTTTGTATTTTTAGGTTCCAACAGTTTCAACTGAGTCACATGATGGCTCAAGGGATTCAATCCATTTTAGCAGAGAATGACCCAGGTAGCAAAGATCCGTGGAGCAACCAGCTAGAAACTTCTACAGGGGGTGGGTGAAATGGGTAAAGGAGGTCAGAACGTACAAATTTCCAGTTATAAATCATGAGAATATAAGGTACACCATGGTTGAGATAACTAATAATGTTGTTTAGTCGTGCAGTCATGTCCGACTCTTTGCAACCCTATGAACTACAGCCTGCCAGGCTCCTCTGTCCATGGGATTTCCCAGGCAAGAATCCTAGAGTGAGTTGCCATTTCCTTCTCCCGGGGATCTTCTTGACCAAGGGATTGAATCTGAATCTCCTGCATTGGCAGGTGTATTCTTTACCATTGAATGACCAGGGAAATCCAATAATACTATATAGTATACCAGAAGACTGCTAAAAGAGTAAATCCTAAAAGTTCTCATCACAAGAACAAAAACCTGTAACCATGTATGGGGACAGATATTAACTAGATTTATTGTGATCATTTTTGCAGTATATAAAAATATTGATTCATATCATATACCTGAAGCTAATATAATGTTGTATGTTAATTATATATTTTTAAATGAATAAATAGAAAGACAACTTAATATTCCTATACCAAGAGATCTGACTTCTACTTCCAAAACAACCTTAGAAATGGTGCTATGTAAAAACATCCACTCAAAGAAGTGAGATCTCAAGGCATTTAAGAACCAACATCTTAAGTCCATGTATAAAGTGAAATTAGACACAGATTCTGCAATAGCTATACAAATAACTCTGCAGGCATTAGTAAGACTGCTGAGAAGAGTAATTACAGAGGCCTTTGATCCTCTATTATATCTTCTATCTGGGATTTCCAAGAAGACAGCAAACAAACAAAGCCCAGCAGTGAGCTGCCAAAGCCCTCATGTCTTCATCTGTGCACCGCACCAACCCTAGACCCTGCACCTCTACATGGCAGCTGCTGAATTCAGGGAAGGACCAAGGTGGTACTAATGTCCTGACATGAAAACAGTATTAAATCAAAACTCCATGTAAGTTCACTTCTGTCTGGTCTTTATAAGCAGGATCCCAATCAGAGAGCAAATCTATGCCTTTCAGGTTGGCATTTACCCTAATATATCAAGTGCTATAAAAGCAAGAATGAACAAGAGAACTTGAGAGATTAGTACAGTCCATTACTTCAAACTTCCCAAGCCTATTTGACCTTACCTACTGTTATGACCAACCTAGATAGTATATTCAAAAGCAGAGACATTACTTTGCCGACTAAGGTCTGTCTAGTCAAGGCTATGGTTTTTCCTGTGGTCATGTATGGATGTAAGAGTTGGACTGTGAAGAAAGCTGAGCACCGAAGAATTGACGCTTTTGAACTGTGGTGTTGGAGAAGACTCTTGAGAGTCCCTTGGACTGCAAGGAGATCCAACAAGTCCGTTCTAAAGGAGATCAGCCCTGGGATTTCTTTGCAAGGAATGATGCTAAAGCTGAAACTCTAGTACTTTGGCCACCTCATGCGAAGAGTTGTCTCATTGGAGAAGACTCTGATGCTGGGAGGGATTGGGTGCAGATGGAGAAGGGGACGACAGGGTGAGATGGTTGGATGGCATCACAGACTCGATGGATGTGAGTCTGAGTGAACTCCGGGGAGTTGGTGATGGACAGGGAGGCCTGGCGTGCTGCAATTCGTGGGGTCACAAAGAGTTGGACACGACTGAGCCACCGAACTGACTGACTGCTATGGGTTGTATTGTGACCCCGCATAATTTGTATGCTGGAATACTAACCCACAGTCCTCATGACCTTATTTGGAAACAGGGTCACTGTAGATGTAAGTAGGTAAGATGAGGTTATTACACAGGAGTAGGGTGGGCCTGAATACAAGAGTGGCACTCTTATAAAAAGAAAAAAAAAAAAAACCCTTAGGCATATGTACACACACAAACACACAGAGAATACCACGAGAATATTGGAGTCACACAGCCATAAGGAAGTAACAGAAGCTGGAGAAAGACCTGGAACACATTCTTAGTGCCCTCCAAGGGAGCATGGACCTGCTGATCCCTCCATCTCAGACTCTGGCCTCCAGAACTATGAACTGTTTAAGGTCCCAGGTCTGGCAATGTTGGTGAACAAGGCACTTTTATTCTTATCTTGGAGATGAAGAAACAAGTATAGAGAAGTAATTCAGGATGCTGTAAGTCTGAAAGCCCCCATTGGCCAGGATTAGAACTCAGAAATCAAGAAAAAAAGTGCTCCAAAAAGTTGTAAGAAGTAAAAGCATGAAAGAAATGGCAAATTCTCCTTCCCCAAAGGCCTGCTAACTCCTTCCGGGAGGGATGAGGGTGGTCCTGTCTACAGAGAAAGGGGCCTAATGTGTGTTCTCAAAAGTGCTCTACCCCTGCAAATCTAAGCCAACACATTGTATCTGCACTGAGATTTGTAATTCCCAAGGAGAGAATGAATTGCTTTCAAAGGGCTGAATCTGCTAAAAAGAATGTAGTGACTGAAAGTGTGGGAAGGAAAAAAAGAGGATGTGAATAGAAATGATGCTGTAATGAGACTTCCAGGGAGGCTAGCAGTTCAGAATCACTTCTGAACTTTCACATAGAATTAATCTGCATCATGTTCCAACACTGTCAGTCCAGTGAAGAACTTGCACAATGGTGTCCATTTCAAATGCAACCACAGAAAATAAAAATGAACCTCCAAAGGAAATCAATGTTCAAGTGGGTTTTATAAATTGATCTCTACTGTGTGACAGCTATGGCTCAAATCCAAATTACAGCAGACATCGGTAATACCTAGATTGCATTTAATAGTAGCTGGAACAATATGGCTAGAGTCAGATTTTATGAATTAGAAAGCCACACATTTAAGAAATATTAATTGAGCACATACTGCAGGCTGGATGCGGTCCACCCATTCAAAGTCAGATCCAGGGGTGAACAAAATAGACACCAGCCCTGTCTAAAAGCCCTCACAGATTTTAGAGTGAAGCTGTCAAACTGGAGTTCAGAGGTAACTCACAGCGGTAATAATCCGCTGCTGTTTAAAGGAGAAATTTTAGTGACAATCACCTTAGAAATTTCTATTTGTTCTTCTGAGTCTTACAGTTAGCCAGACCTCTATGACTATCACTGAAGTCAGCACAGATGCTGGGCTCTGGCTCCTCTTGGGTACAGTGTATGGACTGGGAGGAACGTTCCCCTTCATGTGTATACCAACTCCAAAAGACACCAAAGGGCAGCTTGAAAAAGCCAAGGTCACTGATTCAATCTTCCCAGGACAAGGTAACTTCAAGAAACTGTACTTACTATCTTGGCTGACAAGTCCACATTTCAAATCACTGGTTTATAGATAGGAATAGGCCCTCAAGCAAGAAACAGGAAAAGCATTTCTTGAACGAAGAGGGAGAAAGCCAACAGAGATGACGATCCAGTTATGGCAGGAAACAGGCCTCCATCCAGCCATCACTCTGCTTTCCCAGGGGAGGCAGGGGTGCCAGGAGCACTCACACTACCTTATTATATGAGATGCCCTCTGGCCTTCAAGGACCCTCCCCTGGCCTGACTTTGTAGCACTATGACCTGACAGCCTCAGCCCACCGAGTAAACTAAGAGTGCTGGCCAGTCACATCCTCGTGAATTCCAGGATTTCCTGCTCCAGGTGAGGACCCAGCAGTTCAGAGAAGCCTCTCTGATAGCCTCTTCAGCTCTTCCTGAAGCAGCAGTTCTTGCTACAAGGAGCAGCAACTCAGTTTTAGCCAAAACTACCCTGTTGGGACTTGATACCATTCTAACCTATCTTCTTTCAAGATAAAATCCAGTCATCTTCAGTCAAATGATGAATTGAAAGCTAGATGCCAGTCTGATTAACTTCAGTCTTTACATGATTAAATTTGCCTTTTATCCGCTAAAGAGATGCCCAGCACTTTGAGGATAGAGTCTTATACACTGTGCTAATGGTGCTGACCTTTCACTGTGGCTCAAGTGAGCTCAAATACCGCAATTTTAGTTGCATGTGTTAGTGTGGATGTGCTCAACTCACCAACTTTAAAACAGAAGATACATGAAAAAGGATGAAAACCTTAATAGCCACTCCCTTCAAATCACTTTAAAAACCTCCTTTGAGAAGCTGCTCTAGTGTAGAAATTTTCTTTTAATTATAGTTACCGCTTCTTACTACATGTCACCTCTTCTTTAAGAAAAAATCAAAATGTTGAGAAATATGATTGTTTCCAAATACACAGAGAACGTATTTTTTTTTTTTGGAGTTCATCTATTATGTCCAGGGACTTCCCTGGTGGCTCAGACGGTTAAGCCTCTGTCTACAATGCAGGAGACTCGGGTTCAGTCCCTGGGTCGGGAAGATCTCCTAGAGAAGGAAATGGCAATCTACTCCGGTACTATTGCCTGGAAAATCCCATGGACAGAGGAGCCTGGTAGGCTACATGTAGTCCATGGGGTCACAAAGAGTCGGACACGCCTGAGCGGCTTCACTTCACTATTATGTCCAGATGGCTATATAAAGCAAGCCAGAGATCCAAGCCCGCACCTGCCTGCACTGCTGGAAGCCTGGTAGGTTGCAGTGTCCGCAGAACTTCTGTAGAAGTCACTGGGACTGCTTATGCTCTGGGTGCGGCCCCAGCAATGTCTCTTGCCTTGTCTTTTACAAAGTTGCAAGGGACTTCCCGAGAATTAAAAGTGTCCTGTGGCATTTAACAGAACACCAGTCACTAAGTAGTCCATGGCCGGCCATGCATTTCAGGTAGCCAGCTGCTTGGCCACCTGCAGCCAGAGGCACTGACTGTCATCTCCATGGATTATAAATGCCTCATGTAAAGGGTCAGGGGCGCCTGCAAACAGTGTGAATTCTAGGCTAGAAATGTTTTATTTCTCCCCACTAAGCATCGCTTCCCCCCTCCTCCCTGTGTGACCAACTCCAACCCCAGAAATGTTAACTTTGACACTTCACTTCTGAGGACTTTACAAAACTGCCTTGAAAACCTCAAATTTAAAACATTCTTGATAATATTCTCCACTAAATAAAGGCAACCAAATTTCTGTTAGGGGATCTTTTTCCTTTGTATTTTATTTTAATTAGAGTAAGGATTTCTCTGCTATTTTTTCAGGCACTATATCCTCACTACACAGTTTATTTATTAGATCAAACTAATGACATTTTAAAAACTCCATCACACTCTCTTTTGCCACATTCTCTCTTCACCTCCTTTTGCCTCCTGACTTCTGTCTGGGTTGCCCTTTAGCCTTTCTGTCTGCTGTGTCCTTTGGATGGTCTGGGCAGGGGGACCAAGACCAGGACCCCGGGAGGAATCCAGCAGACTGTGTGGAGGAGACCCCTGTGGATGGTAGAGCACAGTTAGCCCAGGAGATACTAAAGTGCATTTAGGAGAGGCGGAGAAGGCAATGGCACCCCACTCCAGTATCTTGCCTGGAAAATCCCATGGACAGCGGAGCCTGGTGGGCTGCAGTCCATGGGGTTGTGAAGAGTTGGACACGACTGAGCGACTACACTTTCACTTTTCACTTTCATACATTGGAGAAGGAAATGGCAACCCACTCCAGTGTTCTTGCGTGGAGAATCCCAGGGGCAGAGCCTGGTAGGCTGCCATCTGTGGAGTCGCACAGAGTCGGACACGACTGAAGCGACTTAGCAGCAGCAGCCCCTGATCTTATTTTTAATTTTTTTTTTAACATTTTTTTTGAGGTGGATCTTTTTTTAAAGTCTTTATTAAATCTGTTACAACATTGCTTCTGTTTTATGTTTTGTTTATTTTTTGGCTGTGAGGCATGTGGACTCTCAGCTCCCTGCATAGGAATTAAACCTCACCCCCTGCAATGGAAGACAAAATCTTAACCACTGGACCATGAGGGAAGTCCCAACCCTTGACCTTAAGCAGTTCTCAGCCTGGATCTGGGAGAGTACTCTGGAGAATTAGAAACAGCCCTGCACACAGAGCAAAGGGGAGGAGCTACTCAATATCCAGGGCAGGCTTTGGTGATAACACCAATCAGACCCCCTATCAAGGGGATAATGGCAAAAGCTTCTGGACCAACCTAACTCACCAGGGGCAGACACCAGCAGGAAGGAGAACTACATTCCTACAGCCTACAGAAAGGGAATCACAAACACAGAAAGCTTAACAATATGAGATGACAAAGAAATATATTGCAGATGATGGAACAAGATAAAAACTTATGAGAACGATTAAATGAAGAGGAGACAGGCAATCTACCTGAAAAAGAACTCAGAATAATGATATAAAGAGGACCTAAGATCTCAGAAAAAGAATGGAGGCATGTATTAAGAAGATAGAAGAAATGTTTAACAAAGACCTAGAAGAACTAAAGAACAAATGAACAGATGAACAATACAATAACTGAAATGAAATATACACTAGAAGGAATCAATACTAGGGTAACTAAGGCAGAAGAATGGATAAGTGACCTGAAAGGCAGAGTGGTGGAATCTCTGCCATAGAACAGAATACAGAGAAAAGAATGAAAAGCAATAAGGACAATCTCAGAGACCTCTGGGGCAACATTAAATGTACCAACTTTGAATTATAGGGTTCCCAGAACAAGAAAAAGAGAAAAGGGTTGAGAATACACTTGAAGAGATAATAATAAAATAAACTGCCCTAATTTGGGAAAGGAGATAGTCCCAAGTAAAGGAAGCACAGAGAATCCCAGACAGGACAAACCCAAGAAGGAACACACTGAGACATATTAATCAAACAAAATTTAAATACAGAGAAAAATATTAAAAGCAACAAGGGAAAGGTAACAACACACAAGGGAATCTCATAAGGTTATCAGCTGATTTTTAATAGAAACTGCAGGTCAGAAGGGAATGGCGTGATATATTTTATGTGATGAAAACAGAAAAACCTACAGTCAAAAATTCTACACAGAAAAACTCTCATTCAGATTTGATGGAGAAGTCAAAAGTTTTACAGACAAGCAAAAGCTAAGAGAATTCATCAACACCAAACCTGCTTTACAACAAATGCTAAAGGAACTTCTCTCAGGGAGAAATACAAGAGAAGGGAACAAAAGAGGAAGGGAAGAAAAAAGACCGAAAAAAATAAAGCAAGTGGCAATAGGAACAAATATATTGATAGTTACCTTAAATATAAATGGATTAACTACTCCAACTAAAAGATAGATTAGACTGGCTGAATGGATAAAGAAACAAGACCCATGTATAATGCTTTCTACAAGAGTCTCTATGCATCAGAACTAGGGGCATAAACAGACTGAGAGAGGATGGAAAAAGATATTCTATGGAAATCAAAAGAAAGATGGAGTAGCAATACACGTATCAGACAAAACAGACTTTAAAAACTGTTATAAGAGACAAGGAAGGGGCTTCCCAGGTTGCTCAGTGGTAAAGAATTTGCCTGCCGCTGCAGGAGACAGGGGGTCCATCCCTGGCCTGGGAAGACCACGCGTGCTGCAGAGCAGCTAGGCCCATGTGCCGCAAGTATGAAGCCTGTGCTCTAGAGCCTGGGAATCACAAATACTGAGCTCCTGTGCTGCGCCTACTGATGCCCGAGCACCCTAGAGCCTGTGCGTCTCCACAAGAGAAAGCCCCCACTCACCACAACTAGAGAAAAGCCCACGTAGCCGTGAGGACCCAGCACAGCCAAAAACAAAGTAAATGATTAATTTTTTAAAAGAGACAAGGACACTGTATACTGATCAGGAGATTAATCCAAGAAGAAGATGTAACAATTGCAAATATATACGCATCCAACACAGGAGCACCTCAATATATAAGGCAAATGCTAATGGTCATAAAAGAAGAAATTGACAATAACACAGTAATAGTGGGGGCTGTAATATCCCACTTACACCAATGGACAGATCATCCAGAAAGAAAATTAATAAGGAAACAATAGCCTTAAATTTCCTCAGAGAAGGCAATGGCAGCCCACTCCAGTATTCTTGCCTGGGAAATCCCACGGATGGAGGAGCTTGGTAGGCTGAAGTCCATGGAGTTGCTAAGAGTCCGACACAACTGGGTGACTTCATTTTCACTCTTCACTTTCATGCATTGGAGAAGGAAACGGCAACCCGCTCCAGTGTTCTTGGCTGGAGAACCCCAGGGACAGGGGAGCCTGGTGGGCTGCTGTGGCCGCACAGAGCCGGACACGACTGAAGTGACTTAGCAGCAGCAGCAGCAGCCTTAAATGACACATAAGACCAGATAGACTTAATTGATATTTATGGGACATTCCATCTGAAGGCAGCAGAATACACATTCTTCTCAAATGCACACAGAACATTCTCCAGGATAGATCACATTTTGGGTTACATATCAAGCCTTGATAAATTTAAGAAAACTGAAGTCATATCAAGCATCTTTTCCAACCAAAATACTATGAGATTAAAAGCCAATTACAGGGGGAAAAGACTGTAAAAACACAAACACACGGAGGCTAAACAATATGCTGCTAGCTAACCAATGATCACTAAAGTAATCCAAAAATGCCTAGAGACAAAGGACAACAAAAACACGATGATCCAAAACCAACAGGACACAGTAAAAGCAGTTCTAAGAGGGGTGTTTACAGCTATACACTCTTATCTCAAGAAACAAAAAAATTTCAAATAAACAACCTAACCTTACACATAAAGAAATTAGAGAAAGCAAAAACAAAAACCCCAAGTGAGTAGAAGGAAGGAAATCATAAAGATCAGAGTAGAAACAAATGAAATGGAGACAAAGCAAACAACAGAAGAGCTCAATGAGACTAAAAGGCGGTTCTTTGAGAAGATTAACAAAATCGATAAACTAGGCAGACTTATCAAGAAAAGGGGGAGAGGACTCAAATCAATAAAGTCAGAGACGAAAAAGGAGACGTTACAGTGAACACCACAGAAATACAAGTGACAAGAGACTATACAAGTAACTGTTAAATGCCAATATATGCCAATAAAATGGACAACTTAGAAGAAATGGATAAATTCTTAGAAAGGCACAGTCTTTCAAGACTGAACCAGGAAGAAACAGAAAATATGAACAGACCAATCACAAGTATTGAAATTGAAACTGAAATTAAAAATCTTTCAAGAAACAAAATTCCAGGACCAGATGGCTTCACAGGCAAATTCTATCAAACATTTAAAGAACAGTTAACACATATATTTCTGAATCTGTTCCAAAAATTGCATAGGAAGGAACACTCCCAAACTCATTTCATGAGGTCACCATTACCCTCATACCCAAACCAGACAAAGATATCACCAAAAAATATTACAGGCCAATATCACTGATGAACATAGATGCAAAAATCTTCTCAACATGCTAGCAAACCAGAACATTAAAAGGATCATAAACCATGATCAAGTGGGATACACCCTAGGGATGCAAGGAATTTTCAATATCTGCAAACCGATCAGTATGATACAATACATCAATAAATGGAGGAATAAAACCCATATCATCATCTCAATAGGCACAGGAAAAGCTTTTGACAAAATTGAACACCAGTTTATGATAAAAATTCTCCAGAAAGTGGGCATAGATGAAACCTACCTCAACATAATAAAGGCCATATATGACCAACTCACAATTAACGTCATTCTCAATGGTGAAAAACCGAAAGTGTTTCCCCTAAGATTAGCAACAAGACAAGGGTGCCCACTCTCTTCGCTATTATTTAATATAGTTTAGGAAGTCCTAGTCATGGCAGTCAGAAGAAATGGAAATAAAAGAAATCCAAATTGAAAAAGAAACAAAACTGTCACTTTTCTCAGATGATACATTACTACAGAAAAACTTAAAGCTAGTACCAGAAAACTACTAGAGCTCATCAACAAATTCTGTAAATTTGCAGGATACAAAATTTATACACAGAAACCTCTTGCATTACTATACAGAAGCCTCTTGCATTACTATACACTGACTATATAACTAATGAAAGACCAGAAAGAGAACAAGGGAACAATGCCATTCACCATTTCGTCAAAAGAACAAATATCTAGGAGTAAATCTACCTAAGGAAGCAAAAGACCTATACTCAGGAAACTATAAGATACTGATGAAAGAAACCAAAGATGACACAAACTGATGAATATATCATGTTCTTGAAGTAAAAGAATCAGTATTGCAAGAATGACTGTCTTACCCAGAGCAATCTACAGATTCAATGCAATTCCCACCAGATTACTATGGCATTTTTCACAGAACTGGAACAAAAAATTTCACAGTTTGTACAGACATTCAGAAAACTAAGATCATGGCATCTGGTCCTATCATTTCATGGCAAATAGATGGGCAAACAGTGAAAACAGTGGCTGACTTTATTTTTCTGGTCTCCAAAACCACTGCAGATGGTGACTGCAGCCATAAAATTAAAAGACGCTTACTCCTTGGAAGGAAAGTTATGACCAACCTAGACAGCATATTTAAAAGCAGAGACATTACTTTGTCAACAGAGGTCCTTCTAGTCAAGGCTATGGTTTTTCCAGTGGTCATGTATGGATGTGAGAGTTGGACTGTGAAGAAGGCTGAGTGCAAAAGAATTGATACTTTTGAACTGTGGTGTTGGAGAAGACTCTTGAGAGTCCCTTGGATTGCAAGAAGATCCAACCAGTCCATCCTAAAGGAGATCAGTCCTTGGTGTTCATTGGAAGGAGTGATGTTGAAGCTGAAACTCTAGTACTTGGGCCACCCTAATGTGAAGAGCTGACTCACTGGAAAAGACCCTGATGCTGGGAAAGACTGAGGGCGGGAGGAGAAGGGGATGACAGAGGATAAGATGGTTGGATGGGCATCATCGACTCAAGGGACATGGGTTTTGGTGGACTCCTAGAGTTGTTGATGGACAGTGCTGCTGTTCATGGGGTCGCAAAGAGTCGGACACGACTGAGCAACTGAACTGAAGTGACTGATAGACACAGAAAAGACCCTGAATAGCCAAAGCATTCTTGAAAAAGAAAAATAGAGTTGGAGGAATCCATTTCCCTGACTTCAAATAATATTACAAAGCCACAATAATCAAAATAGCATAGTAGTGGCACAAAAACAGAAATATAGATCAATGGAACAGGATATAGAGAAAGTCCAGAGATAAACCATGCACCTGTGGTCACCTAACCTATGGAAAAATAAGCAAGAATATACAATGAAGAACAGACAATCTTTTCAATAAGTGGACAACATACAAAAAGAATGAAATTAGAATACTCCTAACACCATACACAAAAAATAAACTCAAAATAGATTAAAGATCTAAATGTAAGGCCAAGCACAATAAACCTCCTAGAGGAAAATATAGAACACTCTTTGACATAAATTACAGAAATATATTTTTTGATTCACCTCCTAGAATAATGAAAATAAAACAAAAATAAAAATATGAGACCTAATTAAACTTGAAAGCTTTTGCACAGTACAAGAAACCATAAAGGAAACAAAAGACAACCCTCAGAATGGGAGAAAACATTTGCAAATGAAGCAACTGACAAGGGATTAATCTCTAAAATGTACAAATAGTGCCGGCAGCTCAACTGGAGGGGAGCAAAAAAAGTGAAAATGGGCCAAATGTCTAGGAAAAGACATTTCTCCAAAGATACAAGTGGCTAAAAGCTCATGAAAAGATTATCAACATTCCTAATTATTAGGGAAATGGAAATCGATATTAAAATGAGGTGTCACTTCACACTGATCAGAATGGCCATCATCAAAAAATCTACACACAGTAAATGCTGGAGAGGGGTGGAGAAAAGGGATCCCTCACCCACTGTTGGTGGGAATGGAAACTGGTACAGCCACTATAGAGAACGGTATGAACCTTCCTTAAAAAACTAAAAATAGAGTGACCATATGATCTAGCAATCCAACTCCTAGGCATATATCCAGAGAAAACCATAATTCAAAATGAAATATGCACCCCAATGTTCATTGCAGTACTATTTACAATAGCCAGGACATCAAAGCACCCTAGAAGTCCACAATGACAGACAAATGGATATAGAAAATGTGGTGTACATACATACAATGGAACACTATTCACCCATAAAAAATAAGTGGAATAATGCCATTTACAGCAATATGGATGGACCTAGAAATTGTCATCTCTAGTGAAATAAGTTAGCCACGGAAAGACAAATATATAATATTACTTAAAGCTCAACATTTAGAAAACTAAGATCATGGCATCTGGTCCCATCACTTCATGGGAAATAGATGGGGAAACAGTGGAAACAGTTGTAGACTTTATTTTTCTGGGCTCTAAAATCACTGCAGATGGTGATTGCAGCCATGAAATTAAAAGACACTTACTCCTTGGAAGGAAAGTTATGACCAACCTAGATAGCATATTCAAAAGCAGAGACATTACTTTGCCAACAAAGGTCTGTCTAGTCAAGGCTATGATTTCCAGTAGTCGTGTATGGATGTGAGAGTTGGACTGTGAAGAAAGCTGAGCACCAAAGAATTGATGCTTTTTAACTGTGGTGTTGGAGAAGACTCTTGAGAGTCCCTTGGACTGCAAGGAAATGCAACCAGTCCATTCTAAAGGAGATCAGTCCTGGGTGTTCTTTTGAAGGAATGATTCTAAAGCTGAAACTCCAGAACTTTGGCTATCTCACGTGAAGAGTGGACTCACTGGATAAGACTCTAATGCTGGGAGGGATTGGGGGCAGGAGGAGAAGGGGGCGACAGAGGATGAGATGGCTGGATGGCATCACTGACTCAATGCACATGAGTTTAAGTGAACTCTTGGAGTTGGTGATGGCCAGGGAGGCCTGGTGTGCTGCGATTCATGGGGCCACAAAGAGTTGGACACAACTGAGTGACTGAACTGAACTGATATGTGGAATCTAAAAACAGGGTACATGTCCTGGCTATTATAAACAATGCTGCGATGAACATTGGGGTACACAGGTCTCTTTTCAATTCTGGTTTCTTCGGTGTGTATGCCCAGCAGTGGGATTGCTGGGTCATAAGGCAATTCTATTTGCAGATTTTTAAGGAATTTCCACACTGTTCTCCATAGTGGCTGTACTAGTTTGCATTCCCACCAACAGTGTAAGAGGGTTCCCCTTTTCTCCACACTCTCTCCAGCATTTATTGCTTGCAGACTTTTGGATCACAGCCATTCTGACTGGTGTGAAATGGTACCTCATTGTGGTCTTGATTTGCATTTCTCTGATAATGAGTGATGTTGAGCATCTTTTCATGTGTTTGTTAGCCATCTGTATGTCTTCTTTGGAGAAATGTCTATTTAGTTCTTTGGTCCATTTTTTGACTGGGTCATCCATTTTTCTGGAATTGAGCTGCATAAGTTGCTTGTATATTTTGAGATTAGTTGTTTGTCAGTTGCTTCATTTGCTATTATTTTCTCCCATTCTGAAGGCTGTCTTTTCATCTTGCTTATAGTTTCCTTTGTTGTGTAGAAGCTTTTAATTTTAACTAGATCTCATTTGTTTATTTTTGCAGTTCTAATGAGGTGGATGAAACTGGAGCCGATTATACAGAGTGAAGTAAGCCAGAAAGAAAAACACCAATACAGTATACTAACACATATATATGGAATTTAGAAAGATGGTAATGATAACCATGTATGCAAGACAGCAAAAGAGACACAGATGTAAAGAACAGACTTTTGGACTCTGTGGGAGAGGGTGGGATGATTTGGGAGAATGGTATTGAAACATGTATACTATCATGTAAGAAACAAATCACTAGTCTAGGTTCGATACAGGATACAGGATGCTTGGGGTTGGTGCACTGGGATGACCCAGAAAGATGATATGGGGAGGGTGGTGGGAAGGGGTTCAGAGGGTTTCAGGTTGGGAACTCATGTACACCTGTGGTGGATTCATGTCAATGTATGGCAAAACCAATACAGTATTGTAAAGTAAAAAAAAAAACAAAACAAAAACAAAAACCTGCAAATACGAAAATAAATAAAATAAAAAAAATAATAAAACAGGGTGCAAATGAACTCATCTACAGATCAGAAACAGAGTTACAGATGTAAGAGAACAAACTTAGGGCTACCAGGGAGTCATGGGTGGGGGATGGATAAATTGGAAGATTTTGATTGACATATATACACTATTATATATAAAATAGATAATTAATAAGGACCTACTGTATAAAAGTGGGAAGTTTACTCAATATTCTATAATGGCCGATATTGGAAAACAATCTAAAAAAGAGTGGCTATATGTATATATGTAACTGATTCTCTTTGCTATACACCTGAAACTAACATAAGCATCATAAATCAACTATACTCCAATAAAAATTTTTAAAAAACCATCACATATACACAACAATCAAAATTCCTTCCTGTCATTTTCCCAAACTATTTTTGTCTTGCCTCATACTTAATTTAGAACATGTCATAAATATTATTTAAGCTGCAGAATGTCCCATCCTATGGAGGTACTATAATCTGCTCATCCATTCCCTCCTTAGAAAATTAACTCAATTTTTATTATGAATTACACTTTCACACTTTTATGCCAAAGATTTCTTTTAATTTCAGACATTTCCTGGAAAATAGATTTCTAGTATTAGAATTACTGCAAGTGTGAGCAATTATCCAAGTGCTCAGATAAGTTTTCACTATTACACTGGCAAAGCGGTTCTCATTTCAGTGTTAAATCTGACATTTCACTCCCATAGTCAGACACCTTTCTTACCCTCAACCACTTTTCTCTGGCATCTTCTCTCCCAGATTGGCCTCCTTCCTCTCTTAGGCCTCCTGTACCTATCAGTAGCAGAACTGGCCCCACTGGCTTAGGCTTAATTGTCTCATTTTTAAGAAGGCAGGGGTTTGTTAGGTATTTGCTTATTTCTGTTTCATTCATCCTCCAACTCTGCCACAACACACTCAAAAAGTATCCCATTAGAACCAAAAAAGTATTCCATTAGGAAGTTTTTAATGATATGGATTATGTATTTATCTTATTTTATAGAAGGGAAACACTTTAGTGATTGGGAACATTTTTAAAGCATTTAAAACAAACAAAAAACTCATAATATAGTCCCATGACCTACTTTCTACTTTTCTCTTTTGTAAATGTTTCACAAGTTCCTAAATTCAAATTATTCGCACTAGTTTACAGGTTCACGCATCACAGGACTTTCTATAATTTTTGCCCTCTACTCCTCTGCTTAGACAAAACAAAAGTTTCCTTCTTTCTTTCCTCCAAAGGATAGCTATAAATGATTGATTGGCTCATTTTGTTTTATTCAATAGAAGGTTCTTAAAGAGAGAAAAATGATCTTGATTATCCTTAATATTAATACAGGTTGAGCACATTTTACTGTATATTAACAAAATAGGGCAGAAACTGGTAATATGAGTTCCCTTGAGGAAGAAAACAGCCAACTTTGAGAAGGAGGGCGAGGAGGAAGGGTTTTCCTGATAGTCTTTTGGAGGAAGGGCTTTCACTGATATTCTTTTGCAGCCTGTAAATGTTGAATCACAGGTCAATTACCTTTTCAGAAAATAAATTGCATTTAAAACTTATAAAGCATTTCATGGGATATCCTGGAAGCTGATTAAATGTCAACTCAATCCACTTCCCAGGAAAGTAACTGGTTAAGTCAGGGAGGCCTCCTTAACTCTAAGTCAGCATTTTTCTTTAAAGAGGGAGCATGCCTTAGTTCAACTGCCTTCTAGGATCACACCAATATTATATTTTTATTATAATGATATTTTTGACCCCATTACTCTTCTCAAGCACCACAGGGGCTCAGTAGCATGCCTTGATTCACAGGAGATTTGAAAAAAATTCTATGTGCTATGCGTACCCCTAGGGAACCAGGTTCTCACTCTAGAGAATTTTTCAGTAGTCTTTGGTCTGTAAGTTTGAGAACTGGGCCCCTTGGCACCGAAATGGTTTTTATTAACAGAACTGATTGACACAGAAGTAACAGCAACTGAAAACAGAAACCAAAGGACTGAATGGGTGAGAGTGTGCATGTATGTGTGTGTGCAAGGGTGTGTCCTCACACCATTGACCCTGTGGCTGACCCTTAGAGCAAACATTAGCTTGACCATCTGACCTGAACTTAACCCATATGGACCCAGCCCCATCTCTACCCTCTCAGGGTCTCCAAGGCAGACACATTCTTCTTTACATAAGTTGGTCACGTCTCAGCTATAAGACTCTTGGAAAATGCTTGTTGTATTTGCAACTTGTTAATTAATATTCATCCCTAAGACCTTAAATGCTTGTTCTGATTCTGCTCTTTGCTGAATCTCCTTAGAGCAGGCTGCATCATGTTCCATCAAGTCTTCTTTAGATCCCTCATATCTGCCTCCTCCTCCATTCGCCCTGCCTGGTCTGGATCCTCATCCCCCACCCCTGTTCCCTATCCTCCCGGGAACAGCCTCTGTTTATAACTGAATGGATCAGCCTCAGAGACCAAAGGGAACATTCAGACACGGGCAAATCCAGGCTGGAGGGAGTTCCACACATCACCACCCTGCCCCAAGGACTCTGGAAACGTCCAGCATGTGTGTTTGAAGAAGCACAGGCCACCAAGCTAATTCCAATTTCTTGTCTGTTATCCCAGACGACACAGCAGTGTTGGGGAGAGAAGCAAAAATGTAAGGGTCGGGGAAGGAGGCCTTCAGCAGTGCCGAGGACCTTCCCAGCTCTCCGCTCAGCACAGAGCTCCACACAGCTACAGACACAGCCTAGGACCAGCACTGACTCCCAGCAACACAGGGGCTGGGCTGGGCAGGGGAAGGATGGCAAGAATCAGGCGAAGCCAGGGACCCAGCCGAGGGGGCTGCAGTTCAGGCCAGACTGTGGTTCCAGCAGGGACATTGGTGCCAGGCAGGAAATCAGAGAAAACCTTGGAATTGCAGGTCCAGAAAATACTGTGAGGATTGAGGTGAGGGTGTCGTTCAGCTCATGTGGGTGCTCTCACCCTGGGCTGGAGCTGTATCACTGGTTTCCTACCTGCCAGGTGATGGATATAAAGCTGCTGAAGTGCCTCTGCCCATGTGAGCAACAGACCAGCAATGGAGAGCTACTGAATGGAACTGCCAGTGAGAAGCTACAGTGGCACTGGGCTGGAGGCAGCAGGTTCAGCTACCAAACTCCCCTTCCACTCACTCAAAAACTCTTCATAGCTCCTCCTACATCACCACCACCATCATCATCACCGAAACCAGCAGGAGACAGGCGTGCATTGCCTCTAAAGACGTTGCCTGCTGCCACTCTCCTCCCTGCTCACCATTCTCCTGAGTCTCTGGCCTCTGAAGATCCTAGAACCAACAAGCATGTGGCTACCCCAGGACATTTGCACTTGCTGTTTCCACTGCCTAGAAGGCTCTGCCCAGAGGTACCTCATAGCTGTTTCTTCTCCTCCTTCAGTCTTCACCCAAATGTCTTAATTAGCCTTCCCCGAGACCCTTTTCGGAGAAGGCAATGGCATCCCACTCCAGTGTTCTTGCCTGGAAAATCCCATGGACAGAGGAGCCTGGTGGGCTACAGTCCATGGGGTCGCTAAAGAGTCAGACACGACTGAGTGACTTCACTTTCTCTTTTCACCTTCATGCATTGGAGAAGGAAATGGCAACCCACTCCCAGTGTTCTTGCCTGGAGAATCTCAGGGACAGGGAGCCTGGTGGGCTGCCGTCTGTGGGGTCGCACAGAGTCGGACACGACTGAAGCGACTTAGCAGCAGCAGCAGCTGCAGAGACCCCTTTAAAACACAAATGCCCTCTACCACCTCAACATCCTTTTCTGTATTCATTGTTCTTTACAGCACATATCACACTGACATTCCATGTTTTCCTGCTATAGTTGGGTGCCCTTCACCAGAAGGACCTGTGCCAAGAGTCAAGGAAGGGTAAAACAACTTCCCAGAGAGAAAGACGGTATCACAAGGAAAAACAACAAATGTCCATCAAGCCCTATTTCTTCTTCCCATGCTGCAGACATCTGTTTCCCTGTCTTTAGGGACTGAGAGACCCTTCCTGAAGGTTCGTCACATCTCCGCTCCCTTCTCTCCCCTTTCTCCAAACTCCCCAGCATTGTCTATTCCATGAGAACTCCATACTGACCAACAGCACCTGCCTCACTGGGAGGACTGAGCAGGCCGGCTCATGCTTAGGGGAAGCACTAGGGCAGCGTGGTGCTGTTTAGCCAGTGCAGCAGAGCCATTCTTACCATTATTTAGTACGAGTGCCTTGTATCACATATACTGATTGAAGTCTCATTCCCACAAGTAGGTTACAGGTAAATTGAGGGCCAACATCTTACCTTGTATTTTTGAATTTTCTCCCAGAGTACTTATCACAGGTTTTTAATATTTGTCAAGTGATGGAAACAAAGGATTTTCATGTTTACAGATTCATTTGAAACCCTTTAGACCCTCTATTTAGATAGTAATTCAATCCTTTAACCTTCCAGGACTGACCTTGCGTGGAGATACGGCAAATCCCTGAAAATGCCATTTATTATGGGAACTTTGCTAAAGCATGAACAGCAGAGCCAAAATACTCTATACATAAAGATCAAACAAATATTGACTCAAAAGAATTTTCCCCCAGGCAACTGTTACAGTCTTATCTGGAACAGAATGTTTGCACAGTTAATTAAGTATCGCTATGGACGCAGCAAAACCCCAGCAGAGCCTCCCGGGAGGTAAAGGCCGAGCTTCATGCTCCCACCATCTTATCACAATTTACAAGTCCTCTCTTCATACGCCTCACCTCTCGCCACTGCTAATGCCAGGTGTGGGGTTAAACGATAAGTAAGTCATACACTTTTTATCCATGGACAAAGGATAAAGGAATCCCAGTGCCAAAGATTCCATTCACCTATATCATAGCAAATATGCTCTGTCTTTACCTCCCAGAAATCAATCAGGCTGCCTCTGTTACTACCTGTTGACTTCCTAGAAATGTATGAAATAGCAGAACCCTGAGAGAGAAAGGTGTTCACAGTGTCACGGGACCCACCTCCATACACCAATCACTAAGGACAGTTTACTTCCTATGATCACTGACCCTGAAGCCTGCCAGAACCTGGGAGCCTCCAAATGCACCTGGAAATCACACACTGGTCTGTGTGGTGAGTGGTCTAGCTGACACTGGGCTGTTGAAAGTGTGGGGAGGACAGTTATGACAGGGAGAAGCTAGCAAGAGTTATTCACAATCTTTCCTCCTTCCTGCCTTCTATTAGTCAATATTTATTGAGCATGTCAGTCCAAGGGACTCTCAAGAGTCTTCTCCAACACCACAGTTCAAAAGCATCAATTCTTCGGTGCTCAGCCTTCTCCACAGTCCAACTCTCACATCCATACATGACCACAGGAAAAACCATAGCCTTGACTAGACGGACATTTGTTGGCAAAGTAATGTCTCTGCTTTTGAATATGCTATCTAGGTTGGTCATAACTTTTCTTCTGAGGAGTAAGCGTCTTTTAATTTCATGGCTGCAGTCACCATCTGCAGTGATTTTGGAGCCAAAAAAATAAAGTCTGCCACTGTTTCCACTGTTTCCCCATTTATTTCCCATGAAGTGATGGGACTGGATGCCATGATCTTCGTTTTCTGAATGTTGAGCTTTAAGCCAACTTTTTCACTCTCCTCTTTCACTTTCATCAAGAGGCTTTTTCATTCCTCTTCACTTTCTGCCATAAAGGTTGTGTTCTGCATATCTGAGGTTATTGATATTTCTCCCGGAAATCTTGATTCCAGCTTGTGTTTCTTCCAGCCCAGCGTGTCTCATGATGTACTCTGCATAGAAGTTAAATAAGCAGAGTGACAATATACAGCCTTGATGGACTCCTTTTCCTATTTGGAACCAGCCTGTTGTTCCATGTCCAGTTCTAACTGTTGCTTCCTGACCTGCATATAGGTTTCTGAAGAGGCAGGTCAGGTGGTCTGGTATTCCATCTCTTTCAGAATTTTCCACAGTTTATTGTGATCCACACAGTTAAAGGCTTTGGCATAGTCAATAAAGCAGAAATACATGTTTTTCTGGAGCTCTTTTGCTTTTCTATGATCCACTGGATGTTGGCAATTTGATCTCTGGTTCCTCTGCCTTGTCTAAAACCAGCTTGAACATCTGGAAGTTCACAGTTGATGAATTGCTGAAGCCTGGCTTGGAGAATTTTGAGCATGCTTTAGTATTGTGTGAGATGAGTACAATTGTGAGGTAGTTTGAGCATTCTTTGGCATTGCCTTTCTTTGGGACTGGAATGAAAACTGACCTTTTGCAGTCCTGTGGTGACTGCTGAATTTTCCAAACTTGCTGGCATATTGAGTGCAGCACTTTCACAGCATCATCTTTCAGGATTTGAAACAGCTCAACTGGAATTCCATCACCTCCACTAGCTTTGTTCGTAGTGATGCTTTCTAAGGCCCACTTGACTTCACATTCCAGGATGTCTGGCTCTAGATGAGTGATCACACCATCGTGATTATCTTGGTTGTGAAGACCTTTTTTGTACAGTTCTTCTGTACTGTATATCAGAAGAACTGGCCACCTCTTCTGAATATCTTCTGCTCTTGTTAGGCCCATACCATTTCTGTCCTTTATCAAGCCCATCTTCGCGTGACATGTTCCCTTGGTATCTCTAATTTTCTAGAAGAGATTTCTAGTCTTTCCCATTCTGTTCTTTTCCTCTATTTCTTTCCATTGATCGCTGAGGAAGGCTTCCTTATCTCTCCTTGCTATTCTTTGGAACTCTGCACTCAGATGCTTATATCTTTCCTTTTCTCCTTTGCTTTTCACTTCTCTTCTTTTCACAGCTATTTGCAAGGCCTCCCCCAGACAGCCATTTTGCTTTTTGCATTTCTTTTCCATGGGGACGGTCTTGATCCCTGTCTCCTGTACAATGTCATGAACCTCATTCCATAGTTCATCAGGCACTCTATCTATCAGATCTAGGCCCTTAAATCTATTTATCACTTCCACTGTATAATCATTAGGGATTTGATTTAGGTCATACCTGAATGGTCTAGTGGTTTTCCCTACTTTTTCAATTTAAGTCTGAATTGGGAATAAGGAGTTCATGATCTGAGCTGCAGTCAGCTCCTGGTCTTGTTTTTGTTGACTGTATAGAGCTTCTCCATCTTTGGCTGCATAGAATATAATCAATCTGATTTTGGTGTTGACCATCTGGTGATGTCCATGTGTAGAGTCTTCTCTTGTATTGTTAGAAGAAGGTATTTGCTATGACCAGTGCATTTTCTTGGCAAAACCCTATATTAGTCTTTGCCCTGCTTCATTCCATACTTCAAGGCCAAATTTGCCTGTTACTCCAGGTGTTTCTTGACTTCCTACTTTAGCATTCCAGTCTCCTATAATGAAAAGGATATCTTTTTGGGTGTTAGTTCTGAAAGGTCTTGTAGGTCTTCATAGAACTGTTCAACTTCAGCTTCTTCAGCATTACTGGTTGGGGCATCGACTTGGATAACTGTGATATTGAATGGTTTGCCTTAGAAATGAACAGAGATCATTCTGTCGTTTTTGAGATTGCATCCAAGTACTGCATTTCAGATTCTTTTGTTGACCATGATGGCTATTCCATTTCTTCTAAGGGATTCTTGTTCCCGCAGTTTAGTAGATATAATGGTCATGTTGCTGCTGCTACTGCTGCTAAGTCATTTCAGTTGTGTCCAACTCTGTGTGACCCTGTAGACAGCAGCCCACCAGGCTCCCCCCATCCCTGGGATTATCCAGGCAAGAACACTGGTGTGGGTTGCCATTTCCTTCTCCAATGCATGAAAGTGAAAAGTGAAAGTGAAGTTGCTCAGTTGTGTTCGACCCTCAGGGACCCCATGGCCTGCAGCCCACCAGACTCCTCTGTCCATGGGATTTTCCAGGCAAGAGTACGGGAGTGGGGCGCCATTGCCTTCTCCGAATGGTCATGTTAGGTATTGATAATTGATAAGGGGAAGAAGGCGGGAAAAATGAGGAGGCTCTACATGAACTGTCAGAGGGCTGAAGGTAGGGAGTAAAATTACGGTTGCATAGCCGGTGATGTCCTCGATGAGAGGCTCATATTTATGTCTGCAGGGAGTGAGGGGGCCCGGCTCACAGATCAATGGGGAAGAGCATTTCAGCAGAAGTGAGCAAATGCCAGGTTCTATGACAAAGCACAGGTGGCACGTTGAGGCCCCACAGAAACCAGTGTGACTGGAGCCTAAGTTTCACAGGGAGAGATGAGGAAATAAGATGCTAGAGGAGCAGGAACAAGACTGTTCTGAACTCTGCTTCCACAACATAGACCTTTTTATCAATCACAAATCTTCATTTCCTCAAAACTCTCCAGTGGTTATTTTTCCAAGAATCTATATCTCTGTAATTCAAGAGAGCAACCTGTCCTCTGTAACAAGAAAAAAATGATACAGCAAGCCAACACATGCCTGGGGAAAAATCCTAAGCTCCTATTAATAAGAATAGAAACAGTTGTGGCTTTGAGTGTAAGCTTCTATAGGATTGGGACCAGGTGTCACAATAGAGAACACAGCTCAGCAACATGGGTGACTGGACATGCAATGATGCTATCAAAAGATGTCAAACTCATTAAAAAGAATAACGTGGAATTACAGGAGACTGAAGCATTGAAATTTACCACAGGGACATTTAAAAAATGTTGCAATACATCAAACTTTGGCAAATTTAAATGCCAAGCTGGCCAATGCAATATCCACACTACACTCCCTTTCCTGTCCAACCAGCTTCTCAACAAGAATAAGATGCTATCAGCCAAGATCTGCGGCAGCAGGGTTCAGATCTGCTATCTTCCAATTCCATTCTGATCCAGCCCAACTTCATGCATCACATACAGTTTTTCCAAAGAACAAATATTAATACTCCTAACAAATTCTATACAACTCATTTTAGTGACTCCATTCTTCTTAAGAACAAACAGTGTTATCAAGGCAATAAGCATGGACTCCAGGGCATACTTGAAGCCTGAGTAACAGCAACAAAAAACCAGTTATTATTATTATTAATAACTAAGTAGTCACAATCCTTCCCCATCAGGTTCTGCTACAGCCACACCCACTGCCCCACCCACAAAATGGACAAATTCCTGTTGCTGGGTTATTTCATGATTCTCCCTGGTTGGAAATTATCAAAAGAAAACTAAAAGATGTCTGTGGGGCTAAAGTGATCCAGAGTGAAGAACTGCAAAGAAGAAGTAACTAGAATTTGAAAGAAGATGTGGATCAGAGGAGTGAAAATGAGTTTTGAGGAGAGATGAATGGGAAGTATGGGGAAAGGATTTTTAGAGCTGTTACTTGGAGTTTTTAGAAATGTACACTGAATATCTTTTAAAATGTTATCTGAATAAAGTAACATTTGAAATTTGGAAATACTTGTTATTTTAGTTACTGAACTGTGATCCTGTGGATGGTAAATTGTATCAACTACTCTTGGAACAACTAGACTTGAGCAGAGTCAAGTCCATGGATATAAAAAATGAATGCAGTGAATTCTTTACATGACACAATGTATTCTGCATTAGTGAGGGCAAAGACATACTCCAAAACAAGTGTTGCAAAGATGGTATAGGGAAAATCACCACCAAATGCCCCCTGCCTGCCTCAAACACCAAAGCCAGTTACTTACAGACATTCAAAATCATATGCTAGATTTCTCTCAAACTACCTAAAAAGGTAGTCTTAGTCATTCAATTGTGCCCAACTCTTTTGACCATATAGACTGCAGCCCACCAGGCTCCTCTGTTCATGGGATTTTCCAGACATGGATGCTGGCATGGTTTGCGAATTCCTTCTCCAGGGGATCTTCCTGACCCAGGGACTGAACCTGGGTTTCCTGCATTACAAGGAAGATTCTTTCCTGACTGTAAGGGAAGCCCCAAAAGGTAGAGATTTGGACAAATATTCATTCTCTTGCATTTTTCCAGTCTCAGCCAAGAGTCCAGGTAACAAAAACCTGCTTCTTGCAGTTGCACTCACCAGTTTAGACGTTTCCAAACAGCTGACTTAAGAAACACATGTACCCCATTGTTCATCACAGCACTGTTTATAACAGCCAGGACATGGAAGCAACCTAGATGTCCATCAGCAGATGAATGGATAGGAAAGCTGTGGTACATATACACAATGGAGTATTATTCAGCCATTAAAAGAACATATTTGAATCAGTTCTAATGAGGTGGATGAAACTGGAGCCTATTATACAGAGTGAAGTAAGCCAGAAAGAAAAACACCAATACAGTATACTAACGCATATATATGGAATTTAGAAAGATGGTAACAATAACCCTGTATGCGAGACAGCAAAAGCAATACAGATGTATAGAACAGTCTTTTGGACTCTGTGGGAGAGGGAGAAGGTGGGATGATTTGGGGGAATGTCATGGACACATGTATAATATCATATAAGAAATGAATCGCCAGTCCAGGTTCAATAAGGATCCTTGGGGCTGGTGCACTGGGATGACTTGGAGGGATGGTACGGGGAAGGATGTGGGAGGGGATTCAGGATGGAGAACACGTGTACGCCCGTGGCAAATTCATGTTGATGTATGGCAGAACCAATACAATACTGTAAAGTAATTAGCCTCCAATTAAAATAAATAAATTTCAGTTTAAAAAAATAAAAAAATTAAAAGAACTTTCTCTAGGGATTAGCAATCTTACTGGTCCATCTTTTTCCCCTGGAAGACAGCCCATCAGGCCAGTGGAGAAAAGTGTGGTCATACATCCTTCAACAGTGAAGGCTTTTCTACCCTCTGGGAAGTTTCTGATCAAAGAGGATTCTTATATAGAACAGGCCCACTGATAAGAAGTCAAATAAGCTTCTCAATTGCATGTAAAAGGAAATAAATTCTCTGTTCTAATTGCAAGATAAAATGTGTGAGACATTTATGATAACGCAAGAATCTTTTAAAATTATATCAAATTTAAATTAATTTAAATAAAATAAAATATAATTTTAAAATTATATCAAATTTAAATAAAATTATGTAAAATTTAAATAATCTCTAAGTAGCATAAGAACTAAAAACAATACCTGAAACCAAAGGAAAGAAACAAAGACTAGGCAGCACCTCTTTATTACCCTATGTAAAACTCCAAAACCTAGTATGTAGGATGCTCGCCATTCTGTTTATGCTTTTTCCTAGTTTCTTGATTTTCCACCAGGATCATATATTATGTTTACAATCAAGAAAAACATGAAGTTCTTCAAAATTATGCACAGAAAACAAAGAAAATGTTACATACAAGTATACTGGAGGGTAAGTTGTTCTTTGTATTTTCTGGAAGCTTTTAGAGTGAGACTGTAATAATTTACAAGAAAAACAACCTTAAAAAGGATGTTTACATTATTAAAATATCAAAGGCCTAAAGTATTTATTAAAGGTTATAAATATAAAAAGAAAATATAATCAGGAAGACAGATTTCAGCCAGCTACCTTTCATAGTCAAACAACTTACACCTTACATACCAGTGCTTCTCAGATTTGAGGAGGCAGAAGAACCAACTGGAGGTGATGCTAATCTGCCAGTCAATGAACCTCATCCCCAGGATGGAAGCAACGGGAAGCAGTAGAGCTTTGGGAAGCCTGCCATGCTCTTTCCAAAGTGGACAGAAGAGAAATGAACTCCAAATTCCACCCTTTCTCAGCATTCTAAAGCAGGGGCACCGATTTCTCTCTCTCCAGTCAGCCCTTGCTGATTCAGTACTTAGCAGTGGCCTTAAAGGGGGCCAGTGAAATTAAGAGCATCATGATTCCAGAATCTAGTGAGTTTGTTAGCGCATCTGATGGAGCCAGCCTCTGATTCCAGCTTGGCAGACTGCCTCTGGACTCCCTGGAATTCATATCAAATCTCTTGATGCAGCTTCCAAACACTGCACTGTCTCCTTCCTAATGACGTGTCACAGGCCTAAGAACAGGATGGAGAGCACTGATTCCAAATCTCTCTCTCCTAAGGAGACCGAAAAGAGAGAAAGAAGAAAAGGCAAGCCTGTGCTCCATGAGCCACCCAAGTGCTTCCCAGCTCCGGGAGCCAGAGCCGCTGGGAATGAGGGGGAGCTTGTCAAGAGTCAGAACGCTCCTGCCTCTTTGCTCTTGTCATCACGCTTCCCAGCCTCCTCGGGGGCCCATCCAGGAGCTACCGATCAAAACCACACTCAGAGACTCCAAAAGCCTCAGGAGGAGACTGAAAGGCCCCCAAAACTACCAATGCTGCCGCCCCTCCCAGCCCCCCAGCCAATATCCTCCACTCGGCTAGCTCATCAAGATGCTAGAGAGTGACTACTCTTTCCTTTCACACTAAGGAGTAAGGTGCCTGGCTGAGAGGCCTCCCAGTTCTGCACAGTGAGAACCTCAGAAAGAAACTAACTTAATTAACCATTCAGAAGAGCACAGAGAATTCCCACCAGCCTCCAGGTCCCCAAACACCACCATTTATCCCCCATGCTGCCATTTCCTGCCGCCGTGAACTAATTACACACAGCGGGAATTCCGGGGCTGCCGGTTCTAATGTTTATCAGCTGCTAACTTGTTGTGTGACCTCAAAGACATTTCTCGAGTGCCTCTATTTCCTCTGCTATAAAAGCAAGATAAGGGAATGACATGCTTGACAGAGAGCCCTAATGTAACACTACAGTCATCACCACCCTAGAAATGCTCACAAGGATGGTAATTAACGTGTTCACTTTACTACAGCCTTTAAAGATAACTGATGACATTGTGAAAAGCATGGGACCTCAAAGGATACTTCCTCTTTCACTAAAACAGGTTTCAGAGGCAAAAACTCCCTAAAACTTGTTGATAAAAACAGTATCAGATGTACTTCTTTGTATAGTACCCTAAATGAAGTCGCTCAGTCGTGTTCAGGGAATCTTCCCAACCCAGAAATTGAACCCGGGTCTCCCGCATTGCAGGCAGACGCTTTACCATCTGAGCCTAGGGGATGTATTTTTCCGTAACCATCATTCTAACAGCAGACCAGGGCTTCATAAGTAGAAGAGACAATAGAAAAATCACTTTCAATTAGATTTTTGTAAACTTTATATCTAGCAATGAAAACTTATTTAAGTAAAATTGAATTGCTCTTCCTGACGAATGAAACACTTTGCAACCGCTGAAAAATGTGATTTAGAAGACTAGTTAGTAACAGTCTGGGCATGTGAGAAAAGTTAGTTAGAAAGCGTTCTGTGCACAAAGCAATCGGTATCATCTGATTTTTGTAAATCTATGTGAGCACAGAAACTAGTCAATAAATGAGAGCGATTATACTTTACATCTATCAATTTTAGGATGCCAATTCATTTCTTATACATTAGAATGAGCTATAAAATTATAACACATGTTAATCATTTATGTGTCACAAATTTAATGCAAATTTTCCCAGTATGTTGTCTCATTTGTATAGCAGTTTTAAATTTTAATATTTTCAAATCTGTTCATTTTTTCTTCACTGGTTGCTTCTTTTAAAGTCATGAAAATTGTCACTTATGCAGAACTAATAAATATTAAATTTTCTGCTAGTGTTTCTATCATTTGATTTGCAATATTCAACTCTCTGGAGTTATATTTGGGTTATGGTATATTTGATGGGGATCCAAATTTACATATTTTTATGTCCAAACCATTTATTTAATAATTATTAAGTAATCCTTCCTCATTGCCCTATTTTGAAAACTTAGCACATTTGACTTAGGAAATCATTTCAATTTCAATTATCAAAGTACAAGAATCTCTAAGAATCCAGATATACATAATAGTTTTATAAGAAATCTCAGTAAGAGATTATGAACAAATCAAATCATTATCAAGCCATTTCATCTTCAGTGGGGCATCAGTCAACTAAGCCATAATTCTGTCTAAAATGTGTTATTCCCATTCAGTTCAAGACTTTGAGAATGTAATTGTGGAGTATATAAGTATACAGTAGCTGAGTCACCGAGTGTTTGAATTCTTTGCTTATTTTATGGGAGGGGCTATTTCTTCGGTGGCAATGTTATTTTAACCCCGACATACATGGAAATAACACTCCTTGTCCTGAAGAAAATAAAAGAAGTTCAAGAATTGTTTAACTGGACAAGATTTAGAACCATGATTATGGTTCTTATGCACAGTGGACCCTCAGGAAAGATTGCCAGTGGATCAACTCTCTTAGCATCTCAGCCATCAGTGATGCATGAATAAAAAAAGAAAAATAGCATTTATCACTGAATGCTTTCATCTGAATTCATCTCTCCTATACCGCAATATGGACAGATTTTTGCCATCAGTTCACACCCTGAAGCACAAGACATGATGATCTTTCTTGTCAGCTGCATAGCTAGGACTCTCATTATCCAGTCCTCTTCTGATTCAACAAAATAGAACTGCACTATTAGATTTTCAGCATGTCTATTCTTGCAGTAACTATTTTGAATTGTCTCTTAGAAACATCCACTGTAAGACAAGAAAAAAGCATGTAACTTCTAAAGTTTATACATGGCTTGGTTTTAGAATCTGATCTTTTCTGGGTTCATTTTCCTGGGCTTTCTCCAGTAGGGAAAGAATGGCTGAGAGGTTCCTCCAGAAGAAGGCACTGGATGGCAGTGCTCGGCCTGGCATTCTCTGCTTTTAATCTCCTCCACCAAAAACGAACTAGAGAGAGCACCACCATCGTTGCCATCATGGATACAATTACTGAGCATCTGATGTTCACCAAGCTCACTATTAAATATGTCACTTGTTATATCTGGTGGTGTTTTTCCTACCCCCAACGAAAAATCTGATGCATTTCCTCCACATCTCTCAAAAAAAATTACTCAATATTATGCTTAACTATTAAGTGTGATTTTAGAGCTCTTGCTTAATTTTTTAATCTAATAAATGAATAGTATATTAAGAAATGTGGTATTTCACTTCACAATATAGTCTTGCACATAAAATAGGAAAGTCCAACTATAAGACTGTTCTCTCTGCTTCTCTCTTTTTGTAGGAGGAGAAGATACTTTTGTCATGCAGCATAAGGAGGGCGGGGAAGAGGAGAGATTATTTTACAAGCTAGCAAAGCAATCACCTTCAGCTCCTCCCATTACTGCCCCATCCTCCTCCCAAGCCCTGAGGAGGCTAGGAGAAAGAGGCAATTACTTGCTAACCCATTCTGCGTGGCTGCCTCTCCCTGCCTCCCTCCCAGCCCTTGCCCAGGGCTGGACCCTGGAGAGCCAGGCACACGTCCCAGGAGGTTCCCAAGGAGTAGAAAGCAAATGACAGGGAGCCCAGAAAAAGATGCAATTCCTCAATGTACTGAGAGAAACGGATCTAAAAACACATAAAAAATACAAGACTGGAAAAGGTCAATTTTCATTACAATCCCAAAGAAGGGCAATGCCAAATAAAGCTCAAACTACTGGACAACTGCACTCATTTTGCATCTAGTAAGGTAATGCTCAAAATCCTTCAAGCTAGGCTTCAGCTGTATGTGAATCAAGAACTTCTGGATGTACAAGCCGGGTTTAGAAAAGGCAGAGGAACCAGAGATCAAATTGCCAACATTCACTGGATCATAAAGCAAGGGAATTCCAGAAAAACATCTACTTCTGCTTCATTGACTATCCTAAAGCCTTTGACTGAATGGCTCAGAATAAACTGTGGAAAATTCTTAAAGAGATGGGAATACCAGACCACCTTACCTGTCTCCTGAAAAACCTGAATGCAGGTCAAGAAGCAACAGTTAGAACCTTACATGGAACAACTGATTGGTTCAAAAATTGAGCAAGGAGTTCAACAAGGCTGTATATTCTCACCCTGTTTAACTTATATGCAGAATACATCATGTGAAATCTGGGCTAGATGAATCACAAGCTGGAATCAAGACTGCTGGGAGCAAAATCAACAATCTCAGATATGTAGATGATACCACTCTAACGGCAGAAAGCAAAGAGGAACCAAAGAGCCGCTTGATGAAGGTGAAAGAGGAAACTGAAAAAGCTGGCTTAAAATTCAACATTCAAAAATGAAGATCATGGCATCTGGTCCCGTCACTTCGTGGCAAATAGAAGGGGGAAAAATGGAAGCAATGACAGATTTTATTTTATTTTTGGCTCCAAAAATCACCATGGACAGTGACTGCATCCATGAAATTAAAAGATGCTTGCTTCTTGGAAGGAAAGCTATGACAAAACTAGACAGCATATTAAAAAGCAAAGACTTCACTTTGCAGACAAAGGTCCATATAGTCAAAGCTATGGTTTTTCCGTAGTTATATATGGATGTGAGGGCTGGACAATAGAAAAGGCAGAGCACCGAAGAATTGATGCTTTCAAATTGTGGTGCTGGAGAAGACTCTTGAGAGTCCCTTGGACTGCAAGGAGATCAAACCAGTCAATTCTAAAGAAAATCAACCTTAATATTCATTGGAAGGACTGATGCTGAAGCCCCAATACTTTGGCTACCTAATACCAAGAGCTGACTCATTGGAAAAGACACTGATGCTGGGAAAGATTAAGGGTAGGAGAAGAAGCGGAGAAGGCAATGGCACCCCACCCCAGTACTCTTGCCTGGAGAATCCCATGGATGGAGGAGCCTGGTGGGCTGCAGTCCATGGGGTCGCTAAGAGTCAGACATGACTGAGCGACTTCTCTTTCACTTTTCACTTTCATGCACTGGAGAAGGAAATGGCAACACACTCCAGTGGTCTTCCCTGGAGAATCCTAGGGAGCCTGGTGGGCTACCGTCTTTGGGGTCGCACAGAGTCAGACACGACTGAAGCGACTAAGCAGCAGCAGCAGCAGCAGCAGCAGCAGCAGCAGCAGGAGAAGAAGAGGGTGGCAGAGGAAGAGGTGATTGGATAGCATCACCAACTCAATGGACATGAATTTGAACAAACTCTGGGAGACAGTGAAGAATAGAGGAGGCTGGTGTGCTGCAGTCCACAGGGTCACAAAGAGTCAGACACAATTTAGTGACTGAACAACAGCAAAGGAAAGACATTTTAACCTTGGGTCTAAACAGTAAGTCTTCTTGTGGAGTTCAACTCTGTTCATAAGGTCACAGTCATCACAGCTTGGTGAGTATGAGAGAGGCTGCCCAGTGCTCCTGCAGTGGGACCTCCCCTCCTCTCCCATCCTTCCAGAAAGGGTTATTACAGGCCTGTGCTCATCCCCACTTTGAAGATTTATACTCACACCAGTCCATTTTCCCTGAAATGTGCAGTCTTCCCCCAAACTCTGAGAAGCAGGAGAAAGCCGGCATTTGCAAAGCCTGAAGGTTGGTGCTGGGACAAGCACAGGAAGGACACTAATTGAAGCCAGGCCCCTGGGGTCACCCTGTTCAGGTGAGTGTTGCTTTGCCCTGCCTGGAAACTCCCCTCTAGAAGCTGCACTAGGAGAAAATGCCAGCACTGCCTACGGCTCCTTACTGTTGGCCCCAAAGCATCCCTGCTCTCTGTGTGCACAGCCTTTCCCAAGAGACACTGCAGCTCCTCCCTTCAAGAAAAATCAGAATCCCGGCCCCTTGACCTTGGGCTTGCTCGCCTGGCCTTGCGTTGACTGCAGGGAGCCCAGGCTTTAAGAAATCTTTCAGGATTCTTCTTGCCCCTTCCAGCTCTGGCACAGCCTTGCTGAAGCTGCCCCTGGATGGCTGCTACCCTCAGGCTGGACCCCACATGGAGCAGATGTGAATGAACCTGCAGGCCCAGCCAGGGCCACAGCTTGAAGCTCAGTTGCTCAGTGAAGTCCAAAGTGAAGCAGTCAAGCTCCATAGCCAACCTTCCACTGCAGAAGTGATTATAAACTATTCTAAGCTGCTACATTTCAGAGTATTTGTTATCCTGTATTATTATTCCAACAGCTAACTGATACACAGTCTAAGAAACTGCTCATAGAAAGTACGATATGCCGCTTGCCTAAAATTTGACATCTTAGTAAGTGCACGCTATGGGCCCATTTTTATAAGAGCTTCAGCTGAATGTATTTTGCCCTCTATTTCTTTGCTGTTCACATGAGAAGCCTTTCTTATCTATCTTTGCTATTCTTTGGAACTCTGCATTCAGATGGGCATATCTTTCCTTTTCTCCTTTGCATTTTGCTTCTCTTCTTTTCTCAGCTATTTGTAAGGCCTCCTCAGACAGCCATTTTTCCTTTTTGTATTTCTTTTTCTTGGGGATGGTTTTGATCATCGCCTCCTGTAAGTGTTATGAACCTCTGTCTGTAGTTCTTCAGTCACTGTCTACCAGATCTAGCCCCTTGAATCTATTTGTCACCTCCACTGTATAATCAGAAGGGATGTGATTTAGGTCATACTTGAATGGCCTAGTGGTTTTCCCGACGTTCTTCAATTTGATCCTGAATTTTGCAATAATGAGTTCAGGATCTGAGCCACAGTCAGCTCCAGGTCTTGCTTTTGCTGACTGTATAGATCTTTTCATCTTCAGCTTCAAAGAATATAATCCATCTGATTATGGTATTGACCATCTGGTGATGTTCATGTATAGAGTTGTTTCTTGTGTTGTTGGAAGAAGATTTGCTATGAAAGTGCATTTTCTTTGCAAAACTTTTAGCTTTCTTGCCATGCTTCATTTTGTACTCTGAGGCCAAACATGCCTGTTACTCCAGGTATCTCTTGACTTCCTAACTTTTGCATTCCAGTCCTCTATGATGAAGACGACATCTTTTTTTTTTTTTGGTGTTAGTTCTAGAAGGTCTTGTAGGTCTTCATAGAGTTCATCTTCCTTGGCATTAGTGGTTGGGGACTTGGATTACTGTGATATTGAAAGGTTTGCATTGGGAACAAACTGAGATCGTTCTGCTGTTTTGAGACTGCACACAAGTACTGCACTTCAGACTTTTGTTGACTATGAGGGCTACTCAATTTCTTCTAAGGGATTCTTACCCACAGTAATATATATAATGGTCATCTGAATTAAATTTGCCCACTTTAGTCCATTTTAGTTCACTGATACTTAAAATGTCAATGTTTACTCTTTCCAATTGCTGTTTTACCACTTCCAATTTAGCTTGATTCATGGACCTAACATTCCAGGATCCTATGAAATATTGTGTTTTTTTTTACAGCATTGGACTTAACTTTCACCACCAGACACATCCATACTGGGTGTTGTTTCTGCTTTAGCTCAGTCTATTCATTCTTTCTAGAGCTATATCTCTGCTCTTCTCCAGCAGCATATTGGACACATACCAACCTGGGGAGTACATCTTTCAGTGTACTAACTTCTTGCCTTTTCATATGTGAACAATGCAAAGAAATAGAGGAAAACAATGGAATGGGAAAAGCTAGAGATCTCTTCAAGAAAGTTAGAGATACCAAGAGAATATTTCATGTAAAGATAGGACAGAAATGGTATGGACCTAACAGAAGCAGAAGATATCAAGAAGAGGTGGCAAGAATACACAGAAGAACTGTATAAAAAGGTCTTAATGACCCAGAAAACCATGATACTGTGGATCTCTCTCCTAGAGCTAGACTTCCTCAAGTGTGAAGTCAAATGGGCCTTAAGAAGCATCACTAGGAACAAAGCCAGTGGAGGTGATGGAATTCCAGCAAAGCTATTTCAAATCCTAACAGATGATGCTGTGAAAGTGTTGCACTCAATATGCCAGCAAATTTGGAAAACTCAGTAGTGGCCACAGGACTACAAAAGGTCAGTTTTCATTTCAATCCCAAAGAAAGGCAATGCCAAACCGAGAACTTCCAAATGGACAAATTGGATTTAGAAAAGGCAAAGGACCCAGAGATAAAATTGCCATATAAGTTTCTTACTGTTGCTTCTTGACCTGCATATAGGTTTCTCAGGAGACAGGTAAGGTGGTCTGGTATGTCCTATCTCTTTAAGAATATTCCACAGCTTGTACATCTGGAAGTTCTCAGTTCATGTACTGTTAAAGCCTAGCTTGAAGGATTTTAAGCCTTATCTTGCTAGCATGTGAAATGAGTGCATGTGAAATGTGTGGTAGTTCTAACTTTCTTTGGCATTCCAATTTTGGGTTCCTACACTTGACCAACCCCACCAAGTCCATTGCCTCTCCCTGGAATGATCCCCTTCCTTCCTGGAGCATACCCTGGGGTATCTCCTGCAGGAGCCCTTCCTGCCCCAGCCAGGAGCATGTGAATGCCCATTCTGAGTGTCCCCAACTCTTAGGACCTTCTTGAACATGCAGTGACCACTTCAGACTGTCACTACTCAGCTCCTGCCCGAGCCCGGACACGCGCTTCCTGAGGGCAAAGCCCAGGTTCATTTACTTCTGAGAGCCCCGTGCTCAGCAAGGTGCTTAGTCTCATCAGGGTACTCAAGAAGAGTCTGCTAAGCTACAAAGCATGTGAAGGGAACAACAACACAATGGAGAAATGGATATAGGGATGTAAGACTCCCATTTTCATTTTTAAACGGGAAGTCTTCATTCCTCATGAACATTAATTAAACTGCTTAACACCCCCTGGGTCTCCAGTTATACACTGCTCAATTAAAATAGGTCTATCATGATGATTTCCTCTGTCAAACCTTCCTCATGGGCTTCTGTTCTCAGCAGGACAGCTTGGGATAAGTAACAAAAGGCATGATATTTGCTTGAAACAGCAGGGAAATTGAAGGCCTAATCCTAAATGTTCAGTTCTGGCAACATAAGAGCACACAAACTATGATTCCAAAAGAGATGGAGGAAAGTTTGTTGCAGGGGGAGGCACGTAATGAATAAGAGAAAGGAGAAGGGTCCCAAGATAGGGACCAGATAACTGATGACTTAACAAGGGAGCAAAAACTTAGTTAACACCAACGAGCAAGTGACTCTTGCGAGAGGCCCAGTGCTCAAAACCCCAACTTGCAGCTGACAGGTGGCTGTCATTGCCTTAACCTCAGAGACACCAGTAAAGGTCAGGACTCAGCGCCCGGACAGCACCCGTGGAAAGCTGCCTAGGGTAGAGGGGGTACAAGCTGCAGTGCCCTCAGCATCACATGACCACATACAGGATCCGGGTCCCAGGCTTGGAGAAAAGGGGAACTACATCCAAAGGGAATGAACTGGTCTGTCCACGAGTCAGAGGCTGAAACCCACAAACACAGACTCCTTTCCTCACTGCAGCTTCACGTTCACTAATGAGCTGTGTTTCTGTTGCTGAGGATACACGTTCCTGGTATTTCCTGGCCAAGGTGGGAGAGGCTGGGATAACAGGTGTTCCTGACCCCTGTCACATTCAGCAGGGATGGGATGTCACAGAGACAGCTGGAAGGTAAGAACAAGAAGATCCTTGAGATCAGACCACCAAATAATTTTCACTTTCCGGTCATGACTTTTTCAAACAACAGCTTGCAGAAGTACAACTATGAGAGGACGTTGCGGATGCTCTCTTTGGCGGACAGAGGCCAGGAACCCCAGTGTTGGTACGTGGACAGCCTCTGAGCTGGTAAATGGGGCTTGGCGATCTGGTTTGTGAATATGGGAATCATGCACTTAGGCCAACCTTGCATGTTGCAATATGGAAACCACAGCTCAGAGTAAGGTGACTTATCCGGGGTCACAGAATGGAAGCCAGAAGGAGCAAGTTCAGGACTCCAGTTCCTGACTCCCAACCAAACACTCTTTCGTCCACACGGTGCCACCCCCTTTTCTAAGAAGGGCTCTCCATGCCTTCCCCGGAGCAAGTTCCAGGCCACTCATGGGCTTAGACAGAGGTAAAGAGGAACTCAGTGACAATCTGCCTTAACAATGCCTTTGTCACACACAAGAGACAAAGCTCTGCTTTTTACGAACACACCTCCCCCACTCCCCACCACAGCTGCCCCCAACATGAGCAAATCAACAGAGCATTTCAATGGCCTGGAATTCCCCAGGCTCCCCTGCCCCATCCATTTCTCTCTCTGTAGCATTTCTCACAAAACTGAATCAAATGACTGCAGTGCTGTGACTCTTTGCTGGACTTGTCCCTACACAGTATATGTGCTTGGTTTTAAAATGCTGTTTGCTCCACTTTTAAATTTCATTTTAGAAGCCTGCAAGGAGAGATGCCAACATTTAATTGTAGGGACTAGAGGGGACTTTACAAACCGCTTACGAGGCACAAATAGAGTACTTATTTTCCCTATTTCCTTTTTGATTGAATTGGCTGCTGTATCATATGCATTAACAGTGTGAACCAGAAAGCACTGCTGCATCCTTATCTCACCCTCACATAATCAAAGTATAAAATGCATTGTACTAAAAGAAAAAAGGAAACTAGAAGTTCATATTCGTTTGAAACAATTAAACTTGAAAGATTTGAAGGGACAACTTATTTCCTTTCGGCCTAAGACCAAAAATTTCACATTCCATTTTACCAGTGGAATAATAAAAAGTAACATGATGAGAGAAGAATCAAGTCAACAAAATTAGAAATGAAAAAGGAGAGGTTACAACAGACAATGCAGAAATACAAAGGATTATATGAGACTATTATGAACAACTATATGGCAATAAAATGGATAACCTGGAAGAAACAGACAGATTCTTAGAAAAGTTCAATCTTCCAAGACCAAACTAGGAAGAAATAGAAATTATGAACAACCCAATTACAAGCACTGAAATTGAAGCTGTGATTAAAAAAAAAAAAAACTCCCCAAAAACAAAAGCCCAGGACTAGATGGCTTCACAGGATAATTCTATCAAACATTTAGAGAAGAGCTAATGCCTATCCTTCTGAAACTCTTTCAAAAAATTGCAGAGGAAGGAACACTTTCAAACTCATTCTACAAGGCCACCATTACTCTGATACTAAAACCAGACAAAGACAGCACAAAAAGAGAAAACTACAGGCCAATATCACTGATGAACATAGATGCGAAAATTCTCAACAAAATTTTAACAAACAGAATTCAGCAACACATCAAAAGCTCATACACCATGATCAAGTGGGTTTATTCCAGGAATGCAAGGATTATTCAACATACACAAATCAATCAATGTGATACACCATATTAACAAATTGAAATATAAAAACCATATGATAATCTCAATAGATGCAGAAAAAGCCTTTGACATAACGCAGCACCTATTTATGATGAAAACACTTCAAAAAATGGGCAGAGAAGGAACCTACCTCAACATAGTAAAGGCCATAATATATGATAAGCCTATAGCAAACATTATTTTCAATGCTGATAAACTGAAAGCATTCCCCCTATGATCAGGAACAAGACAAGGGTGTCCACTTTCAGCACTATTATTCAACATAGTTCTCGAAGTCCTAGCCACAGCAATCAGAGAAGAAAAATATATAAAATAATCCAGATCATAAAACAAGAAGTACAGCTCTCACTGTTTGCAGATGACAAGATACTGTACATAGAAAAGCCTAAAGATAATATCAGAAAATTACTAGAGCTAATCAGTGAATTTAGCAAGTTGCAGGATACAAAATCAATACACAGAAACCACCTGCATTTCTAGATACTAACAATGAAAAATCAGAAAGAGAAATTAAGGAATCAATTCCATTCACCACTGCAACAAAAAGAATTAAATACCTAGGAGAAAGTGAAGAGGAGCTAAAAAGCCTCTTGATGAAAGTGAAAGAGGAGAGCAAAAAGTTGGTTTAAAGCTCAACATTCAGAAAACAAAGATCATGGCATCCGGTCCCATCATTTCATGGGAAATAGATGGGGAAACAGTAGAAACAGTGGCAGACTTTATTTTTTTGGGCTCCAAAATCACTGCAGATAGTGACTGCAGCCATGAGATTAAAAGATGTTTACTCCTTGGAAGAAAAGTTATGACCAACCTAAATAGTATATTCAAAAGCAGAGACATTACTTTGCCGACTAAGGCCCGTGTAGTCAAGGCTATGGTTTTTCCTGTGGTCATGTATGGATGTGAAAGTTGGACTGTGAAGAAGGCTGAGCACTGAAGAACTGATGCTTTTGAACTGTGGTGTTGGAGAAGACTCTTGAGAGTCCCTTGGACTGCAAGGAGATCCAACCAGTCCATTCTGAAGATCAACCCTGGGATTTCTTTGGAAGGAATGATGCTAAAGCTGAAACTCCAGTACTTTGGCCACCTCATGCGAAGAGTTGACTCATTGGAAAAGACTCTGATGGTGGGAGGGATTGGGGTCAGGAGGAGAAGGAGACGACAGAGGATGAGATGGCTGGATGGCATCACAGACTCAATGGACGTGAGTCTGAGTGAACTCCAGGAGATGGTGATGAACAGGGAGGCCTGGCGTGCTGTGATTCATGGGGTCGCAAAGATTCAGATGCGACTGAACAACTGAACTGAACTGAAACTTACCTAAGGAGACAAAAGAACTGTACACAGAAAATTATAAGACACTAATGAAAGAAATCTAAGAGGACATAAATAGATGGAGAGATATTCCATGTTCCTGGGTAGAAAGAATCAATATTGTGAAAATGAATATACTACCAAATGCAATCTACAGATTCAATGTGATCCCTATCAAATTACCAATGGCATTTTCTACAGAACTAGGACAAAAAAATTTCACAATTTGTATGGAAACACAAAAGCCCCCAAATAGCCAAAGCAGTCTTGCGAAAGAAGAATGGAACTGGAGCAATCAAACTTCCTGACTTTAGATTATACTACAAAGCTACAGTCATTAAGACAGTATGGTACTGGCACAAAAACAGACCAGTGCAACAAGATAGACCAATGGAACAAGATAGAAAGCCCAGAAATAAGCCCATGCACCTATAAGTACCTTATTTTTGACAAAGGAGGCAAGAATAAACAATGGAGCAAAGACAGCCTCTTCAATAAATGATGCTGGGAAAACTGGATAGCTACATATAAGAATGAAATTAGAATACTTCCTAACACAATACACAAAGATAAACTCAAAATGGATTAAAGACCTAAATGTAAGATCAGAAACTATAAAACTCTTAGAGGAAAACATAGGCAGAACACTCGACTTAAATCAGAGCAAGATCCTCTATGACCCATCTCCTAGAGTAACAAAAATAAAAACAAAAGTAAACAAGTGGGACCTGATTAAACTTAAAAGCTTTTGCACAACAAAGGAAACTATCAGCAAGGTGAAAAGACAACCATTAGAATGGAAGAAAATAAAAGCAAATGAAACAACTGACAAAATGTTAATTTCCAAAATATACAAGCAGCTCATACAACTCAATACCAGGAAAACAAACAACTCAATCAAAAAGTGGGAAAAAGACCTAAACAGACATTTCTCCAGAGAAGACATACAGATGGCTAACAAACACATGAAAAGATGCTCAAAATTGCTCATTATTAGAGAAATGCAATCAAAACCACAATGAGATATCACCTCACACTCGTTAGAATGGCCATCATCAAAAAGTCTACAAACAATAAATGCTGGAAAGTGTGGAGAAAAGGGAACACTCTTGCACTGTTGGTGGGAATGTAAATTGATACAGCCACTATGGAAGATGGTATGGAGATTTCTTAAAACACTAGGAATAAAACCACCATATGACCCAGAAATCCCACTCCTACGCATATACCCTGAGGAAACCAGGGTCGAAAAGACACATGTATCCCATTGTTCATTGAAGTACTATTTACAATAGGTAGAACAGGGAAGCAACCTAGATGCCCATTGACAGATGAATGGATAAAGAAGATGTGGTATATATTCACAATGGAATATTACTCAGCCATAAAAAGGAACACATTTGAGTCAGTTCTGATGAGGTGGATGAAATTAGAACCTATTATACAGAGTGAAGTTAGTCAGAAAGAGAAAGATAAATATTGTATTCTAATGTACATATACGAATCTAGAAAAATGGTTCTGAAGAATTTGTTTAACAGGGCAGCAATGGAGAAATAGACCTAGAGAATAAACTTATAGACATGGGGAGAGGGGAGGAGAGGGTGAGATGTATGGAAAGAGTAACATGGAAACTTACACTGCTGCTGCTGCTAAGTCGCTTCAGTCGTGTCCGACTCTGTGCGACCCCATAGATGGCAGCTCACCAGGTTCCCCCCATCCCTGGGATTCCCCAGGCAAGAACACTGGAGTGGGTTGCCATTTCCTTCTCCAATGCATGAAACTGAAAAGTGAAAGTAAAGTCGCTCAGCCATGTCTGACTCTTAGTGACCCCATGGACTGCAGCCTACCAGGCTCCTCCATCCATGGGATTCTCCAGGCAAGAGTACTGGAGTGGGGTGTCATTGCCTTCTCTGAAACTTACATTACCATATGTAAAATAGATAGCCAATGGGAATTTGCTGTATGGCTCAGGAAACTCAAACAGGGGCTCTGGATCAACCTAGAGGGGTGGGATGGGGAGGGAGATCCAAAAGAGAAGGGATAAATGTATACCTATGGCTGATTCATGTTGAGGTTTGACAGAAAATGACAAAATTCTGTAAAGCAATTATCCTTCAATAAAACAAATTTTAAAAAGTAACCTGATGTTATTTTAATTGTAATATTAATATATAACAAAGGCAGAATAAAAGTTTCTTTTAAAAATCCAAGTAAAAATGGAAGCACATGTTCCCTACCATTCTGAATTGACGTATTTTTAAAAGCCTCTGTAAACATTTTTAAGACTTGTGTTTATCTAATTGCTCTTGTTAGCACCACTTGCATTCTTTTCTAGAAAGATGACTACAGTAAGCAAACAGGTATGTCTTTATATGCATCCTAGTTAATCCTCCGAATTGACAAGTTTAAAATGGATGGAGTATGCTCTTTACAAAAAATGTTGAATGTACAATTAAACAGAATAGGAAGCCTCTCACAGCCTCTGGGTCACTCAGATTTGGAGTCAGATAATGTCCCTGTCCTTGTCAATTCCACGTCATCAACAGCTATCAGAAGGACAATGCTGAATAGTCTTCGAGGGCAAAGTGAAGCAGGAATCCTAGACAAGTCACTCTGAAGATGAACATGGGGGCTGGTGTTATATTACCCCAGCCAGACACAACAAATGGAGCCAGGAAGTGGACTGAACATGGATTGCCCCTCTACAGAAAATATTGAGCTTGTGTATATCTGTGTGTGCAATAAAACATTTTAGAGAAAGATGAGAAGAGTTGCTAATAAGAGACAAAGAGAATTGTTGAATAAGGTAAGAGGTTCCTCCTATTGAAAAATGTGAGGTCAGATAAAAGGACTTTTAAGCCTCTAGTTCAAAAATTCTTTGGTTTCTATGGGGGTAGAAAATGAATGAGATCCAAACTGAGACCCAAAAACTCTAATGGTGAGCCCACCTCTTCTGACAGGTTTCCCTTTGATGGGAACTACTTGCTTGAATACTAAACTTCCTGTTTCCTGTCTTCCCCAAAAGACTTCTCCACAAGCACCCTAAGGGCATGGCCTGTGTTTAATTTATCTCTGTGATCTTACACAGTACCTGAAGTATACAGTGGGAAATGTAGACATATAGGATGAAAATTTTAGCAAGGACAATTTAAATTTTATTTTAAAATAAACACATACATACTAGATGTTAATCAAACTTCTTGGCACCTAGATGTTCTATGAATAGATTCCTCAATTAAAATATGTCTTCTCTGGTAACTACTATGCCAAGGACATAAGGCATTGTCCTGTGTCCTCCCAATGCATTGCCCTCCCAATGCATAGGACAAATGGAATTTTTATTGTGTGATTAAAAAAATTTTTTTTATTATTCCTCCTTCCCTTGGAGGAACCAAGCAGCAACTCCACCTCATCAGTCATATTCTTAGAGTATAAAAACAGCCATCAAATAATAGCATAATTGACCTAAGGATCAAACCCAGGTCTCCTGCATTGCAGGCAGACGCTTTACCCTCTGAGCCACCAGGGAAGCCCAATAGCATAACTAATACTGGCCATCTTGCTAACCAGGAACATTAGACAGGAACGAAACATAGAACCTGCTCTCATCACTTCTATTCAACATTGTACTATCACTTCTAGCCAAGGTAATTAGGCAAGAAAAACAAAGGAATCTATGTTGGAAGGAAATTAAACCATCGCCATTTTAGATGATCTTGTATATCAAAAATTCTAAAGAACTAACTAAAAACCATTAGAGCCAATCAATGAGAAAAACTTCAAGATTTCAGGATACACAATCAAAACACAAGAATCAATCGTATTTCTATGCACTATCAATAGAAAATCCAAAAATAAAATTGGGACAGTTTCATTTACAATGCAGCAGAAGGAATAAGAGGCTCAGTAATAAATTTAACAAAAGAAGTGCAGTGCTTGAACACTGAAAATTAATAACGTCATTGAAAGAAATTAAAGAAGACCTAAATAACTGGAATAGCATTCTATGTTCATGACTGGAAGACACTACTATTGAAATGAATTAATCCTCAAATTGATCTCCAGATTCAATGTAATCCCTATCAAAATCCATACTGGATTTACTGTAAAAATTAACAAACTAACCCTGAAATTTGTATGGCAATATAAGGGAACTAAAATAACCAAAAAAAAAAAAAAAGAACAACAAAGAAGATTTATACTTTCAGAATTCAAAATTACTACAAAAGCATTCAAGATTGTGCAGTAGTGGCATAAGGACAGATATATAAATCAATAGACTAGAATTCAGAGCACAAAGTAATTGTATATATTTATAGTCAATTGATTTTTGACAGGGTGCTATGACAATTAATGGGGGAAAGAATATTCTTGTCAACAAAAAATGCTGGGACTGCAACATGCTAAAGAATAAATTTGGATCCCTAACTCACATCATATACAAATATTAATTCAAAATAGATCAGATATCTAAATATAAGAGTTACAATTATAAAACCTTTGAAGTAAACCTGTGTGACTTTGGATTAGTCACTGGTTTCTTAGGTATGACAACAAAATCACAACTGAACACACAAAAAATATAGATATATAACAGGATGTTGTCAAAATTAAAAGTTTGGTGTTTCAAAGTATATTAGCAAGGAAATGAAAAGATAACCTACACAATGAGAAAAAATATTGGTAAATCATGTATCTGATACATAAAGAACACTTACAACTCTAAAATAAAAAGACAAATAACCCAAATAATATTTGGCAAAGTGTTTTAATAAACATTTCTCAAAAAATGATATTAAATGGGCAATAAGCACATGAAAGATACCCGACATCATTAATTAGTAGAAAAATGCAAATTGAAACCCTGAAGAGATACTACTTCATACCTCTAAGATGCCTATAAGCAAAAGACGGACAATGAAACATGCTGTAAAGGATGTGAAGAAATTGGAACATTCACACGTTGCTGGTGGGAACGTAAAATGGCACAGCTGCTTTGGATACAGTTTGGCAGTTGCCCAAAGAGTCAAATACAGACTTTCCTCATGATCCAGCAATTCTACTCCTAGGTATATATCCAACAGACATGAAAACACAAGGTCTACCTAAAAATTTTACATGGATGTTCACAGAAGTGTTATTTATAATAGTCAAAAATGAAAACAAATCTCCATCAAGATGAACGGATACAGAGAATATGGTATATCTATGCAACAGAATATTTTTCAGCCATAAAAAAGAATGAAGTACTGGTTTACAAACCTTAAACCTTGAAGACATTATGTTAAGAAAGCTAGACATGAAAGGCTGTATATTGAATAATTCCATTAATGTGAAATGTCCAGAACATGCAGATCCGTAAGGCAGAGAGTAGAGCAGATATTGCCAGGGGCTGAGGGAAGGAGGGAAAATGAAAGTGTTAGTCTATCAGTGGTTCCCGACTCTGTGTGACCCCATGGACTGTAGACTGCCAGGCTCCACTGTTCACGGCATTCTCCAGGCAAGATTACTGGAGTGGGTTGCCATGCCCTCCTCCAGGGGATCTTCCCAACCCAGGAATTAAACCTGGGTTTCTCAAATTGCAGGCATTCTATACTATCTGAGCCACCAGGGAAGCCCAAAGGCGGGAATGGAGAGTGATTATTTACGGTATGAGATGTCTTCGTGGAGTCATGAAAATATTCTGAAATTAGGTAGTGATGATAGCTGTACAACTCTGTGAATATACTAGAAACTGCTGATTTGTATAATTTAAGAGGGTGAATTTTATGGCACATGTATTATCTCAATATAAAATTACGGTAATAATAGTGAGATACTTTCACATACTGCTGGTAAGAAATGTTCACTAGAACTTCTTGAAAGAGAGGTCTGGAAAAGATTATCAAATTTTACCTAACAAATCAAAATATACGAATTTACCCTCCATACATAATGTCATAACTTTAGCTCTAAAGATTGTCTGCAGTGTTGTTTATTGGAAATACCCTGAAGGCACAACAGAGATTTTGTTAAACCAATTATGGTACATCCATTCAGTTTAATACAAGTCACCTATTAAAATTGTTTTCGATATACTTTTAACCAGGAAAAGGATACAAAATACGATATGAAGTATGATCCTATTTGTGCTTTTTCAAACTATACATGTGCATATTCATGTCTCTGTATTATAGAAATAATGGAAATGAGGCAGCCTAAACTATAGCCACTAGTGTATGTGCATATTTAAATTTAAATTCATAAGATTAACAAAATTTAAGAATTCAGATCTTCACTTACACTGGCCCCATCAGGTGCTCAGTAAGCACATGAGGACAGTGGCTACTGTGCTGAACAGCAGAGAACATTTCCGTCCCTGCAGAAACTTTCACTGAAATGAGCTGTTACGGAAGAGTACACTCCAAGAGGGTTTATAGGTGCTTTTGATTTTCTTTGTGTTTATTTTCTACTTTTCCTGTAATACATATAAATGTTTATGATTCAAGAACATTATTTTTGTTTTTAAAGATTCAAAGTAAACTGAAACAGGGAGAAGGGATCTGGAGAAACACCCACTGGGAGCAGGCATCGCCCACCACAAATGGAGAAAGGCCCTCTGATCTGGGCAGCAAAGGGCGGGCCCTCCCCCGGCTGAGACGACAACTCTGCACCGCAGGGCGGGGCAGCTTGACAGACTGGTGTGATGGACGGGTTACCAGGATGATGAGAGTTCTGTTTCTGCTCACTTCATCCAGATTTAAAGTTGCTTTCTGGGGAAGAGGATGTGCAACCTCATCACTTGGCGACAGCCAGGAAGAATCCTGATTCCTGACAGAGATTCTGAAAAATCATCACCTTAGAACTTGGGGAAGAGGCACTCTCAAACTTTAGTTGATTAGCTCATGCTTTCTGGACATTTAGATACATGCCTAAATATATGAATATATGTCTAAAATATGGATATTGTGGCGCTAGTGTAAAGTGTCTGTCTGCCAATGCAGGAGACATGAAATGCAGGTTTGATCCTTGAGTTGGGAGATCCCCTGGAGAAGGAAGTGGCCACCCACTCCAGTATTCTTGCCTGGAAAATCTCATGGATAGAGGAAGTCTGGTGGGCTAAAGTTCGTGGGGTTGCAAAGAGTTGGACATGACTGAAGTGACTTAGCGTGCACACACACAAAAAAATCACATTTCTTTAAGCAACTGTGTCACTTCTTGAAACTCTATTCTAAGAATAAAATCATGGATATGCTCAGAGATTTAGCTACAGTAATGTGCATGACAGAGTTGTTTATGAGAGCAGAAGGCTAAATTCAAGCTAAAAGTACAAAATGTGGCCTTACTGTGGAATATTATACCAGCTGTTAAAAATAATGCCACACAGAAATAGTTAAAGACAGGGAAAATGTTTCTAAAGGTTAAGCTTAAAAAAATTTTTTTAAATATTCTGTGAAAGACATTTCATTTTTAAACAAAAATATGTATATACACACATATGCATAGAAGAAATGAAATGATTAAAAGAGTTTCAACTACTACAGTGGGAAAAAAATCTGATGCAGGAGGCAATCTGTTATTTTCCACATTTTCTACAAAGAATATGTATCACTGCAGTAACAAAAAATAAATGTTAGTGTTTTAAAAACAATAACTTGTCCGATTTAAGACAAGAAATTTTTGTGCTTAGAATTTGAAATAAAAGCAATATAGTTGAGTATTTTTACATTTAGTTCTGCGCTTCCAATCCCAAAGAAAGGCAATGACAAAGAATGCTCAAACCACTGCACAATTGCACTCATCTCACATGCTAGCAACGTAATGCTCAAAATTCTTCAAGCCAGGCTTCAGCAATACGTGAACCATGAACTTCCTGATGTTCAAGCTGGTTTTAGAAAAGGCAGAGGAACCAGAGATCAAATTGCCAACATCTGCTGGGTCATGGAAAAAGGAAGAGAGTTCCAGAAAAACACCTATTTCTGCTTTATTGACTATGCCAAAGCCTTTGACTGTGTGGATCACAATAAACTGTGGAAAATTCTGAAAGAGATGGGAATACCAGACCACCTGACCTGCCTCTTGAGAAACCTATATGCAGGTCAGGAAGCAACAGTTAGCACTGGACATGGAACAACAGACTGGTTCCAAATAGGAAAAGGAGTACCTCAAGTCTGTATATTATCACCCTGCTTATTTAACTTATATGCAGAGTACATCATGAGAAACGGGGGACTGGAAGAAACACAAGCTGAAATCAAGATTGCTGGGAGAAATATCAATAACCTCAGATATGCAGATGACACCACCATTATGGAAGAAAGCGAAGAGGAATGAAAAAGCCTCTATGTGAAAGTGAAAGAGGAGAGTAGAAAAGTTGGCCTAAAGCTCAACATTCAGAAAACGAAGATCATGGCATCCAGTCCCATCATTTCATGGGAAATAGATGGGGAAACAGTGGAAACAGTGGCAGACTTTATTATTTTGGGCTCCAAAATCACTGCAGATGGTGATTGCAGCCATGAAATTAAAAGATGCTTACTCCTTGGAAGAAAAGTTTTGACCAACCTAGACAGCATATTCAAAAGCAGAGACATTACTTTGCTGACTAAGGTCCGTCTAGTCAAGGCTATGGTTTTTCCTGTGGTCAATGTATGGATGTGAGAGTTGGACTGTGAAGAAAGCTGAGCACTGAAGAATTGATGCTTTTGAACTGTGGTGTTGGAGAAGACTCTTGAGAATCCCTTGGACTGCAAGGAGATCCAACCAGTCCATTCTGAAGGAGATCAGCCCTGGGATTTCTTTGGAAGGAATGATACTAAAGCTGAAACTCCAAATCTTTGGCCACCTGATGTGAAGAGTTGACTCATTGGAAAAGACTCTGATGGTGGGAGGGATTGGGGGCAGGAGGAGAAGAGGATGACAGAGGATGAGATGGCTGGATGGCATCATTGACTCAATGGATGTGAATCTGAGTGAACTCCGGGAGTTGGTGATGGACAGGGAGGTCTGGTGTGCTGTGATTCATGGGGTTGCAGAGAGTCGGACACGACTGAGTGACTGAACTGAACTAGGCTCCCTGGCTGCCAAGGGGCAAAAAGAAATAAAGACTTATACAGGTCTCTACTGCTTGCCTGATTAGTTCTTCTCAGGAGATAAGCTACTATCTTGACACTGGATTCTAGGGAGAAATGTATGATGTATTAACACATCATAATACCTATCCTATAGTGCAAGATGGCAGGGGATTACTCACAGTCCTCATCTTTATTCTAACTACTTCTGTAGTTGCTTAAGAGCTGTGATCCTCACCTTTCACTAAGGAACAAATACCACCAATCAGTACCTTTAAAAAAAAACTTCACAATATACTTCTATTTCTATTTTCCTACCATGGCAGAACAGTCCCCAAATGAATGCTCTCATAAGACAATAATGATGCAATATCCAGCTTTTATGCAATATTTTGATAGTATCACTTTCACAAGAATACTGAGAAGAGTGTATAACAGATGCAGTGGATCACAAAACGTGGTAGATGCAACATACTTTAAGAATGTATGCTTCTTAATAAAACATTTAAGAGCCTGCTGAGGAGAGAAGGTAAAAAAATTAGGTCAGTTGCCATGGATGCTTGCTCCAAAAGCTAATGGAAGCCACAGAGAAGGAGAGCTGAACTACCAGCCCTGAGGTGGCCCCTGGCAAGCTGAACCCTCACCACAACAAGAAGCCCCTCCACACGACATCTGTCAGCTTCGGTGTCCCTGAGGATTCAGACACAGGGGACGGCGGTTGGGGGAGTTTAGCCCGTTACCTTCTGTTGATGTCTATCCTTCCTACAAAAAGAATGCAAACTAGAGTTCCCTCTGTATCTTACCTACAGTTTTCTCAGATCCTACAGATCTAAGTCACTCTGAGAGACAACAAAGATGCTGTAGAACTCGGGAGACTATTAACAGAGTGTTCCTCTCCTTGCTAATCCTCCCCACCCCCAAATACTTTCCATTCCACGGGTCTGATGCTTACCTTCAAGGTCAAAATCAATACTTTCCTGACCAGCAGTGTGACCCTTCTTTCACCTGTGGCCTCCAAGAGAACACAACCCTACACAACTCACTGACACACGTCCTGCATGGCATGTGCCCCTGGTCAGGCTGTAGGCTGTGGCATACTGGGCATCTCACCCAGGACCTGCTACAGTGTCTCGTGCATGAGTACCAAGGAGACGGTTCATCTAATTCCCACTTTGTCCACCGCCCCCTTGGTAGGTTAGAGATAAGGTTGATAGCATAACCATGAACAAAGCAATGGTGCTAAAGGCCAGAGTTTCTTGACTGGGAACACAGTTTTCTAAGAATAACTCAGCAAATGAAATTTTGTGTGTTTACTATGAAGAAAACAAAAGAATATTCTTTTCAACATCCAAGGAGTTCAGTCTCTTGGAAATTAAAGACTCATATGTAGCTAATTAGAATAACATGTCATCAATATGAAAAAAAGTAAGAGGACACACAAAAGCTACAAAGAAAAGCCATAAGCAATGCTACTCAAGAGAAGGCTTCAATTTTCATCCCACTGAATTTGGGCCAGGGGAGTGAAGTGTTATCTATGGAAAAACAAGGGACCTTCTCTCCTCTGAACTGATCTGCCACTTGCAGGGCCCTGGCCTCTGAACTAGGCCATTCATTTGCAGAGGACGCCACACGCTGAAGTCCACCTAGTGTGGGACACTGGCCAGGGCAGTGAGGAAGCTGAACACAGCAGAAAGAACCAGTACAACACCGGGCACATGAAAACTCTTGGGGAGCCAGAAGAGTGGTCATGGAGGTTTTGAAAGCTTGTCTAATGGAAGATGGGCTCAGTAAGCATTTTTCATCCTACAAGAAACAACCCATAGTGGGGTCACGAGGTCAGTCTAAAGACAGAAGACTTGCAGTAAGTGCTGTTTCATAAAATGTTTGTCATAAGCATGAGTGTGTGTGCACACATGCATGTGCACTGTGTCATGCAAATGGATTTCTTTCAAAACAGTTGGCAAGGCTGTGAAATGGACACGTTATTATTAGAAAGACTTATTTCAATTCAGTAGAAGGAAAACACCTCAAACAAGTGAAACTGCCTCAAAACAGGGTTTATTATTATGAATGGCAGACAGTTTCCCGCCTTTGAAAGACTCCAAGCAGCACTAAAGGGATCGATTGTCAAGGAGGATATTCACGTTGGTGGAAAGTTAAATGTAAGGAATTCTTAGTGTCTGCCCCATGCTATGAGACTGTCAGTCTAGACCACAGGCCTTTACTACTGAAGGAACAGTTACAAGGGAAACAACTCCATGAAGTCACAGCGATGAATGTATATGCAGCCTGACATTTCATTTGGTCATTTATACTGGAATGAATCTCTGTGAAGGGAAATATCGTCAATGGTACCAAAGACTGAGGTTCTCCGCCTAGACAGACATCAGAATCACCTGGGGAACTTGTAAAAGGTACCCACGCTTGGATCCCAACATATCTCAATTAAAACACTGGGGCCCAAAATTTGTATTTTGTTTCATGTTCCCCATGTAAGGGTTGTAAACCACTGATTTATATGTAAAAAGCATAAAAGTGACGATTTATAAAGCACAGAGGGACATGAAGATCATAAAAAGAAAGGGCTGGAAAATATCAAACGAAGGGTTTTGGATTCTACTCTGGATGCAGAGAGCTGAAAAGAGAATCATTCCCATGCTTACAAATAAAAACACATAAACAGCAAGTTCATGACTCTCTTGAGTCTATTAGACAGCTGAGGTCACAGGGGGAACAAAGTAGCCCAGAATCTGAGGAGAACCAGGCATCTGAAGAAAGAGACAAGATATGGCACTTCTTTACCTGAGGCACATGTGCCTGGACACAAGCATCAAGTAGCAAATAACAATGGAACCCTGGTGGCGGGGTTGAAAGAGCGTGGACACACATGACCTGAAGGCACAGAGCATAAGGAAGACATAAGGCTCACACTGAAACAATGAGAAAAGTCCTGCAGCAAACCAGCCCCAACTCTAAACTCAAGGTGTCACTAGAGGAATCTGAAGTCTGTGGGGCATTGAGGAGAAGTACACCCACAACAAACCTCAAATCCAGTTAACTCCCAACCAGACCAATCAACTCCCCACACTAAGGGCCTAGTGGAAACACAAAGGCATTCTTATTTACAGGCATAAAAACTATCTCAGTCTCTACTGTCCTGCAGAAGATGTCCATGTTTCGACAAAATATTATAGAGCATGCAAAAAGCAAGAAAAAACACTGCCAAGAGACACAGCCATTAACAGAACCAGATTCAGAATTGACACAGATGGGGAAGCTCTCAGACACAATACTTAAATTAACTATAATTAGCACTGAAAGACCCTAAGAGAAAGAAGAGTGGACAACATGAAAGATCAAATGTATAATTTTAACACAGATAAAAACTATCAGAAAGAATCAAAAGGGAATGCTTGAACATCTAAACACAGTAACAGAAATGCAAAACATTCTCCACAGGCATCCTTCAGTAGATGTGATGCATCCAAGGAAACAATCAGTGAACTTGAACATAGGTCAATAGAAATTACAACACCTAAAACAAGAAGAATCAAAAAGAATGAAACAAAAACAAATAAGATTTCAGAAGAAGAAAAAGACTATAGGACAGAAGAAATATCTATTGAGAATTTTCTAAAAGTAATGACAGATACCAAACCACAGAACCAAGAAGCTCAAAAACACTATGGAGAATAAAAATCAAGCATATAAGCACAAGCTGGAATCAAGATTGCCAGGAGAAATATCAATAACCTCAGATATGCAGATGACACCACCCTTATGCCAGAAATTGAAGAGGAACTAAAAAGCCTCTTGAGGAAAGTGAAAGAGGAGAATGAAAAAGTTGGCTTAAAGCTCAACATTCAGAAAATGAAGATCATGGCATCTAGTCCCATCACTTCATGGGAAATAGATGGGGAAACAGTGGCAGACTTTATTTTGGGGGCTCCACAATCACTGCAGAGGTGACTGCATCCATGAAATTAAAAGACACTTACTCCTTGGAAGGAAAGTTATGACCAAACTAGACAGCATATTCAAAAGCAGAGACATTACTTTGCTGACTAAGGTCCATCTAGTCAAGGCTGTGGTTTTTCCAGTGGTCATGTATGGATGTGAGAGTTGGACTGTGAAGAAAGCTGAGTGCAGAAGAATTGATGCTTTTGAACTGTGGTGTTGGAGAAGACTCTTGAGAGTCCCTTGGACTGCAAGGAGATCCAACCAGTCCATTCTGAAGGAGATCAGCCCTGGAATTTCTTTGGAAGGAATGATGCTAAAGCTGAAACTCCAATACTTTGGCCACCTCATGCGAAGAGTTAACCAACTGGAAAAGACTCTGATGCTGGGAGAGATTGGGGGCAGGAGAAGGGGACGACAGAGGATGAGATGGCTGGATGGCATCACCAACTCGATGGACATGAGTCTGAGTGAACTCCGGGAGTTGGTGATGGACAGGGAGGCCTGGCGTGCTGTGATTCATGGGGTCACAAAGAGTCAGACACGACTGAGTGACTAAACTGAACTGATGAGCAATGAGTGGTTTTTATATTTTTAAAGTGCTGTTTAGGAATAAAAGAAGTATATGTAGCAGAAACCATATATGGCCTCAGAGCAAAATGTTTACTTTCTGGGCCTTTACAAAAAAAATGGGGAGGCTTGCTGACTCCAGGTCTAAAATAAAAATAGTAACAATGTTCTGTTTACAGCAATATGTAGAAGAAAAATAATGACAACAATAGCAGAAAGGTAGGATTATAAACATACTGCTGAAAGCTCCTTAGACTACACGTGAAACAGTCAATCACTAAAAATGTTAAAGAGGCATAATAAGAAGTGGAGATAAAAGGGAATCATAGGAATTCTCAGGTATTAGGGAAACAGAGAACATAACTAGCAAGATGGTAGGTTTGTAACTAAGCAAAATTAATACCATACTAAAAGTGAATGGTCCAACACACCACTTAAAACACAGATATTGTTAGATTAAAAAATAAGACTCAACTATCTGAGTTTCACAGTGAACCTGTCTTACATATACAGACACAGACAAGTTAAAAATGAAACAATAGGAACAGATATGGATACAAACACTAAGAACAAGAAAGCTGAAGTAGCTAAATTGTTGTTTAGTTGCTAAGCTGTGTCTGACTCCTTTGTGACCCCATGGATTGAGGTTCACCAGGGCCCACTGTCCATGAGATTTCCCAGGCAAGAATACTAGAGAGGGTTGTCATTTCCTTCTCCAAGTAGCTATATTATTAACACCCAAAGTAGACCCCAGAACAAGGAATAGTAACAAGGGTAAAAATGAATATTATCTAATGAAAACAGGATCAATTCTCCAGGAGGACATTATATCCTAAATGTATATGCACTGTGGAATTAAAGAAACTTCAGCTAAAATTGAAGTTGGAATGGCACATATGGGGAGCTCTCAGGCCCCTATCATGCAGTATCAGTTCCTCCAGACAACAAAGTACTGCTGCTGCTCCCACTGCTAGAAGACAGCCCAGGCAATCAGAGACTAAAGCAGCACAATGATGAGAAGTCTCCATACACTGAACTCCTAGCTTCCTGCAACAGGTGTGTGTGTACATGCTAAGCTGCTTCAGTCCTGTCCAACTCTCTGCAACCTCAGGGACCATAGGCTGCCAAGCTCTTCTGTCCATGGGATTCTCAGGCAAGAATCCTGGAATGAGTTGCCATGCCCTCCTCCAGGGCATCTCCCCAACCCAGGGATTGAATTCATGTCCCTTATGTCTCCTGCATTGGCAGGCAGGTTCTTTACTGCTAGCACCATCTGGGAACCATCCTGCAGCAGGACTCTTTGGTTATTACAGTCTCTCCCAAGTTCCTGCTTTTACCCATAAAAGCAAGTTCCCCTTCCTTGTTCTTTGGAGTTGCCTATGGTCCACCACGGTTCACATATTCTGAATTGCAATTTCTCTGGCTATTCCCAAATAAACTTGCCTTCACTGGAAGAATAACTGGCTATTACATAAGATGCACTTAGAACAAAATGGTCAAAATATATGAATCAAAAGTGATAGAACTGAAAACAGAAATTTAAAATTCACAGTTGTAGTTGGAGAGTCTAACATGCCTCTCTGTAACTAACAAAACAAGTAGGCAGTCAGGACACAGGACACTTGAACAACCCTATCAGACAACTTGAACTAATATTTCCAGAACATTCTAGCCAACAGTAGCAGAATGCACATTCTTTTCAAGTGCACACTGAACATTCACCAAGATAAACCATATTTTGGGCCATGATACAAACATAAACAAATGTAAAAGGAAAAAAGTCATGCAAACTATAATATGGAATAATAGAATTAAAGTAAAAATCAGTAACAAGAAGACTTCTGGAAAATTTCCAACTGCTTGAAAAGTTAATGACACACTTAGAAATAAGATATGGGTCAAGAGGAGGTCTGAGGAAAAATTTAAATATATAGAAATGAAAATATACGTATCAAAATTGTGGAATGCAGGCTAAAGCAGTAGCTAAAGGGAAATTAAAAGCATGAAATGCTCAGTTTTTAAAACTGAGGAAAAAATCTCAGATCATTAATATATGCTTACACCTCAAAAAACAGGAGTGTAAATTAAACCCAAGGCAAAGTGAAGGAAATAAAAGGGCAGAAACTCAATAAACTTAAAAAGAGAAGAACAGGCAAACTTAATGATATCAAAATCTGGATCCTTGACAGATCAATAATGCTGATAGAGTTCTAGACAGACTAAGAAAACAAATGAAGACACAAATTACCAATGTCAGGAATAAAAGGGGGAACATAACGACAGACCCCAAAGACTTTAAATGGATAACAGGAGAATACCACAACAATTCTATATCCATAAATTTGACTACTTATGTTAAGATAACAACTTACTAGAAAGATACAAACTATCAAGACTTACCAAGAAGAAATAGGTGACCTGAACTGTCCTCTCTGTATTCAAGAAGTTAAAACTGTAGTTTAAAAACTTTCTGTCAAAGAAAACTCTAGGCTGAGATGAATTCTACCAAACACTGAAGGAAGAAAAAATAGCAATCGTACACAGTCCCTTCCAAAAATATACCACAACCAAGAAGGATTTATCCTAGGAACACAAAGCTGGTTCAACATTTGAAAATTAATCAGTGTAATTTATCACAGTAAATATGAATAAATCACATGATCCTGTCAATAGAGAAAAAGCATTCAACAAAATTCAAAATCTATCCACAATAAAAATTTTCAATATATAACAGATGCAAGTGAAATTCCTTAATTAAATGGGGTATCTACAAAAACATCTCAGCTAACATCATACTTCATAATGAAGATTCAGTTCAGTTCAGCCGCTCAGTCATGTCCTACTCTGTGACCCCATGAATTGCAGCACGCCAGACCTCCCTGTCCATCACCAACTCCCGGAGTTTACGCAAACTCATGTCCATCGAGTCGGTGATGTCATCCAGCCATCTCATCCTCTGTCGTCCCCTTCTCCTCCTGCCCCCAATCCCTCCCAGCATCAGAGTCTCTTCCAAATGGTCAACTCTTCACATGAGGTGGCCAAAGTATTGGAGTTTCAGCTTTAGCATCAGTCCTTCCAATAAACACCAAGGACTGATTTCCTTTAGAATGGACTGGTTGGACCTCCTTGCAGTCCAAGGGACTCTCAAGAGTCTTCTCCAATACCACAGTTCAAAAGCATCAATCTCTGGTTCCTCTGCCTTTTCTAAAACCAGCTTGAACTTCTGGAAGTTCACAGTTCACGTATTGCTGAAGCCTGGCTTGGAGAATTTTGAGCATTACTTTACTAGCGTGTGAGATAAGTGCAATTGTGCAGTAGTTTGAGTATTCTTTGGCATTGCCTTTCTTTGAGATTGGGATAAAAACTGACCTTTTCCAGTCCTGTGGCCACTGCTGAGTTTTCCAAATTTTCTGTCAGGGGCAGCAGCCAAGAGGAGCTACCCCACGCCCGGAGTCAGGGGCGGCGACTGAGAGGAGCAACCCCACATCCAAGGAGCGGCGGCTGCATGGGTGCAGGAGAGCCGAGAGGAGCTACTCCACGTTCAAGGTCAGGAGGGGCGGCTGTGAGGAGATACCCCTCGTCCAAGGTAAGGAGCAGCGGCTGTGTTTTGCTGGAGCAGCCCTAAAGAGATAACCCATGTCCAAGGTAAGAGAAACCCAAGTAAGACCATAGGTGTTGCGAGAGAGGGCATCAGAGGGCAGACACATTGAAACCATAATCACAGGAAACTAGTCAGTCTGATCACACGACCACAGCCTTGTCTAACTCAATGAAACTAAGCCATGCTGTGAGGGGCCACCCAAGACAGCTGGATCATGGTGGAAAGGTCTGACAGAAAGTGGTCCACTGGAGAAGGGAATCGCAAACCACTTCAGTATTCTTGTCTTGAGGACCCCATGAACAGTATGAAAAAAATGAAAGATTATTTCTCCCCTGTTATAAGAAAAGGCAAGAATGTTCTTTCTCACCATTCCTATTGAATACTATACTAGAACTCTTAGTAGAATAAGTCAAGGAAAAAAAATGGAAGGTATCCAGATTAGAAAGGAAGAAATGAAAGTATCATTATTTACAGATAACATGACTGTCTATGTAGAAACCCCTCAAAGAATCTACAAGTAAACCTCTTAAAACAAATAAGTGACTTCAGTGAGGTAACAGAATACATCAAAATAAAAAAATCAATTTTATTTCTAAATATTAGCAACAAGAGCAACCTCCAAAATGAAATGCTAAATTATAAATCTACAAAACATGTAGAAGATCTATATCCTGAAAATTATTGAATGCTGATGAAAAAATTTAAAAAAAAACAGAAATAAGACATGAAGAGATAAGCAATATTTTGTTCATGGATTGAAATACTGGATATTGTAAAGATGTCAACTCTTCCTAAATGAATCTATAGAGTCAATGCAATCCTATTCAAAAATCCCAGAAGGATGTTTCGTAGATATTGACAAGCTGACTCTACAATTTATATGAACAGTCCACGAAACTAGGAGAGCCATGATGATTTTGAAAAGGAATAAAATTTGAGGATTTATACTACCTGTTTTCAAAATTCATAATAAAGTCAAAGTATCTAAGACAGTGTAGTGCTAGCACAAAGTAGGCATATAGATCAATGGAATAAAATTGAGAATCCAGAAAAAAATCCTTATGATTATGGCCAATTGATTTTCTACAAAAATGTCCATACAATTCAATAGGAAAAGGATAGTCTTTTCCATAAATGGTGCTGGAACAACTGAAATTCCACATGTCAAAAAAATCTTCACTCATAGTTTACATCTTACATACAAATTAATCCCAAACAGATCATAAACCCAAGTGTAAAACATAAAACTATGAAATTTCTAGAAGAAAATGTAGAAAAGGTTCAAGACTTAGTTAGGCAAAGAATCTTAAGATACAACAAAAGTCTAATCCATAGAAACACTGATACACTGGGTTACAAAAGTTAAAAGAACTTTTGCCCTTAGAAAGACACTGCTATGTGAATAAAAGGATAAGGCACAGACTGAGATAATTTATTTGAAAATTACATTTATGACACAGAATATGTATCCAGATTATGTAAAGAACTCTGAAAACTCAACAATAAGAAAACAAACAACCCAATAAAAATAGGCAATCAAAATTACTTCTGAGTAACACTTGTATGCTATACCTTTTATTTATTTCCATAGCCAGTCATGAGTCCAAGCTTAAATCTTCACCATTTTTTATTTATTTATACCATATTATTTGACTCTCAAATTAGGCTCTTTTTTGCATTTCATAGACTTATTGTGTTTTTTTTTTTCCCGATTATACAGAGTGAAGTAAGCCAGAAAGAAAAACACCAATACAGTATACGGACACATATATATGGAATTTAGAAAGATAGTAATGATGACCCTGTATACGAGACAACAAAAGAGACACAGAGGTATAGAATGGACTTTTGGCCTCTGTGGGAGAGGGAGAGGGTGGGATGATTTGGGAGAATGGCATTGAAACATGTATACTATCATGTAAGAAACGAAGTGTCAGTCTATGTCCGATACAGGATACAGGATGCTTGGGGCTGGTGCACGAGGATGATCCAGAGAGATGATATGGGGTGGGAGGTGGGAGGGGGGTTCAGGATTGAGAGCTCGTATACACCTGTGGCGGATTCATGTCAATGTATGGCAAAACCAATACAGTATTGTAAAGTAGAACAAAGTAAAAATAAAATTTAAGAAAAAAGAAAACACAATAAATCAAATTAGGCTTTTGATCTTTGTTAACCTTTAGTGAACTTCATACTGATCTAAAAAAATATACTGTTTCTTCCTATCAGATAAAATTGGCTCTTTTTCACACACACCTCAGAAATTATAACTTTCTGAGGCATCAAAATTTACATTAAAACTTTTAAAATAATGAACCCTGAGCACAAGTCACTATATTTTAAATCACTTCCTTCATCTCCTGCTACCAAATCTAAACGATTCTGGACACAATTGATGAAAGAAAGGACCCCCACTTTCCCTTTCTTCATTTATATTTCTTCACTTATTTCTCATCATCATTTGTGTAGTGGCTGGTGGGATTTAGTCCCTACATCATGTCCAGCTTTTGCAAACCCATGGATTGTAGCCCGCTAGGCTCTTCTGTCCATGAAACTGTCCAGGCAAGAATACTGGAGTGGGTTGCCATTTCTCTTTCCAGGGGATCTTCCCAACCCAGGGATTGAACCCACGTCTCCTGCATTGTAGGCAGTATTTTTTTTTTTTTTTTTACCACTGAACCACTAGGGAAGCCCCACATATCATGTTTCATAAGTCACTGTAAATCATGTTTGGGAACAATGTGAAGTATAACAAAGAAATTCTGCATAAAAGAAATCCTTTAAGATCAAGTTATTCAATATGTAATCCTTTTCCTCCAAGTGAAGACCTTTTTATTTTTTGCCCATACCATGCCGGCTCAGGCCATATTACTCTGCTGTAAACCAGAGAGAGACTAAACTTTGACGTTTTCCAACACTGTGCCTAGCTTGTTTCCAACTACTGCAGTCTTCTCTTTTCTTTAGAGTACTTATCATCTGACACAGGAGGCAAACAAACATATCTCCTTCCAGTAAAGTGTGAGCACCATGAGAACAGAGCCTATGTCCTTCTCATATACTCTTTATATTCCCAGAGCAATGTCTGCCACACAGTGGGTGTTCAGTAAATATGTGTGAATGAATGACTGTCCAAGGCATCTCTCTACTTTATCCCCTTGCACTCTTCCAGGGACCCTGAGCAGGACTGCTGATGGAAACAACAAAATATGCTGCCCTCCACTCCCTTTTTCCAGGATTAGTGACTAGATCTTTCTGCCAAGTTCTATGCTAAGTAGATACTGAGGATGAAGGATCAAGACAAGTAGCACCCTGGTGGCCCCATCTAACGCCAAACGCCCACCGTGTCCACCATGTCAAATGCAAACAAACAGCAGCTCACTTCAAACTTCAATGAAAAGAGGTGAAATGCTCCAAAAGCAGTGGATAGTAGAGGTTAATTTCCTCCTGAATAGCTATAAAGTATCCACTCACTGAGAATCTTTTTCTAATCCAGGACCTGCAACTCACTGCATCTTCACCAAGTCCCAGCCTGTTAGTTTGAAAACAGGTAACAACATCAAACAAAGTCAGGACTGAGAGCAGATGTTCTCAATAATGGACAGGGAGAGGGTGAAGGGGATGCTGTGGGGTGGCAGGCAGAGCAGAACCAGCTGTGAGGCTTTTTCTAACTATACTCAGCCCCACCCTGAACCACCCACAGTTACCCCCATAGAGTGAGCTACTGTTGACCTCACTAGGGAAGTATGAAAGGCTCAAACACATTGCCAGGTTCTGACTGAAAATTCTCTGAGGAATGGGACCGAGATTTAGGCTTCTTAATGATGCCCAGAGTGGTTCTCTTGTCTCTACCTGCGCCTCCAACCTCAGCCCCTTCCCTCCTCTGTCACATCCTACACTTCTGTTATCCTGAGCTTCTCCTGTCTGCCCACAAGGCCATGTCTTTCATCATCTGTCACCACCTCTGGGAGACTCAGATGACTGCCTACTAATAGCCCGACAGGCAGTTTCACTTTCCGTCTGGCTAACAGAATTCTAATTTTCAGATATGGGCACCAATGTGCTCAGGGCATGTGACCCTCCCCCAGCTCCAGAACATGGCTTGGCCAGGACAGTCACAGGCACTTTCTCCTCCTTTCCCAGTGATGGTTGAGCATGGACATATGACCATTCTGGCCAGCAACACAGGGAACTTCTGAGAAATATTGACTCTTGTTATCTAGAGAGTCACTGAGAAGCAAGACGTCTTCTCCTGTTTTTGGTTTAGCTGTTTAGCATGTGAAGGCATGATGGAGCTCCAGTCACCCTGTGGCAGGGCAGAGAAAACCAAGAGAATCTTTAAGCAGCCAACCCAGAGCTGTGGCCACTTTGAACCGCCTACCTCTAGACTTCTTAAGTATGACAGTGAAGTAACGCAAATTATGTTCCTCAGAACAGAAAGTACCGAACAACAGAAAGAGAACAAGCCTGGCAATCCTATGGAAGCCCCTGGATCAAGCTATACTGCTTGGCCGGAAAGTCCCTCCAACTTTTCCTCCTCAAGCGGCCCTACTCATCTTCAATTTAGAGCTCTATCAGTTTCCTTGGAAAGTCTTTGATTGCCCCCAGTTAAATATTCACAAACTCTGTTATCTGCATATCTGCCTCTCCAACTAGACTGTGAGCTTCTCAAAGCAAACATTTTCACCCTTGGCAGAGGCACTATTATATGTTAGGGAATCATTAAATAATGAATGAATAGATGGATGAATAAATCAATGAACCAACAAGCAAACTAAAAATCAAAGGATAAACAGGCAGGACATCTTCCATGCCTTGGATAAAACGTGATGACTGACAGATGGAATATGGCACCCAAACCGTCTATCTTCCACCAAAGACTTCCTTTAGGTGGTGGTGAGTAAAAGCCGAAATAGGACAATGAACAGGTCCTATTTTATCTGCCCAGAAGTCAGACCTCTCATTGGGAACTATTCTTGCCCAATCCCTGGCAGCTGGGGTGGGGATGTCTATCATAGTGGCATCTGAGCCAAGCACTCACTCCTATGGTGGAAAACCACTCCCTGTCCATGGAGATGGCTTGGCCCCACTTTGGTCTAGTATATCAATAAGATTTACTGTAGGAATGGAGGAGATGAAAAAAGTGAAAGATATCCTTACTAGTCTCCCCACCTATGCCCCAAAGGAACAGATAAACCTGAAGGTGCCAGTGCTTTTTATCACTCCATACTAAGAACCAGTTGACATAGCAGGAAAAAAGAGCCAAGATTTGTGTGTGTGTGTGTGTGTGTGTGTGTGTGTGTGTGTGTGTGTGTGTGTGTATTTAATATATTTGTTGTTTAATCGCCAAGTCATGTTTGACTCTTTTGTGACCCCATGGACAGCAGCATACCAGGCTTCCCTGTCCTTCACTATTTCCCAGAATTTGTTCAAATTCTTGTCCATTGAGTTGGTCATGCTATCTAACCATCTGCCGCCCTATAGAGAGAGACAGAGAGAGAGAACAAGCCCAATAACCCTATGTGAGCCTCTGGATTAAGCTATTCCTGAAGCAAACATCCTCAGCCTTTTTATGTGACCCAGTCAATTTGTCAATTTCTATAACTGCATAAGGCAATTTTCAAGGGACCAAAACCCAACTCAAAGAATAATTCTGACAAATGCAGTCTGCAATGATGAAAGCAGACCAAATACATCCCTTCTGCATTCAAGACCTGTGTACTATCCCCTCTCAAACTTGGCTTCTAGGATACTGTCAGGAAATAGCCTGGAGAAGACCTGACCATGAACAGGTCACAGCTGGAAAAATGCCAGCCCCTGACACCCATATCAGGGACTTCCCTGACAGCTCAATAAGAGAGAATCCATCTACCAATGCAGCAGACTTGGGTTCGATCCTTGGGTGGGGAAAACCCCCAGGAGAAGGAAACATCAACCCACTCCAGTATTCTTGCCTGGGAAATCCCATGGACAGAGGAGCCTGGTGGGCTACAATCCATGGGGTAACAAGGAGACAAATAGGACTGAGCCACTAAATAACACCACCACACACATCACCACCAGCACCACCTGCTGCTGCTGCTGCTGCTGCTAAGTCGCTTCAGTCGTGTCCAACTCTGTGCGACCCCATAGACAGTAGCCCACCAGGCTCCCCTGTCCCTGGGATTCTCCAGGCAAAACACTGGAGTGGGTTCCCATTTCCTTCTCCAATGCATGAAAGTGAAAAGTGAAAGTGAAGTCGCTCAGTAGTGTCCAATCTGAGCTTTCTGGATCTCCCTTCAATTCAGAAATGAGTTTGAACCTCTGGGAAGCATGGAGTGTTACATTAACACATAGGGGGAAAATGGAGAGAAATTTCACCAAGCAAGATGCTATGGGCTTTATGAATACCCTATAACTTAAGGCTGTTTTAAACTGGAGAAGGAAATGGCAACCCACTACAGTATTCTTGCCTGGAGAACCCCAACAGAGGAGCCTGGTGGGCTGCTGTCCATGGGGTCTCACAGAGTCAGCCACGACTGAAGTGACTTAGCATGCATGCCATGATTATAACACTCTTTTTATCTTTGAGCAAATTGAGAAACAGTGAAGTAACTTGGTCGGGGTCACACAGCTAGTAACTAGAATTTATATTCTAGACTTTTTCCACTTTATCGCTCTGATGGCCAGGGCCTGGGAGTTGGAGCACGACCCTTCGCCTCCATCCCAACTCCGACAACGCCCCAGGATACACAGACCCGGATGAAAACTGACAGCCTTAGCCTCTTGCAGTCAGAGCAGCCTGCATACCCAGGTTTTTTTTTTTTATGCAGTTTTTTTAAAATTTAGTTTTACTTTATTCTACTTTACAATGCTGTATTGGTTTTGCCATACACTGACATGAATCAGCCACAGGTGTACACGAGCTCCCAATCCTGATCCTCCTCCCACCTCCCACCCCATATCATCTCTCTGGATCATCCCCGTGCACCAGCCCCAAGCATCCTGTATCCTGTATCGAACATAAACTGGCACTTTGTTTCTTACATAATAGTATACATGTTTCAATGCCATTCTCCCAAATCATCCGACCCTCTCCCTCTCCCACAGAGTCCAAAAGTCTGATCTATACATCTGTGTCTCTTTTGTTGTCTCACATACAGGGTCATCATTACTATCTTTCTAAATTCCATATATATGTGTCCGTATACTGTATTGGTGTTTTTCTTTCTGGCTTACTTCACTCTATATAATCGGCTCCAGTTTCATCCGTCTCATTATAACTGATTCAAATTGATTCTTTTTAAGGGCTGCGTAATACTCCATTGTGTATATGTACCACTGCTTTCTTATCCACTCATCTGCTGATGGACATCTAGGTTGTTTCCATGTCCTGGCAATTATAAATAATGCTTCAGTGAACATTGGGGTACATGTGTCTCTTTTTTTGAAAGCCACAGGCAACTAACACAGGTGTCTGTCGAATTCTCAACACCAGCGCCAGAAGTAAAAACCCAAGCAGAAGGAGCAGTGGCACCTGCACGGGCCCGGGAAGCACTGCCGAGAGAGAGACGGAGCTCGCCCTGGCTCCCCGCGGCCTGAACCCCCACCCAGCTCCGCGCTCTCCGCAGCAGCCGGCCCCCCTGCTCTCCCCACCAGTGCCCCGCAAACCCTGCCTCTGCACTACCGAGGCCGCTCAGAGACCCGTGCAGCCCATGTCCTGCCCCCTGAGCCCACCCCAGCCCCGGTCCAGGGCTGATATTCGCATCTGTTCGGCCCCAGGCAGTGACGCGACCCCGACCCCTCAGCGCCCCCCAGCTCCCTCGCTCACACGGTGCGCCGGGCAGGGGTGCCAGCATTGCCCATCGCGGCCACGCAGCCCTGCAGGGACCGGGCTCAGGACCCGCTGTCCCCCACGGACCGCCGCCCCCAGCGCGGTGCGCTCGCCCTGCTCACCTGCGCCACTGTGCCCTCTGGGCCTGTCGTCGCGCCTACCGGTCCCTGGTTCCTAGCTCTCGGATCCCAGTCCCGGGTCCTGGCTCCTGATTCAGGCTCGGTAGGCGCCCACAGGCGACCCTGCGGCTCCTTCCTGCCACGAGCTACCTGGGAAACCCGCGAAGGGGCAGAACAGGGCCAGGACAGTGGGCCCCAGCCTCCAAGAGCAGCCGGACTCTGGCTCCTCGGAGATCCTCGGGCGGGGTGGTCCTGGCGGTTATGTAATACGTGACACCTGGGACAGTTAGTGCTTGGGAGGGTTGAAAGGGAGGCCCGGCAGCCATCTAATAGATGACACCTGCGTGGGTGTAGGAGGGCCCAGAGGAGCTACTCTATGTTCAAGGTAAGGAGGAGTGGCTGTGAGGAGATACCCCTCGTCCAAGGTAAGGAGCAGCCTTGAAGAGATACCCCAGCAAGGTAAGAGAAACCCAAGTAAGATGATTGGTGTTGCGAGAGGGCACCAGAGTGCAGACACACTGAAAGCATAATCACAGAAAACTAGCCAATCTGATCACATGGACCACAGCCTTGTCTCAGTGGAACTAAGCCATGCCGTGTGGGGCCACCTAGGACGACTGGGTCATGGTGGAGAGGTCAGACAGAATGTGGTCCACTGGAGAAGGGCGTGGCAAACCACTTCAGGATTCTTGCCTTGAGAACCCCATGAACAGTATGAAAAGGCAAAATGATAGGATACTGAAAGAGGAACTCCCTGGGTTGGTAGGTGCCCAATATGCTACTGGAGATCAGTGGATAAATAACTCCAGAATGAACGGATGAAGCCAAAGCAAAAACAATACCCAGCTGTGGATGTGACTGGTGATAGAAGAAAGGTCTGATGCTGTAAAAGCAATACTGCATAGGAACCTGGAATGTCAGGTCCATGCATCAAGGCAAATTGGAAGTGGTCAGACAGGAGGTGGCAAGAATGAACGTCGACATTCTAGGAATCAGCAAACTAAAATGGACTGGAATTGGTGAATTTAACTCAGATGACTATTATATCTACTACTGTGGGCAGGAATCCCTCAGAAGAAATGAAGTAGCCATCATAGTCAACAAAAAGAGTCCGAAATGCAGTACTTGGATGCAGTCTCAAAAATGACAGAATGATCTCTGTTTGTTTCCAAGGCAAACCATTCAATATCATGGTAATCCAACCTATGCCCCAACCAGTAACGCTGAAGAAGCTGAAGTTGAATGGTTCTATGAAGACCTACAAGACCTTTTAGAACAAACACCCCAAAAGAGATGTCCTTTACATTATAGGGGACTGGAATGCAAAAGTAGGAAGTCAAGAAACACCTGGAGTAACAGGCAAATTTGGCCTTGAAGTATGGAATGAAGCAGGGCAAAGGCTAATAGAGTTTTGCCAGGAGAACGAACTGGTCATAGCAAACACCCTCTTCCAACAACACAAAAGAAGACTCTACACATGGACATCACCAGATGGTCAACACCAAAATCAGATTGATTATATCCTTTGCAGCCAAAGATGGAGAAGCTCTATACAGTCAGCAAAAACAAGACCGGGAGCTGACTGTGGCTCAGATCATGAATTCGTTATTGCCAAATCAGACTTAAATTGAAGAAAGTAGGGAAAACCACTAGACCATTCAGGTATGACCTAAATCAAATCCTTTATGATTATACAGTGGAAGTGAGAAATAGATTTAAGGGACTAGATCTTAGATAGATAGATAAATCTTAGACTAGATAGATATAGTGCCTGATGAACTATGGAATGAGGTTTGTGACATCGGTAAAATGTCACAGGAGACAGGGATCAAGACCATCCCCATGGAAAATAAATGCAAAAAAGCAAAATGGCTGTCTGGGGAGGCCTTACAAATAGCTGTGAAATGGAGAGAAGTGAAAAGCAAAGGAGAAAAATGAAAGATATAAGCATCTGACTGCAGAGTCCCAAAGAATATCAAGAAGAAATAAGAAAGCCTTCCTCAGTGATCAATGCAAAGAAACAGAGGATAACAACAGAATGGGAAAGATCTCGTCAAGAAAATTAGAGATACCAAGGGAACATTTCATGCAAAGATAGGCTCAATAAAGGACATAAATGCTATGGATCTAACAGAAGCAGAAGATATTAAGGTGAGGGTGGCAAAAATACACAGGATTGTACAAAAAGATCTTCACAACCAAGATAATCATGATGGTGTGATCACTCACCTAGAGCCAGACATCCTGGAATGTGAAGTCAAGTGGGCCTTAGGAAGCATCACTATGAACAAAGCTAGTGGAGGTGATGGAATTCCAGTTGAGCTATTTCAAACCCTGAAAGATGATGCTGTGAAAGTGCTGCACTCAATATGCCAGCAAATTTGGAATACTCCAGATTTCCCTGGTGGCTCAGGTGGTAAAGTGTCTGTCTACAATGCGGAAGACCCGGGATTGATCCTTGGGTCTGCAATATCCCCTGGAGAAGGAAATTGCAACCCACTCCAGTACTCTTGCCTGGAAAATCCCATGGACAGAGAAGCCTGGTAGGCTGCAGTCCATGGGGTCACTACGAGTCAGACACGACTGAGTTACTTCACTTTCACTTTCTTTGGAAAAAATCAGCAGTGGCCACGGGACTAGAAAAGGTCAGTTTTCATCCCAATCCCAAAGAAAGAAAGGCAATGCCAAAGAATGCTCAAACTATCACACAATTGCACTCATCTCACACACTAGTAAAGGAACGCTCAAAATTCTCCAAGTCAGGCTTCAGCAATACATGAACCATGAACTCCCTGATGTTTAAGTTGGTTTTAGAAAAGGCCGAGGAACCAGAGATTAAATTCCCAACATCCACTGGATTATGGAAAAAGCAAGAGAGTTCCAGAAAAACACCTATTTCTGCTTTACTGACTATGCCAAAGCCTTTGACTATGTGGATCACAATAAACTGTGGAAAATTCTGAAAGAGATGGGCATACCAGACCACCTGACCTGCCTCTTGAGAAACCTATATGCAGGTCAGGAAGCAACAGTTAGCAATGGACATGGAACAACACACTGGTTCCAAATAGGAAAAGGAGTACGTTAAGGCTGTATATTGTCACCCTGCTTATTTAACTTATATGCAGAGTACATCATGAGAAATGCTGGGATGGAAGAAACACAAGCTGAAATCAAGATTGCTGGGAGAAATATCAATAACCTCAGATATGCAGATGACATCACCCTTATGGCAGAAAGTGAAGAGGAACTAAAAAGCCTCTTGATGAAAGTGAAAGAGGAGAGGGGAAAAGTTGGCTTAAAGCTCAACATTCAGAAAACGAAGCTCATGGCACCTGGTCCCATCCCTTCACCTGAAATAGATGGGGAAACAGTGTCAGACTTTATTTTTGGGGGCTCCAAAATCACTGCAGATGGTGACTGCAGCCATGAAATTAAAAGACGCTTACTCCTTGGAAGGAAAGTTACGACCAACCTAGACAGCATATTAAAAAGCAGAGACGTTACTTTGCCAACAAAGGTCCATCTAGTCAAGGCTATGGCTTTTCCTGTGGTCATGTATAGATGTGAGAATTGGACTGTGAAGAAAGCCGAGCACCGAAGAATTGATGCTTTTGAACTGTGGTGTTGGAGAAGACTCTTGAGAGTCCCCTGGACTGCAAGGAGATCCAACCAGTCCATTCTAAAGGAGATCAGTCCTGGGTGTTCATTGGAAGGACTGAGGCTAAAGCTGAAACTCCAATACTTTTGCCACCTCATGCAAAGAGTTGACTCATTGGAAAAGACCCTGATGCTGGGAGGATTGGGGGCAGGAGGAGAAGGGGATGACAGAGGATGAGATGGTTGCTTGGCATCACCGACTCGATGGACATAAGTTTGAGTGAACTCCAGGAGTTGGTGATGGATAGGGCAGCCTGTTGTGCTGTGATTCATGAGGGCACAAAGAGTTGGATGCAACTGAGTGACTGAACTGAACTGAACCAGGACAGTGCTCAGATCATGGCGGGGAACCAGGGCCGGCCAATTTCCACATAGCCTGTCCAGCTTGGGATGTGGATCACAAAGAGTTGGGGCCGGACATCACCCAGCCAGAAGAAGGAAGTCCAGTCCCTGTCTTTATGGGCTGTAGAAACCAAGAACTGAGACCCTCAGGCTGAAATTCATGCAGCCAAGGGCAAGTTCAGAATTGGAAGAACTCTAACCGTTTCACCTTGCCCACCCCCACTTCAAATCATTCTTCCCCTTTAAAAATAATGGCTTTAAACTATAAATAAAGTCATTTCAGATAGTGATGTTCCAGATACTCCACCTGCAGAGTGTAAGCTCCAGGTGGGCCAGGAACCTCTCCTGTCCATGATGAATCACTAGACCAATGAACAATCAATCCCAGGAGAGTTAATACCTGATCAATAATTGTGGTGTGATGAGGTCTTTTGAGTCCAGTCTCCTACTGGTCTCCCCCGCCAACCCAGAATCAAGCTGCCTGGTTTCCAGGCCACCCACCCTCTCTGTTCTGCTTGCCTCCCTCCCAGTGCCCATTTGGAAGTTGGCTTCTAGAAGGTTTATGCACCTTGGGCACCTTTGGACGCTGTCAAGCAAATCTTTACCTCCTGAAGATGGCACAGGCAGAGAAACTCAGATGTACAGTGATGTCCTGCCAGCCCCACCCTGTGCAGGCACAGCTCAGAGTTTGGGCGACTGACCTGACATCCCACAGCTGATAGCAGAGCTGGAGTGGGGGGCCCTGGTAGGCTGCTGGGCCTTGTGGACCGGAAGTCTTGACCTGCAGAAATGGTCAGGTTGAAGGAGGAAACAGAAGAGGCTTTATCTTGACAGCAGGACTCCATCTTGGGCCAGACTGTGTACTTTGAGCTATATGCCCAGTATTATGGACACGACAGACCAACTGGAAAACCAGGCCCCCGGAAGGAAGAGCCCCAGGGCTCTCCATTGCCTAAAAGAATACCCTAATTGTCTGTGTAACTGAACAGAATCATACATTCTCTTATGCTTATTGGGGTATGACCACAAGCCTATTGATAATTGTCCACTGTTAACTACCTAGGCTTAAGGCATATGAATCATGGGTTAGCTTTGATTGTATCTTTCTTTTTCCTTTGTTCAGACTAGTTTCAGGGAACCTTATACACTTAGGGTATATCAGGTTTTCACAAAAACTGGTTGGGGTCCTTGACTAAGAGGAGACTCTGCCTTGGGCCGGCCGGAGTAATAAAATGCACTCCCTATCTGCATTGTCCTTCTGAGTGAGTTTGTTTGCCGGAATGTGTGGCTACAACAAGATGTGACCTGAGTCACTTGTTTTTACTAAGGCTGTGACGGTTTCAGTAACAAAGACATGTCAAAATAGGAAAGAACAAATGTGGTATATTTTTTTGTGTATGTTCCATTAAACAAACGAATGGTCTTAACACAAACGCTCGTGCGTGTGCACACACACCCACACAGGATATGATGTGTGAGGCTGTGAGGCTGCTACTCAGACAGTTTCAAGACTCATTAAAGAAATCCATTCCAGGCCTACTGCAAGAAATGCTGTACAATATTAAAGGTGCATGGAGACTATTCTTCCTCGTAACTATGTCAATGCTTCCCTGGTGGCGCAGTAGTAAAGAATCTGCCTGCAATGCAGGAGATGCAGGTTCGATCGCTGGATCAGGAAAATCTCCTGGAGAAGGGAAGGGCAACCCACTCCAGTGTTCTTGCCTGGAGAATTCCATGGACAAAGGAGCCTTGTGGGCGTCAGTTCATGGGGTCACAAAGAGTCAGACAGGACTCAGTGACTAAACAACAGCAATAACAACAAACGATTTCAGTATTCTTCGATGACTGCACATTAAACCTCAGAAGCCATAACTGGAGGCTGTCTGTTAAGGTGAAGTCAGGGCCAAGTGACCTGCCCTCCCTCCCCGCAACAACAGGCTCGAGACTCTCCAGGGGGACCCCATCCCCCTTCATCAGTAAGGCCTGCATAGATGGGTGTTTAAGATTTGGTACCGCCTAGTTGACCACATCACACTGGGCAAGACCAATCTGGAAAAAAAGTCACAGAGGATGCCCCATGCAGTGTGCCCCCCTTCAGCTGCACTCCCTCCATGGAGGGTGGGGAGGCTGGTGTCCTGGGTGGGGCTGTAAAGGGACCTGCCCTTGGGATCTCCCCTTGTATCAGCAGTTAAGGCTGAGCCCCGGAGCCCCTCTGGGTCTCACCCACATGACATGGACCCAGCCCTTCTTGCGTTCAGTTTCACTCCGTGGAGTGTGTGATCCCCTGTGACTGAGGATCCTCCTGCTGTGTGTATGTGATCTTGGCTGGGCCAGTTGGGTAGGCGATACCACCCAGGCTAGCCTGAGAATCATCAGGAAAGTAAATATAAGTTGGGCTCTGTGTGTGTGTGTGTGTGTGTGTGTGTGTGTGTGTGTGTGTGTGTGTGTCTCGCTCTCATATCCTTGTCTCTCTCCCATCAAGTGAGGAGATCCTACTCCAGGAAGCACTTCAAGGAGTGAGGGAACTGGACAGAGGGAGGGAGCAAACCCCTAGGAGAACTTGAATGAGCAGGTTGCCTAGGGCAGCTTAGTCCCCCAGGACCTTAAGTGACACCTGTGGCTCAGACGTGGCACTGTCTCCTTGAGGGGGTGAGGAAGTTGAGGCATTTATGCACCAGTTCCTGGGATAAACATGACTCTGGGCTCCTCTGTGCATTAACTGAACAACCTCTGTTCTTCCAGAGAGGCTGCCTAAGGCTTCCTCGTGCAGGAATTGTCTGCCTGTCACCTCAGGGTCAGCCAGGGGCTGTGGGAAAGGCAGTGGCAACTTCAGCACAGCAATTCTTCACTTGTTTAACTTTCTCATTCAATGTCACTTCTCCCTCTGTTTGTCACAAATAGTGTTCTTTCCTCCCTTGTGGACTCCTTCTTCCCTGGGATTCCTCCAAGAACTTCCACAGTGCTCACTCTACCCAGGGATCTAGATCTAACTTGATTATGTTCGACAGAAATCCAGGAAACCTCAGTCCATCAGTAGCCCTCTTATTTTGAGAGTAGTTGTAGCTGGCTCTATGCTGTTGAGACACTGATGATCAGGCCACCTGGCACCATGCCAGGCATTGCTGAAAACTCCACAGTGATGTGGTGAAGGGCATAGCATTCAAGTTTAATAACCTGGGGGCCTGGGGTGACGAGTGCCCATTAAAGTGGGAGTTTTGATGATCCAGGTCCTGGGTTAGAGATAAGAATTCTTCAACTTCGATTGTTTTGCTCATTTAATGTAATTCTGACCCTCCCAGAACAGGGTTCCTGAAGTTACCAGCTCTTTTGGGTTTTAAATAAGTACACATATTCCCCCAGGCATTCCTATGCTGCCACAGCAGGTAGATGGATCCGGGGAGCTTCCAGTCCTGGCTACAGACTACGACTAGAATGAGTCCTCAACATCTCAGCCTTTGAAATCAGATGTGACTGTTGGCTTTTCAGTTCCAAGGGCTGACATTCTTTCCCAGCCTCTCAGGGTGAATGACATTGTTGTAAGGCTAAGTCTCTATCTTCTCTCCCAGAGATGCGCTAAAGAAGCGGTAATACTTAATAAGTAAACTTCTACCCAAGACTATCTCCTGCTGATCCTTTTGCACACTTTTCTCTTTACTCAGTCAAGTTCTAAGACTATGAGAGAGCCTGGGATCTAAGGGTGAGGCTGAGGAGGGGGTAGTAAATAAGGCTAGAGATGTATGAACTGAGATAACATCCCCTTTGGAGACAAAATACAGACAAATCTGGAAACTGGAAAGAAAGCTAGAAAGGAAGAGACACAGGAGAAAATAAGAAAAAGAGGAAGCATGTCTTTTAAAATCTTCACTATACTGAGAAAAAGAGGGCTTATATATATGACAATATCTTAATGTTCACAGGGAAATACATAAATCAGTGCAAAGTAATGTGGCTGCAGAGGACCATACAGGGAATTGCTCAGTGATCACAGGTTGGTGGTAGACAACAGGAAGAATATTACCATTGCTACTGTTAAGCAATCTAGTTGTATAATTTTTTTTTTTTTGAGGCAAAATCTGGATGTTGTCCTTCAAGACTTCTGCTACTGTGATTTCTACATATTGAACATATTGCCAATTCACCATATTTTTTCTTCTTAAAGTATATGTTTGTATATAAAATTCCTCTTCCTTGAACTGATGTACAATTTATCCACTCTTGTTTTCCACTGGAGTAACTGGAAAAGTGTTAGTACAGGTAGCCATACGAAGTGGCAGCCATGAGGAGAGGCCTAAACCAGAAACATCCAATGGTGCAGGTAGTGCCCACTGTGATATCCCTGTTTTATTTGTCACCCTGGAGTATGCCAAGAAATAGTATGCTCAGTTTGGTGTTGGTAGAGGCTATTATGAATTGAATGTTGCTGTTCCCTTCCCCTCCATTCATATGTTGAAATGCCGACACGGATGGTAATAGTTGGGGTGGGGGTGGGGGTTGCGCTCCATGAGTGGTGAGTAGGTCACGAGGGTGGAGTCTTCATAAATTACATTGGTCCCTCTTGCTCTCTTTCTGCCATGTAAAGGACTTCCCAGGTGGCGCAGTGGTAAAAGAATCTGTCTGCCAATACAGGAGATGTGGTTTCGATCTTTGGGTCAGGAAGTCCCTGGAGAAGCGAATGGCAGCCCACTCCAGTGTTCTTGCCTGGGAAATCCCATGTGGGCGGCAGTCCATGGGGTTGCAAAGAGTCAAACACCACTGAGCAAATGAGCACAAACACAAGGATACAATGAGGAGTCTGCAGTGGGCAAGCCAGAAGAGTGTCATCACCAGAGTATGACCGTATTGGCAATGGAATCTCAGCCCTCTAGGCTTCAGGTCTGTGAGAAATAGATTTTTGTCATTTATATGCCATCCCGACTCTTGCATTTTGTTGTAGAAGCCAGGACTAACTTGGACAGAGATCCACTATCAAATGTCTCAGTATTTCTACAAAGGCTGCAAGAACTTGTACAACCTTTTGATCTAGTCAGCTCTTTCGCACATTTTGGCAAGCCAGTTAATTCTCTTTATTTTCTTTGTCATAGAAGCATTAAGACTTTTTTCAGGGCATTGCTATTCAAAATTAGTTCTGTGAGTAGGTCTGATCATTTTTTTAGTGATGGCATTATTTTAACTCTTACTTTTCATGAGAAACAGATGGAGAAGCTGAACTATTAAGGTCATAGATCCTGGATTCAAGAGGTTACAGTTTTAATTTCCTTACCAGATCACATTAGTGGTCTTTTTTTTTTTTTTTTTGATTGTCTACAAATTCTTCCTGAGTACCTATTATATGTCAGACACTGAGGGTGTATACAAGGTTTTATTGGGCTTTGTAACAATAGGTCCAACCTTGAGAGCAGCAGAGAAGATTAAAAAAAAAAAAAAGGAATACAGATATAAAGATACAAATTTTCAAGAAGTCAGAGTACATGCAAGCAGTATCTATCATATTATAAATGCGACTGGCTTCACCTTCAGGGCAAAAGTATATGAGATGACCATCTTATTGTACTACTTTTTATAATAAAGAGATTTTAAAATTTGAAACCATGCTGCAGTTTGCTTGTTTAGCTTGCAAGCATGAAGGAGGCTGGGCTGTTTGCTTAAGGAGTTATGCTGGACATGTTGAATTCAAGTTCTAACATATATAGTCCTCTTCAGTATTACTTTATCTGGTCCATAATAAGAAGAGAACAGAAGTTCTTCAGTCTACACTTACAAATTACATTTGAGTGTGATAATCTCATTTCAAAAGGGCTCTGGGTATGTGTTGCTGCACTGCTTCTGAATAAACTCAGATGCATGCTGATTGATTAAAATAATTATAAGACTAACTTCTCCTTTAAATTGAAAACAAAATCTCCATCTGTACATTTATTACAGTTACAATGTCAATTTGGTTTAGGGATAGCTGAGGAACTTCAAAGCTAGATATATGACATGTGTTAAAAAAAATCTTTGGGCAGAATAGATATAGCCATTGAGGTAGAGTTCATCATCAGCTTGCCCAAGCCTGTGTCAGAGACCTTCAGAAGAATGGCTCATAATTTTCACAAATCATTTTGCTGCCAGAATGCTTTTGAGCTGGAAGGAGCTAAATATTCAGGCCATAACTTTGGAACTAAGTTCTCACCCTCTAAGAGACCTTTAAAACTTGTTCCATCATGTTTCATCCCTGTTTATTTCTGATCCTTCTAAAAGTCTCACTTTCTTTCCCAACTATCTGTCATCACCTGGACTCTTTTCTACATATTGTTTGATACACCTCCTAATTTCTCTCTTCCCTCCGAAGTCCTTTCTCTGTATCCAGTTTACCTTTGGGCTCTTAAAATTCTTCACTTTCCCAAACACTATAATCTACCTGATACCCTAATATCTTAATTCCTCAATCTCCACAACCCCAAATGCCTCTCGTATTCATAGCTTAATTTTCATCACTGTACTGGATATCAGTGCACTCAAGTCTATGCCCTCTCTCTACCTATAGCACACCTGTCTGCAAAACTTCCATTTCACTCCATCCATGTCACCTAACATGGTGAGAAAAATCATGAAAATAGTTTTCATGTAACAAACCTTCCTTATTTCCGTAATAAAGAAACTTTCCTACTTTTGAAGACAACTGCTCACTCCCATCTTCTGTCTTAATTTCCAGTTGATTTGCCACTCTTAATTTCCAGTTGACAATGTGCTTCCTGTTTCACAGAGAAACCAAAATCTATTGAACAGAGTTCTGAAATCTCAGGATAGAACCTGAAAGTGGACCTTCATATGAACCTATCTTCTCTTCTTCCCCCTTTTCATCATGGATTTGTTAACAGGAAATCTCTCCTATTTTTCACAAGATCTTATTTCCTTTCTTTTCTATACCTTCCAAGTCCCTTTCTGGGGGCTTCCTTGATGGCTCAGCAATAAAGAATCCACCTACAGGGCAGGAGACATGGGAGTTGCAGGTTTGACCCCTGGCTTGGGAAGCTTCCCTGGAGGAAGAAATGGCAACCCACTCCAGTATTCTTCCTCTGGAAATTTTTGAAAAATCTAGAACTAAAAATATAATAATTGCAATGAAAAATCCACTGGGTGGATTTAATAGCAGACAGAAGAGGGTAGAACAAGAAGTCTGTGAAACTGAATGTCAATAAAAAGCATTCAATCTGGAGAACATAGAGAAAAAAGACCAAGGTGAAGTGATCACAGCCTTAGTGGCCTATCAAACCATGTGACTGGAGTCTAAGAAAAGAAAGAATATGTGGTATAATAAGTATTTGAAGAAGTATTGGGCCTCAGTTCCACAAATTTGATTTTTAAAAATATTCAAGAAACTCAGTGGTCCCCAGCAGAATAAACAGAAAGCAAACCACACTTAGGCACATGACGATCAAGCTGCTGAAATCCAAAGATAAAGAGATAATGCTGAAAGGAGCCAGAGAAAGATGCCACATTGCAGGGGAGAATGATGACATGAATGGTGACTGCACTCCCTGTCAAGACCAACGGAGTGAAAGTGGCTCAGTCATGTCCGACTCTTTGTGACTCCCAGGACTGTAGCCCCCAGGCTTCTCTGTCCATGAGAAGCTCCAGGCAAGAATGCTGGAGTGGGTTGCTTTGCCTTCCTCCAGGGGATCTTCCCGACCTAGGGCTGTAACCCTCGTCTCCTGCATTGCAGGTGTATTCTTTACAGTCTGAGCCACAGGGAAGCCCCCAAAACAATGACAAAACCCAAGACAATGGAGACCAAACAACACGAAAGAGAAAAAGCAAATGCCTCTGCTCTTTATTTTATATATACCGATAATTTTTTAAAAATGAAGGCGGAATAAAGACTTTTTCAGGTAAAAGAAAGATGAGAGAATATGTAGCCAGCAAAACTGTATCCAAAAAAAAAAAAAAAAAGCTAAATGCTTCAGGTTGAAGAGAAATGAAACCATGTGGAAACTTGGATCTACAGAGAGGAGTGAGAAGCACACAACATGGTCAATGTGTAAATATGAAAGAATATGGGTTTCTCCCTTCTAAGGACATCTGACCCTTTAGAACAAAAACGATCACATTTTAAGGTGGAGTTTATGATTAATGTAAAAGACGGGACAACAGTGGCAAAAATGAGGGAGCAAGCAAAGCGAAAGTACACTGTTGCAAAGTTTTAGATTTTCGAGTGGGAAACAGCAAGTGTGAAGCAGTTTAAAGGTGAAATGTGACATGATAAATACCAATTCTAATGAGCAGTGACGATTGACAAGCTGTGTTCTAAGCTCTCTCCTAGGTGATTTGATCTATTTTCAAAGCTTTGAAAGTCATCTCTATGTTGGTGCATCTCAAATTTGTAATGCTACTTCAGATCCCTCCTCTCCAACCTAAAATCATATTTCCAGTTGTGTACTTGACATAAGGCTCATGGTTTTTCTCTCAGTAACTGCACCACCATTCACACAGCTCAAACCAGAAAGGAGGAGTCATTGTGGTTTCCTCCTTTTCCCTCATTCTTTCTGATTTATCACATCAATAAGCCTTGTTCTATCTCTAAAACATATTTCCACCACTACCACCAATCTAGGGCAATCCCCATCTAAGCTTTCCCCTAGACACCTCATTTCTACTCAAGTTCTCATAGTGTGAATGATCTTTTAAAAATGCCAACAGAGTTTAACACACCTTTGCTTAAATCATTTAAACAACTTCCTGGGAGCCCAGGAATAAAATTCATACTTCTACCACAACCCGAATTGCCCCTGCTTCCCTCTCTTATTACTTATCACACTCAAGTCATTCTCTCCTGCTTGTTTCTCACTCCCAGGGCTAGGGCCAGTGTGAGGTGAATGACTCATAAAGCATAAAAATTTAAAGACAAGGACCAGTGTCGATGTTATGCTAAGCTGTACTGGAGCTTGAGGCAACAGGAAAAGTCAATAATACTACACATCTTTCTTTGAAAGACTGATATTTTGTTATCACAGATGGATTTATTTTTACTTTAATTTTGTAAATTTTTTTGTTTTTTGGCACCCCCTTGAATTTTACAACCTAGGTGAATGCCCCCTCCTAATTAATCCCTTCCCTGCTCAGACCACCAAGTTCATTTCTGCTTCATAATCTTTGCTCATCCTTTTGCCTTTGCAAGGAATCAACCATCCACCAGCTCACTGCAGGTGTGGTTCCTTCTGGTCCTTAGATCTCAGCCTAAATGATGCCTCCTTAGGGAAGGTGATCATCCTAGCTCAACAACAACCCCACCTGGCCCCTATTTATTATGGATAGCACTCTTTTTTTCTTTTAAGGAGTTTTCACAAGCAATAATCATTTGGTTTGCTTATCTGTTTACCTGTCTATTATCTACGTTTCCCACTAGCCTATTCTCCAGGTGAGGTAAGGAGTCCAGCATTATTCTCAGATCATAGGAACATTCAATACACACGTTGGGGGAGCTATTTGGTTTATTGCTCCATCTTCAACATTTAAAAAGAGCCCCTGGTATATAAAAGGCACTTAATAAATATTTGCTAAACAAATAAGCAAAATCAGTCTTCAAAAGATACACCATACCCTCACACTGCCCTGGGACAGATCCTTTTTACAGACCATTTCAGTGGGAATTCCTGGGTGACTTCAATACATACTTTTAAATACCCACTTTTAATGTAAATTAATGAATAGGCTGAACTTGTGTCGAATAATGTTCAGCCCTTCTCTTCCTGGCCATTGCTTTTCCCTCTCTTGTGATCTCCCTGTTTAGCCTATGAGAGAATGAGGTCTTCCTGAAATAAATACCCTTGGAGTTTCCTCTAAACAAAACAAAACAGAGAGAGGTTACATGGAAACCAAAATACAATAGTCGGGGGACGGTGGATGAAAATCCTCTTAGGTCTGCCTCAGATTTTTATTTGTTTAGGATTTATGAATTAGTAATTATTCCCATGATTGCACAAAAGCTTATAGTCAGAGCTGCTGAATCCAATTAACTGCTGAGGCTATTCGGTACATTCAGTGATTCTTTTTTGTTTTTAAATTTAACCATAGGAAGAAACTCTTATTAAAATTTCAATATAGAGAACTTGTCTTCTAGGTTTTTCCTCTATGTTTCTAAGATAATAATTCTACCAGTGGTTTATTCATTCAATAAATATTTATCGAATGCCTACTGTATTACAGGCAGCACTTTCAAGGTGGGGCAAACAGCAAGGAACGAGTCAGTCTTCACTTTATGGAATTTACCTCCCGGCATAGGGAGACAGTGAGGAATCCAGGAAGAGATACTGTTAGGAAGGAAACTACGAAAACACAAGGGAATGAAGAGAGTGCAATGGGTGTGAGCAACTGAGGGGACCGTCTTTAAGGATGTGTGTGTGTGGGTAGTTGATTCAGTTGTGTCTGACTCTTTGCAGTGGTATGGATTGTAGCCTGCTGGGCTCCTCTGTCCAAGACAAGAATACTGGAGTCGGTTGCCATGCCCTCTTCCAGGGGATCCTCCCAACCTAAGGATCAACCTGCTTCTCCTGAACTGGCAGGCGGGTTCTTAACCATTAGTGTCATCTGCGAAGCCCACTTTAAGAACAGGATTCAGTAGAGATCTCTTTGGGACTGTGCCATCTGTGTAGAGACCATCGATGTGTTTTGCCTTGAAGAGTTTGTCTTGCTCTGTCTTATATTGTATTCCAGTTCATCATGGGTTGGATTCTCTGGGAGGAGATGCTGAAACAGACTTTGGGATGCATGACATTAACTAGGGTTCAACATCCATGAAAGGAAGAGAAAGGGGAGCAGGATTGGACAGAGGAGGTGACTGAAGCATCATGATGCCTCACCTAACCTGTGTCAGCACACAGGCTTTCTCAAAACAGCATTTCCTTCTTATAGCTTTATTCATCTGAAAGTTCAAATAATCAATACACTGTTAAGTGAATCATTGAATAAATATTGAATAAACATCAACTAGACACTAAGCACTCTGGTAGGGACTGGAGAGGAATGAGAAGCACATGTTCTGCCTTCCTGTCTGGAGTGATGGATGTGTATGTGAACAATTTTAAATTAATGTGGAAACTGCACTTAAAAGGGGCTCTTTCAGTGCAGCAGAGGGCATAGTCAAATGATCCACCTGGAAGTGCATTTTACAGTTAACCAAACTGGCAGGCTCATTGGTATGCAGGCTTCCTCAAAAATCAAGTATTCTACTGGAACACTATTAAAGTTATATTTTGGAAGAGGCAGAAAGCTGATAAACCCTGCCCTCAGAATCTCCCAGATCTAGAACATCTCTTCTATACCTTATCAATCAGGACACTGGGGTTTCAGCTGATGGGTTTTTGGAACATTTGAACAAATAGTGAATAAACTCTTTCAGTTAAGAGATTAGATACTGTATTACATTTTCACTTAAGCTCTCACAGTTTCAGCCACACACAATCCATAGATACACAATTTGCCTACCCTAGGACATGTCTCTGTGAAGGAGCAATATGCAGATGCTTGGAAGGTATTTATATATTGCAACACAGTATGTGTAATCGCTTTGTATTCAAGTGAAGTCTAAAAGGTCTGTTCAATAGGACCAAGGAGACAGGTCTTTCGAACTTAAAATGAAAGAAATCTAGGAATCCTAAAGAAATGAAGAAAGTGAAATACGAAGTTGAGTAAAAATAAACTTACTAAAGGGAACTGCATAAAATTTGCATGTGCCACAACTACTGAGCCTGCATGCTGCAACCACTGAAGCCCTCAAGCCTGGAGCCCATGCTCTGCAGCAAGAGAAGCCATCACAATGAGAAGCCCGTGCAACACAACTAGAGAGTGGCCCCTGCTCACTGTAACTAGAGAAAACCCACGCACAGTGACAAAGACCCAGTGCAGCCAGAATAAATACACAAATCTTTAAAAAAGGACATATCAACAATATAACTATTGTGACTATTAGTTTTCTAAGTGTCTATTTTTCCTCATGCAAATAAAGTACACATTGAAGACTTCTAGGAATCCTTGAAAAATAAAAATATAAATACTACTCCTAATTTACAACCAAGAATAGCTATTCTTGTCTTACAATCTTATTTGTGTGCTAATTAATTTCATTTAATTCTTAAAAGTTGAGCATATTTTAAAGCCACTATATAATGCAGAGGTGAAAAGAGAACTCCAACTCTGGAATGGAAGTATCACAAAAAAGCAGGGAAACTATTTCAGCACCATGAGTTTGAACAGTGACTTGACTGTGAAGGTCTTATATTAAATTTTGGCACTATCTGGCTCAAGCCACAGCAGTCTATTTCAGGCTTTAATCCTATAGAGAAGATGATTTTTATTCAGAAGAGGACAGCGTGAACTTGAGTACTGAGAACAGCTGGACTGATTTAGGGGTTTTGTTTTTAATATAAGAGTGCAGAGACAGTTCAGGAACAAAAACCTGGTTATTAGAATTGTGTTATTTTCTAATCCCTTTCTCTTCAGGGGCCATTCTGAGTTAGGCATGCCTTTACTGAGAACCCCACTGAGCTAACTACTGCCTGGGAAGCTTGAGACAAATCAGCCATAGTTTGATGAGGATGGTCCTCAGACTAAAATAAGATGCCTGTTTGCCAAGCAATATACAATTGTAGGCTAGATGAATGGCGTATGTTTAAAAACAGAACATGTTCAAAAGCAGAACATGTTCCTATGGCTTTTGAAACCATTATTGAAGAAGAAATATTTTACCTGCAAGTCTGACCATTTGTCAACTTTTTCATATGCCTGGACAGGATCCTAAGAATGCTTTTTTACTTCTGTGCCTTTCTTAAGATGGCATGTTGATACGCGATCTCTGCACAAAAGGTAGTGAATTTAGGGTTCACTCTGAGACCATAGCAGGAGATTGTGACAAGTTCACTTTGCAAGGTACTGAATTCCTTTTATCAGACAGGTACAAAACTGCCTCTTTCACCCCTTAATGGCAATGATTTAAATACAGAAATAACTTTTTCTGCAAAGCACTTTTCTAATATCTTTACTTATATCATTATTTCTTTTTGTTGGATGAAAAAAGTCCACCATAAAGGGATCACTAAAGAGTCAGGATTGCCCTTATTCATCCCTTACATGGAGAATAGAATTTTTTTAATTTTTAAGTTGATTTTTTTTGTTTTTGAACAATTCAATGTGGGCCATAATAATAATAATGAAACACTAAAGATTTGGTTACAAATAGACTAGATTGATTACAGTACATACAGTATCATTTGGAAGAACATTTGTAAGAGTACCAGTCCTCCTCGACAAATGGTCACAGGATCCAAAGTCTAAAAATATAGCTGGGTCTCTCTATTTCTTGGGCATATTATACATTCACGGAAAGGGAGGTGCTTTCCTAACACATTCTAAAAACTTAGAATAATGGGATTTGTTGTTGTTCAGTCGCTAAGTCACGTCCGACTCTTTGAGTCCCCATGGACTGCAGCATGCCAGGCTCCTCTGTCCTTCATTGTCTTTTGGAATTTGTTCAAGTTCATGTCCATTGAATTGGTGACACTATTTAACCATCTCATCCTCTGCCGCCCTCTTCTCCCTTTGCCTTCAATCTTTCCCAACATCAGGGTCTTTTGCAGTGTGTCAGCTCTTCACATCAGGTGGCCAAAGTATTGAAGCTTCAGCTTCAGCATCAGTCCTTCCAATGAATATTCAGGGTTGATTTCATTTTGGATTGACTGGTTTGATATCCTTGCACTTCAGGGGACTCTCAAGTCTTCCAGCACCACAATTTGAAAGCATCAATCCTTCAGTGCTCAGTTTTCTTTATGGTCCAACTCTCACATCCACACATGACTACCATATGGAAAAACCATAGCTTTGACTATATGGACATTTGTTGGCAAAGTGATGTCTTGGCTTTTTAATACACTGTCTAGGTTTGTCATAGCTTTCCTTCCAAGAGGCAAGCATCTTTGGGTTTCATGGGTGCAGTTACCATCCACAGTGATTTTGAAGCCCAAGAAAATAAAATAAAATCTGTCACTGCTTATAATTACAATGGGATATAATTATGCTAAAATCCAAGAATCTGGTCTGATTTCCATTACCTTCTACTTAATTAGAGGTTTTCAATATTTCACAAGCTAAGAACATCAGCAATTGACATATGTTAATTTCCTGTCCTCAGAGATGTTGGAAAGATGCTTCTGGAAGGGGGAGATTGGGTCTAATTCTCCATGAGTGGCCCAGCATCATCCCCTAAAACATGACACTGAAGCACATGCATCCTCAACCAACTTCAATGCCATTTGGTGCAGCAATTTAAGATAGGCATCAGACTTAGGCAAATGTAAAATATTTTCTCTACCCCACTGTCAATTACTCCAGATAGAAATGAAGATTTAATAATGGAAATAATTTTTTGATGCCAAATGTCAAAGCCTTGGCTTTTGGACCTTGGCCATCATACTTTATAAAATCAGAGTATGACAGTTGTGTGTTTCCCCTTTGGCTGGGAACATATTTAACTTGAACTAAGTCAGTACCCTCAACATTTACAGTTTATAAGGCATAGATATGTATTCCCACCATGAGAAACAAAGTCTTGGAGCAGAATGTTGATTTTATTTTTTTAGGTGACTCAGATACTGTCAAAAAGGATGACAAAGATTTTTATTGCACATCCGTTTTGACTGCTTACCAACCTTCTGAATAAACTTTTAGGACTTTGAGGCATTTTCGTTTAAAGGTTCATCAAATGATTTTTAAAATGGGATGCTTAGAGATTATATAAGAGGCAATACTTCATTGTTATGACTTGGAGAGTGAAGCTAGAATAAAGTCTCAAGGTATTTATTCTAGAATTCTCAACTTTGAGAGTATAAATGCCATTCAACCCAACATTCAGGCTGAAATATGTCTCGCAACATCAGCATCCTTGCCTGTAGGAGGATGCTCCTGTTTTGAGCTATGGAATGCCTACTCACAGAAAAACTGACTGTGGGTTCATCCCGTGTATAGGGCACTGCTCTATGCACTTTGAGAATACTGACTCAAATGGGCATTAGAGAGTTTTGTGTCTAATATTGGGATTTGTGAGGATTTAAGTCTAGAGGAAGGATGGTTACTACCATGACAGCTCTTCCTCCATCTGTAGGTGTGTTCTCAGAAAAGCAGTTCTCCTTCTCCATTTCTAAGACTTTAAGAGGATATTTAGGTTTACAGTCATGGACCTGGATTAATGGCAGATACATCACTTTGCTGTCAAAGGTCTGTATAGTCAAGGCTATGGTCTTTCCAGTTATCATGTATGAACATGAGAGCAGGACAATAAAGGAGACAGAGCACCAAAGAATAGATGCTTTCAAACTGTCATGCTGGAGAAGACTCTTGAGAGCCCCTTGTATAGCAAGGGGATAAAACAAGTCAATCTTAAAGGAAATCAACCCTGACTACTCTTTGGAAGGACTGATACTGAAACTGAAGCTCTAATACTTTGGCCACCTGATGCAAAGAGCCAACTCACTGGAAAAGACCCTGGTGCTGGAAAAGATTGAAGGCAAAAGGAGAAGAGAGGAAGAGAGGATGAGATGGTTAGATGACATCACTGATTCAATGGAAATGAACTTATGCGAACTCCAAGAGATAGTAAGGGATAGGGAAGCTTGGTATGCTGCAGTCCAGGGGGTCGTGAAGAGGTGGACATGACTTGGCAACTGAACAACAACAACAAGATTTTGTTGCCTACTCAATAGCTAAGCCACCTCTTCCCGGCTAACAGAAGCCTATATGGGTGGCAGTGTGCTCAGGGAAGGGGAGTCCCTTCCAAACATCCAGAGCTTCTTGGAAATGCTTTTGTCTCTAATAAGTAAGGCAAGCACATATCTCAGTTTTCCTGAGATTGCACTGGTTTATGTGTATTGTCCTGGTAAAATTCCTAACAGTACTTTCTTTTACTTTAAAAAATATGAATCCAAGTGATAAATTATATGGTCTTCCTGTGAATATGAGAGAAATCACTACTCCACCTTCCCGTCTGTGTCTGGCAATGTAAAATGAGGGTATGATGCTTGGAGCTGAGGCAGCAATTTTATGTCTAGGAGGATAAGAACCAAGAGAGAATCAGATCCAGAAACAATTGATTCTGAATCTGTAATGCCTCTGGATTTAGAGTAAAAATGAAGGTTTGTATCTCTTAAGACATATAGGGGAGCACTCTGTTACTTGCAAGGAAAGATAAGAAGGAAAGGAGAAACAGGGATGAGGCCTTTTCATGGGAAAGATTTTTAATTGCTCTGAGTAAAATTTCTAAGTTTTACTTAGTATTATTTTCTCCATCCATGTTTAGAAATTCTGGAAATTACATTTGTTTGAGAGGAAGTGGTACAAAGTAAGAGACTTCCCTGGTGGCTCAGACAGTAAAGCATCTGTCTACAATGCGGGAGATCCGGGTTCGATCCCTGGGTCAGGAAGATCCCCTGGAGAAGGAAATGGCAATCCACTCCAGGACTATTGCCTGGAAAATCCCATGGACAGAGGAGCCTGGTAGGCTACAGTCCATGGGGTCGCAGAGGTTGGACATGACTGAGTGACTTCACGATGATCACGATGGTACAAAGTAGAAGAATCATGGTTTACTGCTCAATGACAAGGCTGGAAATTGAAAAGGAGTAAATTTTTCTTACCCTCTGTTATGGTTCCTTTTGGGGACCAATAGAAATTCATGGCAATATGTTGAAGGATGGGCTTCTCAGGTGGCTCAGTGGTAAAGAATCTGCCTACAATGCAGGAGTCATGGGTTTGATCCCTAAGTCAGGATGATCCCCTGGAGTAAGAAATGGTAACCAGTTCCAGTATTCTTGCCTGGAATATTCTATGGACAGGGGAGCCTGGTGAGATAGTCCATGGGGTCAAAAGAGTCAGACATAACTGAGCAACTGAAAACACATGTGCACACACACACGTACACAAGGTTCTCACTTCATACAACTGAGCCACCACCACCTCTGCCAAAATTGTTACCTGTGAGCTCTTGGGACTCAACAATTTGACTTTTACATCACCAAATTAGCTGTGTTTAGAATTTACATTTTCCTTGTAAATATTCTTCAGAGGAAGACATTTGGTTAAGACATTATGAAAACTGCTGTTGATTTTTTTTTTAATGTATAACATAGAGAATATAGTTCCACCTACTTATTTGAAATCACTTTAGGAAAATGATTACTGAAACACAAAAATTCTATTTGGCTTTGACTCATTATCTAGCTAACCTACATATACTCAAAGCAAACAAAAAGTGCATTTAAGACTATTCTTGTGTTAACAGCAAACTCCTGGGCACTTCCCTGGTAATCCAGTGGTTAACAATCTGCCTTCCAATTCAGGGGACTGTTTCAGTCCCTGATTGGGGAACTAAGATCCCACATGCTTTGGAGTAACTAAGCCTGCACACCATAACTGGAGCAAAGCCCATGTGCTGCAACAAAGACCAAAACGCAGCCATAAAAGCAAAAGCAGAAACCCAAACACCGATTGCTCAGGTCTCCTTCAGTATAGATTAGTAAATGTCTATTACACCTGGGCAGGCAAAGCTCCTGGCTCCCAAGGGAGAAAGAAGCACGGGGAGAGGACTAACCTGTGGAGTCTCCAGCACCACCCTGGCATGCAGCTCAGTGGGGCATTTCCTTTCTTACTCTTTTCTTCACTGTGTTACTAGATAATGATGCAGTTCTGACAGGTTTCAGCTTAGCAAGAACTAGATACTTACAGTATTGTTTTCTTTGCTTTAGACAATGTGATCTTCTTAAGTTTGACTCTTAAAGAGAATAACGTTCTTTTAATTTCTCCTTCTCTGGAAGTCCATAGAAGATGCTGCACTTCCTAAGGTCAGTTGGAGAGTAGTGGGACAGTCCTTGGGTATTGATTTCTCTGAATGAGTTCAAAATCTATAAACATCTGCAGTGATCTGGAGGAACTAAAGAATTAGTCTTCCTAGTGCAATTTCCTATCTCCCCATGTTGGGTCTATCTTGGGCTTACCTCTCTGGCAAGATAGACACCATAATTGGCAGCCTACTCACAGTAAGACTACACAGAGTGAAGACTGCCTAAACCTGACACTTCACTAACTACACATAAAAGTGCTTTCAGTGTACACTTGCAAAAAATGAAGTTTTTCTTGCATTGAAATGGCAAAGATTCTAAAAAACTAGTCTCTCATCAATATTTGAGCAATTGTTTCAATTATTGCAGAGGATGTATTTTTGCTATTTCTTTTCATCTTTTTGAATTGCCTATTTTATCTTCTCACTTTCTATCAAAGTCTATTTTCTCTTTTTACTTTGAATTTCTCTACATAAGTGAAATTTTTTGTGTGTATGTTCTTGAGACAGTGGCCCTAAGCTGGGCTAAGGCTTGGGGAGCAATGTCAGCATCCTATACCTGATGGATCCTATACCTGTTGGGGAATAGGAAGCCCAGATACTATTATTTTGAAAAAGGAAGATATTCTGATACCCATCACAGATTAATTAGCTAATAATGGATCCATTAACCCATTTGTTTTTCCACAAATATATATTGAGTGCCTACTTTCCTAGACATGTTTCTGGAAGTGGAAGACACATGCAGCGAGATGACACATGCTGCCTCCAGCTTACATTGCCATGGAGAAAGTACTCAACTGAAAATAGCCACGTGATAGACACTAATGTCCAGTGAAAATGAGCACTGTGAAGAAAAACACAGCAGAGAAAGAGGATACAGTGGCGCAGCAGTGGGGATATTTTAGATACTATGCCCTTAGCCTCATCATGAACATCATCCTTGTCTTTGGACAAAGAAGGAAGAATTGTAATTCCCTCCTTCCTCTCCTCTTTCCTTCCCTCCTTCCCTCCAAGCTGTACCACTGCAGTTAGGATAGACAAGGCAAATTTAGTGGGGAAGTTGGGGTTATTATTATTTTTTTCTTCATGGAAAAGCTTAATCCTGGTGAATATTTTAGTATCATTTCCCAAAAGGTAGTTCTTGAAAAACTCCCTGGGTGAAATTGGCTTATACCTGGGATTCCCAGGTAGTGCTATGGGTAAAGAATCCACCTGCCAGTGCAGGAGATGCAAGAGATGCAGGTTCAGTCCCTGGTTTGGGAAGGTCCCCTTTAGAAGGGCATGGCAACCCACTCCAGTATTCTTGCCTGGAGAATCCCAGGGACAGAGGACCCTGGCGGGCTACAGTCCATAGAGTCGGTGTCAATGCAATGAATAAATATCTTTCAGGTCCCATCAGCCCTCTTTCTGCATTGCTCAGTTCTAAAAAACATCTGAGATTTGCACTGGGTATGACGTGACCTCAGAGCTTTCACATGAACATACTCAGTGAATGAAAATTTTCTTGGCCTTTGTATACTAGCTCCTCTCATTTTTTGATAGATGTGTTTTTAATTTGGAAGCATTTTCCTTGATTCAGTTACAGGCTCATGTTGAGTATAAAAATATTTCTTCTAAAATGAATTCATGCCAGTTCACTTCTGTCTAGCATCACCATCAGACCTCATCTTGAAGCTTACCTCAAACTCAGCTGTTTAAAATTTGCTTGTCCTCCTTTGAGCCTGTTTTCAAGGAGCAGTCTTACTTGGACACTTTCATAGTGACCTCACTTATCTTACCTGTGAAGTTCAAATCTTCCAGTGCAGTGGGCTTAGTTTGCCTGTATTTGTATACATTAGTATAATGCCCTCAGTGACCCCCTTGGCATCTCACTTTTTCTCTGGTAGTTTAAGCACTGCTTTCTTGAGACTGCTGGAAATGGATCTGGGTATTTGTCATAATCTTTAATATCAAAGTACAATCCATAGTATTAACATGAAAAATGTGCCTGGCACACTAATCCCATTGTCTCCTTGTATGCTCAGTTGTTTCAGTCATGTCCAGCTCTTACAACCTCCTTACTTGGGAATAAAGAATAAGAGAGAAAAAAAAAAGTAACAAAGAAAATTAAAGATACCTAATCCCTTTGCCTATAGATCTGTTTCCTAGAGATACCTTCAGAGCAACAGGATCACAGTTACCTGCAACAGTGAAGTCAGACAAGAAGGGAGGTTCTTTTCTGTTCCTTTCTTTGCACCAAACTTCTGAGGTATGTATTTTTTTCAACCAACAATTTCTTTAAATTGTTTCTATTTGCTCCCAAACCTTGATTACCAGTGCTAATTGTGGCAGATAATTTAAGAACTTTTTCATCCAAAAATAACTTAAATTTCACTTTGAAATGCATTGTGGTGTTTTAATTTTAATATAGGATAATTAAGGTTCGTAATATTTCACACAAGGTGATGTATCCAGTTAGACTACTAAAGGAAGTTACATTCAAGGGGGAGTACTGATGTGTCAGTGTGCAGACAGCGACAATCACACCTGAATTCAGAGCAAGGCTCTGCCAATGAGAGACAGGTGACCTCAGCCTGTTTGTTAAACTTGGAATGGTGACAGTACTCACCCACTGGGATATCTGAAGAGATTAAAAGAGAGAAAAGCATGTAATCACTGATCAGGGTCCTCAACTCTGATTACAAGCTCCTGATGTTTCTTGTCATTATTCAGATAAGTGTAAACTACCGCATATATATATTGGATTTTCCAATGGTCAAAGAATAGGTTTCATGTTAAAATCTTAGAAAAAACCCAACAACTATTGTTATAGACTTTGGGAAAATGTGGGCTTCCTGGTGGCTCAGACATAGAGAATATGTCTCCATGCAAGAGACCTAGGTTCAGTCCCTGAGTTGGGAAGATTCCCTGGAGAAGGGAACGGCTATCCACTCCAGTATTCTTTCCTGGAAAATCTCATGGGGAAAGGAGCCTGGTAGGCTACAATCCATGGGGTCGCAAAGAGTTGAACACGACTGAGTGACTAACACTTTCACTTTGGAAAACGTGTTCCCAAGGATAAGAAACCAGACTAATGCCAGGAAATGTCAACTAAAAATTACATAATTACTTTTTTTCAATCAGCAAGGCTAAATGTAGAGTTGATGCTGAGCTTATATATTTTTAATTCCTTCATAATTGTTTTAGAGGCAAGAATACGCACTGATGTCAATGTTACAAAGAAAATCAAGAAACTCGAGGACTCCCTAGTGCAGGAGTCCCCAAACTCCAGGCCATGGACCAGTACTTTCTGCCAGATCAGCAGCAGCATTAGATTAGAAACAAAGTGCACAATAAATGTAATGCTCTTGCATCATCCTGAAACCATCCCTCCCACTCCAGTGCATGGAAAAACTGTCTGCCACGAAATCGATCTCTGGTGCCAGAAAGGTTTGGGATCGCTGCTCTAGTGGATTTATTTCAGAAAGCAAATGGAAGGCTCTGTGAGTGTTCTGAGAATGAGGTAGACAGATGAGCTGCGGTGTGGCAAATACAAATAATGTATTTCTCAATAACGATACAAAAGGTGAGCTAATAGCTTTGATGCAGGTTAGCCAGGCTGGTAATTTTTATATTCCTGAAAGCTGCCCAAAAGGCTCAGGAAGCTGGGCATGTGAGAGAAGGGTGTTCAGGCAATGCAGAGCTCACCTACCTCCTTAGCATCACAGACAATGAAACTAGGATAGACTTCATGAACACAGGCCAGGTTCAAAGAAGGCTGCTAACATGTTCGGGAAGCTGGAAGGTCACATACAAAAACGAAGTCCAAATCTGAGGGTCTACCCACAGAAAATAAAGCTTACAAGTATTGAATCTGGAAATATCAGTATGGAGAGACTATCCAAAATTCACTGACAACATTATAAAATATGAATGTGTACTTATTGATTAACTTCTGACATACTAGGGTGGGTAGGATACCACTTGAGGCTTGAAAGAGATCATTTAATACACAGAAGGCATATTTTTCATAGCAATAATGAATATATAGAACTTGTTAAACCAAATAAATAAAAATAATGTAACTTGAAGGAGGTAATAATGGATTATTAGATCAAAGTGTCAGAGCAGGTTATTCGGACAAAAGACAGAAGTTCAGCTTAATGATGACTGCACACACAGCATCTTTAATGAGTGCCTCTTGGTTTCCTTATAGGGAACTTAGATCAAATTGTCCTCACACTGATACAATAAAGTAATTTTTCCATTTTTTTGTATTAGTCATTTTAGTAAAAATCTGTTTTAATAAAATTTTGAAATTGAAGTATGTATGCATATAGAAAACTGAACAAGTCAAAGTGACAGTTTGCTGAATTAGTACATAGCTAACACACTCACATAACTACCTCATAGTCAAGAAATAGAACATTACCAAAATCCCAGGAGCCCCAGTGGGCACTCATTGACCCCTTCCTTCTCCACAAAGATGATCACCTCTCAAGATCTTCTGCTTCATAGATTAGGCCAGTTTGATTTTGAGCTTTTTAAAACGGCAGTCATCAGGTACATGTTTTTTCTACCTGGCTTCTTGACTTTAGGTTTGTGGTTCATTCATATTGTTTTCTGCAGCAGTAGTTTGTTCATTTTCATTGCTGATTATCATTCATTTATATGAATATACCACAATTTATTTATCCATAAATAAACTGGACCTTTGGGTTGTTTCTGCTTTGGAGCTGTTAAAAAAGCAGCTGCTATTGCTGTCCTGTACATGCTTTCGGTGCACATATTACTGTCTGTTGAGCATACACCTAGGAATGGAATTGCTGGGGCATAGGTTATGCCTGTAAAAATCAAATATTGGACACAGGGAAACTGCACAAGCCGCCTTTTCTACATCAACGCTTTGATGTTTTCTGCATGTTGGAAAGTACAGCTTTTCTGCCATATATGCTAACTGTTGCTCCTGGGTCAACCTTAAGGAAAAAAAAACCCCAAACACCCACATTTTTGAAGCTGCTGGGTGTTGTGGCTTGTCGAGCAGTTTCAGACCCTGGGAGTTTACTAACTGTGGATTGCCTGCTGATTTCACACCCCTTGCCTTTCTCAGATCACAGGATTTGCTTTCACACTTGGATAAACCTACTTCTTATTAGCAGCTTAAGAAATCTTTTCTATTCATCCAGAATTTGTAATGTTTAGGAGTGGACTTCAATATTTTTCTTTGCCAACAGATACTGCTATCTAATGAAGGATGAATTTCAAGTACCTGAGACTTGAGTAGGGCTGGCCACCACACTGCATCATTAATGCTGGATGATCAGACATTTGTAAATAGCAAATACTGTACCCTGTACTCAGGCGTCAGCTAAGGGTTTACAGTAGGAGGCACGGGTGCCATCGTGTCACTGAATGCAACAAAAGTGCTGCCTTTTAAACTTAACATCCTTCAAAAGGGACTGAGCTGGCACCTCCAGCTGGGGATGCCTGACTCCTGCAAGACTGATATGCCTTGAGCACTCCACAGAGTTCATTTAGCCTTCACACTGTGAGTATTTAAGATATAGAAATGGAATGCCAAATTTACTCTTAACATCTGCAATTTCTGAGCATGTGTGAAGTGCTTTACATGCATTATCTCATTCAATTTTCCAAATAATCCTATGAGTTATATATTACTATTCTCTCTTGTAGATGGGACAATGGAGACTGGTAGAGGTTAAGTTGTCCTTCCCAATGATAAGTCAGTGACATTAGTTGGTGACAGAATTGGAACTCACAGCCATGTTTTATGGACTGCTACTGCAATTATGAACCACTTTATGTACCATCTCCTTACTCATTTTTAAAAATTAATTAGTTTATTTGGCTGCATGGAGTCTTAGCTGTGGCATGTGGGATATTCTTGTGTCATGCATGCAGAATCTTTTGTTGTAGTGTGTACTCTCTAGTTGTGTTGCTGGCGCTCCAGAGCATTTGGGCTTCAGTACTTAAAGCACAGGTGCTTAGTTGCTCCGAGGCATGTGGGATCCTGGCACCTAGACCAAGGATTGAACCTGTGGCCTCTGCATTACAAGGCAGATTCTTAACCACTGGACCACCAGGGATGTCCCCATGTCTCCCTGTGCTTGGTTTCCTGCTTTGGTCTTTCACTTGTGATGAATCTAGCTTTGGTTAATAACTGCAGAATTTAAGTCTCTCTCTCTCCCAGGACTGCCATTTACCACATTCATCATTTCTGTTTTCCTTAGGGCATTGCCTCAGTACTCTCTCAGCCAAAAAGGCTGACACTCCATTAATTCTCAGTTCTACCAGATTATAGTTTGGCACTTTTGTGCAAGGCATATTCAGTGCATCAGTTTGTCTCTAGAGGCTTCTGTTTATTGGCCAATATTTAAGACTCGGGCCTCTCCAGTAATGATGCCACAAACTATGGTATATTACTGGTTTACAGTAACAGATACTTTCATAATTCTCATTAATACCTGAGAATGGGGTATGATGTTAAATGGGAAAAACAGAATATAAAGAAGTAGACAACAGCTAATTTCCATAGAGAATTATATACCTGCTCATTAATAAAGATTGGAAGATAATTTGTACAAGACTGGTATTATGATATTCTTCATTGTGTGCTAAGTTGCTTAAGTCAACCGTGTGTGTGCTCAGTTGCTTTAGTCATGTCTGACTCCTTTAGGCCCCTTGGACTGTAGCCTGCCAGGTTCCTCAGTCCATGGGATTCTCCAGGCAAGAATACTGGAGCGGGTTGCCATGCCCTCCTCCAGGGGATCTTCCCAACCCAGGGACTGAACCCACGTCTCCTGCATTGCAGGTGGATTCTTTACTGCTGAGCCACTAGGGAAGCCCCTGAATAACTCAGTAAAACTAATAAATAACAGATTGACTTGGAAAAGAGACATAACAATAATTAAAGGAGAACATAACCAAGGATAATGAGAATTAGACTAAATACCTTTTCTGGATCACACTTTAGAGCTTTTAACGTGTATTTGCATTTATTTTCTTATTTGAGCCTTGTAACATACTAGGAAATAAGAAACATATATTATTTGTCCCACTTTATAGATAGAGCATCTGAGGCTCAGAGAAGTCGTTTGCATTGCCCTAGGTCACCAGTGATGGGACAAAGATTCATGCCCCGATTTCATGACTCAGGTCAAAATTCCTCTCATCCTACCACACTGCTTTCTTTCACCAGATGGCAGAGCTACCGGCATTAACTACACAGCAGTAAGTTCATTTATCATGTGATGTCCATTAAAATCTAAGACCAAATCAATGTCTTCAAACCACATCTTCAAAGTCATCTTCATCTAAGAAATTCTGGTCAGTTATACACCTCTAAAGTGAACAAAATCCCAACTCAGTTAATTATTTAAGTTATGGATATAAAAAGATATAATGTGACCTGAATTCAATCTTGCTTAACCCATCTTTTGGGGCAATAAAATAGTTTCTCAAGTGTATATAATAGGTTTCACATTTTTAAAAAATTGTTTAAAATTTTTTAATTGTGATAAAATACACATTAACATTTATCATCTTAATAATTTTCAAATGTTCAGTTCAGTAGTGTTAAGTACATTCACATTGCTGTGCAATTAACCTCCGGAACTATTTTCACTTTGAAAAACTGAAAATCTATATCCATTAAACAATCATCTCCAGTCTGCCCTCTCCCAGCCTCAGGCAACCACCATTGTACTCGATCTTAGCCAAAAGGCTGAGAAGCGATCAAGCAACCCCCATTGTACTTTCCATCTTTATGAATTTGGCTACTCTGGGTATTTAAGTGGAATCATAGGGTACTTGACTTTTTGTGACTGGTTATTTCATTTAACCTAATGTCTTTAAAATTCATCCATTGTATTAATAACATGTGTCAGAATTCCCTTCCTTTATAAGGCTGAATAGTATTCCATGGTATGTTCATACCCCATTTTGCTCATTTGTTCATCTGTTGATGGACACTGGATGCTTCCACTTTTTTGCTATTGTGACTAGTGCTGTTATGAATGTGGGTGTACACATATCTCTTTGACATTCTGATTTCAACTCTTTTGGGTATATATCCAGAAGTAGAATTGCTAGAACATTTTGTAATTCTATTTAAAATTTTTTAGGAACCACTGTATGATTTTCCATTCTTTTGCATTGCCTTTCTTTGGAACTGGAATGAAAACTGACCTTTTCCAGTCCTCTGGCCACTGCTGAGTTTTCCAAATTTGCTGGCATATTGAGTGCAGCACTTTCACAGCATCACCTTTTAGGATTTGAAACAGCTCAACTGGAATTCCATCACCTCCACTAGCTTTGTCTGTAGTGATGCTTTCTAAGGCCCACTTGACTTCATATTCCAAGATGACTGGCTCTCGATTAGCGATCACATCATCATGATTATCTGGGTCATGAAGATCTTTTTGTACAAGTTTTTCCGTGTATTCTTGCTACCTCTTCTTAATATCTTCTGCTTCTGTTAGGTCCATACCATTTCTGTCCTTTATCGAGCCCATCTTTGCATGAAACGTTCCCTTGGTATCTCTAATTTTCTTGAAGAGATTTCTAGTCTTTCCCATTCTGTTCTTTTCCTCTATTTCTTTCCGTTGATTGCTAAAGAAGGCTTTCTTATCTCTTCTTGCTATTCTTTGGAACTCTGCGTTCACATGCTTATATCTTTCCTTTTCTCCTTGGCTTTTTGCCTCTCTTCTTTTCACAGTTATTTGTAAGGCTTCTCCAGACAGCCATTTTTCTTTTATGCATTTCTTTTCCAGGGGGATGGTCTTGATCCCTATCTCCTGTACAATGTCATGAACCTCATTCCATAGTTCATCAGGCACTCTATCTATCAGATCTAGGCCCTTAAATCTATTTCTCACTTCCACTGTATAATCATAAGGGATTTGATTTAGGTCATACCTGAATGGTCTAGCGGTTTTCCTTACTTTCTTCAATTTGAGTCTGAATTTGGTTATAAGGAATTCATGATCTGAGCCACAGTCAGCTCCTGCTCTTGTTTTTGTTGACTGTATAGAGCTTCTCCATCTTTGGCTGCAGAGAATATAATCAATCTGATTTCAATGTTGACCATCTGGTGATGTCAATGTGTAGAGTCTTCTCTTGTGTTGTTGGAAGAGGGTGTTTGCTACGACCAGCGCATTTTCTTGGCAAAACTCTATTAATCTTTGCCCTGCTTCATTCCACATTCCAAGGCCAAATTTCCCTGTTACTCCAGGTATTTCTTGACTTCCTACTTTAGCATTCCAGTCCCCTATAATGAAAAGGACATCTTTTTTGGGTGTTAGTTCTAAAAGGTCTTGTAGGTCTTCATAAAACCGTTCAGCTTCTTCAGCATTGCTGGTTGGGGCATAGTGCACAATTGCACTCATTTCACATGCTAGTAAAATAATGCTCAAAATTCTCCAAGCCAGGCTTCAGCAATACGTGAACCATGAACTCCCTGATGTTCAAGCTGGTTTTAGAAAAGGCAAAGGAACCAGAGATCAAATTGCCAACATCCGCTGGATCATGGAAAAAGCAAGAGAGTTCCAGAAAGACATCTATTTCTGCTTTATTGACTATGTCAAAGCCTTTGACTGTGTGGATCACAATAAACTGTGGAAAATTCTGAAAGAGATGGGAATACCAGACCACCTAACCTGCCTCTTGAGAAATCTGTATGCAGGTCAGGAAGCAACAGTTAGCACTGGGCATGGAACAACAGACTGGTTCCAAATCGTAAAAGGAGTACGTCAAGGCTGTATATTGTCACCCTGCTTATTTAACTTCTATGCAGAGTACATCATGAGAAATGCTGGACTGGAAGAAACAGAAGCTGGAATCAAGATTGCTGGGAGAAATATCAATAACCTCAGATATGCAGATGACACCACCCTTATGGCAGAAAGTGAAGAGAAGCTAAAAAGCCTCTTGATGAAAGTGAAAGAGGAGAGTGAAAAAGTTGGCTTAAAGCTCAACATTCAGAAAATGAAGATCATGGCATCTGGTCCTATCACTTCACGGGAAATAGATGGGGAAACAATGGAAACAGTGTCAGACTTTATTTTGGGGGCTTCAAAATCACTGCAGATGGTGATTGCAGCCATGAAATTAAAAGATGCTTACTCCTTGGAAGGAAAGTTATGAGCAACCTAGATAGTATATTCAAAAGCAGAGACATTACTTTGCCGACTAAGGTCCGTCTAGTCAAGGCTATGGTTTTTCCTGTGGTCATGTATAGATATAAGTTGGACTTTGAAGAAGGCTGAGCACCAAAGAATTGATGTAGTGTTGGAGGAGACTCTTGAGAGTCCCTTGGACTGTAAGGAGATCCAACCAGTCCATTCTGAAGGAGATCTGCCCTGGGATTTCTTTTAAGGGAATGGTGCTGAAGCTGAAACTCCAGTACTTTGGGCATGTCATGGGAAGAGGTGACTCATTGGAAAAGACTCTGATGCTGGGAGGTATTAGGGGCAGGAGTAGAAGGGGACGACCAAGGATAAGATGGCTGGATGGCATCATTGACTTGATGGACGTGAGTCTGAGTGAACTCCGGGAGATGGTGATGGAAAGGGAGGCCTGGTGTGCTGTGATTCATGGAGTTGCAAAGAGTTGGACACAACTGAGCGACTGAACTGAACTGAACTGTATGCTTTCCATAGTGGCTGTACCATTTTACAGTCCCGCTAGCAGTGCACAAGGGTTCTAATTTCTCTACATCCTCACCAACACTTGGTACTTTTGTTTTTCTCTTTATAGTAACTATTCCTAATGGGGGTAAAATGGTATATCATGGCTTTGATTTGCTTTTCCCTAACAGTGTGTTGAAAAGCAGAGACATTACTCTGCTAACAAAGGTCCATAAAGTCAAGTCTGATCTTCCCAGTGGTCACGTACAGTTGTGAGAGATGGACTGTAAAGAAGGCAGAGTACCAAAGAATTGATGCCTTTGAACTGTGGTGCTGGAGAAGACTCTTGAAAATCCCCTGGACAGCAAGGAGATCAGATCAGTCAATCTTATGGGAAATAAACCCTGAATACTTTTTGGAAGGACTGATACTGAAGCTGAAGCTCTAATATTTTGGTCATCTGATGCAAACAGCTGACTCATTGGTAAAGTCCCTGACACTGGGAAAGATTGATGGTGGAAGGAGAAGAGAGTATCAGAGGATGAGATGGCTTGATGGCATCACCAATGCAATGGACATGGGCTTGGGCAAACTTCGGGAGATGATGAGGGGCAGGGATGGTTAGGGTGCTGCAGTCCATGGGGTCACAAAGAGTCACACACAACTAGGCGACTGAACAATGAGCAACAGTAATTAGTGATGTTGAGCATCTTTTCATGTGCTTTTGACCAACCATATATCTTCTTTGGAGAAATATATCACAGAAATCTTTTGCCCATTTGTAGTTGGGTTTTGTTGCTATTATTGAGTTGAAGGATTTCTTTATGCATTCTGGATATTAACTCCTTGTCAGATATATAATTTGCAAATATTTTCTCCCATTGCATGGGTTGCCTTTTCAGTCTGTTGATTGTGTCCTTTGAAGTACAGTTTTAAATGTTGATGTAGCCATCTTCTTATCAGTTTTAGGATTGTGTTCCCTCCAAGAAATCAATGAAATAAATAGTCTCCTAAGGAAAATAAAACATAGTAGGCATTCAAATAAAATCTCATGTACAATTTCATAAGGTTTTCTAATTCCCTGGCTTCCATCTGGGGAGCTCCAGGGAAGCTTTCATCACTTGACTACTGTTTATGATGACTTGGCTGGGATTAGGGACAGATGCTGAGTGCTGGGGAGACAGTTCCTATTCCGTGATTTGAATCCCGACATACTAGACCCCTCTATTTCTTCTGGTGGAAGGAAATTAGATTGACAGTTCCTGCATTAACAAGAATTTAAGTAGAAAGACAGAATGGAAGGCACAGATTTGTGTAAGTGGTGGCTGAAATGCATGCGCCTGCAGGTGTGCAGTACAGATATTAGGAGCTGGGGTTAGACAGAAGCAATGTTGTCTTTTAGAAAGATGATTGCTCCAAAGGAACAACCAAAGTCCAGCAAAAAAATGGAAACTACTGTGAGAATTTAAAACAGAGGGAATTCAATTCAGGGAACAGGTTTCCAGGAGATGCAAGAGGCTGAACAAACAACTGAGGAACAGTTGCCAACTCAAAGTCTTATCTAAAGCAGAAAAGTAGGGGAAAAGGAGTCCAGAGGGGAAAGAAAAGAGGGAGAAACATACTTCCTCTGGGCAGACCTGGGGTCCTGGGAAATAGAGCAGAGTGGGTTTGGGAAGGGCAGGGAGTTAATCTAAGACAAATAGGCCCCAGAGAGCAAGATATACATGGGGCACCTGTGCTGTGGGGGATTCCTAAGGATCCCCTTTTGCTTTATTTGGAAAATCTCTGCTGTTTATATGCATGTCACTTATCAGGCTTGGTGGTGCCCCTTGAAATCTACTGACTCAGCTGCATGAATTAGGCTGCTATTAGTTGAAAGGGTTATGACTGGTTTGTCCATGCAAAAGTGAAAGTGTTAGTTGCTCAGTCATGTCTGACTTTTTGTGACTGTAGCCCACCAGGCTCCTTTGTTCATGGAATTCTCCAGGCAAGAATATTAGAGTGGGTTGCTGTGTCCTTCTCCAGGGTATCTTCCCAACCCAGGGACTGAACCCAGGTCTCCCAAATTACAGGCAGATTCTTTACCATTTGAGCTACCTGGAAAGCCTAAGGCTGTGAAAATCTGGGACTAATGCAGATGGATGACACAGGAGGAGGGGAGCAGCCCAGTGGCCAAAAGTGACTTTGGCTGAACAAGCAACCAGGTAATTTATAGAAACAAGCTTGGCTTATTGGTTAGGCAAGGTCAGGAACAGTGTCCTTGTGATAATGCATCCAAGGAGAGCAGGGTGAGAAGTTTAATTCATGGGCTACAGTCCATGGGGTCACAAAGAGTCAGACATGACTAAGCAACTGAGTACACAGGCACACATTTTGAAATAAGTTTATTCTTCTGCATTCAAGGAAAATAAGACTTATTTTTCATTTTACATCCTTTTGTCAACATTTCCTTCCATATATAGCCCTTAAACAGAGTGAGCCCCAAAGACTTACAGAAAAATACTACAAAAATCATTATACTTCTAGAAGATTATAGGGAGTGGACAGAAATGATAAGAAGGGAAACAAGAGAAAGAGAATACAGGGAAGAGGGTGGGGGAGTGGGGGTTGGGGGAGGGTAAAGCAGAGGGAGAGAACAAAGTATAAGATAAGAAAATGAGGAAGAGATAATGAAAGAACGAGAACATTGAGGCATTCTGTTAAAGAAAAATGAGAGATAATTAATAGAGGAAAGGGGATTTAAGAGAGGCAGAGGAATTTTGAAGGGAGCTTAAGTTGAGGTCAATTGTCAGACATATGAAACTAGGCTCTTAAAACTTTCATTCTACAGAGTTTCAATTTTCAAAGTCAATTTTGACTTCCTGGTGGTGCAGATGGTAAAGACCTGGGTTCGATCCCTGGGTCAGGAGGATCCCCTGGAGAAGGAAATGGCAACCCACTCCAGTACTCTTGCCTGGAAAATCCCATGGACAGAGGAGCATGGTAGGCTACAGTCCATGGGGTTGCAAAGAGTCGGACACGACTGAGCGACTTGATGTTCACTTTTTCACTTTCACTTTCTAGGCCCTCTGACCTATAACCTATAAACCACCCACCTGTTGCATTCAGCCAGGACAGACTAGCATAGTGGAGCAGCAATTAAAATATTGCTTAACCAAATAGTCTCAGCCCTGAGACATAAACCACTTTTCCCACTCATCACCCTCATCACCACTTGCTCCCCGTGTCTCAGCTCTGTTGGTCTTCAGGAACCTCCTGCAGTTCCTTTCTTCTTTTGGCAAAGTCGCTCAGTCGTGTCTGGACTCTTTGCGACCCCATGGACTGTAGCCTACCAGGCTCCTCTGTCCATGGGATTTTCCAGGCAATAGTACAGGAGTGAATTGCCATTTCCTTCTCCAGGGGATCTTCCCAACCCAAGGATTGAACCCAGGTCTCCCGTGTTGTAGACAGATGCTTTAACGTCTGAGCCACCAGGGAAGTCCCTCCTGCAGTTCCTTACCATCCAACAACTAAAGATCTTCAGATCCTTCCTCCATGCTCCATGCTGAGTGGTTGGCAAGCATTTTCAATATAATCCTATTTAATGGAATTGTCACCACACTCAGCAAAGAAGGATTATGCTGTGGGTTTCAGCTGGGCTTCCCCAGTGGCTCAGATGGTAAAGCATCTGCCCACAATGTGGGAGACCCGGGTTTGATTTCTGGGTTGGGAAGATCCCCTGGAGAAGGAAACGGCAACCCACTCCAGTATTCTTGCCTGGAAAATCCCATGGACAGAGGACCCTGGTAGGCTACAGTCCATGGGGTCGCAAAGAGTTGGACACAACTGAGCGACTTCCACTTTTCAGTTGAGCTGATCACCATACTGTCATCCTATAGGTTGGAAGAAACCAGAATAAGAACTAGATGTGATCTGAAGGCCAGCTCTGGCCTACATGAAAGAGGAAAGGGGGGGGGGGGGGGGGGGGGGAATTCAGGGGGGGGGGGGGGGGGGGGGGGGGGGGGGGGGAAGGGGGGGGGGGGGGGGGGGGGGGGGGGGGGGGGGGGGGGGGGGGGGGCAGTCATATTTTATTCATGGAACTCAAACTGAGCACCCTGAAGTTAAGCAAAACACAAGGTTTCCATTTTACATTCAGGCTAGCCTATGGAAGTTTGAAATAGAAGGAAAATGTTGGGATTGGACATTCTTATTTAAAAAAAAACATCAAGGATGTGCTGAACACTGATGATAAAATATATAGGGTGGCATACTTATGAAGACTTTGATGGAACGTCAATAAGGTACATCTCATTCACTAGAGATGTAACCTCTCATAAACTTGTATTTTCAGATCTTCACAACATACTTCTGATAAACAGAACTCCCCTGGAATTTCTCACCAACTGTGACAGTTTTAAAATAGTCTGTATTTTACCCTTTCCTTTATGAAATAGAGTGAGAAACATTGGAGAGAGAGAGAGAGAAATATTGGGTTGTGTTCCATTTCTACATAGAGAAGATTATGTATAACATGGAGAAGATTGAGCAAGTTTCCAATTCATTTTGTAGAAAAGAATGAAGAAGAATTTAATTTTCTCTTTATTCTGCTGCTAGATGCAAGTAATGATAGGGGGTGATTAACCTTTATGTTTCTGAAGCATTTTCACATGAAAGTCATTTTCAAAGAAACAGCAAGTAATCCTGGTAATCTAGAGTGTGTTTGAGGCACTTTTCAAGGTGACCTCTGTATTTTGGGAGAGATTAGGACAATACCCATGGAGGGTGAGATTCAGATGTATAATTGGCATTTGGTTGTGAAAGATTTACCTGTAAATCCACCTTGAACTCTCTGGCCAAAAGACAAAGCCATAAGTATGGCCAATGTTGACTTTTTTCTTTCTTTTTACTTTGCAGCTGTTCTTAAACATCAAAGGACATCTCTGGAAGGAGACCCACAGGTGAATGATGATAACAGTTGTTCAACATCAGTTCAGCAGCATCAGTTTTTCATCATCTGCCTCAAATTAGGGTTCAATTCCTGTATATTTAGCATGTTCCCTATAATTACAGAGTGAATAAATGAATGAGTAGAAGAGAAGAGCTTGTGAATAAAATGCTTCTTAACAGCAGATACTCCCTAATTCCAAAAGTCAGTTTTCTTGGACATTGCAGAGAACTGCGCTTTTTTTTTTTCTATTATAGATTTACTTCTATAATTACATTTTGCTTGGGTTAATACTGAAACTCATGTTTTTAAGTGCTTTCACACTAATTATGTGAATTTACAAGCTTAGAGGGAGCTGCAGAGCAAGGAGATATCAAGAGTAAACTAAAAATGCTCCAGTGATAATTCTTAAGTGGGTAATCCAGTTAATTCTTCTAAATGCCAGCATGTGTTACCTATGTGTTTCACCAGCTCCTGCTCCCTCCCAAATAACTAGACTTGAAAGGAGGAACTACCTCTCATGTATGTCTCGCACATTGTCAGTGCTTTGTCTGATAAAGGGGGAGGGGGTTAATTATAAATGTTTTCAAACTGTGTTCCATAGACTCCTTTATTTTTTTAAAATAGTGAAATTCTGGAGATTCACCTTGGGTGACAATAGGTCCCATTCTTAAGTTTTAGTTTTCTTCTCTGTGAGTTGGAAATAGATTGCTGTGAGGATTAAAAGAAATAATCCACATAAAGAGATGGTTAGTTCTTAGTTTACTATGAACGTACAAGACTACTGGGTGTTTTCATTATTATTCTTGTTCTATGCTCTGTAGAGCTGTGTTCTACCGGGCTTTCCTGGTGGCTCAGACAGTGAAGAATTCACCTGAACTGCAGGAGAGCCAGGTTCAATCCCTGCGTCAGGAAGATCCTCTCAAGGGAAGGGAATGGCTACCCACTTCAGGATTCTTGCCTGAAGAATTCCATGGACAGAGGAGCCTGGCGGGCTACAGTCCATCGCATCGCAAAGAGTCAGACACGACCGAGTGACTAACACATGACATGCTCTGTAGAGTAATTTAGCATGGATTTTGGCTCTTCTATAAAACTGTTAGCAGCTGGAATATCTTTGTCAATACCAAGCACATAGGATAGTCCTTCACAAAATTTTCACCACTTAAAAACTCTCCCTGCTTTTGTGACATGCTAAATGAACTCCTTTTCTTAAGTAATTAAAAAAATTAATCAAAGATGCTTAACTGTCAATTGGAGATTCTGACTGACAAGACATAATCAGTGCTATAATAAACTGACATATAATTCCAGATATTTGGTGAGTTAATACTTTCCTTCAGTTTTTAAAAACTATGACTTATATTAGGTCAAAGATCCTCATAATTACCTACTGTACACATAACCATGTTTAAAGACCCCAGTTTATCTGCCAGTTCGTATTTCTCTAGGGCAGAATGTTGGACAGAAAAGGGTATAGCAGTAAGTAGTTCAACTATTTTATTTAAAAGACGCAGAACCTGAGTCCAGAGTGGTCATGTGACTTCTAATGTGAGAGGTGAATTTAAGACTAGGATCAGATCTTCTAATGCCAGTAAAATTGTTCTTTGGCATCTGGAGGGTATTGGTTCAAGAAGTTTCCATGAGTATCAGAATTCCATTATGTAAAATGACGTAGTACAGTGAATACCAGTTGGTTCTTTATATTCATGGATACAGAGCACCAACTGGGCTATACTTTTCCCCATGTACCACATTAATGTTCACATAATGAGAAACTAAATCATCCTTTGATATCTTAGGACATTTTTATTTAGAAGGTTGAGAATCAAGATTATTTGCCCACAATAAAGATAACAGTTGACAGTTCCTATGTGTAGTCTCAATGCTAATAAGTATAATGTTGTATATACATATAATCTTATTAAATATTCATAATGGTTTTGTAAGGTACCTACTATCCTTATCTCTGCTTTAAGGCTGGGGAATCATGCTCAGTGAGGTTAAGAATTCAGGTTGTCAGTTGTGAGCCAAGATTCCCAATGAGGCAGCCGTGACTCTAGACTTGTCCAGGGTCTCCTCTTTGACCATTCCATGGAACTGCCTCTACCACCTGATCCCTGTGTGAAACAGATGGAAGATAATGTATGGTGTCTATGGTGGCTTACCTCAGGAACTTAGGACAATTATGTAAATAAAGGCAGAGTCATGGATTCCATCCTGGAAAAATCAAGCAACTTTGATCTATCCCCTGTTCATAGACAGCATTCTTACCCAAGCTACTTGTCCTGTGAGTAGTCATGGCTTAATGGAAGCCCAGTGAAAAGATGGCTCCAGCAGTGAAAACCCTTCATAACCACTGCATATTTAACTGACAAATTTAACCATTCAAGAATAGAGAAGGGGGAACAGGAAGACCACAGAAGTACCCAAATAGGCATCGTAAAGCCCTGTCCATACATCTCTTTATTTTGGAGAATCCATCCAATACTTTACTCTTTCCAGACACATTTCCTTCATGAATTGCTTTTGCCTGTTCTTTGTCTATTTTTCACTCCAGTGGTTTTTAAATTCGTTTGCAAGAACTCTTTACATACCACGCCTATTAATCCTTGGGCTGTCATAAATGTACAGCTATTTTCTATCTATTGATTGCTTTATGACTTTATTATTCTTTACACTTAAAGTTGTTATAGTTTTATGTAATAAAATCAATGCTTTTCTTTATTATTTTTGCTTTGTATATGAAAGAAGGTACACTCCTATCCCAAGAAAATATTAATATTCAGAAATATTTCTTCTATGGTTTTTCGTTGTGTCTCTTTTGTACTTTTAAAACTTTAATTTAATTGAAATTACCTTTGGTGTTTGGTAAGATGGAATGCTTCCCTATTTCCAAATTTTTAGTCTTTTAATTTAATCATTTGGTGAATTTAATCTACCCCTTCTCTGTTTATTTGAAATATTCTAATTTTTGATACATATAATTTCTTCTGAAATTTCTATGGTATTCATCAATGAATTTCTTCATCAGCATAATACTAACAATAGTTTCAGTTATTGTTGGGTATGTACTTAATTTGTACTTATTTAAGCAATACTGGACTGTGTTTCTTATATCTCTGTCCTTAGTAAATTATAAGTAGCAACCTCAAGGTTCTTAAAGGGACTGTGAACACAGCAAGAAATGATTGTGTTCAGCCTGACTGAAAGGTGGGAGGCAGAAGACATTACAAAGGAGTCTTGAAGGCCCAATCAAAGTTATTTGGGATTACTTAATATAAGTCAAAACTCTTTAAAGATCTTAAAAACCTCTGAAACTTTCACTAAGTGATTGATATTAATAAAGAACTCAGGTCATAAAAATATTCCAGGAGTCCCCTGTTTGCCTAGTGGTTAGGATTCTGGGCTTTTAGTGTTGCCGCCTGGGTTCAATCACTGGTTGGGGAACTAAGATCCCAAAAGCAGCACTGTGTGGCCAAAAATAACAACAAAAAAAAATTTCAGGTATTCACAGATTCAGATCCAATCTCTGTACTAAATTGGGTCATAGTGAAGAATGGGGAAAACTCAGACACTGCTCTGTCATATGTAATAGATTTTGGCCCCTATTTATAATATATGCAAAATATAGAAGAAATAAACTGAAATCAAATTTTAAATCAGCTCACAAAATAGTCAAATCAAGTACTTGGCAAATGTGCATTTTCCTCTTTGGAAAACTGCTTGTGGTAACAGTCAAATTTTGTAAAGATAACTCTACAGAATGTGTAACTACCTAGATAACCCATGTTACTTTTACTTAGGGTACAACTGGGACAGCTGGAATTCTGAAAGAAATAACTGAGCTTTGACATGCCCATAACAACTAAACAACTGTCTTTTCTAAAAACTCTTCCCTTCTCTCTTGCCATCAGTGCAAGGTCTAAGGATAAGTAGCAACACCTAATAGAGCTTGAGAGGTTCTTACTCACAACTGTGTGCTTTTTCATGGAGAAATCTAGTAATAGCACTGAGTAAACAATGGGCTAAAATGTTCATGTGGAAGAGGAAGAGGCCAAGGCCATGGCCGGTTTTATGTGAACGTCGTTCAGTTGTGTCTGACTCTTTGCGATCCCATAGACTATACAGTCCATGGAATTCTCCAGGCCAGAATACTGGAGTGGGTGGGTAGCCTTTCCCTCTGCAGGTGTTCTTCCCAACCCAGGGATTGAACCCAGGTCTCCCGCATTGCAGGTGGGTTCTTTACCAGCTGAGCCACAAGGGAAGCCTAAGAATACTGGAGTGGGTAGTCTATCCCTTCTCCAGGGGATCTTCCTGATCCAGGAATTGAACCAGGGTCTCCTGCATTTCAGGTGGATTCTTTACCAACTGAGCTATCAGGGAAGCCCATTTTTATAGTTTTAGGGAACCCATTTTATAGTTTTATAGCTATAGGGGAGGCCAGTTTTACAGTTTTATTTTAAAATTAAAAAAATAGTTCTCATTCCATAAAACATACAGCTCCTACATGAGTAGCTTGATAAGTTTTGACAAATATGTATACCTGTGTGACCAATGTTTACATCAAGATATAGAATATTTCTTTCACCCTAGAGAATTCCAGTGTCATACCCAGTTGACCCTCTTTCACTAAAGAGGCACTTTTCTTATTTTCTAATGTTAAAGGCTAGTTTGGCTTATTTTTATAATTCAGATATATGCAATCATGTTATCATATGTGCTTTTGGGAAGGAGAGGCTGGCTTCTTTCAGCCAAATGTTTCTGATGTGCATCCATGTGGTTACATGTGTCAATAATTTGTGTGCGTGTGAGTGGGTGTGTGCTCAGTCATGTCTAACTCTTTGTGTCCCCAGGGACTGTAGCCTGCCAAGCTCCTCTGTCCAGTGGATTTCCCAGACAAGAATAGTGGAGTGGGTTGCCCTTCCCTCCTCCAGGGTATCTTCTTGACCCAGGGATCTAACCTGTGTCTCTTGCCTCTCACGCATTGGCAAGTGGATTCTTTACCACTAGTGCCACCTGGGAAGTCCAATAATTTGCTCCTGTTTATTGCTGAGTAGTAGTTCATTGTATGAATATATCACTGCTGTTTTATCCATTCAGATGTTGATACACATTTGGGTTGTTTCTAGTCAAAGGTTATATCAATAAAGTTCCTATGAATACTGTTGTATGTGTTGTTTCTTGGGCTTCTTTGTGGATATGTGTTTTCATTTCTCTTGGGTAAATATCTGAGAGTAGACATTCTGGATCAAAGGGCAGGTGTATGAACTGCCATCATGATTTCCCATAGTGAGTGTAATATCTTAATGTCTAAAAAGGAATGTGTGAGAATTCATGTTTGGCACATCCTTCCCGATATTTGGTATTGTCAAATTCAATTTCACTGTAGCTATTCTAACTGGTTTGAAGTAGTATCTCATGTGAGTGCTAAGTCACTTCAGTTGTGTCCAATTCAGTGCAACCCTATGAACTGTAGCCTGTGAAGCTCCTCTGCATATGGGATTCTCCAAGCAAGAATACTAGAGTGGGTTGCTGTGCCCTCCCGAGGGGATCTTCCTGACCCAGGGACTGAACCCACGTCTCTTGCGTCTCCTGCATTGGCAGGCAGGTTCTTTACAACACTAGCGCCCCCTCGTGAGTGTTATAAATGCCCTTTCTTATTGAAAATAGTAATCTGTTTTATGTATTTGGCTGTGCTGGGTCCTAGCGGCAGCACTCAGGATCTTTAATCTTTGCTTTGGCCTACAGGATCTTTTAGTTGCAGCATGTGGGATCTTCTTTAGTTGTGGCATATGAACTCTCAGTTGCAGCATGCAGCATTTAGCTCCCTGACCAGGGTTGGAACCTGGGCCCCCTGCATTGGGAGCTCAGAGTTGTAGTCACAGGACCACCAGGGAAGTCCCTAAATGCACTTTCTTAATGACTGATGATGATCACATTTTTTAGGAGTTTATTGCCCATTCAGACTTTGGCATATTTAAAAAAAGTTGACCATCATTTTATTGTTGATTTATGAGAAATCTTTACATATTCTGGACACATGTCATTTATCAGAAATATTGCAAATATTTTCCTTCATTCTGAGACTTGTTTAAACATTTCTTAATGGTCATTTTAGGAACAGAACTTGAAAATTCTGATGATGTTTAAATTCTTAATCCCTCCCATTATTAATGCTTCTTTTATGCATCCAGTCAAAGAACGCTTTGTTTATTTCAAGGTGTTTGTTTCTTCTAAAAGTTTTTAGTTTTGATTAGATGTATGATTCATCTCACATTAATGTACATGTATGGTATGAGTTAGGGATCCAGGTTTACTTTTTCCACATAAATATCTACTTCCAAATATTGAAAATATTTTACTTTTATTATTGAATTATCTTGATGCCTGTGTAAAAATTGCTAACATGTTGGACTATTTCTGGATCTTTCTCTAGAACTCCAGACTCAGATATCCAAATGCCTTACTTGACAGTGCTATTTAGATCTCTAATAGACATCTCAGGTCTCCTGCATTGCAGGCAGGTTCTTTACCAGCTGAGCTACAGGGGAAGCCCATCTCAAGCTCAGTGTATCCCCAAACCAAATTCCTTCTTTTCCTTCGAACCTGTTCTACAGGTGGCCTTCACTGTCTCACTTTGGCATCATTCCGTTCTTTAATCATTCAGGCTAAAGAGCTTTGCATTATGGTGGATACTCTCCTGCACCTTATATTTCCAAAGTGTACAAGTCTACTTTCCATGTCTGTAGCTTCCATCATGACAGGACTGATCTCTGCTTCCACCCTTGCTCTCAAGTATCTACTTTCAAACAGCTGAGTTTCAAGAACTTTTGAAACTTATGAATACTTAAACTAACACTCCAAGGACTCTCCCTTTGCACAGAAGAAAAGCTAAGGACATGAAAATGATGTCCATATCCTCCAAACCCTTTCTGGCCCCATCTTCTACCTATTCCTACTCCTCTTACTCATCAATAGCCTCCCCTGCCCCACGGCTTGACAGCCAGTGGCTCCCGCCTCAGGGTCTTAGCAGTTGTTGTTTCCTCTGCTTGGAATGCTCTTTCCCCATATTTCTTCATGGTTTTGATCAAATGGCACGTTACCAGTGAGGTCTCACCTGATTATTTATTTAAAATTGTCAGCCATTAGAAAAGAATACATTTGAATCAGTTCTAATGAGGTGGATGAAACTGGAGCCTATTATACAGAGCGAAGCAAGCCAGAAAGAAAAACACCAATACAGTATACTAACACATATTTATGGAATTTAGAAAGATGGTAATGATAACCCTGTATGCGAGACAGTAAAAGAGACAGATGTATAGTATAGTCTTTTGGACTCTGTGGGAGAGGGCAATGGTGGGATGATTTGGGAGAATAGCATTGAAACATGTATAATATCATATATGAAACAGGCCAGGTTCGATGCATGATACTGGATGCTTGGGGCTGGTGCACTGAGACGACCCAGAGGGATGGTACAGGGAGGAGGAGGAAGAGGGGTTCAGGATGGGGAACACGTGTATACCTATCGCAGATTCATGTTGATGTATGGCAAAACCAACACAATATTGTAAAGTAATTAGCCTCCAATTAAAATAAATTTATATTTAAAAAATATTGTATTCCTCCCGAGCAGTTATCACCTTTCAATATCTTAGGAAAAAAACCATATTTTGCTTGTTTATGGCTTGAATATAGCTCCAACTTGAATGTAAACTCCATGAGGACAGGAATATTTGTCTGTGTCTTGCTGTTTATTCAGCATCCTGGAACTCAGTAGACACCCAGTGGATATATATTAAACAGGCAAATTAATTCCTTCCCACCAGGGGCTGCAAGGTGTTTTGGGGCATGGAAATAAAGACTCAGACTGAAACAAATTTGCTATTAATTTTGAGACTTTTAGGTCTTTGTCAGAGTCCCCCTTAGGGCTAATTTCTAAAAACTAAAATAGTAACTGAAAATTCAAGGAGTAAAAGTACAACATTCTTCCCACTGAGTCCCCTGTGCTCTGTTCCTAGTAGAAAACTTGTCTCAGTTTAAAGAAGTAAGACAGAAACTTAATGAACACATTTCAGAAATATAGTCAACTAAAACAACAGAAAATTTAAGGTTTAATATATAATTAGGCTTTAGCTATTTTCAAAATTTGAGAGTCCCTAGGACAGCAAGGATATCAAACTAGCCAATTCTAAAGGAAATCAACCCTGAATATTCATTGGAAGGACTGGTGCTGAAGCTGAAGCTCTAATACTTCGGCCACCTGATGCGAAGACCTGATTGCTGGAAAAGACTCTGATGCTGGGAAAGATTGAAGGCAGGAGGAGAAGGGGGCAACAGAGGATGAGATGGTTGGGTGGCATCACCAACTCAATAGACATGAGTTTGAGGAAACTCCAGGAGATAGCGAAGGACAGGGAAGCCTGGCTTGCTGCAGTTCATGACGTTGCAAAGAGTAGACACAACTTAGTGACTGAACAACAACAAAATTTGCAAAATGTGTAATTTCCAAAAAATGCCAGTAAACAAGGAATTATTATATGCATTATCAGTATGGTTATATAGCCCATTATATAGCTGTTGAATGCCAGGCAATATGCTTAGGACTTCGCATGTATTATTTAAGTTAATCCTCACACCAACACTATAAGACTACAGTACTGTAAATATATATACATTTTAAACTTGAGGAGCTTGAAACTTACAGAAGTTAATCTGACAGCTGCTTGCATGCTTCTTTAAGAGCATCACATTGAAAAATGAATTATGAATTCCCAATGCCCATTCCCCAAGCAAAGGGTTCTTCAAACCTCCTGTCCCATTAGAATGTGGCCACACCTAGACTTGCAAAAGAAATGCAAAAAGGCAAAATGGTTTTCTGAGTAGGACTTACAAATAGCTGAGAAAAGAAGCCAAGCGAAAGACAAAGGAGAAAAGGAAAGATATACCCATCTGAATGCAGAGTTCCAAAGAAGAGCAAGAAGAGATAAGAAAATCTTCCTAAGTGAACAATGCAAAGAAATGGAGGAAAAAAAATAGAATGGGACAGACTAGAGATCTCTTCAAGAAAATTAGAGATACCAAGGGAATATTTCTTGCAAAACAGGCACAATAAAGGACAGAAATTGTATGGAACTAACAGAAGCAGAAGATATTAGGAAGAGATGGCAAGAATACACAGAAGAACTACACAGAAAATATCTTAATGACCCAGATAACCACGTGATGGTATGATCACTCACCTATCTTGGAATGCAAAGTCAAGTGGGCCTTAAGAAGCATCACTATGAACAAAGCTAGTGGAGGTGATGGAATTCCAGCTGGGCTATTTCAAATCCTAAAAGATGATGCTGTGAAAGTGCTGCACTCAATATGCCAGCAAATTTGGAAAACTCAGCAGTGGCCAGAGGACTGGAAAAGGTCAGTTTTCATTCCAATCCCAAAGAAGGGCAATCCTAAAGACTGGTTAAGTCTACTGTTAGGTATTTATTATTTTCTGCCTAACTTCTGACCCCAACTTCCCCCTACCAGAGAGAATGGTGTATAAAAATATGAATAGCAACTTCAGGATTACCTTGCTACTATCCAACTACTCTAGAAGGAAAATACCCTGGGTACTCTGAAGCCCACAAGTAGATTAATTTTTGCCCACCAGTCTCCAAACTGGCATACAGTTGGAAAAGATGTGTGTGTTTCCAGAAAGAAAAAAATTTCCAAGACATATTTCTAGCCCAGCTTTAGGATTTATCATAAAGAGCCCTCCCCATACCTCTGATCACACATACAAATAAGCAAAGAGATAAGTTGTACTTAAGCTTACAATGAATTCCAGGATTTATAAGGAAGATCCTGGGCTTTGTGAGGCTGAACAAATGTGCCCTCTGTGAAAGCAGGAATTAATCTGAGGTTCAGGTCCTCTTGGAAGCTGCTGAACCACCCCTGGGAATTTCAGTGTCATAATGTTCCAGTTGGTTCCTTGATATTATCTTTTTCTGATCTTTACAGCCTTCAGTTACTTGGCCCACAACTATGGCTCAGCCTGTCTTTAGACTCTTTAATTGTTTTCATAAAACCTCTCCAGTTGGTTCACTGACTTTTGATGATCTCCAATTTCTTCCCAACGTCCCAGAAATGGGCTCATACTTTGTTTTCCCAACACTCAGTTTCTCCCTGACCCTTATGCCAGTAACTATACCACTGGGGCTTACCCTTTTCCATAAGTTTCTTCCTTTCTTTCCTTTCCTCAACCCTCCTAGGTTAGTTGCTGAAACCAAGGTCCTGTGGCAGCACAGTTTCCATGACTTTTCCTGGATCTTCCTCAGGTTACCTTGTTTGTTTGGCCCTTCGTTTCTGGCTGTTCACTGGGAGGTCTTTCAATAACACATTATTATGAAACATGAATAGGATGTAGAGAAGGCATCCCACATTAAGGGAGCTACATGGTGCAAAGATGAGACTTAGGCTTTGCAGCACAGGTTGGAGCTCACATGGAGCCCAGTGAAATAACTGATATGATATGAATGTGGGTTTGTACTAGGGAATAGTGAGGACTTTGTTGGGGACAGGACTTGATTTCAGAGAGCCTCAGTGATTGGACTGAGGAATTTTATATTTGATGAAATAGGTAGAACCACAGGATATGCTCGTGAATGGGGGTAAAAGGCTGAAAGATAAGCTTTAAAAAGATTAGTTTGGCTATTATGGTATGTCAGATGAATTTGAGCAGAGAGGCTGTATTTAGGAAGGTTTTAGAGCAACAAAAGAATGAAAAGCCACAGACTTGGTTAGCCACTTACTTTCGATAGCAAGGGGCAAAACCAAGGAATTCTCTGGAGGAAGAACAAACAAGAGATGGTGACAGACAGCATTTCTTTTCACAAAGCTAAATAGCTGGGAGGAGATGGAGACATGAGGTTGAAAACCCAGATGTTCTCAAATACATATTCAACTCTTAAAGCCAGATAAGCTGCACATCCACATTTTAAAAATGTTCTTTGTTTTCTGATAGTTGATGGTTAGTTTGTAGCGGGTTCCCAGTTGGTGCAGTGGTAAAGAATCTGCCTGCCAATATAGGAGATGCAACAGACACAGGTTCAATCCCTGGGTCAGGAAGATCCCCTGGAGTAGGAAATGAAAAACCATTCCAGTATTCTTGCCTGGAAAATTCCATGGACGGAAGAGGCTGGTGGGCTAGAATCCATGGGGGTTGTGGAAGAGTCTGACATGACTGAGCACACACACACATTTTGTAAACTCAAACATGCCATGCGTACTCAGGGTCAACAACATTCGAGAACAAGTTCATAAATTCTGACTACACTGGAGAGCTTACTCAGTGCGATACTAAATCGTAAAGATAGTTTGGATAGAGGCCTAAGTAAACTGCAGGAATTAAAGGTTGAAAATGATTTTATAACATCTTTCTTTCATGGATACTCCTGGAATGACCTGCTTGCCTCCAATCACCTGGGAATAATAAAGAGTGGGCCATTAACCAAAAAATGTGAATTTTGTTCTTTTGGCCTGGAGAGAGAGTGGGTTGGCAGGTCTTATTTTGTTACTTGGAAGAGTAGAATTTGTTTAGAGACAGAATGATGTTCTATATTGTAGACAAAACAGATACTTTAAATGCCAGACCAACTTGGGCAATAATTTCATCTCTGCTATTTAGCAGCTATGTAATCCGGGCAAAGACACTTTATCTGTGAGATGGTTGATTTCTTATTTGCAAAATAGGGGTAATGGTACATAATTCATGAGGCTGTTTGCAACACTTCAATAAGGTGAACAAGGTATTAATGACTGCTGTATGGAAGGTAATCCCTTCCTTGCAAAACTTTCAGAAAGGCTCATTTGCATAGCCAAGCCTTAGACAGGTTCAGTTTGATTCCTGGGTCAGAAATGGCAACCCACTCCCATATTCTTGTCTGGGAAATCCCACGGACAGAGGAGGCTGGCGGCTACAGTCTATGGGATTGCAAAGAGTTGAACATGACTGTGCACTCATGCAGCACAGTAGCAGATAGGTTATCTTGATTAAACCTTAGGAAACTAGTGCAGAGTTCATTGAGGCTTGGAGTAAATGTACATGTAACCAATGCTACTTTTTATCAAATTGCTTCAGGGTATTGCCCCTAGTAGACAAGTAAGAACAGAGACAGGGGTGGTGCTAAAAAGAAAAAACAAACTGAGAAATTAAGCAAGGAAGTCAACCCAAGGCATCAATTATAAATCCATCCCAAGTTGGAGCAGATTCATTTCCATTTTTGAAGGAAAGTGATTGTATCAGTTAATAGATGGAAGGGTCGACAATACAAAGGTGAAGGACCAAATCATGGTAATGGGACAATAAATCCAGTGCTTCTGAGGAAGCCAAAAATGAAAATATGAAAATCAACAAAAGAAATATGTCTGACTTTGTTTTTGGAAGCAGATGTTTTTGTGGCTAGATGGCAAATCCTCATTCACAATGCAAATGATTGTGTGTTAGGTTGCATAGGAAATGCTGATTTAGTATTTGGGAGATTTTTATTAAGAAATTAAATCTAAGTTTGGTGGAAAACAAGGATGAGTGATTAATAATCAAACCGAAGGATGAAAGGATGAAAAAGGACAAAGCAAGTTTGAATACAGGAAGAAAAATGAGACAGAAACTTATTAAGGAAACCAGGCTACATTATGTCTTTCAAGTCCACAAAGTACCTCCAAACAAGAATAGCAATTAGTGAGGTAATGGGCTAGGATTTAGAAAACCAATAACTTTTTGTGTGTGTGTATTCTGGGTGTAGATGTCCCGACAGAAAAATATAGAATTAATCATTGGTAAAACTGGAGTTTTACCTTAAAACGGGGACAAATATAAGCCAAATAACTCATATATAGCATTTAACTTGTTCATTAATCCAGCCTGAAAGAGAGGGAAACAAACATAAAAGGAGCAAAGGAAGGAGATTTAAGAGGGAACAATTCTTTGAAGACATTTTAGACTGAGATGAGAATCTCTGACTTCATACAGGTCAAGGGAGAGAGCCAATATCAGCCTTCAAGAAGGTAAATAAGGGCCAAGGAATGAAAGAGAATGATTTCTGAAGACAGTTTTATGGAAAACTTTCCAATTTTGTGCTCCTTGAGAGAGGACATCATGTCTCTTCAGTATACATCAGGAATGTGTTTGGAGTGCCCCTTTGGTGCTTTTATCCCAATCCCAGAAATTGAAACCTGAAAGGAGGTGGTATGGATTCAAAGAAATTCAACTTCTCTATTATTTGAACAACGCTTTTACAATACCAACTACAAAATTAAGCCAACTCTTAAGAACTCAACTCTTTGATATTCCAAAGCCTTGCCCCATGCCATTGGTATGTTTTTCTTTCTACTTTTTGCCCACTTGAGATTGAAAATTGATTCGGAGGACCATTACATAGACAAATATCTGTGGATTTGTTCAACAATACAATGTCCTATCTGTGATGTTTTATTATTTAGAATTTAAATATGTAATTAGTGGGGAAAAGACCTAGAAAATAACTAAGAAGTTAATCATAAATTAACTTAGTGCATATTGAATGAATGGCTGTCAATATCTCCTTGGCAAATGTGGGAAACACACCGAACCAAAGGCACACTCACCAACCTCCAGGACCTTCATACTCTCATCTCAAGCCCCACCAAGCCTCCTTCTGATGTTGGGTGGGCTGACCCACAGGCAAGAAGTAGTGAGGAGTCAGGGGTAAGCCCCTCTCAGGTAATGGAGAATTGACTTTAGCAACCAGAGTCAATTTCTAGCTCTCACTAAGTTTATGGATATTAGCCGAGTTTGAGAGCAAACCCTCCAAGGAACTTAGCTGAAATCATCTCATAAATCTTTTAAGATAAGTTAGGATGCCAGGTCTGAAGAGGCTTCATGATAAATGATAAAACAGAGGCGCCTGTGTGGCATGCCCCTGAGGAACGCAAGTGAGCAATGTGGAATGAGAACCAAACTCCATATGCACTTAAAGGGCAAAAGACAACCACCCCACAAACTTCTCCAGTTGTTGTTTTAATGGCTTATTTATGGTGCTACAGAGCCAGACATGTTTACTCTGCCCCACAGTTAGTTATCATTATACTCAAAGATTCCGTGAATGAATTCTTCCCAGTGAAGAAAAAAAAACCCTCCTTGTTATAATGGGGTAGTAGTTTGGCCTGTCATCAGGTTAATGAAACCAATAATTATTTTCGGGGACTGCTAAAATTATCTAGGAATCCCCTGTCCCCGGGCAGATAGACCCAAAGTTTTCAGCTGACCTTCACTGCTTCTGCCATTAGGGCAGTAAATCTCCCTGGAAGGCAGACAGCACTTGGGTGATTTTAGAGAGGGCAAAGGAGCAGAATTATAGGTTGTCTGGGAAGGGTTGAAAGATTAGTCCTCTAGAGGGAAAAACTGAAATGAATCATCTTGAAGGGCAACTACTACTTAGGGTCAAAGTTTAAATGTCTGTAACCAGTGTTTTAGTTTGACTTGCTGCTGGGATAATTAATGCTCTCAGTTCTTGGAATAATTGAAAACAAAGCATTACATTTAGACTTAGAATAGATGAATTCATTTCAGAAAAGGAAACGGATGTTCATTAAAAAAAAAAAAACAACACCTGCCTATCAGTTGTTGAGCACATGAACACATGAAGACAAATACTGATGACTTACTTTTCTGAAATGTGTAATTCCCCCTTTTTAAACTATGAAAGGATACGATGGATTTCTTTAGAACAAGAATGGTGGAATAATATTATGGTAGAGCCTCAACTTCTTTTCTTTAAATGCTACTTTTGTGCATATAACTTAATTTGTATACATGGTAAAGCTTTGATTTCAAGAGCCACAGAAGATCTTGGAAAGAATCAGGAGTCTGCTGATCCTGCTTGTCTACAGAGGTGGTTGCAGACCCAGAGCCCAAGGCAACATATCTCAAATGTTTGTCATGTGTTGCCTCCTGCACACACGGCTTAACCAACAAGGCAGTGCCTTAAAGTAGCCTTTCTCCTCAGCAGCAAATAGCATATAGCATGGTTAATAATCTAGTTAGATTTTAAATATTTCCAGTTTTTAAGAAATTAATACGATGCCTGATAACTGGAGAGCAACAATATAACATTTTGTTGCACCAGAAAAAAAGCTTCAAATCCCAGTCTTTTGTATTATAGTCTGATTGAGTTAATTTGTCCTGACTTATACCAAGAAATAGATTTAACGTTAATGTTTGGGAATGAGAATCTTTACAAATTCAAGTCTTCCAGATATTCCTAATTCTCTAAGTATCTGTAGCCAATCTGATAATGTATAAAGTGTGAAGTAGGACTTCTCTCGTGGTTCAGTGTTAAGAATCTGCCTGCCAATGCAGGGGACACGGGTTCAATCCCTGCTCCGGGACGATCCCACATGCCAGGTAGCAGCTAAGCCCGTGCATCACAGCTCCTGAAGCCTGTGTGCTCTAGAGCCCGTGTGCTACGAGAGAAAGCACTGCAATGAAAAGCCCGTGCACCACAACTAAGAGTAGCCCCTTCCTACCACAACTGGAGAAGGCCCACGTGCAGCAACAAAGACCCAGTGCAACCAAAAGTAAATAAATAAATTTTAAAGCTTTTAAAAAGTGTGAAGTAGAAGTCCATGACAAAGGAAGGCCTTGGTAAATCACAGAGACTTGCAAACATTATTTTCAGGTGTTGTCTGAGAATCAGGTTAAGTGAACGTGAGCGTCTTTGTGGGTGACTGACTAACTCCAGGCGCCTCTGCTGACATGTGCCCCTGCACCTGGGGCAGTTGGCTGTCTCAGTGCTCTTATTTGGGGCAAGTAATTCTTGAACTCCGCCTTGGTTTCCCCCATTGTCCAGCTTCTCAGAATAGTTATGCCTTTCAAATGTCCTGTGGGAAACTGCAGTGAAAATGAAATCTTTCATTTTTAGAGCTGCTGTTTCTCCTCCTAAGCCTTTTCCCAAGGAAAAGACCTTGATGCTGGGAAAGAGTGAAGGCAGGAGGAGAGGGGATGACAGAGGATGAGATGGTTGGATGGTATCACTGACTTAACTGACATGATTTTGAGCAAGCTCTGGGAGGTGGTAAAGGACAGGGAAGCCTGGCATGCAGTAGTCCACAGGGTCGCAAAGAGTCGGACATGACTGAGCAACTGAAGAGCAGCAAGTCGGATTAGACGCAATGTATGGCTTTGGTCATGGTCAAACTAGCTGCCGCTAACTATGTCACCTTTGGCTTCTGAGATCCCTCTGGACCCTGAGAAGGAGCCTGGATGTCTGGTCTGTTGCTATCAAGACCTGGCAGGTGGAACCAGAAACAATTATGCAGGTAAAACTAATCTCTCCCCTGCCCCTGCCAAAAAAACCCAAAACACCCAAACCCAAGAAACAAAAACACCCTCATTTCTGCCAGCTAACTCATCAGGTATGTTAAAAGGAAATATTACAAAAATTTTTCTCTATTATTGCTATGTCACCTCAGTTCTCTGCTTTACTTATTTTTTATACATTTCATAGAAGTAAGTCCTTGCATCTCCATCTTCAAGGACTGGTAGCCAAAGTAGAGTTTTATGGAGGCCACAGAACAGAGTTATCTATTTTCTTGTGTGAAGACCCATCTCTGGGAAAAAACTTGGCCCTCACAGTGACCCAAACCAGCTTTAATGAAATAGCCAGACAATGACAATGATCTCAGTCCATCCACAGGCTTAAATCATTGCTTGAATGTGTTCAGCTGGCAGTAGTAAAGTTTTTTAAACTAGGATTTCATGTGTATGTCTTGTTCCATCCCTAATCCTTGTTCATCTTGTTATTATAATAACCTTGCAAAGAGCATTGTACCTTCTGCGAATCTAACAGTTAGATCTCCAGATCTGATTGACTTGATCAGCTTGCAGGTTATGTTTATTTGTAGCTTGCAGAGGTTCAGCCTCTACGCTCATTAGAGCTAATTGTACACAGACACCTTCTGTGTGTGGTGCTTGAAGCTCCATGCCAAGCCTGGCACGGTATGTACATCCTTTGATAACATGACTGTTGAGGATTAAGAAGTAATTAAAATGACAGTCCATGACAATCAGTATATCAACAACACTGAAGGAAATATGCTTTCTTAAAGGCTTAGAATTGTGTGCCAAGCACCTGATGCTTAGAGATCTTCTGGAATGGACAAACCCTCTCCCTTCTCAGAGCGGCGGGTAATGTCATTTGGCTGCAAGTCGGTCTTTAATTATGGTGAGACTGCTCAATGCACCCCAGTGGCCTTACTGCTTACTCTTCCCCATTAATTCTGAAGTTGTAACCCAAGTCCAGAGCTGTTTCAGTGTGACCCTGAGGTTACTTGAGTTTTCCATTTGTGTTTAAGTAAATAATAGTGATCAGTAATTTCCCTCTGGAACTCTTAAAGTATGGCAATTACATGAAACCTGCTTTGGCTCTGTCATGCACTCCCAGAGTTAGAAATAAGTGCATGAGGCATTTGGAATGGTAATTTCCAAGATATGCTTGAGCCCCTCAATAGTTCTGTGTTCCTCTCTGCCTCATCAATATTCCCATTGTTTGCTTTTAATTGCACGAACTCAAGGAGATAAGGTAAATTGAGAGTATATTCTTTTAAGCCACAGAAAAGAGATGATTTCTATTCTCTACCACTAAGCTAAAACCATATATTTGCTCCAACTATAAAAGCTAACGCTTGGGGCAATATTTTCTTGTTTGACTATCTTTTTTTTTGGCTGAAAAAGTATATTGATATTTCTAAAGTAAACTATACTGTAGTTGGCTAGGAGACAGGCTGAGTTGGGAAAATGAATTAAATAAATTACATGTCTGAGTACCCATTTAGAAGAGTATTCACATTCTCAATAGCTCTTAAAAAAGGCAATACATAATCAATAATGATGTACTGTTGGTTTTCTAAAAACCAAATCCTCTGTGTAGCCAATGCATAGCTCTCCGAGAAATCAATGGACATTAATTTTACAGAGCCACAAGTCAAATTTATAAGTAGAGAGAAATAAAAATCTTAACACATCAAGTTCATAAAAATTAGGTAAGTATTTAATTATGCAGCCTATTTTGCTGCCTTGTAGAAATTCTAGAATACAAATTGTACCACAGAGTTTTATGATGACTAAACCATAAGCGGATGTTATAAAGTCCAGTAATTTAAGAAATGACAGAGCATGATAAAGTGGATAAAAAAGGCAATAAAGTTGAAAGGCTCCAAATCTGCTAAAAATAAAACTCTGTCAAATTTCACCATGTAACTTCATAACTATTAGACACTGAGCAAGTCCCTTTATATCCCTGAGCTTCAGTTCCTTCACTTGTGAAACTGAGATTCCAAAATTTTACTCAGGTCACAGGGTTACTGTGGAGACAAATGAAATATTTATGACAGTGTATTTAAAAACCATAATGCACAATGCAAATACTATTCTAACAATATTTTACATCACGTGGGAAACATTCTTTAAGGACCATAACCTTTGCTATTACTATGAAGAGCTCACTAGAGTGCTGGCCATGGTCACATTTAAAATGTTTTTCATAGATATTTTTCCCTATAATTTGGATCAACGGTCTCTTATAGGATATCAGTGACTAGTTCAGTTTAGTTCAGTCACTCAGTCATGTCCGACTCTTTGCGACCCCATGAACTGCAGCACACCAGGCTTCCCTGACCATCACCAACTCTTGGAGCAATCTCAAACTCATGTCTGTTGAGTCAATGATGCTATCTAACCATCTCATCCTCTGTCGTCCCTTCTCTTTCCGCCTCCAATCTTTCCCAGCATCAGGGTCTTTCCCAATGAGTCAGTTCTTCGCATCAGGTGGCCAAAGTATTGAAGTTTCAGCTTCAGCATCAGTCCTTCCAATGAATATTCAGGACTGATTTCCTTTACTTAGCTTCTTATAGATGTGGATAATACAGTTAAATCAATAAGCTGTCCTATACATATTCTTTCTGAAAATGAATCAAAATGGAAAACTATTAAAATAGCCAATGTGGCTAGAACTCAATGAGGCACAATGGAAAGTGTAGGTAGTAAAGAGAATAATGATGCCTTTCTTGCTCTGATATCTTCTAGTTCAGTTCAGTTCAGTCGCTCAGTTGTGTCTGATTCTTTGTGACCCCATGAATCACAGCACGCCTGGCCTCCCTGTCCATCACCATCTCTCAGAGTTCACTCAGACTCACATCCATCGAGTCCGTGATGCCATCCAGCCATCTCATCCTCGGTTGTCCCCTTCTCCTCCTGCCCCCAATCCCTCCCACCATCAGAGTCTTTTCCAATGAGTCAACTCTTCGTATGAGGTGGCCAAAGTACCAGAGTTTCAGCTTTAGCATCATTCCTTCCAAAGAAATCCCAGGGCTGATCTCCTTCAGAATGGACTGGTTGGCTCTCCTTGCAGTCCAAGGGACTCTCAAGAGTCTTCTCCAACACCACAGTTCAAAAGCATCAATTCTTTGGTGCTCAGCCTTCTTCACAGTCCAACTCTCACATCCATACATGACCACAGGAAAAACCATAGCCTTGACTACACGGACCTTAGTCAGCAAAGTAATGTCTCTGCTTTTGAGTATACTATCTAGGTTGGTCATAACTTTTCTTCCAAGGACTAAGCGTCTTTTAATTTCATGGCTGCAATCACCATCTGCAGTGATTTTGGAACCCAAAAAATAAAGTCTGACACTGTTTCCACTGTTTCCCTATCTATTTCCCATGAAGTGATGGGACCGGATGCCATGATCTTCGTTTTCTGAATGTTGAGCTTTAAGCCAACTTTTTTCACTCTCCTCTTTCACTTTCATCAAGAGGCCCTTTAGCTCCTCTTCACTTTCTGCCATAAAGGTGGTGTCATCTGCATATCTGAGGTTATTGATATTTCTCCCAGCAATCTTAATTCCAGCTTGTGTTTCTTCCAGTCCAGCTTCTAATTCCCAGTTGTCTGTGAAGCTTGATGAAGACAAGGATCACGGTTATGAAATGCTCTTTAGGAAAAACTTATTAGAGAGAGTGTGAAGGGGAAAAAGTTGGCCAGGTTGGGGTTCCAATAAAGTTGAGCCCCTAACCTCATGACTATTCCCTGTGGTGTTGGGGTTAGTGAGATGTGAGAGGGGGCAGCTGTTAGCCCTTAGTGGGCGACACTACCAGCAGCAAGGGTGGTGGGCACCAGCCAGCCATCAAAGGGCTCCCAGATGGGGCACCAAACAGCATCTACCACAATTGCTGCACACTTATTTTACAAAAACCTATTCTTGGGACTTATCTGGTGGTCCAGTGGTTAAGACTTCAAGCTCCTACTGCTAGAGGCATGGGTTTAATCCCAGGTGGGGAACTAAGATCCTGCATGCCACATAGCATGACCAAGGAAAAAAACCAACCAAACAAGACCTATTCTCTAACAGAAAGTCAGATATGTGTGTATTACAAACAAATTTTCCTGAAGGTTACTTTCTGCTTTTTGTACACTTGGTCAAATCACTTTGGACTTTGCCTTAGAACCTGGTAAGTAGGCTTATCTTCCTCACATACATCTAGCCCATGGTCGTTTCACTAACAATATCATCTTGGATTACAGAGTCTACACTGAAAGGAAAATGTGAAGTTGATTTAAGTGGCTTTGACAACTAAGATATTGCTTCTCTTTTTTCATGTTACCTTCCCACTATCCATTTTCCATATCTGATTTACTCACTGATTGACTGTCTAGGGCCAGCAGGGTGAAAAAGCTGTCATTAAAACTAGGCATTAGGCATTTAATTATGCAAATTTCAAACCCCAAATATGTAACTAATAGTGAAGCAAAACTCAGACGGCCTTCCTCAAGGAGCCCCTCCCTCCATAAAAATTTCCAGAAATATGGGTTTCTAAAGCTAAATAATTTTCCTTTGAGACATGCCACATAGTTGATCTTTCTCTGAGAACTTTGTCATCAACATTCTGTAATTAATTAGTTCCTTGTTTCCTGTTTATTGTCTGCCCTCCGCCAGACTGTAAGTACTGCAGGGGTAGGTGTCTCTCCTGTTCACCATTGTATCACCAACACCCAGCCAATGTCTGGTTCCTCATAGTGCTGAACAATTATTTACTGAAAAAAAAAATTACGATGCTTAGCCTCTTGCAGCTTTGAAAATTCTTGAAGGAGTGAAACCTGTTCAAATAGGTTCATTCAGTGTTTGTTAAATTAAGTTATACACAGACCTACTCCTCTCCCCCATTTTGGGAAATAGTATCTTCGAGCAAGAAAAAGACAATTCAGTAGAGGCTGGGATTTGGCCTTGGCTTTGGTCTAGATGGTGACTGTGATGGCATTCACCTTTTGCCCCTTCCCCAAATCCATTCTCCACGTTCTTCAGCCCTGACCTTGTGCTGTGTTAAGTTGCTTCAGTTGTGTCCAACTGAAGGTTGTTTTGGTTGTGTTGCAACACTATGGACTGTAGTCCATAGGCTCCTCTATTCATGGGATTCTCCAGGTAAGGATACTGGAGCGGTTTGCCATGCTCTCCTCCAGGGGATCTTCCTGACTCAGGGACCAAACTTGTGTCTCATACATCTCCTGCATTGGCATATGGGTTCTTTACCACTAGTGCCACCTGGGATCTTTCAGCCACCATAGTCTGGGCTCTATCGACCTTTGGCTTCTTGTTGTATTTGGCCAGTGTGAGGCAACGCAAGAAGTATTTCTTTCCTTCTCCCTCTGCTTGGTACTGCAGTCTGTTCATGGATACATCCTTCCATGATAATTGCTCCTCTGCACTGGATCCCCCTTCCATTCCTTAACCTCATCCAGGCCCCAGTGACACTTTCCCTTCCTTCTCCAGGGTCAGCTTTCAGGGTGGTAATGACTTCCCCTGGTGCTATCTATCTTAGGGATCCTCAAGTTTGCCTATGCCTGTTGGCTAAGTCACTTCAGTTGTGTCCGACTCTTTGCGACCCCATAGATGGTAGCCCAACAGGCCCCTCTGTCCATGGGACTTTCCAGGCAAGAATACTGGAGTGGGTTGCCATGCCCTCCTCCAAGGACATTCCTGACCCAGGGATCAAACCAGAGTCTCTTATGTCTTCTACACTGGCAGGCAGGTTCTTTACCACTAGTGCCACCATTTCACATGCCTACAGGCTTCCCTAGCCACATGCAAACTTCCCTAAATCATCTCCAGAATCCTCCCAAAAGCCTTCTGTTTCCTGGAGGCCCCTAAATACACACAGATGGCCTCTTCAGTCTCAAATGGCCTGTGAACAGGGAAATTGAACACCTTCCTGGCAGAGTTAGAGCTTCACCTTCTTGTTTCAATATTTTGACTGAAGTTTTATGAATTCCCAGAATTTCATCCATGCTTGTACAGGTTAGCACAAAAATAAATCCCAGAACCAAAGTAAAGTATTCTTGTAAGTTATTTATTTTTCCAGTTCACAGTTGGTAGGTGAACTATGTACTAGATGGTTTTAATCTATTCCTCATGCAGATTCTGAGCTTCAAAGAAAATAAGAGCTTATTCCTTGGGGCCATCACTCCTCATTTTTCATATAGCTCAGGACACTGTAGGCACTCGTTGCATGTTAATGTAACTCATGTATTTCTTTATATGATGGCCACAGCTGCTGACAACAGACAAAGTGGTGGCATTATCCATTGATTCAGACTAAAGGATAACATCTGACAGAACTGTGGACTGAGGGGTAAAGAAGGTTCTGTGAAGAGAAGGTACCAAATGCCCAGGTGTCATGTTTAGCATCTTTTTATGTTATATAAAGATGGAACTAACATACTTATTTTCTATCATAACAGACTTGGCAATAATTAGGATCTATTCAATGGTGGTAGAATAATAGGAATGCCCTTTTGGGTCTGTGAGCATGTGCTCTGGAGGTAAGGGTGACTGTACCATTGCATGAACTGTTGGTTTTCTAACTAGTTCTGTTGCTGTTGTTGATCAGTCACTCAGTTGTGGCTGATTCTTTGTGACCCCATGGACTATAGCACGCCAGGCTCCCTGTCCTTCACTATCTCCCAGAGTCTGCTCAAACTCATGTCCATTGAGTCAGTGATGCCATCCAACCATCTCATCCTCTGTCACCCAGTACTCCTCTTGTCCCCAATCCTTCCCAGTATAAGGGTCTTTTCTAGTGAGTTGGCTCTTCGTGTCATGTGGCCAAAGAATTGAGCTTCAGTATCAGTCCTTCCAATGAATATTCAGGACTGATTTTCTTTAGGACTGACTGGTTTGATCTCCTTGCATTCCAAGGGACTTTGAAGAGCCTTCTCCAACACTACAGTTCAAAAGCATCAATTCTTCAGTGCTCAGGCTTCTTTATGGTCCAGCTCTCACACCCATACATGATTACTGAAAAAACCAGAGCTTTTGACTATATGAACCTTTGTCATCAAAGTGATGTCTCTGCTTTCTAATATGCTGTTTAGGTTTGTCATAGTTTTTCTTCCAAGGAGCAAGCATCTTTTAATTTCATAGCTGCAGTCACTGTCTGCAGTGATTTTGGAGCCCAAGAAAATAAAATATGTCACTGTTTCCACTTTTCCCCATCTATTTGCCATGAAGGGATGGGACTGGATGCCAAGATCTTCATTTTTGAATGTTGAGTTTTAAGCCAGCTTTTTCACTCTCCTCTTTCACCTTCATTAAGAGTCTCTTTAGTTTCTCTTTGTTTCTACCATTTAAGTGGTGTCATCTGCATATACCTACTAACTAACTTTAGTAGGTATATTTGCTTTAGAAATCAATGGATACAGCAAATCAAATAATATTGCAAAATAAAGGTTCCTCAGATGTGTGAAGAGAAAACTTCCTATTCTGATGAATAGGTTGCAGAAATCCATACCTTGTGGAGGCCCCCATTGGCCCTAAGGAACAGTAGGAGGGTGATACAACTAGGGGAGTACTAGTCACAGATGTGTCCCCTCAAACAAGTCCCTAAAGATGGTCCGATAGCAACCTGCTATTTAGCATCTCAGGAATCCTCCAGCAGCATTAATATAAACATGTGACAGTCAATTACAGTTGTTTTTTTTCCATCATAGATCTTGTGAAGTGTAAACCAAATATAACCACTGCTTCTGTTTTGATGTCTTTTGCTCCTTAGCTCACTTCTTCTTGGCATAGTTTTCATCATCTTGGAAATTATTTTGCAGGGTGAAATGGTTGCTTCCTAGTTTTATGGGTCCTTGATATGGGTTGTGTGTTTCCCTTCTGTGGAACTGGTTTGTAGGCTTTCAGGCTAAACCTGTTTGGGCAGCCAAACTTGTAATGAAAATAATAACCCAGTTCTCTTGTTCTTGCTTTCAATTATTTAATGATCACTTGTTTGTTTGCTTATCTCCTTCTCAAAGTATTCGTTCCTTGAGAGCCTGACTCTTTGTTTAGTCTTTATTTTATCCTGGGAATTAACTCTTCCCAGGACCACTCAGTGGAAACAACATATCTCCCCAGGGAAATCCCAACCCTGGCTTTTTATCTCCACCAGAAAAATGATATCAGAATCCATGAGTGTCTTCCCCAAAGTCTGAGTTGTGTGCGTGCATGCTAAGTCGCTTCAGTCGTCTCTGACTGTGTGGCAGCCCCATGGACTGTAGCCTGCCAGGCTCCTCTGTCCACGGGATTCTCCAGGCAAGAATACTGGAGTGGGTTGCCAAGCCTTCCTCCAGGGGATCTTCCTGATCCAGGCATCGAATCCGTGTCTCTTATGTCTCCTGCATTGGCAGGCAGGTTCTTTACCACTAGCACTGCCTGGGAAGCCCTAACAGCATCGATAGTCAAGGGTAAGCTTTAGCCTGGTCCAGGGGTGATGAATGATACTCTTCCTGATTGAGACTAGGATGTAGGCTTTTACCATTTTTGCTTCATACTTTCAGGGTCCCAGCCCCATATCTCTTCAAGCGTTCTCTGCTTCTGACATGGGTAAGGTTTTTTCTCTTTTAACAGTTTAGCAACATATAGCCAGAGAATCTCAAAGACCTTGTTTCTAGTAATGGTGTCTACCATTTGTATGAATCATTGCTCTTTCTTAAGATTTATTACTGTAAATGAAACACAACAATTCAGTGTAGTTCTCCATTATTCTGTGTGGGTTGATACTGTGTTTCTGGTATAGTCCGTATCCTGCTAGTTTCCCAGAGCAAACCCACAGACTGAACCAAGGTGGATCTAGTCTCCAATACCTGCCAGTTGAAGGAAGCTTTGCTTTTCATTCCTAGTATCTCCATTAAGATTTCAAAGATTCTGTAGATATGTTTCAGGCAGATGATAAACCCAGGTGTTCTGTGTTTCCTACAGTGGCTTCACATTTGATATACTAATGTAGTCCTTGAAAAAAACAGATAGATCATGGCAAATCATGGAGGACCTCCATAAACTAAATAACCTCCATCACAGTAACTGTGCGGGATACAGTGTTTTTACCAGAACATAGCACCAGAGCATTTTGTATTTGGTATGTAATCATTTATTAGTACGTAAACCCCTTCCAGGCTGCATCACGAAGTAGAAACCCAAAATATTTCATTCACCTGGGACAAGCAAATCACTATAACCTATCGCATTCTTGCCCAAGGGCTACATGCACTGTTCAGATCTCTGGCAGAATATAATCCAAAAATATCAATTGTATTGATATTTCACAGAACATCATACTAACCCACTGCTGCTGAGTATGTAGGGCTGCTCCTGCTTGTGGTGCAGTAGGTAGAGAAAGGAGTTACTAGAGTTAAATACTAACACTGGCACCTTGACGGGATATGATTACTGAGAAACATGGGGGCAGACAGAGGTGTATCTGAAACCCAAGAAATTCACTGGGGAAACTTTTCTACACCTAACATCATGAAAGGATGTCCCTGGGCACTCAATATTCCTGCAGTGTTCTATTGCAAGACCTGATGCTTTCTGTCTGATGACTTTCCCCTTACCTCATGCACGAGGCAGGTCAAAATGCCAAAACATCGATGTTCCTGGGAACAGATCTCAATCAATGATAGATGGAAGTTGGTGGGTACATATACCAGCTTCCCTTTCACTTGGGACGGAACCAAATATTGTTTTCAACAAGCTGTTGTTGCTGAAGTTTAGAGAGAGAATAACCACAGTGGTCTGAGTAGAAAAGACTTCATGGAAGAGATAGAACTTGATCTCCTAGTGAAAGTGAAGTCACTCAGTTGTGTCCGACTCTTTGTGAGCCGGTGGACTGTAGCCTACCAGGATCCTCCCTCCATGGATTCTCTAGGCAAGAATACTGGAGTGTGTTGCCATTTCATTCTCTGGGGATCTTCCCAACCCAGGGATTGAACCCAGGTCTCCTGCATTCCAGGCAGATGCTTTAACCTCTGAGCCACCAGGGAAGCCCTAGAGGAAAGTTCAAATTTTGACAAGTGGCAAAGAGAAGGGAGAACATTAGAGAGGAGGATGATATGGGCAAAGGTCTAGGAGTGTGAGGTAGAGGAGAGAGATCCCACATAGGCCATCAGTGTGTGTGTGTTATTGTGTCTCACTCTTGTGGCCATATGACTAGAGCTCACCAGGTTCCTCTGTCCATGGAATTTTCCAGGCAAGAATACCAGAATGGGTTGCCATTTCCTGCTCCAGGGGATATTCCTGACCCAGCAAGCAAACCCACGTCTCTTGCATCACTTGCATTGGCAGGAGGATCCTTTACCACTAGCACCACTTGGGAAGCCCAGGAATAATAATAGCTTTCTTTATTCCAAGGAGGGTAAGCTAATATTTCTTGTTTTCCCTTATATACACCATGTACTGTGCCAGGTTAATTACCTACTCTGTTAGGGAAGAAGAAGTAGACTGATTTGACTGAGAGTATTTAAGGACAGAATCTTTAAAACATTAAAAAACAGGCATGGAAACTTGAATTTCATCTACAAGCATCTGAGGTATATAGATGGGGCTGGTGGGAATGAAATATACATTTTAGAAGCTAACTTAATAGCATGAATAGCAAAGGCTGTAGTAAAATGATATTGGAGGATAGGAGACTAGTTGAGAGACCCTGTGTAATAGGCTAGAGAAGATATGGCCTCACATGACATGGGCCTTACCAGGATGATGCCATAAGGAATGGATGGGAATGTTTAGATATGAGCTTGTCAAAGATATGTTTTAGGGAAGAGGAATAAATCAAAGATCCCAAGGTTTCCTACTTGATGGTGAAGGGAGTGGGGAGATGGCAGATATCAGAGAAGGAATGGATAGTCTGGAAAGTGGGAGAAATGACTAGCTTGCTCTACCACATCCTCTTCCTGAAAAACCCTCATAGCTAGGAGCTTCTGAAACCTAATACCAAATTCAGTTTTTCAGGATTAGCTTCACTAAAGGAGGAAGTGTTGAACCAGATTTTTAAGCCTCCTTGAGCTCCCGCCTCTTGTATTCATCATGAATCGTAATACTTAATAGCAGGGGAACCATACTTTCTAATTCCCATTCCACTTTGCTGTCCTCATGGAGAATCTTATTTTTGCAACACTATTAGACATTCTAAATTGGGAATTTCCCAGCTCCCATAACATACATGATAGTTTTAATGTTTCTTAAATATAGTGTTTGGGCATTTAATTATATTATGCAAAATTGGTAAACAGTTATTTCAAGACAGGGCTGATTAAACTGAATCTGCAAGATGTGGTATTTCCTAGTATTGTATTTTCAGAACCAAGTGATACAGTGTCCTAGCTCTTGAAGTTGAAAGATGAGTGGCGCCTAGAAAATGATTTAACAGTGATGATGGCTGGTGTTTAATCAAATAGTTGTTTTGATGATTTCTCGAAAAACTGATTAGACCCCCAAGGGGGTTGGCTGAGACACATCTGTACTCTTTTTTCCTTGCCACCACTCACATAGCCCTGTGGACACACCTCACCCATTCCAGACTTTTTGCTCTTTTTCACATTGCTAGATGTTGTGTCAGCCAAAAGAGTTGCTGACCAGGGAGAACTCCAGCACTGTAGACGCTGTACATGAAGATGACTGTCGGCAAGGGACCAAGGGATTGTGGAGGGAAGATGATGAATGGAAATGCTGAAAATAAAATACATCTTTCTGCTGCCGTGATGGCCTTTTCGCATTCATTCTTCTGTCTTGTGACAGCCAAAGAGTCTCATGTCTACTGCGCTGCTACGTTAATTTCTGCAGGGTTTTTTTTGGAAAAATAGGTGCCCATGGTAATATATTCTAAAATCTTTTTCATTCTCTGTACCTTCCTTCCTAGCAGTCTGCCCCTCCTTATTTTTAAAGGATTCAGCAGTGAAGAGCTGCTCACTACTGGATGGCTTCTGGTCTATGAAATCTGCCTTCATTCCAGGTATTTATCTGTAACAGGATTCCACAGCCAGGCTGTTGTTCCAGAGACTGACTGGTGAGGTAGCAGTTTGAGGCCTGATTTAAAACTTGTGGTAAGACCTCAACAGACTGTATCTCAAGATCATTGCCAACATGGAGAGTCTTTCTTTCAGTCTGTGACCACCCAGGGTATTAGGCGAAAAACACTGCTAGTTTGATCATATATAAATCCTGCTGGTAGCTTGCTTCAGGGAAAGTTGCTGCTCTTGGCCTATTTGCCATTCCTGGAACATCTATGAATATCTTAAAATATAGATGTCCTGCATAGAAATGCAATTTTCAAGGCATGTTGCTGCTAAGTCACTTCAGTCATGTCTGACTCTGTATGACCTCATAGACGGCAGCCCACCAGGCTCCCCATCCCTGGGATTCTCCAGGCAAGAACACCAGAGTGAGTTGCCATTTCCTTCTCCAGTGCATGAAAGTGAAAAGTGAAAGTGAAGTCACTCAGTCGTGTCTGACTCCCAGCGACCCCATGGACCGCAGCCCACCAGGCTCCCCTGTTGATGGGATTTTCCAGGCAAGAGTACTTGAGTGGGGTGCCATTGCCTTCTCTGTTTCAGGGCATAATAGAGGACAAATTAAAAATCTGTGAATTTCATATGCAAGACTTTTCTCTCAGCATCTCAAATTCCAGTCTGAATAGCCACCTTTCCTTCCCTGGAGCTGAAGGGAGTGACACTGTCTTCAGTTGTATATCCCAGGGCTTCAGCTCTGGGAATCATCTTTATACCTCTCAGAAACCATGGGGATCAACTTAGTCTATAGTATATTTTCAACCACATGCTTGGCTCTTTGGTTGTTTTTGAAATCATGACATTTTAATTTTTTTCTGCTTTTTGTCATCCCTTTTCTTTTTCCCTCTTTCCTATTTTTCCTTCTTCCTAGTTCCTCTGCACTGGTAGTCTCCATATCTGTATATCATCTTCATTTCTACTGGTAAAGATTTTGGTTAAATTTTCAGACATTTATATCTCTTCACTGAAAAAGACATGTTACTTTTTGTCATTCTGGCACCTTTTCCTTTCAGGAGCTAGCTGCCCTTTCCCTATTGGGTGGCACTCTCCAGACACTGCTTGCACTTTTCCCTTTTCTATTTGCCATGAAAAAGACCCTGATGCTGGGAAAGACTGAAGGCAAAAGGAGAAGAGGGTGGCCGAGAATGAGATGGTTGAATAGCAACCACCTATTCATTGGTCCAATGGAACATGAACTTGGGCAAACTCTAGGAGATAGTGAAGGACAGGGAGGCCTGGTGTGCTGCTGTCCATGGGGGTTACAAAGAGTTGGACACGACTTAGTGACTGAGCAACAACTCTGACCACATGGTCTCACCTCCTCTGGTACCCAGCTCTGGCTGGCCCAGCCCTTTAGCTTGCACCTGATTGGTTCAGGTGTGGGCATGTGACCTAAGCCAATCACAGTCCTCTGCAGGATATTTATGAGAGCTTTCAGGGACATAGCCCTTTTAAGGCTTCCTTTGAGAATGTTAACTGTAAGGTGAGTAAAACTTAGGACTGGCAAGTATTATCTTTGTCACAGGAGGAGGGGTCTCCCTCAAAATGAAGCCAACGCAGAGAGAAGCAAAGCCAGGAGAGAGAAGGCTGCACTGGGTCCTTGACAGGGTTGAGCCCCAGGCTCCCAGCCACTCCTTTTCAGGTACATGGGCCAAGAAGTTTCCTTTTCTGTATAAGCTACTTTGAGTTTCTGTTCCAGCATCTAAAGTTTCTGATTAAACCACAGAATGCTAGTTTTAAGTCAAGAAATGTCACCTTAAACAAGAGGTCTCACTAGTCTATGACTAGAAATATAATTTCATATATACTAAGTAATGCATTGTAATGAGAAGGACCAGGTTCTTGTCCTCTGAGGACAAGAAGTCCCAGTGTCCCCAGTTACACTGGGTGCTGCTGAGTGCTCTTTCACCACTGCTGAGAAACGAGTCTCTAGCACTTTTGTGCCTCATCACTTTTAAAGCCTCAAGGCTCTGTCTCCTTCAAGTCACTGCATCAAACACCAGTCTGGCCTCATGATGGTGGAATGGAGGCTGCTCTTCCCTTTACAATTCCTTCTCAAACCTGAAAGCAGAGCCTTTTCTGCCTCTGTGAGCAGAGCCTCATGTACCTGTGTGTGGGCTGGGAGGGGCTCTGAGTTCGCTAGGTGTGTCCAGCAGTCAGAGCCAAGGCCCAAGGAAGGCATGCAATTTCTAGTTCCTTGAGTCTAAGGCCCACCTCTCCAAGCCTTACTTCCTGTTCCAAAAGCAACCCAGATTGTTGACAGTGGCAGTGCCTTCTGCATGTGGGGAAAACCTACCCCACCCACAAGAGTGAGGTCTTGCTCACTGGCCCTAGTGGCATAATGACTCAGGATGTATTGGCCAACAGCAGTGCTTTCAACCTTCAGTGACACTGCGTGGGAAGGAGCCAGTCCAGTCAGTCCTGTTGAATTGCTACCTTCAGTGCCTTTCTCCCAGCAAGAGGTGGAGATCAGCCCTTAATACACACCACAGTTTTCATGCTACCTAGTTCAAACACATTCCTTAATGCCACATAGAATGGAGTTCAAGAAAAGAAAAAGGAAAGAGGGTGAAGTGCAGAGAGTAAAGGGAATGTGTGTCAGGAAGTATTCAAGTATGGTTGACAAGGAAGGAGTATCTAGATGGGAGATATCTAAGCTGGTTCCTAAAGGATTATAAGGACCCAGGAAGAGAAAACAGTATTTTGCCAGATGTGCAAAAGACTCACGGTTTCCAAAAAAGTGGAAACAGCCAAATACAGCAGGAGAGAGAGGGAGAATGGCAGAGAATTTGGCAGGTGTCACCTAATACAGACAGTTCATAGACATTTGAATTTTATTCTAAATGCAACGAGAGAAGCCACTGAAGAGTTCTACACAGGTCATATGTTTTATCAAATTTATTTATTTAAAAGACTAGTTTGGGGGACTTCCCTGGTGGTTTACTAGCTAAGACTCTGAGCTCCCAATGCAGGAAGCTTGTGTTTGATCCTTGATCAGGGAGCAAGCTCTCACATCAGTTCAGTTCAGCTCAGTTGCTCACTCATGTCTTTGCAACCCCATGACTGCAGCATGCCAGGCTTCCCTGTCGATCACCAACTCTTGGAGCATACTCAAACTCATGTCTGTTGAGTCAATGATGCTATCCAACCATCTCATCCTCTATTGTCCCTTCTCCTCCCGCCTCCAATCTTTCCCAGCATCAGGGTCTTTCCAAATGAGTCAGTTCTTCACATCAGGTGGCCAAACTACTGGAGTTTCAGCTTCAGAAGCATCAGTCCTTCCAATGAATATTCAGGACTGATTTCCTTTAGGATGGAGTGGTTGGATCTCCTTGCTGTCCAAGGGTCTCTCAAGAGTCCTCTCCAACATCACATTTCAAAAGAATCAATCCATCAGTGCTCAGCTTTCTTATAGTCCAGCTCTTACATCCATACATGACTACGGGAAAAACCATAGCTTTGACTAGATGGACCTTTGTTGGCAAAGTAATGTTTCTGCCTTTTAATATGCTGTCTAGGTTGTTCATAACTTTTCTTCCAAGGAGCAAGCCTCTTTTAATTTCATGGCTGCAGTCACCAACTGCAATGATTTTAGAGCCCAAGAAAATAAAGTCTGTTATGGTCTCCATTGTTTCCCCATCTATTTGCCATGAAGTGATGGGACCAGATGCCATGATCTTAGTTTTCTGAGTGTTGAGCTTTAAGCCAACATTTTCACCCTCCTCTTTCACTTTCATCAAGATGCTCTTTAGTTCTTCACTTTCTGCCATAAGGGTGGTGTCATCCATGTATCTGAGGTTATTGATACTTCTCCCAGCAATCCGATTCCAGCTTGTGCTTCATCCAGTCCAACATTTCTTATGATGTATACCACAGCTTTAAAAAAAAACTCCTGCATGACACAACTAAGATCCGGTGCAGCCAAATAAATAAGTAAATAAAAAACAAAAGACTAGTTTGGTTTCTGTATGGAGAACAGATTAGAGGAGGCAAGATGGTAAAGAAGGGAGTCTGGTAAGAGGCTTTTGCAATGGTTCAAGTGAAAGATGATGGAGGCTCAGGTAGGGTGGTGAAATAGAGAGATAAAGACTAATGTGAGATGCATTTTGGAGGCTTATCTCCAAAGACAGGGTTGAGCCTCAGATAGTTTTATTGACATAAATGTTGTAGAGGTGAAGAAAAGAGACATCAAGAATGATTCCTAAGTCTCCGGCTTACATCATCAGATAGATAGTGGTATATATCGAGATGGAGAAAACTAGGGGAGGAAAGGTTTTTGAGAGGTGGTTTACTGTGCTTAGTCACTCAGTCATGTCCAACTCTTTGCAACCTCATGAACTGTAACCCACCAGGCTCCTCTGTCCATGGGGATTCTCCAGGCAGGAATACTGGAGTGGGTTGCATGCCCTCCTCCAGGGGATCTTCCCAACCCAGGGACTGAACACAGGTCTCCTGCATTGCAGGTAGATTCTTAACTGAATGAGCCACCAGGGAAGCCCCTGAGAGACAGGAGAGGAATCAAAATCTTAGTTTTAAGGAGGACAATTTTGAGATCAATATGGAGATATACTAGGAAAAATTTCAGAGCCTGGAGATTATTTGGGAAGCATTAGCATTTGTTGAGGAGAAGGCAATGGCACCCCACTCGAATACTCTTGCCTGGAAAAATCCCATGGGTGGAGGAGCCTGGTGGGCTGCAGTCCATGGGGTCGCTAAGAGTCAGTCGGAGACGACTGAGTGACTTAACTTTCACTTTTCACTTTCATGCATTGGAGAAGGAAATGGCAACCCACTCCGGTGCTCTTGCCTGGAGAATCCCAGGGACAGGGGAGCCTGGTGGGCTGCCATCTATGGGGTCGCACAAAGTTGGACATGACTGAAGCAACTTAGCAGCAGCAGCAGCATTTGGTGATATTGTAGCCATGAAATGGGATGAGTATACCTGAGGACAAGGTAGAGAAGAGACCCAGGATTAAGTCTCAGAAATTGCAATAATTAATGGTGAGGTAAAGGAAGAGATGCTTACTCCTTTGGAAAAAGTTATGACCAACCTAGATAGCATATTCAAAAGCAGAGACATTACTTTGCTGACTAAGGTCCATCTAGTCAAGGCTATGGTTTTTCCTGTGGTCATGTATGGATGTGAGAGTTGGACTGTGAAGAAGGCTGAGCACCGAAGAATTGATGCTTTTGAACTGTGGTGTTGGAGAAGACTCTTGAGAGTCTCTTGGACTGCAAGGAGATCCAACCAGTCCATTCTGAAGGAGATCAGCCCTGGGATTTCTTTGGAAGGAATGATGCTAAAGCTGAAACTCCAGTACTTTGGCCACCTCATGCGAAGAGCTGACTCATTGGAAAAGACTCTGATGCTGGGAGGGATTGAGGGCAGGAGGAGAAGGGGATGACCGAGGATGAGATGGCTGGATGGCATCACTGACTCGATGGACGTGAGTCTGAGTGAACTCCGGGAGTTGGTGATGGACAGGGAGGCCTGGCATGCTGCGATTCATGGGGTCGCAAAGAGTTGGACACGACTGAGCAACTGAACTGAACTGAAAGGAAGAGAGGTGGCTTTCCTGGTGGCTCACATGGTAAGGAATCTGCCTGCAATACAGGAGACCTGGGTTCAGTCCCTGGGTTGGGAAGATCCCCTGGAGATGGAAATGGCTACCCATTGCAGTATGCTTGTATAGAGAATCCCATGGACAGAGGAACCTGGCAGGCTGCAGTCCATGGGGTCACAAAGAGTTGGACAAGACTGAGGAACTCAGCACCAAAGGAAGATAAGTTAGCAAAAAGACTATGGAGAAGCCACTAAAGGGGAAATCCTGGAGAATGCAGGCTCTGGAAGGAGAGTGTAAGAGTATCTGAAAATTAAGGAGAGCTCAGCTGTGAGATCCCAAAGGCGACATCAGAAAAGTGATCATTGAGTTGTGCTATATGGAGGTGATGAATGACTTTCACAAGGGTTGTTTGGATGGAATAGAAGAGGCAGAAGTCAGACAGGGTTCAGGAGTGAATGGGACAGGAGGAAGTCGAGACAGCAAATGTGGAGAATTAATTCAAGGACTTGGTAAAGGGAAGTGGGGTAAGGGAGTAGTCATTGGAAAAAACATGGGCACGGGAGAATTTTTATTTTCTTAGATAGGAAGTACTAAATGGTATTTACTGATAGGAATTAAGGAGTTAAGGGAAAAGTAAATGAACACTCAGGAGACTGAGAATGACAAAGTGAACAAAGTTCTTAAGAAGGGATAAAGTCAAGAGCAGTACTCTTCACATGTTGGTGTACATGGGCCTGTCACACCCCCTCACCCCACCCAGGGAAGCTTGTTAAGTGGCAGACTAATTCAGCAGGCCAAGGAGGAGGCTGAGACTTTGCATTTCTAACAGTTTCTCAGGTGATGTTGATGCTGCTAGCCCAAAGACCATCTTGAGTAGCAAGGGTGCAGCAGAAAGGGATATGCTTTTAAATGAGAAAATAGAGAAGAGAGAAGAGGGCATAAAAGCCATCTCTGAGAGGAGAAAAGTAAGCCCTAAAGAAATGTAGTTAGATTTGGGTGCAGAGTTGAGGGCCCTTTTGAGATTTTTAAGTATGAACCTAATGTGATACCAGTCTACATTTAGTAACTTGGCTGCCCACAAGGAGATGGGGAGGCTTGGGTTTCTCTATATTGGGGTTTTGTCAATTGAATATGAGAGTGGAGTGGGGCTTAGAGAGGAAGGTCACTTCAAACCTGACTGTAATGATGGTCATGGAATCTAAACTGGATACGAATGGAAGTGGACTTATTGTTCTTGCCAAATTATGTCAGCTGTGATGGCAACATTAATTTCTGTGAAGAGACATGTCAAGGTCATTCTGGAAAAAAATACTGGCTCAGTATATACGTACATGCTATTGTCTTAAAAAACAGATTCTTCTTGAGAAATGAGAGGTATAGCAGCTATGGGTTTCCCATGATTCCTGTGTATTAGCTAAGAAGGTGTTTAGCTGTAAGAACAGATTACTTAACAAATAGTGGCCTAAATATCAGTAGCATCTACCATAACAGGAAAGCTTAATGTAGAACCATTGTTGTTCTTTTTATCTGCTCAGAAATGCATTTGGATCTAATTTCTTTGTAGTATTTTTGTCCTCATAGTTATTTCCTCTTTACAAGATGGCTACTACTGCTCCAGAAAGCCCTTCCACATTCATGTCAGGAAGAAAGAAGGAGATGATGATGTCAGCTGCAATTGTCCCTTTTTATTAGATATGCAAAAGTTTGAACAGGAATATGGAATATACTGAGACCTGTTACTCTCTGGGCCTGCCGTAACCCTTAACTGGCTCATGTACCCAAGATAATCCAGTGGTTGTTTAGAGGGAAGATAAAGTAAAGAATGGCAATGTTCAATAAATGTTTGCCAACTTAAGAAAGATGGAAGAGTATGAATTACAGAGGCCCCAAAGATCTATCTACTGAAATAAAACTCTGCCATCATTCCTTTTCAAATAACAGAGACTGCACATTCATTTGGATTAAAAGTCAAAATGTTATATATGCAATTTGTAAGGCCCACGCTTCACACAGGCATGGTTATATGTGTGTCACATTTGTAGTAATAGCTTAAATCTTAATGCTCCAAAGCCTCTGCCTGCCTAACTGGCAAGACACGGTCCTTCCACGATCTCCTCCCACGATCCTCTCTCTCCTGGTAGTAGGGAATCTCCAACTGTCCTTCAGTTGTCCCTGAATGTTATTAGCCTTTCTCATGTATACAATGCCCATAGACCTTTAATAAGTTCCAGAAAGGAGACAGACTTTGAAAGCTCCAGGAGCAGAAACTTCCGTATTGCAGCATAGACAATAAATCCCAAAGATAGTGCACATGCAGCAATCATACGTAAAGCACAGATTCAGGAGCCAGCCTGCCTGGGTTCAAGCCTCTGCTCTGCCACTTGTTAGATATGGGATCTCTGCCAGTTTACTTAATCTTTATGTGTTTCAGTTTCACCATCTATAAATTGGAAATAATACGCACATCTTTCGTAGAGTGTTTAGACGATTGAATGACTTAATACATTTGAAAATCTCAAGAGTAGTGCCTGGGACCAAACGAATGCTATAGAAGTGTTTGCTATTGTTATCACTACTACTGCTATTAATACTACCTGCTACTAATCCTGTCCTTATTTATAGTTTTAATAACCAGCTTGCGCCTTGTACCTTGGACACTAGAGGCATTCAATAAATGTTGAAATGTGTTTTGAAGGAAGGAAGATGATGGCAATTAGACGGCAGGTGATAAAGACTTGTGGTATCTAAAAGTGGTACTAATTTTTAGCTCAAGAAACCAAAATGAGTAAGAAATTGTACATGACTGCCTTACAGAGGATGTCTCTTTGCCCTCTAACTTAGATGTCAGTCATCTGTTTTCAAAAAAGTGAAATCCTGTGCTGCCACTTCCTGGATTACTAACACCCTCTAGAATGGTGTCTTTCATGCCTTCAATCCCATACCTTTTGGAAGCTTGTATGGGCTGCTACCATGGGGAGAGGAGGCCCCCTGCTCATGAGACCCCAACTGAGCCAGTGAGGGGTCGTTGTCAGCTGTTTTATATATTGTGGTTTCTTTGCTTCAGAAAGTTTTTTTTTTTTTAAAGTCACCACACTAGATGAATGAAGAAAGGAGAACATGCCATTGCCTTTTAGGATTTCCAGTTCAGCCGACCCAACCCCAGCACATTATGCCATTTCCTGGTAGGACTGAATCAAGCTCTGTGAATTGCCCTCTGAGTCAAAAAGCAAGCAACCGACACGCTTGTCTAAAGACCTTCTTCTTGCCCTCGTCTCACTTTTTATTCTTTACTGTCTTTTTGTGCACCAGTTGTGCTATGCATTTTATTCTTATGTTTTTCTGACTGCTGGGGTTGCTTCCAGAAGGATACCCTAAGATAGCAGAGAAATTAATGCATCCAGGGACTTCAAGCAGAAAAATCCATCTGACCTGGTGACAGTTGGTAAGCATTAGAGAAAATCTCATTTACTTGAGAACCGTAAGTTTGGCAATTTCATTTCTGCTTACTTCGCCGCCCTACCCAAAGCTCCAGGTTCAATCAAAGAGAGGAAGAATAAGCAACTTCACTCAATTTGGTCATAGAGAGGGCTTTAAAGCCCATAGCAAGTCTGTTCAGAGGAAAATGAACTATAAGAAAAATATCTCCTTGTTGTTGGTCCAAATCCGACTTCCGGATGCCCTATTGCATTTTAATGAAAACTTGAAGCCAGGTCCCAGATTTCCTTTTCAGCTGATGGATAGGGGAGTTCTGCCGCAGAAGAAAGCACACATTCTTTCTGCCTTTTCTCCTTCCAGCTGGTTTATTAGGTGCTTTATCTCAACCACTTACCATTGTTTTATGATGAAGGCTGCATTCCAGCTCCTCTCCAAGTGGTTTATGCTGTTCCACAGGGGCAGGGCCCAAGAAGAATGTCTTTTTCAAGAGAGGAAAAGTGGAATTTGTCAGTGATGCAAACCAGACTGGAGGGAAGGAAGGAGAGACTGGCTATTTACAAAAGGATTCGAAGACACCAAAAGTGAACCTGACAGATTCAGTCAGCAACTGAGGTCATCTGCCCGCAATTCAGTGATCTGGTCTCTAATCACAGAGCTGACAGGATCCGGGGCCTGTGTGGAGCTGGGCACTTTTCTGTGCTTTGAAAGTCGGGACAAACACTGAGGGTTTCATCAGGCAGGGTGAGGAAGCCTCTCTCACAGGAAGACCTTTGACCTGGTCTTGTTCTTTGTGTGGTTAGTCTTCCACCTCCCCCAGATTTAACTCTTCCACACAGGCCTGCGAAATGGTTCTATCCTTCTTAAATCCAATTTAAGAACTCAAATTGGAACAAAAGCAATTCTATGTCTATGTGAATATCCATTTTAGCTTTGCTCTTCTGTGATCCCATTATCTCTCTGGGGGTGATGCCATTTTCCAGACCAGTGTTTTCTAAAATGGACTTTTAAAAGAAAAAAAAATCAAAACAAAGGTATCACAACAACTAATCTTAATATTTTGCAGTACCTCTGAGGCTATATCTAATTTTGAAGGAAAAATATCTAAGAAGTAATGCAGTTTTGTTTATTTTTGATGTATGGTTTAAACCTAAGAGTCAAGGACTTTGCTGTGGTCCAGTGGCTAAGACTTCTAACTCCCAGTGCAGTGGGCCCAGGTTCAATCCCCTAGTTCTGGAACTAGATCCCACATGCCATAACTAAGAACTGACACAGTCAAATAAATAAAATAAATTATTAAACAAACCCTTAGAGTCAAGTAATTATTGATTGTATAACCGTATAGGTATTAGGTACATAGCCCTTCTCAAGTGGCACTAGTGGTGAAGAATCCATCTGCCAATGCAGCAGACGTGGGTTCCATCTTGTGTTGGGAAGATTCCCTGGAGAAGGAAACTGCAACCTATTTCAGTATAGGGAAATCCCATGGACAGCAGAGCCTGGTGGGCTATAGTTCATGGGGATCACAAAAGTCTGACATGACTGAGAGACTGAACACACAGAGCATAGGTCTCTCTTAGTTACGATGGTATGCCAAAGAGCTTCAGCACTGTCTGTTCATAAGATTAAAATTAAATTAGGGAAATAAAATAATCTCAAAGAGCAATTAGTGAGAAGACAGTGTGATAATTAACTGTATTTTACATAGGCAAAATAAAGTGTCAAAGAGTCAAGTACAGAGAACAAGGTTGGTGTTAACTGCATCAGTATAGTTCAGTTCAGTCACTCAGTCCTGTCCGACTCTTTGCGACCCCATGAATCGAAGCACGCCAGGCCTCCCTGTCCGTCACCAGCTCCCAGAGCTCACTCAGACTCATGTCCATTGAGGCAATGATGCCATCTAGCCATCTCATCCTCTGTCGTCCCCTTCTCCTCCTGCCCCCAATCCCTCCCAGCATCAAAGTCTTTTCCAATGAGTCAACTCTTCACATGAGGTGGCCAAAGTATTGGAGTTTCAGCTTTAGCATCATTCCTTCCAAAGAAATCCCAGGGTTGATCTCCTTCAGAATGGACTGGTTGGATCTCCTTGCAGTCCAAGGGACTCTCAAGAGTCTTCTCCAACACCACAGTTCAAAAGCATCAATTCTTCGGCGCTCAGCCTTCTTCACAGTCCAACTCTCACATCTATACATGACTACTGGAAAAACCATAGCCTTGACTAGATGGACCTTAGTCGGCAAAGTAATGTCTCTGCTTTTGAATATGCTGTCTAGGTTGGTCATAACTTTTCTTCCAAGGAGTAAGCATCTTCTAATTTCATGGCTGCAGTGATTTTGGAACCCCAAAAAATGAAAGTCTGACACTGTTTCCACTGTTCCCCCATCTATTTCCCATGAAGTGATGGGACCGGATGCCATGATCTTTGTTTTCTGAATATTGGGCTTTAAGCCAACTTTTCACTCTCCTCCTTCACTTTCATCAAGAGACCTGTTAGTTCCTCTTCACTTTCTGCCATAAGGGTGGTGTCATCTGCATATCTGAGGTTATTGATATTTCTTCCGACAATCTTGATTCCAGCTTGTGTTTCTTCCAGCCCAGCGTGTCTCATGATGTACTCTGCATAGAAGAAGTTAAATAAGCAGGGTGACAATATACAGCCTTGATGTACTCCTTTTACGATTTGGAACCAGTCTATTATTCCAGTGCTAACTGTTGCTTCCTGACTTGCATACAGATTTCTTAGGAGGCAGGTCAGGTGGTCTGGTATTCCCATCTCTTTCAGAATTGTCCACAGTTTATTGTGATCCACACAGTCAAAGGCTTTGGCATAGTCAATAAAGGAGAAATAGATGTTTTTCTGGAACTCTCCTGCTTTTTCCATGATCCAGCGGATGTTGGCAATTTGATCTCTGGTTCCTCTGCCTTTTCTAAAACCAGCTTGAACAGTAGGAAGTTCACAGTTCATGTATTGCTGAAGCCTGGCTTGGAGAATTTTGAGCATTACTTTACTAGCATGTGAGATGAGTGCAACTGTGCAGTAGTTTGAGCATTCTTTGCCATTGCCTTTCTTTGGGATTGGAATGAAAACTGACATTTTCCAGTCCTGTGGCCACCACTGAGTTTTCCAAATTTGCTGGCATATTGAGTGCAGCACTTTCACAGCATCATCTTTCAGGTTTTGAAACAGCTCCACCGGAATTCCATCACCTCCACTAGCTTTCTTCATAGTGATGCTTTCTAAGGCCCACTTGACTTCACATTCCAGGATGTCTGGCTCTAGATGAGTGATTACAGCATCATGATTATCTGGGTCATGAAGATCTTTTTGTACAGTTCTTCTGTGTATTCTTGCCACCTCTTCTTAATATCTTCTGCTTCTGTTAGGTCCATACCATTTCTGTCCTTTATTGAGCCCATCTTTGCATGAAATGTTCCCTTGAGATCTTTAATTTTCTTGAAGAGATCTCTAGTCTTTCCCATTCTGTTCTTTTCCTCTATTTCTTTGCATTGATCGCTGAAGAAGGCTGTCTTATCTCTTCTTGCTATTCTTTGGAACTCTGCATTCAGATGCCTATATCTTTCCTTTTGTTCTTTGCTTTTGCCTCTCTTCTTTTCACAGCTCTTTGTAAGGCCTCCCCAGACAGCCATTTTGCTTTTTTGCATTTCTTTTCCATGGGGATGGTCTTGATCCCTGTCTCCTGTACAATGTCACAAACCTCATTCCATAGTTCATCAGGCACTCTATCTATCAAATCTATTTCTCACCTCCACTATATAATCATAAGGGATTTGATTTAGGTCATACCTGAATGGTCTAACGGTTTTCCCTACTTTCTTCAGTTTAAGTCTGAATTTGGTAATAAGGAGTTCATGATCTGAGCCACAGTCAGCTCCTGGTCTTGTTTTTGTTGACTGTATAGAGCTTCTCCATCTTTGGCTGCAAAGAATATAATCAATCTGATTTTGGTGTTGACCATCTGGTGATGTCCATGTGTAGAATCTTCTCTTGTCTTGTTGGAAGAGGGTGTTTGCTATGACCAGTGCATTTTCTTGGCAAAATTCTATTAGTTGTTGCCCTGCTTCATTCCACATTCCAAGGCCAGGATGGATTAAAAGGAAAAAGCAGTTATGGAGGGACCACTATGGTGCCGCTTGCTAGGAACTGAAAAGAAAGCAGTATTTAAAAGTCCCGAGGACTTCCCTGGTGGTCCAGAGGTAGTACTCTGTGATCCCAATGCAGAGAGCCTGGATTCTATCCCTGGTCACATGCCACAACTCAAGAGACGGCACGCCGCAACTAAAGATCCCACATGCCTCAATTAAGACCTGGCACAGCCAAATAAATTAAAAAAAAAAATCTTGTTCCTGGTTGTATTGCTTTGCTCTGCAAGGTAGTTTATGATTCCTAATATCAGATCTATTAGCTATCTTAATGTCTGGAAGAAAAGGAACATACCAATACTTCTGTAACACGTTAGGCAGAATTTGAGTGTCCCTGGGAAGGTTTACCTGGGGAAAAGAGTATGAGTTTAAGTTTTACAAGATAGCTTTTATCCCACATCTGAATTCACTCTTTTCTCTTAAAAATGTTTCTTAGCTTTTCCTAAAATGTCTCAAAATGTTCATGAGGACTAGTGCCAGGGGCTTTTAAAAGCGTAGATTTTGTTACATGTGTTCACTTAGCATCAACCATGTTATCACTTTAAGTGGTGTAAAGCTGGGCCCTTCATCTCACACACTGAAAGCCCCAGGTGTGTCAACATTTCCTTTTGAGTAATAAAGCTGCTCCTTCAGCTGCTTTGCACTCTATTCTTTGGGGAAGCTGAAAAACAGAAAGCAATACAAGTAAAACAGGCGCCTGTGGCAGCCCGTTAGAAGAGTTCTCCTTAGTTAATGCTACCAATGAGACCACCAAAGACTTTTCTTTTACACTAGTCTTTTCTTAGACTCTGTCTCATCTCATGCCCTTTTGGCACCTTTTCCATCAGGGGCTTCACGGTAAGCTTTGGTTTATTATAAAGCAGTGGTCCCCAATCTTCCTGGCACCAGGGACTGGTTTCATGGAAGACATTTTCCCACAGACCTGGGGGCGTGGACGATTCAAGTGCATTACATTTATTGTGCAGTTTATCTCTATTATTATTAATACATCAGCTTCACCTGAGATCATCAGGCATGAGATCCCAAAGGTTGGGGACCCCTGTTACAAATAACTCAATAAAGGGACTGCTGTAAAAGTACTACTTAATTTTACATTTCCAATTTGCGAAATGGGTGGACACAAAATCGCTTGGATATTGTTTTCATATGAAACTGGTTAAGCAGAAGCAGATGATTTATGGGGTACCATTTGCTATAGATCATACTAGGAGAAACACTGCACTAGAGCCATCAAGGGAATGGGCCATGTTGCCCAAAAGAGAACCAGATGGAGACCTGATGCTCTGTGGATGGATAAAAGAAGAAGCCTGACCCTGTAGGGTGGTTGGTTTTCCTGAACCTGGACAAAGGCATGAAGCAGGCTCAATGCAATATTTCTAGAGGTGGTAGAATCTCAGATGGGAGTGACTCTGTTCCTATGATACTAGGAACCAAGCAGATAAAACATGAGGGTCCCAGCAAAAGTTTCCTTGGCTGAGTTTGATGAGGATGTGAAGGATTGTTTGATGCGCTATCAGCAGTACTAGTGGTTTTTATGTCCTTAAAGGCCTGTGAAATAAGGAAAATACTCCATGGCAGTGGGTTATCCTCCATTTTCCTGGAGTCCGGGGTTCTTGTAAGATCCAAGAGTGGTAAAGAAGGCCTGATAACCAAACTTCTCATTAGCCTTGGTGAAGGAGTGTAGGAAGCAGATTTAATTGTATTCAGAAAAATTAAGAAATATAAATGCTATTGCATTCCAGATGCCATGGGGGTAATTAAGGTCTGTTACAAGTCTTCAACAGAGGAGCGCTGAAAAAAAGACCTATTTCTGTTGGCATATGGATTTCTCTAATCTTGTTTGGGAACTGGTTTCACAGAAAAAGCAAATTTAACAAACAAAAGTGCAAGCCAATAAGGAATTTACTAAATCCACAGTCCTATTTGGTAAAATGAAAAAGAAAACCTTAACTAAACTTGGACATAATGGAATTCATCACTATTTCCAAGCAAAAGTGACAAGTAACACTGAATACTCTGGAATTTCAGTAACTAAAAATGAGGCTTTTTTTTTTAAATTGGAGAATTGCTTTACAGTGTTGTGTTGGTTTCTGTTATACAACAATATGAATCAGCCATAAGCACACACATGTCCCCTACCTCTTGAACCTCTCTCACACCCCTCACCCCCATCCCACCCCTCCAGGTTGTCACAGAGCACCAGGCTGAGCTTCCTATGTCATATAGCAAATTCAATACTGGGCATTTCAAAGAACTTTGGTGGTCCTGAGAATCCTTGTGAATGTCCCACTTACAACATATCAAGTATATTAAAATGAACTGATATCCACATTTAATTAAATGCATATAGAAATGTAAGAGTTGGCTTGCAGTCACAGGTTCCATATTGCATTTAACAACAACAACAACAACAAAAAACACCTTAGCTTTAATTTTGTGATTCTCTTTTTAATATTTAGAACAAATTTATTTTCCCCCATATTTTTTTTGAGATGTCAAAAATATTTATTTGACAAATATTTGATAAATTTCCCGCGGACATTTTGAAGGCCCCAGGAGATCAAACCTATGGTGTGGATGAAAGCACCTGCACAGATGGAGAGCTAGTGGTCAGATGTATGCTTTCTGTGACAACTGACCTGTCTTCATAAAAACAGTTCCTCATAAAAGCAGCAGTTTACAAGGGAGATGGCTTTAAGTCAGTGTTAGATTCTATCACTTCACATGACACAGCAACCCTTTCCTTACCAGGTGAACTGCAAATGTATTTCATTTCAGTGGAAGGAATGTGAACAATTTTGTGCCTAAAGAGTCTATAAAGAGGTTGAAAAAAAGTTTTTATAATGATACAAATAAACTGAACTAGTGGATGCTTTTTATGACTTCCAAATGCAAAGGCATCAGGATTTGATCAGGTATGTTTTTATAAGAATATGAAACTTCTCCTTTTTAATGAGCAGCTTTGGGGTGGCTTAAAACAATGAAATAATGGCCAGAATCCTGGATACTGGATGAGAAAAAGTGAATATGGTTTTACTTTTCTCACTAAGGAACTACATGAGCCTCACTGCATCTTATTTCCCTTGTGTAGTGAATGATCTGGAGTGAACAGGTATTTTCTAAACTTTGGTCATTTACAAAGCACTTTCATGATTTTTTGCCATAGTCGTGTGATATCAGGCCAATAATTTTGTAATACTTTCATTTGTATAAACTCCATTCTTTAAACCTGTGCTTGAGGAGACATCTGCTTCTGTCAAATGAAATAACAGGGAGCAGGTTTACCCTCCCACATGAACAACTAAATACACAAACAAAAGGCAGAAAGCAAGGATTGTCAAGGCATTGGACATCAGACAATGAATGCAGTGATATGTGAGAGAGGAAACAAACACAGTGAACCCTACAATTGTCCCATCTTATTGTCCAAAGAGAGTTTCTAGATCTTTCTAAGCAATACGTTGGGGCAGTTGTAGGTTTCACCTCATTTGTTTCCAGTTGTGGTACAGGGAAGGGGATCTCAGCAGAGCCTCAAGGTTTCCCCAGGGTTGAGGAAGCAGAATGGGAGTCAGGGAAGTCCATGGGACTGGAAAGTGAACAGCTGCACAGAGAGAAAACTCTAGTGCTAGAGAAGGCTTCCCTCCAGGGTTCAACGGAGTTCTGATCAGAGCAGTGAGGAAGTTACAAAAGGCTTGGGTAAGAACCATCTGCAAGCATCAGAGATAACATCAGCAGTGCTCATACAGGGCAGAAAATAGGGCCTATTCTTGTAGATCTTATAATTCATGGAGCATTAGGTACATAGAAGGGTGTTGCCTCAACAGTGAGGAACATGAGCTCTGCACCAAACTCTGCTCTGATTTCACCTAATGAAGCTTAAAAGGAAAACTTGAGAGGGTCAATCTATTTTTAAGTAACCCATCATCCTAGAACACAGTTCATTAATATTTATTTAAAAAGAAATTATAGACACATATACCCCTATGTTCATTTCAGCTCTAGTACAGTAGCCATAAAATGAAGCAACCTAAATGTCCTTAGACAGATGAATGGATAAAGAAGTGGTACATGCATATGATGGAATATTACTCAACCATACAAAGGAACAAAACTGGGTCATTTGTAGTGATGTAGATGAACCCAGAGTCTGTCATATAAAGTAAGTCAGAAAGAGAAAAATAAATATTGTATAGGAACATATATATGATGGAGAAGGAAATGGCAACCCACTCCAGTATTCTTGGCCTGGAGAATCCCACGGATGGGGAGCCTGATGGGCTACTGTCTCTGGGGTCGCACAGAGTCGGGAACGACTGAAGCAACTTAGCAGCAGCAGCAACATATATATGGAAATGGTACTGAAGAACCTATTTGCAGGGTAGGAATGGAGATGCAGATGTAAAAAACAGACTTGTGGACACGGTGGGAAAGCAGAGGGTGGGACAAATCGAGAGACTAGTACTGACTTATATACACTGCTACGTGTAAAATAGATAGTGGGAATGTGCTATACAGAATAAGGAGCTCATCTTGAGGCGTTGTGTTGACCTAGAGGGGTGAGATGGAGGGTAGGTGGGAGGCAGGCTCAAGAGGGAGGGGAAACATGTACACATATAGCTGATTCATGCTGTGTACAGCAGAAACTAACACAATATTGTAGAGAAATTTTATTCTAATTAAAAATCAATTAAAAAATAATAAAATAAAAAGAAATTATATCCAGCACCAAATGAAGCAAAATTATAATTTATCATACGCAATCAAAAAAAGGAAATGGCAGCCCACTCCAGTATTCTTGCCTGGAGAATCCCATGGATGGAGGAGCCTGCTAGGCTACAGTCCACGGGGTAACAAAGAGTCGGACACGACTGAGTGAGTTCACTTCACTTCACTTCAATCAAAAAGAAAAACCACCAGGAATGCAAAAAAGCAAAATGAAGAGAAAAAAATCAATCAATCAAACCACTCCAGAACTGACATAAATTATAGAATTTGTACATAAGGATATTAAATCAGCTCTTACAACCATATTCCATATGTTTAAAATGCTAGAGGCAAGATTAAAGATTTTAAGTAGAGTAGTGAAACATGAAAAGGATGCAAATTGAACTCCTAGAGATGAAAACTACAATGGCTGACATTAAAAATGTATTGCAAAGTATTAATAGCTTATTGGACATCACAGAAGAAAAAAACTAATGAACCTGAAGACAAAAAGACAAACCATCCTGAATGAAACACAGACGGAGAAAGGATTAAAGTAGTGAACAGAGCTTCAGGGAGCTGTGGGAATACTTCAGGCCATCTAATAAGTGCATAGTAATAGTTTCTGAAGGGCAGAGGAGGAGACAAAGAAATATGTGAAGGGATGAAGGCTGACAATTTTTCCAAATTTTGGGTAAACTATAAAGCTGCAAATGGAAGGACCTCAAAGAATCAAAATGATAAGAAAAGAAACAGAACCACTTGAAGGCACATAATAAATAAAATGATCAAAACCAGTGATAAAGATACAATCTTAGAAACATCCGGGGAATAAAGACACATTACAGACAGAGGATCAAGGATAAGATGAAATCAAATTTCTCAAAGTAAGAAGAGAGTGGAGGAATATCCTTAAAGCGTTAAAAGAAAAATCATCTATCTAGAATTCTATACCAGACAAAAATATCTTTCACAAAATAAAAGCTTTTTCTTTGAGACATACAAAGCAGAAAGATTCATCACCAGTAGAATCACAGAAAATATCACAGCAAGTCTTTTAGACAGAAGGAAAATGATATTAGGTAGAAATATGGATCTACATAAAGGAATGAAGAGCACCAAAAGTGGTAGCCATGTGGGTAAGTATATCATGCTTTTTCTTATTATTTATTTATTTTAAATGAATAATTGACTAAACAAAACAAACATAATATGGCATTCTTAATACAAGCAGAAGTACAACATATGATAACAACAGCACAATGCCTGGGAGGGGGACAAACTGCTTTTGTTAAGGTCCTTATACATAAAACAGCATTATATCAATTCAAGGTAGATTTTGATAAGTGAAAGATGTATACTATGAACCCTAAAGAAATGTTCAAAAAATGAAACAAAGGAATATATCTAAATAAATGAAGAGAAGATAAAATGGAATCATAAAAATTAATCTGAGAGATGGCAGAAAAGAAAAAAAGAGGAAAAGGGGTCAAATAATAAGCAAATAGCAAGTCTATAGATTTTAAACCTAACCATATCAATAATCAACTTAAATAAAAATAAACATTCCAATTAAAAGGTAGGCATGATTGGACAGGATAAAGCAAACAAGATCCAACTATATGCTATCTGTAAGAAAACCACTTTAAACATAAAGACACAAACAGATTAAAAGTAAAAGGGTAGAAAATAATATGCCATATTAATATTAATTAAAAGAAAGCAGGGCTGGCTGCATTAATATTCAGTTCAGTTCAGTCGCTCAGTTGTGTCCGACTCTTTGCGACCCCATGAATCGCAGCACACCAGGCCTCCCTGTCCATCACCAACTCCCAGAGTTCACTCAAACTCAAGTTCATCGAGTAAGTGATGCCATCCAGCCATCTGATCCTCTGTCATCCCCTTCTCCTCCTGCCCCAATCTCTCCCAGCATCAGGGTATTAATATCAGATAAACTATATTGGAATGTTTTAAAATCCCTAGTAATATAGTAATAATATTAGATAAACTATATTACTAGGGATTTTAAAATATCCCATTTCATAATGATAGGCATCAGTTCAACAAGAGAATATATCAACTCTAAATATTTTTACACCTAATAATTAAGCTTCAAAATACATGAAGCCTAAACTGATATAAACTACAAGGAGAAATGAACAAATCCATAATTAGGGTTGCAGATTTCACCACCTTTCTCTCAATAACTGATAGATCAAGTAGGCTGAAGATCAACCAGAAAAGTTGAACACCAGCCCCAACCCATTTTACCTGACTGATGTTCACAGAACATTTCACCCATCTACAGCAGAGCACACTTTCTCCTCAAGGGCACAAAGAATATTTGCCAACAGAGATCATATTCTGGGTATAACACAAATCTCAATAAATGAAAAAGGATTCAGGTCATATACACTGTTTTCTCTGACCACAAAGGAATTAAGATAGAAAACAAAACCAAGTACTGATACCAGACAATCCTGGTACTGTCTGGATATCAAGACAATCTCTAAGTATTTGGTAAAGAAGAAACATGCTTTTTCATTATCCATGGATCAGAGAAAAATTCAAAAGGGAAATTACAAAGTATTTTGAACTGAATGAAAATGAACATATTAGAATTTGTACAATTCCACTAAAGCAATACTTAAAGAGAAAATCTATAGAACTTACCCCTCTATATTAGTACAGAAGAAGGATCTCAAACCAGTGACTTCAACTTCTAAGGAACTAGAAAACAAAGAGGGAATTAAACCCAAAATATGCAGAACAAAGGACTGGGCTTTTTTTCCAGCACAAGTTCACTGTGTTGTCCTGGGCCAGCAATGTTCTCTCTGGTCCTGCCTGGTTTAACTGTTTGGCAGATGAGGACTGTAAACAATATCAGTATTCACCAAACTCAGGGCCTGCCACATGGGAATCACAAGCAAGCCTGTTAGAAACGTTAATTTCCAAGCCCTGACCCAGATTTTGTTGTTTAGTTGCTAAGTTGTGTCCAACTCTTTGCAACCCCGTGGACTGTAGCCTGCCAGGCTCCTCTGTCCATGGGATTTCTCAGGCAAGAATACTGGAGTGGGTTGCCATTTTCTTCTCAAGGGGAGTCTTCCCGACCTAGATATCAAGTCTGCGTCTCCTGCATTGGCAGGCGGATTCTTTATCCAGATCGCGGGAATCAAAATTTCTAGGTAAGGCATGAACACCTGTGCCTTTTTTAACACAGAAGTGATAGGAGTATCTGGAGTGGTATGACCTGTGTCCTTTGGTGGCATTCTGTTCAATGCCTTGGCTTCTGAGGGGATGTCAGCAGCCCTTGACAGCAGCCTAGACAAGAGACTATCAGCTTCAGGGAGATCCCTGCACGTAACTCAAGTAGCTGAATCATCATGGGGAACACAGGGGCCCGCACAATGAGAATATTAGCACTGACCGGGATGGACTCACACTAGAGCTCTTCCATTCATCGTTAACGTTGCAGAAGCTTCAGATTCCTCAGTACTCGGTAGGTGCAGAAGGCTGATTATGACCAAGGTTGGCTCCTCAGCTCTTCCAGCTTAGGGTGTAATTTGATTTGTTTCATTTTCATTTGTGCCTATTTATTTCTGTAATTTATTTCTTTAATCATAAATGCCTTTCTACATCTCTTTGAACAATCTCAGCAAATTTATGCTGACATCTTTTCAGATGATTCTAATGAGTTTCTCTTGGCATGAACTATTCTTCCAAGTCTTTTATTTCTTGGCTGTCCTTTGAGAAATTAGTCTTTCTTCCCATGCTTTGGACTTTTGCTTACAGGCTGATTTTGAGTATCCCCTCCAAATTTCTTCCTTCCCAACAGTTCAGAAGTCGACTCTGCCTAGCCCAGTCCTATTCCCAAACCAGAACCATATTTTACAGTTGAGCATAGGATGTCTTCCCTGGTGGCTCAGACTTTAAAGCATCTGCCTACAATACGGGAGACCTGGGTTCAATCCCTGGGTCGGGAAGATCTCCTGGAGAAGGAAATGGCAACCCACTCCAGTATTCTTGCCTGGAAAATCCCATGGATGGAGGAAACCTGGTAGGCTACAGTCGATGGGGTTGCAAAGAGTTGGACACGACTGAGCCAACTTCACTTTACTTCACTCTAGGATGTACTGCCCCTAGAGGCCATTGAGGAATGTGGCTGATTCATTTACAGAGTGGGTAGTTGGCTCAGTTTCTGAGAGTAACACATGGTCTTTGCCCTTCATCTCCCAGGCTTACAGCTTCATCTGAAGCCACAGTCCCAGTAGAGTGAAAGTAGAGTGAAAGCCCTGTCTGCCTCTGGCATCAAACAGGAAGCCTGGCTCTGCTCCAAGTCTCATTCACACTTAGAACTCCTCGTCCTCCAGGAACCAAGTTCCCAGTCAGGGGTGCCTACTTCCAAAGCCTAGACAACCCACAGTTTGTGTTTTCCCTTTGTGTCTGGTCCACAAGATCTTATCCTGTATTAGAAACTGGTTGAGTCTTCCTGGTTTTCCCCCCTTTCTCTCTCTCTTCCCTCCTTCCTTCCTTCTTTCTTTTTCTGCCTCTTTCTTCCTGCCTTTTAAATATTTCACCTGTCATGCTATGTCTTCTGAGCAGAAAGGTGAACTCACTGCCACTTGATCATTATAAAAGTCTGAATTAATTCATTTGAAAATGGTAAAGAAATGACATTTTCCCCAAGTTGCTGGAGTAAGATCCACATCCTGTATCAAGACTGACTCTTATTTACTCCTCCACTTGACACAGCCTGAGCATTTAAATCTTTTGTTAATGCCTGTACTATGTTCTACAAGTTGGTACTTATTGATTTGTTAGAAATGTTATGTGTGTGCATGTCCTGTTCTCCAAGATAATCTGCTAACTGCTTAACAGCAGAGACCATGATTTATCATTAAAGTACTCCCCAAATGAAACACTTTCTAATAGCCACACATGGAAAACCTCAATAAATACCAATTACCAGGCTGATTTACCCCACCCATCTCAAATTTCCTTACTTCTTCCGTCCAGTGCATCATGATGTTAACAGAAACACTTACATATCCAAATATAATGTTGAAATACAAAAGTGGATAGCTGTATTCCATATACAAATGTGTACACATCTGATATTTTCAAGTTTTTCTTTTCTTGCTCTGTGCTTTGAGAGTTAGTGCCTCCTACACTTTCAAGTTGGAAACAGTGCATAGTTGTCTACTATCCGTTTCCCAGCGTGACAGAGAAAAATTCCCAGTGAGGACAGAGAAAAGGGCCTCCAGCCCTGCCCATCAACAAGTCGGCTACCTGTGACCAGAAGGTGAGTACATTATTTCTCTGAGCAGGTGTTAACCCACCCCAGCTAGTTAAGAGCCTGCAGGGCCTCTACTTTAGGGAGATAAAAGGGCAGCCTGCGTGGGGTCCCTTCTCCTCCCCAACAGAGCCATTTGTTACTGGGGATACACCCCCTCCAGGAATCTTTCAATGCTCTTCAAACCCCGGGCCTGCACAATGTACCTGACCTTGTTCAAAAGCAGGGGCTGCCCTGCCCCAGGCAAAAGAGTGAAGAAATACAGAAAATCACATATCTTTCCAATCTCTTTCACTCTGTTGTACTGAAAGGCTCTGGCATTTGTCGACCAAAATACTTATTAGTTCTCCATTTTTTTCCTTTCCACTCTGTAATGTATACCATCAGCTGTTAACGATTCAGCAAGAGGCATTACTTTGATAAGACGCAGCCAGTAGGGGGAAAATGCAAAACTATGTATTCTCTACACTTCAGCTCATTCATTTACCTCTGAGAAGAATGCTCTTTATGCTCCTTCACTGAATTAGGAATGGACTTTGTGTGAAACATGTTTTATCCTGTAGAAAGGCTCTTTGGAGAGTGGCATTTACTCAAAGGGAACAAATGCCTGCAGGGTGTTCTTATAGAGGCGGGGGTGGCTGGTGACAAGGTGTGACATCTGCAGAAGAAATATAGTCAAATACAGTCAAGCCACCCAGTACTTCTCAACAGACACAGGGCTCACTCACAAAACAACAAGAGACATGTGGCTTATGTTCGAAAGGCTGTTTACTCAGAACTCTACCCAACTGACAGTCCTAGGATTTTAACTATAAAATAGAGAAAGGGCTGCAAAATCTGTGTGAGGTCACGGCTGCCACTACACATTCCTTCACACATGGCCAATTCCCGGTTAAAGTAGCAGACTATAAATCCACGATAAGACATGTGTGCTCATGTATCTGCATAAGAAAAGAGAGATACTTAACAAAAATGTAATTTGCTAAGTAATTGCAAGGTTATCCTGAAGCTCCAGGTTTTCTTTCAAGTTTTAGCTTGGCCTTTTCAAGACAAAGTAGAAAGTTGGTATATTCCTAAATCCCTGTAAAACAGACTTAAAACTGAGTGGCAGATTTTAAAGACACATATGGGTTAAGGGTGGGACACCACGAAATGTTGTTTTTCAGTTAAGTACTTAAAGGTGAAATATGTGTGAGTAGTCATAGAAAAGAGTACTTCAGAAAATGTTTGCCAGAATGTTTAGATTCAAAAAGGGATAGACCTGAAATGCAGAGTGCCGGTGCTTCTTGACTTGGGAAAAACCAGGGGCTTGGAAGAGTTCAGTGAAGCCCACCACCTGATCTCTTAGAATGGAGAGTGTTACAGGTTGAATTGTGCCCCTTGTTGAAGTCTTGATCCCTGAAGTCCCAGAATGTAACTTCATTTGGAAATAGGGTCTTTGTAATTAGTTACAATGAGGCCATACTGAATTAGGGTGGACCGTAATCCAATGACTGGGGTCCTGTCCTTTAAGAAGGAAAATAGATTTAGAAGACACACAAGAAGAATGCCTTGAGATGATGGAGGCAGAGATGAGAGTGATACAAGTCAAGGAATGGAAAGGATTGCTGGAGGCACCAGAAGCCAAGACACCTTGATCTTGGACTTCAACCCTCCAAAACTGTGAGAGAATACACTTGTTATTTTAAGACACTCAATTTGTGGTACTTTGTTATGGAAGTCCTGGAAAACCTACACAGGGTTAACAAGTGTAGATATTGTCTGATTTTTGGTTGTTCCCACTGGGAGGGTAAATTCTGTCCCAGCTGTGCCGTCTTAGCTGGAAGCAGAGATCTACTAATGATTTTTTGATGAGTTTTTTAATGTCTTGTTATGGATACCTTCTGCATGGATGCATTATATGAAGAAGACTGGTGTTTGATCCCTCAAGCATACCTTCTGAGACCAGTTTTCTCTGTTAACACTCTCATATTTCACATTTATATGTTAGATTATTTGATCAATGACTGCCCCTCACAAGACTGAAAGCTCAGTGAGACATGGCATCAGCTATGCTTTTGTTTTGCTCATCACTGTCTTTTCAGCTTCTGGTACGTACCTTTTGTTGAATATATGTTTGGTAAAAGAATAAGTTTGCTCTGTCTGCAAAATGTATTGCTATTCTTTTAATACAGGATTCCAGGAAACTTTAACACTTCCTAATTTAATTGTTCTATGTACTTTCATAGTGTCTGTCCTAGGACACCTCTACATTTGTCCAATCTACCAGTCATGGAGAATGGTGGCAAAGGGGCACTTTTGTGTTAGATTTGTAAGACTGTGCCCTGTGCCTTCCCTTTAAAGAGGAAGGAATGGTTGCTGGGATCCCAAGAGCCTGTGACATTCAAGGGTCTCCCAAGGTTGGAGAGCCAGACCCTGCACAGAGTGCACCAAGAAGACACATGTTTCTAGAGAACTATGAATTCTCTTTTCTTGTTGGAGGTAAACTCTCATTGTGAAAAGGGGGAAGAAGATAGCTATATAAGATGAAGCGTAGATATGGACTGTTCACTGGTGACCCTTCAAAAGACCACCAGAAACACTTGCAGATGAGGCAAAGGTCCATTTATTAACTCTACTGCAACATGGAGAACATCCGCTGCAAAGTCAGTGCAGACTCAAAATCAGAAAATTAGGAAAGGACATGGGAGACTGAATGTACAGATGCACAATGACTGGATCATATGTAACAATAGAACTCTGACCCACAGCCTCTGCAACTAACAGGTCAGGAAGCCAAACAACAACCTTTTCAGTAATTAGCCTAAAATGGTCAAGCCTGGTCAATGACTGACAGCTCCCCTACTTCTGCCCTCTCTCCCAAACCCAGGATTAACCAGAGAAAGCCAAATATGACCCTCAAACCCATCAGACAGGATTCCCTGCTTCTGGTCACCTGAGTACTCCAGCATGAAGCAGTGCATACCAGAAGTTGTCTCTTTCTTTTTTTTTTAAAGTTTTACGACTCTTCTGCTTGTGTTCAGTCGCTGCCAAATGCAAATGATGGTGGCTGAAATCTCTTGCTCTAGTAAACTCTGAATAAACAGCCCCTGTTCTCATCTGAGTTCCTTTCACTTATTTCCATAGGTATTTACGATGTTTTTAGAGACTGAGCTGGGATTTCTAGGCAAGTCTTAAAAAGCAGGGACTGGCTGGAATGGGCAGAGTCTATGACGTAACATTTTTCGTAGGCACAGGTAGGAGAGAGTCTGGAAGTACTCACATGATGAGAAGTTAGCCTGAAAATGTGAACAGTTTACTTTCCAGAGGACTTCCCTGGTGGTCCAGTGCTTGAGCCTCCCTGCTTCCAATGCAAGGGGCACAGGTTCAATCCTCATCAGGAAACTAAGATCCCACACGGTGCGTGGTGTGGCTTCTCTGGTAAATCAGCTGGTAAAGAATACACTTGCTATGCAGGAGACTCTGGTTCGATTCCTGGGTCGGGAAGAATCCCTGGAGAAGGGATAGGCTACCAACTCGTGTTCTTGGGCTTCCCTGGTGGCTCTGTTGGTAAAGAATCTGTCTGCAATGTGGGAGACCTGGGTTCGACTCGTGGTTTGGAAAGAGCCCCTGGAGAAGGGAACAGCTACCCACTCCAGTATCCTGGCCTGGAGAATTCCATGGACTGTATAGTCCAGGGGGTCACAATGAGTCGGATACGACTGAGCTTTCCAGAAGGAAGTATTCCCTGGAGCAAAGAGTTAAGCTATTTTTGTTTGGTTCCAGTAATACTTAACATAGGGAGGGAAAGGTTACGCTTGGTCTAAGACATGGTTAATTTAAGGACAGAGAAGTACGTTGATTTCAGTTTTTGGGATTGGAGAGAAAGAAATTCATTGAAAAATTTATGAGGGAAAAAAATTTCATTTTTAAGTTCATCCTTGTATTTTCTCTTTTCCCTCCAACTTAGACAACAAGGTTGGTCACTTGACTGATACCCTCATTAGCATGAACAACTTCTTTAGCTACTGTCCTTTGGTCCTAACCCACAAGGTGCTAAACCTGGATTAATCTGACACTGTGGGATACAACTGTTTTTCATCTTTTGTTCCAGCAACTATCTGTTGGTGGTGGTTAGGAAGGAACAGTGATCTCAGAGGGTGCTGAAACCAAGTGAGGTCTCAGAAGGAACAAGCGCATGTCTGCTATGTGTACAAGTGGAGAGAGGAGAGAGTTTAAACTTAAAATACTTACGTCTCAGAAATGTGCAGCTTTGGGCCTGCATATCCAACAACATTCTGGGTACCGTTACCTGGATATTCTACAATCAATCTGCATATGACCAAAATTGAAATTATAATTGCTCTCCTTCACCAAAGGTTTGCTAATCGATCCATCAGATTGGCCTTGTGATCCTTGGCACAGCATTCCAGGCAACCATTACCACCACTCAGGTTAACACGTAATTCAAGATAAATCCTCTTTGCGATCTAGCTAAGGAAATTTGCCCTGATTGTGGGCATCAGCAGTGGGATGAGGAAGGATGAAAACATAACCTCTTGAACATTTTTTCTTGGCCCTGAGCACAGAAGTAAGATCACAAGCAAAAATTCAACCAGACCTGAATTATCTCAGGTTCAGTGACAGACACTAGGGAAAATAAAGATGATGAAACTTTTAGATATTTTGGATTTATTCAATATCCCATTCAGCTTACATCTATCTGCCCATCTCTCATGACTTCCTCTCCTTAATCTCTAATATTTTCATTGTCAGGTGGTAATTAGGTAATTCTTATTTATGGGAAGGATTACCATGTCAATTCTATGTGGTTCCCATGTTTATGCAAAAAGTGCTCCCTACACAAAAACAGGTAGAAAACTGATTGATGTGTTAAAGCAGCTGAGGGGTCTTTCCTGGCAGCCAAGATTACCATTTCCTGGTAGAAAAACTGGTAGAGAAAATCGAGTTCTTTTAATAAATTCCATAATTGCTTAGCTGTAAATGATTTTTTAAAAGTCACTTGACTGTGCAAACTGGTTAGAGTGGAAATATTTTAATGATATTTCAAGAGCTTAATGTCAACCATCAGTGTCCAATAAGTGAAAATTACTTTTAGTGATACATCTGGAAATAGGATGGTTTTTTGAGCCCAAATCTCTCAAGCTTTGCATAAAATCTGGATTTTCATTTCTACTGTGTGCCTGTTATATAAACTTCTGATATTTGTTATAGAGGAAAAAAAGATAAACCAGACATTACTTGGAATATTGAAAAATGAGTAGAATGTTAAGACACGTTAAATTTATTGTTTGCTCATTGAAAGAAAAAAAAGTGAATAATTCATTTAAGGGAAACATTGTTACTTAAAGAAAGGGCAATATTTTAATAAGTAGAAGGAGGAAGGAATATATTTTGAAATAGGAGCTGCATCACTGGGATGAAAAATGTAATGTGACAAAGTAGCTACTTTGAAGAAGAAAACACTCATCTGAATGGAAAATTTTGTTTATAGCCCTGTAAAATTTCAACTTTATCTTCATTCTTATCTGTTCATTCATTTAACTAGTATTTATTGAGAGCCTACTCTGTACTGGCGTTGTATGAGGCATTGCTGATATTTTGGTAAATAAGACACTCACAGTTTCTTCTTTCACTAAGACTGTTTAGTGGAATTTTCATTAATGATTAATTCATGCACTCACTATACTGGGTTTTGAGCAAACTCTGGGAGATGGTAAAGACAAGAGAAGCCCAGTGCGCTGCAGTCCGAAGAATGTGCTGGGGTCACAAAGAATCGGACATGACTTAGCGACTGAACAACATTATATTAGGTAAAATGAGCTTTAAATCTGTGTGACAGGAAACTTGAATTAACAATGGTTTAAACAACTGTCTCATCTAAATATAGATCATCCAGACCTCAAATTATTTTGGGCCCATCATCATAAAAACCTCAAGTCTTTTTATCTTGCTGCTCTGCCATTCCTAACTAGTATATGCATTAAGCTTTTGAGTCTTTTTCTTTCACTTACATAGTGCATTGGGATATAGAACATTGTTTCTATCAACAGCCTGTCCGTTTGCATTATCGAGTAGTATTCCATTCTATGGATGTACTACAGTTTATTTAGCTTTTTCCCAGTTGAGGGACTTCGGAGTTGTTTCAAGATTTTAGTGGTTAAATTGATATAAATATTTATTTAGAGTATGTTGCATGAATATAGGCCTATCATTTCACTTTGGTAAATATCTAGTGGAAAATTGGGCCATATGGAGAAGTGTATATTGAATTTTACAATATCTGTGAAACTGAGAGTTGCAGTCCCACTTTGCATTCCCGTCAGCAATATACAAGAATTCTGGTTGCTCTGCATCCTCATCAGAATTTGACACCATCAGATTTTTCTAACCATTATATTAAGTGTATGATAGTATCTCATTGTAGTTTTAATTAGCATTTCACTAATGATTAGTGGAACTGAGGTAGATTAGTATCTTCTGCTACAAGTCCTGTGTCAGATATATGATTTGCAAATATTTTCTCCCAGTCTATATCTTTTCATTCTGTCAACAGTTTTGTTTGCAGAACAAATGTTTTTAATTTTGATAAAGCCCAATTTATTTATTCTTTTATAGACTGTGGTTTGGATCTTAAAATTGAACATTTATATGTTAAAAGCCAATATAAAAAGAACAAAATAATAAATTCCTCCTAACAACAGATTATCTATAAATAGTATATTAGCTATGTCTCCAAAATATGACATCAAACAAGAATAAATTAGATACTTTTTGTTGGGAGAACTAGATTACAGTTATAAAAGATGAGACAAGGATCTAATAATTTTAATTTTTAAAACACAGAAGTAAAGACTTTCAGATTCTGCACAATTGTAGTATATAAATAAATGAAATGAAATGCTCTGTGGGGGCTTTGAATACCTACTGACTTATTTATCCATTCATTTCTTTAAGAATGTTTGCTGAGCACCTAGAATGACCCAGGCACTGTGGTCTGGATTTCAGTACATAGATAAATATGATGGGAGATAGAGCTCTGGACAAACAAATCAACAGGTTAGAGCACAATGTGGTAACTATAGTTGGCATTTGTTCAAAGTAACCCATGCTTCTTTTGCACAGGTTGCAGTTTCATCACACTTATCTCAGTTTGCAATTATTTATTTGGTGACAGGCCTTAATGTTTGTCTCTCTCATAGTCTATTCCTGCAGTATAAATACAATATATGTTTTCTTCATAGTGACTAGAACATAATAGGAGCTGGATAATCAATCGTTGAATAAAATAAGTGTTTGCTATTGAAGTATAGAGAGGAAGAGTTGCTGAATCTGCTCTGGGATCTCATTTAAAAAGGTGATATTTGAAGTGAGTCTTGAAGCAGAGGTAGGAACTTACTGGTGCAGTGAGGGTGGGGCTGGAGAGGAAGAGAAGGGCATTGTAGCACTATACAGTCTTAGCCATGGGGACGCGGTCACATAACATCTGTGTGAAGGACAAAAAGTAGCAGTAGGGTAGAATCACCCTATGCAGGGAAGCGTGGGGGCAGCATGAAGCCAAAATGGAAGGCAGGGATTGGGATAGGAATCAAAGGCCTTGTCAACCAAGGCAGGTTTGAACTTCATAGCAATGGAGTTGGGGAGGGTGATGGATCTTAAGCTTTTAAGTGACATGATCAGTAAAGCAGTTAAGACTATGGCTGAGGTCCAGATAAGAGATGATAGGTGTGGCAGTGGCAGTTGAGATGCTGTGGAGAGACAGATTTGAATGCTATTCCAGGAGACCAAATTTATGGGACTTGGTGATTGAAAAGATGTGAAGGGTGAAGTAGAATGAGAATTTAATATTTCAGCTCTTCTGATGCCTGGAGAGTATTGTATGTAGGGAATCAACAAATTATATTTTTTCCTGATTAATAAGTATTACATATTTTTTAGAAAATTCAGGAAAGTATAAAGAAGAAAAAAATTCATCTGTTGTCGCAGTCCACAGAGATAAACCACTTCCAGTATTTTGAGTGCCTATCGTTCTAAAATAGATCCTAAGGATGCTATCCCCACAAAGAACTTAAGTCTCATGAACAGCATTAATACAGTGAACTTAATTTTGAGCCCAAATGTTAAGTTTTGACTATACTGCGAGCTGAGTCAATTAAAAAAAAGAAAAAATGAAGTGAATTAGGTACATGGATGGGAACTTCTCAAGACGGAATTTCTTCCCTGGAAATTAAATAAGGCAGCGATGACCATCCAGGACGAGTTCTCATTAGTACCAGATTCCCACAGGTAACCTGCTGGGTCACTGAGAGACATTTCCAGGTTTTGTTTGATTAATTCATGTTCACCATTTATTCAACGTGCTGAGCCCTGCAGGAAGGCAGCACACCGCAGTGATCATCTCCCGTGTCCAAATGTTTTAAAGAAGTGATAATTATTTTTGCCCACTTGAATCTAGAGCTTGTGTGAACCTGTGCACATCAACTATAAGTAAGAGAAAACTTTCTGAGGTCCAGAAGCTGTGAATCAAAAAAAAAAAAAAAATTATCTGAGACCCTTCCAAATAGGGAAAATGGGTGGGAAGTTTAAAAAAAAAAAAAAAGGATATTTTTATATTGAGCAGGCGTAGATTACGAGGAGGGGCAGAGGTAGGAAGGTTCAAAGGAGGTCTGCCTGAAAAGAAGCTCAAAGAAAAGAAAGGCCAAGGAAGCGGGGATATGGGGGTGCGGGGGTAGGGGGTTCGGTTGAAAGATGGACAAACAAATGTAGCCACCGGGGCGGCCGTCCTAGCAAAGGCAGCCTGCAGGTCAGGTACCTGGCGAAGGTGGGGCAGCTGGGGGCGAGCTGCCGGCTCACAGATGGAGTCCTTCCTTCAGACCTTCCCTGGACACCAGTTCCCCACCCCCCCACCCCCGCACCAAAACACACACACACACACACACCCCCCTAGTCCAGTTCCCCATCCCCCACCCCCGCACCAAAGCACACACAGACACACACACCCTAGTCCCCGCCAGAGCTCGGAGGGGAGGAGGGGGAAGTGGGGGCGTGCTCAGCTTCCACTCTGAGGCTCCGGCTTGAAAAGTCCCCGAGAGTCAAACATATTTACACCAGGGAAGAAAAAAATCAGTGCCACCAGAGTGGGGGGCGAGGGGCTCTCCCTGAGGGAAATGTTTGGCAGAGGAGGGGGAGCTTTCCCCACCAAAGCCCAGAACGCGACTGCCGCTTCCTCACGAGGATCGGCCATCACCACCCCGGCTCTCCGCCCCCTCCGTCCCCCGCGCCGAGGGCTTGCTCTTCTGTTGCAAACGTCAAGTGGTCTAGGTTTGCCCTGGGTTAGGAGCTCGACTAAGTTTCTCAGCTCGGGTTCTTAGGTGCATTGGGTTTCCCGCAAGACCCTGGGGTGGCGGGGGGTAGGCTTTGGCTGGGGCCATTTTTACACGGCCGGGCTTTCCCTCATTCAGCTACCGGCCAGGCTGAAGCGAGCGGCGCAAGGGTTCCTTACAGGAAGGGGTCGGTGCAACCTGAGCAAACACTGCTGGTTTTGAACGCTCACCGCGAACGCGTTTCAAGAGCCGGTCTCACATCCTCCCGGCTCCGTCAGCGGAACTCGGCGGACTCGCCCAACAGGCCAGAGCGCGGAGCCGGGAAACCCCACCTGCGCCGGGGAGCTAGCTCGGGTCGGCGGGAGTTCGCACACTAGGCGCTCAGGCGGACTCTCCCGGAGTTGGGTCGCGCGCTCCGGGCCAATGAGCGCGCCCTGTGGAGGGCTCGGTTACCCACCCAACACACACCCGCGCGTTGATTGGTCCCCCGGCCCGCGAGGCCGGGCTGGCCGGCTGCGGCGGCGAGTGCTGGGCGCGAGTGGGAGTGGCGCGCGCGCCCCCGCCGCCCTGTCACTCCCCGCCGCGCTTCCTCCCTAGTCCCCTCCCTCCCTCGCTCCCTCCTCGCACTCCCCGGCTCCGGCCGCGCGCTGGCGGGGCTCCGCATTGCACACTCTGGGGGCGCCGCAGTGTTCGTGGGATGGGGCAGCGGGCTGCCGCTGGCGGCCGGAATCCGCGTGCAGCCGGGGTGAGTAGAGGCTGGCTTCCCGGGAGAGCACAAAAGGAGAGGGGTTTCCTGCCAGCCGCCCGATCTACTGCGGGGCCTGGACCAACCATGGAGTGAGCTGAGTCCCTGCAACTGCCCTCTGCTAGGACAGTCCTTTACCCTCACACCCTCCCGGCCCCCTGGTCGCTTCTGCATCCCGCTCAGATGTTTTGCCTCCGCGTGGGCAGCCCGCACTGCGCGCAGCATGGGCAAGTCCGGAGGGGTGTGTGTGTGTGCGTGTGTGTAGTGCCTGCGCGCTGGGGTGGGATGGCAATGTCAGGAGCTGCCAAGTTCAACGCTGGAGGAATCTTCCCCAAGAGTAATTCAGCACCTTTCCAGGGCCAAGCGTGCGTCCACCAGGAACTCCAGCCGGAGGGAGAACCCCAGTGGCGGAGGTGGCAGCACCCCACATGTTGCTGCGGGGCGGGCGGGGGTGGGATGGAGATGGGGGTGGGCGGTGGCCCGGCTTGCGCCCACCCAGAGCAGCTGCCGAAGGGGTGGTGAGGCGGGGCGCTTCCAGCCGTTGGGCGAACGCTCAAGGCTCTCCGATCACCCACTCGGGGGAGTTTTGCGAGTGGGTCATTCACCCACGGAGCTAGAGCTTCGTCTGGGATTCACTTGGCGACCTGCTTTTCTCTCCAGTAAGAGCAGTTCCGTTGATTACATTTGGCTAAACAGGCTACCCTAAAGCTCTGGTGGATCTGTCTGACTCGCTCTGACTCCCCGCCGCAATCCCACTAGTTTCGCCTTCCCAGCTCCTGCCCTCGGCATGGGGCATGGGTCCTATTCCTCTCCACGAGGTTCCAAACTCGATGTCTGAGCATTGTTGTTTCCAGCGTGGGCCCCGGCATCTGAAGTGTCACAATGATTTGCCATTTCCTAGGGGATTGCAAAGACTTGTTATACTTGGAGGAGGGAGTGGTGGGGGAGAGGAAAAATTGAGGAAGGAGCAATGTTTAGAAGGGAATTTGTTGGTAGAATAGCGTTGACCTACCAGAACATATGACAAAAGAATGTTAAGCTTCTCCCTCTGGTAACCTACCAAGGTGTGACCTCCAAAATTCAATTTTCTTTGTGGGAGACTAGGGAGTTTAGATTCTCCAGGGGAAGCTTATTTCTTGTTAAATTGACTTACGGTGACATCCACTCTGTTCTTTTCTGCTCTGGCCAGCCATTTCAGATGCCTTGATATTATTAGAGCAATTCCCTTAAAGACATTACATTTTCTTTCAGTGAGAGAAACTCGAAGTAGCTCTTTAAAATTTTGGATCTGCACCTTATTTCTCTAGAAGACACTAATGGTTACTGTATATGTGCTCACGTGTACCAAGTTTGCAAAAGGTATTTGTGCAATCGTCCATGAAATGGCTTAATACACATTTATGTTAAATCCATTTAAATGTAAAACATCTATCTGTTTTCAATTTTACTTTCCACCTTGACCAAAGGCACCAGACTGAAACAGGACTTAAAAGAGGCTTCCTTGTTTAAAAAGAGATTTTGCAGGACTCTAGTCATGAGAACAAACAGTAAGCTTTCTGAGCTTGTGGCACACAAATGCTGTTAAAAATTGTGAATTAGTTTTTTGAGTTAAAAATATCAGAAGTGCTTCCAAACCAAAAAAGGTAGTTACAATGCATGGGTCTACCTTTTGAAGCTGTCCACAGTCTTTATAAGATGAATGTTTATAGCACAGAATGCATAAATGGGACTGATTATAGCGAATGATGCCAAGTAAAAAGCCATACTTTGCATCATGTTGTAAACTTCACAAGGCACACTGAGATCTACTATTAAAGTATCTGTGAGGAAGTCATATTTTCATCACCCCCTGTTTTACAGGTGGAACAACTGAAGCTCTCAGAAGTTGAATACTTTTCCAAGGTGAAATAGCAGAGTTCAAGTTTTTTCCCAAGTTCTTCCCTCCGTTGCTGGGCTTCCTTATTTCCTGGTTATGATTTCTGTAGCTTTTTTTTTTTTACTATTCAACCCATAGCTACGGGACCATTATGTACCATTCTCAAAAGGCTTTTCTCTGCAAAGTACCACTTAGCTCCCACTACATGTGGGCTGATAAACATTTAGGGAGAAAGCTAATAATGGGTTTTAAGGAAGTATGTTTTTAAAGGGGCATATTATTTTTATTAATGAGTTGTTAAATATACAAGTAATCAAAACCCTAAAGAATGATGTCCTTATGGTGTTTGTGTGCTAAGTGGCTTCAGCCGTGTCCAACTCTGCAACCTGATTGGCTGTAGCCCGCCAGGCTCCTCTGTCCCTGGGATTCTTCCAGGCAGGAATACTGAAATGGGTTCCATGTCCTTCTCCAGAGCATCTTCGTGAACCAAGGATCAAACCTGTGGCTCTTATGTCTACTTCATTGGCAGGCAGGGTTTGTATGTGTATGTGTGTGTGTGTTTAGCACTCGCACCCCCTGTACTTATATTGTGTGCTAAGTCACTTCAGTCGTGTTCTCTTCTTGACCCTATGGACCCTATAGCCCGCCAGGCTCCTCTGTCCATGGGACTTCCTAGGCAAGAATAGTGGAGTGGATTGCCATGTCCTCCTCCAGGAGATCTTCCTGACACAGGGATCGAACCCATGTCTTCTTGATTGCAGGCAGATTCTTTACTGCTGAGCCACCGGGTACTTAGGGTAGTGCTTCAGAAAAATCAAGTGACAGTGGCAGAGATGTTTGAGAAATATGTAGGTCTGCAACTCTCTAAGTAGAAACTCCTCATACATTCAATAGACAATTACAATGAAGCTCTAATAAATGATTGTTTTGTTAGTGTCATTTGAATTTTAAAAAGAATTGAACAAAACATTACTTAAATCCAGAACCTCTCTGGGGGGTGCGCGAGAAGGGAAACCCACTTATCAAAAGTCCTGAAATACTCATTAACTAGTTTACAAATGCAACAGAAGACATTGATTAAAGAGAAATCATGTTTTTACTTGCATAGCTAGCAATAAGGAGCTTACAGCTATCTGCCTACATGATTATTTATTAAAAATCCATCATTTGCAGATCTTTTCTTGGACAACTGTTGCTCAGGATATATTGCATAATATGTTGCATATTATTTATTAAGATGACTAGTATTAATTTTGTTTGCATTAATGTAGGCAGAAATATTTGAAGGGTCAGTTTACTAAATTAAACCCATGAAGGGTAACAGATCCCAAGCACACTAAAAATGAGGTAGCCAAAAATGAATGCGGACAAATTCTTGCAATGGATTCCCAAAATAATGATGAAAGACTCTTTTTTTTAATTTTAATTTTAATTTTTTTAATACTTTATTCTACATTACAATACTGTATTTGTTTTGCCATACATTGACATGAATCAGCCACAGGTGTACACGATCTCCGAAAGACTCTTATATATTGTGAAATGAGAATTGTAGAAGTACCTGGCTTGCACTGTACCAAACATACACTCAGATATATAAAAAGAGAACACAATATAAATGAATTCTTTGCTTCTGCTTTTGCTGAATAATATTCCTATACCCAGGCTTTCTCAGGCAGTAAATGCACTATAAATAATAGATTGAGAAATGGCAAGTGCCGAGGATATTCTCGACCTAATCAACAGACTAGATACTAAATCTCCAAGATGGTCGTCATCCAAGTGTGTTGAACCTTAGTGTGTAAGTGACAGCTCTCTAGGGCATTGGCTGGAAGACTTGAGGGGCTCTTGTCAGGGGAGGAGTTTCAGGGAGGACCCTGAAGCCATCAAGCCAGATCCATGTCCCTATGGACAACTGTGAGATCAATGTTCAAAGTGAACATAGATTATAGTAATACAACTTATTTTGGAGAAAGGGGAAATCACGTGTTAAGAGTTTAAGGGAATATATTTGTAGCTAAAGTGTTGCAGAAAGGATATGTGTTTTAAGCTTTCAGAAAACTTGACTAGATTTCAAATCCTGGTTCTCTCCCTATTCATGACTTTTTTGTTTGGCCAGAAACAAGAAACAAACTGGAGATAAATAGATACTTTTCTGAGTGGACAGCTAGGCTCTTCTGGGAACTAGTTTGGGGATGGTTTTATTTTAACTTTTATAAATGTCTACAGATGGTATGTAGTTCTTACGAGTAAGTGAAAACTATGCTGATAAAGTTGAACCATAGGAATAATTTAAAAGACAACCTAAATGGGAAGAAAAATAATAGAAGATTAAAGTCAACATGGAAGATTGAAGATAAGTATACTTGGGAAAAGCAATCCCAAGCACATTTGTAGGAGATGGTTTTAAATTCCATTCCCGTCAGCAGTCAAAATAGCTGGATAATATTCTCACAGCTCTTTTAAAAGATATGTCCACCAAGTTAAAGTCAATGTTAAGAGAAGGATATAAAATTTTATATTAGTGTGATACTATTAAAATGTGTAGTTGAGTAAGTTTGTATAAATTCTCTGTACTTATCTGTTCATCTTTCTATATAGAAAGAAATGCATCAGTACATTAATATTAACTGTCTCTGGGTATTATGAGATTATAGGGCTTCCCTGGTGACTCAGGCAGTAAAGAATCTACCTGCAATGCAGGAGACCTGGGTTTGATACCTGGGTTGGGAAGATCCCCTGGAGAAGGGAATGACTACCCACTCCAGTATTCTTCCTGCAGAATTCCACGGACAGAAGAGCTTGGCAGGCTACAGTCCATGGGTCCAGAAAGAGTCAGACATAACTGAGCAACTAACAGTACACTGCTAGTGTGTACTTTCCAGATTTTCTTCAATGAACGGGTATTGCTCTTAGCAAAAAAGTATTATGAAAATAAGATACAGTGTTATAACCTCAGATTTCATATAGTCTTAAGAAAGGCTCGTCTGATTGTCATTTTTATGTCTTCTGCAAATCTGTAAATTGAAAAAATTGCCTCCATTTTCCCCATGAATTCCCTATATGTGAAAGGCAGAAAGTTTAAACATTTTTTTTTTTTTTGTATTTGGTACTAAGAGAAAGTGTGACTGAAGATGAACACTGTGCTTTCTTTAGATAGTGAGAAGTGGGAAATGAAAACACGTTCCATTTTTGCCATAATTATCAGGATATGAGGAATAGGACATGGCAATCCAGTCTAGTATTCTTGTCTGGAGAATTCTATGGACTAGAAGAGCCTGGTTGGGCTACAATCTATGGAGTTGCAAAGAGTTGGACACATGACTTATCACATACACGGGCACAATACCCTCTTCCCTGGGAGAAGGAAATGGCAACCCACTCCAGTATTCTTCCTGGGAAATCCCATGGACAAAGGAGCCTGGCAGGTTACAGTCCATGGGGTCGCAAAGAGTCAGACACGACTTAGCAACTACACTACCCACCACCATCAGGATATGACGAACCAAGTTAATGGAAGCTGCTATCTCTTGTAACAGTTGTGTTGACAAAGCTTCCAGGATTCCATAAGGGATGTGTCCAGTTTCCAGAGTCATGGCCCTCAAAGAAGCCCAATGTATAATGTCCTCATTAGATAATTTTAGTTTTCTCTCAGTCTACTCATATAACTGGTGACTAGTTACCATTAATGAGTAGGCTAATTGACGTTTTTACCCTCTTGAGGTTGCTGCAAAGGAAGAGCTAGACAGATACCAGAAGTCAAATTCTCATGCACACAGTTATGAATACAGTGAACTTAGATTATTTTTCATGAAAATAAAAACGAAAACACATCTGTTGATATTTGAAAGCAAGAGAGTTCAGACAGGAAGTAATAAGCTCAAAGACTGTGTTAATAATACCTCTGTCTCCTGAACTACATCCCACTTACTCATCCTTACTCTCTCTTTCGCCAAGAGAGGATGAAGGCTAAAATTAAAAATAGATTCCAAAAAACACTGAGGTATATGCCTAAATGATTACCACATAATGGACTGTTGGCAAAACAGAAGCATTACAGAAGCATTGGGTGTGAAATCTTCATCTTTTCATAGACCTTTTAAAAGCCATGGATATAAGAATTCTTAAAGCCAAGATTGTCCTATGTCTGACATTTAAAAACAATCATGAATGTTAACTTGAATTATCAAAACAAGTATCTCTAAGCATTCTAAATGATTAAATACAATACAGTCAATGTGTTTGGGCAGTAGCATTGGCGGTGAACATTTTCAAAAATATATTGCTTAATATTTTTATGCTCTAAAAAGCAGGATAAATAAAGATTTCATTGTTCTTATCTTATTTCGCTCCTTCTTAAAAAGTACCAAATAGTATATAAAGTAGCAAATGTACACATTGTTTCCATCAGGGTGTCTAGAAATACTTGTTTCTTTATGCCATTAAAGCAATTTAGATAATATATACACTTACTTGCACTTATAATAATAGCATTTATTACTCTACTTTTTATTTGTATGGCTTTTCATCTACAGGACTCTACCTGCTTATGAGGGATTATTGTTAGTCTTCCATTGGCAGAGAGAGCAGTGTAGAACAACCTTAGAAGCTAGGGAAATCTCCCATGTTGTAATTCCAGCCCCACCAGTTGCCAGACCTTAGGCAAGTGTGTCCTTAGGCAAATTATATAGTTTCCTCCAGTTTAACTGGTTACTATTAACTAGCTGACTGACCTTTAGCAAGTTAGTCACCCAGTGTTGACATTTAATACTGATCTAATAAAACTGTGACTTAATATTGGTATTTAGAAGAAATTAAGTTAACAAGACAGAGTTCTTGGAGATCTATAACAAGAAATTTAAAGCATCTAGCATATCTCCCTAGAATTTGTTCTTTTCTTACTATGTAGATCCTTCCTCTTCTTTGACTTGATTACCCACGTAGAAAACATTTAATTTCTTAGAATTTTTTTATCTTAAAGGTAAAAAAGTTGACTTTCAAGTGTTCTAAAAATATTAACTCTTAAAAGTAATGACTTTAATAGAAGTAATATTCTGCATTGATATAGGGTCTTTCCATACAAGATCAAAGGAATGGTATTAGAAAAACATGGTTTTTCTTTTATGTATAACTTCATAGAAAGATTTTCCTTTATGGAATTCTTTCAATTCATATTCCCAGTCACCCAACTGAATGAATCCACAGGAAATTTTGTAGCAGTTCTAACTTGTTCTTGGTCAGACATGTCCTTGGTCAGGAGTGTCCTTTCATCCATTATTTCCCAACTGACAATTCTTTTCAATCCTTCAAGGTCTAGTTCAAATACAGTCCTCCCAAAGAAGTCTTTTCTCTTGATTTACATGAATGTACACTTTTCTCTTTTACTTATACATGTATTTCATAATAGCATACTGATTTTTACATTCTAGATTATTATATGCATCATGTCTTATTTCTGTTGAATCGATTGCATGAGTACATTGTCTTGTACAGAGTAAGCCTGCAATGAATGTGTTGAATAGACGTGCTGCTTTCATAGAGAAAAAGCTATAAAGTTTAGGGATGGGCTGGGGGTAGGGAGAAGGAAGAGGGGGATTGCAGAAGACTGATTTAGATGGAAAAGATAGGTTGTGGTTTTGTGTGCCCTGTGCGTGCTCAGTCATGCCTGACTCTTTGCAAGCCCATGGACCATATCCCATCAGGCTCCTCTGTCCGTGAAATTTTCCAGGCAACAATACTGGAGGGGGTTGCCATTTCCTACTCCAGGGGATCTTCCCAACCCAGGGATTGAACCAGCCTCCCTTGAGTTTCCTGCATTGGCAGGTGGGTTCTTTACCACTAGTGCCACCTGGAAGACCCCTTTGGCTTTGTAGTTCACGACAATTGCCATGTACCTTTAGTTCCTGAATGTCTACCAAGAGCAAACAAATACTGCCAACTGTGACTGTTCTCAAAGACTCTTCGTTGCTTTTGTTTCCTAGGAATGCACTCTAGGTATTGAGGGTCTTTGCAGAACAGACTCTAAGCCATCACTCACTGTGACCAGGACTTGGGAAAGTTAGACAAGCCATCTGCTCACCTGAAAATAAAAAGCTGGCTATTTAACACTTTCATACTAAGCTGTACCATGCTTTTTAGAAGTGTATAAAATTAATTTCTGCTAAACAGAAAAGTTCAAGGAAGAAAATAATCATTTCTTGTCAGCCACATTTAATTATTCATATCTAATTTCATACTACCTTATTAACATTCTTTTTCTCTAGGTTACATGGTGGCTACCTAGCTATATGTATATAGCATATGTTCAGTGTGTTTGATCTTTATCCTTAATAGAATAAAACAGAAGACAATACACCAAACTTGCCATATATAGGTAAAGATATACAGAATCCTTCTTGGCTGTTGAAAACTCTTTGAATGAGTTTTCAACACATAATTAGGGCTGATACTTTTTAAATAGAGAACCAGACAAGGCTAGGTCTGTTTAATCTCGAATAGCCAGGGTTCTTCTTCCTGTTCCATTGTCATATGTTGGAATCACAGCCAGCTGACTTAAAATGTAGTTTTAGGTCCGTCTAGTCAAGGCTATGGTTTTTCCAGTAGTCATGTATGGATGTGAGACTTGGACTATAAAGAAAGCTGAGTGCTGAAGAATTGATGCTTTTGAACTGTAGTATTAGAGAAGACTCTTGAGAGTCCCTTGGACTGTAAGGAGATCCAGCCAGTCCATCCTAAAGGAGACCAGTCCTGGGTGTTCATTGGAAGGACTGATATTGGGGACCTGATGGCCAAATAACTGACTCATTGGAAGAGACCCTGATGCTGGGAAAGATTGAGGGCAGGAGGAGAAGGGGTTGACAGAGGATGAGATGGTTGGATGGAATCACTGAGTCAATGGATATGAGTTTGAGTGAACTTCAGGAGTTGGTGATGGACAGGGAGGCCTGGCATGCTGTAGCCATGGAGTTGCAAAGAGTCGGACATGACTGAGCAACTGAACTGAGGTAAGATGTGGCTGGATTAGCATCAACGCCACCCAGTTCGGAGAAACAACTCATGGTTCATTTTCTACTGCTGCCAATAGTGTTATTCTTTAGTAGAACCAAACCAGGCAAATAAAAATCAACAGTATTCAAAAAATGTTTTTCCCATCAAAGCTGTTCAGAAGCTCAGCTTTCTAAATGACAGGCAATGTGTGTCCTATAATGGAATAGCAGTTTAAAGAGAGGTACTGTTTGTAATGGTACTTTCTTAACTTGGAAAGTATGTCATAGAGACCATTGTTAAAGGGGGTAATTTTCAGCTAAGTTAAGCAAATTTAAGAAATGTTGTACGCTGTAGCACCTACAAGATGTAAGCAAATGGATAAACACATTTCTTTAGCTTCTGGGCAGTTTTGACATTGCACGAGGGCTTCAGATGTCTCCTGGAACGGTGTACTGAATAAGGTTGGACATGGGAAATGGGAAGCAGAAAAAGAGTACAGAAAAAAAGGAGCTGGAGGACTTACAATAAGGAAAGGATCACCTACTTTATAACCAACTGAAGAAAACTATCCAGTCTTAACTCATTCCAATCTTATCTGGGGAAGCCCTAAAATAAACAGAAATAAAACTGAAAAGAGCCACAAAGTTCTGTCTGCCTTAGGTTATCTTGTGTTCCTACTGCATCCTCCATTAGGGCAATTCTGGTGCTGAGTCAGTCTCAACTCTAGAGTCTAAAAGATCACTGTTAAAAGGCTTCCATGAGGATTTCTCTGGTGGTTCAGTGGTTAAAACTCTGTGCTTCTAACACAGGGAGCACAAGTTTGATATCTGCTCTGGGAACTAAGATCTCACTTGTCGCAAGGCATGGCCATAAAAACAAAAATGGCTTCCTGGAAGCATATGTTGGCCAATCAATGTATCCAGCATATTGGTCAATAGGCAAGTAAAAGTTGAGGGAATCAAAGAGTCCAAGGTGATTGAGACAGAGATACAGAAGAGGCAATGATTTTGAGGTGAGGTATGGGTGGAAACAAAAAGATGTTGGGGCCTTCGCTTATTTCCCACTTTTACTTTAAGCTCTTATCTGACTATCTGCTGAATTATCAACCACTAATTCCTTCCTGTCAAGGCAATGGTTTTTCCAGTAGTGATGTATGGATGTGGGAGTTGGACTATACAGAAAGCTGAGCGTGGAAGAATTGATGCTTTTGAACTAGGGTGTTGAAGAAGACTCTTGAGAGTCTCTCGGACTGCAAGGAAATCCAACCAGTCCATCCTAAAGGAGATCAGTCTTGGGTGTTCATTGGAAGGATTGATATTGAAGCTGAAACTCCAATATTTTGGCCACCTGATACGAAGAACTGACTCATTTGAAAAGACCCTGATGTTGGGAAAGATTGATGGTGGGAGGAGAAGGGGACTACAGAGGATGAGATGGTTAGATGGCATCACCGACTCAATGGACATGAGTTTGGGTAAACTCAGGGAGTTGATGATGGACAAGGAGGCCTGGAGTGCTGCGGTTCATGGGGTCACAAAGAGTTGGACAGGACTGAGTGACTGAAGTGAACTGAATTCCTTCCTGGGTTTTGGCCAAGCCTGGTAACTTCTTTGAATGTCTCTTTTCTCATTTGTAAAATGATTTTACATGTACTTCTAAAGCAGGGTCTGCAGGAAGAGATACTGGTTCCTTGGGATAGCTGGGGGGTGGGGGGGAAGTACAATGGTCAAAAATGTTTGGGATACAGTGGGTTAACTGCTTTTCAACTGTAAGACTTTTGAGGACTTTTAGTAAGTGAATGATCATTCTACATACCTGAAAGGAGGTGTACTCTTCAGTGAATCTCAAACTTGTTTGCTAATGGACCCCACCGAGAAGGTGCATCTTTTGAGTCAGTGTTCTGTGTAACACCAAATACTGAACTAGCTGTTGCCTGAGGTTCTTCTCGGTTTTAAATTCTGTGAATGTACAGCTATGTAGTATGTCTTTCTTTCTGTTTCCTTTCTAGCTAACTCCTTGCCTTTCATCTTGAAGAATTTTTGTATTGTATAAACCTTTTGATCAAAAATGTACTGTTAGAAAAATCCCTGCATCTACTTTAAGATTACATTGAGACAGTGCAAACCTGCATGCCGTGTACTTTCCCCAAACTTATATATTTTAAATGACATAAAGTCACAGGCAATCAGAACACAAATAACAAATTCCCCCAGTACACACACCCTAACAAAAATATTGAAATGTTTATTAATAGAGAAGAATAGAGAGGGGATAATATTTCACAAAGAAACAATTTATAAAAGACCCAGATTTCATCCTGGCAGAGGCATTTCTGAGCAAAGCAGTGCAATTAATCTCAGAGTTGTAGCATAAAGATGAAATGATGAATACTGAAGGTATATAAAATGTGCACTGTCCTTCCCCTCCTCTTCAGGATTACAGGCAATGTCTAGCATACCTCTCCTCACCAGCACCAGTCTTGGACTTTCTATTTGGCTCCTGCCAGATTCCTCCCCTTTGCTGGATGAGGAGCTGGTAAAAGGTATGGTTATTTGTGGGGGAAGAGGAGGCAGGGGTCTAGGGTCCAGCATAGCTGGGTCTGGATCTTTGTGCTGAGGTAACTCATCTTTCAGAGGTTGTTAGCGGTCGGGGAAGTAGGGGGAAACAGGACTTAATTCTGGGTTAGAAAGAAGTAATAAGGATTCACAACGTTTTTTTTTTTTTTCATTTTGTCATCATTGCACTTTCTGAATTCTCTGAAATTAGAATTAATCCAAACCTCTACAGGTAACCCACAGCAAACAACTTTCAGTGGGCTCTGAATTTAGTTTTCTTTCTGTGTTTTTAAAGAAATAATTTATTAGATAATGTTAGGATACAAAAGCCAAAATAGGATAATAATTTTTCTTTTACAATTAAATTTACATGTGGCACTGTTTCTAAAGTTTGATTGTCTATCCTCCACCCTTATTTAAAAATGTTAAGAATATTTGTCAAATGTTCTGTTATTTGAATTCAGGTTTATCTGTGATGAAACATCAATATTCCTATTTAGTTTTTCTTGTTAAAAGAATGGGAATTAGTTGTATGCATTTAATTATATTTTTAAACTCTAAATTGAGATTTGAAATTTAGTAAAGAATTTCTAACTATTTTTTTCCCAAGTGATAATATACATATTATGATATTGGCTTGACTCATAAGACTCATGTTTCCTCCCCTTTTGAGTTGTCTCAGTGAGGATTCCAAGTGGCACTGTGCCTAGATTTTTACTTTCAGCTTTCTCATATTTAGAGGCTGACTTTTCTCTTCCCTTACACATTTGAGCAGCACTTTAGTTCACTGCACATTGCAAGCACTGGCACAAACTAGATGCTCAGCAGATATCTAAAGAGAGAGAATCTCCCTACTCTCTCAGTGTTTGCTGAATAAATACAACAGATTAGTTACTGAGCAGTGCTTCCTGTAGCTGCCGCCACTGTCAGGCCAGTAATGTAACCATTATCTACTATACAGGCTGTTTTAATTAACAATTAAAAGTAAATTTTTATAACCTGCTAACGTAATGCTAATTAGTATTTAATGTTCATCTTCCTGTTTCAGAAGATACACAGATAAAAGAATTCTAATTAAAAAGTTTTGTACCAGTTTCACCAAACCGAACAGATGTAGTTGGTTCTGTACTGCAGCAGCTCAATGAAGTTTGGAGGAGACTGGAGTCTTCTCCCATAGGAATGAGATGCTCTCTGCGGGACTGAACCCAGGGGTCTTCAAACCATTGAGAAGGGTTTGTTTTGGCATGCTACAGCATTTCTGCTTTGGAATGCTCAGTCAGTTTAGGTATGCTGATTTCCATAAAGCTTTCGGCATAAAGTTTGAGTCATCTTCTGTGAAAATGAATCTTGTTTGCATTTGGTCTGTACTTGATTGTTGCTATTGTATAGTCTGTGCTGTGGATGTGTAGAAAGACTAGGCATTTTTTAGACTTCTTCACTAGTAAGTCTCCTTTGTTAAAGATTAGTTGTTTAAAAAAAAAATAGACTCAGAGAGAAAATATACTAGTGGTTAACAGTGGAGAGAAGAAATGGGGGAGGGGCAAGACAGGGGTAGGGAATGAAGAGGTAAAACCTATTATATATAAAATAAATAAGCATAGTCAAAGCTATGGTTTTTCCAGTGGTCATGTATGGATGTGAGAGTTGGACTATAAAGAAAGCTGAGCACTGAAGAACTGATGCTTTTGAACTGTGGTGTTGGAGAAGACTCTTGAGAGTCCCTTAGACTGCGAGAGATCCAACCAGTCCATCCTAAAGGAAATCAGTCCTAAATATTCATTGGAAAGACTGATGCTGAGGCTGAAACTCCAATACTTTGGCCATCTGATGCAAAGAGCTGACTCATTGGAAAAGACCCTGATGCTTGGAAAGTTTGAAGGCGGGAGGAGAAGGGGACTTACAGAGGATGAGATGGTTGGATGGCATCACAGACTCAATGGACATAAGTTTGAGTAAACTCTGGGAATTGGTGATGAACAGGGAGGCCTTGTGTGCTGCAGTCCATGGGGTCGCAAAGGGTCAGACACAACTAAGAATGACTGAACTGAACTGAAATAAGCTATAAGGTTATATTGTTCAACACAGGAAATATAGGCAATATTTTATAATAACCATAATGCAGTATAATCTTTAAAAATTACTGATCACTCACTATGTTGTACACCTGTAACATATATTGTACATCAACTATACTTTAATAAAGAAAAGAAACAAGAGGGTATATATATCCTTCTCTTTTGAAACAGGATTGGGGGAAAGCTCCCTGTTTCTCTGTTGCATTCCTCCAATGTCTGTAATTCCCTAACAGTTTGTCTAGGACATTACCAATAGCATCACTTGGCACAGTGGAGTTGATTTATTTTTAATAATCAAGCTAATGACAAAAGAACTCAAATGACTTGTTGGGGGCTTGGTATAGAAGTTGATTTTATTTGCTGTAATTTACCCAACAAATGACAGTATTAAGGTTCCCTTACCCATCTTTTTGCTTGTGTCTTTTGGGGGACAGCACTTAAGAAACTGTCTCTTATTGGTGACTTTGAGAATTGCTCACACTTGAATAGATTATAAACTTAAGTTTAAATAATGTTGAAATCATTAAAAAATAGTTACATCGTTTACTATTATAGCAACACTGTCTACATTTAACAAGTCCAAAAATTTGAATGGCTAAATATTTTATACTTGCCAATGCAAACATGGTGATGATCAGGCAACTAGTACTTCTTTTCTGGGTAAATAAATAGAGAGGGTAAGATAGGGCAACTGTCTTCATGGAACTCAGGGTGTCTTCTCTGTCTCTAAATATTTGAGGAGTCATGCCAATTACAGTTCACAGGGAAGACACAATAGTGAGTGAAATAAGCAAAAGTCTTTGGGGATAAAGCAGTAAATATCTCTCCCGAAAATCCCTGTCTTCATAGATCTTACATTCTACAGGGTTGGGGCAGAAGGTAAGGACGTAAATAAGAAAATGTGCAGCATCCCAGTTGATGCTAAGTGATAAGGAGAAACTAAAGTGGACGGAGGGAGAAAGTATGTCAGAGGTGAGCTGGAGGCAGTTGGTAACTTTAAGTTTGGTGGCCAGGAGGCCCCACGCAGAAGGTGTCACATAAGCATTGGGACTAGGTAAGGGAGAGAGCCTGAGGGACTTCTGCAGGAAGGGCCTTCCAGGCAGAAATGCAAAGGTGCTATTTTGGCATCATGAAGTCACTGGCTCTCAAAACGGTAAGATTCAATGGTGGGAGTGGAGTAAGCCAGGGAGAGAGTAGTATAAGGTCAAAGATGTCAGAGAGCAGCCCTTCCATCGGGCAGTCTTAGAAGATGTTTTCCTCCTTCCCTCCTTTTCTTTCTTTCTTTGGACTGAGAGAGTTGGGCCATTGGAAGAATTTCCACCAAGGAATGACCCAGTTAAATGTATGATTAGGAAGGAGGGGACAAGGCTGAGGGAGGCTATTGCAACAATACAGATGACTTTGGTTTAGATCCAACATGGAGTGGAGGTTGCAGTGGGGGTGGTGAGAGGGGGCATCCTTTGTCTGTTTGAAAAGAATGGAGGAGATAAGGATTTACTGAAAGGTAGGGTGTGGGGCATGAGTGAGGAAGCCGAGTCAAAGATGGATCCAAGGTTTGGGATCAGAGAACTAAAAGGGTAGGATTGTCATGTACTGAGATGAAAATGCTGAGGAGGAGCAGATTTGCAAGAGGAGCCCATCATCCAGAGACACCTTACATTTGAGATGCTTATCAGGCTTCCACATGGAGACAGTGAGTTGGTGGTTGGGGGTATGCCTGTGAGTTCAGGAGAGAGATCTGGGCTGAAGATATAATTGAGGGGCTTCACTCTCTGTGGAAAAGCCAGGAAATGGGAGCTAACCCGTATGGGTTAGGAGATCAGATTGGTCTATCAGGGCAGAATGAGGATAATTAAGCGACCATTATAAGGTCCTTTATTTTTTTGCTATAACTACTGAGAGGAGTGAGGAATATGTGGGCCAGAAGAGATGAAGCAACTTTCATGGAAAGTGTGAAAATGGAACTGGTCTTTGCAAATGGATGATATTTGAAGGGTTAGAAATAACGAAGGGAGGGCATTTGGTTAAAAAGGTAAAAGAATTAAACACTTGCCCCTTAGTGAGAAGGTAGTAAGGGGAAACTTATCAAGATCAGGGTAGAATTTTCTTACTAGTGGAAGGGCTGAGACTTACAGTCTGTATTCTATTTCCCAGGACCACAATATGCACATGATAGAGTCTTGAGTGTCCTTAAAACCTTGAGTGTTTCTTGACACTAAAGCAACAGCTTCTTCCCCTTATCCTTGCAGCTGGTGCTGCCTTATATTATGAATAACTTGAAACTGACATGTAGGGAATTTTAAGTACATATGTTATCAAAACAGATGTTTCACAGACTTTATAGACTATCAGGAGGTCAGCTCATCTTTCAGAAAGCAGCTTGGAATCTGAATTTAGTTCCTCTCATAATTTTATGTTCTCCAAAGTCACGGTGTGGGAAATTTTAAATTTATTAGCAACTTTCTCTTGTTCTTGAATCTTAGATAGCAATTTCAGTAAGTTGGAAAAAAATTGTATGCTGCATTATGTAGAGGCAGATATTGAATGACTTTACTTACTGGTGATAAATCTAAGCCTTGTAAGTATTTTAATGCTTTCATTGGAACTTTGGAGTTATGTTTTATAAAGGAAAAAAAAGACCTCTGCCTTCTTTTTTGGTGCAAAATGATAATTAAAACAAAAATGATCATAAAATAATACAAAGGATGCCAACTTCAGAACAAATGGTGAGAAAAAAATTTGCCTCTGTTCCCTCTCCTTCTACTTTTTACTAGAATCCAGATGAGGATCAAGTCTCATTTTTTATTCTGGGTTAAAGTTTCTCATGAAATTGGGAAAGCTGAGGACTTTGGCAGAACTCCCTGAGGTAAGAGCAAGTCATGCATTTCTTTGTTCATTTTACTTAAAGAATGCCTTTAAAACAGCATGGTGTTAGTGGTTTGGCATAACCAGGTGTGACATTTCTGTATCCCCACTTTTTCTTTGGGTTTCAGGGAGGTACAGAGCAGAGCTCCAGCAGACTGTGACAGTTCATGAAGCCCCCTAGGTGTTTGGTGGCTCAGACAGTAAAGAATCTTCTGGCAATGTGGGAGACCCAGGTTCCATCCCTGGGTCAGGAAGATCCCCCTAGAGAAGGGAATGGCAACCCACTCCAATATTCTTGCCTGGAGAATTTCATGGACAGAGGAGCGCAGAGAGTTGGACACGACTGAGCAGCTAACACACACAGGTGTTGGCTGGAGAGTAGTGATCAGTGAGCAGCTCAGTGGACTGAGCGTTGTCCAGTAGAATGTTCTAGTCTCTCCTGTGGTGACAGAAATATTCTGTGTCTGCACTGGTCAGTATAGGAGCATTGACCACATGTGGCTACTGAGTTACTGACACGTGGCTGATGCAGCTGAGGAATTGAATTTTAAATTTTATTTAATTTTAATCTACTTAAATTTAAGTGGCCACATGTGGCTAGTGTCTGCTAAATTGGACAGCACAGCCAAGTTGATGGTGGGTCTTGGGCTTCCTGGAGCGTGGAGTGGGCAGGTGCCCACCATGTCCTTGCTGGGGCCTCTCCACCACCCTGATGAGAGGCCCACAAGCAGATCTTTCTCTTCCAGACACAGCCCTCCTGGTAACCTCTAGTGACTGGAACTGGCCGGGACTTCATGACATAGCTCCTCCCCATCCTTCATGGAAGTGGGGGAAGGAATATAGAAAGGCAGAGTGACGCTGGAAGAGATAAGTCATTGTTATAGTCTTAAAGACCTTTGGTGCTAAAAGGATGATATTAAGAATAGCCTATTTAAATCATGAAGTATTTTACAACTGATTATGAAAGAGAATTATCCTAGGGTAATATTTAGAAGTAATGTTGTGAGATAATCATCTCACTAGTTATTTGAAAGTAGGGGTTCTGTGAGGGACCCACTTTCTTTCCCTGAGGATGGTTGCTTAATTATAAGCAGTGCTCTTAAGGATTTTTTTCATTTTTAATTTTAATTTATTTTTTCTGTTTAAGAAATCATTTTAATAACTCTTTATGAATATTATACTTTTGTGAATAAGATGGATAGAATATATATATATATAAAACTTATTTCTTTAAAACATTTTTTAATTGGAGTCTCCTTGATTTACGATGTGTTTCTACTTCATAGCAAAGTAAATCAGTTATACATATGTTCACTCTTTTAAGATTCAGTTCCCATATAGGTCACTACAGAATATTGAATAGAGTTCCCTGTGCTATAACAGTAGGTCCTTATTAGTTTTCTATTTTATATATAGTAGTGTCCCCATGGACAGAAGAGCCTGGTGGGCTGTAGTCCATGGGGTCGCAAAGAGTCAGACATGGCTGAGTGACTAAGCACAGCACCAGCACAGTGTATATAGGCCAACCCCAGTCTCCCAGTTTATCCCCCACCCCCATACCCCCTTGGTAATCACATTTGTTTTCTACATCGTGATTCTATTTCTGTTTTGTAAATAAGTCATCTGTACCATTTCTTTTTTTACACAGTGGAATTTTCTTTCTTCTATTCTTTTAAAATATTTTTATTTATTTTAAAATTTTTATTTCATTTATCAATTTTAATCTCTGGCCATGCCACATAGCATGTGGGATCCTAGCTCCCTAACTAGGGATTGAACCCATGCCCTCTGCACTGGCAGTATGGAGTCTTAACCACTGGACCACCAGGGAAGTCCAATTTGTACCAGTTGTTTTCCTTTTTTAAAATTCCACATCAAGGAATACACACACCATCGGTATTTATATGGAAACACATAGCAGACATTCAATAATCGACTCTTTTAAACTTTGGTTTTTAAATTAATAGTGTATTACTCTGTGGTGGGGATTATTAAGGAGAGGGATACAGAGCACAAGATATTAACCTGACTAAATTAGGGGCCACTGTTGGCCAAGAAGAAGGATTGAGTGTGTGACCAGGACCCCAGTAGGCCCAGTCTCAGAACTCTCAGTTGGGATGTTGGTGTCACGAAGCACACCCCGTTAGAATGGTGCTCCTGGGCCCTGATGGGTGGTAGACGAGAGGAGAAGGAGGGCTTTTGCCTCTCAGCAGTCGGTGCTCACTTCAGAAGAATTCCACCTACCAGCAGTCTTCCCGCTGCAGTGAGGAGCTGTCCCTTTTGAACTTGTGGAGAAAGGTTTTAAAAAGATTTTTGATTGGTCTTTCTGTGGTCATTCTGTCACTCTTACTCATAAAACCAAATGGAGCCTACGTTCCAAGGACTATGCTTCAATTGCTATCTAAATGAGAAGGAAAAATCTGTGTAGATGGCCGAAGAAAACTAAAAATAAAACATGCTGTGAGAGAGATCCCAGAGGAGTGTCAGGCAGTGAACGCGTGTCTCCTGCACTTGTCCTCAAAGACGTAAAAAGGCCGTCAGGTAGAAGAGGTACCACACTTCCCGTCTGGGGCTCCAGAAGGCAAAACCGGTGGCTATTTTCTAACTAAATGATTTTGAAAGCCTGTTTGTGCAGAGCCCTCTGGTAAGGGAGAATGATTTAGGAGTGGAAAGCTGAGCAGAAGATGAAGATGTGACTGTGGCTGCCAGTTATGGGGAAACTCATTTAAGTCGAGAGAAGAGAAAACTTCAGAAAGTAGAAGAGGCCACATGAGCGGATTAGTCCCCTTTGCTGGAGGGGTCCCCAAAGAGCCTCCTGCATCTTGAATGGGGAAGAGGAAATCTATGCTGCTAGAGCATGCACGCATGCATCTGTGCTCAGTCATGTCTGATTCTTTGAGACCCCCTGGAGCATAGCCTGCCTGGCTCCTCTGTCCGTGGTATTTTATGGGCAAGAATACTGGAGTGGGTTGCCATTTGCTTCTCCAGTGATCTTCCTGACCCTGGGATTGAACCTGTGTCTTTTGTGTTTCCTGCATTGGTAGGTGGATTCTTTAATCACAGTACCACCTGGAAAGAGGGGACTTGTGCTGCTGGAGCAAGGGTCAGCAAATTACTGACCTTGGGCCAGATCCTTTCCCTACCTCCTTTTATAAATTTTTATCAGGACCCAGCCATGCCGGTTAAGTGGACAGGACTGCATTCATGTTGTAACCATAGAGGTGAGTAGTGACAAGACCATGTGACCTACAAAGCCTAGATTATTTGCTATCTGCCCCTGTATAAAAAAAAGTTTGAGGGTCCTAAAAAGGAGTGGATACAGTGATACATAAAATCCTTTCTAATTCTCCAAATGTAAGGGATTGAGAGAGAAGGTGATTGGATTGGCAGAGGGATTGACAGAGAAGGCCATTCCATATGACCACTTGGGCAGATCTCAAGGGGAGTAAGTCAGTGTACCTGGGATGCTGCCAAAAGACTCATTCCAACATCCATTCATTTGTTCACTCATTCATTCTTTTTGCCTCCAACGTGCTGTTGGCCAGTGTAGACAGTAAACTGAACCGTTTTTTTGCCTGCTCTTAGTAAAGTAAGCATAAATTCTTGCATGAGCTGTTGGTATTTTGATAAGAACTTGCCTGAATGGAAATACTCATTAAGTTCAGTGTTTATAATCAAGTTTTATGGAGTTATTTTATTTTAAGTATAATAGTTTCACCTAGACACAACTTAGAATTTATTCACGTGTTTGGTTTAATCGTAGAATGCGAGAAATGGTTGTTCTAAAATGAAAACCTCACTGTATTGGCAGAAGATGCAGCTCCCGGTGTTAAGAATAGGATGTACATTACTATTCATGCCTTTTTAATTGATTAGCCTTTAAGGCTTCTGGAAGCCTTTAAAAGTTGTTTTGTCAACATTAGACCAGCTGCTGTGTAATTATGGTAGCTCTTCTTGCAGTTAAATTCTTTTAATAACGTGTTCAATCTGCCGATGCCAAAGTGCTTTGAACCTGTGATATATACTATAGAGAGCTTTTGTTTTTACTTACAGATGGTTGGTGCTGTTTTCTGGGCAACTCTGTAGAATTTTCACGGAAATTTTAAAGATGAATTACTTCAAATGGGAGGCAAATGAATCTGAACATCCGGTTCCTCTCCCCCCCCGATAAAAATTGTTCATATGTGACTTGAATTTTGAACTTGACTTGAAATAACCTAAATGTGCTTATTAAAATAAAATCTGCTCCTTGAGACATTTTAAAGGCTCTTTGCAAGCCTGACTCTAAAGCTTGTAAATCAAAACTTTTTGGCACCGGTCAGATGATGGTAAAAGCAGTGGGGCTTATGATAAAGATCGTTGCTTAATGAGGAACCAGGCACGGTTGTTCTGCTCTCCATGCAGGACACGGAAGCTTCACTCAGAAAACCAATTTCAAATTTAGCACTGTGTTAGGCTATTTTTCAAAGGAGTTCTATCCTGAAGTCTGGCATGAGAAGGTATAACTAGGTAGGGACTGGTGTCCAAAAGATGCAAACAGAAGATTCTGGGCTTCTTTCCTCCTGATCCACTCTCTGCCCTGCCCACTTTGTGCCCCATTTCTATGGACAGATGACACTGGTGCTTAAGGGAGGTGAGAGGTGCGGGTGGTGATGAGGGTGGCTATGGAGCTTGCTCCTGACAGCTCAAGCCTTTTGGGTCACATCTTCCCTATGGCGTTTGAAGAGAAAAGGCAAGGTAGCACCTGGAGGAACAAGAGACTCGACGGGGCCACAGCTGGCTCTCTCTGGCCTCTTTGTCCCTTGTTTGTCTGAAGTGAATTCCTCAATCACTTGTGCTCATCCTTTCCCTCCACTTTGTGGTTAAGGGGGCTGGGAGTGAAACTGACACTTTACTGTATGAAAAAGCTGGTCTGTTTCAAGATTAAGTAGGTGTTCAGGAGTATTAATAATCTGCTGAATCTGGAGAAGAAGTTCTGGACTGTGTTGGCTTTTATAATGGTAGAATCTGCTGAAAATTATTTCTTCCATTCATTTACTCAGGAAGTGACGATTTATTTGCCTTGGGAGCTCTTGAGCCCTGAGAAGTGACAGATTTGGGAGGTTTGAGAACCCATGGACAGTGAGATGTAGGGCATTTGTGTGTTCTGAAGTAGCTGTTGAAACTCTGTTCTAAAGAGAACTAGAGTTTGTTTAATTAAAAGTTGCCTAGATTAATTATATATTTTCCTGTGGGACAAAGTTCAATCCTGGTAAATGGCTTCCTCTTTTCAAAGGTATATTGAATGTTAATACAGGATGTTTTTGATGTTTCAGACTGGTAGTATAGGCTACCCAGATGTGACCCAAGAAAACTAGCTTTATGTTTTCTGAGTCTTAATGTTCTCTCTCCAAATATCAAAACTTGTTACTATCATTATGTATTTTTGATGATGTCACCTTTTGTGAAGGTACATAGTGTTCATTGATATGACAGGAATTAAATCTGCTTACCAGTGTCAATTCTAATTGCTTGCATGAAACCTTGTCTTCTAATCAATCTTATCACATCAACATTTTATTTGCTTTTACCTACAATATATATCACATTAGGATTTTATATGCTTTCTCAAAGCCTCACATACAGTTTTAGAAAATTAAAAACTTTGGAAACTTCTCAGAGCTGCAAAATTGTTCCACAGTCAACTCACATCATCTTGAGATTGCATTGAATCAGGGAGCGGAGATGTTGGGTTTAACTTCTGGTGCTGAAACTTGATAAGCATAAACCTACATGTATATATATGTGCATATATACATACACGAGTGATCAGTTCCTAAAGAATCCCACAATCAGTGAGAAGAAGAACTTGTACACACTTGGATGGCTTTGGAATCTTAGAGGTCTTTGCTTCTCAATCTACTCTTCCCTCTAAGGCTCCTATTATATTAATAGGTACTCAGGCATTAAATCTTTTTATGATTTTTATCAAATATTTTGATTCTTGTTTACAAGCAGTGAATATCTAATTTTGACTCAAATATTTAATATTAACTAATAAATAACTCAAGTTAATTTAGAAAAATTTATTTTTCAAGGATTATCTTGTGTGTGGAGCAGAATGGATCTTTTTCTTACCCCTACCTTATTCTTTTGGACTCTATAAGGATTTGCCTTTGCACTCTGGGACACTCTGCTTAACTAATAGTGTATTTTTATGGTGTTGGACTGTGTCACCTCTCTCTTAAATGAATAAATGGAGGATTAATTAAAGGAAGAATCAGTCAATAAAACTGCTGGAAGACCAAGGCTATATAACTGAGTCTCACTAGCAAGGATTTGAATGTATCCAGTATTCTCTTCCTATCTCTTGGTTTCTCTGACCTTGTTTCGATTCTTTCTTACTGCAGCCCAGGTGCAGAGAAGGTGACCTCAGATGCTCCTGAGATACATCTCATAGTTTATCCCACCACGTGGGACTGACTCATGCTCTCTGTTCCCAGAATCAGTAGTCCTGAAGAAGAGAGCTGATTGGTGGAGCCTGGGACAGATGTCAACTTGAACCAATCAGCTGTGCCCTGGGTAGACCCACACTGTACTTGTCATTGGTGGCTCCTTTTCTTTCAGTTGGTAAAAGGAGACTCAGTGTAGTGGCTGGGGAAGTTTGAACCACGTGAGATGTTTTCCTTCCCCCATTTGTGGGCACATCATCTTTTTCTCACCAACCATGACTACTGGCCTCTTCCAGATGCCTTCTTTTCCTGTCACATCTACCTTGCATGCTGCTGCTTTTCATGGTTTAGTGAATAACCTGGGACAAGACATAGTGTGCATAGGAGAGTTCCTGGGTCAGTGATTTAGAGCAGGCCTCTTCTGCCCTTTTCCCTTCAGTCCCAGTGATGCCACTCTTCCTTTTCAGAATGGCGAGTGAATTGGCAGTGCAGAAGGCAGATGAAAAGATGAAATGATGAAGTGTGCTTTTGGCCCAGGAAATAATGTCCTTTTCTAAAGGCTAAATATTTTCTCAGGATGAATAGATCAATCATGAGTCCAAAATTTCATGACTACCTTAGGAGATATTTGATTCTTTATGTATGTATAACATATGTTTATGTTGGAGAAACTATACTTTGGGTTTTGCTATATTTCCTAAACTCCAGGAGTTGGTGATAGACAGGGAGGCCTGGCATGCTGCAGTTCATGGGGTTGCAAAGAGTTGGACACGACTGAGCAATTGAACTGAACTGAACTGATATTTCCTAATTTGTTTTCATTATCCAAATTCATTTGCACATACTTTTAGGCTAAGAAAATTTCTAAACCCACTTAACATGTGACTCTTCAAAAATTTAGTGGGATCCTCTGTGTGTTCACTTAAATAAGAGTCATTCTTTTGTTCCCCCAAGTTAATGGTGCTCACTCAGCTCACTTATGTTCTGCTTCTGACAGCCATTCAGCAGTAATGCATCCCCAAAGGAGTTGCAGTTGATTTCTAAATCTTGTGTTTTCAGCTGCTGCCTAGTTATCCTGCCCTGATTGGCATTTTAACCACTGAATTAGATTTTTCTCATACTAAAGGAAGCTTTATGAGCTTTAACTTTGAGTGCCTGTATCGCAGTCTGATGTTTGCGTTTAACTGACCCTGAGTAAGCACGTTTTGCTCAAAATTGCCTTGTCTCCTAAGACTGAGGGAGAGTTTAGATGCAGCTCCCTGACTCTCTCAGGGTTCAGCTGCGTGTGCTTCAGGGTGGCTCTGTTGGTTAACACATTAATAATAGTTTCACCCAGCACATGTTAACATGTTCACTTTATTTCTGCCATCAATGATGATCATACTCCCTGAGAACTGCTTCTCTGGGCTTGTTGACTGATACGACCATAAATATACCTCTGAAGGCTAAAGCTGTAGCTGTTTCAGCACAGATGGAACAAAAATAAATGTCCCACTGTGTTAGTATTACAGATTATCTTCCAACAGTGGCATGAAATTTAAGGTGGTAATAGTTTAATTCTGGGCTTGCCTGGCGGCACAGCGGTAAAGAATTCACCTGCCATTGCAAGAGATGCAAGAGACACAGATTCGATCCCTGAGTCAGGAAGATCCCCTGGAGAAGGAATATTAGGCAACACACTCTAGTATTCTTGCCTGGAAAATCCCACCGACAGAGGAGCCTGGCAGGTTACAGTCCATGGGGTCACAAAGGGTTAGACACGACTGAGCGCGCGCGCACACACACACACACACACACACACACACACACACACACACACAGTTTTAATTTCTACTCTTTTTGTTTATATAATGGCAGAATGACTATAATTTTAAAAAAATAATCAAATAAGTTTTGCTGACCACATTGTGTACATGGTTCATTGTTTGCCCTGAAAGTCATTAAATATTTTATATTTAAAAAACACCACTACCTCTGGACATTCTTACTTCTAATTATTGATAATAAAAACAAAATTGTTCTCTGGGTCTATAAATGGATTTTGAGGAAAGGAATATATCTTTGCCTTAGAGATACCAAATCATGATGTTTCTTCTTCTGTTATCAAGTGTATCCATTCAGTCAACAAATATAAATTGGGTACCTACCTTTTTTACTTCTGAAAACTTAAGATTAGGGAGATATGGACAAATAACAAACTTCCAGGAAAGAATTATAGACTTGAGAGAAGGTGGAACACAAAGGAGGGAGTGGTAAAGATCGGGGAAGACTTCATTAGAAGATGCCGAAGGGGCCATCTGCCCTGGGAGGACGAGAAGGGAGAAAGAAGGATCAAGACACAGGCGTAAAGCAGCACGATCAGCTGAAAGAGGCCATATGTTTGAACACAATTGTGGTGAAGGGCATGTGTGGCTATAAGTGGAACATGGAAAAAGTAGGTTAGAGGCCTCAGCAGGGAGTGGTTTTACATATACATTAGTATATATGACATATATGTCTTATTTGGGCACGTGTACACATACACACATGTGTATACACATGTGTATACATACACACATGTATACATGCCTATATGAACATACTGTGTGTATCCAATTATGTAATATTGATTTAATTATGGATATTAATATTTTCAGTCTTTTTGTTACCTGTTCCTAAACTTAAGAGGACATGAATTCTCCTGTCATCCTGTCTGGGGAAGTATAAGAATTTTGTGGGGTAGAAAAGAAAGGTGAATCCATTGTTTGAAAAACCCACAAGATTACTGTGCTAAATCCCTGTGTCCACCCCACTAAGAATTACAGCTAAACTCAGTAGAAGCCACTGACTAGTTTTAAGTTATTTTCCCTTTTAATACTAGTGACCTCATTAGAGTACTATCTCAATTTATTATTCTTTGAATAAAAGACTTTAAACATTACTTGCCTCCTCCCTCTCTAGGCTCTCATGATTCCTCATGTAATTTTTCAATATTTAATAAGAAAATTCATTTTGCCCTATTGGCACAAACACATTTTAAAGACTAACAGGAAAGGAGTATTTTGGGGAAAGAATACAAAAATGAAGGTGGAACAGAAAGTAGAAGCTATTATTTAGTTTCCCATCTTTGATTTTCATGACACAGTTCATTTCCAGGATGCCTATGGGAGAAGCACTGTGGCCAGAGTATGGCCGGCACAGTACCTTGTGCATAGTAGGCCTGCAGTGGTTGTTAGTGCCCTTGTCCTCCCTTTCAAGCTATAGCCATTTTCTTTTTAAAAATCAGAATCCATCAGAGTCTCTTTTAGTGGCTAATATCAAGTAACTGGGAGAAGTGTTTGAGAAGAAAATAATGACTCAGATGTTAGACCTGTATAAGTTAGAATGAGAAGGAAATTGAATGATTATCTAATACCCTCACCTCTCACTTTGTTGAGAGGGAAACCAAGGTCCTGAGAATTTGAGCAACTTATCCAAACTCATAGAACTGATAAATATGGGGAAAGGACCAGAGCCCAGGTCCTCTGACTCCAAATGTCAGATCTTTTCAGTCTCGCAGACACGTTGATGTTGTATTTGCATGCTTTCCATTTTCAGTAAACATTCAGAATTACCCCTCCATAAAGGTTCTAATCAGTGCATCTGAAACACATCCCTCCATTAACCGCCCTCTCTTTTTCTGCTTAGTTTTTTTTTTTTTTTGGACCATTTATTGGCATCAACATCCACCAGCTGCCTGAGCTAGTCATTTCAGTATCTCTTTTGTCTCCATCTTGTATTCACTTAGTCCTGTTGATTTCACTTTGGAAATGTGTCTGAAATCCACTTTTCTTTCATTTCCTGTATTGCTTCCTTGATTGAATCTTTCTTCTTTTCTTCTCAGGACAATTCAAGGAGCTTGTAAGCTAGGTCTGCCTTCTGTGATTCACTCTCCTCACTGCCTGCAGAGTGTTTTTGTAAACACACATCTGAGTGATGGGTTCAGCAGCTTTCAATGTCTTTTAATTCTGTAAAGGCCCTCTCTTTCACTGCCCTCTATGATATGACCTTAGTGTCTCTCTTCAACATTTCCTTCTGTCATTTTTCTCCACCTTTTGTCTCCCAGGCTCTAATCACACCAGCCTGTTCAATATTTAGCTTTTTCATGTGCTTTCCTGGGAAGCTCTTTAACCACAAGTTTAAGCACATATCGATGTCTGATTCTATGTATCACTCTCATGAGGCCCTCTCTTCCTTTCTTGGTTGAGATACATGGATCTGTCCTCTGTTAATCCAGAGCACTCTGTTTATACTTCTGCAATAGCTCTGAGTGGTGGTGTTTGATGAGTGCTAGAATTCGTTTTCTTTTTTAAAAATATGCCTTATCAATATTTTTTAAAAATAAGTTTTATTCGATAGTCTGTTAACTCCTTGAGCTCAGCAGTTGTATCGGATTCATTGGCACCTGAGGCAGACTAAATAGTGATCCCTCCAAAATGTCCACATCTTAATCCCTGGAGCCTATGAGTGTTACCTTCCATGGCAAAAGAGATTCTATAGATGTGATTAAGGATCCTGAGATGAGTGATTGTCTTGATAGTCCTGGTGGACCCATTGTAATCACAGGGTCCTTATAAGAAGGAGGCCGAAGGGTCAGGGCAGAGAATGTGGTGTGATGAGCAAGCAGAGGAGAGCAGAGGTAATTAATAGAAGCAGAGGTTGGAATGATGTACTTTGAAGATGGAGGAAGGGACCACCAGCCAAGGAATGCAGGTGGTTCCTAGAAGCTAAAAAGGCAAGGTTCTTCCTTAGAGCCTCCAGAAAAAACACAACTCTGCTCACCCTTGATTTTAGCTCAGTGAGACCTGGTTCAGATTTTATACCTCCAGAACTAAGAGATAATAAATTTGTGAAAGTGCTTTGAGATGTATCAAGCACACAGGTATGCTGTTTATCATTATGTATTTTGTTGCCTGTATATTGTCCACATTCTCGTGGACCAGGATTACATGGCTCATTAGCTATGATAGCTGACTCGTTTGATAAGTATGAGCTTAACCTACTCGATGAACACATTTGATAAAAATAAAAATACCCATTTCCCCTCTGAGTAATCATTCTTATATTTTGGATCATTGATACTAAAAACCTTGAGCTCACAATTTAGTCTCTGGCATAGAGCTTTTTTTTTTTTTTTTTTAATGAATCCTTCTCATCGCGCTCCTGAGGGAATGTTGGTACTGTATAGCCTGCAGGAGAGTAGGGCTGGTGAAGGCTTGCATGGTGATTTCAGCAGCTTTCCAGTGGGGTTCTTTGGGATAGTGAAAGTGAAAGTTGCTCAGTTGTGTCCGACTCTTTGTGACCCCATAGACTATACAGTCTGTGAAGTTCTCCAGGCCAGTACTGGAGTGGGTAGCCTCTCCCTTCTCCAGGGGATCTTTCTTCCCAACCCAGGATTGAACCCAGGTTTCCCACATTGCAGGGATAATGGGGCAATGAATCCATTGAAGATGCTTGTCATTTGTGGTGGAGAATCCTAGGCTGGGGCTGAATTGCAAATCCTGGGGTGTCCTAACTCAAGGAGATCAGCAGTTTACAAAGAAAGCCAGTGAGGTGAATGTGATTGTTTTTTCTGCCTGTCCTGCCTTTGCCTACAAGATTACTTTTCTTTATGGTGCTTTAATTGCTCATTGTCTGCCATTTGGTTTTGAGGTTAGTTGATGAAAGTGAAAGAGGAGAGTGAAAAAGTTGGCTTAAATCTCAACATTCAGAAAACAAAGATCATGGCATCCGGTCCCATCACTTCATGGGAAATAGATGGGGAAACAGTGGAAACAGTGTCAGACTTTATTTTGGGGGGCTCCCAAATCACTGCAGATGGTGACTGCAGCCATGAAATTAAAAGACGCTTACTCCTTGGAAGAAAAGTTATGACCAACCTAGATAGCATATTCAAAAGCAGAGACATTACTTTGCCTACTAAGGTCCATCTAATCAAGGCTGTGGTTTTGCCACTGGTCATGTATGGATGTGAGAGTTGGACTGTGAAGAAGGCTGAGCACTGAAGAATTGATGCTTTTGAACTGTGGTGTTGGAGAAGACTCTTGAGAGTCCCTTGGACTGCAAGGATATCCAACCAGTCCATTATGAAAGAGATCAGCCCTGGGATTTCTTTGGAAGGACTGATGCTAAAGCTGAAATTCCAATACTTTGGCCACCTCGTGCGAAGAGCTGACTCGTTGGAAAAGACTGATGCTGGGAGGGATTGGAGCCAGGAGGAGAAGGGGACAACAGAGGATGAGATGGCTGGATGGCATCACTAACTTGATGGACGTGAGTCTGAGTGAACTCCGGGAGTTGGTGATGGACAGGGAGGCCTGGCGTGCTGTGATTCATGGGGTCGCAAAGAGTCAGACTCGACTGAGCGACTGAACTGAATTGAACTGAGATCATCAGGACAATGGAAGGCTAAGATGTGACCTACCCAGACTTAAACTGATTGGCAGGTTCTCAACTTTTTAAAATACTAATGAGCTACAGGATGTCTAGTTGGGATTGAGATGATACCTGTCTAAAAAGGAGCACTTTTTTAAATGATTTATTGTTTCTTTTGTTTAACCACCCATAGTGTATGGTCTACAGAGCTGAAGTATTTGATACACGTTCAAGGCAATTCCAACTATACTGAACGGGGTAATATCCCAACATAAAATGATAGTGTGATAGGCATCCTTAAGTGTACATTTTTGTTCCTCTATTGGATTATTTCCTTGGGATGAATTCTTAGATGTAGAATTAGTCAACCAAGGGGATGAACTTTAAAACAAAAGCAAAGTAAAAACCAAACAAAATTAAAAAATTATTGGTACATATTAAGAGATTGCTCTCTTTAAAAACTGTATTAATTTACATTCCCATTAGTAGTGTATGAGAATGCTTATCTCACTGCAAGTTTGCCAATGCTCACTTACTCAATAAATATTTATAGAGGTCATACAATCTTCCAGGTTCAGACATTTTTGAAAAGTTTTCAGAAGTGCCCCAGGTGATTTGAAGTGTAGCTAGGCCGAGAACCACTGGTTTGGTTGATGGAAAACGATAAGGAGATTTTCTCTCATCTCTGTGGTCTGAATGTCTCTTCCTATCTCATTAAAAATAGACCAATTTCATTAGGTCATCGCTGTTTTATTTACATAGGACACGGTATTCCTGTAAGCCCTTTCACACTCAGTGTAACATCATCTTGAAGCAGTAATTCATAGCAGTCTCAACTATGGGCTTAGTAATCCTCTGCCCACACAGAGCTTTCCAGTATTCAGATACTTCTGTCAGGTGGTGTTATCTTTCAACAGAGCGGCAGCTTCTTGTTTGCAAAGTGCTTCGCCAATATGATCTCATTTAATTACTGCAGTTACCTTTTGATTCTGGCATTTTTTTTTTTTTACAGAAAAGGAGAAAGACCACAGTTAATAAGTAACTTTTTTCTAAGGTCACACAAGTAGTGATCATGTGTTAGGTGTTAGGTGCTGACTCAACACAGGTCTTCTGACTTCAAGCCCAGAGTTTCTAATGCTGTGTCATAACCTGCCATTGGGATTTCTCTAGTTCTGCTCCACAACTGGAGCAGTTTTGGAGCAGAACTGGATTCTAGTTTATGCTAGGACCCAGTTATTGGGTTGTTTTAGGTTACTTTATTTAGTGTCTGCAGGTTTCACCGTGCTGTCCTTTGCTCATTTTCTTGCCTGTGTGATCATCTACAATTCTAAGCATCTAGAGTAGCATTTCTCAGCTTCTTTTTTCATTATTTCTCCCTCACCAAGAGGAAAAATAATTTAAATTTTTTCTAATGAGAGAAATTAAATACTAAGGAATAAGATCTTATCAAGTAGGATTAAGTTTTGGAGGGCCATTACCTATTGTTATATGTAAAATCTTTTTGCCTCCTAGAAACCAATTCTCATCTTCTTGGTGGCCCAAAAATACTGTTAATGGACAAACTAACTTAGATGACCTTAACCTTGGCTGTCAAGGCGGAGGTGGAACTTACAGATGGAACTGGCATATGTGTGTGGTAGTGGTGGTTTAGTCACTAAGTCGTGACCTACTGTTAGGGGCATATATTAAACTGATATTACTCTTTACCAAAGTCTGTTTCAGTTCAGTTCAGTTCAGTCGCATTCGACTCCCTGTGACCCCATGAACCACAGCATGCCAGGCCTCCCTGTCCATTGCCAACTCCCAGAGTTTACCCAAACTCATGTCCATTGAGTCAGTGATGCCTCTAACCATCTTACCCTCTGTCGTCCCCTTCTCCTCCTGCCTTCAATCTTTCCCAACATTAGTCTTTTCAAATGAGTCAGCTCTTCGTATCAGGTGGCCAAAATATGGGAGTTTCAGCTAGAAAACTACAAACCAGCTAATCACTTAAAAGTCAGCAGTGCTTCATATGAATTGCTAATGATTTAAATATGCATTCCATATGATCCAACCACCTGGATATCAAACTTGTCTTGGTTTTCCAGATGCTGTGTAGGTCATGTGAGATAATGTCTTCCCTTTCCACCCACTGCCTACTTTTTTATGAGCTTTGTATGGGCTGTTGTCTACCTGTTGCCCCAGCTCTAGGCTCAGCTTTTAGATTTATTAGTTTCAGATTTGTGGCAAGTACCTATGTTTCCATGGACAAAGAAGCCTGGCAGGCTGCAGTCCATGGATTGCAAAGAGTTGGACACGACTGAGCATGCACACACATATGTTTCCATTTATAATGTCAGAGAAATAAATGCTGGCATGTTCAGAGACAGGAAAACACTGTATTGGTAGATAAAGACTGTCCCATGTTGGGCTTGACTGGCTGCCACCAGCTCTGGTATCCTCTGACCTTTGGCAAGAATGTAAGTGGGAATCAAGGGCTCCAGGTAGCTTCTGTTTGTTTTTGCAAGAGAGCCACATCTGAGGGTTTGAGAAGATGCCAGATTTTACAAACACAGAGCCAAAGAAAAGAACAAGGATGGCAGGGAGGGGCCAGGCATTGGGAAGGGAGGAGTACCTTGCAGGGAGTAGAGGTTGGCAGAAAATCAGCTTTCATTTGTTTCTATCGGTAGGATCTTCAAGATTAACATGCTAATTTCTTTATTGAAGTCCAACAAGATTTTGTCATTTATCAGGATTCATAGAGTACCTATTTATAGAAGTACGAATAAAAGTGAGTGATCCATGAAAGGTGACATGCATCTAAAAATTTAATAAGATTTAAAAGTTAAATAAACCAACGGAGCCTGCTGTTTTCTCCAGAGCCCCTTTACAAGTTTTAACCTGGTTTCCTTTTTTTTTCCTCCTCTTCATTTTACACAATATCTTCTGTGATGTCTTTAGCCTCAGCTTTTAGAACATTAAAGCTTGCTTTTAGAGGAAATTTCATTTTTAGTTGTGATACTGAGCAAAGGACTCATATGCCCGTGGGGTGTAACCAAACTCTAACAGTGGATGTTTGCTGCAAAGTAAGAGAAGGGAATGGCAAACCACTTCAGTATTCTTGTCTTGAGAACCCCATGAACAGTATAAAAAGGCAAAAGATAGGACACTGAAAGGTGAACTCCCCAGGTCGGTAGGTGCCCAATATGCTACTGAAAATCGGTGGAGAACTAACTACAGAAAGAATGAAGGGACAGAGTCAAAGCAAAAACAACACTCAGTTGTGGATGTGACTGATGATGGAAGTAAAGTCCGATGCTGTAAAGAGCAATATTGCATAGGAACCTGGAATGTTAGTTCCATGAGTCAAGGCAAATTGAAAGTGGTCAAACAGGAGATGGTAAGAGTGAACATTGACATTTTAGGAATCAGAGAACTAAAATGGAATGGGTGAATTTAACTCAGATGACCATTTTACTACTACTGTGGGCAACAATCCCTTGGAAGAAATGGAGTAGCCATCATAGTCAACAAAAGAGTCTGAAATGCAGTACTTGGATGCAATCTCAAAAACGACAGAATGATCTCTGTTCATTTCCAAGGCAAACCATTCAGTATCACAGTAATCCACGTCTATGCCCCAATCAGTAATGCTGAAGAAGCTGAAGTTGAATGGGTCTATGAAGACCTACAAGATCTTCTAGAACTAACATCCAAAAAGATGTCCTTTTCATAATAGGGGACTAGAATGCAAAAGTAGGAATTTAAGAAATAACTTGGAGTAATGGACAGTTGGCCTTGTAGTACAGAATGAAGCAGGGCAAAGACTAACAGACTTTTGCCAAGAGAACACACTGGTCATAGCAAACCCACTTCCAACAACACAATAGAAGACTCTACACATGGACATCACCAGATGATCAATACCGAAATCATATTGATTATATTCTTTAAAGCCAAAGATGGAGAAGCTCTCTGTATAATCAGCAAAAACAAGACTGGGAGCTGACTGTAGCTCAGATCATGAGCTCATTATTGCCACATACAGACTTAAATTGAAGAAAGTAGGGAAAACCACTAGACCATTCAGGTATGACATAAATCAAATCCCTTATGACTAGCCAATGGAAGTGACAAATAGATTCAAGAGATTAGATCTGATAGACAGAGTCCCTGAAGAACTCTGGATGGAGGTTCATGACATTGTACAAGAGACAGGGATCAAGACCATCCCCATGGAAAAGAAATGTAAAAGGCAAAATGCTTGTCTGAGGAGGCCTTACAAACATCTATGAAAAGAAAAGAAGCGAAAGGCAAAGGAGAAAAGGAAAGATATAAGCATCTGAATGCAGAATTCGAAAGAATAGCAAGGAGAGATAAGAAAGCCTTCCTCAGTGATCAGTGCAAAGAAATAGAGGAAAACAATACAATGGGAAAGACTAGAGATATCTTCAAGAAAATTAGAGATACCAAGGGAACTTTTCATGCAAAGATGGGCACAATAAAGGACAGAAATAGTATGGACCTAACAGAAGCAGAAGATATTAAGAAGAGGTGACAAGAATACACAGAAGAGCTACACTAAAAGATCTTCATGACGCAGATAATCATGATGGCATGATCCCTCACCTAGAGCCAGACATCCTGGAATGTGAAGTCAAGTGGGCCTTAGGAAGCATCACTATGAACAAAGCTAGTGGAAGTGATGGAATTCCAGTTGAGCTCTTTCAAATCCTAAAAGATGATGCTGTGAACGTGGTGCACTCAATATGCCAGCAAATTTGGAAAACTCAGCAATGGCCACAGGACTGGAAAAGGTCAGTTTTCATCCTAATCCCAAAGAAGGGACAATGCCAAAGAATGTTCAGACTACAACACAATTGCACTCATCTCACACGCTAGCAAAGTAAAGCTCAAAATTCTCCAAGCCAGGCTTTAACAGTATGTGAACTGTGAACTTCCAGATGTTCAAGCTGGATATAGAAAAAGCAGAGGAACCAGAGATCAAATTGCCAACATCTGCTGAATCATGGAAAAAGCAAGAGAGTTCCAGAAAAATATCTATTTCTTCTTTATTGACTATGCCAAAGCCTTTGACTGTGTGGATCACAATAAACTGTGAAGAATTCTTCAAGAGATGGAAATACCAGACCACCTGACCTGCCTCCTGAGAAATGTGTATGCAAGTCAAGAAGCAACAGTTAAAGCTGGACATGGAACAACAGACTGCTTCCAAATTGGGAAAGGAGTATATCAAGGCTGTATATTGTCACCCTGTTTATTTAACTTATACGCAGAGTACATTATGAGGAATGCTAGACTGGATTAATACAAGCTGGAATCAAGATTTCTATGAGAATTATCGATAACCTCAGATATGACACCACCCTTATTTCAGAAAGCGAAGAAGAACTAAAGAGTTTATTGATGAAAGTGAAAGAGGAGAGTGAAAAAGTTGGCTTAAAACTCAACATTCAGAAATCAAAGATCATGGCAACTGGTCCCATCACTTCATGGCAAATAGATGAGGAAACAGTGGAAACAGTGTCAGACTTTATTTTCTTGGGCTCCAAAATCACAGAAGATTGTGACTGCAGCCATGAAATTAAAAGGTGCTTGCTCCTTGGAAAAAAGTTATGACCAACCTAGATAGCATATTAAAAAGCAGAGATATTACTTTGCCAACAAAGGTCCATCTCGTCAAAGCTATGGTTTTTCCAGTAGTCATGTTTGGATGTGAGAGATGAACTAGAAAGAAAGCTGAGCACTGAAGAACTGATGTTTTTGAACTGTGCTGTTTGAGAAGACTCTTGAGAGACACTTGGACAGCATGGAGGTCCAACCAGTCCATCCTAAAGGAGATCAGCCCTTAATATTCATTGGAAGGACTGATGCTGAAGCTGAAACTCCAATACTTTGGCCACCTGATGTGAAGCACTGACTCATTTGAAAAGACCCTGATGCTGGGAAAGATTGAAAGTGGGAGGAGAAGCAGACCATAGAGGATGAGATGGTTGGGTGGCATCACTGACTCAATGGGCATGAGTTTGAATATGCTTCAGGAGTTGGTGATGGACAGGGAAGCCTGGTGTGCTGCATTCCATGGGATTGCAAAGAGTTGGACATGACTGAGCAACTGAACTGAACTGAGTATTCCTTTGCAGGGCACCCAGCAAAGGAGAGGCAGACAAGCCACAGAACCACTCCACCTTGGTCTTGGAGTTAAGGGTATTTTAAAAGGGAGAGAAAAAGAAACTGGGGTTAATCACCTCTTGTGATATTTCTGTGACAGTTCTTAATTGCAGCTTTGGAATCAGGATATTTCTGGCTTATGATTCTCTGGCCAGGTGCTCTCTGGCAAGGTGGGCTCATCTTGCCCTGGAGAAGCACACTCAGTTTATCCCTTAAGGATGATATCACCAATAGCAATTTTAGTTATCAAGATGAATAGTCTTCTTCACAGGATTGAAGTCAGAGAGGACAGGAAAGGAGTTGGGATCCTGGCTCACATGAGTTTACTCTCCATTTACAGAACAATCACTGCTGAAGAACATAGGTGAGAATGTCTGGCCATGCCTAGGGTTTCCTCTTCTATCCATGGCTTCATTTACCAGAGGATCTGGGAGATTTTTCCATTCATCTTGCATTTGTATGCACTCAGTTGCTCAGTTATGTCTGACTCTTTTCAGCGCTATAGACTATAGCCCGCCAGGCTCCTCTGTCGCTGGGATTTCCCAGGCAGGAATACTGGAGTGGGTTGCCATTTCTTTCTCTAGAGGATCTTCTTGACCCAGGGATCAAACCTGCAGCAACTTCATTGGCAGGTGGACTCTTTACCACTAAGCCATGTGGGAAGCCCTCCATCATCTTAAGCCAGGCTAAATGAAGTTTACCAGCACAGTGGTTCAAGGGACATTTATGTAGAGAAAGAAAGAGCAAGTAGACTTATTTGCTATTACATAGTCTAAAGAAATAGGTTTCTTTCCCTGTAGGAAATGTTCTGGTTTAGTTCATCAAAGGAGGATGGGGTGATGATTTTATCCACAAGACTTTCTTATCCTCCTAACCTCCCAAAACTTCACACGGAAGAGTAAGCAAGTTTTCTTTCAAGTTTAGGAAGCAAAACTATGGTCGATGATAATTCCTCCTTTGTATCAGTAACCAACATTTTTTGAGTGCCTTTTGTGTCAGGAATCATTCCAACAAAACCATGACTGCCACTTAGCCAGCATCAGAAAGCCTCATCAGCTGATATGCTTAGCACATGTTTAGCTGAGATGCCAAAGGGTACAGAGTGCAAGATTCTAGTAACAGATGCTTGGTAAGATTTATTTTGTCAACCTTTCAAGACTTGGGTAAATCTTCAAAATACTCCCAGTCAATCCTAATTTAGGTTTGGGATTTCTCTTCTTGATCCTGGGGAATGGTACTGGACCGTTTAGGGAGCCAAAACAAGCCCCAAGGACTCTGCTTCCTGTGCAAAAAGGCTTTAGAAATTCCAAACCCTGGGAAGGTGTCTCTTTGGACTTCAGGTCTCAGGAAAGTCTGATGTCCCAGGGGGCTGACTTCCCTAGGCTCTTTATTGGAATTGGCCCTTATTCTGGACAGAGGACAAAATCAGGGATTTTGCCTTAAAAATACAGATTCAATAACCTTTCTCCAGGGTAAAATTATAATGGTGAATGGGTGCCGGTGAGGCTTTATCCAAATTTAAGCTGCCCCACCACAGCTCATCCTTGTTAATTCCCAATACTTGTAGCACAACTCACCTGGTAAGACCTTAAGCCTGATAAAGTCCCCCTCCACTATTAAGACTGTAACTGTACACTGCATTCATGCTGTCAACTTCTGTCAGGTTGAAGTCTCTGTTTGGATCAAAAGAGTAGCCTGAGTGAATCTGCCTGGCAGATTAGTTATCCAGATTGGCTCAAAGCCCATGAGTAGAAATGTTAATCCCTGTGTTTTCTTAAATACCTAGGGACAGTTCATGGGAACAGCTTAATCTGGAATGCTGTGTGGATTTCATTCTCACTTGTTAATTAATAAGCTCTTGTAGGGACTTGAGAGTCTGGAGCTGAACACCTGACTCAGGTGACTCCAGGATGTTACTGTCTTAAAGCTGGTCTCATCATGAACGTACAGGAGCATTTGAAGAGTTTGATATAGTTTAGGAAAAAAAAAAATCTCTATAAGTCAACTTGTATGGTGTTCAAGAACAAGCAAAATGAGTCCACTGTAATAAAGGCCTGAAAAGTGATAACCTGTGGAAAGAGTTGGGACAGGGCAGAAGATGAGCTTTCTGGAGTATAAGAAATGTTCTATATCTTGCTCACATTGTTGTCGTGAAGTTGTGTCTGACTCTTCATGACTGCATGGACTGTAGCCCACCAGGCTTCTCCATCCATGGAATTTTCTAAGCAAGAGTACTGGAGTGGGTTGTCATTTCATACATATATACAAATTCATGGAGCGATACATCAGTGAAAAATAAAAAATAATTCTCATCTAAGAGTTTATGCCATCATTCTCCAAGCTCATAGACTTTGTTAACCACTCTCAGAGTAAGCCTTTGGAAGGTTTTTAAGATCGTGTTTAAGATTTGTACTTTAAAGACCTCTCTTTGATTGCTGCTGGAAAAGAGATGGGGTGAAAGCAGCAACAAGGGCTTGAGAGGTTAGTGCAGTGGTCCAGCAAGAGACAGTGGGCATTTGATTAAATGGTGGTGGGGAGAGAAAGGAATGGGGTGATGGGTGGGGTGCAGGAGCTGGAGGTGTTGAGGATGACCCCCAAGAGTCCAGAAAGGTAGTATAGATGGAGGGACCGTTGCCTAGAGATCAAGAATACAGCTGAAGGCAGGTTAAGTTTCAGATGCTTGTGAGCCAGCTTTAGAGCTGACAAATAGGTAATTAAGTAAATGAGTCTGGAGCCAGTAAATAGGTCTAGGCTGAAGTTATAAATTTGTGAATTGCTGGTGTGGTATTTAAAGCAATGGGAATGCATGAGATCACTTTGGATGAATGCACAGAGTTGAAATAAAAGAGATTTCAAGGCTTCCCTGGGGAGTTGCTGCATAGAGAGGTCAGGTGTGGGAGGAATCAAAAAGAAATCTAAAAGTGCACAAGTGGTATAAGGACAGCAAAGAGATTGCGATTCCTGAGCAAGGGAAGACTGCTCTTAGAAGCAGGGAGTGAGCAGCTATGGTGGATGCTGTCAGAAGTCAGGTAAGTGGAGGACTGACATCCTAGGGTGGACTTGGCAGTGTGGAGGCCATGGTCACGTCAGCAAAAATAGCTTACATGGATAGGTAGTAGCAGAAGCCACCATGAAGACAGACTTTTTTCCCCTGCAGGACTTCTATTGCATTAGCTGAATATTCAAAATATCCATCCTTTATATAACATTTAAAACCGAAGATGATGGGAATTTCAAAAAGCCCCTGATAGGTTCTTAAATGGTGGTTCAGTGGTAAGAATCTGCCTGCCAATGCAGGGGATGGGAGTTCAATCCCTGGGCCAGGACGATTCCCTGGAAGAAGGAAATGGCATCCCACTCCAGTATTCTTGCCTGGGAAACCCCATGGACAGAGGAGCCTGGTGGGCTACAGTCCATTGGGTTGCAAAAGAGTTGGACGTGACTTAGTGACTAAACAACAATTGTGTAACAACATTTAAAGTTTAATTCTAGAGCACAATGTAAAGGGATTAATTATGGTCCCACTTTCTTAGTTGTTTTAGTAGAAAAATTGAATTTAGAATATACTGTGGGACATTATTTGGGAGTCCATATATTTACTCAGTAGCATTTTTGAAGAGATTATCTGCCGGTCCATTTCTGGCCCACACGCAAAAATGAACTCCATGATATCTGAGTCATGTTGCTTTAAAGGACAGTCTTGAGTGAACTTTCTTCGGACATTTAGAATTTCTCCAGCTAATATTGGGGCTAAGTATCCTACTAGGCTAAAATGACCAACATCTTTTCTTAAACCAGTTATGGAAGTCTGGATAAAGGAAAGAAACCAGGGTAGTTAGGACTCATGCCACATTATTTCAGAAGTCAAAACATACTATTTGGGCTTAGAAAAAAATACACATAGCTATCTAGTTTTCCCAGCACCACTTATTGAAGAAGCTGTTTTTGCCCCACTGTATGCCTCCTTTGTCAAAAATAAGTTACCCATTGGTGCATGGGTTTATCTCTGGGTTTTCTATCTTGTTCCATTGGACTATATTTCTGTTTTTGTGCCAGTACCATACTGTCTTGATGACTGTAGCTTTATAGTATAGTCTGAAGTCAGGAAGTTTGATTCCTCCAGCTATATTCTTCTTTATCAAGATTGCTTTGGCTATTTGGGGTCCTTTGTGTTTCTGTATGAATTGTGAAATTTTTTGTTCTAGTTCTGTGAAAAATGCCATTGGTAATTTGATACGGATCGCACTGAATTTGTAGATTGCTTTTGGTAGTATAGTCATTTTCACAATATGGATTCTTCCAATCTAGGAACATGGAACATCTCTCCATCTGTTTATGTCATCTTTCATTTCTTTCATTAGTGTCTTATAGTTTTCTGTATACAGTTCTTTTGTCTCCTTAGGTAGGTTTATTCCTAGATATTTTATCCTTTTGTTGCAATGGTGAATGGGATTGATTCCTTAATTTCTCTTTATGATTTTTCACTGGTGGTATATAGGAATGCAAATGATTTCTGTGTATTGATTTTTGTATCCTGCAACTTTGCTAAATTTACTGATTAGCTCTAGTAATTTTCTGATAGTACTTTAGGATTTTTATGTATAGTATCATGTATCTGCAGACAGTGAGAGTTTTACTTCTTTTCTGATCTGGATTCCTTTTTCTTCTCTGATTCCCATAGCTAGGACTTCCAAAACTATTGGATATTAGTGGTAGTGTGGACACCCTTGTCTTGTTCCTGATCTTAGAGGGAATACTTTCAGTTTCTCACCATTGAGAATGTTTGTTGTGGGTTTATCATATATGGTATTTACTATTTTGAGGTAGGTCCTTCTAAGCCCATTTTTTTAAAGCGTTTTTAATCATAAAGGGGTGCTGAATTTTATCAAAGGCTTTTTCTGCATCTATTGAGATTGTCATATGATTTTTATCTTTCAGTTTGTTAATATCATGTATCTTATTGATTCATTTGTGTATATTGAAGAATCCTTGCATCCCTGGGATAAATCTGACTTGATCACAGTATATGATCTTTTTCATATGTTGTTGAATTCTATCTGCTAGAATTTTGTTGAGGATTTTTGCATCTATGTTCATCAGTGATATTGACCTGTAATTTTTTTGTGTGTTGTCTTTGTCTGGTTTTGGTATCAGGGTGATGGTAGAATAAGTTTGGAAGTGTTCTTTCCTCTGTAATTTTTTGAAAGAGCTTTAGAAGGGTAGGCATTAGCTCATCTCTAAATGTTTGATAGAATTCACCTATGAAGCCAAAAAAAAAAGAACAATAAATGTCTCAAAATTGTACCCAAGTCTTCCATGTAGGAAGTATTTTGTGAATATGAAGCTTCAGTTAATAACTTTGAGAAGTGCAGAGAAGTATAACTCTTACATCCTGGAGGGTTGTGGTGACACAGGCCTCGGACCTAGGTGTTCTGAAGTTCTGAGAATGAAGGCAAGGATTTGAGTATGACTGAGAGCTCAGAAAGTAGTGGCTTCCCAAGGGATATATTGAATAATATTATTCAGAATAGAAAACCTGCCCCTGACAATCTCCTTTCTCTTGCTTTCTTTCTAAGTCTCAGGTTCTTAAGGGAAATGATATGTATTAAATTCATATTTTTACTCCACTTAGAAGGTTCTGCTGAGAACTACAAGGTCATAACTGTAGTAAGGTTCTTATATACTTATGTCAAGGGGGAAAGCCTTGACATCCTATTTAATGGCAAGGTGGCACATATTAGGCTTTTTCTATAGGTGGTTTATATTTTAGGATGAAATTCGATTTTCTAGCCTATTCATATTTGTAAAATATTATACATATATAGGTTATATATGTGTGTATGTGTGTGTATGTACATATATATATGTGTGTGTGTGTGTGTCTAACTGTCTTCCTCCCTCTACTCCTCACCATTTTTACACACATCTCCTTTCCATACACACACATATACCATTTTTAATTTGGGGTCCATTACTCCCTCCATGGGCTTCCCTGGTGGCTCAGATGGTAAAGAATCCATCTGCAATGTGGGAGACTTGAGTTTGATCCAGTTTAGGAAGATCCCCTGGAGGAGGGCATGGCAACCCACTCTGCTATTCTTGCCTGGAGAATCCCCATGGACAGAGGAGCCTGGGGCCACAAAGAGTCAGGCACAACTGAGCAACTAAGCACAGCACTCCCCCCATACCCCTTATTGCTGCCAAAACTGCATGGGCTGTGGGCGGGGCTGGATGGACAGACACCTACTTCCCCTACCCTTCTGTGTGGGTTGGAAAACTTGCTGTTTGTTTATTTTTTTTTTTTTTATGAATAAAACCCTTACTCCTTGGAAGAAAAGTTATGACCAACCTAGATAGTATATTGAAAAGCAGAGACATTACTTTGCCAACTAAGGTCCTTCTAGTCAAGGCTATGGTTTTTCCTGTGGTCATGTATGCATGTGAGAGTTGGACTGTGAAGAAGGCTGAGTGCCGAAGAATTGATGCCTTTGAACTGTGGTGTTGGAGAAGACTCTTGAGAGTCTCTTGGACTGCAAGGAGATCCAACCAGTCCATTCTGAAGGAGATCAGCCCTGGAATTTCTTTGGAAGGAATGATGCTAAAGCTGAAACTCCAGTACTTTGCCCACCTCATGCGAAGAGTTGACTCACTGGAAAAGACTGATGCTGGGAGGGATTGGGGGCAGGAGGAGAAGGGGACGACAGAGGATGAGATGGCTGGATGGCATCACGGACTCGATGGGCATGAGTCTGAGTGAACTCCGGGAGATGGTGATGGACAGAGAGGCCTGGCGTGCTGCGATTCATGGGGTTGCAAAGAGTTGGACATGACTGAGCGACTGAACTGAACTGAACTGAAGAAAAAATTATATACTATAATGATTGATATGCCATATAATTATGTAGAAATGATGTATATTTGGTTTTTCTCTTTTACATGTGCTGAGATGACCAAGGAGAGACAGTAGTGAAGAGCTTCGTTAGTTCTGGAACTTTGCAGAATTTCAAGGGATGTTGGATGTCCAGCTTGGTCTGGGTAAACTTCAGTCATCTAGGGATCTAGAGAGACTTGGGGGAGTGTCTATAACTCATATGAAGAGCTGGTTCACAAACTGCAGTGTTTATTTTAGATTAGAATGCACATCTTTCTTAGATGAAGGTAGGGATGTGTGGATTTATTTCAGAGCTGGCCCAAACAGGACTTGCCTAGATATCTTGAAGATTTTTTTATTAGTGTGAAAGAACGTTGTAACTAAGTACTGACATATATGGAACTGTGATATTTTGACATACAGGTGGTATCCAACATTGTTCTGAGACTTGGTGAGGCTGAGTCATGGAGTTGTTGGAGGTAACTGTGGGTGTGAATGGGGAGATGCTTGAGTGAGAGGTTTCCTTTCCTCTGAGGCTAGTTGATGATGAGAATGATGCCTACTGGATTTTGATCATATGTTAAAAATATGGCATGTTCTCTGTCTTGGCATGATGAAAATAAAACTCAGAAAATTTATGTGTGTTCTATGCCCATGGGGTTCCAACAGTCTCAAACAAGATTTAGAACATGCCTTTTCTGCGCAGAATCAGGAAAGCAGAGTCTCCGGCTGCTTGCTCTTGGTGTTTTGTTATCGTTCAGTCTTTAAGTCATGTCCCAACTCTTTGAAACCTGATGGACTATAGCATACCAGACTTCCCTGTCCTTCACTATCTCCCAGAGTTTGCTCAAACTGATGTCCATTGAATCAGTGATGCCATCCAACCATCTCACCCTCTGTCACCCCCATCTGCTCCAGCCTTCAATCTTTCCCAGCATCAGCATCTTTTCCAATTAGTTGGCTCTTCCCATCAGGTGGCCTAAGTATTGGAACTTCAGCTTCAGTCCTTCCAATTAATATTGAGGGTTGATTTCCTTTAGGATTGACTGGTTTAATCTCCTTGCTGTCCAAGGGGCTCTAAAGCATCCTCTCTAGGACCACAGTTTGAAAGCATCAATTCTTCAGGGTTCAGCCTTCTTTATCGTCCAACTCTCATATCTGTACATGACTACTGGAAAAACCGTGGCTTTGACTATATGGACCTTTGTCAGCAAAGTAATATCTCTGCTTTTTAATACACTGTCTAGGTTTGTCATAGCTTTTCTTCCAAGGGGCAAATGTCTTTTAATTTCATGGCTGCAGTCACCATCCACAGTGATTTTGCAGCCCAAGAAACTAAACTCTGTCTCTGTTTCCACTTTTTACCCATCTATTTGCCATGAAGTGATGGGACCAGATGTCATGATCTTGGTATACTCTTATTAATATTTTTCTCCTCTCCACCATACTTTCTTGCTGACCATCTGCTACAACTGATAGACTTTTAAAGTGCTGAAAGTGTTAGTCGCTCAGTCGTGTCTGACTTGTGACCTCATGGACTATAACCTGCCAGGCTCCTCTGTCCATGGAGTTCTGCAGGCAATAATACTGGAGTGGGTAGCCATCCCCTTCTCCAGGGGCTCTTCTTGACCCAAGGATTGAACCCAGGTCTCTTGCATTGCAGGCAGATTCTTTACCATCTGAGCCACTAGACTTTTAAAAGCCCTTCCCAAGTGCCAGGAAGGTATCATTTTGTTATTATTATTGCTGCTGTTGTTATTGCTATTGTTGTCGAGAGGTGAGGAATGAGTTTAACAGGTGGGGGTGGGGGACTCTAACAAGAGACTGTGGCTGGGTGTAGAGAAGCCCTAGGGCTAAGATGTGAGAGAGTTATGCAGGATATTACTAATGAGAACAATGCCATAAATATGCAAAGCATACAGAATTGGGCATCTGGTTCCCCAAACGCTACCACTGCAAAATTACAATTGCAGCATTTTGTTAGTACATACGCCAAGTGTTATTGTCGCCTGAGAGGAGGCAGCTGAACTGGAGATAGTGAACACACCTAAACAAACATGGGCCAGGATGGAGCTGCAAAAACAGAAAAGGGGCTGCCTGCTGGCATGGAAAGTGCCTCAGGCTGAAACAACAGAAGCTGAGGTTGCAGTGTCTGCCTGGGATGTGTCGTTTGTTTGCCCTGGCTTTGTTGTAGAGGCCTTGGGAAAACAGCCCTACAGATAAACTCTCCAGATTTGCAATCCAAAACCTGTACAAAAGAAACAGCTCTCTCTGACTTGGTAATATTGAAGAGCTTCCTGGCTGCTCAGTCACATTATGCAATCTCTTTCATCTGAATATTATTAGTATAAATAGAGACTGTGGGCCATCACCTTCACCACACCAACCCCAGTACTTTTTCCTTCATTGCCTCTGGACTCTTCTGCTTAGCAGATCATCCCCTTCTAATTTGGAAAACCCATGGGAGAATGTTTAAAGGACCATGACTTGAGTCAGATGAACCTGAACTGCTATCTGTAAAATGTTGTTATTATTGTTCAGTTGCTAAGTCGTGTCCAACTCTTGAGACCCCATGGAATGCAGCATGCCAGGCTTCCTTGTCCTCTGTCTCCCGGAGTTTATTCAAACTCATGTCCATTGAACAGTGATGCTATCTAACCATCTCATTCTCTGTCGCTCCTTCTCCTCCTGCCCTCAATCTTGCCCAGCATCAAGGTTTTTTCCAATGAGTCTGCTCTTCACATCAGATGGTCCAAGTATTGGAGCTTCAGCTCTAGCATCAGTCCTTCCAATGAATATTCAGGGTTGATTTCCTTTAAGATCTACTGGTTTGATCTCCTTGCTGTCCAAGGGACTCTCAACAGTCTTCCCCAGCACCACAGTTCAAAAGCATCAGTTCTTCAGTGCTCAGCCTTCTTTATAGTCCAGCTCTCATATCTGTACAGGCCTACTGGAAAACCCATGGCTTTGACTATACAGACCTTTGTTGGCAAAGTGATGTCTCTGCTTTTCAATATACTGTCTAGGTTTGTCATAGCTTTTCTTCCAAGGAGCAAATGTCTTTTAATTTCATGCCTGTAGTCACTGTCTGCAATGATTTGGGGGCCCAAGAAAATAAAATCTGCCACTGTTTCCACTGTTCCCCTTGCCATGAAGTAATGGAACCAGAGGCCATGATGTTCTTTTCTGAATGTTGAGTTTTAAGTCAGCTTTTTCACTCTCCTCTGTTACCTTCATCAAGAGGCTCTTTAGTTCCTCTTATCTTTCTGCCATTAGAGTGGTATCATTTGCATGTCTGAGGTTGTTGATATTTCTCCTGCCAATCTTATGATTCATCCAGCCCAGAATTTCACATGATATATTCTGCACAGAAGTTAAATAAGCACTGTGCCAGTATTCAGCCTTGACGTACTCCTTTCCCAATTTGGAACCAGTTCATTGTTCCATGTTCGGTTCTAACTGTTATTTCTTGACTACATATAGGTTTCTCAGGAAGCAGATAATGCGGTCTGGTATTCTCATCTCTAAGAATTTTCTACAGTTTGTTGTGATCCACATAGTCAAAGGTTTTAGCATAGTCAGTGAAGCAGAAGTGGATGTTTCCTGAAATTTTTTGCTTTTTCTTGAGCCAGTGCATGCTGGTGATTTGGTCTGTAAAATGTTACTGTAACAGCTCCTCAGAGAAAGCCATAGTTGTTGAACAAGCTCTGGGTTGTAGCGGGCACTGTGCACGGAGCTGCTCTGTGAGGCTGTAAGGGCGCTGCAGGAGGCGGAAGCGCTTCTCACAGACATAGGCTCTCACCTCTTGAAGGCTCAGTGGCTCCGCCAGGCCCAGCAATAGGAGCATAGAAAAGCAAAGGCTGCATCAGGGCGCCTCTGGTCCTTTCAGCCTTCCTTTCATCGTCTTTATTGGCTTTGTTGCTTTTGCCCTGGAGTCTCCCTCAGCCTCTGCATTCACTCATCACATACGCAGTGAGTGTTGCCATGCACCAGGCCCTGGGCCAGACCCCTGGGGATCCAGAAAGACACAGTTCCTATGTACAATTTGCCTCTTCTTTTTTCTAAAGCTGGCACTTTCTCAAGCTGGTGATGCCTAGCTGTACTTGTTCCTGGGAACAACTCACCTAATTCATAATTAGACTGTGTCTAATTCATAGTACGAGTCAAGGGAGCTTGTTTGAGCAAATTTTAATAATAGTACTTGTCCTGTAGTTTCATTTTAGTTCTCTTGTTTTTAAGTGGTCACTTTATTTTTCTCTGTTGGCTGTACTGGGGCTGCGTGTGGGCTTTTCTCTAGCTGGGGCAGACGGGAACTACCCTAGTTGGAGTGCGTGGGCTTCTCTTGCACTGGCTTCTCTTGTTGCAGAGCATGGACTCAAGAGCACAAGGGCTTCAGTAGTTGTGGCACTCAGGCTTAGTTGCCCTGTGGAGTGTGGAATCTTCTTGGACCAGGGATCAAACCCTGTCCCCTGAATTGGCAGGAGGATTCTTAACCACTGGACCACAAGGGAAGTTCCAGGTGGTCACTTTAGTAGCAAGTGCAAACGCCCTGGGTCAGGAGATTGTTGGCAAGTTTGAGAAATAGCAAGCCGTGAAATGATCAGAGAGGTAGGGAGTGAGATCAGAAAAGTAACGGGGCTGGATTATATTGAGTCTTGAAGGCCTTTGCAATACCCCTGGAGTTTACTGTGGATGGAAAAGAGTCCCAGGAGGGTTCTAAGCGTAGGGAGGATGTTAACTGGTGTCTTTTAAAGAACCACTACCTACTGAAAAGAGACTGTGGAGGCCAAGGGTGGAGGTAGGGAGACAGGTAGGAGACAGGCGGGAGGCTATTGCTACATTCCAGATGAGAGGCAATGGTGTCAGGGAAGGGGTGAGAAGAGATCAACATCTGGATATATTTTGAAGATCTGCTGATGTGTAAGGTGTGTGTGTGGGACCAAGAGTGGAGGAAAGGATTTTGCACACATTTTGGCCTGAATGGCTGGATAGATGGAGATGTCATTAATAAATGTTGGGCACCCTGAGAATTCACTAGACTCCCGGAAACAGATCAGTAGTTCCATGCTATGTTAGACTTTTTCAGTTCCTGTGTACATAAGACCTCTAGTAGGAAATGTTGAGTAGATAGCTGGATACAGAAGTATGCAGCTCATGGAGAGATCAGAGCCAAAAATGTTTTTTTCAAGATTATTTACTTACGGCTGCACTGTGTCTTCATTGCTGCATGTGAGCTTTGTCTAGTTGTGGCCAGTGAGGGCTCCTATCTAGTTGTGGTGTACAGGCTTCTCCTCATGGTGGCTTCTCTTGTAGAGCACAGGCTCTAGTGCACAGGCTTCAGTGGTTGTGACACACGGGCTTAATTGTCCTGTAACATATGGGATCTTCCAGGCCCAGGGATTGAACCCATGTCCCCAGCATTGACAGGCAAATGCTTTACCACGGAGCCACCAGGAAAGCCCTGGAAATATTTAGTTTTAAGTCATGGGGATTCTCGAGTGGCTTAGTGATAAAGCATCCGCCTGCCAATGCAGGAGATGCAAGAGATGCAGGTTCGATCCCTAAGTCTGGAAGATCCCCTAGAGTAGGAAATGGCAACCCACTCCAGTATTCTTGCCCAGGAAATTCCATGGACAACATTAGTAAATGTTGGGCACCCTGAAATACACTAGACTCCTGGAAACAGATCAGTAGTTCCATGCTATGTTAGAAAGAATTGGACAAGATTGAGCTTACACACAAGCAAGCAAGCGTGAGCCTGTAGATGGTATTTAAAGTTGCTTGTAAGAGATCTCCAAGGGATAAGAGAATATTAGAAAAGAGGAGAGATTTAATGGTTGATCTTTTGGACACTCAGTATCCTGAGACTGGGACATGAGGAGGAAACAAAAGGAACAAGCAAGCACTGAAAAAGAAAAACCAAGACAAGCAGTTGTCCCTACAGCCAAGTGAAGAGGGGTTATGAGGAAGATGTGATGAGTTGTGTCAAGTGCTGGAATTGGTCAAGTAAGATGACAACTGAAAATTGAACATTGAATTCAGCACCCTAGAGGTCACTGGTGGCCTTGATGCAAACTGTGTTGGTGGGATGATAGGGCAACTTCTTCTCTGGAGGGAGTAGTAAGCAGAATGGAAGGAAAGAAACCGGAGACAAGGATAAATGACTCGAAGATTTTTGCTGCAAAAGGAGGAAAACATTAGGTTGGTAGTTCATGGGGGAACTGGAGTCAAGATGACTATTTTGTTGTTATTTCAGATGCATAAAACAGCAGAAGGTTAGTTTGCCAATAGTGCTGATCTGGTGGAGAGCAAACAATTAATGATTTTGAGGGGAAAATTGCCAGAATGTTGATGCTGAGTAGATGGACAATGATAGGATTTACTGGAGAGGATGTCCTATTTTAGGAACAGGGACATTTCATCCCTGTACCAGGAAGAAGATTAAGTGTTGGTTTGGCACAGATTTTGGTGGAGGGTAGAGGTGTTCACGAAGCATGGGAGGCTCTTTTCTGATTTCTTTGGGTTTCTCAGTGAAGTGAGAAACCAGGTCACCCATAGAGGGTGATGCTAGAGTACAGAGTGTTAGATGTTTGAAGAGAAAGAGAAGGTATAACATTGTCATCCAGGAGAATAGGAACAGGATTGGACTAGGATCTAATCCTGTGGACTAATTTCTGCTGCTGGTTTTTATTACCAGGATCAACACACATTTGTCGGTGCTGTTCCATTTACAGAGTACTTTCTCATGTGCTGATGGCCCCAGAAATCCTAGGAAGTGGCAGAGAGAGAGCAGGGTATGCAAAAATCACACAGCTTGAAGCCAAAGTGTGAGACTTGAGTCCATGTGTCCTGAACTGCAGTCTAGCATCTTTTCCTTAATAAAGCTTCTGTTTCTGTTTTTTAATTAGTGTTAATTAGTGATGATTTCCAGGTATGAAAGTACTTCACGGGCTCTGTATTTACCCTTTTGTGCTTTGCTGCTGTGAATAGTCCTAGAGAGAAAAGATTAAATTAAATAATATTTGTCCATCACTATTAAGGGTTGAGTTTCATTATCTTCAGCCAGAGTTCACCATATAGCAAGTTTAATGGTGAGAAAAATCCTTGCAGAACTTAAAGATGAAATCTACTTAATTTAATAGGAAAAACATAGCCTTGTTAATGGAAATTCTGGTTGCTTTCCAGATCATAAATACATTTTAGAAATACTTTTGTTAACATGGGAAATTATAATTTCCTTAAATGCAAAGTATTGTTATAAATAGGAAGTATGACATTCTCCTTCTTACTCTGTGGTCATATCTCCAATGATGCTAATTGTACCATGTGCTTAGGTAATACTAGGGTAATATATCTTTCATTTTCCCTCAGGCATGATTAGACCTTCTAAGGTAGAATTGATTATTTTCCTGTTGTATAAGAAGTGGTTTAATCAATTTTGACGTTTCCATCTCCTTCTCAAAATGTCGACTGTTTAAAGCAAACTCATCAACATATTCCACCTTCTGAATTTTTGCTCCACCTTCTTCTCACCCTCTTTTAGACCTGGATCTGCAGCACCAAATTGTACTTGTGAAACTCACATTGATGTCAGTCAGCATCTCAGGCCAGTGTTACTGACTATACCATAAATTACTAGAGTTTCTAAATCTTTCAACAGCTGGATTCACATCTTGTATAAGATTTAGTTAATGGCAGAACAAGTTAACTATGCACAAATATTAGTCATACATAAAAACTATGTATTGAATTGGAATAATTTTGGAGTGTCTATAGAAGAGTAGCAAATACTCAAATTGATCACCTGTTGAAATGCTGTTACTTTGTTAATTTAAGAGACAGTTACAAGAATATTGTGGACTGACTTCCTCTAGAATTCTTTCAGCTAAACTAGGTTTTCTTATTTTGTTAATACTTCACATATTGGTTTTGCCTGGACACAAGGCAATAGGATTTTAGTTAAAGAGAGTCTGTTAGCAAGAGCGTCTTTGATCTCTTAAAATATTCTCCAAGGAAAATGGTAAGAATAAAAAATCTTGAATGTCAGTATCTAGTTTATAAAGAAAATATCCCAATGGGTGCTTCTTGGGGTATTTTTTCTTTTGGTAAAAATCCATAACATAGCATTGACCATTTTGAAGTGTACAATTCAGCAACATTAATCATATCCATAGCATTGTGCAGCCATCAACTACTATGCTATTACCAAAATTTTTTGTTACCCTAAGCTCAGTAAGTGTTTTGTTTTTTTAATTGCGTGAAAATATTAAGTGCTTCTATACCAGCTGACTCACCTTGAATAATGCCTCAAGTTTTAATAGGTCAGTCAAAAACTACCCAATATGAGTGCTCATTTTGTAATATGCTCATTTCTCACTAGGCTGAGCTTAGCCACATCTTTGGCCTCTTTGATTATTGTTAAAATTCAGCTTTTCAGATAAGGTGATTGCTTTCATGGGTCTCCCCTTAATCCTTTTATCAAAGTGCCACAAAATTAAACTCGACATCTGTTAGTTTAACATCAAAGAAGTTTGATGATCATGTGTATTGCCCCATGTACAGTTCGAAGATTAAAGTCAGTTCAGTTTAGAGACCCCAAGCAAAACAGATGACCAAAGGAAGCAGTACATGGAAACTCAAATGAGAGAAACATTTATCTTATTCAGTTATTATGGGTCAAAGCCTTCCAAACACTGTGTAAATACTATAGAAGGGAATCCATTTGTTAAATTATAATGAACTCAGTCTACTTTGTGCAAATAAATAACTTTTCAGTTTAAACCACTGATGCATTTACTTTTAGATAACAGGCTTGATGGTTTTCTAGAAACTGGTGACATAGGCCAGTCAATAATGAGGCTAATTTTCCCAGTTATGATGTGCTTACTGTGACTCACACTTCTTTCTCCACTTATAAAACAGGCATTCATCCTTAAAGAATCCAAATGAAATGCTACTTCTTTTGTGAATCCTTTCCCAACTCCCATAGACTATCATTGAATCTTCTTTATGGTCTAATAGTACTCTGAAAAAAAATCCATGTTGGAGCAAACATCACATTAAATTCTCGTTTCTTGTACACTATAAGCTTCTCAGGGTAGGGAGCATATCTTATTCCTATTTGTATTTCCACTGCAGTTTCCAGCACAGTGGAAGCCCATTGCATATTTGTTGACTTGACTGAATGTGTGAACTAATCAATCGAAGCATCCATGCTGGAGTTTTCATTTTTAACAGTGCCTTGATTTTACAACGTTTATATTTTATTTATTAAGGCAATTGGCAGAATATATATAAGATCCAATTTTATGTGTGGACATAAAATTGTGACATAAACTGAAGACAGAGACTTCCCTGGCAGTCCAGTGGTTAAGACTTTGTTGTCTCATGTAGGGGGTACAGATTTGATCCCTAGTTGGAGAGTTAAAGGAGGACACTGTGGCTCAGAGGGCATAGAGTCGGCCCGCAATACAAGAGACCCAGGTTCGATCCTTAGATTAGGAAGATCCCCTGGAGATGGAAATGGCAACTCACTCCAGTATTCTTGCCTGGAGAATCCCCATGGACAGAGGAGCCTGGTGGGCTACAGTTCATGGGGTTGCAGAGTCGGACACAACTGAGCGACTTGACTTTTTTTCATTTTTTGAAGAGTTAAAATCCCACATGCCTTGGGGGCAAAACATCAAAACATGAAACAGAAGCAGTGTTATAAAAATTCAATAAATCCTTATAAAAAAATTAAAACACCGCAAAACTGAAGGCAAAATATTCTTTCTGATTACAAAATCTTGGACATTTACCCTTGCCATAGAAAACTCAAAATGGCATTCTCTATAGAAAATTTTCTAGAGGCTTCCCCGGTGGCTCAGACAGTAAAGCGTCTGCCTGCAGTGCGGGAGACCCAGGTTCGATTCCTGGGTCGGGAAGATCCCCTGGAGAGGAAAATGGCAATCCACTCCAGCACTCTTGCCTGGAAAATCCCATCGACGGAGGAGCCTAATAGGCTAGAGTCCATGGGGGTCGCAAAGAGTCAGACACGACTGAGCAACTTCACTTTCACTTTCATAGAAAATTTTAGATGACTGTATTTGTCTGTTGTAAGGATTGAGAAAGCAGTAGCCGGGGCTCCTATCTCCTCCAGGTCCTCTATGGCAGAGTGTCACAGCTCCACCATCTGCTTTGTTCCTGTGTGAAGGCCCGCGCTGGTCCCAGTAGGGACACCATCCAGGGAGCATTCTGCATGACGTGGTTCTTGCCACAGTTGGGTATCAGGGTTGACCTTGCAGCTGGCCTCACAGAGGAAATTGCAGCCCAAAGGGGGCGGCCTGTCTTGGGGCATCACCGTGGATGTCTGTGACTAGGCAGTGGGGCTTCCCTCCCCGTCTCATGAGGCTCTGTCCAGTGCAAGCACTGAATCCCTCTGCCTTCCTGTGGCTTCCAGGGACCCATCCTCTCATTTCTCTCTCTCCACTTTCCTTCTCTTTTATCCCTCCTTTGCCTGAAGGCAATCTCGTGAGGTTCTAGGTGGCAGAGTGTGTGAATAAGTGAGGACGAGTATTCATAAGCTTTGTTTCATTTGCACAAACTCGGCCCGCCAATCTTACCAGTCCTGTGTGCAACATTCAGAGCAGATGCATCTGAAAGGCACATTGCTTTCCCAAAGCCCCCAAGAGGACAAGCCCAGCAAGGACATTTTGAATTTATCTGAATTGAACAGTATTAGTTCGAGATAAGCCCTGTTGTGGAGAAGAAATGGGCCATTTGGATAACTAGCAACAGAGTCCTAATATCCATCATGTCTGCATAGGGCTACCTTAGTGACCTTTTGTTAAGAGCTGAGGGACTTAACTGGTCTTTTCAGCAAGGCAACTGGGGAGATTTATTTCCTTAAACTGAAATGATCAGTGAATTCAGTGAACACAATTAGACTGGCTCTTTACAGATACTGAAATTTTCCTTTCCCCTGATTACCAAACAGAGAAATCAAGCCTTGTTTGTATACTTTCCAGAACAGAAAAGCTGTGGGAAAGGGTGGGAAGAAAAGGTTGATTTTTCTCTGGCACTTGGAAAAAAGTTCACATATATACAGAGAGTGTGAGGGGAGATGGGGAGGAGAGAACAGGAGAAACACCTGCTTTATGGAGTGGGGTGGGGTGGGCTCCTTTTCCAGATTTTGAACAATTAAGGCAGCACTTGGCTCTAGAACATTGTCACTGTTGCCTAAGCCACTGTTCCCCTGGCTCATAATTATCTTGGCAAAAGGTCAAGAATTTCCCCTCAAACCTGTAATTAACCATTATAATTGCCTATGTTTTCAAAAATGAAAATGTCCTTAAAACCAAAGCCATCTATTTTAACCTTTTGAATCTTCTGTAAAAGATAAATAGCATGTGGGGGAAGGTAGCTCTTCTTGAAGAATGAAGACAAACCTGAACTTAGTTATAATTATAAGGAAAGGCAGGTCTTCAGAACAGTAATGGCAGGGTAGGAGGTTTTGCTTCCTGTCACACTTAGACTACTTTGTTTTCATTACAGCTGCCTAGGAATTTCCCCCTCTTTGTAAAGGTGATTTTCAGATTTCTCATCTACCCTGTGCTTTAAGTTGTAATAATGCTTATTGACATGGAGGGTCTGGATTTTCTGCTTCTCACTGATCTCATCCTCTTGCCTTCAGCTGCTAGAAACTCTTCTCCAAGAGAAACCTGATTGCAATGCATAGCCTTTGGCAGTGAGCGTAGAAATAGGTCCTTTATTATCAGGCTCAAAGTTGAGACAGGGATGCCTGCTTCCCAGGTGGAAACCACGGGCCTTGCGTAAAGACATATTCCAACCTGCTGACAGGAAGGAGGCAGTTAGTGCAGGATGGTACCAGCAGGAAGAACCACACCTTCTATTTTAGCAAGAGCTATGACTCAGAAAATAGACGGTTTTGAACAATTCTGAAGACTCATGTAATTTCTGGAGAGGGAGGGAAGGGATGTAAGGTGAACTGTGGTCAGCAATGACTGGGGGTCCTGCTAGACCCAAACTGATGTCCCCCTCTCTGTAAGGCAGCCTGCCACCAGGCAACAAGTGGCTGCATGCAGTCCATGACTGTTAGCTGCCTGTTGAGTAAAAACAGTGAAATAAGAACTTAGAAAGATGTGTTTTATCAAGATTCCAAGCGTCTCCCAATCACCTTTGCTTGGAGTGTACAAAATCAAGGCTTATCCACCAGCCGTTTCCCAGTTACAAAGACATAGCTCCCTGCTTCCAACCCCATCATAACCTCAGGATGTTGTGTTTCTGAAAAGGCTAAGAACCAATAATGGATGAGAACAAGTGGAAAAGTCTCAGCAGCCCCAGTGTGACAGGGACACTCCAGCCACACTGAGGGGCTCTTCCAGAAGGCCAATGACATATTTAGTTTGAGATTCTCTATTTTTGTGTTAATGCTCAGTTCCTATGTGAACATCTGGACAGAGTGTTTCTTTGAAATGAGCAGAATCAAAGACAGATGTAGGGATTGAATGTGGATAGTAAGAGAGGGAAGAAAATGTTTTAATACTTCTAATTCTGTGAATTTATGCCTCCTCTTGTTTCTCTCTCAGGCCAAATCGGTTTGAGTAATCAATTGGCTTGGTTGGGTTGCTGATGGAAAGAAGTGAACTGGCATAGAATTGCATTCCCTTTTGCACCTTGCCCTTTATTCAAATAGTGCTAATCAATGTAAGTTCATTTTCTTGTCTCATTCTTTCATGTATTTAACAAATGTTCACGTAAGATTTACTACAGGGAAGGCACTGTGTCAGATGCTGGTGATGCAAAGGTAGGTAGGAGAGGTCACAGGCTGGAGGGGCTCCTGGTGGTTTTGGATGCAACAGTACTGCATGCTCTGAGAGTGGCCTTAAGGAAGCTGGGAAGAAGTGAGCAACTCAGTGGGGAAAGAGGGGAAGAGTTCTTTCTCAAGGGGAACCTGCTTGGGCTGAAATAGAATGATGAACATCCCCTGGGCAGGTTATGAGAATGAGACACTCCCAGCAAGGAGAACAGAGCAGGTGCTAGGTAGATGAGAGAATGGAGAAGGAGCCATGAGTATAAATATTGGAATAAACTGAGAAAGTTGAAAGATGTTTTTATCAAGACTTGGAGCATCTTTTGGATCATCTTTGTGTGTAGTACACAGAACCAAGGCTCATCCATCAGCCACCCTTGACCCATGGACCCATGGACCCATGGTCTAGACTGCAGATGGCACCCTAAGGAGTTTGGATTCTCTCTCTCTCTTTCTCTCTCTCTCCATATATAATATATATATATATATATATATATATATTTGGTAATATATATTAGCAATATAGGAGAAAGAGCTTTGGGGTAGAAGTGGTGGTTGGCTGTGAGTTCTCTGGTTGGCTTTGACTGAGCACATTTCTATTTGTGAACTAATCGTTGTAGCTATGGGGATATGTATTCTATCTTGGTCTGAGTCAGATGCCACCCCATCTTCCTGACCCAGGGATTGAACCCTGGTCTCCCTCATTGCAGGCAGATTCTTTTCTGTCTGAGCGACCAGGGAAACCCCTTCTTTCTTCTGGATGTCCCTAAATGATGGCTTCAGTTTTATTTAAATAATTAAATGTGTTAAACTACTGTTCACCTTATTTTTGTCTGAAGCTAATATATAAAGACAAAGAGGATTAAAAGTTTGAGTGAATTTCTGTGAAATAGAGGATAGCATGAATCAATATTCATAATGTACAATGATACACAAAGCTGTAGGTTTAACCTGGTGCAGCTTCCTGAACTGTTCATTTACATAAATTCAGAAAACTCATTGCTTTATGTGAGAACAGATGCATTTATTATGGCGTGCTTAGTTGCTTCAGTCTTGTCCGACTCTTTGTGACCCTATGGACTGTAGCCTGCCAGGCTCCTCTGTCCAGGGGATTCTCCAGGCAAGATTACTGGAGTGGGTTACCATGCCCTCCTCCAGGGGATCTTCCTGACCCAGGAGTTGAACCAGTCTCTGGCATCTCCTGCATTGGCAGGCGGGTTTTTTTTTTTACCACTAGTACCACCTGGGAAATCCATATATTATGGAGTAGAATGTAATTGACATTCAAGAGAATAAAACATGAGGCATCAAATTTCTACTTGCTACCTTGGGCTGGATCTCAAACGCCCTTGAGTAGGCCTTTTGCTTTACAACTAGGGGTAATTAAGAGAAGAAAGTTAAGAAGTACTAGGCTCCATCTTCCTGAACTAAGGAAATTCACACACAGTGAAGTCCTAATGCAAAAATGATGTGTCAGGAGAACCATCTGAGAATTGGCTATGCCTCTGTAATACTCACAACTTAACAGCAGGTGTGAAGGGGTCGGGAGGTGAGCTAGGCAGAGGGAGATGAAGAGAGGGGGAGAGAGGGAGAGTCATGAGATTCCTGCCTGAACTTTTGGGTTTCTTTTTATAGACCATTGGTTACATTTGAAATCTGATCTTCACATACAATAGTCCCTTTGTATTCACAAGGGAATTGGTTCCAGGACCCCAGTGAATACCAAAATATGTGGGTGCTTAAGTCCCTTATATGAAATGGTGTAGTACAGTCAGTCCTCTGTATTTATGGAGGCAGCACCAAGGGATGTACAGTGCTGACTGTGGTTTTACCGTCACTGAAGTCAAATACCTTTTTCCTTCTCTGTGCTGGTACTTTATGAGCCGCTCAACTAAATCTGTTTTCAATAATATTCAAGTTAATGGTACTATGACTTACATTAAAAGGAAGATTAAAAATTCTCAACAGCCTGGTGAACTTAACCCTTCCTAATGCTAGACACATTATCTTTCTTCTTTCCTAAAGGACTGGGAAAGTTTCAAGAGTTCTTTGCCCAATAGAATGGATTAGTACTGTTCTACACACTGTGTTACCCTTTACAGTGTATGTTGTCAAATCAAGTTGCAGGGCAGGACATAAAGGTCAACTGTACCATGATTTTAGGGGGAGAGGAGAGTGGCTGGGAGGTAAAATATACCCTGCTGCTGCTGCTGCTAAGTTGCTTCAGTCGTGTTCGACTCTGTGTGACCCCATAGACGGCAGCCCACCAGGCTCCCCCGTCCCTGAGATTCTCTAGGCAAGAATACTGGAGTGGGTTACCATTTCCTTCTCCAATGCATGAAAGTGAAAAGTGAAAGTGAAGTCGCTCAGTCGTGTCTGACTCTTAGCGACTCCATGGACTGCAGCCCACCAGGCTCCTCCGTCCAGGCAAGAGTACTGGAGTGGGATGCCATTGCCTTCTCCGAAAATATACCTTAAGCTTTGGCTTTTAAAGACTTATGAAACTGTAGTTGCTTTGTGACTTTTGATTGATCACTTTTTAAACATTTTATTTATTTATTTATGATTTATTTTTGGCTGTGCTGGATCTTTTTTTTTCTAGTTGGGGCAAGTGGAGGCTACTTTCTAGTTGCAGTGTGGGGGCTTCTCTTTGCAGGGGCTTCTCTTGCTGAGGAGCACAGGCTCTGGAGTGGATGGGCCTCAGTAGCTGCAGGACATGGGCTCAGTAGTTGCGGTTCCTGGGCTCTAGAGCACAGCTCAATAATTGTGGTGCACATGCTTATTTGCTCCAAGGCATGTGGGATCTTCCTGGATCAGGGATGGAACCCATGTCCCCTGCACTGGCAGGATTCTTTACCACTACTGAGCTCAGGGAAACCCTGATCACTTTTCTTAGTTTTCATTCTGATAAAAGTCTTCTTATCCTTTTCCCAAGAAGCTCTTTCATAGCAGACACCCTATCCTGAATATGTCTAAGAGAGTTGAAGCCAGTTTTATGGGGTGGGGAACCAAGGCGGGGACCCTTCTCTCTTTGAATTGATTTGCTAATGTTTTCCTGGGTTTACAGAAACAAGACACCTGAAAAAGTTAACATTTTAGGACAAAAGTCACAGCTAGGTATAGTCCTGGCTTCAGGGAGAATGACCCAGTAAGAGGACGAGAACCAAATTAAGAAAATATGAAAATTAGAAACAAGAAGCCAAATGGCCTCATGCATTAATGAATGGCCTGGAGGCACATTTGTGCCTGTTGCTTCTGGGCTTACAAACTCTGTCCAGGCACTTTTTCACAACAATGGCTGTATTTGATTAGCAGCGCAGGTCACCCAGATGAAGGGTTTTGACCTGCCACTACAATGGGGGTTTGGCTTGGTGTCTCTATTTTTGGTCTGTGAAGTTTTTGTTTGAGGCAAAGTTCATCTCTCCCACTGCCAGCCTATCTAGAATGGAGGTGAACCAGCTTCAGGCTCCCAATTAGTCCCTCCTCCAGACCCTGACTTGTGGCTCTCTTGGGGTCATGCTAGCACACCGCCTGCCCATCCTGGCTAGCATACCCGTTAGCATTTAACCTCCTAGCATTATTCCCAAATGGAACAACATATGTGTAAACACTCTGAAAATCATTATAAGCTTCTTATTAACTAAATGCAATCAATTATAATAATTATTTTGCTTTGACTTCCTTGTCAGAAGATATTCCATTCAGGTAGTTCACTCATATTTTGGACCTTCAGTCATTTTCAGAATGCTCTCTTGTTGAAAATCTGAAAGACGCTCTGGCCAGTTTTGAAAATCTTGAGCCTTGCAGCTCTACTGTGTAATCTGCTTTCTAACCTCTTCCTCCTAGCACTCTCTTAACTTCATTTATACTTTGACTCATCTCTTGTCTGTCCTTTGGGGAGGTGGGAGTTTGTCCTCAGGGAAGATGTGTACACAGGTGGTAGCTGTAAAGGTATGTGCTGTGCTGGCTACTTTGGACTGGTTCAGCAAACTTAGGGAGGCCTCTCTTGTCTACTATTCCTCTCCTCTACTTACCCAGCACCTCCCATGGTCCTATTTCACTGCAGATTTTCATGCTGACTCATTCTTACGCTGCTTTAGTGGCTCTCTGCCCTGCTTAGAGACAGCCTACTCTTCTGAAAAATTCCTTGGGACCTTGCTATTTGGAATGGGTGCAGCCAAGCCTGCTGCCCTCAGCGATGCAGGTCCTACTACTTGACTTCAGGCTTCAGGATACATTTCCTAGTTTATGTTTTGAATCTCAGGATATGAGTTCTTATGATAGCTGACTCTGTTCTGAGTACTGTGCATCATTCATGTCCAGAACGAAGTATCACAGTCCATTAAGTCAGTAGACAGTAATTGAATGGAAATATTGTTAGATGTAGTTTACAGATGATGAATAGGTTGTGACATGATGTAGTGAGTGTAATTGGATTTAAACATGCACTCTTGTTTGGCGATACTCATCGATAATAAACTTTCTTTGTTGAGCATATACACTGTATTGGACAATGCTTGAGTTGCCTTACGTGTTTTCCCTCTAACATCCACACAAGCCTGTATAGTGAGCATCAGTATCCCCATTTTACAGATGAAAGAATTGAGGCACTTGCCCGAGTCGAGTGGCAGAATCAGTGTCATCGTGCAGGTGCATCTGACTTCACAGCCAAAGCTTTCCATTATGCTAGGTTGCTCTGTATTTACAAAGAAGAATCCTAGAGTGAGTGATTTTTATTCACCCACCCTCAGCAGGAGAAAACACCTTCAAGCATTCTCTTGAATGTGGCACCATATTTGTTCACTGAATAAATGAATGAATGATTTTTGCTATGTGCCAGATACTAAAATGGACTTTGGAGTATTAAAGGTGAATAAAACTCAGCCTTAGACCCCGAGACTCTCATGATCTAGTGGGGGATCCTTTTTCAGTGTCACTGAATTAGTGTCTGGTGTCTGGTATAGACAATGGCACCCCCGACTCCAGTACTCTTGCCTGGAAAATCCCATGGACGGAGGAGCCTGGTGGGCTGCAGTCACTAAGAGTCAGACACGACTGAGCAACTTCACTTTCACCTTTCGCTTTCATGCATTGGAGAAGGAAATGACAAGCCATTCCAGTATTCTTGCCTGGAGAATCCCAGGGACGGGGAGCCTGGTGAGCTGTCATCTATGGGGTCACACAGAGTCGAACACAACTGAAGCAACTTGAAGTGACTTAGCAGCAGCAGCAGTAGTCTGGTATAGAAGGTTAAGTTCTTAAAATCATCTTTAAGCTTTCTCTTATTCAAACTCTTTAAAAAGTGATTATGGATGAAAGTGCTTGCCCTGAAGTCACCTGATTTAGGGAATGGCATGGGTTATTATAGATCTTTGTATTGTTTGTATGTGGCTTTTTTTAAAAACTGATTTTTTTTTCACTGAAGCTGTTACTAACTTTTTACATAGAAATCAGATTCCTCAAAAGAAGCTAATATTGTGTGATTATGTTTCACCTTCATGGGGCCCCTCACAAACTACAAAATGCTTTTGAGGTGCATTATTTTATTTGATCCTTTTAAGGGCAGCTCCCGGTTTCACAGACGTGACTCTCAGAGGCCACTCAAGTGTGTTTGTTGGGCTGAATGTGAGCCTATGTTTTTCACCTGTGACACTAGCTTTCCAGTGGGCGGAGAGGGTGTTGCTGCTAAGGGAAGCTTTGTGAAAGAAGAGAAGGGACAGCGACTAGAAGGAAGTGTTATAAGCCTCTTGACTTGTTTGTGGGAAGTGGAGAATCAGGGATATAGGGATATGCCTCAGGAGGACACCTGGAATTAAAGAACCCAGCACACAGAAACCACAGGAGGGGCTCGGCAATGGTTGCCATCGCATGACCCCACCTACTGGATGGCGCACACAACAGATCTGATGTCTCAAAGTTCTTGAGGCTGGGACGCCACGCTCCTGATGCCAGCTGACCCAGTTCCGGGAGAGGACCTTTCCCTAGCTTGTAGGTGGTCACCTCTTCCTGTGCCCTCACGCGGGAGGGAGAGGACAGCAAGCTCCGTGGCGTCTCTTATAAGGGCACTAATGGGAACCGAGGCCGCACCCTCTTAACGTCATCGAAACCCGATCGCCTCCCAAAGGCCCCATCTCCACACACCGTTCACACGCGTGGTTAGGGCTTCAACATACGAATTCGGGAAGGCGGTTCAGTTCACGGCAGTGTGTGTGGTGGTGGAGAGGCAGAGCTTATAGAGGAAGAGCTCAGCTAGGCCAGTCAGGGTGTGGTGTGTGCACGTGTAAGTGTGGACATGAAAGGCACAGTCACCATGCTTGTAGAAAACAATTTCTCCATGGGCCTTTGAACTGAAAGTAGGAGGAGAGTGGAATGTGTGACTCCTGGGCATACTCCAGCCTTTCAGCATCTTACAGACTCATGCAGTGATTATCAATCCCCGTAACCCCCAAGGAAAAGGGAAGCAGTGATTGCATAGTGTGTGAGTGCTCAGTCAGTTTAGTCATTCAGTCCTGTCCAACTCTTTGTGACCCCATGGACTGCAGCACACCAGGCTTCCCTGTCCATCACCAACTCTCGGAGCTTACTCAAACACATGTCCATTGAGTCAGTGATGCCGTCCAACCGTCTCATCCTCTGTGGTCCTCTTCTCTTCCCACCTTCAATCTTTCCCAGCACCAGGGTCTTTTCAGTCATATCCAACTCTTTTGTGACCCCCTGGACTGTAGCCTGCCAGGCTCCTCTGTCCATAGGATTCTCTAGGCAAGAATACTGGAGTGGATTGCCATTTCCTCCTCCAGGGGATCTTCCCATCCAGGAATCGAACCCATATCTCCTGCATTGACAAGTGGATTCTTTACCACTGTGCTACCTGGGAAGCCACATGTGCTTTCATAGTAGTGTTATTCCATGTATATAAGCAGGATGCTGCCATAAAAGGCAGTATGTCGTTTTTGAGGCAGTACAAAGGTCTTGAATATGTACCCTTTTGAAATCTTTTAGATCCATATTTCACCCCCTGGGAAAGTTTCCTGTCAGCTTTGTGTGGGACATTATGAGAAAAATAATCCTTGCACGTTGTCTCAGAGTGTGTGATAAAAAAGTGCATGGTCTTAGGTTCTTTTGAGTCACCTGATTCAGGTAGAGCCTCGTCTTTTCTTACTTCTGAAGTCAAGATGATTCTGGGATAACTATAAAAACCTCTTTTATGGTAATTATAATCAGAGTTCTGAATACATTTATGCATCTACATTATGCTTTTCAGTTTTACACTTAAACAGATTCCATCAGAAGTATTTTTGAGGGCCAACTTACCTTGGAGAGTTTCCATTAAAGCCCATTCTTGTGATTCTCGTATTCTTAGCAGCAGGATAAGTTGGCCTGGTAATAAATGCCTATGGTGAGGGAATGGATTCAAAGGTCTTCACTGTGTGAAGATGGTGTTATTTCCTCCTTACAATTATAGAAGCATGCATTTTCAAAGAAAATAACCTCAGACTTGCTCTTTCAGGATATTAGACGGTGCTAAATAACCAATTTGTGAAGAATTAAGGCCTGTTAAGTTAGAGGGCATCGGGGATGGAGGACAGGCTGGGCAGTCTCACCAGGAGTGAATTGAGACAAGTGTGCCCCGCTCCCACTGTGTGGGCAGCTGGCAGACTGTAGGCCGAGAACTGCTTTTGGGAGTTATTCGACATGGCAGCTTGACATCGGTTATGCACACACGGGAAGATTAAGGGATCTGGGTTGCAGTGTACTGTGAGAGGAGTTGAGACTAGCTTTCTCTAGCCAGAGAGACTGGTTACATTTTTAAAAGTACTCTAACCACGAGATTTCTAAATTCTCCTGGAATCTATTACCGTCTTTTAGCTACTGGGGCTTTGAAACATGGACTGCTAGCTTCATGGTGTTAGCGGGTGATTTACTTTCCTTTGTGGTGGGATTTGAATACTAAGGTGCCAAATGAGACAGGAAAGTCTTCTCCAGACCTGATCATGAAGGTAGCGAGTTATTACACACAGACTGCTTACAAATCAGGTGGCCTGACGGCCTCCAACAAAAAGTGTGATAATCGGCTTGGACTGCCACATTTCCATCAGGATGACAAGAGTGCTTAAGACCATCTGTTTGGAAACCCAGAAGCCGGTGTCTTTGCTCCAGTCTTAATTCACAGTGATGTCGTCTCTCCTCGGTGCAGGGTGGTACTGAGGAAATGAACTGATAGCCCTCTTCTTCTGTGTGTGTGCTGTGCTCAGTGGCTCCGTCGTGTCCGACTTTGTGACCCCATGGACTGTAGCCCACCAGGCTCCTCTGTCCATGGGATTTCCCAGGCAAGAATATTAAAGTGGGTTGCCATTTCCTCCTCAAGGGGATCTTCCTGATCCAGGGATCGAACCTGTGTCTCTAGTGTCTCGTGAATCGCCGAGGAGATTCTTTACTACTGAGCCATCTGGGAATCTTATTTTCCTCTACAAGAAGTTGGTTTTAGAGCCATTAGTGATGCTATGAGCTTCCCTTCACTCTGGGTCACTGAGGTTTTACTTTTGGTACAACTAGACTCTCAATAGGTGACCCAGAAATTTCTGGAAATAGTGGTAATAGGAGCGATAATTATTCTATGTTCATGCTTGTGCTATGTGCTTTCACTCTCCACATTGTTTAAACTTCAGAAAAAAGAATTTGAAGACTCTCCTACCTGGCATCCATTTAAAATATAGTATTTTAAAACTAAATTTACATCCATACATTTATATTTCATAATTTTGAAACCTTTTCTGAAAATGAAATTTACTTTTTCCTGATTATATAAAGTAGAAAAAAATCATCCAAAATTCATGCCTCTGTGATAACCACAAATTCTATTTTAGGTCTTATCCTTTTATCTCTTTCTCTCTCTTTTCAAACACACTGGCATGCTTATGTGTATGCATACTAATAGCTCTTCACAAATTAGATCATGTGACACAGTCTGTGTTCATTGTGCAACATTTTCGAACTTACATTATTTGTTTCTTCCCTCCCTTCATATCCAGGACTCCCTGACTCCTTCACTGTCATACAGTGCTGAACAACCTAGTTTATGTCTCCACATGTCTCTCCATGTATTATATAACCATCTGTGAATATTTATAAATTTATCTTTTGTTCTGTTCAGGGAGGCATCCTCCATAGCAGTGTTGGCCTGATGTTCAGGATTCATGATCCACAATTCTAGGTGATGGACAAGACATTCCACAAATAGGGGGATTCTTATATCTTCTCCGAATTTTCTGTGTGAGCAGTACATCACAGATTTCCGTTCCTGAGATAGTACACAGCTAACTGTTCTGTTCTGTTGTTTATTCTCATGCCATGATTTGATTTTAATGGAATTAAGTCTGGTATGGCCCTCACTATTCTTTTTCACAAATTTCTTGGAAATTTTCTGACATTTAGTCTTGCCAAAACCTTGATCATATCCACCTTAAGAACTGGAGATTCTAATTGGCATTGGACTAAACATAACATATGAACTTTGAATTTACATGCTTATCTCTAAATTTTCTTTTCGTTTTAATTCTATTATGTTTAAAATTTTCCATTGCAAATATTAAGAAAAGCTCTGAACTTTTCTAGCCACTTGGACAAACTCCTTCATGGATTTTAGTAGTTTCCATTTGAAAACTGAAATTAGAATTTCTAGCTATGTAAACATACCATTATCAGAAATAGAAACTTTTATCTCCCCATATACTATTTATATTAACTATTTTCTTATCCTCAGTTTATTGTTGAACTGTAATAGGAGCAGATATCCTATTTTATTCCTGACATTTGATTGTTTGGAATGATGTTTGCAATTGGTTTTCAGTAACTCAAAATAGGTATTTTCACTTTCAAGAAGTTTCTTCGATTTATATTTTACTTGAAGTTTTATTAAAAATGGCCAATGAGTTTTACCAAATGTTTTTTTAGAACCTATTGATACAGCCCGTCACTTTTCCTCCCTGCATTCATTGCTAGCATGAATGATGCTAATGGGTTTGCTGGTGCAGAAACTTGTTCATTGGGATATTCATTTCACCTCCTTTTGCATCTACTTGATAATATTTTATTTAGAATTTTTGCAAATATTTATAGGTAGAATTTCTCTGTAGTTTTCTTTTATTGTACTACTTTGATTACTTTTGGTTTTAAGGCTAAACCACTTTTATAAAATGGATTTAGGAACTTTATGTTTCTGTAGTCATGAATAATTTAAATAACATTTCTATTCTTTATAAGTTATATGGAACTAACTCTGAAATCATCTGTTTCTGCTCTTTTTTAATGGAAGGAATTTAACCACTTTCCCAGTCTCTCCAATGGTAATTGGTCTATTTGATTTTCTACATGAATTAGTTTTGTTCATTTATATCTTACAGAAATTCATACCAATAATTTTAGAATGCATTCATTTTCTCTCTTTCTCCTGCCTTCAGACTTGCTCCTTCCCAACTTCTACATTTTCTTTCATTCTTGACAGTTACTATAACCTTGTAGTATGTCTCTTATTTTGGAAATCTTCAACATTTAATTTACATACTCTTAGTCATCTTATCCATAGTACCTTAGATTTCACAATATAGTCACAAGATGCAGTTTTCACCCACTGTTTTTTTCTCCTTTTTCTGTTTCCTCTATCCTGAGGTCTGTTCTTTGATGCATTTTTATTGCATTAGAATCTTTCTCAGTATTTTTACATATGAAGAATGTGGCTTATTTATTTACTTATTGAAGCATGGTTGATTTACAATGTGTTGGTTTCTGGTGTACAGCATAGTGATTCAGTTATCTATCTATATATAAACACATATGCATATATTCTTTTTCATATTCTTTTCCATTATGGTTTATTACAGGATATTGAATAGAGTTCCCTGGTGTTCAAGGATTTTTCTTGCTTGCTGTATAAACCTGAGAAAGTTATATAATTTTCCTGGGCCTCATAGTTACTTCTTGTGAATGTTGTAAAATGAATTGGTGTAAGCATTCTGGTTATCTGTTGTTATATAGTGAACTAACCCCAAACAACAGTATAAGCAGCAGTTTCTTCTTATGGCTCATGGTTCTCTGGGTTGGTCGGGCTTAGCTGGGCAGTTCTTCCTTGAGGTCTTTCATGCAGTTGGACTCAGATAGCAGCAGGGGTAGAATCACTGGAAGGTGCAGCTGGACTGCCTGTCCAAGATGGCTTTTCACTCATGTCTCAGTTTCTCTTATATAACCTCACTCTCTCTCAGAGAAGCCTGAATTCCTTACGTGGGAACACAGGGCTCCAGAGGCAGAAACCTGACAGTCTTCATGAAGTCTTGGCTTAGAACTGATACAACAGCACTTCTACCAGATTCTGTGAGATGAGAGGCTAGACTCCACCTTGAGTTGGAGGAATAGCTTGAGTGGAGAGGGAGGGAAGGAATTAATGGCAGCCACCTATGTAGACAAACTATAATAATAATGAAATGCTTAAAGCTGAGCCTGAAACCACGTAAGTGCTGTGTAAGTATTAACTCAATGATACTATTGTTGTTGTTATTAAATTACCTTCAATATTCTGCTTTACTATTAGAGCTGAATATCTTTTGTCAGTACAAAATTCTGAGAATCAAATTCTTTTTTTTCCTCTCAACAGTGTGCAGATGAAATCTGATGCCAGTAACTTGGTTTTGTCTAGATGATTTCAAGATTTTTCACTAAAATGAGAAATAAGAAAGCTACTACCAATTGTTGGGCTTCCCTTGTGGCTCAGCTAGTAAAGAATCTGCCTGCAATGCAGGAGACCTGGGTTCAATTCCTGGGTTGGGAAGATCCCCTGGAGAAGGGAACAGCTACCCACTCCAGTGTTCTGACCTGGAGAATTATGTGGATTGTATAGTCCATGGGGTTGCAAAGAGTCGGACATGACTGAGCGACTTTCATTTTCACTTTTCACTAACAATTTTTAACAGACTTTTGGAGGTTCTGGTTTCCCTTGTGGCTTAGCTGGTAAAGAATCCACCTGCAATGCAGGAGACCTGAGTTGGGAAGATCCCCTGGAAAAGGGATAAGGCTACCCACTCCAGTGTTCTGGCCTGGAGAATTCCATGGACTGTATAGTCCATGGGGTTGCAAAGAGTTGGACATGACTGAGTGACTTGCACTTTCATTTTGGAGATTCTAGAAAATATAAGAAAAGAAAGGAGTAAATATTGAAGAAGGAAAGGTGAAATTTCCTCTTTGAACTGATAATTATTTTTAGAAAATCCAGGAGACTGTATTTAAAAAGCTAGATAGAATAAAGAAGAGAATATGATGATTTATTATAAAACAAACAAAAGCAATAGCTTTTCTCTCTTCTAGCACGTATCAGAGTTTGCACTGATATGTCTTTTACAAGTATTCTTAACTTGGAGCTGGGGAAACTCTTTCAACCTGTCAACTGAAGTCTATTCGAAAAGTAGGGAAATTTTCCTGTATGATTTCTTCAGTTTTTGCTTCTCCCCCATCTGCTTCTGTATCTCTGAATATTCTTATTATTTGCATGACTATGATATGCCAACTGCCTTTTCTTGAGAAGATTTGTCTTTCTATTATTAGGTTCTAATTTTCCAGTTTGGGAAGATTGTCCTTTGTTTATGTTAAGGACAACATGTCATATCTTTACAATAAGAATGGCAGAAGGGGGCTCTGTGTGTGTGTATGTGTGGGAGAGGAAGATAGTTCATAACTCTCTTTTTGTAGGATGAGAGGATCAAATCTTGTTTAAACTCTGAGATTATGTATTCATGTGAACATTTATAGAGGAAACTAAATTTAACTGGCAATTGTAACTTGTTATTTTATCAGGTCATGATTAAATGTCATATTTAAACTTTCTGCTAACATAGTTGTTAATAGTGTTTGCACTTAATTATCACAGAAGTTTTAAAAAGTGTCAAGGTAGCCTTCATTTCATGTTTTGATAAAAGTGAGGGATTCAGAGTTTGCTTTTGGATGTTAGGGTTTATGCTAAGATTTGGAGTTTTCCCCAGAATATGCAAACAAAATAAGAAAATTCTAACATATAATAGTGCTGTCTACATGTATGAGATGAGTTTGTTTCCATACAGCTGGGTGTATCCTCACTGCAGGACCTTAACTCAGCCAGGATTTGCTTTTCTTAATACCAAGGAGACCACAAGTAGGTAGTCTGCTCCGAGTAACCAGGATCATTGCATTTTTCCACTCTTTTTGCTCCCCCGAATAATGGCCCCACATTGGGCTTCTCATCTGTATTTCAGGCAGCAAGAAGGGTAATGGGCAAAGAAGGAAACGTGAAAGTTGTTCAGCTGTGTCTGATTCTTTGCAACCCCATGGACTGTAGCCAGCCAGGCTCCTTTGTCCATGGAATTCTCCAGGTTAGATTACTGGAATCGGTTATCATTTCCTTCTCCAGGGGATCTTCTCAACCCAGGGATCAAACCCAGGTCTCCCACACTGCAGGCAGATTCTTACTCTTCGAGCTACCGGGGAAGCCCAGAGAAAGCAAAGCAAAAGCCAAATGTGAGCCAAAGGCTTTTTCAGAAGCCTTCCTGTGACTTCCACTTCTATCTCATTAGGCAGGAGTGTGGCACATGGTCACCCTAGCTATAAGGAATTCTAGCAAGTGTATTTTGAATCAGGCTAGATGCCATCCTGAACAAAACTGAATTTTTATTTGTAACACATAAGGAATGATTGGATTTTGGATATAAATGCAGCAGCCCAGCCCCGGGATTTCTTCACCTGTCCCTTCTGTCTTCATCCCAGCTGTTTCCCACTCATGTACAGGGTTTTGTCTGTGTCTTCTCCTCCAGGGAAGCCCCTGGGAGCCCCAAGAGGGGCTTGATGGCCAGTCATTCAGTATTGATGGCACTTTTAGCCATACTGTTAAGACAACAGGTAACTTACCCATATCATCTGGGACTAATTTTATATGAATGCCTCCTCATTACACATCAGAGTAGGTTTTGTGTCCAACTTTAATTCCCAGCTCCTAAAACAGTGCTTGACTCATAGTAGGTGCTTAATTACAGTTTCTTGAATGAAACTTTTGATGACAAGTTAAACTTACTGAAATGCAGGGATCTCAGAGTACTCTTGGCTTTTTAAAAATACTTTTTTCCTTCTTTCTGAAGTATATTTATAAATGCTTTTTAAAGTATTAAAAATACTTTTTCCCTTCTTTTTAAAGTATATTTATAAATGAAGTCTATTTAAAATACTGTTGGGTATTTTTAAAATCTTGTTAAACATAGTGTTTGTTGGTTCTGTCACGTGTGGGTATTTGTGTGGATGTGTGATCTGTATCTGGATGCGGTTATTAAATACACCAATTATTTCCTGTGAAACCAAGTGCTTTGACAACCATGAACTAAGTAGGGATTAGAGATGGTGGTCTCAGACAGAATTCCCATGATATGAGGAAGGTATAATCTCCCTTCCCTCTCCTCCTCCCCTGCCCAGGGATTTGGAAGACAAATGAGGTTGCTTACCTGAAAAGTATATTGAACTCTTACCTCTTCAGGAGAAGAATCCTATGTTAATTCCTAGTATAGTTAATCCTCCATTCCCCTTGTCAATAAGAAAACAACAACAGAGCACAGATTGTCTAAAGGTCATTGATTCTCGATTTTGGAATTGAATTATAATATATTTTTGATTTGGCAGGAGATCATCCTCCTGTGTGGGTAAAATGAAACTATAGTTAATGTGAATCAGTAGTTCATGAATTTGCATTATCAGCTCTGTCTGACCAACCCTATCAGAATCGAGTCATGTGGAATACATTTGTATTAAGAAGGGCCAAGGTATGTGTAATACATTTTTATCTATGGCTGTTCCTAAGTTCCATCTTTGTTTTCTGATTAGGTCATAAGAAATCATATATTTGGGCCTCGGTAACTTTAAAATTACTTTCACTGAGTTACATTTCAAAGTTGTCTTGCATTGCTTCTATAAAGAATATCTCCGGATTGTCACTAGAACTACCAGTGAAGTCATTAACCATTAAATATTAATGAATGAATGACTGGTCTAAGATCTCAGTGTCACATTTGTGGTTCCCTGAACAGCGGCATCTACTATCGCCCAGAACTAGTAAGGAATACAAAGTCTCAGGCCCTACCCTGATCCTACTCAGTCATAAACTCTGAGACTGGGATGCTTCAGTCTGTGTGTGAAGAGCCATCTGGGTGATTCTGATGCAGGGTCAAATCTGAGAACTGAAGGTCATAAAATCAAGATGTTTTCAAAGTGTCTTGTTACCATGTCTCTTAGAATTCAGCGCCAGGTAGAAATGTCTCCTTTGATAGAAGGGCAGGAAATCTTTTCCCAGACAAGGAGAATGGTATCACCCACTGTGTTTCCATTTTTGCCTTTTCCTTTGAAAAACTTGGAACTGTGCTAGTTGCTCAATCATAGTCAATATATTTGTCTGGGCTTTTTATTTCCCTTTCCTTTCCATGAATTTTATTTCCTTCTTATATTTAAGTGTCTTACCAAGAGTCTATTATGATAGGCCTCCCCAAATCCATTTTGCTAGTAAGTGGGTTGGGAGTGTGAGTAGGATATAATTTGAAATAAATTGACTCACTCGGAGACTGACAGGTGAGGTATTTGACTAAGAAATGTACTGGATAGTAAGAGACATCAGCATGGTGTCTGCACCAGCATGCTTTCCTGCAGAAAGCACCATGCATGCCCTTGGATACTTACTTATACATGGTAAGAAAATGTAAACACTATAGAAAGATATAAAATGCAAGTGTCAGCTGAAAAAAAATGCACAGTATGAGAATTGTGAGTTAAGTTTTTTAATGGGACCAAATCAGGACTATAGCCAAGGAGATAATCTCTCGGATAGCTCTGAGGAACTGCTCCAAAAAGTAGGGGGAGGTCACTATACCTATGACTTTAGTAAAAAGCATACATGAAATCAAGCATGTATTTTGGCTGAAAGTCAACTGCTAGCCATGAGGAACAGATGTCTTGGTTAATGATCTTTTCTAGATATGAGAAGATGCAAGAAATTGGGCTCATAAAATTTTTAGAAAATATCTAACTATTGGAAGGCCTGTCCTGGCCAGTTTTCCCAGAACACAGGGTGCCTCATTCCTGATCTCTGCCCTGAACTGTTTTTAGAGTGTGTTGAAGGTCAGTGACTGCTGGTGGCTAATGATTTCATCCTTGTAGAACCAGATGACAGGTGACAGTTTTTAGTTCGCAAAAGTAAACAGTGCCCTCACTCCCCACATAAAGGCCGTCTCCTCAAAAATAATCATTAACAATCTCTTGGGTATCTTTTAGAAAAGAAAGGCTGTTTCGTTTTTGCTTTTGGCCATGCTGCCTGTGGGCTCTCAGTTCCACAACCAGGGATCGGACCTGCAGCCCCTGCATTGAAAGTGTAGTTTTAACCACTGAGTACCAGGGAAGCCCCTAAAGTTTATTTCTGTAGAAAATGAAGTTTATAGGGCCCACATATATCTGTGTGTTTATGCATTTTTCTTTTAAAAAGCACGAAACATTCTGGTCACCAGTTATAGAGGATATGAAGAGGTTGGCTGTTTCCCCACACCAACAAGCAATGCTCAGACACCAGGTGGATATACTGTGATTCAACTCGCTTCTAACACTGTGCACCTGTAGATAGCATCAGATTCTACAGGTTAAGGGCTCAGTTCTACAAGATTGTCTCATCTCGAACTAGAGTGGCTCACAGAATTCAAATAAACATCTTACTGACCAGAATACTGGTTTATTATAAAAGTGTATAAGTCAGTAACAACCCCAAAGAAGAGATGCCTAGGGCAGAGAAAGGAATGGGGAAAGCAGGAGCTTCCATGCCACCTCCAGGCCTACCAGTCTCCCAGCACCAACCTTGAAGCTCTTTAAACTCATCCTTTTAAGTTGTTCAAGAGGCTTCATTGCCTAGGTATAATTGATTGATTCATTGGCTATTTCACATGATTCAGTCTTCAGCCCTTTTACCAACCGCCCCCTCCCTTCCCGCCCAGGGGTTGAGGGAGTCCCAACCCTCCAGTCAGTTGGTTAGTTCTCTTGGCAACCCGCTGACATCCTTAGATGTGACAGTCTGCTCTATTAGCATAACAAAAGACCCCTTTTACTCCTTCTCTTAGAAAATTCTGAGGGTCTAAGGAGCTCTGTATAGGGATGGGGGATGAAGAACAGATATATATTTTTTTATTATAAATCACAGTGTCACAAAGACCTTAGTGAACAGTCTCATCTGCATCTTTTTTTTCCTTATATCTTATGGATCTTCTCTCTTTAAAACCTATACAATATTCCTTGATAAGGTTGCGCTTTAACTTATAAACCTACCTCCTATTCCTAAACATTTAGATTATCATGAACACTCTCACCTATGATATCTTGGCACAGATTTGAAATACAGCTGCTAGGTGGATTCTCAGAAATGGAATTTTGGGGTTGAAGAGTATGCACATTTTAAAAAATTGATAGATAGATAGATACTGCTTAATTACCTTCCAAAAAAAAAGAAATGAATTTACTTCTCAAATGAATTAGTCTCTTTTCCCACACATTCTCTAACATGGTATATTATCAAGCAAAGTGTTTTTGCCAATTTTATGGTGACCAAATTATATTTCTCTGAATCATTGTTTTGATTCACCTTTGTTAACTGATAAGATTGGTCATCTAAAATTATTTATTCACAAATTTTCTTTTTTTTGTGGAGTGCTATTTAGGGATGATGTTCATTCATGTTTTGCATGGCCTAATGCTAAAGGTTTCATACCTGGATTTGGTTTTTTTTTTTCTAGTTTTGCTTTAGACTCCTGAGTCTGTTTCTTTAACAGTATACTTTTTTTTCTGATAGTATACTGTGTGAATACAGTGTCCAAGAGAGGTTTCGCACACAGGTAGTATCTGTGCTCTCTTTTCCAGTTAACAGGAAATAAGTATTTCGTATTTCATTGTGGGCACCATCACTGTGGGCCAAAATACTTTGTCAGCCACTTCCCTGGTTGTTCAGACAGTAAAGAATCTGCCTGCAGTGTGGGAGACCTAGATTCGATCCCTGGGTCAGGAAGATGCCCTGGAGAAAGGAATAGCTACCCATTCCAGTATTCTTGCCTGGAGAATCTAAGGGACAGAGAAGCCTGGTGGGCTACAGTCTATAGGATTGCAAAGAGTCGGCATGACTAACTTAACACTTTCTTTTCTTTAAGCTAAAGATTATGAGAAAACTCATCTCATATTAGGATCTAAACTGACTTTTGTGGTGGGAATGAAAATGAAAGATAGAGAATAAATATTTCAGGAGAATTTCTATTTATGAATCATGTGCCAGTGAAATGGGCTTCTTTCAAAATTATTAACTCATTTTACTCTCCAGACCTCTCTGTTTGAGTCAGGAAGCCCTGAGCTGAACTTTAAGACCAATCACAGTTACAATATTTTGCTAGGTTTATGGTTTTTTAAATTTTCTCTGCATTTCTGTTGTTTTTGAGAATGTCACACTCATCTCAGAAAATCTCTCCTAGGGCTTGCCTTTCCCTTTACCCTGACTTTGTAAAGGATTAGCATATCGTTAAGCATCATCCAACAGTTTTTATCCAAACACAAGGCAAATTGAGAATATTTAGGGCTGCCCAGATGGGTCCTTCAGCACTCAGGAATCCTGAACCTGACACCCTTGCCACACATCCTTTTCTTGCACCAGTGAAACTAGGGTGGGGGGAAGAGGAGGTCTGTTTTATGAATTTTGGACACATTTTCTTCCAGCTTTTCATTTATTACAATATTATGCAGGAAAACAGATGAAGAGAAGAAGCAGCCCCAGATTTTCCATGTGCAAAGAAAAATGATTAGAAAAATAAAAAGGAATTAGAAAAAAAGAATATCATCTTTCTGCATTGTTATAGACTTACCAGATTCCAGTTTCTATGGCCCAAATTCTTTCAGAGGTTCCGATCCCGTTTATTTGATTCTCCTCGCCTACCTCATCTCTCTGAGATTTGCACTTTCCAGTTGTTCTTGAAATCAGTTACCAGTTAATCTGTTCCCTGGCATTAGGGCTTCCCCTGGGAGTTTACCGATTGATTGGCCTTTTAATCCGGTTGTTAAGATTCTCCCAGTACTCTGGCATGGAGCAGTTTCAGTTTGTGTGCATTAAAGTGTTGGCCAGGGTCGTTAGGAAAGTGAAGTTCACATATCTGCTTTGTAGGAAACTGAGTTTGCACTGTGACTGTGGGCTTGAGGGGGACGAGGAAAGAGGTGTTAGGAACAACTGGCAAGCCTATGCTAACTCTGGGCCCCATCCACCCATACCTTACAGCATGGTAGGAACACGTTTACACCTGATTACTGTGGAAGTGCATGAGTTAGAGACAGGGTCAAGCCAGGGTCAGTTGTTTATAATGTATAGATGGGCCTTCAGCAATCAGAAACTCTATGACCAAATTTCCCTAGAAAGAGCTGGTGTTGTATTTGTGTATCTTTACGAATTTCTATCACTAGCAATAGGATTTCATAAGCAATAGAACTTTGATAAGAGTAGGTGTTCAGTTAAGAAAATTGTATTAGACTTTGTTTTCTTCTCCCAAGTTAATGTGTGGTTTTGGCCAGTATTCAAAACTGATTCAGTTTTTGAATCTTTTTAACTAGATTCAAAAAGAAATCTCAGAGTATGGGAATGAGGTGCAGTTTTGATGTGACTTTTATTAAAGCACTTACTAAATATGTATTAATATTTTTAAAATGCTCATGATCTGTATTTCCTACATCCACATTTACTTTCTACAATTTTATAGTAAAAAGATGTCTCATGCATTAAAATCTTTCAAATAGCCAGATTATAATTTAAGGCATTTTTGGAATATTTTTGTTTTTTTTTTTTTTTTGAAAGATGTCAATTTTTTTGAGAAATCAAGATGTTCACCTTAAAATAGAAATACACAACTTAAAAAAGAAAAAGATGTTTGCCTTTAAGTAGGGAATAAATGCGTTAATAAAATCTGTGCTGTGCTGTGCTTAGTCACTCAGTCGTGTCCGACTCTGTGAGACCCTATGGACTGTAGCCCACCAAGCTCCACTGTCCGTAGGGGTTCTCCCAAGCAAGAATATTGGAGTGGGTTGCCATGTCCTCCTCCAGGGGATTTTTCCAACCCAGGGATCGAACCCAGGTCTCCGGCATTGCAGGCGGATTCTCTACTGTTTGAGCCACCAGGGAAGCCCTAATAAAAATCTACTTATCCTTAGATAATATACCATTGTACCTTTACGTTTCTGTCTTTTCTGCTTTGTTATGATTTGCATGAGGATAAGGGCTGACTCTCCTTTGATCTGAACCTCCATATTTAGCACAGGGCTTAGTGCATACTAGCTCCCCAGTAAATATTTCTTTAATAAAACAATGAATTAGTCACCTGTTTGGTGAGGTTAATATAGTCTGCTGTAGCTTGTGTTTATGAAGCACCCCATTCAGGCAGAGGAAAAGAGAGGTTCCTAGGAAGTACTTACCTCATCACTTTGTGATACAATTCCAGGGAAGGGAAACCCTCAGCTAGCCTTCTTCCTGGTCCACCCAGTGTAAGCCAAAGTCCTTTTGTTTCCTTTATTTTCTGTCTCAGAGTTTATTCTAAGAAAATAATAGGGAATATACCGTGTGATGTAGCAGCAAGGATATTACTCAAAACATTATTTTGAATACAAAAATCTGGAAGCCTTTAAAATGGGTAATAATGGAAGATTGAAGGAGGGAACGTAGTCCCTTAAAATTACCTACATTTTGAGTCGTAAGGATAAAATTTTACATTTGAAGCAAGCTAGATTAGAGACCAGCTGTCACCAACAGAAATACTTCCTCAAATTCTCTCAGGACTTGTGCTATTTTTCACATCTCATCCACAATCTTGCCATTGACATTAGTTACTTAGAAAGAAATCAGTAGATTCAGAGAAGGCTTGGGGAAAATGGCAAAGTGAGTCTCCTGGGGCCCCTGGTTTCCACGTTTACTTCTGTCTCTTTGCCCTCTTCATTCTGTGTGCAGTGTTCCTGTGTTTCCTTCTTAAACCTGAAATGACCCCTTTTTTTCTAAAAGGCACAGTTTTAGTATGTCCAGGATACGTAGAGCAAACTAGCCTCCTCTCAAAGGTAGTTCTTTTATTTACTCTAACTTCTAAATTACTGATGGCTCTTCAGAGCATGGTGTATGAAGCCAGATTGCATGAATTTCAGTGTCCACTCCCATACTTTCTACCCAGGTGACCTTGAAGCCATTGACTTCTCTTCCTAAGTTTCCTCATCTATAAAGATTGGGATTAAAAAATACCCCATAAAGTAATTGACATCTTGTCACATAAGAAGCTAATATTTTTAGCCATCATCTAAAAGTGAAATGCAGGAGGAGGCAGACTTTGTGGCACTCCTGAAAATATGACCCTTAGGGCTTTGTTATTTCCTTTTATCCCCTTTGACCCTAGCACCAATGATAAGGCCAAAAGTGCCTTCATAGAAGCAGCTGTGCTATTGTTTTTTGTTTGTTTGTTTGTTTGATGTAATTAACACTGTAGGAAAGGTACCCAGCTGGGTAATCATCGTTCTGCTTTATCCTGGCCCTAACTGGTTCTGAGGTCACAACTTCAGTCACTGGTTTTCATTTATTTATCACTAAGTTAGAATTCCACCCTCTAAAACTATAGCCACTGTCCACATGTGGCTATTTAGTTCCAGTAACAATTAAATAAAATGAACTTCCTCTGTCACACATTTCAGTTGCTCCATAGGCAGACTTGGCTGCTGCTGCTAAGTCACTTCAATTGTGTCCGACTCTGTGTGACCCCATAGACGGCAGCCCACCAGGCAGGAGATTCTCCAGGCAAGAACACTGGAGTGGGTTGCCATTTTCTTCTCCAGTGCATGAAAGTGAAAAGTGAAAGTGAAGTCGCTCAGTCGTATCCAACCCTCAGCGACCCCATGGACTGCAGCCTACCAGACTCCTCCGTCCATGAGATTTTCCAGGCAGGAGTACTGGAGTGGGGTGCCATTGCCTTCTCCCTAGTAACTCCTAAATGGGGCAGCCCCATCATTGCAGGAAGCTGTGTCTGGCAGGGTGACTTAGACAATCAGTTTTGCTTGTGCACATAGAATAGTTGGAGCATATACTGTCAACTACTTTTAGACTCCTTTGCACAGACCGGCTAGCTAGAAGTTTCAGATCACTATAATCATGAATACAGGAATTGGAACAACCTGACATCTCATATCAAATCCTTTTAAGATCTTTGATCCAGTTCCTTTGCTTCTTGTAGGGTAATTCTCTACAATATATGCTTGGTTTTGTTTTTTTCTCCATAGTAAAGACCTGGCAAAATACAACACAACTGCACAAATTGCTTTAGATGTTGGAGCTATGTTGTTCTCACTCTGGGCTTCCCTTGTGGCTCAGATGGTTAAGAATCTGCCTCGAATGTAAGAGATCCGGACTCAATCCCTGGGTCAGGAAGATTCCTTGGAGAAGGGAATGGCAACCCACTCCAGTATTTTTGCCTGGAGAATTCCATGGACAGAGGAGCCTGGCAGGCTACAGTCCAGCAGGTTGCAAAGAGTCAGACACAACTGAGAGTGACTAACACCTACGGAGTGAAATTACGATGAATGTATTACCCCTCTTCCTGTTTCTTCCCAACTAGGTTACTTGTATTTGTTCCCTTTTGTCTTATTCTCAGTCCTGCTTTCTTTCTATGAGTCATATCAGAACAAGTGGCTAGAAAATCAGAGAAGATAGAAAATTTGCCACCACCGAAGAGATGGGAGCCACTTGATAATCAAGTCTTTACCTCAAGATCATAGTCACTCAGTAGAAATGTCAGGGTGTGGGGTCCTGATGAGTTGAAGGCATTTTGGTGTGTTAGTGCAGATGAGAGGCTGAACCACAGGGCAGTTTTCTTGTTCAAGTTCACATGGCTCTTTGCAGCAGAGTCAGAATTTGACCTGAGGTTTGCCTTGTGCAAAAGCCATTCTCTCTCCATCACTCCAAGCTGCCTCTGAAAATGTTGGCATATGTGTTTCCTTTCTCAAAAATTCACATCTCTCTGGCTGCCTTTGGAGGAATGGTTGTGAGAGGATTTTGGTCTTAGGAGAGGCCTTGAGACATTTTCTGTTTTATTGTCGTAAAAACTTAAGTGTGCTAAGTTGGAACTGTAGCATGCACTTCACCCCAGAGCATTTCAAGGGCAACAGGAGACAATCCTTTCATCAAGAGAGGAAAATTACTTTCTAGAAGTCATTTCCAAGGAAGCCAAGAGAAGCCTGGCGGCTTTGTACCCAGAGCAGTGAAGAAGTCAGGTGGGAAGCTGTGGTCATTTTATAAGTCATGTCCTGCCCACTTCCTGTCCCCAGTGCTCTGAGGAGCCCAGAAAGGAATGATAGAGGGAACCTAGAAGAATAAATCACAGTGATTATGTTGGACTGCTTAATAGTTCTGTAATTGAGTGCCGTGGGGAACTTTTCAGCATGGTTTGCTGGTACCCATGGATGAATTGAACATATTTCAAGGCTATTTCCTTCCACCAGCAACTTGCAAGAAGTGTAATAAAGTTTCTTAAATTTTGCTACAAGTTAGAAACACCTGGAGGGTTTTTATAATCTCAATACCAAATTTACACTCCATACCAATGACATCCTAGTGGGTGAGAAGGGCTTCCCAGGTGGCTCAGTAGTAAAAAATCCACTTGCCAATACAGGAAACATGGATTTGATCCTGGGTGGAGAAGGTCCCTGGAGAAGGAAATGGCAACCCACTCCAATATTCTTGCCTGGGAAATCCCATGGACAGAGGAGCCTGGTGGGCTGCAGTCCATGGGATCACAAAAGAGTCAGACACAACTTAGTGACTAAACAACAATAAGTGGGTGAGACTTAGCATCAATAGTTTAGTATATACAGTAGTCCTCAACCTTTCTTGCACTAGGGACTTGTTTTGTAGAAGGCAGTTTTATCATGAATGAGGACTGCTGCTGCTGCTGCTGCTACATTGGATGAGGACAGGGGTGTGGTTTTGGGATGATTCAAGGGCCTGACATTTATTGTGCACTTTATTTCTATTATTACATCAGGTCCACCTCAGATCATTAGGCATTAGATCCCGGAGGTTGGAGATCCCTGGTTTATAAAGATCCTGGATGATTCTAAAGTACAGCAAATTTGGAAACCTTTTTGACCTCTCCCTTCTCCCTCTTACTTACACTTTCTCCTATTATCCTTTCTCTGGCTCTTCCTGTCTGTGTATCCACCTTAACTGTTGATCCCCAAGGAGGACCAGTGCCTGTCTCCTGGGAGGACAAGCCAAGCCCTCTACCCTACCCAGAACAAAGACAAAAAGGCACCAAGCCAAAGTGGTCTTTGGTGGCCCCTCCCCACCAGCAGGAGCTGTCCTTGATTTGGTATCCTCCGAGTGCTCACTGAAGTTTGCCCCAGCTCTTTTCTGGGCCCGGCTCTTCTCCATCACCCCATCCCTGGTGAGCTGTGTGCCTCCTAGGTCAAGGCTTCCCAGAGCAGTGTCTGCAGATAAGTCTTCAGGCACCTGCCAAATCTGAAGAAGATTTGGAAATGTGTGTCCTTATTTCTTGGTGCTTCGGTTGGAAAATGGGACAATAATAATACCTACTTCACAGTGTTGTAGGTATTACAGATAAGAAATTGCCATCTTTGTAGGGCAGAATGATGGAACAGTGACAGTTTCATAATGTTCAACCCTATTGTAAATGCTCAGTTTATGTTATTTTCTGTTTTATTTAACTGTAATTTAATTTGAATGTGATTTTATTTATAGTGGTACTTTTTGTTTAGCTTTAAAGCTATGACATGGGCTTTAAAGAACTTAAAACCAGTCTTCTGTTTATATGTGAGTAGCAGTATAATTATTATAATAAGGATTAATTAGTTGACAGTAGGGGTAGGAGAGGTTCTGTCTATAAGTCTTTTTTCTATTTGACGGAGAAAGCATTCTTCAAATTTGAGAAATCTTGCCCTAGCCCTTCCCTAGTCTGCTTCACTTAATTCACCTGCCTCATTTCTTTATCCTCATGGCAGGATGTGGATATAGTTCGGGATCAGCTAGAAGATCTGACAAGCAACCTGGGTTTTTGATTTCTCCTGATAGAATACTATGTTGCATAGGTGCATTTTTGAAGACCTTTCATACCTCCCTTCTGGACCGGAGATCAGACAGTTCTGAACCAGCATGTTGACTGAAAGGAGAAATTGGATGCCTTGCTAGGCCACTAGAGGATGATTTTGAGAATTATGTTAGCCAGCAGACATGGTTCAGAGTGCTTTACATGTATCATCTCATTTAGTCCTCATAAGAGCCCTATGATATGGGCAGTATGATTTCCCCCATTTTGCAGATGAGGAAACTGAGGTACAGAGAGGTTGAGAAACCTGCCTATGGTCAGTCAACTATCAGGAGCAGAGTCAGCATCCTAACCTGGGATGGCTCCAGAACCTGTGCCCTCAGCAACTGCTCCACAGTCTGTCCAGGCATTATTTGTCCTCAGAACAATCCTAGGTAGTAAGTAGAGAGGTCTGGTGTCTTCCCGGCTCTACAGCTGGCACTCCACACACTCAGCATCCTCTCTGCTCTGTTGCCCAGTGCCCAATCAGCCCTGCACGCCCCTGCTGATTGTGGCTGGGTGGTTCCCCTTAGACTGGCCTCCGTTCCAGTTCCAGTGCTGCTGCACCTCCTGCAGGAGACACAAGAGACGTGGGTTCGATCTCTGGGTCAGGAAGATCCCCTGGAGTAGGAAGTGGCAACCCATTCCAGTATTCTTGCATGGAGAATCTCATGGATAGAGAAGCCTGTTGCGCTATAGTCCATGGGGTCACAAAGAATCGGACACAACTGAAGTGACTTAGCACATGCACGCACAAATGGAGGACCAGCAGAAGATTGGAGTTACTTGGTTGGTTGATTGCTTTTTCCAGCTCTGATATTACTTCCCTAGTTTTGAGGAGGCCTGCATCTGTGAATCTGTTGACTTTCCTTCTTTTTCATTTTCTTTTTTTCCTTTCCATGAGAGTGGAATGACAGCATGTATTTTTATTCATTAACCTAATTCCCTCAGGGAAAATGCAAGAATATTATTAGGAGTAGTAAAAGTTTTTGACTTCGCGTTATGCTGGCTGAGCCAGGTTTTTAGCAAAGAGCTCTCCTTAAGGAATAGAATACATGAATTGCAATCCTAAATCTAGGAAGGACTCTTGGCAGGGGCCCATGCAGTAGGGACCCTGAGGTTTACCCTTCACTGCACAATGAGTTCACCTCTGGCTATGACTCTTGGGAATTTTAACATCTTTTGTTTTCTCTAATCCCTCTAGTTCCAGTGCCCTGTTATTACCGGTATGCTTATATGATTGTTCATATGAACCTAGAGATTAACTGGATCTTTATAAAGTGAAATGTGTCATGCCTGTCTCCATTTCTTCCTTTCTTCCCTTTTCCAGTTAAGCTGCTTCCATAGGAAGGAATATGGAACTCTTATTGTATTTCATTGTTCAGTGTCTTATGACCTCCTGCCCAGAGGGCCTGTGGAAGGGTGGTGCAGTGATTGTGTTACCTGTCTCCTCTGCTTGGCATCTTACAAACACGTAGCCTTGGTTGTAAGGAAAGAAGGTTAACATCACACCATGATCACTCTTGACTAAATGACTCAAAGATGCATCATCTGTCTTTTTAAAAGACTTTTAAGAACTGCATTAATTTTTACTAATAGAGTTGAAAATTTTGTGTATTAAACTGGAGCTATTAACAAGTGTAACAGGAAACATTACTTACAGCCACTTAGGTAACGATGGTGGAGGATGGTGAATGAATGAATGAATGAGTTAACAAGTGAAATAGAAAACAAGGTGAATGAGTGGGGGAACAGAAATAGGAAAACAGTAATAAGGGAGAAGGGAGGGGAAACTCACTCTCACATGGCTGAATTCAGCGTCAGCAGTCAGGGAGCAGAGTCTGTCTAGATAGCTGCATTTCCTTATACCCAAGAAGCTGCTCAATAATTTTTTTCAGTAAGAAGAAAATTAATTTAGGTGCAAAAACAAAAAAATCTTCTGTTACCAAGGATAATTTTATTTTATTAATAATTCCCATATCCTTTTCTGTCTGAATGAATACTATGTAACATCTTATTAGAATCTGTTCTGCTATGGTAGTAGACATCTTTAATAACCATTATTTATGAAGACTTATAAATGAAGATGGAGTGTTACAAAGGAAGAATGCTACCCCAATGATATAGAGTTAGAGAGTCATTTGATACATTCCTTTGCCTTCAAACCCAGAGTGAGGAAAGCATTCCTTCCTCACAATGACTGTGTTAATCTATAAAGTGTTCTTAAAAAGTCAAGTTATAGTTTGGACTCTGAGTTTTAGCAGACCCCAATACCCTTTCACAAAACCAAAACTGATGATCTTTGAGTCATCAGGAGACTTACTGTGTGTCGTGCAAGGTATTGGTTATCAGAAACTTGGGGGATGAATGCATGGATAATTTTGTTTTTAAAAACATACTACTTATTAAATGAGAAACATGGGATAAGATTTAGTACATGTCTTCCTTGACTTATGATGGGGTTAGGTCCTGAAAAGCCTATAATAAGTTAAAATATCCTGAAGTCAAAATGCATTTACTACACCCAACCTATGGACCATGATAGCTGAGCCCAGCCTGCCTTAAGCAGAACATTTGCATTAGCCTACAATTAAGGCAAAATCATCCAACACAAAGTCTATTTTATATGAAGGTCTTTCCTGGTGGCACAGTGATAAAGAATCTGCCTGCCCAAGCAGGAGACGTGGGTTCGATCCCTGGGTTGGAAATCCCTGGAAAAGGAAATGGCAACCCACTCCAGTATTCTTGCCTGGAGAGTCCCATGACAGAGGAGCCTGGTGAATGCCATGGACAGAGGAGCCTGGTGGGCTGCAGTCCATGGGGTCACAAAAGAGTTGGACGCAGCTTAGCGTCTCAACAACAACTTACAATAAAGTGTTGGATACCTCATAGAATTTTTTGAATACTGTATCGAAAGTGGAAAACAGAATGGTTGTATGGATATATTAATAGAATGACTGCTGTTTCAGTTTTTTACCCTCATAATGGCGTGGCTAATGGGAACTGGAACTGCTGCCCAGCATTGGGATGGAATGGGATGTGTATTACCAGCGCCATCAATCAATCACCAACCTCGGAAAAGATCAGAATTAAAAATGGATTCTACTGATTGCTTATTGCTTTTGCACCATTGTGAAATTGAAAAATCATTAAGTTGAACCACTATAATTAGCTGCAAAGAACTCAGTGATTTAAAAAAAGTATAGCCATAGTGTTTTTACATAAGCCATTGTTTTGATGTTGGCTATTTGATTTTTTTCCTATTTTTCCCAAAAGAAGAGAGTGCAAGTCTGTCTTTCCTACTACACTGTAAGAAATACTGAAAGGGCCCTCCACACCTATCAAACTAGCAGTTACACAGTCTTTTTGAACTTGAGTTATCCATGGCTAAATGGAAACAGTCTTGAAGGCCTTTTTGACAAAAACTTGATTAGGATTCCTGGAACCCTGGGCAAAACTCTATTCCATGCAAGACAGGAAATAAGATTTAAGATTGGTTGATTCTTCTGAATCTTGGATGAAAATCAAGATTAGGCTGAATACTGTCATTGGTTGATGGTGGGCTATATCCTTAATATTCTCCAGCCACTTCACAACAGCCACAAGGGCAGCTGGTTTAGCTTTTGAGATGAGGAGGAATATCAGTTGAAGAGGAAGAGAAATGTTTTGTAGGCGGCAGTAGAAGGGAGGGGAATGTTGGCTCCCTCCTGCCCCAGGATCCATGGAGCTTGGGTAGATGAGCACCTTCCACCAGAAGTCTACGAGAAAGTAGTTTTTATTTTCCTCTGTGAGCCATATTTTAGTCAACCTTAAAGCAATAGAAGGAGTATTTCATGAAGAGGTTAGAGATGTGGGGTCACTTGTTTGCATCTGTCTTTCTGATGTGTAAGAGGAGGTAAGAGAGGCAGAGAGTACTTAAAGTGGGTGAGGATGGTAGTGGCCGCAGCCAACTGGGAGGGGTGACTGGAAGAATTAATAGGCCTCAAGGTCTCAGAAAAATCCTCATACCAGGTCTCTAAAAGCAAGACAGAGTGGCCCCAAACACCATGCACCAAACACTCTGCCAGTAAAACGTGCTTCAAACACTGCAGAACACCCCCATGGATTCACAGTAGGCAATGCCAGCTTTATAACTGATTATTAGGGAAGTTTTGGAAACACTCTAAATTATCAGGGGAAAGATTAACATACTACTCCAAATACAAAGATACTGCCTCTGTATAGAACCAAGGTAACTCTTCTTTGATCTAAATGTTGGATATGGAACTGGGCTATTTCGAAACCAAGAGCAAATGCGTTTGCAGTTAAATCCACTTATAGCTATCATAGAGTTTCTTTCTTTTGAAAAAATATTTATTTATTTATGTGGCCGCACAAGGTCTTAGTTATGACATACAGGCTCTTTGGTTGTGGCATAAGGGATCTAGTTCCCTGAGTAGGGATTGAACCCGGGCTCCATGCATTGGGAGTGTGGAATCTTAGCCACTGGACCACCAGGGAAGTCCCTATAACTGTCGTATTGTTTCTAAGAATATTTTGAACTTCCACATTTTTGGAAGGTTTCTAAGATGAAAATTCCTAGAAAAAATAAAATGTAAACACAACATTTTAAAACATATAGTGAAAAACACAAAAGCAAAACTTTCTCCAAATTGCTACTCACTTCTAAGTAAATAAAAAATTGGCAGACTAGTTGAAATGTACCTAGTGTCCCATTCTTGCCCAGAGAGTTCTTTGACTTTATCCACTTATGGCTGTGTGTACTTGAAAACCATCTTGTCATGTCCGACTCTGCAACCCTATAGACGGCAGCCCACCAGGCTCCCCCATCCCTGGGATTCTCCAGGAGAGAACACTGGAGTGGGTTGCCATTTCCTTCTCCAATGCATGAAAGTGAAAAGTGAAAGTGAAGTAGCTCAGTTGTGCCCTACTCTTAGCCACCCCATGGACTGCAGCCTACCAGGCTCCTCTGCCCGTGGGATTCCGGGCAAGAGTACTGTCAGTTCTCTAGTACCCTCAAATTAATAGAGGATGCAAACAAGCATAAGGCCAACAAGCAGAAGAGACTTAATACAGCATCTTAGAAACATGAACATACTGCTAGACATATTTGACCAGCATCATTTATCCTTCAAGAATTGAAGCATTTTTGATGCAAATGACCTCTAAATCAGCTTAGGGCAAAATAGAAAGGCAGCTTTTCCCTATAACTCAAGCTCTTGCCAAGGGGTTCCTGAAAAGAAATACACATTTCTTCAAAGCATTGATTTTTATGCAAATAGATCCTCAATTTAAATTGGGAATATGTGAACATTGATCATCCTTCAGGTTATGGAAATGAAACATCAGTATCTATGAAGTCTGAAAGAGATAGTTCTCTATTCTTGACATTTAAAAAAACAACTCTAACCTTTTAGTTGGTAAGTGTGTGTTTTAGTTGATAAAGTGCATATTTGTTGCAAAGGAAAATATAACCTAGTGGCTGGACCCTTTCGGAAGACTCTTGAATTGGTCAGAGCTCCTGATTTCAAGGGACAGAAAGCCTCTTCAAACTAGCTTGGACAAAGTGGTATTTATTGGATGGAAACTGAAGCATCCAAGGGAAGTTTAAAATTGATCAAAAAGCAAGGGTTGTACATAGCTTGGCTATTTTCTCTGTCTCTCCTGTTTCTCTTGGCCAGCAAGCTTCATTCTCTTCTTCTTCCTCCTTCTCCACATTCTTCCACATGGGGAAGAACAGGACATACACATGTTCCTGAGTTTTACTTCTTGGGGGCTTCTTTTACAGAAAGGGCTGATTAACAATGTCCTGTAGGATGGCTCATGAAAGAACATTGTACTTGCCAATAGCAACACATGGTGTGTGTGAATCGAGGAGCCATTTCATTCAGAAGGGGAAAGTATAGGGCAAAACTGATTCCATGTGGCCACGTGAGCCGTCTTCACAGTTTAAACCTTATATTTGATTTGAAAGTTGTAATGGAGTAATATTCCATTTTTACGGAAGTAAATCTTGTCACCAGGTAACCTCTCCACCTTCTGGCATTTGCCAAAACGTTCATGTGAGCTTCCATTCATTTTACTTTGCACTTCCGGGCTAATGAAGTTACTTAGAAGTCTGTGTTATTTGTTGTAGTGGACATTGGTGTAATTCTGCTAGCCCAGCATCCAGTTTTCTTCTTCAGGTAACAACACCTAGATTTTCCCGTGGGAAACCAATATATCCATGTGATTTCCATGAAGCTGGTGCTATGTGTTCGTCTCAGTGGTGTGCTAGTCACGCAGCCCTGACCAGTTAAGGTCAAAGGATGAAGCTCGCTCCTTTTTCGGGCTTTGCCTGGAAGAGATCGGGAAGGGCCTCCCTGGGAATGCTTCTGAAACTGCTGGTGGTTACAGTTTGAGAAGAACCTGAGTGAGAATAAAGACAAGGGAAAGAACAAAGCAGAAGTCCTCTCAGAGGGATGGAAGTTTCTGATAATGGTATTAAAGTCCAGCTGTGTCTGAGCTGGACAGTCAAGTGAGACAGTAAAATTCTGCCCGTCCACCCCTTTCCTTCAGTTTGGGTTACAGCTTGTTTGATTGGATTTCTGTGCCTGCCAACCAGTGTGAAAAGCAGGACTATCTTCTTGAACAGAACTGCAGTTACTAATTAGATCTCCTGCTCCAATTCCTTATGTTCCAGACATCTATTTCTGCATGGCAAACCACCCGAAACCTGGTGGCATAAAGCAGTAACCATTATTTCATTTATCTCATGGTTTCTGTGGGTCAGGAATATGGGAAGGGCTTGGCTGGGCAGTTCTTGCTTGGAGTCTCCATGCAGTGGCAATCGGACAGCGGTTGGAACTGGGGTAGAGGGGGAGGAGGAGGGAGCTGGAGCAGCTAGGGACCAGCAGGCAGCTCTCTCTCCTCATGAACTCTCAGTCGCTCTGTTTGGACAACTTGAGCTTTCTCACAGCATCTCACCCAAAGTACCCAGATGGCTTGTGCAGCTTCAGCATGAGTGTTTCAGAGCACTGGCTAGAAGTTGAATCACCTTCTATGACCCAACTTTAAAAGTCACATGGTGTCATTTCCACCACATTCTGGTCAACTGGTCAGGAAGTTTGGCCCAGAATCAAGGAGAGAAGTAGATCCCACCTTGTAACAGTGACCTGTCAACAGTTTTGCAGACATTTTTTAAAACCACCACATATTATGGGCAGTCCCCAAATTGTGAGACAGGTACTATGGTCAGAATTATAATATTTAAGTGGACTTAGTTTTGTGACATGATAACCTTTAATTTATACTTTTGGGAGCTGAACTAACTTTTTCAGATCATTAAGGCACCAAGCCTAATCTATATATATTGACATCTGAATCAAGAACTGTAATGATCTTTCAGGTTTTAGAATTCCATTTTGTTCTTATATTAAGGCAGTTCAAATTTTTATGAGTAGCATTGAAAAATATTTATATTTGGGTTAGTTCTCTACTTTACAATTGCTTATATATTGACTTAGTATTGAGGCATGTCACTTAGTACTTAGTTAATATATCTGTAACTTCCAGAAGTGCTTCACTGTTTTCCAGCAATCAGTTTAAGGAATAGGAAGTAATCTCCTCTTATGGATTCTATACAAAATAGCAGTTAGGATGTAGATTTGTAAAGTTTGATCTCTGTTCTGACTCTGCTGCTTTGACTCTCTGACTGAGTTAGAAATCCTCCTTTATACCATCTAGTACCATGGAGTAAAAATCAGAATGTCAGTCTTTTCAACTTTCTCCCAAGTGGAGGAAGTCTAATAGATCTTGAACTTTTTTTTTTTTTTCTGTTTCAGAATGTAGCAAGTAGTCTATTGGAATAAACCCAGCAGTTGAGTAACTCATGCAAAGGTAATTTAGAGCACAAATTAAATCTGTCAGAATGGTATTAGATTTGCAAAAGCTCATAAATAACAAATGAAAGGTCACAGAGCTGTGAAAATGAGAGTGTACTTCTTCATAAGAGAGCTGTAGTCAGGGATGAATCCTCAGCACATATTCAAATAGCAATGCACAAAATGAAAATGCAACATCTTTTCTAAATTTCTAGAGCATTCCAAAGACACAGTGGACTCTAGGGAAAAGCATCAAAGTCCTAGAAATGAGCGTTCATATCAGTGAGTATATACAGCATGGTATCTGTGAGGTTCAGGGATTAGAGCTCCATAAACTACTGAGAATCTGAAAAGAAAAGATACATCCCTGTCAGCAGAGCCCATATTTCAGTAGCAGTTAGACTAATTGTGAATGCCTGCCGCTCATCTTTCACTTTTCATCTCCTAGAAAATACTAATAGAGTGAGTGGTGCTTCGTGATTTGTTGCAGAAATGTAAGCAGCTGGTGATATTAATAGGTAGTCCTGCCCATCCTGTTTTCTCGTGGAAAAAAGATGGAAAAATAGCTCTGGCTACTATAAAGTGGATGAGCTCTTTTACTGTTCATTGTAAGCACATCTTTTTGTGTGTTGCACTGTGTTGCACTTGACTTGTGTAAGAGAACACAATCTCTGTTTATAAAAAGCAATGTGTGGTCTTCATCAAAATTTAAAACTTTTGCATATCAAAATATGTCATCAAGAAAGTGAAAAGTCAGCACAGAGAAAAGGAGAAAACAGTTGCAAATCATATATCTGAAAAGAGTCCAGAGTCTAGCATATAGAAAGAACTCTTATAACTCAGCAATAAAAAGATAATTTAAAGTTTGTGAAGTGTTTGAATAAATATTGCTCCAAAGAAGATATACAAATGACCAGTAAGCACATGAAAAAATGTTCAACTCAGTAGTCATTTGGGAATGGAACTCAAAGCCACAGTGCTCTTTACACTCTCTAAGATGGCTGTAATAAAATGTTTGGTGAAAGTAAATGTTAGTGAAGAAGCAGAGAAATTTCACTGATGGGAGTGTAAAATACTGTAGTCATAGTGGAAAACCATTTGGCAGTTCCTCAAAAGGGTAGACATAGTTACCATAAGATCTAGCAATTCCACTCTTAAGTATATACCCAAGAAAAATAAAAACATATGTTTATACAAAAAATGTACATGAATGTTAAAAGTAACATTAGTCACAAATAGACCAGAAGTGGAAACCACCCAAATGTGTATCAAATGATGAGTGGTATTACAGTGAAATATTCAGCAATAAAAATGAATCATGTACTGATTCATATTACAACGTGGATGAACCTTGAAAACATTATACTAGGTGAAAGAAGCCAGATACAAAAGACTATATCTTGTATGATTCCACTTACATGAAATGTTCCCAATAAGCAAATCCATAGTGATAGAAAGCAGCTTAATAGTTGCCAGGGAGTAGGGAAAGGAGAGAATTGGGAATGACTGCTAATGGGTGCAGGATTTCTTTCGGGGTGATGGAAACATTCTAGACTAATGATGGTTGCCCAATACTATGAACATACTAAGAGCCCCCACTAAATTGTATTGTTTTTAAATGATGACTCTTATGTGATATGAATTTCATCTCAATAGAAAAAGCTTTAAAAATAAGGAGCCCTGAAACAAAAGCTTGTGGCATTTACAAGGATTAATAGCACATGCACTAGGGGCAAACCTTGAGTGTTACCTTAGATTCCCGTGGCTGGTGCCTTCTTTCTCTTTCTTGGTCAGAGGTGCATCCACATGGGGTTGACCCTCCACTCTGACTGCTGAAATGTCGAGGACTGAGTTCTTTGTGGAGTGAATCTTGATCAGTGGGAGACAAGAGACAGAATGGCACCAGGCAGATAAACTCGCCTTCGTTTCTCCTTCCATGGACCACAGTGAGTGCAGCTGCTGCTTGGAGTCTTCTCTTTGTGGCTTGTTATGAAGTGGTGAGCAGATAGTAACATAGGATCACATTGCTTTATATTTTCTAGCTTCATCTTACCTATTTCTCCCTCCTGTTCTCTCTTTTTCCTTTTCCCTCATTGTCTTGGGTTTGTTCCTCCCATTCTTGCTGTTCTAGCCTTTCTGTGTATAATAGTGTACATCTGCTAACCACAGCATCCCACTGCATCCCTCTCAGGACCCCCTCCCCCTTGGCAAACCCAAGTCTGTTTTCTAAGGACAACTCGTAGCACACTTTTTAATATAATTTTACTGATTGATTGATTTTTTTACTGTGCTGGGTCTTTGTTGATGCATGGGCTTTTCTCGAGTTGCAGGGAGTGGGGGCTACTCTCTGGTTGCGGTGCTCTGGTTTCTCACTGCGGTGGCGTCTCTTGACGTGGAACAGGGATTCTAGAGAGCGCAGGCTTCAGTAGCTGCAGCACGTGGACTCGGCAGTTGGGGCTCCCGGGCTCTAGAGCACAGGCTCATTAGTTGTGGCGCAGGGGCTTGGTTGCTCCATGCATGTGGGAATCTTCCTGGACCAGGGACCAAACCATGTCTCCTGTGCTGGCAGGCAGATTCCTTATCACTGAGCCAGCATAGTACAATTTTAAGGTTGGTAGTATTATTCTCATTTTGCAGATGAGGTAACTGGAGCACAGAGTTGTTAAGTAACTCCCTTAAGGTTGCACAGCAAGAGAGTACTGGAGTAAGGTTTCAAATTCAGGCGTCTCACTCTTCCCCTCTATGTTACTCATGCATCGTCAACCCAAGCTGTGAAATGAAGGCTCTTGGCTGGGTAGCCATGCCGAAGAGGTTGAAGTAAGGTTAATTTTAGATGACATTAAGTAATGCTTGATGCTTATGCAAGGACTGTGCAGAGGGAGGCAATTTAAAATCAATGCTGCTGCTGCTAAGTCACTTCAGTCGTGTCCGACTCTGTGCGACCCCCATAGACGGCAGCCCACCAGGCTCCTCCGTCCATGGGATTTTCCAGGCAAGAGTACTGGAGTGGGGTGCCATTGTTTGGTGTCAGTTAATCTTTTTCACAGTTTTTAATAAAGTTATTATACTATTATTTAATATTTTCCTATTCTGTGATTTTGAAAAATTGCTTGTACTGTGAAATAGTTCTATGTCTGAGCTCCCTAGAGTGTTCTATTTTCTGAATTCATTTTTATGCTTTCTCTCATTCTGTTTTGATTAATATTACTCTGTACTGTGTTCTAATATCTGATTAATCCATATTGATTTTCTCTATTGATTTTGATTTGTAATATATTTACTCTTGTTTTCTGTTTGTTTTGGCAGAATAACTTTAGGATTGTTTTGTTATGCTGTTTTAAAAATGTCATTGAATATTTGTATCAGAATTCGTGAACAAAATGTTCAAATTATTTTTTAGCCAGTTTAAAGTAAAGTGAATATCTAACTTGACCCATTGCATGGGTGCTCAAATGATGGTATTCTAAGTAAGTAAGTAAAGATTTTACTGCTATCAATTTAATTGAAAAGAATAAAGAGTCCAAATAAAGGACAGAATGGTGATAGCTTAGTGTTACAGTGACAAGCTGGTCTCATTTCTTCAGGTTTGTTATACACCGTGAATCAGTCTTTGGAAGAACACAGTATCACCTAATTTTAGCTATGGTCTCAATGGCCAGACTAGGTGTGCACTCAGTCGCTTCTGTCACATCTGACTCTTTGCGACCCTGTGGACTGTAACCCACCAGGCTCTCCTGTCCACGGGATTTTCCCAGCATGAATACTGGAGTGGAGTGGGTTGTCACGCCTTCCTCCAGGGGATCTTCCTGACTGAGGGACCGAATCTAGGTATCTTATGTCTCCTGCATTTGCACACAGCTTCTTTATCAGACTGCCTGGGTTAAAATCAACTTCTCTACATATTTGCTGGACTTGTTACCTCACAGTGGGATCGTAACGGTGCCTATCTCATAGGGTTATGAGGAGAATCAGCTGATACATACTAAGGACTGCAACAGTAGGCAGCCAATAATGTTAGTTGTGTGAAGGAGATTTCGAGCTGTAAAGACACATTTTGGTTCATTGGAGAGGCCAGTTTACCTACGTATCTTTTTTTTCTCTAATCTGAAAGTCCAGCCTGTACGGGTTTGTATGGGCAGCGTGACCCAGTACGGCTGTACTCTCATCCCTGCCGTTCGCTGTTATCAAAGAAATGCTTCTGAGCGTCTGCGCCTGACTTATTTATTGTCAATCCTGGCAGCCATCCCCTGGCCTCCTGGCAAAAATAGCTGGATTTCATTAAAATTCAATCTCTCTTGATATCATCTCTGCTGGATATTAGAAGGGACTGCCAGCAGTGGAGCCTTAGCAACCTAATTAAGAATGGATTTGGGTTGAAATTTTCTAAGTGCTCTAAAATTACAGTCTATAAAGTTTCTCTCCCTGTCTACCCACATCCTTGGCCCTGGGCTCCCTGTTTCTCCCCAGCTCATCCTGCCAGCAGAAGCTGGGCCGAATCTCTGTGGCTTTCCCCATTTAGACACTGAGATGACTCTGGCTTCGTATTTCAGGTGCAAATCCTCTTTCATCGTCCCGAGTTCCCGCTCCCAGGCCCCCTGGATGAGTGAAGCGTTGGTCTGCCATGGAAGCTGGCCCCGCCCTGGCCTGGCTCCTACTCCTCAGTCTGCTGGCTGACTGTCTGAAAGCCGCCCAGTCCCGGGACTTCACCGTGAAAGACATTATCTACCTCCACCCTTCAAGTAAGACTCCCTTCTCTTCGCTGCAGAAATGTCACCTGATTTCAAATAAGATTTGAAAGCTGAAAACTGGCCAGGAGTAGGCAGCCTTCCATGTGGGGAAACCTGGTGACTTTGGGAGTGTTACATGCTGGGCTTTCCAGGTGGCGCTCATGGTAAAGAACCCGCCTGCTAATGCTAGAGATGCAGGAGATGCAAGAAATGCAGGTTTTGATCCTTGGGTCAGGAAGAGCCCCTGGAGAAGGAAATGGCAACCCACTCCAGAATTCTTGCCGGGAAAATCCCATGAATGGGAGGAGCCTGGTGGGCTGCAGTCCACAGGGTCGAAAGAGTCAGACATGACTGAGCGACTGCACACATGTGCCTGCTACCAAAATATGCTGCGTGTGTTTACCTCCTCCTTTACAGGGGGTTTGTTTTTAAGTAAAATGTTAGGCTTGTTGGCAATGGCACCCCACTCCAGCACTCTTGCCTGGAAAAGCCCATGGATGGAGGAGCCTGGTGGGCTGCAGTCCATGGGGTCACTGAGGGTCGGACATGAGTGAGCACCTTCACTTTGACTTTTCACTTTCATGCATTGGAGGGGGAACGGCAACCCACTCCAGTGTTCTTGCCTGGAGAATCCCAGGGATGGGGGAGCCTGGTGGGCTGCCGTCTGTGGGGTCGCACAGAGTCGGACACGACTGAAGCAAGTTAGCAGCAGCAGCAGCAGCAGGAGCAGCAGGAGCAGGAACAGGAGCAGGAGCAGGAACAGGAGCAGGAGCAGCAGCAGGAGCAGGAGCAGGAGCAGGAGCAGGAGCAGCAGCAGGAGCAGGAGCAGGAGCAGCAGCAGCAGCAGCTTGTTTGCTCTGTTCCCTGCATCATGGCTCTGGTTCTGAACCCTCTTCTCTCTGACTCTGCCAGGTCTCAGTCAGTTATCAAAGTAAATGACCGAGTCCCAGAGGAAAGTGTTAGTAAAAGATCAGGCCTTTATAAGCAAGATAATAGCTGGCCTTCCTGTCTGTGCATCTAATTCTCAGTTTCAGCATAATTGCCTCTCACCACTTCCTGTCACCTATCCCTTTCAGTTTCCTGAGTTTAAGAGTTATCTTCGGAGTGCAGAATAATGTGTGTCCCAGGTCCCTCCTTCCCGGGAGTGTCTGACTGCATGTATCTGGCGCGGTCCCCATGGATTTTTGCTTTCAGCAAGAATTCAGGTGATTCTGCTGCTGCCTGTATTCTAAGAATCGCACTTTGGGAAACACCACAGCTTAGCTTCCTCTATTAGTCACCATCTCTGTATTTACCTCATCTTCTATATTTGCGTGACCCTCTACTGGATGGCCAGTGTGGTGGTGAGTGTGTGTTAGTTGCTCAGTCTTGTCTGACTCTTTGTGACCCCATGGACGGTAGCCAGCCAAGCTCCTCTCTCCATGAAATTCTCCAGGCAAGAATACTGGTGGTGGTGAGAGGCGGGTATTTAGTCTGTGGGCTGACCTTTTAGAATTTGCCTCAAGGTGTATCACTCTTTTCAAATGTTCTGTTTGACAAACTCTTTTGAGCACGTACTGTGTGTGTCAGGCGTTGTGATGTGATAGGGATGAGAGATGGAAAGGCAAATCAACCATAGTCCTTGCTTTTGAGGAACTTGCAGTCGGCAAGGTAGAGGCAGTCACTTGGACTCCTTTGATGCCACATAGTTAAAATATTTAATGTCTTCGTGTTCTGGTTAAATGAGAGATGGTTCAAGGAATGCACAGGGGCTTGGACTCTACCTGACCTTGGGTGAACACCTCGGTCAGCTACTTCATAGCCTTCTGACTTGAAATAGATTCTCTAACTTTGTGAAGAGTGAGTAAAAGAACACACGCAGAGCACTTAGTGCTGTGAGCCATGTATGTGTGCTGAGTCACTTCAGTCATGTCCGACTCTGTGCAGCCCTTATGGATAGTAGCCCACCAGGCTCCTCTGTCCATGGGATCTCCAGCCAAGAATACTGGACTGGGTTGCCATTTCTCCTCCAGTGGACCTTCCCGACCCAGGGATTGAACCCATGTCTCTTGCGTCTCCTGCATTAGCAGGCAGGCTCTTTATCACTAGTGCCACCTGGGAAGCCCATGAGCCATAGTAAATGCTCAGTAAATATGAGGAGAACCTTTTAAAGTTTGATCTCTACATTTCTAGCATGGTTAGAATGATGTATACCCTATAGTATTGTATTGTGGACTAGAGATAATATTTGTAAAGTACTAGGCACATCCATAACATGAAATCAGATACTTATTATTTATGCTTTGTAATTGACTCAGTAAACTGATAATGCTAAATATACATCACTAATTTTTTTAACTCCAAATATATTTTTGATTGGCAGCTAGCAGTTTCTGTAGATTTATTGTTCTCACCTGTTTAGACTGATGCCTACTAGTTAATTGTGTGGAAAGCTTATCTGGCTGCTTGTTTTTGCAAGGCAGTTTATTTTAGTAACACTCATGAAAAGAGAGTGCTTTGGTAGTTTCTCTGTTTTCTAGGATTGCATTGTATTATTTTCTCCAAGGGCTTCCCTAGTGGCTCAAATGGTAAAGAATTTGCCTGCAGTGCAGGAGACCCTGGTTCAGTCCCTGGCTCAGGAAGATTTCCTGGAGCAGGGGATAAACACCCATTCCAGTATTCTTGCCTGGAGAATTCCATGGACGGAGGAGCTTGATGGGCTACAGTCCATGGGGTCACAGCCATGCTTTTTTTTTAGCTGGAGTTGGTGAGAAAAAAAAAAAAAGCCTAGGTTCCAGTCTCTTGTGTTTGATTGCCAGGACTTAAAGCTTCTGTGGGATTCTTTGTCTGCTTCAGTGACAGACTCAGAAGTCACTGGGCCTCATAACAGACCCATGCCTGGCCTTCTCTGAGGCTGTGATTGTACACACAGAATGGGAAGAAAAATTTAAAGGGGTTGATTTAAGTGATCAAGAACCAGACAAACATACCCACTGCTTCTTCCTCAGTGGTGTGATGTGTCAGTGCTGGTGTTGGTAGACCTCTGTTTATTTGTTTATTTTTGGCTGTTTGGGTCTCTGTTGCTGTGTGTAGGTTTTCTCTGGTTGTGACAAAGGGGAGCTACTCTTCGTTGTGTCCTGGGCTTTTTTTTGCAGTGGCTTCTCTTGTAGCACAGCATGAGCTCTAGGAACATGGGCTCAGTTGCTGTGGCTCTTGGGCTCAGTTGCTCCACAGCATGTGGGATCTTCCCAGACCAAGGATCAAACCCATGTCCCTCCCCTGCACTGGAAGGCAGATTCTTAACCACTGGGGTACCAAGGAAGTCCTAAATGGGACCATATTTGGAAAGTCCATTTCAGAATGGAATCTTCGAAGGATGACCTTTGAATAGCACAGGAGGGAAAACCATCTGTGCTGTTTAGAAATTGATGGAAAATTTCTATTCAGGTGACCTATGTTACTTGATGCTTTTGAACTGTGGTGTTGGAGAAGACTCTTGAGAGTCCCTTGGGCTGCAAGGAAATCCAACCAGTCCTGAATATTCATTGGAAGGACTGCTGCTGAAGCTGAAACTCCAATACTTTAGCTACCTGATGTGAAGAACTGACTCATTTGAAAAGACCTTGATGCAGGGAAAGATTGAAAGCAGGAGGAGAAGGGAACGACAGAGGATGAAATGGTTGGAAGACATCACCAACTTCAATGGACCGAATTTGAGTAGTCTCTGGGAACTGGTGTTGGACAGGGGGCCTGGCGTTCTGCAGTCTGTGGGGTTGCAAAGAGTCGGACGTGACTGAGTGACTAAACTGAACTGAACTGACCTATGTTAATTGAATAGAGCCATGGCCTGATTAAAAGAGCTCACTATACAGAAAGAAATACAAAATGGTTGTCTGAGGAGGCTTTACAAATAGCTGAGAAAAGAAGAGAAGCTAAGGACAAAGGAGAAAAGGAAAGATATACCCATTTGAATGCAGAGTTCCAAAGAATAGCAAGGAGATATAAGAAAGCCTTCCTCAGTGATCAATGCAAAGAAATAGAAGAAAACAATAGAATGGTAAAGACTAGAGATCTCTTCAAGAAAATTAGAGATACCAAGGGAACATTTCATGCAAAGATGGGTACAATAAAGGACAGAAATGGCATGGACCTAACAGAAGCAGAAGATATTAAGAAGAGGTGGCAAGAATACACACAGAATCTACACAAACAAGATCTTCATGACCCAGATAACCACAATGGTGTGATCACTCAACTAGAGCCAGACACCCTGGAATACAAAGTCAAGTGGGCCTGAGGAAGCATCACTACGAACAAAGCTAGTGGAGGTGATGGAATTCCAGTTGAGCTATATCAAATCCTGAAAGATAATGCTGTGAAAGTGCTGCACTCAATATGCCAGCATATCTGGAAAATTCAGCAGTGGCCACAGGACTGGAAAAGGTCAGTTTTCATTCCAATCCCAAAGAAAGGCAATGCCAAGGAATGCTCAAACTACTGCACAATTGCACTCATCTCACACGCTAATAGACTAATGCTTAAAGTTCTCCAAGCCAGGTTTCAATAGTATGTGAACTGTGAACTTTCAAATGTTCAAGCTGGATTTAGAAAAGGCAGAGGAACCAGAGATTAAATTGCCAACATCCGCTGGATCATCAAAAACACAACAGAGTTCCAGAAACACATCTACTTTTGCTTCATTGACTGTGCCAAAGCCTTTGACTGTGTGGATCAAAACAACTGTGGAAAATTCTTCAAGAGATGGGAATACCAGGCCACCTGGCCCGCCTCCTGAGAAATCTGTGTGCAGGTCAAGAAGCAACAGTTAGAACTGGACATGGAACAACAGCTTGATTCCAAATCAAGGAAAGGAGTACGTCAAGGCTGTAGACTGTCACCCTGCTTATTTAACTTATGTGCAGCATACGTCATGAGAAATGCTGGGCTGGATGAAGCACAAGCTGGAATCAAAATTGCTGGGAGAAATATCAGTAACCTCAGATATGCAAATGACACCACCCTTAAGGCAGAAAGTGAAGAAGAACTAAAAAGCCTCTTGATGAAAGTAAAAGAGAGTGAAAAAAGTGGCTTAAAACTCAACATTCAGAAAACTTAAGATTGTGGCACCTGGTCCCATCAGTTCAGTTCAGTTCAGTTCAGTCACTCAGTTGTGACTGACTCTTTGCAGCCCCATGAATTGCAGCACGCCAGGCCTCCCTGTCCATCACTAACTTCTAGAGTTCACCCAAATTCATGTCCATCGAGTCGGTGATGCCATCCAGCCATCTCATTCTCTGTTGTCCCCTTCTCCTCCTGCCCCCAATCCCTCCCACCATCAGAGTCTTTTCCAATGAGTCAACTCTTCGCATAAGGTGGTCAAAGTATTGGAGTTTCAGCTTTAACATCAGTCCTTCCAAAGAATACCCAGGACTGTTCTCCTTTAGAATGGACTGGTTGGATCTCCTTGCAGTCCAAGGGACCCTCAAGAGTCTTCTCCAACACCACAGTTCAAAAGCATCAATTCTTCAGCACTTAGCCTTCTTCACAGTCCAACTCTCACATCCATACATGACCAGTGGAAAAACCATAGCCTTGACTAGACAGACCTTTGTTGGCAAAATAATATCTCTGCTTTTCAATATGCTATCTAGGTTTGTCATAACTTTCCTTCTAAGGAGTAAGCATCTTTTAATTTCATGGCTGCTCACCATCTGCAGTGATTTTGGAGCCAAAATAAAATAAAGGTCTGACACTGTTTCCACTGTTTCCCCATCTATTTCCCACAAAGGGATTGGATCAGAAGCCATGATCTTCGTTTTCTGAATGTTGAGCTTTAAGTCAACTTTTTCACTCTCCTCTTTCAATTTTATCAAGAGGCTTTTAGTTCCTCTTCACTTTCTGCCTTAAGGGTGGTGTCATCTGCATATCTGAGGTGATTGATATTCTCCCGGCAATCTTGATTCCAGCTATTGTTTCTTCCAGTCCAGCGTTTCTCATGATATACTCTGCATAGAAGTTAAATAAGCAGGGTGACAATATACAGTCTTGATGTACTCCTTTTCCTATTTGGAACCAGTCTGTTGTTCCATGTCCAGTTCTAACTGTTGCTTCCTGACCTTCATACAGGTTTCTCAAGAGGCAGGTCAGGTGGTCTGGTATTCCCATCTCTTTCAGAATTTTCCAGAGTTTATTGTGATCCACACAGTCAAAGGCTTTGGCATAGTCAATAAAGCAGAAATAGAAGTTTTTCTGGAACTCTCTTCCTTTTCCATGATCCAGCAGATGTTGGTAATTTGATCTCTGGTTCCCCTTCCTTTTCTAAAACCAGCTTGAACATCTGAAAGTTCATGGCTCACATATTGCTGAAGCCTGGCTTGGAGAATTTTTAGCATTATTTTACTAACGTGTGAGATGAGTGCAATTGTGCGGTAGTTTGAGCATTCTTTGCATCACTTCATGGCAAATGGATGGGGAAACAATGAAAACATGAGAGGCTTTATTTTTAGGGATTCCAAAATCACTGCAGAGGGTGATACAACCATGAAATTAAAAGACGCTTGCTCCTTGGAAGAAAAGTTATGACCAGCCTTGACAGCATATTAAAAAGCAGAGACATTACTTTATCAATAAAGGTCTGTCTAGTCAAAGATATGGTTTTTCCAGTGGTCATGAATGGATGTGAGAGCTGGAGTATAGGGAAAGCTGAGCATGGTAGAAGTTATGCTTTTAAACTGTGTTGTTGGAGAAGACTCTTGAGAGTCCCTTGGACTGCAGGGAGATCCAACCTGTCAATCTAAAGGAAATCAGTCCTGAATATCCATTGTAAGGACTGATACTAAAGCTGAAACTCCAATTCTTTGGCCACCTGATGAGAAGAACTGACTCACTGAGAAAGACCCTGATGCTTGGAAAGATTGAAGGTGGGAGGAGAAGGGGATGACAGAGGATGAGACAGTTGGATGGCATCATCGACACGGTGGACCTGAGTTTGAATGGGCTCCAGGAGTTGGTGATGGACAGGGAAGTCTGGTTTGCTAAAGTCCATGGGGTTACAAAGAGAGCGACTGAATTGACTGATACAGAAAGAAGTGATGGAGTTTTCTGATGTGATTTTGGAATATGGAGAAGGGCAGAGGCAGTCGTGCGTAAGCTACATTGTATGTTGATCCACCCGCAGGTCTGGGCTGGGTTCTCTTTCAGAGTCTCCATAACTGGTCACGAGGAATATAAGTTCGTGCTGGATTCAAGTTCCTGTTCATGTTTCCCACTTGGCCAGAACTTGGTTTATTCTGCACACTTTAAAACAGAGTTAACTTCACATTTCTCTGCACTATTTCAGAAGTTTTCGGTGTACATTTGCTTGTTTTTACACTTGGATTTTTTTAAATGGTCATAGTCGTCTGCCCTTGAACAGCACCTAGTAGACTGAATTTAGATAAAGCTATCTCTCCTCAAGCAGGTTTCTGTAGAACATAGATAATAAAAAATAGATGAGGGAAGTGTGGGGTTTTTTTGATTTTGAATTTTTAATATAATTGCCTCCCTTTGTAGATCGAGGCACAGATAGCTCTCTTGGGGCCAGTGAGTGAGTCCAATTCCATTAATATTAGATACTGCTCAGAACCTGCCCAAGGAGAAATACAGTGATGCTCAAGATGTGAGAAGACACGTTTTCTACACCAGACAAACACGAACTCTTTTCTCCAAGACCCCAAACAGCCCTCAGAGATAGCAAGGTGTGGGACTGGAACCTGGGTTGGCAAAGTTCAGCCTCCCATGACTAATCTCCTTTGCTCTATGGTTCCCTATAATCTTTGAAGTTTCTAAGCCTTTAAAAGAAATAAACTTAATGGCTTTCAAACTTAAGGCACCATCCTCAATAACATTCTTTTCCATCATTTATATGTTTTTTTCTTTTTCATGTGAAAAATGATGGATTTCTTCACAGCCCATGATTAAAGTATCACAAGCCTAATAAAAACCTTTAAAGCAGGTGTTCATTTTAAGAGACATAGAGCTACTTATTTGGTTGTTAGACCTCATGCATAATAGCAGAGTTTAACATCCTAAGTGACTTCAGCCTGTTCTTGGCCTCTTTTCTGTCCTTGTAATAGAAACCTTTCCAGAGAAATCCTCTGGTTGCATATTCTGTAGCTTTTCTTAATCATGTGGACCAAAGAGTTCTCTCTCTGCAGGTGCCTTGTTCACGCCCAGATAGTGAGCCAGTGAAAAATTTCCATAATTCTACTTTACAAGAGGGCTTCCCTAGTAACTCAGAGGTAAAAATCTGACTACAATGCCAGAGACTGGGGTTCAATCCCTGGGTTGGGAAGATCCCCTGGAGAAGGGAATAGCTACCTACTCCAGTGGGCTTGCCTGGGAAATTTTAGGGAGTATGAAGACTGTTTTGAAAGGTCCCAGGAAATGCATTTCTATCAGGAATATATTCATGGTATTAAATTATACTGACAACATGTTGTTGCCTAATGGTCAGAGAAGGTCAGTTTATTAGATTTCTAGAAATTTTGTGTTTGCATCCAGTTTCCAAAACCAATGGTAATTAATTTAGCAAGAATGAAAAATAAAAGTTTGGATACATTATACATCAGTATACGTTTTAAAACAAGACTCTCTTCTCACCATGGTTTTGGTAACTTAAGGCCTGTATCTAGGCAAAATTTCCAAGAGATGGAAACAAAGACGAAATGTTTTCTGATGCCTCACAAATGAATTATGGTCGGTTGAACTATGGCTGACCAGGAAAGTTAATGGACAGATTATGTTACAGGGAGTGACTGGGCACTTTGGCTTTTCTTTTTTCTTTACAATCACCTTCTCTTGAGGGACCAAGGACTTATGCCCTGAAATACAGAGTACTAAGCTTATTAACTCTGTGATCAAGAGCCAAATTAGATTCATTCGCAGCTGGGGCCACAACAATTTGAAACCCTGCTTGCTTTGAAACGCTTTGAAGTAACAAAGAAGAAAATAGCACATCTCTTAGGAACCTCTTTCTGTCCTTTTTTTTTTAAAGAAAACAAAACATTTTTATCAGATGCAGTATCAGTTAGCAAGTTAGTGGAGATAATTGTTCATCTGTAGACCTTGCTTTTTAGCTAAATATTTCCAGGATGGGGAATTTAACCATTACGTAGCATTGTGCTGTAATTATTGACTGAAAGCTGAGTCTGTTTTCAGAGATTTGTCACCGAAAAGGATTTGATTATTCACTGATCACTGCTATCTGCCAAGATATAAAGACAAGTTCCTAGAAGTAAATGTTAGACTGTCATTGTTGAGAATGCACACAGATATGAAGCTGTGGATTCAAAAATCAAGCTCACCAACAATGAGATCATTTGGTTAATTGTCAAACACTTTCAGAGATAAATGATTTTAAATAGAACGTCTGTTGCTATCCTAGTATTTTAGCTCATATTCCTGTTTAAAGTTTTATATACTTTGAGTTAATTTCAGAGTCTAGGCCTACTCAAATAGGAAATGGCAGTGTTTAATATTGTCACTAGTCTTGCAAAAGATAATTTTAAGACTCTATTAATCCAAATTTGGAGGCACTACAACTTACTAATGCTAGGTTCTCAATAAGTTTATTTTTGGAATGGCTGGATCATCAGTCTTCGTTCAAAGTTCTTAATTTATCTCTGATGGGAAAGTTTCCAGGAATAACTAATCCAGCATTCCAGCTAAAAATCTTACTGGCTGCTATGACAGACAGATAAAATTGGATACTCTAGTAAATTAATCATGCAAGCTGAAGTATTATGGTTAACTTACAGTCATAAACCTTGGTGAATATGATCATTTTTTGAGAAATGCTCCTTTGACAAATCATTTACATCTTTTTTTTCCCCAAAACTCCTGCTTTAATAATTCTACTTCAAATCTTACAAAGCTCTACTTGTTACACTTTTTTATGTATTGAATACCTTAAAGTAGGTAGCAAAGCTATATTTAATATATCTGATTAGGATAATTTCCTAAAATACTTTGTATGGTTTTTAATGATGGTATTTGTAAAAATAATCTAATTAAAATGTCTGTAAGAATATTGAATGCCTTTTGGAATATGAGAATGTATTTTAAATTCTATAGGTGTGTACTTACCTAAACCAGAATCTTTTAACTTGGGTGTAACCCACCTATCTAGGCAGTAGGATGTAAAGATAGAAAAATTTTCTATATGTAGTTTTACAAAACAGTTGACTTCTGCTTTATTACAATTACATGATAGGGAGAGCATGGTTAACCAGAGTGAAATTTTCTCTCTGGGAAGGCAGTGGTTGGATGGCTATGGCTAGGCTGCCTTCCATTCCTCATTTTTTAAGACAACCCATGCTCTCAGAATCATTCTGCTTATTAATTTGAGTCACCAGTCACTAGGAAGAACATAGAACTCAAATGGGCCTGTTAAATGTTCCAGTTATCTGTCTTTTTAGACAGTTTATAAATTTTGATCATGTTAGGTTATTTGGATATTGTCAGAGTCAGCTCTGTGAAATATTGCAAGCAAGATGGGCAGCTATTCTAGGCAAGGTGAAAATCAAAGTTATATCTGGCCCATAATTCTGGCCTTAAGCTGCTGCCTCCTCCTTCATTTATTTTTGATAACATACTTAATTGGTTCCATGTGGGCAAAGCAATTTACCCTGAGATGATTATTTCCGCCAGTGGGACATGCAGGCTCAGCCATCTGCGAGGAAGAACAGTTGGCTGCTGCAGATGAAGTGTTTGCGTGTTTGCAGCTTTCAAAGAGGCCAGGTAGTTTTACAAATTAGAACACACACACACACACAAGTTCTCTCTATGAAAGGCATAACTCTAAGCAAGAAAGCAAGCAAATGATTAGAACTAAGCAGCAAATGAAAATACATCAGGGAAAAGGACAGACAGCCTCCCCTGACATTCCTTGTGGATCCTCTTCCTTAAATGCCAAGGAGACCCTGGTGTGTGGTGTACTCTAAGAGCCTGGATCTCATAGGTGTATCCCACCTGAACACAAGTGCAAGGCAAAGAATACAAGTACTGGAGGACAGCCCCTTCAGAAGGGAGGAAGAGGCAGCTCAGGGATGGGGAATGGAGGGGATGGCTAGGAAGAGCTTCCAGGAATGATGAACCCCTGAGGCTGGAGCTAGAATCCCACAGCGCATTCACACCCCCACCATGCCCTCAGCATGCTGCCCCTGACATTGGCTATGGGCTCCCAGGCCTCGTTAGGAGGGTCACCTCTGCACAGGCGGCATGTATTTTAGCGACAAAGACTGTTCTCTTAGCTGACACTTACTATCCCCCAGGATGCTTAATTATGGCATATCCAGCCCAATAAAAATTTTAGATTGAGCTAAAGAAATGATGTTGATAAGAAATGATCAAATATCAATAAAGTTTTAATGATTGAGCCTAGTATTTATATTTGCCATGTAAATATGTCTACTTAAGTTGACATATAAAAGTCAAGGACAGGAAATCTAGAGTGCCCTTTGTTAACTGATATTTTTACTGAGATTATTATAGCTACATCAGTATTTATAAGAAATTATATGTAGAGATTCCAGGTGTACTTTACCCAGTTTACCCCAATGGTGACATTTTAAAAAGCTGTAGAATAATTGCACAGCCAAATTATTGATGCTAATACATTAATCCACTGGTTTTATTCAGACTTCCCCCATTTTACTCGGGTTCATTTGTGTATTTTTGCATGAGTGTTTTTGTGTATTTAGTTCTACATAACTTTATCACATGTAGGTTTGTGGATCCACCACCAAGTCTAGACGCTAAACAGTTTCAGCAGCACAAAGATTCCTTCTGTTGGCCTCATTCACACCATGTCCCTCTGACCCTCTCTCTCCTACCACTCTCATCCCCAGCCTCCTAGCCACCACTAATCTTTTCTCCACTTCTAAACTCCTCTCATGTAAAAAATGCTACATAAATGGAATGTTACATAAATGGAATCATACAATATATAACCTCTGGGGATTGACTTCTTCCACTCAGGATAACTTCCTAGAAATTCTCCCCAGTTGTTGACTACATTAATATTCATTGTTATTGCCGACTAGAGTTCCATGGTATGGATGTAGTGCAGTTTGTCTAGCCTTCACCCATCGAAGGACGTCTGGGTTGTTTCCTGTTTGATAGTGTTACAAATACAGTTGCTGTGAACATTTCTGTACAGATTTTTGTGTGAATATACGTTTTATTTCTCAGGGATAGATGCCCAGGAGTGCAGTTGCTGAGTCATATGACAATTGCATGTTTGGTTTTTTAAGAAACTGTCAGACTATTTTGATAATCCTTTTAAAAAATAATTTTTAAAATTCCTATGTGTATTTATATATAACACCTAAAACTACAGGCCCCACACTGTTACATTGCTGTTTTTTATGCTTTGTCCAGCATTTTACAAATTTTCAAATATAGGGCTAGTTGCCAGTTAACACTTTCAGACTCTTTGAAAATAATCTGTTAGCTAATAATCCTTTATTGTTATTTTTAATAAAAGAAAATAAGAAATACAAATAAAATTTAAAAATAAAAACTCACTTCACCATGTAGGCTTTTATGCTCAATCTGTATGCGAGACAGCAAAAGAGACACAGATGTATGGAACAGTCTTTTGGACTCTGTAGGAGAAGGAGAGGGTGGGATAATTTGGGAGAATGGCATTGAAACATGTATAATATCATATAAGAAACGAATCGCCAGTCCAGGTTTGATGCAGGATACAGGATGCTTGGGGCTGGTGCACTGGGATGACCCAGAGAGATGGTATGGGGAGGGAGGTGGAAGGGGGGTTCAGGATGGGGAACACGTGTATACCCATGGGAGATTCATGTTGATGTATGGCAAAACCAATACAGTATTGTAAAGTAAAATAAAATAATAATAATAATAGATTAATTAATCTTCTCTCTTGATTTTTTTGTAGCCACACCATATCCTGGTGGATTTAAGTGCTTCACCTGCGAAAAGGCAGCAGACAATTATGAGTGCAACCGATGGGCTCCAGACATCTACTGCCCTCGAGGTAAACTCTCAGTAGGCACATTGGACTGCCCAGAGCTGTCCACGAGTGGAATGCCTTGCTGCCTTGCTGACTGTGTGTGATGCATGTATGAGAGAGGCATGCTTACAGTCTCAACTTCTCTTGTCTAAGGCTATTAGTAGATCTTTTATGCCACATCAGTAACTTATCACCAGACACTGTCAGCTATAAACTGATCTATAGGCTTATCCCTTATGAAGCATCCTTGGAGCTCCAAAAGAGGTAAGTGATACTTCTTACCCCCAGGCCCGACAAACGCTGGACAAGAAGAGAAAAACCAGCCTGTAATCCACTCTTGGAAGCATTAGTCATTGCATAGGAACTTCCTTTAAGTAAAAATATGAATTGCTGTTCATATAAAGATCCCATTTATTACATATCTTGCCAGAGGCTTCTATCCTGAGACTGCATGAAAGCTAGAATTCCAAGTGTCATCATCACACAAATAAAAACCCTGAGCTTTTTTAAACTATTAAGTTCTCTTTGAAGGATGAGATGGATGCCCTATGGAAGCATGAAATTTTGACTCAAAGGCCTGTTTCAAAATGAAGTAGATGTTTCATATTCAGGTCTCTTTTATCCTACTGAATCAAATAAGATGGTTATATTTTTACATGGAGGCACTGTTAACTGGCTCTTTTAGGTCTGAAGGAGAGTCAGTTCATTTGATGGGGAGATGATACGGGTTGGGTATTTTATTGACAAATGTTTGAGCATATAGTAAGATAGACTTCACTGCTGATCTAATTCACTTGTTAAAATGACTGAATATACCAACACCAAACCTGCTATTTTTTCAATGTAATGCAAGAGCTCTTATACTCACCCCAGTGGAAGGCACGCTGTTTCTCCTGGAGGACCGGCCATCAGGAGAGCATGGAGAGTGCAGTGAAGGACAGGTGTTATCTCCCTAAGCTAGTGTTATTTATGTGATGCAGGAGTCTCTACCCAGACTGCCCAGCAGAAATACCTGTGGGTCTTTTCAAAATCATCTGGACCTGTGTCCTTCCTACACCAGTGGTTCTCAGACTTCATCAAGACCATCATTCCCTGGAGTGCTTATTAAAATACAGATTTTGGCCCCCACCTCCACCTCCCCCTCCTTCCTAGTTTTTGATTCAGTAGATCGGAGATGGTGCCTGAGAGTTTACATTTCTAAAGCAATCCACAGTGTTATAAAAGCTGTTGTTCTGGAGGTCAGGCATTCAGAACCACAGCTCTAGACCAACTGAGCCAACATCTCTGAGGTTAGGGTCATGCATCTGTGTGTTTAAATATCCCAGGTTATTCTAATGAACAGTCAGGCACAAGAACCACTGGGAGCTCCTCTCCCTACTCAGAGAGCAAAATGTAGTATTGTCATTTCTAGATTCTTGTTTACTTTGATGTGGAGATTCAAAAGACCACAGGGAAGAAGAAAATATGGAAACACTGAAGATCAGCTTAATCGCAAGCTAGGTATCTAGTCAGCCAAGTAATCAAAGAGAAGTCCTGTCTGCATTGCCTTCTGCAGTCAGGCATTCATTCCAGAATCAGCAGTATTTTCTGTTATACTACAGAGTAAATTTGGGTGGGTTGCTGATGGACCTGGTTAAAGCATGGCTTCTCAAACTTGGCGGCACATTGAAATCACAGGGGAAGACACTGATGCCTAGGCCCATTTCCCAGAGATTCAAATTTAGATGGTGTGGGTGCAGCCAAGCATATGAATTTTGAAAGCTTCCCCAGTAGTTCGAATAGGCAGCAAAATTGGAGAATCACTGTAAACAATGACTCTGGACAAAACAGGATGATTTGCTTGTGTGGCCAATAACCTTTGGGCTGATTCCTGCTGGGACAAAGCTGGCAGATGAGCTTTTGAAACCACTGGCGCTGGTGAGATATACTGTATGGGGAACCCAACAGTGCTTCTCTGAGGAACACCCTGGCAGAGATGATGCAGAGGAAAAGGAGGGCTTGTGAACTGGTGCTCTCTTGGGCTGTGGGCTGTGTTTCACAGAGGCCCTGTCTGAGTCAGAGGGTGTACAAGTTTATTCCTGACACAAAGGGAAGACAGGGAGTGCTAGAAGTCTGAATTCCTCTCTGGACACAAGAAAGTTCCATCTTCATGCTTTCTTTCAAGGTCAAAATCTATCCTTCTAAAGTACAGATACCTGGAAATAGCACAGGTCTTTACACAATTTCTCCTTCTCCCTTTTTTATACTGAAATTTATAGGATTAAATGGAAAGTGATGCCCTGAGGTTCATGACACAGAACCACTTATGCCAAACCCTTTGGGGGATTATATGGTGAAAGATAGGAACCAGGTCTCTTCTTTCAAGGAGCTGGCAGTTTAGCCAAGGAGATACAATCTGAACATATCAAATGTCAAAAATAGCAGGACAAAGGCTAATGCCAAAGGCAGCATGGCATTAAATGCTGTGGGGGTTGAAGGGGAAGAATTGCAGTTGGGGGGCTGAGGTGACCACTGAGAGTGTTATGGGCTGGGGAGATGGCTGCAGCCTGACAGGTGAGCAAGGAGGGGAGGAAGAGTGAAGGGGGCGTGTCTTCCAGGAAGTCACTCGGAGCAGAGGCATGGGGTGCGCCCATGTGGGCTCAGTGGACCTGAAAGACCTGAACTGGGTATAGCAGAATGTGCTGGGGAATGGTAGGAGCAGAATAGAGGAGCCATGCTGTTTTGTGGGGTCTTGAACATCAGGTAAGGCGTGAGGACTGGAACTGTAACCCAAGAAAAGATTCTTTCTTGTGCAGCCATGATTCCCATGAGCCATCAACCTTTCTCCTGGGTTTGCTTCAGATTTTTCTAAGGATGAAAATAATGCCATCATTACTAGTGCATAATAAGTCACTTCATTCATGTCTGACTCTTTGCAACCTTATAGACTGTAGCCCGCCAGGCTCCTCTGTCCATGGTATTCTCCAGGCAAGAATACTGGAGTGGGTTGCCATGCCCTCCTCCAGGGGATCTTCCTGACCCAGGGATCAAACCCGAGTCTCTTACATCTCCTGCATTGGCAGGCGAGTCCTTTACCACTAGCGCCACCAAAATGTAAAATGTGTCTACTGAAAACTACTCATTAAATCTACATTTTCCACCCATTTATTAGTTTGATCAAAACAGCCATAGGACTAGCAACAGGCATAGTAAGGACAGCTCAGTAGTTTCTTCTGAGACATTCCTTGTTTTCTTTTGGCTTATTTTGTGATCTATTTAACTAGGTTTCAGTTAACACCTGATATGAAAATAACTGGTTGAAAGTGAAAAAAATCCAGTTTGTGTAAATATTAAATTTTATCCCTATGGAATAAACTTGCATCCCAGATTGCTTAGGAGATTGATTGGATTTCAAGTTCCTCTCATTCTGACTTGAAATGTGTGTTATAAAAGTGCTTTCTCCTCCATTGGATTGTTACTGCCTTTGGCACTTATAGATTCATGGGTCCATGTTCCTTCCCAAGACATGAGAATTTAGAGCAGCTTCCATCATGGACTGCCGCTGTTCACCCCTCAGCTTGCTTTAGTTCCTGAGAGCTTCCTTTGCAATAACCTTAATTTCATCAACTGCTCATTATAAATCTATGTCACTTTCTTATCTCTATGAACCAGAATGGGAAAGGATCTGGAAATCATATTCTGTGAGGGACCAGTTGAAGAAACTGGTGAAGGCAAACAAGAGTTGAGCATTCTGTGCTCAAAGGCACGTGTGTTTGCCTGTGACTTTTCTCTGTGCTGAGAGATTAAAATCTCCTTGAGACAGGGACTGTCTTAAGTGTTTATTAAGAGTTTGTAGAATTAAAGATCAAGTCAAAAACATTGGAGTTTTTTAAAAGGCTTATTCTGTGGAAGATACCTAAGCTGCTAAGGATTTCATGTTCCTTCTTAATTATAAAGTGCAGGTGCCTCCCTTGAGGGCAAAGTCTTCCTTGGAAATTTCTGCTGGCCAGAAATTTAAGATATAAAGTCTGGCCAGAATTTTGAGATAGAGGGACATATCCTTTTCATTCCGGCTTCTCTGTTGCTCACTGTCTTTCTGGGAAAGTAAAGAAAAATCTGAGCATGTCCCTTGGCAGCTCTTTCTGTATCTGTTATCTCATTTAAACAGGGAATACAAATGTGATCCCCAGCTCAACTGAAGACAAGCCCCACAGTTACAGATGGTCAGGAAAGTCTTCCTTATGGCCAACTTTTTTCACATCGAGCCCAGGCTAGACAGGCAGTCTTTCTGTTTACTTAATGGTGGATTTTTTTCTCTCTCTTTCAGACAGTTTTATTCATAGGACATAGCCCTTCAGGGTTCCTGCCCTTATACAGGAGTCTGTACCTCTAGACCCCATGAGGACCCAAGGCTTTGCATCTTCTTATCTTTTATCTCTTAGCCCTCCCCCGTCTCCCACCAGGGTAGAGAATTCAGTGCTTTCCTCAGTGTTGGCCCCTGGGGTTTTCCTAGCTTCCTGGAGAGTTCATTTGTACATTTACAAAAGGTATTGGTTATCTGTTATCCAACACTTCTGGCTGCTATGTAATGAGGTAGTGTTCAGGTGATCTATCTTGTCATATTGCTAAATAAAAGTCTTAGATTTCATCCTTTTAAATTTAAAATAACCTTTTTTACTGCAGTGCAATTACTTGGCAGTGTTGTGTTAGTGTCTTCTGTACAATGAAGTACATTGGCTATATGTATACAGATAGGTTCCCTCTTGAGCCTCTCTCCCGTATCCCCGTCCCACCCCTCTAGGTCATTGCAGAGCACCAAGCTGAGATCCCTGTGCTGTGAAACAGCTTCCCACTAGCTATCGATTTTACATATGATAGTGTATTTATGTCAGACCTAATCTCCCAATTCATCTCACCCTCCCTTTACCCCTTTGTGTCCACACATCTGTTCTATATGTCTGTATTTCTATTCTTGTTTTAAAAACAAACTTTTAAGAATTAAAGTTTAACATACATTCTGGAAAGTGCATAGACCATAAGTGCACAGTTTGTTGAATTTTCACAGCATGAACATGCAATGTATCTCCTTTTCATGTTAAGTCACAGAAGTCATAGTGGCCCAGAAGGCCACTGGAGGATCCCCCAGTCATTACTGTCCATCTCCCGCAGGTAATACGGTTGTGAGTGCAGTTTTATATAACTGGAACCATACAGAATGTCCTCCTTTCTTTCCTACCTTATACATGTGAAATTCATCTGTGTTTTTGTGAGCAGCAGTCATTCTTTCGCACAGAAGCACAGTAGATCGTTATATGAATATACTAAAACCCATCCATTCCACTGTTGATAGGCATCTGGACTGCTTCTGTGCACAGCATTTTTGCCTGTATCTTTTGGTGCACCTCTATATGCATTTCCACCAGGTCTCTTCCAAGAGATGGGGTTGCTGGGCACATGGTACTCATGCTTTCGCTTTACTGGATTTTACCCAAAAGTTTCCAGAGTCACTGTACCAATTTCAGCCTCTCCAGCAATGTGTGAGAGTGCCAGTTGCTGCACCACCTTGCTAACACTTAATATGGACAGAAACAATAGAAGCTAGAAATGGATGGAATGACATTTCCTAAAGCTCTAGAAGGACGTAACTGCCAGCCTATAATTCTATACCAAGACTGTCAGTCTCCCTCCTCTGTACTCCCGTGTCTCCTGTTTGTGCCTCCCAATTAAGACAAAGGCTCTGCTTAGCTTCTCCATCTCCCAGCAGGGTTTTCTGCCTGGCTTCTCAGCCTTTTCACCTGTGTATTAGCAAATGCCTTGAGGGCAGACTAGGTATAGAGTGTCAGGTGAAGCTCAATGCATTGTTGGTTTGGCTGGTGTCTTACTCATCAAATCCTCTCTGCCTTGGTAGCTCACCTATGCTTTCACAAGATTTTGATTGCTGTTTTAATATTATCCAGCTATTTTAGTTTTATGCTACCATTTCTTGGTTCATCTCAGGTGGCATTGGAATTCTCAAAATCACTCAATTAGAACTTTTCCAGCAACTTTTTAACCAAAAGTTCTGCTATCAGCCTAAGCAAGATTTTTTTTTGTACCCTTAGAACATCTGAGGTGAAACTGAAAATCAGATTGATTATATTCTTTGCAGCCAAAGATGGAGAAGCTCTATATAATCAGCAAAAACAAGGCTGCGAGCTGATTATGGCTCAGATCATAAACTCCTTATTACCAAATTCAGATTTAAATTGAAGAAAGTAGGGAAAACCGCTAGACCATTCCATTCAGGTATGACCTAAATCAAATCTCTTATGATTATACAATGGAAGTGACAAATAGATTCAAGGGATTAGATCTGACAGACAAAGTCATTTAAGAACTCTGGGGAGGTTCGTGACAATGTGCAGGGGGCAGTGATCAAGACCATCCCCAAGAAAAGAAATGCAAAAGGCAAAATGCTTGTCTGAGGAAGCCTTACAAACAGCTATGAAAAGAAGAGAAGTGAAAGACAAAGGAGAAAAGGAAAGATATACCGATTTAAATGCAGAGTTCCAAAGAAAAGAAAGGAGAGATAAGAAAGCCTTACTCAGCAATCAATACAAAAAAAAAAAAAAAAAGAGGAAAACAATAGAATGGTAAAGACTAGAGATCTCTTCAAGAAAATTAGAGATACCAAGGGAATATTTCATGCAAAGACGGGTACAATAAAGGACAGAAATAGTATGGACCTAACAGAAGCAGAGGATATTAAGAAGAGGTGGCAAAAATACATGGAAGAACTATACAAAAAAGATCCTCATGACCCAGATAACCACGATGGTATGATCATTCACCTAGAGCCAGACATCCTGGAATGTGAAGTCAAGTGGGCCTGAAGAAGCATTACTATGAACAAAGCTAGTGGAGGTGATGGAATTCCAGTTGAGCTATTTCAAATCCTAAAAGGTGATGCTGTGAAAGTGCTGCACTCAATATGCCAGCAAATTTGGAAAACTCAGCAATGGCCACAGGACTGGAAAAGGTCAGTTTTCATTCCAGTCCCAAAGAAGGGGCAATGCCAAAGAATGTTTAAACGACCGCACAATTGCTCTCATCTCACACACTAGCAAAGTAATGCTCAAAATTCTCCAAGCCAGGTTTCAACAGTATGTGAACCGTGAACTGTGAAATTCCAGATGTTCAAGCTGGGTTTATAATAGGCAGAGGAACCAGAGCTCAAATTGCCGACATCTGCTGGATCATCAAAGAAGCAATAAAGTTCCAGAAAAACATCTACTTTTGCTTCATGGACTACGCCAAAGCCTTTGACTGTGTGGATCACAACAAACTGGAAAATTCTTTAAGAGATGGGCATACCAGACTACCTGACCTGCCTCCTGAGAAAACTGTCTGCAGGTCAAGAAGCAACAGTTAGAACTGGACATGAAACAACGGACTGATTCCAAATCGAGAAAGGAGTACATCAAGGCTGTATACTGTCACCCTGCTTATTTAACTTATATGCAGAGTACATCATGAAAAATGATGGGCTGGATGAAGCACAAGCTAGAATCAAGATTGCCGGGAGAAATATCAATAATCTCAGATATGCAGATGACACCACCCTTCTGTCAGAAAGTGAAGAACTTAAGAGCCTCTTGAAGAAAGTGAAAGAGGAGAGTGAAAAAAGTTGGCTTAAAACTCAACATTCAGAAAACTAAGACTATATTAAAAAACAGAGACATTACTTGACCAACAAAGGTCTGTCTAGTCAAAGATATGGTTTTTCCAGTAGTCATTATGGATGTAAGAGTTGGACTGTAAAGAAAGCTGAGCGCTGAAGAATTGATGCTTTTGAACTGTGTTGTTGGAGAAGACTCTTGAGAGTCCCTTGGACTACAAGGACATCAAACCAGTCAATTCTAAAGGAAATAGCCCTGAAGATTCATTGAAGGACTGATGCCTAAGCTGAAACTCCAATACTTTGGCCACCTGATGGGAAGAATTGATTCATTAGAAAAGACCCTGAGCTGGGAAATATTGAAGGCAGCAGAAGGGGACAACAGAAGATGAGATGGTCAGATAGTATCACGAACTCTATGGACATGGATTTGAGTAAGCTCCAGGAGTTGGTGATGGACAGGGAAGCCTGGTGTGCTGCATTCCATAGGGTCACAGAGTCAGACATGACTGAGCTACTGAATTGAACTGAACAGAACTGACAGCATCTGACCTACTCCAACTCAGTGTTTCTGTCAAAATATTTTTTGTTAACAGAATTGCCTCAGATAGGAAGCATCGATTTGATGCTTTTGCGTTTTGCTTTGATTTTAACTACTGTCCACCATAAAGTTCTATTTATCCTCACTCACATTGCATCCTTTTCAGTCACCTTCTTAGTCTTTGTCTGGAGATAAACACGTCACTCTCTGAGTTTCAGGGATTTGCTTTAAAGCAGAGATTCCTGAAGTGTGTCGCTTGTCCTTAAGAACTGTGGATGGTGTTTTTAAAAAGAGAAGTATCTGTTTAGTAGTTTCTTCAAGAGATGCTGACTGCAAAGTAAAGGAGAGCAGTTATGACTCAATCTGGTTGAAAAGTATTTATTTACTTTTCCTTTCTGCCTTGAGACATGTCTTACTTAGGAAAAGAAAACAGTATTTTTACAGGCCTCTGGATAGCAGTTGATAGGACTAGGAAAGCCACGAGATTAATCAGATGCCTGGACACCAGGGGAGAGCATGTGAACATTCCTAATTAGGGTACACCTTAAATAATTCAGCTTATCTGCAACTCATTTGTAGTTCATCTTTCTTGTAAGTCTATTTTCCTTCATTGTGGAATCTTCTTTTCTTTCACTTTCATTTAACTGAACTTAAAATTGAAATATCCATACAGAATAGTGAACAGCATGATGACTTTTACAAACTGACCTTACCATGTATGTGGCACCCACATTAAGAAATTGACTGTATTCCACTCCCCAGTACGTTCTAGCATGTCTGTTTTCAGTCACTGTCCCTACCACCAAGGGCCCTGTTATGGCTGAATTGTGCCATCCACCAAATTCATTCCAGTACCCTCAAATGTAACTGTATTTGAAGATGTCATTGGGGTAGGTTCTAACCCAATATGACTGGTGTCCTTATAAGAAGAGATTAAGGCACAAACATGCAAAGGGAAGGCCATGTAAAGATACAGAGAGAAGATGATCATCTATAAGAAAGGTGAAGAGGCCTCAGAAGAAATTGACCTTGCGGACATCTTGATGTTGGACTTCTAGCATCTAGACCTGTGAGAAAATAAATTTCTGTGGTTTAAGATCCCCAGGCTGTGCCACTTTACTATGGCAGCCCTAGAAAACTAAGGAAATTATCCTCCTGATTTCCAATAGTTAGATTAGTTTTGTTTCTTATCAGGTCTTTTAATAGGAGTGGAATCATACAGTATATACCATCTTGTATCTGAGTTCTTTCCCTCAATATTATGGGAGATTCATTCAATTTGTTAGGTCTACTTCTAGGCAATTCATTCTCATTGCCATAACTTATTTATTCATTCTACCACTGGGCATTTTTGTAGTTTCCAGGGTTCTTTTTATAAATAATTTTTCTATGAACATTCTAGTACTTATCCTTTTTGTTGGATGTATATCTAAGGGTGGAATTACTGATTCCTAAGATATGCATAAGTTTAGATTTAGTAAATCCTGGCAAGTGATTTCCCAAAGCAGTTATACTATGTGAAGGTTGTGCTTCTGAATGAAATATAGTATTATTTCACTTTCAAATTTGAAGAGATCACTCAAACTACAGAAATGGAAGAGATGTTATAGATATCATAGAACTAAGTTAAAGAGTTGATTTGGTTCAACCTTGAGTTGAAGAGACTATATATATGTATTCTTTCCACTCATCCACTTATATTCTTAATACATTAAGCACCTGTTATATTATGCAAGGTCCTGTGCTGTATATTGGAGTGGGGGTGGGGAATGCCAACATACTCAAGAATGAACCTTAATCTCAAGAAGATTATAATCTTGAATAGTTTATCTTAACTGAGAGTGGTTTTGCCCCTCAGAGGACATTTACTAATGTACTGAAACATTTTTAGTCATCACAGCTTGGGGTACTACTGGCATCTCGCAAGAAAGGGCCACAGATGCTGATAAATATACTACATTGTACAAGTCAGTCTCCCAACCCAGAACTAGCTAACTCAAAATGTCAGAAGTGCTGAGGATTTCTGGAAAGACAGAGCAGATGTACTTTTCTGTTCCTCCTGCTAAGTAGAACTAAATTCCTGAACATTATATATATTGGTGAAAAGAAAGACTCTGAAAGAGAGAAAAAGGTAGATTAGCTAAGGTCCTCATGACCCAAGGAGGTGAGTTCTCTGGGTTTTGTTTTTGTCCTATACATTCCAGACTTGGAAATGACAAAGCTGGAAACCTGGAAATACCACAGGCACCAAAATAAACTCCAACAAAAGTTATCTCTCTGTAGCTAAAGGACCAAGAAGGGGGCAGCCTAGAAAGACAGAAATCTAGACAATAACCACTCCAGCTGAATACCACAGAAAACAATTATAGGTTACCACCACCCCCATGCTAACAAAGGCTTAGAGTTCCACCATGAACAAGCTGTAATGAGACATACTACCTCCCCTGAGATTCCCCTGGGTGGTAATGAGGCCTCCCCCATGGTGTCAGTACAGACCACGTCTGGGACCTGGACTTCTACCCTTATCCAACAGTAATGATGTTGTTCTTCCCCACAGCCCCTGTTGGGACTGTGTCAGAGGAGGCCAAGTGGAGAGACAGGACTCCACTAGGGAGTGTGTGGTAATAAGGCCAGACTCCCATTACTAGAGTGGCGTCAGTTGAGGCCATGTGGGAATTACTAACAAGGCACTCCTACCACTTAGCCAAGAAGGTATCATAGGAGACCTAGTGGGGAGCTGGAAATCCCACCCAGAAGTAATGAGGAGAGCACTCTCAGTTGTAAAAGAAGACAGTAGGGAGCCTGGACTTGACTGCTACCCAGCAGTAATGAGGCTGCAGACCCCCACCCCTACTGGGACTGAGTCAGAGGAAGTTAGCTAGAACATAAGATCTGAAATGTTATAATACCAAAATGTCTAGGTTTCAATAAAAATCACTTGTCATACCAGGAAGATCTCAAACAGAATGAAAAATGACAATTAATAGATACTAACATCCAGTCCCACCACTTCATGGCAAATAGATGGGGAAACAATGAAAACAGTGAGAGACTTTATTTTATTGGGCTCCAAAATCTCTGCAGATGGTAACTGCATCCAAGGAATTAAAAGACACTTGCTCCTTGGAAGAAAAGCTTTGACCAACCTAGACAGCATATTAAAAAGCAGAGACATTACTTTACCAACAAAGGTTTCCCTAGTCAAAGCTATGGTTTTTCCAGTGATCATGTATGGATGTGAGAGTTGGACTATAAAGAAAGCTGAGTGCCAAAGAATTGGTGCTTTTGAACTGTGTTGTTGGAGAAAACTCTTGAGAGTCCCTTGGACTGCAAGGAGATCCAACCAGTTCATCCTAAAGAAAATGAGTCCTGAATATTCATTGGAAGGACTGATGCTGAAGCTGAAACTTCAACACTTTGGCCACCTGATGAGAAAAAATGACTCATTGGAAAAGACCTTGATGCTGGGAAAGATTGAAGGCGGGAGGAAAAGGGGACAACAGAGGATGGGATGGTTGGATGGCATCACTGATGTGATGGGCATGAGTTTGAATAAGCTCCCAGAATTGGTGATGGACAGGGAAGTCTGTTGTGCTACAGTCTATGGGGTCACAGAGTCTGACACAACTGAGTAACTGAACTGAACTGAGCAATGAGATATCTACAGAGATGTTTGAATTACCTAATAAAGATTTAAAGTAACCATAACAAAAATGTTTCAATGAACAAATACAAACACACTTGAAACAAATGAGAAATAAAATCTCAGCCAAAAAAAAAGAAAATATAAAGAAGAACCAAATGGAAATTTCAAAATTGTTAATACTGTAGCTAAAAATTAAAACACCATGGATGAGCTCATCAGTAAAATGGAAGAAACAGAGGAAAGAATCAGTGAACTGGAAGGTAGAACAATAGAAATTACCAAATTCTGAACAACAGAAAGGAAAAAATAATAATAATTCCCTCCCAAAACAGAGCCTCAGGGATCTGTGGGAGTATAGCAAAAGATTTAACAGTGTGTCATTAGAGTCTCAGAAAGATAGAAAAAGGGGAGAGCTGAAAAAGTACTCAAAGAAATTATGGATGAAACTTTCCAAATTTAGCTAAAGATGAAATCCTGCAGATTTGAGAACTTGAGTGAACCCCGAAGAGGATAAAACTTCTTTAAAGAAACCTACACAAAGACACATAACAGTCAAACTTCTGAAACTAAAAACAAAGAAAAATACTGAAAGATGAAGAAAGAAGAAACACCTTGTCAGAGAAAAATTATTTGATAAAAGTTCTCATCAGAAACCATTAAGATGGAAGGAAATGGCACAACATTTTTCAAGCATTAGAAAAAAAATAATGCAGAATCCTATATCCAGAAAAAATTTTGTTTGGGAAAGAAAGGGGAAATAAGACATTCTCAGATGAAAGAAAACAAAGAAACTTTCTCACCAGCAGAACTACTCCAAAGGAATGGCCAAAGTAAGTTCTCTATACAGAAAGAAAGTGATAAAAGAAGAAAATTGGAATATCAGAAAGGAAGAAAAAACATGGTAAGCGAAAATATGTCTTTGATAGTACAATATGACCATACTTCTACTCTTGAGTTTTCAAAATTATGTTTGATGGTTGAAACAAAATTTGTAGTGCTGTCTAATGTGGTTCTAAATGTATGTAAGGGACTATTGACGACAATTATATTACAAACGAGAGGGTAATAAGACATGAACAGAGGGGAGATTGCCATGCTTTTACTTGAACTGATAAAATGATGCCAGCAGACTGTGATGTTATGTGTGTAACAATACCTGAGCAACCACTTAAAAAAAAACGAAGCTATAAAAAGAGATACATCCAAAAACACTGTAGAAAAATCAAAATGGAATTCTAGAACATATTCACAGGAATGGAAGAAAAAGAAAATAGACAAAACAAATAAGCAAACACAAAGCAGAACAAACAAAATAAAAATTTAAATGGCAGAATTAAGTGCTACCATATAAATAACTACATTAAATGCAAAATTAAAGAAATGGATTGGCAGAGTGTACTAAAATACATAACCCAACTTTATGCTACTGTAAGAAACTTTGTATGTGTGAATTTCATAAAAATTACATTTTGTGTTTTCCAGTAGTTGATCACGCTCTCTTACCCAGTTCTGATTTTAGTTGAATGCCTGTGAGTATCACAGTAAAATACTTTTGTTTCACCACCTCTGGGAATTCCATGCAGTTGTGGAATACGAGATTTTAGAGGCTGAAACTAACCTGATAGAAATTCAAATCCATCTTTTATCTTTTAGATAAAAGTTTTTGAAATCCTTTTAGTGTGAAGTTATCAGCAGGCTTCTCATATAACCTCATTACTAACCCAAGGATTATTCAAAATGCATAGAGAGCAGGGCTTGGGGCTGAATTTTTATCAATCCTAGGGTCCAGTGATAAGTCACATGTGATCCACCTAGTTCTGCTTGGGAAATTCTGCCTGCTTGCCCAGCCCTCCCTCCTTGGAGATCACAATATAAATTCAAGGCTTTCATAAGTTATCCACTAAAGCAAGCTGTTCAACTTTGAGCATTTCCAACACTTATTTAATTCCCAAATCCGTTTCCACATTAACGTTTCACAATTCACCTTGGATTTTGTGTTTTAAGAATGGATATTTCCAAGGGATTCACACTTCTGATCTGAGGTATCTATGGCTGCAAGTAATGGGGTGTTCTCAATGTATCTTTGTTTTATGGATTGGACTTGTTGACATGTAAGAAAAAAATTCTTAACCAGTCTCATCACTGATCACCATTTTCCCCACAGAATGGCAAGAATTGGCTTATTACATATTGGGCTTTTGTATATTGTCCTGAAAAAATAAATAAAAAAACCCAGGTTCATCAATTGTCTCTACTTTCATTTAATTATTGCAGTTACTAAATTAAAAGAGAGTTTGTTATAGATATAAAAATATAACAAAAAGTAGTAATATGAAGTTTACCCATTGTTATTTTAAGGCTTCCTTAAAACAAAGTAATTTGATACTTGAGGGACAAACCTAATTTCCCAAACTGAAACCATGTAATGATTTATTTATTCCATAAATGTATGATCTTATCTGCTCAGATTTACATTTGGAGCAATAAAAACCTCTGGCAGCTGTTCCTGGTTGTCTGTGGGAAGAAGAGACAGAAGATAAGAACATTCCTGTTTTTATTGCTTTCTTGAATGTCTAAAAGTTGGGGGTGGGGGCTGAGAAAGGCATCTATTAACATGGCCGTAAAGATCCAAGTCTGGTACTAAAGTAAGCCAGTCCTCTTTGGAAGATGCGGTAAACCTCTCAGGGCACTGGCTTCCATTTGTTAAACACTGCTAAAGACTTAAAAATAAGTTAAAAAATCATGCCACTTCCTCTTCATCAGAAAAGCAACCATTTCAATTTTTAAATATTTTAGAACTTTGAGAGAACCATCACCAGATGTAAAACTTTCAGGTTTTCTTGTGAGCTCATAGGGTGACCTTACTTTTACCTACTCCAGAGAGCCCCCAGATCCTGAGCCTCCCTGACCTGGGACTAGGAACTTCCCTGACCTGTTCCCAAATGATGAAATTCTGGTTGGGTGCAGTGTGAGAACAGCCTTTGGGGGAGGGCATTGACAGACTCAATACAGGTACCCACACCGATGGTGGACACGTTTTCACCCTTAGCAAGACTCAATCAGGCCACTCAGATTCTGTTGGGTGAGGGTGTCAGGGAAGAATATTAAACCCCTGACTTTCATGACCCCCAGAATATGTCAGTGTGGTATTAGCTCATTCTCTGGGCCTAAAATTCCTGAGCTTTCTTCTCTTAACTTTAGTACTTTGGTGAGGGAATCTTTATTGCCTAATAAATAATATCACAGAAGGTCATAATTCTATTTTAGCCACTAAATATCCAAAATATATAAAGCATGCAAAATTGGGTCTAAGATATGGATGAAAAACAGCTCAGTGGCATTTCTTAAGAGTTGTTTTTTTTTTTTTCAATCTGATAGTGAAGCAAGAACATTCTCCTAAATCCCAGGCTTAGAAAGCTGAACACTGCCTAGAGGCCTTAAAGAATTACATTGACAAAGTCATTTTTCTTTATTCTTTAAATTGCAAGTTAAAAAATTCTCCATGGAATTTTGGAGGAAATCTCAAGTTTTCAGACTCCTAAGCTTAGAAGGACTCTGAAAACTCACTTCATGGTGTCCATCTGCCTTTTGGAAAGAAACTGAAATCACCCTGGGGAGAGATAACTCTTATTGCTGAATTAGTTTTCTCCTGTCATGAATTGTAGGATTCAGTGCTCATAGGCTAAAAGTTCTTTCTTTTGGATGAAGTCATTTTCTCCAGATGCAATGAATCTGTTTTTAATCATTCTGTCATACTTGGGAATAGCTGTTTCCCAATCTTGTATATGGGCACACACGTAAGGACACTTATACACACACTTGGATGGACACACACACACACAGGCCAGTCTCTGCTATAGTCTTTTCTTTCCTTGAAGATCTTCATTACCTGTCTCACTTTTTTCTTTTAACCTTGCATTCTTTTGACTTTTCACCTTTCATCTTCCTGAAAATTATATGATTCCCACATCCTAAATCATTCCTCCAAACCTCTTGTGCCCTAAAAACAAAAATCAGTACCGCGGCAAAATTTGGCAGTGGCAAAATTTGTTCGAAAACAAAGAGTGATACCACTAGGCCTTGGTTTATGAGGATTTTATGGGCAGAGAGCAGTGTTATTCAGAAGGTCTTCTTCTATCACAGCGAAGTGGATCTCTCCAAGGAGATCTTGGGATTGGATATCAACTTAACACAGTGTATGTTCAGGGTGCCATTAGATCTTAGTGTTGACACTCCTGTTGTTTCATTTTCATCCAGGTTGGGCTAATGTTTCCCATTTCAATTAAAACGTGTTTTCCCTATTGACAGAGACTAGATACTGCTACACTCAGCACACCATGGAAGTCACGGGAAACAGCATCTCTGTCACCAAGCGCTGTGTTCCACTGGAAGACTGCTTGTCCACTGGCTGCAGAGACTCCGAGCATGAAGGCCACAAGGTCTGGCAACAAAGCAAATGACGGAACACCATAGTCAGGCTTCCTTTTCTCCAGATGCCCACTAGGGCTCATGAGCTCCATGAGCCTACTACCCCATGTAGGCTGACTTTTGACTGTCTTCATACCATTATGAAAAGAAGCTTCCTTTCATGTTGGTGCTAAAAGAATAAAAAAATTATATCAGGATATAGGATAACCAGTATAAATTATGTAAACCAATATAAATTATGTAAACACAACACCAGGAAAGTATTGAAAGTTATTGTTAAGTTCATTCAACTGAGGATGGACAAGGCAATTTAGCTTTGATAACTTTCTTTAAAGTGGAGCTCATATCTTTATTGGGACATTGATTTGGAAGTTATCTGCTGGCTCCTGGGGTCGCAAAGTGTTGGACATGATTGAGTGACTAACACTAACATGTTGGCTCCTGAGTCATTTGATCCAGTGACAGGAGACCCTGCTGTTTCCTCTGGGTTTACTTTCCTTAAACTCCATCTGGTCCCTGGACAGAAGCACTCAGTATAGAACAGACTTCAAAGGCAGCCTTGAAGGAAAACGTCAAGACTCAGAGAAGGGCAGCCAGACTCATGATTGGAGTGGGGAACACCCCGGACTCTCCATTCCAAGCTGGCTGTGCCTGTCTTGTATGTCAGTCCTTGACCTTGGAGGCTGCCTTCTGCTGCCCATTGGGCCACCTTACTGGTGGCTGGAGGCAGCCTCCACTCTCACTATTAGCGGGGCTTCTTTCTCCTAAGACAACACTGTTTTCAAATGACTTGTGAAATACACTAGGAATTCTTTTTTGTTTGTTTGGTTTATTGAGAAATTATGGTCATAAATAATAATTGAAATATGAAACATAAGCCCAAGGGTTTTACTTGACCAGACCTCCCTACCCTACTCCAAGCTAAGCTTAGCTTTCAGATATTATGGTGACACTTTACCAAGAAGGAAGCTGTAGGTCAGAGAAGTGATTCATGTGCTCAGGTGAACTAGTGACAGACAGAATCCAAACTCACTTCTGACCTTTGGTTTCTCTCTTCAACATCATGCCTTCCTAGTCCATGTCACCTATGACCAAACTCAGATCTCTGCAAGATAACAACTGTGTAAGATATTAAGCATCAAAGAGTTTTTCAGACATTATTGTGCATATGAATCACTTGGGGATCTTGCTCAAATGCAGATTCTAAATTGCTAAATTTTGGGTGAAGTGTGAGATTTTGCATTTCTAGTAACTTCACAGTTGAAGCTGAGATTACTGTACTTTGGGAGCCATGGCCTAAAATAATTTCTGTCAATAATCTTTTGGGTTTTTTTTTCTTATGCTGCTTGAGGAAAGCAGGGTAAAGCAGGAGTAACTGCATAAATGAAAGCCCTTCAAATTTTAACTTACCCATGGGAATGGAGATAATTATGCAGACAGTTCTAATGAAAGTTAAATAAGTTTAAATTAACTGGGTTGTAGGCATTTCACTTTCACTCTGAAAACGTGGCAAATTAATTACCATCTTAACAGCTTCCTCAAGTACAGAGAGTGTCTCTGACAAACGTAAGTTTGACAATTCCCATTTCAATGATGGAATAACCGAGACCTTGGAAGGCTATAAAATGGCGTAATAGCCACATGTTGTGCTCAGTTGTGTCCGACTCTTTGCGATCCTGTGGACTGTAGCTTGCCAGGCTCCTCAGTCCATGGGGTTCTCCAGGCTAGAATAATGGAGTGGGTTGCCATTCCCTTCTCCAGGGGACCTTCCCCACTAGGATTGCACACAGATTCTATTACCATCTGAGCCACCAGGGAAACCCGTAAGAACCACTTGGTAGGATGTGAAAAATAGAACGCATACCCCTAGAAGTTTAGTCAGGGCAGGAGGTTTTATTTTGATCACAACGCTTCCAGGTGAAATTTCATCCCACTCACTTAAACACAGAGTTGGTGTTTCCTTTGTAGAACAGGTAATTTTCATTTGAGTCTTGCTGTGAGGGAGCCAATTCCTTCAAAACTCTCTGCCCCCTTCATCTGCCAGCTCCTCATCACCCTTCTTTTTCTCTTCTTTCTTTCAGGTCTGTACTTCCTGTTGTGAAGGAAATATCTGTAACTTGCCGCTCCCCCGAAATGAAACTGATGCCACATTTGCTACAACATCACCCATAAATCAGACGAATGGGCACCCACACTGCATGTCCGTGATAGTGTCCTGCCTGTGGGTGTGGTTGGGACTCACATTATAGCGGCTCAGAGGCACCCTGTAGTAGCAATCCCTGGGGGCCTTGAGGGTCCATAGTCATGCATGAGGCATTGGCCTGACAGTAGTCACATATGTGAAAACACAGCACTCCGGATGTCTTCACAGCCAAGCGCTTCTACTTACCACAAGGAACAAGCATTGCTTCCATGCAGTCATTTCAAGACCTCATCAAAGCAGCCTGCCCCCAAACAACCCCTGAATTCTATGCCATAAGCATTTGTTTTCCCTCCAAAAAACAGTTTTTCATTTACTGAGATCTGGGGCTCTTAATTTGGAATACATGCATGAACCACAGAAGTCCTGGGACCCTCTGAGATGTGTGTGCTCAGTCGCTCCATCGTGTCTGACTCTTTGTGACTCCATGGACTATAACCCACCAGGCTCTTCTGTCCATGGAATTTCCTAGGCAAGAATACTGGAGTGGGGTGCCATTTCCTACTCCAGGGGATCTTTGCAACCCAGGGACTGAACCTGAGTCTCTTGTCTCCTGCCCTGGCAGGTGGATTGTTTACCGCTAGCGCCACCTGAGAAGCCCCAATATGTTATATGGACACATATAGATCTGTGTTCTCCAGGAGAAAGGTCAATGACCACTGATTTAGGTCGTCCAACCATGAATTCTCTTATAGATTTAGAGTTTTAAAAACTTTGATTCCCAAATGAATGGACAGTTTCCTTGGCAATTCTGATCTAAGTCCCTAGAAAAATAGTAAGCATTTTGTCCAATTTAACTGCCCCAATATTCTTCTCCCAGTGATAGGAATCATACCCCCTTTTTTTCTGCATAGGATAAAAAAGGCAATCATAAGGTTTTTGTATGAGAGGAGAAGTGGCTGGAAAAGGACTTTTCTGAACTTAATTGAATTAACATTCATAAGGTGGCTGTTTATCGCTTCATATAATTGGTGAGATTAGCCTTGACTGGCACCTAATTTTGCTCCATGAAATTCTGGATTCTACTTGGACTAATAGGTATCCAAAGTGGCTGACAGCAAGATGGGCTTATTTCTATTCAGGCATGGCTAATCGAGACAGAGAAAGGATTTCAAAATGAAAGGAAGACATGTGGAATTGATTCGTTTGTGAGTGCCCAGTCAGTGTCTCTGCCAAACCTTTCATCTGCAATTTACACTGCCCAAGAGCCTCCTTTGTCCTTTCTTTTCCAAACTCCCAGTAACTTCAGGGAGAAGTTTCTGCATTATGTTGTCTCCAGATTGATAGGGAAAGAAGTCATAATATCCCAGGCTGAGAAGCAAGTGGGCCAGCAGGGTCATGATGAGAACAGTACAAAAACCCAGAGAGAAATTCTTCTTGGTTTCAGATGATTGCTTTGAATGGTAAAACTTTCACCATCCTTCCTATATTTTTGGCACCTCAGGTTACAATTTTTCTTCTTCCTTATAAATCACTTATATAATATTTATTTTTGTATGGCATAACTAGAAACTAAGATATATTGTAAAGATTCTTTATTCTGAACAAAGCAATCAAATCAGAATGCCTATTTTTCAATGGTGGTAGAGCTTGTAATATATCTTTGTTGAAATTTATCTCTAATACTTGCACCAGTGTTGAAAAAACTTACGAAAAAGAGTAACGTGTTGGCCTCAAGGTTTTTTGCTCATGGTTTCCTCAGTGGTGCTGTCCGAGAGGTATGCAGGTGGTGACCATCACTGGTATGAGTTTCTCAGCAGGGTTAGGGCATATCTTTGCATGGACTTCGGTGGAATCATTACTGATTAGGAGGACAGTTGTTGATTAGGAGGACAGTTGTTGGGGGCCATCTGCCCTGTACAGGAAGAGATCTTGGACTCATAAAATGAGACACCCCCCCACACACACACACACACTATGAAGGGACCAAATGGGAACTGACATCAGAAACTCTGATACAAAATCATTTTGCTTGCATCAAATGGCCTTAATTCTGAATTTGGTAGGCTTATCAATATGTTGCTTACAGTTGGGGTAGGGGAAGTAGAGGGAGAGAAAGCAAAACATTTACTAAGCACCTCTTAGGTACCAGACGCTAGGCTAAGCACTTTACGTGAGCTGGGTTATATAAGCCCTGTGAGAACCCTGTAAGGAATGTTACTAGTATTTACACTTGACAGATGAAGGTACTGAGGCTCTAAGAAGCTTTTCCTTCTGGTTTAGGTTGTGTGGGATGAGGCAGGATGGAAGAGGAAGGGAAGGTAGAATTGCCACCTCTAGGAAAACTCCCAGGCCTAACATCATGGGTATTTTTTCATCTTATATGTGGAATTTGTTTAGTCCTGCTTCTACGGGATGTCATTTGCGTGTGACCCCGACAGTGTTTCTTCTTTTGGGGGGTGAGGTATGGCTTCTTCATTCATTCCTTTTGCTGTCAAAGAGGAGGCAGGTGGTTCCTACATCTGAAGATGCCATAAGACAATGACAATTTGATGTTGTATATACTAACAAATACATTTTCATGCATGGGTCACTCTCCACTGACACCTTCCATGTACTGCATGTGATTAGAATAAGAGATAAAGTCCAAATCTTGGTTCTTTGTAAGAAGGCACCTTTCTGAAGCCTCCCTGACTGGTGTGGAGGGACTGGTCTGCAATGGTACAAACTTATCTGCCACCTGAGGGGTCACTGCAGACTCAACATGGGTTGACTTTGTGCACCAGTGTGCCTATAGAATGGCTGGTATTTCACTCTCTTCAAAGAAAGTAGTTTACTCACCAACCCCAGCCTCAAGGAGCCAGGGAAGGGCTATTCATGTGGAAAGTCCAGGACCAGTCATCCATCCGAATTTTCTACCACCTTAAATCTTCCATTAAATCCTACAGTTGGTGATGAAGTGCAAAGAGCCGCGATGTGTATATGAACCTACGTGCCATTTATTTATTTTTAAATTTCCCACAGCATTCATGTCAATATGGGATTTAATACCTAAATTTTGTAAATATTGTACATATTGTAAATCAATGAATAAAGATTTTAAGTGTATCTCACCAGGCTCCTCCCTTCAATGAACATGCCAATCAATGACAAAGGCACCGGGTTACATACAAGGCATTGACTGGGCTCAGTGTTGAAGGGAACTTCCTTCCAGGAGCTCACTTAGTTGTATAGACAAGAAATACATGCATGAAAAGACACAAAACAATTCACCCATGCCAAATGTTTCATACAGACAGTAAGTGCTGTAGAAATCAAAGAAGGAAAGATTACCAGACCCTTCAATCAGATCTGTAGTTTCGCTAGACCATTTTCTTTGTTAAATCAGGAAATAGAAAAAAGGTGTGTGTGTGTGTGTGTATCTATTTAAGTGCTATCCCATTAACTCTTTATTTTATTTTATTTTTGGAGTTGATTATATTAGTGATGATGCAATAGAAAACATTTTCCCTTGACAGTATCTTCTGCAACGGGAAACATATATTTAAATACTAAAAATGTCATTTTTAGCTATGCAACACTTTATTGCATTTTTCTTAGTAAAATGATAGACATTGAAAATGACCTTGAAAAACTCCAACTCATTTAACTCATTTATGATTCCTGGTTATTCTTTCAGTTCAGTTCAGTTCAGTCACTCAATCATGTCCGACTCTTTGCGACCCCATGAATTGCAGCACGCCAGGCCTCCCTGTCCATCACCACCTCCCGGAGTTCACTCAGACTCACGTCCATCGAGTCAGTGATGCCATCCAGCCATCTCATCCTCTGTCATTCCCTTCTCCTCCTGCGCCCAGTCCCTCCCAGCAGCAGAGTCTTTTCCAGTGAGTCAACTCTTCACATGAGCTGGCCAAAGTACTGGAGTTTCAGCTTTAGTATCATTCCTCCCAAAGAAATCCCAGGGCTGATCTTCTTTAGAATGGACTGGTTGGATCTCCTTGCAGTCCAAGGGACTCTCAAGAGTCTTCTCCAACACCACAGTTCAAAAGCACCAATTCTTCGGCGCTCAGCCTTCTTCACAGTCCAACTCTCACATCCATACATGACCACAGGAAAAACCATAGCCTTGACTAGAAGGACCTTAGTTGGCAAAGTAATGTCTCTGCTTTTGAATATGCTATCTAGGTTGGTCATAACTGTTCTTCCAAGGAGTAAGCGTCTTAATTTCATGGCTGCAGTCACCATCTGCAGTGATTTTGAAGCCCCCAAAATAAAGTTTGACACTGTTTCCACTGTTCCCCCATCTATTTCCCATGAAGTGATGGGACCGGATGCCATGATCTTTGTTTTCTGAATGTTGAGCTTTAAGCCAACATTTTCACTCTCCACTTTCACTTTCCTCAAGAAGCTTTTTAGTTCCTCTTCACTTTCTGCCATAAGGGTGGTGTCATCTGCCTATCTGAGCTTATTGATATTTCTCCCAGCAATCTTGATTCCAGCTTGTGTTTCTTCCAGCCCAGCATGTCTCATAATGTACTCTGCATATAAGTTAAACAAGCAGGGTAACAATATACAGCCTTGACGTACTCCTTTTCCTATTTGGAACCAGTCTGCTGTTGTCATGTCCAGTTCTAACTGTTGCTTCCTGACTTGCATACAAATTTCTCAGGAGGCAGGTCAGGTGGTCTGGTATTCCCATCTCTTGAAGAATTCTCCACAGTTTATTGTGATCCACACAGTCAAAAGCTTTGAAATAGTCAATAAAGCAGAAATAGATGTTTTTCTGGAACTCTCTTGCTTTTTCCATGATCCAGCGGATGTTGGCAGTTTGATCTCTGGTTCCTCTGCCTTTTTGAAACCAGGTTGAACATCAGGAAGTTCATGGTTCACGTATTGCTGAAGCCTGGCTTGGAGAATTTTGAGCATTACTTTACTAGCATGTGAGAGTACAATTGTGCAGTAGTTTGAGCATTCTTTGGCATTGCCTTTCTTTGGGATTGGGATGAAAACTGACTTTTTCCAGTCCTGTGGCCACTACTGAGTTTTCCAAATTTGCTGGCATATTGAGTGAAGCACTTTGACAGCATCATCTTTCAGGATTTGAAATAGCTCAACTGGAATTCCATCACCTCCACTAGCTTTGTTCATAGTGATGCTTTCTAAGGCCTACTTGACTTCACATTCCAGGATGTCTGGCTCTAGATGAGTGATCACACCACCATGATTATCTGGGTCATCAAGATCTTTTTTGTATAGTTCTTCTGTGTATTCTTGCCACCTCTTCTTAATATCTTCTGCTTCTGTTAGGTCCAGACCATTTCTGTCCTTTATTGTACCCATCTTTGCATGAAATATTCCCTTGGTATCTCTAATTTTCTTGAAGAGATCTCTAGACTTTCCCATTCTGCTCTTTTCCTCTATTTCTTTGAATTGATCGCTGAAGAAGGCTTTCTTATTTCTTCTTGCTATTCTTTGGAACTCTGCATTCAGATGCTTATATCTTTCCTTTTCTCCTTTGCTTTTTGCCTCTCTTCTATTCACAGCTATTTGTAAGGCCTCCCCAGACAGCCATTTTGCTTTTTGCATTTCTTTTCCATGGGGATGTTCTTGATCCCTGTCTCCTGTACAATGTCACGAACCTCTGTCCATAGTTCATCAGGCAGTCTATCTATCAGATCTAGGCCCTTAAATCTATTTCTCACTTCCACTGTATAATCATAAGGGATTTGATTTAGGTCATACCTGAATGGTCTAGCAGTTTTCCCTACTTTCTTCAATTTGAGTCTGAATTTGGTAATAAGGAGTTCATGATCTGAGCCACAGTCAGCTCCCGGTCTTGTTTTTGTTGACTGTATAGAGTTTCTCCTTCTTTGGCTGCATAGACTATAATCAGTCTGACTTCAGTGTTGACCATCTGGTGATGTCCATGTGTAGAGTCTTCTCTTGTGTTGTTGGAAGAGGGTGTTTGCTATGACCAGTGCATTTTCTTGGAAAAACTCCATGAGTCTTTGCCCTGCTTCATTCCGCATTCCAAGGCCAAATTTGCCTGTTATTCCAGGTGTTTCTTGACTTTCTACTTTTGCATTCCAGTCCCCTATAATGAAAAGGACATCTTTTTTGAGTGTTAGTTCTAAAAGGTCTTGTAGGTCTTCATAGAACCATTCAACTTCAGTTTCTTCAGCGTTACTGCTTGACCATTTATTTGGAAATTTCTGGGAAAATGCATGCTTTCCTCAAAGTTAGAGATTTTCTATTAGCCTCTGGATTGGTGATGTGGTTGGTGCTTATTAAGGTGTCACACTTACATGAATATAGCTCTTACTACTAACCTCTGTGAATAGCTCTGTGTGTTTAAGGTTAACAGTCCTGTAGGTAGACTGTGCTTTTATAGAAAATCTGGTTTTGAAAACATAGATTTATGTGGTAACCCAATTTGGAGTTCCAAAAGGATCCTTTGCTTTATAAAGGCCTTTTATATTCCCTTCCTAACATACTTATAAGATTTTATTTACAAATAATGTTCAGGGCGTATCAGGTAGGTAAAGCTAGATGTGTATCTTAGCTGCATTATGGTAACTTTTATTCGGCATTGGGGAGATTGTGTTCACCTATGGCTGATTCGTGTCAATGTATGGCAAAACAAATACAGTATTGTAATTTAAAAAATAAATAAATAAATAAATAAATTTAAAAAGAAAAAAAAAAGAAAAAAAAATGAAATACAAAGAGGGCTTTCACAAATACTTGAAATTAAATTAATTTTTAACTTTCATAATGGCGTGAAATATGTGAAAACTCTGATCATCTGCTATCAATCCACATTGTGACTGGGATAACTTGATCTTAAGAGATTCAGCCAGTTTTCTAAGCTTGCATAGCAACTCGGGAGCAGGATAAAGCATGAACATGAGCCAGTATGACTTTAGCCTTGTGTGTTCTCCACTGGAATCTGCTGAAAAACAGGTCTCTGAATTTTTGAACATAGAAATTTCTAACTTACAACTTGACATTACAAAACCAAGGCAGATTTCCAAAGTGACTTTCAAATCAAGCCTTCATTTTCAGGGATTACTCTCCGTAGCTCATTTTAGAATCATGGCTTTTCCCATTAACAAATTACTATTGTTTTGTTATTTCCTTTCACAAATTTTAATTCATTGCAGCTGTTGAAATTGGATGGGGGATAGTGGGTGGGAGGAGGAATCTATATATAGTTATATTTTAAGCTGACTAGAGACCTAAAATTCAGAAGCTGAGAAATGGTTTCTGAAAGAGCATTTTTGCTATTCTCTTAATAGCAACGCCTGATTCTTTGTATTTTAGTTTATCATCAAAGCACTTCCAACAAATCATTGCTTCAGTTAGTCAACATGACCTCACTTACAGCTTTTACAGCTAAAACTTGAGAGTAGCTAAGGGAGGTCCAACTGGAACTTTCTACCACAAGGACTTGGCTCCTGACCCAGGACTCTCTTCCACACACACTTGTTACCAGGATGGCATGAGTGACAGCTCTACCTTTATCCAGTACTTTTACTAAAAATCCATCTCTCGGGTCACAAAGTTAGAGATGACTGGGAACTTAGAAAACATCTAATCCACCTCCTTTATTGTATAAGTGTTAGTTGCTCAATCGTGTCCAACTCTTGGCAACCCCGGGGACTATAGTCAGCCAGGCTCCTCTGTCCATGGGATTCTCCAAATAAGAATACTGGAGTGGGTTTCCCTCCTACAGGGGGTCTTCCCGACCCAAAGACTGAACCCAGGTCTCCCACATTGCAGGCAGATTCTTTACCATCTAAGCCTTCAGGGAAGCCCCCTTCTTTGTATACAGGAGGGGAAAATAACCCCATAGAATCCAGACCATTCATCTCAGAAAGCTATATTGCTTGTGCTTGAGTTAGAGAAAAGATAAACTTATCAAAATGTTCCTTCTTTGCTGATCAAAGTAATTAAGACATAGGTAATGGAGAACAGCTTTTAGAGGTCTCCTCTTCCTTCATTCAGCTGTGAGATGGGCAGGGCCACTAGCATTACCAACCTAGGGATGGGCAGAGAATAAATTTAGAGGGAGCAAATTTTAACCATAAAAGCAAGCTAACCTGATGGAAACATAGACTGTTCATTTTCACTTCAGAAGAAAAAATGTTCAGTGGGAATAATCATTTTCAGAATCATGGCCTAAACAAGCAAGATTATTTGTCTAAATTAAAGATAATCACTTATTCCAAAACAGTTTTCTCAGGGTTTTCAGAAAATCAAGTGTCAAAAACCAGCTTCCAAAGCCATGTTCAGGCTAGGAATTGAGGCCCCCACTGAAGTCCTCCTATGAAAGGGACAGGATCATTCTGTGAATGTGGGGAAATGTGTGTGACAAGAAACTCTGTTGAAGCTAGGCAAAATGGAAAAAATACTGTCAGAAATAGCCATGATGCAAAAGGAAGGGCTAAAAATAAGTCATACTCAACACATCCATTCATCTTTTAAGAAGCATTCAAAAGTGACTTACTGTCTGACGCCTAATCTCTCTAGAGAGGAGCGTCACTATCTGGGTCATGGGGAGTCTGCACCCAGACCTTCCCCACACCCTGTCTGCCTTCTCCCTGTTGTTCACAGGCCCAAGGCTACTGGTCCAGCTTCCTAGCTGCCCATCAGTTTAGCTTTGCCTTGACCCCAGCCTCTCCCAGCAATAATAACACAGGCCTGAGTGAGCAATGAGGGGCTGTATCACACAGTGGTGTTGTGTGAAGACGAGTTGTTTGAGGACAGGGGTCATCCTTAAGGTGCTTTGCATTGAGGTATCTGGGTGAAAACGTCCAGAGAGAACACATTTGGGCTCAGTCATGACTCACGCTTGGCCCCAGGAAACATTCAGACCTGGGAGTATCCCTATCTTTAAAGTCTTTCTCAGTGCATAAAGGATTGGGCCCATCCTAAGCTTTATTATCATATTTAATTAATTAATGACCCTACGTGTGCGTGACCTAAATTCCAAGTGTACCATGTAGAGACGCACCCTCCTCCATGCAAGACAGCCAAGATCAACACACAATGTGCAATCAGACCTCCCAGGAAGGTCTCTGTCCTCCCAAATCTCTGTCCTCAAAGCGGGGTAATTTACCAGGTCTATTACCTGGGAGAAAAGCCTAATGGTAGTGTTTAGGCAAGGTTAGAGTTGAATGTGTTGAGACTAGCCAACATGAGTATTTAGTCCAATTAGCTGGCCTCTCATCATTTTCATTTTCTGAGAAGGGGACAGGGAATTCCTTGCTGCTCACCTACCTCAGGACCTTCAAGCCACCTAGGTGGACTACTAGGAATCTGATTTGTACTAGGGTCCCCAGGTACCTGGTTCAGAAGTCCTACCCATGAGCAAATAGGGTAGACAAATACTGCCTCAAATTCTCAGAAGATGAACTCACCCTTTGGTACACAGAGGTGAAAATTTGACTTAGCTGGGAAACGCTTCTTTTGAGCATGAGCATGGACACTTGTACTTTGATATGTGCAGCCTACTACCTGGGGCACTTTATCCCTGGTATTTAAAGTGGAAAGAACAGGGCAAAGTTTGGAAGGCTCAAGAGAGGAGATTGAATGAACAACTGTAGATCTTTGCAGACACCTAACTCTTCCAATGCTGTGAGCAGTGGGGGAGCATCATTGAGAGAGCAGCTGAGAACACACTGCCTGCTGCCCCGCTGGCCAGAACAGCCACAAAGGCCTCGGCAAGGAGGGTAGGTGGATGGACGGTTGGAGTACCTGTAAACGAACTAGACAAGGATATGAGGCCCAAATTACTGAGATGCGCGAAAATGTCACAAATGAAGAAGCAAGAGCCTGTTCAGACTCAAAATGTATGCAAGAATTCAATTTCTCAGACCTGGTGGAAGCAGGAATTCCCTGAAGCATTTGAAGGAAGAGGGTGGAGCTGAGGGATGCGAGTGCTCCTTCCCTAATTCTGAGACCTGAGGTTGGGTGTCCTGAGGGTTTGGCACCAGTGCGCCCACATCTCCCACAGCAGAGGGGGAGGGGAGGTGGGGGAGATAAGAGGGGGCCTCAATGCCAGCTCCACATTAGAATCACCTGGAAGCTTTCTAAATAATGGCCAGGCTCCACATGGAGTGATTCTGATGTAGCTGGTCTGGAGTCCTTGTGCACAAGGTAACTAACGGGCAGCCATTCGCTAAAGGACTTGAAAGGCTAAACGTCCATCAGGGATGATCCATAATCACAGAAGCAGCCTTGGTGAAGGTGAGTCTGGAAAAAGAAATCATGACTAGTCTATTGGCACCCAAAACTTTCCAAGTTAGAGTCACTTATAGCTAATTACCAACTTCTCCCAAGATTGACCTCATACCTTTCTTAAGATGTAATGTCCATGACCCTTTGATGCTCACCCCTCCCTACCAGCTAACTCTTTTCACCTACTCATTTTTCATGTCTTAGATGCATCCTTGGCGTCTTCTTTTGAAACAGCAGGGCTTTATGGTCCTTGCCCCTCCACCATGACCTCTGCCTGCCTTTTTCTGTGGAAAACTTTAGTCAAAGAATAAGTTTAATCAGAGAAACAAGAAATGGGGAAACAAAGGAAAACTGTCAAAGAAGACCAATAATACTGTAGTCATGAAGCCTAGTCAAGGACCTTTAGTTCTTTCTCAGGAGCTAGGGGCAATATTCAGAGCCATATCCTTATGGATACTAAAATACCAGGTGGAAAAGTTAATTCCACGATGACCAGACTGTACCCAGGATGTGAGCTGCCACAGTTCCAAGAACTGGCCTCAGAGAAATGGGAACCAATGGACTCTAGAACTGAAGATTGGTGGCGGTTTAGTCACTAAATCATGTCCAGCTCTTGCAACCCCATGGACTATAGCCTGCCAGGCTCCTCTGTCCCTGGATTCTCCAGGCTAGAATACTGGAGTGGGTTCCCATTCCCTTCTCCAGGGGATTTTCCTCGCCCAGGAATTGAACCCAGGTCTCCTGCATTGCAGGCAGATTTTTTACTGACTGAGCTATGAGGGAAGCCCTGGAACTGAAGATTAACTATATCTAAAACAACAAAGGTGACGCTGGTCAGACCACCGATGACCGATTTGATGACTGTTACAGACGACTGTGCTGTTTCTGCATGCAGTTCTCTCCCCCCGCCCCCTCACCCCACACACTTTTGTATATAAAAGCCCTTTCCCTCCACTGGTTGTCAGTGCGGGGGAATCGGCCTTTGGACAGATGTCTGCCACCCCTCTTGTAGTTACTGGCATCTGAAATAAAGCAAACTTTCCTTTCCACCAGCTTGGCCTGTTTATTGGCTTTTGAATGGTGAGCAGCTGGACCCCACAAACATGGGTTTCAATAACATATTCACCTCTAACATAAAGTGGTGGAGAAGGCAATGGCACCCCACTCCAGTGCTCTTGCCTGGAAAATCCCATGGATGGATGCAGCCTGGTGGGCTGCAGTCCATGGGGTCACTAAGGACACGGCTCCGACTTCACTTTCACTTTTCCTTTCATGCATTGGAGAAGGAAATGGCAACCCACTCCAGTGTTCTTGCCTGGAGAATCCCAGGGACGGGGAGCCTGGTGGGCTGCCGTCTATGGGGCTCACACAGTGTCGGACATGGCTGAAGTGACTTAGCAGCAGCAGCAACATAAAGTGGAGCCCTTTCCACTGATTGCTATGCACGTGCGCATGCTCAGTGGTTTCCGTCGTGTCCAACTCTGCAATCCCAGGGACTGTAGCCTGCCCAGTTCCTCTGCCCAGTTCCTCTGTCCGTGGGATTCTCCAGGCAAGAATATTGGAGCGGGTTGCCATTCCCTTCTCCAGAGGATCTTCCCCACGCATGAATCCGGCCTGCATCTCCTGAGGCTCCTGTGTTGGCAGGCGGATTCTTTACCACTAGTGCCACCTGGGAAGCCCACTGATTGCTGTAGAACTAAACTCCCTTATGATACTTTGCTTATTTATAATTATTTAATTAGTTATTATTATGAGTCCCCGCTATACTGTAAACTCCATGGAAATGGGTAATATCTCCTTTTCATTCTCAGCTCTTTTCTTAGTATCTGGCACATATGGGACACAGAAGAGACATATATTACTTAACCAGATCAAACTGATACAAAAGGACCTTGCCTATACAGTATTCCCTGTGGATGTTATGCCTCTGAAAAAGCCTGATCTTGGCCAAGTTTATGCATAGGAGTTGGAGGGTTATCTTCCACCAGCTGATCCTGTCCAGTGATATCAACCTAGCCCACAAGGAAGAAGTAATTCATTTAAACTGAGTTATTGAGCAACAGACCTAAGACATTGGCAGGGAGGATGAGAGATGTTTATTTTCATCTGGTGCAAAGATCTTGACCTAGAGGTCCTTGCCTTACCAGGACCAGCCTGTAGAGCCACCTCAACTCTCAGCTTCCTCCAACACTGTGCTTTTTCTGTATCTTGGAACTCGCAGGCACTCACTGCTGGAGAAATTCACAAAGTATTTACTCTCTTCGAACCTCCAGCTTTCCGCTGGTCTTCCACAGATGAAATTCTCCTCCTACTTTACATGAAAAAGAAAAATGAGCAATAGGGAATAGCTCAACTTACTGCCACCAAACCAGGCACCTCATTCCATCCCCACTGATGGTCTCTGTCCCTCCCATTATGTGCTGTGGACAGGGTTGATCCCCCGTCTGTGCACAGGATCCTCAAGGAGCTCACTGAATAGACCACTCCCCAGCCCCCATCTTCAGGCTCTCCCACTTCACTGTGTCTCTCCACACTCAGTATCATAAAAGCAATGCAAAGCAGACTTGACTTGAACCCTACTTCCCCGCAGCTACCCCCTTTCTCTCTGCTGTGTCCCACAAGCCAAACTGCTTGAAAGATGGTGAAGCTCATTGTCTTCATTTCCCTGTTACCCCCTCACTCCTCATCACATTTGCATCTGTCTGCTGAGCCCGCAGTGAATCCACTGAACCACCAATGAGGAATAAGCCGCTCAGCCTGGTGTCACGCCCCAGTCCCCTCCTCACCCAACTTCTCAGCATCGTTCAGCGCCTGGACTACTTCCTCTGTCCTGAATCGTTTCCTCAGTTCATTTTACGGATGACGTCATGGATACACAGAGAAGTTATGTCACTTACTCCACGTCACACGGTACGTTGGTGGCAGCACTAGGACTCAGCCCAACCCCCTTGACTCTAAGTTCGGTTCCCCCTCCTGCCGAGATACAGCCCCTGCCAGGGTTAAGGTCATCGGGTAGATGGTGAAAATGGGAAACAGACACCAGGCAAAAAAGGGGTAAAGCTGTTTAGAGCAAAGGGTGGGGAACAAGAGAGAAGGAAAGGAAAGAAGAAAGGAGGAAAAAGGAGGCAAAGGATTTGGGTGGAAGAAACCAAAAACAGAGAGTTCATGCCAAAGATAGATGATATACTGTAAAAGAGCACATCCTACCTAAAGAAGAATTTCTTCTAAAGAAGCTGAGATGCTGTTTGTCACTAATGTTCCAATAATATTAACTAAGGTTCTAAAAATTAAAAGTGATCATTGTATTTCTGTTCCTATTTTAAAATGTGGACCTATGAAAATTGGAAGTAAGGATAATATGTTGAATTCTCTGCAGCATATGCATGTTCGGTATTGAGAAAGCTATTTTGATAAACAGTGTTCCTATGTGTGCTGAATAAAACGATGCACTGATTCTACTAAAATTAAATGGATACCGCTCATTTCACGGATCCAGGGTTTACTTTGTATTGTATTGTATTGTGTTGTATTGTATTGTATTGTATCCAGCATTTGTGTTGTCATCCCTAGTCAGGGATGTTTCCTCCGGAAAATCACCCCTGCCAAGAACCATGTTCCCATGAAGCTCAGCCTTTTTCCTCTCTGTAACTATGATACTTTGGTCTTGCTCCTAAACAACAGGATAGCCACAGGCAGACTCTGGGCTACACCCACATTCAATAAATATTTAATGAAAGTCTTTCTATTTTCCTGGAGAGACTGTTGCAGGTCACTAACGGAAAAATCAATAGGAAAAAAAAATTACTCTAATTTGGGAAATTCTGGTTTCTCCAACCAGTGATACAGAGAAGACAGGAAATAATCTGCTCAGTTCAAACAGAAATGGTGATTTGCAACCAGGCTAGAAATGTGAAAGAGTTGCCTAGAAGTTAGGGGGACCCTAGAGCTGGTTCCAGACTCAGAAAGTTCTGGACCTTTGAGATGAATTGAAAAAAATAAAAATAAAAATAAGCAAGAGGCTTCATGTCAACTTGTGTACCAGAAAGAGAATATGTGTTGCAGCTAGACTTCCAGAAAAAAAAAGAGGCCCGGCTATAGCAAAATTCCCTCTCACCTTCTACAGAGGCCTTTCTCTTGGTAGCAGAGAGGAGTCTGACCTGGTACCTACTGCATGGGGACATATTTTTAATTTATTCTAATTTTAAATTCACCATCTGTCATCTTTTAATAGGTTATGACGTGGTAACCAACAACCCTAAAATCTCAGTGGCTTCCCAAACAAAGGATTTTTGTTTCATTTTGTTTGTTTTTTCTCCTTGCTCACATTATGTATCAGCTGCAAGCTAGCTCCCTGGATTTTCTTTATTCTGTAATTCAGGCTAAAAGGGCAGCCTCTTTCTGTAATATGCTGTCCTCTTGGAGGCAGGAAAGGTGAGCAAGCTGCTCAAGGAAAGACCAGTGCCTCTTGGAGCTTTCTTTGGGAACTGGCACCTTTGCCTCCACTCATGTTCCCTGGCCAAGCTGCTGCCCACAGGGAGGGCAGGGCTCTCCTCCATGGGGGCTCCAAGTCATGGACAGGGCAGGCGGAGTGTAGGGAGGCAAGGTGAACACTCAGAAAGGAGTGCACAACCTACTACATGGTCGCAGACTCAGCTGTTTGTCTGGGTCCTGGAAACAACATCGCGTTACTCAAAAATCAGAATAGAGTTCATGGCCCTCTGGGTTCTAGTTTCCCTGACAAAGATCAAAACTGTGGCCCCTGCATGGGGAGCGTGGAGTCTTAATCACCGAACCACCAGGAAAGTCCTTGAATTCATGCCTTTTAACATGTTCTGACCAGTAGTTTTCAAGCTGAGGACATCACTGCTGCTGAGTCGCGTCAGTCATGTCCAACTCTGTGTGACCCCACAGACAGCAGCCCACCAGGCTCCCCGTTCTTGCCCTGGGATTCTCCAGGCAGGAACACTGGAGTGGGTTGCCATTTCCTTCTCCAGTGCAAGAAAGTGAAAAGTGAAAGTGAAGTCGCTCAGTTGTGTCCAACCCTCAGCGACCCCATGGACTGCAGACTTCCAGGCTCCTCCATTCATGGGATTACTAAGTTATAATTTTAAAACTAGAAATGAGTTAAGGTCAAGCTTGACAGGAGTGTGGAAGAGTAGTTTTTCCCCATCCATCTTTTCCCCATTACTTACGATGGGTGGGTCTGATGTGGTTCCAACATTTTCCAAAATTGGACAAGATGGCAAAATAGGAAAATATCTATAGGATGTTTTCTGTAGGGCTGAGGCTTGGCTACTTTATGTGGAAAGCATGGGAGATTTTGAGTGGAAACTATAAAAGAAAAATCCAATTTTGAATGATTTCTGAGCCAACTTTCCCTACACATATGTTTAGATAAAGCAAAGAGGAAAAACAAGCCTGAAGATCAGCTGCTTTTTAAAAACTGAGTTTTCATTTTTTTTTTTAAATGAAGATCAGCTTCAGACATCAATGATTCTGAAATGCAAATCCAACTCCAGGCAAAAGATTTTCAGTAGACAGTTTGCCTAGATTATTTCCCTCTGGCATCTTCAGGCATTCAGCACCTTTATTCTACCCTCTGCCAGCAGAGAGCCCCCTACAGCACGGTCTGGACCCAAAATCTACAAAATCATCAAAAATGTAGGAAGCCTGTAGTCAAGGCTGGGAACTGTGCCAGCTGGAGAACTCTTGATGGTTTCACACAGCCTCTCCCTAAGGAGCCAGCGATGCCAGAGTGGGCACAAACAAGTAAATGGGAAGTTGTTCTAGAGTGCTAACTGAGCAAGGTGGAACATACAGACAGCTTGTCAAGTGCAACGGAGGGGGAGTAGAATTCACGCGTGTGAAGTAGGAAAAGAGGTCCTGAGAGAAGGATGTGTAAGGAGAGAACTGAAAGGTGAGGTGGAGACAGACAGGTGATGGGGCTTCCAGCTGCAGATCTCGAGGAGATGGAGTGGAATGGTGAAGGGCCAGTGTGCCTCCCTGCCCACCTACCATCAGTGCTAAGGTTTTGAGCAGCATTTGGGATCTTAGTTACCCGACTAGCTATTGAACCGGCATCCCCAGAAGTGAAAGTGTAAGGTCCTAGCCACCGGACTGCCGGGGAAGTCCTTGTGCTGAGCTTATGGGTGGCTGTGCCCTGTTACAGTCTTAAAAAAAATCTCAACTTCAGTTTCAGTGTGTTCAAAAATCCTTATAAACGTTCATAATTCAGTTTGAAAAATAATTTAACCAAAAAGTTTTTCAAGATACCCATGCACCTGCCTACCCTAGAATGAACAAATATTAATATTAGGTCACATTTTATCTGTGTCACATTTAACTTTATTATCATAAAGTTAAAGTCTTCTATAAATCTTTCCCTCAACACAATTTCTCCTTATTCCTCTCTTCACAGTTAACTGCTGTCATGAATTTTGTGATCGCAGTCCTTGTTTTTATGTTTTCTAAATATAGATTAGTAAACAACACATTACTTTATGAGTGTGTAAATTTTATGTAAATGATTGACTGGACTATAAATAATCTTCTGCAACTTGAATATTTCTCAGCATTGTGTTCTCAAGGTCACTTTTATATAAATGAAGTCCATCATGTAAATATATCCAAGTTATTTTGGCTCTTCCACTGCAATGAACATATAGGTTGGCTTCAATTTTGGCTCTTATAGAAGGACTGCAATAAAAGCCTTTGTATGAGGTTTATTTATCTATTTGTTTATGTTTACATGTTTCACTAAGGTACTTACCTGAAAATGCAGTTGCTTGGCCATTGAAAACATGTTTTAAATTTTGCTAGAAATTAATATCTCTTATGATAAACTGTCAGTTTGTAGCTATTTCCTTTTGAAGCCTTGGTGAGGATATTTCTTTTCTCCTGATCCTCGGTGATTGTTTGAAAATCCCATGTTAATTTTATTTAAGTTGCAAATTCTATTTAATCTGCAAATTCTCAAATGAAGGAAGAACTCTGCAGATACACTCTGTTAAATGATTGGATGTGTCCCTTCTCACCTCTGGTCCCTCTGGTTTTTTTGAATTCATTTCTCTTATCTGCAGATCCAGCACTCTCTCCTCTCCACACTCCATGTGGATGACTTCGCTTCTTTTCTTCATGGAAGAAATAGAAATAACCAGAGGGGAACGACCTGGTAAACCATCTCCAGATTTGCTGATGTCCCAAGTTTGTATATCCTACCTGCCTTCACGCCAGTGACACATGGAAAGTGTCCCCGTTCCTCCTTCAGGCTGGCACCTCCACTTGGAACCTAGCTTCCAGCTCTTGTCTTCAGGTCCCTTATTCCTCAAATTTTTTCCTTATCTTTTATAATAAGATTCAGCATACATTTCCTGTAAAGAGCCAGATGGTAAGCATTTTAGGCTTTATGGGCCTAATGTTTTTCCAAAGTAACTTTATTTATAAAGGTAGGCAGACATCTGATCAGGCTGGCAACAATAGCTTATCCATTCCTGTCATTAATAAATTCTTCAGACTGACTGGAGTTTACCCCCAGCAGTTGATGGTGGTGCTATGGTATCACCCATGTTAATAAATGCTCTTTGTAGTATGAAACATCCTAATTACTCTACTGAGTTAAAATGCAATGGGAATCTGTGTTGTAAAAAGGAAAGTGCATTTTTAATTTTGTTGATCTCAAGAAAGCTTTCCCTTAACCTTCACACTGGGTTCCTGTCTCACTTTCAAGTCCTCGGGAGGACTTCCTCCTCAGGCCTTCCTACACTCCCATCTCTACCTTCTTATTCAGATATAACTTTCTTCATAGCATTTCCTGTTGAGTAACAACATTTGTTTTTTATTTATTTTATTTCCCACTTTGCAAGTAAGGTCCTTGGAAGCCAGTTATTTACCCAGTGCCAAGACTAGTGGCTGGCATATAGTAGGTATTCAGTAAACACTGGCTGAATGAGTGAATGATTTTGCCCTTGAAGGATTTTATGCATAGCTCCAAGACCAGTTCCTCATATCCCACACATTTTCATCCAGTGTGGCTCAACTGGACTGTGGCAAGGTGCTCTGATACTCAGAACATCCAAAATAGGTGAAAATGTACCTCTCCCAGCATGCAATGCTCTTAGTGCCTTCACACATTCATATCCTGCCATCAGCATCATCAATCCACCCCAACTCATCTCTCTCCACCACCTGCTTGGTACAGAGACAGTTCCCCGTATCTCTGGGTGATGCAGCTTTTACCTGCTGGGCCAGGGACAACAGGGAGGGTGGTCGAAGCTTGTTCAGATTTGCTCTCTTTCTAGAGATGAAGACTTAGAAGACCACAGAATGTGTTTCTCAATCCAGTTCCACCATCCTTGTAGTTCATGGAAATTCCTCCTAGATTCTGGCAATAGCTTGACTATTAGTACTAGCTCAAGCCAGTGTAAAGAGTTTACATCCATTTCTGGGTTTTATGAGATTTAGTGGAAAGTTGGGAGAGAAATGCAGTGGGGGGCGGGGGGGTTGTCCTCAACACATTCTGCTGTCAAATGGAACATCCTCTCTCCCATTATTTCAAAATGTATAACCTCGGTCAATGAATACTTTTTGCCTTCCTCCCCAGGCCTGTTGTATCTGGAAACTAGAACACAGAGGTAATGAGTAATTAGGCAGAGTTTATAATTTTCATTATAGTGTTTATTTAGTCATTTCTTGAAAGCTACTTTTGGAAGTGTGAAGTTTACACTAAAAGAAAGTTAAATCTGAAGCTCACTTTTTTAGGATTCTAGATATGAATGGCACACATTTGGTGAGAATGTGAAATGACAGGCAGCCCTTTCTGCAGAGACAGGCTGTGTTTCTGCCTGCTTGTCCCTCCTCACCCCTACCCCCAGCTATGAATACAGCAGCTCTGCCCTGTAAATACACATGACAATTAGAGATGCGGCTCTTCCAGGCCTCAAGACGTGGTTCTCCAGCCATGGATGCCTTTCTGCAGCTGGGCGTCCAGTTGAGGGAGGGGGCAGCTCACTGGAGGGGAACAAGTTCTCCTGTTGTAATGGGTTTGGAATGTAGATGTGGGATCTGTCAAAGGAACTTCTCTGTTCTCCATGCTGACAGCTTATGCTCACTCCATGACACGTGCGCTGCAGAAGCATGACCTGAAACTGATGTGTCTTGGCAGAAACAAGCTGGGAGCTTTCAACCTCTTGCTGTCTGCCTTTCTCTTTCCTCTCCAATGGTATTGAACTGTTGAAGGGGTGGAGGGGGGCATGTAATTGTCAGAAGAGGGTTCCCAGCTTCACCATCAAGCCAGTTCCGTAGCCACTAATTCCAGGAGAAGACGATTCTCTGATTCTTGGACGATAATGTTATCTGCATGTGGGAATTTACTAAACATCATAAAAATTTTGGGATGAGATACCTGCAAAACAGGAACTGAAACAATGAAAAAACAAAACGAACTTTGTAAACACAAGGAAATGTGACCATTTAGATAACAAGTAATATAAAAAGGGAAACAATGACCTGGTTATTCAGTTCAATATACACACTCAATTTTGCTGTTGGAAGGTAAAGAATCTATTGTGATCAGATTTGATTATCTATCCAATGAAAGCCTACTCTTTTCTGTATACCTTTAAAATTTGTTTTGGGGAATGAGGAGAAATGAAGTTTAGCTTTTGAAAATCCTACCCAAGTCATCCAGCAGTATAGTCATCAATTCTCTCAACATATTTAAAGAATATTTACTCTTTGTTAGGTCCTGGGAATGCAATGGTGTAGAGGTAAAAGACGATTCCCAAAGGGGCTCTTCTTTATCAAAGGCAGAGACTGATAAGAACAAGTATGGAAATAAAATATCTGATAAGTTATGAAGTATAAATATATAAGTCTATGAAGGAATCCAGTGAAGGACTGAGAAAGGATATGAATGAAGAGAGAGAATATCTTAGGTGGGCATGGACCTTTAAGGTGAGATTCAAAGGATGAGACAGTCCTATCAGAGTAGTCAGGTGAGGTAGAGGAAAGAGCATCCAGGTAGAGGAAAGAGTAGCTTCAAAGCCTCTGTCATAGGAAAGAGCATGGTTTGTTCAAAGAATGAAAGAAAACCAGTGTGGCAGAGTTAGCAAGGCTGAGAGAGGTAAAAAGGGAGTTGAAGAGACAATCAAGGGCAGAATCTCTTCTATATAAAGTTAGCTATTAAACCCTTTGCGCTTACACACATTTTGCATTCATGTTGCTATAGCAAATATATGATTCTGCTCTTTGATTACAGTTAATTATGCAAAATTCAATTGTGAAGTCCTTGGGGGCAAGACCTTGACTGCTTCTGACATGACCATTTCTATGAATCCTACATCATCCAGCAGCTAGTACCTAGCAAATTTGTAAAGTAGGAGAAAATAATAGTGGCTCACAAGGTTGTTGTGAGGATTAAATGAGATAATACATTTAAATAATGATGGTATAACGAACCTTTATTATACTTTGTTCTACAGTTGAATTCATTGGCTTAAAGTCAAACAAATAGTAATGTGTACAACACAAGAGATGCAGGTTTGATCCCTGGGTCAGGAAGATCCCCTGGAGAAGGAAACGGCAACCCACTTGTTTGGAAAAACCCGTGGACAGAGGAGCCTGGTGGGCTACAGTCCATAGGGCTGCAAAGATTTGGACATGATTTAGTGACTAAACAACAACAACATATCCAGGACTCAAACCAAGCCCCACAAGCTTAACCATCACATTAATCTGTCTCAGTTAACCACTTCACCCCTAGGAAGCACTCACAAATTTGTGACTATTATTATCACTTTAACAAAAGGGTGTTGGATCAAAACTGAACAAATGACTTGGCAGAAACTATAGATTATATGTAAAAGCCTTTGTGTTTAGGGACAATTCCATTCATCATTCTATTAGTTTGCTATTTAATCTGCTGTTTTATTTTTCTGTGTGAGTGGGCTGTGACTATATGATTAAAAATCACCAGATCAGGAAAATGAATTTACTGTCTTCAATAGACGGAAAACCACATCAGATTAACTGCAAGACTAATTCAGCTATGCACAAATTAGATGTTAAGATAGATGAAAAGAATCCAATTTGACCAAGAAAATGATTTTGAGACTGCATAGATCAAACCAAGTTTCTTCCTTTGTGTGATTCAGTTCAATTCAAACCTTCAAATATACGGTGCAAGGCACAGCAGGGACAAGAAAAATAAGCACCATCTCTTGTTGCCAAGGAGTTCATAAGCAAGTTTGACCATCTTAAGGGTGGGGGTGGAAGGAGTAAGATGTTACACAAATAACCTTAACATGAGGGAGGCTAAGATTTGTTTCATGAGGTTTCAGTGAATCCTGAGGTTCTCAGAAACAGATTGTTTCTTCAATGAGGAAATTATGGAGAGAAGGAGAGTTGTTGAAAGGCTGGTGATGGGCAAGTGGGATACTGGTTCTCAAAATGAAGAGGATGAGGCATTTTCCTTCCTACTCTTTCTTGGAAATATGATTCTAAGTAAAATTCTAGGATTATTTATTAACAGGATGGTAGGGAGAGCTTATAAGCTTCCCTGGTGGCTCAGTGGTAAAGATATGCCTGCAGTGGAGGAGATGAGGGTTTACTCCCTGGATTGGGAAGATCCTCTGGAAAAAGAAATGGCAACCCACTCCAGTATTCTTGCCTGAAGAATCCCATGGACAGAGGAGCCTGGAGGCCTACAAGTCCATGGGGTTGCAAAAGGTGGACATGACAACAACAAGAGAGAACTTAAACACAGGAGGAATCTGGTGATTAATAAATATCATTGAAGAGGTAATGTCAAATGAATCTTTTTTTTTTTCAGGTTGTCATGATTATTAAATTGACACAAGTGAAAAATGTGATACATATAGAGCAGCCAAGTTGCAAGATAGGCCTGGGGACAAAACAGAAGAAAAATGAGGTGCATTTAAATAGATGAATAGAACAACTGTATTCAAAAGATGCTAATTAACAGATAGATGTTACTCTGAAGGACACTCTAGTGTCTTTTCATAAGTCTGTAACTTTAACACTGTTGTATTCATATTTAATAAAAAAAAACTTGGATAAAGATATAGAAGACACATTCATTAATCTGCATGTGACCTGGAGCTGGGAAGAATGGCAAACAAACATTGACAAAATCAGGACCGAAAAAATCTTCATTAGGTTGAAATGTGGAGAAGGCAATGGCAACCCACTCCAGTACTCTTGCCTGGAAAATCCCATGGACAGAGGAGCCTGGTGGGCCGCAGTCCATGGGATCGCTAGGAGTAGGACACGACTGAGCGACTTCCCTTCTGTTACAGGATTCACCCTTGCTCTACACCGGTAACTTGCTGTTCCCTCGAAGGCTGACTCCCACTTGGCCATCTCTACCAGCCCCATTCCTATTCAGCTTTAAATGAACATGATCTCCACCATCATAAACACTAGACCTAACGCAAATTTCTGTGCCTGAAGCATAGATTCTGAAACAAGAGCTCACAAGTAAACAGGATTTTCAAATCACGAGAAATTTTGACTTAGTAATAACTGCCTTTTGTAGCAAGTAGGAGATGTTTGAGATCATCCGTCTCAGAAAGATCTCTAAACACTTTAACATACCCTTGATCGTCAAAATTCCTTGTGTAGTGTGTGACTGCAAAATAGCTAAAGGCTTGCTGCAAGCCATCAGTAGATGGCATTTAAAGAGAAGTTAAATTTTCTTCTCACATTCGACGTGGAGCTCAATTCTTCTTAGCCATAAGGCAGCATTTGCCTTCTCTGCTAAATAGCCATTTTTGCTCATCACAGAATTTGAAATAAGATTACTTTGTGTACAACATGTAATGTAGTTATCTGAGACTCTAATACATTTTCTTTAAGTACTATTTTTACAGATTGTTCCCGTCATTCTTATGGTCTCAAATTGTCTAGTTTAAAAGTACAGAAAGATTGTAGGAAGACCTTTTGTCATTTTAATTTTCTTCAAAAGCTGCTTACATAAATACTTCACAAGGGTATTCTGTTCTGTGTGCTGGGCAGTTGGGAATACTTGCTTGGCTGCTAGGGAAAAAAATAACATTTCTCCTCAAGTTACTCTGCCACTGATGGAGCAAAGACAGTACAAAAAATTACCCGTTTCTCTTTCATTCACATTCTTTGCAGTGAAAGAAAATCCTTTTCTCCTGTGTGTCCCATACTATGAACACTAATAGTTGCATGCTGTGTGCATTTTGCCCATTACTCTACACCCCCGCTGCCTGCCTGGTGCTTGGCACTTAGTAGGTCTCGAGTAACACTGATTTATGTTGAAGGAATCCTAAGAGATCAGGTTCTACCCAGAGGATCTTCTCTGATTAATTGAGAAGCTATTTTCATTATTGTTGTTGTTTAATCGTTGAGTTGTGTCTGACACTTTTGTGACCCCGTGGATTGCAGGCCAACAGCTCTTTCGGTCGATGGAATTTCCCAGGCAAGAATATGAAGTAGGGTCCCATTTCCTCTTCCAAGGGATCTTCCCCACCCAGGGATTGAACCCACGTCTTCTGCATTGGCAGGCGGATTCTTTACCACTGAGCCACCAGGGAAGCCCATTTTCATTATTAGGTTTGTATGAAAACTAGGCTCCTCATGAGACTTAAAAGCAAGAAAAGGAATATTTAACCTCTTACATAGGTGGAGTCAGACAGGCCTGACTTGGAATAAGCCTAATAAATACCATCACACATGAAGTGCCTTTGTTGGTCATGACTTTGAGTCATCTTGGGACTGCTAGATGGGAATCCGAAGCTGCACATGTAGAAAGAGCCTAATAAGACGGGTAACAGGGAAGCAGAAAATCTGATTAGACAGACAACCCCGTCTAATCAGAAAATAACCACATAGGCTGAACACAAACATGCTGCTCTCAGCTGTTTGCTGTCGGAAGCCGCTTCCCCTGGAGCTTTTTTTTTTTTTTTTAAATCTTGATCTCCATCTATTTTCTTTCTCTCCCATTTTCTCTCTCACTCAATATCCTGGTTTTAGGTTTCGAAGAGAGTTGGCCTGTGATCACTGTGATTCTGTTACAAGATGCAAACACAGTCCTGGCTGCGTGCAGGGCTAAACAAGACATCTGGGTAAATATGTTTGGATTTGTCATCTCATCCCACTCCCCAGCCTACAGCCTTTGATAGGATTAGCTGAAAGACTAGTGCCCAGGTAATCTGCACTGGCTAAAACCAGAGCGAGCCCCCAGCGGGTTAATCAGACCCTTATAATCAGGCCTGAGAGCCGTGCTCTTCGGAGTGCAACGTGGGAGCATTCTCTTTGTGCGAAGTAGGTAGTATAACCAGGGGTGAACGCCACGTCTTTCATCACTGGGTCATTTTCTGAAATAAACCACATGCAACGTGATCCAGAAAAGCTGGGAAACAAGCTGAGCTATGCGTTAGACCATGGCTAGGGATGGGGGGCTTTCCAGGTAGCGCTGGTGGTAAAGAATCCGCCGGCCAATGCAGGAGACACGAGAGATGCAGGTTCCATTCCTGGGTTGGGAGGATCCCTGGAGGAGGAAATAGCACCCCACTCCAGTATCCTTGCCTGGAAATTCCAGGTGTAGAGGAGTCTGGCAGGCTACAGTCCATGGGGCCGCAGAGAGACACGACTCAGCGACTGAGCACTCAGTTCGTAATGAGGAAGTGTTTGCTGTCTAGCAGGTGCAGGGAGCCTCTAGTGGAGGTAAGAGGGGATAGGTTCGCAGGCACAGGTGGTCCTTCAACCCGGCTCCTTGCTGAGTGCCTCCTGCACCGCCATGGACAGAAGGGCACTGGATTTCCTGGCAGTTGAGTGAACTTGGGTCACAAATAACATCTTAATGCCTTGTCGGGCATCTCTATAAATGCCCATCAAGTAGGAGAACTGGCACCATGATCTAGATAAATCATAGCCCCAAATATCCAATTGACTGAGAGTTAGCTAAGAGCGATCAAGAGCCTAGTTATCCGAGCAATTGTGTCTTCCCTCAAGGACGTACAAAAGTGCTGGCTCGAGGGCCTGTGTTCCAAGCTGCCCACCCAGGTCTGACCTTCTGTGCTGCTTAGAGAGCTGACTGTGGCTGCCAGGAGAATGCTGTGATAGAGAGAATGATGACTGTCACAGCTACCGTGTGTGAACTGACTTCACTCCCTGGGAGAGCGTTTGTTGTGACTTTGGCCTCTTGATTACAATCTTGTTTGCAGGACACATTCAGCTTTACTGGATCTGAAGCTTACACCATTTCAAGGATTTTCTTTAAGAAAAAGAATATAAAATTGGATACAGGAGTGTCTAATAAAGTTAAATACTCCTACTCTGCAGTTTCATTCATAAGGATATACCCAAGAGAAGGTTAGCGTATGTCCATAAAAAAGACAGTAAAAAGAATATTCGTAACAGCTTTACTCATGATAGACCCAAACTGGAAACAATCCAAATGCCCATTAACAGCTGAATGCATAACAGAAGAGATCTAGCTGTGCAATGGAATACTACCCAGCAGTAAAAGAATTAGAAATAACTACTGGTACGTGTACTGACATGAATGAATTTGCATACATTCTGTTAAGCAAAAGAAGCCAGACAAGTGATTCCATTTGCAAGTATACCTCGTTTTATTCACTTTGCACCCCCTGGGTCAAACAAGTCTTTTGGTACCATTTTTCTAACAGCCTTTGCTCATTTTGTGTCTCTGTGACACTTTAAAAATTCTTGCAATATTTCAAACTTTTTAATTGTTTTATCTGTTATGGTGACAGTAATCTTTGATGTTACTCCTGCTGCTGCTGCTAAGTCACGTCGTGTCCGACTCTGTGCGACCCCATAGACGGCAGCCCACCAGGCTCCCCTGTCCCTGAGATTCTCCTGCAAGAACACTGGAGTGGGTTGCCATTTCCTTCTCCAGTGCATGAAAGTGAAAAGTGAAAGTGAAGTCGCCCAGTCCTGTCCGACTCTTCGCCACCCCATGGACTGCAGCCTACCAGGCTCCTCATGGACTGCAGCCTACCAGGCTCCTCCGTCCATGGGATTTCCCAGGGAAAAGTACTGGAGTGGGTTGCCATTGCCTTCTCCAGATGTTACTCCCACTACTTGCAAAAGGCTCAGATGATGAGTAATATTTTCTAGCAATAAAGTATTTTAAACTAAGGAATGTATGCTGTTTTTTTCAGGCATAATGCTGTTGCACATTAAATAGACTGTAGCATAGGTTCAATGTAATTTTGTGTGTAGTGGGAAAGCAAAAAATTCATGTAACATTTTATTACAATGTTTGCTTTATCACAGTGGTCTGGAACTGAACCCTCAATATCTTCAAAGCCTTCGGGTATATGATGTTCTAGAAGAGGTAAAAAATAATTCATACGATGTGCTAGAAGAGGTTGAAAAATAATTCATGGCACTCTGTATTAGAATGGCTATATTATTTAGAATGCTAGAACTCTGGTGGAAGTATAAAATGGAATAGTCACACTGTAAAATATTTTGACAATTTCTAGTAAAGTTATATACACACTTCCCACACATCCGAGCCATCCCACTCCTTATTTACCCAAGGGATATGAAACCTCTGCTCACACAAAATTCTCACATGAATGTTTGTTGTTGTTATTTAGTCGCTAAGCCATATCTGACTTTTTTTTGACTCCATGGATTGTAGGCCTCCAGGCTCCTCTGTTGGAGAAGGCAATGGCACCCCACTCCAGTACTCTTGCCTGGAAAATTCCATGGATGGAGGAGCCTGGTGGGCTGCAGTCCATGGTGTCTCTAGGAGTCAGACAGGACTGAGCGACTTCACTTTCACTTTTCACTTTCATGCATTGGAGAAGGAAATGGCAACCCACTCCAGTGTTCTTGCCTGGAGAATCCCAGGGACGGCAGAGCCTGGTGGGCTGCCGTCTATAGGGTCGCACAGAGTTGGACAAAACTGAAGTGACTTAGCAGCAGCATTAACAGCAGCAGGCTCCTCTGTGCATGGGATTTCCCAGGTAAGAATACTGGAATGGACTGCTATTTCCTTCTCCAGGGGATTTTCCTGACTCAAGGATCGAACTTGTGTGTCCTGGTTTAGGCAGGTAGACTTTACTACTGAGCCACCTGGGAAGCCACATGAACGTTTATGGTGGTTTTATTCATAGTAGCCCAAAACTGCAAACAACCCAAATGTCTCTCACTGGGGAATGGATATACCATGGGATGTGATTCAGCAATAAAAAAAGGAGTGCATTGCTGATACTTGCAACAAGGTGCGTGAAGTTTACATGCTGTATCTTAATGAAAGAAACCACAGCCAAAAACAGGTTTCTGTGCTCTATGTTTCCATTTATATGAGATTTTAGAGAAAACAGATTAGTGGCTACAGGAGGCTGAGGATTCAAGGTGAGCTGGTTACAAAGACGAAGGGGAAAATTTTTGGAGAGATAAAAATGTTCTATATCTTGAACATTGTGATGGTGGTTACATGACTCTGTTCATTTATCAAAACTCATAGAATTGCAACCTTGACTTTCTGGGTGTTTATCCTTTAGCAGAAGCTGTATACATCATAGAAACCATGAAAGAAACAGCCTTGTGAGGGAAAAAAAAAAAGAGTGAATTAGATACAGGGAAATATCCACAGGAGATTTAGCCACTAGCATTCACATCAAACTCTTTGCTGTATCTTTTGCTCTCTGACTCTGAAAGCTGGCAACAGTAAATAGCTGTATCCTTTCTTTCCAAGAATTCTCCTCATGACTTGGCAGTCTGGACATCTGTTTATTAGATTAGGAAAATCATCTCTGTTGGCTGAGAGAGACTTGACTCTAAGGGAGAGAATTCCTCTTACATGTCAGCTTAGACTAAGTTGAAGGAAGGAGACCAAATATGCAATGGCTGTCTAGAGTGGAAGTCAGCCAGCGCACAGACAGATGGCTCTTCTGAATAAGCAGGGGTGCTGTAAAGAAGTTTAGGTGTGTTCCCCAGTAACAGGGAAAAATGGATTTTGGTGACCAGTTAGCAATCTCCTTTCTCATACAAACCATCCGAAAAAGAAAAGAAAAGAAAAGAAAATTGTTACCTTCAGCTGCTTTGCTATTCAAGGATTTGGCTTACATCTGGGTAGCTGTTTACATCTCTACTATTTTTTAAATCAATGATTTTGATAGAAATATAAAGGATACAGGCAAAGAAGGTGTAAAATGTAAACAGAATGTTCAGTAGTGAGAAATCTTTTATGTAAGGGCTTCAATGAGGCTGGTGAATTATTTGTGGGCTTAATGATGACTTGGCTCTCTTTGTTCTCTACAATCATAACTCATTGATGGGGCTGAAAAATTATTGGTCCAGGCTAAATTTTTATTTGATATGATACTTACTAGGTGAGTAAAGAACTATAAGGTTTAGAAGCTTTTTGAGTTGATCTGAACTTAGATGGCAGAATAGGATGAAATCTTCCAGACAGTAAGATGCTAATCAGTGAGATCTTTCTAGGCTTTGCACAAGATTTGTAAAATGTGAAATGCATTTCAATTTGAGTGGACGTCCTTGGTGGCTCAGATGGGGAAGAATCTGCCTGCAATGCAGATCTTGGTTCAATCCCTGGGTTGGGACGATCCCTGGGAGAAGGGAATGCAAACCACTCCAGTATTCTTGCCTGGAAAATTCCATGGACAGAGGAACCTGGCGGGCTACATACAGTCCATGGGGTTGCAAAGAGTTGGACAAGACTGAGAGACTAACGAACACTTTCAGTTTGAGTAAGGGGAAGGTCATGGCACTGGGGGAAAAGTATCCAAAGGAGTAAGGAGTGTTACAGATAGACCTAAACACACAGGCATTAATTTGGAACAATTCCAACAACAAATAGTGAGACTATTAAGTAAACAGGTATAGTTGCAATGAAAGACCAAGAAAATCTAGGCCCTTGTTAGCATGAGCAGTGGAAATGAAACACACAGAATTACCTTATCTTTGCATCAAAATATAGAAGTCTATACCTGTGGAAGGTGCTGGCTACCAATCAGTGAGAAAGACTACGCTACTGGGGATGTACAGGTAAGAACCAGTAGATAAGCAAGGAGAAAATCATCTAGAATATGTTTGTGAAGGTAAACTACAACACAAGAAAGTAGAACTTTTTAGTCATTATGAGAAACTGCTCAATAAATATTTATTAAATAAATGCATACATGAATCAATTCTTATAAGGTATGTAACATAGATCTATTAACCAAATACTGGAAGCAGGAATTAAAGAGATAAATTTGGCACACTCACACACAAAAAGAAGTGCTTAACATAATAGTAAACCTCTTTCCTTAAGCAGCAGAACATGAAAAAAATTAGTGGAAATGTAATAAATAAATCCATGGATAATATAGCACTAATTCCCCAGTGGCTCAGTGGTGAAGAATCTGCCTGCAATGCAGAAGACATGGGTTTGATCCCTGGGTTGGGAAGATCCTGTGGAGGAGGAAATGGAAACCCACTCCAGTGTTCTTGCCTGGAAAGTCCCATGGACAGAGGAGCCTGGCGGGCTACAGTCCATGGGGTCCCAAAAAGTCAGACAGGATTTAGCAACTAAACAAAAAAATGGTTAAGGGAAGTAATGGGGTGTTGGAGGGTTATCTTTTGAGACCGCTGCCAAAATGTAATTAAGCTGGGGAAACTTCTCCAAAATGTGCCTTTCTGCAAATTGTCCTTTGAGGTCACCATCAGGAAAAGATGATACGACAAGTGGCCCCTGTGCCCACTCTGCTTATTCCTTTATAAAAGCAAGTATTTAAAGTAAATTTGGACTTGAAAACCAGCGACTGCCTCTCTCAGGATTCCTGGCTTGGGCTGCCTGCTCGGAGAAACAAGGGAGAATCCTGTGATTGATGACCTCCGAGCTAAAAAGACGGCTATGATAAGGAAGGGGGTGGGGCCAGTCAGGAAACGTCTGTGTGCCCATCTGTGTCACAAGAGAGTCCCAGGAATAATGGTGATGGAAATCCCCCGTCTGGGGGGTGGAGGTGGGGTGGCAATTGATTAATGTTCAGAAGATTGAGAGTAAGTGCACTAGCTATTTTTGGTTGCTTTGTCTTTCTGGAGGAGAGAGCTGAGTGGGGAAGGAAGGAAGGAGGTGGATAAAAGGGAACAGAAGGCACCAGGAACCCTCCCCCACCCCCCAATCACACCAAGCTTTGGTGCCAGAAAGCTGGTCCCTTGGGACAACGTGTGACTGTTTCTTCAAGCAAAAAATGCACATGAGCCTCCCTGGAGCCCACACACCCGATGCCAAAGGATCACAGCCAGGGGAGGTCTGCAGGGCATCCTGGAAGGGCCAGGGCAGGACTGGGAGGATAAAGGAATCAGCCTGCCTCTATACAGCTCTGGCGACTTCCTTTCAAATCCAGCTTCCTTTCGGATATCTCCTCTTTGATCTCTCAGTTGAAAAGTCTGGTCCCCACAATGCATGAATCCCCAGTGTTGGGAGATTGTGCGATGCATTCAAGTTCCTCTTTAGGGCACCTTGTCTCAGAACAAAGGTGTCAACAGTGACCGCCAGCAGGCCGACCCCTGGGTCTTCCTGGCATGAGCAAAGCTGTATCACTTGAACAGAAGCATCACTTGGATGCTATGTCATGTGGATAAATGTGCTTTTCGTCTCCCCACTCTGGGCTTATTTCTGCTTGTTCTCTGCCTTTCTCTTTGTGCACCTGTGTGTCTTTTCCTCTCCCACCACCCCCCTCCCCCCCTGCCGTCTGCCCTCTCTCTATTGCTCGTTCACGCAGGATATTATTCAGTCTACAAAATGTAGCAACACATTTATTACCCCTGGGTAACTCCACAGACAATCAAGAAAATGCATTTCAGCATGATGAAGTGTCATGAACAATGAATGTATAGCAAAAATAAATTACTTTATAAATGAAGAAAAGCATCTCACTAATGCAGAGTCCAAGAATATTTGAAGGTAACAATTTACTTCAATTAGCAATGATTTAAAAAAAAATCCACGAATCAAAACCTGATATTTATAAAGGGTTTCAGACTTCTGGAGGACCATTATTTAGCAAGTGGGTTTGTTGAGATGGAGGCGGGCCATCATCACTGAAATCCTGCTCATCCTTCATGTCCGGGTTAACCCCAGACCTGGGTTGATGCTCTTGAGTTCTCATTATCCAGGTGCATAGCTTTATCTTGCACTTAGCACACTGTTTGGGGATTGCTGTTTCATGCACATGCCCCCTGGCATCTATAGCCTGGTACCTAGTACAAGGTCCCTAAGATGGTGAATGATTAAAACATGTTTGAGAAATGAATAAATGAATAATTGATACTGACTCCAAAATCTTGACGGATCTTTGCAAGATGGCAGGGTGTAAAACAGTCTGGCTTTGTGCCTCCCTGTGATCTGACTGATGCTGGCCAGGCTAAGGGACCTGCAGGATAAACTACCCATCACAGATTGCCTTTAGACAAGTCAAGCTCACATAGGGTGGGTCTCAGAACCAACATTTTACTGTGAGTTCATGATACCATCCTTGTAGCATTGGGTCACCTTCAAGTCTTTGCCTCTCCTTAAGGCCCTCTCTGCTTCCCATGGGATGCCAGTGGTAAAGAACCCATCTGCCAGTGCAGGAGATTCAGGTTCAATCTCTGGGTCGGAAGATCCCCTGGAGTAGGAAATGGCAACCTACTCCAGTATTCTTGCCTGGAAAATCTCATAGACAGAGGAGCCTGGGAGGTTACAGTCCATGGGGTGGCAAAGAGTCAGACCTGACTGAAAACACACGTATGCATGAAGCCCTCTCTGACTGCCCTATTTACAGCTGTACCTGCCCCAACCTACACCAGGATCCTTATACACCTCACCCTGCTCTCCACTTTCTTCTGTAGCTCGTATCACCTTCTAATATATTATGTAACTTATTTATTCATTTTGTTTGCTGTTTATTGCTGGTCTGTCCCATTAGAATGTAAAGCCCCACCATGTGCCTGGCACACAGTACGCATGTAATAAATATGTGTTGAATGAATGAACAGCACTCTGTGGCACTGGCTGAGAGATATAAACTGGAGCCTAGAGCAATGGTTTTGTATGTATGCCCTTTGGAAACTACAGTTTCACTGAGATGTTTCTGGCTGAGGGAAACTGAAAGGAAGGTTAAGTGGGTAGGGTTTAGGGAACTGTCCTTCATGCAACCACTTTACTATTTTACATAGTGAAGTTTTATTAAATATTTCTTTTGAGAAAGGAGTTTTACTACTTTTAAGAAACCATGTTTGATTTCACTCTTTACCTCCCAAGGGGAAGGAGACAGCTAAGACTTTTCATCTGCTTGCTCTGGGCTAAGTCACCTATTAGCTCAAGCTGCCATCTCCTTTTCCCCAGGCAACTAGACTGTGCTGTACCCGTCAGGGAGAAGGCAATGGCATCCCATTCCAGCACTCTTGCCTGGAAAACCCCATGGACGGAGGAGCCTGGAAGGCTGCAGTGGGGTCACTGAGGGTCAGACACGACTGAGCGACTTCACTTTCACTTTTCACTTTCATGCATGGGAGAAGGAAATGGCAACCCACTCCAGTGTTCTTGCCTGGAGAATCCCAGGGACGGTGGAGCCTGCTGAGCTGCTGTCCATGGGGTCGCAGAGTCAGACACAACTAAAGTGACTTAGCAGCAGCAGCACCCATCAGAGCTCCAGTACTGGCAAGACAGAAGTTAGTTCTCTGGGGAGGCCCCTTGGAAAAGCGGGGGTGTTAGATGCATGTGCCAACACCTTCCTTCCCATAGATGAAGCTAGGAATAATATAAGCACACAATGAAATATGATTCAGCCTTTTTTTTTTTTTTAAAGGAAATTCTGCAATATGTGACAACATGGACAAACCCTGAGGACATTATGCTAAATGAAATAAGCCAGTCAGAAAAGACAAATACTGCATGATTCCACTTACAGAATGTTGCTTAAATAGTCAGACTCAGAATCAGAGTGGCATGGTGGCTTCTGGGTGACTTGGTGAGGGAGAAGCAGGGAGTTACTGGTCAACAGGTGTACATTTAGTTACGCTGGATAAGAGAATTCTGGAGGTTAGCTTTACAACATTGTACCTATGGTTAGCAATACTGGATTATACACTTAAACCTATGTTCAGAGAGTAGATCTCAGTTAAATGTTCTGATCACAATAAATCCTTTTTTAAAAAAGAAACATGTTTGAAACACTGATTTATAGCAAAATATATCTTTCTCAACCCAGAATACTTACTGGAAGGACTGATGCTGAAGCTCCCGCTGATGCAAAGAGCCAACTCATTAGAAAAGACTCTGATGCTGGGAAGGATCGAAGGCAGGAAGGGAAGAGGATGGTAGAGGATGAGATGGTTGGATGGCATCACTGACTCAATTGAGATGAACTTGAGCAAGATGATGAAGGACAGGGAAACCTGGTGCTGTCCATGGGGTTGCAAAGAGCTGGACACGACTGAGCAATTGAACAAATATTTCTTTCTGAATTTAAACAAAAATATACCCTGAAGATCTTTATTTTATTATCTATACCCCCAATTCTATGCAAGTAGAACAAGTTCTTTGTTACTGCTTATTAAGGTTTACCACAGAGTTTCTAAGCTTTTTCTACTCAAAATGTGTGGGTTCCTAGATAGGCAGCAACGGAGTTTTCATGGGAGCTTATGAGAAATTCAGAACCTCAGTGTTTTCAAAGAGGATTTATCAAGTTTTGGCTTTTCAGAAGCTTTGGTAGAATACATCTTTCTACTTAGGGAGGAAGCCAAAGAGAAAGTTAACAAATTTAAGGCCTAGTTATCTTAGGCTACAAGTTCTTTGCTTATCACTTCTGCATCTTAACAATATTATATGGTGCTAACACAAATAATAATGTAATAATAATCATGATGATACTGGTAATTTTTCTTTTTAGTGTATGGGTTTAAAAATTGACTCTACTGTGGAAGACATGTGACCCCATTCATGTCACCATTTGTTATTGAACTTAGCGAACTTTTGTGATACATGCCTTGACTATCTCAATGATTTCTAAATTTCCACATGTAACAAGTTTCTTTTTTAATTGTGTAGCACTAAAAATAGAATCAGTTATAGGTACATCATTAATAAATAATCAACAAAGCTGTCCTCTGTAAAAGAAAAAAAAAAAAGAAAGAACAAAATGCAGAACCTCAGGCTACACTCCAGACCTACTGAGTATCTGCTTTTTAACAAGATTCCCAGGTGGTTCTAAGCCAACCCTAAGGACTGTGTTTCCAAGGCTGCCACTTATTGCTCTTCTTAGATGCTGTGAGTGCAATGCGCAGCTAGGCTTTTCTTGTGCTGTCGCTCTTCAGGTAGAGTTAGTAACACATAGGGCTGCTAACAAAGTTGGGGGAGACAGAACAGGTAGGTGGGGAAGCAGGGTATATGGACATCCTGCACTTGGGACAGACTTGAAAAGCTGACTGCATGTCCAAGACTGGCTTGTTTGTCTAAAGAACAGAGAGAGAGTACAAGTAATTGAAATATACCATATTCCTTGAACTTCATTTCAGCCAATACTTTCAACCTCTTCCGTAATAAATCTTCTACCATTGCTGCTAGCAAAGAGGTGAAATGAATGGAATTATGTTGCAGCTCCTTTCTCTGCTCCCTTGCCAAGCAGAATTACTAACAAGGGATGACAGATCTTGAAAATAGTCACCAACAACAAAGGGAGAAAAGTAAAAGAGGGAAAGAAGCAGAAGGCCTGTATCATCCAAAAATATGATAACCAAATTATAGCCCCTGAAAAACTAAGGTCTGACCACAGATTAACTTGAAAAGCACACACACACAACCCACTATACTAATTGGAAAAACAAGTTTAGTGAGATAGCTTAGATTTTATCCACTGTATACTTTTAAGCTGAATGCAGTCAAACAGAAATATACTTTACTAATTCTTGAGCAATTGCAAGAGATTCTATAAAGACCTTTCAGCTCCATTTTATCTTCCCTGTAATTTAGGGTTGTGGTTCTTGATGAACGATTTGTCATCTTCCTATATGATTTTGATCTTATCATTTAGCAGCCCTGTAGGAAGGGCACTTAAGGTGGTTTAGCTCTGAAACTACCCATTAAGAGATGAATAAAAAGTCAACAACATTATCCACATCATTAGCTTATGTAATAAAAAGTGATTAAATACAGCTAGCTTTCAAATGCATGTAAAATAGATCTAGTTGAAAGTATAAATTTTTATAATGTTTATGTTCTGCTTGGATTGAATTACCTTAAATAACAGAAAATTGCCATCCTACCTCACTGATAACCATCAGTACTGAAGTAATTATTGGATTATGAAAATTTTACAAAAATGATTGGACAATCCTGTAATTTACATCATCAGTTCTGCTGTACAGCTCATTGGATAACCACCTACCCGCTCCTGCTCCAAAACATCTTCAGCAAACAGGAGCTAGAACATGAGCTTATAGGGTGCTGGAGGTAGGACTGGGGTATGTGAAAGAGGGAAGGATACACTTATTATTTAAGAAATACATACATTTTTGTATTACCAAAGATTTGGTAACTCAAATGTGAGAGTTTTCCTGATTTGATTTCTGGGACTACGAAAAATGATGGGGAATTCTCCCATTTGTTTCCACACTCCTGGGCTTCTCTGGGTGGCGGTTCTGGAGAAGGGAGGACCCAGGGGAATATGGGTTTGAAAACTGCACCTCACAAACACCTCCATACAGTTGCATCATGTCTGATGACTGAAGCCACTTGGAAGGCCACCAAGTCTCAGTTCCTAATCACCAGAAACTCCTTTGAACAGTCATAAGCCACATTCAACAATAGTCAGCATCAGTCACACCTCCTCATTCAAAGGTTGTGTCAGATTTGGGGTTTGTAATGTCATCTATTTGTGATATATTTTCACTATGGACTTATATCAAATTTTTACAACCAACATTTTTAGTCTTTATCCTTACTGATCTTTCAGCAACATTTAAACCATCTATCCTTGCTGATTACCCCTTTCTCTTTGAAACACTCTTTCCTTGGTATTCATGATAGAGGATTTTCCTGGTGTTCCTTCTTTTTCCAACCAGTCCCTCTCCCTCCCCTTCTCTTACAGTGGTTCAGTCGACTCAATATGAGCACTAAACGGTGGTGTTCTTCAGGTTCATTTGGTTCAGACGGACTCTGTTGGCTTCTCATTCTTTTTCTGGTCAATCTCATCCACTCCCTGACCTCAGTGACTCTCTACATGATAACGACCCCCAGGTTATTATCTTCAGCTCAGAGCTACCTATCAGGCAGCAGTCTTGTTCATACAACTCTCTTCTCAATAGCTCTGGTTGGATTTTGACAAACACCATTAATTCCCTCACAATGGGTTTCTTTTCTGTTCCATTCAAAGGCACCACCATCCAATAAAAGAAAGCTGGAAAACAAGGCATGTTCCTTGGCACCTGCCTCTCCCTCACCAGACACATTCAGTCCTCACCAACCATCCATTTTCAATCATCAGCCACTTATCATTTCATCTCTGAAATCTCTCTCAAGTCTCCACCTAGATGATCACTATCCAAGTTATCACTAGTCCAAGTTTTCATCTTGCACCAGTGTTATTTTGATTGAACCCTCTCCAAATCATTCCTCACACTACAGCTAGAGTGATCTTTTAAAAATAAAAATCTAATCCTGACTTTTCCTGTTTATGAGTTTCATATTGTTCTTTAGCTTAAGGACCATGCATCCTTAACCCTGCCTGCTGCTGCTGCTGCTAAGTTGCTTCAGTCGTGTCCGACTCTGTGCGACTCCAGAGATGGCAGCCCACCAGGCTCCCTCGTCCCTGGGATTCTCCAGATAAGAACACTGGAGTGGGTTGCCATTTCCTTCTCCATTGTATGAAAGTGAAAAGTGAAAGTGAAGTCGCTCAGTCTTGTCCGAGTCTTCGTGACCCCATGGACTGCAGCCTACCAGGCTCTTCCGTCCATGGGATTTTCCAGGCAAGAGTACTGGAGTGGAGTGCCGAGGCCTTCTCTGTCTAATACTGCTCAGTTCAGTTCAGTTCAGTCGCTCAGTTGTGTCCGACTCTTTGCGACCCCATGAACTGCAGCACACTAGGCCTCCCTGTTCATCACCATCTCTCGGAGTTCACTCAGACTCACATCCATCGAGTCGGTGATGCCATCCAGCCATCTCATCCTCTGTCGTCCCCTTCTCCTCCTGCCCCCAATCCCTCCCACAATCAGAGTCTTTTCCAATGAGTCAACTCTTCACATCAGGTGGCCAAAGTACTGGACTTTCAGCTTTAGCATCATTCCTTCCAAAGAAATCCCAGGGTTGATCTCCTTCAGAATGGACTGGTTGGATCTCCTTGCAGTCCAAGGGACTCTCAAGAGTCTTCTCCAACACCACAGTTCAAAAGCATCAATTCTTCGGTGCTCAGCTTTCTTCACAGTCCAACTCTCACATCCATACATGACCACAGGAAAAACCATAGCCTTGACTAGAGACAACAATAAAAAATACCTGTTGGTAATGCATTAATACAACTGTATGCTGTAGCAATTTATTATGTTCAAACAAATACGTCTTCTGAGACCAGGAGGATGAAAGCAAGTGCTTCAGAAAGTATCTAAGTGTCTGAATTATCTTGCCTTTTTTTAATAAATGAAGATTTCAGACGGTCCCTGAAGTGACTGCTGCTAGTTCATACATGCCGTGTTGATTTCTTTTGTTGATATATTTCTTTACCAGAGTAAGTTTAAAGTTTTTTTTCTTTTATTAAATTTTTTTTTTTTTGGTTGGGAGGGAGGTGTATGCTTTTCCTATTGTTGTTGTAACAAACTACTACAAACGTGGTGGCTCAAAACAATACAAGTTTATTATAGTTCTGGAGGATAGCATGGATGGCACTGTTTAGGGCGCTGGTTTCTAAGGAGGTTCTGTGGAGTGCTAAAGTTCTTCTGCTAAGGGGCTCTGTACAGGGTTATGAGGGAATAGAAGAGACTTCAACACTCTCCCACTGCTCACTCAAGGCTAAATATAAGAATTATATTTGACCTCTTTATGCTCCTATGTGAGATTTCTTTGGAAGGAATGATGCTAAAGCTGAAACTCCAGTACTTTGGCCACCTCATGCGAAGAGTTGACTCATTGGAAAAGACTCTGATGCTGGGAGGGATTGGGGGCAGGAGGAGAAGGGGATGACAGAGGATGAGATGGCTGGATGGCATCACTGACTCGATGGATGTGAGTCTGAGTGAACTCCGGGAGTTGGTGATGGACAGGGAGGCCTGGCGTGCTGCAAAGAGTTGCAAAGAGTCTTGGGGGGTCGCAAAGAGTCTTGGGGGGTCGCAAAGAGTCTTGGGGGTCACAAAGAGTCAGACACGACTGAGCGATTGAACTGAAGTATGCAAATAGAAGTTTGCAGGGCTAAACCTACTACCACCTGTAGGCAAAAAAGAAAGCAATAGGAAGATTTTGAGTAAGACAAAATCGGGTGCATTTTAGAAAAATCATTCTGAATCCAGACTACAGTTTTAGTCTCTGAGTTGGCTTAGTTGTTGTCAGCTGGCACCACATGTCTAGTCTCTCCTAAGGCTGTGAAATGGATTTCCCTTTAATTGCCTACTCAGTAGTTACGCATTAGTTTCCGATGAGAGGGAGCTATGGTGATTTAACAGGCCAGGGTGAAGCACAAGTCAATATGCTCAAAAGCTGCAGAGGTCACGGGGTGGCCCCACAGCTTCCCCAGGGACCTCCCCAGGAGTTCCCATTTCCTGGTCCTCTTCTGTGATCAGGCCTATTGCTTCCTGGACTTCTGCGAACTCCAGCTTTTCTGCTTCAAGTTGAAGTGGTGACTTTTTCTCCAATCCTTCACCTACCTGCCCTTGCAGAACAACCTTCACTTTCTTGCTTCTCCCTCCTTCAAGTAAGTTGAAAATTCTCAGTCCCCTAGGCCTGTAATTGTTGCAGTGTCCTGTAGCCTGACAGACCCAGACTGATACATGATTATTCTTGTGTATCAAATAGTCCATGGCATGGGGAAGATAATTTTAGAAATTCTGTTTATATTTGTTGTAATCTTTCCACATCATGCCATTGTATGATACCCACAACGGTGAAAGAATAAGTGACATCTTATAAATAAATCAATGTGCGTGTATTGAGGTGTGTGTTCAACTTTTTCATTCACAGTGGTGCGAAATCTTAAGTTGGAGAATATAGGTAAAATGGCCTTGAAGTGAAGTGAAAGTAGCTCAGGTGTCCGACTCTGTGACTCCCATGGGCTACACAGTCCATGGAATTCTCGAGGCCAGAATACTGGAATGGGTAGCCTTTCCCTTCTCCAGGGCATCTTTCCAACCCAGGGATCTAACACAGGTCTCCCGCATTGCAGGTGGATTCTTTACCAACTGAGCTACGAAGGAAGACCAAATGGCCTTGGGAGAGAAACAAAATTGTAGGCAGAAGGTTCAATCAGGAGGCTCCTGCAGAATTTCTGAGGCTCTTAAGTGAGGTGGTGGCAGGGCAGTCCTGGATTTAAGTGGTATTTAGGATGTAAAAGAAGTAGGAAGTGGCCACTAGCAGATTACCATTGAGGAGGAAAGAGAAAGACGCTTCAAAGATGACTCCTAGCTTTGCAGCTTAGGGCTTCCCTGGTGGGTCAGTGGTAAAGAATCTGCCTGCGGAGCAGAAGACACGGGTTTGATTCCTGGGTTGGGAAGATTCCCTGGAGAAGGAAGTGGCAACCCATCCAGTATTCTTTGCCTGAGAAATCCCAAGGACTGAGGAGTCTGGTGGGCTACATTCCACGGGGTCACAAAGAGTCGGACACAACTCTGAGCAACTAAACAACAACAGCAACAACAGGGTTTGCAGCTTAGATGCTTCCTTTCAGAGCAAGAGCTGTTGGTTTGTTGGTTTATCTGCTTTTCCTCCCACTCTGCTCAACAATTGAGAAACACAGTCCTACTGAAACTGAGTAGGATTCCCTCAGGAATGTGAAGAATGGTATAATAGCAGGAAAACTGTCCCAAAGCATATTGTACAGAAGCGCTAAGTAAAAACACGATTGTGGTCAAGTCAGCTAATTGTCCACCCCAAATTTTGAGTTTCCCATTCCACTGTACAGTGCTGTTACTAGGAAATGGTGCCCCGATGGGACCACGTGACTAATTCTTGCCAAGGGAAAGTGGGTGATGGGGATGTGTGCCACCTCTGGGCCAAAGATGTTTAGGAAGCTGGCAGGCCCCCCCCTACTCTTCCCCTTCGATCAGCAGAATTTAGACAACATCAAGGCCCTCTGACTTAGCATTATAAGACTGAGAAATAAGACTTCCATTGTGTTAGATTCCAAAATACATATTAGCTCAATTTGTCATAGCTGTTTGTAATGTTGTTTTTTTCAGTTGCTAAGTTGCATTTGACTCTTTTGCAACCTCATGGACGGTAGCCCCCTGTCCATGGGATTTCCCCAGCAAGAATACTGGAGTGGGTTGCCGTTTTCTTCTCCAGGGGGTCCTCTGACCCAGGGATCTAACCCAGGTTTCCTGCTTGGCAAGTGAATTCTTTACCACTGATCCATCAGGGAAACACCTATAGCAGTTTAGTCTACTTTAAATACTCTAAGTATTATCATAGGACCCCAAAGCATGAAATATCAGTAAGTAATAATTGCTGATACAAACCTTAAAAAAAAAAAACAGATTAGTTACAGGATTTCTTAATGTGGGGTCCATGTGTAGAATAAATTTAGTCAGAAAAATAATATTTTTATTTTCAGTAACATTTAACTGAAATTTAGCATTTCTTTTCATTATGAATATAAGTAACAAATTAAGTATTATTAGAAGCTCTCTTGTCACAGATACAAAACACACATCTTTTCCTATCACATTATAGTTGCTGCAAATATCTCATAATACTATTTGTAATCATCACTAATTCAAAATTACAGTATCTATTAGACCTGATACTAAATCTTGTAATTTAAAGCATTACTAAAAGCACATGTATTCTATCACAAGTTAAAAAACATTTTATAAGTGTATTTCAAAATAACAGATTTTTAATTGTATTTGTATTTGAAGCATTTAAAAACCCTATTTTAAAAAGTGACCCATAGCATGAAAAAAGGTTAAGAAATCCCTGAAACATATGTCCTTAATTTAGCAATGAATATCCAATTTAGAACAACAGAGTTTCTGCTTCCAAACTTTATATTTCTAATTTGAATACTAGCTATCATAAAAAATATAGATAGAATTGTAACAGTTAAGAAAAAATATGGTAGTAATCTAGACATCAGAATATTAATTAAATATTTTAATAAAATAATGTCAGGAATAAAATACGCATGTTTGCGTATGTGAGGGCATATGCATATGTGGGTCGGAAGGTCCCCTGGAGGAGGGCATGGCAACCCACTCCAGTATTTTTGCCTGGAGAATCCCATTGACAAAGGAGCTTGGCAAGCTACAGTCCATAGGATCACAAAGAGTTGGACACGACTGAAGCGGCTGAGCACGCACATGCAAGTAGAGGTCTATAATCCTTTTTACTGAGGACAACCATGGTCATTTATACCTATTAAGACTACTTTTAGAATATTGTTTCTAATTAATCCCTGTGATCATTTTATAAATAGAAAAATTCTTGTTAAGGTATTTACAGTATTCTTCACTAAACCTTACAAGCAGGTGCTTATACTGAATAATATATGAATTATATATGAGTAAAGATATTCTACTTTATTCATGAGTCATTATGGGGATTGCAATATTAAGAGTTTTAATTTCATCTAAGTTTTATTAGTCAGTCTAAAAATAGTGCTCCTTTTCTAAAACCAGAACTCAAAAGCTTCTTGAACTTTCAGTTTCCAAAGGCAGTAGCACATGCTCTGAACCATCTGCCATATAATCTTGTACCATCAAGTCTTTCCATTTATGACTTCTAAGTACCTCAAAATAATCCCTTTTCAAAATCACTTTAAATGATATTTGAATCACTTTTGCATAATCAAGAGAACTTTCTTCCAGTAAAGTATTCAATAGCTATTTCGAAAAGTGAGAAGCTTGACCAATTATTTTCACAGTGTGAAAAATTGGGGCTTTCATATAAACAAGTCCTGAGGTTGGGATCCTAGTCCATTACTTAAAAGTTTTGTGACTCTAAATATTTCTTTTTTTTTCCTGAGTTTCAATTTCTTCCTCACGAATCAGAGATACCATCACTTACCCCATACTGTTTTTGTGAATATTAAATAAGACAATTACCTAAATTTCAACAGATTAATGTCTGTGTAAAAATAAATTGTTAATTCTAATGCCTTACTGACTTATAAACAGAATTATCACACAGGTTGAACTTTATAATGACTTAGAAAAATGTCTGCATAGGAAACTTTTTGTGCCAGGTTAGAACTTTTTAAAACTTGGCTCTGCAAACATACAACATCCATCATTATAAATAATGACAGTTTAAACATCTCTTTTTTTTTCTCTCACAGTGTATATACGTATGTATCTAAATTTTTGAGACAGAATTCTGTTGGATCTGGTGTTTGTGTGTTGGATTTTGAGGTACTGCTCATCTAACTAAAGGGAAATGATTTAAAATGCCAATAAAAATTTTCTGACAGATTTCCCTGGGCATGTAATGACTGATTAAATCTAAAGCAGTGAATTCTATGATTACCTAAGTTAACACACTATCTGTGTATTAACAGCTAGTGGGAGTAGTCCTTTTATTCGATTTGGATGTTATGAATTGTTTGTGATGGTTTTATTTTTCCTTCTCCAAAGCTGTGGTTAGATTAAGTACTAAAGTGTTCTGCCAAGCACACCTCCTTTTGAAGTGGTTTTATACTTCTAGGGAAATTCATTTTGGGGGTAATTTTTATTGTTTAGATGTTCACAAAATTTGCACACAGCGATTAGATAATAATAGCAGCTAAAATTTGCTGACCTTTTCCTTAGGGAATGGTAACAAATGACTTAAATACATAATTTCTCCTAAACCACACAATCTTCCCATTAGATAGGTGTTATCAGAAAGTAACTTGTCCAAGGTTGGAAAACTTCTAGTGGTAGAACTAAGATCCAAATCCTAACTCAAGTGTCTTCCAAAGCCTATTACTTAATAGCAGTGATTCTATAAAGCTCTTTGATTTCCTAATAAGTGTCTGGATATCTGAACTCAATGATATTTCATGGCATGTTGTAATGCTGAGAATTTCAGAAGCCCAAACCGGGTTGGAACTTTTAAAATGAGCATGAAAATATAATAAGCCATTTGATTTCCTAGTGAAAGTGTTGGTTGCTCAGTCACGTCCAATTCTTTGCGACCCCATGTACTATACCTCCAGACTGCTCTGTCCAGGCAAGAATACTAGAGTGGGTTGCTTTTCCCTTCTCCAGGGGATCTTCCCAACTCAGGGACTGAACCTGGTTCTTCTGCATTGCAGGCAGATTCTTTACCATCTGAACCACCAAACTCTGGGTGATTTTCCAGAAACAAATAGAAATGAAAATGATACATGATCAGATATCAAATTGCCATCAAATATCAAACATGAGAAAATAAAAGACAAGTAGAATATTGCTTCTGAAAGCTCTGGTGAGGAAGACTGTCAGCATTATTCCCAATGAGGCTGAAAATCTTTGTCTTGATCCCACATGCAGCCACATCCCCTCCCCTGGACTATGGAAAGTCAGTGGGTTAAATTCTAATCTCAATTCAGTAAAAGAGTGTTTTCAATATTCAAGTTAGTTGAGTGAAGGACACACAGCATTTAATTCTGTATCTTCAACACTGACTGTTCTCTGAATGCTAGATTCCCACCTCCAAGTACTTGCTAGATATTCTCATTTGGATGTTCACCACCATTTCGGCTCACTGTACCTAAATTGGAGGACTGGTTATAACCCACAAACTAGTACTTATTAATGAGACCTTCAGGACAGGCATTAGACTGTGGGGCCCGATTGCTTATGTTCCAGACCTGGCTGTCACTCATTATCTGTGTGTCTAAATATATCATCTAAGCTCTCTTGCCACTGCTTCAAGTTTCCCATCTGTGCAGTGGAAATAATATTTATTTCATGGGGTTGTTAAGAAGATTAAATGAATTATTATGTGTAAAGCACTTAGACAAGTGCTGGGCACATAGTAAGCACCATGGAAACGTTGGTGGTGATTACTACTCTTGTTCTCCATCTTCCAGGCTGAAAACTACAGTCTTTATTTGGGTTGCTACATGTGGGAACAAGGTGAGAGAAAGGTCAAGTGAGCAGGTAACCTGGTACTTCTTTTGAAATATTTATCCCGTTTTCAAAAGCCACCATCTTTATTTAGGTTTTCCCGATCACAATAGTAGCCATCCTGTCGCCAGCTACGTCTCTCCTACAATTCATTCCCTATGCCACCAGATCTCTCTGTTTGTGTTGATTTAACAGAATTATTCTCCTGCTCAAAAAACTCTGTGTTTAATGCTACAGTATATAATGCAAATTCCTTACTCTGGGACAGAAAATCCTTTCAATCCAGCCCCAACCTATTTTTTTAACCTCATCTCTCTGCCTTGCACGTCAAAGAAACTACAGGCCAACCAGTCCACTCAGTGGACTACCTGCACTCTTGGGTCAGCTCAAATTTTGTCTCCTCCGAAGACTCTAGACATGCCATGAGCGCTATGAATTGGAGCAGATGTAAAGGGCATCAGAATAAAAAGTCAAAGTTTACTAATCCAGAGTGCACATGTATAGAGGAGGATGATTAAGTAAAAAGCAAAGAAAAGGTATGGGTGTTTTTGAAATATTCAGTGAATTATAAAATTTTAAAACGACTCAATTATTTTCATATTTATATAGTGACACAAATAATGACATCTCATGTATAATTGACTGCTTCAAATCACTGTTCAAGATTAAATTAACAGCCCTCTCTATCTCCCTTGCCCATACCACTATAACATGAGTTACTCTCCTAAGAAATCTTACATGCTCAAAAAAAAAAGTCAGTGTAAAAAACAGGAGTTTCAGATTTATAGTATTGCTGAATAGGAATTTCAACAATAAAGTTTACTTGCTTATAGCCATAGATGTATGGTTATAAAATATAGACATTGCTGAGCAAATATAGTATTTTATTTTATCAAAGATATTGGTCTTTCCCTCTAGCATCAATGATAGACAGAACTTCTTACCATTCCTAGCATCTCTGATATGATAAATTAAGCAGAACTGCCAAAATAAACAGAGAAGGCAATGGCACCCCACTCCAGTACTCTTGCCTGGAAAATCCCATGGGTGGAGGAGCCTGGTGGGCTGCAGTCCATGGGGTCGCTAAGAGTCAGTCGGAGACGACTGAGTGGCTTCACTTTCACTTTTCACTTTCATGCATTGGAGAAGGAAATGGCAACCCACTCCAGTGTTCTTGCCAGGAGAATCCCAGGGACAGGGGAGCCTGGTGGGCTGCCATCTATGGGGTCGCACAGAGTCGGACATGACTGAAGTGACTTAGCAGCAGCAGCAGCAGCCCAAGCAATAATACTGAGAGCAACTTATAGTTTACTCCTTGAGAATGGGACTGGTTCCTAATTAAGATTACAAATAGATAATCATGTAATGCATTTGATGTCATTAAATTCTGTTATACTTGAATGTTCTTTTGTTCATAGAAAATAAAATAGTAATTTCAAAACTACCTAGCAGAATTATCAGAAACTGCCAGTTACAGAAGCAGTTCCAAAGACTAAAGACTCAAGAAATGTGGATTTTAATGTGACCTTTGGCAAATCACTTAAGACTCTAAAGATCTGAGTCTTCTCATCTAAAAAATAAAGGGTAGGATAGATGGTTTCAACATATTCCAAACACATCAATATTTTGATGCCTTTTTCTTTTCTTCCCTGTACAGCTATAAACTATTTATGTAAGGTTCTATTACTCACTTTCCATGACCTTAATGTTCAATGAAAGTGTCTATTCCCACATACCTTACTTTTCAAAGAACTAGAATATAAATTTTGAATTTTCTTTTATGATTCAAAGGGATTTTGAATTTTGATACTGTGTTCCAAATACTGCATAATAACACAAAAATTCAGTAGGTTCATTTTTTTCATACTTTTTCTGTATTTACAGTATTATATATTTTTAATGATTCTAAAACTGTAATACATTACTATATTTCCAAAGCCTAATATTTTACCTTTATTAATTTTTGCTTTCACAATATTTCAGAGACAAAGTCTCTTTTATTAAGAGACAGGAGACATCAAAAATTGCTTAACAAATGGAAATTAATATGAAATCTGAGACCATATCAGAACTTTTGGCTAAACTCAGCATTCCCTGACTACCGCAGGATTTCTTGGTTTGCCTTGCTGGTGAGTGTAAATCGACCACCTCACACCAAGTCTCAATGCTGCCCTTTCCTTTATGTAATAGTAGCTAGGTGCCTTTCCTAGCTTTCTTTTCTGATTCTAGCCATTACGTGCATTGTGACACACTGACACTTTTATAGGAACTCATAAGTTAAAAAAAAAAAAAATGATGTTTATAACTGTTTGACAATTTGACTAACTGCACTGGAGATTCAATTTCTGTTTTAAAGATAATTAGCTTCACAGACCAAACAATGGCATATGGGTAATAGTGTTAGGAAAATAAAAAGGCCAAGAAAAGAAGTCATTAACAACGAATAGGAATCTTTCATTCTAAACAAAATAGCTTAAATTTCAAACTGGCAGAATTGATAAGGAAAGATATTCTTTACAATATTAGAAATCCCAAGTGCTTTGCAAAACTAGAAGTTGCAAATTTGAGGAATTCTAGGTAATCAGATGGCGACACCTATTGTCCAAATTGTATCACTGCAAGCCTATCATTTTAAATGTCTATCAGCAGGGGGTTGAATAATGGTGAAGTCTCAGGGACAAAATCAGGGTTCTTACCCATGCGAGATAGTCACATTGTGGATCCATTTTAATGTAACATTTTAAATTAGATAAGCATACCTCACATATATAGCTATTTTGCTCTTAGAAGTTGTCTTGTCCACAAGGTGCTTGTATGTGCATATAAGTATCTATGTAAAGGACACTCGTTATTACATGAGCTCACCCTGCTATGAAACGCAAGAGCACAGTGGAAAGGCCAACAGCTAAAGGCAACCCTGGACATCCAGTAGCTTCTCCTGCTGGTTGGAAGCACACCATCAAGGACCAGCAATAGGGATCTACTATCAGAAATGACTGTAATGAAACTGATTTTTACATCTAACATGAAATGTGTTAACTTCAGTGCTTTTTCAGTTATCCTTCATAATAATCCTAATATCAGAAAAGTGGCTATATTCTACAGAGTCTTTATCAGTGAAAACAAATTTTAATTTTAAAACGGAAAACATGATTAGTCTGAGAAGCAGGCAAGGAGTTCTGAGTGTATCTTGTCTTTTTACTTTATTGCCACATTCTAATTTGCTTGCCAGAACCCGTGTCAACTGCTATAAACAAAACTTCCAAAACAAAATCCATAAAACTTCCTATGGTTTCAGTTTTAATACTAGGTGTATCACCATTGTAGATTCCTTGACCAACTTTCAGTTTTTTTCCCATATGAGTCAGTGTAGAGTTTTGGGCTTATTTACAGAAAAGTATTAAGACACTGTGTGTTAATCTACATTCGATTCTAAGGGAATTATGTGAGTGAAAGTTGCTCAGTCATATCTGACTCTTTGAGACCCCATGGACTATCTCAAGGCCAGAATACCGGAGCAGGTAGCCTTTTCCTTCTCCAGGGGATCTTCTCAACCCAGGGATCAAATCCAGGTCTCCAACCCAGGTCTCCCACATTGCAGGCAGATTCTTTACCAGCTGAGTGACAAGGGAATTATAAATGGAGAATAAATCTAAGAGCCAAGTGCTCATCCATTTGAAATTAATTGCTTCTTCCAGGTCACTAATTCATACTCCAGCGTCCCAGTTGAGTTAATTTACCTCCCGTGAGTGACCCCTTGACTCTGCAAAGGTATTTTAATGCACCCAGGCTTCATACAGGATAAATCGTTATTACTATAACAGAGTTACACTGCAATAAATATGGTTTCCCCTACTCTTTCCCACCTTGTTTACTCAGGGCCAGAACTAAGTCTTTCTTTTGACCCTACTGGTGATTTAACTCAGTTTGAACTGCTCCAAACCCAGTAATTTACAGTTAAGATTGTGTGATGGAATTTGTATTATTTAAAATAACTTTAAGGGTAAAAGGAGTCACATGCTCAAATTACAAGTGGATCTCAAGCCTTCTGTTATTAAATAGGACTGTGGAGAATAAAATTCTTCCACAAAATATTGTTGATTCCAGTATTAAGGATCTAACTTAGTCACAGTTTTAAAATGAATAGGAGAAATAAGCAGTCAGTGAACAGCACCGTGAACATTCAAAGGTAAAAACCTGAAACTGAAAAATGATGACACCATGGAGGTTTAACTCCACAAGTGCTGATTCTCCAGGACGCTCATAGCTTGTAATCTTTTTCTATGAGTATGTATGTTTAAAAATTTAGTTTGTAATTCTATTAAAATTCCTCTACAGTCTCACCATTAACAATACGCAGTGTTTGACAGCAGTGTTGTCATTCACATAGAATAAAATGGAGGTCTCAGGTAAATTCGATTAAAAAAAAAAAGCAAGTAACTTTTTAGTAAAGTAAGTACCATGCAATATTTGGGAGGTAGGCAGTATATATTAATTAAGTACACTGCCCCTGTTGCACAGAAATTGCAAAATAGATTGAATTAATATGGAACTAATCGGAAGATCTCTCTGTCCAAGGTTTTTCAGTGAAAATGGACACAAAGTTCCAATTTGATTCCATGAAATCTGAATTACTCTTCTGAACCATTATTAAATTGGTTAGCGTTTGTTTTACAATATCTATTACTGAACATCTGTGTTCAGTAATGCACTCTGCTGAAGCATTCTTCCAGTAACAAAACTCAACCTTTGGTAGGAACTTTTTCACGAAGTTTGTAATAAGCATGGCTTTTTACTATTCAAAAACTATTGAAAATTCAATTTACAGCAGAATGGCCTAGATTGTAAGTACAAAGCAGTGTTTAAAAAGCTTAGTGCCTATTTTTGTATCATTAAATTGCTGTTTACTTAAAATACAGGAATATTTTTCCTTTAGACTAGAATGGGCAAGAAGTTGTAACTTAAATATAATCTTACACAAAACAAAGTTAAAGCAATTAGAGCCTATTTTTATATAGGACAATAAGATCAAAGCAGAATATAGAATCACGACCTTATCTGTATGTTTTCATTTTAAAAAACCAAATTTAATGACTATGGCATTTCATGTAAATACACTACAGTAAAACTGTAAGTATGACAAAAATGAAACATTTCATGAAATAATCAAATATGATGAAACAACTGCTAGATCAGTTAATAATTAAAAAGTTATAATCTACAAGGCTGATGGAATGTTAGGAACTCTAAAAGAGAATGATTAACTATCTAAGGATTAAGACATTCTTGGAAACTTCTTTAGGCTCTTGGCAAAACTGACCATGTTATAAAAAGTATAAAATGTCTAATATAAAGGTTTAAGAAAAGTGAAATACTTGAAAACTTGGTTCTTCATTTAATCTAGAGATGAATGTACAGCTGAAATTATACCTAAATATTTAAAAAGAAAAGCCATAAATTTGTTTCAGAGTTTCTCTGAGTTAACTATAAATTGTAATTCCTTCTTTAAAAGTAGATTCAATTTTCAGGGTCTTTTATGGTATCAGTTATCTTTGAAACAGACTTTACTAGTATCTTATGAGTGGATTTGGTAGTATTTTTAAAAAACTTTTGAAGTAAAATATGCATACAAAAAGTGTACTTATCTGTTTTGAATTTGTACAATTAAACCACCATGCAATCTGTACTCAAATTAAAAAAAAAAAAAAAAGAACATCGCCAATACCCCAGAAGTCTCCTTTTCCTTCCTTTCAGTAACTACGCCCGCTTACAAGGGAGGGCATCGCTCCCGACTTTTATACTTCGTATTAGTGGAATTATACAGTATACACTGCTTGGTGTCTGGCTTCTCTCATCCTCATTAACGTCCTCACTTTGTTGCAAGCAGTCATAAACCATTCATTTTCATTATTATATAGCATCTCACTTTGTAAGTACACAATAGATATATTCCTTTCAGGGCTGCTGGGCATTTGGGCAGCCTCCTACTTCTGGTCATTATATATGGCGCTGGTATAGACTTTCATGAGTATGTCTTGGTGGACAGACGCATGCATTTCTGTTGCATCTATACCTCAGAGGAATTGCTAGGTCCCACATAAGCTAAGCTTTAGAACGAAAAAGTTTTCTGAAGTGTTTATATTACATTTTCCATCAATAATAAGTTGCAATTACACTACATCTTAATTTTAGCTATTCTGATGACCTGCAGTGATGTGATGTTGTGGATTTAATTTGCATTTCTGAGGATTAATGAAGCAGAGCACCTTTTCATGTTTATTAGTCACTTGGATTGCTTTCTTTGTAGATGTCTGTCTTTTTTTTCTGTTGGGTTTCTTGATGATTTTACATGTTCTTTATATATATTTTGAAAACAAGTCTCTTGTTGGGTATATATCTGACTGATGAAGATATATATGAGATATACATATATATATAGAATGTATATATCTGGATTGATGAAGATATACACACACTATTGTATATACATATACATTGTATATGTATATGTATATATATACACACATGTATGTATATGTACATACATTATCTTTAATTCTGTTGATTGCCTTCTTCTTTAAGGTGATGTCTTTTGATGACTGAAAAGTCTTAATCCTAATATGTTTTCTTCCCTTGTATGGTCGGTGCTGTGTCCTGTTTTTTAAAATAATCCTTGCCTACTGCAAAGTGACAAAGATCTTTTTCCCCTAAAACTTTGTCTTTCACAATTAGATTTGCAACTCATTTGGAAGTGATTTTCGTATAGTGTACAGTGAAAGCAAAAAATACATTCTTTCCCTATATGATATCCAACTGACCCAGCAATATGTATTGGAAAGATCATTCTTTTCCTGCTGTACTGCAGTGTCACTTCTGTCATAAATCAAGTAACCACTAACATGCAGGTCGATTTCTTGGACTTTCTTTACTCTTCATTGGTTTGCCCATCCTTGTGTCAATATCACTTTGTCTTAATTACTGTAGCTTTATAGTAGCAACATTGTTTTAAGTGATTATCAGTTCAGTCAGTTCAGTCGCTCAGTCGTGTCCGACTCTCTGCGACCCCATGAATCGCAGCATGCCAGGCCTCCCTGTCCATCACCAACTCCCGGAGTTCACTCAGACTCATGTCCATCGAGTCAGTGATGCCATCCAGCCATCTCATCCTTGGTCAACCCCTTCTCCTCCTGCCCCCAATCCTTCCCAGCATCAGTCTTTTCCACTGAGTCAGCTCTTCGCATGAGGTGGCCAAAGTACTGGAGTTTCAGCTTTAGCATTATAGCTTCCAATAATATGATCAGAAGGCAAATGCTCAAAGACTGAATTTGAATCTTCTGAATAACTAAATTACAACTCTCATATATCCTACTGACACACAAAAAAAGGAGAGAAAAGAATACTTATAAAAAAGCTTAAAATATCCTGGGTGGTTATGAGAATGAAGATCATTACTGCTTTTTAGTGTGGTGTTTATTAGGGAACTGGATGCCTACTTTTCAAGTATGGGAAGGAGGCAACAAAAATATAAAACTGTCTACAAGTAGTAAATCCAAAATGGCATGGTATAAATCAAGTGCTCAACAAAGGAAGGGAAAGGAAAGACAGGATGGAGCAGTGAGCAAAGCCTTAGTAGAGGAAGAATCCTTGGATTTGAACCCATTCAGGTCACTCTTAATGCAGAATATTAGAGACTTCATTTTTTGTTTCCTGTATCTCCTTAATCCATTAAATCCATGATCATATCCTGCTGTTATTTCTTTAAATGCTTCTTTAATCTCTATTGTTTTCAAAACAGATTATGGTTTGAATCTTGACTGTACATCTGAATCATATGGGAAACTTAAAAAATGATCATGCTCAAGCCTCTCCACACTAACAGAACAATCTGTGAGTGTGGGGGCAAATCATCAGTGTGTTTAAACACACCCCCACCTGATTCAAATGTACAGCTGAAGTTGAGGACTGCTGAGTTAGAAGGTATATTCAATCAGTGGTTCTCAACTGTGGATAGGATACTGTCATATAAAATAAAGGACACGGTTAAATTTTTTTCAGATAAATATTTGGCTCCTTAGGGGAAACTTGGCCACTTTTGAGAGATATTTTTGTCATGACCAGGGGTTGCTACTGGCATCTAGAGGATGGAGGCCAAGGATGCTGCTGAATATCCTGTAACACACATGAACATGTCCCAGAGCAAACAATTATCTGGTTCAAAATGTCAACAGTGCTGAAGTAGATAAATTCTGCTTTGGAACAACAAGAGCAGTCCTAAGAGGAGGAAAGAGAGCTTGAAACTAAAAGCAGAACTTTGTTCAAATATAAGGATTATATTGATGGTACAAATGACAGAACCCCAAGAAATGAGTTTTAAACCTGAAGTTAGAAAACTACTGTGTGAAGTGTAAGATCTGTAATTGAATTTTTAGATATATTTCAGTAAATTTTCAAAGAAATTCAGAGCATGCAGAGTTCAAGGGAGTGAACTTAGAAGTTTATCTATGAAATGTGGCAGCAGTATTAGTTAACATGAAGTCAAATTCTGCAACTCTTTGATATTTTTAATCGCTTAATAAACTTCTTGATGGTATGAGGAGCCTCTCTCTATGTATGTATGTAAGTCGCAGCCAATTCCAGCACTGGGTCTGAACTCTAGCTTGTGTAATCTAATGCATGTTCCTGTTTTTCATTCTATTATAAAAGGATAGAGCTGGGTCAGGTGATCTGAAAGACCCCTTTCAGCATTTATCTTCTATAAATTCTTGTCAAAATGCAAAGTTCACAACAAAAACATTATTTTCAGTGATAGGTCTAAAATCAATTTCAATGGCTCAGTCTTACTTTAAAAGGTAGAAAACTTGTTTAAGACAATAAATTTTACCAATTCTTCCTTTACAGGGTCCTAATGTGATGAAACTAATACCTGCAATATTTTCTTATTGCAGTACATAAAAGTTAAACTACTTTCTACTAGGATTAGTAAGAATCCTTTGGATTATATATCCCAAACCTAAATCTGCTTAAAACATTTCAAGGAAAATAAAATTTTTAACTGGAAGTTACTGCTTCTTAAAAGTTTTCTTTTTACAAATCCTGTTACAAATCAAGATGAGAAAAGGAGCCCCACCACTCTTTATCCTACCCGATATAGTCAGTACACAGCCATAGCCATGGCTGGGAAGTATGCTTTTCAACCAGTAGACAGCATTTCAAAACTGTTAAAGCGGAGGGTGCAAGGTCAGAAATGCTTGAATAAGGAATATGCACATTGAAATGAGTGGTGAAGGGCAGTGGATCAAATAATTCTTTTTGTGGGAGATGTCCTTTGCATTGTAGGGTATTTAGTAACATCTATGGCCTGTACCTACTGGATGCCTATAGCCCTCACCCACTGCAAGCTGTAACAATCAAGAACTATCTCACAGTTGCCAAATTTCCCTTGGGGGCAAAACTGTCCCAATTCACTGAGAAGACAAATGCTATGCAAACAGGCAATCTATAATTATGCACAGCAAGGAGGAATCTCACATTGCTGGAGTGAAGGAAGCCAGAGTGAACACGGCATATATGATTTCACATATATATTAAGCATCAAAACAGAAAACCAACTTATACTGTAGGCAATCAGGATAGTGGTTGCTTGTATGAGGGATAAGTAAGGGGAGGAAGTGCCTGAAAGGGAACAGGATGAGCCTCTGAGGTGCCCAGAATGTTCTGTATTGATCTAGGTCCTCCTTACATAGACGAAAATTTATTGAGCATTTATACTTCAAAGTTTTTTTCAAAACACTATGGGAGTCACTATTTTATCTTCTTCATAACGAATGAGAACATTGTAGGTCTTACTCTGTGAACTGTAAGCAATACTCATTATCAGGCTACATGTTAATTAAGCAAAGAATTTTAAATGAAGTTATACACTAAAGTTGGTCATCTTCGTGTGTTCATTTAAAACATAGGCATTTAATTAAAAAAAAAATACAGAAAAATCCATTTCAAATAATTCATTTCACAGAAGTCACTTGTTCTCCTGAGATTTATCTCTATTCCTATTAACAAAAGACAAATCAAAGATAATTCTGAGTTTAAAATGTTGTAAAAACAAGTTCTGTCCCCTATGAGGCATTTCTGTAAATTACTGCAGTTTCTATCTGTTGTTAAAATTAGAGAAATAGACCTAGCAGCTGAGTCATAGTTTTGTCTGAGACTAAAACACTTATCTGTCTCACCAAGGAGTTAAGAGTTACTTTTACTATTATATAAAGTTGAGATTCAAATTCTTTTATATGTAAACATGTAGCATTATTCTTATTCTTTTCCTGCATATACATTTCAAAGTAATACTCAGACTGGTACCAGGACACTTGACAATAAAGAAAAAAAAATTAAAAGTTAAATCTACATTGAATCCAGAATTTTCAACTGCATTATTTAAAAAAAGAAAAAACTTTAAGAACTGTATTTTTAAAAGATTGCAATTAAAAAACACACACATATGATCATAGCCAAATGTATGATTTATTTTTGCAGAGGTATAATTATAAGTGAGGTTTTTCCAATTAACGGGAGAAGTAACAATATGAGATCATACCCTGGTTACATGTTAATTATCACATTCTATACAATGTGGATGTGCTCAACATGTATTTAATGATAATATGACTATCTGAAATTTAAAAATTATAAACCACTTGCCAATACTGTAAATCCATAACATTGAAATAAATACCTACAAGGGAGTAAATTTTAAAAACGGAAGCCTCTGACAATGCCTGTGGATCATCCCAAATGTTACAGACAAGCAGATCAAATTAATTGACCCTACTGCTAGTTTCCACTTAATTTCTTCATAATATGGCTGTCTGGTGTAGCATTAGTGAAGATACTTCCTACAACTACATGGGTACCCCAGAGACTGTGACGAATCACTTTACAGCAGCCAAGATCATCAACAGAGAATCCTAAATGTCGATAGCGTTCATCTGTCTCAAAAAGAGTGTTGTTTGTATATGGTCCAAAAACTGGAAGAAATAAAAATGTCATATTTTTATTAACAAGAAAGATAATGGAGTAATAATTTTTATGTAAACATGAACACAGATATGTATAAATAATGCAAATATTTAAAAGGTCAAATAAGAAATAAAAGGGTCACATGTAACACCTGACTGTCCTAAAACCTCTCCCCTCAATACCTGTGTATTCTGGAAATGTGAAATGAATGATCTAGCAGACTGCATGTTAACTAGAACCAAATGTATAACTTCACATGATCTTTAGAGATGAAATAAGTCTTAGGCAATCATCTATGGTTCACCTTTGTAATTTTTAAGATAAGAAAACTATAGCCCAGGGTGTTTTCCATTTCTAGTACTCACTAAATCTTAACTTTGAGAAGAAACAACATATATTTCTATCTTAAGATTAAAATAAAATTTATTACTATTTGTAACTGAAAGGCATACACAGAATTTAAAATGTGATAATAGTGGCTCACTATTTTTTTAAAGTATAGCTTTATAAATGTTAATTTCCAAAAAGTTACTTTTCTAAGTATTTCTTTACCATCCAAATTTTCTTAATTCTAAAATAATTTTCTTCCTTAATGAAACTACTGAATGCTAATTTTTAACTAACAATAAGCACACTAATTCAATTTAATTTGAATAACATCTATCAGTAAGGATGGAAAAAATAAAATTTGGAATTATTTTTAATAAAAAGATTTAATGCGATGGAGAACTTTAACCAGGAGTGACGTCCAGAGGTCCCTCAAAGTTGTGAATTCAATTGATTCTTGGTACTTCTGTGCATAAAATTGAAAGGTTTTCAATAAGTCCTAAATGATTTATATTTACCTAGGCTATAATTATCGGAGAAGGCAATGGCAACCCACTCCAGTACTCTTGCCTGGAAAATCCCATGGACAGAGGAGCTTGGTAGGCTGCAGTCCATGGCGTCGCTAGGAGTCAGATAGGACTGAGCGACTTCACTTTCACTTTTCACTTTCATGAACTGGAGAAGGAAATGGCAACCCACTCCAGTGTTCTTGCCTGGAGAATCCCAGGGATGGGGGAGCCTAGTGGGCTGCTGTTTCTGGGGTCACACAGAGTCGGACACGACTGAAGCGACTTAGCAGCAGCAGCAGCAGCAGGCTATAATTATAAAAAAATAATTCCTACTTCAACTTATAATTTGGCTTTCAAAATGTACTTAATTACTCACTGCCAAACCAGATGATGGGTCAATAAAGTCAGCCCAATAGCCTTCAGCTCGGAGGGCATAGCAAATTTCCTTAGCACCGCTGATGAACTGCATAGAAAAAAACACAAATATACTATGCTCAAGATAGCATCACTGCAGACTGTTTTATTTTTCAATAAAAAATTTTTAATAAATATCTTTTGCCTCAGATAGAGAATACAAGATTAATAAAAAATTAAAACTAATGATAAATTAGGACTTATAGTCTTAAGATTATTTTCACCAGTCCAAACGATTAATGGTTAATATAACACTTTCATTTTTTTAAAGTCTAAACTGTACATTTTTTTCTTCTAAATTATTTGTTTTAGGAACTATTTCTAATCACTTTTGTGCTATTAACTCCCAAATTTGTCAAGGATTATAAACTATAGCTGCTATTTTATATCACTATAGAAATTTCAAAATAAAAAGGGAAAACAAAATATTCATAATGAAAAGATCTGAACCATTCATTTGAATGGAAGTTGTTTAAAAACAGGTACTTGCTGTATGTCCTTCAAAAATACACCTATCCAGTCACATAGTCATGAAATATTTCTGACAAGGTACATGAAAATAAGATAAAAGGATAGATTGGGTATAGGGCTGGACAGCATACTTACTTTTCACTATACACTTCTCTATTTTTCTATGTAGTGTATAAATAATACAGACCATGTACATGCATTACCTATTCAAAATCCTGTGATGTTAACTCCTATGATGCAAAGACTAGCTTTACCAGAACTCTAAGCAGTGAAAAAGACAACAAATATTAGAACCAGATTAGAATGTTAAAAAAAGGACAGAGTGTAAGTGTTTAAAATCAAGGGCACAATTCCACTTCCAGTCATAATAGAGTAATAGTTATCAAACTTGCCACCTGCTGAAAATTACACAAACGACTGAAATACATGACACAACTGTTTTGAGACACTGAACAACAGGCAGACACAAAATTGTAGTCTTCAAGAGAAGGGAAACAAATAAGGTGATCCCCACATATGCTTTAGCCTTCTGTCTGAGGACACTTTGCTGTTGCAGGACAAAGAAGTGGAGCCCAAGCAAAGTGACAGTGTCACTGAGCTGAGGCAGTAGAAAGCAACAGGTCTGGACTGCTGAAGCATCTGGACTTTGTGGGGTAGGGTGCTGGAAAAGAGAGTGATGCACAATAGGGTTTCAAAGCAGTCTGTAGAACAGTCTTTCCTGGTTCAGTAGCCTCATGCTGAGCTGTGCAGACACAGGGTGAGATTCCTTGAGGTCCAGCAGAGTGCCAGCTGCAAGGCTGCAGCTGAATAGTGTTATCGGGGTCATGCAGCGCTGGGTAACATGAATTTCAGGCCCACCCCGAGTGATGAGACCTCACTGAGCATCTCCGGCATTCAGCTGGTTCAAAGTCCAAGCTAAAGTTAGGCACATGGGCCATACTCTAAATAAGGCATGAGGAAGTGATAGTCAGAGGGCCATCAAACTGAGTGGCTGCTTGTTTGTATAGATACAGTTTTGTTGAAATGTAGCCATGCCTATTCATTTATATATTGTCTATGGTTTCTCAGGGATTCCCTGGTGGCTCAGATGGTAAAGCGTCTGCCTGCAATGCCGGAGACACAGGTTTGATTCCTGGGTCAGGAAGATCCCCTGGAGAAGGAAATGGCAACCCACTCCAGTACTCTTGCCTAGAAAATTCCATGGGTGGAGGAGCCTGGTGGGCTATAGTCCATGGGGTCGCGAAGAGTCGGACACGACTGAGCCACTTCACTTCACTTTATATGGTTTCTTTAACAATACAAGGGTAAAACTGAGTAGTTGAGAGCCTATGACCTACAAAACCTAAAAAGCTACCATCTGGCTCCTTAGAAAAAGTTTATTGATCCCTCCTATAGATATACAACCTAAACTAACCTATGTTCTCTAAATACAGGAATATCTCATTTTTGGACTTCATTGTATTTCACAGATAATGTGTTGTTTTATAATTTAAAGGCCTGTGGCAACCCTGTGTCCAGCAAGTCTACTGGTGACCTTTTTCCAGTAACATTTGCTCACTTCCTGTTTCTGTGTCACATTTTTGTAATTCTCTCAGTATTCCGAGCTTTTTCATCTATTATTATATTCATGATGATCTGCAGTCACTGACCTTTACTGATGTTTTACTACTATGACTCACTGAAGGCTAAGATGATGGTTAGCATTTTTTAGCAATGAAGTATTTTTAAATTATGGTAGGTATTTTTTAAGACAATGCTATTACACATTTAATAGACTATAGTATAACATAAACATAACTTTTATAAGCACAGGGAAACCAAAATATCCATATGACTCACTTTATTGCCATATTAGCTTTATTGTGATGGAGCCAAACCAGCAATATCTCCAAGGTATGCCTAAACTTTTTGTAAACTAATGAAAAAATTTACAAATACTGTATTCTTTAGGTTATTCATGTAATATTTGCACTTACTGCTGTATTTCATTAATCCTTGCAATGCTTAAAAAGCAGGAAAACTGAATATGGTCTAGAAAAGTCATTAAAATTATGTATCAATTTAATAAGACATACACAAAAACTACAAGGTGAACAAAACAATGTATTTAAATATTTGCAAAGATTGAGAATGCCAAATGATCACAGAAAGAACCAGTTTAAATGTTTATCTTGTTCTGCTCATCAATAGGAAACACTGACATCTGCTGGAAAAAACTAGGATAGACTTAAACCACAAAAGATGAAATATCTACATGTGTGATCCTAAAATAATCACTAACATATCTAAAATAGAAACAAATGTTTTCTTTTCCATAAAAAATAAAACAGCTTTAGTCACTATAAAATTAAAAATCACATGAAAAAGTGCCATTCAATAGTGCCATTTCAAAAACATGAAAATTTGTTATAGAAAACTGAGTTATAGCTCTACTGGGGTCAGTATCAAATGAGGCTCAGAATCTTACACAAATCAAAAAGTAGGACTTACAATGCAATGTACATGTGAGAGCAAGCTCTCCAGCATCTAAATGATAGTGATGATAAACTACTCCTGGTCTTAATATATAACAGAAAATGTTTACTGAGTTATTGTATATTTAAATTTCAACTCATCAAATTCAGATCTTCTAAAAATCAGAGACAATGTCTTACGCCTCTCTATAACTTCTTTGTTAACTAGCATATAACTTGCTCCTGACTTAATTACTACCTGGAATTTATTAGCAAAACTGTATCTGGGACACTTAAGTGTGAAGTCATTATCATAAAATACTTTGTTAAGTATGTAAACAATATTTTTATAAGTTGTGAGAACCATAATCCAACACTAAAGAAAACATTAAAAAACTCCCAATATTATTCTGCATGTAAATTAGTAAAGAGAATTTTTTCAACTGTAGTTAAGTTAAGCTAATCTTAACGTCATACATACAAAAGAATCAAACTCATATAATTTCTGAATAAGAGATTTTTTAAGTTACCACTTATTTCTCAGGTTGATATAAATGAAAAATAATGCTAATATCCAAGGTAAGAGTAACAGCCTATATACTAGGATGATTTTTGGTGGACAAATTGACAGTATATATTATAACTTAAAATAAATATACCCCTTGATTTAGCAATTCCCTATTTAGGAACATGTAAGTATGTACATAAAAATAAATGTACAAATATATTCACTGTCTATAAAAGCAAAAGTTTAATTTTCAACTTACGAAAGACTAAAATTTTTTTTAAATAATTTTAAAAATGTATGGTTTGCCCATGTAATCTAATATTATACAGATTTTACAAAGAATGAAACATAATCTATGAGCAATGTGAAGGAAAGGTGTCAAAACATATTTTCTAGTTAAAAGCAAAGGAGGGGAAAATGTCGGTATGTACAACTATTATATTATTGTACTGTATACTGTTATTGTTTACACTTTGAAGAAGGATTCGCTAATTTTCACTTTTTACTTGACACACTTAAGAGAGGCATGGAGGGAGAGAAAAGGATAAGAGAGGAAACAGGGATGGGTATGAAGAGTTAATTTTATATTTTTGTTGTTTACTGCATTTCCAAACTTCCTCAGACAGACATAAATTAAAAAAAAACAACAAAAACTGAGGAAGTACTGGACAGAATATAAATTTTTCAAAGATACTTAAAAAAAAAAAAACCACACAAACCCCTCGCATTTTTATTTTAGAAAACATGTACATTTTTAAAATACTGACATACATTAGAAGAGAACTAATTACGGTAAGAAAAGACAGCCATCATTTTAAAACAGTATTCACTGGTGTTTAAATAAGATTATAAAATTAAACAGTCAGCAGTTGAAAGAATTACCTTTTCCAAGAGCACTTCTCTTTCATTTTCTACCTCCTCACTCCAAACAGTCATATCATTCTTAGTTTTCTGTGTTACAGTCAGAATCATTAGTTTGTTGGTGGCTACTTCTGGAAACAGTGATTCAAAATCTATAAATAATAATAAAATTCCAGGAAAAAATTATTTTTTTGAAAAAAGAAACTGCATAAAACACTTTAGAAAAATGATTAAATCAAATCATTATGGTACCAAGTTAGGTTTATAAATGCATATTATTTTTTAAAAGCATGAAATAAATTTAGTTTTGGTTTACTTCTGTTCCTTCTGGATGAACCAAAATATACTGCCAACAATTCCAAAGAGTAAGTTGGGTTACATGTTGTTAGTCTTGGAATTTAAAAAAAGTTTATTAAGATTTTTCTCAGTAATCACCTGGGAGTAGGATGACTTTAGGGAAAAAGTTATCCTATCTAATGGCAGCATGAGGTCAGATGTCAGGGGACATTTGCTAGTCCTTTTCTTGGCCAGGCAATCATCATTTCCAGCGAGGCATGTTAAAATATTCAGTTACAAAACATTATCATTCCTAAAGAGTACATTTTTAAAATATATTTAAATTAGTGACATAATCTGACACACACTAGTGTAAAAATGAATAAAGCACAACATACCTCTTCGCAGCAACTCTGGACATGTTTGGATTGCACATTCTACTTTGGCACTTTCAAAGTAAGTTTCTGCACTGTTAATTTCTTGTTCAACAGGTGTATCACTACCCTTTAGGGGAATAAGAAATATATATAAACAAAATCTGGAGTTCAAATAAAATATCCTGCCCGTTATAAACTTGTTTGTCCTAGAAAGCTTTTTCAATAATCCTAATCTAGCTGGTGATCAGGTAATAATCAGTGTATTCTTACATACTCAAACTTTTCTCTATAATGAATATAATTTGAGAATTTTTAAAAAACATTGAATTAAAAAAGGGAATATATACCTACTGATATTCTAGACTTAATAGAAACTGGTTAAAAAACTTAAAAATGCCATTATTATATCTTATAATGTGACCTCTTCTGATATTTTGTTATATCTAATTATCCTTTCTTTTGTTCTGTAAAATGGGTATAAGAATACCAACTTACAAAACAACGTGATTAAATATATAATCTCTCCAACAGGAAAAGTCTAGAGGCTCTTATTCAATTGAAATTTAATGGGTGCCTATTATACATAAGCCATTATAACAGGAGCAGACACTACAATGGTAAAAATCCAGTATTCACTCTTAGGTATATAAGGGTTAGTAGAAGAAAAACAGCATGAACAATAAATGCAATCCAATATGAAAAGTGCTACAGAGTTGTGAAGGAAGTCTTCTGGAGGTAAATATGGGGAAGAAACTTGCTTTGTTGGGAGAAATCAAGAAAAGGTTGAAATCACATTTGAGTTACATGTTAACTAATATATGTGTCTGACATATAAAAGAATGGACAGAATACAGAGTAAGAATCCCAGAGGGAAAAAAACAGTCTAGCAAGAAATAATAGTGCAAAGGCATGCAGTGGTCAAAGAGAAAGGTGTAATTTTCAAAAAATGAAAGTATGCTATGATCAGAATGTAGAAAGAGTAGGAAATCGTGGGAGGTAAGGTGAGAAAAGGATCAAAACTATGGAAATCCATTTATGTCACATTACAAAATTTTGACTTTTACTTTAAATTAATTAATAAATTATCCTTACTTTACATATAAAGAAACAGTCTCAGAAAGGTGAAGTAACTTTCTCAAGGTTATAAAATTAAGTATCAATAAATAAGAGTTAATCTCTGTATAAAGATTTATCCTGTCTCCACAGTCCATCCTACTATAATGCCTCTAAAAACAGAGGTAAGATAAGGCAGCAATGAACTCTGATAGTATTAGTGAGAACTAAAGTGACACAAATTTAAGGGCTACTTTCAGAGATGAAAGCAATGTAATTGTCACTATATATGGGGGAATGATGAAAAGAGCAGGCAGGTTGTCACTGTAATCTTTACTTTTGGGACAGTGCGAGGATGACTAAGTCATTTATACTACTGACAACATGGGAATAAAGATAAGTTTTGAGAGAAAAAGGGCTCATTCAGTACTAGATGTGTACCAGTCCTAATTTTGGTACTTCTGAGACATCCAGATAAAGATATTTGGCAAGTAATACAGAACCAGCAATGTCAGAAACAGAAACAGTTAAGTTAGGAAATATGAAGACATAGCCTATGGAGAAAGCTGAGGACTTAAGTGACCAGGGAGCAAGTCAAAGGGGAAAATGAAGAACAGACATTTGGGAAATATCATATAATTGGTAGACAGAGGAGGAGCCAAGAAGACCGAGAAGGAATTATCTGAGATAAAAAGGGGAGGTCAACTGTGTCCCAGTGTTGGGTTACTGAAACTGTGAGGGGTTATTACTTTTTATAGTATCATTGTGATCAAAATCTTCACCTGAAACAACATAGAAATATGAAAAATGGTAAGGATCAAGGGGTTTGACAAACTCTGAAATGCATGTAACTTCCCATTTGAGTGAGCAAGGATGCAATACTAGTTGTAAAACTCATTTAAAGAATTCATATGTAATACCAGTTCTAAAAAACTCAAAAAACCTCTCAGGAATTGTTTTTACAAAACCTATTTAAAAATCCTACTTTTTAGTTTACTATATCTGAAGAATTTTAAGAGATCTCAAAATTTTTTAAAGTTTCTAAATGGTTAGTTGGAATTTGGTCCATATATAATTACTGTTTGTAAAAATGAAAAAAGAAATTATTTATGTTTACAATAAATATTAGAAAAGATATTTTGAAGAATTAATTGCCTAAGAGACTGCAATATGAAAAATTATACAGCAAAACTATGTATAGGACAATACCAAGGTTTTAAAAACTATACATGATTTTTCTGTATATACTGGAGTTGTTTTTTTTTAACTTTTTCAATGAAAGTAATATGCTCATAGTTATCAGAAATATAGCTGTAATAATTAGAAAACAGAATGAATGATATTAACAACATACCTGAAATTCATTCACATATTGTGCCATAACAAACTCATGTCTTTCACTTGATAAAGGTTCTGCTAGAACATCAGGTAAAGTTTTATGAACTTGGCTTTTCTTCTGTGATGCCGTACCGTTGAGGTGACAGTCAAAACCTATGTTCCCAGGAAGCTGGAATCTCTGATCCTGAGGTCCAAATGGGCCCATAGTTTCATCAGGCCAAACTGTTCGAGAGCCTGAAGAGGAACAACAAAAGGAGCCATTTTCTCCTTACAACTTAAGTGCATTAGTAGACTGAAAGAATGTGAAAGAATGTTGTTCTTCCAATAAGGTGTTTTTTTTTTTCATCTAAATAATAGATCTTTGAAGTTTGCTTTACTGGTTGAATATGTTAGTCGGTTTCATGTTATTTCCAAAACACTAGTTGAAGCAACCAGCTGCCAACTCATAGTTAATTCCCTTATTAGGGAACAGATTCAATAAAGCATTGTAATCCATATTATGTAATTCTTTTTTGTCTGGCTTCACTGTGTGCCTTGTGGGATCTCTGTTCCCCAAAAAGGAACTGAACCCAGACCATGGCAGTGAAAGCCTGGAATCCTAACCATTAGACCATCAGGGAACTTCTGTACTATGTAATTGTAATTCTTAACAGTCATTAGTAAATCTTTACCTATGGTGACAGAAATTCACAGGATAAATGACATTAAAAGAAAAAGCTAAGTCCAAGAACAGTATATGTGACATTTATTTTACATGCTTATAATAATGCTTTAAATACAGGAAAAAAAAATACCCGAAAGTAAAGATACGAGACTTAATAGTGGTTACCCTTGGGGTGTGTGTGTATGTTAATCGCTCAGTCCTGTTCGATTCTTTGTGACCCCATGGACTGTAGCCCACCAGGCTTCCCTGTTCATGGGATTCTCGAGGCAAGAATACTGGAGTGGGTCACCAGTTCCTTCTCTAGTGTATCTTCCTGATTCAGGAATCGAACCTGGGCCTCCCACACTGCAGTCAGATTCTTTACCATCTGAGCCACCAGGGAACCCTTGGGGAGGGGCATTCAACTGCTGTTACCTGGTGGCACAAAACATTAATGGACTGGAAAAAATTCTGTACCAACTAAAGTGACATAATGCCCTGTTTACCAGTCACAGGATTAAATACTTACAGAAGAATACACATTACTTTATTCCTATAAAATAAAAAAAATCCTAACGTGAAAAATTTAAAAGATCCAGAAAAAAGTAGCTTAAAAGAAATACTCAGAGTAGGAATTTTGTTCAGAGAAAGGAAAGGATGGCTGTAGACTTTAGTTGGCAATAAAAATATTTATAAATATTCTGCGAGAACTAAGTGACTAAAAATGGTCATGTCATTACGGCTGCCCCTATGTGACACCCGTATCTCTCCTCCATACCTATGACAGACATTACCTATCGATTATGGAACTTTTCCCTGCTGAACCCAGACACTGTCACATGATTCTCAACCCAAACACTCTAGCCCAGCACATCTCAAACTATTAAATATTTAAGAATCATCTGAGAACTTCTTAGAATGCAGATTTTGATTTACTAGATCTGAAGTGGGGCTCAAAATTCATTTCTAACCAGTCCCATATGAGGCTGATGCTGTATCATGCCATGCTATACTGGTCTGCAGATCACACAGAGTGATAGGGCTCTACACAGCCACCAATGACCGACTGGAGTCAGTTCACAAACTAAAACTTACCAGCTGTTCTGAACAACATGGGTTTTATAAATTATTCAGATGTGTCTTCAAATAAATATTCAATATTAATATTTGATATGAGCATATTTTCAAATGTTTACTGGTCATTTAGGTTTTCTCTTACAGAAACAGCCTGTTAAAACTCATTTTGAAATTTCTGTTTGGTTTTCTACTGGGTTGCTTTTGTCCTATTGATCTACAAAAATTCTTTACATAGTTCTCCCTAGGTATTCACAGGGCAATGCTTCCTGGACCTACATGGATATCAAAATCTGCATATACTCAAGTCCTTATATAAAAAGGGTATAGTTCAACGGACCTTTGAGCAACTCAACAGTTAGATGTTCAAACTCTGCAGTCAAAAATCTGAGTACAATTCATAGTTAGTTCTCTATTTAGTCATTTCCACATGTTCAGAGTCAAGGAACCCAGAACTGTGTAGTACCGTAGTCAGTTATTATTGGAAAAAAACTTGTGTATAAAACAGATATGCACAGCTCAAACCCATGCTGTTCAAGAATGAACTGTATGTGCATATATGTAACCTATGTACATCCTCCTGTATACTTTAAATCTCCAGATTACCTATAATATTGAACACAAAGTAAATGATATGTAAATAATTGCTGGCATATGGCAAATTCAAGTTTTGATATTTGGAACTTTCTGGAATTCCCCACCCCCTCAAATATTTTCAATCTCTGACTGGCTGAATCTGAGGATGCAGAACCAATGGACACGGAGGCCAAGCTGTATATTCATAATACAAACCCTTAACTATTCTGAGTGACAGACCTTTCATTTATGATAGATATATGTTTAGCCTTCAGATCAAGAAAACTGAGGAATAATCAGAGATGGAGTTAGAAAACTGAGGCAAGAAAACTAGGGAGGCTTTGTATGCCCAAGTGAACTGACACTACACTGTAAGTAATGTATTGAATGAAAAAAGGATTCCATGGGCAATCACTTCAGAATACATTAGGTAAAGTTTCTAAGAGCCCTCCCTTAGTATCTTAGTGTGCTTTATAAACCTCTTTTGAGAAACCTATATGCAGGTCAGGAAGCAACAGTTAGAACTGGACATGGACCAACAGACTGGTTCCAAATAAGAAAAGGAGTACATCAAGGCTGTATATTGTCATCCTGCTTATTTAACTTCTATGCAGAGTACATCATGAGAAACGCTGGACTGGAAGAAACACAAGCTGGAATCAAGATTGCTGGGAGAAATATCAATAACCTCAGATATGCAGATGACACCACCCTTATGAGAAAAAGTGAAGAGGACCTCAGAAGCCTCTTGAGGAAAGTGAAACTGGAGAGTGAAAAAGTTGGCTTAAAGCTCAACATTCAGAAACGAAGATCATGGCATCCAGTCCCATCACTTCATGGCAAATAGATGGGGAAACAGTGGAAACAGTGTCAGACTTTATTTTTTTTGGCTCCAAAATCACTGCAGATGGTGATTGCAGCCATGAAATTAAGACACTTACTCCTTGGAAGGAAAGTTATGACCAACCTAGATAGTATATTGAAAAGCTGAGACATTACTTTGCTGACTAAGGTCCGTCTAGTCAAGGCTATGGTTTTTCCAGTGGTCATGTATGGATGTGAGAATTGGACTGTGAAGAAGGCTGAGTGCTGAAGAATTGATGCTTTTGAACTGTGGTGTTGGAGAAGACTCTTGAAGAGTCCCTTGGACTGCAAGGAGATCCAACCAATCCATTCTGAAGGAGATCAGCCCTGGGTTTTCTTTGGAAAGAATGATGCTAAAGCTAAAACTCCAGTACTTTGGCCACCTGATGCCAAGAGTTGACTCATTGGAAAAGACTCTGATGCTGGGAGGGACTGGGGGCAGGAGGAGGAGATGACAGAGGATGAGATGGCTGGATGGCATCACTGACTCGATGGATATGAGTCTGAGTGAACTCTGGGAGTTGGTGATGGACAGGGAGGCCTGGTGTGCTGCCATTCAAGGGACTGCAAAGAGTTGGACACGACTGAGTGACTGAACTGAACTGAGAATGATTAATGTGATATAGTGGTGTACAAGGTGGATAAGAAAAAGCAGACTTTGATTTAATAAACACTCGTTAGTAAAAAGTGATGGCTGCTGCTTCTCAGTCACTTCAGTCGCGTCCGACTCTGTGTGACCTCACAGATGGCAGCCCGCCAGGCTCCCCCATCCCTGGGATTCTCCAGGCAAGAACACTGGAGAACACTGGAGTGGGTTGCCATTTCCTTCTCTAATGCATGAAAGTGAAAAGTGGAAGTGAAGTCGGTCAGTCGTGTCTGACTCGCAGCAACCCCATGGACGGCAGCCTTCCAGGCTCCTCTGTCCATGGGATTTTCCAGACAAGAGTACTGGAGTGGGGTGCCATTGCCTTCTCCAAAGTGATGGCTACATTTAGGAAACTCAGCAAAGAGTGGCAAGTAATAGTAACATAGTTTAATAGGATCAAAAGAAGATTTGTTTCAGGGAAGACTGTGTGTGTCTGGATATTTGATTAGAAAAAAACTGAAGTTCAAGAAAGTAAGTTTTAGAAAATAATATTCATTCTTTTTTAAGTATTGTAACTTTCTGGCATAAATATTTAGGCAGAGCTCTGATTTTACTTTCAAAGGGATAAACTCAACTTTAGAAGATCAGTAGAACTTCAAGAAGAAATATTACAGGAAATATAACAAATGTTATGAAACAATTGCAAGTAAAGCAAAAATAAGTTTTACTTACAGATATCTGGAGGTGCAGTGGCCACATGAGACTCATCAGAACCTGAAGATCCTGCAGTTGAAAAGGCTCTGGGATTGACAACCCTTTTAACTAAAGAGCAAAATCCTGGGAGATAGGAAACCAGTCTGGCTCTGTTACAGAGCACCTAAGAATGACACAAAACCCCAAATTATTCTGGATATAAATGTTATACTAACATAGACAATCTCGGGCAAACCCTCACATTGCAATGTATGTTCTAAAACCAACATTGATTCTACTGTTATTGAGCAACTGCCGCAGAATTAGCATCACACATATTTATAATTTTAAAAATAAACACAAATATTAAAAAAACCACACAAGTACTAAGTTATTTGGGTAAAAATACATGGCTTTCCTAGCAAGGCCAGAATCAAGAGTGCCATACAGGAAGAACAGGAACTTTGAAAAGCTGCCCTGTATTCAGCAGCAACACTAAAAAAGTGGAACAGCTAGTAAGATTCTTCTATTTTCAAAATAAAGAACTTTCAAAACCTCTCCTAGGAAAAAAAAATCCTACTTACTTTCACACTCTTCTTTTACTGCTACTAGATTGTACTGATTATCTCCTATGCTATCTTTCTCTTGATTTTATGGCAATGTCTACTTTCCTCCAGTTTAGCACACATCTTCATGATACCTTTTCTGCACCTGCGTTCATTTGCTAGACTCAGGTCAGTTACAATATGAGTGTGTAAACATCTTTCATGTATAAACTTAATCAAAATAGCTAAGTCAGAATAACTTAATGCAGGGGTTCGCGAACTATAGCGGACTGTAGCCTCCTGTCTGTTCTGGTGAATACAGTTCTATTGTAACACTGACACACCCATTTATGTATTGTCTACGGCTGTTTTCTTGTCATAATTGCGGAGTTATTTCAGAGACTCTGGCCTACAAAGCCTAAAATATTTGCTACCTGGCCCTTTATATTTTAAAACACTGTTGACTCTTAGATTAGTGGAAAACGCGTAAGAACAAATACCATATCATCTGTGAAATAAAAGATTCAAACAATTAAGAGATCCTTGAGGTCATAGGAAAAGTTTCATGGAGGATATACTGGGTTGTGAAGAAACAGAAATTCAGGCACTCACTTCAATGAAGGCCTCTCAGGAAGAAAGGTATGGAGGTCGTTTGCAAAGAGTGACAGGTTCACTGAAGGTGGATGTTAAGTAATGTAGTAAAAAACAGGCTTGAAATTTAACTTATGAGCAACTATACGAGGCTTTATATTTTGTGACACAGACAGGAAAGGGCCTATTACAACAAGATAATAAATCAGAATTTTAACCTGTAGGCAAGGAGGAAGAGAGTTAACTGATTAAAAATAAAGGATGTTTAAGGAATGTACAACTAAGGGTAGAGGAGAGAAAGGAGTGGGATTAGAGACGTGGTATGAAAACTAGTTACCAGGAGGCTGAAATAGTCTAGCCAATTGATACTTTGGAATCATTCTTTTTCCCTTTCATATAGTATTCTGAAATCCAACCTGTGTGTTCTTTGACTGGTCTTTCTATCTCTCTGATAGAATTTCTTACTAATTTTATCTTCCCTTCTCTTACTCCACTTTTCAGTCACATAAAAATACCTACCCAACATTTCCATATTTCTGTCTTTTATATTGCCATAAGATTTCTTCCACTAAAATGCCTTTTCCTTCTCCTCTTAGGCCGGACAAATTCCAACTCTTTCTTCAACATCCAGATAAACTGAACATCCTCCAGATGTCTCCAAAATGCAAGGCCTGTCTCCAGAGCATTCTGTCCACCTGAACACTTAAGCATCCTCCCCTGGCCCTACAGTCTCATCATTAGATTATTATATGTACCATATTCAACTACAAGAATACAATCCTGGGTAACTGTTATGTTACCATGGTAGTTTTCCTAACCCACAACTTTAATTAAATCACCAAAATTTAAAGAATAAAGTCCAAATTACCAAGTCTATCATTCAAAACTCTTTGCTGGTGGTTTAATTGCTAAGTTGCATCCGACTCTTTGTGATCCCACAGACTGTAGCCCACCAGGATCCTCTGTCTGTTGGATTTCCTAAGCAAGAATACTTGAGTGGGTTGCCATTTCTTACTCCAGGGGATCTTCCTGACCCAGGGATGGAACCCAAGTTTCCTGCTTGGCAGGAATCTTCTGTACCACTGAGCCACCTGGGAAAGGCCCAAGATTCTTGTTGCTGCTGCTGCATCACTCGTGTCCAATTCTGTGCGACCCCATAGACGGCAGCCCACCAGGCTCCCCTGTCCCTGGGATTTTCCAGTTAAGAGTACTGGAGTGGGTTGCCACTGCCTTCTCCAAAGATTCTTGTTACTTGATTCCTAAATCCACAATCCAACTTTATTTCCCACTCATCTTTTTCACATATCTTACATTCAGGAAGATAGAAATGACTTCTTGATTTAGATAATCTCACCCATCTTTTAAAATTCAAATGTTTCTCTGATTAAATGAACCCCACTTTCCCCTCTCCACAAAGCTTTGTATCTGTATTGTATCTCTATGTAACTTTTAAAATTAGTTTCTACTTTACTGTAATAGTTTTCATGTATGTTTTATGACCCCTATGGCACGATGCGTTTAAGTAATCAGACAGTTACCGTGAATACCTCTGGCCTATGAGAATAATCTCTCTTGCTCTCATTTTGTAGTATTTGTAAGGTTACTTCCTATACTAAAACTGCTACAAAACCTTCAGTTTACCTACCCAAACAGAAACCGGCTTAAAAATAGATTCTAAGTATTTAACGAAAATAATTTCTTTTAAAATTACCGAAAGGATGCTGGCACTGAATTTATTTCTCAAAAGGAATTTGCATAAATAAATAAAAGTATTGAGAAATATGTTTGTTTTCAAACTACCTTCAAGGCATATTGACCTAATTTCACACCCCTTGTTTCCCTGGACATTTTTGATTCTCTAAGAAACATTATGCCATCAATGCCATTATAATTAACCCGTCCCTCCTTTTCTTAACGAGTTCCCAAAATAATTTATTACTGTACTGCTTCGTAAGAGGTTAATTTACTCACATTGGCCATTTCTGGCGGAAAGGGCAGACGAAAATTATCTTCCCTTTGTAAAGTTATTCCTGGGAAAGGACAAAACAAAACAGGCCGGTGATGGATTAAGCTCTAACAACAGATGACTCGGGTAATGTCCACCACGGCCTACTGGGTGTCCCTTCTTCCGCGACAGGACCGAAGTCCAAGCTGTCCCCGGACCCCAGGAGACCGGAAGTCGCCCCCTGCCCCCAGAGGGCACAAGTCGCTGCCCACTGGAGGCCTTGCAGTTCTCAGCCCGCCCGGTGTGTCTGCGGAAGACAACTCCGACTAGATCCGGGGGAGGAAAGAGGGGCCGTCCACCAGGATGGAGTCCTGAGGCTCCCAGGAGGTATTTTAACACCGATCAGGGTTCTAAACAAGCTGTGAGCAAAGGTTCCAGCAAAGATGAAGGTTGAGGAAGTGAAAAAGATCCTAACGACAGAGTGACAGGACGACCGGGGACAGCGACAGGGGCCCTGTGAGTATCGGGGCAACACCGAGAGCTGTGGCCCAAAGATGGGCAGCTCTGGAGGGGCTAACGCGGGCGGAAACCGTCCGTACCAGTCGCCGCCGCCGCCGCCACAGCCGCCTCCAGCAGTACCAGGCCCGTACTCTTCCCGTCTTCAAAATGGCGGCGCGACGGCAGCGGGAGTGGCGCTGACGCTGGCAGTGACCAGACTGAAGAAGTTGCTTTCGAGCGCATGGATGGGAATGATCCTGGAGCCGATGCTGCGCACGCGCACGGGAGGCCCACGTAGCCCCGCCCTTTCATTGGCTAGTCCACCCCCACGTAGGAGGAGGAAAGGTGAGGCGTGGATAAGGACTTGTGGGATGGAGATTCAAGGCTCCAGAGCTGCGTTGGGCACTCATTTAATTTCGATCATTAACTCACCGATGTATTTGAAAGCCTCCTCTTGTCCCAAGACTTTATTGCTCAAAGGAGGTACAGTTTTCTGTTCTTTGTATCTTTTTTTTATTTCGAAAATAACTGTTTTTGAGAATAGAGCACTTTTCCCCTTTATGTGCCAGACTTTTAATAGGCGCAATAAATATATATCCCACGACGTATTTATAAGGAGTATATCACTTTAAAAATTATTTTTAATTGAAGGATAATTGTTTTACAGTATTGTGTTGATTTCTGCCAAACATCAACATGAATCAGCCATAGGTATACCGATATCCCCTCCTTCTGGAACCTCCCTCCCACTTGCCTTCCCATCCCACGCCTCTAGGTTGTTGCAAAGCCAAGGTTTGAGTTCCCAGAGTCATATAGAAAATTCCCATTGGCTATCTATTTTACATATATTTCCATGTTACTGTGTCTATCCATCCCTCCCTCTCCTTCCTCCCCCGCCTCCCTGAGTGCTGTCCATAAATCTGTTCTCTGTGTCTGTGTGTCCACTGCTGTGCTGCAAATAATTTCATCAGTACCATCTTTCTAGATTCCATATATCTGCATTAGTATATGATATTTGTTTTTCTCTTTCTGACTTCACACTCACTGTATAATAGGCTCTGTATAATAGGCTCAATCACCTCCATTAGAACTGAAGAGTATATCATTTTAATTTGTCATTTGTATTTTGAAAAGTTAACTGAAGTCCATACTTTATTCATACTGATATTTTTTGATGGGTCATGTTGGGCAAGTTAGTCTCTTTATGCTTTTAGTTTCCTCTCTTCTAAAATAGGAATAATGTAATAGTAGTGCCCAACTCATAGTTCATGAATATTAAATCAGTTAATATGTAGCTAACACATCATTGGAAGGACTGAGGCTGAGGCTGAAACTCCAATACTTTGGCCACCTCATGTGAAGAGTTGACTTCATTGGAAAAGACCCTGATGCTGGGAGGGATTGGGGGCAGGAGGAGAAGGGGTTGACGGAGGATGAGATGGCTGGATGGCATCACGGACTCGATGCAAATGAATCTGGGTGAACTCCAGGAGTTGATGATGGACAGGGAGGCCTGTGTGCTGTGATTCATGGGGTTGCAAAGAGTCAGACACGAATGAGAGACTGAACTGAACTGAACTGAACGACTGAACTGAACACATATAGTGTGTGTGCGTGCAGCTGAGTGCGCTTGCACACACACACACACACACACACACACCCACACACACACCAGTGAGCTGAGAATTTGAATTACTTACAACTCATTCTTTTTTCATTCCTGATCATTTCACCTTCAAGTCTGCTTACTAGTCCAGGTTATATAACACGATTTTTGGTTGAATGATGATTATAAGCTTTTGAGACTGGGAACCATATGTTATTCATCTTTGCCAGGATAGAAAATCACCTGTCATCTAGAGGTGGGAGTGAACAGCGGTATGGCAGGAGGCTGTCAGGAATAACTTCATAGTGTAGGTGATGCTTGATCAGCATTTTGAAAGATGAGTAGTTGTTTGTCTGAATGCCAAGAAAAGACATTACAGGGGTGAGGACATTCAGTCAAAGGAAGCAGTGTGGACAGAGATACAGAATCCAAAACACTATGGGCAGTTGAGAATATCCACAAATAATCTAACGATTGAGTTGGAGGTGGACAGGGGCCAGATCATAATCAGTCTTCAGTGAACTATTGAGGTAGATGCAATCCTGGAAGCAACGGGTTACTGGGCAAATTTAAGCCATCATGGCATTGTCAGATATGTGTCTTGGGAAGATCCCTGGGCTTCAGTATACAGGATAGGTTGGAAGAATGTGGAATTGGACCTGGAGCAAGTGGTTAAGAGACTATTGCTGTGCCCATGAGAAAGAACATGGCACCCTGAATTAAGGGCAGGGGGAAAATTGAGAAATCAGGACTGTATAGCTCTCCATTAGTTGCAGACAAGGAAAAGGACACATTGAAGATGATTCCTACATTTTTGACTTAGGATTCTTGGTGACTAGAGTTGCTTTTGCTGAGATTGGGAATCCAGGAATATTAATTTGTGGAATGTATGCTATGTGGTGGCACTCGTATAGGGATTTTCCATTCTTTAATTCTCATAACAATCCAGAAAATAGACATAGTATTATCCTCATGTTAAATATGAAGAAATTAAAGCACAAATGGCTTACGTATATTTCTGAAGCTTCCAGGGCTGGATTTAAATCTCAGTCTGTTAGGTTTAAAAATAGTGTTTTCTTTACCATAGGTGTTGTCTCCTAGGAAGAAAATAGGTTTTAGGGGAACGATAATAAATTTGGCTTGGGATATCTTGAATTCTGAGATGCCTGAGGGGCATTCATATGTAGTTGTTAGTAAGTTATTGGACAATAGGCCTGTTGCTCAGGAAAGTGGTTTATGTGGGAGACAGAGATTAGAGAGTCATTGACATATGGGTAGCAGGAACTCCTTAACCTGTAGTTCAATAATGGGCTTTAAGAGAAGAAGGTCTGTGAAACTCCTGAAAATGTATGCAAATTTTTGTATATTTGTAAGCAGATCCATTTCCACCCCCTAGGAAGTCAGCACATAGCTTCTTCAGATTCTTAAAGTTCATGAGTGAAAAGATCAAGAACCACTAGTGTAGCATGTAAAAGAAAAAGGGCAAAAGTCAGAAGATTAGGTTATATAAATTAAAGGAGCAGTAGAAAAAAAACTAGTAATAGAGACTGAAAATTTTCAGTTAGAGGGTCAAAGGAAATAAAGAGAGAGTGTTCTAGGCAGGAAGAAGATAATTGCTTAGTTATATTCAGTTCAGTTCAGTCGCTCAGTCGTGTCCGACTCTTTGCAACCCGATGAATTGCAGCATGCCAGGCCTCCCTGTCCATCACCACCTCCCGGAGTTCACTCAGACTCACGTCCATTGAGTCAGTGATGCCATCCAACCATCTCATCCTCTGTCGTCCCATTCTCCTCCTGCCCCCAATCCCTCCCAGCATCAGAGTCTTTTCCAATGAGTCAGCTCTTCACATGAGGTGGCCAGAGTATCAGAGTTTCAGCTTTAGCATCATTCCTTCCAAAGAATACCCAGGGCTGATCTCCTTTAGAATGGACTGGTTGGATCTCCTTGCAGTCCAAGGGACTCTCAAGAGTCTTCTCCAACACCACAGTTCAAAAGCATCAATTCTTCTGCACTCAGCCTTCTTCACAGTCCAACTCTCAAATCCATACATGACCACCGGAAAAACCATAGCCTTGACTAGATGGACCTTTGTTGGCAAAGTAATGTCTCTGCTTTTCAATATGCTATCTAGGTTGATCATAACTTTCCTTCCAAGGAGTAAGTGTTTTTAGTTTTATGACTTTTATCACCATCTGCAGTGATTTTGGAGCCCCCAAAATAAAGTCTGACACTGTTTCTACTGTTTCCCCATCTGTGTCCCATGAAGTGATGGGACCAGATGCCATGATCTTCGTTTTCTGAATGTTGAGCTTTAAGCAAACTTTTTTCACTCTCCTCTTTCACTTTCCTCAAGAGGCTTTTTAGTTCCTCTTCACTTTCTGCCATAAGGGTGGTATCATCTGCATATCTGAGGTTATTGATATTTCTCCCGGCAATCTTGATTCCAGCTTGTGTTTCTTCCAGCCCAGCGTTTCTCATGATGTGTTCTGCATAGAAGTTAAATAAGCAGGGTGACAATATACAGCCTTGACATCCTCCTTTTCCTATTTGGAACCAGTCTGTTGGTCCATGTCCAGTTCTAACTGTTGCTTCCTGACCTGCATACAGGTTTCTCAAGAGGCAGGTCAGGTGGTCTGGTATTCCCATCTCTTTCAGAATTTTCCACAGTTTATTGTGATCCACACAGTCAAAGGCTTTGGCATAGTCAATAAAGCAGAAATAGATGTTTTTCTGGAACTCTCTTGTTTTTTCCATCATCCAACAGATGTTGGCAATTTGATCTCTGGTTCCTCTGCCTTTTCTAAAACCAGCTTGAACATCTGGAAGTTCACAGTTCATGTATTGCTGAAGCCTGGCTTGGAGAATTTTGAGCATTACTTTACTTGCATGTGAGTTGAGTGCAATTGTACGGTAGTTTGAGCATTCTTTGGCATTGCCTTTCTTTGGAATTGGAATGAACACTGACCTTTTCCAGTCCTGTGGCCTAGATGCTATAAAAAGTGTTGTTGAGGGCCAAAACCAATCCATTGTATTTGATAACTAAGGCAATGGTGACTTTGCCAGAGGAGTCTGAGTGGAGTAGTGGGTGGGAGGAATGGAATTTTGATAACTGGGTATTCAAAGGATGAAACACAATCCCTTGAGGGAAGAGACTTTTCCTGTTTGTTCACTGTAGTCCTGGGAGTTCACTGTACTCCTGACACAGCAAGATGATCAGTAATTTGTTGAAAGTTAAACAGATGAAGAAGTGGTGGCCATTAGCCAGCATGTGTGTGTGCTAAGTCGCTTTAGTTGTGTCTGACTCTTTCTGACCCTGTGGATTGTAGCCTGCCAGGCTTCTCTGTCCATGGAATTCTCCAGGCAAGAGTATTGGAGTGGGTTACCATGCCTTTCTCTAGGAAATCTTCCAAACCCAGGGATCAAACCAGCATCTCTTGCCTTGTCTCCTATATGGCAGGCAGATTATTTCTGAGTCACCAGGGAAGCCCCATAGCCAGCATACCCCAGTGGTGAAAAATCTGCTGCCATGCAGGGGATTTGGGATCAGTCCCTGGGTTGGGAATATCCCCTGGAGAAGGAAATGGCACCCCATCCAAGTATTCTGCCTGGGAAATCCCATGGACAGAGGAGCATGGTGGGCTATAGTCCATGCGGTCACAGAAGAGTTGGACACAACTTAGTGACTAAACAACAATAACCAAAAGTAACAGCCTCTTTCTGCTCTATTTCCAGGCTCTGTCCTACAAGAGCGTTTATCTACCCAACAACTGGGCTGGGGGAGTAGTAGTGTCTCCATAGCATAAACGAGGAAACTGTGATTCAGAGAGGCTAAGTAAACTGCCTGATGCCACACAGCTACATGCAGTGATGAATATGAGTTTCAAACTTGGATTTGTCTGGCTCCAAAATCTCTGTTTCTTCCATGACAGTAAAACAAAGGAGGAGAAGAACGAGAGGTGAGCATGTCTCTCAACTGTTATCCCAGTTTTCCCTTACTATTTGCTTTCTTCCTTTCTCTCTCTTGGATTGTTCTTATTCTTTGGAGACAAAGCAGGGTCTTCATACAACTATAATGATTGATCATAGTACCAGATTATGAGATTATTCAGAGGCCTATATGTAATCCTTGGGGTTTTCTTTCTCATCTCTCTTTCTCACAGCTGCCTGCATTAATACTTTCTGAAAAACACAGCCTTTTAAGAATTTGCATGGCTTCTACTAATTCTCAGTAACAAAGGATACATATGTAAGCAAACTGAGGAATATATAGTCATCATTGCATGTTCAACTTGGAAAGACTGTTGTATTGCAGCTAACTCTTTCTGTAAAAAACAATAGGATTATAAAAGCAAACAGACAAGAGGGAATATTTTCTGCTGAGACATGCATATCTAAAGTACATTCGAAGTTTAGAGACAATATTCTCTGTTATTATTTTTTAAAAGGTTCGTGGAACTATTAGCTGGTTGCAAGAAAATAATGAGTAAAAAAGGATAATGATATAAATTAAAAAATGGTGTGAATAAAAGAAAAAATGTGTGAACACTTGGTTTTTATTCTTTGATTTGGTTATGGAACGCAACTATTGAGAACACATATGTTTAAGTTGCCTGTATCTGTTGCAATCGCTCTTTAGTGTTTGATACATTAAAACAGGCATAGTTTTGGGCCATTTCTAAAAACTCAAGATTTTCCTGGAAACCCCTTGTATGTTCCAGCTATCCATTGCTAGGTGGTGATTGTGGCTGTTACAGAGAAATGTTACAGAGTGAATGTTATTTGTCTCTAGGACATAAGGGAGGAAGAGCCCTCAATTTAATATTTTGTTTTTAGCTTGAATGTGATTTATACATGCTGTCACTGGACTTTAATTGTGATATTAAATACAAAAATTGCCGATGTGCTCTTTGTCTCTCTCATCATTACAGTGGAGACAATATCATAGACGTACATGATATATATGAGATAATCCATGTAAAGATAGTCCATGTGAAGATATGAGACTGTATGATACATACATACATACAGTCCCTGTAAAGAGTTTAGCACAGTGCCTGGCACTTAGCAAGTGTGCAATAAATGTTAGCTTATATCATCTTCCTCATCATCATTGTTTGGCATCATCATTTGTCATCATCTTTGCACTCCATCCTCATAGGGAGATGATAATGTGGTAAGGAGCTGTGGCTCCTACATATGTGCACTGGCTTATCAGGGGTGATGATGCTGCCTAGGCCCTCCTCTCTATTTGGTACCAGGAAATGGTTTGGTCTAGAAAGGAACAGGCATGGATTTATGTGGGACTCAGGATGTTGGCCTGTTTTGTTCTGAGCTACTTCTTTTGAGGTGATGTTGGCTATATTTTAGGACTTAAAGCATAACATCAGAGCAGACAATAGGAGTGAGAAGATTTAAGCAAAATCTGATTAAACACTGAGTGAGAAGCATCCATAAGTCACATTTTGCAAACTTAGGATTCAGGCTGTGGTGATCTAGCTACATAGAGAAAGTGGAAATGCTTCAATTTGAAATGAGGGTATAATGCTACCTGGGAGCTTGTTGAAAAGACAGAGTCTCTGGCTCCAAACCCAAAATTGTTGCCACAGGATCTGTGTTTTAACAAGATCCATAGTGATTCATATGTACAATAAAGTTCTCTTGAATGAGATTCACCAGGAGGTAGAAAAGAGACGGTAGCATTGGGCCTTGCATAATGTACATACCCCATGTATATATAGAATCAGAATCTATAAGAGGCTAAGGAAACTATGTTTTAACCCTCAGGGAACTTTTGTTTTTTATGAACACTGGAATTTGAGGACCACAAGTAAAAGATTAAACTGTGCTGGGGAGAAGTGAAATACACATTGTGAACACTAGCTGCCGCTACTCTACAATTTAAAAATGGCCCCGATCATTAACAGCTAAAAGAATTATAAGAACGTCTAAATTTTCAGTATATAGGTCTAAGGAAAATGAACTGTAAGTTAAATGGAGTTGGATTTTCCTATGATTTTATTAAAGACCTCTAGGACATATGATTGACTTACAAAGAGAAGTGCTTGGAGATTTAGAAATTTTGGGTACATGTGAATAAAAGTACATCTAAAGAATAATGTCTCTTTGTACTTGGGGAAGCAAAGTGAGTGTATGTGGTTTAAAAGCCAGACTGGAGTCCACAGGCAAAGTATATAAGGCAGCTCAGTGACTCATTTAGAATATCTTTTCCTTTTCCTGACCTTATGTAACAATGTTAATTTTATGCTGGGTTTCCCAGATATTTAATTTTTATCCGCAGTTTAGGATTGAAAGGCTTGTGTGTGCTGTTCATGTGAACATTGTCTTTATTTGTGAACACTGCACCATACTCAGGGACTTGGATTCAAGTTCTGTCTTCTTCGTCAAGTCCGTATGGATCTGCATAATGTTGCCTTAATATCTGTGAGCCTTGAAATAGGCATAAAAATGCCCACATAAGGGCTGTCATGAGGAGGACCCAGGTAATACAAAATTTATGAAATGTTTTATACATTTTAAAGTATTAAATAAGTGCAAAATATTATTTGAATGCTTGCAACATTGGGCCTCTGCTTTGGTACTGGTCTTTGAACCCCCCATCAAAGCACCTTTTCCATAAAAATGACTCTGGTTCTGTTAAGAGCCTAGTTATTTTCCCCCAACTAGATCTTTTAGTTTACTTCATATAGGGTTGACTGATAAAATATAGGACTCTCGGTTACATTTGAGTTTCAGATAAACAGTGCATAATTTGTTAGTATAAGTAGGACTTAGATATTGAATGGCAGTCTGGCAAATTTAACTCAAAGCAAACTAAGGACATCGTTCCATGTTTATATTTCTACACCTGAACCTTCTATTTTGCCTGATATGGAAAAAAGTCTGGTTCGAAAAAAATGTAGGTCTAAAAATGGTTTCAGAGAGTTATTGCTAACTGAAAGCTCACATCTTCAAAATGTTTATATTTCCTGTCTAGAAATGGCTTGCTTGGGCTTATACTCTAAAGACTGCTTGGAGGAAAATAGGCCTCTTAATTAATCCTTGAAATTATTTTTCATTTCTGTGATAGTCTGTTACTCTTTTGATTGTTCATTAATATCTCTTTTTCCTACTGTGTGGTTGTGGGACTAGAAGGAGGGAAAGCCTGAATCGCCAAAATGAAAGCCACTCAGATGTTGATGCATTTCTGATACAACAGTCTCTTGACAATTATAATCATGCAGCAGATGATGCTATTAAAATGTATAGACTAGGTAGAGAGAGCCCATGGCCCAGTGACGGAGAAGCATAAGGAAAGGGGGGAGTGAGGTATGTGCTAAGTGTTGAGAAAGAGTTGTCTTGAGGAATTATTTGCAGTTTCAAAGTACTTGAGGATAATATACAAAATGGGGTTTAACTCAATAAAATAAATCCAAAATTACACTTTGACGGGTATACCCTGGAGTAGAATGAGGAATCACCCTAGGATTCCTGATGTACCGAACAGCCAAATCTAACAGGAAACCCTGGGAAGGTAACTGAGGAAAAATGGCACCTTTGGGCTTAGCTGTGGACAGCGGAGCTTGGTGGGCTACAGTCCATGGGGTCACAAAAGAGTTGGGCACGACTTTGTTCAGTCGCTAAGTTGTGGCTAACTAACTCTATGTGACCCTGTGAACTGCAACATGCCAGGCTTCCTTGCCCTTCACTATCTGCTAGAGTTTGCTCAAACTCATGTGCATTGAGTTGATGATGCCATCCAACTGTCTTATCCTTTGTCACCTTGTTCTTCTTTTGCTTTCAGTTTTTCCCGGCATGAGGGTCTTTTCCAATAAAGTGGTCATGACTGAGCAACTAAGCACAGCACAGCACAGCGACTAAATAACAGTGGTAATATGCACCTCTGGACGCTAGGTGGCGACATATAGCAACATGAAGATTTTGCAGTTTGTGGAAGAGATGCTGAATTAATGGGGGAGGGGTTGTGAGATGAGTTTTGGTTTCCTGCTGTTAACACAGAGCTCTTCAATTTCTGATAGACTGTGCCTTCCACTGTGATCTTATGAAACTTCAATAGGGGCAGGGATTGGGTCAGAACCACCACTAGTGATTTCCTTCTTTTAGTTTCTTCCATTTTAAGAGGTAACTTCACACTTCTGCGAAGCACTTAATTAGTCTTATCTAGTATCCAAACTTGATACCTGTATCCAAATTTAGATAGAGACATGGTGCAGTTGTTTACTTGGTATTTGGGGCCACTAGAGGGAGCCAGAGAGAAGAGCGACATTGCACTAGGTGATCCGAGCCACCACTGAGGGGTAAGGCTGTACTCCTGGACTGCGTGTTCCTGTCACTAAGAACATTTGTTGATCTGCTGACTGATTGCAGTGGGAGTATCCCCTGGACATGCTGAAAGCCCAGTACCCTGTCATTTGAGTCGAGCAGGCCCTTCACCAGCCCATGGGAATATCAGTGATTATCCTACTCCGGCATTAGTTTCCTGTTTTCTTTACGGTTTGATGATGTTGGGTGGTATCAGTGATGCATGCTTGCTCATTGCTTGGAGAAGCTTTTGTCTTTAGAAAAGTATATAGACTCTTGGATCAGGTAAATTATTTTCTCTGTTTTAATTTGTATTGATATTTCTTGAATTCCTAGAAAATCACTTGCATATCAAATGATCATTGAAACCTTTTCTCCATCGTTTTTGGAATTTCCTCTTGTGTTTATGCCCCTTTTCCTGCCTAAGTAAAACAGAATGATTTAATTAGAATTTGGGGATGAAATCTACTAAGCCTATATTCTCAACAAAAATGTGGGATTTAAGTTAATTTTCATGCCCCAGTTTGTATCCCTTTGCCCCCTTTACATGGTCAGTTTTATCTTCAGCTGTCTTCTGATATTACCTACTGTTAGCTAAGCAGATTATGCTTGTTCTCATCTGAGCCTTTCTCACCCTGTTAATACATGCTGGTATGCCCTGTCTCCCTGCTTTTCAGGATTCAGCTCCAAGGCATTTCCTTTAAGACGTTTCTCTGGGTAATTCACACTAATCTGCTGTGAAAGCAGGAAACTAGGAAACTGCACCATAGACTAATACTCAAGGGAGCTCATGATTGTAACCTAGGGTCAGCTACTTTCTGATTGGTTTACACATGCGCATATGCACACATGCGCGTGTGCACACACACACACACACACACACACAGCTAGCTAGATTACAAGCTTTTTGAACGTGAGGACTACAACCCAATGACATCTAGCTGTATGATGTATATTGAATATACATACTCAATAGATGTCCTTTTATCCATTTCTGTGATCCCAAAGCGTTAAACATAGATTTTCAATCACTGTCCGTTGAAACAGCTGAAGAATTGATTTATACTGCTCTGCTGAAATACTAACTTTCTGATAATATTAGATTGTGCTATCTATTGTGAAAAACTTGGTAATCATCAGCATAGACCTTACAAGAGCTACTTTAAGCCTTCGGCTCCTCCATAAGAAATTCCCAAGGCCACTACAATCCTATTTTCTCCTATTTTTAAAATACTCCATTATCTTATCTACTTTCATCATATCTCTATTGATCAAATGCATAAGGTTAAAATCTATAGTGTAGTATTAATACTGCTGTCTACCTGTTAGGGTTGTGATGATTGGATGACTTGATATATTTAAAGTACTTAAAATTTTCCTGGCATTTAATAAGTGATTGGTTGGTGTTGTTTATTATTGATGTAAGATTGCTCCTTGTTTTATGTACACAGAGCTTGTCTTATCACCTAGATTATAAACTTTCAGGGACAGGTATCTGCATTTTAATCTCTTAGAAAATGAAATAGTGCCTTTTCATTCTAATTATTGGTAGTTTGTGTCTTTTTTCTTTTCCTGATTAGTCTGACTAGAGGTTTATCGATTTCATTGACTCGTCTCCTAGTAATAGTTTTTTTGGTTTCATTGTTTTTGTACTGTTTTTCTGTTTTCGATACCATTGATTTCTGCTCTTTATTACTTTCCCCACTTACTTTGGGTTTAATTTTCCATTCTTCTTTTAGTATTTTTACAGTAGAAACTTAAATAATTGATTTGAGACCTTAGCGTTCACTATATTTTCTCCTCTAAAGTCTGCTTCAGCGGCATTCCATAAATTTTGATTGCTTTAATTATTTGGTTAAATTTTTTTCTGTTTTTCCTTACTACTTTATTCATGAAGTGTGTTGTTTGATTTTCAAATAGTTGGGGCTTTCCCATAATATAGCCCCTATCAATTTCTAGTTTAACTCTTGATAGACATAGAACATACTCTATATCTTTTCAATTCTCCTGAGTTTATTGAGACACTTTATGACCCCTGAATAGGATCTAATTTGGTGAATGTGCAGCATGTGCTTGGAAAGTTTGTGCTTTCTGCTGTTGTTGAGAGTGTGTGTGTGTGTGATGTGTGTGTATTCTCAGTCATGTCTGACTCTTTGCGACTCCCTGAACTGTAACCTGCTAGGCTTCTCTGCCCAGGGGATTTCCCAGGCAAGAATACTAGAGTGGGTTGCCATTTCCTACTCCAGGGGATCTTCCTGACCCAGGGATTGAACCTGTGTGTCTTGTGTCTCCCTCATTGGCAGGTGGATTCCTTACCACTGGGAAGCCTGTTGTTGAATGTAGTGTTGTATTTATTTATTTATTTTTTAGGTCAGGTTAGTTGATAACCTTGTTCAAATTTTCTGTGTTCTCGACTTTCTGAATCTTTATTCTGTTAATTTCTGAGAGATGTCAGTCTCCAACTATAACTAAGATTTTTTTGTCACTTTTCAGATTTACATTTTGTATTTTGAAATTCTGTTAATACTTATGTACACATTTAGGATTCTTATAGCCTCTTGATGAATTAACCCCTCTATCATTGTGAAATGTCCTTGTTTATTCAAGATAATATTTTTTGTTCTGAAGTATACTTTGTCTTATATTAATATTATCACTCAAGTTTTCTTTGGATTAGTATTAGCATGCTATATGTTTGTCCATCCTTTTTGCTTTTAAGCTATCTATGCCTTTGATGACACCACCCTTATGGCAGAAAGTGAAGAAGAACTAAAGAGCCTCTTGATGAAAGTGAAAGAAGAGAGTAAAAAGTTGGCTTAAAACTCATCATTCAGAAAACTAAGATTGTGACATCTGGTCCCATCATTTCATGGCAAATAGATGAGGAAACAGTGGAAACAGTGGCTGACTTTATTTTTCTGGGCTCCAAAATCACTGCGGATGGTGATTACAGCCATGAAATTAAAAGATGCTTACTCCTTGGAAGGAAAGTTATGACCAACCTAGATAGCATATTCAGAAGCTGAGACATTACTTTGCCAACAAAGGTCTGTCTAGTCAAGGCTATGGTTTTTCCAGTGGTCATGTATGGATACGAGAGTTGGACTATAAAGAAAGCTTAGTGCAGAAGAATTGATGCTTTTGAACTGTGTTGTTGGAGAAGACTCTTGAGAGTCCCTTGGACTGCAAGGAGATCCAACCAGTCCATCCTAAAGGAGATCAGTCCTGGGTGTTCATTGGAAGGACTGATGTTGAAGCTGAAACTCCAATACTTTGGCCACCTGATGTGAAGAGCTGACTCATTTGAAAAGACCCTGATGTTGGGAAAGATTGAGGGCAGGAGGAGAAGGGGACAACAGAGGATGAGATGGTTGGATGGCATCACCAACTCAATGGACATGGGTTTGGGTGGACTCCGGGGGTTGGCGATGGACAGGGAGGCCTGGTGTGCTGAGGTTCATGAAGTCGCAAAGAGTTGGACATGACTGAGCATCTGAACTGAACTGATGCCTTTTATTTAAAGAGTTTTGCAGTCGTTGTGGGGGGTCAGTATGGCAATCTCTGCTTTTTAATTGGCATGCTTAAACTATAGTCATTATTCATATGGTTGCATTTGAGTTTGCCATCGTGCTGTTTATTTTCTATTTGCCCCACCTGTTCTTTGTTCATTTTTCCTTTTGCCCTTCCTTTTATTGAGAGTAATTGACTTTTTATAATTATATTTTATTTACATTGTTGGATTATGCCTCTTTGTTTTGTTTTGTATTAGTCTCTTTTGGGTTAACAATATGTGCCTTCAACTTCTCACGGTCCGCTTTCAAATGATACTGTACCTTTTCACGTGTAGTATAAGAACCTCACAGCAGTATACTTCTATCTCTTTATCCTTTGTGCTATTGTTGCCATATAGTTTACTTCCACAATTGCTGTAAATCCCAAAGTATAATGTTATCAGTTGTGCTTTAAGCAGGCAATTATATATACTTTTATATAATTACTTCATGTTTGTAACAATTTTATTTAGAAAAAAATTTTAATTGGCGGATAATTGTTTTGCAGTTTGTGTTGGTTTCTGCCATCCAACAATGCGAGTCAATCATAGTTTTACATACCCCCCGAAACACACACACACACACACACACACGCACGCTGCCTCCCTGCTGAACCTCCTTTCCCCATCCCGTCCCACCCTTCTAGGTCATCACAGTGCTCCAGGCAGAACTCCTTGTGTTATATTGCGGCTTCCCACTAGTTGCCTATTTTTACACACGGTAGTGTTTATCTGTCAGTGCTACTTTCTCAATTTGTCCCACCCTCTCCTTCCCCCACTGTGTCCACAAGTCCATTCTCTATGTCTCTGTCTCCACTTCCTCCCTGTTAATAGGTTCATCAGTAATATTTTTCTAGATTTCATATATATGCTTTAATATATGCTATTTACTTATTTTTCTCTTTCTGACTTAACTTCACTGTGTAACGGGCTCTAGGTTCATCTACCTTGCTATAACTAACTCAGATTAATTTCTTTGTGTGGCCGAATAGTATTCCTTTGTATATATGTATATGTATTGCATCTTCTTTGTCCATTCATCTGTCAGTGAACATCTAGGTTGCTTCCATGCCCTGGCTTTTGTAAATAGTGCTTCAGTGAACATTGGGGTACATGTGTCTTTTTGAATTGTGGTTTTCTCAGGGTATATGCCCAGTAGTGGGACTGCTGGATCATATGGTAGTTTTATTTCTAGTTTGTTAAGGAATCTCCATAATATTCTGTATCAATTTATTTTCCTACCAACAGTGCAGTAGGGTTTCTCCACATCCTCTCCAGCATTTAGTGTTTGTAGATTTTTTTTGATGATGGCCATTCTGATTGGTGTGAGATGACACCTCATTGTAGTTTGGATTTTCATTTCTCTAATAATCATCAATGTTGACCATCTTTTCATGTGTTTATTGGCCAGTCTGTATGTCTTCCTTGCAGAAATGTCTGTTTATACCCATCTTTTGACTGGGCTTCTTGTTTCTCTGATACTGAGCTGTATGAACTGCTTATATATATTGGAAGGTAATCCTTTGTCAGTTGCTTCATTTGTGATTATTTTCTCCCATTCTGAGAGCTGTCTTTTCAGTTTGTTTATAGTTTCCTTTGCCGCACCGAAACTTTTAAATTTAATTAGGTCCCACTTGTTTATTTTTGTTTTTATTTCCATTACTCTAGGAGGTGGGTCAAAGAGGATCTTGCCGTGATTTATGTCAAATAATGTACTTTCTATGTTTTTCACTAAGATCTTTATAGTTTCTGGCCTTACATTTAATTCTTTAATCCATTTTCAGTTAATTTTTGTGTATGGTGTTAGGAAGTGTTCTAATTTCATTCTTTTACATGGTAGCTGTTCAGCTTTCCCAGCACGACTTATTGAAGGTCTCGTCTTTTCTCCATAGTATATTCTTGCCTCTTTTGTCAAAGATAAGGTGCCCATAGGTGCATAGGTTTATTTCTGGGCTTTCTATCTTGTTCCATTGGTCTATATTTCTGTTTTTGTGCCAATGCCATACTGTCCCGATGAGTGTAGCTTTGTAGTATAGTCTGAAGTCAGGAAGGTTGATTCCTCCAGCTCCATTCTTCTTTCTCAAGATTGCTTTGGCTATTCAGGATCTTTTGTGTTTCCATACAAAGTGTGAAATTTTTGTTCTAGTTCTGTGAAAAATTAGTAGTTTGATAAAAATTGCATTGGTTTGTACATTGCTTTGGGTAGTATAGTCATTTTCACAATATTGATGCTTCCAATCGAAGAACATGGTATCTCTCTCTATTGATTTGTGTTGTCTTTGATTTCTTTCATCAGTGTCTTGTAGTTTTCTGCATACCAGTCTTTTGTCTCTTTCAGATCATTTCAGTTCAGTCACTCAGTCGTGTCTGACTCTTTGCGACCCCATGAATAGCAGCACGCCAGGCCTCCCTGTCTATCACCAACTCCTGGAGTTCACTCAGACTCGCGTCCATCGAGTCAGTGATGCCATCCAGCCATCTCATCCTCTGTGGTCCCCTTCTCCTCCTGCCTCCCAATCCCTCCCAGCATCAGAGTCTTTTCCAATGAATCAACTCTTCGCATGAGGTGGCCAAAGTACTGGAGTTTCAGCTTTAGTATCATTCCTTCCAAAGAAATCCCAAGGCTGATCTCCTTTAGAATGGATTGGTTAGATTTCCTTGCAGTCCAAGGGACTCTCAAGAGTCTTCTCCAACACCACAGTTCAAAGGCATCAGTTCTTCGGTGCTCAGCTTTCTTCACAGTCCAACGCTCACATCCATACATGACTACTGGAAAAACCATAGCCTTGACTAGATGGACCTTAGTTGGCAAAGTAATGTCTCTGTTTTTCAATATGTTATCTAGGTTAGTCATAACTTTTCTTCCAAGGAATAAGTGTCTTTTAATTTCATGGCTTCAGTCAACATCTGCAGTGATTTTGGAACCCCCAAAATAAAGTCTGACACTTTATCCACTGTTTCCCCATCTATTTCCCATGAAATGATGGGACCAGATGCCATGATCTTCGTTTTCTGAATGTTGAGCTTGAAGTCATCTTTTTCACTCTCCACTTTCACTTTCCTCAAGAGGCCTTTTAGTTCCTCTTCACTTTCTGCCATAAAGGTGGTGTCATCTGCATATCTGAGGTTATTGATGTTTCTCCCAGCAGTCTTGATTCCAGCTTGTGCTTCTTCCAGCCCAGCATTTCTCATGATGTACTCTGCATATAAGTTAAAGAAGCAGGGTGACAATATACAGCCTTGACGTACTCTTTTTCCTATTTGGAACCAGTCTGTTGTTCCATGTCCAGTTCTAACTATTGCTTCCTGACCTGCATATAGGTTTCTCAGGTAGGTATTTTATTCATTTTGCTGCAGTAGTGAATGGGATATTTTCCTTAATTTCTCTTTCTGATTTTTCATTGTTAGTGTATAGGAATGCAAGGGGTTTCTATGTATTAATTTTATATTCTGTGAGTTTACTAAATTCATTGGTTAGCTCTGGTAATTTTCTGATAGTATCTTTAGGGTTTTCTATGTATAATATTATGTCATTTGCAAAGAGTGAAACTTTTACTTCTTTCCCAATCTGGATTCCTTTTATTTCTTTTTCTTCTCTGATTTCTGTGGCTAGGACTTCCAAAGCTATATATATATATTTTTTTTCATTATTATTAAATTTATTTATTTTTTTAATTACAATACTGTATTTGTTTTGCCATACATTGACGCGAATCAGCCATAGGTGAACACAGTCTCCCAATGCCGAAGCCCCCTCCCACCTCCCACCCCACATCCTCTACTTGAATCATCCTGTGCATCAGCCCCATGCATCCTGCATCCTACATTGAACATAGATTGGTGCTTCGTTTCTTACAAGAAGGTATACATGTTTCATTGCCATTCTCCCAAACCATCCCACCCTTTCCCTCTCCCTCAGAATCCAAAAGTCCACTCTATACCTCTGTGTCTCTTTGTTGTCTCACATATAGGGTCATCGTTACTGTCTTCTAAATTCCATATATATGTGTCAGTATACTGTATTGGTGTTTTTCTTTCTGGCTTACTTCACTCTGTATAATTGGTTCCAATTTCATCCATCTCATTAGAACTGAGTCAAATTTATTCTTTTTAAGGGCTGAGTAGTATTCCATTGTGTATATGTACCACAGCTTTCTTATCCAATCATCTGCTGATGGACATCTAGGTTGCTTCCATGTCCTGGCTATTATAAACAGCGCTGCAATGAACATTGGGGTACATGTGTCTCTTTCAATCCTGGTTTCCTCGGTGTGTATGCCCAGCAAGGGATTGCTGGGTCATAAGGCAGTTCTATTTGCAATTTTTAAGGAATCTCCACACTGTTTTCCATAATGGCTGTACTAGTTTGCATTCCCACCAGCAGTGTAAGAGGGTTCCCTTATCTCCACATCCTCTCCAGCATTTATTGCTTGTAGACTTTTGGATTGCAGCCATTCTGACTGGTGTGAAATGGTACCTCATTGTGGTCTTGATTTGCATTTCTCTGATAATGAGTGATGTTGAACATCTTTTCATGTGTTTGTTAGCCATCCGTATGTCTTCTTTGATGAAATGCCTATTTAGTTCTTTGGCCCATTTTTTAATTGGATCATTTATTTTTCTGGAGTTGAGCTGCATACGTTGCTTATATATCTTTGAGATTAGTTGTTTGTCAGTTGTTTCATTTGCTATTGTTTTCTCCCATTCAGAAGGCTGTCTTTTCACCTTGCTTATAGTTTCCTTTGTTGTACAGAAGCTTTTAATTTTAATTAGATCCCATTTGTTTATCTTTGCTTTTATTTCCAGTATACTGGGAGTTGGATCATAGAGGATCCTGCTGTGATTTATGTCGGAGAGTGTTTTGCCTATGTTCTCCTCTAGGAGTTTTATAGTTTCTGGTCTTACATTTAGATCTTTAATCCATTTTGAGTTTATTTTTGTGTATGGTGTTAGAAAGGGGTCTAGTTTCATTCTTTACAAGTGGTTGACCAGTTTTCCCAGCACCACCTGTTAAAGAGACTGTCTTTACTCCATTGTATATTCTTGCCTCCTTTGTCGAAGATAAGGTGTCCATAGGTGTGTGGGTTTATCTCAGGGCTTTCTATTTTGTTCCATTGATCTATATTTCTGTCTTTGTGCCAGTACCATACTGTCTTAATGACTGTGGCTTTGTAGTAGAGCCTGAAGTCAGGCAAGTTGATTCCTCCAGTTCCATTCTTCTTTCTCAAGATTGCTTTGGCTATTCGAGGTTTTTGTATTTCCATACAAATCTTGAGATTATTTGATCTAGTTCTGTGAAAAATACTGCTGGTAGCTTGATGGGAATTGCATTGAATCTGTAGATTGCTTTAGGTAGTATACTCATTTTCACTATATTGACTCTTCCGACCCATGAGCATGGTATATTTCTCCATCTATTAGTGTCCTCTTTGATTTCTTTCATCAGTGTTTTATAGTTTTCGATATATAGGTCTTGAGTTTCTTTAGGTAGGTATATCCCTAAGTATTTTATTCTTTTCGTTGCAATGGTGAATGGAATTGTTTCCTTGACTTCTTTTTCTACTTTCTCATTATTAGTGTATAGGAATGCAAGGGATTTCTGAGTGTTGATTTTATATCCTGCAACTTTACTATATTCATTGATTAGCTCTAGTAGTTTTCTGGTCGAGCCTTTAGGATTTTCTATGTAGAGGATCATGTCATCTGCAGACAGTGAGAGTTTTACTTCTTCTTTTCCAGTTTGGATTCCTTGTATTTCTTTTTCTGCTCTGATTGCTGAGGCCAAAACTTCCAGTACGATGTTGAAGAGTAGTGGTGAAAGTGGACACCCTTGTCTTGTTCCTGACTTTAGGGAAATGGTTTCAATTTTTCACCATTGAGGATAATGTTAGCTGTGGGTTTGTCATATATAGCTTTTATTATGTTGAGGTATGTTCCTTCTATTCCTGCTTTCTGGAGAGTTTTTATCATAAATGGATAGTAGACGTGAGATTGGGTGCCGTTGTCTTGTTCCTGATCTTAGAAGAAATGCTTTCAGTTTTTCACCACTGAGAATAACATTTTGTCATATATGGACTTTATTATATTGAGGTAGGTTCCATCTATACCTACTTTCTGGAGAGCTTTTTTAAAAATTATAAATGGGTGTTGACTTTTATTAAAAGCTTTTGCTGCATCTATTGAGATGATCATGTGGTTTTTATCTTTCAGTTTGTTAATATGATGTATTACATTGATTGATATGCATATACTGTGTATATTGTGTATATTGCATCCCTGGGATAAAGCCCACTTGATCATGAAGCATAATCCTTTTAATGTGTTGTTGGATTCTGTTTGCTAGAATTTTGTTGAAGATTTTTGCATCTATGTTCATTAAGATATTGGCCTGTAGTTTTCTTTTTTTTTGTATTTCTTTGTCTCGTTTTGTTATCAAGGTGATGGTGGCCTCATAGAATGAGTTTGGGAGTTTTCCACCCTCTGCAATTTTCTGGATGAATTTGAGCAGGATAAGTGTTAGCTCATTCTATTTTTGGTAGGATTCACCTGTGAAGCCATCTGGCCCCGGGCTTTTGCTTGTTGGAAGATTTTAAATCACAGTTTTGATTTCAGTGCTTGGGACTGGTCTGTTCATGTTTTCTGTTTCTTTCTGGTTCAGTCTTAAAATGTTGTACTTTTCTAAGAAATTTGACCATTTCTTCCAGGCTGTCCATTTTATTGGCGTATAGTTGCTTGTAGTAGTCTCTTATGATCCTTAATCAACTATATTTTTCAGATAGTTTAAAATTAAGAATTTTTCCTTTTACATTCCTCTGCATATTTATCATTTATGGCTTTATTCTATCTTTTGTGAAGTTTTAGCTTCCTGTCTTGTGTTATTTTAGGTATGCCTACAAAGCCTCCTTTACCATTTTTGGAGTGTTGCTCTATTGGTGAATCTGTTGGTGATGAATTCTTCACTTTTATTCATTTAAAATACATATTTATTCATTGTTTTTGAAAGCTATTTTTCCTTGATAAAGAACTATAGGTATACAGTGTTTTTTAGTTTTTTAAATTTTCCTTCTTCCAATGTATTTGGCTTCATAGTCTGGAGCTATTCTTTTTTTTAAAGCCCTGTAGGTAATGTGTCACAGAGTGTCTTATTTTTCCTCCACAATTATAAGATTTTCTTTTTATCATTAGTTTTCCAGCAGTTTGATTACATTGTGCCTTGACATATAGCACCCTTCTGAGAATCCTACTTGATGCTGTGTGTGTGTGTTCCATTCGGGCTTAAGGGGAGATGAACTATATCTGTGACCCCTCTGTGACTCACAGGGGTATTTCTGACTCCTCCTTTCTTGTGGTTGTTTCTCCAACTATGACCCTTTTCTTCAGATGTATGCATAGATGGATAGCCAAAGTCTCAAGTGGACCTCGCTGCAGATCTCTGGACTTCTTTTGTTTGCAGCTACTTTCTCTGAAGTATTATGTTCCACAAGTTCTAACTCTGTTGGTTCACCTGAAGTCTGATCTCTGCGTCTTCAGCTCAGGAAGACTGCTTGACTCTAGGTTGTTGCCTTAAAACTGCATCCAGAAAGTAAGCTGATGAATGTTGCGGTTCCATTGCGTGCTTTCTTCCTCTCAGGCACAGTCTTATACTGCCTGTTCTCCAATGCTTGTAACTCTTTGTTTCCTAAATTTTGTCTGATTTTTTAATTAGTTTTTAACACAGAGGGTGATTGTTGTGGTGAATCCATCCTTTTTAATCTCCATTTTGGCTTGAAGACAAAGTGGTTGTGTATATACTGATGGAGTTGGAAGATGATTCTTATTTGTTGACATACTGCTACTAAAGACCAATGAATGCCCCAGAATTTATGATAGAAGAGGATAGCCAGCAAATTAATGACCAGACCAGCACATATATGAATAGTCCAGTAATTCTCAAGCAATGATAAATAAAAGAATCACAAAGATCCTCTGAATTAGGTTGTTCTTTCAACTGTACATCAACTATGGTGGGAAAATATCATGAAATATGGAGTCCTTTTCTTCTACAATCTCTACAAAGTCTTAGAATTTTAAAATGTATTGCTTTCCTATTTTAGATGGAATAACTGGGGTCCAAAAAGTTCATTCGTTACTTTTCTCTCTGGCAGACAGTTGGCAGGAAGGGTCAGAAAGTATATCTAATATACCAACTTCCTTAATAATGTGTCCACTGGTATAGGTAAATGAAAAGCATCTTTAGTCTTCTGACTTCACATTAGAAGACTTATACGTTTAACTTCCTAATAGATGAATACTTATTGCCTTTCAATTCTACTTGCTTAAAAACAGCTTCTCTTAGAATTTTACTTTGGTATGTTGTTTTAGCTTTGATTCAGTGCAAAACTTAGTGTCTAAATCGCCCTTAAAGAGAGTACTACCTTTTTATGAGCATATTAATGCCATTCAAAATTATGTAAATGTGCATACATGTGAATGTGATAGCTTAAAACTCTGTAAAGGATTATAATCTTAAAATTTTCTTTTATTTATCTTTGAAAGTGTCTTGAATTTTCAAATAAAACTGCTCGCTATTATTATTCATCTTGAGATATTTTTCTAGGAAATAATATGTAAATTCTTTGCTTCTTCAGAAGTTGTTATGGTTTCCCAACGTTATGTGGAATGGTATATTGGGAGGATTTTTCTGTTCTGTGGTAGCTATGTCTATCATGAAAAAATGGTTCAAATCCCCAGTCACAATAAGTTAGTGTTAAATAATATTTAAAATGTTCTGCAAAAGAAAAATCTTAGGATTAATAGAAAAAAATTTTTATATTGGCCAATTGCAGTTTTTAACAATGATTCTTAATATATTCCTCTTTGACATGAATTTCTATATACCAATTATAATGAATCTGACTCTCTAAATCAAAGGAGTTGTTAAAGTCAAATGATCCAATAAACAAGTTTATTTTTAAAAAATGAATAAATAAAGAAAGCTTTTAGCTGCTTAAGATGAGATTGCCCTTTTTACAGAATGTCAAAAAAGTAATCAGTCTTCCTTTCATTAGGCTTATACCTTATCTTTCACATCTCTGGAGACTTTTTATTTTTAAGGAAAGAAAGTTAGAAAGCTCTGGGGGCCAGTGAGAGATAACAACTAAGGCTTTTCAGAGGATTTGATGATAGAGAAAACAGGAATGATTTAGATAGCCATTGCACTCCAAATTCTAGTGTATGGGCTATGCTCCTACAGTCTTTCCATGGTCTTAAAGTGCTGGATTCTGGGCTTCCATATAAAGAAAGGTGAAGATGGAAATATGTTTGATACGAACAAATGCTTGTAAATAGAAAGAATAGTGAGATTTTCAGTAGCTTTCATACTGAATTCTTTTTCTTTTTTGATTATCTACCAGGAAACATGGTCAGGTGATACAATCTTTTAATTATATTTAAAGCTTATGTTTTCTTATATATTATATCGTAATTCTTCTGTGAAGAGAATACCATAAGCAGAATTGAAAAAGGTAGTTCTAGATTTTAACATCTACTTTCAAAATATATTTTATTCACTCCAGAACTACTTCTGAGGAAGCTTTTACATAAAGTTAATATCAAACATTTTAGCATTGGTATATAGTCCCTCTTCAAGTAAACAATCAGGTAATGATTTACCATAAAATATTTTCCTTAATATCTTTAATATGGTCAACATTGTGCTCCAACCATAGGAACACAAAGAAAGTATGAACACTTACAAAGTCAAGGGAAAGAGACTTTAAGTGGAAAATATTTTTAGCATTATGTTTTGACTTACCACTCTGGAGGATGAGGATTAATGCTTTTCAGCTACTTGCTTTGACCATACTTTAGTCCTTTTCTGGTCCTGCCTGCCCCCTAACATGACTGATCAGTAATATTTTTATGAGTGTGCTATTTATTACTCATGGATGAGCCAAGTAGTGTACCACGATCATTCTTTTTCCAAACAACACTTTGATCTCCCTGAAGTCAGGTTTTATTGTTTTTATTTTTTTATTTTTCTATGATTTTATCTCTTCACTTAAACCAAACTCTTCCCTGATTTTGAAAATATCATCTCAAAATTTTCAGGCCTTTTAGGGTTCTATCACATTCATCTCTTTGAATAAATCTCTCCTGATACCTTTTACCTGCTCCAGTCTTATCCCAGTTGCTCTCTAGTTCTATAGCACAGTGTCATCCTGGGCTTTTCCTTCACAGGCCTCCTCTTTCTTATATTATATCCCTTGTTTCCTATGTTTCTTTCTTTTTAATTTATTCTCTTTTATTAGAGGAGTGCATCTTACAGTAGCTTCTTGAGAAGCTTATGTGCCAAATAAAATTTTTGATATTTTTATAAACAAATGGGACCTAATTAAACTTAAAAGCTTTTGTGCATGCTTAGAAACATTTTGATAGCATTTTTATTGAGCTATAATCCACATACCATGAAGTTCATCCTCCTAAACTGCAAAATTCAGTGCTTATTAGATGTACACAAAATTGTGCAACCATCACTAATTTTAGAAAATTATCATCACCCTGAAAACAAGCTACCTAATGTTAGCAGTCACTCTCCATTACTTCTTCCATACAATCCCTGGAAATTATCAATCTACTTTTTATATTTACGAGTTTGCCTATTCTGGACACTTCAAGTAAATTAATCATATAATATAGTCATTTTATGTCTGCCTTCTTTTACCTAGCTTAATATTTTCAGGGTTCATTGATGTTTTAGTATGTATTACTATTTATTTCTTTTTATAACTGAATAGTATTCCATTGTATGGATATACCACAACCTTGAATATTCATTGGAAGGACTGATACTGAAACTGAAGCTCCAGTATCTTGCTCATCTGATGCAAACAGATGATTCATTGGAAAAATCTCTCATGCTGGAAAAGATTGAGGGCAGAAAGAGAAGAGGGCATAAGAGGATGAGATGACTAGATGGTATCACTGATGCAGTGAACAGAAACTTGGGCAAACTTGGGGAGATGGTGTGGGACAGGGAGTCTTGGCATGCTGCAGTCCATGGGGTCGCAAACAGTTGTGCACAGCTGGACTACTGAACAACAACAATCTGTGTTGTTTGTACATTTTGGCTATTATGAATACTTCTACTATAAGCATTCATGTGAAAGTTTTGAATATTTTTGTTTCTTAGGAGTATGAGTGGAATTGCTGAATCAGGGGGTAAGTCTATGATTGACTTTTTGAGGAACTGCCAAACTATTTTCTAAAGTAGCTGCAATATTTTATGTGTCTGTTATCAGTGTGTATGAGGGTTCAAATTTATCCATATCTTTATTAATACTTGTTACTGTCTGTCTTTTTTATTATAGCCATCCTAGTATCTATGAAGAGGTATCTAATTATGGTTTGACACACATTTCTCTAATGAATAATCAAGCATCTTTTTATGTGCTTATTAGCCATTTTATATCTTCTTTGGAAAAATGTTTATTCAATTACTTTGTCCATCACATTATTTTATCTTTCTATTGTTAAGTTGCAAGAGTTCTTCTTATGGTATGGATATAAATCTCATGTGAGTTGTATAATGTGCAGTTTTCTTTCACTTCTGGAGTTATCTTTTCCTGTGCTTGATAGTGTCTTTTGATGGACACAAGTTTTTCTTAATTGAAGTATAGCTGTCCATGCACCTTGTAACAAGCCTGCGGATCCAGCTGCAGACCTTGAGGTGGACCCTTGTCCTAGTGCTAGCCCTAAGGACATGGTCCTGTGAACAGTCTTATACACTCAGAGACCAAACAGGACCCATCCCACCTGAGTCCCTGGCTGATAGGTCTGACAACATGGACCCCACTGTGGAACTAGCAGCAGTGATGTGACCTGGCTCCAACCCCACTGAACTGAAATTCTAGGGACGATACAATCAGCCCAGGGACCCAACAGAAGAAGGTCTTTATCTACTAAAACCAGCCTATAAAGACTGGAAGAGAGTTTGCGCCTTCAAATGCATAGACGCCAACACTAAGCTACATGGATCATAAGAATCAGGCAAACATGACAGCACCAAAGGAAATACTAAAACTCCAATAACCAATTCCAAAGAAATGGAAATCTATAAATTATCTGACAAAGAATTAAAAATAACCATCTTAAAGAAGCTTAATAATACACAAGAGAACACAGACAGACAAATAAAATCAGGGAAGCAGTGAAACAGCAGATTTGAATAACAGCGTAAACCAAATGAAACTGATCAACACCTGGAGAACATTTTTACCCAGCAGCAGCAGAATATACATTCCCCTTAAGCATACATGGAACATTCTCCAGGATATTTCACATTAGGTTACAAAACAGGTCTTAATGAATTTAAGAAGATTAAAATCATATTAAATACCTTTTCTGACCAAAGTGGAATAAAACTAGAAATCAGTAACAGATAAAAACTGGAAAATCCACAAATGAAATTAAACAACATATTCCTGAACCACCACCAGTGGGTCAAAGGAAGAAACCAAAAGGGAAATTAGGAAATACCTTGAGACTGATGAAAATATAGCACACTAAAGCCTATGAGATGCAGAAAAATCAGTACTAAGGGAAGTTATTAGTAATAAATGCTTACATTAAAAAGAAATATCTCATATAAACTACTTTACATCTCAAGGAACTAGCAAAAAGTAATCCCGAAATTAGCAGAAAGAAGGAAATGATAAAGACTCAAGCAGAAATAAATAGAATACATAATAGAAAAGCGATATATAATTATTGAAAATAAGAAAATTTTGTGTTTTAAAGGAAAACAAAATCGATAATTTAGAGACCAAGGAAAAAAGAGAGAAGACTCAAGAAAAATTGGAAATGAAAGAGGATACATTACAACTGATGTCACAGAAATAAAAATCTGAAGAGACTATTGTCTCTTCAAACTGAACAACCTAGAAGAAATAGATAAATTCCTGGAAACATACGTCTTACCAAGACTGAATCATGAAGAAATAGAAGTCTGAACAGATCAATAATGAGTATGGAGATTGAATCAATAGTCAAAAAATCCCAACCAAGAAAAGCTTAGGACCTGTTGGCTTCACTGGTGAATTCTACCACATATTTGAATAAGAATTAATGCCTTTTAAAATTCTTTCAGAAATTGAAAGAAAGGGAATAATTACTTTATGAGACCAGCATTACTCTGCTACCAAAGTCAGATAAAGATGTCATTAAAAACTACAGACTTCTTTCACCAGTGTTTTATAGTTTTCTATATATAGGTCTTTAGTTTCTTTAGGTAGATATATTCCTAAGTATTTTATTCTTTTTGTTGCAATGGTGAATGCAATTGTTTCCTTAATTTTTTTTCTATTTTCTCATTATTAGTGTGTAGAAATGCAAGGGATTTCTGTGTGTTGGTTTTATATCCTGCAAATTTATTGTATTCATTGATTAGCTCTAGTAATTTTCTGGTGGAGTCTTTTGCTGGGGCGCTCCAGAGAAAGAGTGGAGGCAGTGGAACTTCCCTCATCAAAGCCGAGGGGGTCCCGAGGAGAGGTGAGCCTGCTGACCGCAAACCCAGCCCCCTCGGCGAGCGAGAGACAATCAGACACGACAGGGGTTCTGTCGAAGCAGTTCCACTTTATTGTTGCAAACTCCCAGCTTATATAGGCAAGCAGGGGGTGGTTTAGGAGGGACTTTCCATAGTTGCACCAATCACGTTAAAGGTCAAATCATTATGTGCCTTCAGTTGCACCAATCATGTTAAAGGTCAAATCCTCACTTGCATGGAAGTCAAGAGAGCCAATCAAAAACTTTGGCAAACATAGACCCTGCCCCTATCACTTCCGCCAGGCACCATCTTAGTTTCCAACCGCTTCCAACTGTCAAGCTAGGCACCCCCCCTCTTTTTTTTTTCTTTCTCCGAGGTTTCCCATTTAGGGCCCCACAGTCTTTAGGGTTTTCTATGTAGAGGATCATGTCATCTGCAAAGAGGACACTAATAGATGGAGAAATATACCATGTTCATGGATCGGAAGAATCAATATAGTGAAAATGAATATAGTACCCAAAACAATCTATAGATTCAGTGCAATCCCTGTCAAGCTACCAGCAATATTTTTCACAAAGCTAGAACAAATAATTTCACAATTTATATGGAAATACAAAAAACCCTCAAATAGCCAAAGCAATCTTGAGAAAGAAGAATGGAACTGGAGGAATCAATCTGCCTGACTTCAGGCTCTACTACAAAGCCAGTCATCAAGACAGTATGGTACTGGCACAAAGACAGAAATATAGATCAATGGAACAAAATAGAAAGCCCAGAGATAAATCCACACACCTATGGACACCTTATCTTTGACAAAGGAGGCAAGAATATACAATGGAGTAAAGACAATCTCTTTAACAAGTGGTGCTGGGAAAACTGGTCAACCACTTGTAAAAAATGAAATGAGAACACTTTCTAACACCATACACAAAAATAAACTCAAAATGGATTAACGATCTAAACATAAGATCAGAAACTATAAAACCCCTTAAGGAGAACATAGGCAAAACACTCTCTGACATATATCACAGCAGGATCCTCTATGACCCACCTCCCAGAATACTGGAAATAAAAGCAAAAATAAACAAATGGGACCTAATTAAAATTAAAAGCTTCTGCACAACAAAGGAAACTATAAGCAAGGTGAAAAGACAGCCTTCTGAATGGGAGAAAATAATAGCAAATGAAGCAACTGACAAACAACTAATCTCAAAAATATACAAGCAACTCTCGTAGCTCAATTCCAGAAAAATAAACGACCCAATCCAAAAATGGGCCAAAGAACTAAATAGCCATTTCTCCAAAGAAGACATACAGATGGCTAACAAATGCATGAAAAGATGCTCAACATCACTCATTATCAGAGAAATGCAAATCAAAACCACAATGAGGTACCATTTCACACCAGTCAGAATGGCTGTGATCCAAAAGTCTACAAGCAATAAATGCTGGAGAGGGTGTGGAGAAAAGGGAACCCTCTTACACTGCTGGTGGGAATGCAAACTAGTACAGCCACTATGGAGAACAGTGTGGAGATTCCTTAAAAAACTGCAAATAGAACTGCCTTGTGACCCAGCAATCCCACTGCTGGGCATACACACTGAGGAAACCAGAATTGAAAGAGACATATGTATCCTAATGTTCATTGCAGCACTGTTTATAATAGCCAGGACATGGGAGCAACCTAGATGTCCATCAGCAGACGAATGCATAAGAAAACTGTGGTACATATACACAATGGAGTATTACTCAGCCATTAAAAAGAATACATTTGAATCAGTTCTAATGAGGTGGATGAAACTGGAGCCAATTATACTGAGTGAAGTAAGCCAGAAAGAAAAATACCAATACAGTATACTAACGCATATGGAATTTAGAAAGATGGTAACGATAACCCTGTATGTGAGACAGCGAAAGAGACACAGGTGTATAGAACAGTCTTTTGGACTCTGTGGGAGAGGGAGAGGGTGGGATGATTTGTGAGAATGGCATTGAAACATGTATAATATCATATATGAAATGAATTGCCAGTCCAGGTTTGATGCATTATACAGGATGCTTGGGGCTGGTGCCCTGGGATGACCCAGAGGAATGGTATGGGGAGGGAGGTGGGAGGGGGGTTCAGGATTGGGAACACGTGTACACCCATGGAGGATTCATGTTGATGTATGGCAAAACCAATACAATATTATAAAGTAGCCTCCAATTAAAATAAATAAGTTTAAATTAAAAAAAAACTACAGACTTATACTTACAATGAATATAGAAAAATCCTCAACTAAATACTACCTAAATGAATTCAAAAGCAAATTAAAAGCTCAAACCTCATGATCAAGTGTAATTTATTTCTGGGATAGAAGAGTATTTCAACTTACTAAAGTCAGTTAATGTGAAATACTGTGCAAACAGAATAAAAGGTAAAAGTCTCATGATTAGCTCAATAGATTGCAGAAAATGTTTGCTCAAGTTCAGCATCTCTTCATGATTAAAAAAAAAAAACTCTCCACAAACAAGGAATAAAAGGAAATCTCCTCATCATAAAAAGGCCATATATGAAAAGCCTACAGCTAACATGGCATTCAGTAGTAAGTAGCTGAAAGTTTTTCCCCTGAAACTGTGAACAAAGCAAGGGTGCCCACTCTCACCACTTCTGTTCAACAAAGTACTGGAAGTCATAGCAAGGGCAATCAGTTAAGAAAAATAAACAGCATCTAAATCAGAAAGGTGATGGCTCAGTGGTAAAGAAGCCAATGCAGGGGATACGGGTTTGATTTTTGGTCAAGAAGATCCCCTGGAGAAGGAAATGGCAACCCACTTCAGTATTCTTGCCTGGGAAATCCCATGGACAGAGGAATCTGGTAGGCTACAGTCCATGGGGTCACAAAGTGTTGGACATGACTTAATGACTAAAAGACAACAACATCAGAATCAGAAAGGAACAAATTAAATAGTCCCTGTTTGCAAGTGACATGATCATATATATATATATCTATATATGTATATATAGATATATATATATAAAATTCTAAAGACTGCATTAGAGAAACTGGTAGAACTGATAGACACATTCAATAAAGTGTCAAGAAACAAAATAAACATATAAAAAGAAGTTGCATTTCTATACACTAACACTAAACTGCTTGAAAAGGAAATTAGGAAAATAGTCCCTTTGCAATAGCAACTAAGAAGAATAAAATACTTAGGGATAAACTTAATTAGGGAGGTGAAAGACTTATACACTCACTACTATAAAATACTGATGAAAGAAATTTTAAGAGACACAAATAGGAAGACATTCTGTGAGCATGATTTGGAGGACTTAGTATTGTTAAAATGTTCTACAGATTTAATGCCAATTCTATCAAATCTGAATGACATTTTTTGCATATATATATAAAAAACAATTTTAAGATCCATATGGAATCACTTAGGATCCAGAATAGCCAAATCAGTCTTGAGGAAGAAGAACAAAGCTGGAGGCATCACAATTCCTGAATTTCAAAATATAATACCAAGTTTCAGTAATTAAACACAGTGTGGTGGTACTCCCATAAAGACAGACATATAGATCAGTGGAACAGAGTAGAGAGCCCAGAAATAAATTCATGCATATATGTTCAACTTATTTTCAACAAGGGTGCCAAGTATATACAGTGAGGAAAGGATAGTCTCTTCTACACATGATATTGACTAAATTGGATATTCACATGAAAAAGGATCAAATTGGACTTATCTTACACCATATATAAAAATAAACTCAAAATGAATTAAATATTTGAAAGTAAGATCTGAACCTGTAAAACTAGAAGACAATGCAAGGGGAAAGCTTCATGACATTGGCTTTGGCAATGATTTGTTTGGACACGGCACCAAAAACACAGGGAACAAAAGCAGAAAATAGACAAATGGAACTACAAAAGTCTAAGAAGTTTTTGCACAGCAAAGGATACAATCAACAGAGTGAAAAGGGAACTTGTGGGATGGAAGGAAATATTTGCAAACCATATATCAAATTAGGGGTTAATTTCCAGAATACATAAGGAACTCCTACAATTCAATAGCAAAATGAAACAAAATAAAAAAAACCCATGCCTGGAAAAAGTGGAACCCTGAGATGGAGAGCAGAGCAGGACAGGGAAGAGCACAAAGTGGCAGGAAATGGGCCCATTTAATAAGGGTTTGAAAATTGAGATTGTGTGCAATAGTTCACTCCCCCTATTCCTCTGACTTGTTCTGTAACACACATGCTCCTTTGCATTTACTCCTTTGCATTTTCACCTGTGTGTGTACATGTGTTTGTATATGAGTATCTTAGATCTTTGTTAGGTGTGTGTCCTAGTCATGAGAAAAGGACAAGGTGGATCATTTTAAGATTTTATGTAAAATGACAGCTAACACTCCTGTTTCCAATCGGCACTTAACATTTATGTAATGCCAAAACCTCTGGTCTTGTCCATTATTCCAGGGAAGAAGTTAGTCCAGTTGATTGCTTGGTGTCATGTACAGAAACCAGCTGGCTGGTTAACTGGAGTTTTGATTATGGCTGAATTGGCTGGATGTTGGTGTCATGTAGACTCATGTTATGACTGGATACAGAAATGGAACCATGCCAGTTACAAGGAAAAGTGATTAAAAAAATATATGAAATAAATGTTTGCATGGTATTTCATTGGAAAAGATTTGTTTCTAAGACTGACTCTCAGGAACTCTGAGACCTGATACTGTTTATCTCTAGTGTCCCTCCATTCCCCTTTCAGCTCCTTACACCTCGGTGTTCCTGATATCCTCAGGCTACCCATGGTCATTGGCTCCAAAGACACTCCACTCCTGGGGTTTTTCCTCTCTCAGCAGGACCCCCAACTTCTCAGATTTTGAGCTTTTGTTTCTCTTTGCCTTTTGCCCCTTTCATCAAATCTTATTTGTCCTGTATTTCAGAGATCTGCTGTCTGTTGCAGGGTAAGCTGGTCTCAGAATCTGGAGGACATTATGCTTAGTGAAAATAAGTCAGACACAGAATGATAAATACTGTATCATCTCACTTATATATGGAATTAAAAAAAAATCCAAATCACAGAAGCAGAGACTAGAATGGTGGTTGCCAGAGAGTGGGGGAATGGGAAGATGTTGGTCAAATGGTCATCTTATAACAACCTTTCGGTTGTAAGATGAGTAAGTTCTGGGGATCTAATATATAGCATGGTGACTATAATTAATGATACTGTATTGCACAATTGAAATTGTCTGAGAGTAGATGTTAAGTGTTCTCATCATACCTCCCCACCCCACACACACATATAAGTTATGTGAGGATGGGCATTTGTTAATTAGCTTGATTGTGGTAATCATCTCACAGTGTTTATGTGTATCAAATCATCACATTAAATATGTGTATATATATAATTTCTATTTATCAATTACATCTCAATAAAAATGAGAAAAAGCAATCTAACTTTTCATGATGATGTTTATTGATGTTATTGTTTTAATATTTATTATTTCTTCTTTTCACTTGTGGATGTGGCCTCAAGTGAGATTGAAATTCAGGCTTGTCTGGCAGTGCTTCTCTTGTGCTTGCCAGGAGCGTGTTTGCATGAACACTGAGGAGAAGGAGATAGGCTGGATGGGTTCTTGGCAAAGAGCCTTGGCTGTCAGGATGGGCTGGTCAGAGTGCACCATGGATTTGGTCACCTGGAGCTGTCCTCCAGGCTTGCTGGAAGCATATGTGAGCTGTGTGGAGAGGACATGCAGTGTAACTAAGATTTGAAGAGAAATTAGAGAAGGAGCAAGAGAGAAGTTTGTAGAAGTCTCCTGGGATCAAAATGAAGTGTGAGGTTCTTTGCTGTGATACCATCCCTGGCACAGATCTGGTTTCTGGATGGCTCTGTTAGGGACTGAGGTACTTGCAGGAATGGGGGTGAACCCAGCCAAGGTCACTGCAGGAGCCGGTGGGAATAGGACTTTTAGGAACAGGTCTAAGAGGACCTCTGAGGACCCAGAAACACTGAACAGGAGTTTTCAGGGGGTGGGTTGGAGCAGTGAGAGAGAGTTGCTGAAGACCTGAGGGCCTGGCTATCACGAGTGGGTATACAAGCCAGGAACATTTAAATTGTTCTTTTAAATAGAACTTCATTTAAAGTGTGAGAAAATTCAAGTTATGTCTGTGACACACTTGAGTTTTACCAGAGCGTTTGAGTGCTTTGAGCCCAATAAGTACATTGATAATGGCAATTTCAGATCATACCAGTGGTAAAATGGTGAAAGAAAATTACTTTCAGGCAATCCTTTAAGTATTCTTCAAATAATACTTAATAAATTTTCTTCTTATCCTGCTGCTTTTATTTGTTAGCTTAAGACATGAGGGCTTGAAATATCGCTATGCAATTATTGACTCAAGCCTGGCTGCTGCCAGGGAAGAGAAGGGTGTGAAATCCAACACTTATGAAATCTAAGTGCTCTTTCTATATTAGCTCACAACTAACAATATTACAACAGGAAGTAGTTTATACAAATGATTGGGCTTCCCCTGGTGGCTGAGCAGTAAAGAATCACCTGCCAAGGCAGGAAACTCCAGTTTAATCCCTGGATTGGGAAGATCCCTGGAGAAGGAAATGGCTGCCCATTCCAGTGTTCTTGCCTAAAAAATCCCATGGAAAGAGGAGCCTGGCAGGCTATAGTCCACGGTGTCGAACACGATTTTAAAGACTGAACAACAACAAATACAAATGATTAAGGAAAAATTTCAGTTAGACAGTGGGTTTGCTGATAACTGTTTGTTTAACAAAAATGTTCCCAGTGCCTGTTATGTGTTATGCATTCTTCTGGGCTTAGGGTAAACTGGTGAATTCGACATATTTAAAATCTAGTGCAAGTAAATCAAATTTAACTTCCCTTGTTGTCTAGCTGAAATACCAACTGAAAAATATATTTTTGCAAACTTTTGCCATATTTATAACTGCCCCCTCCCAAATTGTCCTTAAGAAGGATTATATTATTATCAAAGACTATGTTCCCACTCCCAAGATCTGGATATGGAAGTATATATTACTGTTTAGTGTGTGCATATGTGTGCATGTGTGTGTGTTATTATTTGTATTTGTGTCCACCAGAGCCTTATATGGCTAAAGAAAGATTTCAGAAATGCAAATATCAAATACATAGGTTTCATCTGTAGAAAAACTCCAGCTCATTTAAACTACCAAAATTGCAGTCAGCTGCTGGGAGAAAAGTAAAGACAAAGATCCTGTTTACAAGGCAGCTAGAGTTCAGCCATCAGATGGTTTGGGGTTAAGATGTATTTTCTCTTTATGCTGATGTTTCTATAAGACATTTTCTATGAGTTAGTGATGGTCCAACTGTCATATGTTTTCCTCCTCGTGTTTCTATGGTGTCTTCATAGTGATACTGTTAATTTTGGAAAATCTGAATTGAAATCTTATTCCTCTGTAGCTCTTCTGCCAGTGTGTAGAATTGCATTCTATAATGGGCAAATTCTAGGAAAGATTGAAGGCCAGAGGAGAAGAGGGTGTCAGAGGGTGAGATGGTTAGATAGCATCACCGACTCAGTGGACATGAGCAAACTCTGGGAGGTAGTCAAGGACAGGGAAGCCTGGTGTGCTGTAGTCCATGGGGTTGCAAAAGTTTGCCACAGCTTAGCAACTGAATAACAACAACAAATGGGCAAATTTCTGATTTTGTGTGTGTGTGTGTGTGTGTGTGTGTGTGTGTGTGGTGTTTCCCATTGTTTCCCAGGGGCTCTTTCTGCCCTTTTCTTACTTCTGCCAGCAAGGAACTGGTATTAAACTTTTACCCCATGAAATTATTAAGTATTTAAGCTTATAAGGGACTTTCCCTCACTACCTTGTCTATGTTTTCCTGAAAGGAGAGTGTGTTAGAATGTTTACTCCTTGAAGCTACTCTGCCATGCCTACAATAACTAGGTGATCAATCACACCATGTCAAGATAACCTTCTGCTTGATGGGAAGTATGCTCTTGGGTGAAGTCGGGTCACCACAGCAAATGTGGCAAGGAAAGTTGTGTGTCTGCTAAAGGCTCGCAGCATTCCCAAGTGTGTGCCTGGACCCACAGGCAGAGCAGCCCATCTTGATGAGCGCCGTGAGTTCCCCATGCTTCTTGTGCTTACACATTCAGTGACTGACTCCTCCCACAAAGGCAGGTTTGTGTGTTTGCCTTGACAACGGGTTTAAATCCATTGTCCTCTTTGTCTAAAAAAATAAGAACCCTTAGGCACTTAGTGCTGTAAGGAACCCAGTAGACCCATCTGTGTTATTTTTTTTTTCATATTCCCTCTGTTAAAAATATATTTTCTACCTAACAGTTGTTGTTCAGTCACTAAGTCATGCCCGACTGTTTGCAACCCTATGAACTGTGTCTTGCCAGGCTCCTCTGTCCATGGGGTTTTCCAGGCAAGAATACTGGAGTGGTTTGCCATTTACCTCTCCAGGGGATTTTCCCAGACCAAGGATCAAATCCATGTCCCTTGCACTGGCAAGGAGATTCTTACCACTGAACCACCTGGGAAGCCCACGAAGAGAGTAAAGCCACTCAGTATTCAGCCTCATTTATGTATTAGATGTAGAAAAAATTTTCTCTCTGTGACCACCATTGTTGGCCCACTGTATATTTATTTCCCTTTTATCATCCTCTCTGGAGCTGAAAGTGAGCATTCTGGATCAAAGCTTGAGATGTACCTGCCCCCTTTTCAAAAAATATATATATATATATTTGAATTATGGGAGAATGTAAAAACCTCCCTGCTCACAATTCTTAGCTCCTTTCCTTTGATGAAGAGGAGAGGTAGAGAGTGGGAAAGAAAAAAAGACACCAAAGATATACATCTTGTGCTATTCCTCTAACTTCTTTCCCTGGAGTCATTGAAATAAATGTATTTGTTCACTAAAGAAAATCCTATTCATGTATAAAAATCCTGTTTGTCATACTTCTCTTATTTTTCTATAATTCCAAAATGTATTAGATGAAAAATATGTGTTTTTTTTTACATAGTTTGTGATTAATTCAAATAAAACTGCAAAACAGTATGTTCTAGCTTCTAACCTTGTGCAGAATTCAGTATCATATGTTCCTCAAGATGCAGAGTGAAAATGTTTTACAATCACCACTTCTCTGTTTTGGCTCTCATTTCAGACAGCAGGTATTTATTGTTAGACTTGAATTTGGTTAACAAGTAGAATGCTAACTCTTAACAACTATTTTCACTACAGGTGTTTTCTAGTATTTGTAATTAAATGATTTGTTTATGTAGTGCTTTATAAAACTTGATGTCTTAACTCCGTATATAGTGAGTGTTAAAACAGGTGCCATTGTCTCCATTTTACAGATGGCAAATTGAAGGCCAAAGGTATTTAGACTTGTTTTAGATTCCACATTAGGTTACTAGCAGAGCCAAGATGAGAAGTCTTGTTTTTACAAAGATTGGTCAATCAAATATGTCAGAGGGCAGACCCCAGACTTTGGCTCAAAATTGTGGAAAATACAACTGTCCTCTCTCTTCTGGTTTTTCATGAAGATAGGAGTTTATCTTGTTCACAATTCTAACCCTAATAATTTGCATAGTACTTGGAATAAAGTAATTATTCAGTACATATCTCCGAGTGGATGAATAATCAAATCGAGAGAGTACAGAAAGATACTGAATCTTTGAATAAAAATACAACATGTCTCTTGTCCCATCTCTCATGCTTCTCTCATTAGGCCTAGAAAAGATTTTGAAGTTTGAAACAATGGAGTTTGACCCTGACTTACTATTTAAGTACTTCATATGGTTGTGAGGCAAAAATGATTTCATTTAAAACCCTATGTTTTGATTTTTACACTGGAGAATTAAACTAATCTTTTTGGGTCTTTCTTTTTTTTTATTAAATTTATTTATTTTTTTAATTACAATACTGTATTTGTTTTGCCATACATTGACACGAATCAGCCATAGGTGAACACAATCTCTCAATGCCGAAGCCCTCTCCCACCTCCCACCCCACATCCTCTACTTGAATCATCCTGTGCATCAGCCCCATGCATCCTGCATCCTACATTGAACATAGATTGGCGCTTCGTTTCTTACAGGAAAATATACATGTTTCATTGCCATTCTCCCAAACCATCCCACCCTTTCCCTCTCCCTCAGAGTCCAAAAGTCCACTCTATACCTCTGTGTCTCTTTGTTGTCTCACATATATGGTCATCATTACTGTCTTCTAAATTCCATATATATGTGTCAGTATACTGTATTGGTGTTTTTCTTTCTGGCTTACTTCACTCTGTATAATCGGTTCCAATTTCATCCATCTCATTAAAACTGAGTCAAATTTATTCTTTTTAAGGGCTGAGTAGTATTCCATAGTGTATATGTACCACAGCTTTCTTATCCAATCATCTGCTGATGGACATCTAGGTTGCTTGATATCCATCTAGAACGTGGCTATACTCTGAGAATGATTTCTGATCCAACTTTATGCATTTGGGGTCTACTTTAGAGGGTTAGGACTGGATCTTCATTGCATTTCCTTTGGTTTAACATGCTGAGAATCTTCTCAGAATTAGACTCTTCCCTTGCAAAAGCTGCCCCTGGGAAGATGCTGGACGCTTTAGGATATTACTTTTTAAGGCTCCTGGAAAACCAGTTAGTGGGCATTTTCCATCAAACTCAAATCCTTGCTCAGCTATGGTAAGTGCCTTTGGCAAAGATATCTCATTCACAGAAGCTACACTCTGTAAGGTTTTCGTTTGGAGTTTTCTCTGTTCCAGTTCTGTTTCTTTGGAATATTTTAGGCAGGCATGAGATCTTTTTTTGGAGTTTTTACTTAAATGATTAGTATGTACTTGAAGGAGGGGAAGCAGCTAAGGTCTGCTGCTGCTTGAGATATCATGGAAATAAGTAGATACTGGGTTACTATTTCCATCATTTCATTCTCCCACTCTGAATGTGGAGGATACCGAGATAAATAAGACCTTTCAAAAAGGGAAGACAGTTATCCTCTTTTTCCCCTACCTCTACCTCACCTTTCTGCTCTAAAAAAGTTTTGCAGACTCAGTCCAAACTTGTTGGCTGGGAGCCCACAGGGGTTCCTCATCATGTGGCAGACTGTTGTAGCGTTTTTATGACAGAAAGTGTTTCTTTTGGTCTGAAACCCAAATATGTGAAATATAGGTCAGAGGTTGGGAATTAATTCCTACTTGTCATGTGAGAAGAAATAATTGGCATGAAATGTAGTCAAGAATGCTTGCCATCCTGGCAGCACTGGGTCATTTTTTTGCTATTGGCTTTGGCTGCTATTCCCAGAAAAATAATGGGCAGGTTCATAATTCTTAGAGTATATCTTTATTAACTCTGTCAACTTGTGGTATGAAGGGAGCCCAAGAGACAGTCAGCCTGGATGTCTCTACTTGAGCCATTTCTATGTGGAGTATGTGACTATACACACCGTGACAAATTAATACAGAAAGAATATTGAGCTTCTCTTATTCCCATGCCAGACCTTCAGAGAAAACTTCCTCATCCTTTGAGAGACTTGAGAGCCATATAGAAGTTCTATATAGAGGTTATTGTTGTCAATACAGATTTTACTTTTATTCTTACATGGACAATCCCTGCTGGAGTATGCACATACTGCAGGAAAGCAGTCTCCAAATGGGTTGGGTACCAACCTTGATTTTGGACTGTAAGAAATGTTATAAGTAGTGTTTGAAATCCTAGGACTAGCCCACATATAGGGGATTAGAAATACATTGTATACTTGCAATTAAAAACAGTAGGAATAACGCAGATTTAACACTAGTAATTCGACAGGATAGAGGAACAAAACACTTGAGAAGCTTTTGCTTTTCTTGGAAAGTAGGTGCTTATAGCTTGGTTAGAAGCAGGCAAGCCAGTGCCTCCAGGTGTTGTAGAGTGGCTTTGGAAACATTCAAGAGCTTAAGAGTTGGAGGCTCCTTTTTCCTTTAAGTCTGCCACTTTTATATTAAAATAGTGGACTTGCTAGAAAGAAACCACCTAAAGCAACATTATTTTTTTTTCTCACTGTTTCTTTTACACATTCTGTTGAATAGCTTTTCCTTCAGTTCTTAGATGAAATTTTGAGAACTCTAACTTTTTAAGGTACTGTCTGATAAGTAATAGTCTTACAGTAACTCTAAAACTTCAAAGAATACAGTTTATTATAATCTAGAACTTCTTGTCCTCTTTAAGTTTTCTCCCACCCCAAGCAAGGACCCAACTAAGAACTGGAAGTATGGAAAAAAGGAGGGAGATGGTTGGGGGAAGAGAGAAAGGAGAGAGAGAGACAGAGAGAGAGAGAGAGAGAGAGAGAGAGAGAGAGAGAGAGAGTGTGTGTGTGTGTGTGTGTATGTGCCATTTCTGGCCCCTCCAGAACTGGATTAGGATGAATCAGGAGAGATCCTACTGATGGATTCAGATTTGACTTCCCAGATATTCAGAGCTGACTCTTTCATGGAGTATTTTAGGGTGACCCCCCACCTCTGGAACTCTCAACTGCAGCTAATTCCTGTGAGTTAAGTGATGCCTCAGGCATGTGATTTTGACACTTTGACCTCTGTTCCTAGACTTCTGGTGACTGCCCATCTCTTGATTCACCTGGATATTCTAGGCAGTGTTTTCAAGATGGCTATTGGTTTGCCCCTTCTTGTGTAGCCCACATCTAGTCTACGGAAAGCTTGAGTCTTCTCTTTCTCTCTTCATTGCTTCTTCAGGCCAGTCTAGCCACACGGGCTTATGCCAACACTTAAACTCCCTTTACCTCTGAAAGATACTTGTCAAACTCTCCAAGAATCCCCTTGAATTTACTCTCACTCAATTTAAAGCAAAAAAGTTGTCTTTCTTCCTGGAGCAACCATGTATATAACTCAGCAAAGGATTTTTCTCCAATTCTTCCAACTCAAAGATTTTTATTGGTTGGAGATGCTGAAAGAAGTGGTTTTGTAGTCTTAGCAGTTCTGCTCTGGGCTCTTCTTATATCATTAGTATGTCATAACTTTGGAGTCTTGGACAAAGCTTATGATAGAACGATCCCATTTATCATTTTGTTGAATGTCAATTTTACTGTAATACATACACTTTGCTATGTAGGTATTAGTAATAGTGCCCTAATCATCCACTGTTCAAGTTCTTTATGCTTACAAGTACTATTACGAGATAAATGGAAAGAAATTGGCAAAAGATACTATTCTCTCTGAGATAAATCTGGCAGAGATATATGACAGTTGTTGTTTAGTTGCTAAGTTTTAACTGACTCTACTGATTCTTTTGCAATCCCATGAACTTTAGCTCACCAGGCTTCTCTGTCCATGGGGTTTTCCAGGCAAGAGTACTGGAGTGGGTTGACATTCCCTTCTCTGGGATATTCCCAACCCAATGATCTAACCTATGTCTCTTGGATTGGCAGGTGGAATTTTTACTTCTGAGCCACTAGGGAAGGCCATATATGATAGGGGGAAATGATAATGGCAAAAAATGCTAAAAACCTAGATTAGTGTGATATTGAGGGTAGAAAAATGATGGTGGGAGTGGAGTTTTCCACTAAGAGGCACTGTCAAATGAGGACAGCTTGGTGCTTGTTTCAGGTGGCCCCTTAAGGGGAAGGAAGGAGTAGACATGGTGGGTAACTAAATATGGCCCTTCCCCATCCATCCATTGCCAGCATGGAAAATATATATACTCATAGAGAAAATTATTCCTCAAATTAATCACTTGAAGTGATTAATCACTAGAAGTACTTGCTAGTACTTCTTATAACTCATTCTTTTCCATTATCTTATCACACATCCAGGCTACCGCCAGTGTTACCTAAGAAAATCAGTTATTCTTAAACTATTTATGAAGCACCAGTTAAAGGCAAGGCACTGTGCTTGGTGGATTGAAGATATATGTTATGGTATAGCTTATTCTTAAGTTATTTCAGTTGAGCTAAGTGATAAAAGACATGATCATATGAAGGACTGAATAGAATCGTAGACCTGTTAGTGGGAGGGGTTTATTTAGGGTGTGCTTATTATTTTATAGATAAGAAAACTGAGACCCAGGGTGGTTAATTGCCTTTAGTGTCATCTAGTTAAATAATGGCAGAGCTAGAGCCAGAACCCGTGTGTGCCTGTGTGCTAAGCCCCTTCAGCTGTGTCCGACTGTTTGTGACCCTATGGACTTAGCTTGCCAGGGTCCTCTGTCCATAGGGTTCTCCAGGCAAGAGTACTGGAGTGCACTGCCATGCCCTCCTTCAGGGGATCTTTCAGGGGATTAAACCTGTCTGCTGCATTGGCAGGCAGATTCTTTACCACTAGTGCCACCTGGGAAGCCCAGAGCCAAATGAACCCGGTTCTGTTTCTTCTCAGTGCTGCTGCTACAACAGTTTCTCACCTCTCAAAAGAAACTACAGTACCTTGCTGCACTGTTGCAAAGTGGTGCAGATTTGGCCAGCTAATCTGATTAAATAAATGAATGTGCTGGAGCCAGCTTTTATCAGTTCTCAAGAGCTGACTGTGGGCACCTTTCCAGCTCCAAGTTTTGAAATTGGTCATGGTAGGAGAATTTACCCCACGGAAATTGGCAAACATTATAAATCAAATGTCTCCCTCTCTTGTGCTGCTGCTGCTGCTAAGTCGCTTCAGTCGTGTTCAACTCTGTGCGACCCCATAGACACCAGCCCACCAGGCTCCCCCCATCCCTGGGATTCTGTAGACAAGAACACTGGAGTGGGCTGCCATTTCCTCCTCCAAGGCATGAAAGTGAAAAGTGAAAGTGAAGTTGCTCCAGTCGTGTCCGACTCTTAGCGACCCCATGGACTGCAGCCCACCAGGCTCCTCCATCCATGGGATTCTCCAGGCAAGAGTACTGGAGTGGGGGTGCCATTGCCTTCTCCGCCCTCTCTTCTAGAGAGAGCCAATTAGTAAACATTTACCAGTGCACTCGTGCTTATAAGTAATAAATATGATAACTTATTTGTGAAGAGATTGTCATATGAATGGATTTTATGGGATTTGAATAAAGAGAAAATGTGAGAAGCTATTTGAGAGTGGAATTATGGAGTGAGTAGTTTTCTGGGATAGCAAATAAAATGGTTTGGTTGGGCGGACAAAATGTTTGATGGGAGTTCCAAATCACAGGTCTGTAGAGACCAGACTGAATACATGAAGGATTAAATCGGGGCAGGGTTATGAATAAGAGGGAGTTTTGGAGGTTATGGTAAAGTGAAAGGTAAAGACTTGCTGAAATGTATTTTTTAAAAGTTGGCTATATTCTACCTACTTGGAATTTCCTATTTACACTAATAGTGTAAACCTAGAAAGCAGTGTGAGTCAAATAAGGCCCTGAGAAGGGACTGTCTTTGCCTTCTTAAAATAGCACTAGTTTCCTTGACATAATGAAGGCAAAGTTGAGCATCCTGACTTATTCCCTCTCTTCCTCTTTACCTTGTTTCCGTGTCTTCATTTGGAAATTCCTATCATATTTCAAGGATAATGATACCCCAAAGAGATAAAGATTCAGTTATATTTTTCAAAAGGTATTCATTCATAAATCTGATGAAAAGTCCCACTATAAAATAAAGAAATCAAATGGTTTAGGGAAGGATCTAGAACATATTGGTTAATTGATTTTCTTTTCAGCAAGTCCCCAGGTTAATTTCACATAGCCTTTTAAACATGTTTCTATTTTACACTTAACTGTAAGGATAACTTCACATTGATCAGCAGACATTTTTTAGAAGTGAGAATTGCCTCCTACAGAGATAACTTTATTCCAACATATCACATTCAAAGGGGTTATAAAAAATGGAAGGTTAGTAGAATCATTATTATGACTCCTAAGGAAAAGTTTTTATATAAAGCAAAGCATAATTCATACGTGAAAATATCCTAATAAGTTCTTAAAATTTCTTAAGTATAATCATACTTCCAAGAAGCCCAACAAAAGCTATCAAATATCTCTTTGCAAATGTTTCACAAGTGCCTCTAATGATAATAACATCCCTTGTGTCTGAGAAGGACCCCACTGAGGTTTCACCAGTGCCCACCCCCATGATAAGCTGGTCAGGAATGGAGCAGGGGTAGGTTGCAGATAGACTGTGGCATTCAGACACTGGAAAATGAATTGCAATCCAGATGTGAAAATTGAATCTAGGGCTTGGACCTCCTTAGCACAGATGGGCAGATTGACAGATCTTCTAAGAGGGGTTTCAGCTCCTGGCTTGCTTAGCCACTGAAACTCTGCCAAAGATGTGAGAGGAAAGTAGGTGCTTAAAACATGTTTGCAGAAGAAGTCAAGAAAGGAGAAGGAAGGTGTTGCAAGCTTTCTCACAAGTTTAGGTCAGCTTCCACCTTGACTCTGGACCTCAGCCCTCATGGCCCCAGGCCTCTCTCAGGGTCTCCACTATAGAGCGCGACAGCACCCAACACATTCTGTGTTGCAGACCAGGAAGACGCAGAAAATGCCATGCCAGTGGGCCAAGTTTCACCAAAGGACTTGTGGAGGTTAGAACTGTTGGGATTTCCCTCAGAGAAGGAGGACTGCTTCTCAAGGGAGTTCCAAAGTGGCTTCCTCTTTCGAGACTCTGGAAAGTGTGGTTGGAAGTGCTTTGGGAAGTACTATCTGCTCGATACCAGGGCCCCCAGTCCCTGGGTCACTCACCAGTATTGGTCTGTGGTGTATGAGGAACAGGGCTGCACGGTAGGAGGTGGGGTACCTGGCTCGTGAGTGAAGCTTCATCTGTGTTTACAGCTGCTCTCCATCACTCTTATTACCGCCTGAGCTCTGCTTCCTGTCGGATTCTGCATTATATAATTATTTCATTATAAAGCCGATGAAATAGTAGCAGAAAAATGTGCTTGAATCATCTCCAAACCATCCCAACCACCCCATCCCCATCCGTGGAAAAATTGTCTTCCATGAAACTAGTCCCTGCTGCTAACATGGGTTGGGGACTACTGCTGTATACAATAGCCAGCCAAATAAAAGACACGTACCCAGAGGCCCAGTTATGCCCATAGAGCTAAGAAAAGGACTTACAGCACCACGAGTTTCTTGGTAAGAATGCACCAAAATAAACTCATTTGGGACCGAGATGTGTACTAAGCCCACGAAGCCAAAAGTCCAGCTTTCTTTAGTGTTGCCAGCATTACCGTCCCACAAAAAAATGTCAGCCTTTTGCTTCCTCTTCTCAGATTCCTTTCACGTAGTATTTTTACCCGTGGGATTTATCCTGTTGCAAGGTGTGACTAGGGTGTTAGCTATTGTTCCTCTGGTTTTGGTGCTTGGTGCCCCCAAGCACCCACCATCAGCGCCCCCTTCCTCCTGTTCTTCTGATCATTCGGTGGGCTCCTCCTGCCTTCTGTCTCCCAGGTTTTGCATTTTGCTGTCTGGCTTCTTTTTCCCCAGCACCACAGAACGCTGCTATGCCTGTGATCTAAGATGAACAGGACAGAAGTACCAGGGAATTCACAACCCCCGGGAGCAGTCCTCAGCTGATGATCTCAGGTGGTTGTGACCCAGTGGAGTACGCCGGGCTTCCTTGCCCTTCCCTGCCCAGGGAAGCCTGGCGTAAAGTGGGGGTAAATACCTTAGCTCCCTTGCCCCTTCAAAGTGCCATAATTTGAAAGTGTATGTTTGCACTGACTCCTAGAGTTTCTCAGTAGATAGAGCCCAAGTCCCCTCCAGTAGTTGTTGGATTGATAAGGCATCCTTCTTTGTCCCCCTTCCTTACTTTCATAGTATTATTCCCAGCATTTCCCAAAAAAGCTATTTGTATTTAAATCCTTGATTCAGGGTATTTTCCTGGGAGAACGCAAACTTTGGCACACCTGTAAACGTTAAGGGGCTCTATCTCTACCTGTTTACTCTTTCTGTCTTTTTAAAGCCTCTTGCCAAACCATATAGATTCTGTCTCTCTGTAAGGATGGGCAGTGGTTCAGAGATTTTTAAAATGAAGTATATAAATACAGAAATAATATATACTCATGCTGAATATTCCATGATTTTGAATCATTCCACCAAATCCAAAGAAAGAATATTGAACAATGAAGATAGCAAAAAGAGTAGTGTGGATTGAGGTCTAAAGGATAGCAAAGGCTACCAATAATTTTTTAAGTAATAATAACAGCAAACCATTTATTGAACACTTATGTGCTAGTGATGATGCTAAACCATGTATACATGTGGGATATACACTCCCATACACACATCTTAAATTCATCTCCATAATAAACCTATGAGATATGTGTGCACTCAGATGCTGAGTTGTGTCCAACTCTTTGTGACCCCATGGACTGTAGCCCATCAGTCTCCTCTATGGAATTTTCTAGGGAAGAATATTGGGGTGGGTTGCCATTTCCCCCTCCAGGAGATCTTCCTGACCCAGGATTGAACCTGAATCTCTTGAGATAGGTTTAATTATTCTCTTTACTGATGATGAGTATAAGTGGGGTTAAGTAATTTGCCCCACATCAATCAGTTCATAAGGCACTGATTCAAATTCAAGAATAAGGTCTTACTTTTGCCAAAGTTTATTCTCTTAACTGCTGGGCTATCATCCTTAGATGTTTCCTTTGAAGTTGATGGGAGATAAATGATCAATCCTGTGACTGATTCAGAAATGGAATTGATAAAATCAAAATTTTATAATACAATTATAGTCTTATAAAGGATTGAGTTGGGTGTGAATTATGGGGACATTTTCTAATTCTTGAAAGAGACTACTTACATTAATTATTTTATAGTATTATTGGTAGTATGCATTAAATAAAGCTAGAAAAATGGGTCAAATTTGGGACATATTTCTTCTGGGGCATTTTGCTGTTAGTCTAAAAAGATTATAGCAGATCAGTATCTCTAAACCGCATTGCAACTCGAGGCTCAAATTTGATGATCTTGGGAAAGCTGAAATTCAGTCCTTTTTGGGATTAAGCTATGGCTGCAAGTAATTTGTGGAAAGCTAACATTCCTGATAGAGTTGAAAAAAAGAGAGAGAAGGCAAATTGTATAATTCTATCAGGATTTTCCAGAGTTTAGAAATTTAGTGTGAACTTGGAAGTAAAGTAACATAAGAATAGAAAGAGAAGATTGAAAAGAGAAGGAATTGACCAGAAACAATGAATAAATTGCTTAAGGGGTCATCTATCAGAATTCAAATGTCTCTAACTTTCATTTACTAAATTCTCTTACTTTTAGCTGTATTCTAACTAGTAGTTTTAAATTATTATAATATTAAAATACATTCTAGAGTGTTAACAACTGATGGTGAAAGTATATCCAGTCTGGCTGGGTTTAACCAGTTAATTAAATATTTTCTCTTTGTTAATATACAGGGTGTTATCAAGTGGAGCAAGTATTTGACTTTTCAGTATGACCATATGGTATGTGTGCCAAATAGAATTGTCTTTAGGTGTAAGCATCAAAAACCCTGAGTTAAAAATCCATCAGCATGAACGGTAGGTTGCTGCTAGTGTTCAGTGGTACAGGAGTATGAGGGCCAATGTTTGTGATTCCTGGTTGCAAGTAGCATTTATAGCTTATTAAGTTTATGCTCAGGGCAGAAAGAAGTGGGAATGGATGAAAAAAAGTATTTCCAGAACCCACATGTAAACTTTTCTTATGTCTCATTAACTGTAGCTGAATTCAGCTGGCAATCGTTAGCTGCAATGGAGACTAGAAAAAAGCGAGTTTTATAGTTTTTCACCTGTATTGTGGAAGGTGAACTCAGTGGACATGAGTTTGTGCAAGCTCTGGGAGTTGGTAATGGACAGGAAGCCTGGTGTGCTGCAGCCCATGGAGTTACAAAGAGTTGGACACAACTGAGTGACTGAACTGAACTGGTGGTGAAAGGTGAAAGGAAGAGGGAGTTGGGAATAGATGTAGAATTAGCCAGCCCAGAGTTCCCCTTTATAATGCCATTTTGGAAGCAGAGTTGGGCTTCCCTGGTAGCTCAGTGGTAAAGAACTCACCTGCCAATGCAGGAGATGCAGTTTCAGTCCCTGGATTGGGAAGATCCCCTGGAAAAGAAAATGACAACCCACTCCAGTATTCTTCCCTGGGAAATTTCATGGACAGAGGAACCTGGTGAGCTACAGTCTATAAGGTCGTAAAGAGTTGGACATGACTGAGCAATTAAACAACAACAGCAAGTAGAATCATTAAATATTAAGTCTAAGAAAACAGATTTCAGAAGGACATACTTAGAAGGACTTACTAATCATCCTGACTGCCCAGAAGTTAGTTGGGCTGCACCAGTAGGTAATACATTCTCTATCATTGCATGTATCTAGACACTGAGTGAATGAACATTTGACCAATCTCCCATGGAGAGGATTTAAGTGTTTAGGTGGATAAGTGGTTGAACTAGCCATCTTTTAAAGTTGCCTTCACATCCTCAAGACTTGATACTCTGTAAGCACTACAGTTTCTACTAATTGGAAAGTTTTTCTTTGTAGCTCACTCTCCTATTATGTCCACTGGCAGAAATCTGCTTTTACTTTTATCTTAACATTAATATCCAACAGTGAGATTTCTAGATAGTCTGTATAAAGAAAATATCTTTATCCCCAACTGTGTTTATATCTTTAAAAAGCCATTTTCCCCCAAGAGATGTTGACAGAATTAACCTCAGAAGAGTTCTTTTTTTTTTTTTTTCTAAATGGATGTGGTTTTTAATTTGATGCATTTTAAAACTTCAAAGGCTTTACTAAAGCTCTCACATGTTGTCCTTAAGATGCACGGTAGGAATGTCAATTTCCATGGCAGTCTTGAAGCACTTCTGTTGTTTTTTTGTTTGTCTCCCTTTGAAGTATAAATTTATAAAACTAATCTCTTTGGGTTTGAACATATGTTCATGAAAGACAGAAATTGTTTGAAGAGAAAATCATATAGTGAGTCAAAATTTTAAATTGGATAATACTGAAAGTTTTGAATTTTTGCTGAATAGAGGCCAAATTAAAATGTTTCTTACTCCTAGGGGACATTATATAGAATAAGACTGATTTCTGCTTTGATGAAAGGCTAAACCAAAGATGTTAGAAAAATGCAGGAATTCATAGTATTCAGGGCTGAATTATATTTGTCAATTTCTAGAGTCCAATGAATGTTTTCAAATATACCCTATAAGCCTCAAGACAGAGAATTTTTATTATTGCTCTCCTCTTTTTTAATAGATGGCATCAGGAAAGATCAATTAAACAAGAAGGTGGAGAATAAAAGGTAAACTTAGAAAAAGATGACTCTCAAGTTTGATTTGTCAAACAAATCCAAATGAAGTCAAAATCAAGACATTTTCTTCCTTTCCTGTCAGGTGTCATTGAAACACTTTTTGGTACAGAAATATTTAGTATTATCCTTAGCTCACTTTTAAGCTTCTCATTTTCTAGATAATTGGTGAGAGTATGGGGAAAGGGACCCTCTTTATTTCCCAAATATAATAATTTCTAACTCAGAAATCCCACCTCTAGGAATTTATTCATCTGAAATCCTCATATAAGTTGCAGACGATAAGCCAAAGAATAGTACTATAGTATTGTTTATAGTAATGAAAAATTGCTTATAACCTAAATAAAACTCACTGATGTGGTGGTTGAGAAAACTATGGCACATTGATAGAGTGGCAAACTATGTAGATTAAAAAAAAAAAGTACTAAGAGAAAATGTCTATGATATATCCCTTTTGATTTTGATTTTTATTTTTTATTTATTTATTTTTAAAATACTTTATTCTACTTTACAATACTGTATTTGTTTTGCCATACATTGACATGAATCAGCCACAAGTGTCCACGATCTCCCAATGCCAAAGCCCCTCCCACCTCCCACCCCACATCCTCTCCCTGAATCATCCCGTGCACCAGCCCCATGCGTCCTGCATCCTGTATTGAACATAGACTGGCGCTTCATTCTTACAAGATAGTATACATGTTTCAATGCCGTTCTCTCAAATCATCCCACCCTCTCCCTCTCCCTCAGAGTCCAAAAGTCCGTTCTATAGCTCTGAATCTCTTTTGTTGTCTCACATAGAGGGTCTTCATTACTATCCTTCTAAATTCCATATATCCGTGTCAGTATACTGTATTGGTGTTTTTCTTTCTGGCTTACTTCACTCTGTATAATCGGCTCCAGTTTCATCCATCTCATTAGAACTGAGTCGAATTTATTCTTTTTAAGGGCTGAGTAGTACTCCATTGTGTATATGTACCACAGCTTTCTTATCCATTCATCTGCTGATGGACATCTAGGTTGTTTCCATGTCCTGGCTATTATAAACAGTGCTGCAATGAACATTGGGGTACATGTGTCTCTCTCAATTCTGGTTTCCTCGGTGTGTATGCCCAGCAGTGGGATTGCTGGATCATAAGGCAGTTCTATTTGCAATTTTTTAGGAATCTCCACACTGTTTTCCATAATGGCTGTACTAGTTTGCATTCCCACCAGCAGTGTAAGAGGGTTCCCTTTTCTCCACATCCTCTCCAGCATTTATTGCTTGTAGACTTTTGGATCGCAGCCATTCTGACTGGTGTGAAATGATACCTCATTGTGGTCTTAATTTGCATTTCTCTGATAATAAGTGATGTTGAGCATCTTTTCATGTGTTTGTTAGCCATCCGTATGTCTTCTTTGGAGAAATGCCTATTTAGTTCTTTGGCCCATTTTTTTTATTGGTTCGTTTATTTTTCTGGAGTTGAGCTGCATAAGTTGCTTGTATATCTTTGAGATTAGTTGTTTGTCAGTTGTTTCATTTGCTATTGTTTTCTCCCATTCAGAAGGCTGTCTTTTCACCTTGCTTATAGTTTCCTTTGTTGTGCAGAAGCTTTTAATTTTAATTAGATCCCATTTGTTTATTTTTGCTTTTATTTCCAGTATACTGGGAGATGGATCATAGAGGATCCTGCTGTGATTTATGTCGGAGAGTGTTTTGCCTATGTTCTCCTCTAGGAGTTTTATAGTTTCTGGTCTTACATTTAGATCTTTAATCCATTTTGAGTTTATTTTTGTGTATGGTGTTAGAAAGGGGTCTAGTTTCATTCTTTTTACAAGTGGTTGACCAGTTTTCCCAGCACCACCTGTTAAAGAGACTGTCTTTACTCCATTGTATATTCTTGCCTCCTTTGTCGAAGATAAGGTGTCCATAGGTGTGTGGGTTTATCTCAGGGCTTTCTATTTTGTTCCATTGATCTATATTTCTGTCTTTGTGCCAGTACCATACTGTCTTAATGACTGTGGCTTTGTAGTAGAGCCTGAAGTCAGGCAAGTTGATTCCTCCAGTTCTTCTTTCTCAAGATTGCTTTGGCTATTCGAGGTTTTTTGTATTTCCATACAAATCTTGAGATTATTTGATCTAGTTCTGTGAAAAATACTGCCGGTAACTTGATAGGAATTGCATTGAATCTGTAGATTGCTTTAGGTAGTATACTCATTTTCACTATATTGATTCTTCCAACCCATGAGCATGGTATATTTCTCCATCTATTAGTGTCCTCTTTGATTTCTTTCATCAGTGTTTTATAGTTTTTTCGATATATAGGTCTTGAGTTTCTTTAGGTAGGTATATCCCTAAGTATTTTATTCTTTTCGTTGCAATGGTGAATGGGATTGTTTCCTTGACTTCTTTTTTCTACTTTCTCATTATTAGTGTATAGGAATGCAAGGGATTTCTGAGTGTTGATTTTATATCCTGCAACTTTACTATATTCTTTGATTAGCTCTAGTGGTTTTCTGGTCGAGTCTTTAGGATTTTCTATATAGAAGATCATGTCGTCTGCAAACAGTGAGAGTTTTACTTCTTCTTTTCCAATTTGGATTCCTTGTATTTCTTTTTCTGCTCTGATTGCTGAGGCCAAAACTTCCAGTACGATGTTGAAGAGTAGTGGTGAAAGTGGACACCCTTGTCTTGTTCCTGACTTTAGGGGAAATGGTTTCAATTTTTTGCCATTGAGGATAATGTTAGCTGTGGGTTTGTCATATATAGCTTTTATTATGTTGAGGTACGTTCCTTCTATTCCTGCTTTCTGGAGAGTTTTTATCATAAATGGATGTTGAATTTTGTCAAAGGCTTTTTCTGCATCTATTGAAATAATCATATGATTTTTATTTTTCAGTTTGTTAATGTGATGAATTACATTGATTGATTTGCAAATATTGAAGAATCCTTGCGTCCCTGGGATAAAGCCCACTTGGTCATGGTGTATGATCTTTTAATGTGTTGCTGGATTCTGATTGCTAGGATTTTGTTAAGGATTTTTGCATCTATGTTCATCAGTGATATTGGCCTGTAGTTTTCTTTTTTTTGTGGTGTCTTTGTCAGGTTTTGGTATTAGGGTGATGGTGGCCTCATAGAATGAGTTTGGGAGTTTACCTTCCTCTGCAATTTTCTGGAATAGCTTCAGTAAGATAGGTGTTAGCTCTTCTTGAAATTTTTGGTAGAATTCAGCTGTGAAGCCATCTGGACCTGGGCTTTTGTTTGCTGGGAGATTTCTGATTACAGTTTCAATTTCCGTGCTTGTGATGGGTCTGTTAAGATTTTCTATTTCTTCCTGGTTCAGTTTTGGGAAGTTGTACTTTTCTAAGAATTTGTCCATTTCTTCCAAGTTGTCCGTTTTATTGACATATAATTGCTGATAGTAGTCTCTTATGATTCTTTTTATTTCTGTGTTGTCTGTCGTGATCTCTCCATTTTCATTTCTAATTTTATTGATTTGATTTTTTTCTCTCTGTTTCTTGATGAGTCTGGCTAATGGTTTGTCAATTTTATTTATCCTTTCAAAGAACCAGCTTTTACTTTGTTGATTTTTGCTATGGTCTCTTTTGTTTCTTTTGCATTTATTTCTGCCCTAATTTTTAGGATTTCTTTCCTTCTACTAACTCTGGGGTTCTCTATTTCTTCCTTTTCTAGTTGCTTTAGGTGTAGAGTTAGGTTATTTATTTGGCTTCTTTCTTGTTTCTTGAGGTATGCCTGTATGGCTATGAACTTTCCTCTTAGCACTGCTTTTATAGTGTCCCATAGGTTCTGTGTAGTTGTGTTTTCATTTTCATTCGTTTCGATGCATAATTTGATTTCTTTTTGATTTCTTCTGTGATTTGTTGATTATTCAGTAGGGTGTTGTTCAGCCTCCAAATGTTGGAATTTTTAATAGCTTTTCTCCTGTAATTGAGATCTAACCTTAGTGCATTATGGTCAGAGAAGATGCTTGGAATAATTTCGATTTTTTTGAATTTATCAAGGTTAGATTTATGACCCAGGATGTGATCTATCCTGGAAAAGGTTCCGTGTGCACTTGAGTAAAAGGTGAAATTCATTGTTTTGGGGTGAAATGTCCTATAGATATCAATTAGGTCTAACTGGTCTATTGTATCGTTTAAAGTTTGCGTTTCTTTGTTAATTTTCTGTTTAGTTGATCTGTCCATAGGTGTGAGTGGGGTATTAAAGTCTCCCACTGTTATTGTGCTATTATTAATTTCCCCTTTCATGCTTGTTAGCATTTGTCTTGCATATTGTGGTGCTCCTATGTTGGGTGCATATATATTTATAATTGTTATATCTTCTTCTTGGATCGATCCTTTAATCATTATGTAGTGGCCTTCTTTGTCCCTTTTCACAGCCTTTGTTTTAAAGTCTATTTTATCGGATATGAGTATTGCTACTCCTGCTTTCTTTTGGTCTTTATTTGCATGGAATATCTTTTTCTAGCCCTTCACTTTCAGTCTGTATGTGTCCGTTGTTTTGAGGTGGGTCTCTTGTAAGCAGCATATATAGGGATCTTGTTTTTGTATCCATTCAGCCAGTCTTTGCCTTTTGGATGGGGCATTCAACCCATTTACATTTAAGGTAATTATTGATAAGTATGCTCCTGTTGCCATTTACTTTAATGTTTTGGGTTCAGGTTTATACGTCCTTTTTGTGTTTCCTTTCTAAAGTCTATCCTTTAGTATTTGTTGGAGAGCTGGTTTGGTGGTGCTGAATTCTCTCAGCTTTTGCTTGTCTGTAAAGCTTTTGATTTCTCCTTCATATTTGAATGAGAATCTTGCTGGGTACAGTAGTCTTGGTTGAAGGTTATTATCTTTCATCACTTTAAGTATGTCTTGCCATTCCCTCCTAGCCTGAAGAGTTTCTATTGAAAGATCTGCAGTTATTCTTATGGGGATCCCCTTGTGTGTTATTTGCTGTTTTTCCCTTGCTGCTTTTAATATTTGTTCTTTGTGTTTGATCTTTGTTAGTTTGATTAGTATATGTCTTGGGGTGTTCCGCCTTGGGTTTATCCTGTTTGGCACTCTCTGGGTTTCTTGGACTTGGGTGATTATTTCCTTCCCTATTTTAGGGAAGTTTTCAACTATTATCTCCTCAAGTATTTTCTCATGGTCTTTCTTTTTGTCTTCTTCTTCTGGGACTCCTATAATTCGAATGTTGGAGCGTTTCATATTGTCTTGGAGGTCTCTGAGGTTGTCCTCATTTCTTTTAATTCGTCTTTCTTTTCCCTCTCTGATTCATTTATTTCTACCATTCTATCTTCTATTTCACTAATCCTATCTTCTGCCTCCGATATTCTACTATTTGTAGCCTCCAGAGTGTTTCTGATCTCATTTATTGCATTATTCATTATCTGTTGACTCTTTTATTTCTTCTAGGTCCTTGTTAAACCTTTCTTGCATCTTCTCAATCCTTGACCCCAGGCTATTTATCTGTGATTCCATTTTGATTTCAAGATTTTGGATCATTTTCACTATCAGTATTTGGAATTCTTTCTCAGGTATATTCCCTATCTCTTCCTCTTTTGTTTGGTTTGGTGGGCATGTCTCCTGTTCCTTTACCTGCTGAGTATTCCTCTGTCTCTTCATCCTGGTTATATTGCTGCGTTTGGGGTGGCTTTTCTATATTCTGGGAATTTGTGGAATTCTCTTTATTATAGAGCTTCCTCTCTGTGTTTGGGGTTATATTAGTGGCTTGTCAAAGTTTCTTGATTAGAGAGGCTTGTGTTGAGGCTCTGGTGGGTGGAGTTGGATTTCCTCTCTCTGGAGTGCTATGAAGTGTCAAGTAATGGGTTATGGGACGTCAATGATTTTGGAGTATTTTGAGCTGCTTGTGTATTGAAGCTCAGGGGCTTGTTCTTGTGTTGCTGGAGAATTTGCGTGGTAGGTCTTGCTCTGGAGCTTGCTGGCCCTTGGGTGGTGCTCAATTTCAGTATAGGTATGAAGGCGTTTGATGAGCTCTTATTGGATAATGTTCCCTGTATTCAGGAATTCTTTGATGATCTCAGGATTTGGACTTACGCCTCCTGATTCTGGTTTTCAGATTTATTTTTACAATAGCCTCATGATTTCTCCATCTATTCAGCACTATTGTTAAAACATCTGGGTTAATGATGATAGGTTTCTCCACTTTGAGGGTCGTCCCTAGAGGATCGCTGAGTTACTTGGAGGAGAGAAGAGGGAGGGGGTAGTTAGAGGTGAGTGGAATGGGCTGAGGTGGAATCAAAAGAGGAAAAAGCAAACTAGCCCGTAACCACTTTCTTGTGTGCGCTCCAAAGTCTGGGCCTCTCAGAGGTGGTCACAGAGTTATACATGGAAGAGGAGAGGGAGGAAGTAGATAGAGGTGGTCAGGAGGATGAAAGAGGGAGATGCAAAGGAGGGATACAGGTCTGGCCAGTGACCAGTTCCCTGAGAATTCTCCACCTTCGAGAGCACACAGAGATTCATAGAGTTGGGTAGAGAAGAGGAGGGGAGGGATGAGACAAAAGCCACCTGGTGGAGAAAAGAGAGATTCCAAAGGGGGAGAGAGTGGTCAAGCCAGTAGTTTCACACTCATGTAAAATTGGGTACTGAAGATTAGGTTTTTAAAAGTCCAAAATTGGCAACAAATACCAAAATGTTGAGATTAAAAATCTGGAGTAGAGATTGGATTTTCAAAGATAAAATATTAAAGATAAGAAAAAGAAGGAGAGAAAAATTAAACAAAAATTGAGAAAAAAATAATAAAAATAGAATAAAATAAAAGATTCCAGGATTATTAAAAGACAACTTCCACCACCAATAGGACTATATACAGCGTTTGCTTTAAAGATAGTTTTTTTTTTTTTGTAATGTAATAATAGGTTATAAAGATAATAAATAGAAATATAGAAGACTTAAAAGTTTAAGCAAGTTTAGGAAAAAAAACGAAAAGAAAAGAAGAGAAAACAAATTTAAAAAAAAAAAAAAATTTTTAAAGAAAGAAAAAAATTTCTTAAAAAAACTCACGCTTCCACATCATCCCCCACCCCTCCCCCAAAAAAAAATTGATCATAAAATTAGTAACGGTATATCTGGCTCTTTCTCTGTCGTTGTAGACTGTGTGGGGTCGCTACCAAGGCAGTTCCTTCTGTTTGACTTCCTCTGTTTGCTGGTCTCTTCTGTGTCTGATTTCCGTCTTGACACAGGGAGGGTGGTGGTGGACTCTGCACTGGGCTTGCCCCTTCTTGCTCCTTGGGATAACCTTGTGGGGCCTGCCCTATGCTTCGTGCACTTCCCTGGTCTTTGGCGGTCAGGAAGCCCTCTGAGACTTGAGTTTGGTTGAACAGGGGCTTTGTTCCCTTCCCCAGGTCCGAGTGGCTTGGGAGTTTGGCATGCGCTATTGCGACTTCTGGGCTTCCGGGTCGCTCAATTTTCTGGGAGCTCCGCCGGGGGCTCTTTCTCAGGCAGATGATGACTGTTCAGAGCCCCCAGCAGTTTCAATAGCAAAGAAATCAGTTTGCAATTTGGTAGGTAATGTCACTCTTGAGCTGCGATTGCCCCCTTCCAGCACTTAAGGCTCTGGCTGCCTGTCGCCGGAGGGGGATGGTCTGCCGATCCGTCCTTATGTTCGAGCGTTCCCGCGTGTTGGCTATCCCACAGTTTGGTTTGCTAGACCAAGATAGTTCTTTCTAGCCACGTGCGGACCCGATTCTGGCCCGGGTACGCCCCGATTCCCGAGATAAGCCCTGCAGCCTGCGTCTCCCGCGGCCCAGTTCTTAGAAAGCTCTGTCGCAGGCGCGCTCCTCCCTGCCCAACCCCCACTGCTGTCGGACGCAGGCGTTTGCGCTGCTTATCCGCTGGGGGTTATACTGTTGAATTCGTAATCTGTTGGTTTTAATTATTTATTTATTTATTTTCCCTTCCTGTTATGTTGCCCTCTGTGCTTCCAGGGCTCGCCCCATGCACAGCTGTGAGAATGCTCCCCTATTTTAGGGAACCTCTCTTTTTAAGAGTCTCTTCCTGGGACAGGGTTCCCTTCCCGGGACGGGGCTTCCTCCCTACCTCCTTTGTCTCTGTCTTCGTCGTATGTATTAATTCCTACCTGGTTTTGAAGCCAATGATCTGCTTTGCTGGATGCCTGATGTCCTCTGCCAGCAGTCAGAAGTTGTTTTGTGGAATTTGCTCAGCGTTGAAATGTTCTTTTGATGAAGCAGTGAGGGAGAAAGTGCTCTCCCCATCCTATTCCTCCGCCATCTTTTTTGTCCTCTCCCTTTTGATTTTTAAAAAGTATGTAGTTGAATACATTTTATAAAATGTTTTAAAGGATGTATCATTATTAAATAGTCACAGTTTGGGGAAAGAGTTGAGCATGATTCTTTGGTACTATGTCTCAAAAGTTGAACTTGATTCAAGGACCATCTATATAGTGAAATCTGTAATGCTTCTTTCATGTTCAGTTCAGTCACTCAGTCGTGTCCAACTCTTTGCGACCCCGTGAATCGCAGCACTCCAGGCCTCCGTGTCCATCACCAACTCCCAGAGTTCACTCAGACTCACGTCCATCGAGTCAGTGATGCCACCCAGCCTTCTCATCCTCTGTCGTCCCCTTCTCCTCCTGCCCCCCAATCCCTCCCAGCATCAGAGTCTTTTCCAATGAGTCAACTATTCACATGAGGTGGCCAAAGTACTGGAGTTTCAGCTTTAGCATCATTCCTTCCAAAGAAATCTCAGGGCTGATCTCCTTTAGAATGGACTGGTTGGATCTCCTTGCAGTCCAAGGGACTCTCAAGAGTCTTCTCCAACACCACAGTTCAAAAGCATCAATTCTTCGGTGCTCAGCCTTCTTCACAGTCCAACTCTCACATGCATACATGACCACAGGAAAAACCATAGCCTTGACTAGACGGACCTTAGTCAGCAAAGTAATGTCTCTGCTTTTGAATATGCTATCTAGGCTGGTCATAACTTTTCTTCCAAGGAGTAAGCGTCTTTTAATTTCATGGCTGCAGTCACCATCTGCAGTGACTGTGGAGCCCCCAAAATAAAGTCTGACACTTTATCCACTGTTTCGCCATCTATTTCCCATGAAGTGATGGGACTGGATGCCATGATCTTTGTTTTCTGAATGTTGAGCTTTAAGCCAACTTTTTCACTCTCGACTTTCACTTTCATCAAGAGGCTTTTTAGTTCCTCTTCACTTTCTGCCATAAGGGTGGTGTCATCTGCATATTAGATATCTTAAAAGCCATTCATATTGTCCTAAGGTAACAGCAGTTTTACAGTCAGGATGTGGGGAGAAAGAACTGCCTGAGAAATTAGTTTTAAAAAACCAATTGGAAATTAATTTACTTCTACAGGCTATTTTTAATTTTGGCAAGTTGACTAAATTCAATGCTTTGGTTTATCTATCTGGAAAATGGGAAGCTTAAAAATGGACTAAGAATAATACTAAATGCTTCTGTATGTAAATGTTGAGCCATATTTATTATCGCTTCATTTCCTTCTTTGTTTTTTTTTAAATCTGGATATCTTTAAAGATTAAGTACTGAAGATAAGTAAGTTTCTTCTTTTTGAGCATCCTATGACAGCTATAAAGTACACTTCCTTAGCGAAGGGTAGAAAAATTACACAGAACAGTTTTCCTACTGCAGCTATTCGTGTGTGTGTGTGTTTTTTTAATCAGCTTCTTCTCTCTCTCTCTCTCTCTCATGCTCTGTTATTCCACAGGCTTCTATTTCCTTACACCAATGGCTCATCTTAGACCTGTACTTCCTTTTGACTCAGTCATACTGTAATAGAATGGAGCCTTGGGCAGCTCTTAGTACACAGCTGTTAGTGCTCAGCATTACTTCTTAATGCTGTTACTAGGCAGCGTTTACTGAGACCACTAATGGTCCTGCTCAGCCACTGGTTGGTGCTGCAGCCCCTCTCCCAAGAGAGCAGCTGTCAGTTCAGTTCAGTTCAATCACTCAGTCGTATCGGACTCTTTGCGACCCCATGGACTGCAGCACACCAGGCTTCCCTGTCCACCACCAACTCCTAGAGCTTACTCAAACTCATGTCTATCGAGTTGGTGATGCCATCCAACCATCTCATCCTCTGTCTGCTTCTCCTCCTGCCTTCAATCTATCCCAGTACAGGGTCTTTTCAAAAGAGTCAGTTCTTTGCATCAGGTGGCCAAAGTATTGGAGTTTTAGCCTCAGCATCAGTCCTTCCAATGAATATTCAAGACTGATTTCCTTTAGGATGGACTGGTTGGATCTCCTTGCAGTCCAAGGGACTCTCAAGAGTCTTCTCCAACACCACAGTTCAAAAGCATCAATTCTTTGGCACTCAGCTTTCTTCACAGTCCAACTCTCACACCCATACATGACCACTGGAAAAACCATAGCCTTGACTAGACAGACCTTAGTTGACAAAGTAATGTCTCTGCTTTTAATATGCTATCTACATTGGTCATAATTTTTTTCCTAAGGAGCAAGCATTTTTTAATTTCATGGCTGCAGTCACCATCTGCAGTGATTTTGGAGCCCCCCAAAATAGTCAGTCACTGTCTCCTTTGTTTCCCCTTCTGTTTGCCATGAAGTGATGGGACTGGTTGGTGGTCCTACACAGCCATTGGATGGTGCTGCAGTGGGCCCCTCCCCCAAGCAGACAGCTGTCAATGAGCAGCTGTTAGTGGGCCCATTCAAAGTCATCAGCATGGTGGTCCTCAGGTGGAGAGTGAGGTAAGAGGTGGATCCTGGCCTTCTCCCAGGGGCCCACCAGCTCACCTGGGCTTGGGCCAGTGGGTGAGTTGGGGGCCCAGAGAACAGGTTGGGGGGCTGTGTCCTGCAGGGTTTCAGAACTCTCGCCAAGGCTGCTGAGCCAAGGGCTTGAGGTGGAGGTGAGCTTCTTCCGTATCTCTGTCTCTGTGATCTAATAGCAGTGGCCATCTGCCTGGGTCACAGTCTGTGAGAGCTGGTCCCTGGTAGCCTGGGGAGCCTGAGGGCCAGGAGGGTCCTGGGGACTTAGCTTACTCAGGGAGACAGCTGGAAGAATGTGGGGACCTGGCCCTGAGAGTTCTGCCACCTGAGATCTGCCTCCCCTTAGCTGGGACTGGACCTTACAGGGTGACAGGTGAGCACTGGGACCTGGCCCTTTCTTGTCAGAACAGAGAATAACATTTGGTAGAGTTTACAGGAACCTGAGGCCTGACCTCAAGAACAAAGGATCTGACACTAAAAAGTTGCAGCAACTACTTGTACCTGTGCCTCACTTTTCCTATAAAAGAGCTTTTAAGCTTCCAGGGAGTTTGGGGTTTTTAAAGGCTTGAGCCACTCACCTCTTTGCGTGACTCCAATAAACCTTTGTTTGTTCCACACTCCCACAGTTTGGTATTGGGATGTGAGAGTTGGACTATAAAGAAAGCTGAGTGCCGAAGAATCGATGTTTTTGAACTGTGGTGTTGGAGAAGACTCTTGAGAGTCCCTTGGACTGCAAGGAGATCCAACCAATCCATCCTAAAGGATATCAGTCCTGGGTGTTCATTGGTAGGACTGATGTTGAAGTTGAAACTCCAGTACTTTGGCCACCTGATGCAAAGAGCTGACTCATTTGAAAAGACTCTGATGCTGGGAAAGATTGAGAGCAAGAGAAGGGGACGGCAGAGGATGAGGTTGGATGGCATCACAGACTCAATGGACATGGGTTTGGGTGGACTCCGGGAGTTGGTAATGGACAGGGAGGCCTGGCTCATGGGGTCGCAAAGAGTCAGACATGACTCAGTGACTGAACTGAACTGACTGACCTCACTGTGCATCGGACACATGCTGTGTTTCAGTAACAATATTTGATAAAGCCCTTGCTGTTCGGATACGTTCCAGATCAGAAGGATGTTGCTATTTTCTTATGGTTGAGCTGTTTTCTTATGATTCTTGCTTTTCTATTCAGTGGTGAAACTAGTGACACAGTGGTATTTTTTTTTATGTTAGACTTTTTCATCTCTTATTATATCTCTTAGTTTCTTTAAAAAAAATTTATAGGCCACAAGTACAGTGGTCATTCATTTTTAAAGTACCTCTGATATCTGAATAGATTTGGTCTTATATCATGCATACATTACAGTACATACATATTGAAAGCTGAGTTTGAGAATAAATCACAAGTACTAGGAACAAATCTACTTTTCTGTTTTCTTTTATTCCAAGATGTCTTGAGGAGAAAAAGGGCTGTGACATTTGCACAACACATATATCAGTGCATGGGCTGTTATGTGTCACTTCTGTTTATTGTGGTCAGTGGAGCTATAGGTCAAGGAAGTCACCTATAGGCAAGAACAGCATTAGAATATTCATGGTTCAGCACTCGGTATCACTTGGCGTGACACAAAGCTACTGATGCAGGTGTTTAAAGGACTTTCCAAGCTCTTGTAAGGTCAAGTACCATTTAAAGTCAGTACCATTTAAGGTCAGTTCCATTTAAACATAATGATCATTAATTAGTTTTATTTAATTTACCTTTTATATTCTTGGCAACTGTAGAGTAAAATAATAAATAATTTTAAACAAGCCTGTAAGAAAGAGTGAATTCAAATTAATTAAATTAACAAGACAATTCAGAATCATTGGGAATGGAAATCTCTAGAAAGTTTCTTTGAGCATCCAGATCAAAGCTGTCCAGTGGAAGTAAGCCACCATATAATTTAAAATTTTCTAGTTATCACACTAAAAAATGAAAGGTAACAGTTGGCATTGATTTTCAGATTATGTTTTATTTTACTCAGTATAATAAAAATATTAGCATTTCAGCACATAATCATTTTAAAAATTACTGAGATTCAAAAAATTCTCCTTTTGTACTAAAACTTTTGAAATCTGATGTGCATTTTACACTTATAGCACATATCATATTCAGACTGGTCATATTTCAAGTACTCAACAACCATTTGTCTAGAGGGTACTGTATTGCATAGTGCAGGTCTAGATTTTTAATGTTGAAGCTAGAGCATTAGTTCATTTTTATTTTATCATAGCTAGTATGTTATTGCAATTAGAGAAATTAATGTTTAGAATGACAGCTAAGTCTAAGGACATACAGTGAACTACCACTTAATGAAGAAAATGTAATGGATATGTTGCTGATTCATTGCCAAGGGGTAAAGAAAAATACAAGCTGCTAGTGCCTTCTATTATGCAACAAATAAAACTCTAACCCACAAATCTAAAGGAAAAGTAAAACTAATGAGCTTTGGTTGGAATGAGACCAATGGCAGAACCTGTTTGACCACACAAGCATTTCCTATAGTCTCTTGGAGAGATGGATATCAGGGCCATACTGTGGGCTTAAGGGCAGGATGCCAAAGGGCAAAGACCAAGATCTTGCAATGTCAATTTTTTTACATTGCTCATCTGTTAGATTCTTAATGAAGCTTGGTGAATTGACAAGCATACTGCCTGGTGGGATGTACATACAGTAGGACTGTTATAGTATCATATTCCAGTTAATAGGGGGATATCTTGCATTTACACAGTATTTAGTTTTTCAAAGGGTATTTTCATTTATTTCCACAAATTTTTAAAACAGGCTTTACTAATGATGGCATACCAAGCAAACTAAGGCTAGAAAATTTCATTTTAGCAAATGATTATTGATTGAGCAGTTAATAAGCAAAGAATTATGTTGGCCTTCAGGTCTGTGTGTGTTCAGTTGTGGCCTTCAAGAGGTCATGGTAATTGTTACTTGAGAACTTAGATGTACAAGGCCTTATATTATATATATACCTTGAAAATAAATCATTGTAATCATTTGATTTCAAGGTAGTCCAGGAAAGTGCCCAAATCTTGCTGTTTAGCCAAATCTATCTGCTTCTTTCTTTATCCTGGTAACCTGGATTAGACCATGCAGGAGCCTCAAGGAATTCTTCCCTTGGACTAACATAGAGCCAGCTAAGCCACTCTCCTTATTCTTCTTACATCTTCCCTTAGCTTTCCCACAGAAATAGAGTTAGTAGTATTCTCTTCATTCTCCACTCAGAGATTTACTTGCTTCTCCAAACTCTTGGACAATTTGATCTCTACTTGCTGGAAATGAAATGGCCTATAATGTGTTGACAATGACAGTAACAATGGTGGTGGAAAAGAGAGTAAGATCTTTAAATCCCCTAGGTGCCAGCGTGAGGTAGGGCAGGGCATGTCGCTGTAACACTCCCAGTCTTATATCTTTCTTCAAGTCGGATGATTTAGCACTCAATGCTAGTAAAGGAGAGACACTGCTACCTCTTTCAAGAGAGATGAGTGGACGTTTTTGTGAAATTCTTACTCCAGTCCTTGGAGTTACTCTTATTTACTTTAACCAATACAATTGTCATTTTTACCTATTCAGCTGTTTATAAGTGTGTCATTTTTATTGTCCCCAGAAACTACTGAAAGTTGTCATGTAATTACTTTCTTTATTAGTAAATTCATTCTAAAGTCATTTTATACAGTTGCTAGTAATTCAGTTATTTACTGTTTCAGTTATGCATAGCTACTGTTGAACCAAATTTATAAGCACAGACTACATATTTTAAAGTTTTATTGAAGTATAGTTGACTACAGTGTTGTTAGGACTACATGTATTTTGTGCTAGAGCTATTGCAACAAGTTTTACCAGATAATACAGTTATGAGTAGTATGAAAATGCCTGAAACTTGCTTTCCTATCTTTTACAATTTTATACTACAAGAGTTTATATACTTTTCGGACCAATTCTTTGTCCTTATGTAATATATGAAAATCTTTCCTTTTATATGAAAAAAAAAAAAAAGGTAGATTTCCCCGATTCTGCTTAGTACAAAACAGAGGATCTTATTCTGGGGCCTGAGCAGTTTCTGGAGCAGAGTATTTCTCTTCAGATTTTCCCACTTTTCTAGTTATTGGAGATAGTCAGGAATTCTGATACCAATCCTGGTCCTAAGGAGACCTAATCATCAAAGAAGTTTGGCTTTTAAGGAAAGGAAAATAACGTTAACTCTCTCTCAGGAGTTAACAAACTTTGGGAGAGGTTGTTTTTAATTTTTATTTTCAAAGTGAGAGAGAGTTCACATGGTTGAGATATGAAAGGTCCACTAGAGAAGGGGAGTTGGTTTTATTAACTTTATCTTCTGTAGCCAAATAAGGATAGTGGGGAGCCTAAGATAATAGACATTTCTTGATCAAAATCCAAGGGATAGAAGAGAGGAAGAAGAAGAGAAAAGATGATGGAGGCGATAGCAGACTTCCATAGTCTAAGTTAGATAAAAGACATGGTTATAGGCACCCCACTCCAGTATTCTTGCCTGGAGAATCCCCTAGACAGAGGAGCCTGGTAGGCTACAGTCCACGGGGTCGCAAAGAGTCGGACATGACTGAGCGACTTCACCTTCATAGTTAAAGGTGGGTTTAGGGGAAGTTTTTGCTTTTTTTTTTTTTTTTTAAGTGGGGAAAATGTAGAACCTCTCTTCTTTGGAGAATTGACAGATTTGAACTCTGGACTCGTGTTAGAATCACCTGAGAGCTTTAAAAAGCACCTCATGTCAGGGCCTCAGATAAATTTATCAGAGTCTCTGAGAAATGAGACCTAGACATGGCCTTTTCAAAAGCTCCAGAAGTTCTAATGTGCAGCCAGGGTTGAGAATCAACAGGAGGCATATTGCACGAGGATGGTATTTTCCCTCTCTAGACAGATAGGTTTTGAATGTGAAGACAGGATCACTGTTTTTGAAAAACTCTCAAGGTTGATCCAATGGATAACCAATTCTGAAAATCATTGCATCAAAACCCCAACATTCAGTGTCATTTCTCGCCCTATATTCTTTATCTTAGTGGATGGCGTCACTGTACAACCTTACGCCTAAGTTTACACTTGCCAGTTTTTATCTTATATTACAAAATTTGTTTATAGGACACTAAGTATACATGCTAAAATGGAAAATGAATTCATCGGTTTTAGTCAGTTTACAAATTCAGTTAATTATTCCTCTTAATATTTGTTTCATTGTCTTTTCTCCATTCTATCATGACCTCAGTTCAAGCTACCATGTCAACTCATGCATTAATTTCTATACTCATCTGTCAGTCTCTAGTTGCATTTCATGTTCCCTGACTACTCTCTCCCAATCCATCAGATTCACTTCTGCCAAATTGGCTAAGTGAAAGTACAATCATATTGATTTCCTACTCAAATTCTTTTAATGACTCAAAAGTAAAATTTGTGTGTGGCATGAAAAGCTATCATGATGTTGTCCCAGTATTCTTTGTTTCATTCCTGCTACGGTCCCTTTTTATACTTAAGAAATACTGAGCTACTTGGTGGCTCCCGGAACTGGCTCCTTCCTCTCCACTTCCGTGTGGTACCCTGCCTCCATTAGTTGCCCGTCACACTGCTTATCCTTCAGGTCTTAGCTCAGTCTCTTCTCTCTGAAACCCTTCAGCAGTTGGGCAGTGGGCAATTCCTTTGTTACTGCCACTGTCATTCTAGAACAACTTAGAGAGACCTTTTCTTTCTTCTGATTGGTAATTACTTATGCCTCTAATCTCACTTGACTGTATGCTTCTTGAGGGTATGGAAGAAAGAGGCTTTGAGCTATGGGCTTGAATCTTTAGATGAACTCATTAACTTATTACATAGTTTGACCTGTCAAGAGAAAACTAGTGTTATAACTAATAACAGAATTGCCATAGAACACTTGGTATTAAACTAACATAAGGTTCAGTTCAGTTCAGTCACTCAGTCATGTCCAACTCTTTGCGACCCCATGAATCGCAGCACACCAGGCCTCCCTGTCCATCACCACCTCCCGGAGTTCACTCAGACTGACTCCCATCGAGTCCGTGATGCCATCCAGCCGTCTCATCCTCTGTCATCCCCTTCTTCCCCTGCCCCTAATCCCTCCCAGCATCAGAGTCTTTTCCAATGAGTCAACTCTTCACATGAGCTGGCCAAGGTACTGGAGTTTCAGCTTTAGCATCATTCCTTCCAAAGAAATCCCAGGGCTGATCTCCTTCAGAATGGACTGGTTGGATCTCCTTGCAGTCCAAGGGACTCTCAAGAGTCTTCTCCAACACCACAGTTCAAAAGCATCAATTCTTCTGCGTTCAGCCTTCTTCACAGTCCAACTCTCACATCCATACATGACCACAGGAAAAACCATAGCCTTGACTAGATGGACCTTAGTCAGCAAAGTAATGTCTCTGCTTTTGAATATGCTGTCTAGGCTGGTCATAACTTTTCTTCCAAGGAGTAAGCGTCTTTTAATTTCATGGCTGCAGTCACCATCTGCAGTGATTTTGGAGGCCCAAAAATAAAGTCTGACACTGTTTCCACTATTTCCTCATCTATTTCCCATGAAGTGATGGGACCGGATGCCATGATCTTCATTTTCTGAATGTTGAGCTTTAAGCCAACTTTTTCACTCTCCTCATTCACTGTCCTCAAGAGGCTTTTTAGTTCCTCTTCACTTTCTGCCATAAGGGTGGTGTCATCTGCATATCTGAGTTTATTGATATTCTCCTGGCAATCTTGACTCCAGCTTGTGTTTCTTCCAGCCCAGCATTTCTCACGATGTACTCTGCATAGAAGTTAAATAAGCAGGGTGACAATATACAGCCTTGACGTACTCCTTTTCCTATTTGGAACCAGTCTGTTGTTCCATGTCCAGTTCTAACTGTTGCTTCCTGACCTGCATACAGATTTTAGTGAGGTCATTATAGCGTATAAATCTAATTTCCTATGACAAAATACATTTTAACTTGTTTCACTATTGTATTAACATTCTTAATTCTTAAATGAGTATGCACATTTTAATCTGAAAAGTGCTTCCCTGTTTCAGCTTAACTTAGTCTACAGATCTCACCCATGGTCCCATAGCTATTCATTTCAAAGTGTACGTAATAGTGTCTGAAAGCCTCTTGACTGACCCATTAATTCATTTATTTAACACAATGTTATTGAATATGGAACATGTATAGAACAATTACGCTAAGGATAAAGGATACAGAGATGGAAAAAAACAAAACAAAACACCAAAAACAGTTTTTCCCTTTTGGGATTAGAAAGCATAGGCTTTATATATGTTTATTTTAATCCTCATAACAATCCTGAGGAGCAAATATTATGTCTCCATTTTGTAAATGGGGTCGTTCCAGAGTGTTTATCATCCCAAAGGGATTGAAAGAGTCACACACAACTGAGTGCCTAACACTTTCACTTTTATCGTCTCAGAAGCAGCTTAAAACCCTGGTGCTTTCCTGTTTTGGAGATCTACTTGTGATTTACAACTGTGTTTCTTAAACTTTAATGTAAACACCCCAGGATCATGGTGAAATATAGATTTTGGTTTAGTAAGTCCAGGGTGGGATCGCAAATTCTACATATCTAGCAAACTCTGAAGTGCTGTGCAGTTGGTCTGTGACATACGTTGAACAGCAAAGTTCAGAGCATCGTGTAGAATTCCTTTGTGTCAAACACTGTTCCTTTACTTATTGAGTCTTTTGTTTTGAAGATGGAAGCCAAGTACTAAGTTCTCACATCCTTATGCTTCCTCAGCCTTCTGGGCCCAGTCAGCATATTTACCCATCATTAATCTTTAACTATTCTCCCCCACAACCATCTGGTCCCATTACAAATTCTACTATGCTTATCAGTAGTTGTTTTCTCATATCTGGTTTGTTTCTTAATCTACCTGGCGGGCTCTTTAAGGGCAAGAACCACATCTTGTTCATGTATTAGCTCCTCCACACTGCTAGTATCCTGCTGCACACCAGATACCAATGAGTAATAGGAGCTTGTGTTTACAGAGGAGTCTAACGTGCCCCTTGGACTGTATTCCGTTTTTACACACATTTTCTCATTTAATCTTTCACAGACTGTGACATTCTTACTGTTTTGCAGGCATACAAACTGAAACCCAGATAGTTTATTACTTAAGTAAATAAACATATTTACCTAGTAGTCACGGCAAGATTTGAACTCGGCTTTTATTCTGCAGTCTATATCCTTTCCTTTCTGACACCAAGCTACTTCTTATTACAGTGGGCACTTAATTATACTCAACTGACAGACTATTCTTGTGAATTAATTATCATCTGAAGCAAAATTGAATTAGATACTTGATTTGTACTTTGTTTTACCTATTTTTATGGTGGGAATCTCTGCAATAGGAATTGGCAGGAGAATTTCAGGAAAGGATTCTGATCTAACTAGACTCCCAGTTATTTTCTGGTCAGACCAGTTTCTTGTACTGGGGCAGGTTTCAGGCTGGCAATGTCATGAACTTTGTGAAGCCTGATGAAGGGTGGCTCTCACCGCTTCTTCATTTACCTCACTTCTGGATTCCTATCTTTGGAAGCCAAAGAAGACTGTTGTGATTAGATATTTATTCTACTGACATACCAGTTGAAATGGAGGTAGTTGTTTTGTAATTCAGCATGCTTTTGTGATGTTTGTCCTGTTTTATGTCAATTTTACCCACCTGAGGGCATGTCTAGCTAGACCGAGATATAGTCTAAGTTTGCTGATGATTATTTGTCCCTTATTTTAAAGTAAAATATAGAAATGGATCACTTAAATACAATTTTAGAAGGGAAAAATTCTGCTTTGTCTTTCTAGCTTTGTTTTCCTGGGGTTAATAAATAGTATTTTGGGTATAAGAACAACGTTTCACCTTCCGGTAGTAGTTCTAACATCTATTCCTGTAGGCCTCATATTATGTACCTTCTTCAGTGAAAGCAAATTGTAAGAATTTTTATGCCCAATGGAAGCTTTTCTATACAAAAATACTCAAACTTTGTTAGATCTTTTTGATAAATCTTATAATCCCCAAACCAGAATGTTTCTTAAAATAGCTATTCTTCTGGAAGAATGCTATAGAATGAAGCTTGTCCCAATGGTGGCAGTCAAGGATAGTGTTTCTGAGTCTGGGCTCTGGAGGAAGAAAGACTGGGTTCATAGTTTATTATCTGCATAGACTTGGAGAGTTCACTTAAATATCCCAAGCCTTTTGCCATCATCAGCAAAATGGTTATGATAGTAGTTCTTATGAGGATGAGAATTAGATAACTCATATAAAGCACTTAGCATTTAGCAAAAACTCAATAAATTTTAACTTTTATTATTTCACTTTTCTCTTGACTCACTTCCAGAATGAAAATTCTAGAAGAGTATAGGTATTGCAGTGCGTATTGCTTTGCTTGTTAGTGTTTGTTAAAAGAGATTATTTGGAAAAAATGCTTAATATTTTGGAACAAGGTTCTGATTTGTGAATATGTATGCATTTTCTGTTTCAATTTTGGTATCTGTTTTTAATATGAGTCATTGTGGTTTGGTTATACTTTTCTCTCATGAGCAGTTATTTAATTATGGCCACAGAACCAACTTTATTGCATTCTGACTTTTGGAATATTTTAGGATTTAATGTTCTCACTAGGGAGAGGATTGTGAACTATTTAAGTGCTTTTTTTTTTGGTTTCCATCCACAGATATGTATAGTTAAAATAAACTAAGACTACACTAGCATGAAGGGGCTAGAATAATGACATTATGCTCAAACTATCGATAATGCTTGCTAGTGTTTTATACTTTTCTTCTGAATAGATTTGGAGTGTTTTATGCTACACTGTATTTGCTTGGAAGCTTAATAAATAATCTTCTCAAGAAATTTATATCTTTTAAGCATATTTTTTTCCTTAGACCCAAGATTACATATATAGCACTTAAGTTAAACTCTATTCTCTTTATGTGCATACTTAGACATTGAAGCATAGACCATTTATTCTTATGGGTCAGGACCCTGTAAAAATTAATGAGATGTGTCAGAATGATGCCTTTGGGGATGACAAAACTGGTGATGCTGTTCCAGATGGAAGACAAGGCAAGTTCTACCAGTTGAGGGCATTACCCACCTGGTTCAGTAAGAAAAGCTTCTTAGTTCTGGGAGAGCTCTTGCAATGATCTATCCGTAAGAGCAAATGCACTACATTTAAAATTATAAGCTGGTAATAGATAAAAATACAAGATTATGTTAAAATATTTTACACCATTTCTGCTTTGTTCTAAGCCCCATTCCTACGTGGATTCTATATCAAATAACAAAATTTAAATATAGAGAATAAGTAATTTGATTTACCAAAGGACTTTTTGTTCACTAAAATATTTTATGTCAGAATCTTTTAAATCGACTCATAAAATCAAGTGCTTACAGGGATCAGGTGGGATCTATAACAGAGTAAAGTGGACTGGATGGACATCTAGAGGTCAACCCACTGACTAGAACTATTTTCTTAAATTCATTCATCCAGGTCTTTAGCTGGTGTGGTAAAAATAATAGTGCTTGCAAGTATGAGTTTTCTCCTGGGCTCTTCCATGTATTGGTTCTATTATCTTGGATATAAGTATATTTATCAACAAAATAGGGGCTTGATATGAATAACCTCTAAGGTGAGTTCTAACTTTGAGTGGTGGAAGTTTGTGGATACCAGTCACTTTAGCGTTTATCAGCTAATGTTCTGAGTCATGCAGAAGAGAAACAAGAAGCTAAATGCAGGCTCCTGTAAAGGCTAGATTGGAGAGTACTGAAAGACTCTCTACCTCTCTCTAATTAAGGTCTTATGAGCCATTCCCTTAGAATTGTTCCCCAACCCCTTCATCTCCCAAACCCCCTCCCCCAAAACAGGCTAAGGGTAATAAAGTGAGGAGGCCCTGCATGGAAAATTTAAGTACAAAGTCTGTAAAATTTGAATAGAGGCAGGTAGAAGAAAAAGCCAGAAAAATGAAATTACACTGTGCTTAAAGAATGATTTTTTATTACCCCGAGTGGAGTATCAGTCACCCAACTAATGTTGGGCTCCCATTAGGCTCTTAAATTAGCCTGAGTGGGGGCGATATTTTCCAGTATTAAAGCATTTGAACCTTCTCCTCCCATTCATACACACACATACTAATCAGGAGTCTTAATTGCATAAAAATAGAATCTGGTCTACCTACTATAAGGACAAATCATTAAGTGTGAAGATAGCTTAAAGAATTGTTGGGAAGAGTGAATCTGCTTCCAAGAGTGATTTCAAAAGCCCTAGGCTGCTGAGAGCTGTACCCCCTTCTTGGTTAGGAAGCTCCCCACCAGCCTAGTTGCCTGCTTCAGAACTTTACCACTTGTGGGGACAGGGGAGCCTGGTGGGCTGCCGTCTCAGGGATGCACAGAGTCGGACACGAATGAAGCGACTTAGCAGCAGCAGCAGCAGCATCAGCAGCATCAACAAATTGCCAAATCAGAGAGCTACTTCAGCAACTGCCAGCTCCAGAACATGCTTTCATTGCCATGGTTCCTACCAGCCTTGCACTTGACCTTTTTCTCCATAGAGCTCAGTGTGAAGGAAAGTGTGTGCCCCTTGCATTCAGTGGGCAGAACCTAGATCTCACCCAGAACCCTGGCTACAAGGGAGTCTGGGAAATGTAGATTTTAGTTTTTGAACAGTTAATGTTGTTAGATGGTAGTTGGAATGGGTTGCATGAGTCATCCATCATCAAGTAAATCATGTTGCCTACAGCCTGTTGCCTCAGAAGGATACATGAAATGTAACAGCATAGACAGGGCAGGAGGGAGGTGGTACTTCACGTATTTAGCCAGTCAGTAGACTTAAAGCCAGCCTTAGAAGTTGTCTAAAATTTTAGCATATTAAGACTAAGACAAGAAAACACATGATACAGTTTCTCTGAAAGTCTGGAGGAGATTGTAGCCTATTAAAGCTTGGCCAAAGTCCTTGCTGCCCAGTATGGAAGGCAGTAATAATGGAAAGATGGGGAAAGAGAAGGAATGAGACAGAGAGAAGTAGAAGAAGGCAGATGTCCAAACTTTTTTTTCCTCTACCATTTGAACCATCCAGATAAATAAGAGGAAGCCTAAGGATATAAGGGAGTTTTAATTAGGAATCTGGCAGTCAGTTCCCTGGCAGGCTCTCTCTCACCCACTATACTCAGTGGGGCACTGTGGACAGAGTGACTGCTGGAGTTAAGGCGTTTCTAAAACACTGAGTTTCTGAGACCCCAAGTGGAAAGGATATGGAATGTAGGTTAGTTGAACATCAGTAGACATGCCACATTGACCAGAGTTATAGAGATGTGTGAGCCTTCAGCAGAGCTGTGGGCTGACAATCCAGGTCATTGTGGAAAATGTGGAGACAGAAGGGTCCAGGTCAGATGGGCCCTCCTCCACTAATTTTCCTCTAATGACTTTCTCCTTCCCCATCATCACTTGGCACTTCAAGGAGAACTAATTTCTCTCTCTGCCAAGTTTCTGTAGTCCATTGTTCATTTTTCTATAATGCTACCTCATATGATACTCTTGTTTGCATATCTGTCTTTCTCAATAGACAGTAAACTCTCTAAGAGGTAGGGCTTTTAATATCCGTATCCCTAGTTCTCTGCATATTTCCTTTTAGTTGGGGCTCAGTTGACCTTTTTAATACCTTAATGACATATGAGTGAGTGAGTGAGTGAAGTCGCTCAGTCATGTCTGACTCTGAGACTCCATGGACTACCAGGCTGCTCCATCCATGGGATTCTCCAGGCAAGAATACTGGAGTGGGTTACCATTTCCTTCTCCAGGGGATCTTCCTGACCCAGGGATCGAACTCGGATCTCCCGCATTGGAGGCAAACGCTTTAACCTCTGAGCCACCAGGGAAGCCCCTATATGTAGTTATACTTAGCTTACTTGTGCCACCATTCAGATTGGGTAATATTTTCAAGGGGAGGATATGAAATGTGATTATGAATCTTGTAATGTAGGTGAAGAACCAGGAAATAGAATATAGAAGGGGAAAGAATAGGAGTTTGGAGGGGCAAGAAAAAATAGAAGAACTAAATACATAGAGAAGGTGTGATTATTTTTTTTTTTTCTAACTACCTCAAACACTTTTAAAAGTGAGAAATGAAATTATCTTTCTTGTCTTTAAGTTATGTAAATTATATAATTAATACATAAATGCATTTTAATTGTACAATTTAAACCCTGTTCAAAAACTGGAATCCTTTTAGTCTTTGTGGTAGGCTAAATAATGGCTTCCCCAGAGACGTCCATGTTCTGATGCTGGGTTCTGTGGATAGTCTCATTGTGTGGCTAAAGGAACTTGGTTGAAAACCTTGGGATGGGGAGATAATCTTGGGCTGTCCAGATGGGCCCAAGCTAATGACAGGAGTCCTTATGGGAGGGAGACAAGAGGAAAAAGTTAATGGTAGATGTGATGATGGAAGCAATAGATTGGATTTATTCAAGGAAGGGGCCACAAGTCAAGGAATGCAGGTGGCTTCTAGAAGCTAAAAAGGCAAGGAAATAGATTCTCCCTTTAGAACCCCCAGAAAGAATCAGCCCCTCCAGCACCTTGACTTTAGTCTAGTGAGATGGATTTTGAATCTCTGACCTCTAGAACTGTAAGATAATGAATTCACTTGTTTTTAAGCCATTATGTTTGTGGTATTTCATTACAGTAGCAATAGCAAAGGAATCTAGCCTGTTAGTCTCACTCTCTCTACCAGAGGTAACCAGTGTTATCAATATGTTGTGTATCCTTTCAGACCTTCTTTCACATCTATATCTATATCTATATCTATATCAAGCTATACTTGTGTAAATAGCATGGGTTTGAGTGCTTTTAAAATTTCACTGACTATACTATTCTGCTGTTTTCTCTTTTTACTTATCACTGTGTCTTGGAACTCTTTTTAAATCACTATATATTAGTGTACTTCCCTTTTTCAACTACTCTTTGATTTTTCCATTCTTATGTTTCATAGTTCACATTACCATTCCACTAAATTATTTTATACAGTAAAATGTTGAAATTTACCTTTCTGGCATAAAGAAAGGGAACGTTGCTGGTTGAAAAGCATAATCAAGTTCTTGCTTCAGGATATTAAAAAACACTCAAATTTAGCTATATGTGATCATCATTGGAAATACTTTATTTCTCCCAAGTGAATGATTATAATTGAATGTGCCTTGGACAAAGTAATGTTAACAAATCCTGTCTAATCCAATATTCTTATTTGTGAATTTTTTCTTTTTAAGAGATTTTTGAACAACCATGTGTTTCATTCTTACATAGATTATAGCTTTAACAGATTAAAGAATGATAGTGAAAAATAATCTCACCTTGCAAAGTAGTCTTTTTTGATGCAGACTTCTCAGAGCAGGTTATAACACATAATGAGATGTCACAGTCTGGTGAGACATGCAAAGCAGGTTTAAAAAACTGCCAATACTGCATAGTATCTTTAATACTGAGGATGGTAACTATGTGGAAAAAGAAATCCATTTTCTGCCATTCTGTTTAAATGTCTGGAAGTATGTAGTTATCAGAGCACTAGTAAATGTCTCCTGGAGGTCAAATTCTTTTTTTTTTTTAATAAAAACACTATGGTTTTATAGAATCTCTGTGGAAACTGAATGTACTTTGCTACCCAAGATCTGCTCAAAGCACTTGCTGTCAATCAGTAGAAAAGGTTTGGCTACCACCTTGGTGTTAAATATAAATGTAGTCTAAAGGTTTAATGGATTAAAACTGTGCTATTTAATTTGAAATGGAATTTCCCACCCTCCTAGCTTAGGTAGTTAGGATTCTGTGGGTTTGCTTTTCATTCCAACTTGGTTTATGGGTCTAATAAAGAAAGGCAGCTATGGGTTCAGAATGCAAGGGTGTCGAATTGAGGAGACAGCACTCCTTTTGATGGAAGGAGAGGGGGAAAAACACCGTATTAACTCCAACTTGTTAAAATTTACTAAGTCGCTAGTTCATTAGCCATTTTCCCTCCTCTTCACACCAGAAGAGTAGATAAAAGGTAAGCAGCAACAATAAGAGGCATTATATGCAGAGGTGCTCACAATATGACAAGGTCTTCTTTTAATAGCAAACAGTGTAAACTCTCTAGGAGGTAGGACAGTATGAAGTGCAACAAAAACTGTAATTATGCTCTCAGCAGGAAACCTGTATTTAGAGTGACAGTAAGAGTGTCTCTAAAAACCTGTTAGGTTAAGGCTGCTAGTCTTAATTATATGTATTAAGAGTTTGTGTCTTCACTTTTTTCCCTTTTAAAATTCAAAGAAGAAACCTAATTATAACTTGGACTCTAGTAAATTGGGCCATATTTAAACAATGAACATTTGGCAACCTCATCCTGCACCATGACGGGTCCTACTGGTGCAGCTGCTATGCCAGCCAAATTGGCTCCCCCAAATAATTTGTTTTTGCTGCCTCCATGACAGAGGAAAAACAAACAAAAAGCTAAACAAGGGAAATAATGAAATGATGCTTTTTCCTTTTTTTTTCCCCCTTCAGTCAGTGACACCCAAGCCTTCTGGAAGGGGTGATCATTCCTTGGGTAGATTCTTAGCTACAGAATTACAGGTTGTTTGTATGTTGTTAACAAGTATTTTAGCTAAGCCATGGTTGGATAAGTCTTGGTTTGAGTTTTGCCTGTGTTTTGGTCCCAGAAACCCTAGAAGGTTACAGCTGCTTCTGGTTGACTTCTGTTAAATTATATGAGGCTCAAAACTTTAGATTCTGCCTGGTATGCAGCAGAAGATATTATAGCCCAAGCAAATTTAAGATAGTCTGCACAAAATAATGATGACTGAATGATTTGATCATGCATCATTTCATTTGTTTCTCTTTATGGTCCCAGTCTGAAATAGAGCTCAGAGCTAATATGTTTTCTTCTCTTTGGAATGTATAATCTATCTAAATTGAATTTCTATCATCTGCCTTTAAATAATCACCAGTGTAAAATCAGAGTTATTCTGAAAGAATTTAAATAAATGCTTAAAAATTTGGAAACAATTTTCATATTTATTGGTAGCACTGAAGTTTGTATCTTTAGCAACCCCAGTTTTCGTTTTATTGAAATACTGATTTCATCTTCATTATTGTTAGATTGAGGAAAGCAGCCACTGGATCTAAAGTTAGGAATAGTTTTATGTAGAATTCCTATGGATTTTTATAGTGACAGAAATCTGTAGTCTGAATAATGGCATTTCTCTAATTAGCAGCAATTGAATAAATGCAATAAAAATCAAAGGTGAACTATTTATTAATTTTGATGTGTTTTGCACAATTTAAATTATACTTCATAGAGGTTTTGTTATTTCTGTGTTGAATAATTTATTAAAGTAATGAGTAACATGAATCATTGAGACAGTTTTCTATATTTTATCAAAATAAATTATATGTCAAAAATGAAACAAGGTTTACAGAGGAGGTATGAATATTAGTGAATGTTACTAAGAACAAACATTAGGTAGTGAGCAATAATCTTTCTTATCATCCATCACTAAAGTGTGATCCGTTCAAGCAAGACCTAGTTTGAGTATCATTAGAAGACCAGTTTACGTGACAGTAGAGATGGTAGCAAAAATATAAGAGAACAGGGTCTCATTGCATTAAACATGACTTTTAAAAATGTCACTAAAAGGAGTTAGAATCTTTGAGTATATAGTAGCCACATAAAGTAGAAGATTACCTTAATTATTCCAAAAGTGGTCTATGAAATGGTGAAAGTAAACCCTCAGATCTGGATAGCAGGTTTCCCTCTTTTTATATAAGCAAAATGGTAGAAAAGCTAATATCTGGAAAACTTAAATAAATAATTTGCATAGTAATATCAAGGAAATTTTAGAAGTGAAATTCAATGCATTTGTTTTCCACTTCTGGTGTATATCCATTCTGGAATGAGCTGAATGAGCAACCATTCTGTGTAATCTTAAAGAATATGTTACCATATACTTTGAGAGTTAAAAGGAAACATGAATAACTCTCTCATCAATTTCTTATCCTTCAAGGAAAGTCACATGTAAGTTGGTTCATACCAATGAGATATTACCCAATTTTGAACTTTCTCTAGCAAAACCCTTCCGTGAACCTCACAATCCAGAAAACTTTCATAAATGACTTCTATTTCAGTCAGGCCCATTTTTTGGTTCTGTCCTCTATAATAATGAATGAGAGAAGGTCCAAGTATGTTTGAGATTCTTGGCTTTCTTTTGACCATTTTAATACCTACCTTGATTTTGGAGATTTTTTTTCCTTCTCTTTCCTTTTTTCTTTCTCTTATTTTGTCATCTGGGTTTATATTTTCTTTAAGTTAAATACATTAATCTTGGTTGGAGACTATTAGGACAGCATTTGAGATAAGTTGAAACCTACTAGAATGTTTTATATTTGACCTTGGGATTCATTGTTTTATATATAGTAATATTTTGGGTTCTTGAAAGTTACCAGTAATACTTATATTTTATCTAATATTTCTTATAGATACATAATATGTATATAGTTATGATAGCTTTAAATATACTGTCATGTAAGTAGAATATATTTTATCAATATGAGTAAAAATAGGTTGATATTTATCCCAAAAGGACTGTCTGAACTAAATATCTTTATAGATTCATATTTCAAGTGATTAATGGCAGGGATATTGATCTTTAATATGTAAATAGGTTATATCTTACAATAGTAAATAAATAATCAATAAGTTTTTATTTCATCTATTTTTTATTCAGGCCCAGTACTCTTGCCTGGAAAATCCCATGGACGGAGGAGCTTGGTAGGCTGTAGTCCATGGTGTCGCTAAGAGGCAGACATGACTGAGCGACTTCCCTTTCACTTTTCACTTTCATGCATTGGGGAAGGAAATGGCAACCCACTCCAGTGTTCGTGCCTGGAGAATCCCAGGGACGGGGGAGCCTGGTGGGCTGCTGTCTGTGGGGTCGCACAGAGTCTGATATGACTGAAGCAACTTAGCAGCAGCAGAATGTAAATATAGCAAGGAATTTAATCTTAAAAAACTGTAAGTCATCTAGTTGAGGTAAAATATTTTAATGTCATATAAGGGAATGAAATTTCTTTAAAAATTGTTATATTGTGTACTACATCAAATAAGATTTTATTTTATTATTTTTAATAAAGGGATGACATTTTGCCATAAAATGGAATTGTTCGAATTGGTTCTTTGGTTTAAAGTAAGAGGTAATACTCATTTTCCCCCTTTTTGCTGTAAGAAGCAATATCTGATGTTTTACCTGTTTTATCTTGCTGTAAAAAGATTCAGTATCTACCCAACTTGTTAATTTTGAAGCCTGCATTATGACAGCCCATTCATTTGAGTCTCACTCTATAGCTTAAGAAATCAATTCAGTTTGCGTGGAAAGGGCATAAGGACAAAGAAGTGTTGTGAAAATTCTCACTGAAGGAAGAGTAGTAAGGCTGGAATCATCATTTGTCCTGATTTATCTCAGTCTCCTTTAATATGGGAATATTAATGCATTCTCTGTTCACTCCAAAATTATGTTTTAAACTTAAATTCAAATCTAGGTTTAGGAGGATTTTTAATTTTAAAGCACAAGCCTGTCTTTTCCATTTCAGACATCATGTTTATTAGAAATCTAGGCCATGCCACTTGAATAGAGGAATTTCTTAACTCCAAAATTTATGAGATGTCTGTCTATTAGGAGAAAAATATGGGACTTTCTTTCCTTAAGACATGTTTTTATTGGGACAGCCTGTTTGCCATTGCTGCTTAAAACTGATCCCTAAAGAATAAAACCTCAATGAATCATTGGATTGCTTGCCTTGGAGCAAGGCCAGGAGCGGTTCGTTTTCAAGATAAATAGCACCGGGGCTGAAAGAATGGCACAGGTTTCTCAGATGGGGTGTTCTCACTCCCCTTCCGGCATGTACTGTGTGACAGGGTCTTTCTTACAGATCAGGCTTCAGAGAAAGCCAGCGTGAAATAACTTTACTTCATGATTCTTATTTCCTGGCTGTTTTATCCAAATGCTTTTTGAATAGTCCAGAGAACATAGCTTTGAATTTACTGACACTCACTAGTTGAAGCCTATTTTTATGTTCATCTCCACATTTTAAGCAGGGGCCCTGATATCTGTTTTTGTTGATTCTTGTATCGTGACTCCTAGCATAGAACCTTACCCTGACCAGGTGCTCAGTACATATTGATTGAATGCATGTTGAATGAATGAATTCAGGGTCACATCAATTGAAACTTGATTAGTCTAGGATGCTATAAATGCAGTCAAATTATACTATACTGGAACTTTTGGTCTTTATAATTGGCCATGTTTATGCTTTCTGAATCACTGTACTGTGCAGTTGATTCATTCTTGTTCATTTGTTGTCATTCATCCAAAATATACTTATTGGTTGCTTTGTCAGTGATTAGCATTATGCTAGCAGTTAAGATATAGCAATAAGATATATCAGGCCTCTGGGATTTATCAGTATGCATGAGGCATTTTGCCTTGTTCTCCTTGGTCTTGCCATTCTGTATTTGGTTTAAGTAAGCAGAAAATATTTACGAAATAAGGTCAATAATGTGGAGACTGAAATGGTCAGAGTAGGGAAAAATTACACATTGCTAAGGGATAAAGCGGAGAAGGCAATGGCACCCCCACTCCAGTACTCTTGCCTGGAAAATCCCATGGGTGGAGGAGCCTGGCAGGTTGCAGTCCATGGGGTCGCTAAGAGTTGGACACGACTGAGCAACTTTGCTTTCACTTTTCATTGTCCTGTATTGGAGAAGGAAATGGCAACCAACTCCAGTGTTCTTGGCTGGAGAATCCCAGGGACGGGGGAGCCTGGTGGGCTGCTGTCTATGGGGTTGCACGGAGTCGGACACGACTGAAGCGACTTAGCAGCAGCAGCAGCAGTAGCAGCAGCAGCAGCAGCAGCAGCAGCAGCAAGGGATAAAAGAGGCTTTATAGAGAGAGCTAGAAATCAAAGATACATAGAATTTCAGAAGGTTAAATTGGTGACAGAGAGTTTCACACTTCTGTTTGAGTAATGTTCCTGTGTGTGTGTGTGTGTGTGTACATTTGAACACTTGACTGGAGAGAAGGGAGATGGGGAAAAAGAGAGAAATACGTTCCAAGACAAATGAATTGGTTACTTATGTTAGCACTCTCTCTTGCTCTGTTCCTATATCTGTAGAGACTGGAGACCCATGGGGTGAGTGCTTTCATTTTTGCATTTTCCATGGTCCTTTGTCAGAATGTGCTCATGGTCTGGTTTCTGGAACTTACAGTGGCAAACTTGTTTGGGTTGAGAGTGCGACTGACTGGTGTATAATAATGCATTGTTTGGGAGATCGAGGTTAAAGACAGTGTTTCTTCTTGCTCAGCTCACCAAAATTCACTATTAATCAAAACCTAGATCAGTTTTTCTAAGTAAGGGTGTTACACTTGGGGATTATTTGTGGACATTTTCTTAGAGCACAGAAGTATCTTTTAAAGCATTGAGCAAAAACTGACAGAAGATAATGTTTGTGAATTTAAAAGTTAATATAGTAACAAGCAAACATCATACAGTCCCTGAACTTTCAGATGAATAAAGTTTATTTGTTCACTTTATTTTTTAAATCAATTTTATTAATATGTATTCATGGATCACTTGTTTTAGGAATCTTGTTGACATTTTCTTTATTATTCAAAACTGTAGCTTGTTTTCGTGCTCAAGTGTTCTCTCAATATTCAGGATTCTAGAACTGATGAGTTGTTCCAGATCAAGCATTTGGAGAAAAGATGATGGTTAGACTAGGTGCAGTCCATATATCTTAGAGAATTATATGAAATCTTAGATTCATGTGGTCCATCCCCATTAATGGTTTATGGATTCTGTATATGTGGATTTGCCTTCTCAGTAAAAATATTGTAACCCCCAAATCAGTACTCACAATGCTTTTGCAGTTGTTAGCAGACATGTGCAGAGCAGCACAAATTTGTAGTTGCCCAACATGCACTCCCAGCTAAGGTCCACCAAGGCGATGCTCTGCTGCCTTGTTTCACTGCTCGAACTATTAACGTGGCTTTTCCACAGTCTGTTTGAGGCCACATTTTTGTGCTTTCCATGGGTGATTTTTCCTGTTTGAAATGACCCTAAAGTGCTGTCTAGAGTTCTTATGAGCAAGAAGGCTGTGCTGTGTCTTATGAAGAAAATATATGTGCAGATAAACTTCATTCTGGCATGAGTTATAGTGCTCTGGCTGTGACTTCATTGCTACTGAATCAACAATATGTATTAAATAAGATGTCTTTAAACAGAAACACACAGAAAACAAGGTTATGTATTGATTGGTTGGTGAAGATGTTGTGTCCAGAGGCTCAAAGACACCTAACGCTGCCTTTTCCTTAGTAATAGTTTGAAGAAGTGAAGTTGCTCACTTCTGGAGGTAGGCTACTGTAGCCTACCAGGCTCCTTCATCCATGGGATTTTCCAGGCAAGAGTACTGGAGTGGGTTGCCATTTCCTTCTTCAGATGATCTTCCCAGCCCAGGGGATCAAACCCAGGTCTCCCATATTACAGGCAGACACTTTACTGTCTGAGCCACCAGGGAAATCCCATAGTAATAGTTACGTACTTGCTAATTCAGTGTTTCTGGTGACTGTATAGTGCATAACTCTAGTGAATAACAAGAATTGAGGTACATATGTCTTTCTGGAGCAGAGGACCATAATACTCATCAGATTCTCCATGGGAACTATGACCCCTTGAAGCCAAAGAGTCTTTGTTTCTCTTCAGGAGTTCTTCCCATTCCACTATTCCTGGACTACTAGGCTGGCTATGTAGAAACTGGAGCTCGTGTGCTGATACTGAAGTGTTAAAGAAGGAGAGCAACACGGAGATCTGGAAACAAGAGACTCACATCTCCACCTTGCCACTTACTGAGTAATCTCACCATGACTGGATTTTGTAGTCAGATGGAGCTGGTTTGAATCCTAATTTTTCAGTTTACTAGTTACGTGATCCTGGGCAAAAATGTTTAATCTCTTTGAGTTTCAGTTTTCTTCTCTGTCAAGTGGATACAATAATACCTAATATTGTATTGGAGGGTTATTTTAAAGTTTAAAGGATGAGTTTAAAGAACCATGTCAAGTCCCTAGGGACAGTCAAAACCATTATTATAAATGTCATTATGGTATACACTCATTAGATTATTGTTAGTTTTTCTCGTTTTTCCTTCCTACTTGAGAATGGTATGAGATCCATGTTCTTTTTTGTTCTACTTGGTTTTATTTATTTATTATTGGGCTTCTGTGGTGGCTCAGATGGTAAAGAATCTATCTGCAATGCAGGAAACCTGAGTTTGATCCCTAGGTCATGAATATTCCCTGGAGAAGGAAATGGCAACCAACTCCACTGTTCTTGCCTGCGAAATTCCACGGGCAGAGGAGCCTGGGGAGCTACAGTCCATGGGGTGGCAAAGAGTCAGACATGACTGAGCAACAGAGCACACATTATTATCTTGGGGCTGCATTGGGTCTTTGTTGATTTTGTGAGGGCTCTCTCTAGTAGTGGGTGAGCAGAGGCTACTCTCCAGTTAGAGTGTGGGCTTCTCATCGTGGTGGCTTCTCTTGTTGAGGAGCACAGCCTCTAGGCTTGTGGGGCTCATTTTTGTAGAATGTGGGCTCCGTGGTTGTGGCACATGGGCTTAGCTGCTCCATGGCATGTGGGATCTTTCCAGACAAGGGAATTAAATCCATGTCTCCTGCATTGATAGGCAGAGTCTTACTCACTGCACCACCAGGGAAGTTCTCATCCATTTTCTAATACATGGATGAATTAGTAAATTAACTCTAGAATTGCCTCTTTCCTGCAGTAACTAGTGGAGAAAGCAGGACTTTCTCTCAGGGCCCTGGTTTGCTTCCTGTTGATTTCTCTGGTCCTGCGTTCCACTGCAGTGATGATGGATCCCCATCTCCTGGTCAGGGTCCCCAACTCCTGACCAGGGGTGGAGGGCTCATGCTTCAGTGATCTCCCAGGTGCCTGTCTTCCAAAAGGAAGATGGGATGACTAGCATTTCAGAGACCTGTGAATGACATCTTAATGCCCTCTTCACATCCACCTGAAGGGGACTCTTAGGATTTCGCTTTTCTAATTTGAGAACCTTAAACTCCATTTTTCCTCAAGAATGTCTTAGGCTAATCACTTCCCTTAGCATTTCAGAATTCTGATTTATCTTAGGTATGTAAGACAATGAAAGTATGGTGACACATCATTGAAGAACAAGGTGTTTTACCTAAATCAATTTTCCAGGTGAAACGGGTCCCTTGCTATAATAATTTTGCTTTAATAATGTCATGTAAATGATCATAAGATGTATTACACAGTTTCTGATGTCTTGTAGTGAAAGTGAAATTTGCTCACTGTGTCTGACTCTATACAGTCCATGGGATTCTCTAGGCCAGAATACTTGAGAGGGCAGCCCTTCCCTTCTCCAGGGGACCTTCCCAACCAAGGGGGTTGAACCCAGGTCTCCTGCATTGCAGGCAGATTCCTTACCAGCTGAGTCACCGGGAAAGCCCAAAAGTGAAAGTGTGAAAGTGAAGTTGCTCAGTCGTGTCGGACTCTGTGATCTTATGGGCTGTAGCCTGCCAGGCTCCTCTGTCCATGGGATTTTCCAGGAAAGAATACTGGAGTGGTTTGCCATTTCTTTCTCCAGGGGATCTTCCTGGCCCAGGGATCGAACCTGGGTCCCACACAGTGCAGGCAGACTCTTTACCTTCTGAGCCACCAGGGAAGCCCTTTTGATGTCTTATATATGCTTAAATAAAGTAGAAGTTTAAATTTTTCTTGATTACTTATGAGTCAACTGCTATACTATGTGATAGAACATAGCAACTCCCTCAGAAGCTGTTAATCCTAGTAGATGAATCTTGTACATATATTAATAACCCCAGTTTTCTTTGTTTTTAAAAAAATTGTTGGATTTTTGTTACTAAGTGACATAAGTAGGTGAGGAATACCAATGTAGTTCACATTCTGTGAATGAGTTATGGTATAAATGATAAAGTAAGTTCTGATTATTCACTTGCCAATGTAATCCCAACCATTTTCATCCATATTTGTCTACTAAGTATATTGACATTATCATATTACTTATGAATATAAAGTACTATAGCATTATAGTAATACATTTGATATTTATATTTAATATGTTAATATAACATAGTCGAGGGCTTTCCAGGTGGTACTGGTGGTAAAGAATCTGCCTACAATGCAGGAGATACAGGAGACAGGTTCAATCCTCTGGGTCAAGAAGATCCCCTGGAGGAGGGCATGGCAGCCCACTCCAATATTCTTGCTTGGAGCATCCGTGGACAGAGGAGCCTGGGCTACTCTTCATAGGGTTGCAGAGACAGACATGCCCGAAGAGACTTAGCATCCATGCATGCATAGTATATTTGAATGGATGAAAATATACATAAGACTTTACCACATATTTCCCCCTCTTTCCTATGAATTCTTGCCCCAGATTAGCCAATGGAATAGGCCTAAGCTATTTTGCAACCCAGGATAAAGCTGTACTGAGGAGTTTTGCCACCCTGAGTTGGTGTCCATATTTTACTCTGAATTGGATGCTTTAGTCACAATTATGTTTTCTCAGAGTGCAGTGTTTATATACCAGTTCCTTCTATTTCTAGGCCTCTGAAGTTGACACTTAGGCACCAGCATCTTCTGTTTAGAGTTGACATTATACCTAAGGGCTCATAGAATGACCTCACTCCTTTTAGCTCTGGCAAAATTAACCTTCTATCTGCAACATAATCTCACTCAATTAAAATAACAACAGCAAGCTTTACTCTCTAGTATGTCTGTTTTACTCTGGATGGAAATGACCCAACCCAAGCCCCCATCTGACTTACTTTGGCACTAGCTGAGTGAAGCTGGGCCTGGCAGGCAAGCTTCCAGTTTCTCTCTGTCCACAGCAGTCAAAATGGCCGTGTCTGCATCATTTGAAAACTACACAGTCAGTGAAATAGAGACAAAGAAATGTGGTTGCTGTGAAATAAAATGACTCACAAAAGGAGAGATCAAACGTGAGAGAAGGTGCATTTAATGTAAAAAAACACACAACTGGGTGTCATTCTATTTCAAAGCAACCTAAGTGGAGAGTGCAAATATAATGCATGATAATAAAGGTGCCCAATTTTGGAAAGTGGTTTTTAAATTGCTGCAGCAGAATGCTATCTGAAGTCTCTTAGGAAAAAGCAAAATCTCATCAGGGACCTTTTCAAGCATCATTTTCTTCTGTTTTAAATGATCTCACGTGAACTGGCTGCTAGTTGACTTGGCATAACATTCTATTATTCATTACTTTTGACCGCTTGCAGAAGGAACAAAAGGCCCATTATTAGTGATTTGCCAATTGTTGGGAGACTTAATCTTGGTACTTACAGAGCTCTTTTCCTCATGTTTATTTTGTTGTATGAAGTTATATGATCTAAGCTTATTCATGGCCTCCTTATGCTCAGCTCAGATAATCTCTTTTCAAGTGATTAGTTTGGAAGAAGTGATTGACTCTGCATTCCAGGCCTCTGAGCATATTGAAGATGCCTTTTCTCCTCATGCAGGAGATTCTAGTTTTGGGGGTTAAGAAGACTTTTCCTTTTATTTGCATACAGATTCCTTTCTTCCACTGGGTGCAAACACAACCTTCTAAGTATACAACGAAAAAGACTGCATTATTAACAAGGCTGTTTTTGACCTACTGAGCACCTCGCTGCTTGCTGGACATGCTGTGTCATATTTGGTTCATGCTATGGAATTGCTTTTCAGAAGTCCCCAAATTTCCCTCTAAGGGGTTGTTGGCCTGTTGGGTAAGTAGAAGGCAAGTAAATAAGGGATAATTTGCTACATGAGTGCAGAGGAGGAAGAAATCTGGTTCATGACACAATAGGATAAGTTCAGAAAGAAATGCCATGTCAAAGAGAATAATTTTGACATGAGGAAATTGTAAGGGACTGTAGGATGGGGTTTATAGATGACATAAAGAACATGAGTAAAGTAGCAGAAAAATAGAACATACTTCTCCAAAAGCCTACATATCAGAAGCAACCAAATACAAAGTATTTGGATAAAAATAAAGGATTTTTATTGATTTTCTTTATAATTATGCACATTGCCATTGTTCATGTGATGGTGGGGTTTGTAGACTAGGAAGAACTTTTGGCCTGATGAGTTCTAATAGTTCTTATGCAATGGCTTTGATCCTAATATACTACCATAGTAATGTCATAGCCATATTTCATGGTATATGTTAGTTGTTATTATGCTTGGTCATTTGTCTGATTTCTAACAACCTTTTGAAACACTGAATTATGATTATGCATATCCTTCCTTATTTACATATTGTATATAATGAAAAGATTGATAGACTACACACAGAATATTTTGAATTTGAATCAAGTCTTTTAGTTTAAATCATGTCAGATTTCTATATTCTAGAGTATCAGTATTTCTGAACAGATTGGAGATGAAAAAAAGTCTTCCACTTTACAAAAAACACAGGCTGAGTTGTAAAAGAAAACAACACAAGAAAAACCAGAATGTTATCCTTTGTGGCTGTATTTGAGAATATTTGTAGGGTAATGCAGTAGGTACTCGGATAAGGTGATGGCACCCCACTCTTGCCCGGAAAATCCCATGGACAGAGGAGCCTGGTAGACTGCAGTCCATGGGGTTGCTAAGAGTCGGACACGACTGAGCGACTTCACTTTCACTTTTACTTTCATGCATTGGAGAAGGACATGGCAACTCACTCCAGTGTTCTTGCCTGGAGAATCCCAGGGACAGGGGAGCCTGGTGGGCTGCCATCTATGGGGTCACACAGAGTCAGACATGACTGAAGCGACTTAGCAGCAGCAGCAGCAACAGCAGCAGCAGTAGGTACTTAGGTATCAAGATCAGATTAAATTTGCAATGAAAAATAAAACACATAAAAATTAACTTTAGAAAGGGAAGTTTATAAGGAATGTATAAGAAACAGCATGTCTTTCAGCTATCTTTCCTCTGGGCTTGAATGTTTTCAAGACTAGCTTGTAGAGTGAAATGAGTTTTATGTGAATTTAAACAGCTCAGCATTGTTTGAGTTTAAATGATCTGTTTTCTCTTTATTGAAGAGAGGGAGTGGGGGAGTAGAGGAGGGAGAGGGGAAGTCGATGGGGGGACTGAGGTCCTAGTTTATCACTGTCTAATATGGAGCTTCCATTTTGGACAATTTCATTCCAGTCTCCATCTGTCTCTTTCCAGCTCTCTGGCTTTGAGCAGGCTTCTGAAATTCCTTACAACTCTATTTCCTCATCTGCATAATGGAGACAAGATGCCTGTGTGATAGGGTTGTTGTGACATATTATTACATATGTACTAATGTACTAAAGTGCATAACTCTGTGTCCAGTATATATTACTTGTTCACTGTAGGTATTCATTACATTCATCACATCACGTTTTTGGGCAAGACATTTTGACTTATGCCTCTTACTGATCCTTATCACAGTCCTGTGAATATTATTATGACTCTCAGTTTACAGATATAGATCTTGAAACTTAAGGAGCTAAAGTGGTCTTTACAAGTTTAAACAGCTCTAAGGGTAATAGCCAGGAGTTCAACTTAGATCTGACAGTTTCAAGCCTTTTGCATTAAATTCAATCATTCCCTCCCCCAAACCTCTTCTCTTCTCTCCAACTCCTTTCCTTCTTTCTGTAGTTCTGCCGTCTTCAAGGGAGAGTCCTTTTCTTAAATGTTCCTAATGATAACGTACAAATCAAATGGAATGAAATAATATTTTAATCCAAGTAAATTGAAATAAATATGATATCATTATATCTCCAAATACCATTAATTCCCTTCAAAGGTATATCTCAATCTTTATTTCATATATTCAACTAATGCATATTGAATGCAGAGATATGAGGAAACATAAATAAATAATAAAATTGTCTGAATACTCAATATTCAAAGGCAACAGGAAACATTTTAGTACATGTCTTCAATTTATACCTATCCATATACTATCTTTTCATCTCATAGCAGTATCACACTACAGTCTAAATTATAATGGGCTGTTTTTACTGAATGATCATTAAAAATATCTTTTGAAATTGACAAATATACATCTCCATGATCATGCTGTCAGCTACATAGCATTCTACTGTATAAAAGTACATGATTAAAATAATCCTTGTACTGGATACTTCTTTTTTTCCTAATTTTCTACTTTTATAAACTGTAGACTCTTGAATATACATTTCTGTGCTCTTGGCCAATTACATCCTTAGGATAATTCTCTACAAGTGGAACATATGGGTTGATGTTTATACACTTCTCTGACTCTTAATGTGTATTGCCAAATTCCCTCCCTTAGAGAAAGGACCAATTTATACTCCTTCCAGCAATGTATGAGAATGCCCATTTATACACTGTCACACTAATAGTTATCATGCCTTTTAATCTTTGAGAACTCCATTAGACAAAAAAATGTGACTTTATTGCCTTTTTTTTTGCATTCCATTGTCCATCAATTCTATAATAATCACATTTCTAAGACTATTATCTAAACAAATTGTAAACTTCATTAGGTCAAAGACAAAGTCTCCTTATACTTAAATATTTATATTCACCACCCTTCTAAAGTAGAATAAATCCCTAAAGAGCCATTTGAGACACTATTTGGCAAAAAACCATGGATTAACAGTATATAACCTTATTAAGAACATCCTTGAAATTTATTTTAAACCTCAAGCTCATTGTTCTCAGAGCTCATTTGCTAAGGTAAGGTTGTCCCGAGAATGACAAACCCTCCCCTAGGCAGAATCTCAAAAGAGAGGAAAAAAGATTATGGAGCTAAACTTTAGCATCACCTGACTTTTGTGTCTAGGTGGGACTTCAGTCTCCTTCAGTCTTTGTCTTGCTGTGGTCAATGACACGGTGGCCAGGGGTATAATACTGATATCTCCTTAAGCCTCAGTGGTAAAAGAGGTTAAGCTATGAATATGGGCTTCCTAGGTAGCTCAGTGGTAAAACATTCACCTGCCAATGAAGGAGATGTGGGTTTGATCCCTGGGTTGGGAAGATCCCCTGGAGTAGAAATGGGCAACATGCTCCAGTATTTTTGCTTGAGAAATTCCATGGACAGAGGAGCCTGGCAGGCTACCATCATGGGTTTGCAGAGTTGAACATGATTGAGCATGCATACAGGCATGTAAAATATGCTTGATAGGTTTATTTTTGGGATATATTAAACAGAATTGGCCTTTCATGATATGTGTCTCCATTCAATAAAAAAGAAAAATAAATTGCTAAACAAAACAGAGATACTGCTTTGTTTTGAACAGAATTCTTATATTTCCCCATGTGAATAAAACACAGGAGTAGTATTGTCTTTTCATATACTCTAGTTCAGTTTGGCGAATGATTATGCTGTGCAATTGGATTATACCATTTACACACACACACCTCACTAGGTGCCAAAAAATAATGGACAGGCACCACTAAGAGGGAACTGTCTTTAGGATTCTTAAACAATCACCCTTAATTTGTAAACTGAGCAAGTTTAAGCTTGTTTTTGCTTAAACATGGTATTTCCACTTAATTTTACCCTTCCTCCATATTATTTATAACATCATATAATTTCAAATTTTATACCAAAAATCAATTTCTACTTATATCATCGGCACTTTATTTATTGAGACACATTGTTTAAAGGGACTTCCTTGTTATAGGAACTTTCATTTAGCTAAATGTGAGGAAGCAAGGAGTCATTGCCAGGAGCCAGTGTGAGGAACTCTGCCCATGGCAAAGGTCATGAGGGAAGGAGGCTTGTCATACGCAAAGGCATGATCAAGCCTCAGGAAACCCCTGTTTCCGAGCATCTACTCCCAAAACCAGAGTCTGTTTTATGTTCTCACCTACACCTCTGACTTTACAGGGGGCTCTCCCCCATCACCATTTCTCTTGGAGAAGGAGTTAACTTGCAGCTCCAAGTTAATAAAAATTCCTGGGCATGACAAGAGTATTTCAACTTATAAACTCCTCTGAAGGTTTTCTAGCCTGCCTGATGAGGTTTGTCTGGCCACATGTGATTGTTTACAGCCTCCCAACTGTGAGAGGCACAAGATGCTTTAAAACTTTCTATATACAGACTCTTTTGAGAAGTTAGAAGATTATTAGTATAATATAGTGAGTTGATTAGAAATTATATTGGTAAAGGGTTTTTTTCATTTGTCGTGCCAATAATTACTGCTAATTTCCTGCCCTGGCTGTGACAAGGGTGTCTCAGGTCAAACCTCTCTGCTGACAAACTAGCTTGTGTGACAACCTCTCAACCATAAACAGCACAGAGAGTTTGGAGTATTTTGAAAGTCTTAATGGGCATAGGGCTTTTCTCACTGTTGAGTCAATGATTGCCACCAGGCCTACATATCCTTAGGCACCTGGGAATATATTAATCAATGTATTTGGAATATAGAAAAGGAAATATAGTAGGTTTTGATGTTAGCAATACTAGACTTCTTGAGTTAATGAATTTTCTCTTCTGTTATAGATCACTATACTTTGTTATAAATCACTGTGTCCTTGCTATGCAAAAATGTAACTTTATCACTATCTTAAGACTAAATTTAACTCAGATGACCATTATATCTACTACTTCAGGCAGGAAACCCTCAGAAGAAATGGAGTAGCCATCATGGTCATCAACAAAAGAGTCTGAAATGCAGTACTTGGATGCAATCTCAAAAACGACAGCATGATCTCTGTTCGTTTCCAAGGCAAACCATTCAATATCACAGCTATTCAAGTCTATGCCCCAACCAGTAATGCTGAAGAGGCTGAAGTTGAACGGTTTTATGAAGACCTACAAGACCTTTTAGAGCTAACACCCCCAAAAGATGTCCTTTACATTATAGGGGACTGGAATGCTAAAGTAGGAAGTCAAGAAACACCTGGAGTAACAGGCAAATTTGGCCTTAGAATGTGGAATTAAGCAGGGCAAAGACTAATAGAGTTTTGCCAGGAAAATGCACTGGTCATAGCAAACACCCTCTTCCAACAATACAACAGAAGACTCTACACATGGACATCACCAGATAGTCAACACTGAAGTCAGACTGATTATAGTCTATGCAGCCAAAGATGGAGAAGCTCTATACAGTCAACAAAAACAAGACCAGGAGCTGACTGTGGCTCAGATCATGAACTCCTTATTACCAAATTCAGACTTAAATTGAAGAAAGTAGGGAAAACTGCTAGACCATTCAGGTAGGACCTAAATCAAATCCCTTATGATTATACAGTGGAAGTGAGAAATAGATTTAAGGGCCTAGATCTGATAGATAGAGTGCCTGATGAACTATGGAATGAGGATCGTGACATTGTACAGGAGACAGGGATCAAGACCATCCCCATGGAAAAGAAATGCAAAAAGCAAAATGGATGTCTGGGGAGGCCTTACAAATAGCTGTGCAAAGAAGAGAGGCAAAAAGCAAAGGAGAAAAGGAAAGACATAAGCATTTGAACGCAGAGTTCCAAAGAATAGCAAGAAGAGATAAGAAAGCCTTCTTCAGTGATCAGTGCAAAGAAACAGAGGAAAAGAACAGAATGGGAAGGACTAGAGATCTCTTCAAGAAAATTAGAGATATCAAGGGAACATTTCATGCAAAGATGGGCTCGATAAAGTACAGAAATGGTATGAACCTAACAAAAGCAGAAGATATTAAGAGGAGATGGCAAGAATACATGGAAGAACTGTACAAAAAGATCTTCATGACCCAGATAATCATGATGATGTGATCACTCATCTAGAGCCAGACATCTTGGAATGTGAAGTCAAGTGGGCCTTAGAAAGCATCACTATGAACAAAGCTAGTGGAGGCGATGGAATTCCAGTTGAGCTGTTTCAAAGCCTTAAAATGATGCTGTGAAAGTGCTGCACTCAATATGCCAGCAAATTTGGAAAACTCAGCAGTGGCCACAGGACTGGAAAAGGTCAGTTTTCATTCCAATCCCAAAGAAAGGAGATGCCAAAGAATGCTCAAACTACCACACAATTGCACTCATCTCACAGGCTAGTAAAGTAATGCTCAAAATTCTCCAAGCCAGGCTTCAGCAATACGTGAACCGTGAACTCCCTGATTTCAAGCTGATTTTAGAAAAGGCAGAGGTGTTATGCTCTGTGTCCAAGTCCCCGACTAAACTGAGAGAACAAATCCACCAAAGCAATGCAAAAGCAAGAAGGGAGTTTATTTATTGCTAACTCGAGTTAGGGCACCCTGGCACATCCCATACGGTGGAGTAAGGCAAGGGGCCCCGAGCCCTGAATTATAGCAGTATTTATAAACTTAGAACAAAGACAGGGAGTAGGCAAGAGTGGATTGGTTACAAGGGTCTCTTGGCATCTACTAATTGGCTAGATTCCCACACGCGCAGGCTTTCTCAAGGGAGTTCTCCTATTGGTCAAGCTACACCGCCTGTGGGAGTTCCCAGTGCCTCAGCTTTCTTAGAGACTAAACTTCAGACCTAGCCTGCCCCTTAGAGCCTGTTTTGGGCTCCAGTTAGGTCCTAACAAGAGGAACCAGAGATCAAATTGCCAACATCTGCTGGATGATGGGAAAAGCAAGAGAGTTCCAGAAAATCATCTATTTCTGCTTTATTGATTATACCAAAGCCTTTGACTGTGTAGATCACAATAAACTGTGGAAAATTCTGAAAGAGATGGGAATACCAGACCACCTAACCTGCCTCTTGAGAAATCAGTACGCAGGTCAGGAAGCAATAGTTAGAACTGGACATGGAACAACAGACTGGTTCCAAATAGGAAAAGGAGGATGTCAAGACTGTATATTGTCACCCTGCTTGTTTAACTTCTATGCAGAGTACATCATGAGAAATGCTGGGCTGGAAGAAACACAAGCTGGAATCAAGATTGCTGGGAGAAATATCAATCACCTCAGATATGCAGATGACACCACCCTTAGGGCAGAAAGTGAAGGGGAACTAAAAGCCTCTTGATGAAAGTGAAAGAGGAGAGTGAAAAAGTTGGCTTAAAGCTCAACATTCAGAAAACGAACATTATGGCATCCAGTCCCATCACTTCATGGGAAATAGATGAGGAAATAGTGGAAACAGTGTCAGACTTTATTTTTGAGGGCTCCAAAATCACTGCAGATGGTGACTGCAGCCATGAAATTAGAAGACGCTTACTCCTTGGAAGAAAAGTTATGACCAACCTAGATAGTATATTCAAAAGCAGAGACATTACTTTGCCAACTGAGGTCCGTCTAGTCAAGGCAATGGTTTTTCCTGTGGTCATGTATGGATGTGAGAGTTGGGCTGTGAAGAAGGCTGAGCACCGAAGAATTGATGCTTTTGAACTGTGGTGTTGGAGAAAACTCTTGAGAGTCCCTTGGACTGCAAGGAGAGCCAACCAGTCCATTCTGAAGGAGATCAGCCCTGGGATTTCTTTGGAAGAAATGATGCTAAAGGTGAGACTCCAATACTTTGGCCACCTCATGTGAAGAGTTGACTCACTGGAAAAGACTCTGATGCTGGGAGGGATTGGGGGCAGGAGGAGAAGGGGACGGCCGAACATGAGTGGCTGGATGGCATCACGGACTCGATGGACGTGAATCTGAGTGAACTCCAGGAGTTGGTGATGGACAGGGAGGCCTGGCGTGCTGCGATTCATGGGGTTGCAAAGAGTGGGACACGACTGAGCGACTGAACTGAACTGAAGACTAAATAGATCTTAAGGATAACATTCGTGAAGGGTTTTCATTTGTTGGGCTGATGTTTGCTGCTAAATCTACATATCTAAATCTACATATTCCTTGTTCTTATAATGAATATAACTAGCATATAGAAAAAAATAAGCATTAACCTTTAAGATTAATCATGTAAACCTTAGGTTAAGTAAATTCCTTTCTTGATTGTAATCCACTACACCCTCACCCTATAGGAATGCAACTTTATTTGGAGGGTGGCGCCTGGTTTAAGAAAAATCACCCCTGGAAAAAATAAGTTTTCTGGTTAACTGACTGTTATCAGAAAGGGCCATAAAGTGTCAGCAGGCCTCATGGCCAGAAGATGATGTAAAACCCATAAGACGTTTATATAATTTTATATGAAGCACCTGATTGTGACAAGGGTCAGTTCTGCTGACCCCGGCGTGACTCTGTATTCATCCCTATTTATAACAAAAGCTATATAAACAAACCTGAAAAATAAAGAAATCGGATCAGTTTCTGGAAAGACTTATTCCCCGTGTCGTTTCTTTCTTGTTCTCATTTTTCTGGCTGAATTGCGATCTGGAATGTGGGTACTCACCAAGCCTGCTAATTCTGCCTGGACTTCTAAGATCAGACCAGAGAGGCCTCAGTGCCTCCTCTCCTTCTGAAGAACGGAAAGACGCCTGTGGCCTACGTAGGTGGTGATTGGTATTCCACGTAAACCAAGTTATTCACTCTCTTTCTCCACTAATTTTCCTACTACACTATCCATTTCTAATCTCTCTCTATATCTGTAACTAAATAAGTTTTTTTCTTAGGACGCCTACTCTGTCTCCTCTTCGAATTACCCTGGATCCACAGGGCTGGACCCCAGCAAGTCATCTCAAATCTGTGATTATAGCTAGTAATCTCACATGATCTAAGGTCATTCCTTGACTAAACCAGATACCTTTTAATGATTGGTCAGATCAGGTTCAAGAGAAAGGTACTTCTCTGTATTAAAAGAAAATTTGACTGCTTCTCTATTGGGCACGTCATAGAAGCCATAATAAAGTTTACTTGGTGCGCTGCTCTCAGGGCACTGGAAACTGACATTCCACAGTACTTCTCATACTTTAAAGGTCGAACGCACAGTGAAATGCAGTCAACACTCTTTGGTACCGTGTTCTGGAAATGAGGTAGCTAAAGTCTATGAATTACCCAGAAAGAATCAGAATGTGAGTATAATGATAGATGTTAGTGGATTTTTTTCCATATATATATATATAAATATATATATATGTATATATAAAGCACTTTTTCCATATATATAAAGGCACTTCTTTCCAGTGCCCCCTATTTGTGTTCAAAATGAAATGAAAGAGCTCTACAGCATGTTCACTATGATGGAGTCAAGAATTATAAAACACATAGAATTTATGAAGGAACAAAGTATCAGAAAACTGTGGAGTCATGCCCCAGATAATCTGAGAAAGGAATGGAAGGAATAATATAAGCCTATATTTACATGAGCCACAGGAGACTTGGGTTCAGTCCCTGGGTCAGGAAGATCCTCTGGAGAAGGAAATGGCAACCCAATCCGGTATTCTTGCTGGGATAACCCCATGGACAGAGGAGTCTGATGGGCTACATACAGTCCGTTGTGTCATAAAGAGTTGGACATGACTAAAGCGACCAAGACATTCATGCTTATATGGTGCTTATTATGTGCCAGATACTGCTTTTAGTGCTTTATAGGTATTAATTCTTTCAGCCCTCCAGACAGCCCTGTGAGGTATTTTATTTTATCCAAGAGATCAGTAAGACACAGAGAGGTTAAATATCTTAGCATAGGTCATAGAGCTAGTAAGTGGCAGAACTATAATATGGATTTTCTTCTGATTTAAGATGGTACACCTAGATGGCCAAGTGAAAATGGAGCATTGCCAAGCAAGCCCCCAGGAAATGTGCAGCCTCCACAGGATGTTTTATTATTGGCTTCTGAGGAAGTGGGAAGTGTGCAAACATCATCATACATTTGAATGCTTTCTTAAGAACTAATGTGACAGGTTGACATTTAGGGGAGAAACTCTGTTGGTTTGTAAGGTCTGAGTCTACTGGTAAATACCTGTGAAACCTGGGTTAAAATGTGTCATTTTCTGGGACTCAGTTTCATCTATGTAAACAAAGGGATGGATTATATACAAAAGGAGATTATACAATTCTTTGATGAGACAGGCACTTAAACACATTGTTATGGTCTGGTGGGAAGTCTTTATGTCTACAGAATCTCACAGAGGCTGTAGCAGCTGTAGTGTTCTCTGCCATGAAGTGGATTCAGCGAAAGGGCTTGATTGTATTCTGAGACACTTCAGCATCCTTGCCTTCTCTAAATTCTTCACCTATGAAACAGGCTAAACTAGAGAGGAAAGTGGCAATTTTAGGTCAGAACAGAGTGGAGCAAGCCCTTTTTGTTTTTCTTGGGGATAAGCTTCAGTGATAGGGGGAGGGTATTGATACTGGCAACAGACACATATTCTTATCTGAAATTCAGATCAAATGATCCCACCTTTGAGACCATTCCCCAACAATGGTCTTTCCAGCATCATGAATCTGTGAACAGAGGCCAGTAGTTAATTTCAATCAACCAGTTTTGCTAGTATTGCTGCTCCCATTTTAGATTTACAAAGCCATTCCTGATGAAGACAATAAAAGCCTCTTGTGTTGCGTTATGCTCTGACACTTTATCAAAGCACACAGACAGAGGGCTGTTCTTAACCGTATATAAAGTGGAGCAAGCTCACAAATCATGCTTTGATATTGCACTGTGGAAACAGCAAGGTTAAAAGGTAAATCTGTGGTGTAACAATATTGATTAATTGATGTAAGAAAGGTCAGGTTAATCTTTATCTTGCTTGAAAGACTCTAGTTCTACATGGCAGGTCTGTTGAAATGGTTCCTGTGTAAAGAGATTAAAAAAAAAAAAAAGGTGCCCTAATGCAAAGACAATGGAAGAAATCCCATCAAGCACTCACTCAGAAAGGTGAAAGGAGTAAAACAGGGACTAGAAGGGAGATGTTATTTCAATTTCTGTGTATTTTGAATAGGCTTTCTTGGGAATACTTTCACCAAGTAAGCAATTGTAAGAGAAGTAAAGGCAGTGATGTTAGATTACAGCCTTACTCCTGCCCTCAAGAAGACAGAAAAGAGAGCCTCATGCTCCTCTCTCCAGCACGGCTGAAATCTGTTGAAGCAAAAGACCCTACTTGTCTGACCTTCAGGTCCTGCCCAGGTTAAAAACTGTTGGATGGTGTGTCTCAAAGAAGGCTTCCGTATCCCATGGCGTGATGGGAAGAGGATGCGGAAAAGGGAATTATTCCCTCCTCACCTGGAGATACACAGACAACTAAGCACAGCTTGCCAACCTCACTTCTGACCCAGAAGCAAGAATGAGGTTTCAGAGCTAAAGGTTAGGGTTCAGAGAAAACAGACAAATGAGGAAGGACCATGACTAAACCTCTGTAAGTATGGAGGGAGAGAAAAAATCTAGGGACCACGAGAATAGGATGCGGATGCTGAATTAGTGAAAAGAAGGGGCAGGGGTTGTTAGTGGGAGAGGGTGGAAATGGGAGTTAACGCTGGAAGTTTTTTCTCATCATGATCAAACCCAAAATGATGGTCAGTATGTGTCTGAACCTGAATAGGCTAGCCTATGATGTAGTTTCAAGCTATACCCGGAAAGCTCAGAGGCTTACTATAAGTTTAGGTTTGGCTCTGGGAGATGCTTCCGCTTCTCACAGCTTCAGCATTTGGAACATTACCACACCAATGGAGAGATGCCTGAGAGCTTTTTTTCCCCAGTTTTATTGAAAAATAATTGACATGCATCACTATATGTTGAAGGCAAACAGCATGATGGTTTGATTTACATATATTGTGAAATGATGACCACCGTAGTTTCAGCTCACACATGAGATTTTTGGAAGGACAGGTCTGGAAGGAGTTTATATCATCTTTCTTATATCCTTATACAATCACAGAACCTTCAGCTAACTGCACGGAAGACTGGGAAATATGCCATAAAAAGGTTACTTTTCTAGGTTTACCTTTGAACACTAGGGATTTAGGTTTTCATAAAGAAAAGTTTCCAACATCTGCGTTGTTAAATATTGGAAGAAGCTACCATGGCATGTTTAGAAAATTTTATTGTCATTCTCTCTGATGCTCAAGGTAGGAGATATGACTCATTTTTCTTTAAGTTCTATTCTTTGTATGATTTTATGCTTCTGTAACTCTATAGGATTTTTATATACAAAAGAAAATATGAAAGGTAAGCTAGATATTTGGAATTATTTTTTTATCAAACCCATTTAATTATCCTTTTACTCACTGACCATGGCTACTTCTTACAAATTGGTGGGAAAACTTATGTGTTAAGAAAGCACAGACATAGGAAGAAGGATGGAATCAGAAATTAAATGTTCTTTATTCACAAATTATCCATTATGTGTCTTAAAGCTAGTATTTTTAATAACAAACATTTAAGGGCATAAATCATAATTTGGTACAAATCTGTATGTAAAATAAAAGATCTAACCTTAGCATCATAGTCACTGGACTTCTGAAAGGTTGTATGACATATTTTGCATTTTTTTGTGTTATTTGCTTCAATATATGTTAATAGATGATAATTATATGCTTTTCATTTGGACAACCCTTATCCAAAGACGATTTAATATTCACACATCTAATGGGTTGCGCACAGCTATTGATCATTTGGATCAGAGTTCAATTTGAACTGCTGCTGGTTAGATTAGAAATTGTAATCATGGTAAAAGATAAATTACAAGGTCTCTGAAGATCAGTTCTGTTTTCAGAATTAGATGCACTTTTAGATTTGAAACATCAAATAGAAGAGGTTAGGAAAGATCTCTGATGGTGTCATTATGTGGATTGTCTAAGGAATATATCCAGAGATCCTTAGTACCTTTCCCCCATAGTATCAGGAATGTGAAATTTATAGAGAATGACATTTTACTACAATAAAGATGGTGAAAAAGATCCATAAATTATTTGTGAATTACAAAAGGATGTTTATTTTGTGGATATAAATCTTGATGCAATAAATCAAATACAATGCTCTACTTATTAAAGTTATGCAGCTTTTAACATACAGAGATTTGGTTTTGAATAGAGGACATCTAAATGAAGAGTAATTTAAGTAAAGCAGACCTTGATTTCAGTATTAAAAGGATTTTGTTTTTGCTTTAAATTATTTTTTGTCTAATTACAAAAGAAATATATTCTTACTGGAGAAAATTTGGAAAATATAGAAATCTCTATTTAAACAAAGATCATTCACTATTCCATAACCGCAGTGTGTTGCTGTTCACATCTCAAGATACCTTGTTTCAGTTCTCTTCTTAGAATTTTTAATAAAGTATTTCAAATATATCAGAAATAAAGAAAATGACATAACAAAGCTACAGATACCTCTACCACCTAGATTTAAATATGTTACCTTTCTGCTGTATTTACTTCAGATCTGTCTTGTTGACAAATACACACAGCTATAGATATATGTACTCCACTTCTTTTCTTCTCTCCTTTTTTCAGCATTAACTTATTATTGTGATATTTCCGTTTTATAATTTTACTATGTATCAACCATAAACAGACTTCCCTGGTGGCTCAGACAGTAAAGCGTCTGCCTGCAATGTAGGCGGTGTGGGTTCAAGCCCTGGGTCGGGAAGATCCCCTGGAGAAGGAGATGGCACCCCACTCCAGCACTCTTGCCTGGAAAGTCCCATAGACGGAGGAGCCTGGTGGGCTACAGTCCATGCGGTCACAAAGAGTCAGACATGACTAAGCGACTGCACTTAGCACTTAACCGTAAACAATATATAAAATAGTTTTCACGTTTAAAAACTATGTGCATTATCATGATCTTCATCATCATCATCATCACGGTGAACCCTTATTATCGAGTGATTGCTGTCTTTCAGGCACTGTCCTAGAGCGTAGTATACACACTAACCTTAGAATGTGGGTGCTGTTATCGGCATTTTATAAGCAAGGAAGCTGAGTTACAGACAGACAAATTAACTTGCTAAAGTTCATACCTCTCCTCTTTTCTAACTTGCTTTTTTTTTCATGCCACACTGTGTTTTCAGATTGACCCGTGTTGATACATATGGCCCTAGTTCATTCAGTTTATTGCGGTATAGTATTTGGTTATGTGACTGTCATAGTTTATTCTTCTGCTGATAGAACTGTGACTACCCTTTATAGGTGTCCCTTCTGCATATCTGTGAGAGTTTCTTTAGGGGAGTTACATAGAAACTATACGCATTTTAGGTTCTACATGATTATAGAAATTTTTTTATGTTGATCTTATAACCATCTCTTTGTTTTGCTAAATTTTGTTATTCTAGTTCACTGAGTTTTTTCTGTGCTGACAGATATATTTTCTGTGAGTAGTGACAGTTTCTTATTTCCTTTCTTCCTTCCCCCCCCCCCCCCCTTCCTCCCTTTGGTCCTTCTTCCCTTCCTTTATCCCTTCCTTCCTTCGCTGTCTTCCTTTCCTTTTCCCCTTAATAAGCCAGGGGACCTAGAGATGTGGAGAAGGGGTGGTGACAGAGATAATGCTTATCTGTTTCCCAATTGTAAGGAGAATGCTTTATTACGTGTGTGTGTGTTGCTGATTTGCAGGAAGTCCCCCTTAGACTGAGGCAGCGTCCTCTGTATTTAGTTTGCTAAGAGGTTGTTTAGATTTTACTGAATGCTTCTCCGTACCTTTTGAGAGGATTATATGGCTTTTCTCTTTTAATCTGTTAATGTGAAAGTGATGTTAATACAGTTCTAAATTTTAATAATCTGTATATTCCTGGAACAGTGTTGAATCTTGATGTATTACTTTTCATGATATTGTTGGCACTGTTTTCTAACATTCCATTTAGGATTTTTACATCTGTATTAAAAATGAGATTTGTCTGTGATTTTCCTTTTATGAATTATCTTATACATTGTTGATATCAAGGTTTCTAGCTTTATAATATTGAGTTGGGAACTTTGCTTATTTTTTTCTATTTCTTTGGGACGATTTGCATAATATTAGAATTATATGTTCCTTGAAGTTGTGGTAAAACTTGCCTATAAATCTACTGTAGTAAGGTTTTGGAGGAGATAATAATGGAGATTTAAAATTGTTAATTCTGTTTATTATATGGTTATAAAATTATCAAGTTTTTCTATTATCGAGTTTGCCATAGTAAATTATATAGTTTTCTAGTTAATTTTCTATTTTGTCTGTGTTTTCCATTTTATTGGCAGGATATTTTTCCTAGTACCTCCTTTTTGATTTGAGAAAGCTTTGCTGTCATTTTCCTCTCTTTTTACTCCTAACATTGATATGTCTTTTTTCTTCATTCTTAATTAATTTTGCCAAAGGATTGTCTGTTTTATTATTATTAGATACAGCAATCCTCTAAGAACCTCTTTGTAGGATTAAAAAAACCTCTTTAGATATGGTGAGCAGAAGGTTGACTTTAGCCTCCAAAAGAGTCATAGCCTCTGTCCATTCATATTCCTGAGGAAGTTCAGAAACCCTGGGCCCTTGGAGGAAAGGAGAGTCTTGATACTACAAACATTTCAGGGTGGCAGATCTGCCAATCCACATGCCCTCTGCAGTATGACCTCCCCCAGAGGAGGGATACTCTCCCGTCAAGAAGTAGGGCTCATTTCTTGGCTCCTTGAACTTGGATGAGTTCTGTGAATGCTTTAACTAATAGAATATGATAGAAGTATCCTTGCATTAGTTCCAGGTGTACATTTTAATTGTCCTAGCAGTTTCTTTCTGGCTTCTTGGAAGCTAGTGAAGGGGTAAGAAATCTGAAACCACCGTGCTATGAAAACTAAAAACACAGAGAAAAGATCAAGGAACACCAAGGTGCTAGGCCTGTTGAATAAAAAGCCATCATGGATGTCCAGCCCAGTCTAACTTTTAGATGTCTCCAGCCCTAATTCTATCTGACTACAAAGCGTGGGAGACTCTAAGAAAGAACTACCCACTGCAGCCCATTCCATTATAGAAATGTGAGTGATAATAATGTGTTCCTTTAAGCTTCTTAATTTATGGATTGTTTGTGATACAGTCATAGATACTTAGAACAAATAGCAATTGTGAGAACTTTGTCTTTTTCCAAAGAAAACTCCCATCTTTAACAGGAAAAATAAGCATATGATAGAGACACACAAATCGTCGAGATTATTGAATATCAGCTCTGAGGTAATGCTAGTCTCTAGAGGACCCAAAATGCCACTGTGAAACCTCTCTCAAAGTGGGCCCATAGGGACATTGGCTGACAAATGGAGTGTTGACTCCAGTCCACCTCACGGTGAGTGGGCCCAGTGAGTCTGAAATTATCACGTACACGTTTCCTGAGTTTCTTTTGTATCAGAAGTCAGTGTGTATTATTTAAAACTGATACGTCAACTAATAGATGTGAATATATTACACAGTACTATAAAAAATGTCTCATTTAAAGGTGTAAAGAAAGTAATAACTAAGATCAAAGGGAAAATAGGGCAGTTGCAAGGAAATAGAATGATAGGAATTTCTTCATCATTTGCAATAGGAAGTAAATAATGTTAAAGAAAGAGAAGATTAAGCTAGTTGTATGTTACTGGATTAAAAATAGAGGCTAGTATTCACATAGTGCTTCCCTTGCTCTGTTATACATGCTTTGTAAAAATTAACTCATTTACTCTTTACAGCAGTCCTTTGCTGTAGGTATTATTACTTGTTCCTCATTTTACAGATGAAGAAATTGAATCAGAGAGAGGCTAATTATAATGAGCTCAAAGTCACACAGAAAGGATATAGATAGTTGTAATGGTAGCCATTACAAGAAGCCAAAGCAGACTACAGCTCTCAAATCAGGTTGTTGGTTTCTGGGTGCCACGATGCTGGCAGTCCAGACAAGCTCATCTGGAGACTCCCGAGGCTGCCAAGTTTCCAGTCTCAGTCTTCCTTCCCTGATCGCTTGAAGCCAGACATATTGCATAGTGTGTGCTTGCATGCTAGGTTCCTTCAGTCATATCGAACTCTTTGTTACCTCACGAACTGTAGCCTGCCAGACTCCTCTGTCCATGGGATTCTTCAGGCAAGAGTACTGGAGAGGATTGCCATGCCCTCCTCCAGGGAATCTTCCAGACCCAGGAATCGAACCTGGGTCTCTGAGATCTCCTGTGCTGTCAGGTGGGTTTTTACTGCTAGCGCCAGCTGGGAATCCCCATATTTCATAGACTTCTGTTCATTTCTTATGGAAGGACATGTGCCTCTCTCTGCATTTTCAGACTGCTCTGTTTTGAAGGATGGAGAATCTGTTAGTGCTGAGGAGTAGGAGTCCTGATATCCATTTTGGGAAGAGGAGACTGGAAAAACAACTCCTTTGGTGTGTGGGTCAGCAGAAAAAGGCAATGGTGATATCAAACAATATTGAATTTGTAGCCATACATTCATCATGCCCCTGTGAGGAATTTTTCTCTTTCCTTTCAGAGTTTGATCCCTGTCCCTGACATTAAAACAGTAAAAAATAATATGTTCAGGTGCTAATCCACAAGTTGATCTTTTATGTATCTCTCTAATTGAAGTAAGAAGGATATTAACCCTGGGGAAAATACCATGCGCAACAAAACATTCTTGGCTTTGCAGCTCACAGTTTGAGCTGGTACCAGTTAGAGCTTTTTTTTTTTTCTTTCAAGATTGTTTAATCTAATGGAAGCCTAAGGAACCTACCAATTCAGTGTACTTTTTCAACACATTAACTCAGCCAGTAGAATTAATTTCAAGTTCATTTCTGCATGGATCATTTATAGTATTAATGTGTGAGTTTCCACAGCAACTGCTGATTTTTTTCCTTTTGCACAAAGTAAGTTAATTTTGCCAGTTAATTGTTTTTATGCTTCTCTCTTTTTTCCCTAAAGCAATGGCAGTTTTTTTGTCATCAGTTGGTGGACTAGATCAGGTGTTCTTCTATGATTTTTTAAAGACCTCTGTGCACACAGCTGCTTTGGCAAGTCAGGAATCAAACTGACAGCCCGTTGGAAAGGCATATCCTGTCACAAGTCTAAAGAGAAACAGAGTGACAGTTCCCAGGCTCACGTGCAAGGCCTGCCTCTCAATCTTCTTCAGCTGGCTAGGATCTTGGTGGATGCAGGGCTCCAGTGCCAGACAACAGAGGGCCTGAAGTAACAGAATGAGGCCCAGCGAGGTAGTTGGCACTGACAGCCTGTTTGCCTGTCCAAAGGCGTCTCTGCAACCCGCAGCCACATTTAATTCAGCCCGTGAGAGTCTGAGCACACACATACATTTTGCTCTTTCTCTCTGCTACTTTTATTATTCTTACTTTGTACTTTTGGCATAAATTTCTCAATCTACTCTTCCTCTTGGTATATAATTTGAAGAGTGGCATGGAAATCATTTATTCCCCATCTTGTGGCAGGAAGCATACCTAGAAATCCAAATTCAATTAGGTCTGAAGAAGTGAAAGTCTTACTTGGTATCTTTGAGGGATCTTCCACAGTTCACGTGTTCAGCTGCCGTTACTGGTGTGGTGTTGTGCTCAGTAGCTTCAGTCATGTGTGACTGTTTGAGATCCTGTGGACTGTAGCCCACCAGGCTCCTCTGTCCATAGAATTCTCCAGGCAAGAATACTAGAGTGGGTTTGCCATGCCCTCCTCTAGGGGATCTTCCTAATCCATGGATCAAACTTGCATCTCTAGCATCTCCTGCATTGGCAGGCAAGTTCTTTACCACTGCTATCCCTGCTGCTAAATGAGAAGGGCAGACTTCATACTTTGGTTCAGGTTCTCAAACTTTGGGGACATATAATCTATTCAAAAGTGAAGATACCAGATCTCAAAAATAAAGGGTCAGTCAGTTTGGTTGCTGCGACCCCATGGACTGCAGCACGCCAGGCCTCTCTGTCCATCACCAATTCCTGGAGTTTACTCAAACTCATGTCCATTGAGTCAGTGATGCCATCCCACCATCTCATCCCCTGTCATCCCCTTCTCCTTCCACTCTCAATATTTCCCAGCATCAGAGTCTTTTCAAATGTCAGTTCTTCGCATCATGTGGCCAAAATACTGGAGTTTCATCTTCAGCATCAGTCCTTCCAATGAATATTCAGGACTGATTTCTTTTAGGATGGACTGGTTGGATCCCCTTGCAATCCAAGGGACTCTCAAGAGTCCTCTCCAACACCACAGTTCAAAAGCATCAGTTCTTTGGTACTCAGCTTTCTTTATGGTCTGATTCTCACATCCATACATGACTACTGGAAAAACCATAACCTTGACTAGACAGACTGTTGTTGGTAAAGTAATGTCTCTGCTTTTAATATGCTTTCTAGGTTGGTCATAGCTTTTCTTCCAAGGAGCAAGCGTCTTTTAATTTCATGGCTGCAGTCATCATCTGCTGTGATTTTGGTGAGGTGAGGTGAAGTCGCTCAGTTGTGTCCGACTCTTTGTGACCCCATGGACTGTAACCTACTAGGCTTCTCCATCCATGAGATTCTCCAGGCAAGAATACTGGAGTGGATTGCCATTTCCTTCTCCAGGGGATCTTCTCGACCCAGGGATCGAACCCGGATCTCCCACATTGGAGGCAGACGCTTTAACCTCTGAGCCGATTTTGGAGCCCCCAAAATAAAGTTTCTCACTGTTTCCCCATCTATTTGCCATGAAGTGATGGGAGCAGATGCCATGATATTAGTTTTCTGAATGTTGAACTTTAAGCCAACTTTTTCACTCTCTTCTTTCACTTTCATCAAGGGGCTCTTTAATTCTTCTTCACTTTCTGCCATAAGGGTGTTATCATCTGCATATCTGAGGTTATTGATATTTCTCCCGGCAATCTTTATTCCAGCTTGTGCTTCATCCAGCCCAGCATTTCTCATGATGTACTCTGCATATAAGTTAAGCAAGCAGGGTGACAATGTACAGCCTTGATATACTCCTTTTCCTATTTGGAACCAGTCTGTTGTTCCATGTCCAGTTCTAACTGTTGCTTCCTCACCTGCATACAGATTTCTAAGGGGCAGGTCAGGTAGTCTGGTATTTCCATCTCTTTCAGAATTTTCCACAGTTTGTTGTGATCCACACAGTCAAAGGCTTTGGCATGGTCAATAAAGCAGAAATAGATGTTTTTCTAGAACTCTCTGGCTTTTTGATGATCCAACGGATGTTGACAATTTGATCTCTGGTTCCTTTGCCTTTTCTAAAACCAGCTTGAACATCTGGAAGTTCACAGTTTATGTATTGCTGAAGCCTGGCTTGGAGAATTTTGAGTATTACTTTACTAGCATAGTTTGACATATAATCTATATTTGACATATAATCTACTCAAAGGTAAAGGTATCAGATCTCAAAAATAAAGGGTAAGAATGATCTTTCAGAGGGCATATTCTGGGTAAAAAACAGTGCTGTTTATACCAGTTGCAGGGGGCATGTCACACAAGATTGATTCTCCTAATACTCCCTCCAAACCCTGCTCTGTTGAGGTAGTTTAGAATTCAGTACATTTCTAGGATGATGTATTAGTCCATTTTTACCAGTATAACAAAAACCACAGACTGGGTAACTTATAAACAACAGAAATTTATTTCTCACATTTCTGGCATTGGAAAGTCTAAGATCAAGGCTCTGGCAGATTTGGTGTCTGGCCAAGGCCTGCTTCTAATTTAGATGGTTGTCTTTTTAATGCAACATCACATGGGAGAGGGAGGGAGGATCTCTCTGGGGTTTCTTTTATAAGGACACTGATTTCTTTCATGAGGGTTCTGTCTTGTACCTTATACCATTGCCTTGTGGGTTAGGATTTCAACATATGAATTTTGGGGTGACATAAGCATTCATGCCATTGCAACAGGTTTCTTGGATCATCCAGATTTGTTTTGGTAATTTTACCCATCAAAATATATGATTAGTCAGAATTCAGGACCGGATCTTAAACAGTCAGGAATATGGAAACGAATGAAAATGAAAACACAACTACACAGAACCTTTGGGACACTATAAAAGCAGTGCTAAGAGGAAAGTTCATAGCCATACAGGCATACCTCAAGAAACAAGAAAGAAGCCAAATAAATAACCTAACTCTACACCTAAAGCAACTAGAAAAGGAAGAAATAGAGAACCCCAGAGTTAGTAGAAGGAAAGAAATCCTAAAAATTAGGGCAGAAATAAATGCAAAAGAAACAAAAGAGACCATAGCAAAAATCAACAAAGCAAAAAGCTGGTTCTTTGAAAAGATAAATAAAATTGACAAACCATTAGCCAGACTCATCAAGAAACACAGAGAAAAAAATCAAATCAACAAAATTAGAAATGAAAATGGAGAGATCACGACAGACAACTCAGAAATACAAAGAATCATAAGAGACTACTATCAGCAATTATATGCCAATAAAATGGACAACTTGGAAGAAATGGACAAATTCTTAGAAAAGTACAACTTCCCAAAACTGAACCAGGAAGAAATAGAAAATCTTAACAGACCCATCACAAGCACGGAAATTGAAACTGTAATCAGAAATCTTCCAGCAAACAAAAGCCCAGGTCCAGACGGCTTCACAGCTGAATTCTACCAAAAATTCCGAGAAGAGCTAACACCTATCTTACTGAAGCTATTCCAGAAAATTTCAGAGGAAGGTAAACTGCCAAACTCATTCTATGAGGCCACCATCACCCTAATACCAAAACCTGACAAAGACACCACAAAAAAGAAAACTACAGGCCAATATCACTGATGAACATAGATGCAAAAATCCTCAACAAAATCCTAGCAATCAGAATCCAGCAACACATTAAAAGATCATACACCATGACCAAGTGGGCTTTATCCCAGGGATGCAAGGATTCTTCAATATCCGCAAGTCAATCAATGTAATTCACCACATTAACAAACTGAGAAATAAAAATCATATGATTATCTCAATAGATGCAGAAAAAGCCTTTGACAAAATTCAACATCCATTTATGATAAAAACTCTCCAGAAAGCAGGAATAGAAGGAACATACCTCAACATAATAAAAGCTATATATGACAAACCCACAGCTAACATTATCCTCAATGGCAAAAAATTGAAACCATTTCCCCTAAAGTCAGGAACAAGACAAGGGTGTCCACTTTCACCACTACTCTTCAACATCGTACTGGAAGTTTTGGCCACAGCAATCAGAGCAGAAAAAGAAATACAAGGAATCCAAATTGGAAAAGAAGAAGTAAAACTCTCACTGTTTGCAGATGACATGATCCTCTACATAGAAAATCCTAAAGGCTCGACCAGAAAATTACTAGAGCTAATCAATGAATATAGTAAAGTTGCAGGATATAAAATCAACACTCAGAAATCCCTTGCATTCCTATACACTAATAATGAGAAAGTAGAAAAAGAAGTCAAGGAAACAATTCCATTCACCATTGCAACGAAAAGAATAAAATACTTAGGAATATACCTACCTAAAGAAACTAAAGACCTATATATCGAAAACTATAAAACACTGATGAAAGAAATCAAAGAGGACACTAATAGATGGAGAAATATACCATGCTCATGGGTCGGAAGAGTCAATATAGTGAAAATGAGTATACTACCTATAGCAATCTACAGATTCAATGCAATTCCCATCAAGCTACCAGCAGTATTTTTCACAGAACTAGATCAATTAATCTCAAGATTTGTATGGAAATACAAAAAACCTCAAATAGCCAAAGCAATCTTGAGGAAGAAGAATGGAACTGGAGGAATCAACTTGCCTGACTTCAGGCTCTACTACAAAGCCACAGTCATTAAGACAGTATGGTACTGGCACAAAGACAGAAATATAGATCAATGGAACAAAATAGAAAGCCCTGAGATTAACCCACACACCTATGGACACCTTATCTTCGACAAAGGAGGCAAGAATATACAATGGAGTAAAGACAGTCTCTTTAACAGGTGGTGCTGGGAAAACTGGTCAACCACTTGTAAAAGAATGAAACTAGACCCCTTTCTAACACCATACACAAAAATAAACTCAAAATGGATTAAAGATCTAAATGTAAGACCAGAAACTATAAAACTCCTAGAGGAGAACATAGGCAAAACACTCTCCGACATAAATCACAGCAGGATCCTCTATGATCCAACTCCCAGTATACTGGAAATAAAAGCAAAGATAAACAAATGGGATCTAATTAAAATTAAAAGCTTCTGCACCACAAAGGAAACTATAAGCAAGGTGAAAAGACAGCCTTCTGACTGGGAGAAAACAATAGCAAATGAAACAACTGACAAACAACTAATCTCAAAGTTATATAAGCAACTTATGCAGCTCAACTCCAGAAAAATAAATGATCCAATAAAAAAATGGGCCAAAGAACTAAATAGGCATTTCTCCAAAGAAGACATACGGATGGCTAACAAACACATGAAAAGATGCTCAACATCACTCATTATCAGAGAAACGCAAATCAAGACCACAATGAGGTACCATTTCACACCAGTCAGAATGGCTGTGATCCAAAAGTCTACAAGCAATAAATGCTGGAGAGGATGTGGAGAAAGGCAACCCTCTTAAACTGCTGGTGGGAATGCAAACTAGTACAGCCATTATGGAAAACAGTGTGGAGATTCCTTAAAAATTTGCAAATAGAACTGCCTTATGACCCAGCAATCCCACTGCTGGGCATACACACCGAGGAAACCAGAATTGAGAGAGACACATGTACCGCAATGTTCATTGCAGCGCTGTTTATAATAGCCAGGACATGGAAGCAACCTAGATGTCCATCAGCAGATGAATGGATAAGAAAGCTGTGGTACATATACACAATGGAGTACTACTCAGCCCTTAAAAAGAATAAATTTGACTCAGTTCTAATGAGATGGATGAAACTGGAACCGATTATACAGAGTGAAGTAAGCCAGAAAGAAAAACACCAATACAGTATACTGACACATATATATGGAATTTAGAAGACAGTAATGATGACCCTATATGTGAGACAACAAAGAGACACAGAGGTATAGAGTGGACTTTTGGACTCTGAGGGAGAGGGAAAGGGTGGGATGGTTTGGGAGAATGGCAATGAAACATGTATATTTTCCTGTAAGAACGAGGCGCCAATCTATGTTCAATGTAGGATGCAGGATGCAAGGGGCTGATGCACAGGATGATTCAAGTAGAGGATGTGGGGTGGGAGGTGGGAGGGGGCTTCGGCATTGGGAGATTGTGTTCACCTATGGCTGATTCGTGTCAATGTATGGCAAAACAAATACAGTATTGTAATTAGAAAAAAAAAAAAAAGAACATGGAGCCCCAAGGAAGATTGGAATTATATTTTTTTAAAGGGAAGGAGCGAGAGTAGTGAAAATCAGTTTCCCTAATTCTGTTGAGGACAAAATTTATGCCAGAGAAAAGAGGCTATTGGCCAGAAACATGGCTGCTGACCTTTAGAACAGCAAAGAAAGCTTTGGAGAATCGACTTGGCAATTAGGGGTCTGCCCTAAGAGGGCCATCTAGAATTTTTATTGTCCAAAGCTGGAACTCTTGTAGCTATGTATTCAGTCGCCATTTCCTTTACTGCTTCCTTGCTACAGTAAATGTGTTTGGTTTAGTAGCCAGATGGCCATGACCAGTAGGAGATTCAGCCCTTTCCAGTCCTCAAGGAGTAAATCTTGGTAAGTCTGATTCTGTCATGTTAAGTCCAGCCACCTTCTTGGTGATAAGCTTCAGAATGAGATGTGCAATGTAATTTCAACCTGTGAGTGTACTTCAGATGGCAGGACTTGAAAGATTTTTTTTTGTTAATCCTTAGAATAGATACAAAAGAAAGTTCAGTTACTTATTGTCTCTGGGTGAAGCTGGGTGAGGAGGTGATGCTGAATCTTCTGAACGTCCTGTCATTATGAGAGGAGGTAGCCAGAGGACCAGGCAGCATGTTGGAGATGGCAGAGGACACAAACAGAAAGAAGCCAGCACCTGAAGATGTTGCTGACGAGCCAAATAACCAGCTCCTTAACTACACTAACCTCCCAGCCTATTGTGAGATCAGATAAAAATTTCCTGACTTTTTTACTTGGATTTTCTTTACCTTTTAGTCAAAACTGGTACAGTATCATTGTAGGTAAATTATATGTTCCATTATTAGAATCCAGTCAGAAGCTAACATATGTAATCACTGCTCTGTTGTCTTGCTAATTAATCCACTAGACGCTGGTCTAGAGATATTCCCTCATTTATGGATTCATTCCGTAAACGGTTATTGAGCCTTTGCCCTGGGCCAAGCACTGGGAATGAAGCCACGAACCAAATCAATATTGTTTCTACTTTCGTGGAATTTATAATCGAGCAGAGAGTAGAGATGCTGAACATGTGTAGTGAGAACAAAATGTCTTGTGGATTCAGTGATGCCTTTACCTGAAGCATCAGCACCTACCTTTGCAGGGTGTGTGTACGGCTTAGTCACATCTGCAGGCAATGGCAACCTGGTCCCCTTGTGATCAGACTGCAGTGGTTTCAGGGCTGCACAGCTACAGCTGTGGAGTTATAAGAGGAAACTGGCCAGCAAGAGCTTCAGGCTGTGCACTTTTTCCTAGCCATTTTAGTAATCGTATTCTATTTTTGCTTTTCAGATTGGTACATTGGTAATAAAAAATGAAAATTAGAATGTATTAATATAAATATATACTAGGTAGTTCCAATAAATAGGAGGTAAATACAGGAGCATTTTCCTCTAATTATTCCTATTTAGCATTTGGGAGAGATGGTGAGCTATATTTTAAGGAGATGATGTCCTTCATTAGTCAGAATTTTCTTGCTGATGTTTTCCCACTCATAGCCCCTTTTCTTCCACTCTGCAAATATTTATTATTTTCTGTGCCTCAAGGATTCAGTGAATACACCAGTGAATAAACTTTTCTTTTCTTTTTTCATTCATCCTTGAAAAGCTTTGCTGTAAGTTAAAGAGTACAGGCTTGGGAGACAAACAGCAGGTCCTGAATATTGGCTGGGCCCCTTATTAATTGTGAGGCCTTGAGTACGTTGCAAGATCTGTTTGACTTCAGACTCTTTGTATACAAAACTGTCAATAATTATAGTACACATCACATAGATGTTAATGGGGATTAAATGAGATAATGCAGGTAAATCATCTAGCTGCATGTCTGGTTCAGAGGATTGCTCAGTAAATCATAACCACACTCAGAGATTAGGCATGTGCATAAGCAGCTCTAACACAAGCTAGCAGGCAGGAGGGCTCTAAGAGCTAGAGGGAAAATGCTGCATGGACTCAGAGGAAGGAGTCTCTGGGAAGAGGAATCTGACCTGGGATATCGCAGCACTGCCTTAATATTTGGCCTAAAATTTCTATTTTAATTAACCTTCAGTTAGAACATCCTCTAGCCTTTCAAGGGGCAGACTCCATCTTGATGGTAGGCTTCCCTGGTGACTCAGTAGGTAAGGAATCTGCCTGCAATGCAATATTTGGTCCCTGGGTTGGGAAGATCCCCTGGAGAAGGAAATGGCAACCCACTCCAGAATTCTTGCCTGGAGAATGCCACAGACAGAGGAGCCTGTTGGGCTACAGTCCATGGGGTCGCAGAGTTGGATATGACCTAGCGACTAAACCACCACCACCACCACTGCTCATAGCACGACTGACTCCAAGCATTCATTCCTTGAAAGCAGGAGCAGAGATGGGAATAAAGCAGGGATGTCTATCCCCACTGCTAGAATAATAGCACTTTTTTGTCACAGAGATTACTCTAAGATCTTGAATATTGGCTGTGCCACTTATCAATTGTGAGACTTTGAGTAAGTTGCAGTAGTGCCAGATCAAAACCCTGTGATTCCAGAGAGCAGATTGTTTTGTTTCCATGACTTTAATTCACTGATATTTAAAAAGAAAGGCAGTTGGACTACACAACCTACAGAGGAGAATCAGTGATAAGAGCTGAATGCTCATACTGTACACAGTGCTTTGAATAGAGGGAACACTCAAAAGTCATCATTTAAGTATTTATAATTATATATCCTATAATTCTTACTTATTAGTTTTCCATTGCTCCCATAGTAAATTACCAAAAAATTAATGGCCTTAAACAACTCAGATTTATTATCCTGTATTTCTAAAGCTCAGAAGTCCAACACCGTTTTCCCCAGGCTAAAATCACTGTGTTGACAGCCTTCTGTCTTTCTTTCTGGAGATTCTATAGGTGGATCTGTTTCCTGCTCATTCAAGTTATTGAGAACTCAGTCCCTTGTGGTTGTGGGAGTGAAACCCTTTGTCCTATTGGCTGTCAGTTGAGGGCTGTTCCCAACCTCCAGAGGCCACCCGTATTTCCTGGCTCTTGGCTCCCTTCTTCTGTCTTCAAAGCCAGCAGTGGTGGGTTAAGTTCTTTCCCTGCTTGGAATCTCTCTTCCTTCTGTTTTATCTCTAAATTAATCTATAACATTTCTCTGTTTGTGAGTACTAATGAGATTAGATCGAAACCACCCAGAGAAACCAGGTTGTTCTCTCTGTCTCAAGGTTTGGTACCCTTAATGATACTTAAAGATCCCTTTGTCACAAAGACAACATTCATAGGTTTTGAATGATTAGGGAGTGCATGTCTTTGGTGGGGGATGTTATTCTGACTCCTACAGGTACCTTTCACATTCAGGAAAGCACATTATGATCAGGTCTTTTAATTTTTTATCTTGGAGTTCTCGTTCTCTGTTTCATTTTCTATCCCCAACTCATCCAACATGGTAATAGCATGTCTTGATACATACAGCAGTCTTGATAGCCACTCCTTTTTTCATGCATGGATACTTTCTATATTGTAATTTTTCTCTCCTCTTCCTTCAGACCAATGTTTTTCTGTTGTCAATCTGTTACTGCAATAATCTTTCTCATATCTCTCATATTTAGCTCTTGTCCCCACTTTTCTACCACTTTTTATCATCCAGTTTTTCCCTCTTCTCATCAAAATATGACTTCTGCATCCTAGGTTCTTAGAGAGAATGATTACTTTAAGACTTTGTCAAAATGGGTTAAAAGAAAGAGGAGAAATGCAATAATTTGAGAAAATTTCTGTTTGCCAGCAATATGTTTTAAGTTTTCATTTAATCTGTAATGGATTTTTAATTATAAAATTATTGCCTACTCTAACAGTTGATGTAATATTAAAAGTATAATAAATAAGTAATAACAAATCCTTAACCCCATATAATCCTCCAGCTGGTTAATGGAACTTAACAGTTTGTATATCCTGTGTATCTTTCCATCCATTTCTCTATGCTCATATGACTATATACATAAATAGAATCTTTTCATTTTCATTTGCTGTAATGGGTTGAATTGTATCCCTTCAAAATCCGTATGTTGAAGTCCTAACCCACCATACCTCAGAATGTGACCTTATCTGGAAACAGAGTCATTGCAGGTATAATTAGTTGAGGTCATTAGAGAACCCTAATCCAGTCTGACTGGTGTCCTCATAAAGGGAACTTAGAACACAGAACCATACATACAGGGAGAAAGCTATGTGATGGTGAAGGCAGAGTAGGGTGATACTCCCGCAAGCTGAGAAACCTCAGGGAAAGAACCAGAAGCTAGGGAAGAGGCCTGGAACAGATTCTCTCTCACTCCGTTCTCGGGAGGAACCAATCCCGCCAACACTGTGGTCTTGGACTTCCAGCCTCCAGAGCAGTGAGGCGATCCATTTCTGTTTCCCTACTCTGTGGTGCGTGGTTACAGCAGCCTTAGCAAACTAATGGGTCATATGTTACCTGTTATTTTGTGATGTGCTTTGTTCACTTTACATGCCATGAACCTCTCTTTAAGTAGTATATTTTAAAACAAGGATATTTTCACGTTCTGGACGGAAATGTGGAATGTAGGCCTGGAGTTGCTCAAGTCTCCTTTCCTCAGGTCAGGATTGGATCTGAGAAGCAGTAGAAGTCATGGGATAGTTTCCTTTGTGGGAAGTGGACCAACATGGATGCTGGCATAGCAGGTGGGGACTCGGAGTAGCCCTGGCTCTCTTACTCCTGCAGTTCCTTCGCGCACCAGCAGAATTAGACTCAAAAAAAAAAAAAAAAAAAAAGAAAGAAACTTCCCTCCTATTCAGTGTGCAGATGCGACACAGCATAAGGACTAGCTGAACAGGTAGGTTCCTGTTTTTAGGAAAAACAATATCAAACAAATAACCAAACACGTGCAAAGACTTCTGTAGCTTTGATACTCCAGGAATTTCTTTGACTTTTCTACCTCAAGTAAAGGGATTCCCTGGCTGCTCAGGTAAAGAATCCACCTGCCAATGCAGGAGATGTGGATTGAATTCCCTGAGTCAGGTAGATCCCCTGGAGAAGGAGATGGCTACCCGCGCCAGTATTTTTGCCTGGGAAATCTCATGGACAGAGAAGAGATACAGTCCATGCGGTCATAGGGAGTCAGAAATGACTGAGCAACTAAACAGCAACAACAACAACCTCAAGTAAAACCAGCCTGTTGGACTCCAGTGGTGAAGATGCAGTAGTCTCTATAACTGAGAGATTCTTGGTAGGGGGAACTAAAAGCTCATGCAGGTAAGTGGCTGAGGGATTTATCCTCATGAGTGTTTTTAAGATGGGTGTGGCTGGGCAGGAAGTGGAGTGGGGATGGTTTGTACTCCCTGGGGATATGGTAATGGCTATAGCCAGCGTCTACTAACCATGATTCCATGGTGTCTAAATAATAATCAAATTTTGAGTTAGTTCTAGTCCACAGCACAGAGGATACTGCTCTCAGAGCATTTTATATGCCTTCTAGGTCCAGTCTTCCAAAAGTTTTAAAAGTGTGTACGGCAAGTAGCATGCCAGGAATTCTCTACATATTCATGCCATTCCTGGAGTGATTTATCCCTGAAATGAAACAGCAATGGAATACTAGTCAGATATTGCTTCCTTTTAAGGTCACTGGTCCATAGCAGAGCACACTTTGTATGGAGATTGAAATAGGAAGGTTTATTTAGGGGAGAAGACATTATGCTTATTTTGCTAGTCTATCAGGTAATGTTTTGTTTTGTCCCAAAATGGTAGGAATTTGGTTCTACTGAGTTATCAGCAAAATATGAGAATAGAATCTAAGAATATTCTCAACTTGAGTTATATTTCTTAAGTTGGTGTTTAATTATTTTGACATTTATGCCAACTCTGTTTCCAATTAAATTTTACAGTTATCTTTCAGACTTTTCTAAATTGCAAGTATAACTTTAATCTATAATAATCACTTCATTAACAGAAAGCGTCCACTACTTGTCAATGGTTTGTTTAAGATATTTAAGGATATATTTTAAATAGTAGCATACAACTCCTGTGATAATACATACTTGGCCACATGGGCAGAATAAAATGAGATTAGATGATTATACTTAAATCAACTATAGGCACAAACCAAACAAACTTTATTTCTTTTTTAAAATTTCCTTAGGGTTTTGTATGTGGGAGATAATTTTTGTATGGAACCTTCAGACTGATGTTTGAGACTTCTGAAGTATACATCTGGTTTCCTATAGGGGAAAGGGAGAAGGGTGATTACCTTGTAAGAACAATAGTTCCAAGGAGCTAAGAGAACACAGGTGTATCTATGCCTGAGCCAAGCTAAATCTTTTCCAGCCTAAAGATTTTCAAACTTTTATGCTGATTTTCTTTTTCCTATATCATCAACCTATAATGATGGGAAAACAGATAGGTAATGATTTGGGGATAAACACACTTACAAGGAACCAGTTGAACTCGTTTGCATGGTGCTTAGAATTTGATGGTGGCACATGAGCCACCAATGCTACTTTGGCTGATTAAAAATTTGCCAAACCCTGGAAGAAAAAAAGATTATTTCAGTAGATAACTATCAATATGAAGAAAGGTATATGAATGTAGTGGTGTGAAAAAAACTTTTAAGGAAAGGAATTCTATTTTGCCTCAGAAGATAATGAGAGAACTCAGTGGTAGTCAGAGAGTTTGAGACTCACATTATCTATACTTCCATTTCCCAGAATATTTTATTCCCTTTACTTGTTTTGTAAAAATAGAATGAAGATAGAATAGGTGCAAATGCCAAGGAAAAAAGATACTTGGATTTCATCTTTTCCAAGATTGCTTACTAATGCTTTTCTGTTTTACATTAAAATGCATTAATTTTCTAAAATAATATTTGGGAGAATGTACCATCTTAATAAATAATAGCATTCTCTTTATAGTCCATGCATATATTGTTAATATAGACTAATAGCTGTATAATATATATAAAATATATAATAGAAGTTGATCTTTGTTTTGTTTCATAGTTTGATACAGATGAATGTAGGGCTCTGGTCCATATGGTCACTCAGGAAATCAAACTCCTTCTCTTAAGTGGCTCTACTGTCTTCCAGAACTTTGTTTTCCTCTGCATTCAGCTATACGTGTGGGGGAAGTAAGAGAAGGTAGAGAAAACTTATCCACTCCCAACTGTATTGCCCCAGAGGTGATGCATGTCACTTCTACTTGTATTTCATTGGCTGGAACTCTGACTAATGATGCTATCTAACTATGGAAGGGTGGTGTGGTGTGGGGAGGGCCACTGGGAAATGTGGTCTGGTGGTGGGGCCAGAAGAAGAAAATTCTCTGCCAGAATATGTAATGATTTTCAAATAAATATAAAGAAATAAAATAGGTTTGATGCTAAAAGCTGTGTAAGATATATTGATATTTATATCTGTACAGTGCTTATTGTTATGAATACCAAGTGTCTTTATACCATAAAGTCTTTCACTTATTTATTCAACAAATAGGTATTGAGTGCCCCCTGTGTGCCACTTTGCTAGACACTGGTAGTATGGTGGTGAGCCAGATAGTCATAGTCCCTGACTTCATCAGGTTATCAGTTCAGTGGTGAAGGCATATATGCTAATTAATGTGTCATTTCAAAATATCCAGATGCAATTTTGCAGTACTTCTGGGTAGTATAAGGCCACGTAAAGAATGTTTATTGAGTTTCCCTTCAAATCTGTCTTTGTTATGTCTCATAATTATTTTTAGTTAATTAATATGTCTTTATCCATCAAGTATAATAATTTTCAGAGTATCTAGTGGATGATTGTCATTCCTTAGAGATAGTTAGTAGAAATGGAGAGTTGTCTTTATTCAGAGTTGGGTTTGAGCCAGTTCTATCATTTTATAACCCTTGATAAGTGCTTTTAAATGAAAGTCCTTTTACTCCATTCCTTTCATACTTTTACCATGAAGATATTTTAAAAAATTACCTGTTTTGCAACTTGGGCCACTCCTCCAACAGAACTGACTCGAGAGGTGAGTAACTTGAATTATTGGAATAGCCTAGTAGAGGTTTCGGCAGAGAGCTGGTGAGAACAAAGTCTGTCTGGGAATGGGCTGATTGGCCTCTCACCCCAGGACAGGCTGTCAGAAACCTCATGTGGCTGAATCTGCTCCAGCCACAACAAGCCACAATCTCCTTAGGTGAGACCTTCTCAAGGATGCCCCAGCATGAGAAGGGACTCAGTACTTTTTAACAGACTGTGATTATATTACTTTTTACTGATTTCACCATCAGAACAGGAACGGCTATATTAGGCCAGTTAGAAACACAAGTTTGGGAATGTCCTAGTGGTTCAAGTATTTGGTGCCTTTTATTTTTAGAGGCACACAGATACAAGAAAGGCATCCTTATGTAACTGTGCCATAGAGGAACATTGCCATTTATCACAGACTCTTCCTGAATGTATCCTGGCTCCCCAGGGCTGACAGGGTGGGAGGTGGGAGTTGTGGCAGCTGTAATCTTGAGTTCAAAATTAGTGGAAGAGCTACAGGTCTCGTTTGAGGCTACTTGATCTCCCTGGAGGCCCCAGCAGCCTGGGGACAAAATTGAAATCTATGGAGATTGCTAGAGAATGTTCTCTCCAGGACCAAAAGAAAATCTAAATTAACAGCAATTCTTTTAGAAGAAAAATAATTCCAAGGGTGTTTGATCTTTCCCTGAGTACAATTGTAATCACCATGAAATAAAAAAATATTGAATATTAATATTTCAGTAACTTTAAACTTTGCTGATGTTCACAGCTGACACTGAGTTCAGCAAGATAACCAAACCTTAGATAAAAGAAGGCTTATGCACAAATAACCTCATCATGATGCTGACCTCCGTTTTTCCAGAAAAGAAGCCAGAAATGATTGAAACTCTACAGTCTATTAACATTTCATCATGAGCTTTCCTCTCTGACATATGGGAAGTATCATTTATGAGTAGATGCCAGTCCATCAGGAATGAGATAAACTGTCTGTAGAGTATTAAAGGGATAAGATTATGTCTGGTATTAATTGACTTATTTTTTGAGGGATCTCCAGAGGAACAATTTCTGTAGCTTCTAGAGTTGCAGCTCACTTTTATTATGTTTTGGGTATATTGGTGTACACACACATACAACATACACACACCCCATTTATTTAAGTGACAGAAATGGAAAATTCAGCACCTGGGTGTTTGAAAGATGTTTCTGGTGAAAGATTTAAATTTTTAACTATTTCTTAGGTATTTGGGGGAAAATTAATCACATGATAAATTTTTTCATACTGAAATAATATAATCGTTGCCAACTTGCAGCTACTTCTGTCATAAATTAGGTGATAAAACTTTTCCACTGGAATTTTTGACTTGCCAGAAAAGGTTCCCCAATTTCTTACTTGTGAAGAGCAGCTCTTTTTGAAATCTAAAGTAAAATTCAGAGTCAAACCCTGTGAGAATGAAGAGACTAAATGCTGTTTGGAATAAATATAGTTGCTGTTCTTATTCAAACATATAATATTAAAACATATATTTGTCCAATATTTCTGGGCCTCTAAAATTGAATTTTTCTCAGACTATGTATTATCAGCAGCAACAACAATTGGGACATAAAAGAGAAACATAGAGGGGCAAACAGGTGGCTTGTTATTCTTTGTGTTCTTAACTTTTCCTTAGCAGAATCAACTACTCTTTGACTTCTTGAGTGATTTCTCTTTTATTGAAGGCACCATTGCATGATTTTAAGCTTAGCTGGAAAATTGTATTACTTAAGATGCTTTTTAAGAATTGCTTGCTGTAGCTATTCTTCTTAGTAGATTAATATTATGCATGGTTCTTTAGGAGATAATTCATAGAAAAATAGTTGTTGTGTTTCTACAGTGTGTGATGGTAGGTATGTGAAGTGTGTGTGTATATGTGTGTATTGCATGTGTGAGCAGTTTCCATGGGCTAAGACCCAGAAGTGGAACATATAATTTTTATTGATGTTTAATGTCTGCCAGGTGGATGACCAAATTCCAAATTATGAACTTTTATCTGTAAGTTAAAAACACTTGTCAAGGACTGTAGAGCTTTTTCTCAAATGCTCCAATATGTAGACTTTCTGCTTAGCAGGTTAGTCATGTGAAAATGTAGTCAGGAAAGTCATCTATCATAAACTCTGCTGGTGGGTCTGAATATAAAACTTGTCTCTCCATCTGGCACTCTCTTACCTTCAGATTCAGGTGGGGCTATCCACTTTCAACCAGCTTTCTGAAGGCTGTAGGGCCTGGATTTAGAGCTGAATACTGTGGTTTTTCCAGTGGTCATGTACGGATGTGAAAGTTGGACTGTGCAGAAAGCTGAGTGCCAAAGAATTGATGCTTTTGAACTGTGGTGTTGGAGAAGACTCTTGAGAGTCCCTTGGACTGCAAGGAGATCCAACCAGTCCATTCTGAAGGAGATCAGTCCTGGGTGTTCTTTGGAAGGAATGATGCTAAAGCTGAAACTCCAATACTTTGGCCACCTCATGTGAAGAGTTGACTCATTGGAAAAGACCCTGATGCTGGGAGGGACTGGGGGCAGGGGGAGAAGGGGACGACAGAGGATAAGATGGCTGGATGGCATCTCCGACTAGATGGACATGAGTTTGGGTGAACTCCAGGAGTTGATGATGGACAGGGAGGCCTGGAGTGCTGCAATTCATGGGGTCGCAAAGAGTCAGACACAACTGAGTGAATGAACTGAACTGAACTGAACTTGGTTTTAAGAACTGCATCAACATTTTTTATTATTTGTGTATTTTTAAAAACTTTCTTATTTATGTTTTATCACTTAATAGCTTCTAGTCTTTTTACAAGTCATGGATAATGATAACCTACTGTATAGGATTTTATCAGGAGAAAATAATAAAAGTGGGGCAGACTATTTTCTCTACAGTCTATGAGAGATGCTAGGAGTTATTTTTGTTTCAAAATTTAAAATCACATGTTCCACTCACCCTGTTCTTCAGCTTGTTTATCCACTGGATAGAGTTATACTGAGTCTCTACTAAGTGTCAGATCCTGGGCAGGTAGTAGGGTAGAGTGGTCACACCTGGAGGTCCTACCTGAAGCTAATAGCTCAATAAGAAATCTGACTTTAAAGAAATACATTAATATCTGTATAATCACGTCTTGTGATACAAGCTGAGGTGGAAGACTACTCATTTCTAGAAGAAGGTATAATGGAGATTGAATTTAGATTGTAGGTCAGGAAGGGCCTGCTCGAGGGATTGACAGCCTCTTGATGTTGGATTATAAGGAAGAGCTGGGTAGGTGGAGGGGGTCACTGTGTCTTCCCAACAGAGGGAGTAGCATGGGCTGTTACTGTGGGCTTGGAAATGAGGCTAGTGTGCTGAAGGAGTTGAGTGATGGCCAGTGTGCCTGCAGGGTAAAGATCTGGGGGTAGGGGTGTGATGAATGATGAAGGATAATGCTAGAAAGGCAGGCATGGGCTAGACCTTACAAAGAGTTGTGTTTTATTGCACATTTGGTTGGAGGCTCTTAAAGTGTTGGGAGCAGGTGAAAGGCATGAACTGATTTATGTTTTAAGAGTATAAACCCAGAGTAAACCATATTATCAGCCATGCCTATAATATCTCTTGGTAAGTCTTATAAAAATAAACTCATCATAAACATTCAAACAATTTGCAAAAGCAAAAGGAAGGAAAAATTCACTGTGAATTCCATCATTCAGAGAAAGTCGTTCTTAATAATTAGGTAAATTTTCACATGGTATGTATACCTGCCTACCAGTTTTATATTCAGATTATCAGACTATATTGTTCTTTGCCCCACTGGCCTTAATAAACACTCAAAAACATACTATGATCATCTTTCCATGTCAGCAATGATGTACATCAATATGCTTGATGGATGCTTGGTTGTCCATTGTAGTCAGTTACACTAACTGGCTTAATCAATTTCTTATTGATGACTTTTAGCTGTTTCGGATATTTTGCTAACATACTGATGTGGTGGGCATCTTTGTACATAGATATTTTTCTTATATGTGATTATCTCATTAAAGCAAATGTTGAAAAGGAACTATGCTGAATTTATGAATCTGTACATTTTACATTTTCGTGCATATTGCCAACAGTTTGGAATTTAGAGGATCATGTGACGAAGAATCAGAAAATTTTTTTTCTAAACGAGTAGCCAGGTGTCTTATTCACTGCAAAAGGAGGCTGGGATTTTAAAGCAACATAAACACCAATTTTACTCTTTGAACTCTTTGTAAGGCTGGTTTCTCTCATTCCTTTGTTTTATCTGTATGCATGGCAGTTTCTCTTCCTGGACCATAAACTCCTTTTAGTGATAGAAATGTTTATCTTGGGCCATATGAAGCTTCTGTTTCAGCGGGGCTATTTACTAGCTGCAGAACAGCTATTACACTGGTGGTAATTTAGCTTTAAAATACTCTAGCATGGACCATAATATGTGAGAGTGAGTCTAAATTAGTTTTAATTCATGCCTAGTTAATATTTGAAGTAACTTAATCCAGAGTACACATCAGAAGGCTGCTCAGTTAGCATCTGAAAGACTAATCAGGACTTCACTTTCTGAAGGCCATGGGTATAAACCTTCAACTACCGCTCTCTCAGTCTACATAAGCAGGTTAGGAACTGCTGGAAATTTTATTTCATTGATGAAATGTGCAATGTGCCAGATATGTGGGTTAGTTTGAAATATTTTGCAGGCCCCTGACACCTCCACCCTTGCTGCGAAATAAGAGGCACCCTGCTCCGATTATTTTCCTGTGTCTTCTGTTCAGACCTGGTGCACTTGCTCCAAACAGAAGCTCAGCTGAGTTCTTCTTCTGGGTGATGTGCCACTACTTGCCTCAAGTGGCTCTTTCTTTGGTGGGTGTGAGTTGCGTGGAGCCATAGGACCAAGCTCCCAAGGACATGGTTACAGTGTTTTCTGTAGCCACTTGGTAAGGGCTTCCCAGGTAAAGGTTCTCAGTGGTAAAGAATCTGCCTGCCAAAGCAGGAGACTCGTGTTTGCTCCCTGGGTTGGGAAGATTCCCTGGCGGAGAAAGTGGCAACCTACTCCAGTTTTCCTGCCTGAGAAATCCCATGGACAGAGGATCCTGGAGGGCTACAGTCTCTGGGGTCACAAAGGAGTTGGACACAACTTAGCAACTTAGCAACAATGAGCCACTTGGTAATAACTGTTAGGAAGTGTTGCTGAGTTTGGTCTGAAATTTGCTTTGTACATGCAGTAAATGACCTGGGACAAGATTTTACGGGAGAAACCCTGCTGTCTTCCAGATATCCATCAAAGGGAATTTGCTAGATGTGTGGGTCAGTTCACCTTACTAGGCATGCCTTGGATGTCCCTTTCCCCCCCACCCCCACCTCTTTTTTACAAAAATATTCAGCCAAGGAACTTTGAGTGACTCCTAACTGCTGGGTCCCCTTGAGCAACCTCTGGGTGGAATTGAAGTTGGTCACAGACTTTCCCTGTGCCCGTACCTTTCTGAAAATAAAAAGTTCCTACCAAAAAGTAATGGTAAATATTACTATAGTGTTTCATGGGGAGATGAGACTCTCAGATTAAAAGCAAAGCTTCAAACCTGCCTTTAGATTTCTTTGTTCCCTCTCCCCAGTATCATTTCTCTTCCCTGACCTTTTAAGTTTTCCATATACTGTTTTTCTTTCCATTTTCCTGCTTTTATAAAGCCTCTAAAATCTCATTTGTTTAGGTCCACACACTTGCAGCAAAACAAAATTGGTCATCTCTGCCCCTGGAACTATAGAGCTCTCCTTGTTATAAACGAGGAGGGCTGGATCCATTCCTTTATAAACTCTCGAGCAAGAAGTTTCAGAAGGACTATACATTTTTATTCCAGGCATGTTTTCCCCAGAATCCTGCTTCCTGGCTTTTGGCCCTCCACAGGGCATTCATGTTGTCTCCACCCATCTTAGGGCCGCTGATGTCTTTTAAGGGCTTCCCAGGTGGCACAGTGGTGAAGAATTGTAGGCTACAGTCCATGGGGTGGCGAAGAGTCAGACACTACTGAGCCCATATGCACGCAGTGGTTTAAACAGTGTTGAAACCAAATATGGCAAATACTGCAGGAGTGTGTCCCAAGGAGAGGACGTTTTCCCCAGAGCACACTGGAGTCTGTGTTACAGCTCCTTCGGAGTGGTGTCAGCAAACCATACTGAGTGTGAAAAAGACGTTTTGGATGGTGTTTACAGGGCCTGTGGATGCACTTGTTTTAGAAGCACGAGGCAGATCTTTTCATTAGCACATGGAGACTGTGCTGCTTCAGGCCTGCCCCCCAGTGCAAGTCTGTAAAGAGCCTACCTGGCTCTGAATGTTCTCCGCTTGAGAACTGTAGTGTGCTTTCAACACTTTAACCCCTCAAGCCTCAGGCACTGTTCACAGAAATATCTTATGCTTCCCATGAAGTACATTAAGATTTGCACTTTAATTATAATTGCTGCTGTTCGTGACCGCTTAGGTTATTTTTGATCCTCTTAACACCCTGCAAGGTGGGTATTATGTAACATGGAGAAGGAATATGGTCTAGTGGTTAAGGGGATAGGGTAATAGCAGAATGAGGACATTCTGCTGCTTGCCAGCTCTGTATCTTTTGGTGACTGTACACTCTTTTAGATCTTTGCTCATCTGGAAAGTGGGTATAATAAAAATACTTACCTTATAGCATGTTAGTGAAATACAAATGAGATAACATACATAAACTGGTAGGTGTGTAGTTCCGTTAGATTTATCTTTCCCTTTCCGTTGCCTTTTGCTTCTCTTCTTCCCTCAGCTATTTGTAAATGCTGACTTGAAACTCAGTATTCAAAACACTAAGATCATGGCATCCAGTCCCATAACGTCATGGCAAATAGATAGGGGAAAAGTGGAAACAGTGACAGATTTTCTTTTCTTGAGCTCCAGAATCACTGTGGATGATGACTGCTGCCGTGAAATTAAAAGACACTTGCTTCTTGGAAGGAAAGCTATGATAACCTAGACAGCATATTAAAAAGCAGAGATATCACTTTGCCAACAAAAGTTCATATAGTCAAAGCTGTGGTTTTTCCAGTAGTTGTGTATGGATGTGGGAGTTGGACCAAAAGAAGGCTGAGCACCAAAGAACTGATGCTTTCAAACTGTGGTGCTGGAGAAGATGCTTGGGAGTCCCTTGGACAGTAAGGAGATCAAACCAGTCAGTCCTAAAGGAAATTAATCCTGAATATTCATTGGAAGGACTGATGCTGAAGCTCTAATATTTTGACCACCTGATGCAAAGAATTGACTCACTGGAAAATACCCTGAAGCTGGGAAAAACTGAAGGCAAAAAGAGAATGGAGTGGCAGAGGATGAGATGGTTTAAATAGCATCACTGACTCCGTGGGCAAGGGAGGTGGGAGGAAAGACAGAGGGGCCTGGCGTGCCGTAGTCCTTGGTATTTCAAAGAGCTGGACATGACTTATCAACTGAACAACAACATACAATTCAGTAAATGTTAGTTATCATCCTCATCATCATCCAAGATTATAGAGTTTGGAAGTGGGATGGCTGGGATTCAAAGCCAGATGTAACCTTCCAAGTTTCTGAATGATCATGTTTTATAGCGAAGATAACAGGTAACCAGAGTTAACATTCTATATTGAGCTCTAAAAATACTTGCTAGGTATTATTCTAAGCACTATACATATTATCATCTTTTATAGTCATGTCAACCTTATGAGATTGGTACAGTTAGTACCATTATCTACATATGAGGATGGAGAAACTGAAAAGTTAAGTGAATTGCACAAGATTCCTGCTGACAGTGGTGAGCCTGCCATTGGACCCAAGAGTACAGGCTGTTAACTATTCAGTGCTCTTAATCACTGTGTGCATATGACCTGACCCCATTTTTCAGAAGTCTTTCCTAAGTACTTTTGGCTTCAGTCAGCATATTGAGGGTTCCAGTGTGATAGCCTGAGCCAAGTAAACATGCCAGCAAAGCTGGCTGGGAGAGTATACCAGGATTCTCTCAATAAACAGAAAGAATCTATCCTCCTGTTGATAGAGGGGATGCTGAGAAATTCCAGCACTGGGCTCTAAACATGGAGCCCAAGTTTGAGTCCAGAGGTGGTGACTGTCAGGGAAGGAAAATTTTAAGTAAAGTTACTGAGTCAAGTAATCAGATGGCTCCCTGACTCAGCTTCATGGGTGGTGCCTGACTGGAGACCATAACAAACAATGATGCTAATAGTTTTTATCTATCACAGCTCCATATGAATTATCTGTCATGACAGTCATTTGAGGTAAATATTATGTTTATATCTATTTTTCAGATGAGAAATTGAAGTACAGAGATGTTTTAAAAGTACAAAGACATTTAAAAAAATGTGACTGTGACCATCCCAGTGCTGGTAATGATGGAGTGAAGGTGTAAATCTCAGCAGGTAGACTCCAGAGCCTGCCCCACTTCTGTGGAAGTGATCCTGGCACAGTGAAGCCATATGAACTGGCAGAGGTTTCGGATCAGCCATACCACAGAGGATGCTGCTTTTCCCAGCAGGGGCCCTAGGGAATTTTCTGAAAGAACCAGGACTTGACACTGATGTAGGGAAGTTTTGTATACTCTGAGGTCTTATCAGTAAGATGAATAACTAAATAGGGCTGAATAAAGTGATCGCATTGGTCCTCTTCTATCCCAAGATGGTGTGGCTTGAGGAAACACTCACTGGAGAAGGATGATTGAATCAGCCTGAAAGGAAGGTCACTTTTGTCCTATTGAGAAGGCCAGGCCATCACAAAGTGAAGCACTTTAAAAGAGAAGACATATTTTGTAATTTGCTCTAGTTTGAGTGGAGAACAGTTTTCTGAGTAAAAATTCATAATGGACGTTCTGCTATCTTTTGTAAGTGGGAAATGGTAATAATTGGGTGATGTGGCTGGATGGTTATGTTTCTTTTCTCTAGGCCTTCATTCTGACTTAAGCGAGGATGGTTTTTAATTATTTAAGATAATGTCAGACCAAGTCGGCTAGCCCTAGTATGGTCATTAGTAATTCCGTTAGAAAAGCTTGCATCATTTGCTCCTTGTACTTTCACGTCAAAAAAACCTTTACCCACCAGGTGTTTTAAATAATATAGTTTAGCTCCAAGACCTATATACAGTGTTTTCTTTATGCTAAATTAGTTTGCTTAAGAAAGGCCTCTGAGATAGATAAAGTGAAAAGCATTGCTCCCAAGAATCCAACCAACACAACCATTTAAAACCTAATAAAATTGTATTTGCATAAGAGAATGAATAGTATCTCATTATTCTAGTGAAAGTATAGTTTGTGTTTTATTTCACTTAGGTTCGCCTTTCTATGAGTCATAAATAAGAAATGCCAAGTAATAAATACACTGTACAAAATGCATTTTAATAATCCTAAAGGGTTTCATTACTGTGACTATAATCTGGAAATGTAAATTATGGCTGATACTCGAGCCGTCATTTATCGACTTCAGAGGTTCTGGTTTTCCTGCTAAAATGCTATAGGATTATGCTAACTGTTTACAGACTAAATTAACTTGCTATGGCTATATTGAAGTTCTTTGTATTTGAATATCTAAAAGATAATATCGAAGTCTTCAAGGAATATATCATGGTATCTAATGTTGTATGGTCTTGGTTTTTTAAAAAATGAAAACAATCCATACTTCAAGGTAATAAGTTGGAAATTTACCCAAGAGAAACCAAGCAGCTGTTTTCAATAACTCAGGTAAATTCCAGTCATGGGAAAACCTCTGTTACTGCCCAAGCTGTTGAAAGTCTTGTGTGTTCAAAGGCCTTGGGACTAGCAAAAAAACTCCTTATACAATCTCTTTCCAACCCATTGTTCTTGTTTTGTTTTCTGTTCTCTGTATTTGCCTTCCACAGCAATGAGTCTGGGATTTTGAATATTTAGTGCTCCAGAAATAAATTATATAGCCTTGTGTATTTGTATTAATGCCTTGCTGTTGATCTGTAATGCCCTTTCTAAAACTCCGTGCAGCTATATCCTTTAAGTCCTGTACCAAAAGCTACCATTTCCATGAACTGCTTTAGCTCAGAGGTTGATGCTCTATGACAGTCCTTTCTAAGTGGTTTACTTTTATTCACATGTAACAGGTGTCACATCAATCTTTATTTATGATTTAAGAAATTTTATTTTTGATTTATGATTTGTTTTCGATCCCACAATTCCGATCTTTCAAACTAGACTATAATCTCTCTGAGGACAAGGATCTTGTCTTAAATTTATATGTATGATCCAGACTGCTTAGCAAGTGCTTTACATGCATTTGGGATCAATGAATACTTGAGTAATTGAACATTGAATATATAATTGAGTGGATTTCTAACTAACTGGTCTAGTCCAGCAGGTCATTTGTTCACACTTGAGCAACTTCTGGTTCTGCTGCTGTAAATGTCTCAGGTTTCTGCCAGCTATTAATGGAATAACTAAACTTGAGGAATGGAGGTTGTTCTTTTGAAAGGACATCATATAGTTCTCTTAGAATTTGCTTAGTAATGTCTGTGACTTATGTTTTCAGTGTATGTTTCACTCCTATCATAAGAAGGTTATGAATGTATGTGTGTGTATTTTTTTTCCAGGGCAAATTAGTAAATTTTATTATTCCTTAGCCTCATCCCACAGTATTTTGCTTTAACCCAGGAAGACTAGAGCTTCATTTTTCCCTCTTAGGGGAGACACATGGGGATTACTATAAATACGCAGCTACATCCTTGGATCACGGTGGTCAGTGCTTTTTCTAATAATACTGCCCTTCTCTCCTAGAATGCTGTTCATGACCCACATTGATCCAAGTCCACCATTTTGTCTATGAAGCAACTCAGAAGTTACCTCTGCCTCAGTGCCTTACCTGACCAATTCCTCTTCAAACTGTTTACCTGTTTACACAAAGATCCTTCACTGTGTATAAAGATCATACGTACTATATCATTCCAGCATTCATAAACTTACTTATTCATACAGCAGATATTTACTATATCCAAGCATGGTACTAGGTAATGTGAAGTAGAAAAGATGTTTCAGATACATCATGTCTTCAAGAAATATGTAGCATTTAGAAGGAAAGATCACACATAGTAGTATTAGTGAGTACCACAGGTAGTAGTAATAACTAAAAAGATACAGATGGAACAATAAAGAAGCTCAGAGGAAAGAGAACCTATTTTAAAGTGAGGCTTCTTGGATGAGGTTGTCATTTGAATGGGACACCAGTGGGCAGGTAGAATTTGAACATCTGGTTAGCTTATTGCTTTGTGCTATTTCCATTATAGGCTAAATAGCATATCTACATGAATAGCATCAGTTTCTTCCTCACTCAAGACTTCAGTGAGGAAGGAATTAGCAAGGCTTTGCAATGCTGTCAAATGAAGTATACTGCACAGCGTTATGTCTGAGAAATGAAGATTATACCAGCAGTCACATAGGGAAGAAGCAGGTGGGTTTTATATCACGTGTTTAGAGAGCATCTTTCAACTCCTCTGCCGCCTCCTCTCCATTTATCTGTTGCCCTCCTCAGCCTGGAGGTGAGAGGTGCCTTCTCCAGAAATGCTCCCTCCCTTATGAGAACTTCAGTGGTTCTAACCTCCCACACCTGCATCCACTGAGAGCTTTGCCCTGCTGCTTCCCCATCTCCCCTTCTCATGAAGCACCACTGATCTCCTTTGAATGTTCCCACCCACTGCTGCTGCTGCTGCTGAGTCACTTCAGTCGTGTCCAACTCTGTGCGACCCCATAGACGGCAGCCCACCAGGCTCCCCCGTCCCTGGGATTCTCCAGGCAAGAACACTGGAGTGGGGTGCCATTTCCTTCTCCAGCGCATGAAAGTGAAAGTGAAGTCGCTCAGTCGTGTCGGACTCTCTGCGACCCCATGGACTGCAGCCCGCCAGGCTCCTCCGTCCATGGGATTTTCCAGGCAAGAGTCCTGGAGTGGGGGTGCCATTGCCTTTTCCGTCCCACCCACTACTTAATGCTAAACAAAAGCCATTATTATGAGTCAGGATTTTACTGCACTCCAGTGGTTATCAGCTTCTGCCCTTCTTCAAGTTCAGTGAGAGGTTATAAATAACAAAATTTGGGCTATACTATAATTATTTTCTGTGTGCATATTTCACCTCTCAGCCACGCTGTAACTCCCTCAGGCGGTGGGCGGCATCTGATTCTCTGACTGCCTCTCTTCCTTCTTTCCTGGCACCTGGTATGGTGCTGTGTGCACAGTAGGCTATACAGACACGGAAGCAAAGCTGCTTCTCTCACTGGGCAGGGCCCTGGGCTCAGGCACCACTCTGCCAGGTGAAGCAGAAGATGCAACTAACTGATGTTTCTGCCATTGACATAATAGCTGAGACCTTAGTCCTCAGGCATAGAGTTTGCTTCCGTAGACACAAGAGACTTCAAAGCAGAAGGTTTTTCTAGTGTCTTGGAGTGTGGAACAAGGCTTGAGTGTGATTTAGCCCTCTGTACTCCTGGGCATTATCATGGAGGGGCTGAAGATTAAGGAAAGTGAGATCAGAGAACATTCCTCTCTGTCCCTAAGATGCTGATGCCATTCAGTGTTAGCCACAACTGATACTTATTATGGCAGTTTGACCCTTCCTGATCCAAAAAGAAAATTGTGACAAGTCCTGTTCATTCATTCCCGTGGTAGATGCTGACATGTGACATGCAAATAGTTCCTCCATCGCTGTCAGAATTCATTTCCATATGTTACGTTTTATGGACATAATAAATGTACATATGGTTTGTTTCCCTCTTTATGGTCTAATTGCTATAAATAGCCTAGAGCTCTTTTAACTGTATCGAACCATCATGTATTACAAGATTGTTTATTCCTATCTTCTGAAGAAACACATGGAATTAAAAAAATTCTGGAAGTGAGAGTCCAGAGTGTGATGAAGTGAATACTGTAAATATATCTGAAGCACAACATTAGCAGCATATTAAAAACATAGATTTTGGTCTCTAGCCACATAGGGAAAGAAAATGTTTGCCAGTTGATGTTCATTCCTGGATTATAAAGCATTTGGATGTTAAAGGGAAAATTAAAACCATTGAAACTAGGTCTACCACCCAGAATTAGAGGAAACTACAGGAAATACTCTTTAAAATTGTTTGTTTTTTCACTTTTTAAAGAATGCAGATATGGGAGGGCCACCAGCAGCTCTAGGTCTTCAGCTCCCAGCAACAAACAAGTAAACAGACAAAAGTCAGCAAGGGGACAGTGGTTGGAGGGAGGAATTATTTAGGAGTCTGGCATTTAAAAATAACAAGTAAGCAAACACATGCCCTAGTTATGAATAGTTCAAAGTCTGACTGAGCTGTGTGTCAGACACATCTTAGATGCATAGCAATGCAATAGAGCCAAAGCTGCTTGGTGGCTATTAGGCACAGGGCCACTGAACACTAGACATGGTATGCTTCACAAAGCTAATTCTTGGCAAAGTGACAGCTAATATTTTCCTTCTAACTATTAACCAGGTGCTCTGTTGGCCTTTTTTTCTCTAACATCTGTTTCAGCATTTCTGGTATCTGGAAGCCATTTTTAGAACAGTCATTTTTGGAATAACATTTGTGACTTTTGGGAAGTTTTGCTTCATTATTAGTAAATTTTACCTGCCTATAAAAACTCAAATATTGCCTTTTTGCCTGTAAAAGCATTGTAGTGTGTTTTCTCCCTCATTTGCACAATTACCATTGAGATATTTGTGTTGAAATTAATGATGGGATTGAGTTATCATTAGGTAGACATTAGCTTGGACACTGAGGAATACCGATCCATTCAGCTCTCCCCTGTGTTTGAACTCTGTGGAGATAAACATACAGGCAAACAGAACAGAAAACTGCTTTATTATTAGCTTGCCTTTTGCCAAAACACCATTTAAACCCCTGATAATTTGGTCCAAAAGCATAAGGGGAACCTTCTTGCTTCCCAAGTCCTGAACCCAAGTCTTGCAACTGGTGAACAAGAGATAGAGGAGATGAGGGCCCCAGAGGGTGAGCAGAGAAGGAGAACTGCCCTGGGGGACTGCTGGGGAGCATTGGTTGTTTTCATCGCTTGTACTGCTAAGAGACCACCCAGACTGCTTTTGAAGTAGTTTTTGCTGGAATGTGTTATGTCGCTGTCTTGTTTCCTTCTCTTCCCTCTGCCTGGAATGCCACTTCTCACCTTTCTTTACCTGCCCAGTATGGGCATGGACTTTAAGACCATGCTCAGGCATCATCATCTCTCCTAGGGCTGAAGTAATTGCCTCTTTCTCCATCTCCAATATTAGCCTTTTATTTATTTTTGCTAAAAGTTCAGAAATTTGTACATTATATAAAATTTATTTACCATCATGTTTGTAGATATACTTTAAGTTTCTTGAAAGTAGGGGCTATATTTTATGCATCTGTGTCTGTCTAGCATGGTATTTGGCACCCAGGAATACTTTAATACATATTTAAGTGACCTAGTTGGTACATGAGGTAAGCAATGAAAATACTCAAATCTGCACTTTCTCATACCTTTTCCACATACCATTGTCCAGTTGGTTCCTTCAATTTATGGTCCCTAAATGTAGATTATTTATATTTACTTTCCTCTTGTTTTATCATTCAAGATCTTTAAAAAGAATTCTGTCATTATTCCTCTAGTTAAGATATAAGGAAGTTGAAAAGGCACGCCTTCTTGCCTGGATATACGCTGTTGCTATAGAAATATTGATTAGTGCAGGGTCAGGAAAGGACAGAGGCTAGTTATTTCTGTGGGGAAGCTCTCCTCTTGTTAGTGTGAATCTATTTATGAACACTCTCTGGGTTCACGTTCCTGTGCTATCTCTTTATTCACATGTACAACTTTATTTATAAGGATTCCATTCATTCTTTTATTAATTCATTCAATAACAATTTATTAAAAATCTACTAAGTGCCAGGTACTATGCTAGGCCCTAGGGCTACAGCAAGGAGAAAAAAATAAATCACTGCATTCATGGGGTTTTATTCTAGAAACAGGGAGATAGGAAGTTAATGCATGTATTAAGTAAGAAAAATCAAGCAAGGTAATTGGAATAATAAAGGAGGGATGGTGTGAAAGTGCTCTTTTATATAGGGCTGTCAGGGAAAACTTCTAAGTAAAGATATGAATGAAATGATGAGCCGGCTCATTCTGAATCTCTCCAGGAAGCATTTTCTGCATAAAGACCCTGGGAAGGTAGTGTGTTGGTTTGTTTAAGGACTCACAAAGAGACTTTGAGAGTTTGTAAAAATCCAGACAGGCCATATCTGGGATCTTCTTCATTTATCACTTATCAGCTTTATCAGAGAAGTAAAATGAGTGGTTGGTGTGTGCTTACGGAGCCTGTGCTGGCTCTCTTGGTTTTCTCTGGGGCTCCTTGTAGCTGGTGGCTCTTTCATTCATCACCTTGTCCCCAGGTTGAAAAATTCACCTTCAGTCCATTCCTTTTCATGATCTGTTCCATCCAATCAATTGCAAAACTGGCTACTGAAGTTTTCCATCTGTCCCCTGTTATGACTTCTGTAGCATCAGCCTTTACCATTTCTCACGTGGCGCACTGCAGTGATTTCCTAACTGTCCCTCTATATCATGATAGACTGACTTACTGAAATGAAGTCTAACTCTTTCACTCTTCTACTGAAAACCCCTCAATTGTTCCCCACTGGACAGGACACTGTCAAGTAGCTTCATATTTCCTTCCAGGATGTTATCCAGCCTCATGGATGATCTTACCTGTCTTGGGCTTATCACATTCAGAACACTGAACAGCTTGTAACTTCCAGTACCTGCGTACCTGCTTTTTTGTCTCCCACCTCCATAACCTTGCTTAATGTTGTCCTTTGACTGGAATGCCATCCAGTGACTTCAGTGGCTATGAGAATTAAATGAGATAATATGTAGAGCACATTGGAGAGAGCCGACACATTATCCATGCTCAGTGGTTAAAGGGCAGGTCCTGAAGCCAAATTATAATACCTGCATTTAGAGTATTACAGAAGTCAGTTAATACCTTTGTTTTAGTGTCCTCTTCTGTCACAAGGAGATAATAATAGTGTCTGTCTTGTAGATTGTTACAAAGATTAAATGATATGTAAAATGTTTAGAGTAATGCTCAAGAACAGTTAGTTCTCTAACAGTACATATTAGTTACTGTTATGATTCATCTTGGAGAATAGCCTCAGGTATTGTCATTTCTACCTGTCTCTTTTTAAGCTGAATTATTACTGCCTCTTCTTCACTGCTTACATAGCACCCACTTCATTCATTCATTTATTCCTTCACTCATCCTATAAAACTTTCTAGAGCTCCTACCAGATGTCATGGCTTCCTGGGAGAAGTGAAGATAGAAATAAGACTACCTTCAAAAAAAAAAAAAAATATTCCCAGTTTAGCGGAGAAGACAAACCCACTGATATGATACAAGCAATGTGACAACTATGATGATGGAAAGCATGTCCATAAATGTCCACAGTAACAAGACCTGATAACTAGAAATGGGAACGGAAGTCCCACCATTGCTTTATCTTGCCTGTCTTCTAGTCTGACAGTGGGAATTAGGAAAAAGGTCCTTCATTTTCTGTTTGGCTGTGCTTTCCCATACAACCCTCTTGGATTCAACTTTCCTTTTAGTTTTACCAGTAGTCTTCACCTTTCCTTTTCTCATCAGGTTTATGCTGTGTACTGAGGGATAACAAACTCAACCTCTGTATGGGGGCCGGTGAAGTACTGGAAGTGAGGGGAGCAGGTTTGGTGGGGACAGTGGGGGGTGATCATGCCCAGAGGACAACAGTGAACCCCCTTCAGCTAGCTGTTACCAGAAAGAAAGGCAGGCAGATAACCCTATATTTTAAAATAGCTCAGATGTTTATATGGAAGCTCCCAGTTCTTAAAATGATATTTATTTGTTAAAATAAAACTGAAAATACTATATTGGTCAAACAAAACAAGTTTATGAGCTGGAGTTTGTCTTTAGGGTTTTGAGTTGTAAGTTCAGATGAATATTTTTTTCTCTGTCCAATTTTTATTTCAAAAATTTTAAATCTACAAAAAAGTTGAAAGATGTGTATAATGAACATACATTATATGAATACCTATATCTGTATTCAACAACTGTCCACATTTAAATCTTTTTCTCTTCCTTGGATATCAGTTTTTTACTGACTTTTTTGCTTGTTTTTAAATTTATTTTTTATTGGTGGATAGTAGAAATAGATTAGCTTGTGAGAATTTACTTATGATGCAGGGAGCTCAGACCCAGTGCTCTGTGGAGTCACTTGTAATGAACCATTTGAAATACATTGCAGACTTTCTAACACTTCACACCTAAATAGTACAGGATACATCTCTCAAGAATAAGGTTTTTTTTAACTTAATGACAACATATTAACATTAACATTCATTTAATTATACTACGGTTAGTATGTAATTGTTATCGCATATGCTTTCTTAACATGAACAGTAATCTTTCTCCTTCTCAACTGGTGTGTTTCCTTGAACCAGTGTACCCTTCTATTGCCAGGAAGGTAAAAACATTCATCCCTCAGAATTTAAGGGGATTTACTGAGTCTTGATTTCATGATCTACTTCTATTTTTTCAATCCATTTTAAATATACCAGTGTGTACATGTGGATCCCTAACTCTCTTCCTCCCCGTCTTTTCTCTTGGAAACCGTTAAGTTCTACCTTTGTTTTTAAAAAGCTAATGTTTAATACAGTGCAGTGCTACAGTTCCCCCTGGCATCAACCTGTGCATTCCCTTTTTCATGCCTCATGCTATATATGTAGATTTATGGGCATTGGATGTTGTATGTATTACTCTGGATCCTCTTCCCAGTTGTTTCCTCCAGAGAATCATTAGCTTCCTTGTCCATGATTAATTTTTCTTTGAGTGACCTTTCTTTTCTTCCACAGTGTTTGGTTTTAATTAATCTGAACATTTTTTCCCCTTGTACTTTTCAGATTTCACTGTAAAGCTTTCTTGAACAGGTCCATTAAAATATTTTGCTTGTTTGCATGCTTGCTTTTTCTTTGTTTAAATGTCAACGTCTTAAGGAAAGAAATACAGCCTAGATGAATGTTTCAAAGGACACATGTGAAGAGAAACCCCTAGGCTAATTTCATTGTGTCAGCACTGATTAGAGTGGGAATATTTGAGAAGGTCTAAATGGCCATAAAAATGTTTTTATCAATGTGCAAATGGAAATGTGTCCATTTTAGAAGAGGAGGCTTGACTCATTACTTGCTACATCCCCAGATGTATTGGATGAAGTGCCCAAATAATATCTTTCCCAGAACTGTTATAATTATCTATTGATGCTTGAATAGCAGACTCTTCAGTTTGATTATAGAATAATACCAATGCTATCAGGAAGTGCCTTGCTCATTTGGGTTGTTATCTTGTTGACCACATACAGAGTTAAACGAAAAGAATTAGAAGTTGACTGGTATCAGCTTGTGAAAGCACTGGTACTATATCTCATACATGGTAAGCACTCCATAACTATTAGTTTCTTCAGCTCCAAATAGAAATCTTTTTATTTCTTGACAATGCAGTAATAATTAATATTCATAATGAAGACTGAGGAGCAGCCTGATTCTTCAGAATCATTAAAAAGGTTTAATTATATTTTATTATGTATATTTCATTGTAATTAAAAAAATCTTTTTGGCTATGCTCTGTGGCATATAGGATCTAGTTCCCTGACCAGGGATCAAACCTGTGTCCTCGATATTGGCAACACAGTCTTAACCAGTGGACCTCCAGGAAGTCCCAATATTATAATTTTTGAAGACTAAAAATACTTGTCCAGGGAATTTTCTAATGTGTATTACCTTCATTATTTGATCCATAAAAATGTGCCTTTCCCCATGATCACGTGTAAATATCTCACTTAATATTCATGCTAGCCTTTCAAGATAAACAAGAAGAGTGAATTCTCTGAGACTTTGTTTTCTTTCTTGTCCAACGGAAATGTGCATACTTAAGTGCATATTCAGGTGACCTGCTTGTGGTACCTGCCAGCCCCTTGATAATCATTTTTATATCACTGATTGTGTTTGTTTCCTGTAAGTACTGTAACAAATTACCATAGACCAGGTGACTTAAAATAATGTAACTTTATTCTCTGATGGTTCTGGAGGCCGGAATTCTGAAATCACGGTGTTGGTAGGTAGCTTCCTTTCAGAAGCTCCAAGGGAGACTCTGTTCCTTGCCTTTTCCAGTGTCTGGTCACTGTTGACATTCCTTGATTAATGGCTGCATCACTCCAGCCTCTCCCTCTGTAGCCACATTGCTTTTTCCTCCTCTATGTGCACCTCTGTGTGTCTCTTATAAGGACAGTTACCACTGGATTTGGCCCAGCCACATAATCTAGGATGATCTCCTCATGTAGAGATCCTTAACTTAGTTATATCTACAAAGACCTTTTGTTTCCAAACAAGATTACATTCAGAGCTTCCAGGGATTAGGAAATGGACAGACATATTCATGGGCCATTTTTCAGTGTCCTGCAGACCTTAGAGGATTTGCATTGACATTATGTACTGTAACAGATTTCTGACTTGGAGTCTGTGCTCAGCAAATTTGGGGCTATCCTCTTAAACAGTCTCTCTCCATTTCACAACTGTGCCCTTAATTTTTCTGACTTTATGCTTGTTTAATTTCTTTTGTGTGTATAAATGATTTTCCAAAGTTATAAGTCAATGGAATGAGACCCTTGTTTTAATTTTTCAGTCCAGTGCTCTTTCTAGTAACCATACCAGTAACACAATTTACTTTATATACAAAATGGGACTCAACAATAAGAAAACAAACGACCTGTTCAAAGAATGGGCCAAAGACCTTAACAAATACCTCACCAAAAAGATACACAGATAGCAAATGAGTATATGAAGAGATCTCCCACACCATATGCCTTTAGGTCTATGGCAATTAAAACAAGAATGAGCTGTCATTATATACTAATCAGAATGGCCAAAATTTGAAATACTGGCAGTATCAAATGCTGATGAGGATGTGAAGCAACAGAAACTCTTACATATTGCTGGTGGGAATGCAAAATGATACAACCACTTTGGAAGACAGTTTGATGGTTTCTTATAAAATTAAACACATTTTTTGCCATACAATCCAGCATTTAGTCTTCTTGGTATTTACCAAAAGAAATTAAAAACTTATGTCTACACAGAAAGTGCTCACAAATGTTTGTAGCAGCTTTGCTCATAATTAATCAACTTCTGAAGCAACCCAGGTATCCTTCACTTGGTAAATGTATAAATAAGCTGTGGTATACCCAGGCAGTGGAACATTATTCAGCATTAAAAAGACTTGAACTATCAAGTCCTGAAAAGATGTGGAAGATTTTAAATGCATGTGCTCAGTCCCTCAGTCATGTCCAACTCTCTGAGACCCTATGTATATTATTACATAAAAGAGGCAAGTCTGAAAAGACTGCATGCTATATGATTCAAAGTATATGACATTCTGGAAAATCAAACCAATGGAGAAAATTTAAAAAGAAAAATCAGTGGTAGCCAGGGGCAGGGGCTTTCCTGGTGGCTCAGAGGTTAAAGTGTCTGCCTGGAATACAGGAGACCTGGGTTCAATCCCTGAGTTGGGAAAATCCCCTGGAGAAGGAAATGGCAACCCACTCCAGTACTCTTGCCTGGAGAATTCCATGGAGGGAGGAGCCCAGTCCATGGGGTTGCAAAGAGTCGGACATGACTTCACTTTCACTTGCACTTTCAGGGGCAGGGGAGGAGGGAGATGAAGAGGTAGGGCACAGAGAATTTTTAGAGCTGTGAAAATACTCTGTATAAAGTATAGTGGTGGATACATGTCATTATACATTTGTATAGTGTATAGAATGTACAACACCAAAGATAGGTCATGATATAAACTAGTGATTGTGGGTGATTATATTATGTCAATGTAGGTTCAACCTTGGTAAACAATGTACCATTCTGGTGGTGAGGGTGGTAAATCGGGGAGACTACACCTGTGTAGATACAGGGGATATGTGTGAGATCTCTGTACCTTCCCCCAGTTTATCGTAAACCTAAAAATTCTCAAGTTAAAGAAAATGGAGAAAGGCAAAATGGTTGTCTGAGGAGGCCTTACAAATAGCTATGAAAAGTAGAGAAGTTAAAGGCAAAGGAGAAAAGGAAAGATATACCCATTTGAATGCAGAGTTTCAAAGAATAGCAAGGAGAGATAAGAAAGCCTTTCTCAGTGATCAATGCAAAGAAATAGAGGAAAACAACAGAATGGGAAAGACTAGAGATCTCTTCAAGAAAATTAGAGATGCCAAGGTAACATTTCATGCAAAGATAGGCTCAATAAAGGGCAGAAATGGTATGGACCTGACAGAAGCAGAAGATATTAAGAAGAGATGGCAAGAATACACAGAAGAACTGTACAAAAAGGATCTTCATGACCCAGATAATCACGATGGTGTGATAACTAATCTAGAGCCAGACTTCCTAGAATGTGAAGTCAAGTGGGCCTTAGGAAGCATCACTATGAACAAAGCTAGTGGAAGAGATGGAATTCCAGCTGAGCTATTTCAAATCCTGAAAGTTGATCCTGTTAAAGTGCTGCACTCAATATGCCAGAAAATCTGGAAAACTCAACAGTGGCCACAGGACTGGAAAATGTCAGTGTTCATTCCAGTCCCAAAGAAAGGCAAAGCCAAAGAATGCTCAAACTACTGCACAATTGCACTCATCTCACACACTAGTAAAGTAATGCTCAAAATTCTCATCTCACACACTAGTAAAGTAATGCTCAAAATTCTACAAGCCAGGCTTCAGCAGTATGTGAACCATGAACTTTCAGATGTTTAAGCTGATTTTAGAGAGATGGTATGGGGGAGGGAGGTGGAGGAGGGAGGGAAGTGGGGTTCAGGATTGGGAACACATGTACACTCGGGGTGGATTCATGTTGATGTATGGCAAAACCAATACAGTATTGTAAAGTAAAATAAAAATAATAATAGTAAATAAAAATAAAAGAAAAAAAAAGAGGAACCAGAGATCAAATTGCCAACATCTGTTGGATCATCAAAAATGCAAGAGAGTTCCAGAAATACATCTGCTTCCACTTTATTGAATACACCAAAGAGTTTGACTGTGTGGATCACATCAAACTGTGGAAAATACTTAAAGAGATGGGAATACCAGACCACCTGACCTGCCTCTTGAGAAATCTGTATGCAGGTCAAGAAGCAACAGTTAGACCTGGACATCATGGAACAACAGACTGATTCCAAATTGGGAAAAGAGTATGTCAAGGCTGTATATTGTCACCCTACTTATTTAACTTATATGCAGAGTACATCATAAGAAATACTGGACAGGATGAAGCACAAGCTGGAATCAAGATTGCTGGGAGAAATATCAATAACCTCAGATATGCAGATGACACCACCCTTATGGCAGAAAGCAAAGAAGAACTAAAGAGCCTCTTGATGAAAGTGAAAGAGGAGAATGAAAAAGTTGTCTTAAAAGTCAACATTCTGAAAACTAAGATCAGGGGATCTGGTCCCATCACTTCATGGCAAATGGATGGGAAAATAATGAAAACAGTGAGAAATTTTATTTTGGGGGCTCCAAAATCACTGCAGATGGTGACTGCAGCCATGAAATTAAAAGGTGCTTGCTCCTTGGAAGAAAAGTTATGACCAACCTAGATGGCATATTAAAAATTAGAGACATTACTTTGCCAACAAAGGTAGCTTTGTTTTTCCAGTAGTCATGTATGGATTTGAGAGTTGGACTAGAAGGAAAGATGAGCAGTGAAGAATTGATGCTTTTGAACTGTTGTGTTGGGAAAGACTCTTGAGAGTTTCTAGGACTGCAAGGAGATCCAACCAGTTCATCCTAAAGGAAACCAGTCCTGAATATTCATTGGAAGGACGGATGGTGAAGCTGAAGCTCCAATACTTTGGCCACTTGATGCGAAGAACTGACTCATTGGAAAAGACCCTGACACTTGGAAAGTTTGAAGGCAGGAGAAGGGGACGACAGGATGAGATGGTTGGATGTCCAACCAACTCAATGGACATGAGTTTGAGTAAGCTCCAGGAATTGGTGTTGGACAGGAAAACCTGGTGTACTGCAGTCCATGGGGTCACAAAGAGTCAGACATGACTGAGCAACTTAAGTGAACTGAACTGAACTAAAAATTCTCTAGACAAATGAAGTCTTCAATAATGGGACATTGTATATATATATATATATATATATATATATACGAAAGTATTTGCTCATAGAGATTATGTATAAGGCTATCCATGTTTGCCTATAGAGCAAATGAACTGTATGTGAACAACTGGAGAGGGTGCAGGGATATTGGCTACGAATAGCCAGAGTGCTTGGGTTCAAGTCTTGGTTCTCTCACTCACTAGAATATGACCTTGCACAATTTATTTTACTTTTCTATTTCCCAGTTTCTTCATCCATAAAATGGGAATGATAATAATAGCAGCAGACTTCTGATCATTAAATAGATTATATGTATATGTTAGAATAGTGTCTGGTTTGGGAAAGCTTAATGGCCAACTTCTATTATGATTATTGTCATCATTACTATTATTATTATTCTTGTGATATAGCTATTTAATAGGAAATAAGCTGGTCTTTCAAAGTTTTCTATGACTTGATGAGGACCTTGCAAGGTATAATTTTAAAGCAGGATGATTCAGTTGAGGAAAAATTGAGAAACTCAAGAAACAATGCCAGTGAGGGCTAAAAAGGAAATCTGGGAATAAAAATGGTGCTTCATGTTTCTTTAAAGAGCTTAGTAACTGAGCTTGTTTTTACTGCTAAATAATAAACTGTCAAATTTAGCAACTGGCTTCTTGCCCTGATCAAGGATTTGGAAAAGTGGGGGAAGGACAACTAGTTGTTAAATAAAGCTATTTTCAAATGGTTTATTTTTCTCTTACATACAGACCTATGTGCTTATTACCTGTCAGAAGCTCCGAAGTGATCCCCTTTCTTTCGATTCAGTGTAGAAATCAAACCAAAATGTTGGTATTACAGAGAGTGAAAGGATGTCTGCTTCCCAGTAGTGCTAAAATGGAAGTGGCAATAAGGCCACAGAATTCAAAGAATCTGAAGCATTTAGCCAACTTAGGAGGACGTGGTGAGAGGCTAATTCAGGATTTCCTTGCAGAGGGACCTTGAGTAACAGGAGTTATTTCATTGGCAAGAATCATATTTATCTGAAGCCTCTTCAAAGGCAGCTTGGAAGCATGGATAGCCAGGCTGTAAGGAAGCTTTCAGGACGTGGAAGGGACACCGACTGCTCTGGGTGCTCTTAGAAAGGTTTGCGACTTCCAGACTCTTGGCTGGGCTAGACAGCTTGTCCCTAGACTCACAAACAGCCAGGCTCATGCTCTGTTCTCTTCTGAAAGCCAAAAAAAGCTCTGAAAATATAGGAAGGTTTTTCATAACTGACTTGGGAGTAGAACCTGACCTTAACTGACAAGGTTATCAACCATCCTTCCTTAGTGAGTGCATTAGTTTGCCAGGACTGCCATACCTATGGTAACATGGTACCATAGGCTTTAGCAACAGAAAACTTTTCCCTCACAGTTCCGGAGGCTGGAAGTCTAAGATGAAGGTGCTGGAAGGGCTGTTCTCTTCTGAGACTTCTCTTGGCTAGCAGTTGGTTGTGTCTTCCCTTTGTGCCATTCCGTGTCCTAATTTCCTCTTCCTATAGGGACACCAGTCATATTGGATTAGGACCCACCCTAATGACCACATTCTCACTTAATTACCTTTCTAAAGACTCTTACCTCCAAACACAGTCATATTCTGAGGTACTAGGGGTTAGGACTTCAACATACAAATTTTGAGGGGACACACTGAGCCCATAAAAGTAGAATATCAAAGTCTCTTGAAGAGATATTACTATATTTGATTATGGAGTGCTGACCCCATTGGTGGTATGATGTTTTAGTCACCTTCTAGCATTACCTGAATTCAGAACTTCAAAACACAATTTGCCACAAGGGTTTCTGAAAAAGGATTTTGAACCTTTGTAGCCAAGATTTCAACTGAGGCCAGCTTTCCGCTGCTTGCCACAGCGCTTGGCTATAAAATGAGAGGATGAAGTCACAGGTCTTCAGGGTCCTCCCAACCTCTATCATTTCACTGAATGTATGACAATGAGAAGGGGTGGTTTTAAATAAATCTTCTAGACTAGGTCTTCTAATTGTGCTTGCCTCACTCAGTGATTCTCAAGGCAGGGCTGTACCTTATGGCCATAGAAAAAGGCTTGGGCTGGTTAGACAGGGACTATTCTGGAGTCCCGAGTGCCTGGGACATTTTCCAGAAGTATAGGGTTGGTATGAAGAGGGCTTTCTTGCTTTGTGAGGAGGGGAGTGACTGGAGGAGGGCTAGATGTGGTCTTAACACATAGAACAAACATGGACAGCTGGACAGGGCTTCATTTTAGGGCTTGTACAAGGTAGACAAAAGAAATCCCACTGGACAAGAAATAGGTTCATTTGTAAAGCTTATGGGGTGTGGAGTGCTGCTTTTCCCCTTTCATTCTTGCTGATTAGAGAGCCCCATCAGTCCTCAGGAGATATGAGGGGCATAAATTCTCTGCTGATTTCAGGTCAATAGAGAATTCAAAATATGACATAAAAAAGCTCTTAGCATTCATTTTAGCAAACTTTGAAGACCTGGTTAATGCCATGTGAGGTCTGAAGTTTTTCTATTTTTGAGTGAAAAAGCTTTGCCTTTCAAAATAGTAATTGTGGATATGGGGTATTAGACTTTTAAACTATGTTTTGATACCAAATATCTCATTAAAAATAAAATCCAAGAAGGAATACCTAAGAGAATGGTGCTGACTTGTGTTTGATGTCTTGTTGCAAACGGAGATAAAAGGAATGTTTCCCCCAGTTTTTAAAGGATTTCTGTTTTGCAAGAGTTCTGATAGCTTTGTTGTATTAGAAATTTTTAGGTACTCTGCAAACACGTGGTCAGATAGCTTACAGGAAGATCACATTGGAAGGATTTGGAGTCTTGGAATAAAATTTGATGCTGTTCAGACTCATGTCTTGTCTTTTCTGGGTTTGAGTTTCCCTGGTCATTGGCAGCACCTTGCAATTGAAAGCAAGATGACCAGATCTCCAGAATTAAGGCTGAAGGCCATGGAGGGTCAGAAGAAGTAAGCTTATCTGGTCTTAGGAGTGGGCATGTCCACTTGAGCTGGATGAAAATGATGAATACAGCTTCAAAGTTTGTTGCAGATGATGACCAGAGCTTGACTGAGGTCAGTTTGCTTGGAACCAGCCAAGAAGCAAGGTAGAGGGTGTATGTGAATAAGGACATGAGTGAGTGGACAATCTCCTCAGTTGTCCCTGAAGAATGGTCAGTGCAGAGGAACCTGCCGTGCATATACCACATCAGCTCTTAAGAATCTACCCTGTTGCTAGTAAGAAAATTCTTATTGGATCACACCTCTCTATACTCTGTTTCTCAGAGTCATCAGTCCAGCAACAGGCCTTGTCACCATACCTTTGTAGTCAGGCCAGTTCTCCATGCTTCTTTTTTGTTATGGCAGCACCATGACAGTAAGGCTGAGATGAAGCAAACCTTTGGCAAGTATGAGTCATGTTCAGAGGTGACCTCAGGTATCCTCAGGCCTTCATGTCTGACCTCATGGATGCCTCCAGCAAATACCTGCCCTTCCAAGTACTACTGTGTTCAGAACTGAGCTTTATCATTCCTCAAAGAGTAATAAAATTCAAACATTTATGGAAGGGCAGAGGTTCATGGAGCTTCTATCCTGCTTTTCTGCTGTCCCTTTTCATACCACACTGTATCTGAAGTTGGCTTGATTCACCCATGTACCAAAGAGGGCACTTATTGGACTGTGGGTGTTTACATCATGCTGAAACCCAGGGGAGTTTCAGTTCTCTTCTCAGTGACTCCAGAGGTAGCATTCGGCATCCCTGTTGGTGAAGATAAAGTCTGTGATGCTGAACAGCCACAGTGCAATTAAGCTATCAAGATATACCTATGAAAACTAACATTAGAGTGCCTTGTGGAATCAGTAAGAGATACACTGTGCAAAACTCAGCAGTGGCCACAGGACAGGAATAGGTCAGTTTTCATTCCAATTCCAAAGAAAAGCAATGCCAAAGAATGCTCAAACTACCACACAATTGCACTCATCTCACACGCTAGTAAAGTAATGCTCAAAATTCTCCAAGCTAGGCTTCAGCAGTATGTGAACCATGAACTTCCATATGTTCAAGCTGCTTTTAGAAAAGTCAGAGGAACCAGAGATCAAATTAACAACATTTGCTGGATCATCAAAAAAGCAAGAGAGTTCCAGAAAAACATCTATTTCTGCTTTACTGACTATGCCAAAGCCTTTGACTGTGTGGATCACAATAAACTCTGGAAAATTCTGAGAGAGATGAGAATATTAGACCATCTGACCTGCTTCTTGAGAAATCTGTATGCAGGTCAGGAAGCAACAGTTAGAACTGGACATGGAACAACAGACTGGTTCCAAATAGGAAAAGGAGGACCTCAACGCTGTATATTGTCACTCTGCTTATTTAACTTATGCGCAGAGTACATCATGAGAAACGCTGGGCTGGAAGAAGCACGAGCTGGGATCAAGACTGCCAGGAGAAATATCAATAACCTCAGATATGCAGATGACACCACCCTTATGGCAGAAAGTAAGAGGAACTAAAGAGCCTCTTGATGAAAATGAAAGAGGAGAGTGAAAAAGTTGGCATAAAGCTCAACATTCAGAAAACGAAGATCATGGCACCTGGTCCCATCACTTCATGGGAAATACATGGGGAAACAGTGGAATTAGTGTCAGACTTTATTTTTTTGGGCTCCAAAATCACTGTTGTTGGTGATTGCAGCCATGAAATTGAAAGATGCTTACTCCTTGGAGGGAAAGTTATGACCAACCTAGATAGCATATTGAAAAGCAGAGACATTACTTTACCAACAAAGATCCGTCAAGTCAAGGCTATGGTTTTTCCTGTGGTCATGTATGGATGTGAGAGTTGGACTGTGAAGAAGGGTGAGAGCCGAAGAATTGATGCTTTTGAACTGTGGTGTTGGAGAAGACTCTTGAGAGTCCCTTGGACTCTAAGGAGATCCAACCAGTCCGTTCTGAAAGAGATCAACCCTGAGACTTCTTTGGAAGGAATGATGCTAAAGCTGAAACTCCAGTACTTTGGCCACCACATGCCAAGAGCTGACTTATTGGAAAGAGTCACTCTTATGCTGGGAGTGATGGGAGGCAGGAGGAGAAGGGGACAACAGAGGATGAGATGGTTGGATGGCATCTCCGACTAGATGGACATGAATTTGAGTGAACTGTAGGAGCTGGTGATGGACAGAGAGGCCTGGAGTGCTGCAATTCATGGGGTCACAAAGAGTCGGACATGGCTGAGCGACTGAACTGAACTCAGCTGTGCATGTGTGCTAAATTGCTTTAGTTGTGTCTGACTCTTTCTGATCCTGGACTGTGTGTAGCCTGCCAGGCTTCTCTGTCCATGGGATTCTCCAGGCAAGAATACTGGAGTGGATTGTCATGCCCTCCTGCAGGGGATTTTCCTGATCAGGGCTCAAAGCCACATCTCTCATGTCTCCTGATTTGGCAGGTGGGTTCTTTGCCAAAGAACTAGCGCCCCCTGGGAAGCAAGAGACACATGAGTGGCAGACAGTAGATGACAGAGGTTTCAGAGGAAAGAGAGGGTAGAGAGCCGGAGTTGACAAGGGAAGCAGTAGGTGAGTGCCAAGTTCTGAGCTGAGAATTGAAAGTGTGTCTCAGTCAGGTAGGAGCTGCTTTTGATAGACAGAACAGTATGGGCCCAGGTGGGAAGTTGGACTGAATAGTCCTTATTGGAGACTTCTGATTCATCAGTCAGATTGTAAAAGTCTGATATGTAGTCAGTCCCCCTTCAGACCCAGTGAATTGCTATTGGTTTATCTTTTGAAGTATTTTCAAGCAATTTTCCTTTACCAGAATTCTTATAATCAGAAACATATCATCAGCAGGTCTGGGCCTTAACTACTTCCTCTGGCCTCTGAATCAGTCCAAATTCATGACTGCAGAGCAGAATTGAGCCCACTGACTCTTGTGTTGTTTGCACGGTTTCTGCTATAGCCTCTAATCCATGCCGTGCCCTGAGGGCTGCCTTTGGAAGGCAACCATCTTTAGGGGCAGGAGGGCCTGGTCCCCACCTCTGAGAGCCCTGAGGGAAAGAGCGGGGGAGAGGAAAATCTGTTGTAATTTCATTCTTTCTTATAGCATTCTTTGCATGCACTAACTTTTTTGATGACAGATTATTTGCCTTAAAAAGCACATTTTTTAAGTTATCTAAGTGGGTAATTGGGTTTATTAGAGGGAATTTATAGTTTAGAGTGATAAATACATTAACACTTTATCTGATCCCCAGTGTCTAATTGTGTCAGGACAATGATGTCTGCTTGTGAAGAACAACTTTGTAGTTTCCCTTGGGAAGAAATGTATCCCCCAGATGGGCTAATTCAACTGAGTTATCTTATCTTTTTAATTTTAGAGTAAACACCTTTGGCTCCTATGTCCTAAAAGACTTCTTTCAAGTGTCCCATATGTCTAAATAGTCTCTTGAATTCATTGTTTATTCAGCTGAATATCAAAATGTTATTGGCAACTGAATGAATTCCAGACTAATGAAACAAGATATTTCTTTAGTGGGGAAGCTTTATCTAATTGAAGTATGCACCAAAATCCTCATACTTAGAGGAATACAAAATGCTCTGGATCACGTGTACAGAGAGAATAGGGGAACTTTCCTGTAAGGTCAAAAACCCTGGTCACACTGTTTCTAGACACTTTAAAAGAGCTGGTCACTATTGTTTTCTGCTGTTCCTCAGCGTCCTCTGTAGCTTTGTCTCTGAAGTAACTACACAGTTAGAGTTTGTGCCTGAGCTGTGTTGGTGAAACAAAGGTCAATGTTTAGTGTAGAAGCTTCTCCTGGGCCAATTCAGAAGCCAACTAGCTTCCTTCTGAGTCGTGTTAGAGGATGGGTGCAGCAATGCTTCCCTGGATTAGTCTGGATACCATGGACTGGTCTACCTCAAGCGGAATGAGGAATTTTCCTATGCCTGTAAGCCATATTTCTAAGAAGACTGAAGTACAGACTTGACTCTATGTGCACTTACCTCCCCCAGTATCATGTTTCAGAAACAGTGTCTGGCCAGCAGCTTTTGTGTTTTCGGTCTCAGTGGCCTCCCTATCCCGAGTGAACCTCAGGGCTAAGAATTCCAGCTATACTCATGCTGTCAGTCTTGATCTTCATGACCCACAGACCTCATGCCATTCCCACAAGCTTCAGAAACACTGGGAAACAGTAGCCTGCCTGCCTAATAGTCCTGCCTTGTCACTTTGGGTTTTTACTTCTTGTTCACAGGTTACTGGTCAAAGTAAGTCACAAAACTGATCCCAGAGTTTTCAATGAAAGGCATTAGCTCTTCTGCAGTGGAGCCGCCAAACTCACGGGCAGTACTTTGCCTTCTCTCTTTAGTTTCCTCTCACATACTGCCAAGTCCTGCTTCTAAACTGTCTCAACTTTCTGCACGTTCTCCGAGCTGGCCTTCATTCTCTGACTTTAGAGGTATCTCGAGTCTACTTGACTACAGTGAGGGGAACTTCTTTTGAGTATTTCTCAGCATCTTTACCCATTTTTCACTCTTGCTTGCACATCTCAGGAAAGAGGCATCCTTCTCCTTTGTCACTATTCTCCTAGATCTCATGGCCTCCTGCTTCTCCTGGAATCTTGCTCTGCTGGTTATTCCTTTATGCTTCAATATGTTCTTCAGAGGCATCTCTGGACATCTCCCTCCATTTGACAAACATATTCAAGTTGCCATTAAGTAAAAAAAAAAAAAAGCCCACAAACTGAGAAACATGCAGTCAAAATAACAAACACCTCCTCCCCTGCAAGACCCTTTGACCCTGATACCACCTCTTTACTTTTCTTTGCTGACAAATAGTCTGTACCTACCACACACTTCTTGCAGTCTGGCTTGCAACCTCAACTATGCTCAAACTATGCTCTTATTGGTCACCAGCATCTCATAGTCTCTAACTCATAAGACAAAATCTTAGTTCTTAACTTCTTGGCTCTTTCTTCAGTATGAGACATCTTGGCCATCCACATTGAGATGGGCTTAACGTGTGCTTCCAAAATTCAAATACTGAATCCCTAATCCCAGTGCAATGGTATTTGGACATGGAACCTTTGGGAAGTAATTAGGTGATGAGGATGGAGCCCTCATGAATGGGATCAGTGCCCTCATAACAAGAGACATGATGCAGATGATCGCTCCTTCCATCAGGTGAGAATACAAGAAGGCAGCCATCTGCAAACTAGGAAGAAAGGTCTCACCAAGAACCCATCTATTCCAGTACCCTGATCTTAGACTTCCAGCCTCTAGAACTGTGAAAAAAAGTGTTTGTTGTTTAGCCACCTATTCTATAGTATTTTATTACAGCAGCACAATTAAACTAAGACACACACCTCAAAACTTCAGTTGAACTTTGTGATGCCAAGTGTTTCTATGCATCTCTGATTCTTTATTACTACTTTTAAGACTTGCCCTTCAGTCTTCTTCCTGCCTTCTAAGTAAAGGTCTCCTTCTTCTTAGTTGATGGTGACTGCAGCCATGAAATTAAAAGATGCTTACTCCTTGGAAGAAAAGTTATGACCAACCTAGATAGTATATTCAAAAGCAGAGACATTACTTTGCCGACTAAGGTCCATCTAGTCAAGGCTATGGTTTTTCCTGTGGTCATGTATGGATGTGAGAGTTGGACTGTGAAGAGAGCTGAGCACTGAAGCATTGATGCTTTTGAACTGTGGTGTTGGAGAAGACTCTTGAGAGTCCCTTGGACTACAAGGAGATACAACCAGTCCATTCTGAAGGAGATCAGCCCTGGGATTTCTTTGGAAGGAATGATGCTAAAGCTGAAATTCCAGTACTTTGGCCACCTCATGCAAGGAGTTGACTCATTGGAAAAGACTCTGATGCTGGGAGGGATTGGGGGCAAGAGGAGAAGGGGATGACCAAGGATGAGATGGCTGGATGGCATCATGGACTCGATGGACGTGAATCTGTGTGAACTCCAGGAGATGGTGATGAACAGGGAGGCCTGGCATGCTGCGATTCGTGGGGTCGCAAAGAGCTGGACACGACTGAGCGACTGAACTGAACTCTTCTTAGTTATCACTTCTCTACCTAGCAATAGTCTTTCTCTAAGTAACTGCCATCTGGGCACTTGAATTAAAATAATACTTCTTGGAAAATACCTCCAAACACTAAATCACAGCAATGTCTTAGATATGCATTTTCAGTTGTTTGCTGTATATTTTCACCTGAAAGATGATTCATTGATTCAAACTCAAACTAAAGGTGATCAAAGCTGAACTCACTTTTTTTTCTCTTTATTGTTATTTTAGTTCATTCTTTCATTACCAGTGATGAAGAATACAATACCTTCCTAACTGGCTGCACTGATTTTCAGTTCTCATTTTCATAATTTATACGTGTATGGATAAATTTCATAATGGCTGGTTATTTTTCAAGCTTTGGCCCTGTTTAAAAACTTTTGGTATCAGCTCTTGCCTACTGAATTAAGCTTAGCCAGAACCTTGCGTTATGGTGCTTTGCAGTGTGGATACACCACACCTTTCAGACTTATTCTTCGAAAACTCTCTATAAATTGCCTGTGCTACAGATGAGACTAGCAACTGATGGTTCCATAAATGTGCTTTGTAGATTCCTGTCTCCATTTAAGTAAACTGACATGCAAAAATGGTAAATAATAGATTACTTTAAAAATGGATACTAGTGGATTCACCCTAATGAGTTGAATTCATGAACCCAGAGATGACATCTGTCCCTAAACTGTCTCTGAATACAGCTAAGAAAAAAGTTGAGTAGGGAGGTATATGCTGCTGCTGCTGCTACTTCTGCTAAGTCACTTCAGTCGTGTCTGACTCTGTGCGAGCCCCATAGATGGCAGCCCACCAGGCTCCCCCATCCCTGGGATTCTCCAGGCAAGAACACTGGAGTGGGTTGCCATTTCCTTCTCCAATGCATGAAAGTGAAAAGTGAAAGTGAAGTTGCTCAGTCGTGTCCGACTCTTCACGACCCCCTGGACTGCACCTTACCACGTCCTCTGTCCATGGAATTTGCCAGGCAAGAGTACTGGAGTGGGTTGCTATTGCCTTCTCTGAGGGAGGTATATATTTGTTATTCAAAGTTATTTGTCTTTGATCATTACCATTTTTTAATATATGTCTTCTCTCCCTAAGGAAGACTGTAAGTTCCTTGTGGACATTGCATGACTTGCTCTTGTTTATATCTTCTGAGATATGAAGAGCACATAATAAATATTCCACATGTATTTGTTGAAGGGGGATATATGGATGGTAAAAAAAAAGGATAACACACAACCATCTTTTGAGATAAAATATCTATTATTAATATTTATCATGCAAGTCTGGTTTCCCATTCCCAAAGGAAAGCTTTATAGTAAACATCTTAAATCCTAGACAAATGGAAATTAAGCTGCTCTCAAATTTATCTGGAGATTACAAGGCACTTTGTGATGTTTTCCTGTTTTATCTTCCAGCTTAAATTTCATCTGGATAGCAATGGCTCTAGCAAGTTGTAGATGCCAGCTGGGGAAACTTTGCCATTTATAGCATGAGTCATTAAGCTTTTTCACAAATTTTCCAAGATTTTTGAGGCTGGTGATAGCTGCAAGGGTAATGCACATTCTCTATGCCAAAAGATGTGAATTAATGAAGTAAAGGAAACATTTATCTCATAAATAACATGGGAAGTTTTGCCAAATCTCTTCAGGTTGTCTCTTTTCTCTTGACGTTTACTTGGAAAGAGTGTATCCTGGTATGAGAATTGCGTGTGATGGACGGAGGAGCCTGGTAGGCTGCAGTCCATGGGGTCTCTAGGAGTCAGACACGACTGAGCAACTTCACTTTTACTTTTTACTTTCATGCATTGGAGAAGGAAATGGCAACCCACTCAGTGTTCTTGCCTAGAGAATCGCAGGGACAGGGGAGCCTGGTGGGCTGCCGTCTGTGGGGTCGCACAGAGTCGGACGCGACTGAAGTGACTTAGTAGCAGCAGCAATAGCAGAGAGACCTTTATGAACTGATGTGGACTTTACGTGGCCATTGTGAGGTGTTTGAGGGATAGTGGAAGCTGAGATAGTCTTTGAGACACATCCAGAATATATAGGAAAATGTGATCAGTGAAAAATGTGCAACCTCTAAACTAGGTCTTCATGTCCAATGCAAAGTCATACGATATGTGTGTGTAGTTATCTATATGTGAAATGGTAATTAAAATGCTGAAAACAAGCATTCTAGAGAAAAGCCTATCCTGGTAAAAACTGACAAAGGCTGGTATCTTTAAAGTAAAATTCCTGGGTAGCTAAGGGTATGACGTCACTCTGGGTCCTTGTTTTTATTCTCCGAGTGAAAAAGAAGAGAGTTTCAGCGATTTGTGTACTCTAGTCTAGGTAGTTTATGTCCATATTAGATAATAGACTTTACTTGGGGTCCACATAAAGATTTCCTCTTGTTTCCTCTGCCTTCAACTCAGCACATGCAAGGCAAATTGGAAATGCTTTTTGCTCTTATTTCCTAGGCCCTGAAGTCCCTTATTCAATTCAGCTAATTGATCTCTGGCCTAAAGGGCAAGTGGAACTCTCTCAGCAGTTTTGTTTTGTGGTCTTTGTGATACCCTGACTCCCAGGTAGCTAGAACACACTCTTCCATCTTCTCTGGGATTTGGTTTTACTTTTATCTGTTTTTCTTACCCGGTTGGAGATATTCCCTTATCCTCCCTTTTACTGTTACTGTTCTTTATTTTGCTTCCTTTGTTTTCAGCTGCACAATTCTAGATGCCTGGAAGTTAATGTGGCTTGTTAAATATTCTCTGCACAGAGCCTGGAGAAAAGTACTATAAATGTCAGGCAAATAATGATAAGGAATCAAGTTCCACTCTGTGCTTTTGCCTCTTTCTGGTAATAAGTTATGTAATAATGGACTAAATGATCAATTGGCAGCCTAGTGGGGTGAATGCACTTCTCTGAGTGCTTCGTGAACATCCTGGAAGTGACTTAGGTATGGGGTAGAATAAAAACAGTAATTCATGTCAACTCTTATCCACTTGAGCATTCGTGTCCCAAGAAATTTTAGTAGAAAAATCTAATTTCTCATCCTCAGTTGTGTTTCATTTGCATTCGGAGAGGGATACTTTTCTGGTCTGACTGCATAGGGGGGGAGTTTAGAGCTCAGAGTTCACGTTTTTTTCATTTCCCATTTATAGTGAGTGCTCACCAAGCTCATGACACTGCCTGGAGGGAAAGTGGAATTAAGAGTACAAGCAGGTTGGCTGGTGTCTCGCAGAGCTTCTTCTACAGCCCCAAACCACCAGAAGTGTCCTTCACCTGGAAGCCACCTAAGGGGTCCTGTCTAATAGCTAATATCTTAATCCTCTAACCTATGTATATAAAAGAGAAAAGCCCATTGTCATTAGAGAATGTCAACTAGTGATATAAACAATAACATTGATAATCCTAAAGATATCATAAAATGCACTTTCTTCCCATAAATTGTTTGCAGTTTTGTGGAGAATATTTTGCTCATTTAAAAACAGTGTCACAGTCTGTAACACATTTCAGAGGATAAACACAGAAAGGCTAGGGAAGGTACGGTCCGCATAGGCTGCAACTACCAGAGGAAAATCTCATGGGCATGTAGACTTGAGCTTGGCCTTGAAATAAAGAAGACCTGCGGCTGTACTGTGCCAGTGGGGTATAGTGGAAAGAAGAGGGGTTTGGGAAACAGTTTGGCCTGGTTTGGATTCTGCTTGACTACTTACCAGCTGTATGACCTCATGCTAGCTGCTAAACCTGTCTGCATCTAAGTTTTCTCCTGAGAAAGTTGTGCAGAGTTGCCTAACAGGCACTGTGTAAGTCATACATGTAATTGGGTGGAAGACTATGGAAGAGAGCCCGTTAGGCAACTGAAAGTATGGAGTGAAGGTGTAGGGCACAGGGAAGTGAGGCTGCTGATTGGCTAGTGCAGAAGGTAACCTGGAGAGGAGTGCAAAATAAGGTTAGATTACCGGAGAAAACAGAGGATGTAGGTCACACATTCTTGAGTTATTCTAGTTAACTAGAATTCAGTTAGCTGGAGCATGCAGTTCTCTTGTATGAGGGAGTTTATTGTGTAAATGGGCATGCTGTTCATTGTGCTTCAGGTCTCAGCTTGGATATTGATCTTCTGAGTCCTGCCTTTGCTTCTATTACACTGCATCGCAGCTGCTTTTCCCATGACTGTCTCCCACTCTAGATGGGTGTGTTTCTTGAAGAGGACTCAGACTGTGCCTATCTTATTCACTGTTGTATCTGAGCACTTAGCATAGGACCTGGCTATTTATTAAGCACAAAGTAGGTGCTTGATGAATATGGATGGATGAGAGGAAGAGAAAGAAAAGGGAGGGAGACAGAAAGAAGAGATAACTAATCAATAAGCTGGAAATGAAGAGAGTCTGGTAGATGAAAATGATGTCTAAGCTGGTTGGTAAACAGGGAATGAGAATTGACCTCTCACAGAATCCTGACTTTGGGTTTTGTTTTGAATGGACCAGGAATTTAACTCTGAAATGCCCGAGAGTCACTTTACAACTACAGGCACGTGCGTTTCCCTTAAAAGCCCTGCTCCTCTCTTTTCTACGGCTGTTTTCAATTGCTTCAGTGCAACTGCAAAAAGAAAGGATGCCAGCCATTCCAATAGTCATTTCTTTAAACAAGCAAGCAACCAGGGAGGACCTCTTTCAGAAATATGTTTTATGACACCCATCAATTATACTGTTTTATTACTGATGCTAAAATGTATTTTTCATATTTTAATATCTCTGCAATCAGGATGCATTTTATACTCCATGGTGTATTATAGTTATAAATGGCTCTGGTTTTTATTTCTTGGTCATAAATAACTGTGCATCTTTTAATCAATATCTTAGATAAACTGAAGAAACTAAGATCTCAGCTAGCTGAGGCGTTTTCTGAAGGTTGACCTGTAATTTAGTGACAGAGTTAGAAGGAGAACCCTGTTCTTCCTCCTCCCAGTGGCTGATGGCTCTGTGCTCCTGATTATGCTTACTTCTCTCTCCTCATCTCATATATCAAAACTGCATATACATCATGGTAAAATTGCTTTTCATTCTCAGCTGCAAGAAGCCAACACTGTTCCAGAATTGCGAAACGATCACTTAGGATACCTGAAGAGTATAGAGTTATAATGATCAGTGCAGGATGCAGGCGCATTCACTGTTGATCCGAGTTCTGTGAAAGGTAAGCAGAAGATGTTTGCCACCAAATTGATTCAGAGAGACTCAGTCCCACCCCTGTGAATGGAGGGGATGCAGCAGAGACACCATGGCAACCGCATTTCCATCATTGTTCTCCTGCCTCTTCTCAGCCCCAGGGCCTGTATAATGAGACCTTGACTCGCCCGGACTGGATTCAATAGTAACGTATTTTATTGTTCAGTGACTGTTTGTATTTTAAAGCCGAAGTGCCCTGGGTGGCCTTGCCTGACAATCTGGAAGCCTGAGGGAAGTCAGTCTCTTTATATTATGCATGATTTGAGAGTCCCACAGTCAGTCATCCCTGCTCCAAATAATAAATGGGCAGATAGATACAAGTCTCTGTCGGGAAGGGGGAGATTTGGAACCCAGAGGTTTTGTTCACGCTGTTCACCATGAATAGCTTGCTGCAGAACACTCACTGAGTTACATTTAGCAGTTTCCTACCCCTGCATGTTGTCTTGGTCTCACACAGGATAGTTTATTTCTCATTCTAGAATTTTCCACACTCAAAGAACATTGGCTCTTGTGTACCTAATGTTTTCTGTCTGTGCTACTTTGTGGAATTTATTATTTAAATATGTTAGATGAAGTAAAAAAAAATTCTAGAATTTGCTTGGAATTGGTCATTAGGTTGCTGGGATATTTCCATTGGGCTCTTATACAACTCTTGGCTCATAGGGACTTGAAAATATCACAATAGTTGTTTCTATATGTTATACCATGAGAGCAGTCTATAAATCTTTTTCTCTGATGTATTTTCACCACTAGAATTCCCTAATTCTCTGGAGAATTTAGTAATTCTCCCGGGATTAGACTTTATGGTTCTATAAAAGTTAAATTATCCATTAAGCAATCAACTGGTTAAAAAAAAAAAAGATGAATTAGGGGTAGGATTTGGAGACATTTAAATAAATGAATAAAATATTGATGCATAAGTTAAAGATAAAACTTCTGATCATTCATTATGCCTTGCACATGTTTACTGAATAGTTCAGTTCAGTTTCTCAGTCATGTCCAACTCTGTGACCCCATGGACTGCAGCACGCCAGACTTCCCTGCCCATCACCAAATCCTGGAGCTTACTCAAACTCATGTCTCTTAAGTCGGTGATAGCATCCAACCATCTCATTCTCTGTCATCCCTTTCTCCTCCTGCCTTCAATCTTTCCCAGTGTCAGGGACTTTTCCAATGAGTCAGTTCTTCACATCAGGTGGCCAAAATATTGGAATTTCAGCTTCAACATCAGTCTTTCCAATGAATATTCAGGACTGATTTTCTTTAGGATTGACTGGTTGGATCTCCTTGTAGTCCAAGAGTCTCTCAAGAGTCTTCTCCAACACCACAGTTCAAAAACATAAATTCTTCTGTGCTCAGCTTTCTTTCTAGTCCAACTCTCAAATCCATACATCCACACATGACTCAAATCCATACTGGAAAAACCATAGCTTTGACTAGATGGACCTTTGTTGGCAAAGTAATGTCTCTGCGTTTTAATATGCTGTCTAGATTGGTCATAGCTTTTCTTCCAAGGAGCAAGCATGTTGGCTTGCACATGTTTACTGAATAGTTACTTCTCCTAAATAATTTTAATAGGGAATGTTTGAACACTTCTATGTGTAAGAGATAAGTATTGGGACTTATATTCTCTGAGTCAGAATTTAGAGAACCTGAGTAACTGAGTGTTTGGCTATAGATATTACAGTAGATTCCCACTGATTTTTTTTTTTTTTCTGTCTAGGTTTGTTCTTGTCCCATCTCACCCCCAGAAGTCTTATCAAATTCTCTTCTCATTCAGTTCAGTTCAGTAGCTCAGTCGTGTCCAACTCTTTGCGATCCCATGAATTGCAGCATGCCAGGCATCCGTATCCATAACCAACTCCCGGAGTTCACCCAAACTCATGTGCATTTAGTTGGTGATGCCATCCAACCATCTCACCCTCTGTCATCCCATACTCCTCCTGCCCCCAATTGCTCCCAGCATCAGGGTCCTTTACAATGAGTCAATCTTTGCATCAGGTGGCCAAAGTATTGGAGTTTCTGCTTTAGCATCAGTCCTTCCAATGAACACCCAGGACTGGTCTCCTTTAGGATGGACTGGTTGGATCTCCTTGCAGTCCAAGGAACCCATAAAAGTCTTCTCCAGCACCATAGTTCAAAAGCATCAATTCTTTGGCGCTTAGGTTTCTTCACAGTCCAACTCTTACATCCATACATGACCACTGGAAAATAGCCTTGACTAGATGGACCTTAGTCAGCAAAGTAGTATTCTGCTTTTGAATATGCTATCTAGGTTGGTCATAACTTTCCTTCCAAGGAGTAAGCATCTTTTAATTTCATGGCTGCAATCTGCAGTGATTTTGGAGCCCCCCAAAATAAAGTCTGACACTGTTTCCACTGTTTCCCCATCTATTTCCCATGAAGTGATGGGGCCAGATGCCATAATCTTCATTTTCTGAATGTTGAGCCTTAAGCCAACTTTTTCACTCTCCACTTTCACTCTCATCAAGAGGCTTTTTAATTCCTCTTCACTTTCTGCCATAAGGGTGGTGTCATCTGCATATCTGAGGTTATTGATATTTCTTCTGACAATCTTGATTCCAGCTTATGCTTCTTCCAGTCCAGCGTTTCTCATGATGTACTCTGCATAGAAGTTAAATAAGCAGGGTGACAATATACAGCCTTGACATACTCCTTTTCCTATTTGGAACTAATCTGTTGTTCCATGTCCAGTTCTAACTGTTGCTTCCTGACCTGCATACATATTTCTCAAGAAGCATGTCAGGTGGTCTGGTATTCCCATCTCTTTCAGAATTTTCCAGAGTTTATTGTGATCCACACAGTCAAAGGCTTTGGCATAGTCAGTAAAGCAGAAATAGATGTTTTTCTGGAACTCTCTTGTTTTTTCCATCATCCAACAGATGTTGGTAATTTGATCTCTGGTTCTTCTGCCTTTTCGAAAAACCAACGTGAACATCTGAAAGTTCACGGTTCATGTACTGCTGAAGCCTGGCTTGGATAATTTTGAGCATTACTTTACTAGCGTGTGAGATGAGTACAGTTGAGTGGTAGTTTGAACATTCTTTGGCATTACCTTCCTTTGGGATTGGAATGAAAATGGACCTTTTCCAATCCTGTGGCCACTGCTGAGTTTTCCAAATTTGCTGGCATATTGAGTGCAGCACTTTCACAGCATCATCTTTCAGGATTTGAAATAGCTCCACTGGAATTCCATCACCTCCACTAGCTTTGCTCACGCCTACTTGACTTCACATTCCAGGATGTCTGGCACTACGTGAGTGATCACAGCATCGTGATTATCTTGGTTGTGAAGATCTTTTTGTACAGTTCTTCTGTGTGTTCTTACCACCTCTTCTTAATATCTTCTGCTTTTGTTAGGTCTATACCATTTCTGTCCTTTACTGAGCCCATCTTTGCATGAGGGTAAAGTGTCTGCATGCAATGTGGGAGACCCAGGTTCGATCCCTGGTTTGGGAAGATCCCCTGGTGAAGGAAATGGCAACCCACTCCAGTGTTCTTGCCTGGAGAATCCCATGAATGGAGGATCTCATGGGGTCTCAAAGAGTCAACATTACTGAGCAACTTCACTTTCACTTTCACATATGAAAACACCTTGCCTGATACAATTAAGTGAAAATAGCAATAAGTGAAACTCTTCTCATTAGAATGGACAAAATCAAACTTTGACATGATTGTCTTTTTTTGGTAGAAGACTCAGGTTAGGTCTATTAGAGTCCCTTAAGGAAATTTGGAATTAAAATTTTCAGTCTTTCTGGTGTGACTGCACTTGCAACATGTAAGCTAGGTGTCTTCTGGCCACCTTATTTTTCCCTTGTGGTTATCTGAAGGAGAAAGACTGAGCTGGAGATGAATAAAGAATGTGTACAAAGTGGAGCAGAGAGGACGGGTAGAAGGCCTTTCTGAAGGTGTCAGAGCCCTTGTCCTAAAGCATAGCTTACTTTTTTTCCTTGTAGTCTCATGGTAATTTCCATCTGGTTTTTCTTGTTTAATTATGAGTGGGTTTCTTTTATCAGTAACCAGATAAACAGTAACCAGTACTGTTTAAACAGTAATCAGTAAACATCTATCATAAATATAGATGTTTAGTATGAACTGATTGGAGAAGGCGATGGCACGCCACTCCAGTTCTCTTGCCTGGAAAATCCCATGGATGGAGGAGCCTGATAGGCTGCAGTTCATGGGGACGCTAAGAGTTGGACACTTACTGAGCAACTTCACTTTCACACATTGGAGAAGGAAATGGCAACCCACTCCAGTGTCCTTGCCTGGAGAATCCCAGCGATGGGGGAGCCTGGTGGGCTACCGTCTATGGGGTCGCATGGAGTCGGACACGACTGAAGCGACTTAGCAGCAGCAGCAGCAGTATGAATTGATATCATTTAAGACTATCTGATGGAGAAGGTGATGGCACGCCACTCTGGTACTCTTGCCTGGAAAATCCCATGGACAGAGGGGCCTGGTAGGCTGCAGTCCATGGGGTCGTGAAGAGACAGAAATGACTGAGTGACTTCCCTTTCACTTTTCACTTTGATGCATTGGAGAAGGAAATGGCAACCCACTCCAGTGTTCTTACCTGGAGAATCCCAGGGATGGGCGAGCCTGGTGGGCTGCCATCTGTGGGGTCGCACAGAGTCAGACACAACTGAAGCGACTTAGCAGCAGCAGCAGCAGCAAGACTGTCTGATAGAATAACCAGAGTCCAAACTCAGTTTTGAAGTTTTCTCTAATTAGTATAGAAAAGCTTTGAGAAGTGGACTGCTTCATTAAATGAAGAAAAAGGACAGCTGATTTTACCTTCTGTATATGTCCTACTTTTACAATATTGAATTCTCCACTTAGAAACTTGTATTGAGCACTCATGGCTTGAAAACCATAGAATGGAACAGTAAAACTTAAGTTCCTTTGTGCTTATACATCCCCTGGCCTTGAGGATTGTGTGGTCTAGTTGAGAGAGAAAATGCATAGAGAAATTCTTCAGTATACTACCAAATCATCAACTGTATAAATGCAAATTAAACTGAGCAAACGAATTGCATGAATGCCGAGGGGTGTCAAAGTAATGAGCAGATTCAAGGGAATGATCACTAAGGTTTGTTTCAGCTACAGAACGTGTGAGGTTATGTACGACTGATAGTTAGATAAGGCAGCACTTAGCAGTAACCCTCAGCCTTGGGGAGCTTGAGGAAATTGGGCCAAAGACAAGCCAAGAATTGAACAAAACTTAAGTACTGGGAGCGCATGCTCTTTTGGGCTGCAGTAGACAAGGGGACTCTGGAGGATTTGGAATTTGCCCGAGACAGAAGAAGGCAAGAGAGGAAAGACAGGCTGTCCTCTTTAGGGAGGCTTCAACTACACAAGAGGAGGCAGTTATATCATACCATCTCTACAATGTTATGACTGTTTCCCAAGTTGCCAAGATTAGATTCTTTCGCTCTGAGTTTCAAGACAGCATATTGTGGATGTTTTATTTATCTTATTTCCTGTCATCTCTTGGAATAATCTTTTTGAAGACCCTTTTGTTAATCAAATATCATATAGAGAGAGTCCTTGACATTACTGTGTATTAAGAGATTTTGATGTGAGCTATATCAGCTTAAGGGCTTCCCAGGTGGCTCAGTGGTGAAGAATCTGCCTGCAAATGCAGTAGACACAGGAGATGTGGGTGTGATCCCTGGGCCAGGAAGATCCTCTGGAGGCAGAAATGGCACCCCACTCCAGTATTCTTGCCTGAAAATTCCATGGACAGAGGAGCCTGGCAGGCTGCAGTCCATGGAGTTGCAAAGAGTTGAACGCAGGGGGATCTTCCTGACCCAGGGATCACACCCATGTCTCCTCCTTTTCCACTGAGATTGGTAAATTCTTTACGACTGAGCCATGTGGGAAGCCCATGGGCATTATCAGACTCACTGATTTAGAGGTGCTTACTTATCATTTTTGTTCCCTGAACTGTCTGTCAGCTCCTTGACCACAAGGAATATAGCCATTAAAAGAAAAATCTTATTCTTCCCTGTTTTGAGCACAATTGTTGTTGTTTTGTTGCTAAGTCTTGTCTGACTCTTTGCGATCCCATGAACTATAGCCCGCCAGGCTCCTCTGTCCATGAGATTCCCAGGCAGGAATACTGAAGTGGGTTGCCATTTCCTTCTCCAGGGGATCTTCCCAACCCAGGGATTGAAGCTTGTCTCCTTTTTCTCCTACCCTGGCAGAAGGATTCTTTACCGGTGAGCCACCAGGGAAGCCCTTTTAGCACAATAGCTGAGCACTCATTAGCACTGCTCAATAGCTGAGTGTGGACTCTGAAGTCAGAAATTTGGTTTTAAGCATTGACCCTATGAACCTGGGTACGGACCGTTGAGTCAGGTAAATGTCATTGTCTATTAAATGAGGTAATAATAGTACATCCCTTATGTGGTTCCTAGGTGTAAAAACGATAAAGTAAAGCACTTAGCACAGTGCCTGGCACACAGTAAGCTCTTGATAAATGGTTGCTATTTATTTTATGTAGTAATAAATAATAAATAAACAGACGAATACGTGAATGATTTCAGAGCATCCTATGAGATAGGTCTTACAATAAATATTTTGACTCAGAAGAAGATATTAATCAGAAAATTTTTTAAAACAGCGCTATAATTAAAGGCTATAAGATTGGTTTCATCCTCTACCCCATGGAAGATTTTATATTTTCACCCGTGTTCTTAGAAAGGATGGGAAGAGGGCTTGCATCATGAATTCACTTAGATTTGTGTGTAGCTGGGAACACGGACATGCCTATGGCCGTATGGCTTACAATGTGGAGCTGGATCTTACTGCTGCTGGAAGCACCCCTGAAGTCCAGAGATAGCCCCAGCTCTCCTCTGGATGTAGTGGCAAACACATCTGCAGATGTGAGATGGTACTGGCGGATGGAGGCTGAGCTGTCAGGCAAATAATAATGTCTTTTGTCATTTAAACTCTCATTCATTTGGAGGATGGGGGAGGGAGAATTGTCCTTTGTGCTAAAGCTGCGATGTCAAGGCAGGGTGTGAGCCAGTCTGTGGATCTGATCACTAAACTTCCTTAGCTCTTGGAACGTAAAGTGAGGACCTCCTTTGATAGTGGAACTCTTTTTCGAGCTTCATTTGCAGCAGCAATGGAACTAAGAATAAATTCCATCTCTGAGGCCGAGAAAAGATAATTTAATAAAAGAGAAAATCAGAACAGCCATCTAGCTGCAGCTAGTCAAACTTGCCATAATAATGGGAGGGGCCGGGGAGGGGTAGAAAGGAAAACAAGAAAACAAGGAAGTGGTTTGGTTAACCTGTTAGTTTGTTAGGGCTGCCTTAACAAAGTAACACAAAGCAAGTGGCTTAAAACAACAGAAACATTGTTTTAGTTATGGAAGCTGGAAGCCTGGAATCAAGGTGTCTGAGGGCAAGGAGAAATAAGGGGGCTCATATGCTTCCCTGATAGCTAAGTTGGTAAAGAATCCACGTGCAATGCAGGAGACCTCGGTTTAATTCCTGGGCAGGGAAGATCCGCTAGAGAAGGGACAGGCTACTCAACTCAAATATTCTTGGGCCTCCCTGGTGGCTCAGCTGGTAAAGAACCCACCTATAATGCAGGAGACCTGGATTCGATCTCTGGGTTGGGAAGATCCCCTGGAGAAGGGAAAGGCTACCTACTCCAGTATTCTGGCCTGGAGAATTCCATGGACTGTATAGTCCTTGGAGTCGCAAAGGGTCAGACACAACTGAGCGACTTTCACTTTCACGCTCAAAGACCCAAATTTCCTGAGGGTTTCAGGAAAGCATTTTTAAAGTCAAGATGAGGGAAAGAGTGTGTGATCAGCCCACACACAGTTCTCGGATTGGTTGATGGTGAAATAACAGGATGATGTCACCGGTGTTAACATTATCAGTCGTTAGGCCCCAATAGGTCTGGGGGCTAACTGATCATGATCATTAAATGGTTAACTCCTATTTGATGGGAGTTTTAGCATCTGTACAATAATTCAAGAGATGTATATCAGATCCTGTTATCTAGGTACTTCAGGAAGGAATAGAAGATTCTGTGACTGCTATATGGCTGATTTACTGTTTAAATTCTTCCCAGTTCTCCTGGCCCAGCTGCTATTTTTGTTACTACATTTTCACATCCTTTCACTCATTAATTCTTAAGCTAGATGTTTTGTGACTCAGGGAGGCCTGGGAGACTACAGTTTTTCTACAAAGAATAAGCAGGCAGAGGATGTGGGGGAGGGGTCTGTTCCAGGAAGGTCCCATAAGGTACTGTTGGTTACATTATCTGTGTCCAAATTTCCCCTTTTTGTTAGGATATCAATCATACTGGATCAGGACCCACCCTCAAGCCCTCATATTAAATTGGTTGCCTCTATAAAGACGCTCTTTCTAAATAAAGTCATACTCTATGGTACTAGGGGTTAGAACTTTAACATATCTTTTGGGGGGACATAATTCAATCCATAACAGTTAATAAAAGAAAGCTTAAATCATCACATATTTTGAAAGGGTCATGCTTACTGCATTAAGTATATTTTATTTAAGCTCAGGAATTTTTTTAAGTGTTGAGGGATGACCAACTATAAAAGAGGTCAGCCTGAACTCTGGAATACTAGAATGTGAAGGAAGGAAAGGACCTCAGCAGAGAAACCCAAGTGTTTGTCTTAACAGCAGGGGGACAGGAAGGATATTGCTAACACTTTCTTCAGGGCCTTGGTGCCAGCACAAATGGACCATCTGGGTGCGTCACAGCTGCTCTGACCACACAAACTGCCTTCCAGAACCAGGATGTTGGGAGCTGCTGGGCTTCTCTGCGGGAGCAGCTGAGCCCTGCTGGACTCTGCCCCACGACCTCCCACACCTCACATTTCTCCTCCTTGCGGCTGCGCAGGATAGCGGATGCTGAGGGCCCTCTGTCCCTGTTGGAGGATCATCCTGTGTGCAGATATGCCACTCCCATTGGACGGTTATGAGAGTGCATGAGCTAGGGCCTGTAAAGCCGTTAGTACAGTCTCTCCCAAATAGAAATGCTCAACCACAATTTAGGGTGAATTTTTAAGTGGAATCAACTATGAGAATAATCAAGCTAGACTGTATTTTAAAAATCAAAGATTTTTTTAAAGTCAACACTTAGGAGACATGATCAAAACAATGGTGTTTAAGAATGGCTGTATAGGGTAGGCTAAGAGGTCTTCTGTCCTAAGTAAGTTCTGATTTTTGAAAACTAGAAATAATTGCATAACTATGACTCATTCCCTGTGTTGCAAATATGAAGACTTGCAAAATAAATGTAGGGAGGTGATTTAAAGAAACAGATGTTGATTGATATTGAATTTTTAAACTGAAAGTGACCATCATTTATTTCATTAAGTACGGTAAATTTAATGAGGATGAAAATAGTATTTTTCATTTTACAGAGAAGTGTGGACAATGGAAATTTCTCAACAACAAAAATTACAATCAGAATGATTTATTCTTAGACATTATATTAAAGTGTTTGTCATACTATGGTGTCTGTATTTAGGTTTGTTAAGGTTTTATGGGTTAAGAGTTTTTGTTTGTTTTGTTTTTAGAAAGAATGTGTTGAATCTTTAGAATTATTTAGAGATAAAAATAATTTTTGTAATACTTAAACTAATATTATATATATTTAATTTATTTAAAATGCTGTCTTATCTCCATATACATTGATTATTAAAAACTGTCAGTAAGATACAGGAAATGAGAAATGAAGACAGACAGATCAGAACAAGAAAGATAAATATAGGGAGTGAGCTCAGGGAAATTCTCTCATTTTAAGCTTCCTGGATAAATGCTCTACAATTTCCTGGCCCCAGGGAATGAATGTGCTTTTATCTCTACAGTTCCATGTTTTCTGTAATATGACTTATCATTTGTCCAGTAGATTATAAAGCATTGCTTCCCTGGTCTACAGCACTGAGGCTCTTGTCTTCCTCCCACCCTTGGAATTCTGCCTAAAGATCACTGCATACAGTGACTCTGACATGGAGGCGAACTCCATGTTGATAGTTGCCTGGTATTTTATCAGAGGATGGAAACTTTTCAGTAACTTTTCTCCTACACTTCAAAGAACCAAGTTGAGATAAAAATTTAACTTCTGAGACTGTAACTGAAGAAAGAGTTCTTTTCTCTCTCTAGCTGATTTCAATGCTGCTTGCTTATCAACAAATGTGTGCTTGGCAGTGTCAAGGCAGAGGTTTGGATTATGCACCAAAGGCTTCTGGAAGGCAGTGTAAATGTGGGGCTTCTTGGTAGTCTTAAGTCTTTAAAGCCAACAGCAAATTCCTTTCTTTGCCGCTTCTAGAATTCCTGTCCTGGCCTTACTTTCAATGCTGGCACCTGCTACACTTTAAATTCCAGTCAACATGGCCGACCACAGTCCTTCTGCCATGCCTTGGCTCGCAGTGTTGACTGTTGCAGTGGGCTCCTCACGGCTAAGGCTTTGCCAAGTCAGCTTTGTATTTAACGTGTACACTTGGGGCTTCCCTGGCGGCTCAGAGGTTAAAGCGTCTGCCTGGAATGTGGGAGACCCAGGTTTGATCCCTGGGTTGGGAAGATCCCCTGGAGAAGGAAATGGCAACCCACTCCAGTACTCTTGCCTGGAGAATTCCATGGATGGAGGAGCCTGGTAGGCGACAGCCCATGGGGTCACAAAGAGTCAGACATGACTGAGTGACTTCACTTTCACTTTCTTTTCTTTCCTGCCACTTGGGGGCAGCCTACAACTGATGTCTCAGTGAGAGGAATGACTGAAGTTGATGAGCCAGTTATACTGTTTTATTTTTGCCTCTCATTGACTCTATTTATATTTTTCCTGGACAGTCCTTCCCCTTGAGTGAGAACTTAAGCAGTCCCTTGATTTTTCCAGTCACTCTTGGTGACCAGACATAAAACACAACACTCAGACAAGTAAGTATAATAATTACCAAATAACTATCAAAACTCCCAACTCGATTTTAAGTTGAGGTGACTCTTCTTTCTGATTCAGGATTGTGTAGGCTGCAGGTGGAAAGTGTGTGACTGAGGAATGGTAGTGTGTGCAGCTATTTTTCAAAACACTTCTGTTCTTCCTGCTCCATATTCCTATGGAGGCTGGGTCATGCGGGAGGTGAGAAGGAGGAGAGACCATTGTTGACCAGTGAGCACTTCTGTGTGGGGTGCCAAGTGCCATCAGCTTGGCAGGTGTTTATAGTGGACTCTGATTCTTGCGGATCCCTGAGGTTTCTTCAGACCCCCCCCCCAGCCATTGAATATCTCTTGCCTGTGGCTCTGGGGGAGGCTCCTGTAACCCTTCTCAGGCTGGACTCTAGCTCCTTCATCAGGCAGTTAGTGGTAGCTCCAGAATTTTTCTGTTACACTCTTCCCTTACATTCTTTCATACCATTCTTCCTTTTGTTTACATATTATATAAATGGAATTAGAAAAAAAAATGTTCAGCCTAAACTATATCAGAGCTTGGGCACTAGCCAGAAGTTTCTCAGTATATTTATTTGTCTTGAGTTCTCATAGGAACAGATGGTGTCATTGCCTTAAAGACTCTAGACTCAAGTATGTGGAGAGAACACAGTGTGTCACCAGTGACTCTTACGGTGCTTTTGATTCAGTTACAGGTTAGTGTTGATTAAAGCACAGCCCACTCAATGAATTGTGCTATTTAAGGCAGTTGAAAACTTTAACCACAAAAAACAAATAAACAAAAACAAACATGAGCCAGCGTCCATGAGAACATAGTCTTTAGTAACTCTTAACTCTTAGTGATTGGGCTTCCCATGTGGCTCAGTGGTAAAGAATCTGCCTACCAATGCAAGAGCTGCAGGTTTGATCCCTGGATCAGGAAGATCTCCTAGAGTAGGAAAAGGCAACCTACTCCAGTATCTTTGCCTGGAAAATTCTGTGGACAGAGGAGCCTGGTGAGCTATAGCCCATGGGGTTGCAAAGAGTTACACACAACTGAGTGACTGAACACAAATCTTGGTGATAATCAGCCTGTGCTGAGGTATCATCAGTTCAAAGCTACTGACTTGGGTGAGGTCATTGAGCAGTATTGTGGGACAGAACCAGAATTCATGGATTTTTTTGACTTCAAATTCCATAGCATTTATACTATACTGCCCAGTGTCTTGAAACATACTGAAATAATAGAAACTTATAAGATGCAAATCTGATCAATAACTCCAAACATTCTGGTAAAGATACAGAGCATGGGAGGCTAAGAAAATGCCTTTGGACGGGAGGCTTATGTGGTTGTGGCCGTGTGAAGGTCACCAGTTCATTCCTCTTGGCTGAGTAAGTAAAGGAGGACCATTCTTTGGTAAAGAGCTGAGATCCCTGCTCAGACTTCTAATGAAGCTCTCATTAACTTTTTGCAAATCAAAGTAGAGAACATGGTATGAAATGGCATTGTCATTGGGAAGCTGTAAAAAGCAATGACTGTAGTGTGTTGGGTGTAGAAGGAAATAGATGTAGCAAGTAAGAACTTCCCTTAGGGAATTTTCAAAATAAAATAGGAAAACATATGCAAAGAGAGATTGGTCTCTATTTTTTTTCTGTTTTAAGATTTTTGTAAGACTTAAATATGTTTATAAGCCAGGAAGGAAGGCAACTAAAATGTTTTTTGGTCATGCTGTGTGGCTTGTGGGATCTTAATTCCCTGATTAGAAATCAAACCTGGGCCCATAGCAATGAAAATGCTTACTCTTAACCAGTGAACTCCCACCTAAAACGTATTTAGCCAGGAAGGAAGGTCATGACATAAACTCGGATTAGCCTCCACTGAATACAGACAGTAGGGCTGGCCACGAAAATAAGAGAAAAAGCTTTTAATTGAGTCAAGTGTAGAAAGGTAAGCAAGTGAGAGAAATAGGGTGAGATGAAGAAGTTGAAAATTTTTTAAGTTCTCTATATAATTAAGGTGGCCACAAAATTTATAATCCATACCAGGTCACTTTGACAGTAAAATGGGTGCCCAACATCTAGAAGAGATGTTGGGGTAACAAGCATATGCCAAGGCTAAAGAAAATGTGTGGTCACCCTCTGTGGCTTCAGTCTTACAAAATTAAGGCATCTCCTGTCTTCTATTCCCCAGACATCCCTTACTCTATGACATTTACCTCATATTTGTTTGGTATTTATTGTTCTATTTATTCTTTAAAATTTTCTTCAAAACTTTATATACTGTATATATTCATATATATTCAAAGCACTTAACAAAAACTTTTTTGGTAACATAGCCTACTGGACCTTTTGAACATGGATCCTCAATAAAAATAAATTTACTTGTTATAAATTGTATATATATATATACACTATTGAATTGATGTATCATGTCTGTTTATTCTAAAAGAGAAATGTTTAAAAGTGAGATAATGATGTATTAACATACAATATTTTAAAACTGTATATTCACCAATGACAAAATCATTTTGTTTCACACGAAAATATGTAACATACATTAAGGCAATGTTTACAATGTTAGATATCAATACCTCAGATAGGCTTGATAATTTTTTGGCCTGACTTTGAATCAGAACCCATTGTGTCATCATGATATAAGTGACTTCGCTGGGCCCTATAAACAGCAGCACTTTATAATTCAGTAAAAGCCCATGGCTGAGTGTGCATGGACACCCCAACTGTCATCTTCAGTCCCTCTTCTTTGAATATTTTGTGAACCATGTGTGGTGGGTCACTGCTGGATCTGGACTAGCACGGCCCTCCTGACAAGCATAAGTCCGAAAGAAATAGGAATTTTAATGTCTTTCCTAGCAAGCTGCCTTGCTCATATTTGGAGCTGCAGGTCTGGACTTTGATGTCATATTGACATTGATTCAATTTTTTACTCTTAACACTTAAAATTTATGTGATCTTGGACAAGTTAGTTTATCCCCTGCAACCCAGCTGGTCATTTGCTGTAAAATGTTGATAATAATACTTGATTCAGTTTTGTGTGTTTGTTTGTTGGTCAATCAGCTAAAACAATGGCCATGAATGAAACCCAGCCAGGAGCTTAATCCAGGACGGTTGCTCATTGACTCCCGGGCTGCCTCTCTCCTTCTCTGCTTCTCTTCTCCCATCTTGTTTTCTGGCCCCAAATGATCACACCACTCCCATGCTTTCCTATGTTTGAAAAATGAAAGAAAACAAGAAATTTGGTATATCTGACCAGCTATTTTGAGTCCTTAAATGGATTCTCTTAGAATGGCAGCTAGCAGACCTCTGTTCTGTGTTAAAAAACGAGCAAGGGAGCCTCTCAGATTTACACATGCCATATATTTCCCCTAGGACTCATCAGCTAGAAAAAACCCTTGAGGTCACATTCATAGCAAAAGCTAAAATTTCTCTAGCTTTTCTGGCCTTCCTCATCTGTTGACAGAGGATTTTCAGCTCCCTGCCTGCCCACCCACTAGTGTTTCCAGGACTCTCTGTGGGGTATCTCATATGGGCTCCCAGCCGTTTCACCCCGGTCACACCCAGTAACACTGGGAAGTTTTGTCCTCCAGTTGCTGTTCTGTGTATGGTGCCTCCCTGAAACAGCTCTGCATGTCCTCTGCTGGCACTGCGGGTCCCCTTTCTCCACACTCCTTCACGGGCCATTCCAGTCCCTCCCTGTGCTCTGCTCTGCACAGATAGCAGGTGGGCTGATTCACCAAGAACACATGAGGCTCCATCACACCAAATCTACCAGTTTGGTGTCAGAAGAATGTGGAGGGGTAGGAGGTGAGGAAGGTGATGTATTTTTCACCCCTTTGCCTATTGTTCTGGTAGGGTAGGATCACGATAGATGTATTATACAAATTAGTATAAATAATTAATTAGCACTTATAGCTCCATCTTGCTTTCTTGGATGTATACATGTATCCAGAAGGCTAGAGCAGGGACAGGTCTGAAATGTGTTTGCCAGGATGTATCAAGATACCTCCTCCATTTTGATAACTAAGCATTTGTAATAGGATCAGCTCATCTTAGCATAAGCTAAGCTTTCCCTTTCCCTTAGCATAAGCTTCCTACAAGTAGACTATTCAGCCTCCATCCAGATAACCTGTGGGCCATCAAATTATATCACTATATCCATTTGTGCCTAAACTCTACAAGGGAGTGTGGCTTGAGTTCTGGTTCTAAGGGATTCTTGACATCAAGGTGAGAAACTTTGGTGAGTACTGTCTTCCTAGTTCTCCAGAAAGAAACAGTATCAGCTTCATTCTCATTTTCCCCTTCAGTCTTATAATTACAACCATCCTCAGCCTAATGTCTACCATTTTAGTGCTTCTGACAAGCTGGATGCTGTGTGAAAGTCGCTCAGTTGTGTCCGACTCTTTCCATGGACTATACAGTCTATGGAATTCTGCAGGTCAGAATACTGGAGTGAGTAGCCTTTCCCTTCTTCAGGGGATCTTCCCAACCCAGAGATTGAACCCAGGTCTCCTGCGTTGCAGGCAGATTCTTTATCAGCTGAGCCACAAGGGAAGCCCATGCAACACTGCTGTAGGCAGCACTGTTTAACCAGATGGAGCGTGGTTTGCATTCTTACATAAGACTTGCTCTGGCAGACCTGAAACATGGCAGGGGAGCAGAGAGCAAGTCCAGGATGAATTTCCACTATGTCAGGTTCACTCTGTAGCCTCAGCCTTTATGAAAGCCTACTTTACAAGTGAGAGGAGATATGTACTGAGGAACTAGAGGCATAGACAACAGCTCCACATGAGGTATAGACTGGAGAAACTATAGCATAGCTTGTATAGATTTGAGCCACCAAAAGCATTTAGCAGGGGAGACTGAAAATATCCTTTTAGCTCCAAATGATGAAGCCTTTAGTTTCACTATTACTTTCACAGATTTGTTCTACATAATTCATTTAAAGGGCAAAAGTAACTTATTTTTGCTGCATTGTGCATTTAATGAAATGCCCTGGAAGCATCAGCATCTCCTTATCTTTCCCTCCCTTGGAAAAAGCAATATATAATGAATACTCTGACACTGAAATGAGTAATTAGTATGTGGCTTATTTAGTCAAGTATATATCAGCGTTTTGATGATGTCTTGTGAGGCTAGGATTATAACTGGAAGAATTTCTGCCTTAAGGTTGATAATTCTGAGTTCTAGAAAGAACAAATGCATTAAATAGTACTGTGAATTTGTCTTATAAAGCATGCAGCCTTCCAAGGGACAAGTATAACTTATAGAAGGGACAAATTGATAAAAACTAGTTAAATATATACTAGCTCTGAAATATGTAGATCATTATAAATTTGACAACTCTTAAATTATTCAAAACAATAATTTAAAATTATTAAAATTAAGAATTCTCTTCTGTGATATGTGATAAGTATAAGAGTAGTAGATTCTTCAACAATCACCCACCATTTCTCATTGACCTCTTTATAATTCAAAGTGCTGGTTCACTTTTTCCAGTTACTTGATTTGTTAGGATTTGTGCAATGCAGAAGAGATGGTTTGATCCCTGGGCTGGGAAGATCTCCTAGAGAAGGAAATGGCAACCTACTTTAGTATTCTTGCCTGGGAAATCCTATAGACAGAGGAGCCTTGGGGGCTAGTCCATGGGGTTGCAAAGAGTCAGACATGAAGTTAGTGACTAAAGAGCAGCAGTGCAGTTCTTAGAGAAAGCTGTCTCAGCCACACCTAGTTTGGAATCCATGTCTCTTTCCTGGACATAGCTTGTTCTCATCCTCAGAAACATGTTTAATTTTTGAACCATTGTATGGTTCTTCAGTCTAACTTATCTTCTTATTTCTCCATCAAATTATTTACAGGATTTATCAAGTGTGTTTTGGGGGACATAACTCTTCTAGGATGCTCTGGGTAAGAGTTGTCATAAATAAAGAACCGAGGGAAATGTCAGTTAAGCCCCTCTGGGAGACTCTGCACGTAAGTTTCTGCTGTAAGAAGTGTATCTTAATTAACTTATCTGATCACATTTACATCCACAGGAGTTGTGATGCTATGGACTGGGCTCCAGGATATAGCAGTGATAAATTGGTGTTAGGGTTAAGTTTGCTGATATCAGTTTCAGAGTATTCTTTCCAACTTGGTATAAAGTCCTTCAGTTTTTCTGTCCCATCTCCCTGAGCACCCACATGTACACTGCTCCAAGTGGGCTGGTAATTCACATCGACTGAATGAAAAATAGAAAAGTCTTATGATAGATCTGAAAATTGCCATTCCTATTTGGATCTGAAAAGACTCCTATCTTTATTAACAGGCTCTAGTGACTCCATCTTAGGCTAACCCCTCCTGTTCCTTCTTTAATTCTCTAGTCGCCACCTTAGTTACAAATGCTGCTGAACACAGTCAGCTTCAAAGCCTTGTCACGGGCCTTTCATTTTAGCTCCTCTTGCTACAGTCTGGCCTTTTCCGGTTGTACAAGTCACAGCTGGTAATGATGGGGACCAGATGATGCCCTTGCGGCACATGAAAAGTTTTTACCAGGATGTGGTTTGATGGTTTTGCTTGGGTATTTTGTTGTTGTTATTTTTCCTTTGGAATGTGAGTTGTGGCCAAGAATTATTTCCCTGATTACATTTTTGCTATCCCTCTGCATTTGGAGAGTTGGAAAGATACAGAGAAATGTAAGGAACATGCCTGTGAACTCTTGAGGCTTATAGACTCGTGTAGGGTGACTTGTAGCTGTGACTTTTCGTATCATGCTGACATCTTGGTCTCACCACTTTTACCAAGGCATCATTATTCTAGATCATTAAAGTCATGAAAGTTTATATACATAATTCATTTAAAATTACAGGAGGAATGCCCACTCTCACACTTGTGTTCACCTGATAATGTGGTGGAGTTTGCATGAATTTATGATCACCGACTGCAGTATACTGTGCACCACATATAGGCTATTACTGTTGAAAATATTTATTGTGTTTTTCTCATAGTAGAATTGTTGCACTTTCATTGTACAGAATCTGAACAATATAGAAAGAACAAGGAAGAAACTAAAAATCATCTGATCATCAGCATCATATCCATCTCACTCTTTACTTCAAGGTTGTGAAACAGCAATGGAATATGTAAAACTGACACTCCAGTAGTTAATTTCATAAACTAGACATCATAACTAGACAGTCTGTTAGTAACATTTGCCAGACTCAGAACCCGATAACGATTTCATACTCAGTGGTTCTGAACCTTGCAGCTACCTAGTCCTGAGACTGAGCTGTCTTTTTGTTTCTCTCTTTAGGTTATCTTCTGTCCACAGACTTAGAAGTGTGCATCTCTCCTGAATGTATATCTCAATCTTGGCCACTCCCTGGAATGTAACTCATGGACAAAACTGCCATCTTAACATCTCCATTTAAGTAAGTCTAACAGGCCTCTCAAACTTAACAAGGTCAGCACTGAACCCCTGATGTTCCTCTCTCCAGATTTTTCACAGGCAGTTTTCAATATCTTCCTAAGGATGATACTAAGGAGCATCACATCCACCCAGGGGCTCGAGTCAGAGTCTGAGAAGTTGTTCCTGATTGCTCTCCTTCCTTCCCGTTTCCTCTCATCTAGCTTACAGGAGTCGGGAAAGAGAAAGATTTGGGGTGATGCCAGATTTCTCTGGGCCAGGCCATTATTGAAGAATGTAATTTATAGGGGTCAGTTCTCCCTATGCTAGAAGCAAATGGGATCCGGTCAGCTCCCATGCTGGGGGTAGCCATGACTTTGGCAGAACACATGTTTTCCATATTGGAAAAAAGAGGCAAAACCCTTATGGATGACCCAGCAATATGTAGCTGACTTCAACAACTGCTGTTTTTGGCAGCAAAAATCAACCCCATGGGCTGGGATTTTCAAATGGGAGCCTTCTGAGTAGCTGCCAGTAGAGAGTATTCAGCAAGCTGAGCAAAAAGCAAAGTTCCCTGTGAACCAAGAAACTGGAGAACCTGGGTCAGCAGAGGTCAGGACCCAGAACAGTAGGTTCTCTTCTTGGGTGAGAGATTAATCCATTTCCCCTCCTCTTCCGTAAGGCTCTTGCTGGAATGAGCTGTTGGGTGGGGATAGGGCACTGATTAAAAAGTGGGAAGAAGGGAAGGTAGGGGGATGTGGGTGCAGGACTCCTTCTGAGGGACTATTGCTCAGGGAGTATGGTTTGGGTTTGTACAGACTGGGGGACATTTAGCATCTTTGATCCTTATGCCAGAAATAAATGAGAGTAAAGGTCAGACGTGCCCATGAGTCACTGTGATCATCAAAAGTCTCTGCATAGTTCTATGGATCTGGAGCCATTGCAGCTTCCATGAAGTCTCTTGAGAGAGTCTATTAGGAAGGGCCTCCCTGGTGGCTCAGATGGTAAAGAATCCATCTACAATGCTGGAGACCTGGTTCAATCCCTGGGTAGGGAAGATTCCCTGGAGAAGCACATGGCAACCCATTCCAGTATTCTTGCCTGGAAAATCCCCATGGGCAGAGGAGCCTGGCGGGGTTGCAAAAAGTTGGACACGACTGGCTGACTAAGCACAGCACAGCACATTAGGAAGCAAAGAAATCTTAAGAGAGATGTGAAGGAGAGATGTGTGTGTGTGTGTGTGTGTGTGTGTGTGTGTGTGTGTGTGTGTGTGTGAGATTGGTTGATACACTGATTGGTGAGAGAGCACTTTTTACCATCTAGGGTGGTCAGATGTAGGATATGGAGACTCTTGGAATCAAAGCAACCTTTGCTTCAGATCCTCAAGGATCCTGGGACAGGGCACAGTGTCCATCACCAGGGTCCTAGGGGAGAACTCCTGCATCCTTAGCTGCCAGGGAGTTGTGCGGCCCAGGCAAGATTAGATTCCTTTTGCAATGTGCATCTAAAATCCTATTGGAGTAGGATTCTGTTACAAACACTTAAATAGCCCGTGTGTGTGGCACACAGGAACATCTGTGATGTCATTTTCTCTGTGTTACATTCCACCGGCCTGAGTAATACTACCTAAAAACATATGTTCTGGTTCTCTGCAGCCTGTGCTTAAGACCAGGAATCACTTTGCTGTTCACACGGGTACAGGGATAATCTTAGACTCAAACTTGTCTCGAGTATTTGATTTTATAAATACTCCAACATGCAACATCGCCTTTGGGTGGTTATTTTACTCCTCTGAACCAGTTTTCCAATCTGTAAAATAGGGCTTTGGATACTTTATAACATGGTAGCAAAGAATGGATAAAATGATTATGTAAATTATCTGATACAGATTTTGTTACTCTCTAAACTTTAATTCCCAAACTAGCCAAATAGTCCTGGAACAAGGAAACTACTTTTGACTCAATGACCTTGTATAGTTTTATAACACTCTATCTTTGGGTGCTTTCCAGGTTTCTTCTTGACCTTCTCGTAATTTTGCACAGTCATCACTACACTGCTCACAAGAATGACTCTTACCCTCATCCAGGTAAGTTACATACCACACTACAGTTTAACCTGGAGCAACAGACAGTTATGGGGATGTGAGCAGAAGGGATTCTCTAATTTTTTTTTTACAGCCAAATAAAGGAGGCAGTATGCATGTTAATCAGGGCATCTGATGCCAATTTTATTCTATAAATTGGTTGAAACCAAAAAGAAGGGAAAAATACGTACTCTGCAGTGATTCAGGCAGCAGCCAGCACCTGTACTCATCATTGCATGACTAAGCATTTGTTTGCTGTCATGTAACATAATCTTGCTGCCAGATACTTTTAAAGATCTGTGAAAAACTCCAGTAATTGAGAGATTCCTTATGAGGCATGCAGAAGTTACAGAAGTCAAGGATGTCACTCACAATATGGACATTAAGATGATAAAAATGAAGTGTGGATCCAGGGAGTCAGATGCAAAATGGAACAGGCTCTTCAGGGTGCCTCCTTTTGGTGCTGTTCTCTCTTCACTCTGTCCTTTCTTGTTTTGATAGCCTCATCTCTTTTCCTCAATCCTTTTCTCTTTAGTTTCTTTCTTTTCTTTAAGAAACACAGCCCCTATACTGTTCCCCGTCCCCCAATGTATCTTGAACACTACTAATATTCCTGTATCACAAAATGGGTATTAAAAGTATCTTTGTAATACAGTTTATATGGAACATGAACCTAAAAAAATAATTACAGGAATTGCTGAAGCAAAAAAAATGCACTAAAGTCCCAATGTTCTCATTTACCAATTAACCCAGACAAAGGCACACTTCCCAAAACTGCTTTCATTTCATGTAAGAGTGCTAAAATTAATGAACTATTCAACCAATTTACCTCAGCTGGAGTCTCAAAAATGTGGTACCTAATTCTTAAGAGAAGCCGTTTTATTTATTTTTTTATTTTTTTTCTTATAATTAAATTTATTTATTTTTTAAATTACAATACTGTATTTGTTTTGCCATACATTGACACGAATCAGCCATAGGTGAACACAATCGCCCAATGCCGAAGCCCCCTCCCACCTCCCACCCCACATCCTCTACCTGAATCATCCTGTGCATCAGCCCCATGCATCCTGCATCCTACACCAAACATAGATTAGCGCTTCGTTTCTTACAGGAAAATACACATGCTTCACTGCCATTCTCCCAAACCATCCCACCCTTTCCCTCTCCCTCAGAGTCCAAAAGTCCACTCTATACCTCTGTGTCTCTTGTTGTCTCACATATAGGGTCATCATTACTGTCTTCTAAATTCCATATATATGTGTCAGTATACTGTATTGGTGTTTTTCTTTCTGGCTTACTTCACTCTGTATAATCGGTTCCAATTTCATCCATCTCATTAGAACTGAGTCAAATTTATTCTTTTTAAGGGCTGAGTAGTATTCCATAGTGTATATGAACCACAGCTTTCTTATCCATTCATCTGCTGATGGACATCTAGGTTGCTTCCATGTCCTGGCTATTGTAAACAGCGCTGCAATGAACATTGGGGTACATGTGTCTCTTTCAATTCTGGTTTCCTCAGTATGTATGCCCAGCAGTGGGATTGCTGGGTCATAAGGCAGTTCTATTTGCAATTTTCTAAGGAATCTCCACACTGTTTTCCATAATGGCTGTACTAGTTTGCATTCCCACCAGCAGTGTAAGAGGGTTCCCTTTTCTCCACACCCTCTCCAGCATTTATTGCTTGTAGACTTTTGGATCGCAGCCATTCTGACTGGTGTGAAATGATACCTCATTGTGGTCTTGATTTGCATTTCTCTGATAATAAGTGATGTTGAGCATCTTTTCATGTGTTTGTTAGCCATCCGTATGTCTTCTTTGGAGAAATGCCTGTTTAGTTCTTTGGCCCATTTTTTTATTGGATCATCTATTTTTCTGGAGTTGAGCTGCATAAGTTGCTTATATATCTTTGAGATTAGTTGTTTGTCAGTTGTTTCATTTGCTATTGTTTTCTCCCATTCAGAAGGCTGTCTTTTCACCTTGCTTATAGTTTCCTTTGTTGTGCAGAAGCTTTTAATTTTAATTAGATCCCATTTGTTTATCTTTGCTTTTATTTCCAGTATACTGGGAGATGGATCATAGAGGATCCTGGAAAATGAGCCTGTGTCTTCTGCCTCTTTTCCAGTATCTTTTGTCTTGGCTCCAAGGTTAAATATACTCATCACAGACACAGGCACAGGCATAGATGACCTCATAGGGGCTGAAAAAGAAATTAGAAACAGCAAGATAGGTAAAAAATAAATAAATAAATAAATAAACAATGGATCATTGCTAAGGTTTGTGTCATATTTGACCAAAGTAATAATAGTTGATCATTCATTGGATACTCACTTTATATGTGTGAGCCCCTGTGCTGAGTGCTTTTCAGGCATTATTAATCTATTTCTCACGCAGCTGTAAAAGGTAAGTAATGATAAGAACAAATACCCAGGTAGCATGTATTATGTGTTAGGTAGAGTTCTGAGCACTTTGTAAATGTCAACTCATGTAATCTTTGTAACAATCATGTGAGATATGTACTGTTCGTATTCCTGTTTTATATATAAGGCAGTTGAGGCACAGAGAATTTCAGCAACTTGTCTGAGATCATAGTTAATTATTACTGGATCTAGAATTTGAACCCAGGAAGGGTAGATATCAAACAGTGCAATGACCACTAAGTGATAGTGTTTATAGCCTAATTTCTCTGAAGTTAAAAGGGTGATTGGTGTTTTATACCTAAAGTTTTTGTATACTTGATACCTGAAGTTTATGTCTTCTCAGTTGCCAAGATTAAAATTGTTGAAGAGAGAAAGAAGTCTAAGGTAACCACAGCCAGGGCAGGAGTTGGGGGTAGTATGTGGTGAAGATGGATGAATATATGTCCTGTGAAAGCAAAAGGTGAGCGAAAACAAAAAACATGCGCCCTACTTAAGTATGCTCTTTGTATGACTTGACAGTTTCTTCAGCCTCAGCCCCTGAAAGATTCATTCTGAGTTGCTTGGTAGCTGAGCTGTGTCCAAACAGCCATCATCTTTTATCTAGACTGTATTCTCAACTGCTATTTTTGTCCTTCTAGCATTCTTTCTCCACCCTAAGAGCCAAGAGGGAGCTTTTAAAAGTGTAAATTATGAGGATTCCCTGTTGGAAATCATCCAAAACCTCCCATCTTGCTGAGAATAAAATGCAGACTTCTCACCCTGGAGTTTAGGGCTCTGTATAACCTGCCCTTTGCCTAACTAGGTGGGATATTATAGTTTTGAAAAGGACATCACAAAGTGGGTATACATTACTTAGCTAAAAATGTTCTCCTTAATATAATAATCTGTGCTATCAGACATGATGTGGAAATTTGCATTCATATGCTTAGTACTTTTCAAAGATTTAACTGAAAAATAAATCACACTTTTTTTTTTCTCAAATAGTCTTTCACTTCCAACGTTTGCCCTGTGCACTGCCCTATAACTGGAAAACTCAGTTGTAAAAATCATAATTTGGTTTCAATGTACTAAGCCAAAAATACATATCAAGTCCTTCCTTTAAAAGAAGTGATGCACCCTACATATTGGGCTTCCCAGGTGGTGCTCTGGTTTTTCCAGCAGTCATGTATGGATGTGAGAGTTGGACCATAAAGAAGGCTGAGCACCAAAGAATTGAAACTTTTGAACTGTGGTGCTGGAGAAGGCTCTTAAGAGTCCCTTGAACTGCAAGGAGATCAAACCAGTCAATCATAAAGGAAATCAACCCTGAACATTCATTGGAAGAACTGGTGCTGAAGCTGAAGTGCCAATACTTTGGCCACTTGATGTGAAGAGCTGATTCATTGGAAAAGACCCTGATGTTGGGAAAGATTGAAGGCAGGAGGATAAGAGAGTGACAGAGAATGAGATGGTTGGATGGCATCACCAACTAAATGGACATGAGTTTGAGCAAACTTCAGTATGTGAACTGAGAACTTCCAAATGTACAATCTGGATTTAGAAAAGTCAGAGGAACCAAAGATCAAATTGCCAAAATCTCAATGATCCAGTGGATCATTGAGAAAGCAAGTAATTCCAGAAAAGAAAAAAAGAAAGAAAGAAAAAAAAACTACTTCTGTTTCATTGACTACTCAAAAGCCTTTAACTGTATGGATCACAACAAACTGGAAAATTCTTAAAGAGATGGAAATACCATACCACCTTACCTGTCTCCTGAGAAACCTGTATGCAGATCAAGAAGCAACAGTTAGAACTGGACATGGAACAATGGACTGGTTCAAAATTGGGAAAGGAGTACTTTAAGACTGTATATTGTCACCCCGCTTACTTAATTTATGTGCAGAATACATCATGTGAAATGCTGGTCTGGACGAATCACAAGTTGGAATCAAGATTGCAGGGAGAAATATCAATAATCTCAGACATACAGATGAAATCACCCTATTGGCAGAGAATTAAGAGTAACTGAAGAGCCCTTTGATGAAGATGAAAGAGGAGAATGAAAAAGCTGACTTAAAACTCAACACCAGCCCCATTACTTCATGGCAAATAGATGGGGGAAAAGTGAAAACAGTGACAGATTTTCTTTTGGGGGGCTCCAAAATCACTGCAGACATTGACTGCAGCCATGAAATTAGAAGACACTTGCTCCTTGGAAGAAAAGCTATGAGAAACCTAGACAGGGTCCTAAAAAGCAGACACATTGCTTTGCTGACAAAGGTCCTTATAGTCGAAGCTGTGGTTTTTCCAGTAGTCATGTACAGATATGAGAGTTGGACCATAAAGAAGGCTGAGCACCAAAGAACTGATACTTTCGAACTGTGGTGCTGGAGAAGACTCTTGAGAGACCCTTGGATGCAAGAAAATCAGACCAATCGATCAATATTCAACCTTTCATTGGAAAGACTGATGCTAAAGTCGAAGCTCCAATACTTTGGCCACCTGATGGGAAGAGTCGACTCATTGGAGAAGACTCTGATGCTGGGAGAAATTGAGGGCAGGAGGAGGACTTAAGAGAGAATGAGGTGGTTGGATGGCATCACCAAAGTTAATGGATGTGAGTTTGAGCAAACTCTGGAAGATAGTGAAGGGCAGGGAACCCTCAGTCCATGGAGTCACGATGAGTCAGACACGATTTAGCGATTGAACAACAGCAACAAAACAGGACTAGCAGGAACTCTGTGGGGAGCAGGGTAACTGGTAGGGGTGAGAAGAAAGCATGATCGAGGAAGTTTAACAGGAAGTATTTCTTTAGGTGATCAGCTGATTCTCAGAATGACCTGTTAAAGTGCATGTACTTAAGTACTCTTTCAAAGTAAGCCAGAGTTTAGGGACATATAGGGAAGAGAGAAGCCCAACCAAAGACTTGTCAAGCTATAGTTCAGAGAGTAATGGACAATCACAAGCCCTTGGTCAAAGGAAATCGTCAGAAAAGCTTAATGTATTTTGGTGGAGATAGTGTGGACTGGGCTCTGCTTTCTGCTTTATGTGAGAAATATGTAAAATGAGAAGCTGGCTTCTCTGTCTACCCTTTGGAAAATAATTGTACTTAGACGTAGTTGGGAGAATGTGTAAGTTTTCCCTGGCTTTTTGCAAAAGAAGTCTTAATTCAGAAGACCATCTAGAAGAACAAATGGACTTTGGCTGAGAGAAGCTAATGGTATTGCTATATTCTTAAAGTCTGAAAAAGGGTAGAAATGTGTTAATCTTTAGGGAAGGAAGAGCATGTTGGAGATCCTCAGAGACTGGGGACTACAAAGAACTCATAAAGGTGCTTCATAGAGGACAAATTAGTTTTCAGCACTTACCAAGTTCAGAAAGCTCTTGTGCCAAATCAACACAGCAGTACCAGTTAGGTATGAACTTTGCTGTACCCTTTTGCTTTCCTTGAACTCCTAGATGTCATAAATCAGTGAGCAAAATATATAAGGAAGGGGAGAAATCTGGCTCCTGAAAGGTTTTAAATTAAAAGTTAAATTGACTCCAAAGAGCTAAACAGGAATGGCAATGGCTTGGAGCAAGGAAAGCCTGTATGCCAAAGTTTGGGAATATTCAACCCAGAAGGTAGATTACTTAATTGTGCAAATGTCACTTGTCTAAAAATGCTGTCAAGTGAAGGATAAAATTTCAACATATGTATTAAAAGTATTAAAAGTCACTGTCAAAAGTAAGATGTCTTTTAATCATTACTAAGGGCTTCTCACTATTTCCCTATCCTATAATGGAAACAATGATTCCATTGGAGAAACAATGATTTTGTTTGGAGAATATTTTTGTTAACAAGTGGTTAATATATAGTTCAGACTGTTTAGAAAACTGTTGAGGAGCATGGAAAGCCAAAGTAATCAAATGGCTGAGTCATCTGTTAGGATCCTCAAACCTTTTTAAATGCCTTTGGCTGAAGTCCCAATTAATAGCGTCTGATGTGATGACTAATGGCACCAAATCTCCTTCCATGACACCAAGTACTCATTGCATCTCATAGTTCCTCTCTGTAATAGTTTGAAATCTTAATATTGATTTCTTCCTGAGGGGCTCCCCTGAGATATCACAGTTAGTTCATCCAATGCCAACACCCAGCTCACTTGAGGACAATCGATGAACTATTCTGGTCCTGATCAAATCACTTGTTGTTTCTGTGATTATGCAGCCTCCCAGAATGGGAGCAATCAGGCAGACAATTATCAGGACGTTGACATTAGTCTCATCAGTTACCTGCTGTGACCACCAACATTCTGTATATTAATAAGGAAAAAGTAGCCCACTGATTGTCATTTAAATTACATGAGGATATATTTGTCTTTTGTATCTCCAAGGCATTTAAATGTAATGTAAGATCAAAATTCATTAAAGAAGGAGAAGAGATGTCCCAGCAAACATTTCCCAAGAGGCTGACTATAACACTTGTATGGTGGAGAACATGAGTACATTTTGTGCTAGTCATTGTCAATATGGAACACAAATTAATCCAACCAGTATTTATTGAGCACTTACTATGTGAAAAGTATTGTGTTAGGCCCTGCAGAAAAGAAAAAAAGAAACTCGGGGATCACACATTTCTAGAGTCAATCATTGAAATCAACATGTAAATAAATATAATGCAAGGCAGACTGTAATATGATGCACAATAAGAACCACAGAAACTTCCAGCCTGAAAAGACCACATTCAGTTCAGTTCAGTTCAGTCACTCAGTCGTGTCTGACTCTTTGCGACCCCATGAATCGCAGCACGCAAGGCCTCCCTGTTCATCACCAACTCCCGGAGTTCACTCAGACTCATGTCCATTGAGTCAGTGATGCCATCCAGCCATCTCATCCTCTGTCATCCCCTTCTCCTCCTGCCCCAGTACCCCCCCAGCATCAGAGTCTTTTCCAATGAGTCAACTCTTCACATGAGGTGGCCAAAGTACTGGAGTTTCAGCTTCAGCATCATTCCTTCCAAAGAAATCCCAGGGCTGATCTCCTTCAGAATGGACTGGTTGGACCTCCTGGCAGTCCAAGGGACTCTCAAGAGTCTTCTCCAACACCACAGTTCAAAAGCATCAATTCTTTGGCGCTCAGCCTTCTTCACAGTCCAACTCTCACATCCATACATGACCACAGGAAAAACCATAGCCTTGACTAGACGGTTACATTGGTGCAATTAAGAAAGTCCTTGTGCAGAGGCAAAATCTCTGGGTAAGCTTCTTAAAATATAAAAATTGGAAAAAGGAATTACAAGTAGCAATACGTGCAACAGCAAAGGCATGAAATGGTTGTGGCAGCTGCTGAAAGTACTCCTACCACATCCTACAGGAAGATAATTTTCCAGCGCACATTAGCGGCTTCTCACTTCCAGCTCTGCCTGGCTATGGTTGGGAATGTCCTAAAGAAAAGGGAGATGCGACTTGAGCTTGTTGTGTAAGATGGTTGCAGTTTAGGTGAAAGCTGCATATGACATTCATGAAGCAAAGAGCAACATGACCAAAAGTGGAAGAAAGAAGGAAAGATTTGTGTAGGCGATAGTACATATAATGGGTTGGCAGAAGCAGAAATCATTAAAAATAGATTTGGAAAAGAGAAGTGATAGGTTTTAGCAAGGAAATGATATGTTTAGTCTAGTATTTTTTAACAGGTGTCACTTCCCCTGTTCCAGGAGATCACTGGGGATCCCCTGCATCATTTACGTGAGAAGATGGTAGGTTGGAGCTTGGAACAATATTTGGAGAACATTGCCTCCCCTTGGAAGCTAAAGCCCTGGCTGATCTGAAGAAAGCCAAAGCCATTCCCAGTTTTACTTTGCTATTAGGAGATAGAAAAAACCTTTAAGATGGCCTTTGAGGCTCCAGCAATCAGGCTTCTGCTGACCTCCACCCCTCCATCCCACCTTCTTCCTTCTCTGTTTAGTTTCCCCCTTTCATACTCTCCCCTCGTGTTCTTTGTTTGGCCACACTGGCCTTGATTCAGTTCCTTACACCAACCAGAAGCCTTTGTTTGTGTATTTCTTCTGCCCAGAAGGCACTTCCCCTTCACGTCTCTCTTTAACCTAATTAACCAACCTCTATCTTACAAACTGATGCTCATGTAAGACCTTCTAGTGCTAGCTTTTTTCATACCCCCTACACTAAATGTCCTATTAATTTTACAAAACACCCTGTGCCTCTCTGTCATAGGAGAGAATTTCAGTCTGTACTTATTTATTTGACTGTTTTAATGTTGTTTTCTCCTAACCAAGAGGAAAGAAAGCATGTCTCTGCTCACCATTATATCTCCTGCACTATCACAGTGCCTGCCATAATTAAACAAGGATCTCTTGGATTTATGTGTGGTTGAATGAATGAGTTGGTGAATGAATAATAAGAAATCCACTCAAGTGGATTTTGGTCAAGTTTGATGCCTACTTTCTCATTATTATCAAGTTGAAAAATACTAGTTACTTGTTTTATTTAAGAGCTTCCTGTCTTTCTTCAGCCAGTTAGCTTATTTTTAGAACTACTATTCATGTGTTGCAAAACCAGTTCTATAGTTACCCTTATCTTTTATTCCTCTGAGCCTTGCTTGTTTTAAAAACGAAGAGAGGAAAGTAAACACTCCAATTTTGTGGTTCAGTTCACATTTCAATTTTTCTCTTCTTTCTTTTATTCTGAACATTGTAAATGGTTTGAAAAACCAAGCTTTTGCATTTATATTGCTCTTTTCATCTACAGATTTATAAGAGCTTTAAAAACATGTATTAATACTCACAATAGCATTCCAAACTAAAAAATACAGCCACATTAAATCTCCTTTAAGATATAGATACTGTTAACAGAGTCACAATATGGCAGCAACAATTTCAAATGCGAATTAGGGGTTTTGATTAAACCCTCTGAACTGACTAATGGTGAGTTCCTCCTAGAGGCATCTGTCATTCTAAATCCATCAATAATGATGTCTCTTCAAAGAGTGTATGAACTTAGAAAGCTCTAGCTTGAAAACTCAAGGATTTAAAACATTTGCAAATGAAAAAAGGCAGGATAACGTTTATTCTTCTATTTCTAACTTCTCCAGAAATGTTACTGGATTTTTAGCCTGACATTTTCCCCTAATATATACAAATAAAGCTATAAATTTTCCTTCAAGCACAAGTTTTTGTTGTACTCTGTAGATTTTGATATACCATATTTCAGTTATTTTTTCACTTCCAAACATTTTCTAATTTTCATTGGAATTTCTTTTTTTGACCCATGGGTTCTTCACAAATGTATTACTTAGTTTCCAAACATTTAACCATCTTCTAGTTAATTTTTAATGTTATAGATTTCAGTCTTAATTCCACTGTAATAAGAGAACATTGTCTGTATGATTTCAGTCTTTTGCAGTTTAAGACTAGCTACATGGTTTATATGTACATGTTTTAAAAATGTTCTGTGGGCATTAAAATGAATGTTCTTAAATGTTATTGTACATATGTTATTAGTTGTGCTAATTCAAATATTTTATATCCTTCCTGATTTATTCTAATCTATTTTAACAGTTACTGAGAAATGCTTAATAAAATCTCTAACCACACTTGTGAATTTGCCAAATTTTATTAATTCTGCCAGTTTTTACTTAACATATTTTGTTATGCTATTAGTGCATACATGTTAAGAATTATATCTTCTGGGAAAATTGGCACTTTGAACATCATAAAATGTCTCTATCAGTTTTCTTTAGCCTCTTTTTTTTGTGATTTGAATATAGCTATATTAGGGTGTCTTTTTTTGTGGAGAAGTAGCTTTATGTGTGTGGTTTTTTTTTTTAATTTCCATTCTTTACTTTCAACTTGTCTCCTTACATTAAATGTGTTTCTTCTAAGCAGCATGTAGTTTTTTTGTTATCTGTTCTTACAGTCTTCGCCTTTTAATTAGAAGATGTGGTCTGCTTACATTTAATGTATTTGTTGATTTATTTGAATCTTCTCTTCGTCCCACCTAATATTTGTTGCTGGTTTCTCCTTTCTAGTTATCTTTTGGGTGAATGTGACAGAATCTTTTATTTTCCCACTTCTTTTTCTCTGTCAGCTTGTTAACACAATCTTTCATCATCCATTTAGTGGTTACACTAGACACTGTAATATACATCCTTAACTTTTCTTGTGTCAACTGCAGTTTAATCATTTTAAACTCCCTAACAATGTAAATATATTCAAACACTTTAACTCCATTTAAGTCCTTCCTTCTCTTTATGCTGTTCTTGATGTGCATTTCAATTCTATATATATTTTAAACTTAGCCTGTCATTTTTACTGTATTATAAAATTAATATTAACTTAGATTTTCCTCACATATTTACCCTTTTCAGTGTCTTTGTTTCCTGCAATTCCATATCTTCAACTGAGTGAAACATTTTCCTACTTTAAGGACCTTCCCTAGTATTTCTTTTACTATAGGTCCTCTGTGGAGAAGGAAATGGCAGTCCACTCCAGTATTCTTGACTGGAGAATCCCATGGACAGAGAAGCCTAGTAGGTTACAGTCCACGGGGTCACAAAGAGTCGGACATGACTGAGTGACTTCACCTCACCTCATAGGTCCTCTGATGGTGGAAAATATTTTTTGATAGAAAATTTATTTATTTTGCTTTTACTTTTCTTCTATGCATTTTAAAAACTTTTCATTTTGAAATAGTTATAAATTCACAAGAAGTTGCCAAAATAGCATAGAGATTCCATATAACCTTTATCCAGTTTCCTCCCATGGTTATATTTTGCATAACTGTGATAAGCAGAATTTTAACAATGTCTCCTCAAGACTCCCATCTCCTGATTATTTGAACACTAACCCAGGTACTACTGTGAGGGAAATATGCCAATGACATGTTTATGGATCTTAAAGTAGGGACATTTATCCTGGATTGTCAAGTTTGACATAATCTAATCACTTGAGCCCTTGAACACAGAGAAAATTTCTCCAATTGAAGTCAGATGTGGTGGAAAGAAGAAAACAGAGGATAAATGAAAGCAGAGAGAAAGGTCAGAGAGATTTGGAGAGTGAGAAGTACTTGACCTGCAATTGCTGGCTTTGACGATGAAGAAAGGAGTCCATGAGCCAAGAAATACAGGTAACCTCTGGAAATTAATAATGACCCCTGGCAATACCCAGTAGGGAAGCAGAGGTTTTCATCTTATAACCACAAGGAACTGGATTCTCCCAGTAACCTGAATGAGCTTGAAAGTGGAGTTAACTCAAAACCTCTCAAAGGAATGCAACCTGCCAGCACTATGATTTAGGTTCCATGAAACCAGGAGTAAAAAAATCAGCTGAGCCACACTGTGCCCAGACTTGTGACCCAGAACTGTGTGATAATAAATTTCATTGCTTAAGGCCACTACATTTGTGAAAATTTTTTACTGAAAAATAAATAAGAACCGTATCTAATGAAAAGGATTAAATTTAGTAAATTGATGCTGATGTGTGTGTAGTTCTGTGACATCTCATCACACGTGTAGATCCATGGAACCACCAATGCAATAAAGATATAGAAGTATCCTATCAGTTCTAAGATCTTCCTCATGTTACAACCTCTTTATAGTCACACCCCTACCTCCCATACATTCCTAATCCCTGGCAGCTACTCCTGTCTTCCTCACCTCTATACATTTTAAAGTTTTGATCACTTCTTGTTTCAGTCCATTTCTCTCTGTTGTTCAGATTGGGCAACTTCTGTTTTATTTTCAAGCTCACTGATTCTTTTCTCTGTCATTTCCATTCTGCTATTGAGCTCATTTAGTACTTTTTTAGTTTAGTTACTGATTCTTCTTAATGTCTTCTATTTCTTTGCCAAGGTATTGTATTTTTAGTTTCAAGCATCTTTGTGATTACTTATTGAAGCATACTTATGATGGCAACTTTACAATCCTAGTGAGATAATTCCAGCATCTATATTATCTTGGTGTTGGTGTCTGTTGATTGCCATTTCTCATTCAAACTGAGTTTTTCTGGTTCTGATTATGCCAAATGATTTTTAAATATAACTGAATGTTTTGAGTATTATGTTGTGAGACTCTGGATCTTAGTTAAATGTGTGTTTTGGCTGACCTCATTTAACACTGGGCTGGTGGGGAAAGAGGGGTGCTACCTCATTACTGTCAAGTGGGAGTGGAGGTCCAATTCCCCACCTAACCTCTTTTGACACTCTGGCAGGGGAAGGATTCTTCATTACTGCAGGACGGGGTTGGAAGCTCTGACTCTATACTAGGTTTTCATGACATCACGCTGGCTGGGGAAGGCAAAGATTCTTTTTCACTGCCTACTGTTAGTCTCCACCGAGCGGTGGGTGACACCAGAGAGAGAGAGGTTGGCCGCTTTCCAATTAGTGGTAGTAGGATTCCTGATTTTCTGCTAGGCCTCCTTTGACAGCAGCCCACTGAGAAGTGTACCTTGTCGCTGATTGGTATGGGAGGGTGCAGGTCTTCTGCCTCACTTGGTTTCTACTGACGCCACAAGTGGAAGGGAACTTGTTACCAGTTGATGGGAATGAAGGGCCCTGCTTACCGCTTGGCCTTCTCAGAATCAGAACGGTGGACGTTGGAGTCACTCCTAGTTATAGCCACATGAGGTGAAAATCTAGGCTCCCCAGTTACCCTGTGTTGGTGGGTTGGGGTTGGGGTTAGGTTTTCTTGGAGTCTTTAGTTTGAGTAAGGTAATTACTGCATAAACGTTTTCTGTATTGCTAGTCATTTCATAGTCTTTTTACTAGAAAGGGCAGGAATTTTTTGAGACTTTGTTGCGTGTGCCCATTGGTGTTCTAAGATGCTTCTTTAGATTGTTCATTTGATGTTTTTTCCTTCTGTGAAATAATTATTGATTCAAAGTTTGAATGATTTATCACAGATTGCCAGAAATGGAAGACAAAAAACTTTGCCCTGTCATGAAGGCTATGTAAAGATATTTGAAGATATGAGCTATCTTAGTTATCTCAAAGCCAAAATTTTTCTAGGATCAAATGCTCCATATTTTATATTTATATCCATTGATAAAATATTTTTCTTTTAAATATACAAGTCATTAGGATGTGTTCATAATAAATATTTGTTCCCTTAATTCTATTATTTAAATGTGTAGTACTCTTTAGAATAGTATTTTTCTTGATATATATCAGACATCATGAGGGAAATAAAACAATCTGGCAACAAAATCCTTCTTCATCAGTATTTAGAGCCAAATAAAATTATATTCTTTTTTCATTTAATATTTATAAAAAATATTCTAGTATCTTGTAAGTGACAGTGGAGAGCATATGAGGGCAGAAAGATATAGCCTCTTTCTGCCTAAAAATCCTTTTGGCAAATAGTCTCAAGTATATTTTTCAGGTATTTGTTTGTGCTAGCTTTTCAGGTAGGGAAAGTTCTGGAATAGGTACCTAATCCTAGCATTTTCTAAATAACTTAGTCATCTAGGATTTGTTAAAAAAAAAAAAAAAGAGACAGTTCATAATTACCTCAGAGATTTTGCTCTTTGAAGTAGGAGAAATGGCAATACATGCCAGATTCAAAGTGCTCCCCTTCTCTAAAATTCTCCTAGAGTCATCCCCATACAGGGTCCCAATTCTCTGTGAAGTGAATTACCTTATGTTTTTGTACCTTTACAGATTAGTGATTAGAGGTGTGGGCTGTGGAGTCAGACAGAAATTGTCTTAAACCTGAGCTCTACCACTTAGTAGATCCTGAATGGCTTCTTTTGCCTTCTAAATTTCTTCATCTAAAATAGGCAGTAAATGTTATAATAATATATATGTATATATGAATATATAATATATATATGAATGTCTGTAGAGCTGATTGGATACACCTGTTTGGTTCACCCCTTTAAGATGGGAAGTGGGGCTGGTGTTCAGTGTTGCCTAGTATTTTCAATAGTCTGAGGAAGAGACCTTCTTAGAAGAAGGCTAAGGAACTAATGAGTGAATATCTGATTATCACTTAATATCTTTAGTAGAAAATGAAGGGCAGTCTCTCTGATAACTGTTCCTTTGAGTTCTGAATCTTTTATTCCTTACCTTTTGGAAGAACTGTCCATCCATGTAGAGTCTGGCAGGGAGAACGTATTTCTACCTTACCTTTGGATTAAAAATCCATGTAAAACCTCCCAGTAGCTTTACACAACTAATATTTATATTTTCACTAGATCTGCATTTTTTAAACTATTCTTATTGGTATGTCAATAGATTTTAAAAAGAATACTCAAGTTTTAGCCTTGTTTTATCTGAGTTAAATATAAAAGCAACTTTAATGAGATATACTTTCATACCTTTTTAAAATGTGAAGTTCAATGAATTTTAACAAATGTATACACTTTTATTGGAGAAGGACAACCTGGCAACCCCCTCCAGTATTCTTGCCTGGAGAATCCCCTGGACAGAGGAGCCTGGTGGGCTACAATCCGTGGGGTGGCACAGAGCTGGACACAGCTGAAGTGACTTAGCACACAACACACGTACACTTTTACAGCCACAACCACAATGTACCTATCTATCTATATATATTACATCTCTATAACCCTCCCCACAAATTTATAATTTTGCAGTTAATAGCCACCCTGGTCTCCACAACCTGTAGTCCCAGGTAGCCATTGATCTCTTTGTCTCAGTATAGATGTGTTTTTTTTCCTTTTCTACAATTTTATATAAATGATAGCTCATTTGAACTCTTTTATGTCTGGCTTATTTCACTCCGTGTACCAATTTTAATATTCATACATATCATGGTACAAATCTGTTGTTTATGCTTCCCTCCTCTCTTTTTTGTTACATAGTATTCCATTATGTGAATGTACTATATAATGTGTTTATCCATTTATCTGTTGAAGTATAGGATTTTTCCAATTTGGAAATATTATGAATAAATCTATAACACTATGAACATTTGTGTATGAGTTCTTTTGCTGTTGCATTTTCCCCACTGACAGTTACATAAATTTTATATATGGAGGAAACACTTCAAAGAAAAGCAAGAGAAATTATACATGATGTAGTTACAGCTTTCTTGTTTTCATTAGTTAATTTTTTTTCTCTATTTCTGCAGATGGTGTGATGTTGTCCTTTAGGTGCTGGAAATGTGGCAGCATGCAGTTTGTTTGGTAGTCACTGTGTTATATCAGCTACCCATATTTGAGGGTTGTTTCTGCTCCTTTTTCACACTTCTCTCTCCTCTGTGACTTGGTTGGTAATGTCATGTCTTAGAGGATGTAGGTATGTGGAGGATATTCAGTACTTCCTTAAAGATTTTAATGTTTTCCACTGGGAGATTTTTTCAGCTTCATGCTGTGTTCCCTTTGTCGTTAGCCTCAGCACTGAAGATACTAAGAAAGGGGCCACGATAAACCAGCTTTAACACAGTCAAGTCGCACATTTTAAGCATTCCTTGATTTTACCTTCACCTGTGAAATATGTGAGATCAGCCTATAGTCCACATAAGAAATGACTTAATTCCAAGAATCAGGATGAATGATATACTTGCTCTCCAGATTATGGTGACATTCCAACCTTTCTCAAACTTGGGATTTTTCTTCGTCTAGCCCCTTTGTGCTTTTCCAGTCACTTGAATTCTTTTATTTAGGTTCTGACTGTCATGAATATCACCCTGAAATGCTTTCTTACTCAGTATTTCAGACCTCAAATACAACAGTGTTCCTGGAAAGTATTCAAACCTTCAGTAATATGAAGCCTGAGAATCTAAGACCAGTAAATACAGCAGCATGCAGACCTTCAACCTGGCTTATTGTGAACGATCTACAGCAGTCAAAGGAGAAGTATATCCCACTGAGGTAGTAATTACTGAGCTCAACAGCCTATTGTTACGATATTAAATTAAGACCAAATGAGATATCTAACCAAACTGCCTCTTAAAAGTAGTGACTCACAGGCTAATTGATGTGAGAATCAAATAAATATTATGAAACTCCTTTAGGGGGAAGGACTTCTTTTGAATTTAAGTTTCATTTAATGGAATTCACTAGACCTCTTCAAAACTTTCCATAAATTGTCCAATAAAAGGCATGAAGTCTTGAAAGAGTTTAAATCATCTTTTAAAAGGGGATGAAGAAACTCTTTCCCTCCCAGCCACATGAGAAGAGGAATAGAGTGCTGTAAATTCCCCTGTAATTTTAGTTATGGGGACCCGAATATGGAGGAGAATGTCTAGTTAAGAGTACAGGCTGAAAACAGAGCTGCCCAAGGCATACAATAAAGTGGGCTTTCAAGAGACCTTACCAGGGACAGTTGAATGGAGGGATGTTACTCTGATGCATTAAACAAAATGTACCAGAGTAACTGTTCATTCAGTGAGCCTATGGTTTTGTTTTCCTCATGAGAGTGTACTGGTTTTGTGATTTTGTTTTTTCTAATTTGCTCTCCAGGTTTTATTTTTAAGCAGCTTATAGGTTGCTGTCTGCTATATATTGGCATCTTAATACGTCTAGAATTTTTACTATTTTTGTGTGCAATACACACAAAAGCTACAAGTCATATGAAATGATAAGACAGAAAAAAAAATAGACAACAGGAAAAGAACCTCATGGCCTCAAATAATCGAGTAGTCAGACATAGTGATTAAAATAACTATCCTTTCAAGGAGTTCGAAGACCAGATTGTGGATTTGGGGAGAGCCTAGTAACTTAAAATTCTAAGAATTTTAAGAATTATAAAATTGGAAGATGTATTTGAAATTGAGAACTCAACACGTGAGAGTAAAAGCAGATTAGATTCAGCTGAAGAAAAAAATAGAAACTGGAGGATAGGCCAGAATAAAAATCTAGAATGAGACTCAGAGAAACAAAAGAATGTGTGAAAAAGAAGAGACAGATAAAGACATAGAAGATCTTACATGCATGTCATTAGAATTCTAGAAATAGAGAATAGTGTAGAAGCAATACTGAAGTAATGTCTGGGAATTTTCTAAAACTAATTTAAAACATCCTTAGCTTCAGGTTCTACATATTGTATCCCTAGGCATTATCTGGTTTCCTGAGTGACCATCAAAGGGTCAGATAATACAGTTTACTAGTGCTGGAGAATCAGTTGCTCATGAGTAAAACTTAGAACAGTAAGAAATAGAAAGTATCTAAGAAGGTAAATTACCCCTCTGTTCTTTCTTTCATTGAACAGTTCTAGGTGTGATTCATTCTTAAATCTCCTATACAGAAGGTATAATGCCAGAAACTTAACTCAGCTGCTGAGCAGCCTATTATGTTTCTTGGTAGCTTGATGAAATATGGTAACATATTTCATTTCATTTCTTATATATTTTCTTGCCTCATTTTACTTTTTTCCACATCCATACTGCCTTAGGCATACACTTTTCAAAGTAAAGCATGCATTTCCTAAACACGGTGTTGATGGAAAAATACCAGTTATAAAGGAATATATATTGTAAGGTTCCATTTATGTAACACTCAGATACAGGCAAAATTAAATTATGATGTTAGAAATCAGTGATTCTAACTGATAATGATAGTTAGATAGTGATTACTTTTGAGAAAGATGAAAGAATAAAGACAAGACGTATGGGCTATTAGGGAAACTTTTCTGTGGTGTCTACAATTTCCTATTTCTTTGGCCAGAATAGTATGTACATTAGTGTTTAATTTATGAAAATTTCTTGAGTGATTCATTTAGTTTTGTATTATTTTACATGAAAATATGATTTACAATAAAAATTTAAATGCCACAGTAAAGATAGTTTTACGTCTTTCAAAATATATAAATGACAATTTTGATTCCTTGTAGTTTCCATGTGTTGCTTTATTTTTGCTTATGATTTTAATGCAAAAGCAAAGGAAGCAGCAAACACGTCTTTGTTGAGACTACTGTTCAACAGCTTATATGGATTATTTCTGACTCTCACGGTGTTTTGTTTGATCAGTGTTCTCACCATTGTATAAATGAAGAAACTGAGACTCAAAAACGTTAAATGAGTTCCTCGGCGCATTCTACAGTACAAGGAGGATCTGAGAAAGCCATGGAAAAGTAAACCTGCAAATGCACACTTAAATGAGCCAGAAAGCAATAGTAATATGTTCCTCCAGTTCACTACTTGTGCCTTATTACCTAAATGTGTGATATTTTAACAATAAATTATGTGCAGTTTTTATCTGTAGAAGTTCAATTTGGATCTGTTTTTAAAAAATATTTTCCATGTTTCCATAATCTCAAGCTTTCCCCTGCCTTCTTGATTATATGGAATGCACTTATAATAAACATTTGACCTTTAACTATTTTCCTGGTGACTTTTCTGGTGGCTCAGCTGGGAAAGAATCCGCCTGCAGTGTGGGAGAACCGGGTTCAATCCCTGGGTTGGGAAGATCCCCTGGAGACGGGAATGGCTGCCCACTCTAGAATTCTGGCCTGGAGAATTTCACGGACTGTACAGTCCATGGAGTCACAAAGAGTCAGACATGACTGAGCGACTTTCACTTTAAGTACAAATTCTCTCATTTATGTTATTCCTTCATCAGTTTCAATTGACTGGTCTTTTCCCTCATTGTGGTGCTATTTTCTTGCTTCTTTTTCATGTCTGATAATATTTTCCAGGACATCATACATTGTAAGTGTTTCTTTTGGGGAACTGGGTCTTTCTGTATTCCTACAAATAACCTTGAATTTCATTCTAGGACACAGATAAATTGTTGAGAAGCATTTGATCCTTCCAAGGCACTAATTCTTGCTTTTAATCTTTGTTAGGTAAAACCAAGGTAGCCTTTAATGTAATTTTGTGGAACAACTGAAACAAAACCCTTCTGAGTTCTTTACCATGGATTATAAAATTTTCCTCTTCTGACTGGTGGGAATATAAACTGTATCCAGAGAGATGATATGGGGTAGGAGGTGGGAAGGGGATTCAGGATTGGGAGCTTGTATACACCCGTGGCAGATTCATGTCAATGTATGGCAAAACCAATACAGTATTGTAAAGTAAAATGAAGTAAAAAAATAAATAAATAAAAGGAAAAAAACAATAATAAACAGGAATGCAAAAAGTCCCATCCCTAGGTGTACTTCAGTGATTTCCCTCCTCCTTCTGGATGCTTCTCTCTCTGGCCTACGTACTTTCCTTATGTGTATGCACTGATCAATATTTAGTTCAAGACTTAAGAGGGACCCTCTCCAGATGTCTGGAGCTAGGTCTCTGTAACTTCTTTTTTTCTAGTACTCTTCTCTGTGAATTACACTATCTTGATCTCTCTGGACTCCCAAAGTTGTCCTCTCAACTAAGGTCTCCTCTGCCTCCACTGGAGCCTGGAAACTCTTTTCAGACAGCATGTTAGGGTATTTATAGGGCTACTTTTATTTCCCCCTTCACAGAGATAATCATATTGTACATTCTGAGGTCCAATGTCTGAAAACCGTTGCTTATGTATTTTGTTTCTTGTTTGTTTGTTTTAGGCTGGCATATAAAGCCAGTCCTTGTTATTTCATTTTGACTGAAAGCGGACATCTAATGTGTTTATTTTGATTGTACCTTGTTCTATGTTCTACAAGTGAAATAAATATGTGTCTTGTTACATGAATTGGGAGTCATCTCTCCACTTACTAACTAATGGCAAGTATTCTAAGTGAAGTTGTAGTATACTTTGTAGGTATCGAAGTCTGCATTGACCCGTGACACATATTTTCTGTCTACAAGGAGCAGATAGTCCCACTCCTTTTTCCTCATCAGCTCTTCCAAAATAATTATATATTGCTGTTGGTGTGTGTTTATGTTCAGTTGTATCCTACTTTTTGGGAACCCCTCCCCTGGACTGTAGCCCACCAGGCTCCTCTGTCCATAGGATTTTCCAGGCAAGAATACTGAAGTGGGTTGCCATTCTCTTCTCCAGGGTATCTTCCTGAGTCAGGGGTCAAACCCACTTCTCGTGTGTCTCTTACATTGGCAGGCACGTTCTGACCACTGTGCCACCTTGGAAGTCCACTGCTGTTGGGCAAATACACCAAACTTGAACATCATTTGATTGTTAGTGAGCCAGATGATCCATCTAAACTATTATATGAGTCCTGACTCTAGCCATAAAATAAGCAAAATTGATAATGTGTTGGGGAATGCACTAGGAACTCTTACAAACATTATCTATCGAAATTTCATGACAATCCTAATAGGCAGCATTATCCTTATTTTGTTATCACTGATATTTGTGCCAAATCCCCAAGTAGATAATAAATACTCCAAATCCAGCAGTTATTTCAATTCTTGGTGTCTAGTTAGTGCCACATAAACAGATTATGAGTAAGTTTTCCCTTACCTTGATTTTTGACATTTAATGATATCAAAATTACCTCAAAGAGAATCTAAGGTAAAAATCATACAGTAAAAGTTAAGTGTGCATTCATGCTATGCTATTTGGATCCTATTTACATGATTCCCTGCTGCTGCCTGGCAGGAAAGCTAGTCCCAGGAAGGAGTTAATCCTTCCTTTAAGACAGAGTTTATTCTCTCAACCTTTTTTCCCCTCTTTTCACTGCAGAACCAAGCCTATTAATTATCATTTTTGAATCGAGGTTATGCAAGATAAAGCAGTTCCAACTTGCACACTGATGAAGTTTGGCAAACTCAGTGCAGATTTCCAGGACAGTGTATAAGTGCAGCGCACCTGCCTGTACCTTCACTGGAACGCATATGTTGCCAAGTGCACTTTAGCAGACTTTGCAAGGCTGAGAGCCAGAGCTGGAATGCCTCAAACCCCAAACAGGCCTCTTTGCATGTGGAATTCCCGGCATGCAGACTTACAGGTGTTACAATATAGACACAGCTTGTCCTTAAGTGGGGCTGATAAATGAGCCCAAATTTCCATTTTTGTTTCTCTTCCCTGGTTTCCGTTGCTTTCAACCGTGTCCTTCTTTGCCCAGTGCTTTTTCAGTTGCTTTCCACTCGTCCTTCCGTGCCCAGTGCCTTTTCCTGCCCTTTGCCTACCACAACTCTTAGTTCAACTGGGCTACAGCAAGTGGAGTGGATTCATTGTGGAGAAAAACCTAGGTTCTGTTCACTTGTTACCTAGTTAATGACTCATCTTTACCAGGGGACACATTGATTTAGCCCAATTAAATTTGGCGTTTCTTAAGGAGGCCAAGAGGCAGCATAAAATCTTTCCCACATCCCACTCTACCAAAGTAGTTGCCAACTCTATTCTTCCTGCATGGAAGGCCAGTGTTTGTCTTATTTGCAGTCTCAAAAGTACGATCTGTTATCTGACAGGCATTTCCTTTCTGGATCACAGTTTAAAATTAATAAGCACTTACTGTGGGCTTATTATGTGCTTGGCACTGAGTAAGAAGTTTCACAAGTTTCTTCATATGTCACTAAGCCTCAAAGGCAACTTTGTGAAGTAAATATTTTAATCCTCACTTTATAGGTAAGAAAACTGACAGTCAAAGAGGTTAAGTGACTGTTGAAGTCCTCCCAGTAAGCCGTAGAGCTGACTCTAACCTCCATCTGGTTCTTTCCACTGCACACAGTTTGGGAGCAAAATTAATTAATATGAAGATTCATAGGCCATGTGCATTAAGCTGCCCACTTATGCACAGCAGGTCTATTATAAGATCATTATATTTATAAAGTACAGGATTATACATGCAGCTTGCAATCAGATACCTACGGGAGTCAAACTACTTAGTTCATAGTGCTTTGATCTTAGCCAAGTAAAGGTCTTTCCTGAATCCTTGGAGCAAATTGTAAAGCATGCTCCTTAGAGGTACCTAAGAAGAGAGAAAGAATATTGAGAAACTTTAAAAACTAGATAGTTGGAGAGAATATTTGGTGATGCAGCACAAAGATTTATTACAGTAAAGTATAGGTTGAGTTTGGCGAAAATATTACAACAGAACGACTTACTGATTGTTCATAAATGCATTCGGCTTCCTTACTTTTGCTGCATGAAGAAATCTTGGTACCATTTTAACCTCAAGTTCTTTTGCCTTTTTGTATTCATTATTTTGGGAGTTGATGTCTGATAGAGATAAAGATAAGATGAAGAAAAGAGGGACACATTGCATATATTTGCAAGTATTTTAGTGGTTTAATCTATTCAGCATGTATTGCTCAAGGAAATTCCTGTAGGGGTATCTATAAGCAAAATGTTTTAGGAAATTGTTAAATTTACTGAGAAGTTCTTGTTATATTTTTCTTAAGTTGAAGTAGGAAGGTAGAGAGATTGACAGGTATTTTCCCTTCTTTATCTTGTCCAGAAATTTATAGAGGTAGTATGTTATAGAACAATTCAAAGAAATCCAAGGTGAATCTCAGAAAGAGGATGCCATTCCCACCTTCCTATCCCATCCTATTCTGTCCGTCAACCTTATCCTTTCCCCCAGAGGTCACCTTTGTTAATAGTGTGTGACATTCCAGGCATCATTTTTCCTAGCAACTCATAAACCACACACACACACACACACACACACACACTCACACACACACACACACACACACACCCTGGCGCAACATTATGTCATTCAGTCCTCATTATCCATTAATAAGATTTCAATAGAGTGTTGATTCATTCATATCTTTTACTGTGAAATCTAATTAACCATCTCCTTTGCAGAGAAAACTGATGAGATCTGAGAGAGAGACTCAGATGATTCAGGCCAGGATTATTTGGTCCACTTGCCTTTCTGATTGTTCAGTTCAGATCAGTCGCTCAGTCGTGTCCAACTCTTTGCGACCCCATGAATTGCAGTACACCAGGCCTCCCTGTCCATCACCAACTCCCGGAGTTCACTCAGACTCACACCCATCGAGTCAGTGATGCCATCCAGCCATCTCATCCTCTGTCGTCCCCTTCTCCTCCTGCCCCCAGTCCCCCTCCAGCATCAGAGTCTTTTCCAATGAGTCAACTCATCTCATGAGGTGGCCAAAGTACTGAAGTTTCAGCTTAGCATCATTCCTTCCAAAGAAATCCCAGGGCTGATCTCCTTCAGAATGGACTGGCTGGATCTCCTGCAGTCTAAGGGACTCTCAAGAGTCTTCTCCAACACCACAGTTCAAAAGCATCAATTCTTCGGTGCTCAGCCTTCTTCACAGTCCAACTCTCACATCCATACATGACTACAGGAAAAACCATAGCCTTGACTAGACGGACCTTAGTCGGCAAAGTAATGTCTCTGCTTTTGAATATGCTATCTAGATTGGTCATAACTTTTCTTCCAAGGAGTAAGCATCTTTTAATTTCATGGCTGCAATCACCATCTGCAGTGATTTTGGAGCCCAGAAAAATAAAGTCTGACACTGTTTCCACTGTTTCCCCATCTATTTCCCATGAAGTGATGGGACCGGATGCCATGATCTTCATTTTCTGAATGTTGAGCTTTAAGCCAACTTTTTCACTTTCCTCTTTCACTTTCATCAAGAGGCTTTTTAGTTCCTCTTCACTTTCTGCCATAAGGGTGGTGTCATCTGCATTTCTGAGGTTATTGATATTTCTCCCAGCAATCTTGATTCCAGCTTGTGTTTCTTCCAGCCCAGTGTTTCTCATGATGTATTCTGCATATAAATTAAAGAAGCAGGGTGACAATATACAGCCTTGAGGTACTCCTTTTCCTATTTGGAACCAGTCTGTTGTTCCATGTCCAGTTCTAACTGCTGCTTCCTGACCTGCTTACAGATTTATCAAGAGGCAGGTCAGGTGGTCTGGTATTCCCATCTCTCTCAGAATTTTCCACAGTTTATTGTGATCCACACAGTCAAAGGCTTTGTAAGCAGCTGAGTTAATAGGTCACTGTGTCTCATTCAGTTGCATCATTTATTTTGTCCTTACATCTTTGATTTTAGTGATTTTTCAAGCCCCTTGTTGCTGCTGCTGCTGCTGTTGATTGGGGGAATTGAAGCAGTAGTTGTACATGTCATGGCTGACTGTGTTTGTTTTTGTAGAGAGAAGGACCCAAGAGGTAAATCTGTCTTCTAAGTATTTTCCACCACTGTGGACATTTCTAGAAAGTGGCTGTGATGAAAGTTACCAGCCTAGACTGTTGTCAGCCCCTCCATCCTGCGTGACCCAATTCCTTCCTTTGTTTATGCCACAAGCCTTATAGTTATCCTTGTCTTCTAATCCCTTCTCACACTCCACATCTTATATGTATCCGGAAATGCTTTGGGCTCTACTTTTCAGATACAAACTTAAAATCTGACCACTTCTACCACCACCATGGTTGGTACTTTAACCTAAAGCTCCATAATCTCTTGCCTGAGTTTCTCTGCTTCTCCCTTAACTCTCCTACTGTCCGTTCTCAAACCTGCTCTAGAGTAATTACTATATCTGCTACTCCTTGGACTGGAAGCATCAGCAAAACCTGAGAGCTTATTAGAAATAAAAATTTCTAATAAGAAATAAGAATTTCTTACTAGAATCTCAGACTCTGCTCCAGAAATTCTGATTAAAAATTTGTATCTTAACAGGGTCCTCAACTATCACAAGACTATCTGTGGTGAAAGATCATTTAAAAAGCCCATCAAGCAACCAATAAAAACAAATGAAACTTTGAATCCATAATGGACCAAAACTTGTAAAATGAAAAGAATTACCAAAAAAATTTTAAAATGTGAAAAATAGAAAAATGCAAGCCCTGATTTTGTATAATTTGACTCAGTGGACCTAAAATTCATCTGTCAAGCTGCTGTAGAAGTTTCTAAATACTGCCCCCTCAATGTCTTCACTAAGGTGCTTGCAGATCAATTCATGGACTGGCACCTGTGCAGGGACCACCTCCTGTCTCAGCTCTAGCTGCTCTGCTCTCCTTGAATTTCCCAGATACCACATGTATGTTTAGGTCCTGAACTCTGGCTGTTCCCTCCACCTGGAACCCTCTTTCCTAATTTTATGCAGTCAGCTAAATCCATCACCTCTTCAAGTCTTTTCTCAGTTGCCACCGTAATAGCATTTTAACTTACTCTACTTAGTGTTGAAATATTCTTATGCTTCTCACATCCCTTTGTCTTTGTGTGTGTGTGTGTAAGTGTGTTTAGTCATGTCTGACTCTTTGCGACTCCTTGGACTGTAGTCCACCATGCTCCTCCATGAGATTTCCCAGGCAAGAATACTGAAGTGGGTTGCTATTTCCTCCTTCAGGGCATTTTCCCTACCCAAGGATGGAACCTGAGTCTCCTGTGTCTCCTGCACTGGCCAATGGTTTCTTCACTACTGAGTCCATGGGAAGCCTTTGTCCTTAGTCTTTGTTTAAATGTCAATGATTCAGTTTCTTCATTTATTAAGGAAGAAAAATAATAAAACCAACAATGTAAGGTGGTTGGAAGATTACATAAAAGTATACTCATAACAAACTTAGAGCAATGCCTAATATGTGTTAGTATTATAAAGTGTTAAGCATTGTTAATAATTAGTGTAACTTAAATATACAATGCAAAAGATTGCTAGCTGTGGTTACCTCTGGGAAGGGGAGAAGAATAGATCAGTTCAGTTGCTCAATCATGTCCAACTGTTTTTGACCCCATGGACCGCCACAAGCCAGGCATCCCTGTCCATCACCAACTCCCGGAGCTTGCTCAAACTCATGTCCATTGAGTCGGTGATTCCATCTAACCATTTCATCCTCAGTCATCCGTTTTTCCTACTGCCTTCAATCTTTCCCAGCTTCAGGGTCTTTTCCAATGAGTCAGTTCTTCATATCAGATGGCCAAGTATTGGAGCTTCAGCTTCAGCATCAGTCTTTCCAATGAATAATCAAGACTGATTTTCTTTAGGACTGACTGGTTTGATCTTCTTTCAGTCCAGAGGACTCTCAAGAGTCTTCTCCAACACTACAGTTCAAAAGCATCAATTCTTCAATGCTCAGCTTTCTTTATAGTCCAACTATCACATCCGTGCATGACTACGGAAAAACCGTAGCTTTGACTAGATGGACCTTTGTTGTCAAAGTAATGTCTCTGCGTTTTAATATGCTGTCTAGGTTGGTCATAGTTTTTCTTCCAAGGAGCAAGCATCTTTTAATTTCATGGCTGCAGTCACCATCTGCAGTGATTTTGTAGCCTAAGAAAATAAAGTCTGTCACTGTTTCCATTGTTTTTTCATCTATTTGCTATGGAGTGATGGGGCCAGATGCCATGTTCTTTGTTTTCTGAATGTTGAGCTTTAAGCCAACTTTTTCACTCTCTTCTTTCACTTTCATCAGGAGGTTCTTTGGTTCCTCACTTTCTGCCACAAGAGTGGTGTCATCTGAATATCTGAGGTTATTTATATTTTTCCCAGCAGTCTTGATTCTAGCTTGTGCTTCATCCAACCCGGCATTTCACATGACCGTGATGTACTCTGCATGTAAGTTAAATAAGCAGGGTTACAATATACAGCCTTGACGTACTCCTTTCCCAATTTGGAAATAGTCTGTTATTCCATGTTCAGTTCTAACTGTTGCTTCTTGTCCTGCATACAGATTTCTCAGGAGGCAAGTCAGGTGGTCTGGTATACCCATCTCTTACAGAATTTTCTATAGTTTGTTATGGTATATACAGTCAAAGGCTTTGGTGTAATCAATAAAGTGGAAGTAGATGTTTTTCTGGCGTTCCTTGCTTTTTTGATGATACAATAGATGTTGGCAATTTGATCTCTGGTTCCTCTGCTTTTTCTAAATCCAGTTTGAACTTCTAGAAGTTCCTGGTTCATGTACTGCTGAAGCCTGGCTTGGAGTAATTTGAACATTACTTTGCTAGCGTGTGAGATGAGTGCAATCATTCCATAGTTTGAGCATTCTTTGGCATTGTCCATCTTTGCAATTGCAGTGAAAACTGACCTTTTCCAGTCCTGTGGCCACTGCTGAGTTTTCCAGATTTGCTGGCATACTGAGTGTAGCATTTTCATAGCATCATCTTTTAGGATTTCAAATAGCTCAGCTGGAATGCCATCACCTCCACTAGCTTTGTTTGTAGTGATGCTTCCTAATACCCATTTGACTTCACATTCCAGGATGTCCAGGTGAGTGAGCACGCCATCGCGGTTTTCTGGGTAAAGAAGATTTTTTTCTGGTATAGTTCCTCTGTGTATTCTTGCTACCTCTTCTTAATATCGTCTGCTTCTGTTAGGTCCATGCCATTTCTGTCCTTTGTTATACCCATCTTTGCATGAAATGTTCCTTTGGTGTCTCTAATTTTCTTGAAGATATCTCTAGTCTTTCTTATTCTGTTCTTTTCCTCTACTTCTTTGCATTGATCACTGAGAAAGGCTTTCTTGTTTCTCCTTGCTATTCTCTGGAACTCTGCATTCAAATGGGTATATCTTTGCTTTTCCCCTTTGCCTTTAGCTTCTCTTCTTTTCTCAGCTATTTGTAAGGCCTTCTCAGACAGCCATTTTGCCTTTTTGCATTTCTTTTTCTTGGGATGGTCTTGATCCGTGCCTCTTTACAGTGTCACAAACCTTCATCAATTATTCCTGAGGCACTCTGACTCTCAGGTCTAGTCCCTTGAATCTATTTGTCATTTCCGCTGTATAATTTAAGGGATTTGATTTAGGTCATACCTGAATGGTCTAGTGGTTTTCCTTATTTTCTTCAATTTAAGTTTGAATTTGGCAGTAAGGAGTTCATGATCTGAGCCACAGTGAGCTCCCAGTCTTGTTTTTGTTGACTGTATAGAGCCTCTCCATCTTTGGTGCAAAGAATGTAATCAATCTGATTTCGGTGTTGGTCATCTGGTGATGTCCATTTGTAAAGTCTTCTCTTTATTGTTGGAAGAGGGTGTTTGCTATGACCAGTGCATTCTCTTGCTTCATTTTGTACTTCTAGCCAAATTTGCCTGTTATTCTAGATATCTCTTGACTTCCTACTTTTGCATTCCAGTCCCCTATGATGAAAAGGACATCTTTTTTGAGTGTCAGTTCTTAGAGGTCTTGTAGGTCTTCATAGAACCGTTCAGTTTCAGCTTCTTCAGCATTACTGGTTGGGGCATAGACTTGGATTACTGTAATATTGAATGGTTTGCCTTGGAAATGAATAGAGATCATTCTGTCCATTTTGAGATTGCACCCAAGTACTGCATTTCAGACTCTTTTATTGACTAGAAAGATTACTCCATTTCTTCTAAGGGATTCTTGCCCACAGTCGTAGGTATAATGGTACCATTATATAGATATAGTTTGCACATTCCAGTCCATTTTAGTTCTCTGATTCCTAAAATGTTGACGTTCACTCTTGTCATCTCCTGTTTGACCACTTCTAATACCTTGATTCATGGACCTAACATTCCAGTTTCCTAAGTAATATTAGTCTTTACAGCATTGGACTTTACTTCCATCCCCAGTCACATCCACAACTTGGCATTGTTTTAGCTTTGGCTCCATCTCTTCATTCTTTCTGGAGTTATTTCTCCACTCTTCTCAAATAGCATATTGGGCACCTACTAACCTGGGAAGTTCATGTCTCAGTGTCCCATCTTTTTTCCATTTCATACTGTTCGTGGGGATCTCAAGGCAAGAATACTGAAGTGGTTTGCCTTTCCCTTCTGCAATGAACTGCGTTTTGTCAGAACTCTTCATCATGACCCATTCATCTTGGGTGGCCCCTACACAGCATGGCTCATAGCTTCATTGAGTTAGACAAGCCTCTTGTGGTCCATGTGATCAGTTTGATTAGTTTTCTGTGATTGTGGTTTTCATTCTGTCTGCCCTTTTATGGATAAGGATAAGAGGCTTATCAAGGCTTCCTAATGGAAGAGACTGTGGAGGAAACTGGGTCTTGTTCTGATGGACAGGGCCTTGCTCAGTAAATCTTTAATCCAATTTTCAGTTGATGGGCAGGGCTCTGTTCTCTCCCTATTGTTTGACTTGAGACCAAACTATGGTGGAGGTAATGAAGATAATGGCGACCTCCTTCAAAAGGCTCCATGCATGCACTGACACACTCAGTGTCCCTGACCCTGCAGCATGCCACCAGCGGCACACGCCTCCACCGGGGACTCCTGGACAGTCACAGGCAAGTCTGGCCCAGTCTCTTCTGGGGTAACTGCTCCTTTCATCTGGGTCCTGGTGCACCAAGGTTTTGTTTGTGCCCTCCAAGTGTCTGTTTCCTTAGTCCTGTGTTACTTCTGTAACCAAATCCCTGCTGCTACTGCTAAGTCACTTCAGTTGTGTCTGACTCTGTGTGATCCCATAGACGGCAGCCCATCAGGCTCCCCCCCGTCCCTGAGATTCTCCAGCCAAGAATACTGGAGTGGGTTGCCATTTCCTTCTCCAATGCATGAAAGTGAAAAGTGAAAGGGAAGTCGCTCAGTCGTGTCCAACTCTTCGTGACCCCATGGACTGCAGCCTACCAGCCTCCTCCATCCATGGGATTCTCTAGGCAAGAGTACTGGAGTGGGGTGCCATCGCCTTCTCCAACCAAATCCCACTGGCCTCCAAAGTCAAATTCCGTGGGTGGTTTCAGTCCCTTTGCCAGATTCCCTGGTTGGGAAATCTGTTGTGGGTCCTAGAACTTTCTTAACAGTGAAAGAATTTCTTTGGTATAATTGTTATGCAGTTTTGGGGATGTCTGCTCTATGGTGGAGAGAGCTACTCTTGTCAGCTCTATGGTGGAATTGATGGTAACCTCTAAGAGGGCTTATACCACAGGCTGTGTGACCAGGTAACTGCACCCAGAGCCCCTGCACCTACGGCAGAACACTGCTGACCCATACCTCTGCAGGAGACTCAAACACAGGTTTGGCTGAGTCTCTGTAGCGTCTCTGGGTCCTGGTGCACACAAGGTTTTGTTTGAGCCCTTTCAGCATCTCTGGTGGGTATGGGATTTGATTCTGAATATGATTCTGCCCCTCCTACCATCTTGCTGGGGCTTTTCCTTTGCCTTTGGATGTGGGGTATCTTTTTTTGGTGGGATCCAACATTCTCCAGTCAACAGTCGTTCAGCAGCGAGTTGTAATTTTGGAGTTCTTACAGGAGAAGATGAGCGCATGTCCTTCTACTCCGCGATCTTGTTCTGAACGATTGATGATGGAATGTAAAAGATTCTGTATTTTCCACTCAATACATTTCTACCTAATTTAAAATTTTAAAAATGGGTATTTGTTACTTTAACAATTAATGATACACAATATAAAAGATGAAAGGAAAATTTTTTGTTGTTGGTTTACTTCTATCCTGTTTCCCAAATTGACATATATTTGAAATTAAATTGTCATAACCATCAGAGCAACATTAATAATAATAAGAGCTTATGCAGCATATACACTGTGATGCTTGGCCTGGTGCCAAGTGCTTTACATGCATTATCTCATTTACTTTTTTCATTCTAGATTTCATTTTTTTTTATGATATATATTGTGTAAGTTATCAGTTTATTGCCTCTCAGCTCCAAATTCACTCTTCAATACTTGCTCTTTAGTGATAGATGCTGCTACTAAGTCACCTCAGTCATGTCCGACTCTGTGTGACCCCATAGACGGCAGCCCACTAGGCTCCCCCGGCCCTGGGATTCTCCAGGCAAGAACACTGGAGTGAGTTGCCATTTCCTTCTCCAATACATGAAAGTGAAAAGTGAAAGGAAAGTCACCCAGTCTTGTCTGACTCTTCGCGACCCCATGGACCGCAGCCTACCAGGCTCCTCTGTCTATGGGATTTTCCAGGCAAGAGTACTGGAGTGGGGTGCCATTGCCTTTTCCATTAGTGATAGATGGAGCTCCTTTAACCGTTTCAGCTTTAGAGTGAGCGTGAGGTTAAGGATTCTTAATAGGGGAGATAGAAGTTGACAGGAGAGTCTATGCCTCAATGAATTTACACACACACACAAACTGTGCTCACATGAATTTATAGAACATTCTATTTACCCAAGAAGGGTCTCTCTTAGCCCTTTCTAGTCCATACAGTGCTCTCCCCACAAATATAACTAGTATTCTGATAACTATCACAATAGATGAGTTTTTCTTAGTCTTGAGAATAAGAAAATACCTTAGAAGAAAAGAAAGAAAGAAAGTGAAGTTGCTCAGTCACGTCTGACTCTTTGCAACCCCATGGACTATAGCCTGCCAGGCTCCTCCATCCATGGGGTTTTCCAGGAAAGAATACTGGAATGGGTTGCCATTTCCTTCTCCAGGGGAATCTTCCCAACCAAAGGATCAAACCCGGATCTCTTGCATTGCAGGCTGACTATGGCCTGAGCCACCAGGAATTCAGAAAATACCTTAAATAGGTATATTTTGTGATTCACATAAATTGACTCATAGTGTATGCATATTTTTATATCTGCTTTCTTTTTTTCAGTGTCTTTGTTTTATCTTTGTTTCTTCTTTGTCTCTTATTCCTCTATTTCTCTTGTATTGCCTTCCTAGGTGCTTCACTTGTGTTTTAAAGTATAACATATTGTGTAGCTTTTTTAGTACATTTTCTAGGTATTGTAGTATACATACATAACTTAACATAGTCAACACTTATCAGTGTTTTACCACTTCAAGTGAAGTGTAGAAATGTTACTTCCATTTACTTCCCTACTTTTTAAAGAATTTTTAAAAAGGTTTTCTCTATATATCAAGCACCCCAAGAAATGATGTTATAATTTTTCCTCTTTCTGTTTTGTAAGAAGTTCATTTGTATCATTTCTTTTTAGAGTCCACATGTAAGGGATGTCATACAGTATTTCCCTTTCTCTCTCTGACTTACTTAACTCAATGTGACAAGCTCTAGGTCTATCCTTGTTGTTGCAAATGGCATTATTTCATTTTTAATGACTGAGTAATATTCCACTGTATATATGTACCACATCTTCTTTATCTATTCTTCTGTTGATGGACATTGAGGTTGCTTCCATGTCTTGGCTTGTTGTAAACAGTGTTGCAATGAACATAGGGGTGCATGTATCTTTTCTGATTATGTTTTTCTCTGGATATATGCTCAGAAGTGGGATTGCAGGGTCAAATGGTAGCTCTATTTTTAGTTTACTTAGGAGCCTCAGTAGTGGTGTTCATCATAGTCATTGTGCTAATTTACATTTAAGTTGGTTAAGTTTTATTGTTCTGTCCTCAAGTTTATTGATTCTATATTTGTCATCTGCACTCTGCTTGAGTGAATCCTGCAAGATAAAAAAAAACAGTTACTATATTTTATAATTCTAAAATTTTCATTTGGTTCTTTTTTAATAGCATCTTAATTTATTGTTGTTAAGATATTCTTTTTTTTTTTTTTTTCATTTGTTTCAGAAGAATTCCTCAATGGTTTTTTAAGTAGTTTTACCTTTTTGGATTTAAAATGCTTACCAGATAATTGCAACATCTGATTCATCTCATGTTGGCATCTGTTGGTTGTCTTTTTCATTCTGATTGTGATTGTTCTTGTTCTCAGTGGAATGAGTGACATTTGAGTATCCTGGATATTTTGGATATTATATTATAAAACTCTGAATTCTATTCATCTTTTTTGGTATGCATTCTTCCACTGAGGTGTAGCAAAAGAGCTGAGTAGGTGTATATATTCAGTTTCAGTTCAGTTCAGTTCATTTCAGTCACTCGGTCATGTCCGACTCTTTGCGACCCTATGAATCACAGCATGCCGTACCTCCCTGTTCATCACCAACTCCCGGAGTACACCCAGACTCATGTCCATCCAGTCGGTGATGCCATCCAGCCATCTCATCCTCTGTCGTTCCCTTCTCCTCCTGCCCCCAACCCTTCCCAGCATCAGAGTCTTTTTCAATGAGTCAACTCTTCTCATGAGGTGGCTAAAGTACTGGAGTTTCAGCTTTAGCATCAGTCCTTCCAAAGAACACCCAGGACTTATCTCCTTTAGAATGGACTGGTTGGATGTCCTTGCAGTCCAAGGGACTCTCAAGAGTCTTCTCCAACACCACAGTTCAAAAGCATCAATTCTTCAGCGCTCAGCTTCCTTCACAGTCCAACTCTCACATCCATACATGACCACAGAAAAAACCATAGCCTTGACTAGATGGACCTTTGTTGGCAAAGTAATGTCTCTGCTTTTGAATATGCTATCTAGGTTGGTCATAACTTTCCTTCCAAGGAGTAAGCGTCTTTTAATTTCATGGCTGAAATCACCATCTGCAGTGATTTTGGAGCCCCCCAAAATAAAGTCTGACACTGTTTCTACTGTTTCCCCATCTATTTCCCATATTCAGTTTAGCACTGTGCAAATGTGGGACACTGATTCACAGTGCTTTGTGACAGATGGGTGGGGTAGAAGTCCAGTTTCATAGGGCCCCCTGACACCTTACCACTGCAGGTGGGGCATGGCTCAGACTGAGGTTTTCCTCTGAGAGATGCCAGCTGACACCAGGGGACTAGTGGTACCTTCTCCCCATCACTTCTTTCCACCTCTTGATGTCAGTTCTCTGTTGGACCCATTGACACTGGCGTGGGGATGTGAAGCAGCGTGATAATGAGACTTACTTGCCAATAAATTTCAACCTCACTGATACCACCTGGGCGGGGCAGTCAAAGCACCCTCTGCTTTTTTGGGCAAGAGGTGAGTATCAACTCCCCACAGAGCCATGCAGACATCAGTCTGGCAAGAGATTCAGAAATTTTGCCTGTTTTAGCCAGGTGAAAGTTGGAAGAATCTCCCTCTGCTTGGACCTACTGGCACCACTGGGTGGGGAGATTGAACTACCATTGTCCGCTGTCCCTGTGTTGGGGTGAAGGAAGTGAAGTAGTCGAGGATATGGAGATTAAAGATCAGCTCCTTCTTGGTCTAACTGAAACTGTGGAAGTGTGTGTGTGTGTGTGTGTGTGTGTGGTGTGGGGGGAGTGGATTTTCCTTTGGTGTGCTTGGCTTGAGCAGGGTAGATATTGCCAAACATTTTTGTTCTGTTATGCCACCCTTTTTCTGGTATTTTGACTAGGAGGAATAGGCTTTTCTTGAGAATTGTGTGTGTGTAGTCGCGGGTCTGTACCTGTTAGCAGTTCGGGGTTGGAGGCTTCTGCAGGGCCCTTTCTGAGATATTCAGAAGGCTGTGAGGAATGCAGGTAGCCAATCTCAAATCCCAGGGAGCCTCTACAGTCTGCCTTTTTCTTCCCGCCTTTCAGAGACCATGTAGAGGTGTCTTTCGTGTTATGTGGATGATAAGAGATTGGATCAGAAAGAAAGAGGCTAATTCATCTTGGACAATACTGAAAGTAACCAACTATATCTTTTCAAGAGCCTTCGTTTTAAAATTTTGTGAGATCCAAGTTACCATTTCCTTTTTCTTTCATGAGTCATAATCTCAAACTAAATAAAATGCTGCATGCATGCATGCTAAGTTGCTTACAGTAATGTCCGACTCTTTGTAACCCAATAGACTGTAGCCTGTCAGGTTCCTGGGATTCTTCAGGCAAGAATACTGGATTGAGTTGCCATGTCCTCCTTCAGGAGATCTTCCCGACCCAGGGATTGAACCCACGTCTCCTGCATTGCAGACAGTTCTTTACTGCTGAGCCACCGAGGAAGCTCCAAGTAAGACGTTAGCTGCTGATTTTTCATAAACGCTCTATGTCAGGTTTAAGAAGTTCCTTTCTATTTATTGTTTGTTGGGAATTTTTTATTAGTCATGTGTGTTGAATTTTGTCAAGTGTTTTTCATACATTTGTGAAATGATAGTATGTTTTTTCTTAGTTTATTAATATGATGAAGTACTTTGATTAATTTTTGCATGCTTAATTAACTTTGTATGTCTAGCCCAAATCCCACTTAGTCATAATAAATTGCACTTTTTATATTTATTGCATTAAACTTGCTACAATGTTATTTAGAACTTTTGCATGCATTTTCATTAGGGATATTGGTCTACAGTTTATTTTTTCTTATTATTTCTTTGTCAGCTTTTCCTTAGTACCACTTGGCTATACATTTACCAACTTTTCTAGACCTTCTCAATGCCCACAAACCTCATTTCTCTTTCTGTTTCAGCAAGTCTTCTTTTGATATATTCCCACTTTGCCAATAATAATTAAAGCCTCCGATGGTAGTAATTAACTTCAAGGTCAAGAATAAATTAGTATACATTTGAATTATAATCTTTTGATTTATAGTGGCCCAAAAATGAAGGTAATTAAATGTTACAGCATTAAACTGTGATCAGATCTTTAAGGATGAATATTCAACTAGTTCATTTAAATAAAAACCAAAATTAAACAAGACTTAAAAATTTTTTTTTTACTGAGGCATAGTTGTGTTACTTTCAGGCATATAGTAAAGTGATTCTCTTATATGTATGTATATATCTGTTCTTTTTCAGATTCTTTTCCTTTTTTGTTGTTCATTAATTAGTTAAGTCGTGTTCAACTTGGAGATGCTATGAACTTAAGCACACTAGGCTTCCTTGTCCTTCACCATCTCCTGAAGTTTGCTCAAACTCTTGTCCATTGAGTCAGTGATATCTAAGCATCTCATCCTCTGCCACTCCCTTCTCCTCTTGCCCTCAATCTTTCTTGAGTCAGGGTCTTTCCCAGTAAGTCAGTTCTCATCAGGTGGCCAAAGTATTGAAACTTCAGCTTCAGCATCAGTCCTTCCAATGAATATTCAGGTCTGATTTCCTTTAGGATTGACTGGTTTGATCTCCTTGCTGTTGAGGGATTCTCAAGAGTCTTTTCTAGCACCACTCTTCAAAAGCTTCAGTTCTTCTGTGCTCAGCATTCACTGAGTATAAAAATGAAAACTTTTATAGAAAATTTTTTATTATTCCCACACCAATTTTAAAAGGATTTTTCCCCCACCGTTGGAAAACTTTAGTGATCATGAAGAACGCAAACATGATACATACTTAAGCCTGTTCCTTTTTTTCCCCTGATGGTTGAACTTTCCTAAACTTTTGTGAACCAGTTATGCAAAGTGGCAATAATTAATTTGCCTCTTCCTACAAGTGAAAGCTTTTTACAAAGGATGGTTATTAAATAGTTAGTTTCTCTAAGGGGGATGGAAAAAGAGGAAATAAGTCCCTATTATTTGAAGAAATATGGGGTTTGAAGAACAAAAGAATGCAAATAATATCTTTGACCCTGGCTGTGGTACCACAAAGAGACTCTGCCTTCTCTTTCTCTTGGACAGTTTTCACACAGTGCAGTCCCTCATTCCCTGAATGCAATAACACCTTAAATTTGGTGTTTAAAGCAAGTAATCACTGCAAACTAATATTTGTTTAAAAAATAGTTATTAGATTCTTTGATAAATAGAACACGAATTTTCCATGCATTTCAAATTTTAAAATTGTTTTCCTTTGCTTCTAAAAAAATTAATGCAAATTTTTAAAAATTTTAGGTAATTTTAACTGTATTAATATTTTCAGGGCTACTCTTTTCTGAAATAGCCTTATTTGAAATGTTTCCGTCTCTCAAGCACTGTGGTTTCTATCTTCATCCCACATCTTGAAATGTGTCAGATGTTTAGTAGGATCTCAGATGCTCTCGTGCAAAGTTAAGTGACAATATAACCTGAATGGGAGCATTATTACAAAATAAGCTACTATTGAAACTTTGCACTCTATGACCCTTCTCAAGATTAAAAAAATTTTTTTAAATAATTTTATTTATTTTTGGCTGAGCTCAGTCTTCACTGCTTCTTGGACTTTTCTCTAGTTGAGGTGAGTCGGGTTGGTGCAGAGGCTCAGAAACTGTGTTTCCCAGACTCTGGAATATGGGATCTGTAGTTGTGGCGCAGAGACTTAGTTGCCGTGAGGCACGTGGGATCTTCCTAGACCACCTCCCACATTGGCAGGCCGATGCTTTGCCACTGAACCACCAAGGAAGCCCTCAGATATTTTAATAGTAAAGCCAAGAGGAGGTACTTTTCCTTAGGACCTTCCCTGTCCCTTCCATTTGCTACCTCTTGGTATTCCCCCAGACTGGATTTTCAAGATAACTCTAAGAACTTTCTGTTTTTCAAGAGTTGTTCAGAACTGTGGGCTTACCAATTAAACTGTTTTCAAATTATTTTTGGACCTTTAGAAAGTGTATTTTCTGTCTTTTCATAGTGTTTGAGCAGAAGATAAGGTGTTATATGTACTATTTTATCAGATATACACTTTAATCTTTGCAATAACTCTGGATGTTATCCATATATAACTTAAAAGAAAAAAAGAGGATGAATGAAATTCTACCTGGGAGGAATTAAGTGTCATATTCAAGATCACACAGCTAGTTGACAGCAGAGTATGTTCTGAATTCGAGGTGTTCTTGAACCCACCGTGAATACTATAGACATCCATGACAACCCACGATCTTGTCGTGAACTACAGTCAGGATAGTCTAGTGTCTGTTTAGAAGAATGGTCTACAGAGGTGGACATCATGCTCAGAAGAGTGCAAATTCATGCAGCAATTAAGACACTGTGAGGGTATATTTGTAAACCCTTTACAGCATTACCTAAAGTGATACATGTTCAATCATGGCAGATAAATAATAACTATGAAATGAATATTATTTTTCTACTTCCATGAGTTAGCAGATCTGCTTATCAGAACATTAGTGATAGAAGTGAAGTCTCAGCTTTCTTTTTGCACCAAATTAAAATTCCATGAATGCTATAAACCTTAAATTTCCATAGAAATAATATTAATATTTTCATTTTTTGACATATAAAGACAGTAAAATTAGATTGGAATTAGAATATTCTGAAATCTTTACAAAAGAGTAAAAGCTGCCCCAAATATCTACAACTTAAAAATCCCTTGCTTGGCTAAAAGTATAGCTGTATAGCTAACATTAATGTATATGAATTTTTATTTTTATACTTAAAGAAGGCTCTGTTTTATATTCTTTGTTAAAAGAAAATCCTACTGTTATTTCTTATGAGAAAGATCGACTCTGTTACTCATCATCTTATAGAAAAATGGAATTGTAGATATGTTGGTGAAATTGTCAAAATAATTACAATTTATCTCCCTGCATATTGTAGAGGAAGGAAAAATTTTTTTCCTCTACCCTTTGTTCTTTGGCTGTCCTAATAATCAGATTAACATAGGACAGATTAACAGGAGGAAAACAAATTTAATTACATACATATTGGGTTCTCATAAGAATAGGTGACCTACAGTCAGTCAGGTGATTGAAGCTTGTATGTTGCTCTGAGTTCAGGAGAGGGAGCAGGGATCTGGGACTTCAAAGAAGAGGAAGACAGGGAGGTGGGAAGAGCAAATGTTTGGTGAGTAACAGTAGCCCTGTCTTGCAGAGACAATGGACACAGAAAGGAATCTGATCTCCAAGCCCAGCTGAGCTTCCCCATCTCCCCCAACTTACCACACCTAGCCCAGAGTCTTCGTAATTATTTCCAGTGATAGTTTTCTTCCTGGACCAGGCCGCCTTTTAGGCAATCACGGGAAAGGCAAAAGTTTTTCCTGAATCTGCTGGGTCTTGATTGTCTTCAGCTCAAAGTAGTCCATGTGCCAAAGTTAACACATTTTGGAGAGACTTGTTCTGACCCCCTTCACTGTTTTCATTCCCTAAAAGACCTGATTAGCCTTTAGGTTTACCAGGCAGTCACAAAACTCTGTTTAATATAAGACTGAACATTGGTTCTCAATAAATGCTGCAAAAGCATCGCATAGGGTAACAGACTCTATGGATGTCTCTCTCAGTACTTTTGGAAGCCCTTTGAAGGCTGCTGTGGTTGCTGATGACAGTGACTCAGTATTGAAAACCTTTGGGCACCTGGAGCCACCTCATCCAGAAGGGCCTGTGGGTTCCATAGCCATTTCACGAGTGGTAGAGGTATCAGATACTCACTATTTTGCCTCCAGGTGGGAGATAGGAGCCTGGTATGATCTTACCAAATCAGAATGAGGCTGGGTGAAAACCAGAAGTCAATCCCTTGTTTAGCATCTCTGCTTTTTCATCTTATGTCTGTCTATTCTGCTGGTCACTCCCAACAGTACTCCCTTAAAAAAATAACTTCCAGAAAAATCTTACTATCAGGCTGTGTTGTTTAGAGAATAGACATAAGACATGTGGCAATTTAACCTATAGAATTATCTCCCTTGCCTATATTTCAAATTGCCTGGGTTCAGTTTTGAAATATAGGCCCTTTATAGTGATTAAGATTGCTGCTTGTGTTATTTGATTCAGTTTTTCCCTTTTTCTGTGCTCTTCTTTCATTGGCGGAAGAATACTGTGGTTATGTATTATAAAAATTACAAAGAATTTCACAAGCTGTTGAATGTGGAAAGAAAATGTTATTATTGGTATATTTGAAGAAATTCCTAAAAGAGCATGACATATAGCCTAGTCACAATTAATGATAATCTCTTCCTTTCTTCCTATATGCTTTATAAATAATTTTATAATCACTTTTCTGGCAGCTTCTCACTGTGTTTTTTATGTATTTGTCATTTTACCAGACTGGATGTACACCAGATATGAAAACAGAACCTGATTTTTTTACTCTCATCTTATGTGGATATCATTAATTTATAAAGAAGTTGTTTTGCTTTAAAAAAAAAAAAAAAAAAGACAAACAGCTGGCCTGATGGAAAATCTGCCCTGATCTACAGAGAGCAGGGAGTTCAGACATGATATAAATTGACAGAGGGTGAAAAAGTAATCTTCAAGCAGATAAGTTAGTGTGGCCAGGATGGGCAGGACATGATGGCATTTGCCAGATAGAGGAGAACACAGGGTATACAGTCACACACATTTGGAAATGGTGATGTTGGGAAATGATAATAATCAGCTTACCAGTGTTTACAGTAAAAGGAGTGCTCAAAAATATAGAAATGAAGTTTTAGATATGTGACATGTAAAGGAGGTCCATCTGCTTAGAGTCCTTTTCAGATTACTGTTCTGTCTCAGTTGATGTTTTCCTAAACACCAGTAGAGGCCTCCAGACACTTCACTAAGTAAACAAACGCACCATCCACACAGGGGAGCCCATGGTACCCATTGTGTCCACTGACATGGAGAGAAATCAGATGGAATTTTTGCTGAAGATGATTTCAGCCAGAGTCAGCTGTAATTAGAGGAGCTGCTGATCTTTGTTGTATAGCTTGCCCAAAAATCGATTACGAAAGAAAGATACTTGTTCTAGAATTGAAGGAGGTCATGGTATTTATAATTGTTGTTCTTTTAAACTGCATTTAACTGATTGTCACAAAGTGGGCATTTCTCTCTTAATAATCCATTATGTTATCAATAAGACAGTTCTAACTTGCCCAGTATTCTTAGAATCAAAATAAGAATACTGGAGAGAAATGGAAACCAGGTAATTAATTCATGGACTTCCAACCTGAGTTATTTGGCAAGTACCACATTTTTGTCTCAAGTTCTCAACTGAGCATAATCCTAAAAGAGGAAAAAAAAAAGTTTGCTAAAGAGGCATGACCCATGGAAGCGTCATAGAAAATGTAGCTAACTCATACAGAGCCTGCTAATGACAGTCTGAAGAACATCTTTTGTTTGGAAGTATGTGTGCATTTTTCTGTGTGGTTGGGAATAAGCACCAAGGTCTACATGATCATTATTGATTAACTATATATTTCCCCCACTCAGGTTTTAATGAATAATCATAATTAGAAGTACTCCAGTGCCCTGAGATGTCTACTGCTTCTGAGGTAAATCTTCAACAGATTCTGCATGTCACTGATAAAATCCACTCAGCCCCAAACCTTTATTAACTGCTTTAAGACTCCAGCAGCTTCTTTATACGTTAGACGCTTCTCTGACTGTACCTTTAGCTGACAGTATAAACATTCATTTTGTTGTCACATCAATTGATCTTAGCTAATTAGGAGCGTTTTAGGGGCCTTAATTTGATAAGGACGTGTGAATGCGTTTTCCCCCGCAGCAGGTTTGCTGTTTGCTGGGGTATTAGGGAAGTGTTAATCAGGCACAGTTCTTTTGTCGGGTTGATGGTTTTTAAGCAACATTCACCAAAGGAAACTCGCGCGGTCAGAGCAGAAGCTGGGATTGTGGCTGCTGGTGTGATTGGTCAGATCAGGTTAGCTGCCTCTAGAATCGGACAGAGGTGAACGTGCTGTGTACCCTTCCCGCACCAAATCTGACTTTTCCTTCAGCAAGTGTTCCTTACGGTGAAGGTCTTCCTCTCCGCATTTCAGAGCCTCTCTGGAGGAGGCTTTCTGTCTTCAGTCACTGTCATTCTCTAGCAGCCCTACAGTACCCAGTTTGGTGTTCATCCTGGCCCTTCTTAGTTTTAAAAGCCAAAAGCACAGCTTTTGAAAATTGCCTGGCCCTGAAGTACATGCAGAAACTCTTTGAACAGTTTGGGTCCTGGGATTTCTTTGTTCAGCCTCTCCTGCTGAAGGCAAAGCAGGGCTGGCTGGCTGGCTTTGGGTCAGCCAGGAGCAGTGAAGCAAAGGGAAACAAACAACAGAGCAGCTGAAATTCCCGCTTGGAGCTTATTTGTAGATGGAGCTCATACAGTGTCTTTTGTTTATTTGTGAGACTTTACTTAGGGAATGCATAAAAGGAACTTGAAGTAAGTAACCATTTAAGAAACTGAGGAAAAGGGATGTCTGATAACAGCATTTTCAATTTTAAGGCTGAGAGAAATGCTCATTTATATACTGTGAGTTTTTCTGCAAAGATACAGTTGCTTTCTAAGGCATATACATTGTGTTCCCTTTGTTTCTCTTGTAGCTTTATACTAACCATTTACACATTTGTCTTCCATCCTGCTTGTGATCAATCTATAAATAATAAGATCAAATAAAACAATCTCTGAATGTCCTCCAGTAATAACCATTTGATTCTGCAAATCAAACCTTGAATGTTAGCCTCATTACCAAAAGACCAGTTGAATTATTAAAACCTTCATTGAAAATACCTGCTATTATCTGCTGTTTGTAACTATCTTTGAGTCCTAGACTATATGTGCCTAAAATAAATGGAGGAAGGAAGCCCTTAAGAGAGTGCCTGGCTCTCTGAAAAAAATTTTTGATAAAGTGGAAAAAATATCATATTTGGAGTCTCCATCCATCTGTTGGTTATAAACTTGTTCACATGGCCTTTGTGACTTAACTGTCTTCTATGTAAGATGATAATGCCTATCTTCTGACATACTTAATGGTATTTTTTTTCCTTTTGTCATCCTACTGTTTGTCCTGATCTTTTTTACTTTTGAAAGTCACAACCATTTAACAATAGCTGGCAAATAATGAATATTTGTTTATGTGACTATTATCTGCTGTTGCTGCTGCTGCTAAGTTGCTTCAGTCATGTCCAACTCTGTAAGACCCCAAAGACGGCAGCCCACCAGGCTCCCTCTTTCCTGGGATTCTCCAGGCAAGAATACTAGACTGGGTTGCCATTTCCTTCTCCAATGCATGAAAGTGAAAAGTGAATGTAAAGTAGCTCAGTTGTGCCCGACTCTTAGCGACCCCAAAGACGGCAGCCCACCAGGCTCCCTCTTTCCTGGGATTCTCCAGGCAAGAATACTAGACTGGGTTGCCATTTCCTTCTCCAATGCATGAAAGTGAAAAGTGAATGTAAAGTAGCTCAGTTGTGCCCGACTCTTAGCGACCCCATAGACTGCAGCCTACCAGGCTCCTCTGTCCATGGGATTTTCCAGGCAGGAGTACTGGAGTGGGGTGCCGTCGCCTATCCCCTGTTAATATGAGCTCCATGAAGATGTGGCATCACTATGTGCGTCATTCACCACCGTGTCCCTATCACCTGCATGTAGCAGACATTCAATAAACATTTGTTGTACAACTTAATGCAATATCAGCTATTATGGCACCTAATGTTAATATTCTAATTTTTTTGTAGTTAAAATTTACTAGCTAAAATCCAACATAAACAAAAATTACATAAAAAGAAAGGCGGTATTTATATTTGTATTTGAAGTAAGGCTGAAAAAGAATTATGCAAACTTCCATCTGAAGAACACAGGAAAGTGCAAATCTAAACCAAAGAAAGGAAAAGAAGGAAATTCTAAAAATAAGATCAGAAATCAATGAAAAAGGAAACAAACTTAAAATAGAGAAAAATCAACAAACCAAATTTGATTTATTGAAGTACTAATAAAAGCAATAAATCTTTAACAAAAATGACCCAAAGGAAAAAGTATTACCAGTGTTAGAGATTAGAAAGATGGTCGATAATATAGATAACTAAAACGTTTAGAAAGGCAATATTGAGAAAACTTTAGGCATCTACCATGTAGAATAAATGGAAAAGTTTTATGAAAAACAACTTACCAGAAGTGATACAGTCTAAATGATCATATGTGTTTTGAAGAAATTAATATATTATTACTAAAACTTCCCACAGTAAACTTCAAGACAAAATGACTTCCTCATAAACACTTATTAATATTTATAAAGAATAAGCTTGTAAAAAATTACTCTAGAGTATAAAGAGGAAGATTTCTTAACATATGAACCCAGAACAACTTTAATACCAAAATCTGATCAGGACACTACAAAAAAGAAAAATTAGTAACCAAACAGATGTGAATGTCCCTTAAAATGAGGAAAAATAATACAGATTATATATCCATATCATCCATAATCCATGACAACACACATATACATATATATATATGTATATATATATATATATAATTTTTAGTGGGATTTATTGTAGTCATTTAAGAGTGGGTTAACTTTGAGATACTGGTCTGTGTCAAAATTATGTTCACAGCAGCACAATTTTTAAAAGTTACATACTAGAAACAACCCACATGTCCATTAATAGAAGAATGGGTATATAAATGGTGGTATGTTTATAAAATTAAACATTATGTAGCTATAAAGATAAATGAACTATATACAAGAACACAGATGAATGTCACAAAAAATAGTATTGAGCAAAAAGATGCAAGACAAAATATTCTAAATCAGATAGTGGTTAAGCTTGAGTGGAAGCAGAAATGACTGAGAGGCAGCAGGAATGAGGTTGGAAATTTTCTTTTTTGATGTGGGTGGTAGTTACTTAGATAGGTTCAGTGGTGAAAATTCATCACCATATTCATATGTTTACTGAATCCTTCTGGATGAATGTTTATACTTCAAAAGAATTTCAGATGCAACGCACACACACACTGTAATAATGTGGCCTGATACTTGGCCTACGAGCTCAGTGTTCATGTCTACGTGTATGGCTGCAGATTCCCTTTGTGATCACTCTGCTGCTGCTGCTGCTGCTAAGTCGCTTCAGTCGTGTCCGACTGTGTGTGACCCCACAGACGGCAGCCCCCCAGGCTCCCCCGTCCCTGGGATTCTCCAGGCAGGAACACCAGAGTGGGTTGCCTAGTGTCACACAAATCTTGTTTTGTAGAAATTAAGGGGAGAGATGATGAGAACTAAGTTGCTTAGTATGGACAACAGGTGTTCATAAGTGTTAGTCAGTCATGTCCAACTCTTTGCAGCCTCATGGACTGTAGCCCTCCAGGTTCCTCTGTCCATGGAATTCTCCAGGCAAGACGAATGGAGTGGGTTGCCATTCCTTTCTCCAGGGGTTTTTCCCGATCCAGAGATGGAACGTGGGTCTCCTGCATTGCAGGCATATTCTGTACCATCTGAGCCACCAGCGTGTAAATAGATCTGAGTTCATGATATGCATATGGGTTTTTCCAAACTTATTTTTTTCTCTTAAGGATTTACATTGTAATCATTCTTCAGTGCTACTAAGTAAAAATATATCATCATTTTCATGTACAAACAGCATTTTATCACATAGCTATATGAAAATCGATTAAAAACAATACCTTTATCTGAACATTTTAGGTGGTTTTCCAATTGCAGTCATTCTAAACAGTGCCTGCATGGACTCACTTTGCAATGACTGGAGTACACCACTTCTGGCAGTGTGTCATATACATTATGTTCCACTGTCACTCAACACCCAAAACTACCATGGCAATGAGAAATGCCCTCCAATTGTATCTGCAGATCTTAATCATTCCACTCTGCTTTCCCAAAATGGCACCACAGAAGATTTAAAATAATGTTCCTAGAGACCATTCCTGTTTAGAGATCTTTGTTTTTGTTGTTCTCTCTCTAATAGAGATCTTAGGTCTAGATAAACAATTCAAAATTCATTACTTAAACTCTGTTTTATTTGCTGAGGAGACTGGGATATTATGGAGCAATTCTAAAACATTCCAGTAATTAATATTTTGCACATTTTTAACCTAAAAATGAGGTGCTCATTTTGCAAGCATGTTTTAAATTCCTAGTGATGCCTCAACTTTCCAGGTTTTCTTATTCCAATAGGACCAAATTCTCATTAAAAAAAAAGGAAAGATACAAAAGAAGAGCTCTAAAAATATAATGATCTCTCATTTTATTTGACACTATATTTCCACCTTGAGTGAATTCACATTATACTTTTAAGGTGGTAAATAGATGTTCATAATTCATTAATCCATAATTCAAAAGAAAGGGTAAACTATGTTTCTGTGCCAATGTTTATTTAAACTACTGTGAAAAGAGTGTGATTCTGACTTGATGCAGCAAGATTACTCTCAGAAGGAAAACAAAATAGTCCTTTTTCACATGAGATGCAGCATCTACACCGCCGAACACAGTTGACTGTTTGCCACAGTTAAGACAAAGAGGAGACATTCATTGAGAAAATTGCATAAAGCAAACCTGGCCAGAGAACTCAAACCCAGTAAAACTAGACTTGGGTCAAGAAAGGAAGGAAATTTTCTCCTCAAAATGCATGGAAGATGACATCTCTTTCCTTTAAAATACTTAAGTAAGATGAAAGTGAAATTGAAACTGCAAGTCGCTCAGTCGTGTCCGACTCTTGCGACCCCATGGACTATAGAGTCCATGGAATTCTCCAGGCCAGAATACTGGAGTGGGTAACCTTTCCCTTCTCCAGGGGATCCTCCCAACCCAGGGATTGAACTGAGATCTCCTACATGGTAGGTGGATTCTTTACCACCTGAGTCACAAGGAAAGGCCAAGAATACTGAAGTGGGTAGCCTATCCCTTCTCCAGTAGATCTTCTTGACCCAGGAATTGAATGCAGGGCTCTCCTGAATTACAGGTGGATTCTTTACCAACTGAGCTATCAGGGAAGCCCTGGTAAGATAAGCCAATTCATAACACTGTGCAGGAAAATAAGTCTTAAGGAATTACTGATTTACAGAGGTCTTGTATCCATTTCTTTTTCTTTAATCTGTCCTTTTTACTCTGGTTTATAATGAATTCAGTCTGCTTGAGGGCCTGAGTAAAATTTCATAAAAACAAAATGAGTAGACTGGAAAAGTGAGCCATCACGTATTTTTATTTTTCCATGCCTTTGAGAGAAATTCTTCATGACTCTGTTCTCTAATACCAAGGTAACTTTGAATAGCCATCATTTGGGGGTAATTTGCTCTGATATCCTTGTTCACTGACCCTAGACATGTGCTAAAGGGTGTTTTTTGTCCCTCCCTTTAAAACTGCTGATCACATCAGATTTTCCATAAGAGACATAGATCTGTTTCAAAATCCAAAGAAAGGTGACAACATAGTAGGATGAATGCACTAATCATTCTTCCAATAAAATCTGCAAAAATTTTTAAATGAACATCTGTTTGAAGAATAGAGCTATTAAAGAGAATGTTCTGTACAAACAGTATGCCATGCAGAATAGTTGTACAATAATGCTGTGAAATTGTTTAATTAACTCATAAAAGAGGGAATCTAGTAAAGGAAATGTATGCAGTGCACTCTGGAGATATTTGACAGTCTTCAAGAGCAGATGTGATTATGATTATAATTATTTTAGTAAATTGAGCCATAATTTCTCTTTCTGTTGTAAAATAAGGTAAAGTATATTATGAATCTTAAGTAGAAAATAACCTTAAACATAAATAATTCATGCAAATCTTGACTTTTGTTGTAGGTTCTGCACTGCTATCATTTCCTTTTCTTTCACTGAGGTGTACTTTTGTAAATACAACTGAGAAGAGTAAGCATTCAGCATGGAACTAGGGTGGATTTTATGTGTACTCTGTGGTAATTGGCCACAATATTTTGTAGACATGACTTTCACCATAGATTTGAGCTCAGTCGCTTCAGTCATGTCTGACTCTGTGACCCTATAGACTATAGCTCACCAGGCTCCCCTGTTCATAAGATTTTCCAGGCAAGAATATTGGAGTGGGTTGCCCTGCCCTCCTCCATGGGATCTTCCTGACCCAGGGATCAAACCTGGGTCGTTTATGTTTTCTGCATTGGCAGACAGATTCTTTGCCACTAGTGCCACCTAGGAACCCCACCACAGATTTAGATGACCACAAAAATAATTTTTTATTTCTAGAAAAGTGTCAATTATTTGTAAGATCATGATGTATAGGGCAAGTGGAAAGTTGCCTGTCTGACTCTTTGCAACCCCATGGACTATACAGTCCATGGAATTCTCCAGGCCGGAATACTAGAGTGGGAAGCCGTTCCCTTCCCCAGGGGATCTTCCCAACCCAGGGATCAAACGTATGGAGTGATTTTATTTTGTTACCAGAGAAATTTGATCAGAGACCCTACAGTATTGAACATGAAGGTTACGACAGCATTTTGTATGTGTGAGGTCAACCAGTTTGACTCAAAGTGGATTCACTGGCCAGACATTATACATCAAGTTTGTTAAATGTTGCTATGAAAATGTATTAGATCTATGCCCCCTATTATTTTTCATCCTTCTCTATTTTGGAAATTGCATATTTTATATTTATAACTTTAGTTAGTAATTACATAAATGTTATATTTTCTGTGTATTGCCTTTATCACTCTTATTAACTAAAACTACTGCTAGATGGAAATTAATCAGACAAATTAGTATGCTTACTCATGAAACCTAGATTATAGTAAACCCCAAGATTAAGACTAATGAAACAATTACTTATTTAATCATTATTAAAAATGGGAACAGTGCTCAGATACCTGACAGTAAATGCAGCAAACAGTGGAAGTAGACAAATGAATGTGTTCTCCTTGACTGCTCTTTCATGAAAGCAAGATTATTATCACCTGCTGGGCATTCTGCTTTCATATTCAACATTTTCCCTAGGGAAAGGAAAGGTCTCTTCTTACTAGGAAAAGAGAAAATCTAATTTCTCCAACAGACTTCTTTCTTTGAAATTTAAGCTATTCTGACTCTGACTTTTCACAATTTAAGATGTATGTAAAAATGTTCATAAGTCAATACTGTAGATATTTATTATGGGCATCTATATTAGAAGTATACATATGCACTTTAGGGATTTCTTAAAACAAACTGAATTTTTAAATTTAAGTAAAACATGCATTAGAAAGCAAATGTACTACAAGACTGATATTGAGAACCCATGATCTTCTCTATGTGTCGTTGCAGTCACCTTCCCTGAGCCTAGGGACAACCATCTTCAATCATCCCTGCTTTTAGGTCTTTAGGTGGTTGCCTTAATGTTTGACTTCCTTTCTTATTTCCCACCTTTAGAGATTAGCATTTTTCTACTATACTAGCTGAAGATTTTATTCATTTTACTTCTCACCACCTATTCCCTCTCCAGCTAAAATAGTTCTGTATTTAAAACTTTATTAGCTACTTTTGAAAATCTAAACAATTATATTAAAAATTATCTGTTCTATCATATTCAAAATACCATCTCTTGATTCTCCATAGTGTGAGGTGGGAAATTCAGGATTCCTAACACTTCTTTCGGAGAAGGCAATGGCACCCCACTCCAGTACTCTTGCCTGGAAAATCCCATGGATGGAGGTGCCTGGTAGGCTGCAGTCCACGGGGTCGCTAAGAGTCAGACATGGCTGAACAACTTAACTTTCACTTTTCACTTTCATGCATTGGAAAAGGAAATGGCAACCCACTCCAGTGTTCTTGCCTGGAGAATCCCAGGGACAGGGGAGCCTGGGGGCTGCCGTCTATGGGGTCACACAGTGTCGGACACGACTGAAGTGACTTAGCAGCAACACTTCTTTACTCTTCTTTCCACCATGCTTGGTTACTGGATAAAATATAAGATACTCAGTTTAAATTTGAATAGATAAACAGCTAATTTTTCAGTAAAATATGTCCAACTCTTGGAGACTGAATGGCAACCCACTCCAGTACTCTTGCCTGGAGAATCCCATGGAGAGAGGAGCCTGGTAGGCTACAGTCCATGGGGTCGCAAAGAGTCAGACACGACTGAGCGACTTCACTTTCACTTTTCACTGTGTGAAACATTTATATGGAAAAAGTAATCATTTGGAAAATGGAAAGCTGGGTAAGTGTTTTATTAACTAGACGTGAAAAGGAGGAATTTATTGAAGAGATACAAAACCAGGACAACCAGTTTACCTACATAATCCCAGTGTTAGGGGCTTGGGGTACCAGATACGTCTACATTAGGTTTAGGAGATGAGGCCAAAATCATGAAGATTGGTGGAAAGTTCTATTTAAGGACCAGGCTAAATCCCAAGTCCCATTCGGCAGAGGAAATGAACTTTTTGTTTTTGGCAGATTTCATCCAGGGAGACTCTTAACTCAGGGAGAACAAGCAAAACCAAGCACAAGGGTGTGGCCCTACATAGGGAACAAGATTAAGTGAAAGTCTATTCTGTACTGGGAGTCTTCCAGCTCTTTTTTCCTTTTGGCTCTCAGAATGCTGATGGCAGCACAATTTATCAATGTAGGGAGTTCCTTTTCTGGGCTCAAAAGACTGGTTCAAAACAAGAGATCTACAAAACTCTCATTAGGTCTTCTCAAGTGAAATAGCATAGTCTCCACTTTACCACTCATGGTAAAAGCCATCAATCCACAGCTTTTTTTTTTTTTTTTTCAAAGAGAGTGTTAGGCTATTACTCTTAAATATAAATTGCTGGGCATGGGAAGCCAAACATTGAAAATCTCCAATGTAGAAGGCAAAGACCAAGAAGAACAAGAAGAAAATGGAGACTCAGAGAAAGCAAATCTGATAAAAGAAAGAGAATACAACTTAAAATACAAAAGCGCTACAAGCGAAGTTCTTGGTAAGATAAGATATTGCATTTGAAACAAGAACAGGGTACATTTACAAGGGAGCATTACTTGAACATGAATGGCTGTGTCTGGGGAATTTATAATTTCCTTGGTTCTGTCTCACCACAGCAAGAATTTGAAGTGACAGACGGACTGGTGTTATGGCTCAGTTTTACTGGCAACCAGGCCCGGCATGAGGACGGGCTGACCCAAAGACAAGAAGAGAAGCCCCCACTCAATTTTGGCTCCTCTTTTTATGTGTTTTTCTCCCCTCCCTGAGCCTGCCCTATGTAGACTGGGCTAGCCACGAGGGGCTGTTATACCTGAGGTCCTCACTCTGGTCCTCAGACCCTCCTTTGTTCTATTTTCGTGGGCTTTTCCCATCTTTGTCTTTTAGCCACTGCCATTCTGGACTCCTTTTTCCTATTCTACCTACCTAACAATATCATACAATTCAAGTATTAGCATTTTTCAACAGAAACATTGAAACCTAGAAAACAGAAGAGCACTGTGCAAAAATCTTGATAGCAAATAATTTCTGCCCTAGAACACTGTAAAATAAATAATAATATAATGCCATATGAATCCAGTTTTAAAAAAATGCATCAGAGTAATTTCAAGTACACAGACATGGACATTTAATAAGTTAGAGGAAAGGTAATATATTGGGTTGGCCAAAAATATCACTCATTCAGGTTTTTGCATAACATCTTATGGAAAAACTTTGAAGAAACTTTTGCTTACCCCAGTATTTTTCTGGAGCAATTAACAATAGTGTAATTTGAAAGTGGATAAGAAATAGGAAGTGAACCATGAATATGGCAGTTTCTTTGTGCTCACAGCCCTGTGGCCTTTATGGGGAGCAGGAGTAGGTCTGTGTGAAGGATTCTTGTTGAGCGGAAAGGCAGAGGTACCACCAGGCTTCCTCTAGTTATAGGAGCCATAGACACTGATGACTCAGAGACTGGATGCAGTGCATCCTTTTTCAACTTGGTTTTCAAAAGCCTGGAAAATGTATCACCACTGACATGAAAACAGTTGCTGCATTTTGCAGACCACGGCAATTCTTTAGGACTCAACAATTTGGAGTGATTATCAAGTGTCACAGAAAGACCTGGTTTTGTTTGGTGAAGTCTTGAGATAAAGAAAGGAAAAAGAGAAGTATATATATGTGCTTGTGATGGATAGGCCTTAAGACACTTCCACATACTCTTATATAATAAATCTTCCCCAAGACAATGGGAACTTAATACAATACTGACACATATGGCAAAGAAAAGTAACTCTTAAATTTACTAAGAGACATCACAGTTTTATTAAGCCAGTGCTGAGCTGAGTAGAGGGCTTCCCTGATAGCTCAGTTGGTAAAGAGCTGAGTAAAATTCACTTTTAAAAAATATGGTTAGTAGGATACCGCCAGCAATACAAAAATTAAGCTGCACTAATAAAATTATAGGGTCCAGATCAAGGAAGACAATGATTTCATTGTTCTTTGCCTAGGTCATACCACATTTGGAGTGTTGTGGGATCTGGTCAAATTGGGGCACAAGTTGTATAAAGGGAAAAGAACTGTGAAGATAATCAAAATCAGATAGTATGAGGAATATTTAGAAGAACCAAGGTTATGCCTGGAAGAAGGAAGACTGATTGAAACACATTTTTGCTATTTTGCCACATTTAAAGCACTCTTGTATAAAGAAAGGAATGGATTTTATTCTGAATTACTTCTGAGACAGGAAATGACACATGGAAAATTTAGGAAGAACTTGAGGAGTGATTTCTAGTAAATAGTAAGTGGTAGAATACCATGTCTCACATATTACGTACTGACCTTCATGGAACTGTTTAAGGCGCAACCATATTGATCATCAGTATGCACTTCGAGAGAGGATTCCCATGTTGCAATAGAGGTTGGACCAGCTGCAACTTAAAATCTGATCTAGGCCTAATATTCTAGGTTTTTATGTATGTAAGTCTTGATACTGTCTCCGAATGCTGATTATTAAATAAATAAATATTGGACATCTATATGTCAGGGAACAAAATAGACCTTGTCCTACACTTCTGGAATGTTAAATCCAACAGAAGAGCTAGTAATTAAGCAGATAATTTTATAAATAATTTCAATTGTAATGAACATTATGAAGAAGTCAAGAATAGTATAGCAACATATAACACAAGATCTAATCAAGTTTGGAGGGAGGGGGAAGATTTTAAAGAAGTTATGTGTAAGCTGAGACCCAAAGGCTGAATTAGCCAGTGGAAAACTGTTGCTGATTCAGAGTCAAGGTCCAGAGAAGTTAGAAAACTGCCCATATCGGAACAAGAAATTGTAGCACTCAGCTAATCTTAACAATGTTCCTTAGGACCACCCTTGTTTGTTGATGTGCTATTGATGTTGGCTGAAAGTCACTGTTTCTGCTTTATAGGACGTCCTTTTTGCTCAGAGCCTAGTTGACTTCTCTGGGTTCATATTTTGAGTCCTCTTAGTGTGACTGATTTTGTTGTTGTTGGCTAGGATCTACTAATCTGTGCTGTAGGTACTCAAATAAGTCAGATTCTGAGTTATAGCCATAAAAGCAGGTGAGATTTCTTTCCTGCTCTTGCTTTAGAGCTAGAAATACTGTGATTTAAATACCCTCTGCAAAACAAAGAAGTGAGTGAAGAATGGCTCTAGGAGTAAATGAACCCGTCCTTCTCCTTAGTGTATTTCAGAAAACTGCAAGTGAAATCTTTCATCTAAATTAAAAATGGACCCTCACAAAACTTCAAAGAATCTGATGGTATGAAAGGAGTAACCAGGGCTTATGAAGTGCTGGTGAATAATTACAATCTGAGATTTACTGGTGACCACCCTTGTGTCGTTAAAAGGTTGGCGGATCAGGAAAAAAAAAAAAAAAAAAAGCAGACATTGGCTAGAGAGAGGACTCTTGAGCCACTCAGTCTTTTGAAATTCCCACGGAGTTTTCCAAGGGGAAATTTGGCATTTGGACTTTGTGACATTGGCAGGTTAATTAGAACAGGGGGCTGTGATCACTTATCTTAATTGCCTCTGTTTTCTGGTTGATATTAGACTTGTGTACCAGGTGGCTGGTGACTTGTAACAGATAAATAAAGAATGTAGCGGGAAAATACTGAAGGTCATTTTTAGTAACAATTAGATAATCGAGGTTAGAATTAGGATGAAGACCCCTTTCTCAACAGTCTCTTCTCTGAAATATACCATTCTTCAAGGTCTCATGGGCTTCCAGGAACATAGTATAATATATTTTCTACTTGCTCTGTTAGATAAGATCAAGAGACTTGAGAGGGACGATGACAGCTATGGAGGGAGACGAGAGAATCTGGCAGGAGAGATTAGCCCCAGCAAAGTGGAAATTGGAGCAATAATGTAGTGTTTGGCCAAATTACATAAATTATTCAAGTTCTTCATTTTCTGAATGGATTTTTCTTTTCCATCGAATGATTTTACAATTTTAAGTTTTTAATATATTTTTATCCAAGTGGCTTTTATTGGATACTTACCTATACAATTCTAATATTGTTGAGTATTTTTCTGCATGTTTGAAGTTCGGTCACCCACTGATAATATCTTCAGACTTCAATGAATGGTTGAAAGAATGAGGCACAGTTATTGTTTTTCCCCCTTGCACTCTTATTATTATGTAGTAATTATAGTATGATGCAAAGGAAGCAATTTGCCTTGATATTTCACCAGACCAAAATTATTTTTGATTAGGCATTTATTTGCATCTCAATTCTTTAAGGAATTTAAAATTTCACTTGAATACAGAATGTGTATCTTGAATACAAAAATACTTTGAAATTCTTATATGAATGAAGTTTCTGATTCAAAGACTAGGTTCATGCAAGGGTCATTGTTTTGTTAATTTTTCATTACAGCGTCCAAATTGATGGGTATGTATCAATGTAACAGATTTCAGAGGCAAAATAAGTCTGTATATTTAATTCTAGCCACAACATGTTTCAGTAGTTCAGTGTCTGCTGTGTGGCAAGACTGAGAAAGTTTCTTAATCAAATTTTCTACAAATCTTTGATGTCTGCTTATTTATTTTCTGCACAACAGCAGTCTCTTCATGTTTGATGTCCCAGTAGCCAGAGCCGGTTGCTATTAGTCTGATTATAGAAAGAGAGGTGTCCTCACGGGGAACCCAGTTGGATGTTTCCTGCTTTCTGTCTTAGTTTCTCTCATGGTTGGAGAGAAAGGAGGAAGAGCACATGATAGAATCCGCAATTGTTTGCACTACTGGCAGAGCCTCAAATGATATTTATTCTATCAGAGTCACTTCCAACCAGAGGACTCATTTTTTTGTAGCAGATGGAAGGGGGACTGCATGCAAATCCTTGGATTAAACATATTTTAGTGCTTTGAAACCCTGTCCATGTAACAGCGTTGTTTTTAGATCTATTTTGCTGCTGTCACATTGGTGCTTTAATTAGAATAATTAGTAAGAAAAAAAAAAAAACTAAAGTGATTTGTTTGGCTATGGTTCCCTACCAGATATTTGAATAGAAATCAGGTGACTATTAGGATGTAAGGAAAAAGTACAGAAGTTTGGGAATTAGGCATGTTTTAAGAACTGTTATGTTTTTATGATTCTGGTTCTATATTCACCTTCTTAAAAGATTATGGGACTGATATTTCTCCACTTTTCATGAAAGAGAATTAGATTAATTGTTAGTGGACACCACTGGGGAACCTTTACTTAAAATTTACTTTTGAGTTTATTCCTGGAAAGGAATGGAACTGGCAAGAATAAGTCAGTTTTCTATTATATCTGATGACTGTTTCCAGGAAAGTTTGGTTAGCCAAGTCTCATGCATTATTAAGTCTCTGTTGTAAATTTCCAAAAGAGATGTCTCCCCATGGAAATTATTAAACTTGTTTTTATAATATTGGCATCTGTAAGCTGTTCATGGTACAAAGAATAAACTCTTGAGAAGGAGACTTAAAAGATATATATCCCAAGATCCAGCAAATGGAAAACACTCTCCTCCACAATTGGAAGATCTAACTGTCCCCACTATTGTATACTGGATGGTGGGAAAAAAATCATTCCATACAACATTGTAAATCAACCATATTTCAATAAAAAAAATTTAAAAGGACCCAGGAGTGGAGACACACATAATAGTGTTAAATGAGAAATCAAGTTGCTAAACAGTTTGGATTGCAAGATCCCATATGTGTACATGCAAATTATATATGCAAAGAAAAGACTAGAAATAAACATATCAACTATAAAAAGTTTAAAAAAATTATGCCAGAAGTGAGATAGGCATTTTGTATTCAGTGTTTTTCATGATCTCTGATTAGATTGGACTTGACTTTAATTCTTGTATTCTAATTTAAAATGATCAAAATCAGCAATTTATCATAATCATTAGACACCTGAAACATTCAAAGTAGAATAAGGATGGATTTTATTCATTTATATAATCATTAATTCAACAAGTATTTATTGAGCATCTTGTAAGGACCAGATGCAGGTATCTATGGGAAAAGTGAGTGAAATAAACATATTTCTACTTTCATGGAACTGGAACTTTTCACTATAATGAATACAAAATCATGGGAACCATCTTTTTAATGTCATGCTTTCTGTTAGAAAAGGAAAACTTCGGGGTAACTCTTAGCAGGTCATGCAGTCAAGATATTTTGAGGATTTGATCAAATATGCTAGTATTGATCCATGCACCATCTCAGTTTCTGATTTACTTTGATAACACTTTTTAGATAGGTGCAGACTTTGTTTAATGTTGGGCCCTACGATAATGTTAATTTACTTTAAAAAGATTTAACTTATGTCAATGACTGTATTGGTTCTGATACTTAAGGTGCTCAGTTGCAATATTAGCTAAACTCCTTTTGTGGCCTTGTAGAACTTAGAATTTACTGAAGACTCATAATCATGAGTCCTGCAAAGCTATATCAGCTGCTTTTTAAAAATTCACTTCATAGCTTTTAAGAAGATACAGTCAATGACTTTGCACCCATTCAATGTGGATATTCTTACTAATAAATATGGAACTCTTTAGTTATATAGTTAATATGACTAATTTGCTTCAGATCTCAAATGAGAGACAACATTTGATAGCTTGTAGAACATGATGAAGAGTTGACCCATTGGAAAAGACTCTGATGCTGGGAGGGACCGGGGGCAGGAGGAGAAGGGGATGACAGAGGATGAGATGGCTGGATGGCATCACTGACTCAAAGGACATGAGTCTGAGTGAACTCCGGGAGTTGGTGATGGACAGAGAGGCCTGGCGTGCTGTGATTCATGGGGTCACAAAGATTCGGACACGACTGAGCGACTGAACTGAACTGAACTGAGAGCATGACAACCATATTTTTATTCCATTTCCAGATGATGTTACTGTTTAGAGTACATGTGACCATGATAATTGGTATATAATAAATATATTGTTCATCCTAGTCTATTTTTTAGGATAATGGTTAAAAAGCATACATATTATGTCTGTGTGTTCAAAGTGAGGTGACAACTCTGACAATTATATGGTTCATGCAGTTAGCTTAAGCTATAAATATTCGATATGTTACACTGTAATATAAATCTTTAATTAGTTGTTAGCTCTGCTGCAACTAATTATTTTACTAAAATAAAATATCTAAAAATGTGAATTATTTAATTTTTAAAATGTATTAGAATTCAAGGTTATCTTTATAATAATCTTATTAATTATTATATATTATAAACCTTCTTGAGAAGAGAAAGAAATGGAATTTGCTTATAAACCTGAGTGTTCCTCAGGGAGGGGGTGGAATTTGTGACTTGTGTTTATCCAGTGTACATGATGGAAGCATGTGTGATAGACTTTGGCCCAAGCAACCCTGGAACACCAGTACTATTAAGAAGAGATCTGCTTCTCTGACTGCCCAAAGCCCCTTGCTCCACCACTATACTCTCATTTAACATTGTTCTGAAATTTGTATTTAAACACTTTATAAGAGATAATCACTAACTATACAGACTCAGAAAGGAAATGACTGGGGGAAAATTTTTCATTGCACACAGAAAACATTTAATTTATAATTTTCAAACCTTCTATCTCTTTATTCCTTAACCACCATATTTACCTCTTGATTTAGATACATTTTATTGTCTTTTGTTCTAATGGTTCTGTACCTTTATTATAGACTGTTTCGGGAATAGGTTACTTATTCAAAGTAACCTTAGTTACTTGGTCAAAGAATAGGCAAACTGACTTTGGCAGCAGTGGGGTTCACACCTACATCCCAAAAGAGACTGGAATTAGAACATACTGTGGAAAAATAGAGAAATATGTAAAACGTGTCTGAATTTGCAAACTTTAAATATTCAAACTTTAATATGGTGTAGCAGAGCATTAAGTATCCATGTCTGGAGATTTTCATAATGGAAAGTAGGGAGTTAGAATGATTTTGAGAGTTTGTTTATAGAGGAAGAATGCTCCCTACTACATTAGAAAGAAAAGTTACATCCTACAGAGTATTTGTAACATGTAGAGTTTTGGTAAAATTCTGTTGATTGACATTGAACTATGGGTGAATGTCATGAAATTCAATGCAAAGCTTTGGAACACAGGCAACAATTTTCTCTTGAGATAACTATTATAATTGGCTTAGGAATTTGGTTTGAAATAGAATCTCCAGATTGTTCTCACTTACTAAGAGAAGACTATGCCCTCATGCCTTTAAAAATTGAATAAAGCATGAATACATTCTCCCAGAAGACAGATGTATTTTATTAGAATCAAGCTAGTTTACTAATATTATATTAAAGCAAAATTCCAACCACAGTTGGTAGAATAAAGTAGTTTATTAGAATAAAATGATTTATTTAGAATAAAGGAAAGGGAATACTCTTTCCTTCTTACATTTTTTTCCATCTTCCTTTTTGCAACTCATAGACACTCAAGAAAAAAAAAATGTCTAATTTAAAGGTAGTGGACAACAACTTTGGTAACTATAGATTTCTTTGCCAAGAAAAGTTATTCTTGACATTTAGACTTTTTCTATTGAATACGAATCCCATGCAAGATCCTTTACTTGATAGTATTGAAATTCTTCCACTGTGGTCAGATTGTACTATGCAAAGAGAATGATGACAGTATCTGTCTCATAATGTTGCTTTAACTGTTCATATTTATAAAGAACTCAAGCTAACACTTGGGACACGGTAAATACTAAAGAAGTCCTTGGTCACTCAATCAGTCCCTGTTCTTTCTATGGTATATTAATTTCTATTTCCATTCTAGAGTGCATAACATTCTCTCTACTTGGATTTGCACCCCTCTTTCTGAAAGAGATGGGAGTAGCAGACCACCTGAACTGCCTCTTGAGAAACGTGTATGCAGGACAGGAAGCAACAGTTAGAACTGGACATGGAACAACAGACTGATTCCAAATAAGAAAAGGAGTATGTCAAGGCTATATATTGTCACCCTGCTTATTTAACTTATATGCAGAATACATCATGTGAAATTCTGGGCTGAATGAAGGACAAACTGGAATCAAGACTGCCGGGAGAAATATCAGTAACCTCAAGGATGCAGATGACACCACCCTTATGGCAGAAAGTGAAGTAGAACTAAAGAGCCTCTTGATGAAAGTGAAAGAGGAGGAGTGTAAAAAGATGGCTTAAAGCTCAACGTTCAGAAAACTAAGATCATGGTATCTGGTCCCATTCAGTTCAGTTCAGTTCAGTCACTCAGTCATGTTCGACTCTTTGAGACCCCATGAATTGCAGCACACCAGGCCTCCCTGTCTATCACCAACTCCCGGAGTTCACCCAAACTCATGTCCATCGAGTCGGTGATGCCATCCAGTCATCTCATCCTCTGTCGTCCCCTTCTCCTCCTGCCCTCAATCTCTCCCAGCATTAGGGTCTTTTCCAACGAGTCAACTCTTCGCATGAGGTGGCCAAAATATTGGAGTTTCAGTTTTAATATCAGTCCTTCCAATGAACACCCAGGACTGATCTGGTTTAGCATGGACTGGTTGGATCTCCTTGAAGTCCAAAGGACTCTCAAGAGTCTTCTCCAACACCACAGTTCAAAAGTATTGATTCTTCTGCACTCAGCTTTCTTTATAATCCACTGCTCACATCCATACACGACTACTGGAAAAACCATAGTCTTGACTAGACGCCGCAGAAGCTACCCCACGTCCAAGGTAAGGAGCAGCAGCTGCACTTTGCTGAAACAGCTGTGAAGAGATACCCCATGTCCAAGGTAAGAGAAACTCAAATAAGTTGGTAGGTGCTGAGAGAGGGCATCAGAGGGCAGACAGACTGAAACCATAATCACAGAAAACTAGCCAATCAGATCACATGGACCACATGGCTTGTCTAACTAAGCCATACCTTGTGGGGCCACCCAAGATGGACAGGTCATGGTGGAGAGGTCTGACAGAATGTGATCCACTGGAAAGGGGAATAGAAAACCATTTCAGTATTCTTTCCTTGAGAACCTCATGAACAGTATGAAAAGGCAAAAAGATAGGACACTGAAATATGTACTCCCCAAGTTAGTACGTGCCAAATATGCTACTGGAGATCAGTGGAGAAATAACTCCAGAAAGAATGAAGGGATGGAGCCAAAGCAAAAACAACACTCAGTTGTGGATGTAACTGGTGATAGGAGCAAGGTCCAATGCTGTAAAGAGCAATATTGCATAGGAACCTGGCATGTTAGGTCCATGAATCAAGGCAAATTGGAAGTGGTCAAACAGGAGATGGTAAGAGTGAATATCAACATTCTAGGAAGCAGCGAACTAAGGTGGACTGGAATGGGTGAAGTTAACTCAGATGAGTTATATCTACTACTGTGGGCAGGAATCCCTTAGAAGAAATGGAGTAGCCATCATAGTCAACAAAAGAGTCTGAAATGCAGTACTTGGATGCAATCTCAAAACGACAGAATGATCTCTGTTTATTTCCAAGGCAAACCGTTCAATATCATGGTAATCCAAGCTTATGCCCCAACCAGTAATGCTGAAGAAGCTGAAGTTGAATGGTTCTATGAAGACCTATAGGATCTTTTAGAACCAATATCCTAAAAAGATGTCCTTTTCATTATAGAGGACTGGAATGCAAAAGTAGAAAGTCAAGAAACACCTGGAGTAACAGGCAAATTTGGCCTTGAAGTACAGAATGAAGCAGGGCAAAGGCTAATAGAGTTTTGCCAAGAGAACACACTGGTCATAGCAAACACCCTCTTCCAATAACACATGAGAAGATTCTACACATGGACATCACCAGATGGTCAGCACTGAAGTCAGATTGATTATATTCTTTGCAGCCAAAGATGGAGAAGCTCTACACAGCAAAAAACAAGACAGGGAGCTGACTGTGGCTCAGATCATGAACTCCTTATTGCCAAATTCAGACTTAAATTGAAGAAAGTGGGGAAAACCACTAGACCATTCAGGTATGACCTAAATCAAATCCCTTATGATTATACAGTGGAAGTGAGAAATAGATTTAAGGGGCTAGATCTGATAGAGTGCGTGATGAACTGTGGATGGAGGTTCGTGACATTAAACAGGAGACAGGGATCAAGACCATCCCCAAGAAAATAATACAAAAAAGCAAAATGGCTGTCTGAGGAGTTCTTACAAATAGCTGTGAAAAGAAGAGACGCGAAAAGCAAAGGAGAAAAGGAAAGATATAAGCATCTGAATGCAGAGTACCAAAGAATAGTAAGGAGAGATAAGAAAGCATTCCTCAGTGATCAATGCAAAGAAATAGAGGAAAACAATAGAATGGGAAAGACTAGAGATCTCTTTGAGAAAATTAGAGATACCAAGGGAACATCTCATGCAAAGATGTTCTCACTAAAGGACAGAAATGGTATGCCTAACAGAAGCAGAAGATATTAAGAAGAGGTGGCGGGAATACACAGAAGAACTATACAAAAAAGATCTTCACAACTCAGATAATCATGATGGTGTGATCACTCACCTAGAGCCAGGCATCCTGGAATGTAAACTCAAGTGGGCCTTAGGAAGTATCACTACGAACAAAGCTAGTGGAGGTGATGGAATTCCAGTTGAGCTGTTTCAAATCCTGAACGATGATGCTGTGAAAGTGCTGCACTCAATATGCCAGCAAATTTGGAAAACTCAGCAGTGGCCACAGGACTGGAAAAGGTCAGTTTTATCTCCAATCCCAAAGAAAGGCAATGCCAAAGAATGTTCAAACTACCACACAGTTGCACTCATTTCACACGCTAGTAAAAAGTAATGCTCAAAATTCTCCAAGCCAGGCTTCAGCAAAACATGAACTGTGAACTTGCATATGTTCACACTGGTTTTAGAAAAGGCAGAGGAACCAGAGATCAAATTGCCAACATCCGCTGGATCATGGAAAAAGGAAGAGAGTTCCAGAAAAATATCTATTTCTGCTTTATTGACTGTGCCAGAGCCTTTGACTCTGTGGATCACAATAAACTGTGCACCAAAAACTGTATGAATATTCTGATAAAGGTGGACAATGAAACTGATGTAAGTGCCTAGTCAAATTACACTGATAACAGTGGTCTCCTGCTGTGAGTGTGTGAATTTCATTTCTCAGTGACATTGTAGACTCCTTGAGGACATGGACCATGCATTATTTTTCTTGTGTATCTTCCCACTATGCTGGGAGCACGGCCACTGCTGAAGAACATTTCTTTTTCTTGTTTGATCACAAGATCTCTCAGAGTGGGCCCAGAATATGAATTGTTAAGGATATGGAGGGACTGAGAGATACACAGATGGGTCATTCAACCTTTGCCACAATCAGTGCTGTGTAATAAATAACCACAGAGTGGCATACAACAATCATCATCTCTTCTTCATGTTTTTTGGAATCAAAAGAGATAGCCCAGACATCTCTAGTGGTCTTACCTGTGCTTACTCATGTTTGGGGGGGTTGAGCTAGGCCCACTTATCGCCTCCATGTCAGCAGCTCATTAATGTACTGGCAAACTAGCTCTGTTTCATTAGACTTTGATGTTCCTTCTGGGACCATCAGTCTAGTCAATGGAAATACAAAAGGACAAGGGGCAAGACCAGATGCAACAAGTCCATTCCAAGCCTCCATGTGCGATGGATTGGTCAAAGGAGAAGGAGACTACAGCATAGTTACAGGGGAAAATCTGTGGATACTAAAAAATGGGAAAAAGTGGTGTCATTTTCCCAAACTTCTCCAATGGAATGCTTGTTTGTGTCTCTTCTGTGCAGAGCCTGCTCTAATGCTTTACTGAAGGTCTGTTCTCTTTGTATATAATCTCGATCAGGATGTCTTTAAAACAGCATTACCACCCTTGAGTAAGCAAGCCAGTAATCTTGTTCGGAGGGGGAAAAGTTGCAGGTAAACAATCACATAATGCCACTTCATTTGCCATTAAATAGAAAAATATCACCTTATATTTCACAGACTTGACATCACTCAGATAATATGTCACACTTTATTAAACTAGAAAATCAAATGCAGAAAACAAAATATCTGCTGGTCAATAAGATTATCTACTACCTGAACAAGGTTTGTGGAATTGTCAACATGATGTGTCTGAATTCAGGAGATGAAACCAAGAACTGTGACTGGAAAAAATGTTAAAAACACCGCAAATTTGCTTTGAAATGATACAGCATCTTATTGTCACTTGTGATTTGACCACTGGTTCTGTCTTTGTTACTTGTGCCATTTAGTGAACTGTTGCAAAGCAAACCATGAAGTCTATTGTGGAATTTAGAGAATCATCTTGGGGCTGAAAAAGTGTTTCTGCTAAGTTCCTCGGCTTCTAGTAGGCCATCTCTCTGTCTAATGGATCTTATCTCCTAAAGAGCCAGGGAATTAATTATAGCATGTTATTGCAATCATATGATTTATACGTTTATCTGTTTGTCTCTATCTACTTAGCCATCTATCATATTTATGTATGTGTTCATCACCAAAATAATAGCTAAATTTCTATGACCATTTTTTCTAAATTAAGGTGATCTTTTTCCATATTCAGTTATTTATTTGCTCTTATGGTAGGTACTTGATTAACTCCTGACAAGTAAGATTGATCAGCAAGACAAATAGTATATAAACTATAGTAAAAATTACTTTCCAATCCTGCTTTATTCTTACTCTGTTATAGGGTTTTAGGCCAATAAAAGTAGACAATTTAGATATTTTAATAACAAGCGTTCTTACCTATGTAGCCAAATAATAGGTAAATATCTAAGGTAAACTCTGGGTAAATCAGATATATATTGATATCTGTATTTATCTATCTATCTAGATATATAGATACATATTTATTATTGTTTTTGTTTATATAGGAGAAGACATTGCATAATCACCCTGTAGGGTAAGTTTATCTTTTATTAAAGGTGTTATGCTAAGCTTTGCTTGATTTTCCTTTCTAAGAGGAAGGATATTGACTTGTAGGATAAAGAAAAGACAGTATAGACACAAATTAAAATGTGGCCTTATGCAATACACTTTCTGGAATTCAGTTTCATCACCTTGTATTGATGGACAAAAATACAAATGAGGCAAATTGGGATTTGGATATAGCCAAAAGATTTCTTTTGAGACTTTTCTACTTGCTAAAGGAGAGAAACCACTGAGAGAGTTGTAATAAGCTCATTTTCTGACAAGGGGAGATGTTTGAGATTTTTACATGAATGTGATTCTGATGGAACCAGAGAATACAACCATTTTCCTGGAAAGTCAGGAGTGCTGGCATTCCACAGCATTAAGGACCATCTCCCTCTTGCACACATGCAAACATATATGATTAACTTGTCTCTAGGCAACATAGCATCAATGGGAACAGACTGGTTACAAAGCTAGGCCCTCTGGTGAGTGGAGGTTAAAAGCTCAATTTCACTTTCTCAAGTGGAAAATTCTGTGTAACTAACATCATAGCCTTTGTTTAGTCACAAAGAAGGAATAATTGCTTTGGAATTTGGAATTTAGTTCCCCTATGTACTTCTTGGTAGAGCTTTGTAGCTAGGGCCTCTTGCAGCAAAGAAAATATAGCAAGCACTTGGACAGGCTAAGTGGGCCTAGAATATCATGTAATTAAGAGAGGAGCAATAAGAGGAACAGCAGGGGGCCTTGCACTTTGGAGTAGCCCATATCAGCCTTGGGGGAAGTGGAGATTATAATGGGAGTAATGCCAGTGGCGGAAAATGATTTCAGAATGTTTGTTTTCAACAGAGTTTGAATCTTGGTGCCTTATATGTGGATACATAGGCAATGCTTAGAAAAACACAGTGCTATGAATGTAATAGTCAAATGATATCTTGATATCAAAGCCGCTTATATGTACATACATTTTAAACTTGATTTCACTGCTGCAGTGGGACAAGCCAAAATTAAAGCACAGTTGTCTTCAGGACTTGGAAGTTTAAAATTTTGAGCTGCATGGTATTGTCCTAGAATGAAGTCATTCTTACAATGGCAAAAAGGAGAAAGTATGGGAAAATAGATCGTTATTGCCTAGATTTATAATTTGATATTCACGTAAAGATCACCAGGACGTATTCAACAAGAAAAGGAATAACATATTTTTCAGGGGACATTCTATGTAAGAGGAATAGTGTTCTATTTAATTTGCATATAGAAAAATTGGTGTCCTTGTTTCCCTAAAAAGAGAAATTGTGCCTAAATATAGGCTAATTGGTGGTGCTCAGAACATTTGATTGTGTGACTCATGATTTGGAACACCATTTCCCTATCAGAAAACTAGCTTGAGACCCTCCTATCGTGGAGAATGTGTTTAATTAGATGACAGGTTTTAATTAGATAGGACTATTTCAGCCTGCTTACTCTCGGTCTTTATCTCTCCATGAGCCATTTCCCTACAGAAGGATGCAGTAGCCATAATTATTCCAGTCATCTTAAAGAAAATGTTTTGAAGTACAGTAGTTAGCTGTCAGAAAGAGAAGGCTAATTTCCAGTTATGAGAGCATTTTCCCAACGGAAATCTTCCTTTCATTCTGGGTAGACATATTTGTGTTTGTTTTTAGCTTTATTAGGCTCCATTTTCTCCTTCCTAGACAGATAATTTCTCTTGTAGCTGTTCAGAATTAAAGGAATTCCTCAATTCCAGAAATGTTTCCAGCTGTTTTTAGCTCTAGCTATAGTCTACATTGCCTAAACAAGTACCTAAGAGCATGGCATATAAAAATCACCCAGCAAAAGCATAATAGAAACAAATAATTTGAAGAATTTCTCATAATATATGGAATTTTAATAGATGTAAAGAAAAAAATGGTCAAATATTTGGACGATTATGGATGAAATGAGCAAACTACTTTAGGGTCCATCAGGTTGTTTACTCTGTTGATAGGTATTAAGTTGTTTGGCACCAAACTCCCAGATCTTCCTATCTCCATATTTTCATGGGAAAAGGAGGCAACTGGTATTTTCATTTGGTAATATCGCACTTTTGTTTTCTTTGAAACCAGCCTATGACAACATCCTCCCTCTATATCCCCTATTAAAAAAGTTTAAAGTCTCTGTGATTCCCACTGTAAAGGAGAAAGGAGACTTGGGTATGTGCTTGTGAAAATAAGCTGGGCATGTGGGGATGTACTATCTTTGAGTTTTGGCCCCTCAGCCTTTATCTTTTAGATGGAAGTAGTCATAGCCCAATGGGGTTATTGGACTAGACAGTTGAAATGGTGAAATTTTGTCATTAAAAAATTATACAAATACAGTCTTTATTTGACATTATGTTAAAATTAGAGCATATATTGTTGAACTGATTATTTAGTGGGCTTCCCAAGTGGCACAAGTGATAAAGAACACTCCTGCCAATGAAGGAGATGTAAAATATGTGGGTTTCATCCCTATGCCAAAAAGAACTGCTGAAAGAATGCATAGCAACCCACTCCAATATTCTTTTTTGTTGTTTTTAAAAAGAACTGTTTATTTACTGAACCTGGGGCAGATCAGATACATAACCAGTTTTAAATTTACATCTTTTAGCACAGTTTTGAAGTGTTTGGACACAGACACGCACAAAATTGGCAGGCAACAATTGTTCTAGGGTAAAATGCAGTCACCTTAAACTTGCAAGTATTTTGACCCAAGGTTGAAAAATTGTTTATCTTGAACATGAAAACCTGTAACAAGTTTAAATTAATTATATAAAACTTGTTACTTGTAGTTTTCCCCTTGCAGAGATTAAACAAAAAAGAAAACTGCAAATAACCAATATGCATCAGTCACAACATAATCCTGGATCATCCCCACCCCAAAACCAGATGCTCCTTGAATTTTAAACCTATCATCAGAGACCAAAAGAAAGTCATTGCATTTTATACAAAACAAAATTCACATGTGCCAAAAAAAGAAAGACCCAAGAAAAACAAAAACCCTAGTACTGATAGTGATATTCAGTACCCTGAACAAAAGCTAGTGGAGGTGATGGAATTTCAGTGGAGCTGTTTCAAATCCTGAAAGATGATGCTGTGAAAGTGCTGCACTCAATATGCCAGCACATTTGGAAAACTCAGCAGTGGCCACAGGACTGGAAAAGGTCAGTTTTCATTCCAATTCCAAAGAAAGGCAATGCCAAAGAATGCTCAAACTACTGCACAATTGCACTCATCTCACATGCTAGTAAAGTAATGCTCAAAATTCTCCAAGCCAGGCTTCAGCAGTATGTGAACCGTGAACTCCCTGATGTTCAAGCTGGTTTTAGAAAAGGCAGAGGAACCAGAGATCCAATTGCCAATATCTGCTGGATCATGGAAAAAGCAAGAGAGTTCCAGAAAAACATATATTTCTGCTTTATTGACTATGCCAAAGCCATTGACTGTGTGGATCACAATAAACTGTGGAAAATTCTGAAAGAGATGGGAATCCCCAGACCACCTGACCTGCCTCTTGAGAAATCTGTATGCAGATCAGGAAGCAACAGTTAGAACTGGACATGGAACAACAGACTGGTTCCAAATAGGAAAAGGAGTACATCAAGGCTGTATATTGTCACCCTGCTTATTTAACTTCTATGCAGAGTACATCATGAGAAACGCTGGACTGGAAGAAACACAAGCTGGAATCAAGATTGCCAAGAGAAATATCAGTAACCTCAGATATGCAGATGACACCATCCTTATGGCAGAAAGTGAAGAGGAGCTGAAGGGCCACTTGATGAAGGTGAAAGAGGAGAGTGAAAAGCTGGCTTAAAGTTCAACATTCAGAAAACGAAGATCATGGCATCCGGTCCCATCACTTTTAGATGGGAAACAGTGGAAACAGTGTCAGACTTTATTTTGGGGGCTCCAAAATCACTGCAGATGGTGACTGAAGCTATGAAATTAAAAGACGCTTACTCTTTGGAAGAAAAGTTATGACCAACCTAGACAGCATATTCAAAAGCAGAGACATTACTTTGCTGACTAAGGTCCGTCTAGTCAAGGCTATGGTTTTTCCAATTGTCATGTATGGATGTGAGAATTGGACTGTGAAGAAGGCTGAGTGCCGAAGAATTGATGCTTTTGAACTGCGGTGTTGGAGAAGAGACTCTTGAGAGTCCCTTGGACTGCAAGGAGATCCAACCAGTCCATTCTGAAAGAGAACAACCCTGGGATTTCTTTGGAAGGAATGATGCTGAAGCTGAAACTTCAGTACTTTGGCCACTTCATGCAAAGAGTTGACTCATTGGAAAAGACTCTGATGCTGGGAGGGATTGGGGGAAGGAGAAGAAGAGGACGACAGAGGATGAGATGGCTGGATGGCATCACGGACTCGATGGACGTGAGTCTGAGTGAACTCCGAGAGATGGTGATGAACAAGGAGGCCTGGCGTGCTGCTATTCATGGGGTCATAAAGAGTCGGACACGACTGAGTGACTGAACTGAACTGAACTGAATTAAACAGTGACCAAAAATGCCACTGATCAAAAATAAATAGTGGCTGTATATCACTGCAAAGAAATCTAAGAGGTTTTAACCCTTTGGCATTGGAAATCCAGATTTTTCCAATTACGTGAATGCATATCTTCTACATGCCAAGAGTAGAGAAAGTGGATGCGCCAGCATAGAAAGAAAAAGAGCTAGCATTTGCTGAAACATGCAGAGAACTGGCTTTAATAGACTTCTTACAAGGTTAGGCAGAAAACAAAAATGGTTATTAGTTGCTTGTGGCAACAATTTTAAATGGAGATGATTGAGTTCTAAGGTTGAAAGTGAAACTTTGGGGGTGGAGAGTAAAGGTTGTTGGCTTAAGTCTTTAAAGCAGAAACAAGAGAGACAAAATGTAAAAGTACCAATCTGGTCACATACTCTAGTCACAGAGCTCTGCCATCAAGCTGGACAGAAAATGTCAAGATTCGGATTGTTGTTTCTCAACAAAATGAATCTTTCTAATGACAAACTGCAGGATAAGGGATCCCAAGAATGCAGTCATTTTAGAAAAGTACTATCCTGAACAAATTGCATTTTATTATGAAAACAAAAGGAAAGAAAACTAAGGACTCTACACCTATATTCAGCTTACAGTGTTTGAGTTTTGGAAGGGCCTGAATAATAGAGGCTGAATTCAAATATGAATTTATGCCAAACAAATGTCAAATTTTCACTATAGCTTTCCTAAAAAAACTGCTTTCCCCCATATTTATTAATCACAAAGAAATAAACTGTGAAGATACAGTTCAGAAAATAAAAACAGAGAAACTAATGGCCAAGATGTTTGGTAAACAGTGAATTATGAATTTGGGATTATGGGGGAAAGGCTTTTAAACAACCCTCCAGACTTCAAAGACTCTTTGCAGGTAGTAGATCTGTGCCAATGTCATGGTAACTAGAACAAGAGCTTCACAGAAGGACCAAAGGACCACTCTGCTGTTTGTGTTGTCACTGATTGCTCTGTGTATTCTCTCTCCAACTTCCATGCCTTCCTGTTCATGCTTCACGGCTGTCATCTCCACTGCCAGCTCATTAATCATTTCTTCTCGCTTGTTCTTGTGAGCTACAGTTTCCATGTCTTGTCCTTTGGGGTCTTCCCCGATATCAGTGGTGAACATCACTGTCTTTGAGAGTCATGGTGGACATCCTATTGCTAAAACAAAACTTGTATGTTCCGTCCACGTGGGCAGTAAATGTGTATTTCCCACTGGACTCCCTGTCTCCTTTACAAATTATTATCAGGCCCTGTCATCTCCACGTCGGTGTCCAGGAAGCCGCCCTCAGCCACCTCAAAGATGAGGCCCATCTTAGTGCTCGAGGAAGCATTCCTCGGATGCGTGTCAGTGCTGACGAAGCAGCCCAAGGCCGCGGCCAGCTGGGCAGCCAGGACCACCAGCAGCTCAGCGGGCGTCACCATGCTGGGGCTGGGGCCAAAGCCAGGACCGCCAGCAGCTCAGCGGGCGTCACCATGCTGGGGCTGGGGCCAAAACCAGGACTGGGACTGCGGCCTCCCGAGCCACCGCTGCCGCCGCCGCTGCCTTCTAAGCCACCGCTGCTTCAGCTCCACTCCTGGCTGTGCCCCCGAGCGGGCTTCAGTATTCTTGACTAGAGAGTTTCATGGACATAGAAGCCTGGTGGCTACAGTCTATAGGGTCGGGAAGAGTTGGTCACAACTGAAGTGACTTAACATGCAGGCATGCATATTATCATCTCATTTGCTAACCTGAAATTATCACAACATTGTTAATCAGCTATACCCCAATACAAAATAAAAAGTTTAAAGTTTGAAAAAAAGAGTAAAACGTAAGTCAGATAATGTCCTTCTCCCTTCTCTGCTTCAAATCATCACCAAATTGCTCCCTGTGGTAGGCAGAATCCAGAGCTAGCCTCCCAAATTCTTACCTCCTCATGTGTACACGCTGTATGATTATTTGGAAGAATAAGCCCTTGAGTATGAGCAGGATCTGTAAATAGGATGGGATTTCTAGCATTTATTTCCTTCCATCTCTCTGCTTACATTATGCATCTGTTCTTGCATGTTGTATACTTTTTGCATTATGCAAAAGTATTGTTGTTCAGTCACTAAGTTGTGTCTGATCTTTTCAACCCCATGACCTGCAGCATGCCAGGCTTTCCTGTCCTTCATTATCTCCTGAAGTTTGCTCAAATTCATAACCATTGAGTCAGTGATGCTGTCTAACCATCTCATCCTCTACTGCCCTCTTCTTCTTTTGACTTCAGTCATTCCCAGCATTAGGGTCTTTTCCAAAGAGTTGACTCTTCACATCAGGTGGCCAAAGTATTAGAGCTTCAGCTTCATTGTCAGTCCTCCCAGTGAATATTCAGGGTTGATTGCCTTTAGGATTGACTGATTTTATCTGCTTGCTGTCCAGAGGACTCTCAAGAGAGTCTTCTCCTACATCACAATTCCTTTAACATATTAATAATAGCTGCTATGAGCCACAGTCAGCTCCTGGTCTTGTTTTTGATGACTGTATAGAGCTTCTCCATCTTTGGCTGCAAAGAATATAATCAGTCTGATTTTGGTGTTGACCATCTGGTGATGTCCATGTGTAGAGTCTTCTCTTGTGTTGTTGGAAGAGGGTATTTGCTATGACCAGTGCATTTTCATGGCAAAACTCGATTAGTCTTTGCCCTGCTTCATTCTGCATTCCAAGGCCAAATTTGCCTGTTACTCCAGGTGTTTCTTGACTTCCTGCTTTAGCATTCCAGTCCCCTATAATGAAAAAGGACATCTTTTTTGGGTGTTAGTTCTAAAAGGTCTTGTAGGTCTTCATAGAACCATTCACCTTCAGCTTCTTCAGCATTACTGGTTGGGGCATAGACTTGGATTACCATAATATTGAATGGTTTGCCTTGGAGACAAACAGAGATCATTCTATCATTTTTGAGATTGCATCCAAGTACTGCATTTCACACTCTTTTGTTGACCATGATGGCTACTCCATTTCTTCTGAGGGATTCCTGCCCACAGTAGTAGATATAATGGTCATCTGAGTTAAATTCACCCATCCCAGTCCGTTTTAGTTTGCTGATTCCTAGAATGTTGACGTTCACTCTTGCCAACTCTTGTTTGACCACTTCCAATTTGCCTTGATTCATGGACCTGACACTCCAGGTTCCTATGCAATATTGCTCTTTACAGCATCAGATCTTGCTTCTATCACCAGCCATATCCACAGCTGGGTATTGTTTTTGCTTTGGTTCCATTCCTTCTTTCTTTCTGGAGTTATTTCTACACTGATATTCAAAAGCAGAGACATTACTTTGACAACTGAGGTCCGTCTAGTCAAGGCTATGGTTTTTCCAATTGTCATGTATGGATGTGAGAGTTGGACTGTGAAGAAGGCTGAGCACCAAAGAATTGATGCTTTTGAACTGTGGTGTTGGAGAAGACTCTTTGAGAGTCCCTTGGACTGCAAGGAGATCCAACCAGTCCATTCTGAAGGAGATCAGCCCTGGGGTTTCTTTGGAAAGAATGATGCTAAAGCTGAAACTCCAGTACTTTGGCCACCTCATGTGAAGAGTTGACTCATTGGAAAAGACTTTGATGCTGGGAGGGATTGGGGGAAGGAGGAGAAGGGGTCGACAGAGGATGAGATGGCTGGATGGCATCACTGACTTGATAGACATGAGTCTGAGTGAACTCCGGGAGTTGGTGATGGACAGGGAGGCCTCGCGTGCTGTGAGTCATGGGGTTGCAAAGAGTTGGACACGACTGAGCGACTGAACTGAATAGCTGCTTTAAACTCTGGTCTAATATTCCAACATCTCTGCCATGTCTGTTTCTGTTCTGATGCTTTCTTTATCTCTTCAAACTATATATATTTTTTGTCTTTTAGTATGCCTTATGATTTTTCTCTTGTAAACCAGACATGATGTACTAGGTAAAATGTACTGAGGTAAACAGGCTTTTACTGTGAGTTTTGTGTTTATCTATTTAAACCTGGACTGTCTATTGTTTGCTCTAGCTGTTGGCTAGACTGTCTTTATTGTTTGCTCTAGCTGTTGGTGTCAGAAGCTAAAATTTCCTCCCTTGCCCTTGTTTTTGTCTCTCCGGTTGTCTTTGGGTTTCCCTGGGGACTTTTTCTTAAATAGATTCTGGAGGCCTGTAGTTCTTTCCATAGTATCTGCGTATTACACAGGAACCCTATTGATATTGTGGTAAGGTGCAGGGGGAGAAAAAAAGCACACTATAGTTTTATATTTGACTTCCAGATTTTAATGAGTCTGTTCCTGTGCCCTTGGGCTGTGACCTTCACTAGTGCTTTTCAATCCCCATCACCATTAGTTTAGGCAGAAAGGCTAGATGGAGCTGGAATTGGGCATTTCCTTTATTGCAGATCAGCTAGGTTCTGATGAACTCAAGTTGATAAACTATGAGTTAAAATAGTTTTTACTAATAATTAAACTATTAGTAAAATAGCTTCTCTTGAGGGCATGCCTTGCTAATAAAAACGGAGTACTCTGGGTTTGTTTCAAAATGGTTACTTTTCCCTCCTCCCCTGCTGGAAGCATCAGGAAATTTTTCTGTGATTTTCACTGTGAGAAGCTGGCAGGGCTCCTAGAGGTATACCTCACTAAAGTGTAGGGGTTATCCTCCTAAGACTAAACCCGGACTTTTTCTTTGTCCATATTGAGCAATTCCATCAATTACTATTTAGATTTTCTCAACCTACTCCAGTATTCTCGCCTGGATAATTCCATGGATGGAGAAGACTGGCAGGCTATAGTCCATGGGGTTGCAAAGAGTAAGACATGTCTGAGAAAATGATCCTAATATTGGCTCCTGCAGATGTTTCTACTTGCAAGTTTTTCTTTCCATAAGTTGTGATTCTCTCTATCCCCCTGTCTGTCTCTCCAATTTAGGCGGCAATTTTTTTTTTTTTTTTTTTTGTCCTGTGACCTGAATTCTCTGTTAGATCTAAGAAAAGTTGTTGATTTTTCATTTTTTCCAATTTTTTTTCTTGTGTGGCAAAGACTGGTGGCTTCCAAAGTTCTTAGATACGAGACTTGAAACTAAAAGTTGTAATGCCACTATTTCAACATAAGACTTAAAGCACAGACACAGCAGCGGGAAATGCCTCAGACAACTGCACACCGGCTCCCCAGTTCTTCAGCCTGACAGTGACATGTCATTTCTATTCATATTTCTTGTGCCAAAGTAAGTCATATCGTCAATTTTCTGAAATGTGAGCCTGTGTAACTTTCTAGAGTTCCTGGAAAAAGTGGGCAACCAGCAGTCCTGGGGAACATTATTAATGTTGACTGGAGCACTCTATGTAACATAGTATTTCCATCTCCACCTACTACCCTGCTTTTTTATCACATCATGTTTTCACCCTAGCACTTTATCATACCATATTATACCATACATATTATATTTTATTATAATGAAACCTATTATAGTAGATGCTCTGTTTATTGCTTATCTTTCCCCTTCTTCTCCCACTAGTGTGAGAATCAGGGGAACAGAGACTTGGTCTATTTTATTTGTCTCTTTTTACCCCCAGAGCCTGGGGTATTCCAGTGCTTAATATGTATTTGGTGAATGAATTAGTGAATGGATTTTGTTTGAAACTTGGTAACCCAGAAAAATAAACCCTTTACATCAGCCAAATCTGGCTCAGAAATTCTTTCCAACAGGGATGAAGCTGCACAGCCCTTATGCAGAGCCTTTGTCAGACTAGCTGGGTACATCCTTTACTATCAGACAGCAAAGAGAGAATGAAAGAGCCTCAGAAGTTCCCAGGAATGTGCATTTTAAGGCAAGTGTATGCACAGCTTGAGGGAAAATGAATTTGAAAATGAGCCTGTGAATTTAAGAACCTTCCCCTCTTAGGTTTATGTTTATAACTAAGGATATTCAGCTCTCACTCCTCACGTTTTGAAAACCAAAAAGCTAAATCACCTCTTGAGTATGACATGTAGATACAATGCTCGGAACATGCTCCTTCTTAGGGATTAGACCTGCCAGATTCTGGGGTGGTTGAAATGTAGACTTCCTGCTGGTTCAGGTGTACCATTTTGTGCTTTTTAGGCTTATTGTTCACTCTGAACTTAATGAGTGCATTCAGGCATGTAATGAAGAACAAAACCATCACACAAACAATTCACTGTAGTCCAAAGATAAGGTGATTTTATCAATTATATTATTCAGTAGAGTACACTTGCAATTTATTAAATAATACATAGATTGAGTGGCATCTGGAACACTGTGGTGTTAACACTCATGATATTAGCATGTGTATGTGCTGTAAAAAGAAATCTTGAGTTGCTGGCATTTGTTTAAGTGGGTATAAAGCTTTTGTTTTTCTACTTATTAGAGGAAAGAGATGAGAGCAACGCAGTTGTGAAGCAAAGGTCCTTCTGGTGTGAAATTCATCTCAACCAAGCTTAAAACATTTGATGACCAAAAGTATCGGTTCCTATAGCAAATGATTTTTATTTTCACCTCCATTAACCTTGGCTAATGGGATAAACACAGACTGGAAGGCAGGTGAATACCCCCAGTTATCCAAGAGTTACCTGAGCTAAGCAAATTACTTTCTTTTCTTCTCTTTCTTTTCTACATCATTTTATAAAGTATGTTACAGAGTTTTCAGAGTATGCTCAGTCGTGTCCAACTCTTTGCGACCCCATAGACTGTAGCTTACCAGGCTCCTCTGTCCATGGGATTTTTCCAAGCAATAGTACTGGAGTGGATTGCCATTTCTTTCTCCAGGGGATCTTCCCAACCCAGGGCTTGAACTCAGGTCTCCCACATTGTAGACAGACGCTTTACCATCTGAGCCACCAGGGAAGTCCATATATATATATAATTTGATCTTACAACAAACATTGCAGTGAGATTAGCTTGGTCAGGGATTCTCACTTCTGTTTCCAGATAAGGGACACTGTTGCTTGGAGTCTTGAGTGGGGGAAAAGATCAGGAATTTTGACTCTAACTTCAGTGGCTTTTAAAAAATTATCCAATAATGATGCTCTGGGCCTCAGTTTCCTCAGTTCAAACAAACTAAAAGATAATTATAATTAATTTGCCAACTTCAGTTGTGTGTATGATGAGATAGTTAAATTTTAAAATATTTTGATGAGTCAAAGCTTTATGTGATTGTAAAATAATCATCTTGCTTTTAAGTCCAAGGGCTCTGTCCTTAGACCATAAACCCTTCTTCTCCACATTCTTCTACAGAAAAAAAATGTCCAGTTTGAATATATGTGTTCAGACCTGGAATTTTCCATCTGGAAATTTTTAGAAATGAGCCTTCTTAATAGACACATAAAGAGTCATTAAAAAGCAGCCATGGTAGCTCTGATTTGGCTCTCTGTCAGAAGTGAAGTGAAAGTTGCTCAGTCATGTTCGCCTCTTTGCAACTCCATGGACTGTAGCTTGCCAGCTTCTCTGTTCATGGAATTCTCCAGGCTAGAATACTGGAGTAGGTTGCCATTCCCTTCTCCAGGGGATTTTCCCAACCCAGGGATTGAACCCAGGTCTCCGCACTGTAGGTGGATTCTTTACCGTCTGAGCTACTGGGGAAGCCATCTCTCAGAACTGCATCAAATTAATTTTTCTATACGACAATCTGTTGGTTTGTTTCAATGTTGTTCTGTTTTCTAGCTCATTGACAAAGACGGTCCTCATACTTTTGACTAGGTTTTGCTACATAGGGCTATGATCTTCAAGGACAGAAGTATTAATACAATAATGAATGACTGTTTTGTATTCCAAATTATGTTCTGACTCTTTTTTCAAGTATATAGAGCAGGGGTTAGCAAACTTTTTCTGTAAAGGACCAGCATCTCCAAGACATATGATCTCTGTCATGAATACTCTAATCTACTGCTGAATAGTACAAAAGTAGCCATAGGCAACGTGTAAATAAATGGATGAGCATGTTCCAATAAAACTTTATTTTTGGATATTGAAATGTGAATTTCATATAATTTTTCCACATCATGAAATATTCTTCTTTCTATTTTTTCAACTATTCAGACATGGAAAAACCAGTTTTAGCTTGTGGGCCACGCAACAATAAGTCATGGGCTGGATTGATCCATGGACCATGTTAAACACTGACCTAGAACACAAAAGAAACATTCATTGCTACTGTAGACACTACTCTGTTCAAATAATTCTTTGAGCTAGAAAATGTTTCTAGGAGTCTATTCTCACAACACAAACCTCCAGCACTGTTCGCAGAGGCAATATTAAATAGCAGATATCTAGAAGTTAGTCATCTTTGCATAGGAAAAATAGAAATGTTTCCTCATCAGAAATTTAGAGACCCTTGCTTTATATTCAAAGGAAAGAAATTAACCAGCACAATTTGATACAGAGCTTGCAAAATCTTGGGGCAAAGATATTCTCACAGGGATAAGTATATTACCAGTCTCAATTTGGTGCTCCATAGCAACCCAGATAGCATATTCAAAAGCAGAGACATTACTTTGTCAACAAAGGTCCGTCTCATCAAGGCTGTGTTTTTTCCAGTGGCTATGTATGGATGTGAGAGTTGGACTGTGAAGAAGGCTGAGCACCGAAGAATTGATGCTTTTGAACTGTATTGTTGGAGAAGACTCTTGAGAGTCCCTTGGACTGTAAGGAGATTGAACCAGTCCATTCTAAAGGAGATCAGCCCTGGAATTTCTTCGGAAGGAATGATGCTAAAGCTGAAACTCCAGTACTTTGGCCACTTGATGCGAAGAATTGACTCACTGGAACAGACTCTGATGCTGGGAGTGATTGGGGGCAGGGGGAGAAGGGGACGACAGAGGATGAGATGGCTGGATGGCATCACCAACTTGATGGACATGAATCTGAGTGAACTCCGAGAGTTGGTGATGGACAGGGAGGCTTGACGTCCTGCGAGTCATGGGGTCGCAAAGAGTCGGACACGACTGAGTGACTGAACTGAACCGAACTGAAATATCTGTTGAGTTAATTGAAATTCCTGCAAAGCTCCTAAATTCTCTCTTATTATGTAGAATGAAGTGAACATAGTCTATAAGTGTCTGTTTAGAAGACAAGGGGTTAATGAACCCCTTTAGGCAGCACTCTTCACTGCTATTTATGAAGGGTGATTACAAAAGACTTAAATAACAGTGAAATTTTATAAAACTGTAGGCAGTATGACAAGGTGTATACAATATCTAAATGATTAGCTATTACAAGCTTGTTAATACCCATGACTAAGCTAATCTATGACTATAAACTGGATATCTACGGAACCTGCAAAATTCTTTCAGATCGCCATTGTGTAATTTAATCATAATGAAGCAGCTAATTACTGCTGTGTTTCATTGCCCTGGATGTTCACACATATTCTCAACCCCTTTGCCTCACAGTCAATGCCAAAATAGGTTAGTGTTTCTTCATGTGTGCTACTTCTATTTCTATAAGTTGTGAGATTCTTTTCAGCAGGATCATATCACATATTTGAGTAGCATAATGGTTAATAGCAAGACTGTGGATTCAGACTGCTGGGGTTCAAATTCTGCTTTGATATTTACTAGCAATGCAGCTTGGGACACATTACGTAGTCTCTCTTTGCTCTCAGTTTATTTATAAATAATGATAATAAAAGTATTTATTTGCCTGCTTGGATTGAATTGGTGTTAGATTTAAATGAATCAATGCATGCAAGGCACTCAGAACAGTTGCTGGCACACAGTAAAGATTCAAGAGATGCCAGCTAAAATTAGACCTTTGAGTCCCAGTCTGATGCTATAAGATTCTATTTATAAGCTGATGACTTTTCCAGTTCTGATCCCTCCATGGGACGCCACTTAAGTTATCCACTTGGAATATTTACACACCTCCACTTTGAAACAGAATACTCATCTCAAAATTAACATGCCCACAGAACACACTTGTCTTCTTTCCCGTTCCAAGTCTATTCTCCCTTTGTCTTTCCCTACAATACACAAGACAACTTCACTCTTCTGGTTTTCTGGGCTAAAATACAAATACGATCCTGAGGTCATTTTGACCGTTTAAAAAAATCTTTTTTTAATGAAATTCTTTTTAAAAGTTCTTTTTAAATGAAATTCTTTCTTTCTTTTTTCTTTGGCTGTACCATACAGCATGTGGGATCTTAGTTCCCTGAGCAGGGAAGAAAACTGTGCCCCCTGCAGTGGAAGCAGGGAGTACTAACCACTAAGTTGTCTGGAAATTCCCTTGACTGCTTTCTTTTTCTTACATTCCATATCCCATCCATAAGGATATTCTTTGAGTTCTAAAAGAAATATATCTAAATTCAACTAACACTCCACCTTACTTATTCTCCTAGTTCACGATTACCTTTTGCAAAAGCTGTTATTGTTATAGCCTACAAACTGGTATCCCTGCTTTTGTCCATGATCCCCTGCTATCTATCTCCATGCACCATCCAGGCTTCCACATCCATAGCAGCTACATTTATTTATTGATGCTTGCAGATGGTCACCCATCAATAAATACACTAAAGGAACACTTGATTGAAATATTTCAATGCTAATAGACTTATATTCTTAAAGTAAAGGAAAGATACACCCATCTAAATGCAGAGTTCCAAAGAATAGCGAGGAGAGATAAAACGTTCTTAACGGATCAATGCAAAGAAATAGAGGAAGACAATAGAATGGGAAAGACTAGAGATCTCTTAAAGAAAATGAGAAATACCAAGGGAACATTTCATGCAAAGATGGGTAAAATAAAGGACAGAAATGGTAGGGACCTAACAGAAGAAGAAGATATTAAGAAGTGGCAAAAATACACAGAAGAACTATACAAAAAAGATTTTAATGATTCAGATAACCATGATGGTGTGATCCCTCACCTAGAGCCAGACATCCTGGAGTATGAAGTCAAGTGGCCCTTAGGAAGTATCACTACAAACAAAGCTAGTGGAGGTGATGGAATTGCAGTTGAGCTATTTCAAATCCTAAAAGATGATGCTGTGAAAGTGCTGCACTCAATATGTCAGCAAATTTGGAAAATTCAACACTGGCCGCAGGACTGGAAAAGGTCAGTTTTCATTCCAATCCCAAAAAGCGCAGTGCCAAGGAATGTTCAAACTACTGCACAATTGTATTCATTTCACATGCTAAGAAAGTAATGCTCAAAATGCTCCTAGCCAGGTTTCAACAGTAAATGAACAACTTCCAGATGTTCAAGCTGGTTTTAGAAAAGGCAGAGGAACCAAGATCAAATTGGAAACATTTGTTGGATCATAGAAAAAACAAGAAAATTCCAGAAAAACATCTATTTCTGCTTCCTTGATTATGCCAAAGCCTTTGACTGTGTGGATCACAACAAAATGTGGAGGATTCTTAAAGAGATGGGAATATCAGAGTGTCTCACCTGTCTCATGAGAAACCTGTATGCAGGTCAAGAGGCAATAGTTACCACTGGACGTGGAACAATGGACTGGTTCAAAATTGAGAAAGGAGTACATCAAGGCTGCATATTGTCACCCTGCTTATTTAATTTATATGCAGAGTACATCGTGCAAAATGCTGGGGTGAATGAAGCACAAGCTGGAATCAAGACTGAGTGCTAGGAGAAATATCAATAACCTCAGATATGCAGATAACACCACCCCTTTTGGCAGAGAGCAAAGAGGAACTAAAGAGCCTTTTCATGAAGGTGATAAAGGAGAGTGAAACAGCTTGCTTAAACTCAACATTCAAAATCTAAGATCATGGCATCTGCTCCCATCACTTCATGGCATCCAGTCCCATCTCTTCATAGCAAATAGATGGGGAAACAGTGGAAACAGTGAGAGACTTTATTTTCTTGGGCTCCAAAATCACTGCAGTTTGTGACTGCACCCACAAAATTAAAAGACACTTGCTCCTTGGAAGAAAAGCTATGACAAACCTAGACAGCGTATTAAAAAGCAGAGACATTACTTTGCTGACAAAGGTCCATCTAGTCAAAGCTATGTTTTTCCCAGTAGTCATGTAAGAGCTGGAACACTGATGAATTGATGCTTTTGAACTGTGGTGTTGGAGAAGACTCTTGAGAGTTCCTTGGACTGCAAGGAGATCAAATCAGTCAATCCTAAAGGAAATCAATCATGGATATTCATTGGAAGGACTGCTGGTGAAGCTGAAACTCCAACACTTTGGCCACCTGATGCAAAGAACTGACTCATTGGAAAAGACCCTGATACTAGGAAAGATTGAAGGCAGGAGGAGAAGGGGATGACAGAGGATGAGATGTTTGAATGGCATCACCTACTCAATGGACATGAGTTTGAGCAAGCTCCGGGTGTTGGTGATAAACAGAAGTCTGGCGTGTTGCAGTCCATGGGGTCGCAAAGAGTCTAACGTGAGTGAGCAGCTGAACTAAATTAAACTGTACAAAGATATAACCTGATGGTTTGAGGTGATTCAGAAAAGGATCAGGATGTGTCACGTTCTTCTTTAGCATTGACAACAGAATCCACTATTTCCTATTTGAGATTTTTCAGAAAGTCATGGCAGGTAAGGAACTTTTGACTGTTATCTCAAAGCACAATTGATTCATCACTATTGATCTAAAAATAAATATATATACAAATACACATGTAGCTGAATATAGGCAACAATCTGGTTTTCCTCCTTTATTGTAGTCTTTGGCTACTGGTAATCCTTCTCCTTTTCCGTTGCTGCTGCTGTTGCTAAGTCGCTTCAGTCGTGTCTGACTCTGTGCGACCCCAGAGATGGCAGCCCACCAGGCTCCCCTGTCCCTGGGATTCTCCAGGCAAGAACACTGGAGTGGGTTGCCATTTCCTTCTCCAATGCATGAAAGTGAAAAGTGAAAGTGAAGTCGCTCAGTCGTGTCCGATTCTCCACGACCCCATGGACTGCAGCCCACCAGGCTCCTCCGTCCATGGGGTTTTCCAGGCAAGAGTACTGGAGTGGGGTGCCATCGCCTTTCTGTTAGGGAATGGGAAAGACAGAGACGGACAAGAATTAGTGTAACATTTAAACAGCAGTGCTATCGTATCTGATAGCCATCTCGACGTGATGTCATGAGTAGTTGCTGTTTCCTTGGCAACACTACAGTGGTAAACAAAGATGTTTTCTGAATGGCTAGAGGAAATGTAGCTTTTATGCCATCTCACACACTCCTGTCACCAACCCCCTACCATGGGGAGAAAAGATTTTATTTCCTTTTGCTATGAATTTTCCACCTTGAGGGAGAAGAAGTGAGGTGAGCCACTGTTTTCTTTGTCTGTTTATTATTACGCTCCACAATTTTACAATGCTGGAAATTCTGTTGAAACACTCACTCAATTTAGAGACTATGATGTTGCATAGCAGATGCTAAAATCCCCTGTTGTGTGGAATTGCTAGGAATGCACGAAAGGAAATTCTGTGATGTGAGAGCTCAGGGTCATGGTAAGTTTGACAAGATGAGCTTGAATAACCTTACCTTATGTGGCCACACAGCCGAATCTACTAGTAAGGTTCTCAGAAACAGATAAAGCAGCTGAAGAATGGCTCTCTTGAGACAAATGCTTAGCTGCTGTAACCGGAGTAGAAAGGTAAATCTAGGACGTTTTAAAGTATTGCTTAACGAGTAAAATAATGTAATGTGAAGAATGATGGAGGACAAACATGGATTTTTATAATTTCTCTATAAGCTGCATAACAAAGATGACAGACAAATCATTTTGTTTTATAAAAAACAAATAAATCTTTTCAAATTCAACTGGGAAATGAGAACGGAAGGAAATAGTATATGTGCCCTCCACCCCCACCACCAAAAAAGCATTCATTAGAGTGTTTATTGGTGAACTGTGGCTGTTTTTCATGAGATAGTGACACGCACTCTAATATACAGAGAGATGGAAAGTTTTCAAAGGTGTATTTGCTTGAGATATTTGCAGTTTTTCTCACTTAAGAAGGACTAACTCCTGTGAAAGGAAGGTTTTTATTAATCAAAATATAAATGTAGATAAGGTGTAAATATCCTTATCAGACACATCAGCCTAGATAGCTTATTTCCTATTCCTGGGAGGAAATTAGATGTTTGGTGGAATGCAGAAGTGGGTGAGCACATTTTCACTGGGGCCAAGACTGGGAATCAGTGGTTGGGACCTAGGATTTGGGTGAAGATGAGCCTAAATGGTCCTCGGCTAACAAGCCTGGGTCAAAGCCTGTGATCTGGAGAGAAAAAAGTCCAAAGAGCAAGGAACGGGGGACCAGTGTTGTAAAGGGAGCCCTTCTGTCCTGAGATAAAGCCGATTTCTCTGTTAGCTGAACCATAGCCCAGAAAAGCAGTGTTTGGCATTTATGAGCTCTGTTTCTCAGGCTACTGAGAGCAAGTTCCATGACTGTAAAGAGAGGAAGAGAGAAAAAGATTGACTTTTGGCATCTGAAAATACATGTCCCTCACTAACTCAACTGTATGTTTATCTGCCAGAGAGCAGAGCTGTCTGTCTATGGCAACTGAGAGGTTATAGGAAAAATAATATAGTGATGGGCAGCAGTAATGGCAGAGGGGAGATGAGAGGACCATGGGATGAGAAAAGGAAAGGGGAAAGAGAGAGCGAGAAATGAACGCTTTCTAAGTTTCGCGTGTGTTTCTTCCTTTGTTTCCTTTCTACTTACTACTTCATGATTGCTGTAGGTATGTACATAGAGTACCTTGATTTGTGAGCATCTGTTCATCCGATCTGAATTTAGTATTCTCTAGGGGAAATTCTGTAATGCAATGAGCATAAAATGAGTTGCAGAACCATTAGTTGCAGCAGAGGTGGGGAGGGGGTCTTTTACCTGAGGTGCCGCTTTGAAAATGTCCTTTGGTGCTCATGGCTTTCCTAATTAAATGCTATCAACCCTACAGATGGTAAAATGATGTATGTATTTTGCTCAATTCCCTAAACAAGGAAGCTTTCAGTAGAGGAGTGCAATAAGAATATTCTTTGAAAAAGAGAGAGCCCCCACTGGGATTCTATAAACTTAAATCAAAGTAAATGAAACCTGAACATTATTTTTAAAAGACTGTATGAATCTTTGATTTATGTTAAAAGATTGAAAATTACAAAAGAAATTTGTTTTTAAGGTGATTTTAAAAGTTTTCCAATCCAACTCCAACTCCAATCTTTTCCCTAATCAGTGAATTTAGGAAAAACCAGACATATTCATAATTTGTAATAATTTTTAGGGAAAAAATTAAAACCTATAGTACAGTTATTATTAATACAGCTATTAGATAATTAATCATCCAAAGTGTGGCATTTCAAAAAATGTAAGGAGGCATTTTAAAAATAATTATATTGAGACAGCTTGCATAACCTATGACTGTCTTAAGCAAACCAGACAACTGAAGTATGACCTCCTAAGCCTTCATCCTACAGAAATGCACACTTAGTTCTGGAATCATTGCTGCAAATTTCTCTACAGATTGGAGGAGAGGCCACCATGTCATTAACTGGATTCCCCACATTTTCAGAACAGAAAGTTGAGACCCAGGAAAGTTAACTTTCTTGCGGCCTCGTAGCGTTCTCTGCACCATTTTCTCTTATCTCATAGAAGTATCCTTTCTATAGTTTCTAGAAACTCAAGATCTTATCACTTCCCTGAGACTAATTACAACCATAGCAGTAACACCCCTGGGACACAGTTTCAAGATTCTAGTTGTTTCCATAGCACTGTGCACTTAATAAATTTTTCTAGACCTCAAGGCCTGATTGTCTGGAGCACTGTCATATTCAGAGTGGTATTCAGTATGAGGTTATAATATTTCTTTCTCAATAATAAGAGATAAACCAAATGTACCTTTCAGTATATCCATGGAGATGAAGTCTTTGAACAGGTTAAGGGATTGTAGTTGCCATTGTTTATTTGGTTGGTTAAAAGAAAAATTGGTTAATAACATTTTAACTCTTGAAAGGACTTTGCCTGGGTGCTGCCTTTTTCTTAGGTTAGTGCCTTTCATGATAGCTGTATTTCAGCAAGTGTCTTCATTAAGAAATTGCATAAATCCTGCTTTTGGAGTAAAGTTCCATATGGAAGATGACACATGTCTATGATGTCATGAGTTCCTGAGGGGGTTTTCTAAAGGCTTTTGCTGAAGGCAATAATATTCAGTCTGGGTGTCCCCATTTCCTCTTTTTGTTTTATTCTGTGCAGCTGTGCTGGAAGCAAGCAGAGGAAGTAACCAAAAGTGGATCTGGATTAGAATGGTTCTTGAACTTCCCTTTCCAGCATCTGTCTTACTATGGGGCAATTCAAACAGGAGGCAGCCTCACAAACAGCCCTTTGTCAGAACTAACAGCATGTTTTTCTTCTGAGAAATGTCCTTTTGCCTAAAGTGAGTTTTAAAAACTGTGGCTCATCTAAAGTAGAAGTCTTTGACCTTCATTGGAGTACACTGCTGGTGGTAATGTCCCCAGTTCCTCAAAGTGAAAACAGATGTTTGCAGCGAGAGGTTGACACTGCAAAAAGTATTTTAGATTTATGTAAAAATATCCTTAATAAAAGAATAGTTTTTTTTTTGAAGAAACAAAAACCCATGGCCCATGTTTTCACCATTTTCACAGACTTTTCCATCCTTCTGATTCCAATGTGCTAATTATTTAAACTTATGTTGACTCAGTGATGCATCTCTGGTTGTTTTCTTGTTTGAAGGTTATTTGAAGATGACAACATCTTGAGATGTTATGCTAAATTTTAGTCAGTCATCTATTTTTTCCCCATAATCTCATTTCTTAACTCACACAGAATTCTTTTGATATTTAGATTGATTTCTTATTGTGGCTTTGTTCAACCTGGATTAGCCAGACAAGATTTCACATTTTAGAATGCCCATTGTAACTTTTACCTTGTAAGTCTCATCACCTCTGTTTTCTTATGTACAAGCAGTTCAGTTCAGTAGCTCAGCCGTGTCCAACTCTTTGCAACCCTATGGACTACAACACGCCAGGCTTCCCTGTCCATCACCAACACCCGGAGCTTGCTCAAATCATGTCCATCGAGTCAGTGATGCCATTCAAACATCTCATCCTCTGTCATCCCCTTCTCCTCCTGCCTTCAATCTTTCCCAGCATCAGGGTCTTTTCCAGTGAGTCAGTTCTTCGCATCAGGTGGCCAAAGTGTTGGAGTTTCAGTTTCAGCATCAGCCCTTCCAATGAATATCCATGATTGATTTCCTTTAGGATTGACTGGTTTGATCTCCTTGCAGTCCAAGGGACTCTCAACAGTTTTCTCCAACACCACAGTTCAAAAGCATCGATTCGTCAGAGCTCAGCTTTCTTATAGTTCAGCTGTCACGTCCATACATGACTACTGGAAAAACCATAACTTTGACTAGATGGACCTTTGTCAGCAAAGTAATGTCTCTCCTTTTTAATATGCCATCTAGGTTTGTCGTAGCTTTTCTTCCAAGGAGCAAGTGTCATTTAATTTCATGGCTGCAGTCACCATCTGCGGTGATCTTGGAGCCCAAGAAAATAAAGTCCCTCGTTCTTTCCATTGTTTCCCCATCTATTTGCCATGAAGTGATGGGACCAGATGACATGATCTTATTAGTTTTTGAATGTTGAATTTTAAGCCAACTTTTTAATGCTCCTCCTTTCACATTCATCAAGAGGCTCTTTAGTTCTTCTTAAACTTACTTATCTCTGACTCCTAATTCAGAAATTACTGCTTTGCAAAAAATTATGTTTTCATTTTGGTTGTTTTTGTTTGGTTTTGCTTTGTTTCACTGACTATAGTTAAGGCAATGATAGATGTTTATTTTTTCCATGTCTTTGTTGTCTTTGGGCAAGTTCTGTAGCTGAACCCCACCAAACATGCATGTACATAGATGATGGCCCTGAAGCATGTCTCTACTTCAGGGAGATATAGTTTTAACCTGTCACAAGTCTTCCAATTCAAAACACCCAGATTATTAGTCCTGCAGTCACTTTAATCAGTGGAGTTTCTCACAATCTGTTTCAGGGCCTAGTGATTGGGATTGTATCTATGTATTAGCCATGCTGTGAGTGACTTGACTGACTCTGATTGACTTGACTTCTGAGTGGCTTGACTTCCCTGATTGCATGGAGGAAGGGAAGGAGAGAGAGGGATGAAGCTCTGTGACCATCTGATTCCCATGGGAGTTTTCCATGTTTGCTGCTGGAGCACTGTAAGGCAAATGCTATTCCTTTTAAGAAATCCCACCTGCAGACAGAGCTGCTGACCGCAATAGAGACTGTTGCCAAAGCACTCTGTTGGAGTGCTACTATGGCCCAGAAATAGTTGCAAACAAGCAGAAGTTTGCAAAAAATGTTGGAGGTGGGTGGTAGAAATTAAAGCTTATGAAAAGTTTTAAGATAAATGGAATTGCACTTATGGTTATGTCTGTATAAACACAGTTTGCAGGTTTAAAGACAAAGTCTGCACTACTGTTCATATTGTTCAGGCTAGGTTGGGGAAACACATCCCTTGGCTTTGATGACATCAAGTCTCACTGGTGGCTGTGTGCTATTTTATTCTAAAAACCCACATACTGTCAAAGAAAAAAGTCATTTATAGTTAATAATTTGGTTACTTTGTTCAGAGAAGGTAAACTCTGATATTATAGCTGTGGGCAGGACACACACGTTGTCAGGTTGCTTTTGTTCCATTTTATGTTGCCAGTCTCTGTGTCTTTGGGGAAATACCTTCACATTCATTGTTTTCAGTTTGCTATGACTCTAAACATGTCATTAATCTCAGACTGTGAACAGAATGGCAATGGGAGGGGAAAACCATATGGCTAGATGTCTCAATATCATGCTTCAAGCTGCAGGCATGACCCTGGGGTGATGACACACACTGATGGGGATCAGGATGCAGAACTTCCACTGCAAAATGAGTTAGAAGAGAGAGATTTTTGGTGAATAGCCATTAAAGGCTTTTAAGGAATCAATAAATAACACTCCTTTTTTCCCCCTCCTGAGATTGGAACCTATTGAAAAAGAAGATAGAAGCCAAACAACAAAAAGACCAAAATAAATTTGTTTCCGTAACAAAGTTGCATCAGAGAATACAATTTACTGTGTGGCCAAATGGACACTTAGTATTTTCTTTACTTTCCATAATGGATTTAATCTAGCACTCAAAACTGCTGGAATTCCTTTTGCAGGGATGGGGACAGCCCACATGGTTGAGAGCAGAATACAGTGCCCTCTCTGTAGAGTCAGCCAGCTCGGTAAGGAGCACAGCCCACAGGAGGCTTCTCCCAAATTCACATCACACCAACCTACTCAGCCTCCCAGAGGAAGTGTAGGTTAGGACTCAGGAGAGAGGCCAGGGGAAAAGAAGAGGAAGTTCCTCACAGAAGTATGAGGCAAGAAAAGTTGAGCCCCCTCCCCCTTAACATCCATAATCAGCCTAAAGAGAGGGAAGAATGTGAATCATAAGTGATACAGAGAGAAAGGTCAGCACCTTAGAAGTTCTAAGAGGGAGGTAGACAATGAGCCAACTGGATATAAGGGTAAAAATAGATAAGGACAAGAATGAATGGAGAATAGAAACAGGTCTTTATGGCCATTTTTGATGGTTCACATGGGCAAGTAAGAGGCTGAATGGCATGTCAGATAGATTTAAAAGGCTAAAAGTACAAAGAGTCCAGGTTCTGTTGAGGGGCAAATAGGGATGGATTTTGCTTATTTGGAAGCCCAAAGGGCTGCACCCTAAGGGGACGGGTAAACTAAATATAAAGAGGTTCTCAGAGGAACTGCAGCTTATTTTAAGATCCGTTTGAGTGTGATCCTAGAATTCTGGTGATAACAGGCAAATGACAAGTGAACACAAATACTTTCTGATAGAAGATAACACCATCCTAGTCCTCAGTTTATTTATACAAACAATATTACAAATAAAATGTCGTGCATAGTAAAAAGTATCAATACATATGCAGAGACAAGATAACCTTATTAGGAGTGAATTAAAATACTAAATAAGAGAAATAGGTCTTCAGGTTTCCAGATATTGATGTTATCGAATATAGATATTTAAAATAACTATCCTTAACCAGAATTGAAAGAGACACATGTACCCCAGTGTTCATCACAACACTGTTTATAGTAGCCCAGACATGGAAGCAACCTAGATGTACCATCAGCAGACGAATGGATAAGAAAGCTGTGGTACATATACACAATGGAATATTACTCAGCCATTAAAAAGAGCACATTTGAATCAGTTCTAATGAGGTGGATGAAACTGCAACCTATTAAACAGAGTGAAGTAAGTCAGAAAGAAAAACACCAATACAGTATATTAATGCATATATATGGAATTTAGAAAGATGGTAATGATAAACCTATATGCGAGACAGCAAAAGAGACTGAGATGTAGAGAAAAGTCTTTTGGATTCTGTCCAAAGATAGAGAGAAGAGGAGAAGACAGAGACAGGGGAGAAGGCAAAGGTGGGATGATTTGAGAGAATAGCACTGAAACGTTTATATTATCATATGTGAAATAGATCGCCAGTCCAGGTTCAATGCATGAGACAGGGTGCTCAGGGCTGGTGCACTGGGATGACCCAGAGGGATGGGATGGGGACCGGCGAGGGGGTTCAGGATGGGGAACACATGTACACCCATGGCTGATTCATGTCAATATATGGCAAAACCCACTAAAATATTGTAAAGTAATTGGCCTCCAATTAAAATAAATAAAAAAGAACTATCCTTTTTATTGTTCAAGGAGAAAAGAGAGAAGACTGAGGATTCTGGCAGGAAAAAAATAGGAACTTTGAAAAGCAATCATATTGAAGTTCTAAGTTTCAAAATACAATAACTCAATTTTGGAAGTTAATGGATGGGTTTATTTGCAGATTAGATGCAACAAAAGGAGGAATTGTTGAGATGGAATATAAGTCAGAATAAATTATACAGAATGACTCATGGAGAGACTAATGAATGGAATAAACAGAAAAGAGAAGAAGAGAAGAAACAATAAGAAAGTGAAAAATATGTAATTGGAATCTCAAAAGAAAGGGAGAGCGAAAACAGGACAAGAATAGTATTTGAAAAGAGAATAGCTTTTGAAAACTGATGAAAGAGACATCACATAGCCCTGAAAATCCTGGGCAGCATAAATACAAAGAAGGATTATCTTTTTACATAATAATAAAATTGTTGATTAGAAAAGGCAAACAAACTTTAAATCAAGTGAGGGCAAGATTCTTGTCAGTTGTAAGAAAGCAAAGTAAATATAAAGGATCAACAGTAGTGCTGAGAGCATATAACAGAATCTCCAAAGTCTTGATATCTGATTAAAAAAAAACAACACAAAACCAACTACCAGCCAAATAAATAAACTACCAACCTTGTAGCAACTATGCTTAGAAAACTAAAGTGAAGTGAAAACATTTTTAGTTAAGCAAAAATAATAATACTTTTCCACCAGCAGATCCACAATGAAAGAAATATTACTGAGTATTCTTCTTTAGACAGAAGAAAAATGATGCCACCTGGAAGCTCAGAGATACTCCCAAGAGAAACAAAAATGGTAAATATATCATTCAATAAATTAGTGTTATTTGTGTAAAAATAATAAACTTTTATGTCATTTAATATATAAAGAATTAAATTATAACAATGTCATGTAAACTGAGAGAATGAATTAAAGTGTTTTAAGAGTCTCACATTATCTGAGAGGATAAAATGCCAACTAATGTATTTTATGAGTCTCTAGGGTAAGCACTGAAAAAGAAGTAAAAACACATATAAGTTCCAAGCTAATGGACGAGATGGTAAAGGAATAGAAAATAATCCAAAAGAAGAAAAGAAGCAAATAAATAACTAAATAAAAGCAAAGACACGGGAAGAGGTAGGATAAATAGTAAGAAGCAAGTAATACAGTTGATTCAAATTTTACTTGAAGAGGTAAGGTTGAATAACTAAAACAATTTTGATAAAGAATAAAGTGAGAAAAATTAGTCCACCTGATTTCAAGACTTACTGTATAGCTAGAATAATCAAGACTGGTATTGGCATAGGGCTGATATTTAGATCACTTAAATAGAATAGAGAACCTAGAGCCCACACAAATATAGGCAACTGATGTTTAACAAAGACACAGAAGCAATTCAGTAGTTGAAGCCTATTTTTTTAAGAAATGGTGCTAAATCAGTTGGATAAACATCCACCCCTACCCCAATAAAAATGAACCTAAATACCTTATACAAAAGTTAGCCTGATTGATCGCAGATTTAAATGTAAGCATAAAACAATATAGAGGGTAGAAGTTAACATAGGATAAAATATTTAGGAGACAGAGCCTTGGGGAAGAGTTCTTAGACATGACATCAAAGGTCCATAAAAGAAAAAAGGCAAAAAGCAGTTACCTTTCTTCACAATTAAAAACTTTAGTGGGCAGAAAACAACATGAAGAGGATGAAAAGACAAGCTGCTGACTGGGAAGAAATATTTGTAAACCAGATATCTTACAAAGAATTCATATCTAGAATACAGAAGAACTCTGGAAACTCAACTGTAAAACAATCCAGTTATAAAATGGGTAAAAGATATGAAGAGGCGTTTTCACCAAGAGGCTCTATGAATAGCAAGTAAGCATATGAAAAGATGTTCAGCATGACTGGGCATTCAGTCTAGTTCAGTTTAGTCGCTCCGTCATGTCTGACTCCTTGCGACCCCATGAATCGCAGCACGCCAGGCCTCCCTGTCCATCACCAACTCCCGGAGTTCACTCAGACTCATGTCCATTGAGTCAGTGATGCCATCCAGCCATCTCATCTTCTGTTTTCCCCTTCTCCTCCTGCCCCCAATCCCTCCCAGTGTGGCAGTGTGGGAACTCCGCCCATGGCAAAGGCCATGAGGAAAAAGAAGCTTGCCATACACAAAGGCGTGATCAAGCCTCAGGAAATCCCCTGCTCCCGAGCATCTACCCCAAAACCAGAGTACTTTACAGGGAGCTCTCCCCCATAACCATTTCTCTCAGTTAGAAGGAGTTAACTTGCAGCTCCAGTTAATAAAAATTCCTGGGTGTGACAAGAGTGTTTCAACTTACTAACTCTGAAGGTTCTCTGGCCTGCCTGATCAGGTTGTCCAGCCGCATGTGATTGTTCACAGCCTCCCAACTGTGAGAGGCATGGGATGCTTTAAAACTTTCTAAATACAGACTCTTTTGAGACGTTAGAAGATTATTAGTATAGTATTAGTGGGTTGATTAGGAATTATATTGGTGAAAGGGTTTTTTCATTTGTCATGCCAATAATTACTGCTAATTCCCTGCCTTGACAGTGACAAGGGTGGCTCAGGTCAAACCTTTCTGCTGACAGACTAGCTTGTGTGACAACCTCTCAACCATAAACAGCACAGAGAGTTTGGAGTATTAGCATAGGGCTTTTCTCATTTGATTGCCCACAGGCCTTCATATCCTTAGGCACCTGGGAATATATTAATCAATGTATTTGGAATAAATATAGTAGTTTTTGATGTTAGCAATATTAGACTTTTTGAGTTACTGAATTTTCTCTTTTCTTTGTTATAAATCACTGTGTCCTTGCTATGCAAAAATGTAACCTTATCACTATCTTAAGACTAAATAGATTGTAAAGGGAACATTGGTGAAGGGTTTTCATTTGTTGGACTGATGTTTGCTGCTAAATCTCCATATTCCCTGCCCTTATAATAAATATAACTAGCATATAGGAGAAATAAGTATTAACCTTTAAGCATATAGGAGAAATAAATATTAACCTTTAAAATTAATATGTTAACCTTAGGTTAAGTAAATTCCTTTCTTGATTGTAACTCACTACACCCCTCACCCTATAGGAATGCAACTTTATTTGGAGGGTGGTGCCTGAAAAAAATCACTCCTGGAAAAATAAGCTTTCTCGTTAACTGACTGGTATCAGAAAGGGCCATAAAATGTCAGTGGACCTCATGGTCAGAAGATGATGTAAGAACTCATAAGACCTTTGTATAATTTTATATGAAACACCTGATTGTGACAAGGGTCAGGTCTGCTGACCCCCACATGACTCTGTATTCATCCCTATTTGTAACAAAAGGTATATAAACAAACCTGAAAAATAAAGAAATCGGATCAGTTCCGGAAAGACTGATTCCCTCATGTCGTTCCTTTCTGCTTCCCAACTTTCTGGCTGAATTCCCATCTGGAGCGTGGGTGCCCTCCATGCAGATGGTGCAAATTCCTTGTCCAGAATTTTATTGGTACCCCACGTAAACCAAGTTATTAAGCCCCTTTTTCTCTCTCTTTCTATCTTCTGGCCGAATTCCCATCTGGTGCATAAGACCCACCAAGCCTACTAATTTTGCCTGGGCTTCTAAGATCAGACTAGGGGGCCTCAGTGCCTCCTCTCCTTTGGGAGAACGGGAAGATGCCTGCAGCCTATGTAGGTGGTGATTGGTACCCTGTGTTAACCAAGTTATTCGGCCTCTTTTTCTCTGCTTAATTCCTAGTCCCTCTCTATCTGTAATTAAATAAGTTTTTCCTCGGACGCCTACTCCGCCCCCACCTTCGAATTACCCTGGATCCACTGGGGCTGGACCCTGGCACCTCCCAGCATCAGAGTCTTTTCCAATGAGTCAACTCTTTGCATGAGGTGGCCAAAGTCTTGGAGCTTCAGCTTTAGCATCAGTCCTTCCAAAGAACACTCAGGACTGATCTCCTTTAGAATGGACTGGTTGGATCTTCTTGCAGTCCAAGGGACTCTCAAGAGTCTTCTCCAACACCACAGTTCAAAAGCATCAATTCTTTGATGCTCAGCCTTCTTCAAAGTCCAACTCTCACATCCATACGTGACCACTGGAAAAACCATAGCCCTGACTAGATGGACTTTGTTGGCAAAACAATGTCTCTTTTTTTTGAATATGCTATCTAGGTTGGTCATAACTTTCCTTCCAAGGAGTAAGTGTCTTTTAATTTCATGGCTGTAGTCACCATCTGCAATGATTTTGGAGCCCCCAAAATAAAGTCTGACAGTTTCCACTGTTTCCCCATCTATTTCCCATGAAGTGATGGGACCAGATGCCATGATCTTAGTTTTCTGACTGTTGAGCTTTAAGTCAACTTTTTCACTCTCTTCTTTCACTTTCATCAAGAGAATTTTTAGGAGCATCAAGAGGCTCCTCTTCACTTTCTGCCATAAGGGTGGTGTCATCTGCATATCTGGACATTAGGAATGTTCAAATAAAGGCAAAGACGAGACATCATTACATACCTATTAGAATTGGAAAAAAAAATGACAGCATCAAATGCTGGCAAGTATGTTGAGAAACAGATATCATACATGGGAGTGTAATATGTCACAGCCACTCTGGGAGATTGTTTGTCAGTTTTTAAAAAATTAAGCATGCATGTACCATACCTGTTATCAATTGCATTGCTGGATATTTGTCTCAGAGAAATGAAAGCGTACTTCCACACAAAAATCTGCATAGGACTGTGCATAGCAATTTCGTTTGTGATAGCCAAAAACTGGGTAAAACCAAAATATCCTTTGATACGTAAGTGGTCAAACAAACTTGGTACATTCATACCATGGAGTCCTCCTCAGCAATAAAAAAAAAGAAACTATTGATACATGTAATAATTTGCATGAATCAAGGGGAATCAAGGGGATTATGCTTGTTGAACAGAGAACTTAGAAGGGTTACACACTACATGATTCCAATTATATGACATTCTCAAAATGACAAATTTATAAAGATGGAAAGGTAGATTAGTGTTTGCCATGGTTTAGGGTGGCTGTGACTGTAAAGGAGTAGCAGGAAGGAAACCTTTGTGGTGATGGGACAGTTCTGTGTTTGCAGCTGGTTACATAAACCTATGCAGGTGATGTATTGTGTATACACATTGCGCCAAGGTAAAGTTCCTGGCTTGGATATTATAGTTTAATTATATAAGGTATAAACTGAATGAAGTGTACAAGAATCCTTTCTGTACTATCTTTGCAACATCTTATGAATCTATAATTATTTCAAAGTGTAAAGTTAAAAAACTGTACACATTTATCAATAATTATATTAAATGAAGTGGATTAAATGCTTCAATTATAAAACAAAAATTACCTGACTAGATTTTTGTTTTTTAAGCCAAAACTTGTTTACAACGGGCATTTTAAAAACATTAAGATACAGAAAATTTGACTGTGAAAGGATGGACTCAGTAACTAAAGAAAGGTGGTATAACTGTATTATTATATAAAAATAGTTGAAGCAAATATTGCTTATGAATAATCATATGGTTTTAGAGATCTGTTCTTTGGGGTATTTGTCTGTTTTAAAGAATCTGCCTGCAATGCAGGAGACCCAGGTTTGATCCCTGGGTCAGAAAGATCCCCTGGAGAAGGGAATGGCTACCCACTCCAGTTCTTGCCTGGAGAATTCCATGGACAGAGGTGTCTGGTTGGCTACAGTCCACGGGGTTGCAACAGTTGGACACGATTGAGCAACTAACACTTTCACTTTTTCTGGTGTTTTAAAATTAGCCAGACCATAATATTACTATGACTGACATAAAAAGCAAGCAAATATTCATGCCTCACTAAAGATGGAATACAACCATTTCTCTCTCTCTCACACACACACACACCATGTTATAAGAACTGATCAACTTAATTTTGAAGTAACTTAAAAACCAGTACTGCATTACTGTGGTTCGTCTCATGACTGTTTTCTAACACTCTAACCTCGTTTATTCTATACAGATGATTTTGTTTTCTTTTCTTTTCTTGTCTGGTTCTGTTTCTACCTGCCCTATGGACTAAGTGTTCAACAACCTTTGGGGAATAGTATATATCCTATTGTTTTAAGCTTGCTTGTTTTTTCCTGTTTTATTGGTATCCATGTCTAGATTTCATAAATGCTTCTATTGATTTTGTACTTAACACTCCTGGTATCATAAAACTATTCAGAAAACTGCACTGTTATTAAAATGCAGAAAGTAAATGGATCTCTGGGAAGAGGAATATTCAGTGAACATCTAGAGAAGGAACTAAAGAGTCTTTATAACCATACATAAAAACAGCCATTTTGCATGTTAAAATCAGCTTACTCGTGGGCAATCTCTCCCATGGATAATATTTTTTTTTCCCTTGAGAGACTCTCTAATAATGATCCATCATGAAGAAACCTTATTTGAAAAGGAAAGTGCAAAAGATCCTCTGAGATTTAAATGCCATATACATTTATCTTTATACTTCTACTGCTTAAATACTAACTGCTACTTCTCAACTCAGGAGCAAGGTGTTTACTGTTATTATTAATATTAACTTTAAGATAATGACTGATTAGACCATTTTATATTCTTGTTAAGTTTTATATTTCAAAGGTAATTCTCATAAACATTTTTATATTTGATCTTCATGATGTGCTAAGAATTATTCATGGCCATAGTTCTTATTCCCATTTGGAGAAAAGGAAACTAAGGTTCAGGGGTGTTGCCTGCCTTACTCTAAACCACACACTGTATTCAGGGGCAGAACTTGGTCTCAGATCCAGTCTTCATGCCTTCTAGCCCCATACTGTTTCCCTTGTCACGCTGCCTTCCTTCCTTTAGTGAGACAGGGCAGTGGGTCCTGCTTTTAAGAGGATTACCTGCAGGAAGAATGTGCATACCCCTCTCTGGCACCGTCACCATTCTATGCTCCTGTTTCCGGCTTCCTTTCCCCGGAAGCCCACAGTGCAGGGGGACCATACTGTAATCTGCCTGCTGTGAATTTGTCTTCCTTCAGCCCATTTATATGGTTGTTTCTGCAGCAGCATGTAGTCCCATGGCAAACTCATGGCAGGCTGATTGCTGTTTTTCTCTGCCTCTCAGTGTCAGTTGAAGCCAAATCAATTAAATAAAATCCAAATCAGGCAGAGTGCAGTGCCAAGCACAGCCCAGATGAAAAGCCCTGACTTTGAAAATAAGATTGGCCATGTTATCAGCATTGAATATTCTGATAAAATTTCATTGATGAAATGCAATTAAAGACTGCTGAGGAATAGGAATGAAAACAAAGCGTTGGTTTTATTCTCAGTTTTTAAAAGAAGACAGCTTTATTTGGATTCACATCCTAGTCTAATTATTGATTTCATCACCACAAATGAAAAACAGAAGGACTATAAGGAACGTAGATCCAATAAAAACATAGCAAAAAAAGTGGGGAGGGAGTGGAAGGAATCTGGAGGAAACTGTATACAAGGGGTATAAAGAAGAGCCACTTTCAGAACTTTTTGTAACTATGAAAAATAGAGGATGCAGTCACTTGCATTTCAAACATTTCTGTGCATTCAAAGCCTAGTGCCTGTCTTAAAATGAAGCTTGAGAGTTTCACAATGACCAGGATGCAGCTAAGCTATTTCTGGCCGATGGGATTCATCTAGCATCGCAAGGTGGCCTTATGCACACAAAACCACTTAAAATCATTTTTCTCTGACTAATTTATACATTAAAAATAAACTGCCTTAGAAGGGTCTGCTTTTTGGGAGGTGACTTTTGGAGGGTCTGCACTTTCAACAATTCTATAACAGAATTTGCTATGTTATATACAAAGTCAGCCTTTGATATGCGTAGAACTTAGACGAAGTCAAACAGAACTCCAAAGCAGATTTATGAAAGTAAGGCAACAAGTTTTAATTAAAAAAGCTGAGGGTTTTTGAAGGGAAATTTGGAAAGTAGGAAGAGTTAGTTGTAGGAGTATGATAAAGATTAGGTTAGACTAACCACTGAACTGGCCACTGCCCAGATCCTTTCAGTTGGGCTATGTTTCCAAACTTCAGTCATTCTCAAAACGTGTCCTTGATTTTTTCCATATTCAAACTGCTCGGTCTTTTTGTTTAATCTTTTTATTTGAATTTCTTTAAAGCAATTTTATGTGACATATCATAAATGGAAAACCATTAATACCAGATATAGAAAGAAAGAAGTATAAAAGGAAATATAATAACAATTCCATTAAATTCTAGCAGTATATATTACCACTATTGTTTGTGGTAAACTCTAAGTTTGAGGCCTTGCCTTTATGTTCTTGCCAGAAAAGGAAATAAAGATGCAGCTGGTGTTGTTCAGTCACTAAGTCGTGTCTGCCTCTGCGTCCCCATGGACTACAGCACTCCAGGCTCCTCTGTCCTGCACTATTTCCCCGAGTTTGCTCAAATTCATGTCCATTGAATTGGTGATGTGGTAGAGGAGTTTTAAACTTATGTCATCATTAAACAGATTATTTTTCTTTGATGTAATCTGATGGGTTAAAAGAATACTGTACTTTGAATAATAGTCTTACTTTGTGAATAAGTACTGTTGTTACTGTTTGGTGGTTTGCTTTTTATTTCAAGCAACAAAAACTATTATTAGGAGAACATGAAGTAAATGACTGCAAGTATTCATGTAAATAATATGAGCTGATCACTGTAAAGTCATTTCCAAATATCATTGCTTGGGTGAATCAGGCCCACTTTCCACCCCTCCCCATGTACCGTTTGCATCCTACTAATCAAGATTGAAAGATTCAAAGCAGGAAGCCTAATTTGCTTAGAGAATGCTTCCATTTCTTGAATAGTGAGGGCAGGGTTTTGTGCAACTGTTCCCCCAGGAATGTGTGCAATAAGAGTATGATCCTTAATTTTGTGTGTCAACTTGATTGGACTGTGGGATGCCCAGATAGCTAGCTAAATATTGTTTCTGGGTTTGTCTGTAAGAGTGTTTCAGCAAGGGATTACCATTTGAATTGGCAGATTGAGTAAAGTAGGTGATCTTCCTCAATGTGGGTGAGCATCATCCAATCTGGTGAAAGCCTGGATAGGGCAAAAGATGGAAGAAGCTTGAGTTTACTCTGCAAATTATGTGATGATGTTTACATTATGACATTTAATTTTTTTTGCTATAATAGTAACTATTGAATATAACTCCATTGCAATACTCGAAGATGATATATATACAAACATATATGCATGTATATATAAAATTCTTGGTTAAATTTGACAATTAATAATTCCAGTTGCCTTAGTTTTGGTAGAGTAATTCTCCAAATTGAAATTAATTCAAAATCACCTCATAACTATAATATTTCAATAAAAACTTTAAATTTGTGAGTAGAAAATAAATTATGTAACTTCTTAATTATATCAATATAATTAATGATTATATTGAAAATAAGTAAAATTAATTTCTCTGGAAAACGTATATAATAATTATGATTTAGACCTTATTTTATTTTTTATCTATTCAAACACTCTAATTCCAACACATACCCAAACGTATGCAATGATATTTTAATTTAAGCATCTTTATATTTTAGTAAATTTCAGTCATATAAAACTCACAAATTTATAAATATTCTAAAATATTTGGTTCTATAAGATTACAGAAAAACCCAAATGAATGTTTTGGCTAACCCAATATTATTATTTTCGAGATATAATTTTCCTAAGTAGCATATTTCAGTCAATAACTATTTGTGACTTGCAAGTTTTAAATAGGTAGCACTTTGAAATATTTGTTGCTCAGTAGCTCAGTCTCGTCCGACTCTTTGCATCCCCATGGACTGCAGCGTGATGGCTTCCCTGTCCTTCACCACCTCACAGAGCTTGCTTAAACTCATGTCCATCGAGTCAGTGATGCCATCCAACAAACTCGTCCTCTGTCGTCTCCTTCTTCTCCTGCCTTCAGTCTTTCCCAGCATCAGGGTCTTTCCTAATAAGTTGGCTCCTAGCATCAGGTGGCCAAAGTATCTGAGCTTCAGTTTCAGCATCAGTCCTTCTAAAGAATATTCAGGATTGATTTCCTTTAGGATTGACTAGTTTAATCTCCTTGAAGTCTAAGGGACTCTCAAGAGTCTTCTCCAGTACCACAGCTCAACAACATTAATTCTTCGGCGTTCAGCATTCTTATGGTCCAACTCTCGCATCCATACATGTCTACTGAAAAAACCATAGCTTTGACTAGATGGACCTTAGTCGGCAAAGTAATGTCTCTCCTTTTTAATGTGCTGTCTAGGTTGGTCATATCTTTTCTTCCAAGGAGCAAGGGTCTTTTAATTTCATGGCTGCAGTCACCATCTGCAGTGATTTTGGAGCCCAAGAAAATAAAGTCTGTCACTGTTGCCATTGTTTCCCCACTTTTTGACATGTAGTGATGGGACTGGATGCCATGGTCATTATCTTAGTTTTTGAATATTGAGTTTTAAGCCACGCTTTTCACTCTCCTCTTTCAATTTCATCAAGAGGCTCTTTAATTCCACTTCACTGCCTGCCATAAGGGAGTGTCATCTGTGTATCTGAGGTTATTGATATATCTCCCAGCAATCTTGATTTCAGCTTGTGCTTCATCCAGCCTGGCATTTTGTATGATGTATTCTGTATATAAGTTACATAAACAGGGTAACAGTATGCAGCCTTGATATACTCCTTTCCCAATTTGGAACCAGTCTGTTATTCCATGTTCTAGTCTAACTGTTGCTTCTTGACCTGCATACAGGTCAGGAGTCAGGTGAGATGGTCTGATATTCCCATTTCTTTAAGAATTTTCCATAGTTTGTTGTGATCTATACAGTAAAAGGCTTTGGCAGAGTCAATGAAGCAGAAGTAGATGTTTTTCTGGAACTCTTTTAGTTTTTCTATGAGCCAATGAATGTTGGCAAGTTGATCTCTGGTTCCTCTGCTTTAGCTAAATCCAGCTTGAACATCTGGAAGTTCTCAGTGCACTTACTGTTGAAGCAAGCCTGGCTTGGAGAATTTTGAGCATTACTTTGCTAGCATGTGAAATGAGTACAATTGTGTACTAGTTTTAACTTTTTGGCACTACCCTTCTTTGGAATTGGAATGAAAACTGACCTTTTCCAGTCCTGTGAGTTTTCCAAATTTGCTGACATATTGTGTGCAGCACTTTCACAGCATCATCTTTTAGAATTTGAAATAGCTCAACTGGAATTCCATCACCTCCACTAGCTTTGTTTGTAGTGATGCTTCCTAAGGGCCACTTGACTTCATACTCCAGGATGTCTGGCTCTAGGTGAGGGATCACACCATCATTGTTATCTGGGTCATGAAGATCTTTTTGTATAGTTCTTCTGTATATTCTTGCCACCTCTTTTCCTCTTTTTAATATTTTCTGCTTCTGTTAGGTTCATAACCCTTCTGTCCCTTATTGTACCCATCTTTGCATGAAATGTTCCCTTGGTATCTCTAATTTTCTTGAAGAGATCTCTAGTCTTTCCCATTCTATTGTTTTCCTCTATTTCTTTGCATTGTTCACTTAGGAAGGCTTTCTTATCTCTCCTTGCTATTCTTTGGAACTCTATATTTGATGGGTATTTCTTTCCTTTTCTCCTCAAATATTTGGAGCAAGACTGTAGGAAGACAATAGCAAATTTAATCTAAAGAAAGCAAGATGAAGAGAAAAATAGATAAAACAAGAAACTAATAAAATAGAGAACAAGCCTACCATTGAGAAAACTGAAAAAATTATTCTTTTAAAAGGTTGTAAAATTGCAAATGCCTCACATGATTGAGGAAGACAAATGAAAGAAGGCAAAAATGAACAATAACAGACATAAGTGGAGACATCGCTATGCTGCTGCTGCTAAGTCACCCCAGTCGTGTCGGACTCTGTGCGACCCCATAGACGGCAGCCCACCAGGCTCCGCTGTCCCTGGGATTCTCCAGGCAAGAACACCGGAGTGGGTGCCATTTCCTTCTCCAAGACATCACTATAAATCCTATAAACATTAGAATCATGGTAAGGGAATATTATGAGCAAATTTCAGATGAAATGTAGAAATTTCTAGGAAAAAAAAAACTTAACCAAAAGTTTAATCAAGAAGAAATAACTGATTGAATTGTTGTTAACCATTAAATATATTTATTTTGTAATTAAAATTATGCCCCCAGAGGAAGTTATAAGCTTAGTTGGCTTCACTCATGAATTCTACCAAATATTTAAGGAATAAATGATATCAGTCTTACACAAACTTTTCCATAGAAAAAGAATGTCTTTCCAACTTTTATTATGAAGTTAACATAACTCTGGTTCCAAAACCTAACAAAGATATTAGAGAAAAGAACAATAATTAGGCAATCTGACTCATGAACCAAATCCTGCAGCATATGAAAAGTGTAATATATCACAAGCAATTTAAGCTTATTCCAGTAATGTAAGGGTGATTTAATAGTCAAGAGTCAGTCATTGTTATTCATCAAATTAACACAATAAAGAAGAGAAATTATATATATTCATCTCAATAGACACTCCAACATACCATTTGATAGAAATCAGCATCCATTTATAGTTCAAAATGAATAATTCTTACTGTATCAAGAATAGAAAAAAAATTCATTAGTCTAATAAATAATGTTTACAAAATACTTAAAGCAAACATATTTAATGGTGAAATGTTGCAAGCTTTCTCTCAGATAGGCATACAACTTCTATTCAACAAAGTATTGGCAATTCAATAAGCTAATAAAAAGAAATAAAGTATATAGTATTTAGAGCATAAGTTAAGCATACTGTTATTTGTATTTGATCTGGCCACATAATTAGGAAAGCCAAAATATCTACACATGAATTATTGGAATATAAATGAATTTAGCAAGCTTGATGTGTCAGTGTCAATGTATAAAAATGAATTATTTCCATATAAAAGCAAGAAACTCAAAAAGAAATTAAATATCTTTACAATAGTCAACCCAATTACCTAGTAATTTTAACTTATGAAAAAGATTAATTAATATGAATTACTATGAAATTATATGGCTTTATTATATTCATAATTATTATATTCAAATTAAGATACTTTTATTACATAAAATGATATTAATTCATAAATTAATGTAACAGATTCCCTATACATATGTGTGTATGTATATTTATATATTACTGAGAGAAACCTAAGGAAACTTAAAAAATGGAAGGACACATAAAGTTTATGTATAAGAAGATTCAGTATGAAGTCCAGAAAGGACAATGTATGTATGGACAATTAATTAATGATACATGATATATAGGCTGCTGGGAAAGGATAAGCTTTTCAGAAAGTGGTATTAGTTTATCTAGATATTTTTCCAAATAAATATACAAATATAAAGGAAAAAAGGAAAAATAGTTAATCCCTATCTTACACTGTACACAAAAATTAATTTCAGGTTCATAAAGATCTAAATATGAAACATGAACTAATACAGCTTGTGTAGGATAACAAAGGAATACATTTTAATGTTTTAGGGATCGGAAAAGATATTTTAAACAGGATACAAACATATCAACCAAAAGGGAAATGATCAATACATTTGACTTAAAAAAAAATGACGATTTCTATTCATCAAAAGATGCCATTAAGAAATGAAAAAACAAGGCAATCAAAATGATAACAAAGATCTTATATGCAGAATATGTAAAGAACTCCTTCAAATGAATGAGAATTTCTGCTTAATAGAATGTTGAGCCAAAATCTTGGACAAGCACTTAGAAGATAGATAAATGACTGTTAAACAATCCTATCAATAATCAGGTAAATGCAAGTTAAAATTACAGCAAATATTGTAATATTATCAATGGATAAACAGATCACAAATATATTCCTACCAACTTAGAGATAAAAAGGAGCAAACTACCAGCACATGCGATAGTGTTGGATGAATGTAAAGAGCATTACACTAGGTGAAATAAGGCAGGCATAAAAGACAATATACTCTATGATTTTGTTTCTGCAAAATTCTAGAAAAGACAGAATTATAATGGCAGCAGATCAATATTTGCTCAGGTCTGTGAGTAGAGGAGGGAATTGGCTATAAAGGGATATGAGAAAGCTTTTCGGGGTGTTGGAAATGTTCTATATTTTGTGTGTAGTGGTGGATACATGACTGTTAAAAATCACTGAACTCATTCATACCACAAAAATTATAAGCAATAAAAATAAATGAATCAATATACCAATATCAATGCATTTTAAAATGTAATGTTGAGAAATAATAATAATACAGGTATTTGTATGATAAACTTAAAAAAACTTTACAATATTTTAAGTCATGGTAGAGGTCACCTTTGGGCAGAGGGAGGAGAGTAAGGATTCGAAAAGGGCATGAATTCAGAGAGGGTCTCCTGGGAACTGGCAGGGTTTAGTCCTTCACCTGGTAGTGAGTTCATGAGTGTTCATTTTTTGATGAGTTTATGAATTATGTATGTTTTCAGGACTTTTCTGATGATTATGACAAGTGTCTGGCTGTTGGAAAGGTGGGAAGTAGGGACATGATTAAATGTGTGGTTTTATTTTATTTTTATTTATTTTTTTGAGAGAGGAGATACTTGAGTAATATTACTTTTTCATGAGACTAATTCATAGAGAAAAATAGAAGGTAAATGATTTGAAGGGATCATTAATGCTGCAAAATTTCTGAGGAGAGGGGATTTAGAGTTTAGCTGGAAGAATTGTCCTTTGATTAATCAGAGGAAGGAGGAGAAATGTGTGCATGTAAGTCTGTGGTTGGGAAGCAGAGGGAGTCTCTGCCGCATGGCTCTATTCTCTGTAAATTAAAAAGAAGGTGACTTTGGGGGAGGAAGTAGAAAGATGAGTAGATTTGAGAAGTGTAAAGAAGTTTGGAAAAGTATTTGCGGAGAGGAATGTGTGTGAGACTGACCTGGAATTCACTTGTAGTGTTACTGGCCCAAAATGCCGTGGTGAATTGAATATATAGTTGGGGGTCATATGAGAAGGACATTTGTTCTGGACTCAGTCTAGCAGTGTGTAGTCTGGCTTCTTTAACACACTCACTGTGGCTAAATTCCTGGTCTCAAGAGGCACATAGGTCACACATGAAATCACTGTCGCTGTAAATAAGTAACCACAACTGGTTCTGGGAGTAGCACATAGAAATGGAGTCAAAAATGAGATCTGCACCTGGTGTGGGCAAGGTGAGTGAAAAAGAGGACCATGTGCCAACAATTACAGGTATCTTGACAATAGAGTGTTCTTCAAATACAGCCTATGTATAATATTAGAAGAAACATCCTCATACCTGAGTTATTTGTCTAAGTCATAGAATTCAAAACCAAAGAACCACCAAAGTATGAGATTATCCAAAGTGGTTAGATGTGGATATTATTTTGCCTAATACTGATTTTAAATTCTGAGGAAAATTAGCAAGAAAGTGTGAATGAATCAACAGGAATAGGTCTACTATTTGTATCTACTCTTTGAAATTAATTCAAAGCAGTTGTCACAGAAAGGATTAGCCCGTCTCTCATTCTTGTGTGTATAATCATGTAATCTTGTTCTTAATAATATTTATACTAATCTCATATATTGGAAGGGATATCATTCCTTTGAGAGTAATTATAGTTACTTTATCAAAATAAACTGACAGCCAGCTCAAACTATTAGGCAACAGAAAAAGAGATGAACGTTTACTATAATCTGTTAAAATATATATAAAAGCAAGTAAAATTTTTAAAATAACCTCCTGGCATTGAAACCTTATTACATCTGTATTTCATTTCATTTACACATTTTCTTAGGGAACTATAGAGAGAAACAAAAATAAAAATAGGTAATCAGACAAATGATAGGCAAAATTTTAAACACATTTTTCTTTTTCACATTAGCTCTTTCTTATATAAGTTGAGAAATAGGTAAGGGAGAAAAAGAGGCTTTGGAGAAATGTAAAGCAGGATTCAGTGTCAGGCTCAGATGGAGAGCAAAAATTGGTAGATCCACTTGAAAGTAGATCTTCAGATTTAGGGTTAATTATTAAAAAGAAAGATTATAATGAAAGTTTGTATATAATTAGTGATGAACTATGCAGTCAAAGACCTTAGATGCCCAATAAGAACTTTGAGTTCATTTTGCTAACTGAATTTGCTTTATTTTATGACAGTAATACTTGATTGTTTTTCAAGGTTAAACAAAAAAGTATATAAAATGAAAGTTAACATCCTCAACTCTCTTTATTCCACATTGAGCTGCTGCTGCTGCTGCTAAGTCGCTTCAGTCGTGTCTGACTCTGTGTGACCCCATAGACGGTAGCCCACCAGGCACCTCCATCCCTGGAGTTCTCCAGGCAAGAACACTGGAGTGGGTTGCCATTTCCTCCTCCAATGCATGAACGTAAAAGTGAAAGTGACATCGCTCAGTCATGTCCGACTCTTAGCGACCCCACGGACTGCAGCCTACCAAGTTCCTCTGTCCATTGGATTTTCCAGGCAAGAGTGCTGGAGTGGGGTGCCATCGCCTTCTCCACCACATTGAGCAATTCAGTGTTAATTGTTTGCATCTTTATTTTCAGATATTTCAGTGTTTATTCAACCATATGCAAACAGGTGTACATTCTGTTTGTATGTGTTTAAAAACAAACATGGAATCTACCTGGACAGATTACTCTGAAACTTGGTTTTATCACTAAAAATGTATTATGGCCATCTAGTCCAACAAGTGGGTATAATTTTATTCATTCCCATCAGTATCTGCAGATTACATAATATGAATATGTACAATCAGCTACTACTATCAATATATTCTACTACCAACATACATTCAAGTCATTTTATTTTAAGGAATTGGCTCCTGTGATTATTGAGTTTGACAAGTCTGACATCTTGGACAAGGTGACAGGCTGAACACGCAGAGAAGAGCTGATGTTAAAACTCAAGTCCAAAGTCCGTGTGGAGGCAGAGTTCCTTCTTCCCTGGGGCACCTCAGGCTTTTCTCACAAGGCCTGAAACTGACTGAATGAAGCCCACTCACATTATAGGTTTTCTCAAAGTCTACTGACTTAAATATTAATACCATTTAACCTGGATAGCATATTCAAAAGCAGAGATATTACTTTGCCGACTAAGGTCCGTCTAGTCAAGGCTATGGTTTTTCCTGTGCTCATGTAAGGATGTGAGAGTTGGACTGTGAAGAAGGCTGAGCACTGAAGAATTGATGCTTTTGAACTGTGGTGTTGGGGAAGACTCTTGAGAGTCCCTTGGACTGCAAGGAGATCCAACCAGTCCATTCTGAAGGAGATCAACCCTGGGATGTCTTTGGAAGGAATGATGCTAAAGCTGAAACCCCAGTACTTTGGCCACCTCATGCGAAGAGGTGACTCACTGGAAAAGACTCTGATGCTGGGGGGATTGAGGGCAGGAGGAGAAGGGGACGACAGAGGATGAGATGGATGGATGACATCACGGACTCGATGGACGTGAGTCTGAGTGAACTCCGGGAGTTGGTGATGGACAGAGAGGCCTGGTGTGCTGCGATTCATGAGGTCGCAAAGAGTCGGACACGACTGAGAGACTGAACTGAACTGGAGTATTAATACCATTCTTTCATGGCAACGTCATGACTGGCGTTTGACCCAAAACTGGGTACTATGGCCTAGCCAAGTTGGCACATAAAATTAACCCTCACACTATGTATATTCCTCTGAGATTTGCTTTTTTCATTCAACATGTTGTTTTTCAGATTCTTCCAGACTGTAGTTTTAATTCATTCCATTTTTGTGCTACATAGTATGCCATTGCATGACTGTATTACAGTCTATTTATCCACTTATTCCCACTGACAAACATTTGAGTTATTTCCTCTTTCTTTTTGGTCACAGTGTTGCATTGAACATTTTTATTATAACTCATTGTTCAAGAACAAGAGTTTCTTTACATTCAGTTCAGTTCAGTTCAGTCGCTCAGTCGTGTCTGGACTCTTTGCAACCCCATGAATCGCAACACGCCAGGCCTCCCTGTTTATTACCATCTCTCGGAATTCATTCAGACTCAAGTCCATCGCGTCAGTGATGATATCTAGCCATCTCATCCTTGGTCGTCCCCTTCTCCTCCTGCCCCCAATCCCTCACAGCAGCAGAGTCTTTTCCAGTGAGTCACCTCTTCGCATGAGGTGGCCAAAGTACTGGAGTTTCAGCTTTAGCATCATTCCTTCCAAAGAAATCCCAGGGCTGATTTCCTTTAGAATGGACTGCTGGATCTCCTTGCAGTCCAAGGGACTCTCAAGAATCTTCTCCAACACCACAGTTCAAAAGCATCAATTCTTTGGCGCTCAGCCTTCTTCACAGTCCAACTCTCACATCCATACATGACCACAGGAAAAACCATAGCCTTGAAGAGACGGACCTTAGTCGGCAAAGTAATGTCTCTGCTTTTGAATATACTATCTAGGTTGGTCATAACTTTTCTTCCAAGGACTAAGCGTCTTTTAATTTCATGGCTGCAGTCACCATCTGCAGTGATTTTGGAGCCCCCAAAAATAAAGTCTGACACTGAAGTGATGGGACTGGATGCCATGATCTTTGTTTTCTGAATGTTGAGCTTGAAGCCAACTTTTTCACTCTCCTCTTTCACTTTCATCAAGAGGCTTTTTAGCTCCTCTTCACTTTCTGCCATAAGGGTGGTGTCATCTGCATATCTGAGGTGACTGATATTTCTCCCGGCAATCTTGATTCCAGCTTGTGTTTCTTCCAGCCCAGCATTTCTCATGATGTCCTCTGCATAGAAGTTAAAGAAGCAGGGTGACAATATACAGCCTTGACATACTCCTTTTCCTATTTGGAACCAGTCTGTTGTTCCATGTCCAGTTCTAACTGTTGCTTCCTGACTACAGATTTCTCAAGAGGCAAGTCAGGTGGTCTGATATTCCCATCTCTTTCAGAATTTTCCACAGTTTATTGTGATCCACACAGTCAATGGCATTGGCATAGTCAATAAAGCAGAAATAGATGTTTTTCTGGAACTCTCTTGCCTTTTCGATGATCCAGCAGATGTTGGCAATTGGATCTCTGGTTCCTCTACCTTTTCTAAAACTAGCTTGAACATCAAGGAGTTCACGGTTCACATATTGCTGAAGCCTGGCTTGGAGAATTTTGAGCATTACTTTACTAGCATGTGAGATGAGTGCAATTGTGCGGTAGTTTGAGCATTCTTTGGCATTGCCTTTCTTTGGGATTGGAATGAAAACTGACCTTTTCCAGTCCTGTGGCCACTGCTGAGTTTTCCAAATTTGCTGGCATATTGAGTGCAGCACTTTCATAGCATCATCTTTCAGGATTTGAAACAGCTCCATTGGAATTCCATCACCTCCACTAGCTTTGTTCATAGTGATGCTTTTAAGGCCCACTTGACTTCACATTCCAAGATGTCTGGCTCTAGATTAGTGATCACATCTTCATGATTATCTGGGTTATGAAGATCTTTTTGTACAGTTCTTTTGTGTATTCTTGCCACCTCTTCTTAATATCTTCTGCTTCTGTTAGGTCCAGACCATTTCTGTCCTTTATTGAGCCCATCTTTGCATGAAATGTTCCCTTGGTATCTCTAATTTTCTTGAAGAGATCTCTAGTCTTTCCCATTCTGTTGTTTTCCTCTATTTCTTTGCATTGATCACTGAAGAAGGCTTTCTTATCTCTTCTTGCTATTCTTTGGAACTCTGCATTCAGATGCTTATATCTTTCATTTTCTCCTTTGCTTTTTGCCTTTCTTCTTTTCACAGCTATTTGTAAGGCCTCCTCAGACAGCCATTTTGGTTTTTTGCATTTTTTTTTTCATGGGGATGGTCTTCCCTGTCTCCCGTACAATGTCCCGAGCCTCATTCCATAGTTCATCTGGCACTCTATCTATCAGATTTAGGCCCTTAAATCTATTTCTCACTTCCACTGTATAATCATAAGGGATTTGATTTTGGTCATACCTGAATGGTCTAGCAATTTTCCCTACTTTCTTCAACTTGAGTCTGCATTTGGTAATAAGGAGTTCTGAGCCACAGTCAGCTCATGGTCTTGTTTTTGTTGACTGTATTGAGCTTCTCCATCTTTGGCTGCATAGAATATAATCAGTCTGATTACATACCTAAAAGTAAGCTTACTGGGTTTTAGGATATGCACATATTCAGTTTACACAACAATGTCAAATTGTGCTTCAGAGTGATATGCCAGTTCACACTCCCACCATCAGTGAGAGTTTTGCCTTTGTACCTCATCTTAGTCTTGTCAAGTTTTTAAATATTTGCCAGTGTTTCAGTCAAAAATGGGACTCCTGGGTTCTCTCATGAAGTCTGCTGTGTGGCTACTCTCACAGAACTCTAAGAGTCTTACCAGCATTCAGTTATACTGATTCCAAACTCTCATCTGAAACTACTCAGGTAGATAATGTCAGCAATCAAATCAACTTCACACCAACTTACCAACTTACTGGGTGCCAACACCAAAGACATTTAATTTAACTTGTTTCAGGATGTTTGCTGGGTTAATGAGTTAGAATATAAATCAAGCTGTTGGGTGTCAGTTTCTTAGGAAGGAGCCTATATGGCTGTTTTTACGCAGGATATTTGAGTGGGAATGGAATTACAGTTTGCCTTTGGCAATAAATAGAATAGTTGCCACTGAGTTTTTATGTTAAACAAATGTTATAAAGTCATTTGAAATAGTACCATTCACTACAGGTTTCTTACTATTTAACATATTTTCTATTGGTGGACTGTGAATTTAAGGGAACCAGGAACAGTTGAATGAAAGCCTGAAAATTTGAGAGCTTTGTTTTATCAAGTGTTGATTTAAAGAAGCCTTTTTCGGGAGTTTTAAAAAATCAATTTTCTCAATTTCTTATTTCAAAAGGCATAATTTCACAAGCTATCTTTTAAAGTGAAAGCCTGTGCTATTTAAGCACACAAAAATATGGTAAGAACATTTTTGGACTTCAAGAAGACTCAGTGATACCATTTCAAGCATCTCTTAACTAGTGTCCAATGGAAGGAATCTAGATGAAAAGGTTTCCATATGAGTGATACCCACAGGGATGACCATCAAGAACTTGGTATAAAAGTTGACTGAAAGAAGCCTGTGTGTGTGCGTGCTCAGTTGTGTCCGACTCTTGGCAACCCCAGAGACTGCTGCCTGCCAAGCTTCTCTGTCCATGGGAGCCTGAGTCTCCGGGCAAGAATACTGGAGAGAGTTGCCATTTCTTCCTCCAGGAGATCTTCCCAGCTCAGGAATTGAACCCATGTCTCTTGTATCTCTCATGTTAGCAGGCGGATTCTTTACCACTAAGTCACCTGGGAAGCCCAAAAGAAGACTACTACTCTCTTAAGCTCTGTTTAGATCTAGATCAGGGTCAGCATACTTCTCTCTAAAGGGCCAGATGATAAACATTTTAGATTTTGTTGGCCATGCAGTCTGTTGCATCTGTTTATCGCTGACATAGTAGTTTGAAAATAGCCAGAAACAACACATAAATAAATGAACATAACTGTGTTCTAGTCAAACTTTACTCAAAAAAATCAATGGTGGACTAGGCTTAGCTTGCAGGTTGTAGTTTCCCAACCCAATTTAGGCCTTGAAGGAAATGCTATTATCTTAAGTATAATGCACAAAACATTTGGGCCTATACTCTCTCCTCTTGCCTATAAAGACTGATGGTTTCTATCATGAGATAACCCTTGTTCCTTCTTATGATTGTCTTTTCAGAGGATAATTGCACTGTGCTTTGTTTTGAGCTATTGGAACTACATTTAAAAAGGTTAATGCATTCTTCCTAAGGACATAGTGCATTTCATGGGATTGCCTATGAGCAAGTTTTGACTGATTAAATCTGTTTATTCATTGATTGTAACAGTCCTTCCATAAGGTGGAAGAAAGGGCCGCTCATCTAGGCTGGTTAAGGCTACAGATTTGGCAGGTGTTTAAGTCACTGGCCCACAGGGAGTGGGTGAGCCTTTCCGCTTGCACATGTGTCCTGCTGGCAGCAAACATTCCTCCCACTGCCTACCACATGCCATCTTTAGGAGGCAAAGTACACACGTCGTGATTTATCACAAGCAGTTCCTCTCCTGCCTCTTTCGAAATCACCCCAGCACAGTATACTACAGTCTATGAACCTGAACTGGCAAGTCCTAGTTAGAGCTAATAATCATGAGGAGGGATCCCAGACTTTTCATGGGTATTCAGCTGGTGAATGAAAGCCAGTGGCTGTATTCTGCCGGACCATGGTGTATATACCTGGGATGTGTCTGGAAGGAGGGTGATGTGCCCTTATATTTCTCAGGAGCCCATTGTCTTCTTTCCATCTTTGTACCACTACTCGCCATCTTTCTCTCAGACCCCTAGAAACCTACTCTAAGCCTTCTCACCTCCCTCTAATGTATTCTCTACACAGCAGCAAGAGTGACCAATTAAAAATGCAGTTCTCATCATGCCACTGCTTGACTTAAATTTCTTTTTTTTTACTTCACATTGCCCTTAGGAGAAAGCCACAATTATCATCACTTTCTCTCAAGACTATGCATGCTCTGACCCAGCTCCCCTCTGCAACTTCATTGAACTCTGCTACCTCTGATGCTCCTGTGTTTCAGTCGCACATGTGTTATTTAGTTCCTGAGTTAAGTCTTCATACTGGCTCCCACCTCTCTATATGGTATTGTCCTACTGATCTTCTGTTTATAGTTTTTATTCCTTAAATGGAGAAGAGGGCACACCCACTATAATCTGTTCTATCCAAGGCACATTGTGTAGGATCTCAACTTGTTCTACCAGTTACTGCAAGTCTGATATGTGGCTTATTAAATTTAATAATCATTATTTTTGGCAGTGGTCCAGAAACATAAAGAAGAAATTCAGTGATTTTAATCAACAGGATATATGTACATCATCTTATGAAATATCAGTTAAAGAGTACTTGAAGCAAGTGTTGCCAAAGGCGGTGACTTCCAAAATTTGGCAAATCTGGAAATTTCCCTGATAAATTTTGCTGAAAAAAACCCCACAAACTTTCATTTAAAATGTATAAAGATTTGAGACAAATATAGGTTTATGTTGGCTATAATTTGTCTTGTGCATGGTTTAATTCCCTTATCTGAGAAACAAATAATATTACTTCAGCTCCCCCAACCCCTAAATATGGGGTTCACCCTGCCTTATAGCAAATTTTTAAGATCACCATAGGCTTTTATAAAAGCACAGAGATTTCAGCCAACATAGTTTCCAGGATTTCTATCCACAAAAAAGTATGGCATCCAGGTTGTTGTTATTTAGTCACAAAATCCTGTCTGACTCTTTTGCTACCCCATGAAATATAGCCCACTAGACTCCTCTGTCCATGGGATTTCCCAAGCAAGAATACTAGAGTGGGTTGCCATTTCCTTCTCCAGGGCATTTTCCGTTCTCCAGGAAATCTTCCCTACCCAGGGCTTGAACTTGCATCTCCTGCATTGGCAGGCGGGTTCTTTACTCCTGAGCCATGGGGTAGGAAAGCCCATGGGATCCAGGTGGGAGATTGTTAAATTCTGATTTAGTCTAACATCGAGGGGAGCCATTTCAAGAAGGCAGTCTCATACCCAGGTGACTGACTCACCAACAGTGGTCCCACTATAGACCTGAAGATAGCTCTGTACCTGGGAATTTGCCTACAGCTCCATTTGGCCTTGGTCCTGTTACCACCCTTATATGCTGGGGACCTGGGAGGAGTCAAGCCTACCAGTGAATCACGTAACAGGCATACAGACTTCGTCCCAGCTGTGGACCCTGAAGTGGTCTGTGAACCTTCTCCAGGCCCTTTTAGCTGCAGTCCAGGTGTGTCCCTAGAGGTAAGTCCACTAAACTTGGTTAGACTGTAGATTATGAAAGGACTCTTAATTTGGTTCCAGTGCTACTCACAGTCAGCCAGCAATCTTGCTAGCAGGGAGACCTGGAAAGAGACGCTCCTAAATAAGACCCATGAAATCCTTGAAGTGTCCTTTAAAGACATTTGGCTTCAGTCTCTTGAGTTGCAATCAAGAGCAGTCCAGCCAGCCCAGCCGCCTGGAGGAAGACAGGCCCATCTCTGCCTCCAGAGCCAAGTCTGCAGACCTCCGGCTTGGTTGTGGAACCTGAAACAGTCCTGAGGCTTTCAGCTACAGTCCAGGGCCAGTCCTGCCCATTGATGGACCCATCCAGTGATCAGCCAGGAACATTCCCAGGGACCTGGCTAGATCTACACTCATCCATATACCTGGTAATAAGGTTAGGCCCACCATCTGAGGACTCATCTTTGGACATTGAAGCAGACCCTTGTTCCAGTGCCACCCTACAGAACAAAGTACTGGAAGCAGTATCCTCTGCCCAAGGATGAGACAGAATCCATGCCTGCCTGGATGCCTGGTAATAAGCCCACCAACAGCAGAAATCACTGTGCACCCAGAGACAGCCTCATAACTGAGTCCAACCCAGTATGACTTCAATTCCAGAGATAATCCCATCAGCCTAGAGAACTGACAGAAGGTCTTTACCTTCTGAAAGCAGTCTAAAAAGATTGGATGTTTGCTCCTTCAAATGCACAGACACCAATGCAAGACTATGCGGATTACAAACGATTAGGCAAGTATGATACCATGATACCACCAAAGGAAACTAACAAAATTCCAGCAATTAACTCTAAAGAAATGGAGATCTATGATTTGCATGACAAAGATTTAAAAATAATTATTTTAAAGAAACTAAATGAAATGCAAGAGAACACAGATAGACAACAGAATGAAATCAGGAAAGCAACACATGAACAAAATGAGAAGTTTAGTGGAAAAAAATAGAAACCACAAAGAAAAAAAAAAAAGAACCAAACAGAAATCCTGGAGCTGAAGAATACAGTGAAAAAATGGGAAAAGTCAATAGATTTAACAACAGACTTCATCATATAGTAGAAAGAATCAGCAAACTCAGAGATCATTTAAAATTAGCCAATTAGAAGAAGAAGAAGAAGAAGAAGAAAGAATGAAAAGAGAAAGCCAAAAAACCTATGTGAACTTTGGGATGCCATGAAGTCAATAAAACATATTTTTAAAAAAATAGCTGAAACTTTCCCAAATCTTGGGAGAGATACCAACATCCATATACAGGAAGCTCAAAGGACCCCAGCAAGATCAACTGAAAGAACTTTAGTCTAAGACACACTACAACCAAAGTGTTAAAAGTCAAAAACAAAGAGAATACTGAAAGCAGCAAAAGAATTCCTTTATCACAAATAAGGAAAAATTGTAAGGCTATAAGTTGATTTCTCTACAGAAACCTTGCAGGCCAGGAGGGATTAGGATGATATAGTCACAGTCCAGCGAATTGGATAGCCTAGAAGAAATGAATAAATTACTAGAAATATATCACTTATCAAGACTGAATTATAAAGAAATAGGAAATCTAGACAAACCAATAACAAGGAGATCAAAAATCTCCCAAAGAAGAAATGCCCAGGACCAAATGATTTCACTGGTGGAGTATACAAGACATTAAAGAAGAATTACTGTTAATTCTTTTCAAAATCTTTCAAGAAATTGAATAAAGAAGAACACTTCCAAACTCATTTTATGAGGCCAGAATTACTCTGATACCAAAGTCAGATAAAGACACTACAAGAACACTACAGACCAGTATCCCTAGTGAATATAGATGCAAAAATTATTGGCAAAATACTATCAAATTGAACTTAACAGCATATTAAAAGAATCATATACCATAATCAAGTGGGATTTATCCCTAAGATGCAAAGATAGCTCAACACACATAAATCAATAAACATGAGGTATGTGTGCTTAGTTGCTCAGTCATGTCTGCCTCTTTACAACCCCATGGACTGTGGCCCAGCAGGCTCCTCTGTCCTTGGGGGTTCTCCAGGCAAGAATATTGGAGTTGGTTGTCATGCCCTTCTCCAGGGGATCTTCCCAAACCAGGGTTCTAACCCAGGCCTCCCACACTGCAGGTGAATTCTTTACAGTCTGAGCTACCAGGGAAGCCCAATAAGCATGATATACCACATTGAAAGAATGAAGGATAGAAACCATATGATCCTTTTGACCGATTCAGACAGAGAAAGACAACTACCGTATGCTCTCTTTTACATGTGGATTCGTAAAAAAACTGAATTTCAGAGAAACAAAGAACAGAATGATGGTTGTCAGGGCATGGGAAGAGCTGGGGAAATGGGAAGATGTTGGTCAAAGGGTACAAATTTCCAGTTATAAAATAAGTAATTTCTGGGGTGTAACATATAGCATGGTCAATAAGTATATTTAAAAGCCCCCAACTTCATTAGTCATCAGGGACACACATATTTAAACCTCTGTGGTTTGGTAATCACATACCCATACGAATGTCTAAAAATTAAACAGACTGACCTTATCGAGTGTTGGTGAAGAGGTGGAGCAATTAGAGCTCTCACTTATTGCTGATAGGAATGTAATTTGTTACACCTACTTGGGAAGACTATTTGTCATCATTTAGTAAATATGCTCATACCCCATGATTCAGCATTTTTCCTTTTGGAATGTTTCCATAGAATGTTTGTATAAGTGTATCAGAAACATGTACAAGACTATCCATTGCAAAGTTATTTGTATTATCTCCAAACTATCTGAATGCCCTTAATAGTAGAATGATTAATATCTCTGTGCATTTATAAATTTTTATAAGTAATATATAACGTTACTTTTCAGCAATGAAAACAAACTGTAAACATATATAAAATGGGTTCTTTTCATACTCTATTGTTGAACAATAGAAGCCAGGCACACAATCACATGCATAGTATAATTCAGCATATATAAATTTTGCAGAGTGGCAAAATTAATCACTGGTGTTAGAAATAAGCCACTGTTACCTTTGAAGAAGGAGGAAAAATAACTGACTCAGAAGGGCCTTACAGGAGGCTTCTGGTGTGTGTGTGTTTGGGGCGGGGGGGTGATAATATTTTATTTCTCATGGATCCATTTTGTATTTTCACTTTGAGAATTCTTCAAGCTGCTTACTTATACTATGTCCTCTTAAAAACACAGGTAAATTTAACATTCAAATAAAAAGGAAAACCTGTTTCTGATTCCTAGGTTTTGTGTTTTCTATAATCCATGTCTAATTTTATACTAAGTAGATGGAAGCAATTGATTGACCTTGGATGTTCAGTAACATCCTGACATTTGTGTTTGAAGGTTAAATTTGAATTTAGATCTGCATCATAAGCTCAAAACACTGAGTGTGTGCAGGTTTTCAGTGTTTTTCTATTATTTATGCCATTTCACTCCTTTTCTACTTCTTTTAATCAATAATTTTATGAAATGATTGACGCAAGGACCTAGAAAATCTTCGTGTAAACTGAATTGATGATTCTTTCCTTGCTGTAATAGAGGACATCATTCTTCTTTTATAATGCTAAATGCCAGTCAAAGACAGGAATATTTATACTTTTGAGCACAGCAGTCGGTGCTGTTACAGGCTCAGATTATTCCTCTCATCTCTTAAAGGTTATGGTCCGGACATGGGCTTCTTTTTCAAGGCATACATCTTAGTTGACTGTCTGTAGCAACTGCTGAATCAAATAATCATTTTCCAGCAAATGCTTTGAAGCCTTAAAAATAGTATTCCTATTACTGTTAAGACAGTTATAATTTTAATTATAAATCTAGACCTGAACCTTAATAAAAAGCACTTCTATGCATCTGAATTTTCCAGGGTTAAATTACCCTTTATAGTAATATGTTCCTGGTGGAGTATGTTATCTGGATTGGAGTGAACTAAATTTTTCTGTTACAATGCGTTTTTGTCAAATTATATCTAATATAAGCACCAAGGACACTGTGAACAACTAATAAAATATTCACTGACTGCTGACATCATAGAACTGTTTTTGGCATTATTTTATTATTTCCACTAGCTTTCAAATTTTTTAAGAAATAAATATACTCATAATTGCTTCATATATGATAATTTGGAATGGACTTATAAACAGCAGTGCAAAAGCATGTAGGAAAGAGGCAATATTGTTGTTTGGTCACTGTCGTGTCTGACTCTTTGTGACTCTGTGGACTGTAGCTTACCAGGCTTCTCTGTCCATGGGATTTCCCAGGCAAGAATACTGGAGTGGCTTGCCATTTCTTTCTCCGGGGAATCTCCTGAGCCAGTGATTGAACCTATGTCTCCTGCATTGCAGGTGGATTGTTTACCAGGGAAGACCAAAGGGCAATGTCCTACTTAAAATGTAGTAGACTTTCAGAGTGTTGGGAGAAATCCTCCTATCAGTATAAACCCTAACATTGACAAGTTGTTTTTACTTTAAGTTAAAACAAAGAGTATACTGAGAAGGTAATCATTAAAAGAAATAATATTTTTATCCCTTAGAGGGTGACATATTTATTTGTTTCCCTTTTGATATAAACCTAGTTTACAGTTTAGAATAAGATTTGACATTTGGTCACAGTGAGGACTCATGCGTTCTTCTACTTTTTTGGAGCTCTTCCTTGTCAGTCACTGCCCCATGATTTCCTAAACTCCCACCTCCCACCTGCAGGTACCGAGGGCCATGCTGGGATCCAGGGTGGGTGCAGAACTGGATATTTTACTCATTCTCTGCTTCTCTGCACTTGCTGAAATCTCGACCAGTGACAGAAGTGAAAATACATAAATAGAGAACATCAGAATATGGGAAACTGATTCTGAGTATGGACAACATTGTGACTTTAACCCAGATGGCTTTGGTGTTGGGTATTTTAGCGCATTCATTTGATTAGAATGCCTTTGCCATTGTCTCAGTCAACACATATATACCCTCACCCTGAATAACTGTATTAGTAGCTGGCATTTGTTGGGTGCTTTTGACATACCAAAGAGTGCTAGCTCTTTATTTTGCCCTATTTAAGTCTTTTAAAAAATATGAGAGCTTTATCCTCATTTAACTGATTGGGAAATTGAGGATCCAAACAATTAAGGAATTTGACACAGATGCTAAAGAAGGTCAGAGAAACTGATGGCACCCCTCTCCAGTACTCTTGCCTGGAAAATCCCATGGATGGAGGAGCCTGGTAGGCTGCAGTCCATGGGGTCACTGAGTCAGACACAACTGAACGATTTCACTTTGACTTTTCACTTTCATGCATTGGAGAAGGAAATGGCAACCCACTCCAGTGTTCTTTCCTGGTGAATCCCAGGGACGGGGGAGCCTGGTGGGCTGCTGTCTATGGGGTCGCACAGAGTCACTGAAGTGACTTAGCAGCAGCAGCAGCAGCTAAAGAAGATAAATGGTGAAGCAGCAAATTGAACTCAGGTCAACTTCATCCAGATCTTGAATCTCTAACCCTCACATACACTGTCTCTCCAGTTCTTTTCCAGACTGAAAATACAGGTTCTGTGCTTCCTTTTCCTTTATATACCTTGCACCTGTCTCATGGCTGAAACAGCTCAAGTTCAGCAAGTGATTGACGAAATGGAATCCTACAGAGAGCTACAAGCTCTTCATGAGAAACTGCTTGGTTATGGTTTATCAGTCGTATTCTGTTTTCCGAGGCTGCCTTAATCTAGAAAACACTTGGTTTATGAAATCTCCCATTGGGCAGGACTTGGCAGTGGCTTAGAGTTGCCAACCAAATGTTTCCCCCTTTCCCATTTATCACTAAGGAATAGCATGGAGGGCTTCCTGGGCGGTTTAGTGGCAAGAATCCCCCTGCAATGCAGGAGACACAGGAGATGTGGGTTCGATCCCTGGGAGATCCTCAGGGAGAGCCCTTGGAGGAGGGTATAGCAACCCATTCCAGCATTCTTGCCTGGAGAATCCCGTGAACAGAGTAGCCTGGCTGGCTACAGTCCATGGGGTCACAAAGAGCTGGACACGACTGAAGCGGCTGAGCACACTGCACAGTAGCATGGAAGGTCCCCAGGGGCAGGTATCCAGGAGCTTTTCCTTCTTGTGTATTTAGAATGAGGACAGAGAAGAAAAGAGGTGAAACAGTGGAGTGGATGGCGACACTCAGAGTGCTGATTGACCTTTGCACTTCAGACTGGGGGAAAGAGGGCATTTTATAGGGCCAGAGGGCATAGCTGTCTCCTGAAAACAGTTGGATTGACAGGGCTGAGTAGCAGTTAAACAGCCAGTAGTTACTTAAGTTCCCAGTGATCTGGTTGCAGCCCATTGATGGCTTTTCCACTTGCATGCCTTCTCAAGCAGTGGCTCTCAGAAAAGGAACTCAAGAGTAATTATGTGTCAGAAATACCTGGCTTCACAGTGGGGTATGATCAAACCTGTGAACTGCACCTTAATCCATTTAACCTCCTTTTTCTCTTGGTTGCATGAAACCACGCTCACTGGAAGAGTCTTTTAAGTCATTCCCTTTTATCCTCTCACCTTACTGTCCTCAAACTCTCGTAATCCTCCTTTCAATTTCCTTCCCCTTTGAACCATGCCTCTCACTACCTCAAAAGGAAATATTTACTCCACACTCAACCTTTCAGAATTATTCTTTGGCAAATATTAAAGTTTAGACTCTATAGGCACACTTGTTATGGGATGTTAGTGATAAAGGTTTAATGAGATTCAGTAGAGAGATTCACTGAAATACACACTGGAACTATTTTAGCCTGTGTGGCTAAACTCTGTCTCTGAATCTCTGTTTAACGATCCCTTATGTACTAAGTCCAGCTAACTTCCATCTCCAGTAAACCAAGTGTTGATTTGTTACTGTGGGCTTATAGTCCTAGGTGTGATTTTTTAAATTCTTATTGGCTATGTTTTAGAAGAAAGGAGGGAAGCACACTCACACCTGTAGAAGCCTGAGTCAAAGGTTAACTCCTGGGGGAGCTTTAGGCTGAGGACACACAAAAAATACAGAAAAATGTGACGGCTCTTTGATTTTCACACTTGGCCTTAAACTGGTGATTAATCATGATCAGGCTTTCTCTCTCTTTCCAGTGCACAGATGGCGTTCAGCAGGGTGTTAAATATTTCATTGTCCTCATAATCCCTGCTTTCCTTAAACTTGTTAACATCTGCAGGGAAGAGGCTTCATAATCTGGATGCTTGTATTCTTCTTACAAACACATTTCCTATCCCTTTGGTAAATGACATGTCCTCCCGCACCTCTGATGGAGTATGACCAGGTGACTGGTATTCAGGTCTTACACTTGGTACGCCCATTTGCTCCATTTGTTCTACCACCCACAGCCGTGGTCCTGAAACTCCTCTGTTACTTAGAGTGGGCCATCACTTTCTCCAAGTTTCTAAGAGCTATTGTAGCAGCAGCATGTTATTCTGATTTTCTGGAGATTTTGTTAGGATGTTAAAACCCATAGTACATGAGTGTCCCCTTAATGATAAACCCTCCCTTATCCTTCTCTGTGTCCTGCACCACCCCCATACTGACGCAACACGTTCAAGGCCCAGCCCCATACAGACTCTCGGCTCCGTACAGATCCAGCTGCTACTGGCACGTATTGACCAGGTCCTGCGGTTCCTTCAACATATCATCCTCTTTCTCTCTCTGCAGGCCCAGTAAGTCCCCAGGTTGGTTCACATCATGACACAACCCAAGGAGAGAAGGCAGGGTGAATCCTAATTTGGGTGAGGGGCAGCACGTGTAGTCAATACAAATACAAGGCCTTTGTATTGCCTTCAGTCGAAGGGGAAGACTAGCTTTGCAAAGGGAGAAGCGAGTCCCGTTTACAGGTCCAGAGGGTTCATGAGACTTTAGGATTTCAAGTTTCTTGAGTGCGTGGATTCAGATAGTTCTACTGTAGTCTTAGAGCCCCATCCTTTCCTAACCATTGCCCTGACCTTGACCTAGCACTGACTGGAAATGAGAATTCAACTTTCCCTAGTGCTCCAGTACCCTTATAATTAAGTTCTGGACCAAAGGCTTAGCTTATTCTGCTCTCCTAGAGATCAGAATCATCATATGTTGCCAACAGGCTCTTTGATTTTCACACTTGGCCTTGACTTGGTGATTAATCATGATCAGACTTTCTCTGTCTCTTTCCAGTGCATAGATGGCGTTCAGCAGGGTGTTAAATGTTTCATTGTCCTCATAATCCCTGCTTTCCTTAAACTTGTTAACATCTGTGGTATTGCACCCAGGTGGCACCCCCTTCCAAAGGTGCCACTGCATCTCTGTTGACCACCAGTGAAAGTTGTAACAATCGTACTGCTATAGCATGCCATGGAATAACTGTAAATACTCCTCATGTGTAGTGAGGGCTTCCCAGGTGATGCTAATAGTAAAAAAGAAACCTACCTGCCAATGCAGGAGATGTAAGAGACCCGGATTCGATCCCTGGTGGGGGAAGATCCCCTGGAGGAGGGCATGGCAACCCACTCTAGTATTCTTGCCTGGAGAATACCTTGGACAGAGGAGCCTGGTGGGCCACAGTCCATAGGGTCTCAGAGTTGGACATGATTGAAACGACTTAGCACCCATGCATGTGTATAGCAGTGGGGTCCACTTTTAAAGACTAGTTTTACGTTTTGCTTCCTTGAACCACTCCTGGCACCGACCTTCTCAAGTTGAGTTCCTGGGGAAACGGACTCTGTGAGGGAGACTTGCACTCATTAGATTCCTTGTTGTTTAGCAACAATCTCTGTGAGAAGTAAAGGCAGCAGTATTTGGCAGAAGTACAATTGCAAGGAAATCCTCACTCGTTCCACTACAAGCTTTGGAGCTAGGCAGGCCTTTAGAGTTGTCCTTCATGGACATGAGCGTGGACTTTATATCACTGAACTGACCAGCCATTAGAATTAGGATGCCCCAGGGAGAGGCATGTTTCTTGGGCAGAGGGCCATTTCCAGGGTGGGGTTTTGTTGGCAACATTCCCTGCAGCTGGGAGAATGAGTAAGTCAGTTTAAAAGGGTGATCTGCCAGTGTACCTTAACCATGTTTGGGCTGTGAATAGACTGATCAAGTAGTAAGAGACTTTGGGGCCAAAGGAAACCTTCAGTTCAGTTCAGTTCAGTTCAGTTCAGTCACTCAGTCGTGTCTGACTCTTTGCAACCCCATGTATCACAGCACGCCACGCCTCCCTGTCCATCACCAACTCCCAGAGTTCACTCACACTCACGTCCATTGAGTCGGTGATGCCATCCAGCCATCTCATCCTCTGTCGTCCCCATCTCTTCCTGCCCCTAATCCCTCCCACATCAGGGTCTTTTCCAATGAGTCAACTCTTCGCATGAGGTGGCCAAAGTACTGGAGTTTCAGCTTCAGCATCAGTCCTTCAATGAACACCCAGGACTGATCTCCTTCAGAATGGACTGGTTGGATCATCTTGCAGTCCAAGGGACTCTCAAGAGTCTCCTCCAATACCACAGTTCAAAAGCATCAATTCGTCGGCGCTCAGCCTTCTTCACAGTCCAACTCTCACACCCATACATGACCACAGGAAAAACCATAGCCTTAACTAGACAGACCTTTGTTGGCAAAGTAATATCTCTGCTTTTGAATATGCTGTCTAGGTTGGTCATAACTTTCCTTCCAAGGAGTAAGCGTCTTTTAATTTCATGGCTGAAATCACCATCTGCAGTGATTTTGGAGCCCCCAAAATAAAGTCTGACACTGTTGCCACTGTTTCCCCATCTATTTGCCATGAAGTGATGGGACCAGCTGCCATGATCTTAGTTTTATGAATATTGAGCTTTAAACCAACTTTTTCACTCTCCTCTTTCACTCTCATCAAGAGGCTTTCTAGTTCCTTTTCGCTTTCTGCCATAAGGATGGTGTCATCTGCATATCTGAGGTTATTGATATTTCTCCTGGCAATCTTGATTCCAGCTTGTGCTTCTTCCAGCCCAGCATTTCTCATGATGTACTCTGCGTATAAGTTAAATAACCTTAAGAAACATCTGTTACATCTTTGCTTATAGCTTCTTCATCATGGGCACATCTGGGGCAAATGAAGGATTCTTGATTTACAGTCCAGGACTCTGCTCTTTTTACCTTATGATGCTTACATTGTGTGTAGGTTATGCTGTGTACCATAGTGTAGGGAAGTAGATTGGAAATAATCATAACTCAATGTTATGTTGAAGTAATTTATTAAAATATTTTAGCTTTCACCATTGCTAGGGAAAAGATATACTTTAATTTAGGCAATGGACATGCTTCTGAAACATCTAAACAGGAATCACATTTTGTAACAACTCTCTCTATTGTCCAAAGGGTTGCTGCTGCCCCTAAAGGGAACCAAAGCAAAACAAACAGACAGATAACTGGATGTTTTTAATATGTATCAACTTCACCCTAGGGACGCAATCCCAGGCACTCACGACTCATTTGTTTTCTCTATTCTACACTCCTTTTCCCTCCATTTCTGGAAGAATTTCCTTCTACACTCTTGACATTTTTTGTATTGGTTCACTAACTTAATTTACTAGTTCAAAACACGTTTGAAAGTATTTATTATTTTTTAAAGGAAAATATTCATTGAAAGGGTGACTATGTTAGCTGTTCTTTACTGTGAATCAGTTGATAGTTTTTCTTGCCACTGGACTGAGGCTGTCTCCACTGAGAGAATGGGGTTTTGAGTGAGAAAAAGAAATCACTCATGATCACTGTTATGGTGATGGAAAGGTAAAAGGTTGGGCAGGTGCCTTGGAGAAGGACATGGGCAGCCCCTCCCTACGGAAAGAGTTGGAAGAGGTGGAAGAAGAGTACAGACGACACATCAGTAACTAGCAGCGACTGTAACTGTCCAGTCATGGGTGTAAGTGAACTAACGTTCCCTCTTTCCTCTCTTTCCTATGCCACTGAGTCACCTACTCCTAGCATCCCACATTCGGGCCAGTGTAATTGCTACCATTTTTTAGCCGCAGTGGGGGATAAATAGGTCTTTCTGGGATAATCTGGGCACTAACTACTATTTATCTGATAAAAATATAGCCTGAGCTCCAAACCACCAATTTACAGATTTTCATCATGGACATCAACAGAGGAAAAAAGACTTGCAGAATCTTGTTCTTTGCATTGCATTACATCCAAGAAGTTTCCATCTTCTTCCCAGATTGACATCTCAGTGCAAGCTGTGTCTTTTCTTCATGCTTCAGACGTTCTATAAACAGCTACAGACAGTAGAAATATTACTTATTAAATAAACCCTGTGATGAGAAATGTTATTTCTATAATTTGAATACAACACCAAGTTGTGGATGTGATGGGTGATCAAAGTAAAGTCCAATGCTGTAAAGAGCAATATTGCATAGGAACCTGGAATGTTATGTCCATGAATCAAGGCAAATTGGAAGTGATCAAACAGGATATGGCAAGAGAGAACATTGATATTTTAGGAATCAGTGAAATAAAATGGACTGGAATGGGTGAATTTAACTCAGATGACCATTATATCTACTACTGTGGGCAAGAGCCCCTTAGAAGAAATAGAGCAGCCATCATAGTCAACAAAAGAGTCCAAAATGCAGTACTTAGATGCAATCTCAAGAAGAACAGAATGATCTCTGTTCGTTTCCAAGGCAAATTGTTCAATATCATGGTAATCCAAGTCTATGCCCCAACCAGTAATGATGAAGAAGCTGAAGTTGAATGGTTCTATGAAAACCTACAAGGTCTTCTAGAACTAACACACAAAAAGATGTCCTTTTCATTATAATGCACTGGAATGCAAAAATAGAAAGTCAAGAGATACCTGAAATAACAGGAAAATTTGGTCTTAGAGTACAAAATGAAGCAGGTCAAAGGCTGACAAGAGTTTTTCCAAGAGGATGCACTAGTCATAGCAAACACCCTCTTCCAACAAGGACTCTACACACGGACATCACCAGATGGTCAATACCAAAATCTGATTGATTTTATTCTTTGCAGTCAAAGATGGAGGAACTCTATACAGTCAGCAAAAACAAGACCTGGAGCTGACTGTGGCTCAGATCATGAACTCCTTGCCAATTCAGAGTTAAATTGAAGAAAGTAGGGAAAACCACTAGACCATTCAGGTATGACCTAAATCAAGTCCCTTATGATTATACAGTGGAAGTGAGAAATAGATTCAAGAGATTAGACCTAAAGACAGAGTACCAGAAGAACTGTGGACAGAGGTTCATGACATTGTACAGGAGGCAGTGATCAAGACCATCCCCAACAAAAAGAAGTGCAAAAAGTCCAAATGGTTGTCTGATGAGGCCTTACAAATAGCTGAGAAAAGAAGAGAAGATAAAGGCAAAGGAGAAAAGGAAAGATATACCCATTTGAATGCAGAGTTCCAAAGAATAGCAAGGAGACATAAGAAAGCCTCCCCCAGTGATCAATGCAAAGAGTTAGAGGAAAACAATAGAATGGGAAAGACTAGAGATCTTTTCAAGAAAATTAGAGATACCAAGGGAATATGTCATGCAAAAATAGGCACAATAAAGGACAGAAATGGTATGGACCTAACAGAAGCAGAAGATATTAAGAAGAGGTGGCAAGAATACACAGAAGAACTGTACCAAAAATATCTTCACTACCTAGATAATCACGATGGTGTGATTACTCACCTAGAGCCAGATATCCTGGAATGTGAAGTCAACTGGGCCTTAGAAAGCATCACTAAAAACAAAGCTACTGGAGGTGATGAAATTCCAGTTATTTCAAATCCTGAAAGATGATGCTGTGAAGGTGCCACACTCAATATGCCAGAAAATCTGGAAAACTCAGCTGTGGCCACAGGACTGGAAAAGGCAGTTTTCATTCCAATCCCAAAGAAAGACAATGCCAAAGAAAGATCAAACTACCACACAGTTGCACTCTTCTCACAGACTAGCAAAGTAATGCTCAAAATTCTCCAAGCCAGGCTCCAACAGTATATGAACCGTGAACTTCCAGATGTTCAAGCTGGATTTAGTAAAGGCAGAAGAACCAGAGATCAAATTGCCAACATCTGCTGTATCATTGAAGACCAACAGAGTTCCAGAAAAGCATTTACTTTTGCTTTATGGACTTTGCCAAAGCCTTTGATTCTGTGGATCACAACAAACTGTGGAAAATTCTTAAAGAGATGGGAATAACAGACCACTTGACCTACTTCCTGAGAAATCTGTATGCAAGTCAAGAAGCAACAGTTAGAACTGGACATGGAACAACAGACTGGTTCCAAATAGGGTAAAGAATATGTCAAGGCTGTATATTGTCACCCTGCTTATTTAACTTATATGCAGAGTACATTGTGCAAAATGCCAGGCTAGATGAAGCACAAAATGGAATCAAGGTTGCCAAGAGAAATATAAATAACCTCTGATATGCAGATGACACTGCCCTTATGGCAGAAAGCAAAGAAGAACTGAAGAGCCTCTTGATGAAAGTGAAAGAGGAGAATGAAATAGTTGGCTTAAAACTCACCATTCAGTAAACTAAGATCATGGAATCCAGTTCCATCACTTCATGGCAAATAGATGGGGAAACAGTAAGAGGCTTTATTTTGGGGGGCTCCAATATCATTGCAGATAGTGACTGCAGCCATGCAATTAAAAGATGCTTGCTCCTTGAAGAAAAGCTATGACCAGCCTCAGTTCAGTTCAGTCACTCAGTCATGTCAGACTCTTTGCAACCCCATGAATCGCAGCACGCCAGGCCTCCCTGTCCATAACTATCTCCCGAGGTTCACTTAAACTCACGTCCATTGAGTCGGTGATGCCATCCAGCCATCTCATCCTTTGTCATCCCTTTCTTCTCCTGCCCCCAATCCCTCCCAGCATCAGAGTCTTTTCCAAAGAGTCAACACTTCGCATGAGGTGGCCAAAGTGCTGGAGTTTTGCTGATCTCCTTCAGAATGGACAAGTTGGATGTCCTTGCAGTCCAAGGGACTCTCAAGAGTCTTCTCCAAGCATCAGTTCAAAAGCATCAGTTCTTCGGTGCTCAGCCTTTTTCACGGTCCAACTCCCACATCCATACATGACTACTGGAAAAACCATAGCCTTGACTAGACGGACCTTAGTCAGCAAAGTAATGTCTCTGCTTTTGAATATGCTGTCTAGGTTGGTCATAACTTTTCTTCCAAGGAGTAGCATCTTTTAATTTCATGGCTGCAGTCACCATCTGCTGTGATTTTGGAGCCCCCAAAAATAAAGTCTGACACTGTTTCCACTATTTCCCCATCTATTTCCCATGAAGTGATGGGATGGGATGCCATAATGTTTGTTTTCTGAATGTTGAGCTTTAACCCAACTTTTTCACTCTTCTCTTTCACTTTCATCAAGGAGCTTTTAGCTCCTCTTCACTTTCTGCCATAAGGGTGGTGTCATCTGCATATCTGAGGTGATTGATATTTCTCCCAGCAATCTTGATTCCAGCTTGTGTTTCTTCCAGTCCAGCGTTTCTCATGATGTACTCTGCATATAAGTTAAAGAAGCAGGGTGACAATATACAGCCTTGACATACTCCTTTTCCTATTTGGAACCAGTCTGTTGTTCCATGTCCAGTTCTAACTGTTGCTTCCTGACCTGCATACAGATTTCTCAAGAGACAGGTCAGGTGGTCTGGTATTCCCATCTCTTTCAGAATTTTCCACAGTTGATTGTGATCCACACAATCAAAGGCTTTGGCATAGTCAATAAAGCAGAAATGGATGTTTTTCTGGACCTCTCTTGCTATTTCCATGATCCAGCGGATATTGGCAATTGGATCTCTGGTTCCTCTGCCTTTTCTAAAACCAGCTTGAACATCAGGGAGTTCACGGTTCACGTATTGCTGAAGCCTGGCTTGGAGAATTTTGAGCATTACTTTACTAGCATGTGAGATGAGTGCAATTGTGCGATAGTTTGAGCATTCTTTGGCATTGCCTTTCTTTGGGATTGGGATGAAAACTGACCTTTTCCAGTCCCGTGGCCACTGCTGAGTTTTCCAAATTTGCTGGCATATTGAGTGCAGCACTTTAACAGCATTATCTTTCAGGTTTTGAAACAGCTCCACTGGAATTCCATCACCTCCACTAGCTTTGTTCGTAGTGATGCTTTCTAAGGCCCACTTGACTTCACGTTCCAAGATGTCTGGCTCTAGATTACTGATCACATCTTCATGATTATCTGGGTCGTGAAGATCTTTTTGTACAGTTCTTCTGTGTATTCTTGCCACCTTTTCTTAATATCTTCTGCTTCTGTTAGGTACATATCATTTCTGTCCTTTTCGAGCCCATCTTTGCATGAAATGTTCCCTTGGTATCTCTAATTTTCCTGAAGAGATCTCTAGTCTTTCCCATTCTGTTCTTTTCCTCTATTTCTTTGCAGTGATCACTGAAGAAGGCTTTCTTATCTCTTCTTGCTATTTGGAACTCTGCATTCAAATGCTTATGTCTTTCCTTTTCTCCTTTGCTTTTCACCTCTCTTCTTTTCACAGCTATTTGTAAGGCTTCCCCAGACAGCCAGTTTGCTTTTTGCATTTCTTTTCCATGGGGATGGTCTTGATCCCTGTCTCCTGTACAATGTCCCAAACCTCATTCCATAGTTCATCAGGCACTCTATCTATCAGATCTAGGCCCTTAAATCTATTTCTCACTTCCACTGTATAATCATAAGAGATTTGATTTAGGTCCTACCTGAATGGTCTAGTGGTTTTCCCTACTTTCTTCAATTTGAATCTGAATTTGGTAATAAGGAGTTCATGATCTGAGCCACAGTCATCTCCTGGTCTTGTTTTTGTTGACTGTATAGAGCTTCTTCATCTTTGGCTGCAAAGAATATAATCAATCAGATTTTGGTATTGACCATCTGGTGATGTCCTTGTGTAGAGTCTTCTCTTGTGTTGTTGGAAGAGAGTGTTTGCTATGACCAGTGCATTTTCTTGGCAAAACTCTATTAGTCTTTGCCCTGCTTCATTCTGAACTTCAAGGCCAAATTTGCCTGTTACTCCAGGTGTTTTTTGACTTCCTACTTTTGCATTCCAGTCTCCTATAATGAAAAGGACATCTTTTTTGGGTGTTAGTTCTAAAAGGTCTTCTAGGTCTTCATAAAACCATTCAACTTCAGCTTCTCAGCATTACTGGTTGGGGCATAGACTTGGATAACTGTGATATTGAACGGTTTGCCTTGGAAACGAACAGAGATCATTCGGTCGTTTTTGAGATTGCATCCAAGTACTGCATTTTGGATTTTTTTGTTGACCATGATGGCTACTCCATTTCTTGAGGGATTCCTGCCCACAGTAGAAGATATAATGGTTATCTGAGTTAAATCCATCCATTCCAGTCCATTTTAGTTTGCTGCTTCCTAGAATGTTGATGTTCACTCTTGCCATCTTCTCTTTGATCACTTCCAATTTGCCTTGATTCATGGACCTGACATCCAGGTTCCTATGCAATATTGCTCTTTACAACATCGGATCTTGCTTCTATGACCAGCCTAGACAGCATATTAAAAAGCAGAGACATTACTTTGCTGACAAAGTTCCATCTAGTCAAAGCTATGGTTTTTCCAGTAGTCATGTGTAGATGTGAGCGTTGGACTATAAAGGATGTTAAGCACCAAAGAATTGATGCTTTTGAACTGTAGTGTTGGAGAAGACTCTTGGTACCTTGGACTGCATGAAGCTCCAACCAGTCACTCCTAAAGGAAATCAGTCCTGAATATTCATTGGAAGGACTGATGCTAAAGCTGAAACTCCAATAGGTTGGCTACCTGATGTGAAGAACTAACTCATTTGAAAAGATCTTGATGCTGGGACAGATTGAAGGCAGGAGGAGAAGGGGATGACAGAGGATGAAATGGTTGGATGGCATCACTAACTTGATGGACATGAGTTTGAGTAGGCTCCAGGAGTTGGTGTAGAACAGGGAAGCCTAGCATGCAGCAGTCCATGGGGTCACAAAGAGTCTCACATGACTGAGCAACTGAACTGAACTGATCTTCCAATAGCATTTGTGAGAGACAAAGCATTGTTTTTAGAGATGGCAGTTATTTCTTTTTTAATATAAATTTATTTATTTTAATTGGAGGCTAATTACTTTACAATATTGTATTGGTTTTGCCATATATCAACATGAATCTACCACAGGTGTACACGTGTTCCCCATCCCGAACCCCCTTCCCTCCTCCCTCCCCGTACCATCCCTCTGGTTCATCCCAGTGCACCAGCCCCAAGCATCCAGTATCATGCATCGAACCTGGACTGGCAATTTGTTTCACATCTGATATTATACATGTTTCAATGCCATTCTCCCAAATCATCCCACCCTTGCCCTCTCCCATAGAGTCCAAAAGACTGTTCTATACATCTGTGTCTCTTTTGCTGTCTCACATACAGGGTTATCATTACCGTCTTTCTAAATTCCATATATATGCTTTAGTATACTGTATTGTTGTTATTCCTTCTGACTTACTTCACTCTGTATAATAGGCTTCAGTTTCATCCACCTCCTTAGAACTGATTCAAATGTATTCTTTTTAATGGCTGAGTAATATTCCATATGTACCACAACTTTCTTATCCATTTATCTGCTGATGGATGAGATGGCAGTTACTTCTAAAAGATGACATTGTTAGGAATAAACTCTTCTGATGGAGAACAATTCCAGTGGTTTTGCAATATGCACTTTCTCCCTCCACCATGCCTAGTGAGGCTTGCAGAATGTTGTATGGAACAGGGAACAAAGAACCAGCTTTCGTCTTAGCCTGTGGTAACAAGGACTTGGATACTGAATGCAAGCCACTTGGGTGTGGGGTGCCAGGAAAGTGGTAATAGACAGGAGAAGTGTGTCTGTAGAGAATAGAAGACTTGTACTTTGGCTTAGTTACAACTCAGGGAGACAAATGGCTTATGAAAAACTCCAGACTGTGGTAGCTATGGAATATTAGGATCGTGATGTCTAAAATAGAATTTAAAGTTTCCTTCCTTTCCCCTCACTTATACTATACACAGCCTTCAGTAAAAAATGACTATGTACAGTAGGCTTGTGTAGAGGTCCTTTAGGAAAGGTCAGAGGAAGGACAAGGTAAACAGAGGGAAACAAGGACAGCAGTTGAGGAAGATGAGTCAGGAGAAGAAATTTGGAACAAGTGATAATCAGAATACGAGTTCCTCGGAAATCCTTTAACAACGTGGAGTCCCTGATCTTCCCACAGCATGTGAGATAAGGGCTTGAATTATTTGCTTTGGGGGCATTAAAGGACATTTAAGCCCAGGATGCTGGAGGACTTAGAAAAACAAGTTACATTTATAAATTTTATTTTCATATATTGAGTTTTCAGCATTAAAATGATGCATTTTGATTATAAAGCCCATATTTCTCCATTCATTTATTTTGGCACCTCTTCTCTAGAAGAGGTTTTCTGAATCTCTCACTTCCAAACTCCAGGCTGAATGGATTATTTCTCTGCAGTCAGTATGGGGCCTGCGTATTTAATTCTCTGCCCAGTACTTTATGCTGCGCAGGAACACGGGCTAAGAGGCAGCCCAGGCTCTGGGGCCAGACAACCTGAGGTGAGTCCTTTTGTGTCCTCCACTCATAAAGTGTACAATCTTGGACAAGTTACTTAACCTTTCTGTGCCTCAGAACTTCCCGTTTAAAGGAAGATGGTAGTAGTACCTATAGCATGGAGTCACTGCGAGGATTCAATGAGTAGCAAACACAAAGCACTCGGAAGAATGGCTGACACACAGTAAATATTCACTTACTCTCATCACAGAATGGAAGTCTTATGGAAATATTTATTGAGTGGATAAGTACAAGAGCAATTGCTTGAAGTCCAGGAGTTATTTTCTGTCTCTGTGCATATAGGTGGATCCACAAATGTGTTACCTGGATTAAGAGATCCCTGAAGTTGGGAACTGTGCCTTCCCATGAATGTTATTATAGGACTCAGCACTGCTGTGCACAGAAAGGAGAATGCTTGCCACTGTGTGATGATGAGAGTAGCCAGCTTCAGCTTGTGTGGTTTTGGTCTTGTGGAGTGTACAGAGCAAGTATATTGTTTATCATGATCCAGGACTCCCAAGAAGTATGGAGAAGAGTGTCCTTAAATAGTAAGACAGTCGATTTTCAAATGCTGTTTCTGTATTTGGGGTGTGTGTGTTTAGTCTCTCAGTTGTGTCTGACTGTTTGCCTGCAGCATGCTAGGCTCCTCTGTCCATGAAATTTTTTAGGCGAGAATACTGGAGTGGTCGCCCTTTTCCTCCTCTTAGGGGTTTTCCCAAATCAGGGACTGAACCTGCATCTCTTGTGTCTTCTGCATTGGAAGGCAGATTCTTTACCACTAGCACCACCTAGGAAGCAGTGTGTTTGTGGGTAATATGTATTAAACAGGCCAAATTAAAGACAATCAGAACTTGAGGAATACAGAGCACTGACACTGCAAAAAAAAAAAAAGACGTGAATTCAAGATTGGACCTGTTCTACTATATACCAATTCTGAGTTTTTGTGTATTTCCACCCATCTATCGATCACATGATTTATAAATGATTTAGAAGTAGCTACCAAAATATTATTTAAAAGAAGTCAAGGTCAAAGACAAGGGCAAACTGGGAAAAAAACCACTGTGACTTACATGACACACAAAGTTCACATCATTGACAGTTAACACTCTGACGAAGTAATGAGAGAGTGAACTACCCAAAAGGTAAATGACATGAAGTCAATAAGGAAGAAATAAGACATAAAATGATTCCCAATCTAAGTAATAACCAAAGAAAAGCAAATTAAGGCAAAAATGAACTTTGAATTTTCTTTATTAAACTGGTACTATTTTTTAAAATATGAGGATAACAACTACATTCCCAGATAACAAGAGGAAACAGAAAGTAAGCATTCTTCTAAACTGCTGATGGGAATAAAAATGACTGCAACTTTTCTGAAAGACATTTTGGCAACATTTATCAGAAGTCTTGAAAATGTACATCCCATTTGACCCAAGAATTCAACTCCTTAGGTATTTCTTCTAGTGAAATAATAAGACTAATATGCAAAGTAAATCACACCAGAATGTTCACTGAAGGTTTGTGTAATTAAAAATTAGAAATAACAAATACAAATCACTAGCAGATTGAATAAATTATAGTATGTTCATACAAATGTTAAAACCTTTATATTATATATATATATAATTCAAGTATTAATATTGCTGATATATAAACATTGTTATAATAATAATTAAATTATTAATATGTAAATGATTAATTTGGGCTTCCCTGGTGGCTCAGATGGTAAAGAATCTGCCTGTAATGGGGAGACCTGGGTTTGATCTCTAGTTTGGGAAGATCTCCTGGAGGAGGGCATGGCAACCTACTCCAGTATTCTTGCCTGGAGAATCCTATGGACAGAGAGGCCTGGTGGGCTACAGTCCATGGGGTTGCAAAGAGACAGAGATAACTGAGCAAATAAGCACATACACAAATGATTAATTATACTGATATATTAAAAATTATTTGTAATATTTGAAGTATATATTACAGAAAGATCATACTATATTACTAGTTTAATAAAAAATTATTTGATTACAAAGCAATATGCACAATTCTGTCCTATTTTTTTCTAAATATGTGTGCCTGTGTACACACACACAAAATACTGCTGTTATTAATGCCTCTTTTTGGAATTGAGATTATAAGTAATTTTTTGTTTCTTATTTAAATTGAATTCTTTTCAGGCAGCATGGGTTACTCTAATAATTAAAAAAATATATATATTTTCACTTTGATAAATAAAGCACAAAAAGGAAATAACAACCCAGGACTAGTTGATACAACTTCACATTACTACCTTGCTTAAAATCCACAGCAACATCTACAGTAGCCACCAGTTAAGACTTTTGAATATCTCACCTTGGTCAGGGTGCACCAGTCTATAAGGAAGACAGCCAACTTTTCCTTGAGGTCAACTCTGAACACCCCCATGAAGAAACTGCTACTCAGTTATACAAAATTGAGTTCATTAACAGCATTATCATCCTTGTCTTTGGTCATTTTTTTTCCTCTGCACTTGCTAAGTCCACCAGAAGCCAATTTCATGTTTGTTATGGGTTCCTATGCAACTCCACTCATTCAAATAGAGCAGGGTGGGGGAAAGAAAATCTTTAAAACTAAAATAAATACAACCTTCTTCCTGATAGAATTTTAATGTTCTCCAATAGATAGAGTGCCTGATGAACTATGGAATGAGGTTCATGACATTGTACAGGAGACAGAGATCAAGACCATCCCCATGGAAAAGAAATGCAAAAAAGCAAAATGGCTGTCTGGGGAAGCCTTACAAATAGCTGTGAAAAGAAGAGAGGAGAAAAGCAAAGGAGAAAAGGAAAGATATAAGCATCTGAATGCAGAGTTCCAAAGAATAGCAAGAAGAGATAAGAAAAGCCTTCTTCAGTGATCAATGCAAAGAAATAGAGGAAAAGAACAGAATGGGAAAGACTAGAGATCTCTTCAAGAAAATTAGAGATACCAAGGGAACATTTCATGCAAAGATGGGCTCAATAAAGGACAGCAATGGTCTGGACCTAACAGAAGCAGAAGATATTAAGAAGAGGTGGCAAGAATACACAGAAGAACTGTACAAAAGGATCTTCACGACCCAGATAATCACGATGGTGTGATCACTAATCTAGAGCCAGACATCTTGGAGCGTGAAGTCAAGTGGGCCTTAGAAAGCATCACTACGAACAAAGCTAGTGGAGGTGATGGAATTCCAGTGGAGCTGTTTCAAATCCTGAAAGATGATGCTGTGAAAGTGCTGCACTCAATATGCCAACAAATTTGGAAAGCTCAGCAGTGGCCACAGGACTGGAAAAGGTCAGTTGTCATTCCAATCCCAAAGAAAGGCAATGCCAAAGAATGCTCAAACTACTGCACAGTTGCACTCATCTCACATGCTAGTAAAGTACTGCTCAAAATTCTCCAAGCCAGGCTTCAGCAATACATGAACCGTGAACTCCCTGATGTTCAAGCTGGTTTTAGAAAAGGCAGAGGAACCAGAGATCAAATTGCCAACATCCGCTGAATCATGGAGAAGGCAAGAGAGTTCCAGAAAAACATCTATTTCTGCTTTATTGACTATGCCAAAGCCTTTGACTGTGTAGATCACAATAAACTGTGGAAAATTCTGAAAGAGATGGGCATACCAGATCACCTAATCTGCCTCTTGAGAAATCTGTGTGCAGGTCAGGAAGCAACAGTTAGAACTGGACATAGAACAACAGACTGGTTCCAAATAGGAAAAGGAGTACATCAAGACTGTATATTGTCACCCTGCTTATTTAACTTCTATGCAGAGGACATCATGAGAAATGCTGGGATGGAAGAAGCACAAGCGGGAATCAAGATTGCTGGAAGAAATATCAATCACCTCAGATATGCAGATGTTACCACCCTTATGACAGAAAGTGAAGAGGAACTAAAGAGCCTCTTGATGAAAGTGAAAGAGGAGAGTGAAAAAGTTGACTTAAAGCTCAACATTCAGAAAACAAACATTATGGCATCCAGTCCCATCACTTCATGGGAAATAGATGGGGAAATAGTGGAAACAGTGTCAGACTTTATTTTGGGGGGCTCCAAAATCACTGCAGATGGTGACTGCAGCCATGAAATTAAAAGACTCTTACTCCTTGGAAGAAAAGTTATGACCAACCTAGACAGCATATTCAAAAGTAGAGACATTACTTTGCTAACTAAGGTCCGTCTAGTCAAGGCTATAGTTTTCCTGTGGTCATGTATGGATGTGAGAGTTGGACTGTGAAGAGGGCTGAGCACCGAAGAATTGATGCTTTTGAAGTGTGGTGTTGGAGAAGACTCTTGAGAGTCCCTTGGACTGCAAGGAGATCCAACCAGTCCATTCTGAAGGAGATCAACCCTGGGATTTCTTTGGAAGGAATGATGCTAAAGCTGAAACTCCTGTACTTTGGCCACTTGATGCGAAGAGTTGACTCATTGGAAAAGCCTTTGATGCTGGGAGGGATTGGGGGCAGGAGGAGAAGGGGACGACAGAGGATGAGATGGCTGGATGGCATCACGGACTCGATGGACGCGAGTCTGAGTGAACTCCCGAGGTTGGTGATGGACAGGGAGGCCTGGTGTGCTGCGATTCATGGGGCCCAAAGAGTCAGACATGACTGAGCGAGTGAACTTAACTGAAAGACCCATTAGTACACAGACTTGCTAGAGTCTAGTGGCATTTGCTGGGAGGTCTCGAGCTCAGGGACCCTCAATAATCCTGCTGAGGCCTATGTGTCTTATTTCTATCATCTCCAAATGAGATGCAGGATGCTCTATACATACATTCAAAAACTGTATAATGAAAAGTTTTAAGGGCTTAGACAAGGTGATTATCATTGTATTTATTTGAAAATGTAAGGAAAGACTCTTAGCACTTTACAACCCAGAACCCTCAGTACCCTAGATTTATAGCCAAATAGTTTGTAGAGAGGAAAAGCTGACACTGAAGGAATAAAGTCAGTAATTTTCAAGAAACTTATTCAGTGCAGACAGTATTATTGATGATTTAATTTTTCAAGGTGATGCCTTAACTGTGCCATGAAAGAATTTAATGAAGAGAAGCCTTAAAATAGCACAGCTTTTTAAAAACTGTAGTTTAAATTTTGTTCACATTTCTAGGATATTGATTATTAGCTAAGCACAAAAGGAATTTCCTCTTGCTTCATGAAAAAAGTGAAATTTGTATGCAACTCATCATTGCCAGCATTTATGTAAAAACGTTCTGTAGCATAGGGTCATTTCTTTATGAGAATTTACATTAATTTTTAAGTACAGGTATTTAAAGATTTTGATTCATTCCATTTATTCTTAACCCAACCACGCTTTCCTAATGCACAAATTTCTGTTAAAAAAAATCAAAGCATTTTCATGAAATCTTCTAGGATAGAAAACATTTGCCAATTTTAATGTGAATAACAACATCTGTAGTTATTTGGAATGTAAGGGAGATGCTGAACAGTGCTTCTGGGAAAACCCAGAGTAGAACTGCTACTCAGACACAAAATTATTTTTAAGTAAACTCTATGCCAGTTGGTGCAACAGATTTGGAATGCAAAGTTTTCTTGCATTAAACTTAAAAATGTATTCGAGCCAAGTATATTGTTTCCATCTTAAAATATTTACTCTTAAGGTTTTTCCCCATATTTGTTGAATCAAAAAGTCATTAGATGAAAATTTCTTAATTCTGATTTTTAAAACTTCTGTTCTATGTCATAGATTAACTGTGGTTACAGAGCTTTAATTTGAAACAAAAATTTAAATTTCTACTTGTTCTATGAAATGTATAAGTTTGAAGAACTTTCCTCCTATGCTTAAAATGTGCAGTAACGTTGTGCAACTTTTCTGAATTCTGCTCTGACCTTTAATCTTCTGGGAATTGTTTGTTTATTTGTGGCAAATGCAGTTCCTTGTTTGGAAGACAAAAGTTCATAATGATTTATGAGAAACACATTTAGGTTTCTAGATCATGCCACGGGGCTATCTTAATAGATATAGAGAAGCAAAATTTTTTGTGAAGACCAATAGAGAGAGAAAAAGGAAGGAAGGCATAGCCAAAGAGAATATTTTGGATTTTCCTGACACAGACAGTTTTTAACAAATGATTAACAGTGTCTGATAAGTTCCAAATATAGAGCAATTTGTTTATTCTCTGATCGCACACATTTCCATTAGCTGTGCAACAACAGGATGTTTTTCTTTTGGCTTTTCCTCATTTGTGCATTACTGTCAGAATTTTTGTTACAATAGCTTTGAGATGAGGATAACAAGGGAGTGTCTTCTCTGAGTGAACTGGTTTTGTCTCAATAGGACCTTTCCATTTGAAGATTGTATACAGCAGGGTTATGGTTTTGCAAACTAGGTAAAATGTCTCTCCTGTTCTTTGCGCTAACTTTTAGAAACCTCATCTTTTAAAGTGAGATTACTCTGAGTGAGGCCATGTGCTGATTTGTTAAACGAAGTAGGAAAAAGTTGGAGTGAACCCAGAGGGAGAGCAGTGCCATGTATTTTCAAAATGTATGAGCTCCCTGGAAGATGGGCACATTTCCAAACCACCAGACAAAAATGACCAGACAGGGGGTTTTATGGATCAGTGTTCCCTGACTGGTAGCTTGTTTTGTGGGGTCATCATTGGGTGAGGCAGAAGCTTAGTTTACTGCTGCTTTTTCTCTTCAACTCCTGGGAAATTTTACTGTGCATACAAAGCAAAAGCAAAGGTTTTCTTTGCATAGTTACAAAGCAGTAATGATTTAAGTTTCCTCTATGGTTCACAGCTTCTCTAGATTTGTTTTCTTTCTAAGGGCCTGATAAAACTCTCCAGCTTGTATCTCTCTGGATCCTTTATCACAAACATTAAAATCTTATTAGATATTTGCTGTGTATAAGACACCACAGGCAGATCTAAAGACAGTTGAGCTATGGTCTCTGGCCTAGAAAGATTTCATAATCTAGACAGGGAGATAAGACAGACATGGTCTCAGGGGTTCCTAAACCATCAGGAGCAATGGAAAGTTGAGGAGTCCCTAAATCTACCTGTGAAGAGTAGCAGAACATAGCATCCTGATAATGAAAGGTCAAGTCTAGACCTTGTAAAGAAGCAATGGGTAAGGAACAATGGCTACAAAAACTTGAGTGAATCACTTTGCCTCTTGGGACCTCAGTTTCTTTACCTATAAATCTAGATTTGATGATATTTTATAAACTTTCCAGCTCCAACGTGTTACGACTCTATAAAATGGGATGGATTGTTGAATTATGACAAAAGTACTCTTTCATTTTATATGACCTTAGAAAAGAACAATACCCTCAGATGATGTGACATTTTCCAGCTCTAACTTGCCTCATTAATTCAGAATTGAAGCAATAACAGATGGGATTGACAGCGAAATTGAAATTGAAATTAGCACATAAATTACATAGAAAACTATTAATTTGGTATAGCAAAGCATGGTTATTCACAAAGTTTGGGATAATAGTTTTGTTGGGAAAAGTTTCTTCATTGGTTAAAACTGCATGAATCTCTTTGACTTAAACTAATTACTCTTGAAATTCAAACTAATTGAAGAGAAGTTTTCTATAATAATTATTAGAGACTTCAAGTCTAATGCAGAGAATAGGAACTCAGTAAATAGGAGTCTCTGTGCTTCCCTTTATCCTTTCTTGTTTCATCATAGCTCCCAGTTTAAAGGCACTGGAGTCTACAGAACACATTACTTTACATGACCTAGTGCTTTGCTGAGCTTTTCTGTAAAAGGATGAAAGTCTCAGAAATGAGCTGCAGTGACCAAAAGCCCCTTCTCAATAATTAGTTGTGATCTGCAACCCATCAGAACTCCCCGCGTGGGGGCTACCAGCTGAAGTATAGCCAATATCCAATTTCTTTAAACTTTGTAAAGGATAATCTTCAGTGACCTCAAATTCAGTCATACTTTACAGCTTAGGGAATCAGTCATCTGCCTTTATATGCTTTTCATAAATATTAAATACCACTGTAGCTCTCTAATAGCCAATGGAATTTACTGAAAGTTTGGAACATGTAGCAAAGAATACTTAGTATGAAGAATTTTCAACAGCCATGTTTTTTCTGTTTCAAGAATATCTGTTGCAATTATAGATTCAAAATCTGAAAGAAAAAAAAAGTCATGACTTTCCTCTCAACTGAAACTTTTTGTCACTGTGTTCACAGAAAGTTGGCTAAGAGTGAATCTAAAGGAGATCAGTTCTGGGTGTTTTGGGAAGCAATGATGCTAAAGCTGAAACTCCAGTACTTTGGCCACCTCATGATAAGAGTTGACTCATTGGAAAAGACCCTGATGCTGGGAGGGATTGGGGGCAGGAGAAGAAAGGGGATGACAGAGGATGATAATGGCTGGATGGCATCACTGACTCAATGGATGTGAGTTTGAGTGAACTCCAGGAGCTAGTGATGGACAGGGAGGCCTGCCGTGCTGTGATTCATGGGGTCGCAAAGAGTTGGACATGACTGAGCGACTGAACTGAACTGAACTGAAACCATTTATACAGTATGTGGTTATGAGTGGCAAAACAATATCGAATATAATTACATAGTAGCATTGCTATTAATTAGCTATTAGAGCATAATGATGCTTACCGATGATGCATAATGGCACAGATCAAGTTTAACACCAGGAAAGAAAACAAAGGGATTCCAAGGACCTCTTCCATCAGGTACACAGAGGATAGCGAGTGCAGCCGGTGGAAAAAAAGAAATTAAGAGAAATGTCTGCTAGACCAAGTAAAATGACCAAAAGTTTCCCAAAGATCAACCGAAAAATCAAGGAAGCCCATGTTTTGTATAAGCACAATGGAAAGAAATGAAACCTTCCAAAAGAGAGCGCTTACAGTGAGTTTTGAGCACTCGCAGATGCAAAGATTGAGGATTATGTAAGTATTATCTCCAGGGACCTGAAATGTGAGAAAAACAACCCATCACCAAATGAAAAACTGCAGACTTAGAGGTCTCGCAGAAGAGAATAAGCAGCAAGGGCAACAAGGTAGTATGGGATGTGGATGCGCTCACATAATGTAGTCCTCTTCCCCATCGAGGAGCAAGTGGAGGTCAGCACCAACGCGCTGAACAGTGTTTTCAGTCCTGATGGTTGAATGGCATTACTGCATGTTAAGACAGAACGCTGGTCAGAGATCTCACAAGGGAAGGAGGTCAGGAACTTGTATGTGAGAAAGGTTTCGGGCAAGGTCACTCAACTCTAGAGAAACTTTGTAATTAAGCCCCTTGGAGCTCATGTGTGTAGGTGAGACACCCCAGTGAGCATGCCCCCATAGTAATAAATACTCTAAAAATGTTCTTCACTAGTTTTGGGAAATGAGGTATGTAAAGTTAGAGTCCAAAATAAATCACCAGGATAACAGAGAAGGTAGCACCAGTGGGTTTTCCTTCTTAGTTCTTCCCTCATGCTTTGACTCTGAATAAAACAGAATGAACACTTTTAAAAAATCTGTCTGAAGTTGAAGCAGCATGTTTGTCTGTCTAAGATGCCAGTGTGTCTCCTTCTAGTCATTGTAAAATGCACACAGCTCTCCGTTCAACACTTGGCATGAGTCACTATCAGCAGACACTCAGTCATTTTCATGAAGACACCCTAGAGGCACTGGTGTAGAGCCCTTCTGGTTTAGCTGGCGTGCCGGCTTCCTGATCAGTAGTGGCAAGATTCCAGCACCCCCTAAACCCAACTCAGATAAAAATACAGTTGTTCAGCCTATTTCCATCTGGAAACTACAGTTTCCATTTGTGTTTCATTAACTCTTTTCTGTTTATCTTACTCGAAACATCAAACATGCTACAACTGGTCTTACTGGAGTCCCTTGGAAAGAGTGGTTTATAAATATCTTCATACTATCTCACCTAGAAGAGGCAAATGTCTGGTGACCAATGAGTCCCATCTGTTTCCAACATCTAGTTGAACAAAGAAATCATTAACAAATTATTTATTCCTACAAACACAAAGGTTTTAGTAAATTTATTGCTATGAATCTATATGATATATATGTGTGTGCATATGTTTAGTACTACACATTATCAGAAATCACGAGCTTGTGGACAGGAGTATATGTTATAGAACAATGTCCTGAGCAACAAAAAAGAGTAATTTTATTACATATAAGTTGATAGTGTACTTCAAATTAGTTAAATCTTCCTAGCCTATTCTTTTATGAAAGACCAACAATGCACCCGCTTACTCTCAAGTATGCTTAGCATTGGATCATGACGGGATTCCTGCTTTCTTAGAGACAGCATGAAAGAGGATGGGTATGTGGACACCTGTATGGTCAAACTGTTCAGATCAGTAGAGGTTCCTGCTAGGCATATGGGTGAGACTGTCCCAAAGTCTCCCAAAGAGGAAAAAGTATAAACCAGTGTTCACACTGAAATGTGACCAGTGTGAACACTGAGCTGCTCCAAGGAGTCATGGCCAAAGAAAACACAAGTGCAATCCCCCTTCTCCACAAGTGATCAGTGGGAGGCTTACTTCTTTCTCTGATCTTGGGCTTATGATCAACAAATGCAATTGTAGAAAGACACTAGCTTTCCCCTCCTATCCCTGCCATGTTGCGTGCATGGCAAATTGTTTCAAGCTACTCTTCTTGATGGGGGATAGACACATGGTTCACTCATTTGATGGGATTCTGAAAATGAGAAAAATACTTCCAGTTTCTTTTATAATTTAAAAATTAACTTAGATACCCCTCAAAAAAAGAAAAAAAGTGCACACCCATGTGATGAGAAGAGACAGAAAAGTAGCTGAGTTCTGTTTTTTTCATTTTTATTTTTTTTTGCTTTGCTCAGCTCTGCTACCATAGGCCTCAGATGTGTATTTCTGTTAATGGAGTTTCAAGTCTTAGGTTTGACTAGGAAATTTATAATCCCGTGAGAGGAAGTAAATGGGAATGGTTTAGGAGAGCACTTTGGAACTAGACTTACCTGATCCATATCCAAGTCCTACCACTTCCTAGTTGTGGTTCAGTTGCTCCGACCTGTCTGACTCCCTGCGACCCCAAGGACTACAGCACAGCAGGCTTCCCTGTCCTTCACTATCTCCTGGAGCTTGTTCAAACTCATGTCCACTGAGTCGGTGATGCCAACCATCTCGTTCTCTGTCATCTCCTTCTCCTGCCCTCAATCTTTCCCAGCATCAGGGTCTTTTCTAATGAACTGGCTCTTCACATCAGGTGACCAAAGTATTAGAGTTTCAGCTTCAGCATCCGTCCTTCAATGAATATTCAGAATTGATTTCCTGTAGGATGGACTGGTTGGATCTCCTTGCTGTCAAGGGACTCTCAAGAGTCTTCTCTAACACCACAGTTTAAAAGCATCAATTCTTTGGTTCTCAACTTTCTTTATAGTCCATCTCTCACATCCAAACATGGTACTGGAAAAACCATAGCTTTGACTCTATGGACCTTTGTCAGCAAAGGAATGTCTATGATTTTAAATACGCTGTCTAGGTTCATCATAGCTTTTCTTCCAAGGACCAAGCATCTTTTAATCTCATGCCTGCAGTCACCATCTGCAGTGATTTTGGAGCTCAAGAAAATGAAGTCAGTCACTGTTTCCATTGTTTCCCCATCTATTTGCTATAAAGTGATAAGACCAATGCCATTAGCTTTGAATGTTAACTTTTAAGCCTGTTTTTTTTTTTTTTTTTTACTCTACTCTTTCACCTTCATCAAGAGGCTCTTTAGTTCCTCTTCACTCTCTGCCATAAGGGTGGCATCATCTGCATATCTGAGATTGTTGATATTTCTGCTGGGAATCTTGATTCCAGCTTTTGCTTCATCCAGTCCAGCATTTTGCCTGATCATGAGGTACTCTGCATGTAAGTTAAATAAACAGGGTGACAATATACAGCTTTGACGTACTCCTAGTTACATGACTTTGAACATTCACTTAAACTTCATTTTCCTCACCTGTAAAATATGGATACTGTTAGTATCTATCTCTTAGAGTTAGTATGAAGGTTAAATAAAGTAGCCAATGTAAGATGTTAAGCATAGTACTGGGCACATAGGAAAAATCAATATATTAGTTGCTATTATTATTTTCAATTTGGCAATGGGTTTTTGTTTTTATGCTAGGTTCCGTCTGATAAAGTATCCCACTGCCTCTCCTTCCAAGTCCCTCCTCCTTAATTCTAAATGTGGAAAGTCAGAGTCATGGAAGAAGCGAAGGAAGCCAGGGAGTAGAAACAGGAGCATTTCTCCACTGGCCTGAATGAAGCCGCAGAGCTTGTTAGTCCTGATAGTCTCTGAAGCCCCACGGGCCTTTCACTCCCCTTTTTTGGTCTTATCTCAAGTTAAAGGTGCCTCCCTCTCCTTCAAAAATTAAGGCTAATTGTCAGAATGTCTGTGAATTGTCAAACTATGAGGGGGTGATTTTGTGGAAAGTACCAGCAAGTAGCACAGTCTCTTCAGAGAGTGATGCCTTGTCATAATTAAGGAATGGGCAGCTTTGCTTCTCTTGAAGACATAGCCATTGCCAGTGAAACGGTACTGTGTATGGGACTAAGGAAATAAGCAGAGACTTATTTGCTTAATTGTGTTCTGTGAAGTCACTGCAAATACTGAATCAAGGTAGACTGAACCACTGCTCCTAGGAGAAACAGGGTTAGGTTCCTGTGAGGCTCTGGTCACAATATTTTCATTAACCAACATATATATTGCCCTATTTTATATGTTTCTGTTTAAAGACACCTTATTTAGTATATACTGTTGATTCATTCATACTTAACTCATGGCCAGCAGCAGGCTTATCTAACACACTTACTTTCCCCATAAGACCCATCACAGCCTGTTTGCACTAAGGAACAGTGGATAGGACTTCAACACTATCTTTAAGGGCCACGTTAAACAGCAAAATCATCCAAAAAGGCACAAAAATGTGAAAAACATGGCATTAAATAGATTGCAAAAGGGAACTTGTTGACAGTGAGAGGAGCTGAAAGAAGAAGGCAGAGTGTGACCCTGTTCAGTGTCAGCTGGGAACATGTGCCTCAGACAACTCACAGTTTCCAGTCCTGTGCACATCTACGCATGACTGCAAAAGCACTGTGAGTGTTGATCTGGAGGCTGCAAATAAATTCAGTGAGCAGGTAAATTCACAAATACAGACTCTATGCGTGAAGAGGCTGGACTGTGCTACACTGTTTGCCAGTTTACATCTCTTCCAGCAATGCATGTGAATTCTTCCATTCCATGTCTCACAGCACTTAGTGGTTTCAGACTTCCATTTTTACAATTTGGTGAATGCATGTACTTCATGATAACCCTCAATGCCTTGAACATATGTGGCACAAAGTAGGCACTTGATGTATGTTCAGTGAATTAGTACACAGCTAGCCCATAGAATCAGATTAACCTGCAAATTAAGATTGGTTCCATAAAATTCAGGCTCTATCAGGACACTGTGATATCTTTTTCAAATGTCATAGGTGAATAGGTTTAAGAACTCAAAAAAGTTACTAAACAGATGTATAACAACTCTCAAAAAAGGTGGCATTTTCCTGCCTTACTTAGTCAGGTCAGTCACATTTGTCAAATTCACAAAGAACAAAAAGTACTTTTAAATATTTATATTATTGTTTTGTAATTTTTTCTCATTACTCATTTAGAAACAGTCAAGGGATTTATACCTATTCACACAAAAATGAAAATGCCCTGCATGGTATAGAAATATTATTGCCTCTATTTACTCCATCCAGTATCTTTTCAGGACTGAAAACAAAACTGCTTAACTTTCAATCAAGTTTGAGACTGCACCAATCTTAACCAGGAGGAATGAAGTCTAATACATAGCACATGCCTGTTTTGTATTCTCCTGTTTAATATAGATTTTTGACCTGAGTTTCAAGAAATGATTAATTAGCTTTTATTCATAAGTGTTTATTTTCTTTCTAAATGTGCTCTTGAGCTTTGTGTCCTCAGTGTAGTTTGGACTTTTCTTCCAAGATCATAGTATTCACGTTCCAAGTCTCATGTGAGATACCAGCCTCATTTGTTTAATTGCTTGAAATATTCTATAGCCATATAGTATTTAACTTGGCAATTCCATACTGAAGCATAGAAAGGAAAGTGGCTTTTAGTTTCACTATAATGTTCCAAGGCAAGTCAGGGCATCCCCAACTTTTCAGCCTTCTCTAAAATGGCTTATTTACGTTACTCTCCTCTATGAGGCAAAGCAGGACTTTTTTTTTTTTAAGTTCTTTTGTTTTTAAGAAAGTGGATTAATTATTTGTGACATTCGCTAATTAAACTGATAATATGCCTTCAACAAGTAAAGCTGCAAAAGGTAGGATCTAAGAAGTTTCAAGGCTCAAGAGCACTCTCCTCTAGGACCCCTCTCTCAGTGAGATGGTTCTCCACCGTTGCCCATGGAAGGTACTGGAGAAGTGACTGTTGTTATTCTCATGTTTTTCCTGACCTAGCGTCTTTCTATGTTTGGACTGCTATAAAAAACTACCATAGACTGTGGGGTTTAAAGGCACACATTTATTTCTCACAACTCTGTAGTGTGAGACGTCCACAGTCCAGGGGCTGGCAGACTCAGGGTCTGGTGGGGCCCTGCTTCTTGTGCTCCTGTATTGGGAACAGAGGCTCTTCACCATCTTAGACTGACTCTGCTTCGTTCACTTCTTTGTGTGTGTATTCTAATCTTTTTGAATTTTAAAAATTGTATTATGTTAGTTTCTGCTATACAACATCATGAATCAGCTATAGGTATACATATATACTCCTGTCTTGAGCCTCCCTCCTGCCCCATTGCCCATCCAATCCCTCTAGGTCATCACAGAGCACTGAGCTGAGCTCGCTGTGCTATATTGCAGCTTCCCTCTAGCTATCTATTTTACACGCAATGGTGTGTATAAATCAGTGTTATTTCCCCAATTCGTCCCTCTCTCTTCTTCCCTAATCTGTTACTCAGTCTCATTCACTTCTGATCTTGATAGTGATGCTCAGTCTCTCAGTTGTGTCCGAATCTTTGCAACCCCAAGGACTGAAGCCTCCCCGGCTCCTCTGTCCAGGCAAGAATACTGGAGAAGGGCATGCCCTTCTCCACTTGACAGTGATGTTGTTTTCCAATTTGTTGGTTGCCTGAGGCCCCTTCATCTGGCTTCCCAGGTGGTGCTAGAATCCACCTGCCAGTGCAGGAGATGCAAGAGATGCAGGTTTGATCCCTGGATCAGGAAGATCCTTTAGAGGCGGAAATGGCAACCCACTCCAATATTCTTGACTGGAAAACACCATGGACAGAGGGGCCTGGTGGGCTACAATCCATGGCGGCTGAAAGAGCTGGACACTACTGAAAGCCTGGGCATAAAACTCCCTTTGTCTCATTCAGCTTATTCTGTGTACTCTTCTTCTTATACCCACTGTTATTTTAAACATTCCACAAAGTTTATGTTCAAGATCCTTAAGAGGTATTTCTGTGTTTTCCCCTGACTGGCATAGCACAAAACTTCACACCTTTCTTTTCTTTCTTTCTTCTTTTTAATTCTGGCACCTGTTCCCATTAACTCTACTTATATGACTTGGAATATGACCTTTACATAAGGGAATATTGCCCCACCCCATTTCCACCACTGAAACATAATTTATGTCTCTTAGAGTTTTAAACATTACTAGATTCAAATAGCTGACAACCTCCAACTCCACCTAAAGTTTTTCAAGTGTTGGAAGTAAGAAAGTTTATTTTCATCACAAAACATGGATGATTATCTTTCCTATGTGAACTTCTAAAAGATGCTGAAAGTTTTCAGTAGTACTGAACCTGCATGGATAAATTATTATAATTAAGAATGTATATAACCCTCATTGGAACAACACTTGAACAAAAATATATAATGATGTACTGTATTCCCTGTTGCAGAACAATGTGTAGGAATATAGGAGACATTTAATACACATATCTTTAATAAGTGAAAGAACATTTACAAGATTTTCCAAGTCAGAGTATCCTGGACAATGCAAATTCAACTAATAATGAACTATACTTTGCATCTATTAGACTGATAGTAATTTTTAAAACTAAGTGATTCTCTGGTGGCTCAAATGGTAAAGAATCCACCTGCAAGGCAAGAGACACAAGAAATGGTTCAGTCTTTGGGTTGGGAAGATCCTCTGGAGAAGGAAATGGCAACACACTCCAATATTCTTATTTAGAGAAGTCCATGGACAAAGGAACCTGGTGGGCTATATATTCCATGGATTCGTAAAGAAAGATGCCTGTATGGAGGATGTTAAGAGATGGTATTTTCATGCACTGTTTATGACAGTGTGGACTTTTAAAGCCAATTTGGAAGAAACTCGACCCAATCTATTAAATTATAATACACACGTACCCTTTAGTTCAATGCCGGGAGCTAGTGTGAGGAACTCCACCCATGGCAAAGGTCATGAGGAAGAAGGCTTGGCATATGCAAAGGTGTGATCAAGCCTCAGGAAACCCCCTGTTCCCAAGCATCTACCCCCAAAACCAGGGTCTGTTTTATGCTCTCACCTACACCTCTGACTTTACAGGGGGCTCTCCCCCATAACCATTTCTCTCGGAAGAAGGAGTTAACTTGCAGCTCCAAGTTAATAAAAATTCCTGGGCATGACAAGAGTGTTTCAACTTACGGACTCCTCTGAAGGTTATCTAGCCCCCCTGTATAGGTTCATCCGGCCACAGGTGATTGTTTACAGCCTCCCGACCGTGAGAGGCATGAGATGTTTTAGACTTACTAAAGGCAAATTCTTTCGGGAAGTTAGAAATTATTAGTATAGTGGGCTGGTTAGGAATTATTTTGGTAAAAGATTTCTTCATTTGTTGTGCAAATAATTGCTGCTAATTCCCTGTCCTGGGTGTGACAAGTGTGTCTCAGGTCAAACCTCTCTGCTGACAAACCAGCTTGTGTGACAGGATTATCCATACTCCTGCCACTATGCACATGATTGTTTACTACCTCTCAACCATAAACAGCACAGAGAGTTTTGGAGTATTTGGAGAGTCTTAATTAGCATAGGGCTTTTCTCGTTGAGTCAATGATTGCCACCAGGCCTCCATATCCTTAGGCACCTGGGAATATATTAATCAATGTATTTGGAATATAGAAAAGGAAATATAGTAGTTTTTAAGGTTAGCAATACTAGACTTTTTGAGTTAATGAATTTTCTCTTTTGTTATAGATCACTGTGCTTTGTTATAAATCACTGTGTCCTTGCTATGTAAAAATGTAACTTTATCACTATCTTAAGACTAAATAGATCTTAAGGGAACATTGGTGAAGGGTTTTCATTTGTTGGGCTGATGTTTGCTGCTAAGTCTCCATATTCCTTGCTCTTATAATTAATATAACTAGCATATAGGAGAAATAAGTATTAACCTTTAAGATTAATCATGTTAACCTTGGGTTAAATAAATTCCTTTCTTGATTGTAACTCACTACACCCTCACCCTATAGGAATGCAACTTTATTTGGAGGGTGGTGCCTGGTTTAAGAAAAAACACCCTTGGAAAAAATAAGTTTTTGGTTATCAGAAAGAAAGGGTCATAAATGTCAGCAGGCCTCATGGCCAGAAGATGATGTAAAACCCTAAGACCTTTTCTTTTATGTAAAGCACCTGATTTTGTTAAAGGTCAGGACTGCTGAACCACACATGACTCTGTATTCAACCCTATGTGTAACAAAAGGTACTTAAGCAAACCTGAAAAATAAAGAAATGGGATCAGTTTCTGGAAAGACTGATTCCCCCATGTCGTCTCTTTCTTGTTCCCCGTTTTTCTGGCTGAATTAATGTGGGTACTCACCAAGCCTGCTAATTATGCCTGGGCTTCTAAGATCGGACCAGGGGGCCTCAGTGCCTCCTCTCCTTCGGGAGAACGGGAAGACGCCTGTGGCCTACGTAGGTGGTGATTGGTATTTCATCTAAACCAAGTTATTCAGCCCTTTTTCTCCACTAAATTTCCTATTACACTATCCATTTCTAATCCTTCTCTATCTGTAATAAAGTTTTTTCCAAGGACGCCAACTCCGTCCCCACCTTCGAATCACCCTGGATCCACCAGGGCTGGACCCTGGCAGTTCAGCAACCCAGTCCTGAGACTCCACTTCTCAGGATGACAGAAATCATCTATAAGAACATATATTCTTATAGGTAGATACATATGAATATAGGTTATATATGTGTACATGCAATAAATATGCACTATATATTCATATTCACTTGAGGGTAGGAAAAAAATCTGAGTATTCTCCAGCAGTGGAATATTAGATAAATTATTATATCTGGTATAATATTGTAGACCTGTATCAATTGACTTGGAATGTTTTCTATGAAATATTACTAAGTGAGAAAAGCAATAGAGAAAAGGCTGCATAATATAACCTCTATTTGTAATGCAAGCCTTAACAAAAATTTCTCTTACATATGTATGCATTATTATGTAAGCAAGGAAAAGTAGAGAAAGATACACAACAGGTTCTTACCATGAGTTACCTGGTGGCAGTGAAGGGATGCCTATGCTGATGGAGTGGACAACTACATATGGCCACACAGATTATACACTGTATAATTCCAGGGGCATCATTTATATAAGTTGTGGTGGATAGAATTTTAAATGCCCTCTTTGATTCTCACTTTCTAGTATTCATGCCTTTATTTGATCTGTTATATGTAGGAGGAATCTGAGATTTGCTTCTATAATATAATGTAACACAGCAAAGGTATGTGATTATGTTAAGATTGCAGTGCCCATCTTTCTAGAATCTCTTTTACCCTCCCTAACTGTGAGGAAGCAAGTAGTCCTATAGTGGAAACCCACATGACAAGTACTGCATGTGAGTTGCTGAGGATGGCCACTGGCCAACAGCCACAAACAACTGAAGCTCTCAGACCTGTAGCCCTAAAGAACTCAATGCTGCCAGTTCAGCAAAGTTCAGTTACTCAGTCGTGTCCAACTGTTTGCAACCCCATAAACAGCAGCATGCCAAGCCTCCCTGTCCATCACCAATTTCCGCAGTTTACACAAACCCATGTCCATTGAGTCAGTGATGCCATCTAACCATCTCATCCTCTATTGTCCCCTTCTTCTCCTGCTCTCAATCTTTCCCAATGTTAGGGTCTTTTCAGATGAGTCAGCTCTTCCTATCAGATGGCCAAGATATTGGAATTTCAGCTTAAACATCAGTCCTTCCAATGAACACCCAGGACTGATCTCCGTTAGGATGGACTGGTTGGATCACCTTGCTGTTCAAGGGACTCTCAAGAGTCTTCTCCAACACCACAGTTCAAAAGCATCAATTCTTTGGCACTCAGCCCTCTTCACAGTCCAACTCTCACATCCATACACGACTACTAGAAAAACCATAGCCTTGACTAGATGGACCTTTGTTGGCAAAGTAATGTCTCTGCTTTTGAATATGCTATCTAGGTTGGTCATAACTTTCCTTCCAAGGAGTAAGCGTCTTCTAATTTCATGGCTGCAGTCACCATCTGCAGTGATTTTGGAGCCCAAGAAAATAAAGTCTGTCACTGTTTCTGTTGTTTCCCCATCTCTTTGCCATGAAGTGATGGGACCAGATGCCATGATCTTCATTTTCTGAATGTTGAGCTTTAAGCCAACTTTTTCACTCTCCTCTTTGACTTTCATCAAAAGGCTTTTAGTTCTTTGCTTTCTGCCATAAGGGTGGTGTCATCTGCATATCTGAGGTTATTGATATTTCTCCTGGCAATCTTGATTCCCGCTTGTGCTTCTTCCAGCCCAGCATTTCCCATGATGTACTCTGCATAGAAGTTAAATAAGCAGGGTGACAATATATAGCCTTGATGTACTCCTTTTCCTATTTGGAACCAGTCTGTTGTTCCATGTCCAGTTCTAACTGTTGTTTCCTGACCTGCATACAGATTTCTCAAGAGGCAGGTCAGGTGGTCTGGTGTTCCCATCTCCTTCAGAATTTTCCACAGTTTATTGTGATCTACACAGTCAAAGGCTTTGGCATAGTCAATGAAGCAGAAATAGATGTTTTTCTGGAACTCTCTTGCTTTTTCCATGATCCAGCGGATGTTGGCAATTTGATCTCTGGTTCCTCTGCCTTTTCTAAAACCAGCTTGAACATCTGGAAGTTCATGGTTCATGTGAAGCCTGGCTTTGCAATCAGGGAAGCAGATGATTCCCAGTCAAGTCTCTAGATGATGCTGCAGCCCTGGATGACACTTGGTTATAAGCTTGTGAGACCCTAAGTAGAGGGTCCAACTAAGCCACACCTTAATTCCTGACCCATGGGAACTGTGAAATAATAAATTTGTATCATTTTAAGTTGCCAAGCTTATGGTAATATTATCATGGAGCAATAGTGTAGAGCTCTTAATGTGATCTGATGTTTGTAGTTAGCAATTTGTACAACTATGCATGGCAGCCCAGGGCAGAGAAGAAAAAGAGGAGAGAGAAAGAGACAGAGGTTAATAAAGAGAAGACTGCTCAGATAAAAATAAAACAAAACTTAAAACCCCCAAATTTTATACCATCCCATTTTTGTTAAAATTACATGAGTAATTTTAAAATAGTTAGAATAGTTAAATAAAAGCTGAATAAAAAGAAACTGCATAGTAATGAGTATATAAAATTATTCATTTTCATTACAAATCAAATAAAAAAGCAAGCATAGCACAATTTTATATATGGATAAATACATATATAGATTACTGTGAGCCCTTTGGCCCAATAATGCTCAGCTCTTTACAGCACAGATGTTCTTTTGCAAGAAAAATATTAGTTCCATGTATGATGAAGATTTTCTGAGAATTACTTTCTTCACACCCAGAAGAGTCAGCAGTATCTTCTGGAACTTGAAAAGTTAATGATTCATTTTTGATAACCTGTATTCTTTATTTTTTACTTATCACCCTTGAAAAAACTTCATGAATAGATAGTTCACTTAATTCTCCTTTTCCAATGAATAAGCTTTCTTTGAGAAATGATCATGAAGTGACATCTTGTATCAAAGCAATTTTAGAAAAATCATAGTAGGGAAAAAAACTAAGAAAGGGTCTCAATAAAGTGAAAATATTTTCTTTTATAGGTATCTATCTAGCTTTAATTTCACAGATTATTGGGTTTGCAATCATGATTTTTCTTTGGAAGAGGAAAAAGTTTATTTTTTTAAATAAATACGTGAAAATAATTGTATAGTTTTTCAATAGCATTGAAATGATATTTGTGCTACTCAAAGTATAGCCTCATGTCATTCATTAGCTCATCTACCACTAGACTTACCACACTTTTACAATTATAGATGAACAAAATATTACAGTAAATCTGTATATGACTTGCTACAGAGGCACATGTGAATATAAGATGTTTACGAGTGTTAGGTTTGCAGGTATCATTCATTCATTCACTCGTTCAGTCAACAAGTGTTAGCCAGTGGGGTATTACTGAAAACTGTGTAATACTACCTAAAAGTGACATATTCTTTAATCCTGTGAAACTCACAATATAGAGAAAGAGAGTTTTATGAAAGAGACATAGAAATAAGTAAGCTATAACCAGTGTCAAAAGTTGGGCTTCCTAGATGGCTTTGTAGCAAAGAATCTGCCTGCTAAGCAGGAGACTCAGGTTTGATCACTGGGTCAGGAAGATCTCCTGGAGAAGGAAATGGCAATCAACTCCAATATTCTTTCCTAGAAAATCCCATGGACAGAAGAGCCTGGAAGGCCACAGTCCATGGGGTTACAAAGAGTCAGATACAACTTAGCAACTAAACAACAATAACAGCAATGTCATACGTGCTATTGAGGAGATATATCTCTTGCTATGAGTCTTTCTGACATAGGGAAGAGACTTAGAAAGACGGAAAAGGGGTACCCTGAGGGAGTGATGGTTGAGATCTGAAGGCAGAGCAGGAGTGACCCTGGTAAAAGGGTATGGGAGTGTTCCAGGGTGGTCCAGGATGGAGGCATAACCTGTATAAAGCCTAAAGCAAGAAGGAGCATGGCATGCCCAAGGCACAGAAGGAGAGTTATGCAGCACTAATACTGAAAGAAGGGGTGGAGCTGGAGAGGCCCTAGGGGCAAGATCAGGGCTTCTGAATGTCTGCCTTCAGAATCACTTAGTGAGCTGGGGGCAGCCCCAGATCCTTGGTGGAGAACCACCTAGGCAGGGCCCATGCAGTGGCACAAAGCTCCCCAGGGATTCTCTTATCAGGCCGTGTTTAGAGATGCTTGATTAAGCCAGACAGTGCCTTAAGACAGGTTGGGATTTTAGATGTTTTCCCCAACATTATGCATTTTAATTAGAAAGTTAACAAGGTCAGGTGAGAGTTCCCTTGTGGCTCAGATGGTAAAGAGTCTGCCCGCAATACAGGAGACCTGGGTTCAATCCCTAAACTGGGGAGATTCCCTGGACAAAGGAATGGATAGTCTCTCCAGTATGCTTGCCTGGAGAATTCCATGGGCAGAGGACCCTGGTGGGACACAGTCTATGGGGCCACAAAGAGTTGAACATGATGAGCACACACACACAAGCTCGGATCTGAAGATTGAAAATACCATTTAAACTGCCATATAAGGCATACATTGGTGGGTTGTGACATAGTGCATTGATAGGCAGGCTATTGCAATAGAGGAAGGAGTTTGGAGTTTCCAAGTGGAGGGAGTGTGGAGATGGATAAAACACTGAAAAAATAAAATGAAAGAATAATTTAGATAATTCCTATTGGGCTTGTCAGGAAGATACTGCTCCACTGTCTTCATGTGTCTAGCAATGCTGTTGAAAATTCTAACATTAGTCAGATTCTCGTTCATTTTTAGATGATTCTCTTTTTCTCTCAGAAACATTCAACATCTTCTCTTTGTTTTATGTTTTAATATTACTATAATATGCTTAGTTGAAGTTTTAAAATTTAAACTATTTTTTCTTATTTATCCTTTTGGAACACTTTTTAGCATTTATTCAGCCAGAAGTCTGATACATTTTTCTTTATTTCTAAGAAATTCTGGCTCATTATTTTTAGCTTTTAAATTTATAATTCATATATACATTTATATCATTATTTTATTCCTTGTTGATATATTCTGGGAAAGTTCTTCAACTTATGTGCCCAGCTTATAACTGATTTTCCAGTGTTTTATAATCTTCTATTCAACCCATCCACTAAGGTCTCTATTTCAGTAATGATACATTTTGTTCTAATATCTTGGATAGGATTCTATCCAAAACTGCTAGTTCTGATGCCATGTTTCCAATATCTCATTCTGAATATCTGTTCTGTTCATTCCACTAGTTAATTTCCTTGTGTAATTCTTTCTATTTGTAATGTGGCTTTTTCTCTTCATTGTTCCCTGGCTTCACAAGTATGTTGAGTGGTAATATTTCTTTGAGGAAGGAGGAAAAAGAACAAAAGTCCAAGTTTTCCTTGATGCTCTTTAAAAAAAAAAATTTCTGAATGTGTGTGGGAAGTGAGCACCTCAAGATCACTGCTTATTCCTCTACCCACTTCCACTCTCCAGTTCTCTCCTGCCACCCAAGACTGTCACCAGAAATTCTTTCATACATCAGCCCTACTCTTATGGAAGCTGTTGCTTCTGATAACCAAGAAGTGAAGTGAAGTGAAGTCACTCAGTCGTGTCCGACTCTTTGCGGCCCCACAGACTGGGGCCTACCACGCTTCTCAGTCCATGAGATTTTCCAGGCAAGAGTACTGGAGTGGGTTGCCATTTCTTTCTCCAGGGGATCTTCCCAACCCAGGGATCGAACCCGTGTCTCCCGCATTCCAGGCAGACACTTTACCCACTGAGCCACCAGGGAAGCCCAAAGGTGGGATTATTCAGAAGCCCACCAGACAATTAGGACTCCTTGCTTGTGTCTTCCCACTTCAGCTCAATTACGCCACTGTCCCGCTGCTGCTTACCACTCTTGGCTGCTGCTGTTGCTTTCCTATCCAGAATCAAATAGATGGATAATAATCTAGGACTTTGGATTTTGAGGCAATATTGTGGGCCTAGCATGGGTAGAGAAATGGATGCAACCAGAATGCTCTCGCTTGCCCATTCTGTGCTGGGATCCAGACCATAGTTCCCCACCAACAGGCCGCTGCTCATATCACTAGTAACCTCTCTTTCAGTCAGCCTTCTTGTATTCTTCTTGGTTTCTTTGGTTTCTTAATTATCTGCTGAGTAGGGTGTTGAGATTCACCAGCTTTTCCCTTTCTGCTCCACTGTAGCACCTCCACTATAGTTAGATGAGTTGAAACAACAGCCTTCTCAGTTTACATTTCCTTCTTTATTAAATCATTCCTAGGAATTTAGAATCTCTCCTTGCCTTTTAACAAGGCCTTCAGTAAACCTATGTATAAAAGAACATTGCCCATAAACTCCTCCAATAATTAGTTTTCAAAGAAAATTCTTGTTATTTCTCTGGATTTTTTCTAAATACCTGCTCCCAAACTTGAAGTGAAGTCGCTCAGCCGTGTCCGACTCTTTGCGACCCCACAGACTGTAACCTACTAGGCTCCTCTGTCCATGGGATTCTCCAGGCAAGAATACTGGAGTGGATTGCCATTTCCTTCTCCAGGGGATCTTCCTGACCCAGGGATCGAACCCTGGTCTCCTGCATCAAAGGCAGGTGCTTTAACCTCTGAGCCACCAGGGAAGCCCAAACTTAGCAAAATGTAAATCCCTATGATAGCTTTCCCAGGCATAAGAGGCACTAAATCTCTTATAAAATTATTCTGATATCAATTTTTGTTACAGTTCTAGTTTTTCCTTCATATATTTAGATCCTCTGACATCTATTGTATAAATGTTTATGACTTTATGGGTTTTTTATCTTTTATATTATACATATAAAAGCTTTCACCTTTAACTTAATATTGTGAGTATATTTATAGTAATATTTGGTTAATAAATTTCCCATGTGCTTTTATATTCAAAATTTCTATTTAGTTTTTAAGATATCTCCCAGCTATGGGTTAAATATTTTTAAAGCAATTAGAAAAACTTTCACTTTTATGGAGGAATAGAAACCATCTATATTTACTAACATGTGATATGCTTAGCTTTACTTTTGCCATCTGTTTTCTTGTGTTTTGTTTATATTTTATTGTCATTTTGTTTTCTGACTTTTGCCATATGGATTTGTTTTCTTTGCTCGTTTCCAGTAAGTTAAAAAATATATATATTATGCTTTTAATTAATCATGATTTCAAAATAAATATTTTTCTATCAGATTAAGGAGAAGTACATGAGATGTGGAACCTAGCATATCATTATTCTTTCTACACTTTTTTTCCCAGTATTTTTAATATATACCATAGACTTTTCAGGACACTATGACATACTACATTCCACATCTTTTCATTGAAAAGAAGTTTTTAACACTAATGTTACATTTAGGCCCCCAAATTACAACAATTGTTTGATTATAAGTCACTTTTAAGATATTGCCAATACTGATTGCTAATTGTTTTATGCCATGACTTTTCCATTATTGATGTTCTTATCAAATTAGGATTTAATTTTAGTTTTTAGGGATATTTTCAGCATTAGATTTTGTATATAAAGTACAAAGATAGTACTTGGCAGAGAAGTAATCCTTTAATAAAAATAACGTTATTTTCTTATTTTCAAGGGACATGAAGGGATACTTTAAATTAGTAAAGCAGTAGTCTTTAAAAACTATTAGTGTCATTATTTGCAATTTCTCACCTCAAAAATACATTTTCAGTTACTTCAAGCACGCTGTGGAAAGTATTCCTATATCTTTATATATATAAACTCTTTTTCTGTCATCTGAATGCACAGATTTGGTTAAGTATGTGTTTTCCTAGCTTTGCACATTTTATCTTGAATTTGTTTTTGGCATTTAATTTTTCAAAAGAAAAATAGAAGGCCATCTAATTTTATGACTAGTGTAGCATATTTTCTCCTCTCCACTTCTTCTTTCTCCTCTTCCTTCTTCATGCTCGTTCTCTTTTACCTTCTGGTTGTTTATAGAATATTTTTCTTTACATGGTTTTGCTTTCATCTAGTTGTAATTGTATTTCTGTTCATTGTTCTTGGGATATGATTGATCCACCTAGTACAGCCTGTAGTGGGCTATTGCTCTGGTAACAAACCACCTCATTGTTTAAAGACTTAAAACAATAAGCATTTAACTTTTGTTCCGACATCTGTGGGTCAGCTGGATATTTCTAATGCTAGGAAATAGGCCTGGCTGTTTTCTTCAGAACTGCTCATGTAATGGAGATCATCTAGCAGGTTCACTGAGAGTTGGCTTCAGATAAGATGATTTTCCTCTGGTGCACATTATTCAGCTTGGAATTTTTCACATGGCGATGATGGAGTATCAGAAAGAGACTAGAAGCTCACAGAGCCTCCTAAGGCCTGCCATATTGTCACACCACATTCTGTTGCTCAAAGTAAGTTACAGGGACATCTCAGATTCAGGGGTGGAGAAATGGAATCCACCTCCTGATGAGCAGAGTGACAAAGTATGTAAATTTGAAATAGATGGATATTTGGTGACATTTTTTGTGTGTGAAATAATCTACCATGATACCCAAATGATGTGTCAAATTGGAAATTTTCTTTGGTTTTGTCTTTGTTTATAATTTATTTTCAATTAGTTTTTTTGTTGTTCCAAATTCAAAGACTGTAAGTGTTAGTTTAAATCTTTAATCTCTATTCTGTGTATTGATCATCTTTTTTTACTGGTCATGTCCTTCACTTTTTATTCTGCATGCTAGGAAAAAATTTCAAAATTATTTTGTTCACTGCTTAGTATTTCTGGATGACATTACTATTATTTACTGCATCCAAATAGTTATTCAGATTTTTGAATTGCATTTGTATGTCTTTGCATTTCTTTCTTAACTAATTTATTTTTATCTCATCCTATATATTTCTCCCCACTTTTCTCTTCATTTTTTTTCCTTCTTGAGTCATAGGTCTTAAGTTTTAATTCAGTTGCCAACATGGAGAATTAGGAGATTTATTAGAAATCCTGAATTTCGGCTTCTTTCAAAATTAGAGGTCTGGCAACAAAATATCTCCAGATCCTGCTGGCAAAAGTAGGCTTTGACCTCTCCTTTTATATGGAACATTTTAGTCCAGTTTACTACAAAACCCTCTCCTTCCTGACACTAAGTTTCAGTTGTATTTTATCATACACATGTTTATTTGTTTGTTTTCTTTTGCTAGTGTTAAATGCTGCTGCTAGGAAATAAAATGTTCTTGATGCCTATTCTAGATACACATTTGCATCAAAAGGTGAGGGGATGAAAGAGTGAGAGAACTGCTGTTTATAGAAAAATAATATAGTGTATATTTTTTTCCTGTGGATATGAACACTGTATCTTCAGGCATCATATGCAAACAAAACCTATCTGTGCTGAGAGAGTATAATTTAAGTAATCTTAGAAAATAACCTATAAAAAGAACTGGGTAGGAAACCAGAAAAGAGCAAATTAAAACTTTAATAAAGAAATATTTTAACTTAAAAATGGTGTTAACATGTAAACATGTCAGAGGATTTATCTCTGAAATGTTTTGGATCATAAAATCACCCCCAAATTAAAAGCTTTTCACAATGGCATGTTTTTTTAAGTCCGTTGGATACGGTGCAATTATATTTTCCAACAGGAATAAGCATTCACATTTGTAAATATAACTAAAACATTAGCATGGAATGTTTAAGCCATCGTTTAGAAAATTTGGAAAAAAATAAAGAAAATAACTATTTGGGGCATTTTCTGCTGTAGCTGATGAAAACAAAGATTAAAAATACCACTGAGTTCAGTTCAGTCCAGTTTAGTTCAGTCGCTCCAATTGTGTCCGACTCTTTGTGACCCCATGAATTGCAGCATGCCAGGCCTCCCTGTCCATCACCAACTCCTGGAGTTCACCCAAACTCATGTGCATCAAGTCAGTTGGTGATGCCATCCAGCCATCTCATCCTCTGTCATCTCCTTCTCCTCCTGCCCCCAGTCCCTCCCAGCATCAGGGTCTTTTCCAATGAGTCAGTTCTTCACATGAGGTGGCCAAAGTATTGGAGCTTCAGCCTCAGCATCAGTCCTTCCAATGAACAACCAGGACTGATCTCCTTTAGAATGGACTGGTTGGATCTCCTTGCAGTCCAAGGGACTCTCAAGAGTCTTCTCCAACACCACAGTTCAAAAGCATCAATTCTTCATCACTCAGCCCTCTTCACAGTCCAACTCTCACATCCATACATGACCACTGGAAAAACCATAGCCTTGACTAGACAGACCTTTGTTGACAAAGTAATGTCTCCACTAGCTTTGTTCATAGTGATGCTTTCTAAGGCTCGCTTGACTTCACATTCCAGGATGTCTGGCTCTAGGTTAGCGATCACACCATTGTGATTATCTAGGTCGTGAAGATCTTTTTTGTACAGTTCTTCTGTGTATTCTAGTCACCTCTTCTTAATATCTTCTGCTTCTGTTAGGTCTATACAATTTCTATCCTTTATTGAGCCCATCTTTGCATGAAATGTTCCTTGGTATCTCTAATTTTCTTGAAGAGATCTCTAGTCTTTACCATTCTGTTGTTTTCCTCTATTTTTTTGCATTGATCACCAAGAAAGGCTTTCTTATCTCTTGCTATTCTTTGGAACTCTGCATTCAAATGGGTATATATTTCCTTTTCCCCTTTGTTTTCCCCTTCTCTGCTTTTCACAGCTATTTGTAAGGGCTCCTCAGACAGCCATTTTTCTATTTTGCATTTTTTTCCCATGGGGATGGTCTTGATCCCTGTCTCTTGTACAATGTCACGAACCTCTGTCCATAGTACATCAGCTACTCTGTCTATCAGATCTGGTCTCTTAAATCTATTTCTCACTTCCACTGTATAATCATAAGGGGGATTTGATTTAGGTCTTACCTGAATGGTCTGATGGTTTTCCTACTTTCTTCAATTTAAGTCTGAATTTGGCAATGAAGTGTTCATGATTTGAGCCACAGTCAGCTCCAGGTCTTGTTTTTGCTGACTGTATAGAGCGTCTCCATCTTTGGCTGCAGAGAATATAATCAATCTGATTTTGGTGTTGACCATCTGGTGATGTCCATGTGTAGAGTCTTCTCTTGTGTTGTTGGAAGAGGGTATTTGCTATGACCAGTGTGTTCTCTTGGCAAATCTGTATTAGACTTTGCCTTGCTTCTTTCCACATTCCAAGGCCAACTTTGCCTGTTACTCCAGGTCTTTCTTGACTTCCTACTTTTGCATTCCAGTCCCCTATAATGAAAAGGACATCTTTTTTGGGTGTTAGTTCTAAAAGGTCTTGTATGTCTTCATAGAACCATTCAACTTCAGCTTCCTCAGCGTTACTGGTTGGGGCATAGGCTTGGATCACCGTGATATTGAATGGTTTGCCTTGGAAACGAACAGAGATCATTCTGTTGTTTTTGAGATTGCATCCAAGTACTGCATTTCAGACTCTTTTGTTGACCATGATGGCTACTCCATTTCTTCTGAGGGAGTCCTGCCCACAGTAGTAGATATAATGGTCATCTGAGTTAAATCCACCCATTCCAGTCCATTTTAGTTCGCTGCTTCCTAGAATGTCGACGTTCACCCTTGCCATCTCTTGTTTGACCACTTCCAATTTGCCTTGATTCATGGACCTGACATTCCAGGTTCCTATGCAATATTGCTCTTTACAGCATTGCACCTTACTTTTATCACCACTGAGTTAGTTAGATCAACAACTTTGATGAAAATTTTGATAGAATCAGGAATTTTAGACATCAGGCTATGACAGGTAGAATTTCACAAAGTGACTTTTTGTATACTGAAAAACTTTAATGTTGTCTTAGCAAAATCAACAAGCTTATATACAAAGAATATTTGTGAGATGGCTGAAGTTGACCTTGGACTTCTTAAAAAACTTATATTCAAAGTTGCACACTTGGTAGAAATAAGAAATTTCAATTTCAAAATTGCATTATTTATTGGTGTAGGTTTGTGCTAAGAAGTTGCAAATAAGATACATAAACATTGTAAACTGAATTAACACTGTGTCTTCATCCATCCTTAAAGTGGATGCACTGTAAGGCATATTGCTGTACCACCTCAAAGTTGGGTCAATGGAGTGGGTGAAGGCATTTTTAAGTCACTGAAAAAAATTTATTTGTTCATATATTCCAAAAATATTTTTGCCTCTGTCCTTCAATAAAAGAATAGATCAAAATTTTATTTTTAGATTTATATAACCCAACAAAATCTGACCATTTCTATACAAGGGAATTCCGACTAATTATAAATTTTTATGATTTGATTTTCTCATTATTTCTACTGAAAGTATGTTGTATTAGTTTCCTGAGTGTGCTATAACAAATTACCACAAACTTGGATTCATAAAACAAGGAGATTTACTGTCTCATAGTTTTGGAGATCAGAATTCCCAAATCAGTTCTGCTGGCTTAGATCAGGGTGTCAGGAGGGCCATGTCCCCTCAGGAGGCTTCAGGCAAGAATTTGTTCCTCACCTCTTCTAGCTTCTGTGTTTCCCAGCAGTCTTCAGTTCACTCTAGTCTCTGCTTCTGTGGTCACACTGCCCTCTCCACTTCTGTATGTTTAATCTCCCTCTGTCTCTCTCTTACAGGGACACTTGTGATGGCATATAGGGTTTATCCAGTTGATCCAAGGGCTTCCCCAATGGCTCAGTGGGTAAAGAATCTGCCTGCAATGCCAGAAACACAGGAGCTGCAGGTTCAATGCCTGGGTTGGGAAGATCTTCTGGAGAACAAATTGGCAACCCACTCTAATAATCCTGCCTGGGAAATCCCATCGACAGAGGAGCCTGGTGGTTTATAGTCCATGGGGTCTCAAAAGTCAGACACAACTGAGTGGCAAGCACAGCACAGTTAATCCAAAATAACCTTCCCATCTCAAGATCCTTAACACCTTTTATGAAAAGGGTAGTATTCACAGCTTCCAGGGAGCAGGATGCCATATCTTGGAGCCATCATTGAGCCCACTACACTTGTCTTTGGAAAATTTATTTGAAAGAAAAAAAAATCTGGCCCATTTTCCTATGCTGTAGTCAGTTGCATGAAATGAGTTTGCTGAGTTACATTTCTGACATTGTGAAGATAAAAACTGAATTTCAAAGAAGGCTATATAGTTGCAGACCTTATGAAAATGAAGTAAAATTGATTAATTTCCTTTCTTAATCAACACTGATAATATAAATAAAGAATACAACCAGAAATTGCTGAACTGAATGGCAAAATGATACTAAAAAGTAAATCTGAAACTGTTAGAATACCAGGTTCTGAAATATCTTGGGAGTAATTATTCAAAATGTAAAAAGGACCTTCATGGATTCTTTCCATGTTCAAAGTATATATCTTTGTGAACAGCTGTTTTATGTTATAAAGCAGAATAAAAATAAATATTCTCAGCTAACATTTCCAAGAATGAATTATTACCACCTATCATAATTTGAATGTTAGATCTAAATGAGTATCTTGGTACAGAAGAATATGAATAAGGTTTCCAGTTAAAAATCAATGTAATGACAATGAAGAAAGAAACATTTAATAATTAGAAATCATTTTCAATTTCTGTAAAAAAATTAATTTGAAATATAATCAATAAAGTCCATGGTTGAATTATCTTGCATGGTTATATAAGTTTAATTAAAACATGGAAATCTTTATTATGTGTGTCATAATTGATGTTTTCACATCTTCTGCCTTTTCTTACTCTATTACATTATCTATCTTAGCTCTGTGTGCTTTTGAGTTTGCAATACCTGGGTGCATCTTCTTGTTTCTCATAGATGAAATACATTATTTAAATAAACAGAAGCAGTCTTCTGTTCTTAAGAATGACTTGGAGGGTTTTTCTTTCTCACTTTTACTCTAGTCCTGTGTTGTTAGGGTAATTCTAACTGCTCCATAAATCCTCATGCTTCAGTGGTTTAACAAAACAGCAATGCGCTTTAGAGTCACATAAACAAAGTGGATGGTCCTGATCCATGAGGCAGCCTCCCTATGAGAAGTGAGGCAGGGACTCAGTTTTCTTCCATCTTTTGGCTCCACTGTCCTCAAAACACAGCTTCCACATTGCTGCAGAATAGGAAAGAGGCTGGAGAATGAGGTGTGGCAGGTTTTCTAGTCCAATCCTGCGTCTGGTGACCCTCACTCTCTCTTACATCTTACTGTCTAGAGCTTAGTTACATGGCCACACTTAAATACAAGGGAGTATAAGAAGTGTCGTCCCGCTGTCCTCACAGGAAGAAGAGATTGATCGGTGAATAACCAACAGCCCCTCCACAGCAGCTCTCCTTCACCTAAGAACAACTAGAAAAGGAACAAAATAAACAAAAACTATATTTAAAAAAATTCAGTCTTCACTGAAACAAGAAAATGGCCAAACCCTAAATCATATTTTTTTGGCCCTGTCTCATTAGTGACAATACAGAAACCAAAACTGATAAGAGTGCTAAGAACTTATACATACTTTTAAGGTCTGGGGTTGGACTACATGGTTTCCTGAAAAAGACTCACAATAATCAAAAGCATAGCATAGAATGAGAAAATCTGGGGTCAAGAATAAGTCTTGAAGAATAAGGAGATATCACAGAGGAACCTAGTTCATGCTGCATGAGAGCAAGGAAAGACAGCTGCCGGAGAAATTTCTTCATAAATCTTTTTTGTTTTCTGCCAATTCTCTCAGCTTAAAGAAACCACAGGAAATGAAGCAAAATTGCTTTAAATAAGGGAAGAATAGGGAATTTTTGGCAGTCCAGTTAAAAGTCAATGTAATGACAATGAAGAAATAAACATTTAATAATTAGAAATCATTTTCAATTGATTTCAAGTAAAATTGATTAATTTCCTTTCTTAACGCTGATAATATGAATAAAGAATACAACCAGAAATTGCTGAACTGAATGGCAAAATGGTACTAAAAAGTAAATCTGAAACTGTTAGAATACTAGGTTCTGAAATATCTTGGGAGTAATTATTCAAAATGTAAAAGGACCTTCACGGATTCTTTCCATGTTCAAAGTATATATCTTTGTGAACACCTGTTTTATGTTTATTGAAATGTTTTATTAAAATCATTTTCAATGCACCTCCAGTGCAGAGGGTAAAGGTTCGATCCTTGGGGAGCTAAGCCTGCACATTTCACTGTGTGCCCAAAACAAAACAACCAAACAAAAAGGGAAAGAACTAAATAAAAGTGCGAACACATTACAAAGAGAATAGAGGAGCTTACCAAAGGAAGAGAGAGTTCAAAGAAAGTTCTCACTATTCTCAACAAATTACAGGCAGTGTGATTGCTTTTTTGGTTTGCTTTTAAGAATTAAAGATTATATTTTGGAGAGTAAAATAACAATCTCTGTAGAACATTTGCCTTAAAATATGTGTTTATTAAACACTAACCTGAACAAGATTATCCATTTCCATGCAAGTCTTTATGTTTAAAAGGTGGGTAAAGTTGATACTTTTGTTAATATTCTCTATTCATCACTTTATCCAAGCTAGTCCCTGTTTTCATTCAGTTTTATCAAGTTGTGATTGATACACAGCACTGTATAAGTTTAAGGCATGATGACTTGACTTCTGTATATTGTGAAATAATTACCATGATAAGTTTAGTTAACATCCATCATCTCACATAGATTTAAAAATGTTTTTTTCCTTGTAAAGAAAAGTCTTGGGATTTACTCTCTCTTAGCAATTTACAAATACTATAAAGCAGTGTTAACTGTCATGTTAATGTCATCGTATTGTATATGACATCCCCAGTACTTATTTATTTTATAACTAGAAGCTTGTATTTTATTACCGCTTCAACCCCCCACACACACATCTGGTAACTACAAATCTGATTTCTCTTTTTATGAGATTGCTTTGTTGTTTTTAGAATCTGCTTGTAAGTGAGATCATATAGTATTTGTCTTTCTCTGTTTGATTTACTTCACTTACCATAATGCCCTTGTGGTCCATCTATTTTGTTGCAAATTACAGCAGGATTTCTTTTTTTTTTATTGCTTAATAGTATTCCTGTGTGTGTGTGTGTGTGTGTGTGTGTGTGTGTGTGTGTGTGTGAGATTGTGTTTTAGAAAAGAGCATAAGGACCCAGTGAAATGTTTCTGGTAAGAAAATATATAACAGAAAAGTATGTAAAATGAACTGGTAGAAAGAAGAAAATAAAAATGCAGTGAAAACATAAAAGATAAATATTACAGTCTCATCTCTTGTGATCTGTCTGATTAGATTTTCTGCTTTTTTCCAGATTTTCTGCTTTCTTTGAAAGTTGTGTATTTCTAGAAATTTATCCATTTCTTCTAGCTAGCTAGTCTAATTTGTCAACATATATAACATGTGGGGGCAAAACATCCCCCTTAACACATCATTCTGAAAATCAGCTGATCACTTAGAGAAATAAAACACTTCCTGTTAAACTTCCCTGATCACGCTATCTTCTCACCCCTACCAGTTGCCCTGCTCCCCATAAAGTTCCTGTTAGTCCTATTTTGTTCTCTTTCAGTTGCCAAGTCTGACTCTTTGCAACCCCATGGACTGCAGCATAACAGGCTTCCCTGTCCTTCACTATCTCCTGGAGTCTCCTCAAACTCACGTCCCGTTGAGTTAATACCACCCGACCATCTCATCCTCTGTTGTCCCCTCCTCATCCTGCCTTCAGTCTTTCCCAGCATCAGGGTCTCTTCCAATGAGTCAGTTCTTTGCATCAGGTGGCCAAAGTATTGGAGCTTCAGCTTCAGCATTAGTGCTTCCAATGAATATTCAAAGTTGATTTCCTTTAGGGTTGACTGGTTTGATCTCCTTGCAGTCCAAGAGACTTTCAAGAGTCTTCTCCAGCACCACAGTTCTAAAGCAACAATTCTTTTGTGTTTAGCCTTAATATAGTCCTAAAAAAATATTTAGTTGGATTTTCCAAAGTTAACAATGGCCGTTTTCAGGTCATGGAATTAATTTTTTTCCTTTGGTCCTTTAGTTTTGCTTGGAAAGAACTTTTTAATGAGAATGAATCATTTTTACTTTAAGGATAAGATCACTGTTTTTTTTTTTTTATCCAGAAATGTTAGTGTAGATTTCTAGTTTTCAACTTATAAATTTGAAAATAGTGTACACATAGATAGACATATGTGTATGTATATCTATATGGTATACTTATACACAGTATATACACATAGTAAATGTACAGGTTGTTTACTGATTCAAAAGAATTTTGGAGCATATATGCAGAGTATAGAACAGGAGCTATAATGTGATCTGTTTTGAAATTTATGTATTTGTGTGTGTGTGTGTGTGTGTGTGTGTGTGTGTGTGTTGGGCTTCCTGTGTGGCTCAGTGGTAAAGAATGCACCTGCCAAGCAGGAGATGTGGGTTCACTCCCTGGATCAGGAAGATCCCTGGAGTCGAACATGACTTAACAGCTGAGCATACATGCAGCACACATGTGTGTGTTATGTGTGTGTATGTGTGTTATGTTCATGTATATACTTTAAATCTGTTTGGAAGACTATCAGACATTGAGTGATTCTCTCTGGGTGTTAAAGTTACAGGCAAATAATATTTTTTTCTCATATGTTTTTCCCAATTTTTCAAATTAACAAAATTAGTTGTGTAATTAAAACAGTTTTTGAGAGGACAAATAATTTAACTTATATTCCTGGCGAGACTGAGAAAAAAAAAAAATCTGTGACTTTTAAGAAGTTCTAAGTTCCCTACTTACTTTGTACATAAAAACTTACAAAGATAAATTAGGTAAATTTACCTGGTTCCCTGGTGTCCTAAAATAATTAATTCTTTTACTCAGGGTGAAGCAAAAATTTGTATAACAAATAAAACTATTTGAACTCTCTACAGAAAGTTTCCATTTTCTACATGCTTTTCTTAATAAGAAATGTTTTAGCTGATATGAATAGGCAAGAAAATTTCCAGTTGTTTAGTGCCAACATTTTTATGAAATCTCATCAGGCCAACCTATTTGTTCTCCTTTTCACTTCCATTGCACTGTGGTTTGCATTATTATTTACTAACTTGATTACAGCCCGCTGCTCTCTTTAGCTATGTCCCAGCTTTTCTCGCTTGAAGATTTCTTTTTTGTTATTGTTAAATACTAGTAATTCATTCATTTGATTTCTGTGTGGAGAATGAATAGCTACATAGCAATCTCAAAGCCACGGGAGAATGTCAAAGGTGTTTCTTAATCTGTTTTACAAATGATTATAACAGCTGAGAAATAAGTCAAGGACAGGAAATCACCTTCTCCAACTAGGAATTTATTGCCCATTTAGGTCTAAAAAGTCTTTAACCCAGTAGGGATGATTGAATTTTCTTTATCTTAAATTTAGAAGACAGAAGAGACACACAAAGAGAAGTATTTAGAGTATTTTATGAACATTTGCAGTTTAGAGAACTGGAATTTTCAGTGAAATACTGCTGTAAGAAGACCTATAAAAATATATGTCTGGAAATAGCTAGATTCTATGCAGAAGTTTATTTTTTTTCCTTGAAAAGCTTTGTGTTTTTTTAATTTAATGATTTATTTAAGATGCTATTATGTGGAGTAAGATAGGGCCTTATTTTCCCCATAAGCAAGGAGCAGTAAATACAGAAAATGCATCCAACAGAGATAGGGAAAAAACATTTTATTTCATTATGGTTGCTTTTCAATGGATGAAAAATGTTCTTGGAATATGATATATATTTAAATATAAATATCTATATACATTGTATGCTTTTTAATATTCTAAAATTGGTGATTTTATGACCTCTAGGCTAAGCATTTTTTTTCCACAAAAGAAAATGGTATGTGTGTGTTTCTATGAAGATCCTCTCAACCTTACTTTGACTTCAGCCATTGCTGCTCCAATAGCTATTGCTGTTCTGCACCTGCTTTGACCAGCTTTGCACTGGCAAAACCTGACAAAAACTCTCTTCAGCCTACACAGTGTGCTACCTCTCACTTTCCACCCCAGAGCTTTTCTAACACAGTGATGTGGGAATCCCTGTGGGGATTCACCTGGCGAGTAAGCATGTGCAATAGGACGTTAATGCCCAAAGGTCACCCTTGACTGGCGGAAGATGGAATCCAAAGTGTGAATGTGTTCCCCTTTTCTTCTCTCAAAAGATAATTCAGAGATTTTTCTAATAATGCTTCCCAGTGCGGTGACTGGCCCCTTGCAGTGGGTCAGTAGTGTCCAGTACAGCTGGCATATTATCCTTTCCCTACCCCTTTCTCAGTCTTGCTCTCTTAGATCACTTTCTACCTTAAGGACCTACATATAAGACTTTAGCTCAGCCTTTGAATTTGGAGAAATCCAGGCTAAAACAGAGGTAGCAAAAGTAGCCCAGAAAGTTGTCAGGATGGAATTTGGAAACTAACAATAAGGGCCAGTTGGTGGTTGTAAGAGAGACATAGTTTCAAGAGTTTCCACATATTTGACAACAACCCTAAAAAATAATATAATGTTAAAAATAAAGCATATAACCAAGATATATTTTAAATCTATCAATAATAAAAATGTCAATTGTGCTAGAGAAACCATTGGATTAGTTTTCTGTATTCTCTGTAGAAAATATTATAGACTTGTCATTGTAGAAGCAATCAAAGGATATGCACCCATAAAAAGCAAGATTAATAGTATATAGTTGCGGTTAGGCATACATATTATGTTTTTTTATTTTCTAGTGTTTTGCAATACTATTTCATGATTTGGTAAATGACCTGAACTGGTCTTATGATGGTGAATGATCATATTTGCTGGATTCAAACCTGCAAGAGTATTACCCCAGGGGGCTACAGCCTACAATCTTGCAACCGTGTGGGCATAGAAATGGAGCCAATGGCAAATACGCAATGCCTAAAAATTGAGAGATAAATTATTTGAACCCTAGAGTAAGCAATATCTGAAAGCATGATTCCATTACATGAAGCAATAAGTTCCTCTTTTTCTTTAACAATTTTTAGTTGGGTTGTGTAAGGCTGGACTCCGGGGGCCATGATGGGCCGCCCCTCCTCTCCCTGCCGGCAGGGAATTCCCCCAACGGAAAAAGCCTCCCAGATCCCAGGGACCAATGACAGCGCACTTCACCAGCTAAAGCTGCCCCACCCCAGCCATGGAGAAGGACCTGTCAGCCCGTGACCCCTCGGCCTGGCGCCCTATCCCAACCCCCTCCATCTAGCCTGACCATCCCTCGCAACAAACGTATAAAAACCATCCCCAACACCATCTGGGGTGGACTTCCTCAACCTGCCTCGTTGGGGCCTGGGAACCCCGCCCAGGAGCGCTTCGCCATTAAAAAGCCTGTTAGACACTCTTTTGGTGTCTTGCTCTTTTACCTAACAGGTTGCCCATCACTTACTGTAGAAGGCAAACATACACAGGGAACACTGTCCTCTTGAGCACAATGGAAGACAGAGCCTTTGGCTTTCTGATACAGAAACTGCATTTAATTATTTCCAATGTAATTTTAAATTTAATCCATGAGATCCTGTATACACTTTACTTATTCCTCACTTCTTAACTTTCTTGTGATTGCTTTAGGGAAGGCTGTTTGGTTTTGAGAAGTTTACTTTCCCTGATTTGTGTTCTCATGGTACCTTACATTTCATTTTCATATTATAGATCAATAGATTATGGATTGATAGGCAGATGATAGATAGGTGATAAATTTGTTTTTCAATGTCTTTCCCACAACACTTTAAGGGGAGGCTTACTGTCTTCATTTATTTTCAAAGTTATATGCACAGCATCAAACCAGATGCCTGTGTGAAAAGAATATTACTTGAGAAAATAGCCCCTGACCGAATGAATAAGTAATTTAACTCATATAAACATGAGAAGCCAGAACCTTAGAATTTCTAAGTCAGTAAACATATCATTTTTATGTATATTTAATATACACAAATATACAATTATATATGGGTATGTTTTATATATATTTGTGTATGTGTGTGTACATATGCATGTTCACACATGCATGTATATACATATGTACACACACAAAAACACACACATGTTCAAGAGATAAAGGGCAGATTTTACATAGGCCTGAATCCCATGTAATAGCCACAGTGCTTAAGATCCCTTCCAAACCCATTCGATCTTAGAGTGGAGCAGGTGACAGAAAAAGAGGAGTGTATGCTAAATGTCCCAAATTCCGATTTGATGATGAAATATTTTGTTTCTACACAAATTACATAATAAAATGCTTATATTAGTGTGATACAATATGTGTGATGAAGATAGATAAATATTTGCCATAAGAGTAAGTCACTGAAGATCCTAGGGTAAAAGGATTCAGAATGAAATACAAGTCATTCTCCTTCGTGATTGTGGATGTCATGGGGCAGAATGCTACACACAAAAAAGTTTATTTGCCTAGAAGAAAACTGACTGCCACACAGGGAAGTGGGAACCCACCCATCTCTACCATAGCTGAATAAAATTCCCATAATTCTCCACAATTGCTTCCCTCCCCTAAGATTCTATTCTAATGTATCCAGTGGAATTATGAAAAATTATCCTAATCTTAGAAATAAAACAAAAGAAAAGTACAGTATATTTTTTCAGTGACATACTAAGACATTTTGTCAACAGGTCCACCCACCCTTGGATTATTTACTTTTCTTAGAGGCTGAAAGAAAGTTATGACCAACCTAAACAGCATATTAAAAAGCAAAGACGTTACTTTGCCAACAAAGGTCCGTCTAGTCAAGGCTATGGTTTTTCCAGTAGTCATGTATGGATGTGAGAGTTGGACTATAAAGAAAGCTGAGCCCCGAAGAATTGATGCTTTTGAACTGTGGTGTTGGCGAACACTCCTGTGAGTCCCCTGAACTGCAAGGAGATCCAACCAGTCCATCCTAAAGGAGATCAGTCCTGAGTATTCATTGGAAGGACTGATGTTTGAAGCTGAAACTCCAATACTTTGGCCACCTCATGTGAAGAGCTGACTCATTTGAAAAGACCCTGATGCTGGAAAAGATTGAAGGCAGGAGGAGAAGGGGATGACAGAGGATGAGTTGGTTGGATGGCATCACCAACTCAATGGACATGAGTTTGGATAAATTCAGAGAGTTGGTGATGCACAGGGAGGCCTGGTGTGCTGCAGTCCATGGGGTTGCAGGGAGTCTGACACAACTGAGTGACTGAACTGAACTGAGAGGCTATAACTCTGAAGCTGCATGTTACTTGGAGATTTTTTTCCCATAAAACATCACCCATAAAACATAAAACATTTCCCATAAAACATCAAAGAGGTTGTTATCTTATTGTTCCCATTGGACTTGAACAATCTTTGTGTCTTACTTAGACAATTAATATTTTATAATGTCTTTATAACTAGTTTCTTGAGTATTCTTTGAACCAACTTTGTCATCCTGCTAGTCACATAATTAGTAAGTTAACATTCAGTGATACATCTGTTTTATAAAAGACATCTCTAGTTTTTAAAAAATTACCCTCTGACAGAATCTATGCTCGTTCTTCTTTATTTAGAACAAGTTGTGAGGAGTATTTAAACTACTAATAAATGAATTTTTCTTCCATTTAGAAAAGTTTGGTTTTGATTTTGGAGTCACTAGAGCTACATGTTTTTGTTTTTCTGTTTTTCTTTTGGGTGAGTGTAAAAGAAACTGGTCCTCCTGCGTAGCAGTGCTTCTCTCTTCTTTTTGAGGCTGGTTAAATTTCACAAGCAGTTCCTACACATTCTACCCTTACTTATGGAGTTTGACACATCATATGATTTTAGTGGTCCTTAGGCACTTGTTATGTATATTGGCAACTTGAAGTGTTTGAATACGCTCAACCTCGCTTTACCCCACTTTAGGATTCTGTTTCAACCTTTCTAAGATCACAAACCAGTAGACAGCTGAAGGAAGTGACTTAGTGTTTGGAACCACTTATTTCTAGAAATTATGTGAGTGGTGTGAGGTGACAGGAGCGCCAACATGGGTGAGTTGTAACTGATGTGGGAGACCCAAGGGTATGGTATTACCAATGTCTTCTAAAGCCATCTTTTTGGCACCTTTGTCCCTCTGAAGCTAGTACACCATCTGGCAGCTAGGCAGGATGCCATTTGAACAGATGGGACCCAGTACAGGAGGCCCCAAGACCATTTATTACTATCAACCACAGCGTTGGACAGAGGTTTCAGTGGAAATACTCAGCGACTCTTTTCCACCTCATCTTTTAGTTAGTCAGTAAAAGCAAATATTTCTTCTCTTAAGTGAGAGAAAGACAAGAAATTGTTGTCTCTTGGGGTCTGTGCTATCAAAGTATGAGTCGATGCCAGATCTTACACATCCTGCATTATTCACACAGCTGAAGCAAATGGACTCTTAAAAAAAAAATTCCCTTGCAAGACAGTTTATAACAGCCTAGTTTATAACCTCATAATTTGGTATGTGTATGGAATCTTTTGAATGTGATTTAGAAACAAAACAGATTGAGTCACTTTTTTTTTTTCTCTTTGTGGTGTCCTAGAAAGAACTGAAATTAAGAGGGCAAAAAGCCATTAGTCATTGGCCCCTTGAAAAACTTTTTAGTGAGCACTTAATTTAGGCATAATGGTACTTTGTTATTCAAAGGAGTAAATCACACAGCTCTTACCCTCGAGAAACATCAGTTTGTTGGGAGGTAAAAAACACACCTAAAATGACAAAATTTTTCTTTCATTATTAAAGTAATTAATAATTGGAATAGAGCATTTGGAAAGTATAGACAAGTAAAATAAAAATTATCCATAACTTTTCTACACAGAACCAGTTCCTACTACACTCTGAAGTATTCCTCCTCAAACACTAGTGTTGTTTTTGTTTTGATGTATACTCTTTAACGGGTTGATGTATTTATGGTCATATGTCTGACTTTTAATATTGATTTTTCTTAATATGCTATAGCATAATAATAAGTTAATATTATAGTATTATAATAAGTACTTTGTAAAGTTTTTTTTTTTTTTTTGTAAATATCAGCTCTGTATCAAACCTAGACGGATGGGATGGGAAGGGAGATGGGAGGGAGGTTCAAAGGGAGGGGATATATGTATACTTATGGCTCACTCATGTTGAGGTTTGACAGAAAACAACAAAATTCTGTAGAGCAATTATCCTTCAATAAAAAAATATACTCAAAAAGATCATTTTTAAAGGTTGTATAATATATCAACTGAATGCACTGATTTTATAATTTCTCTCTTTGGGGTCTTGTGATTGTTTCCAATTTTTGTTAATAGAAATATGGCTTCAATAAACATATTTGTAAATACACTTTTTTTTTTTTAGGATTATTCTTAGAAAATATCCCCAGAAGCAGACTTTCTATGTCAAAGGAAATACTTGTTTATATATTAAAGAGTCTTCACACTGATCAGTGTATACTTTAGAATAATTACTGGGTGCACATTTTGTTTCAGGCTTTGTATCAAGCATGTATATTCACAAAACTTTCCTTAACGTTCACAACTACAATAGAAGATAGTTATTTTAATTTCAGTTTAACTGACAAAGCAACTAAGATACACGTGTCACAGAGCTGGTTGTTCCTATAATTAAAGGAATAAACTGTTTGCCTTTTGCCTCCTAATCCAGTTATCTTTCTATCAAACCGATCCTATTCCTTTAGATTGGAGATATTCAAAGAATAGTGAGCTTATTATTTGTCTAAGCCAGAAAATCAGTAGTATAGTTTGTGAAGTCGCTCAGTCATGTCCGACTCTTAGTGACCCCATGGACTGCAGCCTACCAGGCTCTTCCATCCATGGGATTTTCTGAGGCAAGAGTACTGGAGTGGATTGCCATTTCCTTCTCCAGGGAACTTCCTGACCCAGGGATCGAACCCACGTCTCCCACATTGTAGACAGACGCTTTACTGTCTGAGCCAGCAGGCAAGTCCAGTATAGTTTAATTATAGACAAATACTGACTTCTGGCAGATTTTAATGGCCTTCCTACTTCTATGTGTGAACCCTGAGGTTTTCTACCTTCATAAAAGTATTCTTCTCTAGGTTTTCCAAATCTTACCCTTTAAGCAGCAGTCATCCTGGTAGAGGAAGGACAGAATTATAATTATCTGTGGCAATAAGTAATCTGTATACTGTTTGGGGAGCTTACTCTGGCAAATCTTTCTATCTTTCCACCTGCTGTTTGTGAAATATAAACCTATTATAAGGGTGGGAAATGTACAATGGTGAGAATTTTGAATATTTCAACTCAAGTCCAAGTTTATTTTCTGTATTTCCGGTTTTTAAAGAAATCACTTCAGAGGGATATGTTTGATCTGTTAGGCTTATTATTTGTTATATTTTACTGTGTTTTATGTGTATATGACTCATTTCCCCATCTTGTTTTAAGTTCCTTGGAGTTAAGAATTGGATCTCATACACAGTTCCCTATATATAATAATTACTGAAAGATGCCCATAAGATGACATGAATTATTTCCTTTTTTTTCTAAATACCGTTATGCATAACTATATTTTTATTTTTTTTTTTATTTTTAAATTTATTTATTTTTTTAATTACAATACTGTATTTGTTTTGCCATACATTGACATGAAAGGCAGACAAAGTGTTGTTCCACTAGAGTCTTCACTAAACTGTTAAGATATCAAGGATGATTATTCTTGTCAGTTGTACTCTAAAAAACATTAGAATGCATAAATAATATACTTTTATAAAGAAGTATTGTTGTTGTTGTTTAGTCACTAAGTCCTGTCTGACTCTTTGCATGTGACCCCAAGGACTGTAGCCCACCAGGCTCCTCTGTTTATGGGTTTCCCAGGCAAGAATCCTGGAGTGGGTTACCATTTCCTTCTCCAGGGGGATCTCCATGACCCAGGGATCAAACCTGAGTCTCCTATACTGTAGGCAGGTTCTTAACTGGTAAGACAACAGGAAGCCACCAAAGAAGTATTACAGATCACACATATTTTTAGTAAGTCATATTTTTTTCTAGAGAATTAGTGTGTATATATTAATGCATGTGTGCAGGTCCTTTGTTATGAGTATTTATGCTTCTTCATGGGATTTACCTGCACTTGAACATCTCATAGCATACATGTGGGTTTTTGATAACATCCAGAATGCCAGTGGTCATGAGTTTGCTGCATTATTTTGTTTGGAACAATTGTATGTGTACTTCAGATTTATATCACACACCAATCTGTTGAAAAGGACTATTGGTACTAGAATATTACAGTACCAAAACTCACCATGGTGAAAGACAGTTCTGCAAACAAAATATATATTTGGATCTTTTTCTTTCAATTATAGAAATTATTTAAACCAAGAAACATGTAAGTATATAATTCGTGGACCAGAGATTATATCAGAAATAAAATGAAATTTGAAAATTAAATTTTAAATTCTTAAATTGTTTAAATTTAAAATTTTATTTTAAATTCTTTTCTCAAGTGGGATGTATTAATACTGGTCATTACTTTTCCACTGCAGAAATAGCCACAAGCTTTAATTTTTAATGGCTTTGAAAGAACAAATTCCTATCATTCTACTTTATAGAAATTAACCAAAAATATACATTTGTTAGTAGAAAAGGTTTTGCTCACATTTTTGTTATTAAAATTTGGAATGTAGATTTTCTTTTCAGTGATTTTAGGATATTAGAAAAATTGCAAGAAATCACAGAAAGTCTTCATGAAGAAAAGATGAAAAAGCATAAAAACTCATAAAAAGGACTTGCATGCATTCATTAACATATATACACTACCTCTCTATAAATGTCATATTCATTCTTGTTATCATCAATTATTACTGGTTAGTGCAGAGAGTCAAATGAAACATTTGTTTAAATACCAATGCGTCTTCTCATCCAGTTCCTGTTCATATATAACTAATGTAAGGATTAATTTAGTTATGTTCATAAATGCTATTGTTATTTTCTATGGTCTCTATAAGAATTCTGAGCATATTCACCAATTGTCAGTCCTAGAAATTTTAGAGAAACTCTTATACATGTGCTCCTCACCAAATGGATAAGAATCTTCACAGTTCATAGTAGAAAAGCAAACAGATAATTATTTAAAATTTTAAAATTCGAAAGTGGAAACAACTGAGTTACAGTAAAAGATATAAGCACAAAATAAGATATTTCAAAGAAAACTGGTATTGAAAAGGAATAAGCCACAATTATTGACATGGGTAAATCTCAAAAGCTGGTACTTACATAAAAGCAGATCATAGAAGATTTGGAGAAGGAACTGGCAACCTATTCCATTATTCTTAGCTGGGAAATCTCATAGACTAGGAGCCTGGCAGACTAAAGTCCATAAGGTTGCAAAAAGAGTCAGACAAGACTTAGCAATTAAACCACCACCACCATAGAATACTCACAGTGTGAATATTTTCAGATAAACTTGGAAAATAGTCATAATAAATGGTAAAATATAATTTAAAAATAAGACTTCTTAATGCAAAGTCAGAGTATTGATTAGGGAAATGAAGGGAATTGGTTAGGGGAAACAAAGGGAATGCAGTAGAAGAGTATATATAATATTTTTCTTCAGTTCTGTTGTGAAGACATGAGTTTATTATTATTTGTACATATAAGTTTTAGAGAATTTGTATATGCATAGTATTTCCACAATAATAAAATTTTAAAATTTTTGATTAAAATAAATTACAGCAAATCTTTTAGTGTAAATAGTTTTATTTAGAATAAATAATGAAAGGGCACATGAATCATGAGAAATTCTCCAGAAAATTAGACATAGATGTAGCAGACCCAGGTTGATATCCACTGCTGCAGTTGGTGACTATAAGAGCTTAGGGCAAATCACCCAGATTTACTAATATCAATTTTCTAATTTTTAACCTAAGAATAATTCATAGCTATTGCTTTATAGTAGAATTGCTGTAGGTTCAAATGAACTGTTGTTGAATGTAATGTACCCATGAATAGTCAAATTTAGAATTAAAATTTTTTGAATATACAAGCTTTAAGTTGTAGAATATGAATTATACAGTTAAATTCTATAATATTGGAAATGAAAATTATTTGCAAACTTCTGGATAAAGCTTTAAGTGTAAATCACTATATGGTATGAACTTTTAGCAGTTGCTTTTTGTTTGTTTTGGATGAAACCAAGTCTTTTTTTTTTTTTTTGTAGTTCAAATTTGTATTATTTTTATTTTTTTCTGATTTTAAATTTTTTATTTTGTATTGGAGTATAGCTGATTAAAAATGTTGTGATAGTTTCAGATGAACAACGAGGGGACTCAGCCATACATATACGTTATCCATTCTCCCCAAACTTTCCTCCCATCCAGGCTGCCGCATAACATTGATCAGAGTTCCCTGTGCTATACAGTAAGTCCTAGTTGGTTATCCATTTAAAATATAGTGATGTGTACATGTCCATCCCTAAGTATCCTTTCCCCCATCTCTTCCCTTGGTGAGAATCTGTAAGTCTCTCTCTGTTTAGTTGCATTTATTTCTAAAATTTCCAAGTGCCAAATACAAGCCCATTAATAGGAAATGGCATTTCACCATGAAACTTCACAATATTATTATTAAACTCAGGGCAAAGCAAATGTCCAGAATTGTAGCCAATCAATATACCTAGAGGCTTTTTGCGAAGTATCAGTATCAGTTTCTTAGAAACTACTTCACTGAAGGATCAATCTTTAAAGTTCACTGAATTGACCAAATATTCCAATTTCATAATAACTTATTTTGATAAATATTAATATTTTGTCTATATGATTATATACATTAATTCAGTTCAGTTCAGTCACTTAGTCATGTCTCACTCTTTGCGACCCCATGAACCACAGCACCCCAGGTCTCCCTGTCTATCACCAACTCCCAGAGTTTACCCAAACTTATGTCCATTGAGTCAGTGATGCCATTTAAACATCTCATCCTCTGTCATCCCCTTCTCCTGCCCTCAATCTTTCCCAGCATCAGAGTCTTTTCAAATGAGTCAGCTCTTCACATCAGGTGGCCAAAGTATTGGAGTTTCAGCTTCAACATCAGTCCTTCCAATGACAGACTGAAATCATAATCACAGACAACTCACCAGTCTGATCACATGGACCACAGCTTGTCTAACTCAATGAAACTAAACCATGCTGTGAGGGGCTACCCAAGAATGGACAGGTCATGGTGGAGAGGTTTGACAGAATGTGGTCCACTGGAGAAGGGAATGGCAAACCACTTCAGTATTCTTGCCTTGGGAGCCCCATGAACAGTATCAAAGGTAAAAGATAATGCAAAAAAAAAAGATATACATGAATATTATAGCATTAAGTAAGATAGCGTATTCAAAAGCAGAGACATTGCAGACTAAGTCTGGTCAAGGCTATGATTTTTCCTGTGGTCATATATGGATGTGAGATGTGAAGAAAGCTGAGCATCAAAGAATTGATGCTTTTGAACTGTGGTGTTGGAGAAGACTCTTGAGAGTCCCTTGGACTGCAAGGAGATCCAACCAGTCCATTCTAAAAGAGATCAGTCCTGAGTGTTCATTGGGAGGACTGATGCTAAAGCTGAAATTCCAATACTTTGGCCACCTCATGCGAAGAGTTGACTCATTGGAAAAGACTCTGATGCTGGGAGGGATTGGGGGCAGAAGGAGAAGGGGGACGACAGAGGATGAGATGGCTGGATGGCATCACTGACTTGATGGACATGAATCTGAGTGAACTCCGAGAGTTGGTGATGGACAGGGAGGCCTGGTGTGCTGCAATTCATGGGGTCGCAAAGAGTCGGACATGACTGAGCGACTGAACTGAACTGAGTGTTCGACTTATTGAAAATTAAACAGCATTAAGTGCTTTAATCCTCTCTTGAATTCTGGTATATTCTTTTTCATAATAAGTATATTTTAAATTATATAGATTATTCTTGAATATTCAAGAGTTGAACATAATATTTATTCAGTACAGTCAATGAAAATAATATTTTGAAATGCTTTTGAAAATAAGGTGAAATAGATATTGGTAAACTTGAAAAATCTGATTACTTACTAAATTAATGCTACAGAGATTCATCTTTTGGTTAATTAGCCTGCTTGTTTATGGCAGGAAAGGAATAAGTGTGTTATGTTTTATAGTAGAACAGAAACATCTGGAAAGGAAATTAACGAATGGGCAAGGGGATTTACATTGTTGTTCAGTCACCACTATTTGTGACCCCATGGACTGCAGCATGCCAAGAATCCTGTTTACCACCATCTCCCTGAGTTTGCCCAAGTTCATGCCCATTGCATCAGTGATGCCATCTAACCATCCTCTGTTCCCCTCTTTTCTTTCTGTCTTCAATCTTTCCCAGCAACAGGGTCTTTCCCAGTGATTTGGTGGTTCACATCAGATGGCCAAAGTATTGGAGCTTTAGCTTCAGCATCAATCCTTTCAGTGAGTATTCAAGGTTGATTTCCTTTAAGATTGACTGGCTTGATCAAGGCCCACTTGACTTCACACCCCAGAATGTCTGGTTCTGGGTGAGTGACCACACCATCATGGTTATCTGGGTCAGTAAGATCTTTTTTGTACAGTTCTTCTATGTATTCTTTCCATCTCTTCTTGATCTCTTCTGCTTCTATTAAGTCTTTACCATTTCTGTCCTTTATTGTGTCCATCTTTGGATGAAATGTTCCTTTGTTATCTCCAATTTTCTTGAAGAGACCTCTAGTCTTTTCCCTTCTGTTGTTTTCCTTTATTTCTTTGAATTGTTCATTGAAGACAGCATTCTTGTGTCTCCTTGCTATTCTCTGGAACTTTGCATTTAGTTAGATGTACCTTTTCCTTTCTCCTTTGCTTTTAGCTTTTCTTCTTTCTTTAGCTATTTGTAAAGCTTCTTCAGACTTGCCTTCTTGCCCCCCTTTGGAATGATTTTGTTCACTGCCTCCTGCACAATATCATGGACCTCTATCCGTAGTTCTTTAAGCCCTCTGTTTACTAGATCTAATCCCTTGAATCTATTCATCACCTCCACTGTATATTCATAGAGGATTTTACTTGAGTTGTACCTGGCTGGCCTAGTGGTTTTCCCTGCTTTCTTTAGTTTAAGCTTGAATTTTGCTATGAGAAGCTGATGATCTGAGCCACAATCAGTTCCAGGTCTTGTTTTTCCTGACTGTATACAGCTTCTCCATCTTTGGCTACAAAGAATGTCATGAAACTGATTTCAGTATTGACCATTTGGTGATGTCCATATGCAAAGTCATCTCTTGTGTTGTTGAAAAAGGGTGTTTGCTATAACCAGTGCATTCTCTTTGCAGAATTCTGTTAGCCTTTCCCCTGCTTCATTTTGTACTCCAAGGCCAAACTTGCCTGTTATTCCAGGCATCTCTCGACTTTCTACTTTTGTATTCCAGTCCTTATGGTGAATAGGATGGAATCATCTTTTTTTTTTTTTTTTTTTTGATGTTAGTTCTAAGAGGTCTTCCAGGTCTTCGTAGAACTGATCAGCTTCTTCAGAATCAGTGGTTGAAGCATATACTTAAATTATTGTGATGTTGAATCATTTGCCTTGGAAATGAACCACGATCATATTGTCATTTTTGAGGTTGCACCCCCAAGTATAGCATTTTGGACTCTTGTTGATTATGAGGGCTACTCCATTTCTTCTATGGGATTCTTGCCCACAGTAGTAGATATAATGGTCAGCTGAGTTAAATCCACCCATTCCCATCCATTTTAGTTCACTGATTCCTAACATGTCGATATTTACTCTTGCCATCTCCTGCTTGACCATGTCCAATTTACCTTGATTCATGGACCTAACATTCCAGGTTCCTATACAATACTGTTCAGATTTTGCAGTGTCGGATTTGCAGTGTTGGATTTTGCTTTCATCACAGACACATTCACAACTGAACGTTGTATCTGCTTTGACCCAGACACTTCATTCTTTCTGAAACTATTAGTAGTTGTTCTCTGCTCTTCCCCAGTAGCATATTGGACACCTTCTGACCTGGGGGACTCATCTTTCAGTGTCATATCTTTTTCCTTTTCATACAGCTCATGGGTTTCTCACAGCAAGTATATGGGGGTGGTTTGCCATTCCCTTATCCAGCAAATTTTGTTTTTTTCAGAACTCTCTACTGTGACCCGTCCATCTTGGGTGGCTCTGCATGGCATGGCTCATGGCCCCATTGAGTTATGCAAGCCCCTTTACCATGACAAGGTAGTGATGAATGAAGGTGAGGGGATTTATAGACAAAGCATATGTGGAAGATTTAAGTGGATGGATATTAAGCTAACACAGAGATTAGATTTTCAATCAAACTCACACAAATCAGAGATTTTAGCTAGTATCAAGTTTTACTAAAAATTTAAGGATATGGGTAATCATGCAACTCTAAATGAAATAGAAGAATGAAATATCCCACATGGTTTCCTGGGTCCTTTCATGTGACATTACACACATACATCTGGCCCAGAATAATAGCATCTGGCCCAGAATAATAGATTGAGTCTCTAAATGAGTTTTGTGGGCTTATTCACATAGCAAAGAATGTTGAGGTTATGAAATATCTTCATTCTATACTCCAGAGAGTTGATTCATTTATGTGGCATTCTCCGAGGATTCATCTTTCAAAATTTTTAGATCCTGTGGGCTACAGATAATACTTTAGCCAGAGATATCTTACAAAGGGGCATCCTATAGGTTAGGTATTTTCCTCCTAGCAAATCTCACTAGTCTATTTGCATAAAGGTCCAGTGGAAAGGCTTCAGACCAGATCATTGGCTTTCTTTCCTTAGAGTGGGCATATCCCACTGGAAAAGGAGGAAATGCTTTTAGTCCAGCTGCTCAGCTCCTTCCTCTCAGAAATCTGGTTGAATTTAAAGATACACTTTTTGTGAGTTTATGCAAAAGAAAAGCAAACACACAAAAGAAGGGAAAGCAAAATGGAAAATCACTATAGGAAGTTCATCAATTAGAAACTCAAGATACAAGAAAGAGAGTGAAATCATAGTGATTCAGAGCTCTTCAGAAAACAGCATTTATATAGTCATAAAAATGTAAACAGATTTATAAATTTAAAGTTTATCTATGATTATAGAAGATAAATGGGTAAATACATATGATATAATTTTGGAATTGAAACAGTAGGTGAGCTGAAAGAAATAATGTGGATAATGTAATTTTTATCTTACAAAGTCAAAATCTACTGTCCATATTGATAAGGCAAAAAATAAAGGAACTAGTAAATTATTTAAGTCATAAAGCTAATGAATTTTGAACTAATAGTGGTAAAAGTCAATTGGGAGGGTTGGTAGGGTAGGAGAGAGAAGGAAAAGTGGTGTAAGTCAAGTCCTCATAGATCATCATGGTATTGTCAGTAGACAAATGTTACATGAAGGAAAATAGTTGTTTTTTTTTAACATATATAAAACATAGAATAATCTCCTTGATATGCAACTTAGTATCCACAAACTAAGAAGAAAGAAAAAAATATCAACAAGATAGAGAAAAAGGCTAAGAAAATGAACACGCGGTTTATCCAAAAACTTTTTTAAATAACTAAAAATGACCCCAAAAATTACATGTTGCTCAATTTATTTTGGATTTAAAGGCTTAAAAAGTAAGTCAATGAAATAAAATTTTTTAACCTATAAGGTTGGCAGAGATAAAAAAAAATTATGGCAGTCAGTGTTGTAAAAGATATGGGGAAATAGAAATTTTCCTAACTGTTTATAATTTAGGCAGCAATATAAACTATGTACATTTAAAATATGCTTTTTATTTCAGAACAGTTTTAGATTTACAGAGGAGCCTGGACAGAGGAACCTGGTGGGCTATAGTTCATGGGATCGCAAAGAGTTGAACACAACTGAGCAGCTAACACTTAGATTTACAGAGAATTTGTGATGATACTTCAGAGTTCCTATACCCACCACACCCAGTTTCCCCTATTAGTAACAACTAAAGAAATTATGGTACATATGTTTCAGTTAATGAGCTGGTGTTAATACTTATGGGCCAAACTTCAGATATCCTTAGTTTTTACCTCATGCCATTTTTCTGTTCAGCATCCCACCCAGGACATCATATTACATGTAGTCACCATGTCTCTTTTAGGCTTCTCTTGGCTGTGACAGTTTCTCAGGCTTTCGTTGCTTCTGGTGGTTTTAAGAATTTTGAAGAGTACTAGTCAGATATTTTGTAAAACGTTCTTTGAAGGGAATTTGTCTGATGTTTCTCTTATGATCACGCTGGTGTTAGGAGGAAGACAACAGAGGTGAAGTGCCATTTCAACACATCATATCAAGGGCATGTACAATGCTGGAAACATAGCTTGTCACTGTCAATGTTGACCTGTCAACATCACTCCACTGTAAAATCACTCTTTTCCACTCCATTCCCATACGGTCCTTTTTGGAAAAAAAGTCGCTTTGGGTAGCTCACACTTAAAGTGTTGTTTTTATGTTCCACCTCCTTGATATAAATGATTTGTAATTCTTCTGTACTCTTTGTACTTTTATATGTTTTCAAAGTTTTACCTTTTCTAGAATGTCATATAGTTGGAATCATTTCAGATTGTATGTATGATTTCAGATTGGCTTCTTTTACTTAGAAATATGAATTGAAGATTTATCCATGTCTTTCTGGTCTTGTTAACTCATTTACTTTTATCTTTGTTCATCTATTAAAAGATGTCTTGGTTGCTTCTGGTTTTTGGTCAATGAAAACTCAAAAATGCTATAACTATTCACATGCAGGCTTTTGTATGACCATAAATTTTTTTCCAGATTACTTTGGTTAAATGCCTAGGAAGGTAATCATATCACATGGTAAGACTATGTCTTGTTTTGTAAGAAACTGCCAAATTATTTTCCAAAGTGGCTGTACCATTTTGCATTCCCTCCAGAAATGAATTAGAATTCCTGTGGCTCTGCATTCTCATCAGCCAGGAGTTTTTGGATTTTAGCCATTCTAATAGGTGTGTAATACTTTATAGAGGACAATTTAGTGCTGGTTCAGAAAATTTAAAACATGACTGTCATTTGACACATCTAGGGATTTGTGCAATATAGAGTTGCAAGCATGTATAAATAGATTTATGTGTGCTTATAAAGCAAGTCATAGCACTCTATACAGAGTAGGATTCCATTTGCCTAACAAATATATATGCATAAGATATATTTGTTGGAGCCTAATAGAAATCATTACCAGTTATTTCCTCTGGAGCAGGAAATTGAGAGGATTTAAGTTGGAATTGTGGTGAAGAAGGCAACAAGAAAAAGAGACTAGTTATTTATTACTTTATACCTTTCTGTAGTGTTTCCATTCAACAATAATATATTATCTTTTTATAAAAAAGATTTAAGTGCTTTACATTGGCTTAAGTGAACATTGGCTTAAATTTATATTGACTTAACTTCTAAAATTAGAAAGTTCTCTTCCTGTGATCTTAAAATTATAAATTGAGGTTATTTCAAGTAAAATAATTCACTTCTACATTTACAAATTAAGTTCAATTTTGCTCAGAATTCAAATTATGAATTTTAATAAAATTTATGTTAAAATGATATATGGACAATATCCTTAAAACTTATAACACCTTTCTAGCATCTGAGACTCTTCTACTTTTTTCCAGAAACTCCTTCCAACAGCTGTGTGTGTGTGAGCTCAGTCGTTCAGTTGCGTCCAACTCTTTGAGACCCAAAGGACTGTAGCAGGACTATGACAGGCTCCTCTGTCCATGGAATTTTCCAAGCAAGAATATTGGAGTGGGCTGCCATTTCCTACTCCAGGGAATCTTCTCAACCCAAGGATCGAACCTGCATCTCCTGGGTCTCCTGCACTATCAGGCAGATTCTTTATTACTTCACCATCTGGGAATTAGACCCATCATTTTTAGAGTTTGGAAAGCAGCCTAAGGTTGTTGGATGAATGACTCAACCTACAGATGGGCATAGATAAACTTGACCTAATAGCTGTACAAGGAACTTAATTAAAAAAAAAAAAAAACTTTGTAAGAAAATCTATTTGAGAAATTGGGAAGAAATCTCCTTACCGAACATAATAGAACGTAACCCATTAAGCAAATTGTCAACCATGTCAATCAGTCATCTAACTTGTTCATGTATTTTTAACAAAGCTTAAATAAATGTACAAGGATTCACTGATTTCCTTTTTTTCAGAACAGTGCAACACATTTCATCTCAGTTTCCTGTGCTGACTCTTCTACTGAGGCCAGTTCTAAGAGAAAGCAGCCAAAGATGAGAGGTTTGGTCTCCAAGCGTTTCTTAAAAAACAAAACAAAACAAAAAAACCCTCAACATTTCCATTAGAAGTAAACACTAAAATAGAACAAGCATCTTAAAATCCTTCCAGTTGCAACCAGCAGCCCTTACTGAGTCCTGGAAGTAGTTGAGATAAGTGTGAGAATGCAAATGACTCCAGGCAGAACCTGCACACTGACTGCTCGACACGTGCTGCAGAGTTCCTAAAAAGCAGGACTTTCTGAGTGAAAGCCATGTTAAACTGTTTAAAAATAATGACTAGTATAAATATATAAGTAACAACTACTAATTTTTTCTTTTCTTCTTTTTGTTTTTGCCACTAATTTTCAGAGAAATGTAGCTTTTGAGTTGTAGCAGCAACTAATAGAGCCAATTATATAAAAATGTTTTTATTATAGGCTGAATTGTGTCCCCTTAAAATTCATATGAAACCCGTACCCCAGTATCTCAGAACTGCATTTACAATAGGGTCTTTTCAAAGGGCTAATTAAGTTAAAATGAGGCCATGAAGGTCGGCCCTAATCCTCTCTGATTAGTGTCCTTATAGGAAAAGGTTAGGACATATAAAGAGAAACCAGGGGCACATGCACACACATAATTTTTTTAAAATTAAATAATAAAGACCATGTAAGGACATAGTGAGAAGGCTGCCATTTACAAGCCAAGGAGAGAGGGCTCAGAATGAAACCAGCCTTCTGACACCTTGATCTTAGCCTTCCAACCTCCAGAACCGTGAGAATATAAATTGCTATTATTTAAATCCCCAATCTGTGGTATTTTGTTACGACAACCCTAGCAAACTAATATATTCATGGAACATCGAGGGTCCTTAGAAAGAATTCTAGCTGAGGGTCAGAGGGCTGAATGTATTTAGCTGTAAATGTCTAAGAATAAAATGTATTTTAGAAGAGGGTTTTCAAGACAGTACAAGTGAGAAGAAGCAAGCATGTCTTGTTACCCTGGCCCCTCTTGAAGGATAAAGGAAGTGATTCATTGTTGAGGTGGGGGATGCAGCCAGAGGCACCCCAGCATGCAAACCCTGGTGCGCTGGGCATGTCCCCTCATGCTAATGATAGCCACAAGAAAAGAAAGCTAAGCCCAGTCCCTCCCCCAAAGAATGCCAGAACCAATAATGGTTACTTCCAAAATACACAAGTGTATAAATAACTCAGCCAAGGCCCCTTATCATGATACTTTCTAAGTGTAATTTTCCAACATGAAGGCTCCAATAATTTCAGTGTCTAAGGTTTAATACTCACAGAAAGCATCTGAGAAATAAATAGCATGTTTTCTCATCCAGTCTGTTCCTAAGCAACTTATAGTTTTAGTATCTGGCACTTTCAAGCTTAAAACTAAAGCCAGATCAAACTTTTCATTGTACTGAATGACCTCAGTCATCACATAATCCTGGTGATTTTAAGTATATCTATCAATCCCTTTGAAATTTTTTTCCTTCCAAATGCTAGAATTTTCTATAGAAATAAACAAAAAAGGGAACAAATTACTCAGAAATGAGACTGTGGGTAGAAAGATTAAAGTCCCTTATGAAGGAAGACTACATAACAGGATCCAGTCAACTTCTGCAGAATGTAGGCATTAAAGACTTCTTGCTGATTTATCTCAGTCCATTTCCAATTGAGGCCATGTCATCCAGCCCAATACAAAATACCTACAAATGTTGGCCTGTTCCAAAGATCTTGGTTGAATTCAAAGTAGGGAATGAGTGATATAACCAGAGAAACATAGCTGTAAATTGTTTTTTGGAAAATAAAATGTTTTGCATTAGCTAAAGCACTTCCTTACTGCCATTATTTTTGTTCAGTCACTAAGTCGTGTTCGACTCTTTGCCACCCCATGGACTGTAGCATGCCAGGCTTCCCTGTCTTTTACCATCTCCTGGAGTTTGCTCAGATTCATGTCTATTGAGTCACTGATGCTATCTAACCATCTCATCCTCTGCTGCCCTCTTCTATTGCCTTCAGTCATTCCCAACATCAGGGTCTTTTCCAGTGAGTCAGCTCTTCACATCAGGTACCCAAGTATTAGAGCTTCAGGTTCAGCATCAGTCCTTCCAATGAATATTCAGTACTGTACTGTCATAAGGAATGTGAATTACTTCCAGCACCCAGTGCCAGAGTAACCACAGTAAGCATCACTGGCTACTTGTGTGACACCAGGAAAGTTGTGGTTGTGGTTGTGGTATGGAAATGACTTGGAAACTTTTACCTGCCTGACTTTTCAGGAAATCCAAGTTTATTGAGCACTTACTATACAAGGCCTGCATTAAGTACTTGACTTATATTTTCTGAGTTAATACTTGAATAAGAAAATGTAGGTTTTTCCAAGTTGCTCAGAAAATTAGGTCATTTGCCCAGAATGATTGATCTAAAAGTTGTGGATCCAGGAAAGTCACCCAGGTTCATTTGTTCCAAATCATTCTCTCTCACAAAAGCATTGTCTTTCTGCTGTGATCATTCAGCTTTTTTTTTTTTTAATGCTCTATTTTTAAGCCTATCTAAGAGCACACATTCTAAATACATAAATTCTGACCAGCAGGTTCTAAGTAGATATGGCATACCTAGATTCAAGAGTCATTGTTTTATCGTACTTTCAGTTATTTATTTGGGCAAAGAGTCGGACTGGACTGAGCGACTAACTTCAGCTTTTTTTCACTTCAATTACTTATTTAGGACACAAATATCTTAGATAATGAAAAGGAGGGGTTCCCTCCTCCAGAAAATGGAAAGTGTCTTCATTCAAGAAATATATAACTTTGTATAATCTAAATATTAATAGGAAGATGGCTTAGTTTGGATTTCTTCAGAGCAAAACCTGAGATGAGAATTCAAGTGCAAGTCATACTTCAAGAGTGTACTTACAGTTATCAGAGGGGAAGGGTGAGGGGGGAAAGACTGGGAATTTGAGATGGATATGTACACACTGCTGTATTAAAATAGGTAACCAACAAGAACCTACTGTATAGCACAGGGAACTCTGCTCAATACTCTATAATAGCTTACATGGGAGAAGAATTTGAAAAAGAAAAAATAGCACTGCTTGTATAACTGAATCATTTTTCTGTACACCTGAAATTAACACAATATTTTTAGTCAACTATCCTCCTGTTTAAAATGCAAAGATTTTTTTTTAATGTTCGCTTATCAGCAAAAAAAAAAAAAAAAATCAAGTACAAGTAATTTGGAAGGTATGGGAAATGCCGTACGGGAGTGAGGAATTGATGTCTGGAAAGGAAGAGGCCAATAAGGGTGAAGTTTTAACCAACCTATTTACCACAGCGAGCGAATGGAGTTTAATCCTGCAGGGAAATCTGGCAAAAGCCATACTTCAATTCATCTCTACTGAGGGGCATGGAACTGAAGTGTTTATACACCAACTGCTCGGAGTCCTGGGTAGGGGCTATCTTTGGGGTAGTGAATTCCCAGGCGAGTTCCGCCTGCCCTGTGCCTGCCTGTGAGTGATGCTTCTGCATTTCCAGGAGAGGATGCCCTCAGGCACAGAGATGGGCAGTTGGAAGTGAGCTAAATATTCTGGAAGGGATGCACAGGTCAAGGACAACTTCTGCTACCAAAGGAAATGATTATTTTTTTCATGTGCTAATTTCAGAAGCTTGTGTATGACTATCAGATCATAACTATGAAAGTAGTAATCAGCTGAAATTTAGAAGTTTAAATAAAAAAGAAACTGGGATTCTGAAGTGGGTAAGGTTACACAGAAGTATTGGGTACTTAAATTCTGGAGAAGTCCTATGTTTTCATCAAAAGACTAGTTTTTTTGTTTTATAGAGCCCCTCTTCCTACAACTCACTGCTTTCTGAAGGTAAAAAGGAGAAAAGAAAGCACTGATATGTATGGAGGAGAAGGGCTGTCACCAAAGGAAAACCAGGAAAAATTAATTTCTTCTTGAAAAAGTCAAGGACTTGTTACAAAATTTGGATACTGAATGCCTTACATAGATAGAAGAAGTCAGATGATTGGGTCCTAAGAGTTACCAGAAAGAGATGAGAAAGAGAGAGAAATCAATGATAAAATTCTTGGAATTTTTTTGTATATGGGCTGTCATAATGCCAGACACACAGCTCAAGATGTCCATTGACTAGTGGGACTGGGGCAGAAAAACAAAACTAAAAGAAAAATTACACAAGAAAGGGTAAAATATTAACTGTAGTGCTAGTGGATTGACAGGATAGCTTAGAAGACTGGATGTTTACTTACCTTTGTTGACGAGAGAGGTGGCCAAAGAGAATGGAGTCAAGAACAGATGCAGGGCAGCTGAAAGGAAACGGACTACCTTGCTTGTCACTGTGGCCCCAACTCTTTCTCATCTCCAGCCACTTGGCCATCTTTGTTCTGTATCAAATATGTTAACCTGCTCCTATCTCAGAGATCATATTGCCAACATCCGCTGGATCATTGAAAAAGCAAGAGAGTTCCAGAAAAACATCTATTTTTGCTTTATTGACTATGCCAAAGCCTTTGACTGTGTGAGTCACCACAAACTGTGGAAACTTCTGAAAGAGATGGGAATACCAGACCACCTGACCTACCTCTTGAGAAATCTGTATGCAAGTGAGGAAGCAACAGTTAGCAACATGAAACAGCAGACTGGTTCCAAATATGGAAAGGAATATGTCAAGCCTCATATTGTCACCCTGTTTATTTAAGTTATATGCAGAGTAAATTATAAGAAACACTGGGCTGGAAGAAGCATGAGCTGGAATCAAGTTTGCCAGGAGAAATATCAATAATGTCAGACATGCAGATGACCCCACCCTTACGGCAGAAAGCAAAAAGAACTAAAGTGTCTCTTGATGAAAGTAAAAGAGGAGAGTGAAAAAGCTGGCTTAAAACTCAACATTCAGAAAACTAAGAATGTGGCATCTGGTCCCATCACTTCATGGCAAATAGATGGAAAAACAGTGGAAACAGTGACAGACTTTATTTTTTGGACTCCAAATTCACTGTAGATGATGACTGCACCCATGAAATTAAAAGACTTGTACTCCTTGGAAGGAAAGTTATGACCAACCTAGATAGCATATTGAAAAGCAGAGGCATTATTTTGCCAACAAAGGACAATCTAATCAAGGCTATGGTTTTTCCAGTAGTCATGTATGGATGTGAGAGTTGGACTATAAAGAAAGCTAAGCACTAAAGAACTGGTGCTTTTGAACTGTGGTGTTGGAGAAGACTTTTGAGAGTCCCTTGGACTGCAAGGAGATCTGATCAATCCATTCTGAAGGAGATCAGCCCTGGGATTTCTTTGGAAGGAATGATGCTAAAGCTGAAACTTCAGTACTTTGGCCACCTCATGTGAAGAGTTGACTCATTTGAAAAGACCCTGATGCTGGGAAAGATTGGGGGCAGGAGGAGAAGGGGATGACAGAGGATGAGATAGTTAGATGGCATCACTGACTCAATGGGCATGAGTTTTGGTAAACTCCGGGAGTTGGTGATGGACAGGGAGGCCTGGCGTGCTGCAGTCCATGGGGTCACAAACAGCTGGACACGACTGAGCAACTGAACTGAACTCTCTCAGGGCTTCTGCTTTTGCCATTCCCACTTCCCCTGGATAGTCCCAGTGCTGGTTTCCTTGCCACCTATAGATCTTTGCCCAAATGATAGCTTCTCCAGGCCTTTCCTGACTACTTTATTGACACCATATCCTTTTAGCATCCCCTGACCCTCATCCCTGGCTTATTTCTTCCACAGCACTTTGTACCTTTTAACATTTGATATGATATGATATAATATAATATAATATAATATAATATAATATATAACGCAGTGTAACATTTAGTTCAGTTCAGCCACTCGGTTGTGTCTGACTCTTTGCGACCCCATGGACTGCAGCACACCAGGCTTCCCTGTCCATCACCAACTCCCGGAGCTTGCTCAAACTCATGTCCATCGAGTCGGTGATGCCATCCAATCATCTTATCCTCTGTCATCCCCTTTTCTTCCTGCCTTCAGTCTTTCCCAGGATCAGGGTCTTTTCCAGTGAGTCAGCTCTTTGCATCAGGTGGCCAAAGTATTGGAGTTTCAGCTTCAGTAGCAGTCCTTCAAGTGAATATTCAGGACTTATTTCCTTCAGGATTGACTTGTTGGAGCTCCTTGCAGTTCAAGGGACTCAGAAGAGTCTTCTCCAACACCACAGTTCAAAAGCATCAATTCTTTGGTGCTCAACTTTATAGTCCAACTCTCCATCCATACATGACTACTGGAAAAACCATAGCTTTGACTAGATGGACCTTTATTAGCAAAGTAATGTCTCTGCTTTTTAATATGCTCTCTAGGTTGGTCATAACTTTTCTTCCAAGGAGCAAGTGTCTTTTAATTTCATGGCTGTAGTCACTATCTGCAGTGATTTTGGAGCCCCCAAATTAAAGTCTGGCTCTGTTTCCACTGTTCCCCATCTATTTGCCATGAAATGATGAGACCACATGCCATGATCTTAGTTTTTTGAATGTTGAGTTTTAAGGCAACTTTTTCACTCTCCTCTTTCACTTTCATCAAGAGACTCTTTATTTCTTCTCTGCTTTCTGCCATAAAGGTAGTGTCATCTGCATATCTGAGGTTATTGATATTTCTCACGAAAATCTTGTTTCCAGCTTGTGTTTGATCCAGCCTGGCATTTCACATGATGTACTCTGTATATAAGTTAAGTAAGCAAGGTGACAATATGCAGTCTTGATGTACTCCTTTCCCAATTTGGAGCCAGTCTGTTGTTCCATGTCCATAATGTAATGTAATGTAATGATAACTTATTTTTAAGCGTCTGTCTGTCCCCACTGTCAAAGGCTCCAGGGATGTTTGGCACTCTGTTCAATGCTGTAACGCCAACACCAGGAACATCGCCTGACATAGAAAAGATCTTTGGTAAATATTTGCTAAATGACTGTTCTGTTAAAGTATTTGATTGTGAGCTTCTGAACAGTACGGTGTTCTTAGTTGGGAGGAGCTTGTACCTAAGTGAAATGCAGTACATGAAACACAGGTGACAGATTTTAGATCTCAGAGAAGACAAAGTGATTTGAATTTCACATGTCCTAAGGCAGAACTACCGGTCTCTGAACCTCTGTTTCCTCTTGTGTAAAATAAGTTTCATCACGCTTACTTTGTAGGTTACCATTAGGATTAGGGAGTGAACAAGGGTGCTATCAATAGTGTGTTCTACTTCAAACTCAAAAATTAGAGGTCATCAGAACTACAATATCAACTGTGGATCTGGCTAAGAACACTTATCGATGTCATCATTTTTGTTCTTCCCAAACAATCTGTTTTGTTGGTTTTTGAAGCCCTGGGTTACAGAGTTTATTGATTCTGGAAAGGCTCGTGATGTTGGGAAGACTCCTTGTAGCATCCTGCCGGAGACTATTGTACAATAAGAACCATGATGAAGATTTTAGGCCAAGGATCTCTGAGTGGGGCCTGTTTCCTCTGCATGTTTGTGAATGTTGACAAGTGCAGTGCTGGGCAACCTTGCAATTCCAGATGAGCTCTTGCCGTGATCTGCCTTGCCATGTCACTGGTCTGGTTCTTACTCTGTGCTGAATAAGGCTGGCTTTCTTTCTCTCATCGAGAGGACTGCAGATCCATCAGCCAGATGAAAAGTCTCTTCTTGAAAATCAGCAGGCAGGTTTCTCGCACTCTCTGAAGTAAAGGTCACCCTACAGCTGCCAAATCCTCAGACTGGAGAGTAACTGTTTTGATTTCCAAGTCCCACTTGCTGCCGTGAACAAATACCTGGCTTATGATCAAGAACACCCTTAGTTAGGCATATAGGTGACAACGTCAGTAGAAATTTTTAAAGTCTGTTTGTTGGTTTTTTTAAAAAGGAAAAAGGACCCTGCTTTTGAAAACAAAATCACAGTTTCACTGGTCCTGCATTGCTTACGCAGCCTAGGACATTGTGTGCCACTGTACCGAAATTGCCATTCTGCAAAATTGGCACTGGTAGCTAGCAGTCAAATCTGAAATGTTTCAGGCAATAGAGTTCCTTTGGAATCTCTCCCACATACCAATACATCTCTTGATCTTGAGAAAACATTTCCCGATATTCAGGAACTTTTCCATTGTTTCTTGCAATGTCCCCCAAAGGACACATACGGCTTCCCGAGACCTCTTGACGCCCACAGAACCTTCCCATACTAAGTGCTGGCTGCTCAGAAGTAAGCTGGCCAGAATTCACTGGGGACTAAGATGTGAACACTTGTTCCCTAGACTTTTGCTTTTCTAAGATTTTAGAGGTGAAGCAAGGGCCTGAGAATTTTGCTGCATTGAGTGAAAATTTTGTGCAGGGAGTTCTCTGTCACTATATGATGTCATCAACAGAACATTGTCTCTACTGCATCCTAAGCGAGGAACTCGCTGCTGCTGAAAGAGTGAAATTTTATGGGAATCCAGAGTAATTTGTGTAATCTGTGGTATGTACGTTTCTTCTGTCAGCCTACTCATTCTTCTTAAAGTTAAGCATTCTTGAAGACACACAAATGGTGTATGATCTGATACAGTATTATCAGAGTCAACAGCTCTGAACAAGTTATTTTTCCCACACTATGTTCTTGAACATTAATTCTATGTGATGCCCCATGGAAAAGAAGATTTGCTAAGGCCAAGTGACTTTAGAAATTCCGTATCATTTAATCCATTTTTTTAGACTTGCCACATATATTAGCATATTAAATGACCTTAAAAGAGCTACTAAAAAGAAATATGTTTCACTTGACTTATTCTCACATTTGCCTTTTTTTTTTTGACCACAGCTCTCCTTTTCTTTTGTTATATCTCATAACATTCTGTATGTCTAGCAGGTATTTCATGAAACTCAACTTGGGTGACACTGTTCTAAATACAGAAAACATAACCAACTGCTGTTGTGACGTTAGAGTTTTTAAAACTGTAGCCTTTGAGGTTTTGGTAACCCCCAAATGGAATTGTTTTAAACAGAGGTCTGTAAACCTTTTCTATAAAGGAACTTGTAGTAAGTAATTAGGCTTCGTGTGACAAATGTTGTTGTTTAGTCGTTGAGTCTGGCTCTTTGTGACCCTATGAACTGTAGCCCTCCAGTTCAGGCCTCCAGGCTCCTCTGTCCATGGGATTTCCCAGGCAAGAATACTGCAGAGGGTTGCCATTTCCTTCTCCAGGAGATCTTCCTGACCCAAGGATCAAACCTGTGTGTTCTGCCTTGTGGGTAGATTCTTTACTGCTGAGTCGCCAGGAAGCCCAGTCATTTGCGTGGCATATAGCCTTTGTCAAGACTATTCAATTCTGGTTGAGTGTGAAATTAGCTGTAGACAATTTCCAGACAAATAAGCATAGCTGTATTCCAATAAAACTTTACAAAAACGGATGGCAGCCTCATCTGGGCCAGTTTCGGCTGCAGTTTGCAAACCTCTGTTTTAGACGGAGGCAACCACCTCTTATACATAGTTCAGTTATCTGATACTTTAAGAATATGTGTAAGATGAAAAAAAGTTTATGGTGATCTTGTTCTGCAGCCAAGCTTGGTCTGCTTTAACATTTAGGAGACTGGAAACTGGTCTTAGTTCACTCAGATTAGTATCTAAAATCCCTCTTGTGGTCAAGAGAAAGTTCAGAACTTGTCTGCTCTTTGCAACTAAGAGAACAAGGCATAAGGTAAATACCCTGGTGCCTTTAAAGCCATTTGCTGTTTTGCTTTAATTCTCTCCAAATGGCTAACCAACAATTTCCTGGTAAAAAGGGAGGAGATTTACCAGTAGGACTCCAAGCTTCCTTTTGGAGCTTAAGTAAAACAGGGAGGTGTTTAGAAAAGGAAATCTGCAATAAGTGCTAGAAAATACGAAACCTGTGGTTATTTTTAAGTCAAGGCCTGCTGCAGAATCAACAGTGTCCATTAAGCACAAGGGACCACCCACCCAAGGAGCATCCAAAGATAATAATCTATGAACAAGGAGACCACAAAAATGTGGCTGCTGACTTTCTGGCAGGACCTTGTTATTTACGTTTAAAGAAGTGATTGTCCCTTAGATACCAACCATTTCACTAGCTTTATGCTTGGCAAGGTTTCTGTTTATTGATGCTTTATCTTTGTGCCACTCTGTTTTTAACTCTTTATGGTGAAAGCATTTTGATCCCCTGAAGAAAGTGTTAAAGAGTGGGCAAAGCCTTATAAAAAGCTTCTAGACTAACAGAATGAAAGAATTTTAGTACTAGGAGCAGCCTGAAAACACCTAATCCACCAACATTAAAAAGATCAACTCTTTAGGAACATTACCCAGGATACAAAAGGATCAGTGATTGGATGTGAGAGCCAGGTTTCCTGAGGCATTGTCAAGGCTGTTCAGGAGGACACAGCTCCCCAACTGCTGTCCTAGACCTTGTAAATGTTCTGTCACCAGGTCCCTGGACAGCTTCTGGCATACTTTGAAAATAGTTAAGCCTTAGATACTAAGATATATGCATTCTCAAGTAGCAGAGATATTTTAGCTAAACCTAAACTGGGGGAAAAAAAGTCTGTGAATGCAAAACTGATGATCTGCAAACCGCCAGCATGAATTGGTGTACACAGTGGGGAGGTGGTGCTGTTGAGAGTAAGTTTTGAGTGCAGGTCCCTGGGGTATATACAGGAAATGGAGAACTTTGTATTCCTCTCCTACTTGAAACTGCAAAACTAATATTTGTGCTTTCTACAGACAGAGGCACAGAAGAACTTTTTCCATCAAAGACTTTATGAAATTTGGATTTCAAACAGTACAAACTAGAGGTCCAGAGCTGGGGAGAATGGCGTTCTTTTATTTCACCTTGAGCACTATGAAAGTTCAAGGGAAGCCAGTACAATTTGGCATCCTGATGGTTTTACAGGACTCAGGGGCCCAGGGAGACAGCATGCAGGCAGGAAAGAGTTTTTTCATGTAGATGTTGGCACATTTGAAGTGGCCACTCAAGAAAGCTTGAGGTAGCAAGCATCCACAGTGTGTGGATTTTTCCCTATGTTCTTGTGGGAGATACCCTGAGGACAGAGCATGAAGAGATTGGGAGGAGTGGGCTCTAAGACCAGCCCCAGTTATTCACATGGGTTGATGAGTGGGACCCTGCTTTCAGCTGTAGGCTGTAGAAGTCTGAGAAGTTTGGGTTATACTTGGCAATGAAAGTGAAAATGAAAGTCACTCATGTCCGACTCTTTGCAACCCTATGGACTATACATGCAATTCAGTCCAGAATACTGGAGTGGGTAGCCTTTCCCTTCAGGGGATCTTCCCAACCCAGAGATTGAACCAAGGTCTCCTGCATTGCAGACAGATTCTTTACCAGCTGAGCCACAAGGGAAGCCCATACTTGGCAATCAGTTCAGTCCAGTTTAGTTCAGTCTCTCAGTCGTGTCAATATTAAGATTTAAATTCCCCATAGCAATTTTAAAGCACTTTTCCCAAAGGAGAAACTTTAACTTTCTGCAAGTCATGATTCATATACTGTTATTAAGGAATCACCAAAAAACCCACAAAACTAAAATTTAATATCTTCATGTGATCGGTCCCAGAGAGGTATGTTTTGTCTGTTCTTGTGTGTTTGCTCAGTATAGCAAATATCCTGTGGTTAATGTTCCCCTCCTTATTTACATTTTAAGTCCTTTTTCCTCCCCCCAAAAGACTTTGTTTTAAAAGTAACCTCTGTCTGTATGTGAGAAATCTATTAAAATATGGAGAAATATTGTCTTGTTTAAGGCAAGAACATAAAGTTACGCAATGTTAGCAACTGAGAACAACATTCACTCTAAGAAGTTTGTGCAAATATAGGGTATTGGGTTTTTTCCTAGAAAAGTCTTTTGTAAGGTTAAACTTTGAAATGGACCTTCTGTTAAATGCTCAAGAGACTTTGTTTCCAAAGTGAATAGTCAGGCTTTGCCCACGTGGTTCGGTCTCTGCTCCCAGATGTTTGCCCCTCCAGCTCAGCCTCCCCTCCCCATTCCACCTACTTGGAACGGTTTTTCCTTCACATCTTCATGACACCTCTTAGTCCACTTAAAGGTTAGTGTACCATCTTTGCCCTGGTCTCCCATATGGAGTATCTTTCCAGATGAATCTCTCTTTCCGTTTTTACATCTACAACTCGCGTTGTGATGGACGAGTGCACACTCTGCCCTCAGTGACACTCCTGGCTCCCAGAGCTGCGTGTGATCAGGAGGCTGACTGCATGTCTGCCACTCGACAGATCTGGGTGACCCAGCCCTGATGGCAGCCTTCCAGCAGCTAGGATGAACTTTCACATTTGAAGCTGTAGTTTTCAGAAGTGGAAGGCGTGGTTGAGCCAGCCATACTGCCCTAGTTCTCATGCTCATAGAAACCTGGGCTTGCCTGGGCCATCAACCCTGACAGTCAGGAAAATGCCACACATTCCAGGGCCTGTCATCTTTGCCTGGCTTTGGATTATGCGATAGCTGCTGAAGGCTGGCCTCCACTCAAGCCAAACCAGTCTTACTCAAGGTCTTTTGAACAGCTGCATGTGTCTCTGCCTCCCCGCTGTTGGCACAGTGTCACTGTGGCTGAAAGGTCCTCTCAATCTTCTACGGACTCACCCACTTCCCATCCTCCCATCAAGCCCCAATTCCAGTTTTATGTCCTTTGTACGTCCTTTCTCATGCATGCCACCCACAGAGGTCTCACCTTCCTGAAACCTCAAGGAATTTGCTCTCTGTCTCATGTGGAATTCTCTACATTCTCATTTTGTTTGATAATTTGTTTATTTTCCACTCTTGCACTTTCATTTGGCCTTTCTCGTGGTTATGGTTTATTTTCACAGCTAAGTTGTAAAAGAGTTGGTTACCGTATTACTGCTTCAGGTTTGGAAAGTGCCTTAAGATCTCATCCTGTTATTCAGAGCATTCAGTTATGATTTAGGGCACAGAGTAGGTGGTCAGCGAATATAAGTTGCTGACAGCCACTGTTTCACACCGTGCAGCTGGAAGAGAAAATCTCCAGATGTTTCTTTTGTACAATTATCCTGATTTCCTAGAATTAACTGCTACTTTAATATTATGTGATACAAATGTAACAAAGTCATTTGATCATAATTCAATAATGAATTCTTCTAGAAGACCCTGTGCTAAGTCTGTGTCATTACTGACCTGCAGGGTTTTGATGAAGAGTCCTAATAGATTTGACTCCTGGTTTTTCACTTCTTTTAATCACGGTCAAGTTGATTAACTTTGTTAAACCTCAGCTTTTCTCTTTTTCAATCTCTATGTGTATGTGTGTATGAATTAAAAAATTTAAGTGATATGTTATAAAATCACAAGATTTTTTTTAAAAACATTTTACAAACAGTAAACATTTCTTGGACCTATTTTTTTTTCTACCAGACTTTGTATGGAGGTACAAATATATACAAATAAAAAATCTGTGAGTTTTATCTTCCACATAAATTAATGCTACTCCCTAATGCCATTTTTCTTCATTTCCAAGAAAGCAGCTTTTCATAACCGTTATCTTTAACCTCTGTATTTTAAAAATTCATGGGCCTGGTAGGAATAGAATTTGTATTTTCTATTTGTTGCTATCTACTATAGCATAGCTATGGCCTAATGATTTCACTTTTAGATCGAGAGTAAGCAGAGAGGTACACATAATCACTAAAAGACATGTATTATAATATTCATAGTAGACATACTACTTCAAGCTGGAAATCAACCAATTGGCCATCAGTGTTAGAATGGGCAAATAAACTGTGGTATATTCACACAATAGAATATTACACAGAACTGATAATAAGAAATTACATTGACACAAGCAGTGTGGATGAATCTCACAAACTTAATGTTGAGAAGAATTGAAACACAAGAGTGCATACTCGATGATTCTATTTATATAAAGTACATACAAAGGCAAACTTGCTCATGCTGCAGGGTGTTACTGTTAGCAAGAAAGGAGGTAGTAATTGAAGGGTCCCAGGAAGGGCTGTTAGGATGCAAGTATTCTTGCCTGGAAAATCCCATGGACAGAGGAGCCTGGTGGGCTGCAGTCTATGGGGTCGCTAAAGAGTCAGACTCTACTGGGTGACTTCTCTTTCACTTTTCACTTTCATGCATTAGAGAAGGAAATGACAACCCATGCCAGTGTTCTTGCCTGGAGAATCCCAGGGACGGGAAAACCTGGTGGGCTGCCGACTATGGGGTCGCTCAGAGTCGGACATGACTGAAGCGACTAAAAAGCAGCAGCAGCAGCAGGAGCAGCAGCAGCAGCAATACCCTGTTTCTTGGTTTTAGGGCTGGTTATACAGGTGTGCTCAGTTGTTCAAATTCACTCAACAATGAATTTATGATGTGGACACTTTCTTGTATGTATATTATATTGGAATACATTTTTAAAAAATCTTCAAGTATGTCCTGATTGCCATTCATTTTGGAAGCATCTGGCTCTCATTGGCAGATCATGTGGCTCTCCTCCTGCCTTTCGGCTGATGCTGGCTCCTCAGTTATTTCCGTAAGACTCCTGATAGGAGGAAACTGCCGATGGACTCTCTGATTGCCCCAGTGGATTATTTTGAAGTCACTCCTTGGTCTCTGTTAGCATCTGTTTCAGGATTGCTTACTTTGTGCTTCTTTTTTTTTTTCCTCTCTTCTCTACTTGTTAATTTTTAAAAATGAATTATTCATTTCCTTCCATTTGTTTTTACCTTTGACAATTGTCAAGATGCTGTTTTCCCTCTGTTTTCCCTCAGTTTTTCTTTTCTTTAAACTGTCATCTTTCTGTTCTCAGTCATTTCTCTGGCAATCAAGAATGCCCTAGATCTGCCTCATGACTGACCACCAGATGCTGACTGTGGTACCTCCAGGAGCTGAAGACCCTCGGCTATAGGAGTATGTTGCTTTTTCATCTAATGATGTACATACACTATTGTTTCTGAATTTCTGTGCTTGGGCTTCTATTTGCTGCACCTGGAGCCATTAGGTATGGTGTGACCCACACTGAAATTCTGCTTAGAGCTCTCTATACATGGCCACCGTACGGCAACCAAACACACAGAGGCTCCTTTTTCCTGGGAAAGGGACGCAGGCAGATGGATACTTCTAGTGCACCTTGCTTCAGTCTTACCAGTCATTCATTATCCCCTGATTACACCTCAGATCTGTCTTGTTTTACTCAGTTAATTTAAAACATGGCAAATTTCCATAATTAATCTAGTTACCTTTCAAAGAACCATTATATTTTCATATAACATGTATAAAGATAATACACATATACACATAAATGAATAGCAAAGGAAAGTTCTTCATTTCAATAGACATTAATTATAATAAATGAGAAAGGAATAATGGAGGTAGGAAATCAATATTTCACACACATTGTAGTAATGATGCAGCGAAGACTCATTCAGTTCAGTTCAGTTCAGTTGCTCTGTCGTGTCCTACTCTTTGCGACCCCATAAACTGCAGCAGGCCAGGTCTCTCTGTCCATTACCAACTCCTGGACTTTACCCAAACCCATGTCCATTGAGTCAGTGATGCCATCCAACCATCTCATCCTCTGTTATCCCCTTCTCTTCCTGCCCTCAATCTTTCTCAGCATCAGAGTATTTTAATGAGTCAGTTCTTCGCATCAAGTGGCCAAAGTATTGGCGTTTCAGCTTCAACATCAGTCCTTCCAATGAACACCCAGGACTGATCTTAGGATGAACTGGTTGGATCTCCTTGCAGTCCAAGGGACTCCTTAGAGACTTCTCCAACACCACAGTTCAAAAGCATCAATTCTTCAGTGCTCAGCTTTCTATATAGTCCAACTCTCACATCCATACATGACTACTGGAAAAATCATAGCCTTAACTAGACAGACCTTTGTTGGCAAAGTAATGTCTCTGCTTTTAATATGCTGTCTAGGTTGGTCATAACTTTCCTTCCAAGAAGTAAAAATCTTTTAATTTCATGTCTGCAGTCACCATCTGCAGTGATTTTGGAACCTCCCCAAAATAGTCAGCCACTGTTTCTACTGTTTCCCCATCTATTTACCATGAAGTGATGGGACCGGATGCCATGATCTTCGTTTTCAGAATGTTGAGCTTTAAGACAACTTTTTCATTCTCTTCTTTCACTTTCATCAAGAGGCTCTTTAGTTCCTCTTCACTTTCTGCCATAAGGGTGGTGTCATCTGCGTATCTGAGGTTATTGATATTTCTCCCAGCAATCTTGATTCCAGCTTGTGCTTCTTCCAGCCCAGCGTTTCTCATGATGTACTCTGCATAGAAGTTAAATAAGCAGGGTGACAATATACAGCCTTGACGTACTCCTTTCCCTATTTGGAACTAGTCTATTGTTCCATGTCCAGTTCTCACTGTTGCTTCCTGACCTGCATACAGGTTTCTCAAGAGGCAGGTCAGGTGGTCTGGTATTCCCATCTCTTTCAGAATTTTCCAGTTTACTGTGATCCACACAGTCAATGGCTTGGCATAGTCAATAAAGCAGAAATAGATGTTTTTCTGGAACTCTCTTGCTTTTTCGATGATCCAGCGGATGTTGGCAATTTGACCTCTGGTTCCTCTGCCTTTTCTATAACCAGCAAGACTCATTAATGGGTGCTAAAACCAGTAGGTGAAAATTTGACAGGAAGCAGGATATTAAGTATCTCCATACAAAACACCTACTGATAAGAGAAAAAGTAAATAACTTCTTTATGATAGGCACTAATTCAACCAAGCAGTCAAAGTTCATATCACCAATAATGGGACTGATCCAACATGTGCCTCCTGGTTTGATTTTCTGAAGACAAAATATCACTTACATCATGTTCCTTCCAAAGATGCACAAACTGAGTCTAAACATGAGTAGCACTTGAGAAAGCCAAATTGAGAAGATCTAATGTCATCAAAATTCTAAAAGTATTATAAAAGGAAAAAAAAAGGATTGAGAAGCTTTTTCAGGTAAAAGGAAATATTTGTTGAAATACTGTTTGAAAATCCTTATGATAGATACAACTTGTTCTGACATGGTTCAGGAAAAAAGATGAGAAAGAAGTGAAACAAATGCAATGAAATAGTAACAACTGATGAATTCAAGTGAAGTTATACAAGAATTCTTTGAATTATTCTTTCAACTCTTCATAACATTGATATTATTTCAAAATAAAAGTTAAAAATGTGTCCCATATTTTTCTGATTTTTTTTTCTATAAAATAAGCAGGCATAAATTTAAGAAATACCAATCATCCTTGCAAATGTATAAGAGCTTATCTGATTCCCCGAATATGCCTCATGATCCCTGGTCCTAACATCTGAGTCTGAGGCAGCAATCATGAGTGAATGTTCCCTGATAAGCTTCTAAGTGGGCACTTTCTGATTGCCTTCTCTGGTTTTGACCCTCATCACAAGATGTCCTTTTGAGAATCTCCTGTCATGTTCTTTGACTTTTGCTGGTCTTTGGCCTTTCTAAACTATTGTCGTTTCCCCTTGCCCACAAACACACCCAGGCCTCTGGTTCGCGAGGCTCGTCAGCACCTTCCAGTGATCTCTTCTTAAGTGCCCAGGGTCCTCCTGAGGCCAGGACTCTGTTCCTCCCTTGCACCCCACCATTCCCCTTCTGCATCTGAAGTCTGTGCCCCTAAAGAAGCACTTACAATTCCATATCCTGCAAGGAACTTACCCCACTCCCTTTCCATCTCATGGTACCTCAAGCGTTTTCAGTTTCCTACTGTGTTCCACACTTGGCTCTCCTTCTCTACTTCTGTTCATGTCTTTTCTGCACTTGAGCATCCTAATCTCTCTCCATGACAGCTAGTATTACGCTGACCACTTTTTTCCAATGAAGTAGAAAAAACATTAATGCCATCCAATCGGCAGACTCCAGATTTATATCATGATATATATGTAATTATATTTTATGTGCAAATAAATTATGTATATTTGTATATGTATATATCATTGTCTTCAACTGGTCTTCTAAGTATTTTTCTTATAACATAGCCAGAACTCAATCAATACATTTTTCCTTCCCTTCCTATTAAAACAGGTTGTGCTCAGCAACACAACGTGAAATTTAGATATATTTTGTAATCTTGTCCTTTACACAATTCTACAGAAAGGATATATTGTGTTGGTGTTTCAGAAATTCTCCTTTCATGATTCTCATTGGAAGGCTGGAGGTAGCCGAGAGGATCGGACGTTTCTTCTCTCAGAACCCCAGAAGCTAGCCTGAGGTATGTGATCTAATGTGTGACCAGTTAGAGGCCTCTGGCAGGAATTTGGCTTGTATAGCAAGCATCTTCAGAGAAACAGGGACAGGTGGACAGTCATCTAGAGTCCTGTGCTCAGGGCTCTATCCCAATAGGGTTCTAACCAGACAATCCCCTGGCTCCATGCGTGTCCTCACAAACTCAGTCTCCCCTGCTTTCTTTTCCAAACATGTGACTCCACACCCTCAGCTGATTCTGAGAGCTACCTTCTTTCCATTAGATCCATTTCTGACCCCCAGTTTCTGAATATGGCATATGTTATTTGTTTGACAAGTCCTGTAGATATGAATATTTCAGTGAGATATGAATATTCATATCTGATCTGATGTTCACACATGTTATCCTGTTATCAGGTACATGTCTAAGCCAGAATTTAAATTCCAGTTTACTGGCTTCAAAACCATTTTCTAAAAAAAGAAAAAAAATTATAATACACATGTTTTAAAAACATATTTTTATTTTATCAATATTTTCAAATTTGTGAGCCACCCGTTAATATGCTGAATGTAGGGGAAACAGTATCTGTGTTTTACAGCTGAACTCCAACTGCTGCATTCTTTGTTACCTCTCCATAAACTGAATTGATTGCTTTGGGGGCATATGTCAATGTCATTTCTCTTATGCCTGTAGAAAAAAAAAATCACTCTCTTAGTTTTCTTCTGGGTGACCTTGGAGATGTTGCATGTTATTCTGTAGCCACAAATCTTTCTGCAAAAGGATAAAGGTGTTTCATGGTGGAGATCCACTAATGGGCAGGCCTACCTTGATATTTTGACACTAACCTTTGTGAGGTTAGTTTTTCTTCTCCCATTCAGAAAATGTCATTAATATCAGAAAAAAAGGAAATTGCCTTAAAATGTATTTGATCAAAAAACTGTGCTGTGTGTGTTCTTCTTTTCGTGTGAGAGTTTGTGTAGGTGTTTCTGGCCCAAACACATTTGACATTCTGATAACCTGCAGGATTGGAAGTGCTGCTTCTGAAAGAAATGCATTGTGGAATGCAAAGAATGCCCTATTCAGGTCTTAAGTAGCACCATCTGTGTATCTCTTAAAAATGTGGGCGCCTTGAAAAGCTTTGTCCCTGAGAGAAAACTTGGCTTCCCACACAGTGCCTAACAGCAGAGATGCTGCATGAGGCATTTTCCATCGTTCCTTCGAGGTGGACCTCTGAGGGGCTGCCTTGGGGAGGAGGCGACTTCCATCTACTTGCTGAAATCTTGGGAATAAGAATTTACTGCCTGATAAAGAAGGCAAAATCCCAGCTGTCAAAGCATGATTTCCAAATTAAAGGGCCCTTCTTCGTTTGCATATAAATTGGTCAAAATAATCACCAACAGGCAGGAAGAGTGCCTACAAGGCCAGAGCTGAGAATTTTTTAAAATCTATCTTGTCTTCTTTAGTCCTTTAGAATATGATGTGGGTCGGAGGAGACTGGATGGAAAAGTTGAATGTTATTCTAGGAATTGTCGCAAATCTTCCCAAGGTGCCTCTATTACTATGTTACTCATAATAGTTTTCATTTGTGATTTAAGACTTTTCAATAATAAATATATATTTCAACCAACCACGTATCACAGCCAAATCTCCCAATGTAACACATTTAAAATTTATTTTAAAATAACATATACATATTGCTATTAATAAAATGTAATTATAATTAACACACCTTTTTCTATTTAAAAAATGCAATTCCTTATTAAAATTATTTAGTAGCCCTTAAAACCTGAGGATCAAAGATAATATATGATATTTATTGTACTGATTCCTGTTTTTTAGTTTGAAAATCTATAAGTATTCCCAGAGCATATTTAATACCACCAAATTTCCTGAATGTAAATTCAGTAAACAGAATCTAACCACCCCGAAGGAAGAAAGCTAGTCACTTTCAACTTGTGACAGCGAGATCCTTGGTAGAATTTACACGATTATAAATCTCTGTTTTGTTCTTAGGACATAATAAATTCTCTCCTTTTGTCTGAGTTTTGGATTAAAAATACTCAGAGCAATTCTCCCTTGATTAGTCCCAAGAGCTTCCAGTCTCTGTTTGCACACTGGGTTGGAATCCCTCAGTGAGGGCTGCTCTCTCAAAGTTGGCCTGCCCTCCCAATTAGAGCCCTGAGCTTCCCCAGGCACATGGTGTCTGTATTGTTCCTGTCTTTTGAAGCGTTGCACAGTATTTAGTGGGGTACTTAGCACACAGCAGGTGCCATGTTGCCAATGACCAGCATTTACACACTTCCACACTGACTGGCAAATGGAGAGTTGTCATATAGATTCATTTTGCAGTTCTTGCTCAGTCCGGAAATTTATTTGATCCATCAACCTTGAATGCTAACTCCTTAAGTCTCCAGCAACAGATTTCTTAGATTATAAGCTTTGTCCTTTGGGACAAATTACTCTAGACCTCAGTCTTCTTGCCCAGAAAACGAGGGAGCTTACAGAATGATTTCTAAGAACTCTCTTAGATGAAAATTCTGGGATTTTGTGATACTCAGTGGCCTACCCAGTAGCCATCTGAGCCTAGTTGTGTTGGCATATTTATCAAGTCCAAATGCATTTTCCCTGCAACCACTCTCATTCTTGTCCTTACTTCCTTTGATGGAACTGAAAGTTTTTCCTCTTTGAAGTCCTCTTCTCTCTGAGTTCATATCCAGTTAGATGTATGGTTCTCCAGCTTTTAACTGCACTGTCTTTCCAGTTATATACACTTCCTTCCTGCTAACACTGAGACTATCTGATTTAAGACATTATGACTTCTTTTAATAGATTATTAATTTTTCTGTTTATAGTTTCTTTCCCATGCAGACCTACCATACACATTGCTGCTGGACCACTTCTCCTCATGATTGTATCATTTCCTTCTGTGGAATTCTATCATCTACTAATTAAGTTGATAACTATTTGTATATACTTTATAACAACATCCCAAACTACCTGTCCAGATATTTGCCTACTCTTCCCATTGTGTTTCCTGTTTTCCAGGCAAATAATACCTTGCCAAGTTTCCTTAGTGCAGGCCTTTACTTATGCTATTTACCCCAACTGAAGCTTTCTATCATTTCTGCCTCTCAAATCTTGCCCATCATGTAACTATGTCTCAGTTGATACTTTTTCCATAAAGCATTCCATAAAGTCTTCTAATCAGAAGATCAGATTCAGATGTGATCATGATTTCTTTTGAATAGCTACAATATTTTATTCTATTATTATCTGTATTATGGATATTTATATACTTCTCTTTCTTAAAAACTTTTAAACACCCTATGTCTTACAACTGTGTTATACTCAAACTGACATGGGTTTGATCCTCTGCTCTGCTACTAATAAACGTGATCTTGGGCCACCTCCTTGGTGTTCCAAGTCTGTTTCTTCATCTATAAAATGGGGACACTGAAACCTGCCTCACCCAGCTCTTGCGAAGCTTCAGTGCAGCAGTGTGCTTGCATAAGAGAGAGAGAGAGAGAGAGAGAGAGAGAAGTCGCTCAGTCGTGTCCAACTCTTTGCGACCCCGTGGACTGTAGCCTACCAGGCTTCTCTGTCCATGGGATTCTCCAGGCAAGAATACTGGAGTGGGTTACCATTTCCTTCTCCAGGGAATCTTCCCGACCCAGGGATCGAACCCGGGTCTCCTGCATCAGAGGCAGACACTTTAACCTCCTGAGCCACCAGGGTTGCTCCCTGTTCTTGATCCTCCTTCTTTTTCCCCTCAACGCACAATGTTTCTCCAGAATCTTGGAAATTTTATCAAAAAATATATTTGAAGTAGCTTATTCATCTTTATTTCAAAAGAGTGGACACATGGTCACGTTGCTAGAACTAGAACCTGGGGCCCCTGCTTCCTGTTTGTATCAAACTACTGCTGAGTCTCTAAAGGTCCCTGGGTTTAGAGGTGCATGAAACCTCATTGTAGTTTCTGAGAGTTTCACCTTATGTTAGAGTTGACTGACTGGTAGGTTTCAATTTACCTCATTCCTCTGAAATTCCAGTACTGAAATGTTTCCACTTAGCTCAGCAGTATCCAGCAAAGCATATCAGAAACAGAAAAACTGTATTTTGGGGGTTCAGACTGTAATTGATTTTAAAGAACCATAAAGTGCTAGTGTGAAAGAGCCAGTTCCCCATTTCCCTGAAGATGTTTCCTACCCAAATGACAGGCAGCTCGTGTTATAAAATGAGGGGACTGAGACCAGCCACTTAACGGATGGCCACCACATTGTTTTTCTGGGGTAGAAGAAACGGGAATGATTTTAACATCAAAGAGTACCCTGCCAGCAGCAAGAGCGCCTGAGAAGGAAGCCTGTGAACACTGCAGTTGTGCTTGTTAGTTTTATTATATGGCACGTAGTTGCATGACTTGGACCCCAGGTGTGTCCCTGAGCTGCAAGGCTTCTTATTCATGTAACAGCATTTCCAACACAAGAAGTGAAGGCATTTGGGTGTCACCAATTAGGTATTCCAAGGACATGTCCCACCTTGTCATTTTAGTAAAACACTTTGGGGGCTGAGAAATTTGCTCAGAATAAAACCCCTGAAATTGCAAGTTCTTTGGAAGATGTACCCTCTGCCTGCTGGCTTGGGATTTTTCTCTCCATGGGACTTAGCATGGTGCCCAGAAAACCAGGGTGGCACTGGGCTAAATGTTCTCTTAAAGACCTTCTGTGTCCAAGTTTGTTGTAGTCAGGGCAGAATTTAGGTCTTTTCTTCCAGTTTCCTTTCAGCTCATTCTATGGGACTGAGAATCTGGAATGAAAAAAATATGCTCCATTGATTCTTTTGTTCCATTTTGAAAGCTGGCTGGGGTCCTGATAACTCTTCAGTCCGTGATCTTCCCCTAGAACCAGAGACACTTCCCTGGCATGCTTGGGCTCGAGGGATGTGTTGGCATCTCTGGCTCTTAGAATAGAGTGCTGACACTGGGCCTAGGGGTGAGATGGTGCAGGATGGTGCCTGGGCTAGTTTAGGTAATGCAACCGAACTGGGAAAGTAGCATCATGTTCCTCTTTTTTGAGGCCTTGTTGGCATCTCCAGTGACAAATGACTTCCCTCAAGTGTCTGTCATCTCACCTTTGTCCTCTGTGGGTGAGGTGACTTCATCCTTAGAGTCCTAAGCTGCAGCAAAGGGTGAGAACAGACAGCCCCTAAGGAAATAAATCTCACCCAAGTTCTGCAATACAAACAGGTATCAGTGCTTCCAGAGAACACCTAATGTAGAATAAGTCTGGACTCATTCCAGTATGCATTTGTTGAACTTTACCGTTTAACTTAGCTCAATAAGCCTTTGTCTTCTCTTTGGAAAGAATGGGAAAGTATTCATACCTCATTACTGGTTCTATCTGATAGACAGTGGGCATTCAATAATGGTTAGTTTCCTTCCCACTCCTGACATGATTGAAACAATCATGGAAGGCTCAGCTTAACAAATTTTGGAAGATTTCCCATAACTGCTTATTTTTAGATTGCCTTTCTTTTTTATTGTCTTTGCCTTTTTTTTTTTTTTTTTTGCTTCAGTGCTATTTGATAATGTACTTATATTTTTACATGCTTTAAAATATTCTTTCATATAGGAAAATTTGCTTTCATAATATACTATAGTTCTATTGTCCAGTGGCTCTGAATTCATTAATACCTACAGCTTGTAGGTTGAGAAAAGGCTGGTTCCTTTACCTGGGGGTCCATTTTTGCTGTATCTCGTGTTATAGAGATATGGAGCCCAGACAGCTGCAGGCTTTGTGTGCTAGACAATGCAATGGAAAATAGAGGGACTGTAATCCATGTGGTGCTGCCCACAGGGTAGAGTTTCACTAAGACTGAGCATCTCGGGGTAGGGACTGCAAAACACCAACAGAATCACTTATGTTCATTTTTTAATGTTAGTTCTATGCACACGTTAAATTAAAACAGTCTCCATGGATGAATCCTGGGAATCTGACTTTTCTTTTTAACAGCTAAGATGATTCTTGTGAAGAAAGTTTGGGAAATGGTATCCACTTCCTATTGACGTGTAAGAAATGAGGATCCATTTGTTAATTTCCTAAATTAATGGGGTGCCTGCCTTTGGCTAAAAAAAAAAGAGGATAGTGCCTAAGTCTCTAAGTACAGTGGGCTATGCCAGGCAAGAAATAAGAATTTACCTCATAAATTTAGTATGTTTTCCTGGCATTTCTGATCTAGTTCATAATTTTGAAAAAGTGAAGACATTTATAATAACACTTCAATTTTTTTCAAAATGAACATATTATGGATCAGAATATATGTTGCACATGACGTAAATAAAAATGACTCCAAAGAAATATAAAGCTTGTGGCAAGCTTCTGTAGCTTTCTCCCCAGAGCCCTGGGTATGGCCATTCACCCTCCTCCTGTTAGGATTGCTTTGAATATCAAGACTAGGATCCTCTCTTGTAGGGGATTTGGATGGCAGCATCAAGAGAAACAATAGCAAATGATCTTTTGAAATGTGCAGTAAACTTTGTTAATGAAACACTCAAACAGTATTTCCATTCATCTCTTTATTAGAAAATCAAATACCAAGTCCATGACTCAATAACAGATAGATTTTTAAAATTTAACTTCTTGAGTATGCCTGGGAGGCAGTGAGATTCATCCGGTACTGTCTGTCTTGTATACCTGAGGTATTCCCAGAGGCACCTGGGCTCCTGCGGATGATCCTGGAGCTGTGCGAGTCCTCATTTAAACAGGAAGCCTCTCCTCTCTTCAACCAGTAATCCTTCACCAAGTTTTGGGGATCTTCTAAATGACTTTAAATGATGGCTCTCTCTGCTGTAGTTGCTCAGTCATGTCCAACTCTTTGCGGCCCCATGGACTATTGTCCACCACGCTCCTCCATCTGTGGGATTCTCCAGGCAAGAATACTGGAATGGGTAGCCATTCCCTTCTCCAGGGGATCCAGGGATTGAACCTTGGTTTCCTGCATTGCGGGCAGATTCTTTACCATCTGAGCCATCTGAGCCATCAGGGAAGCCAGCATTTTATTTAAAATGTAAATCTGATGTCATTCTGCATTCTTTCAGTTTCTATCACCCACACAGTAGAACTCAGACCACATACTATTACATATGTGCTGTGGCTCCACCCTGGCCTTTCCAGGCTTACTTTTCATCAGGGTCCCCTTATTGTCTAACTGTGCTAAGCCGATTGCAGAGCCTCACATTTGTGCTTTCATGGGTCTTTACCACTGCACATGCTGTTCCCCACTCGGTGTACCTTCCTTACCAATAAGCGCAAATTGCTTTCCCTTTGAGGTTTTTTGATGCCATCCTTCCACCTCTAGCTCCTAGAAGAAGCTCCCGCTCTCTTTTCCCTGTAATGACATGAAAATGACTGTTTCACAGAAATAAACATTCTGTATTCTAAATATTTATTACTAAGTAATACCTATGCTTGCAGGTGTCTTGAAGGCATTACTATGTAGAATTCACCTTACTATCTTTAATAGCAAGCCCAGAAGTTAGTATTTAATAGAAGACAAAAAATATTGATATAAGAAAAATTGAAATAAACTAATTATGTTAAATCTACACATACAAAGGAATAGAATTTCATCCTGTCAAAAAATGAGGCAGACATGGTCTTTTGGAAGCAGACCAGCTTAGGTTTTAATTTTTTATTTTTGAGCACTAGTTTTGTGATTTGAACAACTTAATCTTTCTGAGACTTTTTCCTCAAATTAGTTTTTTTTTAAATAATAATACAGACTTTATAGGCTTATAGTGAAGATAAATAACATAACTTTTAAAAGTTACTATTATATTTGACACAATAGTCAATAAAATGTTATTTCCTTCCTTCCCTTTCCAAAGACTTAAATAGGAAAAAAAAAAAAGTTTGCTTGTTTAATCCCAAGTCAACCAGAAAATTAAATTAAATGGAAACCCAAACCCCCAATTCTCTAAGCATTGTGGTTAATTGTTGCTGTATATGTTTTGATAAACAACAAAGGCCCAAGGCCTCTGTTTGTGCTGATGTGGAGCTGGAAATGTTAAGTCCCCAACCGGTGTCCTTTATGATACACAAGAGCATCCTTACCCGCTGTCTAGAAAACTTCCCATATTTTCCATAATTGGGCCCAGACCCCAGAGCTCACAAGATCGGTACAATAATTAAGCCTGTCAGAAATCTGTAAGATTCAACTCTATCTGTGTAAAAATGACCTTGCACAGCTGGTCTGGTAACTGTGATACGCTGGGAAATTTCTGCATCCAACCATGTTTCTGAATCTACTTCCAGCCGTGGGGACAGGAAGAGCCAGTCAGCATGGAATGACATTAATATTGACCATGTGGGAACACCAGGTACTTTAGAAGTTGGAAATTCTTCACACAGTCACAGATTATTTTGCTTATGGGCTAGCATAGGCTGTTTTGGCTTGTTTCATTTTTAAACAGAGAGACTTTGTTTTTCAAAAGGGTATATGAATTTCCAAGGATTTTCTGACCATGTTAGTTCTTTTGATGGGGTTGGAAACTTGTGTGAGAACTTGCAACAAGTAGGACCCACTCCAAATAACAGCTCTGGGCTCTGAGTCTTAGTTGGAAAGCTACATACTACAGTCTTATGCATCCAGTGAGATGTAACTTGGTGAGATTGTTTGGAAATAATGGTCTCTTATTTTAAAGAAAACACTGGGGAATATTTTTTACAAACAAGGATTGTGAACAATCTAGACAAACTAAACTCTCAAAAACTTGCTAAAATTTAACTAAAGGAAATGAAGACTATGGGAATAGAAAGATATCCAAAAAATAATTTAACTTGTTATTTTAGCACAGATATTCTGATACTGACTTTTGGGCCTCATGGCAATTCTGGACCAAATGAGATTGCTCACGCTTTTCTATGAGTTATTTGATAAATGGATGCCAACTGACACTATTTTGCTTTAAGAATGTGAGCCACAGTTGTAAGCTTCCACAGCGTGACAGAAGCATGGTTCAAATGCCAGAAATCTTTAGTATGCACTCAGAGCTGACTTCTCATGATGCAGCTGAAGTTACAACTTGATTTCAAAAACCTTCTTTAATGGAGACTTATACAAAATACAGGGCTTCTCAGGTGGCACAGTAAAGAATCCACCTATCAATGCAGGAGACCCAGGAGATGAAGGTTCAGTCCCCACATTGGGAAGATCCCCTGGAGAAGGAAATAGCAACTCACCCCAGTATTCTTTCCTGGAAAATTCCATGCACATAGGGGCCTGGTTGGCTACAGTCCATGGGGTCACAAAGAGTTGAACATGACTGAGCCACTGAGCACACACTCATACAAAATATAAGGAAACTTCCTTCAAATTATGTACACTCAACCAGAAATGAGAAAAGTGCTGCCAACTTGATTTATTCTTTAATGCAAAACCAAAGTGACTTGTTTCTTAACCATATGACCATGTCAGGCATCGTGTTTTATTTATTTTTTTCTTATGATAATTTTTTTCTACAGGGAACTGAGGAGTCGGTCCTGTTGATAAAGTTTCATGTTTGCTTTGCCAATAATTCTCTTTGAGTTTAAATGTTATAATTAAAGTCGGAGAGAAAAGGAAAAAGGTTAAACCAGCCTGCAAACTCTTTGCTGCTTTGACAGCTGACTCTTAAGAAAGGTTTCACTCACATGATGGCTAAGACATGGTGCCCCTGGTAACATATATACTGTTGATTCTGTTTGATCAGACAGTAGCATTTATCTCTCTCTTCAACTTACATTTGTAGCTGTTTGACATTCATAAAATCACTGTAACTAAGCTTGGAACTGAGGCTTGTATATGCCTGCCTCTCACTGTACCCACTTCAGCAACAGGAACATTTCTCTATGTTGATATATTATACAGTTATAATATATGTACAGAATGAACATTAAGTAGTTCAAAAATATTAAAATTTAGACATAAAAAACATCTCTTTTTCCACTAACCATACCCTTACTCATAGGAGGCAACGTTTTTTACTTTCTGATCTTGTTTTTATGGTTATAGTCACAACACTAAATTACATATTTGAAACTTGATTTGTTAATTTGCCAATTTTAGGTAACTATCTATTTATTCCCAAATATGAAATAAGAAGAATCAAGTCCTTTTTCCATCTCTTTCATTCTTTTGATCTGTTGCTAATTTTTTTCCCTTTCTTCTAGGGGTTGACTACAACTTTTAAGCAATACACGTAAATGTTTCTTGATCCATCCCCTTAGACAGAATCCATTGACTTCACACTGTCTTAGATGAGAAATAAATGCATGAGTGTCTCCTCTTCCATTTCTCCCTCCCAACCTTGAATGGCTGTACCTTTGATTTCCCATTGCCAAAATTTATTTCTTGCATTTTTCTCTATAACTGTAATGATGTTTTCTACTTTAAATTGATTAAAAAGCAATAAGCAATATTTACAATATATTCACATTGCCAGAACCAAGTAGCATGATTATGCTAACAGAGAAAGAAATATAATTCTATATTATTAAGTTCTTGATGTTCACCATTTCAAAGTCAAATGGAGTTTCTTTCTCTGTACTCTAGAGTTGGCACAAAAATCACATTACATTTTATTTAACTTCATATTTGGGCCATACTTTTCTTGCACACATTTCTTGTTTTTTCATACAAGAGATGAGGAAGAACAATTTACCTGACGTATTCCACAGATGCTCATTAGCAAGTGCCTTGATTACAGCCCTTCCTCCTTTCTGGCTTCAGCATCAGCTGGACCTGCTGGGCACCTGCGGGGAAGGTAGCTGTCCCTCCCAGTGCCACCAGCTCCAGTGCATCTTCAGAGGCCAGTTTTCTCTGTTGGGGTCTATTCATCAGTATGATTCTCTCTACTTTCTTCTAGAAGCCTATCAACATTTCTATTCTATTGGTGAACCTTATATTAGTCTAGATTCTCCAGAGAAACAGAACCAATAAGATATCTCTATCTAACCCATACCTCTCTGAAAGTGGGAAGTAAAAGTGTTAGTCGCTCAGTTGTGTCTGACTCTTTACGACTCCATGGATTGTAGCCTGTCAGGCTCCTCTATCCATGAGATTCTCCAGTCAAGAATACTGGAGTGGGTTGCCTTACCCTCCTCCAGGGGTCTTCCTGACCTAGGGATTGAACCTAGGTCTCCTACTTTGCAGGCGGATTCTTTACTGTCTGAGCCACCAGGGAAGCCCTATACCCCTCTATTCGTTTATTATGAGGAATTGGCTTACTGGATTTTGGAGGTTGAGAAGTCCTAAGATCTACAGTCAGCAATCTGGAGACCCAGAAGAACAAATGATGGAAGCTCCGGCTTGGATCCAAAGGTCTGCAAACTAGGAGAACCAATGGTGTAAGTGCCAGTGCAAGTCCAAAGGCAAGAGAAGACCAGTGACTCAGCTTGGAAACAGGCAAAGAGAGAATTCTCTCTTAGACTTTTGTTCTGCTGATGCCGTCAGTGAATTGGAAGAGGGGCTACCTCTTATCAGAAAGGATAATCAGTCTTCTTTACTTGGTATACCAATTCATATGTTAATCTCACCCCAAAACGTACTCACAGACACACCCAAAATAATGTTGAACTAAATATCTGGGCACCCTGTGGCCCAGTCAAGTTGACACATAGAGTTCACATCACAGATCCCTTTCTCGTTTTCAGTTCCTTTATGTCTTTTGTGACATTGTTTGAGATTTAGGGGGAGAGATAAACACAGTTCATCTTTTTGAACCAGAATCACTGTTTGCTTCCTGGTGCTAGAATGGTAACTAGCATGAATATTTATTCTCCTGGATAATGTCTGCTCACGTTTGGTCTGTTCCCCTTCCCTTTTGTGCTCTCCCCTGCATTTCAGGGTCTGGATGCCTAGAAAATGTGTTCCCCAAACTCTTTTTCTGACAGGATTCAAGTTATGCCAGTAGAAAGCATTTCAGGGAGAGTACAAGGACAGCCCAGAGGGTAGTCTTTCTGGTTCCAGTAGGAGCTGTGGTCAAAATACAGGTGAACTGTGGGTGACTATGACCTCCAGCAGCCTCAGTGGATCTGGAATCAGCAGGAGATTGTAGTGGGGAGGACAGATGGACACGGGCTCCACGTGTTGGTGGCAGCCTCAGCAGTAAATGCATTATTTCTGGACTCTGTAAAGTGCCCCCATTCTCACCCCAATCTACTACTCAGCCAAAATTTTTGCAACCAATTTTTTTTAAATTTAATTCACCTCTATTTGAAATTTTCAGAGGGCTTATGCTTTCCTGACTGGACCATGACTGATATACTAACTCACATTATATTTCCCCTTTGAGATGATGCAATATATCTTTAAGTGACAGCACCAGCTCAAAGGAATGATTTAGTGTAAGGGAAGGTCACTAACTTTTATTTAATGTGTACTGTTTCTACTCACAACAACTTAAAAGTAAATATTATTATCCTTCTCTTACAGATGATAACACAGGGTAAAGTATGTTTAAAGAAAGAAAGAAAGTCACTCAGTCATGTCCAACTCTTTGTGATCCCATGGAATGTAGCCTACCAGGCTCTTCCGTCCATGAGGTTTTCTCAGGCAAGAATACTGGCATGGGTTGCCATTTCCTTCTCCACAGCATATTCCCGACCCAGGGACTGAACCCAGGTCTCCCCGCATTGTAGGCAGATGCTTTACCATCTGAGCCAGCAGGGAAATCCAGGTATGTTTACTTGACCCAAATTGTGCAGTCCAAGCTGATGTCCAAATTAGAAACCTCTCTTTCATCTGAGAAAATACTGATGCTTGATAAAAATCCTAGCAAATTGACTTGGCATATGAATAGCTAGCAGTTCCCTTAGTACTTAAATTTCCAAAGTCAATTGAGAAGCAGATCTAATCACTTTATATTCTTGGATTTTGAAAAGGTGGCTGGGGGCTTCCCTGATGGTCCAGTGGTTAAGACCTTGTGCTTCCACTGGTTAAAACTCTGCGCTTCTGCTGCAGGGGGCAGGATTTGATGCTTGATCAAGGAAGTTCTGCATGCTGTGAGGTGTGGTCAAAGGGGACCAAAAAAAAAAAACCAAAAAAGAAAAGATAGTTGGACTTTGATTAAAACAGTCCAGAATTCAGCAGAGCTCTCCATTACTGACAATTCAGGCAGTGCTGGTTATTCTAACAGTTTTTAGTCACAAATATTTTTAAACAACATGGTTTATGTTTCTATCCAACTTTTATGGATTCAAATAAAAAATTAAGGGAAAGGAGAAGAGGGAACCTCTTGGATGTCATCACATGATAGCACCACTGCACATGATAAAATTAACAAACAAGGTTTTACCTGCTTGTAGATTTCAGGTAAAGTCAGCCTGAGACTTCACATTGTGTTAGGATGACATTTCCTAATCAGCTATCCTCTCACTGACATGGGAAGAAGAGGATCAGCTTTGGTAAGTTTAATTTCTTGGGAAGGTTTTTGGAAAAGTCACTCCAGGAAATTAACAAGCATATCTTCTAGTTCCCAGGATTTAATGTGACAGATTTTATACACAGCCAAATTCCCTTTGGACTGTAATGTGCCAACAAAGTTGTTCTTAAGTAGAGAGCTCTTATAAAAGTGTAAAAGAATAACACACTTGAGACATTTGTATACCTGTACCTGTATCTGCTTCCTTCTATACACAGCTACATCACTCAGACCTAAGAGAAACTGAGCTCAGCTCAAGGAAGTAATGATTTTTAATGCATGCCTCATTGCCTTTGCTGTTTTCTCTGCTCCTTGACAATCTTTCCCTCAGAGGACTCGGGGAGCCTGAGTTAAGTAATTAGAAATGTGGAGTGAACATCTACTGCTATACTCTGAAAAGAATGCTAAGCCCTAAGCACTGCACTTGGGACTGACCTTGAAGCATCAAGATCTTTCACTTCCAAATACATAGTCTTAAAATAATATTCCACCAGCAACCACTCTTTTTAAATTTTAATATGGCACTGTATGTCTTCCTGTTTGACTTAGGAAAAAGGAGCAGTCCTTCTGAGACCAGTAATAAAGCACTGATGATGTGTTTGCATTACAGGTATGGACGCTACAGCCAGTCACCAACAAGAGTTGTTTCCTATTGCCAACAGCATAAATTAATATAGTCCCAGGCATCAGCTGTGCCCCAGTGCATGTCCTGATGGTTTTTGTTTTGACAAAATAATTTAGCAAGAGATTAAGTTTCAGTGTGACTGTAGATTTGAAGTTTCGATTACCCTTTGCAGAGCCATAGAATTATTGGTGTTAGAAATGGGAAGAATTCTAAAAGCAAACTTTGTTCAGTTCAGTTCAGTCACTCAGTCATGTCCGACTCTTTGTGACTCCATGAATCGCAGCATGCCAGGCCTCCCTGTCCATCACCAGCTCCTGGAGTTCACCCAAACTCATGTCCATCGAGTCGGTGATGCCATCCAGCCATCTCATCCTTTGTTGTCCCCTTCTCCTTCTGCCCCCAATCCCTCCCAGCATCAGGGTCTTTTCCAATGAGTCAACTCTTCACATGACATGGCCAAAGTATTGAAGTTTCTGCCTCAGCACCGGTCCTTCCAATGAACACCCAGGACTGATCTCCTTTAGGATGGACTGGTTGGATCTGCTTGCAGTCCAAGGGACTCTCAAGAGTCTTCTCCAACACCACAGTTCAAAAGCATCAATTCTTCGGTGCTCAGCTTTCTTCACAGTCCAACTCTCACATCCATACATGACTACTGGAAAAACCATAGCCTTGACTAGACGGACCTTTGTTGGCAAAGTAGTGTCTCTGCTTCTGAATATGCTATCTAGGTTAATCATAATTTTTCTTCCAAGGAGTAAGTGTCTCTTAATTTCATGGCTGCAATCACCATCTGCAGTGATTTTGGAGCCCCCAAAATAAAGTCTGATGCTGTTTCCACTGTTTCCCCATATATTTCCCATGAAGTGATGGCACCGGATGCCATGATCTTAGTTTTATGAATGTTGAGCTTTAAGCCAACTTTTTCATTCTCCTCTTTCACTTTCATCAAGAGGCTCTTTAGTTATTCTTAACTTTCTGCCATGAGGGTGGTGTCATCTGCATGTCTGAGGTTATTGATAATTCTCCCGGCAATCTTGATTCCAGCTTGTGCTTCTTCTAGCCCAGCGTTTCTCATGATGTACTCTGCATAGAAGTTAAATAAGCAGGGTGACAATATACAGCCTTGACATACTCCTTTTCCTATTTGGAACCAGTCTGTTGTTCCATGTCCAGTTCTAACTGTTGCTTCTTGACCTGCAAACTTTGTTACTTTGGTAGTATTAGTTAAAAACAAAAACTCAGTGTAAACACTATGTAAAGTAATGATGCATTTGCCAGGTGTGTTTCTGTATCCTTTTAAAATTGAAGCCGGGACACTGAAGTTCAATACATATCTAATCAGTGCAGTGACAGTATCTGGCCATTACTGAGTTTTCTCTAAGATCAGTGTAATAGTTCTTATAATGGACGTCTTAATTTGTTAGGCAAAACTCTTTGAAAAATAATGTGCTTAGTCTATAGCCATGTTTTTACAGAACTCTTTCCCAGTTATGATTAGTCAGGCCTATGTAAAATTTATTCCTTGCAAAGTATAAAATTCTTGCAAAAGGTAATGGGAACAGACAATCATAAGCTGAAGCACCAATATGACACACAGAATGGTAGAGCTTGAACATCGCCTGTAAAATTACAATATTACAGCATCTTCATTTTGCAGATGTAATAACTGAGGACCAGCAAGGTTAAGTGGTGGTTCAGTATCACCCAACTTGTCCTAGCAGAGCTACACTTTAAAGGCATGTTTCAAAATTAGCGCCTTCTTTGTTGTTAGTTTAGGTAGTTCTTGCATTGGCTGGAGTAAAAGTGTTTAAAACTTGAGATGGAGACACATGTGGCCTCTGAGTGGAGGACAGTCAAATGCAGAGTGAGTCCTGGACACTAGTCAGCATCCTTCTTGTTCCTGACTGCTTCTGGTTGCCTATAAAAACACATGTTTAATTTATAAGAATTTAAATTTGTAAACAATATGTCTTAATGTTCCTTGTATCAGTAGACGAAATGGAAGCTCGGAGCATGGCAAACAATTTCCTAACCCCAAATCAAGACACATGCTGTAAAGCATATAAGACTATTTGAGGGTATATAAGATTAATACATCTGAAATCAGAACTTTCATTTTTCTATTGCTTACATTGTCCTGTAATAATTAATCATCCTCAAAATATTAAAGACATGTAAGGGAATTTCCATACAAAACAGTGACACCTTAACATAGTTTTATCTTATTCTCATGACAATAGTCTCTTTAGCTACAGCATGTAGGAGCTGTCAGCTGAATGTTGTTAGAATGTCTAGCTCATCAGGCAAACTCAAGAGTCTGTGAAAGTAATGCATGGTTAATAAGGAAAGCAAGTAAGAAAGTTGGAAATTCAGAGGAGGATAAGGAAAAAGTCTAGATGCTCCGTTTCAGTTGCGGGGGGGTGGGGATGGGGGGCGGTTTGAAGGAAGAATCTCCTTCACTTCTGTTGGGTACTTACTTCAGTTACCATCCACTAAAGAGAAGTACAAATCTTTAAACCTTAGTTTTAGAGCTGAAATGTTTTCCCAGTCAAGTCTTTGGATTACTCAGCCAAGATGCCTGGTTCTCAGATCTATTCCCCCATGGACTGCAGGACAGACATATAGAAATGGATAAACTGGAAATAACTCTGTGCTTCCCTGAAGGTCATGGGGGGTAAAGTTCACTGTGAATTAAGTACTTGTAAGATGTGGGGAACACAGGCACCAGAGTGTGAATTGAAGTCCAAAGTGTCACCTCTTCCTTTGTGCTGAGTTGAGCTTGAGAGGGTAGGAAGAGGAGTGCTTTCTAACCTCAAAGGAATGTTCCTCCTCCACGTCACATTCCAAGCCATGCAAAATTATCCCGGTATAATTTCCATAAAGCAAGGCCTTAGGTCTTTGACAATCACAAGGAATGGAGTTCCCTCTTCACTGAAGTCAGTAGGACCTTTTCTTGGTCCTGGAAAACTTCTGTGAAAATGTGGCATTTGGAAGCTGTAGGACACAGTTTCTTTCTCTTTTCTGTCTCTAACCTCTTTCCTTTCCTTTGCAAATTAATTTCTCCCTTTAGATAAGCAACAGAGCAGTTTGAAGGATTTGGCTGGACACAAATTGAAGGAAACAGTGGGAAAGTTAGAAATTGGACAGAGAACATAAGAGCCTTTAGGGAACCATCCCCCTGCCCCCTGACACACACACACAAATATCTCTGCAGGAAATAGCACTTCAGCAAGCTTCACAATGAGTCTGTGTGTATCTTCGTCTGTTACTTCATCTTATTTTGATATTGGCAAGAGTGTATGTATAATGTCAATTTCTTTCTGTCTGTCTGAGGTAGCTACAAGGAATGAGTTGTTTCAACCTCAATTGGAAAGTGTTTAGGATAGGGAAAGGTAGGGAAAGTCAATTTATTATGCAATCATCTCCAAATCAGAAATGAAAACCAACAGATTTTCTGAGAACCCTAAAATGCAAGCTAATTTCTTAAAAATTATTTTTTGGACCATGACAAAGATTAATAGGATGAAACATAATGTTCAGCTTTTCTCTCAAGATGGATCTGCTATCATTGATTGGAGCAAAGGCAGTTCAAGTCGCCCCACACTAGCTGCTATGGAGCCATTCCTCCTTCTCCCAGCATGTCTGTCTAGTGGTGTAAGGTTGCTTGTTAAACTCGGGAACATATCGAGGATCTAGTGTAAAGCCATCAGCCTCCTAGCATTGTTGATTTGGAGTTATACACTGATGAAACTGAAACCATGGGAACGTTACAAAATTGTGTCTAGTTTCACTTGCAGTTTGAAAGTGATCTCCTCTCTCACCCTCTTCCTTTTATCAATAGACACATACATTGGGTACTTTTATTGTTTAACCCTTTGAGTAAGTGATTTTCGTTTTTGCCATAGTGTTCTTATTCTCCTGAAGCTCCTTTTAGGCCAGCAAGATATTAAGGCTGTTTGATGGACGGCATGTCAGAGAAGAGGTACTTGGCTAACTCATTCCTTATTACTGCTGGAATGTGACAAGCTTCAGTTTCATTCAACAGAGTTTACACAGCTGTGCATAAGACACTGTAAGAGGCCTGGGAGTTCAGTCGCTCAGCAAAATCAATCAATCAACAAATACCTATTGGACATCAACTTTGTTGGTAGAACAAGGTATCTAGAGTTGAGATTTAGATAGATTACCAATCTACAGAGAAAGAATTTAAAGCCAAAATTTTTTAATATTTATAAAATATTGTATTTAGTTATTTAGGAGATATTCAGAGAAGCAGACTGTGTTATGAAAAGGTCTATGTAAAACTGGGTTTGTTTTGGAGAGCAGTGGACATAAAGTCTAAAGAAACTTGCAGTCAAGCAAAGGAGTCACACTGCATCCCGCAAATAAAACAAACCCAAGAAACAAATAAATAGATCAAAAGACTTTCTTTAGAAATACAGGGTGGATGACTTTGAACAAGTTCAGCTCTTGAACACTATACATACATACTTTGACTAAAACATAGAACAGGTAGGGAAAAAAAAAAAGCAGCCGCCCTGTAGGAGGCTGATTCAGTCGGTGAACGTTGGAGCATTCACCAAGCTATGCAACAAACACCATGAAAGTCTATGTCAGGGGTTTTCAAGAAGCACGTGTCCTGCATGTGGTCTAAGGGATCCTTTGGGGCAGTCTGCCATGCAGCCTGCAGACAGCGTGGATTCCTGTGTGTCATAGTAACAGCTGCCTCCTGAAGTGATCCTGTGCAAGTCACTCTTTGCACTTTAACATATTTCCTTTGGAATCTTCTCAACAACCCACGTAGGTAGTTAGTCTTAACTCTATCTTACAGATGAGAAAATGGACACTTAAATAGGTTTAGTAAATAGGTTTAGTTCCCAGTGTCCAACAGCTAATAAGTGGCAGAGTTAGGATTCCAATTTGGTCTTACTGGAAATCCCTGCTCATACCCACAACACATACCTTCATCAGTCTTAGGAGTTTATCCTACTTGACATGTCTGATTTTTTTTTATGGGCAGGCTCTCTAGATTTATGTATGGGCAAAGTAGCTAGAAGCACTTAGAAACATGACATCTTTACATGGATTTGCTCTCATTTCTGTTCCTTCTCTGTGCTCTCCTAAAAGTGTATTTCACCTTTATATTATTTTTTATGTTCTTATCACCCAACATGACTTGTTTTCCTCCTCTCAGAAATTCTGTGATAAATAAATATTTCCCAAAACACTAATAGCTAGATCCTTACCCATCATCAGTATCAAAATTTTCTTTTTCTATTTAGTGTTTGGTCACAAGAAAAAATCAATAATAGTTAGGTTCATTGCAACTTCTAAGGCAGCTTCTGGCTAATGAAACATCTTCTCAGAGGGGGCAGAGAGCTAAATCTTAATTCAGACCTGTGTTCTCAGCATCTTATTTTACTATCTCATAAATAGTACGCTCAGTCTTTATTTGTTCACTTGTTTAATCATCATCATGACTCAAAGAGATAAACTTTTATCCTGTGAAAATTGTGTGTAGAAATTAACTAAGTTAGGTGATGAATCGAGTGCAGGAAAGCACATCAGTCATGCACATAGTTTAACCACAGGCTGGGCACTGTGCTGAGTATTTCCTTTCCATTTAGTATTGCACTGGGTCCTCCTTCAAACCTCATGTTGTTGCTGTTTGGTTGCTCAGTTGTGTCCAACTCTTTGTGACCTCATGGACTGCAGCATGCCAGGCTTCTCCATCTTTCACCATCTCCGGGGTTTGCTCAAGTTCATGTCCATTGACTCAGTGATGCTATCTAAGCATCTCATCCTCCACTACCACCTTAGCTTTTTGTCTTCAATCTTTCCCCGCATCAGGGGCTTCTCCAAAGAGTTGGCTCTTCGTATCAAGTGGCCAAAGTATTGGAGCTTCAGCACCAGTTCTTCCAGTGAATATTCAGGGTTGATTTCCTTTAGGATTGATTATTTTGCTCTCCTTGCTGTCCAAAGGACTCTCAAGAGTCTTCTTCAGCACCACAATTCAAAGCATCAGTTCTTTGGCATTCTGCTTTCTTTATGGTCCAGCTCTCACATCCATACATGATACTGGAAAAACCATAGCTTTGACTACATAGACCTTTGTCAGCAAATTGATGTCTCTGCTTTTTAATATGCTGTCTATGTTTGTCATAGCTTTTCTTCCAGGGAGAAAGCGTCTTTTAATTTTATGTGCCAAACCTCATAGACTGTTGGTCCTTCAATGTTAAGAGATGGGGAAACTGGCTTCTAAAGAAGTTAAGCAAAATATTTTCTGAAGTTCTCAAAGCTAGTAAGGGGCAGAAACTGGATTCAAACCCAGGCCAGGTTTCTAAAATTAATAGTCTTAACTGTGATAGAAATCCTCACCTGGCAGATTTGATTTATTCAGAGAAATGTCAAACAATGATCCATAATAACAAAATATGTTTTCTCTTAGCTTAAAATATATAAATTCACATGAATTCATTTTTTTCTTTAGTTTTTGGCTGGAATCAAGCTTTGCTATTGCATCTGGACCCTCCCCTTGGGAATCCTATGTTGTCTTTCTTGTACAAACCACACCCACAGTACATTGTCTACAGTTTCCACTTTCAGTTTCCATTAAATGGACTCAGAATTTAAGGACATTTGAAAAACAATTCTCAATATAAACTAATTCCAGATTTCTATGATTTTTTTCTGTCTGTTCAGTTGCTTCAAAAATACCAAGTCCAAGAGCATTTTTTAAAACAATATCTCTTTATTAAATTTCTCCAAAGCCTTCAACCTAATTTTCACACAACACTCTTTTTGCATATTTAGTATGTTTACTCAAAAATTCAATTGTTTAATTAAAAAGAAAAATCAGTTCAGTCACTCAGTCATGCCTGACTCTTTGTGACCCCATGGGCTGCAGCACACCATCCTCCCCGTACATCACCAGCTCCCGGAGTTTACTCACGTCCATTGAGTCGGTGATGCCATCCAGCCATCTCATCCCCTGTCGTCCCCTTCTCCTCCTGCCTTTAATCCTTCCCAGCATCAGGATCTCATCAAATGAGTCATTTCTTCACATCAGGTGGCCAAAGTATTGGAGTTTCAGCTTCAACATCAGCCCTTCCAAGGAATATTCAGGACTGATTTCCTTTAGGATGGACTGGGTGGAACTCCTTGCAGTCCAAGGGACTCTCAAGAGTCTTCTCCAACACCACAGTTCAAAAGCACCAATTCTTTAGCTCTCAGCTTTCTTTATAGTCCAACTCTCACATCCATACATGACTACTAGAAAAATCATAACTTTGACTAGATGAACCTTTGTTGGCAAAGTAGTGTCTCTACTTTTGAATATGCTATCTAGGTTGGTCATAACTTTTCTTTCAAGGAGAAAGCGTCCTTTAATTTAACGGCTGCGACTATCTGCAGTGATTTTGGAGCCCCCAAAATAAAGTCTGACACTGTTTCCACTGTTTCTCCATCTATTTGCCAGGAAGTGATGGGACCGGATGCCATGATATTAGTTTTCTGAATGTTGAGCTTTAAGCCAGCTTTTTCACTCTCCTCTTTCACTTTTGTCAAGAGGCTTTTTAGTTCTTCCTCACTTTCTGCCATAAAGGTGGTGTCATCTGCATATCTGAGGTTATTGATATTTCTCCCAGCCATCTTGATTCCAGCTTGTGTTTCTTCCAGTCCAGCATTTCTCATGATGTACTCTGCATATAAGTTAAATAAGCAGGGTGACAGTATACATCCTTGACATCCTCCTTTTCCTATTTGGAACCAGTCTGTTGTTCCATGTCCAGGTCTAACTTTTGCTTCCTGACCTGCATACAGGTTTCTCAAGAGGCAGGTCAGTGGTCTGGTATTCCCACCTCTTTAAGGATTTTCCACAGTTTGTGGTGATCCACACAGTCAAAGTCTTCAGCAAAGTAAAGCAAATAGATGTCTTTCTGGAACTCTCTTGCTTTTTTGATGATCCAATGGATGTTAGCAATTTGATCTCTGGTTCCTCTGCCTTTTCTAAAACCAGCTTGAACATCTGGAAATTCACAGTTCATGTATTGTTGAAGCCTGGTTGGAGAATTTTGAGCATCACTTTACTAGCGTGTGAGATGAGTGCAATTGTGCAGTAGTTTGAGCGTTCTTTGGCATTGCCTTTCTTTGGGATTGGGATGAACACTGACCTTTTCCAGTCCTGTGACCACTGCTGAGTTTTCTAAATTTGGTTGCATATTGAGTGCAGCACCTTCACAGCATCATCTTTCAGGATTTGAAATAGCTCAACTGGAATTCCATCACCTCCATTAGCTTTGTTCATAGTGATGCTTCATAAGGCCCACTTGACTTTGCATTCCAGAATGTCTGGCTCTAGGTGAGTGATCAGAGTGTCATGGTAATCTGGGTCATGGAGCTCTCTTTTGTATAGTTCTTCTGTGTATTCTTGCCACCTCTTCTTAATATCTTCTGCTTCTGTTAGGTCCATACCATTTCTGTCCTTTAGTGAGCCTGTCTTTGCATGAAATGTTCCCTTGGTGTCTCTAATTTTCTTGAAAAGATCTCCCAGTCTTTCCCATTCTATTGGGATTGTCTCTGTTTCTTTGCACTGATCACTGAGGAAAGCTTTCTTTCTTTTTTTTAAAATTAATTAATTTATTTATTTTTAATTACAATACTGTATTTGTTTTGCCATACATTGACACGAATCAGCCATAGGTGAACACAATCTCCCAATGCCGAAGCCCCCTCCCACCTCCCACCCCACATCCTCTACTTGAATCATCCTGTGCATCAGCCCCATGCATCCTGCATCCTACATTGAACATAGATTGGCGCCTCGTTTCTTACAGGAAAATATACATGTTTCATTGCCATTCTCCCAAACCATCCCACCCTTTCCCTCTCCCTCAGAGTCCAAAAGTCCACTCTATACCTCTGTGTCTCTTTGTTGTCTCACATATAGGGTCATCATTACTGTCTTCTAAATTCCATATATATGTGTCAGTATACTGTATCGGTGTTTTTCTTTCTGGCTTACTTCACTCTGTATAATTGGTTCCAATTTCATCCATCTCATTAGAACTGAGTCAAATTTATTCTTTTAAGGGCTGAGTAGTATTCCATAGTGTATATGTACCACAGCTTTCTTATCCATTCATCTGCTGATGGGCATCTAGGTTGCTTCCATGTCCTGGCTATTATAAACAGTGCTGCAATGAACATTGGGGTCCATGTGTCTCTTTCAATTCTGGTTTCCTCGGTGTGTATGCCAAGCAGTGGGATTGCTGGGTCATAAGGCAGTTCTATTTGCAATTTTTAAGGAATCTCCACACTGTTTTCCATAATGGCTGTACTAGTTTGCATTCCCACCAGCAGTGTAAGAGGGTTCCCTTTTCTCCACATCCTCTCCAGCATTTATTGCTTGTAGACTTTTGGATCGCAGCCATTCTGACTGGTGTGAAATGGTACCTCATTGTGGTCTTGATTTGCATTTCTCTGATAATGAGTGATGTTGAACATCTTTTCATGTGTTTGTTAGCCATCCGTATGTCTTCTTTGGAGAAATGCCTATTTAGTTCTTTGGCCCATTTTTTTATTGGATCATTTATTTTTCTGGAGTTGAGCTGCATAAGTTGCTTGTATATCTTTGAGATTAGTTGTTTGTCAGTTGTTTCATTTGCTATTGTTTTCTCCCATTCAGAAGGCTGTCTTTTCACCTTGCTTGTAGTTTCCTTTGTTGTGCAGAAGCTTTTAATTTTAATTAGATCCCATTTGTTTATTTTTGCTTTTATTTCCAGTATACTGGGAGTTGGATTGTAGAGGATCCTGCTGTGATTTATGTCAGAGAGTGTTTTGCCTATGTTCTCCTCTAGGAGTTTTATTGTTTCTGGTCTTACATTTAGATCTTTAATCCATTTTGAGTTTATTTTTGTGTATGGTGTTAGAAAGGGGTCTAGTTTCATTCTTTTACAAGTGGTTGACCAGTTTTCCCAGCACCACCTGTTAAAGAGACTGTCTTTACTCTATTGTATATTCTTGCCTCCTTTGTCGAAGATAAGGTGTCCATAGGTGTGTGGGTTAATCTCAGGGTTTTCTATTTTGTTCCATTGATCTATATTTCTGTCTTTGTGCCAGTACCATACTGTCTTGATGACTGTGGCTTTGTAGTAGAGCCCGAAGTCAGGCAGGTTGATTCCTCCAGTTCCATTTTTCTTTCTCAAGATTGCTTTGGCTATTCGAGGCTTTTTGTATTTCCATACAAATCTTGAGATTATTTGATCTAGTTCTGTGAAAAATACTGCTGGTAGCTTGATGGGAATTGCATTGAATCTGTAGATTGTTTTGGGTAGTATACTCATTTTCACTATATTGATTCTTCCAACCCATGAGCATGGTATATTTCTCCATCTATTAGTGTCCTCTTTGATTTCTTTCATCAGTGTTTTATAGTTTTCGATATATAGGTCTTTAGTTTCTTTAGGTAGGAATATTCCTAAGTATTTTATTCTTTTCGTTGCAATGGTGAATGGAATTGTTTCCTTAACTTCTTTTTCTACTTTCTCATTGTTAGTGTATAGGAATGCAAGGGATTTCTGAGTGTTGATTTTATATCCTGCAACTTTACTATATTCATTGATTAGCTCTAGTAGTTTTCTGGTCGAGTCTTTAGGATTTTCTATGTAGAGGATCATGTCATCTGCAAACAGTGAGAGTTTTACTTCTTCTTTTCCAATTTGGATTCCTTGTATTTCTTTTTCTGCTGATTGGTGTGGCCAAAACTTCCAGTACGATGTTGAAGAGTAGTGGTGAAAGTGGACAGCCTTGTCTTGTTCCTGACTTTAGGGGAAATGGTTTCAATTTTTCACCATTGAGGATAATGTTAGCTGTGGGTTTGTCATATATAGCTTTTATTATGTTGAGGTATGTTCCTTCTATTCCTGCTTTCTGGAGAGTTTTTATCATAAATGGATGTTGAATTTTGTCAAAGGCTTTTTCTGCATCTATTGAGATAATCATATGATTTTTATTTCTCAGTTTGTTAATGTGATGAATTACATTGATTGACTTGTGGATATTGAAGAATCCTTGCATCCCTGGGATAAAGCCCACTTGGTCATGGTGTATGATCTTTTTAATGTGTTGCTGGATTCTGATTGCTAGGTTTTGTTGAGGATTTTTGCGTCTATGTTCATCAGTGATATTGGCTTGTAGCTTTCTTTTTTGTGATGTCTTTGTCAGGTTTTGGTATTAGGGTGATGGTGGCCTCATAGAATGAGTTTGGAAGTTTACCTTTGAGGAAGGCTTTCTTATCTCTTCTTGCTATTCTTTGGAATATTGCACTCAAACGGGTACTTCCCCTTCCCCTTTGGTCTGGGAATAAGCCCAACCAAGTCTTTATAAGCAAAGAATTCAACTGGTAGAAGCAGGGCTAGACAACAGAGTAGACACTAATCATGAACACTTTTGAGTCCTCAGGCTTCAGCTGATGCTTTCAGAGGCAACTGGACATTAATTGAGTTAAGTTTACTTAAGCGAACTTCTACTGTTTTACTCACATGTATTATCCTTTAACAAACACTGATATAACAACTTACTATGTGCCAGTCTCTGTTCCTAAAATACTTTACAAATATATATTTTTTAATTTAATAGGTTTCCCTGATAGCCTAGTTGGTAAAGAACCCACCTAGAATGCAGAAGACCCTGGTTTGATTCCTGGTCAGGAAGATCTGCTGGAGAAGGGATAGGCTACCCACTCCAGTATTCTTGGGCTTCCCTTGTGGCTTAGCTAGTAGAGAATCTGCCTGTAATGTGGGAGACCTGGGTTGAATCCATGGGTTGAGAAGATCTCCTGGAGAAGGAAATGGCTACTCACTCCAATATTCTGGCCTGGAGAATTCCATGGACTGTATTGTCGGTGGGGTCACAAAGAGTCAGTTTAATGCTCAAAACCAACAAAGAAACCAATTTATTTTCCAAGATATTTATTTTTTAAGTCAGAATAAAAACCAACTTTAGGTAGTGTCCCTTTCTCTTGGCTTAGTGTGATCACCTATAATCTGAAATTTATATAAATATACCATAGGGATATAAATATACCACATTCTCCACTTGGGAGCACTCAGTGAGATCATTAAAGAGAATTTTCAGCCAAGTCAAAGGATTACAGGCATCAGATTCACACTGCTCTCTGGGTACATACTACTCTTATCCCATTTTACCAGAAGAGGAAGCTGAGGCTCTAGGAGGTTATCTACTGTGTCCAAGGTCATATGCCTAATAATGGTAGAACCAAATTTGGTCCAGATACCTGCTCTTAAACCCTTCATCCAGGCTTGTCAGACAAAAGTCATTATCTCTTCTCCAAAAGCCCAGTCCACATGGACAGGTCATGTATATTTGGTCATCCAGACTTGCATATGGGCTTCCCAGGCAGCACTAGTGAAAAAGAACTCTCCTGCCAATGCAGAAGACAGGAGACGCAGGTTCAGTCCCTTTGTGGGGAAGGCTCCCTAGAGAAATGCACGGCTACCCACTCCAGTATTCTTGCCTGGAGAATCCCCATGGACAGAGGGACCTGGTGGGCTACTGTCCATTGTGTCACACAGAGTCGGATACGACTGAAGCAACTTAGCACAAACTTGCATAGGTTAATTACCTAAGGAGAGGTCCAGGAATTCTCAAACATCCTCTCTAGTAGTGTTCACTAAAGACACAAAAGAATTTTCAATCAGGAGTTGGTAAGCCTCTTTTGTAGACTCTTAATATTTTCCATGTTTCTCTTCTCTTTCCTTCCCTAAATGATGAACAGGGGCCTCAATTTTCCTTTGTTAAGCCACTTTTTTATCTCTTTACAACCATTTCCTGTATATATTACTCTTCTCTATGGCTTCCAGGCCCTGGAGTGATAATGCAGATCACGTGTGAAAGGCCAGCGGTTTGGGCAAGCACACTGGAATGTGTCCTGGAGGAGGATGGAAATCCTTTTATCTCTCTCATGGATTATGCACAGTAATCTTCACAACTTCCTGGGATTCTAGGTTCAAGGTCATAGAGTAATTTTCATGTCCTAATCAAACTACAAATTGTAATCTGAAGCAAACATCTTTAATTTTGATGCCACATGAACCACTTTTATGGTCTTTATATGTCTTATAAGAGAGGGGAAGTAGAGGTGAATTCCTAATAACTTTTGACTGGCAATGACTTTCTCTCTCAGAAAGTGGTTTTGAGCTATAAAAACACATGTGTAACTTGTATCAAAGAAATTGTGTTGCACTTTTAAAGACTACTTAATATTTCTTTTACGTCAATAATATGCACATTGTTCAAATATCAGACATACAAAAGTTCTCTAGAAAGTCTTCCTCCTAACTCTGTCCTGAGGTACTTACCCCATCTGTGACAAGCACACACCATTATCTGTTACAAGGAACACTTTAAAAATACATATATAAATGACCTGAAATGTCTTAGTAAGATAAATGGCTCCAAATAGCTAAGAAGATGAATATTAATGCCACATTTTCACTTAAATGTTGCATCAAAATATCAGATTTCCTGGAATCTTCTTAGCATTCTAGTAAATCTGAGAGTGGTTGACAGAACAAGAATTCTAACATAAAAATACAAAGACATGGTCTTGCATTTAGAAAGTGAGAGATGACTCTTCTACCCAGAACACATATGATGCACTTTTTAAAAAAAATTATAATGAATTGAAGTTAATGATGGTAGTATTATAGGGGAGGAGAATTAAACTGCAGTATCTAAGAAATCTTATTTAATGTTATCTCTCAGAAATCAGTTTTCAGTCTTGTATGTTAACTCAATTATGAATGTAATCAGAGGTCTTTTGAAAGTTGTATATATAAGAATGTGTTGTTGTTCAGTCAATAAATCTCGTGCTTTAAAATAACAAGTAATTATCATTCTCTTATGGTAGTTCACAACCCAAAGACTTAGCCATACTCAGTTCCAAGTTGCAGAAATGAGAGCCAAGTTCTGAAGCATTATTTTAGGGCTGCATTTATTTTTAGCTTTTAGCTCATGTTGTTCTAGAGTTAGGATAAGGATGCTCTGGAGGAAGGGAGATGTACACATCAAGTGGCTTCTCTAAGAGATTGTGTATACCTTAACACTAGTTTCCCAGGAAAAAATATTCAGCTCATATTGCAGTGGTTTGCCTCGTCCATGAGTTTTGTTCAAGCATCTGTGTATTATTATATAATTTAGGCAAAACATGTAAAGCAAGGACTTGATCCTGACTTCAAGCTGATATGACTCAGATAAATCTTATCAAGATTTTGATGCATATAGTAAATCAAAAGAGTTTTGTTTGTAATGTGCTAATATGCTAATATTATATAATATTTGGATCATTCCCTTACAGGCATACTTAAGGATCCAGATTATGCTTTTCTGGGATGGACTTGCCTTTTTAAAAATACCGAGAACTTGCCTATATGTTTTCTTTCGCATAGCAAGACCATGTTCCATTTGGTGTTCATAACGGCAAAATCTTCATGCAAAATCTTGAAAAGTGAAAGTGTTAGCCACTTAATTGTGTCCCACTCTTTGCAACTCATGGACTATTAACCCACCAGGCTCCTCTTTCCATGGAGTTCTCCAGGCAACAGTGAAGTGAAAAGTGAAGTCGCTCAGTTGTGTCCAACTCTTTGTGACCCCATAGACACCAGATTCCTCCATCCATGGGATTTTTTAGGCAAGAGTACTGGAGTGGGTTGCCATTTCCTTCTCCGGGGAACTTCCAGACCCAGGGATCAAACCCAGGTCTCCCACATTGTAGACAGACGCTTTCCAGTCTGAGCCACCAGGGAAGTCCTGGAGTGGATTGCCATGCCCTCCTCCAAGGGATCTTCTTGACCCAAGGGTTAAATCCAGGTCTGCATTGCAGGCAGATTCTTCACTATCTGAGCCGCCAGGGAATGTGAGAGATAGCAAAAATTTATGTTTTATTTTTCACAGAGGATGCTAGATTTCTTGGGAAAAACACTCATATTGTGAATTTATATTTGGTTTTGTGAGTCAGGGCTCCCTGTACACAAAGGCAAATTTAACTTATAAGTTAATTATGATTATTCAGCCTTATGGGGGCCTAGAAGAACATAATTGAATTCCACAGAATGTCACCAAAACTCATTTATTGATTATGTTATCCTTGCCCACCCCCAACTTAATCATTTTAAAAATAGTAGAACTGCCTTAAGCAAGGTTAGAAGTTATGAATTTCATTTCCTTTAATTTCTGTTCATAGCTGCTGGCCACTGAAATAAGTAGTGCAGAGGGGAATCAGCAGCTGAATGTGCTGAAAGGAATCCACAAACTTGATTTTTTAAATGCTTCTGAAAATTTGTTATTTGATTAAGATAATGAGTCTCATGGTATGAGTATTGCACTCTGAAAATCATGTATTCTGAGTGTTGCTGATTGCTAGGTTTGAAATAATCATTTGTGTCCAGGGTTTGTTGCTGTGATGACATTTATTTTACTATGGCCATCATTATCATCATCAACAACATCAATATATAAAAGCCCAGCTTGCCATGTTCTATATGACCCCAGTTTAGGCCTTGCTTGGGCTGAATGGCCTTTCTCTCTTGGCGGTTAAGTCCATATGTGCCAACATATAGTTGATAAGAGACATAAAGATTAGAGACATAGAGTCTGTAATAGCCAAACATGAGAGGCTGGGGGATGACATGGCAGTCCTAGGAAGAGAAACCATTCTTTTAAAGGTGCTGAGCCTACAGGGAGCAGGGAAGTCCAGGAAATGAGAGTCATTCAATGTGGTGAACATAAGCACAAAGGAGGGAAAAATGGTGAGTGATGATGCTAGAGAGGAAGACAGTGTCCAAAGCAGATCATTTGGGAAACTATTCAGTAAATTCGGACATTATTCTGGGAAGGTACTGAAGAATATTAGGAAAGAAGACAATATCATTTTTGTGTTTTAAGCATTTTTCAATGCCTTGGATAGAGAGTGAAGAACAGTGGTAGGTAAGTTAGTTAGGAGACAGTTAACAGCAGTCGAAGTGAGAGCTGATGGAGGCAATGATGTCAGTGATGACAGGAAGGAGTAGCAGATGTTTAGAGTGTATAGCACAGAGTTATCTAGTCCTTAGATGAAGAGTGACGTGAGGGGGTCTGAAACCTGGACTCCTGCTTGGCTTATGGAAAGATGATTCTGATCAGGGAGAATGTTGATGAATTCCATGGTGGGAATGTTGTGTTTCAAGTACTAGCTGGAAATGCAAATGGAAATATCCAGAGGACTATTGGATAGAAAGATCTTGAATTCAGGAGGCGAATCTGTGAAAAGTTGTAGAACTGGCAAACCTCAGCACAGACCCTTGGAAATAAATGGAGTTCATCCTAACCGTGTGATTCAGAGAACAGACTTTTACAGAGTGGACAGAGAAAGTGTTCCAGACTAGGAAGCCAAACTGTATGTCTACAGCAATAGATTGATCCCAGAGAAGATAAACTCCCATGTGAAAAGTACCCTCCCTGTTTAGGAGGGAAGAAGACATTCTTATTAGTCCAGAGGTTATACCACAGGAATCTGCAGACAAACATTATTCTATTAATTTCCTCCCATATAGTTACTCTCTCATCACTTGTCCACCTTGGAAGCCTAGAACTAATCTTCTTTGTCATGTCATTTCTCTACAACTTCATTATCTTCTGTTAAACAGGCTTATAAAAGCTAGGATTTTGAGTACCATTTTGAGTTATTTCTTACTCAGTTTTCTCCAGGGTGATGTGCACTACAAACATTAATAAACTATTTTACTTAAAAAAAAAAAAGGCTAAAAAGGACAGATCAGAAAAGCAGAAACAAAATCTGAGGTGATGAGGAAGACAGGAATTAAGATATGGGAGCATTTCAAGGAGAGAGCATTCGGTAATGCAGAGAAATCAGACCACACTGTGACTGCAGGCTCAGTGAACTAGTGGTAATGAAATCCAATTGCAAGGGTCAAAGTGTAGGAGATGAGGAAATGGCAACAATACATATAAGCAGCACTTACAAGAAATTTGGCTGGTAAAAGGAAGGAGAGAAGTAAAACAAGATCCTTTACAAAAATGAATTTCCTTATACTATCAGTTAAGCTTAAATATTACTCAATATTGCAAAATAGTGTGTTTAAAACATAAATGGCTCTAGAGAATATTTCAAAGGAAATGCCTTTCTCTCTAATTCTTAAATATTTTGAACTTGTGCCAATGCTTAACATTTAAAATTCTTGTTTAGCATTTTCCTTTTCAACTTAACCATTTCCCTTAAATAAAAAAGTCAAATGTTTCTTCTAAGGGCATATTTGGCTCCACAAGCATGTGGCTTACAGCCATTTTTGTCATCAAAAGCCTTTTAGATTGCTAGCTTACACAGCCAACAAAGAGCGGGTATGTCAACTGCTCAACGCTAATGAGGGGAAAGGCTTTGATATGCCTTTATACCTTTCCTGGGCTTCCCTGGTGACTCAGATGGTAAAAATCTGTTTGTAATGCAAAAGACTTGGGTTCTAGCCCTGGGTTGAGAAGATCCCCTCGAGAAGGGAATGCTTGCCCATGCCAGTATTCTTGCCTGGAGAATTCCATGGACAGAGGATCCTGGCAGATTACAATCCATGGAGGGCAAACAGTCAGACACTGAGCGACCAACACTCACTAGTAACACTCAGTCCAGTTCAGTCGATCAGTCATGTCCAACTCTTTGCGACCCCATGAATAGCAGCACGCCAGGTCTCCCTGTTCATCACCATCTCCCGGAGTTCACTCAGACTCACATCCATCGAGTTCGTGATGCCATCCAGCCATCTCATCCTCTGTCGTCCCCTTCTCTTCCTGCCCCCAATCCCTCCCAGCATCAGAGTCTTTTCTAATGAGTCAACTCTTCGCATGAAGTGGCCAAAGTACTGGAGTTTCAGCTTTAGCATCAGTCCTTCCAATGAACACTCAGGACTGATCTCTTTTAGAATGGACCGGTTGGATCTCCTTGCAGTCCAAGGGACTCTCAAGAGTCTTCTCCAACACCACAGTTCAAAAGCATCAATTCTTCAGTGCTCAGCTTTCTTCACAGTCCAACTTTCATATCCATACATGACTACTGAAAAAACCATAGACTTGACAAGACGGACCTTAGTCGGCAAAGTAATGTCTCTGCCTTTGAATATGCTATCTAGGTTGGTCATAACTTATCTTCCAAGGAGTAAGCATCTTTTAATTTCATGTCTGCAGTCACCATCTGCAGTGATTTTGGAGCCCCCAGAAATAAAGTCTGACACTGTTTCAACTGTTTCTCCATCTATTTCCATGAAGTGATGGGACCGGATGCCATGATCTTCATTTTCTGAATGTTGAGCTTTAAGCCAACTTTTTCACTCTCCTCTTTCACTTTCATCAAGAGGCTTTTTAGTTCCTCTTCACTTTCTGCCATAAAGGTGGTATCATCTGCATATCTGAGGTTATTGATATTTCTCCTGGCAATGTTGATTCCAGCTTGTGTTTCTTCCAGTCCAGCATTTCTCACGATGTACTCTGCATAGAAGTTAAATAAGCAGGGTGACAATATACAGCCTTGACATCCTCCTTTTCCTATTTGGAACTAGTCTGTTGTTCCATGTCCAGTTCTAACGGTTGCTTCCTGACCTGCACACAGATTTCTTAAGAGGCAGGTCAGGTGGTCTGGTATTCCCATCTCTTGAAGAATTTTCCACAGTTTATTGTGATGCACACAGTCAAAGGCTTTGGTATAGTCAATAAAGCAGAAATAGATGTTTGTCTGGAACTCTGTTGCTTTTTCCATGATCCAGAGGATGTTGGCAATTTGATCTCTGGCTCCTCTGCCTTTTCTAAAACCAGCTTGAACATCAAGGAGTTCACGGTTCACGTATTGCTGAAGCCTGGCTTGGAGAATTTTGAGCATTACTTTGCTAGCATGTGAGATGAGTGCAACTGTGCAGTAGTTTGAGCATTCTTCGGCATTGACTTTCTTTGGGATTGGAATGAACACTGACCTTTTCCAGTCCCGTGGCCACTGCTGAGTTTTCCCAATTTGCTGGTATATTGAGTGCAGCACTTTCACAGCATCATCTTTCAGCATTTGAAACAGCTCCACTGAATTCTATTGCCTCCACTAGCTTTGTTCTTAGTGATCCTTTCTAAGGCCCACTTGACTTCACATTCCAAGATGTCTGGCTCTAGGTGAGTGATCACACCATTGTGATTATCCAAGTCGTGAAGATCTTTTTTGTACAGCTCTTCTGTGTATTCTTGCCACCTCTTCTTAATAGCTTCTGTTAGGTCCATATTTCTGTCCTTTGTCGAGCCCATCTTTGCATGAAATGTTCCCTTGATATCTCTAATTTTCTTGAAGAGGTCTCTAGTCTTTCCCATTCTGTTCTTTTCCTCTATTTCTTTGCACTGATCACTGAAGAAGGCTTTCTTATCTCTTCTTGCTATTCTTTGGAACTCTGCATTCAGATGCTTATATCTTTCCTTTTCTCCATGGCTTTTCACCTCTCTTCTTTTCACAGCTATTTGTAAGGCCTCCCCAGACAGCCATTTAGCTTTTTTGCATTTTTTTTCCATGGAGATGGTCTTGATCCCTGTCTCCCGTACAATGTCCCGAACCTCATTCCATAGTTCATCAGGCACTCTATCTATCAGATCTAGGCCCTTAAATCTATTTCTCACTTCCACTGTATAATCATAAGGGATTTGGTTTAGGTCATACCTGAATGGTTTTCCCTACTTTCTTAATTTAAGTCTGAATTTGGCAATAAGGAGTTCATGTTCTGAGCCACAGTCAACTCCTGGTCTTGTTTTTGCTGACTGTATACAGCTTCTCCATCTTTGGCTGCAGAGAATATAATCAATCTAAATTCAGTGTTGACCATCTGGTGATGGCCATGTGTAGAGTCTTCTCTTGTGTTGTTGGAAGAGGATGTTTGCTATGATCAGTGCATTTTCTTGGCAAAACTCTATTATTCTTTGCCCTGCTTCATTCCGCATTCCAAGGCCAAATTTGCCTGTTACTCCAGGTGTTTCTTGACTTCCTCTTTTTGCATTCCAATCCCCTATAATGAAAAGGACATCTTTTTAGGTGTTAGTTTTAAAGGTCTTGTAGGTCTTCCTAGAACCGTTCAACTTCAGCTTCTTCAGCATTACTGGTTGGGGCATAGACTTGGATTACCGTGATATTGAATGGTTTGCCTTGGAGATGAACAGAGATCATTCTGTCATTTTTGAGATTGCATCCAAATACTGCATTTCAGACTCTTCTGTTGACCATGATGGCTACTACGTTTCTTCTGAGGGATTCCTGCCTGTAGTAGTAGATATAATGGTCATCTGAGTAAAATTCACCCATTCCAGTCCATTTTAGTTCGCTGATTCCTAGAATGTCGACGTTCACTCTTGCCATCTCTTGTTTGACCACTTCCAATTTACCCTGATTCATGGACCTGACATTCCAGGTTCCTATGCAGTATTGCAGTTTTCCCTGCTTTCTTCAATTTCAGTCTGAATTTTGTTATAAGGAGTTCATAATCTGAGCCATAGTCAGCTCCTGGTCTTGTTTTTGTTGACTGTATAGAGCTTCTCCATCTTTTGCTGCAGAGAATATGATCAATATGATTTTGGTGTTGTCCATCTGGTGATGTGTAGAGTCTTCTCTTGCGTTGTTGGAAGAGGGTGTTTGCTATGACCAGTGCATTATCTTGGCAAAACTCTATTAGTCTTTGTTGCTGCTAAGTTGCTTTAGTTGTGTCCGACTCTGTGCGACCCCATAGATGGCAGCCCACCAGGTTCCCCCATCCCTTGGATTCTCCAGGCAAGAACACTGGAGTGGGATGCCATTTCCTTCTCCAATGCATGAAAGTGAAAAGTGAAAGTGAAGTTATTCATTCATATCCGACTCTTCGTGACCCCATTGACTGCAACCTAGCAGGCTCCTCCGTCCATGGGATTTTCCAGGCAAGAGTACTGGAGTGTGGTGCCATTGTCTTTACCCTGCTTCATTCCATGTTCCAAGGCCAAATTTACCTGTTACGCCAGGTGTTTCTTGACTTCCTATTTTTGCATTCTAGTCTCCTATAATGAAAAGGACATATTTTGGGGATGTTAGTTTTAAAAGACCTTTAAAAGGTCTTTAAAGGGTCCATTTTAGTTTGCTGATTCCTAGAATGTTGACGTTCACTCTTACCATTTCCTGTTTGACCACTTCCAATATGCCTTGATTCATAGAACTGACATTCCAGGTTCCTGTGGAATATTGCTCCTTACAGCATTGGACCTTGCTTCCATCACCAGTCACATCCACAGCTGGGTATTGTTTTTGCTTTGGCTCCATCCCTTCATTCTTCCTGGATTTAATTTTCTACTGACCTCCAGTAGCATATTGGGCACCTACTGATCTGGGGAGTTCCTCTTTCAGTATACTATCATTTTGCCTTTTCATACTGTTCATGGGATTCTCAAGGCAAGAACACTGAAGTGGTTTGCCATTCCCTTCTCCAGTCGACCACATTCTGTCAGACCTCTCCATCATGACCTGCCCATCTTGGGTTGCCCCGCTGGCATGGCTTCATTTCATTGAGTTAGACAAAGCTGTGGTCCTAGTGTGGTTAGGTTGACTAGATTTCTGTGAGTATGGTTTCAGTGTGTCTGCCCTCTGATGCCCTCTTGCAACACCTACCATTTTACTTGGTATCTCTTACCTTGGGTGTAGGATATCTCTTCATGGCTGCTCCAGCAAAGCATAGCCACTGTTCCTTACCTTGGATGAGGGGTATCTCCTCCCACCACCCTTCCTGACCTTCAGCGTGGGATGGCTCTTCTAGGCCCTCCTGCGCCCAGGCAGCCACAAATCCTTGGATGTGGGTTGCTCATTCTGGCCTCCACTCCTGGCCTCAGGCGCCACCCCTGGCCTCGGATGCGGGGTGGCTCCTCTTGGCCGTCGCCCTGGCCTCAGACGTGGGGTAGCTCCTCTTGGCCGTTCCTACGCTGTCGCAGCCTGGCACTCTAGGTCGCTATCCCTGACCTTGGACATGGGGTAGCTCTTGGCTGCGTTTAGTGTGCCGGCTGCTGCCCCCACCGCTTTACTTGAACCAATATGACAGCCTTGGCTGTTGCAATGAGTAGATTTGGGATAAATATATGAATATAAATATAAATGCACACATAGAACTTTTATTTGCAAAAACAATTATATTCTAAAACTACTATGATGATCCTCTTCAAACAAACTCAAAAAGAAAAAAAAGAGAGAGAGAGAGAGACTGTTTTCTGAATGTCTCCTTCTAAAGAACTGGTTCCAAACTTCCCACACACCTTTGATTGACTACACAAGTTGTATGTTGTAGAAAATCAGTAGTGACTTTTTTTGTATTTTAGTGGCAGCTTTATACCTACTTCAAAATTTAGAGACTAACAAAACTTTGATGTTTTTACTTGTTTCCTCTCCATTTTTACTTTGGTTATATAACTTCAATTGCATATACCTATTTTCTTGTCAAAACTTTCCATTAAATGTTATTTCCTATCAACAAAAAATGTGCAGAGAAAATAATATTCATACAAATAGACTAACAGAAAAAAATAATGTTCATATGAATAAACTCACAAATATAACATTATAATACTGTAGGGAAAATGAAATCATTTCTTAATCAACATATTAAATTAAAGTGACAAAAGATTAAACTTCAATCACATAAAAATGCCAAAGACCTATGTCTCATCTGGATGGCTAATCATGATTGAATCAGTATTGTTTAACTTCAAGTCTATTAAACAAAACTAAAAATGGAGGAGAACTGAGAGTATTCTTGTTTGTTTTGTATTGTTTTCTTTTTCAGTAAAAAAAAATGAGATGAATGTGGATAACAAGAATTTCTGTGTATTTTACTTTGTTTTAGAATAAGAATGAAATAGACTTAGAAAGAGATATACCCTGAGAAGTGAAGAAATAATGCTAAATCATTTCACAGAAGCTGCTGGTAACATTTAAATATTGGTGAAAATGTCCAATTAAAAGAGTTCTATTATATCTTTGTGCACTATTATAAAATATTGGCTAATGTAGTACACAGGTTTGCAATGTTCAAAGTGTGTTCACTTGCTGTACCTCTTCCATTTTCATAAACTTCTTGTACAGTACTCATTACCTATGCTCAGTATAAAATCTGAGCATATTCAGATTTTGGTATCTATGGGAAGTCTTGGAACCAGTCTCCAAGAATACCTATGGATGACTACAGTTACGGATAAGAAAAACAAAGTAAATTTGAAGGCTTCTACTTCTGGTAATAATAGAGTAGCTAATTCAACCAACACTCTTGCTAAAGAATACTTGCAAAGCTGAATAAAGTGTTTCTTAAATCTCTTTGATGACATTGGACATTAGAAAAATGGGAAAGAATTACTGGGATAAGATGTGGCAGGAAGCTGATGCCCATGGAAGTGAAGCCAGAATTCTGGGGTTGTTTTTCCTCCTAGGCAAACTTGGTGATATCAGTGGGAGGAGCTGAGAATCTTTTGTGACAATGTGGATGGACCTTAAGGGTGTAATGCTAAATGAAATAAATCAGACAGAGAATGACAAATACTGTATGATATCACTTACATTTGAATCTAAAAAAACAAAAACAAAAACAAATTCAATTCAAACAGAAATTAGAATGGTGGTTACCAGGGACTGGAAGATGGGGGAATAGACGAGACATTGGCCAGGGATATAAACAGCCAGTTTTAAGATGAATAAATTTAGAATCTAGTGTACAGCATGGTGATTATAGTCAATAAATACTGTATTATATATATACTTGAAAGTTGCTGAGAAAGTAGATCTAGAATGTTCTTACCACACACACACAAAAAATGGCAACTATGTGACTGGATGGAGATTCTAACTAATGCTGTGATGGTAATCATTGTATGTCTTAAACATGCACAATATGTCAACTATATGTCAAAGTTGAGGGAAAAAAAGAATTAATGGTGGTTTTGACTGTCTCACTGAGCTGGTGAGACAGGAATTAGAATTTTCACATTTGGGAGCCTTGGTGAAAACTTTTTGCATATAGTTAGAATCATGAATGTTGAAACTCTAGGAATAAAGATAAATTGCAAGTAAACAGACTGCACCGAGGACCATAGTACAGTTTTGAATAACTCCAGAGCCTGGAATTATACTCCTGGCAAGATGGAATATATCATTCTGGCCTCAAATTATTTCTGCAAGCAATTTTACTAGTAAAATTAAAGGCAACATATCAAAGTAACCAGGCATAAACAGAGACAAGTCAACATGAGTAGACACCAATGGAAACAACAAAAAGAAGCAGAACCACAGAACCACAGGGGCTTCAGATAATGAAACCATCAGATACAGACTCTAAAACAATTATTCTTACTATATTAAGAGATATAAAAGACAAATTAAAACTTCAACAGAGATTGGAGGCTATAAAAGAAAACCTGATTATAATTGTAACACTGAAAATATAATAATTAGAAAAGTAATGAGGTTAATAACAGATTAGACTCAGCTGTAGAATTAGTGAAGCAGAAATTAGAGAGAGAAAAAAATTCTAGACTGAAGCACATAGTGGTAAAAAGATGAAAACAGAATATAAGGTCCACTGGTATCTGAAAGTAAAGTGTTTCTACTAAAACTTTCATATGCCAAAATGGTGTAAAATGAAGAAGCAATCAGCTTTTTAGTAAAAGCTGAAAATCCTCTTAAGAGTTCTTTTGGTTAATGAAAATAGGTGCTAATACAGGACTTTCCCAAAAGCAAAGGTGTATAAAGCAAACTTTTGTAAAGCAAGGATACCTGTAGTGAGTATGAGACATAGAGGTACAGTGAGAAGATGTAATATATGTGTATTAAAGTCCCATAAGAGAGAAGAGAGAAAATAGGATAGAAGTAGCAATTGAAGAATTATGAATAGTAACTTCCCTAAATTGATGGGATACATAAAGAAATCTGTTAAACTTCAAAGCGAGATAAACTATATTTTAAAAATCTACATGTACAGATCAAAACAAGTCTGCTAAAAATCAAAAGCAGTGAAAAAGTCATGAGTAGTAAAACCAAAGCAAAACTTATAGAGAAAATTTGATTGACAGTTGACCACTCAATAAAAATACTATATACATGAAGAACATGGAATAAAATCTTTTTAAAGCCATTTAAGAACTTGTTTACTTCCTTGTTTATTTTTTTGTTAGTTTTAAATTGAGATGTAATTAGCATATGGCCCTATTTAAATTTTAGTTGTCCACCATAATGATTTGATATGTATATACACTGGGAAATGATCCCCACTAAGTCTAGTTTACTGTTAGTCTTTTCCAAGGGGCTTCCCTGGTGGCTCAGATGGTAAAGAATCTGCTTGCAATGCAGGAGACCCAGGCTGGAAAAGACCCTGATGCTGGGAAAGATTGAAGGCAGGAGGAGAAGGAGACTCCAGAGGATGAGATGGTTGGATGGCATCATCGATTCAGTGGACATGAGTTGGAGCAAACTCTGGGGGACTGTGAAGGACAGGGAAGTCTGGCATGCTGCAGTCCATGGGGTCACAAAGAGGTGGACACGACAAGGGACTGAACAAAAACAACGTCAGTCACCACAGAAAACTACAATTTTTTTCTTTTGATAAGAATTTTTAAGGTGTACTCTCTTGGCTTCTTTCAAATGTACATTACAATATTATAAAATATAGTCAGCATTCTGTATATACCATCCTCCAGGCTGCATGAAGGTCTGTGTCCTACACACGCGTGGGAGAGGCTGCCATTCCACTATGGGTTGAAACATATTTGCCATACAAAAAAATGTTAGCGTGTCTTACAAGCTACATGAACGAACTTTTATAGAGACTGTAAAGTTATAAAGTTCACTTCATAATTGAAAGTTTGTACCATATAACCGCTTTCACCCATGTGGGACACCCTTCAACTCCCCTCCTCTCTGGCAAACCCCATTCTGTTCTGTGTGTGTGTGTGCAAGCTAAGTCGCTTTAGTCGTTTCCGACTCTTTGTGACCCTATGACCGTAGCCTGCCAGCCTCTTCTATCCAAGGGATTCTCTAGGCAAGAATACTGAAGGGGGTTGCCATGCCCTCCTCCAGGGGATCTTCTCTACCCATGGACTGAACCTGCATCTCTTAATGTCTCCTGCACTGGCAGGTGGGTTCTTTACCACACGTGCCTCACCTGGAAATCCCATTCTGTTCTCTGTAGGTTTTGTTTTGTTTGTTTCATCTGTTCATTTGTTTTGCTTTTAAGATTCCCCATATAAGTGAAATCCTACAATGTTTGTCTTTCTGTGTCTGACTTATTTCACTTAGCATACTATCCCCGAGGTCCATTCATGTTTCCAATGGCAAGATTTCATTCATTGTTATGGCTGTGTAGTATTTGAATATATATATGCTGCATCTTCTTTATCCATTTATTCAGAAGTGGATGGTTAGGTTGTTTTCATATCTTGGCCACTGGAAATAATGCTCAATGAACAATGTACACTTATCTTTTCAAATTAGTGTTTTCATTTTCTTTGGTTAAATGCCCAGAAGTCAGGCTTCCCTGGTGCCTCAGTGGTAAAGAATCTGCCTCTAGTGCCTGGGAGCTGAAACTACTGAGCCCATGTACTGCAGCTACTGAAGTCCGTGCACCCTAGAACCTGTGCTCTGCAACAAGGAAAGCCACCTCAATGAGAAGCCTGTGCAGCTAGAGAGTAGCCCTACTTGCCACAACTAGAGACAAGCCCACGCAGCAGTGAAGACCCAGCACAGCCAACAGTAAATAAATAATTAAAATTATAAATACCTAGAAGTCAAATTGCTGGATCACATGGTAGTTCTGTTTTTTAGTTTTTTGAAAAACCTCCATATTGTTTTCCATAGTGGCTGTACCAGTGTACATTCCCCTCAACAGTGCACAAGGGTAAACTGTTTTCCACACCCTCTCCAACATATGTAATTTGTAGACTGTTTTAAATTTATGTATTTTTAATTGAAATATTGGTTTGATATGTGTCATAAATCGACATGAATTAGCCATAGGGGTGCATATTCCCCCTCCCTCTTGAACCTCCCTCCCACCTCCATCCCTCTAGGTTGTTATAGAGTCCCACTCTGAGTTCCCTGAGTCTTACAGCAAATTTCTATTGGCTATCTGTTTTGCGTATGGTGGTGTATATGCTTCCACCCTATTCTCTCTCTTCATCTCACCTTCTTCTTCCTTCCCCACACACTTGCCCATAGGTCTGTTCTCTATGTCTGTGTCTCCATTTCTGCCCTGCAAACAGGTTCAACAGTACCATTTTTCTAGATTCCACATATATGCATTAATATATGGTATTTGTTTTCCTCTTTCTGACCTACTTCACTCTGTATAACAGGTTCTGGGTTCATCCGCCTCCTTAGAACTGATTGAAGCATGTTCCTTTTCATAGCTGAGTAGTGTTCCATTGTATATATGTACCAAGCTTCTTTATGCATTCATCTGTCGATGGGCATCTAGGTTGCTTCCATATCCTGTCTATTGTAAACTGTGCTGCAGTGAACATTGGGGTATATGTCTTTCAGTTTTGGTTTCCTCAGAGTATACACTTAGAAGTGGTATTGCTGGGTTCTATGGTGGCTTTATTCCTAGTTTTTTAAGGACTCTCCATACTGTACCATCTTCCATAGTGGCTGTATCAGCTTGCATTCTCACCAGCATTACAAAAGTGTTCCCTTTCTCCAACCTTCTCCAGCACTTGTTGTTTGTGAATTTTTTGATGATGGTCTTTCTGACTAGAGTGAGATGATATATCATTGTGGTTTTGATTTGCATTTCTCTAATAATGAGTGATGCTGAGCATCTTTTCATGTGTTTATTAGCCATCTGTGTCTTCTTTGGAGAAAGGTCTGTTTAGGTCTTTTGCCCACTTTTTAACTGAGTTGTTTGTTTTTCTGGTATTAAGTTGTATGAGCTGCTTGTATATTTTGCAAATTAATCCTTTGTCAGTTGTTTCATTTGCTATTATTTTTCCCCATTCTGACAGCTGTCCTTTCACCATGTTTATAGTTTCCTTTGTTGTGCAAAAGCTTTTAAGTTTAATTAAGTCCTGCTTGTCCATTTTTATTTTTATTTCCATTATTCCACAAGGTGGGCCATTGAGCCTCAGGCAGCAGCTTTTACTGCACGCAAATATATACAGTCCCATAGGACCACAGTCATAATACCTGCTGGCCTCTAGACCAGATGATCTTGAGGTATCCTCTGGGCAACTATTGTAAAAATCAGGTCTCCAAGTGAGTGCATAATCTCCTTTCTGCACAGTACCATAGAGCTGCTCTCTCGGTCCTCACTAGTGAGGCCGAAGAAGAGCACAAAGATGGTGATCCCTAGCCTGCGTTCCCTGAGAGCATTACTGCAGCCTCTGGATACATGACAGACCTGAAACCTGCCTCTCAGGCTGAAGCTCCAGGAGAGTAAGTGGGCTTTTTTCACGGAAAGACTGGAGTGTGTATCAATCTTCTGTCTATGCAGTGCACTGGTGGTGGTAGCCCGTCAGAAAAATCAGGACAGTGGTAACCACTCTAGAGAAATGGATAAGGATCAGGTAGTGTCTGGGAGCAAAGTTTCTATTCTTGATGTGAGAAGAAATTACAAAGTTTACTTTGTGGTAGCTTATTAAACTGTATGTTTTTGTTTGCAGTAATTTTCAACATGTATGTTATATTTTATGATATATTATGTTCACAGCATAAAGCTCTAGCCAAAACCTGAGAACTGGATGAATGGCCATAACAAAATAGAACATCTATCCCCAAATGCCAACATTTTGGTTCCAAATTTATCTAACACTGAAGGAGCCATGGCTATGACATTTTCAGAAGCAGAAAACTGAGATAGATGATAGAAGCAAGATTCAAAACAGTCTTGACAGACTTTTAATTGTAGTCCCAACCTAGAAGAGGAAATGTTCCAGGGACCGTGTAGGTATCACACACCAAACATCGGTTGCCGGGTGTGAGCAGGGAAGGTTTCAGGGCTACTGCTGCCAAGAAGTGTTTCAGGAGGTGCCCAGGAGGGCACTGTGAGTTGGTCTGGCTTTGGGTCACTGAAGAGCACGATGCTCTTGCTCAAAGGGAATTGAAAACGCTCCCTCAGTCGCAGGAACACAGAACAGTTAACCCTCAGAGAGGGTCAGCAAAGGGAGCACACAGAGCACACTCACAGAGCCTTCAGGACTGAAATCCAAAGAGCAGCAGCAGCCCACAGCCCTTCGTATCACGTGGCAAAACAGGCAACCAGAGTCTGAGAGGAATGCAAGCCTAGGTACAGCAAAAACATTCTGCAAGCAAAACAATGGCTTACTGAGAACAGTGATATATCCTGAATCTATCATGGTCCAGACCCCTCATTATGGCCATCAGGGGACAAAGAAAAGGGGATTCAGAGGAACCAGAACTGAGATGGTTACCCCTACCAGCCTGGCAATCATGTTTGGAGAATATAAGACTATGTGATAAAATGTTTATAGTTCCTACTACACAATCCCAGTCCCATCATTCTTGTCAAATGTTCTGACTATGCCCATAAAGTTTTGACTTAAAGAGCCCTTCCAGGTGTTGTTAAATACAGATGCCAGAACCTACCTGACTCACTCAAGAGAGACCCTGGTCCTCCATGTGAGCGAGATGACAGACTCCCTCAAGAGTTCTATCAACAGCCCTTTATCCTTTCTGGCTCAAGTCTGAGGTGATCATAAATCAGTTTCACCAGCACAGCAGAGGTGAGAACTAGTCTAAGACATAATTGTCACTTTGTCTGAAACCTGACTCTGGCAAGGCAGGAACTAGGTCTGTCTTGATTCTTTCTTAATCCTCGGGGCCAAACCCCAATTAACACTCACATGTTACTGATGAAAGAGAGAGGAAATGGTGGTAGGCAGAGAGGCAGAAAGGAATGAGGGAAAAATCGGGTAAAAACTCCCATGCCTTACAACCAGCTATAATGTCAGTATCTGACCACATTATAATGTGACTCAAGCAAGCATATCATTAGACTGCAACAAGTGAAGCTCAGACTCTAATCAAAGGGAGAGAACAAGTCAATTCCACTCTAGTGGGACCAGATCTAAGCTTGGCGTTCAATGCTTGGTTGCCACATTTAGAAAGCACATTATGACAGTTAAGTTCAGGGCAATGATCTAAGTGGTGAGAAGTGTACAAACCAAGGCCTACCCAAGAACAGGTTAAGAAACCAGGGCTGTGTGGCTCGGGAAGGAATGTGCACAGATGACCGTGCCCCATGTGCGGAAGGGATGGGCTGTCAGGCAGAAGGTGTAGGTGTATTTCGCAAACCTAAACGTACATCCATATCATCTGTTAGTGCAAAAATACCATTGGCTCAGCCTGTTCAGGCTGACTGAATCAGAACCTCCCAAGAGCGTGTGTGAACATGTTTTGCACAAAGATCTTTAGATCACTCTGGTCTTCGCCACAAAGCTGAAGTTAAGAACCACCAGTATAGGGAATGTAAATTGATACAGTCACTTTGGAGAGCAGTATGGATATTCCTTAACACACTAGGAATAAAACTACCATATGACCCAGTAATTTTACTACTGGGCATAATACTCTGAGAAAACCACAATTCAGAAAGACACATGTATACAAATGTTAATTGCAGCACTAGTCACAATAACCAGGATATAGAAGTAACCTAGATATCCATCAACAGATGAATGGATAAAGAAAGTATGGTACATATATAAGTGGAATATTACTCAGCCATAAAAAGGAATGGATCTGAGTCATTTGTAGTGAGGTGGATGGACCTAGAGCCTGTTAAACAGAGTGAAGTATGAAACAGAAAAACAAATATCATATATTAACACATATATATGGAATCTAGAAAAATAGTACTGATGGACCTATTTACAGAGAAGAAATGGAGACGATGACATAGGGAACAGACTTGTGGGCATGGCCGGGGAAGGAGAGGGCTGGACAAATTGAGAGAGTAGCACTGACATATACACACACACACACACACACACACACTACCAAGTGTAAGATAGATAAGGAGCAGGAAGCTGCTATGTAGCACCGGGAGCCCAGCCTCACACTCTGTGATGACCTCGAGGGGTTGGATGGGAGGAGGAGGGAGGCTCAAGAGGGAGGGGAGAGGTATATATAAAGGTATGACTGATTCCAGTTGATGTATGGCAGAGACTACCACAGCACTGTAAAGCAATTATCCTCCAACTGAAAAAAAAAAAAAAGAAAAGAAGAATCACCAAAGTAGACCTAATTGCTTGTCCATTTGAAAGTCTCTGGACTTTCATTTGTGTAAAAATTACAGGGAGATACATATGAGATAAAAAAAAAAATAGTCTTGTGAGCAAATGTTCTGAATATCTGAATTGGTAACAAAGTTGTTTTTGAAAACTCTTGGACATAAACAGACTAAAAAACAGCAACAAAACTTCTGAGGATCCAGTTAAATAATACCTGTTCTTGTGTAAGGCCACTGTAAAAACTTGAAGTGATTCCTGAGGTTAAGGTTTTTTGAGATGAGGTATACAACTGCAAAGAGTTGACACAACTGAGCGACTGAACTGAACTGAACTGAACTGATATAAGTGCCTCCCTTATCTAAAGCTCAGATTCCCAGCAGCCTTAAGCTTTTGGAATGCAGGTATTCAGAGCTTTACTGAAAGCTTAGCAGCTTGATTATCTGTTTCCTTCCCAGCCTGCATGAGATTAGGAGTAAATAAGAAGTAAGAATGAGAAGGCTACTGGAAGTCACACTCAGTGACAGTCACAAGAGTGAGCACAGAGGAGGAAGCAGAAAATGTAAAAAGCAATAGAAATCTGCTACTGCACATTCTTCAGTGTCCAAGATGATGTCCCTTAGACAGCTGAAAGTACTCGATTTATGATGGGCATCCGTCATAAAAAGGCAGTTTTCATAGACTAGTAGAACTTTAGGGAAAAAAAATTATTTCAACTTTAGAAAAAAAAATTTTTTCCTGTTAAATGAAATATAATATTCATACAGAAAAGTGTCATATCAAAGGCATATTGGAATAAATTAAGAAACTGGGATTAACACACACAACTATATATAAAGTAGACAACCAACAAGGACCTACTGTATAGCCCAGGGAAATATACTTAATATTTTGTAATAACCTATAAGGGAAAAGAATCTGAAAAAAAAATAGATGTATCTATATATAAATATATATATAACTGAATCACTTTGCTATATACCTGAAACTAATATAATTGTAAATCCAGTATACTTCAATAAAAAAGAATTTTTTTAAAAACACCCATAGCTTACTGAATTAAAAAACACCTAAACACACCATGTAACCAACATCCAGATTAAACAACAAATGAAAGAAAGAAAACCCCAAACAAAATTTAAAAGACCACTTGTGGCAACCAAACTCACCTATTCTACACCTTTCCCATCACTACACTCTCCCAAAGATAGTGGCTGTCCTGGTAACGGCACTGTCTTTGTATCTCAAGTGTATAAACTCACACAATATGTGCTCTTGTAATATTTTTTAAACTTTTTATTTTATATTGAAGTATAACTGATTAACAATGTTGTGACAATTTCGAGTGAACAGCAAAGGGACTCAGCCGTACATATACATGTGTCCATCCTCCCCCAGATCCCCCCCCTATGCAGGCTGCCACGTAACACTGGGCAAAGTTCCATGTGCTATGTAGCAGGTCCTTGTTGGTTGTTTTAAATGCAGCAGTATGTACTATATGTGGAGAAGGCCATGGCACCCCTCTCCAGTACTCTTGCCTGGAAAATCCCACGGACCAAGGAGCCTGGTAGGCTGCAGTCCATGGGATTGCCAAGAGTCAGACATGGCTGAGCGACTTCACTTTCCCGTTTCACTTTCATGCATTGGAGAAGGAAATGGCAACCTACTCCAGTGTTCTTGCCTGGAGAATCCCAGGGACAGGGGAGCCTGGTGGGCTGCCGTCTATGGGGTCGCACAGAGTCGGACATGCCTGAAGTGACTTAGCAGCAGCAGCAACAGCAGCAGCAGCAGCACATATACATAAATTCTTTCTGTTAAATTTTATTTTTGTTTCATGATTATTTATTTTTAAATGACTCCCAGGATGTGACAATGACTTGTCACACAAATGACAAAACGAGGAAGCCACAGCTCTTGATTTCTGGACCAAAGCTAATTTTAAAACTTTCTCTTTTTACAAAGATTTTATTTCATTAGAAAGTCTTTAGAATATGTTTTCATCTAAAATGGTATTTCAACTATATAAATAACCGAAGACACAAAGGTAGAAAACAATAAAATTAAATACCTAAATAATCTATTAATACATGAAACAAGTAGCCCAAATATCAGGTTTTGTCTGTTTATTCTCACATGCAGACCAGATGTAGATAAATTATTGTTTTGAAAAATGATCATTTTATTTTGATTTCTTCTGTGCCTCCATGGAATTAATTTTCCCTAATTTGTCAATTTTTAAAAGGCTAAATTATCATTATGAACTATTGTCCTTGGTAATTAATTCTCATCTTTGCATGAACTAGTACTGTGACCAATATGGCAGCACAAATGGCTGAGAAAGCAAACAAAAAAATTAGTAAATTGACTCCAGAAGGCTAAAGTTACAGTCTTTGCATCAAAGATTAAATATGCTTTCTCTAAAATCAAGGGTGATGTCAGTCACACCCTTGGCCGTCACTTGCCAGTTCAATGGTCCCACTTGGTCTTGGCATAAAACTTGTCAGTTTTACTTTCATGCTCCCATTGCTATAAAAACCCTAATATTAATAATGTATTATTTTGGAGACAGCCTAAAATCAGGGACAGAATTGATCACTCTAAGGTATAAATTAGAACAGATTTATTTTCAGAGATAAAAGAACTCCTACATGGCATGAGAATTATTCTTAAAATTGTAAAGAGAAATGTCTGAATCAATAATGTCCTATTTGCCTGGTGTTTCTATGACCTGTTTGAGGAGCATTGGTGAATGTGATATCCTGTAATACTCTTTTATAGGTTTGTGATTATCTTTTTTATCTTAAGTTTGTGATTATTTGTTTCTTAAAAACTTTATTCATCATCATCATCATCATCATCATTGCTGCTCTGGGTCTTTGTTGCTGTGCCCAGGCCTTCTCTAGTTGCAGTGAGTGAGGACTACTCTTTGTTGTGGTAGTGGGGACTACTTTTCTCACTCTGGTGGCTTCACTTGTTGCAGAGCACAGGTTCTAGGGGATCAGGTTTCAGTAGTTGCAGCATGCAAGCTTGGTAGTTGTAGCAACTGGGCTTAGCTGTTCCATAGCATGTGGAATATTCCAGGACCAGGGATCAAAACCATGTCCTCTGCATTGGTAGGCAGTCTTATCCATTGCACCACCAGGGAAGTCTGAATGCAATTTCTTTTTATCTGGCCCAATTCAGTGTTGCGCTTTAGCACAAACTGCAACGTTCATTACATTCAGTTTAGTTCAGTTCAGTCGCTCAGTTCATCCGACGCTTTGCGACCCCATGAACTGCAGCACGCCAGGCATCCCTGTCCATCAGCAACTCCCGGAGTCCACTCAAACCCATGTCCATCAAGTCGGAAATGCCATCCAACCATCTCATCCTCAGTCATCTCCTTCTCCTCCTGCCCTCAATCTTTCCCAGCATCAGGGTCTTTTCAAATGAGTCAGCTCTTTGCATCAGGTGGCCAGAGTATTAGAGTTTTAGCTTCAACATCAGTCCCTCCAATGAACACACAAGACTGATTTCCTTTAGGATGGACTGGTTGGATCTCCTTGCAGCCCAAGAGACCCTCAAGAGTCTTCTCCAACACCACAGTTCAAAAGCATCAATTCTTTGACGCTCAGCCTTCTTTATAGTCCAACTCTCACATCTATATGTGACCACTGGAAAAACCATAGCCTTGAGTAGATGGACCTTTGTTGACAAAGTAATGTCTCTGCTTTTTAATATGCTGTCTAGGTTGGTCATAATTTTCACTCCAAGGAGCAAGCGTTTTTAATTTCATGTTGACTTGTTAATTTGACAAGCATTATACTACAAAATTGAATTCATGCAAGTGTCTTTTATTTAAATCTAATATCACAAGTTTAGAATAATACCTTGGTTAAGGCCTATCAATGACTTCCCTAGTGGCTCAGATGGTAAGGAGTCTGCCTACAATGCAGGAGAACTGGGTTCAATCTCTGGATTGGGAAGATCCCTAGAGAAGGAAATGGCAACCCACTCTAGTATTCTTGCCTGAAAAATCCCATGGATGGAGGAACCTGGCAGGCTACTGTCCATAAGGTCACAAAGAGTCAGACACACTGTTAGCGAAAATCTGTAGTGCAGAAAAGAGTAACTTGAGTACATAGTTGGCAGTCAGATAATATGAAGGAAAAGAGCCAATCTAGTTGTATAAATAAAGTAAAAAGGACACACAATGAAACAATATAATCTCAATTTTCATCTCAGGGGTCTCCTGTGAAGACAATTTATATTTATATATATATATATATACACACACACATACATACATACATACATACATACATATATGCTAGTGGGAGCTCTTTCTTGATACTGTGTCTAAATTTATACTTTATAATTATGTAAGAGGCATATATAAACAAGCAATTTGTAGATGTATGTTTTTATGTATCCCTTTGAATCATTCCTTTGTATGAAACACTGATTTGAAAAGCATTTAAGGTGACAATTTTCAAATCTATTTTAAGAAACAGTTAACCTTTAGCCAAAGATTTAAAATTAATTTCACTTGGCTATTTGTCTTTTAAGACCCCATTCTAACCTCAGTACTCACAAGTTTTCTCCTGCAACATGACAGGGGATTCTAAAACTATCTCAAGGGTTTCACAAAATTCTTTAATCCAAGTCATTTCAATTTTAAGAGAAAAAATGTCAAAACATTATCTTTCAAGTGTGGGAAACTTTTACATGCTGAGCAACACTGGTTGAGTTACTTAAACAGCAGATTTAAAACTTGGAACAGTGACTTCCCTGGTGGTACAAGGGATAAGAATCCACCTGCCAATGCAGGGGATATGGGTTCAATCTCTTGTCCGGGAAGATTTCACATCCCTCGGAACGACTAAGCCCATACACCATGACTACCGAGCCTGCCTGCTGCAATTACTGAAGGCTGCACGCCTAGAGCCTGTGCTCAGCAACAAAGAGAAGCTGTGCACCAAAACGAAGAGTACCTCCTGCTCATCACAACTGGGGAAAGCCTGCACACAGCAATGACAACCCAGCACAGCCAAAAAAATGTGGAAGAGGTTTTTTTTTCCCTTTTGGAGGCACAGACAATTTCCTGTATGGAAAATGGCATGTGGTTGATGTAGCAGAACCTGTGTCTGTAAAACAGGACAATGGCATCAAGGAACAGTGCTTAGTATCAGTCTGAACATGGTAAACTATTTACTGTACGCTTATTTCCCAGCAAAGAGTTTATTTGCTTGGGAGTAGGAATGCCTCTGTGTATTTGTACACAATGCACATCATTTTGTTGCAGTTCAATTTCCCTGTGTAAAATGGTGACAAAACTTCCATTAGCATTTCTCATATTTAAAAACCTAGGCTTACAAAGACCAACTGGAAATTCTAAGGTAGTAGACAGCATGGCTTGAAAAAATGGAATAAGAGGAAACAGCAATGGTTCTTTTTCCTATCTTTCCACATCCTCAGTTCAATTCAGTCACTCAAGCATGTCGAACTCTTTGCAACCCCATGGACTGCAGCATGCCAGGCCCCCTGTCCATCACCAACTCCCAGAGCTTACTCAAACTCATGTCCATTGAGTTGGTGATGCCATCCAGCCATATCATCCTCTGTCATCCCCTTCTTCATCCTGCCACTTTCCAAACCTAACCAGACCCTCTTTCCCAATACCACCATTTCTGATGTTGGGTCATTACTAGAGAAAAAAGGAAGTGGTAGGAGTAAGAAATGGAAAAAATCTGAGGGTGAAGCAGAAGAGTGACTCTACATATCTAAAAGGAAAAATGGAAAATAATTTTCTCTAATTTCCTACCACAGTTCCTGAATTCCTATAAAAGACCTCAGAGAAACACCCAATTTCAGGATCATCCCCCAACTCATTCTCAGCAAACAGAAAATCAGGGTGGGACAAAGGAAGAAAAGACCAGAGAGAAACATATTCACAGAATCGAATTCCAGATGGGAAAGGATGAAGAAAAGCAAGTGGTGTTCTGGCTCTCCTTCTCAACTCGTCACGCTTTTTCCTTTGGGAGGAAAAGGAGGTGGTTCCTTCTGGATGTTCCAAGTCAGGGCAGACAATAAAGCATCACCACAGTGACAGCCCAGTTATTACTTTCCGGCTTGTGACCAAAATGAGACCCCAGCACGGCAGAGTTAAAATTCACAATCTCATCCGTGAAAGGATTTTCAGTACCAGACGTTTTGTTAGAGGTCTTTAAAAAAGAAATAGCCTAATGTGTTAATATTGAAAATAGATGCATGTAATTTGAAAGTGAGTATAAAATACCATGTGTATTAAATTAATAATGTTTCATTACTCACCCATCACAGGGTCATTATTTTAAATAACCATATTTCATTTCAGTGGACAGAGTGTAAATGAGTATGTATTTTTATGTAAAGTGGACCTGCATCATTATTTATTCATGAGTTTTAAAAGGATCATTATTTTTGACAGACAGCTCCTGTCAAAAGATTTATGCATAAGAGCTCATGTTTCCCCACAATAATCATCAATCAATAAACTTTAGAACCTGGTACTTAAAATTCAGTGTTATAGAGATGCACATTTTGCTCTAATTAAACACATGTTTGCATTTGGAAAATAAACTGCAACCTCAGTTCAATTAAATATAATCTGAAATATCAATACTGCATGTGTAGGGTGAGTCATGGTATTAGTTCGAGAATGTGCCTTGTTACATTTTAAGTGATTGCTTTGTTTCCACACACCAGACTCTTTCTTTATCCCTGTGGGGCAGGAGGGGACGCTTACAAGATTTAGCTTTTAACACTGTAATTGGTTATCAGTGAAGGTAGTTGGTGGTTTTCTGAGCAATGGATGCCATCCCTCCCTGCTTTAGACCTTGATTTTAAAGGACCTGGGAGGGAGTAAACTAGGCATTTCAATAGCACAGAAAATAGCACATGCCTTTCAGTATGAGGCTTGGAAATCAGTTCAGAAGATGGAACGAGATGATGTACAGATAATAGCATATAATTGCAAAACAGCAAAACTGTAACTGATACTGATGAAAAGGCTGATGGAAGACAATTTCTGAATTCCCAATAAGAACCAAAAAGGCAATGAGTTACCAGTGTGATACAAAGACTCGCTGCTCAGAGGCAAATTCATGGTGGTGATATAGCCTTAACCCCAGAGGAAATAATTGAAAGGCTTAGAAGTCTCCTGGGACCAGCTGGCCTTACAGGATTTCCATAGACATTCCGTTAATGTGCTTTCCCCAAACCACGCTGTCTGCAGATGAACTGATGATGGTCAAGACTATTATTAACTGATATGCTCTTTTGAATAATCTGAATCTGAAAGCTGGAGTTAAATATGGTTTCCTATTTGGCAAAGTCTATTTTCATATCTAGGTTTCTAGAATTTCGATTATTCATTATTTTGATGCATTGCTGCCATTAAACAGCAGAACTATCAGAGTTTGGAATTTGAAAGGGGTACATTTCTCTTTCCTGTTTTCCCCTCACAGGCACTAGCAATCATGGTAAAGCTTGGAGATAGACAGAGACCTCTAGGTAGGAGAGCACTTTTAACCTTTGTCTGGGAGATATGCAAATCCTATTTCAGGGCCAGTTTCTCATCCTGCGACTAAACAGCTAGGCTAATGAAGAAAATGTCAGGCCTTCCCTTGACAGCGAGAGGGTGGAGAAAGGGAAAGGGAAGGAGGAGGAGGGGGGAGGAGGAGGTCAGCTGAGAGAGCAGACTATGCTGGAAGAGAAGAAGGAAAGGAAGGAGTCCTGAGAAGCCTGGGAGCTGGGGTGCGTGCTCCAAAGGACACGTGCTAAAGCCAGCCTGTTGAGCAATGACAGGAATAATGTTGATCTTGTATTTTTCATTTGATTAAAAGTATAACATTAAGAGCTGTTCACAGAATTTCCCTCCAGGAAATAAATTATCAGCTTAAGAAGACATTAATAATGAATTCATTTACTTAAAGTAGGCTCTCTGGGTTGAGCTGGGGTGACTTGGGGAAGAGAGGTGAAGAAAGTGACACTTCTCTATTAGAGAAATGAACACTTTTGAGCTGTTTGATTTGGAGTCAACACTTTGAGGTCATTTTGGGGACATGGAAGAGGAATCTCATGGTTGGAGAATCAAAGACTTAGGAGGAAAAACCTGGTCAGTGAGAAATACTCTGAGTTAGGAATGCCTAAGACCAGGAGCTGAGTGTTTATTATAAACAACAGGTTTTAAAAAGTATTTGGGGAGGATTTCCCTCGTGGTCCAATGGTTAAGACTCCACCTTCTATGCTGGGGGCACAGATTTGATCCCTGGTGGGGGAACTAGGATCTTGCATGCCATGCAGCATGGCCAAAAATTAAAAGAAAAATAAAATAAAAAGTATCTCGGGAAAATGAGGACAAGGTTCTCTGCCACATGTTTGTATTGCACAGGAGAGAACAGCTGCAGAAGAAGAGATTACAAGTGTGGGGGAGGCAGAATTAGAGCAATCGAGAAAATGGGAGAGCAAGCAATAGAAAGCATTCGTAGAACTTTCAAGAAAGCTTTCCACGAGACATAGGACAGTCTTTGGGTAGGGTTGATGGGGAAGAAAACCGATTTCTTTATGGATTTTTTTCAACTTAAAAAACATAGTAACCCAACTATATTGCCAATCAAATATATAGCCTTATAGACGAAGCATATATTTGCAAAAATTAAACTTGGTAATTTGGCACATTTCACTGCAAAGTATGTTGCTGGGAATTTTATTGTGGCTCATGCTTATCAGTTAAGACTTAGATCATTATAAACTTTTGCTGGATATATTTCCAAGGGACAGATTATCATCTTAAGAAAGGTGTCAGGTGTCAGTGGAAGGAAAGGAAGGTACCAAGGCACTGAGCTGCCCAGGATACCTAATAATCTTCCAGGTCAAAGGGAAAGACCTACTTCCCTTTTATGAGAACAACTGAATCGAGGGAAGTGTTTAGTATCCAGTTGGAGAGGGGCCCACAGAGTCAGAATTTCTGAAAGCTTCAAGGATGTAGATTTCTGTTTGTCAATACAGGAAAAGCTTTTATGCAGTGCATTTGAATGTGCTGGTTCAGTTCAGTTCAGTCGCTCAGTCGTGTCTGACTCTTTGCGACCCCATGAATTGCAGCACGCCAGGCCTCCCTGTTCATTACCATCTCTCGGAATTCACTCACACTCAAGTCCATCAAGTCTGTGATGCCATCCAGCCATCTCATCCTCTGTCGTCCCCTTCTCCTCCTGTCCCCAATCCCTCCCAGCATCAGAGTCTTTTCTAATGAGTCAACTCTTCGCATGAGGTGGCCAAAGTACTGGAGTTTCAGCTTTAGCATCATTCCTTCCAAAGAAATCCCAGGGTTGATCTCCTTCAGAATGGACTGGTTGGATCTCCTTGCAGTCCAAGGGACTCTCAAGAGTCTTCTCCAACACCACAGTTCAAAAGCATCAATTCTTCGGTGCTCAGCCTTCTTCACAGTCCAATTCTCACATCCATATATGACCACAGGAAAAACCATAGCCTTGACTAGACGGACCTTAGTTGGCAGAGTAATGTCTCTGCTTTTGAATATACTATCTAGGTTGGTCATAACTTTTCTTCCAAGGAGTAAGCGTCTTTTAATTTCATGGCTGCAGTCACCATCTACAGTGATTTTGGAGCCCCCAAAATACTGATTCTACTGATTCCCCATCTATTTCCCATGAAGTGATGGGACTGGATGCCATGATCTTCATTTTCTGAATGTTGAGCTTTAAGCCAACTTTTTCACTCTCCTCTTTCACTTTCATCAAGAGGCTTTTTAGTTCTTCTTCACTTTCTGCCATAAGCGTGGTATCATCTGCATATCTGAGGTTATTGATATTTCTCCCAGCAATCTTGATTCCAGCTTGTGCTTCTTCCATTCCAGCCGTTTCTCATGATGTACTCTGCATATAAGTTAAAGAAGCAGGGTGACAATATATAGCCTTGACATACTCCTTTTCCTATTTGGAACCAGTCTGTTGTTCCATGTCCAGTTCTAACTGTTGCTTCCTGATCTGCATACAGATTTCTCAAGAGACAGGTCAAGTGGTCTGGTATTCCCATCTCTTTCAGAATTTTCCAGTTTATTGTGATCCACACAGTCAAAGGCTTTGGCATAGTCAAAAAAGCAGAAATAGATGTTTTTCTGGAACTCTCTTGCTTTTTCCATGATCCAGAGGATGTTGGCAATTAGATCTCTGGTTCCTCTGCCTTTTCTAAAACCAACTTGAACATCAGGGAGTTCACGGTTCATGTATTGCTGAAGCCTGGCTTGGAAAATTTTGAGCATTACTTTACTAGCATGTGAGATGAGTCCAATTGTGCGGTAGTTTGAGCATTCTTTGGCATTGCGTTTCTTTGGGATTGGAATGAACACTGACCTTTTCCAGTTCTGTGGCCACTGCTGAGTCTTTCAGGATTTGAAACAGCTCAACTGGAATTCCATCACCTCCACTAGCTTTGCTCGTAGTGATGCTTTCTAAGGCCCACTTGACTTCACATTCCAAGATGTCTGGCTCTAGATGAGTGATCACATCATCACAATTATCTGGGTCATGAAAATCTTTTTGTACAGTTCTTCCGTGTATTCTTGCCACCTCTTCTTAATATCTTCTGCTTCTGTTAGGTCCAGACCATTGCTGTCCTTTATCAAGCCCATCTTTGCATGAAATGTTCCCTTGATATCTCTAATTTTCTTGAGGAAATCTCTAGTCTTTCCCATTCTGTTCTTTTCTTCTATTTCTTTGCATTGATCACTGAAGAAGTCTTTCTTATCTCTTCTTGCTATTCTTTGGAACTCTGCATTCAGATGCTTATGTCTTTCCTTTTCTCCTTTGCTTTTCGCCTCTCTTCTTTTCACAGCTATTTCTAAGGCCTCCCCAGACAGCCATTTTGCTTTTTGCATTTTTTTTTCCATGGGGATGGTCTTGATCCCTGTCTCCCATACAATGTCCCAAACCTCATTCCATAGTTCATCAGGCACTCTATCAGATCTACGCCCTTAAATCTATTTCTCACTTCCACTACATAATCATAAGGGATTTGATTTAGATCATACCTGAATGATCTAGTAGTTTTCCCTACTTTCTTCAATTTAAGTCTGAATTTGGCAATAAGGAATTCATGATCTGAGCCACAGGCAGTTCCTGGTCTTGTTTGTTGATTGTATAGAGCTTCTCCATCTTTGGCTGCATAGAATATAATCAATCTGATTTTGGTGTTGAACATCTGGTGATGTCCATGTGTAGAGTATTCTCTTGTTGTTGGAAGAGGGTGTTTGCTATGACCAGTGTATTTTCTTGGCAAAACTCTATTAGTCTTTTCCCTCCTTCATTAGTTGGTCACTATGTTTGTGTGTGTGTGTGTGTGTGTGAGAGAGAGAGAGAGAGAGAGAGAGACAGAGAGAGAAGCATATCTACTTTGAACTATTTAATTATTTATATTAATGTAAGTTTTATATGTCCTTATGCATTTGAAAATCTTCTGAGGTGGGGCCATAGTCTTTTCTTTGTGTTTGGATTGGTTCATGTATTTCTGGTTTTTTTTTTACACAATACTTACTTATAATCTGATCTTTTCAGTTACATCGACTTTAAAGTGGAGTAAGAAAATAAAGACATTTGCTCTATAATCTGAGTATTGCAGTCAATTCTAGGTTATATTTTCTGCCCAGTCTTTTACTGGCTGATTTTTCATTTTCCTATTTGAAATTAATTCTTTTTGACTAAGTTTTAAAAATTGAGTATTTGGAGAAAATAAGCTCAACATAAATATAAGTATAAAATTTTTGATACATTTTCCTGAACTGAACACACCTGTGTAACTGCTGCCTAGATCAAGAAGTAGAGCATTACTAATATCACCAAAACCCCTCTTCTACCACCCACTTACCCACTATCCTCCTCAAATAATAATTATTCTGATTTTGATCACCATAGGTCATTTTTATGTTTTTGGCTTTTTTTTTAAAATGGAATCATATGGAACATATTTTCTTTCGTGTTTCACCTCTTTTCCTTAAATTTGTGTCTGTGAGGCTCATGTAGGTTGTAGATATAAATGTATTTTTCTGTTTTCTATTTCTCTGAAGCATTCCTTTATAGAGCTAAACCAGTTTCATTCTACTAATAATAGATATTTGGATCACTCCTTATTTTTTGCTGTTATTGTGGTGCAGCTCTGTACACTACAGTACATGTCTTTGGGGAAACTGCCTTTGTCCCTTTGTCATGAGTAGATACTTAGAAGTCAAATAGCTGGCTCACGGTGGATACAATTTTCATCATTTGCAATGCTGAAACTTTCCCAAAGCGCTTGTATGCCTTCATATTCCTATGGTATATAAGGGTTATAACTACTCTATCCACTGTTAGTAGCACAAGGCACTGTCAGTCATTTTTATTTTAGCCATTCAGGTATACATGCAGTGGCATGAAGTCGTGGTTTAAATTCATATTTCCATGATAATTAAGGAGGTTGAGTACCTTTTCATATTAGTATCCTGATGTGTAAAATGACTAATTAGCTCACCAGTTTTTATTAGTTTTCTTACTGACTCATTAGTCAGTCAGTCCAGTCCCTCAGTAGTGTCTGACTCTGTGACACCATGGACTACAGCACACCAGGCTTCTCTGTCCAGCACCAGCTCCCAGAGGCTGCTTGAACTCACGTCCATCAGGTCAGTGATGCCGTCCGACCATCTCATCCCATGTTGTCCCCTTCTCCTCCTGCCTTCAATCTTTCCCAGAATCAGGGTCTTTTCCAGTGACTCCGTTATTTGCATCAGGTGGCCAAAGTATTGGAGTTTCAGCTGCAGCATCAGTCCTTCCAGAGAATATTCAGCACTGATTTCCTTTAGGATGGACTAGTTTGATCTCCTTGATGTCCAAGGAACTCTCGAGTCTTCTCCAGTACCACAGTTCAAAAGCATCAATTCTTTCGCACTCAGCTTTCTGTATGATCCAACTCTGACATCCATACATGACTACTGGAAAAGCCATAACTTTGACTAGATGGAACTTTGTCAGTAAAGTAATGTCTCTGCTTTATAATATGCTGTCTAGGCTGGTCATAGCTTTTCTTCCAAGGAGCAAGTGTCTTTTAATTTCATGGCTGCAGTCACCATCTGCAGTGATTTTTGAGCCCCCCAAAATAAAGTCTGTCACTGTTTCCATTGTTTCCCCATCTCTTTGCCATGAAGTGATGGGACAGGATGCCATGATCTTTGTTTTTTGAATGTTGAGTTTTAAGCCAGCTTTTTCACTCTCCTCTTTCACTTTCATCAAGAGGCTCTTTAGTTCCTGTTTGCTTTTTGCCATTACAGTGGTGTCATCTGCATATCTGAGGTTACTGATATTTCTCTCAGCAATATTGATTCCATCTTGTGCTTCATCCAGTCCAGAATTTCACATGATTTACTCTGCATATAAATTAATAAGCAGGGTGACAATATACAGCCTTAACATGCTCCTTTCACAATTTGGAACCAGTCTGTTATTCCATGTCCGGTTCTAGCTATTGCTTCTTTACTTGCATACAGATTTCTCAGGGGGCTGGTAAACTGATCTCTGATATTTCCATCTCTTTAAGAATTTTCCACAGTTTGTTGTGATCCATGCAGTCAAAGGATTTAGCCTAGTCAATGAAGCAGAAGTAGACGTTTTTCTGGAACCCTCTTGCTTTTTCTATGATCCAATGGATACTGGCAATTTGATCTCTGGTTCCTCTGCCTGTTCTAATTTCAGCTTGAACATCTGGAAGTTCTCAGTTCATGTACTATTGAGGCCTGGCTTGGAGAATTTTGAGCATTACTCTGCTAGTGTGTGAGATAAGCACAATTGTGCGGTAGTTGGAACATTCTTTGACATTGCCTTTCTTTGGGACTGGCATGAAAACTGACCTTTTCCATTTCTGTGGCCACTGCTGAGTTTTCCGAATTTGCTGACATACTGAGTGCAGCACTTTCACAGCATCATCTTTTAGGATTTGAAATAGCTCAGCTGGAATTCCATCACCTCCACTAAGTTTGTTCATAGTGATGCTAAGGCCCAGTTGACTTTGCACTCCAGGATGTCTGGCTTTAGGTGAGTAATTATGGTTATCTGGGTTATCATGATTATCTGGGTCATTAAGATCTTTTATGGATAGTTCTTGTATGTTTTCTTGCCACCTCTTCTTAATATCTTCTGTTAGGTCCATACCATTTCTGTCCTTTTAGTGTACCTATATTCACATGAAATGTTCCACAGTTTCTAAGTTATTTACCTGGATTGATTGTAATTTATATGGTTTTCAAGAGAACAAAAACTGTGTTTTCAGGCTCATATTTTATAAATTTTCTTCATATTTAATAACTGTCATGATTATAGGAATAAGAACAACTCCAAGAAACCTAAAGGACTGTGGATAAATATTCATTTCCTCTCTTAGGAACAGAATGGTTTAGGCATGTAGATTGTTTCTAAACAGAAGGTGAGTGTATGTGTGAGAAGTAGGCTGACATGTGCACTTGCAGCCTTATCTTTTCAAATTAGTGTTTTTGTTTTCTTTGGATAAATACCCAGAATTGGTCTCACTGGATCATTTGATAGTTCCATTTTTATTTTTGAGGAGCCTCCACACTGTCTTCTGTAGTGACTGCATCAGTTTACATTTCTACTAAGAGTATCTGAGAGCTCCTTTTTCTCTACAGTCTCAACAACACTTGTTATTTCTTATCTTTTTGATAATAGCCATTCTAATTGGTTTAATGTTTTATTTCACTATAGCTTTGATTTGCATTTCCCTGATCATTAGTGATGTAACTCTCCAGCTTTCCCAACATCACTTATTGAAGAGGCTGCATTTTCCCCATTGTGTATGCTTGCCTCCTTTGTTATAGAATAATTAAGCATATGTGTTGGGGGTTATTTCTGGACTTTCTGTACTGTTTCATTGATCTATGTGTCTGTTTTTATACCAAGACCATACTGTCTTCGGAGTAGGCAATGGCACCCCACTCCAGTACTCCTGCCTGGAAAATCCCATGGATGGAGGAGCCTGGTGGGCTGCAGTCCAAGGGGTCACTGAGAGTTGGACACAACTCAGTGACTTCACTTTCACTTTTCACTTTCATGCATTGGAGAAGGAACCACTCCAGTGTTCTTTCCTGGAGAATCCCAGGGACAGAGGAGCCTGGTGGGCTGCTGTCTATGGGGTCACGCAGAGTTGGACACGACTGAAGCGACTTAGCAGTAGCATACTGTCTTGGTTACTGTAGCTTTATAGTACAGTCTGAAGCCAAGAGTGTGATGTTAATATTACTGTGTTTGTGTCTATTCATTAGGTATATCAGATATGTCTCCCAGTTTTGAAAGAGTGGACTTATGTAGATGGCATCCTCTGGGGCTTGGTGGCATGGTCCTCTGGCTCACCAGAGCTAAGTGTCCCAGGGTATCCTCTGTGTGAGCTGTACACACCTTGCTGTTGTGTTTGGGCTATGTGGGTACTTGTGTGTGAGGTTGGTCTTGTCAAGCTGACAGAGAGGTCCAGCCACAGCTGCTGAAGGGCTGGATTCCAGAGGAAGAGCTGCTTTGAGGAGGCATGTCTGCTGGCCAAGGTACCCTGCAAGATGGGGTAGGGTAGGGTCCCTTTGGAGGGGTTGGTCAGGGCTGATGTGTTGGGCTGGCCTGTTCCTCAGGTAAGTGCAGAGGCAGAATGCATGCTGTTAGCTAGGCTGATGGAGAGTGACCGAAATGGCACTGCCGGCACCAGGATAACTAGGCGCAAGGAGAGTTATAAGAGAATGGTGCCCACCAGTGCTCGTGTACCTGGAGAAAGGTCCACCTGGTCCCTGACACATACCTGATCCAAGCACTTTTCAAACTGCTGTGTCTTCACTGAGAATTACGGAAAGTAAGTTTGTGCATGAGCCCTTCAAGAGTGGAATCTCAGTTTCCCATATCCCTCTGCCTCTCCCAGATGTAAGTCCTTCTTGTTTTCAAAGCCCGATATTATGGGGAGGTCCCCTGGGATGGGTGCCTGATATGGGATGCAGACGCCTTTCTCCTCTGGAGGAAACTCTGTGGCTGTGATAGCCCTCCTGCTGTGGTGAAGGGGGTTCTGACTACACTATGTCTCTGCCTCTTTTCTCATTTCAATGTGGCCTTTTCTTTATATCTTTAGTTGAAGGAAATCTGTTAGGCTCATCCTCAGGTAGTTTTCAGAGATAGCTGCTCCATCTGTAGTTGTACTTTTGGTATGTTTGTCTGAGAAGGTGAGCTCAGGATCTTATAACCTACCATCTTGATCCTGCCTTTGGAAGATTGTTTTTGTGTCAAACTAATCCTAGGCACAGAGTTTTAGCTCTCTGATCTCTTTTACCTTAAAGGACAATGTTTTCGCTTTGCCTAAAGAATCCTTAGACGGAGAAGGCAATGGCACCCCACTCCAGTACTCTTGCCTGGAAAATCCCATGGACAGATGAGTCTGGTGGGCTGCGGTCCATGGGGTCATGAAGAGTCAGATAAGACTGAGTGACTTTCCTTCACTTTTCACTTTCATGCACTGGAGAAGGAAATGGCAACCCACTCCAGTGTTCTTGCCGGGAGAATCCCAGGGACGGGGGAGCCTGGTGGGCTGCCATCTATGGGGTCACACAGAGTTGGACACGAATGAAAGTGACTTAACAGCAGCAGCAACGAATCCTTAGAACCTGCCCTTTGGCTCTGGTCCTGTATGTTTCAGTCCCTCATGCTCTGAGCTGAAGTGCCACCAAGAAATAAAACGTTTCTGTCACCCAAGGAAGTTCCTCAGGACCTCTTCCAAGCCAGCACACCTATCAACAGTCACTATTCTGATTCCTATCATGACAAATTTTAGTTTTTGCTGTTCTAGAACTTGGCCAGCCACAATATTAAGTATATCCCCTCATCTGTTATTGTGCTCACCTTTACCTGGGCTTGGTGAAGTCAGCTGAGGGTTCCATTTATTTCTCCAAACTCCCCCATACATTATGCTGGCTGCGTGGGGCTCTTACACTGCAGGCTGTCATGGAAACCTCATGATAGGGTTTCTGCCCTGTTATGGGGTGGAAAATGAAACAGTCTCTGAGATCCATTGTGGTATTTCACATAAAGTTTCTTCCAGACTGCAAGGGGCAGAGTCCTTGTGTTAGGGGAAGCACACTGATTGAAACCGCCCACCCTGGCCAGGCACCAAGTAACCATTTGCATGAGTTATTTTATGACAGGAGATCCTGATAAGGAATACGGAATTAACAAGCCACCACCAACTGGAAGGGTTCGGGAAAGGTCTAAAGGAGACACTGCGTATCTGTCCACTTCCCCAGAATCCCTCTCGCTAGCATCCATCTTGGCTGAGCGATCCGTGTGCCACCAGGAAAGACTCTGAATTAGAATGATTGGCCAAAGACTACCGGGAAACTAATCCCATCAGCATAAAACCCGACATTGTAAGCCACATGGCAGAGCAGTTCTGCTGGGTTCCCTTACCCTACTGCTCTCCACCGGGGGGCCCTTTCCCAATAAAAGGGAAAGGGCCTTGCTTTATCAGCGCATGTGTCTCTTTGGACAATTCATTTCCAAGTGTTAGACAAGAGCCCAGTTTCGGGACCTGGAAAGGGTCCCTCTTCCTGCAACCCTTGTATTCTTTCCAGACAAATTTGATTTTGTTTCTTTTTGCAAGAGAGAAAATGAAGTGTTTCTTAAGTTACAGTGTACAGCCTTAATATCACAAGGAGAGAGTGAAAGATTTGTAGCTAGGCTTGTGCTACCAAACCACTGGAAGAAATAAAAAATCATTATCTCCATTGCCAGCAATCATTGTACTTCAAGCATTGCTTGGAGACTAAAAAGGCAAAACCACAAGATGAAATATTCAAGGTTAAATTTGGCTCCATGCATGAAAAGATTTAGGAATCCATGTTCCAAAATATACAGGGTACAGATAGCCCAAAGTATGCACAAGGTGATGGATTTAGTTGAGTAAAATACTAGGGTTGCTATATATATTTTACCTCACCATTTTATAGTTCATTTTTCTATATGTGTGTTTTCAAATGTCAAATGCCACAGAGGTACATGTTGTATAAATAAGATAAGCAATACTAAGGATATTGGGGCGTGTGGACCCCCTTTATTCAAAAGGAGTTTGAAGTGTCCAGCTGGTGGATCCAGGTGTGAACTGGCTGCCTTATCAGAAAGCTCATTTGTCTCCACAGGGTTAAGCATTGAGGTTATTTCTGGGATGCTATTTGCTCCCTAAAGGATTTTTATCTTCTTGTTCCATTGTGAAGCAATTGTATTTCTTAAATACTTGGTTATTCTGCACTTTTTGCCTGGTAGCAATAGCACTTAGGGAAAAGCAGAGAGGACAAAGGAAACAATTTGTAGACATAAAATCCTGTTTTTTTCACCACCTCTGTATTAAGCTTTAAGAAGTCTGCTGCTGCTAAAATCTGTGAAGGCCTTATTTTCCACAAGCAAGAGTAACTATAAAATTCCGTGTAACAATTTGTTTCACATGTGCCATCCAGCTCTTCCCATGTCTTCTGGAAACCTCCTAGTGGAGGGAGTTTGTGAGTTCTAGCTCAGTTCCTGGAGGAAGGGGAGATAGAGGCAAACCACAAAGATAACCAACTGTGGGGGAGAAGGAGAGATCAGAAAAATAACCTGAAAGCTTGCAGAAACAATCAAGGCCTTAAATGCAAATGCATCTAGGCAGCCAAAGATGGGGCCATTTTCCTTAAATCACCTCATAGGTATTTAAAAGACATTGAGAGACTTTATATGTTAGAGAGATTCATGAAATAAACTTCATCTCCAAAGAGCAGATTTGTTAAGATAACCTAATCATTCTAACATGAAGTATTTTAAAATTGTTGTCTTAACATGGCTCTTTATGCAATTAGATGTCAATTAGCTTGAATTAAAGTGACAGACATATGTTGCATCTGTATTCAGTGTATCACAAAAGCAAATATGTATTTCTTATTAGGCTAAATTAAATATATAAAGGATATTTAATATTTTATATAATGATGCTGATAATATAATAGTGATGATGATGATAAAAAGACATTGGTATTGATTTCATTGTTGATGATGGATATATCTATTGTTCTTTATTCTCTTAAATGGAACAGGCTGGAAATGCTGAGCCAATGAGCAAATCATAAAGCTGGACCCAGTTTTTTATTTATATCATGAAGCTTTCAATGCTGAAACAATGTTAATCCTCCAGCTCTTGGCACAAAGGGAGCAATTCACTGCCTCCAGTCCTGTGAATTTAGGTCTTCAATAGACCCAACAGGAGTCACCCATGGCAATGGAGCAGCGTGTTTCATCAGATTCGCATTTACATGTTTCCTGAAAAACAGAATGGCACTTGAGGATTCAGTTCCCTTGCTTGGCCCCATCTAAGGTCAATAGGAAAAGCTATATGGGCTTCCTTTCTTTCCTCTATGACAAACTTTTATGCTGGATCTAAAACTAGAAAGTTGCTCTGCCCTTAAAGAAGAAATTTTGTTTGCGACTCAGAATTACTTTTGTCTTATTCAAGCCAATTTAAAAAAATGTTTTTAAATGCAACTGCCCTCTGGAGCACACCTAAGGAGAACACACAACATCATTCGGGAGAGAAGACAATTATCTGAAATACATGTCTGATTATCCAACTGCACAGCCACACTGATGAGCCATTAACACTCCCTGCAACTCTCACAGCTGTAGGAAAGATAAACCATGAATGGCTTCCTCAGCAGCAAGTGCAATTTCAGGGGGCAGTGATTTTGCCAGGTCATTTTCACTAATGGCCTTTGGGAAGAAGATTCTTGAACATGGCATGTTGAAAACATATTTGATCCAAACATGCTGTGGCTCTCAGGATGTCAAGCCCTTTGGAAATGCAAGGCACTCAAGACAGCCTCACATGATCAAAAATGGCACCAGCATCAATTAATGCCAACAACTGCAATTAGGAAACCACAGATGAGTAGGGACATGAGAGGCTCTAATTTCCCTTTGCCTGGGATCTCTGTTCCTGGTGACACCTGTCATGTTTCATTGACGTGAATACTTTTGGAGACTAGTCACCATCTTCCTGAAAATTGCATTTCTGACCAGAGCTCCCCAGGCATGGTGTCAATTTATCTTCATTTGCAATGGGTCCCTGGACAGATTCTGAGTGCTCCCAGAGATGCATCTTTTACATTTGAAGAATAGTACAGAGCATGACTAGCTGTAGCCATGTATTTTAATATAGGTTCATGGGAAAAATATGATTAGTTGGTACAAAGTCATAGGTGCCAAGAAGAAGCCCTGTTCAGGAAATCAGGATCAAGGAAATAGACCTATACCTTGGGTCTGTAATATTAGGAATTTAAAAACAGTTAATATAATTTCAAACCCATGCTAAGAATGCTGTTTGGAAAAATGAAGTGAATATAATCAAATAGAATATCTATTATCTGCTTTTAAATTTAAAAATTGTAGATCCTGTCTATGACAACAAATATGTCCAGTTTTAGGGGGCGTGATGGTGAGAATTAGAGTTAGGCCAAGTCAGAATAAAAACACTATATTACACACACACACACTTCACATTAAAAAACATTCTGTAGATAAACCATTAGATGGAGAAAAGCATCCTTAGATCTATTAGCACTTAACAAAATCCTGAGACTAATTGCTTCCATCCTTTGATTTTTCATGAAGAAATAGAAGAAATAGAAGACTGAGGTACTTTTTCCTGATAACATGGTTCTCTGTAAAAGAGCTGGAAATCCTAGAGGCCTATTCAAACTCAAGTATGCTCTCTTTAACAGCTTCAGATGGACAAGTCTAAGAACTGTGCCATGGGGTGGTGAAATGTTGTTTCTGTTTTCTCCATTGCTGTTTCAGGTCTTTTGAGAGGGCATTTTTCTTGACCTTTAGCTTCAGCCTAGAGTGCTCACCAAACAGCATACTATAGGGATACATATTAAAAGCATAACTTTACACCAGCTGGTATTTTTTTCCTCACCTAATAGAATTGAATTTAACACACTGAAAACTTGATGGATGATCCTAAGTAGTTAATCAAATCTCATCTTTCCATTAATCTAATTTTATTGTCATAGATGTGTTCTCAGCAGTTTATCTTTAGGCATAATCAGATTTCACTTTTAAGTCAAATAAGTTCTGCTGGGTTTTAACTTCTGCCCATTTTCTTGTCAGCCAACGTTGATCTGGAGAAGATTAGGATTCTACAAAGGCCTTTTTCCAAGGCTTTATTGTATCAACATTTGTCTAATTGTTTCTATTTATGTGAGATGAATTTGTCCCCAAACCAAGATGAATATGTAGCAGAGGTAGCAGGTAATGACAAGTTTGAAAGCTAATGACAGGGTAGAGCAGTGGAAAGAGTTACCGAGTTTGAGGTGAGCCAGACAATATATTCATTTGTAAAATGGGGCCTCATGGGGCCCTGGTGATGATTAAATGAGATGGATGCTAGACTCAGAGTCACCATTGAGAAATAGTTATCACTCTCATTATGAAGGTCTAAGGGTGATAAGCTGGCTATGCATGCATGCATGCTAAGTCACTTCAGTCATGTCTGACTCTATGCGACCCTATGGACAGCAGCCCTCCAGGCTCCTCTGTCCACAGGATTCTCTAGGCAAGAATACTTGAGTGGGTTGCCATATATAGCAGACAAAAATTAACAATGTTTCAAAGAGGAAAAGTGTAATTTTTTCGAGAAGAAGTTCTAAAGTGTCTTGTCTTTACCGTTTGGAAGACTAATGGTGTGAGTGAGCAGGATATGTAATTTTATGGGTTCGTGGTAGTTAATGGATAGGAGAAATGAATGGGAAGCAGATGTGGGCAGTGGGCCCACATACTTTGGAGGCCCAATACTAACGGAGGGAGACCAGATCTACTTGCAGACTTGGGGCTGCAGTAAGGGAGTGGGGGTTGAGGGGTCAGTTTCATGCAACATCACTTCCTCATGGCACAATGGTTCTCTCCGTGATACCCACCACCAGTGATGAAAGAGTTTCATTGAAAAAGAATGAAAGTAGGAAGATGCCCATCAAAAATTGTTCAGTCCAAGTGTCATCTATGTTAAGTATACTAGAGTAGGTATCACAGTTCTGCCTGGTTTTAGAGTTACACTGCCTAATACAGTAGCAACTAGCCATATGCACAGAATCGGACACAACTGAAGCGACTTAGCAGCGGCAGCAGCAGCCATATGTGGCTTTTTAAGTTAAATAAAAATAGCACTTGATTTCCTCAGTCACACTGTGTCCATATTTCAAGTGCCCAATGGCCGCGTTCAGCTAATGCATTGGAAGATGCAGGTTTAGAACATTCCCATCATCACAGACGGAATATCACAGACAAGACAGGCAAGTGGAGAACAGGAGAGGCAGTGGCTGGAGCACAGTGGGGGCAGGATGTGGAGGCACCAGCACGGGCATGGAGATTCCAGCCTCAGAGTTCATATGATGTATGCTTTGGCTGATTCCTTAACCTCTCTGAGCTTTATTTTCCTCAACTGTTAAGTGGAGCTGAATAATGGCCATCTTGCAGACAGACTATCATAAATATAAAAGGAATGACAAGATTCGAGCTTTGTGTCTGACCCAGAGTAAGTGCCCGATAAGTGATATGTGTTGCTATTATTATCAGTAACAGCAAATGGTAAAAGAAATCAATGAAAGACTCCAAATGGGAAAAACTGAATTGTGGCATTTCTGGTTCAGCAACACTTCAGTTTTATTTATAGACGTGCAGGCCTCAAAAGCCACTACTTTTAGTGGCTATCTATGCTTCTTTGTGTCTATATCACATAGACAACTTTGCAGTTCGATTTAGAAAGTAAGGGGAAATGTAAGGCGCTAGGTCATTTTCCATGAGAAAAAAAGGACTAGATGTAAAGGTTAAATATGTTTTTAATACATGGTAAACTCTAAATGTGAATGCCTCTATCCTATCAAAAATGTATGCTTTTGTGCAGTTATTAATTTTAGATTAGCTTTTCCCCTGCTTAATATGCAAAAATTCTGTGACAAAAGGTGGCCCCAGGCAGGAAAATATAAATGGCCAGAATCACTCATTATAATTACAATGAAATAATGCTTTCTAGAAAACAATGTTTTCTTTTGTTTTCCTTATCCTGATAGGAAACTGTGAAAATTGAAGCTCTATTCAATTCATCGTTTCGTTCCACTTCAAACACATTCTTGACAGCCATTTAAAAAGTCTTTCCCCAAACTGAAATTAGTATTTTCCAGACTAGTTTTGAGAATATCTGCTTGTTTGGCTGACTCTCTAGCAACCAACCTAACAATAACTATCGCTGCATCAAGGGACAGAAAGGGGCTGGTGATAAATAATTCAGACTCCTGGGTTATTTCTGTTGGATCATCAAACAATGGCACCACGTTTGTACTTCAGTCAGCAAGCGTTCTTCTCTGTCTTCATGTAGCTTCTTTTTGTGAAGGATGCGAAATTCCTTTGCAAAAAGTCTCCTCTTTTCTTCTCGGCAAACCCAGGAGATCTTATGCTCTCTGTGGCTCTGTTTCTTGATTCAGGATTCCAGTGGCTACAATAGATGTGATTCCTACTCTGTCCCCTCTGAATTGAGGAGGAGGTGCTTTGGTCTAGCTAAAGCCATGTTATGTGACTGTCACTGGCATATCAGCAGCATTATACTCGAGAAACACATTTGTCCAGATGCACAGTTAGTTTATAAGTGACTAGATTTTGATATTAATTTAATTAATATCAAATTAATTAGAAAGTTGCTTTATTGCAACATCTGCCAACCAGCAGCAATTAATTTCTTCTATGTGTTGTTCAAATAATTTTCCTTCTGCTACAAAAGCTAAGGATGTGTCAACAATCAAGACATTAGGAATCACACTCTTTTAAAAACTTTTCTAAATACATATAGAGTTGTAGTTATATGATGCACTGAATTAAAACTGCCCATAATTAATAATAATACTAAAACTAACATCCATTAAGCTTTTAGAGTGAACCAGTTGCTGTTCTGCATGCTACATTAGAGTTTATTTATTATTGAGATAAACTTTTAATTATTTGAGATGTCCAAAAATAGAATAAATTCTCTTGAGAAATAAGTATATCTAACTTTGAGGAAGATGGTAACAAAAATCTCTTTAAATTTTATGAAAACTATAAGGTAGGGTGATATACATTTTTAGGAAAGCAGGTGAGGATGTTTAAGTAAAAATGTAGGTGATTCAAGGCTCCTAGTGCTAAGTCCTCAATCATAGCAAATCCTTTCCCCTTTCAAGCTTCAGTGTTTCTCATGTTTCTCGATGTGTGTCCTTTCCTGACTATTCAGTTGATTTTACAGTGTTGTGTATATCAAAGCTCAACAGTAACCTTTTAAATAGCATAAGCAAAATAAAGTAAATTAAAGTAACAAGCAGCTGCAGACAAAGAGAAAGACTTTGATAAGAGTCTCAGAGATGCTTGAAAGTGGAGCTCAAGCCCTTGCTCTGTTTTGTTTGTTTGTTTAATTTTACTTTATTTTACTTTACAATTATATTGGTTTTGCCATATATCCACATGAATCCACCACGGGTGTACATGAGTTCCCAATCCTGAACCCCCCTTCCACCTCCCTCCCCATACCATCTCTCTGGGTCATCCCAGTGCACCAGCCCCAAGCATCCTGTATCCTGCATCGAACCTAGACTGGCGATTCATTTCATACATGATATTATACATGTTTCAATGCCATTCTTCCAAATCATCCCACCCTCTCCCTCTCCCACAGCTCTGCCTGTTGATCCAGGTTTCCTCCCTGAGCCAGGGCTCCCATCCCCTTAGGACAAGCTGTGTGTGAAGCTCTGTTAATGATTCCAGATCCCTTGGCGAGTGCGTGGTGGGCTCTCCTATGCTCAGATTCCAGAGTCAGGCCCCTGACTTCAAGGCCTCCCTCTACCAATTCCTTACCTTTATAACCTCAAGCAAATTTTCTTAACTTTCCATGCCTCCATTTTATCATCTGTAAAATGATAGTGATAATTATAGTACTTCTCTCATCAGGCAATTGTGAGGATTAAATATCTTAATATACATAAGAGACTTAGAACAGTGCCTGGACATTGATTTTGGGAATCATGAACTACACCTGTTATTTATTTCCTGTACTGTTATTTATTTCCTGTACTGACACCATTTTTTCTCTGGTTTCTGTCTAGGTTTGGCCTCTTCATTTCACCAGGAACAACAGTGGAGACCATAGTTTGGGGGTTTTAATAAATATATGATAGCCAAATATATTTGGAAATTGAAATTATTAAATGCAGCTATAATTTTGTGTCCAGAACTGATTTTCCCAGAAACTAAAATAGCATTATTGATCCTCCCCTTTAGGTTGCCTCTATGTTTTGAAAATCATTTGTGAGTAGAACTTGTTCTAGGTATAGTCACTCAGGTGTGATGTGGGTGTGTGGTGAGTCTGTTTGTGGTGGAGTTGAGTGGGGTGGAGGAGAAGGTGAGATAGGAGGAAGAAAATTTCTTACAAAGAGATATAAAGACAAAAGTGCAGCAAGGATAGCTAGACAGAGAAAATACTGAGTATGAGAGGAACAGAGCTAGAGCTGGCTGGAGTAGTCTTAATTGGAAAATTGGTATCCACTGGGATTGAAATGTAGTCTTTTGTAACTGAGGTTTTGATGGATTGTTGCAACCAGATTTGGTGAAAGGGGAGATATGCTGATGACAGGAATAGAAAAGCAGGTGAGATATTAAGGGCTAGATATTTTGTCAAATTGATTCATAACATAATTTCACCAGGCAGGGAATCTATGATCAGGATATACCCATTAACCGTAAATTCATAGACTTTGGCTCCTCCAGGAAGCCCACCCTGATTGAGCTGCAGGATCCTTCTCTGTTCATAATACCCTGGGAGCAGATCCTTCTATAACACATAGTTTTTGACATATTAGGGTTACCTGGTTATACTTCTTATCTTTACTAGATGGTAAGAGAAACTTCCTGAGAGCATAGTCTGAGGTATCCCTTTACCAGCCACAGTTTTTGCTCAGTCTTTGTAGAGTGAATTGTATGTTACCCTGTCTCTTCTCAACTTTATGCCATGGGCTTGCACCATAGAAGACAGAGGTTTGAAGTTAAGGAGATAAATGGCCATTAGCAATTTTAAGCAACATGAGCTTTCTGAATAGTGTTACACCAGCCTTTACTAAGGTAAGTCTGGTTAAACTGCCACCCCAAACCGGGCTTGCATGGCCTAGAGGGTCACATGCGTTCTGAGACTCTTCCACATAGACTTACGGGATGATGGCCTGAATGGCTGCTTGGCCCCTAAATGCATATGTAACACTGCTGAACAAAGTAGGCTGGCTGGCATAAATGAAGCATTGTGCTAGTGTTCTGTTTCTCCACACTGCGTGGAGAGTTCCTTAGATATTTTAATATAACAACCTTTGTCCTTTATCTGTCCTCTTAGAGGAGACTTGGCCTCTTGTGAGCCCTTTGATCATTTCTCTCTTCCACCCTCCACAGGGGGCACACACTAAAAGGTTTCCTCCACAAAAGCTCTCTCATCCCCTGGCCCCTTTCTTCCCTGGCTCACATCAGATCTACTCACATTCTATTAATACAGATGCTCTGGCACTTAGAGAAAGGCATCCTGTAGCTGGTGGACGCCAAGGAGAATGGGATGGCAATATTCACATAGAATACCGTCCCTTTGCTTCAAGCGCAGATGTCTTTACAATGGACCTTTCTTTATTAGCATAAAGGAGACTTTAAAGGACTGCTTTTAACAGATGCAGGTTCTCAGGGTGAACTCCTCTTTCAGGACAGCTTGGCTGGATCTGCTGAGTAGCTTCTGGGAGCAGATTGAGGATATGATGATGATTTCCCGTCTCAGCTATAAGGAAGCACCAGAAGAGTCTTTGGCAGATCTGTTTTTATGGGTCCTGAAAGTGATGCCAAGATAGAAGTTCTTGGTATTCTCTTTTCCATTAAAAGGTACCAACACTGTACACATAGCCAGAATAGATTAGAAGAGAAGAAACCAGAATAGAAACGTTTATTCTCAATGGCTAAATAATAATTTTAAAAAGAACAGGATGACACTATTTTAAGTTATACTGTAGTAATGGGGCACATCAAAGACACACTGGCGATTATTAGCAAGAAGTTGATAAGAGAGGTGGCAAAATTGTATTTGGAATGCTTTTGCAAATGCATTCCATATTAAATGTAAAAGAAGCTACCTAGTCCAAGACACCTCACAATTAATATTCTAGGTAAGAATATGTATGATATGTTATTGATAGTAACCAAAACTACTGTGAAGTGGAAAGAAAACAGTCAAACAGAGAATGACTATCCAAGGCAGCAGAGTATAGTGGCTGAAATGAGCACAGATTCTAGAGTCAGACTGCCTGGGTCTGGTTTCTGCATCTGCTATTTTGTTACCTGTCAGCAGTAATGTTCTGTGTGCTTCAGTTTCCTCATCCCTAAAATGGAAAAGACAGTAATAGAATTTATTGGAATTACGTTGCTACAAAGATGCTATCAGTATTCCACACACTAGTGGCTAGCACCTGTTATATAGGTGCCATTATATGAATAATTGATAAATAAGTAATGAAGTCATCCAACATGTTCACAGTAATTTTCTCTGGGAGAAAAAATTCTCCTAAATTGAAGGATATTTTTAGTTTAGTGAACACATATTCCTTGAATCTGTGCACCTGTAGAGAGGCACATAAAATGCAAACGCTGATCTCAAGGAAATTACAGTCTAGTTGCAGAAGCAGGAAACAGAGAGATGTAAAGGTTGACCATTAATAACAAAGATAACACAGTTCAAAACATTTAAACGTGTGCTTACTATATAAGATTATTTTCTGAATGTGCACTTAGAGAGTCATTGTGACAGAGGTCGTGTAAGGCTGGACCAGAGCATGTCCTGTGAGGGTGAAGGTTCCATCTGAAGCAGCTAGGTTTCTATCAGGGAGTAATTTGCATAATAAGGGAGATGGAAGGCATGCTGTGGGATGTGAAAGGTACCCTTGGCTCTGTTTAAGCCTCTTCTTCTAAAGAGCAAACACTACCTTGGTCATTCACTCATTTGTAGCCAGTAAGATACGCATACACAACTTATTCAGCAGCAACACATTTTATGCCAATTTTCTTCAGCAGTTTATGAGCACAGAAAAAGATTTACTGTTAATCTTCACAGGTTTTCTTGTACTCCAGCCAAAAGAATACATCTGGTTCACATGATATCTGGCTTTGCTTTCCATACCAAGAAAAAAATAAAATCTTTTTTTCTGGTATAAAATATGTTTAGCATCTAAACATGCAAAAAAAAGAGAAAATCAGTATAGCTATTTGCAAGTAGAAAACAAAATAATTAGTCATGCACAATTAGAAGTGATATTTGTCCACAAATATCTGTGTTCTTCGTATACCTTTGCTCCCAATAGAGTCCCTGAAGAAAATACCTCATTGATTCTGTGGCTGCTGCTGCCTCCTCTTCCCCTCTCCCTTCCCACCCTTCGTCACTCTCCTCCTGCTCCTTTTCTTCCTCTGCAACTCTTTGTTTGTTCTACCATTCAGTGTTTTATGGTGTATTGTGCAAAGTTATCATAGATATTGAAAATGCAAGAAAGTCTGTTGGTTTCAGGCTGCTTCCTTAATCTCAGTGGATTTATTTATCATTTAGACAAAAAGGAAGCATGAGTCAGATTACTTTTTTATATGTATGATTTAAAACACATCAGGTTTTTCTTACGGCCATTTTGGCTAGTGTGGTATAGGCACCCATGTGTGATCATTACCAAGAAAATGTTTTGGCCTAAGTGTCCCCACGACATTGTGAAAATCGTCTCCAGAGTGACGCCCCTAACCCAGGGGCTAATCTTGTTGGGATGACTCAATAGACGTAAAATGTTGCGCTTTCTGCATTAGAGCCTTTGCTGTACTATGAACCCTGTGCGTATCTTAAGCTTCACCTGTCACATTACATTAGTCATCTTGGTTACCTTGTGCTCACTTTCCAGAATATCATCTCATTTTTAAGAGAGTTTTTTCAAGTCCCATGCCTCACACTAGGAGCAATTAGATGCAGGGCAAAAAAAGCTTAATATATAATGAGGCAGGATTCTGTCAGTGGAGCCAAAGTGAGCTGAGGACATGGTAACGACCTAGAATCAACCATGGTGAAATGTAGTATAGTGGTGAGTATCCCCACCTGTCACGCAGGAGACCGGGGGTTCAATTCCCTGACGGGGAGGCAACACACCCTTTAGTGGGCCTCCATGGTGGCTCAGAGGTTAAAGCGTCTGCCTGCCATGCAGGAGACCTGGGTTCGATCCCTGGGTTGGGAAGATCCCCTGGAGAAGGATGTGGCAACCCACTCCAGTATTCTTGCCTGGAGAATCCCATGGACGGAGGAGCCTTGTGGGCTCCAGTCTTCCGGGTCGCAAACAGTCGGACACAACTGAGGGACTTCACTTTCACTTTTCACTTTCATGCACTCAAAGTGCTGGAAACTCTTACATTCTTATTTACTTCAAGTCAATTCATTAGAGCAATATTTCCCATAGAGTGATTCTGTGAAAAACAGTTTCCACTGTTAAATAAGATGGAAATCCTCTGTTTGTGTCTTGGAAATTAATACTGCATATTAGCCAAAAAAACAAAACAAAACAAAACAAAACAAAACCACACCTGAGAGAGCTCTTACAGTTTTTTAAAAATGAGATAGAATTTACATTCCATAAAGTCACCATTTTATTGTTTAATTTAATTTAATTTTTGTAAACATATTCTGGGCCTCAAAGGAACAATAATTTTACCAACTGAAATTTAGGTCAAACATTCTTAACAATATGCTTTTTCTTTCTTTTGAACTTTCTCCTATCTCCCAGGACACATGTTCTGAAACCCACATACTCATACACATTAAAAGTTTCAAGTTTATAATATAGAGATAAGAGTATTCAGCTATTTTAGAGGAAAAAATAAACAGTGAGTTTAAGAAGACTACACACAAGTGTTGTGCTCAGTCATGTCCAATTCTTTGCGACTCCATGGACTGTAGCCCTCCAGGCTCCTCTGTCCATGGAATTTCCCAGCCAAGAATACTTTGTTGGGTTGCCATTTCCTTCTCCAGGGGATCTTCCCCACCCAGGGATTGAACTCGTGTCTCCTGTGCTCCTGCACTGCAGATGGATTCTTTACCCACGGAGCCACCTGGGAAACCCTGTGTAACCATCACCACTATCTAATTTCAGAACGTTTCAGTCATCTCCCCTCAAAGAAATCCCATAACTCCTATCAGTTAGTCCAAATTCCCTCTTTCCCTCCATCCCCAGGAACTGTTACCTACTTTCTATCTCTTTAGATTTGCCTCTTCTGGACATTTTACGTGAATGGGATCATAATCCTTGACTGAGCCTGTTTTCCAGGTTAACCCGTGTTGTGGTGTCTAACAGTACTGCATTCCTCTTGATGGCTGAATAATATTTCATTGGATGGACTTACCACATTTTGTTTATCTATTATCACTTCATAGGCATATAACTGTTTCTACTCTGGGACTATGAGGAATAATGCTGCTGTGAACATTTATGCACAAGTTTTTATATGAACATGCTTTCACTTCTCTCAGGAATATACCTAGGAGTGGAATTGCTGGGTCATATGATAGTTCTGTGTTTAACCTTCTGAGGAACTGCTAAACTTCCACATCAACTGAACAGTTAGCATTCCCAATAGCAATGTATGAGGGTTTCAATTTCTCATTAACACTTGTTATTTTCCTTTGTCCCCTCCAGCTCTATTGAGATATAATTAATATACAACATTGTGTAAGTTTAAGGTGTACAATGTGTTGATTTGATGCACTTAAATATTGCAAAATGATTACCATCATAGCTAACATTTGCATATCATATCACATAATAAGCATTTAAGATTTACTGTCTTACAACTTTCAAGCATACAGTACAGCGGTACTAACTACAGTCACTATGCTGTACATTAGACTTCCAGAAAGCTGGAAGTTTGTGCTCATCAACCAACATTTCCCCTTTCCTCCCACCACCAACACCTGGTTACACCATTCTGGTTTCTGTTTCTATCTTTGACTGTTTTAGATTCCACACAAAACTGGGATTATTCACACTTGTCTTTCTGTACCTGAAATTTCGGTCAGCATACTGTCCCTAAGGTCCACTCATTTTCTCCCCAATGACGTGATGTCTTTTCTCATGGTTGAGGCTCTTCTGTTGTATAGCTATGCCCTGTCTTCTTTATCTATTCTTCTATTGATGGACACTTACATTACACTTACACTTACTTCTGTTGATGGACACTATGTCTTGACTATGGTGATTAATTCTGCAATAAACAAAGGGGTGCCAATATCTCTTCCATATCCCATTCTCATTTTCTTTCAATATGTGCCCAGAAATGGGGCTTGTAGGCCCTATGGTAGTTCTGTTTTCTCTACAGTTTTCCATGTTGGCTTTTCCAATCTGCACTCCCACAAAAAGTGCAAAGTTGTTCTTTTCCCTCCACATCCTTGCCAACACTTGTTATCTCTTATCTTTTGATATCATTTGAGGTAATATCTCCTTGTCATTTTAATTTGCTTTTTTCTTATGGTAAATGATGTTGGGTACCTTTTCATGTACCTGTTGGGTATTTGAATGTCTTGTTTGGAAAAATATCTATTTAGGTCTTTTATCCATTTTAAAATTGGATTTTTTGTTTGTTTGCTTTGCTATTGTACAAGTTCCTTGTGTATTTTGGATATTAACCCCTTATGGGGTATATGGTTCACAAATACTTTCTCCCATTCCGTGGGTTACCTTTTCATTTTGTTGATGGCTTCCTTTGTTGTGCAAAAGCTTTTTAATTTGATGTAGCCTCACTTGTATACTTTTGCTTTTGACACCTTTGCCTTTGGTATCAAACCCAAAACGTCATAGCCAAGATCAATGTCAAGGATCTTATTCTTAATGTTTTCTTCTAGGAGTTTTGTGGTTTTAGGTCTTACATTCAAATCTTTAATCATTTTGAGTTAATTTTTTTGTATGAGGCAAGATAGTGATCCAGTTTTATTCTTTTATTTGTGGCTGTTCAATTTTCCAACACCATTTATTGAAGAGACTGCCCTTTCCATGTTGTATATTCTTGACTCCTTTGTCAACAATTAATTGACCATATGTGCCTGGGTTTATTTCTGGACTGTCTATTCTATTCCATTAGTTTGTGCATCTGTTTCTAATGCCACTATCCTACTGTTTTGATTACTATAGTTTTGCAGTGTAGTTTTAAATCAAGGAATGCGATGCCTCCAGCTTCTTTTTCAAGTGAAAGTGTTAGTCACTCAGTCGTGTCCAATGATTTGTGACCCTATGAACTGTAGCTCCTATGAACTGTAGCCCACCAGACTCCTCTGTCCATGGAATTCTCCAGGCAAGAATAATGGAGTGGGGTGCCATTTCCTTCTCCAGGGGATCTTCCCAACCCAGGTATCGAATCTGGGTCTCCTACATTGTAGGCAAATTCTTTTTACCCTCTGAGCCACCAGGGGAAGCCTCTGTCTTTTTTTCAAAATCACTTTAATTATTAGGGGTCTTTGCAGTTATATACAAATTTTAGAATTAAAATTAGCCAAAGAAACCCTTAGAAAAGTCTTATAGTTTTTTAAAAATTGAGATATAATCCACATACCATAAAATGACTACTTTAAAGTATGCAATTCAGTGGTTTTTAGAATATTCACTACATTGTATAATCATCACCACTATCTAATTCCAGAATATTTTCATCATCCCCAAAAGAAACTGTATGCTTTATCAATCCCTTCCAATTCACCCTTTCCTCCTAGTTTCTGGCAACTACTAATCTGCTTTCCATTTCCACAGATATGTCTGTTCTGGAAATTTCATGTAAAAGAGTCAGATGTGATTTTTGTATGTGTGACTTTTTTCACTTAACATTATGTTTTCAAAATTCACCTATTTTGTGTTATGTATCGGTACTTCATTCCTTCTTAATGGGTGAGTAATATTTTATTTATGGATATATCACATTCTATTTACCCATTCATAATTTCAGTTGCTTCCATTTTTGTCTATTATGAATAATATTGATATGCATGTTTGTGCACATTTTTGTGTGTAAATATATGTTCTAATTCTGTTGGGTATATGTGTAAGAGTGGAATTTTGTGGTGATATAGTAATTATGCTTATCTTTCTGAGGAACTGTCAAACTGTTCTCTGTAGCAGCTGTACTATTTTACGTTTCCACCAGCAGTGTTTGAGGGTTCCAATTTCTCTACATTCTCAGCAACACTTGTTATCTTCAATTCATCCTGATAGCTGTAAAGCTGAATCTCAGTGTGGCTTTGATTTGCATTTCCCTGAAGGCTAATGATGTGGAACATTCTTTCATGTGCTTATTGGCTATTTATATATCTTCTTCTGAGAAATGCTTATTCAAATTCTTTCCTCATTTTTAAATTGGGTTATTTGTCTTTTATTTTCTGAGTTGTAAAAGTTTGTTTTATATTTTATAGCTCCTAGACTCTTATCAGGAGAAGGCAGTGGCACCCCACTCCAGGACTCTTGCCTGGAAAATCCCATGGACGGAGGAGCCTGGTGGGCTGCAGTCCATGGGGTCGCTAAGAGTCGGACACGACTAAGTGACTTCACTTTGACTTTTCACTTTCATGCATTGGAGAAGGAAATGGCAACCCACTCCAGTATTCTCGCCTAGAGAATCCAAGGGATGGGGGAGCCCGGTAGGCTGCCATCTATGGGGGTTGCACAGAATCGGACACGACTGAAGTGACTTAGCAGTAGCAGCAGCAGCAGACTCTTATCAGATACATGACTTGCAGATACTTTCTCTTTCCATGGGTTGTCCTTTCACTTGATAATGTGCTACAGTGATTTTTAAAAAGTGTTCATTTGTATTTGACCCTAAATTTTCCAAATCTATTTGACACCAATGGGAACACCATGATAGATGCTGAGCTTGGCTGCTGTCAAGCTTCCTTTTTCCTTGGATTATATAGGCTAGATAAGAGCCTGGCAAAAGGAAACAAGATTTAGAAACAGGAGGAAGGATAGAAATATTCATGTTTCAGTATGGGTAAAAGATCTCAACAGTCATGATGATCTGTATTTAAGTCCACTTTAAGAAACAATTCCTGACTATCTTTAAAAGTTTAATTTTTATTAGTCTGTGACAATGAATTGATGTAAATGAGGGGAGAATAGATTGCTGTAGTCATCCTATAAACCCTAGGAGATAGGGAATTGAATCAAACTCCACGCTATGCACAGATAAACCTGTGTCTTTCTTAATCTAGAGATCCCTGTATGAATAAGGTGATAAAATATCAGAGACAACAAAAGAAGACGAATAGAGGAGGAAAAGAGATCCCTCCAAAATACAGGACTGGATCTGAGAACTTCTTAGGAGAGAACATTTTCTCTGCAGCTGCCTGGGGAGGGACACTTCTTAGGGCTTCATTTGGAATGACTCGGGATCGTTACTTCAGATTCATGGAAGCCACAAATATAAAAGGAGCTCTAGGTGTTCTACATATATTTATCAGCCTGCAACAACTTTGCAAAGTAGGTGGTATTATTTCCATCCTACAGTGGAAAATACCAATAAAGAAGCTAGTGATTTGCCCAAGGCCCAACAGATAAAGGGTATGGCTGAACACATATACTATTTAAAGAGAACAAATCTATTTTCTTTCATTGTCCTAGACCAGGATTTAGGAGGACAGTCATTTTGGAGAGTAAACTATTTTACATTATCAGATGTGTAAGTGAATGCTAAGACAAGGAGAAATTTGTTCTCATTGATAACCCATAGTAAAGAGGTTTAATACTTCCCAGGTGCTCCTTCTATGGCTCCCAAGGGATATAATTAGAGTGATTATTAAACTCCTAACATGGTACTAGATAATTTTTACATGACTGTCTTTCTCTTTTTCCCTGAAATTTATAGGGATCATATTATCTTATTCCTGTTTCAATACCAGAACCCAACATAGTGTCTGACACATAGCAGGGCTTTCTGAACCCTCTATCCAAAAAAAAAAATAATAATAATAATAATAAATGATTGCATGAATAAAAGAGCACAATCCTATAACTCTTACTATGTGCAGATATTGTTCTAAATACTTTTCATCTATTACTCAGGTAAACCTACATCAAAAATTAAATATAATTAATTTTATATTGGCTGCTGAGGAAATGGATGGACAGAGGAGGAAATGGATTCAAAGGCCTTGATCTGCAGTCCATGCTTTTAAGCATTGCACTAAAAAGCCTCTCCCCAAAAAATGAACCAGAAGCTTATTTATGTAACCATAGAACCAGCCCCACGCTGGCCCTATTCGGTTTCTAAGATACTGAACTGTTTTCCAGAGATAATAGATCAAAACTGCATGTCATACAGCAGTGCAGAGAAGAAAATCTTGACCTCAGACAACACCCAGAACCATTCATTGTTTCACCCCAAACAGAGCCAAAGGGCGAGGACATGACTAGATCCAGAAAAGTGAAACCCTCTCAGAAGCAAAGGGTACACTGTCCAGGAAGATCCGGTGCTGACGCTCCTTTACCATAACTTTCCCTAAAGCCCCAAGTTCTAAAGTCCTCCAGTGGCAGCCTACTTGCCACGGCTTCCACATACCAGCCCTCCTCCCCTAACTCAGAAACATTTGACTAAATCTCAGATCTGGTAGACAGATCTGAGCTGGACTTCCTGTCTCCTTTCTGTCTGACCTTGAGATAAAGCTTTCTCTTTCCTCAAAAGCCAGGGCTGTAGTATTGGCTTCTCTGTGCATGGGACATCTAGCTCTTGACCAGGTAACAATTTTCTACTGCCATAAAATCAAGAGGATTTAGAAAGCAGTCACCTCCCAATCCAGCTTTCAGGTCCTCTTGTCTCTGTTCAGTTCAGTTCAGTTCAGTCGCTCAGTCGTGTCCGACTCTTTGCGACCCCATGAATTGCAGCACACCAGGCCTCCCTGTCCATCACCAACTCCCAGAGTTCACTCAGACTCACGTCCATCGAGCCCGTGATGCCATCCAGCCATCTCATCCTCTGTCGTCCTCTTCTCCTCCTTCCCCCAATCCCTCCCAGCATCAGAGTCTTTTCCAATGAGTCAACTTTTCGCATGAGGTGGCCAAAGTACTGGAGTTTCAGCTTTAGCATCATCCCTTCCAAAGAAATCCCAGGGCTGATCTCCATCAGAATGGACTGGTTGGATCTCCTTGCAGTCCAAGGGACTCTCAAGAGTCTTCTCCAACACCACAGTTCAAAAGCATCAGTTCTTCGGCCCTCAGCCTTCTTCACAGTCCAACTCTCACATCCATACATGACCACTGGAAATACCATAGGCTTGACTAGACAGACCTTGTAGTCCTTCACAAATATATGTATTTGATTGGTGGTGATACTGAGAATGCTAAAGAACTGAGTTCATTGATTTCCCGTTTCTTTCCTCCACTTGTGACTGGCACAAGCAGAAGGAAGTTCAGGGGCCCTGCAGAATCCACTCCTGCCTGCGATGCCAAGCTTCTGGGGGAGCACAGAAGCCAGAATTGTTTGCAGAAAGATTGGATACCCAAAATGGCCACAGAAGGAGTGGCTTTAGGTGACGCAGCAGATGAAAGCCCCCTAACAGAGGAGGCCTATGTTTAAGTGCACATGCTCTGACTCTGAACCTGCATCTCATTTTTAATCTGGCTTTGACATTGTGTCCTTGTCTGACATACTTCATATGAAATGCAGACCACCACTTCTGGATGGCTAGATGAATGCTAACCAGGAAAAGAATTTAAAGTGGTACAGAATTAGTCTGGCTCTTAGGCGATAATGGAAACATGTGTTCAAGCATCTTTATCCTAGTCATCTCCTGAGGGAAATGGTCTGAATTTGAGTCTGAATTACTGAAAGAGGCACAGCTGATGTCCCTTCCACTATGACAGGAGTCCTGAGGACTGCTGTGTTGCTAAGGGCTCTTTTACAACAGCAAAAGTGCAGTCATGTTTAAGACCAAATACATATCACAGTGTCCAGGCTCTTAACTCATCATTGAGGGTACTTACCTGGCGGTCTAGTAGTTAAGACTCCTCACTTCCCCTGAAAGGGGCACGGGTTCAATCCTGGTCGGGGAACTAAGATCCTGCACGCCACATGGTGTGGCCAAAAATAAAAAATAAAATTAACTCATCATTGAGCTTATAAAGCCAGTGATTGACAAACTTACTTAGCTGCCTATTGCAGTCACCTGGGGAGTTGAAAAATACTGATGCCTGCATCTCTGCTTACACATCCCTGGGATGGGACCTGGATATGAGGATTTTTGAAAGCTCCCAGGTGATTCTGATGTGTAGCCATGATGGAGACTCAGTGCCCTAGAGAGTCTTTAAAAATGGCTCAGGCCCAAAATTTAGCATTTTTACACCTATTACGCTTCCCAGGTGGCTCAGCAGTAAAGAATACTCCTGCGGTGCAGGAGATGCAGGTTTGATCTCTGTGTCGGGAAGATCCCTTGGAGAAGGAAATGGAAACCCTCTCTACTATTCTTGCCTGGAAAAGCCCATGGACAGAGGATACTGGCAGGTTATAATCTGTGGGGTTGCAGGGTGAGACATGACTTGAGCCTTTGATCACCAAGGCATCCATTTCAAAGACATGCATCTCAAATAAACATATTGCCAGCTGTATGCCATAGCTCCTATCTAAACAACTAGAAAAGGAACTAGGCTGCTCCACTCATGAGGTCCCCCTTTACATACCCTATATAACTGATTGCTTGACTGCATTTTCCCTTCCTGCAGCTTAATTTCTGCTCTTCTGTTTTAAATTCTTCAATAAAGAGTAAACCCACAACACCCTAGGCATGCCACTCTCAGCCCAATAAAGGCAGAGTCCAAGATCCTCCTCTCTCTCCCCAAGACCTTGCCAAGTATCCTCAGTGAGTTATAAACCTTGTTTCTCCAAACTTCCTTTATGGTTGTCGCTGAGGGGCATCTTGCAGTTGTAATAAGAACCACAGGGGCCAGTCCAGGTACAGCACTGGCTCTTGTTGGAGAAAGACCTCTGGGGGCCCTAGCTGTGTGCATCAGGTATTCCTAGCCAATAACATCACTATGAACATAATGAGGTCTACAAGAAACATTGTGTTATAGATATCTACTCATGCTCAGTCTATTTTGGGTTCATGGTAAGGATCAGCTCTTTCCATCCAATAATCCTGTGTAATGAACTTAGTGGCTTAAGACATAGCTACTCTCTCTCACACGTCTATGAGTTGGCTGGGAACTGGATGACTGAGACTTTCACTTCAGTCGCTTAGTCATGTCCAACTCTTTGCAACCCATGGACTGCAGCATGCCAGACCTCCCTGTCCATCACCAACTCCTGGAGTTTACTCAAACTCATGTCTATTGAGTCAGTGATGCCATCCAACTATCTCATACTCTGTTTTCCCCCTTCTCCTCCTGCCTTCAATCTTTCCCAGCATCAGGGTTTTTCAAAGGAGTCAGCTCTTCTCATCAGGTGGCCAAAGTATTGAAGTTTAAGCTTTAACATGAGTCCTTCTGATGAATATTGAGGACTGATCTCCTTTAGGATGGACTGGTTGGATCTTCTTGCAGTCTAAGGTACTCTCAAGAGTCTTTGACACCACAGTTCAAAAGCATCAGTTCTTCACAGTCCAACTCTCACATCCATACATGACCACTGGAAAAACCATAGCCTTGACTAGATGGACATTTGTTGGCAAAGTAATGTCTCTGCTTTTTAATATGCTGTCTCAGTTCAGTTTAGTCAGTTCAGTTGCTCAGTCGTGTCCAACTCTTTGCGACCCCATGAATCGCAGCACACCAGGCCTCCCTGTCCATCACCAGCTCCTGGATTTCATTCAAACTCACGTCCATCAAGTCAGTGATGCCATCCAGCCATCTCATCCTCCATCATCCCCTTCTCCTTCTGCCCTCATTCCCTCCCAGCATCAGAGTCTTTTCCAGTGAGTCAACTCTTCGCATGAGGTGGCCAAAGTACTGGAGTTTCAGCTTTAGCATCAGTCCTTCCAAAGAACTCCCAGGGTTGATCTCCTTCAGAATGGACTGGTTGGATCTCCTTGCAGTCCAAGGGACTCTCAAGAGTCTTTGACACCACGGTTCAAAAGCATCAATTCTTTGGCTCTCAGCTTTCTTCACAGTCCAACTCTCACATCCATACATGACCACTGGAAAAACCATAGCCTTGACTAGATGGACATTTGTTGGCAAAGTAATGTCTTTTGAATATGCTATCTAGGTTCTGCTTTTGAATATGCTATCTAGGTTGGTCATAACTTTTCTTCCAAGGAGTAAGCATCTTTTAATTTCATGGCTACAGTCACCATCTACAGTGATTTTGGAGCCCCCAAAATAAAGTCTGACACTGTTTCCACTGTTTCTCCATCTATTTGCCATGAAGTGATGGGACCGGATGCCATGATCTTCGTTTTCTGAATGTTGAGCTTTAAGCCAACTTTTTCACTCTCCACTTTCACTTTTATCAAGAGGACTTTTAGTTCCTCTTCACTTTCTGTCGTAAGGGTGGTATCATCTGCATATCTGAGGTTATTGATATTTCTCCCAGCAATCTTGATTCCAGCTTGTGTTTCTTCCAGTCCAACGTTTCTCATGATGTACTCTGCATAGAAGTTAAATAAGCAGGGTGACAATATATAGCCTTGACGTACTCCTTTTCCTATTTGGAACCAGTCTGTTCCATGTCCACTTCTAACTTTTGCTTCCTGACCTGCATACAGATTTTTCAAGAGGCAGGTCAGGTGGTCTGGTATTCCCATCTCTTTCAGAATTTTCCACAGTTTATTGTGATCCACACAGTCAAAGGCTTTGGCATAGTCAATAAAGCAGAAATAGATGTTTTTCTGGAACTCTCTTGCTTTTTCGATGATTCAGCGGATGTTAGCAGTTTGATCTCTGATTCCTCTGCCTTTTCTAAACTCAGCTTGAGCATCTGGAAGTTCACAGTTTATGTATTGTTGAAACCTGGCTTGGAGAATTTTGAGCATTACTTTACTAGCGTGTGAGATGAGTGCAATTGTGCAGTAGTTTGAGCATTCTTTGGCATTGCCTTTCTTTGGGATTGGAATGACAACTGACCTTTTCAATCTTGTGGCCACTGCTGAGTTTTCCAAAGTTGCTGGCATATTGAGGCTGATTGAGGCTGGGTGTGGCTTTAAATTGGGGCTGGATTTACTCCTCAAGGTTCTCCTCTTCCCTGGACCAGTGGGCTTCCCGGGCGGCTTCTTTCATGGTGCAGCATGACTGCAAGGGGTAAGTCTTCTAACTAACTTCACAAGCTGTTCCAAACTTCTGCACGAATGGTATCTGCTCATGTCCCACTGGCTCAGATTCGAGAGGCTGGACAGTCCAATCTGTTTGCAGTAAGAGGAAATACAGGTTTTACAAGTTAAAAGGCTGAAGTCACAGATGCAGAGATGGGTGAGTAATTTGGGGGTTTGGTGATCACCTCATGTGTCCTGGTCATTCACTGTCACGTGTGCTGTTTTCCTGTAAGAGGTTTGCATGCCCTTTAATGACCCTAATATGTCCTCTGGTCCTTGTTTTCTTATGCTGCTTGAGTTATTCCCCCCCCCGCCCCCAAAAAAGAATAAGAAGAGTGATCCCTATATATTTACTAAAGGAAGACATCTGGAGAGTTGTCTTCGTTTTCTTCAGTTTTCATCTGGATGTTTGGCATTGAGTCAAATGTTTTACTCTGAGAAGTTTTACAAAGTGAGTCCATTTAGTGTTTTACTTCTTTTCCGCTTTATAATAGTACACTAATGTTAGTTGCTCAGTTGTGTTTGACTCTTTGCAAGCTCATGGCCTGTAGCCCACCAGGCTCCTCTGTCTATGGAATTCTGCAGGAAAGAACACTGGAGTGGGTTGTCATGCCCTTCTTCAGGGGATCTTCCCAAATCAGGGATTAAACCCACGTCTCCTGCATTGCGGGCAGATTCTTTACCATCTGAGCCACCTGGGAAACCCAATACACTAGAGTCTCAATTAAATGCCGCCCCCAGGCTGCTTGCTGGGAACAATGTTACCCGGGAATGTGAATGTGATTAGTTACTTGGGATGCTCATTCACAAGAATTAATTCCCTGTTAAGCAGAAACCAGTGGACCTACTTTAGAAATAACCTCATGCCTTGTTCTGTCACATTGCAAGGAGATTCTAATATGTAGGAGATCCTTGGATCTGACAACCACTGTTCCTACTGTTTGCTGATTTGTGTCATGGAACACAATCATTTGTCATTTTTGTTGAAATACATAGTTGAATACCCTGTGTCCCCATCTTGGTACCACAGATTTGTTGTCTCATTGTTGTTGCATGTGCTTTTCTTAAGGAAAATAATAGAATTGTTTGCAGATTTGGAAATTTGCAGGTATCTTGAGATGTAACCCTTGTGAATGCTGGGAGTCTATCTTTCTCTCTGAAAAGGAGAATGGCCTCTGAACTCAGAGTTCAGTGCTTCAAATAAAGTAAAGCAAAAACACTTCAGGGTGCCTGTGGCATATATTAATATTCAATGAATATTTATTTATATGTACTGTTACTAAATATATGTAATACATATATTATATATAATGTATATTATTTTTAAAATATTTTATACATTTTCTTTATTGTTCCTGAGGTGGTTTTCTGCATCAGTGAAGCACATACAGAATGAACATATTAAAGCAAATAGAATAATAAGAAGTATAAAAATTAGAAAGTGATGCTAAATTTTCATTATTTCCTGATTATATTAATGCTAGAGAATGAGATAAAAATAACCATAACACCATTGCAATTAGAAATTCTGACAAGATCGTCCTCAAATTAAATTTTAAGTCAAGATAAACCACCTGGAAATAAATGCCCAGATATATCTGAAGAAAATGTTTAAATTCCATATTGAACCTAAAAGGCTTAAGTATGTATTAAGAACTGACCTGTTTTTAGCTAAGAAGACTCAGCCTTGTATAGTGAGAACTGTATTTATAATATTGCCTCCAAAGGAACTTTTTAGATGTATTTTTCCTTAATCTCCCTTTCTAATCAAATTTTAATATCACAAATACACTAAATATCTGTTTATATACCTTGCATTTATCTGTGTTTTATACAGAAAAAGAGTTTTTTTAAAAGGTAAATTTTTTGACTTCCAAAAACTAGATTTTGTTCCTTTAAGTTGTAATTATCCCTGTTGAGAAAGCATGAAATACACATTCTCCCTTAATTTTAAGGGAGTTATGAATTTTCATAACTTTAATTCAGTGTCAATCAAAATATGCACAGTAATTTTTTTAATCTTTTTATTTTGTATTGGGGTAAAGCCGATTAACAATGTGACTAACAATGTTGCAGTGGTTTCAGGTGAATAAGGGACTCAGCCATACATACACTCGTATCCATTCTCCCCCAGACTCGCCTCCCGTCCAGGCTGCCACACGACATTGAGCAGAGTTCCCTGTGCTATACATTAGGTCCTTGTTTGTTATCCGTTTAAAATACAGCAGTGACTACATGTCACCCAAACTCCCTAACTGTTCTTTCTTCCCATCCTTCTCCCTGGCAACCATAAGTTCATTCTCTAAGTCTCAACAATAATTTTTGATGATGGATACACTGACTTAAATTATAAGACTAGGTAGAAAAGTTTCAAAGTATGAGAATTCTGAGGGGCACTAGCTCCATTAGGAGTATTAGACATATTATAGAAAAAGTCATAAATATTTGTGTAATAGATTTTTAAGGTTAGATATTTTATAAATAGAGTCAATACATAGTGGAATTTAATATGTGATTAAAAAGTAGATTTTCAAACAAATGGATTTTGAACAACTGACTAGCCAGAAGAATGAGAATGAGGAGTTTATCTCTATTACACTCTTTACACCAGAATAAATAAAATGGTCAAAGATTTTAAGACAAGATGAGATACCATACAAGTATGGAATAAAATATAGGAAAAAAATTTTATATTTTCTTGGAGGGAAAGTTTGGACACAAAATCCGGAAGTCATAAAATTAAAGACAAATAGTTGTGCATTGAAATAAAAATATTTGCATAGCTAAAAATAACGCAAAATGAAGTTAAAAGACAGACAACACACTAGGAAAAAAAATATTTGCATTGTATATATATATACACAAACATATAGTATATATATATACTATATATATATTGATATTGTACATATATATGTGTCTATATATAATATATATATACACAAAAGTATATATGTGTATATAATATATAATACATATATTATATATATACAATATATATATATATATATATATATACAAATGGCCAATAGTCATAAGATACATTGAATTCTAGTAAATCAATAATAAAAAATACCAATGACCCCAGAAATACAGGCAGGAGAAACAGAAGAAATGAAATTACAAATAACTTCAAAACATAAAAATAATGATCATCCACAAAATAAAACTTGAAGGAACATTTTCATGTACCTGAATGGTAAAGCTGAAAATATTTGTAGTATAATGTCATTGAGAATGTATGAAAACAAATTCTTACCCATTTTTATTAAAGATGTTAATCAGCAAAGTCTATTTTTCAAAAATAGTTGGTTAATTTCTCTGAAAATTAAAACTTTACACACTCCTTGACTAGTATTTTTAGATCTAAGTATTTATATTGCAGATATATTCATATTTGTAGTTAAAGACTTTTTTTCTAAAATGTTCACAGCAGCATTTTGTAATAGCGAAGAGTGAAATTTCAGAAATAAAAGACTACTTGTATGATTATAATACATTCATATAGTAAAATATAATCTTGCTATTAATGAAGAATGATTTCCAAGACATTTTAAGGGAGGGAAAAACAAATCTGCTGAAAATTACATAGTATGTGTGAAAGCTAATGTTATATGTCAACCTGGCCACATCATGGCCTGCAAGTTGTTTATTCAAACACTAACCTAGTTATTGCTCTGAAGATATTTGTAGATAGAATTAATAATTATAATTAGTTAACTTTAAATAAAATACATCACTCTTGATAATGTAGGTGGGTCTTATCTAATCAATCAAAGGCTTTAAGAGTAAAACTGTGCTTTCCTATAGAAGAAATTCTTCTTTAAGACAGTAATATAATTTCCAGCCTGCTCTATAAACTTCAGATTTGCAATTCCCACAAGTGGGTGAACCAATTTCTTAAAATCTCACCCTCCCCCACACCCCAAGATATAAAGTGACTTCTTCTGCGAGTTCTGTTTCTCTGGTGAATGCTAGCTGACACAGTAAAGTATTATGTCTTCTTAAAAACTTGTGTATGAAAAAACAAAACAAAACCTTGTATATGTTATGATTATATGTTCAGTGATTGCTCTGGAGAAACATTCAAGAGATTAGGAACAATGGTTGTTTTTGGGGGTGAGGGTGGTATGTTTGTTTTTAATTTATTTTTCTGAAGTATAGTTGATTTACAATGTGTTAATTTCTGCTGTACAACAAAGTGATTCAGTTATACAGATATACACATTGAAAAAGAATGTACACACATATATATATTCTGTTTCATACTCTTTTCCATTATGGTAAATCACAAGATATTGAATATAGTTCCCTGTACTGTACAATAAGTTCTTGTTATTTATCCATTCTATATGTAGTAGTTGACATTTACAAATTCCAGACTCCCAATCCATTCCTCCCCACTCCCTCTCCCCATTGGCAACCACAAGTGTGTACTCTATCTGTGAGTCTGCTTCTGCTTCATGGGAGAAATACCAATAGCCTCAGATATGCAGATGATACCACCATGATGGCAGAAAGCAAAGAGGAACTGAAGAGCCTCTTGAGGAAAGTGAAAGAGAGTGAAAAATTGGCCTAAAGCTCAACATTCGAAAAACTAAGATCATGGCATCTGATCCCATCACTTCATGGCAAATGGATGGATAAACAGTGGAAACAGTAGCAGACTTTACTTTTGGGGGCTCCAAAATCACTGCAGATGGTGACTGCAGCCATGAAATTAAAAGACGTTTGCTCCTTGAAGAAAAGCTATGACCAACCTAGATGGCATATTAAAAAGCAGAGACATTACTTTGCCAACAAAGGTCCATCTAGTCAAGGCCATGGTTTTTCCAGTAGTCATGTATAGATGTTAGAGTTGGTACATAAAGAAAGCTGAGTGCTGGAGAAGTGATGCTTTTGAACTGTGGTGTTGAAGAAGACTCTTGAGAGTCCCTGGGACTGCAAGGAGATCCAACCAGTCCATCCTAAAGGAAATCAGTCCTGAATATTCATTGGAAGGATTGATGCTGAAGCTGAAGCTCTGGCCACCTGATGTGAAGAAATGACTCATCTGAAAAGATCCTGATGCTGGGAAAGATTGAAGGCAGGAGGAGAAGGGGATGACAGAGGATGAGATGGTTGGATGGCATCACTGACTCGATGGACATGAGTTTGAGCAAGCTCCAGGAGCTGGTGATGGAGGGAAGCCTGGCGTGTTGCAGTCCATGGGGTCTTCAAAGAGTTGGACGTGAGTGACTGAACCGAACTGAAGTCACTTCAGTCATGACCGACTCTTTGCTAACCCCATGGACTGTAGCCTGCCAGGTTCCTCTGTCCATGGGGTTTTCCAGGCAAGAGTGGTAGAGTGGGTTGTCATTTTCTTCTCCAAGGGATCTTCCTGACCCAGGGATCAAACCCACGTCTCTTGTGTCTCCTGCATTGGCCAACTGGTTCTTTATCACTAGCGCCACCTGATAGGTTCATTTGTATCATATTTTAGATTCCATGTATAAGTGATATCGTATGGTATTTGTTTTTATCCTTCTAATTTACTTCACTTAGTATAATAATCTCCAGTTACATCCATGTTGTTGCAAACGGCATTATTTAATTCTTGTTATGGCTGTTATTCCATTGTATATATGTATCATATCTTCTTTATTCATTCATCTCTCAATGGATGAATTGAAACAACATTTAAGTTGTTTCCATATCTTGGCTATTGTGAATAGTGATTCTATGAACATAGGGATGCATGTATCTTTTTGAATTATAGTTTTATCCAGATATATTCCCAGAAGTGGAACTCCTGGATCATATGGCAATTATAATTTTATTTTTATTTGAGGAATCTCCATACAGTTTTCCATAGTTTTCCAACTTACATTCCTACCAACATAGTAGGAGGTTCCCTTTTCTCCACATGCTCTCCAGCATTTGTTATTTGATGATTTTTAAATGATGGTCATTCTGACCAGTATGAGATGGCATCTTGTTGTAGTTATGATTTGCATTTCTCTAACAATTAGTGATGTTGAACATCTTTTCATGTGCCTGTTGGTCATCGGTGTCTCTTCTTTGAAGAAATGTTTGTTTAGGTCTGCCCATTCTTAGATTGGGCTATTTGTTTTTTTGTTGTTGAGTAGTATGAGCTGTTTGTACTTTTTGGGAATTAAGCCCTTGTCAGTGGCATAATTTGCAAATACTTCCTCCCAGTCTGTCGGCTGTCTTTTCATTTTGTTTATGGTTTCCTTTGCAGTACAAAAGCTTGTAAGTTTGGATAGGTCCCATTTGTTTATTTTTGCTTTTGTTTATTGCCTTAAGAGACTGACCTAGAAAACAGTGGTATGATTTATGTCAGAGAATGTTTTGCCTATAATCTCTTCTAGGAGGTTTATGGTGCTGTGTCTTATATTTAAGTGTTTAAGACATTTTGAGTTTATTTTTGTGTATGGTGTGAGAGTGTGTCCTAACTTCTGTTGGTTTACATGTGGCTGTCCCAGGTTCCTGTCACTACTTGCTGAAGAGATGGTGTTTTTCCCATTGTGTATTCTTGCCTCCTTTGCTGAAGGTTAATTGACTGTAGGTGTGTGTTTTTATTTCCAGACTCTCTCTGAGGAACAGTGGTTGTTTAAACTCGTAACTCCACGTTTGTTATCTAGGTTTGCAGCATCAAGTTGGGAATGAGTTAAAAATGCAGAATTGCAGACCCCACTTCAGGCCCATGGAATCAGATCTGCATTTTAACAAAATGCAGAATTTGAGCACTGGCAAGGGGATTAGGGAACATGAATGCAGAGATAGGGCACCACTTCTTCAGCCTGGACTCCCATGCACTGGTGGAATTTTCCTCTTTTCTTCCTCCTCCATCCTTTGCCTCCCTGACTCACTCATCTAAGGTGACAGCTACTTCCTGCCTCTCTCCTTATTCACACTACTTATGACATGCTTCTTACTGATATAGCCTTTTCTCTTTCAGCCTTTTATTTTTTTTTTCATTTTGGGGAGTACATTTTAGTGGTCCAAATTAATTTCTCCTCACTTGTTAGGATTTCCTACCCCCAGTCCTTGATGATTCCAGTCTACGTGAAACCCTGGAGCATGGAGGCAGGGACAAGATATGGAGAACAGGTACTCTGTGCTTGGCTTTGCTGTATTTTCCTCAGCAACTGAGAGGGGGATGCTGCACTATCAAAGAGAAGGGATGGGATTTTTGTTGTTGCTGTCTATGCTCCTGTTTTAAGCAGAAGAAAAATTTTATATATCTGAAGGTTTCATTCAATAACATGACATATCAGCAGATATTGAAAATGTTTAACTTGGGGAGCTTTTAAAAATAGCATAATTGACTGCAGAGGTCAGTGGAAGACAAATTGATCTTACTAGAGGACAAATTTTCCAACAGGGGCTCACCTGGTTTAGAGGAAAGCTGTAAGTTAAAGAGGAAGAAAGGAAAGAAATGTAAGAAAGATGACCTTGGGGAAAAAAATCCAGCATGAATAAAATCTGAAAACTGCTTGTTCCTGTTCTTGAGCTATGACTTATGTAATGTTTCCAAAGAATAAATGAGCCTGAAGTCTGATACAACTCAATATGACATTAGAGTCTGTCTTCTAACAGCTCTAAAGCCATTCAAAGAACTTGGCCTCCAAACGGAGTTGTTAGGCTGCGCTGTGGCTTGGAGAAATGAGTTTCCATTTTGTAGACAGTCTTCCCTATTACTAAGCTCTAACCTTGACGTTCAAACACATTCTGCAGTGCATTGCCCTCAAATAATCACCCTCAACGTCAAAGACCTTCCTGTCTCCACTTGTTGAAGTGTTTTCTGAGCACTTTAAGCCTACAGGCCAATCAAACCCCATCCGTATAGCATAGTTCAGTGACACAGACATAACTCTGCAAGACACTTCTTACTGCAGGCAGCAAAGGGCAGGTGGGAATGTTATGCTAATTTTAAATATTATTTGTCTGAACCTTTTCACTCCCACAGTCATAAAAAACCAGGCCCAAGCCTGAACCTGGGCATAGCATTGCTCCAAAGAAATGTGCATTTATATTAATATTTAAGAACTTTATAATAATATTATAGCCCATCTGACTCTGCTGTTATCATGTAACGACACAGATCCTGTTAGCCAGGCACAGAATAATAGCTTATTGTTGGACTAGAAATAGTTGGTACTTCAAAGAAATAATTTGGGAATTACCTCCAAAGCACGAAGAACCCCAGTATTTTGATATATTCCTATGGTATATGTAAAGATTTCCCATTATGGTTCACAAATTTTATTTTTATAGTAGTAAATTCTTTTTACAAATGTAATTTTAGGTAGAACCTCTACATTTAGAATAGAAAGTAAACATGCTATTAAGGCAAAAAAAGTGGGCCCAAACTGCTATCTGTCTGTATCAACTGCCTCTAACCCCGTGATGTACTCTGAAGGACAGTTATATGGTTTCCAGGCTCCCTGGAATATAATCTGCAAACTACTGGTCTAGATGAAAACCAATTTTAATTTAGCGTTCTCAGTTTCCCTGCTTTCTTAAGTTCTCTTGCTAGATCCATATCTTCTTTTCTTTTTTTTCAATTTTTAGGAAAACAGTATTTATTTGTTTTTAGCTGTGCTGGGTCTTTGTTGCTGCATGGGCTTTTCTCCAGTTGCAGTGTGAGGGGGCCACCCTCGTTGCATTATGCTGGCTTTTCACTGCAGTGGCTTGTCTTGCAGAACACAAGCTCTAAGGCGTGGGCTTCAGCAGCTGTGGCATGCAGGCTCAGTGGGTACAGTCCATCGGGATCGGGTCTCCAGAAGCGATAAGTCCACACTTGCTTGCACAGTAATGACAAATGAGCTCCTTTTGACGTCAGGTTGCAGCACCAGGGAAGCCTGAGGACAGAAGGGGATCCCTGGGATGCTACCTGAGCAGGGGCTTTCAAGTTACCCTCACCTGCAGCCAGCACTGCACCACTAACCAGAGTAAAAGACAAAAAGATGTACCTGAGGCAGGCAAGCTGTTTTCCCTAAACAAAATGACCATAGCAGCCATGCTTCTTCAGGATTAGAATAACTGCTATTCTTTTTTATTTTGTGTAACTATTACTTTTTGCTATTAGCTATCATTTCTTATTGCCATATGTTTTTTTGTGGCACCAAACTGTTCCACTTCTACCATGAGTTTGAAAGTTGATTGCTTTGCATAGGTGGTTAGTATTGTACATAAATTAAAAGTAAATAGGCCCTGAGTGGAAGCTTGAAATAATTTTTGAGAAACACAGGAGGATGCTAAACTAAAATTATCATGGTAATTATTTCACTATGTATGTAAGTCAAAACATGCTGTACATCTTAAATTTATACAGTGAGCTATATCAATTATATCTCAGTAAAACAGGGAAAAAACCAAGACACTTAAAGAAGCACAGGTTGTTATGACTGTTGATTCGTCCATTTAGCCTACACAGTGGCCCTGTATTTCCTCTTAAATTTCCTATTCTCATGTTTTAGTTGGGTGAAATGGTCAGAGAGCCAAAGTATAAACTAACATGGGCTATTGTTTCGGTTTAACATGAGATGTTATTTTATTACTACTGTTTTTATAATTTTAAGATGAGGTAAAAATTTTAAAACTATGTCATATTAATATTATAGTGAATATAATATTAAATGAAACATATTAAAATTTAAGACTGTCATATTAATAGTAGAATATATTAATATGTCAGATTAATTATTATAGCTTTATATTGTTATTCAATCCAGTACACACATGTGAAATTAGTACAAATTAGTACCAGTTGTTTTACTTCAGTTTCACTAAGTTACAAGAAGAATAAAGAACTGTTAAGCCATACAAAATAAGATAATATAAACAAAACTCCCCATACAGGATTCCTGATCTGTGTTCCCATAAAAGAGAGATATTTATTTTGAAAATGAACCATTTAAATCAAATATCTGCTTCCTCCAAAATGTTTTATAAAAAGTAGTAGGGACAAAAGTCATAATGGGGGAAGATGAGTTCAACTTCGAAAGGCTTTTATCTTTGGTGCAGACTCTATTGGGTCCAGTTAAGCAAAGATTAAAATGCAAATATTGATTTTGGTGTCAGCTGGATTTCTAGGGTCTTTGAAATGTTTAGCAAATAGTCTGCACATTTCACTTCTTTTTCTTTTTTTTAGACAGTGCACTGTTGCCAGCATCTCTTTGATTTGCACATCTGGAATCACTAGAGCATATAGCTGGGAAGAGCTGCCGGTAATATTTTGTTTTCTTGACGAGAATTAGAACATTGGCCTTACTAAAAGATAACGATCTGGCAAGTTAATGATGAAATCTTGAATGATGACAATATGGAGGCTCAGGCAGTGGTGAGCATGGACTCTGAAACTGAATTTGTCGCTGTACTCCTCTGAGTTTTATGAGATGCTGTTGAAGACATCACACCATCTTTGTCAAACCTCCTGGGTCTCATGTCTGCTCACACACAGAGCAAGTCATGCCCTTCTGCCTCTGAGGCTGATCAGAGTCTTATCCACACAGGCAGTAGGTGAGAGAAGAGAGCATGGCCCAGTCTCTTGCCAGCAGTTCACCCCAAGTGCAAATGCAAGACACACAAATCAACAGTAAAGCGCTACAGAGGAATCACCTTGTGTCTCTGGAGAACATAGCAAGAGAGAAGACAGAGACTTTACAAATTCAATGGGTTAGAAATAGTCCAGGAAAGCAAAGAGGAAAATAATATGGCAGAGATTTTGTTTTAATATCTCTAAACTTTCCTTCGAAAAAGAACAGCTCATGTAAAGAAACACTGATGAATCCGGGAAGGTCAACTGCTTAAACGGTTTTTCCTTTTATGTCATTTAACAAACACTAGAGTGTAAATTAGTATAAACATTTTGAAAATATTTCTGGCGGTGCCTATGAAAGTTAAAATAGGTATGACACAGCAATTTGTCTCCTAGCAACATACCAAATGGAAATGAGGACTTAGATCCACCCAGAGGCACCTATCAGAGTGCTCATTCCAGCTTTATCCATAATGACCCCAACATAAATAATCCGAACTTCTACCAACAGTGGAATGGGTCAATGGGTAACCATAGAATGCAATATTCAAAGCAAGAAAAAGAACAAAATAGTGTTACACATAAGACCATGGGTGCATCTCTGGATATGAAATTAAATGAAAGAAATCCAATACAAAAGAGTACAATTCTGTAATTCTACTTATATGAAGTTCAAAAGTAAACTAAATGTATCTATTGTGATTGGAGGTCAGGTCAGTCAGCCTGGAGTGGGGAACCTAGAGAGCTTTGTCATGTGCTTGAAATGCTCTATGTCTTGACCTTGATGCTCATTACAAAGAACATATTAATACAGGTGCTAAAATTCTTCAGGCTGCACACGTGAGATCTGGGTCCTTTACCACAAGGTATATTTCAGTTAGAAAGAAAAATCATAGAAGTCAATAACATAGAATCAAAATGTAAGATTACGATTGAAATTAATGATACATTGTCATTATCTTCATTATGAGATGGATTCTTAAATTGATTATATAAACATTTCTGGAGCCAAACATCCAAATGAGTGAAGTCATTTAAAGCAATCACCTCGGAGGCCACTATTAAAATTACACTGACATTGCTCTCTAATTGTTGGAGTTCTTTTCTAGAAACTGTATTCCTAGACTTTGGGATCTTATTTTAAATATGCATAAGGGGTTAGATATTTGTCCTTTGAAAGTGTCCCAAGTTTTTGCTACGTATAAATTGAAACCGCTTTGGGCTATACAGAGGATTTGTGGTATGACTAATAACATTTATGTTGTTCAATAATCGGGTGTGGTTGACTAAAAAATGAGGGTAATTATGTCATCTGGCTTCAAAAATATTCCTATGGTTGACTCCAAAAAGATTCCAAATATGTGCAGACTTTTGTGAACATCAGTGTTAAAAGTTTCATGGCTTACCGAATCCTCATGTTTGCATAGTCAGAAAGAACTTGGCTCTTGGAACCCAAACAAGTCAAAATCCAGAAAACTGAGTAACTCCATATTTATTTCAGCAATTCCAAAAAGAATTTACCATTGTGCACCCTTATTCTCAGGAGGTGTCACCACCTTAGTTTACTATAGGCTAGGGAAATAACCCTAAGAGCTTTCTCTAATACATCTCATTTCTGCTTTGAAGAGACAAATGCCTTCAGAAGGGCTGGGGTATAGAGCAGTGACATTGAAGTCATTCTACGGTTTTCAAATCATCGATTTTTTTTCCCAACCAACTCAATATGCATTCCTTACTTTCACATCTTCCATGATTATCTCATCATTCTCACTCTGCTATTTGAAAAAGCATTGACAGAGCCAACAGATAAGGTTTCCCATTTTACTGCTTTCCTGTATGGTGATATTGAAAGAGATGTCTGATCTTTCTTGGTCTCAGTTTTCTTATTTGTGAAATGATGATGCTATAATTCTACCTTGTCAGACTGCTGGGGAGTGTTTATGGAGCATTCTTGGCTAAAGATTAGGGAGAGTCCCTTCTCTTTTCTAGGTCCTCTCTTAATGAATTTGCTGATTTTATAAGTCTTGAGAGAAAACTTTAAACATCTAAGATGCAACAAAAAGGATTTTCTACAAGTTCGTTTAGTTTCTGCTCTTGATAATATTAGATATTATTGTTCACATATTTCTGACATCGGACTTGCAGCCATCCTTCTGATGGGAAGTTTCTTTGTTTGAATTATATCCAAAAGCTAAATCAGTAAAGGGGCTGACAAAGATGACACAGGTACCTTCTGGTTTCATTTCACTGGGTCCAGACGGTCCACCTCCCTCTCTTATACCTGAGTGACTGATAGTGATGGCATCCAATCCCATCTCATTTCTTATATGGGGCCCTGAGAAGGAGACTTCCTGTCTTTTCCATCAGAAGTATGACAAAATATCAGCGTGTAACAGTCTTCATGACAGAGCAAGATGTAAGTATTTTGATGAATATCTCATTCTTTCATTCTCTCTCCTATATGTAACCTATTTAAAACATTTCTATTGATGGAGAATAGATGGATGCGGTGCTTTTAAGGTTTAAATACACTTTGATTTGAGGCTGGTTCATCTACATCATAGTTCAGTTTAGTTCAGTTGCGCAGTCGTGTCCGACTCTTTGTGACCCCATGAATCACAGCATGCCAGGCCTCCCTGTTCATCACCATCTCCTGGAGTTCACTCAGATTCACGTCCATCGAGTCACTGATGCCATCCAGCCATCTCATCCTCTGTCGTCCCCTTCTCCTCCTGCTCCTAATCCCTCCCAGCATCAGAGGCTTTTCCAATGAGTCAACTCTTTGCATGAGGTGGCCAAAGTACTGGAGTTTCAGCTTCAGCATCATTCCTTCCAAAGAAATCCCAGGGCTGATCTCCTTCAGAATGGACTGATTGGATCTCCTTGCAGTCCATGGGACTCTCAAGAGTCTTCTCCAATACCACAGTTCAAAACCATCAATTCTTCGGTGCTCAGACCTTCTTCACAGTCCAACTCTCACATCCATACATGACCACAGGAAAAACCATAGCCTTGACTAGACGGACCTTAGTCGGCAAAGTAATGATGTCTCTGCTTCTGAATATACTATCTAGGTTGGTCATAACTTTTTTCCAAGGAGTAAGCGTCTTTTAATTTCATGGCTGCAGTCACCATCTGCAGTGATTTTTGGAGCCCCCCAAAATAAAGTCTGACACTGTTTCCACTGTTTCCCCATCTATTTCCCATGAAGTGATGGGACAAGATGCCATGATCTTCATTTTCTGAATGTTTAATTTAAGCCAACTTTTTAACTCTCCTCTTTCACTTTCATCAAGAGGCTTTTTAGGTCCTCTTCACTTTCTGCCATAAGGGTGGTGTCATCTGCATATCTGAGGTTATGGATATTTCTCCTGGCAATCTTGATTCCAGCTTGTGTTCTTCCAGTCCAGTGTTTCTTATGATGTCCTCTGCATATAAGTTAAATAAGCAGGGTGACAATATACAGCCTTGACGTGCTCCTTTTCCTATTTGGAACCAGTCTGTTGTTCCATGTCCAGTTCTAACTGTTGCTTCCTGATCTGCATACAGATTTCTCAAGAGGCAGGTTAGGTGGTCTGGTATTCCCCATCTCTTTCAGAGTTTCCACAGTTTATTGTGATCCACACAGTCAAAGGCTTTGGCATAGTCAATAAAGCAGAAATAGATGTTTTTCTGGAACTCTCTTGCTTTTTCCATGATCCAGCGGATGTTGGCAATTTGATCTCTGGTTCCTCTGCCTTTTCTAAAACCAGCTTGAACATCAGGGAGTTCACAGTTCACGTATTGCTGAAGCCTGGCTTGGAGAATTTTGAGCATTACTTTACTAGCATTGTGAGATGAGTGCAATTGTGCGGTAGTTTGAGCATTCTTTGGCATTGCCTTTCTTTGGTATTGGAATGTCACTGACCTTTGCCAGTCCTGTGGCCACTGCTGAGTTTTCCATATTTGCTGGCATATTGAGTGCAGCACTTTCACAGCATCATCTTTCAGGATTTGAAACAGCTCAACTGGAATCCATCACTTCCACTAGTTTTGTTCGTAGTGATCCTTTCTAAGGCCCACTTGACTTCACATTCCAGGATATCTGGCTCCAGGTGAGTGAACACACCATCGTGATTATCTGGGTTGTGCAGATCTTTTTGTACAGTTCTTCCATGTATTCTTGCCACCTCTTCTTAATATCTTCTGCTTCTGTTAGGTCCAGACCATTTCTGTCCTTTATCGAGCCCATCTTTGCGTGAAATGTTCCCTTGATATCTCTAATTTTCTTGAAGAGATCTCTAGTCTTTCCCATTCTGTTCTTTTCCTCTATTTCTTTGCATTGATCACTGAAGAAGGCTTTCTTATCTCTTCTTGCTATTCTTTGGAGCTCTACATCCTAACAAAACTTTAATTCCCTAGGCATAAATTTACTTAGGTCATCAACTCAGAAACCGTTTAGGAGGATTATTTCAGTTACTAGCAGATATTGCTTTGTTTTTTTAAAAAAAATCTAATGAATTCACTTATTGGCTGCCCTGGGTCTTGGTTCTGTGTGCAGGTTTCCTCTAGTTGCAGTGAGCAGGGGCTGCTCTCCAGCTGCAGTGCGTGGGCTGCTCACTGTCGTGGCTTCTCTTGTGCGGCACAGGCTCTGGGGCATGCGGGTTTCAGAGTTGCAGCACATGGACTCAGGAGTTGTGACTCCCGGGCTCTAGAGCATAGGCTCAGTAGTTGTGGCACATGGACTTGATTGCTCCGTGGTATGTGGGATCTTCCTGGATCAAGGGTCTAACCCATGTCTCCTGCTTAGTCAGGCGGATTCTTTACCACTGACCCACCAAGGAAGTCCCTGCTTTGTTACTGAGTTTAGTTAATTTCGAGATCTATGATCTTCTTCTTCCATCTTCTTCTTCCATTAGTTTCTTAAACAGTATCAGATCAGATTGTTTACTTGTTTCAAGTTAAAACTATCCATGAACTAACATGTGTACCAGTTCACCTCAGGTTTCAGAACCAATGGTAACAAATCCTGGCAGTAATAACATCAAACCAAAATACAATACATACTTCAGAGGTATGCTATTTTCCTTTCCTATGAGAATGTAATAAATGTGGCCTTTCTAGCTTTATAGGCTCTTCTAGGGCCTGAGAGAACACCAATTGGTTCAATTAAAATGCACACACGTAATCACTAAACCTAACGCTGAAACTATGTAGTCTTGTATTGTGTTCATATCAGTGGTCGGATATGACAGCAAGTTTCCCTTAAAGCTATGCCAGTTTTTAGTTTGTTTGATTTGGGTTTTGTTTTTAACAACAAATACAAGCAATAGAATTTTAGGAGTCCCAGGTTAAATGAGTATAACATACCAACTGGAACCATCGCTTTGCACAGAGATGTGCTGACAAGCTAAGAGGTACAAATGGAGCATAACTGCTAAAAAAAAAAAAAAAAAAAAGCAAGTGAACTGGTAACTTCTAAAGGTAGCAACTGGGCAATGTGAGTTTCCAGCAGAACTCACTCCCTGTTGGAGATGGGATGTTGCACATAATATTATCCCATAATCTGAAAGCACATTTTTGGTCTTGCATATTCATTCTCTAACCATTACTCTGTTTCCTCCTGCATGAACCTGCACATTGAAAACCATGACTCAAGTTGAAGAATACTGCTGCTGACTTATTGTAAGAGCCATCATGTCTGCAGTTATGGTACCCAGTTCTTATCTCTACTTCTCTGAGCAAGGGGGCTTGTGGGATGGCCCAGTGCCTAGTGTCAGTAGATGTCAAAGCATGAGTGCATTGTGGTACGGTTCCCTCAGTTCTCCCAAACTAGGGTGAAGATGATTCTTTCCACGGGAAATCGTCAGGGTTTCTAATGTTTATTCAAGTTGGATGGCCTCAAGCAATTAGGGTATGCTTTAATTACTGAAGAGCAGTTTAGATTTATGCTGAAACTTTAAAAGAAATCTAAAGTATCTTTCTACTTCACATGTTTTATATTTCTCAACCCTGGGGATTCAAAATATTTTTTCTTTCTCTATGCAATAAAATGACCTAAATTTGAAGTACAAAAATAGCAGTTACTTTGAGGGCTTCACCACTCAAAATACCAGTGAATGATACAGAATATTCTGCTGTGTTAATTAATACAAATGCTTGGTGTCAAATTAGGTATTGATGAACATACACTTTTACCCTGCTTTTGCACTATTTTTCTTGTGCTGGTTTAGGATATACATAGACAAATTATATTTAGCATTGGTTCCAATCTAATGATTACTTTCTGTAATCAATGAAGCAGTCTATCTCTTCCAAAATGAACTATAGACCTGTACAGTCTAGTCTCTGCTGCTGCTAAGTTGCTTCAGTCATGTCTGACTCTGTGCACCCCCATACACAGCAGCCCACCAGGCTTTCCAGTTCCTGGGATTCTCCAGGTGAGAACACTGGAGTAGGTTGCCATTTCCTTCTTCAATGCGTGAAAGTGAAGTCACTCAGTCGTGTCTGACTCTTCTTGACCCCATGGACTCCAGCCTACCAGGCTCCTCTGCCCATGGGATTTTCCAGGCAAGAGTACTGGAGTGGGTTGCCATTGCCTTCTCCATATCTAGTCTCTACTAACATATAATGTTCAAGCATACAACTTATTCTATGGAAACAGGTATCAGATGTCTGTGATTGGTCTCCATGTGTTTTGCACTAACAATTGCAAAACAGATTCAGTTTCCTCCAGACTTCTGCAGAAAGGGTTCAGATATGATACAAACTAACTTATTTCTGCCAAAGAGAAATGTCTTGCATTCCAGGCTGTAAGCAGTGCAGAATAGCAGAAGCCCAGGGTGATTCTAGGAAAGTGATGTTTTAACTTCAGCCTTGGGAAGTAATAGCTTTTATCAGAAACAATGGGGTTATGGGAAGCAAATTAGGAAAAGATGAAGGCCTTGTAATTTGGTATCCCCTCTGAGTGATAGTTCAACTAGGACTCAAGAAACTTCGGGTGGTTATGATATTCTAGATGCTATTCTAGAAACCAAATTTCACTGGACCTCCAGAGACCTTTCAGAAGTCCTATGCACCACCTCTTTTTAGGGGCAGTAATCTGGAGAAGTTACTCTTGATTTGGGTGGTACGGCCAAGAAAGCATTGGCATAAACAGTGACTTGTATAGAATCCAAAGGTATTTAGTTGATGGGGGCAAACACAAAATCTGATTTCTTTGTAGAAAACTGAAGAAAGGTCCATGCAGCTAATAAATATCTATGCTTCCTTTAAAGCAGTTAACTTCTAAAACAAGAACTCTCAGGCAGATTCCCTGAATTAATAACACATCTCCTTTCAGACTTAAATTCAGTAGAAGACAGAGCTTCAAACACTCTTGCCTCCAAAAATTCCTCTGATCAGTGTACATTTGATAGCTTAAATAATATTACTATATTAATCAAGTCTAAGATACCTGTTTAAACCACACCATAAAAGATAACATATGCAAAGACTAGCACAGAACCAAGTGGTGTTGGTCCTCTTCCTTTGCTCCTAATAAACTCAGAAGGATAATATGAGTATTGTTATCAAAATGAGTTAAGTATGTAAAAGCATGCCATTGAAAATGTCAGTATAGAATTTTAAGATAGTATTATTCTTTTGGGTTTTTGTCCTCCTGGACTAAAAATATACAAGTAATCATTTAGCAGATTTGCTTGGATCCTTTCATTCAGTTAGTTATCAATGCACCAATATTATTCAGCAAAAATCATTCATATTATAATCATTACTAATAATCTAATATCTATACAAAAAGTTTGTTCAGAATTGTTTATGAGTATGTTATGTTTTCATAACTTTGAAAACTAGAAGCAATTTAATTGCCCAACAAAAGGGGGCTGATTAAAGAAAAGTATAGTGCTATTCAATAATTAAACCATACTGGAAGGTACTATTCAATAATCTAGGGAAATAATCATGATTTATTTTTAGGTGAGAGAATATTGATTGCAAAATACTAGGTAGAGCATAAATGCATAAAATTACACATATGAAATTACAGATATGTAAGTTTTCTTAAAGACTTGTAAGAGATATATAAAAATATTAATAGTATGGTCGGAATTTTAAAAAAAAGTCCACAGCTATACTTTCATGTAGTGTGTATATTTCCCACAATGAATATACATTACTTTACATAATAGGAAAAAACAATTATTCTAAAAGAAAATAATATAATAAAAACAACTAATTAGACTGGCCATTAGAGACTGTGTAGGCAAAACACCTAGCTGATTGAGCTTTCCAGTTTTCCCCCAGTTTTTTGGATTATGTGATCTTAGCTTCATTTGTCAGTTTAGAAGCGCAGACTTCCAGAAAGTCCAAAGAAGACGAAGACAGCAGAAGCAGTGGTTGTTAATTTTTTTCATTAGAACCAGCATCTGATTCCCTTGTCTCATGACTCTCCAACCCAGGTTGAGTGTCTAGTTCTGTGCATCAGTTTATGCTGAGCAGGGCTAGAGGAGGATCTGTGATGGAAGTGGCCCAGTGGTCTTGTGAGTGGTGCATGGTCTCAGGCAGATGTCCAGGCAATCCAGATGTTAAGGGCAATCACCGATCATAGAGATACAGGGTATCCTTATGACAGAAGAGACTCATCAAAGCAACAGGGAAAAGTAAAGGGTTACAGGAAAATAGACCTCCAAAGGGTAAGGTCAAATCATTTTTACATATCATAGACGATCAAGACTGAACCATACACCAGGCAGTTTTTCAACTTCCTCTTACTTATATCCAAGTAAAAATCAAAATTTCCTGAGACATTAGCCCAAATTAGAAAACAAATGGCACTTGGGCTTTTGCCACAGATTCAGTTACCATCACTAAGGCATGTTTAATTTCCTTGTCTTGGGTAGGTTGTTTTTGTTCTGTATTTCCTTTTGAGAAAGTCAGCCAACATGGGTATCCTAGTAGCTGCTGATCCCTCTTTCTTTCTCATTGTTTGATTTTTTTTTTTTTCATTTCACTGCCTCATTTTAGTTTGAAAGAACCTTTGAATACACATATTCTAAGGGCAGTCACAACCTTTTCTACAAGAAATGTAGACATTCAGAGTAAATGAGAATTTCTGAAGACCCCTTTTGAAATATGACACCTTAATAAAATATTGCTATAGAGTTGTTCATCATATTACTTGTCATTTTGTGGTCTAAAAACATATATGAGCTACATGGCCAGAGAAACTGAGCTGATAATCTCCAGGTCTCAACAGAACATGTTGACTTGCCTCTCCACTAATGTCTGCTTCTCTTGCAGGCACAATGGGGTAGAGGCATGTAGGAAAATCATGGATGGACAGAGATAAAACCTTAGCATATGGATGCAGGTCTGGTCCTGGGCGCTTGAGATGAAACCATGCCTTTAAAGCAAGACATTAAATATAATTTAAGGGACGTTATGGTCAAAACAATCCTATTCCATTATATAAAAAGACAGCAAGGTGTAAACAAAAAAAAGTTACAGGATTTTTTTTAAGCTGGACTTCAGAACTGTATCTGAAGGTACGGGTAATTTTCAGCTATCCCTGGGGAAGTCGTCTACCTCCAAGATGTTTTAAGTGGAGACAGTGATGTTCTTGCTGTCTTGTAACATATGTAACACACAGCTCTATGCCCTGACCCCCATGCCATTGGTACCCAGAACATTCCTGATTTCCCTTGTCCAAGTCCACTTTTCCGTTAATCGGTAGCACTTTCCAGCCTGTGATATAGTATATAAACTATCTATTATGTTCTTTTATAGATTCCTCCTGCCAGAATATAAACCCCATCAAGACAATGCTTTTCCCAACTTTGCTCATTGATCTGCCACCACGGCCTAGAATAGTGCCTCCTTTATATTAAGAGTAGGTGCTCACTCATTAAGTGTTTTTTTAAATGCATGAATGAATGCCTTATGTGTACCACATACTCAAATGAGGTCTTGTATGAGTCTGTAAATGTAAATCATTATTTTTTACAAAACAGGTAATTACTAAAACTAGTTCTGTATGGTGACTTCCTTCATTAAGTTTGCCAGAACATACTCAGGAACGATTTGTATAATTCTCTTCTACAAACTGTAGGGATCCTAGTTCTGGTCCTATATATTTCTGTCTTCCCTGCACTGACATTGAGTATCGAGGATCAAAGCAGATCTGTTTTAAATTGCAATACACTATACACCAGTGTCTTCCTGGGACTAGGCACTTATGAAAAATTTAGGAAAATATTTCTTTCTTTGAGACAATCAGGAAATTACTTTTTAACATGTAGTGGGATAATTTTACTTACTGAGATATTTGAGACATTAATTTGTCTTTTGCTTTCATTGTCAAAGAAACAAATAAGGGATCAGTTTAGGGTTTGTTTCTCTTTTTTCCAGTTTTTAAGAAGGAAGCCAGGCTTTTGTCCCACATTTCTTCAGGTGCAGAATCAAAAAACAGTATCTTCTGGTAAACAGTTTTTCCCACACAAATTGTTTATTGTGGACTGGATAGCCATTCTTTTCTCTAGGGGCTCTTCCTAACTCAGGAACTGAATCTGCATCTCCTGTGTTCCAGGCAGATTCTCTACCATCTGAGCCACCAGGGAAGCCCAAGTTTATTGCGGAGCATATGCCAGACATTGCAGAGGGCTCGGGAGGAGGGGGTTTCCACTGGGTTGAAGAAAGACTGAGGGGAGGAGGTGGCAAATTATCTAGGGTCTCATTGGCATTGCAAGGGCTTCAACTCCTACTTGAGGTTAGAAAGGAAACTATCAGAGGGCTTTGAGCATCAGAGTGATGTATTGTGACTTTCATTATAAGGGGATTGTGCTGCATCTTTGTTGAGAATAATCTAAAGGAGGCAGGGCTTGTAGTAGGGAGAGTTGGAAGCTACATCAATAATCCTGGCAAAGGTAGTGGTGGGTCAAACCCAGATGGAGGCTGTGGGGTTGGTGAGAAGTGATCAGCTCTTGGCAGAACAGGTCTTTGGGTGCTATTTTCAAAGAAGAATTAAGGATGGGTGTGTTCTGTTGCATTCAAACCCTCTCCACCCTGCACCCCTTCAGCATGTATTCCTGTGACTGGTGATTTCAGTATAGTCTGCAAATGTGACCTGAGCAAAGCTTGCTGGCCCACCCAGGCATTAAACCCATGACCCTAATCTCCTTAACTTTAGCCCTAATCAATTTAGCCAAATGTGGGTCATGAAACTACAGAGAGCCCTCCTCCATCCGCCATCCCTCCCATAGAGTCTCATACAGTCAATGTACTGTCTGCCAGCCTCATATAAAATCCCTGAAGTTCCTTTGCCTTTGTTGTTGAAACAGTATTAAATGCCTATCAAGTGGATTTAGTAAATAAAGCCAAGTTTACAGAGAGATCTGCCAGTAAAAGGGTAAGCCCTGTAGACCCTGGACTAACATAGCCATTCTGAAAAACTCAGTATTTTTATATGGCTATGCTGATATCTTTTCAATTGAAAATAATTAAAAATTTCTGAATTTGCTCACTTTTCCACAAGGGACTGATTCACCTTCTGGGTACACAATGGTATCTTCTAACAAGCTTACTTGAAGTAAAGAAAATACCATTTATTACAGCTCAAATGGTAATAAGAGATGGCGATAACCACCTCTTGAATAATCATTTTTAAACCCTTCTTCACCCAAGGCACAGTATTCCTTCACAGGAGAATAGTCACGTGGGGAACATGCCAATTATAAGGCAATTGGTTTGTTTTTCTAGCAGACTGGCTTTATTAGGACTCCCCTAATGTGTTACATGTTCGGTTACAAAGTGTGACAATTTATGGTGCATTCTGGGGACTTCAGAAAAGGAAAAGATCTTGCAAATTATTATCTGTGACAGAATTATAATTTTACAAATGATTAATCTCAATCATCCATCTCTTTTTCCTCTTGGGTTAAGCAGGAAAATTATATCCTGCAAAATTAGCTGTCAAAATGTGAGCTTGTGGTTTTGGAGTAGTCGTACATCAGGAAAACGAAAAGAAGATCTTTATTAATGAGCTGGATTAAATAAATAAAAAGGTTATTGTAGGCGACATGCTGCTCTGTTGCTACAATATGTCTCCTGATTTCCCAGCAGTCAGATAATATTTACCAAATTGAATCACGATTCCATATGACTGTTACTTGTTTTCAGGGACATCCTATCACTTAAATATGATATTTTTACCTATGCTCCCCTTTTGAACTAGGTACAAATGAAAATACATGTACTTTTACTTTGTTATTTAATTACAGTGACTATGGGTAAATATTTTGATCAGAGAAACATTTGGAAAGTATCTGAGTGGGAAATATTTCATATATAATCACCCCACCAGTGCTGAAATCAGACAGCAGAAGCTCAGAGAAGAGCAGAGAATTTAGAAAGAGAATTAGAAATTGAGAACCTTCTGAATAAATTAAGAAATCTTGAAATCAGCTATTTCACCAGATATTACTTTGCAACTAGTACAGTTAACTTTATGTCATTATTCTTCTGATGTACATCACCTACTTCTTTGACTCATAATTACCTATGTTTATGGTCATCCTCTCCCAGGCCAGGCTGAAAACTCCATTTCTGAAAATGGAGATATTTCATTATAGTAGATATTCAAAAATTCAAAAATAAATGATGAAGTAGAAGGGGATACTGAATAAAGCAGATGATGAGAAATAAGTCTCATAGGATTGGTTGTATAGATAACTAATCACATTGGTAAAGAATCTGCCTACATTGCAGGAAACACAGGAGACACGAGTTCAATCCCTAGGTCAGGAAAATCCCCTGGAGAAGAAATGGCAACCGTCTCCAGTATTCTTGCCTGAAAAATCTCATGGACAGAGTAGCCTGTCAGGCTGCAGTCCAAAGGGTTGCAAAGAGTCAAGCACGAACACAACTGAGTGTCTGAGCACAAAGGTTGGGTAGTATAGATAACTAATCACGTAATTAACACCAAAACAATTCACATCGTGATACATCTTTTAAAGAGTCAGGGACTGTAAGTTTTCCAAGCACACAAAAGGCTAATGATGCTCAGGAGTGCCTTCATACACAAAGATGTGATGACTGTAATCTTCTCCCCTCTGGCTATGCCTGAGAATCATTCTCAACACTAGAAAAATGTGGTGGTCTGGACTTCTTTCACCTTAGAGCTGCTAGTTTTAAACTCCCGAGAACTTCCAAACCTCAGTGCATTTTAAAGTGTGTTTTAAAACTGCATGAGTAACCTTGAGGGTCAGCCAGCACTGAGGACCCCTGGCTAAGGATTGTGCCACCCCTGTCTGAGGAGGAGCAGGAAACTCCTTAATTTGACTCCTTTTGCTCTTTATTGCTCTTGTTTTGTCAGGGTCTTCTGCTAAAGGAATAGAGAACCCCACACAAGTTAGTAAGAGAGTGGATAGTAAGGACGCACATAGGACAGGAGAAGGGTCAAATGAGACAGCCTGCCAGCTCCTGCATTGTCAAGAATCACATTATTTCTCTGTCTCTCTCATTCACCAGATCGCTCTAAAAAAATCCCTGTATCTAGTGGCTTGTCAGCTTTTTTTCTCTATTCTGTATCGAAATACTTCCTCATTCTTCATGGAGTCAATTTTTGGTCTATATCAGAGCCTCTGGTTCCTCTTAGTTTCTGCTCAACATGACTTCAATTTCTACCTGATCCCTAAGAACTGTCTAGACTGTTGTTATAATGGTCTCTCATCCTCGCCTCCCTTTGATAGCTGCTTCCCTTCTGAGAGAGACTCTGATTAGATATTTTGTTTTGATGGGTAGCACATTTCATTCAGAGACTGATATTTTCTTTGCCAATAGTTTATTTAACACAAATTCATTGAAATGATTTCACAAGCTAATAGCAAACAGGATAATGATTCTTAATAAGCCAAGAAATGAATAACATTTTTCAGACCCATAATAAAGTAATTATCCTGTTGTTCTAGGCATGGGATGATGACAGAAATAAAGTTCAAATCCAGTTGAGGTGTAGCTTTTCTATGATTTTTGGTTTCTTGAAATAGATGGCTTTGCCAGCCAAAAGCTGCCAGAGCACAGTGCTGAGGGGACAGTGGACAGGCTAGACAGCTCCGAGGGCTGTAATTACAGGGGACCATTGCATGGGCTATGACACTGCCTATGAGAAGCAGATGTCCCTTCTCCTTCTGAGACCGCTGCACAGTTTAACACCATTGCCCACCAGAGAGTCACCTTAGCCATGGCAGAAGCAGGTGTTTCAAGATCTTTGGAGAACTAGATCAGCAGAAGATAGCTTTATCCTTACTGAAACTCGGGGATATTCCTGGCCAACTCACAGCATTTAAGTCCAAAGCTCCCCTTGCCAGAGTTGCTTCTCCAAGTGTTCTTATCCACGAACCCCCAGCAGGGCCCCCAGTGGCTGAGTTGCTAAGTGCTCATCAAGGACAGCAGATGAGAGACGTCAGCCTGACACAATTCCACTCTTACATCAATAAAACTTTATTTTTAAAGACAATATTTTTTTGTCCTTGTCATAAATAAGTGGAGTTGCAATCATATCCAGTCAATATACAACATTAGCTCAGCTCATCTTTTCACAAAAGGCCACATCTCACTTTGCTGTCCTCCGGTCAGGTGTGCCCTCCAGAATAGTCTGGGACTAGAAGTTGGTAGTCATGTTGGCCAAACTATATGTGCCTTGGAATGGTCTTTTAAGGCAGGCTGTACATGTGTCAGATTCCTGGGACCTTGTAGAGCAAGTCTTCACACTCTGTTTTAGAGTTACACCTTTTCATTATAGGGGACTGGAATGCTAAAGTAGGAAGTCAAGAAACACCTGGAGTTACAGGCAAATTTGGCCTTGGAATGCGGAATGAAGCAGGGCAAAGACTAATAGAGTTTTGCCAAGAAAATGCTCTGGTCATAGCAAACACTCTCTTCCAACAACACAAGAGAAGACTCTACACGTGGACATCACGAGATGGTCAATACCGAAATCAGATTGATTATATTCTTTGCAGCCAAAGATGGAGAAGCTCTATACAGTCAACAAAAACAAGACCAGGAGCTGACTGTGGTTCAGATCATGAATTCCTTATTGCCAAATTCAGACTGAAATAGAAGAAAGTAGAGAAAAACACTAGACCATTCAGGTATGACCTAAATCAAATCCCTTATGATTATACAGTGGAAGTGAGAAATAGATTTAAGGGCCTAGATCTGATAGACAGAGTGCCTGATGAACTATGGAATGAGGTTCGGGACATTGTATGGGGAGACAGGGATCAAGACCATCCCCATGGAAAAGAAATGCAAAAAAGCAAAATGGCTGTCTGGGGAGGCCTTACAAATAGCTGTGCTGTAAAAAGAAGAGAGGTGAAAAGCAAAGGAGAAAAGGAAAGACATAAGCATCTGAATGCAGAGTTCCAAAGAATAGCAAGAAGAGATAAGAAAGCCTTCTTCAGTGATCAATGCAAAGAAATAGAGGAAAAGAATAGAATGGGAAAGACTAGAGGTCTCTTCAAGAAAATTAGAGATATCAAGGGAACATTTCATGCAAAGATGGGCTCGATAAAGGACAGAAATGGTCTGGACCTAAAAGAAGCAGAAGATATTAAGAAGAGGTGGCAAGAATACATGGAAGAACTGTACAAAAAGATCTTCATGGCCCGGATAATCACGATGGTGTGATCACTCACCTGGAGCCAGATATCCTGGAATGTGAAGTCAAGTGGGGGCCTTAGAAAGCATCACTGCGAACAAAGCTAGTGGAGGTGATGGAATTCCAGTGGAGCTGTTTCAAATCCTGAAAGATGATGCTGTGAAAGTGCTGCACTCAATATGCCAGCAAATTTGGAAAACTCAGCAATGGCCACAGGACTGGAAAAGGTCAGTGTTCATTCCAATTCCAAAGAAAGGCAATGCCAAAGAATGCTCAAAGTGCCGCACAATTGCACTCATCTCACATGCTAGTAAAGTAATGCTCAAAATTCTCCAAGCCAGGCTTCAGCAATACGTGAACCGTGAACTCCCTGATGTTCAAGCTGGTTTTATGAAAAGCAGAGGAACCAGAGATCAAATTGCCAACATCTGCTGGATCATGGGAAAAGCAAGAGAGTTCCAGAAAAACATCTATTTCTGCTTTATTGACTATGCCAAAGCCTTTGACTGTGTGGATCACAATAAACTGTGGAAAACTCTGAAAGAGATGGGGAATACCAGACCACCTGACCTGTCTCTTGAGAAATCTGTATGCCGGTCAGGAAGCAACAGTTAGAACTGGACATGGAACAACAGACTGGTTCCAAATAGGAAAAGGAGTATGTCAAGGCTGTATATTGTCACCCTGCTTATTTAACTTCTATGCAGAGTACATCATGAGAAACGCTGGACTGGAAGAAACACAAGCTGGAATCAAGATTGCCAGGAGAAATATCAATAACCTCAGATATGCATGTGATACCACCCTTATGGCAGAAAGTGAAGAGGAATTAAAGGGCCTCTTTATGAAAATGAAAGAGGAGAGTTAAAAAGTTGGCTTAAAGCTCAACATTCAGAAAACAAAGATCATGGCATCTGGTCCCATCACTTCATGGGAAATAGACGGGGAAACAATGGAAACAGTGTCAGACTTTTTTTTGGGGGCTCCAAAATCACTGCAGATGGTGACTGCAGCCATGAAATTAAAAGATGCTTACTCCTTGGAAGAAAAGTTATGACCAACCTAGATAGCGTATTCAAAAGCAGAGACATTACTTTGCCTACTAAGGTCCGTCTAGTCAAGGCTATGGTTTTTCCTGTGGTCATGTATGGATGTGAGAGTTGGACTGTGAAGAAGGCTGAGTGCTGAAGAACTGATGCTTTTGAGCTGTGGTGTTGGGGAAGACTCTTGAGAGTCCCTTGGACTGCAAGGAGATCCAACCAGTCCATTCTGAAGGAGATCAACCCTGGGATTTCTTTGGAAGGAATGATGCTGAAGCTGAAACTCCAGTACTTTGGCTACCTCATGCGAAGAGTAGACTCACTGGAAAAGACTCTGATGCTGGGAGGGATTGGGGGCAGGAGGAGAAGGGGACGACCAAGGATGAGATGGCTGGATGGCATCACGGACTTGATGGACGTGAGGCTGAGTGAGCTCTGGGAGATGCTAATGAACAGGGAGGCTTGGAGTGCTGCTATTCATGGGGTCGCAAAGAGTTGGACACGACTGAGTGACTGAACTGAACTGAACTGAACTGATGGGCTTCTCAGGTGGCTCAGTGGTAGAGTCTGCCTGCCAGTAGTTGCAAAGAATACCCACTCCGGTAATCTTGCCTGGAAAATGCTATGGACAGAGGAACCCAGTGGGCTGCAGTCCGTGGGATGGCAGAGTGGCCATGACTGAGTGACTGAGGATGCACGGATGTGTATTCATCTATCATCTCCTCTTCTTATTTTCGTCATGCTGATGCACTTCTCTATGGCCAATAGTACTTAGTGACATACTTGGAGCATTTATTTTGTCCAACGCACTCTTGTTGCATTGATTCAATATTTATATTCCTCTCCCTTTCTTTCGGGCTTTTTTTCTTTTCTCCCTGCCTCCTTCTTTCCCTTCTTTCCTGTTCTCATCCTTCCCTCCCTCTGTTCCTTCAATTTTTCCTTCCGCTCCTTGTAAGAACCTTTATGTCAGAGACTATGCATTGTAATATCAAAATTCAAAAGGCATTCTTCACTACTGTCAAGATGCCCACACTGTCATTGGGGAACTCAGTCCATAGTAGGCTGTTATGTTAAAAATACACACTCCTGATATTTTCTTCTTCCACTACCTCACAGAGCGCACTAAATCCCTGTTACTTCATTGCTTTGGGGGGTTTTTCTAGGGCAGACGCAGAAGAAGTAGATGTATTTCTTCTTGCTGTTTCTAATTGCCTAAACCCCTGAAAGGGATGTTCTGCGCGTCCGGAGGGGAGAGTTGGGAGAGGGTGTTCCTCTGAGAAAATACTGGAAAAGAAGAAGGTCTCCTACAGCTGGGAGGAAGTGGGGGGCGGGGGCGGGGGCGGATGCTGCGAGGGGAAGTGGTGATCTTGCCCCCTTGTTGACAGCGCGCCGGGAGATGAAGGATCTCAGAGCAGAGTTCAGTGCGGCGTGCACGTGAGGCTCCCAGCTTCTCCACAGCCTGGGAATAACGGAGTTCTACCTGCCAGCGTCATTTGGACTGGAGCCTTACGCGGAGCGAGGCCAGGCGGGAGTAATCCGTGTGCAGAGAACCTGTTTGACATCTGAGGGGGTGCCAGATACTGGGAGCTCCACACAGTAATGGACAAGGGGCATTTTCCACGGAGGGATGAAATAGGACTTTACATGGGTTGTGTGAGAAGGGCCTCTGGTAAATTTAAAGCGAAGGGGGTGGGGGTGGGGGTGGAATGCTATTTCTTAAAAGGATAAGTTTGTGAAACCCATTATATATGCACACATATGGCTATGATAAACTGGTTTCTGACTGCAACAATGAGGCCATACTCTGAGACCATACACGGAGGTGTGATCACATCGAATTTAGGAAAATTACTGCTTCAAGTGACTATCAGCATGAACTTGGAGAGTGTGTCCCTGTCTTTAGGAATAAAACTAAAACCACAGGCTAGAGAGATTAAGTCCCAGCCTGTGTGCTCTGGGGTGACAGCGTGATGCCTCATCCCATCCAGTCCATCAGCCAGGTGCTGAAGGCGGTGCTGAGTTCACTGTTTTCCCCAAGGACTTAGATGTTCAGCTAGTTCATTTAACCTCTTGAAATCTCATTCAGTTTCCTGCGAAACTTTTAGAGAAACTTGGAGCATGTTGAATTTGCCCATAGATTACTTGAAAACTATAAAACACCTTGTAAAAGTCACACGTTATAAGTTTTCTGCTAATATAAACAACTTGAAGTTTTCAGTGTTTGCTCCAACGAAGCATTTCAGTTCTGTTCTAAAATCTCAAGGACAAGATTATTTATTTTAAGCACCAAAAGCATACTTTGCTTGGTGTTATCTCATTAACACATGTATTTATCAATAAAGATACAAGGCCAGGCCTTATATATGTTCGGTGTTGTAGAGAAGAAAAATTTGCTAATCTCAAAACTTGATCGTCTGGCATATGAGGAAGAAATGAAAGACTCAGGAAGTTTTTCTTTTCACCTCTCTCTTAACTGCCTAAAATAATTTAGATAGGCAGCTATTCCAGGTAAGAGAACAATCAGCAGAAATATTTATAGTGTAATATGGACTCAGAGTGGTAGATGGGGAGGGATCTAGTTAAATCTGTTAAAATTCCTGGGTCCCACTGTTTCTACATGGCCCAGCAAACATTTATTTACCAAACATTTGCTTTTTTTTTTCCATCTTCCTATGATTTACCTTCCTTCCCTTTGAAGTCTCAGACCAATGCCCGCTTTTCCTTAGCCCAGAATGACATGCATACCTCACTTTGCCTGACTTTGTTTGGAACCTCCTGTGTTGGTTCAGGTTCCCCATATGCATATAATTAAATTTGGTGGGTTTTTTGTTTTTTTTTCATCCTTTTAATATGTCTTATGTCAGTTTAAGGCCAGCCAGGAGAACTTAGAAGGGTAAAGGAAAATCTCTTTCTTGCCAACAGTGTTTTGTGTGTAGTGGTGAGCACTAAACGAGACCCTTGCCCCAAAGAGATTAAGGTCTATTAGAGGGAGGCTAGTATTACACAAGTTTGTAAAAGTGTGGGAAATGCCACTAAGATCAAGAACAGAGTGTTTTAATAGAGGGTAAGAGGAGTAAACTATACAAGAGTAAGCGTAGGAAACATGAGAAAGAGAGGTGAGTCCTAAATGATGAGTAGGGGCCAGGCAGTGTGAGAGAGAGAGATTGAGAGCGAGGCAGGAAGAGAGAAAGAGAGGAAGAGAGGGCATACTTTCCTGATGGAGGCATAGTATGTAAACACCTTTAAGGCAAGAACGTTCTTAGTACACTAAAATAATGCAGAAATAATGCATACATTGGTTTGGGGGTTTGTTTTTTGTTTGTTTTTGCATGGGGGGTTGGTACACACATTGTTCTTAAATGTTTCTTTTGTTGAGTCATTTTCTGAGACTTAATATATTTTGATGTTTGTTAGACACTTTGATTTCTTCCTTTGTGAATTTCCTGTGTATTTTGTACTTTTTATGCTAGAGTTATATAATTTTATTCGTGTGTAAGAATGTGTTATATATTCAAGATTTTTTTAATGCTGTGTCTGCTAAATACAATATGTTGTTAATGTAACTTTGATATTAGCTGGAGTTCTGCTAGTTATACAAGAGACACTTCCGATTACACCTTACTCTGTGATGATTGTGTGTTTTATCCATTCGATTATTACAGAGACTAATACTTTAAGAAACTTTCCAGTGGTAATCAAAACACAGCTGCATTAAAACTTTCAAAAATAGCAATGAATGGGATTTCCCTGGCACTCTGCTGATTAAGACTCCATGCTTCCAATGCAGGGGTACAGGTTCAATCCCTGGTTGGGGAATTAAGGTGGCATATGCCATGTGGTGTGGCCAAAAGAAAAAAAAAAAACTGAGGGACATGTGAAATAGAAGAGAAGGGAGGTGAGCTCTCTATATGGAATAGTTCTAAAATTTTGTATATACAGTATGTATGAAACTTAATGTTACATTATAGTTTGCTTGGAAATTAAGTCTATTTTAGAACTTTTCCCTCCCTCTGGTAACATTAAATGTAATTTTTACTGCCAGGAAACATCCAACTGTCTATATTTCTTTTTCTCTCTCATAAAAAACAAAGCATCAGTATTGTTTACAAGACCTATTTTCCACTCATCATTGGCTCACTATGCTTAATGATTCCCACGCTGGAGTGTAAGCTCTAGTTTAGTGTCGTCATCGCCTCCAATGAATAAAGCATTATTGAATGTCACTATGTTACAATGAATGATAGTAAAATCAAAATTTAGGTACTGTTTGTATTTCAGAATTATTTCTGATCCACTTAGACAGATGTCACCTCCAAAGCGGTAGATGTCACCTCCAAAACACAAGCTTGTAATCAGTTGACACAAAGTCTCTTTCCAAGTTGTTAGATGCAGCCAAGCAGAATCAGCACTCCCATGCATAAAGTATCATACTTTTTATTACCTTCATTAATGTATCTAACCATCACCATGAAATACTTCTCCACCACCCATCTGTTCCTATTTGTGCAGCTTTTTGGATGCATACTTATAAGGAGTTTCTTCTATGAAATTTTGCTCAATATTTCTTTCCAGTCAGCTTTAATTATTGCAATTATTGAAATCATGCTACAAACGATATCCTTAGAGCTTGCTATAATCGTTGCATGCATTAACATTCTTTTCCAAATTGGAGCAATTTGAGCAACAGAATAATGTAGTATTATATTATAACCCAAAGTATAAAAAGCATGTATAAAATATAATATATATACATTTATATGTATATATAAAAATATATACTGATATAAATTATCAAATAAATACATAAATGGCAAAAATGGGACAAATCTTTGTTAGGAAAGAATCTTAAAGATTATTGCTCCAAAACAAAATGAAACAAAAGCTCCAGGAGGGTGGAGTTTAACTTTCCTCCCCTTAAATCTGGGCTGGACTTACCTCCTTCCTAAGAAGACAACAATGAAAAGGAAACAGTAGAAACTTTGCCGTGGAGAAACCAAAAGGTACTACCGTGATACAGAGGTCAATGTTAATGACACTAGCTACACATCATACTGATATCATGGACTTTTCTTTTTAAAAAAATTTATTTTTATATATATATTTTAAGGATAATTCTTTTACAGAATTTTGTTGTTTTCTGTTAAACCTCAACATGAATCAGCCATAGGTATACATCCCCCTCCTTTTTGAACTATCATGAACCTTCTGGTAGGACCTGATGAGAAGGGCGCCTCGCTGCTGTGGAATTCTTCCCCAAATCCATGACCCTGGTCTAATCATGGGAAAAACTACAAGAAAAAGCCAAATTAAGGGGCTTTGTACAAGATGAATGGTCTTCAGAAGACCAGCATTATGCAAACTGTCACAGTCATGAGAAATAAGGAAGGACTGAGACACTCACAGGCAAGAAGAGAACAAGGAGACAAGACAAAGAACTGGGAGGGGGTGTCTGCTGGCGGGCGCAGTCTCAGCACAGGGGCATTTGCGGTCAAACTGGCATAATCTAAGTAAAGGCTGGAGTTTCGGTAGTAGGAATGCATCAGTGTTGACTTCTTAGTTTTGACAAATGCCTCACAATTATGTAATAGTTAACATGGGGAAAGTATGTCCGGAGACATGATAATATCTTGGCAGATTCTTGGTAAGTCTTAAATCATTCCAAGATCAAAGGTTTTTAAAAGCAAACAAAAAGTTCATGTTGTTTTACTTCTGACCACTAGAGTATTCATGAAAGAGATGATAAGATTACATTAACGAGAACTAGCATGTTTTGACTGCTTATGTTGTGCCAGGCACAGTGCGAAGTCAGTAATCCTGCTGAATGCTTACAATGTAGAGATGCGGCAAATACTATGATTATTCCCATTTCACAGATGAGAAAGCATCCCAGCTCCCACAGCTAATACATTTATTAGCTACAAAGCTTTCACAGGACTTAGTGTCATCAAGGAGAGAGACAAAATTATTTTCAGTAATTTCATAGTGCTTCCCTGGTGGCTCAGAGGCTAAAGCATCTGCCTCCAATGCGGGAGACCTGGGTTTGATCCCTGGGCCGAGAAGATCCCCTAGAGAAGGAAATGGCAGTCCACTCCAGGATTCTTGCCTATGTTGAGGCTCTACAGTGTTTAATTCATTGAGAACTGGCAAAATTTTGTAAGGTATTCATTTACCAAGAACAATTCATTTTCTAAATTATTGTGTGTGTGCTTGTGCACATGTGTGCTGTAAAAATAAAGTGCATTGTGCCTGTGATTTTTGTTAGTTTTCCACCATCAGACACTTGATTTCTAAAGGCAGGAACACTGGCAACTGTGTGTTCTCTGGAATGAGTAATTCACCCCTGGTCCTGGTTCTGGGGCTGTTCTCTGCCTAGAGAGCGGCTTTGTGTGGGAGTGCCTGGCTCAATGCATGTGCTGCTCCGTGAAAGCTGATCCAAATCAATCATTCTTCACACTTAAAATTTACATTTGAAAAACCCTCTCTCCAAGTACCTTGGACACAACTATCAAAAGATGGTAAAACCAGTGAAGTTCTGAGTTTGGTGGTGGTTGTGGTGGTGGTGGAGGCGGCAGTTTATTTCTTTTTCAGTTTTTTGTTACATGAATCTAAATTATTCATCTAAGAATTTTCGCCTTGAAACTGATCCAATTAATTAATTGTGTTATCTTTGTGCAAGAACCTCTAAAGAAGAAACCAAATAAATCTGGAAGAGAGAGGTGGAAGGGTGAATGATGGGAGGATAAACAGATAAAACCATATTCACACCTAGTATATTCTGGCACCAGGCTCCCCCAGCTCACATCTTTAGTAAATAGCTTCCACAGCCCTGAATGTAGCCAGTGAGTGTTTTTTTGTCAAATTCAATATAAATATAACAAAACTCTTCAGATACGACCCTGCTGTTTGTCTCACCTGCCTGTAGAAGCTGTTTACATAGTATGTGGATAAACAGTAAACTCATCTGCTTGTTTCCAATAACCATATTAGTGCAAAAGAAAGTTAATGAAGGACACTGCAAAGGAGGATGGTGTGTTTAATAAAACACTTTCCCCAGGAACGGAAGGAAGCCGCTGCATGTGGGATGCAGCGGCTTATCACTAATTCAGAACCTCTCTTCAACTTCAGACTTCTGTCTTTCTTCTTCCTAGTAGCCGCACTTTCAAGCGTGATGGCTTGCTTTGTAGTCTTCTGTGCTCTGGAAGGGAGCTCAGAGGAAACAGAGTGAGAGAGTTCATTAGGGATATTTCACAGCCACTCACATCCCAGGATCTCTGTCTCATCTTCGCAGATCACACTGTTCATGGAGAGTCTGTCTTTATTTTGTTACTTATCCTTGTCCTGCCAGTCTACAAAGACCCCGGCTCCTGCATGCATCCGTTCACATCAGTGGAATGTCAGCACCATTCAAAGCGGTTCCTTCCATACTGGTGTGCATTCACCGATTGCAAATCAGCTTATTGTATTTTAAAAATTCCACATTTTCTTGAAAATGCTGTATTTGAAGATGAAAATATTATTCTCACAGAAGCATATTACAAAAAGGGGAAAAAGAGACGAGAGAGAAAGCAGAAAGGGGAAAAGGAACAAAGGAAACAAAGAGAATGATCAGGTAGAATTTTGTTTTCAAGTCCAGACAGCTGATTTATTATAATGAAGTTTTGTCGAGGTTTCCATTTACTTCTACATATTCATTTCTTTTCAGAAACTTCTCCTCAAATCAATCAGCAGTGTTACAGTATTGGTCTCTGTCCAACCTTGTGGAGTCAAACTGAGCCAACATTATTAGCACTCTGCAAAATGAAGAAACAGGGCCTTTTTCCACCAAATGGTCCCTTTTCCTTCTTACCTTTCTGGATTATAGTACCTTCTCTGAATTGTAAAGTCAACTTTGAACATACTGCTTTTTTCCTAGAAAGCCATTGGTCATTAATGATTTGATCACAGAAATCCATGGTTACAGGTGGCCATTTGCAGTTTTAATGTGTGCTATCTGTTCAGAGAATATCTGTAGTATTATTTAATAGACCCTTTACATTTTGGGGATCCATAGAAGAAAGTATCTCATTTCCTACCAAAGAAACAAACTTATAAAGCTCCAAAGAGCAGCTGGAAGAAAAAATGGATGAATCCCCTATTCAGAAACCTCTGCATTTTCTTCTCTGCCCAGATGCAGTATTTATTCCACTGAGTCTGTGCTGTGCTGTGCTTAGTTGCTCAGTCATGTGCGACTCTTTGAATCCCCCATGGCCAGAGGACCCTGGCAGGCTGCAGTCCATGGGAATTCTCTAGGCAAGAATACTGGAGTGGGTTGCCATGCCCTCCTCCAGAATCTTCCCAACCCAGGAGATCGTCCCAACCCAGGGATTGAATCCAGGTCTCCTGCACTGCAGGCAGATTCTTTATTCTCTGAGCCACCAGGGAAGCCCAAGAATACTGGAGTGGGCAGCCTACCCTTTCTCCAGAGGAGCTTCACAACCCAGGAATTGAACCAGGGTCTCCTGCATTGCAAGCAGATTCTTTACCAGCTGAGCTACCCAGGAAGCCCAATTGAATCTGTATTAAATCTAATTCTCACTAGACCCAAGCTGATCATTAGGGCAGGAGGCCAACTCAGTAATGTTGAAGCTGGCCACATAAACTTCGCTCCATGAAAAAGACTTTTCTAACTTTGAGCAACCCTCTCAAGGTTTCTATTTCTTTGAGTGGTTGGCAGAGTTCCTCATTCACGTCTTCAGTTAGTACTAGAATGCAAATATGGAGATTAATTTGCACTCAAAAATAGAATCTAGTATGATTTTGCTCTATATTTTAGAATTCAAAGAGCACCTATTCAAAGCAGCAGCACTGAGTTTAACTAAGGATCAGGAACTTTCTTTTACCCCAGATCACAGAAACAAAATAATTTTTTTTCATTGCACCAGGCTGCCCCAGTTGCATCAAATCAAAAGTACCCCCTGTGTGCTTACCGCTGGATCACACAACACCAGGGAGCATCACCAGCATAATGTGGACAATGCCCTTGGAGTTTGCAACGTGGTGGTACTGGTGCTCATTTATGTTTGTTTGATTCTGGCCTCACCGTGAGACATGCGGGGTCTTAGTTCCCCAGTCAGGGGTGGAACTCATGCCCCCTGCAGTGGAAGCATGAAATTTTAACTGCAGGACCACCAGGGAAATCCCTTGGTACCCACTATGTGAAAGCAATTGGGATGGGTCCTTTGGAAATGAATATGCCCAGTCCTTGACCTCAAGTCATTTAGGCTCTAAACAGGAAGACATTCCATATGTACATACGAAACAAAACAATCCAAGAAGTAAGTAACAATATACAAGAATATGATATGTGTTACTAGACACTGTAGGGGTTTTTGCCAAATTGTTTGCATAAACAAAGGATGTTGTAAATTCAGATGAAGAGCATGAGTCAAATTAAATGCTGTACCTTGGAGACAATGAGAACCATCCTCACTGCTGAGGCAATGTAAGTGTTCCTATGTGGGCAAACCATGCCCTGGCTGCTTGGGCATGCCAGTGGCACACTTTGGTGCCACACTTCAGTTTTAACATGCTGATCCATTTTCATTTCAGCTCTGATGCTGCTTCTGTAAATTTTTTTCTTTTTATTCACTTGTCCTTTGAAAGCCCTATCTTAGACTCTGAGCATCACTATTCTACATTTTCAATTCTGTTAGTTTTCTCTGCAGCCAAATGTGCTTACATTCTTGTTCACCCAGTATTAATAAAAAGGATGTTTGCACAGCAGGGAAGCATATTCTTATTTATCTCTGACCAGAATCGTGAAGAATGGAATGGTCTGATGGCCATTATCTTAACCCTATATGACTGCAAACATTTTGACGTAGTGGAGGAGACAATTGAACCATGAAACCCACATTAAAGTTTGCTTCTCTCAGTTATAGACTGCAGATTAAGTCCCCAGTCACATTTCTTACATAGGATTTTTTTTTTTGCTATAAATAAGTATAAGATTATTTTTTGTTCAACAAAATAGGGTCACCTAACTTGAAAGACTGCAAAACTCATGAGTTCAGAGTTCTCAGGGGAAATTATTTGGCATATCATTCTTTGAAATTCCTCCCACTCTGTTAAATAGAAACATTAAAGGTCATGAACAGTGTTCCTCTGTTGAGATGTCCTAGCCATCCTATGGAAGGAAGTCAAAGCCATGAAAAACTGTTTCCGTTATTTCAAAAATGACAGCATTTTTATATTCAGTTTGCTGCAAATAAGATTTAAACATAAATGAAATAAAAGGATGTATTGGTCTAACCCGAAAAAGAATATAAACAATTCTAAGCCTTTACACTGATAAGAAACTCTTGGAGAGTAGTAGTATAAGAAGCAAGCACACACACATACACGCACACACACACACATGCACACACACACATGCACACACACACACACACATGCACACCACTGAAGGTTAGTAAATATTTCTAAGCAAGCTACAATCAACAAAGCACAATCACAAAGAATCTTTAAATACTCTCTCTGATGACTATATACTTACTTACAGAAAATCTTTCCAGTATTTTCAAATAGGCACATGAATTTAGTCAATAAGTGGCAAGAACCAGATCATCTCTGTATCATTTTCCCTAAATTAATGGGTTGAACATGAATTACATCTAACAACTCATGCTTCTTGGATATCCACTATATATTCTTTGTAGAAGGAGGAACAAAAGAAAGTGAGAGAACCTCTGTTCATTGCCTGATATCTGTGAGAAACAATATAGCAGTTGTAAGAAGTCTATATCAAACCCTGATAATGAAAATGCTGAGTAAAGGAAAAGCTGAAGCAGTGTGCACTGGTAGGTATTTGGCAACGCAGATCTGGTGTGGGGAAAGTCAGCAAATGGTAACATTAGAGGGGTTGTTTTCACCAAGGAAATGTAGCTGGAGCAGAACTTTGAAGTGTTGTACTAGATAGGTATAATCCAGGACTTGACCCAAAGTGTCAGAACAGTTGTCTCTCTGGATGGCTTCCAACCAGGGACACTGCTGAAACACCAGATTGTCATCAAGTTTCTCCTTGGCCATTGGCACGGTTAGCATTGTGGAGCAGGGGTGAGGTGGGGTCTCCTGGCCTCACCTATAAAGGATCTTCATTCTCCTCACCTCAGCCAAGGGCCCTCTGTTCCTTTCCTCTGACTCAGGGTTGATGGATGTCTCCCTTGTAAGAGGATTGATTGCTCATGCCCCTAAGCCTCCCTAAACATGAATGGCACTATCCATTCCACAGTTTCCTGCACTGAAGACAGATTTACAGAGAGTTGTTATAATCCTGGTATAAGTGGGTAAAATATCAAATCAGGGCAAAGAGTTGAAGTCAGTTGGAGAGAAGTGACTCACAGAATGGAAGTAAACCAAGTATCTTAAGTGATCATAATTAGCATGGATGTGGGGGGTTCCAGAGGGCTCCCCTGGTAGCTCGGTAGTAAAGAATCCACCTGCCAAGCAGGAGACCGGGGTTTGATCCCTGGGTTGGGAAGATCCCCTGAATAGGAAATGGCAATCCACTCCAGTATTCTTGGCGGGAGAACTCTATGGACAGAGGAGCCTGGCGGGCTGCAGTCCGTGGGGTCACAAAGAGTTGGACACGACTCAGTGACCAAACAGCAGCTGTAGCCACAGGGGGTTCCAGATTCTGTCTCCCTGCCTAGTCCCCCGCGCAGGTCCCTGCCATTCTTCTGTGGAGTTTTGTGGAAAATCACTAGCCCAGGCTTAATCTCCAGCCTGTTGTGTTTACCTTGGTTGCTCTGAGCAATCTAGGGCTGTCGTCAGAATGGATTGTGTGAAGGTCCACTGTCTAAGCAGTTAGTAACAAGCAATAGCCACTGAAATAGCCCCAGGCTCATCCAGCCACATGCCAGCATTCCTGGGACATGAGTTGTTAAAAAAAAAAAAAGAAGAAGAATATTTGATGAAAGAGAGAGAGAATGCTGTGTAAGAGCTGAGTGCTTTCCACGCGGATACAAGGGGGAAAACATAACAATAACATATGTGGCCTGAATGGTTATCTCAGGCCCAAGACAAACACCTCACTCTGGTGGTTCAAGGTTGTCTTTTTATATCCCTTTTATGTGTCAGGGCTTTGAATGAGCCACAGAGAAGCAGCAGCAGCAGATGCTGTTCCCTTGAGATGTCTGGAATCTATTTGTCTACTGTTCACCTCAGCAGCCGGGCATTTGGACAATATCTGGGAACAGCAAGCTTGGTACTGAAACTCTTGTGGTGCCTGTTTTGCTGGGTGCTGGGGCCTGAGTCCCTGGGGTCAGCAAAGAGCTATTGTTCACACATCCTCATAGTTTCACAGTCTCCCTCCCAGGAGAGAGGACATTTCTTAACGATGAGGAGTCTTTGAAACCTCCCTCACACCCACAGTGCAAGGTAGGTTCTGAGCCCTGTGCCCCAAAGTGCCCAGAGGAATAGGAGCTTTATCTTTTCTGCCCTCTGTGAAGAACACGGCAAGGCCACTGATGGGACAGAGAGCACAAACAGATTTGGCCAACTCGCTGTCAAGGCCTTAAATGCTACAAAGCAAACATCGGCTCTCATCCCAAAGGTGAGAGGAGCAAACTGTGATTGTTTCAGCTACACTGACATTCCAAGTCCTCTGTATGATCTCTGCTCAGCCAGTCCGTGCTGCTGTGTCATTGGATGCTCTGCAGAGAACAGAATCAAAAAAATGTGATACTGGCTCTTAAAATGTCCTGACGAGATTACAAATAAAATTTCAAATAAATTTTATTAAACAAATTTTTCTTTCCTTTTATTAAAAATTAAAATTTTATTTAAGATTTTTATTAAAGTTTTTATTTTATTAAAAACAAGATCTTTAGTTAGCACTGAAGAAAGTAGATACTTAGTTGTTGGGCTAATATGGGGATGATTCAAGTGCTTAAAATGCAAGTCAGGTCACGGCAACTACCAGGCATTGTCTTCTCTCTCCTCTCCCTGTTTCTTGGCTCCAGTTTATGAAGTGGGGCAAGAAAGGACCTCTTTCTACATTCTAGGAAGGAGTAGGGAGTAGGGATTTGGCTGGCTGCTCAGCTCAATTAGCTAGATGCTTTTGTTTCCTGCACTGAGTACTGGGCACACCCAGTTCAGAAATGGAATGAGGAAGCCAGGCTTGCTTGACTCTTATAATGCCCGCCAGGCTGCCATGACTCTTATAATGCCCTACCCTGCCCTGGACTCCAGATCTGAAAGACAGGAGGTGAGTGTGTCCTGCTTCCACGAGGTGAGCTGGGCTATGGAATAGCACATTGTCAAGATCATGTTCTCCTGGTTTACCCCATGCCACAGGAAAAAGCTGGTGGCCCCAACTGCTTTAGGAAAGGGTGTGTGTTCATCTACTGCCAAGTTGGAGAGAAATCCAAAAGATTCTTAAAATAACTTCAGAAAAACATGAAAGTAGCTGCACAGCCCATACTATTTAATTACAAAATGCTTCAATGATTCCATATTTAAATATGGAATGCCTTAGTGATTGGCAGAATCTGAGCATCTTCAGGCCAACCTCACAGAGGTGTTTTTCTCTGAAGAATAAGATTTGACAGTCACAACTGTGTTTTGATTTATTGATTTGCTCAAGTATAAAAGAAACTAACTGCACAGTTGCTTTGAATTCATGTTACTGATAAATAATGAAGTTCAAAAAATTTGCATTTGTCTAAACAACAAAAAGTGCTATTAAAATATTTATGAACCTTCAAAAAATTGCCATTCAAGGGACCCTTGAACTTCAATGACCTGTGTCTTGAGGAGCCAGGTGTTGTAGATGAAGGGTCGCCCTTAGGAAAGACAACCACACAGAAATTTAACTGCACTCACTGTGCTTGCATGCTCGGTGGCTCAGTCGTGCCTGACTTTTTGTGCCCCCATGGACTGTAGCCCCCAGGCTCCTCTGTCCATGGAGTTTTCCCAGCAAGAGTACTGGAGTGGATTGCCATTCCATTCTCCAGGGGATCTTCCTGACCCAGGGATGGAAGCCGGGTCTCCTACATCGCAGGTGGATTCTTTCCCTTCTGAGCCACCAGGGAAGCTGCATTCAATGTACTGATTGTTTATTACCACTGTCACTGAGGACTCAGATTTGACTGACCTCAGGCAAATTATAGCTGTCTCCACCTGTGGTCACAGGAGCATGGAGGTGATAACCCTTAGGAGAACTGGACCTCCTACAGTGACCCTAACTACAGACTTCAAACAAGCTGAAACAAATTCCTTCTTTCTCATTGATTGGGATTCCCAGGGCTTAAAAGGGCCTGCAGAGCACTTCCTTCCAAAAATGTATCCAACTTACTAGTCTGCACATCACTTACAGTGATAAGCAATGTTTATAAGTGTGTCCATCAAATTGTGAAATGAAATATGAACAATGCTCCAGCTGTTAACTGTCATTTTACCATCAACGCTACAGAAGACAGTCATGGTCCGAAGGTCGCAGCTTGAAGCTAGAGGGTGTCAAGGCCACCTCTGAAGGTCACCCCTGGCCTGGCGTGAGCTAGTTTTCTGAACTTATGCTTCTGGATGCAGAAGCCACACTCAGTTCCTTAATTACTCACACCCCCTGCGGGGTTCACTCTGCCAAAGCAGTGTCCCTACCCTGGTCTATTGAGAGACTAACCAACCTGACCCTGTCACACCCTGTGTCTCCCTCTCAGGGACGCTGAGCCAGGACTCAGAGACCATTGACAGAGTGTCCAATTCAAACTGTCTACAAAAGTCAACTCTGGGGCCTTGCAGAGTTGTCTCTCTTTCAGACTGGAATGAGAACTCTACTGAAATCATTACTACCTTCCACTCAGACCTTCTATAAGAGGGTGCTGACTCTCACACATGGATTTAGGATTCAGAGGAAGAGAAAACAGTGGAATCCTGGTTTATGTCACAATTAAACTTGTACTGTAGGAGATAAATTGCTTCTAGATATATTTGGCGGCCTAGAGGCTTACCCAGTATTTTAAATGTGAATTTGTTATCCATGTTAAAAAAAAAAAAATGAGAGGATGAACCATAAAAATCTATGTGTGGTTTCTCTTGAAAACTTCAACTATTTGGCAACACTGAGCCTGCCTTTCCACGTGGTGCCAGTCAGCTGGAATTGCTCTGAGTCTTTGCATGGGGGTGCATTCTCCCTTCACCACCTCTCTGCTCTGTGCCAGTCTGAGTGTGATGCTAAGGCCGGATGATTAAAGCAATGTAGCGCCTTAACCTGACCATCTTCCTTCACTTGTATTATCTGTCTGACTTCTATAGAAATCTGAAATGTGCTGCCTGTGCTAAGCCACACCATCTCCATTATATACCATTACCTTTTCCCCTGCTGCCCACAAAAGCTGACATGAAATGTTATACAGCCTTGGTGCCGCTGCTTCGCAAAACACCTCTCAGTTAGTCTGCCAGGAGGGGCACAGTCTTGGGATTGCCTTGATAATTTCTGTATCTCTTTCTTAAATTATCCATGGGAACCTTCTGAGATGTGTACAAGCCATTACTTCCTCATGAAAAGTCTACCCTCAGGTAGCTAGTAAATTTGGTGAACTGCAAATGAATGTCTTTGTACTCAAAGACAGTGATCAACTGTGAGCAAACAAAGAAACTTGAGCATAAATAGAGTCTGCATAATTCCTCCAGATAGAAAAATTTCATAACTAATATAAAGAATATGTGACAGAGTTATTCTGACAAACGCAGTTTTTGAAGTACAGTAAGAGGACAAGTTTGGTTCCTTTAATAAGGACTAAGTGCGATGCCTAGCGAGAAAATACAGTTAATCGAGGTGACATTTCAGCAGGACCTTGAAGGGTGAGCGGGATCTAAGTATGCCAAGAGTGAAGGGAGGAGTTTTCTTTATTGAAGGAACAATCTGAAAAATGCTCAGAAGTGGGGAATGTGGGCAATATACTCAGAAAGAGAACAGTTCAGTTTGCCTGGAGTGTAGCTGAGGTTCTCATACTCATGAATCCTCAACTACTTAAAGCTGAAGATTCTAGGGTGTACCTCCAGAAACCTGTCTTTTAATCATCATTACAAATGAATTTTTGTAAAGAGATCAACATCCCTACTCTGAGAAAGCCTTGCACTGTGTGTTTATTGGATAGATTTGGAGATAGAGGTAGTGTCCAGGTTTCAAATAGCCTTGGCTTCAGGCCATGGAATTTATAGTTTTTCTGTGGTCAGCAAAGAGCTACTTTTACTAGCAGTTTAATATTAATTTGGGGGATAAGAGAGAAGGATGCCTTAAAGATGACACCCAGGTTTGGATCCTAGGAGGCACCATTAACAGAGACATGAAGAATGAGATTGGGGAATGGTCCTTGGTTCATTTTCTGCCTTTAGGTGTGCTTAGCTTACAGTTCCTTTGATCGGCTCTAGCACCACTTACAGTACAGGAGTGGATACTCTTGGACTCCAGTTTGGATCCCTTTAGTCTTGGACTGGTCACACAAATCTTCTAGGAGTCAGTTCCTCACCTGTGAGATGGAGATGATGATAAGGTATGCTTCCTGATCCACTGAGCACCTAAGTTGGGTAACACATCTGAAAGGCCTTTAGAGGACTGCTCATAGACAAGAAATCGTCTTCCTAGGGAGAAAAACCAATGTTTTAAAGTTCCTAACATAACTAACTATATGCTAGTACACCTATGCCATGGCTTACCTGTGCTTGCAGAGTATGCAGTGGAAATGTTCATTATAAAATGCTAAGAAGAAAGCAAACTGGATACAAAATAGAATCTATAGAGTGATTATATCTTTAAATTACTGTATTATATGTGGGAAATATAGCTGTATTTCAATAGTTGTGTTCTCTAGTGGTGAGGTTGTACATAAATTCCCATTTTCTTTACTGACTGTGTGTATGTAGTTTAGATAGAGTCCTCAGGAAAAGAGAAAAGTCCCAAAAGGCATGCTTTGAGTTTGCAAAGACTAAGTCAATATGTCTCAATTAAAACCATGAATCATTCCAACATTTCCAATGGATTTGCTCCCAAATGTTTGCCTTCATAATAGATTGTAAATAAATTGGAAGGGCCTTCCACTGGAGCCTAATAAACACAGAGGATGCCAATGTCTGGAGAAAGGAGAAGGGAATTTGTTGGAACGGGCCAATGCTATTCCCATAGAGAGTATCATCTTGTTACAAATTCCTGATTTTTTGTGGGGACAGGAAGAGTGGAAAAGCATGATGCATGACAAGAGACTTGCCTTGAGTTCTGCCCTGGGCTTCTAGAGAAACCAGAGCTGGTGCCTCCAGGATATTTAACATGCTCCTCACAGCCTGAAGCCAGAAGAAGATCAAACTGCATACAAAGCTAGGACTTCTGAATGTCAGTGTGGCAGACTTGTAAGGCCTGGGGATTAGCAAGATGAGAAGAGAGAGGTCTTTATCTTCATTATTGGAGTTACTGAAATTATTGGAATGAAGGACAGAGACCACCTGGGCCATAAAGTTCAGGTGATTAGTATTTCAGAAGATGTCCCTAAGGTGGGAATCATGGTCATCCCAACTGGATTTTTAATTTACTGATTGTTTATTCGGAATATTCATTCAGGTCGGTGTTACAAAGACAAATGATTCTTTCATGTTTAGTCCTACTTCATTTTGTTCAGAAGAATGTGAGAGATTTGGAGAATCAGGGTTGGCTATCAAAGAGAAAAATATATCAATACTGAAAGGCATTATCCGTCCATATTGTGTCAGTAGGTTTTCAACATAAATTGCAGAAATGAATTTTCAGACAATTACCAAGGGGGAAAAAGTGTATAAAAAACTGTCCCATCATGACTTCATGCCAACTTCACATTTCTTCACCTGAATTTATTGCAGGAAAGCAAATGAAAATATATATGATTATGATCTAGAAGCAACATGAGACATTTGAGTATTCATTGAGTTTAGCCACAAGCTTTTTTTCTGGTTCTCACAAGAATGCTTTTACGGGAGATAAAACATCTAATTTTATTTCAAAGTCCATTTATTTTCCTATTAAAGCAAAAATATGGTATATTTCTCCATCTGTTAGTGTCCTCTTTGATTTCTTTCATCAGTGTTTTATAGTTTTCTATATATAGGTCTTTAGTTTCTTTAGGTAGATATATTCCTAAGTGTTTTATTCTTTTCGTTGCAATGGTGAATGGAATTGTTTCCTTAATTTCTTTTTCTACTTTCTCATTATTAGTGTATAGGAATGCAAGGGATTTCTGTGTGCTAATTTTCTATCCTGCAACTTTACTGTATTCATTGATTAGCTCTAGTAATTTTCTGGTGGAGTCTTCAGGGTTTTCTATGTAGAGGATCATGTCATCTGCAAACAGTGAGAGTTCTACTTCTTTTCCAATTTGGATTCCTTGTATTTCTTTTTCTGCCCTGATTACTGTGGCCAAAATTTCCAGAACTATGTTGAATAGTAGCGATGAAAGTGGGCATCCTTGTCTTGTTCCTGACTTTAGGAGAAATGCTTTCAATTTTTCACCATTGAGGATAATGTTTGCTGTGGGTTTGTCATATATAGCTTTTATTATGTTGAGGTATGTTCCTTCTATTCCTGCTTTCTGGAGCGTTTTATCATAAAAGGATGTTGAATTTTGTCAAAGGCCTTCTCTGCATCTATTGAGATAATCATATGGCTTTTATTCTTCAATTTGTTAATGTGGTGAATTACATTGATTGATTTGTGGATACTGAAGAATCCTTGCATCCCTGGGATAAAGTCCACCTGGTCAAGGTGTAGGATCTTTTAATGTGTTGTTGGATTCTGATTGCTAGAATTTTGTTGAGGATTTTTGCATCTATGTTCATCAGTGATATTAGCCTGTAGTTTTCTTTTTTTGTGGCATCTTTGTCAGGTTTTGGTATTAGGGTGATGGTGGCCTCATAGAATGAGTTTGGAAGTTTACCTTCCTCTGCAATTTTCTGGAAGAGTTTCAGTAAGATAGGTGTTAGCTCGTCTAGAAATTTTTGGTAGAATTCAGCTGTGAAGCTGTCTGGACCTGGGCTTTTGTTTGCTGGAAGAATTCTGATTACATTTTCAATTTCCGTGTTTGTGATGGGCTACAGATTCAATGCAATCCCTATCAAGCTACCAGCAGTGTTTTTCACAGAACTAGAACAAATAATATCAAGATTTGTATGGAAATACAAAAAACTTCGAATAGCCAAAGCAATCTTGAGAAAGAAGAATGGAACTGGAGGAATCAACTTGCCTGACTTCAGTCTCTACGACAAAGCCACAGTCATCAAGACAGTATGGTACTGGCACAAAGACAGAAATATAGATCAATGGAACAAAATAGAAAGCCCTGAGATAAATCCACACACCTATGGACACCTTATCTTTGACAAAGGAGGCAAGAATATACAATGGAGTAAAGACAATCCCTTTAACCAGTGGTGCTGGGGAAACTGGTCAACCACTTGTAAAAGAATGAAACTAGATCACTTTCTAACACCACACACAAAAATAAACTCAAAATAGATTAAAGATCTAAACATAAGACCAGAAACTATAAAACTCCTAGAGGAAAACATAGGCAAAACACTCTCCAACATAAATCACAGCAAGATCCTCTATGATCCACCTCCTAGAATACTGGAAATAAAAGCAAAAAGGAACAAATGGGATCTAATTAAAATTAAAAGCTTCTGCACAACAAAGGAAGCTATAAGCAAGGTGAAAAGACAGCCTTCGGAATGGGAGAAAACAATAGCAAATGAAGCAACTGACAAACAACTAATCTTAAAAATATACAAACAATTTATTCAGCTCAACTCCAGAAAAATAAATGACCCAGCCAAAAAATGGGCCAAAGAACTAAACAGACATTTCTCCAAAGAAGACATATGGATGGCTAACAAACACATGAAAAGATGCTCAACATCACTCATTATCAGAGAAATGCTGACCACAATGAGGTACCATTTCACACCAGTCAGAATGGCTGTGATCCAAAAGTCTACAAGCAATAAATGCTGGAGAGGATGTGGAGAAAAGGGAACCTCTTACACTGTTGGTGGGAATGCAAACTAGTACAACCACTATAGAGAACAGTGTGGAGATTCCTTTAAAAATTACAAATAGAACGGCCTTATGACCCAGCAATCCCACTGCTGGGCATACACACTAAGGAAACCAGAATTGAAAGAGACACATGTACCCCATTGTTCATTGCAGCCTTTCCTGGTGGCTCAGACGGTAAAGCATCTGTTTACAATGCAGAAGACCCAGGTTCGATCCCTGGGTTGGGAAGATCCGCTGGAGAAGGAAATGGCAATCCACTGCAGTACTATTGCCTGGAAAATCCCATGGATAGAGGAGCATAGTAGGCTACAGTCCATGGGGTCGCAAAGAGTTGGACACGACTGAGCGATGTTCCTATTATAATACCCAGGACATGGAAACAACCTAGATGTCCATCAGCAGATGAATGGATAAGAAAGCTGTGGTACATATACACAATGGAGTATTACTCAGCCATTAAAAATAATACATTTGAATCAGTTCTAATGAGATGGATGAAACTGGAGCCGATTATACAGAGTGAAGTAAGCCAGAAAGAAAAACACCAATATGGTATTTAGTTCAGTTCAGTTCAGTTGCTCAGTCGTGTCTGACTCTTCGCGACCCCATGAATTGCAGCCTGCCAGGCCTCCCTCTCCATCACCATCTCTCGGAGTTCACTCAGACCCATGTTCATCGAGTCTGTGATGCCATCCAGCCATCTCATCCTCTGTCGTCCCCTTCTCCTCCTGGCTCCCAATCCCTCCCAGCATCAGAATCTTTTCCAGTGAGTCAACTCTTCGCACGAGGTGGCCAAAGTACTGGAGTTTCAGCTTTAGCATCATTCCTTCCAAAGAAATCCCGGGGCTGATCTCCTTCAAAATGGACTGGTTAGATCTCCTTGCAATCCAAGGGACTCTCAAGAGTCTTCTCCAACACCACAGTTCAAAGCATCCGTTCTTCGGCCCTCAGCCTTCTTCACAGTCCAACTGTCACATCCATACATGACCACAGGAAAAACCATAGCCTTGACTAGATGGACCTTAGTCAGCAAAGTAATGTCTCTGCTTTTGAATATACTATCTAGGTTGGTCATAACTTTTCTTCCAAGGACTAAGCGTCTTTTAATTTCATGGCTGCCGTCACCATCTCCAGTGATTTTGGAGCCCCCAAAAAGAAATAGTGTGGACCTAACAGAAGCAGAAGATATTAAAAAGAGGTGGCAAGAATACATGGAAGAGCTGTACAAAAAAGATCTTCACGACCCAGATAATCATAATGATGTGATCACTAATCTAGAGCCAGACATCTTGGAATGTGAAGTCAAGTGGGCCTTAGAAAGCATCACTACAAACAAAGCTAGTGGAGGTGATGGAATTCCAGTGGAGCTGTTTCAAATCCTGAAAGATGATGCTGTGAAAGTGCTGCACTCAATATGCCAGCAAATTTGGAAAACTCAGCAGTGGCCACAGGACTGGAAAAGATCAGTTTTCACTCCAGTCCCAAAGAAAAGCAATGCCAAAGAATGCTCAAACTACCACACAATTGCACTCATCTCACATGCTAGTAAAGTAATGCTCAAAATTCTCCAAGCCAGGCTTCAGCAATACATGAACCGTGAACTCCCTGATGTTCAAGCTGGTTTTAGAAAAGGCAGAGGAACCAGAGATCAAATTGACAACATCTGCTGGATCATTGAGAAAGCAAGAGAGTTCCAGAAAAACATCTACTTCTGCTTTATTGATTATACCAAAGCCTTTGACTGTGTGGATCACAATAAACTGTGGAAAATTCTGAAACAGATGGGAATACCAGACCACCTAACCTGCCTCTTGAGAAATCTGTATGCAGGTCAGGAAGCAACATTAGAACTGGACATGGAACAACAGACTGGCTCCAAATAGGAAAAGGAGTGTGTCAAGGCTATATATTGTCACCCTGCTTCTTTAACTTATATGCAGAGTACATCATGAGAAACGCTGGAATGGAAGAAACACAAGCTGGAATCAAGATTGCTGGGAGAAATATCAATAACCTCAGATATGCAGAAGACACCACCCTTATGGCAGAAAGTGAAGAAAAACTAAAGAGCCTTTTGATGAAAGTGAAAGAGGAAAGTGAAAAAGTTGGTTTAAAGCTCAACACTCAGAAAACAAAGATCATGGCATCTGGTCCCATCACTTCATGGGAAATAGATGGGGAAACAGTGGAAACAGTGTCATACTGACACATAAATATGGAATTTAGAAAGGTGGTAATAATGACCTTGTGTACGAGACAGCAAAAGGGACACAGATGTATAGAACGGACTTTTGGACTGTGAGGGAGAGGGAGAGGGTGGGATGAATTGGGAGTATGACATTGAAACATGTATACTATCATGTAAGAAATGAAGTGCCAGTCTATGTTCGATGCAGGTTACAGGATGCTTGGGGCTGGTGCACGGGGATGATCCAGGGACATGATATGGGCTGAGAGGTGGGAGGGAGGATCAGGATTGGGAGCTCGTATACACCTGTGGCAGATTCATGTCAATATATGGCAAAACCAATACAGTATTGTAAAGTAAAATAAAGTAAAATTTAAAAAATTTTAAAAAAGAAAGTGAATTGCTTTGAAAAAATAAAGCAAAAACTAAGCACTCTAAACATCTGTCATCTGGAATGTTTGCGGTCTTAATTTGGGGTATTTATGCTTGTTTTGTTTTTGCTTTTATTTTTGAAGGTTGCAATATAGGGTGGGTTGACTCAATTGATACATATTTTAGCTTTATACTTCATGTTACTGGCATAAGACTAATATAATTAGTTCCCTAGAAGATTTTTTTAGTGATTATTCATATCTATCAGAAGAATATGCCTATGTGGACTTCCCAGGTGGCTCAGTGGTAAAGAATCTGCCTGCAGTGCAGGAGACCCAGATTCAGTTCTGCATTGGGAGGATCCCTGGAGAGGGGAATGTCTACCCACTCCAGTGTTCTTGCCTGGAGAATTCCATGAACAGAGGAGCCTGGGGAGCTAGAGTCCTGGAGTCTCAGAGTCAGCCATGGCTGAGTAACTAACACAAAACAGGACAGAAATAAATCTATCCTTATAATTTCTTGCTGGTTTGGGCTTTCTTTTTGTTTGAACTATTAATACTAACATTAAAAAATATTTAGTTTCTATATATTTAATTTTCAGCAATCTTTTATTTATCAAAGCAGTTATATTTTATTAACTATGCCAGCCATGCATATATACTTATAAAACCCAAAGACGTTCAATATGAACCTAATATAAGAAAAACACATGGCATTCAACTTCATCTTTATTGTAATGTAAACATTAAAATAAGAAATCTTTTCAAATTGTCATTGATTGTGTAAGAATTATGAAAACTGTCCCCTTTAGAACTCCGTTCTTATTTTGTGTTGTCACACTAGCAGTTCATGTTTTATTTTATTTACTTTATCATTTTATTGCACCTCTCTTTATTGTGCTTTATGGATACTGCAGCTTTTGTATAAATGGAAGGTTTGTGGTAACCTTGCATTGAGCAAGTCAATGGGTGCCATTTTTCAACAGCATTTGTTCACTTTGTGTCTTTGCGTCACATTCTGGTAATTCTCAAAATATTTCAAACTTCTCAACACTGTTGCATTTTATGGTAATCTGTGTTCAGTGTTTTTTTAACCATTTTAAATTGAAGTTTAGTTTATTTTCAACACTGTGTTAATTTGAGGTGTACAACAAAGTGATTCAGATTCTTTTCCATTATAGATTATTATAAGATATTGACTATAGTTCTCTGCACTATTATAGTAGGTCCTTGTTTATCTGTTTTGTTTGTAGTAGTGTCTATATATCCATCCCAAACTCCTAGTTTCTCTCTCTCCCTGACTCCATGTATCCCTTTTCGGTAAACATAAGTTTGTTTTCTGTCTTTGTGAGTTGATTCTGTTTTGTAAGTTTCTTTTGTATCATTTTTTCTCAGATTCCACATATAAGTGATATCATATGATATTTATCTTTCTCTGTCTGGCTTACTTTACTTAATATGATAAGCTCTAGGTCCATCCATGTTGCTGCAAATGGCGTTGTTTTGTTCTTTTTATGGCTGAGTAATATTCCACTATATATATATATATATATATATATATATAAATACACACACATATATATATACCATATATATATATACCACACACACACACACACACACACACACACACACACACACATATATATACACCACATCTTCTTTATCCATTTATTTGTTGATGAACATTTAGGCTGCTTCTATGTCTTGGCTACTGCAAATAATGCTGCGGTGAATATCAGGGTCTATGTACTGTAGAGAATTAGTTTTCTCCAGATATATGCCCAGGAATGGGATTGCTAGATCATATGGTAACTCTATTCTTAGTTTCTTAAAGACCTTCATATTGTTCTCCATAGTGGCTGCACTAACTTACATTCCCACAAACAATGCAGGAGAGTTCCTTTTTCTCTGTATCCTTTCCAGCACTTATTGTTTGTAGACTTTTAATGATAACCATTTGGATTGGTGTGAGGTGATACCCCATTGTAGTTTTGATTTACATGTCTCTAATAGTAATGATAAGCATCTTTTCCTGTGCCTGTTGGCCATCTATATGTCTTCTTTGATGAAATGTCTATTTAGATCTTCCACCCATTTTTTGATTGAGTTGTTTTTGTTTTTTGTTTGTTTCTTTTTTGATAGGGATATTTGTATATTTTAAGGAGGCAAGAATACACAAAGAAGAAAAGTCAGTTTGTTCAATAAGTGCTGCTGGGAAAACTGGATAGCTGCTTGTGAAAGAATGAAATTAGAACATTCTCTAATACTGTATGTGAAAATAAACAAAATGAATTAAAGATCTAAATGTAAGACTGGATACTATATAAAACTCCCAAAGGAAAACATAGGCAGAATATTCTTTGATATAAATCACGGCAAGATTTTTTTGGATTCATATCCTAGAGTAATGGAAATAAAAACAAAAATAAACAAATGGGACCTAATTAAACTGTAAAGCCTTTGCACAGCAAAAGAAACAATAAACAATGACAAGGCAACCTATGGACAGGGAGAAAATATTTATTAATGATGCTATTGACAAAGGATTAATTTCCAAAATAGTTCACATTTTAAATATCATCAAATTTCTGCAAAACAGTGATACTTTTAAGCAAAAAAAAAAAATTTCTTTTTAGATGAAACACGAGCTATAAGTCATTGCTATAAATGTAGCAATATAGAATCTTTATTGATGTTAAACAAAGGAAGGATGTCAGTGTTTATTTTCACCTGTTTTTCTACAGCATCCTGTTATGACATCACTATCCTATCTATGGTGTGAAAAGTAAAGAAGGTCATAGACTAGAAATGAATCTGATCTGAGAACAGATCATACACAGCCCTTCCATATGCATTGTCTCTGTAATGATGTGAAAATATGAGTCATGATGACTCATTTACTTTCTGATCTAACTTATTGTCTGCTTCTCCATATTTAATAGACTTACCTGAACTCTATTCTCTGTTCCTCTGTGTGACATCATGGATTTCACCTTTTTTTTTGCCAAGCATTAACCTGAATACTTTACTGAAACAGTCAGATGTATTCAAAACCCTAGATATTTAGGACAATGTAGATGAAAATTCTCTTTGGATTCTCTAATGTTATAGCTGGATTTTACTTTTTCATTACAAAATGTTAAATCTTTTGGAATCCAGAAGCTGTTTATCATTGAATGAGGTAAACATACAGACAAATTTTTGTCTCATCATAGCCAAAGAGTCTGAGGAAGGTGGACTTCAAAATGAAACCATATTTTTTGCTTTCTTAGTCTACCTTCTTCCTGCTCCTCAGATTCATCTCTGCTTTGGACTTGTAAACAGTAGAACAGAGATGATCTCTTCTAATACATTATCTAGAAAAGGTCACTGCAGCCAAGAAAAGCAAAATGTGTCATTTAAAGTTGAATTCAGATCTGAGACATTGTCTGGCTTTATCACAAGATTCTGAACAGAGTTCAGTAAGCTCAGGGTAGCTTTGGCTTTCGGGGTTTGGGGAAGGTGGGGAAGCTGTACCATTAGCAAATGGAAAAAACTTCCTGAAGTAGAGAAAAAGCAGCTACAGCCAATTAAACAAATCATCCTAAAGGGGAAACATATTTCTCCATTAAAGCCTGCCAGCATAAAATACTTCCCAATTAGTTCAAAGAACACAGCCACGGATGTGGGCCAAAATATGCTCCCTCCTTCAGAAGTTCTCATATCAATGGTTAGGATCTCTTTGATTTTATGAATGAGTTTCACATTGTGTTAAGGGATGTTTTTCCTTTAAAAAGGAGAGACTTATAACCTTGAGAAATTTAAACACAATTACATCTATTGAAAATGCATTGATAGCATAGCAGATATTTCATACCAGTGTCTTAAAATAGGCAAAATAAATAAATAAATCCAAGTCCAAACTGCTGGTGTTCCAGTCTGTAATACCGCTGAGCTAAATCCCACCCAAAAAGCTAAATATCTTTCCTTTTTAGAGTGGGGTTGTCATATTAAGAAAACAAAAATATGGGTTACCCTGTTAAATTCAAATTTTAGACAAAGAATCCTCTTTTAGTATGTTTCCTGTAATTTGAGGGACATTAACATTATTCTTACTTTATTGGAAATTCGAATTCAACTTGACATTCTATATTTTACCCAGCAACCCTATCCATGAGAGAATCAGGCTTCCTAGCTCAAAATGCATAAAGATATTTGTAAAAATAAACACAGGCACATACAAATCACACTTCCCACTTGTTGCCAAATGTTCTCAGCTGCGGGTCTTGCTAATGGAGGACTGGCCACTGGGCCAACCATGACTACCCAGGATGCACATTCCATCTAGAAATCCCGGAGGCTTGCACCTTGAGACAATCTGTGAGGGAAGAGACATCAAAGGAAACGTGCTAGAGCAACGGTAGAAAAATGTTTTCTTGTCCACCTTTATTGCAAGTTCTCCATTGCTGCCAAGTGGCCAGCTGGTACATTTTCCTTTCTCTTTGGCCCAGGTCCATTTACAGGACCTACACTGGGCTACATCATCAGACAGGCTCCACCGGACTTTGTCACAGTACATATTGCAAATTAATTCCATGTGCTGCAGAAGGGAGGGGCTCATATTCTCCTAAGACTTGTAGACTCTAGGAATGTTAGAGCTGAAAAAGCTCTGTTATTTATAAAATCATCTAATTCCTTTCTATTACAGATGAGGTAGAGACTTGGGCCCAGGGAGCCTGAATCACTTGTCTGAGGACTCACTGCAGGAGCCAGGGCTGGTACCCTAAGTGATGACTTCAGGCTTAGGTCACTTTCCCATCACACCACAGTCAGATATTGTAATTGGAACTGACTATATTTGACCGTGAATGAACGACAATCCGCATTACTAATCCTTAATTAGTATTTTCAACACTAAAGGCACTCTTGTCCTCTTGATCATTTTACTGTCTACCCATGGTACATGATAATAGTGATAGCCGCTATTGCTGATGAAGTAATGCCTAGTAGGTAGTGCCTGGGCTACAGACCTATCCAACTTCTGGCTGACCCCTTACTAGGAGTGAGGACTCTGATAGGTTTGGCAAAGCCCCAGCCTCTCAGAGCATCTCTTTCTTCTTCTCTGGTACCCACTTCAAAGGACTGTAGTGAGGATGACATGACATGCAGGAAGAGGTCTTAGCATGGGGCTTGGCACATGATGAGCCCCCGATCCCTGAAGAACATTGCCCACTGTTCCAAGTCATGAATATAGAGCTAGGTTCTGTCTTCACCAAGCTCATATTCCAACCAAAAATAACACATATAGGCATCTCTACTTGGAAAGAAATGTTTAAAGTATTTCCTCTTAGATAAAGGCATAATATTTCAAGAAATAAACAGATGATTTGAGTTAATTATCTAACAGAGCCAGGGAAACAACCCCATCCTTATTGTTCAGAATTCAATTCAGACCTGCAGAGCAGGCTCTACCCATGGTATGGAGAGTCCTGTCACATATTTCTCATCTTCTCTTTCTCTCTCACTCCTCTGAAACATTCACACGTGGTGGGGCTGACTTTATTTGGGCTGTTTTAACAACTGCATCCAATTACATCACTGGCTTATTTTAAAAATGATTGAATATAGGAAAAGCAAAATTACAAATTCAGCAGAATTTCTTTTTGGCAGTACCTCACCTTCCATTCTCTGGTCATCTTTCCCTACTTCACACCCTAAACATCCAGTCCTTTTGTAACTCTGATTTCTAAAAGCCCCAACTCTGTCACTCTCACACATACACTCTGACAGAGCAGCAGGGCCAAAGTGACCTTTCCCTACACTGTCCTCCTGCACACCCTTTACATTTCCCGCTTCTTAAGTTGACAGATACAGATGTGAGAGTTGTACCATAAAGAAGGTTGAGCACCAAAGAACTGTTGCTTTCTAACTGTGGTGCTGGAGAAGACTTGAGAGTCCCTTGGACAACAAGGAGACAAAACCAGTTAATCCTAAAGGAAATCAACCCTGAATATTCATTGGAAGCTGAAGCTGAAGCTCCAATACTTTGGCCACCTGATGCAAAGAGCTGACTTATTTGAAGAGACCCTGATGCTGGGAAAGACTGAAGGCAGGGGAGGGGATGACAGAGGTTGGATGGCATCACTGACTCAATGAACAAGAGTTTAGGCAAACTCAGGAGATGATGAAGGACAGGGAGGCCTGGTGTGCTGCAGTCCATGCGGTCGCAAAGAGTCAGGCAAAACTTAGCGACTGAACAACAAGGACAAAGTTGACAAGTCACGTTAAGCATTTTGAGGAGAGAAAATTGAGCTAGTTCAGCCTTCAAAGTGTACTCAACTGGTGGTCCAGCTAATTCAGCCATATTTTTCACTCTTTCAGAGAAGAAACGTTCAGCCCAAAACCCAGTGGATTTTTCTAAGTTGAGATCTACTCACCGGTAGGAATGTCTGAGTGAGAGAATTTAAGTTTTGTGACCCAAAGAGAGTCACCCAAATGTCTCAATGTTCTGCAGGCTTCAGGGATCACTCATCTCTTCAATATCAACTGACATGGAATATGCCCCATTCTCTACAGCCCTAGGATGTCAGCTTTCTTTGCTTTGCATTTCTTCAGTTCCTAAGGAATCGTGACATGTTAAACAAATCCATCAGGTAGTGATTTGTCAGTTCTTTCTCTGATCTGCTGCTCTGAACATGGTTTGCCGGATTCCTCTTTCCACATCACAACCCTGTTCCAGGCTGCCATTCTGCCCTATATGGCTACTGCTAAGTCGCTTCAGTCATGTCTGACTCTGTGTGACCCCACAGACGGCAGCCCACCAGGCTCCCCCATCCCTGAGATTCTCTAGGCAAGAACACTGGAGTGGATTGCCATTTCCTTCTCCAATGCATAAAAATGAAAAGTGAAAGCAAAGTCACTCAATCGTGTCCAACTCTTAGTGACCCTATGGACTGCAGCCTACCAGGCTCTTCCATCCATGGGATTTTCTAGGCAAGAGTACTGGAGTGGAGTGCCATTGCCTTCTCTCTTATATGGCAAAGCACTAAATATTGACTCAACATCCGCCCTGAGTTTTCCAAAGCACAATAAACACCAGGTTAGGAATGTACAAAATTTTACTAGCTTGAGACTATCCCGTGTGAATTGCAATGCAAAAGAAAATAAAATTCAAAATAAAAATCACTGTTTATAGAACCCAACATCATACTCCTTCCAAAAATATTTCCTACCATTTCTCCTTTAAGCTTCTCCACCCCATCCTATCCCTTGTGCTGAGCTTGTTCTGTGTTCTAGGCTTTGGATCATCTACTGATACTAGGAATTATAGAAATGAACTAGTGAGATGTCTGCAAAAATCCTTCCTCAGTTGGTCCCAGATTCTATGGAACAAGATGGGTTGAGGGGTCAAAGGACGAGTCAACCAGGAGGGAACTAACTTTTCCAGCTGAATTCTTCTCCAGAGATGTCCTAGGAAGACATTTCTTAGAATGATACTTGGCTCAGGAAAACAGGGGCTCTCCCAGGATCTGTTTCTGAAATGCATTCAATTGAGAGGGGGAAAAAACAAACCTCTTTCTCAGGTTTAGCTTCTCCTCAGAGGGGCTACCCACCTAGCCTCTTTTTCTTCTCAGGTTCTGCATGATTCTCAGAGATGAGTATACATTTGCTGATTTACTTACTCATTCAGCAATTATGTACCAAGTACTTATTGCATGCCAGGTGCATTGGTAGCTGTCAGGTAGGAAGGAATGAAGCAACATCCTTGGCCCTTCCCTAATGGAGCCTCCTTTAGCAGAGGAGTTAAGCAATAAATATCTAGAAGCAACTTTTCCATATATAAATTGCAAACTGCTGTAAAGGAAAAGGACATGGCTCTCTAAGAGTAACTGGGGAGCTGCCTTTGAGATTGGGTACAGGAAAAACCTTATGTCCAGGAGGTATTTAATCTGAGAATGAAGGATTAGAAAGAACTAGCCAAATCAAGAGGACTGTACAGGCATGGGAGTGAGTGAGTGTGGGCCGGGAGGGAGGAGGGAAGAAGGGGAAAAGCATTTACCCCCAAATGAGCAGTCTGTGCAAAAGGCCTTAAGGTCTTTTAAAGAAATGGTGGGGTGGGGTATGAAGGATAGGGATGTAGGCTAGCCAGGGAGAGGGAGGGAAAGCGAGGATACCTGGTTTATAGTGAAGCAGAGATTGGAAGAGTTACAAATGCACTTTTAAGGGCATTCACTGTATGCCTCAACAATGAGTTTCCGTTTTATTCTAAATATAAAGGGACGGTCATGAAGAAAGGGACTGTAGTGATCAGTATTATGGTTTCTTAAAGACCATTGTGAAGAGATGAGGAACTGGCAAAAATGGAAGTAGGGAGATGAATTATTGGAGTAGTCCAGGTGATGGGTGGGGGCCTCCCTCATAGCTTAGTTAGTAAAGTATCTGCCTGCAATGCAGGAGACCCGGGTTCGATTGCTGGGTTGAGAGGATCCCCTGGAGAGGAAATAGCACCACACTCCAGTATTCTTGCTTGGAGAATCCCAAGGACAATGCAGCCTGGCGAGTTACAGTCCATGGAAGTTGCAAGAGTCAGATGCGACTTAGCGACTAAAGAGAGAGAGAGAGGTGGATTGGTGATCGTGGTGAGAATAGTGGAGATGGAGAAGAAGGGAATGACTTGAAAAATTATGGAGGAAGAATACCCAAGACTTGATTAAGGCTGAGGGCTTCCCTGGTGGCTCAGACAGAGAATTCACCTGGGATACAGGAGACTCAGGTTCAGTCCCTGGGTGGGAAAGATTCCCTGGAGAAGGAAATGGCTACCAACTTCAGTATAATTGCCTGGAGAATAAAATGGACAGAAGATTCTGGTTGGCTACAGTATACGATGAAGGTTTAGATACAGAGCAGGAGGAATCAATGACTCCCAGAGGCTCACAAAGGAGCCTTCTGCTATCTTGCAAATTCACTGTATTCATAAGTAGATATTTCTTGAACTGCATGCTTCAAACACATACATACATTTTATGCTCTTTTACACTCTGTAGACTACACTCGAATACATATATTTACATAAGGTTTCTGGCTGGGGAGCCTTAGGGATAGCAGCATCCTTTTCTCAGCTGCAGAGGCCCAGATAAGACAGGTTTCAGTGGGAGTAGGGTGAAGAATCAAGGGTGCTGAGACCCCCATGAGGCACCCATGTGGACGTGGCACATGAGCAGCTCTATTTATGCATCTAGAACTTGGAGGGGAGATCTTGGAGAAACATTAAGGACTCTTCTCATTTTTAGAATTGTACTGCTGCATTCTAAGGACAGTCAGATAGGAAATAATAAACCACACCTTCTGAAAAAAATTGTAGAAAGTTAATATTCATAAAATATTAAGAAGTTTTCTACACAGACTGTTTCTGGTTTCTATTGAAATTCCAAAGGTCTGATGGTAACCAGAAGCCCTACAGGGCCTTCACTGTATGTAGCATTGCTGAAATTCTGGCAGCAGAGAAAATACACATAAGGACCATTTTTAAAAATTATGATTGGCCTAGATTTTATTATTCTTCAAAACCTTTCACAAAACCACAGCACAGATGTTTGTATGATTTTGAAGTGGTTCATGACATATAGACCAAACATCATGACACCCATGCTTTCCAAAATTTGGGGGAAAAAATAATCAGAAAGAAACATTCAAATTAAGCATAAAAATTTTAAAGACCTAAAGGAAATGGTAAGTCACCATGACTACTTTGTTAGTTGAATATCTGCTAGTTATCAATCATTGGCCATATCTCCCAAATTCACACCTTTTTCTAAGCTTGGAGTTGTAACGTGGGGAATTGAAATTATCCAGATAATTAAATTTTTTAAAATGACCATATGAATTAATCAAATAATCAGGCATTTCCTCTGAAATTAAAATTATTATTTAATGTTATGATTATATATTTCTCTGTATCAGTGATCCTTTCAAGATGAGTGGATCTTAGATGATACAATGAAAACAAATATAAAAGTAAATATGTACTTTTGTGTTTATACACACACACAATTTTACTGCTGACATGCAAATGCAACCATTATGGGATAATGTTTACTATAGAGTAGTTAAGAAATATAAGCCCTGCTAGGAATTTGCTCTATGAAGAAATCTGTTTAGAAAGAGATCTGCCACCCACTGAATAGAGCATACTTCAGATCTGGAGCTTATTATAACTATTTCAGAATGGCAAACTGCGTAAGAGTCAAACAAAACATGTAAGCTGCCCCCACCTTAATTATGGTGTGAGCCTCCTAGTGATTTCTGTAGGACTGGGAGAATCATTTTCTGACCCATCACCATCCAGTTTATACCGAGTCACTAGAGATACCAAAGCATTTTTGAAACTCCTATATCCTAATAAATTATACAAACGATCTGTCAAGAGCAAGTTTGATTTATTAGGCACCAAGGCTGGCCAAGGCACCCAAGGGAGCCATCCAAGAGCTACTGATAGAAAATACAGAAAGACTGGAGGGCAGAAATGCAACAGGAAAAGACACAAGGGCCGTATGGACCCACAGCACATCGTGGTTGCCATTTCACATGCACAGCCGCCTCGTGTGCACAATCTTGAAGAACCAGTCCAGACTCTGTTAGAGAACAAGGGCACAACAATGTGGATACTCAATGCGGAGCATGAATGAGGGGTCGCAAAGGTAAGTGCCAGTAAGGAAATAATCTGCATGTGTATTCTAAACAGCTATTGGAGGTCCAGGAGAGCATGAAACTGCAAGCAGCCAAAGGATCCAGGTTCAGCTTACTGGTAAGAGAAAGATGAACACACTGACGTTTAGCAGCTGCACCGAAATCAGTGCTGTGGAAGAAGGGCTGAGCAGAGAGCTGGAAATCAGACTCCTGGAAATCAGACTCAGCCTCTTCCCTAACAGTGTACTGTACTAAGTCCCTTCAGTGTGTCCAGCTCTTTGTGACCCTGCAGACTGTAGCTGGCTGGCTCCTCTGTCCATGGGATTCTTCAGGCAAGAGTACTGGGGTAGGTTGCCATGCCCTCCTCCAGGGGATCTTCCTGACCCAGGGATTGAGCCCAGGTCTTCTACATCTCCTGCTTTGGCAGGCAGGTTCTTTACCAACATCACCTGGAAAACCCTCCTATCTGTGTAGTTGTCGTTAGCAAACTCATTTGCTTTTCTGGGCCTTGGTTTTCTGATCTATAAAATAAGAACAATAATCAGATCTTTCTAATAATAATGTTATTATTTTTAAATTATTTAATTTCTCTTCAGATTAAATGAGTTAAATCTTGTAAAGTACTTAAAACAACATTAAATAAGTAGGCACTTAATATATAAATGTCGGTATTGTTACTTGGCGCCAAGGAAAACAATTAGCTCAGTAATAGCAAGTTTTTCTCTAGACATTAATCTCGGGGACATTATTAATATTTTGCAAGAAGACGAGAAGAAACTTACAAGTTCGTCTGTGTCATCACTTACTTTAATTTCTACTGAAAAGCAAGGGAGAGTGGATCACCTGAGAGAACCTTGGTCCTTCTCTCTGTTAACTGAACTTGCTGTAAATCTGTGGCCAGGTCTTCAGTGGCCCAGCTGGAACTAAGATACTGGAGATACACAAATATTTAGTACACAAGTATTTTTATGAGTCATGTGCTAGGCTATGTGTAGGCGTACAAAGTGTAATAAAACTGACCTCGGCTCTTACAGTAATCTGTGCAATCACCTTGTGAAATGTAGGCTATCTGACACATAGTTCATGCTCAATAAACAAGACCACTTTGCAGTCTCATCCCACACGTTAAAGCTTTCTTGGACACAGCTTAAATTCTTTAGCACTTCAAGTTGGAACACAGGAAAAGCAAACCAGGATTTTACAGTATTCACTTTAATTTTCAAGCCCCATTGCTTACTGTTTTCATGAATTGAAAAAAAATGTTATTTTCCATTGTATTAAAGACTTCCTTTGGTGGTTCCCCACACAGAGAGGAAATGAGATGCATCTATAACCTATTTTGTCATTTCATGGCTATTTTTTGCTTATTTAAGATTGTTCCCCATTGAACAATTGACTAACTACAACTGACTCATGTCTTGATATTTCCTCCACCAGCTTTTAACATTTAAACAATGTTAGATGGATTTCATGATGACAGAATTTTGCTGATATGGATAATGAATCTAGTTCATGATAGAAAATAATAATTTATAGTCCTGGAAAACTGACTCCTACAAGGCAGAAATCAAAACTTAGACATGTAAATAGAAATCATATTGTAAAGTATCTTTGCTGTCTCAATCTGGAACTAATATTTCATATTATTAAAATAGTAAAAATAAGACTTCTATTACATTCATTTGTCCATTTCAGGGTATCATAAATGTTTACTACTATACAGATTAAAATTGAAAGCTGGACTCTTAGAACTTTGTCAACAAAAACATGCAAAGAATAATTCAAATAAGAAGTGAGTGAATATTGATTACTAGAAGGAAACATTTTCTCTGTTCTAAATAGTATGTATTTAGTATTTTAAATTATAAAAAATGGTAGTTGTTATGCCAAATTAATATTATTGTGAAAAATCCTCAAAAAAATATGAATTTATTTTTGGAATGGAGTTTAATCACCCATAGTAAAATCATCATACTAGATTTTCTATTTTCTTATGTCTAATATCACAGTCCATTCATATTTTTGACCCTCCATAATTCATTCATTCATTCATTCAACAGGTATATTTATTGAGTGACTACCTTGAACACTCAGGTGGGATCAGAGCTGCAGAAGAGAATGAGACAGATGAAATCTTTGTCCCTCTGAAGTGATATCACCTAGTTCCTGATACCTATCCTAAAAAAAGTGCTGTCCTAAATTCCATGGGAAAAAGAGAGATCCCTTGCACTCAAGGCTGGTAAAGAATAGTCAAGGTGAAAACATCAGCATTTTATAGACTGTTATAGCAGTATAATTAAAAAGAAAAGTGATGTATAATAGAAAGATTCTTCATTTACCAAAGACCTGTTATGTTTTAAGTTATGCGCTAAACATTTTATATACATTATCTCATTTAACATCCTGAAAATCTACTGCTGCTGCTAAGTTGCTTCAGTCATGTCCGACTCTGTGTGACCCTATAGACGGAAGCCCACCAGGTTCCCCCCGTCCCTGGGATTCTCCAGGCAAGAATACTGGAGTGGGTTGCCATTGCCTTCTCCTATTACACCATAATTATTCCCATTTAATATTTTTGCCTGGAGAATCCCATGGACAGAGGGGCCTGGCGGGCTATGTTCCATAGGGTTGCAAAGAGTGGGGTCCATAGGACACCGCTGAAGTAAGTTAGCATGCAATACATAATCAAAGTATGCTTTGCTTTTCACTAAAGCTACACAGCTCTTAAATGAGTATGAATTTTGACACAAATCTGAGGCCCAGTCTATGTTCTTAAACACTATGCTCGGTAAATTCTGACTATGGGACTTCCCTGGCTCCAGTGCAGAGAACGTGTGTTCCATCCCTGGTTGAGGAACTTAGATCCCACCTGCCAAGGGGCAACTAAGCCCACTCCCACAGCGAAAACTCAGTGCTGTTTTTTTTTTTTTTTTTTTTTGGCTGATACTAGAGATTGTTGTAGCACCATAAATTGCTAGGAAATAAAGGAAACCATTTAGAGATTGAAAAAACAGTAACTGTTCAGAAGTTCTTTATTAGAAAGTCCAGCTGTAAGGCTGTGGAATTAGCATTTGCACAAGGAGCTAAGGGTGGTGCAATGTAATCTGATAAATACATGTGACGGTAATGCTTAACACACGGAAAAGTTGGGTGGCTAAAGTGAATGCACTGTTCAAGAGGACAAGAGGAGGATGTAGCATTCCCAAGCTCTGTTTCACCTTGGTTTGCACCATCCCATTGCATTAGTTCATGGCCTGTTTTGAGTCATTCAAAGATCATCTGATTAGAGAGTTGTTTTCTCAGTCTTTTTCCAGGCACCTCCCATCATGTACTTGTATCTGACCCCTTGTTCTCTGTTTAAGGAAAGTATGAAAATAGCAGCCTCATTCTTTCCAAGTCTTGGAGAAGAATGCCAAACAAGGAGGTTATTAACCCAAATGGCATGGACAACCATGGCAGCAGGTGCTTCATGAGTCAGTGATAGTTATATTCCATCTCAAGGACTGCATTCTCCAAGATGTGTGAATGCCCGTGTCCTGACAGACTGTAAATACAGGGGATTTCTCTTCTGTCTTTAATAAGTTTCCTGATGAAGTCAACTAAAATTCTGGATAATTTGAAATCAAAAGATCTTCTAAGCCATCACAAAAGAAAAAAAAAAAAACATCCAGAGCAAAGAGAAACCAGGAATCCTGGAAGTTCAGCAAGCATCAAAGTTGGCTTTTATGTTAGGGCTGAAACTGGAGGATTTGGAGCTTCTGTTCTGATGGCTGCATGGAGAAAAAGGATGGAGAGATAAGACTTAGGGCTGAGAATGTTCCTCCTGCCTCCCAGTCTGTTGCTGTGGACATAGAAAGGTTCTGGCATACTGCTCCCTTCCCCAAACAAGTCAGAGCCACAGTGAGATGGCAAAGAGGAGAGTACAGAGAACAGTGGATATGGGTCTGGGACTTGCTCTTCCCTTCATCTCATCTAGATCGTATAAGAAGCCACCAAGACCTGCCCCCTTCTCATCTGCTCTTAGGATCCCGCAAGAGTGAATGATACTTTCTGGTACATGCACCATTAAAGTCACAGAGCACATGCTTGACCCTGACAGTGAGCACAATGGACTATGGAGGTTGAAAGCACAGTCCTGCCCCACGCTCTGCTCTTGTCCCCTAAGATCCCAAAGATGAACCTGCATAGATTGGAAGAAGAGCAGTCCCCTGGAGGGTACTCTGGAGGCTAAGTTTATTTATACGCCTGGCAGGCTTTACATCATGGTCTATGTTTCCCCAGGCCACACTCTCAGATTCCTGGCAAGGTTACTTTGCAGGACTTCTGTGATTGGCTCAAGCCCTCACTGTAACTCTGTGGAGTCTCTTTCAGTAACTACAGATGGGGTGCTAGGACCAGAGACCACCAGAAACACTAATTGCTACCACTTACCGTCTCTGGCCTAATACTGCCAGGTCCTAACCATGTGATAGGTCATCCCCACTCTATTGATGTTACAACTGGAGACTTGGAGGCGTCTAGGAATCCTCCACAATTGCACAGCTAATCGGTGAGAAAGTCTGGATGCTCCAGCCTGCACTCTCGTGCTACCATGCACAGCCTCTGCCCCACCAGCTTCCCCCACTGTCAGCTGGGAACAGGAACCAGCAGCAGTGCCTCTTGGAAGCTGTGAATGGTGGCTGCTCCTGGTGTCAATATCTCCAGTAAGCCGCATCTATCCAGTTATAGCAGAGCAATACTTAGCAACACTCTGAGTTTCAAGCTAGGACTTTTAATACAGCAGGCTAAAGCTAAAACATTTCCAACACTTTAGAGAAATGGGATTCTTAAAATTCTGAAGTTTCCATTTTGAGTATCTTATTAAAAAAACAGCCCAGTTACAATGATCACAGGAAAAAAAATTTTTTTTTCCTCTAATTGAATAAGCACAACATACGGTGAGGTGAGTAATCTCTAGAGCTGTATTCTTCCGCACAGAGCTTTCTCATGATCCACAGGACTGAACTGAATGTCCTTGGGGCCCTACAGATAAATCATTTCTTTTCTGATTGTGTTAATATTCAGCTGTTATTGAGCAGGTCAGTTCTTCAGCTCTGTGAGGTCATGGCATACATATCTGGAAACCCATTCATTTTTACCATTTGCCTTTGCTCAAAACACATGAAACTGGCTTGAACAAAATGTATCGAGTTATGTTTGGGTAGAGTGGTAAAAAAGCCGAACTGATGATCCTCCAAAATCTGCTTGTCACCTACTGTGAATTTTCGAATCATGCCACGAAGAATAAAGTACTGCCAGGAGTGTCTCGGATAAAGTGTCAAAAATGTCTGATTTAATTGTTAGCGTAGGGATTTAAGAGGCTGTTTTTCCCTGATGCTAACACCTCTCATTGATTCAGGAGCATTTCCATTTGTTGTTTAACAGAAACAGCCTTGGTATTTATAGGCTTATCACTCTAGTCGGGAAGCATTTGCAATTTGCACTTTCAATTTTGACTCCTAGACTTCTTTTTTTCTTTAAACACCCTTCAAGTGGGTGTCAGACTGCAATTCAATGAATGCTTTGTAAGCACTTGCACAGAGCAGTTCTCATCCCCATAGGCAAACATTTCAGAAAGATCCCCAGAATCCATTGCTAATTAAAATCTAAGTTGATGAGCCCCAGTTCAGCCCAGCCTTTTATAGTCGGGGCATGTGGGTCCATTTGTGTGTGTTCACGTGTGTGTGCCTGCACACTACAACTGGAGTCACATCTTCTGGCAGACTGTATTATCTGTAAGTTGTGGCATCAATATGTATTTACATCTTGTTCCACATGTTTTTCTTATGATGAACAGTTAGCATACTTCCAGCAGGATATGGACTTTTTGTTTTCTCTTTTTGAACTTGAAGGGATCTTTGTAAATTCGTTGATAAAATGTAGTAGAAAAGGTGCCGCTTGACTTCTGGGTTTCAGTTGTAAAAGGCAACACCTACTTTGCCTTTCTCTTTCCCCCGCCCCCTCTCTCTCCCTCCCTCCCTCCTCCTCCCTCTGCTGCCTTTGGTACTCAATCACCATGTTATCAGGAAGCCCAGGTTGCATGGAAAGGCCATAGTGGATGGATACTCTTGCCAACAGCCCCAACATGAGCCAGTACCTAACTGCAACCTCTGTGAGACCTTGAGCCCCATCAATCAACACATCATCCCCTAAACCCACAGAAACTGCCAGAGATAATATAGGATTATTGTTATTTTAAGTCATTATATTTTGGAGAGATGTATGATGATATAAATAGGTAACTAAAGCATACTCATTTAACCTTTTCCCTGATATGGATACCATTCAGTTCAAATATGCCCTTTTCCAATTTTGGAATTACAAATACTCAAGCAATAATTTCAAATGGAATTTTTATTATTAATTGGCTTGTTAAAAACAATAGTTAACAAAACTAAGAGTAAACCATAATGTAAACTATGAACTTTGGGTGGTTATGATGTGTCAATATAGGTTCATCAGTCATGACAAACGTCCTGCTCAGATGGGAGGGTGTTGATCATGGGGGAGATTAGGCAGAGGTGTATGGGAAATCTCTGTATCTTTTCCTCAATCTCACTCTGAACCTCAAACTTTTCTAAAAACATTGTCTTAATAAAAACACATAAACACTGAACTAATAATAACAGTTTAAAAATTAACATTTGGGCTTCCTTGGTGGCTCAGTGGTAAAGAATCTGCCTGCCAAAGCAGGACACGGGTTTGATCCCTGGTTCCGGAAGATCCCACATGCTGCAGAGCAACTAAGCCTGCACACCACAGCTACTGAGCCTGTGCTCTAGAGCCCTCGATCTGCAACTACTTAAGCCCAAGCACCCTAGACCCCATGCTCAGCAACAAGAGAAGCCATTGCAATGAGAAGCGTGCACACTGCAACTAGAGAGTAGCCCCCACTTGCCACAACTAGAGAAAAGTCTGTGTAGCAATGAAGACCCAGCACACACACACACACACACACAAAGTTAACATGTACTGAGAACATAGTATGTACCAGGCATTGTTCTAAGCGCTTAATGTGTATCAACACATGCATCTTTGAAAATAAACCTGCAAGGTGAGCACAATTAACTACTAGGATATACTACCATGAGAATTTACAGAGCGCGCAGGAAATCAGCAGCCCTTCACGCTCTGGGATTAGAAAAAATTGGCCCCAGGCATGAATGAAGCTGGGGTATAGGGAGGCCTGGCTATTTGCTGGGCAAGGAAGGAAAGGAAAAACAAATCCTCCTTCCTTCATGCATTCAGCTAGTATTGCCTGAGCCCTCTCACTGGTCCACCTTGTTCCAGGAGCTGCGGATAGAGCAGGTAACAGGTAACAGAGTGGGTAAACCCTGCCCAGGTGGAGCTGACCATCCAGTGTTCTAGGCCCTGTCTGTTCTAGTTTCACAGGATGTCGGCAGGGGATCCCACTGTGCCTTCCAACCTGTTCTGCTGAGTCATCAGACACTGAAAAGGAGCGCGTTATGGGTGTGTTCAGGGTGACAAGCTCATTCTCTACTCTTCCCTAACTTCAAGTAAAAGGGCACACCTCATGGAAGCAAAGCCAGGGGAGAAAGAGGACATTTTCAATATCAAATCAATACCAACTCAATTTGAAAAAAAAGAAAAGAAAAAGGAGCTTTGGTAATCATATGATGGTAAGAAGGAGGGAGGCTGTGACGGACACAGGAAACTCTGGATACGGCTTGGGGAAGCAGCACACTGGTGCAGGGACTTAGTCCAGGCAAGCCTGGGGTCCCTGGAAGCCTTGGGGACTAAGTTAGATGAGGATATGGGAAGGAGTCCAAAGGAATATTTTTCTTGGAAATTATTCCAGGGTCTCAGAATCAGCCCAGATGGAGATGCTAAGGGCTACAAAAATCACCACCATTTCCGAGTCACACAAAGCTCATACAGAAGAGCTGGTTCACATGAAAAACTGCCTGCAAAAAGGTTCATCAGTACCATCTTTGTAGACTCCAGATGAACCTATTTGCAGGGGAGTGATGGAGACACAGACATAGAAAGCAGTCTTATGGAATGGCGGGGGTCGGGGGTAGGGGGAGGAAGGAGAGGGTGACATGTATGGAGAAATTAGCGTGAAACTATATACATTACCATGTGTAAAATAGATAGCCAAGGAAATTAGCTGTAAGACTCAGGGAACTCAAACTGGGACTCTGTAACAACCTAGAGGGTGAGATGGGGAGGGAGGTGCATGAAGGAGGGGATATATGTATACCTATGGCTGATTCATATTGATGTTTGGCAGAAACCAACACAATATTGTAAAGCAATTATCCTTCAATTAAAAATTAACAAATTTAATTATAAAATAAAAAAATAAACAGATGAGTAAATATATGAAAAAAAAAACTGCTTACAATTTCTGTTCCACTGAGTTCTGAGGATTTGTAAGAGGAAGAATGAAGCTATGAAGCTACCTGAGACAATTCAATGGACTGCTCAGATTTTGCTGAGCACTAGGAAGTCGTAAGTGCATATGGACTCCTTAGCTAAACAGGAGGCTTGTGGAGAGCCCTTTCCTAGGCTCCAAGCTGGGAAGGGAGCCTGGCCAAACAACTGTTGGCGCTTCATGACACTGAAGCCCAAGTCAGCAAGGTGGCTAATAAGGAAAAGACTGGAATTTCTGCCAGGGCACTAAGGACTTTCCAACAAACCTGCAGTGGAAGTGCACGGCCAAGAGGTGGTTAGCTAGGAAGACATCTCTGTACTCAGCGGATCTCCCCATTGTCTTGTGAGAAACAATGATATTTCCCTTCTTACAATCAAGTCAATTCAAAATCTTGACTTCATTAGCTTCTGAATGTCTGTTAAAATCTCAAAGATTTCTGGCAGTGTTCCATTACAACCATGGCTGCTGCTGCTGCTGAGTCTCTTCAATCGTGTCCGACTCTGTGCTCTTGCTAAGAGGAAGCAAATAAAATCTTGGAATCTCAACAGAGATGCCTGTTATTCCTTCACCAAAGAGTTCATAAGACAAGCTTGCTCTCTACGATTTTTTCAGATTTTGTCAAATGGCAGAGGTAAATGTGTCATTTAAATAAAAATTCCCCAAACTAAAGCTCATTTAAATGGAGAAAAATCACAAAGACGGTGACCTGTGCTTGGAACACATGTACCCAAGATAAAAAGTGTTGAGATTAAAACTGAGAATCTTAAAGTATATTTTATGTCATATTAGGAGTAAGCTTAATATTTGAAGCCAAAACAAAAATGCTCTTTCTTTGTCTTAGTAGTTATTTCAGGCTTCTTTTGCCCCACATTAATTGAGAAGCAGGGAAATAAACAGTGCTTCGTCTGACCACAGGGAGGGAACCAAACCCTCTGGGCTCAGCTTTCTACTGGACATTCTGTACCTGGGAGAGAGAAGGTGCTTTCTCTTCTTCTCTCTTCTGATAGAAGAATACTCAGCTATCTTTGAATGGAAGCAGAATTTTTACCTGCATAATGAGATGTAACTTCAAAGCAAATAAATGAAAATACTCTTTGGAAGGTATATGGTTATACAAAAAGGTAGGTTTTCCCCCACCCCTGAGGTGTTATATAACAGAAAAATTAAAACCTTTGTACAAAAACCACAACCTCAAAAGAGCAAGGGCAAATATATTTGCCGCATCTATGAGCAATTAAAGGATATATTGCCCTATTTATAAATAACATTCAAGTCAACAAATAGAAACATGACTTATAACCCAGTAGAAAAAGTTGAGAAAGGATATGAACAGGCAATTTACAGAAGACAATACAAAAAACTAGTTAGCATGAAAAAGATGCTTGTCTCATTCCTTAGTGAAAATGTAATTTAAACATTAATGAGATTTCATGTTTCATTTTCTCAGAAAAGCAAAATTAAACATTTGCTATTACCTTGTGCTGTCAAAGATCTGAGAAATACGGGCTTCTGTAAATTGCAGATGAGATAATAATAGCCTATAACTTTACTACAGGAAAATTTGCCAATACCTATCAACGTATGACACATGTGCTTTTAAAGTTAACAATTCTACTGCATATACATATACCCAGGTAAAAAATTAGAGCTAAGAATTTCCCTACGGAGTTCCCTGGTGGTCCAGTATTTAGAATTCAGTGCTTTCACTGTTGTGGCCTGGGTTTCAATCCACAGTTGGAGAACTAAAATCTTGCAAGCTGCAGTGCATGGCTATAAATAAATGAATATTAATTTCCCTGGATATACTTGAAAAAGTATATATTAATGTGTGTATGTGTAAATACGTGTGTGAGGGTGTAGGGTGACCATATCTTCACTCATATGGGTTTTCATTGGAGCATTGTTTGTAAAAGACTAAAACTGAATACAGTTAGAGTTGATCAGTGGGGGTTAGGCAAATTATAGGAAGATGACCTAATAAAACAATGTAAAATCACTGAAAAGATGGAGTTAGATTTATATGAAATTAAATGGAAATATCTCATAATGTAGGTGAAAAAAGTGAAGGATGGCATAGTACATCTACTGTAAAGTAAGAAAAAAATATAGAGAGGAGACAGAGATGCAATAGTATGTAATGTCCTCCTCACTCTAAGATATATAAAAAACCATAAATCAGTTACATTTTGGAGGCATCTTGAGAACTGAGATTTGGGGCAACAGAAAAAAAAATTATTTTGCATATTATATCTTTTTAGATTTTCTAATAAAATATATTATTAATTTCATCTGATACAAATTCTCACAAGGTTATCTAAGCAAGGAAGTTGTAGTCCAAATCTTGTTTTCTTTGCATTTCTCTGCATTAAAAAAAAAACTATTTCATTAAAATATGCATATCTCCCTCACTTGTTTTCTTGCATGTTGAGAATCTGAATTGAATTCCTCTACCAGTTATATAAACAAATCCTGCCAGATTCAAAGGGAAATTAAAAGAAATATTTTTAAGAGAGGAAGTATGTAAAGATTAGACCACTGATGTGAATCTCAATAAATACCTCTATTGTAAAATAGCAATGGATTTTCTAGTCATCCTTTTCATGTGATTCTTCTGCTTATATCAGTGCACATCTGGGGTGATTCACATATTTTTAGTTAAACACTTTAAAAAAGTATATGTATATATATATATACACACACACACACATATATATGTGAGTGTGTGTGTGTATAAGAGTACACCAAAGTACATAAAAGAAATCTAGTGGCCATGTTCACTAAGTGTTCTATTTTATACAAATAAATTTGAATTATACTAGAAAATACATAATTAGATATTAATATTTAGCTGTTATAATAGTTGTGACAGTTATAAAGAGCATTTAGCATCAGAATAAAGTCAAGGCATATATCAAGGCAGATGAAGGTTTTTCCCCAAGGTAGCATCACTTTAAAAAATATTTCCAAAAGAGTACAAAAATAAAAAGAAATTCTGAATAGCTTTATAGCTATTAAACAAATGGGATTGTTAGTTAAAACCTGCCAACAACCATAATACATACACTACAAATGCTAAAATCCAAAACAGACAATACCTAGGCTAATAATCCATATGGAAATGGATTAGAGTTGAGACGTTAGTATGAACTCCTGCTTAGCTTAATATAGACACACATAGCTGCACACATAGCAACAAATAATATATTGTGGTCTTGAAGAAGTCCAGATATGCATATGGAAAAAATCTCTTACACCATAGCACAGAAAAAGATTAACTTAAAATAGATCACAGAACTAAAGGTAAAACTTAACTATAAAATTGCTTTAAAAACACATAAGAATAAAAATCTTTGTACCCCTGGGATAGGCAAAGATTTGTAGATAGAACGCAGAAAGCCAGAAGGTTCAAACCATAAGTATAAAAAAATTCATAAATTATATTTAATCAAATTAAAAATATTTTCTCTTTTGAAAGACATTACTATGAATATTGATTCCCTGGTAGCTCAGACGGTAAAGCCTCTACGCACAATGTGGGAGACCTGTGTTCCATCCCTGGGTTGAGAAGATCCCCTGGAGAAGGAAATGGCAACCCACTCCAGTACTCTTGCCTAGAAAATTCAATGGATGGAGGAACCTGGTGGGCTACAGCCCACGGGGTCGCAAAGAGTCGGACACGACTGAGCGACTTCACTTTCTTTCACTATAAAAATAAAAGGCAAACCACAAAACGGAAGAAACTATTTCTAATATGTAGCTCTGACATAGGACTTTATTCAAAATACATCAGGACATACCACAACTCAATAGTAAGACAAACAACGTGGTTAATAAATGAGCAAAAGATTTGAAAATACAGGCTAGAAAAGAATATGACAGCCAATCAGAAAGAAAAAAAAGTGAAGTCGCTCAGTCGTGTCCGACTCTTTGAGACCCCATGGACTGTAGCCCACCAGGTTCTTCCATTCATGGAATTTTCTAGGCAAGAGTACCAGAGTGGGTTGCCATTTCCTTCCCCAGGGATCTTTCCGACCCAGGGATTGAATACACGTCTCCTGCATTGCACATAGAGGCTTTACCATATGAGCCACCAGGGAATCGTGTGGAAATGTGTTCAACATGTTGTCATGAAGCACACAAAAACTAAAATCATAATATGATTCTATTATACATTCACTGAAATAGCTGGAATTAATAGGACTGAAAAATCAAATGTCACTGAGAATATGAAGCAATTGGAATTTTCATACTGTTTTGTTGGAAATATAAAATGATAATATCAAACTGAAAAAATATTTAGGAGGTTCCTATAAAGTTAGACATACAGCTACTCCTAAGTAATTGCCCAAGAGAATTAAAAGAAAATATAGCCATACAGTACCTTGTATACACATGTTCATAGCAGTATTTTTCATGATGCAAAAATACCAGGAGGGACTCCCCAGACATCTATCAAGCAGGAGAACAGAAAAACTAGGATATGCCCATACAATGAAATACTACCCATCAATAACAAAGATCAAGCAACTGATTTATGCAACAAAATAGAGGAATCTCAAAATAATGTGTTTATTGAAAGAAATAAGAATACATTCTTTATTTTTCCACTTGTATAAAATTTAGAAAATGCAAACTAATAATGAGAAAAAAATAGATTTTTTTGTTTAGTTGCCTGGTGACAAAGGCAGGGGTAAAACGGCTTTTTAAAGGGGTGAGAGAATATTTTGGCAGAGAGGGGTGATAAAAATATTCTGTATCTTAATTGCAGTGTTTCTTGGGTGTATTGACATATCAGAGTTCAAGTAATTGTAGTTATTGTATATATGCACTTTATTGTACATAAATTATACTGCAACAAATTTATTTTCAAGGGTCACATACCTGTTGTTTTGGAGAGGACACCAAGAATTGAAAGAAAAATACACTGGAGTTGCAGTAGAGGATAAAAGCCAAGCTTTAGAGCTAGCTGATACATATCAGGAAGAAAGACACTCAAGGGAAAGATATCCTGGGTCCTAATTATAAGAGTCGGGCAACTTAAGAGCTCTGACTCTGCTATCTTCAAAGGTTCTAGTGTTCATCTTCCTGTTCAAAGGTTCATCTTCCTGATAGAAGATGTTATCTGATCAAGTTGCAGACTCTGATTCAAGCCTTCCTTACCTCCTCCCTATGCGCTCCATCTTCAGTGAGGCAATGGTTACTGAGCTTAGCACTTTAAAATTGTGCCAGGAAATTATTTTATGTTAACTTAATGTCTCAGATAGTGATGTCTGAAAATTGTTTAATAGTCTTATCCATTTCCACCCCCATGCCATCTGAAACATTTAAATTTCGACAGGGCATTCCTATACTCAGTAGTAGAACCCACAGTGCCCACTCTCTCTGAAGGTGGGATGCAGGCATGGTGGCTGGGGAAGGGCAGAGTTGAGCTGGCCAGTGGAACTTTAGGCTCTGCTCCTGTAACTATGAGATGCTCTTCCCTCTAACACTAAGCTCAGCCCTGCCAAGTCATAAAAGAATGCAGACCAGGGTTTTTAATGGAAGGAAAATCTTATATAGACAAGATGAGTTTTCACCTTTACAAATTTGTTATGGCACCAAAACTAGGAATCCAACTCACACAAAATCAGAGTCTTGGAAAAATGGTTCTTTTTGGACAGCTTCAGAGTTCTCCCTCTGTTATCTGGATCATGTGGTCCAATAAAGGACTCAGGTGCAAAGATGGGCACACATACTCTATTTGACCTCTCCAGAAACCTGACCTAGTTCTTTCAACTGCTTACCACTCTGTGAAAGGAACCCAATAAGATCAGAGGATATATATATATATATACACACACATATATATAAAGCAGGTGTGTAAAAGCAGGTGTGTTATTTTGAGTGGGCGGCTCTTAAACCACTCTCGTGTGGGAAATGTTAACATCTGAAGCAATCAAAAATTATATGGCATGTATAGTAATCATTTCACAGACTAATAATTTTCCTTCTTCTCTCCTCTTTCCTTTCCTTATTGCCGTCTATGGTGGTCTGAGTTGTGTCCTACAAAAAGATGTCAAAGTCCTTACCACCAATATCTGGGAGTGTGATTTTATTTGAAAAGAGCATCTTTGCAGATGTAATTAATTAAGGATCTCAAGATGAAGTCATCCTGCATTTAGAGTCCTAAATTGAATAATTGGTATCTTTATAAGAGTAAACACAGAAAAAGAGCCATGCAAAGACAAAGGCAGAGACTGGAGGGATTCAGCTACAAGTCAAGGAAGGTCAAGGATTTCTGGGAGATAGCAGCAGCTAGGAAGAAACGAGGAAAGATTTTCCTCGAGTGTCTTCAGAGGGAGCATTGCTCTGGTTTGGCCTCTGGCCACAAGAACTGTGAAAGAATAGATTGCTGTTGTTTTCAGCCACAAGTTCAGCTCTGTTCAGTGGCTCAGTCGTGTCCGACTCTTTGCAACCTCACGGACTGCAGCACGCCAGGCTTCCCTGTCCATTACCAACTCCTGGAGTTTACTCAAACGCATGTCCATTGAGTTGCTGATACCATCCAATCATTTCATCCTCTGTTGTCCGCTTCTCCTCCAGCCTTCAATCTTTCCCAGCATCAGGGTCTTTTCCAATGAGTCAGTTCTTCCCAACAAGTGGCCAAATTATTGGAGTTTCACCTTCAGCATCAGTCCTTCCAGTGAATATTCAGGACTGATTTCCTTTAGGATTGACTGGTTGAATCTGCCAAGTCTGTGCTAATTAGTAATGGCAGCCCCAGGAAAGTAATATATGGGCCAATCCTGTAACTCCATCAAAATCGCCAGCAATACTTTAGATAATCCATGCTCCAAAGCTATGAGCTATGAAAAACTTGACTATGAAATTAGAGTCAAGAGATTTTCATAAGTCCTTTGAAAGGCAAAAGCAAAAGTCTTAGCAATATCATGCAGAGAAAAGAAAAAGGCTGGTAAGATTACCAATGGCTATCACTCTTTTGGAAAAGAATCTGGTATAATCCTTTTAAGAAACTGTATTGGAGTCTAGTTGTTTTAGAATGTTATGTTAGTTTGTGAATCAGCTACATGTCTACATATATCTCTCTTTTTTGAAATCTGCTGTTACCTTGTACAGTTGAAGATGTGCATAGCCTTGGAGCATAACCTCTGCAATGGAGAGAAACTGTTGCACATGAGGACAAATGCAAGAACTTTTAAAAACATTATTGTTCCTAATAGCCACAACTGGAAAAAAAATCCAAATGTCCATCAACAGGATAACAACAAATGAAATGCCCTGCATACTTATAAACAGCATGTTATCCTACCATGAATATTCATGAACTATAGCTACATGCAACAATGAATTTTTCAAATGTAATGTTGAACCAAAAAAAAAAAAAGACAAAAATATACACGTAATATGAGTCCATCTATAGAAAATCCTGAAAATAATCCTCAAAATGAAATCCTGTTATTGGAAGATGCACCTTTAGGTAACAAAGCTATAAGGCAGAGCGAGAAAGTGATTACTATGAAATTTGGGGTAGAAGTTAACTCTAATAGGCAAAGCAAGTGGCTATGATGAGGGGAGCTATAAACACTTTGGTGATGCTTCTTTTTATTTAGCTCTGTGGTTGTTTTACAGATGTTTATATTTTTATTTTCTGTACCTTTATTCATTATTTGTTGTTCCGTTGCTTAGTCATGTCCAACTCTTTGAACCTTATGGACTGCAGCACGCCAGGCTCCCCTGTCCTTCTTACTCTCTTATATATAAAATAGTTTAAATACTTTTTAAAATAAGTGTTTTGGAAAAGAGTAAAGAATAAAAAGTAAGGAATCTATAGATGCTTGAAGAGCATAAAATGTTCCAGTTCCCCTTGAATAAATTTGTATGTTTTCGTATGGTTCTTTCACATTCTCTTTCCTGCTCTAATTTCCAGTCTGTCAGCTAAAATCTTAGTCAAGGCATTTCCTACTAAAACTTAAGATTCTGAAACAGAGAGGGAATATGATGAAAAGGCTCAACAGATCTTAATTGTTGCCTCGAGGTCAGGCTCTGTGGGAATGTGGTATTTAGCGTTGCCGTAGAGGAGCTCCCTGGAGGCTGCTGAGAGGTGGCAGAGACTGGGTGGAGATGCAGATAGGTTTGTATGTATGAGGGAGGCCAGCTGATGGGCTGCACTTTGCCATTTCGAAGGGCTTTCCATGCAGTCTCCTTGGAGCCTCACCTGTAAGAAGATCTTACTTCTGTTTCACTCATGGGATTTTTAAGCTGCAAAGAAGTTAAAGACTAGTCTAAAGTCTCAACTTTAGTAAATGACAGGAATTGGAAACTGGGTTTTCTCCATCCTAATGCAGTGACTTTCTAAAAAATTTTATTTTATCAATATATTGAAGTTTAGTTGATTAACAATGTTGTATTATTTTTAGGTGTATAGCAAAGTGATATACTGTCCAGTCTATCACTGGACAGTGTTGGGGAGCTATAATGCATTGGTGACATTTCTTTTCATTAAGCTGTATGGTGATTTCATGAATATTTATATTTTTATTTTCTATACCTTTGTTTTATTTTCTGTAACTTTATTCATTATGAAAGTGAAAGTGAAAATAAAGTCGCTCAGTCATGTCCAGTTCTTTTGACCCCGTGGACTGTAGCCTACCAGGCTCCTACATCCATGGGATTTTCCAGGCAAGAGTATTGGAGTGTGTTGCCATATCCTTATTCACTATATTCTCTTATATATAAAATACTTTAAATATTTTTAAAAATGAATTTTTGGAGAAGGGTAAAGGATACAAAGAGAAAAATCTGTGTGTTAGTTGTTCAGTCATATCCAACTCTTTGCTACAGCATGGACTGTGGCTCTTTGTCCAAGGAATTCTTCAGGCAATAATACTGGAGTGGGTTGTCATTTCCTTCTCCAGGGGATCTTCCTGACTCAAGGATATAACCTGGTCTCCTATATTGTAGGCATATTCTTTACTTTCTGAGCCACCAGGGAAGTATAAAAAACTCTCCCTTGGTGCTTTAAAGGCATAAAATGTTCCAGTCCATACACATGTAGCTATTATTTTTCAAATTCTTTTCCCATTGAGGTTATTACAGAGTATTGAGCAGAGTTCCCTATGCTCTACAGTAGGTCCTGGTTGATTTTCTCGTTTTAAATATAGCAGTATAATACAGTGACTTTTAATGGAGTTTTGCAGCAAACTTACCAATATCAGCATACCTGTAACAGGAGACTTGGTGGTACTAAACTGATTTGTGCAAACATCTCAGACTCTGGTGGTGGACACATGTGCTGAGAGACACCTGGCTATGTACAATACAGAAAACATTTAAACTCACCACAGTACCTCTGAGGATTTTGTCCTTTGTAATGCTTTTACTCATGGCACAATCAAAACACAAAATGGATACTTCTTGTGGTGGTTTGTGCTCTTAGCAAAGTCCTCTGTTTATCTTCCTTATGGCTGATATTTCATCCCCTACCCAAATACTTACGCTGTCTTAGCCAAGCCCCAGTTCTTTACACACTCAAAGCAGTGAATTACTTGGTAAAACATTTCAGATAAACAGATATAATCATATCTCTGTTTGGACTTAATACTGGAGGGAGTATGCAGAGACCCTGGCTATTTCATATTGTGGAGACCCCACTTTTTTCATACTGCTGCCTTTGATGCCAATAAATCAACCATTTACAATACTGCTTCTGCCAAGAAATCTCCCAGGCCCTTGTGAGGATATATGAAAAGACTGAACAAATATCAGCATTTTATCCTCATTCCGGTCCTCAAAGCCTTTGCAAACTTACACAAGCTCTTTTTCATGGTGTCTGTCACACAGAGGATGTCTGAAGTCTACTGAAACCATTCCTGGTATTGATACTTTAGTCTGGGAGGTGGATAGCAAATATTGCATCTCTTAAATGTTTTGATAAAGCAATAGAAATAAAACAGAAGCTTAAATGAAGCCCTAACTAAGGTCTCAGTCAGCATCAATTTGGATGTATTTCTCTTACTTTCCACAGTTGGTTCTTTCCTACACTCTAAGACACAGGCTTATCTGAGTTACCAGTTTTGTAGAATGGTAAAGCTTTGTAAAGACCATTAGAATCTGAAGGATAGAGACAAGGCAAAGATGGCAATGTAAAGAAAAGAACGCACAGTGACAAAAGTGTTTGCTTATTATCTATTGAATTACATGTAATGGTCTGTCTAGGCCATTTCAGTAGTACTCTAACATGGGTCTGGCTGCCTGATGGATGTCTGTCAAAAGAGCCTTCAGATCACCTCCTTCTCTCTCCAGGCCTCGTGAGAGTTACCTCCAGAGGACAACTGCACACACGCTCATCATGTAACACAATCTTCCTGTCATTGCCATACTTGCATCTAAAATGAAATACGAGAAGAGAATGAGTTAGAATCTCAGTACAAACCTTTTGAAAAATTAGGAAGTCCTACATTTAGAGTTTATCTTTTAAATTGGAACAGCACATGTGTCATATAATCAATATAAAAACGAAGCTATTAGTTCATTTTTAAGAATCTGGTGGAGTTTAAGGAAAGGCCGTGGAGAGAGTGACCGTCATCTTGAGCTAGAATCCAGCATGCTTGAAATGGACGGCACTAGTAGTCCAAGGAACATTCACCTTCCTTTCTCAGTGTCCTGATCGCACATCTGTAGGCAAATGAAGTTGCATCTGACATGAAGATATCCAAGGAAGTAAACAGAAGCAAATCAATATGGATTCTTAGACCAAAGTCTGCAGAAAGAATTTTAAGTGTTTTCAGATTTGAAGGATATCTTCACTTGGAATTGCTGGAAGACTCAGAACTGATAAACCTCAGTTCTCATATCTGTAAGTTGGGGATAGTTGTACCATATTCAGTGGGTTGCAGCACTGGTTTAATGAGAACCAAATAAATAAAGAACTTAACAAGAAGTCAGTTCAGTTAGTTCAGTTCAGTCGCTCAGTTGTGTCCGACTCTTTGTGACCCCATGAATCACAGCATGCCAGGCCTCCCTGTCCATCACCAACTCCCAGAGTTCACTCAGACTCACGTCCATCGAGTCAGTGATGCCATCAAGCCATCTCATCCTCTGTCGTCCCCTTCCCCTCCTGCCCCCAACCCCTCCCAGCATCAGAGTCTTTTCCAATGAGTCAACTTTTTGCATGAGGTGGCCAAAGTACTGGAGTTTCAGCATCATTCCTTCCAAAGAAATCCCAGGGCTGATCTCCTTCAGAATGGATTGGTTGGATCTCCTTGCAGTCCAAGGGACTCTCAAGAGTCTTCTCCAACACCACAGTTCAAAAGCATCAATTCTTTGGTGCTCAGCCTTCTTCACAGTCCAACTCTCACATCCATACATGACCACAGGAAAAACCATAGCCTTGACTAGATAGACAAGAAGTCAAATACTTAGCAATTGCTTAATAAAATTACAATGAACAATTACGTGTACATTGTTTCCCAGAAATATTCATTTGTATATAAAATTTCAGGTTCTCAGAGTAAATAATAGGAAAACTACTACAGATTGAATGTTGTGTTCAACCTATAAATCAGATGTTCCTCCATTATGTTTTTGCTGCTCACAGTCAGCTTGAGTTTCTGTATTTCCACATTTCAGAGGACAACAAGGCCAGTCACTCTAGAAGTTCATAAACAAATAAAAAGCAGGAATGTTGCCTTACACTTCATGCCAAAGACAGTGTGATACACACATAAAAAAAATTGGTTTCAACTAGTTTAAACTAATGGAGAAGGCAATGGCACCCACTCCAGTACTCTTGCCCGGAAAATCCCATGGACGGCGGAGCCTGGAAGGCTGTCATCCATGGGGTCGCTGAGGGGTTGGACACGACTGAGCGACTTCACTTTCACTTTTCACTTTCATGCATTCAACCCACTCCAGTGTTCTTGCCTGGAGAATCCCAGGGACGGGGGGAGCCTGGTGGGCTGCTGTCTATGGGGTCGCACAGAGTCGGATACGACTGAAGCAACTTAGCAGCAGCAGTTTAAACTAATATCCCTTTAAACTATATTTTTATAATTTTGATCATGACAAAATGTTCTTTGAATCATATTCTGACCGCTCTGTCCAAGAAGTACCCTATTCACAGAGAGCTCTTTAATTTTCTCTTTGTGCCTCTTTCTTATATATATATATATATAGGTGGATGTGTGCAGGAACATGTCATTTATCTAAAAGGCATCTCACGGGATTTTAATTTGCCATTATCTCAGGAACCTGAGGGGATGAAATACAAGTACAAAGAATTTAGTGGCTTTTCCCTTGTTTTTAACAAGAGCCTTATCCAATTTTCTATGGAATAGGTTAATGATAATTTATTATAGAAAAGTTGTGTTATATCTGTGCAGTTCTGTTGTTTTCATGGGAATTATGTGGTGATTAAAACTATTCAGCAGTTCCTTAAAATAGCAAGTGACACCTATTCTAGGTAAGGCAATAAGCTAGCGGTTGCTGCCTGCCCACCAGAATCACCTAGAGCTTTCAGAAATGATTCATGTCTGTGCCTCACCCCTGAGAAATGCTGACTTAATTGGTCTGCAGTGGGGCCTGAACACTGCTGATTAAAGGTGCTCCACATGTTTCATGTCTATAGTAAGACAGAGAATTACTGGGGCATAGCTGAGAATTACTGTGATCCATGAATATAAAACAAACAAGCAACGTTTAAACCTCCCTTCAAGGAGCTTCAGATTCTACTTAGGAAAACATACTTTTAAAATTCATTGACATTCTTTAAAAGGTGTTAAATGACGCAATCTCTGATTCGTCCCATACCGCTTTTATCTTTCTCTCATCTCTTACTCACTAGTAATAGAAGACCAGAGAAATAGAGAAATCACACCTTGAAATAAAAAGCGGAAACATCACAGGCCACTTAATAATATGCTGTTACAGATTCTTTTAATCATGTGGAAAAGGAATTTTTTAAAAAAAAAAACAAAATGTACCCACTAAGTGTCCAGGAATTATCACAGATGCTTGGGGAATGTGGTCATTGTGAAAACTGGGCATTGAGAACCGATAGTGCTGGCTTTGTGTAAGGTTGTTGATGCTCATTTGTTTGGTGATAAAATTGCAATCCCATGCTCTCCCATTAGCTGAATTTCATTTCTGCCTTCCCAGCTCAACTGCACAGAGCTCTCCCACAACCCCTGTGCTGTTATTGTACCGTGAGGAGCCAAGTTGGCCTTGTTAATAGGCTATGCCAAAAGCTGGAGCAGCCCCAGCAGAGGCAATCTGATTCCAGTCTGGGGATGAAAGTACAATCCCCCTGCCAGGTTTAAATTGAGAGCATATTACTCGATTTTAGTTGATTTCCCAGCCTGCAGAACAATTCAGGCACACGTGCGCCATGTATGTTCCCTCAGCTGCTTCCTTAGGGACCCTGGCCTTGAGGGGATAGTTGTAATTGAGGGAAAAGTTAATAAATGACAATCAGAGTCAAACACCCTATTTATGTAAGAAAATGCATGTATTAAAACTAAAAGCAGAACAAACGCAAGAGAAGTGGATTAACAAATTTTTCTTGTCTCAGGTTTAATTCTTTCATAATGTCAAGCTTGGAAGCACCATGGGGGTGAGGAAGTGAAATGCAATGGTTCTCGAAACACAAGTGCTCGAAAGAAACATGGTCACAGCAAGTCAGTGTGGAAGAAGCCATCCCGTTCATGGGAAAAACATATCTTCCTACAGGTTTTAAATCTGCTTCATCTGGGTAGACTTCTTGAAGGTATATTGAAAACTTTGAATGAGATTTTACAATCTTTCCCTTCCGTGCTTTTCAAATGTATTCCTTTTCAATATTAATCATTGTTGCTATCACCTACATGATTGTAGCACCCGTGATTCATAAAAATGTGTAATCATCAAAACTCCTATGAATTCAGTAATGTTTTATGTGCTGTTTGTGCTAAGTAGATTCAGTCATGTCTGACTCTTTGCCACCCTATGGACTGTATTCTGCCAAGCTCCTCTGTCCATGGGATTCTCCAGGCAAGAATAGTGCAGTGAGTTGCCACGCCCTTCTCCAGGGAATCTTCCCAACCTAGGGATGTGTCTCTTATGTCTCCTGCATTGGCAGGTGGGTTCTTTATCATTAGTGCCACCTGGGAAGCCCCAATCATCAACATTCCTATGAATTAAGTAATTATATATATGTGTGTGTGTGTGTGTGTGTGTGTGTGTGTCTCTCTCTTACTCTCTGTTATCATGTTACACATATGTATTTACATTTATATATTTATACTGCTTTACGTGTTTATGCCTGTGTGCATATTTATCTAATTAAGTGCAATTGTACTTGCATGCATTTGAAAAATATGATTCATACAGGTCACCTGAATAACTCCATGTTTTTCAGTCCATGGTATCCCTTCCTTTGATAGCCCAGAAAAATTCGCAGGTCCTCATCATAGGTATCTGCAGTATGTCCAGCCCCTCACACTATGTTCCTGGGAAGAATGCTTTACCTTCTAACTCATTCTTCCCTTCCTGTTCCCCACCTTGCCTTCAAGGCTGTGGTCCTTCTATCTAAATCCATCAACCCGTGGACATACATTCTTCTTCTTTTGCTAAATTTTCCTAGGACACTACTGTTGTACAAACAACTTTCATTCAAAATTTGGGACTAACAGAAAGGGTGCAATTACAACACAGCCTAGAAGGCAGTTGAAAATCAGATAGCATGTATCTCTGTTCTGTCATCCTTTCCAAACCTTACCAGCCTTCCTTACCAAATCCTCTTTCTCCTCCCTTGCTCTGTCTCTTCTCAGGATCTGGCCTGACTCCATTTTGCTGGGATCTGCTCTCTTCTAACCAAGAATTTCTCCCATGTCTGACCCTCCTCCTTCAGCAGTCTTCCTCCTTTTCCACCTCAGGTTCCTCCACTAAGGCACTCACTCAGATTCCCACCTGCCCTGTCTTTGACATCAGGATAAAATGAAAATGTGTTATTTTATTACACAGAGAAATTTTCACGCCTTCTCTATTACTCTCCTGGACACTATGGTTAACTTAAAAGCCCCAATGAGTGTCTTTCTTTTGGCTTTCCCCAAACAATCCACCTGAACGCCAGTCAGCTTGTAGCGTTCCAGCTTTCCTCCCTACCACAGACAAGGCTGAGGGTTACTGATTTGGCTGCAGCAGTGCTTCGTGCACCCCTTTGAGTCAAATCCCCTGCACTGTGGCCCAGTCAGTGGTCCAAAGCCCTCCAGCCTGGAAATCGGTGATCTATACATTCCAAAGCCCCTCCAGCCTGGAAATCGGTGATCTATACATTCCAAAGCCCTCCAGCCTGGAAATCGGTGATCTATACATTCCAAAGCCCCTCCAGCCTGGAAATTGGTGATCTATACATTCCTCAAACTATTTCATGGGCAGATGTGGCCTTTGAGGCAGTTTTCTTTTCTCTCCACTTTATCTTGAGTTTTCCTCCTTTTCCTTCTCTTCGGTTGCTTTCTGCATGTGAGCTAAGTTGCTCCAGTCGTGTCCAATTCTTTGCAGCCCTATGGACTCTAGCCCACCAGGCTTCCCTGTGCATGGGATTCTCCAGGCAAGTATACTGGAGTGGTTGTCATGCCCTCCTCCAGGGGATCTTCCCGACCCAGGGATCAAACCTGTGTCTCTTGTGTCTCTGCATTGGCAGGCAGATTCTTTATCACTAGAACTACCTGGGAAGCCCCACTTGCTTTTTAAAATGAAGCTAAAGAGTACTTACAGATAAAGGGGTGAAAAGAAAGTTAGTAAAATGTTCATTCCCCCAGAGGCATTACATTTTAATGCACAACATAGTCTTAAGCCAAGATAGCTTCAAGCAAGAGTCTCTCTGGTTGGGGGATATTAATCACCCTGAAGCCAGTGGAGAATATATCTTTGGGGGAAGAGAGCCTCCCCAGCCCTTGGGAATCATGCAGTATACCAGGACTTCCTATGTCATCTTCCCACTTGTTTCCCCTTTCATAGACCAGCTTACTTAACAGAGAAATTAAAATGGATGAGCTCCAAGTAAAATCACGTTTCCCTTCTCCAAGCCAGGCTACTGGTTTACTATCTCATTTATGCTTCTTTCATTGTCCTCCAAATCGATCACAGCTCATCCCTGAGTTCCTAGTTGATGCTAAATAGATTCTTACATAAGAAATCCTAGTGCCCAGATTATATGGAGCGTTGATCTATTTCCAAAAGTCAGAAATAGGCATTTTTCTTCTCCTGAATGGAAGTTAATCAAATGGAAAACTCACCAATCAGGATGTAGACTTGCATTTTGGAACAGTGCCAAGTAAATATTCAGTGACTGGCATTATGTTGCAGTGGTTAGGATTTTGAATCAAAATCAGATCCGCTAGTTCTGGCAACTCAGCTCTGATGCTAACCAGGTGACCCAGGACAGGTTAATTAATATGTCTGGCTTACTTTCATCATATGTGAAAAGGAAATAATAAAGTATCTCTCCCATGGTTTGGGCATAATGAAGTGAGGCAATTCCATTTTAGTGCTCAAAACAGAATTTATTTTTAAAAAAGAATATAACAAGAAATTCAAATGCGCCTCCTCACGTCTGCTTTTGCTGCGGCATCTGGGTGATGGGTATTGGTGTCAAGGTGACTGTGAGACTGAATTCAGAAATTACAAAGAGAAGTGCAATGAATTGGCTCCACACCTCTTGAATTCCCAGCCTCTTTGAAACTATCAAAAGTAAGGAGAGGAGCAAAGGAGTAACCATTTATGGAGGGATTTCTTTGGAGACAGCCAGAGCTGTTGTGAGCCCCTATGATTCCTTTTGGGGTTGGAGGTTTAGGTATGTGGTTTATTATCCTTTAACCCACTGTTTTTTAACTTTGAAGTGAGAAAGGGCTTCGGTAGGACCACTTTGAGACCTTGATGTGCCTTGTCTGGGGCCAGTGAACGTTGTGAAAGCCGGCTTGACTCCTGCTCCATTCATTCTGAGGGCGGAGACAGAGATCAGCTAAGTGCCTGGGTAGCAGAGAAAGGACTGAGCTGCAGGGTTAGGGCAGCTGCAGAACCATTGTTTGTAAGGGCAAAGGATGCAGCGGCATTCTCCACTGACCAGATGGAGACCACCCAGAAGAGAGAAAGTTACCTAGTACTAATCATGTCAGACAGAGTTGCCTGAGAAGGGTGGAGAGCCCCAGGATCTGGAGCTGGAAAGGAATGCCAGTGTGTTAGCAGCTGTGAAAAGAACCACATGTGACCACCTAATATAAAGAGGCATAAGTTGGTTCATGTTTATTGCAAGAGGGTGGATCCAGCCAAACTTCTTCAATGAGATTTGGGAAGAGTCAAGAAAGTGTTACAGAAAGAAATGCCAGCTTTTTTTTTTTTTTTTTTTTAGCATTTGTCAAGTAGTGCAGAGATCTGTTCAAGGAGGACACTTCCTTGCCATCTCTCACCACTCCCTTTACTGTGTCTCTGGCCTCAAGTGGTCAGGAACTGGCTAGCAAGCTGCCAGCTGCTTGCATGGGTTCTTCAGAGAAACAGAACCAATAGGACGTGTGTGTGTGTGGGTGAGAGACAATAGAGATAGGATTAAGATATCCATCTATCAAGATATTTGTTTTAAGGAGTTGGCTTACACAGTTGTGGGACCTAGCAAGTCTAAAATCTGCAGGCAGAGTTGGTTGGCAGGCCAGACCTCCAGAAAGGAGTTGCAGTTGGAAGAGTCTAGAGTTAGTCTGCAAACAGAATTCCTTCTCGCTCAAAGGTCAGTCTTGTTTTTTAAGGCCTTTAACTAATTGGTTGAGCCCCATTCACATCACAGAGGATTATCTCTTTTACACGAAGTGTGCTGATTTAAATGTTAATTTCATCAAAGTTTAAAAGGATAGTGCAACACTAGAAAGAATAAAACAAAATAAGTCTTTTGATTATTCCATAATTATTCATGCATCATATACCAGTTACAAGTGCTGGGCACCTAGTAAATGTTCAATAAATATTCACTATTGATATTATATATACATACATGTATAATTTACTATAAATAGGACATTATATATATGTGTGTGTGTGTGTGTGTGTTGATATATATAACATTACGCCTTGATGGTGACGTAAATTAGCCTTATAACCTGAAACAGATGCATACATTTCACCGAACTGCTTGATAGGTGGGAAGAACAAAAAAATTTTTTGAAGTATTTACTTCTTTTATAAAGTTATATTTCAGTTATTCTGCTTTATGTATTGATGTTTCACATAAATATATCATCTGAACTTTTCTCTGTGGTGGGATAAATATAAACTTTGAAATTTAAATATATTCTTGTCCTGGCAAACACAATTGCCTTTGTTGGTGTTTATTATTGTCTATAGCTGGGGGCAATATTGATTCAGGTAAACAAATAATTAGCTTACTCATTTGAAGTAGGAAGGTGTAATTAATGAATTTGCTTAATGTTCTACCTTGCTGCAGACACATAGCCCTTTGTGTCATTGTTCTTTCATTCTCAGTCTCTCTCTCACTCTCTTTCTCACTGTCTCCATCTACCTCTATCTATGTTCACAATATACCTGCTTATTCTGCTACTTTGGATTCCAGAAAATATAGTTGCGTATGATACTTAAAGTAAGGTGATGACTCAGAGACATCAGTCAACCTGGCCCAATGCTAATGTTCAAAGTTACTTTTTCAGATGTTATTTTCTTGGCTATGCAAGCAGCTTTTTAAGAGATGCTTTTAAAATCGAAGATGGAGATCAATAAGAATAAATTTGATATCTGGATGTAGCAAGCTTGCATTAGGACAGAAATCGGCTCTATTACACAAATAAACCCTTTCAGTTATAGCCTTTTGTTCAGCTACTAAGTCATGTCTAACTCTTTGTGACTCCCTGAACGGCAGCACTCCAGGCTCTCCTGTCCTTCACTATCTCCCAGAGTTTGCTCAAACTCATGTCCATTGAGTTATGATGCCATCCAACCATCTCATCCTTTGTCATCCCCTTCACCTCTTGACCTCAATCTTTCCCAGCATCAAGGTTTTATTCCAATGAGTGGGCTCTTCACATCAGATACCCAAAGGATTGGAGCTTCAGCAGCAGTCCTTCCAATGAATATTCACGGTTGATTTCCTTTATGATTGACTGATTTGATCTTCTTGCTGTCTGAGGGACTCTCAAGAGTCTTCTCCAGCCTTAGTGGGTCCAATTTGCCAATGGCTTTCTTGATCAGTCTTTTCTTTTTTGTATGTATTGTTCAAGCGATTTTGCTCTAAATTACATGACATGTCATCTAAGATTGTTATATAAATCTTTAGTGTTTTTAAAAACAATTCTGCTGAAACAGTAGTCCAAGTTGTTCTCACATCAAAATTAGATATGTGTGTAAACTCATGGGATCTGTAAGCCAAAATAAATCACTGTAGTGGGACCACTTTTTTAAAGACAGAGCTGATTAGGGATGGCATTGTGTTAAGTACCTTACTTTCCTGAGCAACACTGAGAAAGGTTTGGCTGCATCCTTTGCAACATATGGCATGTTAACTAATATGTGGTTAAGATTTAAACACGACTCATGCTGGGAAATCAGGCAGTTTCAGCAGCCCTGTCCTCATTCCATCAGACCACTTTGAAAATAAGATCTGCCAAGAGTTTGAAAGTGGGATAGGAAGAATGTAAGCCTCACCATTGACTTTTCAGTGCTGTATAAATCAAAAGGCTTGCCAGCTAGAAGACAGAATGAACGCGAGTCCACAGTGATGCTGGCAATTGCTCTGGTAAATGTCGAGTCTCAGAAATTGAAATTGTGAGACTATTCTCATATTAAACAGCAAGAAGATCAGCCTCAGATCTACTGAGTCAGGTGGCTGATACCTTTTCAACAACCTATGGCTTTTCATTAAAACTCAGAAAAACATTTTGTTTTAACAAAAAAAATCCAGGTTTCATTCATCGGCTCTCTAGGCAGTAAATCATAACCAACTGATGTTCCTTGAACATCTACCAGGAGCTGTGATAGACATTAAGAAGATTGGGGAACAGATTTACCCAAGTATGAAATATGAAAATCTAAAATATAAAGCAGAAATACAAAAAGAAGACCAACTTACATGAAAATATAAAAAGGAAAAAAGGTAGATTTTGAAAGAAAAGAGAGTAGTAGTAAGAAAGAAGCTGTTGCTTGCACCCCAGGGTCTACTGTGGCTACATCACACTGGTAACCTTTGTTGCCAACCTTGTCAACAAGGCTTGTCAGACTTCTTTTCAGATCTAAAGATCATTTTTATTACAGTTTCTAAGATGCTCTCCCCATTCCTCACTCAGTAACCATAGTTGCTGAAAGGCAGATCTTATGGATGCTCTGAGAGCTGAAAATACAAGAAGGTGATGAAACTGACCGGAATCCTCCTTGCCAGTGGGACACAGGGCTCTCAAGTAGTTAACGATGACGGTGATCATGCCGAGGGGCAGAAGGAGAGGTCCTCTCTGAGTAAACAGGACATGCTTCTCCTTGTGACCCCTGGCTGACCTCCCAAGGAGAAGGGCCAAAGTAGTCTTCATCTCCAGCCAGTGAAATCAGCATCAGTGACAACTGAGGCTCAGACAACTCCTGATCTGGGGAAGGAGCAGAGCAATGACGCAGCAGTGTTTCTAGGCAGAGTAAATGATAATAACACTGCAGAGACTCATTGATTCCCAGTTTGTTCTTCACTGCCTGTCACTTTTTCCTGTGGTAAATACCCATTAGATTGATGGTGGGTTGGTTATGAAACCAGTTATCCTGCTGTCCTCAAATAGCAGGAGAGTATTTACAACTTATAGTATGTGATATATGAAGATGCCAAGCCCCTGTCATTTTAATTGGGCTCCCAATGGAACAAAGAATGCCGAGCTACTATTGTGGTTTTGTGGGCTTGTTTTTGGCAATCACTGTGAACTCCTACCTTATAAATGTGATAAATAAATATGGAAGGAAGACTTTGGGGACAAACAGGCATTGGCATCATTTAATTTCTTCTTGTGTTCCAGCCAGTTGGATGAATGGTGTCTGTGGTAATTAAACTCACTTTGATAATTAGGCACTAAGGATTCTCAAACTGCTGAATGTTAATGAATATTTTCCAAGTATGGCCCCTGTATCTTCTAAGTGCTGCCAAATGGAATCGTCCTGTTCATCATTAAAAGTTAGAGTCCTTTTTAAAAATTCCATATAGATAGTTGAAATGAGAAATAGAATTTTGATTTTGTTGCTTTTCTTTACAAGTCTGGGCAGGTTGATGAAATTTGAATTGAAAGTGAGTTTCATCATGAATGAAATAATAGTTGAGCTCACGCCTTGGAACGTGTAAGGTCACACATAGCACTGCACACACTAAAGCCATAGACAAGAGATAACTCCGGCCTCACTGCAACTGTCTACAAAAGATACCCCTTCGGTGTACACTATTTGCTATCTGGGCTAATAATCTGAGGCTAAGGCCCCTGGAGAAGGAAATGACAACGCACTCCAGTATTCTTGCCTGGAGAATTCTGTCAAGAGGAACTTGGTGGGCTGCAGAACATGGGGTCACCAAAGAGTTGGACACAACTTAATGACTTAACAACAAGGCAGACAAAAGATGTGGGCTTTCTTGGAGGTCTGCGCTCCACACAGAAATGTACCATGGTACCACTCTGGGTTTTCCACCAGTAGATGAGCCATATTACGCATTTTTATCTGAAAACTATGACCCCCTTTTTTCCTTTGGCCCCATCAAATAACTTTATTTATATAAAGTGACAGTGTTAGTCATTTAGTTGTGTCCAACTCTTTGTGACCCCATGGACTGTAACCCACCAGGATCCTCTGCCCATGGAGTTCTCCAGGCAAGAATACTAGGACGGGTAGCCATTCCCTTCTCCAGGGGATGATCCCTGGGATCTTCCTCACCCAGGGATGAAACCCCAGATCTCTTGCATGGCAGAAGGATTCTTTACCATCTGAGTCACCAGGAAACATCCCCTAATTTACAAAGCCTCAGTCATTCATACACTTGAGAGGGATCCACAGTGTTTGAGGAACTTAAATATAATGTATCATACCAACCCAAGTAAACCAAATACAAAGAAATTCATCAATGAAGTTATTCACACGTAGGTCCTAGCTTACCAGTTTCTGTGCAAAGAAGAAAAAAAAGGAAAGAAAGAAAGAAAAATAGACTGATTAACTAGTCTTTGAAACTAACCTTGTGCCTAAGTTGAAACCTCTTTCACATCCATGTTGGCCCCATGAGAATATAAATCACTGCAACATACTCTCCTGCTCTGATGAAAAGAAGTGTCTGGAGCACAAAAAGCTTTCTTTAAAATGTCCTTAAATAAACTCCTTTTCTGAAAAGAGATAAGGAGGCTCCTTCGGGGCTCTGGGAACTGGTGGCAGTGGACTCATCCCTCTGCTGCGGATGCTGATGTTAGCCAGCCTGAAGCCACCCTTCTAATGTCCCCCCTCTCCTAAGAGCATCTCTCCAGACAGGAGCCCCAGCCATCTAAGCCCTTGATAATTTGGCCCTCAAGCTTGCAGTGCAAACCAGTAAACAAAAACATGCTTAGATCAAACACTAATCATAAACACAACTACTGAAAGAGTCATTTCTAAGGCTTGCCCTATATATAATTATTTATTTCAAATATTGGTGGCTGAGAGGTTAAAGCGCCTGCCTGCAATGCAGGAAACTCGGGTTCGATCGCTAGATCGGGAAGATTGCACCTGGAGAAGGAAATAGCAACCCATTCCAGTATTCTTGCCTGGAGAATCCCATGGATGGAGGAGCCTGGTGGGCTACAGTCCACGGGGTCACAAAGAGTCGGACATGACTGAGCGACTTCATTTTTCTTTTTTTTTCCATTTCAAACACTTAAATGTTTCAGGTATTCAAATATTTATAATCAAATATTCCCAAATTCCTTCTTACAGAATCTTCCTTAAAGGGGGAAAGAAGGGAGCTGAGCAGGGGATGAGTGTTTCTTGAGCCTCCTTTATGTTCTAGGCCTTGCCCTAGCTTTCTGCATATCATGATTCCATCACTGAAAAGTCATGGCACATTAACTGGGAAGGAGGGCCTCTTCTGTTTTTACTAGACAAGGCCACACGTGGCATTAGAGCTAATCCAACATAATCTATGTTCTAGTAATCTATTACTTAAATCAACAAATACACCCTCAAGCACTAAGGTCAAACCTAGCCCTGCCACTTCGGTACCATATTGAAGAGACCTCTCTGAGCCTTGAATATCTCTTCATAAAAAGGCGGATAACAATTCTGCAAACCAAGGTTGTTGGAAGGATTAAGCTTGATAACATGGGGGAAAAAGAACATAGCTCATTTCCTGGTATTTAATGAATGCCCTTTCTCCTTTTCCTTTCTCCCTTCTTCATAGGTTAAGAGATATTCACCCTTTTATCTGCTCAAATGTGATCTTGAGTCAGTTTTAATTGTGATATCTAATATAAGCAAAATGGAGTGAATAAAATAAATCTTAATAATGCAAATCACAGAGATATGTTTTGAGGATCTTATATACCTTCCTCATGAGTGGATGGAATAAAAAAACAATAAAACTTTTTAATAAGGAAACCTTTAAGCTCCTTAATAAAATTCCAATCTTCCAAGACTGACACTAAAGATTATTTTATTTCATTCACATTCAGATAGCAAGGGCAGAACTCTACGGGAAAGAGTAGAACCAAGCCATGGTTTCTCCTTTTAGGTGCGTTTCTTCAAAGTTCCAATAATTCTTATGCTTACATTCTACTAGTCAGAGCTCAGTTATGTGGCTTTGCTTAGATGCAAGGAAGTCTGGCTAGTGAAGTTTTTATTCATGGAAGCCAAGTGAAAAAGTGAAAGTGAAAGTCACTCAGTTGTGTCTGGCTCTTTGTGACCCCATCATCTATATAGTCCATGGAATTTTCCAGGCCGAAATACTAGAGTGGGTAGCCTTTTCCCACTCCAGATAGAAGCAGCCAGGGGGATCTTCCCAACCCAGGGGTTGAACCCAGGTCTCCCATATTGCAGGCAGATTCTTTACCAGCTGAGCCACAAGGGAAGCCCAAGAATACTGGAGCTGGTATATGCTAGCTAAAAGATAGGTTCTATTAATAATAAAGAAGGATCTTCTTTGCCGTAAAAAGTCATTGCAAAATTCAAGATAAGAAGTAGTAATGGCCTGGATGTATTTTGAAGGTTCAGTTCAGTTGTTCAGTTGTGTCCGACTCTTCACGACCCCATGAATCGCAGCATGCCAGGCCTCCCCTGTCCATCACCAGCTCCTGGAGTTCACTCAGACTCACGTCCATCGAGTCAGTGATGCTATCCAGCCATCTCATCCTCTGTCGTCCCCTTCTCCTCCTGCCCCCAATCCTTCCCAGCATCAGTCTTTTCCAATGAGTCAACTCTTCGCACGAGGTGGCCAGAGTACTGGAGTTTCAGCTTTAGCATCATTCCTTCCAAAGAAATCCCAGGGCTGATCTCCTTCAGAATGGACTGGCTGGATCTCCTTGCAGTCCAAGGGACTCCCAAGAGTCTTATCCAACACTACAGTTCAAAAGCATCAATTCTTCCGCTCTCAGCCTTCTTCACAGTCCAGCTCTCACATCCATACATGACCACTGGAAAAACCATAGCCTTGACTAGATGGACCTTCATTGGCAAAGTAATGTCTCTGCTTTTGAATATGCTATCTAGGTTGGTCATAACTTTTCCTCCAAGGAGTAAGCGTCTTTTAATTTCATGGCTGCAGTCACCATCTGCAGTGATTTTGGAGCCCCCAAAAATAAAGTCTGACACTGTTTCCACTGTTTTGCCATCTATTTCCCATGAAGTGATGGGACCAGATGCCATGATCTTTGTTTTCTGAATGTTGAGCTTTAAACCAACTTTTTCGCTTTCCTCTTTCACTTTCATCAAGAGGCTCTTTAGTTCTTCTTCACTTTCTGCCATAAGGATGGTGTCATCTGCATATCTGAGGTTATTGATATTTCTCCCAGCAATCTTGATTCCAGCTTGTGTTTCTTCTAGTCCAGCATTTCTCATGATGTACTCTGCATATAAGTTAAATAAACAGGGTGACAGTATACAGCCTTGACATACTCCTTTTCCTATTTGGAACCAGTCTGTTGTTCCATGTCCAGTTCTAACTGTTGCTTCCTGACCTGCATACAGATTTCTCAAGAGGCAGGTTAGGTGGTCTGGTTTTCCCATCTCTTTCAGGAATTTTCCACAGTTTATTGTGATCCACACAGTCATAGAGGTAAACATATCAGTCAAGTGATCGAATGTAGAGTTGTTAGAAGAATCAAGGTCAACAATATGGTTTCGGAATCTGAGTGCTGAAATGACATATTTGTCTTTTATAGAGTTGGGAAAGACAGCCGTTTTTGTGGGCTAAACCAGGATTCATTTGGGGGCGTGTGATTTGAGATGCCTCCTATGGATACACTAAGGAGATGGGTAATATACAAGAGTTTTGAGGGAAAGTCTGCAATGAAAAATTGATGTAAACATCATCAAGAAATAGAGGGAGAATCCAGGTCTGAGCACAAGAAGCTGATATTTAGAAATGTAAAGAATGGAGAAACCAACAAAAGACATTGAGAAAAAGCAACCAGTGAAACAGGAAAAAGAGAGAGTGGTGGACTGGTGATGGGAGCATGTGGTAAATCAGTTGTGGAGTTTTTCTTTTGGAGGATGCTGGGATAAGAAGCAGAGCATCAGCAAATGGGCGATGGAAGAGGGTGTGCTGGAGGATTGTGGGTAGAGAAGGTGTGAAACAGCTGTGAAAGGATTGGAGAGCATACCACTTCATCACTGATCACCACGGTGGTGCTGTGGTACTTTAATTAAGCCTTGGAAGAGCACAAGCGTCTACAGAGAAAGAAAAAAAAAAAAAAAAAAAAAACAGCATTCTGGGAGGGAGTTCTTTTCCAAGCAAGGAAAAGAAAAAAAAAAATCAGTGAACTACACAGAGAAGGATCAAAGAAATAATCAGAGATATCAAGGAGAGAAAATGTTCAAGGCATGATGACACATTACATAAGGGTATGGATTACAGAGTCGTATTTAAATCCCACATTTATCTCTTTCTGGTTTTGTGACCAAAAGCAAGTAACTCAGCATCACTGAACTTTGCTGTCCCCATTGAAGACAGAGAGAATAATAGCACCTGCCTTAGGCCTCCTTGGTGGCCCAGTGCTTGACTCTGCATTTCCACTGGAGGGGGCATGGGTTAGATCCCTGGTAGGGGAGCTAAAATCCTTCATGCTGTGTGGTGTGAACAAAAGAAAAAGCATCTCTATAATAATAGTACTTGCCTCATAGGATTATTGTCAGATTATGCGAGCTATTGCTTATAAAGTACCTAGAATAACACTGGCTCATAATAAGCCAGTGTTATCACCAGAATTGATGCGGAAGGGGAGTTGCCAAACAGCCACACTCAATCTGAATGATGTGTGTTAAGACTGGAAATGACCGTCTTCACTGCTTCTGTAGTGGGAACATGTGCCTTCCTGGGCTCATGTTGCTGAGTGATGCATATTTCACTGCCTGGCCTTCCTGTCTGTTCTTGCTTGTCTGTTCTTGCTTGGCTGTCCTGAGTCACTGGCAATGATTTTGTACAGAAGTTGCCAGGCCAGAGATGTCTTGGTGGAGACTCTGAATTCACCAAACTATCTCCAGACATTCCATTTGCTATGATTCAAGCTGGGATTCTCTGCTATCTGCAGTCCAAATTATTCTGTCCAATAAGAGAGAAACAAGACCCTCCTTGATTCAAGTAAGAATGCATTGAATCACATTATACTTTTTGATAGTTGGAATGGCCACAATAGAAGGCTCACCTTTATCTTAATTTTTAACAATCATATACAAAATTCCCAAAGGCAACAAATTCCAATATAGTTTTAGAGATATTCAAAAGCCAAATTTACTTTTTCTGATGCAACTGAAAAATTCCCAAATGTCTTGATATGTCTCCATTGTTCCTATAATAACTGACTTCTTTATTATATTCAAGTTACTCTGCTTTCAATTAAGATATTATAATAATGCCTACCTTATAGAATAAACTTTCACATATTTGCCTTAATGTTGTTATTAAATGAATGATTAAAAGACTTCTGGTTTCAGCTTGGAGATGTAGAAAGCTGTAAAAATATTACCACCCTTACAACAAGAAAAAGCACAGCCCATCACAGAATTGAGGTTTCTGGGCAAACAAACTCAAATATCGAGAGAGACAGATGCCTTTAGGGATAAATAGCATCTGAACATTACTTACCTGTGGCAGATTCTGCCAGATTCCACATAAGACTGCAAGAAGACACAGCTAAAATGTTTTCAGAAATTGCTGGAGGCTGAGTAGGCTAGTGTGAGAGTGTAAAGCCCCTGGGTGTGGCATATATAGAGGTGTTTGCACATTCTTGCAGCTGTACTCATAGGAAAGACTTGGAAGAATCCTGAGCAAGCTTTTTCATGGTGCCGATAGGGAAAGGGAACAGCAACCACTGCTCAAACCCATCTCCTCTACCTCCGTTGCAGGATGAAAGGCTTAATCTGCAGGGGAAACAGCTCAGGTACTGATGGAAATCCACTGCATTGGGGGAAGGGCACAGAAAGAAGAAACATCCTTCCTCTGGGAACCATACCATATGAGTATTTATATGTTCCCTATGGGGAGAAAGGCTTTACAGGTGGTGCTAGCGATAAAGAAACTGCCTGCCAATGCAGGAGATGACTTGGGTTCAGTCCCTGGGTGGGGAAGATCCCTGGAGGAGGAAATGGTAACCCACTCCAGTATTCTTGCCTGGGGAATCCTGTGGACAGAGGAGCCTGGCAGGCTGTAGTACCTGGGGTCACAAAAGAGTCAGACATGACTGAGCACACAGCACATGGGAGAAATACCTGCAAGGTCCTACTCTGCAGCTGGGTGGCCAGAATGCTTGTGAAGGCCATCTCTCAGACCAGGGACAGAGTCCTGCCTGAGACTAACTGAGTCATAACACCAGGGTATGCTCTCCTCCCTCCCTCGCATCCCTCCACAACCAGGCTAGCAAGCTTAGAGTAAAACAGCAGTGGGATACCCTGGGAGACCCTCAGGAGATTGATCTTCATAGGCAACAGTGCAAAAGGAAGATGAAAATCCAAGGAGGAAACAGACAGTAAAAGAACCTCTAGCAGATCAGCCTACACTGTAAACACAGGTGTCACTAGAGGAGTTTTAAGCCTGGAGTACACTTAGAGTAACCATAAGAATGACAGACTCCAAACTCTGCACAGGTTAACACAAACCCCATACTTAAGGTCTAGCTCAAGAAAATGGGTGCTCATCTCCAACTATAAAAAATATTCACCCCTGGGTCTTTAACCCTACACAAGTTGTCTGACTTTCAACAACAACAAAAATTCTAAGGTAGGTGACAAGACAGACATACACACATAGACACACACGCACAGACTAGTTGAAGCATCAGGATCAGACCGGCTATGACACAGATGCTGGAACTACAGAAGTTTAACTGATTTTGATCAATATGTTACTGACTCTAATAGAACAAAGAGGATGACATGAAATATGAAATAATTAAGCAGAGAGATACCCACTCCAGTGTTCTTGCCTGGAGAATCCCGGGAGCGGGGGAGCCTGGTGGGCTGCTGTCTATGGGGTCACACAGAGTTGGACAGGACTGAAGTGACTTAGCAGCAGCAGCAGCAGCAGCAGCAAGCAGAGAGATGGAAACTAGAAGGAAGAATCAAATAAAAATACCGAAAGTAAAATAATCAGTAACAGCTTTAAAGACCTCCAATAGGCTCAGTAGACTCAAGCACAACCAAGGAAAGAATCTGTGAATTTGATGATAGGTGAGTGAAAATTAACCAAACTGAAAAACAGAGAAAACAAACAATGAATAAAAAGAATAAAGCACCTAATAAATAGAGTGGGACAATTTCAAGCAGGGTAACATATACTAATGGAAAAGAGGGCAAAAATGGAGCAGAAGAAATACCTTTTATATAATGGCACAGAATTTTACCATTAGTAAAATTAGTAACAGACATGAAATCACAGATCCAAGAAGCTCACAGAACACCAAGCAGGATAAACATCAAACACACAGGTATACACACATAAGCATATAGTATTCAAATTTCTGAAAATTAGAGATAAAATATTGAAGTTAGCCAGAAAATGAAAACTTCTCTACAGAGGACACAAGCATAATAATTAAAACAGACTTCTCATCAGAAACTATTTAAGCAGATAGTAAATGTAGTGACATATTTAAAGTATTAGGGAGAAATGTCAATCCAGAATTTTACAATATATCTAGTAAAAGAGAAGAGAGAGAAAAAACAAACATTCTAAAACAACTGAGAAAATTCATTGCCTGACATACTTTATAAGAAAATACTAAAGGAAAGAAAAAAATACTAAAGCAGAAGAAACATGAGGTCAGTTGGAAACTTGGATCTACACCCAAAAAAATGAGGAGAAAGGGAACTGGAATGAATGAAAATGAGATAAAAGTTATTTCTTATTTGTAAATGTGCTGAAAGATGACTGACTGATAACACACATGGCACATATAAAAGTAAAGCATGTGAAAAATAATAGCACAAGGAATAGGTGGGAAGAATTAATACATGGTTGTAAAGGCCTTACATTATTTATAAAGCAATATAACATTGTTTGAAGGTAGACTCAGATTAATCTGAAATGTATGTTGTAAATCCCAGGGTAATTACTAAAAATTTTAAACAGAGGTATAACTAGTAAGTCAAGAGATGAAATATCATCGTAAAAATCCCTATCCCAAGAGAGAAAGAAAGAAAAAGAAATGAAGTACAGTACAAATGGGACAAAGAAGAATAGCTAGCAAGAGGTTAGGTTTTAATGCAATATTGATAGTCACCTTAACTGTGAATGGTCTAAACATACCAATATAAATATAAAGATTGTCAGATTGAATAAAAAACTCATTTAAAATATAAAGACATAAATGTATGCCTTTGAATATTTAAAGCTTAACCATATAAAATTTGGAAACAGTTTATATATATTAAAATATTAAAGTTTAAACTATTAATAAAATATATCATCAACTTCTGTAGGCACTTATGTGCCATATATCGAGTTGGCCCAAAAGTTCATTTTGGCTTTGTTTCCAGATGAACTTTTGGGCCAACTAAATACACACACATTTTACGTCATCCCAGTATACTGCAAAACACTTCTTATTATCCATCACTTTAGAAATGAGAAAATTGTGACTTAAAATGTTAAGTAATATGTCCAATATTTCTTACTGAATGAATGGCAAGTGAGTTAAAACCTAGGCTGTCTTATTAGAAATCCTACACAATGATTCACTATTTGAAACTACAAATCATTTTTGATTGTGAGTTTAATAGCCTTTGAGTCTATTGGTCAAGAATGACCTCACAATATTTTCTGATTTTTCTGAATTTTTGCTTTGAATAATTTTGCAAAAATATTTGTTTCATTAAAGAAAAGGCAAAGATGGAGAAGATAGCATAACCTCAATTTGAAATAGTCCGATCACACATGCCAATATTTTACAGCTCTGTAATAGCGTATTTGCAACTATTTAACTATCCAATTTTACTTTGCCACTATGATCTTAAATTCTCAAGGTTTCAAATTCTCTAAACATGAATTCACATAATACTGTTTATCTTACTCTTTTCTTAATATTCTTCTGTTTTGAAAATAAATATTGTCTTGAATACCATGTCTAGAATGCCTTGGAAATATCCAAGTTTCTATAAACTTAGCATAGGTATCGATTTTTTAAACACCTTATCTATTACGTGTATACATTTTGAATCCATTAAGCTATATAAAAATATCACATAAAGATAAAGCCAGGAACTGGAAGTAATTTTCTGGAAAGCTTTGGATACTGCCAACATGTTTATGTAAGAAAAATTAGATTAATACGATGTTTTTATTTAAATATTAAAGTTGTAAACTTTATAATTTAGAGTTTTTAATTTAGGTATGACTGCCTGAATAGTCAGCATAAAATAAAATCCTGTGTTCCTTACTTGATAGTCACATGGGTATATTTGGATTGGAAAACTTCAAATTCATTTTAGCTACAGATGGTTGTCATAAAGAATACTAAAAAAAAAAAAAAAATGGTCGTAAAGCAATTGGCCAATAAACACACCAAAAACAATAAAATGCATCTGGAACAAACTGATTTTAATAGCACATACCACCTATGGTAAGCACCAGTATCAGTTTCAGCAATAAATAAATGGAGTACGAACTAAGGCAGCTGTTACATTTTGGTCAGAAATGCTAGACATGAATTGGGAGTAAGAGAAGAAAAACTTGGAGAAAAATATATCATTTTTCTATAAGACAGTGAGCGTGCCTTACATAGCATACTGAATACTACTCCCCACCCTGGAATTTCTGTAATGCCTAAAGTCAGTCTTCTAGTTTTTCTGATTGATTTCAGTGTCCAAGTGGAAAATACATACTTGGCTGTGCTCTTTGGCCCCTAAAGCTACGATCATGCTCCATTTCATCCGCTAGAGACAATAATGAATGAGCGCCAAAGAGCCATAGGCATCAGTCTGATTTCTCTATAGCTCAGAAGGATAACTGATGAGCTGTTTCCTCTCACTGCTCCATGACATAAACAAGTGCCACACATCCATCCAATTTGGCCTTCAACCTCATACATGTGATTCCCAGCAGAAAAATTTTCTTCTATTGGTAGTTCAATAAAATCCCTTTGCATATGTTTCTACTTACTATTATAATAGTATTATATTTATTAGTGCATATTACTATCAGTCATTGTAAACCCATTTTAGAACTAACACCTCATTTAATGTTCACAACAATTCTCAAAGTAGGTTTTGTGTTATGACTGTTTTATGACTGAGGATTGTCAAGTGGGCTTAAGAAGCATCACTACAAACAAAGCTAGTGGAGGTGATGGAATTTCAGCTGAACTATTTCAAATCCTAGAAGATGATGCTGTTAAAGAGCTGCACTCAATATGCCAGCAAATTTGGAAAGCGCAGCAGTGGCCACAGGACTGGAAAAGGTCAGTTTTCATGCCAATCCCAAAGAAAGGCAATGCCAAAGGATGTTCAAACTACCATACAGCTGCACTCATCTCACATGTTAGTAAAGTAATGCTCAAAATTCTCCAAGCCAGGTTTCAATAGTAAATGAACTGAGAACTTTCAGATGTTCAAGCTGGACTTAGAAAAGGCAGAGGAACCAGAGATCAAATTGCCAACATCTGCTGGATCATCAAAAGCCAGAGAGTTCCAGAAAAACATCTACTTCTGCTTTATTGATTACAACAAAATTATTTGATTGTGTAGATCACAACAAACTGTAGAAAATTCTGAAAGAGATGGGAATACCAGACCAGCTAACCTGCCTCCTGAGACATCTATATGCAAGTCAAGAAGCAACAATTAAAATTGGACATGGAACAACAGACTGGTTCCAAATAGGGAAAGGAGTACATCAAGGCTGTATATTGTCACCCAGCTTATTTAACTTATATGCAGAGTACATGATGAGAAACGCTGGGCTTGAAGAAGCACAAGCTGGAATCAAGATTGCTGGGAGAAATATCAATAACCTCAGATATGCAGATGACACCACCCTTATGGCAGAAAGTGAAGAATAACTAAAGAGCCTCTTGATGAAAGTGAAAGGGGAAAGCAAAAAAGCTGGCTTAAAGCTCAACATTCAGAAAACAAAGAACATAGCATTCAGTCCCATGACTTCATGGCAAATGGATGCGGAAGCAATGGAAACAATGACGGACTTTATTTTGGGGGCTCCAAAATCACTGCAGATGGTGATTGCAGCCATGCTTGCTCCTTGGAAGAAAAGCTATGACCAATCTAGGCAGCAAATTAAAAGCCGAGACATTACTTTACCAACAAAGGTTCATCTAGTAAAAGCTATGGTTTTCCAGTAGTCATTTATGGATGTGAGAGTTGGACTCTAATGAAAGCTGAGCACTGAAGAATTGATGCTTTTGAACTGTGGTGTTGGAGAAGACTCTTGAGAATCCCTTGGACATCAAGGAGATCCAACCAGTCCATCCTAAAGGAAATCAGTCCTGAGTGTTCATTCAGAAAGGACTGATGCTGAAACTGAAACTCTAATATTTTGGCCAGAACAGACTCCTTGGAAAAGACCCTGATGCTGGGAAAGATTGAAGGTAGGGGGAGAAGGGGATGACAGAAGATGAGATGGTTGGATGGCATCACCAACTTGATGGACATGAGTTTGAACAAGCTCCGGGAGCTGGTGATTGACAGGGAGGCCTGGCATGCTGCAGTCTATGGGGTTGCAGAGTTGGACATGACTAAGTGACTGAATTGAACTGAACTGATTATAAGAATATGAAGAGCTAAATATCTCCTTCAAGAGTACCCAGCTGTATGTAGTAAGCTAGGACTGAAGTCCAGGTGCCCACGTGACATTTGAACTGAGATCTGGAACCCAAGAACCAATACGAACCAATGCATCAATGGAGGGTGCTATAACGTGGACCACACTACAAGTAAGGAATTCTGTGTGACTTAAATGTAGGTCATGAGTGAAGAAAGAGTGACTTTGGTAGAGACAAGCTGTTCAGTCTCGTCGACTGGCTTGTCCAGAAAGTCATGGGCAAGCTCATTGGCCATTGAAAGTCATGGGGTTTTGGGGAGTTTGGCAAGGGAAAACTGTTTGAAATGTTTAAAGAGGGCAATAATGTGATTGGAGCCGCATTTATAATTGTAAGACAATCACTAGCTCCTTCTAGTTCAGATGAGATAATGCTGTTGTTCAATTGTTAAGTCGTGTCTGTCTCTTTGCCACCCTCCCCTGTGGACTGCAGCATGCCAGGCTCCCCTCCTCCACTATCTCCTTGAGTTTGCTCAAGTTCATGTCCACTGAGGTGGTGATGCTACCTAACCATCTCATTCTCTGCCACCCTCTTCTCCTTTTGCCTTCAATCTTTCCCAGATCAGAGTCTTTTCCAGTGAGTTGGCTCTTTGCATCAGGTGGCCAAAGTATTGGAGTTTCAGCTTCAGCATCAGTCCTTCCAATGAATATTATGGATTGATTTCCTTTAGAATTGACTGGTCTGCTCTCCATGTAGTCCAGGGGATTGTCAATTATCCAGCACTACAATTCAAAGGAATCAATTCTTTGGCCCTCAGCTTTCTTTACAGGCCAACTCTCACATCTATAAATGACTACTTGAAAAACCATAGTTTTGACTATGAAAAGTTAGAATTCACAGCATGTAGACTTAAAAGGAGGTTTGAAGGAAAGAGAGATAAATTCAAGATATTGGCTTTAGTGATCAGGTAGAAAGCAGTGCTATTAAATAAGATGGAGAGTTAATGGAGGAAAAGGAAAAGACTGCATATATTTTGGGTACATGCCATGGGTTTCTCCTGGTGGATGTGCCTTCAGTTCAGTTCAGTCGCTCAGTCATGTCCAACTCTTTGCGACCCCATGAATCGCAGCTCGCCAGGCCTCCCTGTCCATCACCAACTCCTGCAGTTCACTCAGACTCACATCCATCGAGTCAGTGATGCCATCCAGCCATCTCATCCTCGGTCATCCCCTTCTCCTCCTGCCCCCAATCCCTCCCAGCATCAGATACTTTTCCAATGAGTCAACTCTTCGCATGATGTGGCCAAAGTACTGGAGTTTCAGCTTTAGCATCATTCCTTCCAAAGAAATCCCAGGGCTGATCTCCTTCAGGATGGACTGGTTGGACCTCCTTGCAGTCCAAGGGACTCTCAAGAGTCTTCTCAAGACCACAGTTCAAAAGCATCAGTTCTTTGGTGCTCATCCTTCTTCACAGTCCAACTCCCACATCCGTACATGACTACAGGAAAAACCATAGCCTTACTAGACGGACCTTATTCAGCAAAGTAATGTCTCTGCTTTTAAATATGTTCTCTAGGTTGGTCATAAATTTTCTTCCAAGGAGTAAGCGTCTTTTAATTTCATGGCTGAAGTCACCATCTGCAGTGATTTTGGAGCCCCCCAAAATAAAGTCTGACGCTGTTTCCACTGTTTCCCCATCTATTTCCCATGAAGTGATGGGACCAGATGTCATGATCTTCGTTTTCTGAATGTTGAGCTTTAAGCCAACTTTTTCACCTTCCTCTTTCACTTTCATCAAGAGGCTTTTTAGTTCCTCTTCACTTTTTGCCTTAAGGGTGGTGTCATCTGCATATCTGAGGTTATTGATATTTCTCCCAGCAATCTTGATTCCAGCTTGTGTTTTTTCCATTCCAGCGTTTCTCATGATGTACTCTGCATATAAGTTAAAGAAGCAGGGTGACAATATATACCCTTGACGAACTCCTTTTCCTATTTGGAACCAGTCTGTTGTTCCATGTCCAGTTCTAATTGTTGCTTCCTGACCTGCATACAGATTTCTCAAGAGGCAGGTTAGGTGGTCTAGTATTCCCATCTCCTTCAGAATTTTCCACAGTTTATTGTGATCCACACAGTCAAAGGCTTTGGCATAGTCAATAAAGCAGAAATAGATGTTTTCCTGCAACTCTCTTGCTTTTTCCATGATCCAGCGGATGCTGGCAATTTGATCTCTGGTTCCTCTGCCTTTTCTAAAACCAGCTTGAACATCAGGAAGTTCATGGTTCACATATTGGTGAAATCTGGCTTGGGGAATTTTGAGCATTACTTTACTAGCATGTGAGATGAGTGGAATTGTGCGGTAGTTTGAGCATTCTTTGGCATTGCCTTTCTTTGGGATTAGAATGAAAACTGACCTTTTCCAGTCCTGTGGCCACTGCTGAGTTTTCCAAATTTGCTGGCATATTGAGTGCATCACTTTCACAGCATCATCTTTCAGGGTTTGAAATAGCTCAATTGGAATTCCATCACTTACCCTAGCTTTGTTTGTAGTGATGCTTTCTAAGGCCCACTTGACTTCAAATTCCATGATGTCTGGCTCTAGATGAGTGATCACACCATCATGGCTATCCAGGTCATGAAGATCTTTTTGTACAGTTCCTCTGTGTATTCTTGCCACCTCTTCTTAATATCTTCTGCTTCTGTTAGGTCCATACCATTTCTTTACTTTATCGAGCCCATCTTTGCATGAAATGTTCCCTTGGTATCTCTAATTTTCTTGAATAGATCTCTAGTCATTCCCATTCTGTTCTTTTCCTCTATTTCTTTAATTGATTGCTGAGGAAGGCTTTCATATCTCTTCTTGCTATTCTTTGGAACTCTGCATTCAGATGCTTATGTCTTTCCTTTTCTCCTTTGCTTTTCACTTCTCTTCTTTTCACAGCTATTTGTAAGGCCTCTTCAGGCAGCCATTTTGCTTTTTGCATTTCTTTTCCATGGGGATGGTCTTGATACCTGTCTCCTGTACAATGTCACGATCCTTATTCCATAGTTCATCAGGCACTCTATCTATCAGATCTAGGCCCTTAAATCTATTTCTCACTTCCACTGTATAATCATAAGGGATTTGATTTAGGTCATATCTGAATGGTCTAGCGATTTTCCCTACTTTCTTCAATTTAAGTCTGAATTTAATAATAAAGAGTTCATGATCTGAACCACAGTCAGCTCCTGGTCTTGTTTTTGTTGACTGTATAGAGTTTCTCCATCTTTGGCTGCATAGAATATAATCAATCTGATTTTCGTGTTGACCATCGGGTGATCTGGTGTAGAGTCTTCTCTTGTGTTGTTGGAAGAGAGTGTTTGCTATGACCAGTGCATTTTCTTGGCAAAACTCTAGTAGTCTTTGCCCTGCTTCATTCTGCATTCCAAGGCCAAATTTGCCTGTTACTCCAGGTGTTTCTTGACTTCCTCCTTTTGCATTCCAGTCCCCTATAATGAAAAGGACATCTTTTTTTTGGGTGTTAGTTCTAAAAGGTCTTGTAGGTCTTCATAGAACCATTCAACTTCAGCTTCTTCAGTGTTACTGGTTGGGGCATAGACTTGGATTACCATGACATTGAATGGTTTGCCTTGGAAACGAACAGAGATCATTCTGTCGTTTTTGAGATTGCATCCAAGTACTGCATTTCGGACTCTTTTGTTGACCATGATGGCTACTCCATTTCTTCTGAGGGATTCCTGCCCGCAGTAGTAGACATAATGGTCATCTGAGTTAAATTCACCCATTCCAGTCCATTTTAGTTCACTGATTCCTAGAATGTTGACATTCACTCTTGCCATTACTTGTTTGACCACTTCCAATTTGCCTTGATTCATAGACCTGACATTCCAGGTTCCTGTGCAATATTGCTCTTTACAGCTCTGGACCTTGCTTCTATTAGCAGTCACATCCACAGCTGGGTATTGTTTTTGCTTTGGCTCCATCCCTTCATTCTTTCTAGAGTTATTTCTCCACTGATCTCCAGTAGCATATTGGGCACCTACTGACCTGGGGAGTTCCTCTTTCAGTATCCTATCATTTTGCCTTTTCATACTGTTCATGGGGTTCTCATGGCAAGAATACTGAAGTGGTTTGCCATTCCCTTCTCCAGTGGACCACATTCTGTCAGACCTCTCTACCATGGCCCACCTGTCTTGGGTTGCCCCACAGGCATGGCTTCATTTCATTGAGTTAGACAAGGCTGTGGTCCTAATGTGATTAGATTGACTAGTTTTCTGTAAGTATGGTTTCAGTGTGTCTGACCTCTGATGCCCTCTTGCAACACCTACCATCTTACTTGGGTTTCTCTTACCTTGGGCATGGGGTATCTCTTCATGGTTGCTCCAGCAAACTGCAACCGCTGCTCCTTACCTTGGAAGAGGGTAACTCCTCACTGCCGCCCTTCCTGCCCTTTAATGTGGGATAGCTCCTCTAGGCCTTCTAGTGGACATTTAATGATATTTAGTAATAATTCAGTTCATTGGAGAAAGTGAGAAGAGGGCGAAAGGCACAGTGAGGAACCACCAATATATACGGAGTGATTACTCAAGTTTTGGTAATTAGAACTGGGTGCGTTGTGTGCCCTGGTGGTAGACAGTCTCCAAAGATGGCCTCCATCATTTCCTTTCCCAGGAGAAGCACTCCACACCACCCATTAAGAGATGACATCTACTTCCCCTTGCTTTGCAGTTTGGCTAGTGTTTTAGCTAGCTTTGTCGGGAATTCTGTCTCCACTCATGTCCCATTTTGGTCCAGTTTCGAAAAAACAACTTTTTATTCACATTTCATTCAGTTGGGAATTTTAGCTCCTTTAAATCTGTGGCTTTGCTGGGATTGAGGACATATATTTTATAGCTCTCCTGTGGCCCTACTTTAGGTTTCTTCTTTGTAGGTAGGTTTTTCCCATGCACTCTGCTTGGGAAGGGCCGATGGCTTGTGTTCAGGGACCAATCAAAAGGCATACAAGCCTTAGAGACATTTAAATGATGTTTTCACATACTGTTTTGGCATGTCAGAGTTGAATTCTAGTGTCACAAGTTCAAAAGCTATCATCACATACATACACATGCACACTGTTTGAGCTTTTAGTTTGGGGAAATGATTTGGTTTAACCCAGATTGCTTATGAATAATTTCCAGATTAGAACAGACTATGGGAGCAATTGTTGGGCTCAGTAGCTATTGAAAAAAAAATTGGTTTCTGGGAAAGAAAAAGAATAAACCATTGAAGCTATTTGCAGATTTCAATTTCTGTATGAAAATGGGAAAAGCAGTATTTAATGGAAAACTGTTTCCCACCTGAAGAGATCTGTGGAACAAACCTGGTACTGCTGGAACAAAGGCATTCTCCATGAGAGCGAGAGCAGTGGAGTCAGCCTACCTGAGGAAACACTCTGGCAATTAACTCAGCTAGTCATGCAAAATGACACATGTGGCTTTAGAGTAAAATTCACATTTCTTTTGATTCTCTATTATTTTTGGTCATGCTCTTTCATTTCAAATAATTAAAATTTTTCTATAATTCCACTTAATAAAGGACGTTCAACATGTTACATTTTCAGTTCAAAATTTTTCAACAAGGCTTAATTTTTTTCACTTTTTCCCCCCCAATCATGTCTGACTTATTTTCTGAATCAGAAAAACAAATGCCATCTCTTACCAGGGACACAGCAAAAATAGAATGATTGATATTACTTGGCAAGTACTGTGCTGAATGTCTGAAGTGGAAGGCTATGGATCAAAGGCAGACCCAGGATAACTGATAATTTGTATTCTGCGTTCATAACCAGACAGACATTGTTCTGATGCAAACAGATAGGCTATGTGTGTAACTGAAGCTGAAATACTGGACAACATGATCTGGGCAAGGATTAAACAAGGTCATATTCTTTCTTCCATTGTGATTTCTGGACATCATAGTGCCTTCATCACAAAAGTACATCTAAACAGGTTCTTCAATCTTGGGCACTCTGGTTTTCAGGTCTGGGTCTATAGATAAAATTATGAGCCATAGGTAATAGGCAGATGAATAATGTTTCAATGATATGGGCACATATATGGCTTATGTTTCTATTAAAACATCATAGATATTTATGCACAGGAATATGTTCAAATAGATAGGGAGAAAATAGAGAATGAGTATTTTTATTGCCAATTTCAGCAAAAGTGGCATTTTCCTTCACAATATATACATAAGCCGTTTCAACTAGCATTACATAGGTCAACAAAGGATAAGAGTAGACAGTTTCAACTAACTTCCAGTAAACTCACCAAAATTCTCACAAAAATAGATACTAAACTAAGGGACAAAATGAGCAGGTTTGAGGCACCTGATTTTAAATCACTTTGATTTGTTTATAAAGAACACGAATTCATATCTCAAGGCATTCATTATCAACATTATACTTTAAAACAAGGTCAGATTCTATGACTGGGGAGGGCAAGTCCACAGTGTGCTTGGGGAAGTAAGTGTGTGTGTGTGTGTGTGTGTGTGTGTGAGAGAGAGAGAGAGAGAGATTCTTTGGTGTGTGTGTGTGTGTTTAATAACTTTTCACTCATTTGCTCACTTTTGGCCAGGTCTTCATTGCTGCGCAGGCTTTTCTCTAGTTGTAGCAAGCAGGGCTGCTCTCTAGTTGTGGTATGAGGGCCCTGGGATGCACGGGCTTCAGTGGCTGCAGCAAGCAAGCTCAGCAGCTGCAGTGCATGGACTTAGTTGCTCCACAGCATGTGGGATCTTCCTGGATCAGGGGTCAAACTCATGTCTCCTGGATTGGCAGATGGATTCTTTACCACTGAGCCACCAGGGAACCCCCTCTTTGGTGTTTTTGAACATACATTTGTTAAGGTATAGGAGGCTTGAAGTATGACTTTCAAGATTTTGTTGAAAACTTGCCCTGAAGGACAAAGGTATATTTGAAGATGAATACTTATGACAGTTCTTCACCTTGTCAAGCAGCAGCAGAAGAAAGGAAAAACAATCCAAGAGTGTTGGTCTGCACATAAATTCAACAGAGAGAGGTGATTATTTTCTGACCATTCAAACAGGAAAAATATTCCAGAAGCAAAGACAGTACATAAAAATGCATTTAAGAACATCTCTTAAAAAAAAAAGAACATCTCTAGCCATTTTTTCCTATGCCAATGATGATAGCAATGCTCACGGATTATTACATCTTTTACCATTAGAAGTAATTTTCCTTGAATTTCCTTTAGCATTCCTAATATATATGACTTCACTCTCAACAGTAAACAGGCTTCACTCTCACCCCTCCCCTTCTCTCGACCCCCGATTCCCCTCCCCAACACACACATACATAGCGCCCTGGAAGCCCACTTGGTTTAAAGAGTTTCCTATTGAGGAGATGGCGGGCCCATGGAATCATGATCCTATATAAGAATGTAACAACATAAAGCTCTCTCTGGTTTTAACTTTTATGGCCAGCTATAAAAATGTAAGTTTTTCTTGTTTGAATCCATTTTCCAAATCTTCAAACCATAAAGCTCTTAGAAATTATCTACTCCACCTTTCTCCTGACAAACTTTATAGATAAGAAAATCAAACCTCCAGATAGTTAAGAGACTTGTCCAATAAACTGGAGAATGCAAAACTAATGGTGACCCTTTCAGGATTAAACTCTTTCATAGCTCATTCTCCTCTACAAAATAAAGGGCAAGCTCTTTGCCGCTCTTTAAGCTCGTCCTTTATTTTCAGTATCATCTCCCATCACAATTCCCTTCCATGATTCTGCTCAGCAACCCAGAACTGCTGAGTGTCCCCACAAGACACACAGGTTCTGGCCTGCAGGCCTTGCTCATGGTTCTCCCTCTTTCCTGGAGCACCCTGTCCACCACAGCTCTTCTGTCTGATGCTTTAGAACCAGCATTCACAACTCAGAATAAGGCATCATGCCTTCAGAGCTGCACTTCTGATTCCTTGTTTGGTGTGGGGCCTCTCTGTGACCTTGTGGGACTGAAGACCTTGACACGGATTTAGGCCATTACAATTGTCTGTTGATGGGGCCCTCTCACATTTATCTCTAAGCCCTTTGATGACAGAGATTGTGCCTTTTCATCTCTGCATTCCCAGCAAGCGTCAGGAACAAAATACTTTCTCAACAAACTTATGGAGCTTCTATTTTTATTGCTAGAATAACCTTATCTTCTCTGTTACCGTCTATACGGTAAGCATGGGTCTATTAGAGAGTGAAAGTCAATAAATATATATCATTTATATAGAGATAATTTCTTACAGCATTTTCATGTACATTGTTTCAAGTAGGCATTTGTTAAGGCAAATTATTTCTCTGTAAAGCAATGTCCAGATTTGTAAAAATAGAGGAGCGTTTAGGTGCTCTAGAGATTTAGACTACAGAGGAAAATGTCAAGGGAATCAATGTTTTAAAATACCTGAGGCATTTTATGTAAAAATATGATTTATATTGAATTGTAAATGCATGAATAAAAGGAGTAGAGGGAGATAGAGAAGCTGGTTATGATTGGTTTATAGAGACTTCCTGTGCTGAGAACTCTAATCTTCTATGAAATACTAAAAACTAATAAGAAGCAAATGATCCAGTTTTTATCCTCCATAGAAATTTAGCTTTTTCAATGAAAGGCTAAATGACTTTAACTTCCAAAAGTCTTGACTGTTTTCTATATATCTTAAAAGGAAAACTTCAGTATAATAAAACCTCAACTCTTTCACTGGAGTTCATAGGGGAAAAAGCTTGTGAAAGACTGCTCATATTTACCCGTTTACCCACAATACTAAAATTATTTGCATTGATAAATGAATCGTGTGTTGTCTTTTATTACTAAAAGATGGATAAAGTTCCATTGGGCAAAAAGTAGAAGTTAGAAAAAGGAGTACTGTTTGTTCTCTGAGAGCATATATCATTCTGAACTTTCCTTCTGGCTTCCTGGCAACCTCCAATTTCAAATTCCATCAACAGGCGTAACCTACATAACATAAAACTCAGATGGCAGTCTACGCGTCTTTCTATTTGCTTTGGCAGACCTCACATTTCTCTTAACAAGACTTGGGTAACAGATGAAAATCAATAAAATTATAGTTGGTTACAAAAGACTGTAGTCCTAGCTTACTCAGAGTTTGTATTCCACCTCCTAGGGAAGGCAAATTCCACAGATTTTATGCCTCTTGGGGTGGGCCAGCTCAGTTACTTGGACAAACGAAGGAAGAGGATTTACAAGTTGTTCCTGGTAATTTTCCCAAGTGTTTACTTTCTTTAAAAAATATTCATAGCCACTTTAGGTTTTCTAGGGAAATCCAAGCATTCCTGGGGCAGTATCTTAATTGATCCCTCTGATACTCCTCTCTCATTTGCTGTCAGTGCCTTTCAAATTGTTCTTTTAGGTTGTTTTCCAAGCATCAGTATTTAAACTGATGGTTTGTACACATGCCCATGGGTACATACAGATTTCTTTGGGATTCTCTAAGGAGTAGCTAGACCTAAATCCCTTTTATTTAAACCCTAATACGGCATATCAAAATGTAAGAAGAGTGATGTTAATATAGATAACCTTGAACCTGTCCTGGTTTTTATTCAGTAAATCATTCTCAAATGTCTACATTTTAACTATTATTGCTGAGGAATTGCAATATATCCGGCATCTGATTGCCTCATCCAGATGTCCTCACTGAGGTGGGAGAACCACTCTTTCAAAGCTGGAATGGAATTGGACCTGCCCATCTGTGGTTTTCCAACTTGAAAAAATATACACACCAAACTTTTATTTAGGCTTCCTAGGTGGTGCTAGTGGTAAAGAACCTGCCTGCCAATGTAAGAGGCATAAGAGACATAGGTTCAACCCTGGATTGATCCTCTGGAGGAGTGCATGGCAACCCACTCTAGTACTCTTGCCTGGAGAATCCCCTGGACAGAAGAGCCTGGCAGACTATGGTCCATAAGGGTCGCAAAGAGTCAGACACAACTGAAGCGACTTTGCACGCACAAGCCTTTACTAATAAATATTTCTCATAACCATTCAAACAGCTTTGCTCTTTTTTTTTTAATATCTTTTTTTAAATTTATTTATTTATTTATTTTAAATTACAATACTGTATTTGCTCTTTAGAAGTGTGTGTTACTTTAATGAATTTTACCCACTCATTCTATTGAAACACTGAAGCTGATGTGTCCGTATGAATGCAGTGACATTCATCTCTATACTCATGGAATATGTTTGTTATTTTTAACCTAACTGTAAATCTCATAGCCTGTAACATGCAGCCTGCACCATCTTCATGACTCGCTAGTTCATTGCCTACCACATTGGTGATAAATTAACTCAAACAAGTTATGATACTAGTGTGACAGAGTATCCCAACTGCTCCTTTTTAAAAACAAAGTCTTTATGTTCTTGAATAAGATGGGCAGTTGATGGCTTACAGCTTGATGTGTGCCTGGACTTTTCTTTGAGGGTGTGAAAAAAAGGAAAGAAAGTTTTGAACTGGTGTCAGGAAAAAAATTAGGAAACTCAAAGCAATTGAAAAAGATGACATCGCAGCTCTCTAAACCAACTTGAAATAGTCTTGATTCTTCACAGAAAGGGTAGAGCCTTAAGCCGAAGAAAGTGTTTTCATGAAAGACTCTGTGAGCAAAAATTTTCTAAGCAAAAGCAGCAGAACTTTGGAGAATAAATGAAAAAGTATGGCTTAAAACTGGGAATGGAAAGGCTATCTTCCTCACTTATACCTGGACAGCATTTCACTAGCGCCCTGAGGTCTTAAGGTTTTTCTCCAATCTGGGAGTCTTGTTCTTTGAATAGTTTAGTTCATCTTATTTGCATTTATTGGCATGATAGATATATTTGTTCTTAGTTTTTATATGAGTTGTTGTCATTGTTTTCTAAATTATCTATTTAAAAAAATCTATGACCCATAAATGTTTTGCTTTGGATATGTTTCCCACCAATGGCTTGAAAGGTATGTACTCTGCTTTTAAATATTGAAAACAATGTTTATACATTTTAACAATAATCTTAATTTTCTCTGTCTCTTTCAGTTTTAGAAAGTCCATAATGACTTTCTCCTTGAGTAAACTGAAACACTCATATTTTCTTCCTCTTTCCTCCTCCACTCTGTTTATTTCAGTTATTCTGTTCTTAATTTAAATTTTTCTTATGGATCTCTTTATATCTTGAAATAATGTGTTTAAAGATATATTTCTACTTTTGTTTTAAGTCTTTATTGAATTTGTTACAACACTGCTTCTGTTTTGTTTCTTTGTTTGTCTGTGTGGCATGGGAGATCTTAGCTCCCTGACCAGGGACTGAACCCACACCCCCTGCATTGAAAGGTGAAGTCTCATCTACTGGACCACCAGGGAAATTCCAAGATCTATTTCTTGATTTGTCTTCTTTAAGCTATATTAATCAACTCTCTAATATGTAAGGCTGGAAATTTAGTCCAATTACATTTTTTACACCATTCTCCACCTTCAACAGTTAGTTAACGTGGATTTCCCTGGTGGTCCAGTGGTTAAGACTTTGCCTTCCAATGCAGGGGTGTGGGTTCGACGGTCAGGGAGCTAAGATTCCACTTGCCTTGTGGCCAAAAGCCAAAACATAAAATAATTCAGTAAACTCTAAAAATGGTCCACATCAAGATATATTATTATTTCTACATTTTCAAAGCTTTAAACATTTACATTCTGATCTAAAACTAAGTCTCTACATTTGCCTGTTGTTAATAATGGATCTGAAAAGATTATTTATGTTCTGCTCAGCCCTTTCCCCACATCCCCCTCTGATGGACCAGAGCTTAGGGATGCTTTCATAGATTGGCCTCAGCCCCCTTGTCACTCTGTCATTATAATAAAGGAGCAATGGGTCCATCAGAGGTTTTTTTTTTTTTTTTTTAAACAAGATTCTGTAAATCTTATGGAATAAATGCCTCTTGAATTATTACATACCTCGGAATGACATTAGCTGCAGATAAGAGAGGTTAAATGACCATGAATGCATTGTATATGTAATGAAGAATCAACAGGTGGACATTTGCTGGGTGGTTCTCAGTGGGCTCAGATCCACTGCATCTTTTCCTACTGCCAAATTTGACCTATTCACTTTCCCTTCAGGCTGACTCCTTTCAAGGTCTTCAGACCTTTGCTCTATTTCCAGGAATCACACGCAGATAGTAGTATTCAGAGGCAGTAATGGGATCCACCTATTATGTTCCTTTTAAGGTGAACAAAGTCTTCTAGGAGAACCCTATCACACCCATTTTTTAAACCTCTGTCACTTGTCAATCTCAACTCAGTGACAAAGATGAATTATGTCAATGGCCCAAGACTAATCATAATTAACATCTGAAATTCATGATGACCACATACACACACAAAATCCAAGATCTACTGACAAAGAATAAAGCCAGGGGCAGAGGCAAGAAGAGGGAGGTAGTGTGTATAAGGAATGTCTGTCAAGTGGACAACCTAATGTCTGCCAGAGCTGAGACATTGTCACAAGTCTCCAGGGTGTGAGTCTGCCCGTAGGATTGTCCTGTTGGATCTCTCAGCTAGCCTTATAATTGTGTGCATGTGGTTGTAGGCATTTCCCATCTTTATTGAAAACAGAGTCTCTTTCTTTTATTCTCTATTTTTGTCCTCTTTGTTCATTTTGTTGAGTTTCAGAGGCAGTAGTGACAAAACCAATTTCATTCTTTTCTCTGACAAACTAGAGATCACTGAAGTAGAGATTTTCCTAGAGATAAATAACTGGAAAAGGCAATAAAGGTAACTTTAGTGATTGACCAGCAAGAAGAACACAAATAGACAACTTTTTCTTGGAAAATTAGGAAAGATTCATTCATCAAGGATTGATCATTTCTCTTACTTAAATCTCATAGAGACAAATATTTCGCTGCAATAAGAAGAGATAGAAGTGGATTAAATGATTTCATGTGTTTTGTTTTCCTATCAGATTCAACACTCAGAAAATATTCCTTACACTGCTTTCTTTCAAGCTTTTGTTTTGCTTGGTTTTGTTTTTCTCCAAGAAAGTAGTATTCTTGGTTCAAATGGTCCTGTCACTCTGAACTGGAATAACTTGTTTGATAATGGGAGGGGACAAAGATGGATTTGATCCATAACCTGTAGCTGGTCATCAGTAGGGACACTCAATTGAGTGTTTATAGCAAAAGGAGGATACATCTTTATCCTTTTTTAGAACCTTTTCTGGGGCAGAGATTGAAAGACACTGATGAAATCTTCTCACAACCTTCTGTTGCCTAATCCCATTAAACTTCACCCAGGGAAATCCCATTAGATCTTAAACAAAGAACAAGTCCCTCCCTAAATAGATTAGAGGACATATATCAAGCAAGCAGGCTTTCCGGACAAAGGAGCTCCAAGCAGAGTTATTTTTCCCTTCAGTGCAAACAAAGCAGGTATTTTAAAGGGAAGGATGCAGTGACCCTCGGCCAACATGCTTCAGAGCAAAGGCTACTGTTTCAGTGCACTGCTTTTCTGTAATAAGGATAAATCACTACACGACTAAAGTATTGTGTAAAGAAGTATTTCCTGATATCTCCTTATAAAGACACACATTGAGAGGACTCAGCTACAACAGCTGGGAAAATTAAGGGCCAGGAATGGGGGATAGAACCCATCATAATTTGGACTATATTGTTAACTACATTAACTCTATTAATATTACTATACCTTCATAAGAACTCTCATGTTTATAAGACTAAGGGATATTCAGGTTATATATGTGTGCAGTGTACATAGGTTAGCAAAACCAAGGTCATAGCCCTTAAAGTAAATTGATCTCTGCTACTTCTCAACAGACCTCTGCCAGGAAGAACTAAAACTGATTGTACATAGAACCCATCCTTGGGATGGAGGCAGCAGCTGTGGCGTGAAAGGATTCTAGGGAAATCTTTGGGTGCTAACCTTCAGACTCTTGAGACTCAACCACTCCTCGACAGCACAATCAGGAGAGTCCCAGGAGGACCAGGCACACACTGTTTAGAGCATAGATGAATCCATTGATTTATTGATCAAAAAGTAGAATCAGAAGGAATCTCAGAACTGCTTTGATATGATTGTAGTCCAGGATAAGATAAAAAAGCTATCCAAATGGAAAACCCAAGGAAATACAAAACAACTCCTCTTTGTGACGAACACTTTGGGAATCATATATATTAGCCAACTAAACTCCCAGGTGCTTAGACAAGCATGGTCTGTGGACTGCAACTCTTCAAGAAACTGAACACAGTACTTAACATTATGGAAACATTAAATTTTCTTTCATCCTTTTTGATTATTTAGGAGGCACTTTTGATCTTGTATTTTCTTTTCTGTATTCAGTAATTGCCATCTTACATTTCTACAGGAGAAAAGGGGCTTTTTTTTTTTCAATGTTTTAGAATCACTTTCTACATTAGATAAGGCCTTAAAGAAGGAATGGGCATATTAACTACTGTGGTTTATTCATTTTGAATATCCTCCATCATAAGAGTCCCTAAAGACTAATCAACAGAAACAACCTGATTTTAACATCTGCCAGCATTTTTTTCCCAGTGTATTTGAGTAACTGAGACAATTGCCATTAAACTGAGTTAAAATTCATATTCTCTCTAAAGAGAAAAATAAATGTGCCTTAAAATTTTTGAATTATCTAAATGATTGTCTCATAGTCTGCCTATAGATCTATATATATAAACAAAGCTAAAGCAACTGCATCATAAGTTCAAGAGCTTAAAAAAAGGAAAACATAAGATTTACCTGTTTCTATGGTGCCTGTCTCCATGGTACCTGGTTAAAAGGACACATGCCTGACCTAGCAAGTCTTTTACCTCTAATTTATGTTGGTGGTGCTAATGGTGCTTTGCACAATTTAAATCAGATGTCTTGTTTGGATCTTACATTTTAAAACAATTATTTCCTCATACTGTTCTCCCTGGGAAAAGAAGACTTTATTCTATCCATGACATGGAGTTATTTCTAAACCATCTCATTTCTTTTATTTTTTAAAATTTATTTATTAATTATTGAAGGATAATTGCTTTACAGAACTTTGCTGTTTTCTGTCAAACCTCAACATGAATCAGCCATAGGTATACATATATCCTCTCCCTTTTAACCTCCCTCCCATCTCCCTCCCCATCTCACCCCTCTAGGTTGATACAGAGCCCCTGTTTGAGTTTCCTGAGCCACACAGAAAATTCCCATTGGCTATCTATTTTACATATGGTAACGTAAGTTTCCATGTTACTCTTTCCATGCCCTTCACCCTCTCCTCCCCCTTTCCCCATGTCCATAAGTCTGTTCTCTGGGTCTCTTTCTCCTTTGTTGCCCTGTAAGTAAATTTTCAGTACTACTTTTCTAGATTCTGTATATATGCACTAGAATATGGTATTTATCTTTCTCTTTATGACTCACTTCACTCTGTATAATAGGTTCTAGGTTCATCCACTTCATTAGAACTGACCCAAATATGTTCCTTGTTATGGTTGAGTAATATTCCATTGTGTATACATACCACAGCTTCTTTATCCATTCATCTGTTGATGGACATCTAGGTTGCTTCTAATCTAACTATTGTAAATAGTGCTGCAATGAACAATGGGATACATGTGTCTCTTTCAATTTTGGTTTCTTCAGGATATATGCCTAGGAGTGAAATTGCTGGGTCATATGCTGGTTTTAGTCTTAGTTTTTAAGGAATCTCCGTAACATCTCCCATAGTGGCTATATCAATTTACATTCCCACCAACAGTGCAAGAACATTTCCATTTCTCCACACTCTCTCCAGCATTTATTGTTTGTAAACTTTTTGATGAGGGCATTCCGACCAGTGATATCTCATTGTGGTTTTGATTTGCATTTCTCTAATAATGCGTGATGTTGAGCATCTTTTCATGTGTTTGTTAGCCATCTGTGTATCTTCTTTGGAGACATGTCTGTTTAGGTCTTTTTCCTGCTTTTTGACTGGGTTGTTTGTTTTTCTGTAAATCATCTCATTTATTTTAAATAGTATATCTCATTTCTTCTTCTGTCCACCAAAATGTGTATATAACATATCAATCTAAAACAGTCTATGATAGCAACTGAATGTCTTCCTATCAGTTCAGTTCAGCTGCTCAGTTGTGTCCGACTCTCTGCGACCCCATGAACTGCAGCACGCCAGGCTTCCCTGTCCGTCACCAAAGTGATCAAAATACCTCTCCCTTTAAACAATAGAATCCATTAAACGGTTTTTATTACCATTGGCTACTTTGATTTTTCTTATAATAAATGCAGGGCTCATCTTTTACTTTTCTTGGGCATATAGTTTTCTTTTTGAGCTATTGTTAATCACATGTTAGAAAGTAAACCCTGAAAGATGAAAATTTATATTAACATAAACACATTGATATTAAAAAAAGATTCAGTAGAATGAATCTGAAGAGAATGATAGTAATAACAATACTATTACTGTAGAAGATAGATCAATGAATTTAATCTAAAGTAGAATTAGGATGAATCTTAGATTGACTCTATCATTATGACGATAGTCCTGAAATAAGACAAAAGGTAGCACAAAAGAATTTACTAAGCACTGGGCACTGTACTGAGAAAGAACTTTATACATATTACCTTATTTAATCTTGGTGTCAATCCCATGAGGTAGGTGATTAGCCCTATTTTTCTCTGGGAGAAAATGAGGCTCAGAGAAGTGAAGGAGCTTGCTCAGTTATGCGGTTGGGAGCTGAACATGAACGGTGGCTGCCTGGCTAGAGTCTGAATTTTGTACAACCACACAGGCTGCACTGTGTACTAACCATTTTACTGGGAGGGAGAAACAGGAGGGAAAAAATCAGTGCCAGAAAATGGATCCACTGCTGGAGTGTTTCCCTCCTCGTATTTTTAGTCCATCCTCTGCCCTGTGATACTGTTTCCTGGCCCCACTTGTGTTTTCTACCATAGATTCTCTACTACATGATCTTGCTTCCCCTCATGCTTAATTCCCCACCTCCCCCAATCTTCATGTCAGAGATATCAAGCAATCTCAAATATCCATCTCTTGGGGACAGAGAAGATACACTGCGGTTTGTCACAAAGAAAATCCATTTTTGGAATTTCAATTCTACTTTTGGGAAAATTGGAGCTTTGCAATACTTGGGGAAATAGTCTTTTTTTTTTTTTTTTCATCATCTGAAAACCGTGCATCTTAATGAGGCAGAGGGTCACATGAGAGAGTTCTTTAGGTTGGTGACCATGAAATTTGTTGTCCTAACTGGTACAGTTCTGCAGAGTCGAAGGCTGGGCTCTTAGCAATGATGTGAGGACGACAGGCAAGAGATGGGACTGTGTTGGGCAAGATGGGTTAACTGATTATCCTACCTTAAATGACTGAAAAGAGGCACAAAGATGACTGTAGGGAAACAAATGTGCCTTTTCTCTTGACACTGGACATGTTAAAATTTATATTAAATATATTTATATTGTCTCTAATTCTGTTCATTCCCTAGTCTCACCATCCCCAAGTGAATTTATTATTGTTGTTATTATCATTTCATTGATTGGGAAATTACTATTGAACTGGCACTGTGCTGAGGACTTAATTTGTATTGTCTCACTTGTGCTTGGTCACTACAAGGAGATCAAATCAGTCAATCAAAGGAAATCAACCCTGAATATTCATTAGTAGGACTGATGCTGAAGCTGAAACTCCAATAATTTGGACACCTGATGCGAAGAGTTGACTCACTGGAAAAGACCTTGATACTGGGAAAGATTGAGGGCAAGAGGAGAAGGGGTTGACAGAAGATGAGATAGTTGGATGGTATCACCGACTCAAGGGACATGAATTTGAGCAAACTTTGGGGGATAGTGAAGGACAGGGAGGCTTGGTGTGCTGCACTCCAAGGGGTCACTAAGATTTAGGTGTGACTTAATGACTAAACAACAAAAACATACCTCATCACTATTTCACAAGATAGTAATATGAATGGAATTTGCATTTTGGAAATGAAAATAAAGTGACTTGGTCAAGGTAACACAGCTTAGAGATGATAGAACCAAGTCTTGTACATATAAGAAGTGAGTGCAAAGCCCATTCATACTCAACTACTATAGTCTATGCCTCTCAAGTTATTTGACCTTAGAATACTTTATAGTGTGTAATACTAATTTTCTCCACCAAGAACTTATGAGATACAATTTGTCTTAGAGTATACAAAACTGACCATCACATCAGTTCAGTTCGGTCGCTCAGTTGTGTCCGACTCTTTCCGACCCCATGAATCGCAGCACGCCAGGCCTCCCTGTCCATCACCAGCTCCCAGAGTTCACTCAGATTCATGTCCATTGAGTCAGCAATGCCATCCAGCCATCTCATCCTCTGTTACCCCCTTCTCCTCCTGCTCCCAATCGCTCCCAGCATCAAAGTCTCTTCCAATGAGTAAACTCTTCTCATGAGGTGGCCAAAGTACTGGAGTTTCAGCTTTAGCATCATTCCTTCCAAAGTAACCCCAGGGCTGATCTCCTTCAGAATGGACTGGTTGGATCTCCTTGAGGTTCAAGGGACTCTCAAGAGTCTTCTCCAACACCACAGTTCAAAAGCATCAGTTCTTTGGTGCTCAGCCTTCTTCACAGTCCAACTCTCACATCCATACATGACCACAGGAAAAACCATAGCCTTGACTAGATGGACCTTAGTCGGCAAAGTAATGTCTCTGCTTTTGAACACGCTATCTAGGTTGGTCATAACTTTTCTTCCAAGGAATAAGCGTCTTTTAATTTCATGGCTGCAGTCACCATCTGCAGTGATTTTTGGAGCCCAAAAAATAAAAGTCTGACACTGTTTCCACTGTTTCCCCATCTATTTCCCATGAAGTGATGGGACCAGATGTCATGATCTTCGTTTTCTGAATGTTGAGCTTTAAGCCAACTTTTTCCCTCTCCTCTTTCACCTTCATCAAGAGGCTTTTTAGTCCCTCTTTGCTTTCTGCTATAAGGGTGGTGTCATCTGCATATCTGAGGTGATTGATATTTCTCCCAGCCATCTTGATTCCAGCTTGTGTTTCTTCCAGTCCAGTGTTTCTCATGATGTACTCTGCATGTAAGTTAAATAAGCAGGGTGGCAATATACAGGCCTTGACGTACTCCTTTTCCTATTTGGAACCAGTCTGTTGTTCCATGTCCAGTTCTAACTGTTGCTTCCTAACCTGAATACAGATTTCTCAAGAGGCAGGTTAGGTGGTCTGGTATTCCCATCTCTTTCAGAATTTTCCACAGTTTATTGTGATCCACACAGTCAAAGGCTTTGGCGTAGTCAATAAAGCAGAAATAGATGGGTTTTTTTGGAACTCTCTTGCTTTTCTATGATCCAGTGGATGTTGGCAATTTGATCTCTTGTTCCTCTACCTTTTCTAAAAGCAGCTTGAACATCAGGAAGATACATTTATTACCAAAAGAAAAAAATTAAAAATTTGGTTGATACTATTAAAGTAACATTAAGTAAAATCACAAGTTCACATTCAAATAAAGGAGCAGTTTCCATGGCATGTGATTATTCATAGACAATATTCCATGAAGTGGTTGACTGACACTCAAAATGCTGATTTGCATCACACACAGGTCACATAGGCATATGATCATTTCTTAAAGTCAAAACTATTCCATAATGTGAATAATTACATAAATGTGCAGCAGCAGCAGCTTGCATAATACTTTATACTTATATGGTGTTTCCTGTGTGTGAGGCACTGTTCTAAGCTCTTGCTTATAGTAATTCAATTTATCCTCACAACCTTCCCAAGATAAAAACTATGGTAAGCCTCATTCTCACATACAGAAACATTAAATAACCAGCCCAATGAGTGCTAATGAGTGCTGGAGTCAGGGTTTAGACAGTCCTGACTCCAGATCAGGGCTGGTAATTCCATGTTATACCAACCTTCACAGCAGTTTTCACGTATTTGTTATTGGACTGTGTGGAAATGGAAGATACATTTAACATCCTCTAAAATACATGCTTCCTCCAGTTTATTCATTTTCCAGGAACTATACATATGTATATGTGCTCATACCCTACTCAGTCACTTCAGTCATGTCTGACTCTTTGCAACCCCATGGACTATACTGGAGTAGGTTGCCATGCCCTCTTCCAGGGGCTCTTCTCATCCCAGAGATCGAACCCACATCTCCTGTGTCTCCTACACTGCAAGCAGATTCTTCACCACTGAGCCACAGTGGGCAGGGGCGAGGGTGGAATAAAAAGGAGAGGAGAGCTTTTCCCAGTGGTAAGTGAGACCAAGAGTGAGTATCTGAGACTGGTGTTTAAGCAAAGAGAGGGTGAAAAAATGTCAAGTGCCTAAATGAAGACGTGCATTCTCTCTATTCTCATGATGCACATGTGACATCACCAACTGAATTCTGAGACCAAGTTTTTGCTTCATTTTTCCTCTGTAGTTATACTCTTCCCTGTGTTTCTTATGACTAGCTTCCATTGCCTTGATGTAATCATCTAGAGGTTAGCTCCTCCAAGTGTGGGCTGCGGGTCAGCAGCACCCACATCTTTGGGTACTTGGGACAAATGCAGATTCTTGGGCCCCAGCCCCACCCGCAACTGACTTGGAATCTGTCATCTAACAAGATGCCAGGAGATTTGCTAAGTATATGAAAGTCTGAGAAGCATTTTTCTACAAAACCATTGTTGAAATCCTTCCCTAATGACTGATGTTTTCTTTTTAAATTTTTAGAACTAAACAAATGGAGGCAAAAGCAAAGCCAGCCATCTCTGTGGAGGAAGTGGGAAGTGGGAGGCAGGAAGGGTGCCTGGGTGAAGAGATATAAATGAGACTCTGTTCCTTGCCTGCTCTTCCAGCATCCACCTTTGAACCCAAATCCCCACCCATGCATACAGTCAATTCTCAGGATAAATACACAGCTACACAGAATAATGAAGTCTGTAAGATTTATATCCAGGACAGTATAATTGGGAAGATTAAATCTCAGAGGAGGTGCCTGCAAGTCAGTATTGGTAACAAGAAATTTTCTTAACTCAATTAACATAGAGCTAGGAAGTTGTGGGCTTCCGGCTCAGAGGTTAAAGCATCTGCCTGCAATGCGGGGGACCTGGGTTCAATCCCTGGGTCAGGAAGATCCCCTGGAGAAGGAAATGGCAACCCACTTCAGTATTCTTGCCTGGAGAATCCCATGGATGGAGGAGCCTGGTGGGCTACAGTCCACGGGGTCGCAAAGAGTCGGACACCACTGAGCGACTTCACTATCACTATAGGAATTTGTGGACTGGTTAACTAGGTCAAATGTTCCAAAGGATTCAAAACACAAAGGAAAGTAGAATGAGACTGAAAGTTACTGTGGGTCTACCATGTGCTTTCTACACAAAATATTGCTAAATCCTCACAAAATAGCTGATGAGGCCCTTATCTCCTTTAACAGATTAGGATACTGACTGAAGCACAGAGAGGGAATAAAATTGAACACAGTCACACAGTAAGTTGAGGCTGGTTGAACTCTGGTTCTCTGACTACTAACCAGTGTTCTAACTGTCCCCCAAAGCTGGAGGTATAAAATAAAGCAGGCAGAGGCTTTCATAAAACTGAATACCTGCTGCCTTACTGTTTCTTTCTATTTTGCTTTAACTTGATGAGAACTTTTTCCAAAGTCCACTTCTGGTGAATTATCTACAGTAGATGGGATCTTCTGTTTAAATGAAAATCACATAAGACTTGTAAAGTGAGGTCTCTGCCATGGTGGAGTTTACAATTTAACTAAGCTGAGAAATTAATCTGTGTGTGAAAAACAAAGAGGGATACAACTTGGACAGTTGCCAGCTGTTAACAGAGAGGAGATCAATTAAGTCATTGTAGTTATCTGAGAAATTTTTGAAATGAAGTAGACCCTGGGATAAGATCTAGAGATTCCGCACTCAGGTGTAAGTGTCATTGAGTTAATGTGATTCTAGACCTTTAGCCCCACACCCTTGAGAGAAGATTAAACTGGCTCCTTTTTGTACTTCCAACTAAGATTGCATTTGGAGAAGGGTCCCCTGGCTAAAACCATGAAATAACCATCTTAATTTTATTTTTAATAAAGGTGAGCTGGTTAAGTAATGGACTGGAGGGAGGTGACACTTGGAGCAGATAAAGATGGAACAGGACACTGAAAGGATGTAGAGAGGGTGCCACGGGGAATTAGCCCATCTCAAAATGTTGCCTAGCCACTGGTAAGACCATATTAACAACGTGTATCAGCCCGTCACTAATATTGAAAAGTCAGGTACCACCTAAGTGGAATGTTCAACAGGAAAATAATTTGGGCAAGACCGTTCAGTCCTTGGGTGAATTCAAACTGTGTCCTGCCAACCTGACTTCCTCAACCAGCCAGTCCTTGGTGGTGTCAGCAGCCTCACCTGCAGCTCTGGGGACGACAAATTGGCACCATAACTGATCAGTGTCACATTGCCTGGACTCCTAAATAATATTACCTCCAGGAATTCCTACTGTGTTTGCACATAATCTTGTCTGGGACTCAGAATTTGGGAACTTCAGAGCATCACTCCTAAAAACAGGAAAGATACATCAATAAAAGATCTAAGAGAACAGCTACTGAAATCACCCCTGCAGTCTAAATGCTGGTTTCCTACCTGTGAATGTAGAGCCTATTACCTAATTTCTCTGTTCATGCAACGTGACTTCGCCCTGTATCTACTAACGGCAAGGTGGGACAAGAATATCTATCCAATAGGGCTGTTGTGAATATTAAACTGGATAATGCTTGTAAACTATTTAGCCCAGTGTCTGAAACACAGTAATTGCTTACAAATGGTAGCCATTATGTTAACCAATAATCAAAGAAACTTCCACATTGTTGTGAAAAAGCACAATCCATTTTTAAATGGAAATAATTGTAGAACACCTGCATGCAAAGATCTAGCCTGCACAATTTGGATTTCTAATGTACAGTTCAGGTCAAATCTCCTTTCCCGGACCTGCAAGAGCCAATTTAAATTTTTCTGTATACTGGAATTCTGCTGAATTCAATCTTATTCCAATAATAATAATAGTATATTTTATGAAGCTTTAAAAACATTTTCACATTCATTAACTCTAAATGAATCATTGCCAGTAGGTTGGAAATCCCCTTGTTTTATAGAGATTTTGGTATGCAAAATTTGTTTTAAATGAATTTGGCCTGGGTCAGCAACTGAGGTAAAACAATTAAAATGTCCAATTTGAGTGAATTCTTGGTAACTTTCCAATATGCCGTTAGTTTTCATAATCAAGCTGTTATGTGATCTTTTTTTTTTCATTATGCATAAGCAAATACACTCAATTTGAAGCAATTATTATCTGTGGCACAATATAATCAAAAAGTGACTGCTATTTGTTGAAGGATTCTTTGTTTGCCAAGATTATTAATAAAGTTATGCCAGGAGCACACGCAGTGCTGTTTGGCACTCAGCAGCTGGCTCTGGCAACGGGAAGATAAATCAGAATTCTTGAGGCTTGTATTTTTCAATATTCCTGCCAGTGTGTGTATTGGAGAACATTTCATCTTAAATAACACTAATTGCCTTAATTGGCTTAAGGCTAACAAGCCCACAGTGCTGTTGGTATGTTTACAGAGCACTAGATTTACTGGGGAACCTATAGTCTTACATATTTTGTGGTCCAGGTGTAACACAGAGAACAAGGCTGTTGGTGTCCATGAGTGAACCCTCATGTGTTATGGAGGAGTGGGGTGTGGAGGGGATTAGAAGCCCCCTCTGATCAACTTAAGGTGACAACTCTTCACATAACCACCCAAGGTAAATAATTCCTTTTAGAGGGCCCATGGAGGAATAGTAACCTGTTTTGACTAATTTCCAGATTAATCTGTGAGCAAAAAAGCACTTGCTTGCTTACAGGACAGTTGTGTTTGCAATGGACAGAATGTGGTTTTGCTTTCCTATAGCAAACAATAAGTTTAATAGCACCTGCAGAAATAAAGCTGCCATCCTATTTTTTTATGATCCAGAGACAAAATCTTTGACCGTCTCTTCACTGATATAGAGTCTTTTAATTTTGCTTATAGTCAGGGGTATCATTCCAAAGGACAGCCTGGCAGTGGGTGAAATCAGAGCGACGGGAACACTGCCACCACCATGCTTCATGAGCGCCTCTCCTTGCTTGCAGATGCCAGAAGTTACAGAGAAAGGGGTCCGTCCCTTCTTAAAACACAAATTCCCAAAGAGGCCAGGTGAACTTTTGGACATTTATATCCTAATATGCTTGAGTTTAAATGCCAGGAAGGAACGTGAAGGAAACGCTCTTGGGATGCTCACAATGGAAGGAGACCACAGGCAGGCCTAAATAGGAAAGAGAGGTCAAAATACTGGGGTCACCCCCCACCCTGACCAACTGTCATGCACCATCATCCTCAAGTACTGTGGTTTGCTTTATTTACTGATTAATCTAATTTAAAAAACTTTGTTGATGATGCCAAATGCATTTAAGGAATCATTTTTCTGCTTAGTGGTGTTAAAATTACATGTGATTCAGTAGAAGTGAGGAGTGAAAGGACTAAGATAATAACACTTGCCATTTGTAGCTGGAAACAGAGTTGAAATTTCAACTTAGAATCAGAAGTATGTCTGATCAAATGGGGAAACTTAGCATCTTGGGCACCAACAGAGGAGGAAAAGTGCCTGAAAATCATGGCTGTGGTATTTCAGGTGCTTCATATGTTTGTGATGCCACCTCAGTGTGCAGAGTGTCTGCTTCTCAGGAGATGGAGAGGCAGGCCTCAGCCTTAGTCCTGCCCCTGTGTGACCTCATGGTGGTCTCACTGGGGAAAGCTGAAAGTCTCTTCTATCTTGAGAAAAACCTAAATCACACAAGGACACAAAGGCAGAGATGACTTTTGTATGGAAATTTTACAGATGTGGGGAGAGGAAATAAAGACCGAAGCCAGAAAATCCCTCTAAATGATAGAGTGGTTTGATCTTTCAATATTTCACCCTCTTCTGGTGTTCTTATTAAATCTGAAGTTTATAATCACTTCCCACTCATGCTCATGAGCAATTAAGAGCATCTGCCAACACTATAAAGGCAAAATAAAAGTGAGTAATGAAACCGATGATGGAGCAGGGACTTGTTCATGTTTTTAATCTATAGATTTAGGACCACATGCTCAATCATTAAAAGCAGCAGTTATGTTTCATCTTCAAGAGCAGTTTTAAAATATTAAAGTAAATTTTTTTTTTTAAGTGTAAGTAGAGATTTTTCTGTCCCTACTGAAAGGATTTCTCACTATGTCAATCAGGTTGAAAAACTGCACAGGATGACATCATTCTGAAGGAAACAATTTTTAAGGTACTTGCATTGCAGTTCTATCTCTTTGGATGCTATGGTTTGTAGAATATACTTATAAAATGTAAATGCATTTAGTTTTTCATTCATTCGACAAAAATCTATTAAGCGGTCACTAGCTACAAGGCATCAACCTGGGCCCTTAGGATATTAAGCTGATTAAGGCCAAGACCTCTGCCTCAGGGTGGCTCATGGTTTATTGGGCATCCTACAAAAGTTAGGATACTTTTGGTTACAGGTAATGTTTTTAGCTTATTTAAAGGGCATTGGGATATATTACAGAAAAGCCAGACATAGGGTAGGCTTAATGGTGGGCTGATTCAATGTCATCAAGTACTCAAATCCTTTCTGACTTTCCATTCTCCACAACCCATGGTAAACCCACTTCATCTTCTGGCTGATTGTCCTAAAGTTCATGACAGCCTGCTGGTAGCATGGTGTTTACATGCAGTGGAAGAAATAGTCTCCTTTAGCTCTTAAGAATAATAAAATCCCTTGCTACAAAACCTAAACCATCCTTTATGTATTTCACTGATCCAAATAGATTCAGATCTGCACTATCCCTTAATGATATCCCAGGTAAGCAGGTTGGGATTGCCATAATTGACTTAGCCTAGTCATGGTCCTCCTCTGCATCAGGGACCCATCAGACTTCCTTGAGTCATGTTGGCTCTTTGGGGAAAGAGTTTCTAATAGGCAAGAGAAGAATAGTTCTGGATTATATCCTTTTCCTCATTATCTGCCCTAACGCTGAATGCTGTATCAGTAATGTGGAACTTGACTGGCAGATGATATGATTTCTGAAGGACAGTGTTTCTCCCAAACCAGTGGTTCTCAAATGTGAGACCCTGGAATGTCTATTAAGACACAATTTGTTGGACCCCAGACCTTGCCTGGAAAATCCATGGACGGAGGAGCCTGGTGGGCTACAGTCCATGGGGTCACTAAGAGCCGGACATGACTGAGCGACATCACTTTCACTTTTCACTTTCATGCACTGGAGAAGGAAATGGCAACCCACTCCAGTGTTCTTGCCTGGAAAATCCCAGGGACAGGGGAGCCTGGTGGGCTGCCGTCTCTATGGGGTCGCACAGAGTCGGACACAACTGAAGCAACTTAGCAGCAGCAGCAGCAGACCAGAATTGCTCAGAGGTGCGGTCTGAGTATTTGTATTTCTAGCAAGTTGCTTGTAAGGCTGATGCTGCTGACAACTTTGTCAAGATGATGCCTCTAATAGCAAGCTGGCAGCCTTTGATGTGCTAAGATTACCATGAGAGTTATACAAAATTTACTTCAGATTTTGACAACACTTTCCTTGGGGCAGACAGTTTTTGCTTTACTATTGTTCACATGCCTGGTTAGCCTTGAAGACTTCCTTCTTTCCATTGGCCATGGCCTATTAATAAAGAGCCTTGAAAATATACATGTAAATGTATATCTATATATTTTTTTAAATTCTGTGTTCCTCCATTGGTGTTAATTATTGTTTTAAGCTTTTTATTTTGTATTGTGGCATAGTCAATTAACAAACAATGTTGTGATAGTTTCAGGTTAATGTCACAGGGACTCAACCATACATATACAGGTATCCATTCTCCCCTAAATTCCCCTCCTAGTTGGGAAGAGCCTCAAATATCTTTTGAAAGCCATTGCTGCTGTTACTGTAATAAAAATCATCTCCTAAAATTATTTTTAAAGCTGTTAATGCACGTGTAAAGTATAAACTTGTTTTACAGCTTTAAGAAAGTTATAGCCAAGCTTTAAGAAAGTTACAATTCATATTTCTGCAATTTGAAAAATACCTTTTATTGTATTAATCGGGCTCTCATACACTGACAAGCAGAAGTGTATTACTGAAAATGCTGGAAAACTAAATTGCTTGGTGAGTAAAAAGATCATAATGCATCGACTCTCCACAGGCTGAATACTGACTATTTTTTGACATTGAATAAAACAATATAAACCGTATCTTCACTCTCCAATTTTTATAATAGTAATTTGTTTAGCTTAAGCTTAAAGTTTTCTGATCTCTGTCACTGTACAGTTGTTATGTTTTCCAAAACAATTTGAGTTGGCAGTGGAACTACTTCAGTAAGTAATTCTAAGGAACCCAGATAAATACAGGTTGTCACAGAAAAGGTGCCTGCTACGGGCCAGGTGCTCTTCTGGGGACTGCATTTATGCTATTTCATTTAATAAATTTAAAAATACAAAAAGGAAAATCCACACCAAATGGGAATTCTCCTCATATTCTTTTATGAATTGGAGTTTTTCTCTTGGGGATCTCCCTGGTGGCTCAGAGAGTAAAGAACCTGTCTGCAGCGCAGGAGACCCAGGTTTGATCCTACTCAGCCTTCAAATCTCTGTTCAAACGCCTCTTTCTCAGGGAAAACTTTCTGGACCATGAGGATTTATGAAGCGAATGCGTGAACACAAACATTTAACAATTCACCATAGGCCAGTCATGTGCACTATGATCTTCAATCCTGTCAACTGAGCAGCCTGCAAGGAGTAGCGGTCTTTGGCATGTGAGGACTGCAATGTGCTCAATATCGTACCTGGGCAGTGCTGACCGTGGGACCCCCTGTACTTCTGGCAAACAAAGAAGGATGTTTTCAATTGCTACCAGGCAAACAGGATTACTGCGCACTGTCTACCTGGATTACAAATGGCCTAGAATTATCTAGGAAGAGGTGCGTTTTATCTCCGCATACATGAACACTGACAGTGAAAGATGTTGGTTCTTTTATTTTTCTTTCTCAGTGCTTAACTCTGTATTGAACTTAAAGAAACCTAATAGATATGAAATGCTTTAATATAAAAAAGTACAAAATAATATAAAATTATTTTTATTAATGAATGTTTGATAAATGACCTAAAGATGATGCTTAAGGAATATCTTGAGATTTTTCTAAACTCTGTGTGCAACAGAAAATTTGAATTTTGAGAGAAAAAGATGACCATGACTTAAGAAAAGGAAATAATTTAAGATCCACTATATAAATTAACTTCAGTGAAAATCTTTCAAAATTCAATTAAGAATTAGACTTTTAAAAGAACAACTTCTATAATGCTCGGGAGAAGCCTGAATTTAAGATACTCTCCTTCCTCCTGGCTGGGCCATAGCATTTAGCTGCACCATTTTCATTGTGTTGTATATTCTTCGCATCCACAATTTAATGGAGCCTTTGTCAAATAGAGTTTAGTTCTTTATCCAAAGGAGTTGTACAAGTTCAATATTATGGTTTAGTCTTAAATAAATCCTAAATTATGTGTATTCTATGGTAAAGCGTCTGCCTGCAATATGGGAGACCTGGGTTCGATCCTTGGGTTGGGAAGATATCCTGGAGAAGAAAACAGCACCCCCACTCCAGTACTGTTGCCTGGAAAGTCCCACGGATGGAGGAGCCCGGTAGGCTACAGTCCATGGGGTCACAAAGAGCCGGACAGAACTGAGTGACTTCACTTATGACTCTAAGACATTCCTGGGTTCTAGTCAAGCTCCTTATCTTCTAATGAATAACCAATAAGAGACGGTTCAAAAAAAATTATATAAAAGTAATAGAAAAACTAGAATGAAATGTCACCATTCAGCTCTTTAAAAAACGTGGGGACATAGTGAGGGACACTATGCCTTTTATTATATTTTAAAGTCTGCTATATTTACCATTTCCCAACATATAATATTTCAGGAAACATTTCATTTTTAAGGGTTCCATTACAATTAATGAAGATAAGTTCATGTGGTATAATACTGTAATGAATTTTTGGCGGAAATTAATTAGATGTGTGAATGTGTGAAGCTAACATTTATTTACATCCCAGGCTAAATGTACAAAGGAGTGTATGTTAGGCACACAATTAGAAGCAATGATGCATTAAATTGGCTTCACCAAGAAATAGTATTAATTTTAATAGTGTAATGGAAGCTCCTTGGAAAATCCAAGATATGATTTTTTTCTTCCCATCTGCCTCTTTTCAGACTCCTTGTCTACCTAAGCTACTTCTTTACAAAAAAAGCTGTTGGAAAATTTAGAATACAGAGGGAAAGTATATTTTCCACCTCACATAATATGCCTGCCTAATATTCTAATTAACCTATGGACTTCCTCCCAACCCCCTTTGATTTGTGCTACACAAGCACTATCTAACAACTCCTTTTGCAAACAGTCAGCAACCTTTCTAAACAGGGAGGGAATTCCTCACAGACAGAAATCTTCAGTTACTGTGTTCTTTTTAACGTGTTCCTTTACTTAAACAACAACAGTCCAGAAACAACAATGATTCTTTGGGGTTCTCTTATTTGAGGAATCAGTTTGGTTAAGTTCAGTTGCTCAGTCATGTCTGACTCTTTGTGGCCTCATGAACTGCAGCTCGCCAGGCCTCCCTGTCCATCACCAACTCCTGGAGTCCTCCCAAACCCATGTCTATTGAGTCAGTGATGCCATCCAACCATCTCTTCCTCTGTTGTCCCCTTCTTTTCCTGCCCTCAATCTTTCCCAACATCAGGGTCTTTTCCAATGAGTCCGCTCTTGGAGTTTCAGCTTCAGCATCAGTCCTTCCAATGAACATCCAGGACTGATCTCCTTTAGGATGGGCTGGTTGGATCTCCTTGCAGTCCAAGAGACTCTCAAGAGTCTTCTCCAATACCACAGTTCAAAGCATCAATTCTTCGGCGCTCAGCTTTTTTATAGTCCAACTCTCCACAGGAAAAACCATAGCCTTGACTAGACGGCCCTTGTTGGCAAAGTAATGTCTCTGTTTTTGAATATGCTGTTTAGGTGGGTCATAACTTTCCTTCCAAGGAATAAGCATCTTTTAATTTCATGGCTGAAATCACCATCTGCAGTGATTTTGGAGCCCATAAAAATAAAGTCAGCCACTGTTTCCCCATCTATTTGTCATGAAGTGATGGGAGAAAACCACCAAACCATTCAGGTATTATCTAAATCAAATCCCTTAGTGAGAAATAGATTTAAGAGACTAGATCTGATAGACAGAGTGCCTGATGAACTATGGACATGGGTTTGTAACATTATACAGGAGACAGGAATCAAGACCATCCCCAAGAAAATGAAATGCAAAAAAGCAAAATGGCTGTCTGAGGAGGGCTTACAAATAGCTGTGAAAAGAAGGGAAGTGAAAAGCAAAGGAGAAAAGGAAAGATATACCCATTTAAATGCAGAGTTCCAAAGAATAGCAAGGAGAGATAAGAAAGCCTTCCTTAGGGATCAATGCAAATAAATAGAGGAAAACAATAGAATGGGAAAACTAGAGATCTCTTCAAGAAAATTAGAGATACCAAGGGAACATTTCATGCAAAGATGGGCTCAATTAAGGACAGAAATGGTATGGACCTAATAGAAGCAATGGCACCCCCACTTGAGCACTCTTGCCTGGAGAATCCCATGGACAGAGGAGCCTGGTGAGCCACAGTCCATGGTGTTGCTAAGAGTCAGACACGACTGAGCGACTTCACTTTCACTTTTCACTTTCATGCATTGGAGGAGGAAATGGCAACCCCCAGTGTTCTTGCCTGGAGAATCCCAGGAACAGGGGAGCCTAATGGGCTGCTGTCTATGGGGTTGAACAGAGTAGGAAATGACTGAAGTGACTTAGCAGCAGCAGCAACAGAAGCAGAAGATATTAAGAAGAGGAGGCAAAAATACACAGAAGAACTATACAAAAAGATCTTAATGACTCAAATAACAATGATGGTGTGATCACTCACCTAGACCAGACATCCTGGAATGTGAAGTCAAGTGGGCCTTAGGAAGCATCACTATGAACAAAGCTAGTGGAGGTGATGGAATTCCAGTTGAGCTATTTCGAATCTTGAAAGATGATGCTGTGAAAGTGATGCACTCAATATGCCAGCAAATTTGGAAAACTCAGCAGTGGCCACAGGACTGGAAAAGGTCAGTTTTCAATCCAATCCCAAAGAAAGGCAATGCCAAAGAATGCTCAAACTACCGCACAATTCCACGCATCTCACATGCTAGTAAAGTAATGCGTAAGATTCTCCAAGCCAGGCTTCAGCAGTACATGAACCGTGAACCTCCAGATATTCAAGCTGGTTTTAGAAAAGGCAGAGGAACCAGAGATCAAATTGCCAGCATCCGCTGGATCATGGAAAAAGCAAGAGAGTTCCAGAAAAACATCTATTTCTGCTTTATTGACTATGCCAAAGCCTTTGACTGTGTGGATCACAATAAACTGTGGAAAATTCTGAAAAAGATGGGAATACTAGACCACCTGACCTGCCTCTTGGGAAATCTGTATGCAGGTCAGGAAGCAACAGTTAGAACTGGACATGGAACAACAGACTGGTTCCAAATAGGAAAAGGAGTATGTCAAGGCTGTATATTGTCACCCTACTTATTTAACTTATATGCAGAGTGCATCATGAGAAATGCTGGGCTAGAGGAAACACAAGCTGAAATCAAGTTTGAGGATTAGCTCTTGGTAGACAGAAACCATGAAACTGCAAAAGCAGTTAGAAGGATTTCTTTTAAGGACTGTTCTGGTTTATATTCCTGGTATTATTTTTAATTTGTGCTAGGAATTTATTGGAAATTATTGTGCTAGGAATTTATTAGAAATTAAGGAAAATATTAGAACAATATTTTATTGTTCTAATGCTGGCTTATTCCACACTATATGTAAACTAGTAAGAATAATGGCTATCATTTATTGAGTTCTAACTATTTGTGAGCCCTGGGCTAGTGAATTACATGGATTGTCTAAATTAATTCCCTCACAAATGTTATGCATGCATAGGTTTTTTTAACATCTCCACTTTATCGAGTCAAAGAGTGGGGTTCAGAGGTTGAATATCTTAATAGCTGGTAAGTGGTTAAACTGGGATTTGAGCCTATATCTATCTACCCAATATGCCAATCAGCCAAACCTAAATGTTTTGGGGAAATTTTTGTTATAACCCCCATAAAGATACTGGCTTATTATGTCTTAGTTTACTTGCAATTTCCATTTAATGAATATCTTGTTAAACCCTCTAAAACAAATTTCACCTATACATAGTACAAGAAACAAAAAGCTTGAATAATGAAAATATTATTTGCTGTGCTGAACAGAGGAAGCATATGATTGGGATAAATATCTTGCAGCAATCTAAGTCTGCAAACTTTGAATTACAAATCAGTAATTTATACATTCTGTATAAATTTACTTATCATGTAATGAGACTTCCTCCTTAAATCCAAATGCCCATATTCCGCTAATATTCTTGATAACCGAGAACAAAAGAAACGTAGCAGTTGGTGAACTCAGTTTCAAGACTGAGAGTATGCATTAATCTAAACGACGCTTGCAAATCAAGTAACATATTTCAGTAACTATAAGATGATCTCAGGCAGCTCAGAATTTTAAATGTTTCACCTTATGAAGAAATGTATGTAAGAAAAATACCAAATTTAATGATTTCTGAAAATGTGAACATGATCTACGCTTGTAGCCTACACCCACCTGGACTTGATTCTTGCAAAGGCAGTGGGAATTTTGTGACACCTAAAGGCAATGAGGAAATCTTCATTACTGTCGCATATGCAGCTGCAGTATAAACACATAAGACCTCATCACACCACTCTCTCTACAGCTTCTAGATGTAGCATCTATGGCACTGATGGATTTGGTCAATATTAGATGTACTCTCCAAATGATTTGTTGCAAATAATGTTGCAAATAAGACAAATAATGATATACAAAACACACAGACTTATATTCTAAAAGCAAGAGAGGAGGGAAAATTAAATTATTCTCTTAACCCTAGCAAGAACTGAGCTTTGGGTCACAGTTTCCTTGTTTGCACGTACAATTGTATGGCAAAGTTATTACAAACTTCCTCATGACTTTAATCTCATAATTAGACTAATTTTATATCAACAGATATAAAATTCAAAACTAATTGTAGAGCCTAACTTTATTTGTTCAGTAAATATTGTTAAGCTCTACAGCTAAACATTGACAGGGGCCTGGAGGTGGGAAAGTGAGTAAAAAAGTAAAATCTGGTCTTGCTTTAATTTTATACATGATATTTTTAAATGATTGCATTGTTTTACTTTAAAAAATGATTTATTTTTGTTTTCTCCCATTCAGAAGGCTGTCTTTTCACCTTGCTTATAGTTTCCTTTGTTGTGCAGAAGCTTTTAATTTTAATTAGATCCCATTTGTTTATCTTTGCTTTTATTCTCAGTATACTGGGAGTTGGATCATAGAGGATCCTGCTGTGATTTATGTCGGAGAGTGTTTTGCCTATGTTCTCCTCTAGGAGTTTTATAGTTTCTGGTCTTACATTTAGATCTTTAATCCATTTTGAGTTTATTTTTGTGTATGGTGTTCATTCTTTTACAAGTGGTTGACCAGTTTTCCCAGCACCACCTGTTAAAGAGACTGTCTTCACTCCATTGTATATTCTTGCCTCCTTTGTCGAAGATAAGGTGTCCATAGGTGTGTGGGTTTATCTCAGGGCTTTCTATTTTGTTCCATTGATCTATATTTCTGTCTTTGTGCCAGTACCATACTAGCTTAATGACTGTGGCTTTGTAGTAGAGCCTGAAGTCAGGCAAGTTGATTCCTCCAGTTCCATTCTTCTTTCTCAAGATTGCTTTGGCTATTCGAGGTTTTTGTATTTCCATACCACTCTTGAGATTATTTGATCTAGTTCTGTGAAAAATACTGCTGGTAGCTTGATGGGAATTGCATTGAATCTGTAGATTGCTTTAGGTAGTATACTCATTTTCACTATATTGACTCTTCCGACCCATGAGCATGGTATATTTCTCCATCTATTAGTGTCCTCTTTGATTTCTTTCATCAGTGTTTTATAGTTTTCGATATATAGGTCTTTAGTTTCTTTAGGTAGGAATATTCCTAAGTATTTTATTTTTTTCGTTGCAATGGTGAATGGAATTGTTTCCTTAACTTCTTTTTCTACTTTCTCATTATTAGTGTATAGGAATGCAAGGGATTTCAGTAATGATGACCCTATATGTGAGACAACAAAGAGACACAGAGGTATAGAGTGGACTTTTGGACTCTGAGGGAGAGGAAAGGGTGGGATGGTTTGGGAGAATGGCAATGAAACGTGTATATTTTCTTGTAAGAAACGAAGCGCCAATCTATGTTCAATGTAGGATGCAGGATGCATGGGGCTGATGCACAGGATGATTCAAGTAGACGATGTGGGGTGGGAGGTGGGAGGGGTGCTTCGGCATTGGGAGATTGTGTTCACCTATGGCTGATTCGTGTCAATGTATGGCAAAACAAATATAGTATTGTAATTAAAAAAATAAATTTAATAATAAAAAAATTCAACTTTTGGAAAACTAAAAAAAAAAAACAAAAATAAATAAATAAAATAAAAAATGATTTATTTTTGATTGAAGGATAATTGCTTTACAATATTGGTTTGATTTCTGCCATACATCAACATGAATTAGCCATAGGTGTCCATATGTCCCTTCCCTCCCACAACCCACCCTTTCCCACCCCTTTAAGTTGTCATAGAATGCCCGTTTGAGTTCCTTGAGTCATAAAGCAAACTCCCATTGGCTATCTATTTTATATATGGTAATGTATATGCTTCCATGCTACCCTCTCCTTCCTCCCCGCTGCCCGTGTCCATCAAATCCATTTCTTGAATAAAACCTGCTATTATAAATTTATAAAGGGTGATGAACCACCTCCAAAATCAAATCAGAAAACTCATAGAATGACAAGGACCTCATAGATTATCAAGTCTGTTCATTTGTGCCTCCTAATGTACAGAGGCAAAGTGTTGCATTATATCTGTATAATACAATTAGATATAAATTATTGTCATGAGTCTTCTCGAAAATTCTTGCTTTTCCTTTTGTCTCTCAAACTTGAAATTGTCCTGTTTTAACTCTGTCACTTGTCTTTAGTTGACTTGGTAAAGATGTGATTGTAATAGTCCCTGCCTGGAAAATACATCTGAAACAGGTTGAAGAAAAGCAATCAGAAATGATTCAGGCAAGTTGGAATTCTGTAATAGTTGTAGGTGAGGGAAAGAGTTCAGGTTTGGAGATCAGGACTGGGATTGATTCCTTGTTTTTTAACTCACTTAATTAGAAGTTCTGAAGCTTTATAGTTGGAGGGCTTGCTAAACCTCATCTCTAGGCCACCCAGCTGGAGTCTCTCTCTCAGTAGGTCTGAGTGAGGCCTGAGAATTTGCAATTCTATCACATTTCTGGGTGATATCAAAGATGCTGAGGTTGGGTCTTGGCACTGTGGATCACAGGGTAATTTGTTTCAACTTGCCACGCTTAAGTTTCTTGGTCTCTAAAGGGAATGCCATTATCTTTATGGTCTTACTGTCAAGAAGAATGCTCTGAGCACATTCCTGGCATGAAATATTTGCTCAAAAATGTTTGTTCCCAATCCTGCATTAATTTACAATTCTGAAATATTTAGGACTACCTAAATAATCATGGGTTTCCTGATGGCTCAGATGATAAAGAATCTGCCTGCAGTGCAGAAAACCTGTTTTAAATCCCTGGGCCAGGAAGATCCCCTGGAGCAGGGAATGGCAACTCACTCCAGTATTCTTGCCTGGAGAATCCCACGGACAGAGGAGTCTGGTGGACTTCAGTTCATGGGGTCACAAAGAGTTGGACATGACTGAGTAACACGAATAATCCATACACAACAAAAATTCCAGTATAGATATGTACAAGGGGTTTTTGTTTGCTTGCTTGTTTGCTTTCTGTTTGGTCACTGTGATTTGATTATTCCTGAAGTTTCCATTTTTATAAAAAATAATCTTGATCGCTCTTTTTATGTTTTTCCCTCATATAAATATTGAATATGAAATTCATATAAAAACAAAATCTCTAATATGGGATCTTGATATCCACTATTTACAAATAGAAGAGAATTTGGGGGCTTGATGGTATCTTACAGATAATCCAGTTAACCTGTTCATTTTATAGATGGAAAAACTTGTCTAAAATCACAAAGCCATTTAGTGATTAGAATCCCAGGTCACTCAGGTCAAACCAGCCGAGTGCTGGGCCACAATCTCCTGAAAAGACTTCACAACATCTATTTTTTCCTTACTATTTAGCAATAGTAAAAATAATAAATAATAAAGTTTAATAAATTTTAAATTTTAAACAGGAAGGAGAGGTGAGCTAACTGCATGAGGCTTCTCCAGGGCCCTCCCATGGGGCAGGTGTGGCAGGAAGTTGTTAGTGTTTCTAACCACTGGGTGTATTGGATTAAAAATGGGGAGACCCATCTATAGTAGGTGTGGAAAACAAACCTGGTCCCTAGGGGGTGACTGAGAGGGCCCTGGGAACCTGGGTAAGGGCGACATTCACTCCTGCTGGGACAGGGAAGGTGGGTCAGCCTCCTGAGGCAGGTGCTCAGGTGAAGGCCCCTCCTGTGGACCACCACCTTCACCATGCCTTCTCCAAGCTTCTGTTTGGCCTCTTGTTGCCAAACAATGATGGTATCTTCCCTTCAGTCTATAGGAAGTGGTGTTCTGGTACCCACAGCCTGTGATGCCCAGGCCCCAGTGATGAAATCAGCAGGGAATTGAGGGTAGCAGAGCTGTGTCCTCTGGCTCAGATACACAAGCTTTCCTTAGGCTCAAGAAAGTGAATAACATTTCACTCTTATCATTTCCCTTATCATCATTAAGTACAGGATCTCTTTTTTGAATAATGTTGAGCTATACTGTGACTTTCTTTCCAAACATTTCTATATGAAGCTGCCTTTGGAATAAAGGGTCCTCCAAGGGCTAGGGACCTACAGAGATTTCTAGCAATACTCCTGTGCCAAATTTCCATGTCTCCTAGCACACTCCTTTTGTGGTATGGTGGAGTTGTTGTTCAGTCACTCAGTTGTGTCCAACTCCTTGTGACCCCATGGACTGCAGCACACCAGGCTTCCCTGTCCTTCCCTATCTCCCAGAGTTTGTTCAAATTCATGTTCATTGAGTCAGTGATGCCATCCAACCATCTCATCTCCTGTCACCCTCTTCTCCTCCTGCCCTCAATCTTTCCCAGCATCAGGGTCTTTTCCAAACAGCTGGCTCTTTGCATCAGCTGGCCAAAGTATTGGAACTTCAGCTTCAACATCAGTCCTTCCAATGAATATTCAGGGCTGATTTCCTTTAAGATTGACTGGTTTGCTCTCCTTGCAGTCCAAGGGACTCTCAAAAGTCTTCTCTGTCACCACAATTCAAAAACATTAATTCTTTAGCTGTCAGCCTTCTTTCTGGTCCAACTCTCACATCCATACATGACTACTGCAAAAACCATAACTTTGACTATGTGGACTTTTGTTGGCAAAATGACGTCTCTGCTTTTTAATACACTGACTAGGTTTGCCGTAGTTTTCCTTCCAAGGAGCAAGTGTCACTGTCCACAGTGATTTTGGAGCCCAAGAAAACAAAATCTAGCATTGTTTCCATGTTTTCCCCTTCTATTTGCCATGAAGTGATGGGACCGGATGCCATGATCTTAGTTTTTTGAATGCTGAGTTTTAAGCTAGCTTTTTCACTCTCCTCTTTCACCCTTAATTCACCTTTTAGGCTCTTTAGTTTCTCTTCACTTGTGTTGGAGTTATTTTGTCTCTTTTTTAGAGCAAGGAAATGAGAGACAGGAATCTCAGACATTAGTAGACAAGAAAGACCCTCCAATGTTTCTGTTTCCCCTTTTGCTGGGATCTTATTTAAGATATTATTAAATCCATCCAAGAATGGAGCAAAGTCCAGTCTGGAAATATTGACCTTGATTGCCATCAAGGAAAAAGGTAAAGTGACTATTAAGGACCAAATGTTTATGTCCTCCCAAATTCACATATTGGAACCCTAATTCTCAGTGTTATGGATTTGGAGCTGAGGTCTTCAGTAAATAATTAGTAAGACAAGGTTATGGGGTGGAGCCCTCATGATGGGATTAATAAAATAAAAAGAAGAGACACCAAGTCTTCCTCTCTGGTCTCCACTATATGAGGATACAACAGTGAGAAGACCCTCAGAGAGCGAGGAAAAGGTTTGTCATCCATCATGGAATCTTCTGGGACCTTGATGTTGGATTTCTCAGCCTTCAGAACAATAAGAAATAAGACCCTGATATTTAAGCTCCTCCACTGCCCCCCACCCCCAGTCTGTGGTGATTCTTAAAGCAGCCCCAGCTGACTAACATAAGGGCTTCCCGGGGCTCAGACGGTAAAGAATCTGCCTGCAATGCAGGAGACCCAGCTTCAATCCCTGGATTGGAAAGATCTCCTGGAGAAGGGAATGGCAACCCACTCAATATCCTTGCCTGGAAAACCCCATGGACAGAGGAGCCTGGCGGGGTACAGTCCATGGGATCGGAAAGAGTCAGGCATGACTGAGAGACTAACACACAGTTAACACAGGAACTGACATCAAGAGGCCTCAAGAAAAGAGGTCTCTCTTTTTATATTATTATTATTATTATTTAATAATTGAATAAATAATTATTTCCATTAATTACAGGTGAAAACAGGAAATAAATTGGTTTAGATTATGGGCTGAAAGAGTACATTTTGTTGTACAGAAGAGCCTTATCAAAGCAAGGAAATGATTATTATTAAGTTTTGAGAAGGTGACTCTTTAAAAGAGAAAGGGACTCATGGAAAGATGATACGGCTTCACAGGTGTCACTAAACTCCATTTCTTATCCTGGGTGGGGTTGCATCAGTACTTGTCTTACAACTACTGGCAAATGATACACGTGCTTTTATAAACTTTTTTGCATGCTCATTATATTTCATAATATTTTGTAGAGCCTTGCAACAGAGATTAAATGGCTGTTGCATGCATGCTAAGTCACTTCAGCTGTATCTGACTCTGTGCAACCCTATGGACAATAGCCCTCAGGCTCCTCTGTTCGTGGGATTTCCCATGCAAGAATACTGGAGTGGATTGCTATGCCCTCCTCCAGGGGATCTTCCAGACCCAGGGATCGAATCTACATCTCTTACCTCTACCTGCATTGGCAGGCAGGTTCTTTACCACTAGCACTACCTGGGAAGCTAAATGTTAAATGGCTTCTAAATATCTAAATGGAAGTTAGATATTTAGACTTTCCATCTGAAATCTTGAAGAATTCTATTGAATTATATTGACAATAATAAAGGCAAAATAGCGTGTCTTTCAACAGCACATTTATGTAGTTTTTATGACCTTTGATTTCTCACTTTGCCTTCCCCAACAGGCTGAATTTGTTGGGTGCTCTTTTGATAGTTCACAATGATCATTTGGGATTCCCCAGGTGGCTCAGTGGTAAAGAATCCTCCTGCAATGCAGGAGATGTGTGTTCGATCCTTGGGTGGGGAAGAGCTCCTGGACAGAGGAAATGGCAATCCACTACAGTATTCTTGCCTAGGAAATCCCATGGACAGAGGGAGCCTGGTGGACTACAGTCCATGAGGTCGCAAAAGAGTCAGACTTGACTGAGTGATTAAACAGCAATGATCATTTATTAGGTTTTGGTTATTTATTATGTGTCTAGGTTTTCAGGAAACAACTACTACAAGCAAAGAAAAAATGTAACTATTTTATTTTGAAGATGACTTTTCAGAAAGAAATGTTCAAGCTGATTGACAGTTGGATAACTTAGGTTTATATCAACCTAAAACTATGAAGAAAAATGAAAGGAAGGAAGAGATGAAGGAAGGAAGAAGAGAAAGGGTGATGGACATGAAATGACTGTAGAGTGCCCAGTGCATGCTAGATGCTTTCATTCAGAGTATTACGTTTACTTCTCAAGGACCACAGGAGGTTGTTTTCTTTTTAAAAAGAAGCAAAGAGACTCCAAGAGAATTTTTTGTAGCCCTTCAATACCATTGTACCCAAATCACAGCTCTAATGTTCAGTTCAGTTCAGTCGCTCAGTCATGTCCAACTCTTCTGTGACCCCATGAGCCACAGCACACCAGGCCTCCCTGTCCATCACCAACTCCCAGAGTCCACCCAAACTCATGTCCATCGACTCGGTGACGCCATCCAACCATCTCATCCTCTATTTCCCCTTCTCCTCCTGCCCTCAATCTTTCCCAGCATCAGGGTCTTTTCAAATGAATCAGCTCTAATTTTACTAGTTATTAATAAGAAGTTTTTAAAAAGAATTAATAGAGGGGCTTCCCTAGTGGCTTAGTGGTAAGGAGTCTGCCTGCCAATGTAAGGGACATGGGTTTGATCCCTGATTCAAAAGGACCCCACCTTCCACGGAGTAACTAAGCCCACGAGCCACAACTACTGAAGCCCACAAATCCTAGAGTCCATGCTCCACAACAAGAGAAGCCACCGCAGTGACAAGCCCACGCAACATAACTAGAGAGTAGCCCACACAGCAATGAAGACCCAGCACAGCCAAAAACAATAAATAAATAAAGCTTAAAATTAAAAAAGCAATAGAGTCAAGTTCTAGTGATATTGACAACTTTCCAATAAAAGTGCTTTTAGGTGCCATCTCTCTCAAGTAATTCCTGTAGATTGGAAAAATTTTAGTTGTTTTCCCTGTCGGTTCATTAGAAACAAGGATTGGGGACTCCGTAGAGTTTCCACACTGGCAGTTCTCCAAATAAAGATCTTGCCTTAATAGAAATATAAGTGAACGGATCTTGTCTTCAAAATTTCATCTGTCACCTAGTTCCAGAGAGAAAATAAAGTCACACCTTCTTGCGGGATGATGTACTAGACTTTTGAAACAAGGAGAAATTGTATGATGTGTCATTAAATGCAATTTCTTTTTAAGAATTCTCTCATTGGTAATTACTCTTATTATGTAGGTGGACAGTCTCTTAATATAGATAAAGACCTTTGCAGCTGCTCTTCTAGTCAGCCCCATGTTTAATATGCACTTTCTAATTAGCATGGATGTAAAGCCCGGCATTTGCAGTCAGCCTCCCTTTCTGTCAGATCGGGTTTTAATCTGGGCTATGTTCAGCTGCGCAGGGCTGATAAGCATTTCTGAAATCTCTGTACACGACAAACAGCACTTTAATCTCGTCTTTCAATTTCCAGTGCACTCATTACACAAATTCAGCTCAAAGAACCTTGATGCATGAAAATTAGCCTTCCTGGATGTGGTACAATTTCTTTTAACCTTTTCTGAAATACTCTGATCTTCTAGGCCTCTTGTCACAGGAAAATGCAGGCAGTGACTTACTTGTAAAATAGAGGAAATTTATCCCCAAGGCCCACGGATGCTACAGTTGAGTTAAACGTGAGCTATTTGTTTTAATTGAGGATGAGGGAAATGATGTCTTCCAGTTTAACCTAATTTTCAGAGAATAAACATCGTCACATAGAGATAAATTCTATTTCCATGTAGCGCTTTCAGATACAGAACCCTCAGCTGGGCCAGCTGTCTGATAGAGCTCCCTCATTTAAACCTCAAGCCAGTTAGCACCAATTTTCAATCAGTTATGCAAGCAATAACCTGTTCCTCTCTTACATAATCTCTCTATGAGCTGGCTTGGAGGAGATGAAATTCATAAAGTGTCAAATTGCTTTCCTTAATACTGTTTAGGTCTTTATTTGCATTATACCGTAGGCTCTGATTTGAAACTTCCCAAGATAAAGATGTGTGAAATAGCAACTGTGCCTTCCTAGTGTTTAGAGATCAGAGGGGACTGGGAAAGAATGTGTAGTACATGTGGAAAGCTTCACAGGCATGAAGATGGAGACCATCCTACAGGGAAGCAGGAATTGGTTTTATCTGCCATTTAACCCGATATAGTCTTCAAACACAAATCAAGGTCAGTTGAGGACACAAGATCCCCAATGTATTTAACCTTTTTGGATTATGAAATGTAATCAAGCTTCTGAAATTCTCCACGAAGGGGACAGCTTATTGTTTGCACATAAATTGCTTTAACGGAACCTACAAACCCTTTTGGTGAGAAAGTCTTCCGGAATGACTGAAGGATTTTTCCTCCAATTTTCCAGGAAGTATGTCCAGCCTCAGCACCCGCAAAACTCAAAGGCCCTGGGCTGAGCTCAGCCCTCCACATTTGGTCACACCTCAGCCACACCCTCTTTGCTATTCCTAGGCCATCTGAGAAGGACGAGTTTTGAGAAAGTAACTTTGTTTTCTGAGGCTCCCCAGGTGGTGCTAGTTGTAAAGAACCCACCTGCCAAAGCAGGTAGAAGTAGGAGAGGTGGGTTCAGTCTCTGGGTCTGGAAGATCCCCTGGAGGAGAGCAAGGCAACCCACTCCAGTATTCTTGCTTGGAGAATTCTACGGACAGAGGAGCCTGGTGAGCTACAGCCCATAAGGTTGCACATAGTTGAAGCGACTTAGCATTCACACATAGCTTTGTTTTCTATTTGGGCAAAGGACTAAGCAAATCAAACACAAGAGTATTCTCATGATGACAAAATAATAATACTAATGACTGTTTGTTTTTTTTTCAGATCTCTCTGTGATATCTACCAAGAAGCTCTGCTAAATGCATGATGAAGAGGACAGTTAATTCAATAGGAAGAAATAATGGTTCTCCTGTATAAAAGACACAGATTTTAGAATGAAAAATGGACAAAGTGTGCATACTTTCCTTATTTCCAGAATACAGAATTTGGAGGGTCAGCACACCTCATTCTGCACAGGTAAGCTTCTGGATTCCGACTTTGTTGAAGCAGGATTCTGAGCCTGGGACAACACAGCCAGGCAGAGGGGAATTTTGGAGAGGACTGGTTTGATGAGACTGTTATAATTTCCTGTTCTCAAGCCTTGTTGGGCTTTGTTCTTTTAGAGGACATCTCAAGAGCTCTACTCAAAAAGCCAAGTTGCAGGAGACAGGTTTCCAGGGGGGTTGCTAAGTGAACAATTGTATTCAAATTACAATATCTGTCACATTCGTCTAGCCTCCTGTGTGGAACTCTAAGCAGAGAAAGAGAGTCAATTTCATTTCTGTAATGTCACTGGAGGCAAACAATAGAATTTTTCACATGGTAGAATTTACTTTTGTAATTCTAAAAGTCTCCTTTCTTAATTATAATGCTGGAAGCAACCATAAAACAAAAGACCTGAGCCATCTCCTAGAGTATAACACACCTCTCAGAACTCTACCCAAAACCCAGAAAATAGGCTAGACATCCTAAAGCCTTCCTCACGAAAGAATTTCCAGTGAGCTGGCTTTGGCATTGTGCCTATTGGGTAGACACGTTGGGACATTTATGTTGACCCCCCAGACCAGACCAGGGCCTCTGCTCAAGGCTGCTATACTGACACCAAGTGGTCCACCCACGAGGACTCCAGAATGACCCAGAGGTCACTCCAGTCTGTATCCTAGTCTGTGACAGTCCATGGGTGTGTGATCCCTAGGCTCTGCTCTCAGATGCTGGGTGCCAGTCCCATGTGGTTAACTTACTGGTGGAGTGTCATCTGTTTTATTATTATATACACTTAAGAAACATTATTCAGTGTTCTTTATCTGTCAGGAAGTGTGCTTGAGAGAGTGGAGAGAAGAGTGAGGAGGGATTGGGGAGTTATTTATCACCCTGTAGCTTCCTCCCAGAGAAAAGATTCACTCAAGGCTCAGAGAGTCAAGGAAGCATTTGACTGGTGTCTCTAGGACTACACATTTCTCTGCCGTACAACAACCTCTTGTCTTTTAGACTTTGGGTCACTGACTTTCAATTACTTTGTGTTCTGTTTATTTGTTATGTCTCAGTTGTTTTTTCATCTGCTTGGAACGAGGTAATGAATCACTTTCTAGGGGAATCTAGAAGAACTCTCTGCTAGACTTCTTTAATATATTAAATCAATAATGCTGTACTGAACTCTAGAGATACAGACAAAGAACCAGAATACGTATCCCTCAAGGACCTAGGAATTTACAGGCAGAAACAGAAAAATAAATATTTTACTATGATACAGTAAAGATGCATATAATAACACAGGCTTTCTCAAAGTGGATCCCATAGACTTTCAAATCTATTCTCTGAGGTTTGTGAGTCATGGCACTGGAGAAAACTACACTTGAACTTCAGTTCTGCCACTCACATCACCACAAGCAGATGTTTTAGCTCCTGAGCCTTAGCATTCTCTCTGTAAGCGGCTCTCTCAGTTGTGTCTGACTCTTTGTGACCCAATGGACTATAGCCTGCCAGGCGCCTCTTTCCATAGGATTTTCCAGACAAGAGTACTGGAGTGGGTGGCCACTTCCTTCTCCAGGGGATCTTCCCTACCCAGGGAATGAACCCGGGTCTTCTACATTGCAGGCAGATCCTTTACCATCGGAGTCCCTAAGGAAGCCCCAAAATGTGGGTGCTAGTTGCTAATTTTGTTGTGGAATTAAATGAGGAAAGACACATAATTGATCAATTTCCTGTTGCATGGTGTGCCAGGTGTCTTATGGGCCTGATTTCAGCTGCATATCATCAGGATTACTACTCATTACAGCACAAAAACAGCAGTCAGGTAAAGACAAACACAACCATGACTTATTTACAACAAAAGAGAAATAAGTAAGTATTCTGCCCACCACAGGCAGAATACACTTAACATTGATTTATTCTCCACTTTTTTTAGGAATGCCAAATTTCTGCTTAGGAATTCCTCCCGTGCTAAACCAAATTCAAAACATTCCACTATAAATTTAAACGGATAAAGTCTAGTTCGTAAATATTTCCCAGATCCTTTGAAGAATAACCCAATCCCCTGTTTTCATCAAGAGACTCACTATGTATTTTTTATTAACCATGCAGTTGAGACTGCATTTTTCTGTTACTGCATATTATAGTAAACACATATAATGGAGCTTAGTTTGGAAAAAAAAGGTATTTTAATGTGGCAAATAAAATGTCACCTTTTTCAAATATGATAACTTAAGCAATGAGTTGGTGGCTTCAGTTAATGTGGAAAATATAGTTCTGGTAGCTCAGATGGTAAAGATTCTGCCTGCAATCTGGAAGACGGAGGCTCAAGCCCTGGGTTGGGATGATCCTCTGGAGAAAAGAATGGCCACCGAGTCCAATATTCTTCCCTGGAGAATCCCATGGACAGAGGAACCTGGTGGGTTATAGTCCATAAGGTCGCCATAGACTTGATCTTGGTCTCCAAGAGTTGGACAGACTGAGCTACTAACACACACACATAGCCACTCCAGTAAACCATGGTTACTGTTGAAAGACAACCAAAGTCCAAATCTGGGTGTGAATCTGACCCTCTGGGTCCCTTGGGGTTGTCCCTAAATTCAGATACACACATAAAGTAACCAAAGTAAGTGTGACTTCTCTCCCAATGGGGCCGTGTTACTGCAAACACTCATTTTTAGAGTATATGGTGTTCTTTTCAAAAACAATAAATAATATCAAAAAGACCAAACATATCATTCAGATATGGTGGATGCTTCACTGTGCAAAACTGAAATAGCAGGAATTTGGATTAGTTATTTCAAATTAACAAATATTACATACTTCTCAATTCTAAGATGTCTCCCATTAAATAGGAAAAGGAGTACATCAAGGCTGTATATTGTCACCCTGCTTATCTAACTTATATGCAGAGTACATCATGAGAAACGCTGGGCTGGAAGAAACACAAGCTGGAATCAAGATTGTCCAGAGAAATATCAATAACCTTAGATATGCAGATGACACCACCCTTATGGCAGAAAGTGAAGAGGAACTAAAAAGCCTCTTGATGAAAGTAAAAGAGGAGAGTGAAAAAGTTGGCTTAAAGCTCAACATTCAGATAACGAAGATTATGGCATCCTGTCCCATCACTCCATGGGAAATAGAGAAACAGTGGAAACAGTGTCAGACTTAATTTTGGGGGTCTCCAAAATCACTGCAGATTGCAGCCATGAAATTAAAAGACACTCCTTGGAAGAAAAGTTATGACCAACCTAGATAGTGAGTTCAAAAGCAGAGACATTACTTTGCCGACTAAGGTCTGTCTAGTCAAGGCTATGGTTTTTCTAGTAGTCATGTATGGATGGGAGAGTTGGACTGTGAAGAAGGCTGAGCGCCGAAGAATTGATGCTTTTGAACTGTGGTGTTGGAGAAGACTCTTGGGAGTCCCTTGGACTGCAGGAGATCCAACCAGTCCATTCTGAAGAAGATCAGCCCTGGGATTTCTTTGGAAGGAATGATGCTAAAGCTGAAACTCCAGTACTTTGGCCACCTCATGCGAAGAGTTGACTCACTGGAAAAGACTTTGTTGCTGGGAGGGATTGGGGGCAGGAGGAGAAGGGGATGACAGAGGATGAGATGGCTGGATGGCATCACTGACTCGATGGACGTGAGTCTGATTGAACTCCGGGAGTTGGTGATGGACAGGGAGGCCTGGCATGCTGCGATTCAGGGGGTCGCAAAGAGTCAGACATGACTGAGTGACTGAAATGAACTGAACTGAACTGAACTGAATTAAGATATTAAATACCATCTGAATACAAGGTATTCAGATGCCAGCCTTTTGGGTGAAAAACATTTATTTCAACAAAAAATGCAAGCAATATTTTGAGTAACAAAAGTGCCATAGATTTCTCTGTACAATTGCATGCTACTTAATCATCACTATCGAAACCAGTGTTGATTCTAAGCTTTCTTGACTTTCAGAGTTGAGAGATCTTCTACGTCACTTTTCACCATTGGCAGCCCTGCTTAGCATCATGTGATGTCCTAATTTTACCCTGCACCTGCCTTGAGGCACCATACCCTTCTTTCAGCTTAAAATGCTGACTGCATTCCTGACTACAGTGCATAAGCGCATATCCCCCAACTATTTCATTTTCCATTTATTCTCAGTCTCAGTTTATTCTCTGCCCCTCTGATCATTTTAAAATATACCACCTGTATCATAGAGTTTCGCTTTTAATTGGGTAATGCTTTGTGTTCTTAATGTTTTCATAGAATAATATGTAGAAATGTTTTCAAAATCTAAAATGATTCATATTTATGAATTCATTCTGATTGTTTAAGTATATACCTCTTCTCCACCTGCCTCCCACCCTCCAAACTGAACTCGTGAGATAGAATTTTGTCTTCTGCCACCTTTATGTCTCGCAGAGCACCTGGAAGACCTCTAGCCCACACAGCACACACTTCTATTATTTGTTCATTTACAGCAAAGGGCTTAACAGGAAGGTGACTAACAGTTTGACATTTCTATTTAAAAAGTACGTGGTGTTGGCTTGCCCAGCAACTAATTCTGGCATCCTTCATAGCCTGTCCCCACACTTGATACACCTCATTTTATCTATATGGGGAAAGAGGAGAAAATTAAAATAGCTACCATTTTATGGTTGTTAGGATTTATTCGAATCACTAGGCATAATGGATCCTAACTCAGCTCTGCAGTCCATACGTGGGCTTTGCTGTCATACTCACAGAAGAGAACCATGTACGCTTAAATGCTCTGCAAAATCCTTATACGATGGAGCCCTTGCCCATATTTCCTGTGAATGTTCCTGCCTTCTGCAATTAAAAACTGATTCTCGGAAAATGGCAGGATTAGTCAGCAATATTGGACAGAAGAGGGAGGAAAAAAATAAACAAAGAGAAACCTTCGAGAAAGAGATGTCTCAACATAATGTGGATAAATGAATCCAATTTCATACCTGAAAACTGGTTCAAGAAGTACGAAAAATCCATCTTTACTTCCTAAAATTCTTTTCTTCTTCAGATAGTAAACATCTCTTGAGGTTTGTCTCCAAATCAATAGTGCTGTATATAAAAGAGCTATCCTGATTAAAAAAAAACAAAAACTATGCGTAAACACACCCCCAACACACACATATATTTTTTCCTCACCCCCTTAATAATAGAGGCACTGTTAATTTTATAAATGCATTTTATAAGAGGCTAAACAAGTTTAAGCTAAGCATGTTTACTGCCATTATTTTTCTATGGTTATTCTTGGTAGCTAGTAGGTATTGTTCTCTGAATTCTCTCAGGGTACTGGGTTCTTATAATATAGCCTGAGTAATAATGGCTTATCATACAGCAGTAGGATACATTTCTTGACACCAACAGTACCCACTGAATTTTTTGTCAGCGACAATGTAAATCAGAAACTTTTTGTAGAAAGTATGTACTTGCAGAAGAGTAAGAATAAGAGATGTGAAGGCAACGTGCTCACTAGGAGCTCACCTACCAGCCAACTATATATTCATTCAGTGTCTGCCATAGGACCCAGGCTCATGGGACATAAACACCAAGAATGTACATTACTGAGTTGTCATTTACTGAATCCACAGAGAAGAAAATGGCAACCCACGCCAGTATTCTTGCCTGGAAAATCCATGGACAATGAAGTGTGATGGGCTACGGTCCATGGAGTCGCAGAGTCGGACAGGACTAACGCATTTACTGCATCCCACATCTCTTAAATTTAGTGAGAGCTGTTCCTTTTCTTCCATTCATCTATTGAGTTCATTTTCATTCATTATACAGAGAAACATCATCTCAAGATTTCACATAGATTAGGAAATCTTAATATTGGTTTTTAAGATTGTGTCTCAAGCTACTTCTCTCTAGCTCTGCTTAGAGTACACACACACACACACACACACACACACACACACAGAATCTAACTACCATCTTTGGCTTAGCAAGCCTTTATCGATTTTATTCGATCCCTGGGTCGGGAAGAACCCCTGGAGAAGGAAATGGCAATCCACTCCAGTACTCTTGCCTGGAAAATCCCATGGACGGAGGAGCGTGGTAGGCTACAGTCCATGGGGTTGCAAAGAGTCGGACACGACTGAGCGACTTCACTCGCTCATAGATTTTATTCAGATACAAAAGACACAATCACAGAGGTGAAATTCCTGTTGAATTAAGTCAGTCATTATCGGTTACCATGTATTTTTGCATTTTATAAGTATATTCTACATGCTGGAAATGAGTCTAGATTTCAAAAATGAAACAAAAATTCTGCTTCCAAAAAAACTTGCATCCATAGATGAGTGCTAAATAATGGGAAAATGAAAGAAATGAAATATTGAAAAGTATACCCAATGGTAAGATTAAGTGCCACAAATAAAAGACAATAATATGAAAGAGAGAAACTGGGTGGAAAGTGAGGGGCCTGCAGAAAACCCTATTTAACCACTTTGGTCTGGGAATTTTTGGTCTGAGGAGGTAAGATTTAATTTGATACCTGAATGTGGGAAAGTAACAGTTGTGTGTTGGGGAATAAATATCTAAGCTACTATGGCTGAAGAGTAACAGACACTGGAGAGAGTACAGTGGGATGCACTTGAGAGGTAGTTCAGTTCGGTCACTCAGTCGTGTCCAACTCTTTGTGACCCCATGGACTGCAGCATGCCAGGGCTCTCTGTCCATTACCAACACCCGGAGTTTGGGTTTACTCAAACTCACGTCCATTGGATTGGTGATGCCATCCAACCATCTCATCCTCTGCCATCCCTTTCTCCTCCTGCCTTCAATCTTCTCCAGCATCAGGGTCTTTTCCAATGAGTTGGTTCTTTGCATCAGGTGGCCAAAGTATTGGAGTTTCAGCTTTCAGCTTCATTGAGAGGTAGGCAAGTGTCAGATGATGCAGGGTAAACAAATAGATAAACTATTATTCTGATTACAATGAGGTGGAAAGACTGGTCATGGAACCCCCGTTACAGATGGCCAGATTAAAGATGATATTTTTGACTCTGGTTATAGCAGCAGAGATAAAATTCAAGATAAATACTGTCCTTGGAGCAACTGGTTACACTGGTGAGCTAAATGTGCCATGGAAAGAAACTGACAAATTAGAGATAGGATCTTGACCCTTGTAGCTAAATGGATAATATTACCATATACTTTAAAGTTGAAGATTTGGTATGCTCAGGACTCTAGGGTTTGTGTTAGAAATGAGGAAACATTGGCTATTGGCTCTGTTTGAAGTTTCTGGTGACTACTGGACTTCTAACTGATGATATCAGGTAGAGAGTTAAATATGATTCTGTAACTCATCAAAGAACTCAGTGTTAGAAATATTCATTTGAGAATTATCGAGATCATTCTCAAAGCCATGATACCAGATTAAATCTCTTAAAGAGTAATTGCACTTATAGAGGAGATGTCTGGGCACAGCAGTATTTAGACAGCTTGGGAAGACCCTGAAGTTGAAGGAAAACAAAGCTTCCTCTAAACCTAGAGAAGAACCCGTCAAAGAAGAAAATATCAAGAGCTGCTAACACACCAGATAAGAGGAAGACAAAAATTAACTAATAGTTTTAACAAGATGTGGGTCCTTGGAGATCTTAATAAATTGAGCCATGACACTGGAGGCTCTATTTGGATTGGATGGAAGAGAGAATGGGAGGTTAAGTAGAAATAGCAACCATAAATAGAATTTTATAGCTAGTAGCCTGGCAGTGGAGGGAAATGGAGAAGTGTGGTAATGCTTTGGAGCGCAGGCAGTGTTTTGCTTTGAGATGAGTGATGTTAGACTCATGATGGTGGGAATGATCCAAAAGTAAGGAAAAAGAAATGATACTAAAGGAAAAAGGGAATGATGAAAGAGCAAAGACCAAGAGAAATCATGAGGCAAAGGATCCAGAGCCTAAGTGAAGTGCGTGTTGGGGGTATGAACAGGCTTGGTTACCTTACCTGGTGTCATGGCAGGAAAGGCAGTGCATGAATGCAAGGGGAAAAAAAAGCTGACTTGGTGGCAGCCAGTAGAAAATTGTAACGGTATGCTCACTCAGATACAACAATTAATTCTTTTGTAAATAATTGCTAGCTGTAGATGCTCTTTATTAAAAATCCAATACAGCAGATTTATAGTTGTTAGGAGAATAGTATAGAAAATACTCTGTATTTTCTATGATATGTGTGTGTGTGTGTGTGTATATATATATATATATATATAAACTAAAATTTAAATAATCCCATTGAAACTATTTTTATAAAATACAGTGGTGGAGAAAAATGATTTCAAAATAGAAAGTAAAGCAAGAAGAATTCATCTGCTTGAAAAATATATGAAAATGATACCAAATAAGGTTGATCTTCACAAGAACTTCTTTTGTTGTCAGGAGACACGTTTTCAAGCCTTCCTTATTTTAATTTTTTTTAAATAGGGCAACTGTCAATTTGAATTACTCCATCCTGCTTTGCATAATAATTTACATATTTATCCACCAAGAATGCTCTGATAAAGGACAATATCCCATGAGAGATGAAAAGGCTTGATTCTTGAATCCCACTTTTACATTCTTGAATAGCAAACCCTCTTTTTCAGCAGCAAAATTGTAGTATTGAGAAAGACAACGGGCCAGGTCAGTGGTTTGTAGTTCATTTTTACTGTGAAATTCTATTATTCAAAATTGCTTGGAGCAGCTCTTGTCAACATCACCCCAGTTAAAAGAGGTTTTGCTTTTTAATCATAAAAAATAATTCTTGCCTAAAACAAGATGATCACAAGAGAGCTTTTTTTTCAGCTCTAAATAAGGATAGCCAAACCAATTTTGAAAATAAAAATGTTAACTGTTTTCATTTACTAATAATTTAAATGTTTACTGATATCATTCACTGAACAAATAAAGATTTTAATCTTTAGATGTCAAGTTTATGCTGTGAGCTGCTTAAGGTTTTGGGTACTCTTGCTAAGGCTTTATTCTTATCTCAATCATAAAGTTGTCTGGGTATGACCTAAAGTCTTATATCCCTCTTGATTTTCTGCTTCTCTGTGTGTGAGGAATATACATCCTGATAGTGGAATAAACTCACCTTCAAATTGATCTGTAATACACTTCCCTGTGTGTAGGTTCTTTGAGTTGCTTTCTCAGTTTCTCCAAGCACAGCACATCAAAAAAGACTACATGGGACCCTGAGAAGATGATCATGTATAGGCCAGAGATCTTTGTCCAAAACTTGGGTGTGACATTAAGAGCTGGAAACACTTAAAAGACCCCTATGACACTAACTGAGTGAAATTCCACTGCTAACACTTGCTTTGATGGTTGAATTCCAGTTATCCCACTCTGGCACCCATTGCCCTTCCTTCCTTCCCTCATAGCTGACTTTTCACGTCACCACAAGATAACCAGTTAGGGCTCAGGTGTCCTTTTAAAATCTGATCAACAACTGAATGCTTTTCAAAGAATGTTCCACAAGGGTGTAGCATCTCATAGATGGGTGTCAGGGTCACTGCTGGAAAGTATTTCTTCAGAGTAGCTGAGAAAGCTCCAGTCCTACCTTTCCTTTGCAAACAGAGCAACTCAATTCCTCTTTATTTTTAATCCTAGAGTTCCACCATAGACTTTATTTTTGAGAGCATTTTGCTTTGGAAAATCAAGAAATTATCCATATTAATGGAAGTGGAGGGGGTTAGTCTGTGAGTCCTCCTAGGTTGAATTTTCACTATGACTTTCTAGAGGCAATGCCCTAACCTTGTGGACCCACAACAGAGTGGAAATGAAGGATGAGCATTCACAGAGAGATTGTCTCTATGTGATCTCAAATCACAGGGACAGTTGGCCTGCCCATCTTAGAGGAAAGGAAGCAATCGTGGCTCCCATGGTAGCAATAAGGAAAACATTCTCTCTGTATATTTCAGAAAATATATAACATTTTTCTCCTTTCCCATTTCTTTGGGTCCCTGTTTGTTTTGCAGTCTTTGCTTTAGGACACTGCTAGGGGTACAAATGGGAACTCGTATTTTTCTTGAAAAAAATAGTTGACTAAAACCTCATTTATAATATCTCCTACTTCGCCTGGGCTTCCCTTGTGGCTCAGATGGTATAGAATCCACCTGCAATGTGGGAGACCTGGGTTCGATCTGTGGTTTGGGAAGATCCCTTGAAGAAGGGAAAGGCTACCCACTCCAGAGAATTCTATGGACTGTACAGTCCATGGTGTCACAGTGAGTTGGACATGACTGAGTGACTTTCTTTTCAGTCACTAAACACTCATAGTGTGAGTCAGGAAAGAAAGCCATAACACACAAGGTCCTTTCCTTTCTGTAATGTAGTATTAGGGGGCTGTCTGCTGGCAAAGTGAAGCTCTCCCTCCAGGCCCACCTTTTCCAGGCCTGGTGACTAGGCAGCAACGTGATGAAGGAGCGACCGAGAAATAGAAGGAGCTGAAAACACACAGAGCTTTTGTCACCTCTAGGGTACTCTTCTGTTTAATTTTCACTCTTTCAAGAATTCTTTTCACATATTAAATCAGATATTTGCCTTAGAACATTTCATCATTTTACTAGGTGGGAGGGAGTTACTTACCAGGTCAGAGGATGAAAAAGCAGAGAAAGTACAGGAAGGTTTCCCTTGGTTCACTCCTGCACCCCCTTTTGAGGGACAGCTTCATGGATTATTCTGTAAACATCTTAAAGCAAGGCCCTGGGTCCAAATTCTGGCTTTCATGTTGACAAAGGTATTCCTGTCATTTGTGGCTTTTCAGGTAGAGAGCTACTGAAGTCTCACATTCAGTCCAGTGAATGGGAACAGAAGCCATGTCTTTGGATGTGGCTGATAACCACGTCTAAAGGAACAGTGGACCTTGCCGTCTGATGGTACCCCAAGGATGTAAGGTAGTTTTTCTCTGATGACTCATATAGTCGGGGATGTCTTGCAAAAGGAAGGGAATTATCCAATGGCTGTAATTACAGTGATTCAGTGACACAAATTCCAAGAGGCAGATGTGGCATAAACAATGAAAACACACAGAAAACTCTACATTATCAAATCCAGCCCCATATCTTCATCATGTAGAAAGTAGCCAAAACCATAGAGGCCGATGGTAAGAATCTGCTTGCCCCGAGGCTCCTGGATTATCCCCTGACTTGGATGACAAAGCAGTGGCTATCTGAGCCCTGATATGTTAGAGCAAACTGAAAAAACAAATATGAGCCATCTTCTAAGATAGCAAACTGTGTGGCGTCAAATAAAAACGGCCATATGGATAGAATAAATAGGGCATATTTAGGGAATGTGCCAAAGCCACAGAGCAAAAGGGAAACCAAAACCAAAGCATGACTCCAACAAAAGCTGAGCTGAGCTGCAAAGAGACAGTTACAAAAAGCACATCAGTCAGATCAGTTTTCTCAGCGGTGTCAGTGGCAGCCAGCATGAGCAGACATAACTTGAAGTTACACACACCTCGGTGACTACCGGGAGTCACTTTTGCTCTCAGAGGCCCAGTTGTCTTGTTTATCAAACAGGGGAAATAGTAGCCCTTACCTTGCAGAATTTCTGTGAGACTAAAGAGATACCATGAATCTAAAGGATGAGCACAGTACCAGGTATGTATATGCTCGGTCAATGAGGGTATTTCTTGCTGTTTTCTGTTAAGAATATAGTATGCATATGGATCGAGAAATGCACAATGCAGAGGAGTTCCTAATTTTCTTCTCTTTCTCACCCTCCCCCAATGCCTTCTGTCTTCCCACCAGCAGGTATATATTCGTCCGTAGACTATAAGTGGACTTCCTATTGAACTCATTGACAGAACCAGTTAAAATAATGGATGCTTAGGAGGGAAAACAACAGGAAGTTATCGACCACATAATTATTTGTATAATTCGTTCCTGTTTACCCTGGGATCACATACTTAGAGAGGAAACACATCGTGGTCTTAAAGAGGGTAGCCTCAGGAGACTGTCTGGGTTCAAATCCCAGCCCCACTTATTGCCTTTTGACCTTGGGCACTCCATCTCTCTGCATTTCCAGTTCTCTCTCTGTGAAGTGGAGATAATAACCACCAAATGCTATGAGAATTACATGAATTCATCTTGGCAAGGTGCTTAGAATATTGCTTGGTATTTAGTAAGTGCTACTTCAATATTTATTAAAGAAATAAGTAAACGCTAATGGACAGTGTAGTAGGATGTCTTCATACATAGTGGAATAAATTTTTATAAATAAAAATTTTACCATTTTATTTTTTTCTACCAGAAATGAGCAAGATTTAGAATCTCAGTTAAAGATCTTGATAGTCATAGTAAATATTTACTTTATATTATCTTTTAGAAGGAAAAAATGGTAAAACTTGACTGAAGTACTACAAAAAAAATTACAGACTTCACAATTTTTAAATCTAGAACAGTGTGTTGATTAAAGTCCAAGTTATGGTCCAAAACCTAGTATATTATGAGGGTTTCTACTTCTTTTTTGTCCTTACATAGTATAATATAATCAAAAATGAATTTATTATAGCTATATTCTTAATATCTATCTCATTTCTTTATTTTTATGACATGATATGAGGACATTTAATGGATTCAGCATTTTTCAACCAAAAGTTCGATTGTAACACTGGCTTTTATTACTGAAATAACTATTTTTTATAATCATGAAGTAGCAACTCATGTTTTTTAGTTCTAGTACAAGTTCCAGTTTCCAAAAGACTATATCACACAATTCTATCATTGTGTATTCCAGTTGCTTCATGTTTGCTGCCAGTGAGTCATTCATTTATCCATTCATTCATCAAGCACTGAGAATCTATGATATGCTAGAACTTTCCTAGAAGTTGGGTTCTAAAGTGAATAATTTTTTAGAATTTTTCTCAGTACTCTAAATGTGCTTACTGGCTCAGTCATGTCCAATTCTTTGCAACCCTGTGGACAATAGCCCACCAGCCCCTCTGTCCATTCTGCAGGCAAGAATACTGGCGTAGGTCACGATGCCCTCCTCCAGGGCTTCTTCCCAACCTAGGGATCAAACCTAGGTCTCTCACATTGCAGGCAGATTCTTTACTGTCTAACTCACCAGGAAGCCCATTATTCACTATGGTTAATGGTTATTTTACATTTGGGGACCTGGAGGGAGAATCAGATAGATTCCTTAATGGATAAAGTAGCCTTGAGCAGTCATTTAAAGATATTGAAACATTCACCTAATTGTGATTTCTCCCTTTGTAATAAAAGTATGGCATGTTGGAAGCATTTTCCACCTGGGAACAAGGAACTCTAGATCCACAGGAGACTAAGGATTTGGGGCAGGAAACACCAACCTCACATGGGTAGAAGGGAATGTTGACAAGCAGGCTCTCTCATACTTGTGGCTTTAGGTTCCCAGACTCATATTTTCTACCTGTTAGGGGCCCAGCATCATAAAATCTTCATTGATTTGGGGTAAAAATCCTGTCCTGAAAGGCATTATGCCATTCAAAGTATCATCTTCAAATTGGCATTTTAGGTGCATCTTCAAAAGATATTTTCGTACTTTAATCATGCTGGCAGCTTCTGAGTGATGCAGCCTGTGATGGCACCAGTGGATTGCATAGTCAGTGTCCACTTCTGTACCTCTTTACTGTTCTGTGGGTCTTTCCTTTTGAAGCAATATTATATGAGAACCTATGTTGGTAGCTCAAACAATCTCCAAGCCCTCAGATAATGGTGCTGGCTAAGTTCTTGTGGGCAGGAAGGGCAAATATGTGATCATCTCAGTAAAGATAAATTGCTGCCTTCTGGCAGAGTAAAAGGAGTTCGGTGTCATCAACCTGCTACCAAGTAGCTGATTGTTCTTGATGGGTGGTGCCGTGACCAAGGTTTAGCAGTGGCCTCTGTTGCTGCAAGTTGAACATTAGATAGAAGCAAAGCCTATGTGAGCTTTACTGAGTGGGAGTTCATGCCATTGGCCTTCTGTGCAGCTTCCATGTCTGCTTCTCTGGCTACTCCACTCACAAGCTCACTGTGCCAGGCAGAGAGTGGAGACAGTGCCCTTTATGGTTCTGGGCCCCTTCTATGGTGGATGCTTTTTGGTAGGTGTTAATAAGCGCTCTAAAGATACTCACACTTCATATCCACTCCCATAAGTCCATCTAAGTGATCCTACCCAATACCTGCTAGTCTCCAGTCTTTTAATCTTTCTTCTTCAAGGACCTCAGCCAGTGAGCCATATATTTTCTTACCTTGGGCCACTTCTTTTCCATATAGAATCAGGAAAAACCCCCCACTGAAAGCTGTTTATCATGAGGATTTCTCTAACTGCTCTTTCAGCATCATCCTTAAGTGGCACTGCAGATGAGAAGCAGTTCATTTTCAGCTTGCACACACTGAGCTGAACCATCTTTAAACCAAACCCTACCACTTTCCTCCTCTGTCAACTACTCCTATGGGACTCCTTGCATGACTGGAGCATCTGATGGTGAAGAGCCAGTACAACGGAGGTAGGTGACTTGGGGCTGTACCACCAGCTCATACAACTTAGGTAGGCCTTTTGGTCCTACTCATGTTAATTGTGGATGCACCATTTCTATCTTGAAATGCTGCAGGGCCCACTTTTTATGACTTGGTGAATCTGGCAAAAGCCAACTCATGATATGTGGTTTCGGCAATACGTTCCATTAATGTCTCATGACCCAATAATACCTATACCTAATAACACATCAGGAATGGATTTTTAAATGGCATATAGTTCTGGGCTTCAGATGGCATGGCCTTCCAGAACCTTTGGGTTGCTTGACATAAATCTCACACAGCATGTTATACGAACACCTGCCTACTTATAGGAAACAAGTGACAGGGCTGTTTACAACCCAGAGGCAGAGCCTTTCTCTTTCTGGGTCTACTACCCACTGAATTCTGGACATTCTTCATGTCACTCTCAAAGTAGGTCACAGCAGTGTTCCCAGCCGCAGATACTGCGTTATGTCATTGTGTTGTGTCTTTTTCTTTTTACTGGGTGCTGTAAGATGCATTACATAGTCCTTTACTTTGGATAGAATATTTTAGCATGTCCTAGACTCTTAAAATAGGAACTCTTAATCTTCACTGAATACTAGAGATTATCTCCTACTGGAGTATCATGGATCTTATCAAGGCCTCCAGGTGCCTGTCATTTCATGCCTGTTTTGGGTGATTAAAATGGTGTGGACCAAAATGACATTCTAATGTTATGTTTAAATGTATTCCTATAAATTGCTTCTAACCCTCTGCTGATATGGATGGAAGAATGTATTTGCTAAGTCAATGACCACATATAATGTTCCTAAAGCCATTTCACTCTGTTTTAGCAATGGTTCCACATCTGGCACACCAGCTTTAAATGGGGCTGCTATTTGCCTAAGTGTCTACAGTAATCTCCAGGATCCAACTGTTTCTGTAGAGGCCAGAATGGTGGATTACATCAAGGAATTATGGTGACCATCATGTCTGCATTCTTTCAGTATTTTATAGGTGGCACTCACCTTTGTCATGTCCTTGGGATAAAATATTTTTTTGGACTTGATATCTTGGTTGGAATGGGGTTAGTTTCAGGACTTCCACTTAGTTTTCTGCACTCTAATAGCTCTTCAACTTATGGGCCAACATACAGGTTTTGCCATTACCAATATGCTATTTCTTTTTAAAAATATGTATTTTATTTTACTCTTGGATGTGTCAGGTCCTAGTTGTCTTAGGTGTATCAGTGCTGTAGGTGCAGCACACAGGCTTAGCTCCCCTGAGGCATGTGGGGTCTTAGTTCCCCAACCAGAGATCAAATCCACATCCTCTACACAGCAAGGCAGATTCTTAGCCACTGCATCGCCAGGGAAGGCCCATCAGAATGCTATTTCTAATTAAACACTTTGGAACAAAGGAAATGTCCACCAGGTAATTCTATGGACCAAGTAGGTTTACTTTTACAGATCTGGTGCCAGGACTCCATTTATCATCTGGCTGCTTCAGGACCCCATTCTAACAAAGGAGTCAGGATGACACTGTAGTTTCTTGAATATCAGTGTCTACTTGGGTACTGAGTTCAACTGTCTTCAAAATGTTTGAATATTTCCCTTTCCCAGTAAGTGGTTATTGGAGTTAACAGCTATAAGTTCCTTTGTACAAACTGAGAAATCCTTTCCATCTATACTTGCCCTAATATTCAAGATCTTTCTTCATTTATACTGAGCTTCTCTCTCTCAATGGAGTTCAGATATTATAATTGGCTAAGGTCTGGAAACTAAGCAAGGGGTCTGTGACTTTTTCTTGGGGAGACTGGGCTCAGCCTCTTGATCATTCATCTTCGATTCCAACTGACTAAACAATTGCAGATTGTTTAAACAACATCTTTGTTGGTGACCCATCTATTTTGCCACTTGAAGAACAATGTTTTATGAACCATCTCCATACTTTGCAGACTTGTCATTTATTGTAATTGTGACACTTATCTTCTGATAGTTAAGAATTAGATGGAACCAGCTGTCCTCAGTTATTTGTGTTTCAGTCATCTCAGTGCTACTAGAGAAGCCAAGTCTATAACAGCATCTCTAATAGTCAGTCCTGGAATATGACTGTGGAGACTGCCATAACAGTTCCTAAAGCATGTTGATCCCCTCTTCACCAGGCTTGCCAGGTGGCACAGTGGTAAAGAAGCCACCTGCCAATACAAGAGATGTAAAAGACTTGAGTTTGATCCTTGATCTGGGAAGATCCCCTGGAGTAGGAAATGGCAACCTGCTCCAGTATTCTTGCCTTGAAAATTGCATGGACAGAGGAGCCTGGTGGCCTATAGTCCAAAGGGCCACAAAGAGGTGGGCATGACTGAGCGACTGAACACACACATCCCTTGCCAGTCTATAAGGAGAAAGAATAGGTCAGTTCTAACTAGGATCCTTTAAGTGCCCAGAGAAATAAGATTTCATTATTTTGGCATGCATCAAACTCAGATCTTCCCAATTCAAGTCTCAGAATTATATTCCTTCCTAATTAGGACTTTTCTTTCTTATAGTAATGCTTGGGTTTGAAAAGACAGCCTTCTTTAGAGTTCCACATGCTATCTAAATAATTAAATACTGAAGCTTTTCATAATCACTTTTTATCCTTTGGCTATAAGAGGATATGTTGTCTCTGCTGTCCAAGAGGCCTTTAGTCTTTCACACTTTTGCTTAAATTTTGATTAATCATTATCAACCTGTCATTATCTTTCTCCAATTAATTGATATCACCCAGCAACTATAATTTAATTCCTTAATGCATACAATTAGTACTTCTCTACCTCATATATACCTTAGATATTGGATCATTCAGTCCATTTCCTTCTATCAGTATCACATTCCAGCTCACAATTACATCATGATGGAAGGCAAAGGGCTTTCAGTGATGGAGTTTTTATTGTCAGCCAGCTGGTAGGTGATGGAGACCTCAAAGCCCATTTTACACTTGGCTTTCTTGGAGCAGACCTCGCATCAGTTGTCTTCGATTGGATTCCCTGGAAAAAGATGGAGACTTCATGCTGGGCCACCATCTCAGAGTTGTCCTGAATCCAGGCATCAGCTAGTTACTGGATACGGGCTTACCCAGGCATAACCTTGGAAGAAGCATCTTCCTTAGGCCAAAGAGAATGCTCAGCGAGGGGACACAGCTGGGAGCAATCAACCTACATTCCTAGCTGCTGAAAGAATGAGTGCCTTAGTCTTCAAGAGGTGACAATTTCAGGCTCATTTTCTAACTTTGTATTTCTTCTCTTCTATTCCTTAATTTGTTGTTGTTGTTGTTGGAAGAAATTCATACAGCTCACTCAAACATACATATGAGGTCATACATACAAATACATACGCACATACAGCAAGCAAGTAACAAAGAAAAAGAAAAGTTATGCTACTTTATCTTTGACTATAAGACATTTTGTTCATTTTCATTTCAACTGCCAACTCTTTTTTTTTTTTCAATTCTTTCTCAGTTTTAATGATTACAATTCCCAACCAGTGAAAGTTGTAATTTTATTCATGGTTTACAGGCCCCTGGTTACGTACCTGGATTTAGTGTTAGTTCCTCAGTCTTGTCCGACTGTGATCACGTGGACTACAGCCTGCCGTGCTCCTCTGTCCATGAAATTCTCCAGGCAAGAATACTGGAGCAGATTGCTATTTCCTTCTCTAGGGGATCTTCCTGACCTAGGGATTAAATCAGGTCTCCCAAACTGCAAGCAGATTCTTTACTGTCTGAGCCACCAGGAAAGCCCTACCTGGATTAGGTGAAATATTTTTTAATACACTTCTCATTCTGAGACTTCCCTGGCAGTCGTGTTTTAAGAATGCAGGGGACACAGGTTCGACCCCTGGTTGGGAGACTAGGATCGCACATGCCTTGGGACAACTAAACCTGTGTGCCACAACTAGAGAGTCCCAACAGCATGACTACTGAAACCCTTAACCTCTAGACCCCCGTGATCCCAACAAGCACAGCCCATGCACTGCAAAAAGAAGGCCCATGCCGCAACTAGAGATAAGCCCCTGCATGCCACAGCTAAAATAAATAATAATAATGATAGACTTCTTATTCTTAAATAATCATAGATTCTATGCAGCTGTAGGAATAATGCAGAGAACCTACGTTTCATTCACGCAGGTTCAGCCAATGGTAACATTTCTCAAAACTACAATGTGATCTCTCAACTAGGATATTGATATTAATAGTCAAATAGAACATTTCTATCACCACAGGATCCCTCATGATGTTCTTTTACACCCGAACACACTTCCCTCCCCTCCTGACTCTATCTTAACAACCCTGGCAAATACAAATCTGTTCTTCATTCCAATAACTTTATCATTTCAAGGACGTTATGGAAATGGTATCATACAGTACATAACCTTTTGGGATTGGCTGGTGTTTTTTTTTCATGCATCATAATTCTCTGAAGAATAATCTAGGTTGTTGTATATTATAGTCTATTTCTTTTTACTGGTATATACAATTCTGTGGTAGAAATATACCACGCTTTAATCATTCACCCACTAAAAGAGTTTCAGGTTGTCTCCAGTTTGGAGCTATTATGAATAGAGCTGTTATAAACATTCATGTACAAGTTTTTGTGTGACCATAAATTTTCATTTCTCTGAGATAAAAGGCAAGGAGTGGAATTGCTGACTCATAGGTAGTTGCAAGTTTGGTTTTTTTGTAAAAACTGCAATATTCTTCAGAGGGACTATTCCATTCTATATTCCCATAAGCAATGTACAAATAACCAAGTTTCTCTGCATCCTTTGCCAGCATTTGGTTGAGTTTTTCCAGTTCATGAACACAAACATGAACATGGTCAGATGAGATCTTTTTAGATCTGTGATTTCTTTCATCAGCATTTTGCAGTTTTCAGCTACAGTATCTGTACATGTATTGTCATGTTTGCACTTAAGTATTCCATTATTTTTTGAATTACTGTAAATAACAGTGTATTGTTTAATTTCATTTTCCCCCAAACTCTTATATTTATTTTTATGCAAATTTTAAAAACTAACCGCATTGGTGTACAGTTGCTTGCCAATGTTGTGTTAGTTTCCACTGTAGAGCAAAATGAATCAGCTGTGTGCAGCATGCTCAGTCCCTGTCCGACTCTGCAACCCTATGGACTGTAGCCAGCCAGGCTCCTCTGTCCATGGGGTTCTCCAGGCAAATATACTGGACTGAGTTTCCGTGGCCTCCTCCAGGGGATCTTCCTGACCCAGGGGTCAAGCCTGCGTCTGCTGTGTCTCATGCATTGTAGGCAGACGTCTTACAGCTGAGTCACACACATGAGCACATATACATATAGCCCTCCCTTTTGGACTTGCCTTTTCATTTAGGTCACCACAGTGTATTAAGTAGAGTTCCCTGTGCTATACCATGATTCATATTAGTTATCTATTCTATAAGTAAAATCAATAGTGAGTATGTGTCAGTCCTAATCTCCCACTCATCTTCCCTTCCGCTTTGGTATTCATGTATTTGTTCTGTGCCTCTGTACAAACAAGATCATCTATACCATTTTTCTAGATTTCACATGTATGCATTAATACACAAATATATTTGTTTTTCTCCTTCTGAGTTACTAACTGTATTTTTAATGTTGGTGCCTGTAAACTCATTGCTAATATATAGAAATGTAATTGATTTTTGTATGTTAGTCATATATCCTGAGACATTGCTCAGCTAATTTATTAGTTGAAAGAGGTATGTATACATGGTTTTGGAAAATACAAACACACACACACACACAGGTATATACACATAGAAGTTACATACACATGCACATATACTTTGAGATTTGCTAAATATGATCCACAAGCCTTTTATGTCCTTTTCTTATCTTGATGTGTTTGCCAGAGTTTTAGTATTATGTTGTAAGAAAGGTATAAATGAATATCCTTGACTTGTTTCTGATTTTAGAGGAAAGCATTGACTCATTCACATTATATGTGATGTTTGTTACCTGTATGATTCTTGAAAATGTTCTTTATTAAGTTGAAGTAATTCTCTTCTACTCCTATTTTTCTATATGTTTTGGATTATAACTCAAATGCTACAAATTCTTGCTGTTCTCATTGAGGGTTAATAGATTTTCTTGAATGAATGTTTCTCCATTTGCTACATGCCTTTATTTATTTTCTGAAAAACTTTCATCAGTTAAATTGCTATTTTTCTAGGAGAGGGTTCACAGGCAATTCCATCCTTCCCTTCCTTGAACTGCATTTTGCTGTTTTCCTGAGTGGGGAAGAAAGGGAAGAATTTATCACTTCATTCCTTTAATAACACATGGAAATTTATTACTAGAGTAAACGCAGTATTATGTGCAAAATAGTTAGGACTTTTAAGATAAACAACAAGTTATAAAAGATTTTAAGCAAAGAAAGGGCAGAATTTTAACCACCACGACTGTGGCAGTTCCTGTGACTGCCTCAAGAGTATGAGTTTGATAATAAGATTGGGAACAAGGGAACAGATTAAGAGAAGACCAAAATTGAATCATATGTCTTATCAGCTCTCTCATTTGTAGCTTGTCCAGGAGGCAAAGCTATTGCAAATGTATCCATAAAGACTTATATTAGAATGATGACATTTAAATGGAAAGGAGGAGATGGGAGAGGATACTGTGAAAAATTCTATAGGTTTGACAATGGGTTGGATGGGGAAAGGGTAGAAAAATTAAAAATCAAAGGTTATAGTTAGTTCCTAAGGCAACAAGCCTGTGCTAGTTTTTGCAGAAACAGGAAATTTAGACAAAGGCTCTGGTTTGCCAGGGAAGCTAGTGGATTTGGATATTAGTCATGATAAAGATAAAATGCCATTACTCCATAAAAAGGTCTGAATCTATGAGGCATTTGTCAATTCATGTCTAGATTTTAGGAGAGTGGTTATTGTTAATGAAGCTTTGAGTGTGGATTAAATTACTGAAATAGAATTGATAGACATATGAGGGTTGGGAACGTCCTGGAAGACTTGAAAATAAAGAAATAAAGAGGAGACAGGAAATAGTGAAGAAAACTACAAAAGAGTAGTTAGTAGTAAAAATGGAGACAAGAGGGTAGTCTTTATCACTCTTACAACTTAATTAACTGTGTGTTGATAGTCTCTAGTTTCTTAATGGTTCAGTAATTCTTCTAAAATCTCATGCCCCAAATCAGTTTGGTTCAGGATAGACTGAGCTAATGGCTGCATCACTGAATTATTATACACAAAAAGATTTCATTGCTTCTTTAAGATTTTGTGATCTATTGCTATGCTTTATATAGAAAATAAAATTCAGCATTAATACACTGGGAAACTTCCAGTCTGCCCTCCTTCTGTATTTTTCTATGTATACCCCCATGCACATATTTAAAGCTAAGATGCCTACATCTTTGCCTAAAGGTCAATGAACTTATAGTGAAAGGATACACTAAGCTTAATTATCATGATATATGCTTAAATGAGCTTTTTACTTTGGTGCCCAAGATGCATTCTCAATTCTAGTTTATAGTACTTGGTGTTTTGACTACCCATTTGTTTCTTTTGCCTTCCTTCATCTCCAAGATATATCAAGTCCTACAGGTACGAGCAGTTCAGCATGGATTACTTTCAAGGTGAAAGAATCATCACATTTCATAACTTGACATAATGAGAGCAATAGGTAGTATTTATTAAGCATTTGGGCTTCCCTGGTGGTTCAGTAGTAAAAAAATCTGCCTGCAACACAGGAGGTGCAGTTTCGATCCCTGGGTCAGGAAGATCCCTTGGAGAAGGAAAATGGCAACCCACTACAGTATTCTTCGGGACATCTCATGGACAAAGGAGCCTGGCTGGCTACAGTTCATGGGGTCACAAAGAGGCAGGCAGGACTTAGCAACTAAACACACGCACAAAGCACTTCAGTTCAGCTGAGTTCAGATCAGTCACTCAGTCGTGTCCGACTCTGCGACCCCATGAATTGCAGCACGCCAGGCCTCCCTGTCCATCACCAGCTCCCGGAGTTCACTCAGACTCAGGTCCATCGAGTCGGTGATGCCATCCAGCCATCTCATCCTCTGTCATCCCCTTCTCCTCCTGCCCCCACCCCCTCCCAGCATCAGTCTTTTCCAGTGAGTCAACTCTTCGCATGAGGTGGCCAAAGTACTGGAGTTTCAGCCTCAGCATCAGTCCTTCCAATGAACACCCAGGACTGATCTCCTTTAGGATGGACTAGTTCGATCTCCTTGCTGTCCAAGGGACTCCCAAGAGTCTTCTCCAACACCACAGTTCAAAAGCATCAGTTCTTTGGTGCTCAGCTTTCTTCACAGTCCAACTCTCACATCCATACATGACCACTGGAAAAACCATAGCCTTGACTAGATGGACCTTTGTTGGCAAAGTAATGTCTCTGCTTTTGAATATGCTATCTAGGTTGGTTATAACTTTCCTTCCAAGGAGTAAGTGTCTTTTAATTTCATGGCTGCAATCACCATCTGCAGTGATTTTGGAGCCCAGAAAATAAAGTCTGACACTGTTTCCCCATCTATTTCCCATGAAGTGATGGGACCAGATGCCATGATCTTAGTTTAGCAAATACCAAATACAGGTTTTAATATATCACTCTTTTGATCTTTACCTGCACTTAGTGGTAGGTACGCTTGTTATACATGAAGCAAAGGGGAAACGTAGTGACTTATTCTGAGTCACACAGCTAGTGCCTGTGACAGAAACAGGCTTCAGGCCACACAGTCCAATTCCAGAGCTAGATTTATCCTTTTAAGTCATCATCAAAATCTCCAATTATCAGAGCCAACATTTTCCTTATCTTTTCCAATAGATTTTGAGGTGAAGAATCAAAGAAAACATCCTAACTTTCTCAGATCTTAAATATTGGAGATATTGCAGTATAAAAAATTATAAAGTATATTTTATAAAAAAGTAAAATTATAGTATAAAAACCTATGAAATACATTCAGTTCAGTTCAGTCGCTCAGTTGTGTCCGACTCTTTGCGACCCCATGAATCGCAGCATGCTCAGGCCTCCCTGTCCATCACCAACTCCCGGAGTTCACTCAGACTCACGTCCATCGAGTCCATGATGCCATCCAGCCATCTCATCCTCGGTGGTCCCCTTCTCCTCCTGCCCCCAATCCCTCCCAGCATCACAGTCTTTTCCAATGAAACAAATATATTATAAAAATATATAAGTCAAATACTATTGTACTGTAAAGTGACTTTCTATCAACTTGAAAAATCTGCAGGTTTCATCAGTAGTAGACAATGCAATCTAAGAACTAGTAACAGAAAAGGTAGTTTACAAACGGGTTTGGAAAAAGTAAGCCTGAAAAGCAAGCCTGTGTTTCATTAATGCTTTTTTCTTTGTAAAATAATTTTCATCCTTTATATTTCCTTTCCCTTTGCTGAAGTCTTTCACTGGTTATTTCATCCCAATAGAACTGGTCTCCAAGCCTCAACTGTTAAGTCAGTCCCAACACTTAAATAAATATTATTGGGCTTGAAAGGAAAAGCAGTAGGCTGTAAGAGATGCCAGTGCAGGACTGAGAGTATGAGTCCACACAGCATGATGGACAGGATGCTATTCAAATATCTCATCTCACTGCACATTTCAGACAGCAGTTTTACAAGAAGAGCTGGGGCCCCAGGCCTTAGGACTTTTCGTAAGAAAGGAGAATATATGCTCCAAGTTCAAACACTCCAGATTTGATAGACATCCTTATTTAAATTAAACATTTGGCACAAGCTCCAGTTCAAGATCCAGCTGGTAATGGTAAGACTGGAAGTGGTATTGGAAACACTTGTTAGATTTTTAAATTGGCGTTACAGCTGCCAGTTGAAAAGGAACAGTCACGCCCATTCATATGTTTAAAGCAGGGAAGGATATACTGAAATAAGTGTTAATTGTTAGTGAGGGAAAAATATGTTAAAGCACTTACAATTAGCACTTAAAGTTTGAGTCTTTGGCCCATGTTATTTAGTCAGTTGCTACAATAAACCTTTATGTATTTTTGTTGTGGAGATTCAGCCAAAATGCTCTGTTTTGCCTCTTATGTGCTCTTCGGCTTTGTGAATAAGAAATGCACCAAGATAAACCTTGAAACATTTAAATCCAATTCTGTGATTCACAGTGGAAAGGGTACAAGGAGCGAATCTGGTAAAATGAAGTGTTATTTATGGAAAAATGGATTTAAATACATGAAACTATTCCATGGTAGGATGGAGGCCCTTCTTAGATCGTGGTCTGGCAGTTACACAAGCAAACCAATTGTGAGAAAAGCCTATATTTGGTGGCTGAACTGGGAGAATATGTATTTATCTCTCTCCTCCTTGTTAATTATAGGACTGTTCAGATGGGAGGGAACGAATTTGCCTCAGTGATTCTTATTTCAATTTTTAAGCCAAATTTCATTTTGGGTGCAGAGAGCTGGTGGGTTGTCTTGATTTCCAAGGATATGAGAAAAGCTTTGTTTTTAATATGTTACTGGTCCCTTCTCTCACTGTAACAACATAGTCCAATACAACAAGTTGGGCAAGTGGAAGCTATTTTCATCTATGAGAACTGCCTTCAGTCCCCTCTCACTTGAAATCTGAGGAAGAATTAGACTCATTCATGAGAGTCATGCATTTAATCAGGTTGTAAAAATAATATTTACTATTGAGCTGCTAGAAAGAGGCTATGAATGACTGGGCCCCTAATTAAAAGTATGATTTTAAAGATTTGCCCCTTGGGAGCTATTTATATTTGTAGCCATTTCCCAATACTTCCATCCTCAGGAATTTGCCTTTAATTTTTAAGTTGGAAAAAAAAAGTAAAACATTGAAACCAGATATTCAGTCATAGCTGGACAAGTTGTGCATAGATGTCTTGTGCAAGTTACTGCAGAACTGAAAGACAAAAATGAAATCAAATGAGAAACCAGTATGATCCCTTAATGGAATGTGGAAGAGCAGAACAAGGCTCTTGAAAGATACATAGTAGCTATTAACTAATTGATTAATTAGCTAATTAATTCTTATAGGGTCAAGGAATTTGCAAATGATGCTTAAATTCTTCTTCAAAAGCTCTACTGTCTTGCTTGTCAGGACACAATTTATATTAAAAATAGTGACCATGATTCTAAAATATCATAGGCTAGTCCAAATCACATAGATCAATTTAAGGAAAATATATTGTTTTATAAATAGTTCACTTATCTTCCCTAACATTTTGTGCTTCCTGTCTTTGATTCATTTTTCTAAATTTTGCATTATCATGTTTCCAGCTTATGTATATCAGGGCTAAGAAGTAATCTTATTTAAACATGTGCACACAGGTTGATATCTCTTAGCCTATGGGGAACATTGAAGGTGGCACTGAAATTAGAGGATATGATTAGGAGCAGCTCAAACATAAAGTATAACCTACCTTTTCTCAGTGTTCACCCTTCTGTGGGAATGAATGAGCTCAGATTCACAGCAATAATTCAATTATTACTGTCTTTACTAATGTGAGACTTCTAGACCTCTGTAAAGTCGCTTCCACATATTTTTAGGTGTCCTCAGGGGACACTGCTCACAAAACGAAGACTGGCCAACAGCCAATATTCCACTGCTTAGTGCCCTCAAAAATGAGCTAAAACTGAATAACAGTGTTTTGTGATGATGTATAATATTTTTTTCCATTTTCCATTTTCTGTGATAATGTATAATGGATAACAGCTCTGTCCTGTGACTTGCAGTCTCGGGTTTACGGTAATAGGGTTACCATAAATTGGTCTCTGGTCCGTCATCTTGCTGGTTCCATATTGGTCTCACTCAGGATACTTCCTGGTGGCATGCGCATCTCTCAGACAAGGTGGATTCCAGCACAAAGTTTTCTGGGAAGGTGGCAGTACATATTATGGGCTGGACTCCTTCCTCTTTTTGCCCTTCCTGAATTCTTCTAGCTGGCAGTAACTTGTCAATTCCACGTTCCTTTCCAGAGCCTCTTGTGAGGTAACTGCCAGTGGTTATTATCCCTCCTGGTTAGGGTGGGTGATTTGGGGAAATGGTTCCCTAACAGAACCATGAGCAATAACACACCATAATGCTATCTGGTGGAATTAGCTAAAGACCACATTTAGCAGAACATGCTTTCATCTGGTAGCATTTCCCAGTCTTCCCACGAGGAGAAGAACTAGCAGGTGTTGTGCTGGTCTGCTGAGACACATGAGCGGGCACACGCTGAAGGTCAAGTTTACAGTCTGTCAATGTGTGAGGAGGGGCATTTGTTTTATTCTCCTCTCATATCAACAAAAGGGTCTAATCATGTCCCCCTAAGCAAGGGGAGAAAAAAAACTTGGAAAGCATCAGTGTTCTTTGGATCACTTGACAGTGCATGAATTATCAACATATATGAAATTATTCATTTATGCAAAACTATAATTTGTACAGCCTCTTATTCAGCATGAATACTTACCATGTGTGCCAAACATACACAGTTGTAACTTCATTAGAGTAAGTATTCAAGGCAGGAATATCTAACCTCTAATTTCCTTCCCTGTCATACACACACGCACACAGAAATTGCAAGAGAACATCCAGATTTCCTCATTATGGACACTTTCGTTAAAAGTAGTAACCAAAATGTGAGAAATATGCAACATTCACCTCACAGGATATTTGTAATAGTATGAATGAAATGGAGACTCCAAAGCAACACCTGCAGGCTAGGTAGGTATCTTAAAAATGTCAGGAATTACACATTTCTTTTAAAATGTTATAATGTAACAACAGAGCAAAGTGAAGGAAAAGAAATAGATGTGTTTGTTTTAAATATCCTTTCACATTTTAGGCAAGCCCACTATGGAAAATATTGTGATAGAATATTCTTCCTCTTGATGATCCCACAAATTTGATATTAATTAGCTCATTGTTTTGCAAGTTTCACCAAAAAAGAAAAGTGAAATAATGGTATAATTATAAGAACTGACTTCACAATTATCTGAATCATTCTGATTTTAAAGGAAGAAAATGGAAAAAGAGAGAAAGGAAATAAAAAGAAAAGAAAAACCTCCCATCTTATTGGATACAATATGACCAAGAGTATTAATAAATGGCTTTTTACAGGCAAATTCTTATGTGCCTAAAAATAGTACTTATTTTTGTGCTTTTTTCCAGAGATGGTGGCATGGAAGACCACAGGTGATGGTTACAAAAGAAATGCTAGTTTTGGAGTGGTGGTGGTTGTTGGCAAGTTTTCCAACTGTCTTTTGGACAGACACAAAGGAAAGGGTAATCAGAGCCAAAACTATTCAATCGCAAAGACTCATTAGTGTCTGAATATGGAACTCCGGCAACACAGGCCTTTGTGGAGTGGGCAAATGCAGGCATACTCTCTACTTCCTTTTCCCTCCTACCTAATCTTTCCTCCAACTCTGAAGTGAGAACCATTATATTGATTTGATTTTTTTTTTCAGCAAAGGCAAGAGAATGGACTCCCAAGCAAGCTGAGCAAGAGATTTAACCCTACATTTATTCTTAAAGAAGAAAGAAAACTTTCTTTCAAATCACAGGGAAATAAAGACAAAGAAAGGAATAGATATGACTCAGATGCATGGGTGCTTGCTAAGTTATCTCAATTGTGTCCGACTCACTGTGACTCTACAGATCATAGCCTGCCAGACTCCTCTGTCCATGAGATTCTCCAGGCAAGAATACTGGAGTGGGCTGCCATGCCTTCATTCAGGGGATCTTCCCAACCCAGGAATCGAACCTGTGTCTCTCATGTCTCCTGCACTGGCAGGCAGGTTCTTAACCCCTAGTGCCACTTGGGGAGCCCTATGCCTCAGATTGAAATGAATAAATATATGCTATATGAATAGTAATTAAAAGAAATCTGAAGTAGCTATGCTAATTCCAGACAAAACTGGCTTCAGAAGAAGGAACATTTTCACAGATAAGAAGGGAAATTACATAATGATACGGAAACATTACATAGTAATAATGTCCAAAAAGACATAACAACTCTAAATGTATATAAATGTAACAGGGAACATCAGGATAAATAAAGCAGAAACTTATAGAACTGAATGGAGAAATAGACAAATCCAGTTATAGTTAGAGCCTTAAATCCCCCCTCTGTCAGTAACTGATATGTCGAACAGGCAGAAAATCAATAATAACATTGTTGACCTAAAAAGCACTATCAGCCAATTTGATATAATTAACTTTTATGGAATATTCCATCCAACAGTCATAATAAATATTTTCCTTAAATTCACTTAAAACATTTGCCAGGATTATTTGGTTCATAAAATACAGCTTAGCAAGTTCAAAAGAATAGAAATCATAAGAATGGAACTAAAATAGAAATCAGTAACAGAAAGATAACTGGAAAACTCCAAGATGTTTGAAAATTTTAAAACACAGTTTTAAATATTTACTTACTTATTTGGCTGCACCAAGTCTTAGTTGTGGCACACAGGATCTTCTTCACCACAGCATGCAGAATCCTTGGTTGCAGCATGTGGGATCTAGTTCCCCAACCAGGGATCAAACCTGTAGGCCCCCTGCTCTCAGAGCAGAGTCTTAACCACTGGACAGCCGTGAAGTCCTTGAAACACACAGTTAAATAACAGATGGATCAAAAGTAAATCTCAAGATACATTTTAAAGTGTTTTTAATTAAATAAAAGTGAAGATACAGGTTATCAGAATTTGTGAAATAAAGCAAAAGCAGTGAAAAGTGGGAAATTTGTAGCTTTAAATACATCAAATAACTTAGATGAAATGGTCAAGTCTTTGGTCAAAACTCATACAAGAGGAAACAGATAATGTGAGTAGCCTTGGAAAATGCAAAAGTATAAAGATGGTAATCAAATCACTTGTTGCATTTATCAAAACTCAGATTTCATAGTATGTCAAGTGAGCCTTAATGTATGCAAATAAAAAAATCATTTAAGAGGTTGAAAAATCTCAGAGTGGAATGCAGCTTGTAAAAGATAAATCTAACTGCATTACAAAGATATTAATTACAGTCACTGAAGGCAGAAAGGAGTACGTCAATGTTGTATATCATCACCCTGCTTATTTAACTTATATCCAGATTACACCAGGTGAAATGTGGGACTGGATGAAGCACAAGCTGGAATCAAGATTTCAGGAAAAATATCAATGATCTGCAGATTTGCAGATGGCATTACTCTTTAAAAAAATAAATTTATTTATTTTAATTAGAGGTTAATTATTTTACAATATTGTATTGATTTTGCCATACATCAACATGAATCCACCACAGGTATACTCGTGTTCCCAATCCTGAACCTCTCTCTCTCCTCCCTCCCCATACCATCTCTCTGGGTCATCCCAGGGCACCAGCCCCAAGCATCCTGTATCATGCATCGAACCTGGACTGGTGATTCGTTTCACATATGATATTATACATGTTTCAATGCCATTCTCCCAAATCATCCCACCCTCTCCCTCTCCCACAGAGTCCAAAAGACTGTTCTATACATCTGTGTCTCTTTTGCTGTAGATGACATTACTCTTATGGCAGAAAGCAAAGAGGAACTAAGGTGAAGGTGAAAGAGGAGGGTGAAAGAGGAGAGTGAAGGTGAAAGAGGAGAGTGAAAAAGTTGGCTTAAAATTCAGCATTCAAAAAACTAAGATCATGGCATCTCGTCCCATCACTTCATGGCAAATAGATGGGGAAACAATGGAAATGGTGACAGACTTTATTTTCTTGGGTTCCAAAATCACTGTGGATGGAGACTGCAGCCATGAAATTGAAAGCGGTTTGCTCCTTGGAAGAAAAGCTATCACCAACCCAGACAATATACTAAAAAGCACAGAGCTTACTTTGCCTATAAAGGTCTGTCTAATCAAAGCTATGGTTTTTCCAGTAGTCATGTATGGATGTGAGAGTTGGACCATAAAGAAAGCTGAGTGACAAAGAATTGATGCTTTGTTGCTGGAGAAGACTCTTGAGAGTCCTTGGACTACAAGGAGATCTAACCAGTCCACCTTAAAGGAAATCAGTACTGAATATTCATTGGAAGGACTAATGGTGGAGCTGAATATCCAATACTTTAGCCACCTGATGTTGAGAATTGACTCATTAGAAAAGACCCTCATGCTGGGGAAGATTGAAGGCAGGATGAGAAGGGGATGACAGAGGATGAGATGGTGGGACAGCATCACTGACTCAATGGACATGAGTTTGAACAAGCTCGGGAGTTGGTGATGGGCAGGGATGCCTGTCATGCTGCAGTTCATGGGGTTGCAAAGAGTTGGATACAGCTGAGTGACTGATCTGAACTGAACTGAAGGCAGAGGAAGAAAAAGATGTGAGGCTTCACCGGTGACTCGGTGGTAGAGAATCCACCTGCCAATGCAGGAGACATGGGTTCAATCCTTGATCTGGGAAGATTCCACTTGCTGCAGAACAACTAAGCCCATGCACCACAGCTATTGAGCCTGTGCTCGAGAGCCTGGAAACTGTAACCACTGAGCCCACACGCCACAGCTACTGGAGACGGTGCACTCTAGAGGCCATACTCCACAAAGAGAGAAGTCTGAGCACCACAGCTGGAGAGTAACCCCCACTCACCACAATTAGAGGAAAGCCCGAACAGCAACAAAGACTCAGCAAAGACAAAAACAAAGAAAGCAAAAATTTTTAAAAGAAGAAAAAGATGCTGACCTAAGGAACTCTGGAAATGGGTAGAGTCTGTTAGAATAAAGGCCAAAAGAACAGTATGTAAGTGTTGTAGTTGATAAAATTGTTTCTCATAGAAATTGGATAGTGTATGGCTGGAGTTGGGGATGGGGGTCTCACGGTTTTAGTGGGAGGCTATAGTAAGTGGAGGAGGCTAAAATAATTCACGCAGTGGTAATGGTTAGATTTGGAAACCATCATATGAATTCACGCTTCGCTTAAAATAGATACACATGCTTACAATAAGGAGAGACAGATTTGCGTACTTACAGGAATTACCACACTCATGCATTTCCTTGCTCTGTCAAAGGAGATGACTTACAGAAATACATCAATAGCAACAAGCACACCTAGGGCTTACATGGTTTCTAATATCAATTCCCTATAAGAAGAACCAGCTTCCTCAAAGAAATGGCGATTATAGTACTGGAATAAGAAATGCAAAGGAGCCCAGAGCACTCAGCCGTGTCAGAAAGTAGGAAAGTGCTCTCTCTCTCTCTCTCTCTCACACACACACACACACACACACACACACACGCGATGGTAGTATGTCAAGGAGACCAAGTGCCAACTGAAAAATCTCCCGACTGACAAAGTTGAAATAAATTGAGCAAAAGAAAAAAAAAAAAAAACGTTTTGGCTTATAACCCACAGTATAGAATAATTTTCTAGTCAATGCTGATATAAATAAATGACAAAAATAAAAACACAAATCTTCCATTCAGAAGAGCTCCACGTAATTTAGGGAGATGTTCTACACTCACAGATGTGAGCACAGTTCCCCCACTCGAGGGTGGGTTGTGCTTAATGATTTCCTTGCAAAGGCTACAGAAAGGGGAATAAAGAAGATAACAGTGGAGAAACCCAACAAATACTATCTTAGTGTTTCTGTTGATGTTATTTTAATCTTTGGCCATGCAGGGAATGGGTGTGAGGTACATGGAAGCTGTACAGATTATCTTCACAAAAATCTTTATTTTTTGTAAACATGAAACTTCTTTAAAATAAAGTTTATTTTTATAAATTACTATTGGAGCTATACTTTGTCTTTAAAGTGTTTTGAAATAGAAGTAGTTTATAGTCACTGAAGAAAAACTATAAGATGATTTTTAAGTCAAAATAAAAGAAACACTAAAAGTTACTCAAAAATAACCACGATTAACATTTTGGAGTAGTGTATTTTGACCTAGACATATATTTTTTCGGAAATTACAACCATAACGTATATACCATTTTGAACTTCTTTATCCACATAAAAGTATATTTTGAATATCAATTCAAACCATAAAAATAGACAACTTTGCTATATTGTGACAATGTCTTCTGTTATGCATTTGTATTATAATTCATTTAACCAATTCCCCTATTGCAAGATTATTTAAGATAAAAGATTTTCTTTCAAACACTTTGTAAGCGTATTAATGAATTTTCGTAGGTTGAAATCCTGAAAGTGGATTTGTTCAGTTAAGGGTAGGTTCTTTTTAAAGGCTCTGTGTGCATACTGATACATTTCCCTATAGAATGGCCATGCGATTCTATATGCCTCTCAGCAGTATAAAGGTGTGGACTTTTCTTTGTATTCTCCAAAATTTAAGATTATGTATTTAAAATTAAAATAAATATCTGCCAATGTAAAAGAAAAAAAAATTGGTATCTCATTATTTTAGTTTGCATTTCTTTGACTGCTAATGAGACTGAAGCTATACTCATATATCCACTGGTCATTTTCATTTCTTCTGTGAATCATCTTTTTACAGCATTTGTTAATAAGAGTAATGTTGTTATAACTGTGCTAGAATACAAAATACATCAGTATTTTTCTCAGTTTGGATTAAATGTTCCCCTCCGTCCCCTCCCTTTCTTTTCTTCCTTCCTTGTCTTTCTTTCTGTAATAAAGTGAATTACATCAAGCATTTGCTTTGCAGTTGCATTTTAAAATTCATGCCCCTCAATCCTAAGAATATAAATATTCACTTAAATAAAGGAAACTATAAGCAAGGTGAAAAGATAGCCTTCAGAATGGGAGAAAACAATAGCAAATGAAACAACTGACAACTACTCTCAAAGATACACAAGCAACTTATGCAGCTCAACTCCAGAGAAATAAACGAACCAATCAAAAAATGGGCCAAAGAACTAAATAGGCATTTCTCCAAAGAAGACATACGGATGGCTAACAAACACATGAAAAGATGCTCAACATCACTCATTATCAGAGAAATGCAAATCAAGACCACAATGAGGTACCATTTCACACCAGTCAGAATGGCTGTGATCCAAAAGTCTACAAGCAATAAATGCTGGAGAGGATGTGGAGAAAAGGGAACCCTCTTACACTGTTGGTGGGAATGCAAACTAGTACAGCCACTATGGAAAACAGTGTGGAGATTCCTTTAAAAATTGCAACTAGAACTGCCTTATGACCCAGCAATCCCCCTGTTGGGCATACACACCGAGGAAACCAGAATTGAAAGAGACACATGTACCCCAATGTTCACTGCAGCACTGTTTATAATAGCCAGGACATGGAAACAACCTAGATGTCCACCAGCAGATGAATGGATAAGAAAGCGGTGGTGCATATACACAATGGAGTACTACTCAGCCCTTAAAAAGAATAAATTTGACTCAGTTCTAATGAGATGGATGAAACTGGAGCCGATTATACAGAGTGAAGTAAGCCAGAAAGAAAAACACCAATACAGTATACTGACACATATATATGGAATTTAGAAAGATAGTAACGATGACCCTCTATGTGAGACAACAAAAGAGACACAGAGGTATAGAACGAACTTTTGGACTCTGAGGGAGAGGGAGAAGGTGGGATGATTTGGGAGAATGGCATTGAAACATGTATACTATCATGTAAGAAACAAGCGCCAGTCTATGTTCAATACAGGATACAGGATGCTTGGGGCTGGTGCATGGGATGATCCAGGGAGATGATATAGGGTAGGAACTGGGAGAGGACTTCGGCACTGGGAGATCATGTACACCTGTGGCTGATTCATGTCAATGTATGGCAAAACAAATACAGTATTGTAATGTAGAATAAAGTATTAAAAAATAAATTAATTTAAAAAATAAAATAAATTAATTAAAAAAATATTGTTTATAAATTTAGACCTCTAACCCATTTACTCCTTGGAAGAAAAGTTATGACCAACCTAGATAGTATATTCAAAAGCAGAGACATTAGTTTGCCAACTAAGGTCCGTCTAGTCAAGGCTATGGTTTTTCCTGTGGTCATGTATGGATGTGAGAGTTGGACTGTGAAGAAGGCTGAGCACCGAAGAATTGATGCTTTTGAACTGTGGTGTTGGAGAAGACTCTTGAGAGTCCCTTGGACTGCAAGGAGATCCAACCAGTCCATTCTGAAGGCGATCAGCCCTGGGATTTCTTTGGAAGGAATGATGCTAAAGCTGAAGCTCCAGTACTTTGGCCACCTCACACAAAGAGCTGACTCATTGGAAAAGACTCTGATGCTGGGAGGGATTGGGGGCAGGAGGAGAAGGGGACGACCGAGGATGAGATGGCTGGATGGCATCATGGACTCAATGGACGTGAGTCTGAGTGAACTCCAGGAGTTGGTGATGAACAGGGAGGCCTGGCGTGCTGCGATTCATGGGGTTGCAAAGAGTCGGACACGACTGACCAACTGAACTGAACTGAATTGAACCCATTTATGTTATTATTTGTTTTGAGGTAAAGATAAAACTTTTTTTCCACAAAAGTATTAACTTCTTTTTAAGAAAGTAGTAACAACTCCAACACTCCTCATTCCATTGAAAATGCCACTGTTACCATTCTTTAAATATTGGAATGCACTTGTTTCTGTTATCTGGTTTACAGTGTTCCTTTGATTTCAACACCCATTCTAGCACATTCAACACTCTTAATTTGTTGTTTTTATTTTGATGACTAAGTTGATAGCATCCTGGATCTCTTTTGCTGCTTCGCAAAGCTCAATAACCCTGAGAACGCAGGTTTCAGGAAGTCTTTTCTTCTTTGACTACCTCCTGGGAGGAAGGAGGACATGGAATTCACTCCTCTGTGCAGAAGTTTCAGTGTCAAATGGTCTGGCCTTGTCTTTGTGAAAGAGGACACCATTTCATGACCTATGATTTTCCATATGTTAATTCCATTTAAAAGACAAGCAACTTAGTGACCTGTATGTTCAGATGTTAACATATATTAAGTGCAATGGATTCTCCTGTTTTAGGTTGTAAGCTTAACACCAAAAAGGTCAAGAAGGATTAGGCTGTGCACCAGTCTGCCCCCATCCCATTGCAGTTGCACAGGACAACCTCACAAAACAGGTCAAAGGCTTTCTCACTCCTTCAAAGGAATACAGCCTCTCCAGTTAAGCATCTCTGCTGCACTGCTATGAAAGCAAGCTCCCTGGGTGGAAAAAGTGCTTTCTACCAGGACCCTCTACTATCTTTTAACATTTCTGAGAAAGCTACTGCTCCTTTTGGGAAAAAAAAAAAAAAACTTGATTGCTAACAGAAGTACTTTCTTTTTGAGGGCTTGGGTCACCAGTTAGTGTTTTATTCATGAGTTTGCTTAACAAAATTAGGAAAATTCCAGGAATTTAAAAATTAAGCAGTCCCAATTGACCCATTTGATCCACAGTAAGGTTGGATGCATGACCAAGAATAGTTTCATTTTTTAAAATCTTACCTTTCTTGTTTGCTCTATGTTTTCCAAGAAAGCAGCAATTTTTATATTTCAGTTTGATGGTTGCATTCTTGACATTTACATGTTTCTCTACAAATAAAATTATTTAGTGGCTAAAAGCCTGTACTCTAAAGCCAGACTGCCTAGATTCAAATTCTAGATTTACTACTGCTAGGAATAATTATGTAAAACTGAGAAAGACAAAAGGATCACAATGATTTTATAGCATCATACTGAAGCTTCATTGAAAGGGCCTTTTTAAGAGGCTTCATTTAATTAACTAGAAGATGTACTTTGTTTGATTTACAATTTAGATCTACTGTCAAATTTTGGGACTCAGAACCTTCTCCCCCACCTTTTTTTCCACTTTGACTGTATCACGTGATTTTTGGGATCTCATTTTTTCAACCAGAGATTGAATCTGGACCACAGCAGTGAAAGCCCCAAATCCTAACCACTAGGAACCAGGGAATTCCCAAGTCCCTTTACATTTAATGAATTAGGGAGGAAGGCAAAAAATTTTTGTTTGTGTAAGTGTAATCAATGATACTTGGCATGCATGCTCAGTCACATCCAGCTCTGCAACCCCATGGGCCATAACCCACCAGGTTCCTCTGTCCATGAAATTTTCCAGGCAAAAATACTGTAGTGGGTTGCCACTTCCTACTGCCGGGGAATCTTCCCGACCAGGAATTGAACCCATGTCTCCTGTGTCTGCTGTATTGGCAGGTGGATTCTTTACCACTGAACCACCAACCAGGGAAGCCCCTTATTCACTAATACTTGTCCTATTCAAAGTAAATAAATTTTAAAGTGTTTATTTTTCAGTTCATGTACAATCAAATTTCAAGGTTTATGCAAATATCTAAAATGAACCTAACATTCCCCAATAAACCTTGGGCATCTTGCACTTCCTTCAATATGGAAAGCAAGGGAAAGCTAAGGGAGAGCAGCATCCCTACACATGGTGAATTATTCCCAAGGGCAAGTACTCTGTAAAATGAGCCTCAGACCCAGCTGAGGTGACTCAAAGGGGTTTTGTTTTTGGACAGCTCTCCCCTGTAAGTCCTGCTTTGTTCTTGGGGACTCAGATATTTGCCAGTTATTGGGTAAATGCAAAACGTCTGACTACGACAGAAATAAGCCTTCCATGGAATCATGAAGACTCAGCCAAAATTTAGCCGAGAGTGCAGCGAACATGAGATCTGAAGAGCCTTCGCCAACAAACTCCTGAGCCCAGGCTGAAATGTTTACTTGTACTGATACTCATTAAAATAGGTGGAATGCAAACCAGGGACAAACTAGTATTTGAAAGCCACCAGGAGTTTTCTTTTTGTTTTTGTTTTCCTTTTGCTTGAGGCGGAGGGAAGTTAGAGAATTTTAAATTATTAAAGCTGGAGAAGGAACATTTTCATTCTGTGGTTGAAATAGAATTATGTTTAGGTTAGATATCTTCTTTCCAGGAGGCATCACTGTAGCCAGTCTTTAGCTATGGAGATGGAAAGACTTTTTGCCTGAGGAAACAGACGCAAAGGCAGGGGCGGCAGGCTGAGATGGTATTCTGTTACTTGATGTAAACTCTGTCTTAGCCTTTGTTGGGGTGTGTCTGACTGTCTCTAAGTGTGCTCTTTCTTATTCTGAAGCTAAATGAACAGGACTGCTGGACCTGATAAAAGAAAGCACGAGGGAACAATTCAATCTTTATTTCCTAAAAAAATCATCAGATAATTCCATTTTCCTTTAACATATTTTCTTTTCCATCAATAGCTTAGAAAAATTTCAGCTTCATGACTAGATTTTTAATGCTATATGAGTTTTTCAGATTGTTGCCAAATTTGGGAAAAACTATTCAGTTTCACTCATAGAGGAGTTAAAAGATATCACGGCATTTCAAATTTTTTGTGAAGTGATTAAACACTTTTTGAACTGATAATATTCATTGACTAGTTTGTCACCAGTGTCCTTGTTTTCATGGTTATTGAGCTTATGTTATCTTTGCTCATGTCTTTTCATCAAATCTAAAATTTGGAACTTTTTAAGACATACTCATATGGTTCCTTCCTCATCATGAATGGAATTATCAAGCAACCTAAGGACTTTTTAAATTCTTCATTTCAAATTTATTACTCCCTTTTAATGAATTACTACTTTTAATATGATTTGAAGAAATATTTTGTTATATCTTTTTAAAATCAGAATAATTTCATTTGATAGTATTGTTCCTACACTTTGCTCTTGCTTCAAATTTCATTAACTTTTTAAAAAATCTGTGTTTTCCCTGCTGCTGCTGCTAAGTCACTTCAGTCGTGTCCGACTCTGTGTGACCCCATAGATGGCAGCCCACCAGGCTCCCCCGTCCCTGGGATTCTCCAGGCAAGAACACTGGAGTGGGTTGCCATTTCCTTCTCCAATGCATGAAAGTGAAAAGTGAAAATGAAGTCGCTCAGTCATGTCTGACTCTTAGCAACCACCTGGACTGCAGCCCACCAGGCTCCTCCACCCATGGGATTTTCCAGGCAAGAGTACTGGAGTGGGGTGCTATTGCCTTCTAATAATTTTAAAAGAAATGTCCTTGAGTTTAGGAACGAAGATCAACCTAAAGTATATCTGCATTCCCAGGATTTCCTGCAGTGATATCACCTTCCTCCAAACAGGGTATCTTCTTGCTCCAGAGGCAAAATTTTAAATCATAAAGTGAGTTCTCCATCCCAATTAACATATATACACTACTATGTATAAATGTGGTAATTAATGAGAACCCTTCATACTGTCCAAGAAGGGGGCAGCAGATGAGATGGTTAGATAGCATCACTGACTCAATGGACATGAATCTGAGCAAACTCTGGGAGACAGTGAAGGATGGGAAAGCCTAGTGTGCTGCAGTCTGTGAGGCCACAAAGAGTCAGAGACATCAGACATGACAGCAACTGAACAACGAGAACTTACTATATGGCACAGGGAAATCTCCTCAAAAAGTCTCTGGTACATGTATGCATATAGCTGATTCACTTAGCCATATAGCAGAAACTAACACAGCATTGTAAAGCAGCTAAATTCCAGAAACAGAAAAAGTGAGTTTTCAGATTCTAGATCTGCGGTTATATTGTTGTGAGCACATTTTGCTCCTCTTCATTGTTCAAGGCGGTCATGTTTGACTTATTTTAGGACGTATTGCACATTTCTACATAAAAGTGAACCTGGCACACTTTTTCTCAGCAGACAGAGATAAGGGTTTGCTAACCAAATAGCCAAAGGAAAATAGCTCTAACAATGTTCGTGTTCATTTGTGAGACTAGAATTAAAACAGGAAATAAAGTGATGTGCACTGTCTCTGCTTCTTTTTCTCTCTTCTCCTGGAGCATGGAAGGAAGTGCCGCCTCTTCCATGATTTCAGACACTAGAGAAAGCTTTATATAATCACTAATTCAGACAGCTTTCCATAAATCTCTGAGAAAAACACAGGAAAAAGCTTCAGAGTGGTCCGTGGGGATACTGAACTTGGATAGACGCCTGAGACTACATGTGACTCAGTGGAGACACATGTGACTCATTTATCCACAGAATTGCTTCTTTCCTGTGTGTTTTCTTACATGTCAGCTTCAGAAAGTCCTTCCACAAACATCTGACAAAGTTCTGGCATCATGCAGAAGTATCCCTGGGAGACAAATGACACCATACTCCTCATCTTTCTGTGGAAGAAAGACTATCTTCAAATTTTCTTTGGGCAGTGACTACCAGGAAGATGAACCTTTGGAGGCCGTGCTAATATAACACACTTCCTTATGTAAAACATCTGTCTTTAGGGCCCCAAATTAAATTTTCTCTTTTATTACTCAGTCATGATGAACTTAAAAGACTTTAATGAGATCTGCTTAGCATCTGTTAAAATAACATCCATTGACAACATTCTTATCTCTTTGGACTAAATGCAACTCTCAGATGACTGCATGGCTTTATCAACAGCTCCTCTGGATTTATCTCCCTTTTGTTGCTCTGATTTCTGGGTTCAGATCTCTTGCTCAGTTTTCACATTTGACAAGCTTCCTGTCTCAGTTTCACCCTTGCTTCCACATCTGTTTCTCACTTTTTTCCCCAGAAACAGATGTAGCCATTCCCAAAATTGATTTGCTAAATACGATTTATAAGGTCCATGCTTTCATGGATAAACTCTTTGGGGTCTATAAATCTTGGTGAAATCTTTAAGAAATAGTATTTTTATCCCAGTACTTGTTCTTCAAACACTTTTTGGAGTGTTTTGCTTTTAATTACTTACAGAAAAACATTTTAGGGAAAAAAGATGTCAGGTCCACTAATACAGAACAGTTACTTGGGTGAAGAACTGCATTTTGAATAGTAACAGCAGATGCAGATCAGGCATCCAAAATTCTGGGTTCAGAGACAGAACAGAAAGTGGAATGAAATAAAGGCTAAGGGAAGTGGATCCAGCTACTAGTATTCCTAGGAAAAAGACAATTGGTCAGGCCAAACTTGACTCACCTCAATTGCAGATGCTGCAATGGGAATATAGACACAAATACTTACAATCTGTCATGTTATGGCCCTCCTTCTTGTCTAAAGTTCTTTCAGTGTCAAAGTTGGATTTTGGCCACTGGTCTATGCTTAAGGGTTCTAGATGTTGAGGGCCAAGCAGGAGCAGGGTAGGACCTGCAGCATCAGCTCAGATTGGATACTCAGACCAGGGCCCAAGGAAAGGGGTATGGTTCTAGAATAAGTTGCACAGAAGGGAGCACATACAAAGACAAAATGACAGTGGGAGGCATAGAAATGGACATAGATTCACAGAATAACTCCAAGCCACCAGGCTGTTCAGGCTGAGCTACCAATTTCTTATTGATTCTTTTTACATCCACGGAGATAAATTCACATAAGAAAAGGAATTGATCCCTTCTCAAAAATACCCTAATAAATACATCAAAGTGGAAAAATTCATGTGCTTAAGGAGCTCAAATCTCTTCTCTTGCTCCTCCCCTCCTTCCAATATTATTGGCTTTTCTGCTAGAGCTCCTTGGTCCATGTTCCCAGGGCAACTCACAGGAGAGAATGAAAGATAAAATATGTCCGGAAAAATGTGTGGCACCCCTTCAGTCCCGGCCACAACTCCACACAGTATTCCTGTCCTATGCAGAAAAGGACCTTCCGCCTCCTCCCTGCCCCCACCCCCCAACTCCCACCCGATTTCTCTAAGTCTGGAATCCCAAACCAGTCAAGGAAATGCGGAAACAAAATTTAAGATGTGCTGAGTTGCTTCCTGGAGGGAAATGGAAGCTATAGCCCAAAACTAGAGCAAATGAGGCTTTTCCAAGCCCAAATGGGGAACTGTGATGAGGTAAGAAGAGCAGTACACCTTTGGGGAGTTCTTTTGAGTTTCTTATGTACCAAACTTAGCTTTGTGTGCGGGAGGGTGAGGGCTTGAACCCTTCTCTGCTTCTGGGCCCTTTCCACATGTTTACAACTGCTGCGGGTCCACGCCAAGTTCCTGCGATGTGTGTTAACACCTACCCTAGGGGCAAGAGCCCAGAGCAGCTGGCCAGCATGTGTTTCCAATGGGCTGGGGTATCTAAGAGTGCGTCCATGGGAGGGTCATAAAATACTTCACCCTGTCTTCCTTTTAATTCCTCCCTACACGTGCATGTGGGATTTGTGAGCTGAGTGTGTGAAACAGGAGGAGTGAAATGAAATCTGTCCCTGGAGTGAATGCAGAAGGTTCTTATTTGGGGAAGAAACAGAGAGAAACTTCTAGGTTCTTCAGATGGAGCAGTGACTCAATAGCTCATTGAATTGTGTTGTGGTGGGTATTAAAAATGGCCTTGGTTGTCTAATCTTTCAAAATATGTTTGACTTACAATTATTGCCACAATTCAAGAAGTATTGATAATTTGTTTTTTTTCTTTATTTTTCCTTCTTTTTCTTCCTTCCTTCCCTTCCTCCTTCTTTTTCACTCTCTCTCCCACTTCTCTCTCCCTCCCTTCCTCTTTCTCTTTCTTTTTTTTTTTTTAAGCCACCATTGTGCTCAAGATCCCTTTTGAGTTCCCTGTTTCAGGAATATACCAGAAGCACTGAAATGTTTCTTAGCATCTGTTTCTGCATAGGGATTGAATGATTTTAATCACTCGCGCAAATCTCCAATGAGCAGTGCCTGGCTGATTTGAAGCAGCTCTCTATTCCATCATGAACCAATCAAGCTCACAGTTAATATTTGAAATGTGGTAAAAAATAAAACATATCCTCTTTAAAGTTGGTTTTGAAATGCTGTTGAGACAACCAATAATTATTGTGCGCTCACTATATACATGGCCTAATATACACAAGATGCCAGACCTTCCTTGTCTTTGGTGGATCTGTTTTTCCAGGATATTGTTAGCACATTGCCCTGCACCCTCCCCACGCCCCTTGCCCTGCACCCTCCCCACGCCCCTTGCCCTGCACCCTCCCCACGCCCCTTGCCCACTCCCTATAATAGTCCACTTGCTACCTCAGGCACAGGGAGCAGGACTGTTTCACTGGAGCTGACTCATGTAAACAGTTCTAAGGATCTGAGCGCTGCAGCCATTTGTCCCCTTTGTCTCCATGGTCTGATGTCATTCACATCTGTATGTTCTCTGTTCTGTTCTGGAGTAACTTGAAACAAGATCTTTAAAACTTGATTATTTTGTTCTTATTCTCAAAAAGGAATTTAGCTGATTTTGACTCTCTTAATAAAGGAAGGTTTTGTAACAGTGAAGTTCAAGTAAAACGATTTAAATGGAAAAGAAAAAAAATGTGTGTAACGCCTTCTCTCCAAAAATGACTATAAGGGAATTCTTGTGTTTTATGAAGCAGTTAGTTATATCTTTGAGAAGATAAGTGAATTTTCTATTGTAAGGCTATAAAAAATAATACAGTAGATGAATACGGTGAGTTAATGTGCACAAAATAAGTAGCTATTAGCACTGTTTTACAAATGACAAAAATGATGATTAAAAGGTTATCAGTAACTTGTCCAAAGTCATACAGCTCTGGTCAGTAGTAGCACTGAGATTTGAGCTGCCTGTCATTTTTTTTTTTTTTTTTTTTTTTTGCTAATGGAATATCCCCATTGGAAAATTATTTCATCACTGTCTGACTAAAGACAATGAAATGATTTTTATATTTACATGTGGCTAGAAAATTTATCTAGGAAATGGCAACCCACCCCAGTGTTCTTGCCTGGAGAATCCCACGGATGGGGGAGCCTGGTGGGCTGCCGTCTATGGGGTTGCAGAGAGTCAGACATGACTGAAGTGACTTAGCAGGAGCAGATAATTTATCTAAGAAAAAGTACCAACTCAACTCCCCACATGGAATTATTTTAAGAGCTGAAATCATCCTAGTTATTCTTGAAAAGTGCTCCTCAATTGTAAGAAAAGAAAAAAAAGTTATGCTTTAATGAATTTATCAATTTAGGTCAAAATCATGAATATTGTTATTTTATAAGTCAGACATATACTTGATGATTTGTTAAAACCCTTTGTATATTAATGTTTTTATTTCATTTCTGTCCTTATTATATTTGAAATAATTTTTATTTTTCAAAAGCTACCATTTTGTTACAAAATTTTTATCACATATAGGCAAATTTTATTTTTTTGTTTTCATTGGATACAATAAGAAAACTACTTTTATAAAGACATAAGATCTGCTCCGGAGAAGGCAATGGCACCCCACTCCAGTACTCTTGCCTGGAAAATCCCATGAGTGGAGGAGCCTGGTAGGCTGCAGTCCATGGGGTCGCTGAGAATCGGATTCACTTTCACTTTTCATTTTCAAGCGTTGGAGAAGGGAAATGGCAACCCATTCCAGTGTTCTTGCCTGGAGAATCCCAGGGATGGGGGAGCCTAATGGGCTGCCGTCTATGGGGTCGCACAGAGTCGGACACGACTGAAGTGACTTAGCAGCAGCAAGATCTGCTCAGGAGTGATTCATTTTACCACATTTTACTCAGGAGCACATCAGGGTGAAAACAGAGGAGGAATTATTGAGAAGAAAAGTGTATGACTTTCAGTTTATATGCACATATTAGAAGAGAGGGCAAAAAGAGAGAAATGTAAAGGTTGCTGTGTTAGTTTCCAAAGACTGCCATAACAAATTTCTTCAAACTAGATGGCTTACAACAACTGAAGTGTATTCTCTCACAGCTCTGGAGGTTAGAAGTCTGAAATCAAGGTGTCACCAGGGCTTTGCTCCCTCTGGAGGCTCCTGGGAAGAATCCTTCCTGTCTCTTCCAGCTTCTTGCAGTTGCCAGCAATGCTCTCTGATTGTGGCGGCCTGTCTCCATCCTCACATGACCATCTTCCTTTTGTGTATGTCTGTGTCCAGATTTCTCTTTCCTTACAAGGGCACCAATCACTGGGTTAGGACACACTCTAATGACCTCATCTTCACTTGATTACATCTGCAAAGACCCTATGTCTAAATTAGGTCACATTCACAGGACCCGAGAGTTACGAACTGAACATCTCTTTTGGGCGGGAGGAGCATAATTTAATTCGTACAGTTGACACTGTAAAGGAAATAACTAGCGGTGTGAATATCAAGCAATCATCATTCTTCTCAGACAGTATGAATTCATGTATCTATATTTAGCATTTGTTTTGAAGAATAATAATTTGTTCGCTTACGTTGTCTCCTGCAACTCTGACCTGACCAGGTCAACCTAAAGAAGTGAGCCTGGATATGCACTGAAAATGCAAAACTCATGCCGTGTGCAGATAACTTGAATAATTCTCTTACTTATTACTTGTTGATCAGTAACAAAAGTTCTAAATAACTAAGGATAATTCATCTGTTATTTGGCTTTTGTTTTTGTTACTTCACCTTTTAATTGTACAAATAATTCACGAAGACTTCAAAACTTTCAAACATACAGAATGAAATTCAGCAAAAATTATACTACCCAACCCTGAACCTCTCTTTTAGTTTCTCAAGCAACTTCCCTTGAGGCAATCAGTTTCTTTTGCATGTATATATGTGTGTGTGTATGTATAGTACATAAAATCTTTTTTTTTTTTTAATACATTTGAGCTATATACATTGTTGTGTATCTTTTTTTTCCTCCTTGGTAATTACTTAATTCAGTATATATAAATCTGCCTCATTTATTTAATCATACATTACATTCCATTAGATGGATAATCTATAAGTTATTAATTTATATTTTTAAATTGAAAGATCATTTTCCTTTTTTGTTTGGTTGGCTTTTCCTTTTTAGCTAGTTTGTTTTTAGTTAAAGATGTTGCAACAAATATCCTTATACATGCTTGAAAATATGTGCAAGTGTGTTTTGGAATACATTTTTAAAAGTAAAATTTCTAGGATAAAGGATGTGTACATAATAAGTATTAGCAAATTGTCTTTCAATGGGATGATAAAATTTAACTTAGAGCTACAATGCAGGTTTTCTATTTCCCAGTTGTCTCATCAACTCAAAAAGTATCTGCTACTTTAATCTTTGCTAATGTGACAGGTGAAAAATTAAATCACACTTGTTATTTTATTTTGTATTTTCTTAATTATGAATGTGGTTGCCCCTTTTTCATCTACTTAAAAGCCATTTGGGCAGAAAAATATCTATTTAAGCAAATGGCCAAAACTGAAATAAATTAATTTTAAAAATAGCTTTAGATTGTAACCCAAATTATAGAATTATCTATGGGTCAATTCTGCTATAAATAAATGACAAAACATGGAGAAACATGTCTCCCATTCTGAAAAATTCCATATAATTTATGTAGATAGCCCCCTCACAGAAACAGAGCACAGTTGTTAGTCTTTTAAAATTATGATTTAATAAATTTTTAATGAAGATTAAGAAAACTAATGTTTAAAATACATTTAACTTTTCCAATTATACTATTATTGCTTGTAGTTTCTGATAGCTTTATAAAATGTTTATTCTACCCTAAAATTACACATTTTACAAAATTGTTCAGTTTTTCTATGATTTTTATGAATCACTTTCATATGCTCAACTCTTTGATATTTGTGACTTGAGTTTGGATCAAGAAATAAAGAGAGAATACAATTTTTGCCTATATGGTGAACTGTTTATTAAATAGTGCATTTTTTCCTTCACACATTGGAAATGTTTTCAGGATTATATTAAATTCTTATATGTTTTGTGGTCTCCATTTTGTTTTATTAATCTCTTAGTCCATTCATTGATCAATACAAAATATTTTAATGGTTCTAACTTTATAATATATTTTAATTTTGATAGATCTATTCCCCTTAGTTATTAAAAATATTTTAATATAAAAATTTTTGAATTAAAAATGTTTTTGTGAGATTTTTCTAGCAATGAAGCTTACTCATCTTTTCTCAAATGTGTAAAAAATTTGGTAAAAATAAGGAACATATTAAACATATATATTGTTTTAGAAATAACTAGTATATTTACAATAACATAAAAATAAGCTAACCAGTCAATGTGGTTCTACTTATTCAAATTTTCATAGCTTTCATAACTGCTGTTACTGTCTTTTCTTTAGATCATGCCTATTTGTAAATTTATTTTGTATGTGTATTTATTAGTTTTTGGTGCTATTTTGAACAGAATAATTTCTCACCATTAAATTTTTATACTGATTGTTTTTATTATGCATAAGATTATGACCAAGTCTTTATTAAATTTATAATAGTTAATGCACTTAATGTTTTATTGCATGTCATAGCTTTTGATTGCTTCTCTTTGCTTTCTAAGTATTCTAATTTGTTTATACTACCACTTTTTTTTTTTCTCTTTTGAATTGGTTTTTTTTGGCTGTGCCATACAGCTTGCTTAATCTTAGTTCCCTGACTAGGAATCGAACCTGTGCCTCCTGCAATGAAGTGTAGAACCTTAACCACTGGATTTCCAGGGGATTCTCCCCAAGAACTTTTTGATAAAAGTAGGAATAGTGAACACCTTTACCTCTGTTGCACTTTGCCTAGTATTTTACCATTCAGACACTGGGTTTTGGTTTGTAAACTTCTAAGGAAGTGACTGTGGAAGCCTCTATAGTCATATTTTATGAAGGATTTTTTTTTAACACAATAATGAAAGTTAAATTTTATTAAAGGTTTTTTTAGACTCTATGTACATGATATCCTCTGTTGATTTGGTAAGGTGATAAACTATTACTAGATATACTAACACTGCATTGCTCTTGAATTCCTGTTATGAATCTTTTCTTATATATCATTCATTTCAAGTGTGTTCTGTTTTTTGACATTTTATTTTACATTTTTTGCCTATGTGTTCATAAGTGAGATTAGTGTATAGATCTGTTTTACTGTGCTCTTCTAGTTTTTTTTTTAATGTAACCTGTTTTTATTTTTTAATTTTTATTTTTACTTTATTTTGCTTTACAATACTGTATTGGTTTTGCCATACATTGACATGAATCAGCCATGGGTCTACATGAGTTCCCAGTCCTGAACCCTCCTCCCACCTCCCACCCCATATCATCTCTCTGGATCATCCCCATGCACCAGCCCCAAGCATCCTGTATCCTGTATTGAACATAGACTGGCGATTCGTTTCTTACCTGATAGTATACATGTTTCAATGCCATTCTCGCAAATCATCCTACCCTCTCCCTCTCCCACAGAGTCTAAAAGTCCGTTCTATACATCTGTATCTCTTTTGCTGTCTCGCATAGAGGGTTATCATTACCATCTTTCTAAATTCCATATATATGTGTTAGTATACTGTATTGGTGTTTTCTTTCTGGCTTACTTCACTCTGTATAATATGCTCCAGTTTCATTCACCTCATTAGAACTGATTCAAATGTATTCTATTTAATGGCTGAGTAATAATCCATTGTGTATATGTACCACAGCTTTTTATCCATTCATCTGCTGATGGACATCTAGTTGTTTCCATGTCCTGGCTATTATAAACAGTGCTGCAGTGAACATTGGGGTACACGTGACTCTTTCAGTTCTGGTTTCCTCAGTGTGTATGCCCAGCAGTGGGATTGCTGGGTCATAAGGCAGTTCTATTTGCAATTTTTAAAGGAATCTCCACACTGTTTTCCATAGTGGCTGTACTAGTTTGCATTCCCATCAACAGTGTAAGAGGATTCCTTTTTCTCCACACCCGCTCCAACATTTACTGCTTGTAGACTTTTGGATCGCTGCCATTCTGACTGGTGTGAAATGGTACCTCATTGTGGTCTTGATTTGCATTTCTCTGATAATGAGTGATGTTGAGCATCTTTTCATGCGTTTGTTAGCCATCCGTATGTCTTCTTTGGAGAAATGTCTATCTAGTTCTTTGGCCCATTTTTTGATTGGGTCGTTTAGTTTTCTGGACTTGACCTGCATAAGTTGCTTTTTTTAAAACCAATGTTTCATTAGATTCATAAAAATATTCTGTGTACTCTCCTTTACTTTCTATGCACTAAAATATTTAACAGCATGAGAGAACTTTTCCTCAGAGGTTTAGTTAGAATCACTTGTGAAACTTCTTGGAAAAACAAATTCTGTGGACAAGAATTTTTATCTTTGACCCTATGTGGTGAGATTTTCCCTGTAGCTCAGATGGTAAAGAACCTGCCTGCAATGCCAGAAACGTGGGTTCGATCCCTTGGTCAGGAAGATCCTCTGGAGAAGGGAATGGCAATCCACTCCAGTATTCTTGCCTGGAGAATCCCATGGATAGAGGAGCCTGACGGGCTATAGTTTGTGGGGTCGCGAAGAGTCGGACATGACTGAGCAACTAACCCACACACACTCTGTGGTGAACTTGCTAATGTTTTTTCTTTTTATGTATATTTGATCCAACTCTGTTTATGACATAACTATTCAGAGAACCTTGGAGAACACGGTGTTACTGGTGTTTGGACAACTGAAATACTTTAAAGTAAACTGCAGCCCAGCAGACCCATTTTTTGTCCTTTCTGAGTTGACTGATGTCACCCTGCCGTCACTGGAATTGTTTCAAACTTTGTCATTAACAAAGCTGACATTTTCAAGTTCACTGTACTCCTGTGGGATGTCATATTAAACTGCCTTTGTATCAACTAGAAAAATGTGCATATATTATTCTCTTAGGAGTTTTATAGAATTAAATGTGTGTCAAAATAATTATTATTTAGTTTTAGCAGGAACTATTTATAAAAAGTATTAGAAAATATGTCCTCATCCTAACTGTTGTCATTAACTTTACAGATTGAGGTAGAAAAGGAGATTGAAAGCCTTTTGAAAGATCTACTTTCCTTGCTTCTTGTCTTTATTTGCACTATTTTTAGCCCACAAAAAATATGAAAGAGCACACCTCAAATCACCTAGAACCCAAAGGACACATACACGTTATTTTCCTTAACACTCCCATTTCAGAGATGAAGAAACTGAGGCGAAGAGGTTGCTGCACTGATGGTAGGAGACGTGGTCACCCTGTGGGGTGGTGGCTCTGCCCATAGGGTAGGGACACACAATGTTAGTGCCCCTCCAGGAATGCTTTTCTTACAGGGATAGACCCAGAATTATGGGACGTTAGGCTTCCGTACAGTTTTGAGGCACTCTGAATTTGCAAATATAATCAAACACAGGACAAAGTGCTGAAGAGCCTCAAAGAGCCTTGGACGGGACCTGCACACACGCATGGGGACCCCTCCTAGTCCTGCCGTTTAAATCCTTGGTGGATTCATGTTGATGTATGGCAAAACCAATACAATATTGTAAAGTAATTAGCTTCCAATTAAAATAAATAAATTTATATATATATATATATATATATATATATATATATATAAAGAGCCAGAAATCCTTGAACATCAGTTTGATTCTTTTTAAGCTGGTGTCTGAGTGACAATAGAAGTAATGTCCATCTTGAGTTTCTTCCTGTATCAGCCCAGGACTTTTGTTCTAACTACCCACCAGAAATTTTTTTTAAGCATCAGCTTGATTAGATTTTTTTAACTTCTGGTGTTCTTAGGTAATTTTCAAAAGTCCTAGTTGTGAGGTAAAGCTTCCTTGAGGGAAGCTATGTGTATTCATTCCATTCAAGGTCATGATCTCCTTGGGTTATTTTATTTAGCACTCCTGAGTATAACTTCAAGAGAGCAGGGCTACCTGAATAAATAGCACTAAAGCCCATTAGTACTTCTTTTAACTCCATAATAACATCTGCAGTGAATTTAGCTGTCACTGTCATACAGGGTGATATATGAAGCATCAAACATCAGATAGGCTCCTTCCTTCTGTGAAAAAGAGATGACTTTAAATCCTGAGGTTTTCTCTTCTGTAGGAGAGAAATGAGGGGACACAATGGAAGAAGGCACAATCCACATCTATTTATTTTCAGTTCATATATATGTGTGCGCGTGCGTGCGTGCGTGCGTGTGTGTGTGTGTGTGTGTGTGTGTGTATACTGAGAGAGAGGGAAAAAGAAGGAAAGATAGAGGAAGGTGGAGAGAAGAGAGAGAAGTCTGAAATATCAGTAAAAACAGCAGGGCAATCTTCATCCTGTGAAAGGGAACATTTCCCATTTTTAAAGTTCTATGTTGATGTTCAAATATTAAATAGCCATTAATATAACTCATATTTTCTACAAAACTTTCTTGATAAAATTCAAGGGATTAAACTTGTCTCTTGCTTCCCTGGTGTCTTAGGTTTTGTTTTTTTTCTTCATCATAAGGAAACATTTATTAAGTGCTTCTGCTGGACTTGTTAACAAATGCCATACCAGCTGAGGCCTTTTGCTGTCCATCGGAAGCTATCACAGCATTGGTAGTTGGCTATATTCCAATTTAAAATAAAAAGTTTAAAAAATAAAAATAAATGCCACACCAGGGACTTCCCTGGTGGTCCAGTGGCGAAGACTCCGAGTTCTCAATGCAGAAGGCCCAGATTTGATCCCTGGTCAGGGAGCTAGAGGCCACATGCTACAACTAAAAAGATCCCACAGTAAATACATACATACATACATACATAAACGCATACCATTTTTAAAATGCCATACCAAATTCTACCTCCTGGCAGGTAGAAAAAACTTTCATTCCCTGATGGGATTTTGGGACCAGATCTCTGCAGAGCTGTAGGGAGACAGTGAAACAGAGTGGAAGAGATTGTGAAGAAGGAATTCATAGGGCCTGGACTCCATCTCAGGCCTGTTCATGCTGATCATGCTCGGCCACCTTTCCAATGGACTCTAAACTCTGTGTTTAGTGCCTATGAAAACAACAACAGAAGGATAAGACCCCCTCCAGACAGGGGAACCTTGAAGATAGTATCTAGGTTACTCATCACCTAAGAGAAAGCATACACTAATCACCCCTTCCTCCAGACAGGCCATAAATTTTTCTGTATCTATCGGAGTGTAACCTCGGGTTTATTGATTATTGGCTGTTTGACTGTTTGAGCACATAGCACATGAATGATGGGGTTATTGGGATTGTATTTTCCTTGGTTTATGTAAGTCTCAAGGAATTTGGAGTGGTGGGTTCAGACACGTACACACGGGATATAAAAGATTTTCACAAATGCTGGTCGGGGTCCTGGGCTAAGAGGAAGACTCTGCCTGGGGCCCGCCGGTGGAATAAACTGCACTCCACTATCTACATTGTCCCTCTGAGTGAGTTTATTTCCCTGAACGCATGGCTACAACAATTGAACCTGAAAAAAAGATGACCTTTGGATTAAACTCTGTTATTTACTAGTTGTGTGATTTTAGACAACTCCCTTAACCTCACTGAGAATAAAAATACTAGGAGTTGGTAGGCTTAGGGGTAGCGTGTAAAGCTCTTGATACATAGAAGGTTCTCAGTAATGGTGTCATTATATTGTGACCTCTTGCTCCAGGGCTTAGAGCCTGTGAACCAAATGAGTTCTCATTCATATTAATGCCTGAGTTACACTTGCTGGACACATTCTCTCTATCCTCTCTTAATATCTCCCTCAGTTATTTCTAGAAGTCCCCAGGACAATAGCATTGAACCTGAGCTGAGAAACAAGCCCAGGCATGTTCTGTCATCTCATCAACCTCTCTCCACACTGCTCCTGCTGCCAGTGATTTTCAGGAAACATGACCTTACTACATCAAGACCAGCCTCCACAAGTGCCTTTCTAAGATCTCTGGATGCCAGAAGAGCAATGTGGGGTGAAGTGAGAGACAGGAAGGATGGGGTAGTAGTCAGGAATTTGGACTCACAGCTGTAGAGGAAGAAAAAGTTTTCCTCAGCCCTCTCAGGGTTCCTGAAAAGTGAAATCCACTCAGTCATGTTTGGCTGTTTGCAACCCCATGGACTGTACAGTCCATGGAATTCCCCAGACCAGAATACTGGAGTGAGTAGCCTTTACCTTCTCCAGGGGCTCTTCCCAACTCAGGGATCGAACCCAGGTCTCCCACATTGCAGGTGGTTTCTTAGGCTCCCTCAGTTCAGTTCAGTTTGTTGGGGAACCAGACTGGAGCCATGGCAGGCTCAACAGGTTGCACTAGGCCTAGGTTTTGAATTCTTGTAAACCTGGGTCATGATTCCAGGAGACTACCCTAGCAGGGTCCCACTCACTCTAGGATGAAGGGCCTGAGCTACTCCATCTTGTAAAAGAATTCCATCCTGCAAGGTCCCGGGCAAAAGAACTTTGGACGTTACCCAACCTAGGCCCACTATCCATAGCCAATCAACCCTCAGATTACCTAACCTAGCCCCACTGTACGCGAGCCAATCGGTCACTAGGCTAAACCTTCTGACTTTATGTTCAGGAGCTTGTGATTTACCTTGGAAGTAAATACCAATCAAGAATCTACACACAAATCCTATGGGTGGAAGTAACCAACCAGTTATCTGTCAACTTAAACACCCCTAAAGTGGCCAATCAGTTGTCCTCCTGCTTGAACACCCCTCTTGTACCCTTTTAGCTGATTAAATTCCCTATAAAAGCAGTGCAGCCCAAGACTCGGGGCTCCCTCCCTATAGCCGCTGCGTCGGTGCTGGGGGAGCCCTAGCTTGAGCTAGCAATAAACCCCTTTATGCTTTTGCATTGCCATGGATGTCTTATTTCTTAGTTTTGGGGACTCGGACTTTGGGCATAACACAGTTCTGTCTCTCAGTAGTGTCCGACTCTTTGCGACCCCATGAATCGCAGCACACCAGGCCTCCCTGTCCATTACCAACTCCCAGAGCCCACCCAAACCCATGTCCACTGAGTCAGTTATGCCATCCAACCATCTCATCCTCTGTCGTCCCCTTCTCCTCCTGCCCTCAACCTTTCCCAGCATCAAGGTCTTTTCAAATGAGTCAGATCTTCTCATCATGTGGCCAAAGTATTGGCTTTGGGGCTTCAACATCAATCCTTCCAATGAACACCCAGGATTGATCTCATTTAAGATGGACTGGTTGGATCTCCTTGCAGTCCAAGGCACTCTCAAGAGTCTTCTCCAACACCACAGTACAAAACCATCAGTTCTTCGGTGCTCAGCCTTCTTCACAGTCCAACTCTCACATCCATACATGACCACAGGAAAAACCATAGCCTTGACTAGATGGACCTTTGTTTGCAAAGTAATGTCTCTGCTTTTGAATATGCTATCTAGGTTGGTCATAACTTTCCTTCCAAGGAGTAAGCGTCTTTTAATTTCATGGCTGCAATCACCATCTGCAGTTATTTTGGAGCCCCAAAAGATAAAGTCTGACACTGTTTCCACTGTTTCCCCATCTATTTCCCATGAAGTGATGGGACGGGATCCCATGATCTTAGTTTTCTGAATATTGAGCTTTAAGCCAACTTTTTCACTCTTCTCTTTCACTTTCAACAAGAGGCTCTTTAGTTCTTCACTTTGTGCCATAAGGGTGGTGTCATCTGCATATTTGAGGTTATTGATATTTCTCCTGGCAATCTTGATTCCAGCTTGTGCTTTCTCCAGCCCATTATCATCCAATTATTGTTATTATTTGCCAACAAAGGTCCATAGTGTCAAAGCTATGTTTCTTCCAGTAGTCAGGTATCGATGTGAGGGCTGAACTATAAAGAATCCTGAGCACTGAAGAATTGATGCTTTTGAACTCTGGTGCTGGAGAAGACTCTTGAGAGTCCCTTGGACAGAAAGGAGATCAAACAAGTCAATCCTAAAGGAAATCACTCCTGAATGTTCATTGGAAAGACTTATGGTTGAAGCTGAGGCTCCAATACTTCAGCCACCTGATACAAAGAACTGACTCATTGGAAAAGCCCCTGATTACGAGAAAGATTGAAGGTGGGAGGAGAAGGGGGGGTGACAAAGTATGAGATGATTGAATGGCATCATCAACTCAATGGACATGAGAATGAGTGAACTCCGGGAGATAATGAAGGACAGGGAAGCTGGGCATGCTCCAGCACGTGGGATCATGAAGAACTGGACATGACTGAGTGACTGAACAACAAATTGTTCTTATTAATTTTATTTCAGAGATCGGATTTTCCCTAGCCACACATTCCCTCCTATTGTATGTTATATCAAGTGTAGAGACCTACCTAAAAGATCTCAGCAACATCTAGAGATCCTGAAGCAGTGAGAACAAGTGCTTCTAGAGGCACAGGTAATATAATTAGTAACAGAAAGACAAGAGCCAGCTTTACGGCATGCTAACCTCTTGGGTTAACCTCTTCCTCCCTCATAGCTCAGTCAGTAAAGAATCTTCCTGCAATACAGGAGACCCGGGTTCAATTCCTGGGTAGGGAAAATTCCCTGGAGAAGGAAATGGCCCACTCCAGTATTCTTGCCTGGAAAATCCCATGGACAGAGGATTCTGGCGGGCTACAGTCCATGGACTGGCAGGAGTCAGACACTATTTAGTGACTAAACCACCACCACCAAACTCCTGGGTAAGAGGTTGCTTTATGGTTGTCTTGGCAAAAAAAGTGCAGCATCCTCCATGTGCTTACAACAACCGATGTTTGTTTTTCCCCTCTTTACCAGGCTTCCGTTTCACTGTGGAAGTAGAAACTAAAGCAGCTTCCCAGGCACCTATCTGTATTGGCACCTGACCAATTTACTTTGCACCTGACCCCTAAAATATAGTATGAGGTATTACAGAGGATAAGTTTAAGAGCGACCAGGATGGAGAATTCTCTCCCCTCTGCACTCTCAAAGATTACATGCCTGAGCCAAAGAAGAGACTTGAGCTCATTCAGTAGAACATTTAATAAAGACTACATTTTTAGTCCTAAGTAAATGGATTTTCTGAAAGAGATGGGAATACCAGACCACCTGACCTGCCTCTTGAGAAATCCGTATGCAGGTCAGGAAGCCGCAGTTAGAACTGGACATGGAACAACAGACTGGTTCCAAATAGGAAAAGGAGGATATCAAGGCTATATATTGTCACCCTGCTTATTTAACTTATATGCAGAGTATATCATGAGAAACGCTGGACTGGAAGAAACACAAGCTGGAATCAAGATTGCTGGGAGAAATATCAATAACCTCAGATATGCAGACGACACCACCCTTATAGCAGAAAGCAAAGAGGGACTAAAAGCCTCTTGATGAAGTGAAAGAGGAGAGTAAAAAAGTTGGCTTAAAGCTCAGCATTCAGAAAACGAAGATCATGGCATCTGGTCCCATCACTTCATGGGAAATAGATGGGGAAATAGTGGAAACAGTGTCAGACTTTATTTTGGGGGGCTCTAAAATCACTGCAGATGGTGACTGCAGCCATGAAATTAGAAGACCCTTACTCCTTGGAAGGAAAGTTATGACCAACCTACACAGCATATTAAAAAGCAGAGACATTACTTTGCCAACAAAGGTCCGTCTAGTCAAGGCTATGGTTTTTCCAGTGGTCATGTATGTATGTGAGAGTTGGACTATGAAGAAGGCTGAGAGCCGAAGAATTGATGCTTTTGAACTGTGGTGTTGGAGAAGACCCTTGAGAGTCCCTTGGACAGCAAGGAAATCCAATCAATCCATTCTGAAGAAGATCAGCCCTGGGATTTATTTGGAAAGAATGATGTTGAAGCTGAAACTCCAGGACTTTGGCCACTTCCTGCAAATTGTTGACTCATTAGAAAAGACTGATGCTGGGAGGGATTGAGGACAGGAGGAGAAGGGGACGACAGAGGATGAGATGGCTGGATGGCATCACTGACTGGATGGACGTGAGTCTGAGTGAACTCTGGGAGTTGGTGATGGACAGGGAGGCCTGGCGTGTTGTGATTCATGGGGTCGCAGAGAGTTGGACATGACTGAGTGACTGAACTGAACTGAACTGAAATGGATTCAATTCTGTTTACTTAAGAAAAAGGCTTAATCCACAAAGTGATTGCTCTCATAGCAGTGTTCTTTTCACTGACCATGGTACATGAACCAGAAACTTTATACACTATAAACTCAGATTCTAAAGAGTGTGATTAGTGAGGGCAACAGAATTTAATATATGACCTTCACATTTAATAGACTCCATTTACCTTATGTGTCAAACAGGAACCTTCCCCCAGTTCAGCTCAGCCGTGTCCGACTCTTCTTGACCCCATGAATCTCAGGATGCCAGGCCTCCCTGTTCATCACCAACTCCCAGAGTTCACTCAGACTCATGTCCATCGAGTCTGTGATGCCATCCAGCCATCTCATCCTCTGTCGTCCCCTTCTCCTCCTGCCCCCAATCCCTCCCAGCATCAGAGTCTTTTCCAATGAGTCAACTCTTCACATGAGGTGGCCAAAGTACTAGAGTTTCAGCTTTAGCATCATTCCCTCCAAAGAAATCCCAGGGTTGATCTCCTTCAGAATGGACTGGTTGGATCTCCTTGCAGTCCAAGGGACTGTCACGAGTCTTCTCCAACACCACAGTTCAAAAGCATCAATTCTTCGGCACTCAGCCTTCTTCACAGTCCAACTTTCACATCCATACCTTCCCCCAACTGGTAGAAATTTGGAAATGTCCTTCTCAGTAGGGCCATTTCATAAGCAGCAGAGAATGGACCCCAGTAAGTTTCTCTGCTATTTCTAATTCTACTATAATTATAAAGGAATAGTCAAGCTTGTTTACACATTTAAAAATTGCTAGAATCAGGACTACAAATAATGAGTTTATGACATGACCTAATCATTTTTCTCCACCTGCATCTCAGTCTACAGACATTGATTCTAGGTCTTGTTAAAATATGAACTCAATTTAAATTTATTCCAGGAGAATAGAAGAAAAAACAGCAAGTAGAAGAAACAGATCCTGGAGTTATCTGCTGGATTAGAGAACTCTAAGACCTGTTTTTTCTTTATAAGCATTTTTCAACAAATAATTTGAATAATAATTTATGCTCAACCTGAAGTTAATTACTAACGTATTATAATTTACTAATACAGAATACTGGAAGTATTTTACTTTTGATTACATGAGCAACCCTAAAACTGTAAAATGTAGTTAAGAGAATGTTGATATGTGTTTTAAGGTAAAACAAGTGAAGATAAATCCTTGGCTGTGTCTTCTGCTTGGTTGTAAGAGGAAAACCTGAGAAACTTTTATAATTGTCCCCTTAATTTTGATATAATATCTTAATCATATTAACTTAGAGATCTCAGCCCCTTGAATGCTTTTATAAGGTATGCATACTCGGTCACTCAGTCATGCCCGACTCTTTACTACCCCATGGACTGTAGCCCACCAGGCTCCTCTACCCATGGGATATTGTGGACAGAAACACTGGAGTGGGTTGTCATTTCCTCCTCCAGGGGTTCTTCCCCACCCAGGGATTGACTTGGCATCTCCTGTGTCTCCTGCATTGGCAGGCAGATTCTTTACCACTGAGCCACCTGGGAAGCCATATATATTATAATGTAATGGGGCTGCAGATACTCCATGAGTAGTTTGCTTCTTTTTTGTTCACATGTATGTTTATAAGAGTATATGAAAAAGTGATTTTTTTCTTGATCAAGTAAGATTCATTTTTATAAGAGATGGTTAGTTGCCAGTTCCACAGAAATCTGTTTAAATAGTGTAGCTGAAGTCATAATCATATTTTCAATCAGTTGACTCAGAGCCCAGAAGTTTCAGTCCTTTGGTGAAATGTCCAAGTTAAATGGCCATTTAACGAAAATCCATGACTGAAAGCACAAGGGATTTGGCAAAGCAGAGATTGACAGAGTGACACTCTTATACACATAAAGGAGGTAGAATAAAAGCTGCTTTGTTGTCGGCTTTCTACCTCAACAGAATTTTAGTTTCAAGTGGAAGGACAACCAGTGCTTTCCAGGATATAAAGGAACCATCCTCTCACCCTCCTAAGTGAAGTCATCATTTAACATACACAGATAAGAGATCACTAAATACACAGACACACCAACAGAGGAAATGATTCAGGTTCTGACCTGAGGAAACAAGTGAACATAGCCTCTTATTTTTATGCGATTTTATGTGACTTGGCTGATTCATTCTCTATAACACTGTAACCAGTGAGTCTTCTCTGTCTTTCACAAATCCCTTGGCTAAGTTGGCAAGACTGATGACATAGCTCAAGTGACTTCTTTGAAGCAACCAAGATTGCCTTCACTTGGGGTGTTTTTATTTTTAGTTGTCTGAATGGCCAATGTCCAGAAATCAATCATATCACCATGTGGCCAACCTAATATAGTAATTATTGCAAAATAGGAATTGCATAATAGGTTCATTAGTAACCAGTCGACAAATAACCCATCTTTTCAGACTCATTCCCAAGGTGAAGCTAGTACTTGTTGGTTTCTGAAAACATTGCTATTTGAAAGCTTTTATTAAGATTTATTGATTAATTCACTTCAGTTCTTAATTAATTTGAAGAAATATTTATATTCAAATTTATTGACTACTGTGCAGTGTATGAATTTTCTCCACTCACTTTCTTTTAGTTTACTTAGTGGTTGTCTAATAGTTCATTAAATTTACCAAATTGAACAACTTAGAAACTTTTACATATTTTTTCTTTAAATAAAATAGAATATAACATTGTGAACATTCCTGTTACAAACTGAATGCTTATATCTTCGCAGAATTTACATGAAGCCCAAATGTGACAGGATTTAGAGATAGAGCCTGAAAGGAATGAAAAACGGTCCAATGAAGTCATCAAGGTAAGGCACTCACCTGATAGGCCTGAAGCCCCAGGTTGGGGAAGAGACCCAGAGCTCTCTCTTGGCCATGTGAAGCCCTCTGTAGGCCAGGAAGAGAGCTTTCTCTGGAAACCAGCACTTTGGTCTTGGTTTTACCGGTCTCTAGAACTGTGAGAAATATATTTCCATTGCTTGAGCCACCCAGCCTATGGCACTTTGTTACAGCAGCCCAAGCTGAATAATGGGCTTCCCAGGTGGCACTGGCAGTGAAGGAACCACCTGCCAGGGCAGGAGCTCTAGGAGCTGTGGATTCCATCTCTAGGTCCGGAAGATCCCGGAAAAGGGCATGGCAACCCACTCCAGTACTCTTGCCTGGAGAACCCCATGGCCAGAGAAGCCTGGTGGGCTAGAGTCTGCTGAACAGTACAGTCCTCTAAAGAAGGTTTTACCTGTCTTCTTAGATTTTGATGTATTAACTTCCTTGATCAGCACACAGTTTGTAATATCTGATTTATACACCTCTTTGTTAATGAAAATTATTTAGAATAGGGGTTTTAACATTTGTAATTAAATTATTTTTGTTAATTTAAAATTTGTTCATTTAATTTAAAAGCTATGTTTGCATAATACATATAGGACTATGTTTAATTTAAAAATTGTGTTTACATTATACATTTACATTTCCTAAATGTACGCATACATTTAGGAAGGAGAAATCATAAGGGCATAGCTAAATAGTCTGTTACAAAGTAAACATGCCCATGTAACCACACCCATTGATAAAACAGCATTGCAACCACACAGTATTGCCAGCATCCCAGAAGAAACTCGCATCCCAGAAGAAACTCGCATCCCAAAGCATCCTCCACTCTCCTTCCAAGAATAGTCACTATTCTCACTTCTAATACCATAAATTAGCTTTGTCTGTTTTTGAAGTTCATAGAAATTGAATCATAAGATATATATTTGCATGTGTCTAGCTTCTTTTGATTGATATTCATTATTGCCCTAAATTGTTCTTTTGTTAATTTCCATTGCTTTGTAGCTTTCAATTAAGGGAATTTAAAAAATTATTCATTCTGATGTTGACAAGGTATTTCTATTGTCTCCTTTGGGGAACTATTTCAAATGCTGCTGTTGTGAATATTCTTGTACATGTGCTTACATGCAAGTATGCATGAATTTCTTTTGGCTACATACTTAGGAATAATAGCTGGGACTTTCACAGAAAATGCGGAAATATTTTCCAAGTGATGGTATTACTTTGCAGTTAGCAATGAATGAGCAAACTCATTGCTTTTTATTTCATAATAACTTTTTATTTACAGTCTTTTAAATTTTCATCATTCTGGAAGGTGTATAATGTCTTGAGGTGGTTTTAATTTGGATTTCCCAGAAGGCTGAGGTTGAATACTCTTTCAAATGTTTGTAGGCCATTTGATTATGTATTTTGTAAAATTTTTGTTCAGTTTTCTTGCTTACGTGTCTATTGAATTAGCTATATTTTCCCTATTGATTTGTGGCAGCATGGGTGTGGGTGTGTGTAGGTCATAAGTCCTTTGTCTGTATCACCATCTTTGCAAATACATCCTTGACTTCCATTTTTACTCAATGGTGGCTTCTGATGAAGAGGTCCTGATCTTATGTATTACATTTTATCAATATTTTCTTTATGATTTCTATTTGTAAGTACTGCTTAGAATATCTTCTTCTACTTAAAGGACATGAAGTTCTCCTCTATTTATATCTTCTAAATGCTTTATTGTTTTACCTTTTATATTCAGAAGATGTGAGTAGAGGTCAATTTTAATTTTTCCAACTGGATGGTCAATAGACTGAGTATCATTAATTGACAAGACTATCATTTCCTCACTGCTGGGTTGTGTCACCTCTGTCATAAATGAAATATCCATATGTTCCCAAGTCTGTTTCTGAACTCCCATCTGTTTAAGTGGTCTTTTTGTGTCTTTATACCACTCTTAACATTTTTCTACTCTTAATATAATTATTACATTGAATATCTTCTAGAACATCTTATAGGATAAATTTTTCTCTTCATTGTCTTTTTCATCTTACATTTCTATATACAATTTAGTATCAGGTGGTTAAATCACAAATTTTGTTCAGAGTTTGTTTGGATTGCTCTAAATCCTAAAATAAGTTTGAGTACAATGGCGTTAATAGTATAAATATGATGTGTGTGTTTAATTTTACTTTGTCTAATAATAATCATTTTTGTTTATGTTATTTTCCTGAACTTTCATCCATTTTGTACACCCATAGCTAAAATAGGTCTCTTGTAAGTTGGGTACAATTAGGCTTTGTTCCTATCAAAACTGAACATCTTTCAGTGTATTTAGCTTTCTCATAATTAATATGATTAGTGATATACTTGAGTTTAAATTTATATTATTACGTTTATGTCTCTGACATTGTCTCAATCTGTGTTGTTTTTTCTCTCATTTCTCACCTCTCTGGATTTTTTTTTTAACCCAAGTTTTAAGAATTATTCAACTTTCCCCCTCTACTAACCTTTTAATTATTGTTAGTCATGCTACTACATAGCACTCCTTCAGCAGTTACCTTAAAATTTGTAACATATCCATAATGTCTCAAATTCTAAATAATTTAGTACTTTTACCAAATCCCTGTCAGTGTAAGCACCTTTGAACACTTAGACCATTTGCTAACTTCCCATATTTTACAATATTACTTTCATGAATTTTTATTTTCTTTGTCAAGCTTCTCAACAAATTATTATTATTTCTTTAAATATTCAATATGCCTTAAGATATTATGACCCTTTCCATTGCACTTTATCCCTTCTTGCATATCCAAACCAACATCCAAGATTAGTGTTTCTCTGCCTGAAGATACCCTTTATTGTTTGCCTCCAAGTGTATCTGCTGCTGCTGAATCCTTTCAATTTATATTTGTCTGAAAACGTCTTCATCCTGACCTCATTTTTTCCACTGATATATCCACTAATAGTAGAACTGAGTTGGTAGTTACTTGCTTTCATTGCTTTGAAGATGCCATTCCATTGTCTTCTAGTTTCCATTGTTTATGGTGAAAAGTCCGTCTCCAGGCATCATTACAGCTTGACTGCAGAGGTCCCATTTTACTTCCTCTTTCATCAACAGTCACTTAAGTAAATCTTTGTTTTTCATTCTCTTTGAAAAAATTCTTAGTGTTGGGTCTGTTTTCCTGACTTAATTGTGTCCGATATAGTGCAGTTATTTTAAATTTTATATCTTATCATTCCAACATCTGTTGGTTGATTCTTCATTTTATTGATAGATTGTGTTGTTTTCTGTATACCTGGGTTATTTTTTTTTGAGTGCTGCATACTGTCTATGAAAAATTATACAGATAATTTAAGAATCTGCATCTTGTATCCAGCTGTGGAACTGGCAAGCTTTTCCTTTAAAGGCCATATAGTAAATATTACTGACTTTGTAAGTCATGTGATCTTTGTGCAATTCCTCAGCTTTGCCTTTGTGGTATAAAAGCAGCCATTGACAATACATAAATGAATGACTGAGTCTGGCTGTGTTCCAATAAATCTTTATTTAAAAGACAAACAGTGGGCTGCATTGGGTTCAAGGTCTATAGTTTGCTGACTCTCGTTCTAGAGAGGTTTTACTTCTGTCTCTGATAAGAGAGTAAGCTAGGACTGCTAGCAATGTGATGTTACTTTATTTCAATCAGGTGAGGTGAGGTGAGGTGAAGTCGCTCGGTCGTGTCCGACTCTTTGTGACCCCGTGGACTGTAATCTATTAGGCTTCTCGGTCCATGGGATTCTCCAAGCAAGAATACTGGAGTGGATTGCCGTTTCCTTCTGCAGGGGATCTTCCCAATGCAGGGATCGAACCCCGGTCTCCTGCATTGGAGGCAGACACTTTAACCTCTGAGCCACCAGGGAAGCCCTTTTCAATCAGGAATTGAGATAATTCAAAACTAGACTTATGTTCTTATAATGGCTGATGTGTATCTAGTTCATACAAAACTTTAGAGCCTAGGACAGTGCTTCTCAGCCTTGTTGCTATTTTTCGGGCCAGGTGATTCTTCTGTTCCTGCCCAGTCTAGGTCCTTACAGAATGTTTAGCAGCACCCCTAACCTCTAACCCTTAGATTGCTACTAGTGTGCCTCCTTCCATTTATGACAACTAAAAATGTCTATAGACTGCCAGAATTTCCCTCATTCAAACCACTAAGGGTACCCTAATTATCAGACTTGAACCCCACCATTACTTTTCTTACAGCCCCCAGTGTTATGTACCTCAAAAACTCTGTTCGAGTTCTCAACTTTCAGCCACTTCTTTAAGAATGGAATGAACACTCTAGTGTAAAATCACCCCAGATGTTAGCACCCTCTCTGGATTTCTTTCTTCTTGATCTTGACACATTCTTTTCTTTTTTTTCCCTTGTAGTTTTTCTAGTTTCTATTTCAGATTATTTTTCCAGGTTAAGTAGTCTCTGGTACTAAAAGTGGAACTCCCAATGCATCATACTTTTAATGGACTTTTAAAAACAATTGCTATAAATTTAAAGGGATATTATAATTTTGTTATGTTCTATATTTCATTAGACCTAATTGACAATGATAAATTGGTATATTTGTTCTGTATAGTTTCAATAGATTCCAGTTATACTAAACATTAAATTTCATTTATTATAGAACTTTTTTCTATGTACATTAATCAGTTAATTCTAGTTCATTAACAAACTTAAAATTAAATAATTCAATTTCCATGGGAAAATAGAGAACTGCTATATTTCTAAATTGATTTTGAAAAGCCTATAGTATAATTGAATCTTGACATAATTTATGTTAATCAGAATTTAGTACTAAAATAAAACATGCAGATCAGTTGAGGATAGTAGATTTGAAATGGGGAAAATGATTTAAGTAAAAATTACTAGCAAAAATTAAGCTTTGGTCATTTCTTAGGATGGTGATAATTGAGTTTGTTGAAGAGTTTTTAATTATGTGATTATTAAAGAATTATGTGTTCAATATATCTGGTTTTTTAATTAACAACCTGTGTGACTGTGGGTCTATTCATTTAGCTTTTCTGGGATTCAGTTTTATTGTATGCCTCCATAAAATAAATGTTAGCAAATATTTTTGAACACATATCATGGAAGGCATTATTCTATATATTTTATATATATTGACTTGGAGAAGGCAATGGCACCCCACGCCAGTACTCTTGCCTGGAAAATCCCATGGGCGGAGGAGCCTGGTGGGCTGCAGTCCATGGGGTCACTAAGGGTCTGATATGACTGAGCGACTTCACTTTCACTTTTCACTTTCATGCATTGGAGAAGGAAATGGCAACTCACTCCAGTGTTCTTGCCTGGAGAATCCCTGGGACAGGGGAGCCTGGTGGGCTGCTGTCTGTTTAGCCTTTCTGGGACTCAGTTTTATTGTATGCCTCCATAAAATAAATGTTAGCAAATATTTTTTGAACACATATCATGCAAGGCATTATTCCATGTATTTTATATATATTAACTAGGATAACCCACAAAAGAACTATTTGAGATTGGTATGGTTCTTATACCCACAGTTTAGATTAGGAAATGAATTTATGAATGCAGTGCTTACATTTGGTATAATATGACTGAAGATTAGAATTGGAATTTTAGCATGATTAATTCCATGTAACTTATGTAGTTACTATCAAATAACTCCTCTTGCATGTAACTTTGCAAAATCTCATAAGATATCTTAAAAATAACATAGTAAAATACCTTGGCCAGTAATATTTTAGATCATCATTGTCCTCAAATTTTTGGATATGCCCATATATTAAAATCTAAAACTATCAATACTAGCATTCTTTTACTGCTTTTAAGGAAAGATTTACCCAGTGGGCTTCCCTGATGATTCAGATGGTGAAGAATTTGCCTGCAATGCAGTTTGATCCCTAGGTTGGGAAGATTCCCTGGAGAAGGAAATGGCAACCCATTCCAGTATTCTTGCCTGGAGAATTCCATGGACAGAGGAGCCTGGTGGGCTATAGTGCACAGGGTTGAAAACAGTTAAGAGTCAGACATGACTGAGCAACTTTCACTTTTATGTCAAAGTAATTCTTACATTTTCTTAATCAGACTACTTTCCTCCAAACTAGGGACTTCAAAAATAATTTACTGTGGCTTGTCATCTGCAATTGACAACTTCCTATAGTCCTATACTTGAGTTTCAGCTAACTGCCCTGTGGCTCAGCACGTAAAGAATCTGCCTGCAATGCGGGAGGCCAGGTTTCGATCCCTGGGTTGGGAAGATCCCCTGGAGAAGGGTAAGGCTACCCACTCCATTATCATGGCCTAGAGGACTCCATGGACTGTATTCCATGGACTCACAAAGAGTCAGACATGACTGAGTGACTTTCACTTTAACTGCAGAAAAAGAAAAATTGCTTTAAATTCTTTATTCTAGAAAGGTTAATTTAGGCAATTTTCAAAAATCAGATTGAGAAATTATAAAGCCATATTTTAAAAAAATTAATTTGCTCACTAACAATTGTTATGACCTAAATCATAAACTGCAAGGAGATCCAACCAGTCCATCCTAAAGGAGATCAGTCCTGGGTGTTCATTGGAAGGACTGATGCTAAAGTTGAAACTCCAATACTTTGGCCACCTCATGCAAAGAGTTGGCTCATTGGAAAATACCTTGATGCTGGGAGGGATTGGGGGCAGGAGGAGAAGGGGCCAACAGAGGATGAAATGGTTGGTTAGCATCACTGACTCGATGGACATGAGTTTGAGTGAACTCCAGGAGTTGGTGATGGACAGGGAGGCCTGGCATGCTGTGATTCATGGGGTCGCAAAGAGTCAGACATGACGGAGCGACTAGACTGAACTGAACTGAACTGAACTTAAATCATAAACATTATGTATGTGCTTTGAATGACTTATACATATTCACGGTAGAAAATTTAAAAGGTTTCTAGTGAAAGGTGTTTGTCTCCATAGGTTCCATTACATAGGAAATTAGGCAAGTTGAGAACTATAGCAAACTAATTTTAAAGGAGAATCTTCCATACAAGTTTCTTACATTATCTTCAGACAGTACATCACAGGTTTTTAAAGTTAACACATCAGTTTTTTGTTCAACAATTATTTATTCAAGCATAGTTCAGGAGACACTGAGGCCAGCAGTTTTCAATTTGATATACAACAGATTCAAGAGGAAGTTTAAAAAAAAAAAATCCTAGAATATTGCCAAACCAACTAATTAAAAATCTAGAAGAGGAGCTGTTCAGACAATAGATTATTTTTTTTTAACTCCCTAGTGGATTCTGATAGGTACCAGATTAAACATGGTACCCTGTACTGTGAGACAGATAAAGATAGGTTCAGAATCAGCTCTTTTCTCCAAATATTAATACACAAATGGGTGAAATACACACAGTGAATTATAAATATTTTAAAACTGGCTATCTGAACAAAAAGCTTTAATTTGTAGCATTTGCTGATTTTCACGGTATAAACACTTTCATCACGGCCAATTTCAAGCTAACAACATGACTCACTGAATGCAAAGCTTGGAAGACATATGAAAATGACACTATAGTATTTCTACCATCCAATGATAACACACATAAATACCTGAAGAACACAGATAATAACAATACACAGTAAAATAATTAGGGAGTATGAGTTTTGACTATTTGTTTAAGCAACAAAATTATTAAATTATATTTTAAATATAATTTAATTGTAAGTTACATAATTTAATATTTAATAATGTCTCCCTATAACAACCAGCTCACTAAACCCTACAACATTTAAAAATTGGTTCTTGAGAGCCTGTACAATCCATTTCCTCTAATACATTGTGAAATATGAAGTACAATAGAATCCTGGAAATAAATAAGCACTATGGAAGCTCATTTTCTCCTTTGCTCCTGAAAGCCACTTAGTGGATGTAGTGGAAGGCATATTATTTCCTTTTGACTGATGAGGATATCAAGTTTCATAGAGATTTCAATTTGTCCCCTCCTGAGAAAGCCACAGGGCCGGACCAGAACACCATCATCTGTCTCCCATTCAGTCTCACCCACACACTTTTTTAGAATCATCTTAGAAAAAAAGAAAACTAATTGAGGGACTTTTTTCAGAAGAAAATTTTAACTATTGATATACCTATATTTAAAACTTGTCTAAGCAACTCCTTCCTGATCATTGAAGAGATTTCTTTATAAAGATGAAGTTTAGAATAATATTTCACACAGAAGCTCTAGCTCTTACTTTATGCCCTTGTTAGTGATGTGAAGATGGTAAAAGGAACGTAAGTTTTGCTCCCTACACTCAAGAAACGTTGAGTCTTATGTATTGCGTCACTGTGTTGTATGCCTGAAACTAACATAACCTTGTATATCAACTATACTTCCACTTGGGGGTGGTGGGTCGAGCTGTTCAGTAAGAGAAATCTTCATCCCCGACCAGGGATCTAACCTGTGCCCCCTGCATTGAGAGTTCAGAGTCTTAACCACTGGACTGCCAGGGAAGTCCTATACTTCAGTTTATTTTAATCCTCCCAAAAATCTAATGGAGATTTGTTCTTATGCCTCTACTTGAATGTGACTCAGCTAAAACATGTCTATTTTTGTGTATGTGTGAATCTGCTTCAGCTTCTCTCCCAACCTCTTTATTCTAGGTTCTGAACTTCCAGTTTTCTTCCATTCCTGAGAAGACTTCGGATTGGCCAGCTGATAACCAAAAGCTTTGGTCACTGGCGGGACTTCAGGTTGGCTGCTCTCGGTCAAGTTCCGATAACAGATTCTATTCCCTCACTGGCCTTTGTAGTAGAGGTTATAGCAAGCTTTCTCCTTTCCTGGGCAGGCAGGCAGGCTAGTTGACATTTCTAAGTACAGATAGAATAAGAACAGAAATGCAAAAAAGAAAAGTGCAAGATTTCCAACGTCTGAGGTTCAGTTAGTGGCTGTATTAGATCAGAACACATGGCCATTCAGAAGAAACAAATGACTTGCCTGATATCCTGTAGCAAGTTAACACTAAACACCAAAACTCTATTGTACACAAAAGTATCAAATCATTTTATTATTTTGGTAACACAGTTGCTTCTAAAAAATGGTCTTTATATTAATATACTGTCTTCATAAAGTTTCCAAAAATTCCCTTTCTGTTTTATGAGTTTTATATCTTTGCTTTTTTGTTCAGTGGCTATTTTGTGTTTTAAAGTGTGAGCTCAGAGGTCAAGAACATGGTTTGGCTCAATTTCATTTATTGTTCACTGTGGTTCCACATCACAATGAAAGCCAATGGAGAATTCTTTCTTTTTTTTTTTTTCTTTTTTAGTAATCATTATCTGAAGATGCCAATAGCTTTCATAACTTTTCCCAGAAAGACTTTCCCTAAAGGAAACTGGGGAGCTTGGTTGTATGTTATTTAGGTCATTTAATCAGAAAGCAAATCATCTGTCTTTGATCATGCCCTTGCCAGAAGACCCCTAACTCATTACTGTGCTATTAATGAGGCTGGATTTTAAAGCAGGTGTTGTTAAGTGCAATCAGAGCAGCTTTATTAAGCCGCAAATTGTCTTGCGATGACAAAGGAAGTCAGATTGGTCCATGCTCAGTTAACCTTTGTCTATATGCATGACTTGGCTGATTAAACAGCAATTGATAATGACCTTCAGTCTGGCAAAGTTGGAAAAAGGTGATGCCTGATGCTGGCGTTCATTGTATGTGATGCGAGTGACAGCCAGGCAATCTCTTTAATTTAGAAATCTATAATGCAATTTCTAAATTAACTAATATCACAGTGCAATGAGCAACTAATTTATGTGTATTAAACTGATATTTTGATGTGTGTGTTATTTCAGAGGAGAAACATGGTTGCAAAGAGAGAGTTAACATCGAGTCAAAGTACCTTTGACTAGCCATCCCTAGTAGTAAGAAAAAGTAGACTGAAAGATAAAGGACAGTTGTTTTTTGGAGATTATTAATTTATTTAACAAGCATACTGGGCTCCTAATATGCTGAAGACCTGGCCTGGTGAATTAAACACAGAAGCTGCTTCTCAGAGCTTACAATGGGTGATAGACAGGAACATTAATTTTATTACAATTTATTCAGTGCAACAGCAGTTTATCATTAGTAAGTGAGAAGAATGCTGTCATTCTCAGGACCTTACTGACTCCAAAATGTGGAAGGATAATCAGGGCTGTGGGGGAAATTGTAATTTATTGAGTACCTAGTATATGCTAGGTACTTTGTTCACATTACCCCTCTGAATCCAAGTAACAATTCTTAGGTAAATATTTAATTTCATAGAGGAGAAAACAGTTCATTCTATTGCCCAAAGTCAGTCAAGTGGTAAGTAAGTAGCACAGCCAGAATTTGAAATGGAGCTCTGTTTGTCTCTAAACACACAGCATCCTGAGGAAACACTTAAGATAAATGGAAATAAGAGTCAACATCAAATTAGGTATCATTGGTGCTGCATGTGTATGTTTGTGTTTGTGTGTGTGTGTGTTCTAGGTTGCTTGTTGCCTGGTTTGGGAATACATGGGTCACATTATCTTGGAATCAGTATTAAACAGTGGCAGCTGTCTCATGATTTCATAAATTTCTCTGTATTTTTGAAAGTTCATCTTCATGAACAGGCATGTAATATCTTCACTATGTATCACATCCTTTGCATAAAGGATTCACATCCTTAATGGCTCAGATGGTAAAGCATCTGTCTACAATGCGGGAGACCCGGGTTCGAGCCCTGGGTTGGGAAGATCCCCTGGAGAAGGAAATGGTGACCCCTCCGCCCACTCCAGGGAGCCTAGTAGGCTACAGTCTATGGGGTCGCAAAGAGACTGAGTGACTTTACTTGGCATAAAGAAGGCTTTACAAAGTCTCCTATTAAAATGTAAGTAGTGGGAGATTGTGTTCACCTGTGGCTGATTCATGTCAATGTATGGCAAAACAAATACAGTATTGTAATTTAAAAAATAAATTAATTTAAAAAATAATAATTAAAAAAATAAAAAATAAAAATAAAAACAAATTTTGAGAGTCACTTTTGGACGGTAAAAAAAAAAAAAAAAAAATGTAAGTAGTCCAGAGAAGGTTGTAACTTGAAATTTTGCTAACACTTACACTTCCCAGCTTGGGCCTGAGGATGCTTTTTTTCTGGTATATGTTAAGAGATGTGCCAGGAAAAGTGTCTAGCCAGGCTCATATAGGTTTGTTTAACTGTTCAGCAAAATTAGAGAGGCTTCTTTTTACTGCAAGACCTTTCAGAGCCTTTAATATGCTAATGAAGTATTGTGACTTTCCAAGGATAGGATTTGGTATTCGGCATTTCCCAAGTTTTCTTGACCATGAGGCTCTTTGTTCTTTGAGCACCAATTAACACTCACAAGAATTAGTGTGTACAGAAAAGAGTGAGCTCCCCGCTTTATAAAAAATTTAACAACCAAGTCACAGCTTAGAGAAGGCAGAAAGATGAAAGAACACTAATATAAGAAATATAGGAAAGTTCAATGATCAGTTTACTTTTTCATAACTTTGCAAGACCTTGTTGTAAGCATTTAAATGCTGGAAAAACCTTAGTGAATGATATGATCACTTCTGACATAAATATAAATGATATCTAAATTACCTAAACCAAACATCAATCATTACTCTAAATATTGGTTCCGTTTCTCTGAGTCCTGCATTTCCTGATTTTGAGATTATATAAAGGTAATCAAAAGTTTAGTAGACTATATGTAACATGGGACTTTGAAATGAACTTCAAGCTTACTAAGAATTGCCTAAGACCCATAAAAGTATGAATTACCTGCAGCTCTGTTAGCTGTATTGTTCTAGATCATCCCTGGTTGCATTTGTCGAATCACCTTTCAGAACCATATTTTTAAAACTACCAACCCACAAACAAAATCTCTGATGATGCTGTCAGGGTCAACTGTCAATCTTTCCTCACCAGGTTAACATCTCTTTGGTCCTCTCCAGGCTCCTCCACTTTCTGCCCCTGCTCTGTAACATTCTATTTCTGCCCTCACATTCATCTCACTGGTTGCTTCCTGCTATCATTGCTAGGAAACCAGTTAATATCAGATACTAAAACTCTCCATTTGCAAGGGCAAATGTTAAATTATAGGCTATCTCTACCACTCCAAGTGCATTTGCTATATTATAATTGTTATTGCTAACAGCGCTTCCTGTTCTTGTCCTGTTACTGTATTAATGTATCACACTAACTGTGGGAGCCTTGAATTACCCTTGAAGCCACTGGAATCTTTCCAAGCATGCACTATAATAGTCTCATTGCCTGGAAATGGCTTCAACTCAAAGGGAAGAAGGCTGCTTTGAAGACTGTCTGAGAATTGTCATATTTAAGAAGGGAACAAGTTCACTTGCCACCAATTCATAATTATTTTTTCCATTTAAATATTTTCCAGACTTCCTCAGAAGACCACTTAGTTCTATCCACTTTAAAGAAGTCCTATTTCTTCCTATTTAATCTGTCACTTTTGCAGCAAAAAATCCCAAAATAACGTGATAAAAAATAGTAAGTGGCATTAATTGCAATGAGGCCGCCTGTTTGGCACAATGACAATCGCAGTTGACTTCCACATACAGGCTGAAGTAAAAGTGAAAGTGGTAGTCAGTCATCTGTGTTCAACTCTTTGCGACCCCATGGACTATAGCCTGCCAGGCTCCTCTGTCCATGGATTTCTCCCAGGCAAGAAAACTAGAGTGGGTAGCCATTCCCTTCTCCAGGGGATCTTCCCAACTCAACGATGGAACCCAAGTCTCCTGCATTGCAGGCAGATTCTTTACCATCTGACCCACCAGGGAAGCCCCATACAGGCTAATGACCAGCGCATGGATGGGGATGGTGCCTGATCATTGGCCTTCTGATGAAATAGGCCTGGGAAATGACCCACATGAAAAGTTTTGTAGGACAGAGCAGGACTTATTCAAGTTTTCCTTCAAGGCCATTCATGTCCTTCTCAGATAGTGAACAGGTTTGAGTAAGTATTATTTTATAGGCTGAGCAATCACAGATTGTGACTTGGATAGGTGAAAATTATTTGGGGGAAGAGGATAAGAAAAATGCACTTTAGCTGATAGATATTTCAATTTTCCCGAGGAAAAAGTGAGTGTACCAGCTCATAATCATCTTAGTAAATTACATTTCAATGCTGAGTCATTGGCACAGAAGTGAGGTGATACTTGGCCCTTGGAAAGGTAAATTACACAGCTGTATTATCCAAATCTCTGTATTAAAAATGACTTAGGGGAACTGTGAAAGGAACTTAAGCCACGCAGGAAAACTTGAAGAGTTTACAGTTACCTTTTAGAAAGGAAAATGAGTCCACAGATCTAAGGAAGAATCTCCAGGAAATATTTGCACTGGAAGTAACATTGCCATAAATGATTGCCTTGTTTTAACCTTTCCCAGATTTTCTCATGTGACTATCAAATGGATAAAAGGATGCAAAATGCAAGATGGCATCTCTGAGACTCATTTAGCTGAATTGACTAAAATTACAACTGTGTTGCTGCTTAAGTCTATTCATCCTCTTTATCAGTCTTTTCACTTCATAGTTAAGTGAGAAGCAGTGTGATGCTAGGACGGTGGTTCTCAAAATGTGATTCCCAGACCAGCCACATCAGCTCATCTGGGAACATGTTAGAAAAGCAAATGCTGGGACTCTAGTTACATCAGCTAAATGAGAAACTGGTGATGGGGAGTATCTGCTAGAATAGATACTCCCTGTGATCCTCATCCAAGCTGTAGTTAGAGAACATTCCCATGCAGAAGCTCTGTGAAATTAGGAAACTAATTCACCAAATCAGCTAGGTGAGCATAAACAAAGTCTCCAACTTCTCTGAAGTTAATTTCTTATCAGCATATTGAGGAGTGTGAGTTACGTAATTTCTGATTGTGTAATTCTATATTATTACTCACACATTAATATAAAAATTCCTGCATAGCAGCACTATTTACAATGCCCAAGACGTAGAAGCAACCTAAATCTCCATTGACAGATGAATGGATAAAGAAGACATGTTTATGAGTGGAATATTGCTCAGCCTTTAAAAAGAATGAAATAATGCCATTTGCAGGAATGTGGATGGACCTAGAAATTATACTAAATGAAGTCAGACAGAGAAAGACAAATGTCTATATGATTCCGCTTATATGTGGAATCTAAAAAAAAAAAGACACAAAACAGAAATAATTTCCAATCATAGGAAACAAACTTACGGTTACCAAAGAGAAAAGGAAAAGAGGGATAAATTGAGAATTTGGGAATAGCAGATACATACTACTATATGTAAAACAGATACACAATAAGAGCCTACTGTATAACATAGAGAACTATACTCAATATCTTGTAATAAACTGCAATGGAAAAGAACATGAAAAAGAATATATATATGAATATATATACAAATATATATAACTGAATCATTTTGCTGTACATCTGAAACATAAATCAACTATATTTCAATTAAAAAAATTAAAATTCCACCGTAATAGCTCAGTGTTGAAAGTTTAGGTTCTGAAGGTAGAAAGCCATGATTTCAAATCCCTACCATACCCCAATAGCTATATCTTTCTTCTTATGTTAAGCCTCTCAGAGCCTTGATTTCCTCATCTGTAAACTGCAGGTAATAATAGTGCTTAAGTCATAGATTTTTGGAAGTTAAATGAGCTAATGTATGTGGAGTACTTAGCATGGTAAGTGGCATATAAGGGCTCAATAAAGGATAATTATCATTGTTTGGAACTAGAGGTCTGAAAAACAGAGACATCCAATTTTCAAAATCATAGAATTAGACAAAGGACTTCCATTGGAAGCCCTGTGAGGAAAGACCGCATGTTTCAGAACAAATGGGCATGATTAACTTCAGTTACTTGCAACTAATTGATCCATGCAATTAAAAAAATATTCATCAACATTTAAGATTTCCATTCTTCTACAGAGGAAAAAAGTATGTGCATTTCCCCTCACATTATTTGGTTAAACTGCAATTGTTTTAAAATATAGAGCGAGAGAGGTGGTAAAATTTGGGTGGAACAATGAGATGCTAGTATAATGATAATGATTTTTCTTTTTTTTCTGAGCAGCTTTATTTTCATTTGATCCAAAGAAGAAAACACAATTGATTGGGCTAGATTTGCAAACAGTCAACAAGGAAATCATGCATTAATTTTTTCCATGAAAGCGTGATGCTGCTCCTATTTATCTGTGTTTATCGCGGCACCAGACGGTCTGATTGGGAAAGTGCTCCGAAGCAGGAGAGCCCGGGAAGCGGGCGCTAATAGACGCCTATTTAGTGTCAGGTGTTCGGTATCAGACAAGCTTTGTTGACCTTGTTCCTATACACAATGAATCTGTGTGGAGAGCTGTGTGCAGCAGCGGCTCGGCCTCTGTTTTACTTCTTAATTTCTTTCACAGCATCAAAAGGCTTTTCTATTCAAAAGCTTTTCTTTTTCTTTACTCCTGAGCCTCTGCAATTGAGGCAGAACTGCAATCTACCAGCAGCAGCTTTTGTTCTGGCCTTTCAGGAGGCTGGGGAACAGTATGAGTCCTTCCTAATTAGCCCGAGAACCAATGAAATCCTTCGCCAAGCCAGGAGAGGCTGCAATCCCACAGCCCAAGTGGCAGAAAAGGGGGAAAGGCCTCTTTAATTAAGGCCCAACAAAACCAAGTTTAAAAATGGTATTTTGCTCTCTACAAATGTCTTTTTTTAAATCCCTGTAAATGCTGGCACTTACGCATGCTTTTAAATTGTGCCTTCAGTTGTGCCAGTGGACTGGTGTTCTGCTTTGGCTAAAGACTGCAGAAATTTTGGCCCACAAGCTTGTACGACCCAGCAGCTCTAGGCTGCATCTGTGTTTGCCTTTCACAAGAAGCCCAGAATGTGCTAGAGGCAATGAGCTGATCATCAGGAGATGGTCTGCACTTACAAAATGATGTGAACAGCCATATCTTCCCAAGTGGCTCAGTAGTAAAGAATCTATCTGCCAGTGCAGGAGACATAAGAGATGCCTGTTTGATCCCTGGGTCAGGAAGATCCCCTGGAGGAGGGCGTGGCAACCCACTCCAATACTCTTGCCTGGAGAATCCCATGGACAGAGGAGCCTGGCGGCAGCTATAGTCCATGGGGTCACAAAGAGTCAGACAGTACTGAAGCAACTTAGCATACACACATGGGATGTTCACAAATGTCATTGCCCTGCTGATGCCATATATTAATTTAATTAGTATGTCTCTGTTTCCTGTCTCTCTGTTATGTCTTGCAAACTTACAGCATTTATTTTTTTCTGTGGTGAGCCCTTTGTGGCTTAATATGTTTAGGTTTAGACGCTGTCTTTGAATGTGCTACTATGCATGATCATTCTGGTCTGCCTTTTAGGTATGCCCTAATTTTGCAGTAGCAAATATGTGTGAATGATTAGGTTATGTTCTTTATTTTCAAGCTACAAATTCTTTCCTCCAATTTTATAAATTATAAACATCATTGTAAAAAGAAATTTAATGCAGAACATCACAAGAAATAATATTTATTTATTTTTATTTTCTATTTTTTTATTGAAGCTTAGTTGATTTACAGCATTATGCTAGTTTCAGGTGTACAGCCTAGTGATTCAGTGTTTTTGTAGATTATACTCCATTAAAAGCTATTACAAAATAATGGCTATAATTCCCTGTGCTGTACAATATATCCCTGCCCGTTGTTTATCTATTTTCTATATCGTAGTTTGTATCTCTTAGTCCCAAAGTTCTCTCTTCTCCCTCTCTCTGTCATCTCTCAACTGCTAAACCATGCATTTGTTTTCTCTATCTGTGAGTCTATTTCTGTTTTGCTATATACATTCTTGTGTTTTATTTTTTAATTTCCATATATAAGTGATATCCTATATTTGTCTTTATCTGACTTATTTCATTAAACATAATGTTCCCTGGGTCCTTCTGTGTTGTTGGAAAGGGCAAAATTTCATTCATTTTATGGTTGAGTAATATTCTACTGTATCTATATATCTCACACCTTCTTTATCCATTCATCTATTGGTGGAACTTGGGTTGCCTCTGTATCATGGTTATTGTAAATAGTGCTGTTATTAAAACCAAGCAGTATCCTTTGGGGTTTCTGGGCACAGAAAACCTTTCTATGTGCCCCTCCCCCCAGTTTCTTTATTACAAGAAATAGGCTTTATTCAGGCTCCTTGGAGAAGGCAATGGCACCCCACTCCAGTACTCTTGCTTGGAAAATCTCATGGATGGAGGAGCCTGGTGGGCTGCAGTCCATGGGGTCGCTGAGAGTTGGACACAACTCAGTGACTTCCCTTTCACTTTTTACTTTCATGCATTGGAGAAGGAAACGGCAACCCACTCCAGTGTTCTTGCCTGGAGAATCCCAGGGACCGGCGGAGCCCTGGTGAGCTGCCGTCTATGGGATCGCACAGAGTCGGACACGAATGAAGCAACTTAGCAGCAGCAGCAGGCTCCTTGGCCTTCTCTGAGTTCCAACAAGTAGGTTCAAATGATTGCTAATCAATGGAAGGAGTGGATGCAGAGGAAAGGGAGAAGCAATTAAGAAAAAAATGGTGCAGCCCTGGGACAGGGTCCTGGTTCCCTCTCAAGGGGTATACATAACAATATCCTTGAGCTGTTTGTCAGATACTGAAACCCGCACCAGGTGGGAAGGGTTAACTGCACGCTGCTCACAAGCATGTATGCCCCAGACCAGCCAGAACCAGGCTGATGCAGACTCCCACTTAGCTCACCACCAGCCAATCAGAAGAAAGTCCACAAGCTGATCATGCCTTTTGAAACATTACTTAAAACTCCTCACTACCCTCTTTGGGTTTGGACACAATATTGAGGATGTTAGCCTACTGTGGCCCTCTTTGCCTGGCAAAGCAAAAAGCTGTTCTTTTCAACTTCACCCAAAACTCTGTCTCCAAGGTTTAGTTGGTGCTGGAGGTTCAGGGGCCAGATTTACTGTGAGTATTGGGGTGCATGAATCTTTTTGAATGACTGCTTTTGTTTTTCCCTGATGTATACCCAGGAGTGAAATTGCTAGATCATACAGTAGCTCTTGTTTTAATTTTGAAAGACCCCCATATTGTTTTCCACAGTGACTGTATCAATTTACATTCCCACCAATAGTGTAGAAGGGTTCTCTTTTCTCCACATTCTAGCCAACATTCGTTATTTGCAGACTTTCTCTTCATATGACCATCTTATGAATGAAGGTGTGACAATTAAACGCAATGTAAGCCAGTAGAGATGTTTCTACTGATAAGGCTAGTGTAGGCAAATCCATGGTTCCTGATGATCCAAGGGGCAGAAGCATTGTGTAACAAGAATGCAGAGTTTAAGAAGTATGGAGTGGAGCTTGAGGTGAGGTTTGGACGTTCACAGAAACATATCAAGCAGGCAGAGGGAAATGTGGCTGAGAGCTTGCGAGTAATCCTCAGGGTGAAGTTGTACAGGTGGGACCCATGCATCTGAGGGAGCCCCTGGAGCTGTTAGCATGGGTGAGGAGGCACCGAGAAAGCCACCTTGGTGTTCACCTATATCTAGAGGTAAAAAGAAGAAGAGCATTCATGAAAAAATCTTGGGGGTAGCGCTTAAAGGAGGAAAACCCAGATTCTACATACAGCACAATGGGAAGACATGGTGAGAATGTTACAAGAGAGTGAGGGAGCTGTGTGAAAGGAGGCTGCCACCAGGTCTGGCAAGGCGCCGGGTACAATCATACAGTGATGACATACTTTCACATGCGTGAACTTACTGAATTCTGCCAGTAACCCAATAAAGCATGCTTGGGAAACAGGATAAATTTCAACAATTTGCTCACAGTCATACACTTTATAAGTGGTGGAACTGTCCAGTTGAGATCTGTCTGATTCTAAGGCCCAGGCTAAGAGTGTTAAATCCAAGTACAGAAATTCATAGAAAATAAGTGAAAAGGGAGAAAAGAAAAGTCAGTTTTGAGATCATTGGTATCTTTGAATGATAGGTGTCTGTCAGAAGAAAGGGAGCTTTAAGGGGAAAAGGTAACGAGGATATTTGTTTCTAACTTCATTCTGTAGACAGACTCTAGGTCCATTCATGTCTCTACAAATGACCCAATTTCATTCCCTTTTATGGCTGAGTAATATTCCATTATATACATTTATACCACATCTTCTTTACTCATTCCTCTGTTGATGGACATTTAGGTTGCTTCTATGTCCTGGATACTGTAAATAGTACTGCAATGAACATCAAGGTGCTGTGTCATTTTGAATTAGAACAGATAGATGTGAAATCTAGAAAAATGGCACAGATGAACTTATTTGCAGAGCAGGTATGGAGACAGAGAATGGACTTGTGGGTACAGTAAGGGTGTGGGATGGATTGGGATATTGGGATTGACACATGCACTGCCATGAATAAATTAGCTAGTGGGAAGCTGCCATCGAGCACAGAGAGCTCAGCATGGTGCTCTGTGGTGACCTAGGAGGGTGGGGTGGGGGCAATAGGGGAGCCTCAAGAGGCAGGGGATATATGTATACATATAGCTGACGTGTACCATGGGAGAGAGAAATAGATTCAAGAGATTAGATCTGATAGACTGGGTGCCTGACGAATTATGGCTAGAGGTCCGTGAGATTGTACAGGAGGAGGTGATCAAAACCATCCCAAAGAAAAAGAAAGGCAAAAAGGCAAAATGGTTGTCTGAGGGAGAGTTACAAATAGCTGAGAAAAGAAGAGAAGTGAAAGACAAGGGAGAAGAGGAAAGATATACTCATCTGAATGCAGAGTTACAAAGAATAGCAAGGAGATATAAGAAAGCCGTTCTAAGTGAAGAATGCAAAGAAATTGAGAAAAACAATAGAATGGGCGAGACCAGAGATCTCTTCAAGAAAATTAGATATCAAGGGAACATTTCATGCAAAGATGGGCACAATAAAGTATAGAAACAATAATGAACCTAACAGAAGCAGAAGATATTAAAAAGAGGTGGCAAGAATACACAGAAGTCCTATACAAAAATGACCTTAATGACTCAGACAACCATGATGGTGTGAGCACTCACCTAGAGCCAGATATCTTGGAGTAAGAAGTCAAGTGGGTCTTAGGAAGCATCACCAGGAACAAAGCTAGTGGAGGTGATGAAATTCCAGCTGAGCTATTTCAAATCCTAAAAGATGATGCTGTGAAAGCACTGCACTCAATATGCCAGAAAATTTGGAAAACTCAGGAGTGGCCACAGGATCAGAAAAGATCAGTTGTCGTTCCAATCCCAAAGAAAGGCAATACTGCACAGTTGCACTCATTTCAAAGCTAGCAAAGTAATGCTCAAAATTCTCCAAGTGAGCCTTCAACAGTACGTGAACAGAGAACTTCCAGATGTACAAACCAGATTTAGAAAATGCAAAGTAACCAGATATCAACCAATAACTACTGCATCATAGAAAAAGCAAGAGAATTCCAGAAAAATATCTATTTCTGCTTCATTGACAACTTAAAACTTTTGACTATGTAGATCACAAGTTGTGGAAAATTCTTAAGAGACAGGAATACCAAATGACCTTACCTGCGTCTGAGAAACCTGTATACAGGTCAAGAAGCAGTAGTTAGAATCAGACACAGAACATTGAACTGATTCCAAGTTGGGAAAGGACTACATCAAGGCTGTACATTGTCACCCAGCTTATTTAACTTATATACAGAGTACATCATGAGAAATACTGGGCTGGATGAAACACAAGCTGGAATCAAGATTGCCGGGAGAAATATCAATAACCTCAGATATGCAGATGACACCATCCTTATGGCAGAAAATGAAAAGGAGAGTGAAAAAGCTGGTTTAAAACTCAGCATTCAAAAAACTAAGATCATGGCATCCGGTCCCATCACTTCATGGCAAAAGATGGGGAAACAATGGAAACAGTGAGAGACTTTATTTTCTTGGGCTCCAAAATCACTGCAGATGGTGACTTACAGCCATGAAATTAAAAGATGCTTGCTTATTGGAGGAAAAGTTATGACCAAACTAGACAGCATATTAAAAAGCAAAGACATTACTTTGCCAGCAAAGGTCCATCTAGTCAAGGCTATGGTTTTTCCAGTAGTCATGTATGGATATGAGAGTTGGACTCTAAAGAAAGCTGAGCACTGAAGAATTGATACTTTTGAACTGTGGTGTTGGAGAAGACTCTTGAGAGTGTCTTGGATGGCAAGGAGATCCAACCAGTCCATCCTAAAGGAAATCAGTTCTGAATATTCATTGGAATGAGTGATGCTGAAGCTGGAACGCCAATACTTTGGCCACCTGATGTGAAGAACTGACTCACTGGAAAAGACCCTGATGCTGGGAAAGATTGAAGATGGGAGGAGAAGAGGATGACAGAAGATGAGATGGTTGGATGGCATCACCGACTCAATGGAATGAGTTTGAATAAAGTCTGGGAGCTGGTGATGGACAGGGAGGCCTAGTGTGCTGCAGTCCATGGGTCGCCAAGAGTCTGACACGACTGAGTGACCGAACTGAATTCAATATAGTTTGGAACTTTGTGACACCATGGCAAGTAGGACATGACTGAACAACAAAGCAGAGCACACAGATTGAAACGTGTCAATACCAAACTGCAAGTGATAAGGGCACTCTGCTGGAAGAAGCAAAGGGAGCAGACACAGAAGTGATGCAAGAAATTACAGGGTTGGCTATAGCTTCAGCAGTTGCTTTATTTGGGAAAGCCTAGTCTTCTGTTTGTGATTGACTGTTCTCAAGTTTCAACTTCTTAATCTTGAGGCATTTACCAAAATTGACTCTGGCTTAGATTTCTCTGGTTTACTCAGCTGCCAAGGCATTATGGCCACAGTCTTCTGGCTTCCTGTCTTAATTACTTTAACAATATCAGTTCTTCCCTTCCTGATTTCACATTTTGTAATACAATGAGCAACTCTCTTTCTCTCTAACCATCATGTTTATATCAATTCAAATATTAACCATACGAGCCTCTTATTGAAGTCCTTTAAAACATTCACCATATTGTTCTCATTCAAGTGCCTGAATGCTCATCTGATTTTGAAACTCAGAAACTGCCTGCCAGTCTGAGGTTGATGTCCAGAGGAAAGAAGCTAAGAAAGAATATAGGTCCAGAGTTGAGTCAGTTGTCCTGTTGTGTTTGTTGCATCCATCATGATGGCTTTGGGTGGCTGTGAACCAAGAGCAAAAGCTATGTCTCTGTAGGAGAGCAGACAGGAACAGTGATGAGGCTCCTTCCACAGTGTTCTTTAGCACATCCAATCTCATCAGTAAAGCGGCCCAGGATCAATGCTGGATTGGCAAAGCAAGAACCTTCGTAAGCCTAACCCAGGATGCTTAATGCAGGAGCCCAGGTAAGTAGAGAAGAGCTGGCGGGCCTGGGCTGGAGCCATCCACCGGTGTGCTTCTTCTGGAAGGGTCACCTCACCTGAAGTGATGAGCAAAAATGTGGCAGACTCTGTGAAGCCTGCTGAGATTAGGAGGCTGTGTTCTAAGAAGATTTTACAGTAGCAGTGAAGCCATCTCCCAGCTGCTGAGAATGTGGCGAATCAGACTCTGCCCTCAGATGCCAAAGGTAAGGCTGCTAAGCCCTGGCAAAGAAGGAGAAGTTATTACAAGGAAATTGCCAAGAAAAACTTCCTGGTGGGGCCCACTCCTGTGTGTATCTGTGGTGGAAAGTGGAGGGCCAAAGTGGGTCATCTATAGGAACCACTTCAATAGTGGGACCATTTCTAGAGCACTAGGTTCTAGATGTTTTAGGATTAGGTAGACTTGGTTAAAGTAGAATCATTGTTTGTTTTTAATCAGTTAATTTTATTGATTTAGTTATGGGGTTTGGGGTTTTGTTAAGACTTTTTTCACAGCAGTTTTAGGTTTGAAGCACTATTGAGGGGAAGGCACGGAGATTTCCCATATGCCCTGCCCCACTCCTGCACAGCCTTCCCCATCATCAGCATCTCCAGTGGCCCCACTCCTGCACAGCCTTCCCCATCATCAGCATCTCCAGTGGCCCCACTCCTGCACAGCCTTCCCCGTCATCAGCATTTCCCAGTGGCCCCACTCCTGCACAGCCTTCCCCATCATCAGCGTCTTCCAGTGGCCCCACTCCTGCACAGCCTTCCCCATCATCAGCATCTCCAGTGGCCCCACCCCTGCACAGCCTTCCCCGTCATCAGCATCTCCCAGTGGCCCCACTCCTGCACAGCCTTCCCCATCATCAGCGTCTCCCAGTGGCCCCACTCCTGCACACGCCTTCCCCACCATCAGCATCTCCCAGTGCCACAGCATAATCACCCACAGACCATAGTTTACTTTTGCATTCATTATTGGAGTTCTGCATTTTATGGGATTGAGCAAATATATGATGATAATAGTATCCATCATTAGCATAGCACATAGACTAGCTTCACTGTCCCCAAAGTCCTGTGTGCTCTGCCTGTTCATCTCTCCCCACCTACTGACCCTGCCAACCACTGATCTTTTTACCACATCCATAGTTTGGTCTTTTCCAGAATGTCCTATAGTTGGAATCATACAGTATTTATCTTTTCAGACTGGCTTGATTAACTTAGTGACATGCATTTTAAGATTTCTCCATGTCTTTTCATGACTTGATAGAACTTTACTCCCCAGTGTTGAGTAATATTCCATTATCTAGATGTAAACACAGTCTATTTATTTATTAATCTACTGAAAGACATCCTGGTTGCTTCTGGCTTTTGGCAGTTACGAATAAAGCTGATATGATTATCTGTGTGCAGGTTTTTACATGGCAATCAAGGGTTTTTATTTTGTGATTTACATTATATTTTGTTTTCTCCAGTTTTCTACTTTGTCCCTCTTGCACATGGGCTTTCTAAATCTGTTTTTATTTATTTACTTATTTTTTCTTTCTAGGATATGATTTTGTTTTTAAACTGAGACAAAAATTTTTTTCCCAATCACAGTCAGAAATGGACGGTCATTGCATCATTCTGCATCATTCCCAAATAAAGGTTAAAAATGAAAATAAATTATGATCTTCAGCTTCAGGCCCAAGTCTAATTGGGCAATGGTGCACTTGTGTTTTTCTGGTTCTCTTTAAATTGAAATATAGTATGTGTAGTATGAAAAAAAAGATTAATAACAAAGCAGCAAGCCACTAAAGGCAGGCCAAATTGACTTCTTTATTATAGTCTGTCAAAGTAGTAATTGATATAAAGTGTGGAAAGAATTTGTGAGAGAAGTCAGAAGAGATTTCAAGGTAGAACCAGAAATGAGTGAAGAGAAATACTAGGCTTAAAGCATTTCAAAAGGACCATTTTATACCGTTCTTTCACTGAGATTTTTATTTTGGCTGTTAACTCGGTACATTTCTTTGACTCCCTAATATAATTCAGTGCTGAAATTATAAAGAGATGATTCTTGGGCCATCTTCAGTGGTACACTTTCCAGTTCATTTGACAAGTCTTTGTACCCCCTTAGAGGCTTGACATCATAAATACTCAGTACATGCCTCTTGGACAAATAACTGCGCACAAACATGTAAAGCAAGCCTGGCTTCACTGAGTGGCACTCAAAATGATTTCAGGGGACATCTCATTTCTCGCCATCACTTATATTTTCTGTCTCTGTCTCTCCCTTCTTCTCTCCCTCTTTTCTTTCTTCCCTCTCATTTCTTTTTGTTGTTGTTGTTGTTGTCTTTCTTTTATAAAATTAATTACTTTTTTAAAACTTTTAATTTTGTATTAGAATGTAACTGATTAACGGTGTTGTAATAGTTTCAGGTGGACAGCAAAGGGACTCAGCTATACATACATATGTATCCGTTCTCTCCAGAACTCCCCTCCCATTGAAGCTGCCACACAACGCTGAGCAGAATTTCCTGTGCTGGAGAAGGCAATGGCACCCCATTCCAGTACTCTTGCCTGGAAAATCCCATGGATGGAGGAGCCTGGTGGGTTGCAGTGCATGGGGTCGCTAAGAGTTGGACACAGCTGAGCGACTTCACTTTGACTTTTCACTTTCATGCATTGGAGAAGGAAATGGCAACCCACTCCAGTGTTCTTGCCTGGAGAATCCCAGGGATGGGGGAGCTCGGTGGGCTGCCATCTATGGGGTCACAAAGAGTTGGACATGACTGAAGCGACTTAGCAGCAGCAGCAGCAGCATACAGTATAGTACCTTATTGGTTATTATCCATTTCAAATATAGCAGCGTGCATGTTGATCCCAAACTCCCTAACTATCCCTTTCCCATCCCTCCACCCTGGCCACCATAAATGTATCCTCTGGCAGTCCAGAGGTTAAGGTTCTGCACTTTCAGTGCAAGAGGCATAGGTTCAGTCCCCAGTCTGGGGAATGAAGATCCTGCATGCTACATGGTGTGGCCAAAGAAGTGAAAAAAATGATTTTCCTTCTTTTTCTACTCCATGTCTTCAAGTGCTTTTGCCATTTGCCTGTAATTTACTTAATGCCCGCCCCCTCAAACCCCAGGGGATAGCATATAGTGACACTGGGGATCCCAGGGCTCTGGGGAGTGTCCAGCTGGCTGGCTGGATCACTCACAATCATAACTGGGATGACTGGCATTTCCATAGCTGTGCTTGTTTGGAGTGAATTTTCTACAGTCGCTCTGTCCTAGATATCGAATATGTTTGCCTCCATGTATTCTACAAACCAGTTGGATAACTACTCACACTGAAATTCTGAAGAGATTATGAAAATTGAAACAATGTAGGGGCAAAATAGCATGTTTTACAGAGGGTGAGATTCTGTTAATGGCATGGTGTAATCTATACACTGCCTTATGGTCCTGTGTTCTCTGAGGAGTATCTGAAATCTATGAGATATTTCTATATCACAGTTCACATTGGTCTCTCAAAATCCCTCTGCAGACATCAGTTACATAATAGATCAAGGGCTCCCCGTGCTTTCATTCTTGCAGCAAGTGCTCTGGAAGATTACATTTCTCTGTCTTGCGTCACTGAAGTCCTGAGATTAAAGTTCTCCAGGGAAGGCATGCCAGCATCCTTAGAGAGTTTGGCCTATGCGTTTTGAATTTCAAAGAGAGGGGGAAATAGCTAATAATTTATTCACAATCAAGATCTATACCCCAATAGCCCAGTTCTGCCTCTTTCTTAGAGTTTCTTTTCCTTTCTGCCCCTTCTCTTGCTGACACCTTCAGAAAGACTTAGTCTTCATTGGTTCCCACAGAGAGCCTACAAGTGATAAACACTTCAGCTTTGAAGAGTTGACTTAACCCTCCCTCTGCCCCTCCTTTATATACAGGTATATACTTTTCTCCTGAATTCTGTTTCTCAGTATTAATTAGCAATAATGTGAACTGAAGTCCTAATTTTTATAAGAATCTGTATACATGCTTTTTAATTTGAAATACAGTTGAACTGACTATTTTATATTTCTGTTTCTCAAAACATACAAAATCAAGCTAGTGTTTACTTATGTTGAGAGTTCACTTTATAAATCTTCCAAGATTAAATCGCCCCTATTCTCACACTCCAGTTGGTAATCTTAGGTAGAAAAAAATTCATTTCCATGGTATACTCTGACCACTGCTGTATGGTGCAACTTTCTGTGATGATAAAAATGTTTAGTATCTGCATTGCTCAATTCAATCATCAGTACCCATATGTGGCTAATGAATGCAGCATATGAACTTTTGTGGTATATATATATATGTTTTCTTTTTCCATGTAAAACAGAATGTAAGTAAAGATGAAAGAATGTATTTCTGGCTACAAGAACAAAATATTAGTAAATCTATCTCCCAGAGGCACCCAGTACAGTGGGAAAGTCTAAAAACGGATACTTTTCAATAAGAGATTCCTACTAGGATTTGATGACTAAAGCAATAGGAACCAGCAGAAAACAGAGGAGTTTTTAGAGTTCAGAATCTCTCTATGCAGTTATCACGTGTCTTAGACTTTATTCCTGACCAGTTTGACTCTTTGACACAGATTTGGGATCCCTGATTTTTTTTTTTTAACTTACTGAACCAGAGCAACCAATAGACCTAGTCTCTGAATTCTGCATTACTCAGTGTTTATCATTCACTTGTTTTCTGCCTTTTACTACATCTGTACTTATCAAGTCCTAATAGAAAACCCGTATTGAGAAATACTAGTTTCTAGATTTTCCTTCCTATGGCACTGGGTATTATTGGAAGGTATATGTGTGTGTGCTTAGTTGCTCAGTCGTGTCTGACTCTTTGGGACCCCATTGACAGGACTGTAGCCCTCCAGGCTCCTCTGTCCATTGGAGGAGGCAAGAAAGAGAATTCTTTCTCCAGGCAAGAATACTGGAGTGGGTTGCCATGCCCTCCTCTAGGGGATCTTCCCAACCCAGGGGCTGAACCCAGATCTCCTCCTGTACTGCAGGTGGTTTCTTTAACATCTGAGCCACCAGGAAGCCCATCATTGGAAGGTAGATTTACTATTAAAAATGAACCTATCCTCATTTTTTTCTAATTTACTAAATTTTTATCTGACAACAGGAAAGAAAAAAGCAACCCTCATACTCATTTCAAGTGTTCAGTTGTCACATGTGAGTTGTAGCTGCCGCATGTGAGAGAGTTACAGAATGGAAAAGTCTTTTGGACAGGGTTCATCTAACCATCTATGCCCCAAAATAAGAATTTTCTTTTTCCTTCTTAAAATCGCTGACTGAGAAGTTTGAGAGGAAGGTGAAGGCTGAAGGTTGAGAGCATTATCAGCTGAATTGCCCACATAAATCAAAAGTAGCCCAATCTGGTTTAGCGGATTTTCTGAACCTAGATAGATCTTTAGCTCTGACACTCTTTCTGCTTACGTAATAGAGCCAGGCCAAACATGTTTTACGATTTTGGTTTCCTGAAATCCAAATTCAGATCCACTTCCAGGTTCCAGCATTTTATGGGAGTGAAGGATTTTTGGAAACAGCCACCCTGCTTGGAATATCCTGCTTTCCTCCTTCCAGCCCTCCTCCCCGCTGTCTCCCCACCCAGTCTCCATCCACTCAGTCCAACCAGCAAGCCCGCCAACCTCAAACAAGCTCCATCTGCTCACTCCCTAATCTCTATTTAAATCCAGCTAAGTAAACACTTTTTCTGGGAGAACTGGGCACAGTTCTGCGATGGGATTGAATGGAAACATCTTTACTCATATCTTCTGCTGCATTTGTTTCTGGAGTTAGTTATTTTTAAGGTCTTTTCAGACCATCCTCTAATTAGTACAGCAGCTTTCACTGATTCTTAAAATGATTATCTACCAGAGACAGAAAAAGAAAGGCAAACTTGTGGTTATTTGGTTAATTTAGTCTGTAGAGTCAGCCACAACAGATAATTAAGGCTTCTTGTTTAAAGAAATCATTCAGAGAATGAATTACTCCGTTAAGTTACCTGCATTGATCTCATCAATCAAATGGCAGGCTCTTCATCTAGGGCTGTCTAGAAAGAAAGCGCCTGCATCTCTATTAGTTTCTCTGATGGCCTTCCCATCCTGTCCATCCCTCACCTCCTGGCCCCCACCCCACCTTCCTTTAAAAACTCAAGGGAAGTGAAATTCGTGTCACTGGCTGTTTTCATGGTCAGTCTGAAACCTGAAACCCTTTCCCTAGAAATTATGCCATTCTCTGTTCTCTGTCATTTCCAAATAGATGGAAGGGGAAGTATGTCAATTGAAAATCAAAGAGTATTTTAAGCATTTTCAGGAAGCAGGACTAAGGACTAAAACCTCATGGATTTTGAATTTCAATCTCCAATGTATTTATTAATCACAAAAATATTTGACAGAGGTCATTCCTATACACAAGCGTGTGCCTTATTTTTCAGTACAGACTCATTGCAGTACTTCTCTGGTCCCTGGAAAGATAGAGGCAGTCAGTTTTAGTGGCTACAGTAAATGTCAGGAGAGGTTCTTTTTTTAATCTTCGACACAAAACTCTCAAAGTTTATATGATCTAATACTATAAATGAATTTTGTTCCTTACTGGTTGTGTCTTTGATAGTTAAGGTTTCTATAAGGCCCATCCAAATTGTCTGGTCTTAGAACTTCATTCGGAGAAGGCAATGGCACCCCACTCCAGTGCTCTTTCCTGGAAAACCCCATGGACAGAAGAGCCTGGTGGGCTGCAGTCCATGGGGTCGCTAAGATCAGACATGACTGAGTGACTTCACTTTCACTTTTCACTTCCATGCATTGGAGAAGGAAATGGCCACCCACTCCAGTGTTCTTGCCTGGAGAATCCCAGGGACGGGGGCGCCTGGTGGGCTGCCGTCTCTGGGGTCGCACAGAGTTGGACCGCGACTGAAGCGACTCAGCAGCAGCAGCAGCAGCGCTTCATTGCTCAGTTCTGCTCTGGGCACAGGTGGTGTTGATGTTCCCTTGGATTCAGCCTTCAGGGTACTTTAGACAGCACTGGCAACCTTGAGTATATCGCGCCCATTTGACACCTGAGTTCTTTATTTTTAGCTTCTTCTTGATATGTAGTCTGCGCCCAACAGCTATTTATAAACTCATGGTCTATTAAGATAACTGTTATCATCCAACTTTATGTTTTTACATTAAAGAGACCAGAACAATTGTCCTGGTTACTGTCTCCAGCTGTTGTGCCAACAGCAGCTCCAAACATTCTCCTACAAAAGTCTCTCTTGGTGCCATTGTGGGTGGGGGGCTGCTTCGACCTGGTTAAACATCATATCTCAGACTTCAGGTTATAGATACAAGTAAAGATATTGCTTTTTCTGTTGTATTTATTATTATTAGAAGTTTGCTTAGTCACAAGAAGATTGATCATTCCTTCTACCTGGAACACCATCCAGTCTGGCACAGAAAAAAAGCACAGGCTTCATCGTCAGTCAAAGGACTTGGCCCCTAGTCTGGCCCTGCCACTCTCTGGCTATAATTGGACAAATGAATTAGCCTTTCGGACCTGAGGATTCATCTATTTGAAAAAAGAACCTAATAATCTATAATGAAGGGTTTCCCCAGTGGCTCAGCAGTAAAGAAACCACCTGCAATGCAGGAGATGGGAAGAACCGTGGGTTCAATCCCTGGGTGGGGAAGATATCTTGGAAAAGGCAGCGGAACCTACTCCAGCATTCTTGCCTGGGAAATACCATGGACAGAGGGCCCTGGCAGGCTACAGTCCCTGGGGTCACAAAGAGTCAGATACAACTTAGTGACTAAAAATGACAACAACAGTCTATAACTCATGGGGTTGTGGCTGAGTGAAAAGAGTTAGTGTGTTTTGAGGACAAGGACTGCTTTTCATCCTGGGGTCTCCTACGCTTAGCCCATTGCTCAGAGGAGAGCACACACTCACTGTGGTGCACTTTGAGCTCATGAGCATGAGTGAAGGGATGAATGACTCAGCTAATGGATAGGAAAAAGTTGTGTAGAGATAAAGAGAAGGTTTTTTTTTTTTTTTTCCATTAAAACAAAAAGTAAAACAAGTCTTTCCTGTAGAAGACTGAGAATCTTATTCATAAATCAAAGGTATTATAGCTTTAGACACTTTTGTTTCCTAATTAATCCCTAGAAGCTACAGTCCAAGTCATTAAAAATTAAAAAAACTGGATAATAAAATTTTCCAAAGCATTTCTTAACTTGCTCATAGCAACAACAACAGCAATGATAGCAAACATTAACAGAACACTGGAAATGCACCAGGCACTCTGCTAAGTGCTTTTGCACTTTATGTCATTGCATCTTCAGAAATGATCCTCAGAGGTAGTTGCTGGTATATTCCTTAGATACAGAAAGGAAAATGATTTTAAAAGGCCACAGATATAACAAGGCTACTCAACCACTGTCTCCTATATCCTTTTGCTAAATTCAAAGTCACACTAAAATAATGTAATCTTTGGTTTACTGGCCTCAGTTTCTTGATAGAAGTTACAGGAGAGCATAGATGGCACCCTATTCAGCTTTGACTTCTCAAGACCTAGAGAATGCCTGGCCCACAGTAGGTATTTGAATGTTGAGTTAATTAACTGACGATTCAGCCCATGGTATAAACAAACGCTGTCAGGTATCCCAAAGAGCTCAACTCAAAGAATGTTGTCTTCCTTTCCCTTCCCCTTCCCCCTCATCCTTCTACCCCAGCACCATTTGTTGTCTACTGCCTTGACTACTCATTGGAAGGACTGATGCTGAACTCCAATACTGAGGCCACCTGATGCAAAGAGCCAGCTCATTAGAAAAGACCCTGATGCTGGGAAAGATTGAGGGCAGGAGAAGGAAGGGTTGACAGAGGATGAGATGGTTGGATGGCATCATCGACTCAATGAACATGAGTTTGAGCAAATTCCAGGAGAAGGTGGAGGACAGGGGAGGCTGGTGTGTTGCAGTCCATGGGGTCACAAAAAGTTAGACATGACTGAGTGACTGAATGACGACAACAACCTTTACTCCTCAGCTGATCCAACTTGAAGTTCTCTTGGCAATGTCAGTTTTGGAAATCTCCAATCCAATCTAAGATACAATGGGGGAAAAACAGAGAGAGAAATGTGGGGTCTACAGCATATCTCACTCTGAAGTTACAGACCCTATTCAATATATTTTTTTCTTCTTTTTATGCTTCATTTAAAAATAAGTTTAAGTAAAATACAGGAGGTAAAGTCTGATATTGAGAGCTGCTTTTGGATCATGATTTGTGATGTGTGGGTTTGAGTTTGAAGTGTACGTGCTCATAGGAAATACTTCATCTTTTGTGTAACAACTCAGACATGTGGATCAGAAGCAGCATCCTTCCTGCTAGAGATCCAGCCTATAAACTGGGAAAGCAGTCATGACCATTTGGCGCAGTAGTTTCCGTCAGCCTTCTAATATTTATCCTCAGGTTCTTTCAGTAATTTGATTGAGCAATACCCTTGTTGGCTGACCTTCAATCTTGCCTCTGAGGATACTATGTTCCATTAACCATCCCCATAGCTCTTGACAGGTCAAGCTCTCTTGGCTGCATCTCCAATCTTGCTACTCATTATGAAATTGGGCCAACCTGGCTTCTGGCTAAGCACTATCCCTAGACCCCATCTCTGGGTTCCCATCTTCTTCATTGCTATCAGGAAGCCCTGCTCTGTAAGAGCACCTCCTTACAGTCAGTCCCAGCCAATAGAGAGTAGCCATCACTGAGCATCTCAGTGTGCTGGGGACACTCTCCCTAGCGTGTTTTAATTACTTTGGTAAGTGGAGGCCAACTTATCCTCTAGGCCAACTCCCAGAACAGACTTGGCTGTTGGGATTTCTAGACTTATCTACTAGCAGTCCACTTTTCTGAGCCTTTTAATACTCTCTTTGACTGTCAGTCATGGCAGTCTTGGTATTTATACTGTACTGAGCATGGACCACCACTGTCCCCCAGCTCCCAAGGGTCAGCCTAGGTGCACACTGGCCAAGCCTCTTGGGGTCCTTGCCTGGGTATTAAGTCCTATATCACAGCTTAGTGTTATACTGAGTTTTCCTTTTATAATGTTATGCCCCGCCCTCCTTAATCAGCATCTTCGGTCGCTTATGCACAGCCCTGGGTAAATTCTGTAGCTTCTCTGTGGTGTAATCCATCTCCTGTCTTAGCAGACTTAAGGTTTCCTCACTATATTATGTCTGACTTAGCCACAGTTATTCTTCTCTGACCGGAAAGAGAGGTGGGCATACATCCTGAAGGGAGGTCATGTTGTCTTGCAAGCAGAACCCTCATCATCATCAATAAGCAAAGAAGAGGGAGAGTTAGGCTTTCCCAGGGAGTCATGGGCCACTTCTGTGAAACTAACGGATATAGAGAAATCTAGGATGCAAGGCTTTTATTAATACATTGACCTGGATGTTCCCATCCCAGTTTCAGGGTCCCACTCTCTTTGTGTGAGGATTTATTTGCTTTATTATTTTATTTTATGACTGTGGTGGTTCTTTATTGCTGTGCATGAGCTTTCTCTAGTTGTGACAATGGGGGCTAATCTCTAATTGTGACAATGGGAGCTAGTCTCTAATTGTGGTACTCAGGCTTCTCATTGCGGCAGCTTCTCTTGTTGCAGAGCACAGGCTTTAGTCACTTGAGCTTCAGTAGTTGCAGTGCATGGGCTCAATAGTTTCAGCTCTCAGGCTCTTGAACACAGGCTCAGTAGTTGTAGTGCATGGGCTTAGCGACCCTGCTACATGTGGAGTCTTCCTCGATCAGGGACTGAACCAGTGTTCCTTGCATTATAAGGCAGATTCTTAACCTCTCGACCAAAAAGGAAGCCCAGAATCCCAGTCCTTTCCAGTCAACACCCTGAACTTGGTAGAGCTGCATTGCTGAGACTGAGTATTTAACAGTTTCTAAGATTCTGCTGGGGCTTCCAAGGTGATGCAGTGGTAAAGAACCCACCTGCCAATACAGGAGGTATAAGAGATGTGGTTCAATCCTAGAGGAAGAAATGGCAACCTACTCAGATTCTTACCTGGAAAGTCTCATGGATAGAGGAGGCTGGTGGGCTACAGTCCATGAAGTTGCAAAGAGTTGGACACCACTGAGCCCTTGAGGAGGACATGGCAGCCCACTCCAGTATTCTTGCCTGGAGAATCCCCATGGACAGAGGAGACGGGCAGGCTGCAGTCCATGGGTTCACAAACAGTCAGACGTGTTCAGTCCCTGATTGAGGAAGACTCCACATGTAGCAGGGTCGCTAAGCCCAGCACTACAACTACTGAGCCTGTGTTCAAGAGCCTGAGAGCTGAAACTATTGAGCCCATGCACTGCAACTACTGAAGCTCAAGTGACTAAAGCCTGTGCTCTGCAACAAGAGAAGCTGCCGCAATGAGAAGCCTGAGTACCACAATTAGAGACTAGCTCCCATTGTCACAATTAGAGATTAGCCCCCATTGTCACAACTAGAGAAAGCTCATGCACAGCAATAAAGAACCACCACAGTCATAAAATAAAATAATAAAGCAAATAAATCCTCACACAAAGAGAGTGGGACCCTGAAACTGGGATGGGAACATCCAGGTCAATGTATTAATAAAAGCCTTGCATCCTAGATTTCTCTATATCCGTTAGTTTCACAGAAGTGGCCCATGACTCCCTGGGAAAGCCTAACTCTCCCTCTTCTTTGCTTATTGATGATGATGAGGGTTCTGCTTGCAAGACAACATGACGTGTCTGAGCACATGCACACACAAGATTCTGCTACTCTTAAGTTCAGTTATGGGTCTGATCTTCATTCTTCTCTGCCCTCTAGTTGCAGGTGAGAATGTCTTTATTTGCCGAAAAGAACCTCTGGCCGTCATGCTGCTGCTGCTTAGCCACTTCAGTCATGTCCAACTCTGTGTGGCCCTATGGACTTCAGCCTTCCAGTCTTCTCTGTCCATGAGATTTTCTAGGCAAGAGTACTGGAGTGGGTTGCCATGCCCTCCTCTAGGGGATCTTCCAGACCCAGGGACCAAAACTGGGTTTCCTGTCTTTACCGCTGAACCACCAGGGAGGCACCTCTGGCCTTCATAGTTGATTCATCATCCTCATCCTGACATTGTCTTTCTATAGTGCATCAGTTGCCCCCAGCAACAATCCTCTAGTTCAATTTTTAAAATAACCCTTTCCCCAAACTGCTTCAAGGCCAAGTGCATTCCTGTCATCATGCTCCCGTTCTAGCTCAGGAGCTGTGAAGTTGTAGCAGTAGGACCAACGCGGCATGCCAGGGCTATCATTAGAGCTGACTCCCTAAGTGATGGCATAACATTGCCCCTCATCCAGCTCCAAAATGCCATTTTTAGATTCTGCTTCCTAGTTCCACTCCTCATACCCTGTTCCATATCAGATTCTCCGGCAAACAGACTCTTATGTAAAGGATTGCCTTCAGGAAGTCCCTGGGGGCATCCCTCTTTGGCTGACTGAATGAAGTAAAACTGAACAGGTAGAGCATTGGAATTGTGATGCAGTCACCCCATAAGCCTCACCTGACCTCACTGTCAGCTCCAGAGCTGAGACAGTTCATGTTGGCCCTTCCTTAAGGCAAGAGAGCAGCGGTTTCACTCTCATTCTTCAATCAGCTTCTCCTGGGAAGTGTGTGACCATGGGCAATGAAGCCTTTAGCTGAGAGCAATTCTGGAAGAGCAAGCATCCACCTAGCAGCTAAGAGAAGGAAGGATGTCCCTCAAGAGGGATCTGAGCAGCACCTAACATCATCCTCTTGTGAAACCCTTTAGGCCGCTTCTAGATCCCTTTGAAAGTAAAGTGAAAGTCACTCAATCATGTCTGACTCTTTGTGACCCCATGGGCTACACAGTCCATGGAATTCTCCAGACCAGAATACTGGAGTGGGTAGCCTTTCCCTTCTCCAGGGGATCTTCCTAACCCAGGAATCAAGCCGAGGTCTCCTACATTGCAGGCAGACTCTTTACCAGCTGAGCCACCAGGGAAGCCCTCTGGGTAGCCCCCAACCCCTCCCACCCCAGGTCTAGATCCCTTTAGGCAGACAATATGTCTCATTCGTGGGGCTTCCCCATGGGTGGCGCTAGTGGTAAAGAATTCACCTGCTTATACAGGAGACTGAAGAGATGTGGGTTAGATCCCTGGGAAGGGAAGATCCCCCTGGAGAAGGGCATAGCAACCCACTCCAGTATTCATGTCTGAAGAATCCCATGGACAGAGGAGCCTGGTGAGCTACAGTCCATAGGGTCACAAAGAGTCGGTCACGACTGAAATGACTTAGCATGCAGCACATGTCTCATCCAAATCTGTAAAGCCACCTCTTAGCATGCTGCCTATACAATAGATATTTTTTTAAAAATGTGATTGACTCAGTGAATGCAGCTGAGAGAGTGAGGGAAGGAGAAGCCACTCAAATATGCTAACGAAGTTTAGGGATTTAGGCACGTTGCATTTGAGAGGCACTGTGACTTTTCTGCTGGTGTAGATGTCTAATGGGGACTCCCCAGGAAGCTCAGTGGTAAAGAATAAGCCTGACAAGCAAGAGATGCAGTTTCAGTCCCTGGGTTGGGAAGATCCCTTGGAGAAGGAAATGGCAACCCACTCTAATATTCTTGCCTAGAAAATCCTATGGATAGAGGAGCCCGGAAGTCTACAGTCCATGAAGTCAAAGAGCTGGACACCACTGAGCCCTGGAGGAGGGCGTGGCAACCCACTCCAGTATTCCTACCTGGAGAATCCCCATGGACAGAGAAGACTGGCAGGCTACAGTTCATGGGGTTGCAAAGAGCTGGACATGCCTGAGCAGCTAAGCACACTGCAAACACAAGTGATGAAACAAGATGTCTAATAAGCACCTGGATAAATAAATCCAGAGTAGAGGTCAGAGTTAAAGCAATAATTTGAGAGTTATCAGAATATAAATCTTGTTAGTGCTTTTCTCGCTTAAAAACAGAGCTCTGATTTTAAAAATAAAACAGGACTTCCCTAGTGGCTCAGTGGATAAGGATCCATCTGTCAATACAGGGGACACAGGTTTGATCCCTGATCCAGGAACATTCCACATGCCATGGAGCAATTAAGCTCCTGTGCCATAACTACTGAGCCCACGTGCCAAGAACCTGTGCTCCACAAGAAGAGGAGCCACCACAATGAGAAGCCCACACACCACAACTAGAGAGTAGTCCCTGCCCTCTGCAACTAGAGAAAGCCCTCACACAGCAGCCAGAGACCCAACACAGCCAAAAAGAAATGAATTATAAATACATAAATTTTAAAATAAATAAACTTTATTTCCCAGTGTATTTATAGAGGGGTGTAGCTTTGTGACAGGGTTTTGGCTGATGAAAAGGAAGCTCATGTTATTGAGTGGAGATTGCTTTAATAAGCAACCCTCCTAAGAAGGGTGACAAACTCTACTACCTCTTGTCCTTTTTCTGTTCTCCTGATGCCTGAATATTGGCAGGTTCTGCTGTTGGAGATGCAAAAGCTGTACTGTAATGACCATGAGAGAAACTTAACGGATAGCCCAATGTCAGCCCTCTTGTCCTGGAGCCACTGTACCTTCTCAGGTTGACCTCCCTGTCATATGGAAGAGAAAGAAACTCCTGTCTCCTGCAGCCTCTCTTTCCCATTCTCTTATGTGCCACATGCAATCCATAACTGATAATGATCTTGAGTGGGATGTCCCCATGGACAAATTTAGTGTGGGAAGAGCAGGTGCGACTAGACACACTGAACACTGATGTTTACACAGTGAATAAAAGAAGTGCCTCCCATGCAGAAGACCAACAAGAGAACAGAAATTAGTTGCTGATAGAGAACAAGGCCGTGAAGAGAGTGAAATAACTGAGGACAAAGGAATAGTTTATCACTGAATCACTCAGTGATTCACTGAGGACAAAGGAGTAATTTTGGCCACCTGATGTGAAAAGCCAACTCATTAGAAAAGACCCTGATGCTCAGAAAGATGAAAGGCAGGACAAGAAGGGGGATGACAGAGGATGAGATGGTTGGATGGCATCACCAGCTCAATGGACATGAACCTGAGCAAGTTCTAGGAGATGGGGAAGGACAGGGAAGCCTGGCATGCTGCAGTCCATGGGGTCACAAAGAGTAGGACATGACCAAGTGACTGAGCAACAACAGCAAAGGAGTAATTAATGAATGAAATGCAGCAGAACAAACCATTAAGAGTTAAGGCGTGGGGCTTCCCTGGTGGCCCAGCGGTTAAGAATACTCCTGCCAATGCAGGGGACCTGGGAAGGAAGATCCTTGGTCTAGGAAGATGCCACATGCCACATGCAACTAGGCCCATGAGTCACAGCTACTAAAGCCCATGAGCCCCAGAGTTTATGCTCCGAAACATAAGAAGCCTCCACAATGAGAAGCCCAAGCAGAGCAACTAAGACCCAGTGAAGTCACAAATAAATAATTTATAAATAAAAAAAAATTTTTTTTAAAGAGTTAAGATGTATCCCTTTATTTGATATTTAGGAATCTATGCAGTTTAATACTCCAACAGAAAAGGCAACTGATAAATTCACACTGACATTGACTAATATTAAATTGATTTTGATGACTCATTCATTTAACAAATAATTATTGAGCACCAACAACTATTATACAAGGCACTATATATATAACTTTTGGAGAAGGCAATGACACCCCACTCCAGTACTCTTGCCTGGAAAATCCCATGGGTGGAGGAGCCTGGTGGGCTGTAGTCCATGGGGTTGCTAAGAGTCGGACACGACTGAGCAACTTTACTTTCATTTTCACTTTTCACTTTCATGCATTGGAAAAGGAAATGGCAACCCACTCCAGTGTTCTTGCCTGGAGAATCCCAGGGACAGGGGAGCCTGGTGGGCTGCCGTCTATGGGGTCGCATATAGTCGGACACAACTGAAGCAACTTAGCAGCAGCAGCATATATATAACTTTAGTCAAAAAGACTGAGAGCTTAGAGTCTCATAATTTATAGAGATGGTTCCCCTCAGATGTTAATGAAAATGTGAGCATTTATCACTTTGGGTTATTGAAATGCCTGGTTAAAATTTTGTCGTGAAGTCCTTTTAAACAAGGACCATGATGTCTGCATTACACAAATACTTCATCATACTCTTATATTAATAGATCCTAGAAACCCAAATCTTTTAACCACATTACAGATGCTGAAAGCAGTCCTGGAGTAGAGCTCATGAGTGTATTGGGGAGAGAATATGAAATTGGGCTGTAAGTCAATACACTCCCGCAACCAGATATGATTAATCTTTTGCTATTCCATCCAGGTTGTGTGAAATACTAAAAGAATGGAAAGGAGAGCTTGAATCAAAGAACTTATCTACATTTGTAGATAACAGCAACTGAAGAATATCTAAAAAGTGTTTGTGAAATGAAATGAAAGACTACTGTCAAGATGCATGTGAAACCTTCTAATCGTTTTCTCATTGTCATTCTTTCATCTATCATGTGAACAGATCATTTGCACTTTTGAAAAACCCAGGTGCATAGTTGGTAGCTAGGAGCACACATAATAGTCATCGTTACTCTGATAATTGTTGGACTTCACCTGTGGTTCATAGTAAAACAAAAAAAAGCACTTTATGAAGTCCTCTAGTCACCCCATCTCATAATGTGCACACCAGAGACAGATCCTACTTCAGGGGGTTGGGGTTGCTGGGCTTGAATGCTGTGATAGAGAGAATGGAATTTCATTCTTTCCTCAGGCCACTCAAGCTCTACAGGTCAGGAACACTGTCAATTTAGAGGCAGTTTACAAAGCAAGTCAAAGCAACAATAGGAACTGGTTATTACAGAAGAAGAAATGAAAGGGGTTGGAAAGAGAAAAAGCATGGTCCAGAAAAAATATATATTATTTGTACACTGGATTTGCTAGATATAGATCAAAGTGGGCATGAGGAGGTAGGAAGACAGAGAAGGATAAGCAGATTTCAACTACTTGTAAGTACCTGCTTGAGATAGATGAGTGAGAATTCTTTCTGTTAGGATCACTATCGTTTCAATTTCTGACACTTCCAACTGAACAAGAGCTTTCCCAAAGGGCTTCACAGAATACAAACGTGTTTCACAAGTTTTGGAAGATTGTTACCCACAGGGGTTTTGTTGTTGTTGAGATGTATGGAAAGCATAGAGTCAAGGAAAATTATAGTATTTTTTATTATATTATAGCAAAAATAACTTTGCTAATTGTCACTGACCCTGAGACATATTTTATTTTGTATCTACATGGATATTTTATTGAAAACTGGTCATATGCAGAACAGTAAGAAATACTCAGAAAAGGATGAAATAAATACAGCCATAGTTTGGTATAATATTCAATCCAAATAATGACTACTAGAAAACATATATGCTGTATGAATAATAGGCTTATGTATAAATGAGAAATGTCAGAATAGATTGACTCAAATTTCCTTTTAAAAGGAATATTCCCTTTAAAAAAATATATTCCCTTAACATATTTGTCAAAGAGTTTCCTTTAAGAAGGAAAGAAAAATGTCTATCTTTAAACATATTGAGTTTAGATATATACTAGTTTAGTAGAGTTTTCACTTTCATGCATTGGAGAAGGAAATGGCAATTCACTCCAGTGTTCTTGCCTGGAGAATCCCAGGGACGGGGGAGCCTGGTGGGCTGCTGTCTATGGGGTCGCACAGAGTCGGACATGACTGAAGTGACTTAGCAGTAGCAGCAGCAGCAGGAGAGTTTAGGGATGCCTTAGTGACAAGTCCATTGATAAATAAGCAAGCAAATAAGTTTTTAAAAAATTATTAAGTTTGTGTGTGTGTTAGTCACTCAGTTGTGTCCAACTCTCTGCGACCCCATGGACTGTAGCCTGCCAGGCTCCTCTGTCCATGTGGTTTTCCAGGCAAGAAAACTGGAATAGGTTGCTATTCCCTTCTCCAGGGATCTTCCCAACCCAGGGATAGAACCCAGGCCCCTGCATTGCAGGCAGATTCGTTACCATCTGAACCACCAGGGAAGTCCTTATTAAGCTTAGGGAAACAAAAGGATTGCAAGAAAGGAAACCTAATAATAGATTCCCACATTGCTCAGATGTGAATAGCATATGCACACTCACAGTAATGTAAATACTGAATATTGATCTACACAAAATACTCTATAAAATAGTGTATCTGTAAGGTGGGAATAAGGTAAAATGGTTTGTGTGTTGGGTAAGGTGAGGTGGTACCGGTAAATAATGTCTAAACTGAAAAGAAAAATAGTGATATAACCATACTACCAGGAAATATAACTGTAAATACAAATAAATAGCTAAATATTTTGAAGTCATTGCCTCAGGAAATAAGAAGGAGGGTAGTGTTTGGGGACTACTGATTCCTCAATAAACTCTGGAGAACAATTTGACGCTTTATCTATAAATATGGGGTTTCCACCATGGCTCAGTGGTAGAGAATCCACCTGTAATGCAAGAAACTGGGGTTTGATCCCTGGGTTGGGAAGATCCCCTGGAGGAGGGCACGGCAACCCACCCCAGTATTCCTGCCTGGAGAATTTCATGGACAGAGGAACCTGGTGGGCTGCAGTCCATGGAATCACAAAGAGTCAAGCATGATTTAGCACTCATGCAATCTCTAAGTTTATCATTTTGATAAAAGTGACTGCTGCTGCTGTTGTTGCTAAGTCACTTCAGTCGTGTCTGACTCTGTGCGACCCCATAGACGGCAGCCCACCAGGCTCCCCCATCCCTGGGATTCTCCAGGGAAGAGTACTGGAGTGGGTTGCCATTGCCTTCTCCCGATAAAAGTTACTACTTAAACCTAAAAATGGATGCTATATTCCAACATGTAATACAGAAACTATGTTTGTATATTTATTTAAGAGGTCTTTATGCAGAAGGAAATGGCAACCTGCTCCAGTATTCTTGCCTGGAAAATCCCATGGACAGAGGATCTGGGCAGGCTACAGTCCCTGAGGGTCACAAAGAGTCAGACACAACTTAGTGACTAAGCAACAACAAGAAGTCTTTAAGGATTAATTGCAGTTAATCATTCTTATTTCTGAGGAGTGAAATTATAGGAATGCAGAGAGGAGAAGAACCTTTATAAACTTGAGTAGAGCTGATTTTTCAATGAGCACATATTATTTTGTAAAAGTTAAGTTTCTAAATAAAGAAAAATCCATGTAAACTAAAAATTGAAGTAAAATATTCCAAGTTAAATATTCATTTATATTAAAATTTATACACAATCATACGTGTTATACATGAATTTTGAAATAAAACAATTTGGCTGAATTATCCACTTATCATTTGGAGGCTGGTTTGGGAAGATAACTACCACACAATTGCACTCATCTCACATGCTAGTAAAGCAATGTTCAAAATTCTCCAAGCCAGGCTTCACCAATATGTGAATTGTAAACTTCATGATGTTCAAGCTGGTTTTAGAAAAGGCAGAGGAACAAGAGATCAAATTGCCAACATCTGCTGGATCATGGAAAAAGCAAGAGAGTTCCAGAAAAACATCTATTTCTGCTTTATTGACTATGCCAAAGCCTTTGACTGTGTGGATCACAATAAACTGTGGAAAATTCTGAAAGAGATGGGAATACCAGACCACCTGACCTGCCTCTTGAGAAATCTGTATGCAGGTCAAGAAGCAACAGTTAGAACTGGACATGGAACAACAGACTGGTTCCAAATAGAAAAAGGAGTATGTCAAGGCTGTATATTGTCACCCTGCTTATTTAACTACTATGCAGAGTACATCATGAAAAACGCTGGACTGGAAGAAACACAAGCTGGAATCAAGATTGCCAGGAGAAATATCAAAACCCTCAGATATGCAGATGACACCACCCTTATGGCAGAAAGTGAAGAGGAACTAAAAAGCCTCTTGATGAAAGTGAAAGAGGAGAGTGAAAAAAGTTGACTTAAAGCTCAACATTCAGAAAACAAAGATCGTGGCATCCAGTCCCATCACTTCATGGGAAATAGATGGAGAAACAGTGTAAACAGTGGCAGACTTTATTATTTGGGGCTCCAAAATCACTGCGGATGGTGACTGCAGCCATGAAATTAGAAGACGCTTACTCCTTGGAAGAAAAGTTATGACCAACCTAGATAGTATATTCAAAAGCAGAGACATTACTTTGCCGACTAAGGTCCATCTAGTCAAGGCTATGGTTTTCCAGTGGTCATGTATGGATGTGAGAGTTGGACTGTGAAGAAGGCTGAGCGCTGAAGAATTGATGCTTTTGAACTGTGGTGTTGGAGAAAACTCTTGAAAGTCTCTTGGACTGCAAGGAGATCCAACCAGTCCATTCTGAAGGAGATCAGCCCTGGGATTTCTTTGGAAGGAATGATGTTGAAGGTGAAGCTCCAGTACTTTGGCCACCTCATGCGAAGAGTTGACTCACTGGAAAAGACTCTGATGGTGGGAGGAATTGGGGGCAGGAGGAGAAGGGGACAACAGAGGATGAGATGGCTGGATGGCATCACGGACTCGATGGGCGTGAGTCTGAGTGAACTCCAAGAGATGGTGATGAACAGGGAGACCTGGCATGCTGAGATTCATGGGGTCGCAAAGAGTTGGACACGACTGAGCGACTGAACTGAACTTGGGGAAGATATAACTGTGTGATGCACAGAAACAAAGCCTGATCAAGCAGCAAATTTGATGAGATTAAGTAAAATCACTGCACATTAAAGCATGTTATACGTTTTAGAATGCAGAACAAAGGAATATATTAATTATAATGCCTGGAGACATAAACCACAAGTGGACAAATGGAAGCCCAGTGAAATTTTTTTATGATGACCCAGAGCCACTGGAGCCTTTTAGAATTTATTCTCATTCAAATGCCTGCCTAGATAGCTACCTGTTTGGCTTCTGTGGGTCTTAGCATCAAGTGTAGCATTTAAATGAAGCTTTCAGCTCCCAGCCCCTAGTTGAGATTAACTGTAAGGGAAGAATATGTGATTAGCTAACTTGGTCAGAGAACTGATTGAGTACAGCCAAGTTTCTTGCTTTGATCCCCAACTGGGCTGCCTAGTTTGGTTCGATGCCTTAGCCACAGACTGTAGTTCCAAATCCAGAGGTCTCATAATTGCATGCACTTGGCCACAAAGGGGATCAGACAGAGGAGTGTGGTTAATTCATGCAAATCATTGACAATGTCCAAAAAGAGTTCAGATTATGTTCCACTAGGCAACTAGCATCACAACTTATGAACAGATAACATATTACTATTTCAATGCAGCTTCTGCTTTCTCCTGCTGCTGTTTCTGTTTTCTTTTGACTAAAGTGCTTAGACTCTCAAAAGTAGATGGTCCCTATAGGTCATTTGAGTCACTCCACTGAGTGATGGAGACATTTCTCTACAGCACCCTGGGGAAAACAATATAGTCTTTGCTTGATCATTTCCAGTGGTCATGGGGTGGAGAGGAAAATGTCTACTCACTGCATTCTTGGGCAGTGATAGTTGGTGGAGTTGAGTGAGTGAGTGAGTGAAGTTGCTCAGCTGTGTCTGACTCTTTGCGACCCCATGAACTGTAGCCTACCAGGATCCTCCGTCCATGGGGTGTTCCAGGCAAGAGTACTAGAGTGGGTTGCCATTTCCTTCTCCAGGGGAATCTTCCTTATCCAGGGATCGAACCCAAGTCTCCCTCATTGTAGGCAGACGGCTTTACCATCTGAGCCACCAGGGAAGTCCCAACTGCATTGCTGGGCAGTGATAGTTGGTGGCGTTAGTGGTAAAGAATCCACCTGCCAATGCAGGTGATGCAAGACAGGTTGGTTTGATCCCTAGGTCGGGAGGATCCCATGGAGGAGGAAATGGCTACCCATTCCAGTATTCTTGCCTGGAAAATTCCATGAACAGAGAAGTCTGATGGGCTACAAAGAGTCAGACACAACTGAACGGACACATACACAGTTGTCAAAAGTTTCTCCTGTTGATGGGTTCATTGATCCTGGCTTTGTTCTGTGGCAGAACACTGAACAATTTTAATCTTTTTCTGATTTGTAGATAGACAAATAGTTTCTTACAATGCCATCTCTGTTCTTGACAAAGTAGTTTTTTGTTGTTGTTGGTTTTTGCCACTCCAAATAGTTTCTGGGATCTTAGTTCCCTGACTAAGGATCAAACCCGGGCCTCTGGCAGTGAATTCTAATCTCTGGAAAACCAGGGAATTCCCAGAATAGTTTTAAAAATAATTTCTCCAAAGGCCTGTTTTGCATGTTGTTTATGATTCGGATTGTTTCAGATTATCAATGTATAGTACCCAGATCTGAATACAAACCTAGGTCCATCTTGTGCAAACAGGACTATCACTTTTTTGTACAGTTTCTTGCCTGTGTGGCTGAATGAAGATAGCACAGGGAAGACAAGCCATTGGCAGCTCCAAGCCCAGTGTGGCTTTGTTGGCTCCCTGAATCTTACCATGGCCCTTCCTCTGGGGAGTAAGAATCACCGGGGCAACAACTCAAAGACTAAATTGAAATATTGGACCAATTTTGAGAAAATGAATAACTCTACTAGTGGCTAACAAATTCCTTTGTGAGTCATGTGGTTTCCAAATCATTACTATCAACAAAATTGAAGGAAGGTCTAATTTAGCTATCAAATGAACAGATCATTAGAAATAACTTTTCTTTGGTGGCTATCTGTGAAGTTATGTAACTCAGAAAATGTTAAAGACACTGAGTGACATTTTTATAATAAAACTCCTTCCATTCTCATCTACTTGTGCAAGCAAGTTTTCTTAGTGTGTACAACCATAAAAACAAAAAATAGCCATCACCTTAAGGCTGAATCCTGTTTAATTCTAACAATATATAATATTTGCTCATGGATTTATTAACTAATTTATTAAAAGCTCTATTTATATTTTTAAGAAACACAGCTCTACTACAACTTAGCTGTTCATGCTTAGTAAATAATCAATTTTAATGATTTTATGCTAATTGAGACAATTGTAATAATAATTATCTTAATTCAAATTATTTTAAACAGTGAGAATCTATGGCCACAGAAAATTTTAAAAATTTACACTTAAATGCATAAACATATTCTTTTTAAATAGGTATAGGGTGATTAAAGACTTTCAAGCATAAAAATATGAAAAAGTGAAACAGAAATATGAGTTTGTATAAAAAAGAACAATATAAAATTTCATACCATTAACAGTAGATGATCCTGTATTTTAAAAATAAGTGATCATAAGTATCAAATTATTAAGTTATCTAAATTCCACTAAATACATTTAAAAGACTGAAGCAATCATTTCATTGTTAAGTGTCAATGTTATCAACATGTCAGAAATTTATTCTTTGGAACTACTTCAAGAATTATATTCTTTAAAACTACTTATGATAAAAGTTATAGATGTGATGGGGATATCTTTCTCCTTAATGAAAATTAAATACATTTTGTGTTGTTTCCCTTTATCTGGCCAAATGAGTTTGAATATCACTTCCTTAAGCCTCTTACTAGGAAGCCTGATGCTACTCACCCACACTCTGGTCAGAAACGGTTTGAAGTGTCCAGTCATATCATCTTTTAATGCCCTTTGTTGAAGGCAAGGTACTGAGAGCTAAAGCAATACATTTAATAGTCAGGATGAGAGTGGACGTGGAAGGCTGGGGTGGAGCCAAGAACAGAATAGGCAGGATTATATGTAGTTCACCATGTTACTCTTCCATACTGCAACAGACCTTGCCTACTGGACTTTTCTAATTAAACTTATATTTTGGTTTCCCTTGTGGCTCAACTGGTAAAGAATCCACCTGCAATGTGGGAGACCTGGGTTTGACCCCTGGGTTGGGAAGATCCCCTGGAGAAGGGAATGGCTACCCACTCCAGTATTCTGGCCTCGAGAATTTCATGTACTATAGTCCATGGGGTCACAAAGAGTCGGACACAACTGAGCAACTTTCACTTTCACTTTCTCCCATTTACTACATAGAAGTCAAATATTTGATGTTTGCATGTCAGGTTAAAAAATATATTTTAAGCACAATTCCAGCATATATATGTATGTATGTATATATCACCTACTTGTGCACTTCTTAAATTGTCAAAGATGTAATGACTGTCAGAATTCCATCTGTGGGTTCTCCACAGCCAGTTTTAGTCGTGCTGCCCTTAAATGAGTGAAACCACTCCTTGCTTATTGATTTTTCATACCATGTGAAATGAAACCATGTCTCTCATGGAGTTTTGGAAAAGCAGATAGAGATGTTGCCACAGTCTTTGATTTAATTTGAGGGCCTCATTTCCTGCTTGATTGAGCTCATGTACTTTCATGGAAAATTATACAGCCTCATCAGAGCCGCCTCATGAGTCAGTACTTTGAGGAAATCATAGAGTGAGGACTTCTCTTACCCAAGAAAAGAATGTCTTACTCAGCAGGGCCCAGCAAGGAGAGAAGGATGCAAATGACTCAGGGATGCCCAGAGGAAGGGCAGCACCTCCGGCTTCAAAAAGGCAGAGGTTCCTGGGGAATTCCCTGGAGGTCCAGTAGTAGGACTCTATACTTTCACTGGCGTGGCCCCAGATAGGAAAACTAAGATCCCACAGGCTGCGCCGCACTGCCAATAAGACAGCAACAGCAAATCCACCTCCCTTACAAAGCAGGCAGAGGCTCACTTGACAACCTCAGAAAATACCACTTCAGAAATTACTAGACTCTCATCTGATTTTGCAATTACTACAAAATAAACCTCTTAATGATTGTAGCCATTATATATCTTGGCTATATTCTGAAAAAAAGTTGACAGACCTTGATTAAAAACCAAATGTATAAGTAAAGAATAAAACAGAAAGGTTTGGGGCTTCCCTGGTGGCTCAGTGGTAAAGAATCCATCTGCCAGTTTAGGAGACATGGGTTCCATCCCTAGTCCAGGGAGATCCCACATACCGTGGAACAGGTGAGCCCATTCCCCACAATATTGAGCCTGAGCTCTAGAGCCCAGGAGCAGCAGCTCCTGAAGCCCATGCACCCAAGTCTGTGCTCCCTAACAAGAGAAGCCACCACGATGAGAAGCCTGCACACTGCAGCTGGAGATTTGCCCCTGCTCACCGCAACTAGAGAAAAGCCCACACAGCAATGAAGACCCAACACAGCCAAAAACAAATAAATAAATAATTTTTGGAAAAATAGAAAGATTAAACATTTCTCCTACCACCAGTATAACCATATTTCATGGAATAAGTGTAAACTACATTATCTCGCTAGTTCCTTCTGATTCCATCAGTGGTGATCTGTGCTTTTAGATGTAGCAAAGTCACCACTGGAATTAAAAAAGAGTCAAAAAGAAGTACTTTCTTGATGAAGGATTAATAAAATCATTGACTTTCAGAGTTAGAGATGACATTAGAGTCTACTTCGCTTAATGTCTGGTTCCCAGTGAGATATCACCTATTAAAAGATGAATAATGGCAAAACTAGCATTGGAATTCTATTCTACTAGCCCTTTGTGTTTCATACCCTGTTTCTCTGATCTTGGTGTTTAAAAAGATGTATTGTAAAAATAATGGAAGAATCCCCTCTCCCTTTGGCAGTTCTGTTCATCAGCGTAACTGGCAGGCAACCTTATTCCCTTCTTCCCTGTGTCCTTCACTCTAGAGCCCAGAGAAGTTCAATACCCCCACTCCTTGATTTCGCTGCAGTTAGAGGCTCATGGACATAGCTCTGGCCAGGGAAATGCAAATGGCTGCCTGTCAGGGACTCGAGGAAAAACTATGTCTTTTTGGATAAAAGATATCTAGAGCTATATTGAATACTTGGTAACCCAGAGCTGAGCCAGCTATCTTGTGAAGTGACAGATGTGAAGTTATAGAGATGCCCTGACAAGTTTAGGCCATTGAACCATCAATAATAGTTATTTCCAGATTCTCTGATATGTGAAGAATAATAACCTCCTTTTGGTTTAGCCCCTATATTTGCATCTCATGCTGTATGCGTGCCAAATCACTTCAGTTGTGTCCTACTCTTTGCAATCCTATGGACTCTTATGCGCCAGGCTCCTCTGTCTACAGAATTCTCTACACAAGAATACCGGAGTGTGTTGCCATGCCCTTCCCCAGGGGATCTTCCCAACCCCGGGATCGAACGCACAGAATTTTATGTCTCCTGCATTCTTTACCTCAAGCTCTATCTGAGAAGCCCTGTATCTCAAGCTATCTGCACCAGAAAACATTCTTTACTGACATTTTCCTTCCTCGCTTTGTGCAGAAAATCATATTATACAAAGAAGATCCAGGACCTCAACTTGGAAGCCCAGCTTAAGGGTAAATGTGGTCCTGATGCCTTAGGCCACCTGAGGCAATATGGGAGCTGTCTCCTCAGTGTTTGCTACCTGTTATTCTGAGTTCTCCACTCTACTTTTCAACTCACTCCTTGTAGGGGATTCAAGGGAATACCTTTGGGGATTGACCCCTAAATGATATTTCCAAGTGCTAAGCCCTGGTGTCTGAAAATGGAACCTTTTCGGAAATGAGGTCTTTGCAGATATAATCAAATTAGGGATCTTGAATAAGGTCATTCTGAATTTAGGGCTAGCTCTAAATCTGATGACTTTATAAGAGAAAAAGAGATTTGACACACTTAGAGAAAAAGGCCATGTGAAGATGGAAGGAGAGGTACTTCCCTGGTGGCCCAGTGGTTAAGAATCTGTCTTCCAATGCAAGGGAGACATGTTCGATCCCTGGTGAAGGAACTAAGATCTCACAGGCCACAGGCAACTAAACCCTCATGCTGCAACTGCTGAGCCCTCGCGCCGTTGAGCCGGTGTCCACAGTAAGAGAAGCCTGCGAGCTCCAAGGAGAGAAGCCCCCGAGGGCCACAACCAGAGAAAAGCCTGTGTGCTGCAATGATGAGGCCAGGCACTGCAACAAAGATCAGCAAAGTCCAGAAAGAGGAAAAACGGCAGTAGAGCTCGAAAGGCAGTGGCAAGCTGAGGAGCGCCAAGGATTGTCAGCCAGCACAAGAAGCTGGGAGAGCGGCAGGGACTGGATTCTCTCCCAGAGTCTTCAGAGGAGCATGGCCCTGCCAATACTTTGGTTTCAGACTTTGACCTCCAGAACTGTGAGGGAATAATTTTCTGTTTCTGCAAGCCACCAAGTTTGTAGTCATTTGTTATGACATCCCTAAGGAACTTACATGCTTTCAAAGATGCTTTATGTTCCAACGCTGAGAGAACAGGCTGAAGAAGAGAGTGAGGTGCACAACATATGACAGACTAAAATATACTCATGTTCAGGGCACAAGTGAGGCTGCCCTTAATTTTTCATGAAAATCCTACTCCAGAATATGGTATAGGGCTAGAAGGACTTGCAATTTGGTGGAAAACCTGTCGTTTCACTAAATATCTTAGCAGTTACCTGGATTTGATTTTATTTTTTAAGAGAATGAAGGCAAAGAGTTAGTAGACATTCTGCCCAAAGGCCAGGCACTGTGCATAATTCTATGTGGTTACAGAGAGTTAAGTGGTAGAGATGCTTGGAAATGACTGAGGCAGTTTAAATTGGTGAAACAGTGGAACAGTAGTGGCTTAGGGAGGGGAAGACTGTCATTTCACTAGAAAAGGTCACAGATGCTAAATGGTCTATGGGTCTCAAGAGCCCACATAGTCAAGCATATTCCTTCCCCAAATACTGACATCATCCCACTGAGAAACTGTCCTAGAGGATCCCAAGAAAGCTTAGCTACCAACACTCCATTTTTGTGAGGTATCCTTTCGAGACCTGCACATCTTGTGTCCATAGAAAATGGGAAACTATCCTCCTTATCCACATTAATTTTGGATGCTTAGTCCGGGGACATGGTCCAAAGATTATGCCAAATGCCTATTTTCTCCTCACTTCCTTGGCTGAGGAAGGAAGAATTCAGCAAGTTCCACACCTAACTCATCATTAGTCAAGAATAAAGGGCTGTGTTTTATTTTAAAGACACTCCCTCTCCATTATAAATTCTAGTAGAGGCCATATTAAAATTGTAATTAATGAAAGGAATGTTAATTCCAGTAGCATACTCTTTAATGAGTTCATGATTCATTAACTTGAAAAGAATCCATTTGTTTGCATAAAATGAATCTCAATGATGGAAATATATAATTATTTAGTATGAATAATGATAGCACATTTAATAAAATTAAAACAATTTTTGGTAAATTTTGCAGATTAGGATTAATTAATGATAGTTATATAGTTTTATGTGCAGTATATATAAAGCACACTAATAATTAAATGTACAGTGTAGTTTGAATATAACAACCCTAGTTGTTGCATCCTATTCTTACTCTATTTTTAGTAGTTTTTATTTAGTTATTTTTGTCTGTTCTGGGTCTTCATTGCTTTGTGTAGGCTTTCTCTAGTTGCAGCCAGCAGGGACTACTCTTTGATGTGGTGCACAGGCTTCTCATTGCTGTGGCTTCTCTTATTGCAGGGCACGGGCCCTAGGTGCTTATGCTTCAGTAGTTGTGGTACACTGGCTCACTTGCCCCTCAGCACATGGAATCTTCCTGGATCAAGAATGGAACCTGTGTCCCCTGAATTGGCAGGTGGATTTTAACCAATGCACCACCAAGGAAGTCCTCTATCATTACTCTTACATTAAAAGTCTTCCAAGTCATCAAAATGAGCCAATAAAGTTAAAGTTGTATTTCTGCTATTAAAATCTGCTTCTTACTAATAGATGTATCAGATGTGGTGACATGGTTTTATTTCAGCTGGGTTGATATAATATTCTCTAACAATCACTATTATTATAAAATCTGTATCATGCAGATACAGAAACAAATACTACACCTGATAGTTTTTGTGTTATAACTGTAATTTTTGCCTCCTAGAAATAAACAACGAGATAAAGAAAAAAAGAGAACAACTAGTCCAAGACAACTGTTAGCTCTTAGAGACATCATTTGGCTCAACTTTATTTGTCTGTGTAGAAGAAAGGATGTCCTTTTAAAATAACTGAAAACCAGATGCATGTAAGCCATAGGGATTTCAATGATCATATTCCAAAGGGGACAAATTTTGTCGGATTAACAGAGTATTTATTTTATTATGAAACTCTAAGAACAAACTGTTCTGTATTAATGGTGGAAAGAACAAAACTGTTTTTTATCAAGCTGAAGCCCAGATCCATGAAGTGAGACGCTTCCATCAGTGATAGGACAGAGATTGGAACCCAGATGTCCTGAATCTCTGCCCAATGTCTCATCATTAAAATGCTAGAATGTTCCTTCAGGGAAAATGGGGGAAAAAGAGAAATCCACAAGAGAGAAGAAAAACTTCGGTGAAGTGGAAGACTCACTGATAAGAAGAAAAGTCATGAAAAAGTGCCATGATTTTTCCAGAAAGTCTGACTTCTAATTCCACTCATACGGAAAGGGATTTTCTTCTGGTTGTGTTGCCCTCGGGGATTGTTTTGGGTCGATATCCTGCAGTCCATGGCCAACTCAGTGTATATGCAGCTGAAATAGTATGTGAGCCCCTTGAAAGCTCATCTGTGGAGCCTCCTGTGAATGGGTCTTTTCACAATGGGGTGAGCCATCTGTGGCTGTGGAAAGAGGAAGGACAGATTTGGAACTGGATCTAGGAATCGAAGTGGTCACAGAGAGGCTAAATGGATGACACACACCCTCTAAAAGATACAGTAGAGTCTACCCTATCTGGATTTCCCCACAATAACCACACTGACTAATGAATTACAAATATCCACTCTATCTAGCACTGTATAGATTTAGTTTTAGGCCTGGTATAAACATGGCAAGTGAATCGGATCAGAATATAGAAAATCATTTCATGTGGCAGTTTGTAAAAGGTACTAAATTAATCATTCCTTTCATAATAAATGAACACAGTAAGCCTTTCTTCCTATCTTTTCCAAGTGTCACCAATTCTATTATTTTGTATATAGTAGATAATAAATATATATATATACACATATACATACACACAGTGTATGTGTGTGTGTATATATATGCACATATAGTCAAAGCTAGGTTTTTTTCAGTTCAGTTCAGTTCAGTCACTCAGTTGTGTCTGACTCTTTGCGACCCCATGAATCGCAGCACGCCAGGCCTCCCTGTCCATCACCAACTCCCGGAGTTCACCCAGACCCACGTCCATCCAGTCAGTGATGCCATCCAGCCATCTCATCCTCTGTCATCTCCTTCTCCTGCCCCCAATCCCTCCCAGCATCAGAGTCTTTTTCAGTGAGTCAACTCTTCTCATGAGGTGGCCAAAGTACTGGAGCTTCAGCTTTAGCTGAAACTTTAACTTTCATTCCTTCCAAAGAAATCCCAGGGTTGATCTCCTTCAGAATGGACTGGTTGGATCTCCTTGCAGTCCAAGGGACTCTCAAGAGTCTTCTCCAACACTACAGTTCAAAAGCATCAATTCTTCAGTGCTCAGCTTTCTTTATAGTCCAACTCTCACATCAATACATGACCACAGGAAAAACCATAGCCTTGACTAGACGGACCTTAGTCGACAAAGTAATGTCTCTGCTTTTGAATATGCTCTCTAGGTTGGTCATAACTTTTCTTCCAAGGAGTAAGCGTCTTTTAATTTCATGGCTGCAGTCACCATCTGCAGTGATTTTGGAGCCCCACAAAATAAAGTCTGACACTGTTTCCACTGTTTCCCCATCTATTTCCCATGAAGTGATAGGACCGGATCATGTACAAATGTGGAGTTGGACCATAAAGAAGGCTGAGTGCTGAAGAATTGCAGCTTTTGAATTACTGGAGAAGACTCTTGGGAGTTCCTTGGACAGCAAGGAGATCAAACCAGTGAATTCCAAAGGAAATCAACCCTGACTGTTCATTGAAAGGACTGATCCTGAAGCTGAAGCTCCAATACTTTGGCCACTGGATGCGAAGAGCTGACTCATTGGAAAAGACTCTGATGCTGAGAAAGACTGAGGAGAAGGAGAAGGGAGCAAAAGAAGAGGGAGGCAGAGGCTGAGATGGTTAGATAGCATCACTGACATAATGGACATGAATTTGAGTAAACTCCAGGAGATAGTGAAGGACAGGGAAGCCTGGAGTAATGAAGTCCATGGGGTCGCAGAGTTAGACATGACCTAGCAACTAAACAATGATAACAACAAACAATATCTGACTGGTTGATTAGTTTATTCATCTATTTATTTAACAAGCATTGATTGAAACCTTCCATAGGAAAAACAAACATGAAGGAGATACAATGACCGTGTCCTTAAGAAGCTTACAGCTAGGCAAAACAGACAATAACAATGCGAAAATGGAAAATTCAAGGTGAGTGGCACAGAGACGCATGGGAGAAAAAGGTCAGCTTGGCTTAGGCAAGCCACGGAGTTTTGCCAGAAAGGAGATTAGGGTTAGATATCTGAACAGGGAAAAAGAAGAAAGAACAATTAAGCTAAAGGCATTTAGGGCAGAGAAAATAACAAAGCCACAAAACTCTGGAATAACACTAGATTACAATTTCTGAGGAATTACTATGGCCAGATGCTGTTCTAGATACTTTCATGTATTCATTTCTTTTGATTCTTACAATTACAATAATGAGGTAGGTGCATTGATTTATATAGGATTTAAAAATTCAGGTCCCAAAAGCCAGGTCACTCTCCCAAGATTGCAAGTGTGATGAAGTCACAGCTGAGAGTCCAGCTTAAGCCATCTCACCTCAGAGCCCTCTCTGTCAACAGCACAGGGTCCTGATGGATCATTGCAAGTCTAAACAGGAGAGTTGTTTGTGGCTGAAGCATAAACCACATGAAGGAGTATGGAAGGGACCAGGAACAGAAAGGGATTGTCGAGGACTTTCACATCTTCCAAGGCTCAACCACTGGCCAGTGAAAGCAGACAGAGCAGACAGCCAGCCAGCGTTTGGTGACTGGTTATTATGAAGGCCAGTAAACAAAAAGCAGGGATCAAAAAAACATTCAGTGGCCATCAGTTCAGTTCAGTTCAGTTGCTCAGTCGTGTCCGACTCTGCAGCCCCATGAATCACAGCACACCAGGCCTCCCTGTCCATCATCAACTCCCGGAGTTCACTCAGACTCATGTCCATCGAGTTAGTGATACCATCCAGCCATCTCATCCTCTGTCGTCCCCTTCTCCTCCTGCCCCCAATCCCTCCTAGCATCAGAGTCTTTTCCAGTGAGTCAACTCTTCACATGAGGTGGTCAAAGTACTGGAGTTTCAGCTTTAGCATCATTCCTTCCAAGGAAATCCCAGGGCTGATCGCCTTCAGAATGGACTGGTTGGATCTCCTTGCAGGCCAAGGGACTCTCAAGAGTCTTCTCCAACACCACAGTTCAAAAGCATCAGTTCTTCAGTGCTCAGCTTTCTTCACAGTCCAACTCTCACATCCATACATGACCACTGGAAAACCATAGCCTTGACTAGACAGACCTTAGCCGGCAAAGTAATGTCTCTGCTTTTGAATATGCTATCTAGGTTGGTCATAACTTTTCTTCCAAGGAGTAAGCGGCTTTTAATTTCATGGCTGCAATCACCATCTGCAGTGATTTTGGAGCCCCCAGAAATGAAGTCTGACATTGTTTCCACTGTTTCCCATGAAGTAATGGGACCAGATGGCCGTAGCACTGGTCTAATCACACATCCAGTTGAACAATCCTTAACTACCTTAGCACTGTAACACTGGTTTTTGTTCTTTCGTGAAATTTTTTCCTCTAATCAGCCCTCCTCAAGTGTTAGATGATATGTATTTATTTTCAATACAAACTTGTACAGGGAATGATGTGACACTGTTTAACATACTGGGAGATATCCTGGGGTGTGACAGTCACCAGGATGCATGTTGCAACTGTTTCATTGCTTCACTTCTCATGGTGTCACACATGTGCCTGTGGTCTCTTTCCTGTGGACATGTCTCTTACTGAGTCACAAAAACAGCAGAGTCAGCTAGTGGAGCACTTGAACTTGGTCAGGGCCTGGTGTCAGGAAATCCTCACACAATCCGATTGTCATCATCGTGTCCCTTTGGAAACTGTGTATGTGACCCCAATAGTTTAGAAGGGCTCTACAGCTAATGACTGGTGTCCAGGCTTTAAGACACAGATATGCCCCAGGTGTTTCGAGTGAAAACAGCAGGCTAGGTAAAGATGTCAGCTACCTGGGATTTTTGCCAGTGGACTCCAAGGGCAAAAGTGTCTTCCAGGGCACCAGGACAACAGCCTCCCTCGGTTACCATAGTGACCCTGACAATGAAGTTAGCTCATATAGATCTGAGCATGAGAAATTTGTTTTTATTCCAAGTCTGCTGGCAGATCAGTGCATTTTTCCTTCTTTGCTTCCTTCCATTCTGGGTAGAACTGTGTCTAGGTTGTTAAATATATAGAAGACAAAAGCTTACAAGATGGAGAGCTATTTTTTTCTAATCTCTAAAAATGGATTTTTCTTTGGAGACTAATTAAAAAGAGGAGGAGAAGGAAGAAGAGTTAGAGGAGGAGGAGAAAAAGTGAGGGAAGGAAAAGGAAGGGAAGGTGATGGAGGAAGCGGAGAGGAAAAGGAGAAAAGGAAAGCAGTTTTTCTATTAGAGCAGCAAGACTGTCAGTATCTGTCACCCTAAAGCCCAAGGGTGACCTGGCCACCAGCCAAAGTAACATGCCTGATCCCCGGGTCTATGGCCACAGTGCAGCCCAGGGAAGGCACAGCCAAGCTCTCAGAGAATGTTAGAACATAGCTGTCAATATCTCTATCACCTAGCCCTTGGCTATTTCTTATCCTATTTTCATCTTTCATACTTATAACAGGAACTGCATTTGAGTTGATAACTGGAGAGAAATGGAATTTTTTTCCATGCCTTCTTACTGCTAAAGAACATGGAAGAGCTGTGTACATTCCACACTTGCTGAAAGTCACAAAGAATGGGACATTGTATCAGAAAAAAAGCACAATGATACCCCCTCCTACAAGAAGGCTTCAATGATTTCCCATATTAGCTTTATTACTTTTAGTTACTATCTCTCAAGCATTTATATTGTTGACAACCATAAAGTTCTTACATGCCTTATCTCACTTAGTTTAATCTTCAAAACAACTTTGTGAGATAAATATAAATATTCCCTAACTGGGCTGGAAGAATCACAAGCTGGAATCAAGACTGCTGGGAGAAATATCAATAACCTCAGATATGCAGATGATACCACTCTTATGGCAGAAAATGAAGAACTAAAAAGCCTCTTGATGAAAGTGAAAGAGGAGAGTGAAAAAGTTGGCTTAAAACTCAACATTCAGAAAACTAAGATCATGAGATCTGGTCCCTTCAGTTCATGGCAAATAGATGGGGAAACAATGGAAACAGTTAGAGACTTTATTTTGGGGGGCTCCAAAATCACTGCAGATGGTGACTGAAGCCATGAAATTAAAAGACACTTGCTCCTTGGAAGAAAAGCTATGACAAATCTAGACAGCATATTAAAAACCAGAGACGTTACTTTGCTGACCAAGATCTGTCTAGTCAAAGCTACTATGGTTTTTCCAGTGGTCATGTATGGATGTGAGAGTTGAACTATAAAGAAAGCTGAGGGCTAAAGAATTGATGCTTTTGAACTGTGGTGTTGGAGAAGACCCTTGAGAGTCCCTTGGACTGCAAGGAGATCCAACTAGTCCATCCTAAAGGAAATCAGTCCTAAACATCCATTGTAAGGACTGATGCTGAAGCTGAAACTCCAGTACTTTGGCCACCTCATGCGAAGAACTGACTTATTTGAAAAGACTCTGATGCTGGGAAAGATTGACGATGGGAGGAGAAGGGCATGACAGAGGATGAGATGGTTGGATGGCATCACCGACTCGATGGACATGAGTTTGGGTAAACTCCAGGAGCTGGTGATGGAGAGGGAAGGCTGGCATGCTGCAGTCCATGGGTTCGCAAAGAGTCAGACACAACTGTGCGACTGAACTGAACTGAACTGATTCCTACATATGTTTTAGACTTTTTTCTATTCTCCACATTATTAATACAATACACAGTAAGAAAACATGCTTTTAAAAAGTCTTTGAATTGAATTCTTTAACACTTGAAAATAGATAAGCTTAATATTGCTAAATATCTTTTCAGTCTGTTCTGCACTAAGTATGTATTTGATGTTCTTTGTATCTTTAATCATTTATTTGTTTAAAAAAGTCTAACTTTGATTTTTTTTTTTTTTTTAGTTATTTTACTTTCTTTCTTTCTTTTTCTTTTTGGTTGGGCTAGGTCTTAGTTGTGAGCTGTGGCTCATGTGCTTCTCTAGTTCTGATGTGTGGGCTTAGTTGCCCTACAGCATTTGAGATCTTAGTTCCCCAACCAGAGGTCAAACTTGTGTGCCCTGCATTGGAAGGTAGAATCTCAACCACTGGGCCATCAGAGAAGTCCCTTGAGTTTTAATAGTGTCCACCCTTTGATTAGAAATTAACTAGCTTTCTCCAGTATTATGGCAAAATATGGACCATACTGCATAATCACTTCCTTTTTAAATGCACAGGAAACCTGTACCCAACACTACTTTGTGATTGTTGAGTGTTAAGAGTGGAAAGAGTTTAGATAAAACATAGCCAGTACTCTGCTGAGGGATCTTTCAGCTGATCAACTCTCCGGGCTTTGATTTTTCTCATTTATAAAATGAAGTTTGCTAGAGAAAACATCTAGGCATCCTTCTAGCTTCAACATCCTATGAAACCTATTCTTTCACCTAGCACAGGGTTCAGTTCAGTTCAGTTCAGTTCAGTTCAGTTCAGTTGCTCAGTCATGTCTGGCTCTTTGCCACCCCATGGACTGCAGCGTGCCAGGCTTCCTTGTCCATCACCAACTCCCAGAGCTTACATAAACTCATATCCATTGAATAGATGATGCCATCCAACCACCTCATCCTGTATCATCCCCTTCTCCTCCTGCCTTCAATCTTTCCCAGCATCAGAGTCTTTTCAAATAAGTTATGTCTTCACATCAGGTGACCTAAGTGTTGGAGTTTCAGCTTCAGCATCAGTCCTTCCAATAAATATTTAGGACTGATTTCCTTTAGGATGGACTAGTTGGATCTCTTTGCAGTCCAAAGGACTCTCAAAAGTCTTTTCCAACACCACAGTTCAAAAGCATCAATTCTTTAGCCCTCAGCTTTCTTTATAGTTCAACTTTCACATCCATACATGACTACTGGAAAAACCATCATAGCTTTGACTAGACAGACCTTGGTCAGCAAAGTAACGTCTCTGGTTTTTAATACACTGTCTAGATTTGTCATAGCTTTTCTTCCAAGAAGCAAGTGTCTTTTAATTTCATGGCTTCAGTCACCATCTGCAGTGATTTTGGAGCCCCCAAAATAAAATCTCTCACTGTTTCCGTTGTTTCCCCATCTATTTGCCGTAAAGTGATGGCACCAGATGTCATGATCTTAGTTTTCTGAATGTTGAGTTTTAAGCCAACGTTTTCACTCTCCTCTTTCGCTTTCATCAAGAGGCTCTTTAGTTCTTCATTTTCTACCATTAAGAGTGGTATCATCTGCATATCTGAGATTATTGATACTTCTCCCAGCAATCTTGGTTCCAGCTTGTGCTTCATCCAGTCCAGCATTTCTCATGATGTACTCTGCATATAAGTTAAATAAACAGGGCAACAATATATTGCCTTAATGGAATTCTTGCCCTATTTGGAACAAATCTGTTGTTCCATGTTCAGTTCTAACTGTTGCTTCTTGACCTGCATACAGATTTCTCAGGAGGCAAGTTAGGTGGCCTGGTATTCCCATCTCTTTCAGAATTGTCCACAGTTTATTGTGATCCATACAGTCAAAGGCTTTGGCATACTTGATAAGGCAGAAGTAGATAATTTTCTGGAACTCTCTTGCTTTTTTGATGATCTAACGGATGTTAGCCATTTGATCTCTGGTTCCTCTGCCTTTTCTAAATCCAGATTGAACATCTGGAAGTTCACGGTTATGTACTGTTGAAGCCTGGCTTGGAAAATTTTGAGCATTACTTTACTAACGTGTGAGATGAGGGCAATTGTACAGTACTTTGAGTATTCTTTGGCATTCCCTTTCTTTGGGATTGGAATGAAAACTGACCTTTCCTGTCCTGTGGCCATTGCTGAGTTTTCCAAATTTGCTGTCATACTGAGTGCAGCACTTTCACATCATCATCTTTTAGGATCTGAAATAGCTCAGCTGGAATTCCATCACCTCCACTAACTTTGTTCATAGGGATGCTTCCTAAAGCCCACTTGACTTCACATTCCAGGATGTCTGGCTGTAGGTGAGTGATCACACCATCATGATTATCTGGGTTGTGAAGATCTTTTTGTATAGTTCTTCCATGTATTCTTGCCACCTCTTCTTAATCTCTTCTGCTTCTGTTAGATTCATACCTTTTCTGTCCTTTATTGAGCCCATCTTTGCATGAAATGTTCCCTTGGTGTCTCTAATTTTCTTGAAGAGATCTCTAGTCTTTCCCATTCTATTGTTTTCCTCTATTTTTTGCATTGATCACTGAGGAATGCTTTCTTATCTCTCCTTGTTATTCTTTGGAACTCCGCATTTAAATGGATATATCTTTCCTCTTCTCCTTTGCCTTTAGCTTCTCTTCTTTTTCAGCTCTTTGTAAGCCTCCCTCAGACAACCATTTTGCCTTTTTGCATTTCTTTTTCTTGGGGATGGTCTTGATCCCTGCTTCCTATACAATGTCATGAACTTCCATCCATAGTTCTTCAAGTACTCTGTCTATCAATCTAATCCCTTGAATCTATTTCTCACTTCCACTGTATAATCATAACGGATTTGATTTAGGTCAAACCTGAATGGTCTAGTGGTTTTCCCTACTTTCAATTCAAGTCTGAATTCAGCAATAAGGACTTCATGATCTGAGCCACAGTCAGCTCTTGGTCTTGTTTTTGTTGACAGTGTAGAGCTTCTCTACCTTTGTCTGCAATAAATATTATCAGTCTGATTTCTGTATTAACCATCTGGTGATGTCTACATGTAGAATCTTTTCTTATGTTGTTGGAAGATGGTGTTTGTTATGACCAGTGTGCTCTCTTGACTAAATTCTATTAGCCTTTGTCCTGCTTCATTCCGTACTCCAAGGCCACATTTGCCTGTTACTCCAGGTATTGTCCCTGGGTCAGAAAGATCCTCTGGAGAAGGGACTGGCAATCCACTCCAGTATTCTTGCTTGGAGAATCCCACAGATAGAGGAGCCTGATAGGCTACAGTTCGTGGGGTTGCAAAGAGTTGGACACGACTAGGTGACTAACCCACCCACCCAGGTATTGTGGTAGGACAGTGGTGGTGTGATCTAAATGGTGCGGCACTTCCTTATGTACTTTGGACTCCTCACAGCTCTGTCTCAGACCATAGTTTAAGGTGAGATTTAACGTTCTCCTTCTCAAGATAGGAGGTTTAAGATAGAAAGAAAACTGAAGTTTTATTGCCTTTCTTTTAGACCTGGTTGGGTAGTTTATCACCTTTATGCATTACTTTTCAGTTTAAAAAGGAAAAAGGAAATGTTTATTTCCTCATCCAAACAAATCTGCTTTCTTGGCCCTCATTATGATGAATTTCCCCCATTTGCATGAGTTGAGTCTGAATTCACACACAGAACAAACATATCTCAACATCTAAATAAATCACTCAGACTGTTCGTTTTTATTTTAGCTGAGTGACTTAGACTGTCACATTACACACAGCACTTCCTGTCTCCATTGCATTCTGTGTTCCCACTGCAGCATGCTTTGTATTTGCCTGTCACCTTTGCTAAATCCCATGTCTCTTGAGGACAGGGATCTCTACTGACACCTAGATATGACCCTGGTGTGGGATCCACATTTGGCTGAAATTAAACAGAAAGGAATATCCTCAGATGGTGGCCAGCAGTCCCCCCAAGTGCACAGGTCCCCAGAGCTCCCAGGAGCCTTCCCTAGCTTGGACTTGGGCACTACTGTGTGATCTCAGGGTCTCTGAGAACCTCTCTTCACTTCCTCAGAGGTCTACTATATGCCTAATCTCGGCTAGAAATTCAAGATCTCCAACTGTGTACTAGTATATATATATATATATATATATATATATATATATATATAGAGAGAGAGAGAGAGAGAGAGAGAGAGAGAGAGAGAAAGAATGCCTGGCATAGGACTGCTCAAATCCTCATAATTTCTTAAGTTATAAGATCACCAGGAACATCTTGTGTTCTAATATTTGGTCCCTGGCCTGGTTTCTGACACAGACCTCCTAAATCCCTTGGAATTTCCTGGGTGATAGGAGTGTCTTTTGTTCTACTGAAGGGACTCTTGATTGGCTCCTACATGGCTGCATGATAGGAACTGGTCACCAGAAAGAACAAGCTATGATTAGAAGCTTGGCAATTTCCACCCCATTCCCCATCCTCTGGGAAGAGGACTGGAGACTGAGTTAATGATTGATCATGCCTATGTGAAGAAACCTTCATAAAAGTCCCCAATGTGTAGGATGTGAAGAGCTTCGAGGTTGGTGATTACGTGAGGATGTGAGGAGAGTGGTACGCAAAGATGGCACGGCAGCTCCATGCCCCTTCTGGTGTACCTTACCCTGTGCATTTCTTCATTTGGCCGTTCATCTGTATCTTTTATATATCCTTAATAATCAACTGGTAAAAGTAAGTGTTTCCCTGATTTCTATGGGCCATTCTAGCAAATGATTAAATCCAAGGAAGGAGTCATGGGACATCTAATATATAGCCAGTAGATCAGAAGTGCATGTAACAACCTGGCACTTGCTTGGCATCTGAACGGGTACAGTCACATAGGACTGAGCCTTAGCTTATGGAATCTGACACTAACTCCAGGTAGCTAGGGTCAGAATTGAACTGAATTATAGGATCCTTAGCTGGTATCTCTGAGAATTGCTTGGTATAGGGGAAAAAACAACAAAAAAGCCAGAATAACTGGTGTCAGAAGAATTTTGTGTGTGAGTAAAAGGAACACGGGAGTGTTTTTCCCTGACACCAAATATCCCCCCTGTTCCAGATCTTAATCCAAGACTGTGTACATGAATGTTCAGTCACTCAGTTGTATCTGATACTTTGTGACCCCATGGACTAAAGCCCACTAGGCTCCTAAGTCCGTGAAATTTTCCAGGCAAGAATACAGGGTAGATTGCCACTCCACTATTGGAATGTGCTGCCATTTCCTTCTTCAGGCTATGTACACAGCAGATGCTCAGTGCAATACTGATGAAGTCAATAAGCCAATCAATCTCTCCCCAGTTGTAACCCTTGTCTTCTTGCCTACTCCATAGAAGGCCCTGGCATTTTCACAAACTTACTTCTCACTGTGCCTTTGAGAATGGCTCCATCTCTGGATAAAGTGGATGTGGTGCTGGGGAGCAGTCTCCTGCCAATATTTCTGTCTACTAGTATCACTATCTTGTTCTCTTACCTTCTAAATTTCTGTGATCATTTTACTCTGGTCTCCATCACCAGTTTTCATCTTCCTGCCTAGACTGACCCCTGAGTTTTCAGATTGCTAAGCCTGAATCCAAGGTTAACCACAGGCATCTGCTCTTCCATGGCTAAGGCCACAGAGCATGACCTTATGGCCTGCAGGTCCAATCTGGCCCAGAGAGAAGATGTTGGTTCTACTGAAGAGTTTTTGCTTCCTTGTTTTTTCCTTGCAAACTTAAATTTAGTTGTAACATTAAAACTTTCACATGAAATTTTTCTTTCTGTCTTAAAAAAATAAATCAGAGAATTTGACAGCACTGGGTCATATTGTTCTTTAATGACTATTGCAAAACTGACTCAAACCAGTTGAGTAAGATATAACTCTTGGGTTCTTCCAGTTGGTAAACATTAACAGTAAAAACTTTCAGGAAGATGGGAGTTAGCTACTCTTCCCAGCTTCTCAGTAAGTCTCAAACCAACATCTGGCACCACTTTAATATTTATTGAATCAAGATCTGCTGGCAAGTTAACTATTCTGAGAGGTTGATGAAGCTCTACCCAGCTCTTGATCATTTTAGGTGTTTTGGCAAAATATTCACCCCCAAAGGTTCCAGAGATAGGAGTCTACTACCCCCAGTGTCAGCACCGGTAGACTTCAATGCAGTGATCCAATGGCGGGAGGGATATGGAGATCAGGCTTTGTGTACCATCCTTACAGGTGTCACTAGATTCGCATACAGGTTTGAGAATGTCTCTAAAATATTCTTGAATTCTACCAAAAGAGCCCATTTCTGAGATATTTTATGATAATGAACAAGTCGCTGATTAAAAAAAGCTCTGAGGGGAATCCCTGGTAGTCTAGGGGTTAAGACTTTCACTGCAAGGGAGTGGATTCTATCCCTGATCGGGGAACTAAGATCTCCCTATGCTACATGGTGTGACCAAAAGTACATAAGTAAACAGATAAATAAATAATAAATTTTAAAAATAAAAACTTTGAAAGCTCTGGCATTTAATATGTTCATTAACTAAACTTCTGATGGTCTGATGGAAGCGCTTATAGTAGTCACGCCTGTAGTGTGACTTTTTTGGTATAATATTGGCCAGTACCATTGCAGTATGAATTACTTACAGTTCATATTGCCTTCTATATCTGATCTGGTAATTTAATATTACCACACACAACTTACCACGTTGTCTAGGCTAGCAGTTCTTTACCCTAACTGTGCATTAGAATCACCTAGAGAACTTAAAAAAAAAAAAAATTCCAATCCCAATCATCTCCCTTGAGATTCTGATTTAATGCCCAGGTATGGCTCAGACATTGGTATATTTTTAAATGTCCTCAGGTGATTTTTAAAGATCAGGATCAACAGTCAGCTTCTGCTAAAGTGTTTTAAAATGTATTATTGTCATTGTAACAATAATTAGCTAGAGCTGAGTGGAGGTTCAATAGCAATAGCAGCCTCTAAAGGCCTCCCACACACTTATATATGAGTGACCCTTGTCACTTGGCTGGTCCTTTGGCAGCCCTGGAGCTCATAGTAAGTCTACTGATATTCTCTAAAATATTTCTAGGCTCTCCTTGTTCCAATCCCTGCATAATCAGTCCAGCCATTTATTTGCTACCTACTCCTTTGCACAATACAAAGCAAATAAAGAGGAGTAAAAATTAATGAGAAAATTATACTTCCATGCAAGAAAAGAGCAGATTTCTTTACTCAAAGGAATTTGCTCAAAAGATTCCATGCCTGAGAAAGATTTGAAAGCTGCCAGCACAGTTCCAAAGAAGATTTTTAATTTTTCTAAATCCTTACTCCTTCTCCCCAGGAAGCTATCCTCAGGTAAATGGCAGAGACCACTGTTGCCTTTAAGCTGAAATTAACTAAGGAACAGGGTGATCCACTCAGCACGTGCTACCATAGATCTAAGTGTGGTTTTACACAAGAAAAGTTTGCTTAGATCTTACTAACTGCTTATTAGTTTTACATATTTCTTTATACTAATTACTCATTATGTATCTCTTTCCACCCAATTTGATCAGAGGTAAACAAAAATCAATCCCTGGATTGAGAAGATCCCCTGGAGACGGGAAAGGCTACCCACTACAGTATTCTGGCCTGGAGAATTCCATGGACTGTATAGTTCCATGAGGTCAAAGAGAGTCAGACACGAAAGTGAAAGTGAAGGACTTTCACTTTCACACAAAAAATGTTTCTCAATATTAATTATTTTGTGGCCATTTATTCTATGTGCAGATTCTGTTTGTTTAAAATATTTGTTTACTTTCTTTTTCCCCTTCTTGATTGTCCTAAGCTACTTTCAAGTTTTTCTCCCCTTCTAGTTCAGCTTGAATCAGCTGTTAACTGGAATTACAGTTCTCTGACTTCCTAGTTAGGATGAGGGTTAGAGAGAGAAATGCTTAGAATTCCTTGGATAAGGGCTGGACTAGATTACCAGCATGAGTGTTGTTGTTTAGACACTAAGTTTAGTCTAACTCTTTGCAATCCCATGGACTGTAGCCCTTCAGGCTCCTCTGTCCATGGGGTTTTTCCAGATAAGGATACTGGAGTGGATCGCCATTCCCTTCTCCAGAGGATCTTCCCAGACCAGGGATCGAATTCGGGTTTCCTGCATTGCAGGCAGACTCTTTACCATCTGAGCCACCAAGGAATCCCACAGGCATGAGTACTGGGACAAAATTGCTAGGAGATTCTGATATCCAGCCTCTATCTCACTCCCTCATCATCCTCTCCTCACTAGTAACCTCAACCCTGTCTCCCACCCCCACCACAAAAGAACTGAAAAGCACCGACCCCAAACTGAGGGCTTGAATTATTAAAATGCCTTAACAATTTCTGTGTTGATGTTCAGATGGTGTAACATTATATTCCAGTCTTAATGCCATCTGTTCATAATCAGAATTTCAGCTGTGTCTTCATCTCTCGCTCTCTTCCAGTCCTGTTTCTCAGCTTTGATTGCACATTGAATCATCTCAGGAGTTTTTAAAAATGCCCAGTACCTGAGGTGCACTTCAGACCAATTAAATCAAAACCTCTGGGGGTGGGACCTAATAATTTTTAAACCACCCCAGAGGATGCCAGTGGCTCAGAAACACTGCTCTAAATTTATGAACACATGAGCTGTTTCTAATTCACTCATGGAATTCCTACCAGAAGTTCAAAATCCAGTGGTTCTTGAACTATTGTGTGTAAAAGATTCTCCCTAGGATAGGGTGCCAAATAAATAAAAATACAAATTATGTTAAGTTTGAATCTCAGATATATCAAGTATAATTTTTTAACCATTTGAATTCTGTGAAATTCAAACTTAACTTGGGGTCCTGGATTTTATCAGGTAAACTTACCCTGGGAGTTTATGACAACGCAAGTTCTTGGGCTCCACTCTATCCAGTAGATCAGGAGTGCAGCTAGTCTATAGTTTTAACAAATTTATCAGATGGCTTTGTTGAAGGTGATGGGCCACATCTTTAGGGGAGGAGTGCTCAGGCACAGGGAGAGGGCAAAGAAGCCATGCAAGTGCCCAGCAGAGCATCCCAAGGAGGACTTACATATTGTTACTTTACCTGGAATGGCTTTGGAATATCCTCCTTTGGAGATCTTGAATAAAAATAGATAAGACTCATTGATTAACAACTAGGAGTCAGACCTTGCTAAATGTTGTCTATGCATTGTTCATCTGTTATCCCAACAACTCAGTGAGCTGGTTACTATGTTACAGCTGAGGAATTTAAGGCTCAAAAGAATGTAAGATGTCCAAGGTCACACAGCTAGTGACCGGCAAACCCACAGTCACACTTCCCATGCTCTTAATCTCTATCTGATATTGCCTCTGAACTGTCTGACCAAATAAGCCCAAATTTTATCATCCAGATGCCAAGAGATGTTTTTCATTTATCCATCTATCCATCTAACAAATATTTACTGATTTATAACTATAAATCAGGGACTGAGGTCAGCTCTGGAGATAAAATTGTGAACAAGATAGCTGAGTTCCTGCCTTCAGGATCATACGTTAGAATGAGAAGGAATAAAAATCAAGTGAATATAATAATTACAAAATGTGATTAGTGCTACAAAAGAAAAAAAAAGGTTAGAGATAGAAAGCAATAGAACTTAATTGGGTGGTATAAGATGGCATTTCAGTTGAGATTTAAAAGACAAAAGGACTTCCCTTGTGGCTCAGCTGGTAAAGAATCTGCTTGCAACTCTGAAGAGCTGGGTTCTATCCCTGGGTTGGGACAATCCCCTGGAGAAGGGAAGGCTACCCACTCCAGTATTCTGGCCTGGAGAATACCATGGACTGTATAGTTCATGGGGTCACAAAGAATCAGACACAACTAAGCGACTTTCACTAAAAGATAAAAGGGCTGCAGCCACGCACAGAAAATATCCAGTGACAGGGACACATGCAAAGATCCTGATGTGGAATCGAGATAGAGTCATCAACAGAAACTAACTCCTGCCTTTGGCCACTTGGGGAAATGGATGTGGAAGGTGGTTGGCCGAGCATGGCCTTCTGGGAGGCTGGCTGTAATGCTAGTTTGCATTCTGTGTGTTATGTCTCATTTGCTTCTTTGAGTGATCAGAATATTAACACATAAACTTACCATCTGAGGTATGACCACTGTGCATTCATCCAGAGACTCTTATCTTCTTGAGAAACTCATTCAGGCGTTGCATGCGAACAAGGTGGAGTCTGGCCAGCACTCAAAAGGAAAATCAGATACAATTTGCAAGGTGAAACATAGAGCTGAGCTGTCAATTAAGAGAACACAGGCATGAAAATCTAAAGTTATGTGAGGAGCTAGCTTACCAGGTAGCACAGTGGTATCTGCCTGCAAATACAGGAGATGCAAGTTCAATCCCTGGGTCAGGAGGATGCCCTGAAGAAGGAAATGGCAACTCACTCCAGGATTCTTACCTGGGAAATTCCATGGACAGAGGAACCTGGTGGGCCACAGTTCACGGGATCATAAGAGTCAGACACGACTGAGCATGTGCACTCTCATTAGAAATTTAAATGTAGTATTTTATTGATTTCTCATATTTTTATCATGTGATGTCCCTAAAAGAATCTTCAGAAATAATAAGCATGACTTTGGTGTATAATAACATTATTATAACATTAAAAATACAAAATATATTTTCAGTTTGATGATGAATATTAGATAACTCAGTTCAATTCAGTTCAGTCGCTCAGTCGTGTCCGACTCTTTGCAGCCCCATGAATTGCAGCACGCCAGGCCTCCCTGTTCATCACCAACTCCCGGAGTTCACTCAGACCCACATCCATTGAGTCAGTGATCCCATCCAGCCATCTCATCCTCTGTCATCTCCTTCTCCTCCTGTCCCCAATCCCTCCCAGCATCAGAGTCTTTTCCAATGAGTCAACGCTTCACATGAGATGGCCAAAGTACTGGAGTTTCAGCTTTAGCATCATTCCTTCCAAAGAAATCCCAGAGTTGATCTCCTTCAGAATGGACTGGTTGGATCTTCTTGCAGTCCAAGGGACTATCAAGAGTCTTCTCCAACACCACAGTTCAAAAGCATCAATTCTTCAGCAATTCTTCAATTGCTCAGCTTTATTCACAGTCCAACTCTCACATCCATACGTGACCACTAGAAAAACCATAGCCCTGACTAGACGGACCTTTGTTGGCAAAGTAATGTCTCTGTTTTTCAATATACTATCTAGGTTGGTCATAACTTTCCTTCTAAGGAGTAAGTGTCTTTTAATTTCATGGCTGCAGTCACCATCAGCGGTGATTTTGGAGCCCCCAAAATAAAGTCTGACATTGTTTCCACTGTTTCCCCATCCATTTCCCATGAAGTGATGGGACTTGATGCCATGATCTTCGTTTTCTGAATGTTGAGCTTTAAGCCAACTTTTTCAGTCTCCACTTTCACTTTCATTAAGAGGATAGCGTAACTGGAATTCCATCACCTCTACTAGCTTTGTTCGTAGTGATGCTTTCTAGGACCCACTTGACTTCACATTCCAGGATGTCTGGCTCTAGGTGAGTGATCACATCATCGTGATTATCTTGGTCATGAAGATCTTTTTGTACAGCTCTTCTGTGTATTCTTGCCACCTCTTCTTAATATCTTCTGCTTCTGTTAGGTCCATACCATTTCTGTCCTTTATAAAGCTCATCTTTGCATAAAATGTTCCCTTGGTATCTCTAATTTTCTTGAAGAGATCTCTAGTTTTTCCCATTCTGTTCTTTTCCTCTATTTCTTTGCATTGATTGCTAAGGAAGACTTTCTTATCTCTTCTTGTTGTTCTTTGGAACTCTATATTCAGATGCTTATATCTTTCCTTTTCTCCTTTGCTTTTCACTTCTCTTTTCACAGCTATTTGTAAGGCCTCCTCAGACAGCCATTTTGCTTCTTTGCATTTCTTTTCCATGGGGATGGTCTTGATCTCTGTCTCCTGTACAATGTCATGAACCTCCGTCCATAATTCATCAGGCAGTCTATCTATCAGATCTAGTCCCTTAAATCTATTTCTCACTTCCACTGTATAATCATAAAGGATTTGATTTAGGTCATACCTGAATGGCCTGCAAGGAGATCTAACCAGTCCATTCTGAAGGAGATCAGCCCTGGGATTTCTTTGGAAGGAATGATGCTAAAGCTGAAACTCCAGTACTTTGGCCACCTCATGCGAAGAGTTGACTCATTGGAAAAAGACTCTGATGCTGGGAGGAATTGGGGGCAGGAGGAGAAGGGGACGACCGAGGATGAGATGCCTGGATGGCACCACTGACTCGAATGATGTGAGTCTGAGTGAACTCTGGGAATTGGTGATGGACAGGGAGGCCTGGTGTGCTGTGATTCATGGGATCGCCAAGAGTTCGACACGACTGAGTGACTGAACTGAACTGAACTGAACTGAACTGAATGGTCTAGTGGTTTTCCCTACTTTCTTCAATTTAAGTCTGAATTTGGCAATAAGGAGTTCATGATCTGAGCCACAGTCAGCTCCTGGTCTTTTTTTGTTGACAAGAGCTTCTCCATCTTTGGCTGCAAAGAATATAATTAATCTGATTTCGATGTTGACCATCTGATGATAATGACCATTCGATGATGTCCATGTGTAGAGTCTTCTCTTGTATTGTTGGAAGAGGGTGCTTGCTATGACCAGTGCATTTTCTTAGCAAAACTCTATTAGTCTTTGCCCTGGCTTCATTCCATATTCCAAGGGCAAATTTGCCTGTTACTCCAGGTGTTTCTTGACTTCCTACTTTTGCATTCAAGTCCCCTATAATGAAAAGGACATCTTTTGGGGGTGTTAGTTCTAGAAGGTCTTGTAGGTCTTCATAGAACCATTCAACTTCAGCTTCTTTAGCATTACTGATTGGGGCGTAGACTTGGATTACTGTGATATTGAATGGTTTGCCTTGGAAACGAACAGAGATCATTCTGTCATTTTTGAGATTGCATCCAAGTACTGCATTTCAGACTCTTTTCTTGACCATGATGGCTACTCCATTTCTTCTGAGGGATTCCTGCCCACAGTAGTAGATATAATGGTCATCTGAGTTAAATTCACCCATTCCAGTCCATTTGAGTTCACTGATTCCTAGAATGTCGACGTTCACTCTTGCCATCTCCTGTTTGACCACTTCCAACTTGCCTTGATTCATGGACCTGACATTCCAGGTTCCTATGCAATATTGCTCTTTATAGCATCAGACCTTGCTTCTATCACCAGTCACATGCACAGCTGGGTATTGTTTTTGCTTTGGCTCCATCCCTTCATTCTTTCTAGAGTTATTTCTCCACTGATCTCCAGTAGCATATTGGGCACCTACTGACCTGGGGAGTTCCTCTTTCAGTATCCTATCATTTTGCCTTTTCAAACTGTTCATGGGGTTCTCAAGGCAAGAATACTGAAGTGGTTTGCCATTCCCTTCTCCAGTGGACCACATTCTCAGACCTCTCTACCATGACCCGCCCGTCTTGGGTTGCCCCATGGGCATGGCTTAGTTTCATTGAGTTAGAAAAGGCTGTGGTCCTAGTGTGATCAGATTGACTAGTTTTCTGTGAGTATGGTTTCAGTGTGTCTGCCCTCTGATGCCCTTTTGCAACACCTACCGTCTTACTTGGGTTTCTCTTACCTTGGACGTGGGGTATCTCTTCATGGCTGCTCCAGCAAAGCACAGCCACTGCACCTTACCTTAGAGGAGAGGTATCTCCTCACTGCTGCCCCTCCTGACCTTAAACATGGAATAGCTCCTCTAGGCCCTCCTGTGCCTGATCAGCCACCGCTCCTTGGACATGGGGCAGCTCCTCCCAGCCGCAGCCCCTGGCCTCGGGTGTGGGGGGGGTTGCCCCTGCGCTGTCGCAGCCTGGCACTCTCATCTGCCGCGCCCTGGTGCCCCTCCCGGCCGCCGTCCCTGCCTCAGGGGGGCCCCTGGCCGTTCCTGCCTGCCAGCCTGGCACCCTGGGTCACTGCCCCTGACCTCAGACATGGGGTAGCCCTTTTGGCCACTGCCCTTCAGGCATGGGGTGCTCCTGGCTTCTGCCCCTGACCTCGGACATGGAGTAGCTCCTCTTAGCTGAGCTCTGTGATTAGATAGCTAGTTTGATGATAAATATTAGATAATTCCCATAGCTAATTTGCTTACTCTCTTAGGCCTAACACTTCATACCCAATTTCACTTAAGCAGTGTCCATTTGGAACACAGACCATAACACCAAAGGCCATGGGACTCAGATGTGTGTAGGTGCGTTTCTTGTCTGATCTCTGACACTCACTTAGTAACAATCAATGAGGCACTGATCGCATTATTGATCATAGCAATGGCATTGTTGATTTTAGGAGTCCTTGTGAAGCCCACAGGCCTTTGAACAAGAGATCCTATTTCACAAAAGGTAATGATTTTTAAGATGTGTTGAATTTGACCCTTTACCCTCTTGTAGAGAAAAAACACATGGTTGGGAATTAGAATTAGTCTGAGACTGAACCTTAGACTTAGTATTTTTATATTTTTTTCATCATTTACCAAAAACACAGGTCTGGTTGGCCTGACTCCCCACCATACCCGCCCTCATGGGACTCCACAGGGAGCATAGGTTCTGCCCTATAAACTCCAGGAAATGCCATTCTCAGGAATTCTGCACTGTGACAGCCCTGCCTTTGAAGAGAGAGGTCATTACAGTGCAGTCATTATGTTGAACAAGCACAACTTGACTTATAATCAGAACTCAGCCATTCTATCACTGTCACTTTAGATTTATTGACATCTTATTGCCCCTGGATGAAAACTCAGGCAGACCCATGGCTCTTTTCCTAACTTTTAACTAAATCACAATCATACAGCCTCTTTAAATCATAAACTAGTTCTTAAATCAGAAATCAGCATCTTGACCAGTATATTCATCAATGGCCAGAAACTGATTCAACATCAGATCTTGTGCCCACTTCCAGCTCAGGGAAATCTGAGATGAGGAAAACAAACAAGCTGACTTCTCTCTCCCTTCATCTCCTTCTCACTTTATTCCAATGTAGGACAATGTCTGACTCCTCCATGAGAGAGAGGTGTAGCACAGGGATAAAAAAATTCTTATTTTATCTGGTGACTTTGCAAGCTGGCTTCACCTTCTGTGGGATGCCATGTGTTTAGAATCTGCTGAGCACTTGTGTGGGTTCTTTGGCCTTCTGGATGTCCCAGTACCTCTCACCTAGGCTAGCCATGAATGTGAGATAAGTCGCTTCAGTGGTATTCATCTCTGTGCGACTGCTTGGACTATAGCCCACCAGGCTCCTCTGTCCATGGGATTCTCCAGGCAAGAATACTGGAGTGGGCTGCCATGCCCTTCTCCAGGGAATCTTCCTGACCCAGGGATCAAACCTGCATCTCTTATGTCTCCTCCATTGGCAAGTGGATTCTTTACCACTAGTGCCACCTGGGAAGCCCCAAGCCATGAACAGTACCTCCTGGAATTCTGTCCTGCAGCAGCCTGAATTTTGAAGACAGGTGCTATTATAGTGCAATCAGTATAGTGAATAAGCAAACTCTGAGGAGGAATCAGAATCTAAGTCTTTCATATTTGTCTTCCAATTTTCATGATAGGGAATGAGGATTTTCTTCAATTAGTTTCTCTCAAACCAGTCAATTCTGAAAGAAATCAGTCCCGAATATTCATTGGAAGGACTGATGCTGAAGCCGAAGCTCCAGTTCTTTGATTACTGCATGCAAAGAGCTGACTCATTAGAAAAGACCCTGATGCTGAGAAAGATTGAAGGCAGGAGGAGAAGGGGATGACAGAGGATAAGATGATTGGATGGCATTACCAACTCGATAGACATGAGTTTGAGCAAGCTTTGGGAGCTGATGATGGACAGGGAAGCCTGGCGTGCTGCAGTCCATGGGGTCACAAATAGTCAGACACAACTGAGCGATTGAACTGAACTGAGTTTCTCTCAACCTACCCTCCGCTCTTGCTTTGCTGAGGGTCCACCTCACTTAGATTTGGCTTTGATGGGTGCTCTTGCCAGATTCAAACTTGTTACTTTTTGAGTGTGATCCACATCTGAGAGCCAGCCAGACAAGGACACTTGTTGCCTCTGACAGGCTGGCTGATCCACATCAGTGTATCTGTTCATCCAGCTGCTTTCCCTTGTGGCTCAGCTGGTAAAGAATTTGCCTGCAATGTGGAAGACCTGGGTTTGATCCCTGGGTTGGGAAGATCTCCCAGAGAAGGGAAAGTCTACTCACTCCAGTATTCTGGCCTGGAGAATTTCATGGACTGTACAGTCCATGGGGTCGCAAAGAGTCAGACATAACTGAGTGGCTTGCACTTGCGCTTGCTCAGGCCACTTTTCACCATCCCCTTGACTACACTGAACACCTATCAACTATGTAAAGTTCCACTTGAAGAATCCCTCAGTAGGTTTGGTATCAGACTGCAGAAGACTCTCTTCTCCTTTCAGGGGACGTGGGTATGGGGCCAAGAGTTCTCTCTACAGCAGCACTGTCAGTAGAAATGCAATGTGAACCATGCCTGTCACTGTCATTTTCTAAAAAAGATGGTAATAGTATATTTTATTTAACTCCATATATCCCAAACATTATCATTTTAACATGTAACCAATATATAAAAGTTACTAATGGGCCAATTTATCATCTTTTTTCCCCATATCTAGTCTTTGAAATCTAATGTGTATTTTACAATTAAAGCTCATCTCAATTTGGATGAGCTATACGGGGCTAGTGGCTACCATTTTGGACAGTGAAGATCTATTGAAAATCTCTACTTTCTCCATTTCTTAAAGGCGTTTTATTAAAGTGAAATTTACATACCATCACATTCTCCCACTTCCAGTTTACAGTTCAGTGATTTTTAGTATATTTACAGAATTGAGCAACCATTGCCTCAGTCCAGTTTTAGAACTCTTAGGACTTCTTGTTTCATTATATACAAATTGAAAATAACCTGCTTAGGTACCTCCTTTACTAATTAATTGTTGGCAATAGCCATATATTAGAAATACTGTGCAAATACACCTTGTTTTCCAGTAGTTTTTGTGTATATCTTCTTGCTCATTCTAAAGAATCACAAGAAATCATTTTTGAAGGGTGTGTAATTTTTCCCAAGAGGTATTTGTACTAAGAATCTTTATACTATAATAAAATGTTAAAATGGGGTATTTTCATCACTCCAAAAATGAGCTTTTTCAATAAGTACCAGTTCCTCCACCAATCCCTAAACTACTGTTTATCTCTATAGATTTGCCTTTTCTGGATATTTCATGTCAATATGCATGCATGTGTACTTAGTTGCTCAATCATTTCTGACTCTTTAAACCCCATGAACTACTGCCTGCAAGGTTCCACTGTCCATGAAATTTTTCAGGCAAAAATAGTGAAGTGGAGTGTCATTTCCTCCTCCAGGGGGATCTTCCTGACCCAGGGATTGAACCTGAGTCTCTTGCATTGGCAGGTGGATTCTTTAGCATTGTGCCATGTGGGAAGCCCATATTTCATATCAATGAAATCATACATTATGTGGTCTTTTATATCTTTCAGTTAGAATAATAATTTTGAGGTAAACCCATGTTGTAGTGTGTTTCACTATTTTGTTCTGTTATTCCCAAATAGTATTTCATTATATGGATATACTCAGTTTAGTTCAGTTTAGTAGCTCAGTCATGTCCAACTTTATGTGACCTCATGGACTGCAGCATGCCAGGCTTCCCTGTCCATCTGTCTATCACCAACTCCTGAGTTTACTCGAACTCATGTCCATTGAGTCTGTGATGCCATCCAACCATCTCACCCTCTGTCATCCCCTTCTCTTCTCACCTTCAATCTTTCCTAGCATTAGGGTCTTCTCAAATGAGTCAGTTCTCCATATCAGGTGGCCAAAGTATTGGAGTTTCAGCTTCAAAATCACTCCTTCCAATATATGTTAAGGACTCATTTCATTTAGGATGGACTGGTTAGATCTCCTTGCAGTCCAAGGGGCTCTCAAGAGTCTTCTCCAACACTACAGTTCAAAAGCCTCAGTTCTTTAGTGCTCAGCTTTTTTTATAGTCCAGCTCTCACATTCATACATGACTACTGGAAAAACCATAGCTTTGACTAGATGAACCTTTGTTGGCAAAGTAATGTCTCTGCTATTCAATATGCTGTCTAGGTTGGTCATAACTTTTCTTCCAAGGAATAAGCATCTTTTTATTTCATGGCTGCAGTCACCAACTACAGTGATTATGGAGCCCCCCAAAATAAAGGCTCTCACTGTTTCCATTGTTTCCCCATCTACTTCCCATGAAGTGATGGGACCAGATACCATGATCTTCGTTTTCTGAATGTTGAGCTTTAAGCCAACTTTTTCACTCTCCACTTTCACTCTCATCAAGAAGCTTTTTAGTTCCTCTTCACGTTCTGCCATAAGGGTGGTGTCATCTGCATATCTGAGGTTATTGATATTTCTCCCGGCAATCTTGGTTCCAGCTTGTGCTTCATCCAGCCCAGCGTTTCTCATGATGTACTCTGCACAGAAGTTAAATAAGCAGGGGGCAATATACAGCCTTGATGTATTCCTTTCCCAATTTGGAACCAGTCTGTTGTTCCATGTCCAGTTCTAACTGTTGCTTCTTGACCTGCATACAGATTTCTCAAGAGGCAGTTTAGGTGGCCTGGTATTCCCATCTCTTTCAGAATTTTCCACACTTTGTTGTGATCCACACAGTCAAAGGCTTTGGCATACTTGATAAAGCAGAAGTAGATGATTTTCTGGAACTCTCTTGCTTTTTCAGTGATCCAGTGGATGTTAGCCATTTGATCTCTGGTTCCTCTGCCTTTTCTAAAACCAGCTTGAACAACTGGAAGTTCATGGTTCATGTACTGTTGAAGCCTGGCTTGGAGAATTTTGAGCATTACTTTACTAGTGTGTGAGATGATACAATTGTACAGTAGTTTGAGCATTCTTAGCATTGCCTTTCTTTGGGATTGGGATGAAAACGCCTTTTCCAGTCCTGTGGTCACTGCTGAGTTTTCCAAATTTGCTGGCATATTGAGTGCAGCACTTTGACAGCGTCATCTTTCAGGATTTGAAATAGCTCAACTGGAATTTCATCACCTCCACTAGCTTTGTTCATAGTGATGCTTCCTAAGGCCCACTTGACTTCACATTCCAGGATGTCTGGTTCTAGATGAATGATTATACCATCGTGATTATCTTGGTAGTAAAGATCTTTTTGTATAGTTCTGTGTATTCTCGCCACCTCTTCTTAATATCTTCTGTTTCTGTTAGGTCCATACCATTTCTGTCCTTTATTGAGCCCATCTTTGCATGAAATGTTCCCTTGCTATCTCTAATTTTGTTGAAGAGATCTCTAATCTTTCCCATTCTCTTCTTTTCCTCTATTTCTTTGCACTGATTGCTGACGAAGACTTTCTTACCTCTTCTTGCTATTCTTTGGAACTCTGCATTCAAATGCTTATATCTTTCCTTTTCTCCTTTACTTTTCGCTTCTCTTCTTTTCACAGCTATTTGTAAGGCCTCCTCAGACAACCATTTTGCCTTTTTGCATTTCTTTTCCATGGGGATGGTCTTGATCCCTGCCTCCTATACAATGTCACGAACCTCCTTCCATAGTTCTTCAGGAACTCTATGAGATCTAATCCCTTGAATCTATTTCTCACTTCTGCTGTATAATCATAAGGGATTTGATGTAGATCAAACCTGAATGGTCTAGTGGTTTTCCCTACTTTCTTCAATTTAAGTCTGAATTTGGCAATAAGGAGTTCATGATCTGAGCCACAGTCAGCTCTTGCCACAGTCAGCTCTTGGTCTTATTTTTGCTTACTGTATAGAGCTTCTCCATCTTTGGCTGCAAAGAATATAATCAATCTGATTTTGGTGTTGACCATCTGGTGATGTCCATGTGTAGAGTCTTCTCTTGTACTGTTAGAACAGGGTGGTTTCTATGACCAGTGTGTTCTCTTGGCAAAACTCTATTAGCCTTTGTCCTGCTTTATTCTGAACTCCAAGACCAAATTTGCCTGTTATTCCAGGTATTTCTTGACTTCCTACTTTTGCATTCCAGTCCCCTATAATGAAAAGGACATCATTTTTGGATGAGTATACTACTGTCTATTTATTGGACAGTTTGGTTGTTCACAGTATTTGGCTATTATAAATAATATTGCTATCAACATTTGTATACAAGGTTTTGTGTGGACATGTACTTTAATTTTTCTTGAAAGATTCTAAAGAGTGGAATTATTGGAACATATAGTATATTTATATTTAACTTATGAAGATACTGCCAAATTGCTTTCCAAAGTGGTTACAACGTTTCTCTCTACTCTCTGATTCTGTTTTGAAATATTCTTGATCTTGTAAGATTCTAAGAGCCATGGGACTGGTCCTCCACAACGGCCTTCAAAATTTCTGCATATACTATTCTGTTAATTTGGTATATAACAGTTATCATGTGGTCATGTCTGTCGATATTAAGTCAGGAAGTTCCCTGTTTTAACATCTTATTATAATACAGACATTGATTCTCAACACAAGTATCTCTTAGGAAAAATTAAGCAGTTCTTAAAAATGCTTCCTATGATGCTTTCGAGTGAACAAGTAGGCATGCATACCCTTCGCAAATATTGAAAAATGAGATGTGTTTGCACAGCATTTCTAATACATGGCTATTACCAACAATTAATTAGTAAAAGATGTACCTAGGCAGGGAATTTTCAATTTGCATATAATAAACAAGAGATCCTAAAACTCTCTTGATATCCCAGGAGGGGCAGGTTTCCTGATTAAGTATTACTAATAGGCAGCCTGACTTGGAAAGTCACTCATGAGTGCATCTATGATGGCTAAGTTTTAAATTAAAAACCTCTGGATGGAGGCAGAATGGAGAGAAGTACTGGATACAATCTCCATGTGGATTAGAGGAAACTATTCTGTTGTTTCTTGTTTTTATCAGCTTAATAATCCTGCTGGGGATTACTGAAAAACGCTGAAGCCAATGTCTTATGATTCCAGTGATTTTTCCTGGTGTTCACTGGCGGGCAGTGGGAAAGACAATGTGTAGATTTTAATCAGCATTTGATTTTCCTCAATCCCTTTGCATGTAGAGAGGAGCAGCTGGCAGTAGGTAATCTTGCCCTTGGGAATTATCAAGTAAAAGAAAGAGACAAGCAGCAGCTTTTACAAAGGCAGCTTTTATGAGACTGAGCTAAAGAATCACCAGGGAAGCAGCTGGGTTCACCATTTTCATCCAAGTAATTCCTGGAAGAGATAGATAGCTTTCAAGGTCAGTGGTCGAAAGAGGAACTAATGACCAGCCCTTCCTCGGGGAGAATAGCCACAGGAGAGAGGATGGATGAAGATGTCAGTTTTCCTGCTTGCCTGAATGCAGCCAGGGCGATGTTCAGAATTGGGTAAGAAGGACCAGAGTTCAAATTCTGCTTCTATCAATTCTTAGTTGTGTAACTTTGGCCACAAGTCCTAGCTTCTCTAAGCCTTAGTGTCTTCATTTGCAACATGGAGACAATAATCCCTATCTTACAGATGAGCATTAAATGAGATAATTGGGTAGGACTTATTTTCATCCCTTCTGTAGAAACTGTTTCAACTTTTTTTTAATCTGCTAATACCAAACTCACAATCCATCCCTCCCCCACCCCTCCTCCTCCTTGGCGACAAGAGTATTCTCTGCATTAGTGAGTCTGTTGCTGTTTTGTAAATACGTTTATTTTGTCATATTTTTGATTCCATAGATAAATGATATCATATGGCATTATCTTTCTCTTTCTGACTTACTTCACTTAGTGTGATAATCTCTAAGTCCATCTAATTCAGCTAACTTATCTAGAAGTCTCCATCAAAGATAATAAACATCTAAGCTGTCTTTCTCTTTTGAGATTCTTCCCCATTAAAGACATTTTGAAAAATGATGTTTTCTGGTTATCATAGCCACTGTAACAAATCAGACCCTTTAAAACACATCACCTTCAAAAAATGAATCAAGGAATTCTCTGGAAGTCCAGTGATTAGGGCTCCATGCTGTCACCACTGGGGACCTTGGGTTTGATCCCTGGTTGAAGAACTAAAATCCCACAAGCATTGTGGTCCAAAAAAAAAAAAAAAAGAAGAAGAAGAAAAGAAAAAAGAATCAAAATAAATTACTCTCTTCTTGGAAATAAAATTCATGAAAGAAATTTATTTATTTGTTGCATAACTATTCCTATAATCAAAACCAACTAGTAATACTATTCTCTCTGTATCAATTTCTTTCACAACCTATCTTAAATAAATATTAAATAAAATACACTTAAATAGAAAGAAAAAGATAAAGGAAGGGTGATCTTAGGACAACCAGTCCAATAAAAATTCAAGATCCTCCTGTAGCCTCAATAGCCTCCTGTATCTCTAAATAAATAAATAAATATTTTTAAAGCAAATTTTCAAATGTGTACAAATTATGTTCATCATAAGATCATTTACATTTTAAGTAGAAACAATGTCTATGTTTAAAATTTATAATAGGAGGTAATAAAATAAATTACAATACTTTCATAAGATGGGATATTATACAGACAAAACTACATCAAAAGGTTTTTAATGATGGAAATGCAAATGAAAAATAGCAGGTAGTAGTGGCAGGATTGATACATATATACTTGACTTGTTAGAAAAATTGTACATAGAGAACCTCTGGAAAAGATACATGAATATATTAACCAAAAAGACGATAACAAACGATAAACCATCACGACCTAAGAATGTTTCTACTTAGCTTTCAGCCTGGCATTGTGAATTGGACTTGTTCCAGGGAGAGATGTGGCTGAACTAGGGCCTCTTGGTTCCCTGGACCTCTGAAAAAGGAGATGCAGTTTGGGACAGTTTTGCATACCCATCCCTGAGTGCTATTAATAGCAATACTGGGTAAACATGGCTGCTGTTGCAAAACACACTGAAAATCAACTGTGGCCGTTTAAGTTTATTAACCAGCAGTCAAGGAACTGGATTTTTAGAATCAGGAAGAGCTTTCTGTTGGTTTGGGGTGAGAGTGGGGTGGGGGTAGGGAGAGATGGAAGAGTGGAGGTAGGTGATGGGTTGGTGGGAGTTGAGGGGTAAGAATACACACACACACACACACACACACACACACACACACACACACACATATTAGTTTCCTGGAAAGTCATAGTAATCAGTGTTTCAGACTCACATATATCAGAATTCCCTTGAGTCTTGGATAAAATGCAGATTCTCAGGCCCAGTCTCACATTTATTGAATTAGTCTTTGGGATGGCCTAATAACCTGAATTTTAAACAGCCTTTCAAATGAAACCAACTAAACCCAAAAACTGTTTTCAGAGTGGCCAGAAGTTCCTATGTGTGAAAACCTTATGTTCCTTCTGTTCTCTACACATATGTTCATTTTCCCAACATTTTCCTGGGCATCTATGTAGACAGATAAAGGTCACTGAAGAAGCCCCAGATAGCTGAGTTGAACTTTTGCATGAGCAGAAATTAATCTCACCCATCAGGCCTTCAGGCAATTTTATTAGCAGTGGGAAAAAACCAGATCTTCACGATGCCCTGCTTTTACGTCACTTGCTCCATTTTCCATCAGTGGTGGGTGTTACTTCAATTTCAGCCTTGTGGCCTCCAGTTTTTAAAATTCTATCCTTTTAAATATCAACAGTAACAAATGTTATATTGACAGTTTTGGGAGAAGGTTCAACTCTGTATTGTTTTTCTTTCTTTCAATGCTCTTTATTCTGATTTTCTTCCTTTATTTTCCCATTAAAATTTTTTATAGTTTCCACTTATTAGAGAATAATCAATATACTTTCTAACTTTTTCCTTTCTAGGCTTAAAATAGAATCAGTTTCATTATACACACAATTAATGCTCAACGTTAGGACCGCAAGCCCATTTGGTCTCCCTCTACCTCTTGGGACAAGGCTGATCCCCCTGAAGGTTTATAAATGGGCCCGCTGCAGTTTGCAGGTGCAGTCATTTTGTTGGAGCCCCAGTCAAGATTTACATATGCAAATACTGTGTGGATGTGCCCAAACTGAGTAATTGTGCATGCAAATAGGTGATTAAATAGACAATTACCAAATCTGCATGAATGAAAGGAAGTTGTGCATATTCAAAAAGCAGGGGGCACCTGAACATTATGCAAGCAGGAGGCTCTCCTTAAAGCCTGTGAAAACTTGGCCATTGGTGCTTCAGAGTGCATAAATCCCAGAGCAAGCCAGAGTGTCAAATTGCACAAGTGGAATTTACTCTTTGACCTCAGCTGCCATGGTAATGATAGGAACTCTGACAAGGTCATCTTCAGGAAATACCACCGCAAGGGTTTATTTTTTTCATTTTCTTTCTGAATACTAGATTTAAAGCAGAAATTTAAACTCAGTATTCTTTTATGATTGGTGGTAAGAAATGAGTTTTAGGTACTTTGATATGCTCACTCAAGCCAATCAAAGCATGTTGTTGTTCAGCAGGTACTGAGAATCAATCCAAGTTAAGGCTTCCCCAGTGGCTCATCAGTCAACAGTCCACTTGCAATACAGGCATGAGAGCTACACGTTCGATCCCTGGGTTGGGAAGTTCCTCTGGAGGAGGAAATGACAACCCAGTCCAGTATTCTTGCTTAGGAAATCCCATGGACAGAGGAGCTGGGGCAGACTATAGCCCATAGGGTTGCAAAGAGTCTGACACAACAGAGCACACACACACAAACTACCATAACACAGTGGATGCAATTTGGTGATGCTCTTTCCCACGACTGCATTGCCAAAATTGAGAGAGGGGCTTATTTGATCTTAGGTAGCAGTTTTTCATTTGTCTGTGCAAACTAAAGAAAAACACTTGGTTTTAATTGTTCGTCTCTTCACAGTTTAAGGTCTCATGGCTCTACCTCCCACATCACAGTGATGGATGGTGTTGTCAGCCGAGTAGATCAATGAGAAATGAGTTCACATAACTGGGGGCTTTTCTGACAAAAGATTAGTGGTGATGCCTAGACTAGACCAGTAGGAGCCAGAGACTTTGAGGCAGTGACAGACTGCTGACTGCTCAAATTCTCATACTTTTACCAAGATATTTCATCTCTAGGATATTCTACTAGGATTTTATCCACATTCAATTTTATATGAGTTGCTTAGAGTCTTTTACTTTACAAAGAAGGAGTGATGTAAGTAGAGATCATAAAATCAATTACTCAATTCAATCAATAAACCAGTTAAGTGAAATAATTTCTTTACTTAGCACCTGTCAGGAGGAAGTTTCAAAACAGTTTCACTGAGGGTTAGAAGTGAATGGAATTAACCCTGTTACACAGAAGAGGTAGTAAGTTCCCTGTGTAGACCATCAGTTCAGTTCAGTTCAGTCGCTCAGTCCTGTACGGTTCTTTGTGACCCCATGGACTGCAGTGCTTCCCTATCTATCACCAACTCCCAGAGCTTGCTCAAACTCATGTCCATCTAGTAGGTGCTGCCATCCAACTGTCTCATCCTCTGTTGTCCCCTTCTCTTCCTGCCCTCAATCTTTCCCAGCATCGGGGTCTTTTCCAATGAGTTAGTTCACATCACGTAGTCAGAGTATTGGAGCTTCAGCTTCCTCATCTGTCCTTCTGGTGACTATTCAAGGTTGATCTCCTTTAGGATGGACTGGTTTGATCTCGCTGTCTGAGGGGCTCTCAAGAGTCTTCTCCAACACCACAGTTCAAAAGCATCAGTTCTTCCATCAGGGAGCCCCATAAGGCACGCAGATGTGGAGGAGCTCCTGGCAGAGGAGATGCTCAGCCCTTAATTTCCATAAGGACTCCTGCAGTGTTCTCTGCCCTACAGGTGAGTTAGAAGCTAAACAAGGATGCCGCCAGACCTGCAGGTCACACACAGCCAGTCCATTTGTCCAGGAATGCATTCAGTGGAGAAATTACTTCACCAGTTTAGTCTCAGGAGCCAAAGAAAGCTGACAGCTTTACCAAGAATAAATGGAATTGTCAATTCTTCACTTTTCACAAGTATCTAAATACTTTTTCACCTATTAATAAAAAACCTGTGACACAAATACTGCAAAGCAATATATCTGTATATGTGTACACACATATATGTATATGTGTATAAAATGTACATGCATATTTATAGATATATGTGTGTATGTTTTCATAATAATATTAAAATGCTATTTATCTTTTTCACTCTAGTGACATTTTCATTATTGCTAAAAAGCACATTCTCCTTCCTTTAACTCCCAACAGACCCCTCAATCAGTTTGAGCCTCCTCATTCCCTTATGCACCCCTCAGTAAATCCTTGGTGATGATTTTGGCAAGTTCAGGCATAAGTGGCATTCTCATGGGAAAAATGAAATAAATTAAAAACCCATGTGAGTAAAATTGCTGATGCCCTAGTAGGAATCAGGGCTTCCTCGGTAGCTCAGCTGGTAAAGAATCTACCAGCAATGCAGCAGACTCCAGTTTGATTCCTGGGTCAGGAAGAGCCTCTGGAGAAGGGAAAAGCCAGCCACTCCAGTATTCTGGACTAGAGAATTCCATGGACTAGCCAGTGATGTCTAGCCAGTGACCCCAGTCCATGGGGCCACAAAGAGTTGGACATGACTGAGTGACTTTCACTTCACTAGCAGGAATCAAGGCAGTCCCACCAGTAGTTATTATATACTTCAATCTCAGGCACTCATTAAAAAGAACAAACCCTGCTTGCCCGATTTCACTTAAGAATGTCCTTGAGGAAACATAACATATGCGTCCATTTTATTAATCTCTACCTCTGAGTACGTGTCTTCTTAATAGTCTGTGTGATGAAATGATAAGTCTACATAAGGCACTTCTAAGCTGCTTACAAAAGTATGTTGGTTGCCCTGAGGAAAAGCACTGGTGTGTTAATTTCAGTTGCAAGCTGAACTAGATACTTTTTCCATGAAACATACTTTAACTTGAAAGAATGACTAACAGACAAACTGGTTATTCAGAAACAGATATTTTGCAGACATTTTTGAAAGTAAAGTGAGCCTGTCACTTAAAGGAAAATAGCTGATGGTATTTGTTAACAAGAATAAAATAAAGCTTTCAAGCAAAAATTAGAATTTTGAAAACCTGTAATCCACCACTCTGAGATTAACAGCTTCTAGTATTTAGAGATGTTTCTGATGGAATCTGTGATTAATATAATCGGATAGAATTTTTGAGGTTGTAAAATGAAGTGTATTAATCTCAAAAACAACATAATTCCATAGTTAGCCAATATTTTCCAAATGACCAGTGCATGATGCTATCAAGTTATTCATGGATAAAAGATCCACACAAAGTGTCAGGTAGAATAATATATTTTAGTGTTATAGAGTTCCAAATGTTTATTGATATGGGTTTTGACTTCACATTACAATTAACTTTTAAGAAACTGTTAAATGTCAAATTTTGGTCCAGTGTCAAAGAAGAATAGTCACAATTATCTAGGAAAATCTGTTAAAAAAATCCTCCTCTTTCCAATTATATATCTTTATGAGATATGATTTTTTTTCATATACTTCTACAGAAACAACATAAAGACTCCATCTGCCTTCTACTAAGCCAGACAATAAAGAAACTTGCAAAAAGTAAAATATTCCTTTCTTCTCATTCATTGTTTCAGAAAAAATAGTTATTTTTAGACATCATTGGCTGTCCAGTGATTAAGACTCTGGGCTTCCAATGCAAGGGACACAGGTTCAACTACTATTTAGAGAAATAAGATCCCACATACTGTTCTGTGTGATCAAAGATTTTAAAAAAGAAAGTTATTTTCCCCAAAAATATGATATTTATGTTATGGAATGAGTTTATTATTGTTCTTTAAAAATATATAATAAATAAATATTTTTAAATTTTTGCATTGATTTCAAATGTAGTATATATATTTATAGATAAGATCCATATAAATAAATCCCCTTTGAGGTTCTCAACAATTGTTAAAAGTGTAAAAGTGTCCTGAAATCAAAAAAGGTTTTAAAATCGCCAATTAAAAAGTGATGATTTGTAAACTTATTTTTAACATCAGAACTCTCTCCTTAAAGGAAATTTTATGTAAAAGTTGATGCAGCCATGAAACTAAAAGACATGTGCTCCTTGAAGGAAAAAGCTATGACAAACCTAGACAGCATATTAAAAGCAGAGGTATCACTTTGCCAGCAAAGGTGCATATAGTCAAAGCTATGTTTTTTCCAGCAATCATGTACAGATATGAGAGCTGGACCATAAAGAATTCTGAGCACCGAAGAACTGATGCTTTTGAACTGTGGTGTTAGAGAAGATTTTTGAGAGTCCCTTGGAGATCAAAACCAGTCAATACAAAAGAATATCAATCTTAAATATTCATTGGAAGGACTGATGCTGAGGCTCCAATAGTTTGGCCACCTGATGCAAAGAGCTGACTCATGGGAAAAGACCCTGATGCTGGGAAAGGCTGAGGAGAAGGGGACCACAGAGGATGAGATGGTTGGATGACATCATCAATGGACATGAGTTTGAGCAAACTCCAGGAGATAGTGAAGGTCAGGGTAGCCTGGCATGTTACAGTACATGGGGTCACAAACAGTTGGACTTGGTGACTGAAAAACAACAATTGACAAAAAATAAATAAATAAAATCAGAGTTTCTCTGGTTAAATGTGGGAAAAGCACCCAAAGACACTCTTGTTTTGCCCCTTCTCTGTTCCCCCTGCCCACCCTTGCATACTTACTCAGTCATGTCCAACTGTTTGTGACCACATGGACCACAGCCCACCAGGCTCCTCTTTCTATGGGATTTTCCAGGCAAGAATACTGGAATGGGTTGCCATTTCTTCCTCCAGGGAATCTTCCTGACCCAGGGATCAAACCCAAATCTCCCAAGTCTCCTGCACTGGCAGGTGGATTCTTTACTACTAAGCCACCCAGGGAGCCCACCCATCCTGTGTCTCTCTATAATCCCAGACTGAAATATCTGTGTGGAAGCATCAGTGGATGTATTGTGCTATGCATGCTAAGCCCACTTGTGTACCTGAGAAGCCCTCAGTCAGACATGTATCAGACAGCAGGAATGCGGCACCCCAGGCTTTGGAGGTGGAGAATGATGGGAGGGTGAACTGTCAAGATGAATGATGGGGGAGTTGCAAAGGAGACTGTAGATGGGAATACCTCTTCTCGCCTCTTCTATTTCCTTTCAGTCCATCAGATGGCAAGCACTCAGGAATTTCTTACTTAAAAATACTTAGCTTATGTCCACTGAGCTCTTAACTCTGTGTGGAATCACTGGTGAAGACACCCAAAAGTGACTGATTTACTTTATGAAGAGACAGCGGTGTCTTAGTGTAAGATGTATACAAGAACATTCTTGGCACATTCTTTCCTCTGAGTTATCAGTGTTGAGATTGGGCAACTAAAGATTAACTTCCCCCCAAACGGTGGGATAAAATACCATTTTGAAAGACCAGGGAATGGAACACAATACAGAAACACTAGGGGAGACTGAAATAATAGTAACTACACGAGGGATGAGGAGAATTCTTCCAGGTGGTTCTGTGTTCTGGGCAGATAGTAGTGGTCAGAGCATAATATTGCCAGAAAAAGGAAGCCACATCTTTATATTTAGCTCTGACCTCTGCCCTGTTATCTAGAAACCACAATCTCTTACTTTAGGCCTTTACTTAGTTCTCTCAAACTTAATTTGCTCCTGACTCACTACAGCATTCCTTCTGGGTGTGTGTCCTGTGGTCGTGCCTGCTTTGGTGTCCGCCACCAAGGACTTGGGGCCTTTGGACGCTTACGGGGCTCTGGGCCTTTAGACCGCCACCTGAGCCCAAAGCAACCTGTGTGCCAGCTCTTGTGTGCAGGTCTGGCTGACCTGAAGGGTGGTGTCACCTCTGATTTTATTGGCTTCTCCGACGGCTCAAGCTGTGAAGAATCCGCCTGCCAATGCAAGAGATGCAGTTTCGATCCCTGGGTTGGGAAGATCCTACGGAGGAGGAAATGGCAACCCACTCCAGTATTCTTGCCTGGAGAATCCCATGGACAAAGGAGGCTAGTGGGCTACAGTCCATGGGGTTGCACAGAGTCGGACACAACTGAACACCAAGCATATCAGCGCTATAGCATTCCCTCAGGGTGTGTGTCCTATGTCATGACATCATCATCGTCCACTCTCAATAAATTCAGATCCCCTGGAGTCTTGATGACAAAGGTTTAACACCCTTGGAGTCGACAGCTGTCATCAAGAGGCTATTCAATGTTCAAAGCTCCCTTTCCAGGTGGAAAGAATACACCAGAATTATTGCTACATATGCCCCTCCCATCTCCCTTGAGCCTCAGGCTTGGCACCCAGAATTCTGAGTCCAGACAGATTTAACAGAGTCGGAACACAATACAGACCCAGGGTAGCAGCTTTAGAGGGAGTTGTGCCAAGTAGCAGCAGCAATGCCATCGCATTTGGGACTCATCTTTACTCTAAGATAGTGGAAATCCTCCCTGCTCCTAACTGTCCAGAGGCGCCTATGCTGCACATTTTCTAAATCCAGTTCTCAAGCCTCACACTGATTCTCCAGACTAGTCAGATTAAATCCTTCTAATAAAATCCTTTCTTCATTCATAACCAGAGTCAGTTTTTCTTACTTTTTTTAGTTTGTCTGATTTGTTCTTAGATTTTATTTTTAACTTTTATTTTGTGTTGGGGTAGTAATGGACATTTCTTTCTCCCCAAGAAGGAAACAGCAACCCACTCCAGTATTCTTGCCTGGAGAAGCCCATGGAGGGAGGAGCCTCGTAGGCTATAGTCCATGGGGTCGCAAAGAGTTGGACATGACTGAGCAACTGAACTGAACTGATAGCCAATTAACAATGTTGTGATAGTTTCAGGTACACATGGAAGAAACTCAGTCATACATATACATGTATCCATTCTCCCCCAAACCCCACCTGCTCTCTCCTCTAGGCTGCCACATAACTCTGAGCAGAGTTCTCTGTGTTGTACAGTCCTTGTTGGTTATCCATTTTAAATATAGCGGAGAGAGTCAATTTTTCTTAATTGCAGTTAAAATTTCTTGAATTATGTATGTCCTATGCCCTATTTCCTTTTACTTTATCTTTTAAATTTCTTGCCTCCAGATCTAATTTATCTACCCCAGTTTGAGCCCTTATCTTCTGAACAAATGTCATTGCTTCTCTGACTCAACCTTTCCCCACTCCAACCCAACCACTCTCCAAAGATCTTATCAGAATATTTATTCTCCTGTTGAAGAACAAAAGTGACCAGATCTTCACGTCTCCTTTTGCCTACAGAAAAATATTTGAACACCTACATACCACTCAAGGTCTTTTAATCTATACTCTGATATCCAGGACACAGCTCCTTGGCAACGGGAGCCAGTTTAAAATTATCTTGGTAGCCTGGGGACCTAGCACATTTCCAGCAAAGAGAAAGACCCAGTGTTGTCGTCATTCAGTTGCTCAATTGTGTCCAACTCTTTGTGGCCCCGTAGACTGCAGCACTCCAGGCTTCCCTGTCCTTCATTATGTTTGAAATGGATGAATGAATGAATGACTTATTTTTTTCACTCAGAAACTTTGTGAACTAGACACAATTAGTTGCCATTTTGTTGCTGTTGTTCAGACTCTAAGATTCTTGGCTACCCCATGGACTGCAACACATCAGGCTTCTCTGTCTTCCACTATCTCCCAGAGTTTGCTCAAACTCACGTCCATTGAATCAGTGATGCTATCTAATCATCTCATCTTCTGTTGTTCCTTTTTCCTCCTGCCTTCAATCTTTCCCAGCATCAAGGTCTTTTCCAGTGAGTCAGTTCTTCACATCGGGTGGCCAAAATATTAGAGTTTCAACTTCAGCATCAGTCCTGCCAATGAATATTCAGGATTGATTTCAGGATTGCCACTAGACACAATATTATTTCCCAAATAAAAAAATTGCTATCTTTTTATACATATGACAAAGTCTGTACAACGTATTATGAGGGGATTCTGCCTCACAGTACTTCGTTTGTGTTGCTAGAATCACATCGCAGTGTGTTATAGTAGTGTATTCATCTTTGGACTCTTAATATTTAAACACGAAATAGATGTTTTATTAATCCTTGTTGAACTTGTCTCCCAGAGAGGAAGTGTGTGGTTAGAGGGGAGTGGATGAGTTCTTCTTGACAAAAATTTCACTTTTCAAACTGCTAGAAAGCTTTCAAAATTTCAACCTTAAATATGATCTTTGCTGTAGGATTTTTGGTGGACCCACATTTACCAGATGAAGGACTCTACTTTTTGTTCCTTGTTGCTTGAGATGATGACCTTGAGGGCTTAATATCTACATACATATAACCTTGACTTCAACATTTCCTCCCACCCTAAACAACACAGCTGTTGGGCCGTGGTACTCATACTGTAAGTTGCACAAAGTTGAAATGAAATCTCCAAACTATTTATCATAGTAACAAGGGTTCTAAATTCTCTGTAGAAAATTCTGAAAGAGATGGGAATACCAGACCACCTGATCTGCCCCTTGAGAAACCTATATGCAGGTCAGGAAGCAACAGCTAGAACTGGACATGGAACAACTGGCTGGTTCCAAATAGGAAAAGGAGTATGTCAAGGCTGTATATTGTCATCCTGCTTATTTAACTTATGTGCAGAGTACATCATGAGAAACGCTGGACTGGAAGAAACACAAGCTGGAATCAAGATTGCCAGGAGAAATATCAATAACTTCAGATCTGCAGATGACACCACCCTTATGGCAGAAAGTGAAGAGGAACTAAAAAGCCTCTTGATGAAAGTGAAAGAGGAGAGTGAAAAAGTTGGCTTAAGACTCAACATTCAGAAAACAAAGATCATGACATCTGGTCCCATCACTTCATGGGAAGTAGATGGGGAAACAGTAGAAACAGTGTCAGACTTTATTTTGGGGGCTCCAAAATCACTGCAGATGGTGACTGCAGCCATGAAATTAAAAGACGCTTACTCCTTGGAAGGAAAGTTATGACCAACCTAGATAGCATATTCAAAAGCAGAGACATTACTTTGCCAACAAAGGTCCGTCTAGTCAAGGCTATGGTTTTTCCTGTGGTCATGTATGGATGTGAGAGTTGTACTGTGAAGAAGGCTGAGCACTGATGAATTGATACTTTTGAACTGTGGTGTTGGAGAAGACTCTTGAGAGTCCCTTGGACTGCAAGGAGATCCAACCAGTTCTTTCTAAAGGAGATCAGTCCTGGGTGTTTGTTGGAAGGAATGATGCTAAAGCTGAAACTCTAGTACTTTGGCCACCTCATGCGAAGAGTTGACTCACTGGAAAAGACTCTGATCCTGGGAGGGATTGGGGGCAGGAGGAGAAGGGGACGACCGAGGATGAGCTGGTTGGATGGCATCACTGACTCGATGGACGTGAGTCTGAGTGAACTCTGGGAGTTGGTGATAGACAGGGAGACCTGGTGCTGCAATTCATGGGGTTGCAAAGAGTCAGACATGACTGAACAACCGGACTGAACGACTGAACTGTACTGAAAGTCTGAATATCTCTATAATTATCTCCAGTGAAACCTTCTTATTAAATTTTAAACGCTTTCCATTTTAATTCCTGTCACGTAAAACGAGTGGATAAGAATGAAGCCTGGGAAAATTATGAAGTTGTTAATCCTGTTTATGTTCATTCAGCATGGAGTTTGGGCTTAAGAGGCGTAGTGTGTGTAGAGGAGGTAATTGAAACATCTTTGTGAATGAAACCCAATAGTAATTAACAGATGCTGTGGCTTGTTTGCCTTTGGCTGGGAAAGGGAGAGGGGTCAACCACAGGCAATGCATATTTTATCTTATTTTTAAACGTGGCCAACTGTAAAAGGTTTAGTATGCTTATCAACTTTTTGCATAAGCCAAGCAAGGACTTATAACTCTTTTGTTGTATAATGAGACTAAGATATACTAAGCAAGGTAAACATTTCCTTTGTATGGATTGGTTTCAGGAGTTATCAACCCATCTTGGAGATCCTCACTTAAGAGTCTTTCTCTCAGGTCCTGGGAGTGTCTCAATCAGAAGAGCTGTGCCATGAAGGCACAAGAGGTATGGACGTATAGCCTCCTGGGCATTCCAAGCAGTGATATTACTCATCCATCTTTCCATTTAGACAAATGAAAGATTACAGTCCTATGAGAAAAGGCAGCCACAGCCGCACGATGCTTTGCGCACAAAGTAAATTGCTAGTTTCCTGTGATCTTTCTGACAAGTAAATTACCACAGAAAATAGCATAGATGCGAACACAATGACAAAAAAAAAGCAGAGTCTTGGTCCTTCAAAGGAGTTATTAGACCTCTGATAAAACCATTTCTAAAGAACTCCCGAACCTCACCCCCACCCCCATGGGAAGAGGATTTTGTTTTTCCCCCTCAACTTCCCATAGCATATCTTAGAAAAAAAAATTATGTGAGTGGCAGAGTTGGAAGTGGATTTCTCAGTAATCAAATATCCTTTCTTTGTGATCAAGAAGGTGTTTAAGACAGGAGAGGAACTCGCAACAGGAACTGCTGCACCCACGATCAGATCATCCTAGCTTGGCACTGAGGACTACAGGGAGGGAGTATGTTCTGTGTAAGGAAGTCTCTGAGAAAAGTAATGACTTTTCATATATATGTACATCTTAGCAGTTTTTGATTCTACCTATTATTTTTGTTCCGTATGTATGAGTGCTCAGCAGTGTCCAACTCTTTGTGACCCCACGGACTGTAGCGCACCAGGCCCCTTTGTCCAAGGAATTTTCCAGGCAAGAATATTAAAGTGGGTTGCTATTTTCTACTCCATTGCTGCTGCTGCTAAATCACTTCAGTTGTGTCCGACTCTGTGCGACCCCATAGACGGCTGCCCACCAGGCTCCTTCGTCCCTGGGATTCTCCAGGCAAGGACACTGGAGTGGTTTGCCATTTCCTTCTCCAATGCATGAAAGTGAAAAGTGAAAGTGAAGTCACTCAGTCGTGTCCGACTCTTAGCGACCCCATGGACTACAGCCCACCAGGCTCCTCCGTTCATGGGATTTTCCAGGCAAGACTACTGGAGTGGGGTGCCATTGCCTTCTCTTTCTACCCCATTGGATCTACCCAAATCAGGGATCGAACCTGCGTCTCCTGTATTGGCAGGAGGATTCTTTACCACTGAGCCACCTGGGAAACCTCTTAATATTTATTAGCTAAGTCAAATAGAGCAAAGTAGGTGAAGGCATTGAAGATAATAGAAACAATACCCAAATCACAAATATCGTGAATTTTTGAGCTTCAATTGCATCCAAGAAATAGCTTGAAGGTGACAGACTTCATAAAATTTTAGAGTAAAATAAGGTTTTTAGCAAGACTTAGTGACATAAAATTATCTACCCAACACCTAAAATATTGCACGATGGTGCTGACACTGGAATCCAACATTGCAGTCTGTTGAATTTCCCCTACTAAAGCAGGAATTTCTTCCAGAAAATCTTGCAGCAGGATGCTAGAGCCAATAAGCACTTAACAGAAAGTCCTGCTCCTAATCCAGCTTAAAACTGATATTTTATTGTATGATCTTAGGCAAGGGTCATAATAAACTCTTTCAAGACCAGTATCATAATTTTATATTAAAAAATATAAATCACTCTTGTTCATATAATCAAAACCTCAGAAAGTAGAGCTCATCCAAATAGGCTAGTGAAGCATATATTAAGCGAATTAAGCACATGGACAGGGACTTCCCTGGTGGTCCAGTGGCTAAGACTCCCTACTCCCAGTGAAGTGGGCCAGGGTTCAATCCCTGCTCAGGGAACTAGATACCACAGGCTGCAACTAAAAGATTCCGAGCGCCACGAGGAAGAGCAAAGATCCCAAGCACTCCTATTAAGATCTGAACTAGTCAAATACATTCATTATTACATATTTTTTAAAAAGAAATCCATGAACATAAATGCTAAAGTCTTTTCCAAAGATGGTGGCCTCTGAGGTCCTGAGTGATTGGCAGCAATTCCTCCTTATTGTACTGCCTCGGTTTCCATTTTCTTATCACAGTCAGTTTGCTCTGGCATTGAGTTCCCTTTCAAGGTATTGGCAAGACTGGCCTAAGGGCACAAAAATCTTTAATAGCTGTTAACACACCAAACAGAATGTGGTCCACTGAAGAAGGGAATGGCAAACCACTTCAGTATTCTTGCCTTTAGAACCCCATGAACAGTATAAAAGGCAAAATGATAGGATACTGAAAGAACTCCTCAGGTACCCAGTATGCCCACTATGCTATTGGAGATCAGTAGAGAAATAACTACAGAAAGAATGAAGGAATGGAGCCAATACAGAAACAATACACAGTTGAGGATGTGACTGGTGATAGAAGCAAGGTCCAATGCTGTAAAGAACAATATTTCATAGGAACGTGGAATGTTAGGTCCATGAATCAAGGCATATTGGAAGTGGTCAAACAGGAGATGGCAAGAGTGAACGTCGACATTCTAGGAATCAGCAAACTAAAATGGACTGGAATGGGTGAATTTAACTCAGATGACCATTATATCTACTACTGCAGGCAGGAATCTTAGAAGAAATGGAGTGGCCATCATGTTCAACTAAAGAGTCTGAAATGCAGTACTTGGATGCAATCTCAAAAATGACAGAATGATCTGTTCATTTCCAAGGCAAACCATTCAATATCACAGTAATCCAAGTCTATGCCCCAACCAGTAATGCTGAAGAAGCTGAATTGAACGGTTCTGAGAAGACCTACAAGACCTTTAGAACAAACACCCAAAAAATATGTCCTTTTCATTATAGGGGACTGGAATGCAAAAGTAGGGAGTCAAGAAACGCCTGGAGTAACAGGCAAATTTGGCCCTGGAATGCAGAATGAAGCAGGACAAAGACTAATAGAATTTTGTCAAGAGAACGCACTGGTCATAGCAAACACCCTCTTCCAACAGCACAAGAAAAGACTCTACACATGGACATCCCCAGATGGTCAACATCAAAATCAGATTGATTATATTCTATGCAGCCATAGAAGATGGAGAAGCTCTATACAGTCAGCAAATAAAAGACCAGGAGCTGACTGTGGCTCAGATCATGAACTCCTTATTGCCAAATTCAGACTTAAATTGAAGAAAATGGGGAAAACCACTAGACCATTCAGGTATGACCTAAATCAAATCCCTTATGATTATACAGTGGAAGTGAGAAATACATTTAAGGGACTAGATCTGATAGATAGAGTGCCTGATGAATTATGGAATAAGGTTCGTGACATTGTATAGGAGGCAGAGATCAAGACCATCCCCATGGAAAAGAAATGCAAAAAGCAAAATGGCTTTCTGAGGAGGCCTTACAAATAGCTGTGAAAAGAAGAGAAACGAAAAGTAAAGGAGAAAAGGAAAGATATAAGCATCTGAATGCAGAGTTCCAAAGAACAGCAAGAAAAGAAAAGAAAGCCTTCTTCAGAGATCAGTGCAAAGAAATAGAGGAAAAGAAGAGAATGGGAAAGATTAGAGATCTCTTCAAGAAAATTAGAGATACCAAGGGAACATTTCATGCAAAGATGGGCTCGATAAAGGACAGAAATGGTATGGACCTAACAGAAGCAGAAGATATTAAGAAGAGGTGGCAAGAATACACAGAAGAGCTGTACAAAAAGATCTTCACAACCAAGATAATTACGATGATGTGATCACTCACCTAGAGCCAGACATCCTGGAATGTGAAGTCAAGTGGGTCTTAGAAAGCATCCCTATGAACAAAGCTAGTGGAGGTGATGGAATTCCAGTTGAGCTATCCTCTTAATGAAAGTGAAAGTGGAGAATGAAAAAGTTGGCTTAAAGCTCAACATTCAAAATACAAAGATCATGACATCTGGTCCCGTCACTTCATGGGAAATAGATGGGGAAACAGTGGAAACAGTGTCAGAATTTATTATTTGGGGCTCCAAAATCACTGCTTATGGTGACTGCAGCCATGAAATTAAAAGACGCTTACTCCTTAGAAGGAAAGTTATGACCAATCTAGATAGCATATTCAAAAGCAGAGACATTACTTTGCCAACAAAGGTCCGTCTAGTCAAAGCTATGGTTTTTCCTGTGGTCATGTATGGATGTGAGAGTTGGACTGTGAAGAAGGCTGAGCACTGAAGAATTGATGCTTTTGAACTATGATGTTGGAGAAGACTCTTGAGAGTCCCTTGGACTGCAAGGAGATCCAACCAGTTCTTTCTAAAGGAGATCAGTCCTGGGTGTTCACTGGAAAGACTGATGTCGAAGCTGAAACTCCAATACTTTGGCCACCTGATGTGAAGAACTGACTCATTTGAAAAGACCCTGATGCCGGGAGGGATTGGGGAAGGAGGAGAAAGGGGACGACAGAGGATGAGATGGTTGGATGGCATCACCAACTCAATGAACATGAGTTTGAGTAAACTCTAGGAGTTGACGATGGACAGGGAAGTCTGATGTGCTGCAGTCCATGGGGTTGCAGGGAGTTGGACACAACTGAGCAACTGAACTGAACTGATGGGGTAGGAGGGGAGACAGGCTATACTGCTCAGGAGGACCTGAAATCCATTAATAGTTACAACACGGGGGAGTGAAGGACGATAGGGTCTCGTTTTTCTGTTTCTGCATTCCAAGAACCTCCTTGGTTTTCTCTGGTCTTTCATCCTTGGGTCACCACAGAGTTGATAATTTTAATGGGATCAAAGTCTCAGATCCTCAAATTTTATATTACTCTTTCGTTATAATAAAGGAATTTATCTGAGAATTCATCAGTGGTTCTACTTTTCTAAACCTCCTTTTGTGATTGATCTCTCACTTTGCAAGAAAAAAACCACAGCTATTTCCAGCAGGAAAAAATTCAATGACTTGAGTGAGATTACTATTAGAAAATTCCTTCCATTTTTAATCTATTTATTTATGTGAATAAGGTTTCTTGTGTGTGTTTAGTCACTCAGTCATGTCCAACTCTTTGTGACCCTTTGGACTGTAGCTCCGCAGTTTCCTCTATCCATGGGATTTTCCAGGTAAGAATACTGGAATGAGTTGCCATTTCCTCCTCCAGGAGGTCTTCCTGATCCAAGGATCTAACCCATGTCTCCTGTGTCTCCTGTATTACTAGCAAATTCTTTACCTGCTGAGCCATCTGGGAAGTCCATTTCAGTATGTAAGGTTTCTTAATGCTTATGCTTATTTAAGCAAAATAGGAATAGTTTTAAGGCTGAACTCTATCTTACTCTAGCTTAAGTTCAGTTCAGTTCAGTCACTCAGTCGTGTCTGACTCTTTGCTACCCCATGAACCGCAGCACACCAGGCCTCCCTGTCCATGTGCATCAAATCAGTGTTGCCATCCAGCCATCTCATCCTCTGTTGTTCCCTTCTTCTCCTGCCCCCATTCCCTCCCAGCATCAGAGTCTTTTCCAATCAGTCAACTGTTCGCATGAGGTGGTCAAATGTTTATTCATGAATCCAAGAACCAATAAAAAATAAGACCTACTCCTTCTTATTAAGGGATTTCTTTCAAAAATTCTTTTTTCTTTTGTGTTTTTTAATCTGTTTATTGTTTATCAATCTGTTCAGTATTCCAATGTATGTATTTTGTTTACAGTTGTGTATAAAAACTAATTGTAATAATAACTAAATCTAGAAAAATGTTTAAACTATGGCCTGTGGTTACCAAAAATAAAATTTCAATATATAAATATTTATTGTGGCATACAATATGGAAAGGTTATGAATAAAATTTTTTCAGATATAAATATATTAGGATAGGACACTGTGAAAAAATAAAATGGAAATATTTGGTTAAGGGAAAATAAAACAATGAATTATTTCATACTGTTAAAGCAAACGTCACTGTACAGTTCTAAAACAGATGAGAGTGGATATCAACTTGGTAAGGTATTTTGACTATTTGGATACATTTTAAATGGTAACAAATATTTTTATTTTAAAACGTCTTTGTTTACAGTATGACACAAATTTCATGGTATGCTACTGAAATTTAAGAATTTAAGTAGGGTTTCTCTTGTGGCTCAAAAGTTAAAGAATCTGCCTGCAAAGCAGGAGACCTGGTGTCAATCCTAGGGTCAGGAAGACCCCTGGAGAAGGGAATGGCAACCCATTCCAGTATTCTTGCTGGAAAAGTCCATTGACGGAGGAACCTGGTGAGCTACAGTCCATGAAGTCACAAAGAGTCACACACGACTGAGCAACTAACTAAATTTTAAGGTAAAAATCGTATTTCTGCCTAAAATATGTGATGGTGTTTGCGTGTTTTTCCCCACACTTATTTAACGAGGTACTTCAACAGATTTGAAGACCACTGTTTTTGACTGGGCTTGTAGCCAGGATAAATTGATTTCTCTGAATCAATCATTATTGATGTTATTAATGTGATTCATTACTCAAATAACTTTCTCAAGGTTTGATAGCTGACTGTAGTGAAGACATCCTCGGGACCCTTGGGGATTGCAAGGAGCTCACCTGTGTGGTTTAGTGAGTCTTCTCATCCTAACTTTGACATCTCAGAAGTTATTCTTTCAAGTTTCCATATACCCCCTCTCCACAGGCATGTGAGAATGAAAGTAAAAGCCACATTCCACAAAACATTAAAACATTTATTAGATCAGAACTGATGCTTATTGTGAGAAGAGAGAGAAGAGAGAGAAGGGAGAGAAAGACGAATGCATCACTCCTCCAAAAGGCAGTAAGTTTCCATCAAAAACTATCAGCTGAGAACAGGTATATAAAGACCATAGATTGATTGTCTTCAGTATTTAAGGATGATGGTTTGGGTAGTGATCCTACAGCTTGTAGGAGGGCTGGGCTTTTAATTTTGAGGTGACCGTGGCTATATGCAGTGTCACTGGAACATTATTAGAAACGTGAGCAGGCTGGAGAATTTGGCATCTTAGATGTGTATTCTTTCTGTTATTTCTACCCTCCTATAATTCCCAATTCCTGATTGCTATGCACGGGTTCAGTCACCTGCCAACATATTCAGTTTTCTCAGGACTGGTTAAAACGTGTCTTTAAGGTCCCACTAGTGGTAAAGAATCCTCCTGCCAATGCAGGAGACACAAGAGACATGGGTTCAATTCCTGGGTCAGGAAGATCCCCTGAGGAGGGCTTTGGCAGCCCACTCCAGTATTCTTGCGTGGAGAGTCTCATGGACAGAGGAGCCTGGCAGGCTACAGTCCATGGGGTCCCAAAGAGTAAGACACGACTGAAGTGACTTAGTAGGCACAAGATTCCACTAGCTAAAATGTCTCTTGATTGCCAAGTTGTGCTTGACAGTGTCCCCAAGGCATTTCTCTGACTTTCCTTGCTTATCATGAACACCAATCACCTCACCACACAGAAGTTTATTGGGGCTACAAAGCCAGGGTCAAAGATTGACAACTTTTCCTAGTATAATCTATTTAATGTAGAACAACTTGTATGCATCAAAATTGCACATGGCTGACAGTTTAGGAACTATCTTTCCACATACAAAGTCAATTTTAAGATGAGATCTAGCCTTCTCCCACTACTTAACAAAATTAAAATCTTTTTGTTTAAAAGGTCACTATCACACATTACAAAATGAGTTTTAATTGATAAATATGATGATGCAAAAAGTATGAAACACTCTGTTCAAAACGACTAAAAAAATAAAAGATATAGGGAGCATGATTAACATTTTGTTTTCATCTAAGACTGAAACAAAACCAAATAAAGAGGTGGGGGGAGAAAATAGAAATTAAATGGTAATGTTGGAAGACAATCTCACAAATATCAAGGAGAAAAAAGGGTTAATTACTTGTCATTAAGTTTTGAGAGGTTTTCTGTTTTTGTGTTTTTTTTTTAATTCTAAATATAAGTCTTTACCAGACAAATGACTTTTAAATGTTTTCTCCTCCTCTTTGGCTTGGTTTTTCATTCTCTTAGTAGTGTCTTTAAAGAGCTTAAAAGTTTAAAATTTTATAAATTCCAGTTTATCAACAATTTATGAATCATGCCTCTAGCAACATATCTAAACAATTTTTGCCTAATCCAAATATACAAAGATTTTCCAGTGCTTTCTTATAGATGTTTATAGTTTTTTTTTGGCTTTATATTTAGGTTTATAGTCTATTTTGAGTTAAATTTTGTGTATTTTATAATGTATATATTGAAGCTTTTTTTTTTTTGCATTCAAATATCCAATTGACCCAGTACCACTTATTGAAAAGATATTCTTCTTCCACTGAATTACCTTGCTTTTCCATTTTTTTCAAAAATTATTTGCCCATTTATGTACGGGAATTTCTATTTTGCTCCCTCAACCTATGGGTCTATTATTTTACACCAATTCCACACTGTCTTAATTAGTGTATCAATAAGTCCTAAAATTAAATACTGTTAGTCTTCCAACTTCATTCTTCCTTTTCAAAGTTTCCTTGACTATTCTAGGGCCTTTGCATTGCCATATGAATATCAGAATCAGCTTGTTATTACAAAATGCCTGCTGGGATTTTGATTGGAATATCATTGAATTTATAAATCATTTCCAGAAGAAAAGCTATCTTAAAATATTGAATATTTGGTCCTTTGAACAAAGTATAATATCACTGTTTATTTATGTCTTTTAAATTTTTCATTAGCAATTATTTATAATTTTCAATGTCTCAGTGTTGTTTTTTTCAAATTTATCCCAACACATTTCATAATTTTTATATTCTTTTACCTTTAAATCAAAAATTTTATCTTCTTTTTAATTATATTTTAATTTAAATGTTCTATTGCTTGTTGCTGATATATAGAATTATATTTGATTTATGTATGCAATTTATCCTCCATCCATGATAAACTCCCTTATTCTGCTAGCTTTTAAAGATTCCATCTGATATTCTATACTGGCAACCATATCAACTGTGAATACAACTTTGAATAAAACTTTTCTTTCTTTCCAATATGTGTGCTAAGTTGCTTCAGTCCTGTCCAACCCTGTGATCCCAAGGAGGCCCACCAGTCTCCTCTGTCTATGGGATTTCCCAAGAAAGAATACTGGAATGGGTTGCCATTTCCTTCTCCAGGGGATTTTCTGGACCCAGGGATTGAACCCAGAGACCGACATATTGAATCCAAGTCTCTTGCATTGCAAGCAGATTCTTTACAATCTGAGTCACCAAGGAAACCCTATTAGTCATTCAGTTCAGTTCAATCTCTCAGTTGTGTCCAGCTCTTTGTGACCCCATGAATCGCAGCATGTCAGGCCTCCCTGCCCATCACCATCTCCTGGAATTCACTCCAACTCACGTCCATCAAGTCAGTGATGCCATCCAGCCATCTCATCCTCTGTCGTCCCCTTCTCCTCCTGCCCCCAATCCCCCATCCAGCATCAGTCTTTTCCAGTGAGTCAACTCTTCGCATCAGGTGGCCAAAGTACTGGAGTTTCAACTTCAGCATAATTCCTTCCAAAGAAATCCCAGGGCTGATCTCCTTTAGAATGGACTGGTTGGATCTCCTTGCAGTCCAAGGGACTCTCAAGAGTCTTCTCCAACCCCACAGTTCAAAAGCATCAATTCTTTGGCGCTCAGCTTTCTTCACAGTCCAACTCTCACATCCATACATGATCACAGGAAAAACCATAGCCTTGACTAGATGGACCTTCATTGGCAAAGTGTGTCTGCTTTTCAATATGCTATCTAGGTTGGTCCTAAGTTTCTTTCCAAAGAGTAAGCGTCTTTTAATTTCATGGCTGCAGTCACCATCTGGAGTGATTTTGGAGCCCCACAAAATAAAGTCTGACACTGTTTCCACTGTTTCCCCATCTATTTCCCATGAAGTGACGGGACCAGATGCTATGATCTTCGTTTTCTGAATGTTGAGCTTTAAGCCAACTTTTTCACTCTCCACTTTCACTCTCATCAAGAGGCTTTTTAGTTCCTCTTCACTTTCTGCCATAAGAGTGGTGTCATCTGCATATCTGAGGTTATTGATATTTCTCCCAGCAATCTTGATTCCAGCTTGTGCTTCTTCCAGCCCAGCGTTTCTCATGATGTACTCTGCATAGAAGTTGAATAAGCAGGGTGACAATATACATTGGCAAATACAAATTAAAATGGCAGTAAAATACCATGCCACACTTAATCAGAATGGTTCAAATTTAAACGACTTACTATACCAAGTGTTAGAGAGTATGTAAAGCAAATGAAACTCTTAAATCTAGGTGATGAAAATGTTGACTAAAAAAGATGTACAACTTGAGAGTTGTGAGTTAAGCTATATTTGGGGCAAAATGAGGACTGCAGCCCAGGAGGCAGCATCTCAGGTAACTCTGAGAGACTGCTCCACAGCGGCAGTCAGGGAAAGTCAACGTATAAGGTTTTGGTAAAGGGGGAGTTCAATACCACGAAGCATTTATTTTGTAAAAGGTTTTTTGTTAGACATGAGGGTCTGATGGCACTGGGAAGGGATTTAGTGCTTCTCTAGATAGGAGGAGATGCAAGGATTGAGATCATAAAATCTGTTCCTAAAAACATCAGACTATCTAAAGACTTTCCCATCAGATTCCCTGGAGCACAGAGTGCCTCACTCCACCCCTGATCCTTCAGGGGTTGTTGAAGGTCAACAGCTATAGCAATAGGGGTTCAATCTCAGGAGAGGTAGATGGCAAATGCCTTGTTGTTTAGCCATTGGCAATGCTCTTGGTAAGTGCCAATTTGTAGTTGACAAGAATATAAAGTGGTATGACCTCTTTGGAAAACAGGTCAATATTTTCTAGAGAAGTTAAACATTATTATGTGATCCAGTCAATCCACTCTGAGATATTTACATGAGAGAAATGAAGGCATCTGTTCATATAAAACTGTGTATATCAATATTTGGAAAAGCTGTATTTGTAACTGCTCAAAACTGAAAACAATCTAAATTGCTACCACTAGGTGAATGGCCAAACAAATTGTTTTATATCTATCCAATGCAATACTAAAACAACAATAAAAATAAACTATTGATGTATGACGGAACATAGATAAATCTCTAAATAATCATAATTAATGAAAGAAGCCAGATTAAGGAAAAAAAGGGTACATATTATGTAGTATATTTTTTTAATGAAAAATAATCAATAGTGACAAAAATGAAATTAGCAGTTGCCTTGGGATGTGACAGTGGCAGAGTAGGGTAGAAGGAGAGGAGTTTTACAAAGAGACCCAGGGAAACTTTGGGGCTAATGAATATAATATGTTCATTACCATGATTATCGTCATACTTTCATAGATCAAAAGTATACTTTCATACTTTCAATATGTGTGATTTATTGTGTGTCCATTGTGTTTCATGTTAACTGTTAGAAGTCAATAAAGGGTTAATACGCCACACTCACTGAAGTCCATGTGCTCTGGAGCCAGTGGGCCACAACTTGAGAGCCCATGTGTCCCAGTGAAGGCACCACATGCTGCAACTAAGACCTGATGCAGCCCAAATAAGTAACTAAATACTTTTAAAGGGTTAATGTTCTTATCTATAGAGAGCTCTTGTAATTCACAAAAAATTATAAGCACCATTTTAAAAACTTCAACCTTATTTTCAATCAAAGTATATGACAAACTTTTCTAGAAACTACTAACCAGTTTTCCAAAAAGCACTATTAAAAAATAATGATAACTGGACTGTAAAGGATGCTTGATATAAAAGCACATTCACACTGTAGTGAAAGCCAATACAACCTTTCTGAAGTGTAGTTTGGAGATATATATATATATATATATATATATATATATATATATAAAATGCCAGAGGCAATCATGTACTTTGACCTCAATATTTCCACTCCTTGGATTTATGCAACAAAAACAATCAGAGAAAAATATAAAAATTAATGTAATGAAATTCCAAAATACTGCAACTTATAAACAGAATTTCAGAAATACGATAATGTCCAAAAAACAAACAATTGCTTAAAGAATTTAAGATATGTCCAAATAATGACAGTGAAGATCAGGTTCTCAATATTTAATAATATAAAAATATGTGCATTGCAATATTCAGGATTTAGACATTTATGCTATTGTTTCATATTCATGGGTAAACACACACACACAACTGAATTTTTTTATTATTTGAAGTAAATCTGTGATAAAACACAACTTTTTAAAATTTTCTTGTGTATATATTTTCCATTTCCAAACTTTTTTTTTAACACAAAATCCACAGTTTTATAAAGATATCAATGTCATGATAAATAATACATAATTGTTGTTTCCTTCTATCATCCCTGTCTGATGTAAGACATATGTGTTTATAATCAGGCTTGTGTGTGGAACAGGGAGATGACAGAAAACTGTACAAGGAATGATTTGATAGAGTTCTTTTTCTCAGAGGACTAAAATAATCTCAGTAAAAACAATTAACATGTATGATTATATACAATGCCTCTCCTTCCACCAGCTCAGCCTTTCCTACCCTCTTTTAATATTGTTTTCTTATGTATCATTTCAAAGCACATAAAATCTGTCTTTGGGGTTTTGATTTTTTCCCTAAGGGAGCTGGACTAGAAATTTTTGCCTCTGGGAAAGCCAGTTTGAATCAGCCATGAAGAAAATGAAGAAGGAAATACAGATAGAAAAACAGAAGTGGTGGAAATAGTTCATTTCAAATCAAGTATTTCAGAGCCAAAAATTTCACTTTGTCCAGAAGGGAAGGGAGGGACCTGAGAAAAGGAAGAAATCAGTGATTGATAGCAGCAGCTGTAGAAGAAGATTTGATCAAAGAGGGCAATGACGTTCACCCATATCCTAAGATCTTCTCCCAGCTCCCAAATGGCCAGTCCCAAGTCCCACTCTGGCCTGCTCAGATCAGTGCCAGTGGCTCTGTAACAGACAGACTAATTTCCTTGGGGAATAATTGGAGGTGTCTTGACAGATCTGAATTATATCACTGGTTAAGGTTTAGTGACCTTTACCATATACTGCATTTTATAAGTGATTTAATCAGAACATTCTGTAATTATAATTCCGTATTCTCTGATTTATTGGGGTTTTTCTTACAAAGCAGTGCAACATTCTTCTTTCTCTTCCTTTATGTTGATTTATGTTGGAGAAATTATGATAGTCCTGCATAAATGTTAAATCTCATATTCGTGTGGAGACCTCTCCCCTTCCCTCCCTTTATGCCAGTGAAAAATGGCCTTAGAGCGTTTTTCTTACAGACAAATTGTATCCTACATATTTGCTGGTGCTAAGCAATCTGCCACATTCTGTCTTGTTAAGACTTAGCTGTGAATTTATAAGAATGGACACAAATAACCTCAAGTCTTTAGACCTTTGATTATTTGGTTTGACTTGTTTGAGCGCCTTCCTGCTAAGGCCCCTCAGCTGCTCCTGCCACAGCACCCAGCTCTGATGTTGAAATTTCTGGCATTTCAGCGGGGTTCAAGGTTTCAAGCTTTCAGACAGGTAATTATATCATGATTACACACGTCTACCATTTACTTTCACCTTCTAAAAACACCTAAGGACCCACAGTGTTTCCTGTCAAAAAAAAAGTATGTAAATACAAATATCAGTTATTTACATTTCAAAGCAATTCGGTAATAATAAACAAATTCTAAGTGGCTTAGAAAATAATTGGATATACATTGTTGGGGTGGGGCATGCCACATGGTTTGCAGTTTCCAGACAGGGACTGAACCCTGCCCTCTTGCTACCCACTCCACCCGCCCAGGAGTGAGAGCATTAAGATTTTCTGGAAAATCTTTTTTTAATGCTTATTATTAAGCTTTGCACTTAGTGTCCAGCTCAATTCACAGTCACATACTTGTGTTCAGGTGTATCACTGTGAAATTTAAAAATTTTCACTGTAAAAGATTTTACAGTGAAACTTCATGGTAAAAGTAAAGATCATACAATTTCCAGAGAGAAAAGAAGTGTTTACATAGGAATTAGATCGAGTATTAGAATGCTTTGGACTTCTCAACAATAATTATAGATGTTTGAAGAAATGGAACCAAAATCTGACTAAATGTTCTTTGCAGCTAGAATTCTTTACAAAGCCAAACTATTTGTCAGGCCTGAAGCTAGAATAAAGATATTTTCAGAGCTTCGGTTTTTGTGGTTTTGGCCATGATGCAAGGCTTATGGGATTCTAGTTCCCCAACCAGGGACTGAACCCATTCCCTCAGCAGTGAAAGTGCAGAGTCCCAGCCACTGGACCAGCAGGAAATTCCCAGAGCTTCCAGATCTTAAGAAATTTATTTTCTCTGCTTGTTTCCTAGGAAGCTTTCTGAGAATTTATTCCCATTAAATCAAGGAAGATTAAAAAATGAGTTCCAACTCAAGCCAGGGGATTCCAGTGATGATGGTGCAGGGAATTCCCACAGGACCACTGTGCGGTGGGAGACACCAGTCCAGGAATCATCAAGAGATGTTTATTCAATAAGGGAAAACTGATTGGACATCTGATAATGTCTGAAAATACAGAGAGAGAATTTAAACATTTGAGTGAGACTTCGGGGTTTCATTACTCATGAGTTTACAGAAAACTAAGAAAGGGCAGGACAGTTATTAACTCCAGTGATTTTTTTTTTTTAAAGAACGTTAATCAAGGTACACTACACATAGAATAATTGTATCACCACTATTACTCTAACCAAATTAAGATTTAACTGTATCAGGGGCTGTTCTCAAGAAGTTGGCATGAGTGACAGACTGGAATGATGAGAGAGATAAATTCTTCTCTTAAAGTAGGAAATCAATAGATATGGCCAAAGAGTAAAAATATCAGAGGAAGGATAATCACGCATTGAGAGATATAGAGGTAATCGAAAAGAGAGGGCAAACACAGTTGAAAGCGGTTGCCTCTGGATATTTGAGCAGGACATCATCAGTTTGCAGCGAGCCCTCTAGAAATAGTTAACTCTTTTCAATCTCGGGCCTCAACACTTTTACAGAACTATTCATAAATTTGAACACAAGATAGTGATGAACATTTTTAAAAGCTGATACTTGGTTGTTTTTTCCCCTCATTCTATCTGTATATTAATTGCCTGAGCATCTTCTTTTTAAGGAACTTTTTATTTTATTATTTTTGAAACTTTTTATTTTCTATCAGAGTGTAGCCAATTGGGCTTCCCCGTGGCTCGGCAGTCAAGAATCTGCCTGCAGTGCAGCAGACACTGGTTGTTTCCCTGGTTCCGGAAGATCCCCCGGAGGAGGGCATGGCAACCCACTCCAGTGCTCTTGCCTGGAGAATCCCCTGTAGAGCAGGCTACACTCCATAGGGTCGCAAAGAGTTAGACACGACCGAAGCGCCTGAGCAGAAGCACATAGCCAATTAACAATGTTGCGATAGTTTCAGGTGGACAACAAAGGGACTCAGCTGTACATACACACGTATCCATTCCCCCAAGCTCCCCTCCCATCCAGGCTGCGACATAATGTAGATTAGAGTTCCCTGTGCTATACAGTAGGTCCTTGTTGGTTATCCGTTTTAAATACAGCAGTGTGTACCTGTCGAATTTTTTGTTGCTGTTATTGTTTACTTTTGGCTGCACTGGGTCTTTGTTGCTGTGTGAGGGTTTTCTCTAGTGCAGCGAGTGGGGGCTCCTCCTTAGCTTGCGGTGCACAGGCTTCTCAGTGCAGGGGCAGCGGCCGCTCTTGCTGCGGAGCAGGGGCTCTACAGTGAGGGCTCAGTAGTGGTGGCACAAGGACTTAGTTGCTCCGCAGCATGCGGAATCTTCCCGGACCAGGGATGGAACCCATGTTCCTTGCACTGGCAAGGGTGGATTCTTAACCACTGGGCCATCAGGGAAGTCCCTATATATTGATTTGAGCGTTTTCTTTGTCCCTTTGATACACAGAAATGATACTGGGTACAATCCTTGCCCTCAGGGTTTTGTAGTCTAGTATAAGTGATATGGCCACGGTCCTCGGCAGAACATCGTCCTCTTCCTCCCCGTAGGGCAGATTCCGCACCTACCCCCCGCCGCCCACCACCACCCCCCTTCCAGGGTCTGCGCAGCCTCCAGCTGCTGCTCTTTTCCAGGAGCTTAGCAAGAACCCCGGCCTTGAGCCCGAGGGGCCGCCTTGCAGGGCCCTCCCCAAGCCGGGCGGTGAGTGAGCACGTGTGTGCATGTGTGCACGTGTGGGCTTGAGTCCGTGAGGCCGCACCTTTAAAGGTAGCCAGCTTGACTGTGGGGAGAAGGAAATGGCAATCCACTCCAGTATTCTGAGGAGCCTGATGGGCTGCGGTCTATGGGGTCACACAGAGTCGGACATGACTGAAGCGACTTAGCATGCGTAAGTGATATGGTATATATTAATTATAAAAAGCAGAAACTTCTAAGCATCAAGAGAGGTGGACAAAATCCCGTGAAATTTAGGGGAAAGATGTCACTTGCAGCCGAAGGAGGCTTACTGGAGGAGGAGGCATCTTGAGGTCTTCTGCATGGAAGATGTATGGCAGGGGCGGGCTAAGCTGGAGTGCAGGAGTTGGGGGAAAGCCCAGGGCATTTGCAGGAGGCCTCCTGGGGGTGGAGTTTGTTGTAGCCCAGAGAGTGTGTAAGAGGAATTAAGCTGGGAAGGCAGCTTGCAAATATATTGTGGAGGCTGGTTCCGCTGGCTTAGTGGTTTCTGGGGCTTCAGATGCTTTTCCCATGTACTTTGACCCTTTGTTTTCAGAAATGTAAATCTGCAGAAAGAGATGGCAAAGTCTAACTACTGCATTATTCATACAGCATGCTCTCTCTTAAAGTTCCATCACCTACGGAAGCTTCCTACATCTCACAAGAGACTTTACCAGTCTCTTTCATTAAAATTTCATTTCCCAAAGGATTTTTTTTTTTCATGTAATGGACACCTTTATATGAAAAAAACTGAGGTGTATTTTTCCCTCAACTCAACCTAAGGGTTTTTTTTTTCTCCTCAAAAGTTAGAGAATGGAATGAAAGTAAACACTATTAGCTTCCTGAATTCTTTCACATTTGAGGTGATTTTTGAAACAGCTTTGATTCTGTACTGGATAGACAGCATCAATTTATGAATATTGGATGTACCCCCAAAAAATTCTCACATATGAGAGGGCAGGCCTGTGACAAGGCCCTTTTTCTCTTGCCTTTCTCACATACTACTCTTCTATTGAGTTCTAGAAAGATAAACTGACTCTATGGTCTTACGGATTCACCACCCCACATCCTCCAACTATAGGAGTATGTCAGAAACTAAATGTCGCTTTTTGGGCATTCGGGTTAAAGTCCCCTACAGACAGGTAGCCTCTATAAAACCGTGAGAGCAGCTAAGAGGAGAGCCATCAGGGAAAATTTATCTGAGCTTCCCATGTCTGAGCCTTTGCTCTAATTTCCATCCAATTAGGTCTCTTTAGCTCCCAACCTGGCTTTCTTCCAACTCTGAGCTTTGGATTTTTAACCCTCTATAGACATGTCTGAGAGTTGTATTGTATGTGGATCCCTTTCATTGACCCCTCTGGGGTCTGCTCACAAAGCTTACTTCCAGATTATGGATTTAATATGACCTCTTATATTGCAACCTATATAATGATACAGTACATCCCAGATTCTCTTTGTAGCCAACTGCAGGGCCTGATTGGGGTAAACATGACAAAGACTGGTTTAAGAATGAAGTCCGTTTAGGCAGTGTACTCACTGAACAATGCCCCTCCTTTGGGGCTTGGTCTTTTATTTCCATCTCCTTCTTGCTTGTTTCTATGGAGCACAGCTAAATATTTGAGGACTGGCAAGCCCAAGGCTCCTATCTGTTGCTTCTGGAACAGAGTTCGAGGCATTTAACCACTAATCTAATGCTGAAACTTCTAAACTGGCACCAGGGCCTCAGTAGGATAAAGTCTAGGGAGTAAAACTGATCCAATTACTTGATCCTAAGATAGAAGAACCAGATGATGGTTGAAAATCTAACTAACAGCTCCACCTATTTAATATGTAAATCCCAAATAAGTACCAGAGAAATTATGAGATCAATTTTTAAAAACTAAGCAGAGGATAAGGAGGAAGGAGAAGCAAACAGTGGTGTCAGTTACTGTTTTCAGGATTTATCTACATTTTCACATTTAACCTGAACAAAAACTTTTTAAAGAGAAAGGTGGGAAGGAGGAGTGGTGCGGTGCACAGACTCTTTTTGAACACCATGTAAATGTGAAAGTGTTAGGTGCTCAGTCATGTCTGACTCTTTGGGACCCCATGGACTATAGCCTGTCAGGCTTCTCTGTCTATGTAATTTTCCAGGCAAGAATACTGGAGTGGGTTGCCATTCCCTTCCCCAGGAGATGTTCCAGACCCAGGGATTGAACCCAGGTCTCCAGCATTGCAGGTAGATTCTTTACTATCTGAGCCACCAGGGAAGATGTCTTTGAACAAATCAGTCAGCTTTTGTTATAGCAATAAACAAGATTGAGACCTTAGTTGTTTTTAACAACAAACTATGTATTTCTTTCTTTTTAAAAACATTTATTTATTTGGCTGTGTAGGATCTTTGGTTGCACCATGTGGGATCTAGCTCCCAGACCAGGGATCACACCTGGACCCCTTTGTATTGAGAAGGTAAGTCTTAGCCTCTGGACCACCAGGAAAGTCCCAAAATATGTATTTCCTGCCCTTGAATCTGGAGATTGTTACTGAATCTGTTGGGCTCTGCTGGACTCAGCTAGGTTTGAATGGACTTCACATGCCTTCTTGTTTGGGGGTGGGGGCCTCTAACTTGGGTTTGCTTTTTTTTTTGATGGAAGGGAGAATCTCCAAGGGGTGAGCAGAATCACATGATGCTCTAAAAGTCTCTGCTAGACTATCCCTCCACTAACATTCTACTGTTTCAAGCAAGTCCATGGTCAAGTCAAGCCAAAAGTCAGTGGGTTGAAGATGCTGAAGTTGGCACAAGCAACCTCATAACAAGGAGCTGGTAAGTATTGTCTTTACTAAAGGTAGGAGATTGTCAACTTTTCCCCAAGCCCTTACCATGTGTCAACTACTTTTTTATTTTTTAATTCACTTTATTACAGTAGATTTAAGAGACAGAAGGTAGAGCTGACTTTGTAGGTAAGACATTTGAGACTTTCAGAGGTCAAGTAATTTGCCCCAGGACTGGCAAGTATTGGATCAGAAATATAACTATAATCTGTCTGATTCTCAAAAACTTTCTTTTCTCACTATTTTTGTCTCAGTTCAGTTCAGTTCAATCACTCAGTTGTGTCCAACACTTTGTGACCCCATGAATCACAGCATGCCAGGCTTCCCTGTCCATCACCAACTCCCAGAGTTCACGCAAACTCATGTCCATCGAGTCGGTGATGCCATCCAGCCATCTCATCCTCGGTCATCCCCTTCTCCTCTTGCCCCCAATCCCTCCAAGCATCAGGGTCTTTTCCAATGAGTCAACACTTCACATGAGGTGGCCAAAGTATTGGAGTTTCAGCTTTAGTATCAGCCCTTCCAATGAACACCCAGGACTGATCTCCTTTAAGATGGACTGGTTGGATCTCCTTGCAGTCCAAGGGACTCTCAAGAGTCTTCTCCAACACCACAGTTCAAAAAGCATCAATTCTTTGGTGCTCAGCTTTCTTCACAGTCCAACTCTCACATCCATACATGACCACTGGAAAAACCATAGCCTTGACCAGATGGATCTGTGTTGGCAAAGTAATGTCTCTGCTTTTCAATATACTATCTAGGTTGGTCATAACTTTCCTTCCAAGAAGTAAGTGTCTTTTAATTTCATGGCTGCAATCACCTTCTGCAGTGATTTTGGAGCCCCCTAAAATAAAGTCTGACACTATTTCTACTCTTTCTCTATTTCCCATGAAGTGATGGGACTGGATGCCATGATCTTCGTTTTCTGAATGTTGAGCTTTAAGCCAACTTTTTCACTCTCCACTTTCACTTTCATCAAGAGGCTTTTTAGTTCCTCTTCACTTTCTGCCATAAGGGTAGTGTCATCTGCATATCTGAGGTTTTTTATATTTCTCCTGGCAATCTTGATTCCAGCTTGTGCTTCTTCCAGCCCAGCATTTCTCATGATGTACTCTGCATAGAAGTTAAATAAGCAGGGTGACAATATACAGCCTTGATGTACTCCTTTTCCTATTTGGAACCAGTCTGTTGTTCCATGTCCAGTTCTAACTGTTGCTTCCTGACCTGCATATATTTTTGTCTAGAGAAACTATAAGTCTAAGATCTAAAAGGATATAAGGCTACCAGAAAAAAATTGTGCATGAAGCAGAAATTGTGGGAATCTTTTCTATACACAGTTAAAATATAAACCTAATTAAGTGAAATGAGTGTAAATGTTAGACAATTTTCTTTGAAATTCTCTTTGGTAATGCCGGCCTTTGGAAGGATGTGGTTGAGGGCAGTGATGATTAGAGTCTAGAGGCACTATACAAAATTATAGAGAAGCTTTCTTTCCATGTCCTCCTGTCCCTCTCTGTTTTATGTCTTGCTTCATTAGCTCTTGCTCTCTGATCTAGAAGTTGGCTATCCAGACCTTCTTATTGCAGCTCTCTTTTGTGCCAACCCTCCCAGCAAATGTCCAAGTTGTAGAATGTTCCTCTCTCTTCCATACCAAATCTCCAGACCACTAGCATTCCATTCAGAACGTGTATATTTTGAATGGCTTCTTTATTTATTGGCCAGACCACATGCCATGCGGGATGTTAGTTCCCTGACCAGGGGTTGAACCTCAGTCCCTTCAGTTGAAGGGCAGACCCCCAGCCACCAGACCACCAGGGAAATCCCAGAAGATACATATTTTGAAAGAGGATTCTTGAAAGAGCAATATCTGACCCCTAAATAATGTGTTTCTTTGAGCTTCTGACTTGTTGCTAAAGAAAATATCTTTAAATGGTAGAATTTTCTGATAACTCTAAAACAGGGCATACACAGTTCAATTAATCTGAACGCGTGGTAAAAGATTTTACTTTCATGAAGGAGGCGAAGCATACAAGTGGATTGTATGCTTTGTTGAAAATAGATGTGTGGTTGCCAGTTGGGATAACTCTCTACCTTTTTTCCATGAAATGCTTCTTAATTCAGAGGGGAAAAAATGTTTTTGACTATCAACTCTGGGGAAAGCCATTCCACACGTGTTGATTGTGAGGAACAGAAACAGAATTAGTATCTTATGAGCCCTTCCAAAATATCTTCTCTAGATTTTCACCTCATGGAAACAGGGTGTCTTCTCTCCAAGGGAAGAAGAGAAAAGAATATGTGATGATAATTCTCACCTCCATCTTTCCCTGGTTCATCCAAATATGGGTTTTCTAGTCAATAAATTACAGAATTAGGCTCATTGTAATTAAAAATAGAGAGAGGTTAATCCACAATATTTTTATTGTGTGCTTGGCACATCATTGGTATTCAACATTTATTTGTTGAATGAATGAGTTTCTGAGTAGTAATCAGGCCTTAGAGTCCACTGAATATATTAAAGGACTTTTCATTTATGTTTATTCAATATTTGAACACCACTGTCCCTCATATCTCAGGCAGTAAAGAATCTGGCTGCAATGTCGGAGACCAGGTTTGACTCCAGGGTGGGAAAGATCCCCTGGAGAAGGGAATGGCAACCCACTCCAGTATTCTTGCCTGGGAAATTCTATGGACAGAGGAGCCAGGTGGGCTACAGTCGATGTGGTCACAAGAGTCGGACATGACTGAACCATACCACCAATATTTGAACATTTAGAAATATCAAGTATATATAGATCTTATCTTCTGTGATTTAAAATGGTATCTGAACCATCATATATGCTGTTGTCTGGATACATTTGTCACAATTTGCTTTAAAATTCACTAGCTTTAGAAGCCACCATGCCTTTCTTTTATATAAGTATATGCATTGCCAAAAATATTTTTACAACATGGTAGAATTCTGAGTAAATTATCAGGAGAGGATCTGCTACCTTTGTAAAATGTGGACTTGTATTTGTACATTTAAAAATAAACACCTACCACTTAAGAAGCCTTTACCTTTGATTTATGCAGAATACCCTCTTGTATATACATACCACAGCATTCTGCAGTGCAGCGTTCTCTCAAGTTCTGCCTTTCAAGTCTTGGTTGACTGACGTTATGGTATGGCTGGGTGAGAAGGGACTAGAGGTCAGTCAGAGGAGACAGCTGAGTAGTAGAGACAGGACAAAGAGTAAGTTAGTGGATCATGGCTAATGTCAGAATTCCAGAAATGCCTGAGATGCCAGGAGCATTCCTGCTGGAGATTGAAATAACATAAGAGAGCAACCCCAGCTCTGGCGGTTCCTACCTCATCTATTCTGTACTGGAAACCACTGTAAAAATGGTTCATAGCCTCACTTGAGCCCTGACCTACTCTTAAATCGAAAGAAACCAATAACAGTTTTCCTTACAATCCCCAATGCCAATATGTCTGAAAAAATATGTTGTGAAGGGAAAAAGGAGGAGGGGGGAAAAAAAAAGCTTCCATGAGCATAACTTATCTTTGACTGTCACAAAATCAATAGGCTTTACAGAGCCAAGGAAATTCAATAGCTCGGCATTCATAATAAAGATTGGTTTGGGTGATTTGTCTCTCTCTAATAAGGCAGGCTTTGGACCCCAGCTCCCATTCCTTTAAAACTCAAAGGGGGTGGGTATTTTTCATCACCGCCAAGTCCTCTTGCTTGTCTATTGTCAGGACTTTACAATGGTACTGCTTGTCTGGCCAAGCCTTGCTTCACCCAGGAGAACAGACCTCACATTGGGGCGTGGAGTAACAGACGCCCAGCTTTATCCCAGCATTCAGCCTCCTTCAGCCAGCCTGACAGCCTTTTCATGCATCATGGATTCATCTGTTTCAATGAAAACCCAGAGCAAAGCTGCAAGTATTTGTTTGGTTTTTTTTTTTTCCTGGAGACCACTTTATAGAATGTGTCCAGATATTCACTTTGGAAACTAGGCCCATTGCAAAAACATGAGGAAAAAAAATTGACTGCCCTGACCTGACCCAGCTCTCATCAAAAGAAGCTTGTGGCCAGCACCCACCAACATGTTCGGTCAAGTGGAGAGATGAGGACAAGAGAGAAGGAAGAGGCTGGCTGTACTCAGCAGAACATCACACCTGAGGCTTGTCAACTCAATGGCTGACCAACACTCAACACAGGTCCTTGAACGTGGCAAGGAATCAATAGATGTCAACTGAATTGAGATACCTGTCAAATGTATATTGAGCTCCTAACATGTGCCAGTCATTTCATCTCATGTGCATTAGTCCTAATCTCCATAACATGCCTAAAAATAGGTATGTCGATATTCTTGTTTGACAAAGAAAGAACAATGAGATTAAAGAAGGTAAAAAAAAATGCTCCAAATCACACATAGTCAGTGATACAAATAGGAACCTATTGACTCAGAGGCTAGCTATGTTGCCATGCCAAGAAATGAGCAAGCAAAGCCCATTGCTCGTGAGTTGTGAGCACAATGTTTTCCTCAAATTTAAGCCTAGACAACTTTATTGGAGTTTAAAGACTGGGTTTTTGTCTTGCCACTGCAACTTACTCACTCCTTTTGTTGGATACACAAGAAGAAGCATATACATCCACTTTCTATTAATAAATCCTAGATAGTCTAGGAAATGTTAGGCTGGCAGCAGTAGTGGAGGCAAAGCCCTGTCTGGTGACAGAGAGAAGGGCTGATTGACAGAACAGAGGGTGGACTGACCAGGACCATTTCGGGGGCAGCTGTCTTTTCTTCCAAAGCTGCTGTAATGCATCTGCTCCTATAACAGCAGATGAACACCAATCAATCAACCACTAAGAACCTATAGTATGCTTATGCTGTGTTCACCCTTGATGAGTCAGTGAGCCATTTGCAGTGTGGACCAGGAAACTGGAGGCCGGGCCCACAATTGGGAAATAAGGTGAGGGGGCCTGGCTGAGTGTGACTGCAGAGGGAATACTGAAAGGTCAGCGCTGTAGAGCCACTGCTGCCCAGTGCCCTTCCTGGGCAGGAGCCCCAGTCCTGACTTCTCCCAGCTGTGTTCAGCAAATGAGTCTGGCTCAGAACTGCTGAGCTGTAGGGAGACTGGCTGTCTCCCAGGATGAGTAGCTGGCAGATAAGCCAAGGAGGGGGTTTAAGGGAGAAGAGGAAACCAATGCACTGAATCCTGGAAACAGCTATTAGTTACACAAATGTGTTGAGTGAGAGAGCATGGAGCCATCAAATACCAGTCAACCTGCTCCCAAAAATGTTTCAAAGCTTCAGGGTTTCAATGTAGGCATAGAGGAGCAAGAATGAAGGCTCATGTTTGTTAAGACCATCAGTGCCTTTATTTGTTGAACGTGTTAGGTCTGAGTTTACCAGGAGCAACCAAAAGTAACATTAAATTGGCTTGGGAATTCTCTGGCGGTCCAATGATTAGGACTCTACACTCTCACTGCCAAGGGCCAGGGTTCAATCCTGGTTGGGGAGCTAAGGTCCCACAACAACAACAATAAAAGATTTGGAAGGACTTTTCTGGTGGTCCAGTGGCTAAGACCCCATGCTCCCAATGCAGAAAACTAGGCCCCAGCTGAAAGATCCCACGACCTCAGTGAAGATTAAAGATCCTATGTGCTACAACTAAGATCCAAAGCAGCCAAAATTAATTAATTAGTTGTTTAAAATTGGTTTAAGTAAGGTAGAAATCAGAGAAGGCAATGGCAACCCACTCCAGTACTCTTGCCTGGGAAGTCCCATGGACGGAGGAGCCTGGTAGGCTGCAGTCCATGGGGTCACTAAGAATTGAACACAACTGAGTGACTTCACTTTCACTTTTCACTTTCATGCATTGGAGAAGGAAATGGCAACCCACTCCAGTGCTCTTGCCTGGAGAATCCCAGGGACAGGGGAGCCTGGTGGGCTGCTGTCAATGGGGTCGCACAGAATCGGGCATGAGTGATGTGACTTAGCAGCAGCAGCAGGTAGAAATATATTTCTGTGATACATGCATGCATGAACATGCACGCACACACACGTGCACGCAGAGCCTGAAGATGGTGGGCGAGGTTGATAGGCCGCTGTCACGAAGTCATAAATAACCCAGACTCCTGCTTTCATGCTGTTTCCCATCTCGTCGTTAGCTTGTGACGTTTACCTAAAGGCCCAAGATAAAAACTCAGACTCGAAGCAGCGTCTCTGAATTCCACCCAGCACTATGGAGTAAGGAGCAAACATACATAACCACTGTTTCTTTCAGTGAACTGCTCAAAAGTCTGAACATGCCATTTCTTATATTTCACTGGCCAAAAATCTATGGCTTGATCTAGCTGTGAGGGAGATAGTTGGCCAGGTTACCAGCTACAATGTGTCTGTTCTGTGATTATGGGAGAAAGGGGAGATGGGTATTAGGAGTCAATTTGCAGTAACTGTCATGGAGGCATAATTAAAATGTCAAAACTTCTTCACCACAACCCCTAGAAGAGGCCAGCAGAGGCCAGTGACTCCTTCCCATCCTATCTAGTTGCGTGATGTTCAAACTAGAGATAAGCGTCATCAGGTCACATATAGATGCACTGCCATGCCACCAAGTGAACTCACTTCGGAAGGCAATGAAACGAAACTCACAAGGAAAGTAGAAGGGAGGACTTCTCTGGTGGTCCAGTGGAGAGGGATCCACTTACCAACGCAAGGGACATAGGTTCACTCCCTGGTCTGGGAAGGTTTTACTTGCCTTGGAGCAACAAAGCCCATGTCCTCCAACCACTGAGCCTGTGCTCTCCAGCCCAGGACCCACAACTGCTGAGCCTTCAGTGCTGTGACGACTAAAGCCCACATGCCTAGAACCTGTGCTCTGCAGCAAGAAAAGCCACTAAAATGAGAAAGCCTGAGAGTAACTACGAAAGTTTAGTGCAACACCCCCAAAACTGATTTATTAATTAATAATTGTTTTTAAAAAGTAGAAGGAGGAGGGGGGGAAAGAAGAAAGCTCAAAAGAATGAGTCCAAAGAGAGGAGAACTAATAAAATTTGGCAATAGATTGAATTTGGGAATTTCAGTACTACAAGTAATCTGACATGAATTCACAAAGTTCCCTGAATATCAACCAGTCCTTGGTATCTCTCTAAAATGCGCGCACGCACACACACACACACACACACACACACACACACACACACACCTAGTCACTCACATTCTTTCATGCCCACAGCTAAAATCCATTGTCATGCTGATGATGTTATGAGTGTGTATCTGGGATTTGGTCACTGCAAACTCGTTTGCTAAGTACTGTCATTTCATAAGGATGATTTACATAAGTACAACTTTCTTAGTTCTTTATTACTCCTTCAAGATCAACAACAACTGGAAACATATAAAACATATATTATCTGTGACTTCCTTTGAGAGTGCAAAACACATATTGGATATAGAGGAAGAAGTGTTTCCCACCTCTCTCTGTTGCTGAAGGTAGTGGATGGGGAAAATTGATTGGACTCTTGCTTAAAAGAAACTTTTGATTTTGGGATTTTGTGACAGCCCTTTCCCATATAATGTGAACCATATATTCAGGCTGCCAATGCATTTGTTGCTATGTAAAGGAAAAATGTATTTTTTCAGATAAGCTGATGTATGTTAGTAATAGATAAATATGATTCAAACATTAAATGGAGGGACTTCCTTGGTGGTCTAGTGGGTAAGACTCAGATCTCCCAATGCAAGGGACCTGAGTTTGATCCCTGGTCAGAGAACTAGATCCCACATGCACAGCGAAGACCCAGCACAGCTAAAATAAATACATAAATTAAAAAAAAAAAAAACTTGTATTAAATGGAAATCTCAGAAAACTGGATTGTGTTATAAAGCAGAGTTGATGAGAAAGCCCAGTATCTTTGAAAGTGAAAGTGAAAGAAGTTGCTCAGTCGTGTCTGACTCTGCGACCCTATGGACTGTAGCCTACCAGGCTCCTCCGTCCATGGGATTCTCCAGGCAAGAATACTGGAGTGGGGTGCCATTTCCTTCTCCAGGAGATCTTCCCGTCCCAGGGATTGAACCTGGACCTCCCACATTATAGGTGGATGCGCTACCGTCTGAGCCACCAGGAAGTCTCCACTATCTTTGAGGAAAGAGTAAATTTAATTGTTTTAATTACAAATGTTGATGAATTTAGGGTTTATAATGATGAATTATAAATTTATTACCTATATTGGAAATAAATACTGAATCTTAGAGCATTAATTTAAAAATTACCCAAGTGAAAGAAATAAGAGCTATAGTAATATTCACCAAGTATTCAATTTGAGTGAGTAAAGTCGCTCAATTGTGTCCAACTCTGTGACCCCATGGACTGTAGCCCACCAGGCTCCTCTGCCCATGGGATTCTCCAGGCAAGAATACTGGAGTGGGTTGCCATTTCCTTCTCCAGGGGATCTTCCCAACCCGGGGATTGAACCCAGGTCTCCCACATTACAGGTAGACACTTTAACCTCTGAGCCACCAGGGAAGTTATTCTCAATTTTACCTAGTCAAATACGAACGGATGTGGTTCATTAATACTCTAGTCTGAGGCATGGTCAGTTTTCTAATTTTTCCCTCTTCCCCTATCATCAGGACTAAGGAGGTCCCACGTTTCAGATTCAAGAGCTACAGGCGGTGCAGCCTCTACCTGGTGTGCGTAGGAAGGCCAACAGAGCTCTAACTGCCCAGTGTGAACCACATAGCATGAATGGTAAATAAACTTCTGTGTGAATAAACTTTAAGTAAACTTAAGCGTCTACAATGGGATTACGTATTATCACAGCACAATTTAACTAGTTCTGACTAAACCAAGGAGTAAGTGATTAAATATCTGGGAAAGAACCCAACTCCGAAATTAAAAATGAAACAAAGGCAAAACCCTCAAAATCTCAGGCTCTCAACAACAGCTCTCTAAGCAGGAATGTTGCTCTAATTAGGGGAAGATTGTTACTAAAATATTCCATCTAGCCCAAATACTACCTTTGTTTTATCTAAACTACCAAAAATGATTCTGAATTCAGCAACTCTGGGTTATTTGTTGGTCAAACAAGTCTAGAGAATGGTTTTTGTTTATTTGTTTTCACTGAGCTATTTTACTAATGAGTTGAATACAATTTCCCCTTCCCTCTCTCTTTCCTCTCCTTAACCCTTCCTACCCTTCCCTGTTTTTCTAGTCCCCGGTCCTGGACGCAGGAATCTGGTCGAAGGGCCCTCAGCCTGAGCTGAGGATTGGAGACTGATCACCTCCCCTTGGCAGAGAACTTGAATTCTGGTTCTGGTCTGGTCTGATTTCTGGTAGGGCGAGTTCCAGTCCTCCCTTCTCTGGAGGCCCAGGGAAAAGTCCCATAACGCCTGGGCATCTGTAGGTGGCAGGAGACGTCTGTAAGGCCACCCCTTTGCTCCCCTCTCCCGCTTCCTCCCACTTCTTCTTCAACCTGGCTTCCTTTCCTCCCTTGAAATCTTTGATGTTAGTACTTGGATCTGAAGTACTTGGAGGTTTTCTGAGAGACTGTATTCTTGTATTCAAGGGCTTCCCTGGTGGTGCAGAGGTTAAAATATCTGCCTGCAATGTGGGAAACCTGGGTTCGATCCCTGGGTCGGGAAGATGCCCTGGAGAAGGAAATGGCAACCCACTCCAGTATTCTTGCCTGGAGAATCCCATGGACGGAGGAGTTTGGTGGGCTACAGTCCACGGGTCGCAAAGAGTTGGACGCTGAGCGACTTCACTTTCTCTTTCAGCGTGTATTAGCTCCCCTCCCAGTGTCTGACTTGTAAGTATCTGGTAGTTAGGAGAGTCAAACTCCTCATGCCAAATCTTTGATAGAGGAAATTGTCATGGGTTGAGAAGAATATATTTCATAGATTTTGCCAAACTGCAAAATGCATGGTGAGCATGTGTTGGAAAACCCTCAAGTAGGCCCCAAACTACAAAATGTTAACAAGAACAAATTTAAGACTAAGAGTAATATAGAACCAGCTGCCTGAAATAATGAGCTGATGCAGCTTGTGTCAAATTCCTGAGAGAAGAGCTTCTACAGAGATTAGCCCCAGGCACCCAGGTGTCACCTTCAGCACCTGAGGGGGAGCTCTAATTTCCTCTGCTTCTCTGAGCCCAAGGACTTGAAACTACCAGTGGGTGAAAAGCAACATTTACTGAACAGCTACAGCATGCTAATTACTACACTGTATAATTTCTAAAGTAAATTTCCATTTTACAGATAAGGCAACTGAGGCTAAGGGTAGTTAAGTCACCAAGAGCCAGGGTCAGGATGCAGCATAGATCCAGGTCTTTCCATTATCCCACATGATAACATTAATCAGCATATAAATGAGACCACATAGCTATATTCATCCTGGTGGAAATCATTTTAGTGAAGGGTTATAATAAAAACCGAGGCTCATTTTTTAAACCAAGATATCTATCAGTGTCTATGAATGCATAATGTCACAGATTCAACATGCAAAATGTGCAAATTTTGGTGAAATTCTACTTATCTAAATATAATTAATTTTTTATTAAAATTATTAGAAAGTATGATATTCCTCATATATAAATTTTCTTAATGTCCAGAGCTTACTTTCAGGGTCACATGTTTTACCAATATTTTCAGAAAGTTTATTTCTGGCCTTTTTTCCCTCCAAGTTTATTGATATATAAATGACATATAATGTTGTATGAAATCCATCACCTTGGAATGAAAAAAGCAGTAAGGCAGCTCCAGGAGACAAGATTTAGCATATTAGGGGCTTCGCTAGAGGTTCAGCAGGTAAGACTTTGCCTTCCAGTAGAGAGGAGCTAAGATCCTACATACCTCATGACCGAAAACCAAACCATAAAAGCACGTTGTAACCTGTTCAATAAAGACTTTATTTAAAAAATTGTCCACACCAAAAAAAAACCTTAAAAATAAAAAAAAATTAGCATATTAAATCCATATTATGCAACCAATAAGATGGAGGATACAAGAGGAAGAATGTTGAAAGTTATAATTAAAAATAACATTAACACCTTGCTGGCGAAGACCTTACACAGTTGAAAGCATTTCTTTTCTGCTCCCCATGCAGATTTCATTCCTGAAAAATACATATTAAAATTTGTTTAGATTTTTGCCTTTATTTTAATATATGTAAGAACAAAGCAGACAGGAAACCTAAGACACAGTACTTTCATCTCATTTTTAAAATTAGGATTTGGAAACAACAGTTTCCTATAAGCACATTCCTGATAAAGAATCTTTTGGCCATTGCAAATTGTCTTTGGATTATTTTATTTATTTGGTGGGTAGATTTATTTCTATTGCATGTGAACAATATTTATCTCATCTTTACTTAAGACTCTTACATTATGCAAATAGGGAGAGACGTCAGCCTTTTAGTGAGGATATAGGGGCAGGAGCAGGCTGAAGGAATTGAAGCAGGGAGGACCACAGTCTTTCCCCTGGCTCTTTACCTCTGCTAACTGATTGAATGCTTTAGACAGAGCCAGCTAACATATCATCTCCACATGAGATGCAGGCTTCTAAGATTTTGATTCCATCAGCCTTGGCAGGCAGAGGAGAAGGATGGAGGAGATTTGTTCTTTCTGGCTGAGAGAGGCCTCCTCCATTCACTCCCTGATGCAGCCCAAATACTATCATTTCCCATGTATGCTATATCAGAAAGAATTTGGAAAGCATTTTCCCAGAAGACATAACCCTTTGTCTGCTTTTTTTTTTAAACAATTAAACCACTAAAATAAATTTAACATTCTAGATGCAAGTTGATGACATTTCTATGTGAGCAAGTCCTGTTTTACTTTATTTTTAATTATTATTATTATTATTTTACTTTTTGACCTCATGACAAGGCCCTTAGTTCCCTGACCAGGAATCGAACTCAGGCCCCTGCAATGGAAGCATGGAGTCTTAACCGCTGGACTGTAGGGAGTCCCAGGCCCTGTGTTATTTTAATAACTTTGTTCATCTGTAAAAAATACAGACCCTTCCACATCTACTCTATGGGGCAATTGTGAGATGTGAAAAGGCAGAATAATCGAAAGAAAGCAACCATTGCCTAAATGATTGTATGAACCAAGCTATATTAGCTTGCTTTCTTCTTTCCCCCAAATCCTAATTTGCATCCATGCTAAAAGTTCACTAAAGTTTAAGCACCTTGGGGTCAGGCACCTTTTCAATTTATCCCAGTTCCTGCAGAGCCCAGAAAAGTATCTGACACATTGAATACTTCTTAAATAAATGACCATTCATTTCCTTGTCTGAGGAGTTTTACATCCACTTTAAAAATTTCATTTCCTCCAAATTTTGAAATTTAGGCAACTGTAGATGATAATTTTAAGTTTCAACCTCACTGCGATCTTTTTAACACATTGTTCAATATAATTTCCCATCTTACTGACATAATTCTCCAGTTTCTCTTGAGGGAATTGCAAAAAATTGCATTCGTGCTCTGGCTCTAAATTCTTCTACAGAATGTGGTTTTGATAAGTAAACAAAGGCTTCAAATGTTTCCTTCTATTATGTGTGTCCTTAAAGTGTTCAGTCTCAAGTTACTTAAGACTGCTCTAAACCTAAAGTAAGAACGTGTTACTTACAAAAAACACAGAAGTTATTCAAACAAAACTTAGAAGTAAAAATCTGCCAAGAAATTTTTGGTTTTGCTGTTTTGTTATCTTTTGTTTTGTTTGTTTTATATCTTAAGGGAGCTGGAAAAGTCTTATCTAAGAAAGCAAAGATTAACAAGGGAATGGCTATCTACTGCAATATTCTTGCTCAGAGAATTCCATGGACAGAGGAGTCTATGGGGCCTCAAAGACTGAGTGACTGAGCACAGAGCATTTTCCCTATTAACATCTGTAAATTGTTTTCTAATCATTTGGAGGAACAGCATTTTCTTTGCAAAACTTCTGTTCAAAAGCAAAACAAAGTTGTGGTCTAACCTGCCTTTATTCGGGGAAGAGCAAAACCAAACCTAAAATTCTCCGCCTTCAGCCTTCAGTGTTGTCTTTGAAATGGTTATACAGTAGCTGATTTCTGGTAAGATAGCTTCTGCCCTGAAGAAAACGTCCATTTTAATATTTACATGTAATCTCAAAAAAGGAAGGAAATGGAAGAAAATTATATGCAAAGAGCTTTATTTAGTTTCCAGAATCATAGCCGAAAAGTGAGCTGTTCAATCAGAAGAATAAGGGAAGGTGATGTGGGGAGTTTATGCCCTCAGTATAAAGATCCTCTCATTTCAGTTTATGCCAAGAGGTTGAAATCCACTCACAACCCCTCTTGCCAAGGAGACTACCAACTATGGCTGCAGTCAGCTCAGAAGGTGTTGCCGTGTGGCCGACTCAATCCATCTTCCATCAGAGGAGAGGGTGCATGAGACTCAATGCAGACACTTTGAGAGGCGTTTTCAAAAGCTGAAGCATATCAGGAGAGAACAAACAGGAGCTTCCCTGGGGGTCCGGTGGCTAAGACTCCGTGGTCCCAATGCAGGGGCCCTGGGTTCAATCCCTGATCAGGGAACTAGTCCCACGGGCCTTAACTAAGACCTGACACAGTCAAATAAATGAAAAGAAGAGAACAAACAGGTAGCATCAGGCAATTCTCTACTCACGAAACCTGATCAGGCCCACCCTCAGTGTTTGTTCGAACAGCCTTCTAATAGCATCCTAAGCACCCACCTCCCTGCAGCAGTCTCTGCCTCTGTGCAAGCTCTTGCACACCCACCTGTGAAAACACAGGTCTGATGGTGTCTCTGTCACCAATGTTCCAACGGTCAAGTCCCAAACTCTTCTACAACATAAGATATTCTTCTTAAGCCCCTCTCCACACAACTTAGATATTGACTATTTTCTCCACTGACTACCATCCCACTATTATTCCAGCAATGTGAGACTCCCCATCAGTCTCTTGACTTTGATGCCCATGTGTTTCTACTTGAAAAACCGTTTGTCCTTCTGTATTCCTAGCGGTCAATCACTTCCTTCTTTTTTCTTGTCTTCTCTTTTGTGCATATTTTTCTTATTGTATGTGTCACAGTGTATCTTTGAGCAAGTCTCTTCTCTACCTCAGATTGCCGTACATGGCCAGGCAATGTTTTCCCCTCACAGCTCCAAAAGCACTGCTCACATTGTGGAATATACCAGCGGCAAGTAGAACAGCTCTGCTTGTTCTAGTAGTATTAGTAATAGTAACAACTGTTTATTGAATACAGGCCAAGCACAGTCCTCTCTCATCTCACTTTATCTGCATAAAATAATCATAAAGCGAACACCTCCAGCTCATTCCCATCTTCAGTTGATGGTTGAGGAGATGGAAGCCCACAGACCACAGTGAATTTGCTCAGTCTCACTGTAAATTGTGAATGCCTGGGTCTTCCGTGGAATGTCTGGATCTAATGCTTCTGTTCACCTCCAGTGCCTGGTATACCACTGAAAGCACAGGACCCCTTAACACATGTTTATTTGAATGAATAAATGAACAAATGAGGAGCCTGAGGGAGAAGGGGCTGACTCTCCTCAGTTACTGGAAGGTTTCATATAAGCCAGGACTCAGTTGCACAAAAATCTGGAATGTGAATGAATGGAGGCAAAATGGCAGTTACAAGAGGATCCCCTGGAGGAGGCCAAGGAAACCCACTCCAATATTTTTGCCTGGAGAAGCCCATGGACAGCAGAGCCTGGGGGAGCTACAGTCCAGAGGGTCACACAGAGTTGGACACGACGGACGCGACTTAGCATGTCACGCATGGCAGTTATAAGCTGGAAGAGTCTAAATAACGTAAATCTGAAACAGGAAATTCTCTGTCATTTGGTGAGCACCAGCTCCGTATCAGGCACTTTGGTGTCTGGGATGTGCCAGTTCTTTGCCTCCATGAAGTTTACGTTTGAGCTGAGGGAGACAATAAATATAGCCGTAATGGATAACTAAGGCATAGAATATGCTCAGGTGATAGGAGCTGTGGGGAAAGAATATTAAGACCACGGTAAGGATGGAGGTGGTTAGTGTGAGATTTAGGTCAGTGCGCCCCTCACTGAGGAGAAAATGTTGAAAAGTGAAGTAAATGCTTGAAGGGGATGAAGGAGTTAGCCCGGTGGGTATGCACAGGAAGGACAGCCCAGGTGGACAGAACACGCCATGCCCAGTCCTAAAGCAAGAGGGTATCTAGAATACCAAGGACCAACAAGGGGGCATATACCTGGAGTGCTTGTGCTCATGCTCAGCTGCTCAGTCATGGCTGACTCTTTGCAACTCCATGGACTATAGTCCACCAGGCTCCTTTTCCATGGCATTCTCCAGGCAAGAATACTGGACTGTATAGCCATTTCCTCCTACAGGGGATCTTCCTAAACCAGGGATCGAACCTGTGTCTCCTCCATTGCAGGTAGATTCTTTACCATCTGAGTCACCTGGGAATTATATCTGGAACAAGTTTGTCAGGTCAAACACAGAATGCCAGGTAAGTCTGAATTTTAAGATCCAATGATGAAGTGTCACCACAATAGCTTGCTGTCAGGGTACCGAGGTAGAGGAATGTCTATAGTAAAAGAAAATGATAAATATTGCATTAGTTGTTTAACTGATATTCAAATTTAAGTGCGCATCCTGCATTTTTATTTTTATGTAGTAAAAAGATTATTGGAATTTCAAATAATAAATAAGTATTTTTTCTTTTCTTGGTAATTAATTTACTGTTGATCCTTGTTGGTTATTTTAAGTATAGCAGTGTGTACCTGTCAATCCTAAACTCCCAATCTATCCCATCCCTACACCCCTTCCCCACTAGGCTCCTTTAGCATCTGTGGCAAAGTTGGTGTGGTGGTGCTGAATTCTCTCAGCATTTGCTTGTCTGTAAGGATTTTGATTTCTCTATTGAATCTGAACAAGAGACTTGCTGGGTAATCTTGTCTGTGGGTTCTTCCTTTTCAACACTTCAAATATATCATGCCATTCCCTTCTGGCCTGCAGAATTTCTGCGGAGAAATCAGCTGATAACCTCATGGGAATTCCCTTGCATGTTATGTGTTGCTTTTGCCCATCCTGTACTTTTATTTACTTGACGTGGTGCCTGTCATCTAGGGCAGGGGGAGGCGGGACAATCTGTTTTGCATCTCTGCCTCTCTGTGCAGCAAGCTGCTCTTTTCCTCTCACAGCAGTCCACCTCCCCACCACCTGGCAAGGAACTTTAGAGCTTTAGAGCTTAATCCCACAAAGTTAGCAATCAGTGGAATCTGACTCAAATGTATTGTGGCTCCAAGTTAAGAAGCCAGGCGAGACCTGGATGGCTCAATAGGAGTAGGGGCCTTGTGGTCAGTTAGACTCAATGCTTGGGCCTTCCCTGGTGGTTTAGTGGTTGGTGATCTGCCTGATAATGCAGAGGACACAGTTTCAATCCCTGATCTGGGAAGATCCCACATGCCGTGGGTCAGCTAAGCTCGTGCACCACAGCTACTGAAACTGCTGTGCTCTAGGGCCCACGTTCCGCAACAAGAGGAGCTACTGAAATGAAAAGCTCTCAGATGGAAACTAGAGAGTGGCCTCCACTTGATGCAACTAGAGAAAGCTCACAGGCAGCAATAAAGACCCAGCACAGGCAAACAAAAATAAATAGATAAACAAACAAAAAGGACTCGGTGTTCCAACAGGATCTGCTTGAGTCAACAAAATACCTTCAGTCATATTAGATAGGATGGCTCCCAAAGGCTCAAAGAATGGTGGCTGAGGCAGAAACCGTGCTGTGGTGGTGTCTTAGTCTAGCCCGGCTGCTATAATGAAAATACCATAAACCGAGTGGCTTATAAACAACACATTTATTTCTCACAGTTCTGGAGGCTGGGAAATGTCTGGTGAGGGCCTATTTCCTTATAGACAGCTGTCTTTCCCCCGGACCTCACAGAGCAGAAAGGGCAAGGGAGCTTCCTCTGGCCTCTTGTATAAGGACTTTAATTCCATTCATTAGAGCCCCGTCCTCATGACATATTCACTTCCCCACCTCCCAATTACATCACATTAAGCACTGGATTTCAACATACAAATTTTAGGGGGACACAAACATTCCATCCATAGCAGAGAAGATAGGTGGCTTCCCCAGTGGCTGCAGGTAAAAAAATCCACCTGCAGTGCAGGAGACACAAGTGACATGGGCTCAATCTCTGGGGAAGACTATCTCCCAGAAAAGGAATTGGCAGCCCACTCCAGCATTCTTGTCTGAATGATGCTATGGACAGAGGAGCCTGGTGGGCTATAGTCCATGGGGTCGAGAAGAGTTGGACACGACTGATGGCTAAGAACACAGCACAGACAGGATAGGTGCAGACAAAGGTGTTCACATGTAGATATCCTGACAGATCCTTAGCACTAAATGCTTAATTAGATTTACTAGAGGACAGAAGCAACAAATAATAAAAAATTCCCCAAAGTGTGATTCTTCCCAGTGTAACTTGGATTTAAAATGTATTGCCCACAGATTTTTGTTTGTTTTGTTTTAAACTGTTATCTTTCAAATTATATTATTAACTAAACTAATACCATTCTTAATTATCTTTACATACATCAAGCATCTTTTAAGGAGGAATGTTCTGTTGATAATGAACAGGTAGAGCTTCCTACAACCCATAATTTCTCACAGTGATCCACCACTAAGATTGTCCACATTTAGCTGATCACAGTGTTAACCCTCCTATCATGTCTTCAGTGCTGCTTGAGTGAATGTAAATTTCCTAGCATAGAATTGCAACCCAACTGGGATTACAGAAATTGCATTTAAAAAAAAAAAAAACACACAGAAAAAGTAGTCTTGAAGCGCCTGCACACCTGCAAGTTCTTTTCTCGCAGATGCTTTGGATATACTGGTGACAGTAGTTTCACAGAATTCAAGCAATTTATCACCAGATTTTCCAATACTTTTTGCTAGATAACTGTAATTATGAGGTGTCACCACTATAGCCGGCTGTCGGGGTGCTAAGGTGGGGAAGTGTTTGTGATGAAAAGAAATTTACAAATAATCTTGGGTGAGAGAATGTTTTTCTGGCAGGAGAAGAAGAGGATGTGTGGGTTCTGGTGTTTCGGGCTGTGGGAGTCTGTTTCAGTTCAGTTCAGTTCAGTTCAGTCGCTCAGTCGTGTTGACTCTGCAACCCTATGAATCGCAGCACACCAGGCCTCCCTGTCCATCACCAACTCCCGGAGTTCACTCAGACTTATGCCCATCAAGTCAGTGATGCCATCCAGCCATCTCATCCTCTGTCATCCCCTTCTCCTCCTGCCCCCAATCCCTCCCACCATCAAAGTCTTTTCCAGTGAGTCAACTGTTCGCATGAGGTGGCCAAAGTACTGGAGTTTCAGCTTTAGCATCATTCCTTCCAAAGAAATCCCAGGACTGATCTCCTTTAGAATGGATTGGTTGGATCTCCTTGCAGTCCAAGGGACTCTCAACAGTCTTCTCCAACATCATAGTTCAAAAGCATCAATTCTTTGGTGCTCAGCTTTCTCACAGTCTAACTCTCACATCTATACATGACCACTGGAAAAACCATAGCCTTGACTAGACGGACCTATGTTGGCAAAGTAATGTCTCTGCTTTTGAATATGCTATCTAGGTTGGTCATAACTTTTTTTCCAAGGAGTAAGCGTCTTTTGATTTCATGGCTGCAGTCACCATCTGCCATCTGTTTAGCACCACACAATTGAATAGAAGTTGTATCCAGAGGTCACAGCCAAAGCCCATCAGTAGCAACATACTATGTACCAAAGCCTCCTCTCTGTGTTCTCTGTGGAGCTGGGGCATCTTCATTTCAAACATCATATATTCCTCCCATGGAGGGATTTCACAAAGGAACAGTCTGGAATAGTTATCAAGTTAATTGGGACCCGAGCACGTGTGGGCCTTCCATTTGGGCGACCATACTCAACAACTCAGGTTTAACAGCATCCTATTTTTTTTTCCAGACAAACCAACTTGTTTGTTAATTTGTCTATAAAGTGAGCCTTCACATTTCTCTGGAGACCCATTCACTAGCCATAGTCGTGTTTTGATTTGGAATTGTTGTTAGAATAACATTCAAGGCAGGAGAATCACTGTGGTCCTTTCTCTGTCATAACATATAAACATATGCTGACAGAAGGCAAAGCAAAGAAGAAATACATGTGTTGACTTTGTCAGACTAACTTCCTGACTTTCACAGGCTCTGCTTAATGACCCTACCCATGCCTCAGAGACGTGTTAGGGAAGATTGTGTAAGACACTATTGTGAGATTTCACAGTGGGCGTCACTAATGTCTGGCACTCCACATGCCACTGGATGGCTCCAGGCACGTGACAGCGAAAGCCCAAATGGAAATAGTTCTCATCCCCTTTACCCGCCAAATTCCAGCAGCCCCCAGCTCTTTCAAGAGGATGGAGAATTCCAAATCAGCTGCAGTGGGGCACAAGACAACTTGAGATATGACATCAATTGGTCCACACGTTGGATCATATCTCAGATACCAGCACCCATTCTTTTATTTGCTTTCAACATGGCTTGTTGGCACACCGTCTGGAGACCAGGCACTATGTGGGTGGTGGGGAAAGATAGCTTTTATAGTCTCACGGTTTGCGAAATAAGTTTTCATCCTTGTCATGTTGATTTTTTTTTTTTTTTTTTGAATCCTTCGTTTATTTGGCTGTGATATGGGATCTTCACTGCATCATGAGGTGTATAGGCTCTCTAGTTGTGGCTCACAGGCTCAGTAGTTGTAGCACATGGGCTCTCAGGGGCATGTGGAATTTTAGGTCCCCAACCAGGGAATGAACCCGCATCCTCTGAATTACAAGGCAGATTCTCAGCCACTAGACCACCAAGCAATTCCCATCTTATAGTGTTTTAACAAGCTCCCACGAAGGCTTTCTTCCTGTCCTCTGACCTGTTTGCAGGGCCTCCTTTCCTAAGGCCCCTAAAGAGCTGACCCACAGGGAGATAGTGCTGGGTGCCTTGTGCTTGAGTTCTTGTATTCACTAAAGACACCCAAGGCAAGAGGACAGGGCCTCTTTTCCAGAGTATTTGTGCTCCCTTTGTCTTCTAGCCAAGCTTTTCTTATGGAGAGAAGGGTGATTGTTGTTCAACTTGTTTGTCCAACCTCCCTCCTCCCCCGCCCCTTTGCTGTCTGTCAACTCTAACTCCTTCCCGGACACATTGGGAGAAAAGCTGTCACTACTGAAAGGCCTCAACTGCCTTGCAGTGCTGAGTCCCTCTGCCAGCTCCCTCAGCCTGGGCACTGGCAGAAACACCGTGCCTCCATTCCAAGGAAAATGAAAGGGTGTGATGAATAGAATTAAGCTCCTTTAGGTTTCCTTTTCAAGTACACCCCACCTCTAGGCACCCCAAAATGGCCCCCAGGTTTTTCTCGCCTTCTTTTCTAGTAAGAAATGACCTAGAGAGGAAACAGTACTGCTCAAATTTAAAAGGCTTTGTCACTGGATTTTACAATGCAAATCAAGAATGCTGATCAGCAAGGGCACAGGGAAATTTCCTCCTTTCATAATATTAATTTATGGAGCACTTGCCCCAGTTTCCTTCCTCTGACTCTGTTTGAACCGCCTTCTACTCACTTAATAAGATGCAGTTTTCATTCTCATTCCAAAGATCTTTGTGAGTTTGAGGGTACCTAACAGAGGAAGTGAGTTTGTCTTAACGCCACCTTTGAAAGGTAGCAGAAAATGACCGAGCCAGGATTTTCCAGTGCTAAGGGTTAAGTGTGTGTGGATTTAGGAGGAGCCTGTGTTACTTTAGAGAGAACAGTAGGGCTTCCTTGGGAGAAGGAAACAACAACCCACTTCAGGATTCTTGCCTAGAGAATCCTGTGGACAGAGGAGCCTGGTGGGCTGCCATCTATGGGGCACACAGAGTTGGACACAACTGAAGGAGCTTAGCATGAGTGCGTGCACTGGAGAAGGAAATGGCACCCCACTCCAGTGTTCTTGCCTGGGAATCCCAGGGATGGAGGAGCCTGGTTGGCTGCCATCTGTGAGCTGAAGTGACTTAGCAGCAGCAGCAGCAGCAGGGCGTCCTGGGTTGCTCAAGTGGTAAAGAATCTGCCTGCCAACGCAGGAGACATCGGTTCAATCTCTGATCTGAGAAAAAGATTCTACATGCCAAGGTGCAACTAAGCCCATGGGCCACAACTACTGAACCTGAGCTCTGGGGTCTGCAACCACTGAACCCACAAGCTGCAAATACCAAAGCCCCTATACCCTAGAGTCCATGCTCTGCAACAAGGACGCCACCAAAACGACAAGCCTGCGAACTGCAGCTAGAGAGTAGCCCATACAACAACGAAGACCTAGCACAGACAAAAATTTAAATATAAAATAATAAAAAAGAGGGGCAGAAAAGCCTTCCCTGTGCATCTATATTTACATTGCAAACTCATTCTTTTTCTGTAGCATTTGCAGAAGGCTGCAGAGTCTTTCTTCATTCACCTCTTCTCCCTCCTGGAGCAAAGCATGGCTGCTGGGTCCACAGCTATCTGTCATTCAAGTGTCATTCATTTATCTTTTTGGAACAAGATATAGATCATCATTAGCCACAAATTTACACACTGTGTTCAACAGAGGGAGAAAATTTAAAAAAAAGATGAATCAGGGACGGTGGCTTAAATAACCCAAGCTTAATGACATGTTAGTGGTATTATGGATCACTCTTCCTGATAGGGTACACCTGGACCATAACTGCTGGCATGGGTTTTTGAACAAATAATTCCATTTAAAATATATTATTGTACTGGTTTAGCTCTTCTATTATCTTCTAACTTATTAAGTCGATTTTATTGCTTTGTTCTAGCTATATTTTTTTTCAGATTTTTAAAAGTTAATTAGAGTACTGTTGCTTTATAACATTGTGTTCACTTCTGCTGTACAGCAAAGTGAATCAGCTATATATACATAGTCCCCTTTTTCTAGATTTCTTTTCCATTTAGGTCTCCACAGAGCACTGAGCAGATTTCTCTGTGCTACTACAGTATGTTCTCATTAGTTACCTATTTTATACATAGGAATGTAACTACACTTCTTATGTACATGTTACTAAGCATTTCCTGATAACTCTCCATTGTTTATAATGAAACGTAATATTGAAGAGTAGAGCAGGGAGGAGTCAAAGGGGGATTGCTAGAAACATCCCAAGAAACCCCTCATCCTGATAGTCACCTCCGTAGGCAATGCCCTAACGATGGATGCACTTACTCCCATCTAACTGATGAACTCAAACCCAAGCTCACCTTTTAGAGCCTAGTGAGCCATGGTCCTTCTCTGTCAAACTTGGTGTGATTCTCAGATAACGTGTTTGCTCTACCCCCAAAGCATCCTATATGACTCTGTTCTGATATTGCCTTTCACATCTCCCTCCTTAGCCAGACCATCAACATCTAAAGAACGGGACTGTGTCTTTCATCTTCTGAGCTGTGATGCCTGGCACGTAGTAGGGAGACAGAAAGTGTCTCCAGTGAATGTTTAAACAGACTTCTCCCCACCTCTTTCTCACCCTTCCATTTTGCCTAAATTCCTGCTAATTGAACTAGAGCATTTCCTTTATCCTTATCATGGCCAGTTGAGATAAGGATGCTTACCAAGCTTCTTTGAGTTTGGAGTGATAAGACTATCACACAGATTGTATGAGTGTGTTGACTGTTTTTCAAAAGCTTACACATATGTAGTAGCACATTTGTTATTCTGTCAATTAGATGATCATAAGATTTTTTGGAGAAGAAAACGAGTTCCTTGGACTGCAAGGAGATCCAACCAGTCCATTCTGAAGGAGACCAGTCCTGGGTGTTCTTTAGAAGGACTGATGCTAAAGCTGAAATTCCAGTACTTTGGCCACCTCATGCGAAGACTCACTGGAAGAGACTCTGATGCTGGGAGGGATTGGGGGCAGGAGGAGAAGGGGACAACCGAGGATGAGATGGCTGGATGGCATCACTGACTCAATGGATGTGAGTCTGAGTGAACTCTGGGAGTTGGTGATGGACAGAGAGGCCTGGCGTGCTGCGATTCATGGGGTCGCCAAGAGTTGGACACGACTGATCGACTGAACTGAACTGAACTGAAAGTTTTTTCTAATCCAGAAAGAGAATCCCAGACTCATATGGTTCTTAAGTAATTTACGTAGTCAATGCTTTGAGACCTTTTCCTCATCTGTGAAACGCAGGATTGAATGGAGTTTCTCCGAAGTCTCTTTCGGGTCTTGAATTGTCACTGAGGATTAGCCCAATTATGTGGGGTGGTCAAGTTGAGATGGAAAGCAGAAGAGAAATGACAGAGGACCACACAACCATCATAGGCTTCAAGATGCAAAATCTCAAAAGGGTCTATTCTGATTAGTTCTCGTGACTGCCAGCTGCGACTTCAATCCCAGGGACGGGACTGGGAGAAACTTCCCTCCGTATGAAGGAGGCTGAGAAATGGACTGAGATGAGGTCAGGGACAGACTCTGAACACTGATAAGCTTCTCTTGTATTAGCTATGAATTGTTTCCTTCTTCCTCTTGCTATCCATTGCAATACATAAAAATACAAATAAAATATTTTTAAATAATTTATTTTTTTCCCATTAAATAATATGTGGCAAATATATTAAACATGTTCTTTCTCGGTATTAGTATTTGGGGGTGGGGCGCATCAATCTTCTAAAAGATACCCAAGAAGAAGCTAACTAATAGTATATAGTCACAGCACACTTTCATATGTTACTGATTCAGTTGTGCAGACTTGTTTGTGACAGTTTTTCAAAATATAACCCTATGCAAAAAGAAGTCTTAGATCAAAGCATTAGCTTATAACATAGATGATTAGAAGAATTATTAAAATTACATTTTAAAAATTGTGAATGAGTCTATAAGTGGACATGTGCCGGGTACAAAAGAAATAAAGATTTTGAAAGACTTCCAGTGACATGACACTTGTAAGTAGATATGTTGTAGCTTTTGGTGCTGTTTTGTTGTATTTTTCTTTCTTTTTTTAGAGTCAGTAGGCAAGAACATTACACATCATAGAAGGGATAGTTAATAGAAGCATAAGTTTCTTTCTCTGTGTGTAATCTTTCACTTTTGCTATACCATTTGTAAGATTTCAATGTTGTTCTGATGTTTTGATACTCTACTCTGGAAATTTTGGTAATAGGGACAGCTCATTTATTCTGCTGTTCCATGTCTAAATTCTACATGACTAGTTACACAAACATGCAAATTATATTTAAATGAGCTTGACTGGGCAGAGTCGTACATATTTGTTGCTGTGACTTTGCCCTTGGTGTGCTATATCTTTTTTCCTTTTTTTTTTTTTTTAAATAAAACCTGAACAATAGCTAGCTGCACGCATGGGATTTTGGACTCAGTAGTAAATTTAATGTCTTTTTTAATTTATGATGTTTTAAATTCTAAACAGAGTCTTTTAAGGATGAAAACGCACATGTGCATCCTATTTTACTTTAAGAAATAAATAAATCAACATTCTACTGAATAAATGAAATGTGGAGATTATTTATTATCATTATTTTATACTTACGGTTCTTGTGCTTATTCTAGTCTATCTTTTCACTACTCTTCCCCCTTCTAAGCACTTTATCAACCCCCCTACCCTGACCCCTACCTCCCCAAACCCCCATTTAGTGCTATCAGTACAGTAGCTTCTGTGATGCAGCCTCTAATAAAGTGACAGGGGATGGTGGCTGACTGTGTTACAGCCAGCCCGGCTGGTGGGATCAAGGAGCAAACTTCACCGTTCACCTAAAGCTTCACCAGTAGGAGAAAATTGACCTTGGTCTAATTACAAATTAACAGCATTTGTCTTTTTAAAGCAGCAAATACTTTTACCTGTGGTTGTGTGTATGTGTGTGATTTTAAAGTGACTGTCGACTCAAAACTTTCAAAATGAATGCTTTGTTATGCAATTTTTTTCAAAGTCCTAGGAACTGCATTCAGTCTTTAGGATCCTGCTAATGACTTTCCCCCATATTTGGCTTGTCCCAGGAATGCTGGATAAGAAGACAAAGAAGCAGCGCCAGGGATGTGAACCCCAGACCAACACAACTTAAGTGAAACTGTCAACGCCCCAGGGAGACATTAATAGTTTATTGGGTATGGAAGATGCATAGCAAAGGAAAGAAGAAGGCTAATAACCTTTAACATTAAGAAAAGTAACTATTATTGTGACCAGTGTAGCATGGAAGCACAAACAGAATACTCTCTGGGCAACAAAAATAACGTGCAGTCCACTAGAGCAATTAATAAAATGAAAGCGCAGTTTCTTGCAGATGGATATGTAAGGGAATAATGGCACAGGGCTGCGCTGAGCTGTCATGCATCCAGATACTACATCTGTTATGGAAATCAGGGGAAGTGGGGGCCTTTTGTTCATGTGCGAGCCCTCCCAACAGAGATTTGGCTGGAGTAGATTTTCTTGTTATTAAACATGATTTCTAGCTAGTCGAGAGCAGATGCTTCTGCAGCATTTGGAACTAATAACCAACCTTCAAGTGCGTGCCACCCCTTCAAGAGGCTGGTACTGTTGGAGAGACCAATTTTAGCTCAGAGATAATGTGTTCAGTTCAGTTTCTACTTTGCACATGAATGACACTGAGACCAGATGAGCCTTCTGGCCCAGAGTTTGCTGGAGACAGTAAAACAATGACATTGCCCTAAAGAAGACCTGAGCTTCCAGGTGTGCTTGCGAAGGATGACTCATAATCAAGACAGCAAGGTCGACTTTAGTTACAGAGCAGAGAATGGGCACAAAGGGGAAAACGTGCAAACTTGTACAGTATTTGGCAGGCTCAGCCCAGGCATTTACCTGCCTCTCACATCTGGGCTGTGACTTGTGTTGAATGAAAATAACTCGTGGGTGCTGCAGGTCACCATCTAATCAGTAAAGAAAACATTTTTTTTTATAAACTATTTGAATTTAACTGTCCAACATGTTATTTCTGAATTTATTTCTGAATTTTTCCCTTTATTTCTCTTTGAACACAATGTATGAATTTAGCAACAGCAACAAATAAGTGGGCCAAACATCCCTTCCATCCTAACTCTTGTGTAGATGATTTTTTCTAAATAACAAATAGGCATTTGGATCAAAATCTTTGCAATTGCCAAAGAAATTTGAATGAAAGTGAAGAAGGTTCTTGTTTTTGTGTGTGTCTGAAACTCAAAATCAATATCTGAAAAATTCTAAAATGTAAAGATTAGGAACACAACTAAGTATATTTTTACATTTGTTAGGTATTCTTATTAAAACAATAATATAGTCAGAAATAGGTATGAGTATAGTCAGTGCTTTTGCTATTCCTCTCAGGATTTCTTTCTATTTTTATTCCAAGAAGTATCCTGTAGCTAGAATTTGCCTCCTCAGAAATGAGACAGTAGTTCTGGGATGGAACCCATAAGAGCTTGAAATGGTAACATGTTGGGCATTTCTAAACACGAAAATCCTAGTCTCTGTTTTGTTTTTATTATTTTACCCAAATTTTAGAGGCTGCATTTTGAACTTTCTTACTCAACCCTTAGTTACATTTAGAAACTCTATTCCTAAAATATATGAATTTTGACATCCTCTCCCCAAACTTTCCCCTGTGAGTCTATGTGGCTTGTCTGTTAACAGCTGCCTCAACCTGTTGAGTCCCCATCTACCTCATAGGGTCTCTTATTTGATTCAGACACAATTCAAAGTATAACTTAAAAAAAACACGTAGACACTGGTCTGGGTCCAGGCACTGAATTAAACCAGAAGGTTTGGTTGATAGATTAAATCTACTCTTAAGAAACGTGCCTGCCAATTGAGAGATAAGCCTTCCAACTAAGGCTTTATGATGTTGCCCCATAGCTGGGACCTTGCAGGCACTAATGCCGTAACAAGAGCAGCAAAGTTTGCAAGCTGCTCGAGTTTATCACGCTTTCACAGGGCTGATGGTATTTGATCTGATCCTCACTACGAGTTGGAGAAGGAAGCCAGTGATTATTGTTACTCTCAGTTTCCAAAGAAAGAAACTGAGGGTGAGGTGAGCCAACTGTCTCACTGGGACATAGCTAGAAAGTGGTGCAGTTAGGGTTGATTCCTGGGACTCTGACCCAGAAAAGAAGGGATCCATTTAAAGGAAACTTAGTTTTTAACTGTTTTATGCCCTGTTCCTTTAAAAGCACAATTGATTTCCGCCCGCCCCCACCCCGCCCAAGATAATAGTTAGAATTTTTGCTAAAATCCAGGACAAATAAAATCCAATTTTGAAGCTGACACCTTCTTTCCGTAGCTGCTAAATTTCTGTCATGTTCGGCAGGCGTTAGGGATACTGACTATAAGAAGGCTTTTGAAATGAAGTGTCAACCTGGACATCCCAGACACTTGTGAGCTATACAACTAGGGTGGGTATATATTTTTTATGACTATTTTTCACAAGCAGGGTTGTTAACCCTAATGCCCTGGCCCGTTTCCAGATAAAGGATTACAATTTGCCTTGCTAAAAACGTTCCCACTGCTTTAATTAGATATGGTATTTTCCCCTCTCTCTTTCGGCACAGTCTGTAGTACGCTCTGTCCTGTCAGCCAGCTGCTATCGGTAACTCTAGGAGGATGAAATGATCCTTCTAATATCAAGAGACAAAGCAATAGCCACAAAGCTGGATTTCAAAACAATATATGAACTAAAATGACTGATGGTTAATATTTTAAAATTAAACCATAGAATAAGAAAAGAAGCTTTGAAGATTATCCCTTTAAGCTGGGTCAGAGAGAGACCACATTTCCAGGAAACCAGAGCACCAAATTAATTTAGCCAACTCTGCTTTTAAAAATCTATCCAATTCTGGCAAAAAAAAAAAAAAAGAAAGAGAAAAAGAAAGTCAAACCAATTGCTTTTGTAAAAGGGTCTACTCAGTTGTTCTGTGCATAGTAAGAAAGTTCAGCAGATTCCTATTAATTTCCATGACAGTAAATAATTTTCGACCCTCTACTAACATCCTAAATTGGATAAGGAAGCATTCAATTTAGCTAAGTGAAAATCATTTAAACCAAGGCCTGGGAAAGCAAAGAAAAAGAAAAGGAATATTCCACACCTTGGAAGTGGATTTGTGAAGAAAAATGAAATATTCATAATGTGTGACTCTAAGACAGTTTTTTGTGGGATTATGTGGGGAAGGCTATATCCCATATGGTGTTTCCAGACTGCATCCCAGAGAGCTGCCATAAGGTGAGCTGGCTTGACAGAGGCAGCGTCCATCTGCATTTGGAGTTGCTGCTCCAGCCGAGCAGATCTCCATATCTGGAACTGGCTCCCAGAGCTGGACAGTTCACTCGAGCCCACACAACAACTGTCCTCTGCTTCACAAGTGAGACTGCTGTGTCTGTCTGTCTCCCAGATAGTGTAAATAACTGTCTCCCCACTACGAAAAATCATTCTCATTTTGGGTTGCTTCCTGTGTGCATACATTTCCATGGATTCCTTTTATTCATACCGCTGCTCTACCTCACCGTTCACGTGCTTCTCTCCCTTTTTGTTTCACTGACCCATTTTTCTCCCTTTCGTTCCTAATGAACCACAAAACTGGAATTTGAAAGAGGCAAGTACCATTCTTCAGGTCCTTAATGCATTCATTTAGAAAAAGTCTGAACATTTGCATAACAAATCCATGGAGTCTCAATGGCAAACATGGCAACGTGGTATATTTACAGCATGGCACATGGAGCCCATCTTGAATGCCTGTGTTCGAGAGGTTATCAGGCCCAGCGATATAGAGCGGTGGGGACTGTGGAAAATAAAGAAGCTTCTACTTAGCATCACACTTGAATTGTGAAATATAGTAACTAATTAATTTTTTTTTAATTCCCTCAAAGTGAAGCTAAACACAAGTATGTCCACTGGCATAATGCATTCTCAAAAGAATGGTTAGACTGTTTTACTGATATTAAGTTCAATAAAGCACCAAAGATTTGCTGTAGAGCACAGGAAACAATGTTTAATATCTTCTAATAACCTATAATGGAAAATAATTGGAAAAAATATAACTGAATCACTTTGATGTATAATTGAAATTAACACAAACTTGTAAATCAACTATATTTCAATAAAAAACTCAAAATCAATGAAAGACAAAACTAGAGAACAGTCTCTGTTGTTCAAAGATGAGAGGCTGGTTTTTCAGTCACCCCACTTATGCAGAATTTTCCATCAGTAGTGGTTCTGTGAGTGGGACAGACCCCGTCACATGAAGAACAAATCAGATTACTGCCCAATCTAAGGTAAGATTCTAAGACTGGGGACTTTCCCAACTATAACAAAATCCCTTTTCCTCATTACTGTACTTCATTCATCTCTGAGGTTCTTTAAGTGTCTGGTTAAAGCAGAAATATATAAAATGGTTCTACATATAAGTGATATCATATCATATGTGTCTTTGTCTGACTTACTTCACTCAGTGTGACAATCTCTAGGTCCATCCGTTTGCTGGAGATGGCATTCTTTCATTATTTTTTATAACTGAGTAGTATTCCATTGTATATATGTACCACACCTTCTTTATTCATTCCTCTGTCGATGAACACTTGGAACTGCAGAATAATGAAGCAATGCATTTAAAAAATAAAGAGTACAAATCAATAAGAATGACTGTGGTTGACCACACCAGGTTGGCTACCAGCAGACCTGATTTCTTTGCTTTTACCGGATATGTGTCCTTGGACAAATCATTTAATATGTGTTGAACTTGTATAAAATAAGGTAGTTGAAATATGTCAATCTAGTCAAAGGCCTAGGTCAGTCTTACATTAATAGCAGACTCATTTTTCTCAAATGAATTTGCCTATAGAAACCACTAACAGAAAAGATAAAAGCAGAGTAGCTTGTATGAAAAAATTTAAGGCATCTGATGTCCTGTTGAAATTACAGGAAGGTCTCCTCCAAGCCCATTTTGAAGACACTGGGCAAAATTATCTTTAAGTTCCTCTCTACTGTTGAAATTCAGATTCTCAGTTTGCTAGAGTACATGCAATTCTACCCACAGTGAAAGTAAAATGATTCTTTTGGCTCAAAATAAACTTCTTCCAATTATGTGCCCACTGAATTTAAAAGTTGTCTTTGCCTTCAAGCAGCAATGCATTTGTGAAGATGAGATTTTAATATGAAATGAAAATCAATCATTATAAACCAACTAATAATGATAGACAAACTTTTCATATAGTAATCGCATTAACGTAACTTAACTCAGCTTATCCAGTAATAAATGAAGTCAACTTTATTTTATGGTCCAAATGACATTGGACCATAAAACTCTTAGTTCCATAATATCCCCTAATTATTTTGGGGACGCCACAAGGGTTACTTCATTTATGCTCACAAAGATCTGTCTGCTGGAGCCATTCGCCCTCAGTGAATAATTAACTGCTATGATCTTTCTCTGTGACTCATTTCCTTCTGCCAGTGTCAATGGTCTTCCAAAGAACTTGTTATCCTGTTGCTGATTCTCCTCAGGCAACAACCAGTCTTGGAGATGCTCTGAAAGTCCCCCTCTGTGAGCTAAAGCAGCTCCAATTGCTGTGGAAATGAGAGATGCCCCGCTCTTCCCAAAAATATGCATGCTCATTTGCCTAGCAGATCTTCCAAGCATTGCCCTGCATTTCTGGAGTCCTGAAATGACTCTTAAGAGCTGACACTAGGATTCTTCACTCTTGAAGGGCACCTAAACAGGAAGGGCACCTCCTTTATTTGCAAACTTAGAGGTGCTTTTTGGAGATTTTCTTAATGTGTTGTTCAGGATAGGCTAGAATATAAGCAGCATATTCAGGATACACAGGAACAACCCCTAAGTCTTAATGACTTAAAATCAAGATTAATTTCTTATTCCTGCTATCTACTAATCATGGGTGAGCATCGAGGGTAATTGTGAGTCTTTGATGGACTCTGATTCACCCAGGAGAAGTGACTTGGTGATTTGCTGGGCTCTTCTCTATATCATCCTATAAGGCAGAGGGAAAAAATTCAGAAAATCACAATGTCTCAACCAGAAGTATCACACATCACTTAAATTCTCTATTCATTGGCCAAAGTCAATTGTGTACCCACACCTAGCTTCAAAAGAGCAAGATTCTATCTTACCATATGTCCAAATATTTGATTAAAATTAATGATTACTATTCCCCAAAACAATCTTCCACAAAAGCTAATCAGAATCTCTACCTCTAGAGATAGAAAACCACTTGCAATATTAAAGGCCCTATTCTTTGCCCACCTTCTACTTCCCAATACTCCAAAAATCTCCAAAATTAGTATTACACAGCAACTAGACTTAGGTTTGTTAAAACAGTTCAGAGGAAGGAGTAGCTGTTGACATGGAGAAGTTAAGGAAGGTCATAAAAGAGAAAGACTGTAAATTGGACCTTGAAGGAAAGGATCTAGATTTTTTTTTTTTTTTTTTTAAGGAAATGAAAAAAACAGTGGAAACTGGAAGAGAGAGAGTGGGCAGGGAGATTGTGGGGAGCCATGAATAGGGAGTTTGCTTCACTGTGTTGTACTTTATATACAGTAATGAGACTGGTAGTTTAGAAACAGGTTGTGAAAGGCCGTGATAGAGTTCAGTCTTTGTTCTACAGAAAATAGGGGCCATTCAAGATTTGAGATGGGGTGATGATTGCAATGTAAGAAGATAAATATGTTCTTGGAGAAGCTGATGGATTGGTCGAAGGAAGGCTGATAGAAGAAGATAATAAGTCCACTCTTGCTATCATCAAGGCCTAGACAAGGATGGCGACAGCAGGAATGGTGGGGGAAAACAGCTAAGGAAAGCCTGGGAGAGGAAGATTTTAATAGGATTGGCTGTGTGACTAAAGGAAAGGAGGAAAGGAAGTAACCAGGTCCATGCTTACTTATTCCTCTGGGTAACCCTGCCAAAATTGACAGCTCTCTCTAGTAAACTGGGTGTGAGTGTGTCTGTGTGTGTGTGTGTGTTTGGGGAGAGAGAGAGATTGGAAGACAGCACGAGGGAGGGAGAGGGAACAGTGAGGGGGAACTGATGTCTGTGGATGCCTCAATAAGACATTTTTTCTTTTTCTAGCTGCATGTATTAAGTTGGTCCTAGGTGTTACTAAAAGAGATTCAGTGCACAATGAATTGGGTAGTATATGATAATGAGCGCCTACTATTTTTAGGATAAACGGCCATTTTGCTTATTGAATAGTATATTGCTGAACTAGTAGGAACATTTTATGATTCCAGTGTTTTACTCTTAAAATCCTTCTCTTGGATTTCACAATTCAAATTGCCCTAAAACACAAACTAGATCTGGCTTTTCAGTTAATTGGTGCCAACTTCCTTATGAGTTCAAATCAAGCCTTCATATATTTTATCTCCCTATGTAGCCCATAGATCAGACACCCTTGCAGAATCAGAGTCTGTGACTTTAAGTTTTACCATATTTTGCCTGCAAGCATAATTTTAGCAACATAATATTAATATTTGTAAATATTTTCTTTTATCTTATTCAAGAGGTTTTGCTCATGGCATTTTTCCAACTGACTGATTCAAAGGATCCATAGGGCCAGCTGCAATTTCTCCTAAGGACTCTACATTCTGGACTTCATCCCCAGTTACCGTAGGTATTGTTGTTCATACAGGATTCAAAACTACACATTATATTCCCAGTCCTCTCCTCCTTTCTTCAAGAGCTGCCCACAGTCTAAGCTGCCAGGTATAAAACACACCTCAATATTTGCATTTTATACCCCAGGACTTGAGCTGGTTCACAGTGGAAGGAGATAGTTACCAAGTTCCCAAAGGTATTTGTATTCATAAATTTATTAAAGCTACCACTGTGTCCAAGTTAATTATTTATAAGAAAGAAGATAATTTTTAAAGTGGTATTTTAAAGAACTCCATTTTTAAAACTAAATTGGTTAATACACATCTCTCACTGAAAGTCAACACCAAATCAATTTTTAATCATAATCTGGTATCCTACTGATGTCAGAATGCACTGATCATAAACAGCACTGAGAGTAAATAGATTATTATTCTCCAGAGTTTGGAGTCATATTTGGTCTGATTCCAGTGACTATAATCCTAACCACCACTCTTGGGCTCTTACTTATAAGATATCAAAATACCATGCAACTTTAATAAAACAGTGTGGTGCAGCCATAATAATAGAGAAATGCTGCTGTGCTCAGTTGTGTCTGACTCTTTGTGAGCCCAAGGACTGTAGCCTGTCAGGCTCCTCTGCCCTTGGGATTCTCCAGGCAAGAATACTGGAGTGGGTTGCCATTTCCTCCTCCAGGGGATCTTCTAGACCCAGGGATCGAACCCACAACTCTTGCATTCCCTACACTGGCAAGCAATTCTTTACCGCTGTACCACCTGGGAAACCCATAGATAAATAAATCACCGGAATAGAAAATAGATTCCAAAAAGACATGTCTATGAGAGAATTTGGTACATGATGATGGTAAGGAAATGATGAATTATTCAACAAACAACACTTTGGGGGAAAAAATAGTGATCTCACTTCAAACAATATACCAAGGTAATTTTTAAATGAATTAAAAAACTAAGTGTAAAAATCAAACCCCTTCACAGATCACAGCCTTTTCATGGCAAAGGAGTTTGTATAACTTAGTGAAGCTATGAGCCATGCCATGCAGGGCCACCTAAGATGGACAGATCCTACTGAAGAATTCTGACAGTGTGGTCCCCTGGAGGAAGGAATGGCAACCCACTCCAATATTCTTGCCTAGAGAACCCCATAGACACTATGAAAAAGCGAAAAATACATGACATCTGGAAGATGAGCCCCCAGGTCATCTCCCCACCAGATCTTTTCAAGAAAACTGGAATTATGAAGGAAATAGTTCACACCAGATGGGCACAATAAAGGACAAAAATGTTATGGACCTAACAGAAAAGATTAAGAAGAGTTGGCAAGAAAACACAGAAGAACTATACAAAAAGAGGTCTTAAAGGCCCAGATAATCACAATGCTATGGTCACGCACCTAGAGCCAGACATCCTGGAGTGTGGAGTCAAGTGGGTCTTAAGTAACATTACTATCAACAAAGCTACTGGGGGTGATAGAATTCCAGCTGAGCTACTTCAAATTGTAAAAGATGATGCTATTAAAGGGCTGCACTCAATATGTCAGCAGATTTGGAAAACTCAGCAGTGGCCACAGGACTAGAGAAGTCCTTCAGTTTTCATTCTAATCCCAAAGAAGAGAAAAGCCAAAGAATGTTCAAATTACTGTACAAATGTGCTCATTTCATATGCAAGCAAGCTAATGCTCAAAATCCTTCAAGCTAGGCTTCAATAGTATGTGAACCGAGAAATTCCAGAGGTGCAAACTAGATTTAGAAAAGACAGAGGAGATAGAGATCAAATTGAGATAGATCAAATAGAGATCAAATTGTCAAAATTTGTTGGATCATAGAAAAGCAAGAGAATTCCAGAAAAACATCAACTTCTGCTTCACTTACTATGCTAAAGCCTTTGACTGTGTGGATCACAACAAACTGTGGAAAATTCTTAAAGAGATGGGGAATACCAGACCACCTTACCTATCTCTTGAGAAACCTGTATGCAGGTCAAGAAGCAACAGTTTGAATCAGACATGAAACAATGGACTGGTTCAAAATTAGGAAAGGGGTATATCAAGGCTGTATATTGTCACCCTGCTTATTTAACTTCTATGGAGAGTACATCGTGCAAAATGCCAGGCTGAATGAATCACAAGCCAAAATCAAGATTGCCAGGAGAAATGCCAACCACCTCAGACATGCAGATGATGACACCCTAAAGGCAGAAAGCGAAGAGGAAGTAAAAAACCTCTTGATGAGGGTGAAAGAAGAGAGTGAAAAGGCTGGCTTAAAACTCAACATTCAAAAAGCTAAGATTATGGCATCCAATCCCACCACTTCATAACAAATAGAAGGGGGAAAAGTGTTAACAATGACAGATTTTTTTCTTGGGCTCCAAAATCACTGCAGATGGTGACTTCAGCAATGAAATTAAAAGATGCTTGCTCCTTGGAAAAAAGCTATGACAAGTCTAGACAGTGTACTAAAAAGCAGAGACATCAATTTTGCCAACAAAGGTCTGTACAGTCAAAGCCATGGTTTTTCCAGTAATTATGTGCAGATGTGAAAGTTGGACCATAAAGAAGGCTGAGTACTGGAAGAACTGATCCTTCTGCATTGTGGTGCTGGAGGAGACTATTGAGAGTCCCTTAGATAGCAAGAAGATCAAACCAGTGAATCCTAAAGGAAATCAGCCCTGAATATTCATTGGAAGGACTGATGCTGAAACTCCAAAACTTTGGCCACCTGATGCGAAGAGCTGACTCATTTGAAAAGACCCTGATGCTGGGAAAGACTGAGGGTAGGAGAAGAAGGGGATGACAGAGGATGAGATGGTTGGATGGCATCACCAACTTAATGGATATGGGTTTGGGTGGACTCCGGGAGTTGGTGATGGACAGGGAGGCCTGGCGTGCTGCAGTTCATGGGGTTGCAAAGAGTGGGACACAACTGAGTGACTGAACTGAACTGACTGATGCACACGTACATGCATGCAAGGGTGGAAGTGGGTCAGGGTAACTCATTGCTAACAGGGGCAACAAGAGAAGAGCTGGTGGGTGATTAGAATATAATCTTTTTCATCTATAGTATATTTTACTCTATTGCCTACTCTTATTTTAAAAATTATCAGAAATTTTGACTACTTTTTAATAAAATAATTCTTCCAAATAAAAATTTATTTGTTATTTCTCTACGTTGATGAAATGAGACAAGAACACCATAAGTTCCTTCCAAAGTCCTAGCTGTATCATTAGGCAAGCTGTCTTTTCTCTTTGGATTTGAGCATCAGCTTCCTAACTGGTCTCTTGCCTGCAGTCCAATTCCCATTATTCCCTCCTATTAGTCTTCACAGACATGACATGTGGAGAGCAATGTCCCAGCCCCCAGCTGTGTCACCTTGGAGGTCACTTCTGCAGATTCCCCTGTCTAAATGGCTGTACTGTTTTAAAGCATTGTGTGCTTTCCCCTAATACCACACAGCACATTTCTTTATTTACTATCTGCTTCACTACTCTGTCCATAAGAAAAGGGACCATCTCTTTGTGGTTCCATACAGAAACTTCATCATCTGGCACATGAAGCATGAAGTAGATAAGTAAATAATAAGGTAAGTATTGAATGAATGAATGAATGAATTGCTTGAATAGACAAGTACAAATTAAACAAAGGAATGAGTAACTTATTCAAGACAGGAACCACCAGTTACAAAGTATATCCACCACAGGGAAAATAGAAACCATAAATATCATTTACATGTAGCCAGAGGGGATTTAAATACAGGTACCCAGAGAAGAAGTGGGCAGGAAGTGAACACTCTCTCTTAATTTTCTTAGAGTCATTTTGAAAAAGAAGGATTCCAGGAAGCGCTAAGTGATGAAGGTCAGGTTTGTTATTTACAGAGCTCCCTGCATTTTCCAGCTGTATTTCAGGTCAGAACTGGCAAGATAACAGGATACCCAGGGGAGCTCTTCTTTGATACTATAAATGAATGTTCTAGAAGAAACATTGGTGAAAGACACAGCTCTCAGACCCTGGAAGGAGCATAATGTAGGACTGGCCTGAGGGAGGGGAAAAAAAAAATCAATAGCTTTAACAGAGAATGAGACCAGTTTCTTTATAGCTAAGGTTGGCAAAGGGGAAAGCCTCAGGGGCACTGATATTGGCACTGTCTCCATCAATTTCCTCTGGCTCCGCTTGATAACAGATAACCAGCAGGGCTTAGAGATGCAGTGGAGTTGGCTGAGCCAGGCAGGGGTGACTGGGGAAGCCCAGCTGGGCTTGCAAAGATGACTTTCCCCTGCTCAGTTTCCTCGATTCAGCCATTGGAAGCCCACGGGACATCCACTAGGCGAGAGCTTGACCCCAGGAACATTAATTATATGGCTGAATCGAAATTAGGCCCCCAGTCAAGAGCTTTTCCTTCATTAGCCATTGTATTCTAGCCACATAATGAAAAGAAATTAAAAGACTTTAACCATGAAAATCCTACTACTGAGGCTAGATCCTCTCAAATCTTGCAAAGAACTAGGCATAGTCCTCAGTCCAATTGGTTAATGATGGACAAACCTTTTAAACCTAAACTTTGTCCTTATCATAGCAGTCTGTGTTCTTTAAGGGAGAGAAAGTGGTTTCCCATAACAGTATCCATTAATCAAAATCAATAACCATAAAAGCAATTTTTTTTTTTAGTTGAGGGAAGAGAAACCATCTGGAAAGAGAAACTTGACTCCTCAGAAAAGAAACATCCTCAGCCTAGTATCCAAACTAAATAATCCCTTTACCAGAAAAGCAAAGTCCTTTTGTTAAAAAACAAAGCAAACAAACGATGATATCATCTAACCTTAGCCTCTGGTATAGTCTTTCTGTTTGGGTTTCTTTTGGTTTGCTTATTTACTTTTTAATATAGGCATCACTTTAGATTCTAGACTCTCGTACCTAAATTTAATTATGGCCTCTTTCTAAAATTACATTTGTTGAGACGGGCACTCTGACCTATCTCCTCTTGGTCTGTCTTTCATAAATATCAAATTTTCTTGATCCCGCCTCTCTCATCACTCTATCTTAACTACTTTGCCCCAATTTTGAGTTTAATGTGCAAATGACATTTGTTGATCATTTACTTAGAGATTTTAGTATTTATTTAGTATATGCTATAGGCAATCTAGCAGCTGGTGGCTCAGCTGGTTAGGAATCCACCTGCAGTGCTGGAGACCTGAGTTCCATCCCTGGGTTCTACAATTACAGAAAATTAACTTAGAGAATGAACTAGAGAAAGTTAACTTTCTAACCTTTTCTTATAGGATTTTAGTATTTTGATTTAAAATGAGAATAAGATTACCTTGATATGAGAGGAGAAATGTTCTTTTTTTTTCATTTTCTAGCACATAAGAGGAAATGTAAGACCTAATTAAAAATCAGAAGTCTCTGATTTGGCTCATTATATACAAGCATTGTTACTGTTCATGCACCTTCATGTAGCCTCTGTACCAGCATGCCTATCATGTTCTTCTGATTTTTTGTGGTCACCTGGAGATGATGAAGTAAAACTTGGAGGAAGCCAGTCTGTTTCCTCAGCCCATGATTCCTGCTGATGGCAAGGGAGTTTGAGGTCTACCTGCGTTAAAGGAAAGAGTTTCAAAAATTATTCAGCTAACTTCAGTCATTTCTCTCTCGAATCTCTCAGACTAAAAACAGATACCAGCATTTTTCAAATGCAGAACATAAGCTCCTACAAGAGGCAGGATCTGAAGCTGCTTGAGAATTAAATAGGTTTGAGTTCAAATACCAACATCACAATACGTTAGATATGTAAATTCGCACAAACACATAAATGCAAAGAAACCAAATACATATGAGTATACATGTGTGCTTGCTCAGTCCTGTCTAACTCTGTGACCCCATGGACTATAGCCCATCAGGCTCCTCTGACCATGGAATTTTCCAGGTAAGAATGCTGAAATGGGTTGTCATTTCTACTCCAGGGGATCTTTTGGACCCAGGGATCTAACCTGCATCTCCTGTATTAGCAGGTGAATTCTTACCGCTGAGGCACCCGGGGAGCCCATGTGCATATATGCGTAGTGTCTAAAGAGTTGGAATAATGTATGCAAAGCACTTGGCACCTAGTAGATGTTCACTGACTATTATTTTTAATATATTTATTTTTGTTATATTGAAAAGTACAGTGAAATATAGAAATATAATAAATATTTTCTAATAACAAAAAATCAATTAACTCCTTTCTTTTTCTTATTTGACCAGAGACCAGGTTGGCCAATCTGGACATGGAATAGAAGCATCAGTACATTTTTTATCCTAGGCAATTGTGCTTAAGCAGTAATGAGTAGTTTAAATATTTTTTCCTAATAAAATAACTTGTGACTTTCCATGTTATAAAATTTAGAGAAATTATCCTTCATTCAAGTACTGAAACTGGCAAGAAATTAATCTTAAGAAGAAATCTAGTTTAACTTGCAGCTTCTTTTTCTTGCCATCTCTCTGAGGAGATGCATGGTCAGAAACCTCCAGACTGTCATTTGTTTTTTATAAATGCTGGCATCATCCATTCAGTAATATGTGTACTTTCATGAGAGAAAAACTGCCTGATTTGCAAGAAGTATAAAAATTTGTTTGAGAGAAGTGATATCTAAACATAATTATCTTGTTGTTTCAAGAATTTATTTTTCCTTTATTACACAATAATAACATATCTGTCAAGGGAAACATTAGAAATACAGATTTTAGAAGTCATTCAATCCTGCTATCCAAATATAACTGTTATTAATAATGATGAATAAAAACCACTGATTTTAATCACTATGTATATGTGCATATATGTATCTTTGTTTAAAAGTGATATATAGTTTGAAACTTAAAAAAATAAAAATTAGGATTCCTTCAATTTCAAATGACAGGATGCTCAATGCCATATGACTTGAAAGCGGGAATTTATTGGAGCTTGTACTGAAAGGCTGAGGACTGAGACATGGATTAATCTACTGTAATCATTTGGCACTATAGACAGCATTTTAACAAGTATGCTGTGAAAGCAAAAGCAGATTCTACTATTTAGTAATAAGGTTTTGTACGTGTGCTTAAAAATAAATATCTTTACATCAACACATATGCTTTTATAACAGTAAAGGGACAGGTATTTTATTTTCAGATGCTTTGTTTCTTGATTCATTCAATCAATTTCCTAATGTTGAATAAGCATAGTAAGTTAGTGATTAAAAAGGCAGACTTAAAACCTAGTTGACTGACACTGGGCAAGTTACCTAACCTCAGTCCTCTCATCTATAAAATGAGGATATTAATAGCATATACCTAATAGAGTTATTTCAGGCTTGAAGTGAATTAATTCATGTAAATAGTTCAGAGCAATTCCTGACATAGGGTAAGTACTCAGGGTGGTATTATTATTATAATTCCTACTGTTATTTAGTGTCAGAGTGAAGAACATATTCTGTTATGTGAGATAAGAAATTTAGCAGTGTTTCTACTCTTTTTTCCTATTTGTTTATACAAGGTTAGATTTGGAATACATGATAACATTTTTAGATTTGGAATCCCATATCATTATTTTTATGGTATTAATGTTTACCTTCCAATTCTTTATCATATTTTGATAATATTTTGACATTTATATTTTGCTTTGTAGCTAAACTTATAGATGTGTTGTATGTGTGTGTGTTTAATGCTTTAATTTTGACAACTAGCTCCAGTTTATAACATGATCTCTTAGCTATTCATTTTTTCTCTCGTGGTATATATTTAAATGTTTTTAAGAAATAAACATAGATACTACATTTTCTGTGCCTACTCATATCTGTGAATTTCTGATTTCTTTACACATAAAGGAAAATTTGACACCATATGAAATTCTTGACTTACACTTGTTTCCTTTCAAAACCTTTTAGGTCTGTTATTATTGCCATTGTTGTTGCTTTGGCATTCTATTATGCATTTTGAAGCTGGCTTATTTTTCTTTCCTTTGTAGTAAAATTTTTTTCTTTGAACTCCATATGGTTTTATTTTTTTACTTCACCCAAGATACATTTAGACATAAATCGTTTTCATTATCTAGAGCATGGTATTCCCATTCAATGCAGAGCTTCCTAAGGAAAACTTCCCTTTATGATTTTTTTCATTGTTTTCCCTATTCCATTCTTTTTTTTAAACACACAATTTCACATATGCTGGGCTTCCCTAGTGGCTCAGATGGTAAAGAATTTGCAATGCAGGATACACGGGTTTGATCCCTGGGTCAGAAAGACCCCCTGGAGAAGGGAATGGCTACCCATTCCAGTATTCTTGCCTGGAAAATCCCGTGGACAGAGGAACCTGGTGGGCTACAGTCCATGGGGTCGTAAAGAGCTGGACATGACTAAGTGACTAAGCACAGCACACATACGCTAGCTTTCTGCCCTTCCTCTTCTACATAGTTCATTGGGTTGGATATTTTCCGTTTGTCCCAAGATTGCCTCCATCTTTTCCACTATGTTCTATGCTCTGGGAACCTGATCTTTATATTGTATAATTGATTTCCCTGGCCCTCTACCTTCCAGTTGTCACTGGCCAGAGGGAGATAGCTTCAGAAGATCAAGGGGCAGGAAAAGTTGGATGTTTATTTCCTTAGCTAGCTCCCCGCTGGGTCAAGGCTAAATCTAGCTCTGATCACAACTTCTGCAGGCCTTCTTTTCTGCCTTCTCCAGGGTTCATTGCTTGCTGCTCCCTCACCTTCAGACCTGGGGGTGGTAACTGGTCCTCATTATTGCTAGTTGCAGAAGCTTCACCAGTATTTCTTGGTTTCCCTGGTGGCTCAGTTGGTAAATAATCTGCCTGCAATGCAGAAGACCTGGGCTCAGTCCCTGTGCTGGGAAGATCTACTGGAGAAGGAAATAGCTACGCATTCCAGTATTCTGGCCTGGAGAATTCCAAGGACTGTATAGTCCATGGCATCGCAAAGAACCGGACATGACTGAGTGGCTTTCACTTTCACTTTCAACCCTACCCAAACCATTGCTCATAGTTCCTTCTTTAACCATCAGCCTACTTGATTTTGTATTTAATCATTCCCCACAGGAATGTTTTCTCCTTAGAAAATTTTCTCTAATTTTCTTAATTTTTTTGTCCTCCTCTTCATCTATGCAGGTTTCTTAGTTTTGTCTATGGATAGCAGCTCTTTAATGCTTTCACTGATGTGGAGGTATTAGGGATAATGAGCTATTACTCTACCATGTTTATATTTAGTACATTTGCATTGATTACTTATTCAATTTTTTAATAAAGAAGACAGTTTATTTTATTTATATTTTACATTAGTTAGTGTGGTTTTTGGCTGTGCTGGGTCTTTGTTGCTGCATTGCAGGCTTTCTCTGGCTACAATGAGCTTCTCTTTTTGAGTGCAGGCTCTAGAGTGTGGACTCGGCAGTTACGCACATCGGCTTAACTGTCCTGCAGCTTGAGTGCTTCTCCTGGACCAGGAATCCAACCCATGTCCCCTGCACTGGCAGGCGGATTCTCAACTACTGGACCACAAGCGAAGTCCCCTTCAGTTTCTTTTATACTTTACTCAGATTTTATTTTTTTAAATCTCAACCTGTTTTCTTTTTAATAATTGTCAGTTGCTTAGTAAAATACATATTTTCCCTTGCTATTTTGTTAGGTTGCAGATGTTTACAGACATTTATTTTCCCCTTAGGGCTACAGACAATCATTTCCAAAGACAAGATCTTATTCTGAATCTTCTTGTTACTATTCCCTTCTCTTTTCAGCAGTCTCCCCCCTCTACCCCCCACCCCCACCATGCCGCATAGGCTCCAGTTTTCTTTCTCTACATCTCCTGGACTGAGGTGTCACAGTGTAACGAGCCTATACCTCCCGCTCTTTCTTCTCAGCCATTCCTGGGTTGTCTGTAATTTGTATACACATAGAAAGATGCTGACAGGATGATCTGCCACGGAGACGCCCCCAGGGATAGATAGTGATGGTTGCCCAGTTCTTCACTATTACATGTTCTAAGTCTTAAAGTAATGGATATGTGTATTAGGAGAGTTGTGAAGCATTTATGTACTTTTATTAGGTGTAAAACAAAACTGTGATATACCAAGAAGTAGCATGTTATCTTAATTAAGAGTATAGACGTTCTTGGTTTAGTTGTCAACTCCACCGTGTACTAACCTTATGTGAGTCACTTAACTTCTCTGTGTTTCTGTTTCCTTCAACTGAAAAATAGGAAAAATAGTAGTAACCAAACTTACAGGACATTTTGAAGATTAACTGAGTAGGAAAAGGGAAGTCTGAGAAGCATAGCGGGCATACAGTAAATACACTGTTGCTGTGGCTTGCCCCTGAGGAGGTTTTCCCTGGGTTGAGTCATCTGTTGGTTAGGGTTTTTGATGTTTTAGGTTTACTGTTTCTTCTTTGTCTTCCAGATACTCTATGAAACACGTATTGAGCCATTTGAAAGTAATCTTTAGATTTTCTTGGAATAAGCTGGACCGCCAATATGTTGTGTATCCAACCAATAATTTCTGAACACTGTAGAACTGCTTGTACTTAAATGGGTTTCAGAGGAATTTCTAGATGACTCTTTAGATAGAAGCTGAAAAACCAAGTTTATGAAAGTCAACATTGCAATTTGGGACTTTGGAAATGTTTTATCCTAAAAAGAGAAGTACTGGGTAGGATGTGTGTACCGTATTGACAGAGGAAGGAACATGCATGACCCACGTGCAATGTGGTGAACCGTATCTCCAGACAATCTGGAACCAAGCTTCAAATCCTACCCGGATGCTTTCAGTCTAACACTGCTTAAGGGGACCACAGACTTTTCAGAGGAAATTACAAAGGCAAAGATTATACTGGCCTGTAAACGAACAAGTAAGAATTCTTTTCTGCTTTTATCCCCTTCAGTTTGCACAAGCTTATGTAGAATGATTATTAGGAAAGAAAAATAGATGAAAAATGGGTTCCAACTCCTACTATTGGCATTATTTATATATTTTTAATTCATATTTTTATTTAGCGGTTTTTAACATTATTTTGGGGCTTTCCTGGTGGCTCAAATGGTAAAGAATCTGCCTGCAATGCTGGAGACCTGGATTCTCTCCCTGGGTCCAGAAGATCTCCTGGAGAAGGGAATGGCTCCCTACTGCAGTATTCTTACCTGGAGGATTCTATGGGACTGCAATGAGTCAGACACTACTGAGTGACTAACACAATGTTGTTTTTGTGATATACACAATGTTGTTTTTGCTTATAAGAAATTCCAACAAAAACTATTAATTACATAGTTAAAAAAATCCCGGAAGCAATTGGGAGCAATATTAAAATATGACAGCTCCATAAATAATAGTTTGTTCACCTAAGTATTCACATCAATTCATAGCTGATTTTTTTAATCCAACTTTTAAATGTCATGTCCCTTCTATATGTACACATTTGAAATATGAATTGTGATTTAAATTACTGGAAGTTAATAAAAATTGCTGTCAAAGAAACTGTTCAGCTATTCAGTTACCCTTTACTGCACCAAACTACTGTCTTGTACTATCAGCACAGTCATATTTTAAACAGAGTCAGCAATTTAATGAGTCAGAGAATTGATTGACTGTGAATTACATGGGTCCAAAACAACAGGGATGTAAATTATTTCTATGCTGGCATTTTATTTCAGTTATGTGATAATTATCTCAACTCTAAACAGGCATACTTAGTGTTCTACCAAAACAAATTGGTGATAGAAGAAGTCTTAGGAAGGACCAGCATGTTTGTCTTAAATCTGGCAGGTCTATCTAACATGTAGTGAAGCAAAGATGTTGCCATTGTCTAATTATTGTAATCTAATATGGAGAATCAAACTGAGGAATGTTTTAATTAAGCAGAAAATGAACAAATCTCCGCTTGGTTATGGCTGTGCTGATGAAAGCTCAGGGACATCTCTGAGCAGTGTTTTGTTTTTAATGGTATGCTTCTTGTGTCTTTGCAAAGAATCAACCTCAGTAGTATACCTCAAATGTGGGTATATATATCGGAGAAGGCAATGGCACCCTACTCCAGTACTCTTGCCTGGAAAATCCCATGGGTGGAGGAGCCTGGTAGGCTGCAGTCCGTGGGGTCGCTAAGAGTTGGACACGACTGAGCGACTTCACTTTGACTTTTCACTTTCATGCATTGGAGAAGGAAATGACACCCCACTCCAGTGTTCTTGCCTGGAGAATCCCAGGGACGGGGGAGCCTGGTGGGCTGCCGTCTATGGGGTCGCACAGAGTCGGACACGACTGAAGCGACTTAGCAGCAGCAGCAGCAGCAGCAGTGGGTATATATGTATATGTTTTCCCTCAAGTAAAAAGATAAACACTGTGCTAAAGTTGTGCAAAGGAGAGGACCACACATGTAAATGAAAGGAACTTCAGAGACTAAAATAGAACTAATGGTGTACTTAGAGCTCTTTACATGGCAATATGCCCTTTGATGAAGATGATGGGAGAGTCGGGAACTTTTATGCATGAGAAGCTAGAAGGATAATCATGTCTTCAGCAAAAAGGCATACATAAGCTCTGACATAAGTTTCACCTCCAAATGAGTGGAAGGGCGGGTTTTATGTTCCGGAGTTTACCCATACAGGAAGCAATTGAATTTCTAAAGATGAAAGCCTGTAAAAGGGCTTGGGAAGCAGCCAAAAACAGCTAACATCACTGACAGGATATGATGGATGATTAAAAAAAATTATGTAAAGAATAGAGATATAATCTTTCAGTTGCTTGATTGATCTTCTACAAAGAAAGGTTTTAAATATGCTTAAATACATAAATTCTTGTGCATTGTAATATCTAAGAATAAAGATCTGTTTTTAGTGGTACTTATTATTTACCTATCAGAGAGCAATAAGAATGACAGAAATGTAAGCACTTTTAAAGAAAAGGAAAGTGTTAGTCGTTCAGGAATATCTGACTCTTTGTGACCCCATGGACTGTAGCCTGCCAGGCTCTTCTGTCCATGGAATTCTCCAGACAAGAATACTGCAGTGGGTTGCTTTGCCCTTCTCCAGAGGGTCTTCCCAACCCACTGATCAAACCCAGATCTCTTGCATTGTAGGCAGATTCTTTACTGTCTGAGCTCCCAGTGAAGCCCAAGTATTTTTAAAGTGATATTTTAAAATAAAAGTGAATTTTTACCTCTGAACTAGGACTGACTACAGCGTTCTGTGTAGGAAATGCAGTCCCATGTTGCTGTTTACACTACTTTCTTATGTATTTCAGTAACAGGGTTGCATAACTTGTGAAAAACTTAAATTTCAACTTTTTATTTGTTATCATTTTACAAAATCCTGTTTCTAAAATTCAATCTCAAGAATTTAAAACACAGAGTAAAAGTTCTGATTTTTCTTCTTATGTTTTGTATGTCTTTGAATCTCCCACCCCCAAAGTCTGCTCTAATGAGACATTCCTTTCTGCCTTCTTCCTGTTTCAAAACTCACCCCTTCTCCTATCCTGTGAAAGCAACCCATTTCTGACTAATTAAAAATTAGTAATTAATTTAATTACTAGACTCTGCTAAGGAAACTAAGAAATCAATTCAACCTAAATCAAATAGATGGTAATAGTTATTTATGTCACCTTTCCAGTGAGAAGAAGTCTGTAACACCTGGCAGCTGGCCCAACATTCACAGTGAGGTCTTGGTGTTCTCCTAATAAACACCAATAATTTCATAGAACATCAGCATCAGACCAGGGTACTCTGGGACTATGATAGATCTAGGCAAAAACAAAACTACTCTGTAGTAATGTCTGAACATGACAAAATATGAGCATGATCAATCTCACAAAATATCAACTATCTCCTTGCCCAGACAACATGAATGATTATTGCTTACTTACCAATGACAGATTTAGTATCCCTCTCTTCTTTTTTTTTCCTACTTAAAATTCATTAAGATATCCAACCATAGAATTAATCCCATATTCTGACAGCACTCAATCCAGAGTGACCTCTCTGCTCCTTGCATCCTTCTTCAAGTCACGTGGCATAAGCTCAGATCTTACAAGTCACTGCTAACATTTTCTTGTTGAGAAGCCCTACACTCTCTCACTGTAATGAGAAGTATTCCCAATAGTGCTTTCTATAAGTGTATTCTTGGTTTTATGTGTGGTGAACATTGACACCAGGTAACAACCAAGTTTAATAGCTTACAAAATTCAAACTAGTGACTGAAGGTGAGGTTTTTCCAAAAATAAATGGGTAATGCTGAGATCCTGTTGGTCAGATAAGCTTCTTCCCCTAAATGTAAGAGAACATTGCTTTGAGATTGTACATGCATTTTCATTTATTTAACCATTCATTCATATATTCTTTTGTTAAATAAATATTTGCTGAGTATCTATATTATATATACATGTATATAGTACATATACTATACTATATACTATATATATACTATATATGCCAGCAAATTTGGAAAACTCAGCAGTGGCCACAGGACTGGAAAAGGTCAGTTTTCATTCCAATCCCAAAGAAAGGCAATGCCAAAGAATGCTCAAACTATCGCACAACTGCACTCATCTCACACGCTAGTAAAATATTGCTTAAAATTCTCCAAGCCAGGCTTCAGCAATACGTGAACCGTGAACTTCCTGATGTTCAAGCTGGTTTTAGAAAAGGCAGAGGTACCAGAAATCAAATTGCCAACATCCGCTGGATCATGGAAAAAGCAAAAGAGTTCCAGAAAAACATCTATTTCTGCTTTATTGACTATGCCAAAGCCTTTGGCTGTGTGGATCACAATAGACTGTGGAAAATTCTGAAAGAGATGGGAATATTTAACCACCTGACCTGTTTCTTGAGAAACCTATATGCAGATCAGGAAGCAGCAGTTAGAACTGGACATGGACCAACAGACTGGTTCCAAATAGGAAAAGGAGGATGTCAAGGCTGTATATTGTCACCCTGCTTATTTAACTTCTATGCAGAGTACATCATGAAAAACACAGGGCTGAAAGAAGCGCAAGCTGGAATGAAGATTGCCAGGAGAAATATCAATAACCTCAGATATGCAGACAACACCACCCTTATGGCAGAAAGTGAAGAGGAACTAAAAAGCCCCTTGATGAGAGTGAAAGTGGAGAGTGAAAAATTTGGCTTAAAGCTCAACATTCAGAAAATGAAGATCATGGCATCTGGTCCCATCACTTCATGGGAAATAGATGGGGAAATAGTGGAAACAGTGGCAGACTTTATTTTTGGGGGCTCCAAAATCACTGCAGATGGTGACTGCAGCCATGAAATAAAAAGACACTCCTTGGAAGGAAAGTTATGACCAACTTAGATAGCATATTGAAAAGCAGAAACATTACTTTGTCAACAAAGGTCAGTCTAGTCAAGGCTATGGTTTTTCCTGTGGTCATGTATGGATGTGAAAGTTGGATGTGAAGAAAGCTGAGTGCCAAAGAATTGATGCTTTTGAACTGTGATGTTGGAGAAGACTCTTGAGAGTCCCTTGGACTGCAAGGAGATCCAACCAGTCCATTCTAAAAGAGATCAGTCCTGGGTGTGTTTTGGAAGGACTTATGCTAAAGCTGAAACTCCAGTATTTTGGCCACCGCATGCAAAGAGTTGACTCATTGGAAAAGACCCTGATGCTGGGAGGGATTGGGGGCAGAAGGAGAAGGGGACGGCCGAGGATGAGATGGCTGGATGGCATCACTGACTCATTGGACATGAGTTTGAGTAAACTGTGGGAGTTGGTGATGGACAGGGAGGCCTGGTGTGCTGCAATTCATGGGGTCACAAAGAGTCCAACACGACTGAGTGACTGAATTGAACTGAACACATACTATGCCAGGAAAGAAAAATCAGTGACCACTCATCAAACTTACAGGTTAGGACAGACATTAATTAGATAATTATTTATGAGGGCAAAGAATGAAGAGGATTTTTGTTATATGCCTGGATGTTTCCTCTGTCATACTGAAATTAAAACTGCTCTCGTCAGACACATATTCCTATTTGGGGCCATTTATTCAACATACGGGGAATAAGGGGGTTTCCCAGGTGGCTCAGTAAAGATTCTGCCTGCCAATGCAAGAGACACAGAGATGCAGGTTCAGTCCCCGGGTGAGGAAGATCCCTTGGAGCAGGAAATGGCAACCGACTCCAGTATTTTTGCTGGGATAATCCCATGTACACAGACCTGGTGGGCTACAGTGCATGGGGTTGCAAAGAGCTGGACAAGTCTGGGCAACTGAGCACACACACCTGAGAAACTGAGCACATATTCATACAAGGAATAAACAGATTAGTTCATTCATTACTGTGTTAGAAGACCGAAAAGAAAAAGGCTCTTTTGCTATTGTAACTTAGATCTTGGAAGTAAATATTAAACATTAACTATGATTCAATATACAATGTTTGAAAGTCTTTTCTGATTTGATTGCCTAACCCTAATACCAAGAGTTAAATTCATTTCCCTAAAATAGATAACTACTTTCCACTATGCCAGGTGGCACAAGTGGTAAAGAATCCGCTTGCCCATGCAGGAAACTCAAGGGAATCCCTCAGTTGGGAAGATTCTCTGGAGAAGGAAACAGCAACTCACTCCAGTATTTCTTATCTGGAAAATTCTATGGACAGAGGAGCCTGGCAGACTATAGTGCATAGGATCACAAAGAGTTTGTCAGGACTGAGCACAGATGCTTACACAAAACAGATAACTAATGAGAACTGATTTTGTAGCAAAAGGAACTCTACTCAGTGCTCTGTGGTGACCTAAATAGGAAAGAAATCCAAGGAGATAAATGTATATGTGTGGCTGATTGACTTTGCAGTACAGCAGAAACTAGCACAACATTGTAAAACAACTATAATCCAATAAAAATAAGTAAACTCATTTATCTACCAGTGGAAAGCAATGGAACTCCTAACTTTATCAACATAACAAGATATAGAGTGGAATGAAAATTAGTCTAGATTACAGTCATAACCCTATCTAGTGAATTTCTAGACACCCAGCTAAAGAACTATTGATAATGATATATTCTTCTGGGAACAGTGGGAGAAGTTTCCTAGCCAAGAATATGGCATCACTCAACAAGTCAGACACTGAGCTAAGTATCTGCTAGGTTACATCTCTTAATCTCTATTCATGGATATATTCATTCATTTATTCAAGTGTTCATTCATCAAGCACCTACTAGCTCCGGAAACTGGGCTAGGTACCTGGGATCACAGGTGTAAACATGAGGTTACAGTGTGATTGTGCTAAAAAGGAGGGAATCCATAGTACCACTGAAGTGTCTGATGGGGAAAGTAAAAGTGACAGGTTGGAAGAGTTAAGAAGAGCTTTCCTGGGATGGGGCTAATTATGCTAAGAGCTAAAAGAAGCTAAGATGTTCATCACAAACCTGTGTTATAGGTATTATAATAACCATGTCTTAGGAAAGAGAATGGAGTCTCAACTATATCTAGCCACGGAGAAGTGGGTGAGTCAGGACTGGAACCCCCGTCTCTGAGATTTTTACAGTCCAGCATGTATCTACTACATTGAGCAACTCTGTATATCCTTCCATTAGGATGCTTTTGCTTTGCTAGAAATATGTGTACATACCTACCTTCCCAATTGGACTGTGACATCCTCGAGGGCAGAAACCGTAGCTTACATGACACACAGTTCCAGCCATGTGTTACTCTTAAAAGGTTGCTTAGATGATAATCAACATGTTCAGTGAAATTTTGTTCATTTAAAAAGACCTTTTGGGGGCTACTTTTTTTTTAATTTTATTTTTACTTTATTCTACGTTACAATACTGTATTGGTTTTGCCATACATTGACATGAATCAGCCACAGGTGTACACGAGCTTCCAATGCTGAAGCCCCCTCCCACCTCCCACCCCATATCATCTCTCTGGATCATTCCCATGCACCAGCCCCAAGCATCCTGCATCCTGTATCGAACATAGACTGGCGCTTCGTTTCTTACATGATAGTATACATATTTCAATGCCATTCTCCCAAATCATCCCACCCTCTCCCTCTCCCTCAGGAGCCAAAAGTCCGTTCAATACTTCTGTGTCTCTTTTGTTGTCTCACATACAGGGTCATCATTACTATCTTTCTAAATTCCATATATATGTGTCAGTATACTGTATTGGTGTTTTTCTTTCTGGCTTATTTCACTCTGTATAATTGGCTCCAGTTTTATCCATCTCATTAGAACTGATTCAAATTTATTCTTTTTAAGGGCTGAGTAATACTCCATTGTGTATATGTACCACAGCTTTCTTATCCATTCATCTGCTGATGGACATCTAGGTTGTTTCCATGTCCTGGCTATTATAAACAATGCTGCAGTGAACATTGGGGTACATGTGTCTCTTTCAATTCTGGTTTCCTCAGTGTGTATGCCCAGCAGTGGAATTGCTGGGTTATAAGGCAGTTCTATTTGCAATTTTTAAGGAATCTCCACACTGTTCTCCATAGTGGTTGTACTAGTTTGCATTCCCACCAACAGTGTAAGAGGGTCTCCTTTTCTCCACATCCTCTCCAGCATTTATTGCTTGTAGACTTTTGGATCACAGCCATTCTGACTGGTGTGAAATGGTACCTCATTGTGGTCTTGGCAGAGAAGAAATTTTGGAAATTTTTCGTACGTGCACGCTCAGTTGCTTTTGGACTACAGCCCACCAGTTTCCTCTATCTACGAGATTCTCCCAGCAAGAATATTAGAGTGGGTTGCTGTGCCCTCCAGGGCATCTTCTTGACCCAGGGATCAAACCCACTTCTCTGGTGTTCCCTGCACTTGCAGGTGGATTCTTTACCACTGAGCCACCAATCAGTAAAGCCCCTTGGAAATTTAATGAAATTTTAAACAAATATCCAAGGATTTTGAATTTCTTTCCTCTCAGTTCAGTTCAGTTCAGTTCACTTCATCAGTCGTGTCCGACTCTTTGCAACCCCATGAACACCAGGCTTCCTTGTCCATCACCAACTCCCAGACTTCACTCAGACTCATGTCCATCGAGTCAGTGATGCCATCCAGCCATCTCATCCTCTGTCGTCCCCTTCTCCTCCTGTCCCCAACCCCTCCCAGCATCAGAGTCTTTTCCAGTGTGTCACCTCTTTGCATGAGGTAGCCAAAGTATTGGAGTTTCAGCTTTAGCATCATTCCTTCCAAAGACATCCCAGGGCTGATCTCCTTCAGAATGGACTGGTTGGATCTCCTTGCAGTCCAAGGGACTCTCAACAGTCCTCCAAAACCACAGTTCAAAAGCGTCAATTCTTCAGTGCTCAGCTTTCTTCACAGTCCAACTCTCACGTCCATACATGACCACAGGAAAAACCATAGCCTTGACTAGATGGACCTTAGTCGGAAAAGTAATGTCTCTGCTTTTGAATATGCTATCTAGGTTCGTCATAACTTTTTTCAAGGAGTAAGCATCTTTCAATTTCATGGCTGCAATCACCATCTGCAGTGATTTTGGAGCACCCCCCCGCCCAAAAAAAGTCTAACACTGTTTCCACTGATTCCCCATCTATTTCCCATGAAGTGATGGGACCAGATGCCATGATCTTCATTTTCTGACTGTTGAGCTTTAAGCCAACTTTTTCACTCTCCACTTTCACTTTCATCAAGAGGCTTTTTAGTTCCTCTTCACTTTCTGATGTTTACTAAATGTCATTTTATTTGAAATTAGGGCTGCCCTTAAAGCTGTATCACTTTATACAAATAGCCTTTGCAGCCTAAACTATTTAAAGGACGGCTTCCCTCTTTTTTTGATTTACTAGGAAAATCAAGGCCAAAATTAAGATGTATTCTAAAACAATTTCAGATCTGTATGATGTAGATCTTGATCCAATTTATGTTTCTTTCTTCACTTTTTTTCAGTGTATTTATTTGTTATCATGTTTTAAATGCATCTCCTGAGTCACCTCTAATCCTTCTTGGAATATGACAAGATATTCATGAATAAACAAATATCATTTTTAAAGGCCTCACAAAGGAAATTAGATTTGGAGAAAGAGCTTCCATGAAACTAGTTCCATTTTTCTTCTGCTATGTTTTATTTTAATTTTAATCTTTGCATCTGGTAAAAATTAAGGAACACTCTTCTAGGAAAAAAAAAAAAAAGGAATCTGGGCAGTGGGGGACAGGGAGGGAGGGGAGATGTGCATGGAGGTGGAGCCATGAGGGGAGTCAAGTTGTATCTCGATGATGATGCTAATGGTGATGGTGATAAGGAGACTTAGGGGATAATTGTGTGGGTATTTTCTACAGGACCTTTGTACCAAGAGTAAATAGTTCTGTCATCTGGCTCCTGATTCACTGCCAAGTGCCAAGATTGAATGTGTAAATACAGGTAATAAAACGTGAAGGATATGGGTATTAAGACTGGTAAATGAGCAAAGATGGGAAAACAGGCAAAGCTACAGTCCTGGGTGAGTGTGGGTGGAAGAGAAGATGGGCATTTCATGCAGCTGGTGTTCTAGAGGACCTGATTTCCTACGTCTTATTTTAGAAAACTAAGAATACATGTGTAGATTCCTTATGAAATTAATTTATTTCAAGAGCAGATATCTACAGAACAAGCTTTGTGGCTAGGATTTCTACATCTTAAAAGTTCACCGACATTGCAATCATCACAGAAGCAGCAATCGAATAAGAGTTCAGTCTTATTTTCTCCAAAGTACTGTCCTCAGGCACTTTAAATCTTAAACTGATTACCATCAGTTTTCAAAATTATCTCTTAGGATAGCTGCCTAACTAGGTCTTCTAAAACTGAATGACATCTAGTGGGAAAAAATAAAAAGCAAACTGATCTAAGGTTAGTTTTTAAGGCAGATGCTAGGTTTGGTCAAACTCCTCTACAACAGGGAGATTTAAAAAGACAATATGTTGTTAACACAAAGGAATTCTCTCAGAATCATTGAACACAAGAGACACTCCTACCAGTTTACAGAGAAGAGAACCTGAGTTTTGTGGGAATGTTACACCTGGGTTAATTTCACTGTTTAGTTTTATACAGAGATCTACACATCTGGAAAGAAGAAAAGTCAGGACTTTCTTCAGTGTATTTTATATTGACGTGTGAGCAAATATTGATGCTCCTGGAAGATTTGGTTTGACTCTCTAACCAGCCCTAGTAGAACCACTCCCTGAAAGGGGACATGTCAGCTGATGATTTCCACCAAACCAGGTTGTTCATTAGAAGGATCAAGGAGATAGGAGAGAAAACAATGGGTAAATCAACTCAGGGAAATTCCTCTGTTATTAGTTCAATCAACCATTAAATCAATATTTAGTGAATGTTTATCAACGATACCAAGGAGAAATTCAGAGAATACTCACAGTCCTTATCCATCAGGCAGTATCAGCCAGCACTCTAGTCTTTTAGTAATGGCTTTAATAATTTTAATAACAATTGAAACCCATGCCAAGTAAAACATAAATAGCTTATATTTTTGGAAGAAATGTGTTACTCTTTACTCTGGTCATGATGAAGAGATTCAGAATTCTCTTCCATCTTTAATATACTATCTTATCCCATATTACAATATAATTCAATTATTCTAATTCTTATAGAGCATTAAGTGTGTCCACTTTTAAATCCATCCAAGTGTATTTATACTGCTAAAATATATTTCTTGATAAAAAAAAATCACATGTTTTTAGTGTATAATAATTTTTTTCATTGTTTGTTGAACAAATACAGTTCAGATGGTAAGGAATCCACCTATAATGTGGGAGACCTGCGTTCCATCCCTGCATTGGGAGGATCTCCTGGAGGAGGGCATGGCAACCCACTCCAGTATTCTTGCCTGGAGAATTCAATATCTCTTCCCTGGAGCCTGGTGGGCTACCATCCATGGAGTCGCAAAGAGTCGAACATGACTGAGCAACTAAGCACAGCACAGCACATTCATTTTACACTGGATACTACGTTAGGCACTGGGATATGGCACCTGGGCTCAGGGATCTTACAGTTGAGTGATCTTTATTACATGCATTCACATGACAAAATGAAGACCTGATGGCTCAGCAGATAAGAAACTGCCTGCAATGCAGGAAACACAGGAGATGAAGGTTCAGTCCCTGGGTTGGGAAGATCCCATTGAGCAGGAAATGGCAACCCACCCCAATATTTTTGCCTGGAAAATTACATGGGCAGAAGAGCCTGACAAGTTTCAGTCCATGGGGTCACAAAGAGCTAGGACTGAGTGCTCACATACACACAGAAAGGAATTCAGATTTAGAGAACTATGTTCTCAAGAAACTGGTTCCACTTTTCTTTTTAAAAACTTTTAATGTCTTTAACCATTAAAAAAAAAAAAAAAAGAGCCTATAATCCTCACTCAGTTTCAGGAGTACACTGGGGCACTGTGAGAATGCCACCAGGATGGTAAGCAATTCACAGAAACACAAGCAGCTACATGAGGTTAAAAGAACAAGAACTATGAGACAGTGAGAAAAAAACAGGGAGGATGAAAAAATTATAGATAAGTGAGCCAGAAAAAAAGTCACTACTGTGTAATTATCTGTTACTCAAGGATGTGGTCCCTGTGGTTTCGGATAGACTTGTTTAAGGCACGTTCGTCTGCAGGGCTGGCGGGGTTATGGGCAGAGATTGGAGGATTAAGAAAGATAAATCTTTTGGAGGAGCAAACACAGAAGAAACTGTACTAGGAAGTCTCCCAGCTTCTAAACATTCCAAAATGTCTCCTGGACTAGGGTGTCAGCAGCTATAGAAGTTACATACATTTTGAAGAAACAACAAAAAATTCTGATAATATTTCCTATGAGGAGAATGCAGTAATTTTACTAGCAAAGGATATGGCATCACCCCAAAGGCCAGGCACTGAGCTAAGCATGTGCCATTACATGTCTCTTCATCTTTATTCTTGCATGTACATAGCTGACCCTTCAATACCTCAGGGATATGGGGTCATGTTAGTGGTGCCCTCCAGCTCGGTCAAAAGTCCTAAAGAACTTGACAGTCGACCCTCCCATTCTTGCTTCTGGATCTATCAGTTCAATCAACTGCAGACCTTGTAGTAAGAGCACAAATTTATTGAAAAACAAAACTGCATATAAGTGGATCTACACAGATAAAATCCATGTTGTTCAAGAGTCAACTATTCATTCTTTTAATTATTCATTCAGCAACCCAACTTTATTGAGCATCTATTGGGTTCCAGGTACTCGACTAGGTAAGAACAAAGTTAATCAAAAAATTATATATAAAAAGAATTATAGACAAAAATGTAAGCTTATAGCTGTGATGAGTGATAAAGAGGGGCTCATGGTGCCATGAGAGTGTTTCATTAGGAAAGTGACATTGTTGACGGGGTTAAGAAGAGCTTTCCTAAAACAGTGCTAATCATGCAAAGACCTAAGCGAAGTAGGTGAATAAGATCTAGAGACCTGTTGTGCAACATTGTATCGCTGGTGAACAATACTACATCATAGACTTTAAAATATGCTAAGATGTAGATTTCATCATAAGTGTTCTTTTCACAATAAAAAGAAAAAGAAGAGAGAGAAAGAAAGGAGGAAGGATGGAAGGAAAGAAGGAATAAAATTAAAATGTTCTTGGCAAACCTATGTTTAGGTATTATTATATCTATCTCTTAGGAGAGAGAATTGAGCTTCATCTATATCTAGCAATACAGAAGTGAATGAGCCGGGATTTGAACCTGATTCTCTGTGAGTATCTATGACAATGAGGTGCATACTCTGAGCTCATGATGCCCTGTATTATAACGTCGAGGGCTAGAAGGGATCTTGCTATGGGAAGTCTTCATCAACCTCCCTTCATGAAAGTAGAAGATTGTTCCAAGAATCCAGTACTTCCCTCAACGTTCTTCCTGATACTGTTTCCCATTAGCAAATTCTTCTTTGAAGCAAAGTGTATTCTGATTATATTTCCTATTAGCTTCTATTATTTAAAAATGAGAAATGTTGACTACATGCTGTCACAATTGATTAATGATAGCAGAACAACAAAGCTGAATTCCATGAACCATCTTTGGAAAGCAAGCCTTATTACTATATTTTCTTATCCAGAAATGACATAGATTCCTTGAAAGTAGTAACGGGGTTCCTTTTTGCATTTAGAATATTCTTATTTTTCTTGTTTATTTTATAACAAGTTCTACTCTGGGCCCTTCAATTCCCTCTTCTGTTTGAGAGACCTGATTCCAGCATCACACTTTGAATTAGGTCCCTCTGGACTTAATGCAGGTCTCACCATGCCAGGTGAGATCCAGGTTTCCTGAAGCCTCTCTTATTTGTTGTTACCTCCCACTCCAAAACTGAATATATTTTCTCAAACATAATTGCTTACTTTTTTCATGTATTCACTTGGGGTCATATTAAAAATGTCCTAGATTCTTTTATTTTATCAAATACAGTTAATTATGTTCCATATTCTATTTTTATCATTTTCCATCTTTCCCTCCCCAGCTCTATGTTTAACTCAGCACATGTTCTTGCTGAGTTTTAATCTCTTAGCTTCAGACTAGCATAGCCCGTGTTTTCTCTCTTCCTTTCTTCTCAGGTGCGTTAAAAATTGACAGGGAAAATATGGAATTAGTAACTTTGTGGTCCATTCAATAAACACATGTTTATTAAAAGCCTACCATGTGCCATAAATCAGCCCAAATGTTTGGTTATAATGATGAATAAGACAGATATGGCCTCCTTAGACTGTGATATATTCTATGATACAGGAAGTATCATAAATCCAGATAATAAGAACATCTAACCCAACTTGTGATGTCGGTGGGAATATATCTCTATCAGTATTATCAGAGTTGAGATTTGAAAGGTCAGAATGTGTTTGTAAGACAACAGTTGCCAGTCATAGAAAGTGAGAAGAGTCTTCTGGCAGAAGGTTTGAGAATGTAACAGTGTTCCACTTTTCTCTTTTCCCTAATTTTCATGCAAACTAAAATATGCAAAAGATTATACATTAAAAATGTACCATTTTATTTGAGAGGAAAAAAGTTTATATTTTGTGTGTGTGTGTGTGTGTGTGTGTGTGTGTGTGTGTGTGTGCTAAGTTGCTTCAGTCATGTCCAATTCTTTGCAACCCTATCGACTATAGCCCGTCATTCTCCAGGCAAGTGTACTGGAGTGTGTTGCTGTGCCTTCCTCCAGGAGATCTTCCCAATCCAGGGATCAAACCCACGTCTCTTATATCTCCTGCATTGGCAGATGTGTTTTTTACCACTAGCACCACCTGAGAAGACCCATCTACATATGTATAAATAATTTCCTTGTAGAATGATTGCCTATATGCTTTGGGATCAGATTAAAAGCCACTTGAAGGGTCCATTTGGAGGGCCATGGACTGTGAGAGTCCTTGATTTAGCCACAGTTTCAGGCTTACTTCTGTTGTCTCACCAGGGAAGGTAGCGGTCATTGATTTCTATCCAGCTGTTCTTATCACTTCCTTTGATCTCCATTTACCTAGGTATAATGTAAATAAAAATGAATTAAAATGATACTTTCTCCTATCCCAGCCTTATGAGAAACATCATTGATAATTTTTGATTAGAATAGACCCATATTTAAATTATCATCTAAAAGATTTTATCACCATCTAATTGTAACCCTTAAAGGGGTAACACAGACAAAAAAAAGCAGAGATCTGGGGTCTGCTCTCTAGAAACTTACTATTTACTACTCTTTCTGTGGTCTCTCACAAACTATTATTTCTTTATCTTCCCTCAACCTATTTTGTGTCATTGGAAATTGGAACTGGAAATCTAACCCAACTTTTCTCTTGCATGATGTGAAGAGATGCCAAGGAAATTGGCAACATTCTATCCAGAAACTATTTTCTTCCCACCTTGGCAGGACATCAGAACATGACAAAAGCAACCACGATAGGAAAGGGCCACCTGACAAGTTTTGGTCCTTTTGGTTGACAGTTTCATTTTGGATGTTTTATTTTTGGATCTTGCTTTGCCAACCACATTCTGAACGATACAGCTGGACAATTTGCTTCAATAAATCTAGATAATTCTTGACGCATTGTTATTGTTATTTAGCTGTTAAGTTGTGTCTGACTCTTTTGTGACCACATGGGACTGTGGCCCACCAGGGTGCTTTGACCATGGGATTTCCTAGGCTGGCATGCTGGAGTGTGGATCTTTAAGCATACAGGTAACCTATTTCTTTTCCTCCAGTCCCCTGTTTCCAAGGTAAGTCAATATTATATGGGAATTCTCTGGCAGTCCAGTGGTTGGGAGTGCACTTTCACTACCAAGGGCATGGGTTCAATCTCTGGTGGAGGAACTAAGATTCTGAAAGCTGTGTGGCAAGGCCAAAAAAAAAGTCAGCATTACAGGTATTTTCCATCATCTTCCATTTAAAACTGTGGAGAGAATGAGTAACTCCTGCCTAAGTTGGGTTTAAGACCCTGGGGTGAGCATTTTGGGAGTTTCACATGGGAAAATCGCTTGGTATGAGAAGGAAAGATGGCACTTTCATTATCCCTTATTATGGACTTAAAGACTGGATTTGAATTGCTGAATTCTGTGCTTTAGGACAGCTCAGCTGTTTCTACCCTTTTGCTCCTGAAGTTAATTGGTCCTACTATATGTATCAGTATCCCTTCTTATCTAGAGACACACACACTGTAGAACTTATGTCTTAATTAAGAAAACATGTGACTCCTATAAGATAATCTTTTATCTAGTTTGTTTCACTTTTTCTATTTCATATTCAATGTTCCCATTTCATTTAGCTTATGTTTTTCAATTTCTCCATTTCTTCTTTTTTTAAATGTTCTTTCTCAAGCCTTTATCAAGCATAGTAAAAAGCTTTTGTATACATATATATAAATATATATATTATATGTAAAATATATATTATAAAATTTGTGAGTTTTTGCCTAACTAAAAATTTATGAGATCAAATTGCTAACATCCATTGGATCATTGAAAAAGCAAGAGAATTTCAGAAAAACATCTACTTCTGATTTATTGACTATGCCAAGGCCTTTGACTGTGTGGATCACAATAAACTATGGAAGATTCTTCAACAGACTGGAATACCAGACCACCTGACCTGCTTTCTGAGAAATCTGCATGCAGGTCAAGAAGCAACAGTTAGAACTGAACATGGAACAACAGACGGGTTCCACAATGGGAAAGGAGTACTTCAAGGCTGTATATTGTCACTCTGCTTATTTAACTTACATGCAGAGTACATCATGAGAAATGTTGGATTGGATGAAGCACAAGTTGGAACCAAAACTGACAGGACAAATATCAATAACCTCAGCCTCGCAGATGACACCATCATTACGGCAGAAAGTGAAGAAGAACTAAAGAACCTCTTGATGAAAGTAAAGAGGAGAGTGAAAAAGTTGGCTTAAAAACTCAACATTCAGAAAACTAAGATCATGGCATCTGGTCCCATCACTTCATGGCAAATAGATGGGGAAACAGTAGAAACAGTGGCAGACTTTATTTTTGGGGATTCTAAAATCACTGCAGATGGTGACTGCAGCCATGAAATTAAAAGACGCTTGCTCCTTGGAAGAAAAGTTATGACCAACCTAGACAGCTTATTAAAAAGCAGAGACATTACTTTGCCAACAAAGGTCTGTCTAGTCAAGGCTATGGTTTTTCCAGTGGTCATGTATGGATGTGAGAGTTGGACTATAAAGAAAGCTGAGCACTGAAGAATTGATGCTTTTGAAGTGTGGTGTTGGAGAAGACTCTTGAGAGTCCCTTGGACAGCAAGATACCAAGCCAGTCCATCCGAAAGGAAATCAGTACTGAATATTCATTGGAAGGAGTGATGCTGAAGCTGAAACTCCAATACTTTGGCCACCTGATCAAAGAACTTACTCATTGGAAAAGACCCTGATGCTGGGAAAGATTGAAAGCAGGAGGAGAAGGGGACGACAGAGGATGAGGTGGTTGGATGGCATCACCGACTCAATGGACATGAGTTTGAGCAAGCTCCGGGAGTTGGTGATGGACAGGGAGGCCTGGTGTGCTGCAGTCCATGGGGTAGCAAAGAGTGGGACACGACTGAGAGACTGAACTGAACGGAACTGAAAAAATTTTTGATGTTTTGATTCTACTTGTTTGACTTAGTATGAATAGAATGCTAGATTTCTAATTAAAAAAAAATAGATGTGCAACAAGTAACAAAGGTTTACTGTACAGCACAGCAAAGCATAGCCAATATCTTGTAATAACCTCTAATTGAGAATAATTTCAAAAATAGCATATGTGTATTACCCAATCACCGTACTGTGGACGTGAAACATTGTAAGCCAGTGAAGCTTCAATAAAATAATACATTAAGAAAAAAAAGAAAATGTGTCACTCCTTTTAATGTTGATATTAAGAAAGCCATACCCTCCAGCTTCTGCACATGAGATCAGGAGAACATTCGAGACTTCTCCCTTTAATCTTGGGGAAAAAGAGAGTTTGCATTTGGAGGAGAACGAGGTACACGGCTTTTCCCGACAGAATTGGACTTGTCATTGTTCTCCATCCAGTTACAGAGGGAAAAAATAGTAACCGTTTGCAATGTGATCTTCTTTTTTTGTCCTCCAATGCTTCTCAGAATCTGTCTTTGCAATTTAGGATGTGAGCAGAGAACTTCAATAAGAGTAATAACAACAGAGAGAGAAGAATGTTTAAACGTCCCCAGTGTTACTTGTCACTCTGAACTGTGGTTGTATTTATCTTTGTCTTTCTCACTTATTGGACTGGCACTCATAAAGACAAGGTCTAATTCATCCTTCTCTGTGCCCAGTACAGAACTCAGTTTCTGACTCATGGAGAATACTGAAAAAGTGTTTGCTGACTATATCAGTGACTGGCTCCACAAAAACAAAGGGCGTCCCTTACACAATGATCTCCATTGTGTAATGTTTCACCTTGGCAAAAGTTCTGTTGCCTCGGCCAGTGGTGCCACATCAGGATTTGTAAGAAGCCAAGTTCTCCAGTTCCAGTGAGAGATTCACAGTAACTGATCCTCCTCATGCAATATTCTGCTCACCCATGAAGGTCTGGAGAACAGCACTCAGGAGCCCCACTTGTCTCTGCCATCAGCCTCCTTCTAGAGACCTCAGAGAAGTCCTTGATTGCAGCTGGGCTTCTGGTTTGTAGCACACAGGAGCTGGCCACAGGAAATGCTAAGCTGGAGTGCACAGCTTCAGGGATGACTACCACAGCAAGCCTGTAAACTTCCTGAGATTTGTGTGTGATGTGTTATGGTTGTATGGATGTGTATGCTAAGGCACTTCAGCCACGTCCGACTCTGCGTGGCCCTATGGACTATAGTCTTCCAGGCTCCTCTGTCTGCAGGATTTCCCAGGCAAGAATACTGAAGTGCAATGCCATGCCTTTCTTATATGGATGTGTACACCTGTGCATTTTTTTTTGAGCAAAAGTGTTAATAGCGTTCATCAAGCTTTTTCAAGAAAAATAGCTTCTAAAAAAGGTTAAAATAAAATAAATTTTTTAAAAAGTAAGAGTTATTTGCCAGGCAGTCCAGAGGTTAAGACTTTGCCTTCCAGTGCAGAAGGCATAGGTTCAATTCCTGGTTGGGAAACTAGGATCTCACACGCTATGCAATGTGACAAAAATCCTTTTTTTTTTTTTTGAAAAGTTTTAAAATAGACTCCTGGAGGGGTAGGGTGTGAGGTGGGATGGGGGAGGGGAATAAATACCCAAAAAAAAAATTAAGAAACATTTGAATAGCTATCTTTTGATATCCCTTTTCTCTATAAAATCTCTATACTTCTAAGAAAACTTCTAAAACTCCTTGAGCCACAGTGCTTCCCAATCAGCCCCAACTGCTCCTCTGCCCCTAATCATTCACTGCCTCGTGACACTTTAGCTATCTACATGTGTTCAGGTTAAACTTCACCTTCATTGTTTGAATCTGGAGCTTGGCATTTGACTTCTCCAATTTCCCACAAAAATTTTTTGTGGGAAAATTGTGATTGAAAATATTTGTAGGTTTATTTTATCCCAGACATTGACTATTTCACCTCATAAGACACCTCCATGTCTTCCAGGATCAGGCTATAAATATCATCTAGCCAAAAGGAGCTCCAAGGATAGTAGAAGGACCATTTGCTAAGACTGTCCGTGTAAGAAGTCAGTGGGGTGAGACAGTGGTCTAGGAACATTGGGAGATACCAAGTAGGAGAGAGGGGAGATTTTTAACACTCATTAGGAATAGTGGGCAGGCAATTCCTAAAAGGAGTAATTTGGATCTGTAGCAGCAACTCAGTGAGCAAAGGCCATGGCCTCATCATTTAAAGGAGGTAATTGTGGGACTTCCCGGGTGGTCCATTGATTAAGTATCCACTTTCCAATGCATGGGACTTGAGTTTGATCCCTGGGTGGGGAACTAAGCTTCCATATGCTGCAGAGCTACTAAGTCCATGTCAGAACTATTAATAGAGAGCCAGAGTGCTGCAACTACTGAGAAAAATAAATTTTAAAATTAAGGAGGCAAATGTGAGGGGGTGAAGGAAGAGGACGGTTTTAGTTAACATGCCTGTATCAGTTTCTGATCACTTCTATAACAAATTACCACAGACTTAGTGGCTTAAAACAACAAAGACTTATTTTCTTACAGTTCTTAAGGTGAGACATCTAACGTCCTCAGGACGGCCTTCCTTCCAGAGACTCCAGGGAAGAATCCCTTTCCTTGGTCTTTCCAGCTTCCAGAGGCCAACTACATCCTTTTCCTAATGCTCCCTTCCTCTGTCTCTAAGGCTATCAGCTCAGAATCTTCAGATCTCTCTGTCCCTCTGCTGAGTGTCTTGCCATGTTGCTACTGTCTGACTCTGATTCCTCCTGTGTCCTTCTTACAAGTTATGATTACATGGGGGCACAACTGGGTAATCTAGAATAATCTCCCAATCTCACGATCTTTAACTGATCACAAATGCAAAGTCCCTTTGTGTGCATGAGTCCATGCTTGCTGCATGCTCAGTCGTGTACAACTCCTTGACACTCTGGACTGTAGCCCACCAGGCTTCTCTGTTCATGGGATTTTCCAGGCAAGATTATTGGAGTGGGTTGCCATTTCCTGGTCCAGGGGATCTTCTCAACCCACCTCTCCTGGGCCTCCTGCAGGTAGATTCTTTACTCCTGAGCCACCTGGAAAGCCTAAAGTCCTGGTAAGTAAGCACCCGAGGTACCAAATAAGGTAACATTCACAGTTACTGGAGCTTAGGAGGGAGATTGGTTGGGAAGCCATTATTCAGTCCACCACTTTACTTTATATTTGCTTACATCTACTTATTCATTATGCTATAGTTCTGTAGGAAGTCATATTCATGGATATTATGTATAGCAAAAGCAGAAAGGGAAATTACATAGCTAAGAACAAGAACAAGCAGTAATGAAAGAGGGAATAACATTGTGCCCAGAGCTGAAGGGAACCTTAAGTTTTTAATAAACTGCCCCCTGGGGAATCTAAGGAATGAAGAAGCCTCCTCTCACCAGCAATTTGCCACATCTTCCACATCTACGCAATTCATGTGGAAGACTGGAAAACTGGAGGATTTTAAAATAATAATCATAGTATTATATGTTGTATTAATATTATAATACAGTTGACCTTTCAACAATGTGGAGGTTGGAACTCCCATCCTTATTACAGCTGAAAATTCAAATGCAACTCAGAGCCAACATAGCTCTGTACATCCACGTTCCCTCCGTATCCATGGTTCCATATCCTTGAATTCAACTAACCATGGATTATGTAGTAGTGTAGTCTCCTATTGGACTTATAACCCAGCACAAAAATCTAAAGTCCATATACAAATAGGATGATGATGACGGGCAACCATCATTTACCCTCACACTGCTCTTCCACAGTCACCATTTATGGATATCAGCCATTAGGCTGTACTTTTGCACCATCATACCATAGCATTCTAAGTATGGTGAAACATGTCACTATTGCATTGGTGGTGATTTTTGTTCAGTCACTAAGTTGTGTTTGACTCTGCAACCCCACAGACTGAAGCACGCCAAGCTTCCCTCTCCCTCACTATTTCCCGGAGTTTGCCTAACCTCATGTCCGTTGAGTAGGTGATGCTATCTAACCATTTCACCCTCCACTGCCCCTTCTCCTTTTGCCTTCAGTCTTTTCCAGCATCTGGGTCTTTTCCAAAGAGTCTGTTCTTCGCATCAGGTGGCCAAAGTATTGGAGCTTCAGCTTCAGCATCAGTCCCTCCAAAGAATATTCAGGGTTTATTTCCTTTAGGATTGACTGGTTTGATCTCCTTGGGAGTCTCCAAGGGACTCTCAAGAGTCTTCTGCAGCACTGCAATTTGAAGGCAACAATTCTTCAGTGTATTGCATTGATACCTGGCTACATATAGGAATGTTTTTCCATCAGCCAGTATCTATGATTCAGTTAATGTCCATAGAGGTCACACCTGGACATGGTGCATTGTGGTTTGTTCATGACTGTCTCTCTCCAGTCAGTTATAAATTCCCTGGGACAGAGATTTTGTTTTGGGAATAATTATGTGTCAAGCCTAGTAAAGTGGCAGGCTCATAGTAGGCAGTCAGTAAATATGTGCTTGATGGAAGGACAAAAATAAAAGCTAGAATGCTAATGTCAAAATAGCCCATCAAAAAGTACATTAAACCTTAAGAGTTTCAGGAGTCTTAAGGATGAGTTGATTCTTTTTTTTATTCCAATAAAAAATAATTCCCTGGGTTATTTCTAAATTTGCATTTAAGGCACATGCCCTACAAGGTGAGAATCTTCTAAGCAACTATTCCTATTGCTGGGAAAGATTAATAGAAGTGAGACACAAAGTCTTACTCAGAGTTTGAAAATCACCTTTTAGCATTTAAAGAGGCATTAATCATGATCATTAATCAATAGAAAGGAATGTTCACAGAATGCTTAGAATAAATGTTTGCTGAAGCAAAAATTCAGAGGAGAAAAGGAAAGCATACATGCCTAGGGCTAAAGACCAACTTTTTTCTTTTCTGTTGAACAAATTAAAGCCACTGGAAAAGAACAATTCACCAGAGGGAAACATTATTGTACAGCCCATAAAATACTGCCAAGGTCAGCAGAAACTCAACTGTTGGGTTTTTTTCTCCTGTGTCAGTCATTGTTGAGAAACGAGTTTCTTGCAAGCCTAATTTAGATGTTATGCCTAAGAAGTTACTCAACACCAAGGATTAGGAAAGTCTTTTTATTCCCTTTACTACATGCCGACAAGAATGAGTTACAGATATTTTTGGTAATCTGAGCTTTTTAAAAAATTTTATGAGACTATCCCATAATGTCAATGCTCTTTCATTTGTTCGGTCGTGCTTGTTAGATCCTTGGTTTCTGAGAATTATTCTCAAGTATGTCACTACATCTCAGATTTCTAAAGCCTTTCATAGAGTTGTGGATGGACCTAGAGTCTGTCATACAGAGTGAAGTCAGGAAGAGAAAAACAAATATTTTAATATTAATGCATATATGTGGAATCTAGAAAAAATGGTACAGATGAACCTATTTGCAGGGCAGGAATAGAGACAGATGTAGAGAAGGGACATGTGGACACAGAGGAGGAAGGGGAGAGTGGCACAAACTGGGAGATTAGGATCGACATATATACACTCTCATGTGTAAAATAGCTAGCTAGTGGGAAATACTGTATAACACAGCGAGCTCAGCTCGGTGCTCTACGTTGACCTGGCAGGGGTTGGGGAGGCAGATTGGGGGAGGGAGGCCCAAGAAACAGGGAATATACGTATACACACAGCTGATTCATTGTATAGCAGAAACTTAATAAATTATAAATAAATTATATTCCAATTTTTAAAAAGCCACAAGGATGTAGTTTTTATATAAAGTGGCTCAACTGTGTAGCTATAGTTGAATTTTCCTAAATAGCTGTGAGATACCCACATGGAGTATCTCTGGACATTTTTGTAAAACTTGCATGTAAGAGTCTCAGCTAAAAGACTGGGTTCATGGGCCGCCATGGTTCTCTTGATCCTAAGCATTTTCATGCCTGACGTTACAACTTTCAGGTCTCTGAGGAAGCCTGAATTGTGCTGTTCTGTGTTATTTAGAAATGTTGCTACCATAAATAAGCCATTTTTTGTTTGTTTGTTTGTTTGTTTTAATTGTTGCAATAGCTGAGTCTGGGGTCATTTGCACAACAGGCCTCTGTGAACAACAGCACACCTTGCAAGGTGGATGCTGGATTAGGAATTGAGGCTTGGGGCTCCAGAGGCCACAGAAGCAAACTAGCCCTATTATCCAGAATTAACCAGCGACCTGAGATTGTATCATACTGTTATTACTGAAGGCTTGAAGGAAATCCCCACATTTTCTATGAATTAATCCTAGGCAGTATGGTGACTCTTTCTGTTTATGATCAAATTACCCATTCTAATTACACTCCACTTCCTTCTTGAGACTTGAAATCATCATGAAAAACTTTTATATACACAGATGTATCTTCCCCCAAGAAATTCCAGCTTCTGCCAAGAAGCAAATAATTCCAAGGCCTACCCATCCAGGAAATGTGAGGCCAGATTCTATAATCAACTCTATTAAAGAAAAATAAACAGCTAAATCAGGAAGTAGGTAATGAAAGGCAGCCACATTTTGACAAAGACATGGTTACTTTTTATTTGAAGAAACAAAAAAAGTATGTTTTAATAAATACTGCAGAAACATTGACCAAACAAACATACAAAGTGACTTCAACATTTAAAAAACTGCAACGAAAGTTCTGCTTTATAACAGTTATAACTTATTTTCTTTTTACAATATTTAAATACAGAAAGCACTTGCCAGCTATTTCGTAATACTGCCCAAAGCATAATGCTGCATTAATCAGAGCATATCATGTTGGTAAAACATCTGTATTTCTTGGGGAAAATGACTGGAATGGTATTTTCTTGCAGAGACAAAACAAAGTGCTTGCAAGACATAGACTGAGTGTTATAATTACCTTAATCTCCTCTCCTGCCACAACTGAATGGGAGCACAGCTTCAACACTTCAAAATGAAGCTTTATCATTGGAAAGAAAGCTCGTTTTCAACAAGCGCCAACAATAAAAAGGTCGGATCTGGTTTCTTCTCTGAAAGAAGCTCTAAAAGCAACTGGTCAAAAAATATCTGTAAACTATTTTAAAGGCTGATTATTTTATGTAACAATAGTGATCAAGTATGGAACTCGGCCTTGGCAGAATCTGATTGAGGTTTAGCAGTCACTCTCTAGGAATGCCATAGGATAGTGCAGGACTGACGTTATATAATTTTCCTCTAAGGATTCTCAAAAGCATGGAACACAGGGCCATTCTTATCATGTTCATTGAAAGATATTGAAATAAGCCAACTGACTATCAAATGTTGCCAACTTTGGAGCTTCATCCCAAAATAGGCCTTTTGCTTTGTACTTCTGGTCTCTTATATCCAGACAACTTAACTCACAAACTGTGCTTTCTGCTACTATCCTTCATTTGTTATCTCATCAGGTGAAAATATCAATAGTACCTACATTTTTTTTCCCCCTTGGATCATTCTATGACATCATACCAAGACACCTTTTATTTGACTTCGCATTTTTATCAACAACGGCAAAAAAAAAAAAAAAATCACATACCCTCTTTTCTAAACAGCACACAAAAAATATCACATTGAGCAATTTACCACTTTTTAATGACAATCACAAGGATGAACAGAACCATCAGACTGAATAAAAATGGACACTTTTCTTCTAGTTGACCTATTCAATCTTTGTAGTGTTGGTCTGCGCACCCTGCAACACTGCAAAAGCCTTCCTTGAGAACCATCTCACTCAACTATCTTCAGGACAGCAAGATTTCAAAGCCTCACCAACTTTTCCTCTGGATATCCCATGGGTCCTGATACAATTTCCATTTTAATGATGAGCTAGGAGAAAATTAGATCACATCCTCTAGAAAACTAAATGCTACGGTCACAGTGCCAGTTCCCCAATGAGGATGGTATATTAATATATACTTTTTGCAAAGGAGATTAAAACACTTAAAAATTAAATCAAAGTAGAGATCCGCGAATAGATTGTAACAAAGAAAACAAAAACGCAAGCACCATTCAGAGTGTGATTCTTCTTCTTGGAGGTACTCGCATTCCTCTTCTTCAACCTCTAGCCCATCTGAATCTCTCTTTTTGGCATATTTTTCAAGTCACATTTCAAAACTCTTCAATGAACTCACTTCCCACCACTTGTTCTACATGCCAAATCTAAGGACAGGATTCCAAAAAGATGAACAATCCTTCCAAATGCCTCCTAAGCCTCCAGAACACGTGACTTTGGCTGTGCACTTTGTTCAGACTTCACCTTTCTGTTTTGGTGGTGGTGGTTTTTACACTTAATTTCCTTGTCCTCATAAAAAATAACCGAAGATTCACATCACAGTACAACTCTTGGCTTTGTCCTTTCGTAAGTCCGTAGCCACTGCCGAGAGTTCTGGTCTGCTGGGCATATGTGAAATCCGCTTTGTCGCCCTCTGCGATTTGTTTCGCTTAACGTTTTTATTTGTCTTGTTTACACATGCCAAGGTGGCCACATGAAAAATGTCTCTGACGCTATTTTCTGACTGTAAAGCTGAGCATTCAATGTAAGTAGCTGCTCCAATCTGTTTGGCCATATTTGCTCCCTGTGAAGCAAAAGGAATTGTGATCAGCAATAAGTCTCTGGGGAAAGTTAGAAAGTATATTCTAATACCTCAAAATTATAATGCATCACAAAATGTTTCTAATATGTAATTGAATTTTCTAAGTATTGAAAAAAATCTTTTTTAAACATTTTAACTGCCTTCTTTATTACTGCATAAATATTTGAAGTCAAGGACCAGTCCTAAGATGTTCAATTGTCATCATTCAGTAGGCACTGCTTGACTTCCCAGAGGTGCTAAAGGTTGGTCTAATGACACTGGGTTATCAATAAACAGCCCAATCATCAGGTAGTTAGTATGGGGTGTTGCCAGGAAGTAGAAGTCTTAGGAGGTGCTTTATCTTCACTACCAACTGTAACCTAGGCTAACTAGACACTTAGGTCTTCCAAGTTACAGCAGAGTATAGAATTACCCAGAGAATCTTACTCCTGGAAAAGAGTGAAAAAGCTAAAGATCATGGATGGAAATGCTGCATTTTTCACACAGCTCTGGTAGAGTCATCTGGCTCTTCCATCCTATTTCAGCACCTCATGGGGAACTCAACTTTTCTTTTCTTGAATGTAAATGACACTCATGGAGTAGGAAATAGCAATCCCACTCCAGTATTCTTGCCAGGAAAATTTCTGGCAAAATTTCTGAGCCTGGTGTACAGTCCATAGGGTCACAAACAGTCAGACATGACTGAGCAACTGAGCAAATGGCACTCAAGGCTAGTAGGCTGTACAAAAAGCAGCCATAAGAGAATTTAGAATCAGTTTTGAAACTTATATGATTAAGGGCAAAACAAATTGAGGAAAGGAATAATACTGTTACACATCTATAATTTGGGAGACATAAAATACATAATTTTTAAATGTGGACCAGACAACAAGGGGACCCAAGAAGAGCATGTCTACATCAAAATAACTTATTTAAATAGCCAGAGTTGTGTTAACTGGAATGAAGGACAAAGCAGACCACAGTATGACTGGTCAAACAATGAACAAATAGAATTCTAGCTATTTCAACATGAACCGTCTTTAGAATTTGGTTGTAAGTTTTAAGAGAATGAACTTCTAAAACTAATCCTCCTCCTTCCTAAATACTTGGGAGAAATGCCTGCAGGAATGATGAAACTTGACGTTTTTGGGGTGCTCTATTTTACTGACAATGGTCTTTTGTAGTATTTTATTATGTTGCTGAGTGTAAAATAAGATTAACTCTCTTTAAGAGTATTACCGATTTTGACCACATTCCCTCTTAAATCTATTTAACTTTAAACCCAGTGAGAGTTGCAGAGAAATACAACGGTTTGAATACGAGCCACTGTTTCTGCCCTCAAGTAATCAAGTAACACATGATTCTTCTGCTGAATGACAGAACATTTTAAAGGGTTTTCTCTCAAATTTGCCATATGTATACATGTACACATGTGAATCCTTACACAGTCAATTGCTCAGTGTTGGAAATCTTTTTGAGAAACTCACAATCAAAATATCACCTTAATTTTGGCCCAACCTTGTCCCGGATCACTCTCATGCTCACTGGGCAGTTTTTACATTAATCTGAGCAATGGACTGCCAAGAAGGGGCCTGGATGTTTGCTGTGAAGCCAGAGGCACAGACACACCAGCCCCTTTCACCTCTGTTCACAGATGGGCACAGTCTGGACACAGGGAGCTCATTCTCCATCTCAGGAGAGGGACTTGCACTTGGTGGTGACCCTTGGCTGACCCTGTAGAAAAGTAGCTACTTTTTAGTTTATTTATTACAAGTGATGTTTCATTTCTGTCACTCTTTATAATCCACATGTGCACACTGACTATATACATACCTGGTCATAGGACACCGGGGTCTGCCTGTGATTCGAGAGCTCTACTAATGTACTGACATCGGTCCGAAGATCAGATTTGCAGCCAACCAAGAGCATTTTGGTGTTGGGACAGAACTCCTGGATTTCACCTTTCCACTATGCAGGGGAAAGAAGATGAAGAATTAACAGAGTGCTGGCATCCATACGATGGAAAACAATTTCTCTATTGACAGGCACTGGAAATAGGACTCAGAAGGGACATTTAAAAGAGAGTGTCACTTCAGATTAAAAAAACTCGCATTTATCTGCCGAGTAGATATTAAATGTTACTGCTTTTAAGTATGGATCCATTGTGTGTGTGCTAAGTCGCTTTAGTCGTGTCCGACTCTTTGCATCCCTTTGGACTATAGCCCACCAGGTTCCTCTGTCCTGGTGGCAGAGGAACCAGGAGATTCTCCAGGCAAGAATACTACAGTGGGTTGCCATGCTCTTTTCCAGGGGATTTTTCTGACCCAGGGATTGAACCCAAGTCTCTTAGGTCTCCTTTATTGGCAGGTGGGCTCTTCACCACTAGTGCTACCTGAGAAGCCCATGGATCCATTAGGGAACCATATGATTATCTATGGAGCTTCCCCAGTGGCTCAGCAGGTAAAGAATCTGCCTGAAATAGAGGAGACGTGGGTTCAGTCCTTGGGTGGGGAACATCCCCTGAAGGAGGGCATGGCCACCCACTCTAGTATTCTTGTTGGAAAATCTCATGGACTAAGTAACTAAGCATGTTATTATCTGTTCTCTTTCTCTGTGACTCATTACCACTGTAAGAGACATGTTGGGTATTATCAGAAAGTAGCTAAGGCAATTTCTTAATTATTAAGGCATCTCTGAAAGATAAACACGACTTAAGAAAAATTATGTATTTTAACAAGTCACTACATCCTTGGATATGTTCAGCTGGTACTTCCCAGCATGGGAAGAGTCAACACAGCAGAGATACACATTCACTGACCCCATCTAGAAAGACAGAGCAGTCACTTCTGCATTGAAATCTCTACTGAGATTTCAGAGACTGGAGGTCAGTTAATATAGCAGAATCTCCTGCCTTTAAGGAGCTTCCATTGGAGTGGTTGAATCAACAAAGACCATGACGTTTGCAAAGGCCCGTCTCCTGGGTTATCAGAGAGGCCTCTGCTCCTATAGCTCATGTGCCCTTGAGTTAGCTTTATGCTACGTAAGTTATTAATTTAGTTTACTCCATCCAGTTGTTTCTTGGCCCAACAAGAACTCTTAGAACTTCCAGAAATGGCTGGCAGGGAATTCCAGTTGTCCTCTTAAAAGAACAATGGATGACTTTTTGTGGTTTCATTTCCTCAAGCTGGAGATGACCATCAGATGGGAGTCAGGAGTTCCGACAGTTCATAGGAGAGCTCTCACACTGAAGAGGAGTGATCAGAGGTGCTGAGGTCAGGAATCTCTGCCTGACTTTCCCTGCCCACATTCACAAGTATGTGTTCCGTGCTCTAAATTCTGTGCTGGTTACAGAGATGATTACCATGTAGCTGTGTCTTCCAGAAAGGAATTCACAAGAGAGGAGGGTGATGAAGTCATGTCTATAATACTACATAAAAGGGACATCTTGCATGAGTAATTTAAAAGATGTCTAGAGGACACTTCTGGATCCAGAAGTGTCGGCAATAAACTCTAGTCCAAAGTACACCAGGGTACTGAAGAGAGTAATACCCACTTTGCACAAAAGTCCAGGGAATGGCAACCCACTCTATTCTTGCCTGGACAATCCCATGGATTGAGGAGGAGCCTGGTGGGCTACAATCCATGGGGTCGCAAAGAGTTGGTGACTCAGTTCACGACTGAGTGACTTTCATTTCACTTTACTTCCTCCCTCCTTTCTCCCTTTTCCTCTCCTTCCTCCCTTTTCCGCCAGTATTATTTAGAGGCATCTACCATGCATGTGTTAGACAGCCCTGGAGTCAGAACTAGAAGGTGCATCGGAAAAATAAATAAATAAAAAGATCTCTCTAGTTCTAAGTCACTCTAACCTCTTTGATATTCAAGGACTTAAAGGATTCAATTAATCTAGACAACCCATAGCAGGGGTTATCATGAGCCTTAAACCTCACACAAACATAAAATACATTCATTAATATCTCTAAGGCCAAGTCACTCCTCATTTGGTCTTAGCAGACAAAAGCAAAATAAAACAGAAGCAGGGTTTTTCACCATAAATTATGCATAACCCGATACTACATCAAGTAAGAACTCCAGTAAATAAGCAGTCTCTTTGATCTAAAGACAAGCACAAGGCAAGCTGCTCTGTCATCCTTCGCTGCGTGATGACTCTGGCCTCACATCTGTTCACAAGCATCGAAGGCAGGAAAGGTGCATTCCTGCTGGAATCTGACAGTCACATCACTTGTGTTAAGATACAAACACTCCTCAACACTGAAATGAGTTAAAAAGCTAAAAAGAGGCTTTCATCTTTTAAGATATTAGTATTTCATTGAACTGTGTTTGTCATGTTTAGTAAAGAGATGGGGCTGGGGAGAGGGGTTGATTCACCTTAGATCCTAATTTCATCACGACACACAAGGCCAGTAGTCAAACATAATAGGGAAAAACTAATAGAAACATACAAAATACAAGGACACTGCCATGCTCTCAAGCACATCCTCAGATGAAGCCCGAGTGCCTGGAGGAGAAGGGGGCTTCAGAAAGGTTTGATTCTGAAACGTCACGGCATTCAGGCCAGGACTGACGAGTCGACTAGAGGCTGCCCCACGCTGGCCCTTGGACAGGCAACTCTTCTCCAGCTACCTTGTAGCCTTCTCTAGCTACGCTGGGGCTCCGTCCTAGCTTGTCTCCTCCCTCTCCTGGGCTCGCCAGGACCAGAGACCACCTGCAACAGGGTCCCTTCTTCCTGACCTTCCCTGGGTTCCACACAGAGCTTCCTAGGGTCCCCTCGCCATGGACAAAACCTCCCTTACCTTTGTCTCCAGACACTAGCCATGTGGTATCACTTACAGCCTGCATACACACACTGTGTTTACTAGTGTACAACTACACCCCGATCCCAAGTCACCTGGTCTATTGCCTGGAAACATAGCTCTGTTTCTTCTCTATGCATTATATTTCTGTTTCTAATAAATACCATCATTACTGAAATACAGGTGGTTGTTTTTAAACTGAACAGCCATGACTGCATTCATTTCAAGCCCTGAATCGAGGTCAAATATAAACCTGAAAAGTAGCACAGTCTACAGGTTAACGAAAGAAGGAAGAAAAGAAAGAAGACACACTGAACCATAACAGAGTATCGTTATCGTTAGCGCACCACTGCTACCCAAAGTGTAACACAGAGGTTCTTAAAAAGGTATTTTGTTTCTTAAAGTGAGATCAAATGTTAAGCAGGTTCATCATCAAAACTTAGGTCACATATGAGTGGAAACCCTTTTATAATGTGAGAGTGTCCTTTTCAGTGTTTTAGTTACAGAACGTACAGCAGGGTATTAACTGGAGTGTTTGAGCTCCCAGTCAACCAAATGTTTCTAATTTATATACAGCCAGTATTGATCTGTGTCATCACTCCCTAGCACTTACCTTTTTAGGACACTGTCCAGAGTCTCTGGTCTACTGATGTCAAAGCAAATCAGCACAGCGTCCGAGTCTGGGTAAGAGAGGGGCCGGACATTGTCATAGTAAGGAGAGCCTGAGACGAAACAAAGACACACAAGTTGTCAGATGAGAATCCTCTTTGCCAGTCATGCATGAACTTTGCCCTTTTGAGCTAAATCTTTGGAGGGTCACATGGCTCCCGTCACCTCTAATTCTCGGAAAAGAAAGCAAACAAAAGTCCAGTAGTGCTGGGCTGGCCAAAAACTTCCTTCGAGTTTTTGTGTATCGGTCATGCATGCTCTGTCACTCATTCGTGTCTGACTCCTTGCCACCCCATGGACTGTAGCCCGCCAGGATCCCCTGTCCACATGATTTCCCCAGGCAAGAATACTGGAGTGGGTTACCATTTCCTCCTCCAGGAGATCTTCCTGACCCAGGGATTGAACCCAGGTCTCCTGCATTGCAGGTGGATTCTTACCGTCTATACCAGTACTATATTTCTTTCTACAACAAGGCAAGGAAGCCTCACTGTTTGACTTAAATTCAAAGGAAGGAGCCAGGATCTTTAGTACAAAGAGTAGAGCCAGAAAGGCAGCTGGGTCAAAGGCAGAGCATCTGGAACCCAATGTCCTGAAGTGTAAATCCACCTCTACCCCTGCAGGGGAGGGGCAGGTAGCTTCAGGTCACTGCTCCTTCAGTTCTTCACTCATGAAATGAAGATGACGACAGTACCTATTTTGGATTAAGTGAACCTGGGCAGTGCCCGCACTTAGTAAGAGATCAAAAGTCTTAACTATGGTTATGGCTGGGCTAAGGGCTTCCCAGGTGGCTCAGTGGTAAAGAATCTGCCTGCCAGTGCAGGAGATTGGCAGATCTCCCGGAGTAGGAAAAGACAATCTACTCTTGTATTCTTGCCTGGAAAAATCCCATGGATAGAGGAGCCTGGTGGACTTCAGTCCATGGGGTCACAAAGAGCTGGAGATGACAGGGACTGAGCACACACATGGCAGGCTACTGCAAGCTGAGTGCAAGCAGGAGGCTCTGGAGCTGGAGCCACTTCCTGGGGAGGAGCCCCAGATTCAAGATCATCCTGTCAGTACTATGGAGGTGGGGGGAGAGAAGAAAGGGTAGGCTCAGCTATGCACAGAGAGCCACCGTGAGCCTCATCTCGCACCACCCTGTCCCCCAGTTACAAGGAGCCACGACCTTTGAGCGTGCTTACTTAACACTTATCACCAAACCCTGTACAGACTCTTCCTGTTACAGAGAAAGAATGTAATAAATGCCATACTGTATTCTGTCACTTTTTTACACAGTTCCATCTCTGGGAGTAACACCTAGGATATGAGACTGAGTTAAACCCAGCCTAATTTAAATCCTGAAGCTTCAAGTTACGAGCCAATTAATTTAACCACAGAACTCTCTTCTAATCATATAGGGCATTTCTTCTGTTCTTTCAAGAACCCCAAAGGATGCGCGATTGCATGAGGCCAATTATGAAATTAAATAACAATTTGCCATGCTATTTATTTTGTTTTGAAAAATCATTTTTGGTATATAGATACTACACAAGCATAACAAGAAAATGATTTTATATATATATATATATATATATATATATATGATATGAAATTGACTCTAGGACAGAGGAAAAACCTCTAAGCTACCAGTCTTTTTGAAACCCAATTTCATTTTGACATCACCTTCCATTTCTAACAGAAAAACATGACATGTTGTCCCCTGATAAATCAAAACTTCAAAAGCCAAAGACAGGGAAAGAGAAAGACTAAAGAGGCATTTCAAATAATCTTTTAAATTTCTATCAAAACAAAAATCTTCAGGAGGCTTCTCTTGAGATGTCGAAGTTACTATATGTGGTTAGGGCGCACCATTCTCTTTTCACAGGATATGGTGGGTGCCCAGTACCCACTAGTTAACCCCAGGAATGCTGTGGCCTTTTCACCAGCAGTGACAATTTCAAGCCAGGTGTGTCTACCAAGCCAGGAAGAAGGGAAATGTTCTAGGCATAAGGAAGGAAAGTGTGAATAAATACAGACCAACTAAAGCCAGAATCAGTCCTGAGCTGCAGCAGTTCCTTGCCCGCATCTGGAATCAGGACCCTGATGAAGCAGAGACTGACCAAAGAAAGGTATTTTGACAAAGTTTAAAAGGCTTTACAGCTAAAAAAAAAAAAAAAGCCATCACACCATTTTAAACAGTAAGACTTATTAGAATAAGGCTGTTTCTGAAAATGACACACTGCAGCTGCTGCCTTTTCAGTCACTCAAGGAAAAAGATTATCTGAGGTTAAGAGAAAAATTCACAACGACTCCATCAACTTCAACATTTTTGAGAGGACTCAGAAACGAGATGGCTTATCACTCTACACAGACACACTAGGATTTCCATATTTGTTCTGTGAAGTTCAGACTTTCTCAATCGCAGCTTCTGTTTTCGAGTCCAAAGTCTAACCCGAGCACAGTTTCTGCCATAAACATTGGGGGATCTCTTTTTCCAAACATAGAATCAGAAAATTCCAAATCTTAAAGTGGGAATTCAAATACCAGACATATACACGAGGATTTCCTCTGCTCTGCCAAAGTTAGCAGGAGATGACTTGACCCCAAATCCAGAAAGTCCCAGCGTTGCAACAATGCAGACTGTCAGAAGCCTAATCAGGCTTCAGAAGTCTCCTTTCTTGGAAATCAGTCCCACTGGGAAGAAAACTTTGTGGTTACTTTCCCGTCTCCAGCTCACCTGCGTCTCCAGTTCACCTGAACTTTGGAGGACAGAAACTTTGACTAAGATGAAAGCAAGTAAACACTCCTAATCTCTGATCTAAGACTGTGTTACAAAACAGTGAAAATCATCTTTTCCAAACACAAATTAAGGAAAGACAGTTGGAGAATTACAAAGATACTAAAACAGAGTAATTAAAATTCAAACTACAGAGAAAATCCAGAGGAACGGTTTTACCTTCTCAGCCAGCACATGTCTGCAGAGACCACCCTGCCCTCCTTTTTGTGGACTGGGTTCCCCCTCCCCCACTCCCATGTTAAGGCCACAAAGGGGATGTGGCTTTGTCTTCAGGCCTCAATGCTGGAGACACGGGCTTCCTAGAATCAAGGAAGCAGCCTCCAGAGCTTAGTGTTGTTTAGTTGCTCTGTTGTGTCCGACTCTTGGGACCCCATAAACTGTAGTCCGCCAGACTCCTCTGTTCATGGGATTTCCCAGGCAAGAATACCAGAGTGGGTTGCCATTTCCTCTTTCAGGGGATCTTCTCGACTTGGGGATCGAACCCATGCCTCCTGCTTTGGCAGGCGAATTCTTTACCACTGAGCCACCTGGGAAGAAGCCCCCTACTTAGTGGTTGTACCCAAATATCTAAAAATGTAGATACTGGCCTGACTTTAAAATAAATGAAGTCTGCAACTTAAACCACATTCTTATGGAAGTTTGATTCTGCTTTTGTTTTTATTGGGTTTCATATTTTGAATGAAAACACACATGTAAAAAATATACAGGTTAAGGTTCATGAGAAATAAATCACCTTGCTTGTTGAGGTTCTGAAGTCATTTTTAAGAGCTTTAACAAGATCTAATTAGGAATGACACTTTGATCTGTCCTATTACTTTTGCTAATGAACAGTGCTTTCAGATCAACCAAGAGTGTCCAAAGGAAGTAATAAAACTGATCTCCACATTTATTAGTTATAAGCATAATTTGCCCAACCACAAGAATAATTTGTCATTAAAAATAACAAGATCACTTATTTATTATAAGGCTTGATAAGGCAAGGTTAAAACTTTTTTGAATGGAAAAATCCATGGTCTTTTTTTTTTTTCAGAGTAAAAAGGAAAACTGATACAGATTTAAAAAAAAAAAACTGTCCTGCCAGGAAGAATCTAACAGTTCACCAGCTAAGCAGAACCTTCAGGGGAAAAGAAAATATCCAGTTCAACTTGCATGTTCTTGCTCTGTGTTCAAGCACCTGGAATTCTTGCCTATAAAGCCAAACTACTGCACAAAGCAAGGAGGAAAAGCCAAGCTTAAGAGTGCACGGTGTCATCACAGGCATGAGTGGGATAACTCACCAGTCAAAAAAAAAAAGAAGAGGAATTCCAGGAATGCCCCCATGAAGTGAGAAGCAATACAGGGAGGCAGAAGTGACCCCAAAGAAAGAAGCAGAAAGTAAGCCAATGAGACAGGAACAGTAGCTGCCCCTCCTCCATCCCATCAGAAATGTCTGAAAGCATTCTGTTAAGCCAAACAGGAAAAGATTAAGTTCTACAGATTCTTTATTTTAAATAAAGAAGCATGTGAAAAACTTCCAAGGTAACTATAGAACTAAACACAGGGCAAGAAAGAACACTGAATGATTTTGTATTATGTAGAAAAGTACCAAACTTCAGGGCTTCCCTGTGTGGCTCAGATGGTAAAGAATCTGCCTGCAGTGCAGGAGACCAGGGTTCAATCCCTGGGTCGGGAAGATGCCCTGGAGGAGGAAATGGCAACTCACTCCGGTATTCTTGCTTGGAGGATTTCATGGACAGAGGAGTAACCTGGTGGGTTATAGTCCATGAGGCCACAAAGAGTCAGAAAGGACTGAATGACTAACACTTTCATTTTCTTCTTTAACCATTTCAGTTAATCTAGGTACCGTGCTTTGCTTGTTGAATAAAACTTTCTCACCATGTGAAGTAGGCTTCATGCACACGGTAGTTCTGATGCAGCATTTCTCTTATACTTTGCATAACTTTAAGTACCTAGCACTGCTCCAAGGTCCTTTCTATTTAAGCGTCAGATCATCAAAGGGCAACTTTCAGAAAATTCCACACTATAAAGAAACAAGGACACTACATTCACAGAATGTGTCCCCAGGCCTCTCAAGGACCAAGCTCTGCAGGGCGAAGACTGCAGTAGAGCCCTGTGAGGTTCTCTGAGTTTCGGCAGTTTGGCAAACATCAGCAAAGTTCTGAAAGGCTTCTGAATCTTCAGGTCTACCCATCCTTGTCTTCAAGAGCATTAATTCTGGGCGAGAGCAGTCTTTCCAGCCCCAGAATAGTCACAAAGTGCCTCACCCAGAAACTTCTTTTGCAGATACATACCTGTCTACTTAAGTCATCTCTTCACAAAGATAGAACACACCATATATGTACATAATTAAACGTATATGTTTGAAGATTAATGCCCAAAAGGGAGGTTTTGTGGAACCTTTTGCAAAACCAGTTCAAACACTGGGAAGCTTTTATAGGAGCTTGAGAACTGAAAACTCATCTAGTTGAATATTTCATTAATACAACTTTCTTTATTAATCCTTGAGCCAAAAATTGAACAACTTCACTTTCCCCCATAAGAAATTCCTACCTAGAACAATAAAATCAGGAATACTGCATATTTGGGGCAGAGGAACCACAGTTGCTTTTGGTATTTTTTGTGACTAAGAGAATATTTGTACCCAACAGCAGTTACCATGCGGATGAACTGCCCAGTTATTATAAGATTCTATTTCCTGATGCCATCTCCACTTAAGAGCAAATGCTCCAATCAGCAGTCATCTCGGGAATGTGAACTGAGTCCAGGCAGAACCTTTGGTCTGGCTCAGTGTAAGGCAGTTGAACTCTTTTATTCCATCCAGTTTGTACTACAAGCATCATGCCCTCAAACATGCAACAAGTATTCCCAGGAAGGATATTCTGTTTCTTCTATAGGTTCAGATCAACGGAAATTATAAACAGATTTTATGAAAATTGTGGGGGGGGCATTTCTCTATTGCTATAAAAATAGAATCAATATTTTCAGTTGCGGGGAACAATGTAGATACGAAGTTGTATGGAAAGTCAAAGAGGTAGAAATAAGACTGCTCTTTTTCAGCTTTAAATAAAGGTTTAGGGTTAAAATCCCAATCTTACTGAGACACTTTAAAAATATAAGAATCAAAATATTTTACTTAAAGTGGAACTATAGCAAGTCACAGAGCTTTAGGGAGAAGAACAGATAGGTATACATTTAAAAATATCACATTATTATTCAGTAACAACCCATGAGTGAAGCTGCTATGCCACACACCATGTCATCAGGCTTCTTTTTAAAGTCAACGTGAACAACTCCTGGTTGGACTTCTGAGGCAGCTTACCTTCGTGCCACTGAAATTCTTGTTTTGTCAAGAGGGTCTCTGAGTTAGGCTGCCAAGATATAGTGGCTGACATTTAAAGGGCATCAGAAAAGGGTGGCAACACAAGCAATTCATTTGGCACAGCCCACCAGGCACCATGAGCTAACTGGAAAAAATATTGGTCCTTGGTGTTATATCTACATGCAAAAGAACTGGTTTAATGAGGAAACATCTGGTTATTACAGGTGGCATCAGAATGACCAATCTGGAGGCCTCACCAAAAATGTGCAACTTAGCAAGAAAACAGATTTAGACAGATATAAACTTTGAAATATATAAACAGAAACCATTGCATAGTAGACAGTTCTCCAAATATAGTTTTAGGTATTTTTTATGAGATATCACCATCCTAACTCAGAGCGGTTTTGTCTTAACCTACATCTCTTACAGAGTTTCAGGAAAAAATTCAAGGTAAGAGTCAAACCTGGCTTTGAAATTCTGAGCTCCTAGAGCTCATTACTATCTTATGATCTAACTAGTTTTGTGCAGTTTTGCTCTTTGATTCACAACACAAGCACCCACGCTTCTTTGGCTTCTGTGTAAACTCTTCCTTTCTTCCTTTCCCTAAGAAGGTTAACTGAAGTTAAAATGCTTCAGCTTTCAGAATCTTGGTTTCCTTGCTAGCCATTTAACATAATAAGCACGTTTTCAAGAGGCAGGGATATTACAGATTTAAGAACTGAGTCAACTTGTTAGCCATAAAGAAGAAACTGTGGTGGGCTGCAATGAGGCCTTGGGCTGACCCTGCAGTCTTCAACTCTTCTTTGGATCTTCCTGTTAAGTGAGTCCAGCTTTAGAACCTTCCGGTTCGCTCTCTTAAGAATAAGTACTAGACTGTGAGTACTCTGAGGGCAGGCATGGTGCTAGCCAGGTTTTGCACCACCCTCTTCCAGCTCCCACAGCATTTAGCAAAGTTCAGGCACATTAAAAAGCTCTAGAAAATGTTCACCTGTTTCAATTATTTCTATAAGTACTGAAGTGTTAATTTGCCTATTAAATGACAAAAAGGGGCCAGTGACCCTTTTGACACTGCTTTTCTGGATTAATTATATACTCGTTACACTGCTGACATTCCCATCCCAGTTAAGAAATATTTCCAAAGTGCTTATCACTGAGACCATTCTTCAAACCTGATGCATAATCTACAAACATAACAATATAGATTTATGGATGTCGAGGAATTTGTCCTCAAAGTCAGGTCATGAGTGATCAAGAGTTTCCTCTCTTCCCTTTTCCTTCAAGTATAAAATTAAAGTATATTACCTTTCCTGTTAATACTGCTAAAAGCTAGTACAGGAAGTGTTAACATTAGCACTCGTGGCCAAAAAGAACCTTGTATAGGAGTTATTGTGGGGGAATATTAGCAGCTAAATTGAGTATTTTAAAAACTAATAATATGCCTTAGATAAAATGTGCATTACCTAGCCTTGGTTAAAAGCTGAAATGAGTGATTATTACTCCCTACATCACATGTCCTGAAATTACACTGCAATCAAATCACTTAGGAAAAGATATGGTGATCCTTAAATGGTGGATTTCTATTATTAGTAGGCACTGACTTCATGCTATAAATTGCTTCTACGCTTGGTGAATGTGGCCAAGAATCTGAAGCACAAGACTACTTTGGTCTCATCACATCAAAATGTTGAAACCATTACCCACTGTTTTACAGAAACTCACTGAGTGAATTTAAAAACCAATAGGAGCATTTCTGCAACTTTTATTTAAAATGCTTGTCTTATCATCAATAAAAAGTGAATATTTCTCATTAAAATAAAGAAATCATAGACCTATGTCTGAAGACTACCTTTAAAATCCCCCCTGTAAGAGGAGGATTCACAATGCTGTTTTATTTATAAGAAGGCTTTGCTTCCTGGGTTTTTCTTTTTACATATTTTTTTGGAGTACCGTGTGATTGATAATAGTGTTAATAGTGATAACACTATTAATAGTGTGTGGAGTATAGTGACTGATAAAGTGTTAGTTTCAAGTGTACAGCAAAGTGAATCAGTTACACATATATCCAGGGCTTGTCTGGTGCCTCACGCGGTAAAGAATCTGTCTGCAAGGCAGGAGACCGAGGTTCAATCCCTGGGTCAGGAAAATCCCCTGGAGAAGGGAATGGCCACCCTCTCCAGCATTCTTGCCTGGAGAATTCCATGAACAGAGGAGACTGGTTGGCTATAGTCCATGGCGTCGCAAAGAGCTGGACATAGCTGAGTGCTACACTTCACTTCATAGGAATATCCACTCTTTTTAGATTCCTTTCCCATATAGGCCATTACAGAGTATGGAGTAGAGCTCCTTGTGCTATAGATAGGTCCTTGTTGATTATCTATTTTATTTATAGTAGCATTATAGGTCGGAGAAGGCAATGGAACCCCACTCTAGTACTCTTGCTGGGAAAATCCCAATGGATGGAGGAGCCTGAAAGGCTGCAGTCCATGGGGTCACTGAGGGTCGGACACAACTGAACAACTTCACTTTCACTTTTCACTTTGATGCATTGGAGAAGGAAATGGCAACCCACTCCAGTGTTCTTGCCTGGAGAATCCCAGGGACGGGGAGCCTGGTGGGCTGCCGTCTATGGGGTTGCACAGAGTCGGACACAACTTAAGTGACTTAGCAGCAGCAGCAAAAGCATTATAGGTCAATCCCAATCTCCCCATTTATCCTGCCCACCCTCCACACCCCCAGTAACTGTAAGTTTTTCTACATCTGTGACTCTATTTCCATTTTATAAATAAATTCATTTGTATCATTTTTCAGATTCCACATATAAGTAATGTCATATGATATTTGTCTTTCTCTGTCTGACTTACTTCATTCACTCAGTATGACAGTCTCTTAGGTCTATCGTGTTGCTGCAAATGGCATTTTGTGCTTTTTCACTGTTTAGTAAAATTCCATGCATATTGTACCACATCTCCTTTATCTACTCCTCTGTCAATGGACATTTAGGTTGATTCCATGTCCTGGATACTGTAAGCAGTGCTGCCATGAACACTGGAGTGCATGTATCTTTTCAAATTATGTTTCCTTTTAGAGGGACTGAAATAACTTTAAGCAGCCATAAGACACCAACTGGCAAATTGCCACTTGTGGTTGCTTTAATTGGTGTGTGTGCTGGGGGCAGCTAGAAGCATTTTCTACCTGAGGAGGATCCAGGGGATCTATCAACATTAAGGATGCCTGACAAGGGAAATCCACAGCAACCAGATGAAAAGGGCATTTGGGTTCAAGAATCTGACAAAATTGGCTCATCACAGGTTGCATATGGGCCAAACTAAGTGGGGAGGAAACTCCTTCTCCCAACTCTCTGCCCTACCTCGGTGTATGACCCTCAGCAGATAGTACAATATTTGAATTAAAACTATTATCTCTAAGGCCTCACAGAGGGCTTGCACATAGTAGGTGCAGAAAGAAAAGGGAGAGAGTCTCCTAATATCTGGTTGGAGGCTAAGCAGGATGTGAATGTCATTGAAAGAACAAAGTTCATGTCATCACTCTCCCTATGTAAGAGAAGTTACATGCCTCCTTTTCCCTCTAATGTTCATAAAGTTCTAGAAGGGGAAACTTTTCTCCAGAGTTAAATTGATAGCAGTTGGAAAAAATAAATGTAGCAAGAAGCATCAGACATGAATGATAAACCATTTTTGGTGGAAGTAGTCTATTCTTAGAATCCAAATACTGCTTCATGACTGTGTTTAATTAACTCACACTTCACCTCACAAACAACATAATGGGATTCTAAATAATTCCCTTATGCCTTTTATCCACTATATATAAATCTTAATCTAAACTTGCCCTAAGATTGCATTACTGGATAAATTTGCAGTGTGATATTTTCTTAATCACAGGTTTTTCAAACCTTCACATTTTAAATACACATACGTTTTGTTTCATTAAATAAAGGTACAGTGATTACTTCACAACAGACTTCATTTCAGGCAATTATATTTAATCTGATGAAAGGCAATGTTTACAAAGTTGCCATTCTTTGTGCACAGATAATTCAGTGATGATAAATGTCAGGGAATCTCATCTCCTTGGAAACGATGCATATGATTATTAATTTGTTCATTCAACAGATTTTATTGGGACTACTGTGTGCAAGGTATGATGCTATGTGTGCAGAGACAACAAACGGTAGAGTCTGGATTATATATTTGAAACTATCTGAAGTGGTATTTGTCTGCACATGTGAAGCATAGCCTCCAACTATAAACTGCCTACATTCTGTTTATTTCCTAGCCTTTGAAAAGCATGTGTCTTTTTTCTCTTAAAAAAAAAAAGTCAATTTAGCCCTTTGGGCGCCCAATTTAAAATCTCCTTTGGTGGTCCTGTGACTCTTGAAGCTTGAGACAAGGAAGGGATAAATAACCCAACATTCCTTTAAGGTTACCCATGACCCCTCCCTGCCCAAATAGGTCTCCTTCCTAAATCCACCAGGAAGCAGTGGCTCTGTTCAGAATCTGACTGGCTTCATGGGTGGTGAAAACTAGGGCGTGGGATGCCAGATCCACTGGGACTAAGAGCTGAAGCCAACCAACATCAGTGAAACAAAAAGATTTGCCTGTCTGGTGACCCAAAGCCAAGAAGTCTACAGCTAGGAATGATCCTGCACATTATTTGCTTCTGTATCCTTTTTCAGATGATGAAATGAGACTCAGGGAAGGAGAGAATCCGTACCCAGATATCCATGTAAGCAGTAGCTTAAAATCTAAACATAGCTCTTGTATCAAAGACCGAATCAGACTCACAGACCCCCATGTCTAAATCACTCTTATCCTGCATTAGGTCCAAACAGACTGGGAGAAGGGGGTGAGTGTTGGTGTTAATTATTGGTACCGTACCAGCTGTCCTGCCCACGAGGCATAACAAATACTATGATATATCTGGTAATTGGAACCCATTAAGAATTAGGCTGTGTACAAATCTGACGATGGAAATGACTGAAACAAGCATTCCGTCTATCACCACCTTCCCTATAGTTTTGAGAGTGTGTGCAATCCTCAGCATAAAGTCCGGTGAGGTCTTGGTTCTGCTACCCTTGGCGAGGCTCCAGGAAGAGCCCGACTCTCCGGGGAGAAACAAAATCAGCGCATCTTACTGCAGCCCTCGGAGCACCTGGCAACAACCATGAGAGGCGCTCGCGCGAGACTTCTCTCGCTTGCCTTTGTGCAGGGACTGCCTCTGGCGACCCTGTCAGTCTGGCCTCTTCCTTGTGCGGTCTAATCGCCTCAGTCCCTCCAGGGCTCCCAGAGGTTACAGCCGGGGGCGGTGGGAAGCTCGCACAGCCCACAAGCATCTACGGGAGGCCCCTCCCAGCTGAGCGCCGGTCCATCTCGGAGGGCTTCCCCCGCCCGACAGTAAAGCCTGCGTGCTGGCACTTGCGCGCTCCTCTTCGCCAGTTTCACCCAGGATTTGGCTCGGTTCACTCGCAGCAGCCCAGCTCCCTGCTAAACTCCTAGACCTAAGCTCAGGGGGCCTTCCCCGGGCCTTCCCGCTGTCTCCTCCTTCCCCTCTTTCAGAGGCTACACCCTTCCTGGAAAAGGCACTCTTACACCGCCAGGCACCGCAGCAGGGTCGGCGGGTCCTCGGGTTCCAGCCGGAGAGTCTAGGTGATGTTACCGCCCCCACCGCGCCTGACCCAGACCGAACCCCTAACATCCGCGCGGGGAAGCCTTCCCCTTCGCGGTGTAACCGGCTCACCCTACAGCTGCGTGCCAGGTTGGTGCGTGAGTGCGTGGGAAGGCGATAACCCGGCCTTGAACCCCACACACTAGAAAATAATTCACCGTGCCAATAATTCAACTGGATGGGAAGGTCAAAGGCGAATAGGGCAGCCCGCGGCCTCGCACACTGGAGAAGGGTGATGCAATGGGTTAGGAGAGAATGGCGTGGGCCGGAGGACACCAAGTGATCACGGGGGCGGGGAGCTCAGATCTGCAGGTCGGCACCGAGGCGGCGAGGGCAGCCGGCAGCTAGGAGAGGAGGCCCGGGGACCCCCTCCGGGTGCTGCCCGCGCCGCCAGCGCATTCCCGACAGTAGGCGTCACGAGCGCCGCAGATGCTTGCGCGCCCCCTACTCTCTCCGCAAGCGCGGAAACCGCACGTAAGTGCGTGGCTTCGGGGGTTTTCTCCCACCTCCCACCACCCTCTCACTGCTGCCAGCCTACCAGCCCCAGCCAAGCAGCAGGTTAGATCTTGGAGGGGCGCTCGCATCCTAGAGCCAGTTGATACCGACAAGGCGCACACATTCTCCCTAACATTTGGCTACCCTGGCCATCCCGAGAGGACTTGGGCACAGCTCCGCGGGCTAACCGCTCCCCCGGACACCCGGCTACAAGCATTTTACATTCCGGGGTGACCCTTCGGGCACGGAGCTTCCTTTTCTTCCCACAGCTATTGCCCGACCCAATATCGTCCCCTCACCCCCATTCAGAAGGGGCAAAATTTTCATACATCAGGGAATCCCTTGTAAGAAGCAAAGTCAACGGAGGAACGCAGAACGGGCGCTGGCGGGTACCGAGAGCGTGCCAGAAACGCGGGGCCCCGAGACCCTTTGCGCACCCCCTGAACGCCTGGAAACCCGCCCGAGCGCCACGCGGTCAGATGACTCTCTTACCCGAAGTGTCCCATAGGCTCAACTCTATTCTTTGTGTGTCGATTTCAAAACTGGCCGTGTAATTCTCAAACACTGTAGGGACGTAATTCTGGATAAAATGGACAGAAGTAAAGAGGGCAAAGAGGTTATCTTAAAATGCACGAAAGCTGCAGAACACCCTCTGAAAATAGTCTCTTTACTCTCCCATTAAAACGAAGACCCCCAAATCCACACGCACCACATCTCACACTAAACACGTAGATCTTTTCTGAAAGCCCTAACTTCCCTCTCGCCCCACCCGGATTCTCCAAAAGTGGAGGATCCGAATCTCCCAACCCCAGATTCTGCACACATGACCGAACAAGTTTCAGAAGCTAACAGGAGAATGTGCAAGCGCATCCCAGCCCCTCCACGCTTCCACCCCACTTTTCCTTTCCCGGTAACTAACCGGGGCGAAAGTAATAAGCGGTGAGAAAGACGGATGGGAAAAAGAGAGAGAGAGAAACGGGTGAAGGGTGAAAGCCAGGGAAACCCACCTCGAGATGGGGATCCCTTCCCTGCCGCCCGCCCGCAGCCCCAGCCGTCCACACTCACTTCGGGGAAGCAGTCTTTGGCGAAGACGTGGAGTAGCGCGGTTTTCCCACACTGACTGTCTCCCACCACTACTATCTTGCATTTCACGTTCTGATTAGGATCCATGATAGATTTACTGGATAATTTCTGGCTGGCTCTTCTCTCCTTCATTGATCTTGTCTTATTTTCTCTTGAAACAGGAATTTTCACTTAAGAGGAAAAAAATATATATATATATGTATATTTCTTTCTCTATAAAAAGCAGATATAAAAATAAACCGCAAGGGTAGTGGGAACCCCTGAGGCGCCACGCGGACGAGGAGAGCTAGAGGAGCAGGCTCGTTACTCTCCTCCAACAAGTTTTATGCCTGACTCCAAACGGCGCTTCCCAAGTCCAATTCCGATCCGACTGCTTTGTTCCACGCTCTCTGCGCGGCTTTATACGCCCGGCCTTCCAATCCTCTTTCTCAATGAGAGAAGGAAACTGATCCGCCTCCTCCCCTTTTATGGAGCCTGGGAGACAGCGCCGTCTAGTTACTTGCAGAAAATGCAGACAGTGCGCCCTCTAGGGTGACCATACAAGATCGATTTCCAGCCGAAAGCTCGGCCACGACTTGAGGACCCCAATGACGCTGTGCTGAAGCTTGGGATTGTACAAGTCCAGGAGGAAGTGGGGAATGGAATTGTCTGTGTATATTGATTTTTATTAGAATTTCTGGATAAACGTTTTCATGGGGGCTGCTCTACGGAAGCCTCGTGAGCATTTATGAAAACAAAACATTTCTTACCCAAAACATCGTTATGAAACACTGAAAGCAAATCTTGGGTGGGGAAGGGTTAAGTGCTTGTATTTTCTTAGGAAATGTTTTGCATCAGGTATTTAGGCCACGGAACAATAGGTAAGCCAGGTTGTTTGAGATGCCGGAACTGGCTTGCTGGGGTCACGGCAACAGACAGGCTTTGGAAACCTCTGTTTCAGTGACTCAGGAGGAGAGGGAAAGGTTTGGAAGAGAGGGGAGGGGAGGTTTGTGAGTAGAAGAAAAAAAAGTGGAAGATGATCATAATTGAGTAACAAAAGCCATTGGAAAACTCAATCTTACTACACTAGGGACCTAAGCATGCAAGGTTAGTGGTTGCCCGTGTTTCAGTGAGAAGAGGGGATAGGAGGGATTCTGACCCTGCCCTTTAATTCCTTTATAAGCAGTCTCCCCTTCCCTAAAATCAAGCACCTTTGACTGACCCAGAAAATGCAGATATGCTTAGCTGAAAAATGCAGGTACAACCCACCACTCCCTTTCCACTGCCTCAACATCCACCCCCCACCCACCTGAAAGTCTCAGAGAGGACTAAAAATAGCCATATATTTGTTCTCTCTTCCCTCTAAAAGTCCTTTTTACTCATCATTTCCTGTGCTCCAAGTGATCAGAAGGTTTCACCCGTTTTTACAATTTTTAATTGCGGTATAGCTGATTTAGAATATCATATAAATTTCAGGTGTACAACATAAAGATTCACAATTTTTGAAGGTTATGCACCATTTATAGTTATTATAAAATATTGGCTATCTTCCCTGTGCTGTACAATGTATTCTTGTAGCTTATTCAGTTTACACATAGTCGCTTGTAACTCAATCCCCTAACCCTATCTTCCCACTGGTAACCACTAGTTTGTTCTCTATATCTTTGAGTCTGTTTCTTTTGTTATATTCACCAGTTTATTTTTTAGGTTTCATATATAAGTGATATCATACAACATTTGTCTTTCTCTCTGACTTACTTCACTTAGTACGGTATCCTCCAAGTCCATCCATCTTGTTACAACCAACAAAATTTGCAGAGGTTTTAGCTATTAAATTGCATTAAGGACATTAGCCCAAAAAAAGTATAGGTTTCCCGATGGACATTTCTAGATTTGTAAATGAGAGGATAAGGTGAAAAACCAGAAAGTTCACTGTGGGGAGTGAAAAGGCACAATGAAAGATGGTTAAAAGCACAGACGTAAGTATCAACCCTAGGACTATGAAGCCTCAGGGATCTAAGGATTGTCTCTTCTTCCTTTCAGGGCAAAGAAAACTGGAGCTCCCCAAAGGAAGACTAACTCAGACTCGATGTGTAAGGCTGTGTTCATATACACAGAGAACTGACCTGTGGAAGAAGGGATTGCTGGCCCTGCTCAGGTTCCTGAAGCTGCACTAGCCAAAGTCTGCTCTGTAGAAAGAGTCCTCACGAAAAGGGTCTTATGTCCCAGTGAGTGATGGAGACGCTATGCCTGTATCACCCCTTGAAGATATACTGTGCCCTTTGATATATTACAACAGTAAGAGGCTCTGTAGAAAAGTAGCCTGCCTAACAGAGTTTAACCCAGCATCCCCCAAAATTATCATAATATTTACTTGCTTGGGAAGCAGTGAACATAGTGGTTGGGAGCAGGAAAACATAAAGAAGTGTATCTGTGTGACCTTGGATGAGTTACTTAACCTCTCAAAGCCTTAATTTCATCATCTGTAAAATCCTAATAGTAATGATGAGGAAATGGGAGTGAAGTTTACAGAGTAGTTACTGATACAATAAAGAATCCTCGACCTTACTTTATATGTCACATGTAACTCTTAGTTGCACTTCTCAGAACTGTTGAACATATCCTGGGAAATTCTGGCCTTGTTAATGGACTGACTAATTGATGATAAGAGAATAGATTCACACCCCACCTTTTTTTCTCAGAGTTTTAACTTAGGAAGTTGCTTCTTTCTGGAGACAGGATTTGACCTTTCACATTTCTGAACTGATGAAGTTTATGTAGTTAAACTTCTCTAACTAATAATAAGTTATGAATTATTAGTACTTGGCTGACAGTAAGATGACCATGTAATTCATCATATATGCTGGGACAATTCTGAGAGCAAAAGGAGGAATCATTGATGGTCAAAACAACAGCTGTAAATAGGATATGGCCCAGGCAAAATGAGAGACCTAATCACTATAATGAATAATCTGAAATCATAACCAATTTTGGAAATCAGGTGACCTGAATCTCTAGGAATCTGCGAGTTGCTGAGTGAAATTTAACAGCTATGTAATTGAGCAGAAACCCAACTGCCTGAAGTCACCAGGCTTCAAATTTCTTTAGGGTAAGATTTCTTTCCTTGCCTTAACTTTGAGTCTCTATTATTCAGTGTGTAGTAGATACTGAATATTTTTTTAAAAATTCACTTAGCATTTAGTTCAACAGATATTTATTAAGCACCTGCTGTATGCCAGATGAGCTTCCCTGGTGGCTCAGTGGAGTCTGCCTGCCAGTGCAGGAGACATGGGTTCAATCCCTGGGTCAGGAAGATCCTCTGGAGAAAGAATAGCAACTCACTTCAGTATTCTTGCCTGGGAAATCCCATAGGCAGAGGATCCTGGCGCGCTGCAGTCCGTGGGGTAGCAAAAAGGGTCGAACAGGACTTAGCACGTAAACAACAGTGACAGTATGCCAGATACTGTTCCAGGGACTGTATATATAGAAGTAAACAAGCTAGCCTGCCTGCTGCTCTTACACATACATATGCCAGACAAAAGATAAACAATAAAGAAGTAAGCAAGTGCACAAATAAGAATGATTGCACTAAGCTCTATGAAGACCAAACAGGATGGTGTGATGAAGCATAGGAAGGTGGGGGTCAAACCCAGAGGCCTGGCATCACCTCTCTAATGAGCTTAAGTCGTCAATGGTGAGAATGAATCAGCCATGAGAAGGTCCGTTTGAAAACAAGGGGACAGACAGTGGAAAAGTTACATCCAGGGAAAGAACTCAGCAGGTGGAAGGAACAGAAGGAAGTCTGGAGTCAGTGGGCCCATTGAAGGAGGAAGAAAATAGACAGGATCATAAAACTTGGATTTCATCCTAAGCGAAACAGATAGACACAGGAGACTGTGAATCAGGGTAATGACTTGATTATTTGAATGAACGAATGAATGGTTCCAGTTCTAAATTTTCACCTTTCCTTCCACTAACTATGAAACTTTGATGAAACTGCTTATCTCCCTTGAGATTTTCAGATCTAAATGAAACCTAAAGGCCTTTGTGTGCTAAGTCACTTCAGTCGTGTCCAACTCGGCAACCCTATGGACTGCAGCCTGTCAGGTTCCTCTGTCCCTGGGATTTCCCAGGCAAGAATACTGGAGTGGGTTGCCATGCCCTCCTCCAGGGGATCTTCCTGACCCAGGGATTGAACCTACATCTCATTATGTTTCTTGCATCGCCAGGTGGGTTCTTTACCACTAGTGCCACCTAAAGTCCTAGGAAAAGAGTAAAGAGTAAAGTCACTCAGTTGTGTCCGACTCTTTGCGACCCCGTGGACTGCAGCCCACCAGGCTCCTCAGTCCATGGGATTCTCCAAGCAAGAATATCCTAGGAGAGACTAAAATTTTAGATTGCAATGAAAGATTTTCCCTAAGGAAAGCACTCATTTGGAAGACATGTAGCCCCATCTAGGGAAGCATGCATTACCTAATGTCCTATCTTTTGTTATTCTTCATGTTTCCTATTACTCTCTCCTTTCTCTAACCCCTAGGTTCAAGAGAAGAGAAAAAATGGACAAACGTTTCAATATGGATTGGTTAATATTCAATACATCATGTACATTCAGCATTCAGTTGCTCTCAAATTCAAACTGAATTCAAAATTCAGTTAAGAATTTTGAACTTAAGAATTCTTTCCTCTCTGGTGAACTCTTTACATATTATACAGAAGCAGCCCCTCTCATACTACATCCCATCTAACACAAAAAGGGTTGATTCCAGGCCTAGCTGCTGCTGCTGCTGCTAGGTCACTTCAGTCATGTCTGACTCTGTGTGACCCCATAGATGGCAGCCCACCAGGCTCCCCCCGTCCCTGGGATTCTCCAGGCAAGAACACTGGAGTGGGTTGCCATTTCCTTCTCCAATGCATGAAAGTTGAAAGTGAAAGGGAAGTCACTCAGTCGTGTCTGACTCTTAGTGACGCCATGGACTGCAGCCCACCAGGCTCCTCCATCCATGGGATTTGCCAGACAAGAGTACTGGAGTGGGGTGCCACTGCCTTCTCCATCCAGGCCTAGAGGGAGGGCTAATTGAGAGACAATAGCCATCTAGGGATGGCGGAGACCTGATAAACAACAATAGCTCTGTATTCTTTCTATGAGCACTGGACTACGAGTCAGGACATTGACTTTTAGCCCCAGCTAAACGAATGCACTGTCTGACCTTGGGCAAACACTGAATTTTTCCCCTTAGTTTCATCCCTACAAAGGAATGATATTATCTGCCTTCTTTAAGTACTGCGAGAAGGCTGCTAAGAAACTCATGTGCTCTCTACTTTTGAACATTCTTCTTTAGAAACACATCAGGCAACCCCTCTGCCTCCCTATTCAGGTTCAGTGTATTTATGGAGATCTGAGCTCACAGTGAAATATTGTAAAGGCATAGTCCTAATTGTTTATTTGTGATTGCCTGCCTTTCCTAAGACGCCAGAAGAAGTGTTTGAAGGAGCAAGTGTGTCCTGAGGAGGAAGCCCAGGTCTCTTACAGGCACTGTCAACAGAGTCAAGAGATGACTTAAGAAAATGTTCAGGATGTCTTCAGAGACATTATGTCAGAAAATATGAGTATGGGTCATAGGCATTCTGTTTGAGAATTTTGAATGATGGTGGATATGAAGTAGCTTCAAATACATGAAGTTTAATATAAAATAATAACAAGGTGTAAAAATTGTGACCTGCTCTGTACTGAAGGGTGCCACTTTCACAGTGATCCCTTTTGGAGATGGTCACTTAGCTAGTCTTATGTAACATCAGCCAAATAGGAGACAATTATTATTATTATTATTACTATTGGAGAAAGAGGAATTGAGGAAAGAAAGTTGATAAAAAGTCAGTGGATTGAACTTGTTGTTTGGGAAGAATTTGTCCATCAACGGCATTCCAATAAGCTGTGTAGGCTGTTTGGTAAGGGTACTCTGGCCCAGGTTGCAGAATTTGGTCCTGCTTTTCCTCATTAATGCTGACTGCTAATACGATTTACTGCTGCTGTGTGGACTTAGCCTTCACCCTTTAACTGACAGGAAATGACACAGCTGTGTGAATGTGGAATAAGTCATTGCCCAACTGATCATCCTTTTCTCTGTTTACAGAAAAGAATTCGACAAAGAATTTGTTGCATTCTTTAGAAACCCAGGTCACACAATTTTGGTTCTGTATATTATAAGGCACATATAGCTCTTTCCAACTGCCCCTGCCAAGCTTCAGTGTCATTGATTCTTGATGACATTTCTTTTATAATTCAGGATCTCCTGAGGCTAGAACAAAAGATTAACATTCAAAGAATCAACACAGGATGATAAGACTCATTGATACTACTAAACATGCAGATATACTCTATATCAGTTTGTCAGTGCAACATGAAAACTATTTAAGGAACTTCCCCAAGAAAAAACTTTAAAAGAATGAGTTCTTTATAAATGGTTGTCTTTGAAAAACATGTAGTGTATTCAAAAGATATACCGTTTTCAGTGTTGCAAGAGTAGTCGAAGAAAAGCAAAGAATATTACTGAACAGTAATCAGGCCATCTTTCATACATGACCAGAGCTTCTTTGCCAATCTGATGAGATACACAGAACTGAGGTCCTGATGGTTATGCCCATGGTCAAGGGCCATTCAATATTTTAATCCAAGACTAAAAAGATGGAGTCACAGATGACTTATCAAATTTCTGGAAAAATCCTTTGTGGACATTCTTGTCCCTTATGTTGAAATACTTTAACAAAGGAAATGTGGAAACGTCATTGAGGTTAGTGTTTGTTTACTGAAAAGGCAGTTGTTGTTAGATCAAACTTATAAACAAAACACTTAGTAACCACTCTTTTATTATTTCTGAGCTCAAAGTGAGGAAATGGGAAATAATTGGTTAGAGCAACTTGAAAGGACTCATTAACTTAGGGAAAGACAGAGAGAGTAGATTTTCCCTCAGTTTGCTGACCAGAAGCTCTCAATTTATGTTTGGGCAGAAGGTTACTATTTTGGTAAATAAAACCAACCAGTCAACAAATAAAATTCACAGATGTTTTCTGTGCCTAGAACTAGTAGTTGAATTGCAACAATTTTGTTGACAAACCTATAAAAAGATGTTTGGGCCTGTTTCTCAGTCTGTACTATTTATTTAAAAGTTGAGTGCTTTAAATGGGATTCTAATAGAATTTGAATCATTCATGATCCATGAACAAAGATTATAATGGATCACTAGTGATTCTAGACCCAGAATTTGAGGATCACCACTCCAGACCAGGTGTTTAGGGATGAGAGATGTTTCCTTTTGACAACTGATTTGACTTCAGCAGAGTAGATTTAGTACTTTAGATCATAAACTCAGTGGTAAAGAATCCATAGGAAACACAGGAGACATGGGTTTGACCCTGGGTCGGGAAGATCCCTTGGAGTAGAAAATGGCAACCCACTCCAGTATTCTTGCCTTGGAAATCCCATGGACAGAGGAGCCTGGTAGGCTACAGTCCATGGGGTCGCAAAGAGTCAGACATAACTGAAGCAACCTCACAGCACGCAGCACACAGTACTTATCAAAGAGTTTATGACTGTTAAAGACTGTAAAAATATGACAATATAAATTCTCTCTTCCTTTTTGTTGAAGAAATGGAGAAAAATTATTTCATTTGCTTTCACTGATTTATTCAATATGTCTTATGTTCTTTTCCTAAAAGATGCTTTCAGTTAAATATTCTTTACTTCCAAGGTGTAAGTTAAAACCCCAAATCTTATTCTTTCCTTTGAAGGAAACCACTTTGAAGGAAGAAGGCATTCTGGAAAATGTACCCAAAATAGTATTCAAGAATATCTAAGACAATGAAGGTTCAGATAAAGTTTTGCAACCACCAGTTTTTGAAAACATATATAAGGGAGAAGATTATTCCTTTACCTCTGGCCAACAAGAATCTTGCCTTCTATAAACATCTTCTAGTCTTGAGGGTCCTCTGGGTCCTCCTTCTTCCCTCTGACCTCCAAGGAATCCTAAGAGGCACCGCTTTTTACCAATGCTGGCTATTACTCATTGAGAGCTGTTGAATGTGATTATGAACTATAGTGCCTTCAAACTGTCCACATGACTAGAGGTCAAATGACTCACAGCTATCTGATCCTGGCACTTAACCAAGACTACTCTATGGGTCACATCATTGTCACCAAACCACTACAGACTGGCTATAGGTTAAAAGAATAAGCAAGCATTATGAGCAAGCATTGGTGTAGTGTCTGGAAACTAGAAAGATATGTAAGTTGTCTTGGAAAAAAAAGTCCTGTCTTGTGCTTTAAAGGCAAAGAGGAGGTCCTAATACATCAATAATGTAATTCATCTTAATTATAACTGAGAGCAAAAGGCTACCATCAGCACACTGTATGTAGCCATTGATCTTAATAAATATTTACTGAGGATTTATGCCAGTGCACTTTGTTCTGGCTTATAGCCTCCATGCTGCTTCTGAAAATGCCCCATGGTGCTTCTACACTGTCACAGCAATGCTATGGAATCAATCCAATGACTATTCTCAGGAGTCCCCCCTTGTCATCAAGTCCTGCATAGATGTCTAGATTCATATTAGACGAGGTCGCTAAAGTCTCTTAACACATTGGAACCAGGGCACTTATGGTGGTTCATATATAATTAAAACAGACATTCGAAACCAAGTTTCAAAGTACATCATAAATCTTGCCATGATGAGAAAAGAAGAAAATTAGGGAAAATATGAATGTATTTATTTTTATTAAAAAACAAGAACTAGAAAGAAAGGCTGGTATTAGCATCCTAAAGAAAGGCTTATTTATTATAATGTACAATGGAAGGCATTCAACTTTGATTCATTTTCCCAAAAAGCTGACTAGCTGTTGCCCAATTAATATATCCTGGAAATGTTCCAGAAGTGATGCCTTCCATATGCACACACAAATTCACAGTGTTGCTCCCTGCCTCCCCTGCTGAGTTCTCTGTGTTTGCAGCAGTCTTGGGGAGTGCTACCTGGCCTACACTTAGTCAGAGGACCTGGAAGTCAGGTCAAAAGATGGAGGAAAGAGAATCAGCAGACTTTGCAGTTCTCTGGAGCTCACCTACTGAGCCATCCATGAACTGTATGACCTCCTGAGGCTTCCTAAACTGACTGGTACTGACAGAAATTCTCACAGGACTCTGAAACACATCAAGGTGAATGACGAGGGAAACTCTGGAAACAGAAAATCTTGTTCTGTAACAGTCCAAAATGTCTGTGCCAAGGATAAGAGAGGAAGTCCTTCTGAGAGTCCATGATTTGGATAATTCCAGGCCCCCCGGTACTCACTATTACCCCGCATACAGTCCTGTGACACTGTTTCTTACCCTGAGGAAAGTCAGTTTGCATTAAAATATAAACAGGTCATCAGATGGTGGACCCAGTCATCAAAAGAAATCTAGGAGAAAAACATGGTCTCTAGGTTTTCTAAAATTACACAGGAGTAAAAACAATGAGGTTATATTTTGGAGGGTAAAATTTTGCTTACATCTTGAAAATATAAATGACCCTCACATTGTTTTTTTTTTTTTTAAGCCCAATGAAATTACTATGTTTAAACTCAGTGCAAATGAACAGTTGTGTTCACCTCATGGTGCAATTCAGTGATGCACTGCATTCCCCTCTCTGGTCTTAAAACCTCTGTGGAGAAGAGACTGGAAGACCCTGAAACGCAGTTCCTTGTCATAAAACTCTTTCTCAGTCATGAGCCAGCCCTCATGGACTTGGGCACAGTTACGCACTTTCTCTTCTGTTCTAGAGCTGGTTCCAGTGTCTATCAGATGGAGTATTAAAGGGACTGAGGGAGACTGAGGAACGTATGCGCCAAATGGGCCACTCACTTCTGAACTTTGAAAACAGCGGGTAACTGTGTGAGAGACATGCCCATATAACGATTTCACATAGTGTTAGAAATATGGATATTTTGATTACCACTAACTAGCTTGGTGATCATGGGCAAATATTTAACCTTTCTGGATGTCAGTTTCTCCACCGGTAAAACTAGAGAGCTGACCTAGATGATGTCTGAGATCTTGAACAGCTTTACAGTGCATGGCTTATGACTCAGACTGTATTTTAGATTAGTGGGAAGAACCACATCCCCATTGCCCGCCTTCCATCACCCTATAGCACTTGGCTCCCAACGTAGGGCTACAAATTCAATTTCTATGACACAGATACTCTTATTCAGGTTATATATTTCTTCTTGTATCCATTTTGGAAATAACATTTTCAAGGAATTTGTCTACTTCATCTATATTGTTGAAATTGTTGGTACAGAGCTATTCATAGTATTTTCTTATTATTCTTCTAATGTCTATAGGATCGATGGGGCTAGCCCTTCTTTCATTCTTGATTTTGGTATTTTTTCCCTATCTTTTGTTTTTGATTAATTTTGGATAAAGGTTTCAATTGTATTAATTTTTTTTGAAAGAACCAATTTTCAATTCTTCCAAATGTTAACTTTATTATTATTTGTGATTCATTTCATTGATTTCTGCTCTTACCTTTATTATGTCCTTTCTTCTACTTACTTGGGGCTTAATTTGTTTTTCTATAATTTTAGGTGAAAGGGTAAATAATTATAGAGATCTTTTTGTTTTTTTTAATACAAGTATTTAAAGCTATGACCTTCCTTTTAAGTACTCTTAGCTGCAACTTACAAATTTCAATGTGTTGTATGTTTTTATTGTTCCATTCCAAATATTTTCTAAATTTTCTTGTGACTTCTTTGGCTGATGAATCATTTAGTAATATTTCCTAATATCCAAATATTTGGAGGAATTTATTGATATCTTTTTGTTATTGATTTCTAATATAATTTTGTTGGGGTGAGATAAAATACTCTGATTTCAATCCTTTTAAATATATTGAAAGTCTTTAATAGGTTACATATTGTCTTTGTGTTTAATATTCCACATATTCTTAAAGAGAATGTATATTCTGCATCTGTCAGATGTGGTATTCCAGAAAAGTCTATTAGGTAACTTGTCAGTGCCATTCAAATCTTATATATTGCTATTGACTTTTAAAAAATTTATTTGTTTTATCAACTGCAGACAGTTGGCTGTTAAAGTTTCCCATGATGATTATGATTATCTATTTCCCTATATGTTTCTGTCAATTTGTGTTTCATTTACTTTGAAGCTTTATTATTAGCTGTATTATATTCAAAACTGCCATATTAGTATTTTTACAAATTCAATTTTTATTATTATAAAATACCCTTCTTTAACTTGGGTAATACCTCCTATTTGAAGCCTATTTTAACGTAAATACAAACTAGCTTTCTTTTGATTAGTGTCTGGATGGTGGTTTTTTCCCCTTATCTTTTTATTTTTAAACTATTTATGACTCTATATTTAAAGTGTGCTTTATATTGTCAGCATACAGTTGGGTTTGTATTATTTTCTATTCTGATAATTCCGTTTTTACCTGGAGAACTTATCCCATTTACATTTAATATAGTAAATTATACAGTTCAATTGGGCTATGATTTTGGGGTTGCTTTTATTCTTTCATGTTCCTGCCATGCTGTTTCTTTTTGTCATATATTACCTAAGCAGGTTCCTAGGATTCATCCTATCAACTTGGACTGCTTTTCTGTCTGTCAAAGGAAGTATATCAATAGAATGTATACACGCTAAACATAATCAAATAAACAGGGAGAGGAAAATAAGTCAGTTGGGAACATAGGCTCAGGATGAGTCACACAACTTATGGTTACTATGCAGAAAGATCTTATCAAAGGATCAGAGTCAATACTGGTGGCAATTGTCTGGGACTAGCACCAGCTCTGATACTGCTAAATATTTTCCTTAGTGATTTGTGAGAAATATAATTAAGGGAGCAAATGATGCACTGTCAGGTGGAAAGGTTAGCTAGTCCATGGTTGCCCAGGTTATAATAATGAAATAATATGTTGGAGGAATAATCAGTAACAAACAAAATGAGTGTTATTTAGGTAAATCTTCAGCTGATACCCTTAAAAACAAAGCTAAACATATTTTCAAAGCTAATAAGGATGAACAAAATTAGCAGAAAAAGTCTTGAGGTTAACATGAATAATCACATGATTCTTTTACCACTGAAGTCCAACAACTTACAAATATTATTATGAGGCTAAGATTCATAAATAATAATAAAGAAAGTCATATGGTGATCTAACTTCCATATTTAACATCAGCATGCTGTGTCCAGTTCTAAATTCCCTAATTAACCTGGAAGAACTAGTTCGATTTCTGGGAAGTATCAGGACTTTAATTTTAGAGCTAGACTCAGAGATAAATCTGTCCAAACTTCCAACACTTTATTAATGATGAAACTCACAAAGGTTGAAGTGTTTCATCCAAAGGCATAGTATGTGGCAGGACTGTAACTAGTGCCCTAACTTTTAATCTTTTGCCTATTGCTTCTTCTAGCTCACAAATGAATATGGGATTTTGAAATCAGAGGAGATGAGGAAAGTGAGGTTATTCAGTATAGAGGAAGGAAGTGCAAGGAAGTGAGATTATTCATTATAGAGAAGAAAATGTTTATGTACAATACCTATCATAAGCCTGTGAAGATTTATTATTTAAAAAATGATGACCAGACACTCTTGGTCTCCTTTAACCAGGGACTTCATTTCCATGGATGACTAAGGAAAATAATATGCACAATGAAGCGCTATGGAAGGAATTTAGGAAAGGCATAGCAAGAACCATTACTTATTAGTATGGTAACTCATGATATTTCTTCCCTAGAGGTTTGATTTTTTTTTAAAGTAGGATATGTTTCACCTGTCTAGAATGGTCACCTCTACAGATGGGAGGATCTTGTTTAAGATCCCTAAACTTCCATATTAGATCATTTTTATTTGCCCTTAATTTGTGCCTGTTTATTATTCTCTTGCAAGATCTTACTCCAAGAAAGAGAAATACAGCTTGAAACCAATGACACATTCTTGTTCTTAGTACCATCCAGTACCATTTCCAGAGTGAGCCACCTCCCTGCTGAGCCTTTACTGTAAGTTCGCCACTGTATCTTTACTGTAAATGAAAAGGGCTGTGGTGTTAGGTGAGACAGTTTATCTAAGCATGCCCTTGGCTGACCAAAATGTATTCTCAAGAATCGGAGAGTACACCACTACTTGTGAGCAGCAGATGGAATTCTTCATGAATACTATGTCAAAATTAAAAATGTTAAGTAACAAACTGTTCAAAAGTGTAATTCGCTACTAGCTTACTGGGGAAAGAAAAACCCAGATATCCATTCATCATGAGGTTTGAATGGATACTACAAACCATGTGAAAAACTACAATTAAAAGTCATTATCTGTGGTGGGTTTTGCTTATAGGGCCAATGCTTTTTAAATGGAAATTTCAAATAACATTAAAATCTATATTATATAATTTCAGACATATAGACTTGGAACAACCTTAATGATCCTCTTAGAAATTCAGAGATTGATTTTTGTTGTTACTTTGCTCTTCTGTGCTACAATTAAAACAATATCTTTGATAGTTGGGAGTAAATTAAAATTCTTTCTTAGGCAGTACTTTTCAGTCAAGAAAAATAGCTGTTTTAGTTTATTTCAAGGTTGATTCTTTTCCATTATGGAAGAGTGTTCACAAGTGATTTTGACAATGGCCACACAGCCAAATCATTATTTTTCTTAAAGAAAAATAATGCACCTCTATAAGAGATAACAAAATGAGAACCAATCAAGGAAAGTAAATGTTTGTTTATTTCTCTAGAACACATGTGGAGATCATTTGACTTGTCCTCATCCCAGATAATTTACAAAGGAAGACAAACAATTATTCTATAACACCCAGTAATTTGGAATGGTTTTGGTGTTTTTATAAATATCTCATATTTTATGTTGTTTTTCCATCGAGTAATATGCACCCATTATTGGATATTATAGTGTATTTTGCTATCCTGTGGAATCTGTGGCATACATTATTTAGGCCCAATCTTATTCTCCACAGAGAGGAGGAGTTATGTGTAGTGGACTGGGTAAGAGATTGAATGGTGGAATTGGGGGAGCTGGCTTCATTGCCATGCCCCTCTCCTCCAGGGGATCTTCCCAACCCAGGGATTGAACCCACATCTCCTGCACTGGCAAGTGGATTCTTTACCACTGAGCCATCTGGGAAGCCCCCATCCTCTTGCAACTTAAAAACAAATAATTTAGCTCTGGCCAACAAGAAACTCTCAAATAATCCTCCTCTGGACTTCATTTACTTCCTGTGAATGAGCTCTATAGATAAGTCAATTATACTTTAGCTTCTCTGTGCTTGTGGATGGTGTCTCAATTACATTCTTTAGATTCTAGTAACATTCATCTCTGACTTATGTATTATTATCATTTTTTACTTGTCCCTATACTCATTCACTCTGAAAGAAGGCAGAACAACCCCTACAAAACCAAGAAAGCTGGTAGTGATGATATTGCAGCCCCACAGGATACCCCACAGTATTCTCCACCCTGGAGGGAACACCTGTACCCTTCTCTATCTTGGACAGAATGAATCTTAAGAGATCATCTTGAGTGTCTGTAAATAGATAGACTTTGCCATTGTTTAGTTTAAAATTACACATGTGGTATACATCGTGTTGTGCTAAGTCGGTCAGTTAGGTCTGACTCTTTGTGATCCGATGGTCTGTAGCTCGCCAGGCTTCTCTTCTGTGGAATTCTCTGGGCAAGAATACTGGAATGGGTTGCCATTTCCTTCTCCAGGGGATCCTCCTGACACCAGGGATCAAATCCACATCTCTTTTGTCTCCTGCATTGACAGGCGGGTTCTTTACCATTAGTGCCACCTGGGAAGCCTGTGATATACATTGGCTGAATATTAACTAGGGTGATACCAGGGTCAGACCTTCCCTTTGCACCCCAATAGAGTGGGGTTTTCTTAGTGTTAGATGCCATGATTTCCAGATAGTTAAGTGTTTGCGAAGAATAGCACTAGAGGACTATTTTGAGGACTCCTGTGGACCTCTGACATATTTTATTCATTTCTCTGTACTTTTAATAAGCATGGAGAATGTCTTAGTTAGCTTGGGCTGCCATAAAAAAGACTACATGTCTTGAACTATAAAAATTTATTTTCTGATAGCTCTGGAGCCTAGAAAGTCCAAGATCAATGTTTGAATGGGTTCCATTTATGGCGAGATCTTTCTTTCTTTTGTGTAGGTGGTCATCTTCTTGCTGTATCCTTACACGGCCTCCTCTGTGTGCATGGAGACAGAGAGAGAAAAAGGAGACAGGCAGAGAGAGAGAGACTTCTTCCTCTTCTTATACATTCCTCAGTTCTAGCAGACTAGTGACCCAACTTTGTGATCTCATTTCAATTTAGTTACCTCCTTAAGAGTCTATCTCCAAATACAGTCACAGTGGGGGTTAGGAGTCAACATGTGAGTTTGGGGGGCACAATGTAGTCCAAAGTAGAGAATAAATATGGAGATTTACTGGCATTGTCTTAATTTCGAAAAGATAATGAAAAAGGCAATTATTTAAATGTAACTTGTTTTTTTTACCTTTGATAGATTTTTTAAAGGTAAAGTACTTTTGTATCTCTGCTTGACTTCGGTAGCCTTTTGATATTTCATAAATCTGAAAGTGACCTTCTTACATCACCAGTTGTAGTTTTATAGTCTTTAGAGAATCTACGTGGAAAGCAAAAGGAATTAACATCCTATTATATGGTCAGAGCTTCCCTGATGGCTCAGACGTAAAGAATCTGCCTGCAATGCAGGAAACCTGGGTTTGATTCCTGGGTCAGGAAGATCCCCTGGGAAGATCCCTTGAGAAGGAATGGCAACCCACTCCAGTATTCTTGCCTGCAGAATTCCATGGATGGAGGAGCCTGTCAGGCTACAGTCCATGGGGTCACAAAGATTCAGACACAGCTGAGTGACTAACACATACATGTGGCCAGAGAGACTCAGTATAAACTGTAAAACTCACGAAACTGAAGTCTAAACAGAATCACAAACAAACAAGTAGCTGAGGCACTTTTGCAACCTTGACCAGCCTTCGGACTCTCGCTAAACTTTTCTTTCCTCAGTAACTCATCCACAGTCCTTGCTCCTATCCAGGTTCTTTTAAAGTCCAAAAATAAATGTAGAACTCTTCCGCATTTAAGGTGTAACTCGAACCTATAGTTGAAGAAATTATTGTGCCTGTGAAGCGGTGGCAGAACTTTGACCTTATGAATTAATCCAATAAATCTGAATTTCAAAGTGAGGTAGAGATTCCTAGGAATTCTGTGGGTCATAAGATGACCTTATTTAGGAGAATAAGTAATGTAATAATATATAGCCACAAAGAGAAAGATATCGACTCTGGACTGAAGCAATTTATTTAACACTTGAAGTTGTTGGCATGTTTAGCAATCATCAGAGAGACCAGAATACTGATAAAGTATTATATGGGTTAATTTACAAAATGTATTCTTAGCAGTTATCTAATAAACAACATTTGTCATTGATTGGGTATCTGCTGGCATAATTGCTCTGCTTTCCAAATAGAGACAAGTTTCCAATGTCACATAAAGTATTTTAAATTACTATGAAACAAACATGCATTGTCTCATAAACTTAAGATTTTATAACAAGGGCAAAATAATTAAAATTTTTAAATCAAAATCATAGATTCTTTAAAGATAGTAAATATTTTATTTTTATTAATATATCCAAAATTATCGAGTTCCATTGTAGTGAAAGACGTCAATTCACTGCTCAGTACAGATCAGACATGAGGGTGAGAAGTTACCAAAGGAAAGGAGAGAAGAGTCCTAAATAAAAGCTTTTCCTTGCTGGACAGTCACTCAGGTGTCTTTGGGGTTTTGAAATCCACCTGCCTTCCGCATGTTAGTTTGCTTAACTGACACTTGTCTCTTGCCCCAGCCTCAGTGTCTCAGCAAGACAGGTAGAGAGAAATAAGTTCCTACATGAGCAGTGAGTTGTAAACTACTTTTGCTAATAACAGTGTAGATGAGCGCCTAGTTCAGAGGAGGTTAAATCAAGGGCATGGAGCATTCCTGCTTTGGGTGGAAGAAATCTCAACAATGTTATTGAGCCCAAATGTAATGTAAACTGCTGAAAAGCAATAATTAAACTTACACCTTTAACTTTGTTAAATGAAGTATCTAAAGGCTCCACCCCTCTGAAAAAAAGTCATGAGTGTGAGTCTGCTATAGGCAACTGCAATGATTATATGAGACATGTGATTTGGGATTATTTGGATTAGGAACAAATGTCATGTGTCAACTATTCAACACTCAGGGAGTATCAAGATTGTCCTAGGTCACGTTCACTATTACATAGTATCGGTATATATCAAAGAAAGTCAAAATCTCCACAGCAGGAAATCAGTTCACAATCCCTAGGTCTGTGTGTCCAAACACGTGAGAAAAATTTGACCATGCTTTCTTTTAGGTCCTATAATAATAAAGTTCTACATTATAAAATTTCCCTAACTGCTATTTATAAGGAAAATATTGTCTTATAGGCCAAGTGGAGGAGTTAAAATGAACTATATTGGGAAAAAAAAATCAAGATTTTTATGATACAATGGCAACAAACCATAAGCAAAGAAACAGAGACATCATTCAACTTAAAGACACAGAAGACTGATGGTTAAAAAACAATCGGGCATTAAATTCAGCATTTCTGTTATGGTTATGAAGATTGTAAAGAAGAATCTATATTCTCATGCCTTTTAAAACATTTGACTAATAGGCGTGTGTGCCTATTTGTGTACGTTTCAAGCCTTCCCTTTAACTCAGCCTCAGATTCAGCTCCTGCTTCCCATCGTTATGTGGGTTTGTCTTGTAATGTAGATTATAAGACTCTCTCTGGCAGACCCTATCTGCTGTGGTACACACCTGTCTCGAGCACTCGACATACCAGACCAGCCTATCAATGAGGAAGTCAGAGTCCCTTTACTAATTGATTTTTACTGGAGAACTGATGGGTAATCTTCCTGGGAGAATTGATTCTTCCCAAAGAGGAAAGATGACTCTTCTGGAGAAGAGTTTGCTTTCTCTACCTTGCTCTGCTGACTTGGCACTAACAGAATTATTTGAAGCAGCCCAAAGCATCACCAGTCTCCCGTCACCTCCAGTTCTGTAGATACAACATGCAATCACCTAGAGCCATCTCAGTTAAGTGAGCATGACTGTCCCAATTAGGTAGGAGTCCTCACTATTAAGTATTATTAGACTTAATTTGGTGCCCTAGGAAAATCCTTGATGAAGCCCATCCCACTAAGGGCAGGGCATTGCAAGTCCACAGCAACATGCTCAGAACACACTTCTACAGTAACATTTATTAAGTCTCAAATGATACCATTTGGTGACATAGTCAGGGTAATAGAAACACCAGCCATAGAGTTGAAAAGAACTGTAGACATGGCATCACCTCTGACCCTGTCCCTTTACAGGTAAGGAAATAAAAATCCATGGTGGTGTGGTTTATTAGTATGGAAATAAGACTATTTCCGACTCTTCTAGCCAAGAGCTCTTCACACAATACCATCATACATCCTATGTATGCCAGTGACTGAAAGAACATCTTGAAAGCTGTGATCTCTCAATATGGTTGTGTAGGTGGTGGTCAGCTCTTTAGTTCTTCTTTGCTTTCTGCCATAAGGGCAGTGCCATGTGCATATCTGAGGTTATTGATATTTCTCCCAGCAATCTTAATTCCAGCTTGTGCTTCATCCAGCCCAGCATTTTGCATAATGTACTCTACATATAAGTTAAGTAAGTAGGGTGACAATAAACAGCCTTGACGTACTCCTTTCACGATTTGGAACCAGTCTGTTGTTTCATGTTCAGTTCTAACTATTGCTTCCTGACCTGCATACAGATTTCTCAGGAAGCAGGTCAGGTAGTCTGGTAGTCTCATCTCTTTCAGAATTTTACACAGTTTGTGGTGATCCACACAAGGCAATGGCACCCCACTCCAGTACTCTTGCCTGGGAAATCCCATGGGCGGAGGAGCCTGGTAGGCTGCAGTCCCTGGGATCACGAAGAGTCGGACATGACTGAGCGACTTCCCTTTCACTTTTCGCTTTCATGCAGTGGAGAAGGAAATGGCAACCCACTCCAGTGTTCTTGCCTGGAGAATCCCAGGGACGGGGGAGCCTGGTGGGCTGCTGTCTATGGGGTCACACAGAGTTGGACACTACTGAAGTGACTTAGCAACACAGTCAAAGGTTTTGACATAGTCAATAAAGCTGAAGAAGATGTTTTTCTGGAACTCTCTTGCATTTTCAATGATCCAAGAGTAGTTGGCCATTTGATCGCTGGTTGCTCTGCCTTTTCTAAATCCAGATTGAACATCTGGAAGTTCACAGTTCATGTACTGTTGAAACCTGGCTTGAAGAATTTTGAGCATTACTTTGCTAGCGTGTGAGATGAGTGCAATTGTGCAGTAGTTTGAGCATTCTTTGGCATTTCCTTTCTTTGGGACTGGAATGAAAACTGACCTTTTCCAGTCCTGTGGCCACTGCTGAGTTTTCCAAATTTGCTGGCATATTGAGTGCAGCATTTTCACAGCATCATCTTTTAAGATTTGAAATAGCTCAACTGGAATTCCATCACCTCCACTAGCTTTGTTCATACTGATGCTTCCTAAGGCCCACTTGACTTTGCATTCCAGGATATCTGGCTCTAGGTGAGTGATCACACCTTTGTGGTTATCTGAAGATCTTATATATATATATATATATATATATATATATATATACTTAAGGGCTGTTGGTGACCCTCATTCTCCACTCCAGAACTGCTGGTGCTAACCCACATCAACCTGCTAAGATCACCTGGACGCTTTGTAATGGACTAACCCATGAGGTACTCAATTTGACTACTGGACAGTTCAAGTGATGATACTGAGACAACAATATCAGGCAATGTCTCAGAATGAAGAGGAGGATTCCTCTCCATGATCAAAGGACAGGGGGAATGTTGGGACCTAACAAACGCCATGATAGGCTTCAGGGACTAAGGTAGGCCTCACGGGAAAAGCTGAGTCATTGCCCATTGAGGTCATCCCCATGGATGCCAGGACTTGTCCAATCAGCATACTCCCCGTAACCTGGTTTGAATCTATCAGGACATAAAAGACATTCCCCCAAGGAAGCCTGCACGCGCGAAAGACCAGCCAATTAATAAATACCAGGAAACCCCTGCAGCCAATCCACCCTTGCCAACTCTCTGTCTTTGTTCTAAACCTATAAATACTGCTGTAATTCTGGGCTCAGCGCTCTTGCTCCACTCCGCATTGGATGTGGCAGGAGCCCTAGCTCGAGCTAGAAATAAAACCCCTTCATGCTTTTGCATTGCCGTGGACATCTTATTCTCTCAGTTTTGGGGACTCGGACTTTGGGCATAACATTCTGTGGTCATGAAGATCTTTTTAGTATAGTTCTTCTGTGTATTCTTGCCACCTCGTCTTAATATCTTCTGCTTCTGTTAGGTCCATATCATTTTTATCCTTTATTTTGCCCATCTTTGCATGAAATATTCCTTTGGTGTCTCTAATTTACTTGAAGAGATCTCTAGTCTTTCCCATTCTATTCTTTTCCTCTATTTCTTTGCATTGATCTCTGAGGAAGGCTTTCTTATTTCTCCATGCTATTCTTTGGAACTCTGCATTCAAATGGGTATATCTTTCCTCTTCTCCTTTGCATTTCACTTCTCTTCTTTTCTCAGCTATTTGTAAGGCCTCCTCAAACAACCATTTTGCCTTTCTGAATTTTTTTTTTTCCTTGGGAATGGTCTTGATTACTGCCTCCTGTATAATGCCATGAACCTCTGTTCATAGTTCTTCAGGCACTCTGTCTATCAGATCTAATCCTCTGAATCTATTTCTCACTTCCACTGTATAATTGTAGGAGATTTTATTTAGGTCATACCTGAATGAGTCTACTGGTTTTCCCTACTTTCTTCAACTTAAGTCTGAATTTGGCAATAAGGAGTTCATGATCTGAGCCACAGTCAGCTCCCAGTATTCTTTGTGCTGACTGTATAGTACTTCTCCATCTTTGGCTGCAAAGAATATAATGAATCTGATTTCAGTATTGACTATCTGGTGATGTCCATGTGTAGAGTCTTCTCTTTGTTGTTTGAAGAGGGTGTTTGTTATGACCAGTGTGTTCTCTTGGCAAAACTCTGTTAGCCTTTGACCTGCTTTGTTTTGTACTCCAAGGCCAAATATGCCTGTTACTATGGGTATTTCTTGACGTCCTACTTTTGCATTCAAGTCCCCTATAATGAAAAGGACATCTTTTTTGGGTGTTAGTTCTAGAAGGTCTTGTAGGTCTTCATAAAACCATTCAACTTCAGCTTCTTCAGCATTACTCGTTGGGGCGTAGACTTGGATTACCGTGATATTGTATGGTTTGCCTTGGAAACAAACAGATATTTTTCTGTTGTTTTTGAGATTGCATCCAAGTACTGCATTTCAGACTCTTTTGTTGACTATGATGGCTACTCCATTTCTTCTAAGGGATTCTTGCCCACAGAAGTAGATATAATGGTCATCTGAGTTAAATTCACCCATTCCAGTCCATTTTAGTTAACTGATTCCTAAAATGTTGATGTTCACTCTTGCCATCTCCTGTTTTAGTTCAGTTCAGTCGCTCAGTCATGTCCAACTCTTTGCAATCCCATGAATTGCAGCAGGCCAGGCCTCCCTGTCCATCACCACCTCCCGGAGTTCACTCAGACTCACGTCCATCGAGTAAGTGATGCTATCCAGCCATCTCATCCTCTGTCGTCCCCTTCTCCTCCTGCCCCCAATCCCTCCCAGCATCAGAGTCTTTTCCAATGAGTCAACTCTTCACATGAGGTGCCAACATACTGGAGTTTCAGCTTTAGCATCATTCCTTCCAAAGAAATCCCAGGGCTGATCTCCTTCAGAATGGACATGCAGAGTACGTCATCAGAAATGCTGGGCTGGAAGAAGCACAAGCTGGAATCAAGAGTTCTGGGAGAAATATCAATAACCTCAGATATGCAGATGACACCACCCTTATGGCAGAAAGTGAAGAGGAACTAAAAAGCCTCTTGATGAAAGTGAAAGTGGAGAGTGAAAATGTTGGCTTAAAGCTCAACAGTCAGAAAATGAAGATCATGGCATCTGTTCCCATGACTTCATGGCAAATAGATGGGAAAACAGTGGAAACAGTGTCAGACTATTTTGGGGGACACTCCAAAATCACTGCAGATGGTGACTGCAGCCATGAAATTAAAAGATGCTTACTCCTTGGAAGAAAAGTTATGACCAACGTAAATAGCAAATTCAAAAGTGGAGACATTACTTTGCCAACAAAGGTCCATCTAGTCAAGGCCATGGTTTTTCCTGTGGTCAGGTATGGATGTGAGAGTTGAACTGTGAAGTAAGGTGAGCACCGAAGAATTGATGCTTTTGAAGTGTGGTGCTGGAGAAGAGTCTTGAAAGTCCCTTGGACTGCAAGGAGATCCAACCAGTCCATCTGCTGTTTGACCACTTCCAATTTGCCTTGATTCACGGACCTAACATTCCAGGTTCCTATGCAATATTGCTTTCTATTGCACTGGACTTTACTTCCATCACCCATCACATCCACAATTGGGTGTTGTTTTTACTTTGGCTACATCTCTTCATTCTTTATGGAGTTATTTTTCCACTAAAGAGCCTCTTGATGAAAGTAAAAGAGGAGAGCTAAAAAGTTGTCTTAACCTTGGCATTCAGAAAACTAAGATCATGGCATCTGGGCCATCACTTCATGGCAAATAGATGGGGAAATAATGGAAACAATGAGAGACCTTATTTTGGGGGGCTCTAAAATTACTGCAGATGGTTAGTGCAACCATGAAATTAAAAGATGCTTGCTCCTTGGAAGAAAAGCTATGACCAACCTAGATAGCATATTCAAAAGCAGAGACATTACTTTGCCAACTAAGATCCGTCTAGTCAAGGCTATGGTTTTTCCAGTAGTCATGTATGGATGTGAGAATTGGACTACAAAGAAAGCTGAGCACCAAAGAACTGATGCTTTTGAACTGTGTTGTTGGAGAAGACTCTTGAGAGTCCCTTGGACTGCAAGGAGATCAAACAAGTCAATCCTAAAGGAAATCAGTCCTGAATGTTCATTGGAAGGACTGATGCTGCTGCTTAAACTCTAATAGTTTGGCCACCTGATAGGAAGAATTGACTCATTTGAAAAGACCCTTATGCTGAGAAAGATTGAAGGCAAGAGGAGAAGGGGACGACAGAGGATGAGATGGTTGGATATTATCACTGAATCAATGGACATGAGTTTGGGTAAACTCTGGGAGTTGGTGAGAGACAGGGAGGCCTGGCATGCTGCAGTCCATGGGGTCGCAAATAGTCGGACACGACTGAGTGACTGAACTGAAATCAATTGAAGGATGATAAAATCCTGTAACAATAAGAAAATGGTGGCTAGGAGGTGAGGAGGAGGTGAGCATCTACAGGTGAGATTTTCAGATCTGGGGGAGACAAATGTGGGATGAATGGCTGGTGAATGATGACGCTTGTCAGTGAACATACAGCCATAAGTTCGTGTGGAGGGGCTTATGACCCTGAAAAGGATCAGGACTTGGGAACTGCGGATGCTACTGAAGGTAAAGAAAGGTTGTGGGACTAACAACAGAGAAATTAAATTCTGAGCACACCCAGTTGAACTCCATTAACAGAATGCCTGGCATCATGGTATCTACCCACCACCAACTGTCCCTGTTGCCACGACCAGTGGAACCAAAGCACTCTTCCCTAAAGAAGCTGAAATAAGTGGCAGAAATTAGGGCTGATGGGGTAGCAGTTGACAGTCCAAACCAGAAGCCTTTCTGCATGCGGCTGTTTAGGGGCATCAAACTCTGAGAGTCCCTTGCCTGCCAGCTCCCCCTGGGAGAACACTGCTTGCTGAGGAGTCCTATCTTTAAGCTCAAGCTCAGAGTAAATTTGTATGTTGCCTTTTTCATAAATATGATAAGGCAACTGAGAAATAGGCATTTGTAGAAAGCCTGCAAAATGAAAGAGAAAGAAATAAAGAAAAACTTAACTTTAGAGAAAAATAAAAGAATTCAGGAAACTGAAGAGAATGAAAAATTCTCTAAATGACATCCTTAGGTAGACTCGAGCATATTACACCCATGAAAAAGTAAAACAATATGAAAAAAGGACAAAGGAGAAAAAAGAGCTCCTGGAATTAGAAAAAATTATTACTGAAATGAAAAAAACAAAAATTAAAATGTTTATAGGAAAGTATAAATAATTTCAAAAATAAAGTCAAACACTACAAGAAAGAAAATGTGAAAATATTTTTTAAAAAACAGCCCATCTAGCAAATATGTTGTCTAAATAATGTTTCAAAAAGAAAGAAAAGTAAACTTAGTTAAGAAGACATATTATCAAAAAGTAACAGAAGGGACTTCCCTGTGGAGCAGTGGATAAGAATCTGCCTGCCAATTCAGGGGGCATGAGTTCAATCCCTAATCCAGGAAGATTCCACATGCTGTGGAGCAACTAAGCTCATGGGCCACAAGTACTGAGCCCAAATTCTAGAGCCCATAAGTCACAGCATTGAAGTCCATGCACATAGAGCCTGTGCCCCGCAATAAGAGAAGCCATCAAAATGGGAAATCTGTGCACAGCAACAAAGAGTAGCCCCAGCTTGCCAAAGCCTGTGCACAGAAACGAAGATCCAGCACAGCCAAAAATAAAACAAATAAATAAATATTATTTTTAAAAAGTAATAGAAGAACATTTCTTATTGCAGAGCATGGACTTTCAGTGATATTCTTGTGAAATTTCAGAACATTGACCACAAAGAGAAATCTTTAAAGCTTCCAGAGAAAATACACATGTATGCATATATATATTTCATATTCAAAATCAAGAGAGTAACTTGCATCCATATTTTCAACAGCCACTCTGAAGGCTAAACAACAACAAAACCTCTGAAGCTGAAAATGTGATTTACAAGCCAGCCTATCAAATAAACATGGTGTCAGAATAAACTCTTTAGAGACTCAACCTCCCAAACTTTCTCAGGAGTTTTTGAAGATATTCATCAGCAAAATGGGGAAATGGACCAAGATAAAAGAAAAGCATGAGCTCAAGCAAATTGTGTATCCTTTTTTTTTTCCTTAGAGTTACAAAGGTTCTGTTTCAGGGAAGTAAAAATAACATGTTTGTTAGAAGACTGCATTAGTGATGGAGGTGTTGTTAAATTCCATAGATAAACTCTAAAACTCATAAATCAAGATATAGCAGTATATTATTTAAAGATACAGGAATAATCATCCAAAGAATAAAGGTGTTGAAAGTGGTCTGTAGGGAACTTCTGTGGTGGTCCAGTGGTTAAGACTTCATCTCCCAACACAGGGGGTGCAGGTTCAGTCCCTGGTTAGGGGCCTAAGATCCCACATGCCTCATGGCCAAAACACTAAAACATAAAACAGAAGCAGTGTTGCAATAAATTCAATAGAGACTTTAAAAATGATCCACATCCCCCAAAAAAATCTTAAAAAGAAAGAAAATTGGCTTTAAAAAAGTGGTTTCTAGGAGAGGGACTAGAGAAGGATGAGTGATGGAGCTAGGGTTAATCCTTTTCATGCTACACTGTAACTGACATTGTTGGTTGGCTATCCCAAATATATTGCTGCTTTTTCCTTCCTGGAGACAACCCTGATTTTATTTGTGCTCAGTTCTATCTAAACTCCAAGGATAATCACATTTCCTTTGCTGGGTATCTGCCCAGTGGAAAGGGAAAGGAAGGCTCCTCGGGGGCAGGAGGGGGCGTTTTGGAGAAAAGTGCCCCTCACTCCTTAGAGGGAACTATAAGAACATATGCTATATTCTCTTCCTGATGATGTTGCCTTATATGGGTGAGACACTTAGGACCAGTGAACCCTAAGTGAGGTGAATCTGAGTATGAGATGAATTGGAAAGAACACAGGTTCTTCATGACACCTCTGAGCAACTGGATTAACCCTTGAAGACTAACTTCCTTTGACTAATGTAATGTCAGGTAATACTCACCTTATTTTTTTCAGTCAGTTGATTCAAGGCTTTTGAAACTTGCAGTCAAAACTATCCAAACTGATACATAAAGCCCGCCTGTATTATTTGATTTTTAAAGCATACTCATGTGTTATATTCACTAGAAATACTTAAGATAAAGAAGTGTATGTAAACATTACAAATTTTACTCTAAACACAAAAAGTCTTCCTTCTACATTTCACAGTTTAAAAACATGTGCTTAAAAAAATTATCCAGTTGCAATATCAGTCAGTGCAAAAGTGTGTAAAGTAAAATGCCCACTGGTCATTAACCATTAGCACTGTGCATCTTCTCAGACTCTAGTATGTGTAGTTTTTATCGTGATTATATATTTTACCAAAAAAGTTCATACTGTATATATGTCTTCACAGCTTGCTTTTTCACACACACTGTCACAGATATACTTCCTTGTTAATACACTTAGTTTTTTTATGACTGTAGAGATTTCTGCAGATGGACAAGCCACAATTTATTTAACCTGCACCCTATTAATAGATATTTAGATTGCTTTCAATTTTTCCCTAATACAACAAATGCTGCCAGAAACATTCAGACATGTGCTTCTTTGTACCAGTATTTTTCTAAGATAAATTCCAAATTGTGAAATTGCTGGTTCAAAGAACACATGTGTTTTAAATTTTACTAGATTAGAAATTGAAAACGCCCTTCCCTCAAATGGGCTGTACTATTCTACACTCCTACTAAAAATATCTGAGGTCATTTCCCCACATTTTTACCAATCACTGATATTAGTAACCTTTAAAAAAGTTATGTTTCATGAAACAGGCAAACATGATAGCTCACTATTGTTTTAATCTGACTTTCTGATAACTTAGTGGAGCTGATCTTCTTTTCATATGTTTATTAACCATGTGTATTTTTATTCATACATTTACATTATTGTTATCATCCTACTTAGCTGTTTGTGTTTTTCTTCTTATTTTGTGTTCTTTGTCTCTTAGAAATATTTTCCTGATTATATATGATGCAAGTATTTTTTCCCAAACTGTCATTTGTTGTCATTTAAGTTTCTTATATAAATGTCCCAGTGTTACCATCCAGGGCATTAAAGACTTGGGTAAGATCATGTATTTGTTTGAGCTTCTTTTCGTCTAGATTAAAAATAAAACGGTACCAAACTACTGAGTAAACTCTTATTGAATGGCCACTGGGCCAAATAATCCCAGACAACACTAAGGTAGAAAGATAACCTTTAACTATGTAGATCATCCAGTACAAAGAGCAGATAGACCTATTAATAAACAATTCTTCTATAATAGGTTTTTAAAAATATTTGTTGGAGATAGGGGAAAAAGAATATTTAAAACTAACTATGGACTCTTGCCTGGAAAATCCAATGGACAAAGGAGGCTGGTAGGCTGCAGTCCATGGGGTTGCTAGGAGTTGGATAGGACTGAGTGACTTCATTTTCACTTTTCACTTTCATGCATTGGAGAAGGAAATGGCACCCCACTCCAGTGTTCTTGCCTGGAGAATCCCAGGGATGGGGAGCCTGGTGGGCTGCTGTCTATGGGGTCGCACAGAGTTGGACACGACTGAAGCGACTTAGGAGCAGCAGCAGCAGCAGCAGGAGCAGCAGCATGGACTATCAGAAGAACTCAGAGTTAGTTATTTCTATGAATTCTTTTTACACACATCAGTTTGCCTTGACAGTTGAATTCTTATTATATACTAAAGTGAAAGAAAGTGAAATCACTCAGTTGTGTCTGACTCTTTGTGACCCCGTGGACTGTAGCATACCAGGCTACTCCATCCATGAAGTTTTCCAGGCAAGAGTACTAGAGTGGGTTGCCATTCCCTTCTCCAGGGGATCTTCCCCACCCAGGGATCAAACCCGGGTCTCCCACATTGCAGGCAGATGCTTTACCATCTGAGCCACCAGGGAAGCCTCATTATATATACTAATAGTATATAAATTATATATAATTTTCAACATTTTAGTAGACTTTACATTTTCATTTTCAAAAATTTTAATAAGTAAATTCTTCAAAAATTTGTGTCTTATCAGCATTAAGCCATTTGAGTATTTTTAAAAAACAATTCAAGAATGAGTCATATGAAGATAAAACATAAAACTACTTCCTTTTTAAGTATTCATTCTAATATTTCAAGTCCTATTTTTAATAATCTGAAATCCTTCATATTTATAGACATATGAACCATCTAGCATTAATTTCCAGGAACAATTTATAAACACATGTTAAAAGAAAATAACATTTTTCCCACACCCTCCACCCAAACATTTCCACTTTGATGGAGGAGACATGTTAGAATGCATCTTTTCAGTCTTTGAAAACTTCCTTTGATAGCACCCAGCCCCCACAATCCCCTTCGACTTTGCATCAGCTATCCCACAATAAAACTCAAGATAAAATGATTAATGCAACTGCTCATAACATCTCAATACCTCTTTCATCAGTTTGGGTGTTAAGTACATTGAAAAGAACCAACAAGGAAGCATGAGGTACTGAAATACTTTGCACATGCCAATTCATAGCCCAGTTCGGGTGACCTTTGCAGCATTTCTGAACCTTCTCCATCCCATCTCCTACTCAGTTCGGTCCTTCTTCAATATTCATTTGAAAACCATAACTTTAAACATAATCTTCAATGTATCTCTGGTACTCCACCCTAATAAAGGGCATAATCTCTGAATACCTTGAATTTTTAAATAATAACAACAAAAAGTCAAGGTATCTTGGCTCTACCTATAGTTCTAAGCAATCAGAGATTTGTTTCCAAATAGCTCTGGGGAATTTCACCATATGACTCCTATTAATGGAAATTGCTGAGCTAATCTCTCCGTGTGACATTACAAATATTAACTTCCCATCCAACTTTGTTTGAAGCTTGTCTGTTTTTCTTTTGCTGTTAGAACAAGAACTGTAAATCTGGAAAGGATTTTTAAGATCAATCAAGTCAGTCTTCCAATTTTACAGATGAAGAAATAGGTTTCAGAAGTTGTTACTGACCATTAAATGACTGTGTGAGTTTGAGCAATTTGATTCACTGACTTTAAAAACCAGCTTGAATTTAGGAAATATGCTTTTAGGCATTATCTACATAAAAGGCAAGGAAAAGTGAGGGAAATTGAAGTACAACCCAGGTTATCTGAATTCAGTGTTGCAAGGTTTTCTTTTATCCTACAAGCATTATTATTAATGGTGGTGTCAATATTTGGAAGTTGGCCATTTAATAGATTATATTGTAGAGAATATGTTAAGGGTCACCAGATCAGCCAACTAAAGGGTCGTCATTATTAATAGGGGCTAATATGGCAGTGTAATTTCTCCAGAGTATATTTTTGCTACAGCTCCTTGAATTAAAAACCCTGAAAGATGCAGCAGCATCATAAAAATTAGATTTTAATAAGCTTTGGTGATTGGGTTTTCACTGTACAGATCAATGTAAAGTCCTCTTGGATTTTCAGTGAAGTTAAACAGTGAATAGCTTTTGAATGAGTGATGAACAAGTCACAAGATGGGGCAAAAGCCCTGCTTGTATTTGGCATGCCAAAAATTCTTTCTCAACAACTCTGCAATCCTTCTTACATTTGCAAAAGTTGAAATTCTTCCACATTTGTAGGTTTGTTCCATTTCTTTAGATCAAAAGAAATGTCTGATTTTTTTTTTTATGGTATCCTGTTTTGACTTTAGTTTTTTGGAATAGAAGAAATAAGCTTTCTTCTTTTTACCTTCTGGTGTTTTTTTTTCACAATTAAATTTTTAACATATTACTAGGTTTACACAGGGCATATGGTGCACTTTATAAGCTACTATTATCCTTTCACATATCTCCTCAGGTGGAGAAAAAATATTTGGCATCCATTCATGTATGATTCATGATCTTCTGACTTTGTATTTGTGGTGGCCATAGTGACCCAGGGCTTAAAAAAGCACATACTATTTCAAGGCAAATCTGACTTTTATCTTTGTTTCTTAAGCTATTCCAATTAAGGTAGAATACTGTGAAAAACAACAGTTCATACAGTTTGTTTTTCCTTGCTAAGTTGCTTTGGTCATGCTTGGCTCTTTGTGACCCTATGGACTTGTAGCCCTCCAGGCTCCTCTGTCCATGGGACTCTCCAGGCAGAAATACTGGAGTGGGTTGCCATGCCCTCCTCCAGGAGATCTTCCTGACCCAGGATCAAACTGGCATCTCTTATGTCTCCTGCATTACAGGCAGGTTCTTTACCACTAGCACCACCTGGGAAGTCCACTTGTTTTTCTTTAGGGAGGGGCAAATGTATGGCCAATTAAAAGAAAGCCAATAGCTACTGATGATATAATTTCAAAACTAAAATTTTCTAGAAAAGAAATCCTTACTCATGTATATATTTCTATCTGGAAAATTTTGTGTTTTTTTTCATCAAAAAAAGGTGTTTGTTTTTTTTTCTTGAGAAATGAGTGACCACTTAAAGCCACAAATACCACAATTTCACATGTGGGAGGATCTTTTTGTTTGTTTGTTTGTTTTTAAGATCTTAATTTCTCTCACTGCATGGAGAAGAGATGACTTTCATTTCACCATATTTTGGGCTTTATGGTGAAAGATGACTTAATAATTACAGCCTAACTATTCATGTTGTTTCTACTTTGTACTTCCTAAGGAATGGTTCATTACATGACACCAAAGCCAAATCCTGCAATTAGAAAAAAGTTTTTATTATGAAGATTTTGAAAAGAGAAAACAACAAAACCACCCCAAATTCTTGAAACAACAAAAGAGAAAGCTCAGCAAGAAAACAAGTCTTGGAATTTACCTCTTTTAACCTGTGCTCTTAAATAAAATAAAACTGGTTGGAGGAATTGTTGTGAACAAAGGGTCTTAATTGCAAAAAAATTTTTAGGAATGTTTGAAAGGAAATGACAGAGTACATCGAGCCTGGACCAAGCATGCTTGTCTCACATTTTTCAGTTTTGTTCTGCCTAAATATTCATTTAGAATCTGAATTTAGGAGTAACACTATGGAATTCTTCCACTTATGTTATATAGAGCAGAGTCATGAACTCAGGACAACCAACCAACCAAATAAAAGCAGATGTGGAAACACAAGCTGTAAGTCGCAGCTCACGCACAGAAATCTCATTCCTGGGTTCATGTACGCTTGGAGGGAAGAATCAACACGCCACCGCTGGAGCCCCTGTACTCTCAGGGATGAGCTTGGCTTCCGGAAGTGCCTTTTACAAAACTACAAAGAATTGCGGAGAGAAATGCATTGATGACAGGTGGGCTCTTCCCCACTAAGTGGGATGAATGGAGGGAGTCGGGACAATAGCTTGCAGTATTTGAGTATAGTGATTTTTTTCTTATAAAGATGGAAGCTATTTTTAAGCATGCAATTTCAATGGGGCATGTTTGATTTATGGCTAAGAATTCTTTTTCTCCATGCCATATTGGCAGACTTGTATGTAATTAAAATTTTCCCTCCTGGGAAACTTTTCCCTTCTGAAACACATTGGGCTGAGTTCTATTTTACCAAAGTAGTAAATATGGCATAGATCATTTAGGTTTAAAGCACATCAAAAATATGGAAAATTGAGATGTTTTCTGTCTTGATTTAATACAGTAAAACCTCTGTCCATCTACTACACTTTGTAGGCATTCAATATAATACTGGTATGAACAACTTAGAGAATTCTTAGCTTCATCTGCACCTCAGTCTTGTCAGAATGACATGGGTGTGTGAGTTTAGTTGGCTTTAACTGGATATGAACCTAAGCACATATTAGACATGCAAATTGAGTCTCCTTTTATAACCATAAATGGCATGAACGTAAATTCCAAAGCTGATTCCACAGTAAATGACGTGGTGAGATAACAATATTACTTCCTTTTGTGGACCTGTTTCTCCTGCCACGAGACATAAAACTTCTTTACCTCTCTGGAGGCTTGTCCGTGCAAGCCCATAAACATTTACCTGTATAAACTTATAATTAAAAGAATATATCCTAATCCTTTAGCAAGTAATTATATTGAGTGTTATTCACCCTTCATGAGAAATCCCTTAAAGATCTAAAGGGTGACAGCCTCATCAAGTTCTTATTGCCTCCTTTGATGCATTTCCATTTTTGGAAGTCTCCTCTCACTTTCTGCTTGACATACAGGAACAAAAAAAGGAATTCAAAGGAAAGTACCTTTAAGAAGAACTTCATTAAATCATTATCAAATTGGAAAATTATATACCCAAATATCCCACACATGTATAATAAGATGACAGATACATGTGTTTGCATGTTTGGATGAGATACACAGTCTTGGCAAGTATAAATATGCATAATTTTCATATAACATAATTAGAGAAAATTACATATCTAGCCAATTAGTCTTCAGAACAATTTTCTTCATATTTTCTTTCTCCTGAGCTAAAAAGTTCTTGATAACCTGCTGCTACCTTCCTTTTCTGGAGTCTAATGCTCACGTGCCCCCACCTTTTCTGCTCTCCTCTACCTTCCTTCACATTGTATGCCTTGCTTGCAGGGCCGCCTCTTTGCTCCTCCTCCTCCGGTTCTGTTCATTTTCCCAGCCCCTTCCAAGTCTCAGATACTGGGCAAGACTCCAGCTGTTTGTGGGTGGAGAAAACAATTACATAGAAACTCTGACAGAAACACAGAAGACTCCCTGTCTGATGTCATGGATGGCCCCAGACCTCTACCGGTTCTCTCCATCTGTTTGTCCCTCAGTCACAAAAGAGAGAAGATGTCATCATTCTAGGCCAGAATTTGGTTACCAACAAGTCTTTCCATTCCAGCACACTGGCTTAAAGGAAGCCCAGTGTAGCTGAAGCACTTCCTTCAGGGTATCTCCCTAGCTCCTGAGAAGGCAGAAGCTTGCAGGTTTTGGAGAGCCAGCATTTAATGCTCAGCTTTTCATGCACATCAGTCCCAAGAGTGGAGCAACAGTGGGATGCCCAGCCATGTTCCGACAAGCCTTAGCTATCCTGCAAGCCCCGGAAACCCCCATTTGCAAGTTAAAGGTACACTCCTGGTTTGAGCTCCTTGTGTTAAACAGCAAATTCCCTCTGGCAATCTGTTTTACATACGGAAATATATATGATTCAATGCTACTCTCTCAATTTGCCTCACTCTCTCCTTCTACCAGAGTCCACAAGTCTCTGTTACAATCTAGAGGGATGGGATAGGGTGGGAGGTGGGAGGGAGTTTCCAGAGGGAGGGGACATATATATACTTATGAGATGTATATGAACTTAACAGAAGCAGAAGATATTAAGAAGAGGTGGCAAGAATACACAGAAGAACTGTACAAAAAGATCTTCATGACCCAGATAATCATGATGGTGTGATCACTCACCTAGAGCCAGACATCCTGGAATGCAAAGTCAAGTGGGCCTTAGGAAGCATCACTATGAACAAAGCTAGTGGAGGTGATGGCATTCCAGTAGAGCTATTTCAAATCCTGGAAGATGATGTTGTGAAAGTGCTTCACTCAATATGCCAGCAAATTTGGAAAACTCAGCAGTGGCCACAGGACTGGAAAAGGTCAGTTTTCATTCCAATCCCAAAGAAAGGCAATGCCAAAGAATGCTCAAACTATCACACAATTGCACTCATCTCACACGCTAGTAAAGAAATGCTTAAAATTCTCCAAGCCAGGCTTCAGCAATACGTGAACTGTGAAGTTCCTGATGTTCAAGCTGGTTTTAGAAAAGGCAGAGGAACCAGAGATCAAATTGCCAACATCCACTGGATCATCCAAAAAGCAATAGAGTTCCAGAAAAATATATATTTCTGCTTTAAAAGAGATGGGAATACCAGACCACCTGACCTGCCTCTTGAGAAATCTATATGCAGGTCAGGAAGCAAAGTTAGAACTAGACATGGAACAACAGACTGGTTCCAAATAGGAAAAGGAGAACGTCAAGGCTGTATATTGTCACCCTGCTTATTTAACTTATATGCAGAGTACATTATGAGAAACACTGGGCTGGAAGAAGCACAAGCTGGAATCAAGATTGCCGGGAGAAATATCAATAACCTCAGCTTTGCAGATGACACTGCCCTTATGGCAGAAAGTGAGGAAGAACTAAAGAGCCTCTTGATGAAAGTGAAAGAGGAGACTGAAAAAGTTGGCTTAAAACTAAACATTCAGAAAACAAAGATCATGGCATCTGGTCCCATCACTTGATGGCAAATAGATGGGGAAACAGTGTCAGACTTTATTTTGGGGGCTCCAAAATCACTACAGATGGTGACTGCAGCCATGAAATTAAAAGACGCTTACTCCTTGAAAGGAAAGTTATGACCAACCTAGACAGCATATTAAAAGCAGAGACATAGCTTTGTCAACAAAGGTCTGTCTAGTCAAAGCTAGTATAGTTTTTCCAGTAGTCGTGTATAGATGTGAGAGTTGGACTATAGAGAAAGTCGACCGCCGAAGAATTGATGCTTTTGAACTGTGGTGTTGGAGAAGACTCTTGAGCGTCCTTGGACTTCAAAGAGATTCAACCAGTCCATCCTAAAGGAGATCAGTTCTGGTTGTTCACTGGAAGGACTGATGTTGAAGCTGAAACTTCAATACTTTGGCCACCTGATGCAAAGAGCTGACTCATTTGAAAGGACCCTGATTCTGGGAAAGATTGAGGGCAGGAGCAGAAGGGGACAACAGAGGATGAGATGGCTGGATGGCATCACTGACTTAATGGACATGAGTTTGTGTAAACTCTGGGAGTTGGTGATGGACAGGGAGGCCTGGTGTGCTTCAATTCATGGGGTCGCAAAGAGTCGGACACGACTGAGCGACTGAACTGAACTCAACTGATGGCTGATTCATGTTGGTATTTGGCAGAAACCAACACAATATTGCAAAGCAATTATCCTCCAATTAAAAATAAGTCTAAAAAGAAAGAGAGAGGTATACTCTTCAGTGGGAGAGCCTGCTTCTGTTCCAAGAGCCACTCAGCAAGCTCTCTCTGCAGCTTGGCAAGACCTAATGTCATATTTTGACATCAACTCTCTGAATACCTACCTCAGCCTTGTCAGAGTGCAAAGTATTCAGACAGCTCTGCCTTGTCAAGGTAGGGATTTCTCACAGATTTCCCTCACTCTCTCTTCATTTTCCCTGTGAACACACAGAGACAAGGTTGAGGCTCCTATGCCCCCATGACAATGTTTCAACTGTTTTCTATAAGTCATCGGTCTTCTTTTTTTTTAAGTCATTGGTCTTTGAAGCATGTTTCAAAGCAGACTTTGAAGCCATGCTTCTCCCAATAAATTAGTAAGTGAATAAAATATCCCCCATGACAATTCAATACCATAGTGAAAGTCGCTTGGTCATCTCTCTTTGCGATCCTGTGTCCATGGAATTCTCCAGGCCAGAATACTGGAGTGGGTAGCTTTTCCCTTCTCCAGGGAATGTTCCCAACCCAGGGATTGAACCCAGGTCTCCCGCATTACAGGCAGATTCTTTACCAGCTGAACCACCATAGATATACCAGATATCTGTTATGTACTGTATCTATCTCCGTGTTTAATATGTAACACAAGTTAGATGCTTTCACTCCCCAAGAGCCAGTCTTTACCATTTGGAGGTGATACTGTCCCCATCAAAAGGCGCCCTATCACTATTACCTCTTTAGCCTTTAGGTCATCTGTTACACCTGTGATGGTCTCCCACACACAACCTGCCACGGCATTCTCTCAGCTGGAGTTCATTTCATGTGCATCCTGCCAACACTAAGAAGCACCAGGAATTTACACAGAGTTGTCTGGGCCAGAGGCTGAAACTTCATGAAGAAGGAAGTGGTCCAAAAATAAAAGGCAGGTAACATTCCTGTGGAGTTAACCACTGTACTAGCCAGAAAGCATTCCCTCGATCTCAGGCTGATTGTTTCCTGGTTCTTTTTCTACATACTCAGGGATACAGAGCTGATGCATGGGAAATACACTGTTTATGAAATATTCCTAAGGGAATAAGGATTAACACTGGAGCAGGGCTGGCCTGCATGCCTTGCACAGGAATGCTGGCTGGGGGTGGGGTGGGAGGTTGAGAAAAGAAATGGTGCAGGGCAGCCCTGCTGAAGATTAAAGAGATGATGGCTTTAGCACCGTGGTCCATCTGAAGCCTGAGGACTCAGCCTCCTCTGCAACCTCCACTTTGTACTCACTCTGTACAATGATTCTTGTATTCGAGACACAGCACGGTCAGGGCCACATTTTAGGAAGCTCAATCACTACTCTTTAGAAATACATTTAATGACTTTCAATTATCCACAGATCAAAATGCATTATTAAACTAGCATTTCAGGCCCTCGGTGGAATTTATCTGCTACTTTTCTCTGACCTGCAGTCTATATCCTCTGAAACACCAGCTCTAAACTCATTACGACCCAAATGCCCAGTTACATGCCTTTACTCTGATCTCTTCATAATCAGCTCCCCTTCACTTGCCACCTATTCAAATCCTGCCCTTCCTACACCTTCAAGGTCAGCTTCTAGAAGACAATTTCTGTTTTTTTAATAGATATTAATTCCTTCTTTAAACTATTATTTAATTCCCCTGCACAATCACCAAAGAGGAAATTAGATGACAATAAAGGGTAAAATAAACTGTTTTGCTTCTCTATTAACCTGTGTTGTCCACTGGGAACAAGGATTCAGCTACATCCATCTTTGAATCTTACACAGTGACTAGTACACATACTGAGAACACAATAAAAGCCCTGAATTTCCTGTGTTGATTCTGTTCTGTTGTTGTTTCCTGGCCGGAATAGGACAGAACTTTGCTGAAAACATCCATCTTATAGGATAATGAGACCTCTAAAGGATAATGAGACCTCTAAAGGATAATGAGACCTCAGCTGACTCTAACACTAAAGAGACAGATTCATTTAGATAAGCAGTGAAAGTGAAAGTCACTCAGTCGTGTCCAACTCTTTGTAACCCCGTGGACTATACTGTCCATGCAATTCTCTAGGCCAGAATACTGGAGTGGGTAGCCTTTCTCTTCTCCAGGGGATCTTCCCAGCCAGGGATCTCACCCAGGTCTCCTGCCTTGCAGGCGGATTCTTTACCAACTGAGCTATCAGGGAAGCCCAGATAAGCAGGGACAAGGGATACTGATGTCATTGTCAGTCTTTTGGTTTTGCTGTACTTTTCAATGTTTTCTTTGAGAAAAAGAATTGATATAACCAATGAAACATATAACCTAGATGCTTTTCTCTCTTGGAGCTTAATATTTCCCATTAACTCCGAACTAAAAAATAGTCCTTTTTACTGGAGTTGATGGGGACCATTCACATGGTTTGCTGGTTCTAACAACCCAACTCAAGAAATCATTCATTTGCTCTGACTATTTTTTCTCAGGTCATCTTTTTTGGGGGAGATTTCCGTGCTGCCCAGCTCCTCAGATAATTTAAACAATGTAGCGCGATGCAAAAATCTAGCTTTTATTATTATGTGTATATAAGAACACATGTTGCTGTTGTTGGTGATTTTTTTTTTTCATTGTTTTAAAAGACAAGTCATATCCAGGATCCAGTGCAAAAACTGAAACAATCCAGAAGACATTACTGAGGTGGAAGTCATGGTGTGCTTGAGATTCAACAGCAAAGCAGTTGAAATCTGAAGTATGGCTTTTTTCTCCCTTTTGGTAACCATGGGGATAGCAGAATCTCTTACATACAAAGCTTGTGGGAAGGAATAACCTTGGAAATGCTTCTACTGAAGAGTGATTTAAGCCTCATTCTGGCACATGAATCACGGGGTGGTGCTTTCTGTCAACATTCTTTGCTGTCTTCAGAACCAGAACAGCCAGTATCTGCCTGGTTACTGGTGCTACCACCACGGCTGGGGAATAGCATTGTGACAGTGGAATTTTTCTGAAATCATTTTTAAATAGTTGCATGTGTCCAGGAACACTCAAATGATATTTTCATCACAGATATATTATGGACATGTTATTGATATCCTGCACTATATAAAGTGAATTTGGAACAATTTAATTCTTGTTCTTAATTGAGAGAAGAAAATATTCCAAGATATTCTTTTAGCCTCTGATGATATCCAGGTGTTGTGTATGATGCAGTGTGCCTCTTTGATTAATTTTAATTCAATATTATCTTCAACATTCACATCTTAAAGTAGCTACATGCAGTTATATATGTTAATTCAATGATTATGATTGTGAATGTGACTTGTATTGTCCTTTTCTTCTCTTGTGGAAATCATCATTTTAGATCAGTTTTTTCTTAGAAAAGCAAAATAAACATAAATATATATTAAAAACATTCTAGAAATTACTAAATTAGCTTTCTTTAATGGCTTTTAATTCATTTGAAAGGGAGAGAGTATCAGAGAAAAGTTCATGGCTAGGTCATGCAATTAAACTATTTTTATTTATTTATTTTTTAATTTCATTTACTTATTTTTATTTACTTATCTGAACATTTTATCAGAAACCATTTTATGTTTTCTTTGTTGGCTATGATCCTTTGAATAATTGCTTCCATATCATTCTTCACCTTATATTTATAATATATATATAATATATATTATATATAATATAATATATTATATATTATAATATATATATATAATATATAAGTCTTCCCTGGTGGCTCAGAGGTTAAAGCATCTGCCTGGAATGTGGGAGACCTGGGTTCAATCCTTGGGTCGAGAAGATCCCCTGGAGAAGGAAATGGCATCCCACTCCAGTACTCTTGCCTGGAGAATCCCATGGAGGGAGGAGCCTGGTGGGCTACAGTCCATGGGGTCGCAAAGAGTCGGACATGACTGAGCGAGTTCACTTTCACTTTCAATATATGTTATATTTCTCTATAAATTACTCCTTCACCCCCTCATAAAAATCAAACAAAATTAATTTTTAAAAAGCTTTCTTTGGGACTTCCCTGTTGGTCCAGTGGTTAAGAATCTGCCTGCCAATTCAGGTGACATGGGTTCAATCGCTGGTCCAGGAAGATCCCACATGCTGTGGAGCACCTAAGTCCATGCTCACAACCTCTGAGCCCTCTGGGCTGCAGCTTCTGCAGCCCACATGCCCTAGAGCCTGTGGTCTGCAACAAGAGAAAGCCCATATGCAGCAATGAAGACCTAGTAAAAAATAATAAACATTTTTTGTAAAAGTCTTCTTTTGATATATCAGTAGATATTAGGTTATTTCCTTCTCTGGTTCTTCCCTTTCCATCATAGCATGATCAGTTTATATGTATATGTATATATACATATGTATGTATTGTATGTTAGTTGCTAAGGCATGTCCAGCTCTTTGCAATCCCATGGACTGTAGCCTCCCAGGCTCCTCTGTTTATGGGATTTCCCAGGCAAGAATACTGGAGTGGGTAACCATTCATTCCCTTTTCCATGGCATCTTCTCAATCCAGGGATTGAACCCAGGTCCCCCTGTATTCCAGGCAGATTCTTTACCATTTGAGCTACTGGGGAAGCCATACATAATCCAGTCTAGGACCCTAAACATAGCTAGGAAGAGAAGGTTGCTTTTCTTGCTACTACACTGTCTTCCACTCCGACAAGTCACTTACTGCCATAACACTGGGCTCTATGCCCGTGAACAATGAATATTAGAAATAGTTCCTCCACCCCACAAATTTTTAACTGACCCTGCTTCTTTGCACCACTCATACCATACTGCAACAATGTCCATAATACCTTTAAACATGCAATTGTCTTCATTAACCTACACATTCATCTTCCCAGCAAGACTTGAATTACTCTGAGGACAGAGAAAATAACTGATCCACCCTCGTGTGCTTCCCAGCACCTGGCTCCATGTATGGCAGGCATATCACATATGTCCAAAAAGGACAAATGTAGAGAGTTCCGTCTCCTTTTCCCAGTTCAATAAAAAAGCCTGCTTTGAAACCATTGTGGGCTTATTATAGGAAGTCTTTAACTCATAAATTGGTTCTATTCCAAAAAGCACCTCTGAGGTTATATGACACAGAAACCCATTAACCATCCCTGGAGGTATCCGTCACCAAGCTGTGGTATTGGATGGGGTCCTATGTGGTGAAAGGACCATGCAGAATTGCTCTCTGGGAGCCAGTGGCCGTGGAACAGTGAAGGAAGGAAGAAGACAGAGAATGAAGGCAGTTTCTGCTACCAGCTGTGGCTTTGTCAAAATTCTAAAATACATGAAGGTCATTTGAGATGGTCTTCCACATTTTATTTTTTATTATTTGCAACTGTCTCACAAATCGTGTTGTGCTTTCCTTGCTGCTGTTGCTGCTAAGTCACTTCAGTCGTGTCCGACTCTGTGCGACCCCGTAGATGGCAGCCCACCAGGCTCTGCTGTCCCTAGGATTCTCCAGGCAAGAACACTGGAGTGGGTTGCCATTTCCTTCTCCAATGCATGAAAATGAAAAGTGAAAGTGAAGTGACTGTGTCGTGTCCAACTCTCAGCGACCTGATGGACTGCAGCCCACCAGGCTCCTCTGTCCATGGGATTTTCCAGGCAAGAGTACTGGAGTGGGGTGCCATCGCATTCTCTGGTGCTTTCCTTACTCACCCCTACATCTCACCTGACAGTGATTTACTCACCCTTACTCCTACCTGCACCACAACTTTTTGCTGGTCTCTACCTTTCCTGTAAAAGCTCTTGTAGGAGTGGAAAATGAGAAAGACTGAAAGAGAGAGGAAGCTGATTTTAATGAGAATGGCAGCAGCTCTGGTTAAACTAATACCACTAAGGTTGGAATGACTAATAGCATTTTTAATTCTTCTGTGACTTGCATTTTGATGTCTTGCCCCACAGCAAAGCGTATCAGTTCCTGCTTTTCTCCAAGTTCATACTCTGCAACTTTCTCACAGCTCTGGTTGCTTGTTTGTTGCTGTGACTGGTGCATGTGTGTGTGCGGGTGGGGTGGGTGGGGGGTGGTCCCTTGTGTTTGTTTTGGCAGAATCACCACGGTCTTTAGCACGAGGGAAAAGAGAGCATTGAAGAGGGAAGACTGCACTGGTTCCAAGTGTGGGTTATTCGTAAGTCAGGTGTTTGTAACTGAACAGTTACACATCTAACTATCCTTTATAATGGCTATGTTACAAATCAACATTTTTGCACAAAGGTGAATGGGGTTTTGCGGAATTTGTAAGCTTGGAATTTGTGGGCCTGAAACTCTGATCTATCTCGAAAGTCAGGAATGTGTAGTATGTGGAAAAGTGCTGTTGGGGCTTAGAATCCATTTGGGGCTCCATTTCATAGTCTTTGCAGCTTGAAAAAATAATCCACTGAAAATCTTTGATGGGGAATGGAGCCTTCAAACAAGTTTTCTTTATCCTTTTGTGATTCTAGAAATTTGATTAGATCAATTAGGAAGAGGTCATATTTCCTAAATGTCCAGAGGGAATTTCATGTTTTATTCTTTGATAATTCACATACAGTTAAAGAGTGTGAACAAGCCTTAGACATCAGAGAACACTGCCAGCTTCCTTGAAGAGTCTGTAAAAAATAATATTTTTGGATCAATAATGTTTGATGTAAAAGAAAATCAATCAGCTACAATGATGGTGGCCTCCATTGTATTCCTTTATAATGTAAATCTCTATGTAGATAACATCTAATTTTGGTAACCTATAAATATGTATATATGTCTATATATGTTACACAAATTTATATGTATGATGAAAAGTATATATAGCTGAACATATATACCACATGTATTTACATTATAGTGTCATGTTTCATTATACACATTTTATATATATATATATAATTCTACATTAAAAAACTGAAGTATGGTTACTTCTGAAGCACTGTAAATGAATTTACGGCCCTGTAACTGAGTCTAGCCCCCAGCACCTCTTCCCAACAAAAGGATGTGCTGGGAAGGGCCCGGCTGGAACAGCTGTGTGACTGAGAACATTCCCGAGCCCCTTGTGCCCTCAGCCCTGTGCCTTTAATCCATTTGAAGCTGGATTAAAGTAGGGGTTGGTGTACTATTGTATTCTGTTGACATATTCCTCCTTGCTCAGATGACATCCCTCTGTGGTCTAAATCCACAGCCTTTTTCTGTAACTATATTTCTTATTGCTATTTTAAAATCATATTTTCTTTGGTTAACAAATATTTATTTATTTACACTTCTTGTTTTTTTATCATTTTATTGTTGTTTATTTTTGACCGTGCTGGGTTTTCCTTGCTGCACGTGGGCGTTTCTCTAGTTGCACCAAGCGGGGCTGCATTCTAGAGCAGGTTGCCCATAGCGGTGGCTTCTCTTGTTGCAGAGCACAGGCTCGGAAGTCCACAGGCTTCAGCTGCTGTGGCACGTGGGCTCAGCAGTTGCGGTGCCGGCGCTCTGGAACATAGGCTCCATAGTTGTGGTGCATGGGCTGAGTTGCTCCGAGGCATGTGGATCTTCCTGGACCAGGGACTGAACCTGTGTTTCCCTCACTGGCAGGTGGTTCTTTACCACTCAGCCACCTGGGAAGCCCCAGTGAATATTTATCAAAGGCCTACTGCGTCCAGATACCACAATGGGGAAGATGTTCCTCTTACTTTTAGGGAGCTCCTCGTCTACAGAGAATTATTGCCTCGTATTATGTGTCTAATAACTTTGTATGATAATTGTGTGTTTGGGTTTACAGATTTATGGACTTTTATAAAACGTTTATGTGCAGATGTAGTGAGAAGTAAGAGAGTTATATTACATAGTTATTTGCAATGAATTCTAAGTGCAGATCTAGGAACCAAATTAAGGGAAAAAGTCACTGTAATGAGAAGATAAAGTACATCTTATAAACAAAAAATAGAGTTTTAGCTTGTGAAGAAAATAAGAAAACCAATAATATGCAGTTTTCTGACAGTGATTGGTGAGTTTCCAAATATCTCTAGCCTAAGTTATTAAAGTTAAATAGTAAAACAATATATCTTCATAAGTCCTCATGTAACTGACTTTATAATATATTATTGATCAAATGTGGTTTCCCTTTACTAAGGAAAAAAAGCCTTTAAAAAAATCTCATATAACTTTTTGGTGATCAAATACTTTGTAGAGGGTAACATTTTGATGAAGAAGGTGAGACTAAACAAGAAACATATGGATTACATTTACCTGTAAATGTGTAGATTTTTAAAGAGGTTACAAGGAAAATTTCTGACAAAAAGTCTCTTGATTTGGAGTATGAAATACATCTTAAAAAGACAAAAAGGTAGATAACAGGAAAATTGAATATATAGCATCTACAAGAAGTTGAATTGCTTTCCCATTCAAAAACATCTGAGTCTATTCTGGAAAAGCACAGCAACTCCTAGAATGACTGGTCTGTGCTAAAAATTCAATTGTGGAGTTACCCAAAAGGCATCCAGTTGCACAGTCTTACAAATATCGCAAATAATACAGGATTCCCAACAGATGACTTGGAAAATCTCTTACTAGTGGCTGGGGAGTAGATACAATACATGCACGTATACATCTGTGTGTGTGTGTGTGTGTGTGTGTGTGTGTGTGTGTGTGTGTGTGTGTGTGCATAAAACATCTTCTAGCATGTTTCTGGAAATAAAGCATTTATATCCCAATAATGCATTATCTTATTATATTTTATGATGCATTTGCATAGATATCATTCCAATGTATAAGGTTACACACCTTTTTTAACTTAGAAAACACATATACTTTCCTGAAAGATGGATACAGGTGTACACACTTGAGCCTTCAGAAAGGAGACTTGGACACGTCCTCCCTCCATTGTGAGGATAGTGGCTTGTTCGTGGGTTTTCCTTTAATCTCTGCTCTACTCTCAATTACCTATTGCCCATGTAGGAGAGATTCCAGGGTTTCTGAATCCACCTTTTCACTGGATAACTGTAGGAAATTTCCTCCTTGCAGGATGATGATACATATTCTGCAAATCTTCATGAAACCCAGATTCATCCCCTTCTGTCTTGCCATTTCCTCCTAGACACTGTCTAGTGTCCGAGGAGGACACTGAAGAGTTTCAGAGGTGACGGAGAGAACTATTCAGAAAACAGACCAAAAGTAGGGCGGCACCACTCTGGTGAGTGATCCTCAAGCCTGAAGTGGTTCAAGGGTACAACCGGGGTTGGGGGGGACCATGTAATTAGGGTGATTCAAAACATGGGGCCTCCTGACAAAGCCTCCCATAATGTCCAAATATTTCACACTTCAGCACGGTGCCCAGGGCTGGCTCTAGAGCTCCAGAAATTGCTCTTGTGGACTTAACATTGAACTGAAGCCAAATGAGACTTGGAATCTCCCACGCCATTGCCTCTGTGAGCCTGGCGAGCCAGTTGCCACCCTCACTGTATTAGCTCCTCTGACCAAGCTTCCGGGAGCTCCTGATGTCCAGAGTGCCTTGCTGACCACAAGGAACAAGAGGAGCTGTTTCCACTCTCCAGTAGAAGCCTCTGTGTGCAAATTCTTCATCTGTGTGAATACTTCTCTTTGTTAAGTACCACTCAACCTTCTTGAATAATAATAAAGATAACTATGGCTTTTTAGTTTTTACAGTATCAGGCACAAATCAATTTCTGTTGCTCAGAAATTGTACATTTTTTCCTAGAATACTGTAAGATTTCTCATTTTCTAACATGGTTTTGGAATTTACAAAACAGCTGTCTCATTCTTTTCGCACCCAGAAAGTATGGAGAGGGCCTGGTTGTTGCGTTGGCTCCATCATGGGGCTGGCACCACAGCCCTTGCGGTGCAGGCGAGAGCAGAGTATAACACTGCCCCCCGCCCCACACACACACAGATCTAGATCTTTCTTCACCCAAGCATCACTGGCAACATGTACAAATCCTGACAAAGGAGCCTGGCAGGTAAATCCCAGTGTTGCATGACAACCGTATCAAGCGCAGGATCTCTAAAAGAACCAGGAAGTCAGGTCACCCTTCCCAAAAACTCTTGGGCATGTGGACACATGTATGGCCAGGGAATTCCTGGGTCCTGAGCTTTGGCACCACCTAGAGCACTGCATCCCAGGTGATTTTCTTCCAGTCCTCCCTGGTGGTCAAGACCTGCAGAGGGACAGACTCTTGGTCTTAGAATGGCCTGGTTCCCCAGTCTCATAAAAAGGGCAGAGCTGGAAGGGTTATATGATACTGTGAGATTCTGGACCCATTTTTCAAGCTTGCCACTTCCTCACCCAATTCTCTATCAATGGCTCTTAAAGTTTTTAAACTATGATCCACAGAAATCTAAACCTAGCACAAATGCACCCCCATACACTAATACATAAGCTTCCCTGGTGGCTCAGTGGTAGAGAATCCACCTGCCAAACAGGAGACCTGGGTTAGGCCCCTGGCTCAGGAAGATCCCTGGGAGAAGGAAATGACAACCCACTTCAGTATTCTTGCCTAGAAAACTCCATGGACAGAGGAGCCTGAGGGCTACAATCTATGTGGTCACAAAAAGTTGGTCACAGCTTAGTGACTAAACAACAACACCAATACATACACTATATGGAAACAATAATTTCACAAAACATTACTTATCAGTGCATGCTAATGTACACAGGTGTTTTTCCTTTTACTTTTATCTTTTTCTTTTAATCCTGGTCAAAACACACCAAATTGATTTCCTGAGCTACAAATGGTCATAGCCCACAGTTTTGAATAAAGTGTTCTATATGATGTGGTTTATTTGCTTGTTAAAAAACATTTCAATAATATAATAATGATAACTGTGAATTATTTAGCATCTACCACTTGTCAGGTACTGGGCTGTGTGCTTTATACACATTACCTCTAATCCTACAATACCTTTGCAAGGTAGATGTTATGCACATTTTACAAAAGAGATTCAAGTTTAAATAGCTTCAAATACTTACTTGAAATATTTAATTATAAGATGCAGTTCAGCTTTTTGAAATATTTTTATTCATAAAGACGAAGTGGAGGGTACATATGTGTTTGTGTGTGTATGTGTGCACGTGTGTATGTAGACTGAGTGGAAGGTATATATGTGTTTGTGTGTTTAGATATATGTATTCATTATCTTATAGGATATATGTATACATATGATTATTTTATAGGATGTATATATATATATGTATATACATCCTATAAAATAATGAATAGATTCAGAAGGAGGTAGATTGCATGGATAGGAGAGGGTCTCTGATAAAAATAATCCAGCTTTGTGTAATAATTCATGAAACAGTTATCAGACTTAGGATAGTGTAGCTATAAAAGAAAAGCTTATCCTATGTCAGCTAATAAAATTTTTGTAGGCTGAAATTTTTCTTTCTGGAGAGAAAATTTTATTTAGTATATTTGTTTTTGTCTTCCTTAAAATTTTATAAATTATTTCTTATCTTTTATGTATAGAAGTGAGAGTGCCACTCAAACGTGTCTCACCGTATTGCCAACAATGTAATTAAAATGGAAAAATGCACCAGAGAGTCCATGTTATTTGATCTACTGATCTCTAAACATTTGGTTACATTAGGCTGATCATCCTCAACAGGAAATGATTAAATGACAGCAATAGTTACCGCTTCTGTTTTTGTTCTGCCTTTTTTTTTAGTCTACTCCACACCATTGGTTCTGAAGAGTGAATCACAGTAATGTTTAAACATATTTTGTCTCTCTGGACAGTACAACACTCCTAGGCTCAAGAATCAGGCTGAGAAATGACAGGGAAAGCCACCCCCTTTATGGATGTTCCTTGTGTCACTGGCTCCTGGCATCTGTACAACTGTGCTAGGTTGAATATTATCAAGTGTGTTGCTTTTCTTCAGCCCTAATACTTATCATCTATTTATACTGAGGGATCATCATAGTTTGTAGTTACATAAAAACAAAACCAAACAAACAAACAAAAACAACAAGCAATCTGTCTGGATTGTTCTTTACACCCTGGAACAAGCCTTCTTGACCAGTAGCCAGCAGAGCACAATCAGCTCTGAATCTCCAGCCAAATGCTAATTACTTTATCCCCTTCCTCGAAGTTTGTTAGCTTTCCTTTTTCCCAATCAGAGCTTTTCAGTGACAGCTGAACTGTACATGCCCAGTGATAATCATAAGACATCAAGAAAACCAGAAGTTGCCCTACCTTAACACAATCTGCAGACTAAAAACAATATGCACATTTTTCCCCTCTGGAAAATAAAAAGAAATCAATCAGATTAAAGGAGAAAGAGGTTACCTACACAGGTTTTTCAGGAACTCTCAAGCCATCATGTGACTTTTTAGGAACAGGAAACCATAAAGGTGAATTCAGATCTAAACATCTGTGGGCTAGGATCTATAATGGGCCAACAGATTAAACATGACAAAAGAGCAACAGCAAAGGAGTAAGCCCTGCTTTAGTGAAATAAAATGCTCCCCAGAAGATGGTGGTACAAGTGCTACTTAGAAAAGATGAGGCCAGCATGGATGCAAGTAAATTCCTGGGTAAAGTTAAAGTGTTAGTTGCTCAGTCATGTCTGACACTTTGCGACCCCATGGGCTCCTCTGTCCACGGGCTCCTCTGTCCATAGCCAGCCAGGGCTCTGTCCATGGGCTCATGACATGGGCTCTCCATGGGCTCCTCTGTCCATAACCCATCAGGCTCCTCTGTCCATGGTATTCTGCAAGCAAGAATACTGGAGTGAGTTGTCATGCCCTTCTCCAGTGCCTCTTCCTGACCTAGGGATCAAACCTGGGCCTCCAACATTGCAGGCGAATTGTTTACCATCTGAGCCACTCAGGAAGTCCCAAATTCTTGGGTATAATGATCTTAATAAAAACACCTGTAAGACTTTACAAGGAGTTCACCTAAAAACGATTACCAAGGAATAGTCTTCCAGTACACCATTAGCAATATTTTTCTAAAAATCTAATTGTTATTTATCTAGAATTCCTGCAGTAGTGACAGTGAGTGATGCGTAGGAGCCCACATATGCTTATTTATCTCTTGACTTTTATAGTCATCCCTAAAGAACTACTTAGGTTTTCCAGGAGGCTCAGAGGTAAGGCATCTGCCTATGGTGCAGGAGATGCAGGAGACACAGGTCTGATTCCTGGGCCAGTAAGATCCCTTGGAGTAGGAAATGGCTACCTACTCCAGTATTCTTTCCTGGATAAGCCCATGGACAGAGGAGCCTGGTGGGCTACATTCCATGGAGCCACAAAGAGTTAGACGTGACTAAGTGAGCACTCAAAGAACTACTTAGAATTGCGACAATCAATATGGCAAAAGATCCTGGACATACCTTTAATTCTATATTCTTAGAGTCCCCTTGTACTGTTTTTAAGAGAATAGGAATCCTAAAATATTTTTTTCATTGCTTTATTACATAGGCTTCCTTAGACCACAAAGAAATATTTTTAATCCTCTTGCCTCACATTAATCACCTTGTCATCTTCTCCTTGGCTTATGGGAATCTCCTCCTCCTTCATCAGGGCCTTATAAGGACAAAACTTCTCATACACACTCAGTGAAAATCATAAGATACCAAGAAAATTTTAAGTCATCAAGTACATAAGTCACTGGAAGGAAATCTGACAGAATTTTAAAAGGATATTAACCCCCCATAAGGCCATCCATTGGCAACTGATGGTGAAACAAGATGAATGATGGTCATCAACTTCCTAGGAGGACAGCTCTCTAAAGAAACAGAGATGCTACCCACGGCATGTAGATAATCACTGTTGAAATTCATACTGGATAATCTCCGCTTTTGATTACAGAGCCTTACCTATAGTCATTCACTGAAAAGACAATTCACTGAAAGAAAACTTTGGATCTTTTCTTGCCAACAATGTTGGAATGATCAGGACCTACCTGAAAAATCAGAGAACTGAGTAATTAGCCATCAAATCTCACCTATACTCTGCACACCTTGGGGATATATTTTTTAACTTAATGGAATTTTTTTTTGTCTTTATTACCTAGATCTTTATTTTTCTAAGTTTCAAAAGTTAACTCTAGCCATGTGTACATTTTGTCACTTCTCTCATGAAATTGCTCATAAATAGCTTTATTTTAAGACTATTTCATATAATATGATATCACACAAAATAAACCAAAGCAGATTTTCTGAAATACTACATATGACAAATAAAGCCAAGATATGGCTCATGTCCAATATGGGTTCTGCTTCGAACATTTGGCTAGAGGAGAAAATAAAATTTTTAAAAGTTGGGAATATTTTTTACATGAAATAGACAGCAGTTACCAAGATCACAATCCTTTTGTTTTCTTTTAGCATTGCTGAGTTTTCAGAACTTTTTTTTTTTTTTTTTGTGTCACATTGTCTGCATTTTAGATACAGGACATAAAACAGCCAAAGGCAACATTCCTCACTCATATTACTCATGGAAAGGCTCGTGATGCACAATAACAGAAGTCACGGTCAAAACAAAAATAAGTTTATGATCGTCAAAACCCAGATTTGTAATTATTTCACACAAGTAGAACACTTCAAACGGCTGTGCTGGTGTTTTAGTACATTTCCTAGTTTCATTTTCTCCTGATCCTGAGGGAGATTTGGAGGGTGACAGGAATCTGTAGTCATGAGATTTCCAGATGTGAGGTAGAAATACTGAGTCTCTCTCAGTTCCCGTTTAGCTACTGGCTTCACTGCCTTGGCCGTCAGTTTCTTTATCTGTAATCGAATGCTGTAAAAAGACAAATCTAAGACTGCTTCCATTCTAAAGCTGGGGAGTGCAATTCTTCCAGAACCTGTTCGTGAATTTTGTGGGTGTTTGACAAACCTTGTCTCAGTAAAAAAGTATGAGTTTAATTCGCTCACTGTGTTGTCTGCCATTTAGGATTAACCTCTGTGCCACGATTCTTAATGTTTCCACACTGTGTATCACATGGTGCAGATATTAATTCAGTGATGTCATCTGGGGAAAATCCTTGTTTCACATGAGGGAGCTTCACCGATTATTAGTCACAGTTTTCTGCGGCCTTCAGGCCTTGCCTTAAGATTTCTTAGAAATGGAGCTGGTAAGAAATATCCCACAGTCCAATTAGAAAGGATAAGATAATTTTTACAAGTTAGATATCCTCTCTGATTTACTTCTCTGAGTAACTGAGGCGTGACGAATGTGAAAGCAAATATTATTTTAACATGGAAGTTTATTTGTACCACACCTCCAAGACACAGATTAGTGATAATGCCTTATGAGTTGGTGTTAGGACATGGTAGCCCTAAATATCATCTCACCATTTAAAAATACATCCTTCTAAGTGAAGCTCTTTAGTTTGAGCTTGTGTTCAAAGGAAGCGAACTTTATTTTGCTTCTTTTCAAACATGTATATTTTAATAGATGTGTTTATACATATTCAAGGGAGAGAAAGAGTAAGAGGGAAAAAATCCTTTAACTTAGAGGTTAGGGAAGGAAAGGCGAATGAGGAAAAAACAAATCCATCATTGTTTGCAGCACCACCTTACGCATATATTCCAGGTAATTTTCATTTCTTATATTTATTTCACTCATGTGAATATTTTTTCTAGTCACTGTGTTTATGTCTATACAAACTAGTTAAGTAAGGAATTAGACTTCCCAGTAATTATGGTGGGTGAATTTCTAACTTTATCTCAACCGTATCCCAAAGTCTTACTAAAATGACAAAAAATTTTTTTAAAGGCGTAAGTAGTTCTGGGCTGGAGACAGCTTTGCCTGGTATCCAGAGACAATTGTTAAATACTCAGGACTCTTACAAGCCACTATTAAACTACTGGTAGCTTGAAAACAGTCACAGTGTGAGTTGTTGTTTACTCCCTAAGTCATGTCCTGCTGTAGCCTGCCAGCTTCTCCATTCACGGGGTTACAACTCAGCCACGAAACAACAATTTCCATTATAATAACCATTTTGCTTTAACTGAAAAGAGTAGTGAGGATAAAAGGTAACTGCATCTGCTTTTATTTGGGGTGAGGAATAGAGCAGATTGATAAAGCTAAATTTTTAACTTTCACAGTAGCAAATTAAAGGATAATATCTACAGCTGGCTGGTTTCTTAAATCATACACATGTATTATTCTGGTAAAAATTAAATGTATAAACCAAACAGAGCTTTCTTGGTGGTTCAGATGGTGAAGAATCTGCCTGCAATGCAGGAGACCTGGGTTTGAAGCATAGGTCAGGAAGATTCCCTGGAGAGGGGATCTTCCAGCATTTTTGCCTGAAAAATTCCATGGACAGAGGAACCTGGCAGGCTACAGTCCTCAGGATTGCAAAGAGCCGGACACAACTGAGCAACTGCTGCTGCTAAGTCGCTTCAGTCATGTCCAACTCTGTGCCACCCCATGGACTGCAGCCCGCCAGGCTCCTCCGTCCATGGGATTTTCCAGGCAAGAGTACTGGAGTGGGGTGCCATTGCCTTCTCCACTGAGCAACTAACATACGTCACAAAAAAGCAAACAACATAAAAGAAAAGTAATTAAAGTGGAAAACTTAGGCCAAATTCCATCACTTTTCCAACATTTCAGCAACATTATTTGAACCGTTTAGACATTTAAAAAAACTGAAAATCATGACTTTGGTTTTCAAAGGTTTTAGGGTCCCTCAAGGCTATAATTATGGTGTTGCCAGGGCTGTAATTTTATCTGAAGCTAAGGTCCTCTTTCAACCTCATGTGATTGCTGTCAGAATCCACTTTCTCATAGCTGTAGAGTTCAGGGTAGCCTGCTTCTCTAAGACCCCAGTAGAAGAGAACATTTCTGACCTCCAAACTTTCTTTGAATGGACTCACTTGATTAAGTAAAACACACTCCAGATAATCTCCCTTTAGTTTAAATCAAAATTAACTAATTTGGGGTCTTAATTACATTGACATTCCCTGGTGGCTCAGTGGTCAAGAATCTGCCTGTCAACACAGGAGATGCAAGAGACTCAGGTTCAATCCCTGAGTGGGGAAGATCCCCTGGAGAAGGAAATGAAAACCCACTCTAGTATTCTTGCCTGGGAAATCCCATGGACAGAGGAGCCTGGAGGGCTGTAGTCCAGTTTAGTTCAGTTCAGTCGCTCAGTCGTGTCCAACTCATTGCTACCCCATGAATTGCAGCACACCAGGCCTCCCTGTCCATCACCAACTCCCGGAGTTCACTCAGACTTACATCCATCGAGTTGGTGATGCCATCCAGCCATCTCATCCTCTGTCGTCCTCTTCTTCTCCTGCCCCCAATCCCTCCCAGCATCAGTGTCTTTTCCAATGAGTCAACACTTCCCATGAGGTGGCCAAAGTACTGGAGCTTCAGATTAGCATCTGTCCTTTGAAAGAACACCCAGGAGTGATCTCCTTCAGAATTGACTGGTTGGATCTCCTTGAGGTCCAAGGGACTCTCAAGGGTCTTCTCCAACACCACAGTTCAAAAGCATCAGTTCTTCAGTGCTCAGCTTTCTTCACAGTCCAACTCTCACATCCATACATGACCACAGGAAAAACCATAGCCTTGACTAGATGGACCTTTGTTGGCAAAGTAATGTCTCTGCTTTTCAATATGCTGTCTAAGTTAGTCATAACTTTCCTTCCAAGGAGTAAGTGTCTTTTAATTTCATGGCTGCAATCACCATCTGCAGTGATTTTTGAGCCACCCAAAAATAAAGTCTGATGCTGTTTCCACTGTTTCCCCATCAATTTCCCATGAAGTGATGGGACCAGATGCCATGATCTTAGTTTTCTGAATGTTGAGCTTTAAGCCAACTTTTTCACTCTCCTGTTTTACTTTTATCAAGAGGCTTTTTAGTTCCTCTTCACTTTCTGCCATAAGGGTGGTGTCATCTGCATATCTGAAGTTATTGATATTTCTCCTGGCAAGCTTGATTCCAGCTTGTGCTTCTTCCAGCCCAGCGTTTCTCATGATGTACTCTGCATAGAAGTTTAATAAGCTGGGTGACAATATACAGCCTTGACATAATCCTTTTCCTGTTTGGAACCAGTCTGTTGTTCCATGTCCATTTCTAACTGTTGCTTCTTGACCTACATACAGGTTTCTCAAGAGGCAGGTCAGGTGGTCTGGTATGCCCATCTCTTTCAGAATTTTCCAGTTTAATGTGATCCACACAGTCAAAGGCTTTGGCATAGTCAATAAAGCAATAGTCAATTTGGCATAGTCAATAAAGATGTTTTTCTGGAACTCTCTTGCTTTTTCCATGATCCAGTGGATGTTGGCAATTTGATCTCTGTTCCTCTGTCTTTTCTAAAACCAGCTTGAACATCTGGAAGTTCACAGTTCACATATTGCTGAAGCCTGGCTTGAAGAATTTTGTGCATTACTTTACTAGTGTGTTAGATGAGTGCAATTGTGCGATAGTTTGAGCATTCTTTGGCATTGCCTTTCTTTGGGATTGGAATGAAAACTGACCTTTTCCAGTCCTGTGGCCACTGCTGAGTTTTCCATATTTGCTGGCATATTGAGTGCAGCACTTTCACAGTATCATCTTTCAGGATTTGAAACAGTTCAACTGGAATTCCAGCACCTCCACTAGCTTCGTTTGTAGTGATGCTTCCTAAGGCCCACTTGACTTCACATTCTAGGATGTCTAGCTCTAGGTGAGTGATCACACCATCGTGATTATCTTAGTTGTGAGGATCTTTTTGTAAAGTTCTTCTGTGTATTCTTGCCACTTCTTCTTAATATCTTCTGCTTCTGTTAGGTCTATACCATTTCTATTCTTTATTGAGCCCATCTTTGCATGAAATATTCCCTTGATACCTTTAATTTTCTTGAGATCTCTAGCCTTTCCCATTCTATTGTTTTCCTCTATTTCTTTGCATTGATTGCTGAGGAAGCCTTTCTTATATCTCCTTGCTATTCTTTGGAACTCTGCATTCAGATGGGTATATCTTTCCTTTTCTCCTTTCCTTTTCGCTTCTCTTCTTTTCACAGCTATTTGTAACCTCCTCAGAAAGCCATTTTGCTTTTTGCATTTCTTTTTCTTGGAGATGGTCTTGATTCCTGTCTCCTGTACAATGTCACGAACCTCCTTCCATAGTTCATCAGGTACTCTGTCTATCAAATCTACTTCCTTAAATCTATTTCTCACTTCCACTGTATAATCATAAGGGATTTGATTTTAGACAAGGCAGAGGAACAAGAGATCAAATTGCCAACATCCACTGGATCATGGAAAAAGCAAAAGAGTTCCAGAAAAACATGTATTTCTGCTTTATTGACTATGCCAAAGCCTTTGACTGTGTGGATCACAATAAACTGTGGAAAATTCTGAAAGAGATGGGCATACCAGACCACCTGACCTGCCTCTTGAGAAACCTTTATGCAGGTCAGGAAGCAGCAGTTAGAACTAGACATGGAACCACAGACTGGTTCCAAACAGGAAAAGGATTACGTCAAGGCTGTATATTGTCACCCAGCTTATTTAACTTCTATGCAAACTACATCATGAGAAACACAGGGCTGGATTCAAGCACAAGCTGGAATCAAGATTGCCGGGAGAAATATCAATAACCTCAGCTTTGCAGATGACACCACCCTTATGGCGGAACGTAAAGAAGAACTAAAGAACCTCTTGATGAAGTGAAAGAGGAGAGTGAAAAAGTTGGCTTAAAGCTCAACATTCAGAAAACGAAGATCATGGCATCTGGTCCCATCACTTCATGGCAAATAGATGGGGAAACAGCATCAGACTTTATTTTTTTGGGCTTCAGAATCACTGCAGATGGTGATTGCAGCCATGAAATTAAAAGACACTCCTTGGAAGGAAAGTTATGACCAACTTAGACAGCATTTTGAAAAGCAGAGACGTTACTTTGCCAACAAAGTTCCGTCTTAGTCAAGGCTATGGTTTTTCCAGTAGTCATGTATGGATATGAAACTTGGATGATAAAGAAAGCTGAGCACTGAAGAATTGATGCTTTTGAACTGTGGTGTTGGAGAAGACTCTTGAGAGTCACTTGGACTGCAAGGAGATCCTAGCAGTCCAGCCTATAGAAGATCAGTCCTGAGTATTCATTAGAAGGACTAATGTTGATGCTGAAACTCCAATACTTTGGCCACCTCATGCGAAGAGCTGACTCATTGGAAAAGAGCCTGATGCTGGGAGGGATTGGGGGCAGGAGGAGAAGGAGACGACTGAGGATGAGATGACTGGATGGCATCATCGACTCGATGGATATGGATTTGGCTGAACTCCGGGAGTTGGTGATGGACAGGGAGGCCTGGCATGTTGCGGTTCATGAGTTCACAGAGAATCAGACACGACTGAGCGACTGAACTCAACTAGCAATTTTGGAGCTTGTTTCTTTACTTCTCTGACCACTTCCAAGTCTTTATCTGTAGAATGTTGATAACAATGCCAACATCATGGGGTTACTGTGAGAAATTACTGCCTTGATGTGTATGAAATGCTGACACCAGTCCCTGCCAGGTAGAATGAACTAAATAGAGGGTCTCTGAATTGTCACTCTCCCCATCATTGATAGGGTTGGAGCAGCAACAGTATCATTGTTAGTTGAAGTGGCAGCAATTGAAGCAACGCTGGTTTAAGGCCCCTCCCCTACAGCAGACAATTTTCCTGGTAGCACAGACAGTAAATAATTCAACTGCAGTGTGGGAGACTTGGGTTCAATCACTGAGTTGAGAACATCTCCTGGAGAAGGGAATTGCTATCCACTGCAGTATTCTTGCCTGGGGAATTCCATGGACAGAGGAGCCGGTGGGCTACAGTCCATAAGGTTGCAAAGAGTCAGACACAACTGAGAGAATTTCACTCACTTATGCTCTGCCTGGCAAGATAAGATGCTAGAGTCTTTATTCTTATTTATCTGGCAATTCTCTCCTTTTACCTTTGAGAGCATGGGAAGTGGTCTTAAATTTATTTTTGCTTTATTCATACTAGTGAGTTCGCTTTCTTGTAAAATCATCTGTATCTCTCTGTGTGTTGCAGCTGTGGGGCTTCCCAGGAGGCACAGGGGTAAAGGATCTGCCTACCCATGCAGGAGACACAAGAGATGCCCGTCTAGCATCTGTCTGTCTATCTATCTGTCATCTATCTATCTGCATACATATTTTAATTCTTCCTCTGGGACTAGAAAATTAGTCTTTAATCGAGTGAATGCACTTGCTTTTTACTGCTTCTCAGTTCCCAACAGAGGTGGACCAGTCTTTGAATCTGAACTACATTTTACCAGAGAGTGACTCATAGACCCATACTGGCTCAGGGCTCCATCTTTGTTCTACTTAGCTCTGGATAATAGCAAGGACTGCGGGACTCAGACCACTTAGTACACAATGAAGGCAGGTTCTTTAAGAAAAGAATAAGAGAGCAGAGGGGAGAGATTAGAAAAGAAACTTACAGGAGCATCCTGCAAACAGCAGAAATTCCACCACTTGAGCCAGCAGGTTTCTATTTTTAGTATGTCTGAGAATTACCAGGGATATTTGTTAAAAACAAACAAACAAAAAAACAAATCCCCATGCCCTATCTTTTGAACATTACCATTTTTGTTGAACTAACACAACACATTGTTACTCATTGGTAAGGTCTACAATGCTAAACCGCGGTAAAGAACAAAGTGTATCATATTCATCTTTTCAGTGTAAACGGGCTTTTCTAAATATTTTCTGAGTTCTTAATGCAACCAACGAACTGGAAGTAAAAATTCTTTAAATAACTGATACATGAGGTGGCATTTGATTAAACTGAATAAACAATATATGAGGAGTAACACAAAGCTTAGTTTTAGGGCCACTGTGATTTTATTATTGTTGGTGAATACAACTGTTTAAAACTTAAACCATCTTTCTTGAAGCCTTTTCTTTATTTAAATATTGACATATACATGACATATTTTATTAGTTTCATGTGCACAACATAGTGATTTGATGCTTATACATTAGAAATGATCACCATGATGTCTAGTAACCATCTGTTCCCATACAAAGTTATTACAATATTATTGAGTATATTCTCCATGCTGTGTACTACATCCCTCTGACTGCTAATTTTATAACTGGAAGTTTGTACCTTTTAATCCCCTTCACCTATTTCACTTCTTGTAACCCTCTCTCTGGCAGCCACACGTGTGTTCTCTGTATCTGTCTCTGTTTTGTTATGTTGGTTTGGTTTTCTTTATATTCCACACATAAGCAAAATCATACGGTACTTGTCTTTCTCTGTCTGACTTATTTCACTTAACATAATACCCCCACGTCCATCCATGTTGTCATATTTGGCAGGAGTTTGTTCTTTTTTATGGCATGTGTGTGTGTGTGTGTGTGTGTGTGTGTGTGTGTGTCTGTGTGTGTGTGTATACACCACATCTTTATCTATTTATCTATCGATGGATATTTATGTTGCTTCCATATATTGGCTATTGTAAGCAATATTGCCATAAACTTTAGAGTACATAAATCTTTTCAAATTAGTGTTTTTATTTTCTTTAAATAAATGCCCAAGAATGGAGCTGCTACATCATATGATAGCTCAATTTTTAATTTTTTGAAGAACTTCTATACTGCTTTTCATAGTGGCTGAACTAATTTACATTCCCAAAGCAATGTATGAGGGTTCTGTTTTCTCTATATCCTTGCCAACATGTGTTATTTCTGGTCTTTTTGATAACAGCCATTCTGACAGGTATAAGGTGGTATCTTATTGTGGTTTTCATTTGTATTTCCTTGGTAATTACTGATATTGGACATCTTTCCATGTGCCTGTTGGCCATCGGAATATCTTCTTCAGAAAAATATCTATTCAGATCCTTTGTCTATTTTTAAAAATGGTTTGCTTATTTATGTTGAGTTGTATAAGGTTTTTGCATATATTGGATACTAACCCTTTGTCAGATCATTTGCAAATACATTCTCTCATTTAGTAGGTGGTCTTTTTGTTTTGTTGACAGTGTTCTTAGATATACAAAAGCTTGATATAGTCCCATTTGCTTATTTTACATTTGTTTCCCTTGCTTGAGGAGATATGTCTAAAAAACCTGTTTTCCAGATCACTGATCCATTTTTCTGTATCATCTCATCTGTCGTTGATTTCCTCTAGTGTATTTTTCATTTTAGTTATTTTATTTTTCAGCTTTGATTTATTCTTTATATTTTCTAACTCTGCTAAAGTTCCACTGTGTTCTCCTTTCCTCTTCCAAATTCCAAGAGCATCTTTATGAGCATTACTTTGGATTCTTTATCAGTTAAATTACATATTCATTGCCATAATAGAAGCTCCAGGTTATAATTACAATTAACACTATCACTCCTCCTAATATATTGTTCTTACAGCTTTTCCTTTTCCAAGGGCAACTAAATAAATGGATAGATAGGTGAATTAACACATAAATATATAAAATGAATGTATCCAGTATAATTTATAGTCATACAGATTTTAGTGCAATGTTTTATGTTTTCTAGATGTTTGTCTATATATGTATATAAAAATTTTTTTATATGAGAACTTATTTTTCTAGTTAAAGAAGTATACATTTGGGTGTTATTGTTTTTCCTTTTGATAAATACATTTAATGGTTCCATATATGCAGTGCTGAAAATTTTATCAAACCTACTTTAAACTTGTTTTGTGACTGGCCTGTAACCACGCTTACAGCTAAATAAGCTGGAGAAATTTATACTTTCTGGAAAGAAGCCTTACAGGATATTTAAAGCCAGTTGCAGCTCTAAATTTTTAGAATTACTAGCTCTTTGACACTCACTTCTCTATTTCTGTGTTCCTCCTCCTCCAAAACACATCTTCATTCTTTCAAGGAGTCCTGCTCAGTGACTTCTTCCCACCCTTTAGTTCAACATGTTAAGGTAGTTTCTCTGTGTTTCTACTGCCAGATAGCAGTGTTCCCTTTGTGGAAAGGATCTGTGGGAAACTGAATGATGATCTAGTCAGCTTGCCTTCCCAAGACAGGGAAAAGGGAAATGTAATATTCTACCTGCTATGAGTAATATTTTGGAATTGTGATGTAAGCATTCCCCTCTAACTTATTCCTTAAAAGGATGGGATATTAACTCCAGTCTGTGTCCATTGGCACAGGATCTGTTCAGGCATTGAAGGTTGGGCTAACAGTGGCTTCCTGCCGTGGGACTGAATTACAGGGCAAAGAGTTATCCTGAGGGCCACCGTGCCTGGACTTGGCTGTGTCAACCCAGGAGTCATAAATGTGACACTCAAGCACTAAGTTTTCTAAGTGTTAATACACTTAGTACATTAGGTCCAAGAATTTGTAAATCAGTTGTTCTACTTTGAACAGATCTCCTGCCAGTTGTGACATTGTTGAGTAAATTGAAAGCCTGTTTGCTGTTGTTTCCTCTTTTTGAAATTTAACCTCTTGGAAAAACAGCAGTCTGAGCTGTTATATGTCTCAACACAGGCCACTAGTGAAAACCACTTAAAAATGTTTTCTTGATCGGGAGTATGAATTCCCCTCCAGCCCTCTAGTAACTTTTTTTTCCTCCATTTAAATCATTTTGACAGGGCATCTTTGCTGGGTTCAGTTTCTGCGCCCTTTGAAAAGCTGGGGGCAGAGGATTTAGGATGGAGGATTCGCTGTTGGAGTTGCCTTCAGCTCACAGTGTAAAGGAAGAAAGTTTCTCAAATTTTCACGCTGTGAATTGACATCTTTTTTTATGCCAGTTGACTGATGTTTAATTTCATGTACCAGCATTTCGAATGTCAAATTTTTTAACATTACTTTTTAAACACATACAAACTTAGAATTAGCTGTGTTTGAATAATTAATAGTAATAGAGATAGAGATCATAATTATTCAAGTCATTCCTGTAAACAATATATGTATATTATATCACGGCTTCATTAGTTTTATACTGCAAATAGAAGTTTACCATTTCTGAGTAAATTCAAAGAAAAAGTTTGTATGGAAGGGATAGGATTTAAAAAGAAATCAGTTCTAAGATATTCAAGTTCTGAATGTGTCTCTCCATGAAGTGTATAGAGATCTGGATTTAATCAACTGATGATTCATGATATTTCTCTGGGATTAAAATTGATTCAGGTCTTTCTCTGCCACAAGTAATGAACTATATGGCGAGCCATAATCTGCCTTTTGGCTTTTAGTCTCAAATGTCAGTTGGTAGAATTCCATAGAAAGGAGACTTTGTTTGAGACAATCAACCATGTTGGTAAAACAATGTTTTGTTTGGGAATATCACAAACTGCTGCTTCAAAGTGCTTAATGAATGGGTATGTGGTGTGTTTCTACAACATTATTTTTTTTAAGGAAACTAGAAGACAGGAAATGCAAACCTACACATTAAAGAGTTCTGCCAAATGAAGAGCTCTGTACTTTTTTTTTATAAAGGCATTCTCTGCCAAGAGTTTGCCAAAACCCAATTGCAAATGAACGTCCCAGCTTCTCACAAACAAGTCACGAAATTCTGAGAATGGATGCCCAGTGTTATCATATGCATTGCCAAGAAATCAGTCCCCACTGGGCAGAGATAGAAGGAGAAATATATTGTAATATCTATATATGAGTGCACCAGTACCCTGCAGTTCAGACCATGTCTTCATAGCTGTGATAATCCCTCGTTCACGAAGCCTTTGATTATTTCCATGAATGGTAAGCAAACAGTGGTCTAGACAGAAAGGGATTTTATAATTTCTAGTTTCTTGTAGAGAAAACAAATATTGGTCTCTTTTCCAAAGACCTGGAAATATGGATACTATTTTTTTTTTTAATCCAGAGTCAGTTCAGTTTACTTTGGTGCTAAGAAGTCAGAAAATCTCAACTAGTAGAGCAATAATTTTATGGATTTTTATTTTTAAGGCAATGCTTAATGAGAAAGAAAATAGTAAAATGTTTTTGAAGCCAGATTTTCCTTGGTCAAGCTCTAAACATAATGAATATCACTTCCTGGGCACTCTGTGATGGGCAGTATGTTACTCCTTTAAATGCTTGCAATCATTTTAATAGTTTGGATCTCTATGAGCAAGTTAATTATTTTTAAAGAGTTCAGAAAATTTATCTCAGATTATTTACTAGCAAATGACAGGTTTAGGTTTTTAACAAAACTCTGTCTTACTCTAAATCTTCTACTGTTTATGACTATCTTCTAATGATCTCCTTATATCAATAATTAGGCAAACATTTCACTTGACCCCCAAAAAGAAATTTAAAATTACATGTATAAGGTAATTTAACCTACACAACTAAATTAGCATTTATTTTCAAAATATCTCTCACTCCTTCCTTTACTATTTCTCATGTTATTGCAGTGGCATAACTACTTCCACTATCTTTACCCTTAATCTGACCCAGGGCAAACAAATGTATGGCACAGATGCTGCACCCTCCTTTCCCTTTCTGTGTCAGGCATCACTAATAGAAAACTACGCTCTTCCCATTGAGGGTAGCCTCAGCCTTCTGGTCCTCATCACTGTGCTCCAGGCAAACAATACCAGTTATCTGAGCTTGCACTCCCCCTCAAAAAAGTATATTTGCCATAGAGGATTCATTTCACCCTGGGCACTGTTACCAGAAAAATCTCCTTAAAATATTTCTTTCAGAATTTCACTGTTCTGAGTCAGAGGCTCAATATTGCCTACTACCTACAACCATATTCTGTCGCTCCTCTGAGAGCTTTCCAAAATTTCTTCCCAATCTTCTCTTCTCTTCTCTTTATTCTTCTCCACAGATTTTTGCACTTCATGTCCTGAAATTTGCATTCTATCACTTGTATGTTTGCTCTTGATCTAAGAATGTTGCATTGCTCCTTTAGAGTGATCATACCAGCCATTTTAGGTCAATCTCCCAACTATTTCAGAACCAACAGATTTCTTCTTTTTCCAAATTTTCAATATAGTAGGGCTTCCCTTGTGGCTCAGTGGCAAAGAATCTACCTGTCAATTCAGGAGATACAGGTTTGATTCCTGGGTTGGGAAGATCCCCTGGAGAAGAAAATGGCAACCCATTCCAGTATTTTTGCCTGGGAATCTTATGGACAGAGGAGCCTGGCAGGCTAAAGTCGTAAAAAGAGTTGGGCATGACTTAGAGACTAAAAAGTGACAACAATAAGACATTATCATACTAAGTGAGGTAAGTCAGACAGAAAGCATGATGTCACTTACATGTGGAATCTAAAAAAACAATGGGGCAAATAAACTGAATAACAAAACAAAGACAGACTCACAGACATAGAAAACAAACTTATGGTTACCAAAGGGGAAAGGTAACAAGGACACACTGTATACTACAGGGAACTATATTCAATATCTTGTCATAACTTATACTGCAAAAGAATCTGAAAAAGATATATATATTATATATATATATATATCTGAATCATTTTGCTGTACTCCTGAAACTAATTTATCATTGTAAATCAACTGTACTTCAATTAAAATTCTGATAAAAGGAATTTTATAGCATCTTTCTAGCATATAACATATCCATAATGCAACTTTGATTACTCCCAATTCTGTTCTGCTTTTTAAATGTAGAGCAAGGATTTCCCAAGTAGCATGAGTGCAAAATCTCCCTAAATTTCTGTCATTTCCCCCTAATCTTTTAAATTCTTTTGCAATACTTAATCTGTTAGTGATTGTTTCTAGCCATTCATATTTGTCTTCATAGAGCAGTCAATACAAAAGTCCCCACCCTATATTTCATTGATCTAATTATGTGATTTTAATAACAAACGCCATAAATACATTTGGAACAAATGTGTTTCAGCAACAAAGCACTCAACTATGGGTGCTCTTGAGGGTTGCTGAGGCCTGGGAACAGGCAGCATGCTATGACAGTATACTTGAGTGAATGGAGAGCTGAAGTTATTTGAGAGAGTTGGTTAAGAGAATGGTGAGGAGAGATTATTCTCATTTATAGGTATAGTCTGTCTTGTTACTTGACTGATTATAAAGATGGGGGAGGGGTATAATTATCTTTTTATGTAAATTGTTGTAGTTGGAACTTTATTTCTTCAAAGTCTTCTTCACAGCAAATTATACTGATCTTATAATAAGATTATATAAAGTATTTGGTACATTCTATTTGCTAATTAAACTCATATGGCAAGGTGAAGAAGGGAAGAGACTTTTTAGAAATCCATGGAAGGGAAACACTCCAAAGATTCACAACTTCAAACACTATACTGTAATTGGACTGGGAGAGAAAATCAGAACACAAGTACATTTTGCAAACTAAGAGTATAGTTCCTGCACTAAAATTTGGAATACATATGGATATGAAGCAGTGTCCAAAGCACAAAATAAATTAGTGGCAATTGGGGTAGTTGTTTAAACAAGAATAGAAGAATTTGAAGAACTGAAATGATATTTTAGAATTTGAAAAAAATTGTTAAGCCTTTTTGCTTCCATTATCTTAGATACTGTCATTCTACCATTTTCAGTTTAACAAAAGACAAGTGGAAAGGCTGAGAGATTTGTCCAAGTGATCTAAACATAGCCAGCCAGCCACAGGGTACCCAAAATGTTCTTAGTTCTTAGTCAAAAGACTTAATAGCTTTTTACCAAAAATAACTACTTCAGTCAAAGAGAGAAGGATAATTGCTACTTCCACAGACAACACAAGAAACCAGCATCCTTCCAGCACAGAAAGCAACATCAAATGACCACCCACATACCACATCATAGATTTATCTTCTCCATCTGCAAGACCCTCTTCTCTTTGGCTTCCCACCAACCTAAAGAGAAGAACTAATGAATAAACAAAGTTTAAAACAGATGCAAAGGCGGTGTGCATAAGAAGTGCCACTGTGCTTAATTTAATCTCTGGGTCAGCTATTCCCTGCTCACTGGAGCAGTCAAGGATCCAAGCCAGATCCCTGCAGAGACTGTGGTAGCTCTACATCTGCCAATGAAAATACCTGGCTGTGCAGAACAGGAAACCTCAGCTGGCCCTCAAAAAGTCCTCAGTTTAGGCAACAGGCAGCCATTGGCTTGGGCGAACTTGATTCCTTCTTTTTTTTTCTTTTCTGAACAACAAGCTATTGGGAGGTCCCAAAGGTAGTCGTGGCTGACCAGATGTGAGGCTGTGTTAGATTCCTACTCTCAAGAGAGTGCTCTGGAGGGATAGCTTAGGATTCAGCTATTAGAGATGCATTCTGTAAAACAGGTCAAAAACGGGGGCCCAGAGGCCAAAGTCAGTTATCAGATGGGTTTTGTTTAGGCCAGACAGCTGTCTGCTTTTTCATTTTTTAAAAAATGTGAATACATTTCAATGGGGACTTTTGCCAGTTTCTGTGATGTAAATTCCCTGACAATGTCTGATTACAGACCAGAGTTGAGAAGAAATCTGCACAGCAATTATATAGCATTTCCATCATACACATATAATAGGTGTAAACAATACAAATAAAAATTATGAAAAATCAGAAAGTGCTGAGTTTTGATTACTTATTTTACCATTGTTTAATTTAATGGGAAAGTTTGAGGGCATGAGGAGAAGGAGGAAACAGAGGATGAGATGATTAGATGGGCATCATCGAATCAATGGACATGAATTTGAGCAAACTCTGGGAGACAGTGAAGGACAGGGAAGTCTGGCATGCTGCAGTCCATGGGGTCGCAGAGAGTTGGATATGACCGAACGACTGAACAATAATTGTTTAACTTATTTCAATTGTAAGTTTATATAATTTAAAATTTCACAATGGCTGTTTAATAACCAGCTCTTGAAATTCTTGAAAACTTAACACTAGGCTCTTTTTTTTTCTTAAGCAAAAATCACAATAGCAGAAGACTTACTACATGTTTTACCATCAATACCAAGACAAAAATAAAAGATCATTATAATTGCAAGCCATAATGGAAACATGATTAACCTAATAATATAAAATAATTACATACAATTATGGGGGGTTAGACATAGTGATGCGGAAAGTCAAAGTGTGCACACCTCTGTGCTTTCATCTGCTCAGCCAGTCTATGTCTTTTGGTTTGTGCATTTAGTCCACTTACATTTAAGGTAAGTATCAATGTGCATGATTTTCTTACCATTTTCTTAATTGTTTGGGGTTTATTTTGTGAAGGTCTTTTCCTTCTCTTGTGTTTACTGCTTAGAGAAGATCCTTTAGCATTTGTTGTAAAGCTGGTTAGGTGAAGGACTCCCTTTTCTAAAAGGGTGTTTTCAGGCACTGTCAGCTATGTTGTGCTCAGTATGACGTCTGTTTCTCTCTCTCTCTTTTTAAAATTAATTTATTTTAATTCAAGGCTAATTACTTTACAATATTGTGCTTGTTTTTGCCATGTACTGACATGAATCAGCCCCAGGTGTACATGATCCCCCATCCCGAACCTCTCCCACCTACCACCCTGTCTCATCCCTCTGGGTTGTCCCAGTGCCCCGCCTTTGAATGCCCTGTTTCATGCATCAAAATTGACAGGCCATCTATTTCATATATGGTGACATACATGTTTCAGTGCTATTCACTTAAATCATCCCACCCTTGACCTCTCCCACGGGGTCTGTTCTTTATATGTGTGTCTCTTATGCTGTCTCACATAGAGAGTCATTGTTATCATCTTTATGAATTCCATATAAATGCATTAATATACTGCATTGGTATTTTTCTTTCTGACTTACTTCATTCTGTATAATAGGCTCCAGTTCCACCTCATTAGAACTGATTTGAATGTGTTCTTTTTAATAGCTGAGTAATACTCCATTGTGTATATGTACCACAGCTTTCTTATCCATTCATCTGCCAATGGAGTTGCTTCCATGTCCTAGCTGTTGTAAACAGTGCTGCGATGAACACTGGGGTACACAGTGTTCTCAATTCTGGTTTCCTTGGGGTGTATGCCCAGCAGTGGGATTGCTGGGTCATATGGCAGTTCTATTTCCAGTTTTTGTTTGTGTGTGTGTGTGTGTGTGTTACAAAGTTTTATTAAAGTATAAAGGAGATAGAGAAAGCTTCTGACATAGGTATCAGAAGGGGGCAGAAAGAGTACCCTCTTGTTAATTTTAGCAATGAGTTTGTATATTCTCCAACTAATCCAAAGAAGGTCTGGAGGTTGTAAAGACCTCACCAGACCTACTCCCATAATTTACATTTTAAGATAACAGAATTAGCCAGAAGGTTTAATCCAGAGACTGTCCTCAGGCAGAATACATAATATTGCTGTTATATAATCCTTGTAAAGAGAAGGTTTAATCCAGAGACTGCCCTCAGGCAGAATACATTGTTGTTATATAATCCTAAGGAATGTAGAGAAATAAGTTTGTCCTTTCTTCCTCCTTGAGAATTCCAGACCCCTCTCTCCTTGGGGACCCCTAAACTTCTTATCAACCTGCCTAGGAGATGACTCTCTCATTCCCCCCTTTTCTTTTAGGAGAATTATGTTGCCTAGGGAAAAGGGGCATCGTTTTCATTCCGTAACTGCTTCCGAGCTGAGAAGGGGCATTGTCCCTAAATTGGGAAGGCAACATATTCTCCTAATCCTCATATTGAGGATATCTGATCCAGGGGCCCCAAGTAGTATTTGGAGGAAGTTGCAGCAGTAGCAGGAGTTTGCGCAGCCATTTGTAGCTTAAAAGCTTTCATGCGGCTAGAAACAAATCCAGTTATACAGTTACAGATGTAAGGCAACATAGTCATTAAAACAAGTTAAAATCAAATTTAAAAGTCACATTAAGTCCATAGTTAAAGTGCAACATATTGCACCAGACCATTTTAGGGTTGGTAGATGTCCTCAGATGAAGAAGAGGCATCGCATGTTATTGTTGTCAAAGGTATTCACAGACTTGGAGAAAGTCCTTTCCTTGAAGTGGAGATGTCCACCACGGGAAGCCTTCCACTGATGAAGAGAATCTTTATAACCTCCTTAGCCTGTTCACTATGACAGAGAAAAGCCTCAATCCATCCAGTAAAAGTATCTACACAAACTTGTAAGCAAGAATATCCATTAGCTTTTGGCATATGAGTAAAATCAATTTCCCAGTCCTCTCCAGGATACTTCCCACTTCTTTGTAATCCAGATTTTGCTTCCAAAACCTGTTCAGCAGTAACCACGGCATAACCTGCTTTACGCTTTCCATCCCGAACAAAAGAACTGCCATCTGTATATATTTCCAGGTCAGGATTGTCTAATGGAGTGTCCAGTAGATCTTCCCGAGCTGCATAGTTTAAAGTTATGAATTGAGAACAATCGTGATCGGGTGTTTCATTTTCCTCTTCAGGAAGGAAAGTGGCAGGATTTAAATTTCCACAAACTTTAAGCTTAGTTGCTGGTCCTTCTAACAACAATGACTGATATTTAAGAAGCCTACTGTCTGTCATCCAAATATTAACCTTAGAATTTAAGATTCCACTCACATCATGAGAAGTCAGTACAGTAAGGTTTCGTCCATTAATTATTTTTAAGCTTCAGGTGCTAATAAAGCCGCTGCCCCAATTACTCTTAGGCAGTGGGGCCACCCACGTGAAACTACATCTAATTCTCTGCTTAGATAAGCAATAGGTTGCTGGTGAGGCCCTCGGGGTTGTGTCAAGACTCCCAAGGCCATGCCTTTCCTTTCAGTGACAAACAAATTAAAGTCTGACCCTGTGGGCAAGCTCAGAGCAGGAGCTTGCAGAAGAGCAGTCTGAAGAACCTTAAAAGCCTTTTGAGTTTCTGGAGACCAAACCAGTTTGTCAGTTTGGGCCTGCTGAGTTTCAGCTATAAGTTTATATAAAGGCCGGGCAAGTTCCCCATAACCCGGAATCCAAATGGACTGTAACCTGTGATTCCCAAAAATCCTCTCAATTGTCTTAAAGTCATAGTTAGGGGATGATTTAGTATAGGCTTAATTCTCTCGGGGCCTATGGCCCTAGTCCCTTCTGATATGATTAGGCCCAGATAGCTAACTGATTGTTGACAAAGCTGAGCCTTTTCTCTTGATGCCTTGTAACCACAGCCTGCCAGAAAGTTTAAGAAATCTTCTGAGGCTCGCGAACAAGCTTCCTCTGTCTCTTGTCCTGAAGGATCCCGGATGAGCCCCCAAGATGAAAGGTTGTTGTTGAATCACGACGCCGGGATTCTTGGCCCTCAGAGGAGAAGAATTCAATCCGGGGCCAGAGATGAGGCTGGATCTCTCAGAGATTTTGTGTTACAAAGTTTTATTAAAGTATAAAGGAGATAGAGAAAGCTTCTGACATAGGCATCAGAAAGGGGCAGAAAGAGTACCCCCTATTTCCAGTTTTTTAAGGAATTTCCACACTGTTCTCCATAGTGGCTGTACCAGTTTGCATTCCCACCAACAATGTAAGAGGGGTCCCTTTTCTTCACACCCTCTCCAGCATTTATTGCTTGTAGACCTTTGGATAGCAGCCATTCTGACCAGTGTAAGATGGTACCTCATTGTGGTTTTGATTTGCATTTCTCTGATAATGAGTGATGTTGAGCATCTTTTCATGTGTTTATTAGCCATCTATATGTCTTCTTTGGAGAAATGTCTGTTTAGTTCTTTGGCCCTTTTTTTTAAATTTTTCTGGTATTGAGCCACGTGAACTTCTTGTATATTTTTGAGATTAATTTTTTGTCAGTTGCTTCATTTGCTATTGTTTTCTCCCATTCTGAAGGCTGCCTTTTCACCTTGCTTATAGTTTCCTTCATTGTGCAAAAGCTTTTAAGTTTAATTAGGTCCCATTTGTATATTTTTGCTTTTATTTCCTTTACTCTGGGAGGTGGGTCATAGAGGATCTTGCTGTGATTTATGTCAGAGAGTGTTCTGCCTATGTTTTCCTCTAGGAGTTCAATAGTTTCTGGTCTTACATTTAGGTCTTTAATCCATCTTGAGTTTGTTTTTGTGTATGATATTAGAAAGTGTTCATTTCCTTTTTTTTACAGATGGTTGACCAGTTTTCCCAGCACCACTTATTAAACAGATTGTCTTTTCTCTGTTGTATATTTTTGCTTCCTTTGTCACAGATAAGGTGTCCATAGGTGTGTGGGTTTATTTCTGGGCTTTCTATTTTGTTCCATTGATCTATATTTCTGTCTTTGTGCCACTACCATACTGTCTTGATGACTGTAGCTTTGTAGTATAGTCTGAAGTCAAGCAGGTTGATTTCTCCAGGTCCATTCTCTTTTCTCAAGATTGCTTTGGCTATTTGAGGTTTTTTTGTGTTTCCATAGACTTTCCTGGTGGCTCAGATGGTAAAACGTCTGCCTACAATGCAGGAGACCCAGGTTTAATCCCTGGGTCAGGAAGATCTCCTGGAGAAGAAAATGGCAATCCACTCCAGTACTATTTGTTGAAATTATTTGTTCTAGTTCTGTGAAAAATACCATTGGTAGCTTGATAGGGATTGCATTGAATCTATGGATTGCTTTGGGTAGTATAATTTTTCACTATATTGATTCTTCCAATCCATAAACAAGGTCTATTTCTCCATCTATTTGTGTCATCTTTGATTTCCTTCATCAGTGTTTTATAGTTTTCTATATGTCTTTTGCTTTTTAGGTAAATTTATTCCTAAGTATTTTATACTTTTTGCTACAATGGTGAATGGGATTGTTTCCTTAATTTCTCTTTCACTTTTCTCATTGTTAACACTAGGCTCTTTGAGTCAACATGAGGTGGCTGCAGCATACCCTTGACTAACTTGTGGTGGCCGCAGAAGCCCCAAGCATTGTTCAGGCTCGGGAGGCTGACTTTGGATCCTAGTTCTTATATTTCCTAGCAGTGTGAGCTCACATACATTCTTTAACAACAGACTCAGGAGGCTGTCTTTGGAACTCAGTTCTTATATTTCCTAGCAGTGTGAGCTCACATACATTCTTTAACAACAGAGAACCTCAATTTTCCCATATCAGAAACTAAATAACATTTATCTTATTAGTCTATGTGCATTCTAAGTTGCTTCAGTCGTGTCCGACTCTTTGTGACCCCATGAATTGTAGTCCACCAAGCTCCTCTGTCCCTGGGATCCTGCAGGAAGAATACTGGAGTGGATTGCCATTCTCTAGGGGCTCTTCCCAACCCAGGGATCAAATCTGCATCTCCTGCATTGCAGGAGAATTCTTTACCATCTGAGTCACTAGCAGAGAAACGTTGTTAGTCCACAGTGAGCAGTAACTAAAATCACATATTGAAGCACTAGCACTATATTTGGCACATAATAATCAGTAAATATTGACAATGTGTTTATTTTAACTCTAGGTAGGAATTACATGATTAGATTAGTTTTGCTTTTACCTTGAAAAGCTGCCTACAGCACCTCAAAGCCAAAGAAATAAGAAATTTTAAGAACAGAAGGAAAGAAATCAGGGAAGCCTGAAAAAACTGGAGTGTAGGGTAACCGGGGGGCCTGAGGAAGAAAGAAAATAGGATCAAATGCTACAGAATTAGGATAAGGGAAAATAACTTAAAAATGTAGTTGAAAACCCTACATCAAGTTATATTCATGCTGTCCAATAGAGATTCAGTCCCAATTTCTCACAAAGGTGGTATATTCTCTCCATAAATGATTGAAATAATTTTATTGAATAGTGAAATTGAGAGTCGCTCAGTCGTATCTGACTCTTTGCAACCCCATGGATTATACAGTCCATGGAGTTCTTCAGGCCAGAATACTGGAGTGGGTAGCCTTTCTCTTCTCCAGGGGATCTTCCCGACCCAGGGATCAAACCCAGGTCTCCCGCATTGGAGGCAGACTGAGTCACAATATATTACAGCCTGAGGTGATGAGATTCTAGCCCCCTGGACTGATGTATGACCAATGGCCCCAGCGGAATTCAAAGAAATTAAAAGACGTGCATCAGCTCACATAGTGAGTAAAAGAGCTTATTCTAAAGCTCAGTTCATCTGGATCCTAGGTGGCACCACCATACTTCCCACAGTATAACCACAATGGTGAGCTTTCAATTTAGAATAGTAGCACGTTAAAGACCTCTTGAGAGGGATACTATTCTCAACAGTCAAATCTCATTTACTCATTAGTCTGGCATCTCTTTTATGAATAATATCAGATGGAAAAGAACAGAAACAGGAAGTTGGTCTACCACAAGGCAGGGTTAAAGCATGAGTTTTACAATTCAGACTGACTTGTGTTCAGATTCTTACTCTTGCTCTGACAGTTTGTATGATTATGGAAAATAGACATGACCTCTCTAAGTTCTAGCGTCTCTAAACTGGAGATAAATTTTAAAAATTTGATTTACAGAGTTGCTGGAAGATTAAATAAAGTAATGCATAAATGAATTTGGCATATGTCCCTGCCATGTAATAAGCATTTGCCAAGTGTTAAAATTGTTTTTGCTCTCAGTATTGGTTGTTTTTGCTCTCAGTATTGTCAACGCTAACTGCTAAAGTAGATGTTAGGGACTAAGTCCAATAGGTTCTGTGCATTTTCACCTTGGGATGCAATGATTTTTTTCCTTGATATATAATCAGTAACAACATCCACGCAGGTATATTTCTACATAATTCAAGTCATTTACTAAATATTTTCTTTAAAATGCAATTGACTTCAGAATACAGCTGAGGTTTAATGTGCTTTGAAAATGGAAACTTTTTAGTAGGCAATTAAAAATTGGCTCTAAATGTAGTAAACTGTGAACATTAACAATCAGCATTAAAACAAGAAATACCTTTCCTGGTGCTTCTGTGAGGCAGCGCTAACAACAATTACTAACCCAGTAGCTCAAATCAGGAAATACTATGTAAGCACAGCTACACTTCATTAATGCAGAAGAACCAAACTGTTTTCAGCTAGAAGGAAGGTATAATGCAATATAATTAAACAAGTGGAGATGAATCAACCTAAAAACTTCAAAGGACATCATTACAGCTCTAAAATTCCATGATGCAGGGTTTACTAGCAAGATCATAATACTCTAGAGCAGCAGTTCCCAAGCTTTTGTGACATAAGAATCAACCTAAGGAATTTGTAAAGGTGTATTTTCCTGGATTCCACTGCTAACCATTCAGATTCAGTGGTTCTATACTGACCAATTACCTATATTTTAAATCAAGTTCTCTGGGTAATTATAATCCAGGCGATCTTGACAGTAATCACTCTAAGAAACATTGATCTAGAATCTCAGATAAAGTAACTTTTTGGATGAGATGGAAGACAAAGTTCTGCAGAGATATATCTTCTCAGCAGGCTCAGAATGCAGAGAGATATCATTCTTCAAAATGAAAAAAATGAAACAACTCACACTATCCCAGTCTTTCCAATTAGCTGACCTTGATTCTCACTGAACCTTAAAGGATGGGTTCTGTGGAAATATCAGGTGTTAGTATTAGCTCAGTTTGTCTCAAAGGAATTGAATGACTAATGTGGAGCTTCAGAAACATAAAGGAATCTAGGCTTAAAGAATCATTCAGTGCACAAGAAAGGTATATTTTCCTCAATAATCTGTAGATATAAATAACCAAACATACGTTTCTGCAATAGTGCTTACTGAGTACTTTTTTTTATTAATCTCAAAAACTAACAGGTTTTAAAGGTTAGTAATAATGCAGTTCATATGAAATACTGTTGCTATACTCCCTAGTCAAGGGAAGCAGCAGCAAAGCTTTCTACAATAGTCACCAGACCAGTATTTAGGATATTAGAATTCTAATCTCATCTCTGATGTCAACTCAGTCTGCAATTTTGGGCAAGTCATTACACTTCTCTGATCTCAGAGTGGACTTGATAGCTCAAAAGTTCCATTCTATTCCAGTGATCTGTAATAAAGTGTTTACTATATGCCAGAAACTTCTCAGCACCTCACTTAAAAATGAACCCACTTAATCCTCACAGTCATCTTACAAAATATGTCAGTTCAGTTCAGTTCAGTCTCTCAGTCGTGTCCAACTCTCTGGGACCCCATGAATCACAGCATGCCAGGCCTCCCTGTCCATCACCATCTCCCGGAGTTCACTCCATTGATTCCGTGATGCCATCCAGCCATCTTATCCTCGGTCGTCCCCTTCTCCTCCTGCCCCCAATCCCTCCCAGCATCAGAGTCTTTTCCAATGAGTCAACTCTTCGCATGAGGTGGCCAAAGTACTGGAGTTTCAGCTTTAGCATCATTCCTTCCAAAGAAATCCCAGAGTTGATCTCCTTCAGAATGGACTGGTTGGATCTCCTTGCAGTCCAAGGGACTCTCAAGAGTCTTCTCCAACACCACAGTTCAAAAGCATCAATTCTTTGGCACTCAGCCTTCTTCACAGTTCAACTCTCACATCCATACATGACTACAGGAAAAACCATAGCCTTGATTAGATGGACCTTAGTCGGCAAAGTAACGTCTCTGCTTTTGAATATGCTATCTAGGTTGGTCATAACTTTTCTTCCAAGGAGTAAGCATCTTTTAATTTCATGGCTGCAGTCACCATCCACAGTGATTTTGGAGCCCCCAAAAAAGAGTCTGACACTGTTTCCACTGTTTCCACATCTATTTCCCATGAAGAGATGCGACCGGATGCCATGATCTTCATTTTCTGAATGTTGAGCTTTAAGCCAACTTTTTCACTCTCCTCTTTCACTTTCATCAAGAGGCTTTTGGCTCCTTTTCACTTTCTGCCATAAGGGTGATATCATCTGCATATCTGAGGTTATTGATATTTCTCCCGGCAGTCTTGATTCCAGCTTGTGTTTCTTCCAGTCCAGCGTTTCTCATGATGTACTCTGCATAGAAGTTCAATAAGCAGGGTGACAATATACAGCCTTGATGTACTCCTTTTTCTATTTGGAACCAGTCTGTTGTTCCATGTCCAGTTCTAACTGTTGCTTCCTGACCTGCATACAGATTTCTCAAGAGGCAGGTTAGGTGGTCTAGTATTCCCATCTCTTTCAGAATTTTCCACAGTTTACTGTGATCCACACAGTCCAAGACTTTGGCACAGTCAATAAAGCAGAAATAGATGCTTTTCTGGAACTCTCTTGCTTTTTCCACTATCCAGCAGATGTTGGCAATTTGATCTCTGGTTCCTCTGCCTTTTCTAAAGCCAGCTTGAACATCTGGAAGTTCATGGTTCACATACTGCTGAAGCCTGGCTTGGAGAATTTTGCGCATTACTTTACTAACATGTGAGATGAGTGCAATTGTGCAGTAGTTTGAGCATTCTCTGGCATTACCTTTCTTTGGGATTGGAATGAAAACTGACCTTTTCCAGTCCTGTGGCCACTGCTGAGTTTTCCAAATTTGCTGGCATATTGAGTAAAGCACTTTCACAGCATCATCTTTCAGGATTTGAAACAGCTCCACTGGAATTCCATCACCTCCACTAGCTTTGTTCATAGTGATGCTCTCTAAGGCCCACTTGACTTCACATTCCAAGATGTCTGGCTCTAGATTAGTGATCACATCCTCATGATTATCCGGATCGTGAAGATCTTTTTGTACAGTTCTTCCATGTATTCTTGCCACCTCTTCTTAATATCTTCAGCTTCTGTTAGGTCCAGACCATTTCTGTCCTTTATTGAGCCCATCTTTGCATGAAATGTTCCCTTGGTATCTCTAATTTTCTTGAAGAGATCTCTAGTCTTTCCCGTTCTGTTGTTTTCCTCTATTTCTTTGCATTAATTGCTGAAGAAGGCTTTCTTATCTCTTCTTGCTATTCTTTGGAACTCTGCATTCAGATGCTTATATCTTTCCTTTTCTCCTTTGGTTTTTGCCTCTCTTCTTTTCACAGCTATTTGTAAGGCCTCCTCAGAAGCCATTTTGCTTTTTGCATTTCTTTTCCATGGGGATGGTCTTGATCCCTGTCTCCTGCACAATGTCACGAACCTCATTCCATAGTTCATCAGGCACTCTATCTATCAGATCTAGGCGCTTAAATCTATTTCTCACTTTCACTGTGTAATCATAAGGGATTTGATTTAGGTCATACCTGAATGGTCTAGCAGTTTTCCTGCTTTCTTCAATTTGAGTCTGAATTTGGTAATAAGGAATTCATGATCTGAGCCACAGTTACCCATACTTTATTCTATTTTATAGACAAGTATACTGAGGCACAAAGAGGTTAAGTAACTTGCCCAAGGTCACTGTGCTGGTTTATTTTCTGTCAACTTATATCACTGCAGTGGTCCAATATTATTCTGGATGTTTCTGTGAGGGTGTTTTTGGATGAGATCCATATTCAAATATTGGACTTTGAGCAACGCAGAGTACCCTCCATAATGGTGGGCATCATCCAATCATTTGAAGGTCTGATGGGAGCAAAAGCTGATCTCTCAGAAGTCCCAGGCTGCCAGCAAACAACTTTCAGACTTCATCTGCAACACAGGATTTTCCCAGCTCACCAGCAGCCTGTCTTTGGCCTTGAACTGTAATTCTTTCTTGAGTCCACAGTTTGCCAGTGTCCCTTATCAGATTTTGACTCACAAAGCTTCTAAAATCTGTGATCTTATGAGCTAATACTTTAAAATAAATATCTTTCTCTCTCTCTCCTTTATATATATGTGTATATATATACATGCATATACGTATACATATATATATATATACACGTATATGCATGTATATACAACCTACTGGCTGTTTCTTTGGAGAATTCTGCCAAGCACAGTCACACACTAGACTACTAGTACTAGTAGTGGCGGAGCCTGACTTTGGCCCCAGACAGCCTGGGTCCCAGGCGGAGAGTAAAAAAGTTCTATGATGCCAAATACTGGTCAAGCATCCTCTCTATGAATTCAGGGTCATCAGTGAGTACAGACCCATAAATAGATCTGTTCTTGCTTTTCTCTGTGTGTCTGCACTGATGATATTGTTCAACAGGGCATAATGAACTCACAAAGCATGAAGGTCCGACTGTGACACTGCAGAAACCAGAACCATACACGTTTACGTGTTTGATTACAGAACACCATGTGTTTGGGGCCCATACTCAATATTTCAGAATTAATTTTAGGAAGTAACTGCTATCTTACAAAAGTTCCTTGTTGACTGAGACATCCCTCAGCACCCCAAACCTCGGTCCAAATTCAGAGTGTCTCGCTCACTGGGGTGGTCTTTTTCTTCTTCTTTTTTTAAAATAATTTTATTTCTTTAGTTATGGCTGTGATGGGTCTTCATTGCTGCACATGCCTTTCTCTGGTTGCTGCGAGTGGGACCTACTCTCCAGTTGCGGTGCACAGGCTTCTCGTGTTGCAGAGCATAGGCTCTAGGGCACGGACATCGTAGCTGCAGTTCCTGGGCTCAGGAGTCAGGCTGGGCAGCTGTGGCACAGGGGCTTAGCTGCTCCAGTGCATGTGGCATCTTCCCGGATGAGGGATCAAATCTGTGTCTCCTGCACTGGCAGGCAGATTCTTTACCACTGAGCCACCAGGGCAACTCAATCTTTTTCTTCTAGTTTGGTGATGCTGCTATCTGCTCAGTAGACACTGTCCAGGAAGATTCTTGGAATACTTGGTGGTGTAGGCGGGTTTCAAATTCTCACTTAAAAATGTCAGCCTACTTTATTTCAATGTAATTAAATAAACAAACAATAGTAGGTTCTTATGCTTCCTTTGTGATGTGTGCATATGACTGCTTTCCTTTCTCAAGTCCCAAATTCAATTTGTGACCCTTGGATAAAGGTGACCATAGGGACATGGCTTCAAACTGGCCTAAGAATAGACATCATCAAACAACCAAGTATCAATAACTGGCCAAATATCTGGAAAGGACAGAAAAAGTGACAAATGTCCTGCATCTTCATTTCACTAGAAGTTAATTTTCGATTCCTATGGAGAAGTCAACAAAGGTTTTAGAAACTCAAGAGAAGCCCCTACCTTCAAAGGTACTCAGTTAAGTCTTCAGGGGCGTCACTGGTCAAGGTCAACCGGCTTCCCTATAGATGTTTGTTCAAGTACCTGAATGCTGATACCCTGGGAAAAACTAGGAGCCTCTAAATGAAGGAAACACTGAGCCAAGGTTTTGGGATCAATAGACAATTTCTGGTTTTTGTGCATGGCTCAAATTTTGCCCATAAATTCCCTGACCCAAACTACAGACTCTGAAACTTATGAAGCAGTAGAGGTTATTCCTCTGAAACTTATGAAGCAGTAGAGGTGGAAATGCGAGTTTTTCTGTTTAAGGCAGAGGCTGAGCGATTGCAGCCAGTTTCAATCAGTGTGAGAAAGAAGGGTTTGGAACATGTGGTTAGTTTCCTTCCTCCCAGATGTCTAGACTCCCAAATGGGTGTGCAGACTTGCCTCTCAGTATTCTAGTTAAAGGCCTCTCTTCATATAAAATGTCACTGGTTGTATGGGTTTATTTGTGTTATCTTTGAACTTGATGTCTATTATTCTACCTTTGTCAACATCCATTCCCATTGTCTATGAGCTTTAAACTATCCCAGATGCTGAGCAAATGTGAATTCTTTGGAATGTGGCCTGCCTCTCTAATCTAGTTGCGCAATCGCTGCTCCCCCTCTCCAAACTCTGTAACTGTCAGTTTTAAGTGTACATTGTCTGGAGCGTTTATATGCTGTGGTTTAAGACAGATGCCAAATGTGTAAAAACATAATCTTGACCGACCACGATCAGCATCGATGCTGCCTAAAAGGAAAATGGACTCTCAAGTCAGAATGCTTATCTGCCATTCACAATCACTTAATGCTTCATCATGTATGCTCCCAATATCAGCCTTTTAGTGGCCTGTCAGGCACTTCCCACTAGGCACTGAACTTCCAGTGTATTCTGTACAGAATATAGCTAGAGCTTTAAGAAGGCCAATTTAGATTTAAATATGCGAATCAGCTTCAAAGCCATGTAGTACTTTTCCTTGGCATCATGGTGTGACCATCCTCCCTGCTTCCAAACTGCAGAGACAGAGTGTCTTGCTTGCTAAAATTGTGTGTGATCAAATTACACCCTAAACCGACTGTGCAGGGAGACTAGACTTGGGCATAATCAAAATGCATGGCCCAGTTGCCTTTGCTGAGATTTAAATCTTCTTCCCTATCCTCAATCCTCTACTGTAGCTCTATTATTTTTTTTCCTTTTATATGATGCTGTAAACATGAAAGAAAGAAGGGCAGTCACAAACAAATAAGAACAAAGAGAACAGAGCTAATACAGGGAAGCACTGGCTTGGTCTCAGCAGACATTTGCAACACAGTTTTGTGTATTATTTATGAGTTACAAGATAGGCTATTAGGCTATGTTAACAGACCAAGGAAAGAGTATTTTTAAAAATCAGATAACTTTAGAATACATAGGCTAGGCCTGGGGAAAATATATTTGCTTTTGTCCAAAAAGAAGATCAATTCCCTCCTTTTAAAAGGAAGCTTTGGAGAACAATCTACATGTATATGCAAACTTCCTGGAGCTTCCTGTCATCAATAGCTGTCGCTATGTGGGCAATTTAATTGATTTCCCTCCCATTCTTTGTTTTTCTTTTTGGGGGTCCCTTTAATGAGCAATTGTGTGTGGTCAGTTTGACCGTGTAATAGATTTAATTCTGATGATAAAGAAGACTGAAAAATAAATATGGTCCTAAAATTCCAGCTTATGCCATTAAATCATTTAACTAAATAAAAACTAAATCATATTTTTAGTTTAACCATTTGTTTAAGTTAGTTAACCATTTGTTAAGTCAGGCTTTCTTCTATAGGAGTTGAGAAACTTGATTAACGAAAGCTGGCCTTTGTGGAAAAAAGGAACCTAGTCATTCTCTATGTCATAAAAAGCTTGATCAGAGACTGAGCAGAATATAGTTCTTTCCTTTCCAGAGGAAAATGTGAAGTTCTTTCCATAGCTTTTGTACTCTGATCTCAGAGCTAAATGAATTAATTTTGTCCTCAGGATTTTTTTCAATTTGAGATCAGTCATACCAGGGTGGACTCATGACAGGTGGGGTGGTCTCATGATGGGAGGGGGTAGACTCATGATGGGTGGGGTAGGCTGCTGGAAACAAGATCTGAGCTTGTCCCACTCCTCCTCCTCACTGGCCTAACACATCATTATTAACAATATAATGAATCTTTGGAGCTTCCGAGTTTTCAAAAGCTGTAATCAGTTAAAAACTATGGTTTGATCAAAGTCTTGTATATCAGGAAAAGAATCCTAAGAAGAAAAATCTTTTGGAAGTCTTAATTTAGTTTTGGGCTAGACCTGAAGCACTAACCTGTTTAGTTATCCACTTGGAGTTTAGAAGAGTTCTGTGCTATTATCTGGAATATAAACAATGTGAGAGTCTAATCCAATTATCCTCCAGTCAATGTCCAGCAAGAAGATGCCCATGGAAATCCTCAGAAGTCTAGATTTCTTTTAATTTTATTTTCATTTGGAGGATAATTACAATATTGTGATGGTTTCTTCACTGCCCTTTACTGGCTTGTTGAACAAGGAGGTACAAAGTTGGAAGTAAGTATATTTGGCACAGGAGAGAGTTGCCCACTGCTGGAAGGAAAGATGATTAATATTGCTCCTAGAAATCTTTTTGTCCTGAAACTTTACAATGAGGGAGAGCTGGTGATGGTGGATGAGGTGTGTGGCTGGGGATATGGAAGGTAGGACTACTCAAATTGAAGAATGGATCAGATATATTAGCCCTTCTAATATCTGCCGAGAATTGTACCATGTGCTAGAGATGGAAAGATGAGTGGGCTCTCCTGCCTTCAGTAATCACAGTAAGATCAGGGAAATGAATATACAAAGATGACTCTGTAAACAAATACAATATGTGGCAATAATATCTGAACTATGAATAGAATAGAACATAGATGTGGTACAGAGAGCAGTGATTACTTCATTGTTCTGAAAACAAATTCAAGTTTTCTATACATTAAGATAACTAAGAGAGAATGTTAATATCAAAAGAAAATGTACAGTGTATAACTGGGTAACTTTGCTATACAGCAGAGACTGGCACAATACTGTAAATCAACTACACTTCAATTTAAAAAGAGAGAGAGAGAAAATGTTTATCCAGAATGCAACTGACAAGAGACTTTAACAGTAAAGTATTTTGGAGCTTTTATGTGGACCCTAATATCTTCATTTTAGGAAGTAAATATGTGTGTGTGTGTGTGTGTGTGTGTGTGTGTGTGTGTGTAAGTGAAAAGGGTGGTAAAGCGAAAGTTTTCTTTTTCTTCTGCCCTCATTCCTAAGTGGACCAAATTGCTCTTAAGTCTTTTTGCTATTACTTCCATTTGTGGGTAAAATTTTACTTTTACAGGCTTATGCTGATAACTAAGCCAGAATAAGCAAAGTGGAAACCATATAGTTTCATAACAACGATGTGTAGTTGATTTGCACTTAAGGAAAATATCATATGCTAATGGGAGTCATTTTTTCATGACTTCAACTGAGAAGTAACTGAATTGAAAGAAATCTTGAGGACATGGAAAGGATCAAGCCAGTTTACAAAAGGTATTAGGAAAATCATGTCCCACTTATTCATCCTGACATAGCCCAAACACCAGAACTGACATTTGCAGAAGCAAGTGAAAATGAAGACCAAAAATGCCAAAAGAGAGACAGAAGTTTCCCTTAAGGGAGAATGTACTATCAAGTACATCCTACAGAGAGGAAAGGAAGGACTAGTACTGTTGAAAAGAACTCTCTGTGATAATGGAATGTTCTCTATCCAGGCTATATATTATAGCAACCACAAGCCACACAGGGCTATGGAGTCCTTGAAACATTTCTAGTGACTGAAGAACTGAATTTTTACTTTAAAAAAATTTGTTTGTCCATTTAAATGTAAATAGTTATATTTTGCTATGCTTTCTGACTGGGAGAGGGTTGGGGTATTATAGATTTGGGATGAGTGTGGTGGAGCAGGAATGCAGGCCATCCCAAACATAGGAGCACATAACTGGCAAAGGCAAAAAGCAGGGAATCAGGGCTGCTGGCTTAGTCTGGCCCAGCTCTAATGTAGTGAACTGAGGTTAGGACTGATGAGAAAGGTAAGCTAAGCTAATTCCTGAAGAGTCTAAAACACCTACTCAGCATTTGTACTGCTATTCCATAGGTAATGGAGTGAAACTAGCAGTTCTGGGGTAAATGAGAAAAAGATCAGATCCGTGAATTAGAAAAATAACCCTGGTGTCATTGTTAATGAACTTGCAGAAAGACATAGACAAATGAGGACTATAAGAAGGAGTCAAGATCAACCAAAAAGTAAGGATAAACTAAGACTTGCTCCTTGGAAGAAAAGTTACGACCAACCTAGACAGCATATTAAAAGCAGAGCTATTACTTTGTCAACAAAGGTCTGTCTAGTCAAGGCTTTGGTTTTTCCAGTGGTCATGTATGGATGTGAGAGTTGGACTATAAAGAAAGCTGAGCACTGAAGAATTGATAATTTTGAACTGTGGTGTTGGAGAAGACTCTTGAGAGTCCCTTGAACTGCAAGGAGATCCAACCAGTCCATCCTAATGGAAATCAGTCCTGAATATTCATTGGAAGGACTCATGTTGAGGCTGAAACTTCAATACTTTGGCCACCTGATGAGAAGAGCTGACTCCTTTGAAAAAACCCTGATGCTGGAAAAGATTGAAGGCAGGAGAAAAAGGGGACAACAGAGGATGAAATTGTTGGATGTCATCACCAACTCAATAGACATAAGTTTGAGTAAACTCCAGGAGTTGGCAATGGACAGGGCGGCCTGGCGTGCTGCAGTCCACAGGGTTGCAGAGTTGGACATGACTGAGCAACTGAACTGAACAGAACTGAAACAAAGAACCAACAAAAAGGGGGCTGGAGAACAAAAAGGGGGCTGGAGATGGTTGGATAGAATGCACAAAATTTAGTGACTTGATAGATGTGGGTGTCTAGGGAAAAAGAGACAAAGATAATCGTGAGGCTTTAAATTTGTGTGGATGAGTGATAATATTCATTAGTGTAGGGAAGAAAAACAAGACTGGGCTTATTGACAAGCTAGAGGTATTAACTTGACATCCATTGAAAGATAAACAAACAAATATAGAGATAGATCAAAAGTCTGCAAATGGGTCTTGGACTGGAGTCTTAACATCAACATGTCCAAACTTGGGCATGCATTTATTGGATGTCTAGTTAGGGGTGGGAATGCAAGTCTTGAACTCAACAGAGAGGTCTGAAATAAGAGACATGATTCTTCTGAATAGAAATGATAATGAAAGTCATAAAAATGTGAGCTTGGTTAAGAGAAGAGCATTGTATACTTTACTAAGTAGGATAAGAGGCTAGGGAGGAGCCAGTCACAGTGGAAAGAATGGTCAAAGACCGGCTCTTGCTTTCTCTCCAGATTCCAAACAAATCACTTCCATTCTCTGACTCTCTTTCTTCCCATCATTTAGGAGTCATAGGATAGTCGTGAGGATTAAGTGAGAAGATACACTTGGCACGGCTAGGGTTTGCTAAATGTGATTATCCATCCACTCTTGCCCCTCTTCACAGTGGTAGCAGGCAGGCGGCCCATGAGTGTTAACCTTAATGTGTTGAATGCCGAGTGTTTCAGTGTACTTGGAACAGACCCCAAGCCTCTACAACAGGATAATTCCATCACAGTGTTTGCACTCTTAAATCATCTCAATTTCCTGGAAATCAAAACTCTTTGGGTCGATGTCTCTGAATTCATTTTGAAGTTTACCAATTCTGGCTTTGGAAAAATTGGAAAAAGAGTAGGAGATACCTAAAATAAATAGTTATCTATATGAGAGAAGTTTGATATGTGGGGCAGCCAATTTATTGGTGACTAGTTTCTGAAAGAGTAGGAGGAGGATGGGGATGGGGAACAGAACTAAGACTCTCCAAATTTTCCCTGAATGGTCACTGTGTGTGCTGAGCTGTGTCCAAATTTTTGTGACCTCATGGACTGTAGTCCACAGGATCCTCTGTCCATGGGATTTTTCAGGTAAGAATACTGGAGCCATTTCTTTCTCCAGGGAATCTTCCTGACTCAGAGATTGAACCTGTGTCTCTTGTGTCTCCTGCATTGGCAGGCAGATTCTTTACCACAGTGCCACCTGGAAAGCCATTGAATGGTCATTACATCTGGATAAATCAATGAAAAAAACACAGGGTATCTGGCTGATCTAGGTCAATGATTATTTGGTGGTTAGGGAAAAGAGGAGAGTTGTAAGTTGCATTGATCTATGCATCTGATTCACATCTCTCCACTAACGGGTAAATATAATTTGAAAAGATCCATTCAAAGCTTAACCAGAAATTAATGCTTCTCTGTAATGACTGAGTGAGTTCAAAATATATGTTTTACTTCAGAAAATTGGCATGTAAGGGATCTAGATGAGCAGTACTGATTGGATGATTCATTGGTTTATTTATCCACTTATGCAACAAAGTCGTTTACTGAGCCATACTATGTTCCACCCTGGCTGGAGTAGGAAATGACAACCCACTCCAGTATTTTTGCCTGCAGAATCCCATGGACAAAGGAGCCTGGCGGACTATAGTCCATAGGGTCTCAGACAGTTGGACATGACTGAGTGATGAGCATACATATATATGTTCTATTCTGGCTACCAGGAGCTGGGATAGGGTCCCTATTCTCATGGAAACTGCAGTCTAGTAGGTAAGAGAGGCACTGTACAAGTGATTATAAGTAAGCAGTTTTAGAAAGCATTGCAGACACACACACAGAGGGGTTCTCAAGCTGGGGGATACATGGTGATAATAATGATAAAAGATAATACTTGTAGAGTGTTCACTATGGGGCAGACACTGTTCTCAAACACTTTACATGCATCATTTTATTCAATTTACTTGTCAACCCTATGAAGTAGATAGCCCTTAATGCTTCTATTAAACAGAGGAAGAAACTGAGTCACAGAAACATTCAGTAATTTGTCCAAGGTCACATGATCGTTTAAGGGTTTCCCTTGTGGCTCAGACGGTAAAGCATCTGCCTACAATGTGGGAGACCTGGCTTCTATCCCTGGGTCAGGAAGATCCCCTGGAGAAGGAAATGGCAACCCACTCCAGTATGCTTGCCTGGAAAATCCTATGGACCGAGGGCCTGGTAGTCTACAGTCCATGGGGTCGCAAAGAGTCAGACACGACTGAGTGACTAACACACACAACATGGTCATATATGGTGTAGGCAGAATTTTAATCCAGGATGTGATATCCAGGGGCCTATGAGCTTAATAGCTGCAAATTAGAATAAGAGATCTATCTAAGCAATCTAAGAAATTGATGTTTCATCTCATGTATTTCAGGCCAGGAAAAAGCACAGGGAAATCTACTTTTTAATGATATTTTTAAAGCTGAATTTGTGAGCCCATAATTAACCAACTCCTTTGACTACCACAAATATGATAGTGTTGTATTTGTGGCCTATGTTATATATAGTGACCTTATGTTTCTTAGTTAAGATTTAGTTTTAGTGTCTGTCTCAAAGGCAGCCTGCTCATCAGGCACTATGGTGCTGCTTTTTAGGTCACATGGCCTGTGTTTGTTCTCATGGGAACAAGAACAGCAACAACAGTAGCCGTTGCTCAGAACACAAAAGAGAAGATAAGCCAGAAAGCTAGACTGTGTGAACCTATCAGCCTTTTTCACAGCCTTTCCCACACTTACTGGTGCCACAAGGTGATGCAACCTGAGGCTCAGGCATGCTATCAATGCCTAACTGATGCTGTAGGAATTAACACCCACTCTTCTGGAAATGCTAGAACAGGTGTTTTTGGTGCTCAAGTCATATCCTTGGATTTACCTTGAACTCCGGTGCAGTCATGTGGACAGGTGGGTGTAGGCTCTTGATCTTCTGCCTCAGAGCCTTTATCAAAGTCAAGGAAACCTACTCAGCCTAAAAAGAAGTTGGGTGGAGGTGGGGGGAGGCAGTGCTGGAAAAGCTCCCAGGGATAACCTTCAACACATGCAGTCTGGGTGAGCAAAATTATTTAAGTCTGCACGGTTAAGTTACAAAAGATGAAGAATATTTAAAGACATATAGCCTGGACATGAATTTGAGCAAATTCCAGGACATAGTGAAGGGCAGGGAAACCTGGTATGCTGTAGTACATGGGGTTGCAAAGAGTCAGACACAAGTTTGCAACTGAACAAGTCATCCAAAATTGGATGGTCCCAGGAGGAGATAGGAAACAGAACAATGCCTATTCTGTCACTGTTCATAGGAGGGAATTTACAGAGAGTTTCAAAAGGAATAGAGGATCAAGGACATTGTATAAAGCTGTATACTGGCAATCATACAGAACAAATGTGAACACCTTTCAGATTTCAAAAATAAAGATATACATAGCAATGGAAATATAAACTTTATAGAAAATCATACAAAGTAAGAATAAAAGCAGAGATGACAACATCAAATATTACACAAATGTAAGATCAAACTAAGATCATAAAGAAGGTTGAACACCAAAGAACTGATGCTTTTGAACTGTGGTGCTACAGAGGACTCTTGAGGGTCCCCTGGACTGCAAGGAAATCAAACCAGTCAATCCTACAGGAAACCAATCCTAAATATTAATTGGAAGGACTGATGCTGAAACTGAAGCTCCAAAACTTTGGCCACCTAATGCAAAGAGACAACTCATTGGAAAATATTCTGATGCTGGGAAAGATTGAAGGCAGGTGAAAACGGGACAACAGAGGATGAGATGGTTGGATGGCATCACAGACTCAACGGACATGAGTTTGAGCAAACTCTGGGAGATGGTGAAGGACAGGAAAGCCTGGAGTGCTTCAGTTCATGAGGTTGCAAACAGTCAGACACAACTGAGCGACTGAACAACAAGAAGATCAAATATTATTTTCATAATAATAAATGTATTAATGGAAGATATGCTTATTAAAAAGAAAACATGTTTTATTAGAGTTACAAAGCTAAAACTCAATTACATGTTTTATATAATAGATACTTCAAATGACTCAGAAAGTTTGAAAATTAAAATAGGGGAAAATGCATATGAAGAAAATGAAGACAGGTAAAAAAACAGGCATCATAATTTTACTATTAGAAAGGATGAGTTTAGGGAAAAAGCACTGGTATTAGAATTATGGTCAACATAGATAAGGGATGAAATATGTGATAATTAGCAGTTATGAATATCCATGTATCAAATAATCTAGCATTAATAATTATAAAGAAAATAGTATAGGAACTCCAAAGAAAAATAAAAAGAATCACACTAGAAGACACAGACTGATTTACTATCATTCAAGATGGATCAAGTTTAAAAAACCAGGATATAGGAGACCTGAATAACATAATTAACAAGATAACTCTACTTGATTTTCAGTACTGAATCCAGAATATATTTCTGGGATGCTCAACAGTTAAAAATTTGGCCACAAAGGAAATATGATCAGTTCATAAAAGCAGTAATAACAGAGGCAATAGTCTCTGAAAACTATGTAATAGTACTGAAATTAATGTAGAAATTACAAAGCAAATAAAAATAGTTTCATCTCTAAATCAGAAGATCTCCTTTAAAAATTTTTTGAGTCAACGGTTCAAGTATATATTAGAACTATGAATTTAGTTAAAGTGGTTCTTAGGAGAAAATACCTACCACTAAAATTTTAGGTGAGTCATCAAGGAAGAAGATAAATAGATGAATCAAACATCCAAATAAAAAGTGTTAGTTGCTCAGTCATGTCCAACTCTTTGTGACCCCACGTGCTAGGGCCCTCCAGGGTCCTCCAGCCATGGAATGCTCCAGGCAAGAATACTGAAATGGGTTGCCATTTCCTTCTCTATCCAAATAAAGAAGTTAGGGAAAAAAAAAAAAGCCAAATAAAAGCAGAAATAATTAACTAATACGACAAATACAAAAATGTATATTAAAATAATTACATAATTAAAATAATTACATAAGTTATATAATTAATAACTAAATCCATGTGTTGTTTCTTTAAAAAGTGTATAAAATTGCAGTATAATAGCTAAACTAATTATGAAAAAATGAAGATTGCAAAACTACACAAACCAAAAATTCCAATATGAGTATGACCAAAGGGTTTAGATATGACCTCTTTCAACACTCTGCAAGTGAGCTTAAAGAGGTTAATGGAATGATGGCAATCTAAAGTTATAAAGTCCTATTCCCTGGAATTTGTAGTGAGTAAGTGCTCAGTCATGTCCAACTCTTTGCAACCCCATGGACTGTAGTCCACCAGGCTCCTCTATCCATGGAATTCCCAGGCAATAATACCAAGGAGGGTTACCATTTCCTACTCCACGGAACCTTCCCAGCCCAGGGATTGAACCCACATCTCCTGCGTCTCCTATGTCTCCTGCATTGTCAGGCAGGTTCTTTATCACTGAGCCACCTGGGAAGACTTGAAATTTGTAAATATTACCTTATTTGGAATAAGGGTCTTTGCAGATGTGATTAAGTTAAAGATTTTGAGATGAGATTACCCTGGATTATTCAGATAGGCTCTAAATCCAGACAGATGGCCTTATAAAAGAGACAAGACAAGGAGACACGAAAAGGAGAAGAAAGCGTGAGACTGGAGTGATGTGTCCACAAGCTAAGGAATCCTGGAATCAACAGGAGCTGGGAGAGGCGAGACCTCAGAGGGAGTGAGGACCTGTTGACACCAGCATTTCAGACCGCTGGCCTCCAGAACTGTTAAAGAATAAATTTATGTTGTTTTAGACTTCTTAATTTGTGACTGTTACAGTAGTCCTTGAAATTAATGCACATGCATGCATGCTAAGTGGCTTCAGTCCTGTCCAACTCTTTATGACCCCATGGACTCTAGCCAGCCAGGCTCCTCTGTCCATGGGATTCTCCAGGCAAGAATACTGGGAGTGAGTTGCCATGCCCTCCCTTCAGGAGATCTTCTCAACCCAGGGATCAAACCCACATATCTTAGTCTCCTGCCTTGGCAGGCAAGGTCTTTACACCAGAACCACCTTGGAAGTTGCAAATTACTGCACAGGAAATGAAAATACAAATTTTAAGCCCACAGTTCTCTACTCGTTTGTTAATGTAACCATCTGTACCTATCTTTCTTTTCCCATACTACCTCCTGCCCTCATAGCCTCACCTTCTATTCCCAACAAATGGCATATGTAAAAGTCTTCAGGCAAGAAAGAAAGTGGCCTGTTCAAGGAAGGCCAGGCTGTTCAGAGCATGGTTTATAAGGAAGCAGGTGGCACCAATGATTATTTTTTCTGACAAAGAGTTCCTAATTTACAGGAATTCTGGCACTAGCTATTAAGATAATATGTATTTTAACTCATCTATATACTTTTCATCTGAAGTGGTTCCCCAAGGTCTGGCTGAGTTACATAATGAAAGAATCAGAGAATTACCCAAACGAGGAAGGAAGAAAGGACAAATGAGCAAGACTGAAAGATCTCTTAGAACTAAAAATAACCATATTGATTTCTCATTCTTCAGTCCCAAAAATGGATAAATGCATTTCACACACACACACATAAGATTAGTGCCATCACTGTTGACAGTCTCATAAAGAGTAACAGTTATTTCAACATCGCAACCCACTCAGTGTATTCAAATAAAATGGAAGGAGTTAAAGCAAATGATTTTCTTCCTGTTTTTGTTTCATTGTTTGGCTGTTTGCGTTATTATACACTCAATATTTTTGTCATGGATTATTAAAAGAACTCAGGAACAGCTGCTGGCGGCTGCAAAACTGTTTGTTTGAAGTACCATACCACTCCTCTTAAAACACACACACACACACACACACCCCCAACTCGCTCTCTCGCTCTCTCTCATGAATTAGCACTGAACCATGGTTGAATAGGCAATGAACAAAAACGTCCAATCTGAAATGACCTGCATCCCATCCCAGTCTTTCTCTGACTCCAAAATAAATACATCAAGTCTTCAAAGAGCAAAGAATTAATCATTGTTTCCATCTTCTTCCTTCTTTCCTATCCCTTAAACTATTGGATACCCTTACTTTGGTCTAAGATTTTTGTTGACTCTGGAAGGGCATCAAACCTGCTTCTAAGTTAACTAGCCAGTATCATTTTTTATTGTCTACATCTGCTTTTGTCAGTTAGAACTGTCTTGTCCAAAGCAGTTATTTACTGAGACATATGGGAATTTATTCGATACAGCCTACTTCTACATCATTACCCAGGTATAGCTATTTTTTTTCTAATAAGAACCACTTATTTCAGACCCCAAAATTGCAGATTAATGTTGTCTTCTATGTTTTAGAGAGCTAAAATCTAATCCAAGGGTTTCTGTTGTTTATTTGTCACAATTATAATTTTGGAGGTGCATTTGGAAAGCTAAATCCTTTTCCCTTCAGTACAGCTTGATTTAGATTAGAAGCATATATAAGAACATGACATTAAATAAGACATTTACTGGAAAGTTAAATTATATAGCATATTTCTAGCAACCTTCAGTGCCTTACTTCTGATACAATTCTATAAAGAAGTGGAAGTGATATGATTAGCGCATTTTACAGAGAAGTGTGATAAACATAGAGATAATTTATGAAAAAACCACTGACCGGTTAAGGAGAGGGACTGGAGGCGAACCAGGTGCACTCACTCCTCTGGTAGGCCTTTTTCCATTTCTTGAGTATGCTGTTCTCACCTCAACTGATTTGAGATGTCTGCTCATTCTGCCTCTCAGAGAACCTGGCCACCCAGCACAGGACAAGTGACTCACTTAACTAGTGAGCAAATCTTCCATAAGAAAAGGTACATGTGATAAAAGTGGCATCTACCTCTTTTATTAAAGTATTTATTGAGTGCTTTATATGTTCCAGGAGATTTGCTAATCACTGGGAACATAGTAAGGAATAAGAAGACATAATTCCAAGTCTAAAAGACCTTAGAAGTTTGTGGGGAAAACAATGGATTCACAATCACACCGTGAATCATATAACTAAAAATAGAAGGGTACAATGTCAAAGAAAAATACAGGTTTCATGAGAAAGTATGAGAGATCAAGTCTATGAAACCCGGGAAATTTCCCTGGACATTTAAGTTGAAATCTGAAGGCCAGAAAGTTGGAATAAAGATGTTTTAGACAGCATGCACAAAGGCCTGGGCACAAAAAAGAAAGATATTCAAAGAGCTGGAAGAAGGCCAGTATATTGAGAGCATGGTGAATAGGGGAATAGGTGGCACCTGGTAATGCTTCAAAGATAGAGCCAAGCCAGTTCATATGGGGCCTTGTGTGTAAGTAAGAATTTTGTGTATACCTAACAGTGACACTTTGGGGATTAAATCCTTTCACAGCTCATTATCCTCTGCAGAATAAAGCATAAACTCTTTGGAAAAAAAAAAACAAAAACTTTTTATTTCCAAAGTGAGATGGTAAGCCACTAAAAGTTTCAAATAGGTGAGCAATATGATCTGATTTTCATTTGTAAACCAGTCACTGTAGCTGCTATGTATAGCTGCTACTGGTAAGTCGCTTCAGCCGTGTCCGACTCTGTGCAGCCCCAGAGACGGCAGCCCACCAGGCACCCCCATCCCTGGGACTCTCCTGGCAAGAACACTGGAGCGGGTTGCCATTTCCTTCTCCAATGCATAAAGTGAAAAGAGAAAGAGAAATCGCTCAGTCCTTTCCGACTCCTAGCGATCCCATGGAGTGCAGCCTACCAGGCTCCTCCATCCATGGGATTTTCCAGGCAAAAGTACTGGAGTGGGTTGCCACTGAGGGACAGAAATGAGGAAGATGAATTAATAGATTATGGAGCTTCCCAGTGGTGCTAGTAGTAAAGAATCCTCTTGCCAGTGCAGGAGACTAAGAGACATGGGTTCGATTCCTGGATAGGGAAGATCCCCTGGAGGAGGGCATGGCAGCCCACTCCATTTTTCTTGCCTGGAGAACCCCATGGACAGAGGAGCCTCCTGGGTTATGGACCGTGAGGTCGCAAAGAGTCAGACACAACTGAAGTGACTTAGCATGTACACACAATATAATTATTGTAACAATAAAAAGAGGAACAAGAGCACTCACATGCACACACATGCACAAATTTAGTACTTGGCTCAAGCTAGGGGTGCAATAGATAACTGATAGGTTTTTTCTTCCCCTTCCCATGTGACTTAATCTCATTTTGCTAACTCCCATAGCCTGAGATCTCAGACAACTAGAAACATAAATAGCCATTTTGTTCTTTATCTGATTTCTTATTAATGTCATCACTCCATCAAATTTGCTTTCATAACCACTCCAGGCTCAATTCTTTGGAAAACACTGATTTTTTAAAAATGCTCACTTTTATCTAAAGCTGCACATATCATGGAGAACATCCTTACATAAGCGATTTATGTAGAGACATTTTGGTGGTTGGAGATAATATCTTTTACTAAGATTCTGGGTAGACCTACAGCATTGTAGGACTCACTGTTTGTGGGATCCACAGTTCTTTCTACCACACATTTTCTCAAGAGGCTCTCTGGTTAACTTTGATTCCAGATCAGTAAAAAGGATGAACAGAAATTGTTGCTATTGTAGCTCATTTACACACAAGATGAAACCAGCAGGGCAGATGTTCCCAGAAAAATAAAATACAATTTAAGAAAATAACTCTCTTTCAACTTCAAAAATGACATGGAAGAAATCTGGGTTCTGATTTCAAGAGGTAGGATTTGTGAGGAGTAGTTATTTTAAAGCCTCTGATCCCCACTCCCATCTTCAGGGTTGAATTGATGAATACTATACGATCTTACAGCATTTGCACTGCTTTTACATCGATCCTTTTCTCCATTGGGTCTCTCTTGAGGGAATATGACAGCTTTGGGTCAGGAAAGCAGTGGTTATTAATAGGGCCTTTGATTACTGAGCTCAGAGACGCAGAAAAACTTGGCTCAAAATTGTGTTTATTCACTTGAGATGTGTCAGGTAAGATATTTGGTTGACACGCTAAAAATAAAATGTAGATTTCTCTGGAAACGCCTGTTACTTACAGAGCTTCCTCAAATGAGCATTAAAAGGCTTTAACATGGGTATTCTCCTATCCAAAATACTGCATAGGATTTTTTGATAGGGACTTAGTGGAGAAATGAATACTATACAGGTATCTTTTCCATCTGTTCTTCCCAGGTGGCTAAGTGGTAAAGAATTTGCTTGCAATGCAAGAATTGTGAGTTTGATCCTTGGGTCAGAAAGATCTTCTGGAGAAGGAAATGGCAACCCACTCCAGTATTCTTGCCTGAGAAATTGCATGGACAAAGGAGTCTGGAGGGCTAGAGTCCACGGAGTCATAAGAGTTGGACATGACTTAGCAACTAAACAACAGCAACCTCTTCCATTTAGAATAGATATCTTGCTTTTTTTCCGTGTTAACAAAGAGAAGACTGCTGTGTTTGTTTGCTTTACAAGTGTTTGTCACTCAAAGTCTTCCTTTTCTCAAAAGAAAGTCTTTATATATGACCTGCCTATTCACTAAACTTCAAGCCCACAAACTCTTATCCAGTGTGCCAAAATTGGAAACCCAGAAACTGTATATATTTTAGTAAGTTTGGCTCTAAGCTCACTGAGGGTCAAAATCTGATGTGAGCCTATTAACAGACTTTATTCTATGAAGAAACAATATTTATTTCACAACAGAAATAGTAGGATATCTGTTATGTGGTGCTACTTCCTGTCTATATATATCTTTCAGAATATGCATTGCATTTTCTTTCTAAACTATTAACTATTTTAAACTTTTGCCCAAGAATTTTGGAAAATGGAATATGGATCTATGCTACAGAGAACAGAAAATTCAACTCACTGAGCCTGAGCACCTCTCAGCACCTATCAACATGCACTAGTCTTGTTCAAATGACTTAACTGTTGCCTGTGAATCACTTAGTTCCTCTCTGGCCAGCCTGATCTGTTCATGAGTCACTAAGGATCAGAATTAAAGAATCACTATGTTCTAGAACAGGGATACACCAGTCTAAATTTTAGATTATAAAATATGCTCTGTTCATGAATCTGTAATGTTCAATAACAAAGATAATTAACAAGAAGTTTTGTTCATTTGTTCATTCATTCACTCATCCAGTGAATATTTATTAAATACCTGTTACAGAATATCAACATGGTATAAAAAAAAAATAACAGAGCTACCAGTCAGGAAATTTGAGTTCTAACCAGTTTAGTCACATAACTGTTGTATAAAGTTTCACAAGTCACTTAATTTCTTTGAGTCATTTAATGTCCCATTTTACAAAAGAAAAATCTATTTCTTCTGGCTTTCTAGAGAGGTGTAATAGCTAAATCTAATGGTATACTAAAAAGCACATTTGTTCATTTTACTGAACTTTTGTCCTAAATATTTTATATGTATTATACAAAGAATTAATATGTGTGGGGCATAAGATTCAGTGGACATGCTAGGATAACTAAGACATATTATCTGTCCTCTAAGAGAAAACTGATAGAAGAGTAACATGAAACTACAGGACTAGTCTAGGTTTTCATTTTTTAATCACTGATATCCAGAACCAAGAAAATCTAGAAGAGAAACTTCCAAAAATATATATAAAAAGAAATTTGCAAATATATATATTTGCATATATATGTATATATGGAAGGGGAAGGGAGAGAGAAGCATTTGGAAGGAATTTCATCTAAAACAGCTGCCTTGCTAAGTCCCTGTTTCAAATTGCCTGTTAGCTGATCTGACTTAAGGCTTTTTTTTAAATCATGAAACAAAATCTGTGGAGCTTGCTAGTTCAATTCATTTGCACATTCCACACAGCTACATATGGCAGGACTGGAATGATCAAGTTTCCTTCAGATTTATCATAAATCACAGAGATTCCAATGTGTCCTTCACAGCTTTAAGTTTTCAAAACCATCATGACTAATGAAATATTTACTCTAAGACCTACAGCCACTTGCAAGGAGTCACGTTCCTTGGAAGATAGACTTTGACAAAGAGCCCATCAAGAAAGCAGCTGGAGACCCCTGGCCCCCAGCCTCATCACCACCCTCCACTTGTTGGCCATCACATCTGCCACTTTCAGATTTCCAAATGGCATCCCTCATAAACTGTGAACATAAGCTTCTTGCTCAGCCTGACAGCTTCAGTTGGAAACTAATCAAACTTTAAGGATTCTGCTTAAGAGCAGAAAAAGGATTTCTCAGGGTTTTATTACTTTGTAAAATGTATTAGGTTTCAAATCAAGTTAATTTTAAAAGAGAAACTAGTTGTTTTTACTGGGTGGTTTTAAAGTTTTCACTTTAAAGCCAAACCACCACAATGAGGAAGTTTTCTCTGCAGGATAAATAAATACTAGCCAACTGTTTATGGACAGATGAGGATACACGCATTCACTGTGAAAGCAGCAGTGATGCGAACACAAAGGACTGAGCTGACACAGAAGTGCTGGGCCTACCTACTGAAACTGACACACTGATGTGAAAGAGCATTTTCAAGGATGACTCTGGCAATTGCTTCCGTGGTCTTTTGCAACATGATTTGGCCATTCCTCTCTTTAAGAAGCGAATATATCTCTCCTTTTATCTGGTCTCACTATTGTGAGCAATAGAATAGGGCAGGAGTGGCATTGACCTTTCTGGGCCTATATCTTAAGAGGACTTGCAACTTTTGTTTCTGCTTTCTTGGAGCATTGAAACCACCATGTAGGAAAGCTGTTTCAGATCCCCTGAGGACATGTGGCCACCGAGAAGAGAGTCCAAGGGCCCCAGCTGACACAGCAGCTTCAACTGTTAGCCAAGTGAAGAAAGATCTTGTTCCTTTCTGTCCACATGACCCTCCAGCTAAATGCAAACATGCAAGTGAGCTCAGATGCAAACAGAAAACCCCCAGTCAACTCACAAAATCACAAGAAACATATCATTGTGGTTTTATGCCCCTACATTTTGGAGTGCTTTGTTAAACAATAAATAATGGAAACAAACACCTGCATTCTCATTTTGGCCTCGCCACTAATTAGTTGTGTTACATGGGCAAGGTATTTTATTTTACATTCTTTAGCTATCTCACATCTCAAACTTGGAAACGTGAACTATGTAAAGCTAAAGTCCCTTCTTGCTTCAGTGTTATAGAACTTTCTCCAAATCTGCGAACTTCTATCCCTGGGCTGGCTGAAAGCCACTGAGCTTTTTCAGTAAGAAGGATGAACAGGATAAATCCTAAAGATGGAAACACAAAATGGGTACCACTGAGGTAGAACAACGTGCATCTCTAAAGCACTCAGGCAAACAAATAGTTGTTGTGTGGCTCATTGATATGTAAATTAGAAATTCATGCTTTTGGAAAAAATAAGGGGATTTGGGCAGCCAAAGAATAAGAGAAATAGAATCAATTTGTTCAATCATTGCTCTGCTTTGTTTTTCATCATTGCGGTTGGAGAGCATTTTGCAAATGAATTTAGATAACAATGAACGTGACTTTGTAAGTTGGCTGTTACCACGGGTCATAATCTGCTTGAACCTGTGCATATAGTTTGTGCAAGTCAACTGTCAGGAGCCAAAATGGGCCCATCTGCTTCCTTTAAAAATCTTATCCAGTTATTCATTTCAGCACTTTTATGAGCTAATATCATCTCTTGCAGATACTCTGCATAATTGGTGATTTCTGATTGCCTAGCTGAAATTTTTCTCGACGCTGGTTGTAATCATTGCCTGATGGGAACATTTCATTCTTCAGCATGTGTAGTCATAATTGTTTTAGATTTCTATGTGAAGTTAATCAACCCTGAAGGAGACCCCCTGGATGTCACCGTAGAGGTAACGGCTAACATTTCTGCTATTTCACTTTGTCTGATCTCTGTTGAATAAGTAATCATCTTCTGTTTACAAAACTAGCTGAGTGAAATTGGACATATTATGTAAAAGACAATCTGCATCTTTGGCAGATATCCACACCTGGTTATTGATATGTGGTGAATATCATTATCAAAGAAATGAAGTTATTCTGAGTGAGAGAAATGTGCATGAGGTCACATTTCATCCTTTTTAAATTGCCTAGGAAGGCTAAGTTAACTGAGGAAGTGTTGGGAATAGTTCCCTTCACTACAACTTTCCTTAGATTTTTCTTACCTGCCGTGACTGTTACTTAGTAATGTTGAACTGAAAGTCTGTGACATTTTCTGTAATAAGACAGTTTCAACACTGACAGAACATATAATCTCAAAGATATTTCTAGCCTCAAATACCTGCTGCTATGGCAACTTCCAAAGAACTCACTTTTCAAAATATTTGGATATACTGAGAGCTCTTTAAAAATTTACTAACTTTACCAAAACTCTCTGATATGAACTAGGGCCTATTTTTATCTACCTGTTAAAAAATACTCCTATTTATTGTCATTTTTGTCAGCTTGTTTTAAAGGTTAAAGTCTAGGGGATTTAAAAAAACAAATATAGCAGTATTTTGAGAAGTAAAACATGACATGTTTGAAAACATTCCATGAACACTGAGATTGTGATGCAATTAAAGCTAGAATTACCCTGGATTCTATATTGTACAACAAGCCCAATACATATAAACCAGGAGGATTTCAAATTAGTTATTTTAGGCAGCTTCACCTCCAGAGGAGATTAAGCCATGACCCATGGCTTGTCCTCAGAAAACAGAGCAATTTGGGGAAGTAACAACACGTTATAGAAACTCTAAGGCAACTTTCTCCACATCTGCCACACTGTTGCATCTGAGTGCCAGCACCAGCTGCTGGAACAGCCCATTTCCTCTGCAGTGGGAGTCCTCTCCCCTGTCTCTTGGGAGGAAGATGCATAGCTCAGGACAGAAGGCAGTCTGGACAATGTTGTCATTGCCCCAACATGGCTGTTTTCGCAGCCAGCATGCACAAGATATCAAGTCCAGAAAAAAATATTCCAGAAACTAAGCCTTCTCTGTAACTTTCTATAGAAGAGCGTTGTGTGTGTGTGTGTGTGTGTGTGTGTGTGTGTGTGTGTGGGTGTGTGAGGCCATCCTGCCTAGGAGATGAAACTTGCTGTACTTAAAGCGTGTTAATCAGATGAAAGAAGTTAACCATGTGGAAACTTTTCCCCACCTGAGGAAAACCTAATGGTGATCTTCTGCATGCTGTCTTGATATTCTTTCTTTTAATTTTTCTAAACCATAATAAATCCAAATCAGATATTATACTTTGCTTTGATATTTAAAAAGGAGTTTACCTGAATTATGAATTAAGTCATTATAAAAAGACATAGACTAGGAATAACTGCTTCATAGATAGAATTTCATTGATTTTTCTTCGAAAATTCAGATTTCATTATCTGTGAACTGTTACTATCCTAGAATTGAAATGAGTTGAAATAGAATTGAAAAAGAGCTTTAGAATGCTCCAGTTTTAGCCCTGTTTAACAAAACCTTGTCACCGTAGAAAGTCTATCCTCTCATGATGTTTACGTTTCCATCAAACTAACTGACAGCCAGTATAAACCCAAGAGGACTTTCCCAGTGGCTCAGTGGTCAAGAATGTGCCTGCACTGCACAAGACGCAGGACATGCAGCTTCGATCCTGGGTCGGAAAGATCCTCTAGAAGAGGCAATGGCAATCCACTCCAATATTCTTGCCAGGAGAATCTCACAGACAGAGGAGACTGGTGGGCTGCAGTACATGGGGTTGCAAAGAGTCAGACGCGACTGAAATGTCTAAACAAGCACAAGCATGAACCTGAAAACAAGAGCAAAAGTTCAGAATCCAAAAGGAGGCTCAACTTTGGAAAGCAGCCTTGGCTCCTTCACTGCACATTCTATAAGTCTAGGTGAAATTCTCAGATCAGAGTTTCATGGTACCAAATACATTAAATATTAGGAGGATTGAAAAGGTGCTCAACATCGCTAACATTAGAGAAATCAAATCAAAACTACAATGAGGTATCAACTCACTCCAGTCAGAATGGCCATTGTTGAAATGTCTACGAATCATAAATGCTGGAGAGGGTGTGGAGTAAAGGCATTCTGTACAATGTTGTCATTGCACAACATGGCTGTGTTCATAGCCAACATTCACAACGTATCAAGTACAGAAAAAAATATTCCGGAAAACCAGTCTTCTCTGTAACTTAGAAATTGGTGCAGCCACTCTGGAGAAAAGCATAGAAGTTCCTTAAGATACTAAACATAGAGTTACCATGTGATCCAGCAATCTCACTTGTGGGCATATTTCCAGAAAAGATGAAAACTCTAATTCAAAAAGATACATGCATCCCAATGTTCATTGCAGCACTGTTTACAATAGCCCAAACATGGAGGCAACCTAGTGTTTATCAACAGATAAATGGATAAGAAGATGTGGTACATATAAACAATGGAATATTACTCAGCCATAAAGAAGAATGAAATGATGCTATTTGCAGCAATATAGATGGATCTAGAGATTAATAAATCAGACAAAGACAACTATTATATGCTATCTCTTTTATGTGCAATCTAAAACACAATACAAATGAACTTATTTACAAACATAAACAGACAAACATAGAAAACTTACTTATGGTTACCAAAGGAGAAGGGGGTGAGGAATAAATTGGAAGAGTATGGGATTAACAGACACATACTACCATATATAAAACAGATAAACAACAAGGTTTTACTTTGTAGCACAGGGAACTATATTCAGTATCTTGTAATAACTTGTAATGAAAAAGAATCTGAAAAAGAATATACATACACACATATGCACTGTACACCTGAAGCTGACACAATATTGTAAATCAACTATACTTCAATTTTGAAAAAAGTTGGGAGGAACCTATGACGTTATCTACTCCAATTCTTTCATTTTAGAGATGGGACAAGAGCTGAGAGATGGCAAGGAACTCGCCTAAAATCACACATTTACTTGGAAGAAGTGCTAGGATCAGAAGCTCAGTCTCCAGGGCCTGCTTTTCTCATCCTTTAAACAGAGAGGTGGATTGGATATACTTGAAGATCTAGCTTTATTTTATTATCACTGTATATATCAAGCCCTGGAAGGGATCAGAGGAGGTAGATATCGATGGTAACCCTGCTTTACCTCAAGAGATATTTCTATCCAAGAGGAGAGAGGAGGAAAGAAAAAGAAAAATGCAAAGTGCACATTGTATCCTGGAAACTCTTCTTGTAACCCACCACCGATGTAGTCAATGCCCAGCAGGCTCTTCTTACATATTCATGAGTGATTAAGTCATTATAGTATAACCCCAGCTTCTCAGGAACAGTGGCCAGAAAAGCCTTCATTAAAGTTGCATTTCTATTTATGCAAATGGCTGGTTTTGCTTCAAAAATTGGCCCATTAATGGTGGGCATGAGTTTGCATCATGGCTGCTTGATGGATCAGATATGAGGGGAAAACTCCAACTCTCAAACCTCTTTGGCCAGAGGTGAAAGTTACAGGACAACATAATGCAGAGAAATAGATGCCCTGGCTGTGTACATTCTGCCTTTTTAAGTAATAGAATCCCTGATTTGTTAGTAGATGGACATCCTCTCTGATTATAGGTTATAGTTTACTACCTTCCCATAGCTAGGTACGGCTACGCTTGTGGGGTTTCTCAATATCAGTTCTATTGACAATTTGGGCCAGATAGTTGTTTGCTGTGAGGGCTCTCCTGGACACTGTGCAAAGTTAAGCAGCATCCTTGACCTCTACTCACTAGATGCCAGTAGTCCTGTACCTCCAAGATTCCCAAGTGATGCCAAGGTAAAGAATCCCCCTGCCAATGCAGGAGATGCAAGAGACATGGATTCAGTCCCTAGGTTGAGAAGATCCCTGCAGTAGGAAATGGCAACATACTCTAGTTCTTGCCTGGAAAATTCCATGGACAGAGAAGCCTGAAGGGCTACAGTCCACGAGGTTGCAAAGAGTCAGCCATAACTGAGCATGCACACACCCCTACCTGTGCCCTATCAAAGCTGTGACAACAAAAAATGTCCTGAGACTTTGTCAAATATCGCTTGAAGGGCAAAACCACACTCAGTTAAGTAAGAACCACTGAATTAAAGGGATGTAAGTGGAATCATCTATTCTACTTCTAGGACATTCCATTAAATAGTTCATTCTTTGTTTCTTCCCTTTCCTGCTGTGTTGACTGAAGCTTGAGCTGCTGTTTTGAACAAACATGAGGAATAGCATTATTAAAGACAGAGGGCAGCAAGATGGGAGGGGAGGGGGTCCTTATGATCACCATGTGTCTGCCTGTCTCATAAGAGCTGAACGTGCCACATAAGAGCGACACAGACGTCTATTTCCCTTATTCCTTTGCCATGATGGGTTCTTTAATGGAAACATAATTTCCCCACCACATCTTCAATCTTTTTCTATAATACAGTAATCTCAAGAGAGAAATATTCATGTTCACAACTCAGAAGCAACTGACTAGTCATTAAGGAATCCACCTTTAAAGCTGCCTCCCCACTCACAGAAGATTTTTGATAAGCTAACTCTGAGATGCACAGTTGTAGAATAGTGGTTCTCAAATTTGGCTACATGTTAGAACCTTCTGGAGAGTCTTTACAAATCTTAAAGCCCAGGTTGCACTCCAGACAGCATCAATCAGAGTGTTAGAAAGCAGGACCCAGGCATCAGTACTTTGTAAAAATCTTCAGGTAATTCCAATGTATAGTCAAGTTTGAGAAACATTCACACTGAGCATTTTCCTTCAAGTTCTGATTGTAATTAATTAACCCTAGTTGCTCTATTTGCTTTGGAAAGGTAAGGCATGTGTTTTGCTCTGTACCAGAGACATTCTTTTGTGAAGTATTATGTTTCCACTTCTGGATATTCTCACGTTTGATGTGCAAATGGTGAGAGTGAGTCAGACACAGTTTCGTACCAATCAGCAAAATCTGGAGAAATATTTTGGTACTTCATGTTATTGAAAATACTTGAGCTTATTCAAAGTAAGTCCATGCTCTCACTTTTCTCAACACAGACACATGCATACACAAACTCTCTCTTAATGTAATCAGTAAGCCAGATGAGTTGGGACAAACTAGCTTTATTCTGAAAATTAAAAACTATATGCATAGCCTCTGAACCTTTAGGTGTCATTTCTGTTAAATGGGATGAACAGTATCCAGATCACAGAGCTGTTTTAGGAGTTAGCTGTGTATAGCTATGTAAGTACCTGGCTGGGAGAAACATCTTTTTGTCTAAGGGATCACACCAACCTTCTCTAGTAGGAACATCTTGGTAATACATCTGCAGTGAGGAATAAAAAATTTTTAATAAAAATAAACTAAATGCAGAGTGTATGAAAATAAACTGAAGTCCTCTATAGGTGGGTGTGGGGCTGCTACTGGATCTGTATACATTTTGAAACCAAACTAAATTCTTTTAAATTTTTCCTGGAGGAATGACCGAAACAACTCAAAGTGGGGGTTCAGCATCAGCCATGCAGTTATGCAGTTCTAGAATAAGAAATTTTTAACACCATCAAAAACCCTGTGCATCCTTAAGGACTACCCTTATCAGGAGGGCAAGGGAAAATTGGCACCATTATTTCCTGTTTGCCCATTGTCTTTCTTTAATGGAGGATATCAACGATTATTGAGATTTTAGTGTTTATAAGCGTTCTTAAGTCACAATACGTGAGTGATCTAAGAAAAATTACGATAGACTATCATCACAGAAACTATTCTCCAATAATGAGGTTTCTCTTAATGCCAAGGAAGGGGAAAGGGGGCAAGAAGGAAGAATAGAAAATAAAAACACATTGCATTCCTATTAAAAGCCAGGCACTGAAGTAAACGATTAACTTGTACTATCTTTTGAAAGCAATTTCAAAGCAATATTCACATATCAAGATGCTTATAAGAAAGTCACAGCTAGATGAAGATGAAGATAAAATAAATGTGAGAGATCATCTATAGGTGAGAAAACTGACGATCTCCTCAGGTTCACTCTGCTGGTTGGAATAGACTTGGATCCAGAATAATGATCTCCTACCTCAAGCTGGATCATGGAAAAAGCAACAGAGTTCCAGAAAAGCATCTATATCTGCTTTATTGACTATGCCAAAGCCTTTGACTGTGTGGATCACAATAAACTGTGGAAAATTCTGAGAGAGATGGGAATACCAGACCACCTGACCTGCCTCTTGAGAAACCTATATGCAGGTCAGGAAGCAACAGTTAGAACTGGACATGGAATAACAGACTGGTTCCAAATAGGAAAAGGAGTACGTCAAGGCTGTATATTGTCACCCTGCTTATTTAACTTACATGCAGAGTACATCATGAGAAACGCTGGGAAGCACAAGCTGGAATCAAGATTGCCAGGAGAAATATCAATAACCTCAGATATGCAGATGACACCACCCTGTGGCAGAAAGTGAAGAGGAACTAATAAGCCTCTTGAAGAAAGTGAAAGAGGAGAGTGAAAAATTGGCTTAAAGCTCAACATTCAGAAAACGAAGATCATAGCATCTGGTCCCATCACTTCATGGGAAATAGATGGGGAAACAGTGGAAATAGTGTCAGACTTCATTTTTGGGGCTCCAGAATCACTGCAGATAGTGACTGCAGCCTTGAAATTAAAAGACGCTTACTCCTTGGAAGAAAATTTATGACCAACCTAGACAGCATATTGAAAAGAAGAGACATTACTTTGCCGACTAAGGTCCGTCTAGTCAAGGCTATGGTTTTTCTCGTGGTCATGTATGGACGTGAGAGTTGGACTGTGAAGAAAACTGAGTGCTGAAGAATTTATGCTTTTGAAGTGTGGTGTTGGAGAAGAGTCTTGAGAGTCCCTTGGACTGCAAGGAGATCCAACCAGTCCATTCTGAAGGAGATCAACTCTGGGATTTCTTTGGAAGGACTGATGCTAAAGCTGAAACTCCAGTACTTTGGCCACCTCATGCTCAGAGCTGATTCACTGATGCTGGGAGGGATTAGGGGCAGGAGGAGAAGGGGACGACAGAGGATGAGATGGCTGGATGGCATCACCAATTCAATGGACATGAGTTTGAGTGAACTCCAGAAGTTGGTGATGGACAGGGAGGCCTGGTGTGCTGCAATTCAGGGGGTTGCAGAGTCAGACATGACTGAGTGTCTGAACTGAACTCACCTGACCTCAAGTTGGAAGTTCTCATTTCCTCCCTCTCCCCACCTATCTCCATCCATCCTCACTCACTGTTTAGAGAATCTAGTGAGTAGGGGCTTTTCCCATTTACCAAGAAGAGATTAAGGAAATTGGTCCAAACTGTAACACAAAGGATTTAGGTTAATATGTGAGATAAAATTCCTGTTGCTCGAATCTGCTTGTCACAAGAGGCGGTTGTGAAATACCATTTCCTCGATCTCTTTTAAGGCACAATTCATTGTCATCTGCTATGAGAGTAAAGCACAGCAGACTTGCCTAAAGAGAGTGGGTGTTCTGATGTGACAATTTCATGAACTGGGTACAGCATGTATAACATGTACAGAAAATGTCAAGAGCTCTTCCTGGGCTCTACTTATTACCACCTGCCTGGCAGGTGGCCTCCCCATCATAGTTTATCCAAAACCAGCAACAATAATAACTCATATTTATTTCATATTTACTATGGGCTAGCACTGTCCATGGTGCTTTACATGTTCTTTTTATTATTCTCATTTTATAAATGAAGAGGTTTAAGCCATTTGCCTAAGGTCATACAGTGTAACCAACAAGAAGTGGAAGCAGCATTCAAAACCCACGTATCGGTAGCTACAGTTCTGACTTTAAATTGTTCTGCAATTCTGCCTCCTGTTGTGGACAATGTCAAATACGGTGATAGTATCTCTCTTTTTAAAATTTCTTTATTTTAATTGGAGGCTTATTGCTTTACAATATTGTGGTGGTTTTTGCCGTACACTGACATGAATCAGCCATGGGTGTACACGTGTCCCACATATTGTCATTGCTTAGTTGATAAATCATATCTGACACTTTTGTGACCCCATGTGCTATAGCTTGCCAGGATCCTTCTGCCCATGGGATTTCCCAGGCAAAAATACTGGAGTAGGTTGCCATTTCCTTCTCCAGGGGATCTTCCTGACCTAGGGATTGAACCTGTGTCTTCTGCTTGGCAGGCATATTCTTTACCACTGAGCCACCTGAGCCCATCTAATAGTATTAATGTAGTTCTAAAAAGACATGTGCCCCCAAAGGTTATATTTTGAGTTCTACCAAGATAATCAAAGCATCAGCTCATTTCCAAAATCACAGTAAATCACTCTCTAGAAACATCCTATCAAAAATGAAGCAGACAATGGTGGCCAGGGTTTGTACTATCATGCTAGGACTTGGGTAGTAGAATCTGCCCTTGCCCATCAGATAACCTGGGGCATGATGATCCTTCAGGGTTTAAACTTTGTTTTGTTTTGGCAATTGACTCAGCGAGAACACCAGAAATTAGCCTTCAGGAGGGGCAAAAACTGGAGGGGAAACAAAGCCTACAGAGATTGGAAAAAGTGTTCGCTAATTATTATTTCTAAGTAATCCCTCTAGGTTCCCATTTTCCTGGCTCACAGGGAACTGGGACCTATTAGTAACTGACAAGTCCAAGGCAAGCAAATGACAGAGAAATTTATAGCTCAGTTAATGTGTTTCCCCTCAACACCTGCTACGTGCTGGGAGAACTGGGAAATGCAAGGGGTAGAGGGGTGCACAGACCCAGCACCAGATGGTGGATTGGACAAAACGTCCTCAAAGCTCCCTTTCAGCCCAGAGGCATGTAAGCCTAAAGAAAATGGGAAACGAAGGTAATAAGGCTACCAATTCTGGGTATAACACAGCAAAACCAGCAAAACAACCCCCAGACCCTTAAATGCAACACCTAGGAAACAAAAAGGGTGTGTTTCTGTGGTCCGTGGTGCTTCAGTGTTCTGTGAGCCTAGCAGCCATTCGAGCTCCTGGTGGCGTGACAGAAAGCTCAAGCCCTTCACTGCAGTTTTCCTGAGCTTACCGCCTACTGATTCTAACACATGTTCCCAAAGTGCTAAATGAAATCTTATTCCAAAATTATGAAACCAAATATTTTCCTTAGACATATCTCACATTGCTCTGTATGCCAGGGAAATTTCCCATGACCCTTGGAGTCACCTCTATTTTTTTGTTCCCATACACACTTCTTCTGGGACGTAAGACAATCCGGTTGAAGGCTAACGTATAAGTATCCGGTGGCATGTCCAACAAAGCTGTTATTTTATCAGGAAGAACTGAAAGCTCATTTCAGAAACTGAAGCTTCTCAGGAATGAAGCAAATGATTTGGTAGATATGCCTTGAAATTTATCAGAAAATTACAAGTATTGTTTTGTTAGGAGATAGGAATTAACTAATGTTTCTAACGTGCCTGAGTTTTAGATCAAGAATTTCAGCAACTTGATGCACTCAAGATGGAGAACCCATATTTAAAAAAAAAAAAAAAAACTGCCACCCTCACAACTTTGTTCTAACTGTAAGTACAAGGGATGGGTTTAGGGTATTATATTAACAGAGATTTGAAGATATACCAGGAAGAAGATTGCATTTCAAGCAGCCAACACCCCCAAAGAGGTTAAATTTTGGCTTAGCTGTTGATTGCTTTTCAGTCAAAGACAGAGAATTAATTAAAGTCAGTACTCAGTAGACATAGTTGCTATTAAGTAGCATTTGAAAGCTGATTTAATTCACAAAGTGGCTGATGGAAAGAACAACAGTCTAATTTTTCAAATCAAGCAAAATTTATTATCAAACTCACTGATAAACCTTTAGATTTAAATAAGCTAGAAACTACAAACAGACATAAGTGGCAAAACCAATTTAAAATCCACAAACATGCACAGTAATTATTAAAGCAAGTGACAACGGTAAATATTTCATTGACATAACGGCAAGGGGCTATTTTGCTGAGTACATTAAATTTAAGCTGTTTAATCACTTAAACTCATCCTATTTTATCAAAGTGTCCTGTGTCTTTTTAAATCTTTTCATTTGCTTCTTTCTTTTCTTTCTTTGTTTTTGCCTTGAGGAAAAAAAAATGTATTTGCTACATCTCTAAGCTAAAGCTAAGAAACCAGGCTGAGAGAAAGTAATAATTATAACAACATATTCAGGTTTGATGGTGAGGAGCATTGTTGAATAGGGGATAGAAAAAAATTTTTTTAATTATTCCAAATATTTTTATCTGCTTTTTAGACTCATTTTCACTTTTGTCTAACAAAATTATCTGTCTTCAAGACCCTTCCCAAATGTCCAAAAGGAAACTTCTGAAATTAGTCTCCTAATGTTTTATGTGCTCATTTTTACGACCCACATGTATTTCATCTTTGTCTTGTTATTTCAGCAATTATTTCTTTGAGTATTGGCAGTGACAGGACAACAAGGAATACACAAAATTTCTGAATTTCAACACCAAACTTTCTATTTAATTTGTGTACAGTTAGGGAAGGACAAAACATATACACAATTCCTATTTTTAACACTTTTGGTCTTGAGAATATGCTGTGCTTTTGAATTTTATTTTATATGGTGAGACTAGATGTATTCAGTGTTTTCTGTAGCATCTTAGATTCTATATTATTAGCTAATCATGGATTTCTTGAAAATTGTTTTTTGAATTGACCTATAGGAACAGCTGGTACCACATTATTTTCTCCAGTGTACAGAATCTTCTACTTTTGTACCATTTGTTTCCATTTCTAACCATTGCTAGATCTGCTGGAGATTTTCCATTTTCACCTACAGAGCCACTCACAACTCTTTTTCCACTCTGTTCTCTGCCCCCGACAGAGGCCCATCCATATGGGCTGCAATAATGGGTTCCCTTGCCCTCTATCTTCCTGTTGCGTTTGATCAGAAGGTAAGGAAAAGACAAAGTTGAGGTATTTATTTTTGTCAGGACCTGGACTGATAATCAGGCAGGGTGTATTTTCATTTGTTTGAATATTTTTTTAAATATGTGATAAATAACTTTTATTCCATGCTGTGTTCTGTGAAGGGTCTGGCATATTTTAAAGCAATGCATCAACTATACAAGGCAAAATAAAATGAATATTGGTAAGAGAAAAATGAGGCAAAGGGGAAGTAAGGGGCAAGGTCTTAATTGGAATCAGTAGCTACATTAGCATGTAAAATGAAGACCAAAAAACACTTTGCATTTGCTAAACTCATCTTTGAACTAGTAGATAAAAAGAGAAAAATGTTTAAAAAGCTTTACAGAAGTATAACATCCTTCATACCAAGAACAGATATTTCCATTAAGATAAAGAGGAAGTTGTAATATAGTAAATGACATCTTTAACCACATTCTCAACGATTTAGTCAAATCACAAGAGAATATTTTCCAATGCTGCTTTATTCCTCAAAACATCAAAATGTTACTGTATGACCTCTATGATTTTTATTTTCCTAAGGGGAATCTGTACATAATATACCAACAAAGTCTTGTGTTCAATTTTGTGGGGCAGGGGGAGGGGGACAGCAGTAGATGGTTAGGGAAGATAAGTTGAATGAGACTTAGCTTTTAAGGACATACGATGAGTGTTTGGAGTAATATGATATATGCCTATTTTTGTTTAGAAGGTTCAAAAATTTGTTGGCCAACATTAAAATGATCAGACACCAAGATAAATGAGGCCAGGTTGAAGATATATTGCATTAAAAATATTTAATCTACCCAGCTTTGAAATGATCACAGATGGGTAGAATTGTGATGTGGGATTGGCATACAGGTTACAAATTAAGGAATCTTAAGAATAATTTCTCCTTTTAAAATACTTGTAATTAGTACCATAGCCCACTGGTGGCACTAATCTAGACAGACTTTTAAGACTCCTAGAATATAAACTCATGCATCATAATAGATCCATATGGTGCTTTATAATGTTAAGAGCACTATGACAAACATTGTTTTAACCCTACCATAATTTAATAAGATGGACACTGTTGTCCTTATTTTGCAGATTAAACGAATAAGGCACAGAAACGAAAGGTGATTTGCCCAAAGTTTTACAGATGGTATATGGAGGAGCTCAGAGTAGAATCTAGGAGGTGTGTCAACTTTGATCTAGCTTCCCAGGCAGAATTAGTGGTAAAGAACCCACCACCAATGCATGAGATTTAAGAGATATGGATTTGATCCCTGTGTCTGGAAAATCCCCTGGAGGAGGGCATGGCAACCCATTCCAGTATTCTTGTCTAGAGAATCTCATGGACAGAGGAACCTGGCAGTCTACGGTCCATAGGGTCACAAAAATCAGACACATCTGAGGTGACTTAGCACGCATGCATTGTTTACTATATCATGGTCTACGACTCAATTCTTAAGGGAACTGAGGGGGAAATCTGCTTGTGAAAAGGCAATGCTCACTCAACATGAAAGAAAAGACTTGAGTGTATAAATTTCAGAGATCAAAGTTTAGAAAGAATTTTAGAAATTAGTCTAGCCCCACATTTTTCTACTGAAGAAACCCCAAATGGCTTAGACTCAAAATAGCTTCATCTTCGTTGGTTTGTAACACTTATCTCAAAGGAGTACTAAGTCAAGTGAAAGAATCCCTCAAATATATATAAAGCTCTGAATAATCAAGCTAGGAGTTTTGAATGCAATTTTCAACAGTCATTTTATTTTTTTTTAATTAAAAATGATCGCATTTTATTCCTCTACTGGGTTCTGAGTCCACGTGGCGACACCGCCTCAAACCACAGACCCCATACTGCACTGAGGTGTCCCAGAGACACACAGGAAACGTACAAAGGGTTACACTGGGTATTTTCAATTTCAGAGGGAAACATGGTCATAACTGACATCTGTTAACACCATGAGAACTGCTAGACTGAGGTAGTTCATAGTTAAAACATCAGATTGTGCTACATTCCTTTCAGTGATAGCTTATTATTATAAAGCTGAGTTTTTGGCAGGTGCTATAATAAAAGGGAATGTGGTGCCATAATCAACGTGAATCGGAAGTGAGGGTAGTGACGTCTAACCTGATTCTGAGACTGAAGATGCTGTACAATACCCACATCACATTAGCAAGCAACTGTGGCTGCGTAAGAATCTGCATTCTTTTATTTTATTTTTTTGACAGTTTTATTTTTATTTATTTTTTTTTAATACTTTACAATACTATATTTGTTTTGCCCTACATTGACATGAATCAGCCACAGGTGTACACGATCTCCCAATGTTGAAGCCCCCTCCCACCTCCCACCCCATATCATCTCCCTGGATCATCCCGTGCACCAGCCCCAAGCATCCTGTATCCTGTATTGAACATAGACTGGCACTTCGTTTCTTATATGATAGTATACCTACTTCAATGCCATTCTCCCAAATCACCCCACCCTCTCCCTCTCCTTCAGAGGCCAAAAGTCCGTTCTATACCTCTGTGTCTCTTTTGTTGTCTCACATACAGGGTCATCATTACTATCTTTCTAAATTCCATATATATGTGTCAGTATACTGTATTGGTGTTTTTCTTTCTGGCTTACTTCACTCTGTATAATCGGCTCCAGTTTCATCCATCTCATTAGAACTGAGTCAAATTTATTCTTTTAAAGGGCTGAGTAATACTCCATTGTGTACATGTACCACAGCTTTCTTATCCATTCATCTGCTGATGGCCATCTAGGTTGTTTCCATGTCCTGGCTATTATAAACAATGCTGCAGTGAACATTGGGGTACATGTGTCTCTTTCAGTTCTGGTTTCCTCGGTGTGTATGCCCAGCAGTGGGATTGCTGGGTCATAAGGCAGTTCTATTTGCAATTTTTAAGGAATCTCCACACTGTTTTCCATAATGGCTGTACTAGTGGCTAGTAGGTTGTAATGAGGTGGATGAGCCTAGATGTCTGTTATGCAGAATGAAGTAAGTCAGAAAGAGAAAAACAAATATTAACGCATATATATGGAACCTAGAAAAATGGTACAGGTGAACCTATTTGCAGGGCAGGAATAGAGACATAGACATAGAGAATGGATGGACATGTGGACACAGCGGCAGGGCTGGGGGGCGGGTGAAGGGAGGGTGGGATGAATTGAAAGAGTAGCACTGACATAAATACACTACCATATGGGAAACAGATAGCTGGCAGGAAGCAGCTGCATAACACGGGGAGCTCAGCTCAGTGCTCTGCGATGGCCTAGAGGGGTGGGGTGGGGCAGGGGTGGTGGGAGGGGGACTCCAGAGGGAGGGTAAATGTGTGTGTGTGTGTATATATATACTTGAGCTGCTTCATGCTGTTGTACAGCGGCATTGTAAAGCAATTACCTTACAATTTAAAAATTTTAAAATGGGTAGTAGGCTGTTAGGGCATAAAATCATGCTGTTTTGACATAACTACTTAAATGAAAAGATTTCTTCTGATTGCTTTGGGGGCAATGTTAAAAAATTCTGAGATACTAAGGATGCCATGAACCAAATATTTGGGAATATTTGTCCCAGCTCCATTCTTTACCAGGTGTGCCACCTTGAGTGCCACCTGTGTGTACCTTCACATCTTCATCTACAAAATGGAGCTTATAATGGGACATGCCCCGGTGAGTAACTGTGCGCATTAATAGGTCAGTACATGCCAACCAAGTGGAAAAGAGTCAAGCATAGAAGGAATGTTCTAAGTATCAGCCATTCTGCTTATAAAATAAGGCTTTAACCCAAAGCAGTCTGGTTGCAGCATCTACCTGCTATTGCTCTTAAATGCAGATGCAAGAGCTTGGGGATCTCAGTGTGTGAGGCCCATGAGCTAGAGAATTTTCCTCCTCTATTACTTCTTTTTCTCCTGCTTTATAGGAGAGGAAATGTGCCAGAAATTTTTGGAAAAGTTTCAGCTAGTGTTGAATGCTCTCATGGTCACAGTTTCAGAAAAGGTAAGGAACTTAATGTCCCACACATACCATGTGGAGCTCTTTATGTGGCCCATCTGTTCCATAAACAGAGTTGAAAAACTTTAGACCCTGTAGCTAGAATGGCAGAATGTCTGTACTGATCATCCCTTGGAGGAAATGAACTTTTAAACAATTACCAGTCCCATACTCAAAAGTTAACTCTAGCTTTCTTTTCTTTGGAATTGTAAACTTATACTACAGCTATATTTTGGAAATATCGCACCTCTTAAATTGTCTTTTATCTGATTTCCCCATGTAATTATCAGTTTCAAAAGGAGAAGTATATTTTAATTTTCCTTAATTTTTTTTCCTTCTAATAATTACTCTGTATCTGTTCTTTACCCCAAAAGCAACATAATGACTTCCAGGCAACAAAAATTTCTGTCTCAAATATTACACAAAATAAGAAAGGCTAGTCTGTCCAGAACTATGTAAATTAATTATGGAAATTCATATTATAAATCATGATTTTAGAAGTTATTCCATGACATTCTAAAACATAATATAATGATAAGTAAAAGGCAGAATGTGTTATTTGGTCATTAAGTTATATCCAACTCTGTGGGACCCCATGGGCTGCAGTCTGATAGGCTCCTCGTCCATGGTATTTCCCAGATGAGAATACTGGCATTCCCAGGTGAAAATACTGGAGTGGGCTGCCATTTCCTCATCCAGGGGATCTTCCTGACCCACGGATCAAACCCCTATCTCCTGAATTGTCAGGAGGAGTCTTTACTGTTGAGTCATGAGGAAAGTCCAAAAACAGAATACAAAATTGAATATCAGCATGATCCCAGTTTTATAAAAATAGGATTAAATATATTTGTATATGTACAGGAAAGTGAAAGGAAAAACAGTAAATATAGTTTTAATATTGTCTGGTCAACCCCAAATATTCCTTGGAAGGACTGATGCTGAAACTGAAGCTCCAACATTTTGGCCACCTGATGTGAAGAGACGATTCACTGGAAAAGACCCTGATGCTGGGAAAGATTGAGGGCAGGAGGAAAAGGGAGTAACAGAGAATGAGATGGCTGGATGGCATCACCGACTCAATGGACATGAGTCTGAGCAAACTCTGGGAGATAGTGAATGACAGGGAAGCCTGGTGTGCTACAGTCCATGGGGTCACAAAGAGTTGTTTGTAACTTAGCAACTGAACAACAACAATATGGATATTTAAGAACTTTTTTCCCCTACACTTTGGATATGATTATTTTGACTGAAGGAAACAAAATCTACAACTGATACGGCCTAAATAATAATATTTCATCATCACAGGTGTCTGGAGATCTGTGATTCAAGTGGTTGGTTGAGCAGCTCAATCATGTAAGTGCTCAGATCATTGTTTCTAGATTCTGTTGGCCTCTCCCTCACAAGGCAAGTTGGCTGCAGCAGTTTTAGTGCCATATTTTCAGATGACAATGTCCAAAGCATGAAGAAAGGCAATATGCAGCCCCTCTTAAGCAGTCCTCTATTTTCATCAGAGAGGCAAATATTTCCCCAAAGCCTGTCAGCCCCTATATCACGTTGGCTCAAATTGGGTCACGTGTCCTTCCCCGACATAAGATTACTGCATGTGTCATGGAGCAATTATGATTCATCCCTGGGAGCTAGGCATGTAGCCACTGGGAAAAAGTCAAGGTTATGTTGCCAAGGAGGATGAGGAGAACTGCTGTAGGATAGACCCTACATCCCCGTTTTAATGTTATTTCCCAAATAGCCTATGGTGGTCAAGTGATTTATCCAAAAATCAGAATTTATAAACAGAATATTATAAAATAAACACAAAGTCAAGAAGTATCAGTCTCATTTTACAATGACTCATCATAAGCTAAGAGAAATAGGAAATAAGAAAATGTGGATATTTTTCATTCTTCTACAGGCATGCTAGCAGACTAGATAGGGAAAATTCTGCCATTCTATGTGGGACACTAGCCTAATTTCTATGACCAGATTCCTTCTTATAAATAACTGCAATAGCTTGAATATCTCAAGAGTTGACAAAAGCTGGTCCCAAACCAAGAAATACTCTCAAAATTCTGAAGGAAAAGAGTTTCTTTCCAAATACTAACATGTCAGGGAAAAAAAATCTCTCAGGCTGTTTCAGATAGCTCACAGTGCTGCTGAAGCCAAAAAGATTAGTAAAATGTTGGGTAAAACATCAGAAAATACTGTACATTTCCTGTAAAGTGACTCAGTATCTTGGAATAGAACAGTGCATGGAGTTTAGGAATGCATAGTGCATTTAGAGGTAATTGACAAAGAAGTGTTGGGATAATTAATCACTGCTGTTGTTGTTTAGCAGCTAAGCTGTGTCTGACTCTATGCAACCCCATGGACTGTAGCATGCCAGGCTTCCCTGTCCTTCACCATCTCCCAGAGCTTGATCAAGCTCAAACTCAAACTCAGTGAAACAGTGATGCCATCCAATCATCTTGTCTTGTATTGTCCCCTTCTCCTCCTGACCTCAATCTTTCCCAGCATCAGGGTCTTTCCCAATGAAGTGGGTGTTTGCATCAGGTGGCCAAAGTATTGGAGCTAAAGTTTCAGCATTAGTCCTTCCGATGAATATTCAGGGTTTATTTCCTTTAGAATTGACTGGTTTGATTTCCTAATGTTCAAGGGACTCTCAAGAGTCTTCTCCAGCACCACAGTTTGAAAGCATCGAATATTTGGTGCTCAGCCTTCTTTATGATCCAACTTTCACATCTGTATATGACTATTGTATAATTAATAGGGTGTGAAAATAGTTTAAAAATCTATTTTTATGAAAATTCTGGGCCAGAAGGATGCCTGAACCAAATTCCAGGACTCTAGTACAACCAGCTTCCCTGGTGGCTCAGATGGTAAAGAATCTGCCTGCAAGGCAGAAGACCTGGGTTCAGTCCCTGGATTGGGAAGATCCCCTGGAGGATGAAATGGCAATCCATTCCAGTATTCTTGCCTGGAGAATCCCCATGGACAGCCTGGTGGGCTAAACAAAGAGCTGGACAGGACTGAGTGACTCAGCACACAAACTAAGCACAGAATAACCCGCAGCCTTGAATTGGCATGACTCATCCTTTAAATACTAGCTAAGAGGCTGGCTTTCATGTTGGCCTCCATGACCAGAGAGGAAGCCAGTCTCAAAGAGGCAGCTAAAACTGTCAGATGACTCTGCAAAGCAAAGGTAGAAGTTAGAGAAGACTCTACAGTCAGTGATGAAAAAGCACCTAAGGCAGATATTGTCAGGAAGAGAGAGTTCCAAAATGGAATGGCATGGAAAATAAAAAATTGGTAAAGACCAGTTTTGTAGTGGGAAGAAACCATAGGACTGATTGAAAATTGTACAGACATTACTTTTCTAGTTTGTAGAGTTTCTTAAGGTGTAGGTTCCTAGCTTTCCTCCTGCATTTGAGAACATCAGCAGGAGTATCTGAACCACAGGAAGGAGGATTCAGGATCAGATAATTTTATGAGTGGGTGATGCACCACTGGCAGTGGTTTAAATCATATTCTTCATTATGTTTATTGTGATTTTAAAACAACCTTTCTTAGGGTGGTTATTGTTAGTATTTGTTCACTTAAGTAATGATTGAATATCTATACTCTTTCAGAACCCATGCTATGCTATGAGGCTAGTGCAATGATAAAGCAAAGTTCTTCGGCATGGGCAGGATCACGGATGTGTAAACCGGCAAGTAACCAGCACATGTGTAAACCAGCACATGTAGCCCAGCATGTGCTGGGTTGTACACTCGTGTCCTCTCTGTGTGACCCCATGGACTGTAGCCCCTCAGGCTCCTCTGTCATGGGATTGTTCAAGCAAGAATACTGGAGTGGGTTACCACTTTCTTCTCCAGGGGATCTTCCTGGCCCAGGGATCAAACCGGCTTCTCCTGTTTCTCTTGAATTGCAGGTGGATTTTTCACGAGCCACCAGGAAAGCCACAGGATCAGGAATGAAGTGTACCCAACTGGACCCAATGTGGCATTTGTTTGCTCTGTCCTTAAGTTTGCATGTGGCAGACGTTCAAAAACAAATAGAGTGTTATTAGAATTCCGTCCTAGTCTCTAAATGTTCTTATTGTTGTTCAGTTGCTAAGTCGTGTCTGACTCTTTGCGACCCCAGGGACTGCAGCTCACCAGGCTTCTTTGTCTTTCACTGTCTCCCAGAGTTTGGTCAAACTTATGTCCAGTGAGTTGGTAATGCCATCCAACCATCTCATCCTCTGTCACCCCCTTCTCTTGCCCTCAATCTTTCCCAGAATCAGGGTCTTCATGGCCACAGCTAAAAAGGCATGAAGTGTTTATAATAAGACAGTCTACTCTCCTACTCCAGTATTCTTGCCTGGAGAATTCTAAGGACAGGGGAGCCTGGAGGACTGCAGTCCATGGGGTCACAGAGAGTCCAACATGACTGAGTGACTAATACATAAATACATCCACACTTTCTCCTTAGAAGTTCTGTTATTTAGACAGTAATTTATCGAGAATTCTTTATAAACAAAGCAAACTCTGTACCATCTAAGGAGGTACAAATGAACAAGGAAGAGCATGTTTTTGTCCTGTACTATCTAATGAGAAGAGCAAGCTCATTATGCTATTAAAAAGGCTTAGTAGCATATCAAGGAAATCAAGTATCTCTAAAATTTTCAGTAGTAATAGAGAGTATATGTACATGTGATCATTTAATTTCTTATGAAGTTCATCATGTAAGTCCATGTGCTTGGGTTTAACAAAAATATAACCTAGAAAAAAGTACCTGCTCTGCAAACTTCTCAGGAAAATGTGTGGTAGAATAAAGCAACTGGTTTATAAAGTAGGCATTTGTGTACTAATCCTCACGTAAAACCTCAACCAAAGTTAATCGTTTTATTCTATTTGAACATTGAAGCACAAAAACAATAAAATTGATGGCATGTGAATGATAAGGCTTCATGACTTGAGGTTACTGCCAAATTGTCCCAACAGATGTTAATAAGTTTTAATAATGTTGGAATTTTGGTAATAATTTATTTGGCTGATTGGAGATTGTGTATAGTAACATGAAACTGATAACATTAATTATATACTTTAATTAATTTCTAGGCTCTCATAGCTTTTGTTGTTACCTGAAATACCATGAAAATTCAAGATAATAATTAAATGTGAGCTTTGTTATGCTCCTTAGGGCAGGAAGTTTGTGCAGGGTGTGCTTACAAATGATAATTACAATTAACAGTACAAATAATGAATTATGCTAAAATCAGTTAAAACCACAATAATAGTTTTTTTATATAAAATCCCTCAATATAGGAAATAATAAAATAAGCCCTAGTCATTGGGTTAATTAGCCACCATTCTGATTAATACTGGTGAGGATTTAGAGAGATAAGGAAAAAGAAAATGTATGCAATAGAAAAGGTAAGGAACATGATAATAAGTATTTTGCCAAATAAGATCTGAGAAACATATCTCATGTAGCTATATAATTGTGGGTGGGTTAGAGAAATATTCAAAGCTTAGGAGAGTGCAGGGAGATAAAATTATTTTACTCCCCCATTCCATTACAAAAAATGTCAAACACACAGAAAATGTTCAAATATACAGAAAATTTAAAAGATGTATCGCAAATATCTATATATCTACCACCTAGGTTTAGGTCATCATTTCACATATCATGATTTTTACTAGAAAGAGTCATTAGGAAACATTAGAGAAAAGAGAAGTCACTCAAAGTGGGAGTTAAAAATTGACACAACAAATGTGTCCTTTATACCCATGGACTGTAGCCTACCAGGCTCCTCTGTCCATGGGATTTTCCAGGCAATAGTACTGGAGTGGATTGCCATTTCCTTCTCCAGGGGATCTTCCCAACCCAGGAATTGAACCTGGGTCTCTCGCATTGTAGACAGACGCTTTACCGTCTGAGCCACCAGGGAAGACCCTTATAAAAATAAGAAATTAAATTCAAATAAGATGCCATTTGAGCTATTGCCAAAATATTAAAATGTCACAAAATCAACAAGAAGTGCACAGGATATATATGAAAGGAAATATTTATATTTTACTGACACATAAGGCTTGAACAAATAGAAAAGCATATTCTTGCTTTTCAGAAAAAAAAATCACTCAATATTATAAAGATTCAAATTCACCTTAAAAGAATGTTGAAATTATTTGTCAGTTCAGTTCAGTCCAGTTGCTCAGTGGTGTCCAACTCTTTGCAGTCCCATGGACTGCAGAACATCAGGCTTCCCTGTCCATCACCAAATCCCAGAGCTTACTTAAACTCATGTCCATCAAGTTGGTTGATGCCATCAAACCATCTCATCCTCTGAAATTATTTGTAATGTTTGTTTAAAAATGAATTATTTTTACAAAAATTAATTTTAAATTTATTAGAAAGACTAAGTTAATGAAGAGAAATAGACCAGCAGATCAATGAAAGAGAATGGAACACTCAGAAATATATTCATGAAAAAGTGGAAATTTTCCTATGTGTTAATATGGATTTTCAAATCAGTTAGAAAGAGATTCACTGTTTAATAAATAATGGTCCAAATGTTTAGGCATTTGAACAAAATGCAATATTTGCTTCTTACTTCATAACAAATTCTAGATATAGTAAAAATCTGTACATGTTTTAAATGTGTAAAATATCTGTGAAAAAAGTAACTCTTTTGGTAATCTTAAACTCTGAAAGATATTTCTTAGCATGGTAAGAAATAAGCTAAGAAGTAAGACAGGGATCAAGACCATCCCCAAGAAAAAGAAATGCAAAAAAAAAAAAAAAAAGCCTGTCTGAGGAGGGCTTACAAAAAGCTGTGAAAAGAAGAGAAGTGAAAAGCAAAGGAGGAAAGGAAAGATATACCCATTTGAATGGAGAGTTCCAAAGAATAGCAAGGAGATATAAGAAAGCCTTCCTCAGTGATCAGCGCAAAAAAAGAGAAAAACAATATATGGGGAAATGCTAGAGATCTGTTCAAGAAAATTAGAGGTACCAAGAGAACATTTCATGCAAAGATGGGCTCAATAAAGGACAGAAATGGTAGGGACCTAACAGAAGCAGAAGATATTAAGAAGAGGTGGCAAGAATACACAGAAGAGCTGTACAAAAAGATCTTCACAACCCAGATAATTATGATGGTGTGCTCATTCACCTAAAGCCAGACATGCTAGAATGTGAAGTCAAGTGGGCCTTAAGTAGCATCACTACTAGTGGAGGTGATGGAATTCCAGTTGAGCTATTTCAAATCCTAAAAGATGATGCTGTGAATATGCTGCACTCACTATGCCAGCAAATTTGGAAAACTCAGCAGTGGCCACAGGACTAGAAAAAGTCAGTTTTCATTTCACTCCCAAAGAAAGGCAATGCCAAAGAATGCTCAAACTACCACACAATTGCACCCATCTCACACACTAGTAAAGTAACGTTTAAAATTCTCCAAACCAGGCTAAAACCATACGTGAACCATGAACTTCCAGATGTTCAAGCTGGTTTTAGAAAAGGCAAAGAAACCAGAGATCAAATTGCCAACATGCACTGGATCACTGAAAAAGCAAGAGAGTTCCAGAAAAACATCTATTTCTGCTTTATTGACTCTGCCAAAGCCTTTGACTGAGTGGATCACAATAAACTGTGGAAAATTCTGAAAGAGATGGGAATACCAGACCACCTGACCTGCCTCCTGAGAAATCTATATGCAGGTCAAGAAGCAACATTTAGAACTGAATGTGGAACAACAGACTGGTTCCAAATCATAAAAGGAGTATGTCAAGCCTGTATATTGTTACCCTGCTTATTTAACTTATATGCAGACTACATCATAAGAAACGCTGGGTTGGAAGAAGCACAAGCTGGAATCAAGATTGCTGGGAGAAATATCAATAACCTCAGATATGCAATATCTGCGAATATCAATAACCTCCTCTTCTTTGCTGAGACTGACATCCTGACCATTCAGAGTACTCAGGGGCCAGCTTGCCTGCCAATGGACCAGACCAAGTGGCCACAACTGGGACCATTTTGTCTCTGGTCTCCTCCTGAATTGGACAACTGGCCAGAGTACCCCCAACCGGGCTTCCCTGGTGGTGCAGAGGTTAAAGCATCTGCCTGCAATGTGGGAGACCTGGGTTTGATCCCTGGGTCGGAAAGATCCCCTGGAGAAGGAAATGGCAACCCACTCTAGTACTCTTGCCTGGAGAATCCCATGGATGGAGGAGCTTGGTGGGCTACAGTCCACAGGTCGCAAAGAGTCAGACACGACTGAGCGACTTCACTTTTACTTTCAGATATGCAGATGACACCACCCTTTCGGCAGAATGTGAAGAAGAACTAAAGAGCTTCTTGATGAAAGTGAAAGAGGAGAGTGAAAAAGTTGGCTTATAACTCAACATTCAGAAAACTAAGATCATGGCATCCGGTCCCATCACTTCATGGCAAATAGATGGGAAAACAGTGGCAGACTTTATTATTTTGTGCTCCAAAATCTCTGCAGATGGTGACTGCAGCCACAAAATTAAAAGACACTTGCTTCTTGGAAGAAAAGTTATAACCAACCTAGACAGCATATTAAAAAGCAAAGACATTACTTTGCCAACAAAGGTCTGTCTAGTCAAAGCTATGGTTTTTCCAGTAGTCATGTATGGATGTAAGAGTTGGACTGTAAAGAAAGCTGAATGCAAAAGAATTGATGCTTTTGAACTGTGGTGTTGGAAAAGACTCTTGAGAGTCCCTTGGACTACAAGGAGATCCAACCAGTCCATCCGAAAGGAGATCAGTCTTGAGCGTTCACTGGAAGGATTGATGCTGAAGCTGAAACTCCAATACTTTGGCCACCTGATGCAAAGAGCTGACTCATTTGAAAAGATCCTGATGCTGGGAAAGATTGAAGGTGAGAGAAGGGGACAACTGAGGATGATATGGTTGGATGGCATCACCGACTCAAGAAACATGAGTTTGGGTAAGCTCTGGGAGCTAGTGATGGACAAAGAGGCCTGGTGTGCTGCAGTCTATGGGGTCACAAAGAGTCAGACTCTACTGAGTGACTAAACTGAACTGAACTGAAGAAATAAATGATAAATAAGTAAAACTTAGATAAATTTGACTACTGAAATTTACAAATCTTTACGTTTAGCACAAAACATTAAAAGTAAAGTAAAACAATAATATAACAGCCTAGAGCAATATAGTTGCCACACAATGACTCTTAAAGAGTTACTTTAATAAGCAAAACTTCTAATAAATCAATAACAAGAAGACAAATCACCCTTAGGAAGATAAAGAATAGATTATAAGAATGAAGACCACAGGGTAAGAAGTGCAAGTCACCAAAAATTTTATTAAAATTTCACAGCCTTGCTCGTAAATAAAGATAATAAGATACATTGTTTTAAGTCTTCTAAGCAAGTAAACTCAATCTAAATTGTATAATAGTTTAAAATCAAGAAAATTTAAATGTGTTGATATGGAAAGCTGCCTCAAATATAATTGCAAAAGGAAACAGCAAGTCATAGGATAGCATGTGTAGTGTAGGATTATTTCAGCAAAGAAAAAAGTGCATAGATCCACACCTATGCATGTCAATATATGGATAGAAAGTGTATTGGGGTGCATACACCACACTCTTTATAGAGTTTGCTGCTCTGAACTTAGATTAGATAAAGAGTAGGGGGAAAAGTTCATAGTTCAGTTCAGTTCAGTTCAGTTGCTCAGTCGTGTCCGACTCTTTGTGACCCCATGAATCGCAGCACACCAGGCCTCCCTGTCCATCACCAACTCCCGGAGTTCACTCAGACTCACATCCATCAAGTCCATGATGCCATCCAGCCATCTCATCCTCTGTCATCTCCTTCTCCTCCTGCCCCCAATCCCTCCCAGCATCAGGGTCTTTTCCAATGAGTCAACTCTTCTTACAAGGTGGCAGACTTTAGCAGCTTTAGCATCATTCCTTCCAAAGAAATCCCAGGGCTGATCTCCTTCAAAATGGACTGGTTGGATCTCCTTGAAGTCCAAGGGACTCTCAAGACTCTTCTCCAACACCACACTTCAAAAGCATCAATTCTTTGGCGCTCAGCTTTCTTCACAGTCCAACTCTCACATCCATACATGACCACTGGGAAAAAACCATAGCTTTGACTAGACAGACCTTTGTTGGCAAAGTAATGTCTTTGCTTTTTAATATGCTATCTAGGTTGGTCATAACTTTTCTTCCAAGGACTAAGCGTCTTTTAATTTCATGGCTGCAGTCACCATCCGCAGTGATTTTGGAGCCCCCAAAAATAAAGTCTGCCACTGTTTCCACTGTTTCCCCACCTATTTCCCATGGAGTGATGGGACTGGATGCCATGATCTTCGTTTTCTGAATGTTGAGCTTTAAGCCAACTTTTTCACTCTCCTCTTTCACTTTCATCAAGAGGCTTTTTAGTTCCTCTTCACTTTCTGCCATAAGGGTGGTGTCATCTGCATATCTGAGGTTATTGATATTTCTCCCGGCAATCTTGATTCCAGCTTGTGTTTCTTCCAGTCCAGCGTTTCTCATGATGTACTCTGCATAGAAGTTAAATAAGCAAGGTGACAATATACAGCCTTGATGTACTCCTTTTCGTATCTGGAACCAGTCTGTTGGTCCATGTCCAGTTCTAACTGTTACTTTCTGACCTGCATATAGGTTTCTCAAGAGGCAGGTCAGGTGGTCTGGTATTCTCATGTCTTTCAGAATTTTCCACAGTTTACTATGATCCACACAGTCCAAGACTTTGGCACAGTCAATAAAGCAGAAATAGATGCTTTTCTGGAACTCTCTTGCTTTTTGATGATCCAGCAGATGTTGGCAATTTGATCTCTGGTTCCTCTGCCTTTTCTAAAATCAGCTTGAACATCTGGAAGTTCATGGTTCACATACTACTGAAGCCTGCCTTGGAGAATTTTGAGCATTACTTTACTAGTGTGTGAGATGGGTGCCACTGTGTGGTAGTTTGAGCATTCTTTGGCATTGCCTTTCTTTGGGATTGAACTGAAAACTGGCCTTTTCCAGTTCTGTGGCCACTCACGGAAAGTTCATAAGGACAGACAATTCATCCTTCTGAATTTATTAAATTTAGCTTTTTATTTGGCTCAGGTGATAAAGAATATGCCTGCAATGTGGGAGACCTGGGTTTGATCCCTGAGGTGGAAAGATGCCCTGGAGAAGGGAAAGGCTACCCATTCCAGGACTGTGGCCTGGAGAATTTTGTGGACAGAGAAGCCTGGCAGTCTACAGTCCATAGCGTTGCAAAGAGTTGGACACGACTGAGCGACTAAGTACACAGCTTTTTATTTTCTTGAGAATTACATATTTGAGTTTTTAAACAATGAGTATTTGTTTTATAGTGTAAGAATTTTTAATATTCTGAAACATTTCAAGAAAAAGGAAAAATAAACATAAAATAATCATTGAAAAGTATATCAATTCTAAAGCTTTTATACTAAGAGGAAACTAGCCACTACTATCATAGAACAGTGCTTATGGTGTCTTAATGTATTTGAGTTGACTGTGTAGTGACCTGCACATAATTTCATTCCTTTGGGTGGGTCCAGTCATTTTCAGCTAATAATTTTGCTATCTTCATAAAGCCCTCATTTAAGGCGTATGTCAGGCATTATTACAGATATGTATCTGGAACCAGAGGACCCCACCTGCCAATTGTGGTTGGGACTCTGTTGCTCAAGAGGGCAGGACGGAGGCGTCCCCCTGCAGCAGACATGTCCATAAGCCTCATCTGCTCCTGGGTGCACCACACCTTCAACTTACTGCAGGTGTGTTTTAGACACTACAACTGATATTCGTAAGAGGTACCCTTTGTTGTGTACTTACTGTGTCAAATACTGCTCTAAACTCTATCACTAATTTGAATCACACTAACCACCCCAGAAGATTATTATGCTCTTTATTCTTCTCAGTGTGCAGATAAGAAAACAAGTTAAAGAGGCTCACTAACTACCTCAAGGATGCATATCTAGAATGAAGTTCATATTTTAAACCAGGGCTTCCTAATTCTAATGTTCAGACTTTGACACTATGTTCTACTTAGGGTAGTAGAGTATCCAGTGATTTTTTTTTTTTTTTTTTTGCAGCAGGGAGATAAGTAAACAGCTATTGATATATGAACTTCTATGATGACTAAAAAGAACACTGGCAAACTGGCACAAAGCTTAACTTTCTACTCAGTTTTCAAAGCTCCTGTGGCCTGGCAGGGTGGTCTTTACCAATGCCCAGTGGCTAGAAAGGGCAGCAGGAGTACCAGAGATAAACTTTTTTGGATGCTAAGAAAAAAATGGGGTCAGTATTCTGACCCACATGCTGAGTAACTGAACACCAGGGCTTGCCCTAGTCTTATTCCCGTTAGTTGGGAAGTGCTTCTGTGAATACAGAGGAGAGCAGAGGCTATCTTGGAATAAGATACCCTTGGATGAAATTTCAAGTCTTGAAATCTCTAGGCTACTGGGTAAAGACTTGCCCTAATGGAAATGATTGTACTGTGAGTTTCAGACCCAAGCAGTCTTGCTTCTGATATGAATGATACCCACTGATACAGCTGATTGAGTCTCAGGATTGGGGCTCTTTTGTCTGGGTCCTTAAATGCTCAGCAGATCTTGAGTTTGCTGACAACAATCAAGAGGAGGTGGGTGGGATTTGCTCTGTTGCAGCTAATCTATGGAATTGGCTACCATGTTCTCAGCAGTGGCCGCGGGACTGGAAAAGGTCAGTTTTCATTCCAATTCTAAAGAAAGGCAATGCCAAAGAATGCTCAAACTACCACACAATTGCACTCATCTCACATGCTAGTAAAGTAATGCTCAAAATTCTGCAAGCCAGGCTTCAGCAATATGTGAACCGTGAACTCTCTGATGTTCAAGCTGGTTTTAGAAAAGGCAGAGGAACCAGAGATCAAATTGCCAACATCTGCTGGATCATCAAAAAAGCAAGAGAGTTCCAGAAAAACATCTATTTCTGCTTTATTGACTATGCCAAAGCCTTTGACTGTGTGAATCACAATAAACTGTGGAAAATTCTTCAAGAGATGAGAATACCAGACTACCTGACCTGCCTCTTGAGAAACCTATATGCAGGTCAGAAAGTAACAGTTAGAACTGGACATGGACCAACAGACTGGTTCCAAATAAGAAAAGGAGTACATCAAGGCTGTATATTGTCACCCTGCTTATTTAACTTCTATGCAGAGTACATCATGAGAAACGCTGGACTGGAAGAAACACAAGCTGGAATCAAGATTGCCAGGAGAAATATCAATAACCTCAGATATTCAGATGACACCACCCTTATGGCAGAAAGTGAAGAGGAACTAAAAAGCCTCTTGATGAAAGTGAAAGAGGAGAGTGAAAAAAGTTGGCTTAAAGCTCAACATTCAGAAAACGAAGATCATGGCATCTGGTCCCATCACTTCATGGCAAATAGATGGGAAAACAGTGGAAACAGTGGCAGATTTTATTTTTGGGGGCTCCAAAATCACTGCAGATGGTGACTGCAGCCATGAAATTAAAAGACGCTTAGTCCTTGGAAGAAAAGTTATGACCAACCTAGATAGCATATTCAAAAGTAGAGACATTACTTTGCCGACTAAGGTCCGTCTAGTCAAGGCTATGGTTTTTATCCCAGTGGTCATGTATGGATGTGAGAGTTGGACTGTGAAGAAGGCTGAGCACTGAAGAATTGATGCTTTTGAAGTGTGGTGTTGGAGAAGAGTCTTGAGAGTCCCTTGGACTGCAAGGAGATCCAACCAGTCCATTCTGAAGGAGATCAGCCCTGGGATTTCTTTGGAAGGAATGATGCTAAAGCTGAAGCTCCAGTACTTTGGCCACCTCATGCAGAGTTGACTCATTGGAAAAGACTCTGATGCTGGGAGGGATTGGGGGCAGGAAAAGAAGGGGGACAACTGAGGATGGGATGTCTGGATGGCATCACGGACTCGATGGATGTGAGTCTGAGTGAACTCCGAGAGATGGTGATGAACAGAGAGGCCTGGTGTGCTGTGATTCATGGGGTCGCAAAGAGTCGGACACGACTGAGTCACTAAACTGAACTGAACCATGTTCTTCAACCTCAAGAACGTGTGTGGGAGTCACATTCCCGGGGCAGTTGGCAACACACAAGGCTATCCCTTTGCATACATGTAAGCATCCTAGGGGAATTCTTGGAATACTGAAAAGGAAATACAAGGGAGATTGGGATTTCTGTTCATCTAAACTAGAGGATGGGCTTCTCAGGTGGCTCGGTGGTACAGAATCTGCCTGCCAATGCAGGAGATGCACTTTTGATCCCTGGGTGGTGAAAATCCCATGGAGGAGGAAATGCCAAGCCACTCTAGTATTCTTGCCTGGAGAATCTTGTGGACAGAGGAGCCCGGTGGGCTACAGTCCCTGGGGCTGCATTAGATTGAACCATTGAGCATGCACACATGCTAACTGGAGGATACTGAGTGATGTTCTAGGGCAAATTACTCACAAACATACTGTTAAATAGCATATCCCAGATAGATTCCTAATGGGATTTATGAAGTCACAAAATCTGCCTTACATTGGGATCCCCCTATTGTAAATTTCAAGGAGAAAAATGGTATCTGATGTCTAGGAACTGTGATCATCAACTTAATCCCCAAGCAGTAAATGGCTTTGTGATTTGGCTCGAATTCCAGAATATTGATCACAATAAAAACATTACACATAAAGCAAACCTAGGTGAAATTTAACCTGAGTCTGGCAGGCACTGGCCTGTGAGCAGTGAGTAAATGATGCCCACTGCCCAGCATACAATATGGCTTAATGGAGCTATGGAAAAGTGGCAAGTAATTAAAACCTATTTCTATTAATAACAGTTAGGCATGAAATGCCCCCACAGAGAGGATATTTTCTGGACAGTTGGCCACAAAAGCTCAGAGACCTCTTTCACTAAACAACAAGCTGATATGCTCCAATACATTCTCCAATAAATTTCTTCCTTCTTAGCCGTCTCCACTGAATCCTAACCTGAAGGTTTTATGCGGCAATCCATGATTCAAAGCATCTTCCTGCAAGCAAGTCACTAAAACAAAGACTTGTGGGACCTGGGAGAAGGAGGGAAGGGACATCTGAAGACTTTGCCTACTGATAGCAGGATTGAACTTGTTCCCCACAGCCGGAGACACACTATAACCTGCTGTGCTCCACACCTTCACAAGCATGAAGAATAAGGCTAGTTTGTTTTCCAAGTTGACTAACGTTGATAGCAGCCATCCTAAATATGGAAAGGATTTACTTACTTAGTTCACTTCCTGGTATTACTAGGCACTGAAACTAGCAATTGACCTTGACGCAAGTTTTAAGTGGTGGTATATTTAACCTTTGTCTTTCACCCTTCACTTTCTTCCAGCCCTAATCCTCATTACAAACAATATGATGTGATTCCACTGTGTGCTGAACACCTATTTTTTGTGACAAGTGCAATGACAAATATATCCATTCCACTGAAAGTGTCCCATTGTGAAAATTAGGTCACACCTGGTGTATCTGTGTCATAAATACAAATGCTACCTGGGCATTGTTTTTAGGCAATATTACCTTTTTTTTTTTTTTCTCTGTGTAAGTCTCATAAAGTCTTGATGGCTTTCTGCCCTTATCTCCCCATCAACAGTGTCACATTGAAGGATACATCCTCCAAACTGGAATTACTCTGCATTGCCCTGTTTCTTTCAAGATTGTCAGGGCTTCCAAGCTATGAAAACTTCTCATCTTCTCCCTTCTTCTACTTCACTCCCAGAGTCTTTCCTTCTAACCCACAGCATCCTCCTCTCCCTGCCATCCTCCCTTGACATCTTGAACCTCCCTGCCTCTATCACAGCATGAAGCCTGGACTTTCACAGAAGCCTCACTCCAGCTTCCTGCCCCATGCAGCCACCATGGGAAACTCAGCTTCTTTTTACTCTATTTTCTCATGAAAAATTGACTTCTAACCTTTCTTGGTGGTAGGAGAAGCAAAGCACTCAAAGAGAGTTGTGGAAAGAAAGTGAGCCCTATTCAAGTTAGTAATTATTATCCTCTGATATTTATGTGGGATTTTAGATTTTAGGTGTTATTTTGCTGTTGATGTCTTTGCTTTTTTTTTCCTTTGGGGTTTGGGTTACCTTATTAGTGACTTTGTAACAATGATTAGGTTGTAGTTTTTCTCGTAATACTTGCCTTTTTATTAGTTTACTCTAAACCACATCATATGATAGGAGTACAAGATTTTGCCCTACATAAATGTTTTCACACTAGTTTTGCCCCTGGATTGTTTTGGTTTAGAAAGAATTGTAATTTCGTCTCCTTTGGAAATATCTCTCCCAACCTTGCCCCTCCTATTTGCTGCATCCCATGGTTGCTAGCTACATGATCAGGCCACATAATGCAAATCATTCCCTTAATGGCTATAGATTTCACATGGAGAACTCAAACATATGTTTCCCATTTTTCTCCCTTTTATGCTGCATACTTGTGCTGAATAGTTTTATTGGTAATGGGGAAATGCCAGAATATTTACAGGATTATAGTCACGGGAGTGTGCTGTTATTTGGGCTATGTCTGGATAATGCCAACATAATCAATCAAAACGGAAACATTTGGTCAAATAAGCACTTTTTAAATGATTAGCATAATGCTAATAGCTTTGACTATTTAACCAGCCTCAGAGTTATTGTGATATGATACAGAATGGCCCAGTAAAAATTTCTCTTTCTAAGAAGTGAAGAAATTTTGTTAGAATTTTATGTAGTTGCACCATCCCTCAGGAAAACAGGATTCTACGTCTCCGCCACCATGATTCTGGAACATGGAAAGGTTGCTTAACCATGCTGTGAATCAGCTTCCTCCTTCCTAAAATAAGTCTTCCTTAGCCTTATTTCTTTTTGGACACCTTTGAAAATATAATGAAATCTATCAACTCGCCCCTATAAATACACATAAGAAACTTGCAAACAACTTCAATAACATAATAACTTCAAACTCAAAACAGGGCTTTGCTAAGAACTCTTAGCACAGCTGGTCTTTAGTTAGACTTATTCAGTTTAGAATTTTACGACATCATGAACTTTCTCTTTTGTAATGCTGAGGGCCTCGTATCTCCCCAGCCAGTCCTCCAACACAAGCTCCCAGTGCCTTTTACGTGGGAATTGTGGATATGCCTAAGTGTGATGTCTGCTGCCACGCCAGCAATGCTTTTGTATACGCTGGCTGGCTTCTTTTGGTGAGGGGAACACTTTTAAGAGGCAAGATATAGTTTAGTCCTCCCTGACAACCAGCCAGGAGTGACTGACAAGCACCACCTTCTGGAGGAAACGTGTAGTAAGTGTCAGAGTAGATGATCCCTGACACGGCTGTGCTCTTCTTGGGTGCTGTGTCATGCCATACACTGACCCCATGCGTGGCAGCCCACCCGGTGCCTCTGCCTCTGTGACTTCCCAGGTAAGAATACTGGAGCGCATAGCCATTCCCTTCTCCAGGGGATCTTTCCAACCAAGGGAGCAAACCTGATCTCCTGCACTGCAGGCAGATTCTTTGCCATCTGAGTCACCAGGGAAGCCACCAGGAAGTTCTTGGGTGCTGCTAAGTTGCTTCAGTCGTGTCCGACTCTGTGCGACCCCATAGACGGTGGCCCACCAGGCTCCCCTGTCCCTGGGATTCTCCAGGCAAGAACACTGGAGTGGGTTGCCATTTCCTTCTCCAATGCATCAAAGTGAAAAGTGAAAGTGAAGTCGTTCAGTCGTGTCCAACTCTTAGCGACCCCATGGACTGCAGCCCACCAGGCTCCTCTGTCCATGGAATTTTCCAGGCAAGAGTACTGGAGTGGGGTGCCATTGCCTTCTCCAAAGTTCTTGAGTACGCAGGGCCAAATCTCTCGCTGCTTTCAGCCTCAGTCTTCCCCAGATTTCTTAAGCGATCTCATTCCCCTTTATTCTAATCAAGGATGAATCTGTCTTTGGCTTTTGGGAGACTTGAAAAGGCTTTTAAGTCTAAAAATTAATGCTGTTAAGTGGAAAATTCTACTTTTCATTAGAAATCTCACAGTAACAAAACCCAGATCATTTTAAGACACCGGGCTATAGATTCATTAGAAGCTTTTGTCATGTGACTTAAATATGACTTATTAAAATGTTGGTGAAGTGGTTTAAAGTATTCACCCAGAGGGAATAGGGAAGGCACTAAGAAAAGAGCACATGCTCTTGGTAGATGTAACACTGAATAAAACAGTGCTCCACTCTAGCCTCATACAAAATGAAGTCTCAGAAGATTATTTGGTTTAAAAAAATATATCTTAAATGTGCAAAATACATTTTTTGTTAAGTAGTTAAACCTGCTTTTTCAAAAGTACGGTAACTTTTTATACATGCTTTGCATTTAATTGTAAAATGTAAATTTTTAAAATAATAAGAATTGCCTCAAAATTGAATCAGTCATTAATATCTTCATTGTAATTCACAATTCCATGATTTTTACAGAACCCCTTTTTGCCTCCAACTTTTCTCCTTGGTCCACTGGGGACAGACCAATGCTGATATGAAAACATTTGCTCTCTAGGAATTCCTAAAGACATTCTAAAAGATTTGCTCCACTGCCAAATTGAAAGACCCTCTATCCTATTTAAATCTTTTAAAATTGTTTTTATTTTTAATTTTTTAAATTAATTTCTTTATTTTAAATGGAGGCTAGCTACTTTACAATATTGTGATGGTTTTTGCCATACATTGACATGAATCAGCCAGGGGCACACATGTGTTCCGCATCCTGAAACCCCCTCCCACCAACCTCTCCATCCCATCCCTCAGGGTCATCCCAGTGCACCAGCCCTGTCTCATGCATTGAACTTGGACTGGCGGTCTGTTTCACGTATGATAATATACATGTTTCAGTGCTATTCTCTCAAATCATCCCACCCTTGCCTTCTCCCACAGAGTCTGAAAGACTGTTCTTTACATCTGTGTCTCTTTTGCTGTCTCACATATAGGGTCAGCATTACCATCTTTGTATAAAATTTGTTTCTAATCTAGAAAAGCAAGAATAATTATGTTTCCAGAGAAATGGTTCTTTTCTTCACAAAAAAAGCAAATTCTTAAAAACTCATTTGTGATGCATCTTAGAAGGCTTTTGAGAGTTGAGTCAGCTAGTGGAATATTCCTTTAGTCTGATCATATCCCAGAGCTGGGTTGGTTTTCCAGGGACAGAAATTGAGTACAATAAAGTTTACTGTGGAGGAGTTATAGAAATGAACCCTCAGAAATATATAGACTCTGAACACATTATTATGTTTCTCCTGGTGTGTTTAATGAAAATGTAGGTGTTGATTGTTTACCTCCAGACAAAATTTCTGTCCTGTACCTAGAAATTCAGTCTGCTCAGTGCTGTGCTTCTCCCCAGGGACTATTATTCATTCTATAGAATTTATTTTTTTAACTTACTTTCCAGATGGACATGTGCATTATTTCATTAAAGCCAAATGTGGTTTATGAAATTTGAGTATAATAATTAATCATGCCAGTAAGATTACTTGGGTGAGGCAGACTGAGGGTATTTTCAGAGAAATCAATAATAAAAGTAGAAATGAGGGAGTACTTATTATATTTCAGGCACTTCTTATGTACAAATATATCGCAACTATAATCTTACCCAGTAAATATTATTCACTTTTAAAAATTCATCTCATGGAGAGGTGAAACTCTGAGAGCTATGAAATGGTAGAATATGAACCCAAGTGTGTCGCTCTAGAGGTCACATACTTTCTGCAACACTGCCTCTTGAAGTTAAGCGTTTCAACCTGACAGTCTTGCTGGCTTCCAATTGCATAAGTTCCCCACACCTGGTAACTGCAAAGTAGAGAATTATTAAAATTCTACATTGTTCATCCACGGACAATATTTTATCTTTGAATAATATGCCTGTTGAGAGATGGCAAATACTTTTACACAGTACTATTTGTCAGCCACCTCAGATTTTTATAATTTTTTTAGCTGAAAATTCTTAAGTGCCAACACACAGTAAGACATAGCCCGTCATATCCTTAGAAGTCCATTTATAACTAATTCTGTTAAAGTACAATGACAAAAAGAGAATCATAAGTGCAGAGAAACTGACAGGGTCTCATGATGTGACAATGACAAGAACAAGAATAATCCAAGACAAAGAACTGGTTCAAAAATAATGAAAACAATGATAGAGATATTTCAAACCAGTTTAGAGAAAGGGGGAAAGCCTTATATATACTTGGAAAGATAAACTCCAGCAGAAAGAAATCCCTACCCCACTTCTGTCATGTGAGCATCTGGGAAAAGTTGATCATTACTTTAGGGCAAATGGTGGAGGTTGTATTGTTTTAAAAACAGACAAAGAAGTCTGCAGCCTGCCAACAACCAGTGCCCAGAGAAGGAACAGATGTAAACACAGAAAACTGTTCAAATTTGCCAGCAGAACCTATCAGCCCATCAGCCAGCAGTCAAAGTCCAGAAAATAACCAGAAATGCTTTCCTATAAACAAAGAGAATTGAGAAAGAGATGGGAAGCTAACAGCCACATTTTGAAATTGCTGAAAAAGGAGAGAGGATGTGCTAGACCCTTATGCAGACCAAAGACACACGTGTCACAGAGGCAGCATGGTGAGTAATGCAGAGGTGGGCCAAGGTGAAGTGCCCCCTCCCTGATGTCTGGGACCAAACAAACCTGAAAGGAAGGGCATGTGAAATGAATGGGCATGGATGCCAGAATCACTCACACACTCCGTCACAAACAATGAGGAAATTTTACAAAATTGCATCCCTGGGAATGGCTTAAAAACTTCAGCAAGTCTGCTTCTGGGGTAAGAACGTACAAAGTTCACAAACTAAAACACAAAATTATTTTTGTTGGGAGATTTCATGTTGTAACATTGTAGGTTTCAGTTTCCAAGTTCACTACTCAAGGACCACTTTTTTTTCTGCTGAGGTATTTTGCTTTGGTTCTATCTACATAGATAGAGTTGGAATCTGTTGGAATCACCAGGATTCTTACAGAACCTCTGTTAGCTGAGAAAAGATGATAAGTTTTGGATTTTTTTTTTTTTTACTCATTTGAAACTCTAAAGAAGAATTCTCTAATAGAGTTAAATGGAAGCATTAGAGAGCACTTTAAAAGATGTTATAAAAATATAACTCAAAACTGGGCCTCTCTGTGACCCATCTCAGCATGTGTCATACACAAAGGAAAAATCCAGAAAGATACTGAAAAGCAATTTAAAATGAAGTCTCGTGAAGAGGCAGCAAAAGGTCTGCATTCACAAGACATAACAAAACTTTCTAAAAATTCTCCCAGAAGTACTCACGGCGGAATTGATGCCCTGAGCAGTTTCCTCCACACATGTTCAATCTTTCTGTCCCCTAGCTGAACTGATGATGGCTCTTCCCTCTCCATTTCTCCCTCTGTCTTTCCTCCACCTACCCTCCCTCACACACGTTTACACCCAGAAAAGAAGAGCAATTACTCTTTGTAATGAAACGATATATTCCTTCTTATGGAAATAAGTTTGGCTCTTTCAGCTCTGTCACTTGTACATCTGTCTTTCCGACAGGATTAGAACAGCAGAAAGCCAAGAACCAGCATGACCTCTTTCATGGGGGGAGGGATGTTATGAATATGCACTTGTTGGTGATTTTTTTGTCTTTGTCATATAGAAAAGATTTAACCAAATGCTTAGAGAGATCTTTATACTTTTTCCCCAGTACTATTTAAATCACCAAACTTAAATAGCTTTCATTGAGTCAAATTTTTATTTTTTTAATTTTTTTATGATTATTATCTTTTAATTTTATTTTATTTTTTATTCTTTTTAACTTTATTTTTACTTTATTCTACTTTACAATACTGTATTGGTTTTGCCATACATTGACATAAATCAGCCACAGGTGTACCACGAGCTCCCAATCCTGAAATCCCCTCCCACCTCTCACCCCATATCATGTCTCTGGATCATCCCCCTGCACCAGCCCCAAGCATCCTGTATCCTGTATCGAACATAAACTGGCACTTCATTTCTTACATGATAGTATAACTTGTTTCAGTGCTATTCTCCCAAATCATCCCACCCTCTCCCTCTCCCTCAGAGGCTAAAAGTCAGTTCTATACATCTATGTCTTTTTGAGTCAAATTTTTAGAAAATAGGTATACTTGATCCATACAGATTCAACTCTCTGGCTTTTTTCTTTTTAAAAATTTTTGTTGGAACACTTCTCTGACTCAATGGATAAAGAATCTGTCTGCAGTGCAGGAGACGAGATGCAGGAGATGACTGATCTCTGGGTGGGGAAGACACCTTGGAGGAGGGAAATGGCAATCCACTCCAGTATTCTTGCCTGAAAAATTCCATGGATAGAGGAGTCTGATGGGCTACAGTCCATAGGGTTGCAAAAATCAGGACTGAGCAACTAAGCATGGATAGTTGCTTTACAATGTTGTATCCGTTTCTGCTACATAGCAAAGTGAATCAGCTGTGAGTATGTGTATATCCCCTCTCTCTGGCTTTTCTTAGAATATAAAATTATTTTATGCACTTTCCAAGAGCACTATCTCATTGTGGGAACTTCAAATACAGTTAGAGATAATGGCAGGCCCCTGTCTGGTTTTCAATTCCGTACTGGTTTTATGTAGAGGTAGCTGAGAAGAGATGTTAGTGACGAAAGGGCAGAGTGATGGACAATAAAATCAAGGAATCCTGAAAGGGAAGGCCTGCGTGAAAAGATAAGTTCGTCTTCCCATACTTGCTTGCCTCACCTGCTTTTCTGGCCCTTCTCTCCTCTGCTCCACACCGAGGGAGGCTCACTGCACAGGCTGGATTTCTCAGGCTCCCTTGCCTGCTGGTTAATGGCCAATGGAAGTCACTGGTGGGGGGCTGGAGAGAGGAGGAAGGGAGAGCCGGGCATGTCTCCTACTACCACTTACTTCGTGTAGGTAACACGTCATTGGTGGCCAGATTTTCCCAGAACTAACAAGAGGCCATTTATCACCGTTAGTTCCTCCACTTTGGGAGACTATGTGCACATTTTGCTGAATCTGATTATGGAGTGCAGCCGCCGATCCTATTAGGGGTGTGACATGATCCATGATCCAAGCACCGTGCTGTTTTTCTAAAATCTGAGAAGCTGTGAGTTCTGAAAGTTATGTGCCCCAAGAGATTTCAGAGATGGGAGTGGAGACATGTAGTGTGCAAACTTTGATTGATATTTAATTCACACACACACATATACACAAAATCAGGCATGTAATTGGACATTACATTTGACTTATCCTGTTGTCTTGGCTTTTCAGAGAGAAAACTGCAACAGCCTAAAGCCTGCTAGACTATCTATGAAGGATACACTTGGAGGTTATGATACTTATTCTGCCAAGATGAGTCCATCACCCACTGCAATAGAAAATAAGGCTAAGTTTTCATCTGGGGGCTAAAGAGATTGATAATAAGATTTCTTTAAAGGGAGAGCTGCTAGACATTCATTCTTTCCCACTCATGGAGGACATGAGGGGTACCTCCTCCTCACTTCAATACAAGTGAAGGTGGCTTCAGGAGGAGAGAACTTGACTTCTGAACACCTAGAAGATGTGAGGACTGAAATCTGACTCATCCCTAGAAAGTGTTAATGCACAAGGCTGTATGTGGAATGTGTCCTGTTTGGTGGCAGAGGGAAGGGACAGGTTTGAGTTGAGACAAAGCTATACTTCCACAGTTTGGAAGGGCAAGAAAAAAACTGTGCTTGTTGTTCAGACTCAACCTTTGGAAAGATGTCCTTGAGAGGACTCTGCAGGGAGGGGTGAGGAGACCTAAGGAGAAAGATGGACTAGGCAGAGCTTAAGGGCTGCCAGCAGGTGGGAGGAGGAGGTGAGCGGTGGACTGAGGTGAGCATGGTGACCTTCTGAGTGGGAAGATGGATGTGCCATGACCATGTGGTGGGAGCAGGGCAGAGGCAAACACGGCATGTGCCGGCCATCTTTCGGTTAGGAAATGATAAGTAGGCTATGGACTTGATGCTGTCTCTCAGAACCATGAGAGCCCTTTGAGGGAGTCTGAGACAGGACCTAACACACAGTAAGCCCTCAATAAATTCTTGTTAAATGAGAAAAATGTGAGCAGTGGAACAAATCTACATACTTCATATTCTAAAAGATTCTTTCCACATCTGACCACAAACTTCTGCTAAAGAGGAAAATTGTCTTTAATACATCAGTTGGATGTAAAAATAACCATCACTAGCATCACTTCGGAGAAGGCAATGGCACCCCACTCCAGTACTCTTGCCTAGAAAACCCCATGGACGGAGGAGCCTTGTGGGCTGCAGTCCATGGGGTCGCTTAGAATTGGACTCGACTGAGCGACTTCACTTTCACTTTTCACTTTCATGCATTGGAGAAGGAAATAGCAACCCACTCCAGTGTTCTTGCCTGGAGAATCCCAGGGACGGGGGGAGCCTGGTGGGCTGCCGTCTATGGGGGTCGCACAGAGTTGGACATGACTGAAGCGACTTAGCAGCAGCAGCAATAGCTTGACTTGCCTAAAGATGAAGCAGGCCTAGTCCATACAGCTTATGCTTCCCTGGACCAGACTCACTAGAGAGAGGAGTTATCACTGAAGAATGGCTAGTAACACCCAGGTATGATCTACCAATAAGACTGGCCCAGTATTTAGACAGGGTCTCTAAGATGAGGCAACCAAGGTAGTAAGACACCAGAAGCAGAGCTGGGTGGTTGAGGTACCCTAAGCCCTCCTCCTTAATGCCCCTTCCCCCAGCTTGCTGTTGGGGCCTTGAAAACAGCTTACACACTGACAGACCAGGTCCTTTGTATCACTAAAAATACTAAAGAGACCATTTCCCTCTCTCAAATCCATCCTGTACCCAGTCATCGGGTGTATCTTCCAAAAATACTCATTGCCTGTATTTCTTTCTGCTTAAAAATTATTCAGTAGCTGTAAATTGCTTAGAATATAGAATGCAAAGTCCTTAGTTATTTGGAGCTCTCTACAAACAATATTGGTTCAACCTACTTCTCCAGACTGAACTTCTGCTCCAGTGGTCCAGACCAGGTGGAGGGAATACCACATTCTTTAGGTGTTTCTTATGCTTTCTTCCTTTTGCTCATGCTATTCCTGCTACCGGAAGCACACTGCCTCCTTCTGCCTGTTCTTCTGCCCATCATTTGAAGCCTGTCTCAAACACTGCCTCCTTGGTAAAGATTATCACACCCATCCTACTGGGATTCACAAGTCAGAAGTTAGCTTTACCTTAGTTGGTGTCGTGTTTGTTTTTTTTTTTTAAATAGGATTTATTATATATTTTCTTGTATTTTAAGAGAAACATGGCCAAGATCCCTACTAAACATTTGCTTCTTATGGCCATAAACCATGTTTCATTTTTCTCTATAGTTATTGTACCTGGTGCAACAGGATTTGTATGTAGAGCAATAAAGAAATAATTTAAGAATGAATTAATGGCAACTTCCTGGTGGTCCCTTGCATCGCAGGGAACACAGGTTTGATATCTGGTCCAGGAACTAAGATCCCACATGCCATGGGGCAACAAAGCCCATGTGCTAACTACTGAGCCCAAGCTCTTGATCTAGAGCTACAACTAGAGTGTAGCCCGCACGTGCAGCAACTGGAGAAAGCCCATGCTCTGTCATGATGACCCAGCAGAACCAAAAAAAAAATAAGTAAATCAATGTTTAGAGTGACAAAAGGTTTTAGAATAAGAGATAGTGATTGCATAATATTGTGAATGCATTAAATGACAATTGCTTCCTTTTAAAAGTTTAATTTTATTCTACTTGAATTTTACCTACTTGAATTTTTAAAAGAATGAATTATGATTAAATAAACTATTATACCTTTCTAGCATTTGGCTTTCAGACTGGAACCAGTTTTCTCCGCCCTCTTCCACTTTGCAGAAGAGAATGCCATGAATATGTAATCCCATTTCCGTATCAGCAGCGTGTGTGCATGCTCGGTCACTTCAGGCATTTGTAACCTCTTTGCAACCCTGTGGACTGTAGCCCTCCTGGCTCTTCTGTCCATGGGATTCTCCAGGCAAGAATAGTGTGGTGGGTTGTCATTTCCCTCTCCAGGGGATCTTCCCAACCCAGGGATCAAACCTGTGTCTCCTATGTCTCCTGCATTGGAGGTGCATTCTTTATTGCTGAGACACCATCAGCAGCATGAATGTGCTCTGAAACCAACTTTCCTCAATTTTCTCTTTTAGTCAGATTATCTTTGCAGAGTGGTGGTCCCCAGTGAATGGATGGCTTTATTCTCTACATCCCACATCTCCACACTGATTGACTCAAGCCTCACTGGCCTCTAGTCAGACTCTCTGATGGAGAACTTCACCAACTAACGTAAGAACAGGAGAACAGGTTTGAAGGTATATGCGTTTCTCCTTAGTTTAAAATAAAGTTAGTCCAGGAATTCATAGACCAAGTATTTTTTCTTTACCGGTGCAAATTATTGTCAATTACAAATCCTCCTCGACAGAAATACATCATGAGAATATGATATCTTTTACCACAGAAGATGACATTTTAAAATGACATTTAAACAAAATATTTTACGTGGTTTGGACAGATTTTGAGTGGCATCATTTCACCTGCAGTGGGAATGCATCCACCAGGAATGAGCCCCCTTCGAATGTTGATAGAATGGATAAAGCCCTGATGCCCACCTCTAGTTTCTCTCTTTTCTAATATACTCTGGATAATTTCACCAGATTTATCTTTCTCATACACTCCCATGTCCAGAAACATCACTAGCTACTTGTTGCTACTGCTGCTGCTGCTAAATTGCTTCAGTCGTGACCGACTCTTTGTGACCCTATAGACAGCAGCCCACCAAGCTCCTCTGTCCATGAGATTTTCCAGGCAAGAGCACTGGAGTGGGGGTGCCATTGCCTTCTCCGTAGCTACTTGCTGCCGCAGCTGCTGCTGCTAAGTCACTTCAGTCGTGTCCGACACTGTGAGACCCCATAGACGGCTGCTTGTTACTTACCCACAAAAGCCTTAACTCCTTAGATCAATGGTTGTTAACTTTGGCTGTACATTAGAATCACCTGGTAAATATTTTGAATGGACTGATGCCTGCATCATCCGCATCAGAAATGCTAGGCAGTGAGGTCCAAATATTGGTATTCCCTTTAAGGGTCCTCAAGTGATTCTAATGTACAGCCAGCTTTGAGAAACACCATCTTGGATCAACTTTCCTAAACTATTTCCTAAAAAATGGCAGGGGCAGAGATGTGAGATATATGGTAAAGAATGGGGAAGAAAAAAAGAGGAGATGAACAACCAAAGGAGAGAACTGAGCCAATTACGGTGTTGCTCTAAATGTCCTAGTATGAGGAGGACAGAGTCTTTTCTGACAACAAACAGAAAATGAGCCTCATGACCAGCGGTTGGCAGTTAGCTTCTTTTATCTTGGGTTCTGGCAGAAGCATCAGAATGCAGCCTTATTGTGGGTTCCCAGTGCATCTTTGAAGGCCACTGTTACCTTTCCGTGCCTGTATGTCCCAAACCTCTCTAGGGGACTGGCCCCCGAGAGGCATTATTGCAAGAGCCAGGCTTTCTGGGCTGACCATTCTCCTACCACATAAAGATAAAGAGGAGACGGTGTTCTGTCCACCACAGCCTCTCAGTAGGCTCCTTCCTCCCTGAGGCAGAATTTAGTCACATAGTCTACCTGTTAGGATTTCTGTCCCCAGATAAAATCGAGAGCCTTGAAGGGCATGAATGATGCTGTTATACATGGGCAGAGACATTCTGTGTCTCTTAACTCCTTTATAGGAGGGATTCATGTCTAGGTTTTGCTACAAAACCAAGAGTGGGCTTTATCGAAGCACTTTATGACTATGCTTTTGAAAATGTTTTCCTCTAGTCATCATTATGAGGTAATGTATTAGGTAATGTCTTGAAAAATGGCCAGAAGGCTAAAGTGTCAGCTTTACAGCTCACATACCTGAAAATAACAATGTTGGTTTATTATTTTTATACTACAATATCTTCGGAATGTCTCATAAACAGAAATTAATGGTGACAACTCTGTCTCTATACTTAAACACAACCCTACCAACACATGATGCTAAGAAAAGTCAAGGCCACTAACAGCACTTTCAAGAAGAATTTCTCTTCCTGTCATTTCATCTAGGGTACATTTCTGGCCTCTTCTGTCTCCAGGCATCACAGCCAAGGCTTGCTAAAATTTCAGTTACCTAAGGTCTGCTAAAATTCACAGACAACTCTTCATTCATATTTAAAAAGAATTTCAAGTTCTGCTCCCATCTTATCTTCTATTAGAATTTCAAAAAGCAACAGAAATATGACTTCTTATATCTGGTTGTAAAAACAAAAAGATTGGCTTGAAATGTGAGTGCTAGCAAAGAAATGAACAAATCATTTTAAAATCACAAAAGTAGTTTTAATTCATTTCCTTTCTTTCTTTTTATTTATACTTTTATCTAAGTGATTCTGGGCTAATTGTTATTTTCTGGAATTTAAGGAGCTATTAACAGATGAAAAGACAACACAATGTCTGCACAATCTGGATTTTAAAAACATTAATTTGGTTTGGTCCTGTATAAGAATCACTGTCGCAAGAAAATCCAAATTTGGTCACTTCTTCTAAATGACACCTTTTGTTATTTTAAAATAGATTTTTAAATCAAACAATATTGATCAGTAAAATATAAATTAAGCATTTACTATGTACAAAGCAATATCTTATGTGTTCAAATACACATACAAAGTAGTATCTATATAGTCCTAGATTCTAGGAAATTTATATCTAATTGTGGAGATGAATTTATTTGCCTATGGAATTTCAATGAACTATCAATAAAACTGCAAAATAAAATTTAATGTTCTTATACTACATTAATCAAATCATTCATTTCCATGAATGTCCATCTGCTAGGGGCTAGGGACAAGGTTATATTCACTTTCTATACCCAGTGCCTCATATAAGTAGCTAATTCACATGAGGTAATATATATTTATTGAATCCACTGATAGAATGTGTGTGTATATCAGACATATGTACAGATATGTACATATATACGTGTATATGTTCAATAGATATATATGTATATAAATTATTTAATTGATATTTATGTAGTACTTGGTATGTGTGTAAAATTAGAAGGAAGTAAATGACAAATGTAGTATAACATTTCCACCATGCCAATGTTGAGAAAACAGGGCCTTGCTCAGTTTATCCTGTGATGTTATAGTGCAAGTCATAAACTATGAAACTAGGTAAGAGGGAATTGGTTTGGTCTGCATTTCAACTGAATCTTCGGTATAATAATGTTCTTTATTATATTTTTCTAGACACACTTTTAAAGATCTTATCCATGAAGCAGATTTTGGCATTGATGCTTTTTGGTTAGGTCCTGAAGACTGCAATGAAAAAGAAAGGTAACCTTCATCCGGATATTTCTGTTTTACACAGAAATGTATCATAAAGCATGTAATATATATATATTTTTTATTACCTGAATTACATATTGTGAGGTCCAAAGACTGAAAAAGAGGTTCCAATTTATTTCTTTCAGCATGCATGAAGGCAGATGTCCTTTAAAATCTGCACATCATGAGAATGGAATGTGCTCAGAAATCAGCTGAAAAATTTAAAAATGAGAGCTGTGCAGCTGTGTCCATGGGCTTAGGCTCAGCAGGAGAGGGCAGGTCCCCTTCTGGCCATCCTGCAAGTTCTGATGAGCTCCCCAGGGAGTCACAGACAATACTCCCTGTACCGACAAAGCCCCACATAGGTTTTGAGCCAAAACAGATGCAGGTGTACAGTAATAATAAGATCTTATATTTGCATAGCACACTATAATCTGCTTCTCACTACAATCTTTTGAATTAGGCCCAAAATATTTGCTCCCAGGTTATAGACCAGGAAACCAAAGTTTCACAAGTTTGAATGGCAAGAAATGATAGAAAAATGTATTTATATTAGTCTCTGTCCCTGTTCCTGGCACAGAGCTTCTAAAACCCTTGTAATTTCTGAAGTGATAAGAGCACTAAGAGCTTCTTTAGTTTAACATTTGGTTTTTTATCTGGTTCCTGATTCTGAGCTCCTAAATAGCTTGGAATTTCCTTGGGGACAGGAGTATCTTTTGTTCTAAAGAAGTGACTTTGGGTAGGCTCCTAGATGGCTTTTTTAAAAATTATTCTTTATTGGGATATAACCAATTAACAAACAATGTTATGATACTTTCAGGTGAACAGAGAAGGGACTCAGCCATACATATACATGTATCCATTCTCCCCCAAACTCCCCTCCCATCCAGGCTGCCACATAACACCGAGCAGAGTTCCCGGTGCTATACGGTAGGTTCTTATGGGTTACCCATTTTACATATAGCAATGTGAATATGTACATGTCCATTGGATCATAGAAAAAGCAAGAGAATTCCATAACAACATCTACTTCTGCTTCATTGATTATGCCAAAGCCTTTGATTAGGTAGATCACAACAAACTATGGAAAATTCTTCAAGAGATGGGAATACCAAACCACTTGACCTGCCTCCTGAGAAATTTGTATGCAGGTTAAGAAGCAACAGTTAGAATAGGACATGGAACAACAGTCTGGTTCCAAATTGGGAAAGGAGTACTTCAAGGCTGTATATTGTCACCTTCCTTATTAACTTATATGCAGAGTACATCATGTGAAATGCTGGACTGGATGAAGCACAAGCTGGAATCAAGATTGCTGGGAGAAATATCAATAACCTCAGATGTGTAGATGACACCACCCTCATGCCAGAAAGTGAAGAGAAACTGAAGAGCCTCTTGATGAAAGTGAAAGAGGAAAGTGAAAAAGTTGGCTTAAAACTCAACATTCTAAAAACTAACATCATGGCATCCTGTTCCATCACTTCATGGCAAATAGATGGGGAAACAATGGAAACTGTGACAGGCTTTATTTTCTTGGGCTTCAAAATCACTATCCATGGTGACTGCAGCCATGAAATTAAAAGACATGCTCCTTGGAAGAAAAGCTATGACCAACCTAGACAGCATATTAAAAGCAGAGACATTACCTTGCTGACGAAGGCTTGGTTAGTCGAAACTATGGTTTTCCAGTAGTCATGTATGGATGTGAGAGCTGGACTATAAAGAAAACTGAGTGCCAAAGATTTGATGCTTTTTGAGCTGTGATGTTGGAGAAGACTCTTGAGAGCGTTGGACTGCAAGGAGATCAAACCAGTCCATCCTAAAGGAGATCAGTCCTGAATATTCATTGAAAAGACGGATGCTGAAGCTGAAACTCCAATACTTTGGCCACCTGATGTGAACTGACTCACTGGAAAAGACCCTGATGCTGGGAAAGAATGAAGGTGCGAGGAGAAGGGGACAACTGAGGATGATATGGTTGGATGGCATCACTGGCTCAATGGACATGAGTTTGAGCAAGCTCTAGGAGTTGGTGTTGGACAGGTAAGCCTGGCGTGCTGCAGTCCATGGGGTTGCAAAGGGTCAGACATGATTGAGCAACTGAACTGAACTGAACTGACATGTCCACTGGATGGCTTTTCTATGGGGGCTGCTCACAAAGTCATGCTTAGCTTGTAATTTTCAGTCTCGTTTCCCAACCTCTAATGGAGAGGGGCTGGAAATGGAGTTAATGATCGATCATGACTACATGGGAGAAGGACATGGCAACCCACTCCAGTATTCTTGCCTAGAGAATCCTGTGGACACAGGAGCCTGGTGGGCTGCTGTCCATGGGGTCGCACAGAGTCAGATGCAACTGAAGTGACTTAGCAGCAGCTGTATGACTACAGGATGACCTTCCTTAAAAATCCCCAAAGTATGGGGGTTGGAAAGTTTCTGGGGCTGGAGAACAAGTAGAGGAGTGTGAGCGTGGTGCTATCAGAGAAGGCACGCAAGTTCCATGTTCTTTCCCATATGTACCCGGCCCTAAGCATCATTTCCATCTGGATGTTCAGCTGCATCCTTTATCATATACTTTTGAAAAATAATTAACTAATTAGGCTGCACCAGGTCTTAGTTGCAGCACACAGGATCTTCAGTCGTGGCATGTGGGATCTACTTCCCTGACCAGGGCTCCTAATCTGGGCCCTGTGCATTAGGAGCACAGCGTTTTAGCCACTGGACCAGCAGGGAAGTCCCTATCATATCCTTTTATAACAAAGTGGTAAACAGCAACTGCTCCTGAGTTCTAGGAGATGCTCTAGCAATTTAAACGAACCCATGAAAGGAATTGGTTTTCCTTCATAGCTCAGCTGGTAAAAAATCTGCCTGCAATGCTGGAGACCTGGGTTCAATCTCTGGGTCTGGAAGATCGCCTGGAGAAGGAAATGGAAGCCCACTCCAGTATTCCTGCATGGAGAATCCCATGGACAGCGGAGCCTGGCAGGCTAGAGTCCATGGGGTCACAAGTGTCTGACATGACTTAGTGACTAAACCACCACCACTACCACAAAGGGGATTATGGGCACCTCAGATTTATGGCCAGTTGGCCAGAAACACAGGTAACAACCTGAATTTAGGATTGGCATCTGAAGTGGATGGGTGGGGGTGCAGTCTTGTAGGACTGAGCCTGTGGGAGGACCTCTCTAGATGGAGGTGTCCGATTTGAGTGAAACTGTGGGAAGCCCAGCTGGTGTCACAGAATTGATTGTGTGCAAAAAAGTCTTCACACATCTGATACCACAGATACTGTGAGTGTGGTAGTTGTGTGAGAGTAAACGAAAAACACAGGAGGAGGACTGAGTTTTTCCTACTCAAGTGGCTTACAAGGTCTTACAGGAGGAAATGGTAAAATTGGAAATAGGATCTGTAGATTTTAACAAGTCTCCTATAGAGGTCAAAGAATGTAAGTGTAGTCTTAATATTTCCTGGCTAAGTGATATGCAGGTTTCTCAAGCTCTCTGAGCCTGAGCAGCCTTGTCAATAAAATAGAATAAAAATCTCTCAGATTGTTGCTGTAAGATGAAATAATATGTGAAAACAGTTCTTTGAACAGCAAAGTACTGAACTATTCAGAGTTCAAGTCATACTGACTCTTCTGCTCCCCTGCAAATAGTAACTACAGAGTTCCAGAAGCATTCAGGTTTTTGTTTTGTTTTGTTTTGTTTGTTTTTTAAATGGGTGCACAGTCTATTATCTGCATTCTGAAATACCCAAAGCTCTAAACCCAAAAGTATTTCTAACTCATTTAGCAATGAAGTCTTACCTGAACTGACAGGTCCATCTATTATCTTGTTTTTCTTATTTAGTCTGGATAGCCATTGTTTCACAGCAGAAATGTCAATATAATTACAAGGTTATGACTGGCTACCTCTTACCTGTAGGTGTTCTGCAATGATTGATAGCACAGTGTATTATCTCTCTAAAATCCAAACATCCTACATTTCAGTGTATATCCGGTCTTAGAGATTTTGGAGGGATCGTGGGATTTGTAGTGTGGAGTGGAATCCCACTGACACAGTTTAGTGATCACCCAGTAACAGGATCCCGTAAATCTGGGTAAAGACTGTGTGGATGTCAGAGGCTGGGTGGTGCTGGGGTCAGCCATTTGTTGGGTGTATTCCAGAGCAGACTTAGGACGTCCTTGGCAGTGTCACACACATTCAGTCTTGAGCTATAGCTTGACCCCTGGTCCTAAAATTAATATGGTCTTTGAACAGTTCTTAGAGCTAACACATCCAAGGGCTAGAACCAGAAGCCATGGTGGAAAATGGATGAGCAAAGACAATGGACAGTGCAGATCTAAGTCAATCCCGGACCTACGATTTACCAACTCTGCATCTTGGACAAGTTTATCAAGGTTTTTAAATCTCAGTTTCTCACCCTTGAAATGGGAATTTTAATAATGTTTTAAAGGCCATTGTAAGTTTTAAATGGCACAGCATATGTAGGAGTGCTTTATATGATGACTAATCGATACTAAATGTCCAATAAAGGGTAGATTCCAGTCTCTTTCTTTGTTAGCATTTCCATTAACAGAAATCTCTACCATAAGGCTATTGTGAAGTTTTTCTTCAAATTGCTGATTGTTTTGGTTCTTAATTAAAATAGCTGAGAATTTTTTTTTTTTCCTTGAATCTTGGTCTGGATCTGTGCCACTCTAAAGTCCAGAAAGTTGAATTTTTGGTTTAATTCCAATATTATTCTGCCAAGTTATTATTATTTTTTAAGAAAACAAGCTGCTTTAATAATGTTTATAATGCATGTGTCTCACAGTTTGCAAGAAACTGAGCGAAACACTCCTAAGTGATAAAATGTGTTTATTGTAGGTCAACGAATTACATTTCTCAATCCTAGGATATTTGAAATTTGATGATTGGGTCTCATCTGTACCTTGGCTGTGATTTATTCTGGAGCTCAAGATAATAGCACATGAGCCTTGGCATGACTAATTCACTTATAGTTTTAAATAGGTCTTCAGTCAAAAGTTTTCTCCAAAGTTTAATTGCCACAAGTCATAAATGTACAAGGAGAGATTCTTGAATTATCCCCTATGGTTGTGTTGGGCAGCTCTAGAGCCCACTTAGGCCATCAGGGACCCTCACAATGACATATGAATATTGCTCTCAGCCCCCTTCTTCTTCAGTACAGAAGTATGTATTGCCAAAGGAAAGATGGTGTGTTTATGAAGGTGTCTGTAGGCCAGGGGCCTGAAGGACCATTCAATAGATGGATATATAGTCACAATAAAATTGAAATAACAATAAAATAAAATAAAACTCACTAATGTGGTTTCAAAGAAATCAACACCAGACAAAGTTAAGACTGCCATGCGAACAGGAAAAGTCATATTAAAAAATACAGGAAACTCCATTGTTGCCCTGCAGATAATTTCATCAGTACCATCTTTCCAGATTCCATATATATGTGCTAGTATAGGATACTTGTTTCTCTCTTTCTGACTTACTTCACTTTGTATAATAGGCACAGACATAGAGCACAGACTTACAGACATGGTGAAAGGGGAGAGGAAGGAAAGGGTGGGAAGCATGGAGAGAGTAACATGGAAATACACATTACCATATGTAAAATAGATAGCCAATGGGAATTTGCTGTATGGCTCAGGGAACTCAAACTGGGGCTCTGTAACAACCTAGAGGAGTAGGACAGGGAAGGAGGTGGGAGGGAGTTTCAAGAGGGAGGGGACATATGTATATTTATGGCTGATTCATGTTGATGTTTGGCAGAAACCAATGCAATACTGTAACACAAATATCTTTGAATTAAAAATAAAAAAATTTTTAAAAATATAGGAAACTACAATACTATATGGCCCCAAAATAGGAGTCTTAAGGCAAAAATGTGTGATTTGTAAGGGGAAATATCGCCATGTCTTAAAATGTCTATTTTTGTCTAATGTCTATAGAACAAAAAGTACCAATAAAGTTAGAAGACAAGCAACAGACTGGGATATGATATCTGTATACAACTGCCAAAAGATTAGTACTGATGAAAAAAGTAGTTCAATAGATGAATAAGAAGAATGAATAGCCTAGTAGAAAAATGAGGAAAGGATGTGAATCACAGAGGAGGAAAATTCACTGGCCAACAATTATAATGAAAACATTTTCCAAGTGACCAATAACTAGGAAAATGCAAAGGCAAACAGATTGGGTGAAATTTTTAAAGTCTAGCATGTTCCGGGATGGATCTGGCGTTTTTGAATATTGAGTGTTAAGCCAGCTCTTTCACTCTTCTCTCAGAAAGAGAGAAAGTTAAGTCACTGAGTTATGCCCAACTCTGCGATCCCATGGACTGTACCCCCACTAGGATCTGCCAGCCATGGAATTTTCCAGGCAAGAGTACTAGAGTGAGAGTTGCCATTTCCCTTTCCCGGGATTTTCCTGACCCAGGGATCAAAGCCGGGTCTCCCACATTGCAAGCAGATGTTTAGGTTGTTGATATCTCTCCTGGCAATCTCCACTGCTAGACAGCAATTCCATGAAGGTAGGACACTGTGTCTATTTTATTCACTTCTACATTCTCAGAATGTAGCACAGGGGATGCTCAAATTTTTTTTTCAATATTGAATGAATGCCCATTTTCCAATTTAATTGTGTATACAAAACAGAATACTATACAACAATTAAAATATATGAATTAGGGTTCTATGTACCAACATGGACATTTTCTTAAAACATAATGTGCAGAAAAGTAGGTTGAAAATAGATATCATGATACAATTTTCATAAAAAGTGAAAACATATCAAATAAGCCTACAGATTACTAATATATACTATCTATGTATAATACTACAAAAGCATACATAACCAAACTCAGGAATTACTGGCGTTAACCACTGTAAACACAGCAGGGGAAAAGAGAGAAGAGTGTTTTGCAGGGCTTTAATTGTGTCTGTAATATTATTTGGGCTTCTCTTGTAGCTCAGATGTTAAAGAATCTGCCTGCAATGCAGGAAACCAGGGTTCAGTCCCTGAGTGTGGAAGATTCCCTAGAGAAGGGAATGGCAACCCACTCCTGTATTCTTGCGCATGGACAGAGGAGCCTGGTGAGCTACAGTCCATGGGGTTGCAAAGGCGGATACGACGGAGAGAATAAGTACATAAGCACATAATATTTCTTTTAAAAATGACACAAGTATGATAGATATGTTAGTACTCAATATTTGCTTAGTGGATATAGAGGGGGTTTTATATTTTGTATATTCTTGTCTGTTTGAAAGGTTTTATAATGTATGAGGAGCTACCCTGTGTCCAAGGCCAGAGGCGGCGGCCGAGAGGAGCCACCTTATGTCTGAGGCCAGGGGTAGTGGCCAGGAGGAGCAACCCCACGTCCAAGGAGCGGTGGCTGCACGGGCACAGGAGGGCCTAGAGGAGCCATCCCATAGTGAAGGTCAGGAAGGATGGTGGTGAGGAGATACCCCTCATCCAAGGTAAGGAGCAGTGGCTGCACTTTGCTGGAGCAGCTGTGAAAAGATACCCCACGTCCAAGGTAAGAGAAACCCAAGTAAGATGGTTGGTGTTGCAAGAGGGCATCAGAGGGCAGAGACACTGAAACCATACTCACAGAAAACTAGTCAATCTGATCACACTAGGACCACAGCCTTGTTTAACTCAGGGAAACCAAGCCATGCCAGTGGGGCAACCCAAGACGGGTGGGTCATGGTGGAGAGGTCTGACAGAATGTGGTCCACTGGAGAAGGGAATGGCAAACCACTTCAGTATTCTTGCCTTGAGAACCCCATGAACAGTATGAAAAAGGCAAAATGATAGGATACTGAAAGAGGAACTCCCCAGGTCAGTAGGTGCCCAATATGCTACTGGAGATCAGTGGAGAAATAACTCTAGAAAGAATGAAGGGATGGAGCCAAAGCAAAAACAATACCCAGCTGTGGATGTGACTGGTGATAGAAGCGAGGTCCGATGCTGTAAAGAGCAATATTGCATAGGAGCCTGGAATGTCAGGTCCATGAATCAAGGCAAATTGGAAGTGGTCAAACAAGAGATGGCAAGAGTGAACTGCTGAGGTACAGCCCCCACAGGATCCAGGGGAATCTGAAGGAAAAACGGCATTGGCAGATGATTTAGAGAGAGATAAGGAAAGAATGTTGTAGATAAGAAAACAGAGGAGAGAAAGAGGCTGATATTCTTTGGTTTACATAGAAAGCTAATAAAGTCTTAGAAGCCCAGGCAGGAAAGTGAACACAGAGAGCCTCTGTGTTCTAAGGGATCAGCCTGAAAAAGAGAGGGAGGGAGAGGGAGAGAGAGAGAGAGAATGATTGACGCAGGGAGACCAAGCTGCTTTGGTGAGCGAGGCCCAATAGCTTTATTTTTAAAAGGTACTTTTATACCTTGTCTTATACATAGAGGGAAATGAAATATGCAAAGTCATACAGAGTCAGCCCAAACATTACATCTGTTTTGTCTTTATTGAAACCAGGATTTTTCTGCAAATCTTTCTCCAAAACAATATTGTGTACATTATCTTCTGGCCTTGGAGGCCTGTGAACATTATGACCCTCTTTTGATAAAGGCTGTTCAAGCAGAAAACTTATACAGGGTTACATTCTCATGAAGCAAAGGTGCAGTGAGTTACAGGAAAGAACCAATTAGCTCAAAAGTCTGATGTGGTTAATTTCAAGGCTACCCTTGTTTTTCTTACTTTCCAACTATGTTAACTAATGCACTCCCAGGTGCACAGTGGGTAAGAGATATGGGAACTTAGCAACAGCACTGGCCCAATAATAAAATCCTACACCAGCACTACTCTAATAACTTTTAACTCTTTAAAAGACTCTATGTTTTAGGCTTCCCATGCCTCTCACAGTTAGGAGGCTGTGAATAATCACATGCATAGCTGCAAGAGTCTGGATAGACCTGCCAAGCAAACTAGAATGCTAACAGAGGCGGTTTGATTTGAAATATTCCTCTCATGTCCAAGAGACTTATTAGCTACAGCCCTAAGCTGATTACCTCCAGAGGAAGGTGGTCAGGGATAACCCCTGTTAATCTCAGAGGAGTTGGTGAAAGTCATGAAACAGTAAGACAGACAGATTCTGGTTTTGAGGTAGATGCTCGAGAAAGCCTAGGGAGCCCATTGAGTCCTGAAGCCTTGCTTAACAGTTCTCTTCCCCCATGACCTTGTCATGGGTGGGATCTCCCGTGGTGGCTCCCGGCAGTGAGTGTCAACATTATAGGAATCAGCGAACTAATATGGACCGGAATGGGTGAATTTAACTCAGGGGACCATTATATCTACTACTGCGGGCAGGAATCCCTCAGAAGAAATGGAGTAGCCATCATGGTCAACAAAAGAGTCTGAAATGCAGTATTTGGATGCAATCTCAAAAATGACAGAATGATCTCTGTTTGTTTCCAAGGCAAACCATTCAATACCATGGTAATCCAAGTCTATGCCCCAACCAGTAACGCTTAAGAAGCTGAAGTTGAACGATTCTATGAAGACCTACAAGACCTTTTAGAACTCACACCCAAAAAAGATGTCCTTCTCATTATAGGGGACTGGAATGCAAAAGTAGGAAGTCAAGAAACACCTGGAGTAACAGGTAAATTTGGCCTTGGAATGTGGAATGAAGCAGGGCAAAGACTAATAGAGTTTTGCCAAGAAAATGTACTGGTCATAGCAAACACCCTCTTCCAACAACACAAGAGAAGACTCTACACATGGACATCACCAGATGGTCAACATCGAAATCAGATTGATTATATTCTATGCAGCCAAAGATGGAGAAGCTCTATACAGTCAACAAAAACAAGACCAGGAGCTGACTGTGGCTCAGATCATGAACTCCTTATTACCAAATTCAGACTCAAATTGAAGAAAGTAGGGAAAACTGCTAGAACATTCAGGTATGACCTAAATCAAATCCTTTATGATTATTTAATGGAAGTGAGAAATAGATTTAAGTGCCTATGTCTGATAGATAGACTGCCTGATGAACTATGGAATGAGGTTCGTGACATTGTACAGGAGACAGGGATCAAGACCATCCCCATGGAAAAGAAATGCAAAAAAGCAAAATGGCTGTCTGAGGAGGCCTTACAAATAGCTGTGAAAAGAAGAGAAATGAAAAGCAAAGGAGAAAAGGAAAGATATAAGCATCTGAATGCAGAATTTGAAAGAACAGCAAGAAGAGATAAGAAAGCCTTCTTCAGCGATCAATGCAAAGAAATAGAGGAAAGAAACAGAATGGGAAAGACTAGAGATTGCTTCAAGAAAATTAGAGATACCAAGGGAACATTTCATGCAAAGATGGGCTCGATAAAGGACAGAAATGGTATGGACCTAACAGAAGCAGAAGATATTAAGAAGAGGTGGCAAGAATACACAGAAGAGCTGTACAAAAAGATCTTCATGACCTGGATAATCATGATGGTGTGATTACTCACCTAGAGCCAGACATCCTGGAATGTTAAGTCAGGTGGGCTTTAGAAAGGATCACTACAAACAAAGCTAGTGGAGGTGATGGAATTCCAGTTGAGCTATTTCAAATCCTGAAAGATGATGCTGTCAAAGTGCTGCACTCAATATGCCAGCAAATTTGGAAAACTCAGCAGTGACTACAGACTGGAAAAGGTCAGTTTTCATTCCAATCCCAAAGAAAGGCAATGTCAAAGAATGTTCAAACTACCACACAATTGTACTCATCTCACATGCTAGTAAAGTATTGCTCAAAAATCTCCAAGCCAGGTTTCAGCAATACGTGAACCGTGAACTTCCTGAATTTTAGGCTGGTTTAGAAAAGACAGAGGACCCAGAGATCAAATTGCCAACATCCTCTGGATCATGGAAAAAGCAAGAGAGTTCCAGAAAAACATCTATTTCTGCTTGATTGACTATGCCAAAGCCTTTTTTGGATCACAGTAAACTGGAAAATTCTGTGCGAGATGGGAATACCAGACCACCTAACCTGCCTCTTGACATATCTGTATGTAGTCAGGAAGCAACATTTAGAACTGGACATGGAACAACAGACTGGTTCCAAATAGGAAAAGGAGTACGTCAAAGCTGTATATTGTCACCATGCTTATTTAACTTACATGCAGAGTACATCATGAGAAACGCTGGATTGGATAAAGCACAAGCTGGAATCAAGATTGCCGGGAGAGATATTAATAACCTCAGATATGCAGATGACACCACCCTTATGGCAGAAAGTGAAGAAGAACTAAAAAGCCTCTTGATGAAAGTGAAAGAGGAGAGTGAAAAAATCGACTTAAAGCTCAACAGTCAGAAAAGGAAGATCATGGCATCCGGTCCCATCACTCCATGGGAAATAGATGGGGAAACAGTGGATACAGTGTCAGACTTTATTTTTGGGGCTCCCAAATCACTGCAGATGGTGACTGCAACCATGAAATTAAAAGATGCTTACTACTTGGAAGAAAAGTTATGGCCAATCTAGATAGCATATTCAAAAGCAGAGATATTACTTTGCCAACTAAGGTCCATCTAGTCAAGGCTATGGTTTTTTCCAGTAGTCACTTATAGATGTGAGAGTTGGACTGTGAAGAAAGTTGAGCACCAAAGAACTGATGCTTTTGAACTGTGGTGTTGGAGAAGACTCTTGAGAGTCCCTTGGACTGCAAGGAGATCCAACCAGTCCATTCTGAAGATCAGCCCTGGGATTTCTGTGGAAGAAATGATGCTAAAGCTGAAACTCTAATACTTTGGCCACCTCATGTGAAGAGTTGACTCATTGGAAAAGATTCTGATGCTGGGAGGGATTGGGGGCAGGAGGAGAAGGGGACAAAAGAGGATGAGATGGCTGGATGGCATCACTGATTTGATGAACGTGAGTCTGAGTGAACTCCAGAAGTTGGTGATGGACAGGGAGGCCTGGCGTGCTGCGATTCATGGGGTTGCAAAGAGTCAGATACGACTGAGCAACTGAACTGAACTGAATGTAAAAATACTGTTACTTGATAAACAATCCACTTTGTGCTATACATGCAAATATTTAGAAGAAGTGGAAAACTGGTGTCCCTGAGATTATGGGTTCTTCTTCTGCAGCACAGATCAGTCGTCTTCTTTATTACCTCATTTATTTTTCCTAAGTTTTAAGTAAGAGGAAAACTGGGTAAGTTTACCACCGATGGACGCGGGCTCGCCATGTGCCGTTAGAGCAGCTCAGAAAGCTTTGGCCTCCTGAAGATGTCTCCTAGGGTTCTATAATGCACACTTTTCTCCTCTTCCTGTCCAGTCCCTACGTCCTGGAAGTCCCACAGAGTTTCCTCCTCTGACTTCTGGGATGCACTGGTACGTGGCAGGAGAAGAACTGTCACTGACACTGGGCTGCAATCGCTTCGATCCAGACACTGGGGAACATGCATGTCAGCACTGTGCCCCATTCTCTGATGCTAAACAGCCCTTCTGTCTTTTCATAAATTCTTAGGGGAGGAGGAGTTGGAGGCTGAAGTTAGGTTGTTCACTTGTGTGCTTGTCTCAGCCAGAATGGCATCTGGCACCAAGCCTACTCATCAGTCAGATGATATTATTTCGTACTCACATGCACACACACACACAAACACACACACAGAGCATGAGCTCATCATTCAGGCCATTTGTCTCTATGCCTGAAAGTTACATTGCATTGGCCAAAATTCTATTTAACTATACTCTGAGGTATATGATCAAAATATATGTTCATTGGCATCTATAAAACCATGTCAAAGGAGGCTCAGTGTTTTTCAAGATGGCAGCAGGATGGAATTAGTAGATGAAACTCTCTTCAAATTACATCTACTGTCTTTAGTGAAAAGAACTTGCAAATTGTGGTGAGAGAATCCGTTTAACCAACTCACACAGAGTATCTGGAACATTTCTACTGGATCCTCAGTGAACCATTAATACAACTAGGACTTTCCAAATCTCCTTCTCTCCAGATACCTAAAGATGGCTGCTGCTTCTGCTGCTAAGTCGCTTCAGTCGTGTCCGACTCTGTGTGACCCCATAGACGGCAGCCCACCACTCTCTGCCATCCATGGGATTCTCCAGGCAAGAACACTGGAGTGGGTTGCCATTTCCTTCTCCAATGCATGAAAGTGAACAGTGAAAGTGAAGTCGCTCAGTCGTGTCTGACTCTTTTTGACCCCATGGACTGCAGCCCACCAGACTCCTCTGTCCATGGGATTTTCCAGGCAAGAGTACTGGAGTGGGGTGCCATTGCCTTCTCCAGCTAGGATGAGCATAAAACTCAACCCTCTTCTTCCATCCTTCTGTGGTTCTCTTCCAGGTTAAACACTTCCCAGAATACATTAAGACCTACCCTCTCACTCTCTGTAGTAACTCCAGAAATTTCAGAACTATTAGAACAGAGACTGATAAAACTATGGCCCCATGAACACAACAGTGCCCATTTCTTTACAAATTGCCCATCACTATTTTCATACTACAGTGGCAAGGTTTAATAGTGCTGAAACCATACAGCCCCAAAGCCTAAAATAGTCACTGTCTGACCCTTCAGTGAAAAAGTGTACTGACTCCTTGGTAGTAAAACCCCACGACTGGCAGAACTGATTCAATTGCATGTCATGGCCAAGATTTAGCAAGTCGAAAAGATGCTTGTATTCAACTTATACAGGTTTATACCAGGCAGCAGCAAAAGTGGGGGCCAAATGACCTCATATTTTTTAAATATTACAAAAATCAAAGATGTACTCCTCCATCGCATAGTCCCTTTTCTTGAATATAAATTGTTCCCCACTGCCCTAATATTATTTTCCTCAATGTTAACAAAGAAATTGCACCCGACGTTAGTTTCTCTGTGACTCATCCTTTCCGCTCAAGCTGCGGTTGCTTCCTAGACTTGTCACCCCACACCTGATGGCTGGGCCCAGATGGCCGTGACACTGCCGTGACACTGGCATAGCCCAGAGTGCCTGGGAGGATGATGACGACATGTGCCTGGTTTTTACAGGCAACACTCACAAGCTTCCCCAAGCTCTGGGTCATCTCTTCATCACCAGTTTGTGGCTGCTCTGGTCTCTCTGGTCTTAGAAGAAAATGTCAGCTGATTCTGACTGGACATAGAAGATGCATAATACACTTTTGCGTGTTTATGCAAATCTATGAGTTCCAAAATCACCTAAATGATCCAAGCTATAGGAGAATGTCCATTTCAAAGAGCTCCCATCCATGACCTAATGTAGTTAATGATGTTGGTTTCCAGACAGATAGTAACTACTTATATTACGTGCACAGTAATGTATTTGGCAAAGTTACTAATGCAAGAAGAATCTGTTCTGGGCCATGAGCTTCATAGCAACTGGACTGAGAATGGGAGACTGCAGTCACGTGACTCAGGGCAATTCACTCAACCTCTCTGAGTTTCAGTTTGACTCTGGAAATGAAGAGTTTGGACTAAATAAGAAAATCATCTTAGTCTACTAAGCACTTTCACAAGTGTGCTCCTGTGTTGTTACTCTATGATTTTAGATAAGTCGTGTATCTCCACCAAATTTGATATCATTCAAAATGATGGAGCCAGCTTGACAGCCTAGAAATGGCAGGTCCAAGTGCAATTCTTTTTTTCCACCCTGTTCTTAAAATGAAGATATTTCAGACATTAGTTTGAAGGTTTGGATTTTCTTTCCTTTTTTTTTCTTTTTTTTTTGTTGGTATAGACATTTTATTTTTTTATTTTTTTAAATACTTTATTCTGCATTACAATACTGTATTTGTTCTGCCATACATTGACATGAATCAGCCACAGGTGTACACGATCTCCCAATGCCAAAGCCCCCTCCCACCTCCCACCCCACATCATCTCCCTGAATCATCCTGTGCACCAGCCCCATGCATCCTGTATCCTGTATTGAACATAGACTGGTGCTTCATTCTTACAAGATAGTATACATGTTTCAATGCCATTCTCCCAAATCATCCCACCCTCTCCCTCTCCCTCAGAGTCCAAAAGTCCGTTCTATACCCCTGAGTCTCTTTTGTTGTCTCACATAGAGGGTCATCATTACTCTCTTTCTAAATTCCATATATATGTGTCAGTATACTGTATTGGTGTTTTTCTTTCTGGCTTACTTCACCCTGTATAATCGGCTCCAGTTTCTCCATCTCATTAGAACTGAGTCAAATTTATTCTTTTTAAGGGCTGAGTAGTACTCCATTGTGTATATGTACCACTGCTTTCTTATCCATTCATCTGCTGATGGACATCTAGGTTGCTTCCATGTCCTGGCTATTATAAACAGTGCTGCAGTGAACATTGGGGTACATGTGTCTCTTTCAATTCTGGTTTCCTCGGTGTGTATGCCCAGCAGTGGGATTGCTGGATCATAAGGCAGTTCTATTTGCAATTTTTTAAGGAATCTCCACACTGTTTTCCATAGTGGCTGTACTAGTTTGCATTCCCACCAGCAGTGTAAGAGGGTTCCCTTTTCTCCACATCCTCTCCAACATTTATTGCTTGCAGACTTTTGGATCGCAGCCATTCTGATTGGTGTGAAATGGTACCTCATTGTGGTCTTGATTTGCATTTCTCTGATAATAAGTGATGTTGAACATCTTTTCATGTGTTTGTTAGCCATCCGTATGTCTTCTTTGGAGAAATGCCTATTTAGTTCTTTGGCCCATTTTTTTATTGGTTCATTTATTTTCCTGGAGTTGAACTGGATAAGTTGCTTGTATATCTTTGAGATTAGTTGTTTGTCAGTTGTTTCATTTGCTATTGTTTTCTCCCATTCAGAAGGCTGTCTTTTCACCTTGCTTATAGTTTCCTTTGTTGTGCAGAAGCTTTTAATTTTAATTAGATCCCATTTGTTTATTTTTGCTTTTATTTCCAGTATATTGGGAGGTGGATCATAGAGGATCCTGCTGTGATTTATGTCGGAGAGTGTTTTGCCTATGTTTTCCTCTAGGAGTTTTATAGTTTCTGGTCTTACATTTAGATCTTTAATCCATTTTGAGTTTATTTTTGTGTATGGTGTTAGGCAGAGGTCTAGTTTCATTCTTTTACAAGTGGTTGACCAGTTTTCCCAGCTCCACCTGTTAGAGACTGTCTTTACTCCATTGTATGTTCTTTCCTCCTTTGTCAAAGATAAGGTGTCCATAGGTGTGTGGGTTTATCTCAGGGCTTTCTATTTTGTTCCATTGATCTATATTTCTGTCTTTATGCCAGTACCATACTGTCTTAATGACTGTGGCTTTGTAGTAGAGCCTGAAGTCAGGCAAGTTGATTCCTCCAGTTCCTTCTTTCCTTTTTTAATTATCATTAACCTATCGCTTGCCCCGTCCTCTTGGCACACACTCCTCCTAGGTAACTGGCTTCGGCTAGTTGCTGCCACTAACCTAAGATTAGAGCAAGGCTAAGAAATCCTGGCAGTCGGTGTCAAAATATCTCCAGCCTCAGTGCCCCAGGCCTTGCTGAACTACAGCCCAATTCTGAGAATCACAGAAAGGCTGGAACGATGCTGCAGTATGTGGGCAGCTGGTGCCTCCCTCTCCTCTACTCAGTGAAATGTGTGGCAAGAGTTTCACCCGTCTGAGCCCCTCTCTTTCTCAGGCAGCTGTGTTAATCCTGGTGGAGACTTTGTGGTGAAAACCTCAGACTCTGCTCTTCATTTTCAGAATTCCTGGGAAGTAATCAGCACAGTCTCCAAATGAATGGACACAGGAGTGCAGTTTGTGGATTCCAGTGTGTATTTTTGGGATGAGGCCGGTGGTGCATGAATTTGTTCCATGTTAGAAAGTGGAGGGGTCAGGACACTCTCTGTTGAGGCCCTTCCAGGTCACCAAATGTTTTCTCTTAAGCCCAACTGTACAGCCAGGCTTGGCTCTCCTCCCTGGATATTCTCAGCTGGTTGTATTTGGACCTCTGTGGGAGTGTACCTGAGTAGTTGGTACTGAATGACTGGCATAAAAATCCTCTGGGACAACGATTAAAGAAAGATATAATATCTCCCTGCCCAGCAGCTGAGAGGTTGATGTGGAAAGAAAACAATTTAAGTTCCAACTTGGTTTCTTGTCCAGTAACATTCTGCCAGTCAAGCCACTCATCCAGTCCCAAGCACTTAGGGACTTTAATGTGCTTTTGGTGTTTTAGAAATTAAGTATAGGAGTCAAAACATCAGAAGGTTTTGTAAGATGCTAAGTCCTAGATAAAAGCAAGAATTAAACTGTAAAAACACTAATTGTTTTTCATATCACTTCTGATGGGCTAGTTTGCTTTATATGTCTTGAAAGAGAAAAAAAATGTGGCACTCCAGTTAGAAAACTTAGTAAGCTGCAGTGCACGTGTCTTACCAAACATCAACTCTGAGGATACTTTTAAAATATGAACTTAAAAAATAAAGTCAAATAGCACAGAAACATTTTTCAGAGCACAACACTTAAGCAGATACCCTTGGATTGGTTTGATAGACTTTCATTAGGGATAATTAGGTTTCCTGAGTGGTTGGGTGTGGACCTAACAGAAGCAGAAGACATTAAAAAGAGGTGGTAAGAATACACAGAACTATACAAAAAGATCTTCATGACCCAGATAATCATGATGGTGTCATCACCAGCCTAGAGCCAGACATCCTGGAATGTGAAGTCAAGTGGGCCTTAGGAAGCATCACTATGAACAAAGCTAATGGAGGTGATGGAATTCCAGTTGAGCTATTTCAAATCCTGAAAGGTAATGCTGTGAAAGTGCTGCACTCAATATGTCAGCAAATTTGAAAAACTCAGCAGTGGCCACAGTACTGGAAAAGGTCAGTTTTCATTCCAATTCCAAAGAAAGGCAATGCCAAAGAATGCTCAAACTACTGTACAATTGCACTCATTTCACATACTAGCAAAGTAATGCTCAATATTCTCCAAACCAGGCTTCAGCAATACGTGAACTGTGAACTCCCAGATGTTCAAGCTGGATTTAGAAAAGGCAGAGAACCCAGAGATCAAATTGCCAACACCCACTGGATCATGGAAAAAGCAAAAGAGTTCCAGAAAAAACATTTATTTCTGCTTTATTGACTATGCCAAAGACTTTGACTGTGTGGATCACAACACACTGTGGAAAATTCTGAATGAGATGGGAATACCAGACCACCTGATATGCCTCCTGAGAAATCTATATGCAGGTCAAGAAGCAACAGTTAGGAACGGACATGGAACAACAGACTGTTTCCAAATAGGAAAGGGAGTATGTCAAGGCTGTATATTGTCACCCTGCTTATTTAACTTATATGCGGAGTATATCATGCAAAATGCTGGACTGGATAAAGCACAAGCTGGAATCAAGATTGTCAGGAAAATATCAATAATCTCAGATATGCAGATGACACCACCCTTATGGCAGAAAGTGAAGAGGAACTACAGAGCGTCTTGAAAGTGAAAGAAGAGTGAAAAAGCTGGCTTAAAACTCAACATTCCGAAAACTAAGATCATGGCATCTGGTCCCATTACTTCATGGCAAATAAATGGAGAAACAATGGAAACAGTGAGAGACTTTATTTTGGGGGGCTCCAAAATTACTGCAAATGGTGACTGCAGTCATGAAATTAAAGACCCTTGTTCCTTGGAAGAAAAGTTATGACCAGTCTAGACAGCATATTAAAAAGCAGAGACATTACTTTGCCAAAAAGGTCTGCCTAGTCAAAGCTATGGTTTTTCCAGTAGTCATGTATGGATGTGAGAGTTGGACTATAATGAAAGCTGAGTGCCGAAGATTTGGTGCTTTGAACTGTGGCATTGGAGAAGACTCTTGAGAGTCCCTTGGACTGCAAGGAGATCCAACCAGTCCATCCTAAAGGAAATCAGTCTTGAATATTCATTGGAAAGACTGATGTTGAAGCTTAAACTCCAATACTGTGGCCACCTGATGCAAAGAGCTGACTCATTTGAAAAGACCCTGATGCTGGGAAAGATTCAAGGCTAGAGGAGAAGAGGATGACAGAGGATGAGATGGTTGGATAGCATCATCAACTCAATGGACACGAGTTTGAGTAAGCCCCAGGAGTTGGTGATGGAGAGGGAGGCCTGGCATACTACAGTCCATGGGGCCACAAAGAGTCAGACATGACTGAGCAACTGAACTGAACTGAACTGATTGGTTGGGACCCAAACAATATCCAGCTTTTTCAACTAAAGAATCTTCCTTTTATTCTTCTTGCCTTCTGATGTGATTCCATTTGAAGAAAAGTTCTCACTGCTAAAATAACTAGGAAAGCCTTGGCTTTAATTATTTCTGAGGATCCCATGGCCTCTCTAGCTGATAAGATGCATTGAAAATGGAGGTGAATCAGGGAGAAAAGAGTGTGACAGACACTATTGGCTTTTACCTTGATCCTAATTCCCACTTCACCTCAGTCCCATATTTCCATGCTGGCAGATCTCTGACTTTGTTCTGATGTCTGAAGCAGCCATGGGTTCAGGGATAGACATTATTTCCAGCCCAAAGATGAATCTCTATTGATCTATGCCATTCAGGGTAGCCTCTGTCTCTGGCCAGTGATTGCCTAAAGCATGGACATGGCCTCTAAATTTGGGCTATGTAGAAATAGAATCTACCAGGAGTATCTGAAAAGACTCACTGATAGAGAGAAGAGATGCAACAGAAACTCTGTAGCCTTTGCTGGAACTCTGCATAAGAGAAAGTTATATAATTTGTGTGTGTGCATGTAAATATGTGTGCAGTTGCTCAGTCCTGTCTCTTTGTGGCCCCACAGACTGAAGCCCGTCAGGCTCCTGTGTCCATGGGAATTTCCCCAGCAAGAATGCTGGAGTGGGTTACCATTTCCTTCTCCAGGGGATCTTCCTGACCCAGGGATCAAACTTGTGTTTCCTGCATCTCTTGCATTGCAGGTGGATTCTTTAGCTCTGAGCCACTACAGAAATCCATATAATTTGTGGGACCCAGTGAAAACTGAAAATGTGAAGATCTTCCTTTCTTCAGCTGTCTCTCTCTCCACCTGTCATGGTGGGTAGTATTAAGTATTTAAGCCTGGGACCCTCATGGGCACCAGAAAGACTTGCCCTGCAACTCAGCATGCAGAGCACATATTACCTTGATCCTCCCCATATCCACCTCTAGGGTGGCAGTAAAGGGTTGAGCAGGGCTCAAGGAGCAGGTGGTCTAGAACCTGCCCAGTCCAGCTTGTGAAGTAGGACTGTGTATGAGTTAAGGCTCCATGCCCTTGGTGCATATTCCTTTGTCCTATTGAACTTCACTTACCAAACAGAAGTTCAAAGTAAAATCATTAAGAATTTCCAGATGGAGACCACAGAGCATTAGCCCACACAGAGGAGATTCTTCTGAACCTGGAGCTTCTAGAGATGTGTTGAGCTCAGGCTCATGAAGCTGGTCTTCATGTCTGCAGGTACTACTAGTATCTACCTCAGCCACATCAAGACCACTAGCAAAACATGGCCAAGTTAGAGAAGAAAGACAAAAGCACCCAGCTCCTGGATATTATTAAGCTCCTAAGTTAACCAACCTTAGAAAGTGCCCATACTCAGGAAATTCTATTTATAGGAGATAATAAGCCCCTTGTTTTACAGGACACTTTTACTTGGGTCTTTCATTAGTCACAACGGAAAGTATTCTGACAGGAAAGATCACATGTTGATCAGTTTACAAAGGTAATAGAAAGAGGTAATTAAGCTAGAGGAGTTTTCATCCCACCCTTTCCTTCCCCTGCTGTGTCCACAATTACATTCTGCATGTCTCCATCTTTATTCCTCCCCTGCAAATAGACTCATCAGTACCATTTTTCTAGATTCCATGTATACATGTTAATACACGGTGTTTGTTTTTTCTGTCTGACTTCACTCTGTATAACAGGCTCTAGGTTTGTCCATCTTAGTTCAACTGACTCAAATTCATTCCTTTGTATGACTGAGCAACCTTCCCTTGTGTATATGTATCACAGTTTCTTTCTCCATTCCTCTGTCAAAGGACACTAGAACCTGTCATACAGCGTGAAGTAAGTCAGAAAGAGAAAAACAAATATTGTATATTAATGCATTTATGCAGAATTTAGAAAAATTGTACAGATGAACCTAGTTCCAGGGCAGGAATAAAGACATAGACGGAGAGAATGGATGTGTGGATGCAGTGGGGGAAGGGGAGGGTCGGGCAGACTGAGGGAGTAGCACTGGCAGTATCTGAGCTCCCGTGGGAAAACAGAGCCAGTGGCAAGCTGCTGCGCAGCACAGGGAGCTCCGCTCGCGCCCTGTGGCGGCCCAGAGCAGGGGGTGGGATGCAGGCCCAGGAGAGAGGGAGTGAAATCGCTCTGTCGTGTCCGACTCTGCGACCCCATGGACTGTAGTCTACCAGGCTCCTCTGTCCATGGGATTTTCCAGGCAATAGTACTGGAGTGGGTTGCCATTTCCCTCTCCAGGGGATCTTCCCGACCCAGGGATCAAACCCAGGTCTCCTGCATTGTAGACAGACGCTTTACCATCTGAGCCACCAGGGGAGTCCTGGTGGTAAGAGAGAGGGGACATATATATACTTATGGGTGATTTTTTTATGTTGTTGTACGGCAGAATTAATGCAACATTGTAAAGCAGTTATCCTCCAATTAAAAAAAAATGTTAAACTAGTTACCACATGACTCAGCAATTTCACACTGAGTCAACTGAAAACATATGTCCACATAAAAACCTGTACCGAAATGTTCATAGCAGCATTATTAATAATAATAAAAAGTGGAAAGAAAAAAAAAAGCTAGAGGAATTTTCTTCTAACATTCAAACTCTAGAGAGCCACTCCCCTAGAGAACGCTTTTCCCCAGCTGCTCTGCAAAGCATGAGAGGACCAGTGTGTTCTTTGGAACCTAAGCATAGACCATGATGACCTCACCTCCACTCCACCCCCTCACATTTCTCCACTCTTAGAAAGCTTAATAAGTTCAAGTGGGCAAGTACCGGCAAACTATGACACAATGAATAAATACAACACCCACACTGATTTTTAGGTACACGAGAACTGAGATAATGAAACAAGGTCACTGTGAGCTTCAGGGATAATTTGAGGCAAATTTATAAAACACATGAGGCTTGCTTGGGGGTCACCTACTCTGTAACAGACTTTTCGATCCTGCATAGGCCCTCCTTTAGGTGAATACCTTGGGTTCTAGATCATTCTTACTTGATGTGCTAACTAATAAATTTAAGGCACCATTTTACATAAAGGTTTGATTGACTAACACCTAAAGTTGCTACAAACTTTTTGATTTTATTATTCTTCACTAATGGCTCTGTGTCCCTCCTACATGGAGATCCTGAGACAGTAGACCTTTGGTGACCTTGAGAAGTTCCAAATCCATGAAACTCCCTCAAACTATAGGGTTAAATATCAACAACACCCCCTGGAAAATAGCTTCAAGGGAAAGGTAGTATGAGAGGAGGGCCCTGAATGATGTAGATTTGACAGCTTATCTGGAGGGAAAATCATTCCATCCAGCAGACCCAGGCATGCAGGCCTAAATTTTTCCTTCTGCGTGCAAAAGTGGGATATAACACTTAGAAGCATCTTACCCCCATCCTCAGGAATGGTCAGCCATTAACCATACTCCTCAGAGACTTCTGGACACAAGGGTCAGGGGAGGGGTCTATAAACTATGCATCTTCCAGGTTATATGGGGTGGAATAGCATTCCTCCAAAATATATGGCCTCCTAGAACTCAGAATGAGACCTTATTTAGAAATCAGTATAATAAGATGACGGAGAAAGCAATGGCAACCCACTCCAGTACTCTTGCTTGGAAAATCCCATGGGCAGAGGAGCCTGGTAGGCTGCAGTCTGTGGGTTCGCTATCTGGATTCAAATACTCGCTAAGTCCTAAATCCAGTAACTGACATTCTTAAGAAGGTATGTGAAGATACACAGGGAAGATGGTGATGTATAGATGGAGGCAGAGAATAGAGTTATGCTTCCCAAACCCAGGAACACCAGGACCCACCAGAAGCTATAAAGGCAAGAAGTCTTCCCCAGAAGACTCAGAGGGAGCATGGCTTTTGCCAACACCTTGATTTTGTCCTTAGAACTTCTAGAACTGTAAGAGAATAAATTTCTGTTGTGTTGACCCATCTGGTTTGTGGAAATTTATTACAGCAGCCTTAGGACACCAATACACAGGCCTCCTCATGCAGGCCACTGACGTCATGGAATGGCAAGGCTTGAGAGCTGACCACTGGCTGGGCTGTGAATTTCAGAAGGGGAAATGGAGGAGGTTCTACCTCAAGAGAATATCTGGTCACCTCTGTGGATGGGGGAGTCAGGGCCCATATTTCCATCTAGAATGAAGCCATGAGGAGATTGGTATTAAATTGGATGTCTCAAAGGTCCATGTTCCTGTCTGCTGCGTGCCTACACATATGCCTCTGGAGCTCTCTAATTCCTACCTTTTCACCACAACCCTCTGCCAAACAAAGTCAGATGACAATGCCTTCCTGTTTGAACCAGTGGTTTTTTTCAGTGACATCAGTCAAGAAGGCTGGAAGTTCCCACCATACTAGATGAGAAGCCCTTGGTGGACGAAGCTCATACATTATTCAGAGGGGAAAATGTGGGCTTTCACTGAACTTTGAAGGAATAAGTAGCTATTCCGGAGGAGAGTGACCTATTGTTCTACTTCACAGAACACAAAGGGCAAGCGGCATTCCTCACAGCATAGCTAATGGAGTTCGCACAGACACTGTGATGAACTGGCCAGCAGACATCTTTTACCAGCTCTGAGGTTCTGTGCAAAGTGCCCTGTTGCTGATCAGAGGAAGGATGTTCACACCTTTTCTATTTCTGTAAGGCTACAAATCGATGACACTCAGGTCAGGAGTTTCTGGGTAAAATGGTGTTGTCTGTGAAGTATGTACTTGTCAACAGCACCCAGGTCCCTTTGGAAGGGCCTCCAGGCAGGTTAGGTTGACATTTATACTACTTCCTGGCAGATCCTTCCCTGAAATACTGGAAACATTTTCTGCATGGTGGAGGAAGAAGACAAATGCTTATGAAATGTAATTTTTAAAAATTCCAAACCATGTGTTTCTTTGAAGCTAGAAAAGGATCTTCTAAAAACAGGAGAAGCAAATTCTGATCAAAAGGATCAAGGGAAGGTTAACAGGGCTCTTCCCTTGTGGCTCAGCTGGTAAAGAATCCGCTTGCAATGCAAGAGACCTGGGTTCACTCTCTGGGTTGGGAAGATACCCTGGAAAGGGAAATACTACCCACTCCAGTATTCTGGCCTAGAGAGTCCCATGGACTGTATAGTCCACAGGGTCACTCACAAAGAGTTGGACACGACTGAGTGACTTTCACTTTCCTTGAGATCATTTGCAAAGATTCCGAATTGACTTCTGGTGAAGGTTCTTTTAATTGGTAATTCACTTTTAAATATTCTGGAAAGAACATACAAAAACCCTGAACATGCAAATATTTATTTAAACCCTATGTTACCAGTGTGGATTTCAATAAACACTACAAAAAGTATTATCTTGTTTATATTTTCTTTGGCAAAAATGTCTCAATCTGTGGATTAATTTGATCAGCCAATATTAAATTGGCTTGCTTTTCAAAGGTACGAAACTGTTCTATTAAGAAAATAATACACTGATAGTACAAATGTGATTCATAAAATTTTATTTTCTTATAATATGTGTTTCTGGGTGTTTCAAATTAAATAGCTCAATTCAACTCATGTAGTAATTACAGAAAGACAATAAAATTATTTGTAAACTTATCTAACAATATCTATAATGCTTAAGCTTATTATGTAAAGTATATTATAGGAATTAGACAATATTTGGGGAAACTACATGAATCATTCCAGGTCACCAGAGTTGCTTAATAAAACAATCTTTAGCATTTTTAGGCATAAAACTTGTTTATAATTCAATAGTTCATCTCACATGACAATCTTTCATTCATTCAACAGATACTATTGAGCTCCTACAATGTTCCAAGTAGATAACTAGGGATAGAGACATGATTGAACCAGATGTAGTCATTCACATGACTACCTGAATCAAGAAATACGCTCCCCAAATTAGCAAAGGATCTCTCAGACTTCCCTTTGGTGATATATTTGAACTCCTAATACTGAAAGAAAAATTATTATTATTCTAAATTAAAAATCAGTCATTATAATTTTATATACAGTTTTTTAAGGACATAATTTGTTTGACTTCATAAGTATTCGTTACTTAACTAATTATCATTTTAGTTAATTACTTTGGAAACCTTAAACAAAGTAATGAGCAAGTATATAGTCTCCCTATTGTGTGGAATCATATCTATACTCTACCACTCAGTAGCTTCTGATGAATAACTAAACAGCCCTAAACCTAAGTTTCCTCATCTGTAAAACAGAAGTGACAATGGTCTGTACCTCGTAGGATTGTGGTAATGATGAAACAATTGAATAAGTATAGAACACTTGGAATGGTCCCTGGAACATAGTAAATTCATTGAAACAAGTTTATTGGATTCTCTACAGTTGAGTTAATGACATGGCTTTAACAATGTACAATAATATGAGGATGAGCAAACTAGCAGGTTGTAAGTGAGGAGTCCTGGCCTCAGCTTCAGGAGAACTGAGTTTGAATCCTATTGCTGCTGCGGAGGAAGATCATGGCATCCAGTCCCATCACTTCATGGGAAATAAATGGGAAAACAGTGGAAACAGTGGCAGACTTTATTTTGGGGGCTCCAAAATCACTGCAGATGGTGACTGCAGCCATGAAATTAAAAGACGCTTAGTCCTTGGAAGAAAAGTTATGACCAACCTAGATAGTATATTCAAAAGTAGAGACATTACTTTGTTGACTAAGGTCCGTCTAGTCAAGGCTATGATTTTTCCTGTGGTCATGTATGGATGTGAGTTGGACTGTGAAGAAAGCTGAGCACTGAAGAATTGATGCTTTTGAACTGTGGTGTTGGAGAAGACTCTTGAGAGTCCCTTGGACTGCAAGGAGATCCAACCAGTCCATTCTGAAGGAGATCAGCCCTGGGATTTCTTTGGAAGGAATGATGCTAAAGCTGAAACTCCAGTACTTTGGCCACCTCACGCGAAGAGTTGACTCATTAGAAAAGACTCTGATGCTGGGAGGGAATGGGGGCAGGAGGAGAAGGGGACAACAGAGGATGAGATGGCTGGATGGCATCACTGATTCGATGAACGTGAGTCTGAGTGAACTCCGGGAGATGGTGATGGACAGGGAAGCCTGGCGTGCTGTGATTCATGGGGTTACAAAGAGTCGGACGTGACTGAGTGACTGAAGTGAAGTGAACTGAACTGAACTGAGTGCCTGCATCCCCTTTCACTTGTCCACTCCTCTCTCTGTCACAGGAACCCAGCCTGCTTTCTGATACTCTGTAACAATGAGGGAATTAGACCAGATGCTCTCTAGCACACTGTCCATCTTTAAAATTCTGTGAAACTGTTATTCCAATGGGACCACAATTCCGGCACGGAAAATGTTTGGTTAATGAACCATTTGCTTAGAAACATATTTCTTTTCAAGTGGAATTTAAGACATGTTGAAGGATGCTCCTCCCATTGAGACTTCCTTCTATACATTAAAACAAAATAGTAGAAGATGTTCAGGGTGGTGAAATGGATCTTGACATTTAATTGACCATTCCAAATGAATTTTTCTTTAGCATCCAGGGGCTTAGAACTGTTCTGGATGAAAAACTGAAGTGTTCTGATAAAGTGCTAAATGTGTATACACTACTTTGAACTCTTCAAAGTGTTTTTGGATCTAATATTTCATTGTTTTCTCTTTTGACTGTAACTTTTTCAGAAAAATTCTGCACAGGAAACCTGATATCTCAGGTTTTCTATCAATTATATCATTGATCTCTGAGCAGCAGATCACTTAGATCTTTGGATCAACTTTCTTATGTGTCTGCCTTTCTTTTGTGAGCATTAATTTTCATTTAAGTTACTTGGGAAAAGTGAGTTTTCAAATTGTCAAGTTGCAGTTATAAAAGGAAATGTGAATTACACACCCAAGCACATTCTTGAGACTTAGCAACCTTCGTAAGCAGCACTTTTAGTTCCATACATAGATTTTTAATCACTGGCACATCCCACTCAAAAACTATACATTGGGGACTATATAATTATTTGAAACATTACCATGGTATTTAGACATGTGTATATATTTATAAGCAAACAGATTGGGCTAAAAGAAACCTACTTGCAGGAAGACAAAAATGTTCAGTTATCCTACACTGCCTTGAGATTTTCTTATTAAAAGTCCTTAAATTATTGTGACACATTTAGGACACGTCTAAAATTTTAAAAACTTAGGAAGTTTCAATTTAGTAGCTTGGCTCTGTTTCAACTGAATATCGAAAAATCTGTGCCTGTAAAATCTAACAAATGAATTGTCAAGTATCCATCACAATAATGAAGGGAAATATTCAACAAAAAGAATGGTCAATGAAGTCTTCTACCTCACAAATTAACCTTTTTCAAAAAAGCAAAGATAACGTTAAATCCAACCACTCTGCCAGCAGATCTATGTGGACCAGCTGTTACATTCTTTTACCTATGCAACACTTCTTGGATTAAGATATGGTATCTGTCTGTGGTGGTTTGTTTTTAATATGGTGGGAGAGGTCATGGATTAACACACAAAACAATCCCTCCACTTTGATCACTGTCACCTCAGCCCAAGACACCATCATCTCATACCTAGATTTCTGGGTGTCCCTTTTGCTCCTGCTCTTGCCTTCCTACAATCTTTGTTCCACATAGAAATCAGTGATCATCAGTTGCACTTAAGATAAAATCTATACTGTTTAGCTTGGTGAAGGAGACAGAGAGGAGAGGATGAGGAGAAGGAAGAGAAATCATCATGCTATTTTCCCTAGCTTCAGAGTTTTCAAATTTCTTCCCAGTCTGGCCCTGCCTACTTCTCTTACCTCAATTCCTATCACTTCTCACCTTGTCCAAGTACAGACTATCTTCTCCCACCAGAACTAAGTTCCATAAGAGTATGTGTCTTTACCTGTCTTGCTCTCTGTGCCTGTATTGCCCAGAATAATAGCAAGCATGTAGGGGACATATAATAAATATTTGTTGACAATGTGAATGACTAGAAGAGTATCATATACTTTCTGTGTTGTGATATGTTAAATTTTCAAGCTTGTGTGCAGGCATTGAAGAACAGTATAGTCTTTCATGGGCTTCCCAGGTGCTACTATGGGTAAAGAACACCCCTGCCAATGCAGGAGATACAAGAGACAAAGGCTGAATCTCTGAGTCAGCAAGATTCCCTGGAGGAGGGCATGGCAACTCACTCCAGTACTCTTGCCTAGAGAATCCCATGGATAAAGGAGCCTGGTGGGCTGTACAGTCCATGGGGTTACAAAGAGTTGGACATGACATGAAGCAACTTAGCACATACATATGCATATTCCTTCATAAGGTTATATATATAACAAATTCAAAAAGAAGATAATTTTTTAAAATGAGGTGGAGAGTAGACATGAGGTAGACCTAAGAGTATGTCAAGACTTGAGATGAACTTTGGAATAATAATTGGAATTTCAACTGGTGAACATAAAGGATGAACTGTAGCATTCTCAGTCAACAAAAGATCAAAAGTGAGCCAGGAGTGTGATCAAGCAGTGGATACAGCTGAAGGAGGCCAATATGGGGGCCAAAATGACATATCCAGGCATTCACACTAAGGAAAAGCAGAGACCAAACTGTAGTGAGAAACAGCCAATCAAACAACTTGAACAGACTATCAAAGAAAATCAGAATTGATTAAGGAGGGAAACAAAGATGAAATGTTTTTGAGGAGACAGCTATCATGACAAAAGGGGTATTTTAGGAAGATTCCTCTTGTAGCACACACACAGTGAAATTGAGGATGTAACTCTAGGTAGGAAGACCTGACGGCCAATTTGGGAATAAGGTGATAAAGAAAGGGCCATATAAGAAAATGGGGGAGAAAAAGACAAACCAATGGGGGAAAAAGAACTAATGGTTGGAACTCGCATGAGTGAGAAAGGAGAAAGACAGTCAAAGCTAAGAAGACACCATGGGAACTAAAAAAAAGTCCTTTCTTCAGTCCAACAGGAAACTGGAGAAATGTGAAGCCATATTTTTCAAAGGTCATCATTCTATCTCCAAACATAAAGGCTTCCTGTGTGACTTGGTTTCCTATATCCTCTGTATTTGGACAAAGTCAAAGTATGTCCCTCTAGAATCCTGTTATTAGAATAGGCTATTTTGGAGTCTTTCAGTGAATTATCCATCTATATTTATAGATTTTCCAGGGCTTCCCTGGTAGTTCAGGGGTAAAGAATCTGCCTGCAATGCAGGAGACCTGGGTTTGATCCCTGGGTTGGGAAGATCCCCTGGAGAAGGGAATGGCTACTCACTCCAGTATTCTGGCCTGGAGAATTCCATGGGCTGTATAGTCCATGGGGCTGCAAAGAGTCAGACACAACTGAGCAACTTTCTCTATTATCAATCACCATAGAAAGTGTTTCAGTAGGCATTCATAGGCTGTATGTGATGAGCATCCTTTAAGGTGTCTTCCAAGTACTTCTTCTCTGCCTACTCCGTTCACAGAAGAGGGGCTGGTTGGTAATACCTGCCTGAACACTGAAGAGGACATCTAACTCAAATTATGCAATCAGAATCGTGCCTTGAGACTTTCAACCAATAAGCAATAAGGAGAAAGGAACTGGCCCATGTCCATTCTGGAACTCTAGAGAAAAAAACCTATGAATTTGGAATACCTTTATCTCTGCCCTTTTTAACGCTTCATCGTTCAAGTTTTCCCTGATGTCTTAGAATCTCTCCAGCACATTTCTCTTTCATTTCTTTACCTTTTTAAAAAGCATACAACTCAAAGAAACTTACCTCGAGTAAAATGTATTCAGAACTGTATCAAATGTAGATGCAGATGTTCCTAGTGGAAATGATAAAGGAGAGCAAGACAAATGCAACTTGGGAGCTTGGAAAGAAAGCCTGCACACTAAGAAGATCCTTCACAAAACTCCTCTAAAAGAGACAAGCAATATTTGATTCATGAACACAGAGTTAGATTTCTGTTTGTCTTTCTCCTCCCAGATGAGTGATACTTTTGGTAGGAGACTTTTTTTTTTTTTACATTTCACCATCTTATCACCTCCTTCCTCCAAGGGAAATTTATAAACTTGGAGGCTGTAGAACAGATCAGCTGGGGTCCTATTTTAAAAAGTGGAAAAGTGGCATGCCATTAAAGGAAGCTGAGAAACTGGGGAGGACAAGATGACATGTTCTTACAGGAGAGGTTAGATTATCAGAAATAATACGTGAGTTGAGACAGAACAATTTAACTAAAGGTGTTGCTAGGCTCCCCTAGTAATTGGGATTCTAACAGCACAAATGCTTATTAGCAAGGTTACAATACCAACTCTACTATAGGTTGAAAGCATATGAAAAAAGCAGAGTCTATTTTTGTAAGTGGTATCTGGGGTGGTTTCTATGCAACCATAATAACAGTTTTCAGTTCATTAATTAAGATACTTTGCATTGTGGTTGATTTGTTTTGTGTTATAGTTCACTTCAGAATATTTTGACACACTCATAGACGTAGGCTAAAGAAGCTTTTTAAAAACTAGGAATCCTTTTCATGGCTGAGTAATATTCCATTGTACCACATCTTTATCCATTTATCTGTTGATGGACACTAGAATCGTTCATAATATCAGTTACTTCTGACATGAAGTAAGTCAGAAAAATAAAAATATACATTAACACATGTATGTGGAATCTAGAAAAATGATGTAGATGAACTTAGTTCTAGGGCAAGAATAGAGATGCAGATGTACAGAACAGATGCATGGACACAGGAAGGGAAGTAACAAGTGGGAGGAATTGGGAGATCAGGTTTGACATGCATACACTACGTGTGTAGAACAGATAGCTAGTGGGAACCTGCTGCATAGTCCTGGGAGCTCAGGTCAATGCTCTGTGCTGACCTAGAGGAGTGGGATGGGGGGGTAGGGTAGGAGGGCCCAAGAGGGATGATCACTGTATACATAGAGCTGATTCACTTCATTGCACAGCAGAAACTAACACTGTAAAGCAATTATATTCCAACTAAAAAATAAAAATAAATAAAGCCTATTCCAGCATCTTCCCCAAAAGAAGAAGCAACAAGAAGGGGACTAGGAGTATCAATTCATTTGTTCATTCATTCAAAAATATTTGTCATCCTCCCAGGTCCTTCTAGAAAGGCATTTTATAGGTTATTTTTGTTTTAAGTATGCAGCTCCTGCTTGCATTAATCTTGGAGAAGAAAATAGTAAACAAAGAACCACAAAAATATGATTATAAATTATGACAAGAAAACTGAAGAAAAGTACTTTTCATGATATGAGATACTGATAGAGATTTAATTAGTAAAGATGATTAGGAAATCCTCTCTGAGGAAGACTTGAGTCTGGAAGACTGACAGTGTCTTAAGCCAAGAAAAGGGGAGGAACAGAGTGGGTTGTGGGGCAGAAAAATGGCATTCTAGAGAAAGTGAAAAGCATGTGCAAATCCCTTGTGAGAGGAAAGCACTTAGAGCCTTTTAACAAATGAGAGTCCAGAGTGGCTGGCCCACATTGAGGCAGGGTGGCTGGCCCACAATGAGGCAGGGTGGCATGCCACTAGAAAACGTGAAGTAGAAGTGAAAGCCTCTCAGTCGTGTCTGACTCTTTGAGGCCTCATGGACTATACCGTCCTTGGAATTCTCTAGGCCAGAATACTGGAGTGGGTAGCCTTTCCCTTCTCCAGAGGATCTTCCCAACCAGGGATTGAACCCAGGTCTCCCACACTGCAGGACTCTTTACCAGCTGAGCCACAAGGGACGCTCAAGAATCTCAAGAATACTGGAGTGGGTAGCCTATCCCTTCTTCAGAGGACCTTCCAGACCATTAGAAGGGACTGGAAAGTTGAGGAGGACAAGACACATAGGTCCTTAAGGGCTAGGCTAGGGATTTGAGGTTTCAACTTAAATGTGAGGAGGCCCCTGAAGTGGGGCCATATCACAACCACTCACTTATGACATGGGTATCGTTTAAATGTTATAAAGACAACTCAGACTGCTGTGTTGAGAATGAGTAGGCCAGAGGGTCAACAGTAAAAGCAGGGAGACTAGTTTGAAGGTCAAGGCAGTAAATTCAGAGGAAGGATGAGAACAATCGATGGAGCACAATGACTGCAAAATCATAGCTAAGTTTGGAAGTTAATTTTTCTTTAGATCTGCTGGAGTCACTTAGTGCTTGACTTGGGAAACTACCTACTTTGAAAAGGCATATATACTATTGATGGTCTTCCCAGAGAGCTCAGCTGGTAAAGAATCTGCTGGCGATGAAGGAGACCCCAGTTCAGTTTCTGGACTGGGAAGTTCCTGTGGAGAAGGGATAGGCTACACATGCCAGTATTCTTGGGCTTCCCTGGTGGCTCAGACTGTAAAGAATCTGCCTGCAACGCGGAGATCTGGGTTCGATTGCTGGGTTGGGAAGATCCCCTGGAGGAGGGCATGGCAACCCACTCCCGTATTCTTGCCTGGAGAATCCCCATGGACAGAGGAGCTTGGCGGGCTACAGTCCATGAGGTTGCAAAGAGTCAAATACAACTGAGCTACCAAGCACTGCACACTACTGATACTAAGCATAAAATAGATAACTAATGAGAACATACTGGGTAGCACTGGGAAATTGTACTTAATGCACTATGGTGACGTGAATGGGAAGGTAGTCCAAAAGGGGGGGATATATGTATATGCGTGGCTGATTTATTTTGTACAGTAGAAACTAACACAACATTACAAAGCAACTATAATCCAATAAAAATTAATTAAAAATTAAAAAGCATAATAAGGATAATTATACGGTATTCCTTCAGTCACTATTTCATTTGAGGTGGTATTGCTTACATTTTTAAAAAACTTTTAAAAATGTTTTCTACAAAAAGTTTAAACATCCAAATGTGCATAGAAAAAGAAAAAAAGAAACCAATATTATTTAGCAGTAGAAGTATACTCACATACTGCTGCTGCTGCTGCTAAGTCGCTTCAGCCGTGTCCGACTCTGTGCGACCCCATAGACGGCAGCCCACCAGGCTCTCCCATCACTGGGATTCTCCAGGCAAGAGTACTGGAGTGGGTTGCCACTTCCTTCTCCAATGCATGAAAACAAAAGTGAAAGTGAAGTCGCTCAGTCGTGTCCGACTCTTAGCGACACCATGAACTGCAGCCCATCAGGCTCCTCCGTCCATGGGATTTTCCAGGCAAGAGTGCTGGAGTGGGGTGCCATTGCCTTCTCCAACATACACACATGTATTTATCTAAAATGTGAAGTTGCATTTGGTAGACGATTTTGTCACTTGTGTTTTGCATTTAGCAACATGCTATAAACATGTTCCTTTGTCAAGATCTGTAGGTCTCATTCTTCTAATAGATAATTGGCCTTCTTACTGTATGAATAAATCACAATTTATTCAGTAAATTTTTGACTGGTAAGCATTGAGATTGTTTCCAGTTATTCGTTATTAACAGGTAATGCTGCATTTTCATTATTACAAACAGTGTTGCAGGGACCATCCGTATGCATTTCTGAATACATTTAAGCACATTTTTAGGAAAGTGTAGATACAATTAGCTACTAGGAATAGAACTGCTAACTCAAATGGTTAATACATTATACATATTTATGACTGCTGGAAAATTGCCTTAAAAACTGTTTGTTTTGATTTATTTTCTTTCTGGCTTTACTATAGCTTCAAAAACTCTATGGACTTTCATCAGTCTCATAAAGTAAACATTCACTGTTGACTTAGTTTGTGTATCTCTGATCATAGAATGGTGGAACATTTTCTATGTATTGGTAAACTACCGTTTCTTTGTCTGAACTTCTTATAAGGTCTTACTCCCTCCTTTTAATTGTATTTTTGTCTTTTTATTATTTTGTGGGAACTATTCATAAACTGGGGTCTTCTCTGGTGGCTCAGCCATAAAGAATCTGCCTGCAATGCAGGAGACATGGAGATGCTGATTCGATCCCTGGATCAGGAAGATCCACGGGAGAAGGAAATGACAGCTCATCCCAGGGGAAATCCCACGCACAGAGGAGCCTGGAAGGCTACAGCCCACGGGGTTGCAAGGAGTCAGACACAACTGAGTGACTAAACAACAGCAATTTATATATTTAGGGTATTATTAGCCCTTTGATTAGGATATTTGAGGCACATATCTTCTGATGTTCTTTTGTCTTTTCACAGGCTTTTGTCCCTAATGGGCTGTTTTTGTAGTAAAGAAGTTTTCATTTCATATTTTAGGGAGTTAAATTTTGTTCCTTTTGTAAATCTTTTGACTGTGAGGTTTCAAGAGAAAATCTCCCCTACCTATCACTTATTAAAATACTTCAGAACAAGGAGATACACGTGTAGTGTGTTGATTGTCCTAAAGGCTGGCTTAATAATTCTGAAAAGGAATTACAAGCATGAGAACATTAAGTCTAGTCATTCCAGTTCTCCTTAATTCCTAACCATCATGAGCATAGAGTTAGTTCTCTCTCGTTGATATAATTTTTAATTTATAGACACCTTTTCACTGAATTCTATCAAAGAGCTAACCAAAAAGTCCAAGTTAATGTTATCTGAAAGTCTTAAAAGAAACCTACTCTTGCTTCATAAGAATGATTGCTTCTGTTTGCATAGGATGCTATGTATTTTGGATTTTGGAAATGCCTGATGACCCAGACAATAGTCCCTCTTACAGTCTAGTGATAAATGTCACTCGTGCCTTTTGCCTCCAGTCTCCAGTTTCTAAACTAGTTCATATCAGAATATCTCTCCATCTATTCAGACTATTAAATCTGTGACCGACAAGGATGTAATTTAATTTGATGTTAATACAAAATAAACAAAAATAATTCCCACTGCTTTTCTCTTGCTATGCCAAGTGAATGAATAAGAAACAGTACTAGGCCTTTTGCTGCAACTGCATTGTAGGAATTCTTCAAAACATGACCCCTCATGCTCCTGATTTCATGCCCCTCAATGTAAAATGCTTCTAGACAACACAGAGTATCCTTTACCACTGCCTTCCCTTTGATGATTCACTGCAGAGTGGAAAATATATTTCAAAGGTTATAGGAGACTGTTTGATAAATGCAATCAAGTCTTAAATATTTTTGAAAGCAAACAATGCTATTCATTTGACCCATTAAAGGACATATATATTTATATATGCACACACTATATTAAGGATATATATCTTAGAGGATAATTATATTAAAGGATATATATTAAAGGATATACAGTGTGTGTATATATATAGTGTGTATATATATATATAGTGTGTGTGTGTGTGTCTGTGATTAGTTAGAAACTTGAAAACTCTTGAGTCATCACAAAAAGTATTTCCGTGATTCTACTAGCAAGCAAGCAAGAAAGATAAAAGTGCCATCTTCTTCCTCTTTGATGACCCCATTCTGTTTGTGTCTCAGTTGATTATCACAGAAAATTCCTAGAGTATTACATCTAGGACACACACACAGACCCAAGTGTCTCAGTGAAATAAGTTTGAAAAATATGGGAATAAAACTAAAAACAAAGAGATGTATCACCAAAACAATTTTCAGGACCCATAAGATGATGGTGCCCTTTTTAATCTCTAAGAATCTAAGTTGGAATTCTGTTTTTTTGCTTTCTTATTTCTCAACAGAACTTATTTCTCAAAAGAGTACAACAAATACCTCTGAACATTGCGTGCATTTTAAGAACAACAGAGTTTGGACATGCTAACCTTCCATGCTGCCGTCAGGTCCTTTGCCCTGATGGCAAAGGACATCCACTACCTTAAATACACCAACTTCATATCTCTCCTATAAAAGACTAGGAAAAAATTAGCTTTTCCATCCTCTCCTTTGAGATTCATCCCAGGTCTGCCATGCTACCTACTGTCTGCTCCACATCACCCTTTAATTTCTCCTCCTTTTTCCTTCTCTTCATTTGAAACTACAGGGCTTTATGCCTTCACTGTACCAATCCAGCTGTGTATGTCTATGTTTCGTTGCCTGTTTTATTGTATTTACTAGTGGTTTTTATTTTTATTTTATATCTTTTATTAAGCTATTAATATCCCTAGATTAAATAAAAACGCCTTTTCTATTTTGGGTGTACTCCTCTATCCTCCACCACGGGACACACATACAGTCTAGAACAGTTTTCTGCCCAGAGTTGATCCTGGAAAATGTCACTGCCTGCCGTTATCTGAGAGCAGCACGCAGGTGCAGTGTGGGGTGCGCGAGGATGAGTCCGCTCGTGTTGTTGATGGGGACTGCCTCCAAGGGCAACACCTAACGCAGAACAGAATCGATATTCATCAGAGTCGTTTCTTTGGCAGCTGAAACGAACCTGTGGGAACTCTGCTGTCACTGAGACATTCTTGGATGCCTGCAACTGTAAATCCACCCGCCCACCTGCACAACTCAAGGGAAATGATTCCCTCAGCTTTGCATGCATCCTCCTCGCAGTGAGTCAGATAACAAGCCTTAACGGACATGGGAATGAGTAATGAGAGACAGAACTGAATCCAGATGGAATTTACAGGACCTTGTAGTGGGCAGGGTATAAGAACAGTGTTCAGACTCATGTTTTGCTCTTGATTATTCAATTTTTGGCCATCCTCTATCCCCTTCCTTTATCTCATCATCGCCAGACAAGAAATCCCCTTTCATTTAAGTAGCTACATAGTGGGATGCTGGTTTATCAAATATTCTGATTCTTCGGTCTTGCCACAATACTTCATTTTGGTTTCACAGGTATCCTGATTTTTACTGTAAGTCTTTGGAAGTAGGTCCCTGGGTGAACCACAAAGATATTCAAGGGTTTGCAATGACAGGAGCTTCATTAGAAAAGTCAATTCATCATTCAAAGTGTTATACACACAGACACAAGCTGAAACTGTTTCTGACCACATACCACATACCAGAGAAATTGTTAATCTGGGAAAAAAATCTTATTTCCGCTTGTTTACTTTCTCTGTGTCACTCATACAAAAGTGAACTATGAGTGAACTTTTTTTCTATGCAATTTAGTTGATGTCTCTTTTGTTGGATAATCATGTAAAATGGGAATTTATTTTCAATTAAGTGGTTTTTATGTGACAATAATAAGCCTATCATTGCTTTTTAATTTTCAATTGAAGTGTTCTCATCCCAGAGGAGGCTCTGGTTCAGAAGGAGGGATTGTTGTTCCTGCCTGAAATTCTCTTGGTTTTCATCGGAAATGTGTGCCTCCAAACACTGACCCAGCTCAACCCCGCTTAGTTTCTCGGGGAAGATGAGCTCATATCCTGGCGGCGTGGTGCTCTGCACTGCTCTGTATGGGCCCAGTAATCTGACCATTGCTTGTGTATAAAACGAAGCTCAGAATTTTAGATTGTACAGCTAGCTAACAGAGGAGGGTACTGTCTGTGTGGGGAACACTGCATGATTCATATTTTCTTTGAAAAATTGAAGTCATATTTCTTTGATGTGTCAACAGTAAGGACTGGGAGCTGATTGCAGAGTCTTTGTACAAAACTGGAAGGAGAAAGGGAGGGAGAGAGAAGGAGAGCAAGTGAGAGACTTCTCTGAGATCAAACAGGGAGAACAATACTCCCAGAAAATCTCCTATGCTTAGTGCATAGCCCTCAGAATGTAATAGTACAACCTAACAACGTGAGAAAAGAAACAGTGAGAGGAAAATGTAAACAGAAATAATTACTCTTGGATGGCAAGGGAAATGCACGAACTTAGGGCACTGAGAGCATTTGAACGTCTGTGTGATGCAAGAAAACAAGTACACACTGAGTGGGAGAATGTGTAGGCAGAGGAAGATACTGCTCCCAGAGTATTTGGTGCCATGATAAGAGGGCTGCATTGAGAGGTTCTCTTGTCTTCCCTCTCCTTTCTCTGTCGTCATTTTTCTGTGATCCCATCAGCATCACTCCAAAGAAGGAAATCTCAGTTTATTCCTATGCCAAACAGACATCAGCCCTGTCAAAATAAAAGGTGAGAAAAAATGAGCTCTATGTACAAATAGTTTCTCTAACTCCATTAAAAACATACAGTCCAACTGAAGCACCTTTGAAGGGAAGTGGATGGCAGGTGGCAGGTGGTTATCCTCCCAAGGATGTGAAAAGTTTGAGAAGGAAATTAGAAGAAGGAAGGAAGCTGATTCATCCTCTTTCTTTTTAGGAGAGAAACTTTCTAAATGGTCTGCGTCTCACTGATTGCCATAGTTTATGGTTTCACCAATGTCACCTTGTAATTCATTTAGGTTTAAAAGACTCTTGCTCCTTCTAAGAAATGCTATGACAAACCTAGACAGCATATTAAAAAGCAGAAACATTACTTTGCGATAAAGGTCCTTATAGAGCTATGGTTTTTCTGGTAATCAGGTATGGATGTGAGATTTGGACCCTAAAGAAGGCTTTTGAACTGTGGTGCTGAAGAAGACTCTCGGACTGCAAGGAGATCAAACCAGTCCATCCTAAAGGAAATCAATCCTGAATATTCATTGGAAGGGCTGATGCTGAAGCTGAAGCTCCATTACTTTAGCCACCTGATGTGAAGAGCTGATTCACTGGAAAAGACCGAGATCCTGGGAAACACAGACGGCAGGAGGAGAAGGGGACGACAGGGGACAAGATGGTTAGATGGCATCACCGACTCAACGAACATGAGTCTGAGCTAGCTCCAGGAGACGGTGAAGGACAGGGAAGCCTGGCATGCTGCAGTCCAGGAGGTCACAAAGAGTTAGACACAACTGAGCAACTGAACAATTCATTTAGAAGTTGAATTACAGTAGTTTATTCTCCTAATGACCTCACTTCACCACAGGCTTCTGGAAGCTTCAGTGGACATGTTACCGAATGGTCTAGGTCTCTTTGTCAGTGATTTTGCAGCCAAGCCAAGGCTAGGACAGAATCTCAGGGGGACTCAAGGAAACCAGCTCCATGTACTCCTGCATCCATGAGCACCTGGTGAGGAGAGAGAGGAACTCATCGTTCCCTCTGAGCCCACAGAGAATGCCAACATTGCGTGAAGAACTACAAGACGCCCCAAGGCAGCTGCTGCCCCACTTCTAGACAATGCACACTTTCTCTAGCAAGGCTCTCCCAACAATCAAACACTGTCACAGCATGGGCAAATCAACATCCTATCTGAGAAACAGAACTGGGAAAATGGATCAGGCTGAATGCAGAAGATGTGAGTCGAGTAGGGAACCTGAAGGCACTATATATAACACCAGTTCCTCCCAGCTGAATCAAATGCAGTTCTCCCGCTGAGGCCTCAGTTGTTGGTTTTTTTTTAAATGGTGCCAGGAATGACTGGATGCCCCAGCACATCAGTAGTACTGAGCTGTTCTTACTGAAGTCTGAAAATACGCTTACTAAATAGAGTTAGAAAGAATATCTGGCAAGACTCCCTCCATTGCTTTCCAGGAAGCATTTCAAAATGGCGGGGGTGGGAGCCATCCCAAATTACAGAACATCATGCTGACATCTCTAGCATCTTTGCTTGCAAAGACCTCATTGAATGTGACAGGCTGGAAATCTAGGTGGGATAATGAGGCACAAACGCAGTATTTTCAAGGGTGCTAGCAGCTAGTTCATGGTTCTTATAGCCTAAGGCAAGTAAGCTTCCCAAACTCATCTGTCTATTTTCATATATTTTCTTTTTCTTCATCGTTCTTCTCCTTATATCTAATGCAGTGACATTCAGTGGACTGTGCCAGATTTCAACTATATACATCCCTCCAGGAAATAAAAATACTCAGACTCCTGGACCATTTGAACTAAAAGTGAACGTCTTACTAGAGAATATGTGATCAAAATAGTTGTTTTCTAAAGATAGTCTCATGTAAGATGTATGGCTTGCTTTATTTAGGAATTTATATTTTATTTGAAATTGTCAATGTTAACTTGTATCAATACTTTACAATCATTTTAATCAAAATAGCAAATCATCTAAGACAAGTACATATGATATTTCTTATTTTAGATATGGGCTATATAGGGTAAGATTGAAACTGTAAATAATAAGGCTAGTGTGGACTGAAGCAGGATTATATAACTGAGATGTCCCAGTTTTCTGCAGAGGCTGACCTCAATTACACACGGGATGAAGTCTCAGAGTTTGCAATTTCCCTGATGCACAATTAAGAACAATGTTACAGAGTAATACAGAAAAATTATATTCTCATGAATGCAAAGGGAAATAGATAAAACACGAAGCTTATCTTTTCACTTTTTAGATAATCTCTCAGACATATTTAACCACACAGTTTTGTTGTTCAACAAACTAAAAGTTTTACTTGTACAATGATACTAAGTGAAACTTTTTTCCCCAGGTAAAGCCTTCTGTTATATAAACAGACTCCATGGATCAACCACACAGCCTTTTTCTCTTTGTGTGATAGTAAGAGCTGGAAGCTGAAAGAGATCCCCTGATCCATCTGGAATTTTAGATACTCCTGTACTTTGTGGGGAGAAAGGGAGGACTTAGTACAATGAGTAATAAATTTTAAATTTGTGGATCTGAATGGATGATCCATTTGCTGCCTTCTTAAGCTTCTCCATCTATAAAATGGGAATCATAACTCCTTTCTCAAAGGGTGCTGTTTGGAATACTCTCTGAGAGACCATCTCTGCTTTCTCCACTCTCTTCCTCTTTCTCCTTTTCCTTGCTTGATTTGTCACTTGCTCTTTTTAAAGAAAAATAATATGTACTTTTTTTTTCTGTCTCTTTTTTTAATTGAAGTATAATTGTTTTACAATGTTGTGTTAATTTCCCCTCTACAACAAAGTGAATCAGCTGTATGTACACATGTATCCCCTCCTTCTTGGACTTCCCTCCCTTCTCCTATCCCACCCATCTAGATCATCACAGAGCACTGAGCTGACCTCCCTGTGCTATACAGTAGCTTTTCACTAGCTATCTATTTTACACATGGTAGTGTACACATGTCAACCATAATAGCCAGGATATGGAAGCATCTGTTCATATCTGTTCATATCCATGAACAGATAAATGGATAAAAAGATGCAGTACATACATACAGTGGAATATTATGCAGCCATAAAAAGGAAAAAAATTGGGTCATTTGTAGAGATGTGGATGGACTGAGAGTCTGTCATACAGAGTAAATCAGAAAGAGAAAAACAAGTATCATATATTAATGCACATATGGGCATTTCTTTCTGGCTCAGGAAAGGGGACTTCCAGGAAATGTGTGTAGATAGGCAGGATAGAAGAACAAATACAGAGCACAGGAGTTGTTCCTAAGGAAATCATTGTGCTGGCATGCCCCCAGATCCTCGATGCTTAGTTCTGCTGACCTCATGATGAGCCTTGTTGCTTCCTTCACCTGAGGTCTGGAAGGAACCTGATTTCTCTACCTCATGCAGTCTTTGCGCTGTGTCTTCCTGAGGATCTCCTAGAAAATGTTGAATGCAGAGAATGATGTTCTATAGGAACATTGTACTGTCTCATATCCTCACACTGGGGGAGAGAGAGAGAGAGGAAGCAAGTTTTTGGTGTCTCTTTAATAAAAACACTAATCCCACCAGACGGGCCCCATCTTCATGACTCAATTACCACCCCAAGGCCCCGTCTCCAGCTACCATCACGTTGGCACACTGGGGATTAGAGTGTCAACATAGGAATTTGGGGGAGGGGCACACAGACATTCAGTGGAAAACTACTGCACAATAAATACGTGAAAGGGCTTTATGAACGCTAAAGTATGGTATCAGCTGAAAGTGTTGAAATTATAATGAATGAATAAAGTCAAACTTAAGGCTAATAATAAAAGGAGATAACCTTCATTAAGTGCTCACTTCATGTAAGTCATTATATATAATATCTCATTTAGTCTTTAGACCTGTCTGGAACACCACTGTTATTACTAATGGAAAATATCCCTCAAAGTAGATTGATCACATCCAGATTGTGTGCTTTGGAAAGGACACTGAAGTGAACACACTTCTGACATGTTAAACCAAGCAGAAACACAAAACAGAGAAAACACAAAAATATGAGGAGTGAAAAGAGGATAAAATCCAGAATGGCAGAGATAATAAGAAAGTTGAACTGATTGTTCACTTGTACATACTCCATTAATGAAAATAAACCTGGACACTCTGCAGCTAGATACAGATGACCAAATTCAAGGAGCAGAGAAAGTAGAACATAAATATAGGATTAGCAGTTGCTCACAGTTGTTACCTCTGGCCAGGGGAGTGGGAGTGGGCTCCAAGGAGACCTAGCACATTCGGGTCTGTAATCACTCAGTTCAGTTCAGTGGCTCAGTCGTGCCTGACTCTTTGTGATCCCCTGGACTGCAGCACACCAGGCCTCCCCTGTCCATCACCAACTCCCAGAGTTTACTCAAACTCACGTCCATTGAGACAGTGATGCCATCCAGCCATCTTATCCTCTGTCGCTCCCTTTTTCTGCCTTCAATCTTTCAGGGTCTTTTCAAATGAGTCAGTTCTTCGCATCAGGTGGCCAAAGTATTGGAGTTTCAGCTTCAGCATCAGTCCTTCCACTGAATATTCAGGACTTATTTCCTTTAGGATGGACTGGTTGGATCTCCGTAATCACTAGCACTAGTTTATTCTTGCATAAGTCTTTTAATCAGGGGCACATATTCAGGCACCAGTTTCAATTTTTAAAACACATATAAAGGAGCTGCATGGCACTGTTACATAAAATTTGAGTTTTAGCTTCCTTTTAGGACAGCTATTCAAACTCTGAAAAACACTGTAAGTGAAATGAGGAATAGAAAAATAACTGCAACACAGTTCACAACATCTGAAAACAAAATTAAGCCCCCTTTACTTTATGCCAAAGGAAAACTTTCACTTTGTTTCAGTCATCTGAGTTATGTCTGTCTGAAATTAGTTCATATGTAAAAGCATTCTTTAGTGAACAGATAAACTCCTCAAGATCTGCCTGCAGCTCTGAAAAAAAAAATCTCTCTGTCCTGGGAATAATTATTTGGTGTTTATATGTTCTTTTTCACATTTTAAAAATGTATTTTATGATGACTTTAAAAGATAAAAAAACAGTTAATTGCATTTTTACAAGGTGCTTCAAGAGAGGCCCTGAATTCCCCGCCCTCCTCCATCATGATCACCATGAACTTCTAGTAGCTCTAAGAATAGCTGGTATTCATGTTGTGCTTATATTACATCCTTTCCATTAGCATCCACTGGCTGTTATAAGAACAAATGAGTAGAATAGCTTTGGATAGGGTTTGGGGGCTTGTTATGGGTAGGGAAGATGCTCTCTCAGTCAGAGTTTCAGCAATCCACTTTGGAAGAGAGCTTTTCCACCTTCATAACCTATGATAATCAGACAGTTAATTAGCCTGGGTGAACTAAATAGCATCAGTGTTCATTGGTGGGGCAAAGGATAATAAAAATGTTGACTTGATTAATCAGAGGAAATATCTATTAAACATTTAAACAATGTGCCAAACACTTTATATGCGCTTCTTGGCTGGCCCTCATAATCTACTAGAAAGGATCTATTCTACTTGTTGTTTTTTTTAATGGATAAGCAAACTGAGGGACAGAAAACTTAAACAACCTACTCAAGGTCACACAGCTCTAGGTCAAGCTGGAATCTGAACTTTCTAGCCAGTTAAACTCCAAAATCTCTACTGATAATTCTCTAATGGTCACTATAGGGCCTTCCCTGCAGGCTCAGATGGTAAAGAATCTGCCTGCAATGCAGGAGACCAGGGTTTCATCCTTGGATAGGGAAGATTCCCAGGTAAAGGGAATGGCAACCCATTCCAGAAACTCCTGGAGAATTTCATGGACAGAGGAGCCTAGTGGACTACAGTCCACTAGGTTGCATTGAGTCAGGTTTGACTGGATGGCCAACACTTTCACTTTCAGTGGTCACCAAGCATTGTCCTTGTGCTCAGCTGCTCAGTTGTGTCTAACTCTTTGCAACCCCTTGGACTGTAGCCTGCCAGGCTCCTCTGCCCATGGGATTCTCCAAGCAAGAATACTGGAATGGGTTGCCATTTCTTTCTCTAGGGGATCTTCTCAACCCAGGGATCAAACTCACATCTCCTGTGTCTCCACTGCAGGTGGTTTTACCACTGAGCCACTAGGAAAAGCTCACTATACATCAGGATAACATTATTTCTGTTATCTAATAAAGTGATGATTCTTCCCACCCTATACTGCTGTACATGTATGCCTCAGTCCTCTGAAATAATAACATCACAAAATTCCCACGAATTCAAATTAGTTTTGAAGACAACAAATGACATAGAACATTCAGGAAAACCCAGTACCAGGTGATATCAATTGAGGTTCATGAGTCGTGACAGTCAACACCGTACCGTATGTGAGTCATTAGCTTACTGGAATGTACATATCAGCTTCCTGGCACACAGCCATCCTAGATGTTTTCCATTCTGCTCACCTCGTTGCAGAGGGGCTTGCTTTAGTGAGCGAGATGCCTGAGTGTACAATCAATAACATGAAAACAGAGCCTGACAGCTGTCTAGATCACAGAAGATTTTGTGGGGCCCATGCATATGCCTACAGACACACAGAACCCGACAGCGAAAACAACAAAACAGCGCATGCTGTTTAAAAGCTGTCTGCCAAGTATTAGTATCATCTCTAAAGTCACCGTGAGTTGGGGCCTAGTTTAGATTTAGTCACATCAGGTTTGAATATTGATGGGATGACACATGTTAAAAATTATCAGCCAGGGTCTAATATCCTTCTCATGCATTCACTGATAGTGCTTATTTTAATACTGACTTTTCTGGTAGAAGCACATACAACATGAATTGCATACGACACCAATGCAAATAGAATGGAATCAGCATGAAAATAAGCCTTATGTTTTAAGTATTTTGAAAAACTTATTGAAGAGGATGAACTTTAATTTATGACCGAAGTTCAGCAAATCAAGCTTTTGCCTTTCAGAGAATGTAGAAAAATTCACAGACAACATTTAATCTTTTGTACCTGTGAATATCATTTTGAATGTGTGTGGATAGATTGTGCGTGGTCGTGTATGAAAAATATACTATGAGAGGAGAGGAATAAACCTCCTGTCGACTAACTGCAGGATGCTATGACAGAAATATTACAAAACTACAGGTAATCTGATCAATAAGTCTCTGAAATAAGTAACAATACATTTCACACTAATATTCACAACACAAACACACTCCCTGCAAAGTAGATCTTATTTCTAAATCTCACTTGGACACAACCCAAAGGAAGTGACTCCTTGAAGTTAAAAAAAATAACTGAATTATAGATTGGTTTGGCCTCTAAGGAGAGTCTATGGCATCATGATGAAAATGGCAGTGCTTCTAAAGTGAAATTTTCCATTTGAGGATGACAGTGCTGTCGCCCAAATGCAGTGGATGACTGAGAAGGCTTTGCACACTATAAACACATTGGGCTCACATTCCTACTCTGCCTATTACCCTGTACACCCGTGGCTGAAACTGAGTCTCCACTCTTTCCTTGTACCTCCTTGCTGATCTCATATAATATTGAACTCTGCAATTCTATGAGGTCTGACCCAGACCCATTGGGGAAGCTCAAGACCACTGCTATCTCCAATGCCAAGAAACTCCCAAAGTAGGGCAGCTTCACACTTCTCCTAGCCCCCTGCCTCTCCTATCAGCTTCCTCCAATCCATCTTCTACGCTTGCTGCCAAACTCAGAGTTCCGATGTGAAAGATCTAACCGTGAAACCCTGGCTTAAAGCCCTTAAAATGCTTCCCTAGTGTCTACAGAGTAAACTGTAAATGCCTTTACTTGGCATACAAAGAACTTCAAGATCTGGCCACTGCTGAAATGTCAAGTCTCATCTGTCATTTCCTGCCTTGCTCTTTGCAAGCCAGCAATATTGAACTACTTAGAGTTCTCTGAACGTACCAAGCTCCAGGCTGGCGCCCTGCCTTTACACACGCTCTCCCTGGAACAGTCGCCCTAGATTGTGTGCCTGACAAATTCACTCATTCTTCAAGCTTCAGTTCAAAAGCTACCTCTTCTGAGAAGGCTGCCTTGACTCCCCAAGAAGCTGACTGTCACTTCTCTGGTGATCTCACTCAGGTTTGTGCACACATCTTTATAGAAATCATCCTAGCGCTCAGTGGCACATCTGTTTAAAGTTATGTAAGTGCAGGATCATATCTTTCCATTTTTCATCCCTAGCAACTGGATACAGCCTGGCATAAAGTGACGCTCAGTGCATGTTACTGAATGAAGAAATGAATGAATGACACATAGAAGTTCTCCTCAAATGAACAGTTTAGCGAGGAGAAACCATTCAGACTCTAATGATTTGATTGAGTATACAAGGCAATGTGTGCGAGCTAACTAACCTTGAAAGAACATTTTGTAACTGACTAACAGACCCATTTTAATTAGTTAGCAGTCATTTCTTTGCAATGAAGGTTTTGAGAGATATTATTCACTCAGCCTGTCCAGAGTCATCTGACAAAATCACTTGCAACTGACCACAAAATCAACTCATGAATACCCATTCTTTGGGTGATCACTGCTGTCCACTACCTTGGCAGTGAAAGAGAATCAGTACAGCAGAGTGGTTAAAAGCACACATTCAGGGCTTTGGAGTGAATCCTTACTCTGGCACATGCTCTTTATACCTTTGGATGAATCCAAGAATGAAGGACGTGGATAGTAGCAGCCTCAGAGCATTGTTGTGAAGATTCAATCAAGTATGACATGTAAAAATTTCTTAGACTATTTATCACATAATAAGAAGGAAATAGGAACCCACTCTAGTATTCTTGCCTGGGAAATTCCAGGGACAGGGAAGCCTGGTGAGCTGCAGTCCATGGGGTCACCAAAAGTCAGACATGACTTAGCAACTAAAACAACAATGGCAAAGCTCTAAATAAGTATAGTTATTATTGTTATACTTTTGCAACAACCTACCTTATTCCTCCTGACCTTTATACACATCAGACGATGGCAGGTCTGCTCTGCATTGTCATGGAGCCCTGAAACAAGTCCAGCCTCCCCTCACACTGAAAATAAAAGATCAGCCAGAGTTGTCCAACATCACCTGCAACAACTGCTCAGGATCCTATGTCTTGTTCTCAGCAAGTGGCTACTCTGAGCTGAGCTCTGGTCTCAAAGTTTTGGTTCCTCAACCAGAACTGGTTCTGGCCACAGGCCCCTGGGAGTGTGTTTGTGTTGTATCTTCTCAGAAATCTAATGAAAACTGACTCACAGCCTCTGGTGTAGCTAGCCCTCTGGCTCTCCAGGCCTGTTTTACCTCAAGTAGAATTCTTAACAGGGGTTTTTCAGAACTTGGCCAGGACAGTCTACCATTACCAACAACCCCCAATTCCCTCCACCAAAAATAAGAAGGAATTAAGGGAAAGGGGAGAGAACTCTGACCATGCAGGTAGCAACTGACTTACAAAGAACAGTGAGGAATTACTCACAAGGCCTCCTACAGATTCCCTAGCATAACTGTAATCACAGCCAACCTTGGAGTTGACATTTACTTGGCAGAAAAAATCAAAACAAAATAAAAAACTTTCCAAGAAGCCCTAGGGATGGACTGGTTTCTTTAAACAGTGAATACACATTAGATAAAAATGGTTTGTTTCCTTGAGTTATAATCCCCGGGTTAGGTTTTCTGGGCTTTTCCTCACTATGAGAGTGGTAAAAGCTTGAACACATGGGTTTAGGAGAAAGTTCCAAGATGGCAAACAGTTCTGAGGTGGTATCAGTTCTGCTATAGTCCAGGCCTACAATCAGATGAGTAAAAGAAATTCCTGTGTCTTAGTCCAACTTACCAAGAGTCAAAGCTGAGTAATCCAAGTGTGCATTGTACTGATCAATGTCCATGCTCAGATCTTCCTCATGAACCTACAGCAGTTATAGTTTGCATGAAAAATTTGAGGGTTTTGGACCTCCCTGGTGTCATTGTGCATACGAATCTGCCTGCCAGTCAAGCATGGGTTTGATCCCTGGTCTAGAAAGACCTCACATGCCTTGGAGGGACTAAGTCAATGCACCACAATTATTGAGACCATGCTCTAGAGCCCGGAAGCAGAAACGCCTGGAGCCTGCCTGTCTAGAACCTGTGCTTCGCAGCAAGAGAGCCCACCACAATGAGAAACCCACATGCAACAAGGATGAGTAGCCCCTGCTCGTCACAACCAGAGAAAAGCCCGTGCAAAGCAACGAAGACCCAGCACAGCCAAAATAAATAAATATTTTTCTAACTAAAAAAAAAAAAAAAAAAGATTATGAGGGTTTTGAATCTCAGCCAGCACAATTTTCAGACATTGATAGTGTCTGAAACATTTGCAGTTTCATACATTTGGTCCAGTTTGCTCTGAGAGCCGTCTGATTTCTTGCAATGTTAAAGCCTCATGATTGGAAACTACTGAAAGTACACTATTGGATGCAGGTCCATTTGCTCGGTTGGCTGCTGCTGCTGAATCCTAGCATCCCAAGTCAAGACTGCATTATTTAACACTGTTCTTAAAGACTTTCACAGAGACTCCCTGGCTGATGTGTCAGTGGGTAGGTGTTCAGTTAGCATTGTCTGGGGCTGTAGAAAATATATCCAAGAAGGAAGTCCCAGTATAAATTGCAAATCTATAAATCTGATTATGACCAAGGCTATGTATGCCAATTTAACCACTTAATACTTTACACTTATTTTTAGAATTCTGAGTCCCTAAAACCATTTTTCCTGATTAAAATGTTTTCTTTTGTCTGTGCTTTGAGAAAAGACCTAAGCAAGCTTCATTCTGAGTTTATCATAACCTTCTAATAGTTTGCCAAGTGACCCACATTTTGGACATCAAATGAGAGCTTTGTCTATAATTCATACCATCTCATTCTATTATACCTTAGGTCCAAATAATTTTAAGCATTAAGATCCTTTCTAGGTGAATCTAAAATTTACTCATAAAATCTAGAAGCCTGAAAAAATTGAAAAGAAGTGAGATTTATAACCTATCAGTACTGTACATCTTGATGGTTGCATATTATCATATTGCATACAAATTGGCCCAATATATAACACCCATTCCAAAATGACTCATGTAAATGTGATAAGGACAGGTGGTAATCTAATTAGAATTTAGAAATGAACTGGCTGGATATTAGATTTTATTTCATAATGGACAAGGGAAATACAAAAGAAAGAAGTAGCTAAACATTAACTAAAAACGATAAGGTTTCAGAGGATGGCAATCATCCAATGTTCTCACTCAATCCAAGGTTAAATTAGAAGTAGACAGTTAATAACTTTTGGCTTCTTCCGGGAATGTTTTCTCTAATTGGCTTCTCGGCTGAGGTGACATTCCCAATGTTTTTTCCTAAGGCCACCTTCGTTGATAACTTCATAAAAAAAAATTGTTAAAAGTAAGCCTTTGCATTCTGAAAACTGATATGGTTTTTAAAAAGATGACTATTTGAATAGGTTTTCCATAGGGAGCTTCGTCCTAGGTTGTTTAGAACAAGTTAAGACTTCACATACAATGAAACCATTTTACTATTAAATAAAGTTATATTATTAATAACTGAGGTATCAGAACTATCCATTCATAAAAGGCACATTTTTATACACCTTCTCTTTACATAGAATCAAAGTACAAAAGTTAGGGGTTGAATAATCTGCCACTTATCATTTGGAATAAGAACCATCATGTTTTTCCAAATTGTGGTAGTGCCAAGACTAAAAGCCGCTGCCATAAGGGACAAACCATGATGAAACTGAAGACAAAATATCTGGGGCAACCGGCATGAACAGAATTATGTAACGGCAATTAATTCCATGAGGGCCTGATTTAAAACGAGGCTAAACACAGGAGCCTCAAATACTGAATTGATCTCTTCACTTAAATGTTTGTCCTAAACTCAGATGAATACATCTCAAACTGAAATCCATTGTTTTTCCTCCATCATATTTTGTATAGCTTTGCTCTTCTTTTGGCTCAGTTACAAAGGTGTTACCAACTTAAATATACATGGGAATTCAGCACCCAATTAAAGTACACTTCTAGTCAGTAAAAAAATGTGTTTTATTAAATAAATGGTGTCAGAAAATAATAAAGCTCTTGGAGAAAAAAGAAAACAAAATTGGATATCAATATTGACTCCAGTCCTTAAATTAGTTTAAAGGTAAAAAAGAGGCAAACATGGGCATTTTTATTACAATATAATGGAAATAGTCTTTACATAAAAGACTCAAAACTCAAACTATATTAAAGTTTTCATGGTCAACAGAATGATACAGAACTGAAAAATTGTATCCAGCACTTTTGAAACAAATTATTTTTCATCTTTAAGTCTTTAGGTCTTGACCTATACAGTAATTATCAAGATGTGAAACAGGCAAATAATATGAACACACACACACATACTTAACAGATTATAAATATCTAAAATATGCTCAAACACCTTTGCAATTACACAAATGCAAATTTAGAAAACAATACTATTTTCTATTGAATGTTCTACTTAAATCAGTCTAATTATAGAGCTTTGAGAAATCAGAGTCACGTGTTGCACAACTCCAGGAGTGATCATTTATGTAGCATTGTGTGTTGCACATTTTAGAAGCCATCCAGAAAACAGGCCATCACATATAGTTAGTGACACTGTAAATGAATATACATTCATGTTTTAGATGTTCTGACTTTGCAACTAGCATTTCATATTTCTAGGAAAGTATCTTACTCATAGCCACTGAGAAAAGCCTTGCAGGCAACACACTGCACAGCTTCAGAGGATTCCATTCCCATAGTCTGTGGTATGAATGACACTCCCACGCTGCTGCTGCTAAGTCACTTCTGTCATGTCCGACTCTGTGTGACCCCGTAGACGGCCGCCCACCAGGCTACCCTGTCCCTGGGATTCTCCAGGCAAGAACACTGGAGTGGGTTGCCATTGCCTTCTCTAATGCATGAAAGTGAAAAGCAAAAGTAAAGTCACTCAGTCATGTCCGACTCAGCGACGCCATGGACTGCAGCCCACCAGGCTCCTCTGTCCATGGGATTTTCCAGGCAAGAGTGCTGGAGTGGGGTGCCATTGCCTTCTCCGACACTCCCATAGAGTTGGGTAAATAAGTCGCCCCTGATTTGGATAGCTTCTCACACATATGTGCAAAGACATATATGGATGTTCACAGTTTCAGGATTTGGAATAACCAGAAAACTGAAAAGAAAACGTCACCCAATACAGAGTTAAACTACTATTCTGTACATACACAGAGTAGAATAAGAGGCAGTCATAGAAGAGGCCACAGAAGCCACAGCTCTAGGCGCTGGTTTAGGGGAGAATGCCAAGGGGTATTTTTAATTTTAAAAGCAAAATGCAGAGCACTGCAAATACATGTTCTCACTGGTATTTTTGGTGTGTGTCTTTAAAGATATATAAACTTTTCAAGGCAGATTTTAAGAAAAAAAAGCAAAAGGAATTTATTAATAATGTTTGTCCTTAAGAGACTGAGAGTCTGAAGGGAGGGAGGTAGTTATTTATCAATGTACACATTTTTGTTTTTAAAAATGTTTTAAGTACAATATTACCCTTCAACAGAATAAACAACTTTATTAAAAATTCATTCAAGTTGAAAACAGCTATATAATATTAAGGGAACTGAAGGAAAAATATTACAGAAGAGGAGACACACACTCTAAAGTTATGTTGTTTATCCCAATTACCCTTCCAGAGAACATCAAGATACCACACCCAGCAGCATATGCACAGATTAGTAATGAAGACTGAGAGAAAGCCTCATTAATATCCAAGGATTCAGTTTACAGTAAACTAAAGCGATTAGAAGAAAAAAACTACTTTAATGGAAGATTTCTTAATGAAGTGATTCCATACAGTTCAGTCTTCCATATTTCCAAAATCACAAATCACTTGAATATGTATATATGTATATATATATACACACATATATGCACATACACATACTTCTCTGATTATAAGCTTTGATTTGCCATATATTCTTAAATAACTTAGCATGATTATAATATAATATATACCCAAGATTTAAAACTGCTGGCTTACAAGAAACGGAAGACTAAAGGCAAATGGATTATTAGCAGTCCTGCAGGTGTATGGCTGTGGGTATTTCTCTGTCTGTTGGGGGAGGAAGAAGATGAGCAGCAGGAAGACCTTCGCTAACCAGAACAACTTCAATGTCTGCTTCTCTGCTGAGTAGGGGAATAAGTATTATTTGAATAAAGGAAACTGAAGTGGATTTCAAACTGTGCTAAGTATCTGTATGTAGAAAAGTTGGCTGCAGGGTTTCTCAGAGAAGTCAAAGGAAATACTAATTGTATCACCATGGCAACAGTCTGTCTCATTCTGCATCTGGCTCTTCACTTTCTTATGCTAGCCCTTAACAGTCAGACCTTTTTATGTCCCCTGCATAAACAGACATGAACCGCATCATGAAATAATAATCATGCTTTCCTTTCTCTCCTATCCTATTGATATATGTATAGAATATCTTTCAGGTTTAAAATCAAAACCTCTCTTCTAAACAAGAGTTGACTGATCAGGTGAACTGAATTTATCTCCGGTGGCACAATCTTACCAAAACTCCTTATCCCCTGAAGGGTAATGATTCTGCAGGTCATGATAGGCTGAAAATATGCCCTCCTCCCTCAAGACATATCCATTTCCTAATCCCTAACCTGTGAATATTACTATATAAAGTGAAAAAAGGCAAAAGAGGTGATTAAGTTTAAGATGCTGAAAAGTGGACCTTATCTTGGATTGTAGCCAGTTCAGTTCAGTTCAGTCACTCAGTCGTGTGCGACTCTTTGCGACCCCATGAATCGCAGCACACCAGGCCTCCCTGTTCATCACCATCTCCCGGAGTTCACTCAGACTCACGTCCATTGAATCAGTGATGCCATCCAGCCATCTCATCCTCTGTCATCCCCTTCTCCTCCTGCCCCCAATCCCTCCCAGCATCAGTCTTTTCCAATGAGTCAACTCTTTGCATGAGGTGGCCAAAGTATTGGAGTTTCAGCTTCAGCATCAATCCTTCCAATGAACACCCAGGACTGATCTCCTTTAGAATGGACTGGTTGGATCTCCTTGCAGTCCAAGTGAACCCTAAATACCATCACAAATGTCCTTACAAGGGAGAATAACATCTGACAGTTGTATAGAAAGCAGAATTTGTAAACAAAAAACTTGGACATCTAAACAAAGTGCTGAAAATGTGGTTAGTTTCTTCTTGTTGCTCATCATGAAATGAGAGGAAGGAGATAAAGAAAGAACTTAAACAAAAGAAATCAGAATTTGTTGATTTGAGAAATTCTCAGCCTTTCCAAATTGCAAACAATGCCGGAATAAGGAGATTCGTTCTTAGGAAAGCATGCTCTGGAGAGAAGTCTAAAAATACAGTGGGACATGCTTCAGCTAAAGAGATTAGGTGCATGACTCATGGATCTACTCAATCATCTCAAGGAAGCCAGGAATTGAGGTGGGATTATCCACCAAAGATCCATGGATCCATTACTAAAATGAGTTAAGACTTTTGAAGATGTTGGAATGGGCTGGTTTTATTCTGCGTGTGGGATAGAGGTGAATCTTTGGCAGTCAGAAATAAAATTGTGGGCAACTAAAAAAAAAAAAACTACACCTTAAAGATATATTCTCTTCCTGATCCCTGAACATATGAATATTACCTTATATGGCAAAAAGCGAGTATTTTATTTTACGGCAAAATGTGATGAAATTATCTTGAATTATCCAAGTGGACCTTAAAAGCCTTTATAAGTGTCCTTATAAGAGAGTCAGAGAGCAATCAGTCACAGACACACAGGAGAGGCTGCAAGGTGATTCTAAAGGCAGAGATTGGAGTGATGCAGCCACAAGTAAAATGACAACAGCTACCAGAAGCTGGAAGAGACCAAAAATGGATTCTACCCAAGAGCCTCAACAGAAAACGTTTTCCTGCTGACATCTTAATTTTGGACTTGCCTCCAGAACTATGAGAGAATAAATTCCTATTGTTTTAAGCCATCCAGTTTGTGACAACTTCTTATAGTAGCCCCAGGAAACTAATATAAACTAAATGACAAAGAAGGTGGATTAGTTAATTTTACTATTAGAATACAGAAAGCACTTAAGAAGAAGCCCATATTTAAAACACTGTTCTTCACTAACTGTCTTTCCTGACAAAGAAGAATCCGTTGAGATTACAACCTGTTGTCGGTCATGGAGAGGAAAATAATTGCTTACAGATTACAATAATTGAATGTCAAATTTTTCTTTTCCGTTTGCTCCCAGGCAGTGATACCAAGGGAAGATCTGCAGAAACAACTTTACTAAGTTAAAATTTATTACTAAGCTCCTAGATTCTACAAAGAACAAAGGAAGGGTTTGGCTGTCGACAAAATACTTTTATGATTTCCAGGCATTTGATCTGACAAAGGCATTTTCCTTTCATTAATCTTCATTTAAATGAAGATGGTGAATTAATCTCATGGGGTAGCTATAAAGTTTATATTATAACAAAAGTGACACATAACAGGCGCTCAAAAATATCATTAGTTCTAGCACCAACTGGATAAGAAGCTTATAATTCATCCCTTTTTCTTTTGACTTCTAGGAGTCTCAGAAAAAAATTTACTTTGCTTTAGTAACTCGTCCAGCTGAGTGATTAGTATACAGCGGTTTATTTTTCTGTTAATAATTTTAATTTGTGCTAATTTTAATATTTTCTTATCATAAGCTGCTATCTGGAACAGATTAGGTAGGTACAACAAATAAATGATAGTTTATGATCTGTTCATATGATCTGTGAAAATGCTTGTTTATATTGTCCTATCCTGTGTGTGTGTGCCTTGGTGGGGGAGGAGGAGGACTCAGAGCTTTTAGCAGAGAAAAATTCTTCCTCTCTATAAACAATCATCCAAGGGAATTACTCCCACCTTATGAAAGGGCATGTTCCTTTAGTAGGAACAGGTTTAGAAATGTAGCAAGGTCACAGCCAGTTTCTGTGCATGGAAGAAAAATCTTTGCCAGGAAATACTGAAGAGCTGCTTGTGGGCATGTAATGCTTAGAATAAGTAACAGAAATGTGTGTGAAAGAGAAATAAAGTTTGTATTCTAAATGTACAAAGATTTTTAAAATAGAAATTATATTTCTTCTATTTTTATTCTATTCCCAAACCCCTCTTGTATCTTCTTCTTGCCCTCTGGTTCTTTTTAACCCTCTTTCTCAACTTTATTTTTCTCTATATCATTTATCACCATTCACTACATATGTATTACATATTATATTTATGCATTCTGTACGGTATCTTTCCTGGTGGCTCAGACTATAAAGAATCTGCCTACAATTTGGGAGACCTGGGTTTCATCCCTGAGTCAGGAAGATGCCCTGGAGAAGAGAATGGCAGCCTACTTTATTATTCTAGCCTGGAGAATTCCACGGACAGAAGAGCCTGGCAGGCTACAGCCCATGGGGTCACAAAGAGTCGGACATGATTGAGTGACTTAACACTTTAATTTTCATTCTGTATATTGTCTCTCCAGTGGAGTGGTCAACTCCACAAATGCAAAGGTTTTCTCTTCTTTGGTCACAGTCCTGGAGACATAGCAAGTGACGTTCAGTCAATTTTTTCTGAGTGAATGAATCATATCATGACCTCTGTCTATATCAGTCAGGTTAGATGGCCGTAACAAAATATCAGGATATGTGACTTAACATAATTATATTTTCACACAGTTCTGGAGATGGAAGTCTAAGATTAAGGTACCAGGATTGGTTTCTGGTGAGGTATCTCCTCTTGTTTATAGAAAACCGCCTGCTCATTGTGTCCGTCTATGGCCTTTCCTCTGAGATTCCATGGGAAGGGAGAGACCTCTTGTGTCTCCCTCTTCTGCTAAGGATGTCAGTCCTATCAGAGTAGGGCCCCACTTTCACGACTTCATTTATATTTCATTACTTTCCTAAAGACCCTGTCTCCTAACTTAATCACCTTGAGGGTTAGGGCTTCAGCATGATTTGAGGGGCACCCAGTTTAATCCCTAACACTGTCCAAGAGGAGAGGTTCATGCTTGGAGAAAATTAAAGCTCTAAAAAGAGTTGCCTTGAAGTTTCAGCCCCATTAATAACTGACACCCACATGCAGCTTCTCCATCAATATGCCATCAAGTTTCTATTTCTACTTGCTGATCTCCTCCACCATCTGAACCAACCCTCAGCCCTCTCAGTACTTAATACATTCATTGACTTGTTTGTCCTGGTGTTCAGTTCAGTTCATTTCAGTCGCTCAGTCGTGTCTGACTCTGCAACCCCATGAATTGCAGCATGCCAGGCCTCCTTGTCCATCACCAACTCCCGGAGTTCACTCAGACTCACATCCATCAAGTCGGTGATGCCATCCAGCCATCTCATCCTCTGTCATCCCCTTCTCCTCCTGCCCCCAATCCCTCCCAGCATCAGAGTCTTTTTGCATGAGGTGGCCAAAGTACTGGAGTTTCAGCTTTAGCATCAGTTCTTCCAATGAACACCCAGGAATGATCTCCTTTAGAATGGACTGGTTGGATCTCCTTGCAGTCCAAGGGACTCTCAAGACTCTTCTCCAACACCACAGTTCAAAAGCATAAATTCTTTGGAGCTCAGCTTTCTTCAGAGTCCAGCTCTAACATCCATACATGACCACTGGAAAAACCACAGCCTTGACTAGATGGACCTTTGTTGGCAAAGTAATGTCTCTGCTTTTCAATATGCTGTCTAGGTTGGTCATAACTTTCCTTCCAAGGAGTAAGCGTCTTTTAATTTCATGGCTGCAATCACCTTCTGCAGTGATTTTGGAGCTCCAAAAAATAAAGTCTGACACTGTTTCCACTGTTTCCCCATCTATTTCCCATGAAGTGATGGGGCCAGATGCCATGATCTTCGTTTTCTGAATGTTGAGCTTTAAGCCAACTTTTTCACTCTCCTCTTTCACTTTCATCAGGAGGCATTTTAGTTCCTCTTCACTTTCTGCCATAAGGGTGGTGTCATCTGCGTTTCTGAGGTTATTGATATTTCTCCCGGCACTCTTGATTACAGCTTGTGCTTCTTCCAGCCCAGCATTTTTCATGGTATACTCTGCATAGAAGTTAAATAAGCAGGGTGACAACATACAGCCTTGACAGACTCCTTTTCCTATTTGGAACCAGTCTGTTGTTCCATGTCCATTTCTAGCTGTTCCTTCCTGATCTGCATACTAGTGTTATATACACACTAATAAGATGTTTATAGGTGTAAACTGATTAGTACTAAACTCTAAGTCTTAAGTATTATTCACTGCTATATTCCCAACCTCACCCAGTGGCAGGCACATAGTCAGTCTTCATTAAGGATTTATGAAATAAATGATCTTGCAGAGCAGAAGCAGGTCTTTTACTCTTGTGCTTCTCAAACTGGGGCGAGAAGCACCCTGGGTATTTGCCTCACATTCTTGGACTTGCAAGAAGACACGATAAGCACGTGCACCTCTTTGAAGCATAAATGTGACTTGATTTTAGGTCATTTAAAATATGTTATGTTATACTACTGCTAAGTCACTTCAGTCGTGTCAGACTCTGTGCGACCCCATAGATGGCAGCCCACCAGGCTCCACCATCCCTGGGATTCTCCAGGCAAGAACACTGGAGTGGGTTGCCATTTCCTTCTCCAATGCATGAAAGTGAAACGTGAAAGTCAAGTCGCTTAGTTGTGTCAGACTCTTAATGACCCCATGGACTGCAGCCTACCAGGCTCCTCTATCCATGGGATTTTCCAGGCAAGAGTACTGGAGTGGGGTGCCATTGCCTTCTCCAAATATGTTATGGGGGAGGGATAAATCATGAGTTTGGGATGAATACTCATACACTATTATATATAAGACAAATAACCAACAAGGGCCTACTGTACAGAGGAAACTCTAATATCCTATGATAACCTATATGAGAATAGAATCTAAAAAGAATTAATTTAAGTATATATAACTAAATCACTTTGCTGTACACCTGAAATATACATTTGTTAGTCAACTATTCACCAATTAAAAAAAAAAACTTGTCATAATGTTAAAGCCAACTTTGGTCTACTGCAAAAACAGAAAACAAAGTTCACATAAATGTTGCAGCTAAGATGGTACCATTAGAAGGGAGGGAATGTACCATTCTCCTTTACCTTCCCTATGGATCTATATTAACTCTTGGTTGTCCCAGTAATACTAAGTGCAACCAGTTACCAGACAGAAAATGCGAAAGACACTTAAACTCATTCACAGATTCATACAAAGAACTGTATGTCCAAGTTCAAGGATAATAACTCTTATGAAGTCATATGGAGATTGTTTTCACTGCTTCCTCTCAGAAGCATGACAAAGAGAATTAGACCATGTATGCATGTGTACGTGCTAAGTTGCTAAGTTGTGTCTGACTCTTGCAATCTGATGAACCATAGCCCACCAGGCATCTCTATGGGATTCTCCAGACATGCTGGAGTGGGTTGCCATGCCCTCCACCAGGGGATCTTCCTCACCCAGGGATTGAACCATGTATAGAATCATGCAAATGTAGGTAGCTTTACAGAGATAATAAAGTAAAATATGCAATGGCTTTTAATTTATAAGAGGAAATCGGGTTAAAACCTGCTTAATGTTTCATAAAATTAGTTGCAGATGGTAAGACCTCACGGATCAGCTCTCCTGACCCTTACTGATATTTTAAAAATATATACTTCTGGATCAATTCAGGAATAATATCTCCATTACTGCTCTAAATTTTGTTCCAATGGTTAAATATTCCTATCAGTGTTAACAGATAGATCCCCACATTTACCCTCTGCTACCCCTTGAACATTTCTCTTCTGTTAAGCCACATCACTGTATTGTGGCAGATTCCTAACTGAAAACTATTCCTCTGAGATAGCCTACATAAAGCACAGTTGCTTCCTACTTGTCTGTCTTTCATGGGCCAGATAGTCTGACTCAATTTAGAAGTTCATTTTAAAATTATTTCTTTGTTTTCAATAGCATTCAGGCTGACTGTGATTTATGGCTCCATGTCATTCACACTTCATCTTCATCATTTACCACAGTGATTTTAGACAAGGTTCTACTAGATTAGAAAGCCATTGTCTATGTTTGTGGCAGCAATATGGTTATGACTCAATTATTAACCATTATGTGTTTTGAGGATATGCTGTGGTTGTGTTAGTCGTATTTATTTGTCTCCTGTCTTTTGTTTTACGCCAAAAACTAACTTTAGGCACAGCTTTCTTTTTTTCTAACTATTCTGATTTCTGTGCATTTTATATTTTAGATTTGTCTCCAGAATAGACTCATGCCATCACATCTGCTTCAAAATCTTTTCAATTTGTCCTCTGTGTTTATTCATGTTTACTATGAATTTGACTTCCAATCGTCTGCTACCCATAAAAATCAAGGACATGCTAGCACTTGATGTTTACTGAATTCTTACTATCAGGAAGATCTTCATAGAGATACTCTGTTTCAAAATGTATCTATGAAGAAATAAAATAGCTTAAATCCTGTACTTGTGTATTAATCCAAACTACCTCACTCTCTCTCTGCATACGCAGCAAGGTTGAGTAGGAACTCATCTGTGCCATTCAAACTTGTATCAGGGAAATAAACTGAGGTAATTCGTGACTACTTGAAGCTGAGTGGTTTTGTTGAAATGCAGAATACATTGAAAAACATGACTTTGTCTGTCGTGGCAATCACTGTTTTATATAAGTAAAAAAAAAAAAAGAAAGATAAATTTTCATCTGATAAAAACAGATTTACAATACGAAGAATGAGCTGTAGAATTATGGTTGACATAAAAAGCAGATGTCACATACTTAAAGAGAACTGTCCCCTGTATAGTCCAATGAGGTATTAATTTACAGAAGCATAATGTGGGCAAAATTTGTAAGCCACAAGGGATAAATCCAAGAGACTTTTGAGGCATTTAACATAGTTACATAAATCAGCCTAAACTGAAATTTTCCTTCAGACATTTCCAGTAGCAAACTAGGCAAAAGACACTCTAATGGCCCCAGACCAGTTTAAAAAAATCAGGGTTATGTTAGCGTATATGAAAAGAACTCAGCAATAATTTTAAAACATAATTGGCAATCAGACCCATTAACTTTTGTATGTGTTCAGGGCATCAAAGATATATTTACAAAATTTGTTTTTTGAAATCATTCTCAAAAGGTATAACCTAGGAAATGGAGAATATGTCAACATATATAATCAGTTGATTGTCATAAGATATATTATCATTTTGACTTTCAAAATACAAATTAACAATCCAGGAAAAAACAATTTGGATAACTTTTTGAAACATAAAAATTTGAAACAACAATCCAAAAAGAAAACCCAAAGCATATAAAAGATGCTAAACTTTTACTAATAATGCAAATTAAAATCAACTTTGAAACACCACTTTACATTTCTCAGCTTTATTAAATATATATTTTAAGTATTGGTAAAATTATAGCAAATCAAATCTTTTACAAGACTAGTATGAGTGTAAATAGGTACGTTGTTTAGTCGCCCAGTCATGTTCAACTCTTTGCGACCCCATGGGCTGCAGCTCACCAGGCCTCCCTGTCCCTCACCATCTCCCAGAGTTTGCCCAAGTTCATATTCATTGCATTGGTAATGCCAGCCAGCCAACTCATCCTCTGACACCTTCTTCTCCTTCTGCCCTCAGTCTTTCCCAGCATCAGGGACTTTCCCAGTGAGTTGTCAGATGACCAAATACTGGAGCCTCAGTTTCAGGGTCAGTCTTTCCAATGAATACTTAGGGTTGATCTCCCTTAAACTGACTGGTTTGATCTCCTTGCTGTCCAAGGGACTTTCAGGAGTCTTCTCCAGTACTATTTAGAAGGCATCCCCTCTTTGGCATTCTGCCTTCTTCACGCCAGCTCTCACAACTGTATGTGACCACTGGGAAGACTATAGCCTTGACTATATGGACCTTTGTGGCAGGGTAATGTCTCTTATTTTCAACACACTGTCTAGGTGTGTCATCACTTTCCTGCCAAAAAGCAATCATCTTCTGATTTCATGGCTCCAGTCACTATCTGCAGTGGATTTGGAGCCCGGGAAGAGCAAATCTGGCACTATTTCCTTTTCCCTTCTATTTGCCATGCAGTAATGGGGCCGGATGTCATGATGTTAGTTTTCTTTATTATTTAGCCTTAAGCCTGCTCTTTCACTCTCCTCCTTCACCCTCATCAAGAGGCTCTTTAGTTCCTCTTCTTTTTCCCATTAGAGTGGTATCATCCACATATCTTAGGTTGTTGATGTTTCTCCTGCCTGTCTTGATTCCAGCTTGTAATGCATCCAGCCTGGCATTTCTCATGAAGTGCTCAGCGTATAGTTTAAACAAACAGAGTGACAGCAGACAGCCCTGTTGTACTCCTTTCTCAATCTTGAACCAATCAGTAGTTCCATACAGGGTTCTAACTGTTGCTTCTTGACTTGCATACAGGTTTCTCAGGAGACAGGTAAGATGGTCTGATACTCCCATCTCTCTTAAGAGCTTTCCACAGTTTGTCATGATCCACATAGTCAAAAGCGTTGGCATAGTCAATGAAACAGAGATAGATGTTTTTCTGAAATTCCCTTGCTTTCTTTACAATCCAGTGAATGTTGGCAATCTAATCTCCAGTTCTTCCATTCCTAAACCCAGCTTGGACATCTGGAAGTTCTTGATTCTCATAATGCTGAACCCTAGCATGCAAGATTTTAAGCATGACCTTATTAGCATGGAAGATGAGTGCAATTGTCCAGTGATTAGCACATTCATTAATATTACCTTTCTTGGGAATTGGGATGAGGATTGACCTTTTCCATCCTGTGACCACTGCTGGGTCTTCTAGATATTCTGACATAATAAATGCAACACCTTGACGGCATCCTCCTTTAGGGATCTGAATAGTTCTGCTGGAATTTCATTGCATCCACTAGCTTTATTAACAGCAGTGCTTCTTAAGGCCCACTTGACTTTGCTTTCCAGAATGTCTGGCTCTGGGTGACTAACCACCCCATCATAGTAATCTGGTACATTACGATTTTTATACAGTTTTTCTTTGTATTCTTTCCATTTCTTCTCCTCCTCTTCAGCCCCTACTAGGTCTCTACCATTTTTATCCTTGATTGTTCCCACCTTTGGGTGGAATGCTCCCTTGATGTTTCCAATTTTCCTGAAGAGCTCTCTAGTCTTTCCCCTTCTGTTGTTTTCTTCTATGGTTAAGCACTGTTCATTGAAGAAGGCCTTCTTGTCTCTTCCAGCTAGTCTTTGGAACTCTGTGTTTAATTAGATGCACTTTTCCCTCTCTCCCTTGCTTTTTGCTTCTTGTTGTTCTTCCACTATTCATAAAGCCTCCTCAGATAACTACTTTGCCTTTTTGCTTTTCTTTTTCTTTGGGATATCTTGTTTGCTGCCTCCTATACAGTATTATGGACCTCTTTCCAGTTTTTCAGGCACACTGTTAACTAGATCTATTCCCTTAAATCTAATGCAAATTCATTCGGGATTTGATTTAAGTCATACCTGGCTGGCCTAGTGTTTTTTCCAGTACTCTTTAGTTTAAGCTTGAATTTTGCTATGAGAAGCTGCTGATCTGAGCCACAGTCAGCTCCAGGTCTTGTTTTTGCTGACTGTATACAGCTTCTCCATCTTCAGCTACAAAGAATGAAATCAGTTTGATTTTGGTGTTGACCATTTGGTGATGTCTGTATGTAAAGTCATCTTCTGCGTTGCTGAAAAAGGGTATTTGTTATGATTAGGAGAATTACCAATAGCCCCAGAATGAATGAAGTGGCTGTCCAAGGCAGATACAATGCTCAGTTGTGGATATATCTGGTGATGAAAGTAAAATCCGACACTGCAAAGAACAGTATTGTATAGGAACCTGGAATGCTAGGTCCATGAATCAAGGAAAATTGGACATAAATAGGTATACTTCACTGGAAAAAATTTGGAAAATCTAGTGATGTGGCAAAGATATAAATCCTATGAGTGAGCAGCAATTCCCCTCCTAGGTTTAAAGGGTGCATTAAAAATACTAATGTTAAAATATCTAATGCAGAAATACTTGTATTTGTTAAAAAGTTGGAAAATATTTTATGTATTCTTTGTATGTATTAAAATGATACACAGCAGCCAAAATGAATGTGCTAGAACTCTAAATAAATCCAGTGTTTGATTACACTTTTGTTAGGAGTAGTTTAATAAAGCTGAATAAAAATGTCACATCCGTTTCTGTATTTCCATTAAGATGCCAATTCTGTCACCATATGTGACTTGATACCAGTTGATATTTTGCTTTTCCTTTTCCTACAGATGAAAGCCTAGTGGAGATTAATCCAAATGTCAAAAAAATAAAATAAAAGGAATAACTGAGAAGAGCTAAGTCCTTTGTAGGATGAGCATCCTTCAGCAAATCTCCCTATGTTAATTTAGTGTGCGTGCTAGTTTAGACATTCACACAGACAAACACACACCCATCTTGACTATCAACCCCTTCTCTCTGAAGAATGAGAAACTTTCTCTGGCTCAGGGCTGAGTTACTCATCGTCTTCGTAGTGATTCTGTATTGCCCTCTTTTACCTTCAGTACATGTCTTTTATGCTCTGTGCTTGTAAAGATCACACAGAACTATTGCATTTACTAAGTCTCATTATGAATGTCTAATAGCTTTGTATCCTAAATGAAAGAATCTCTGCCCCTGCTGCTTATTCCTTACTTGTGTTTCTATCTTTGTGCAGATACAAAGTCACAGAGACCAAAGGTATTCAGCACAGAAGAGGTGCGAATTCAGATATCACAGAGGTAGGAAAATAATTTAAATACACGATGTTGGCCAGAGGTAAAGGGAAAAATATGTTCCTTCTTTTAGGCACAGTTAGGTTCAGGCTGTTTTGGGGAAGTGAAAATACAGATTCTGTATTATCAGATCCTCCAATTGTTCAAAGGATACAAAAAAAAAAATCTAGGTCTTCATGTTAAATCTCTTGAATTTTAAAAGTTGGCAGCTAATTTAACATATAATTGGAATCCTGTTTGGGCTAAACCAAACAGCTCTGCAGCCATAATTAGCCCCTGGGCTGCCAGTTGGAGATTTCTATTCTATACACTATGGAAACTGCTGATGAAGAGAAAGCAAGTTATCCTTGGATGAAAAAAAAAAAAAAGAGCAAAAAATAAAAAACCTCAACAACCAAAATAGTTTGTTTTCTTAAAACAGTCAGCAGAACTCATCAGTTCTTCAGAAGTACACGTGCAAAGAGTAGTTACAGATGCCACTTGGAAGAGAGCCCCAGGAAGCCATCAGAGCCTCTGCTTCAGAACTGTGTTTCGGGCTTGATCCTCATCACCCACTGAAAGTGTAAGCAGCTTTTAGTAAGGAAGAGCTCTCTGCAGGAGACTCTTCCAGAATAAGTGACCAGCATTCTTCCCAAGCTTCTCTTCAGTAATCTTGTGAACAAATAGCATCTAAAGAAAGATCTCACAGGAGCTGACAAGCCTGCGTGCAGTGGGAGATAGTTGTGAGTCTGACCCTCTATCACAATGATTAACTGAGATTCCTTCCCCTTTTCCCTTTAAAAACCTTCACGGCTGAGCAGAATCTTCAGAGTTGGTTTTCAGGACACAAGTATGCTTTCTTCCCAGATTGCCAGCTTTACTGATTAAAACAACTTTTCTTTCTACCAACGGTTGTCTCAAGTGACGGTGTTTGAGCAGCGAGCAGCTGAACCTGAATATGGTAACAGAAGTATTAAATCAGAGGTGGGATGACCCCTAGATCAGAGGGAAAAAGAGGTGGTTCTAGATAAGTGGCTGATCTAGATGACCCTTCTACCTCTGTCATTAAACAAGTGTCTGTTTTTTTCTATTGTTGTTTTCATTTTTAAAAATACTCTTGGGTATTTAGACATATTTGCTACAATCCCTGAAACAACTTCTTTGGAAACAATTTAAATGTCTAAAAGTAGCAAAGTATTTATGTTAATTGCTACAGATATCAAGTGAAATATGAGGCTAGTGTTAAATCAATCATTATAAAATCTATATTCAGGGTGAAAAGTATTAAGAGTGTTAAAAGAAAAGAAGTAGGATTTTATATTATGATTACAACTATATAAACTGTATAAAAACATCAACTTATTATTTTTTTTGCTTATTTTTAATTGAAGGATAATTGCTTTACAGCATTGTGTTGGTTTCTGCCAAACATCAACATGAATCAGCCATAAATATACATATGTCTCTTCATTCTTAAACCTCTCTCCCAGGTCCCTCCCCATCCCACCTGCTAGGTTGTTACAGAGCCCCTGTTTGAGTTCCCTGAAGCAACAGCAAATTCCCATTGGCTATCTATTTTACACATGGTAATGTATATTGCCATGTTCAGCTCATGATTATCATAATTGTTTTAAGGTACTGGAATTAATGGTCACTTTTTTTCCCTTCTAAATTTTCTGTTATATAGTTATATTATTTACATAATTAAAATTATTTCAAACCAATGTTTAAAATTAAACCTCCTTTTTCAGAACTATGATTATAAGTAGAAGGATTATCACTCCTCCCACTCCCCTCAGCACCCAAGGTGTTTCAGTAAATCTCTCTTTAGGTAGACGATAGAGGAACCTCCAGTTATCTGCTTTCTATATTCTCACAGCAGGATTCATCAGAATCTTATCAAGAAAGGTCTTCATGATTGAAAAGTCCCTGGAAGATATTTCATGATGCTATGGTTTCAGATCTCTTCTCTGTTTTCCCACAAACTTTCTCTGGAGTCTTATAATCCACATTTGCATCAAACACCACTCAAACCATGTGGGAGGAGGGGAAATTGGCTTCCTTTAATACTGACACGTCTGTGACTTTCCTTGCTTTCTATTTCTAGGTGAAAGAAACACAATTTGGTGACATTTGTGAGCTATCATGTTCATAAGACAACAATCTCAATGGGCAAAAGAGTAAAAGGAAGTTCAACAAAGTATGGTCTTAACTCAGTCTTTGCTTTACCTGCTTCAAATGTTAAAATTCACCCTTAGCCAAGTGACATGGCAGCCTTCCACTATTCCCATTAGTTTGAAAAAAATTTTATTTGCACAGGAATGGCATGGTTGATGCATAAGTTGTTTTCATATATATGCATTCCCATGTGTATTTGAGTAAGTTAGTTAAAATCTAGGATGTATTCTGAGCACTGGTTCCAGATTAGATTACTATTCATGGCAAATAATTGGGAGTGGGGGTGAGGAGGAAGTACTATTGAGCATCTGCTATCTCCTAAGATTTTTACATGTATTACCTCCTTTAATACATAAAACAGTCCTGCTTGGTAGGATTATTATCTTAAATTTACAAAGGAGGAAACAAGATCATGAAGTCAAATAACTTGCCTAAACACAAAAAGCAAATATATGGTATAAATAAGATTTAATACCAGGTCTATCTGATTTTAAAACTCACACATGTTTAATTCTATTTGGCCTTCTTGACTGCAATCTTTTGAAAACCTGTTCTAAATTAAGAAAGTAAGTCCCTTATTTAGAGCTGCATGTATCATGTCAATATTTTGGAAACTATAGCATGCTTTCGTTTTCCTTAAGTGCTATGATCTGGTAAACAGCCAATAAAAGTGGGATGCCTACCTCATCCACTGCTTTAAGCAAATAAATGTTCTCAAAGGGCTCTCAGTGCAAGGGAGGAAAAATTTTCTTCTATCCTTTTAGGTTAAGAATTAAACTGACATAAAACAGGTTAACAGAAAAGAAGTATACCTACTTATTTAACATTTTTGTGTGAACACAAGAGTCCTCAGAAGGAAAATGAAGAACTGAAGAAATTGCTGCCCAAAAGCTTATATACCTTTTACACAAGTAATGATAAACTGGGGACATGTGACAAGACAAAGGGACTTGGGCTAGGAGCAGTTAAGTGTGAGACAGTACGTCTCTCTGGACAAGTCCATTTCAGTGTCAAATTCCAGTTTCTGGTGATAAAAATGTTCTTTCTGGTACAGAGAGGACTTCTTTCTCATAGAAAATTTTATGACCAACCTGCTTTTAGACAGAAAAAGTGGAGGTCAGAGAGCCCCTCCTGCATCTATTGTATCTTAAATGTGTTTAGCTTAAAATAATCAATATGTCACAGTTGCGTGTTTTGTGGTGGGGGCACATTTTGATCCTCATCACTGGCTTTTATGTTCTGCTTTTTTGAAACTGTGCAAGCAGGATGTGATGGTTCAACCATTTGTGTTTGCTTGTAAACCAAGTAAGATGATGTTCAATTCAAGGTTTCACAAGAGTATTTTAAAAGCCAAGCAAATAAAGAAAGCTAGTCTCTTAGCATGCCTAGTGTTTTTCCTTTCCCTTTTCTTAGTTTTTTTTTTTTTTACAAGAAGTCAATATGGTAATAACCCTGGCAAAACAGACAAAATCCCTACAACTGGAATCTAGGCTCAAAATCATTATGAAACACAGATGTGGTCATGTTTCCCAGAGCGTGGCTCTGGTTGAAATGCTCTCTTTCCAGCTAGAGAGTTTCAAAAAATGCATATTCAGTCAAACAAAAATTCTTCCAAGTTATCTTAAGGGGTTATACATTATAAAAGCTTTTTAAAAATCTAAAAAATCTACTGGAGCTATTATTGAAATAATATCTATCTAGTTCTCAACATAGATGCAAAGAGAGGTAGCGATACTGATGCAGATAGAGTTAGATAGAGATACAGATATCACACACCACACACACACACATACACACACAGACAGTCACACACATTAGTGGGTCCAGTAATCTGGAACTCATCTCTTGCTTTCAAAGACAATAGTACTGGCATATCTAAACTAGCCAAGTCATACACCTGCTTTAAGATGATAAAGGGTGATTCTATTAGTGTTTATTAAAATGACCTCTGGATCAGGTATGGGGTGAAACAATCGCAGCATAAGGATCCAAGAACCTCAGTGAGATAATGAGTCTACCAAATGCTACGCATATGCCAATTGGTTTGTTGACAAGTACAGTGGTAAAAGTGTATAGGGGAGTATTGGGTAATAATTTTTCATCCAACACTTCAGAAGTCAATCTTCATGTTCCCACAACTGGCAGACTACAAAGGCTGGTCACTCCTAGCACCTTGCTAGATAAACATGTCCTAGTAGGCATTTTAACTCTAAAAAAAGTTACAAAAATAGCTATGGAAGCTGGTCACCAGTTAAGAATTAAAGATGACTTGTTGACCATATGACTTGACTTTATCCAGCATAGGATGAAAACAGACTCCACTCAGCCCTGGTATCCTATGGATGCATTGCTATTGTACCAATTTTCCCCTCATTTTGTAGATTAGCAGATTGCCAGTGTTCAGCATTGTAAGAAGTTGCTATTTTCCAAATTATATGAAGACTGGAGAGCTCTATGATTATCCTTTATGTTCCTCAGGATCCTGTCTGCAGCCTTGGGATCAGGCTCCTGAGAGAACACTGAATGGTTTGTACAGTTAAAATGACCACACCATGAGCTATAGCAAATCATGGTTCGAGCAGTATTTCTGGTAATCACTTAAAAACTCAATAAGAATAATGTTCACAGTTTATTATAGTTGTTCTATTAATAGAACTGATGCACCCTTAAAGAAATAATATCCTTTTTGAATAGGTCATTGACTATGTAATATTCCAAGTGCCAGGAAACCACAAGCATTTGAATCTTGGTTCTCCAATCTTTTGGATTTAAAACTCTCTAACCTGCCTTAAAGTCTACAAAACGGCTTATTCTTTATTGGTTACTTCAGCCTTCATGGACTTTGTAATTATCCTAATTCCACAGCAATTACTCTTAGTGCCACTGATTTAATAACTTACTCATGGCTGCTTTCTATTCACACTTTCCATTGTGATTTAAGGTCTCCTGAGATTTCAAATTCCCGAGTGGAAGTCAGCTTCTAGGACATGTTTTTGGGTAACAGTTTGTCACCAAACACTATCTTGATTTCACAATATGTGCTTAGTAAATGGCTATTAAATAAATCTTTTGGGTTGGACAAAAACACAAATGGCAAACCTTCTTTTCTTCATTTGGTGTAACAGAAAAAAATGTGTAGTGGGATGTTGAGAGGAACTTTTCCTATTGTTTTAAAATTGCCTCTAAAGGAGGGATTTTTATATAAATGAACAACTAGTTAATATTTTAGGCTGTATCATTTATACTTTACTTTTTACAGCTCTTTAAAAACTATTCACAGCTCACAAGCCATACAAAAACAGGCCACAAATCATATTTGTATTGTGGGTCATAGCTAGTCAATCGTGTTCTCCAGCACACAGACAAAACAACATGTGCTCAGCACTCTCAGTAAAGAGCCCCCAATAATAGGGATCAGACTACTGTCTTCAGGGATCCACTAAAGGGAGCAAAATCTACACAATTCCTTATCTAATTGCTTAGCTCTTGTTTACCTATCTCTCCATTATTTATTCATCTATTTTTGGCTTCCCAGGTGGCTCAGCTGTGCAGAACCCACCTGCGGCAAAGGAGATGCAGATACGATCCCTGGGTCAGGAAGACCCACTGGAGAAGGGAATGTCAAGCCACTGGGAAATCCCATGGACAGAGGAACTTGGTGGACTATAGGCCATGGGTTTGCAAAATAGTCAGATACTATTTACCAACTAAAAAATAAGAACAGCGTTCATCTATTTATCTATTATCTATAAACCAATCACCTATATATGTAGCAGTTATCTATCATTAATCATTTATAACCAAGCAAAACTCAGTTATCCATTATCATTTATTTATCATCTGTCTATTTAAAAGACTCTGGTATGGAAAGGGAGAGTGGGAGTCTTCAGTATTCTTGGTCTGGGCCTCATGGGGAATGCTACATTAGTCTGAAAAGATTATTTCACACTTTCTCTAAAGAGTGAGGGGTGCCTGGGCATAGAGACTCCAAGACAATCTCTCATGGAGACTGAAAGATGCCTTCAAAAATGAACGCTGCATCTTCATTACATTTAGATGTCTGCTTAGTTAGTAAACTTGCTGATTTACTTTGATCTATACTATGTGAACAAAAGAAGAGAATTAGAGGGGAAAATGGATAAAATTCTCATGGATATAACCAGCATGTTGACATCCCACCTGGGATCTAGGAGTAGGAATTAGTGTATCATACTTCTAGGGGGCAGGAAATGGAGCAGAAAAAAGACAACATAAAAGCCAGCTTACCCATGGAGAGCTATGCAGTTGAAAACCTTGCAATGAATTGCAAGGAACCTACCCTTGTCCCAACAGGAGCCGGCATGACCTGGCTGGCATCACAGCCCTAACACCTGGTCATGGTAGTCAGAGAGGAGATGGCTACCAATAGAATGAGGACCACACCTGGAGTTAGGTAAGTCTGGAGATGCTCACTATTTTCTCTCAATCTCCTCCTTAGTACCATCAACACAGAAAGATCTACATTTTGTAGAAAATGGTGCAAGATGTATTTGAGAAGAATCCACTGGCACACACACTCTCCAAGCAGTCACTATCCCAACTGAATCCTGTCCTGGAGGTAGGAGAAGAGATGCATTTTAAATCAAGCTTGAGATTCATTTTTCAACTAGACTGAGCATTGACAACTATCCAAAATCTTACTAAGGGAAAAGAAAAGGGATTTGATAGAGCATAGTTGAAAGCAGCAACTAGATTAACAAAAATGATTTTTCATGTCTGTACCCCACTGAGTAGAACCGTAAACATTTTCTTTCTTTTCCTTCCTTTCTGTCTTTTTTTTTTTTTTAATCTTCTGATAGATGTGTCCATAGGTATTTGGCTTCAAGTTTTTCATGAAATCTATTTATCAGTGCTCAGACCTGAAGTTTGTTAGGAGATGGATTATCTCAGTTGACTCCCCAGAAGCAAACCTGTGAGTATGAGTCCAGTTTAAGTGATTTATTAAGAAAGCGCTTCCAGGGGAAGCCAGCCTGGGAATAGGAAAAGAAGTGGCGAAAGCAGGACAGGAAAGAGAAGGGAGCCATGCAAGGGACTGAACTCAGACAGAGTCTCCCAAAGGCCACCTTCATCCTGATCTTGCAGGAAACTATGGACTGTGTATTCTGCCCCTACTAGTATTCACCCAAGTCAAAGCTGCTGTCATACTCCCACACCTGCAAGTCACTAGTTAAGTCCACCCTTAGGGACTATAGCCCAAATTTCTGGTTCTCAGTCCTCCAGGAGCCCATGGGAAGTCCTCCAGCGGGAAAAGAAAATTGTGAAAACAATATCCATTCCATCTCCACAAAGTTCTAGTGTTAGAAAGTGCCCCCTTAAATTAAACTGAAATTTCCATTCATCTAATTTCAACCTTAGCTGCTCCTGGAACGACACGAACTTGGACTGTTCTTGAGTTAATTCATTTGGCCAAGAAAGCTAAAAACTTTCCCTTAAATTAAAGTCATATTCAGTACAGTTCAGTTCAGTCGCTCAGTCGTGTCCGACTCTTTGCGACCCCATGAATCGCAGCACGCCAGGCCTCCCTGTTCATCACCAACACCCGGAGTTCTCTCAGACTCACGTCCATCGAGTCGGTGATGCCATCCAGCCGTCTCACCCTCTGTCGTCCCCTTCTCCTCCTGCCCACATTACCAGAGACTACATGCTCAAACATTCAGCAACACATTAGGCCGAATATTTTCTGTGCCTTGACTGGAGCAAGTCTTCGATGAAGAGGAAGCCAGAGCATTCACAGAGCAGTCCAAACTGTATGTTCCCTTCAAAATCAGTCTCTTGAGTCAGATCTATAGCTCCTGGCTGGTTGATCCCCAGACCTCATTTGTTGGTGTTCAAAACAAAGTCTGGATTTCATTAACTGGGTTGAGCTGAGGCTGGGGTTGGACAATCACATTTTAAAAATTTGTTTAACTTGGGGGTGAAAGTTGTTGCTGAGAGTACAAAGCACAAAGTAAGTCATTTTTAAAAACTCTCACTTGCATTAAGGACTTAGAACAAAACACTACACAGGGAGCAAGACCAGGGCCTCTGTTTGAATTGTACTAGCAGCTCCATGAAAAAGGATGCCCTTTGTGCTAATGGCTTTGAGTAACAGTGTGACAAGCAGCAGAGTGAAGGTATGGCTCCCTGGTTCATACCTGTCATCCAGCAGACGAACGTTCAGTGCAGCATTATGCATAATAATCAACATGTGGAAACAAACTAATGTCCATCAAGAGAAAAATGAATAAAGAAAATGTGTTATATACATATAATGTACTTATTCAGCCTTAAAAGGAAGGGAATCTTACAGTGTGCAACAGCATTAATTCCACTTACATGAGGTATCCAGAACTATAAAAATACATACAAAGGCAACAAAAGCAAAAAAAATAATAATAATGGAATTATATCAAACTAAAAGGCTTCTGCACAGCAAAGGAAGCCATCAATAAAATGAAAACGCAGCCTAGGAAATGGAAGGAAGATATTTGCAAACCACACATCTGATAAGGTTACTATCCAGAATATAAAAGGAGCACATACAACTCAGTATCAAAATAACCAAATAACCCAGTTTTAAAATGGGCAAAGGACCTGAACAGACATTTTTCCAAAAAAGATATACAGTCAACAGGTACATGAAAATGTGCTCAATATTTCTAATAACCAGGGGAAATACAAATCAAAATCACAATGATACATCAACTCACACCTGTTAGTATGTCTACTATCAAAAATGATAACAGATAGGAGTGTCAATGAAGAGCAATTCAAAAGGAATCCTTGTGCATTGTTGGTGGGAATGTAAACTGGTGTAGCCACTATGGAAAACAGTATGAGTTTCCTCAAACAATGAAAAGTAGAATTACCGTATGATCCAACAATCTCACTCCTTGGTAAATATCCCAAGGATATGTGTGTATATATATCTATAACCATGGATATATAACAAAACCATGATTTCAGACCATGATCTCAAAAAGATTTCTGTGCTCTCATGTTCATAGCAGCATTGTTCACAACAGTGAAGGTATAGAAACAACCTAAGTGTCCATTGACAGATATATGAATAAAGGAAATGTGGCGTGTGTAGACAATGGGATATTTATTGTTTGGTCCTTAAAAAGAAAGAAATCCCATGGTTGGCAATAACATGAATAAACCTGGAGGGCATTATGCTAGGGGGAAAAAAAACAGATCAAGGGAACACAAATACTGCATGGTTATCACTTTTATATGGAATTTTTAAAAAACTGAACTCATAAAAACAGAGTAGAGAAGTGGTTGCCAGGGGATTCAGGGCAAATGAAATAGGGAGATGTTGTGCCCTTTGGTAAAAGGGCACAAACTTTAAGTTATAATGTGAATAAGGACTGAGGATCTAATGTATAACATGGTGACTATATTTAATAACACTACTGATAACTGAAGTTTGCTAAGAGAGTAGAACTGAAACATTCTTATATAAAAAAAGTAGATACAGAAAGGTATATGTATGAGGTGATCCACGTGTTAATGAACTTGAAGGGGGTAGCGAATCCTTTCACAATGTACACGCACATAATTAATCACATTGTATACTTTAGATATCTAGTAATTTGTCAATTATACTTCAATAAAGCTGAAAAAAACAAGGATAATGGGAAGGATAGTTTTCAAAGAGAACTAATATTTGTTAACCATTCATTATGAAAGTTATGAATTAAGTGCTGTCCATTTATAGGCTATGAGTCTTGGCTTCCATCAATAAGGGCTACCAGGCTAAATGTGGGATACAGTGTTTGAACCCGAATAGTAATTGGCATAAGGGTGAGGCAATACAAAACAGCACTGAGCCTTCAACCTAGCACCCTCTGCTATACACCTGTCTAGCACCTGGCCCTAAGCTGTGCTCTAGGGAAAGGAAAGGACGCTGCTCTCCACAGAACACACTTTCAGGGCAGATCACTAGAGCACACGCCAGATAAACAGGATACAGTCAGTGAGGGTTCACATAGTCTATTCTGAGCTCAGTGGACAGCATTCAGTCAACTCTGTCCTATGAGCCCACGCACCAGCTGAAGATAGCGTAAGAAGTAAGGTGGTGATGAAGGGTAAGGCACTCATGGTCTGGAGAAAATCTAAGAAAAAGCACAGAAATGATAATCAGCTAGTTGCAAAGGTCCCTAGTGGGCTTACTGGTCTTCAGGGTAGAATGTGGGGAAAAGGTCGGAAGGGAAGCTGGACAAACAACTCTAAGAGCTGCTGATGAGCTTTGGGAAGGTCCTAGAGGACTTGGAGAAGCTTTAAAGGAACTGATTCAGTCTGGAACATTTCAGCAGCAAGTGGCCTTAAACCTGGCCCCAAATGAGTACAGTGGCTCCCATAACTGAAAATGTCATGAAAGAAAGAATTGGAGCAAAGAATGAATTAAAAGTTTAATACTCTCTCCCGCCAAATAAACAGAAAAACAAACCAAACCCCACAGAGAAGTAGAGAGTAGAAGGGTGGTAGCATGGGGCTATTGAGAGGTGGAGCCTGAGATTTTCTAACCAATGGCTCTAAAGTTCCAGTTAAGCAAGTATGTCCTAGAGATGTATTGAAAACACAGGACAGAATCGTTCACTCAAAAATTTATTAAGAGGGTAGATTTCATGTTAAATGTTTTTTTAATACAATTTAAAAGAAAAAAATAAAAGAAATTTCTATGGAAACCTCAGTGAGGAGTTTCAGAGGAGATCCCAGGGAAGGGCACCAGCAGAGATGTTTGCTCTACACCCGTATTTCCTTCTTCTTACAGACAAATAGGGTAATCTTCCTTCCATCTATCCTCTCAATTCCTGGTTGCCACACCCCAACAATCTAAAGCTATATAATTTGTCAAAGATAGCCACATATATTGATTTTCTTCCTTTCTCCCAGAATTGACCAATATCTATGTTTTTTATCCTATGATAAAAACCAGAAGGTGAATGAAGTGACATCTTAAAATTCCAATATTGCCTCATCCAAACAAACAAACAAAAAACATGCTTAAAAACTCCTCATAAGTAGTGACTTCTAATTCTACCCTAGAGCAAAGTATCTTTGCACAGCCCCAAATTGCTTCATCAAACGTACAGCAGCCTCAAAATCATTTCTTGCTTCCATTATTAGTGTGCAACCTTAGTCTGAATAGGAACAAATATATCTTTCTGTCTCCATGATAGTTTTTGTAATTGTGTTCCTACAGTCGTTTGTCTTCCTCCCCCACCCCCACTCCCATAATCACCTTGCCAACTGCTGTCTTAAGAAAAGTAGGGGTATCACAGACTATTAGGTGTTGGAAGGGGTCCTGGTGACAGTCCATTCACAAATGAAGAAGCTAAGATCCAGAAAGAATGAAGATTTACCCTGACACAGTCACACAATTATTAGCAACAGAAATACTTGGAAACAGGCTTCCCTGGTGGCTCAGATGGCAAAAAATCTGCCTGCAATGCAGGAGACATGGGTTTGATTTGGGTTGGGAGGATCCCCTGTAGAAAGGAATGGCTACCCACTCCAGTATTCTTACATGAAAAGAGGAGCCTGATGGGCTACAGTCCACGGGGTCACAAAGAGTTGGACATGACTGAGCAACTAACACACACACATAAGCTTGGAGACACCAACCTTTTAGAACATCCTCCACCAGACACACCACTTGTTTTGGTGGACTCTGTCTTAATAGGCCCTTTCCTTGATGATGCAGACTCCTACAGCACTCCATGATAGAACTGATGCTTTTGAACTGTAGTGTTGGAGAAGACGCTTGAGAGTCCCTTGGACTGCAAGGAGATCCAACCAGTCCATTCTGAAGGAGATCAGCCCTGGGATTTCTTTGGAGGGAATGATGCTGAAGCTGAAACTGCGGTACTTTGGACACCTCATGCGAACAGTTGATTCATTGGAAAAGACTCTGAGGCTGGGAGGGATTGGGGGCAGGAGGAGAAGGGTGAGGACAGAGGATGAGATGGCTGGATGGCATCACTGACTCGATGGACTTGAGTATGACTGAACTCCAGGAGTTGATGATGGACAGGGAGGCCTGGCGTGCTGCAATTCATGGTGTCGCAGAGTTGGAACCGACTGAGCGACTGAACTGAACTGAACTGAACTGAATTTTTATTGGAGTATATGTGCTTTACAGTGTTGTGTTTCTACTGTACAGCAAAATGAATCAACTATATGTATACATATATCCCCTCCCATTTGGACTTCTTTTCCATTCAGATCACCACAGTCCATTAATTAGAGGTCCCTGTGCTATGTCCATCAACAGAAGAATGGATTAAAAAGATGTGATACATACAAATGGAATATTAATCAGCCATAAAAAGGAACAAACTGGGTCAGTTATAGAGCTGTGGATGGACCTAGAGGGTGTACATGATAATTCTTGAAGAACACTGGGCACAGCTTCTATGTCCCTCTTGTGTTCTTGGGTATCTAGTGCTCCTTGTTTCATTCTCACTTGTATCGTAACTGATAGGCCCAAAAATATCATCACACCTTCTCTTCCAGGAACCACACAGCTGCTCTACTGAGAAGCACCTTGGGTGACACCTGTCTCTTTTCCATCTTTTCTTCTCTGTCCACCTCAAAGTTGCTCTTACATTCCCTATCCCTTGATTTCTGCCTTTCTCAAAACTGGCTGCAGACCTCAGCACGGTGTTTCAGCATCTGACTTTAACACAAGAAAATAGATCCTTTAACACAAGAAAATGTAAACAAACAAAAAGTACAAATGTGAAGTATTACATTCCAGAACCAATCAAAATTCTCCCAAGTCCTATTTCCAATTAAGTTATAGCCAGTTAGTCTCTAGATCTTCTCTTTCATCCTGAGACTGGAGTTTCCTAAAAGCCATGATGATTTTTCCCACTCTCTGCATTATGAACAGACATGTGTACTTTTTCCAGAAGCCTCCTGTCCCAAAAGATAACAGCAAAGAAGAAACTGGGGCCGAAAGACAGGGTGCTGTTATAAACGTGTGAAGTGAAGTGTTAGTTGCTCAGTTGTGTCAGACTCTTTGTGACCTCATGGACTATACCTCACAAGGCTCTTCTGTCCATGGAACTCTCCAGGCAACAATATTGGAGTGGGTTGCCATTTTCTTCTCCAAGGGATCTTCCAATCCAGGGATCAAACCCGGTTTCCTGCATTGCAGGCAGATTCTTTATTGTCTGAACCACTAAACATGTATTTCAGTAATCTTCAAGGGTACAGATGCTACAGCCTTTAGATATTGTTTATTCTCCTCACTAAAGAAAACTAGTGGTTTTTCTTTTTATGGTAGCAGTTTTATGAAATATTCTGACTTTAAAATAGGGGAAATGCAGCTTTTATACTTTCTTTTGGAATTTTGAAGGATATGTAAGTAGACTAGGCTCTGAGCAGTTCTGCCACAAACTTGTTTAAACCATTATTTACTACTGGAATCTTGGGAATCTTGAATGTTTATGCATATTAACATCCTAAACCATACATTCTTTGAATCATTTGTCTAATGTGAAGGAAGCATTGACTCACCGTAAATGTTTCTTTACTACAATTCCGCAGGCTTTCCTGCTCCTTCAGAAAATAACTTACCCACTGAAAAGTTTAGTTATAGTTAAAGTATATAGTTAAAGTGTATAGTGTTAGTTGCTCAGTCGTGTCAAACTCTTCATGACTCCATGGACTGGAGTCCTCCAGGCTCCTCCATCCATGGGATTTTCCAGACAAGAACATTAGAGTGGGTTGCCATTTCCTTCTCCAGGTTAAACTGTATAGTTACAATTAAAGTGAATAGATATAATGTTATTTGATCCATATTTTCTACATACCAGGCATTATGCTAAGTATTGTTATTCCCATTATAGAGACAAAATTTTAAATAAACAATGCATTCGTTAGGAAGTCTTTGATTTAAATTAGAGAAATTTCTATTCATAGTGGCTTAAGCAATTAAGGAACTTTTACTATCCAACAGAGCAGGATATCTTGAGGCAGAATGACTCTAAGGCTGATTAATTCATTGCTCAAGGACATAAACAACCAGAAATCTTTCTCTTAGTTCTCTCATTTTTAGCATTCCCATTTTGTCAAAAATCAGTTGACCTGAAGGTCACAAGTATGCCATGCAGAGACAACACAGAGCCAAAAAAGAGAAAAGAAATGTCTTCTCTGGCTTCTTTTCAAAACTGGAGTTTTCTAGAAGCTCCTATTATGAAAAAAAAAAAAAAAACAACAGATCCCCCATAATCAGCTATTACTATAGGCTGATAGCTAGAAAAACAAAAGTTAAAATCCCAACAAAATAATCTTAACCTCTTACTGGACCAACGGTAACCCCCTTCACATTTATAATCACATTATTTAAATACTATTTGAAAGTTTTCTTGATTATCACTACAATTTCTGCCCTTATTTTTCCTGCCATGAATTTCTGCTTTACCTTCCTGAGCACCATAAATCATCTTCCCCACACTGGCCATAAGGCAATTCTTAGCAGAGGTCTTTGCTTGTACCAATCTAGAAAACAAAGTCTATAATTTTGCTGTCTTACAAAAGTAGGGCTTTATGGGCATCCACTAACTGGCTGGTTTAACACTTCCTTTTCTCCTTCTGACAATGAATTCTTAATAAACAATAAGGTCTAATTCTAAATTCTTAGTCCGTGGTCTGATTTTCCACAACACTGGCTGACTGCATACCAGGACTGGAGCGATCCAATCAGTGTCAAGAGGAATGACCTCAGGGATGAATGTGGTATTGCCCAGAAATCTCAGAATAAAGTCAGCTCTCCTTGCCTTTTCTGAGTAAATGATGGAACACAGCATAGCTGAGATAATATCAGCAAAAAAGAATGAAAAGTGGCTGTTTGGAAAGCATCTAATAATACATTCTATAATATCCTGGGCTTTCCTGATGGCACAATGGTAAAGAATTCGCCTGCCAATGCAGGAGACATGGATTCCATCCCTGGATCAAGAAGCTTCCCTAGAGAAGGAAATGGCAACCTGCTCCAGGATTCTTGCCTGGGAAATCCCATGGACAGACGAGCCTGGTAGGCTACAATCCATGGGGGGTCACAAAGAGTTGGACAAGACTGAGCGACTAAACAGCAACAAGTGTCTTATTATTGAGTAGTAAGTACATAAAGTAAGGTGGTTCCTTGAAGATGCATGGCCATACCCTCTCATCTATAGTTCTGTGTGCTACCCTGAATTCAAACTGAGTACCTGGGAACCAAAGTTGCTGTCTTACTCTTATATGCCCAAGTAGCAAGATACTCCAAGAAGAACTGCTGACCGTTAGAATTGGAATACCACCAAAAATTACTAGTGCATACTTATATTGTTATTTATTCCTTCAAAGTTTAAATAATATCAGCCTTAATTGTGCAAATATCAAATACAGTATAGTTATAAACAAGAGTTACTTTAGGGAAGAATATTCCAACATAAGTATTTGTAGCTTAAAGTATAAATTTACAAAAGAAGAAAAATGTGACCCAGACACAGGCCATTTTTCTCCCAGGCTCAGTTCAACTGGCTTGAAATTTACTGGCATGATTCACAAATCTAAAGATTTGAGTCTTAAAAATGTGAAAGCCCAGATGGTCTTACTGGCTGGCTCTGACATCTTTCTATGATTGTATTTTGTCAGAATGGTCTCCTAAGAACATGACTAACACTGATTTGAGTTCGTCCCTTCCAAATGTGTCTAAAATGATTGAATCAAAGAGAAGAATAATGTAATAATAAGTTGATGTTTCACTATGAAATGTGAAATGTTTCACTGAGTTTAATAAAATTTCAGGGCCAGAAATAACTTACATGGCTACGGATTGCAGACACTGGCTGAACTTGATCCAAAAAATTATTGAGTGAAAGATGGTTTAGAGATGATCCAGACATTCACTAGCTCCCAAATATGTGTACTTAGAGAAACTGAAAGTCTATACATGTTAGCCATTTCCCCAAGCCCACCTGGCCATCGTCTAAAAAAAACAAAGGGGAGTGTTCATGATAACAGGAAATTAGAATTTTTGTGGGTTTTACACATTTTCCAGAGACATCTGCTTATAGTCATCCTTATGGTCTCACTATTTTCATAGTTTCAGAACAACTATTTTCAATTTTGCAGCCAAAGCATGTTTTCTTCCTTCCTGCCAATCTGTAATTTTTTTTTAAGAGTTGGGCAAAGTGCTAATATGAAATAGATCTCACCAAGGTAGGCAATCTTAGTTAAAACTGGAAAACAAGAATCACCTGCTGTCTTCTGAAAAACCAGACAATCTATTCTGTTTCTATTCTCTATGAATTTTTCATTTTTGATTAGCCAGTTTCATCCTTTTGGCAAAATCTCTTCTTTATTCCTCAAGAAGAGGAAAAACACAGACACACAAGCATGTAATGTATACACAGCATATATATTCAACCCTGTCAGTCATGTGTATCCTCTCCTTAACGGATCTTTTCATTTAAAACTTTTTTTTCTTTCTTTTTTTTTTTTTTTTACAGAAAGAGACCCACAGACTTAAGAGAATGAACTTATGGCTGCTGTGGGGAAGGGATAGTTATGGAGTTTGGGATCAATATGCACACACTGCTATATTTAAAATGAATAACTAACAAGGACCTACTGTATATCACATGGAACTCTGCTCAATGTTATGTGGCAGCCTAGATGCGAGAGAGTTTGGAGGAGAATGGATATATACAGCTGAGTCCCTTCGCTGTTCACCTGAAACTATCACAACACTGTTAACTGGCTACACTCCAATACAAAATAAAAAGTAAAAAAACAAAAACAAACAAAAAAAAACCTGTAAAGCAATTACCCTCCAATTAAAAATATTTATTTTAATTTTGCACTTTTTATTTTTATTTTTTGTAAAATAAATGAAATCCAAATATCTCTTGACCTCTTCAGCAAGTTCCATTAACAACTGTAGTACAAATTCGCCAGGTCTTGTCCTCATCGGCTAACCTAGACCTTAAATTTTCCACAAATTCTACTGTCTTGTAGGGCTTTTACCATCTTGTAGGAAGACGGATGTAGCATATATCAAAATAATTGCAATAAAAGGATTAATGTGTGGTTTTAGAAGAGATGTACAGCTTGTGGCACAGAAGAGGAAGCAATTATTTTGGTTAGACTAGGCTAAAAAGACAAGACAAGAGACAGGAGTTACAGCAGCTCATTTAGAGTGGGTAGAGCAGGCAGCGTGAACACAGGGGCAGAGGTGTGCAGATACGGTGTGTGCAGGGCACACCAAGCCCTCTTTTTGGGGTCTGGGTCACTGAAGGAAATTCAGCAAAAGAAGTCGAGCTTTCTTCTCTGGCAGTCACACCCGTGACATTGCATGCCAAGGCCCAGCTCAGTGGCCCCGATCCGTGATCTTCAGAAAGGAAGAGTCAGTTTTGTGTGTGTACTTATTGATATTGGAAAGAATGCAACCACCGCAATTTGCCCAGAATAGATTTTTAGTGATGTTTGAGGATGCTTGTGTTTTCATGTACTCTTTCAATATAAAGATAACACTTTGGAAATGAGAGTAGGCTACTAGCGCAGAGCATAAAGTTTTTTAAATGTTGAGTATTCAATAAACATCCAGAGAGGAAAGAAACTGCCATAAAAAGGAAAGACTTTCATTAACTTGCACATGTCTTATAAAACTGTCAAGCTGTCCTCTGCAGGGGATCTGGGGTCAGGGAAGTGTTGTTTATTATGTCATTATTATTATTAATAGAAGAAGGCTCCCCATCTCCCATCCCCACCCACAGCACCCTTCAGCTAGAAAACTTTCACTTTTATATATTTTATATATTAAATATAAGGGCTTTGAACAAGATTTTCTTTAAGGGAACCAAATATCCCATGGCTTGAAACTTGGAAATTATATTCTTACAATCACTGAATTTGGTCCCTGAAAAGGGTCCACGATCATTTCAAAAAATTTAAAGAAATTGTGATTCCAAGAGATCACTAACTTGATTACAAAAGCTTCAAAGTCATATTTGCAGGAAATATAGGGAAAAAAAAATGATAAACAATTCGAATGATGTATAAAGATGACTGCATAGGTGATAGGAAGTAACAGAATGTAAGATACTTCTTTTTGTAATTTTCATAAGCTACTCATCAAGTAAATAGTTTAAACCACTAAAATTAAATTCTAGATACCAATAAGTGAATATCATCTTATGTAACACTGACACTTTGCAGTAGGCATTATGGGTAAAAAATGCAGAATGGGAGAGAATCATTTTTAAACAGAAACATCTCTACTAGTGTGGGAATAATTAATAGTGCTATACATCGAATGTTGTTTCTGAGGACATCTCTAAACTTGAGAATTGAGATCCATATTCACAGCATCTTATAAAAAGTGTACTATGGAGAGCTGACCAGGTAGAAGCCTTGACCACTGCTCCCTTTGGAATTGTTGGAAGGGCAGTAACCTTACTTCAGCTTGTGGGAGGAATAAGTCAGGGAAGAGAATAAATTCTACAATGGAAGATGTTCAACAAAGGTAAAAACCAGATGGAAATAATAACCACATTAAGATTACCATGGCCTATGGGAAAAAAAATTTGGAGCAAAACATATAACCACAATGTTAGTTGGGATCATAAATAAAAATGAATGTAGAATGGAAGAAATCTCTAGGTGAAGATTTAGCCAACTGGGGGATTGATTGGCTAAGTGCCATTTACTTGGGGGATTTGAAAGCTAAATTTTGAACAAAGTTGCTGTAGTTATCATATTTTAACCAATAATCATGATGATTTATAACAATAATATTAAGACAGTTAATGCAAGTGTTTGCAGATTAACTTGTTATTAATAATAAAATATGATTATGTCTTATCAATTAGAGAGTTTTACTTGGAACATGCTTATGACTGTTCATCTTTCAAGTACTATAATAAACCACATAATAATTATACAACTCCTGTGGCTTGAGAAAGTAGGTAATGCTGGTCTTCTTTCTCTGTGGGAAATGCTACTTCTGCAGGATTCTTGCCCTTAAGCATCTTCAGGCAACCATTATCATGCAGGTTGATAAAAAAGGTAATGAGGAGATCAATTCCACCCATACTTATGAACCTAGTGTTGCATATGAAAATGCATTCATGTGAGCAGGCATCAACAGCCTGAAACATCTGGTGACTGCTGTGAAAGACATCCTCATCATGACTGAGGACCTAAACCATCTTGCCAAGAAGTTTTTCCAAGATAGAGGAGCAGAATATGGAGTTCCTTCATCTGATATAAAAGAAAGAGACTTTAATACAAGACAGGTTAACTCTGGACAGAACCATCCCCCGAATGCAATGTTTTCTCAGAAGAAATTCACTCAGAACCATTTGTTACAGAGGATGCCATTCTGAAATGGCTCAATATTTTCAGTCATTCAGGAATATTATTAGGTTGATACAAACCTAATTTTGGTTTCAGACCATGAATTTTAAATCATTATAACTAGGCTCAAATACATCTTTATAAGTCAAAATAGGAACCATTACAATCAACACATTGCTACCAGTTAGAAACAAGTTTGTTTATTCTGGTAGCGTAAAAGTCAGGATTCGATGAATTCTTGGAAGCGTTTTCTGCCTCCTGGTGGTCGTGGAAAAGTTTTCCCTGCAAAAAGTTGCAGAGATGCCCAAGGAAGTGGTAATCAGCTGGCAAGAGGTCAGGTGAACATGGCAGATGAGGCAAAACCAGAGTTTATCATCGCCAGGGTCAAATAAAACCCACTTTTTTGTCACATGTCACAGTCCAATCAAGAAACTGTTCATTGTTGTATAGAATAAGAGAAGGTGACACTTTAAAACGACAATTTTATTTTTAAATTTTCAATCAGCTCATGAGGCACCCACTTGTTGAGCTTTTTCACCTTTACAATTTGCTTCAAATGCTAAACGACTGTAGAATGGTCATCGTTGAGTTCTTCAGCAACTTCTTGTGAACTGTAAGATCAGCTTCAATGATTGCTCTCAATTCATCATCGTCAACTTCTGATGGCCAGCCACTGCACTCCTCAGCTTCAAGCCTCTCATCTCCTTTGAAAAACTTCTTGAACCACCACTGCACTGGACATTCACTAGCAGTTCCTGGACCAAATGCATTGCTGATGTTGCTAGTTGTCTCCACTGCTCTACGACCCATTTTGAACTTGAATAAGTAAATCACTTGAATTTACGTTTTGTCATTTCCTAGTCTAAAATACATATAAAATAAACAGCAAGTCATTAGCAAAAAAACATAAAGTGAGAAAAAGACATTAAAATGATAACTGCATTTATTTAAGAATGTATTCCAATTATCAAATGGCAAATTTCAACAATCCAAAAACCGCAATTACTTTTGCATCAACCTTTCCATTAAGTCCCTAGCGTCAGCATTAGAGATACTGCTTTAAATAGATGAGAACTTTCAACCAGAGACTCTGGAACAGAAGATCAGAGGTAAACTGAAAACTTTCCTTTGCTGGAGAAAGTAGTTCTGTAAGTTGAAATCAAAAGTAACACAGTTCTGTCATTTTTTTTTAAAGTATCTACCAACATTTGGAAACACCATAGAATTTTCTGAAAGGTTACCTCTCCTCAGATGACCTGAAAATGAGATATTTGGTCATACACAGTTATAATCCCTTACTGTGCTGACTGGCAGGACTCCTTGACTTGAGAGCATACGATGTGGTAAGATATAAATTCTACCTGAAGACCTCAGAAATTCCTTGAAACAAGCTTATTTTCATCTAGCAAAATCCCAAAGTGGGAGTTCTGATTCTTTTTCTTTTGGTATAACAGACATTTGTCGGTAGGAGTTTCCAGCATTTGTAGGCACAGAAATGAAAACTCAAAATTGATTGCCAAAAGATGATTTTCACAGAGCCATGTAAGTTCACTCCACACTGTTGACTTCTTATTCAAGCCAGAAAATAGCTGCTTTCCCATTGAAATTTAAAGTTGAACTTGATTAAGGTCTACATTTTTGGTTTTATACACAATTTATTTTACTATGATTTCAAAGCAATAAACATTTTCACATAAAGTTGAGAATAAGAGAAACCTTTTTAAAAATGTGTTTTATATTATGTCTTTCCCTAAAGGAAATGAATATCCAATGCAATAAAATGATGGTATTAAGAAGTGTGTGTGTTTCCAGAAAAAAATTTAATAGCTTCTATTAGATTCTCAAAGAGATTCATGACCCATAAAAGGTCAAGACTACTAATAAAAAGTTAGTTCACAATCATGTCCTTGGTTCTATTCTTTCAACTTTATAATAAATATTAGGCTGAACCATATACAACTGCCCATGTGTGACCATTTTGACCTACAAAAGCAGCAATTTTACAAGGCTCAGCCTAATATCTTAGATAAATTGGTAAGGAAAAATAATCTGCTGGACCCAGAACCACATATGAAAAAACTCTGGGCATTCTGAGATGTGGGGTAGACATTTATTGCATTGAAAGAAAACAAAGATAAATGTCAAATCATGTACTGAGCTGGATAAACAAAAAATTTTGAGCGTAGAATGGCAGAGATATTTAATCACACAGATAAAAGAAGTTCCAAAGATTTAAATGATGACAAGCTCAAGATGAGATAATGACATGGCAGGGCTGCTAATGGAACTAAAGCAGCCTTAGAATTAGGAGAATTGAGGAGTTTCAGTGAGTTCTCTCTTTATGCAAGACTTTGCTTTTGGATTTACTTTCTCGTGTAATTCTCACAATAGCAATTTGAATTAAGTATTAATGGCTTTGCTTTATAGGTGAGAACCCAAGTCTCAGAAAAGCTATATACTTTGTACATAGCTAGTAAATGTTGGTGCTAAAATGTAATAATCATAATTATTAATAATAATTGTTGGTGAAGTGCATTGAGTTCCTCCTGCAAACTAAGAATGATGATAAAGCATATTACTACACTATTTTGCTTAACACTGATTTCAATACTTAAAAACTTTACTAGGTAAGTATAATTTTTACTTAACAAATGAGAAAATTGAGGGTCAGAGATTATATTGAGCTTGATAGGTCTTCAAACTCCAGCACTAGGCACAAAAATAATACATAGAATGAATATTTAACCAGCTTTCATAATTGGGAAAGGTCAAATCCCTTACTTCATGTGCATCTCCAAATGGTTCCGCTTCTTTGATCAAATCATGACTGATACACTTGTATAATCTATCCACATTTGCTGCTGCTAAGTCGCTTCAGTCGTGTCCGACTCTGGGTGACCCCACAGATGGCAGCCCACCAGGCTCCACCGTCCCTGGGATTCTCCAGGCAAGAACACTGGAGTGGGTTGCCATTTCCTTCTCCAATGTATGAAAGTGAAAAGTGAAAGGGAAGTCGCTCAGTAAGTGTCCAACTCTTCATGACCCCGTGGACTACAACCTACCAGGCTCCTGCATCCATGGGATTTTCCAGGCAAGAGTACTGGAGTGGGGGTGCCATTGCCTTCTCCAATCCATGTTTAGGTTTATATAAAACTCTGGAAACCTTTATACCAAAATGCTTACAGTGGTTGCCTATAGGAAAAGTCAGTGATTTCTGACTTTCGTTTATTCATACTATACTCTAAAATCTCAACCAGTGAAATGTTACCCGACATCTAAAAATTTTACAAAGAAATAATTTTAATGCTTTTCATTAGTGAGTCCATTTATTAGAAAAAATGAGTGTAACCAAACCCATGAATTGAATTCAAATTTTACAGTGTTACCACAAGTGTACACATGTTCCCCAATATATCAGACAAGTCAACAAGTATATGGAAGAGAATGATAAAAGCTAAATTCTATATTTAAAAAACAAATTAAAGGAGCCAGAATAATTACCTGCTTTGTAAACGTACAGTTCCAGTTGTACCATTTCTTAATGCAAATGCAAGAAGGGACAGTTCATGCTGCCGCCATGATGCTCCAGGGAGCAGGAGGCTGCACTCAGTAGAGCCTGATGCTGCTCTGCAGAGCCTGTTCACACCCACAGAGGCCAGGGGGTGCGGCCTGGAGGGTAGTTACCTGGAGAGGCTGGAAGCAGAGAGGTGAAAGGCGAGTTGTAGCAACACATTCAAGATAATGAGCCCAAGGTCACTGCTGTGAAGTAAATGATAAAAGAAGAAGTAGGAGTGAAAGAATCAGGTAAAGTGTTCAGAGAGAATTAGGAAGATCCATGCATGCAAGACACAGGGCCAAGCTCGCACCTGAGGGCAAATGAATGAGTTGGGGGTGAAGCAGGAGAAGCACGAAGAGGAGGAGAAGTGGCAAAGAAAAGGACTAGAAACGGTCTTCCGCCTCTCATTACACATCTTTTGTTGACTTATGAAAAACCACCTCTTTTTGTGCTTCTCTCTTTCATCTTTTCTTTTCACCTCTCACCTTCCTAGCCTCATTAGTTTCCTTCCCTCTGCCATTTTTTCTCTTGCTGTGTTGTAGCAAATTAAAATCCCTTTTGTCCTATGAAGCCTAAAATTGATGTAAGTAAGGAAAGAGAGTGGATACAGAAAGAGAGAAAGGAGGAGTAAAGAGGTTATGGCCATGTACCACATTACCTCCAGTGAATGAAAAGATTGCAAATGAGACTAGGAAAGCTTGAGCGTAATATAGAGAAACGCCAGACTTGGGGGATTCTTTGTCTGGGCTTCTGTCAGATGTGATAAGATTATAATCTTTATTTGGGCTGAGAGTTGGACATGTTTACAAGAACTGTGTTTAGTGAACACAGAATTATAATTTAGGTTTTAATTTTCTGGCAAAAAAGTTAGAATGTGTAAATATATAAAAATATATGTATATGAGATTTTTAATAAGATTATTATTTAAGACAGGGGTCAACAAACTACTGCCCAAGGGTCAGCTCCAGAACTCTGTTTGTACAGCATTGAGCTAAGAATAGCTGTGTTTTAAAATGACTGAAAGAAAAATGAAAAGAAGTCTTATATTTTGTGGTACATGAAGCTAATATATTATTCAAATTTCAGAGTTCAAAAGTTAAATCTTATTGGAAGAGAGTCACACACTTCGTTATGTGTTGTCTCTGGTTGCTTTCTCTCTGCAGCGTGAGGACTGTGCCATGGCAACATATCTGCTGTCCGTCTCACTTCAGAAAGAAGTGTGCAGACCCCTGACTTAGGGTGTCACTTATGAAAGGGGAAAGTACACTTGTCTCTTTTAATTCTCAAAACAGTTCGAGAGAAATAAGGTACTTCCAAAGGGTCAGGATGTCACTCCTTCAGTGACCCTCTCACCCCGCCGGAGACTCTCTACTCTGTCTTATCCAATATAGTGTTTTTCCAGAAAAAGATATCTATGAATGTGTTAGTCTGTTTACTTCTTAAAAGTTTTCTTTGTTTCTGCCCATAAACAAGAGTACCCAAATTCTCATTCTGGTGTTATTGCCCCTATTTGCTAAAATTTATTTGGTAAACAAATGACTGAATAACAAATGAGTTTAAATGTCAAGGACATTCCATTTTTTGCTATGCATATTTACTCTTTAATTTCTAGAGGCTGATATATTAACAAACCAAAGGAAAAACCATCTTCTGTAGTTAAACAACCTAGGAATTAATAAAATTAAGCCTTGATTATTTAGCTCATGACCTAGATTTTCTTGAAAGACTAAGTCCTTTCTGAATATTAACTAAAACATTACGCTTAGTGAAAATATATGACAGCGCTCTCAAGGATCACGGGGTCTTCATGCTCAGAAGAGCAGAAGGCATTAGCAGGCAAATAAAGCTACAATTTCATCACAGAGGTTTTATAGAATTTTCAAAAAGAAGACAACTTTGAAAAAATAAGTTTAGGGACTTCCTTGGTGGTCTGGTGGCTAAGACTCTGAGCTCCCAGTGCAAGGGACCCGGGATCAATCCCTGGTCAGGGAACTAGACCCCGTGTGCCACATGTAAGAGTTTGCATGCTGCAACTAAAGATCCTGCACTCTGCAGTGAAAATCAAAGATCCCGAGGGTCATAACTAAGACCAGGCACAGCCAAATAAATAAATACTTCTTTAAAAAATGTAAAGAAAAAGACTTGCATTATTAATATATGTATCAAGATGCTGCTGCTGCTGCTTTTAAGTCACTTCAGTCGTGTCCGACTCTTTGCGGCGCCATGAATTGCACCACGCCAGGCCTCCCTGTCCATCACCAACTCCCGGAGTTCACTCAGACTCATGTCCATCAAGTCCGTGATGCCATCCAGCCATGTGTCCAATTGGAGAAACTTGTAAATAATGTTTGTTTCTTTTTCTTAATGGTAAAGATTCAACACTACAACTACAGCATTAAATACGTTCATAGCTTCCTTTGTAAAACTTCCTTTCTATTCAGATTTATTGGGTTTTGTGTAGATGAGATGAGTATTTTAATAAATAATCAAAAGACGATTTTAATACTAAAAACGAAAACAAAAGACAATGCTTCTCTCAATGCATTTGAGTTCTAAATTAATTGCTTTGTGGCATCCATCCTTTAGAACATTCAGGTAAGTGAAATAGCAGCTCTATTAAGCAATATCAAAATAATCAGAATTATAAAAGTTATGAGTGAAGCTGAAGTGGCAGGTTCAGACACTGTTTCACCCAATATAGCTTCAATCTGTAATCTTGCTAGAAGCTTAGTCACCCTGTGAACCATCAACCTTCCAATTAGAACTTTGATGATAACCTTTTGCAACTGTTACAACATTTAAAAGTAACTAGTCATTATATAATTTATAAAAGTCGCCATTCATTATGACAGAGCTACTCAGGGTAGACAGGGAATACATGTAATTTAATATAACAGGCTGATTGTATAAACAGTTTGGTTACATCACTATTATTATTATTTGCAGAACAGTAAGTAATGGGTCAGTTCAGTCTAAAGCTCATTACTTAATGTGTGCTTACATCTTACACTGCTGGTTCAGGTCTTTGTTCTTAAGGGAACTAGTTGATAATGTCAGATACAACAAAAAAGTAACATTCTTCGACCCTCACTCAGAATCAACATTTTAGTTTATGTTTGAGCCCATCAAAATGAAGATTGCTTCCAAAATAGGATTGGTGCCCCGAATTAAGAGCAAATGGAAGTGGACAGAAAGGATGCTACTCTCATTTGAGAAGCCCACTGATAGCCTTGTCTCTCAGTTGCTGACTCTATCCAGAGATGTACACAGAGGGGATTTGTGGAGATGGTGTCCTACTTAATGCAGACAGTCACATCCAGCTTCCTACTATGACTATTCTCTTTATAAACCTCAGAACTGTGATTCATGGATTATGAGGATATTTTCAAATTTGGCACATGCCTTGACTTCTATATTTTAAAATGCATGTCTAAGTTTCATCGTAAATTGACATTAGTTATGATTATTCTAACAACCATAAATATCCACAAAGGAGATGTCCATAATGATATAAAATACTGTTTAATATAAAACTTAAACTGAAGAATAATTATTCCTTGCTGCTGCTGCTGCTAAGTTGCCTCAGTCGTGTCCGATTCTGTGCGACCCCGTAGATGGCAGCCCACCAGGCTCTGCCGTCCCTGGGATTCTCCAGGCAAGAATACTGGAGTGGGTTGCCACTTACGCTTTTGCAAACTGCTTTCTAAGTCTACCTGCTTTATGAATGAAGTATGAAGTATTAGTGTAAGGTCTATAATTATAATGTATTGTTTTCACTGGTTTTGTTATTATTTACACATGGTAAGCCAATGGATCAACAGATGATTGCCACTAAAAAGATAGCTTGTTGATCACAGTTCCCAAGTGAAGAGGGAGGGGCCACATGGGGAAACATTAGGATCAGTCAGGAGGCAGAGGGAGGGGGCAAAATATGAGCAAGAGCTTCTTCTATGGCTTCCACAGTGAGCAATGGGTGAGGCAAGGAAACCAGCTTTAGGACTGGCTAGTTTGAATAATTTCAATGGGCTCTGGGGCACAGGAGCTGTTCTTAGCTGTCTGGTATCTGCCCTGCAGTTAATTAGGACAGGTGGATAATGACCCCGGAGTACTTGAACCCAAAGGAGAGGAGGTAGTTGGGGATGTGGGCTCTGATTTGGCTGAGTTGCATTTGAAAAGCACACTCACTGGCAAGTTGCTCATCTAAGAATTAGCGAACACTAACCCAGGAAAAAGCAGTTCCTCCAGGGTCAGCAAGGGTCTTAATGTTAAAGCATCAGAACACAGAAAATAAGACATGGTTAACACAAGCATTCAGCCATCTATATTTCATAGTGTTGAATGTGTTTCCTTTTATTATGAAAAATGGTTTTGGTTCTTATTGTAACTGATAAGATTGAGACAGCTCAGTGCAAACATTTTCATATTGCTTTTCTCCTCTGGAAACTTCTTTCTGCATCGTCCATCAATTTTATCTCATGTCTTCTGATTCAGAGGAAGAATCATCTCTACCTTAATTATGAATATTTGTCCTTATCCCACTGCTTTAATGCCAATTCTAAAGCAATTCTTCATGAATAATTCTCTCTTTCATAGCATATATTTTAATTTTTTTTCATCTCTGTAGTCACATCCCCTCTACTTACAATAGGTTCAGATCATTTCTATTTTAAAAATCTTTCCCTCTATAAGGTTGACCCATCAAGTAATTACCATAGCATCCTCTTTTTGTCATTATCAAAATTCTTGAAAATTCATCTGCATATATGGCCTCTGAGGCCTTGGTTTCCACTCCTTAACCCTTTACCGTCTGGTTTCTGTTCCACACAGATATGTTTTATTGTGATTGAATTTAGCAATACTTTCTAAGCTTTCCAATCTCCTTATCTGCCTGCAGAATTTGAGGCTGTTTTCATATTCACCTGCCAGATTAATTATTTCTGGATGTGTCTATGAGGGGGTTTCTGGATGAGTTTAGCATCTATATCAGTGGGCTCAGTAAAGACAGGGGAGCCTGGTGGGCTGCCGTCTATGGGGTCGCACAGAGTCGGACACGACTGAAGCGACTTAGCAGCAGTAAAGCAGACCACCTTCCCGAGGACGGGTAGGTGTCAACCAATCCACTGCGAGCTCGAATAGAACAAACAGTGGCGGAAAGTGCTTCCTCTGTGCCTCATCTCAGCTCTCATACTGGGATTTAAATACTGACTTCTCTAGTTCTCAGGTCTTTAGACTTGGATCAAAATATACCACCAGATTTCCTGGGTCTCCAGCTTTCAGAGCATCGACTGTGAAACTTCTCACCTGTATAAACATGTTAGCCAGTTAATCATAAGACATTATCAATCTTTCTATCTATATTTGTATAACATATATGTGTGTGTGTGTGTGTGTGTGTGTGTCTGTCTGTCTGTCTCTCTGTCTATATACCCATCTTCCTTGTTCTGTTTCTTGGAGAACCCTGTCTAATGCAGACATAGTGGGAGGAAGGACCAAGCTTCTGTATACAGACCCTTTGAGGAGCCTTACTGATATTCCCTGTTAATCTGTCCTCTACACCACTCCCTATAAGCCTTCAGCTATATTCATATTGCTACTTGGATGGTTCTCCAAGAACTTTTCAACTTAATACAGCCATTTCATTTTGGCATCCCAGGCCCTCCTTAGCATGATCTCAATATATTTCTCAGCTTTGGGTCCCTGTAAACCAGCTCTTCCTTTAGCGAACTCCTTATTGTATTGCCATCTTGCCATTGTTCACATGGTTTCTCTCCCTCCTTAAAACCCTGGCTCTACTGGTTCACCCGGTGTTTATTCAATACCACCTATTATGTGTCAGGCTAGACAGTGGAGATTCAAACATGAGCAAAAGCAGCATAAACCCTGCCCTTAAGGAGTTTGTAAACCAGTGGGTGAGACAGATATTAATCAAATACTATAGATTCATATAAAATTGCAACTCTGATAATTACCCAAAAAAGGCATTCTGAACACCCAGAATTACCAGAGCACTTTAAAAGGGAGGAAAGAGAAACTGAGGGTGTGACAGTGAGGCTACAGCACAGAGCAGCCAGTTGGCCCTGCTACCCAAACCCTTCTGCACATCAAACCTCCTAGAAGCCCTTCTGCTCATCTCAGCAAAAGGTGTGATCACTTAATTGATCCACCCTACTCATCTCACATGCTAGTAAAGTAATGCTCAAAATTCTCCAAGCCAGGCTTCAGTAATATGTGAACCGTGAACTCCTGATGTTCAAGCTGGTTTTAAAAAAGGCAGAGGAACCAGAGATCAAATTGCCAACAACCGCTGGATCATCAAAAAAGCAAGAGAGTTCCAGAAAAACATCTATTTCTGCTTTATTGACTATGCCAAAGCCTTTGACCGTGTGGATCACAATAAACTGTGGAAAATTCTGAAGAGATGGGAATACCAGACCACCTAACCTGCCTTTTGAGAAATCTGTATGCAGGTCAGGAAGCAACAGTTAGAACTCGACATGGAACAATAGACTGGTTCCAAATAGGAAAAGGAGTAAGTCAAAGCTGTATACTGTCACCCTGTTTATTTAACATATGCAGAGTACATCATGAGAAATGCTGGACTGGAAGAAACACAAGCTGGAATCAAGATTACTGGGAGAAATATCAATCACCTCAGATATGCAGATGATACCACCCTTATGGCAGAAAGTGAATAGGAACTAAAAAAGCCTCTTGATGAAAGTGAAAGAAGAGAGCAAAAAGTTGGTTTAAAGCTCAACATTCAGAAAACAAAGATCATGGCATCCGGTCCCATCACTTCATGGGAAATAGATGGGGAAACAGTGGAAACAGTGTCAGACTTTATTTTGGGGGCTCCAAAATCACTGCAGATGGTGATTGCAGCCATGAAATTAAAAGACGCTTACTCCTTGGAAGAAAAGTTATGACCAACCTAGATAGTATATTCAAAAGCAGAGACATTACTTTGCTGACTAAAGTCCATCTAGTCAAGGCTATGGTTTTGCCAGTGGTCATGTATGGATGTGAGAGTTGGATTGTGAAGAAGGCTGAGAGCCAAAGAATTGACGCTTTTGAACTGTGGTGTTGGAGAAGACTCTTGAGAGTCCCTTGGACTGCAAGGAGATCCAACCAGTCCATTCTGAAGGAGATCAGCCCTGGAATTTCTTTGGAGGGAATGATGCTAAAGCTGAAGCTCCAGTACTTTGGCCACCTCATGCAAAGAGTTGACTCATTGGAAAATACTCTGATGCTGGGAAGGATTGGAGGCAGGATGAGAAGGGGACAACCAAGGATGAGATGGCTGGATGGCATTACTGACTCGATGGATGTGAGTCTGAGTGAACTCCGGGTGACGGTGATGGACAGGGAGGCCTGGCGTGCTGCAATTCATGGGGTCACAAAGAGTCGGACACGACTGAGCAACTGAACTGAACTAAACTGTATATATAATTTTTATGCAGTTTCTCTTGTTTTACATCTTAATCTATTCTTCCCTTGAGATAATAATAAGGTCAGAGATTCTGCTACCATATTTTTAATTTTTTGGTTATTTTCTAGAATAACGTCTTGGACAGAGTTGGTGCTCGCTGGCTATTTGCTAAATAAATGGTCTTAAATTTCCCCAGTGTGTCTAAAAAATATATATTCTGATGAAATTTTCATGAGTTAAATAAAAATATGGGAAAATGAAATAATGCTATAGTCCATAAAAGAGACAACCAATCTCTGGACTACTGAGAACTGGTTAGACATCTATCTATAGGAGAAAAAACAGAAACACATTACCTCTATGTATGTATGAATGTATGTATTGCCTGATGGTGAAAAGTATATGCCTGAAATCAGATTCAGTGCAGTTCAGTTCAGTTCAGTCGCTCAGTCATGTCTGACTCTTTGCGACTCCATGAATCGCAGCATGCCAAGCCTCCCTGTCCATCACCAACTCTGGGAGTTAACCCAAACTCATTTCCATCGTGTCGGTGATGCCATCCAGCCATCTCATCCTCTGTCGTCCCCTTCTCCTGCCCCCAATCCCTCCCAGCATCAGGGTCTTTTCCAATGAGTCAACTCTTCACATGAGGTGGCCAAAGTATTGGAGTTTCAGCTTCAACATCAGTCCTTCCAATGAATACCCAGGACTGGTCTCCTGTAGGATGGACTGGTTGGATCTCCTTGCAGTTCAAGGGACTTACAAGAGTCTTCTCTAGCACCACAATTCAAAAACATCAATTCTTTGGCACTCAGCTTTCTTCACAGTACAACTCTCACATCCTTACACCACTGGAAAAACCACAGCCTTGAATAGATGGACCTTTGTTGACAAAGTAATATCTCTACTTTTTAATATGCTATCTAGGTTGGTCAGATTACCTGGTTTCAAATGCCACCTTCACCAAAGACTAGTTGTGTGATCTTGGGTAATCTTTAAAATGGTAATGACACTAAAAGTGCCTAGCACATAGAATTGGGTGAAGATTAATCAAGCTAATATATGTAAAGCATTTCAAACGTATCCCATATGGACATATGCCTCAAGAATCTGTCACAGTCCTAAATCACATGGGAGAAGGTGGTTGTCACTCCTCAAATTCTGTCTCCCAACTCCTCAGATACTGGGTCTGGAGTGATCATCAGGGTTCTGCATGAAAAACATCTGGCAAGGTCAGATTCTAAAAAGAATGTGGAGTCTTCACAGGGAAGTCAGAAGATGGAGTAAGGAAGCAACAGAGGCAGACAGAGGTGGATTCAGGTCCACTTCTGCCAAATCATTTCAGCACTCAGAACCTCAGTATCCTCTCTTACAGAATGGGATTGTTGCAAAGATTAGAGAAAGGTGCCTGGCCTTTATGGTATAACTTCTAAGGTCCAGGGGGAACTCTTTCCTTCTTAGAGTCCTAAATAAAGTGAGATATCTCTTCACCAGAAACTAAGATTGATTCCATGATAACTAGGTCAAAGTTTCCCTTTATTCCAAGGTATTTATTGGGTTGACAAAAAAAAAAAAATTTCACTTGGTCTTATGGAAAATCCCAAACAAACTTTTGGTCAACCCAATAGAAATTCTATTGTTCAGAAAGCACAACACTCTGTGATATATATTGTCACTCCAAACAAGAAGGATTGCTGTCTACCAGAAGAATCTCTTTACCTCTAGTGACTCTACTGTTTTATAGTTTCATTTACTTTCCATATACCTAGCCAAATTCCCATGTTAAAAATTTTTTAATTAAAAATTCTCACACCTATCTATTATCTTAGGGAAGCTGCTAGCAATCCTGTTGATTCTAAGACATGCAGTATTGCTTCTGGCATCTAAACATCACTTTTAAAATGTAGAGAGTTGGGGGCATATTTTTATGATGTCTCGTGACACCCTAACATGTGTTACTGTTTAGACTTTCTCTGAGAGCTCGTTCATAGTCAGTGGCTGCTTTTCTAAAACAAAATATCTATGACCTCATTGTGACTCTTTACATCTATAAGGCAGATACAATCCAAAAACCTAAAGGAAGCAAAAATTAAACACATACATACGTATATATATTTGGCTTCAAAAACTAGGCAAACCTGGAGTTATAGTAGTATGCTCTGACTTTCATAACAGTTACTTGACATTCTGGAGCAGGCTCAGTATGCTTTGAAAGCTCATCACTTTACAGAATTTAAAAGGCCTGGAGTTAGATCTTGACACCCTCTATGGTACAAGCTGAGTTCAGCTCTTTATTACAGTCATGGGCATTGATTTTAAATTTTCCATACTTTTAATGTCGTCTTGATTTGGATACATGGGCTCTGGTGGGATAAAATTGATTAGGGCTGATCCTAAGTAAAATTATTAAGAAGGAAAAATTTATTCCTATTGGCCTTCCCCTTTCTATCAGCATCCTTTATTCCATGCCAGTTGTTCACCCACCAGCTTTTCCAGTGACTTCATAATGTTTGAGACTTCCATTAATGCTAGACCCCCCTCCCTCTGGTAAATTTCATGTTCTAGCCCAGTGAAATTTATCTGTTGAGGAGACCATCTCTCAGTTTTTGTTCAGTGACAGCTAATCACTATGATTTACAACTTTTATTCTGATGAGTTAGTGAGTACTTAGCTTGCATTGCTATAAAAGATCACAGACCAAGTGGCTTATACAACAGATATTTATTTCTCATGGGTCCAGAGAATAAGATGTGTAAGATTAAGGCACTCACAGAGTTGGTATATGTGAGAGCATTTCCTGGTTTGTAGTTAATCATCTTGTTTTGTCTTCACATGGCAGAGAAAAAGAGAAAGCTTCCTTGTGTCTTTTCTCATAAAGGCAGTAATCACATCATAAAGGCTCTACCTTTATGGCCTAATTAATTCCCAAAGACATGAATTTCCACATATGAATTTGGGAATGACACAACATTCAGCCCATAGCAGTACTACCATCTTAATAAGCTGTTTCTCCCTTTCTTAGAATACTTAACTTCTCTGTTCCTTTGAAAAATTAAACTCACTCAACTCAAATATAATTTATTTGAATCTTTCCTGATTACTTCTAGGAAGAATTATTTACCTTTATTCTGTGTTCCCCAATACTCTGTGTAGGTAGTCTACGCAATTGCTGATGACTTTATTCTTTTCTGTTTGTTTGTTTGTTTTATTATTTGGTGGGTTTTGCATTGTCCTCATTTCCCCTAAACTCTGAGATATTCAATGACTGGAATGTCCCCTTATTTGTCCTTATGTTTCCATTACCTAGCATAAATGCTAACACTTAGTAATTGTTCAATAAATACTTACTGAATAAATCAATGACTCTACTAATGTGAATGTAAAACCCTCTCATATCTCTCAATATATCTGGTCTTCAAGAGATTAAAGAGCAAGTAATCTGGCATCTCTCCTTATTAAAAGGCACTTTGAGTAGATTTTTTCCTGAAAATCTGACCCAAGGACAACAGATTGACAGATTGCTCAGAGCCATGACCAGCTGCATCATACATAGTTTATCAGTAAACCTTGGATATGACAGAGCTCAGCACCACAAATTTTTTTTGTTGGGAGGCTGTTTCTCTAGCCAGAGCAATTCTGTATCATTGCTCTCTTTTGTGCCAGAAACAATTTAGCTACACAGTGTTCCTATCCAAAGATTTGGTATCATGAGGGATGAATGGGAAGATTGGGATTGATATATATACACTATTAATATTATGTATAAAATAGATAACAAGTAAGAACCCACTGTATAGCAAAGGGAACCCTACTCAATGCTCTGTGGTAATCTAAATCAGAAGGAAATCCAACTAACACAACATTGTAATGCAACTATAAAGTGAAGTGAAGTGAAGTGAAGTGAAGTGGCTCAGTCGTGTCCGACTCTTTGCGACCCCATGGACTGTAAGAATACTGGAGTGGGTTACCATTTCCTTCTCCAGGGGATCTTCCCGACCCAGGGATCGAACCTGGGTCTCCCGCATCAGAGGCAGACGTTTTAACCTCTGAGCCACCAGGGAAGCCCAATACTGCAACAAAAAATTTTTAATGAAATAAAGATCTGAATTCATTGGAAAAAAAAAAACACCTCACCAATATTTGATACCCCTAACTCCGGATGAGTAAACAATACATTCATAAACAAGGCAAAAAGATCTGTTTTATCGTAAAATCTATTCATTCACTGTTTCTCTTGTCCTTTGGGAAATGACAGCACTCAGTGATACCCAAATCCAGCCAGTCAGAGTGAAAAACATTTGAGGGTGAGCAGGACTTTCTTTGGTGCCTGCCCCATCACACCACATCAGCAGCCATCTTCACCACCATAGTTTAGGCAATGACCGAAGACATTCCACCAGCTGAAGTTACACTTCAAATACAAGTGAGAATTCGCGTAAAATGAGACATTCTCATTATCCATAGATACGATTACCTCCAGTTCAACAAGAAACAAAGAGATAATGCACCTCTACCTTCATCATCATAATTGCTTTGTTTCGTGTCTTAACATGAGAAGAGCCTGATGAAAGACATTTGTAGAAGTCCTTTACTGGATGTTGTTTCCTATTGCTATGGAAAACCATGTTAAATAGCCATTTCTGTTGCAATTTTTGTCGCCCAAAATATGTAACCAGATATACATTCTAAAAACCTGTGGGAAGCTAGACATAGGCTAAGTTAGCCATAGAAAACAAATCATGTGGATCTTTGAATCCTTTGCTTTGGAAAGATAAATGTATGTAGTTCCTAGACATATTCAGAAATAAATACAACATGTTGAAATGTGCAATATTTTGGGGATTGTGGTTAAGAAAGACATAATATATGTTAAACAAAGGAGAGAAAAAAAAAAAACCATCTGGCCTTACCAGCATATCTAGTTTATCTCAAACCTACCTTTTACTTCCTCAGCTTTCTTATTTCTCTCCTGTTCCAGATGTTTTTCTTTAATTACTTTGTTTGCTGAAACTTCAGCTAGCTTTCATACCTAATTCCATATGTTCATCATCTGTTGCCTGAAATACTTCTGCTTGAGTTTCTCACATTCCATTTTCTAAATATCTTTAATTAATTCCTCCAACTACCCTTTTAATCTTATCCTCTCCCAGTTTATTCAAGACCCTGTCATCAATTACTGTTAGATAATTATAATCTTTTTTCCGCCCTGGCATCTTTTTCTCTGTCCCAAATAGAAAGATGGCAGAATGAGTTGACAAATGATCCCACAACTCATTAGCTGTGTATAGAATTTTGCCCATGTTTTTTTAAGTCTCTAAACTTTTTTCTTCATCAATTTCATCTATTTTGTTCATTGCATTCAAGATAAGTTTTTAAATATAGACTAATGAATAAACTAATCTGTTTATTCCCCATGTGCATGCATGCTCAGTTGCTCAGATGTGTCCAATTCTTTGCAACCAGTGGACTGTAGCCTACCAGGCTACTCTGTCCAAGGCATTCTCCAGGCAAGAATACTGAAGTGGGTGGCCATTTCCTTCTCCAAGGGATCTTCCCGACCCAGGAATCAAACCCTGATCTCCAGTATTGCAGGCAGATTCTTTACTGTCTTGAGCCACCAGGGAAGCCCAATTAGTAACTGATACAGAAGAGTAGTCCTATTACTACTTTCTGCTCTGTTTCATGGGAGCTTTATCCCCTACAAAATCCCTCCAAAATTCTCCTCCTGGTTGCTCACTGCTCCAAGACCTAGTGCTCCTGCCTGTCATGGGGCATGCAACCTTGTTTATCCATTCTTCCTGTAGCCTACAGGAGGGGTACCTAAGTCCTCTGAGGATGTAGAAAGTGGCATCTGTGCAGCGCTCCCCACTGTTGCCTTCCAAAGGCTGTAAGGCTGCCATTGTCCAAGGCTTAAGAGAATCCGTATCTGTAGAAAGGTTGCAGATTATCAAAGACAGAAGACAGTAACAAAAAGGGCCTCTGTCTTTAACATCACATCCGTCATTGTAGCCAGTCTCTTACTGCCTGCACTACTGTTTTTCCTATGGGGACCAGCAGTTCCGAATGCAGCTGACAATATGCATGTCAATGTCTTACAGGGAGTTTACAGAAATGACTCTTTTAATTTACATTAACTCGATTGTTGCACCTCCTCACCCTAGGACTTGGCAGAACTACAATGAGAGTTAAGCCAGGTACCATCCAATAGACACCAAGTGACACTTGGAATCATTCCTGTATACTCCCCACAAATCATGTTTGGATTTCCTTCTCTTCCAAAGAGCTCCTCTCCTTACCCTGGCTCTTCCCTAGGCACGCAGGTCTCTCTCACCTCCTCATAGTTGCACGCACACACATAAGCCTCAAATGGAGTTTAGGCTCAAGCTGTGACTCTTGCTAAATGTAAGTTACCAGCAATAGTAAAGATCTTGTGACATTACTTAAGAGGATTAAGTAATAATGTGTGTGCTGTATGTGTAACATGTTTGGAATGTCATCTAGGGAGGAGGAAGAGGCTTTCAAGGGAAGAAGCAGGCACACCAGGACTGATGTCTGACAAGTGTCACATGATAGCCCTGGTATACAACAGAACTGCAGGATGGGCATATGATACCTGAGAATATTCCAGAAAGAGGGTTTACTCCAAGATAAAATGTCTGTACAGGACAACTCTACAAACCAGGCCACGCCTGCCTCACAGGCACCTCCCACTGGAATACTACCCACGAGGAAAGAGAAAGCTGTCAGGTTGGAAGGTGCCTTGAAGATGGACCAAGAGACATCTCAGCAATGATCTGCCAGGGCCCACTTGAGCACAGAGTGGAAAGCTGCCCATTCTAGGAGAAAGAGGTACAAGGCAAGTCCCCAACTAACATCACATTTTCTCTTCCTTAAAAAAATGAAAATTTGAAATAGAAATTACACTGAGTTTTAAACAATATGTACTGTTTCCTTAGAAAAGGAAAACAGTCTCAAAATAGTCTGTCTCTGACTCCTTTGTTCCTTCAGTGCTTTAGTGATGTCACGTTACCCCCTCCCATCAGATTACTGAAACTGCTGCCTCACAGGTCACTGATGCCCAACAAACTGATGAAGCCAGTATCCTCTTTTTCTGTCTCATTCTAGGCAGTTTCTTTACAGAGCCTGATGTAGCTCTCAGGAGCCATCACCACGTCACCTCCATAAAACTTTTTTTCTCTTCTCACTGCTACTTCTCTACTCTCAAGAATCTCTTTTCTCCTCTTTAAACAGTTCTTAAACTCTGAAGTTTCTGTACTCCAGTACCATTCTTGTCCATAACCTTGTCCATTTGTCTTCTTTACTCAATACATTATCCCAGGTAATCTTATCTATCATGCTTTAGTTCAGTTCAGTTCACTTCACTTCAGTCGCTCAGTCGTGTCTGACTCTTTGCGACCCATGAATTGCAGCACGCCAGGCCTCCCTGTCCATCACCATCTCCCAGAATTCACTCAGACTCACGTTCATCGAGTCCGTGATGCCATCCAGCCATCTCATCCTCGGTTGTTCCCTTCTCCTCCTGCCCCCAATCCTTCCCAGCATCAGAGTCTTTTCCAGTGAGTCAACTCTTCACATGAGGTGGCCAAAGTACTGGAGTTTCAGCTTTAGCATCATTCCCTCCAAAGAAATTCCAGGGCTGATCTCCTTCAGAATGGACTGGTTGGATCTCCTTGCAGTCCAAGGGACTCTCAAGAGTCTTCTCCAGCACCACACTTCAAAAGCATCAATTCTTCAGCACTCAGCCTTCTTCACAGTCCAACTCTCACATCCATACATGACCACAGGAAAAACCATAGCCTTGACTGGTCAGACCTTAGTCAGCAAAGTAATATCTCTGCTTTTGAATATGCTATCTAGGTTGGTCATAGCTTTTCTTCCAAGGAGTAAGCATCTTTTAATTTCATGGCTGCAATCACCATCTGCAGTGATTTTGGAGCCCCCCACCACCAAAAAAAAGTCTGACACTGTTTCCACTGTTTCCCCATCTATTTCCCATGAAGTGATGCTTTAGTTATCACCTTTATTTGTTCTCAAAATTTTTAATGCATTAGAATAATCATGAATTAGAAAACCAAATTCCAGGTCACATCCTCCATGGAATTTGATTGAATATATTTGCAATAAGGCTCAAGAATCTTCATTTTTACAAGCATCCTGAAGCAAGGACCTCTGATGCAAATGTTTACAGATGACCTCCTGGGACGTACTAATAGAGTATGTCACAGAGTTTGCTCGTGATTCCAAGTTCCAGTCACCAGTGCCTTAATCTGTCTCTTGAATTCCAGACCTGTATTAACATCTAGCTCTTTAATATTTCCATAACCTAAAATGTAATGCAATAGTTAGAAAAACAAATTTTATTACTTCACCACCCCAAACACAGTGTGATTTTCTGCGTGCATTTCCTGTCTTAAGTCAATAGCACTGTCAACTGAATCTAGAAACGAGAGATTCTCTCTACTTATCATCCAATAAGTCACTCAGTTCTCTTAATGTTATCTCCAAAATATCCCTCAAATGTATCTTTGACTTCTGTCAAGGTTAGACATCCATTTTTCTTTCCTGGGAAATTCAAACAGTCCCTTACCTGGCCTTTCCCCTCCCAGGCTGTCGCCTCCTCTCTCCAGTCTTCTCCACACTGCCAGCACTTCATTCTGTAAAATGCAGATCCAAGTACAATGAGAGAGCAAAAATCAAAAACAGAAACAAAACGAACCTTTGATGTTTTCTTGGCTAATGGAATTGCTAATGCTGTAGGAGAGCTTTTAAGAACTTGCCCAATCTGAATCCAATCTCAACCCAAACCCCCCTTTTCAGCTTTCCCACCGTGTATAACAGCCAGCTCATAGGCTATGTTCACCCCTGTTACACTGCCATGCTTCAAGCATACTTCTCTGCTGATAGAATGCCCTCAACTCATTACAATATGTTGAAATCCTCTCCAAGGTTTAAAAGCACAACTTTCACCGAAATATGTCAAAGACAAAATTATAAGCTGTACCCACAGTAGTCCTCAAAAGTGAAGATGTTTTCATTTATTCATTCAGTAACCAAATATTTATTAAATATTTATGACATATAAGGTTCTAACAACAAACAAGATAGATAATGTTTTTGTGTATGTGTGTGTGTGGTGTGTTTGGTTGTGAGTGATGAGAGAGATGAGGGAGGGAAGAGGAGAGCAATAGTGTGTTTTGAAGGGAGAGGAACCCTGTTCAGGAGGGCACTAGGGATTGGTTTGCTCTACAAAGCCCAATCAACATTTCTAGGTACAGAGGTAGGGTGAGACTGTTATAACCAAAAGACCAAACAATAGTTCAGTAATGAAAAGAAGATTTAAGTTTCTTTTTTCCTCCTCACTCATGTAATCATCCAAAATGGTTAAGTGGACTTTGCTCCACAAATTCATCAGAAATTCAAGGCAATGACACAGCTCTACATCCTCTGGCACTATTGTCATCCATATGGTTGAATCTTGGTCAGATTCCAGCCAATAAGAAGGAGAAAAATTTAGGGTGAGGCATGACCACTGTCTTAAGGCATATATTACCTCTGCTTGCATCTTTTAGGAAAGAACTTGGACATATATCCACATATAACTTCAGGGGAGTTTGGAAAACAGAATGTACCCATGTACTCAAGAAGAAGAAAACTGATTATTTCAGTCAACTAATAGTGTTCATAAAACATTTCTTAGATTTCCTTATGGTGAGATTCCAGGTACTATCTTAGAGTTTGGTTGCTGATTCATTTCAGGAGGCAAGCAAGGTGAGAAGCTTCTGTGTTGATTGAGCAGATTATGGCAAAGGCAGCCTGGTTCTGGAATGGACAACTATAGCAATGATTTCCTGATTCTATAGGTAGCTTCCTCCTTTGGCAGATTCCCAGAAAAGGCTGAGGTATTACTCTGGATAGGCAGTCATGTCATAATTCTGATTCTGAAATAATGTTTCTGATTACAGTAGAGGCAGCACCTCCCCTGGCCCAGTTCCACTATGTGGATTTTAAATGCTTCCTGAAATCTCCACGCAGCTTTTCTTCAGCACCCCATACCCACCCCGACTATGATTCTCTAAATCATATAATACCATGCAATAACTCCCTTCATGCTTAGGTAGAGTGGATTCTATCCTTGACAACTGAACTCTGAGCAGTATACCTTCTATGTCTCCCAAAGCCTGAAACCTCCTTGGGGATCTCTGGCTCACATTTTCATGATGTACAGACAATTTACATTGAATTCCAAAAGCATTTACTAAGAGATATGTTGGTCTATAGATCCCCAAAGAATGTAGGAAAGAACATTAATTTCACTAATATTTCTAAGATCCTGCCATCAAACCTCAGGACCCAACTGCCGTAAATTCTATAGATGTTGGAAGATTTGTTATGTTGAGGGCAGGGAGAAGAAATCCAAGATGCTTAGTGAGTGAAGCCACAATCAAAGCTCTTTCTTTAAAATGCACTATATTTAAATTTCAATCAAAATGTCATTTATTCTGAAAGGTGGAGTATGTAGGAGAAAGTGGACTGAGGTATGAAATTTAGCTTGAAATGCATCAAGAAAAAATAAAGTAGAATGAGGAATAGATAGAAAAAGGGATAAATGGATGGATGCATAATAAAGCAAGTATAGTAAAACGCTAATGGAATAGAATCCTAGTGATATATATGTAGGGCTGCATACTGAAACATTATTTTAGCTGTGCTGTGTGTTTAAATTTTTTCATACTAAAATGTTGGAAAAATATTGTTTACTAAAAGTAATATGATTCTTGTACATATTCAAACAGGACAGAGACACATCTTGAGAAAAGAAGTATTCTCTTTCTTTGATTTATCTACCGCCAATTTGGATGTACTAATCTATATTTTCCTTTGCTTATCACAAGCATTATATATATATATATATATATATATATATATATGTAAATATGAGGATTTATTATCAAATGAGGTAACAGTATACTGCATTTTGTAATTTTCTTTTTAACTTTATAAATGAATCATGGAGATCTTTCCCAGTCAATTCATATAGCTCTCTGTCCTTTTTAAAATGTGTGTAGCACATCAGAATATGAATTACCCAATTCATTCCATTATCCTGTTATTGATGATTCTTCAGATTGCCTGCAGTTCTTGGTTTCCAAAAATCATGTGATAAATTTCTTACAGATATGTCTTTAAACACTTAAATATTTTCTATATCTGGTAAATGAGTAGTTGAAAATGGAGCTGCTGGTCAGGGAGATGTATATGTTTTACATTTTAATTAGCCCTTCCAGATGATTTTCTAAGGTTTTTTATAGTGCAACCAAGAGTAAGTGAGAATCTCTTTTTTCCCGTAGTCCCACCAACACTAGCGATTATTAGTCATGGACATGCTGACGATGATCATGATGTTTTAGGATTCTTTCCAGAGGAAACAAGACTGAAGAATGGAGATTAAGTCCAGAATAAATGATTTACTGAGACCACATAGGTAACAAATGCCAGAATAGGGAAAGGAACTGTAGACTCCTAATTTGCAATGTTTCCTTCTTTCTTTTTTTTTGAACGTACCCTAAAGACACTAAGTCAAAGCATTGATGGGTAATAGTTTTCATTTCTTATCCAAATGAAAATGTTGTTATCTTTTCATCACACTGAATTACTTTCAGTCTCTCAGCTTCCTGATATTCCAGTTCTGTGAGCCTAACTGTAGGCAGGGATCAAACACAGAATACAAAATTTAAGGGATACTTCAATGTGTTATCAGTCAGAGAGGGAGAGCAAAGGGACACAGCCTCCCACATGCTGCCCCCAGAAAGCAGCCAAAGCGATGACACGGACACAGAGAACAGGCATTCATATGTACTGTCGGACGGCCAACGGCACAGAGAGCACCCAAGCTCACCTTGCAAGTTTAGGTATATCTCTCCACTTCTCTGTTTGCATTTCCTTGTGTGAAAAATGAAGAGGTACTTTTTAACACACAAGGAAGCTTATTCTGTGTTTTGAAATGAATATGTTAACCAAGCCTCTAGATATTCAGTAAAACTTTATTTTAAAGTAATCTATCTTACAAAGAAAATAAATAAAATTGCTGCTGCTGCTGCTAAGTCGCTTCAGTCGTGTCCGACTCTGTGCGACCCCATAGAGGGCAGCCCACTAGGCTGCCCCATCCCTGGGATTCTCCAGGCAAGAATACTGGAATGGGTTGCCATTTCCTTCTCCAATGCATGAAAGTGAAAAGTGAAAGTGAAGCCACTCGGTCCTGTCTGACTCCTAGCGACACCATGGACCGCAGCCTACCAGGCTCCTCCATCCATGGGATTTTCCAGGCAAGAGTACTGGAGTGGGTTGCCATTGCCTTCTCTGATTAGAAGCAACAAAAACTTAAGAACAAACCATATTACATAGCATGCCTTAGTCTGATCGTGGAATATTTGAGTAAGTACAGTGCATTCCTCTGCATTATCTATTTGGAAAGTATTTTTCTTTGTAGGATGGAAGCAATTATACAAATACCCCACAGCAAAGTAGGTAATTTTAGATACATATTCTTCCCCCATAACAGAAGTGGTATACAACCGTTTCCCACTCACAGATTATATCACAGAACAATGTTATCTTTATGGAACATCTCCTTATGCTAAAGCTTAAAAGGATCTATACTATACCTGCTTTCTTCTTTCCATGGGTCAGGAAGATTTTTAAAATGAGCTGGTCAGTATATTTTCCAAATGTCAGAGACGCATAGAACCAACAGTAAATAATGCATGCTAAGTCACTTCAGTCATGTCTGACTTTTGCAACCTGATGGTCTGTAGCCTGCCAGACTCCGTCTGTCCGTGGGATTCTCCAGGCAACAATACTGGAGTGGGTTGCCACACCCTTCTCCAGGGAATCTTTCTGACCCAGAGATCAAATCCAGGTCTCTTACGTTTCGACAGGCCCTAAAAATGGATGATCTGCTACTCATCTTCAAGCAAACTAATTCCTGAAGACCTGGAATGGGTGAAAGTGGGGCAAGTAATTCAAATTTTCCAAGTGACTAGGCACAATTAAGTGTTGACTGTGGTTGTTCTAAATTTTAGGAAAAAATAATCACTTTGGGGGACTATATCTCCAGGTTCTCAGGTACCCCGAGTCTAGGGAGTTCTCAAATTCTTCCAAACATTCTGAACCAAGCATTCTGCAAAGAAAGGATAGCGATGTAGGAGGGCCATCATATTAGAGGAAGGACCTTTAAAAATCACTAACAAAGCTGAAAACAAGCTGCTGTGGCATTAACTCAGTGCGTTTGTGGATCAGTGCTCTTTGAGATCATGGTCATTTATTGTATGACTTGTTCTCATGTAAATAAAGAAGGAGTGGGTAGACTGGGGCTACCTCCAGTTTGGAATAATTTCTTATGTCCCCACAACAAAAACCACACACAAACACGCATATCTGGGGAAGGCCCTGGGATACACAGTCTAGTTTAACTGTTCTAACATACGAGAAGACATTCACTTTTCTTTGGGTTACCTCTTCAACATTCAAGTACAATGTCAAGGTATCACTCTATGAAAGAGGAACCGGGAGGACCACTTGTCCTCCTTTTGTGTGTTAAGCAGACTAGCCCCCTCAGGACCTCCTCAGTTCAACCTAGCGCAGTGGTTCTCAGCTGACGGTGATTTGGCACTATCTGGAGACATTTTTGGTTATCACACTTGAAGAGGAGTTATGCTACTCACATCCAGCGGGTAGAGACAAGGATGCTGCCAAACATCCTGCAATGCAGAGGACACTCCTCCCAACAAAGAACTGGCCAACCCTCGTGCCAGTATGTCAACACTGCAGAGGCTGAGAAATCATCTCGCTCACAAGGGCTGGCATGTCACCAACAGGTTGAGGGTCAATAAGTTGCTCAACCTAATTATCACAGCTCTTTCTCCCTCCCTCCTTCCCTCTCTCCCTTCTCTCCCTCCAAATATGAGAGACATACCACTCAGTTTCTAACCAGAAAGATTCAAATATTATAATCACAGCTAACTCCTTTTTAGGAATATGACAACTATTGACTATTCTTCGATTTCTTAATATTCACATTTCTTGTGAGTTTTAATGATTAATGTAAGTAAAGTGAATAATTTCAGCTTTAAAATCCATTTTGGAGTATGACTATTTGAGCTGGCCATGTTAGTATACAATATACAACTCAATATGATCAACTTAAGTGTCCTCACTTTTAGGTTATTTTGGATCAAAAAAAATTAATAATCAAGGAAAATGTCCAAGTCCACCAGAGAAATGGATTTTAACTCATGTAAAACACACATAGTTACTCATATTTTTTTAATATGAATAACAATCACATAGGAAATTTTTCTGTTTGGTTTGACATCTGTGGATCAGTTTAACTAAGCCAGGTGGCAGAACATCAGTCTATGCAAATTTATGCCAAAGGTAAACACAAGGTGTTATCTAGCCCAGGTAAGTTACTGATTACACTGCAAAATAAAATAAAATAATCACAAATGTTGACAGTAGACATTTGCTCATATGTGAAAAGATCATTTTTTCTATGTTTATGGTGAAATTGTATAATCTGAATCCTGCAAATTTGGCCTTTGATATACTAAAGAAAGTAGAAAATTAGTTTGCTGTCTTAAATCCTGGCTTTCAAGTCTTGCTGTAAAAATGCTCTTTTGGGGCCTCCCTGATGGCTCAGTGCTGGAGAGTCTGCCTGCCAATGCAGGAGACATGGGTTCGATCCCTGGTTCAGGAAGATCCCACATGCTGGGGAGCACTAAGCTTGTATGCCACAACTATTGGGCTGGTGCTCCAGAGCCCGTGGGCTGCAACCACTGAAGCCCACACGCCCTAAGTCCACAAGCCGCTGCAACAAGAGCAGTCATTGCAATGAAAACCCTGCACCCACAGCTAGAGAAAAGCCCGCACAACAGTGAAGACCCAGCACAGCCAGAAATGAATAAATGAACAATGCTTTAAAAAATCTCTTTTGGATATCAGAAGTTGAAAAGCAACTTTCCTTCCTCTTTACATTCCTGCTATTATAGTCTTCTTTTAAAAAAATTGCTCCCACATCCATCCAGAACTAGCTGCACAATGTTTGGTACCAAGTTAAAAAGGAAAAGATGGGCTCCCTGCTTAAAAATTAAGAATTTCAAGATGGTAACAATAAATGCTGGTGAGGGTGTGGAGAAAAAGGAACTCTCTTACACTGTTGGTGGGAATGCAAATTAGTACAGCCACTATGGAGAACAGTGTGGAAATTCCTTAAAAAACTGGAAATGGAACTGCCATATGACCCAACAATCCTGGGTATATACACCAAGGAAACCAGAATTGAAAGAGACACATGTACCCCAATGTTCATCACAGCACTGTTTACAATAGCCAAGACATGGAAGCAACCTAGATGTCCATCAGCAGACAAATGGATACGAAAGCTGTGGTACATAAACAGAATGAAATATTACTCACCCATTAAAAAGAATGCATTTGAATCAGTTCTAATGAAGTGGATGAAACTGGAGCCTATTATACAGAGTGAAGTAAGTCAGAAAGAAAAACACCAATACAGTATACTGACACATATATATGGAATTTAGAAAGATGGTGATGATGACCATATATGCAAGACAGCAAAAGAGACACAAATGTAAAGAACAGACTTTTGGACTCTAGGAGAAGGTGAGGGTGGGATAATTTGAGAAGATAGCATTGAAACATACATATTATCATATGTGAATTGGATCACCAGTCCAGGTTCGATGCATGAGACAGGGTGCCCAGGGCTGGTATACTGGGATGATTCTGGGGAATGGGATGGGGAGGGAGGTGGGAGGAGGGTTCTGAATGAGGAACACACGTGCACCCATGGCTGATTCACATCCATGTATGGCAAAAACTACATCATTGTAAAGCAAGTAGCCTCCAATTAAAATAAATAAATTAATATTTTTAAAAGGATGGTGACAGCAGAGCATTAAACTAATATAGGCCCTTGTAAGCCTAAGACCCTCTGCAACTGCATGTTACATGCCCATGAAGCTGGCTCTGCTTTCATCCTACCCCAGTAGATTCTTATGAGGTCATGTTCACAGAAATGCCATTTTAAGCTATTGTGCTCAGGGACTCCACAGTCAAACAGGTTCTGGGCTATACAACTCTATGAAGACATTCATGTCAGAAACTGAGGGAACTGCATCCTCTGGACTATCTGGCATACAACGTGCATACCCATATGTGTGAGCCCTAAACACCAGTTAAAATGATACTCTTCTGTAATTTAGCAAAGTCCCAATACACAGCTGCTACCTTTCTTGTCCACTAAAATAAGAAGAAAAATGATTCAGTTGATCTTTACATTCTTCTTCCTTTCCCTTGCTGATCAGTCATTGAAGAAGGTGTTTTGCATTTATTAAACACTAGTTCAAAGACCATAAGAAAATTCCCTTTTATTTTTCTCATAAACAGAAATGTATATCATATTTTTCAAATATTTGAAGTATTGTTTTCATTGGCTTTTTCATGACAGTATAACCTATCTATGGCTCATGGTTTTATCATGGTTTACCTATTACTTTCCCTGGTGGCTCAGAGGGTAAAGCATCTGACTGTGATGCGGAAGACCCAGGTTCGATCTCTGGGTTGGGAAGATCCCCTGGAGAAGGAAATAGCAACCCACTCCAGTATTCTTGCCTGGAGAATCCCATGGACAGAGGAGCCTGGTGGCCTACAGTCCATGGGGTCACAAAGAGTCGGACATGACTGAGCGACTACACTTACTTACTTACCTATCACTTGAAGCAGCACTAGGATCTATGAAACACATCCTGGGTGGGTCAAGTGGGAATGCCCCATGAACACTGGACCAGCACAGTAGTGTTAGTGAATATTGAAGCTGGAAGTAATCTGAGAATTTCTCTTTTCCTACCCTCTCCTTAAATAGATGAGGAGCTGAAAGCTGGACTTGTCACAGGTCATATAGGTAAATACTGGAAGGGTAGACCAGATCTCAGGTTCTAGGGATCTTGATTTCCAATACAGTCAGAGTATAATATGTGCTTAATAAGATATATCTTGAGTGAAAAGTGATAAATGCTTCTGTCAGCATGAGAAAAATCAATGTCTTCTGATTAATTGTAACTGTGACTAAGATGTGACAGATAACATGTTGGCAGTTACCAGTCAGATGCTGTGAACTCACACCGTCACTACGGCACCACTGCTGGAAACGGATGCTGTTTGTCTTTGCATTGTATTAGCACCTTTGTTAAGATTCTTCACGTGTTGTCACTGTAAAGCCTCTCTCTTCGGGTGTCTATAATAAGCTTATAAGCATTCAGTTCATATTCAGACAACTGAAGCATAAGAACAAGATTTCTATCTCCACAATAAAAAGAATTTAGAAGTATTTGCTAGAAATGCAAAAAACCATCTCGGGCACTTTGATCAAATGGAAAACAAAACGTGTACAATTCTAAAACCTTTTGCAATATGCTTAAACCTGAAAATGGTCTTTCTCCATCAGAATGACTGCCCTCTGGGTGGTGACACTTTGTTGTTGTCTTTCTGTTTTCCTTGGAGTGACTGTTCCTGTGTCACCGTAACAGAGGGAGGACCAGTCTTATCCCCAGAATCCAGCTGTGTGAGCTCTTCCTTAGAAGCTCATGCTTCCTACCATTTCTATAGTTTAGAAGTGACTGTTTCCCTGCCAGTTTGTTACTTCTTGATATTCTTTGCTGCAAAGGGGTTATAAGATTCTTTCTTCTGAAGAATATTAAAAACTGAATTTCTCCTAAAATTTAGCCATCAAATCAGTATCAGTTATTAATGGTCTGATACCCCATTGTTCTGAAAAAGAGATTCATGATTTCTGTAAAGGCTAGTCCTCCTCCTAAGTTGATATATTTGTAACTTGGTGAGCCAACACTATTTTCATCATCATCAAAAAACACCTTGACAGGAAGTAATACGCAGATTAGGAACTGTTTCTAAAACAATCTATCAGATATTTTCTCCTGTTTGTCTAGGTTGCATTATTGGACCCAATTCTTCATCCCTCCCAGTAGCCATACTTTCAGTCTTGTGATTCTGCAGGTCTGTCCCTTTACCTTGGACTGGACCATGGGACTTATATCACTCAGCAGGATCTGAGTAGAAAAGCCGTCTTCTGGTTGCTCTTTTGTATCTTTTTCATAGCCGTGAGAAGAGTTTACTAATAGATTATTCTTGTGGAAAGCCACTCAATTTTGACGTAGCTTCCTATTCAATAGTTAACTGATCCATTGGGTTTTCACTGTCAAAGGCAGGATCAAAACTAGCTGAAAATACCACATTTGTGACTTCTCCTGGAGTCCAAAACAAGGCCAAAATGCACTCTATCTTAAGTAAACATGCTTAATCATCCTCAAACGCAGAGAAAAATGCTTCCATTTGGAAACCAGAATAGGTGAAAATGGTCTGCATTTATGGTATTTGCTGAGAAAAACATGGCTTCTCATCTTTTCTGAAGTAGTAGTTTCCAAAGTTTGAATACTCTAGAAATTGTTTCTATATCTGCAGAGTAGAGCTTCCATGATTCTGAAAACACCCCAGTTTGGCTCATCTGCACCTCTCAGAATCACATTGCTATTTCCCCAAAATAGAGTGTTAATTCTTATTTGACATGATTTTGAAGCCAATGGACAATTACTATCCTTTCAACTTAATAAGAGATTTTTTAAAAATTTTCTCTGTTTTAATGTAGAACTAAAGAATTCAAATTGGATGAACAGAGACTTTGGATTCTGAATAATTCTTATGAATACTGTAAACCTTTGACCCAAATGGCTAAATAATTTCAATTGCACTAATATTTAAATAAATGAAAGAATAAAAATAAATAAGTTAGGACAATAAATTCTTACATCATGTCTATTGGTTCAGGAAGCAATTTTTAGCTAAAATACAGATGCTTCCCCACAAGTATAATCCCTCTAACAATTTAATTCAGGTCAGTCGTGGTCTGAGACTTGCTTCAAAAATGAACCTGAGATGTTTACTCAAAAAAATCAACAGTGCAAAAACAAAAGCAACAATGCAAACGAAATAAGTAGTTAATAAAGGCAGAAAAATTATAAATAATTTTAATTATTAAATTATCTGAAAATAGATTTTGCCCTTGGAAACAAATAACTATTTTTCATTTGATTCCTGTACAGTAAGCAAAATGACTTTAGAGGTTTTAAAAAAAATCAATGTTTCATTACCTGAAGACTTTGCTGAGGATTGAGAATATTTTTCTGCTGTTGACATCTCATTAAGATTATTTAACAACTAAGCAATCCATTTGCTTCCTTGGTCCTAAAATTGATATATTTTTCAAAATACACCAGAGTTTTCAAAGAAAAACCCATAGATTTTGACTCAATGTCAATACTTATCACTGAAAAGTGTGAAATAAAATGAAACAATAAATGTGTTGAGTCAAGAGGATAGAAAATATACTAAGCAATAAAGTCTAACCTTAATGATGCCATTAAAAGTGGCAAAGATATAACATGAATATTCTTTCATAAGGAGATTATTTCTAAAATTGCTACTTTGCATTAATTGGCTATTGATAATATATTTTTATCATTTTATAAGTATGCATTAGAAACTGTGTGTATTTCATTTGTTATTTATTTTCATGCATAGAAAAAAGATGTATTTTTTAGATTCTTTTAGACAGAAAAACAAGACTTCTAGCTTTGTTCATTTTTATATAAATTCAGGCTTACAGAAAGATTGCAAGAATACTTTCTAGAATTACAATTTCCACGTACCCTTCCCCAGATTTTCTAAATGTTGATATTTTACCATATTTGCTCTATCACTCTAACTCTTAATATATACATTAAAACTGCTTAAGGGTAAATTGCAGGCGGTGGTGTATTCATGCCTAAATATTTCAATATACATACCTTAAAATGGTTGTCTTACAGAGTCACAGTACAATCATTAATATCAGGAAATTAACATTGATACTATTAGATAATCTATAAACTTCATTCAGTTTACCAATAATACCAACAATGCAATTTAGAGCAAAAGAAAATCTCAGTTCTTACATTCAGATGTAATATCTCTTTAGTCTCTTTTAATCTAAAAATTTTCTCAGAAAGGTTTTATTTTCATTTATGGATTTTTAGAGAGTACAACCTTACTGTATTATAGAATGGCCTTCATTTTGGGTTTGTCTGATGTTTTCTCATGATTCAACTCAATATATGCATGTTGGGCCAGGAATATCATAGAAATTGTTTTCTTCTTCTCAGTGCAATATATCAAGAGGTACATGATGTCAATTTTTCCCACTACTGGTGTTTTGTTGTTTTGCTTTGTTTTTTTTGTTTTTTCCACTTGTTTAAGGTGGTGACTTTCAGGTCCTTGTTGTAAGGTTAATACTTTTTTCCCTTATAACTAATAACTATCTTATGGGAACGTAGTTTGAGGTTATGTAAATATCCTAGCGTTAGCACTAGCTGATGATTTCTGCCTGAATAAAACACTATTATGAACATTTCCAAATGATGATTTTGCTAATTCCATCATGTTTATTGGTTGATTTTCTAGTATAAGCAAGAGCTTTTCTTTCTTTTCCATTTAGTGTTATATATGAATGTATGTATATATTTCTATATGGAAGAAATGAGCTCTTAGTTTGTTCAATGAGTTGTAATCCTTTACTCTCACTATTTATTTTGATGGCCAAATAATCCCAGATTTGGCCTCAGAGAACCATTTCATGCTGGCCCCTCTGTGTTTTTGACATAACTTCATTCTCTGAGAATCTTATTTTCTGATACACACACACACACACACACACACACACACATACACACAAGGAGAACCTATTATGCCCTATCCAGGAAGCAGCCACTTCACTGAGGAGCTGTGGTTCCTGTCAGTTTTTAGACAGTAACATTTGGGCTCTCTGTGGGTCATTGTTTTAAGGCACTCTCAGCAGAGAGCTAAGAAATAGATTTACATATACAGCCACACTTGCACATCAGGATATATTTGCGTATCTACCTCTATCTGTCTGTCTGTCTGTCTGTCTGTCTGTCTGTCTGTCTATCTGTCTATCTATCTCAGGGTTTTCATCCTCTGCATTCTCAGTATTAATACTATCAGGTGGCTCTTTGCTGGGAGAGGTGGAGGTGCTGTCCTGGGCTTTGCACCTGCTCTGTTTATCAGTGCCCCTAGCCTCTCACTGGATGCCATACCCACCTCCCAGATTCAAAAACCAAATGTTTGTAGACATGGACAGATTTCCTTTGGAGGGCAAACTGTCTTCAATTAAGAATCACTAATGAATCTATTAAAGACAATGAGTTCACACTGATACATACAACTACTACCCAGCCTCACAAAGTTCATTCTATCCTTTCTGTGCTGTAACTTCCTTCTCTGTCAATAAAAAACTTGGCTCCCATCATCCACTGCATATTTTATTTGCCTAATCCTAGAATATGTGTTTAGCTTCTCCACTGCTAACCCATGCTCCTACCAAAAAGACAAGCATTGAACTCTACCTAAGACTTTTTTCAGCCTCTATGGAGATAATTTGGAGAAGGCGATGGCACCTCACTCCAATACTCTTGCCTGGAAAATCTTATGGATGGAGGAGCCTGATAGGCTGCAGTCCATGGGGTCACAAAGAGTAGACATGACTGAGCTACTTCACTTTCACTTTTCACTTTCATGCATTGGAGAAGGAAATGGCAACCCAATCCCATGTTCTTGCCTGGAGAATCCCAGGGATGTGGGAGCCTGGTGGGCTGCCGTCTGTGGGGTCGCACAGAGTTGGGCACAACTGAAGCGACTTAGCAGCAGCAGCAGCATGGAGATAATTGTATGGTTTTTCCTTATATCTAGCAATATGATTTATTATATTAATGGCTCTTCTAATATTGAATCAAGTTTGCAATTATGAAAGAAATTCCACTTGATCATGGCTATTTTCTTAACATGTTGTTAAATCCATTTTGTTTGGAACTTTTGCCTCCATACTTATAAAAAATAGCATTTTCTAATTTCTTTTTAAACAGCATCAGAGTTTACATCAATATTATCCCTTCTTCATAAGTACTGGAACAATTTCTTGCATCTTTAATTCTATGGAAAAATATCTGAAGTTTCTGGATGACAGTAAAATCATCCAGGCTTGGTAGCTTTTTGCATGCTCATTCCTTGATAATTTTCTCTAGGAAAATTGATCTCCTGTTTTCTTCCTTTTCCCTGGTTTATCCCAGGAGATTGGAGACAATTCTCTGTGCTCTACAGCAGGACCTTGCTGTTGCCATCCTAAATGTAATAGCTTGCATCTGCTAACTCCAAACGCCCAACCCATCCCTTGTCTTCTCTGCTCCCCCCTTGGCACCCGCAAGTCTGTTCTCTACGTCTGTGAGTCTGTTTCTGTTTTGCAGATAGGTTCATTTGTGCCATATTTTAGATTTCACATATAAATGATACCATGTGCCATCTTTCTCTTTGATTTACTTGTGTATCCTTAGTCGCTCAGTCGCGTCTGACTCTTTGTGACACCATGGACTATAACCCACCAGGCTCCTCTGTCCATGGGGAATCTCTGGGTAAAAGTACTGGAGTGGATTGCCATGCCCGCTGCCAGGGGATCTGCCCAACCTAGGGATCAAACCCAGGTCTCCTGCACTGCAGGTGGATTCTTTATTGTCTGAGGCACCAGGAAGGCCCAAGAAAACTGAAGTGGGTAGCCTATCCCTTCTGCAGGGGAATTTCCTGACCCAGGAATCAAACTGAGGTCTCCTGCATTGCAGGTGGATTCTTTACCAACTGAGCTAGCAGGGAAGCCCAACTTACTTAGAATGATAATCTCTAGTTGTATCCATGTTGCTGCAAATGGCATTATTTCATTCTTTTTTAAGCTGAGTCATATTTCATTGTATACATGTGCCACATCTTCTCTATCCATTCACCTGTTGACAGACATTTAGGTTGTCCCCATGTCCTGGCTTCCCACCTGGCATTACTGGTAGAGAACCTGCTTGCCAATGCAGGAGACATAAAAGATGCTAGCTTGATCCCTGGGTTGGGAAGATCCCCTGGAGGTGGGCATGGCAACCCACTCCTATCTTCTTGCCTGGAGAACCTCATGGACATAGGAGCCTGGTGGGCTACAGTCCATAGGGTTGCACAGAGTTGGACAAGACTGAAGTGATTTACACACATAACACATGGGTTGACTATTGTGAATATTGCTACTATGAACATAAATGTTTTTGTATCTTTTTGAATCATCAGTTCAGTTCAGTCGCTCAGTTGTGTCTGACTCTTTGTGACCCCATGGAAGGCAGCAACGCCAGGCCTCCCCTGTCCATCACCAACTCCCTGAGTTTACCTAAACTCATGTCCATTGAGTCGGTGATGCCATCCAACCATCTCATCCTCTGACATCCCCTTTTCCTCCCTCCTTAAATCTTTCCCAGCATTTTGAACCATAGTTTTGTCTGGATACGTGCTCAGGTTCTGTCCAGGTATATGCCCAGGTTCTATCTTTAATATGGTTAATTTTAGAAACTTTTCTCCTTTAAAATTATCCACTTCATTTAATTTTTAAGCTTGTTTGTGAGAAGGCCAGTAAAACATTCCCATGATTTTTTAAACTTTCCTCTATATAAATAGTTGTTTCCCCCTAATTATTTCTTACTTTGTATATCTGTGCATCCTCACTTTTACTTGATTAAGTTAGCCAAGGGTTTACCTATATTTTTAACTAAAAATAAGCCAAGAGATTATTTATTCATCAGATATATTGTTTTACTACTCTCTATCTCATTATTTTCTACTTTTATTTTTATTATTTTTCTCTTTACTTTTATCTGGCTTAATTATTTCTTTCTAGATTTCTGTTCCCAGATCTTAATTCATTTATCTCAGTTCTTTAATGTACACTGAAAAGCTATTTAAGGCTAGAAAAGTTTCAGGGATTACTAATATATAGATTTTTAATATGTAGTGCTTTCATCATTGCTTTTTAGAAATTCTTTAATTTTTGTATATCTTTCTACTTTGACTCTATCAAAAGTTTAAAATTTTTTGAATAAAAGAAAACATTTCTTAAAATGCATTAGTGTGTGTAGGTTATTGCACCGTGATTGAATGATTTTTGTAATATCTCTGCTTTATGGCACTTTCTGGAGTTTTTTCTTTTCTAATTACTGTATGATTAATGTTTGTAAATGTCTTCATGTGTGCTCAAGAAGAAAGTTCATTCTTTATTACCTGTATGTAAAGTTCAATATATGTCCAAAAGTTTGCCTCGTTGATTGCATTATTTAGATTTTCTAAATTCTTATTTATTTTTCATTTATTTGATCTGTCTTCTTCTTAGTTGTGTGTACATTCTCCTGTTACTAGTGTTTCTTTCTATGTGACTTTGCACATCTTCTACTATTTGCTTTATAAATGTGATTTCTTGGTTTTTAGGTGCATTGATGTTTATTTAAGTTTAGCATTTTTATTGTGAATTGTAGTTTTAACATTAAAATGTATCCTTTATCACTCTAGTTGCTGTATATTTTGATTCTACTTCTGTGACACCAACGTCTCTGCATTCTTCCCATTTGCTGGTACTCATTTATCATTTTCTCATTTATTTATTTTTGCCTTTAGGGATCATGAGTTTCTTGTATAGACTATATAGCTGGATTTTATTTCATGAAGCACAAATTTAAGATCTTCTTTCAACAGGTAAGTTAAGCCCTTGGTTGGAGAGAGCACCGAGTGGAGAGTGAAGTGTAGCAATCAAGTTTTTGCCCTTTTGTTTTCCCTTTTCCTTTGCAGGATCTAAATCCACCTACCTCCCTTGCATTTTACCTTTGCTACCTTCTTTCCTAAAGGTATTTCTCCCTCAATGATATCATCTTCTCTCCCTCCGGAGGTATTCCTTTTCTAAGCAGGCTTGCTCACCTTCTGGGACACTGTCGGGATACCTGCCCGGTGAGCAGTGCTTTGACCTGTGGCATGATCTTTTAACCTAGGTGATAACTTTCTCTTAGTGGTGAAGGCTTTAGAACAATTTTTTTCTTGGTGTTGTTTTGGGTGGTGGGTGTTAGGCTGCCAGGTGGTGGGGATAAAGCCAAGCTTCCATCTCATCTCTTCCGGGGGGGATACAGTTTTTTAAAAAAATAATTATATTTATTTTTAAAATTTATATTTATTTTTAATTTATCGATGGGTGCTTTAAAATATTGGTTTGATTTCTGCCATAAATCAACATAAATTAGCCAGAGATGTACATATGCCTACCTCTCAGCCTTCCCCACCCCTCTAGTTTGGTACAGGGCCCCGGTTTGTGTTCCCTGAGGCATTCAGCAAATTTCCACTGGCTATCTCTTTTAAATATGTTAGTGTATCCTCTTCCATGCTACTCTCTCCATTCATTTCATCCTCTCCCCCACCCTTGTCCATAAATCTGTTCTCTATGTCTGCATCTCCACTGCTGCCCTGTGAATAGATTCATCAGTACTCTTTCCATATGTATGCTTTAATATATGATATTTGTTTTCCTCTTTCTGACTTACTTCACTCTGTTTAATAGGCTCTAGGTTCATCCACTTCATTAGAACTGACTCAAATGTGTTCCTTTTGAGGGCTGAGTAGTATTCCATTGTATATATGTACTATGGCTTCTTTATCCATTCATCTGTTGATGGGCATCTAGGTTGCCTTCATGTCCTAGTTATTGTAAACAGTGCTTCAGTGAACATTGGGGTACATGCATTTTTTCAGTTTTGGTGTCTTCAGGGTGTATGCCTAGAAGTAGTATTGCTGGGTAGTAGTGATTTTATTCCTAGTTTTTTTAAGGAATCCCCATACTGTCTTCCATAGTGACTGTATCAACTTACATTCCCACCAGCAGTGCAAGAGGGTTCCCTTTTCTCCATACCCTCTCCAGCACTTGCTGTTTGTGGATTTTTTGATGATAGCCAACTGTACTTATTCTCTATGAAGGCTGGCAGCAGGAGTGCAGAAGTGTAAGGAGATAGCTAACTGTGCTCAGATTTATATTTTTCTATTTAGAATCAGTTTGCACTTTTAAAATTTTCTGTCTTCCAATTAGACTGAAAGCACGAGTTTTGTTCAATATAATTTCTTCTTACTGTTGACTGTTTCCCCTCTGGAGGAAATGTTGCACAATTTGTATTTCCATCATTGCTACTGTCTGGGCTATTGGGAAATATGAGAATCCTTGATTTCTTATGTTCCCTGTCTTACTCTATGGAATACTTCTGTGACTGCAAGTTAGAGGAATTTTGATTCCTAGGTAGGGAATTGTCCGTCCCCCTAGGATGTTGAAAATATAAGAAAATGCCGGAGCTACACAGCCAGTGGACGGCCTACAAATCCAGCTGCTTTTACTAATATCAGGTCTTCTATTTCATGCAGCCTCTCTTGTCTTGCATACCGGCTTTCATTCTTATGCATGAAGCTTTATGGTTGCAATATGACCGCCATTGTCTCAAGTTCATGGCAAAAAGAAAATGGATCTATTCTAGCAGTCTCTCTTCTTTTTTTTCATGAAAAAACTTCTTAGAAAGCCTCCACTAGTAATATCTCCTTGGCCAGAAGTGTGTCACATGGTCCCTTCTTTCCGCAAGGAAGGCTAAAAGCTATGGAGTATTTGGCTTCTTTCAGATCCTATACTTGAAGGAGGCAAGAGTTGAGAGTAAATGTGAGCTGGGTTGGCCAGCACAGAGTATCAGTAGCACTTACATTTCTTCTATGCACCTCACAGCACTTAGTGGATTCCAGCTCACATGAATTGACTTGAATTGACATTTTGGCTTGACCTATTTAATATGTATATGTAGAATACATGTGTACATAGGATTATGCTTATGTCTATTTGTCCAGGAAGATCAATGATTGTTCTCATTTAATGGTATTTTATTTGAGTAAGTAATGCCAGTAATCCCAGTCTTAGCAGTCCTGTAGTAATGTCACAGGTAGAATAATTCTTAGAGTAAAGGCCCTAAAGACCTAAATTTACAGACAACACAATACGGAAATTCAAGCTATGAACTTCTAAGTAAAAGCAGAGATTTGTAATAGGGAACACTGCCTCTATCCTCCTACCCAGTTGATATATCTACAAACCTTCCACTTATTTATCAATTACAATGTGTTTCTCTTAGGATGTTCTAGAAATCTAGTGGAGTGATATGTATAAAGCTCCTTACACATAAATGTCCATTATAACAACTATTGGTATTAGTGATACAGTGTTTGCCAGGCATAGTAATAACTGCATATATATACATATGCGTGCATGTGTGCTTGCCACTTCACTTGTGTCTGACTCTTTGTGACCCTATGAACTGTAGCCCATAGGCTTCTCTGTTCATGGGATTCTTCAGGCAAGAGTACTTGAGTGGGAGTTTCCGTGTCTTCCTCCAGGAGGTATATGTATATATAATAACATATATTTATGTATTCCTTAGAACAAAAAATAGGAAATTCCAGGTATGTATAGATCAAATCTGCCCTGATCACCATTGCAATTAAACAACTTCTCTATTTGAAAGAACTTTTTGTTAAATAAGGAATTTAGCTCTTTATCTGTCATATACCTGTCATATTTTTCCTATTTGAATTTTATTTTATAAACATTGGTGTTTTTAGCCTCTAGCCAGAATAATTAAGGGGGAAAAAAGAAAAAAAAGACATAAATTACCAACATCAGGACTGAAAGAAGGGATATTAGTGGAAATTCTATAAACAATAGAAGGTAATAGGTGAGTTATAAGTAAATTTATGTATATAAATAGATAACTTAGGTGTGATTAACAAAATCTTAGAAAGATACAAACTGATGATGCTTATTCAAGAACAAATTTATCTGAAAAGCCTTCTAGCTATTAAATTTAATTCACAATTCAAATTTTCCAAAAATACAGCCTATGATTATGACTTAACTAGTGAAATCTATCAAATATGTAAGAAAGCAATAATCTCAATTTACATAAAATCTTTCTGAAGCTAGAGAAAATGAGATGATGTCCCAACTCATTTGATGGGTTCAGCATACTGATACTAAAACCAGACAAAGACAATGCAAGAAAGAAAACCATAGACCAATATTTCTATAGGTACAAAACTTCTTTTAAAATATTATAAAAGCATCAAACAATATTTTACAAAAATACATTACGAATAGGTGGAATGTCATGGAACAAAAGGTTGGTTCAACATTTAAAAATAACCAATGTAGTTCACTATATCAAAACATCGAAGAAGTAAAACTGTCAGAGTATTTCCATAAATGCAAAATAAGCATTTATCATCTATTCATGATAAAAATGAAAAAAATCGCTCAGTGAACTAATGGGAATAACTTATTTTCCCACATAAGGTGCATTTTGAAAAAACCACAGTTAACATGAGAGTTAAGGATGAAAGACAATTATTTGCCCTTCAGACCAAGAAAACAAGGCAAGAATTTCTTCTTGCAACCCTTTCAGTCAGCATTAATTCGAAGTCCGACCTTGTTCAATAAGTTATTAAAAAGAAATCAGTTCAGTTCAGTTCAGTCGGTCAGTCGTGTCCAACTCTTTGCAACCCCATGGAATGCAGCACGCCAGGCCTCTCTGTACATCACCAAGTCCCGGAGTTCACTCAGACTCACATCCATCGAGTCAGTGATGCCATCCAGCCGTCTCATCTTCTATCATTCCCTTTTCCTCCTGCCCCCACTCCCTCCCAGCATCAGAGTCCTTTCCAATAAGTCAACTCTTCACATGAGGTGGCCAAAGTAATGGAGTTTCAGCTTCAGTATCATTCCTTCCAAAGAGATCCCAGGGTTGATCTCCTTCAGAATGGACTGGTTGGATCTCCTTGCAGTCCAAGGGACTCTCAAGAGTCTTCTCCAACACCATACTTCAAAAGCATCAATTCTTCTGCGCTCAGCTTTCTTCACAGTCCAACTCTCACATCCATATGTAACCTCAGGAAAAACCATAGCCTTGACTAGACGGACCTTAGTCGGAAAAGTAATGTCTCTGCTATTTAATATGCTATCTAGGTTGGTCATAACTTTCCTTCCAAGGAGAAAGTGTCTTTTAATTTCATGGCTGCAATCACCATCTGCAGTGATTTTGGAGCCCCCCAATAAAGTCTGACAGTTTCCCTTGTTTCCCCATCTATTTCCCATGAAGTGATGGGACCGGATGCCATGATCTTCATTTTCTGAATGTTGAGCTTTAAGCCAACATTTTCACTCTTTCACTTTCATCAAGAGGCTTTTTAGTTCCTCTTCACTTTCTGCCATAAGGGTGGTGTCATCTGCATATCTGAAATATCTTGATATTTCTCCTGGCAATCTTGATTCCAGCTTGTGCTTCCTCCAGCCCAGCGTTTCTCATGATGTAGTCTGCATATAAGTTAAATAAGTAGGGTGACAATATCCTTGACATACTCATTTTCCTATTTGGAACCAGTCTGTTGTTCCATGTCTAGTTCTAACTGTTGCTTCCTGACCTGCATACAGATTTCTCAAGAGGCAGGTCAGGTTGTCTGGTATTCCCATCTCTTGAAGAATTTTCCACAGTTTATTGTGATCTACACAGTCAAAGGCTTTGGCATAGTCAATAAAGCAGAAATAGATGTTTTTCTGGAACTCTCTTGCTTTTTCCAAGATCCAACAGATGCTGGCAATTTGATCTCTGGTTCCTCTGTCTTTTCTAAAACAAGCTTGAATATCAGAGAGTTCATGGTTCACGTATTGCTGAAGCCTGGCTTGGAGAATTTTGCGCATTACTTTACTAGCATGTGAGATGAGTGCAATTGTGTGGTAGTTTGAGCATTCTTTGGCATTGCCTTTCTTTGGGATTGGAATCAAAACTGACCTTTTCCAGTCCTGTGGCCACTGCTGAGTTTTCCAAATTTGCTGGCATACTGAGTGTGGCACTTTCACAGCATCATCTTTCAGGATTTGAAATAGCTCAACTGGAATTACAGCACTTCCACTATCTTTGTTCACAGTGATGTTTTCTAAGTTCCACTTGACTTCACATTCTAGGATGTCTGGCTCTAGGTGAGTGATCACACCATCATGATTATCTTGGTCATGAAGATCTTTTTGTACAGTTCTTCTGTGTATTCTTGCCACTTCTTCTTAATATCTTCTGCTTCTGTTAGGTCCAAACCATTTCTGTCCTTTATCAAGTCCATCTTTGCATGAAATGTTCCTTGGTATCTCTAATTTTCTTGAAGAGATCTCTAGTCTTTCCCATTCTGTTCCTTTCCTCTATTTCTTTGCATTGATTGCTGAAGAAGGCTTTCTTATCTCTTCTTGCTATTCTTTGGAACTCTGCATTCAGATGCTTATATCTTTCCTTTTCTCCTTTGCTTTTCATTTCTCTTCTATTCACAGCTATTTGTAAGGCCTCCCCAGACAGCCATTTTGCTTTTTTGCATTTCTTTTCCATGGGGATGGTCTTGATCCCTGTCTCCTGTACAATGTCACGAACCTCATTCCATAGTTCGTCAGGCATTCTATCTATCAGATCTAGGCCCTTAAATCTATTTCTCACTTCCATTGAATAATCATAAGGGATTTGGTTTAGGTCATACCTGAATGGTCTAGCAGTTTTCCCTACTTCCTTCAATTTAAGTCTGAATTTGGTAATAAGGAGTTCATGATCTGAGCCACAGTCAGCTCCTGGTCTTGTTTTTGTTGATTGTATAGAGCTTCTCCATCTTTGACTTCAGAGGATATAATCAATCCGATTTCGGTGTTGACCATCTGGTGATGTCCATGTGTAGAGTCTTCTCTTGTGTTGTTGGAAGAGGGTGTTTGCTCTGACCAGTGCATTTTCTTTGCAAAACTCTATTAGTCTTTGCCCTGCTTCATTCTGCATTCCAAGGCCGAATTTGCCTGTAACTCCAGGTGTTTCTTGACTTCCTACTTTTGCATTCCAGTCCCCTATAATGAAAAGGACATCTTTTGGGGTTTTTAGTTCTAAAAGGTCTTGTAGGTCTTCATAGAACCATTTAACTTCAGCTTCTTCAGCGTTACTGGTTGGGGCATAGACTTGGATAACTGTGATATTGAATGGTTTGCCTTGGAAACGGACAGAGATCATTCTGTCGTTTTTGAGATTGCATCTAAGTACTGCATTTCGGACTCTTTTGTTGACCATGATGGCTACTCCATTCCTTCTGAGGGATTCCCTCCCACAATAGTAGATATAACGGTCATCTGAGTTAAATTCACCCATTCCAGTCCATTTTAGTTCGCTGATTCCTCGAATGTCGACGTTCACTCTTGCCATCTCTTGTTTGACCGCTTCCAATTTGCCTTGATTCATGGACCTGACATTCCAGGTTCCTATGCAATATTGCTCTTTAGAGCATTGGACCTTGCTACTATCACCAGTCACATCCACAGCTGGGTATTGTTTTTGCTTTGGCTCCATCTCTTCATTCATTCTAGAGTTATTTCTCCACTGATCTCCAGTAGCGTGTTGGACACCTACTGACCTAGGGAGTTCCTCTTTCAGTATTCTATCATTTTGGATATCTCAACACCTACCATCTTACTTGGCCATCTAGTCAAGGCTATGGTTTTTCCAGTGGTCATGTATGGATGTGAGAGTTGGACTGTGAGGAATGCTGAGCGCCAAAGAATTAATGCTTTTGAACTGTGATGCTGGAGAAGATTCTTGAGAGTCCCTTTGACTTCAAGGAGATCCAACCAGTCCATCCTAAAGAAGATCAGTCCTGGGTGTTCATTGGAAGGACTGATGCTCAAGCTGAAACTCCAATACTTTGGCCACCTCATGCAAGGAGTTGACTCTTTGGAAAAGACCCTGATGCTTGGAGGGATTGGGAACAGGAGGAGAAGGGGATGACTGAGGATGAGTTGGCTGGACAGCATCACTGACTCGATGGACATGAGTCTGAGTGAACTCCAGAAGTTGGTGATTGACAGGGAGGCCTGGCGTGCTGTAATTCATGGGGTCGCAAAGAGTCGGACACAACTGAGCTACTGAACTGAACTGAACTAACAAATCATGTGCAGGACCTTTACATTTGAAAATTATAAAAGTTTTCAGAGGTAAGTTAAGAAAACTAATTTAAGAGACATATGTCCTCCGTTCAAGATTTAAATAATTCAACATTGTTATGATATCAATTCTATTCAAATTGATGTATAAATTCAAGGTAATACCAAGCAAAATCCCAGACTTTTTTAAAGAAATGTGCCATGCATTAAACCTCTACAATATTGTAATTAGCCTCCAAGTAAAATAAATACATTTTAAAAATAAAAAACATTATGCTAAATGAAAGAAGCCAGTTACAAAAGACCATACATTGTACAATTTCATTTATATGAATTGTCCAGAGGAGGAACTCTGTAGAGACAGAAGTAGATTAGTGGTTGCTTAAGGATGGTGTGGGCCTCACAGGTGGCTCAGTGTAAAGAATCTGCCTGCCAAGCAGGAGACCTGGGTTTGATCCCTGGATTGGAAAGATCCTCTGGAGGAGGAAATGGCAACTTACTCCAGTATTCTTGCTTTAGAAATCCCACAGACAGAGGGCTACAACCATGGGGTTGTAGAACCCATAGGGTCTCAGAGTCGGATATGACTTACAGACTAAACAACGAGGGCTGGAGTGACTGCTTACGAGTATGGGGTTTCTTTTAGAGGAGACACCACTGTGCTAAAGTTAGATTGTGGTGGTTCTTGCACAACCGTGTGAAATACTGAAAAAGGAGCCATACACTTTAAGCAGGTGAATACGCAACATATGAATCATAGCTCAATAAATGTGTTTTAAAAATGCATATACCATTTATATATATTGCAATACAATATAATAAAGCTTAACAAAATTGCAAACTGAACCCAAAATTCATATGGAAATGCAAAGAATCTAAAGTAACTAAAACCATTTTGAAAACTAGAGAGTTCATTCTGTCTGATTTCAAGACGTCTGTAAAACTGAAATATCAAGACAACTGAGGATTGACATATGGATGGTATCAATGGAGAAAACCAGATCGGGCAATGGACCCACACATACACAGCCAATTGATATTCAGCAAGGGTACTGAGGTAATTCAAAAGCAATAGACACCTTTTTCCAACAAATACTGGACAAGTGAATATCCAACTGTAAAGCTGAAACAATATCAAATGGAATCTCAATCTTTACTCGATTATCTTGAACCATATAAAATTAGCTAAAAATTAACACGCGCATACCTGTGGCAGATACATGTTGATGCATGGCAAAACCAACACAATATTGTAAAGTAATTAACCTCCAATTAAAATAAATAAATTTTATATTTTTAAAAAAACTGACAAGTAGTCTGCCACAAAAAAATTTTGCTAAAAATTAAAATTTCTGGGAAAAATCAAAGGACGAAATCTTTGTAAGTCTGGATTGGGTAAATATTTCCTGGATATGACACAAAACGCGCAAACTACATAAGAAAATGCTGGTAAACTGCATTCTGACAAAATAACCAACTTCTGTTCTTTGCAAGACATTAATAAAATGAATAAGAACCCACATACGGGAATAAATATTTACAAGACATATTTTATAAAGGACTTATATCAAAATATATGCACAAAAATCTCTTAAAAATCTAATAATAAGATAAGAAACAATCAAGCTAAAAATAGCCAAACGGTTTGAACAGACGTTGAACCAAAGAAAATATACTAATTGCAAGTGATTACAAATAAGCACATGGGGGAAAATGTTCAACATCATTAATCATTAGGAAAATGCAAATTAAAAACCTGTATTTACCAGAATGACTAAAACGATAAAGGCTGAAAATGCTAAGTGTTAGTGAAGGTGTAGAATTGCAGAATAACTACAATCCTTGTGAGCTGATGGTAGAAATACAAAATGGCAGAGCTATTTTAGAAGAGAGTTGACATTTTCATATAAAATACATTTTATAGGAAATATATGAGTATTGGTTTAAAAGTTAAACCCATGCTTAATATTTTATGGTAGTCTTGCTGAAGGCAGATCAATCCCCCCTTCTCAAAATTGTTCAGATGTCAAGACAATTGATGCTACATATGCATCAGGAGAATAAGAAAAAGTTTATTACTCACATAATGAGGCTTTCTGGGAAAAGCGAAGCAAGCTCCCAAGCCAGTTCAAAATGGTTTGAAGAAGTCATGACTTTTTCTTTACTGTGATGAAGACCAAGGTGGAAGTTACAGAGTAGTCTGAACTTGTCCATTGACACTAAGAGAGGGAGCATTTGGGGCTTTTTATGGCTTGCCCAGCTGTGAAAAAAGAAAGGGAGAGAGGTAGGGCTTAAAGTTATCTATGGTCAAACATCAAGAATGGAGTTAGCCACTTTAATACACTAGCCATACAACCCAGCAATCCCACTCCTATTTAACCAAGAGAAATGATAATACATAGAGTTACAGAAACCTATGTGCAAGTGTTTATCAGCCAAACTGTAAACAACCCCAAAAGTCCATCAGCTGGTGAATCAGTAAAAAAAATTATAGGAAATGGATATAACAGAATACTACTTTGCAATAAAGAGGAACTATTTATAGGTACATGCAATAGTGTGAAAGACTCTCTAAGCACTGCACTGACAGAAGCCAGATACAAAGGTTATATATGCTATATATGCTATAGTTTCATTTAGAAGACAATCTGAAGAAGACAAAACTATAAAGACAGAAATCAGATAAGTGATTGCGAGGACTGGAGGTTGGAGGTTGGTTCAGTTCAGTTCAGGGACTTCCCTGGTGGCTCAGACGGTAAAGCGTCTTCCTAAAATGTGGGAGACCTGGATTCAGTCCCTGGGTTGGGAAGATCTCCTGGACAACTAAATGGCAACCCACTCCAGGATTCTTGCCTGGAAAATCCCATGGGTGGAGGAGCCTGGTAGGCTACAGTCCATGGGGTCACAAAGAGTCGGACACGACTGAGTGACTTCACATTCACGTTCAGTTCAGTTCAGTCACTCAGTCGTGTCTGACTCTTTGCAACCCCATGGACTGCAGCACACCAGGCCTCCCTGTCCATCACCAATTCCTGGAGCTTACTGAAACCCATGTCCATTGAGTTGGCACCATCCAACCATCTCATCCTTTGTTGTCTCCTCTTCCCACCTTCAATCTTTCCCAGCATCAAAGTCTTTCCAAATAAGTCAGTTTTTCACACCAGGTGGCCAAAGTATTGGAGTTTCAGCTTCAACATCAGTCCTTCCAATGAATATTCAGGACTGATTTCCTTTAGGATGGACTGGTTGGATCTCCTTGCAGTCCAAGGGACTCTTAAGAATCTTCTCCAACACCACAGTTCAAAAGCATCAGTTCTTCGGTACTCAGCTTTCTTTATCGTCCAAGTCTCATATCCATACATGACTGGAAAAACCGTAACTTTGACTAGATGGACCTTTGTTGGCAAAGTAATGTCTCTGCTTTTTAATATGCTGTCTAGGTTGATCACAACTTTTCTTCTAAGGAGTAAGTTAAGCATCTTTTAATTTCATGGCTACATCACCATTGGCAGTGATTTTGGAGGCCCCTCCCAAAAAAAAAGTCTGTCACTGTTTCCATTGTTTCCCCATCAGTTTGCCACAAAGTGATGGGACCAGATGTCATGATCTTAGTTTTCTGAATGTTGAGTTTTAAGCCAACTTTTTCACTCTCCTCTTTCACTTTCATCAAGATGCTCTTTAGCTCTTCTGCACTTTCTGCCATAAGAGTGGTGTCATCTGCATATCTAAGGTTATTGCTATTCTCTCAGCACTCTTGATTCCAGCTTATGCTTCATCCAGTCCAGCATTTCACATGATGTGCTCTGCATATAAGTTAAATAAGCAGGGTGACAATATACATACTTGACATATACAATATACATCCTTGACATACTCCTTTCTCTATTTGGAACCAGTCTGTTGTTCCATGTCCAGTTCTAACTGTTGCTTCCTGACCTGCATACAGATTTCTCAGGAGGCAGGTCAGCTGGTCTGGTATTCCCAGCTCATGAAGAATTTTCCAGAGTTTTTGTAATCCACACAGTCAAAGGCTTGGCATAGTCAATAAAGCAGAAGTAGATGTTTTTCTGGAACTTTCTTGCCTTTTCAATGATCCAATGGATGTAGCCAATTTGATCTCTGGTTCCTTTGCCTTTTCTAAATCCAGCTTAAACATCTGGAAGTTCATGGTTCACATACTGTTGGAGCCTGGCTTGGAGGTTGGTAGAGGGAACTGATTTCAAAGCACATGAGAATTTTTTGAGATGTATCAAGCATATGACTTTATATTTTTCAAAACTTAATAACTCCACTTCTGGAGGGTAAAATTTGGGGTGTGAAAATTATATAACCATAAACTTGAGATAAAAAATAAACCTTTAGATGATAGAGTTAATATTACTGCCTTTAATTTCTAGTTAAGTAAACTGAAGCTAAAAATTTAACTGGTCTGCTAAAAACCACTGGGGGATGGGGTTTGGGGAAGTGGCAGAGGCAGGGCTTCAAACCACTGAACTTCCCTCTCAAATTTGTTCAGGATATTGTTTTTATCTCATACAAGCAAGCACTTTTATGACTGTTTCTCATCAACAATGTAGTATAAAAAGACTTAGACTTGTATTGTGTCATTCCAAGGGGTCATATCAAGTCCATTCAGTCAATATGGAAAAGTTATCAAAGTTGAACAAATCAGATTTCTAGCTCAATGTAAAAAGGAAAAAATTTACTTAAACAATGAGGCCTTCCTAAACACGAGTTTCTTGTTGATAGTGTCTGGGTAAAAGTCAACAGGCCAGGGCAGTAGGACACAGGAGATGCTTGAAGAATTTAAAGAATAGTGTGCTGTTTCAGTTGCTGGCTTCTAAAGGCCCAGTCATCACACCTGCTCTGTAAAGGAGGTGGAAGACATGTATTGCATCTAATAATGTGAAGTAAGTCCTAAGGCTTGTGAGTGTTACAAAGAGGAAAACATTTATCTGCTAGCCTGAAGATGTATGGTAATATGGTAAAATGTTTATTCTGACAGAAAAAGGCTGTATATGTGGTATGTTCTGTAAGCAATACACCACATAACTGAGTTAAATACACTTCTTTATAAATCCCATATAAGTGAAAATAAAGACCATTATCTTTTCAATCAACAGTGTAAACTACTTTGTGCAAATTGTGATACACATTAAGAAAAACCTACAGATAATATCTACTGATTAAAATTAAGCTAATTTAATTAAAGACTGAAAATAATTCTTCATCTTACCTTTTATGGATTTAAAATTAAACTGTTATGTTAAGGTGATGGGATTAGGTGATTTGAGCCTATTTGGTATGATTGTAAAGTATTTTAATTTTAAAGCCTTGAGGATAAAGAAATGAAGCTAATTGCTGTGTGCACAGAAATAGCAGTAAACATCTACTGAGCTGGGACTCAATTAAAGCCCCTGAACTCAAGGGCAGAATTTAGCCCAGATCATTTGAAAATAACAACATCTTCCCTTATAATTATAAGATCAATGACAGACAAGATAACTAGTATATCTAGTAATCAAGGTAACAGCTTTTGCCGATCTAATTAGAGTATATTCTGTTACTTGGAATATATGCCAAAGGTGTTAAACTAATCTTCTGTACTTAAAGATGATGTGAAATCTTAGGAAAGTGATATGTATAATCTGTATTCTTCACTTCATAAACAGTAAGAGGCAATGAATAAATCAATACTATTTTAATTATAGTTTTACAGCACAGTTAGGACAAAGCAGCTATCCTTTCAGGAAAAGCATAAGTTTGAGTACCTTAAATTCAACTCTCTGTCTTGTACTGCCCTTTCAATTTTAACAATGCAATGAATACTGGAGACAAGTTCAGGATATTTACAAGTTACCCTGTCACCAACCAAAATGTCTGTTAGCGGCAGCTTGGTCTCAAAATTACACAAGCCTAGGTTGATATCCTTGTTGTGATACACAGGCCTTTGCCAGCTTTTACAGCGGTCATCTGTTGTTTTCACCTCTACTCTTTTCCTGAGTCACAGTGTGTGCATTTTCCCTTGAGAAGTCCTCCCATCCTGACAGCATGCAGTCTTGGTGAAGCTGTAAAATAGGCATTCTAAGCTTCTCTGCCAGTCACTGGGTTCAAGGCTAGAATGTTCAATACCTGTAAGCCATCCTCTGCGAAGTAGTGACAGGTCCAGGGTTTGGAATGTGAACAGGGCCAGGTCAAAAGACTCTCCCTGGTGGTTGTAATTGCTAAGTTGATGGTGGCCATTTTTTGCTATTAAGCCAGAATGCACATGAGAATTAGAAAGAAATTCTAGTTTCTTTCCAAAGAAAGAAAGCAGGCCTGAGGATGAAATATAGAGAGCTCCTTATAACATTGTTTATATCTCCGAATCCAGATATGTCTGACAGACAGCTTCACCCACTGAAATATCTAGCAATAAAATAAAAATATGTTGTTTGCTTAAATAAGCAACAATTGACACAATCTACCAAATAAGTCTATGCTTTGGTGCCCTAACTTGTAAAATTGAACATAAAAGTTACTGTTTTACAAAATTACTGTAACTCAGACAACTGCTGCTTTACTCCATTTATTATCTGTAATGACTCTCTGTGAAGTGTTAATTTTATCTCCATTTTACTGATGAGGAAATTGATGCTTAGATGTTAAGTAATTTGCCAGAGGTAATGTACTAGAGCAATCAGTGTTAATTGATATAAAATAATCTCAAAACTTCAGTGGCTTTACACAAAGTCCAGTTCTAACCCAAGGTTAAAGGAGCTCTCCTGTGCAACATTGTTCTAAGTGCTTTGCAGGGATCCAGGCTCCCTCCTTCCTGGGGCTCTGCTTTCCTGCACCTTCAGTTTCACACTAGTGTCACTCAGCCAGCAGGTAGAGATGGTTGAGGTGTATAGAACATGGGGAAGGTAAACTAAATACACAACTACCCCAACTCAGAAGTGATATATATAATTCTTGCTAAAATTTATTGGCTAAAATCATTCACAGGATACCTTCTAACTGTAAGGGGTCATGCAGTCTTTCTGTTTGCTCAAATGAAACTTAAATGTAGTATTATGTGTACCGTAATTATCACTGGCTAATAAGGGTGGAGCCTGGGTTTCAACCTAATCAAGCTGACTATTTAGCAGGCCTTAAGCTGTGAACAAGGCTGAGTGCTGAAGAATTGATGCTTTTGAACTGTGGTGTTGGAGAAGACTCTTGAGAGTCCCTTGGACTGCAAGGAGACCCAACCAGTCCATTCTGAAGGAGATCAGCCCTTGGATGTCTTTGGAAAGAATGATGCTAAAGCTGAAACTCCAGTACTTTGGCCACCTCATGTGAAGAGTTGACTCATTGGAAAAGACTCTGATGCTGGGAGGGAATGGGGGCAGAAGGAGAAGGGGACGACCAAGGATGAGATGGCTGTATGGCATCACTGACTCGATGGACGTGAGTCTGAGTGAACTCCGGGAGTTGGTGATGGACAGGGAGGCCTGGCATGCTGCAATTAATGGGGTCGCAAAGAGTCGGACACAACTGAGCAACTGAACTGAACTGAGCACTATGCTACTTACAGTAATCTGTTGTCAGCACCTACTGAATGTGTGTGATGGGGCTAGGCATATGGCAGATGCTTAATAAACTTAAGTTTTCTTCTGAGAAAGAGAGAATAAGGGATGATAAAGGGAAGAAGAAAGGAAGAGAAAGGAAATAAAAACTGGGTTATAAATAATTAACTTCTTTTGTGTTTCTTTTCTCTCTAAAAATCTTTAATTAGATAACTAGGGATGGAAATAAAATGATGAGTTATATTTATTAAATTATAATCCTTTAGAAAAAGAAGGACAATGATAGCAAAAGTGAGACAACGGGAAAGGTTAAATGCAGACTGTCTCATGTCCTAACTCAACCCATCCAGGTAACAACTCATGAGGCAGAAACCACTGTGATGGTGTTGTGAGTGTCAATGGTACATTTTGATAATCTTTGGGGTTTTGTATTTGCATATATAATACAAAATTACAAGCCACAAGTCTTCTTTGCACTTATGCCTGAAATTTTCCCCTTTGAATTTTGTCCCAGCTGTCTGCCTCTCTTCTCACAAGTCCATCAGGTTTTTCAATTCAGCCTTTTTAACTTACCACCTCCTTGCTTAAAGTGACTCTCATGAGCTCTCTGCTGGGATCCATGCTACTTAATGGGCATAACCTGTGGGCAATATTGAAAGTAGATAAAAGGATGAAAAACAAGGCAATACTATTATCAATTTCTCCAAATATGAACTAGTGTTTTCCTAACATTCTCTTCGGAGAAGGCAATGGCACCCCACTCCAGTACTCTTGCAAGGGAAATCCCATGGACGGAGGAGCCTGGTGGGCTGCAGTCCATGGGGTCGCTAAGAGTCGGACACAACTGAGCGACTTCACTTTCACTCTTCACTTTCATGCATTGGAGATGGAAATGGCAACCCACTCCAGTGTTCTTGCCTGGAGAATCCCAGGGACAGAGGAGCCTGGTGGACTTCCGTCTATAGAGTTGCACAGAGTTGAACACGACTGATGCAACTTAGCAGCAGCAGCAGCAGCAACATTCTCTTGGCATAGGAGAGACTGGGCCATACCTTTCAACAAGACCTTATGAAAGGTGCAAGGATAATAAATCAGCCTAAACTCCTGTCAGACTCAGATCATTCTAGAGACTCTTTCTGAAGAGCTCTTCCTCCATTTCCAGCATGGAATATATCATGTGCTAAAGAGCAGCTGACATCTTCCGTCACCCATACCCTCACCTTCCATCAGTACAAATGTTCTAGGCATCTCAGGGCTTCAGATCTGGGCCAATCTGCTTCCAAACCCCTAAGAGAAGGTAAATGATTTTTCTCCCTTCAATTCAAGGCCAACATGGTCATCTTTACTCCCTGATTACAGGCTAACAATTATTCCTTTCAGGGAAAAATCCTCCACTTAACAATGTGTGGGCTTTGGCCCATGGCTCAAAAAGCACCATTATATAGTATACAATAGTTTGAAATTAGAACATTTCCATTTGTTTATTATATATATATTTAAATATATTTAAATTAAAATATATATTTAAATATATATATATATACTTAAAGAAGACTACATATGATATACAACAGTTTGATCCATGAAAAGCTGCAATGAGCTTGCTTGAAAACCATGGATATATATTTGGCTAAAAGGTAAAAATACTAATTTCCTGACATGAATAACCTGTGTTTAATATGTTATGCCAACTCAATGGTACCTAACCCAGAGTCCCTGAACCTTAAGATAGAGCTTGGCCTTTCCAAGATACTTAATCAAAATTCTAATGTACCAATAAATGAGCATACCTAATGGTAAGATTAGTATCTATTGAGATTATAAAATAATCGTAATATGCAGTCCCAGTCTATGAAAACTCTCTTAGCTATTTATTCTGAATAGGAAGTTTGGTTTATTGATACCCACCTCCTAAAGATGTTACTGAGGATTATCAACAATTAACCATAAGTATTACTGCACTAGACACACAAATAACAATTACCTACAGAGAAAATGTGATAACCTATATGAAATGGGCCAATACCACAGAAAACACAGTCTGCCAAAACTCACACAAGAAGAATTAGACAATGTGACAGGTCTATATCTGTTAAATAAATTGAATCAATAATAACCGTCTAAAACAGAAAACACCAGACCAAAAATGAATTCATAAGTGAATTCTACTGAACATTTAAGTTAGAAATTACACCAATTCTTTACAATCTCCTTGATATGATAGAAGCAGAGGTGATACTTCCTAACTTATCTTATGATGTTCAGTTCAGTTCGGTTCAGTTCAGTCGTTCAGTCATGTCCAACTCTTTGTGACCCCATGAACTCCAGCACGCCAGGCCTCTCTGTCCATCACCAACTCCTGGAGTGCACCGAAACTCTTGTCCATTGAGTCAGTGATGCCATCGAGCCATCTCATCCTCTGTTGTCCTCTTCTCCTCCTACCTCCAATCCCTCCCAGCATCAGGGTCTTTTCCAATGAGTCAACTCTTCGCATGAGGTGGCCAAAGTACTGGAGTTTCAGCTTTAGCATCATTCCTTCCAAAGAGATTCCAGGGCTGATCTCCTTCAGAATGGACTGGTTGGATCTCCTTGCAGTCCAAGGGACCCTCAAGAATCTTCCCCAACATCGTTCAAAAGCATCAATTCTTCGGCACTCAGCTTTCCTCACAGTTCAACTCTCACATCCATACATGACCACTGGCAAAACCATAGCCTTGACTAAACAGATCTTTGTTGGCAAAGTAACGTCTCTGCTTTTCAATATGCTACCTAGGTTGGTCATAACTTTCCTTCCAAGGAGTAAGCATCTTTTAATTTCATGGCTGCAATCACCATCTGCAGTGATTTTGGAGCTCCAAAAATTAAAGTCTGACACTGTTTCCACTGTTTCCCCATCTATTTCCCATGAAGTGATGGGACCAGATGCCATGATCTTAGTTTTCTGAATGTTGAGCTTTAAGCCACCTTTTCACTCTCCTCTTTCACTTTCATCAAGAGGCTTTTAGTTCCTCTTCACTTTCTGCCATAAGGGTGGTGTCATCTGCATATCTGAAGTTATTGATATTTCTCCCGGCAATCTTGATTCCAGCTTGTGCTTCATCCAGCCCAGCGTTTCTCATGATGTACTCTGCATATAAGTAAAATAAGCTAGAACGACCTTAATACTGAACCAGACAAGTTCAGTCAGCTCAGTTGCTCAGTTGTGTCTGACTCTTTGCCACCCCATGGAATGCAGCACGCCAGGCCTCCCGGTCCATCACCAACTCCCAGAGTTTACTCAAACTCATGTTTATTGAGTCAGGGATGCCATCCGACCACCTCATCCTCCATTGTTCCCTTCTCCTGCCTGCAATCTTTCCCAGTATCAGGATCTTTTCAAATGAGTCAGTTCTTCACATCAGGTGATCAGAACCAGACAAAGAAATTATAAAACAAGAAAGCTATGACCAATATCTTTCATGAAAGCAGACGTAAAACTTTTCAACAAACTATTAGCAAATCGAATCCAACAATGTATGAGAAGAGTTATATATCATGATTGATGGCATTTATCCAGGTATGCATGTTGGTAGCATGTTTGAAAATCAATTAATGTTATTTCCTCATATCAAAGAAGAAGAAAAATCAAATGATCATATCAATACATGCATAAAAAGCATTTGAAAAAAATCTGACCCCTGTCATGATAAAAACACTCAGCAAATTAGAAAAAAAGTACAAAACTTCTTCAATTTGATAAAGAACATTTGCAGAAAACCTACAGCTAATGTTACACTTAATAGTGAGAATCTGTTAGAAGCCCTCTGTCTGAGACCTGAGGATGAAGGCAAAGATGTTCTCTCATATCACTCCCATCTAATATTGTATTGAAAGTCCTAGATAATGAAATATAACAAGAAAGTAAAATAAAAGGTATACAGATCAGGTAAGAAAGAAATAAAACTGTCTTTGCTCACACATACCATGTTTGTCGAAGTAGAAAATCCAAAAGAATCAACAACAATAAACCTGCTGGAACTAATAAAAAATTATACCATGGTTGCAGGATACAAAGTTAATACACAAAAGCAAATTTCTTTCCTATATACCAGTCCCAGCAATGAACAAGTAGAATTATTAAAACATACCATTCACAGTAGCATTCCTAAATATAAAGCATCAAACTATAAAACTCCTAGAAGACAAAAGGCAGAGAACAAAGGGTTTTTAGGGCAGTAAAAATACTCTTTATGATACTTTAATGATGGATACATGTTATTATATATTTATCCAAATCCATAAAATATACAACACACCAGAGTGGATCCTAATGTAAACTCTGAACTCTGGGTGATAATGGTGTGTTAATGTAAGTTAATCACTTGTAACAAATGTACCCTTCTGGTTAGGGATCTTGATAATATGAGAGCCTACACATATATGGAGTCAGGGTCTATATGGGCATTCTGCACTTCTGTTCAATTTTACTATGAACTTAAAGCTGCTCTAACTAACAAGTACCCACTCTATGGCACAGGAAACTATATTCAATATTTTGTAATAACCTATCAGGAAAAAGTATCTGAAAACAATAGACACATATATATGCATAACTGAAACACTGCTGAGCACCTGAAATTAACACAATATTGTAAATAAACCATACTTCAATAAAAAATTTAAAAACTGTTCTAAAAAGTAAGCTCTATTCTTTTGAAGGGATATGCTTCAGTCACTCAGTCGTGTCCAACTCTTTGTGACCCCATGAATCGCAGCACGCCAGGCCTCCCTGTCCATCACCATCTCCCAGAGTTCACTCAGACTCACTTCCGTCGAGTCAGTGATGCCATCCAGCCATCTCATCCTCGGTCGTCCCCTTCTCCTCCTGCCCCCAACCCCTCCCAGCATCAGAGTCTTTTCCAATGAGTCAACTCTTCGCATGAGGTGGCCAAAGTACTGGAGTTTCAGCTTTAGCATCATTCCTTCCAAAGAAATCCCAGGGCTGATCTCCTTCAGAATGGACTGGTTGGATCTCCTTGCAGTCTAAGGGACTCTCAAGAGTCTTCTCCAACCACACTTCAAAAGCATCAATTCTTCAGTGCTCAGCCTTCTTCACAGTCCAACTCTCACATCCGTACATGACCTCAGGAAAAACCATAGCCTTGACTAGACGGACCTTAGTCAGCAAAGTAATGTCTCTGCTTTTGAATATGCTGTCTATGTTGGTCATAAATTTCCTTCCAAGGAGAAAGCGTCTTTTAATTTCATGGCTGCAGTCACCATCTGCAGTGATTTTGGAGCCCCCAAAATAAAGTATGACACTGTTTCCACTATTTCCCCCTCTATTTCCCATGAAGTGATGGGACCAGATGCCATGATCTTCATTTTCTGGATATGCTTAGAATGCATTTAATTCAAATTTTTTGCAATCTTTGAAATTTTCTCATACATCACAGAGAGTTTACTTTTTTGATTTTGGGTGTTACTGTATTTTAGTAACAATGAGCAAACGATAAACATTTACATACCCAGTCCAAAACCAAATCCTTTTTACATGAGAAAGATTGTATCCTCCACCACAATCTTTATATTCACTTATCTCAAATAAGATATCCAAAACCCTAACCCATAACACTCCTACAAATACACACAGACACACACATACACACAAGCTCAACTTGCCAGTGCCTACTCAATTTTTGCCATATTTTCCCATCAAAACCAGTCTAGGAGGAGACAGCCCATTGACCAAGAAGACAAGACTTTCCACTGAGCTGAATTCACTGTTATGAAATGGCTGTCTGCAATGACAATTAACGTCAACTTTCACAGAAGCGTTACTTGCCATGAGTAAAAGTTGCTTTCTTGACTGATGATGCTTCACATCTAGAAATATAATCAATTTTTGGTCTATAATTTTATTTACTTGTTGTGTCTTTGTCATTAAGATTATGATAGCAAGTTTATGCTAGTTTCATAAAATAAGTTAGAAGTGTCCCTGTTACCATGGTTTGTGAGATAATTTGGGTAAGATTTGTATTATTTCTTAAATATTTGAAAGAATTCTTGTGAAGGGATCTAAGCTTAGAGGTCTCTTTGGGACAAATTTTTAATTATAGATTCAATTTCTTTAACAAATTTAGGGCTATCAACATTTTCTTTTTGTGTGTGTATCACTTATGTAAGTTGAGGTTTTCAAGGAATTTAAGCATTCGTAAAGTTATTCACAATAGTTCATTATTATGTGTTACATCTGCAGGATTTCTCATTACTGATACTGTTAATTCATCTCCTTACTCTTCCTCACTCTCTTGCTCCTCATCATCTTTGCAAGAATTTGTCAGTTTCATTATTCTATTCAAATAGTTAGCTCAGATTTATTGATTTTTCTCTTTTTTCCTTTTTTTTACTTGACTTCTCATTTACTGTCATGCCCTTTTTTCTATTTATTTGGGTTTGAAGAAATGAAGTGAAGTTGCTCAGTCGCGTCCGACTCCTTGCGACCCATGGACTGTAGCCTACCAGGCTCCTCTGTCCATGGGATTTTTACAGGCAATAGTACTAGAGTGGATAACCATTTTCTTCTCCAGGGGATCTTCTTGACCCAGGGGTCAAATCTGGGTCTCCTGCATTTTAGGCAGGCTCTTTACCATCTGAGCCACCAGGGAAGACCTATTTGGGTTTAATTTACTCTTTTTATTACCTTTGTAACTTGAATTTTTCTTCTTTTCTAATATAGGCATTTAGAGATATAAAGTTTCCTCAAAGCTTTGCTGTAAATGCATCTCACATATTTTGATATTCTGGGCTTTTGTTTAAAATATTTTCTAATTTCACCTGTGATTTTATGAATCACGATTATTTCACAGTATGCTACTTATTTCACAGGATGCTATTTGTCTCTTAAGGTGATCCCTTGTAGGCAGCACAGGATTGGGTTTTGCCTTTTTAATACTAATAATTAGCCTGGAGGGCTGCAGTCCTTGGGGTTACTGAGAGTCAGACAAGACGGAGCAGCTTCACTTTAACTTTTCACTTTCATGCATTGAAGAAGGACATGGCAACCCACTCCAGTGTTCTTGCCTGGAGAATCCCAGGGACGGTGAACCTGGTGGGCTGCCATCTACGGGGCTGCACAGAGTCAGACACGAGTGAAGCGACTTAGCAGCAGCAGCAGCAATCTGTGCCTTTTAAGTTTTTAAATCATTTACATAGAATATGCAGGTCAAGAAGCAACAGTTAGAACTGGACATGGAACAACAGACTGGTTCCAAATAGGAAAAGGAGTACGTCAAGGCTGTATATTGTCACTCTGCTTATTTAACTTATACGCAGAGTACATCATGAGAAACGGTGGGCTGGATGAAGAACAAGCTGGAATCAAGATTGCCACGAGAAATATCAATAATCTCAGATATGCAGATGACACCACCCATATGGCAGAAAGTGAAGAACTAAAGAGCCTCTTGATGAAAGTGAAAGAGGAGAGTGAAAAAGGTGGCTTAAAGCTCAACATTAAGAAAGCTAAGATCATGGTATCCGGTCCCATCACTTCATGGGAAATAGATGGGGAAACAGTGGAAACGGTGGCTGACTTTTTTTTTTCTGGGCTCCAAACTCACTGCAGGCAATGATTGCAGCCATGAAATTAAAAGACGCTTACTCCTTGGAAGGAAAGTTATGACCAACCTAGATAGCATATTCAAAAGCAGACACATTACTTTGTCTACAAAGGTCTGTCTAGTAAAGGCTATGATTTTTCCAATGGTCATGTATGGATGTGAGAGTTGGACTGTGAAGAAAGCTGAGTGCCAAAGAAATGATGCTTTTGAACTGTGGTGTTGGAGAAGACTATTTTTCTTTTCTTTTTTTTCATAATTTTATTTTTTTAATTTATTTTTTAAAATATAAATTTATTTATTTTAATTGGAGGTTAATTACTTTACAATATTGTATTGGTTTTGCCATACATCAACATGAATCCACCACTGGTATACATGTGTTTCCCATCCTGAACTCCCCTCCCTCCTCCCTCCTGGTACCATCCCTGATACTTGGGGCTGGGGCACTGGAGAAGACTCTTGAGAGTCCCTTGGACTGCAAGGAGATCCAACCAGTCCATCCTAAAGGAGATCAGTCTTGAGTGTTCACTGGAAGGACTGATGTTGAAGCTGAAACTCCAATACTTTGGCCACCTGATGAGAAGAGCTGACTCATTTGAAAAGACCCTGATACTGGGAAAGATTGAGGGCAGGTGGAGAAGGGGACAACGGAGGATGAGGTGGTTGGATGGCATCACCGACACAATGGACAGGTCTCTGGGTGGCCTCCGGGAGTTGGTGATGGACAGGGAGGCCTGGCATGCTGCGGTTCATGGGGTCGCGAGGTGTCGGACAGAACTGAGCGACTGGACTGAACTGAACTGACACAGAATACAATATTAAGTTTTAAATTATTGATTCTTAATTATGATATCTTAAATTATGCTTATGACTACCACTATATTTGTTTTCTATACCCCTTGTCTGTTCTTTTCCCTTGTTCCTTTTACTTCCTTTGGACACTTTTTATTAATAGATTTTATCACTTCTATTGATTTTTTAGCTATACTTCAGTGTCTTAATGTTTTAATGTATACTCTTATGCTGGCCCTATGCTTCCTTAACTCATAATAATCAAACTTTACTTATTATTATAACCTTCACATATAGTGTAAGAAACTTGTAACAGTACACTTCAATTTACCTTTTTCCTGTCCTTTGTGCTGTTGTTGTAAACATATATAGTATTTGTACATTAATTATATAGCCTCAAATTAATTTAAATTATTTTTGCTTTAAATTGTTTGTTAATTTAATTATTCTTTATTTACCCATATATTTACTATCTGCACCACTCTTTATTCCTTCCTATAGATCCAAATTTCTGCATTTACATGATCCTTTAGCCTAAAGAACTTCTTTCAGCATGTCTGCTATATATGTCTATTGCCAACAAGTCTGTCAACTTCTGCTTATCTGAAAGCATGCCTTCATATTTAAATGATTATTTCAACTATGCACATAATTATCATGACAATTCTTTTTCATTAAGTGCTTCAGAAATGGTATTCCATTATCTTCTGGCTTCCATTGTTTCTGATAACAAATTAGGCAAAATTTATATCATTGTTCCCGTATATGTACCGAGTGCTTATTCTCTTGCTGCTTTCAGTATTTTTCTCTATTGTTTTGGATTTCAGCAGATTGACAGTCATGTGCCTCTGTGTGTATGGTGTAAGGTGCACATCTGATGAAAAGCATTTAATGAGCTTATGATACTTGTGGGTCAATATTTTTAATTAAATTTAAAAAACAGACTAATATTTAATGAAATGTACTTTACATGACTTTTTTTTCTTCTGCGACTCCCAATTGCTGTGGGTCTGCTCTTACTGACTACTTCTGATTTGGGGTCACTTGTTTCTGTCTCTTTGTATGTTTCATATATTATAACTGAATTCCAAGCATTGTGAATAAAGAAATAATAGAGGCTTAAAATATGATGGGAGGGGGCTTTATTTTATTTATTTTCTAGAGAATTTAAGCCCTTTCCTCTCTTTGGCAATTAGAGCACATAGATGATGATTTAGTTTAGTTTTTTGGTTTTTGTTTTTTTTTTTCAAAAGTCAAGTTGAATTTTGGCTGAGCAGATTGTTAATTAGATTGAGTTCACCTTTGGTTAACCTTTTCTGATCCTTTCTACCCTACCACTGCTCAGAACTGACCACTTGGTTCCTGATAGCATTCGAGCTAGGTAGGGTAGGGGGTGGGCCAAAGTTTCAAGTGGCTTTGGTCCGTGTTTGGATTCAATATCCTATTCATTTCTGAATAACTCTAATAAAATGGCAAAAGCGATTTTTGCAGATTAAGATTACCACTAAATTGACTTTGGTTAATCCCTGGGTTGGTAAGATTCCTTGGAGAAAGAAATGGCAACCTACTCCAATAATTTTGCCTGGAAAACTCCATGGACAGAGGAGCCTCATGGGCTACAGTCCACAGGGTCACAAAGAGTTGGAGATGACTGAGAACACATACACACACACTATCAAAATGAAAATCAAATTACCTAAGCAGACCTAACCTTATCACATGATCCCTTTAAAAGCAGAGTTTTCTCTTGTGAGTAGAGAGTAGCAAAGGAGGAAGCCAGGTGGATTTCAGGGATGAGAAGTTGAAACAAGGTTTCTGGTTTGAAGCTGAAAGGGGGCCACATGCAAAGGACTGAGGGCATCCTCTAGAAACTGAAAACAGCCCTCCACTGACAGCTTGCAAGGCAGTGGGGACTTTGGGCCAAATAGTCACAGGTAGCTTAATTCTGCCAACAAAATAAGCTTAGAAGGAGATATCCACCCCCAGGTCTCTGAACAAGAACTCAGTTTCCCCAATATCTTGATTTTGGCCTTGTGAGAACGTTCAGCTTTGCCATTCTGAGCTTCCAACATAAGAGACCCTGAGCTAATAAATGGGTGTTGTTTTAAACTACTCAGTGTGCAGTAATTTTTGTTATGGAGCACAGAGAACAAATACAGCCAAGACACAAAGATGAGCTGCACGATCAAAGCTAAAGATAGTTTTGGTAATGACCATCTGCCTTGGTATCTGAATACATGCAGCACTGAAAATTCCACATTTTAGAAAATACTATTTTCTCTCTTTTACTATTCAAAATTCACCCAGTAGGATGATCCCAAAAGTGTTAAGACTACGTGTCATCTAAAAAAGTTTTCCTACAAACCTCTACCTGTTTTTCTTTATCTGGCACATGTATATTTAAATTTATAATCACCAGCATAAATGTGTTAATAATCTAGAGTGACATTGTCTATTTAAATGGTATTGAAACCAGAGTAGGGGGAACTGTCCCTTCGTAGTTGGAGATACTAAAAGTAAACATGGTTGCTACATGATGGTAATTTATTAGAAAGCCACTCTGAATCTTTTTCCTAAAAGGTTAAAAAGTGGATCTTGTCATCCAAACCCAGACCTGCAGGATGGCTCCTGCAAGGAAGGGTGGTGAGAAGAAGCAGTGCTGATCCACCATCAATGAGGCGGTGACCAGAGAATACACTATCAAATTCACAAGTGCATCCATGGAGTGAGTTTCAAGAAGTGTGCCCCTAGGAGACTCAAAGAAATCTGGAAATTTGCCATGAAGGAGATGGGAAGACCAGATGTGAGCAACAACACCAGGTTCAACAAACGCATCTGGGCCACAGGAATAAGGAATGTCCCCTGCTGGATCTGTGTGCAGTTGTGCGAAAAATGTAATAAAGACAAAGATTCCACAAACAAGCCCTACATGTTGATTACCTAGAAGCCCAGCATCACCTTCAAAAATCTTTAGTTAATGTGGATTAGAAGTAACTGCTGATTGTCCAATAAAGTTAATGAACTGCCACACACAAAAAAGAAAGAAACTGGTTCTTAGGGATAAAGTTGACATCTGCTAGTACATATGTATGTTTTACAGGTGTCTCAGCATTGTAAATTCAACATCTGCCTTCACTTGTGTTGAACAACTTTCTGGTTTTAGCTAAATTGTTTTAGAAGAGCTTCATTGAAAACTCAAGAGTTATTTTTATAAAAAAAGATTTGAAAGCATGTTTTCATTTAGCATTAAGCTGAAGCATGTAAACAGTGGTCTGAAAAACCCTGTGCTCTTCAAGATCCTTGCTTCACATTTCTCTGTTAACCTAGCTCTGTTCTCAACCTGCCGCCTGAACAGTCTAGTGATTATGGATAGTGATAAAGAAAACACTCAGGAGTCCAGCAGATACAGGTATAAATTGACCATTTATTAGTTGAGTAAATAACAGCATCTATGAATCTCAGTTTTCTCATCTAAGAAGAAAATTTTCCATGCTGAGCCATTATGAGGATTATTTTAACAAAGTCAGTCTAGAGTTTATCATTATTCTGACCCAATTTGTAGTACATATTTTTATTAATATTTATTCTGAAATCTGTTTTTATCTCTCAGCTTATTTAAAATTTCACCAAAAAATTCTTCAATTGTATTTACTAAAATTTTGCTCTCAGTATTATTATTTATTCAGAAACCTGTTGCTTTCTTGTCAACAGTTCTTCATTCATCATCAGTGAATACTACTAAAGTATGTCTGAGTTAACGACACTTTTATAATGAAGCCTTGTTGCTGCTGCTGCTGCTGCTGCTGCTGCTAAGTCGCTTCAGTCGTGTCCGACTCTGTGCGACCCCATAGACGGCAGCCCACCAGGCTCCCCGGTCCCTGGGATTCTCCAGGCAAGAACACTGGAGTGGGTTGCTATTTCCTTCTCCAATGCATCAAAGTGAAAAGTGGAAGTGAAGTCGCTCAGTCGTGTCCTACTCTAGCGACCCCATGGACTGCAGCCTACCAGGCTCCTCTGTCCATGGGATTTTCCAGGCAAAAGTACTGGAGTGGGGGTGCCATTGCCTTCTCAGATAACATAGCCTTAGTAGCTTAAAATAAGTCTGAAAAGATATTTTAAACTTAATCCTTAGTTGTTAATGGGGGATATTTAGCATTTTCAGAAAGGGTTTCATTAGTCCAGACCAGAGGGACCACATTATATTAATAATTTTTCTGTATTTTAGTTCCTATAAGCACTTTATGACAAATTTAGTTCAGCTATAATCACTGTTATAATGAAATGATAGTGTTCATTTTCTAGACTTTACAAGGTCCAGTAATTATTTTTTAACACAGGGAAACCATATTCACCAATCTATACTTTATGAGTCTGAACTAGACAGTTCAGTATTTTATAAATTCAAAGCAAGACTCTATTATTTATTCTAAATGTGACAGCATAGCGTTAGAGATGGGCAGCCTCCACACGAGTAATCTGCTGATTAGTGCATGTACGGATATCAGAAGCCAGCAAACTCCAATTTGCACTGAATGCCAGCTGCATAACAACTTATCAGAGAAGCCCAGATACCAGGGTAAAGAAATATCCCTTCGTTAATTATGAGCACGAGTATGCCAGTGCAAACCTGCATGAGTATGACTGAGCATTCTGAGATAATAAGTTAATGCTATTAAGATTCATTACATATTCCTAATATGCATACCAACACCTCTTAGTGGTAATATGTTAAGTCCCAAGCTCCAAGACTGTGCTGACAAAGTCCAGTGAGAATGGAAAGAGGTTTCATCAGGAATGTCAGTATACATTCTAAATAAGACTTTGGAGCATTTTAGAAAAGGAGATTTTGGAGACTGCATATACTAATTCAGTGTTAATAGCATGTGATATTAATTATTTATCATAAAAACAAAGATCTTTCTGTTTGGTATATAGGCATCTGATTTTTGTACTAAAATATTAGTAAGAGGAGAAATTAATGCAAAGTGAAGAGCAGATTAGTGACAGCCTACCTTGGCCTCAAACCTGTTTTATTTGGCTAAAATTTAAATGAGATTAGGTGGCATTTGTACTGTCCACAATCTATTGCTTTCTATTGATTTATTAATTTACATTATGTGACTGGTTCCTGAAGGTATTTGAACTTCAGACTCAAGTTCTACATGTTTAAGACAAACAGACCAGGCATGTAAGTGTGACTGAATCATTTCTTCAGCTGTCATGTTAGAGTCTGACAAAATACAAATGCAAGATTCCACCTGACATGGAAGGCTGTAATACAATGGGAAGTGTCTCAATTTGGGAAAGAGGAAACAGAGTTTCATTTATCCATTCATTTAATCATTTAGATGGACCAACATGTGCTGACTGCCATTAGGTACAGCAATGAGCAATAATACTATATACTAAGACTGTTTTAAGGGTTCAACCTGATAATGCATGTGTATCAGGTAAAAATCTTAGTTTCTTTGCAGATTCCCTTGACTGCCCTCATTTCTTCTTTTTCCTGGTCAGCATGTTGCCCATGCCTAATAGCTCCTTTATGACTAGATGAGGAGCCACATCTTAGGGATCTGGCTTGTTGAAAGAACACTAAGGTGCTAGATAAATTACCTGGATATATGAGAGTGGGAGCTTCCTGTGGAGTAAATGTCAGCATTGGGAAATGAGAATGAAATGAAACTAAGTAGATAAATTTCTCCTCTTCCTCTAATCTTGGATTGCTCCAAGGTGCAGTTCTTTGCAAGTCTTCAGGAAAGTCCTATACGCCAAGCAAATATACCCACTAGGTAACTTGTGGATGTAGTGACTGACACTGACACATTAAAATGATTGCATTTCATTGTTTATTGTCTTATACGTTATTTCCCTCTCCTCTTTCCACCATTCACTACTCTAGGCTTATGTTCCCCAAATAAAATACCACTGTGAAACTGGACAAGTCATCCTGTCTTTCTGAGCCTCAAGAATAGAACTGAATAATTCATAGACTTCATCTAACTCTCAATTCTCACATTAGAATTCAATGACTATCAGCAAAGATACTAAAATTATTTATTTTGTAAAATAGCCATTTTCCAGAACTGTTAAAGCATTATATTAGAAGTGATCTTTTTAATATAAACTTAAAAATCAAAACAGCTTTCTCTTTTTCTTAAAGAACATTACTGGTCCCCAAATCCTATTTTGCATCTCAAAATTAAAAAGAATTGCATTAGGCAATTTCTAAGTGAGCAACACATCTCTATAATTCTATAATTTTATGATTGCATTTGGACAGTCTCATGTTTTAACAGCCTTTTTTTAAAAAAAAAAAAAAAGGAGGAAAGGAATTACCATTTATTGTGTCAAAAGTATGGCTGCAGGCATTAAGCAACTTACTTTATATACATTAGTTTACTTAGTCTCCACAAATGGAAGAATTGTTCTCTCTTTTCTAAAGTTGTGGAAGACGTGAGAGAATGATAAATTACAGGTGCACTTACATGCGTGTCCAGTTGCTTCAGTCATGTCCGACTCTTTGCAACCCTGTGGACTGTAGCCAGCCAGGCCCCTCTGGCCATGTGGTTCTCCAGGCAAGGATACTGGAGTGGGTTGCCATGCCCACCTCCAGGGGATCTTCCCGACCAAGGATAGAACCTGCTTGCCCTGTGTCTCCTGCATTGCAGGTGGATTTTTACCACTGAGCCACTGTGGAAATCCCCAAAATTACCAGGTACACATAGCTAATAAGAGGCAAGCACAGGTGAAAAAGCTACTTGCCCATCTTTTTAAAATTTTCATCTCCTTCCTTTGATTTTTTTCCCTCCACAAAAAACCTGTTACTTAGAAATCACTCATTAACCGAGAGGTACACAAATTAAATACTCCCTTAATATTTTACCTTTTGCCAGCATGGTAAAACCGAGAAGGCAATGGCACCCCACTCCAGTACTCTTGCCTGGAAAATCCCATGAACAGAGGAGCCTGGTAGGCTGCAGTCCATGGGGTCGCTAAGAGTCAGACTTGACTGAGCGACTTCACTTTCACTTTTCACTTTGATGCATTGGAGAAGGAAATGGCAACCCACTCCAGTATTCTCGCCTGGAGAATCCCAGGGACGGGGGAGCCTGGTGGGCTGCCATCTATGGGGTCACACAGGGTCGGACACGACTGAAGCGACTTAGCAGCAGTAGCAGCATGGTAAAAAACATCTAGTAACTTAGAGCTATAGCATTATATCTCATTCAAACAGTCCTTGTAGCTGTCAAGGGTTACTGACAAGTTTTAAAATACTTTTTTGAAAATTTAAAAATATTTTTCTTTTAACTCAACACATTACAATATTAACTTTCTGGATATACTTCAACTAGTTCAACATTTCATTCACTGCAGTAATAGGTAGTAATAGCATCTATCATCGTCTGTTACCAACACATTTGTGCTTTGCCAATGCAAATATAAAGGACATCCACAAGACAATTCTGATACCTAAGAAATATTAAAGTCCTTACTCATTTTCAAAGAAAAGCTTTTGTTACAGTCAATGCTGAACATATGTTTATTTTATTGTACTTGAACAATTTAAAGCTGGTAATGCACACATGGACTAAGGTAAGTCTATGGTAGCAAAATATGAAGTTATACCAATAATTCACAAACTTTAAGAGGCATGACATGAAATAGAAAATTAAATCTATGTTTATAGTTAACACAGAGATATTTAACTCAGTATTTTAATCACTAAATTAAAACTAAATGTAAAACTTTTTACATTAATTATTAAGCATAATTAAACACTAATTTTGGAACACAGCTTAAGTAAATAAGAATGTATTAAAAGTAAAATAATCTTATGTATCTCTGCCTGGCTCCTATACATTGATTTAATTCTTATGATTCTCATTAAAAAACTTGGTCTAAACGTTGACTGGTTAGAATAATCTTGGATAACCTCTTTAAAACATTAGGTTACTAGAAATTTTCACAGAATTTCATTTTCAGTGTACTCCAGTTATCCAAAGAATCTCATTGTAAGAAACTGTAAGATGGAAGATAACATGGAATGACAGAATACAGGTAAAACCAACAAAAGGGTAAAATACATATGGTGCTTTGTTTTTAATATATAGCAAAGGGTCTCACGTACTAAATGAAACAAAAGCTTCCAAATGATCCTAAGTGGTATCTAGATGCTCAGCCAAGAGTTCTATCATCTATGATGACACACAGAGTGTCTACTGAGTGACTCCCAAATGGCTGGGTGGCTAGATGCCAACAACACCCCAAATCGAGACTGAGCTTGCATGCCGGCATGCTAAGCTGCTTCAGTCATGTCTGACTCTGTCCAACCCTATGGACTGTAGCCTATCAGGCTCCTCTGTCCATGGGATCCTCCAGGCGAGAATACTAGATTGCCACGCCTTCCTCCGGGGATCTTCCCAACCCAGGAATGGAGCCCACATCTCTTACGTCCCCTGCACTGGCAGGAGCGTTCTCTACCACTAGCACCACCTGGGAAGCCCCATTAAAAGTGAGACCAGATTTGACTTTTGTTTGGAAGAAAAAATAACACAACTGTTTTAAAAGTGTTCTATTTTACCGAAGGTCTCAAACTACTCTTCTACTCATGGTAGAATAAATATGTTGATCAACACGCACATGTTCAGAACAGCCAGAGGCAAATACAAGCAGAACAACCCAAAACTGGCAGAGTTGTCCTCCGGAGGCTCACACCTCCCTCCTGCATATTCTCCCCAACTTCCGGTCCTCCAGAGGCCTTTGATTTACTTCTGGTTTCAGAGGAACATGTCAGCTCAGCCTCCCCCTGACGGAGTCCTTTCCAGATCAAGTTCCATAGGTCATCTCAGGCTATTTATTCACACAAATGGATATAATGATTCATTTATTCATTTCCTCAATAAACATGTGCTAAGGTGTCCATTTTTTGCCAGGCACTGTGCTGGACACTATAAAAATATCACTACAGTAAACTTAGTTAATGGGCTTCCCTGGTGGCTCAGACAATAAAGAAACTGCCTGCAAGGCAGGAGACCTAGGTTTGATCCTAGGGGAAGATCCCCTGGAGAAAGGAATGGCAACCCGTTCCAGTATTCTTGCTTGGACAAAGGAGCCTGGAATTAACAGTTAGTGGGATCGCAAAGAGTGGGACACAGCTGAGTGATTAACCCGATAAACTTATTTAACACAGTGGTAGGAAAGACAGGGGGCTTCCCTGATTGTTCAGTGATAAAGAGTACACCTGCCAATGCAGGAGACTCGGGAGACATGGGTTCAATTTCTGAGTCAGGAAGACCCCCTGGAGGAGGACATAGCAACCCACTCCAGTATTCTTTCCTGGAGAATGCCATGGAAAGAGGAATCTGGCAGGCTGCAGTCCAAAGGGTTGCAAAGAGCTGGACACAGACTGAAGCAACTTAGCACATGCACCATTTTAGCCTAACAAAGTGATTGCAATGATTTTTTTGTATGTTTATTGTATATATAGCCAAGTCATCGCCCGCCCCTTTTTTTTGGAATATAGTCGCCTTACACTGCTGTGTCGCTTTCTGCTAGGTGAACCGGCTATATGTATACATACAGTATACTGTGCTGTGCATATAGCATATAGCACTATACATGCAGTATAGTGCTGTGCTCTGTCCGACTCTTAGTCACTCAGCTGTGTCCCACTCTTTGCAAGCCCATGGACTATATAGCCCATGAAGTTTTCCAGGGAAGAATACTGGAGTGGGTTGCATGCCCTCCTCCAGGGGATCTTCTCAACCCAGGGATTGAACCCAGGTCTCCCACATTGGAGGCGGATTCTTTACCATCTGAGCCACCAGGCAAGCCCAGGAATACTGGGGTGGGTAGCGGTACCCCTTCTCCAAGGGATCAAACTGGGGTCTCCTGAACTGTAGGCAGATTCTTTACCAGCTGAGCTACCAGGGAAGCCCGTACGTATACATATATCTCTTCTTTTACAGATTTCCCTTTTAGGCCACCACAGAGCACCAAGCAGAGTTCCCTATGCTAGACAGTAGGTTCTCGTTAGTTATCTCTTTTATTCATAGTGATGTATGTATGTCAGGCCCAGTCCTCCAAGTGGGCAGTTCATCCCACTGCCCCCTTACCCTTTAGTATCCATATGTCTGTTCTCTATGTTTGTGCTTCTAATTCTGCTTTGTAAATAGGATCATCTCTACCATTTTACTAGATTCCATATCTATGTATTAATACACAATATTTGATTTCCTCTTTCTGGCTTACTTTACTCCGTATGACAGTCTCTAGATCCATCCATATCTCTGAAAATAACAGAATTTCATACCTTCTTATGGCTGAGTAATATTCCACTGTATATATGTATCACATCTTCTTTATCCATTCCTCTGTTGATGGAAATTTAGGTTGCTTCCATAGTCAGGTTATTGTAAGTAGTACTGCAATGAATGTTGAGGTACATGTATCTTTTTGATTTACCGTTTTCAAAGCAAGATGAAAAGAAAACCCTCAGAATGGGAGAAGATATTTGCAATTGACAAAGGGTTAATCTCCAAAAATAGAAAATAGCACATGCAGTTTAATACCAAAACAGCAAACAACCAAGTCGAAAACTGGGCTGAAGACCTAAATAGACATTTCTTCAAAGACATACAGAGGGCCAAAGATGCCTAATATCACTAATTATTAGAGAAATGAAAATCAAAACTACAATGAGGTATCACCTCACTCGGGTCATAATGGCCATCATCAAAAAACGATAAATGCTGGAGAGTGTGTAGAGAAAAGGGAACACTCTTACACTGTTGGTGAGCATGTAAATTGTTACTCCACTATGGAAAACAGTATGGAGATTCCTTTCAAAACTAAAAACAGAACTACCATATGACCCAGCAATCCCACTACTGGGCATATACCCAGAGAAAATCATAATTCAAAAAGTCGTTGGGTTTCGATAAGGTATTTTTCTGTCTCTGATTTCCTGTGTGCTCCTGCCTAGAACCAATCTGGATGTCAAGTGCTGTGTGGCTTCAGCACTCCCCTACTTAACAGCAACCTGATCACTCCAGATTCACATACACTCCTAACTATTCAGAGTCTGCCTAATTCTCTAAATGTATTAACTGGCACTGGATTGACACCTTCTGTGTTGATCAGCAGTTGTTACATTGGCTTCTAAATTACTTCAGCTTGGCATTACAGAGATAATATGTCACTAATACAAGCTTGTGTATTTACAATATTAGAATTACTGTCTTGTTATTTTTTCATTACTACTGTATTTTCTGAGTCTCCCTCATCACCATGTGTATTGTTTCATTGTTTACATATTCAGTGCTATTATCTCTAAGGCTGTCAGCAGAAGCATTCTGAGATAATGATGCTGTGGAAAAAGAATTATCTAAATAAGGCACTTCCTGCTCATGCGCAAATAAATTACTGTGTAACTCTTTAGATGCTTCTTCTGAGTCCTCATTAAGGCTAAGAACTAAGGGAATTATGGGGCATTGACTGCCTTTGTCTAGAGTATAAAGATACAGACAACACTAGAGACAGAGAAACCAATCAAGACTTGAAGCGAAGGAGTTCCAATGATAGTAACAGAGGATGTAAAAATATCCAAGAAAATATATATTTGAATACCATTAGTACTGTAAGAGTATTTGTTTGAGAGTCTCAAGGTAAAACAATGACTAAGATGAACATGAAATGTTTCATTTCAGAAGTCGTGTTTTGGTTTGATTTAGAGATTGCTTGTGTAAAAGCCAATGGTCCTCAGGGGACTTCACCCACTTTCCTGGCTTTAAATACCAACTATTCAGCCATGCCTCCCAAATTGCTGTCCTTATCTCCGACCTCTTCATTGAGTTTCAAGTTCAAATATCCAACTTCAGATTTGTTAATGTTTTTTAGATTTTTTTATATGGACCATTTCTAAAGTCTTTGGTGAATCCGTTACAATATTGCTTCTGTTTCATGTTCTGGTTTTTTGGCCACAAGGCATGTGGGACCCCTAGCTCCCTGACCAGGGAACAAACCTACACCCCTACACCCTGCACACTGGAAGAAAATGTCACAGCCACTGGACCACCAGGGAAGGTCCCCAACTTCAAATTTGACCTCTACACTTTGTTTACTTACGTCTTGAACTTGACATGGCTAATATGGAGCTCTTTTTTCTCCCTCCAAAATCTCTTTGTTCCCACTCTCCTCTGTCATCTATCCTCAGTACCTGTCAACATCATGGACTCTACAAAAACCAAGACATCTCCCCTGACTCTTCTCTCCCTCTTCCTCCCAGCTGATCAAGTCCTGTGGGTTTATCTCCAAAATTGATCCTGAATCCATCTAATTCTCTCCCTCTCCACTGAGACCACTTTCGCCCAGAAAATCACCATCTTGTAATGTGCACCACCTCCCAATAGGGAACACAGCCTCCATTCTTGTCCCCTGCCCACAGCAGTCAGAGGGAACTTCATAAGAGGTGTATCATGTGGTGGCATGCCCATGCTTAAAGCCCTAGTGTCTTCTTACCATACTTAGAATCAAATCTACATCCCTCACCAAGGCCCACCCAACCCTGAGTGGGCTTGCTCCTGCCTGCCTCTTGTGCCGCACCTCCTTTCACTCCCTCCAGCCACACTGGCTCACTTTTGCCTCATGTTCTTTACATGTGCTGATCCCTCAGACTAGAATATTCTGCTTCTAGGTCTACACATGGATGGATGGTTGCGTCCCCAAAATGCTCAGGAAGGATTTTCAACACCCCAGCCACAGTGCCTCACATCAAGTACCCCTTTGTGGTCCTTATCACACTCTGAAAGTATCTGGTGCATTAATTCATTTGCATATTTATTATCTGTCTTATCCCACTAGACTGTAAGCTCCATGAGGGCAGGGATCTTGTGTCTGTTGCTTCCCACTCTCTAGGATCAATAATGGTGCCCAGCTCATAGCAGTCCCTCAGTGAATATTCTCAAATGAATGAATGATTGGAATTAAAATTATTTATGACTCAGTGTCAGAGGCCCACATGCCAGTCTTCTTATGTTGTTGTTAAGTTATACTATGTTAAATGGGCTAGTGCCTGGCTACCTTCAGCATGTCTGGGAAAATCCACATTGGAGACTCAATGTCCAGATGTGGTGATGGGTGCCCAGGCCTTTTGCAAAGCTAGTATTTCAGGTCTTATAGTTCTTTCATGCCACACCTAGTGTTATCAAAGTGCTCAAACTGCTCTTCTGGTCTGGGGAAAACCAGCCCCTTCTCTCTGCTATGGGAGTCTGAGAGCCTGTCTGCCTGGAATTCTCTTTATCACAATCATCTCTTCTGACCTCTTTCTTCTCCAGATTCCCCAGCAATGGACAGATTCAACTAACTCTGCCCAGGTCCATCAAGAATGCTATGTTTGGTAGAAAGACAGAACTACTGTTTCACACTTTTGACATTCTTTAATTGTATGTTGCAATGACTTAATGTAGAGTTTAGCTACAGATTTTTATTTATTTTTTGAGGGGAGGTAAAGGGAGAAAAGTGGGTGATAGAATTGCCTCGAAAAATGTTTCTCAAAGCTCTGCTTAGTTTTTTGACCAGTTTAATGTTAAAATAAAAAAACCACCAAAACCCTAAAGTGTGCCCTTAGCTCCTAAGGTTGATGTTGCCTGCAAGCAATCCATCTGTTTCTCCATAAATGAAAGAAAATGTAAAAACAGTAAGTAAATAATCAATATTGCCTTCTACCACACCACCAAGATCCCAGAGGGGAAGAGATAATAAAGAGTTATTGAACTGTTCCCTTGGAAAAAATGTAATCCTAAATAATACCTCTGAAGTCCCCAAAGTAGGTCAGAAGGTGGTTCAGTAATATTTTCCAGAACAGTTAGTTAATATTAGAATAATAATATAGAATCTGTGAATCCTCTATAGACAAAACAACAAATTTCAGCAGGGCAAATCTGTAAACGATCATAAATTATTATCTAAAAAGGTCAATTTAATGAAAACGTATGGTTAATCCTGTGTTTTTCAGACAGATATAAGTGGTTTTGCACTACACTTGCTGCTGCTAAGAGCTCATCTTTAGTTTGGCCCTTACTGTGGTCCCATCACTATTGCATATGCTTTGTGTGTATTCACTCATGTACTTCTCCAACTCCCCTGTAAGGCAGATAATGATACCTATCTATCTTCAACAGGTAAAGAAACAGAAGCACAGAAAGGTTAAGCAATTGCCCACTGGTACTTAGCACTCAGTGATAAGCTGGACTTCAAATCCAGGCTGTATTTTCTCTATGGAGCTTCCCTGATGGCTCAGCAGTAAAGAATCTACCTACCAATTCAGGAGACATGGGTCTGATCCCTGGGTCGGGAAGATCTCCTGGAGAAGATCTCCTGGAAACCACTCCAGTATTCGGGCTGCAGTCCAAAGAGTCGGACATGACTTTGCAACTAAACAACAAATACATTCTCTAACCACCAAAATATGCCACTTGTGCCCTCTTAGCAGGGGTAGCATCCAGTGCCATTTATCAGATCCTCCCACTCTTCTGCGCACTATGGAAAGCCCACAGCAGGTATCATATCATTTAACCTTCTCCAAAATTCTGAGGTGTAGGAACTATTATAACCTTTGTTTTTTTTTTTAACATTTATTTATTTATTTATTTTAATTATTAAATTTATTTATTTTTTAATTACAATACTGTATTTGTTTTGCCATACATTGACACGAATCACCCATAGGTGAACACAATCTCCCAATGCCGAAGCCCCTCCCACCTCCCACCCCACATCCTCTACTTAAAACTGATGATAGTATGTATGATTTTAAGGAAATTTTCTCCTATAGGGCCCACTGGCAGAAACAACTAATATATTTTTTTTTAATTTTGCAAAGCATGAGCAGCTCAGTTGTTAACCCAGTTGTTAACTCAGTTGTTAACTGCTAAATCATATCCCACTCTTTTGTGACCCAATGGACTGTATGTAGCCCACCAGACTCCTCTGTCCATGGGATTTCCCAAGCAAGACTACTGGAGTGGGTTGTCATTTCCTTCTCCAGGGGTTATTTCTGATCCAGGGGTCAAACTCTTTCAGTACACACAGTGATTTCTTCAGTAGCCCTACATGAGGATCTAGAATTGTCAGTTATAAGCCATCTCCACTCTGTTTTTAATGTGATATCCTTTTTTTTTTTTTGCATCAAGAAAAATATTAACTCTTTGTTCTCAAGCAGGAACATTTTTGAGGTGATGCTTCTTAATCTTCTAGCTGTACAGACCTGTACAGCAGGTTACTTTGCTCATTCCAACCCTGCATTAGGACTGAACACCCCAAGAAAAAGTGTCTCCATTAAGGAAACTCAGTAATAGCTCAACCTTTGAAGGCCACAATTCATAAAATATGACTCCCTTCTTTGGTTAAATTAGTTGGACTTCAACTGAGAAACACTAACAAAGACCTTTTATTTCATACTTTCCAGCCAGTGAATCCTTTTCAAAGTGAGGCCTATAATATTCTTTTATTAGTCCACAAGGTAACAAATGTAATGCGGACATCAGTCTTTTTGGAATAGTAGAGAAATCTCTGAAGCCAACAGAAGAGAGCTGGGAGCTCCATCAAGCAGCAATAACAGGATAATTTAGCAATAATCACCATTAAAAGCTAAACATGCATGCATAATTAGAGGTGAACAATCAAATAGTAAAATTGCAACATTAATTACAATCAAATAAAAGTTAACACTGATTCCTTATGATATGACAGGCACTACTCTGAGCATTTTAAATGCATGATTTTATAGACAGCCACAGGAGGAGTCAATATTATTATTCTCACTGTATAGATTAGAAAACTGAGGCTTACAGAGACCACATAATTTGTCCAGAGTTATACAGCCAGTAAGCAGCAAAGCCATGCTTGGAACCCAACCATTCTGAACCCTACATGTCTGCAGTCTGCTAGGTTTTGTCAACCCTCACCTTCATAGATAGATAACACAACGCAGGCTGGGCAGGCTGACTATAGGCAACTCTCCAACAGCAGGCACCGAGCCACTCTGGAACCATGCCCATGCACTTCTCTGCCTGGGGCACTTACCTTTGCCAACCCCCTGTTCACTCTCTAAGATTCAGCTTAAGTTGTCACTTCGGGAAGGCTGCCATTATGTCAGTCACCTGTGCCCAGTGTTCTCCAATGGCATGGTTGCATGCCCTTTCTCTGGCTTGAAATGCATGATTCTCTGTGCAAAGAAGAAAAAGAAGTAGGAAACCTGGGGCTGCAAATAGTGAGAAGAAGAAATCTGATTTCTACAGCTACTTCAGTCGTATCTAGGGAAGAAAAAACAACAACACATTCACCTGTGTGAAAAGTGAAGGTGTTAGTCCCTAAGTCATGTCTAACTCCTTGCAATTTCATGGACTGTAGACTGCCAGCCTTCTCTCCCCATGGAATTACCCAGGCAAGAATACTGAGTGGGCAGTCATTTCCTTCTCCAGGGGAACTTCCTGACCCATGGATAGAATCCGAGTCTCCTACACTGCAAGCAGAAAATAGGCATCCACGATTTATTTATGTGAAGTTTTTGACAGTGCATGTTCTTATTTCAGTCAAATTTCATTGTAACAAACAAAAAATGTCATAAAGATAAGTTAAAAGATGTTTGCCTTTCCTGGTGTAGGAGGAAAACAACTCTATGGAAGTCTCTGGATAATAAATAACTTCTCTACCTCTTGCTTTTCTTGGCAGGTTTGTAAAATATTTATTGCATTTCTTTCCAAAGGCTTAAGAGTATCTTTCTCCTCCGGAGCATATTAGTCTGTGACCCAGTGCCTGTCCCACTGATGCCTACTTCAGCTGTGCTTCCATTTTCTGCCCCCTCCCCTGACCTCTGTTTCCCAGTGCTGCCTTTGGGTTAACTTCGTCTGACATTTTCTGCTGCCTTTTGTTTAAGCTGTTACATTCCAGATGGCTCCTCTTTCTTCGGTGTGGCCCAAAACGTAAAACACAAAACACAACTCTACAATGTAATAGTTCACCAAAGAAAATCAGCACGAATCCATCCAAATGAGTTCTTAACTCTAAAGAAATGGAGACCATCGCGGCAGAAAGGGAGAAATTCCTATCTGTGTATCACCCTGTGTGTGAAAGAAATTATGCTTCAGAACTAAATCGCTTCAGGATGTCCTTGGTGGCTTAGTGGTAACGAATCCACCGGCCAGTGTAGGAGACACTGGTTTGACTCCTGATCCAGGAAGATCCCACATGCCAGGGTGCACCTATGTGGCAACTATGCCTGCGCACCACAACTACTGAGCCTGTGCTCTAGAGTCCAGGAGCCACAACCACTGCGCCCACATGCACAACTGCTAGAGCTTATGCTTTACAAGAGAAGCCACTGCGATGAGAAGCCTGGGCACCGCAGCAACAGAGTGGCCCCCACCCACCAACTAGAGAGAGCCCGTGCACAGCAACAAGGACCCAGAGTGGCCAAAAACAAAACAAAATAATTTTTAAAAAACCATCATGATATAGTTTTAAAAAAAGAACTACATAGCTTCAGAATTTTCTACCTCTGGAAATGTTAGAGCAAACAGCCACTGAAGACAATGCCAGTGATCGAAACCAGACAAGCTGGCCACTGACAGTCAGCCTTTGGGACTCAATGGCAAGCTGATCCTAGGAGATGTCTTTTTAAAAATTCCAGAGCTAAAAGCAAACAAAGTCATAAAATGTCTTCAAGAAAAATTTCACCAATCCTCATCTATTGTAAAAGACCAGTTAAACAGCTTCAAATGAAACTATCAGGTAGTTTCAAACTAGCAGGTAAAAAGAAGAGCATGGAATAAAAGGCTGTTCAACTATCTTTGTGACAAACAAATACTGATATGAATGGCTTGCCTAAAGATTAAAAAATTATCCCAGTATTTATAGATTTGGTTTGCATACAGTAAAGTGAAAAACAGAATAAAAGAGAGGAGAGACAGAGAAATAGAAGGAAAGGGAGAGAGAGGGAAAGAGGAAGAAAGGCTGCATACAGGGTGTCAAGAGACCTTGTTCAATTCAGTCTGTGCAGCTGAGCTGCAGAATGACCTTGAGCAAGAGTCCCAACCTCTATGACCGCACTTGCTCATCAGTCGGGCAAGGCTAATTAGGACCATCCTCCTTCTCCACCTAAAAGGCAGAGTTCATATTAATTAACCTGGACATTTTGAACAGTCTGAGCACCACACACAAAAAAGGTGAAAAGGGTATTTCACGGTTGCCAGCAATTACCTGTGACATTATTGAAGCTGTCAGAAGGAGCCACAGAGATCTGCCCCTGGGGGAGACCTCCCATGCCATTACAGTGACCACACGCTTCACATTTTTAAAAAGGAAGCATTTCTCCCCCAACCCATTTCTTCCTCTCTCTCTTTCTTTCATTCTGTTTCTTTTTCTCTTAAAAATTCTTGTTCTCTTTTATAAGATTGCCACTCACTTTAGTGATTTTATCCTAAATCTTCTAAAAGCTAAGAAGCCAATTAGAGTAAAATTTGATGTACCTTCCTCCACCTTCTCTCCACCCCCTGCCCCCAATTATACCTCGTGTCTCCACTTCCTCTTAATACACTAAATCATGCTTTCTAGCCATGTTACATTACAAATGAAAGAGTTAATGTCTACATTCTCTGATCTTCTCTACTAATCTCTTGAAACGTATTAATATAGATGCATGCTAACATAGCACTGACATCTAATTCTGGACAACTGAAAAGAGAGCACTTGAGGATTGACTTTTTAAAAATGTCTTACTCTATGTTTTAATGACTTCATGCAAAAAGAGGAGTTAGCTTTATTATAATGCATGTATGCTCAGTCACTCAGTCATGCTCAACTCTTTGTGACCCCATGGAATGTAGCCTGCCAGGCTCCTCTATCCATGGGCTTATCCAGGCAAGAATACTGGAGTAGGTTGTCATTTCCTCCTCCGGGGATCTTTCCCACCCAGGGATCATATCCACATCTCCTGCATTGGCAGGTGGGTTCTTTACCACTGAGCCACCTGGGAAGCCCCAAAGTAGTCCATCAACATGTTATCTAAAGTGCTAAAAGAGGCTGGGTCCAGCGGGCATGGAAGCTCCATGATTCCTTCTACTCCCACAATTTGCTCAATGCACCTCTCCATTTATTTGGTTGTTGGGGTTTGTATCCTTTATAAGTGTGTATGTGAACAAATAAGAAGCAAAAAGTCTTCAGGCTTCCCAGGTGGCGCTAGTGGTAAAGAGCCTGCCTGCCAATGCAGGAGACTGAGGAGACATGGATTCAGTCCCTGGTGGTGAAGATCCCCTGGAGGAGGGCATGGCAACCCACTCCAGTATTCTTGACTGGAGAATTCCATGGACAGAGGAACATGGAGGGCTACAGTCCATAGGGCTGCAAAGAGTCAGACACAACTGAAGCGACTTAGCACAAGTGGCTTTTGTGCAAATGCACAAAAAATAATTAAGTTCTTTCACTGGGTAAATCCTTACTTTGCCTTTTGATGCTATTGCTTCATTTTCCCTCAAGCACTTGTGAAGAACGTTTCCACCATGACTTTCAAACATGTTACCTTTTATCTGACTTTTGACTAGTTTTAGAGTCTTGTGTGTGTGTGTGTGTTTTTAAGATTAGGTAATATATCAAAAGTATACTGCAAAGTTATTAGCTTGATCTTTGAATCAGAATAGACTATCTGAGGTCCAGTTTATAATTTGTCAGTAATATATAAAACAAGTTGAGGAGGGTAGTAGATAAAATGAAAAAGAAAATGTTATAAAAAACACTAGTTTAGAAACATATTGTAGAAAATCTTTAAGTATAATATTATTAATTAATTGATGATGTTTTAGGAGTGGCTCAGGTAGTAAAGCGGAGAAGGCAATGGCACCCCACTCCAGTACTCTTGCCTGGAAAATCCCATGGACGGAGGAGCCTGGTGGGCTGCAGTCCATGGGGTCACTAAGAGTCAGGCACGACTTCACTTTTATTTTCACTTTGATGCATTAGAGAAGGAAATGGCAACCCACTCCAGTGTTCTTGCCTGGAGAATCCCAGGGACAGGGGAGCCTGGTGGGCTGCCATCTACGGGGTCACACAGAGTCAGACATGACTGAAGCGACTTAGCAGCAGCAGCAGCAGATGGTAAAGAATCCTCCTACAACGCAAGAGACCTGAGTTCAATCCCTGGGTCAGGAAGATCTTCTGGAGAAGGAAATGACAACTAGCTCCAGTATTCTTGCCTGGAGAATTCCATGGATAGAGAAGCCTGGTGGGCTATGGTCCATGGGGTCACAAAAAGCTGGACACAACTGGACAATTACCACTTTCACTTTCAAACTAGAAATCATAACTGTATCTACAGTAGATAGTCTTAGAGTATAAGTTTGAAGAAATCTAAGAATTATTTGTTTTACATCTAGAGATGGAACACTTTTAAAATGTCAACATTATCCATTCGCCATTTTTATTCTGTTATAGAAATAAATTTAACTGTTACTCAACTTTTCATTATAGATTTGGTGACTGTATGCCAGGTACTGTAGTAGCTACTGAGAATAAATCAGGGAATAAATCAGTAAAAATTTAGCCTTTTACCACAAGTGCTTAAAGTTTTGCCAGGGTGAAGACAAGAACCTGAATAATTTTAATACCAAACAGAGGAAGTACATAGGAAGCACACTAACCTCTCATTCTTTGATGATTTACCCCTGAGTCAGAGAGTCACAGGGTAAGAAGAATTTATGCAGCGGGAATAGTACGTTAAAAACAAAAGCCTGACAATGCCACTTCCGTGAACTTCAGGGCTTTGATACAATCAGAACCTGAGCATGGCAGCTGACAAGCACAGAGCCACAGAGGACAGAACAGAGTAGAGCATGAAGGGCCCTGAATGACATGGGAAGGAATTTGCATGCAGCCAGTGGCAGGCCATGATAATGTCTAGCAGTGAGTGATGTGGTTTATGTCAGAGCTCCACGAAGGGCCCTGAATGACATGGGAAGGAATTTGCATGCAGCCAACGGCAGGCCACGGTAATGTCTAGCAGTGAGTGATGTGCTTTCTGTCAGAGTTCCACTGAAGGAAGGTCACCGTATCTGCAGTATAAAAGATCTACACATGAGATCATCTCCTGAACACAACACATCCAAACATATGCATATATGACTCCTCTTTAAAATTTACAAAAACAAATAATGTAATAAAAATGGTATAAAACCAGAAGACCAGAAAAGAAAAAAAAAAAACAGGAAACAAAACAAGAAAAGAAAATAGACTTTTGAATGGTGGTAAGTCAATGGAAGAGTTGCCTAGCAGTGCAGAGAAAACTGAAGTTTAAATGCCTTCAACGAAGTATGCTGTTACCCAAAGAGTGCAGATTCTGGCTGCTCACCACCACCCAAAAGTCAATAAACAGGCCCAGGTTGGTGGAAAGGAAAGTTTTCTTCATTTCAGATGCTGGCAAGTGGGGGACAGGTGGAGGTGGACGTCTGTCCTAAGGCTGACTCCCCACCTCTACCACTGGCAACCAGTAGGGCAGGAGCTTTTATAGAAAGAGTTGGCGGCTACATGCAGAAACAGCAGTCATCCCTGACAGTCCTTTTCAAACTGGTCATCAATGGTCTGAGCAGCACCATCTTGGTTGTTTCAGGTACAGTTAGTCTTCAGTTCCAGAGTCCCATTTCTCAAAGAAATGGCTTGTTTCATTTCTTTGAGGTCAGTTCTCAGAATTGTGGCGGCTCATGTAGTGGGTACGGTCTGGTCATCATGCATTTAACTTCTTCTACCTGGTGTTTTAGTATCTATAAGACAGCTCACAGGATATGGCTCAGAAAATTATCTATAGCCATTGAAAAAGAAATAAGGTCTTTGACAATGCTTAGTGACTACCTGATTATTAGTCTCCTTTGTTTTCCTTTGTTCCCACATTTCTCACTTCTCTGATGAAACTTATTCTTTGACTAAAGTTCTCCACGCCAAAGGCAGGCTGAAGACATAGTATGGGGGTAAGGACCATAGAATCTTGCTCCATTTCAGTGTGACCTGAGCACCAGACTAGTTTACACAGAGAATACTAGACTCAGAAATAGAGACTCAATGTGTTTGGGATGCTGCGGGCAAGAATAGTGTGGCTTACCATACACTTGGCTGAAAGCTTTCAGGAGGAATAATTAGATTCCAGACTTCCTCACCAGCTCACGTAACTAGGCAACAAGTTCCCAACCTGAGAGTAAACCAAATGTTTATTTTGTGGAGAAATGAAAGTGGAAAAACTCTAAAATCACAAGATTTAGGAAAGGGTGAGCATGTGATGCCATTAAAAAAAAAAAAACAGAAAAATTCACTGAAATTCTACATTCTGAATGGTGAGAACTCTCTTTTTGAGTCACAGAATACTGGAAACAGGCTTTTCTCCAGAGAAATTAGCTAACCTAAAAAAATAAAAATAAAAAGAACTATAGACACTGGCAGTTGTAATCTTCCAATGAATTGGTGAAGTTCCCTTTAGGCATCCTACCAGAAAACCAACTAAATGACAAGCATCTGTCTCCAACACACACACACAATGTTGCTTTCATCTGTATTTCCTGAATCTTAAATATGGACAGGCAAGAAAATTAGACATCCACATGTATGGAAAAAAGTCTCCTACATAGAAAGTAGAAAGGAAGAGATCAAGAAGAAAAAAAAAAAAAAATGACAGAAAGAAGAAAAGAACCAGAATTAATAGATAAAGCATAAGAGCATAAAATACTTCAAAATAAGATTCATAATTTATGTTCTTGGGAAGTTAAGAGATGTTGCATCCATGATATAAGAACAGAAGGTTATAAGGATGTAGCAGTAAGAGAACATAAGGAAAAAAAAATCTGAGAAATAAACAGGATAAAAGTATTTAACGGTAAAGCTGGAGAACTCTGCCAGGTATGAAAATATACACACAATCAAAAAAAGATGAAAAGAGAAAAATAAAATAAGATGATAAATCTAGAGGATCCTATATTTGAATTACATGAGTACCACAGAAAATACAACAATTTAAATGGAGATATAACATTTCCCAGAACTAAAGAACATGCATTTCTAGACTGAAAGCACTGTAAGAATGCTCAGAAAAATAGGTGTAAAAGGTCCACATCAAATTGTATTATTTTAAAATTTCAAAACACCAAGAATATTTTTAAAAATCCTTACATATTCCAGAGAAGGAAAAATAAGTCATGAAGAATTAAGAAGATTAATGCTTAAACAAGGTGAAAAGACAACCCTTAGAATGGGAGAAAATAATAGCAAATGAAACAACTGACAAAAGATTAATTTCTAAAATATACAAGCAGCTCATCAACTCTATACCAGGAAAACGTACAACCCAATCAAAAAGTGGAAAAAAGACCTAAACAGACATTTCTCCAAAGAAGACATACAGATGGCTAACAAACATATGAAAAGATGCTCAACATCACTTATGAGAGAAATGAAAATTAAACTACAATGAGTTATCACCTCACGCTGGTCAGAATGGCCATCATCAAAAAGTCTACAAACAATAAACACTGGAGACGGTGTGGAAAAAAGGGAACCCTCTTGCACTCTTGGTGGAAATGTAAATTGATACAGCCACTATGGAAGATGGTGTGCAGATTCCTTAAAAACTAGGAATAAAACCACCACATGACCCAGCAATCCCACTTCTAGGCATATACCCTGAGGAAAGCAAAATTAAGAATTATCCCATTGTTCATTGCAGCACTATTTACAATAGGTAGAACATGGAAGCAACCTAGATGTCCATCAACAGATGAAAAGATAAAGAAGTTGTGGTATGCATACACAATAGAATATTACTCAGTCATGAAAAGGAACACATTTGAGTCAGTTCTAATGAGGTAAATAAACCTAGAGCCTACTGCATAGAATTAAGTAAGTCAGAAAAAGAAAGATAAATATCAAATACTAACACATATGGAATCTAGAAAGATGGCACTGATGAATTTAGTTGCAAGGCAGCAATGGAGAAACAGACATAGAGAACAGACTTATGGACACAGGGAGAAGGGAGGAGAGGATGAGATGTATGGAGAGAGTAACATGGAAACTTATATTACCATATGTAAAACAGATAGCCAGTGGGAATTTTCTGTATGTCTCAGGGAACTCAAACACGGGCTCTGTATCAACCTAGAGGGGTGGATGGGGAAGGAGATTGGAGGGAGGTTCACAAGGGAGGGGACTTATATACACCTGATTCGTGTTGATGTTTGACAGAAAACAACAAAGTTCTATAAATCAGTTATCCTTCAATTAAGAAATAAATAAAAAACTAAACTTTTAAAGGAAAAAAAAGATTAATGTTATAATTTCACTTATATATGGAATCTAAAAAGGTTGAATGTATGGATGTAGAGAGTAGAATGGTGGTCAAAGGACTGGGTGTGGAGGCAATGGGCACACATTTCTAGTTATGTCGAATGAATAAGTTCTAGAGCTCTAATGAACGGCATAGTGACTACAGTTAATAATATTGCATTGTATCTTGAAGTTTGCTAAGAGAGTAGATCTTGAATATTCTTCCCACAAGGAAAAAAACTGTGAGGTGATGGATTATTAATTAACTTGATAATTTCACAGTGCATACATATATCAAAACACTACTAGGTTGTATATCTTAAAAATATCCAATTTTTTTGACAATGATATCCCAACACAGCTTGGGAAGAGAATAAGAGCAATGCTACAGCAGAAGGAGGGCTTCCCTTGTAGCTTAGTTGGTAAAGAATCTGCCTGAAATGTGGGAGACCTGAGTTCAATTCCTGGGTCGGAAAGATCCCCTGGAGAAGGAAATGGCAACCCACACCAGTATTCTTGCCTGGAGAATCCCATGGACAGAGGGGCCCGGCAGGCTACACTCCATGGGGTCACACAATTCAGACACGACTTAGTGACTCAACTACTACTAGACTACTACAAGCAGAAGGAAGGGAATAATAAAGATTAGAGATAAAAGCAAAGCAAACAAAATATTAGAGAAAAATCAATTAATTTAAAAAACCAATTCTTTGAGAAGATCACTACAATTGATAAGCCACTATTGGTCAAGAAAAACAGAAGACACAAATTACCAATATCAGGAAAGATATCACTATAGATAATACAGATATTAAAAGAATAATAAAGAAAATTATGAAAACTTTACACTAATAAGTTTAGCAACATGGTGGGAATGGACAAATACCTTGAAAGATACAAACTACCAAAACTCACTCAAGAAGAAATAGACAACCTGAAAAGCCCCACATCTACTGAAGAAATTAAATTCTCCTGGCAATAATACTGGAGTGGATTGGTATTCCCTTATTCAGAGGATCTTACCAACCCAGGGGTCGAACCCAGGTCTCCTGCATTGCAGACAGATTCTTCACCATTTGAGCTACAGGGAAGACCTCAGCTTTAAAGAAATTACATTAGCAAATATCTTCCTACAGAGAAAACTCCAGGCCCAGAGGCTACACTGGGGAATTCTACCAAATATACCAAACATTGAAGGAAGAAATAATATCAGTTCTGTAGAAACTCTACCAGACAACTGAAGAGGAGACAATTTTTCCCAATTCATTCTATGAAGTCAATAGTATTCTGATACTAAAACCAGATAAAGACATGGGAAAGAAAAATATCTACTAATATATATTATTCATAAACATAGATATTAAAAATCTTAACAAAATATTGGAAAATCGAATATACAAATTTATTTAAAGACTAACACATCATGTCTGAGTGTAGGTTAATGTAATATTCAAACATTAATCAATGTAATTCACTATAGTAACAAAAAAGAATAAAAATATGATCATCTCAATAGATGCAATGGACAAAATCCAACACCTTTTGTATATAAACTGGTAATAGAAGAGAACTTCCTCAGTCTGATAAAGGACATCTATTAAAAATCTACAGATAACATCATAATTAGTGATGAATGGCTAAAATTTTCTTCATTGAGATTAGAAACAAATCAAGGAAGTCTGTTATCCTTACTTCTACTGAACTTTTTATTGGAAATTGTAGCCATAATAATGTTAAGTAACAGAGATAGGGCATCCAGATTAGAAAGGAGCAATTCAATCTGTTTTTATTCAAAAATGATATGATCACCTATGTATAAAATCCTATGGAAGTGCTAGTCACTCAGGCGTGTCTGACTCTTTGCAACTCCATGGACTGTAGCCCTCCAGGCTCTTCAGTCTATGGAATTCTCCAGGCATGAATACTGAAGTGGGTAGTCATTCCCTTTGCCAGGGGATCTTCCTGACCGAGGGTTCAAACCCAGGTCTCTTACACTGCAGGCAGATTCTTCACTGTCTGAGCCCCAGGATAGCCCCAAATCCTATGGGACCTACAAAAAGCCACTAGAATGAATAAGCAAGTTTAGCAGGTTTGTATAATACAAGATCAATTTTTTTAACCTACTGTGCTTATATACACTAATTTTTTTAATTTTCAAAACACAATTCATAAAATATCAAAAATAAAAAATACTTTGGGATAAATAGAATAAAAGAAATATAAAACTTTTACATTGAGAACTATAAAACAGTGCTAAGAGATGCTTCAGTTCAGTTCAGTTCAGTTCAGTCGCTCAGTCGTGTCCATCTCTTTGCGACCCAATGAATCGCAGCACACCAGGCCTCCCTGTCCATCACCAACTCTCGGAGTTCACTCAGACTCACGTCCATCAAATCAGTGATGCCATCCAGCCATCTCATCCTCAGTCGTCCCCTTCTCCTTCTGCCCCCAATCCCTCCCAGCCTCAAAATCTTTTCCAATGAGTCAACTCTTCGCATGAGGTGTCCAAAGTACTGGAGTTTCAGCTTTAGCATCATTCCTCCCAAAGAAATCCCAGGGCTGATCTCCTTCAGAATGGACTGGTAAAAATACATAAATAAATGCAAAGATAAATATTGTTCACAAATCAGAAGACTAAATATTCTTATGATGGTAATTTCTGAACAACTGATCTATAGATTCAATACCATTTCATCAAAATTCCAAGTGCATTTTTTTAGAAACTGACAAACTGATTAAAAAATCCATAACGGAAAACAAAGGACTTAGCACAGCCAAAGCAACCAGCATTGTTTATAATTGCCAGAACATGGAAACAACCTAGATTTCCATCAGCAGATGAATGGATAAGAAAGCTGTGGTACATATACACAATGGAGTATTACTCAGCCCTTAAAAAGAATAAATTTGACTCAGTTCTAATGAGATGGATGAAACTGGAGCCGATTATACAGAGTGAAGTAAGCCAGAAAGAAAAACACCAATACAGTATACTGACACATATATATGGAATTTAGAAAGATAGTAATGATGACCCTGTATGTGAGACAACAAAAGAGACACAGAGGTATAGAATGGACTTTTGGCCCCCTGAGGGAGAGGGAGAGGTTGGGATGATTTGGGAGAATGGCACTGAAACATGTATACTATCATATAAGAAATGAAGTGCCAGTCTATGTTCAATACAGGATACAGGATGCTTGGGGCTGGTGTACAGGATGATCCGGGGAGATGGTGTGGGGTGGGAGGTGGGAGGGGGCTTTGACATTGGGAGATCATGTACACCTGTGGCTGATTCATGTCAATGTATGGCAAAACAAATGCAGTATTGTAAAGTAGAATAAAGTATTAAAAAAAATAAACAATTTGTAGAGCTACAATACCTGACTTCAAGTCTTATTTATAAAGCTATAGTGATTGCTGTGATTCACGGGGTCACAAAGAGTCGGACACGACTGAGCGACTGAACTGAACTGAACTGATAGTGATAACACAGTATGGTACTGATTTAAAGATTAGAATAAAATAGGGAATAGAACTACAGATATGGACAATTTTCAAGAAAGATACAAAGGAAGTTCAGCAGAGAAAGAATAGTCTTTTCAACAAATAATGCTAAAGAAATTGATTTTTGAGAAGGGTACAAAGAATAAAGGATAAAGAAATGATAGTCTTTTAACTAAAAGGTGCTGGAAAATTATATATGATCACTAATCATCAGAGATATGCAAATCAAAATCACAATGAGGTATTACCTCACACCTGTCAGAATGGCTATTATCCAAAAGACAACAAATAACAAGTGTTGGAAAGGATATGAAGAAAAGGAAACCCTTGTGCACTGTTGGTGGAGATGTAAATTGGTGCAGCCTCTATGGAAAACAGTATAGAGATTCCTCAAAAAACTAAAATTTAGAACTACTATATTATACATCAATTCCACTCTTGGATATTTACCTTAGAAAATAAAAACACTAATTTAAAAGGATATATGCACCCTTAAAGTTCATTGCAGCATTATTTACAATAGCTAAGATATGAAAGTAACCCAAGTGCTCATCCACAGATGAATGGATAAAGAAGATATGACATATATGTAAAATGAAGTATTTTTCAACCATTAAAAAATAATAAAATCTGACCATTTGCAACAATATGGACATACCTAGGCAGTGTTATGGGCTTCCCAGATGGCACTAATGGTAAAAAACAAAAAACACTGTTGATGCAGGAGACATAAGAGATGCTGGTTCAGTCCCTCGATTGGAAAGATCCCCTGGAGGAGGGCATGGCATCCCCATTATTCTTGCCTGGAGAATCCCATGGACAAAGGAGCCTGGTGGGCAACAGTCCATAGGGGTCACAAAGAGTTGGACATGACTGAAACAACTTAGCATGTACAGCACGCATTGTGCTAAGTGAAATACATCAGACAAAGACAAATACTGTATATATCCCTTCTATGTGGAATCTAAAAATAAATGAACAAATATAACAACAGAAATAGAGTCACAGACACAGATAACAGGTTGTTAGAAAGAAGAGGGGAGGGAGGAATGAGAGAAATAGTTGAGGGAGATGAAGAGATATAAACTTTCAGTTGCAAGATAAATGAATATGAGTATGAAATGTACAGTGCAGGAAAAGAGTCATAAATACGTAATATCTTTGCATGGTGACAGATCATAACTAGATCTACAGCAGTGATCATTTTGAAAAGTATATAAATATCAAATTACTATGTTGTATAACAGGAACTAACAGTGTTGTAGGTCAATTATACTTAAAAAAACAAACAAACTCATAGAAAAAGTGATCAGATTTGTAGTTTCTAGAGGTAGGGGTAACTGGATGAAGATGGCCAACAGATACAAGCTACCAGTTATAAGATAGATAAGTGCTAGGGTTGTAAAGGGCATCATGAGGAATATAATTAACACTGTTGTATGTTATATATGAAAGTTTTAGAGAGAATCCTAAAAATCCTCATCACAAGTCAAAAAAAAATTTCTGGAGATGATGGATGTTCTCTAAACTGATTGTGACAATCACTGAATGATGTAAGTGAAATCATTATGCTGTACACTTCAGACTTATACAGTACTGTTCAACAATATATTTTAAAACAAATTGGAAAAGAGAAAAAATAATCTTGATTCATACCTCACACCATATACAAAAATCACCTCAAAGTGGACTCTATACTTCAGTATCACTAAAATTAGAAATCTAAAACAGAGTGAAAAGCATACAATGTGTATGACTCCATTTATATAAAGTTTAAAAAATGTAAAGTAATCTATAGTGAAATAAGGCAGACTAGTGGTTCTCTGGGTATTAGCAATGTAGATGGGATGTAAGGGAAGGATTACAAAGTGACTCAAGGAAACATTTGTAAACAGTGGCTCTGTTTATTGATTGTGGTCATCACCATACATGAATAAATATATCAAAATTTATCAAATTGTGCACTTTAAACATGTTCCTTTTATTGTATGTTGATGGGGTCACAAAGAGTCCGACATGACTTAGCAACTAAACAACAAAAGTCTCAAAATGGGGAGAACAAAAAAATGTGACTAAATCCAAATGAAAAGTACTGTCATCCTGTGCTAATGATCTGGCAAATGGAATGGAGAATAGATAGACTTGAAAACACATGTATCTAAGTCTAGTAGTCAGGAGTTGGTATTTGGTGGGGTGATGTGAAAGATCAGTAAAGAATGATTCCAGTTTTGGGATCAGGATTGCTAACTGACTGGAACACCAAGTAGAGGGACAAGACATGGCAAGAGAGTTTAGTTTTTAATATACTGAATTTGAGATACACACATATAAATATATATAAATATTAGTCGCTCAGTCGTGTCTGACTTTTTACGACCCCATGGACTGTAGCCCGCCAGGCTCCTCTGTCCATGGGATTCTCTAGGCAAAAATACTGGAATTGGTTGCCATTTCCTCCTCCAGGTACACACATATATAAATGCCCAAAAAGTATGTAGTGGTCTGAAATTCCAAACGGTGACGTAGAATCCTAAGTCCTTAGCAAATGGATGATAATTGACATAAAGTATTAATTGGCTATGCTGTGCTTAGTCACTCAGTCATGTCCAACTCTTTGAGACCACATGGTCTGTAACCCACCAGACTCTTCTGTCCATGGAAATTTTCCAGGCAAGAATACTGGAGTGGGTTGCCATGCCCTCCCCCAGGGTATCTTCCCAAACTAGGGATCAAACCCAGGTCTTGTGCATTTCAGGCAGATTCTTTACCATCTGAGCCATCAAGGATGCCCTAATAGGAGTATATTCAGATATGATTTAAATAGGATCTAAGCCCTGAGAGACACTAATATTTTATGGTTGGTTTGAACTGTGGTGTTGGAGAAGACTCTTAAGAGTCCCTTGGACTGCAAGGAGATCCAACCAGTCCATTCTGAAGGAGATCAGCCCTGGGATTTCTGTGGAAGGAATGATGCTAAAGCTGAAACTCCAGTACTTTGGCCACCTCATGCGAAGGAAGAGTTGACTCATTGGAAAAGACTTTAATGCTGGGAGGGATTGGGGGCAGGAGAAGAAGGGGGGACGACCGGGAATGAGATGGCTGGATGGCATCACTGACTCGATGAACGTGAGTCTGAGTGAATTCTGGGAGTTGGTGATGGACCTGGAGGCCTGGCATGCTGTGATTCATGGGGTCGCAAAGAGTCGGACATGACTGAGCGACTGAAGTGAACTGAACTGAGGGTAGAGAATCTCACAATATAGATAGAAATTTATTACATATATTATAATTTGGAGTTAAAGAACTTTCAAATGATCAGAAAAAAAGGTCAACAGCAGCACACCAAAAGCTGGTAGACATTCTACTCTGGTTATTAGGTGCGAGAATTCTAAAATGGACATTTAAGCATGCAGACAATTCAATAAATCCCACAATAACATCTGCACTTACAGTAACTCTGCAGCAAATGGCTCTTGGTTTAGACGTTATACTAATTATTGCAGATACAATTATGTGGTTAAGGAAAAAAAACTGGCATAATTCCACACAGCAATTTTAGCCTCATAAATTTGAAATGAGAGAATTTTTCAACCATATTACTGCTAATTTTTAGCCTGCACACACCTGGTATAATATTCCATGTTACACTTAAGTAACATACTTGGAATTACTAATACCAGTTTTGACTGGAACTAATATAATGATTTGAGATTATTGTTCATGTTCACTGAAATTAAAAAAATTAAGTCAAGTGACAGACATATAAATGTGTGATTATGTTTTCATGAAAAACATTTACAGGGATCATATTATAAATATTGAGTAGAAAAACAATCACTTTGGTATTATATATAATATATAAAGCTAGATATAAAATAAAAAATTCAAATAAATGATTAATAGTCCACTATATATTAACTACCAAAACTATATTTACTAAAGTTCATATATTTCAGTCCTTGAAAAGTTGTAATCAGATTCCATTAACTCCCATTTTAGAAAGCCCTAACTTGGCTAACTGATTTACCACTCAAAAGCAAGTTAGAAATAATAAGCTAGCTGTAGACAGATCCTCATTTTGAGATAAGCACTTTAATGGCAGAAGGCTGTGATGACAGTTAAACAGAATTTTTTTAAAAAAGAAGCTTTAGAAAACAGAAATCAGAATCCCAAGTAGAGGAGTTATGGCCATTTAGTGCAGAGTAAGCAACTTGCTATATTATATTAGCTCTGATAGTTGCTCTATACAATGAATAATAAATATGATAGCTTTCAAGTAATGAAAGTTCTTCCTTAAAATAAAACCCATTCTTGAAAAGGAATCTTTTTAAAGACCATGGATGACTTCAAATATAAAGTTCTTATTAATTAATTGCGAGTTTACTTCTGTGTGTCATTAGAACTCCTTAATTTCCACCTAGTATCATAGTGTAAAATTGTTCCAGCCCCTGTTGGATTATTAGCCCCTTGAAGATAGAGATTAAATATCAGACACTTGATAGCATCAGTTTAGTTCAGTTCAGTCGCTCAGTTGTGTCTGACTGTTTTTGTAACCCCATGGAGCACAACATCACCAACTCCCAGAGCTTACTCAAACTCATGTCCGTTAAGTTGGTGATGCCATCCAACCAACTCATCCTCGGGTCATCCCCTTCTCTGTCATCCCCTTCAATCTTTCCCAGCATCAGGGTCTTTTCCAATGAGTCAGTTTTTCTCATCAGGTGGCCTTTCATCAGTACTGGACTTTCAGCTTCAGCATCAGTCCTTCCAATGATTATTCAGGACTGATTTCCTTCAGCATTGACTGCTTGGATCTCCTTGCAGTTTACAGGACTCTTAAGAGTCTTCTCCGACACCACAGTTCAAAAACATCAGTTCTTCAGCATTCAGCTTTCTTTACAGTCCAACTCTCACATCCATACATGACTACTAGAAAAACCATAGCTTTGACTAATGGATATTTGTCAGCAAAGTAATGTCTCTGCTTTTTAATATGCTGTCTAGTTTGGTTATAACTTTTCTTCCAAGGAGCAAGCACGTTTTAATCTCATGGCTGCAGTCACCACCTGAAGTGATTTTGGAGCTCCCCCAAATAAAGTCTGTCACTGTTTCCATTATTTCCCCATCTATTTGCCATGAAGTGATGGGATCAGATGCCATGATCTTAGTTTTCTGAATGCTGAGTTTTAAGCCAACTTCTTCACTTTCCTCTTTCACTTTCATCAAGAGGTTCTTTAGTTCTTTGCATTCTGCCATAAGGTTGGTATCATGTACATATCTGAGATTATTGCTATTTCTCCCAGCAATCTTGCTTCCAGCTTGTGCTTCATCCAGTCCATCATGTTGCATGATGTACGCTGCATATAAGTTAAATAAGCTGGGTGATAATATACAGCCTTGATGTACTCCTTTCTGGATTTGGAACCAGTCTGTTGTTCCAAGTTCAGTTCTAAGTGTTACTCCTTGACCTACATACAGATTTCTTAGAAGGCAGGTCAGGTGGTTTGATATACCCATCTCATGAAGAATTTTCCAGAGTTTGTTGTGATCCCCACAGTCAAACGCTTTGGCATAGTCAATAAAGCAGAAGTAGATGCTTTTCTGGAATTTTCTTGCTTTTCAATGATCCAAAGATTGTTGGCAATTTGATCTCTGGTTCCTTTGCCTTTTCTAAATCCAGCTTGAACATCTGGAATTTCACAGTTCACACACTGTTGCAGCCTGGCTTGGAGAATTTTGAGCATTACTTTACTAGCATGTGAGATGAGTGCAACTGTGTGGTAGATTGAGCATTCTTTGGCATTGCCTTTTTGGGGATTGGAATGAAAATTGACATTTTCCAATCCTGTGGCCACTGCTGAGTTTTCCAAATTTACTGGCATATTGAATGCAGCACTTTCACAGCATCGTCTTTTAGGGTTTGAAATAGGTCAGTTGGAATTCCATCACCTCCACTAGCTTTGTTCATAGTGATGCTTCCTAAGGCCCACTTGACTTCACATTCCAGAATGTCTGGCTCTAGGTGAGTGATCACACCATCATGGTTATCTGGGTAATGAAGATATTTTTTGTTTAGTTCTTCTGTGTATTCTTGCCACCTCTTCTTAAAATCTTCTGCTTCTGTAAGGTCATACCATTTCTGCCCTTTATTGTGCCCAACTTTGCATGAAATGTTCCCTTGGTATCTCTAATTTTCTTGAAGAGATCTCTAGTCTTTCCCATTCTATTGTTTTCCTCAATTTCTTTGCATTGATCACTGAGGAGGGCTTTCTTATCTCTCCTTGCTATTCTTTGGAACTCTGCATTCAAATGGCTATACCTTTCCTTTTCTCCTTTGCATTTCACTTTTCTTCTGAAGAGAAGCTATTTATAAGGCCTCCTCAAACAATCATTTTGCCTTTTTCATTTCTTTTTCCTGGGGATGGTCTTGATCACTGCCTCTTGTACAATGTCATGAACCTCTGTTCATAGTTCTTCAGGCACTCTATCAGAACTAATCTTTTGAATCTATTTGTCACTTTCACTGTATAATCAATTGCAAGGGATTTGATTTAGGTCATATTTGAATGATCTAGTGGTTTTCCCCTGCTTTCTTCAGTTTAAGTCTGAATTTAGCAATATTTTACTTGATAGCATAGCTACTGGTAAAACAATGAGATTAGAACACCTTCTCACACCATATTCAAAAATAAACTCAAAACAGTTTAGAGACCCAAATATAAGACTGAAACTATAAAATACCTAGAAGAGGAAATAGAATACTCTTTCACATAAATCATAGCAATTATTTCCTTGGATCAGTCTCCTAAGGCAAAAGAAATGAAAGCAAATTAAACAAATGGGACCTAATTAAAAGCTTTTGCACAGCAAAGAAACCATCAACAAAACAAAAAGACAACCTATAGAAGTGGAAAAAATATTTGCAAATGATGTAACAGACCAGGGATTAACATACAAAATATACAAATAACTCATATAATTCAGTGTCAAAAAAACAACGACTCAGTCAAAAATATGGGCAGAGCTGAACAGACATTTCTCCAGAGAAGACATACAGATGGCCAACAGACACATGAAAAGATGCCAGAATTCACTGATCCTTAGAGAAATGCAAATCAAAACCACAGTGATGTATCACCTCACACCAGTTAGAATGGCTATATGAAAAGTTTACAAGTAACAAATGTTGGCGAGGATGTGGTGAAAAGGTAACCCTTGAGCCTTGTTGGTGGGAATGTAAATTGTTCAGCCACTATGGAAAACAGTATAGACATTCCTCAAAAAGCTAAAAACAGGACTTTCCCACTCCTGGGTATATATGTGAAGAAGTGAAAACTCTAATTCAAAAAGATACATGCACCCCAATGTTCATAGCAGCACAGTTTACAATAGTCAAGATATGAAAGCAACCCAAGTGTTCATCAACAGACAACTGGATTAAGATGTGGCACATAAATACGATGGAATATTGGTCATAAAAAAGGATGAAATACTGCCACTTGCAACAATGTAGATGGACCCAGAGAATACTGTGCTCAGTGAAATGTCAGACAGAGATAGACAAATGCTTCATGATATCACTTATATGTGGAATTTAGAAAATAATACAAATGAATGTATTTGTAAAACAGAAACAGACTCATAGATACAGAAAACACACTCGTGGTTACCAAAGGGGAGAAGGACAAGGGTAAGGACAAATTAATAAAATAGAATTAACAGATTAAAAACTACTATATATAAAATAGATAAACAACAAGGATATACTATAGAACACAGGGAATAACACCCATTATCTTTTAATAATCTCTAATGGAGTGCAAACTGCAAAAATACTGAATCATTGTGCTTCAAACCTGAAACTAATGCAATATTGTAAACCAACTATAACTTCAATTAAAAAGCATAGGAAATGAAATAAATAAATAGACATTTGAATTCATCTTTGTATCATATCATGTGCCCTCAGCTGCATTCTGCATTATCTAACATGTAGAAAGGGCTGAATAAATGAAGAAAAATGACTTACAATATACACATCTACATCCTTTATTCTTTTAGTGATAATAAATAATAGTATGTTTGGATAATACTATGAAGGTAAATTTGCATAATGAAATCATTAAATATGATTTAGTCTCAAAATTTAAATTAGCTGAGAGGAAAATCAGTTCAGATGAGAGAATGAAAGTATGAATTATTGAATATCCTCATGGAAATACAGAATAGACATAAGCTAATGTTGCTGACTAATGAATTTCCAGAAGAGATAGATTTAAATTACTTGTTATTATAATATCAATTATATATAATATCATTTTATAGCTTTAGGAGGGTTGCAATTTGTATTTCATGTTGAGAAAAGACTTTAAAAACAAAATTTTACTGTAATATGCTCCCTTATTATGTCTTTTTAAATTTCTAATTAATAGGGAGGTCTAAAATAAATAGTATTGCCACATGAATTGTTAAAAAACCATAGGTTTTGTCACTCTAGGTAAATTCTCTTAAACTTAAAAAATTTAATTTTATACAGGCACCCCTCAGAGATATTGTGGGTTTGGTTCCAGACCACCACAATAAAGTAATATCTCAATAAAGCAAGTCACACAATATTTTTGATTTTCTAGTGCATGTAAATATTGTGTTAACACGATTTTGTAGTCTGTTAAGTGTGCAATAGCTTGTGTTTATAAAAACATTGTACATACTTTAAAAATATAAAACAAAAAATTACAACAGCAACACAGATCACTGATAACAGATCACCATTACAAATATAACAATAATGAAAAGTTTGAAACAATCTGAGAATTACCAAAGTGTAACACTGAGACATGAAGTAAGAAAATGCTGTTGGAAAAAAATGACATCAATAGATTCACTCAATGCAGAACTACCATAAACCTTCAATTTGTAAAACACAATTGCTGCAAAGCACAATAAAATAAAGCATAACTAAATGAGTTATGCCCATATTATATATTTTATTTTCAAAGCAATTTGTTAAATAAGATTTAATTTTTAAGGTTTTGAGGGACATTTATATAAATGTGTTCACAACTCCAATCTTACAACATTTTTGTTTTGAAAAATATTTTTATTATCTCTATGTAATACTCATGCTCAGCTTTATGGTTCAATCATAACATATTTAACCATGCTTGGGGATTTACTCATTTCACACAATTGCACTCTCTCACAGGCTAGCAAAGTAATGCTCAAAATTCTCGAAGCCAGGCTTCAACAATACATGAACCATGAACTTCCAGATGTTCAAGTTGGATTTAGAAAAGGCAGAGGAACCAGAGATCAAATTACCAATATACATTGGATCATCGAAAAAGCAAGAGTTCCAGAAAAGCATCTACTTCTGCTTTATTGACTATGCCAAAGCCTTTGACTGTGTGGATCACAACAAACTCTGGAAAATTCTTCATAAGATGGGAATACCAGACCACCTGACCTGTCTCTTGAGAAACCTGTATGCAGGTCAAGGAGCAACACTTAGAACTGGACATGGAACAACAGACTGGTTCCAAATCCAGAAAGGAGTACGTCAAGGCTGTATTTTGTCAGCCAGCTTATTTAACTTATATGCAGAGTACATCATACGAAATGCTGGGCTGAATGAAGCACAAGGTGGAATCAAGATTGCTTGAGAAATATCAATAACCTCAGCTATGCAGATGATACCACATTTATGGCAGAAAGTGAAGAAGAACTAAAGAGCTTCTTGATGAAAGTGAAAGAGGAAAGTGAAAAAGTTGGCTTAAAACTCAGCATTCAGAAAACTAAGATCATGGCATCCGGTCCCATCACTTCATGGCAAATAGATGGGGAAATAATGGAAACAGTGACGGACTTTATTTTGGGGAGCTCCAAAATCACTTCAGATGGTGACTGCAGCCATGAGATTAAAATACGCTTGCTCCTTGGAAGAAAAGTTATAACCGAACTAGACAGCATATTAAAAAGCAGAGACATTACTTTGCCAACAAAGTTCCATCTAGTCAAGGCTATGGTTTTTCCAGTAATCACGTATGGTTGTTAGAGTTGGACTATAAAGAAAGCTGAGCAACGGAGAATTGATGTTTTTGAACTGTGGTGTTGGAGAAGACTCTTGAGAGTCCCTTGGACTGCAAGGAGATCCAAGCAGTCAATCCTGAAAGAAATCAGTCCTGAATATTCATTGGAAGGACTGATTCTGGAGCTGAAAGTCCAATACTTTGGCCACCTGGTGTGAAGAACTGACTTATCTGAAAAGACCCTGATGCTGGGCAAGATTGAAGGAAGGAGGAGAAGGGGATGACAGGTTGGATGGCATCATTGACTCTCTGGACTTGAGTTTGAGTAAGCTCAGGGAGATGGTGATAGACAGGGAAGCCTGGCATGCTGCATCCATAGGATCACAAAGAGTCGGACACGACAGAGCGACTTAACTGAGCTGAACTTGGATTAACTCAGAAATGAAACAGTAGGTAAATACCATTATTTTCATTAAAATAATAAACATTTTTCTGACTATTTTTTAAGGATTTGTTATTTTTATACCTATAGTAAAATATTATAAAGAGGTAGAGAACAGATTTCAGTTAATAAGAGGTAATGTCATACCACTGCAAGCTTGATATTCAGGTGCAAGTTCTGAGTATAGAAAATGAGGTGATATCTCAATAATAAAAGACAAATTCTCAGAATTCAATGACATCAAAAGATGATTAGAGGTTTCCCATGTATAACAGAAAGTTCTTTCATATCTGAAGCGGGGACAATTGGTAAATATAATAAGCATTCTAGTGTAACTCATGGAGGAAAGAGATAGCAAAAGTCAGAGAGCTGAGTCAGCTTGATAAGCAAATAGTCAATTACTTGTTATTAACTCTTTTCTTTTAAATCCACTAAGTTCTTTTTATTAATATAACAATGTAAGTCATCCTGTTTTGAAAAGAGAATTACTTGAGCAGTCAGGGAGGGGACTAATCCATTCAGTACTGCTGCTGCTGCTAAGTCATGTCTGACTCTGTGCGACCCCATAGACAGCAGCCCAACAGGCTCCCCTGTCCCTGGGATTCTCCAGGCAAGAACACTGGAGTGGGTTGCCATTTCCTTCTCCAATGCATAAAAGTGAAAAGTGAAAATGAAGTCGCTCAGTCGTGTCCAACTTCCAGCAACCCCATGGACTGCAGCCTACCAGGCTCCTTCGTCCATGGGATTTTCCAGGCAAGAGTACTGGAGTGGGGTGCCATTGCCTTCTCCGCCATTCAATACTAAGTGCCTATAAAACAACAGTCTCTGGTCCAGAAGCAGAAGACATAAATAAGAATATGAGATTCTTCTCTTAAAAACTGTGCTGTCATCCATGAAAGAAATACTTCATTAAAATTAAAATGTTCAGCCCTGCAAAAGTCGAGGTCAAGAGAATGAGAAAACAAGCTACAGACTTGTAGAAAACAATTGCAGGAGATACATCTGATAAAGGATTGTTATTTAATACATACTAAGAATTATTAAAACTCAACAATAAGAAAATGAACAATCTGATTTAAAAATGAGCAAAAGGCCTGAACCAAAAGAAGATATGTAGATGGAAAATAAACATATAAAAAAGTGTTCAACATTATATGTCATTTGGGAAATGCAAATTAAAACAATACCACTACAAAACTAGTAGAATGGCTGAAATCAAAAACGTTGACTACACGAAATGTTGGCAAGCATGTGAAGCAACAGAAACTCTCATTCATTGCTGGGAGGAATGCAAAATATCTCAGACTGTTAGGCAGTTTCTTACAAAACACATCATATTCTTAATATATAATTCAGCAATTGCCCTCCTTGGTATTTACGTGGATGAATTTAAAACTCTAGTACATATGAAGGCCTACACATAGAGGTTTATAGAATCTTTAGTCATAACTGGCAAAACTTCGAGGCAACTGAAATGTCCTTCAGTAGGCAAATGGATAAATAAACTGTTTCATCCAGACAATGGAATAGTTTTCAACGTTAAAAATAAATGAATTGTGAATCTATAAAAAGGTATGGAGAAACCTGAAATGCATATCACTAAGTAAGATATTGAAACTAAAAGGCTTCAAATTATATACATATATATGATTCCAAAATACAAGATTCTAGAAAAAGCAAAATTATGGACACACACACACACACACACACACACACACACACACACACAAAGGTTGCCAGGGAGGAAAGAGGGACAAATAGGCATAGCACAGACAACTCTTGGGGCAGTGAAACTTTTCCACCAATTATGCAATGGTGGCTCTGTGACGTTATGCATTTGACAAAACACATGAAATACATAAACACTAAGAGTGAACTCTGCAAACCATTCAAGTAAGGATTGTGCTTGTGTTTAATCACTCAGTCATGTCTGACTCTTTGCAACCCTTTGGACTGTAGCCCACCAGGCTACTCTGTCCGCTGGATTTTTCACACAGGAATACTGAAGTGGGTTGCCATTTCCTTCTCCAGGGGACATTCCCAGCCCAAAAATCATACCTGCCTCTCCTTTCTTTCTTGCTTTGCATGCAGATTCTTTACCAGATAAGCTATCGTTGAAGTCCTTTCAAGTAAACCAGGCAGTTATTTTACCAGCAAAATGGGTTTACTTGGGATAGTAATTCAAGTTCAAGTTCAGTCGCTCCATCGTGTCCGACTCTTTGCGACCCTATGAATCGCAGCACGCCAGGTCTCCCTGTTTATTACCATCTCTCAGAGTTCACTCAGACTCATATCCATCGAGTCCGGGATGCCATCCAGCCATCTCATCCTCTGTCGTCCCTTTCTCCTCCTGCCCCCAATCCCTCCCAGCATCAGAGTCTTTTTGCATGAGGTGGCCAAAGTACTGGAGTTTCAGCTTTAGCATCATTCCTTCCAAAGAAATCCCAGGGTTGATCTCCTTCAGAATGGACTGGTTGGATCTCCTTGCAGTCTAAGGGACTCTCAAGAGTCTTCTCCAACACCACAGTTCAAAAGCATCAATTCTTCGGTGCTCAGCCTTCTCCACAGTCCAACTCTCACATCCATACATGACCACAGGAAAAACCACAGCCTTGACTAGATGGACTTTAGTCAGCAAAGTAATGTCTCTCCTTTTGAATATGCTATCTAGGTTGGTCATAACTTTTCTTCCAAGGAGTAAGCATCTTTTAATTTCATGGCTGCAGTCACCATCTGCAGTGATTCTGGAGCCCAAAAAAATAATGTCTGACACTGTTTCCACTGTTTCCCCATCTATTTCTCATGAAGTGATGGGACCGGATGCCATGATCTTCGTTTTCTGAATGCTGAGCTTTAGGCCAAGTTTTTCACTCTCCTCTTTCACTTTCATCAAGAGGCTTTTTAGTTCCTCTTCACTTTCTGCCATAAGGGTGGTGTCATCTGCATACCTGAGGTTATTGATATTTCTCTCGGCAATCTTGATTCCAGTTTGTGTTTCTTCCAGTCCAGCGTTTCTCATGATGTACTCTGCATAGAAGTTAAATAAGCAGGGTGACAATATACAGCCTTGACGTACTCCTTTTCCTATTTGGAACCAGTCTGTTGGTCCATGTCCAGTTCTAACTGTTGCTTCCTGACCTGCATACAGATTTCTCAAGAGGCAGGTCAGGTTGTCTGGTATTCCCATCTCTTTCAGAATTTTCCACAGTTTATTGTGATCCACACAGTCAAAGGCTTTGGCAGAATCAATAAAGCAGAAATAGATGTTTTTCTGGAACTCTCTTGCTTTTTCCATGATCCAGCAGATGTTGGCAATTTGATCTCTGGTTCCTCTGCCTTTTCTAAAACCAGCTTGAACATCAGGGAGTTCATGGTTCACGTATTACTGAAGCCTGGTTTGCAGAATTTTGAGCATTACTTTACTAGCATGTGAGATGAGTGCAATTGTGCGGTAGTGTAAGCATTCTTTGGCATTGCCTTTCTTTGGAATTGGAATGAACACTGACCTTTTCCAGTCCTGTGACCACTGCTGAGTTTTCCAAATTTGCTGGCATATTGAGTGCAGCACTTTGACAGCATCATCTTTCAGGATTTGAAATAGCTCAACTGGAATTCCATCACCTCCACTAGCTTTGTTCGTAGTGATGTTTTCTAAGGCCCACTTGACTTCACATTCCAAGATGTCTGGCTCTAGATGAGTGATACCATCATCATGATTATCTGGGTCTTGAAGATCTTTTTGTACAGTTCTTCTGTGTATTCTTGCCACCTCTTCTTAATATCTTTTGCTTCTCTTAGGTCCAGACCATTTCTGTCCTTTATCAAGCCCATCTTTGCATGAAATGTTCCCTTGGTATCTCTGATTTTCTTGAAGAGATCTCTAGTCTTTCCCATTCTGTTCTTTTCCTCTATTTCTTTGCATTAATCGCTGAAGAAGGCTTTCTTATCTCCTCTTGCTATCCTTTGGAACTCTGCATTCAGATGCGTATATCTTTCCTTTTCTCCTTTGCTTTTTGCCTCTCTTCTTTCCACAGCTATTTGTAAGGCCTCCCCAGACAGCCATTTTGCTTTTTTGCATTTCTTTTCCATGGGGATGGTCTTGATCCCTGTCTCCTGTACAGTGTCACGAACCTCTGTCCATAGTTCATCAGGCACTCTATCTATCAGATCTAGGCCCTTAAATCTATTTCTCACTTCCACTGTATAATCATAAGGGATTTGATTTAGGTCATACCTGAATGGTCAAGAAATTGCAATTCAGAATATGCAAGCCATGGCAAAATCATGGGCCAGTCCCCCAAACAAAGGAGAGGAACATTACTTTATAGGGAAAAGAAGAAAAGAAGAAAGTTGGGAGCTGCTGCTTTGAATAGAAGTTGATTGGAGGAAAGCATGAGTTAGGGGGGTAACATTTTCTCATTGGCTGAGTGATGGTACTCTCTCATTGGCTGGGACTGTTGCTAGGCAAGGAGAAAAATATTCCTTTCTCTTGCTGGAATGCTGAGCTGTGCTGTCTTTAGTAGCTCAGTCGTGTCCAACTGTTTGTGACCCCATGCCTGCCTGGCTCTTCTGTCCATGGGGATTCTCCAAGCAAGAATACTGGAGCGGGTTGCCATGCCCTCCTCCATCTTTCTTCTTCTCCCTGTTGGAGATGGTTAAGGTACCTCTCTTTCTGTTTGGAGGCTGCAGATGATAACAAGAGGTAATGCATGAGAGCTCTCCCTTCAGGGCTTCCTGGTTCCACTTTAAATTAGGTTTCCCTTTATTAATTTTCACAACCATCATGTAAACTCTGGACAATGGGTGATGATAATGTATTAATATAGATTTACGAATTATAACAAGTGTACCACCCTGGTGGAGGAAGTTGATAGCGGAGGAATTTATGCATGTGTGGGGGCGAGTATATAGAAATTCTCTGCACTTTCCACTCAACTTGCTGTGAACCTGAAACTACTCTTAAAAAAAAAGTCTATTTTTTTAGTATATTGGCACTACAAAACGTAGACAGAAATCAAATGATGACAGTATATGGTCTTAAATATTATGAACAAAGTATGTAGTGCATACAATGGGAGCACAGTGAAAGGCAACAGAACACCCATTCAGATTGGAGAAGCAAAGCAAAGGAGGTAAAAGATGGAGAGCTCTGCTTGTTTCCAAATTTCCTAAGGCAGGAAAATAATTCAGACAAACCCTAAGCATATATAGAAAAGGGGGAGAAAATTAGGCAAATATGTGTTTCTAAACCAAAAAAAAAAGCATTTGGCTATTTACACAATTCATAATGTCATTACAAAAAAATGTTAAGCTAATTGTTAAGGAGGTATTGATGTTCAGGAGAAGGCAATGGCATCCTACTCCAGTGCTCTTGCCTGGAAAGTTCCATGGATGGGGAGCCTGGTGAGCTGCAGTCCATAGGGTCGCTAAGGGTCGGACACGACTGAGCGACTTCACTTTCACTTTTCACTTTCATGCATTGGAAAAGGAAATGGCAACCCACTCCAGTGTTCTTGCCTTGAGAATCCCAGGGATAGGGAGCCTGGGGGGCTGCCGTCTATGGGGTTGCACAGAGTCAGACATGACTGAAGTGACTTAGAATTGATGTTCAAGCTGGTTTTAGAAAAGGCAGAGGAACTAGAGATCAAATTGCCAACATCTGCTGGATCATCAAAAAGCAAGAGAGTTCCAGAAAAACATCTATATCTGCTTTATTGACTATGTCAAAGCCTTTGACTGTGTGGATTACAATAAACTGTGGAAAATTCTTCAAGAGATGGGAATACCAGACCACCTGACCTGCCTCTTGAGAAACCTATATGCAGGTCAGGAAGCAACAGTTAATTAGAACTGGACATGGAACAACAGACTGGTTACAAATAGGAAAAGGAGTCTGTCAAGGCTGTATATTGTCACCCTGCTTATTTAACTTCTATGCAGAGTACATCATGAGAAATGCTGGACTGGAAGAAACACAAGCTGGAATCAAGACTGCCGAGAGAAATATCAATAACCTCAGGTATGCAGATGATACCACCCTTATGGCAGAAAGTGAAGAGGAGCTAAAAGCCTCTAGATGAAAGTGAAAGAGGAGAGTGAAAAAGTTGGCTTAAAGCTCAACATTCAGAAAATGAAGATCATGGCATCCGGTCCCATCACTTCATGGGAAATAGATGGGGAAACAGTGGAAACAGTATCAGACTTTATTTTTGGGGGCTCCAAAATCACTGCAGAAGGTGATTGCAGCCATGAAATTAAAAGGCACTTACTCCTTGGAAGGATAGTTATGACAAACCTAGATAGTATATTGAAAAGCAGAGACATTATTTTGCCAACAAAGGTCTGTCTAGTCAAGGTTATGGTTTTTCCAATGGTCATGTATGGATGTGAGAATTGGACTGTGAAGAAACCTGAGCACTGAAGAATTGATGCTTTTGAACTGTGGTGTTGGAGAAGAGTCTTGAGAGTCCCTTGGACTGCAAGGAGATCCAACCAGTCCATCCTAAAGGAAATCAGATCCTAGTCCTCAGTTAATCTAAAAAAAAGACAGAAAAACAGAGACAAGGAAATGAAGAACATACAGCATAAATAAAAAATGAATAACAAGATGGTAGATTTAAATCCAACCATATGAGCATTTACACTAAATGTAATTAATCTAAGTGAAAGTATGAAACTGAAGTTGCTCAGTCATGTCCAACTCTTTGCAACCCTGTGGACTGTAGCCTACTAGACTCCTCTCTCCAAGGGATTCTCCAGGCAAGAATACTGGAGTGGGTTGCCATTCCCTCTCCAGGGGAGCTTCCCAAGCACTTTAGTTAAAAGGACTGGTGCTGAAGCTGAAAATCCAATACTTTGGCCACCTCATGTGAAGAGTTGACTCATTGGAAAAGATCCTGATGCTGGGAGGGATTGGGGGCAGGAGAAGAAGGGGATGACAGAGGATGAGATGGCTGGATGGCATCACTGCCGATGGATGTGAGTCTGAGTGAACTCCGGGAGTTGGTGATGGACAGGGAGGCTTGGCATGCTGCGATTCATGGGGTCGCAAAGAGTCAGATATGACTAAGCAACTGAACTGAACTGAAGGAGGTATTAAATCTAGAAGCTAAATCAAGAAGGAAAATTCACTGAAGAGCAAAAGTGTTTCCCAGTTTAATGAAAATTATAAGCCCAAGAAGCTCAATAAATATCAAGAACAAAAAACATGAGAAAACTGCCCCAAAGTATACTAGAGTCGATGATATCATTAATTCAGTGATAAAGTCTGCCAGAGAATAAAGGCATATCATACACAGAAGAAAGTGAGAATGAAAGCAAATTTCTTATTAGAAACAATAAAAGCAAGACTACAGTGAATCAACATTTTAAAGTACTCAGAAAAGTTTGTCAACCAAGAATTCTATACTCGTGAAAAAAATTTTAATGAAGGTGGGAAATAATTAATCAGTAGCAGCCCCTACCTATAAGGAATATTAAAGGAAGTCCTAAAGGAATAAGGAAAATTATACCAAGTGGAGATATGATGGATCTACAAGAAAGAATAAAGAACACCAGAATTAATAAGTCCATGATATATACATAAAGGTGTATGTGTGTGTGTGTATATATATATATATATATATATATATACACACATATATATGTTTATGTAATTTTAATTATTTAAATCCTTTGAAAAAGGTCATTATTTAAGCAAAATTAATAACAATGTGTAGGGCTTATAATATATGTGTAAGTTATTTGTATGATAGTGAAAAAATTGAATTATATGATAATAATAGCACATACACCAAGAAGGAAAAAACAGAAATATACAATGGTATGGCAAAATGGTACAAAGTCATTTGCAAATAGACTATGATAAATTCAAATTGTATACTCCAAACCCAAAAGCAACAGCTAAAATTAAAAAAAAGAGCTATCACTAATGAGCCAAAAGAGGAGATGAAATCATTTTCCGAATATCCTCAGTTAATCTAAAATAAAAGACAGAAAAAAGAGAGACAAGGTAATGAAAAACATATGGCATAAATAAAAAACGAATAACAAGATGGTAGATTTAACCCAATCATATGAGCATTTACACTAAAAGTAATTAATCTAAGCACCTTAATTAAAGGCAGAAATTGTCATATTAGATAAAAATGCAAGACCTAAACATATACTGTCTATAATAAACCATTTTTAAATATAAAAATGCAAATATATCAAAAAGTGAGCCAATATTTTTAACTGCCAAATTAACATTACTCAAAAGAAAGATGGGGTGTCCATTTTGAAATGAGATGACAAATCTTACACATTTATACATCTAATAGCAGAGTTTCAAAATACATGAAGCAAGAACTGATAGGATTGCATAAAGAAACAAATCCAACATTTCAGACATTTCACTACCCCTCTTTCAATAACTGATAGAACAACAAGACAGAAAGAAAATGTGGACGTGGAAGATTTGAGAAAGACTCAAACCTGATCTAATTGACATCTATAAAGCATTCTACTCAACATCAACAGAATATACATGCTTTTCAAGTGTACACAGAACATGTACCAAGAGAAAATAAGTTGCAGAGTGCTATGTGTTTCTGCATATTAAAATGAGACAATTATTTATGATTTGCAGACAGAAAGTGAGATAAAGAGAGGGCAAGGCAGAGGGAAGTCAGAGTTTAAAACCTGATTTGGAAAAGAATAGCTGAAGAACTTTATAGGTCGGAGAAATCTAATATCCAATTTCAAGTTATTCGTATTGTATATGGCCCTTCACTTGGCTTGCTAGCCCCAGATCTCAGTGGATGTCTTGTATTCACAGCTGCCTCTTGTGAGCAGTATGGGGGTAAGGAAGACATAGAATAAAAGGTACAGGAAGTGCTCCCACATTTGACACGAAGCCAGGTCAGAGATAAGGAAGCAACCTCAAGATTCAGAGTAATGAGAATTCAACAAAAGCAGGAAACTGGAGTCAGAAGTGACTAGCTCAGATACATCTGCAGAAATCCTGAGGGCATTGGGCTTGCCATAAAACATAGTTGCAGAGTTTGACCTAACCTTATCCTGATGCTTAGGAGCATGGTGACCCCAGGGAACATCTGTTTTACATTTTTTCTCTCCCAACCTGTCACCACAAGAGAGAAGAAACAGTATACATTTACTTTGTTGTTGGGAATAATTCCAAAGCCCTTCACCTAGAAGGCAAAAGTGACTGCAAATTGTTTTTAAGTTCACATTTCTATTACACACCTATCACCCATTTAATTTGAGCACAGGGTCTGAAAGCCACAGCAATAAGTTGACACCAGCAGTGAAAAAATGAGAAAAAAATGGATGCTATCTCCAGGGCCCAGGAGAGCAAATATATAAAGGAGGACTTACTGTCATAAATGTACCCGAAGGCTAAGCCCCGGATTCTTTTGTGTCTCTGTCCCCACATATTTTTACATTCTTCAGCTGATAGCATATAGGAACAGGGAAATGCAAATTAAACCCTCTCTTTTGGCTTACCTTCACAGGCAGAGGAGACAACAAAATGTGAGTTTAGGATAGTGATAGCATGCTGTGTGCGTGCTGTATGCTCAGACACATAGTCGTGTCTGATTCTTTGTGACCCCTTGCGCTGTATGTAGCCCACCAGGCTCCTCTGTCCGTGGGATTCTTCTACACTGAAAAATATGTCTTCGTTGTACTTTGAATGAACTTTTTGGCAAACCCAATAGAGTTAATGCTATAGATTTAGGGATAGCATTTGTGGGGGTTTTTCAGCATAGTAACAAAGCTCAAGCTGTTGGCCATTGGTAAAATAAAGAGAAAGTTTTACAAGTGATCTTCCTCTTTCTGAGCTTTTTAACTATCCTTTTCTAGACTGAACTGCTTTTTCCCTGTGCTGCTACAGCCAGCTCCCTCTGCAATCCTCTGCCCTCACTTAAGTAAGCCAGATTCACATGATCACCAGCCAAATAATAGTAAACATTTTCCGTTTTAAAAGATAACAATTCGGTAAATACATTTGGAGAGTGTTATGACTTCTAAGAACTTCCTGTAATCTTATCTTAACTCATGAGAATGCATGTAATGGAGATATTTGAGAAATCAATTAACCTGGATTTTAAAATCTTTTAAAAAGATGAAGGTGATATATCAGGAATTTTAATCCAGCATGAAAAGAATAAATTGTTTTCATTTAAAGTGAGTGGGGAAAAAAAAAGAAAACCGATTTGTTTGATTTGTGGTATTCCTTTTATTAGCCTTAAGACATTTAATCTATAAGAGCATTTTCAGTAGAATAGCAAGAATTCTAAACTAAATGTCTAGTAAGATCACTGTAGTTTTATTTTACCTTGAATAAATCTGCACATAACCTTGCATATGTGTGCTTCCTTACTAGACATTAACAGAAAACAGAAATCACAGTGTGTCTTGTAAAAAGACTAAAACAAACACGGCACAGGATTCTCAGTTTCCCCTTTGCCTTCAGCCATGGACTTTCCTCCCCTTTCTCCTCTCCCTTCCCTACCATACTTTTGCTTTTTGGCTACCTCACCCACCTCTGAACCTTGACTAACCGACAAACCACAGGGCTTACAAAAGCAGCTCTTGGAAAGTACTGCTCTGACAGTTACCGGACAGGCTGGCACCAAAATCCCAAGCCACAAGCATGAAAGCCAGAACACTCTCCAACTGCAAGTTTCACAGCAATTAAAGACACAGCAGCTACCTGGGCCAAATCACAAAGATATACATTCCCCTTTTCCTTACCTGATACCCATCCAGCTTCAATTCAAAAGGTACCTTGTTATCAGGTTTTCCCTGCTGAACATCAGATTAATAAAGCTTTTAAAGCTGATTTGAATTACTTAAGTGTAATTTCTTTTCAAAGTCTTAACACATTAATATTCAAATATAAGTTTCTATGCATAGAATTATACACAGTCACATCTATCTGCCTGTTGCAAATTTTATCAAAACATTCTTTACCTCATTACTAACTGGGGTCAAGATATTGGGTGGGGCGGCATAGGGGTTTGTCTGTGGTGTAACTACTCATGGGCAAGTAGCATGTGAATTTCTCCCTTATTCTATTTCTCTCCTTCATCTGAATCATATTTCCCCAGTTTTTCATCTTTGTAGCCTAAGACTGTATCAAAAAGTCATTTCCCATACTTTCCTTAATATCATTTATTAACCACTTTCCTGGTAGCTCAGATGGTGAAGAATCCACCTATAAGGCAGGAGACCTGGGTTCGATTGCTGGGCTGGAAGAGCCCAAGGAAAGGGAATGGCGACCCACTCCAGTATTCTTGCCTAGAGAATTTCATGGACAGAGGAGCCTGGTGGGCTACAGTCCATGGAGTCACAAAGAGTCACATATGACTGAGTGACTAACACTTTCACTTTCAGACATGACAGATCAGACCTTCTGTTTCAACAGACTAAATCTGCTTATTCTCGAGCTACAACCTATCATGGAATCTGCATACATGACAATTTTTACTTGTTAAAATGTCCTTTTATTCTGATGTATTCACAGATTCTTCAGAGTTAAAAAGAGACTTTGAAATTTATCACTCATTTGTGCAATGAGAATTCCCAAGTAATATATGTAACAATAGTAGAATCTTTATATTGCAGAGTATGTTTTACAATTTCCAACCATACACATATGCAGGCTTTCCAATATGAAGATGACATACAGAGACGTTCAGTCTCCTTGAATACTATTTATAATCGTGGGCTCATTACATTTAAGGCTATCTACTTAAAGAAATCATGCCAGCTAGTAAGAGCAAATGGAATTATTTGATAACTGAGAGTAGAACCTCAGTGGTTCCACCTGCACAACTGCAAAATTTTTCGGATTTCACAGAAAATTCCTGGGAATCCTGAGTCTCCTATCTGTGGTTCTTGCTCATCACTCGTCAGCTTGCCTGAGATGTTTCCATGGTAACTTCAGGCGTTTCTATGAAGACTCTATTCCAGCCTCGAACACTGTCCTATCACTGGCACCACTGGCACTGGATGCCTTCCCTGGAGCCTCAGTCTGAAAACATATGTCCAGCTAACAGAGAGTACCCCATCTGTGTTTATTTTCAGCTTCTCAGCGAACCTGTGGCAAGACTGCCTGGACCCAAAATTATTACAGCAGAATGGTTCTTTCAATTCACACCCACATTCACTTTCTCCTCGGGGCACAAACGCCCAACCAGATGACTGAGTCAAGACAAAATGCAAGATGAGCCACCACCAGATATCTGGAACTGTCATTGCTTTGCAGAAGGCAAACCCCTGTTACTGAGCCCAGGCTGCACTTGACCTATTTTTATGATGAGTTTTCTCTCAAGGCCTCTTTTTTCTTACAGTCTTTGACAAAGCCACTTCTGTCAGTAAAACTTTTAAAAATATGCTTGAAACTTAGTTTTGGACAGTATGGATCTCTCTCATACAGTTGGGAAAGTATCTTAAACTCATTTCTCAATCAATAAATATAATTGAAAACTCAGGAGAGGGACTGCTGTTTGGCTTATTCACCAGATATACCAGCTTCTTCCAGCTTTTTTTTTTTTTAATTTCAATGCAATATTGTAAAGTAATTAACTTCCAATTAAAATAAATAAATTTATATTTAAAATTCTACATCTTATTACCTCTCCATTTCTTTCATTCTAGTAGTGCCCTCTGGAGAAGACTTTCTCCTTGTGAAAATCCATTCAGACTCTAGATTCCAAAGTCTGCTTGCTCTTTCTCAGCCTATTAAATACACCAATTCCTCCCCCTTCTCATATAAAACAGCTGGTGGATCATTTCTCAGGCTGACTACAACCCCAGAATTGACTCCAGTGGCTGATGTGCCTTTTAAAATTCTGTGCTCCAGCTCAAGGGAAGCTTCAATGGGGTGTAGTTGGATGTGTCCTCCTCTTAATCTGGGTACTACATTTCTATCAGAAAGTCCTAATATTGGGTTTTTCCCCATCTTTCATACGAGGCAGATACTTAACTGGTACTTTGAAACTTTATAAAAGTTAAGTTTACTCTATTCAGACCTGCCACTTTATTTGATAAATTCTAGTCACAGTTACCAGTGATGTTCATTTGCTAAGCCTAGTGATCAGACATAACATTCATATATGCCCAGCTGCTCTCTGGCCATCCCCACTAACAGGTATCTCAGACAACATATTCAAGGGAACCCTCTTGTTTCCTCTGCTAACATGCCCCACCCACAATCCTCCTCATTGTAGTTTCTCAGTTCAGTTCGGTCACTCAGTCGTGTCCAACTCTTTGCAACCCCATGGACTGCAGCACACTAGGCTTCCCTGTCCATCACCAACTCCCAAGGCTTGCTCAAACTTATGTCCATCATGTCAGTGATGCTGTCCAATCATCTCATCCTTTGTCATCGTCCCCTTTTCCTCCTGCATCCAATCTTTCCCAGCATCAGGGTCTTTTCCAATGAGTCAGTTCTTTGCATCAGGTGGCCAAAGTACTGAAGCTTCAGAACCAGTCCTTCCAATGAATATTCAGGACTGATTTACTTTAGGATTTGTTCTAGTTTGAGCTCCTTGCAGTCCAAGGGACTTACAAGAGTCTTCTCCAACACCACAATTCAAAAGCATCAATTCTTCTGAGTTTCTCAGTTACTGCAATATCTTACTTTGGTTGCTCAGGCCAAACACCTTGATGTTATCCTTAGATGCTTTCTACAGGAAAGGCAAAGGAGAAAACGAAAGATATACCCATCTGAATGCAGAGTTCCAAAGAATAGCAAAGAGAAATAAGAAAGCCTTCGTCAGTGAACAATGCAAGGAAACAAGGAAACAATAGAATGGGAAAGACTAGAGTTGTCTTCAAGAAAATTAGAGAAATCAAGGAAACATTTCATGCAAAGTTGGGCACAATAAAGGACAGAAGAAAAAGATATTAAGAAAAGCTGGCAAGAATACACAGAAGAAAAGATCTTCATGACCCAGATAACCACAATGGTGTGATCACTCACCTAGAGCCAGACATCCTGGAGTAGAAAATCAAGTGAGCCTTTGAAGCATCACTACAAACAAAACTAGTAGAGATGATGGAATTTCAACTGAGCTACTGCAAATCCTAAAAGACGATACTGTGAAAATGTGTACTCAATATGCCAGCAAATTTGGGAAACCCAGAAGTGGCCACAGGACTTTGAAAAGGTCAGTTTTCATTCCAATCCCCAAAAAAGCGATATCAAAGAATGTTCAAACTACTGCATAATTGCACTCATTTCATATGCTAGCAAGGCAGTGCTCAAAATCCCCCAAGCCAGGCTTCAATAGTAAGTGAACCAAGAACTTTCCAATGTTCAGTCTGGATTTGGAAAAGGCAGAGAAACAAGACATCAAATTGCCAACATCCATTGGATCATAGAAAAAGTAAGAGAGTTCTAGAAAAACATCTACTTCTGTTTCAGGGACAACACTAAAGCTTTTCACTGTGTGGATCACAACAAATTGTGGAAAATTCTTAAAGAGATGAGAATACCAGACCACCTTACTTGCCTCCCGAGAAACCTGTATGCATGTCAAGAAGCAACAGGTAGAACTGGACATGGAACAATGAACTGGTTCAAAATTGGGAAGGAGTATGGCAAGGCTGTATACTGTCACCCTGCTTATTTAGCTTATATACAGAGTACATCATGTGAAATGCCAGGCTGGATGAAGCACAAGCTGGGATCAAGATTGCCGGGAGAAATATCAATAACTTCAGATATGCAAATGACAGCACCCTCACAACAGAAAGCAAAAGGAACTAACCAGTCTCTTGATGAAAATGAAAGAGGAGTGTGAAAAGGCAGGCTTAAAAGTCCACATCCAAAAAGCTAAGATTATGGCATCCAGTCCCATCACTTTATGGCAAATAGATGGGGAAACAATGGAAACTGACAGACTTTATTTTCTTGGGTTCCAAAATCACCGCTCATGGAGACTTGAGCCATGAAATTAAAAATGTTCACTTCTTGGAAGAAAAGCTATGACCAACCTAGACAGCATATTAAAAAGAAGAGACATTACTTTGCTGACAAAGGTCCATATAGTCAGTTATGGTTTTTCCAGCAGTCATGTATGGATGTGAGAGTTGGACCATAGAGAAAGCTGAGTGCCAAAGAATTAATGCCTTTGAACTATGGCGTTGAAGAAGACTCTTAAGAGTCCCTTGGATAGCAAAGTGATCATACCAGTCAATCCTAAGGGAAATCAACCCTGAATATTCATTGGAAGGACTGATGCTAAAACTGAACCTCCAATACTTTGGCCACCTGATGAGAAAAGCTGACTCACTAGAAAAGACTAAGGCTGGGAAAGATTGAGGACAGGAGGAGAATGGGGATGACAGAGGATGAAAGGGTTGGATGGCATCATCAGCTCGATGGACATGAGTTTGAGCAAGCTGTGGGAGATGGTGAAGGACAGGGAAGCCTGGTGTGCTGCAGTCCATGCGGTCACAAAGATTCAGACACGACTGAGCGACTGAACTGAACTGAACACATCCCTTGTCTAATTGATCAGTAAATCTAAACAGCTCTTCCTTCAACATATATCCAGAATTTCTGCAAGCACATCTCAACTCCATCTCCAGTGCTGCCCTAATTCACACTATCTCTCACCTGGCTTAGTACAGGAGCATCCTAACTGGTTTCAGCTTGTCAACACAGCAGCTGAACAAGCCTGATAAAAGACAAGCCAGTTCCTGGCACTGTTTTCAACATCCTCTAACAGCTTGACATTTGTCAGAGTGAAAACCAACAGTCTGTCTAATGGCTTCCTGAGCCTTGTAGCTCTGCCTTCTCCTCACCTCTTATTGCCCTTCTCTGACACTCTCTGCTCCAGCCACCCTGGCTTCCTTGCATCACTGAACAGGATAAATGCCCCCTGGAATGTTCTTCCCCCAGATACCCACATACGCTGCTTCCTTACCTCCTTCAATTTGAATTCAAATATCATCTTGTTCATAAAAAAGAACTGGAATTCTGATGGACTGGTATTAAAAATTATTTCCAAGAACAGGTAAAACTTGTTTTTCTACAATAGTGTGCATTAGTGTGTTTCCAAGATGAGACACAGATTTTTAGAATTCTAATTTTGAAAAAAAAAAAAAAAAAAAGGCATGTTAGAGTTCTACTTTTGATTTCTACAATGCATTACAGTTTCCTAAGTCTAATATTTGCCATTTCTTTTCTAAAATGTTCTTAGGTGATTTGATTGGCCAAGATCCCCTTGTAAGACGCCCACTCTGCATTGCTGGAAGTTCTACCCTTGCCCCAGTAGGTGTATAGGGCTCCCCGCCTGGACCTCACTGCACTCTAGCCCTCCACCGAGATCATCCCTGCTCCTGCACTCATGTTGAAAGTCTCCATATACTCTGGGCCCCAAATCAGATGTTACTTCTCTGATATCTCCTGCAAAAAGGCACCCATTCTTCCTGGGAAGCCAGAGCATTGATTTGCAGTTTTTAGTGTGTTTGTTCTTGTATGTGACATTTTTATATGATTCAAGGCTTCCCTGCTGGCTCAGTCAGTAAAGGATTTGCCTGCAATGCAGGAGGTACAGGTTCAATCCCTGGGCAGTGAAGACCCCCTGAGTAAAGGAACAGCAACCCACTCCAGTATTCTTGCCTGAAGAATTCCATGGACAGAGGAGCCTAGTGGGCTACAGTCCATGGGGGTGCAGAGTTGGACTCAACTAACGCTCTTGTTTTCACTGTCCCCTAAATAGGAATTACGTGTTTCCTGACATTACATTTTATTTGTTGTTTTACTCCCTTCAGTGCTTAGAAATACCTCACATAAAATGAGAATTCAATAAGAGGTTCATTGAATAATTAGATAAAAGTTGAATGTGTAATAAGTAAATTGAGACACATACTTAAACTGTCCCACTTTTACTTATCATTATTTTAATTAGACTTATTCAAATAAGAGTGTTATTGCTATCTTAAATTAATGACAGTAGTATTTGAATTCTCTCCAATCATTTTGAGGTCATTATTTAAAATATGCTTTCATTATTAGAAAAGTACCTACTAAGACATTTTCCTTAGCTTTTTATTTTCAGGAGTTAGTTACATTTATATAAATCATATCAAATATATACAGATATCTAATACAAATATGTCTCTCTTTCTCTCTACATGGGATTTATATGTATAACTACTCAGCAATGGTCATTCTCTTGGCAAAGAACATGCACATATGAACAAGTTACATTTCCTATGTAGGCTGTGTATGTTTGTGTGTTTGTGTGGGCATCACATAACTTTTCAAGTAGGACTACTGATGAAAGATGGGAGTAACTAATACAAAAACCCTTAGGCATTTCCAAGGACCAGAATACTTTGAAGTATTTCAGCAAGAACGTATTGACCTCTTTGGGGAAAAGAATTATGTGCAGCAATCAGACATGATTATCTAATGTTGAAGATCAAAGGGTATTGGCTGAAATCTACAGTTGCCATAGCTACTGAGCCCCATGAATTTACTATAGTTCTCTTATTGCAAGCACAAGATTTACAGTTAAGACCTGCTTTATTGACTAGAAGGGTTGGTTATCTGTTCACTAAAAATCTGGGAGTTTACTGGAATGATTTTCAGCCTACATTGTTTTACTAAGTTAATCTGATTCAGTGAAATTAAAATTAAAACTCAATGTTCTCAAGGCACACATTTATCATCTACTCCATCAGTCTTTTTAGGATGTGTGAAATATCCTAAGAGCAACTCTAGTCTTAGAAGATAAGATGTTTATAAAGTACTCTCTTATGGAACACGTTCTCAATTGACTGTAATGCCTGAAACAGAAGTTCAGTGGTAAAGTTCACGAGTAGGACCAAGCCAATATGTCTCAAGCTGCCTCCCACAAAATAGCTTAATGCCTTTTCCCTGGTGACATCAAGTGGATTTCTGAAGCTAGGTTTTGAATCCCCAAATCTCAATCATCAAAGCATGTCTGGTTATCTAAAGCTACTTTCTAAAACCTTATAGATGAGGATTTTAAAAGCATAATCCTACCCTTAGCTGTCAATTTCTACAATTGACCTGGTTCACAATTTCTAATTAAATCTATTACTCTAAAATCATTTCATTTATTCATCTAATTTCTGAATAAATGATTCCCTGTTGGGCCAATGCTCCCAGTGTGGTATGTTTCTAACTACAAGGATGAGATTGGCAGAAGAAAACAATGTGAAGTTAGTCAGTAAGTCCCCAGTTTCTTGAGGTATGACTAACTGGATTCTCCCCCAGTTATCAGTTGCTTTTATGTCCATGAATCTGCCTTGCATTGACCTTCTAGAGCATTAAGGGAAAGAATTTCCAAAACTTCCCTTCTTATTTATTATTCTGGACATCAAAAACTATGGAAGAAGAACACCTACATGGAAGTCTAAAAGCATGATTCTGGCAGCTAGGCTAGGTTTTAATTCTTGGTCAATTCACTGAGCCTCAGTTTCCTCAACTAGAAAATAGAGAAAACAATGCTTTCCACATCACAGTGCTTCACAAAAATTTAATAAATTAATGTATATTGTTGTTGTTCAGTTGCAAAGTCATGTCTTTGCAACCCCATGGACTGCAGCAAGCCAGTCTTTCTGCCTCCTTCACTATCTCCTGGAGTTTGCTCAAGCTCTGAGTGCTTGATATCTAAGTGCTCAGCAAAGTTAGGTTATTATTTTCAGGACATCTTGTTCTGTTGAGAAGTTTTGAAAAGTAAGGAGGAAGAGAAAGAAAAGATGAAGAAAAATTCTTTTGATTCCAACTATAATTTAGAAGGTAAGAGGAGGTCACTTCTAAATTTATTGTACAATCTCTCATTCCCTACTGATTAGGCAACACATTTTAAGTTTTGTTCTTAGGAAACATTAATCTTTTGGAAAATGCCACAGTTATATTATAAAACTTAACAGAAATACTTCATGGTAATTAGAAACAGTGACTGCATATCATTTAGAAAAAAAAAATGAAATACTGAATTACAGTTTACTCTAGTTTCCAAACTGGGGCAGGTGGAGGAGTGTAGGTGGGCAAAAAACAGTTTTGTGCTCTCTTTTTAAGCTCTTTTCTGGGTGCCATATGCAATTTTAAAAAGTTATTCACACAGTCATGGCCAACTCTTTGTGATCCCATCATCTGTGGCCTGCCAGGCTCCCCTGTCCACAATATTCTCCAGGAAAGAGTACTGAAGTGGGTTGCCACTTCCTTCTCTAGGGGATTTTCCCAACCCAGGGATCAAACCCAGGTCTCCTGCATTTTGCGCAGATTCTTTACCAACTAAGCTACAGGAAGCCCTGCATTGCAGGAAGATTCTTTATCAACTAAGCTACTAGGGAAGCAGTCTTAAAAACAAACAATAAAAACAGTAGAGTACATTGGAATTCCAAGGCCGTAGTCATAGTTTTCCTACTAACAGGGGCCTAAATGCACATAACCCTAATTATAAGTGCATGAAATTTGTAGGACATAAAGTTGTTGTCTAATACACAAAAGTATCACGTCTTCTTTTCCTTGCCTCCAGGCATCTTCCCTCTTCATTAATAAAGACCATAAGATAAGGATAGGCAGCCATGTGATAAACATTAGAATACACTGAATATCCATTGGAAGTTCAACTCAGTATCTATGCTGTGCTTAGTTACTCAGTTTTGTCTGACTCTTTGTGACCCCATGGACTGTAGACCACATGGCTCCTCTGTTTATTCGGATTCTCCAGGCAAGAATACTGGACTGGGTTGCCATGCCTTCCTCCAGGGAATCTTCTCAATGGAGAGATTGAACCCAGGTCTCCCGCATTGCAGATTCAGTATCTAAATTTGTTTAAAATACTGCCAAGTATGATCAATGAATAGAAATCCAGCTGGAAAAACAGTGCATGGAAAATGACCATTTCCTTAGGCTAAGTGGATTTACCTAATTGTTGACTCCTTAACTCAATAATTCTTTTCTCTTACTCAAGTGATCCACAGCCTTTAGGCAATGCATTCTAGCACTTCATGGCAAATCCTATATGTATCGTCCTAAGACTTTCTATTTAGGTTTTTATCTACATCAGTTATTTCTGCATCAATCCCAAGAAAGAGTCAAACCCAAGTGGAAAAAGATTCAAAGATTCAAAATCCTTGAATTATTATATCAACTTGTATATATAGGAATCAAGAAAATATATGGAATAATAAAGTTGCTGTTGTGATAAAACAGAAGTAGGAGCAAGCATTCTGTTCTACGAAGAATTAACATGTTTCCCAGCTGTTCTTACTCTGAGACAGCTTTGTTGTAATTTGGCAAGATTCAGGAATGTGGGAAGTTTTTTCCGGTTGGCCCATCGACAGTTTCATATGGAGAAGAACAATAATTGTTGGCCACAGGATTAAAGTCCAGAAGATAATTAAATTTAAAAAAAAAAGGAACAAAGTGGACTTTGCAAGCTGTGCTGTTATTTCCCAGTCTCTTGCTCTGCAGAGAATTCAGATTGCTGCTCAATGGGTTTATTATATAATCTTGCTGTGAACAACTCATAAACTATAATTTAACTGGGATTTTCATTTAAAAGAAAATAAAAATTTTAAGAGACTTAAACTATGATGTAGCTCCCAAATCTTCCAAATTAGCTATACTGGAATAAATGTATCTTCTCCTAAGTGCTGTTACTTGGGTCTGTTAGTTTAGGTCATGAAGAGGGTGAGGTTTTTATGTATTCTTCTATTAGATTAAAATGGAATGTATTTGGGACCCAGAGGTTCTGAACACAGAAAGAAACTTATCAGCAGATACTTTCTAAGTAAGCTTAGATATTTTCTAAGTAAACTTCTAAAGTTAGTAGTGATTCCAAATATTATTGTGATTTCCCTAAATTTGTTTCCTTTTAATGCTAATTTTATAGATTTTAGTTATGTTTGAAATTAGAGTCCAGTTTAAGTTATTTTTTTCATGAGAACAGATTTGAAATTGTAGCATAGGAGCCCCAGTGATCAGTAAAGATGACTAGAGCAATGAAAGCAAAGTCTCTTGAAAGTTAATACCGCCAGCAAATATCTTCTTTGAAATAACCTAATTTTAAAATATTGCAAAAAGTATTTCCCTACTTTGTTTGGATTTTCAAACAAGGCCTACAAAGAAAAATAAAAAAGAAATGAGAACATTCCCATTAATGATTCAAATAGACCCAAGATGAGAAAGATTGAAAATAGTTCATTGGAATTCCCCAGTGGTCCAGTGGTTAGGACTTCACAGTTTCACTGCCATGGGCCTGGAGTTCAACCCCTGGTCAGGGAACTAAGATCCCACAGGCTGCACAGCACAGCCAAAAAAACAAAGAAGGAAAGATTTCATTAATACTGTCTGAAACTGAGTTTGGGAGAGAGATCAAGATGGTGGAGCACAAGGATATGGAGCTCACCTCCCCTCATGAAAACATAAACATATATCTATACGCAAAACAGTTCTCACTGGAAACTGACTGGAAACTGGCAGAAGGACTCCTGTATAATCAAGGTTGTAGGAAAAATACACATGTTATCTGGGCAGAATGGGAAGAAACTAAGTTCAAGGACACAGATGGCATAAAATGTGTGTGCGTGTGTGGATGTACACACACAGACAGAAGACTTGGGTTCGATCCCAGGGTCGGGAAGATTCCCTGGAGGGGGAAGATCCCCTGGAGAAAATGGCAACCACTCCAGTATCCTTGCCTGGAGAATACCATGGACAGCGGAGCCAAGTGGACTACAATCCATGGGGCTGTGGAGAGTTAGACATGTCTGAGTAACTAAGCAGGACATGTTTTACACACAGACGCACAGACACACACACACACACACACACACACACTTAATGTTTAAGCCACCAGAAAGCTATATACTCAAAGAAATCCAAAAGAACTGAATTCCAAAGAAGGATGAGCCCTTAGAGGTTGTTCTAAGGTCAGTTACTACTTTCAACAATAAGAACAAGGGTCAAGTCTGGGTACAGGTAAGCTGAGTATCTTGCCTGCCATAGGCCATGGGGAGGAGAGTGTTGGCACATAAGATAAGGAGAAATCAGTAAACATTTTACTGGTCACATGAACCTGCTTAAAGGACTGGAATCTAGAGCAGTCCCAAACGAAGAACTAGCTCTGTCCAACTGCCACTGATTCTCTCCTACAAGTCCATGGTGATTCAGGATGCTCAGTGCTGGGCTAGAAAGCAAAAACTTCTTGTAGTCCCAGTCGTCCATATATTTCAAAGTTTCATTAGAGAGAAATGCTTGTATTACACATAACAGATATTTGCCTCAAGATATTTGACACAAGAGGTGAACTGAATTTAATAAAGGCACAATATCATCTCAGACCTACCTCAACTCCTGACTGGATCAAAGGGATCATTCCCTTTCTAGATTTCTGACAGAGGATAAAACAGACCTCATTTGGGGAAAAGATTTATTCCAGTCTCTATAGCTTTTTTAAACACAGTATCTACAATACAATGAAAAATTATATGCCAAGAAACTGGAGAATATAAAAGATTTTTTTAAGTCAATAGAAGCAAAATCACAGATGACCCAGATGTAGAAATTAACATATAAGGATGTTAAATTAAAGGACAAATTTTTAAAGAATTTAGAGAAAAAGAGAATTTCAGCAGAGAAATGCAGACTCTAAAAAGAACCAAATGGAACTTCTAGAAGTAAAAATACAATATTCAAATTAAAGATTGGTTGAACAGGCTGAAAAGTAGATTAGATTCAGTCAAAAAAAATTAGGTAACTTGTAGGTCAAAAGAAATAATGTAAACTGAACCACAAATTTGAAAAAGAATGAAAAAATAATTTTAGTGACATATGGCATAATAACAAATATTCTAATATGTCTATATTTGAAATTACAAATGGAAAAAATAGAAAATCCAGCAGAGGAATTATTTGAAGAGATAACAGCTAAAGTTTTTCTCAAAATCATTGAAAGATATCAGCCCACAAATACAAGAAAGTCAGAGAAATCTAAGTAGCACAAATATTATGAAAACCATATCTAGAGCTATACTGGCCACATTCCTACAAACAAAAAGTGAATTGAAAACCTCAAAAGAAGTTAGATCACAAGTTCACATTTCATTTAGAAGAACAATAAGAAGAAATAAAGCTAAATTAACATAAATAATGTAAACTGGAAGCTAACAGACTGATACTTTAAAGTTCAAAAGGAAAAAAATAAATCTAAGATTCTATATTTAGCAGAAACACGCTTTGAAACTGAAAGTGAACTAAAGACATTTTCAGATGAACTTCAGAATAAAGTCTGAGCTAATCTGTCACCAGAAGACCTGCACTAAAAATATACTAAAGAAATTTCAAGATAAAGGAAATTATTCTGGATGGAAGCTTAGAACTTCAGAAAAGAAGGAAGAGCCCCAGAAATAAATGTGCAATGATTTTTAAATTTAAAATAACTGTTTAGCTGGTTGGGGACTGGAATGCAAAAGTAGGAAGTCAAGAAACACCTGGAATAACAGGCAAATTTGGCCTTGGAATGCGGAATGAAGCAGGACAAAGACTAATAGAGTTTTGCCAAGAAAATGCACTGGTCAGAGCTAACACCCTCTTCCAACAACACAAGAGAAGACTCTACACTTGGACATCACCAGATGGTCAACACCAAAATCAGCCTGATTATATTCTTTGCAGCCAAAGATGGAGAAACACTATACGATCAACAAAAATAAGACCAGGAGCTGACTGTGGCTTAGATCATGAACTCCTTATTAACAAATTCAGACTGAAATTGAAGAAAGTATGCAACTCCACTAGACCATTTAGGTATGACCTAAATCGAATTCCTATGATTATACAGTGGAAGTGAGAAATAGATTTAAGGGCCTAGATCTGACAGATAGTGTGCCTGACGAACTATGGAATGAGGTTCGTGACATTTTACAGGAGACAGGGATCAACACCATCCCCATGGAAAAGAAATGCAAAAAAGCAAAATGGCTGTCTGGGGAGGCCTTACAAATAGCTATGAAAAGAAGAGAGGTGAAAAACAAAGGAGAAAAGGAAAGATATAAGCATCTGAATGCAGAGTTCCAAAGAATAGCAAGAGGAGATAAGAAAGCCTTCTTCAGTGATCAATGCAAAGAAATAGAGGAAAAGAACAGAATGGGAAAGACTAGAGATCTCTTAAAGAAAATTAGAGGTACCAAGGGAACATTTTATGCAAAGATGGGCTCAATAAAGGACAGAAATGATATCGACCTAACAGAAGCAGAAGATATTAAGAAGAAGTGGCAAGAATTGTACAAACAAGAACTGTACAGAAGAACTGTACAAACAAGATCTTCATGACCCAGATAATCACAATGGTGTGATTACTCATCTAGAGCCAGACATCCTGGAATGTGAAGTCAACTGGGCCTTAGAAAGCATCGCTACGAACAAAGCTAGTGGAGGTGATGGAATTCCAGTTGAGCTATTTCAAATCCTGAAAAATGATGCTGTTAAAGTGCTACACTCAATATGCCAGCAAATTTGGAAAACTCAGCAGTGGTCACAGGACTGGAAAAGGTCAGTTTTCATTCCAATTCCAAAGAAAGGCAATGCCAAAGAATGCTCAAACTACCGCACAATTGCAGTCTTCTCACATACTAGCAAAGTCATACTCAAAATTCTCCAAGCCAGGCTTTAGGAATACGTAAACCATGAACTCCCTGATGTTCAAGCTGGTTTTAGAAAAGGCAGAGGAACCAGAGATCAAATTGCCAGCATCCGCTGGATCTTGGAAAAACCAAGAGAGTTCCAGAAAAACATCTATTTCTGCTTTATTGACTATGCCAAAACCTTTGACTGTATGGATCACAATAAACTGTGGAAAATTCTTCAAGAGATGGGAATACCAGACCACCTGACCTGCCTCTTGAGAAATCTGTATGCAGGTCAGGAAGCAACAGTTAGAACTGGACATGGACCAACAGACTGGTTCCAAATAGGAAAAGGAGTACCTCAAGGCTGTATATTGTCACCTTGCTTATTTAACTTCTATGCAGAGTACATCATGAGAAACACTGGGCTGGAAGAAACACAAGCTGGAATCAAGATTGCCGGGAGAAATATCAATAACTTCAAATATGCAGATGACACCACCCTATGGGAGAAAGTGATGAAAAACTAAAAAGCCTCTTGATGAAAGTGAAAGTGGAGAGTGAAATAGTTGGCTTAAAGCTCAACATTCTGAAACTGAAGATCATGGCATGTAGTCCCATCACTTCATGGGAAATAGATGGAGAAACAGGGAAACAGAGTCAGACTTTATTTGGGGGGCTCCAAAATCACTGCAGATGGTAATTGCAGCCATGAAATTAAAAGATGCTTAGTCCTTGGAAGAAAAGCTATGACCAACCTAGATAGCATATTCAAAAGCAGAGACATTACTTTGCCAGCTAAGGTCCGTCTAGTCAACGCTATGGTTTTTCCTATGGTCATGTATGGATGTGAGTGTTGGACTGTGAAGAAAGCTGAGCACGGAAGAATTGATGCTTTTGAACTGAGGTGTAGAAGAAGACTCTTGAGAGCCCCTTGGACTGCAAGGAGATCCAACCAGTCCATTCTGAAGGAGATCAGCCCTGGCATTTCTTTGGAAGGAATGATGCTAAAGCTGAAACTCCAGTACTTTGGCCACCTCATGGGAAGTGCTGACTCATTGGAAAAGACTCTGATGCTGGGAAGATTGGGAGCAGGAGGAGAAAGGGATGACAGAGGATGAGATGGCTGGATGGCATCACCGACTGGATGGACCTGAGTCTGATTGAACTCTGGGAGTTGGTGATGGACAGGGAGGCCTGGCGTGCTGCAATTCATGGGGTCACAGTGAGTCGGACACGACTGAGTGACTGAACTGAACTTTGAACTGATGGGATTTATAAGATATATAGACATATCTGAAATGAAATTACTTTTAGGCACAAGTAACAGAGATGCTGTTATTGTTCAGTCACTAAGTTATATCCAACTCTTTGAGACTCCACGGACTGCAGCACACCAGGTTTCCCTGTCCTTCACTATCTCCTAGAGTTTTCTCAAACTCAGAGCCATTTGAGTTGGTGATGCCATTCAATCATCTCATCCTCTGCCACCCCCCTTCTCCTCCTATCTTCATTGATTTAGCTCTTCCTGTCTGATGGTCAAAGTATTAGAGCTTTAACTTCAGCATCAGTCCTTCCAGTGAATATTCAGGATTGATTTCCTTTATGATTGACTGGTTTGATCTCCTTGCTGTCCAAGGAACTCTAAAGAGTCTTCTCCAGCACTGCAGTTTGAAAGTATCAATTCTTTGGTACTTAGCCTTCTTTATGGCACAACTCTCACATGTGTACATGACTACTGGAAAAACTATAGCTTTGACTATACCAACCTTTGTAGGCAAAGTGATGTCTGTTGTATAATAAACTGTCTAGGTAGCTTTTATTCCGAGGAGCAATCATCTTTTAATTTCATCGCTGCAGTAACTATCTGTATAATTGTGCTTTTGCTTATTTTATGGACAAACTGACTAGTTCATCCTAGAGAAACTCACAAGTGAAAATTTTGTCAAGCAGAAAATCAGTTCAGTTCAGTTGCTCAGTCATGTCTGACTCTTTGCCACCCCATGGACTGCAGCATGCCAGGCTTCTTTGTCCATCACCAACTCCCTGAGCTTACTCAAACTCAAGTCCACAGAGTCAGTGATGCCATCCAACCATCTCATCCTCTGTCATCCCCTTCTCCTCCTGCCTTCAATCTTTACCAACATCAGGGTCTTTTCAAATGAGTCAGTTCTTCACATCTAAGTATTGGAGTTTCAGCTTCAGCATCAGTCCTTCCAATGCATATTCATGACTGATTTCCTTTAGGATGGATTGGTTGTATCTCTCTGCAGTCCAAGGGACTCTCAAGAGTCTTCTCCAACACCACAGTTCAAAAGCATCAATTCTTCAGTGCTCAGCTTTCTTTATAGTCCAACTCTCACATCCATACATGACTACTGGAAAAAACATAACTTGACGAGACCGACCTTTGTAGGCAAAGTAATGTCTCTGCTTTTGAATATGCTATCTAGGTTGGTCATAGGTTTTCTTCCAAGGAGTGTCTTTTAATTTCATGGCTGCAGTCACCATCTGCAGTGATTTTTGAACCCCCAAAAATAAAGTCTGTCACTGTTTCTATGTTTCCCCATCTATTTGCCATGAAGTGATGGGACCAGATCCATGATCTTAGTTTTCTGAATGTTGAGTTTTAAGCCAACTTTTTCACTCTCTTCTTTCACTTTCATCAAGAGGCTTTTTAGTTCCTCTTCACTTTCTGCCATAAGGGTGGTGTCATCTGCATATCTGAGCTTATTGATATTTCTCCCGGCAATCTTGATTCCAGCTTGTGCTTCATCCAGCCCAGCGTTCTGCATATAAGTTAAATAAGCAGAGTGACAAAACACAGCTTTGACGTACTCCTTTCCCGATTTGGAACCAGTCTATGATTCCATGTCCAGTTCTAACTGTTGCTTCTTGACCTGCACACAGATTTCTCAGGAGGCAGGTCAGGTGATCTGGTATACCCATCTCTTTCAGAATTTTCCAGTTTGTTGTGATCTACACAGTCAAAGGCTTTGGTGTAGTCAATGAAGCAGAAGTAGAAATTTTTTCTGGAACTCTCTTGCTTTTTTGATGATCCAGAGGATGCTGTCAATTTGATCTCTGGTTTCTCTGCCTTTTCTAAATCCAGCTTGAACATCTGGAAGTTTTGCAGTTCATGAACTACTGACGCTTGGCTTGGAGAATTTTGATCATTACTTTGCTAGTGTGTGAGATGAGTGCAATGTGCGGTAGTCTGAATATTCTTTGACAGTGCCTTTCTTTGGGATTGGAATGAAAACTGACCTTTTCCAGTCCTGTGGCCACTGCTGAGTTTTCCAAATTTGCTGGCATATTGAGTGCAGCACAGAGATAATTCTAGCCTATTGTTACACAAAGTATTGTGTTACTATTTCCAATCTTCTGTAGGTTTTTGGGAGAAGGTCATGTAAATGAGACTAGACATGGAGGAAAGGAGTATAACATGGAGGACCCCAAAGGCAGACTTGAGCACATGAGGGCCATTGAAAGCACTGGATCTGGGATGTGGCATGACCAGAAATGTATCTTCTGATACTGATGAAATTTCAAAACCATTTTTTTCAGTACAGAGGAAAACCACCAAATTCATTAAGGGCTTTCCCTGCTCCATGAATTATTTAAGGGACAGACATTCATTTTCATAAACCCAATTTCCCTTCACCTATTCATGACGATGATTATGCACTGGTGTACTCAAATTCCACAAACCTTAAAAAAATATATACATAGTTGTTCTCATACCAAAAGCTTTCATTCATAGACTTCAGTCCTCTCTGATTTTCCTAAAGGCAGTTGAATTTCCAAGACAACTGATTTTTCTCCATACATTACCCACTTACATACAATGTTATACTAAGTCCCCCTTTATTCAGAGAGTCATTAAAGGTTTAGTCTTTGAAGGACTTCTGCAGTGGTCCAATGTTTAAAACTCTGATCTCCCAATGCAGAGGACATAGCTTCAGTCCTTGTCAGGGAACTAAGATCCCACATGCCATATGATGCAGCCAAAAAATAAAATAAAATTTTTTTAAAAATTTACTAAAAAAGTTTAGCTTTTGAGTTTCTGTTTTTGATATCACAGATTTTTACTTTTTCTGTTTTCATATCAAAATATTTTACTTTATTATAGTTTGTTCATAGGTGTGATCCATAACTTAAAAGTTCCTTTAAGCATTCTCTCCCTGCTCAACCACTTCTTTCACCTCCCTCCATCTACCTTTGGCTATTTGTATGTTTCTGTTGATCTTTATCATCTTATTCTTTTCTTCTTTTTCTCCCTCAAGTTTTCCCTTGATTATATTACCCTTTTGCAACCATTTAAACTTCTCCTCAAATAGAGAAAAAAGTCTTAAGTTCTAGCTCCTGAAGAGGATAATTCAGTAGGTCACAGCGAGGCCCACTAATCTGATTTATTAACTAGCAACTTAATGTTTTCTGTGGACAGCTAGGTTTAGAAAATATTGAATATCTGTCAGATTTAAAGTGTAGTACCATTAACTCACTGATTTTTATTAATACATCATGAGGCGCTTCTTTGAAGAACCCACCAAATATTAGAATTCTAGAAATCCCACTTTCACTTCTGCAACCATAACCAAAATTGATTGTTGAATTTATTTTATTTTAAATGTTATTTTATTACTTTATTTCCTTCGCCTTTTTCTTCTGGTGCCTTCCCAGAGGTACCTTTTTTTCTCTCCTCAGAGCTCTGTCTTGAAGCCTGGCGTGGCAGCAGTGAAAATTCACCTCTTGGGTGTCTTCGTGGTGGCAGGATTGTTGCCTGCTGGCTGTGGCTGCTGCCGCTCTAGATCTCTCAGTGTCTGTGCTGACGCCAAGCCTCCTTCCACTGGCCCCAGACAATGACTGAGCACAGTAGGAGTACTGATGCCGACGACCATTCCTATCAGATGCAGGACTCCCCCACGGGGTGGCATTAGCTCCAGGACTGCCCGTTAGCCTGGGTAAATTTTTCCAGAAAAAGTCTCAGCCCAAGACTCTTCCTACTCATTCCTCCTTCCTTCTCTTTCTCTTTTCCTGGGATCAGACCTTCCTCGTGGTCTGAAGACTATCCTCCCCGTCTCCTGATCCTCCTCTGTATCCTTTACAGACATCCCTCTACCTCTTTCCCAATATATCTCTTACATCCCATCTTGATGACAGGTTTCATGAAGTCTGAGGTGTTGTCAGCTGAACTATAGCAATTGTTCCTCTCTCCTGCTCACATGGTGCTAATACATCTGTGACTAGCTCTCTGACCAGACTCGGTGAAGTTTGTTTACATATCCTCTCTCCCCACATGAACTTTTGTTTAAAAACAAACAAAAATGGTTTTGTCCATATCTGAAATACTCTAAATATCCAAATATTATCACCAAGCAATATCCTCACCCAGAGCACCTCCAGTGCTAACTCTTAGAAGCCCATCAAAATTGCCCTTGGAAGGTAATTAGCCTCATCTTGCTTTGCTAACAATCTCAACCGTATACTCTGGCAGAAATCCCAAACCTGCCTGAAACTGTTGCAAGAATTATTAGCATACTACGAAGATCTTTCAATTTACAAAAAACTGAAATGATCTAGAGCAACAGTTCTCACACCTTAGCGGGTATTAAAAATACCTGGAAGGCTCTTTGGAACACAGGTTGGTAGGCTCTATGTCAAGAGATTCTGTTTAAGGAGGTCTGAGGTAGGACTTGAAGATTTGTTTTACTAGTAAGTTCCCAGGTAAAACTGGAGCTGTTGATCTGAGAATCATACCTTGGGAATAACTGATCTAGAACAATGATTCTCAAATGTCCACATGCAAAAGAACTATTAGGGAGCTTGTCTTAACTACAAAGTCCTGGACCATCACTCCCATCCATGCAACACAGAAAGCTTGACTGGATAGGGCTGCAATGATCAAAGAAGGCTAAACATTTTAAAAAGCCCCCTGGTGGTTCTGTTGACAGCAGACCAGACTTTTGCTTTACATTTTAAAAAAGTTCCCTAGGTGATTAAACATTCAGTCAGGGCTAAGAATCAGTGCTTTGGTACAGGGGTCCCCAACCTCTGACGATCTGAGGTAGAGCAGATATAATGACAATAGAAATAAAGTGCACAATAAATGTAGCGCTCTTGAATCATCCCCAAACCATCCTTCCTACCTCAGTCCATGGAAAAATTGTCTTCCATGATACCAGTCCCTGGTGTCAAAAAGGTAGGAGACGTCTGCTTTGGTACTCTGCATTTCAAATGATTTGGTAGTACTTCTAACCACTGAATATTTTTTATCTCCTTTCCTCTCTCTGAAACTTGAATAGTTGGTGTGAATCCCTCCATAAATTACAGTCCTACAGTGTTATCTACCCAGCATCCTCTTCCTACCACCACTTCCTGCTGCTGCTGCTGCTAAGTCAGTTGAGTCATGTCTGACTCTTAGCGACCCCATGGACTACAGCCCACCAGGGTCCTCTGTCCATGGGATTTTCCCAAGCAAGAGTACTGGAGACCACCACCTCCTACCTCTCCCCAATTACCATGTCTACCACCCCTTATCACTGTTGGTTTGTAGGCATCTGATCCATGCTAAGCCATTAAAACTCAGGAGCAATTAGCTGTTCTTGCCTTCTTTGGAAACAATATAAGCAATGAAAACCAAAGGTAAGGCACAGAAGAATAAGGATGCCCTGTGTGCAAGTTAAGTCGCTTCAGTCATATCCAACTCTTTGAGAACCCATGGACTGCAGCCCACCAGTCTCCTCTGTCCATGGGATTCTCCAGGCAAGAATACTGAAGTGGGTTGTCAAGGCCTTGCCCAGGGGATCTTCCAAACCCAGGATCAAACCCACGTTTTTACGTCTCCTGCGCTAGCGCCACCTGGGAAGCCCAAAGACATTCTATGAGAGAGTAAAATACAGTTGGATACAACTAGATACAGTTGTTACTGAGCCACAGATACTATCTAGTGTTTACTTCTGTGAGAAGTTTCATATCCTTAAAAATCTGTTATTTAATTTTGCTACACTCATCTGACTTAAAGATCTATAACTTGTAGTCAAAAGAGTCTTACTGACATTATAAAAATACATGTACCCCTCCTCATTTACAAGACCTAATCCCTATGACACTCTATGAAAGAGGGAAGATATTTTATGGATTAAAAAAAAATGAGGGACTGAAGGATTAAGAAATTTGCCTATAGTCACACAGAAAGATACAGCCAAAAGCAGAAATGAAACTGTTAAGTGGTATCTTTCTTTTACACTGAACAGTCTCTCCAAGCATAAATTTGATTACCTAAAACACCCAAAGGCAACATAGTGGCTTCTTGTAAAGTAGTGTATGTGGAATGACTAAGCCAAACCTGTGAGAACAAATTGGAATTTCCAAGGATTATTTAGTTATTGCTAATCCATTGAATTAAACAATATGCTTGCACTTGGCAGATAGACATCAGGGTCTGTCCTTCGTGGTTTCTGCCCCTCCTTGGAAAAGGTCAAGTGAACTAATGGCTTGCCTTCAGTCTTCATCAGCTAAGCATAAAAATCTTACTGGAAGAAGAGTCCCTGACCTATTGAATATTGAACCCAATTGTACTGTTAATGTGTGTGGAATCCACAAGTTGGCCACAGTGCTTGCTGAACCATAGCCCAGGCACACGCCTTGACTTTTATGGCACTTGAATAATGATGTTACACTTTAAAGGGTATAAGGGGTTTTAAAAATTCTGGTTTAATACCAAGTTTTTTCCACTTCATGTAAAAGGAATATTTTCCATCTGTCTACGTGAAAGGGTACAGGAGGAAGCATAGAGAAAGACAAGGGAAATTCTTGTCTGTGCTTTTTCTATCTTGAAACATGACCTACTCCTTGAGATGTTGGACATACTTAAATAACCCCATCAGAATTCCCAATTGCCAGAACTTGCTGTCTACTGAAAGTCAGACTTTCTCTATAAAAGAACTGTCTCAAAAAATGAATGGACTAGTCATTTTCATTAATCTAAGTCTCCAGACAAAATTTCAAAAACACTTAGATAAGCACCATAACAAAATTCCATACAGAAATCTTTAAAATTTTATTTTTAATTGGAGGATAATTGCTTTACAAGGTTGTGTTGGTTTCTGCCATACAACAATATGAATCAGCTATGTTGCTGCTGTTGCAAAGTCGCTTCAGTCGTGTCCGACTCTGTGTGACCCCACAGGCAGCAGCCCACCAGGCTCCCACATCCCTGGGATTCTCCAGGCAAGAACACTGGAGTGGGTTGCCATTTCTTTTCCAGTGCAGGAAAGTGAAAGTAAAGTCGTTCAGTCATGTCTGACTCTTAGCGACCCCATGGACTGCAGCCTACCAGGCTCCTCAGTCCATGGGATTTTCCAGGCAGAGTACTGGAGTGGGGTGCCATTGCCTTCTCTGATGAATCAGCTATAAGTATATGTATATCTTTTCCCTCTTGAACCTCCTCCCTCATATCCCATCACCCCAACCCACCCTTTACCTTGTCACAGAGTATCAGGTTGAGCTCTCTGTGTTATATAGCAACTTCCCGTTAACTATCCATTTCATATATGTTTCTGTATATATTTCAATGCTACTTTCTCAATTCCTCCTATCCTTCCCTCACTGTGTCCACAAGTCTGCTCTCTGTGTCTGTGTCTTTATTCCTGCACTGCAAACAGGTTCAGCAGTACCATTTTTCTAGATTCCATATGTATGCACTAACATACAATATTTGTTTATCTCTTTCTGAATTACTTCATTCTGTATAACAGGCTCTAGGTTCATCCACCTTACCAGAACTGATTCAGATGTGTTCCTTTATATGGTTGAGTAATATTCCTTTGTATAAGTGTACCACAACTTCTTTATCCATTCATCTATCAATGGACATCTAGGTTGCTTCCATGTTCTAGCACACACAGAGATTTTAAAATGAATATAATGCAAATATTTCATTATCATGTGTCACAAACACAAAAAATAATGACTTTTTCCTCCAGGATGTTAAATTCAAAATATTGTGTGGGTAACTCAAAATATTGTACAATATCTGTGGATTGGCAGTTATGGGTTATATAGATAACTAGATGTATTCTAATTCTTAAACAGATGGGAATACCAGACCACCTTACCTGCCTCCTAAGAAATCTGTATGCAGGTGAAGAAGCAACAGTTAGAAGTGGACATGGAACAAGACTGGTTCTGAATCAGGAAAGGAGTATGTCAAGGCTGTATATTGTCACCCTGCATATCTAACTTATATGCAGAGTATATCATGTAAAATGCTGGGCTGGATGAAGCACAAGCTGGAATCAAGATTGCTGAACTCAAGATAGCCTCAGATATGCAGATAACACCACTCTTACAGCAGAAAGCAAAGAACTAAAGAGCCTCTTGATGAAAGTGAAAGAGAAGAGTGAAAAAGCTGAGTGAAAAACTCAACATTCAGAAAACTAAGATCATGGAATTTGATCCCATCACTTCATGGCAAATAGATGGGGAAACAATGGACAGTGACAGATTTTACTTTCTTGGGTTCCAAAATCACTGCAGATGGTGACTGCAGCCATTAAATTAAAAGATACTTGCTCCTTGGAAGAAAAGCTATGACCAACCTAGACAGCATATTAAAAGCAGAAACATTACTTTGCAAACAAAGGTCCATCTAACCAAAGTTATGGTTTTTCCAGTAATCATGTATGAATGTGAGAGTTGGACTATAAAGAAAGCTGAGCATCATAGAATTGATGCTTTTGAACTGTGGTATTTGAGAAGACTCTTGAGAGTCCCTTGGATGGCAAGAAAATCCAACCAGTCCATCCTGAAGGAAATCAGTCCTATATATTCATTGGAAGACCTGATGCTGAAGCTGAAACTCCAATACTTTGGCCACGTGATGCAAAGAACTGACTAATTTGAAAAGACCCAGATACTGAGAAAGATTGAAGTCAGGAGGAAAAGGGGATGACAGAGAATGAGATGGTTGGATGGCATCACCAACTAAATGGACATGAGTTTGAGTAAACTTAGGGAGTTGGTGATGGACAGGGAAGCCTGGAGTGCTGAAGTCTATTGGGTGGCAGAGTCAGACATGACTTAACAACCGAACTGAACAGAACTGAGATGTTTTCTGGGGTAGGGGGTGTTCTGAATAATCTAATCTCAGTATGATATGAGCTTAACCACAGAAGGAATGTTTCCCTCTTATGGAAAGGATATGTGAGAAAACTTGACTCATAAAGAGCATGGCTTTAAAGGAGACACTATAAACAGAAAAAGAGCAGCTACATATATAATTTAACATGTTTTGCATAATTAGCTTTCTTCTGCTTTAAAATAGTAAAACCAAGAAATTTTCATTTCTATCTTAATCTGTCCAGGCTGCTATAACTAAATCCCACAGACAGAGTGACTTATAAGCAAGTGGAATTTCTCATCACTCTGGAGGCTGGAAGTCTGAAATCAGGGTGCCTCGGTGGTCAGGCGAGGGCCCTCTTTTGGGTTGCAGACTCCTCATGGAGGCTGGGCTAGGGAGCCCTGTTGGCCCTCTTTCATAAAGCTACTAATCTTAATCACCTGCTAAAGGCACCACTTTTAAATATCATTACCTTGAGGATTTGGTTTCCAACAAGTGAACTCTAGCGGGGAAGCAAGCATATTCAGACCATAGCAATCCCCTTTCAGTGGCAGTAACAACAACGTCGCAGTGATTGTGCTGTGTGTCAGGGTCTGTTCGAATATTACCACACTTCATCATCATTATTATCACCCTAGTATATATTAGATGCTGTTGTTTAGTTGCTCAGTCATGTCCAACTCTTTTGTGTCCCCATGGACTGTAGCCCACCAGGTTCCTCCGTCCATGGGATTTCCCAGGCCAGAGTACTGGAGTGTGTTGCCATTTCCTTCTCCAGGGGATCTTCTTGACCTAAGGATTGAATCTGTATCTCCTGCATTGGTAGGCGAATTCTTTACCACTGAGCCACCTAGGAAGCCACTTTATATTAATATTAACTACCTGTACACAAATTAACCCCCAAGTGGATAGCTTAAAACAGTAACCGTTATTATCTCAGTTTCTGTGGGTTAGGAAGTCAGACACAGATTATCTGGGTACCTCAGGAATCTTGGCAGGCCTCAGGTCTTCACCAGCTATCACCTAGAGACATCAGTTCCTGGGCAATATGTGCCTTTTGATACAACATAGCAACTTGTTCCCCTTACAGATATTACTGAATAAACTCCGAAGAGAATATCTTCAACCTTGGACATAACCTTGCGAATGACATTCTACTACTTTTCCCATATTCTATTCATTCAACCCAGTCGACATTCAAAGAGAGAGAACTGCACAGGTATGCAAATACTGGGAGGGGTGGGGATCACTGGGGCTATCTTAAAGCCTTCCTGCCAGAGAGTTTATATTAACAATTGAGGAAACAAAGGCTTAGCGGAGATAAACAGCCTGCCCAAGATATTTGGCTCTTTCATGATGAAGCAGAGATTCATTTCTAGGCTGCTCGAGACCAGAGACCAAGTTCTTAACGTGCTATGGGAAAACATAAATATTTTTTAAGAAATTAATATTTTCTTTTACTGAACTCTTTTGATGACCATTTCTCCTCCTGTAGGAAAAGTAAAAGCCAAATAATAGCAAAAATTTAGATTTGCTAACTGCATTGCACTATTAGACATACAGATATATAGTGCTAGACTTTTGGTGTATTTTTATGCATTTCAGTATCTAACAATTTTCTCAAGCCCATCAATCTTTTGAGTGTTTATAAGAGCCAATACAATAAGAAATGATCAGAACACATTTTAGTGTATTTTATGTATTAGTATTCTAAGAAATGTTTATTTGGCTTAAAGTTAATGTGAAGGAAGAAAATGAAACTTTGCACAGTCAGCTTTATTAGACAATGATTACAAGCACCTAACCTCAGCTGAGTTATTGCACTACAGTTGGAGAATTGAAATTTCTTCTTTTATCTCAAGAAGAGACAGATGAAGGGACCCTTAAGGTCATGGAATGATAGTCATTTATTGCCAACAAAGTACTGACACCCTGAGATTTCTTTCTTAGGTTGAAATACTAGCCAAGTATTGAACAGTAGGTGAGTCCAGAGAGCAAGTAAAGAAAAACTAGAGCTAGGTTGTTGTAGGTGGAAGTTTTATCGCAATACAGGAATTCACACCAGGGCAAAACCAGAAGCTTTCTGACAGCTGCATTGTTGGTTCAAACAGGCTCTCTGTGCAAACCAAATGGCCTGTGTCCTACTCAGTACAGAGAAATTATCCAACTGTCACTTTTCTTCCAACTGAAGGTTGTGTCACAGTTGAACTACTACGTTAGGGTTTTCATTCTTATATATTGTTCCTGTGAAGAAAACTTTGGCATTACCAACAGTCTTAAGATACTCACCACCATTTCTTTAACACCTAACACATTGCCAGTTCTTAATAAATGTTTAAGAACTGCCTTGCATTTTTATGAACATGTGGGTGGTTTTAGCTGTGGATTTTCATCTGTATATTGATTGGGACCAGCTGGCAACATAAGTGACAAAATTCTGAGAGACAGGTTTCTTGTTCACAATATACTTCATTCAGCAAAAGGAGAAAATGGTATAAATTTTTCAAGACAGTTAATCCTTATGGGATTTCCAGATCACCAGCATCTAAACTTTGAGGATTATGCTTTAAATCACACTTTTGTTTTCCACTTATCCATGAGGCTATATGAAAATCCAATTTATACTGAAGAACATTCTCATTGCAGAATTTAGATAAAACATTTCATACTTGCAAATCTAGCCATCTGTTTAATAGCTCCCTTCATCATTAAAGAGGTGAAGAAGGAAAAATATATTTCTTTTCAGAAAATGTTATTAATATTAGTAAAGAATTTGATGTGATTGTACCTTTTATTATAATCCACATTTCTATATTCCTAATACATTGCTTTATCTAACCCATGAAGTATTATTACTCAGAAAACTGTGTCATTTACACGGAGTAAATGTCAGAGCAACCATCAGTTCTTATGCCATGTGAAAAAAAAAATGACATTGATTATGAATTGCAAGGTAAAACATTACCATGTAGAAACAAACACAAAAGTGTGAACAGCTAAATGGGCCACAAACAATTTTAAAATAAATAGCCAAATGATACATTTTCACATAATCTTTAAAAAAATTTTAATTCTATTGAGTTTGTACAATACAATTAGTTGGACCTGACATCACCAAAGCTGGGAGCCAAAGTTTGTCTCTTCTTTCTTGATTCATCCTTATTTTATCAATATTTTTGTTTTGCTTCCTTTGAGCTATTTTGGAGGAGAGTAAATTAGGATTACTGATATTTGAACTGGCTGGAAAGAAAGAAGGGGGGCGGGGCAGGGGTGTGGTGGTATGATGCAAGGAGAATCTGGAAGTCAGCTCTGTTCACATTTAATCTTGACCACGTCTCTCCTTTCCCCATCAAGTGTGAAGGCACTGCCAATGACTCCTACTCAGCAATTCACACTGTTTGAGTTGTTTTGTTTTTAATTAACCAGTCTTATCATGTTTACCATGAAGAATAATAACCAATATTCCTTGAGTGCTAAATGCTCAGTGCAGTATCTATCAATAATTTAATCTTCACCACTATAATCCCAAGGAGGTGGTAGTGTTATCCCCATTTACAGAGGAGGAAAGTGAGGTTTCTGGGTCAAGTCCCTTGTCTACCTTCATAGAAGTAGTAAATGATTCAGCTAGAATTAACTTCCAGGTGTTTCTAATTCCATACTTATACTCTAACCTGCTGCTCACACATTTTTGATATGGTCATTGGGAACTAAGGATGCCATCAAGATCACAGTGAATGTTATTCATTCAAAGGCAAAAGAAACAAAGCTATGATTTTTGGTTTATGCAAACCACAAATTCTAACATGCCTAATCATACAATGGAAAAATAGCGAGTAAGAGTCAGCTGTGAATTAGCACAGTGACATTCTACCTACAAGATTACCAAAGCATTCTTTAAAAGTAAAAGAAAGCAGAAAAAAAGTTCCTCTTTGTCAAACTTTACATTTACTCATGAACCTCCACATTGAGATTATTTGTGGTTTCAACACATATACACAATAAGGTATTTCATATTGCATCATCATGTTTTCCAAACATCTAAACAAAATACCATATCTGTCAGGAATTAATCCTAACTTCACCAACTCCAACAAATTTTTAAAGATATGTCACAGTTGAAATTATTCAAAATAAATGTCAATATTTTCTTTGGGGGCGGGGGCGGTTAACTACACAGTTAACATTTCCATCAGTATGAATGCCTTTTCTTTTACCTTGTTTTGTTTTGTTTTAAGCATTTCGTCCACTGGCTTGATCCTGAAGCCATGAATGAAGCCAAAACCCTGCCTCATGGCTTTAGTTACTGTTGAAAATGCAATTGTATTTTCTGTTTCACAAAATCTGTCATGTGGTTGAACACACGCCACCAAACTGCCATGACTTAGCACTGCACCGTGGCATGCTCTTCTCATTCATTAAACTGACTTCCCATTGTCTTAAGGAAAGAGCATAGACATTACAGACAAATGTTATATTTCTATAAGTAGACATTTTTAAACCTTCTATTGTTTACAGCCAAGATTCAGATTCTTGGCTCCAGGGTCCAGACTACTCTCACATAAACTTGTTTCAGAACATGTGCTCTACATTTGTTTCCTAGGATGCAAATGGCTTGGGCATGTGCTGACTAAAATTCTTCGCACCAAGGGGATTTAGGTAGACTCCTATAGTTTGGCGAACATTCTGCTGTGATATTTGGGTAAAGATCATAAAGTAATGCTTTTTTCATCTTCCTGACATCTAACCATTGGACAGCTTTTCAGCTTGTTTCCAGCCAATATTATTAAAATACTGAATCAAGCTTCACATTAGAATTAATGTGTATAATATTGAGCTCAGATGACATCTTTTGGATACATCAAGAATAAATGCACGACATCTACTTAAATATATTAATTGATGAAGATGAGCTTTCTGCCTAAAAGAACTCTGATACCAGAGGGCAGAGCCACACATATAGTCAAAATAGTTGAGCGATAGGCTTCCCTTCAGGGATACTGTATGTGAGGAAACTTGGAGGGAAAAAGCAATAATATTGCTTTCTGTTAACATCCCAGCTACTTCTTTCCAAACTGCTTTCTCTCAGTATCAGCAGGTTTATGTCAGAAATCCAAAGAGAAATGAAAAATGGCTATTACTTCATCCTCCTCTGCATTCAGTTCAGTTCAGTCGCTCAGTCGTGTCCGACTCTTTGCGACCCCATGAATTGCAGCACACCAGGCCTCCCTGCTCATCACCATCTCCTGGAGTTCACTCAGACTCACATCCATCGAGTCCGTGATGCCATCCAGCCATCTCATCCTCAGTCGTCCCCTTCTCCTCCTGCCCCCAATCCCTCCCAGCATCAGAGTCTTTTCCAATGAGTCAACTCTTCTCATGAGGTTAGTTGCCAAAATTAATTTTTCTGATGCTGTTCAGGGGGCTATGAAAATAAAATCATGTCTTAACTGCCCAAATATTAGAATTTAAAGAACTATCATCAGCCAGAATCACAATAAAATGAAACTTGTTTGGAAAGTGTATTACAGTTCCTTTAAAAGGACCAACTGCTCACCTTTGGCTGACTTAAAATGAAATTCCATGGAGCAGTGACCAAGATGGCAGAGTGGGAAGACCCTAAGCTCACCTCCTCCCATGGGCAGACCAAACTTACACTTGTTTACAAAGCAGTTATTGATGACAACAACCTGAAGACGAGAAAATCTTCTACAAGTAAAAGTATAAAGAAACGTAAGATGAGTAGTAGAGGCAGACACACAGCATCGACAAGACCCATACCACCAGGTAGCCCACACACACAAAAAGGAGGATAATTACGACTGCAAAGCTTCTCTCCAAAGAGCAAGGGATCCGAGCCCCACATCAGGCTCCCAAGCCCAGGGGTCCCACTCTTGGAAGATGAGCCCACAGAACATCTGGCATTGAAGTCCAGTGGGGCTTAACTTGGGGAAAGCCAGTGGGCTGTGGGAAATAGAGACTCCACTCTTGAAGGACACATATAAAATCTCGCACACTCCAGCCCCTGGGGCAGAAGCAGTAATGTGAAAGGAGCCTGGGTCAGACCAACTTGCTGAACTTCCAGAGCCTCCTGGAGAGGAGGGAAGCAACTGGGACTCACAGTGGGGACACAGATGCTGGCAGCAGCCGTTTGGAGGATTTCATTCTACCACAAGGACACTGGTGCTGGCAAGTGCCATTTTGGAATCCACCCTCTGGCTTATTGCCAGTGTAAGCCAGCACTGAGTCTGGTGGCTCAGTCAGTAAAGAATCTGCCTGCAATGCAAGAGACCCAAGCTCGATCCCAGGAGAAGGAGGATCCCCTGGAGAAGGAAATGGCAACCCACTCCAGTATCCTTGCCTGGGAAATCCTATGAACAGAGGAGCCTGGTGGGCTACAGACATGACTTAAAATAAAGTAAAAAAAAAAAAAAACAAAAAACCCAGAGGGATGGTACAGGGAGTGGGGAGGGAGGAGGGTTCAGGATGGGGAATATGTGTATACCTGTGGCGGATACATGTTGATGTATGCCAAAACCAATACAATATTGTAAAGTAATTAACCTCCAATTAAAATAAATAAATTTATATTTTTAAAAACTGGAAAATAAATAAATAAATAAAATTTTTTTTAAAAAGAAACTAAACCACCTCCACCATAGAAGGGGAGAAGCAGAGCATGAGATGGTTAGATGACATCAACTCAATGGACATGAGTTTGAGCAAACTCCAGGAGATGGTGAAGGACAGGGAAGCCTGGTATGCTGCAGTCTGTGGGGTCTATGACTGAGTGACTGGCCCCAGAACCTGGCCCCAACAACCAGACTGTCTGCACCAGTCCTGGGATGCATTATGCCAAGCAACAGGCAGGGAGGAGACACAATCCCACCCACCAACAGGCCTGCTGCCTTAAAATCTCCTGAGCCCATGACCATCCCAGGAATCAGCCCTGTCTACCAGAGGGCCTAGGACATGGCCCCAAACACCACTCACAGGTACCATCCCCAGAACTCCTGGGACACTGCAGCCAGAGACCCTGGGACATGGCTCTCCACACCTGTAGGTGGTACTAGCCACAGGACCAGTCTCACACATCAGTCAGTGGGCGACAGCCTCAGTCATGCCCATCACCCCCACAAATCAAACAATGTAATAAACCATATCAACAAACTGAAGAAGAAAAATCATATTATCATCTAGATACAGGAAATACTTTTGACAAAACTCAACATCCATTTAAGGTAAAAACTCCCTACAAAGAGAGTTATAGATGGAACTTGTGTGTGCGCATTCGCTTCAGCCATGTCCGACTCTGGAACCTTACAGACCATAGCCCACCAGGTTCCTCTGTCCATAGGATCCCCCAGGCAAGGTCCCTGGAGTGCGTTGCCATGCTTTCCTCCAGAGGATCTTCCCAACCCAGGGATCGAATCCATGTCTCTTACATCTCCCACTGGCAGGCAGGTTCTTCACCACTGGCACCTTAGCAGCACCTTAAAATCTTAAAACCTAGGAAGCCTATAGATGGAACATACCTCAACACAATAAAGTGTATATATGACAATCCTATACTAATATCATATTCAATTTTGAAAACCTTAGAGCATTTCCTCTAAGATCCGGAATGCAAAGATGTCCACTCTTACCACTTTTAGTTAACATAGTATTAGAAGTCCTACCATATCTTCTTTATCCATTCATCTGTTAATGGACACTTAAGTTGCTTCCATATCTTGGAATTGTAAGTAATGATGCTTGGAACATTGGAGGTAGATGTATCTTTTGAACTGTGTTTTTGGCTTTTTTTTTTTTTGGTGGGGGATAAATACCCTGGAGTGGAATTGCTGGATTGTATGGTAGTTCTATTTTTCATTTTTTGAGAAACTTCTATACTTTTTCCACAGTGGCTGCATCAATTTACATTCCCACTAACAGTAAATGAGGGTTCCCATTTCTCCACATCCTCACCAACATGTGTTATTTGGAGTCTTTTTACAATAGTCATTCTGACAACTATGGGGTGATATCTCATTGTGGTCTTAATTTGCATTTTTCAGATGATTAATGATGTTGAGCATCGTCTCATGTGCCTTTTGGCATCTGTATCTCTTATTTAGAAAAATGTCTATTCATATCTTCTGCTCATTTTTTTAATCAGGTTGACACATTCATATGTTATGGTTTTTTTCCCCACATGAAGAACGCTCTTTAGCATTTTATTTTAATAAGGGAGGACTAGTGATGAACTCCCTCAGTTTTCATTTGTTTGGGCAAGTGTTCAACTGTTCTTCACTTCTGAAGGCTATATTCTTGGTTGACTATTTTAAAAATATTTTGAATATCTCATCACACTGTCTTCTAGCCTACAAAGCTTCTGTTGAGAAATCCACCAATAGTCTTATGGGAGTTTCCTTGTGACAAGTCACTTTTCTCTTGCTGCTTTCAAAATTTTCTCTTTGACTTTTGACAGTTTAATTACAATATGTCTTGGTGTTGCTGTTTTGGGTTCTCTTCTGGGTCTTTTTCAGCCATTATTGCTTTAAATAGACTTTTTTTTAATAGACTATAAATAGACTTTATTTAATAGACTTTAAATAGACTTCAATTACTTAATCATTCCTTTCTGAGATTCCCAATGAATATATTATTCCATTTGATGTTACCTCATAAGTTGTATAGGTTTTCTTCACTTTTTAAAATCTTTTATTCTTTCCCCCCTGACTGTATAATTTCACATGCACTATCTTCCAGCTCACTGCTTCTTTTCTCTGCTTAGTTGAGTCTTTTGCTGGAGCTCTCTCTTGAATTTATCAGTTCAGCAATTGTATCCTTCAGCTCTAGGCTTTCTCTTTATTCATTTATTTATTTGTATGGCTTCTATTTCTGTGTTGAACTTCTCACTTTGTCCATGCATTTTTTCCTTAATTTAGTTTAGTTTTTGGTGTGTTCTTATAGTTCCCTAAACTTCTTTAAGATTTTTCTGAATTCTTTGTTAGTTTATAGATTTCTATTTCTTTAGGGTCAGTTATCAGAAGCTTTATTCATTTCCTTTGATGCTAGCATGTTACCTGATTCTTTATGGTCCTTGATTCCTTGCATTGGTCTGCACATTTGAGAAAGCAATCTCCTCTTTCAGACTTAACGGGCTCATGTCAGTTGAGACAGAACTTTACTAGTCAGCTTCACTTAAGATTTAGATAGGTCAGCTGGTAGCCTCCATGGGCATGTGGGGCTTGCTGTCAGGGTCTCTAGCTGGGCAAGACCACTGCCTGCATTGTGAGAGTAAGGCGTGAGCCACTGTCTGGGCTCTGTAGCAGTGCAGGCCTTCTAGCTGGGCTATGCATTCAAGCAGGGCAGCTGGTGACTCCCTAACTGTACAGGGCTGTTGACTGTGCTCTGAAGTCAGGTGGGGCCTCAAGCTTGGCTCTGCAATTATCTCTGGTCCATGGAAGTTTCGTGCTACATTACTAGCAAAGTGGTGCCATTGGCTGGACTTAGCAACTGGGCAAGGCTATCCACTAGGCTCTGCAATCGTTCCTGCTTGGGTGTGGTCTCAGGCTGTGGTCCACCAAAATCTGAGTACTGGTTGCTGTAAGCCCCACCCCTCTTCTCCCTCTCTGATACCCAGTGGTCAAGCCCTGCAGACTCCCCCAGTGAGCTCCATGATACAAGATCACACAACACTGGGAGAGCTAGACATTCACCTTGGCCTCTCTTCCCACTGGAGAAAGTGCAGGCTCAGGCGTGCCCTCATGGTGTGGCTCTGTGAAGCTTGGGGGAAGGGCAATGTGGATGGAGTATAACAGTTCCTCTTACTCTTCTAATGTACTCTTCCTTGATCTCTGCTGTCCAGGAGGTACTTCAGTCTAACCTCTGGGATTGGAGATTTTCTCAGTTGTGTCTTGTTTATGAATAGTTGCTGGTTGGTCTTATTGTGTGAGGGACTGAAGTCAGGAACAATCTATTTTACCATTTTAATGATGCCATCATTTTCACATCTCTGTTTTTTAATTAAATATTTATTCTCATTATTATATATTTGGCTGCACCAGGTCTTAGTTGTGGCACACAGGATCTTTGCTCTTCATTATGACATGCAGAGTCCTTGTGAACTCTTAGTTGCAGCATGTGGGATCTAGTTCCCTGACCAGGGATTGAACCCAGGGCCCCTGCATTGGGAGTATGGAGTCTTAATCACTGAACTACCAGGGATGTGCCACTTAGCATCTCTCTTGGTGTGGTCCATTGGTCTGTGTCTCATATAGATGCCCAGCTAGAATTGTCCCTCTCAGTATGTCTTATATGCACAAAGAAGTCAAAGTAAAAAGAAGACAGATGACATTTCCTTCATTCCTCAGAGAGGGAAGGTGAGAAGAGCATCAGCACCACTGATGCACAAAATCACAGCTTCTCTGAACACCTGGACTCAGGCATAGGCAAAGCCCCAGAGCCTACTCCACCCCCAAATGGAGGACAGGCCCTTGGGAAGGCCAGAAGTCAAGCTGGCTGGGGATGAAGAGCCAAAATGAAGACCACTTCAAGAGGAACAGGAAGCTGGTAATGAGACATGACCTAAGGCATTTTTCTCTTATTACATACAGACACATACCTCACCTTCTGACATCAGCCACATCAGTTTCTTTACCACCCTGAAGAAACTATAGAGTGCAGAGAAGAAAGCAGAATACACTTCTTATGATTCTAAACCATTCTGAATAACCAGTAAGCTACCTTACATTTATTATTTTAAGGATAAATTTAGCATTGAAATTTGCGACATTAGGAAAAAAGCAATTTTATAATTTCATGATTTGCGATATTACCTTGAATTAACTGAACACATAATAGGTATTCAATAAATTTCTTAATTACTTAGCTTCAATATAGCAGGTCAAATCAAATATCCAGATATCCATTAACTACTAATAGTAAATGCTCAATATAAAGTAATTTAGGGACTTCCCTGGTGAACCAGTGTCTAAGACTCTGCACTACCAATGCTGAGGTCAGGGAGTGAGTGAAAGTCACTCAGTCATGTCTGACTCTTGGCAAGCTCATGGACTACACAGTCCAAAGGAATTCTCCAGGCCAGAATATTGGAGTGGGTAGCCGTTTCCTTCTCCAGGGGATCTTCTCAACCAGGGATCGAACCTAGGTCTCCTGCATTGCAGGCAGATTGTTTACCAGCTAAGCCACTAGGAAAGTTCAAGAATACTGGAGTGGGTAGCCCATCCCTTCTCCAGTGGATCTTCCTGACCCAGGAAGCAAAGCGGAGTCTCCTGCATTGCAGGTAGATTCTTTACCGTCTGAGCTATCAGGGAAGCCCCAGGGGTCAGGGAACTAGATCCCAATGCCACAACTAAGAATTCACACGCCACGACTAAAGAACCCACATGCCTCAACAAAGATGAAGACCCTACATGTCACAACCAAGACTCAGTGCAGCCAAATAAATAATATTGGTTAGCTTCTACAGTGAGAGTTTTTCTAATCTGTCAACACAGATATTATAAAAGAAATCTATTAAATTAAGGAATTTCCATTCATTTCATCAAAAGAAATTCAAAAAATAATTGTGAGATAAATGCTTTCTACATTTTGTTTTATTAGAAATCACAGCTCAAAGAGCTGTGGGTAGAGATTACTATTCAGCTCAGCTATGTGTTCAAGAAACAAAGCCCAAGTCTAGTCATTCTTAATTTAGCTGTCCTCTATAACCTAATGAAGCAACTTCATTGTTGCCCCTCAACATCATGGAACAATTTCAGTGTTAAGTGATACACAGTATGTTTTCCCCAAGATTTTAAACATGTGAGTAGTCACTTTGTTCTTTACCTTATCAGATTTCTGTTGTGAATCTAGCCAAAATTTTATGACTAACACATATTTCTAAGCCAGCATCTAATCAGAATTATGTAAACTATAATACAATGTAAGTCAAACCAAAGTATTTTAAAAACCAAAACACAGATCTTCCCAAAGTGGTATCTGTTAGTAAAACCAATATGTATATTTAGTTAAATCTATTCTTTATACCAGATGTATATTGATTTCAAAGTCAATGTACTTCAAGCGAATCTCCAAAATGCTTCTCTTAACCACATTTTTATGTTCTAAGCATGATACATTATTTAAATGATACTCTATTACTGACTATGTGGATGCAAGAGGATTCTAGAACACAGAGTCATTGAAAATTAAAGGTATTCTGTATCAACCAGGATCACCACTTAATAAAAATAGACACACATGATATACACACCGCCAAGAAAAGCAGTTCTCCACACATCCCATTTAATTCCACAAAATAGATAGTCAAACAATGAATCTATTCACCACTGAATAAATAGGAAGAAACACAAAATAGCTCTTTATATTTCACAGGAGACTTTTGGATCCTATAACCTTGTTTCTTTTTCCTCTTTTTAACCAGTTCTTATCATTTGAATACTACTCAAAAGGTTAGAAAATGGGAAAAAGATGAAACATTTTATAGTTTTTTAATTTTTTTTAAGATAGTGTGTATACTTATCTAATTGTGGAGGAATTACTGATCATCTGTTATATACCAGACACTGTCTTAGGCTCTTTATCTCATTTGAATCTCTGTGCCTCAGATGGTAAAGAATCTATCTGCCTGCAGTGTGGGAGACCCAGGTTCAAACCCTTAGTCAGGAAGATCCCCTGGAGAAGGAAACGGCAACTCACTCCAGTATTCTTGCCTGGAGAATTCCATGGAGAGAAGAGTCTGGCAGACTACAGTCCATGAGTCACAAAGACTCTTACATGACTTAGCGACTGAACAACAAAATTACAAGAGTTCAGGTCTCTCATCTCTTAAACTCACACCTCTCACTTACTCCTAAGAACACTTCCCTTGACCTCTCATTTCTGGCATAGATATCCACGCATTTTTGCTATAATTTTTGTACTGCCTTTTTAGTGATGGGTCTCCTCTCTTGAATTTCAGCATAGCTATCAGTTTGGTAGGTCTTTCTCAACAAATTCAGGGAAATAATTAGTCATCTTGGGAGCTGGTTTAAGTAACTATTTTCTCACTTCCCCCAAGGAGAGAAAGAAAACGAAAGCGTTAACCACTCAGTCATGTCCTATTCTTTGCGACCCCAAGGACTGCAACCTGCCAGGCTCCTCTGTCCATGGGATTCTCCAGACAAGAGTACTGGAGTGGGTAGCCATTCCCTTCTCCAGGAGACCTTCCCAAACTAGGGGAACAAAACTGCGTCTCCTGCATTGCAGGCAGATTCTTTACCATCTGAGGAGAGTATAAGAGAATGAAGGTAATTTATTACATTCAAAGGACGTCTCAGGACATTAGGACTTAATTCCCTCTCAGGATCCTATTGAGAAGGCTGGTAAAGTGTCTTCTATTTAGCCTATGTCCATTCTATATATTTCCCAGGATCATTGCATTTTCATATTGTCAGTATTTTGAGATACCTCTGGACTTTGTTTTTGTCCTTTTATATCTATTCCCTGTCACTTAATCAGTACAGCCCTTTCACTCATAGTCTTTAGAGAGTCTTGTGACAAGATGCAAAAGAGAAGATATCCGTAATTCCCAGAGCTGGAGAGGACTCCATGGAGACAACAGCTCGTGGCAACAAAATGAAGAATGAGGACTGCAGACAAGAAAGATTTCCCTGTTCCTTCCCCAGAAAAGGAAGTAACTTCTGAGCTCTGACCTTAAGTGGGGGCAGCTATTGCCTCTGAAAGCAGAGGAGCTTCCCAGCCTGGATTCCAGACACTGCACTTGTGTGTAAGCAAAAACGGAGGGAAAAATGGTGGCATGAATAGGCAGGCAGGGCTATTGGCAAATTTGCAAAAATATCTTAGCACCCCAAATGTAATCTGGAAGCCAGAGGAAGCCTCGGGCTCTGAAGGGGCCATGCAGGCCAATAGAAATGATGTCCCATCACTGAAGACTGTGGACATTCAACCAGTAACTCCCTCACCTACTCTCTGCAAATCCCAAGTCTTAAAGCCATATAAAATGCCAGGACTCAAGCATAACTTCGGGGAGCAAGGACATGAAACTCCAGAAAGAGCCAAGGTAAAGTTTCCTATCAGTAGAACAGAATGAGAGTTCAAAGTAAACACAAAAACCAACTAAAGAAATGCTCAAATTTTGCACTAAGACATACCTCTGTTGGCTTTCAAAGCAATCCCATAATGTTACAAGGGCAGATCTATCTGTTTACTTTTCTCTTATGATTAAATTGCAACTTACACAAGTAGGTTGCCCTGTCTGGTAAGAAGCAGGCCTGAGATCTAAGGTTTCCTGGTTTAATTTATATGCTATCTACATTCTGAAAAACAACTTTGCTCTGGTAAAGTTAACTCACCATGGAAGATTTAGCTTTTAATTTCCAATAACTCTCAATCAAATGATTTACTTGCTAGAAGTTTATAAAAATGAAATGAATAAGTGGGCCAAATTTGTAAACTTCAAATAATGACCATAATGAAGAAACAGCATCGTTTGTAATTAAATATCCACTTTCTTTTTCCAACAGACAAAATCTAAGTGTTAGCAATATATTGATAATGCATTATCTTTAATGTGTCATTTCAATATTTTGAAGGTCACTAGGTTCATGAAATTCTGTTTTATATGACCCAAAACAGTGACACTGATAGAAATTTCTACCCCATTGGTCACAGAGGTAGTAGATCTCTGATATTGATCTATGATGTTTACATATTCAGAAATATTTTAAAGTTTATGTATGCCTGTTAATATTTGCTCAGCATGTACAATGTCTCACTATATTTGAGAACAGAAAACGTATGTACATATCACGACCTAAGCTTACAGAACAGCATTTTATTAAGCACAGTTTACATTCATACACATTGAATACATTATTTATGCACTGAGAATATGCAAAATAACTGTTTAGTTTAGATTAGGTTAATTGGGAAAAGGTTTCCAGAGGAAATTAATTACCATTTCCATTTTGAAGTAGTTGATAGATATAAGCAACGAGGAGAATATACACAGAGAGGGATGGAATTGAAGACATGATTTATGGCAGGATTAGTTGGCAAACTACTCTTCTGCAAAGTATCCATCCACTCTTTTATTCAACAGACATGCACTGAAAAAGTTTATACTGAGAACAGTGTTAAGCGCTGAGGATACAAGGTCATGTAACACAGCAGTCCTGTCTTCAAGCTTATAGTTTCACAGAAGAGATAGGAAAGTAAAAATATAATAGAACACAATAAAAAATTTTTTTAAGATTCAATTCATTTCCCAGGGTTGTAGGACACAGGTAGGAAACAGAAATGAAATTAGGATAAAGGGTTTTGGAGGGTCTAGTGAGGATTAGCTAATGATAGTAAATACTCTCTATCTCCTTTTTCTTCATCAAGCTTCTCTAGAAAGAGGTCTGCATTTGTTGCCTCAACACCACCCATGCTTTCACTCCTTGCAATCTGGTTTCCATGCCTATGGTTCTAGTAATCTATACAATCTGAAGTCCTCAATGACCCCTTGGTGGCAGAATCCCTGGGTCTTTGCTCAGTTGTCATTCTCTAGAGTGACCCCTTCTTTAACCGCTATCTTCCATTCCAGAATATTTCCTTTGCGTGCTTTCCTGTCACCCCTGAGACTCCCCAAGTTCTCACCTAACTCTCCTTCCATTCCCCACCTCCTCACTGTAGGCAGTCCTCAAGTTCTGCACTCCATCGTTTTCCCTTCTCTCTTCACATGTGCTCTCTCTCCTCTGATAATGTCACCCAGCCACATGAGCTCCATTGCACATGGATAATTCCAAACTCCATTTTTAGAATCCTCACTTTTCCTCAGGTCCTCCAGTATCTAGAATTTGATTGAGGAAATTCTTTGATACATGACCTTGGTACTTAGGTATCAATCACATTTTTAATTTTCTATATTTTATGATGCTTTGACATCTGGAGCCTTGCTGATTTGAAAGACACTATCCCTCCCAGGGCTAACTCATCTCAAGAGATAGCAAACTACTTACCAGTGAGCATGCCTTTTATGTACAAACCAACCAACTCCAGGTTCTCACTCCAATCTGTCTCTTACCAGGCTCCGGCTGCCCAGGATACTATTCCCCTGCCCTAAATCACATGGCCAGAGGAGCCTGATGGCCTACAGACCATGGGGGTCACAAAGAGTTGGACATTACTTAGCGACTGAGAACACACACATGCATGTATGGCCTAAATCATCCCAAGGCCAGGTGCTAGACAACTAGATACCATTAATTATACTCATTAACAAATCCTAGCCTCCTCAGCTGCTCACCTTGCCTCTCCCATTCCTTTCCTTGTGGAGATGGCAGTAGCACCCCACTCCAGTACTCTTGCCCGGAAAATCCCATGGATGGGGGAGCCTGGTGGGCTGCAGTCCATGGGGTCGCTAAGAGTCGGATATGACTGAGCGACTTCACTTTCACTTTTCACTTTCACGCATTGGAGAAGGAAATGGCAACCCACTCCAGTGTTCTTGCCTGGAGAATCCCAGGGACGGGGAGCCTGGTGGGCTACCATCTACGAGGTCGACTCTATAATAGAGGCTTTTGCCCAGGCTCTCCCCTCACTTCTTCTGCCTCCTGACCAACCCTGGTCTTTTACCATACAGATCTGAGTGGGCTTCCCAGGTAGCTCAGTGGGTAAAGAACCTGCCTGCAACCCACAGGAGACATGGATTCGACCCCTGGGTCAGGAAGATTCCCTAGAGAAGGAAATGGCAAGCCAATCCATTATTCTTGCCTGGGAAATCCCATGGACAGTGGAGCCTGATGGGCTACAGACCATGGGGCCGCAAAGAGTTGCACAAAATTGAGCACAGCACACCTGAGTGACACACCATAATTCCTGCCTCTAGAAACCTATGAGTACAAAAGTTTTTCCTTCATAACAATCATCCCCATATCTGGGTGTCTTACCATACATGATTAAAACAAATTCAGAGTATGTTTTGAAACATAATTGAACCTATGTTTCTGAAAAGAAACTTTACATCCTCCAATGCTTTTATATTACTATCATGACCCTTAAAGTCAATAAGAGTCAAACCTTCAAAGCCATTTTCAGCATTTCCTTCTCTCTTGCCACATACATTTACCACTTGTACAACTTCAGAAATTATCTCTACACAATTATACCTGCCTCCTTTCTATTGCCACAGCCCTGATGTGATCGTCCACTCTCTCCACTGAGATTATTATAATAGCCTCCCAACCAAGCCTCCCATTCTCTGCCTCTCCCAGATCCAACCTATCCTACAAAATGGGACCAGATTTATTTTCCAAAAGTCAGTTCTAATCACGTTGCCTGCCTTTCCAAAAAACTACAGTAACTCCTCATTCATGGTTCACTGCGTAAAAATTATATCCTTCAAAAGATATATTCCAAGAGACTGAAGACCCAAAAGAAATCAATTAATTGTTATTTTTTTCCTTAAAAGCTAAAGGAAAAAAAACAGAATTAATTGAATGAATATCATTAGTATCTATTGCCATTCTCCATTTTTGTTAAAATATTGCATTACCATAAATGGAACACAATTATAAATACCAATAATCATATATCTCCAATCACATACTGAAGACAGAGGTAGAAACACTTTGTTAAGGATGATCAGAAAGTGACACTGTTAGGGGTAAGAGGTCAGAGCACCTCCTACCTTTCCTGGTTATGAAGTCATAAAGAGTGATTTTGGGGTTTTGTCCATATTCACTGATTCCACATTTCTAGGAAAACTATTATTCTTCTTGAGTATAAACTTTTTATCCCACAGTCTAGAGGTAATCTTGCACTCAAATATTAATACCATAGACCTAGTCCAAAATTTATATTATAATATCAAAACAGGGGAACATCTGTTCACATGAAAATGAATAATGGCCTGTGATATAGTCTTCCAGAGGAGTGTAGATCGACAACAGGTTCTAGCTAACAATTTGTCCATGTTGGCTTGACAATAAAACCATACATAGTAATATGGTAACGCTTAAGTCCTTTAAAGCAGGAAACATGCATATGCTTATATAGTATATGTTATAAAAGAAATCCCTACAACCAAGCTAGACATTTGTTTTCCTTTTTCCTTGGTATTAATTTTTTTCCCCTAGCCAGACAGAGGGTGGTATTGGTTATAAATAATTTGTAGTAAAGCTTTGCCTTTTATAAGAGAATAAGAAATACATGATAAACAATGTATAAGCTATGATGTATGCAGAGCACATTCCAGATTGAAAAGAACAAAACATGTCCCACCAACTTCCCCATCCCAAGTTCAAAGATTTGTGCATTACTGTAACAAACTACTGTTGTGAAGAGTTGTTGCATGATGTTACTAAGTGAGAGAGAGTCGCACTATGAGATAATAAAGTAGAAATCTATGAAATGGAATTGTTCCAAAGGCTGGTGATGCCTGGATCTGTCCTGAGGTATTTGATGCTCCAAATATTTTCAAAGGGGCCCTCAACATCAGTACAGGTTCCTGTCTGCCATTTCAGTATTTTGTGATCACTCCTTGGGGTGTGCTAAGGAATTTCACAGTCAAAACAATTGTTTGACCATATGGTTCCTATCTCAGAAAATACAAACTAAAAATTCAGATCAACTAAAGTGAAAAATTTAAAGCAGCAGGCATTTGAGTATAGTTCTTTCCAAATGATATTTTACAATGATTGCATATCATAAAGGCAGAACTCACTTGAGTGAAGGAAAATATGAGACTTCTCTCATGATTATTATGTGCACTACTGGTGATTTTATTTATTAATATAGAGTATTTCTCTTATTTCAGCAAGCTGTCTTATCCTGTCTTAAAACACAGACTTATATTGATTCATATTTTAAAAGAAGACGGAAGGTGGGGTGGAAGGAAGAAAAAATGGAGGGAGGGAGGGGAGATGGGAGGAAGGTAGAAAGAAAGGGAGAGATATCATTATACCAAAGTAATAAAAACAGGTTTTTCCCTATTTGTAAAATTTAATTAACATCAATCCATTTAATTTCATTGAGCACTTTGCATTGTGAAAAATTATATATAATAAAGGTAAGTGAAATAAAAGCTGAAATCATCATTTTTCCCTTCAAAGTTTAGCCTGGAAATTGGAGAGACCTACAGAAAAGTGGAAAGAAATTGTACTCTATGGGGTAATCAGCATAAAGTAAAAGTCCCATGAAGCACAAAAAGGGACAGTAAGGATTTCTGGGCAACGGGCTCCCTGAGACTAGTTTCTAAGAACATGAAAAGGCTGACCTGGTGAGCAGAGAAGAAGGTGGGCTTTTCAGGCAAGGGAGAAGCAAGCACGAAGCCTGGAACTGTATGTGAGAGAGGGCGCTCTTGGAGGCATGGTGGGTGGGTGATGGGTCTTTGAGGAAGTGTGGGTCTTGGACTGAGAGCACTGTTCCTCAAAGTACATGAGGACTGCCGAGGACAAGTTCCTCAAGGCATATCCCACAACCACCCACGCATCCTTTCAGATCAGATCCGAAGTGGTTATGAGCCCTCCAACGTATTAAGATCACCGGAGAAGCTTTTAGAAAAAAATCCTTCCTCAGTCCCAGCCTCAGAGATTTTGACCCAATGGGCCTCAGCTGGATTCTGAGCACACTCTCTCCCCAGACAAGTCTAATGTTCAACCAAGGTCAAGGATCAACAGTGGGGCAGCTGCATTTTAACAAGCTCCCAGGTGATTCTGATGCTCATTCCCTTTCTATAATTGTGCCCCAAGGTTCGGCGCAGCACAAGTTAAGCGATATTCACCACAGCAATTGTCCTCCAAGTATAGTCTCTGGAGCAGCAGCGTCAACATGGCCTGGGCTGATGTTAACAATTCAAATTCTTCAACCCCGATCTAGACTGACTGGGTGAGAAACTGCACGGGGGGAGCCCAGCAACTGGTGCTATTACAACTCTGCAGGAGATTCTGATAAACTTCAGTTTAAGACCCACTCAGTGAAGAGAGACTGCTGTATTGGGTGTGCATGTTGTGTGGCAAGGGGAAAGGAGGGCAGGCTCCTCTGTCCATGAGATTCTCCAGGCAAGAATACTGGAGTGGATTGCCATTTCCTCCATCAGGGGATCTTTCCAACCCAGGAATCAAACCCGCATCTCGGTCTCCTGCTTTGGCAGGTGGATTCTTTACCATTAGTGCCACCTGGCAAGCTCACAGCGGTAAGCCTAGTGTGAGAAACAGCATCGTTATGGATGGATTGGTTTTCTTATGAGGGAATGGGCTAGCAAGCTCTATTTAGAACAGAGAAAAACATACCAGGATACAGAGTCATGTGAATTAATTCAGCCCAAAAGCCAGTAAACTTTGGATATGACTTTAACCACACCCTTTATCTTCTTATTTGGGCAGCTTCAATATTTTTATAGAATAGATTTCCAGACTTGGCTACAGGTATAACATCCCTTCAGTACACAGAATACTAAAAAAAAAAAAAAAAAAAATGACCTAGAAGGAGCAGCTACCTCTAGCTTAAATGTATCTTCAGACAAAACTCATGTCATAAATACTAGTTTGGAAATTGCAGCACATAACTGTTAATTTGAGCAGACCTCCCCAAATAAACCTAATGGGAATATGGGGCCACAACCTGACAGTTTCTCCAAGGAGATCGATGTATTTTAAAAAGCAAAATAACCCTTATTTTCAGAGGTAATGTTGCTTATTTCAGTTCAGTTCAGTCACTCAGTCGTGTCCGACTCTTTGCAACCCCATGAATCGCAGCACGCCAGGCCTCCCTGTCCATCACCAACTCTGGGAGCTAACTCAGACTCACATCCATCGAGTCCGTGATGCCATCCAGCCATCTCATCCTCTGTCATCCCCTTCTCCACCTGCCCTCAATACCTCCAAGCATCAAAGTCTTTTCCAATGAGTCAACTCTTTGCATGAGGTGGCCAAAGTACTGGAGTTTCAGCTTTAGCATCATTCCTTCCAAAGAAATCCCAAGGCTGATCTCCTTCAGAATGGATTGGTTGGATCTCCTTGCAGTCCAAGGGACTCTCAGGAGTCTTCTCCAACACCACAGTCCAAAAGCATCAATTCTTCAGTGCTCAGCCTTCTTCACAGTCCAACTCTCACATCCATACATGATCACTGGAAAAACCATAGCCTTGACTAGACGAACCTTAGTCAGCAAAGTAATGTCTCTGCTTTTGAATATACTATCTAGGTTGGTCATAACTTTTCTTCCAAGGAGTAAGTGTCTTCTAATTTCATGGCTGCAGTCACCATCTGCAGTGATTCTGGAGCCCCCAAAAATAAAGTCTGACACTGTTTCCACTGTTTCCCCATCTATTTCCCATGAAGTGATGGGACCGGATGCCATGATCTTCGATTTCTGAATGCTGAGCTTTAGGCCAAGTTTTTCACTCTCCACTTTCACTTTAATCAAAAGGCTTTTTAGTTCCTCTTCACTTTCTGCCATAAGGGTGGTGTCATCTGCATATCTGAGGTTATTGGTATTTCTCCCAGAAATCTTGATTCCAGCTTGTTTTTCTTCCAGTCCAGCATTTCTCATGATGTACTCTGCATACAAGTTAAATAAGCAGGGTGACAATATACAGCCTTGACGTACTCCTTTTCCTATTTGGAACCAGTCTGTTGATCCATGTCCAGTTCTAACTGCTGGTCCTGACCTGCATACAGATTTCTCAAGAGGCAGGTCAAGTGGTCCTTCTCTTTCAGAATTTTCCACAGTTTATTGTGATACACATAGTCCAAGGCTTTGGCATGGTCAATAAAGCAGAAATAGATGTTTTTCTGGAACTCTCTTGCTTTTTTGATGATCCAGCAGATGATGGCAATTTGATCTCTGGTTCCTCTGCCTTTTCTAAAACCAGCTTCAACATCAGGAAGTTCACGGTTCACATATTGCTGAAGCCTGGCTTGGAGAATTTTGAGTATTACTTTGCTAGCATGTGAGATGAGTGCAATTGTGCGGTAGTTTGAGCATTCTTTGGCATTGCCTTTCTTTGGAACTGGAATGAAAATTGACCTTTTCCAGTTCTGTGGCCACTGCTGAGGTTTTCCAAATTTGCTGGCATATTGAGTGCAGCACTTTCACAGCATCATCTTTCAGGATTTGAAACAGCTCAAGTGGAATTCCATCACCTCCACTAGCTTTGTTCATACCAATGCTTTCCAAGGCTCACTTGACTTCACGTTCCAGGATGTCTGGCTCTAGATCAGTGATCACACCATCACAATTATCTGGGTCATGAAGAACTTTTTTGTACAGTTCTTCTGTGTATTCTTGCCACCTCTTCCTAATATCTTCTGCTTCTCTTAGGTCCAGACCATTTCTGTCCTTTATCTAGCACATCTTTGCATGAAATGTTCCCTTGGTATCTCTAATTTTCTTGAAGCAATCTCTAGTCTTTCCCATTCTGTTCTTGTTGTCTATTTCTTTGCATTGATCACTGAAGGAGGCTTTCTTATCTCTCCTTGCTATTCTTTGGAACTCTGCATTCAGATGCTTATATCTTTCCTTTTCTTCTTTGCTTTTCACCTCTCTTCTTTTCAAAGCTATTTGTAAGGCCTCCTCTGACAGCCATTTTGCTTTTTTGCATTTCTTTTCCATGGTGGTGGTCTTGATCCCTGTCCCCTGTACAATGTCACGAACCTCATTCCATAGTTCATCAGGCACTCTATCAGATCTAGGCCCTTAAATCTATTTCTCACTTCTACTGTATAATCATAAGGGATTTGATTAGGTCATACCTGAATGGTCTAGTGGTTTTCCCTACTTTCTTCAATTTAAGTCTGAATTTGGTAATAAGGAATTCATGATCTGAGCCACAGTCAGCTCCTGGTCTTGTTTTTGTTGACTGTATAGTGCTTCTCCATCTTTGGCTTCAAAGAATATAATCAATCTGATTTTGGTGTTGACCATCTGGTGATGTCCAAGTGTAGAGTCTTCTCTTGTTGTTGGAAGAGGGTGTTAGCTCTGACCAGTGCATTTTCTTGGCAAAACTCTATTAGTCTTTGCCCTGCTTCATTTCGCATTCCAAGGCCAAATTTGCCTGTTACTCCAGGTGTTTCTTGACTTCCTACTTTTTATTCCAGTCCCCTGTAATGAAAAGGACATCTTTTTGGTTTTTAGTTCTAAAAGGTCTTGTAGGTCTTCATAAAACTGTTCAACTTCAGCTTCTTCAGCGTTACTGGTTGGGGCATAGACTTGGATTACTGTGATATTGAATGGTTTGCCTTGGACAAATAGAGATCACATTAGCAGGATAAAAAAGACCAGAAGAACCTTACATTCACTTCATGTTTTGCCATAAAATAAGTTCACATACAGTTTCACAACCAAATTGAGAAGGAAAATTTTTACATTTTTCAGAACTTATTGACACTCAGAATAATGGATAAATGATTGAGAACCTGTGGTATATCTTCCTTAAAGGAGTTTTCAATACTATTAGGTTACTAAATCCAAAATCCTCACATCTAATGAGCAGCGTCCAAAAAAGCATTTAAGTCCATTTGCTCAAATCATAGAAGGGCATAAATTATTTCAAACTCTGCTATCACACTTTAGATTTGTATTGATAATACAAAAACATGTGTATGAGTGATGGTTTTTATTGTGATGATATGAAACACTGTCAAGTGAGAATAAAATGTAACTCACCAACTTATTTAAAAAGCATTTTCCAGGGTTGATAGAAAAGTTAGAGTAAGTTATTTGTTTGTTATTTGAAGAAAGCTATTTGTAGAAAATAAGACTTCAAAAAAATCACTTTAATTTTAGCTCCTAAAAACTGTTAAAAGGTAATCACTGGGCATAATTCTAGCACACTCACTTTTTTTTTTTTTTTTTTGAGATGGTTTAGAAGAGAAAGCTCTTCAGAACCTGCCAGGGCCCCAAGTACTATAATACTTGGTTGAGGAATAGGGCAGTCAGATGGATGGATGCAAACATTTCACATGATCAAAATGGAAGAGAGTGTGCTAGGATTTTCTTGGTATTATTATGGATAATGTTCCTAGCTAGTTACATTTTGGACTTTCTCAACTATCTACCTCCACTGGAGAAGGGATAGACCAGTATTTTGGGGTTTCCCTTGTGGCTCAGCTGGTAAAGAATCTGCCTGCAATTCTTGAGACCTGGGTTCAATCCCTGGGTTGGGAAGATCCCCTGGAGAAGGGAAAGGCTACACACTTCCGTATTCTGGGCTGGAGAATTCCACGTCCATGGGGTTGCAGAGTCAGACACAACTGAGTGACTTTCACAACTATACACTTATGCTCAGAATATCTTTGTGATAATTGTGTAGGGATCTCATAGGCATTTATTCACTCATGAACCTTTATTTATTAAAGTAATGATTGTGTGCCAGAAAGAGTACTAGGCCCTGGAGATACCATGGGGAATAAGAAGGCTTGCTGCTGCTGCTAAGTCACTTCAGTCATGTCCGACTCTGTGTGACCCCATAGATAGCTTAGTTCTGTTTATAATACAGTGGAGAGATGTAAACTGTCCTGCAGAAAATGAATTGAAGTTAGAAAAAAATAGTAGTTTTTGGTTGCCACAGACATCACATTTTCTTAACTTGCTCTGCATGCCTTGACATGATTTGGGATTTTTACCTTTGGATGAGGTGAGCACAGAATGCAGCTAATAAAAATAACTACCATTTATTAAGCATTTTGTACCAAGCCCTTTGCTAAAGCTCAGCTACATAATTATTTCATATTATCCTCACAACAATGCTGTTAGGCAGGTAAAATTATTGTTCCTAATTTACCATTTAGAAAACCAAAGATCAGAGAGGATAAAGAACATTTTCACACAACTAACTACAAGCCTGTGCATGCGTGCTAAGTCACTTCAGTCATATCCAACTCTGACCTTCAGGCTCCTGTCCAACTCTGACCTTCAGGCTCCTGTCCATGGGATTCTCCTCGCAAGAATACTAGAGTGAGTTGCCATGACCTACGCCAGAGAAGCTTCCTGACCCAGGTATTGAACCTGTGTCTCCTAACCCTCTGCATTAGTAGGCAGGTCCCTTACCACTAGCACCACCTGAGAAGCCCAAGTATAGGCCTGTGCTGTGCTGTGCTTAGTTGCTCAGTCATGTTCAACTCTTTGAGACCCCATGGCTACAGTCCTCCAGGGTCCTCTGTCCATGGAGATTTTCCAGGCCAGAATACTGGAGTGGGTTTCCATGCCCTCCTCCAGGGTATATTCCCAACCCAGGGATTGAACCCAGGTCCCCCACATTGCAGGTTGATTCTTTACCAACTGAGCAACCAGGGAAGCCCATGTACAGGCCTATAATCCCTTAATTATTATTCCAAAATCCAAAAAGCTCTGTAAACCAAATATGTTTTTCATAGTCACTTAGCATCAAATCTTATACTGCTCTATATAGAGTCTTTATATTTCTCACTTAAGAAGAAATTTCCTACATTCAAACAATTCCTTACAGAAGTAGTGATGTACTTGATTAAGGAGTACAGTCTAGAGCCTGCTGGGATTATTATATAATACATAACATATGCACTGTATTATCTTTCTAAAATAAGAATAATTATAATTTATGACAGAGAAGGCAATGGCACCCCACGCCAGCACTCTTGCCTGGAAAATCCCATGGATGGAGGAGCCTGGCAGGCTACAGTCCATGGGGTCGCTAAGAGTCAAACACAGTTGAGCAACTTCTCTTTCACTTTTCACTTTCATGCTTTGGAGAAAGTGAAAGTGAAGTCGCTTAGTCATGTCCAGACTCTCTGCGACACCATGGACTGTAGCCTACCAGGCTCTTCCATCCATGGGATTTTCCAGGCAAGAATACTGGAGTGGGTTGCCATTTCCTTCTCCAGGAGATCTTCCCAACCCAGGGACTGAACCCAGGTCTCCCGCATTGTAGGCAGATGCTTTACCGTCTGAGCCAGAAGGAAATGGCGACCCACTCCAGTATTCTTGCCTGGAGAATCCCAGGAACAGAACAGCCTGGTGGGCTGCCGTCTATGGGGTCGCATAGAGTCAGACACGACTGAAGTGACTTAGCAGCAGCAGCATAATTTATGAAACACATCTAAGAATCTTAGGTAAGAAAAGTAGAATTCTAGCTTATTCATCTCCAGGTTATTCTCACCAACAAATCTTCATAAACTTTTTAACAAGCTTGTGGTACTCGGGTGCCATGTAATTTATCATCAAACATAGAAGGCACTATTAATAATTACTCAGGGACAGTGAACGAAAATTAGGACTATTTCAGGCAAACCAGGATGTATATAGGCCACCCCACTTTAGTGGCCATGTGGCTACAAAAAAAAGTATAAATGCCCATTAATTATGGTGAAATCTCTGCATCTCATCTGGACAGAATTTGCCACTTCAAGGAATGTGAGGACCTCTACTATAATCTTTCAGAAGCTTTTAAGAAAGCTCTTAGGTTTTAGAAAGCTCCCTCTGGCCTAATGCGGATGCCCCATGAGTGTGAAAGTAAGTATAGCTACAAGGAGGTTACAATTTACATTAGGCAGAATGGGATAAAAACTTAAAAGAATAGGTACAGACCACACTCAATGGAAAGCAATCAATCGATTTTCCAATAGATAATTGAGAACTCAGGACAACTGCCAGTTTTATGATTTGCAAACTTGAAACATGACTTTTTGAAATAGGGACCACAAGAAACAGCAGCTGTGTGGAAAATAGCCTGAGATTGTCAATTTTGAGGTGTCTATGAAATATTTCAAACTCTACTAGCAGAAAACTTTAAACATAATTAGGTAAGAAACTAACCCAAATCCACAAGGACCTGGTACAATGCTTTAAACATGGCTAATGCTAAATCAATATTTTTGTCTATTGTCTGCAAGTATTCCTGAGGTTTTGATTTCCCAGAATAATTAGCCCTAGTCAGGGATTATTTATCTGTTAACTTTGACATGTTTATTTTTAATTTGGCCTGGGTTTACAGGTAGAGTCCTTTTTATTTGTCTGTTTTCCTTATTTTTTTCCTTTTTTAAAAATTCTTTAATTGGAAGAAAATTGCTCTACAGTGTTGTGCTGGTTTCTGCCATACAACAATGCAATTCAGCTATAATATATACTACCAAGTGTAAAACAGATAGCTGGTAAGAAGTTGCTACATAACACAGGGAGCCCAGCCAAGTAGTCTTAATTTGCTTTTTCTAGCAAGGTAGTCCCTTTCTACTAGTACTGACCAATGGATGCATTGGCAAAATTTTGTGTTCTAACTCAGGCTTCATCTTCCTGTCATTTAAGTAAGTCTCTAATGCCAGAAAACTTTGACCCCTCCTTATATATCTGACAAAGTAAATCTGTCAAGATAAATTATGAATGATTGAATTGAGGTTGGGGAAGACTGGTCGATGTCCTATCTTGTACACTTCCAGTTGTCTCTAACTGTCACTGCTTTATTAACTGTTTTACAACTCCAATCACAGAAAATTAATAGAAATTCCAAAGATCCTTGTTTACAGAAATGCAAACGATTTGTGTCTAGTGAACATGTAATTGATTATTGCCCTATTAATAAACACCAGTTTTACATCTATTTGTAAATTGATTACAGCATTCCTGGTTGCCTAAACAGGTATGTTGCTTAAGTTCCCCTTTGAACAATGTGTAACATCTTTCTGCTTCCTTAATTAGTTAGTGAGTTAAATAAAATCTTCAAGACATTCATTTCATATTTGTATAAGAGTAACAAGTTTGCAATTATTTAAAAATTATCTTTTTACAAATAATAATGATGAAAGTGTGACTTAGTAAGAACTTACTCTGTACCTTCATATAGTTCATATTTTAATTGTCACAAATATACTCTCTGATATTTTCCAATGTTGTTATGATTATTTTACAGATAAGGAAACTTAAGCTTTACAAGGGCAAGTGGTTTGCCTGAACTCATGCAGCCTGCCTAACTCCACAGCCAAGGTTCGCATAAACTATGATACACTATCTTAGATATTTACCAATATTGACTACAAAATTTATCAGAAGTCTCAATAATAAAACTATAAACAAATATATTCCTGATTTTTATACATGATGCATATAACAGAATGCCTATAACCATATTAGTATTTTTCAAAAAAAAAGTAATCGTACAATTACCAGGTTTGACTTATTACTGGATTACAGGAAAAAATTCAAAGTCCTGGCATACAATGCCCTTCCTAAACTAATGCCTGTCTATCTTGGTGACTATAACTAGAGCTGTTTTCCACTAACTCCTGTGCTGTGAGCACACTGAAAATACAAAGCTCCTGATGTTTACACTCATGTTATTTTCTTGGCCTGGCCTGAAGGCTTTCCCCAGTTTGCACCTCTGAAATACCTATTTATACTTTAAAACTAAAAATAAGTATCACCTCCTCATGATGCATTTCCTGACTTTCTCATTGCCCTTATGTTCCAGCAGCATCCCATACAATAGCAAACTTTGCTATAGTATGACATTTTCTTTCGACTATCCGTGTAGTTGTTTATTTTTAACCACTTTGGGAAGAAAAAGATTGGATTTCTTTTATAATCTTAAAACTTAGAGCAGTACTTGGTGCTCAAAAAATGTTTAAGGAATGAGTTAATTAATTGAAATGATAATTTTTTTTTCTTCCTTTTAAGCTATCATTATGCTCTTAGAAACAACCATCATTTTATCGATCTTCTCTAAAGAGAAATGGAGGCTTAAGAGCCACCAAGTAACAAAGCAACAAAAACCCTTTATCTCTGCCCTTAGTATCCTATAACTGCTTTCTTATCCTTTCCTATTATTTCTCCAGAAATTATTATTTTCTGTTAAAATGCTATACATCTCATCCTCTGTCACCCCCTTTTCCTCCTGCCCTCAATCTTTCCAAGAATCAGGGTCTTTTGAGGGAAAATTATTTTTTCTCCCTTACACTGAAAATAGGAAGCAACTTTTGTTGAACCTGGTGAATCAGCTTCCATATTTTATACAATGTACAAATTAGAGATACCAAGGGAACATTTCATGCAAAGATGGGCACAATAAAGGACAGAAATGGTATGGACCTAACAGAAGCAGAGATATTAAGAAGAGCTGGCAAGAATACACAGAACTATATTAAAAGATCTTCACAACCTTCACAATCTTCATGACATTGTGTAGGAGGCAGCGATCAAGACCATGCCCAAGAAAAAGAAATGCAAAAAGGCAAAATGGTTGTCTGAGGAAGCTTTACAAATACCTGAGAAAAGAAGAGGAGCTAAAGGCAAAGGAGAAAAGGTAAGATATACCTATTTGAATGCAGAGTTCCAAAGAATAGCAAGGAGAGATGATCAATGTAAAGAAATAGAGGAATACAGCAGAATGGGAAAGACTAGAGATCTCTTCAAGAAAATTAGAGATACCAAGAGAACATTTCATGCAAATATGGGCACAATAAAGGACAGAAATGTTATGGACCTAACAGAAGCAGAAGATATTAAGAGGTGGCAAGAATACACAGAAGAACTATACAAAAATATCTTCATGACCCAGATAACCACAATAGTGTGATCAGTCACCTAGAGCCAGACATCCTGGAATGTGAAGTCAAGTGGGCCTTAGGAAGCATCACTACAAACAAAGCTAGTGCAGGTGATGGAATTCCAGTTGAGCTATTTCAAATCCTGAAAGATGATGCTGTGAAAGTGCTACACTCAATATGCCAGCAAATTTGGAAAACTCAGCAGTGGCCACAGGACTGGAAAAGGTCAGTTTTCATTCCAATCCCAAAGAAAGGCAATGCCAAAGAATACTCAAACTATTGCACAATTGCACTCATCTCACACGCTAGTAAAGGAATGCTCAAAGTTCTCCCAGCCAGGTTTCAACAGTTCATGAACCAAGAACTTCCAGATGTTCAAGCTGTTTTTAGAAAAGGCAGAGGAACCAGAGATCAAATTGCCAACATCTGCTGGATCATTGAAAAAGCAAGAGAGTTCCAGAAAAACATCTATTTCTGCTTTATTGACTATGCCAAAGCCTTTGACTGTGTGGACAACAACAAACTCTGGAAAATTCTTAAAGAGATGGGAATACCAGACCACCTGATCTGCCTCTTGAGAAACCTGTATGCAGGTCAGGAAGCAGCAGTTAGAACTGGACATGGAACAGACTGGTTCCAAATAGGGAAAGGAGTACATCAAGGCTGTATATTGTCACCCTGCTTATTTAACTTATATGCAGAATACATTATGTAAAATGCTGGGCTGGATGAAGCACAAGCTGGAATCAAGATTGCCTGGAGAAATATCAATAACCTCAGATATGCAGATGACACCATCCTATTGCAGAAAGTGAAGAACTAAAGAGCCTCTTGATGAAAGTGAAAGAGGAGAGTGAAAAAGTTGGTTTAAAACTCAACATTAAGAAAACTAAGATCATGGCATCTAGTCCCATCACTTCATAGCAAATAGATGGGTAAACAGTGGAAGCAGTGGCAGACTTTAATTTTGGGGGCTTCAAAATCACTTCAGCCATGGTGACTACATGGCTGCAGATGGTGATTGCAGCCATGAGATGCTTGCTCCTTGGAAGAAAAGTTATGACCAACCTAGACAGCATATTAAAAAGCAGAGACATTACTTTGCCAACAAAAGTCCATCCAATCAAAGCTAGGGTTTTTCCAGCAGTCATGTATGGATGTAAGAGCTGGACTAAAAAAAAAACTGACTGTTAAAGAATTGATGCTTTTGAACTGTGGTGTGGAGAAGACTCTTGAGAGTCCCTTGGACTGCAAGGAGATCCAACCAGTCCATCCTGAAGGAAATCAGTCCTGAATATTCATTGAAAGGACTGATGTTGAAGCTGAAACTCCAATATTTTGGCCACCTGATGCTAAGAACTGACTGATTGGAAAAGACCCCAATGCTGGGAAAGATTGAAGGCAGAAGGAGAAGTGGACGACAGAGGATGAGCTTGTTGGATGGCATCACCGACTCAATGGACACAAGTTTGTGTAAACTCCAGGAGTTGGCAATGGACAGAGAGGCCTGGCATGCTGCAGTCCATGGGGTCGCAAAGAGGTGGACACGACTGAGCAACTGAACTGAACTGAACAAATGAACACTTAATTAATACTACTTCTCTATGCCATTTAGAAGTAAGGACACCATACTCAAACCAATAATGACATCAAAATTGATATCCTTAAATAATCAGTATGCTGCTTTTTTATTACTTCATTTTTGTATTATTCTACTACAAGAATATAGTAATACTCAAATGCTGTCATCAAATTTACTAAATATACTAGATCTGTATCATCTGTGCTAGTTAATTAATTGTTATCTATTTATTATTTTTGGTAGTAACATCTCAGTAGCACTTAAAACATGCTGAGCTTCACCATCTGGGCAGATATTTTATTGTTTAGAAGGATTATGTATATGTCTCTAAAAAGACCAAAGTACACATTGAAAACCAATACAAGAACTGTGTTAAAGGGAACATGCATCAATCCACTGGGAAAATGGGAGCATGTAGTGAAAATGATGCTTTATCCACACATCTGGTTTGCTAATAATATATACAAGTAAGAGTATTTCAAAACATCTTCTCTATAACAATTCTACTTAAAGAATGTCCTTGGTTTATCCAGTGGAGGTGGATGGAAGCCTGTATGGAGTCATCACATTAACCATAGATTAGGGACACGAAAGTATGGCTTTTAAAATTTTATCAATCTCACCTTTAATGTCTATCAGTTTCAGTTGATGGATCAGAGACTAGATAGGAAAGGCCCACATGATAACACTCCAAAAAGTACCCACCCACCATGCTTTTTCTATGTATTGTATATTCCTTTCATAAATGCCATAGTTTCTGGAAATAAGGGGAAAGTGATTTTCTGAGGGCATTACAATAAGCTCCAGCTCTCTGACTTTATTAATATAAGTTTGCATTTTAACATATTTTCCTATAAGTTCATCTTACTTTCAACTGTAAAAGAGCCACAAGAATACACTGACTTCAGGACATATGGCATTAAGTGCACTAGAGAGTTTGGTACTGTCCCAGAGGATCAGGACATTGGGTGCAGAAGTGCTGTGCATAAACACTTCTTTATGAAGGGAATGAAATGGGTCAGGTCTTGGTGGGCTCTGTTCTTTCATACAAATAATGGCTGCATGTTCATATGGAAAAAATAATGGAATACCTCCAATGGCACCTATCTCACAGTGTCCATGGTAGACAGTAATCATTATCTAAGTGACAGCTTATAATTAGGAAGTCACACTACAAAAAGAGCCGACATTCAAGTATCTAACATCTGGAACATTAACATGATTTTTGTAGTTTAAGGTTTTACCCACTAACATAAAAATGCAAGTGTGAAATTTTGAAAGGAAACATTTCACTTATTAGTAGCTATCTTCAGGTTGGTGGAGTCTCAGTCCCAACAAAATGATGGTCAGAGAGTTAAAAGAAAATTTGGGTGAGGAGAGGGGGTACACGAAGTTCAAAATGAAGGTGGAACAAGGGAAAGCTAGTCTGATTAGTGACTCTATTTCAAATCTTGGAAACTGTAAAAGAACTCTCATGTGTAGGAAATAACACCCATTCAGAGAAAGAATTATCATCACAGGCTCATTCAGGGTCCCAAGTAAGCACAGCACCAGATTTGAGCCCAGAATTTATAATACAGACAGACCCAATGAAAAGAAATCAGTGGGTCTAAAGAGAAACACGTCACTTTCTTCCCTCATTCAACCTCTTTATCCCGCTTATCTTACTTCTTCCTTCCTTCTTGCTTTCTTTGCTTTCTTTCTTCACTATGTATTCATTGGAGTTTAGAGGAAGTATATATTAGGTTGAAGCAAATATAATTACAGTTTTGGACCATGAACTTTAAAATCATTTTAACTAGGCTCAACACATCTTTATTAACCAAAATGGGAACCATTACAATCAATACATTTTTGCCAACAAGAAATAAGTTTGCTTAATCCTGTAGCATTAAAATCCATGCTTCAGTATTCAACAAACATTTGGAAAGCATTTTCTGCCTCCTGCTGGTTGTGGAAGGATATTCCCCACAAAAAGTTGTTGAGATGCTTGAAGAAGTGGTGGTCGGGTGGGAGAGGTCAGGTGAATATTGCAGATAAGGCAGAAGTTTTTAGCCCAATTTGCCCAACTTTTGAAGCACTGATCATGCAATGTGCAGTCAGGTGTTGTCGTGGAGAAGAACTGGGCTCTTTCTGTTGACCAATGTTGGCTGCAGGCACTGAGGTTTTCAGGGCATCTCATCAATTTGCTGAGCATACTTCTCAGATATTGTGGTTTCTCTGGGCTTCAGAAAGCTGTAGTGGATCAGACTGACAGCAGACACCAAATAGTGACCATGACCTATTTTGGGTTTGAGTTCAGCTTTGGGAAGAGGTTTGTGGCATCATCTCAGTCCACCCGCTGAGCTGGTCACTGCTGGTTGTCATATAAAATCCACTTTTCAGTCACATATCACAATCCAATCAAGAAATAGTTCTCATTGTTGCATGGAAGACAACATTTCAAAATGACAATTTTTTTGATTTGCAGTTAGCTCATGAGGCACCCACTTACTGAGCTTTTTCACCTTTCTAATTTGTTTCAAATGCTGAATGACTGTAGAGTGGTTTGTATTGAGTTTTTAGGAAACTTCTTGTACAGTTGTAAGAGGATCAGCTTTGATGATTGCTCTCGATTGGTCATTGTCAACCTCTGATGCCAGCCACTGTGACCCTCGTCTTCAAGGCTCTCGTGTCCTTTGCATAACTTCTTGAACCACCACCACACTGTATGTTTGTTAAGAATTCCTGGGCTTTTGATGTTGTGAGTTATCTTTGCTGTTTTACAGACCATTTTGAACTCAAATATAAGAAAATCACTCAAATTTGCTTTTTTGTCTAACATCATTTCCATAGGCTAAAATAAATGGCAAGTAATGTCATTAGCAAAAAAACATAAAGAGAGAAATGCACATTAAAATGATAGATAAGGTAACCACATTTATTTAGAATGCATTCCAATATCAAATGGCAAATTTCAACAATGTGAAAAATGCAATTACTTTTGCACCAAACTAATAGTTGCTTCAGGCAGCTGTCTAAATCATATCAGTTTTTCAAGAGTAAATGCTTTGAATGCTGGTTTAGAGGTGTGCACAATCAGATATTTTGAATATCTAAAATTGTATAAACTAAAATGAAATTGTCAGGGGAGTGTGTAATTTCCTCAGTTCTGTCGCTCCGCCACAGCAAAAATTTGAAGCGACAGAATGACCAGTGTTACAGCTCCATGTTACAGCTCAGTTTTATTTGACAAGCAAAGGAAAATACATCCTCAAGGCAAGAGAGTGAGCCAACCCAAAAGATGTGAAGAGAAGAGAAACGAAGGCCCAGCTCAGTTTTGGCTCTTCTTTTTACATGTTTTTTTTTTTTTCCCCTCCCCCTGAGCCTGCCCTGTGTAAACTGGGCTAGCCAGGAGGGCTGTTTGTTTTACCTGAGGTTCTCACTTTGGTCCTCGGGCCTTCCTTTATTCTATTTTCCCGAGCTTTTCCCTTCTTTGTCTTTTAGCCACTGCCATTCTGGATTCCTTTCTACTATTCTAACTACTTAACAAAATGAAACTCTGTGAAGCCATCCCCTAAATACTGAAAATAAGCATTATAATGTCTCAATGCAAGTAAGGGAGCTGATATGCATTTCTAGCAGCTAATTAGGTAATGTGAGTAGAAAGAGCACACAGTGAATTTAGAGCTCATTTCAAAAACTGGGTAGACTTCAGTGCATCAGTGCTTCTAGGGAGCTTATCTCTAAAATACAGATGTGAAACCTAAAAGAATTTGATAAACCCTTTCTAGGCTCTATATTAAGAAAGGGACATTTCTTTTACTAAAGGCAGAGAATAAAAAGAATATACAAAGATTATGTGCATATACATACACATAAATGTATAGATCTGGAGTGGGAAATGGCAACCCACTCCAGTATTCTTGCCTTGAAAACCCCATGAACAGAAGGACCTGAAGGTTTACGGTCCATGGGGTTTCAAAGAGTCAGACATGACTGAGCATACACACACACACACTGACACGTATAGATACATATGTGTGTGTGTGTATACATACATATATGCATATATGTGTGTTTGTGATATGTCTATACCTCTATCCCCATTCTGAGTTTTAGGAGAAAGAGCTGCCCCATAGCTTTAGCCATGCCATTAAGACTTGGCTATATTGCCATTTTCGTCATGAATATTCATTTCTTTAGGGAGAAAAATTTGCACACACTGCTGACAAAAGGGAGCCAGCTGGTGAGACACATCATCCAAAAGAACAAATGGGCCTTACAGCATTGTGGACAGACTTTTCAACCTAGAATTGTAACTACATCTATGGCGTCTGAATGGCAGATGAGTTTGTACTTACTTGCGAACTAAAGGGGTTCAAAACATTCCACCTCAAAGTATGCCATTCTGGCACAGGATGAGTTTGAACTGAAGGCAACTGAGAAAAAGTAGAGACAGGCTGGAGCTCTCTGCCTTATCCATATCTATTTATAAACAGAACACAAATGCCTCTTGTGAAGGTGCCCTTGCCCCTTTCCATTACCAGGAAGGGAAAAACAATCTTATTACTAAAGACAAGATGGTACCAAAGGTCTACTTGAACAAGCCTTACCCTTATTTTCCATTAATTGACCCATACATTTGCCTTCTGATAATGTGCCATTTGTAGAAGTTCAAAATCCTATTCCCTTATCTTATCACTTCTCTACAAGGTTATTCGTCACTAAGATGCTATACAAGCGCAAGTTCCAATCTTTTGAGTTATCTTTCTCTTAGTACTCCTGTGTGAATGCACAATGAGCATATTCATAAACTCCTGTTTCTTTTCTCTTGTTAAACTATGTTTTGCCAGTCTAATTTGCAAGGCCTCGGTCAATGAACCTAAGGTGAGTAGAGGGAAATACTTTTTCTTCATGTGAATCCCACTGGGTCCTATGCTATCTATTTATCAAAATCTTAAAAACAGAGATGTTGACAACTAGAGCTCTTATTGGTGAGGAAAGTTGAAAGTCAAACATAAAAGAAGAGAATGGGAGCTTCAGCTTCCTGTAAGTACTCACCAAAAACTTCTGGCTACATAGCTAACGTCATCCAGTGACAAAATTAATCTTCTAGTAGCTGGAAACAATTTCTCCATTTAACACACTAAAGGTTCTTCTGTGCATTTAATGATTATTTCAGGAGATAATAAAGCATCCTTCCCTCCCACAAAATACATCATGAATGTATCAGAAGCTTGACAAACATTAATTCCTTATATTCTCATGACAGTAGTGTAACACACTATAATCACTCCCACTTTACAGATAGGAAACTTGAGGCTTAACACAAATCACACAGCTTGCAAGTGGTAGGGTTAATATAGCCTCCTTGGTTATATTCTGGGTTCAGTTTCTGACTACCTCAATAAAGTGGATATCACATAAAGTGAGTCACTAATTTTTTGGTTTCCTGGTGCATATAAAAGTTATGTTTATACTATAATGAAGTCTGTGATAGATTTCCTTTTCTTGGGCTCTAAATCACTGCAGATGGTGACAGCAGCCACGAATTCTGAAGACAGTTGCTTCTCAGCAGGAAAGCTATGACAAACCTAGACAGTGTGTGGAAAATAAGAGACATCACTCAGTCAACAAAAGTCCTTATAGTCAAGGCTATGGTCTTCCCAGTGGCCATATATGATTGTGAGAGGTGGACCATAAAGAAAGCAGACCATCAAAGAATTGATGCCTTCAAACTGTTGTGCTGGAGAAGACTCTGGGGAGTCCCTTGGACAGCAAGCAGATCAAACCAGTCAATCTTAAAGGAAATCAACCCTGATTCTCATTGGAAGGAATGATGCTGAAGCTGAAGCTCCAGTATTTTGGTCACCTGATGCAAACAGCTGACTCATTGAAAAACACCCTGATGCTGTGAAAGATTGAGGGCAGAAGTAGAAGAGGGCATCAGAGGATGAGATGGCTGGATGGCATCATCATTGCAATGGACATGAACTTGGGCAAACTCTAGGAGATGGTGAGGGACAGAGAGGCCTGGCATGCTGCAGCCGTGGGGTCGCCAAGAGTCAGACATGACTGGGAGACTGAACAACTACAACATACTATAGTCTATTAAATGTACAATAGCATTATGTTAAAAAAAAATGTATATACCCTAATTACAAAATATAAAATAAAAAATTACTAAAATAGTAGTATCAGAAATCATTCATCACAGATCACCATATCCAATGTCATAACAATGAAAAAAGTGACGCATTGTGAAAATTACCAAAACAGGACACAGAGACATGAAGTAAGCAAAGGCTGTCATTAAAAAGACTTGCTTAACACAGAGTTACCACCGACCTTTAATTTGTTAAAAACAAATGAAAAGCAAAAAAAAAAAAAACACCTCAGTATCTGTAAAGTATAGTAGGATATGTCTGTATTAAAACTGACATATGAAGTATGTCTGTATTAAAACCAGGTCCGTATAACATGTACTTCTAACCACTGCCCTGTCCATGTTGCCTACCACGCATGATAACAACTTTGCAAAGAAGATATTAGTATAATCTCTGTGTAAACTCTTTCCCACCTATCTACATCCAGCTCAGTGAATTAATCAAACTGAGAGAAAGTAAAGAAAAAGTTTTAAAGAAATTATAAAAATTGAGATTCTATTCAAATATTTCATAAAAATAACTCATCCACCCTCTTCCTCTGGCAAGTTCTCTCACTCTTTTATAGAGTCTAGTTTCCATTTGCTGAGGTTACACTTCATTACTGCAGAATTCCTTGAAAATAAAAACATCAAACATCAAAGCAGAACTTGTTTCCTGACCTATTTTTGATGATCATTGGAAACAATGAGGTTTCTATGCATTTCTCTCTCCTTTATGTTTTTCTTTGTGATTACTCCCATCTTTTGTAATCCATTACACCCCAAGGCAATTACTGCATTTGGTGAAATGCACAACTTTAAAAGGAATTTCCATGCAGAGTTACAAAAATTAAATGCCACATTTCTGAGCAAAGCACTCTTCCTTAGGGCATTGTGGATTAGCCTTTCCATGCTAACATGCTTGGATGGAGACAGTTTCTTTAGCAGTCCTAGAGTGCACTGAAAAGGCTCTGATCATAATTGTCCTTTTTAGTTTAGTCCTTTGGTGACTGCCTAAGACAAGTTACATCCTATGTGCCTCGCTTCCCTAAACACAGCTGTTGTTCATTTAGCCACTTAGCTAAGGAAGTTAGCCTTTCACAGAGATGGAAATTAAACTTAGATCAAACTGAAATTTCTCTGTGATTGTGAAGTTTTACTCACTTCTAATGAGGACCTATCAGAGCTCTGGCCTAAAGCCTTGGATTTGCAAGCCATTTGGGCCAGTTGCCACTGCCCAGAATCCACATCACTGTAAACAAAGTAACCTACCCTTCCCAACCAATGTTATATTTTGTATACATAGCCTGAAATAGCAGGAGATTTGATGAAACAGTTAAAGATTTTTGCCTTTTATGTAACTGAATGAATACTTCCAAGAATTGGATTATTATATGTCTGTGGCAATTTAAGTAAAGATACACAGAAGTCATTCACAAGTACTAAGTAAGTGAAAAGCTGATGCCACTGCGGTCATTGGCACTACCACCAAGGGCACTGGAAGGTGGGTGCCTTTGCCACATTGAGGATCACTTGGGTTGCAGGCCCTGCTGCCACAGTGGTGGGGGGATGGAGAGGAAACAGGTTGCCTGGGTGCCTCAGCCATATCTGAGTTGGTCAGGCTTGCGGGGCCACCAGCATGGCAAGGGTGATCACAGCTGGGAGTGCTGCCAAGATTGGACAGAGAAGGGCCACCGGCCTCACCCACTGCTCCCTGGAACCCCGCGGTCACAGGCATCACTCTGGCCTGGAGGCCACACTCACATGTGCTGCTCTTCCTGCTGCCACGAGGTTCTTCGGGGCTGCAGCCACAGCCTCCACAGCTAAGAGGCTGGGACTGTAGGCATCATCTCCACTCCCTGAGATCCTACCTGTCTCTAAGTTCCAGTTCATCTGCCTTCAGATGCACAGATTTGCAGATCTCTCGAGTGCCCTGCTGTGGGGGACATAGGAAATTTTGTTGAGTTAGGATATTTTAAAGATGGAAAACAATCTTTACAGAACAATATTGTATAGGAACATGGAATGTTAGGTCTATGAATCAAGGAAAATTGAAAGTATCAAATAGGAGATGGCAAAAGTTAATATTGACATTTCAGGAGTTAGTGAACTAAAATGGACAAGAATGAATGAATTTAATTCAGATGACCATTATATCTACTACTGTATACAAGAATCCCTTAGAAGAAATAGAGTAGCCTTCACAGTCAAGAAAAGAGTCCAAAATGCAGAACTTGGTTACAATCTAAAAATGACAGATTGATCTCTGTTCATTTCCAAGGCAAACCATTCAGTATCACAATAATCCAAGTCAAGTCTATGCTCCAACCACTAATGCCAAAGAAGATGAAGTTGAATGGATCTATGATGACCTACAAGACCTTCTAGAACTAACACCAAAAAAAGACTTCCTTTTCATCATAGGGGACTGGAATGCAAAAGAAAGAAGTCAAGATATACCTAGAGTAACAGACAAGTTTAGTCTTGGAGTACAAAAGGAAGCAGGGCAAAGGTTAACAGAGTTTTGCCAAGAGAACGCACAGGTCATAGCAAACACCCACTTCCAAAAACACAAGAGACTCTACACATAGACATCACCAGATGATCAATAGTGAAATCAGACTGATCACATTCTTTGCAGTTGAAGATGGAAAAGGTCTATATAGTCATCAAAAACAAGATCAGGAGCTGGCTATAGCTCAGATCATGAACTCCTTATTGCAAAATTCAGACAGACTGAAACTGAAGAAAGTAGGGAAAACCACCAGGTGATTAGGAATGACCTAAATCAAATAACTTACAATTATACAGTGGAAGTGACAAATAGATTCAAGGGATTAGATCTGATAGACAAAATGCCTAAAGAACTATGGACAGAGTTTCACAACATTGCACAGGAGGCAGTGATCAAAACCATTCCGAAGAAAAAGAAATGCGAGAAAGGAAAAATAGGTGTCTGAGGAGGCCTTACAAATAGCTGAGTAAAAAGAGAAGTGAAAGGCCAAGAGAAAAAGAAAGATATACCTGTATGAATTCAGAGTTCCAAAGAATAGCAAGGAGAGATAAGAAAGTTTTCCTCAGTGATCAATGCAAAGAAATAGAGGAAAATAATAGAATGGGAGAGGTAGAGATTTCTTTAGGAAAATTAGAGACACCAAGGGAACATTTCATGCAAAGATGGGCACAATAAAGGACAGGAAGTGTATGGACCTAATAGAAGCAGAAGACATTAAGAAGAGGTGGCAAAAATACACAGAACTATACAAAAAGATCTTAATGACTCAAATAACAATGATGGTGTGATCATTCACCTAGAACCAGACATCCTGGCGTCTGAAGTCAAGTGGGCCTTAGGAAGCATCACTAAGAACAAAGTTAATGGAGGTGATGGAATTCCAGCTGAGTTATTTCACCCTAGAAGATGATGCTGTCAAAGTGTTGCACTCAATATTCCAGCAAAATTAGAAAACTCAGCAGTGGCCACAGGACTAGAAAAGGTCAGTTTTCATTCCAGTCCCAAAGAAAGGCAATGCCAAAGAATGTTCAATCTGCCGCATGATTGCACTCATTTCAATATGCTTGCTAGCAAAGTAACGCTCAAAATTCTCCAAGCTTGACTTCAACAGTATGTGAACTGAGAACTTCCAAATATTCAAGCTGACTTTAGAAAAAGCAGAGGAACCAGAGATCAAATTGCCAACATCCATTGGATCATCAAAAAAGCAAGAGAATTCCAGAAAAATATCTACTTCTGCTTCATAGACTATGCTTAAAGCCTTGGACTATATGGATCATGATAAACTATGGAAAATTATTAAAGAGGTAGGAATACCAGACCACCTTACCTGCCTCCTAAGAAACCTATATGCAGGTCAAGAAGCAACAGTTATAACTGGACATGTAACAACAAACTGGTTCCAAATCAGGAAAGGGTATGTCAAAGCTGTATATTGTCACCCTGGTTATTTAACCTATATGCAGAGTACATAATGCAAAATGCCAAGATGGATGAAGCACAAGCTGGAATCAAAATTGCCAGGAGAAATATCAATAACCTGAGATACGCAGATGATGCTACCCTTATGGGAGAATGTGAAGAGGAACTAAAGAGCTTCTTGAGGAAAGAGAAAGAGGAGAGTGGAAAAACTGGCTTAAAACTGAACATTCAAACAATGAAAATCATGACATATGGTCCCACCACTTCATGACAAATAGATGGGGAAACAATGGAAACAGTAACAGACTTTATTTTCTTGGGTTCCAAAATCATTGCAGATGATGACTACAGCCACAAAATTAAAAGACGCTTGCTCCTTGGAAGAAGACCTATGACAAACCTAGACAGCATGTTAAAAAGCAGGGACATTACTTTGCCAACAAAGGTCTATCTAGTCAAAGCTATAGCTTTTCCAGTTGCCATGTTTGGATGTGAGAGCTGGACCATAAAGAAAGCTGAGCGCTGAAGAATTGAAGAATGAATGCTTTTGAACTGTGGTGTTGGAGAAGACTATTGAGAGTCCCTTGGACTGCAAGGAGATCAAACCAGTTCATCCTAAAGGAAATCAATCCTGAATATTCATTGGAAGGACTGATGATGAAGCTGAAGCTCCATCCTTTGGCCACCTTATGTGAAGAACTAACTCATTGGAAAAGACCTTAATGCTGGGAAAGATTGAAGGAAGGAGGGAAAGGGCACGACCGAGAATGAGATGAGTGGATGGCATCAGCAACTTGATGGACATGAGTTTGAGCAGGCTCCCAGAGTTGGTGATGGACAGGGATGGTCTGGTATGCTGCAGTCCATGGGGTCACAAAGAGTTGGACATGACTGAGCAGCTGAACTGAACTGACGTGCCAATCACTCCAGCTCATCTGTCTCCCCTGAATGGTAGGCTGCCCACTCAGCTATTTGATTTGTTTTAGTTTGCTAGGGCTACCATAACAAAATAGCACAGACTCAATGGTTAAAACAACAGAAATTTATATTCTCACCACTCTGGAGGCTAGAAATTGGAGATCAAAGTGTTGGCAGGGTTGGTTTCCTTTAAGATGTCTTTTCTCAGTTCCCTCTGTCTTTACATGGTCTTCCTTATGTGCTCTAATTTCCTTTTCCAATAAGAAATCAATTAAATTGGATGTGGAGCCACCCATTTGACATTACTTTTTCAAGACCCTAGCCTCAAGTACAGTCATCCTAGTACATTTCAAGGTACTGGAGTTAGGACTTCAGCATATGAATTTGGGAGGACACAATTCTGCCCAAGGCTGAACTAGGTACTCATTTTCTCTACCTGAATGAATAATGGGCATCTTATGACCAGCGCTGATCTTTATATCACACTCCATTCCATCCCAGTCTCCAGAAAACTTGTTTTTTTCTCACTGTTCTCCGTCTTCATTTGGCTCTATTCAATGTCTCTTCCTATCTAATACAGTACTCTCAAATACTTTCAAGAACCGCCCCCATCATGCTGTATCTCCATATATCTATTGTTTATCTCCCACTAAAATGTAAGCAGGGCAGGGATTTTTTTCTGTTCATTGTCTCATCCCCCAGCATTAGGAATAGTTGACTGATATGTAAAAGTTACTCAATAACTTGCTGCTGAATGAATAAATATAATTATAAAAACAACTCTACTAGATAGGTATGCTATTGTCTCCATTTAATAGCTAAAGAAATAAAAACTCACGGAAAAATATCCCCTGGGGTACAAAATCACCCTCAGTTGAGAACCACCAACCTGCATACTTGAAAGTTGAATCACAGAGAGCTACAGAAATATATTCAAGGCCATGAAGCTGGAGTAAGGCATTCCTGGGAATAGTGCCAAATGATCTGAATCTTAGATTCATGTTCTTTCAATAAAGCCTCTGTTTCTCTCACTATATGTTACCACATTAGATAATTAGATGGTCATTTTATTCATTCAGCTTATAATAATGATTATACTATTACATCATTAACAAACAATTTTAAAACCCTAAAAAATTAATAAAAAATTAAAACTTAGGGAAAATATGTAACTTGCCGTAAGTCATAGGGGTAGTAAGGACTGGAACAAGGATTTGGATTCAGGTAATCTCCGTCCAGACTGCTGATAAGCTATAATGTTTCAGCATGGCAAATGCTATTTTGAGAGGAGCACAGAGTATACTGGAGCCCTTAGGATAGGCTCCTAATTCAGGAATAGGAGATGACTGGTTAAAAAAAAAAAAAAGTTATGTGGAAGAGAGGCCCAGCCTGAGATAGCCTCACATATGCAGGCAAGGCAAGATCTTAAACCAGACTGATGCTCACTTATTAGTCAAATGAATGCGTAATTAACTAGACAATTAATATATACAACTAAACAAGTCAAAGCACATTATCATGGGAGAGCACTGTAACACTCAGCACTCCATTTATTCATAGAATCACTTAACCTGAAGAGAAGAATGAAGAACTGACTACCATTAACAACTGACCACATCTCCCAAGCCTATAATGAAGCTGTCAGGTGACCACTCCAGGCCAAATATATTATGATACCATTGTCAGTCAACAAGGTCATAATGATAATTAAGATCCAGTGCTAATTTCATTAGGGTCTTGGGGAAATGGTAAACAGTAGAAACTTGCAGCATAGGGCAGACCTCAAAGATTCTGTGAGGATCGTTATTAACTCCCTAGTAAAGGCAATCAAAGCCCAAGTCCTTCATAACTCACAAAGGAATACTGAACTCCAGGCATAAAGCGAGAGAGAGAGGTAAAACAGTTCTTTAAAATGAAAACCTGGTTATTTAAACTTGAATCATAAAAAAAAAAAACGAATTATTTTATTTCACCAGAGAGAAGTCATTTTAGTAATTCATCATGCCAGAATCATTTGACAATAAAAACCTATTTCTGACATTAAGTACAAAATTTTCAAAAGTTAGTGAAAATATGGAAGGTTTAGGAAAGTTGAGAAATTAAATCCTGATGTGTGCTTCTTTCTGAAATAATGCTATCTAGAGTCTGGATTAACCTGGAGGATCACTGACTTTCCCAAGAGTTGAAGCAAACGTCTGAATCCTGTCACCAGTCTAACTGAGTAGAAAGATAATAGTAGGCACTGTAGCCTATAGAAGCTAGAAAAACTGCAAGTATTATGCCCAGGTCCAGATAAATAACTATAGAAGAAGAAAGCATGCCACTAACTGGGCCAATTGATGCCATCCAAATCCAGCCTATAGAAAATTCCGTATCAATCACATGCTATTGGAAGATCACTAGACTCCCCTTGTATATTCCATATTTTTAAAACTGAGCCATTGGCACTGTACTTTATCCATTTACCATCTTGGTAAGACTAAAAAATATTCTTATGGGAAATGCTTGTCAAATTCTGTGTCAAACCCTATGTGAATATTATCTAGAATAAGACTGAATTTATAAGTTAATTTATAAGCTAAAGAAGCTACTGAATCCAGTGATCATGACGTATCTTTCTATTTAGTTCTTCTATTTACATATCCTAGAGTAGTGTTTCTCAAACTTGGCACTACTGACATTTGAGAGTAGATAATTCTTTGCTGCCCTCTGCCTTATATAATACTGCTTAGCAGTATTCATGGTCTCTACCACTTCCCAGGTGATATCAGTGGTAAAGAATCTGCTGGTCAGTGCAGGAGACGTTCAGAGATACGGGTTGGATCCCTGGGTTGAGAAGATCCCCTGGAGGAGGGCATGGCTACCCACTCCAGTATTCTTGCCTGGGAGAATCCCATGGACAGAGGAGCCTGGCGGGATACAGTCCATGGGGTCACAAAGAGTCGGACACGACTGAAACAACTTAGCGTGCATGATCTCTATCCATCTGATAGTATTAGTATGCCCTGCCCAGATGTGGCAATCAAAAATGTCTCCAAAGATTGCCAAATATTAATTGCAGTATTGTTTGTTATAGCAAAATATCAGACACAACTTTGTTGTCCGTTACTAAGAGCACAGATCAATAGACTTCGGTTTATTTTTGCAACAAAATTTTAATTCAAGAGCAAGGAGTAAAATAGAAACACTGCATCTGTCTACTGATCTATTTATAAGTGTGAATGCATCTTTAAAAACATAAACACGACTGAGCGACTGAACAGAATTGAACTGAATTTAAAAAACAAACTGTATTAGACTAGTACCATGTAGTACCATTCATATACATTTTAAGTGAAAGGGTTTCCCTGATAGCTCAGTTGGTAAAGAATCTGCCTGCAATGCAGGAGACCCCAGTTCAATTCCTGGGTCAGAAGATCTCCTGGAAAAAGGATAGGCTACCCACTCCAGTGTCCCTTGGCTTCTTTTGTGACTCAGCTGGTAAAAAATCTGCCCGCACTTGCTAAGTACTTAATAAATATCCAAACAATACTTTAAATGTGGTAAAAAAAAATTTTTTAACTTACATGGGAATGATTTCCATAAATTTCAGGATCAATAAAAATACAGTGGGGTTTTTTAGCTTAGTTCTCTCAGTCTTATTTATTTAAAAACAAATGATCTGAAAAAATTATGTGAAATATGCTTCAAGTCTTCATGGTAAACTTATGATGTATAAACCGGATAATATAAATCTGTTACATTATTTTTTGAGCACTTGAATTACTTAATAATAAAACTATAAGATATAATTATACATCAGAATAAATCCATAAACTACATTTTGAGATACCAACAAATTGAAAAGCTAAGCTTTTTCAGAAGCAATTTGTTTTCAAACATATCATCAGACCTTTTAAACAGCTTCCCTTAACACTCATGTGTTAATGAGAGCTAAGCATTTGATTCAAGTATTATTCCTCAGTTAATAATCCAAATCCTGGAAGACTCACTCACAGATCAGATGCTAGAATTACGAAAGGAGCCTTTAAACTTTCCAAATATATAAAACACTCTTGACTGACCTTAATGACATTAGAGGATTCGAACTTTGACAGAGTATTTAATATTTAATTATACCAGGTATCATGGTGAACCCTTATTCTGGAATTCTTATGTTGGCAATAAAGATCATCTCTATCAGTGGGATTAAGAGAACTGGATACACTGGCCGATTTACAAACCAGTTTTGCAATTGCTTTTGCAAATGCTAGTTTTACAAATGTCCTTCCCCAACTTCAATAAACACAATGAACTCAGAGCTGTAATCAGAACCTGGCCTTTTATCTTTTCATGGGACCTATTAATTATTCTTATTTTTCATGAAACAACTTTCCAAAGAAAAAGAATTAAAGAAAGAAAAAAATTGTCTCACACCAAGCTTGACAATCCCTAAAAAGCTGTATTTAAGTCAAAGGTCAGTTCAGATGGAAATTTCAACTTATTTTTCAATTTCTTCTCTTTTAAAAAGCCATGTGACTTAAAGCTATTCCTTTCATACAGCAAGAAAATGGAAGGTCTCAAATGATGAGAGTAGATGATAATAATCATAATTACGATAAAAGCACCATCAAGGTGCTCTCCAAGAAGATATTTTGTATGACTTCAGAGCTTGGCACAAGAAATGGAGAGGAAAAAATGTTCTTGTTATACTTACGTTCAGGCATTTGAAGCCAATCATATGCCAGTGATACAAAATAGCATGTTAGTAGGTGTCAAATTCAGAAATCTATAAGAATCTCTTAAATGGTACAAATTGAATATATTTCAAATCCTAGCAACAAAGGATGTATTTACTTCTAATCAATAGGTACTTTAGCTAGTAACAAGTGGTGTTTTTTCAAGATACGTAAATTGCTTGTTAATTTGAGTTGTTTACCTGTGTTTGAATCAATCTTCTCTACTTAACATCCAGAGAATACAATGTAGAATGTTCTTGAATTTATGACTCATAATATACAAGAGACATTTTTTACCATTTGTATTTAAGTGATTATAACTAAATCACTGCAGGGAGTAATTCTTTCAAGACCAAAGACTGTTGAGTGATGCCCACTGGGCAGAGGTCTACAGAGACACGTGAAATTCTTATACTTGGCTTCAGATTAATAATATTGGAGAGGGCCAAACAGTGTATCTCTGGCCAAGGAATCTCTTGTGCATTGTACTTTACTGAAAACAAAGGGTTGAATAGAGGATTGTCAACTGAATGTTGAGATATCCAGCATATTCCTGTGCTTCCCAAAATGCTGATATTCAAGCTAATATTCTCCAGGTAGAAAACTGAAATTTTATTTTCTGAGGAGTCTAAACTGAAATGTACTAACAGTGGAGTTCAAAACAAACAGAAATGCCCCATCAGTTTACTCTCAGTAAAACTCAGGGTTGACAATTCCAGTCTAGAAAAAGAGCTTCAATTTACTTCAGTTTTTTTTTCCCCCACAGTTAACTTCTTGATGCCCAGTTCTTGAATGTGGGCAATCAATTTAGGTCACCAGACAAATGAAGAATGTCTCAAATAATAAAAATCAAAGACCAAATAGGCAAACACTTTAACTTGGAGAAAACAAAAAACATGCAGGAAAAAAAAAAAAAACCAGCCCTGAGGAAAACAGCTAACATTTATATTCTCAAAGTAAGAAAATCTATGTACAGATTATATGTACATGAAATACAACCTTGAAGCTATAAGACTGATGTTGATGTTTTCTGATGTCCTTGACAGCAGCTCTGGATGTAGAAAATCAATGTGAAATTTTATTTTTTATTTCAATAGTTAGTTTCAAATTATTAATTAATATTTTCAAAACTCTAATTTTTTCTAAGTTTTTACAGTGTTGTTTTTCAATGTTTATATCTAGCAAATTACACCATTCAGCTTTCTTTAACATTCAGTTTTAAGGGTTTTAAATAATGTTTGTGTTTTAAAGTAATGTTTGTTTCTATTTACAACTCAATAATTAAATATCCTGAATTTCTCAAACTATACTCAGTTACATTTTAGTTGTTTTCAATTATCCAACAGATAAAACTTTTCCATGAACCTAAATAATTCTTATAGAGATAATGTATCTGCTCTAGTTACCTATAACTATATAGCAAATGACTCTAAAGCTTGTCGCTTAAAATAATCACTGAGTTCCTGGAGTCTGTGGATCAAGAACTGGGGAAAGGTAACGTGAAGATGATTTTTTTCTCTGTTCTACAATGTCTGAGGGTCTCAGCTAGGAAGGTTCAAAGCCTAGGGTTGGGGGTGGAGCAACATGCACGGGGAGAAGAAATCATATGGAGCCATTTTCACTCATATATCTGACTACTGACAACAAGTGTGAGCCAGGACCTCAGTTTGAACTAAGGTCCAGAACACCTACACAGGGCTTCTCTATGTGGCCTGGGCTTCCTCCAAGCATGGCTGCCTCCACTTTCTCACATGGGGCTCATGGCTCCCTAACCAAAATGACAGAACCAGCACAAAGCAGCATGACCTTTTCTACTCTAGATTTAGAAATCTATAGCTCCAATTCTGCTGTTTTCTGTTGATTGACTGGTCACTAGGTCAGCTTGGATTCAGGGAGAGATACAGACCCCACAGCTCAGAGAGTCTTCTAAGTAAGTCATGTCTAAATGTTTGCAACCCTTTGGACTGCAGCCTGCCAGGCTCCTCTGTCCATGGGGTTTTCCAGGCAAGAATACTGGAGTGGGTTACCATTTCCTTCTCCAGGGGACTTTCCCAGCTAGGGACTGAACCTGTATCTCCTGTGTCTCCTGCATTGCAGGTGGATTCTTTACCATCTGAGCTGCCAGGGAATGATACTCTCAATAAGAGGGATATAAAAATTTTGCAAATATATTTTTAAAAACCTCCAAAGTATTATACCTATAAATTGAACATTACCAAAGTTCTCTTAAAATGTATGCTCTATCTACATTCTTAGGTAAGCAGAGGGAAGGTTAGAGGTTTTTCCTGAGTCTTTTGGGCCTTGATTGTTTTCAGCTTGAAATAACACAAATGCCTAAAGAGGTATTTTGGGATGGCAAATTTTACTCCCCTACATTGGGAATAAATTAGTGAGTGTTAAGTATATTGTAAAAATTAGGCCTTAGAAAAACACAAAAACAATATATTTATCAACTCCAAGGAAACAAAAATGTATAGATGAAGGAAAATTATGAATAATAATGATGTTTTGAATTCTGAGTAATAATAGTAAAAAGTCACTCTGTCAGTGACCCCATGGACTATATAGACTATGGGATTCTCCAGGCCAGAATACTGGAGTGGGTAGCCATTCCCTTCTCTAGGGATTTTCCTGACCAAAGAATTGAACCAGGATCTCCTGCATTGCAAGTGGTTTCTTTACCGACTGGGCTATCAGGGAAGCCCCCTGATTCTGAATACAGACTTAAACGTGTTATAACTGCATTAGAAAGGCAGAACAGAGGGAAAGAGTATGCACATGTGCTGGAGAAAGGCAGGGTGGTGAAAGAGAACAAGAGACTCATCCTCCAAGTGGGAAGTCAATAATTAATAAATAAAAATTTTAAATACAAAAATATATATACGTATACTAGCTGCATACATGCCATATCAGCCTATACTATTTGTATACTTAGAGGTAAATGCCAGAAGAATAACCTGAACATGCTGAAGTGATTGTTTCTGGGTAGCAGTAAACAGTAGAGGAGGACTGTTCATAGAAAACATTATGAAATAATGGTGTGTAATAAACACTGCACAACAATATGCAATAAATATCATGGAAATGGGATACTTTAAGATCATTTACATATTATAGAAGCAGAATTCTAAGATGGTCTCCAGGATCTCTTCTCTCCAATACGACACACTATGGAATTCCCTCTTGTGAGTGTGGTCATGATGCCAAGCAGGGCCCTGTGTGGCTCCCAGGCATGCAGGCAATCTTGCACCACATTTCTTGTAGGCAACTCTTCAGCCACCATGACCTTCTCTCAGTTTCAAAGGGCAGAACAAGTGGTAATCATACTTCCTTACAATTGCGCTCATTTCACATGCTAGTAAGGTAATGTTCAAAATCCTTCAAGCTAGGTTTCAACAGTATGTGAACCAAGAACCTCCAGATGTACAAGCTGGATTTAGAAAAGGCAGAGGAACCAGAGATCAAATTGACAACATCCACTGGATCATAGAAAAAGCAAGGGAATTCCAAAAAACCATCTGCTTCATTGACTATGCTAAAACCTTTGACTGCGTGGTTCACAACAAACTGTGGAAAATTCTTAAAGAGATGGGAATACCAGACCACCTGACCTGCCTCTTGAGAAACCCGTATGCAGGTTAAGATGTTGTATCCACACATCCTGGGAAACAAACTCACTCAGAAGGACAATGCAGACAGTGGAGTGCAGTTTATTATAACAGCAGGCCCAAGGCAGAGTCTCCTGTTAGCCAAGGACTCTGACTAGTTTTTGTGAAAATATTATATATCCTAAGTGTACATGCTCAAACCCATGATACAATCAAAGTTAACATGATTTGTATGCCTTAAGCCTAAGTAGTTAACAGTGGACAGTTATCAATAGGCCTGTGGTCATACCCCAATAAGCATAATAGAATTTATGATTCTATTCAGTTACACAGATAATTATGGTATTCTTTTAAGTGACAGAGAGTCTAGATATGAGCCCTGGGGCTCTTCCATCCCGGGGGTCTGGTTTTCCAGTTGGTATGTCGTTTCCACAGATACTGGGTATATAGCCAAAGTATACAGTCCAGCCCAAGATGGAGTCCTACTTTCAAGATGGAACCTGTTCTTTCTGTTTCCTCCTTCAAAGAGGCAACAGTTAGAACCAGACATGGGACAATGGATTGGTTCCAAATCGGGAAAGGAGTATAACAAGGCTGTATATTGTCACCTTCTTTATGTAACTTATATGCAGAATACATTGTGTGAAATGCTGGCCTGGATAAATCACAAGCTGGAATCAAGATTGCGGGGAGAAATATCAACAGTCTCAGATATGCAGATGACACCACTCTAATGACAGAAAGAAAAGAGGAACTAAAGAACCTCTGATGAAAGTGAAAGAGGAGAGTGAAAAAGCTGGCTTAAAACTCAACATTCAAAACACAAAGATCATGGCAGTTGGTCTCATCATTTCATGGCAAAAAGATAAGGAAAAAGTGGAAACAGTGACAGATTTTATTCTCTTGATCTCCAAAATCACTGATAATGGTGACTTCAGTCATGAAATTAAAAGACACTTGCTCCTTGGAAGAAAACTATAACCAACGTAGACAGCATATTAAAAGCAGAGACATTACTTTGCCAACAAAGCTCTGTCTAGTCAAAGGTATGGCTTTTCCAGTATTCATGTATGGATGTGAGAGTTGGACCATAAAGAAAGCTAAGCACCGAAGAACTGAAGAATTGATGCTTTTGAACTGTAGTGTTGGAGAAGACTCTTAAGAGTCCCTTGGACTGCAAGGAAATCAAACCAGTCCATCCTAAATGAAATCAATCTTGAATATTCATTAGAACTGATGCTGTCTAGTCAAGGCTATAGTTTTTCCTGTGATCATGTATGGATGTGAGAGTTGGACTGTGAAGAAGGCTGAGTGCCAAAGAATTGATGCTTTTGAACTGTGGTGTTGGGGAAGACTCTTGAGAGTCCCTTGGACTGCAAGGAGATCCAACCAGTCCATTCTGAAGGAGATCAGCCCTGGGATTTCTTTGGAGGGAATGATGCTGAAGCTGAAACTTCAGTATTTTGGCCACCTCATGCGAAGAGTTGACTCATTGGAAAAGACTCTGATGCTTGGAGGGATTGGGGGCAGGAGGAGAAGGGGACGACCGAGGATGAGATGGCTGGATGGCATCACGGACTCGATGGATGTGGGTCTGAGTGAACTCTGGGAGTTGGTGATGGACAGGGAGGCCTGGTGTGCTGTGATTCATGGGGTCACAAAGAGTTGGACACGACTGAGCGACTGAAATGAACTGAACTGAACTGAACTGATGCTGAAACTGAAGCCCCAGTACTTTGGTCACCTGATGCAAAGAGCTGACCATTAGAAAAGATCCTGATGCTAGGAAAGACTGAAGGCAGGAGGAGAAGGGTGACAGAGGACAAGATGGTTGGATGGCATCACTGATTCAATGGACATGGGTTTGAGCAAGTCCAGGAGATGGTGAAGGATAGGGAAGCCCGGTGTGCTGTAGTCTATGGGGTCAGAAAGAGTCGGACAGGACTGAGAGACTACACAACAGCAAGATAAAGAAAGAAAATATTGTACTCTGTAACTTGTGGATGTTGCACAGAAACACTGGGCTCAGTCTGCACAGAGATGCAGTTACCATTAATGCATTTTAAGAGACAAAGGCATCCTATGTGGCATCTCTGAGAATTCTTCCCCTTCTGATTTCCAGGCAAAGGAATTTTTATGCAGATGGTTTTCCTTGAGCATTCTTCCTTTAGGGTGATGGAAATCCATAGTCAGTTTTCTCATTCAAAGCAGACTTTCCCCAAGGCCACACACAAAGCAAGCCTGCCAGCCTGAAGACTGCCACCAAACACTTTCCCTACCTCCACGATGCCTTCTCTAAACTAATTTCATCTGGGGGAAGGAAGGGAACAGTACTAGAGCATAAAATCTGCACAATAGAAATACCATTTACAGCTGGCTGAGTTATTTTGCATATGTGCATCTGCGCCAAATTAGGAATACTTGTGAATGGAATACCACAAATGTCTTTGAAGTTCATTACAGTTGAGAGATATGCACTAAGGGGTCTTTTCCTTGTTTACATAGCCTGTTATGGTCTCACAGAGATGAGGGAAGTGGAGTAACCACTCTGGTTTACATTACAGGATGGTTCACAGAGATGAAAGAATTCAGTGCACTGAGTCATGCTGCCTGTGTTATTATCACCAGGGCAGATATCGCACAGAGGAAATCAAGTTAATCTGCCAGAGCCTTGGGTCATGTATGTGGGAATTATTATACAAGATAATTTCACGTTCCTGGGAAGGTTCAAGCTTGCAGAGGACTGCATGACCTCTTTGTCTATTTCAAATCTATGGTTTCTATAAGGTCTCTGGCACATCTTCTCTCTTTTTCCTTTGAAAGAGTTTAATTACGTCTCTACATTTATTTAATGAACACTTTTCTTATATTTAGTATAAAAGGTACTATGAACCTATATTTAGGAAGATCTCAACAGAAAAGACAATCACCACTGGCTAGGAGAGACTGACAAACTCACATGTCAGATAAGCCAAGACAATATGGATTTAAAGATACTTGAAATTTAATTGTTTTAAGCAGCATGCAGACCAAACAAAATTGCATACAGGTAACACTTTGTTTAATGAGTCTATAGATGTAAGAAACATGGAACCAGAGCAGAGGGCCTATGGAGACAAAGTATGAGATAAATGTAGGTGAATCCAAGGAAATTTTGTAACCATCACTACTGTAGTTGGGTAATTGGCTTTCATCATTTTTTGGTTGTCATTACAATGGAGTTGGGAATTCCATTTGTAATGCAAACATTTTTAAAGACCTTTGTAGGGAATTCCCTGGCAGACCAGTGGTTAGGATTTGGCATTTTCACTGTAGGGGGTCCAAGTTCAATCCCTGATTAGGGATCCAGTAAGTTGCACACTGAGGCCACCAAAAAAAAAAAAACTGTAGAGATAACTCTCTGATTTCTAGGTTCTTTTCAGTCTGATCTCATCTTTAAAACCTTCCACAGTAGTCTGAACCTTCTATCCTTTAAATATGTCTACAGCTTTCTGCTGAACCCCTCAATAATCAATTTCATCTGAGAAAATAAAAAATTTCTATAATTCAGTAGAAAGTCTACTTTTGAAAGGATAGCAGAAGAATTCCTTCAAGCTTCCAGATATGTTCTCCCCAGCCTGGAAAGCTGCCTTTAATATACTGTATATTTATCCTAAGCATTTTGAAAAAAGTTAACAAAGTCTTCTTAGAACATCCTTCTGTCTTAATTTTTTTTTTCCCACGAAGCTATCCACAAACACAGGTTAAAATTTATAAGCATCCTTTGGGTATTTATGTAAAACTCCAAGTAGACCATAATTTAAAACCACTAACATTTACTTTTTATTTTACCATTTAGTGAGAAAAATTCAACTTGCTTTTTCTCTCTAATTCCTAATACATTTTTATCACTGACATTCTCAACTGGTAGATATAAGGATTGGTACTTCATTTTCACTTTTCACTTTCACGCATTGGAGAAGGAAATGGCAACCCACTCCAGTGTTCTTGCCTGGAGAATCCCAGGGACGGGGGAGCCTGTTGGGCTGCCGTCTGTGGGGTCGCACAGAGTCGGACATGACTGAAGCGACTTAGCAGCAGCAGCAGCAGCAGCAGCATAGACCTCTAAGGAGACGAAGCAGAAATTGGTGTTTGGTGGCATGGTGACAAGGCAGAGGGGGTAGGAAGAAGGGTGGGGAAGAAAGAAATGAGCAGTGTGAAAACCCATCCAGAGATAAACCATGGAAAGAGCTGGATAATGTTCGGAGAACTCATATTTTTCCAAAAAGCTTAACATAAGGCTTGACTTATGATATATAATAATACTGTCCAAAAAATTCCCACAGGTCCAGTCCCACATGCTAACTGAACCCCTTTAATTGTCTCAATTGCATTGCATTCACTTGAAAAAGTCAAACTACTTGTTTTGCATTATTTCAAGTTAAAACTTTCATGAAGACAGAGACATGATTCTCAAACAATCGTTAGGGAGCACTTGTCAAAAACATATTTACTTCATTAATAAGAAAACCAGCAGGATAACAAAGCTAGTTGAAAGATAGGGAAACTGCTATATAGAGGCAATGAAAGAAAGAAAGAATAGGATTACTAGAGAAAGACGCAGAAATCATAGACTTTGGTTATTTTGTCTACAAGACAGAAATCATTTGCCTAAGAAAAGTCATTTGCAATTGTTCAATCTTCTACAAGGTAATATCTAACTTATGGACTTTGGATTCTAATCAGTAATAAGGTAGGCAAGTCAGATCATCTATCAGCACTTCAGAAACGAGAATGCACCAGAGTCAGCCAGAGGGTGTTGAGCCAGATGGCGAGCCCACCTCGCCGCCAGTCACACAGTTTCTGACTCAGTAGGTCTGGGGAGGCCCCTTAGAAGTGGCATTTCTAACAGCTTTCAGGTGATGCTTTAATTGCTGGTTCAGGGACCATATTTGAGAACCACTCACTTAGTCTGACACTAAAAAGACTTGCAGTAATATTTCTGCATTATTTTCAAGAGTCACATATGTCAAAATAAACTGTGAAGAACTTTGAAACAGACCATCAAGACAAGATTATTAGATATCTTCCATGGAAAACTAGGCCTCATCCAATTCTTGATTTTTCTGAATCCTTGGGGTTTGTAACTTTCATTGTTTTTGAGGTAATTTAGAGTTCTGTTATTTATAGAAAATAAATAGCTGTGCAAATGATTCTTGTCCGTAGACATACAAATTATTTCTGCCAAGGTGGAATGACAATTGATTTCCTTCCCCATCCTTCACTCTCTCTCTTTAGAATTTATTTGTAGTTTCATGTTCAGTATTCCTTACATATATAATGTGTGTGTGTGTATATGTATGTTTGTGTATACATACATATATATATATATATATATATATATATATATATAAAATTTATCAGTTCAGTTCAGTTCAGGCACTCAGTTGTGTCCGACTCTTTGCAACCCCATGGATCAGCATGCCAGGCCTCCCTGTCCATGACCAACTGCCGGAGTTCACTCAGACTCACGTCCATCGAGTCCGTGATGCCATCCAGCCATCTCATCTGCTGTTGTCCCCTTCTCCTCCTGGCCCCAGTCCCTCCCAGCATCAGAGTATTTTCCAATGAGTCAACTCTTCGCATGAGGTGGCCAAAGTACTGGAGTTTCAGCTTCAGCACCATTCCCTCCAAAGAAATCCCAGGGTTGATCTCCTTTAGAATGGACTGGTTGAATCTCCTTGCAGTCCATGGGACTCTCAAGAATCTTCTCCAACACCACAGTTCAAAAGCATCAATTCTTCGGTGCTCAGCCTTCTTCACAGTCCAACTCTCACATCCATACATGATCACTGGAAAAACCATAGCCTTGACTAGACGGACCTTTGTTGGCTAAGTAGTGTGTCTGCTTTTGAATATGCTATCTAGGTTGGTCATAACTTTCCTTCCAAGGAGTAAGCATTTTTAATTTCATGGCTGCAGTCACCATCTGCAGTGATTTTGGAGCCCCCAAAAAATAAATTCTGACACTGTTTCCACTGTTTTCACATCTATTTCCCATGAAGTGATGGGACCGGATGCCATGATCTTCGTTTTCTGAATGTTGAGCTTTAAGCCAATTTTTCACTCTCCTCTTTCACTTTCATCAAGAGGCTTTTTAGCTCCTCTTCACTTTCTGCCATAAGGGTGGTGTCATCTGCATATCTGAAGTTATTGATATTTCTCCCGACAATCTTGATTCCAGCTTGTGCTTCATCCAGCCCAGCGTTTCTCATGAGGTACTCTGCATAGAAGTTAAATAAGCTGGGTGACAATATACAGCTTTGACGTACTCCTTTTCCTATTTGGAACCAGTCTGTTGTTCCACGTCCAGTTCTAACTGCTGCTTCCTGACCTGCATATAAGTTTCTCAAGAGGCAGGTCAGGTGGTCTGGTACTCCCATCTCTCTCAGAATTTTCCACAGTTTATTGTGATTCACACAGTCAAAGGCTTTGACATAGTCAATAAAGCAGAGATAGATGTTTTTCTGAAACTCTCTTGTTTTTTTTGATGATCCAGCGGATGATGGCAATTTGATCTCTGGTTCCTCTGCCTTTTCTAAAACCAGCTTCAACATCTGGAAGTTCACAGTTCACATATTGCTGAAGCCTGGTTTGGAGAATTTTGAGCATTACTTTACTAGCATGTGAGATGTGTGCAATTGTGCGGTAGTTTGAGCATTCTTTGGCATTGCCTTTCTTTGGGATTGGAATGAAAATTGACCTTTTCCAGTCCTGTGGCCACTGCTGAGTTTTCCAAATTTGCTGGCATATTGAGTGCAGCACTTTCACAGCATCATCTTTCAGGATCTGAAATAGCTCAACTGGAATTCCATCACCTCCACTAGCTTTGTCCGTAGTGATGCTTTCTAAGACCCACTTAACTTCACATTCTAGGATGTCTGGCTTTAGGTGAGTGATCACACCATCGTGATTGTCTTGGTAATGAAGATCTTTTTGTACAGTTCTGCTGTTTATTCTCACCACCTCTTCTTAATATCTTCTGCTTCTGTTAGGTCCATACCATTTCTTTCCTTTATCGAGCCCATCTTTGCATGAAATGTTCCCTTGGTATCTCTAATTTTCTTGACGAGATCTCTAGTCTTTCCCAGTCTGTTGTTTTCCTCTATTTCTTATGTATATGTATATGTATATGTATATGTATATGTATATGTATATGTATATGTAAAGGAATGATGCTAAAGCTGAAACTCCAGTACTTTGGCCACCTCATGCGAAGGAAGAGTTGACTCATTGGAAAAGACATTGATGCTGGGAGGGATTGGGGGCAGGAGAAGAAGGGGACGACAGAGGATGAGATGGCTGGATGGCATTACCAACTCAATGGACATGAGTCTGAGTGAACTCCGGGAATTGGTGATGGACGGGGAGGCCTGGTGTGCTGTGATTCATGGGGTCGCAAAGAGTCAGACACGACTTGAGTGACTGGATCTGATCTGACCTGATATGTGTATATATATATATATATATATATATATATATATAACACATGGGCTTCCCCAAGGGTTCAGTGAATAAAGAACCTGCCTGCAATACTGGAAATTTGGGTTTGATCCCTGGGTCAGGAAGATCCCGTGGAGGAGGAAATGGCAACCGAATCCAGTATTCTTGCCTAAAAATCCCATGGAGAGAGGAGCCTGGCAGGCTACAATCCAAAGGGTTGAAAAGAGTCAGACACGACTGAGCACACACACACACACACGTGTGTGTGTGTGTGTATGTGTGTGATATATATTATGTGGTTCTCTGAATTTTCTTTCAAACTGCTTGTCACATTTTATTGAATTCTTCAATTAAATAGTTGAATAAAATCATTGGCATATGTTTATTTCATATTCGTATGAGTCATGACTATACCCTTTACAAAATTATTCTTTAACAGATACTTTTTCTTAAAAATAATCTCCAAGTCTGAACCTTCACATTTTGTTGAAAGTATTTTCATTGTAAGAAAATGAATGTCTTCCTCCACTAGAGCTGGTCTGTGGGTTTTGGAACTTCCTAACATTTAACACTGAACAGTTTTTAAAATTTAGTCTACTGGGCCACTGACCAGACTGGGATCCTATGGATTCCAGCTGCCTCTTCCCTTTAACAATAACACAGCTGCTCTTACTTTTTAGTCCTTCTTTACTGTCATCATTTATCTAACAGTGAATTCATAGTTGTTCCTTTCAAGTTGTATTATTTGGAGGTATAGTTTGGCCATTTCTATTATTCAGGGTGCTGACCTCAGCCCTTTATTAACAACAGTAAAACCACAGAACGTTTGCTACCTGTTTCCAAGCCTGGAAACTCTTAGTCAGACATCTGGAGTGTGAGAAGGAGGCAGATTTTTATGCCAACTTAAGAATCCTTTGAATTTCTAGGGTCAGCAGGAAATCTTAGCTGGCTGCTGGGGTCAAAGACAGATATTTTAAACTCTAAGTTCATGACCCTGGATGCTGCCCAGCTTCTAATCTGAATTGCTTCCTTCCAATAGAGCATCTGTGTTCCATAAGAGGAGCTTGGATTCTCGCCCCAGCCCGGAAGAAGCCCTTCCTGGGCCCCTCAGCTCTGGAATTTATAACAGGCTCCAGTTTGACTCTCAAAGTCCAGCTCTTCCTCCACCCACTCCCAGCAAGTTCATTTAAAAGACTGTAGTAACACCCAGTTTACCCAGAAACTAGTGCTAATTTCCCTGATAACTACAGGATGCTCATGTGTGTGTGTGTGTGTGTGTGTGTGTGTGTGTGTGCGCTCAGTCACTTCAGCCATGTCTGACTCTTTGTAAATCACATGGACTGTAGCCAGCCAGGCTCCTCTGTCCATGGGATTTTCCAGGCAAGAATACTAGAGTGTGTTGTCGTGCCCTCCTCCAGGGAATCTTCCCGACCCAGGGATCAAACCCACATCTCCTGCGTCTTTTGCATTGCAGGTGGATTCTTTACCACTGAGCCTCCAGGGAAGGCCTACCAGACATTGTTGGATATATATTATGAGAACTATGGAGGCTAGGCTGAATTCACTCCATGTAATAACTCTGTAGGCTTCCCAGAGCAGCTGCTCCTAGAATGCAGTTTCATTATCAGCCCTTAACATTGTTTTTACTACCCTGTAAATAGGGGAAATAACATTTTTATAAAGTTCAAGAAAACAAGGCTCAAGAGAAAAGACTAAGCAAGTTAAGATTAACCATCCTGAAAAAGAGCTGTCTGAGGCACAAATCAGTCTACAGATATACGAAATGCTAAAATAAACGTTATCAACTAGTTCCCCATCTCCATTAAGTCTATATCCAGAGAGAAAATAGTCAAATGATTGCAGGAATGACGTTGGTCACCTGTATAAATAGGCCTCTTGAGCCTGCCTGTACCAAAGGAATTATACTGAGTGATAACTCAGATATTATAAGAGAATACCTCCTCTCAACATAAAACTTCCTATAACCAGGCAAAGCATTGCGTACCCAGTTCTGAGACTCTCTTGGGAAGACTCATAATTACATTCACTGCCTCTAAATATAGCTGAAGCAGCATCTCCTCAGGGCCACAGATGCCTTCCATGAGAACCTGCATGTTGCATTAATCATATTTTTATTTTCTGTATTTTTATGATTTTTGGACACCTTGGGACTTTGTGGAACTAGAAGAGACTGCCCTTCCTAGAGTTAGCTTTCCCTAGAGAGAGTTAGGGCTTCCCTGGTGGTAAAGAATCTGCTACAATGCAGGAGTCAGTTCAGTCGCTCAGTCGTGTCCGACTCCCTGGGTTGGGAAGGTCCCCTAGAGAAGGAAATGGCAACCCTCTCCAGTACTCTTGCCTGAAGAATTCCATGGACAAAGGAGCAGGGCAGGTTACAGTCCATGGAGTCACAAAGAGTGATGTGTGACTACCTTTCACTTTCAGAGAGAGCAGACAACTTACCAGTGGGAAAACCTTTCATATGCAAACCAACAAATACAGACTCCATGTCCACACACACCTCCTTTTATCAGACTCCTGTAGTCCTGGACTGTTGCTTCTTGACCTGCATACAGGTTTCTCTGGAGGCAGGTAAGGCAGTCTAGTATTCCCATCTCTTTAAGAATTTTCCACAGTTTGCTGTGATCCACACAGTCAAAGGCTTCAGCATAGTCAATGAAGCAGATGTTTTTCTGGAATTCCCTTGCTTTTTCTATGATCCAACGGATATTGTCAATTTCATCTCTGGTTCCTCTGCCTTTTCTAAACCCAGCTTAAACATCTGGAAGTTCTTGGTTCATGGAGTACTGACGCCTAGCTTAAAGGATTTGAGCATTACCTTGCTAATGTGAAATGAGTGCAATTGTGCAGTAGTTTGAAAGTTCGTTGGCATTGCCCTTCTTTGGGATTGGAATGAAAACTGACTGTTTCCATTCCTGTGGCCACTGTGGCCACTATTGAGTTTTACAAATTTGCTGGCATACTGAGTGCACTATCCCCCTTCCCTAAATCACCCCAGAGTCTGATACTGGACAACTAGAGGTTACACTTATAACCCACATGCCAGCAAAATTATTCAGACCATCCAGTCCCAATCCTGCTCAGATGTTTATCTGACCTCACCCATCCTTTTCTGTGAAAACCAAATAATAGCTTCTTCTGTACCTGCTTTTCCCCTTTCTCCTTTCTGCCTCTGATGAACCCTGGTGCTTCCGCATGTAACCCTTTGTTGCGCATCATACCCCCTCCTCTTAGGAACTGAGAGTAACAACCAATCTTTTCAGTGACAATCAACTCCTAACCTGTTGGCCTCACCATACTTGAATAAAAACAAAACTCTGTGGACATTTTAAGACAGACTTCTGGAATCCAAAAAGGGGTACAAATGAACTTATTTACAAAACATAAATAGTCGTGGATGTAGAAAACCAACTTATGGTCATGAGGCAGGAAGAGGGAAGGGATAAATAGGGAGATTGGGACTGACATATTTACACCAATGGGCTTCCCAGCTGGTACTAGTGGTAAAGAATCTGCCTGCCAGTGCAGGAGATGTGGAAGATGTGGGTTCCCTGGGTCAGGAAGATCCCCTGAAGTAGGAAAGGGCAACCTGGGTCCAGTATTGTTGCCTTGAAAATTACATGGACAGAGGAGCCCGGCAGGTTACAATCCATGCTGCCACAAAGAGTTGGACATGACTGAGTGACTGAGCACAGACACACACTATTATATATAAAACAGATAACTAATAAGGACCTACTGCATAAGGCAGGGAACTCTATCCAGTACTCTGCAATGGCACGTGAAGGAAAAGAATCTACAAATGAGTGGACGTAGATATGTGTACAGCTGATTCATTTTGCTGTACACTGAGACTAACACAACACAGTAAAATCAATAAAAATTTTAAAATAAATAAGTAAAACAGACATCTGGGCCAAGGATGCTTTCTACCAAGGCTGCCAGAGCCATCAGTCCTCAAGTACCTTGAAGTACTGCACAGCCTGGATGTTCCACTACCACATCCTGTAGGGAGGCAGAGGGCGCAGAAGGCTCTTCCTCTCACTGTTGTCACCTATGGCTCCAAAGCTCCCCCGTGCCTTTTGAACATAGTCTCTTCAGTGTTCTGCCCTGCTGTAGGGAGCCCAGACAGTAGTTTTGACAGCAAGGCAAGGAGTCAGCTCTCCTATTTGCCCTCCTCACTGTTCCTACCCAACCACATACCCACACAGAACTTTCTTAGCTGAGGCCCTTTCGCAGACAAACCAATTGATACAAATGGCCTCATGCAAATACCTCCTGAACTCAGAGAAATGTGGGTGTAACTCATTAAAAGAGGTCCCATATACTGAAAGAAAAGATGATCAAAATGTGTATGTTGTTGAATGTTAGGATGACTTTCCAAAGTAGATTTAAACATCTTCCAAGACTTTAAAAGTAATCTATCAAATATTTGACTGAAGTAAGGTGTGAAGGGTATTTATGACCTTACTTTATTCTATACCTCACTCAACTACATAAAATAAATATTATATATAGTATAATGTGTGTGTAGTCACAGTAATTTAATCTCTTCATATATTACAAATATGTGTATATACAATATATATTAATATACACATTACATGTGTACACATATATAATAAATACATATGTTCACAATTATTTTAAATAATTTAATCATTAAAGAGTAATGAATATTATTTAATTAAACTGTTTAATTTCAAAGTAAATTTTGATTAAATACTTTCTTAAAATACACTGTCAAACAAAATAGATCTGCTCAAAGTACAGGTAAACTGCCTCCAGCAGAAGTACAACTCAGTTCTCAGTTCTCATGCCCATGAAAAGGGCTTGGTGGGCCGGCAGGAGAGCACCAGAACCAAGATCTTTGCAGGAAACTTGCAGTGGTTGTCACTACTTCCTTTTCTTGAAACATCCATCTGACTCTCCCCTTACACACAACAAACCAAAGCAGAACCATGGGCAAGCCCTTTCCAAAAGTCCTTCTCCAAAAGAAACTGTCTTACAGGAAATTGCCAGGGTCCAGCTCCGGTGGATCCAGGATGATTTGAAGGTGGAGACAGCGTCGGCATCCTCTTTAGAAAAATACATATTTAGTTACAGATAGAGAGAGATTAGAAACAGATAGTGTAGTAGGAAAATTAGTGGAGAAAAAGAGACTGAATAACTTGGTTCACATGGAATAGCATCCATGTTCCAGATGGGAATTCAGCCGGAAAAACGGGGAGCAAGAATGAACGACATGGGAGAGTCAGTCTTTCCAGGAACTGATCCAATTTCTTTATTTTTCCCATTTTCGTATATACCTTTTGTTACATATAGGGATGAATACAGAGTCACGCAGGGGTCAGCAGTCCTGACCTTTATCAAAATCAGGTGCTTTACATTAAAAAAAAAAAAAGGTCTTAGGGGTTTTACATATCTTCAAGCCATTTCTGCCTGCTGACATTTACAACTCTTTCTTTCTGATAACCAGAAAACTTATTTTTTCCAAGGGTGTTTTTCCTTAAACCAAGCACCACCCTCCAAATAAAGTCGCATTCCTATAGGGTGAGGGTGTAGTGAGTTACAATCAAGAAAGGAATTTATTTAACCCAAGGTTAACATGATTAATCTTAAAGGTTAATACTTATTTCTCCTATATGCTAGTTATATTTATTATAAGGGCAGGGAATATGGAGATTTAGCAGCAAACATCAGTCCAACAAATAAAAATCCTTTCACCAATGTTCCCCTTAAGATCTACTTAGTCTTAAGATAGTGATAAAGTTACATATTTATGTAGCAAGGACACAGTGATTTATAACAAAGTACAGTGATCTATTACAAAGGAGAAAATCCATTAGCTAAAAAAGTCTAATATTGCTAACATCAAAAACTACTATATTTCCTTTTCTATATTCCAAATACATTGATTAATATATTCCCAGGTACCTAAGGATATGGAGGCCTGGCGGCAATCGTTGACTCAACGACAAGAAAAAGCCCTATGTTAATTAAGACTCTCAAAATACTCCAAAACTCTCTGTGCTGTTTATGGTTGAGAGGTAGTAAACAATCATGTGTCCGCAGAGAGGCTTAACCTAAGACGCACTTGTCCCACCTAGGGCAAGGAATTAGCAGCAATTATTGACACAACAAATGAAAAAACCCTTTACCAATATAATTCCCAACCAACCCACTATACTAATAATTTCTAACTTTCCACAAGAATTTGCCTTTAGCAAGTCAAAAACATCTCGTGCTCTCATGGTTGGAGGGCTGTTGTGGCCGGAGGAATCTATACAGGGAGGCTAGATAATTTTCAGGGAGTCCCGTAAAGTTGAAACACTCTAGTCATGCCCAGGAATTTTTACTGCCTTGGAGCTGCACGTTTACTCCTTCTCAGAGAGAAACGGTTATGGAGGAGAGCCCCCCGTAGGTGAGAGTACAGGACAGACTCTGGTTTTGGGGTTAGATGCTCAGGAGCAGGGGAATTCCCTGAGGCTTGATCACACCTTTGCATATGCCGAAGCCTCCTTCCTCATGACCTTTGCCATGGGTGGAGTTCCTCACACCGGCCCCCAACAGGAAATGTACTTAGATATTAAGGCAATGCCTAGCTATTCATCAAGCTCCTATTTCCTTATACTTCTAGACTCTCAGCACAGTTATATTTCCCAGCTTCCCATAGTCAGGTGCGCTTCTGTGACTGGATTCCAGTCCATGGAATATGAGTGGAACTGATGGGCACCATTTTCAGACTAACCTTTTTGAAGTGAATCTTAAGGTAGATGCTACAGGTAAAACCCTAAGATAAAAGGTGCCTGGGTCCTAATGATTCTGTCTAGATGAGAACTAACCTCTTACCAGAAACATATCCTATGAGTTTAGGTGAATAAGAAATAAAATTCACTGGATCTAAGCCATTTTATATGGGAAGATCTATTTGTTACCACAGTCTAGACTTTTGCAACTAAGACAGGTATCTACTATTTTAGCAACTTGAATCATACCCAATGTTTCTCCACCCTTCAGCAAACACCAAAAATCATTTTATATTTCCTCGACTCTCCTGCATTGACATGATGGAAATCCCACAGGCTATAGAAGTTGCAGAGGACTGAAGATATTCTGTGCCAGCTAATGCTTCTACAAACCAGTATTTAAAGATGCTACTTCAGGGATTTGGGAAAGAGAATGCTTTGTGATTGCTTTTAATTGGTACCTGTCATCTGCCTGATAGAATTTTATTAACGGAAGTGTAAACATCCATTGCAATCTGCAGAACACAGGAATCTTAAACAGCTTAGGAAATTTAATCAAAGTTCTTTTATCTTTAGTATTTGCTGATAACTCATTAAATGTTGTTCAGTGTTACAAGTTCTACAGCAGACCTGTTTCTTGCAAAGAAAGTGAAAGAAAGTAAGTGAAGTTGCTCAGTCATATCCAACTCTTTGTGATCCCATGGACTGTAGCCTACCAGGCTTCTCCATCTGTGGGATTTTCCAGGCAAGAATACTGGAGTGGGTTGCCATTCCCTTCTCCAGGGAATCCTGCTGACCTTAGGATCGAACCCAGGTCTCTTGTATTGCAGGCAGACTCTCTACCATCTGAGCCACCAGGGAAGACCCCAGATAGTCCTTACCTATTACTATTTTAAACAAAGAGACTCTACCAAACAGTTCTTCTTGCCCATCACCTCAAAACTAGCAAAGCCATGTACTTTTTACAGACATATACACATACTCTCTCACACACAAATGCACATAGGTTTTTAAAATAGAATTTAAATCTTGTGTATAAACTCAGGAGACTTTACACTTAATACAATGAGAGATGGAAATGGTCTCAAGGTCTGTAGTCCATTTGATTCCCTGGAATGCAGTCATACTGTTAAGGCTCTCATTCTAGCAGACCTGCCCCACATCAGGCAGTAACACAGATCTCATTATTTATGTACACTCAGCAGCTTAGGCACTGATGTGTTAAGTGACAATATGGCCAACTAAACCTCAGTTTCACTCTTGGTTATTGTGCATCCATAAAACAGAATCAGCTGAAAAGGCTGTGGCTGCATTAAAACAAAGCTGGCTTATGCTGATGGAGTGGAAATCCTTCATCCTAGGCCAGTTGTATCCCGGCCTGTACTGCCCTTATGCATGTTTCTCATTTAACTGGAAGACAGTTTCCCTGAGCAAAGTGACCAGGTCTTCCTAGAAGCAGGTGACCCATTTTCATTGCTGCCTCTTTGGCAAGTATGTAGCATAGAAGGTGACATGATTCTGCAAGAAGTATCTGCTACTCAGTCTCCAAATGACACCAGGGAGGCTCTCTCAGAAATTAGCCACAACAATCTTCCAACCATGGGACAAATCACTTTACTTGAATGTCACAGAGGGCAATGGGATCAGATTCCAACAAAATCATATGGGGACTCTGCAGCTCTCAACCCCAATCATAATTAGTTTTCATATCCATCTACACTAAAATCGGAATAACTCACTCTGCTAAAATAATATTTTGACATTGACATGTAAGTGTGGATATTGTCACATAACATGTCTGATACCTGTCTAAGCAGGAGGTCGACACCACAGGGAGTCTTTCCGAGTCTTGTCACTATGTTGTTCTCTCTTTTTTCTTTGTAAGTATTTATTTGTTTATCTTTGGCTGTGCTGTGCCTTCCTTGCTGTGTGGGCTTTCTCCAGTGGCGAGCAGGGACTACTCTCCAGGTGCAGGACACGAGCTCCAGGGCACGTGGTCTTCAGCAGTTGTGGCTCCTGGGCTCTAGCTTGTTCACAGGCTCAACAGTTGTGGCACACGGGCTTAGATGCGCCGCAGCATGTGGGATCTTCCCAGATCAGGGATTGAACCCATGTCTCCTGCATTGGCAGGCAGATTCTTTACCACTGAACCACCAGGGAAGCCTTGTTGTTTTCTTCTTATATCTCCTGGGATGGTTGTGGAAAAGATTTGCAAGTATGAATAGGGCCTCACTGGGGTCTTGCACCATGGCTTAGGCCTAAAGCTAGTCTTGCTTGTCCAGCTCTGCCTTGACCAGCAACAGTGCCCTGAGTGACCTGAGGTCCTCTTGTGGCTTCCTTCCTGCAGACCAGCAGGGATGAGGACCTGCACCCCCCACTCTGTCATCCACCACAGACAGCAGTGCAGGCATCCTGATTTGAACAACTTAGCCACTCCAGTACTCTTGCCTGGAAAATCCCATGGGCGGAGGAGCCTGGTGGCCTGCAGTCCATGAGGTCACGAAGAGTCGGACAGGACTGAGAGACTTCACTTTCACTTTTCACTTTCATGCATTGGAGAAGAAAATGGCAACCCACTCCAGTGTTCTTGCCTGGAGAATCCCAGGGAGGGGGAGCCTGGGGGGCTGCCGTCTATGGGGTCGCACAGAGTCAGACACGACTGAAGCGACTTAGCAGCAGCAGCAGCAGCAGTGATAACACCCAGAAAGACTAATGAGTGGGGTCTGCCTCTAGCTGAGGCAGATACCTGTCCTCAGCCATCTGAGGCACAGAAAATGGGGCATTGCACTCAGGCACCAATTTCTGCAGTTAAAGGAGATAGCCCCGAGCCCCCTATTCACCCACCACTACACCACCATCCATCCTGTCAGTTTTCTTTTACTGTGAAAATTAAAATTTTAATGCCAATTTCTGTAGAGTTTAAATCTTTGGAACACAAAAGGACTTTCCTCTCTTTCCTGGGGATAAGACTCAGCCCTTAGAAACACAGGTTCATCTTCCATTTCCCAAGCCTGCTTCTTCAAAGAAACTGCTGGCCACATTTTCATACTTCATTATATTAAATTCTCCAAGTTCTTCCTGTTCAAACAGGTAATGTCACTTTTTTTTTTTTTTAGGGCTCCGCAACTCGATTGGCAGCACTACTGGCTGGTGTCCATTACTCATCTTTTCCTCCCCAGCATACAGAAAGCAGTGCCTGGCATGCAGTAGATACCAGTAAAGGCTCAACGAATGAACTGTTCTTTTAATGATCTTAGTTAGAATGACACATTCTTAAGCGTGATATTACAAATATCATCTCTTCCCTTCATGTCACATACTCCTTTTTTTTCCTCGTTGTAAGCACTTCAGAGGAGCAACCACACTGGAAAAATTGACACCTTCTTTCATCTGTAATAAATTTCACTCTAATCTGACTTGCCAGCAAAATGACTTGGGGCCGGAACACAACCCCATAATCTAATGGGAAATGTGCATTTAGCAGGTAATAGATGCTTCAAAAATCCACTTTAACTTCTTCTAGCTTTGTTCACAGGAAAATAAATAAGAGCCTTTGGCTACTCTTCCTTCTCAAATAAATACAATGTGAGTCTAGAAGACAGTAAATTAAGTTTCAAACCAGCTGGGTGACCTTATATCTTCTATCAGCCAAGTGGTCGCCAGAACAAATAACCCTCATTTCTCTCTGTGTCGGGACGTGGTGAGTTTCAGCTGCTCCGAGTGTGGCTGTGTGTTCTCCTTTCCTCTTGTGCCTGGGACCTCACCAGCAGCTTTGGCTCTGGGTCTCAGGAAACAGACCTCATCTGGTTTACATTTCCTTTGAGCACCACTCTGAAGGCTAATAGGAGATTTCAGATTTCTTTGCTAACACTGTGGACTAAGTGATGAAAATCCCAGTGGAATTCAGACTTCCTCAGTATTTATATATGTCTGCTGGGCAATTCTGAGTTAATAATCTTTTCCTGAAATCACTTTATATTTCACAATTATTTCTGGCATTATTCCCTTTTTCCCAAAGGAAATTTCCTTAAGTTTATTACTAACACATATATAAAATGGTCATTCTAAAATGTGACAATATTGCTTGGCTTTTGAGTTTATTTAAACTAATTTAAATACAGTAAGGTCTTCCTCTGACTATTTACTGTATTTTAATACAAGAATATCTTTAAAGAACAATTAGAAAATGGGAAATTTTTTTTCAGAACTTAGTATTAAATACTGAATTATTTAATGTAAACAAAGCCATCGATCTCTCTAGTTTGCTTCTCTTTCTCCTTTTGGTTTCAACAATAGATATATTTATTCAATGGAACTGAATGTAGTTTAGTTTAGAACCATCCTCCACCAAGAAAGTGTCAAATTCTTCAAAATATATTTACTGCTTTGAACACCTCACGTATTTAATATTATTTAGAAATTAGGATTTCAAAACCTCTCTAAATAACCCATCTCGTTTACATAGTTTCTTCCACTGCAGCTTGACATGGTTACAAATTATGACTTAAGCCTCCTTCAATTCTGTTTCTTTGGCTTTGGAATTTTACCTGACATATGATATTACAAAGTCCAGGTATTAACCCAGACCAAGGAGATGCCTAGTTCATCAGATGTATTTGGAGGAGTTGGTTTCGTCCTTCTCTTTTAAACTTCCTGTCCCTTTTGATGCTTCACAACTGCCCAATAAACTCCATCTCTAGGAACTGGGCTACTTTTCATTTGAGGTCACTCATGTCAGCTTACTTTGTTTTATGGGATACTCTTCATGTTCAATTACTGCTTTAGTTAAAGGGGGCTCTAGTCAACTAGGTTGAGAGGCACCAGGACAAAGTGGGAAGCAAAAGGAGTAAATGAGATTAAGATTCTGTGATTGTTTCCACCATTAGCTTGTTTTTATGAGAAAGCAGGCCCTCAGCTTCTCCTTCTAATAAAAAAAACAATAAAATTTATCTTTGCCATTTCAGAGGGCTATTACAAGGTTAAAAAGATTTGACAGATTTTTTTAAATACATTCAGCATGCTATTATTTGATGATTTTATAAACCTACAAGGAAAACAGACCATTTTTTAAAAGCAATCTATAAAAGTAAAAATACCAGCAATCATAAAACACATATAAACATTAACTTCTTTAGTGATTAAAGAAATGCAAATGAAAACCAGTAAAGATTTTTTTAAGCAATCTTATAGGCTGGTGTGTGGTGGGAAATGGGTTTTCTGACATAAGTGGGAACATAGTTTTGTCCAATAATGAAGGACAATATTTTTCAAATGAATGCAATTCACCTGGGTTTCCTAAGTGGTTCAGTGGTAAAGAATCCACATGTCAATTCAGCAGAAACTGGAGGTGTGGGTTTGATCCCAGGGTTGATCCCCTGAAGAAGGAAATGGCAACCTACCCCAGTATTCTAGTGTGGAAAACCCCATGGACAGAGGGTACCTGGCGGGCTACAGTCCATGGGGTGTCAAAGAGGTGGACACAACTTAGTGACTGGGCTTCCCTGATAGCTCAGTTGGTAAAGAATCCGCTTGTAATTCAGGAGACCTTAGTTCAATTCCTGGGTCTGGAAGACTGGAGAAGGGATAGGCTACCCACTCCAGTATTCTTGGGCTTCCCTTGTGGCTCAGCTGGTAAAGAATCTGCCTGTAATGCAGGAGACCTGGATTGCGAAGATCCCCTGGAGAAGGGAAAGTCTACCCACTCCAGTATTCTTGGGCTTCCCTTGTGGCTCAGCTGGTAAAGAATCTGCCTGTAATGCAGGAGACCTGGATTGCGAAGATCCCCTGGAGAAGGGAAAGTCTACCCACTCCAGTATTCTGTATTCAGTATTCTGTATCCAGTATTCTACTCCAGTCCAGTATTCCACTCGACTGTATAGTCCATGGGGTCACAAAGAGTCAGACATGACTGAGTGACTTTCATTTACTAACGACAATGCATGCACAAACCTCCATCCAGGAACCCTACCTTTAAATCTTTACTAAGAAAGATCATCAGAAAAGTGTGGAAATACCTGAATATGAGGAAGCTTGGTACAATACTGTGTTATAGTAGTAGAAAGTATAGTTGAAGTAAATAGTGAAGCTATCATTTTAACAGGGTATAAGTGATATGATGGTCAGAACTCCTTTGGAGTTTTGCATTTATTTTTAAAGATTTTTTTATGTGGACCATTTTTTTTAAGTCTTTATTGAATTTGCTACAAAATTGCTTCTGTTTCATGTTTTGGCTTTTTGACTATGAGATACATGGGCTCTTAGTTCTCTGACCAGGGGTCAAACCCATACCCCTGCACTGGAAGGTGAAGTCTTAACCACTGGAGAGCCAGGAACAAGCCTGGGTGCATTTAAAGCAACTGGGAAGGAACTACATTGATTGTCAAATGGATTTACCATTTTTTCTGAGAGGTAACTATAGACTGTCTAATAGTTCACAAGAGATATATGAGCTTGATCCACATTTTCAAGACACCTCTACTTTCTCCTAGCCATTCTATTTCCTTCTATAATCTCCTCCACTGCTAAATGAAGGTCACAGCTCTTAGCCAAACATACTCACACAAACATACTGTTTGTGTTCCAAAATACTCACACAACCCCTTCCCTACCACTGACACATATGTCCATGCACCCCACATTTTAACCATAAATACAAAACCCCAAGGATTATGATTTAACTATAAATACAAAACCCAAGGGAAAATGTCAGAAAAGGTTTCCTTACTTTGGGTTAATGATAAAACAAAATGACTTTCTGAAAACTAAGAAATCTCACTTAGGAAGGATCACCTTACATAGTGGTCCTTTCTGTAGGTATGAGCTTTGGGTGCTAGACCTACTCTTATCTTCTTAGTCATGATACACCACTTTAATTATTCATAAGTGAGGCAGAAGAGACTGGTATATCGGGAAACTATCAAAAGGGAGAAAGAATGGAACGGCCTTTAGCACATGATATACAACAGACTGGTTCCAAATAGGAAAAGGAGTACGTCAAGGCTGTATATTATCACCCTGCTTATTTAACTTCTATGCAGAGTACATCATGAGAAATGCTGGGCTGGAAGAAGCACAAGCTGGAATCAAGACTGCCGGGAGAAATATCAATAACCTCAGATATGCAGATGACACCACCCTTATGGCAGAAAGTGAAGAGGAACTAAAGAGCCTCTTGATGAAAGTGAAAGAGGAGAGTGAAAAAGTTGGCTTAAAGCTCAACATTCAGAAAACGAAGATCATGGCATCCAGTCCCATCACTTCATGGCAAATAGATGGAGAAACAGTGGAAACAGTGACTGACTGTATTTTTCTGGGCTCCAAAATCACTGCAGATGGTGATTTCAGCCATGAAATTAAAAGATGCTTACTCCTTGGAAAGTTATGACCAACCTAGATAGCATATTAAAAAGTAGAGACATTACTTTGTCAATAAAGGTCCATCTATTCAAGGCTATGGTTTTTCCTGTGGTCATGTATGGATGTGAGAGTTGGACTGTGAAGAAAGCTGAGCACCGAAGAATTGATGCTTTTGATCTGTGGTGTTGGAGAAGACTCTTGAGAGTCCCTTGGACTGAAAGGAGATCCAACCAGTCCATCCTAAAGGATATCAGTCCTGGGTGTTGATTGGAAGGACTGATGCTGAAGCTGAAACTCCAATACTTTGGCCACCTCATGCGAAGAGCTGACTCATTTGAAATGACCCTGATGCTGGGAATGATTGAGGGTAGGTGGATAAGGGATGATGATGAGATGTCTGGATGAGATGATGAGAAGAGATGAGATGATAGGGGATGATGATGAGATGAGAAGATGAGAAGGCTGGATGGCATCACCAACTCAATGGACATGAGTTTGAGTGAACTCCAGGAGTTGGTGATGGACAGGGAGCCCTGGTGTGCTGCGGTTCATGGGGTCGCAAAGAGTCGGACACAACTGAGCGACTGAACTGAACTGATACTTCAGTATTTTTTTATGAGTACTTAAAACATAGTAGATGGCCAAGAAATATTTGTTACATGAATAAATACTCTGTCCTGTGGAAGAGATTTAAACCATGAACACTCTCTTGCTAAGAGACTTACATATCCAACTTGAATATCAGACTTGAATGCATAATAGGAAGATAAATGGCAGAGAATGGTTTTTCCTCACCCAAATAAAATAGAATATTGAATTAATTATGAAGTTATACTAAAAGAGGCGTACTTATTGGATGTGCTTATCATACTTACTTTCCTTCAATTCTCCAGTCTCATAGTTACTTTGAAAATGAGGAAACCTACATGGTATAGGTTTATCAGCATGATAATCTGTATAATAATCTACACTCTTACATTCACTCTGATCTTCCTCATGCACTATCCTCTGAGACTATAAGGACACCTAACCTTCTTCACTAATGATAATTTTGTTTATAATAGTTTCTTTCAGATAATTCGGTCCTTAGCAGCATTCCCTATTCCTTCTCCTTTCTTTCACCTTCAGTGATTGTATTCTTTGCTTGCTGTGTCATTAATAGATTGTCATGTTGGCACTTGTCACTGATGAGTTTGAGGTCTGTTCTCTTCTTGATCTGTTCTCTTCTCCTTACCATCATGAGCCACCCTCAGCATGTAGTACATTCTTGTCCATCCTGAAGGCTGTCTCATCTTAGCCACTCCCTGTCTTGTCCACAAAGTCTACCCAGCAGATACATGGCCAGTGGATGCTCAGATCTATAAATTGTACCTCAGTCTTGCTCAAATTCACCCATCAATGCCATTAGCTACTTTCTGCATCTACCAGTTTTACTTTGATAAGGCTGCCTATAGTGGTGTTGAGACTATCCTTTGAAGTGAATCCCAAATGAGAAATGAAGCAAATTTTCCTCTGCTTTCAACTTTCCTTTTAATCTATCTTTCCCAACAACCCTCGCCCTGGCATCACGGCCTGAAATAGGGAGTGGGTGAGAAAACATTTCTCTCCCTGTTTTCCTCCCCTAATCTCTATGCTCTTTCCCTCCCTGTAGCCCCCCAGCATTATCACTATACCCTCTTAGAACTATGAATGACAAACAGAGTTCAGGGAATGAAAAACTGAGAGGAAAATGCAAATCATGAGCTTTTAAAATGGACTTACTGAGTTAAACACAGAATCGTCATTGATCCAGCAATTCCACTTTTGGATATATATCCAGGGTAGAAAATAAGAACTCAAAAAGTTTAATGCCCATGTTCATACCAGCATTATTCACAACAGTCAAAATGTGAGAGAAACCCAAGAGTCTATCAACAGATGAATGAATAAATAAAATATGGTGGGTGTATGCCTACAATAGAATATTATTTGGCTTCTAAAAGTAAGGAAATTTTGACACATGACGTAACATGGATGAAGCTTGAAGACATTAGGCTAAGTGTAATAAGCCAGTCATGAAAGGGAAAATATTGTATGACACCATTATTTTTACATGATGCAGCCAAAGTAGTTGAATTTATATAGACAGGAACTGGAAGGTTGGCTGCCAGGGGCCTGGGAAAGGGAGGGAACAGGGAATTATTGTCTGATGGGTATGGCATTTCAGTCTTGTAAGATGGAAAGGGTTCTGGACATGGATGGTAGTGATGGCTGCGCACCAATGTGAATGTATTTAATGCCACTAAACTGTACCCTTAAAAGTGGTTAGGATGATAAATATCATGTTATGTGAAATATTTTACCACAATAAAAAAGTTAATGTATTTATTAGGCCTGTTTACATCAGTATAAAGAACTGAATAGGAAAAAACTCTGAGTTGGCATGTTGAGGAAACCAACAAGTGTATTTGATTCAAAGAGCAGGAAAATAAGCATGGAGAAGAAGGATCTTCAATAAGGGAGATTTTCTTTCTTTTTTTTTAAATTATTTTGTATTGGGGGATAGTTAATCAGGGCTTCCCTGGTATCTCGAACAGTAAAGAATCTTCCTGCAAGGCAGGAGACTAGGATTCGATCCCTGGGTTGGGAAGATCCTCTGGAGAAGGGAATGGCAACCCACTCCAGTATTCTTGCCTGGAGAATCCCATGGACAGAGGAGTCTGGCGGGTTACAGTCCATGGGGTCGCAAAGAGTCGGATATGACTGAGCAGCTAACACTTTCACTAATAGCCAATGAACAATGCTGTGATAGTTTTAGGTGAACAGCGAAGGGACTCAGCCATACTGATACATGTACCCAGTCTCCAATAAGGGATATTTTCTGGAAATCCCTCAAACCATAAGATATTCATGTTTGTCTGACAAAACTAACACACTGATACTAATGAAGAAGGAATTGATCTTCAGAAATTATTTGCTGAGATTGTTCATAACCAAAGAAGGAACATAATATTTACTTTTCCTGAAATGTCTTGCTTTGCATACAGGACCACTCTTTTCCACAAATCTTGGCTCAAAAATATTTTCAGAGAGCACCATTCAAGTTTTGGTCTGTATAAATGATTCTCTCTGGACTTATGGAATCCTCCATTTGAGTCCTCAGCACCTAGAATAATACATGGCACATAATACATGTGAACAATAGTATATAGGTTTCAGTGAGGAGTATGTTTCATATGGGACCAATTTGACACCAGTTAAGGATCAGTTACAGTGATTACCCATGAGAGAAGTTGTGAGGGACTGAAGTAAGGTAATGGAAACAAGCTATGGGCCAGCAGGGGACAAATTCAGGAAATACAAAGTGATGGAATTTAACATACAATCAAGGGAAAGGGTAATACGACTTAAGGAAAAGCAGAAGATATATCTGCTGTTGAAAATTATGTATCCCAAACTAGACATGGCTATATTTCACAAAAGATGGCAGTAGCAAGACTGCTGTTTATAGTTTCAAATGCATAAAAAAATCTGACACTTGATAGTAAGCTGGATGTTAGCTGTGCAGCAAGTAGGCAGATGGGAAGGATGCTTGGGAGAAAGAAGAGGCAGTTTCACCCTCAGGTGCTGGGAACACAGATCTCCAGTTACTCAGGCCATTGTACAACAGGTTTGCCATACACCTGTGATTATGTGAGCTTATGCGGGAGCAGCAATAAAGAACCAAGAACCCAAAAGGCATCAGCATATGACTTTGGAAAGCATTTTTCAAATGACATGATTACAACCCTCTCTCTACTCAAGGAATTCACATTATAAACCCTATAATTAAGCCTCATGCAAAAATGTGACTTGAAAGTTGGAAAACTACTTCACATCCTGCATCCCTGCTCTGCTCATACTCAGCATGTCTCTTGTGTCTGCATCTGATCACAGCATTTGGTCTCGGGGATTATAAAATTGCCACCTTCTATTCTCATTCTCTTCAACCATTTGCTTTTGGCAATTAGAAAGCAGATAATCTAGACAAGATCAGCTACATAATTTGTAAGGCCTAGTGCAAAATTAAAATGCAGAGCCCCTTGTCAAAAAATTAAGACGAGTTTCAAGACAGCAACCACAAAGCTGAGTGTGAGACCCTTCTGAACAGGGGACCCAGTTGGACTGCACAGACCACACATCCACCAGACTGGCCTTGAACCTCAGCTTTAATGTAAAACAACTGGGCTAAGGTGTGTTGGAGGTGGAACAGAAGGTGAGAGAGGAGAAAATACAGACTCACTACCATGTAAAACTTCGTAAAATAAGGGAAATATCTATTTCATTGTCTGACAACATCATGCCTATCTAAATCCAGCCCGTGTGTGCCTATTATAACAGTCTACCCATTACGCAGGTGGGTTAACCAGGGGTAACCAAAAGGGAACAGCTGCAACTATCATTAGCTAGAGGGAATGACAATTCCTGTTTTAAAAATGAAATGATGGGTGGATAGATATATCAACTGTCTAGAAGATAAATTACTTAAAGTAAACATGCTCACAACCATTGTGTGGAACACCCAGAGGAGGCAAATTGAGAGGTCCAAATTTTGAGTCCATGGCACTTCAACCAAATGCTTGAGGTGAGAAGCAATGATCAGCCAGCATCTTGGCTTCAGAGAGGAATCTCATTCACTTCAATTCTTCTGACACTGTGGGATCAAAAACAGAAAACAGATGCATGGAAAGCCCTATCACTAACCTTAACTCTAAGTTACCTACAAACTGGTTGGCCTGAGGAACTCCCTCAGAGAGGGAAGAAGCTGCAGAAAACCAAACCTTCATTTACTGTTCAATCCATTTTAATGCAGCCCATATTAATAACCGGAGAAGGCAATGGCACCCCACTCCAGTACTCTTGCCTGGAAAATCCCATGGATGGAGGAGCCTGGTGGGCTGCAGTCCATGGGGTCACTTAGAGTCGGACACGACAGCAACTTCACTTTCACATTTCACTTTCATGCATTGGAGAAGGAAATGGCAACCCACTCCAGTGTTCTTGCCTGGAGAATCCCAGGGATGGGGGAGCCTGGCGTGCTGCCGTCTATGGGGTTGCACAGTCGGACACAACTGAAGTGACTTAGCAGCATATTAGTAACATTCAATAAATTTAAAACATACACACTCATATTCGGGAGGCCTCTTCTGAATCAGGAGCATACCTTGTGTAAGAACTCGTGATCTACAATACACAAGTAATTCACCTTAGATTGGAAAATCCCCACAGTACAATCATAACATGGGCTGAGATGTGAAAGTCATTTCACTCATGTCCAACTCTGTGCGACCCCATGGACTGTAGCCTGCCAAGCTCCTCTGCCCATGGGATTCTCCAGGCAAGAATACTGGAGTGGGTTGCCATTTCCTTCTCCAGGGCATCTTCCCTTCATTTTTAAACCCATATCTTTTATGTCTCCTGCATTGGTAGGCGAATTCTTTACCACTAGTGCCACTTGGGAAGCCCTATGAAAAGTCCTAGGTAACTGAGATTTGTTTAGATTTACCACTGAGGTCATTCTTTCAGCTCCTGAGCAGTCTGCTTAGCCACCTTCAGGAGTTCTTTGCCTACTCCGGAAAAATTAGTATAAACCCAGAATGTCACATTAAAAGAGAAGCAACAGGCTTGTTCAGATTTAACAGCATCTTAATATTATTCTATTGATAAAATTGTATTTTGTACATTTGCATTGCAAACACTTATGATCCTAATAGCTAATCTATTGTTATATGTCTCTGAACTGGTTCCCTTGTACTGGGATTAAGGCAGAGAAGAGAGGTGGTCAGGAGAGACTTGATTCTAGCAGTGCCTTCTTCCCATTCCTGTTAGTTTCATCTCTAAAAATGGCATTTAGAGGCATTCTTACTAACCCCATATTGACTGAAGCAGAATAAAATGAAATGAAGTAGGAACAGGTCAGAGCTGGGAAAGAAACGTTGGGAAGCGGTAGGTGGTGTGTCCAGTACATTTTTTTAAACTAAGAGTTAGATGTAGTGTTTTTCAGAATATTTTACCAGTTCTATAGGGTAGTGTCGGGGAGAAGCAAGATCTGCTCTTTCAACTCGCTAGCTCTGCTATCCTGGGAAATTCACCCAACCTCTCTACGGTTCAGGTTACCTATTTCTAGAATTGGAATACAAATACCGGCTTGCAGTCTTGTTCTTGGATTTAGTGAATTAATATATTCTAGACCCCAAGCACAGTTCCTGGCACACAGACAATGAATAAATGTCACTGTCTTTTCTATTCTCTTTCCTTTGGTCTTCATACTCCATTCTTCCCGGGATTACCAAAAAAGATGTAATTTTATCTCCCCAGAAAGTTATTACAATCTTTTTCAGAATGAAACAAGTATAAGAAGTATATTGTCTTCTAAACCCTAAATTCCTGAATTTAAGCTCTGACAGTTTTCAATATGTGTTCCTGGTACCAAAAGTTTATACCCAATGATTTTCATTTCTTACCTTGCCAAATCACATACCTTCTTTAGCAGGAAGCAAATCAGCAGGAAATTTCTTGATATCCTGAGGGGCTACGCTTTAAGGCATTCTTGCACTTCAGTGACATGGAAATATTCCATACTGGAGCATGGTTCTAACAAAAGTATTCATTAACTTCATGGCTAGTGCCAAAGACATCCTGAAAAAGAGAAGTGATTTGCAATGTAAGGTTCTCGTTATCTTTGGGCTCTTAAATTGCATTTTAGAAACTGCACAGAAACACACTGCTATATTCAAATACATGTGCACCCACAGACAACTGTTGGAAAGAGCTGCCATGGACCCTGGTACTTTTAGAAACTAGAAACCAAATGGGGCTAATCACCCTACACGGATATAGCCAATTATAAAGCAAGGTTTTAAGTGTGTTTCTTTATATGGTAATACATTCCCACTTCTACCTTAAGTCCCTAAATGACCAATCTATTTCCTTGGAGATGTATCTGTGGCAGATGCTACTAGCTGGCTATGTAATACATTTTCTTCTTTTTCTATGGTAAATATAACCTCAGTTTTATTGGGTACAGCCAAATAAACATTACTTAACCTCCCTTGCAGCTAGAGGTGACCATGTGACAGTTTCAACCAGAATGAACAGAAATTTTCTGGGATTATTGAGAAGAGTTTGTTTTCCTGGTAGAAGTGCCTTCACATTTCCCTTGTTGCTCACACTTTCACCTGACTAGATAGCTGAAGCCACAGCAGCCATCTTGCCACCATGAGGGAAAGGCCAGGAGAAGGGCAGAAACTACAGCCTCAATATTCACAGCATTCTTGAGGACTTCCCTAATTCGTTTAAGTCATTGTGATTTGGGTTCTCCTCTGAAAGCACTCCCAAACTGACACAGCATTCCTCTCATTTGGTCAGAAATTTTTTTAGATTAGTTTATTTGGCTATGGTTTTTCCAGTGGTCATGTATGGATGCGAGAGTTGGACTGTGAAGAAAGCTGAGCACCGAAGAATTGATGCTTTTGAACTGTGCTGTTGGAGAAGACTCTTGAGAGTCTCTTGGACTGCAAGGAGATCCAACCAGTCCATTCTGAAGGAAATTAGCCCTGGGTGTTCTTTGGAAGGAATGATGCTAAAGCTGAAACTCCAGTACTTTGGCTACCTCATGCGAAGAATTGACTCATTGGAAAAGACTCTGATGCTGGGATGGATTGGGGGCAGGAGCAGAAGGGGATGACAGAGGATGAGATGGTTGGATGGCATCACTGACTCGATGGACATGAGTCTGAGTGAACTCCGGGAGTTGGTGATGGACAGGGAGGCCTGGCGTGCTGCGATTCATGGGGTCGCAAAGAGTTGGACACGACTGAGCGACTGATCTGATCTGAATCTGATTTGGAGCACACATGTATAATGATATTCACTATATTCTGACTACCACACCTGTTGAGATGACCAAAAGAGAGTCTATGAGTATGTTTCAAAAACTGTCTAAAAATGATAATTAGTATAACAAGGAGAATGGTATATTTATCTCTCTAACTCCAAGAGCAGACACAATGCTGTGCATGGTTGCTTATTATGCATTTAAGATACAGGATTTTTATTTATCAGATTAACTAGAGGATAGTCACCTAATCAGCTAATATTCAGGCTTCCCTGGTGGCTCAGGGGTAAAGAATCTGCCTACAATGCAGGAGACCTCGGTTTGATCCCTAGGTTGGGAAGATTCCCCTGGAGAAGGAAATGGCAACCAACTCTGATATCCTTGCCTGAGAAAGAGGAGCCTGCTGGTTATAGTCCATGGGATCTCAAGAGTCAGACACAACTTAGTGACTAAATCACAGAGGATAGGTCAGAAAGCAGAGACAAGTTCTGTCTATCTTGTACAAGAATAGCAAATATATAACATACCTGACTACATTCTCCCTTCATCTCTAATTACAGACATAATCAACCAACCAACGAACCAATCAATCCTCCCAATGAGAAAAAAATATATATTCTCAACATAGTGACTTAGAGAGTCACTATAAATCTATCAAAGTCTTAAAAACAAGTGACTATTTGTAACCTATAACAAGACAGCTGCCTTAATAATGGAAGGTCAAGGTCCACCAGGACTGAGCATGAGGCTGTTAAAGACAGCACCATAACAGAAGGAATAAAACGAATGATCAGGACCCAGGTGATGGAGAAATGACAGAGGGCACCATCTGGGAACACAACTTCAGGACTAGAGGTCAGGTGTGGCAGCAGATGAAGGACGGCTGAGGTCCAAGAACAAGGAGGACCAACCCAGGAGGAGCCGAATAATTTTATTCCTACATCTCCACTTCTACTATCTCTTCACAGCCTTGTTCAACTCTCTATACAGGCATTCTTCTCACTGTTTTCTGCCTTTTTTCTTCATCACCTTGTAATTCTCCCCATTGAGGGGTACCATGATTCAGTAGAAATGCTTTGCAACCAGGCAGATCTCAATTCAAATACTAATCTTTACAGGATGGGGAAAGTTGGCTGGATTGTTCAACCTCTCCATCTCTCCATCTGACCAAAGAGGACAATACCAGAACCTCATAGGCTTGCAGTTAGCATGGAATATGCTTAACTTCAACTTAACTCAGGGTCAGGCTTATTGTAAAAGCTCTTCCTCAGCTGGAGTAAGAGTTCATTTGCTATCTTAGATTGTGGACACGTTGCCATCTCTCAAGAATAAAATTTCCAAAGATTCAGTATGGCTCCAGACATTTCATAAGGACTCAGCAAATATTTTAACTCATAAAATAAAGAAAGCTTATTTTGAGCAAGTTAAGTCATAGGTCTAGTTTGTACAAGGTAAATTGAACGAATACCCACAATAGTAACTTCACCCTGTTCTCAGACAACCAATGGCCATCAGACATATTACAGTTTAATAAACTTTAATGAAAGGACCTTCAAATTTCACTTATATTTTCCAGTGAAATTCTATCTGCTCCAATAATTTTTAAACATATGGAATTTATTTTCCCTCACACCTGGCTATATTTAATTTGTTATGAGAGGTTTCTGACTGTGTTATGTGACCTATTCCCATGATGCTTAAGAGTAAATGTGTTTCCTGCTTTCTTGAATTCCAAATAAACTGAATAAAATAACCAATCCTTGGATACACAAATGTAATATCCTGAGCCTACACACTCACACACACACACACACACACACACACACCATGCTCCTGTTTTCTATCAACTTTCAGCTTGTGGGTATAAGGGACAGAAGTAATAAGAAGAAGGAAATTATGAATCACTTAAAGAGAATTACCTAAAATCTTCATATTGCAATTATTCTCAAATGCTCTCAACCATCCTAATAATTTAGTATGTCACTGACACCTAAATAACTTATTCATTTGATTTCTCTGTTTTTTCCTTATGAGCTAACTAGTGTGAATAATTAGAGTAGTACTTCAAGTTTGAAAAGCAAAAATTGTTTTAGAAACATTAACAATAATAACATAATTCCATATTCAAATTTGAGCAGTATATTTTGAAAATTCTTAAGCTTATCTCAAAAATGAAGGTTCAAGTGTAACTATTCAATACTCATTTTTTTAAAAATCACGGCTATTCTGCACTCATGATACATTAATCCTACCAAATGAAGACAGTCATATATTCCATTTCCACAATTTCAACTATTAAATGGCATTTTATAATACTAGAACTGTAAACAAATTGCATTACAGATCTAGTTTTGTAGGTGTTACAGATCTAGTTCTGTAGTTGTAAAGGCAACAGGGCCTCCCTGGCGGCTCAGCTGATAAAGAATCCGCCTGCAATGCAGGAGATCCGCTTTCGATCCCTGGGTTGGGAAGATCCCTGGAGAAGGAAAAGGCTAGCCACTCCAGTATTCTGGCCTGGAGAATTCCATAGACTGCATAGTCAGTCCATGAGATCACAGAGTCAGACATGACTGAGCGAATTTCACTTTCATAGGCAATATGGAACAGTGAACAAGCACCATCAGAGAAGCTAGACATGTGAGATACATTTCCTTCTACCATTTACTGTAAACATAATTTAGATTAGTCATCTGTGTCTCTGTCTCATCTGTGTTCATGTATAAAGTTGGGTTAATAGTTAATCCAACTTGGGACTTCCCTGGTAGTCCAATGATTAAGACTCCATGTTTCCACGGAAGGGGACACAAGTTCAATACCTGGTCAGGGAATTAAGACAGCACAGTAAAAAATAAGAAGAAGAGCTTAAGTGTATGATCTTTGTAGTGCTAATTGTTAGCTGTGTATCCTTGGGCAAGTCACTTATGGTATGGGTCAGGTACCATGGTTTTTGCTCATTGATACACCCTGTCTGACACATGCGTACTTTATAAATATTGTTGAATTCTGAATGGTGCTGGGAAAACTAGGCAGTTATATATTAAAAAGTGAAATTACATCATTCTTTAGCACCATACACAAAAATAAGCTCAAAATGGATTAAAGACCTAAATGTGACCAGACACTGTAACACTCCTAGAGGAAAACATAGGCAGAACACTCTCTGACATAAATTACAGAATAATAGAAATAAAAACAAAAATAAACAAATGAGATCTACTTAAACTCAAAACTCAAAAGCTTTTGTACAGAAAAGTAAACAATAAACAAAACCAAAAGATAACCCACAGATTGGGGAGAAAATATTTGCAAATGATGTGACTGACAAGGAATTAGTCTCCAAAATTTACAAATAGCTCACGACACTTAACAGTATCAAAACAAACAACCCAATCAAAAAATGGGCAGAAGAGCTAAATAGACATTTTTCCAAAGAAGACATACATATGGCCAAGAAGCACATGAAAAGATGTTCAACATCTCTAATTATTAGAGAAATACAAATCAAAACTATAATGAGATGCCAACTCACATAGGCCAGAACAGCTATCATCAAAAAACTCCACAAACAATAAATGTTGGAGAGGGTGGGGAGAGAAGGGACCCCTCATACACAGTTGATGAGAATGTAAATTGGTAGAGCCATTATGGAGAACAGTATGGAGGTTCCTTAAACAACTAAAAATAGAGCTATCATATGACCCTGCAATCCCACTCCTGGGCATATATCCACAGAAAAAAAATGATCCAAAAGGATACATGCACTCCCATGTTCATTGCAGTACTGCTTACAATAGCCAAGACATGGAAGCAACCTAAATGTCCATCAACAGAGAAATAGATAGAGAAGATGTGCTACATACATACAGTGGAATGTTACTCAGCCATTAAAAAGAATGAACTAATGCTACTTGCAGCAACATGGATGGACCTAGAGAGAGTGCCATACTGAGTGAAGTAGGTCAGAGAAGGAAAATAGCAGATGCCATCCCTTATATGTGGCATCTAAAAGAAATGAAACAAATGAACTTATAAAACAGAGAGACTCACAGACTTAGAGAACGAGGAAGGGATAGTTAGGGAGTCTGGGATGGACATGTACACACTGCTGTATTTAAAATGTATAACCAACAAGGACACATCATAGAGCACATGGAACTCTGCTCAGTGTTATGTGGCAGCTCGGATGGGAGGGGAGTTTAGGGGAGAGTGCACACATGTGTATAAGTACAGCTGAACCCCTTAGCTGTTCATCTGAAACTATATACCCCAATACAAAATAAAAAGTTTTAAAATAAATAAATATTGTTGAATTAATTCGGAGATGGCAATGGCACCCCACTGCAGTACTCTTGCCTGGAAAATCCCATGGACGGAGGAGCTTGGTGGGCTGCAGTCCATGGGGTCACGAAGAGTCGGACATGACCGAGCGACTTCACTTTCACTTTTCACTTTTCACTTTCATGCATTGGAGAAGGAAATGGCAACCCAGTCCAGTGTTCTTGCCTGGAGAATCCCAGGGACAGGGGAGCCTGGTGGGCTGCTGTCTATGGGGTCGCATAGAGTCAGACACGACTGAAGTGACTTAGCAGCAGTTGAATTAATTTTAACTAAAATACCTTTAAAAATATGTAAGATTAACTCAAAATCCAATCTCTGTCAATGTCTTACTCACAAATTTTATAAATGTATGGAATCATACTATTCTCTCTGTCATATGTGGTTCAGATTTCCATCTTCTGTTGCGGTTTGTTTTGTTCTCCATTATAAGGCTTTTTTCTATTTCTTGATTACCATGGTTACCATCCTTTGATTAGCTCCACCATACATACACACAATCCACAACACAAATAACCAGGTACCATTCTCATGATTCATAGGAGCATTTACGAGTATCAGTGAGATGGGGTAAATCACAGAGCTGTACACAAGACAACTTACACTTGAATATCAAGCTTCTTTTAATAAAATCCTTTGGCCATAGGACTTTCCTATCCTAATAAAAAAGATTATTCTCAAGAAGTGATTATGAGAACCTTTATATAAATTATTTAGAGTACATAAACTTTATTGTTTTCTAATTTTAAAAATCTGATTTTAGCAGTTGTCATCAAAATCTTTCTCAGATGTATGACATTTGCTTGTTTACAAAGGCTTATTTATTTACCATGAGTAGGGATGAAAACAAAAAGCTTAAATATTTCCCAACACTCCTTGAATTCACAAATACACAAATTTCCATCAGCCAGACATATCAGAACCCATCTGACAACGAGTACTGGAACTCTTTGATATGTATTCTGTACAACCTGTGTTAGACATCACAGGTTTCATTTCTGAAAGGTTCAGTAGTTTGTTTGGGAAAATGCCACTCAGAGAACTGAAAAAGCATCTGTCTGGATCCAGAATTAGTATCTTACTCTCCATATGTATTGTCTCGAGGAATGTAGCAGAGTGTTTTTCAAAATGTTCTTTTGTAATTTAGTAACTGTTAAGTCTTAAAATGAGACTTTGAAGATATGGAAATGAAGTATGATAGTAAATATTCTTTCAACAAAATGAATTATTTACCATAAAAGAAAGCCTATTTCATGTTATTTCCCTTACTCTTGAGAATATGAAGGACGTGTTAGGTATTCTTACTCCATGTATGGTAGGGTGGCTCAGACGGTAAAGTGTCTGGCTGCAGTGCAGGAGACCCAGGTTCAATCCCTGGATCGGGACGATATCCTGGAGAAGGAAATGGCAACCCACTCTTGTACTCTTGCCTGGAAAATCCCATGGGCAGAGGAGCCTGATAGGTTACAGTCCATGGAGTCTCAAAAAATCAGACACGACTGAGCTACTTCACTTCACTTACTCCATGTGATGAATAAGAGCAATTCCCATCACCGAAGGATACCCACACAAGTTATCTACAAGGGATGCAGCCTGGAATGCTCTAAACCCAAGAGGAATGTTCCAAGCTCATAGAAGCAGTTTCAGTACTCGTCCTACCCTCTTTCCTTTAGAGAGATTCAGAGACCCAGGGTAGTGCGACCGGGGATGCAAGGACCACAAAGAGGTAACATTCTTTCAGAGAGGCAAGAACTGGAAAGCATCCTGAGCCACATCAGCTCCTAAGAAATAGTCCATGTTCACAGTAACGCTGTCTTATGCTTGCACATCATATTTGTGAGCACAGCGATTCACTCAACAAACCATGTCTCTAAGGCATTGTGCTAGCTTTTCACAGGAGAGGAGGCAGAGTGTTGAGATCCTGGACTCTGGAGCTAGACTGCCTGGGTTCCAGTCTTGGATCTGTGCTCATTGGCTCTGCAATTTGGGGCACATAGACTTCCATATGTGTCAGTGTACATGGGAGTCAACCACAGAAACCACTTACTTCAAGAGGTAGAAAACAGGACAGAGGGGCAGTCTAGTAAAGAAAAGAAATAGGGACACGACCAAAGTAGTATGCAAAAAGTGATGTCTTAAAATAGAACTATAAAGCAAATACCTATCCCCAAGAAGGGGGGGCGGTTAGGGCACATTTGCATCTAGAACACTAGGGTGATGGTAAAGCCACTCCAAGGTAACAAAGCAAAGTGAGTGCCCCAGATGACACAGGGATGGAGTCTGAAGGAAGACTCAGGAATATTTATAAGTCCCATATAGACTCTATTGTGCTTCTCATCTTCTGAGTTATCTCCAAAATTTTAAAATATGCAAGTAAATAATTTAAATATTATATTAATTTATATTACATACTATATGCATATATATGTCATATATATGTCACATATGTGTGACATATATATATGTCACACACACACACACATATGTCACACATCAACTTACTACATACCCTTGGATTTAGAACTACAACACCAGGTAAGCTTACTCTACTAAATTTCATTAGTCAGTGAGTCCATATCACCAAAGATAGATCAAAATTGCTAGCATAGTAATCATACTGGCAAAGTATATATTCTTCCCCAAACATCATACAAATCACCTTTATGAAGACTTGTATTCAAAGTTTCCCAAATCCTGAAGCCCCCAGATCTTTGGGACAGAAATACACAACCTTCCCTAATAGCCACATCAAGTTCCATTTATAGTATTGTTTTGATCACATTTCTCTCTCTCAGAAACCTAAAATTCAACCCCAGCTCTGAGACAACCCATAAAAACTGTAGCAATAAAAGCAAAAAGTACAAACTTAAAGTAGGTCTGAGAATGTCATTGTTTCCAAAAGGTAGAAATACAATGACATAAAACCCTGGTTAGAAGCAAGGAAATTGTTAGCAGTTGGCATGGAAATTACCCCATTGTTTATCACTGTGATTAGGTGAGATTCTTAAGCCACATAACTCAATAGAGAATAACATCTATTTGATTGCATGGGATGAGAGTCTGATCTATTATTATTAATTTGCCTTCACTCTAGCCATTAAGTGACTACTCCTTTGGATCATAAAAAGTAGTCCATGAATAACATAGGCAGGTTTTTACTCCATTCTCAATAAGATAATAAATTCTAGCTACTGTTTCAATAAAAGATTCAGCCACCTGCTTGGATATTTTTCTGCCACTGGGCTCAAAAGCAAACAAAACTGAGTCCAACTGGTGCACTAAGCAAATATTGCTCCTTCCCTGGGTTGTTAAATGATTCAGATACCAATAAGATTCCTCACTACCAGTGCTTAGAACTCCTCACTGATTTTTTGTTAAGCCTGTTCTCAAACTTCACCTGCATGCAGAAGTGACTGCTTCTGATTTTTCTGCTCCTTCCAAATATGAGGGTCTCTGCAGCCTCAGGGCCACCATCATCTCTCATCCACTCTGCCTGGTACAGAGTCTAAGTTAATAACATTTGACCCCTGGATGCATGGAACTCAATACTAAGTCCTAAGGTCCAATGGTCCAGATGCCACTGCTGGCCTCCTTAAAGACCTCCTGGACAATGGAAAGGATGTTTTTAGAGCTCCTGATCATCGGTCACAATTCCGGTTCAGACGTGTGTTCTACATAACAGCTAATCAGAACAAAGGCAAGTGACCTGGAAGATTTAGCTTTATCACTTGTCCTAAATTTGCAGGAGTAAGGTCTGGATGCAGCAATAAGTAATGGTTAAGAACACAGACTCGGCTGTCAGACTGCCTGGGTACCAACTTTCATCAGCAAAGATTTCTAGCTAAATTTGGGCAGGTTTCTGAGGAATATTGAGTAGTATTCTTCCACTAAGTGTTGTTCAGGAAATTACTGATATGACAATCAAAACAATCCACACAGCTTATTAGATTAAGCAGATTTCACTATTCCAATCTTTTCATCAATATAACTACTCCAGGAAACTCTTGCCTGGAAGATAATAGTTCTTTATTCCAAGAACTTTCTGAAAGACCAAATAACTCTTTCACAGAAAGCAATACACCTAGACTCCTTGTTTCTCAATTATCATTACTGTGCCCGGTAACCCTAACCTTTCTGTCATGATCTTTTTCCAATCCTAATCAAGCCCCCCTGACATGAAAGTTCTACCATAAACCAGTCTTCTAAAATTTCGGTAATATCCCAACATTGCCCCTCCCTCTCTGAGGTACTACTAAGACTCTGTCAGGGCAGTGCTCTCCCTTCAAGTGATTCTAAGCTTGAAGCAGGGACAACAGTTAGAGAAGCTGTTGGTTACTAATCAAATCCTGACCATTTTGCACCAATCTCTATAGAAGTTATTGTTTAGGTTCTTGGATTGTTATGAGAGCAAGCAATCCGGCTTACTGCAAGTCTGACTTACAGCAAATTGGCTTTCTGGGTTGTTTATTGTAGATAAGGGGGTTGGTTTCCTGGTAAGGCAGCAGGTCACAATCCTATTTTTACATATGATCTAGCCACCGTCCATTTGCATAGTCAATTTCTCAAAGCAAGATCTGTATTAGAGTTTGTTTCTGTCTTGTTCTTTGGGTTCCATGGAATAGTTCTCAACATAGCGTAAGGGTATAAATTTGCATAAATAAATGAATGACTTCATGGTGGATACTGGAAGTGAATCAGAGCTAAGTTAGTTGTTAATAATCTTGAAAGGAAAAAAATGCATGAAATTCAAGTTAAGAACAGATAGTTTGGGGCACAAGAGGAAATACGGTGAAATCTCTTGTCATTGCTTCTTCAGTAATACCTTTGACATTTAAGTCTAGGTGCTGTTCCTTGAAGATTCTTCTTAATAAAAATTTACCTGGTCTTTTGGATTTGCTCAGAAAAAATATATGCAGCAAAATGAAATCTGACTTCTAATTTCAAAGCATATATAGCCATGGAACAAGAAGTATGAAACACGAAGCACTGCACAGACAGGACAAGACTGTACACAGAGTCAAGGACCTCAGGGTGTAGAGTGACAGAAAGACAAAGGATGGGCTGAGAAAGTGTCTTTGGTGACAGTTTTGGGGATGAACGCTACCGTACTCAATGGCTCCTGCATTTAAAATTAAATCCCCTAGAATCTGATCTTCATCTGCATTCCCAACCTCATTTCTTCATGCTTGGATAGAAAACTGGAAGGAAGCCAAGCTGGTTACTAAAATACACCTTGAATTTTTTTTTTTCTCTTCTTCATTTTTCTTCATCTCATCCCTATATTGCCTGCCTTAAGTTCACATTTTGTTTTCCTTTTCAAGACAGTACCTATTCTACCTATCATTTTTAACACAGTCCAAAGCCAATCAATTTCTTAGAAGTTTTCTCAGACCAGCTGAGCTGAAAAATTACATCTCCAACCTTGACATTTTGATGACACTTGTCACCGTTACCATTTACTTACTACGAAGCACGTGCTGCTTAAATTTGTTTCATTACCTTATCGTGTGTGAAAGCCTATTTCTACAACTTGACCAAAACATGGAAGGGATAATGGCTTACTGTTCCTTGCATTACTAGTCTCTATTTCAGAGTTTCACACATGGTAGGCAGAACAGTAAATGATGTCTTATTGTGGCAGTTATTAAGGGTCTCTGACACTTGATAGATGAGTTTTCGTGTTAAGGCTTCACTCAAATTATAAACATGGTACATGGTTTCCCTGAAATAAGCTCATAATCTGTTTATTTATTATATATTAAATGAATTATTCCTATTAAAATAGTATTTATTATCCTCTTCAGTTCAGTTCAGTTCAGTCACTCAGTCGTGTCTGACTCTTTGCGACCCCATGAATCGCAGCACGCCAGGCCTCCCCTGTTCATTACCATCTCTCGGAGTTCACTCAGACTCACGTCCATCGAGTCCATGATGCCATCCAGCCATCTCATCCTTGGTCATCCCCTTCTCCTCCTGCCCCCAATCCCTCTCAGCATCAGTCTTTTCCAATGAGTCAATTCTTCGCACGAGGTGGCCAAAGTACTGGAGTTTCAGCTTTAGCATCATTCCTTCCAAAGAAATCCCAGGGCTGATCTCCTTCAGAATGGACTGGTTGGATCTCCTTGCAGTCCAAGGGACTCTCAAGACTCTTCTCCAACACCACAGTTCAAAAGCATCAATTCTTCGGCACTCAGACTTCTTCACAGTCCAACTCTCACATCCATACGTGACCACAGGAAAAACCATAGCCTTGACTAGATGGACCTTAGTTGGCAAAGTAATGTCTCTGCTTTTGAATATACTATCTATGTTGGTCATAACTTTTCTTCCAAGGAGTAAGCGTCTTCTAATTTCATGGCTGCAGTCACCATCTTCCTCCTCAGTATTAGCTAAAATTTCAGTGGTTAATGAGTAACTGAAATGGGCTACGTAAATGAATGTCTCCTGTGTTTTCACTGATCACAATAAAACATTTTACACCCATTAAGTTTCCCATGTTTTTCCAAATACAGCAGTTTTAGTTTTATTTTAAGAAAAATTATCATTTAGGTAACCATCTGCCAGCATGTGTTTTTAGGTAACCTTTTTCAGTGATTCCGGTGAGTTCTGCCAAACTGTGCATAAAAATAGTCTATTATTATAATTCAGTTTTACCTGGATGGTTGTCCTAACTTTAATGTTTGTACTAACACTACGAAAGTTGTTTTAGTTATTCCCCAAATTCTTAATACTAATAATCATTTTTCCTACCCAAAGCCTAGTGTTTAATCCCCATTCTCTGTTTCATTTATGTAAGGTATAGTACAAAATGTCTCATTTTTAAAGTTGATTTCTAGAAAATTTAGTCAACTTTTATTAATTATGTACATCCTTGTTATTGAAGCCAAACCTTAAATAAATTAAGGTTACCTAAAAATTCTACCTTTATTGTTGATGTTTGGCATTTCATGATTGGTTGGTTGAATTGTGAAGTAAATGAACCAATTATTTTGGCACCTGGTGTATGTGTATGAAAATTCACAAGGGGATGGTATTTTAAAGGGCAGGATAATAATAAGCTAAGATTCCCTAAAGATCCTATTTTTTCATTTGCAGACTGAAGAATGAGTGCCAGCGAAAAAACCACTCACTCAGCCTTAGGCATCGTATAGCCTGGCTGGACCATCACATATCTATAATTAGAGCCTTCATCATCAATCAGCAATTATAGCAGATGAGAAGATAGAAGCTAATGATGCCAGTCCAGACAGTTGCCAAATGCATTCAGATAAGCTGCAGCATCTGACTAAATTGCCAGATAACTTCAAGAATTGCAATAAATTTCCCCTACTTTAACAATAGAAGTGAAAAGGAAGCACCTGAAAACTGTAACAACAGACACATTTTTGTAAACAAATACTGGAAGTAGAGTTTTATTGTAAAGATCGGGGAGTAAAGGTTGGTTATTTTTTTAATTTAAAATAAACATATCAATCAAAACTAGCAGAGGCAAATGAAAATAATGTGAATAAATTATGGACATTGAAAAATGGAAGGAAGGAGAAACAGTCAGGAAATTTGCATGGAAAATCAATTTCTTTGTCTGAACAAAAAATTAAACTAGCATAAGAATGAAAACAAATCCTAGTGGATAAAACCACAGTAGAATTGTTTTGTGTGAGGTAACATCTGCTGAGCCCAGAAAGTCTACCAAATAATGAGTTCATGATAAACACCTTTTTTGGTGCTGCCACAAGGAGCACATTAGTGAATTTCCCTTTATACCAATGGTGAATTTGAGTGGAAAAAAAAAGAAACCCAAACTAAAGTCATTAAATCGTATCGAAAATTCAAAAAGAGAATCAGCTTTTTCAAAGAAACCAACCAAAGCTGTATAAATCTAGATTCCTATGTATGTAATCCTAGACCTGATTTAGGTGATACATAACTGCATTTAGAATATGCCCCACAAATATAAATAACATTCTATGAATACAATAAAGAAACAGAGATATTGCTTAAATATGTATTCTTTTAACCCTGAAGTAACATTTGAAATGTATGAAAAGCTGATATAAAAGAATAAAAATATTATTAATAGTGATGTTACTGTGTCCTGTGAGAAGTTGCTTCAGGCGTGTCCAACTCTTTGCGACCTCATAGACTGTAGTCTTCCAGGCTCCTCTGTTATGGGATTCCCCAGGCAAGAATACAGGAGTGGGTTGCCATTTACTCCTCCAGGAGATCTTCCAAATCCAGTGGTCAAACCCATATCTCTTATGTCTTCTGCATTGGCAGGCGGGTTCTTTACCACCAGCACTCCCTGGGAAGATAACATTTATCATATGAGTGCTATGCTTTAGTCACCGAGCTGTGCTTCTGAGTCATTATTGCCTGGGCAGATATAACGCAAAATACTTTAGCAAGCATATTGCTAGTAGAGTTGAGAAACATTTGCTTTGTGGGAAGAAGAAAAGACAGAAGAGGAGATTGGAGCAAACTGGAGCCAAAGCCTATGATTTGGTCTTAGTCTTATTTAAATAACTGGGAAGGGATGAGAAAGAAACAGTGAAACAGAATAGTACAATGCAGTCACTTGGAGCCAGGGAAATGTTTCTGAAGGAATCTTTGGGGTGTGAGTGTTTACCTATCATCAGTTCAGTTCAGTTCATTTCAGTCACTCAGTCATGTCCAACTCTTTGCAACTCCATGAATCACAGCACGCCAGGCCTCCCTGTCCATCACCAACTCCCAGAGTTCACTCAAACTCACGTCCATCGAGTCCATGATGCCATCCAGCCATCTCATCCTCGGTCGTCCCCTTCTCCTCTTGCCCCCAATCCCTCCCAGCATCACAGTCTTTTCCAATGAGTCAACTCTTCGCATGAGGCGGCCAAAGTACTGGAGTTTCAGCTTCAACATCAGTCCTTCCAATGAACACCCAGGACTGATCTCCTTTAGAATGGACTGGTTGGATCTCCTTACAGTCCAAGGGACTCTCAAAAGTCTTCTCCAACACCATAGTTCAAAAGCATCAGTTCTTTGGTGCTCAGCTTTCTTCACAGTCCAACTCTCACATCCATACCTGACCACTGGAAAAACCATAGCCTTGACTAGACGGACCTTTGTTGGCAAAGTAATATCTCTTCTTTTAATAAGCTATCCAGGTTGGTCATAACTTTCCTTCCAAGGAGTAAGCGTTTTTTAATTTCATGGCTGCAATCACTATCTGCAGTGATTTTGGAGCCCAGAAAAATAAAGTCAGCCACTGTTTCCACTGTTTCCGCATCTATTTGCCATGAAGTGATGGGGCCAGATGCCATGATCTTCGTTTTCTGAATGTTGAGCTTTAAGCCAACTTTTTCACTCTCCTCTTTCACTTTCATCAAGAGGCTTTTTAGTTCCTCTTCACTTTCTGCCATAAGGGTGGTGTCATCTGCGTATCTGAGGTTATTGATATTTCTCCCAGCAATCTTGATTCCAGCCTGCGCTTCTTCCAGCCCAGTGTTTCTCATGATGTACTCTGCATATTAGTTAAATATCCTATCATATTGGCTGCCTAAGGTACACATGGGCTTCCCAGGTGGCACTAGTGGTAAAGAACTCACCTGCCCATGCAGGAGACATAAGAGACATGAGTTCAATTCCTTGGTTAGGAAAACCCTGTGGATTGGCAACCCACTCCAGTATTCTTGCCTGGAGAATCCCATGGACAGAGGAGCCTGAAGTGCTACAGTCCACTGGGTCGCAAAGAGTCAGCTACAACTCAAGCAACTTAGCATGAACACACGCAAGCAAGGTATACATATGACATTAGTAAAATAACTGGGCCGTGTGTGAAGACCTCTCCTCTGCTGTGTGACACTCCTGTCATCATTAGGGTCATAGCCCTCAGGGGCTTGAGGGCCAATCAGCATCGTTGGTGCCTCCCCAGTGCCACAGAACTCAGAAGTCTAAGAAGACCGATAACATATTAATTTTGTCAATCCCAAGGCTAGCTTTATTTCTGCACTAGAGAAGAAATGGGAAGGAATTCTTTCCTGACTAGGAATTAGAACCATAATTTTGGAACTCTCAAAAATTTAATTCAGAAAGCCCTGGTTACACATTCCTTTAACCCACCTGCTTAACTGAGTCTCCCAGCTCTCCTCACTAGGAATCCGGTAACTCTCATAAAATCGATGTGTTTTATGCCCTTTGTAATTGTAGGAACCACAGATGGTTGCCTCTAGGTTGATTTTGCACCAGTTCTTCCCTATAACTTAACAGTGAAATGTTGCAAATGTGTGCATTCCCACAGAAGTCAAGATAGTCAACAGTTGTGGGTTTGGATGTTGAACACTAAAAAACTAATTGCCAGATCTCTTATCTGAGCTCTTTTTCCTAATAGAAATGAAAGTTTTATCTGGAATCTTCTTTTTCTTCAAGTGTTACTTGTTTCTAGTAAAAACTTGACTACGTTTCATGTATAGATATTTCACGCTGGGAAAAATTTATTATAAGCATTTAAATGTATATTTGGGAGTCCTAGCTATGGGGTTGCACAGAGTCGGACATGACTGAAGCGACTTAGCAGCAGCAGCAGCAGCAGCGGTTCAAGGGAGCAACAACTTCCTCATTCAATTGACTGAACAGCTGAAAAATATAAATTTTTTTTCTATTACATCAATTAGGATTTACTTTACTTGTCAAGAAAAGTAAATTCCCAACTGAAATGATGTTTAACACATAGGAATAAATTCCCTCAAAGTAACTGAAAAATTCAGAACGTTTTGGATTTCCAGCAAGAGTCGATGCAGTAACCCAGACATGTCATAAAGGAGCAGGTTGTCACTCCATCTCTAGGCTCCATCTTGCATGATACTGCCTCACCCTTTGTCTTGCTCCTGATACAAGAAGGCTACTCTTATCTAGGCTTCATTTTCTTCCCTTGAACATGGAACAAAAGTCTTGAGCTTCACTGTGAGTAAACCAATTTGGTCAGGTCCTGTCCAAAATTAATACTTGTGGTCAACGGGAAGATGTTTGCCCAGAGAGGTTAACCCACCCTAAGTTACATCATTGTCACCACGTCAGGACCACATCAGAACTCAGTGATGCAGGGACTTTGCTGGTGTTTCAGTGTTTAAGATTCTGTGTTCCCAATGCAAGTTTGATCCCTGGTCAGGGAACTAGACCTCACATACTACAGTTAAGATGCCACACAACCAAATAATTTTTTTTTTAAGAACTCAATGACACATAGTAGTGGTTCTCAAGTCACAAATTAGAAACAGTAAACTAGAAATCTGAAGAGTTTCCAGCCATAAATATCTTTCTAAAGAGATCCGGATAGGCCTCTTTCATTAGATCAATTATCATTTGATCCCTTATGGCTTTTCAGGGTCTAGAAGAATTTAAACTGGGTAATATATAGCTGTAAGAGGAAGCAAAACAATATGACAGAGGCTGAAAGGAAAGAGAAGCTTTGAACAGGTTAGAACAAAGAGAATGAGAAATCTTATGGAATAGTTCTTGTAAAACAATAAGTCAAGGGATATTTATAACCAATGCTGGAAAATGCATTGATTACAAATAATGGATTTAGACTTCTGTTGGAACAGGAGTCCAGGTAACTCAAAACAAAAGAAAGTTATTCTCTCGCAGTTATGGACCCTGAGAAGTTCAAAACCAAGGTGTTAGCAGGGTCGTCCTCCCTCTGAAACTCGTGGAGGAACCCTTCCTAGCCTCTTCCTAGCTTCATGGTTGTTAGAAATCATTGGCATGCCGAGGCTTACAGCTGTATAACTCCAGTCTCTGCCTTCATCGTCACGAGAGTTCCCTGTGCCTTCTGTCTTTACATGGCTGTCTTATCATATTATATTGGATTAGGGGTTTGCCCCACTTCAGGACAACTCCTTAACTAATTACCTCCATAACAACCCTATTTCTAAGTAAGGACACATTCTGAGGAATGGAGGGTAGGACTTCCACATATCTTGTTTGGGGGAGGGGACACATTTCAACTCATAACGGTAACAGATGCTAAGTAGCATAAGGGAAATTTAGCAAAGCACAAAAATCCTAATGAAGAGGCAAAGATATACACAGACACAGACACACAGACACACACACAAACACACACACACATACTCTATATATATACATAAAGAAGAGAGTGAAAAAGTTGGCTTAGCTCAACATTCAGAAAACAAAGATCACGGCATCTGGTCCCATCACTTCATGGCAAATAGAAGGGGAAACAGTGGCTGACTTTATTTTTCTGGGCTCCAAAATCACTGCAGATAGTGATTGCAGCCATGAAATTAAAAGACGCTTGCTCCTTGGAAGGAAAGTTATGACCAACCTAGACAGCATGCTGAAAAGCAGAGACATTGCTTTGTCAACAAAGGTCTGTCTAGTCAAGGCTATGGTTTTTCCAGTGGTCATGTATGGATGTGAGAGTTGGACTACAAAGAAAGCTGAGCACCGAAGAGTTGATGCTTTTGAACTGTGGTGCTGGAGAAGACTCTTGAGAGTCCCTTGGACTGCAAGGAGATCCAACCAGTTCATCCTAAAGGAGATCAGTCCTGGGAGTTCATTGGAAAGAGTCATGTTGAAGCTGAAACTCCAATACTTTGGCCACCTGATGTGAAGAGCTGACTCATTTGAAAAGGCCCTGATGCTGGGAAAGATTGAGGGCAGGTGGAGAAGGGGATGACAGAGAACGAGATGGTTGGATGGCATCACCAACTCAATGGACATGGGTTTGGGTGGACTCTAGGAGTTGGTGATGGACAGGGAGGCCTGGCGTGCTGTGGTTCATGGGGTCGCAAAGAGCTGGAAACAGCTGAGCTACTGAACTGAACTGAACTGAACTATATATATATATATATATATATATATATATATATATATATTTCTCTAAATTTGAAAAGATGCAAAAATTTCCTATCTATATCGTATACAGCTAGATCTCCAGATGTGTTCAAGTCTTAGTTCAATCAATGACTCTGCAGATAAACCCCAAAGTCAAAATTAACTTACAGTTGTGAGAATACAAATGGTCAAGCTCAAGAAATTATATTTTGCTACCAAACATTTGAGCTATGTTTGGTTCGTTAAAGAAGAAACAAATATATATATATATATATATATATAGCAATAGCAAAAGCAAATCGAAAATCACTCGTCATAAAGACCTTTAAATTCATTAACCATAACATGAAAAAAAAATCAGAGGAACAACAGCATTTGCTGTTTAAACAGCATTGTTTGCTTTTAGGGAAAGAAAAGAATTGTAAAGGGAAAACATGTCTAAAATTCCAGACCAAAATAAATTTTGAGCTTCTCTCTTTAAATACATTTGTATATTTTTAAACAAAGTTTGTCTTCTTGAAAAAGTTAATATGCTAAGTTGTATAATCTTCCTCAATCAATGAGCAAATTCATATATAATGCTCAGACTTATTTTAAGTTTTTATTTTCAAAATCAAATTAACAAGGGATTTAATGTATGTTTGTGTGTATATGTATGTAAAATATATCAAAACTGTAAAATAAGAAAGTCATTCTGTTGCAAGATTAAACAGAGAGGAAAATGCAATAGGAAGAAAAGGGCCTTGAAATTTAGTCATATTCAAGAGTATTTCTAGTTTTAAAATGTCTTTATTAGAATTTAGAATAAGATACTCGATTGCCACATATGACCTACATAGAATACTCTACTAAGAAACACATCTAAACGACTTGTACCAGCTTTACATTCTGCTTTCTATTATTCATTTGTTAGTTTATAGATTCTGAAGCAAGTTCCTCTAGTCAGGAGCACTCAAGTATGCACAGCCAGCAATCTGGCCTTGAAAAAGCATAACAGCATTAATGAGCAGGAAATCAATTAGGAATTTTGACACATGGTGATATGCTTAAACAATCAAGCCTATCCCTAGCTAGGAGGCTCTGCTTTTAATATGACAATGAAATTGACTATGTCACTTCAACCTTCTAATGGCTTGGAGCAACACCATTCAATGCCCATCACCAACTCAATCTTCCTTTCAAGGGAAAGCATGTGGCTGCAGGCTGATTGCTATTCATGTTCTGGATCAGCTATAATTATATGGGTGTTATTTATTGGTTTTCTATCTATTGTTTTCTGTTTACACTGGAAATAATGCAATTTGTTTTCCTTCTGAAACTCCTAAAGTGAACTGCACTAAAGTGATGCATGCTTAACTCATATAGATGATTCAAACTGTCAGTGATCAAAAAGTCACTTGAATGCATAATTCATGACAGTGAATGAATTCCTCTTCCTCCCTAATTATTTGGTCTAGACTATTGTTAATATTGCTTTTCTCTACCTGTGATTCTACCATCTTATGTCTGAGGAAGATGCTCAGAAATATGGCAAGAAGTGGAAGAAATCAGTCTGGGAAGTTTTAAATTGAGTAAGTAACCAAAAATGATGTGCCATGGTCAGATCAGTCAGAATTCTATAGGCATTTTACAGTTTTTAAGATTCCTAAGAGATACAGTAATGTCTTGTCCTCCGAAGTAGAAATGTAGGCGGTCCCCCACACATGATCAAATCTGCTATTTATTCCCTACTCATTTGAGTCACATTTTTTCAGCACCCATGCTGGGTGCCATCACTGTGGACAAGACAGAACATACAATTCCTAGTTTTTAGAGAGGACATGATCAATAAATTCTTCAGTTCCTGCTTGCCCGCCCACCCCACCTCATCCATTTTCTTATCCACTGTGTGCTTGTCCTGCTTTTGAATTTACCAGTCTTTACCCCAGTTTGATTTGTAAGCAAGCTCAACAAACATTTTTTATTTTAAAGGGCAATGGTTTGGAGGTGAAATAGTACCTGTCTCACTGTAAACTATACTATTAAAAACTATAATATCATTTTTTCTGATTATAAAACAATACCTAAATACCAAGAAAAGAACTTGGAAAATATGAGAAACAAAAAAATAAAATAAAAATCCCTTTCAATACAAACTCTAAGAAAGTCATAGGAAAGCTTCAGTTATTTATTTTCAGATGTTGACTTTATCACATCTTCATTTTTCACCTAATATAGAAGAATTATTTTCTCATATGCTGAATTATTTGAAAAAAAAATCATCTTATTGATTGATAATTTCCCATGTATAATTTATTTAATCATTTTCCAATGATCACTCTAATGCAAAATGGTCAATTTTAAAACAACAGAGAAAATGGCTTCATTTTTATATTATGGTTCTTTCAGTGAAAGGTAGAAAAAAATGGAATACCTTCCTCTTTTTTTAGTTGCATTTTTTAAGCTATCATATAAATCAAGATACAATCCTTTTTTTTTCCTTCTCTTTCCTTGGCGTCTGTATAATGTCTGCTGAGGCCCACCTCTGACATTTATGATTGTAGATATAACACAGATGGCAGGAAAGAGACATTGGGCAGAAAGCTAGTTGCTATCTGCCCTGGGGAGCTAATTTGCTGTGTCTTCATAAAGGTAGACCAAAGCTATGCAGCAAACACTCGTGTAAAGTTTAAGGTATGGCCTACATGGCATACAGAACATGGGAAAGTAAAAGCTAATTACTAGGTGGCAAAAGAAAGAAAAAAGTAATGGGATTCAGGGCACACTACCAAATATGACACTTTGATATACTGAATGTCTTAAGCTAAAGGAATTTAAGAAAACAGCCGCAGAAGGTTATTCTGACATCCTCACCAGCCGTATCCTTCTTCTCTGAAACAGGTCATAAAACTCTCCCAGGAGAGGTATCGTCCCAGTATCTGGAAGAAACACGCATCCTTATCTGCGAAGACAAAGGGATGCCAAGAAGAATCCTAACAGACAAGCCTTGATAAGCCTTTCCCAGTTTGCTACAGTTATCTCATATTCCTTAACCTATCCCATTCCTCCACAGCCATCCACTCTTCATCAAACCCAGCACAAAACACTCATGTCTAACAGTTTCTGTGGGTCTTCATTTCCTTACGAAGACTTCCATGTCATGTAAAAGTTACAGTAAATAAATGTGTATGCTTTTATCCTGTCATAACTGGTCTTTATGAGTTTAATTTTCAGACCGCACAAGGGACCCTAATAAAGTTGAGGAAAATTTTATCATCTCTCACAAGAAAGAAAGAGGGAGTAAAGGAAGGAAGGAAGAGGAGGAAAGGAGAGAAAAGGGAAAAAGTAGACGGGAACAAAGCACATGAGATAAGGTAGGTGTCTGCCAGCTGTGACTCCAGAACTTACTTGCTGTGTGACACTGAATAAGAAGTACTCTCAATTATCTTCCACAACCTCCACAGTCTTCAGTTTCCTTCTCTATATAATGGGCACAATAACCATACCTATTGGATGGGTTACTTTGAAGGTTAAAGGACTAAAGTTAAATGTATAATAAAAGCGTGATGCATAATAAAAACAAGATGTATTTTAATTATTACTATCACTTCTATATTGGAAATGTTTATTTTAAAAATAAATTGGCTAGAGTTGACACTTCCTCTTTAAAGTGATACACCTGCACAATTATAGGTAAGTGACTGAACTACCTGACCAGTCACATAAAACCTTTGAATGAACACCTCTCAGAGGCATCCATTGTCATTCTTGGAGGGTTACTTAGGTGCACTTGTTAAGAATGACATTTCCTGGAATCCATCATCTATATTTCCTGGTGCAGAATTGGGAGAGAGACACGAGATCCAAAATCACTATTTTTAAACGTATTTCTAGGTGATCTCTATACAAGCTAAAGTTTGAGAAACTCTAACACATCTTCACCCAGAAAAATGTTTAAACAAAAATCTTCTAGCGAATATTGCATTAGTTGCTACAGCAAATTCAGAGTGATTTGTGTTTACAAAAATGTCATTGGACAGGGTGCATTCCAAATCAGCCCTGTGAATTATTTACAGAAGAGTGGGTATAGACTGAAGGATTTTTATATAATCTTTGCAACATTTCAAAACATTTTCTGAAATTACTAGGAAAGAGTTTTGCCAATCATAAACAACAAATCGCCTACTTTCCCAAACACCACCACCCACTATATATACACGTAGAATCAAGATCAGCTGCCTGGAAATGTCGTATTTTCTCCATCAATTAATACTGGTGGAGAAAAAAAATAAAAATGAGACATTCTAATTAAATTACTCTGCTTAATCTCATTCAGAAAATATCACTTACTTCATAAAGAATTTAAAAATAAGTTCCTCTAGAAAGTGTATCTTTGAAAGAAAATTACAGAATTAGAATTGCAAAGCTATCAGTTTGGTTCAGTTGAGTCACTTAGTCGTGTCCAACTCTTTGCAACCCATGGACTGCAGCACACAAGGCTCCTTGTCCATCACTAACTCCTGGAGCTTGCTCAAACTCATGTCCATCAAGTCAGTGATGCCATCCAACCACCTCATTCTCCTTTGTCCCCTTTTCCTGCCTTCAATCTTGCCCAGCATCAGGGTCTTTTCCAATAAGTCAGTTCTTCGCATCAGGTGGCCAAAGGATTGGAGCTTCAGCTTTAGCATCAGTCTTTCCAATGAATATTCAGGACTGATTTCCTTTAGTATGGACTGGTTGGATCTCCTTGCAGTCCAAGGAACTCTCAAGAGTCCTTTCCAACAACCACAGTTCAAAAGCATCAGCTGACAGCACTCAGCTTTCTTTATAGTCCAAATCTTTTATACATACAGAACCACTGTAAAAACCATAACTTTGACTATATGGACCTTTGTCGGCAAAGTAATGTCTCTGCTTTTTAATATGCTGTCTAGGTTGATCATAACTTTTCTTCCAAGGAGCAAGCATCTTTTAATTTCATGACTGTAGTCACCATCTGCAGTGATTTTGGAGCCCAGAAAAATAAAGTCTGCCATGGTTTCCATTATTTCCCCATCTATTTCCCATGAAGTGATGGGACCAGATGCCATGATCTTAGTTTTCTGAATGTTGAGTTTTAAGCCAGCTTTTTCACTTTCCTCTTTCATCTTCATCAAGAGGCTCTTCAGTTTCTCTTCACTTTCTGCCATAAGGGTGGTGTCATCTGCATATCTGAGATTATTGATATTTTCTACTTACCTTCTTGATTCCAGCTTGTGCTTCATCCAGCCTGACATTTCGCATGATGTACTCTGCATATAAGTTAAATCAGCAGAATGACAATATACAGCCTTGACGTACTCTTTTCCAAATTTGGAACCAGTCTCATCTTCCATGTCCAATTCTAACTGTTGCTTCCTAACCTGCATACAGATTTCTCAGGAGGCAGGTCAGGTGGTCTGGTATTCCCATCTCTTTCAGAATTTTCCACAGTTTGTTGTGATCCACACAGTCAAAGGCTTTGGCATCATCAGTAAAGCAGAAGTAGATGTTTTACTGGAACTCTGTTGCTTTTTTGATGATCCAACAGATGTTGGCAATTTGACCTCTGGTTCCTCTGCCTTTTCTAAATCCACCTTGAACATCTGGAAGTTCACGGTTCATACACTGTTGAAGCCTGACTTGGAGAATTTTGAACATTACTTTGCTAGCATGCGAGATGAATGCAGTTGTGCCGTAGCTTGAACGTTCTTTGGAATTGCCTTTCTTTGGAATTGGAACAAAACTGACTTTTTCCAGTCCTATGGCCACTGCTGAGTTTTCCAAATTTGCTGGCATATTGAGTATAGCACTTCACAGCATCATCTTTTAGGATTTGAAATAGCTCAACTGGAAGTCCATCACTTCCATTAATTTTGTTCATAGTGATGCTTCCTGGGGCCCACTTGACTTCACATTCCAGAATGTCTGGCTCTAGGTGAGTGATCACACCATCATGGTTATGGATCATTAAGATCTTTTCTCTACAGTTCTGTGTATTCTTGCCACCTCTTCTAAATATCTTCTGCTTCTATTAGGTCCATACCATTTCTGTCCTTTATTGTGCCCATCTTTGCATGAAATGTTCCTTGGTATCTCTGATTTTCTTGAAGAGATCTCTGGTCTTTCCCATTCAATTATTAACCTCTGTTTCTTCACACTGATCACTGAGGACAGCTTTCTTATGTCTCCTTGCTATTCTTTGGACTTCCGCATTCAGATGAGTTTATTTTTTCTTTTCTCCTTTGCCTATCACTTCTCTTCTTTTCTCATCTATTTTTAAGCCTCCTCAGAAAACAATTTTGCCTTTTGACATTTCTTTTTCTTGGGGATGGTTTTGATCACTGCCTCTTGTACAATGTCATGAACGTCCATCCATAGTTCTTCAGGCACTCTGTCTATCAGATCTAACCCCTTGAATCTATTTGTCACTTTCACTGTATAATCGTAAGAGATTTGATTTAGGTCCTATCTGAACGGTCTAGTGGTTTTCCCTATTTTCTTCCATTTAAGTCTGAATTTTGCAATAAGGATTTCATGATCTGAGCCACAGTCAGCTCCTGGTCTTGTTTTTGCTGACTGTATAGAGCTTCTCCATCTTCGGCTGCAAAGAATATAATCAATCTGATTTCAATATTGACCATCTGGTGATGTCCATGTGTAGAGTTGTCTCTTGTGTTGTTGGAAGAGAGTTTGCTATGACCAGTGCATTCTCTTGGCAAAACTCTATTAGCCTTTGCCCTGTTTCATTTTGTACTCCAAGGCCATATTTGCCTGTTATTCTAGGTATCTCTTGATTTCCTACTTTTGCATTCCAGTCCCCTATGGATATCTTTTGGGGTATTAGTTCTAGAAGGCCTTGTAGGTCATTGTAGAACCATTCAACTTCCACTTCTTCAGCATTAGTGGTTGGGGCATAGACTGGGATTACTGTGATATTAAATGGTTTGTCTTGCAAATGAACAGAGATCATTCTGTCATTTTTGAGATTGCAAAGCTATACAGGACATTATAAAGACTTCAGCTTATCAGGGAGGGGCAAAGTTTCTCCCTCAACCTTCCTTGAGTTCTGTGGAGTTCAGTAATAAATTTTCTCTTATTACAGAACTTTTGACACAAGACAGATTCAGTTCAGTTCAGTTGCACAGTCATGTCCAATGCTTTGCGACCCCATGAACCTCAGTACACAAGGCCTCCCTGTCCATCATCAACTCCTGGAGTCTATCCAAACTCATGTCCACTGGGTCAGTGATGCCTTCCAACCATCTCATCCTCTGTTTTCCCCTTCTCCTCCAGCCCTCAATCTTTCCCAGCATTAGGGTCTTTTCAAATGAATCAGCTCTTCACATCAGGTGGCCAAAGTATTACAGTTTCAGCTTCAGCATCAGTCCTTCCAATGAACACCCAGGACTGATCTCCTTTAGGATGGACTGGTTGGATCTCCTTGTAGTCCAAGGGACTCTCAAGAGTCTTCAACACCACAGTTCAAAAGCATCAATTCTTTGGCGCTCAGCTTTCTTTAGTCCAACTCACATCCATAGATGACTAGTGGAAAAACCATAGCCTTGACTAGAAGGACCTTTGTTGACAAAGTAATGTCTCTGCTTTTTAATATGCTGTCTAAGTTAGTCATAACTTTCCTTCCAAGGAGGAAGCATCTTTTAATTTCATGGCTGTAGTCACCATCTGTAGTGATTTGGGAGCCCCAAAAAATAAAGTCTGCCACTGTTTCCCCATCTATTTGCCATGAAGTGATGGGACTGGATGCCATGATCTTCGTTTCTGGAATGTTGAGCTTTAAGCCAACGTTTTTACTCTCCTCTTTCACTTTCATCAAGCGCCTTTTTAGTTCCTCTTCACTTTCTGCCATAAGGGTGGTGTCATCTGCATATCTGAGGTTGTTGATATTTCTCCCAGCAATCTTAATTCCAGCTTGTGCTTCTTCCAGCCCAGTGTTTCTCATGATGTAGTCTGCATAGAAGTTAAATAAGCAGGGTGACAATATACAGCCTTGATGATTAACTGAAGAAAAAGAAACAAGTTTAATTCCTTGAACAAGACAGGGCTCACAGAAATGAGACCTAAGATGTGGACAAAGCAGGCAGCATTTATATTATTATACCAAAAAAAAAAAAAAACCCAGTAAATCTGAGAGGAACTGACAAGACAGAGACATGTTAGAAACAGGTTTGGCATGCTTAACTGGTAAGGAATTTGAGCAAATTTTGGCTTATGCAGTAACTTAGTAAAGAAGTTTCAAGGTCTGTTTACACAAACTTCGCAGCCCTTAATGCCTTTCCTGGTGATAAGGGTATCTTTCTACCTCCTGGTACATGAAGGGCATGTTTCACATGAGAGGCTTCTTTTCCCTACTTTCAGGGAAACAGAGAAGAGGATCAACAGCCTCTTTCATCAGTTGCTTCTTAAGGATCTTTAACTCAAAATAATCAATATGCCATTGAGGCATATTTTGGGACTGTGCTCCAACAGCGTGTCAGTTAGTACTGCGTAGTGGCTACTACTTGGGCTCAGCAATCAGATCGCCTTCCAGATGCTAGTCTTGTCACCACTGGACCCAGGCTGGCGACCTCACTGTGCCTTGATTTCTCAGTTGTAATGTGGGGCTGACTATGCTGTCTCACAGGGCCATGCTAAGGCCATAAGTATTCAGTGTGTCTAACATGCATAGAATATCTCTGACAAACACTAAGTAGTGAGAAGATGTTCATTATTATCATTTTTTTATTGCCCCAACAATTTCATCTTACTGCTATGAAAACTAAGTAAAGTTAAACAATTTACCCAGGTCACACAAGAGGAAAGCCAGAACCAAGACCTAGTATTCCAAACTTGACATATATCTTTTCCCAGTACCCTGCTGAACGGTCAGAAGATAATTCTGTTTTTATTGATTCATACTTAAACCTCACTCATTGCCCTAAAACCTATAAATTACCAAATGAACTGTTAAAAATAATTTTGCTTCCTCATGATATGTCTAAAAATTGTCACCACAGTAGTGACTCTGCTCTTGAAAAAAAAATGACTTCTTCAATAATCTAGTTCAGAAGAGAGTTTTGCAAATCTCATATGCAAAGCTCATTTATACCCATGAAAGCACATATTGATATTATTGAAATATGGAATCTAAGAAATCAATCATGGTAAATGAATTGTGCTGTTTGTGGTCTTTCCATGTATGCTAATTGCTTGATCGCCTATTGTAGCACAGCCCTAATTTTATTCATAGTTGTTTTTTTTTTTCTTTTTCCTTTCTCCAGGAAACCTATGGATGGCTCTGGCATGAATTTCCTTCTCTTTTGAAATCCCTGAGATCAACAATCCACTTAATTATTTTTAGTAATGACTTTGGTGAATGCATTAAACATTCTGCTATTTTACAACTCACTGTGGATATGGACGTTTTGCTAGTATTAAATTTGAACATGGTACCAAGGGGTCTCTTCTTATAGCACCTAAAAGACACCTTGGGGATTTGCTGAGATGATTTCAGGTTTCTTTCCCTATTTCAAAGCAGGTTGTGTGTCTTCTTCTCTATTTTAGCCTGTGGGTTGCAACCTAAAGAGAACCAGAGGTTGACCTCTTGGCCAACCTGATAAAGCAAATGGAAATGTGTTTTAGATATTTTTCCCTCATCCTGATTCCCTCTTCATGCTTCATTTTAGTTCTTCCCATTTCACTGACTCACTAGGCCTTTTATTTCCTCAACAGATAGCACTACTTTTCCCTTAATTCCTAATACACACAATGATTTTTCTATCTCTATGAATTATTCACTTAGAGTTAAAATAAATAAGGCTAATTAAATAATGTTATAAAGCATTTAGAACAGTGCCTCAGTTCAGTTCAGTTCAGTCGCTCCATCGTGTCCGACTCTTTGTGACCCCATGAATCGCAGCACGCCAGGCCTCCCTGTCCATCACCATCTCTCAGAGTTCACTCAGACTCACATCCATCGAGTCCGTGATGCCACCCAGCCATCTCATCCTTGGTCGTCCCCTTCTCCTGCCCCCAGTCCCTCCCAGCATCACAGTCTTTTCCAATGAGTCAACTCTCCTCATGAGGTGGCCAAAGTACTGGAGTTTCAGCTTTAGCATCATTCCTTCCAAAGAAACCCCAGGGTTGATCTCCTTCAGAATGGACTGGTTGGATCTCCTTGCAGTCCAAGCCTAACACATAGTAAATAGGTATACTGCTTATTAAATAAAAATGAATTATTAAGCTAATTTATGTAAATTTTTCTTAAGAAGGAATTTTATTTCTTTTCCCTTTCTAAATTTTAGAGTACAAGAAGCTTTAATAAACAGCCTAAAGGGTAAGAAATTTTATACTGAGAACTTAAAGTGGACATTTTGGTAATCCTTAAAACACATTTATAGCAGCTCTTTACTCCACTTATTTTAGTCCAGGATTATACCCTGAAGGATGCGACAAACAATGTACAACATTAAAGAAGTGACACTTCCCAGTCTGTTCAGTGCACTGTGCCACAGTTAGACTCCCAATTTCTGTGCTGACCAGGCCCCACTAACCAGTAGGCAGTAGCATCTGCACAAATCAGGGTCTGGCAACCAACTAGGCTAAGGGCCAAATAAGCTTACCAGACCACCCACCCACAGTTAACCTGTCACAGTGGAAGGACATGGGCAGCCCTCTTAGGGAGCATACAACTTGGGTGATGAGAGGGAGAGCATTACTGGAATGCACAGGACATCTCCTGCAGAAGGCCACTTCTCTAAGGTTGAGAAAGGTAACTAACCTACCACATATACGAAAAGACAAACTGCAACTTAGACAAAATGAGCTGACAGAACAGGCTCCAAATAAAGGAACAAGATAAAACCTTAGAAGAAGAGCTCAATGAAGTGGACATAGGCAATCTACCTGAGAAAGAGTTCAGAATAATGATCATAGAGATAATCAAAGAACTCAGGAGGAGAATGGATACATAGAGTGAGAAGTTAGATGTTTTTAATAAAAAGTTAGAAAACACAAAGAACAGCCAAAGAGAGATAAAGCATATAATACCTGCAATGAAAGATACACTAGAAGGAATCAACAGCAGACTAAAGGGTACAGAAGAACAGATTAGTGAGACGGAAGACCGAGCAGTAGAGATCACTGCCATAAAGAAGAAAAAGAATGAAAAGAAATGAAGACAGTTTAAGAGATCTCTGGGACAACATCAAACATATTAATATTCACTTTACAGCGGTCCCACTAGGAGGAGAGAGAGAGGGCAAGGGCCTGAGAACATGTTTATAGACATAATAGGTGAAAATTTACCTAACCTGGGAAAGGAAACAGTCACCCAGTTCCAGGAAGTGCAGAGATTCCCTTACAGGATTACCCCAAAGAGGAACACACAAAGACACATTATAATTATAATGACAAAAATTTAAAGAGAACTTTTAAAGCAGCAAGAGAAAAGCAACAAATAACAAACAAACCAACTCCCATAAGACCATCACCTGAATTTTCAGCAGACGCTACAAGCCAGAAGGGAGTGGTATGACATATTTAAAGTGACAGAAGGGAAGAATTTACAACCAACTACTTTACCCAGCTCTCATTCAGATTTGATGGAGAAACCAAAAGTGCTACCGGCAAGCAAAAGCTAAGAGTTCAGCACCACCAATCCAGCCTTACAACAAATGTTAAAGGAACTTCTCTAGGTGAAAAAGAAAAGGCCACAACTATAAACAAGAAAATCACAAAGTGAAAAAGCTCATTAGTAAAGGCAAGCATATAGTAAAGGTAGAAAATCATGCACACGTTAAGCTAATAGAGAGGTTAGAAGACAAAAGTAGCAAACTCATCCATATCCAAAATAAAGAGTTAAGGGTCACACAAAACAAGTAGCTGTATAATATGACATCAAAAACAGTAATTATGAGGAGAGGAGAGTACAAATGCAGGGCTTAAAAATGCATTTGAAATTAAGAGATCAGCAACTTAAGATAACCATATATATATTAGCATATGATTATATCACAGAGTCATATAATGAATGAACTGCTCTACAAAAATTTCTGGTTTTAATTGAGCCTGATAATTGAAACCTTACAAGACTTGCCTTCTCCCCTATCCCTGCTGTCTTAAATAATTGAGGATGAACTAAGTAACTCTTATAAAACTTTCATGCTTATCTACATGTGACATGGACGCAAACAGCAATGAAATCCTGTGTCTAATAGGAGCATAACTTTTCTATGATAGGATTCATCGTCTCAATAATAGTCATCTTATTAAAACAGAATCATTTGCCCTCACATATAGGAATTTCTTTAAGTTTTAGATGGTTTCCTTCATCTGTTTGTCTTTCCCATCTCAGGAATAGAAATAGAAAATAGAACAAGTATCATCAACTACAGTCTACAGTGAAATTGTCATAGTCTGGTGACTCAAATGTCTTATCAACAGAAATATTACCATCCCAACTCCCTTTTCTTCAAACGAAACAAGAATGAAGGGAAACCACTGCCGTGTGTTCACAGACTATCCTCACCATCTTCTCTGCCAATCCACACATTTCACATCCTCTATCCAGGTGGGGGAGACTCTGCAGTCTCTGAGAAACTTTCAGTGAAGAGCCTCAAGCACACTGAACATTTCCTTACTTTGTACCAGCTGCTCACCTGCCCAAGCTGGTGCAGAAGAATAGCCTAAGCTGAGGGTAGGAAGGCTGGCTGCCAGTAACTAACTGCTCACATAAGAAATATACAGTCTTTCTGCAATTACATGAATCCTCAGTTAAATTAGGATACATTTAGTCCCAGGAGTTGTTTGGAGGAAACTTTCTTATGTCAAGGTAAGACACAAATTCAATATTTCTTGACTGGATTTAAATATAATTCACATCTATTAGTTTCAATATTCAAGTCACTGAATGTTAGAACAGCAGGAACACTGAAAGACATCTAGAGAAACAGTGTCTTCATTATACATATTAGAAATATTAAACTTAAAAGAACAAATACATTTCCTTGCATTCTACCATAAGCTAGTGGCAAATGCACTCAGTATTTAAATGGATATGAAGATGGAAAAAATACATTCTTTGTATAAAGAAGCTTTAGATCTGGAGATGAGGATCTGTCAAGAATTTAGCTAAGCTACTACATGTTATTGTTGCTTTGACAGCCATTTTATTTGATCAAATGTTCTGCAAGGTCCTTAAATTCACACTACACTTCATGTAAGCCCATACCCTATACAACAGCCCAGAGAGTCAAAAGCAAATATAAGTCCCTGATATGATCTTCCCAATAGCCTTTGTGATCACAGTCTCCCCAACCTCCCAGTAACTTCCCCTGATATTCCAAAGACTCCCAAGGAGCTCACCAAAAGCCCATTCTTGGTTTGAATGACCAATCTGGCCTTAGCACAGGAATCCCAAATCACTCCACTTGTGGACCCTAATAAAGGCATATGCCCCAGGTCCTCTCTCTCTGTCTGCACTTTGCCTTGAACTCCCCATGCAGCCTCTCATGGTGTGCTGGGTACTTCCTCAAGGCCATGTGCGTAATAAACATCTCTGTTTCAATGTCTCTGTGATCCGCTGTTGAACTGTAGTTCATCGCCCAGTACCCTGCATGCCACTTAACAAGCGTTACTATGACAGGTACATTACACAGTCTTTCCTTGAATTTCCATCATCATTTAGTTCAAAAAATAGTTGTGCAAACTGACCATCATATGCTTTTCACCTGTGAACTAGGGATATAAAAGTAATTATACCAATTCTTTTCCTTTAGTCTGTAAGATACTGAGAGGAGTGAAGTTACAGTACATAAAGCGCTGTGTGTATGTGTCTAAGCGCTGTAATTAAACAAACATAGACAGTATTTCAGGGATAGTATAAAGGGAAGAATTATCTTCACCTGTCTGAGTTCAAAGTAAAATTTAAATGGAAGATATTTGAGTTGAACCTTGAAGGAGAAATCAGAGGACTTTCTATGTAGTGAAAATTTTGAGCCTGTAACTTAAATTTCAGAAAGGACCTGTGGTAGTCAGAATAATGACTGCTCCAAGGATGTCCACATACCACTCCCCAGAACCTGTGAGTTGAAGTATTACGTCACATGGCAAACGGGAATTAAGGCTGTTGGCGGAATTAAAGTTGCTAATCAGCTGACCTTACAACAGGGAGATGATCTGAAGCTATCCAGGTAGGCCCAGTGTGATTACGAGGGTCCTTAAAGATGCAAGAGGGAGGCACAGGAGGTGTGAGTGGTACGATGTGAGAACTCAGCCTGTCATTGCTGAAACTGAAGATGGAGGAAAGAGAACATGAGCTAAGGAAAGAAAGCAGGAGGCCCCTAGAAGCTGGAAAAGCCAATCAAGCAAATTCTCCCACAGGGCTTCCAGAAAGGAATGTAGCTCTGCTGAAACCTTGATTTTAGCCCTGTGAGACCCATGTTAGATTTCTGACCTATAGAATCATAAGATAATAAATCCATGATGTTTGCAGCCACTGAGTTTGTGGTGATATGTTATGGCTCAAGAGAATACTAACTCAGAATTGAAACAGCAGTCACATCCTCCTTACAGTGCCACTTGTGCAGAAATTATTCTTGGGCAGCGAGAATAAAGAAGAAAAGCAAAAGTGCTCTTTCGTCTCTAGGTTTCCTCTCTGTTGACCTAAGCTTCTCCCCACTCGGGTTAAAGCGCCGCGGTAAACACTGCATTTCCCTTTCCTTTGGCAATGGAAGTACCCTACCAGGTGGATAGACTAAATAATGTCTCTGTGGAATTTTCCAGCCACAGGCTTTGCTCTCACTCAAACAGCCTCTAACAGCTCTCTATCTCAGAGGCTGAAAGGACTGCCTGAGACCACCCTAGATGTCTGCATTCCTTCGTTCCTTCAGGCCCAGAGAACCGGCTGCACAACACCCACTGTGACTGGTTTCTATCTCCCTGCCATTTATTGTTCTCTGGAAGTCTGCATTCCCCAACTTCTCACTCCTGTGTGTGTATTCAGCCACTGCTTCAGTGTGGCTCCTAGAGCGGATCTGTTATAGCCTAGGTTTCCCCAAAACCTCAGCTTGAGTGCAGGTTGCAATCCCAGGGAACAGGAGTTGGAAGCTAGGGAGAATGAAGCAGGGCAGGTGGGAAGGCCTCCGCAAGGGTCTAGGACCACGCTATTGGCACCATGGATAGCGAGCCTCAGCCCCCATGAGGACCCAGTGACAGAAGTGGTCGCCTCCCAGGTTTTTGCAGGCTGCCTAGGGCCCACAGAAGTACCACGAGGCCACAGAGACGCCCTTGAACACAATGTGAGCTAGCCAGTGATACCGCTGAGGCCCGGAGCCCTCAAGCCACAGCCACTTACGGCTGGTTGCCTCAGCAACAGCTAGAGTAAAGAGCAAGGCTGAGAGAAAGTGAGGCAGGCAGTGAGTTGTCCAATACAGGAGACCAACAGCTTTCTGACTGTGGAGCCTCAATTCACCCAGACCCCCAGACCTTCATTTTCCTAATTTGCCCAATTCTCCTAGATCAGGGTCCCAGCTCTGTTTTTAGCACCACCAAAAACCATGGCCTCAGAGCTTCCCTAAGGCCTTCTCCAACCTCCAACCATGGCTGTCAACTAGGTCCTCAGATCCCCACAAAAAAAAACCCGTAGACAGGGTCCCAGACCTTCAGATCTGAAAGTACTGTTTGCTAGTCATTCAAAGTGTGTCCTGCTCACAAGAATAGAGTCACAGTCTTCTAAGGCACCCACTGCCTCTCAGTCACGAAAAGGATAAAAATCATTGTCTCTCAATACAATAAGCAGATAAATAAAGCTTGATATTTTTCAATGCGTACTTTTACAATATTACATTTTTCTCTCTGTTTACTTACAGTGTTCTTAACAAGAATTTGGTGATTCTAATGCCACAAAGGAGAGTCAAATGGTATGGTGTGCTAGCTCAAAGCTGGTAGCTCCTCTGAGCCTTACTGAAATAAGCAAGTCCAATCTGAAAGATCAAGTTTAACATCTTTTCCCTAAACAATCTTTGTATCTAGGTAACATTTAAGTGTCTTAGTAAAAGCTAACAGCAGGGAATGCAGAGTTAATGTAAGCTTGGTGATTTAGAGCCCTTTAAATGAGCAGTCCATTTGAACTAAATTCCATGACCATCATCTTACTTGAAAAAAAAAAAAAAAGTTTGTTCCCTCAAAGTCCCCTTGGAGGGTTTCTCCACCAGTGCCTTGAGCTGCATCCTCTGGCACCAAAATGGTGGTAGGGCTCCTGGCTCCCCAAGAGCAGCCTGCTGCCATTCACTGCCTTTGATCTAACCAGTCATGCCAGACCGTGTGCAAAGCTGCTATGCTAATTTCTTTCCTCAGAGCATTCTCTGTCCCTGGCGGCAGGCACCACACAATGTTCAGAAGTGTTTTCTTTAACTGGCACACGAAGCTCAAAAGATCCCGGTTAATTGCATTGTACATATTGATTACCCTTGCTTCTGGAGTTCATGATTTTGCATACTGCAAAGCAACCTGGGTACATCCTCACTCCTCACAAAGAACCTACCTCTCTTGCATTTTTTGGTTCACTTTTCTTCTTCCCTTCCCTCCTTCCTTTCTTCTTCCTTTCTTTCTCTCTTTTTTTCAAACATACCTCTTACACAAATATACAACACTCACAATGTTCTTTCCCTCTTCCTCAGAAATGAAAGACTTCCTAGTGATTAAGAGAAGTCTATTTAAAAAGCAGACATTGGGTTCATCTTATATACTTAAATGTCATTTTAAAAAGTCATCAAGCATTAAGCTGGATTTCATTTTTAAATACATGTTTTAGAGAGAAAAAAGAATTATTACTTATCAATTAATTAGCTACCTGGTATATTAAAGAAGAGTGGTGGAACATTCACATATAAATCTATAAAGGAAAAATCCTTGGAGAAGCTCATGTGCTGTGTAATTAGAGTTAATTAACACATTTGCTAATTGACTATTATTTAGCACTCCAGCTGCTGAGAAAATCCATAGGCCCATTAAATATTAATTAGCAAAAGTCTATTGTTTGATCCTGTCAGGTTCTGTATTGATGACACTTTTTTACAAGCACAGCTTTGTTAGGTAGGGTACAGAGTAATACACAGTAGCTAGCTATTGAAGAACAAGAAAATGAGAATCTCATACAAGCCCTGTGTTTCAATCTTTTTTTTCTCCTTCAACTGATTACATTGTCAAAAATACTAAAAATGAATTATTTATCTATGTCTGCATAGCTACCTACAATCTCAAGATTTATGTGATTACTATTACTTCAAATTCTTGGTGTTTACTGGACAGTCTATGTTACATAACTTTTAGAAAACTAAAGGAAAACTTAGAATTGTAGAAACAAATGTTCTCCATAACTTTTTAAGAGCTTTATTGAGATATAGTTCACATCCCATATAGTTCACTCATTTAAAGTGCACACTTTAGTCGCTTTGGTATATTGCACAGTCAATTTTTAATATTTAACGTGATTTTTAAAATATATTTGTTAAATATATAAAACATAAAGTTTGCCAATTAAGCCATTTTGAATGTCATATTCGGTTGCATTAACTACATTCACACAATGTTGTACAGCCTCTCATAGCTTTCATTAGATTGATTTGTTTTGTTAAGCTAAAACAAATAGACTGCTGGTTATTTCTTCAGCAAAAATGGGTTTATTTGGAATCAACAATGAATTGGAATTCCTGATTTGCAACCATGGTGAGTCACATGCAAATTCCCAGCAAAGATGGCAAGGAGAACTCTTTTATAAAAGGGAAAAGGAAGTTGGGAGGGCTCCAATTAACAGAGTCAATGGCTTTTCATTGGTTGAACTGTTGCCAGGAAGAAAGAGGAGTCCTTGTTCTTCCTGTTGGGTTCTGCCATCTTCACATAGCCCCTCTCCCCCTGCTGGTCGCCCCACTCAATTCAACTTAGACTTCTGTGTTTTCATTTTCAACTGAGATTTCTCTTGCAACTGAGATTTCTGGTGTGGTGTTTTTTTTTTTTCAGTTTTAAGTTTCCTTGTGACTAAAGGCAGAGTCTGGAGGACAGATCCATCTGCTCTTCCTACTCTCAAAAGCTGAGTTTTCACGTGGCTAAAACATCTCACTGCTGAATCAGCAGCAGTGACTCCCATGAAAACTGCTCTCTGATTGGAAGTCACTTGGTGCTGCACCTATCCTCCTTTTCTCCTTTCTTGGTTAACTCTGCCTCCAATGTTCCCATTTGGCCAAGCAACTGTACAGAACAAGAGACATGGGCCCTTTATCCAGACTCCAGGCAGGAGTCCCCCTGGCAGTTCCAGTGTGGTCAAAGTCCAGCTCTCCCTAGACCTCGCTGGACAGAAACCACTTTTCTCCCCTACCACTCACCATGCAAAACTCATCCTCATCCTTTTCCGGAGGAAATCCACAAAGACAACAAGTCCATCAAAGTGATCACAAATGATCACAAGCCCATCAAATATCACAAATTGATTACAAATTCAATCTATGCATTCCTTGCACAAAAGTCCTGCACAGATTCCTCAAGTAATTAACTTTAGGAAAAACTGCTTTGTCATCCTTCAGAAATCCTGGAAATACCAAAAACAGGGTGCAGAAAATCTGGCACTTTTCACACAACTCTATTGACAAGTTTAACTTGTATTAAAACAATATCTAGCAAAATCAGTTTTGTAGTTATAAAGGTCCCTTGGACAGAAAAGAGATCAAACCAGTAAATCTTAAGGGAAATAAATCCTAAATACTTACTGGAAGGACTGATGCTGATGCTGAAACTCCAGTATTTTGGTCACCGGATGCAAACAGCAAGTCATTGGAATCGTCCCAGATGCTGGGAAAGATCAAGGGCAGAAAGAAAAGAGGGCTCAGAGGATAAGATGACTGGATAGTATCACTGAGGCAATGGACCTGAACTTGGGCAAACTCCGGGAGACGGTGAGGAACAGGGAGGCCTGGCATGCTGCAGTTCATGGGGTTGCAAAGAGTCGGACACAACTGGGCAAATGAACAACAAGTTATAATATGAAGCTAAAATAGTAATTAATGTTTATTTTTAAACTATGGAAACTTCCTGTCAGGCACTAAAGTGTTTCATATTATATCTCACTTAATCGCAAGAGTTGCGGAAGCTATGTATTATAATATAGCTGTTAGGAGCTTTGAGGCCATACCAGACCTGAGTTTGATTTCACGTTTTTCTACTTAACAGCTATTGTCCTACAAAATGTTTACTAGGGAATGCCTTTGGTGCTGCCTAGAAATGATAGGCAAAAGGATCCAGGTGGGGGAACACAGTCCCTTTTCTAGCAACAACCTACAGAGAAGTCTGCTTAAGCAAGGGGGCAGAGAAGGCAATGGCAGCCCACTCCAGTACTCTCGCCTGGAGAATCCCATGGACAGAGGAGCCTGGTAGACTGCAGTCCATGGGGTCACGAAGAGTCGGACACTACTGAGCGACTTCACTTTCACTTTTCACTTTCATGCATTGGAGAAGGAAATGGCAACCCACTCCAGTGTTCTTGCCTGGAGTATGCCAGGGACGGGGGAGCCTGGTGGGCTGCCATCCATGGGGTCGCACAGAGTTGGACACGACTGAAGCAACTTAGCAGCAGCAGCAGTTGGGCACCTATGGGGTTATGTTCCAAGAGATGAAGTTATGCAAAGTTATGAATGAACTTAGGGAAACATGAGAGCAACTTTACACTGGGGAATAAACATGTTGGCTCAGGTCTAAATAATCTGAGTTCAAGGCCATCTGTTTAGAGAAGTGCCAGGAGATGCCATTTACACACTTCCCTAATACCTGAAGTTCCCAGTCCTGTAAGAAACTGAGTTTTATAAACTGCCTCCCTGGCTTGGGAAAAGAGAAGCTTCTAGGCCCAACTTGCTTATTGGGAAAATAAAAACAGAACACCAAAAGAGGGCCCAGGGCCACTCATCGGACAATCCTGACTGTCCCATAGCTGGTTAACCTCAGGCCAGTTTTTAATCTGCTACCCCCCATCTGTTCATCGCTCACATGGACCTACCAACAGTGCTTTCCTGTAAGTGTTGTGGGAATAAGATGACATATGTACAGGACCTGGTCCCGAGTTAACCCCCGGACAACGACATTATACGCTTTGTGATCAGACTGGAGGGCCAGGTGGTAATTTCTGCCATCTAGAGTCTAAGCCATTTACTTTGTTTTATTTTTATCCATGGCTTCTGACAACATATTATTCATATTTTATTATATTCTTCCCCCTTCTACTAGGCTATAGAATTCATGAAACCTCTACTCTATTTTGAATACCTAGAACAAAACCTGTCACATAATTAGTGCATAATACATCTTTGATTAATGACTGAATGAATTTTATATGCCCAGTACTGGTAAGCCAAAGTTGTGAAATTATTTATTTTGTCATTATGGAAATATCAATATTCCCTTTCCCTTCATGTTGTTGCCAAGAAAGGATGGCAGTGGAGAAGGGTAAAATGATAAACTTATTCTTCATTCTGGCTGTTTATATATTTTTAGCCAGCTTTGTTGATGGGAAAGTTAAACTGAGGAAGCCAAATTCCATATGGCAAGCTAGGGATGAGTTTAAATTAGTAAAGATTTTAAGACCTTTAGTAAAATTTCTGCAGGGAAATCCTACAAAGTTCTTATTAACTTAGAAGATTAAAGCTGAGGATCTCTTTTTGGGGTCCAATTGTCTAAGCTCATGGTTTGCTCAAAAGTGGTTGATACACAGATAGTAAGAAAGACAATACTGTAAAACCAGGCCCCATGTACCACAGATCATTTGATTGATCATTAATTGAAACTCCTAGTGGATAGATGTGACAATAAAGTTTGGTTTTAGAACTGTGACTAGTATTTAGGTCTGTAAAAATGTAATTAAGAAAAAAACAAAACATGGCAAAGGTTGATTCTACCCTTCAGGGTAGAGTAAAACTATCATAAATACAAGCAACGTAAAAAATTTTTTTCATAAAACATGTATTTTGGCATTTCATGAGACCACTGGCTAATCAGAATCCCTATCTTCCCATTCTTTCATGAAATTTTACTTAAGAAAGTGTTAATATAATCCCCATATAATTGTGCATGAAAGTGAAAGTCACTCAGTCATGTCCGACTCTTGTGACCCCACGGACTATTCAGTCCATGGAATTCTCCAGGCCAGAATACTGGAGTGGGTAGCCTTCCCTTCTCCAGGGGATATTCCCAACCCAGGGATGGAACCCAGGTCTCCTGCACTGCAGGCGGATTCTTTGCCAACTCAGCTATGAGAGAAGACCTATAATTGTGCATACAGTGCTTAAATAGCAAAACAGCAAGATGAATGGGTGAAATTTCAAATCCTATTTGAGACTGGAGGCAGGGTGAATGAATGGAATGTGGGACAGAATTGTTTTGAGGGTAAGGATCATTCCTGAGAGACCTCTCCCTCTCTTTAACCATGAATGATACTTTCTAATGGTTTCACGTGATTCAGGATCGCTAAGGAAATATTAAACAGAAGTACGTATTATTGTCTGAAGATTATAAAGAGCAAAGGCATGTTCATGAATCAAAATATTGCATAATGAAAATATAAATGCCCTACCACCCTCAAAATCCACTTAGAATAAATATAAATAAATAGATAAATCTGCTAAAAATGTTAAGAGCTTAAAGTGAAGGTTTGGTTCAGAGTAATACTAAGATTTCTACCTCAATCAGAATGCCACACAGCCTAAAAGGTGCAGCCTGGGTCCCGAAACCTCTCCTGGGTGGAGGGTCTGACAGCTGAAACTCATCATTCCAGCTTTTATTACCACTGTTTTAGGTCACAAACACCATCAGCTGAATGAGAAACACTTCAGGTTTCCGTCCAAGACAGAACAGTGAGCCAAAACATTCTCCATGCCAGAATTCCTCCAGGAGTGGTTCTACTGTCTGTTCATTTTCTCAGCAGCCCAAATATTCTCACACATCTCCTGCTATTCAGAGAATGTTCATCTCTCTAGCAGTATCAGATGGACCAGAATCAACTGATGACCTCCCCATTCTTCCTTCTTCTTCCCCATCTCCCTCCCTTCCCTTGAGTCTAAATTAGACAGGAGTGAAAGGAACGCCCACATGTCTATTGAGACAGGCATGGGCCATTGTCCATCTCAGTAACCTGGATAGCAACAACCTTAGAAAAAGAAAGTTACTAAAACCTGAAAATAGATTGAATGCAATTCTATTCATACCAATACCATGTTGGTTATATAGCAACCTCATGCAACCACCACCAAGGAAAGAAAAGAACAAAAAGATAGACATTATGTAAGAAAGTAGTCTACTGCTGCTAAGTCGCTTCAGTCGTGTCCAACCCTGTGCAACCCCAGAGACGGCAGCCCACCAGGCTCCCCTCTCCCTGGGATTCTCCAGGCAAGATCACTGGAGTGAGTTGCCATTTCCTTCTCCAATGCATGAAAGTGAAAAGTGAAAGTGAATTCGCTCAGTCATGCCCGACTCTTCGTGACCCCATGGACTGCAGCCTACCAGACTCCTCCATCTACGGGATTTTCCAGGCAAGAGTACTGGAGTGAGGTGCCATGGATAGAGAAATACAGGCCCAGAGAACACTGCCATGTAACATCTATGTTGATTGCTGTGACTCCACTCAAATTAACCGTAACTTATTTATTTATAACTGTAAATATCCTTCATGAAAGATGAATGGATAAACAAACTGTGGTACATCCAGACAGTGGGATATTATTCAGTGCTAAAAAGAAATAAGCTATGAAACCATGAAAAGACATGGAGGAACTTTAAATGCATATTTCAGTGAGAGAAGCCATTCTGTAAAGGTTACATAATGAATGAATCCAATGATATGACATTCTGGAAAAGACAATAGAGGCAATAAAAATATCAAAGGTTTCTGGGGACTAAGGAGAAGGGAGGGATGAATTAGCAGAGCACAGAGAATTTTTAGCTTGATAAAAATATTCTGTATGATAAATCGTGTATACTTGTCATGATACATTTGTCCAAACCCAAAGAATGCACACTTAAGAGTGAGCCCTAATAAAACTTATGGGCTTTGGGTGATTATGATGTATCAGTGTGGATTCATCAGTTTTCACAAATGTACTGCTCTGGTGGAAGAAGACAATAGCAGGGAAGCTATGCATGTGTGGGTGTGGATGAGAAATCTCTATACCTTCTCTTCAGTTTTGTGGTGAATCTAAAACTGCCATAAAAAATAAAGTCTATTAAAAATAATTTAAAAAATAGAGGCTTCCCTGATGACTCAGTGGTGAAAATCCACCTGTCAATGCAGTTCAATCCCTGATCTGGGAAGATCCCACATACCGCAGAGCGTCTAAGCCCACGCACCACAAATACTAAGCCTGTGCTCTAGAGCCTGGTGGTGGTGGCCTCGTCTCCAAATTGTCCAACTCTTGTGACTCCATGGACTTCAGCCTGCCAGGGTCGTCTCTCCATGGAATTCTCGAGGCAAGAAGAGTGGAGTGGGGTGCCATTTCCTTCTCCATCTAGAGCCTGGGAACTTCAACTAATGAGCCTACGTACAGCAGTGACTGAAGCCCTCACGCCTAGAGCCCGTGCTCTACAACAAGAGAAGCCACTGCAGTGAGAAGCCACGTGCTCCAACTAGAGAGCAGACCCTACTTGCAGCAACTAGAGAAAAGCCCACACAGCAATGAAGACACCGTTCAGTCGCTAAGTCGAGTCTGACATACTGCGGTCCCATAGACTACAGCCCATCAGGCTCCCTGTCCATGGGACTTCCCAAGACTACTAGAGTCTGTTGCCATTTCATTCTCCAGGGATGAAGACTTAGCACAGCCTAAAATTTAAAAAAAAAAAAATTAAAAAAAAAACAATAAAATTTTTTTTTTAATATATCCTTTGTGATACACAGGCTCTGCAGAAGACAAAAACTGTCATCCTTTTTTCTGTATAGTTAGTAATGTAAGAAGCAATAACTGTAGAACTGGTCTTAGAAGGAACTCTCCTGGCCACCAGACTAAGGCCATGCTTCTCTCTGCAGTGTCCACTGACAGTCACAAAATCACAGTAGGTGCTAGAAAGCCTTCTAGAATAAACACCTAAAACTGAGCCCAGCTGATGCTGAGGCCTGTAGAGCAGTCTAAGGAGACCCTGAAAAGAAGAGATATTAAAGGAGGAGCAATGGGGATCCCTGAAAGAGGACTCACGAGAAAGAAAGATGAAATTGCTAAGTGAACTCAACTGTAACAGCTGTGGAGGATAACAGATGCTTCTAGCACAGCTTGGATGGAAGTTCACGCCACCCTCATGGGTGCGTGTGCACTGCGGAAGGCAGGGGCTGAATATGTATTGAGATAAGTGTCTCTCTAAACTCCAGAAATGATTATGAGCTCAACCAACACTGGGATAGCATTTCCCTGCCCTCAGGCCCCCATGAGGGGAAGACAGAACACATGTTCTCCTTCTCATCTCCCTGGATTTCTGAGCCTGGGCGCTGACTGGCCAGTTCAATGGTATCTGAACAACAGCTATGGCAACCAGGACAGAATGTCAGCTCAGAGTCTAAGGCTCTGTTGAGACTTGATGGCAAGGTCTCCAGGTGACCCACCCATGGCAATCAGTGAGTGCAAGAGTGCACTTTTTGGATTCATGTTGTCACATATGTTTCCTCTAAGAAGGGGTTTGTTGTTCAGTTGCTAAGTTGAATACAACTCTTTTGTGACCCCATGGACCGTAGCCTGCCAGGTTCCTCAGTCCACAGGATTTCCCAGGCAAGAATACTGGAGTGGGTAGCCATTTCCTTCTCCAGGGTACCTTCTTGAGCCAGGGATCCAACACATATCTCCTGCATCTCCTGCATTAGCAGGGGGTTCTTTACCACTGGGCCACCAGGGAAGCACCCAGGAAGTGCCTGGTGAGGGTTTTTCTGCAAAAGAACAATCTCCTTGCAGCCAGGCAGATGGAAATTAGGAGTCAACTACATTTAGGCTTTTATTTGCTTTGTTCATACCAAGTAATAAAACCCAAGACACAAGGATGGGGTAAATCGGGTCCTGAGAAAACTGCCTTAATGAATCCACGTTATCTCCAGTGACTCCACTTTGAGTCAACAAGGTGGCAAGAACGTATTTACAAATGCTCAAATGTATGAGGAAAGAAAAAAAAAAAAAAGAACTTTTTAAACTTATCTCTGTCTAAATAAATGATTCCTCCAAAGGCCAACTGTTTTGGTTTGGGACCCATGCTGTAAGCAGACTGCAACTGATCACAGTGGTTTTTGTTATTTGTAAAGTTGATGGCCAAACATCTTGTCTTATTTTATTCATTAAGCTTCCTTTTTCCTTTTGAAGTCTAAGGATACGTAGGGACAGAGTTACTGTTGGTGCCATAATCTTTTATTCAAATAATCAGATAAATATTTCAGTGACACCAAGTGATAAAGGAAGTGTTTCATTACCTTCAGGCTGAAGATTCTCAGAGAGATAAAAAGAACAGGGAGGGAAAAATATATGAAACGTGCTGCCGTTGAAAATCCAACACAACCCATGTGGTTGGGCAGCTCTCCTGCCGGAGTCATTCCTGCCTCTCATTATAAAATAGTCATGAATGTTTAATACCTGCTGGAAGAGAGAGTGACGTTGTGGAACTGTGGACTGGGAGACTGCTATTGTCTTCTTTCCTGATATTTACAGGAGCTTCAGGGCTCAAGTGACATTTTCATCCCACTTGCTGAATTTCCTCCACAGCTGATTCCTTAAAGGCATAGAAACAGGTTGCTTTCCCCATCTGCTCCACACCTCTGATCTCAAGGCTTGGCAAATTAGTTTTCAGACAAATAAAAAATATTTTGATAGTAAATCATTGTTTATAATATCCCCCTGGGGAGGGAATAATCAGTCTTAGACTATCGGGCAGGCCAGCAGTTTAACGGCAATTCGACTATTGCAATCTGGTCAAACACAATTTCCTCTGTCTTTGTTGTGGACTATTTTCTATTTTTCCTGTCCTTTGTTCTTCTTTTCAAAATCCCCCTGCCCAAATAATAATATTTTGGAGGATTAGTTATTGTAAGGTAACCATAACCACTTGCTTTTTCTCACTTACATCAGAAAACAAATTTGATTTCATAAGCCAGTGGTGTTATCTTTTGCAGCCCTATAAAAACATACAGTCTCTATATGTTTGAGTGATTGTATTTCTGTGACTATTATATAAATATCTATGAATGTATGTATGTATGTATTATCATAGATAATAATTCATACATAATCAGACCTCTTGATTACTATTGCTTATCATACTAAGTAAGCCAGAGAAAGACAACCATCAAATGATATCACTTATATGTAGAATCTAAAAGAAATGATACAAATGAATTTTTTTCACGAAACAAATATATACAAAACAGTTACCAAAGGGAAGGAAGGAGGGATGAATTAGAACTTTGGGATTAATGTTACATATTACTATATACAAAATAGGTAACAAACAAGGAACTACTACTATATCACATAGCTAAATATACTCAATATTTTTATAATAATATATAAGGAAAAAGAATCTTGACTATATGTATATACATATCTATCTATCTATATATATATATGTATCTGAATCACTAAACTAACACAACATTATAAATCTATTATACTTCAATTTTTGAAAATAACTAAAAGGAGAAAAAAACAGGGATCTTCACAGCTCAGGGATCAATCCTAAGTCTCCTGCACTGCAGGCAGATTCTTTCCCAACTGAGCCACCAGAGAAGGCAACATATCTGTCTCACTTTGCTGTAGACCTGAAACTAACACAACATTGTAAGTTGTGCTGCAGTCCACGGGGTCTCGGAGTCAGACACGACCGAGTAACTGAACTGAACTGAACTGAAGTCAACTATACTTTAATTTTTAAAAATAATTTAAAAAGGAGAAGGGGAAAAAAAACAGGGACTTTCCCTACTCAGGGATTGAACCTGGGTCTCCTGCACGGCAGGCAGATTCTCTCCCAGCTGAGCTACCAGGGAAGTCCACATGTTTAGATCACTTTGCTGCATACCTAAACCTAACACAAGATTGTAAGTCAACTATACTTCAATTTTTAAAAATAATAACAAAGGAGAAATAAAAGAGGGATCTTCCCAACTCCAGGGATCAAACCTGCACCTCCTGCACTGCAGGCAGATTCTTTGCCATCTGAGTCACCAGGGAAGTCCATGTATCTGAATCACTTTGCTGCATACCTAAATCTAACACAAGACTGTTAAGTCGATTATATTTCAATTTTAAAAATTATTAAAAAGGAGAGAAAGAAAAAACAAAAACAGGGGTCTTCCCAACTCAGAGATCGAACCTGGGTCTCCTGCACGGCAGGCAGGTTCTCTCCCAGCTGAGCTACCAGGGAAGCCCACACATTTGAGTCACTTTGCTGCACACCTAAGCCTAACACAAGATTGTAAGTCAACTATACTCCAACGTTAAAAATAATAAGGAGAAATAAAACAGGGACCTTCCCAACTCAGGGGTCAAACCTGCATCTCCGGCACTGCAGGCAGATTCTTTCCCATCTGAGCCACCAGGGAAGCCCACATACCTCAGTCACTTTGCTATATAGCTCACACTAACACAAGACTGTAAGTCAACTACAATTCATTTTTTTAAATAATAATAAAGGAGGAAAAAAAAAAAAAAACAAAACAGGGGTCTTCCCAACTCAGGGATTGAACCTGGGTCTCCTGCACCGCAGGCAGGTTCTTTCCCATCTGAGCCACCAGGGAAGCCCACGTATCTGAATGATTTTGCTGTATCCCTGAAACTAACACAATGTTGTAAATCAACTATACTTCAATTTTTAAAAATAATAAAAAGGGGAAAAAGAAACATCTAGCAAGGGACTAGAGAATTATTTAGAACCATAAAGTGAAATATTAATGCATTTTTTTGTTAAAGGGGACTGTAGTAATGCTGACTTAGCTTCAACTATAATTAAACAAACTAAACCAATCAACTGTCCCCACTGTACTAACAGGTCTTTTATGTTTTGGAGAACTCTGTTTCCAGAATTCTGAAAGGCAGGTAAAAACAGCAGCAGAAGAAACTCCTTAAACAGAGACCCACTGACGTATGCACCAGGGAGCAAAAATACAGGCACAAAGAGGAAAAAAAACAAAGATGATAATGAATCAAGCAATGAGATAAATATTTTTAACCGTGAGAAAAGTAGAATGTACCTCTCAGTGTCCACCCGTGCTTTTCTCTTCAAAGCAACACTGAAAGCATGGGCTGCAGTATTCTGAAAATGATCCAGGGATTTGCCTGACAAATAAAGAGTATGGTCTGAAAGGTGGAATCAAACAGAGGAGCTGGTGATGATGCCAACAACTGAAGCCACGAAAGGGAGCTCAAGGAAAGCCACTGTTGTCAGAAAGAGGGAAATGCAGAGATTAGACTGTGGGCAGAGTTGGAAACACTGGTCTCTCATGAAGACACAGATCTATAAAAATATACTATTTAACAACATTTATTTAATTCATATGCGGGCAGTTTGTAATGAAGGAGGAAAAAAGGAAACAAACCCCAAGCAAAATCTTACCCATGTTTCAAACTTCCCATTGAGTGCTTGGAGAGGGGAGTGCTGGGATAAATGATCAAAAAGCAAACTCCATTAAAGTCATTTTACCCAAAGAATTCCTCAAGAAAACCAGAACAACAACCAAAACAAAAACCAAAATGATGGAGGTATTATATAACAAGTGTGATATTTTAAAGTGATACATCACCAACAGAATGCACATAGGATGGAATAAAAGGGCACTGGTAACAGAGCAAACATTTTGCAGATGCAGCTGGAAGGAAAAGAAATAGAAGAGAAGAAATGTGCGTGAGAATCAAGTCAGAAAACAAATCATCAAGATTAAATATGGGGATCAAGATGAAGAAGCCAAGATTCTCCAGGGCTGTGATGTGCTTATTTACATGGCTCTTACAAAAATTGCCCTTTTTCCATCATTGTTATTAGAAGCAACATTTCTACAGAAGTCTTAGGATAGACCTATGAAAACACATAAGACATTGCCCCTTCTTTTCAAGTGTCTAGGTATCTTGTATTTATTTATAAACAAAAAGCTGCTTTTTCTTGGCTAAATGAGTTGGAAAGTGAAGAAAAAGTTCATAACTTTAAGTAGTAAAAATAACCCAAGGGAACCTTCAGGTTCAGAAGCTTGCCAAAATTAAGGATGACTTTTTTTAGGGCTTGGCTTTATTTTCATCCACTGAAAATGTATGAAGCAAAATATGTGAAGGTTATCAAAAGCACTAATAGTAAAAAACTGGAAATAATCCAGCTTTGCACCAATAGGGAGCTGACTAAATAAATTACTGATCATGCATGCTGTGAGAAATACTATGCAGATGTAGGAGAAAATGACGAAGTTCTTGATGTGCTACTGCAAAGGACAGACCTCCAAGAGACAGCATTAGGCGAAAATAGCAGAAGATAAAGAACAGTCTATGGTGTGCACAGTTTACAGAAGAAAGAGAGACAATAACAAAACATATGTGCATGAAGAAATTCTGGGCAGATATTCAACAATTAATAATATGATTACCTGCTGGTGACAGAGACAAATAGGGCTGATGACAACAGAGGTAGGAACAAAACTTTTTAAATAAGAAATAAAGTAAAAAATTAATTACAATTAATTCAGTATGTGAGACTATTCAAAGAACTATATTTCAACTTTTTGTTACTGCTGTTTTACTATCATGGTATCCTAACAAAGAGTAAAAATACTATTGTGTTCTTGGTTTCAGAACTCTACATGTACAATTTATTGCTGTCAAAAGTCCACTCACATTTCGGGAGTAGACACAGAAATTTTTTCCCATAAGGTGATGACTGTTTCATAGAGGGAAAGTATTCTGACCTTAGTAATTACCTCTCTTGGAGCAGAAAAGTTGGCTACAGTTAAGGCCCTCTTTTAACTCCATTCTGTTAATTCAGGAAGTTCAACAGGAAGCATCCTATTCTCTGGAGTAGCAACATCTGAGAATAAGGTATTCACTCTCCCAAGGGAAACTCTCCCAACAACTTAGCAATTGTTGGATATTCTACTTGCTTTCTTACTTTCCTTTTTTTTTTTTAATGGAGAAAAAAATCTAATGATTGCTCATAAAAAGAATCAGTGATTTTAGACCCTTTATGGTAATTTGGCCAAGGCCTTTCAGAACATCACTTCATGGCCTCTTGCGCCTTCCCCTCAACCCTTCTCGTCAGAAATCTGTTTCTATATTTTTAAATAGGCATTATTTTGGAAAGTGTAAACTCTTCATGATTATTCTTGAAAAACTAACCTGACTCTTATTACTAATAAAGCAATCTTATATAGTTCTCATTTGGCATCTACCTACTTGTCTATTAAATTTGCCTATTGAGTGGCTTCCTTTGTCAATACTGATCTAGCTAGTCACTTTCAGGACCTTATAACTTATGTTGCTTGAGTTTATTTCAAGGCTATTTTGGATGTCTGTTTGAGGGAAAATGAAGTGGAATTTATAGCATGATACATAAAGCAATTCATTTGCTTTGGTTGCAAGTAACAGAAAACCCAACTAACATTGTCTTAAGCAAATAGACTGATTCACTTAAATACAATTTTCAGGTACAGAGACGACTGCAGCCATGAGTCAAAGGTTTACGACATCATCATCAGCGTTCCACCTGTCTTTATAACTGTCCAGATTCTGCTTCCTTCTTTCGCCAGCTTTGCCATTAGACTGACTTCATGCAGCAACAGTGGCTGCAGCAATCCCAGCAGCACTACCACGCCTTACCGTTTATGCCAAGTTATGCCACAGAATAAAACAACTCACACATGGCAATGGCTTACATCAACAAAAAATTATTTTCAGCTCACTATACATTTTCATGGCAGAACAACTGTGGCCCTGTGTCACAGAGACTTCATTCCAGGACCCAGGCTGAAGAAGGAAAACCTATCTGGGACGTTGCCAGTGTCATGACAGTGGCAGGGGGGAGAATAGAGTGGAAACACACAAGGGTTATTAACAGTCCTACTCAGACGGCACACATGAGTTTCTCCTATATGTCATTGGCCAAAATAAGTCATATGTCCTAGTGTAAACTCAACAGAGCTGGGAAATAAAAATCCACACTATCTTAATGAACAGAAGCACCTTCACTCCAGCATTCCAAAGTAAGTCTTCAGATTCATACTGATTAGATGACTTATGGTTCCATGCTCAATTGTTAAACTAATTATTATGGCCAAAGAAAAAGAAAGCTTTGACTAGCTTTGGCAGTGTCACATGATACACCCTTAAAATCCAAGTTAAATTTAGCTTCCCTGGACCCACAAGAATCCCCTAAAGAAAACTGAAGATCTTTGGGGAAAGACAGGGACAATGGTTGCTAGGGATAAAAAAAATAGCATCCAGGACAATACTGATTCATATTTAATAATGTTTATGTTAAACTTCTTATAGGTAATTTAATGATTGCTAAAAATTAAAACAGAGACGAATTATACCATACTACCTCTCCACATTTCAAGTTATCTTGGAATGGTCTGTCTTCTCAAGTTGATGAAAAGAACATGGGTTTGGGGATAAGAAAGACTCAAGTCTCTGTTAGAAAGACAATTATGTCTGTCTTATTTATTGATTTAATGATTCAGTTCAGTTCAGTTGCTCAGTTGTGCCCGACTCTTTGCAACCCCATGGACTGCAGCACACTAGGCTTCCCTGTCCATCACCAGCTCCTAGAGTTTACTCTAACTCATGTCCATTGATTCAGTGATGCTATCCAACCATCTCATCCTCTGTCATCTCCTTCTCCTCCTGCCTTCAGTCTTTCCCAGAATCAGGGTCTTTTCAGATGAGTCAGTTGTTCACATCAGATGGCCATAGTATTGGAGTTTCAGCTTCAGCATCAGTCTTTCCAATGAATATTCAGGGCTGATTTCCTTTAGGATGGACTAGTTGGATCTCCTTGCTATCCAAGGGATTCTCAAGAGTCTTCTCTAATGCCACAGTTCAAAAGCATCAATTCTTTGGTGCTCATCTTTCTTTAGTCCAACTCTCACATCCATACATGACTACGGGAAAAGCCATAGCTTTGACTAGATGGACCTTTGTTGGCAAAGTAATGTCTCTACTTCTTAGTATGCTGACTAGGTTGGTCATAGTTTTTCTTCCAAGGAGCAAATGTCTTTTAATTTCATGGCTGCAGTCACCATCTGCAGTGATTTGGGAGCCCCTGTTACTGTCTCCACTGTTTTCCCATCTATTTGCCATGAAGTGATGGGACTGGATGCCATGATCTTCATTTTCTGAATGTTGAGTTTTAAGCCAACTTTTTCACTCTCCTCTTTCACTTTCATCAAGAGGCTCTTTAGTTCTTCTTCACTTTCTGCCATAAGGGTGGTGTCATCTGAATATCTGAGGTTATTGATATTTCTCCCAGAAATCCTGATTCCAGCTTGTGCTTCCTCCAGCCCAGCATTTCTCACGATGTACTCTGCATAGAAGTTAAATAAGCAGGGTGACAATATACAGCCTTGACGTACTACTTTCCCTATTTGGAACCAGTCTGTTGTCATATATCCAGTTCTAACTCTTGCTTCTTGACCTGCAGGCTTAATGATTATGGATAAGAAAATCTTCTTTCTACCTTCATCTGTAAAATAAATTAATAATATTTAATGGTGCTAAATTAAACAAGACAATGTACACAAAGTAAGAGAAAACATAATAGATGCTCCAAAACTTGTTTCCTTCCCACTCAGAAGGCTTAATAGAAGCTGTTAAAGAACTGCAAATAGTGGTTAGCATGCTTTCTTTCAAGAAAGAAAAATTAAATTTCAGAAATAGTGCTTTAGCTTCTCCTTAACCTAAAACAAAGGGGAAATGCAGTGTTTTTCTATTGATAATGCCAATCTATTAAAGAGAAATTATAAAATTCACAAAACTTCTTCAAAAATTGAACTGGGGAAAAGAATGTGGAGGAAATTTTAAAGACTTTTTAATCATTGATAACACATATTTATGAAAAGAAGTTGTTGTTGTTCAGAGAATATGTCCAACTCTTTTGTGACCCCATGAACTTTTCATCCCACAAGGCTCCTCTGTCCATGTAATTTCCCAGGCAAGAATACTGGAGTGGATTGCCATTTCCTTCTCCAGGGAATCTTCTTGACCCAGGGATTGAACCCTCATCTCCTGCATTGGCAGATGAATTGTTTACCACTGAGCCACCAGGAAACTCATTAAATAAGAAATGGAAATATATAAATTGTGAACCCACTGTTAACACATTTTTACATATCTGTCACTATGCAGCCTCCTCTAGAGAAGGTCATATGTCAATTACATTTTGTACATGATTTGGTTTCAAGCACAACCTATTCATCTGCAATTAATATTTCAGAGACAGTGCTTAAAGATCATTTAAGTATAGAATGTTAAGCCTTCAGAATGATTTGTCAGTTACTTATACATGGATAACTTCTTAAACTTCACAAAGGACAGACTGATATGATTTCATCTTAATTGCTATTTTAATACTGGCTTATAGTATTTATATATATATATATATATATATGAATATATATATGAATCAGTGGTTCTTGCGTTTTTTTTTTGTGGAACATGCAACAAAACACCCCCAACATCAATTCAAGCCAGTGTATGAATGGTTATAAAGTTCAGAGAGAAAAAAAATATAATTATACTCCATGATTCGCCCTCCTGATTGTATAAAATTTAGTCTACCCATCCCCCTCCTAACTGAGTATTCCCCAAAAAATTCCTCCTCGGGACTAGGCATGGTAGATTAAAATGCAAACACTAAAGCAAATGAATTGCAACGTCAGTTATATAATGAAGCCCCTGTCACCCTGAGAGCTCTTCCCACATGAACACAAAGCAGAGAGATCAGCAGCTTGGTAACTGCAGCAACCACAGCGCCAAGCCTCAAGAGCGAGCGTTTTCTGTGTAGGTTTTGTGCCCCTCTGGCACTTTGTAGATTCTGCTAATGTTAAGGCCTCTCATATTCTCAACTTGGTGAATTCATCCAGCTGGGAAAATTGGAGCTGTGATCAGGAGACAAAAGGAGGCTTGCTTTGTGTCTGACAAAAGTAGGAAAACACCCTTCAGTGGAAGCAGACATGCTCCTAATGGCCACCCTCAGCATCAACAGAAATATAGCAAATATTTATCAAGCATACTCTTTATTTAAATTCTGATAAGAATACAGATAGCCTACTTGAGTTAATAAACCACTTTACTGCCTCAAAAGATTGAAAATTTAATACATATGTCAAAAAAAAACAACTGTGTGTTACATAGACCTGGAATTGTGTGCCATGCTAAGGAGTATTTATTAGGTATTTGTTGAATGTAACAACCCAGTATTTTAGCATCAAAATCCAGATACACCTATATAATTGTGTTTTATCAACAGAACAAAACATAGTGTTCCTAAATGAACAAGTCTCACCTTTATTATTTTATCTACTATATCTTAAAAAAAACAGTTTTATCTCTTTTTTGTACATATTTCTGGGGAAAGAGTATGAGACAAAGTAAAAAGGAACTACTCTTCCTGACCTAAGGACTGCATCCTGATTTGTGGAACATGCATAGCTGACTTATTTTACCACTGCTCAGGAAAGGAAAGCAGACACCGGCTGTGTATCTGGGGGAGGTGGATGTGGAAACCTCATACTATGCATGTAACACAGAGACAGAGGGGTGCCCCCAAAGCAACCATCCTCTTTCCTCCCTCCTAACAGGATTCTTAGATGATGGGGAGGGGAGTAATTCAAATGTTTCTGAGATTACATTTCCCAGTTTCCCTCACAAAAAATGGCAGCCTTTCACTGGGCAGTGTTCCAGAAAACTTTTTAAAATAGACTGACCATTTGCGTCTTTCCTTTTTTTTGCTGGAGCTACTGAGCATTTTATATCATGAGGTTAAGGACGAAAGCTGAGGGACAGCAGAATGGGGAGCCACACAGAGCCAGGGTGGTAACTGTGAACCTGCCTTCTGGTGTCTTCATTACATAAGAAAGAAAGAAAGAAATACCTCTCATATTCAAACATATTCAGTCTCTGACAAGTTGCCAAATGCACTTCCTAACAGATGCAACATAAAATAAGCATACAAAGTTAAAAGGGTTTTAAACTATGTCCTACAGACTCAATGCTTTTAGATTTGAAATGGGAAAGGCAATGGAATAAAGATTTAACTATTCAAGAAGATTTCATGCGAGAGATATGAGCAGTCTTAAACTTGAACAGATGTGGGATTTATCTCAATAAAAAAATAAGAGGGTGGTTTAAAATGGCAGCCCACTTCGGTACTCTTGCCTGGAAAATCCCAGGAACAGAGGATCCTGGTAGGCTACAGTCTATGGGGTCACAGAGTCAGATAAGACTGTGCGACTGCACTTTAAAGATATAGATGAATGGGGAGAGGTTGTGGACCATTAAACAGACTGGTTACTCAAGGCTTGATGCACAAGAATTTGGTTTTCATTTGATGAGTAACAATTTATGTCCTTGGAAAGTGATATGATAAAAGAAGTATTTCAAGAAAATTTATGTGTTAGGAAGATATAGGTAAGCAGAGAACAAAGAAGGGAGAGGAGAGCACTCTGAAGACAATGGTGATTGATAGTTTTGAGAGATCTGGGGCTAAAAAGGTGGTGCTGGGTGGTAGCATCATTCAGGGGGCAGAACACAGCCCTGAAAGAAGGGGAGCTGTCAGGGTGCAGCATAGAGAGAGTGGGGGAAGACAGTGGTTTCAGAGGAATGTGGGTAGGGAGTTCACCTAGAATTATGGAGAAACAAGCAAAATAACAATAAGGATACTGTACCCAGCTACATTTCCAAAAGTAGAGTGAACCAAAGTTGGAGTTTGACTAAATAAAAGATTCAAAACAGAGATGGAATTATGCATGCTCTCCTCTCAGAGTTCCTGGCCATGGTACTTCCATCACTGCTAAATAACCCACATGCAAATAAAGCAAATGATAATTAGAGGCAGAATTTCAAATGGTCTAGTTATCTCTACCTTGGAGAAAAGATAGGAAGAGTTTAGGAAGGCTCTGTAACATAGATCAAGAGGTACTGACAAATAATTCTAGTTATGTATCAAAGGGGTACCATGAGCCTGCACAATTCAAGAGAGTGTCTGGATTCTATGGATGTAGAGTTTCTCCCATCACTACTGGCCAGTCAGTTGAGTAACACATTTTGTAGCTGAACATTTACTCCGTCTGGTCCTCTCCTCAGCATCACTACTTGAGTCTGGAAAAAAAAAGCAGAAGAAGCACACTCTTAGAGTGCACTCTGGAAAGTGCTCTGCACTTCCAATCTCCCCAGAGAATCAGGTCCACTTAGGGTAAGGAGTAGAATAGGAAGTCACTCATGGTTCTAGGAAGTAGTGTTCAGTATAAGGAAATAGGCAAATTAAAAAAAAAAATCTGAATTGCCTCAGCAATCAATGCAAAAAAATAGAGGAAAGCAATAGAATGGGAAAGACTAGAGATCTCTGCAAGAAAATTAGAGATACCAAGGGAACATTTCATGTGAAGATGGGCTCAATAAAGGACAGAAATGATATGGACCTGACAGAAGCAGAAGATATTAAGAAGAGGTGGCAAGAATACACAGAAGAACTGTACAAAAAAGATCTTCACAACCTAGATAATTATGATGGTGTGATCACTCACCTAGAGGCAGACATCCTGGAATGTAAACTCAAGTGGGCTTTAGGAAGCATCACTATACGCAAAGCTAGTGAAGGTGGTAAAATTCCAGTTGAACTATTTCAAATCCTAAAAGATGATAATGTGAAAGTGCTGTACTCAATATGTCAGCAAATTTGGAAAACTCAGCAGTGGCCACAGGACTGGAAAAGGTCAGTTTTCATTCCAATCCCAAAGAAAGATAATGCCAAAGAATGCTCAAACTACCACACAATTGCATGCATCTCACATGCTAGTAAGGTAACACTCAAAATTCTCCAAGTCAGGCTCCAGCAGTACGTTAACTATAAACTTTCAAATGTTCAAGCTGGTTTTAGGAAAGGCAGAGGAATCAGAGATCAAACTGACAACATCTGCTGGATCATTGAAAAAGCAAGAGAGTTCCAGAAAAACATCTACTTCTTCTTTATTTACTATGCCAAAGCCTTTGACTGCATGGATCACCACAAACTGTGGAAAATTCTTCAAGAGATGGGAATACTAGACCACCTGACCTGCCTCTTGAGAAATCTATATGCAGGTCAAGAAGCAACAATTAGAACTGGACATGGAACAACAGACTGGTTCCAAATCAGGAAAGGAGTACATCAAGGCTATATATTGTCACCCTGCTTATTTAACTTATATGCAGAGTACATCATGAGAAATGCTGGGCTGGATGAAGCACAAGCTGGAATCAAGATTGCTGGGAGAAATATCAATAACCTCAGATATGCAGATGACACCACCCTTACGGCAGAAAGCGAAGAACTAAAGAGCCTCTTGATGAAAGTGAGAGAGGAGAGTGAAATAGTTGGCTTAAAGCTCAACATTCAGAAAACTAAGATCATGGCATCTGGCCCCATCACTTCATGGCAAATGGATGGGGAAACAGTGGAAACAGTGACAGACTTTATTTAGGGGGGGTGGGCTCCAAAATCACTGAAGATGGTGGTTGCAGCCATGAAATTAAAAGACACTTACTCCTTGGAAGGAAAGTTATGACCCACCTAGAGAGCATATTAAAAAGCAGAGACATTACTCTGCCAACAAATGTCCATCTATTCCAAGCTATAGTTTTTCAGTAGTCATGTATGGATGTGACAGTTGGACTATAAAGAAAGCTGAGTGCCAAAGAATTGATGCTTTTGAACTGTGGTGTTGGAGAGGACTCTTGAGAGTCCCTTGGACTGCAAGGAGATCCAACCAGTCCATCCTAAAGGAGATCAGTCCTGAGTGTTCATTAGAAGGACTGATGTGAAGCTGAAACTCCAATACTTTGGCCACCTGATGAGAAGAACTGACTCATTTGAAAAGACCCTGATGCTGGGAAAGATTGAGGGCTGGAGGAGAAGGGGACGACAGATGATGAGATGGTTGGATGGCATCATGGGTCACAAACAGTTGGACACAACTGAGTGACTGAACTGAACTGAACTGAACTAGTAACAATATTATGTGGTATTAACAGTTGTGTTAGTATACTAGTACTGTATAAATAGAGGTGTCTATAAAATTAAAATAGTCTTAGACTTGCTTTCACCCTGAATTTTAATTGTTTGTAATATCCATTATCAACAGAATAGCTATATATTGGTTAAGTGAAATAGAAATGACTTTTATAAATATGCCCCAGCCATAAAAAGATCACAGCCAAAGACTGATCAAATAAGAGCCACAGACTCTTATTTGGACAAATATGTCTAAAAGAAATTCAATAGTCATATTCATATATAGTAGGTATAGAGAGGATGTTCAATAAACATCACTGAAATCAAGAAAATATAAAATAAATTATCACATTTAGTAATAATTAGCATACTCCTTCAAATCACATTTTCCACTTTAATTTTATTAGAGTGTAAAAGTAAGTTCTACTTTGATAAATAATATTTTCTATGAATAGCCACAATTCAGATCATTTGACTGTCTAAAACTGATATGTACTATATGATAGGCAGCATACAGACAAGTAGTATGAACTTGTAGCATAATTATATAATATTCTATTCCCAAATAAAATATCATAAATATAAAATATTATAAAGTAGAATATTATAAACTACATGCAGAACCAGAGGTGATTCTGATACTAAAATACACATTATTCCTTTAATAGCAGAATTCACTGCATATTTGTACAGATTCTTCAGTCTGGGTTATTTCCATGTAAGAGACTCAAAATCAGTCTATCCCTGGCTTTCAGCTTTTTTTCTCATTTCAGTCACTGAGTGACTAACTCATGTAACGCCTCTTCCAGATGGCCCATGTCATCTGGGTCAGACTCTGTGCAGTCAGATACTATTTCCCTTGAGGCAATATGCAAATGAAAGAGCATATATGGAAAGCCAAAGCCATCGTGAATAATTCCAGCAACACTTTTTCTTAACTGTGCCAAGTAAATCGTCCTAATGTTCCAGTCCTTCCAAAGTATAAAGTTACTAATGGATGAACATCAGAAACCTAAACAATGACTTTTGAAATTGGTGCTTGTGCTTAAATCGCCACTTTTCAATGCAACGTTGCAATACATGCAGATACAAACACGCACACTCAGCATTTTTAAAGAAATAACTCTGAAGTAATCAATAAAAATTTTAAAAAATAAATATTGAAAAAAACAGAAAAAAATAACCAAGGAAACACTGAAATTTTAATTGACTATGGAAATTATATCTTTAATTTTTGAATTTTTAACACATTCACACAGTTTGACTTAAAAAATAATTAAAATATTTACATTGAAACATCTTGCCTCTCCTAACTACTGTCTCTCCTCTGTTCAGGATCTCTGGGTGATTTCCATTTCTCCTCTAGTTCCAATGAAATCTTGAGAAATTAAAGGGTACTATATACAAAGTATAGAAACAGATGTATATATGTAAACACACCCATGCACACATGTAGTAATTTAATACATGATACAGTTCAGTTCAGTCACTCAGTCATGTCCAGCTCTCTGTGAACCCACGGACTGCAGCATGACAGGCTTCCCTGTCCATCACCAACTCCTGGAGCCTGCTCAGACTCATGTCTATCCAGGCAATGATGCCATCCAACCATCTCATCCTTTGTTGTTCCCCTCTTCTCCTGCCCTCAATCTTTCCCAGCATCAGGGTCTTTTCAAATGAGTTAGTTCCACACATCAGGTGGCCAAAGTATTGGAGCTTCAGCTTCATCATCAGTTCTTCCAATGAATATTCAGGCCTGATTTCCTTCAGGATTGACTGGTTTGATCTCCTTGCAGTCCAAGGTACTCTCAAGAGTCTTCTCCACCACCACAGTTAAAAAGCATTAATTCTTTGGCACTCAGCTTTCTTTATGGTCCAACTCTCACATCCATACATGAATACTGGAAAAACTACAGCTTTGACTAGATGGACCTTTGTTGGCAAAGTAATGTCTCTTCTTTTGAATATGCTGTCTAGGTTGGTCGTCTCTTTTCTTCCAAGGAGCAAGCATCCTGTAATTTCATGGCTGAAGTCACCATCTACAGTGATTTTGGAGCCCAAGAAAATAAAGTCTGTCACTATTCCCATTGTTTCCCCATCTATTTGCCATGAAATGGTGTGACCGGATGCCATGATCTTAGTTTTTTGAATGGTTTAGTTTTAAGCCAGCTTTTTCACTCTCGTTTTTCACTTTAATCAAAAGGCTCTTCAGTTCCTCTTCACTTTCTGCCATTAAGGGTGGTGTAAAGGATATAGAGGACATTTCAAATAAGGGAGCGGAGCTGACTATTCAATAAAAACCACTGAGTCTGGAAAAAAAAAATTTATTCTTATTTTATAACATAGAAATATGAATAAATAAATATATTCCATGGTGACACTAAATATAGTATAACTTTTATCTTCACCTTGGGGTTAGCAAGAAAATTGAATGAGAGCCAGGAAACACAGAAGGAAAGACTACCATAACCAAACTACTTAAAAGTTGAAAACTTCTATTCAAGAAAAAGGCTCTATAACAAGTTAAATGATAGAAAGAAAAAATACATAAATATGCAATGCGTACAACAGGCAAAAATCAATAAAGTTCCTATTTCTACATTTATATAAGAAAAAGAAAAAAAATAGAAACATGACCACAAGTTGTAATGAAGCAATTCACAGAAGAAGAAATATAAATAAAGAGTAAATAAATTTTAGAATATGCTCAGCCTTACTAGGTATTAAAAAGCCTACATTAAGCCAACAAGATACAAAATTTTTTCCTTTTAGATTGGTAAAAAATAATGAAGTTGATATCAAGTGTCAGTAATAGAGTAAGGAAATAATTAATCTAATACCTTGGAGGTTTAAATAAATAATATATACATATACATGTACATATACACATACATATATATATAGAGAGAGGGAACATTTCTGTACAAGAACTTTAAGGAAGCTAAGAATGCAAGCCAAGCTGGCAAGGACCACACAACCCCACCACCCTTGAGAAGCAGTTGTCTCGAGAGGCTGCAGGACACTTTTAAAGTGACTCCCATACCATGAGGAGCAGAAGGCCCCTGGCCTTTGGCAAGCAGCTGAGCAGAAGTGGGACCAGTGAGAGGGCAGAAGACCAGGAAAGAAGTAGAGAATGATGATAGCACTTATTATGACTTCTCTTTTTTCTCAAGGAGGTTTTGAAGCTCAGAAATCTGGGGTATGATTGGCTTTTGGAAGGAAACAGAAAAGGGAATAGACTTTAAACACAAATAAAGTATTGTGAAGGATGTAAAGGGCTAATTCACACGGAAGCTTTGAACTACTGCAGACTCTGGGGGTGGAGATTGGTCCATGTTGAACAAGATCTTTACAGACAGGAAATCCATAGCATTAAAATTTGAAACAATAAGAAAAAACAAGGACCCTACACGTGTCTTTGTGTTTGTGTGTGTTTGTGTGTACACATACCTACTTAATTTAGCATGACTTGTTACATCACTGTTTTACTATGGCACTTTCCACCTTGGAAATAGTTTTATATTTTAAAAATATATATATTTGCACTACTGAAAAGCAGCTATTATTTTACTCAAGATTTGTCATCTATTTTTAGAGATTAAATACTCTCAAGCAATGAGCAAAGAGATTGTATTGCACTGTCCTCACAAAAATATTTGCTCCACCATTGACTTTATTATTTTTATTTTTATCAGATAAAACATGCCATAGTTTAACAGATTTATTTAAACCATAAGGTTAACCATTCCCTGCCCCCAAGAGAAAGAAGGCAGTACCTTCTATAATCCTCCTCCCTCTTTCCCAAGTCTTCTTTCACAGGACAATGACTTTCAACTCCCTTTCTCGCTCAAACTACATAATTTTTTTATTTAAAGAATTGCAATCTTTAGTCCTGTGAACTGCATATTGACATACTAGCTAGTAATGATGGGCATGGTTGTAAGAATTTAACATTTTTCCTACAAACCTTTAATCATGTTACTTCAAAGATTCAATCCAAGGTTACAGTCATTAAAATAGCCATCTAAAAAGAAAAACAAAAATTAAGTACGATTTTGTTTCCCAATTACCCAAAATGAATAGCGGCAGGCCAAACATACATGTACATAGCCAAACTCAGCGAAACTGCTTTTGATGCCTCAGGGCCAAGATAAATTCACTCAGCTCCTAAAATCTAAGTCAGAACCACTTCCTTACCAAAATAGAGAATTTCTTAAGCTACAACTATCAGTTAGACTCACCATGAAGTTTGCTGAGAATCAAAACTAATGACAAATCTAACGTTATGTTTAGAGCAGCCTGTAGAAATATTGCTGATGATTCATATTATAAATAGAAATAAAATCACTAGCTTGATCTTTTTAAATTGAAGGGCTGTGAAAGATGACATCAAGAATTATGGCCTGTTTTCAAAGTAATAGCTATAATTTTACAACTTGTATAATCTGACAACTGGTACACAATAGGTATAATCTTTCAACTGGCTAACCATGAAAACTTATCACTAGGAAATGTTCTTTCAAAATAAGCTCAAAAATTTAATGTTTTGAAATGGTTTTAATTTACAACTGAAGAAGTTTATGGGGCTTTTCTTTTTGGTAAACCTTTATGTTGAAATATATATACACTAAACAGTTCTATATATATAAACAGTAACCACACAGCTCAGCACATTTTGATAACCTAGATCAGGACTGAGAGCATTATCAGCATCCTGGAAGCATCCTCCATCTCTATCAATCATCCTCAATCATTATTACTCCAAAAGTAACTGATATTCTGATTTCTGTCACTAAAGATTATTTTTGCTTATTAAACTTTATATAAAAATTGAATCATATATTATCCTATAGTATGTACTCTTTTGAGTCTGGCTTTTCTGTTCAATATTTTTCTTTCATCCAAATTTTTACTTATTGCCATAGTTTGATCTTTCTTTGGTGCTATAAAATATTCCATCACAGAATACATCACAATTTACGGTGGATTTGATAGACATTTGGGTTATTTGCAATTAGGCACTCTTACATATAAACCTAACATAAATGTTCTGTACATATTTCTGATGAATACATGGGCGCGTGCTAAGTGGCTTCAGTCGTGTCTGACTCTTTGTGACCCAGTGGACTGTGGCCCATCAGGCTCCTCTGTCCATGGAATTCTCCAGGCAACAATACTGGAGTGGGTGGCCATTGCCTCCTCCAGGGGGTCTTCCTGCCTCAGGGATCAAACCCATGTTTCCCTTGTCTTCAGCATTGGCAGGCGGGTTCTTTACCACTAGTGACAAAGTAGGAAGCCCTGCTGATGAGCATATATCTGTATGCATTTCTGTTGGTTGTATATACTTATGACATGAGGTATATATTTAGCTTTAGTAGATATTTCAAATAGTGTTCTATAGTAGTTGCACCAATTTAAATTTCCCCAGGAGGGTGGGAGAGTATTAATTGTTCTACATCCTTAATAACTGGTGTTTTATATTCTTTTTTCTCATTTTAGTCATTTTGGCAGGTGAATAGTATTATGTTATTGTGGATATAACATGCATTTCTCTTTTCAGTGTTCTTTCACAGGAATGACTCACTTATATTCCTTTAAGTGCCTACTGAGGTCATTTGCCCATTTTATTTGGGTTGTCTTATTTCTTTATTTTATTATTATTTATTAATACAAGTTCTTTATATCCATATCAAATATCTTTGTTCCTCTATGACTTGAATTTTAACTCTCTTCATGGTATATTTTAATGAACAAAATGTCTTAATTTTTAACAAAATCCAATTTATCAAGCTCTTTCTTTATAGTTAGTGCTTTTGGGTTCTTTTAAAAAGCTTTGCTCATTATGCTAAGTGAAATAAGTCAGGAAGAGAAATACAAAGATATTTATATGTGTAATCTAAAAATACAAGAAACTAGTGAATAAAACAAAAGAAGCAGACTAACAGATATAGAGAACAAACCAGTGGTTACCAGTGGTGAGAAGAAAAGGGGAGAGGAAATATAGGGTTTCAGTTCAGTTCAGTTGCTCAGGCGTGTCTGACTCCTCGTGACCCCATGAATCGCAGCACACCAGGCCTCCCTGTCCATCACCAACTCCCAGAGTTCACTCAGACTCCGTCCATCGAGTCCGTGATGCCATCCAGCCATCTCATCCTCTGTCGTCCCCTTTTCCTCCTGACTGCAATCCCTCCCAGCATCAGAGTCTTTTCCAATGAGTCAGCTCTTCACATGAGGTGGCCAAAGTACTGGAGTTTCAGCTTTAGCATCATTCCTTCCAAAGAAATCCCAGGCTGATCGCCTTCAGAATGGACTGGTTGGATCTCCTTGCAGTGCAATGGACTCTCAAGAGTCTTCTCCAACTCCACAGTTCAAAAGCATCAATTCTTCAGCACTCAGCTTTCTCCACAGTCCAACTCTCACATCCATACATGACCATTGGAAAAACCATAGCCTTGACTAGACAGACCTTTGTTGGCAAAGTAATGTCTCTGCTTTTGAATATACTATCTAGGTCGGTCATAACTTTCCTTCCAAGGAGTAAGCGTCTTTTAATTTCATGGCTGCAGTCACCATCTGCAGTGATTTTGGAGCCCAAAAATAAAGTCTGACACTGTTTCCACTGTTTCCCCATCTAATTCCCATGAAGTGATGGGACCAGATGCCATGATCTTAGTTTTCTGAATGTTGAGCTTTAAGCCAACTATTTCACTCTCTTCTTTCACTTTCATCAAGAGGCTTTTTAGTTCCTCTTCACTTTCTGCCATAAGGGTGGTGTCATTAGAAGATTTTAAAACAGAACATGTACAACCATGGCAGATTCATGTTGATGTATGGCAAAACCAATATAATATTGTAAAGTAAAAAAAAAAAGTATAAAAACCCCTGACGTTTGATCTTCTTAATTAGAAGATGGTGAATAAAATTTGCTTGTTTTCACTTTGAAAAAAATAAAAATAAAATAGTTATTAAGGGATTATATGAACATACATGTGTGAAACTTTTTAAAACTGTAAAGCACAATAAAATTTAAAGAATCTTTATAAAATAATAAAATTTTTAAAATAAAATTTAAATAATAGAAAGCTGTGCTCAATTCATGGTCATGGTAATCTTGTCCTATGCTAATCTTAACCTTAGTTTACTTTTCACATTTAAGAATATTACATTTAGGAGGGGGAAAAGATGGCAGAGGAATAGGATGAGGAGAACACTTTCTCCCTCACTACTTCATCAAAAGAACATGTCAGCGCTGAGTAAATTCCACAAGGCAGCTTCTGATTGCTGGCAGAGGACATCAGGCATCCAGCAAAGCAGATCATTGGCTTCAAAACCAGGTAGGAATAATTATAAAGGATGAAAATAGAGACAAAAGAGGTAGGGAGGAGCCCCGTCCCGGGAAGGAAATCCCGTCCGGGGAAGAGACTCTTAAAAAGAAAGGTCTCCTAAGATCGGGAAACATTCTCACAGCCATGTCTGGGGCGAGCCCTGGAATCGCGGAGGGCAACATAACAGGAAGGAAGAATAAATAAATAATTAAAACCAACAGATTACGAATTCAACAGTAAAAACCTCCAGCAGATAAGCAGCGCAAACACCTCTTCCGACAGTAGCAGTGGGGGTTGGGCAGGGAGGAGTGCAAGGCGCCCTTGACAGTGCTTTCTAAGAATTGGGCCACGGGAGACGTAGGCTGCAGGGCTTTTTTTCGAGAATCGGGTCGTAACAGGGCCAGAATCGGGTCCGCACATGGCTAGAACGAACTATCTTGGTCTAGCAAACCAAACTGTGGGATAGCTAACACACGAAACGCTCGAACATAAGACACCGACAGGCCCGCGCACAGAACAAAGGACGGATCGGCAATAGCCAGCTGCAGACCATCCCCCTCAGGTGACAGGCAGCCAGAGCCTTAAGTGCTGGAAGGGGGCAATCGCAGCTCAAGAGAGACATTACCTACCAAATTGCAAGCAGGTTTCTTTGCTAATTAAGACTTCTGGGGGCTCTGAACAGTCATCATCTGCCGGAGAAAGAGCCCCAGCGGTACTCCCAGAAAATTGAGCGACCCGGAAAGGCCAGAAGTCGCAACAATTGTGCGTGCCAAACTCCCTAGCTACTCGGACCTGGGAAGGGAACAAAGCGGAGGGCTTCCTGAGCTGCTTGGACCGGGGAGGTGCATGAAGCCTTGGGCAAGCCCCAGATGGACAGCCTGAGCGGTGTGGGCCGCAAGAAGGGGCAAGCCCAGTGCAGAGTCCACCACCGCCATCCCTGTGTCAAGACGGAAACCAGACATGGAAGAGACCAGCAAACAGAGGAAATCAAACAGAGGGAACTGCCTTGGTAGCAACCCCACACAGCCCACAACGACAGAGAAAGTGCCAGACATACCGTTACTACATTTATGATCACATTTTTTTTGGAGGGAGGGGTGATGTGGAAGCGTGATTTTTTTTTTTAAGAATTTTTTCTTTTAAATTTTTTTGAAAAAAATTTTTTTCTTTTCTTTTTGTCTTTTTTTCTAAACTTGCTTAAATTTTTAAGTCCTCTATATTTCGATTTATTATTTTTATAACCTAATATTATTTTTCAAAAAAAAAAAAACCTAACTTTAAAGCAAACGCCGTATATAGCCCTTTTGGTGGTGGAAGCTGTTGTCTTTTAATAATTCTGGAGTCTTTTATTTATTTTTATTTTTCTTTTTTCTCCTTCTCCTTCTTTACGTTAATATTTTATCTTTGAAAATCCAATCTCTACTCCAGATTCTTAATCTCGGCATTTTGGCATTTGTTGCCAATTTTGTACTTTTAAAAACCTAATCTTCAGTACCTGATTTTACATGAGTGCGAGATTACTGGCTTGACCACTCTCTCCCCCTATGGAATCTCTCTTTTCTCCACCATGTGGCTTCTGTCTCCTCCCTCCCCTTCCTCTTCTCTACCCAACTCTATGAATCTCTGTGTGTTCCAGAAGGTGGAGAACTCTCAGGGAACTGGTCACTGGCTGGCTGGATCTGTATCCCTCCTTTGCATCTCCCTCTTTTATCCTCCTGGCCACCTCTATCTACTTCCTCCCTCTCCTCTTCCATGTATAACTATGTGACCACCTCTGAGAGGTCCAGACTTTGGAGCGCACACAAGAAAGTGGTTACAGGCTAGCTTGCTTTTTCCTCTTTTGATTCCACCTTATCCCATACCACTCACCTCTAACTACCCCTCCCTCTTCTCTCCTCCAAGTAACTCTGTGATACTCTAGGGGTGACCCTCAAGGTGGAGAAACCTATCATCATAAACCTAGATGTTTTAACATTAGTGCTGTATAGATGGAGAAATCATGAGGCCATTGTAAAAATAAATCTGAAAACCAGAATCAGGAGGCTTAAATCCAAATCCTGAGATCATCAGAGAATTCCTGAATACAGGGAACATTATCCAATAGGAGCTCATCAAACGCCTTCATACCTATACGGAAATTGAGCACCACCCAAGGGCCAACAAGTTCCAGAGCAAGACATACCACGCAAATTCTCCAGCAACACAACAACAAGCCCCTGAGCTTCAATATACAGGCAGCTCAAAATACTCCAAAACCACTGACGTCTCATAACCCATTACTAGACACTTCACAGCACTCCAGAAAGAGGAAATCCAGATCCACCCACCAGAACTCCAACACAAGCCTCCCTAATCAAGAAACTTTGACAAGCCACTGATATAACCCCACACACAGAGAGGAAGCTCAATAATAAAGAGAATTCCACAAATTCCCAGAATATAGAAAGGCCACCCCAAACACAGCAATATAACCAACATGAAGAGACAGAGGAATACTCAGCAGGTAAAGGAACAGGAGACATGCCCACCAAACCAAACAAAAGAGGAAGAGATAGGGAATCTACCTGAGAAAGAATTCCGAATACTGATAGTGAAAATGATCCAAAATCTTGAAATCAAAATGGAATCACAGATAAATAGCCTGGGGTCAAGGATTGAGAAGATGCAAGAAAGGTTTAACAAGGACCTAGAAGAAATAAAAAAGAGTCAACAGATAATGAATAATGCAATAAATGAGATCAGAAACACTCTGGAGGCTACAAATAGTAGAATATCGGAGGCAGAAGATAGGATTAGTGAAATAGAAGATAGAATGGTAGAAATAAATGAATCAGCAAGGGAAAAAGAAAGATGAATTAAAAGAAATGAGGACAACCTCAGAGACCTCCAAGACAATATGAAATGCTCCAACATTCGAATTATAGGAGTCCCAGAAGAAGAAGACAAAAAGAAAGACCATGAGAAAATACTTGAGGAGATAATAGTTGAAAACTTCCCTAAAATGGGGAAGGAAATAATCACCCAAGTCCAAGAAACCCAGAGAGTGCCAAACAGGATAAACCCAAGGCGAAACACCCCAAGATATATTTTAATCAAGCTAACAAAGACCAAACACAAAGAACAAATATTAAAAACAGCAAGGGAAAAACAACAAATAACACAGAAGGGGATCCCCATAAGAATAACTGCAGATCTTTCAATAGAAACTCTTCAGGCCAGGAGGGAATGGCAAGACATACTTAAAGTGATGAAAGACAACAACCTTCAGCCAAGACTACTGTACCCAGCAAGGATCTCATTCAAATATGAAGGAGAAATCAAAAGCTTTCCAGACAAGCAAAAGCTGAGAGAATTCAGCACCACCAAACCAGCTCTCCAACAAATACTAAAGGATAGACTTTAGACAGGAAACACAAAAAGGGCGTATAAACTCGAACCCAAAACAATAAAGTAAATGGCAACAGGAGCATACTTATCAATAATTACCTTAAATGTAAATGGGTTGAATGCCCCAACCAAAAGGCAAAGACTGGCTGAATGGATACAAAAACAAGATCCCTATATATGCTGCTTACAAGAGACCCACCTCAAAACAACGGACACATACAGACTGAAAGTGAAGGGCTGGAAAAAGATATTCCATGCAAATAAAGACCAAAAGAAAGCAGGAGTAGCAATACTCATATCCAATAAAATAGACTTTAAAACAAAGGCTGTGAAAAGGGACAAAGAAGGCCACTACATAATGATTAAAGGATCAATCCAAGAAGTAGATATAACAATTATAAATATATATGCACCCAACATAGGAGCACCGCAATATTTAAGACAAATGCTAACAAGCACGAAAGGGGAAATTAACAATAACACAATAATAGTGGGAGACTTTAATACCCCACTCACACCTATGGACAGATCAACGAAACAGAAAATTAACAAAGAAACGCAAACTTTAAATGATACAATAGACCAGTTAGACCTAATTGATATCTATAGGACATTTCACCCCAAAACAATGAATTTCACCTTTTACTCAAGTGCACACGGAACCTTTTCCAGGATAGATCACATCCTGGGTCATAAATCTAACCTTGATAAATTCAAAAAAATCGAAGTTATTCCAAGCATCTTCTCTGACCATAATGCACTAAGGTTAGATCTCAATTACAGGAGAAAAACTATTAAAAATTCCAACATTTGGAGGCTGAACAACACTCTTCTGAATAATCAACAAATCACAGAAGAAATCAAAAAGAAATCAAATTATGCATCGAAATGAATGAAAATGAAAACACAACTACACAGAACCTGTGGGACACTTTAAAAGCAGTGCTAAGAGGAAAGTTCATAGCAATACAGGCATACCTCAAGAAACAAGAAAAAAGTCAAATAAATAACCTAACTCTGCACCTAAAGCAACTAGAAAAGGAAGAAATAGAGAACCCCAGAGTTAGTAGAAGGAAAGAAATCCTAAAAATTAGGGCAGAAATAAATGCAAAAGAAACAAAAGAGACCATAGCAAAGATCAACAAAGCAAAAAGCTGGTTCTTTGAAAGGATAAATAAAATTGACAAACCATTAGCCAGACTCATCAAGAAACAAAGAGAAAAAAATCAAATCAATAAAATTAGAAATGAAAATGGAGAGATCACGACAGACAGCACAGAAATACAAAGAATCATAAGAGACTACTATCAGCAATTATATGCCAATAAAATGGACAACTTGGAAGAAATGGACAAATTCTTAGAAAAGTACAACTTTCCAAAACTGAACCAGGAGGCAATAGAAAATCTTAACAGACCCATCACAAGCATGGAAATTGAAACTGTAATCAGAAATCTTCCAGCAAACAAAAGCCCAGGTCCAGACAGCTTCACAGCTGAACTCTACCAAAAATTTCGAGAAGAGCTAACACCTATCTTACTGAAACTATTCCAGAAAATTGCAGAGGAAGGTAAACTTCCAAACTCATTCTATGAGGCCACCATCACCCCAATACCAAAACCTGACAAAGACACCACAAAAAAAGAAAACTACAGGCCAATATCACTGATGAACATAGATGCAAAAATCCTTAACAAAATCCTAGCAATCAGAATCCAGCAACACATTAAAAGATCATACACCATGACCAAGTGGGCTTTATCCCAGGGATGCAAGGATTCTTTCATATCCGCAAATCAATCAATGTAATTCACCACATTAACAAATTGAAAAATAAAAATCATATGATTATCTCAATAGATGCAGAAAAAGCCTTTGACAAAATTCAACATTCATTTATGATAAAAACTCTCCAGAAAGCAGGAATAGAAGGAACGTACCTCAACATAATAAAAGCTATATATGACAAACCCACAGCTAACATTATCCTCAATGGTGAAAAATTGAAAGAATTTCCCCTAAAGTCAGGAACAAGACAAGGGTGTCCACTTTCACCACTTCTATTCAATATAGTTCTGGAAGTGTTGGCCACAGCAATCAGAGCAGAAAAAGAAATGAAAGAAATCCAAATTGGAAAAGAAGAAATAAAACTCTCACTGTTTGCAGATGACATGATCCTCTACATAGAAAATCCTAAAGACTCGACCAGAAAACTACTAGAGCTAATCAATGAATATAGTAAAGTTGCAGGATATAAAATCAACACTCAGAAATCCCTTGCATTCCTACACACTAATAATGAGAAAGTAGAAAAAGAAGTTAAGGAAACAATTCCATTCACCATTGCAACGAAAAGAATAAAATACTTAGGAATATACCTACCTAAAGAAACTAAAGACCTATATATCGAAAACTATAAAACACTGATGAAAGAAATCAAAGGAGGACACTAATAGATGGAGAAATATACCATGCTCATGGGTTGGAAGAGTCAATATAGTGAAAATGAGTATACCCAAAGCAATCTACAGATTCAATGCAATTCCTATCAAGTTACCAGCAGTATTTTTCACAGAACTAGATCAAATAATCTCAAGATTTGTATGGAAATACAAAAAACCTCGAATAGCCAAAGCAATCTTGAGAAAGAAGAATGGAACTGGAGGAATCAACTTGCCTGACTTCAGGCTCTACTACAAAGCCACAGTCATTAAGACAGTATGGTACTGGCACAAAGACAGAAATATAGATCAATGGAACGAAATAGAAAGCCCTGAGATAAACCCACACACCTATGGACACCTTATCTTCGACAAAGGAGGCAAGAATATACAATGGAGTAAAGACAGTCTCTTTAACAGGTGGTGCTGGGAAAACTGGTCAACCAGTTGTAAAAGAATGAAACTAGACCTCTTTCTAACACCATACACAAAAATAAACTCAAAATGGATTAAAGATCTAAATGTAAGACCAGAAACTATAAAACTCCTAGAGGAAAACATAGGCAAAACACTCTCCGACATAAATCACAGCAATATCCTCTATGATCCACCTCCCAGTATAATGGAAATAAAAGCAAAAATAAACAAATGGGATCTAATTAAAATTAAAAGCTTCTGCACAACAAAGGAAACTATAAGCAAGGTGAAAAGACAGCCTTCTGAATGGGAGAAAACAATAGCAAATGAAACAACTGACAAACAACTAATCTCAAAGATATACAAGCAACTTATGCAGCTCAATTCCAGAAAAATAAACGAACCAATCAAAAAATGGGCCAAAGAACTAAATAGGCATTTTTCCAAAGAAGACATACGGATGGCTAACAAACACATGAAAAGATGCTCAACATCACTCATTATCAGAGAAATGCAAATCAAGACCTCAATGAGGTACCATTTCACACCAGTCAGAATGGCTGGGATCCAAAAGTCTGCAAGCAATAAATGCTGGAGAGGATGTGGAGAAAAGGGAACCCTCTTACACTGCTGGTGGGAATGCAAACTAGTACAGCCACTATGGAAAACAGTGTGGAGATTCCTTTAAAAATTGCAAATCGAACTGCCTTATGACCCAGCAATCCCCCTGCTGGGCATACACACCGAGGAAACCAGAACTGAAAGAGACACATGTACCCCAATGTTCATTGCAGCACTGTTTATAATAGCCAGGACATGGAAACAACCTAGATGTCCATCAGCAGATGAATGGATAAGAAAGCAGTGGTACATATACACAATGGAGTATTACTCAGCCCTTAAAAAGAATAAATTTGACTCAGTTCTAATGAGATGGATGAAACTGGAGCCGATTATACAGAGTGAAGTAAGCCAGAAAGAAAAACACCAATACAGTATACTGGCACATATATATGGAATTTAGAAAGATAGTAATGATGACCCTCTATGTGAAACAACAAAAGAAACACAGAGGTATAGAACGGACTTTTGGACTCTGAGGGAGAGGGAGAGGGTGGGATGATTTGGGAGAATGGCATTGAAACATGTATACTATCAGGTAAGAAACGAAACGCCAGTCTATGTTCAATACAGGATACAGGATGCTTGGGGCTGGTGCACAGGATGATCCAGGGAGATGATATGGGGTGGGAGGTGGGAGGGGGCTTCGGCATTGGGAGATCGTGTACACCTTTGGCTGATTCATGTCAATGTATGGCAAAACAAATACAGTACTGTAATGTAGAATAAAGTATTAAAAATATATATTACATTTAAGCATTCCACATTCAATTAAGCTATTAAATCCATCTGAAATTAACTTTTTATATAAAATAGGAGTTAAGTTTCATTTTTTACCTCATGGATAATCCAGTTTAATTAATCTAGCTCAATTCATCTTTTAAAAGCTTTTCTTGAAAATGCATTTTCATTGAAAGTCAAATGACTGTACATGTGTAGGTATTTCTGGACTTGCTGTCTTGCTCAATGATCTATCTGTCTATCTCTGTGCCAGAATTATACTGCTTTAAGTATGGCTGGTTGATAAGTACTGGTATCTATTGACATAAATCCTCCAACTTTGATCTGCTTCAAGATTGTCTTAACTATCTAGATCATTTGATTGGACAGAAAATATTTAGAGTTAGCTTATCAATTTTCAATCAAAGAAATGCTGGTGCAGTTTTGGTTGGGATTGCAGTGACTCTACAAATCAATTGAAAGAGAACAGACATTTTTGCATTGTTTATTCCAAATCCATCGAAATGGCATATCTTTTATTTTGGCATTCTCTCATTTACCTAAATAATATTTTGTAGTTTTCTGATTATAGGTTTTCAATATTTGATTGATTTACTCCTAGTATTTAATGTCTTATGCCATTGTAAAGAATATTATTTTGAAATAAATATATCTGCATGCTTATTGTTATTATATAGAAAAACAATAGTCTTTTCATGAGTGAAGTTGCTCAGTCATGTCTGACTCTTTGCGACCCTGTGGACTGTAGCCTACCAGGCTCCTCCATCTGTGGGGTTCTCCAGGCAAGAATACTGGAGTGGGTTGCCATCCAGCAACCATGCTAATTTACATGATAAGTTTCTTTTGCGTACTTCTTTTGGATATTATATGTACACAACAACATCATATATCTCCAAAGAATGGCATTTCAAAAATTTCTAATTATTATGACTTTTGTTTTTTTGTTCTACTGCACTGGCTAAGCAGTCCTGTACAATACTGAATAGATATAAGGATACTGAACATCTCTGTCTTACTCCTAACTTTGGGAGAGAAGGAATTTACTATCTCCCCATTAAGTCATCGGGATTCCCTGGCGGCTCAGCGGTAAAGAATCCACCTGCAATGCAGGAGATGTGGGTTCGACTCCTGGGTCAGGCAGATTCCTTGGAGAAGAAAATGGCAACCCACTCCAGTATTCTTGCCTGGAAAATCCCATGGACAATGAAGTCTGGTGGACTACAGTCCATGGGGTGGCAAAAGAGTCAGACACGACTTAGCAACTAAACAACAACAAAAGTTAAGTGGTTAGCTGTAAGTTTTTAAGAGATATCCATTAATAGCTTAAGAAAATTTATTTCTATATCTAGCTCCTAAGAGATTTTAGCATGAATGGGTGTTGAATTTTATCAAATGCTTTTTCAGCATTTATTGAGATGATCATGTGGTTTCTCATATCCTTCTACTGTCATATCTTATGATGATCGGTGTTTAATATTATATCAACCACACGTTCCCAGAATAAACTTAACTTGGTCATGATGTGCTTGATTTGCTAATATTTTATTGTAAGATTCTTGAATCTATATTTATATAAGAAATTGGTTTTAAATTTCCCTTCTTGTAATAACCTTGCTAGGTCTTGATTTCAAGGTTATGCTGCCCTCATAAAATGAGTTGGGAGATACTTTTTCTTTTTCCACTTTTCTGCCTTTTTTCCTAGATGATGGCCCTTCATGAGCCTCAAATAAAAGTCGAAGGTATTTATGAGGGGCTCTCCCTGGCAAGCCTGAATTCCAGTTACTCCTCAGTGCCGTCAGATTGCCAGAATATCTGCAGCTTAGCTTTTTAGTGTCTTAGTAACTGCATTCTGCTAGATTTCTATGTGTCTCATCCTGTGAACATTCAGCTTACAAATAATCAAATAACTCAAGGGAAACTGCACGCAGAATGCTGGATTCACATCTCTGCAGATTCTCTTCTCAGCACAAAGACCTTTCTAGTCCTAGTTGTCTTATAGCTCTAAGGTCCAATTTTTTGTATCCCTTTCCCAGAGAAACTGCAAGAACTCAAAGGCGCTGCTTTCTTTTCAACCTGCATGCCGTATCCTGAGGGGTGAAAGCAGCAATGGATGAAGTATTCCTCTCAACTATTTTCTTTCTCTGGGTTCTCAGCCCTTCAAGTCCTGGCTGTCTCAACTGTTCTCCAATGACACCATAAATATTTCAGTTTGTTCGTTTATCTTGCATTTTTTTTATCCAGCTCTTTGGCTCAGTATCATCAGAAAGATGAGTCTGGTAAGAACTAATCCATCATAGCTAGAATCAGAAGCCGCTGAACAGAGCTCTAAAACAGACAGCCTCGCAGCATCACTTCCCACTCTGTCACTTCACATCTGGGAACAAACTACTCTTTAGCTGAGGCCAGAAGTTTGTGCCCCACTCAGGGGCAGGATGAAAGACTTTGTCTCACTCTCCTGAGCCCCGTGGTTCTTCAGTGACTGAGAGTCATCTTCATGGTCTACTGGTGTTGCCTTTTTAACAGAGCTATTCACAGGGCATAATTTTAAACAAACTGGATTGCTTAATTTTGCTCAATTGACACTAAAACAGAAGATACATTTTAAGTGTTTTTGTTTTTGTTTTTTTACTGTTCAAACAGCTACCATTTACTTCTATACAATGGAAGGATAAAATATTAACTTATAAATCAGGAATTTGAATCTACCACCTGAGCAAGAACAACTTATGTATCTATGATTGGTTCATTACCTGTAATTCAACAGTTACAGTATTTCAAGAGTTGTTGATAGCACAAATTTCTTCCACATGGGCCCAAACCTATGTCCTGTTAATGTTGACCATACACAGTCAGAAATTAAAATAGAGTCAAGACTACTCCTCTGGACAATCTATTTACTTATTTCTTTTAAAGGAATAAAATATCCATTGGCTGGAAATACTATTCTGGCACTTGCCTAAGAATAGCATGGAAACAAGTTTATCTAATCTATAATAAGCCTTTTATAAGTTTAAAAATTAACTTTGAACTTCTGGTTTTCTAAATCCTACAGTAGGGAAAAAATGGCATGACACTGAAAACTTATTGTCATTCATTTCTGAATAGCTATGAAAAAGAATAAAAAGAAGGGGTCAGGAAGTCCTGGGAAGGGGGAAAGGCAGTGATTGCTTAAGAAGATGCTGGTCCCTGGTTCTAGATCGTTTCTATCTTGTTTCTAAGCCTATCTCCTCAGCACCTCTCCCCCACTTTATAGCTTTTGGTTTTCCTGGAAGGGCTCACTGTCATTGAACACTAAAAGCTAGTGATTTGAGCTGCTTTGCCAGGGCAGTTCAGTCCTGCTGGTCAGGTCTTTAATGGCTTAGATTACCTGTGATTCAGCCATGACAAGGATCTTGTTTTAGATCTACCAGCAGTAAATAACAAATTCTGGGACCATGTTCATATGCAGCTCTTTATTGAAGACATGACGAAAATATCACAAGCCTATTTAGAGCAGGTAACAGGTGCAAACATGTCACATTTCTACTGTGGAACAAGGGATGAATTAATAACTATCCAATGCTAATTTCCTTCCTAAGAGTCTCTAATTAGATAATACCATGTCATCAATTCACAGTAAGAAATTGGTATGTCACCTATGGATGGACTATGCCACAGTATGGGAAAAACCAGATGTTCTCTTAAAGAATTTCTGAGACATTTGGACAGTAAGAGAAAAAAATTGAAAAAGAAGAAAAAGTAATTTTTCTAATATTTTAAATATAAAACCAACAGACATGCACTAAAAGCTGTAGGGGATACGAAGACTTGTAAAACACACTTTCTCTCCTTTAGAAATTCATGGACTAATTAGGAAACAATTAAAGAAACATCTGTGGATTAACGTTGATAATGCTCACAGGCATTCACAGGAGCTGGGAGCTTTCTCCTGTCCGACCACACTCATCCGTCTATGTAACTATTAATATTGTTAATTTGAAGAAGGAGGCAACAGAGGGTGAGATGAGTTTGAGCAAACTCCGGGAGATAGTGAAGGACAGGTAAGCCTGGTGTGCTGCAGTCCATGGAGTCACAAAGAGTGGGTGCGACTGAACAACTGCTACACACCTACACTGTAAGTACCTTGAGGACAGAAGCTCTGCCTTTCTCATAAAGCCTAAGTCAGTATTTCATAAATTCTGTAAGATTAAAAATAAGGTTTTTGATGTAGCCAGGGCAACTCTGGGAAACGCCTTTGCAGAACAAATTTACTGTTTCCAAGTATACACGCACATGTGAGGAAAGAGGATCCATTTGGATGCCTTGGAGTGCAGCGGAGTGTGAAACTGGGAGTACTATTAACATCAGGAGGGAGAGACAAGACTGCCATTCACACTGCATTCTTCTTCCAAAAAGATTCCTCTGCATATGATTCAGAAATTATCTGTGAATGACTCACAAAAAATTTTCTTCACATTAATGTGGGTTTAGTTAGTGCTGCCAAACCTTCTATTTGAGCACTTGGATTTTTACTTGGGGGATGACAATTAATGCCCCCCAACCTTCCCAGGGGAGAAGGAAATGGCAACCCACTCCAGTATTCTTGCCTAGAGAATCCAGTGGACAGAGGATCCTGGTGGGCTGCCGTCTATGGGGTCGCACAGAGTCAGGCACAACTGAAGCGACTTAGCATGCATGCATGCATTGGAAGAGGAAATGGCAACCCACTCCAGCGTTCTTGCCTGGAGAATCCCAGGGATGGAAGAGCCTGGTGGGCTGACTTCTGTGGGGTCACATAGAGTCGGACAGGACTGAAGCGACTTAGCAGCAGCAGCAGCAACCTTCCCAGTCTGACTTGTATAATGAGAATGGTGTTCCTACAACTGGAGAAGAAGGTTAATTCCCCAAAGTGGAGCCTATGTAAAAAATAAATAAAATTCAAATAGGTCAAAGAAGATAATTGTTACTTTATTAAGTGAGAAGTTCTGAGTACATAAAGAAGAGTCTCCTTCATATATGTGTCTAAAGTGCTTTTAAATCAACTTTGCTATGCTTCCTTCTCCTGTCATTTAAAATCACCTGAGGCTTAAGAGGTTATGGGTTTTGTTTGATCTTCCTTTTTTTTGATGTAGTCCTTGCTTGAGAAAATTCTTTCTTGTGTTATCATGACAAAGACCTCAGGGCCTAGGTAAAGAGCCCCCTTCCCTATGGGTTGTTCATAGTTGTTGGCTTTCAGAAGCATTGAGTTCTGCTACTGAAGAATGTGTAAGTTTCTCTTAAGTTTAGATAACTGTCACTAAGACAATGTCTGTTTATAACAGTAACTCAAAAGATATCAACTGGAATTAACTACTTCTGCAATTATCAGTAATTAAAATCTATTTAATAAAAAAGGCAGAAAGACATTGAAGAATTATTTGAAAAAATAAACCTGTTATTAAGAAAAATAAGATATATAAAAATAATGAATACAGGAAATGTTCATGAGTCTCATAACTCTGGTTTTCAGTTTATGTATCAAATATATCTTAGTTGTTCTGTGGGACTGAAAGTGATTAAAAGCTAAGGCCCTTGGTCATTAGGGAAGATTTTTTAATATAAGGAACTTATAGTAACTACTTGAAGTAACATCAAGGCCTATTCCTAGATCTGTTGCAAATATACCTAGATATGTGTATGCCTTTAATACAAACATATATTATGCTCTACGGTTAGATCTGTGCTAATAGCACATGTGTTTTTCTTTTTAAATTTTAATTCAGAAGAACCGAGGTTTTATGACTTGGAAAGATCATTACCTTTCAGGTTCAACTTGTTAAGAAAGAAAAGAATTGTTATAGACAGTGATGCTAGAGAAAGCTTTGTAAATTACAGCACATTTGAAAATAGTAATACTTCAAAATAAAACATGTTACCTTCTCTTTATTGTAACAGAAAAGACTCTGATTTGAATTTCTGTTATAATAAGCCACCACCAGCCTGCAGTGCTCAAAAATGAGGTAATATACAGCATGCTAGGTGTAAAAGTCAGAGGTCTTCACACCTATTTTATTGCCCTTAATTCCTCCTTGAAGGATGCCAGTAAAGATGTGCAGACTTCAGGTCTTGATCTTCTCAAGGAGATTGGGAACCACTCAAAGTAAACACTGAAGTCACAGAACTGCAGCATTTCCAGATTGGAAGCTTAATTAACATCAACTCAGTGACTTTTCCAAGCAGAAATCTTCTGAATGACAGGCCTCTGACTCCTACCAGTGACAAGAAGCTCACTACTTTGTAGAGTGTTCACTATTAAATTACTACAATCCAGTTGAAATCTGCATTTTATATGTCTAACCATCGCTCTTAATTCTTCCCTTGGAAAACATAGATAAAAAATTGAATCCTGTAACCAAATTAAATATTTCAAGTATCAAAAGAAAGCCTCATATCCCCCTAGAGTCATTTATCACACTCAAGACATAGTAAAGGATCAGAACATTTGCTAGATGAATAAATGAATTGTTTTAGCTTTTGAGCTAAAAATTGAGGCAAGAATGTTGGACTCAAGAAAACTTCTCTTTGTCTTTCTTTCCACCACCCTTTAGTTTCATTTCCCAGACTAATATCACATTAAAACACATTTGTAGATACACTGCTGAATGAGGTTGGTTGAAAAGCACCAGATCAACTGAAAACTCCAAAATATTAAGCCAATAACTCAATTTGGGCTCTGAATTCTCAGAGTTTTTGATTCACAGCAAGTGCAGAAATTCATTAAATCTACCAGAGATGACATTAAAACCAGAAAGCATGGCAGAGGGAAGCTAATTCTTGTGGTCAAGAGACTTTATAATTCTGCTTTTACAAAAATAGGACTAAACCTATATTGCTTCAGGTGACATCTTTGAAAGCAGCTGCCAAGTCAGTGACCTGCAACATTAGCTTTTCACAATTCTTCCACCGCTTGTAACCTCAGAAGAACATTCCAGCCTAGTGTGAGTCCTTTGAAGTGAATAGCAACCCCCAACTTAGTTTTTCTGGAGCACAGGGCACTATTTTGGATGAAAACAACTTTTGTAAACAAAAACCAGAAGGTGCAAGCTCTCACCTCGGAGTCTGGTAGCAAATGAGCCTGAAAGACTTCTTCAGAGTTGAGCGTAGTGACTGGCCAAGAAAATAGCCTAAGGTCAGGAAGGTTATGTTTGAAATCATCTGGGTTTTGGATCCATGAGCATACAAAAAAAAAACAGCTATGGGGTCACTCACTTCCTTGAAAAAGGAAAAACAACAAGGACTAAAATATAAAATATAAATATAAACATCAAGGAAAGAAAATGAAACACAGCTATTTTGACTTCAATAAATGAAAGCTATAAATTCTCTCTACAAATCACAAAGGCTTCCTCCTTTTTACTCAATTGATTTACCGTATTTGCTAATTAAATGAGAGCTTTGTCTGAGCCTGCAGCATCAGCTAGGATGCAGCGGGGGAGGCACATCCTCTGTATTTTTTTCTGAGGAAGGCAAACATTGCCATTTTTGCATCATGGATCACAACAGTAACAGTACATGGCTGATCCTTCACATTCCATATGTTTTGCTCTTTCAAAGCATTTGATCAATAAGAGAAAACAAAGCTGAACATGGTGGAGTTTAGAGTTTTACTGCCTGAGTTCACATCCCAGATCCTGTTACCTGACTTGGGAGCAGTCACTCGGCTTAACTTTGTCTCAGTTTTCTTTTCTGTGCAATGGGGAGATACAGCATAGAAAATATTCAGTAAATACCTGAATCAAAATACTTTGGTTGGAGTTTCAAAGAGGTGGTGTGTGTACTTAGTAAGCACACCAAAATACTATTATTTCTGTAATAAAAATGCTTATTATTATATAAATATTTCATGTAATCCAATTATAATTTATAAAACTTTTTATAGTTCTAACTTATTGATAATTATTAAACATGTAACATTTTATAAATATAATCACTCATATAATTATTACTATCATCATTATTACAGTACCAAGTATTATTAAATCCAAAAATCCAGATATTTTTCTGTATTTTACTCTGGCCTCGAGAACATCTGGGGATGAAGCCAGATGCCTAGGGCTGAGAAAGGCAAGTCTTTTGTTACTAACAGAGAGACAGTCGGTGGAGCACAGAAACCTCTAGGAATCAGTTCCCTAGAGGGCAATCATCTCCCCTCTCTCACACCCCTTGCCACATGCACAGCATTCTTCTAATCTCCCAAGGATAGTGCTGGGCCCAGCTCCTGGGGTTTATTTTGATAAATGTTTCAGGCTACAAAGTGCCAAGAAACTTGATCCCTTTGCTTTTCTAACGCCAAACCTCTACCTGGAGAAAGGAATGCTTAGATCAGTGCACAGAGATGAAAAGTTGTAAGTTAAATATGCAGTTCTCCCCTTAACCTATCATCTTCTCTGTTCCTCAACTCTGAAAGTTGGAAGAAAAATATCTTCAGATAAAGAGTGTCGTAAATCACTAGTGGAAAGTTAAACACGATTTAGCAAATACTCACTTTATCTTGGGAAGCAGGGTTATAATGGAACTACCTTTATGTCTAAGGCCAACAATGTTCTTAAGGGAATTGTGCGTATTGTAATCAAATCGTTCTGCAAAGTTCCATAGCTCAAATTCTTTGCTAAACTTTTTTCTAGAAAGTTTTTTTCAAAAAATTTTCTATACTTTTTATACCTAGCAGTCAAAATAAGTTACACCTGGTTATTGTAAGAGGGATAAACACCATATCATTCTTTTTCACTAGAAGGGAGAACTAATATTTCTTGAGTACCTGCTAAGTGCCCTGTGTTTTACTTATGTTGTACTATTTAATATAGCAAAACTACATCATTTTACAGACAAAAACCCTGACACTCAGAAAACTCCAAAAAGCTTTCTAAGTTCATAGCAATAAGAAGAGCAGGTAATAATCAAATGCACAATTTTAAAGCCAAGAAAAAAAAGAAAATCATGTACTATCACTATTTAATGATCAATTCTTGCTCATTTATTTGCTTACATGCTTACAATGTGCCTCTGCAATAATACAGGCTCCATGGAAACCAGGCCTTGTTTCCATGAGCCCATTAGCCGCAACTCCTGAGCCTCCGTGCCACAAAGACTGAAAGCTCTGCGTCCTACAGCCTGTGCTCCACAGCTAGAGGAACCACTGAGATGAGTAGCCACACACAACTAGAATAGCCCCTGCTTGCTTCAAGTAGAGAAAGCTCATGCACAGCAACAAGGACCAGCACAGCCAAAAAGAAATAAATAAATAAAAACGTTTAAAAATGCATGCATGAATGAATAACACAATTCTGACATGCCCAGAATGAGTCAATAGGAAGTCAAGTCGATTCTCACTTTCCCTCTTGAAGTAAACATTGATGGTAATTGTTCCAGTATCCTATGGCATTTTATCATTTGACACATGATGGAAAAGAAATCTTTCCTTTTGTTTTGAAAATACCAATAGTTATCTCATTAAGTCTGGAAAGGACTGTCATTCCCTCTGAAGTCTGTCAAAGCACTGAATCCATTCTGTTGAATCCTGAAGAATTTTCTAACTTTGGAAGATTTATCAGAAACTTCTCCTAAAAAGATAGCTTGCAAAATTCTTTTGGTTAATGGTAACAAAAGAAGCAGCTGGGTGATGTGTTTCATGCATTGCTTTCGACTTGATGTCATGTTCCTCTCACAGGTTTCTTCCTTACTAGCTCAGTTGGTTAGACCTTGATATTAAATATAATGAGGTATACATTATGGGTCCAATCTCTGGTGGAACAATTAGTTTAAGTTTGTTCCCTGGACACAGGATTAACTCTGAGCCCCTTCCATTCCCCTTCACTTTGGTTTTGTGCTTCAGAAAGGCCAAGAGAAACACAAAGCAAAACAGATGCCTTCTGGGAGACCAGCAGGAGAGTCATCTCTCCATAAAATCCCCAGATCTCACATTTACACTCCCTCAAAGAGTTATCTTACTGACTCACACTTCATTAACAATTGATTTTATGCATTTCCTAATTAGAAATATGAACAGTGGGACAAATCATCTATAAATAAGCTCATAAATAACCAAGCAACCAGTTTATATAAAATTAAAGATGAAAAAAAAACTTAGAATTTCTAAGGACAGAAGTAACCCTTCTGAATAAAACTCTTACTATAATACAGGAGCTAAGAGCACTTTAATGAGAAAACAGTTACTTAGGTTATTCTATGGGTGGATACACATTAACATAAATTGCATTCATAAACTCTCAGAAAAGTATTAGTGACTTTATAGGCAATAACAAGAAGGGGTCTCATTAACTGAGAATATTTAGGTCCTGAAGGAGATCAATTCCCGGAGACACAGAGCCCAGTAGTCTAATTCCAATAAAGACTTGTTCAATAAGTCAAGAGCTGAATAAGAAATCGGACCAGGGTCTAGCCCACAGACAGATGATTCCTTCTGCTGAGAAAATGTGAGGTCTTTAAAATAACTCCAGGTATCCTTAGTTTGATGAACGAAATGTCAAGTATCCTTTTATAAATATAATTTGTTTTTCCTGCTTGAACCTCTGGAGAATGAATGGTTCCACAATTCATCAAGTAGAAAAGGGGAGATGGGTCCTGCTAAATGCCTCTCACCAGCATCTATTTCTATCCCAGGTAAGTAAGTGATAGGATCTCATCTCACCCAGCAGAAGCATATCTAGTCTTAGATTTCATACTAGTCAGTTGTCTTAAAAACTGAGCTCTCTGTTGATTTCAGTAAAAGCAGTGAACTTGCAGTTTGCCTGGCCATATTTTTTATTAAAAAGGTGAGAGTGATACTCTACCTAGCTTTCTACATTCATTCCTGAGTGGAAAATTAAAGTCTGGATGCCACAGTTTTTGAGGCTGTATCTTGGGACCATGTCACAAGTTGACAAAGATATCAGAAAAGGGCTAGGGGCCTCCAGGAACATGGATGCAAAAGGCTATGTTGCCTATTACCCCTCTCTCATTTGGGCCTGTCAGTGAACATTTTCCCCTGATAGCAGGGTCTGGGTATTCAGTGGGGTCAAGGACTAAGCATGGGGGAACTGGGGACAAGTTCAGAAAAGGGGCCAGGAATCCTGAAGCTGCTGTTGAGAGAGAAGCTGGGGTGAGATCCTGACTAAACAGAGATGTATGTGAAGTCAAAGATGGCTCACAGACTAGCAGGAAAATGGAATGATCATAAACCTAGAGATTCAGCAAAGCCAAAGAACAGTTTGCATGGGACTAAAGAATGAGAGAGCCAGCGATGCAGTAAGGGAATACGATAAGAAAGGATGTGATAAGGGAAGAAGTCAGCCAGTCGAAGATCAGTTGAAGATGCAGAAAGCTCCCCTATACTTGAAACAGTCAAGACACAGTCATCTGGAGCAGACTAAAAGGAAGTCTCTCTGGATTTTGTAGACAGACGTGTGGAGAGAGTTAACTCTCTGGAAAAGGAAGCTTTTACTTTAGATTTCAGATAACCACAATTTCCTGAAGAAGGCAAGGTATGGTACACTTTCAGTTCCCTTCAAACTTCATGATTCATTCTCTATTAATTTCAGGCTGTCTTATGTGGAAAAAAAAAATCCAGTGCCTAGCCTGGCTTTGCTCCCATTCTAGTTTCAAAGAAATGCGAAAGTTGATTACAAAGGCACATCAAAATGCCAGGTTTTCTCATAAATGACTTTACAGCTGTGGCCACCTAAAGCATGACCGGAAAAGCCTGTCTTGGTTTTAAGACAGTTGTTATGAAAGTAGGCTTGATTGGCAGTTGATTATCCACAGCTCTGAAGTGAAGATCCACATGGATAAAGAAAATTCATGTATAACCCCAAAATTTCATGCCAATGTAAACAACAAGAGAATAAAACCACCAGGTAAAATTCCCATCTCCATCCTGCTTGCTCTGTGATGGATGTATTAATGAGCAGTGAAATGGGAAGAGGAGTCAGAAGTGAGAAACTGTCTGGGTGAACAGGAACTCCAGCAAATCTATAGCTTGGATAAGAGCATGGATAGAATGGCACAGCAAGCAATCCGGAATCAATGTGGCTGATGAGCCGCAGTTTTGCTGTTGAGAAAATTATCTTCCTTATTAACACAGCTTAGACCCAGAATGATTTTCATCACTGAACTCAGCTATGGTATTTTTCTTCTGGCATCCAATCAGTCTCCTGGGGTGATAATTGTTTTGTCCCAAGGATTACTCAACTATACACACACAAACTCTGTACAAACATGGGCCAAAAAGCACACTTGTCACATAAATAATAAAGCCAAACATGCTAATCCTTCGCTGCCTTTTCAATGATCCATCAGGAACTTTTGCCAAATAGACCGGAGTCAAGTCAATGTTATAGTTTTAAAATGAGAAGAAACTCTAGGCATAAAAGTGTGCCAGTTTCCTAGCCAACAATACTGATAGACAAATGTGTCTGTAAGATTAATTCTCTTTATGGAACACAGTGGTCTCTGAACTTTTTGAAATAACCCTATCAAAAAAAAAAAAAACCTGGAGGATTCATCCCCAGTATTGGCTATATAAATAAAAATTTTTATATGTATGTGATATCAACCTACTCTAAAAACATGTTCTTTTTGCAATAATGTTTAAAAGAATTTAAAATGATATGACCAACAATAAAATAATATTTATGAACATCATGCAAGTTTTCATATTTCTATCCTACCACTGATAATATCCTAATACATAATATTGATATATACTTAAGAGTATGATATGTTGTTAAACATAGAGATAAATTCATATTTTTAAATATTTATGTTGAGGAACTTCCCTGGTGGTCCAGAGGCTAAGACTTCACACTCCCAATGCAGGAGGCCCAGGTTCGATCCCTGGTCAGGGAACTAGATCTCACATGCCACAACTAAGAGCTTAAAAGTCACAGTGAATACTGAAGATCCCGAGTGCTGCAACTGAGAACTGCCAGTCTAATAAAAAAATAAAATATTGTTAATAAATAAATAAAATAGTTACATTGATATTCAAGACTTTTAATGACTTCTTGTCAGACCTTCTTAATGTGACTGACAAAAAGCTACTAGAAGTAACAACTATGCCATGCTCTTACTTCATCTTTTATTATTAATTTTACCTTACATTTGAGCTTTCTGTGCAAGACATTTTATCAGCCATTTGCTCCATAACTGTAAAGGTTAATTTAGTAAATACACAAGTGAAAATATATAAATAACATAAAAATATGATCCAAAATCCACGTAAGAGGACAAGGAATTACAATGCACTACAGTATATTGGCAGTAGTCAATAACATGAGGGCACCGTTTCCAACTGTCCATGATGTGGAATTCTACTTCCTACAACACAGCTTCTCCATCAACTGACAAATGGACATGTGGCAGGTGAACATCACCATTAGTTCATATACTAGTTTATATAGTTATATTAGCTATATAAGCAACAAAAAGAAAATATAGACAAACTGGGATTCCCCAAAATTTTAAAACTTTTGCACATCAAAGGACACTATCAACAGATTGAAAAGGCAGCTCACAGAACAGAATATTTGCCAATCACAAATCTGATAAAGAATTATTATCTAGAATATATAGAAATTCCCATAATTCACCACCACAACAAAAGCAATGTGAACGTGGCAAAGGATCTGAATGGACATTTTTTCAAAGAAGACATAAAAATAGTCAGTAAGCAGATGAAAAAAATATTCAACATTATTAATCATTGGTGGTGGTGGTGGTTTAGTTGCTAGGTCATGTCTGACTCTTTGTGACCCCATGGACTAAAACAGACCAGGCTCCTCTGTCTGTGGGATTTCCCAAGCAAGAAAACTGGAGTGGGTTGCCATTTCTTACTCTAGAGGACCTTCCCAACTTGGGGATCGAACCTGCATTTCCTGCATTGCACCCAGATTCTTTACTGACTGAGGCACAGGGAAGCCCCATTAATTATCAGGAAAATGCAAATCAAAATTAGAATGAAATACAACCTCACATCCATTAGACTGTTATTTTTTTTAAATAACCATTTTTTTGTTTTAAAATTTTTTATTTAAAAAAGTAACATTTAAAAGAAAATAGTAATGTGTTAGTGAGGGTATGCAGATATTAGAACACCGATGCATTGTTGGTGGTTATATAAAACAGTTCAGTCACTGTAGAATAGTTAAACATAAAATTACCACACAATCCAGCAATTCCAATTCTAAGAATATGCCGAAAAGAATTGAAAACAAACTAAAACAGATACTTAAATGCCAATGTTCATGGCAACATTATTCATAACAATCAAAAGGTAGAAACAACCCAAATGAATGAACAGATAAACAAATATGTACACCCATGCAGTGGAATATTCAGCCCTAAGAAGAAATGAAATTCTGATACATGCTACAACATGGATGAACTGTGAAAATATAATGCCAAATGAAATACACCAAGCACAAAAGGATAAATATCATACACTGCCATTTGTATGAGGTAGCTAGAGTAGGAAAACTCACAGAGACATCAAGTAGAATAGAGGTTACCACGGGCTGAGGCAGACCATTATGGTAGAAAGTGAAGAAGAACTAAAGAGCCTCTTGATGAAAGTGAAAGAGGAAAGTGAAAAAGTTGGCTTAAAACTCAACATTCAAAAAATGAAGATCACGGCATCCAGTCCCATCACTTCTTGGCACATAGATGCGGAAACAATGGAAACCATGACAGATTCTATTTTCTTGGGCTCCAAAATCACTGCAAATGCTGACTGCAGCCATGAAATTAAAAGACACTTGCTCCTTGGAAGAAAAGGTACAACCAACCTAGGCAGCATATTAAAAAGCAGGGACATTGCTTTGCTGACAAAGGTCCATCTAGTCAAAGCTATGGTTTTTCCAGTAATCATGTATAGATGTGAGAGTTGGACTATAAAGAAAGCTGAGTGCCAAAGAATTGATGTTTTTGAACTGTGGTGTTGGAGAGGACTCTTGAGAGTCCCTTGGACTGCAAGGAGATCAATCCTAAAGGCAATCAGTCCTGAATACTCATTAGAAGGACTGATGCTGAAGCTGAAACTTCAATACTTTGGCCACCTGATGCAAAGAACTGATTCGTTGGAAAAGACCCTGATGCTGGGAAAGATTGAAGGCAGCAGGAGAAGGCAGCAGGATGAGATGGTTGGATGGCATCACCAACTCAATAGACATGAGTTTGAGCAAGCTTCGGGAGTTGGTGATTAACAGTGAAGCCTGGCGTGCTGCAGTTCATGGGGTTGCAAAGAGGTGGACATGACTGAGCAACTGAACTGAGCTGAACTGATAGGCTGAGGGGAAGGAGAAACGAAGTCACTGTTTAAGAGGTACAGGTGATATGATCACCTCCCAGACATTGAAAGGTTTAGGTGTGACTGGGGATTGTCATACACATGATACCGCTAGGGTTTTAGGAGTGCATGGCACAGTGGTGCCCTAGAGTGTTGTTTAGATAAGGGGGTGAATGGGTCTGAAGTTTAACTTGTGCTGCGCTCCCTAAGCCATGTGCTTTGGAAGAAAGTTACATCCTGTTGGAGGAAGAAGTGCACTGTTTAAATCATTTTGAAACAGTATACAAAGTCATCCCACGTGTAATGACTTCTTGTTATTACTACCTGCGTTCAAAACCCCACAGTGGGAACAAATAGTTTTAGGATTTCATACTAATATGCATCTTTCTTGGCATATCTAGAAAAGGTTAAGTTTGCCAGTTGATGTACCATCTTGTTAGTCAAGACACTAAAAATCTGTTATTTTTTTCTGAGTCAAAAATGGTAACAAAAAATTGTTGAATGGGGCGGAGGGGTCTTAAGACTCCAAGATCAAACTCACACTCCTAATTAGTTAATTAATCAAAATGTATTGCAAATTATTCTGTGCCAAGTAAATGGATACCAAGGGCTAAAAGGTGAAGTGAGGTCTCCAAATTCACACAGGCGATTAGTGGGAAACCAGCATGAGAATCCGCATCCCCAAACAGATCAGACTCCTGATACAGACAGTGAGTGAGATGTTCCCCAGTCGGGGAAATAAGCATGTGGGATCCAGTTCAGGCATGGCTGGGACTACTGGGCTCCACAGAGCAGTGTGTTAGCACTCTCAGTGTAGACTGAGATGTTTATGACATCTTCACATGAAGTAGAGGAAAGAAATGAATAAACTAAGAAAAATGTGATATCACCATCATGTCATGTCATTTTGTGTGGGCTCCTGTTGTCTGCTTTTCTCAGGACATTTCACAGTATCTACTATTTTGGATCTGCCAAAGGCAAAGCATACATTGTCTTATGTATAATAAAAAATATAATAATAAATGAAGAAATAAAACATGCATTGTATATGTTTATACATTATACATATATGCATTATACATGTATAATACAATGCATGAACTGTACATAGATATTTACATATTTATTTTCCTCTCCATTTACATAATCAATCATACTTGCTCTAAAAACTCATGTTACGTAGTGAGTGTTTTAGAATTTCAAATGTTTTCCAAAATGAGGAAAACAAAACCCACTTCCCTTAATAAGCTGTTTCTGGCTCATTTTTAAATATAGCATGTAAATATAGCAAATGAATCTGGAGGAAAGAAACAAAACTAAGAATGAATATATATATATATATATATATATATATATACACACACACACACACATATATGTATGAAAAAGCAAAAAGTGTTAGTTGCTCAGTCGTGTCCAGCTCTTTGCGACCCCATGGACTGTAGCCTGCCAGACTCCTCTGTCCATTGGATCTCCCAGGCAAGAATACTGGAGTGGGTAGCCATGCCCTTCTCCAGGGGATTTTCCTGACCCAGAGATTGAGCCCAGGCCTCCTATACTGCAGGCAGATTCTTGACCATCCAAGTCATCAGGGAAGCCCTGAAATTTTATATACATTTATATTTATTTATTTATATTTCCATTTGATTGATAATTCTCATTCCTTCTCTCCTACTCTCTACACATCCTCATGTGTTTATGTTACTTCTGATTTCAGGTTCCCCGAGTGAAACTCTGTAGGCTATAAGCTAAATCACTGACAAACACTGGCCAGGTTAAACCATGTTACAGAAACAGAGAAGGGCCCAATTTCTCTGAACAGACATGAAGTGAAAAATCTTCACCACTGGATATTTCATGGCAATTGAAACCAGCCTACCCCTAATGATCAGGAGCCATGCCCTCCCCTGCCGCCTTCCACATGGAACCAGTTTGTGTGCTCTCTCCAGGAATGGTGCAGAGCTGGGAAAGTCTTCCAAAGGTCACCTTTTCCTAAGGCCTCCCGGCAGTTCTCTAAAACATTCCAGAATTTTATTCCCCAGTTCTTTAAAATGCTCTGAGCAACTGACAGATCTCTGATGTGTACAGGAAAAAATGTTAGAGTCAATGAGTCTTAATTCTACTCTTATGCCAATCTGTTTAAGGTAAGGATCCCTTTTAAAGTCAAATTCAGCTTTGGTTTTCTTTATTCTTGCATTCTGATAACTCCTTAGGAAGCTGGAATTAAGGGGAGGCCAGACCACAGGTTAAAAGAAGAATTATGTCCATTTTGAATAGAGACTTTGAGACAACAAAATGATCATTCAGTGTCTATATTAGATTCCTTCCTGAATTCAGCCTTTAGGCAATCGGTTTACTAAAGGATTCTAAAAGCATTTGGCCTTTATGTGAATGGGAGGAAGCTCCACAGAGTTTCAAACTATAATGAAATCAGAAGGGTCATAAACCTTGTGCTGTAGACATTAATTAAGGGCCAGCTTACTCCACAGCAGAGGAAATGCTGGGATAGCAGGTGTGTTTGGGGGAGGAACACGACTGCCTGGGAAGCAGCTGGACTTGGCAGCCCCTGGACTGAGAACAGAGACAACAAATCCCTAGCATAGGGGCAGTCTGACCATTCCTTTGACCCCTGCATGCCTTAACTAAACTCCTTTGTTTCTTGTCAATTCCCCCTCAACATGCAAAAAAACATGTTTTCCTACCTTTCAAAGAAAATAAGTCTGCTTCTCATTCTCTCCCCTCCCCCACACCTGGACTGGACCTCATTTGTCTTGAGGCAGAAGAGGGCTCAGTGCAACACGTGATCATATTTAATGGTCTCCAAAATTACTTCTGTGAAACATCTACCTACTTGCCACGGCTTGATTTACTGCATCGCCTGGAAATAACAAATGTAATTACTTTGGAATCAACATAATATGAGGCCAGATTGCCTTAACATTCCTTTCGCTTGAGAGGAACTTAATATGAATGGGAACCAGCTGTCTGTCAGTCATCATGTGCATTTGGTCAGCTTTCATGACTGATGACAGATATGGCTCTTTTGGAAAATATGTTAAAGTCACATAATTGTAATGGCCATTTTTTTCTCTGACAGCTTTCATACCTACAATGAATCATGTAAAGCACAGGTATCTTACCTGAAACCAAGAGATAACTCAGTGTTTTCAAATGGTTATCTCCCCTGGAATCCTTTCCCCCAGGCTTATGTTTTGGATTTCCTTAATAAAAGGGGTAGTATGTTCTTATTCAAGAAGAGAAAACAAATGAAACTTGTGACTTCATAACGAGAGAAATTCCCTAAAGCTTTGAATGGCAAGAAGGGTCTTCAGGGTATGTGTGTATGTGTGTGTGTATAAATGTTGATTTAATTAGCCTTTATTTCATATCTACTAATGATAAAATTTCTTAAATGAACGAACATTTTGGGGGTCTCTACACTATCTACATTCACTTTCTTATTTAACCTTCACAGCAACAACTGCACTTTGTGAGTTAGGTAATGAGACCTGCTTCTTTGCAAAGAGAATGCTGAAAGTTAGTGACATGAGTAACTTTCCCAAGGTCACAGAACTAGTTAGTAATGAAGTTGAAAGTAGGATCTAGGCCTCATTGATTCAAGTCAGTAAGAAAACCCTTAATGAAACAATTGAGAAAAATTGGCAAATGCAACTCATTATACAAAACCTGGTATCTCTATAATTGCAACAACTAATTAGCATAATACAGAAAGTTGATCCCATTTATAAATCAGAGTACTGAGAGTATGACCGACTCTCAGCAGATCAATGAAACTAGAGTACAATTGCATGTGTGGATATTTGATATATGACAGAGGTGTAATTACAACGGAAACAGGAAGGGCTAATAGACAAGTGGTGATCAGAAAATAAGATACCCATATGATTCCCTACTTAATACTATTACATATTAAAAATAAACCAGGGAGATTAAAAACCTAAATGTGAAAAGCAAACCTTTAAGCACTCTAGAAGAAAATAAAGGAGACAAAATGATGTTAAAGTATATTCTTAAAACACAGAAAAGCACAAATGACATAAGGAAAGATTACTAGATACACTATATTAAAAATAAGCTTTTTGTACAATAAGATTCAGTCACAAATAGTTAAAATGCAAGTCACAGACTGGGAGAAAATATTTGTAACACATGTACCTAACAAAGAATTAGCACCCAGAACATATAAAAAATGCATGGAAATCAATCACCCAACAGAAAAATGGGCAGCTCACAAAATAGGAAATCCACTGGTCACTTAATATAATATGTGAAAAGATTTTTAACCTTATTAGGAATGAAGTCAACAAAACAATGAGTTATCAGTTCACAATTACCAAACTGGCAAATTTTTAGAGTATGAAAACACCTATTATTGGCCAGATACAATACAACAGGAATTTTCATTTACTGCTGATAGAACTTGGAGAAGGAAATGGCAACTGGAACAACCACTTGGGAGCATGATTCAGCATGTCTAGAAAAGGTGAAGATACACACAGCCTCATATCTAGTAATTCTGCTCATATGTATATATCTTAGAGAAACTCTCTAACATGCACAAAAGAAGAAACTTTAAAATGCCACTTACAGCTATGTTTATGGAAACAAAACAAAAGAGAGCCCAGTATATTTAAATTTTAAAAGGATATATTTTGATAGATTCATAAAATGTAACACTATTTTAGCAACTAAAATGAACAAATTAAATCTAGCTATTTATGGCAACATGGATAAATCTCAAAAATATAACACTGACAAAAGAGAGTTGCAAAGCATTTGTACAGTATAATATATACAGTCCAAAAACAAGCAAAAACATATTATCAAAACAACTTATGGAAATTTATGCTTTACTGAACAGTGAAAGATTGTTTATACTTATTTAACAGTATAAAATCATACATACAGAAAAGAAAAAAAAAAAACACTAGAAGCGCTTCTCTCTGAAGAGAAACAGATAGGAATCAAATCAGGGTGTTTCAAATCAGGGGCTTTGAATTTTTTCTTTAAAAAAAAATCTGAAATGAATATGGTATTGGTTGTTGTTTATGCACTAAGTTATGTTCAACTCCTTTTGTGACCCCATGGACTGCAACCCACCAGGCTCCTCTATCCATGGGATTTCCCAGACAAGAATACAGAAGTGGGTTGCCATTTCCTTCTCCAGGGGATCTTCCCAACCCAAGGATCGAACCTGCATCTCCTGCTTGGCAGGTGGATTCTTTATAACTGAATCACCTGGGAAGCCCATGGTGTTAGCAGATGATGTAAATAAAGAGACAGAAAAGAGGAAGAAGGCAGAAGGGAGAGAGGGATGGATAAAAGGAAGAAAGAAAGGAAACATGGCAGGGATGGGGCAGGAAGGAAAAGAAGAAAAAATACTTAGAGCATATAAAACTCTAGATCAAATATTGAGATTCTGTCTTTTCGGGGTAGAGTCATTTAAATTTTAAAAAGATTTAAAGAGAATTTCCAGATTATTTGAAACATAATGAACAAATGGAGCTAGTTATGATATGAGTTAATATAACTCACTAATTTAGGTCAACTAGGGGAAGATCAATTCCACTTAGGTCCAGAAATTTTGAGAATTTAAAGGCATGCAATTATAAAACTTACTTTGGGCCTACAGCTCTTCAAACTAATTGTAACAGTTAACCTTTTTGTAGGTGGCAGGTTTGACTTGAAACCTGAAGCACTGTGGTCTCTGTGTACCCACTCCCTCTCTCACTTGTACCCCAAAGGCAATTTTCCTTCCTGTCATCCAAAAACAATAATTTTTAAAAAAATCTATGAGCTAAGTGCCTAATTAAAAAAATCTGCATGTGTATATTGCCCTTTACTATTATTCTATACATACTGTTTTTAACCATTTATATTGGGGCTTCCCAGGTTGCACTAGAGGCGAAGAATGCCTGCCAATGCAAGAGACATAAGGGATGAGGGTTCATCTCTTCTGGGATGAAAACATCTCCCGGAGGAGGTCATGGCAACCCAACCCAGTATTCTTGCCTGCAGAATCCCCATGGACAGAGGAGCCTGGAGGACTACAGTCCACTGAGTCACAAAGAGTCGAATATAACTGAGGTAACTTACTATATAAAATAGAAATAATTAGTGAACAGTGAAACACTGTATTTTTATCAAAATAAGATAATACTCTCAATATTCCTATACTTTTCCAGTTCACATTCATTATATTTATTTCAAAAAATGTTCATCTCACCTTACATGAGAACTTAAATTCTATTCATGGACCAAATGTTCCACTGAAGACTGATCTATATAAATCAAGCCCATACACGGCACCTAGTTGTTTTATTCCTTGCGCTTCTTCTTATCTGGAACAAACTCTTTGTTTTAATGACTCTGAACTGTCATCTTACAGGATATACCACCTTCTGAATTTGTCTGATTTCTTCTCTGTGGTGAAATTTAGCTTGTTCCTTCATAACTGAGAGCTATAAGGATTCTCTGTGGATTTAAGTTAACCATATGTGGCTACACAGTACCATAAGTAATGTTACCAACTTCATTTTATATCACCTAAGAAAACACAATGTACTATCTAGCTGCCTACCATTGATGATACTAAGATTAAGCACTATCCTAGGGTGGTGATAATTTGATTTCTCTATTTAATAGCAGTATTTTCCCCTTTACAACCTGAAAGTAATCTGTGTAGTGTTACTCAGGGGTTATACAAGTGTTTCATCATAAACCTTCACTAAGCTGATAACTGACAACTGATAATCCTCCTGAATTAGTAATTTCATTACATCACTGGTCTAGAGAACAAGGAATAAAACAAGTGAAAATCCATGCTCTCAGGGAGTTTATCATCTAGTGGGAAAAAGACATCAATAGACATTAAAAATTGGAAAAATACATAAGTCAACTCTACTTCAATTTTTAAAAATTAGAAAAATATGGCATGAAGTGTGCCATGCACTGAAGAGTGCTATAGAAACAAATTCAGCTGGGAAGCAGTGAGAACCTTCCCTGATCACCCTGTGGAGAGATGACCTCACAAGCAAGTGTTGCCCCTCATACTTAATGGTCTATCTCACCTAATATATTCAACTCAGAACAACTCAGGGTTCTGAGAATAAGAGTATATGCTGGTTTTCTGGGGGTAATGTAACAAAATGCCACAAGTTCAGTAGCTTAAAACAACAGAAATTTCTTCTCTCGCAGCTTCTGACCTTCTTGGTAGCTGTGCACAGTCCTTGGTTTGGAGACACACGTCTTCAGTCACTTCAAACACCACCTCTGTCTTCACTTGAGCTCCCACTCTGTGTCTCAAGGCTCCCTCTCCTTTCTCTTATAAGATGCTAGAACTGAACTGAGTCACAGGATTCAGGGCCCACGCTAAAACCAGAATCATCTCATCTCAAGATCCTTTATTTAACCACATCTGCCCACATGCTCTTTCCTAATAAGATCAGAGGCCAAGCACCAGGCTTCCCTGATGGCTCAGATGGTAAAGGATCCACCTGCAATGCAGAAAACCTGCGTTCAACCCCCGAGACAGGAAGATCTCCTGGAGAAGGGAATGACAACCCACTCTAGTATTCTCGCCTGGAGAATTCCAAGGACAGAGGAGCCTGGTGGGCTACAGTCCAGGGGATCTCAAAGAGCAGGACACGATTGAGGGACTAACACTTCCACTTTCACAGGTATCAGGGGTACCTTATCTTATTGGGACCATATTCAACTAAATAAAAAGACGATAGAATGTGTTAACTATAGTCAATGGACCAAGAGAGTACAATACAGGCTTCATCTCTGGTTCTTAAGGATGAGGGGAAATCAGATATGAAGGGAACATTTCATGTAAAGATGGGATCAATAAAGAACAGAAATGCTATAGACCTAACAGAAGCAGAAGATATTAAGAAGAGGTGGCAAGAATACACAGAAGAACTGTACAAAAATATCTTCTCTACTAAGATAATCATGATGGTGCAATCACTCACCTAGAACAAGACATCCTGGAAAGTGAAGTCAAGTGGGCCTTAGAAAGCATCACTACGAACAAACCTAGTGGAGGTGATGGAATTCCACTTGAGCTATTTCAAATCTTGAAAGATGATGCTGTCAAAGTGCAGCACTCAATATGCCAGCAAACTGGAAAACTCAGCAGTGACCACAGGACTGGAAAAGGTCAGTTTTCATTCCAATCCCAAAGAAAGGCAATGCCAAAGAATGCTCAGACTACCACACAATTGCACTCATGTCACACTAGTAAAGTAATGCTTAAACTTCTCCAAGCCAGGCTTTAGCAATACATGAACGGTGAACTTCCAGATGTTCAAGCTGGTTTTAGAAAAGGCAGAGGAACCAGAGATCAAACTGCCAACATCCACTGGATCATCAAAAAAGCAAGAGAGTTCCAGAAAAACATCTGTTTCTGCTTTACTGACAATGCCAAAGCCGTTGACTGTGTGGATTACCACAAACTGTGGAAAATTCTAAAACAGATTGGAATACTAGACCACCTGAACTGCCTCTTAAGAAATCTATATGCAGGTCAGGAACCAACAGTTAAAACTGGACATGAAACAACAGACTTGTTCCAAATAGAAAAGGAGTACATTAAGGCTGTATGTTTTCACCCTGCTTATTTAACTTATATGCATGAGAAATGCTGGGATGCATAAAGCATAAGCTGGAATGAAGATTGCTGAGAGAAATATCAATAACCTCAGATATGCAGATGACACCACCCTTATGGGCAGAAAGTGAAAAACTAAAGAGTCTCTTGATGAAATTGAAAGAGGAGAGTGAAAAAGTTGGCTTAAAGCTCAACATTCAAAAATGAAGATCATGGCATCCAGTCCCATCACTTCATGGGAAGTAGATGGGGAAACACTGGAAATACTGGCTGACTTTATTTTGGGGGACTCCAAAATCACTGCAGATGGTGACTGCAGCCATGAAATGAAGAGGCACTTACTCCTTGGAAGGAAAGTTATGACCAACATAGACAGCATATTAAAAAGCAGAGACATTACTTTGTCAACAAAGGTCCGTCTCATCAAGGCTATGGTTTTTCCAGTAGTCATGTATGGATGTGAGAGTTGGACTATGAAGAAAGCTGAGCACCGAAGAATTGATGCTTTTGAACTGTGGTGTTGGAGAAGACTCTTGAGAGTCCCTTGGACTGCAAGAGGATCCAATCAGTCCATTCTAAAGGAGATCAGTCCTGGGTGTTCATTGGAAGGACTGATGTTGAAGCTGAAACTCCAATACTTTGGCCACCTGTTGCAAAGACCAGACTCATTTGAAAAGACCCTGATGCTGGGAAAGATTGAAGGCAGGAGAAAAAGGGGACAACAGAGGATGAGATGGCTGGATGGCATCACTGACTCAATGGACATGAGTTTGAGTGAACTCCAGGAGTTGGTAATGGACAGGGAGGCCTGGCATGCTGCGATTCATGGGGTCGCGAAGAGTCAGACACGACTGAGCGACTGAACTGAACTGACTGAACTAGTCTTGCCTGCACATACAGACATACACACTATAGTGGGTTTTGGAAACTGTTTCAGAGATAGATAGGGTTGTAGAAATCAGAACTCTGTAACATGGAATTTAAATGGACAGGTGATAGTGAATTGGGAAAAAGCCCTTCTCCTGTCTTTCTCCTTTACTCTCATATGACTACCACATTCACACTTCTGACACTAGAAGTGTGGGAGTTTTTCCCACACCAGGCAATTCTGTGACACCAGTTGGGTGTCCCACAATTTAACTCAATGCTGACTCTGTCTACCTGGAGATACTATCATATCCCACAGCTCTGCAAGACTGTCCCCAGTTTCAGACGCAATCGTGTAGTTCACGATTACTCACAACTTCTGTTTGACAGTCACAAATAAGAGGTTCCCATTACCTGCTCCTCACGGGGTTCCATTATTTGCTGGAATAGCTCACAAAACTCAGGGCAACACTTACACCTGCCAGTTTTATTAAGGAATATAACAAAGGATATATATGAATAGAGTCTTCCCACGTGGTGCTAGTGGTAAAGAACCCGCCTGCCAATGCAGGAGACATAACCAATGCAGGTTCGATCCCTGGGTAGGGAAGATGCCCTGGAGGAGGGCATGGCTACAGTCCATAGGGTCGCAAAGAGTCAGACACAGCTGAAGCAGCTTAGGACACATGCATGCATATTTGTATAGCCAGATGAAGAGATACATAAGGCAAGGTCTGGGAGGATCCTGAGCACAGGAGCTTCTGTCCCCATGGAGCTGGGGTATGTCTCCCTCCTAGAGTGTGGATGTGTTCACCAAGCTTTCCAAACCACACACGATTGGGATTTTTATGGAGGTTTGCTCATAGATACATGATCAATTACTAACTCCATTACCAGCTCCTCTCCCCTCTCTGGATAATGGAGAGTAGGGCTAAAAATTCCAAACTTATGATTACGACATGGTGTTTGTGGTAACCAGCCCCATCCAGAATCCACCAACAATCACCTCAATAGAACAAAAGACATTCCTACCACCTAGGAAATTCCAAATTATTTAGGAGCTCTTTGTAAAGAATCCAAGATCAAAGACCAAATATTAGAACAAAAGATACTCCTGTACTCTTATCATTTAGGAATCTATAAGGATTTTAGGAGCTCTCTGCCAAGAATCAGTGTCAGAGACCAATATATATTTTTCTATTATCTCACAGATGGTGTCTCCACCTCAGTACAAAGATGGCAGCTATCCAGTTGCATCATTAGCAATAAAATGTAACATGGTAAAGTTCTTCAAAAACATTTCTTTGGAATAAATAGTCAATTCCTCCAAATTGTTGACATGGCTACTTTATTCAATAAAACAAATTTTAGTCTGATTTGAGGCTGATTCTTAAGAAATCTGAATTAATTAAGTGTGAGTTGATGAAGTGCCCTGGTGCTGAATTTACCCATCAGTAAATACCTAAATGAGTTGCAGTATCACTTTTCTAGCCTTAGAAGTATTTGATCACACAGCTGGTTCTAATGACCTCTAGATAAAAGAAAGAAGTTAATTTCATCAGTTAAAAATATTAAGAGAACATTACTGAGATGCTGAACATATGTTGTTGTGCATAAAATACCAAAAAATTAGAGATAGGAGGATTGATTTTATACTCAGAAATTCCTTACAGTTGATGTCATAGTCTGCTTGAACTTTATATTTTGACTGTGACATTATCTTATTTTTAAAGATTAGGTAAACGACATATAAAGCTAGAAATAAAAAGGGGATCTCTCAACCCCAAGATCCTATGGAAAGGAGACATAACTCAAGCAAGTGTGGTCAGTTAACATATACACATATACAGGAAACAATTACCCAAGTGTTACAAAGAATCCAGTCAAAACTTAATTCTACCCTGCTAAGTGTATGCCAAAAACCATATGTTTTACTACAATAAAGATTATATGAAACATCCCCAGAATCCGGACCAAAGTACATAAGAATTATTTTGACAAAATACAAAGTAGTCAGTCATATTGTAATTTTTTGCATCAGTCATCTTGGTAAAATGCTAAGTACCTTCAGAATAATATAAAAACCTAACATATCAGCTCTGCCATTTAATAGCCAAAGGTTACAGAAAAAAATCTCCTAAACAATGTGACTTACAGCTTCTTCAACTGAATCATAGTCCCCATCTTGCAAGGTTGTTGGAAGGTTATAAATAATGTGGGTAAAATGTCTGATTTTGAATGCCCACTGTTATTCTTAGGCTGTGGTCTTTCATTAGGTAAACCTGATAATTCATACTTAGGTGCATTTGGCTACCTCATGTAACTCTCCATAAAAAAAAATAGTGAATATTTCAATAATAATTTGTAGATTGCATTTTAACATAGAAAGATGGCTTTTAAAAAATATTTATTGAATTGCAATCAAAGAGAAGTGTGTTGTTCACCATGTGGCACTCAGAGACATACGGCACTCCTATTCCCCTTCCAGAAAGGACTTGCTGCCCAGCTGTGAGGGATGTAGTGTCCTCTCAGCCTCCAGCTGGTAGTCCATCAGAGGCTGCCTCAGTCTTCCAGCTGACATCACACCACCTGTAGGGTGGCCCCCGGCAAATGACTGAGCCAGAAAGTGGCACCTAAGGGCAAGCTTTTCTTGCAGCAGCTTCCAGCCACCGACTGAACAAAGCAGAGATACAAAGGTCTGCCGTTTCCACTCAGCGCAGCATCCCTCGACTGGGCATGCTGTGTTCTGACTTCCCACTTGGCTGGCAAACACTTTTCTAGGCTGGCACACAAACTAACAGCACTCTCTGCCCACTCCTGATTCTCATACCCATTCATGGGTTCTCTCCCCAATAAATATTTCACTCTTCTAACTACCCCAGCATCTGCTTCCAGAGAACTCAAATTGTGACACCTAGCTCTTTCAGAGATTTATGTTACGAAACAACAGTAACAACAACAAGCCTGGACAGAAAAATCAATGGAAATGTGGTTCTTCATTACTTTGCCTAAAACATCTCAGACAGGCATCTCTTCTATTTTTTTTCCTCCAGCTTTATTGAGATATAACTGATATATAACTTTAACATATTGATTTGATATACTTATATATTGCAAAACAATTATCAACAGACCTTCAACCCATCACAGAATTACCGTTTCTTTTTGTGGTGAGAACAGATCTATTCTCTTAGCAATTCTTAAGTGCATAATACAGTGTTATTAACTATAATCTAATGCTCTATATTATGGGACTTCCCTGGTGGCTAAGATAGTAAAGCGTCTGCCTACAATGCAGGAGACCTGGGTTCAGTCCCTGGGTCAGGAAGATCTCCTGGAGAAGGAAATGGCAACCCACTCCAGTATTCTTGCCTGGAAAAACCCATGGATGGAGGAGCTTGATAGGCTACAGTCCATGGGGTCGCAGAGTCGGACACGACTGAGCGCCTTCACTTTACTAATGCTCTATATTAGGACACCAGAATTTATTCATCTTACAACTGGAAATTTGGCTCCTTTGACCAACATCTTCCCACTTCTCCCAGCCCTCAGCTCCTAGTAACCACTTCTATTCTAAATGAATAATTCAGTCTGCAAATGTGTTAAACCAATCTATAAAAAAGATCTTCAGGACCAAGATAATCATGATGGTATGGTCACTCACCTAGAGCAAGACATCCTGGAATGTGAAGTCAAGTGGGCCTTAGAAAGCATCACTACGAACAAACCTAATGGAGGTGATGGAATTCCAGTTGAGCTATTTCAAATCCTGAAAGATGATGCTGTCAAAGTGCAGCACTCAATATGCCAGCAAATTTGGAAAACTCAGCAGTGGCCACGGGGCTGGAAAAGGTAAGTTTTCATTCCAATTCCAAAGAAAGGCAATGGCAAAGAATGCTCAAACTACCGCACAATTGTACTCATCTCACATGCTAGTAAAGTAATGCTCAAAATTCTCCAAGACAGGCTTCAGCAATATGTGAACCATGAACTTCCAGATGTTCAAGCTGGTTTTAGAAAAGGCAAAGGAACCAGAGATCAAACTGCCAACATCTGCTGGATCATCGAAAAACAAGAGAGTTCCAGAAAAACATCTATTTCTGCTCTATTGACTATGCCAAAGCCTTTGACTGTGTGGATCACCACAAACTGTGGGAAATTCTGAGAGAGATGGAATACCAGACCACCTGAACTGCCTCTTGAGAAACCTATATGCAGGTCAGGAAGCAACAATTAGAACTAGACTGGTTCCATATAGGCTGTATATTGTCACCCTGCTTATTTAACTTATATGCAGAGTACATCATGAGAAACACTGGGCTGGATGAAGCACAAGCTGGAATCAAGATTGCCGGGAGAAATATCAATAACCTCAGATATGCAGATGACACCCCCCATGGCAGACAGTGAAGAGGAACAAAGGAGCCTTGATGAAAGTGAAAGAGGAGAGTGAAAAAGTTGGCTTAAAGCTCAACATTCAGAAAATGAAGATCATGGCATCCGGTCCCATCACTTCATGGGAAATAGATGAGGAAACAGTGGAAACAGTGTCAGAATTTATTTTGGGGGGCTCCAAAATCGCTGTAGATAGTGATTGCAGCCATGAAATTAAAAGATGCTTACTCCTTGGAAGAAAAGTTATGACCAATCTAGATAGTATATTCAAAAGCAGAGACATTACTTTGCCAACAAAGGTCCGTCTAGTCAAGGCTATGGTTTTTCCTGTGGTCATGTATGGATGTGAGAGTTGGACTGTGAAGAAAGCTGAGTGCCAAAGAATTGATGCTTTTGAAGTGTGGTGTTGGAGAAGACTCTTGAAAGTCCCTTGGACTGCAAGGACATCCAACCAGTCCATTCTGAAGGAGATCAGCCCTGAGTGTTCTTTAGAAGGAATGATGCTAAAGCTGAAACTCCAGTATTTTGGCCACCTCATGTGAAGAGGTGACTCATTGGAAAAGACTCTGATGCTGGCAGGAATTGCAGGCAGGAGGAAAAGGGGATGACAGAGGATGAGATGACTGGCATCACCAATTCGATGGATGTTGAATTTGAGTGAACTCCGGGAGATGGTGATGGACAGAGAGACCTGGCGTGCTGTGATTCATGGGGTCGCAAAGGTCGGACACGACTGAGCGACTGAACTGAACTGAACTGAATGTTAATATTGTGAGTCTTTTTTCCTGTTTGGTGTAATTTGAATTTGCTTGCTACAAGTTAAGGTCACTTCTCCATGTATTCACTGTGAAAAATGAAGATAAAAACACTGTGATTCTAGATATTTAAGCCATTCTTTTGCCATTGATTAAGATTCTCAGCTTCTTTAAACAGCATCCCTCTGAGGTCTTATTTACTAAGCTATTAATCATTTTTACTGCTTTTCTCTGGATGTTATCCAAACTTCCCACCCTGTCTTCAGATGAATTTTCAAACTCATAGCAGATCTCTGGTAAGAAGCTGGCTGTGATGGAATAAGAGAGGCAAGCTCCATGCTATAACTCCATTGACAAGGATTAATTTGAAAACTAGCAGCACAAGCTTTCTAGCTATATTCACCTGTTTTATTGGATAATTACATAATCTCATATTTTATTTGTTTATATCCCACTTCATTCTAAAGAGTATTGTGGATGATATTTAAAATGCACCAAGGGGCAGCGATACGTAAGGCAGGACTCCAGGAGAAACACAAAACTTCATGTTTTCCGTCAGTTTCAGAGTTTGCTGTTGTTGTTTAGTCACTAAGTTGTGTCTGACTCCTTGTGACCCCATGGACTCTAGCCTGCCAGGCTCCTCTGTCAGTGGGATTCTCCAGGCAAGAATGCTGGGGTGGGTTGCCATTTCCTTTTCCAGGGTATCTTCCTGACCCAGGGATTGAATCTGTGTCTCCTGCATCGGCAGGCAGATTCTTTACCACTGAGCCACCTGGGAAGCCCAGTAGTTCTATAATAAACATCATTAAAATCTTCCCATTAAAATAAAACAAGAATGGCAGTGACACCCACACTGATGGCCCTACAAGCAATAGTAAGTAATAGTGAAGGACACAACACAATGAAAAAACACCATATCCTTTTATCTCCCTCTGTTAACCTCTAAAAATAAGTGTCATCCACTCTGCATGCAGTCAGTGTTCCTTGTGAGCCGGCATTCTTGGCCTCGACTATGTGGCCAGATCTGCTTTGCCAGCACAGTTTCCATAATCCCTTCACCCATCCTAAATTCCAGCCACACTGAACTAAATGCCATTTCTCTCCAAACATAGCTGCTTCCCCTAGCTGTCTGCCTTACTTTCATTTCCAATGTCCTCAAATGCATTTCTCCCCAGTCAAAATAACTGAAACTGTCCAAAGCCCAATTTGAAATTCCCTTTGCCTGGAAGTCCTTTCCAATACCCACAGTGGTACCTTCTCCCTCCTCTGAATTCCCAGAGCACGCTGCTGCTCTATTCCACTCTACACTCTACTACCTGACCCATATGTGTCTTACAACATATCTCCATGATCAGAAACAACCCTGTATTTGCGCTTCTGACAGCTTTCTGCCAAACAGTCATCCAACACACCACTGAACTGGCAAATAAATGCCGGCACTGAAGTAGGCATTAGAAATATAACCATGATCAAAACTGACTTGGCACATGTCCTCAAGAAACTTCTAGGCATGAAGAACCACTGAAAAGGCAATGACCACAGTTCCACAGAAGACAGAAGGCTCTTGGGCTGGTGTAGGAGACAGAGGCAGGGTTCCTAACTCCAGACTTCAGGTATAGAAAAACCTGTTAGAGACTCATATGCAAGCATTTAGCCAGGAGAATTGGCTGGGTAGTAGTTAATTGCTCCGGGTAGATCAATAGGTTATGAGAACACCAGGAGAGAAACAGCCCTATAATTTCAAAGCATCACTGGGTAGAGGGGAAGTATGAAGATGGCTGGGGTAGCAAACTCAGAGATGAGGATGAGGTATAGGCAGAAGCCAGGTCACATCAGGTCTTTTACACATGAGGAAATCCAGGTATTAGTCTGAGGACAGTGGCAAGCCACCGAAAGACAATCAAAATTTGCATTTTCAAATAATCACTCTGCTTCAGGGCAGAGACTAGGCTGCAAGGGAGCAGAGCAGGGGCTTCCCTGGGGGCTCAGTAGTAAAGAATCTACCTGCCAGTGCAGAAGACACAGGTTCAATCCCTGATCTGGGAAAATCTCACATGCTGCAGAGCAACTAAGCCCATGTGCCACAGCTATTGAGCCTGTGCTCAAGAGCCCATGAGCTGCAACCTCTGAGCCTGCAAGCCACAACCACTGACGCCTGTGCTCTCTAGAGCCCATTGCTCACAAAAAGAGAAGCCACTGCAACGAGAAGCCTGCACACAGCAACTGGAGAGGAGCCCCTGCTCACTTCACTACAGGAAAGTCCATGCAGCAACAAAGACCCAGGGCAACTAGAGATAAATAAAATTATGGGGAAAAAAGAACATCGTTTTAAAAAGAGAGAGAACAAGGTAGAAAACAGAGAGATCGATTAGAAACCGGATGCAGTAATCCAGGCCAGTCACAAGTATATGATAGGAGGCTTACACCTATATATTTTAAGCAAGTATAATTTGCCAAATTCTAACTCAAATGCATATCTTACCAGCTCTCCCCCTTTTCATCAATAAAATTTTAAGTGAAACTGGCAGAAAATATGTAACTCCCCAAATGATCAAGGGGCCTCTGACTGCCCTATGCCAGACTGCCTCGTCCAACATCTGGATTTTTAATACACCTGGTAACACTTAAGCACTGTAACCATAATTACCATGAAGAAATTCATTGACTTTCCAAGCACTGCAGTAGTTCATGGTTCAATCAATCAACAGGGCAAGCATTTTTATTTTTGCAACGAGCACAATCACAGTACTTAGCTGGCAAGCAGTGAGGACAGCCCTATAGAGAATCTGTGCAAGAAACCCTCCTAAAAAGAAGCCGTATTCTTCTCCTTACATTCCCCTCAACCAGGGGCAAAATTAGCAAGCACTGTACTTCTGCCTTTGTGTAAACCTGATTGGGAGAAGGAAAATAGTGTAAAGCCTACTACATCAGGAGTTTATCTTTTCGGTCAGAACAAAGCACAGAACTCCCATTATAATATAAATATGTTTTTGAATAGCAGAAACAGAGAGATGGAAGATATACCACATGATAATCTCCCCTAATGGTTACAGCAAATACGCCACAATTACTAGCAGGTCTCAGAGAGAATGTGTCCTCTTCACTGCAGATAACACAGTAAAGAACTGGGAATCATTTTAATGGCTACCATAGCAACTAATTAATATCAAAAAGAACCATAAAGAAGCCATTCTGGAAAAAAAAGTAACTCTTTTAGGTAAATGTCCTCTCTTACCTAATTGAATCAAAATTAAGTAATTCAACTCACTTAGTTACCTAAGCACACATCTCTTTTAATCCAGATATACAGTCATTTTGTCTTGAAGTATACACTAAGAAACCTATATCTCTCATGTCAATGTTCTGTGGATTCTTAACATAGCTGTTATTATTTGGTTCTGTTCAGTCTTAACAAATGAGGTATTTTGTTGTGCTTGCTTATAAAACCATATGGGCCACATGTATTGGGTCAGTGTCCTACAAGAAAATATTTGAGCCTGATTTGTCTTCCTATTTGAGTATGAGCTAAAGTGAATCAAGATTTATATTCTTTGAATTATCCTGACCATGCTTTGTCCAGAGTCTCCAGTTAGGCAGGTCTCCTTGTCTGGCTCCTAAATTTCATTAAGAGGTGACAGTTGTCCCTTTTGCCACATTATTTTGCTCAGCCAACAGACAAAGGATAAGCTACACAAGGTAACAGATGAGATCAAATTGCAAACCCCTGTTACTTGCCAGGGATAATAACCTTGAATTTCTGTTCCTCAGTAGAAGACTAAAGAATATGCAATCCATTTATTCCTTTAGCTATTGAAAAATCTTCACCAGATTAAGCCCAATAAATGAATTATGTAATTGGATGGCATCATATTGGTTTCCTAGATAAATCTGTTTTTTCTGGATGTGCATTAACTATCTCTCATCAGCATATGTTGAGAAACAATATGAAAAAGAGCCCTATAAAACTCAGGACTGTATTTTCTCTCAGGATGCTGTGAAATAAATACATTGTCTCTTATATCATCCATGACCCTTTAAAGAGACCCACAAAATAAATTTTTCATAGGTCTTAGTTCTGGAAAAAGCTGTGTTTCTCCCGAGGCAATTGGATTTGCTTTTCTTTTATGGGCACAGTGAAACAGGGACCTGAAAACGTTCGTGTCTTGGTGTAGGCTGCTAGACAGCTTTTAGCCAATTCTGGTGGCTCACAGATTCACATTAAACTACTCTGTGTACTTTTTCCTTATTACAAAAGGAAAAACATAGTTATTGGGGGAAAATTGAACTTCTGATAAGAAAAAAGAACATAAAAATTACTTGCATCTCCCCACTTCAGAATGGTCACTAAACCCTTCATTACATTTCTTAAAATTTTATTTCTTTGTGCACATCCTTTATTTTTCTTACAAAAATGGAATCATGCCTCATATCACTTTGTAACATGCTCTCTTACTTAATATATTGTGAACAAAATTTTATATTATTAACTGTTCTTCTGCAACATTTTCACTGACTGTTGAGAATAAACATCCATAGATCCACCAACACCTATTCAACCATTACCGTATACTAGTTGAATAGCTATGATCTTTCCATGTTTATATTAGAAATGTATTCTGATGAATATCTTTATAAATGTATCTTTACAATAATTTCATAATAACGTTTACTTTCTTAAGAATAAATTTCTAGAATTAAACTGATTAGGTCAAAATTTAGGCAAAATTATAAGGTTATTATTGCCAGGAATTAAGAAATTGCTCTTTGATAAAATAAATAAATTTTTTAAAAAAGAAATTGCTCTTTGGAAAGACTGTGCTAGTTTTAGTGCAACCAGCAGTTTTGTTAAATGACACATTATGTCACTTACAGATGCTTGTCTGTCTTGTTTAACAGTTCACACGTGTGCACACACAACAAAGATTCTCTGCAATTGTTACTGGGCCTAATTTAACAGGTATGGATGGGATGGCCACCAGTTAGCCATAGGATAGCCATGACTTCTGAGATTAGCCCACCAAGGATGGGCCCAGTTTTTGTGTCTCACAATGATCCTGTCCAAAGCTATTTAAGCTAACAGTGGTCATTTGATCTGAGTTAGGGAATTTTAGTCTTTCTCTTGGAAACTGCATAAAGAAAAAAGGAGACACAGAGGGAATACCTTGGTGGTCCAGTGGCAGGACTCTGCAGGCCATGGGTTCTATCCCTGGTTGAGGAGCTAAGATTCTGTATGCCACAGAGTACAGTCAAAAATAAAAGGAGACACAGAAATTAGAAATTGTTAGACATAATCTATTAATTGAAGGCCCCAAAGAAAATATTCACAAATTGTTGTTGAAACTCTAAGAGCTTCAGTGACCTTTCTGAGATACAGTATTCATCAATACCAGCTCAGGCTAAGCTGGCCAAGGAATAATAGTTCAGTTCAGTTCAGCTGCTCAGTCGTGTCTGACTTTTTGTGATCCCATTGACCGCAGCACACCAGACCTCTCTATCCATCACCAACTCCTGGAGTTTACTCAAACTCATGTCCATTGAGTCAGTGATGCCTTCCAACCATCTCATTCTCTGTTGTCCGCTTCTCCTCCTGTCTTCAATCTTTCCCAGCATCAGGGTCTTTTCAAATGAGTCAGCTCTTCACATGAGGTGCCCAAAGTACTGGAGTTTCAGCTTCAACATCAGTCCTTGCAATTAACACCCAGGACTGATCTCCTTTAGAATGGACTGGTTGGATCTCCCTGCAGTCCAAGGGACTCTCAAGAGTCTTCTCCAACATCACAGTTCAAAAGCATCAATTCTTCAGTGTTCAGCTTTCTTCACAGTCCACCTCTCACATTCATACATGACTACTGGAAAAACCATAGCCTTGAGTAGACGGAATAACGATTAAAATAGTAATAAAACTAACATTTATTAGCTGCTTACAATGAAACAAGTGACATTCTAAGAGCTTTATTTTATTAATGCACTCAATTTCTATAACAATCTTATGAGGTAGATAATATAAATATCTTGATTTTAAAGGTGAGAAAACTAAAGGAAAGAGTTGATAAGCGATTTGCCCATTTGCCCAAGGTCACATAGTGTTTACATGGCAGGGTTGCAATTCTGAGCCAGAAAAGGTTGGTTGTAAAGCCCATGTTCTTATTTATTCCATTAGAGTGGCCAGGAAATCCGGGAAACCTCATGTCACCACACCCAGAGCCATGCTGTCACCTCCACTGGAGTACATAGACACCTCCTGCTAATCCAAGGCTACCTGTGAGATAGGTCAGCACAATGGATGTGGGGAGGCTGCTTGACAGATCAGCTGGTGGTCACCTGAGAAACCACACCTGCAACAGGAAGCTTTCTCGGGCTCTACCACACAAGTCCTACTCTTACTCTATGGGTAAGCAGAAGTTGCATGCAGCTGCTTTTACTTGGAATCTTACAGTATATTTATTGTCACTGACCCAGGAAAGGGTGTGATTCAGACTTTGAGGTTAGGGTTTTATTGCTGCTGTTGTTAGTGTTGTTATTATATCAGAAGATCTATTCAGTTCTCATCTGGAAAGGAAGAGCTTGGAAGAGAGTCAGAGAGCCATCACCAAGCCAAGGGTCAAAAAGTACGTTATCCTACACAATTACAATGAGTAATACTGAGAGTTCCTTGGACTGAAAGGAGATCAAATTAGTCAATCCTAAAGGGAATCAACCCTGAATATTTACTGGAAGGACTGATGCTAAAGCTGAAGCTCCAATACTGTGGTCAGCTGATGCTAACAGCTGACTCATTGGAAGAGACCCTGATGCTGGGAAAGACTGAAGGCAGGAGAAGGAGATGACTGAGAATGAGATGGTTGGATGGCATCACCAAATCAATGCACATGAGTCTGAGCAAACTCTGGGAGACAGTGAAGGACAGGGAAGCCTAGCATGCTATAATCCATGGGGTTGCAAAGAGTCAGACACGACTTAGCAATTGAACAACATTAAACATTTAATATTTAACATTAAACATTAACATTAAAACATTATCAGGTTTAAAACATACTTATTGAGTTGATAGGAAATAAGATATCAGATTGATGTTTCCACTTGCATAACTTGTGAAAGTCGCTCAGTCGTCTCCAACTCATTGTGACTCCATGGACTATTATTGTCCATGGAATTCTCCAGGCCAGAATACTGGAATGGGTAGCCTTTCCCTTCTCCAAGGGATCTTCCCAACCCAGGGATCGAACCCAGGTCTCCTGCATTGCAGGTGGATTCTTTCCCAACTGAGCCACAAAGCCCAGAAACACTTGAGTGGATAGCCTATCCCTTCTCGAGCGGATCTTTCTGACCCAAGAATCAAACCAGGGTCTCCTGCATTGCAGGCAGATTCTTTACCAACTGAGCTATCAGAGAAGCTGGGTAACTTGTATTGTGATTATTTTAACTACTGAAGTCTTTTGAGATGAATGCATTTTCAGTAGCAAATTTGACATTGCTGGATGGAGACTATACAGAGAGTTGCTGCTGCTGCTGCTGCTGCTGCTGCTGCTAAGTCGCTTCAGTCGTGTCTGACCCTGTGTGACCCCATAGATGGCAGCCCACCAGGCTCCCCCATCCCTGGGATTCTCCAGGCAAGAACACTGGAGTGGGTTGCCATTTCCTTCTCCAGTGCATCAAAGTGAAAAGTGAAAAGTGAAAGTGAAGTCACTCAGTCATGTCCAACTCTTCACGATCCCAGGGACTGCAGCCTATCAGGCTCCTCCATCCATGGGATTTTCCAGGCAAGACTACTGGAGTGGGGTGCCATCACCTTCTCCAGAGATAGAGTAGACAGCAACAATTATTTCTCTAACAATGACTTCCCGTGATAGGTCCATACTGATTTGATTAAAAACAGAGTTACACTAAGAATCAGAAATCCAGCATTTCTCTAATTTTAGAACCCCTCTGCAATTTTAGAGTCACTGTGCACGTGTGCTAAGTTGCTTCAGTCGACTCTGTATGACCCCATGGACTATAGTCTGCTAGACGCCTCTGTCCATAGGATTCTCCAAGCAAAATCCTGGAATGGGTTGCCATGCTCTCCTCCAGGGGATCTTCCCAACCTGTATCTCTTAGACAGGCAGGTTCTTCACCACTAGCGCCACCTGGGAAGTCCTTTAGAGTTACTGCTGCTGCTGCTGCTGCTGCTGCTAAGTCACTTCAGTCGTGTCCAACTCTGTGCGACCCCATAGACGGCAGCCCACCAGGCTCACCATCCCTGGGATTCTCCAGGCAAGAACACTGGAGTGGGTTGCCATTTCCTTCTCCAATGCATGAAAGTGAAGTCGCTCAGTCATGTCCAACTCTTAGCGACTCCATGGACTGCAGCCCACCAGGTTCCTCTGTCCATTGGATTTTCCAGGCAAGAGTACTGGAGTGGGGCGCCATTGCCTTCTCTGATTTCCTTCTCTACTTCCCCTCAAATTCTTTACAAATCGTCTGGGAGTCCCCAGGCAGTGGTCTCACTTCACATGAACTTCCTTGACATTGTTACCCTGCTGATGCCCACTGATGGTACCATACCTGCCGAGGATGCCAGCTAAAGGTGTCTGTGCCACTGCTAATCCCCACCGGAACTGCCAGCGCCTCAGCCACTCCTCCCTGGGACATCCACTGAGCCTCTGAATGAAGGCACACAGGCCTCTTGGATTAGTTACTTCCCATATAGCAGCTACCTCAGCCTGAGAATAACATACCAGGTGGCATCCTAGGTCACCTTCCTTCTTACTCTTGGCCCATCATCTTTGAACCAGTTTATTTACCCCATTTGTTTCTCTCCAGGGTATGTTCTTCCCTGCAGACTCAAGACCTTTCATGTAAATAGACACTCACCCACCCCTCACCCTCTGCCACTAAACATGCCAGACATGTCTGAATACATAGGTCCCAGGCTGGGATTCTTTCTATTATATCTATTATCATTACAGTTATTATCCTATCATAATCATCATTATCATTATGTTCAAGATGATGACAATGAACTGGGGTCCATTAGTGACACTTAAGATATATCAGATCATATTTGGGTGGGGGAGGAATTAGAAGCATATACTTCCTCTATCTCATTCTTCCAATACAGAAACATTTCTAAAAGACTTACTCAGCAGTAAAGAATCCACCTGCAATGCAGGAGGCTGAGTTCGATCCCTGGGTCAGGAAGATCCCCTGGAGAATGAAATGGCAACCCACTTCAGTATTTTTGCCTGGGAAATTCCATGAACAGAGGAGCCTGATGGGCTACAATCCATGGGGTCACAAAAGAGTCAGATATGACTTGGCAGCTAAACCACCACCACCACCATATTAAATGTCAGTTTCAGAAAGTTGCTGTCAAAGTTATGAGTATGTAACTGGCAGATGAATATATCAACTGAGAAACAGATAAATACTAACATGACTTTTAAGGGGAAAGCTCAATACATCTCATTACCAGTGTGGTACTGGTAAAGAAAATTTAGATAAGGCAGTGAGTAAAAGATCTTTCTTCTCTATCTGGATATCTATATACCTATCTAGCCAGCCAGCCAATTATCTATCTTAGTTCCCTACAACCACACAACCCAGTCATCTTGATTCCATGACTAGGGAGCTATAACCAAAGCTACAAGAGCAGTAGAAACAAGTGAGAGACATAAATAAAGGAAAATCACTGTCTTGATTTTCCTTCTTCACTTCTCCTATCCATCCCAGCTCTGTTCCACTCCTACAGATGTATGTATATCACAGATAAGACTTCTCTGTTGGCTCAGATGGTAAGGAATCTGCCTGCAATGAAAGAGATCCGGGGTCCACCCCTAGGTTGGGAAGATCCCCTGGAGAAAGGAATAATAACCCACTCCACTATTTTACCCAGAGAATTCCATGGACAGAGGAGCCTGATGGGCCACAGTACATGGGGTCACAAAGAGTCAGACACAACTTGAGTCAGATGTTTCACTAACACTAACACACAGTAAGATGTTTCTGGGAGCAGTAGTTATCAGGATAAAACATTTTAATTCAGTTTAAATACTATTTTAAAAGAATGGGGAAATTTGGTAATTGTCCAAGGCAACTTCTTTTCCTTTAGAATTTTGTATATTGAGAATACGTTAGGGACTTCTTTGGACAGTCCAGTGGTTAAGATTTCTCCTTCCATTGCAGGGGACTCTGGTTTGATCCCTGGTCAGGAGTTAAGATGTTAACATGTCTTTCAGCAAAAAAAAAAAAAAAAAAAGCAAAGCATAAAACAGAAATACTATTGTATCAAAATTGAATAAAGGCTTCAAAAGTAGTCCACATCAAAAAAAAATTCTTTAAAAAAATACATTAGGCACTATGAACTGTGGAGAAAAAAAGATGAATGAGATATAGATTCTGTCTTCAAAAATTAATATTTGAGAATGTATTGGAGAATGGGATTTATACGCTAAATAACAGACATATGGGGGCGGGGAGAGGGCTGGGCCTGTTGTCATATAACAAATGACCCCCAAACTTAGTAACTTAAAAAAACAAATCTTTATTATCTCACAGTTTCTGTGTATCAAGGATTTGAGAGTGGTTTGCAGTAAATAAATTCCTTCTAAAAAGGGCTGGAGGATGGGTGGGGAATTTTGTCTTGCTCAAGCTGAGCACCTGAAACTTAGTGGTTAAAAAAAGAATTTGGGACAGGCTCCGTTAAGTAATTCTGACCCAGGGTCTCTCCTGAGGTTGAAGTCAGGATGTCAGCTGGGACTACAGTCACCTGAAGGCTTGATTAGGTGGCAAGATCTGCTCCCAGGACAGCTCTCTTGCCTGGCTGATAGCAGGAAGCCTCAATCCCTTAACAGAGAGGCCCCTCCATAGAGCTGCTCAAGCATCCTTATAATATGGAAGCTGCTCCTTTCAAAGCAAGTGATCTGAGAAAATGAAAGGTGGAAGCTACAATGTCCTTCACGGCCTTCCTTGGGCAGTCACACACCATCATATCTAAAACACCCTGTTGGTTTCACAGGCCAGCTGTATTTAACGTGGGAGGGGACCACATACAGGTGTAAACACTGGGAGCAGGAACCACTGGAGACCATCCTGGAGGCTGGGAGTCTGGACAGTCCTCTAGTCTCATGAACCTGCAGGTCAAGGTCACATGGATATTTCAGACTTCACCATCTTTTGCCCTACTCCTTGTCTACACATTTCAAACCCTTAAAGTCTCCGTTGTTTCTCAGCATGTCTGGGAGTACCTAGAGAGACTACCACACTGCCACGTGGCACCATGCCCCTGCCTAGGTTGTGGTTACACTGTTCCACCAGGCACTGCCACTGAGGAAAAGGAGCCCTCAATGCCAACCAGGCAGCATTTGTTTCAAACTCAAGGGGTCCCCTCTCTACTCAGAATCCTTCTTACTGGGTCAAAGCCATCACTCTTGAGTCCTTCTCTTCCTGAAGTCTCCCCAGCTCTCATGCAAATAGAGATACCTCACTATTCACCAGACAGGCCCAGACATGTCTCTAATAGCCTTGGAGTAGGCTTTCCTACCTTAGCCTATCCATTATGACCTAATGTATTTGTAAGAATAAAACACAAAGTTTAAAATGCCATAAAATGGAGAGACATTTTAGTACATTTTCTTGAGTCTCAGCTCAAGAAGCTCTCTTTTACTCGGTCAGTTTCCATTACTGCTACTCCTGTGATTAGGTCAAACAGAGTCCAAAGTCCAGGCCATCAATCACTGGGTGCTAACCTGTAGTGAAAAACCCCGTAGCAACATATGGGTGGATGAACAAACAGGTCAACAGCCACTTTAGCTCAGTGACTATGGAAATGCAGCCTAGATTTCACAAAGAAGCTAGCTCTACACGCTCTAATCCAAGGGAAGGCAAAAACAAAGTTTAAGGTCTTCCCCATCTTTATTTTTAGTCTTTCTCCATCCCCACTATGAAAAAAAAACTATATTTTTAGCATTGCATCCACTGAGGTATTCCTCAATAAAGCCTGAACCTGACCAGAAAGATGGTTCAAACTGCTCCTTGCCACCAGACTCCTTAACAGAAAGAGTCCTTCCTGCATAGGTCCTCGTGTCCCTGATCAAAAGCTCATTCATTGCCTTACGTCAAACTTTCTGTCACCACAGAAGCCAAAAAACATACAGAATAGTAGTAAAATGAATCAACATATTCATATATAAAAGACGAAATAAACTTTACAGAGACCTCCAAGGCAGACAATTATAAATGAGGCAAGTTCCCATTTGATGTTTTAAATTTTACATACTAGAAATTCTCATTCATGGGACTACTTGAGAATGTGAATTGGGAAGTGTGAACATTCAGTATTATCACAGCAGAAGTCTAGCTTGCTTGGCAAGATTTTTTTCATAACAATAATAAAAGTAAATTGTACTATGAAGACTTGCAGTCAGAAATGTTTCAATATATTCAATAGTCTAAAGCATCACATCAAACTATTAACTGCCTGGGAACAGATGTGGGGTGTATTCCTCTTTCATCACCATCCTAGCAAATTTAGCAGCTTAACACAGCATCCATTTTATCGCCTCACGGTTCTGTAGGTCAAAGTCCAGTTACAGCCCGACTCAGAGGGCTCCTCTGGTTAAAATCATCATAAGACTGATATCAAGGTGTTGGCAGGCCTGTGTTATTTTCTGGAAACTCTGGGGATGACTACACTTGCAAGTTCATTCAAATTGTTGGCTGGATTCAGTCCCTTACAGTACCCATTTCCTTACTGGCTGATAGCCAGGAACTGCTATTTGCAACAAGCGATCTCTCTGTGGTCCTCCTTTAACGATAACATTCCCCATTGTCCAACCAGCTGACTTCTATTCTGCCCACAGATGGAAGGAAGCTCTGCTTTAAGGGATCATGTGGTTACACTGGGCCCACCTGAATAATCCAGGGCACTTTCTCTGTCTTAAAGTCAGCTGATTAGTGACCTCAATTACATTTACAAAGAGTCTCCGCAAGTGTGACGAAGAGTAAAGGTGATGGAAATAAAACTTAATTTACCCCATGGGGGTAAGAACATGGTGTGGGAAGGAAGTGTTGCCTTTGTAACAAATACTTCTCCACTGCTTGGACTTTTTCCTTACCTCAAGCCAGGTTAGTTTTGCCATCTTATACGCTTTCTTTTATATATATACACATATATATATATGTGTGTGTGCACCAAAGAATTGATGCTTTTGAACTGTGGTGTTGGAGAAGACTCTTGAGAGTCCCTTGGACTGCAAGGAGATCCAACCAGCCCACCCTAAAGGAGATCAGCCCTGGGTGTTCACTGGAAGGACTGATGTTGAAGCTGAAACGCCAATACTTTGGCCACCTGATGCGAAGAGGTAACTCATTTGAAAAGACCCTGATGCTGGGAAAGATTGAGGGCAGGAGGAGAAGGGGACAACAGAGGATGAGATGGCTGGATGGCATAACCAACTCGATGGATATGGGTTTGGGTGGACTCTGGGAGTTGGTGATGGACAGGGAGGCCTGGCGTGCTGCAGTTCATGGGGTTGCAAAGAGTCAGACATGACTGAGCGACTGAACTGAACTGAAACTTTCTTTTAAAAATATTTAATAATCATTTATTTTCAAGAGCACTCAATTTTTTTCAGACCCTCTCATTCACAAATAATATAAATTGCATTCTTATCTACTAGCTATCATTGTTTGGCTTAGCTTGATTTAAGATGGGAACTTTAAAGTTACAAATTACATCTGTCAAGGTTTTTACAAAGAAATTTCTTTTCCCAAAAGTAGACTACTGGAATCACTTACAGAATTGAAAATACATCTCCAAATGTGATCAAGCATGATTTATGAAAGAAAAAAGTGCTATGTAACTAATTAAACAAGATTTTAAAACATGTCTTCTGTACTCTCAGCACAAAACACTGTGAGAAACACCTGAAGAGAGAAATGGTCACTATAGCACATGAAATCTCATTGGGAAGACAAGGATAAGAAATACAAAATAATAACATACTAGTCTCTATGCTATGTATACTTTGAACCTTTGGAGGTCAGAAAAAGGAACTGTCACTGCCCGGGGTGGGGGGTGCGTGGGTACAAGGAATATGCCCCAAGGGAGGGAGAACTCGAGCTCAGCAATAATGTTCTATCTTTTTGAGTCCTATCCTTCTACTCCTCCTTCCCCAACAAGAAGTCTCGTTTGAGCCTAGCAACCTAAAAATCCCAAGGGAGGGAGCAGCTGCTGGGCAACTATGTTCCAGGCTCCGCTTATCACACTAGTGCAAATTCTTCAGGGCACTGACACAGACAGCTGCAGAAGCAATCCATGCAAATTACAATGGACTTTGGTATCCCAGGTCAAAAAAATCAGAAGTTATCACAATAAACTTGATTCATGTTCCAAATTTTTATTTAGCTCTTGGGTATAAAATGTAAAATATGCAGAATCTGGAGCAGCAGCTAAAATGATCAACAGCCAAATATTCTAAATCTGTCATACGCTAATATAACCTTTAAAATACCATCAGTCTGACTTTCACCTCTCCTCAACTGACTTAGGACTTCAGCAGTGCATAAAGGTTATGACTGCACTGCTTTTCTTTCTACATCATAATTAGAATTTCTTTCATTTCCCAGGCATATTTACCCATCAGTTTAAAATAATTTCTCAGACAATGTCCATCTCTCCTCACTAGCTATCAAACAGATAATTTGACTTGGATTAAAAACAGTTTATCATAACCCATTCCAGAAGAGGTTATCAGCCAGTCATAGACATCAATGCCTGCTGTTCTCAATCCTATTACATTTGCCAAAATTCTGAATATATTTAGTAACATTACACAGAGTGCCTCTCAGACGAGACTACTTGTGCTGCTCTAAGGAAGCTGAAACCAAAGCATGCTGGATGTTTAGTCCTGTCAGAGTGTTATTACTAATAATAACATTTTGATTAATTGAAAAATAATAAACTGTTTTTTCTTTTTATAGCCCTCAGAACACTCTATGTACCTTACATAATAATATGCAGCAGAGCAGTTGCATATTCTAGCAGCTGCATGGCATAGTGATGAGAGCGTTAATTTTGAAGTCAGACATTAATTGTGCTCAAAAGTAACCTAAGTTCCTTCACCAGCTAGAAGACAGTGGGCAATTCACCTATCTTCCCTGAGCCTTATTTCTTAGCAATAATATGGAACTAGTAATATTTATTTCACAGGTAAATATTACTGAACTGAAATAAATTAAAATATGCAGCAAGAACTTAATAAATGATACTGAGATTTTCCTGTTATAGGATAAGGACATTGAAACTCAGGTATCAAATTATTTATCCAAAATTTTACAACAAATTAATGGAGGATTCTGGGTCAGAATTCAGATTGTTTGTGGGGGTCACTAAATGAGGTGTATATTATACATACATATGTCCTTTCATGTGCCAGGGAAGTAAACAGGAGAGACAGGTGGGCACACTGAAATCTGGTGTCAGTGTGCGTGTCTTTACACCCAACATCAGGGAAATAGCAGAATCACCTACCCATAGGATTTCTACAAGGAGCCATGAACCAGGATGTAGTCAGGGGGCTGAATTTTGAGGCCATCCCACAGCTGGACAAAACACTTTCAGTACGGGACACTTTCTTAAATAACCAATATTACTCAAGGCAGAGAACAACATGCATTCTTCCCAAGCAGCAAAATTATCTCCACTCTACAAATCGGTCCCCTCTGGGACCTGATGTGAGCAAAAAAAGAGAAAAAATCAGGAAATTCAGAGAGAAAAAGAAGCTACTCTGAGACCTAATGTAAGCTCTTTTTCAGGAACTATGAAGCATGCAATACAATCATAATGTAAAATGCATTAAACTGTCAGAATGAGGATCCTGTTTTCAATCAGGTGAAGTCCCTCAAGATTTCCATGGTAAATTTTGCATTAAGAAATCTCCTGACCCCTCACCACCACCCCCAAAAAAGTTGCTTTTGAAAAGAGAACAAGTTGAAATATGTTAATAAAATGTGTGATTCATGAACATACACCAAGTAAAACTGTGAAATCCCAAATTCTATGGGCATTCTTCTATAAGTAGTCACATAAGTAGTGTAAATTGGACATTATTTTGCTTAATTCAAAAAAATCAAGCAAAATCTAGTGACTTGGGATCAATAATCAATCATTAAGATTTTCCTATTTCAAGCCCAGTGTTGAGTTATTGGATAAAATTGATCATTTAAGTAGGCTACGCAAAAATTGTTAGGAATAGATATAAATCTCTATCAGATATTTGGGAATTTGATAAATATATTTTTCCCTCTGAAGCTGAAAAGGCATTGATAACCACTGTTTAGACATTTCTCATGTTAGATCTCATGGCATTTTAAAATATTGAGACTCTTCCTTTATTAACAAAAGATTTACAGATAAGAAAACAGATGTTCTGTATTCACAGACGCAATGAAAACAACTGAGCAATGTCTTCCTTTCTCCTGCCCTTCCCTTCCTCCTCTTTGTAGTCTTCTCTAGTCCAGGAGCATGATTATGAGAACTTAAAACCTAGAAATTAAACTAAAAGCTCAGTCTTCATGAACATGAATTTCCACACTCTCTCCTGCCTCTGGTTTCCAGTCCTCTTAAATGGCTCTGTCTTCAACAGATGATGACAGAAAAATCACTCATAATTGCTGAGCCACAGGGAACCATATTAAAGGATCCAAATAGATCCTTTGTCAGCTATAAGGAATCCCAAGAATATTGGGCTCAGTGACTATTTTTCAAACTCATGATTTTGCATTCATACTCAATTTATGACATCTAGATTTTGACCCATGTCTACAAAGTATCCCCCATCCTCTATTAATAAGAACTCATTTTAAAAGATGGGGAAACCATGCTGTCTAGAACCTACAGAGAATATGAAAAGACTAAAAGAAAATTATCTATGCATTTATTGAGAAATTAAACCATTCAGTCTTAAATATTTCAATAAATTTTTGTTAGAATCAAGAGGTAATTAGGAGTTTTGATTTTTGCCTATGCCTGGCAATATAACCTATATCTATAGCAAAAATACACTTTATCATCTTTTGAAGTCAATAAACCTACTTATTTAAAATATTGAACAAAACAAGAATAATTACAAGAAGAGGAGTCATAACAATGAGCATAAAAAGACATTCATCATTTGCAAGTCAAATAAACTGTAGTCCATAGATGGAAATTTATATTACAAAAGTTTTTGAGCATTTTCTAAAATAGTAAAATTCTGTGTAAATGAAATCTTAGAATCCTAATAATTAGAGCAGTTAAAAATTCAGGTGTGGTAACTAAAGTGAGCCCAGTGATAAACACTCAATCTCTTGAAGCACCTCTGTGATTCACATGGTTTGGAATATGGTTCTATTATGTCCACATCCCTTCAGTTCAGTTCAGTTCAGTTCAGTGTCTGACTCTTTGCGACCCCATGAATCGCAGCACCCCAGGCCTCCCTGTCCAATCCCTTAGCAGCATGCAAATTTGGATAAGGTTTCACCTAGTAAATTTTTGCTACCATTGTTTTGTTTGGTTTCCTTCATCTCTACTAAACTGGCTGATTTAGGCTTTGGCAGTGTAAAAAATAGTTGTTGCACGCCTGTTCTTTTCACACCATAATTGTTTTCAAATCCTGTGCAGTAGAATCATCTCATCTACTCTTTCTGGCCCTCAGTTTCATTTCTAGATAATTTCAGAGTTTACTTCTAAAAGTCAGATTCTATGACTTTCTTGGGTTCAAGTTTTCCTTCCTGTCTCTTACTTCAAAGACATATACAATGTTTATGAAATTCAACACTCATAGAATTGTACTATTTTTAGTGTAGGCCCACAAAACTGATGATGCTTACAACTAAGTCATTATTAGACCAGTATATATTGGAATATACCCACACCAGAATATTAAAAATGTATATTAAATACATAGCTGTATATAAAACTAACCTAATTTAGGACCTTGAATGGTGCTAATAAGTGTCTCTAAGTAAAGTGATTTTTAACAACTGTTTGCACATTTTTTTAAATGTATTCATGCCATTAGAGAGAAAATGAGGCTGATGTTTATGTTTCAAATCCCTGTCTACAAATACTCCACAAGCAAACAGTGGCTGTTTCCCTACACCAGAGGAGTAAAGCAAAGCCTCTGAAAAAGGTAACACTGCCTCCTCGGTTTCCCACTCCAACCCGAATAATGCTTCCCTTAAACCTAAAGAAGGCTGAGTCAGGTGGCAATATCCCAACAAAAAAACTTGATCAATTTTTACATACCAAAAGCTGATCATTTCAGACCTTCGTCTGGGTATCTGTATAGTTTCAACGTAAAGGATTCAGGCTCTCATGCATTTCTTAAGCAGGAGATTCAAGGGCCTAAGCTGGACCTAGAAGATGAAAAAAGCCAGGGTTAGGGAGAAATCTCTCCTGAATCTGACAGGCATAATTCAGGAATCTGTGCAGATTAGGTTTTGCTCCATGCTTACCATGGCCCCAAACACTACTGTTTTTGAGAATTAATATTTGTTTGGGGAGTGAGTAAATACATGTATATACATGTGTACTCATTCTATTCAATAGCGACTGACTGGATGACCAAGAATTCTTACTGCCCATTTCCCTCTGGCATGGATGTTAGAGGGGAACTACAATGGAAGTTTCTGTATTGTATAGTATAAATGAGTACTCACTCATGTCTGATTCTTTGTGTTCCCATGGACTGTATGTAGCCTGCCAGGCTCTTCTGTACATGAGATTTCCCAGGCAAGAATAATGGAGTGGGTCTCCTGAGTTGACAGGTGGATTCTTTACCACTAGCACCACCTGGAAGCCTAGAAGTTTCTAAATCCACCCAACGTTTCTAAATCCACTCAATGTTTCTATTGGACAGAAATTGCCAAGGCTCATCCTAGACTTCCCAGCCAAGCCTGCTCAGATCCCAGCCATTGGGTGTTACTGAAGACTTGAACTCTCAAAGGTTAGGGACATGGAGCGCTGAGAACTACTGGGTCCAGCTACCAGATGTGGAAGAGAAAGGGATCCGAGACAACACTGAGCCTAACAGAAAGCCAAGATACATCCTGGAGAGTTTTTAAGGAGGCATTCTTCCTTACAAGAAAGTGGACACAAGGTCAGGAGCAAGTTAGGAACTGGGGCACGTGATGGAGACAACACCCAGAAAGCATTTAAATGCCTGTATGTTTTTCCCTTGGTTGACAAAAACTCACTTGAGGCACAGAATTAAAATTTTTCTCTTCCTATGATGTAGTTCCTTTTAGTTTCCACAACACATTAATCAGGTTGTATATACTTACAAGGCCTTACCCTGTGGCCCAGTTGGTAAAGAATCTGCCTGCAATGCAGAAGATGCAGGTTCAATACCTGGGTTGGAAAGATCCCCTGGAGAAGGAAATGGCAAATCCATTCCAGTATTCTTCCCTGGAAAATCCCAAGGACAGAGGAGCCTGCGGGGCTACAATCTATGGGGTTGCAAAAGAGTCGGACACAAAGTGACTAAACAACAACAACAGTATACATATACAACATGCATTTGGGAGGATGAAAAACTAAGGAACATGAAAGGCAGAGGAACTACGGTCTGGCTTCCAGTCACCCTCTGCCGATGCTTATGCAGAGGGAGGGACTTTCTGCGACGACTGTGGTCTGAGAATCCAAGGCAGCGATCAGCAGCAAGGCAAACGGAGCACAACAGTGGAATTGGGGCTGACTCAGCAGAACTGGCCTTGAAGAAGCAGAGACAGCAGGTGACTCATAAGGTACACTGAAATTAACTCTCCTTTTCCCAAACATGTGAGGAAAGGCACCATTAAAGATAGAAACTGATATTTGGAATTGCAGAAGCTTAGACTTTCGGAAGACTGGGGTTGGGAATCTTGAGGGTAAGGACTTTGTATCATTGAAATTTCTGCCCCAGCTTCTTAACACATATTCTAAGGTCATAGTTGTACAAAAATACCACAAAATAGAATGTGTCTTTTGGGAACAGAGAAGGAATTGCCAGTTTATTAATGAAAAATTAAACTTTCTTTGTTATAGGTTTCTTGGAGGCTGACCAAGTGATTTCATCCAGGTGTTTGGACTAGAAAACAGGAATAACAACAGAAAAATTCATTTTACCAAGGCAGCCTTTATAACCTCAACACATACATTAGGACTGAAAAACCACCAACTGCTATAGCCTTATTTATCATGCAGACCACTTCTAAGTTGGAAAGACATGATTGCAAACCTTGTAAAAAGCTCTAGGTTTTTTTTCCCCTGCAGTCTGGCACAAAATAGTAGGAATAAGTCTTCATTTTCCCCACTTATGGCTTAGGCACCATAATTATGAATTATGCCCTGGTGATCACAAGGTGAAATCAAATAAGTGCCTCATGTACAGACCCCTGCACAGACATCTCCCTGCTGTCTCTGAAGACCAGCTCCAATAACATATGCATTTGTTTGAAATCGTCCTTGGAGCCTGAGTTCAGCTAACTTTTCACCAAGCTATTTAAAATGAGCTACACAGTCTAAATGTATCTCGAATCCTTTAAGGACAAGTGCACTGAATAAATACAAACAAAGTATAGAGCTAGGAGAAAATTCTATTCAGTTAAGGGATAAGGCAAATCCTACCATCAGAGCAGAGAAACAGGAGAACCGTGGGTACTGCCATTAGAAGAAACCACAGAGGACTCCAGGAGCGGGTTGATGGTGGCGACAGCACCCTGCAGAGCCTCTGCCCTGGCTGCCACACGTGGGCCACATCTATTCTGCACACCGGAGCACTCCAGAGGTGGGAATGGAGACCCAGTTCCACTTCAAACCCACAAGATCAATTAAACCAGGCTCAGAAGAAATACTTTGGGCTTCCTCAAAAATGAGTTATTTACAAGTGCCAGCCATGATTATTCCCAGAGAAGGAGAGCAAACTGTCAATATTTTTTTTTTCTGAGGCAAAATATTTTTTTATTCAGAATCCCTCCTACAAAATGTCTAAAATTTACTATTTCTTAAGTAGAATAAAACATGTGTGTGCTAAGTCACTTCAGTCGTGTGCTACTCTTTGCAGCCCTATGGACTGTAGCCCACCAGGCTTCTCTGTCCATGAGACTCTCCAGGCAAGAATACTGAAATGGATTGCCATGCCATCTTCCAGGGGACATTCCCAACCCAGGGATCTGACCAGCATCTCTTATGTCTCCTGTGTTTGCAGATAGATTCTTTACACTAGCACCACTTGGGAAACCCATAATAAATGATAAGGAAAAGGAAAAACTAGGAAGAATTCTTGTATAGGATTATCATGAGGTTATAAAAATAAATGAGCTCTAGCACCTGTAATTACCTAATGTGGCAAAGACTTCTGGAAGCTCACAAAGATGTGTTTCTTCTTCCTCCTGAAAATACAGCTAACCTACATTTCCCAGCCTCCCAAAAGTTGGAGTGTAACCATCTTCTGAGTTCTGGTCAATCAGATGTGAGCAGATATGAACAATGTCATTTCCAAGCCTGTTCCACAGAAACTACCCCCCATAAGCTTCACGTTCTTATCTCTTTCACCAGCTAGACATAATTGATAATGGAGCCCTTTAGATTCCTTGCTTCTCAGAGTCCAGTCCATGAATCAGCAGCATTGACATCATTTGGCACTTACTAGAATAAAAACTCTTAGGTGCCATCCCAGGTCTCCTGAAACAGAATCTTCATTTAACAAGCTGCCCAGGTGATACACACACGCGTTCAAGTTTGACTAAGAGTCTAGACTGGAAGACGGTATATCTGCAAGATGAAACGAGCATGAATCCCTGAACTGTCACATGGAGGAAAGCCACAACTGACTAGAAACATCTGCCTTGCATTCATGAAAAACTAGGAAATAAACTATGTATGAACTACTTCTTTAGCTTCTATTTTTTAACATAGATGAGCTTACTCTAAAAATACAACAAAACACAGTAGCGGTGGTGGTTAGTCTCTCAGTCATATCCTACTCTTTGCAACCTCTTGGACTGTAACCCACCAGGCTCCTCTGTCGAAGGGATTTCCCAAGAAAGAATAATGGAGGCGGTTGTCGTTTCCTTCTCCAGGGGATCTTCCCAACGCAGGGATCAAACCCACATCTCCTGCATTACAGGCAGATTCTTTACTGACTGAGCCACCAGGGAAGCACAACAAAATATGTCTACTGCTAAACCATCTTGAGCCTGCATTCTGTCCTTCTGGAATTTGAAATATCAACACAGCCCTTAGAAGCAGCATGAACTAACCAAGAGGCTGATTCATCACATGAAAAATCTCTGCACACCTTCAGACTGAGGGCACTTGGGGGCTTTTTATACTAGTATATAAGTTGTGTAAAATAAAGATAGAATTTTTCAGCCTCCATCTATTTCCAGGTCAAGATTTCCTTCCTTCCTTTATTCCATGTTATCAAATCCTTTTTAAAAGGGCCAGTGTCGGCTTCAGGATCCCTGCTGGCTTTGAGTATTTATCATTTTAAGAGTGAAATCATTCTTCATGGCATATTATGAGCCTTTTTTGTCAGGTAGCTAACTAAACTGGGACCAGCTAACTGTGATCTAAACTTTATATTGACAGATCTGGCAACAGACTGACTGACATTCCTTGCACTAATTTTGGCTGTCCAATTTGAAAAAAAAATGTTTGAAATATGATTTATCTTAAGCTGACAGCAATCTTCATCAGAGTGCCAGCCACTGACAGAGTAAGGGAAAGGACCCAGCATAGAATCCGAACTGAATATGTTTTTCAAGACAGGAAGAATTTAGAGCTCCTGTTCCTCAAAGTCATAATTTAATTTAACAACCGAGGCTGGAAGGAAAACAAATGTTTCTTACTAAGCCTCACCATCAACAATCTATTTTTCCCCAATACCACATTTGTCTTACCTTGTAAAGCCCAGGATTACCATCCTCAAGTCTTAGAATAATACCTGACATACACCAACTATTCCTGCAGCTCAGTAGAGCCCCTGAAATGCAATTATAGGAAAAGATCTAATAAACCAAAGATTAGCAACAGAAATGTGAGCACTGTTAACTGCTTTTTAGGGGAGGGGAGAGTTGGAGTGGGAAGGCTGATATGAAAGCCAGAAACTAACCAGCTGAAGGAATAATGACACGAAAGGAACTGACAAAATTGGAAAGATCCGTCAGCATAATCGTGCTGCTAATGAAAGTATCTGGGTAGGAGAAGAATCATTTGACCATTAGACCCTGAATTGTTACATCTCTCTTTTCCCAGTGAAATGAGATGCAGAAATACTTTCAGATATTAACAAAAAGCTGTATGGAGACCTTATTAATATTTCTTAGCTCAATCATGCTGCATTAACAACCCAAACCCTGTGTTTTTAGAGTATGCCAACATTATATGGAAATACATTAACGTGTAGCTATTCACTGTCATTTTTTACTCTTGGTACAATTTGATAAGAGGTGTTTATTTGTGTATATAACACTAATGATGAGCAAGATAAAATAGCCCTGGGTTCTGTGCTTAAATCCTTGCCTTAGTATTTACAGCAATAAACGAGATGGAGTGGGGAGGGAAAGGAGTATATATTGCCTAGAAGCTAAAATTATTTCCTAGTGCCATCAAGCCAGAGTGAATAAAGTTCTCCTGGGGAAATACTATTCATTCAAATGGGCTGAATTGGACACTATGGTGCTATTAAGTGCATACCAAATAATCATTTGCCAAACAGTTAACTTCTGATGCTTAAAAAAAAAAAACAACACTTCAGCCTCTTTATCTCTATTTACATTTCTGAGAGCCAAGATGTAAAGGTAGTAATAAAAACACATAGGACATAAACTCTCATAAATGCATCGTAGAGGCCCCAGTTCCATATGACACTGACTTGTTTCCTGCCCTGGCTCCAGCTTCCTTATGACTTCATGTCGCCCACCATCACTGACAAGTCCAGGGAGGCTGTGAAATTCGATTGTTTCTTCCTATACCTCTCCTCCCAGGCAGCACCCAGCTCTGCTTCTTCCCTCACCTTCTCTCCTCCATTAAACAAACTTTTCCTGTGGCCCATTTGTCTCCATCCTCTTGAAATCGCTAACCCATGCTTAGTTGTCAAAGACTTTTAGTGCTTAACATCACGTAACACATCACGTAACAGAAAGCTCCTGTGTCTTGACCCCACCCCACCCCACCCCACCAAAAGTGACTCATAGAGTAATTTAGACATTGTGACAAAGCTGGGGAAGTGAGCGGGAGGCTGAGGGTATAGTTTTGAGTAGACAAGCCTCTCATCAACTTTCAAATAGCTGGATGAAGGTGGCTAATTCTTCTGCAAGTATGTAAGACTCTCTTCACCACCAAGAAAACTTCTATGACATGAAAAGGCAAGACAAGGGAAGATAAGCCAAGAAGAGGTAAGTCAAGGGACAGGAAGGGGAGGGAATAAAGGCACATATAAGCCAGGCACTGTGAAAAGTTCTGTTATATATTTACTTAATCTCAGATCCCTACATTGTGCCCCTTACCCTCAATTTTATAGGTATTGTTTCTGAGGTTGAGAGGTATGAAGTAATTCATGATGTGGCAGGGTCAAGATTTAAATCCATCTGTCTGGGTCCCAAGCTCACTCACCTTCCTTGGCCCAGGCTGCCCCAGGCACAGCACATTCTTCCCCATAATTCTGTCAGATAAGTAGAAGGGCTCATTTCTCTCTTTTGTCATAAAGGAAATTTTGCTGAGGCCTCACTTTTGGACACAAAACCTTCCCAAGTATTACCTTTCCTAATGAATCTGAACTCTGTAATTTTTTCTCCCACAGTCCAATGCAGAGCATCCATGGGCTAAAAGGATGTCTTGACTGGTCATCTGCTTTCCTCTTGACTAATGCCAATATTTCAAACGTTGCTCCATTTCGGAAAACAAGAATTCTGTCTGCAGTATGTTCAAAGTGGAAATGACAAATAGGTGGGATTCTGTTTACAGAGGAACAGAGAAATCTACTGGGGAAACTCTCTGGGTGAAGTTGCAAGTCATTAGTAGCAAGACACGCAAGAATTCACATTGAACCTGGCCTCTTCTGACATGAACACAAATCCTTACCCTGGCCCCAGGGGCCAAGGAGTTGAGAAAGGAAGTGATGTGATGTGATGGATCCTGACAGCTTTGTATTTGGGATGTGAGGAGGGGGAACAGGGCTGAGAATGCCCTCTGTGGACTCTCTCATTCTCCTACCCTGAAATCCCCCATTCTGTGCTGAGAGGATCTAAGCCTACATATGAAACAGAAAGTGGCTTTGTTTTGTTATTGTGTTTATCTGTCACACCCAACAAGACTGTGCACTTAAGGTGGCAGACAGGCTCAAGAAAAATACCTCCAAGCAACCAGACTAAGGCGAGGCAGCATCTGCAGTAGAAGGACAACGGGGCTGACAGGCAGGTCTTTCCATCTAAGTCAGATTGCACACGTGACTCAGAAAAAGGAAAAGAACATCACCATCTCTAAAGTCATCCAAGTCCTCCCCATCACGATGTTTAAGACAATAAGATATTGAGGGCTAATTCTGAGTTAATCTCCCTCCACCTTTGTGGAAGCAATTGGAGGCATTTCTCTTGCCAGTGATTCTCCGCATTGACTCTCTCAAGCTTCACAACCTCAGCCAAACCCAGGAAAGCCTCAGTTCATGAGGGATTAAAATGAGCTCCTTATGAGGGACAAGCACTGCTCTAAGCCCCATCTCTTTGCATCACTGAAGAAACTGCATAATAATTATTATCATCTCTATTTTACAGATGAGAAGCTCAGTGAGCATCCTAAGGCCACCAGCAAGTCTGAGTTGAAAACTGAATCTAGATATTATGACCCCAAGCCAACTGCTCTGAGCTTATGACCTCAGTTTCTGCTTCTACAAATTCCCCTCAACACACACACACACACACACACACACACACACACACACACACACACACACAAATATAAACATACACAGAGTTCAGATGGGGTATGTCTGAAAACCTGAGGCAGAAGAAGTATGTTTGGGGAATGTACTGAAGGTCTGCTCCTTGTACTACCAAAGAAAACAGTGTACAGGGACATGAGAGTTTGCTTCAAAACCAGCAAAATCAATTTCCAGTTTGAACGCTAGGTCCTAGAGATGGAGCCACATGACAACCATGGGCAGCTCTGCATCTGAGAATAAACTAAGCTGCTGGGCCCTCTGTGGCGTGGAGGATTCTGGGGGAACCTTCCCCAGGACCTTGCTCATGTTCTCAAGCAGTGCTCTGAGCTGACCAGGAAGACACAAATAAGATGCAAAGAACAGGACTGGATGGAGCCACCTGGTTGGATATTTGTCAGGAATATAGTAGAGAGGATTCTAAAGCAAATTAATTAAATTAAACTACATAATCTTTGAACTGTCTCATGAACCTTAGGATAACATGAGAAGAAACATGTCTCTGTGTTCTTATGTAACTTTGCACATCAGGGGAGGGAACGATGGGAACAATAAGAGGGATAATAATGCATATTTATGGAGCTCTCACCATGTGCCAGGTGCTGCCATCTCTGATTATTCAAGGCTGTAACCCAGCACCATATGGACAAAGACAATGGCAAGAGGTGGAACAAGGACAGCAACAAATTAATTAACCAAGTAGGATCGGAATTCAAGTGGAGTCCAGAGGGAACTGTAATTCATTCTGGCAGCTCGCACCCTTCAACCATGCAAAGAAAGCATCAGACAAAGAAAACTTCATGAGGCTGCTTCATCACTGCCAGGGTTCCTGGCAGTTTCCATACCCAAGGGCCTGCAGGAGAAAACAGTGGTGCTGTGCAAAAGATGATGCTTCTGACCCTGATCCTGACCTGAGAGATGGGTGTGCCCTTTTCTGAACTCTCAGAGTCCACAGTGACAATCAGTAGTCATCACTATTTGTGAAAACACAAAGATCATACGGACTTTCTCCCTTGACTGTTTACGCCACAAAATTTGATGCCCTCCTAGCAGCTGACTGCTTGCCCTCCTTGGACTCTTCTCCAAGAGGCTTTCCAATTAAATCACAAGCTCCTCAAAGGCAGACCCCTGGTCCTTTTCTATGGAAAAGAAATAGTTCAATAATAAATACATGGTAAGTACTCAGTAAATGAAGAAGGAAATAGCAATCCACTCAAGTATTCTTGCCTGGGAAAGCCCATGGACAGAGGAGCCTGGCAGGCTACGGTCCATGGGGTCATAAAAGTTGGACACGACTTAGCAACTAAACCACAACCACCACCACTCAGTAAATACCCTTGGAATCAAGTGGAAAACATCCTGATGTGGAATCAGCAGCCACTTCCCCCTAATGGGTGTGTATGTGCACACTGTCTCTTGTTAGGATGGCAGCTGTGACATGTGATCCCCACCCTGGTCTGCTGTCTCATGAAGTCTCCCTTATCCCTGGTGGGTGCCCACTGGATGCAGGCCTGATGCTCTGTTTCAACAGACCCTCGCAGTCTCTTTGGGCATCGCTGTTTCCTGTCCCCTCCTCCTTGTGCCTTTTGAGTGTCCTGCTTTTCTGAAGGAGGGGAGGTCCTTTTAAATGTTAGTCAATCCTTTTCAAATGCTTCAGTCCTATAGAATTGTACTGTAGTAGCTTTCCCAGGATTCTTAAACTTCAGCAAACCTAACAATCCCCAGGGTCCACCCTGAGATGTTCTGTTTTGGACTAGGATCAGGAATCTACAGTTTCAATAAACCCCATCAGTTGATGTCTGCTGCAGGTGGTCCATGAATTACCCTTGGAGAAACACTGACTGTCTCAAAGGAATTAGAAGACAGGACCTCAGTCAGATGATTAATTATTATCATGATCCCAGAAATCAGAATTCTGAATGTGTTTCACCTCTGGGGTCCTAGAACCACTGCTAGTTTTTCAGGAGTCAGGTGTATCAACCAGAGGCTTTTATGAGAGAAAACACAAGAAAGAAGCCTTGGTTCGGTCAGAAAACTGTCCATGTTCTAAGATACCAGACTGAAAGGGAGTGAAGTCAGGAATCAATGGGAGGCAAGAAGGACAAGGAGACAAGGTAGGAAGACAGGTTTCAGGCCACAATGAAGGGGTGTCATGGTCTTGACAGCACAAGGGGTCAATGAGTTGTCCACATTGTTTGCTTTGGCTAAAACCCCGGCCCCTCTGTGGTTACATCAACAGTAACTTAAAGCAGCAATGCTTACCTGTGCTTATGTGAAGAAGGAGGGAGATCCTTAAGCAAAAATTGTGAAGTAAGTTAGGACAGTTTTCTATGTATTTCCCCTTTACTGTGGTTATCTTTATCTCTATTTTACTGTACAACCTCCACTCATCTGCTTAACAAAGTATCCAACGGTTTCAGACTCTCTTTCCTTTCTATCATCTGAATCTACTTTTCAAAAAGTATGTGTACATTTAAGGTTAAGGAGTTCATATAACTTAAAATATTACCTCTCATACAATTATCTCTTAATATGAATAGATCAAAGCTATCTATACCAAGTAATGTAATTGCAAGCCATCAATCATTTATGAGAAATATAATTTTATAAGCAATAAGAATTTCTAGTACATCTTGTACAGATATGAGACTAACATTGCTAAGAAAATTTCATGAAGCATTTGGAAACCATGTAAGCTGAGTTTTAAGCCTGCCTAGACTTCAAGCAAAGAGTAACCATGGACAAGGTTGGTTGCATGATTTATTGTGAGAGTATCCCCTTCTCCTTGACTCCCTTAGTTACCCAGGCCTGCATTAATCTAACATTTCTCGCACCATTTGTACTGAACTTTTGCTTCAGTTTCTTCCCTCCCACACTGTGAGCAACTCACAAAAAGAATCCAAGTCTGAGAAGCTGCTACATAAGACATCCCTAGACAACAATAATTTGGCATCCATCCACATATAAAAGTGACCTGTGGGAGTTGTGGGATCCCAGTAGGATACTGTGAAAACCCCGTGCAGTCTAAGAGAGAGGAAAGCCATTTTCAGAAAACGGATTGCATTCAGGAGGCTGATTCACTGACCAGGATCCTGGCTATAGATCCAGAAACCGCTCCTTATCCCCAGTGACCTGGCTACAACCCATTTGGCTTTGTTTCTGTTATCAGCCCCAAAATTCGGGGTCCCAGGAATCTTGTCCATGTGTGCCTCAGGGAATAAGGAAACAGACCCTGTGGACCCTAAGTATCCAGAGGCCACCACCAGCCTCTCTCACCCATGGTCTGAGGAACCCTGGAGAACAATAACTTAAACAACCCCACCAGACAAATGAGCCTTTGTGGAAGTACAGAAATCTAGGGGAAAGTTTCAGCACACTGTAGGAGCAAAAATCTCCCAGATTGGACCCCTGCAAGAGGGCAAGAAAAAGAGATTGGCTTTAACTGCATCACCCCTCTCCCAGGACAGCACCACCCAGCACACAAGAGCCCTTTCTCTCACCAGAGAAAGTCAGGTGTGGGAGTGAGCACCCAGCTTCCCCAGCTCTGCGAGAAGCTGCCACAGACCCCTAAGTCTCTCTCGCTGCATCCAGAGTAGGGAGTTGTGACTGGGGGTGCAGTGATGAACAGCTAGGAGATCAGCAGCCAGGGCTCAGGATGAGCCTATCAGTGGCATCGTGGACTCCATCAAGAGGCCTGCCCACGAGCCACTGGAGCCTCCATGCCTGGACATCCAACCAGCTGACCCATAAGGAACCCCAGCACTCCATGCACTCAGCCCCACACCCCTACCTCACAGCTGGCTCCCTGTGTGTGATCCCAAAGGCAGGTAGTGTGTGCTTTCACAGATAGCTAGTGAACACACACAGAAATCTGGCCTAAAGCTGACCCAAATCTGTGACTGGGGAGAGACCACAGACTTGAGCATTCAGCACCACACTAGGAAAAGGAAAAGAGAAGATGTCAACATCTAGGCTGGCTTTGCAGAATCAGGAGAAAGCACACAAGTTTAAGAATTCTGCCAAAAGAGGAGAACAAAAAGTATAGAGCAGTATATCCACAGAGAGGGTCTGAGGGTCTGAGTTATCCTCTAAATCCTGAGAAAGGTTAGTAGAAGGTTTCTCTCTCCCAAAATCAGGCAGTGAAGTTGAAAGAGAATGATGGCTACTTCAAATGTGGAGACAACACAAGACTTCAAAGAACGTGAAAAATAAAGGAAATATAACATCACATTATCAAGAAAATAATACATTGAGCAAAATGAGACGTATAACAGACTGTTGTTGTTGATCAGTCGCTAAGTCATGTCCAGTTCTGCAACCCCATGGACTGCAGCACACCAGGCTTCTCTGTCCTTCACTATCACCTGGAATTTGCTCAAACTCATGTCCATTAAGTCAGTGATTCCATCCAACCATTTCATCTTCTGTTGCCCCCTTCTCCTACCTTCACTTTTTCCAAGCCCGATCTTTTCCAATGAGTTAACTCTGTGTATCAGGTAACCAAAGCACTGAGGCTTCAGTTTCAGCATCAGTCCTTCCAATGAATATTCAAGGTTGATTTTCCTTAGGATTGACTGGTTTTATCTCCTTGTAGTTCAAGGGACTCTCAAGAGTCTTCTCTAGCACCACAGTTTGAAAGCATCAGTTCTTCAGCATTCTTTATGGTTGGTCCAATTCTCACACTCATACATGGCTACATTCAAACCATAGCTTTGTACAGACCTTTGTCAGCAAAGAGATATCTCTGCTTTTTAATATCCTGTGTAGGTTTGTCATTGCTTTTCTTCCAAGGAGCAAGCATCTTTAAATTTTAAGGCTGCAGTCACCATCTCCAGTGATTTTGGAGCACAAGAAAAGAAAATCTGTCACTGCTTTCATTTTTTCCCCACCTAATTGCCATGAAATGGTGGGACCAGATGCCATGATCTTGGTTTTTGAATGATAAGTTTTAAGCCAGCTTTATCACTCTTCTCTTCCCCCTTATCAAGAATCTCTTTAGTTCCTCTTCAGTTTCTGGCATTGAGAGTGGTATCATCTGATATCTGAGGTTGTTGATATTTCTCCTGGCAATCTTGATTCCAGCTTGTGATTCATCCAGCTCAGCATTTCACATGGTGTACTCTGCATAGAAGTTAAATAAGCAAGGTGACAATATACAGCCTTGACATACTCCTTTGACAATTTTGAACCAGTCTGTTGTTTCATGCCTGGTTCAAATCATTGCTTCTTGACTTGCATACAGGTTTTTCAGGAAACAGGTAAAATGATCTGGTATTCCCAACTCTTTAATAATTTTCCACAGTTTGTTGTGATCCACACATCAAAGGCTTCAGCAGAGTCAATGAAGCAGAAATGGATGTTTCTCTGGAATTTCGTTGCTTTTTCTATGATCCAACAAATGTTGGCAATTTGATCTCTGGTTCCTCTGTCTTCTTTAAATCCAGCTTGTACATCTAGAAGTTCTCAGATCATGTACTGCTGAAGCCCAGCTTGAAGGATTTTGAGCATTATCTTCCTAGCAAGCAGACTGAAATGAGCACAATTATATGGCAGTTTGGACATTCTTAGGCATTTTCTTTGGGATTAGAACGAAAACTGACCTTTTCCAGTCCTGTGGCCACTGCTGAGTTTTCTAAATTTATTGACATATTGACTGCAGCACTTTCACAAAATCATCTTGTAGGATGAAATAGCTCAGCTGGAATTCCATCACCTCCACTAGCTTTGTTTATAGTAATGCTTCCTAAGGCCCACTTGACTTCATAATTCAGGTGTCTGGCTCTAGGTGAGTGACCACACCACCATGGCCATCTGAGTCATTAATGCCTTTTTATATAGTTCTGTGAACTCTCGCTACCTCTTAATCTCTTCTGCTTCTGCTAGGTCTCTGCTGTTTCTGTCCTTTATTGTGCCCATCTTTAGACAGACTATTCCCTTATTATCTCTGATTTGCTTGAAGAGATCTCCTATCTCTCCATTCTATTGTTTTTCTCTATTTCTTTGCATTGTTCCCTTAAGAAGGCTTTCTCATCTCCCTTTGCTTTTCTCTGGATTCATTTGGGTGTATCTTTCTCTTTTTTCCTTTGCCTTTCACTTCTCTTTTCTCGGTAATTTGTAAGGCCTCCTCAGACAACCACTTTGCCTTCTGGCATTTCTTTTCTTTGGGATGGTTTTTGGTCACTATCTCCTGTACAATGTTCCAAACCTCTGTCCATAATTCTTCGGGCACTCTGTCTGCCAGACATAATTCCTTGAATCAAAGAGATAGAAACTATATAAAATAAAAAAACTAAACTGAAATTCTGAAGTTGAAGAATACAATGAATGAAATTAAAAAAAGGAATTGAGAGTGTCAATAGCAGAATACAGCAAGCAGAGGAAACTGTAAAGGATAATACAGGAATAATTTTAAATTAATCTAGTCAGAGGAGAACAAAGAAAGAGAATTTTAAAAGTAAAGAAAGCCTAGACAAACCATGGTACACTATTTTATAAAACTACAAGTAATTGGTGTGCTAGAACAAGAAGAGAGGGAGGAGGAAGAAAGCTTATTTAAAGAAATAACGGCTAAAAACTTCCCAAATTAAGGGGGAAATCTGGACATCCTAGTTCAAGGAGCTAATAGACCACCCCAATATGTCAATCCAAAATAAAGTGCTCCAAGACATATTATAATAAAACTATGTAAAATCAAAGACGGGGGTGGTCCTAAGATGGCAGAAGAATAGGACGGGGAGACCACTTTCTCCCCCACAAATTCATCGAAAGATCATTTGACCACTGAGCAAATACCACAAAACAACTTCTGAATGCTGACAGAGGACACCAGGCACCCAGAAAGGCAGCCCACTGTCTTTGAAAGGAGACAGGACAAAATAGAAAAGATAAAAAGAGAGACAAGAGTTCGGGATGGAGACCGTCCTGGGGAGGGAGTCTTAAAAGAGAAGTTCCCAAACACCAGGAAACCCTCTCACCAGCAGGTCTGTGGGGAGTTTTGGAATCTCAGAGGGCAACATAACCGGGAGGAAAAAATAAATCAATAAAACCCACAGATTACGTGTCTAACGGTAACTCCCAGCGGAGAAATAGCCCAGATGCTCGCGTCCGCCACCAGCAAGCGGGGGGCTGAACAGGGAGGCGCGGGCGGCATGGCTTAGGGTAAGGACCGGCCTGAATGCCCTGAGGGCAATCTCAGGGCACCACCATGAGACAGCAACCCAAACCATGGGATAGCCAGAGAGGGAGAAAAAAAAAGAGGAAAGAGAGCGAGAGAACTTTCCTGCGAAAAGCTCTAACTTAAGGCACTGCCAGCCTTCTCACAGAACAGAAGACTGAGCGAATGCCAGAGAGTTAGCCGGCTGCGGACCCCGTCTCCCACCGGAGGCAGGGAGGCAGGCGGGCAACAGCCAGAGCCGGAAGGAAAGGGGCTACCAAAGACGGTAGCTTGATACCAAGATCTTGATACCAAGACAGCATCAGCTACCAAACTGCGAGCAGGCTCCCAGTTGCTAACCAAGTCTTCCTGGGAACCTGGACCATTGTCAGGACGGTCAAGGCCGAGATCAGCTCCCCAGAAGAGACACAGGGCACACCTGAGAGGGCGCTCCCGCTGCGCACCCAGGAAACAGCTGGGACCAGAGAGGTGAAAAGATGCTCTCCCAGCTGGGAAGAGAGCGCTCACCAAACAGTTGGTCACCTGAGCTGCTCGGATCTGGGAAGGGCACAAAACACAGGCCCAACTGAGGCCTTCGTGGGGTACCCAAGAACCTGAAACTGAGCAGCGTAGATCTGGGAAGTGCACACAACCCAGGGCCCACCTTAACAGTTCCCTGGCAGAGCAACCTGGAGCCTGAGCAGTGTAGACAGAGAAAGCACACACGCCATGAGCGTGGGCAAATGCAGTGTAGCCCAGACACTGCAAGCACTCCCCGCACACGCCAGTGATATTTGTTTGCAGTGACCCTCCCTCCCCACAGCACAGTTGAACAAGTGAGCCTAAATAAGTGACCACCTTAGCCCCCTTGTGTCAGGGAAGAAATTAGATACTGAAGAGACTTGCAAACAGAGGAAGTCAAAATAAACAAAGAGGGAACAGCTTTGGAAGTGACAGGTGCAACAGAGTAAAACCCTGTAGTTAGCATTGACTGCATTGGAAGGGACCTATAGACCTAGAGAAGAAGTATACGGTGGAACAAGGAACTATCTGAAACTGAACTGACCACACGCTGCCCTCAACAGCTCCAGAGAAATTCCTAGGTATATTTTCAGTTCAGTTCACTTCAGTCGCTCAGTCATGTCCAACTCATTGCAACCCCATGAATGGCAGCATGCCAGGCCTCCCTGTCCATCACCATCTCCCGGAGTTCACTCAAACTCATGTTCATCGAGTCCGTGATGCCATCCAGCCATCTCATCCTCAGTCGTTCCCTTCTCCTCCTGCCCTCAATCGCTTCCAGCATCAGAGTCTTTTTCAATGAGCCAACTCTTGTCATGAGGTAGCCAAAGTATTGGAGTTTCAGCCTCAGCATCAGCCCTTCCAATGAACACCCAGGACTAATCTTCAGAATGGACTGGTTGGATCTCTCTGCACTCCAAGAGACTCCCAAGAGTCTTCAACAACACCACAGTTCAAAAGCATCAATTCTTCAGTGCTCAGCTTACTTCACAGTCCAACTCTCACATCCATACATGACCACAGGAAAAACCATAGCCTTGACTAGAAGGAACTTTGTTGGCAAAGCAGTATCTCTGCTTATAATGTGCTATCTAGGTTGGTCATAACTTTCCTTCCAAGTAGTAAGTGTCTTTTAATTTCATGGCTGCAACCACCATCTGCAGTGATTTTAGAGCCCCCAAAATAAAATCTGACACTGTTACCACTGCTTCCCCATCTATTTCCCATGAAGTGATGGGACCGGATGCCATGATCTTCATTTTCTGAATGTTGAGCTTTAAGCCAACTTTTTCACTCTCCTCTTTCACTTTTATCAGGAGGTTTTTCAGTTCCTCTTCACTTTCTGCCATAAGGGTGGTGTCATCTGCATATCTGAGGTTGCTGATATTTCTTCCAGCAATCTTGATTCCAGCTTGTGTTTCTTCCAGTCCAGCATTTCTCATGATGTACTCTGCATAGAAGTTAAATAAGCAGAGTGACAATATACAGCCTTGATGGACTCCTTTTCCTATTTGGAACCAGTCTGTTGTTCCATGTCCAGTTCTAACTGTTGCTTCCTGACCTATATATAGCTTCCTCAAGAGGCTGGTCAGGTGGTCTGGTATTCCCATCTCTTTCAGAATTTTCCACAGTTTATTGTGATCCACACAGTCAAAGGCTTTGGCATAGTCAATAACACAGAAGTAGTTGTTTTTCTGGAGCTCTCTTCCTTTTTCCATGATCCAACAGATGTCAGCAAATTGATCTCTGGTTCCTCTGCCTTTTCTAAAACCAGCTTGAACATCTGGAAGTTCACGGTTCATGTATTGCTGAAGCCTGGCTTGAGGATGTTAAGCATTACTTTACTAGCGTGTGAGATGAGTACAATTGTGCGGTAGTTTGAGCATTCTTTGGCATTGCCTTTCCTTGCGATTGGAATGAAACCTGACCTTTTCCAGTCCTGTGGCCACTTCTGAGTTTTCCAAATTTGCAGGCATATTGAGTGCAGCTCTTTCACAGCATCATCTTTCAGGATTTGAAATAGCTCAACTGGAATTCCATCACCCCTCCAGCTTTGTTTGTAGTGATGCTTTCTAATGCCCACTGGACTTCACATTCCAAGATGTCTGGCTCTAGGTGAATGATCACACCATCGTGAATATCTTGGTTGTGAAGATCTTTTTTGTAGTTCTTCTGTGTATTCTTGCCACCTCTTCTTAATACCTTCTGCTTCTGTTAGGTCCATACCATTTCTGTCCTTTATCGAGCCCATCTTTGCATGAAATGTTCCCTTGGTATCTCTAATTTTCTTGAAGCAATCTCTAGTTTTTCCCATTCTGTTTCTTTCCTCTATTTCTTTGCATTGATCGCTGAAGAAGGCTTTCTTATCTCTTCTTGCTATTCTTTCAAATTCTGCATTCAGATGCTTATATCTTTCCTTTTCTCCTTTGCTTTTCATTTCTCTTCTTTTCACAGCTATTTGTAAGGGCTCCTCAGACAGCCATTTGGGTTTTTTGCATTTCTTTTCCATGGGGAAGATCTTGATCCCTGTCTCCTGTATAATGTCACGAACCTCATTCCATAGTTCATCAGGCACTCTGTCTATCAGATCTAGTCCCTTAAATCTATTTTTCACTTCCACTGTATAATCATAAGGGATTTGATTTAGGTCATGCCTGAATGGTCTAGTGGTTTTCCCTTCTTTCTTCAATTTCAGTCTGAATTTGGCAATAAGGAGTTCATGATCTGAGCCACAGTCAGCTCCCAGTTTGTTTTTGCTGACTGTATAGAGCTTCTCCATCTTTGGCTGCAAAGACTATAATCAATCTGATTTTGGTGTTGATCATCTTGTGATGTCCATGTGTAGAGTCTTCCTTTGTGTTGTTGGAAGAGGGTGTTTGCTATGACCAGTGTGTTCTCTTGGCAAAACTCTATTAGCCTTTGCCCTGCTTCGTTCCGTACTCCAAGGCCAAATTTGCCTGTTACTCCAGGTGTTTCTTGACTTCCTATTTTGCATTCCAGTCCCCTATAATGAAAAAGACATCTTTTTGAGTGTTAGTTCTAAAACGTCTTGTAGGTCTTCATAGAACCGTTCAACTTCAGCTTCTTCAGCATTACTGGTTTTGGCATAGGCTTGGATTACCATGATATTGAATGGTGTGCCTTGGAAACGAACAGAGATCATTCTGTCGATTTTGAGATTGCATCCAAGTCCTGCGTTTTGGACTCTTTTGTTGACCATGATGGCTACTCCATTTCTTCTAAGGGATTCCTTTCCACAGTAGTAGATATAATGGTCATCTGAGTTAAATTCATCCATTCCAGTCCATTTTAGTTCACTGATTCCTAGAATGTCGACATTCACTCTTGCCATCTCCTGTTTGACCACTTCCAATTTGCCTTGATTCATGGACCTACATCCAACTTTCTATGCACTATTGCTCTTGCTTCTATCACCAGTCACATCCACAACTGGGTATTGTTTTTGCTTTGGCTCCATCCCTTTATTCTTTCTGGAATTATTTCTCCACTGATCTCCAGAAGCATATTGGGCACCTACTGACCTGGGGAGTTCCTCTTTCAGTATCCTATCATTTTGCCTTTTCATACTGTTTATGGGGTTCTCAATGCAAGAATATTGAAGTGGTTTTCCATTCCCTTCTCCAGTGGACCACATTCTGTCAGAATATATTGATATTTGTTTTGCAGATATATTTTACTATTATCGTTTTTAAATTTTTAAAATTTTTTTATTTTTAAGTTCCTTATTACTCCTTTAACTTTCATTTTTAAAACCTACTATTACCTTGAAAAACAAAAGACCCTATTTTTAAAGCAAATTTCATATATATATTTTTATAATTTTTGCAGTTTTGTTTTGTTTCTAATTCTAAATCTCCAGCAATGCAGGAACATAACCCTGAGCATTAAAATACAGGCGACCAAAAGTCTCATCAAACCCATAGACACCTCAGAACTCACCAATGGACACTTCATTGTGCTCCAGAGAGAAGAGATCCAGCTCCACCCACTAGAACACAAAAGCAAGCTTCCCTAATCAGGAAACCTTGACAAGACACTAGTCCAACCCCACCAACAGGGAGGAACCTCCACAATAAAGAGGAACAACAAACTTCCAGCATACAGAAAGCTACCCAAACACAGCAACCTAAACAAGATGAAAAAGCAGAGAAATATTTAGCAGGTAAAGGAACATGATAAAAGCCCACCAAACCAAACAAAAGAGGAGGAGATACGGAGTCTACCTGAAAAAGAATTCAGAATAATGACAGTAAAAATGATCCAAAATCTTGAAAACAAAATGGAGTTACAGATAAATAGTCTGGAGACAAGGACTGAGAAAATACAAGAAAAGTTTAACAAGGCTCTAGAAGAAATAAAAAGAGTCAATCAATAATGAATAATGCAATAGCTGAGATCAAAAACACTCTGGAGGGAACCAACAGTAGAATAACCGAGGCAGAAGATAGGATAAGTGAGGTGGAAGATAGAATGGTGGAAGTAAATGAAGCAGAGAGGAAAAAGAAAAAAAAAAATTAAAAGAAATGAGGACAACCTCAGGGACCTCTGGGACAATGTTAAATGCCCCAACATTCAAATCATAGGAGTCCCAGAAGACAAAGACAAAAAGAAAGGCCATGAGAAAATACTTGAGGAGATAATAGCTGAAAACTTCCCTAAAATGGGGAAGGAAAGAGCCACCCAAGTCCAAGAAACCCAAACAGGATAAACCGAAGGCAAAACACCCCAAGATACATATTAATCAAATTAATGAAGATCAAACACAAAGAACAAATATTAAAAGCAGCAAGGGAAAAACAACAATTAACCCACAAGGGAATCCCCATAAGGATAACAGATGATCTTTCAGTAGAAACTCTTCAAGCCAGAAGGGAATGGCAAGACATACTTAAAGTGATTAAAGAGAAAAAACTACAGCCCAGATTACTGAACCCAGCAAGGATCTCATTCAAATATGAAGGAGAAATCAAAAGCTTTACAGACAAGCAAAAGCTGAGAGAATTCAGCAACACCAAACCAGCTCTCCAACAAATGCTAAAGGATCTTCTCTAAACAGGAAACACAGAAAAGATGTATAAACTCGAACTCAAAACAACAAAGTAAATGGCAACGGGATCATACTTATCAATAATTACCTTAAACGTAAATGGGTTGAATGCCCCAACCAGAAGACAAAGACTGGCTGAATGGATACAAAAGCAAGACCCCTATATATGCTGTCTACAAGAGATCCACCTCAAATCTAGGGACACATACAGACTGAAAGAGAAGGGCTGGGAAAAGATTTCACACAAATGGAGACCAAAAGAAAGCAGGAGTAGCAATACTCAAATCAGATAAAATAGACTTTGAAATAAAGGCTGTGAAAAGAGACAAAGAAGGACACTATATAATAATCAAAGGATCAATCCAAGAAGATTTAACAGTTATAAATATATATGCAGCCAACATAGGAGCACACAATAATGGCAAATGCTAACAAGCATGAAAGGGGAAATTAATAGCAACACAGTAATAGTGGGAGACTTTAATACTCCACTTATACCTATGGACAGATCAACTAAACAGAAAATTAGCAAGGGAACACAAACTTTAAATGATACAAGGAACCAGTTAAACCTAATTGATATCTGTGGGACATTTCACCCTAAAACAATGAATTTCACCTTTTTCTCAAGTGCACACAGAACATTCTCCAGGATAGATCACATCCCGGGCCATAAATCTAGCCTTGGTAAATTAAAAAAAAAAAAATCTGAAATCATCTTGAGCATCTTTTCTGATCACAATGTGGTAAAATTAGATGTCAACTACAGGGGGCGGAAAACTATTAAAAATACAAACATATGAAGGCTAAACAACACACTTCTGAATAACCAACAAATCACAGAATAGATCAAAAATGAAATTAAAATATGCATAGAAATGAATGAAAATGAAAACACAACAACCCAAAACTTATGAGATTCAGCAAAAGCAGTGCTAAGGGGAAAGTTCATAGCAATACAAGCCTACCTCAAGAAACAGAGGAGAAATCAAATAAATAACCTAACTCTACACCTAAAGCAACCAGAAAAGGAAGAAATGAAGAACCCCAGGGTTAGTAGAAGGAAAGAAATCACAAAAATAGGGCAGAAATAAATGCAAAAGAAACAAAAGAGACCATAGCAAAAATCAACAAAGCTAAAAGCTGATTCTTCAAGAAGATAAATAAAACTGAAAACAATTAGCCAGGCTCATCAAGAAACAAAGGGAGAAGAATCAAATCAAAATTAGAAATGAAAATGGAGAAATCACAACAGACACACAGAAATACAAAGGATCATAAGAGACTACTATCAGCAATTATATGCCAATAAAATGGACAACTTGGAAGAAATGGAGAAATTCTTAGAAAAATTTAACTTTCCAAAACTGAACCAGGAAGAAACAGAAAATCTTAACAGACTCATCACAAGCACGGAAATCGAAAACGTAACCAGAAATCTTCCAACAAACAAAAGCCCAGGACCAGATGGCTTCACAGCTGAATTCTACCAAAAATGTAAAGAAGAGCTAACACCTATCCTACTCAAACTCTTCCAGAAAATTGCAGAGGAAGGTAAACTTCCAAAGTCATTCTATGAGGCCACCATCACCCTAAAACCAAAACCAGACAAAGATGCCACCAAAAAAGGAAACTATAGGCTAATCACTGATGAACATAGATGCAAAAATCCTTAACAAAATTCTAGCAAAAAGAATCCAACAACATATTAAAAAGATCATACATCATGATGACCAAGTGGGCTTTATCCCAGGGAATGCAAGGATTCTTCAATATTCACAAATCAATCAATGTGATATACCACATTAACAAAAGATTAAAAACCACATGATTATCTCAATAGATGCAGAGAAAGCCTTTGACAAAATTCAACATCCATTTATTATAAAAATCCTCCAGAAAGCAGGCACAGAAGGAACATACCTCAACATAATAAAAGCCATATATGATAAACCCACAGCAAACATTACCCTCAATGGTGTAAAATTGAAAGCATTTCTCCTAAAGTCAGGAGCAAGACAAGGGTGCCCACTCTCACCACTGCTATTCAACATGGTTTTGGAAAGTTTTGGCCACAGCAATCAGAGAAGAAAAAGAAATAAAAGAAATCCAGATTGGAAAAGAAGAAGTAAAACTCTCACTGTTTGCAGATGACATGAACTTCTACGTAGAAAACCTTAAAGACTCCACCAGAAAATTACTACAGCTAGTCAATGAATACAGTAAAGTCACAGGATATAAAATTAACACACAGAAATCTCTTGCATTCCTACACACTAACAATGAGAAAACAAAGAGAAATTAAGGAAACAATTCCATTCACCACTGCAACAGAAAGAATAAAATACTTAGTAATAAATCTACCTGAAGAAACAAAAGACCTATATATAGAAAACTATAAAACACTGATGAAAGAAATCAAAGAGGACACAAAGAGATGGAGAAATATACCACGTTCATGGATTGGAAGAATCAATATAGTGAAAATGAGTATACTACCCAAAGCAATTTATAGATTCAACGCAACCCCTATCAAGCTACCAATGGTATTTTTCAGAGAGTTAGAACAAATAATTTCAAATTTTGTATGTAATTACCAAAAAAAAAAAAAAAAACGCAAATAGCCAAAGCTATCTTGAGAAAGAAGAATGGAACTGGAGGAGCCAACCTGCCTGACTTCAGGCTATACTACAAACCAATAGCCATCAAGACAGTATGGTACTGGCACAAAGACAGAAACATAGATCAATGGAACAAAATAGAAATCCCAGAGATAAATCCACACACCTATGGACACCTGATCTTTGACAAAGGAGGCAAGAATATACAACGGAGAAAAGACAATCTCTTTAATAAGTGACGCTGGGAAAACTGGTCAACTACTTGTAAAAGAATGAAACTACAACACTTTCTAACCATTCACAAAAATAAATTCAAAATGGATTAAAGATCTAAATGTAAGACCAGAAACTATATAAAACTCCTAGAGGAAATCATAAGCAAAACACACTCTGACATAAATCATAGCAGGATTCTCTATGACCCACCTCCCAGAGTAAAGGAAATGAAAGTAAAAATAAACAAATGGGACCTAATTAAACATAAAAGCTTTTGCACAATGAAGGAAACTGTAAGCAAGGTGAAAAGGCAGCCTTCAGAATCGGAGAAAATAATAGCAAATGAAGCAACTAACAACTAATCTCAAAAATATACAAGCAAATCCTGCAGCTCAATTCCAGAAAAATAAATGACCCAATCAACAAGTGGGCCAAAGAACTAAACAGACATTTCTCTGAAGAAGACATATAGATGGCTAAAAAGACATGAAAAGATGCTCAACATCACTCATTATCAGAGAAATGCAAATCAAAACTACAGTGAGGTACCATCTCACACTGGTCAGAATGGCTGTGATCCAAAAGTCTACAAGCAATAAATGCTGGAGAGGGTGTGGAGAAAAGGGAACTCTCTTACACTGTTGGTGGGAATGCAAACTAGTATAGCCACTATGGAGAACGGTGTGGCGATTCCTTAAAAACTGGAAACAGAACTGCCATATGACCCAGCAATCCCATTGCTGGGCATACACACTGAGGAAACCAGAATTGAAAGAGACACGTGTACCCCAATGTTCATAGCAGCACAGTTTATAATAGCCAAGACATGGAAACAACCTAGCTGTCCATCAGCAGATGAATGGATAAGAAAGCTGTGGTACATATACACAATGAAATATTACTCAGCTATTAAAAAGAATGCATTTTAATCAGTTCTAATGAGGCAGATGAAACTGGAGCCTATTATACAGAGTGAAGTAAATCAGAAAGAAAAACACCAATACAGTATATTAACACATATATAGGGAATTTAGAAAGACGGTAACGATGACCCTATATGCAAGACAGCAAAAGAGACACAGATGTAAAGAACAGACTTTTGGACTCTGGGAGAAGGCGAGGGTGAGATGATTTGATAGAATAGCACTGAAACATGTATATTATCATATGTGAAATAGATCACCACTCCAGATTTGATGCATGAAGCAGGGTGCTCAGGGCTGGTGCACTGGAATGACCCTGAGGGATGGGATGGGGAGGGAGGTGGGTGGAAGGGTCAGGATGGGGAACACATGTACACCCATGGCTGATTCACGTGAATGTATGGCAAAAACCACCACAATATTGCAAAGTAATTAGCCTCCAATTAAAATAAAAATAAATAAAATCAAAGATGAAGAATTTTAAAAGCAGCAAGAGAAAAAAAATCTCTTATTCAAGAAAACCTCCATAAGGCTATCAGTGGATTTCCTAGCAGAACTCTTTCAGGCCGGAGAGTGTGGTATGATATATTCAAAGTTCCAAAAAAAAAAAAAAAAAATCCACAAAACCCTGTGAACCAAGAATACCTCACCCAGTTAAGTTGTCCTTCAGAAATGAAAGTGAGATAATATCAGCCCCAGTCAGGATTATATCAAAGCCAAATGCAATGGTATTCTTTGAATATACTGAGCATACCCTGGATCTCAGAGTATTATACGGCCCCCAATTTTTTTTTAATACTGTGGCCATGGATAATGACAGGGCCACTAATTCAGAGTAGTATGTACCCTCTAAGCATTTTCCTCAATGATCTGGAGGGTTTTGAAGCTACAGGTGCCCAGCTTCCCTCCAGACTTACTGAATCAGAATATTTGAAGGTACACTTCAAAAGCCCACTAGAATTTTTATGAAATAGAGAAAGAAAAATGAAAGCCACTGATCCAACAGATGTTAAATGACACATTTGGGGACTTTTTACTTGGAGGCATTATGTGGAACAAGGATTGGTGATTTGGGAGGGATTCCGGTGTTGGAAAATCAAACAAATTCTCTAACCACTGAGTTACTTAACATAACCTCATAACCTGCCAATGGTGTACATGACTTCTTGGGAAGCCTCTCAGAAGTTGCAGTCAATAATCCATGATGATTCTGCAAAAACGTTAAGAAACAAAACACTCCTTGATTGTCAAGGACATTATCAAAAATGCCTTGAAGAGTTCTCTGCTCTGTCTCACAGTGCCACCATCTACAGCCCTGATCTGATTACTTGGAACGTGGAATTCACAAGCAATATCCATTTTGATGTATCTGCACTTGCTTATTAGATTGAGGAACCTGGCACTATAACCGTATCTAAACATTCAGCATTGAACATTCAGCAAATAACTAGACAGAAGGGAAGAATGTAAATGACTAAGCATGTGCTGAATGAAGCAAATGTCCAGACAAGGTGGATGAAAAAGACTAGTGGAGTTTCTGGTATTAATACTGTTGATAGAGCATTATGTGAAAGTTAACTGACCATTTCTATAGAGGTTTACTCAAACTAGAACTACTGCACTCTAACTGGAGTGCTCTTCTCCCCTCTCTTTCTCATGACTACTATCCTAAATAGAAACATTTCCATCTTTCCCACCACTCTCACCCTCCTAGAGTTCATCTCCTTCAAGCATATAGCCTATTGTATTTTCCACAGATGGGTAGACCTGCTCTTCTTCTATGTGACTTTGCCTCTCACCTACTAAGAGACCTATTTATTTCTCAACCCCTTCTTGAAGTTAGGTGGGCACTGAGATTGATTTGACCAATCAAATACATGAAAAATGACATTTTACCACTGCCAGGATCACCCTTAACTATTCTAACTTTGTGATTTTTGGCAGTCAGACACCATGTAAAAAGCATGACAACTGCTTTGTGAGAAATCTGTGAAAGTAATCAGACTGGGTCAAAGATGGAGTCACTCATGTTAAGTCTGATGATGAGACCCCCATATAGCAAGAAAAAGAGGCCAGGATCACCAAGACATTAGTCGTGTGAGTGTGGAAGCCGTCTTGGAAGTAAACCCTCAATGCCCAGCCATCCCGGCTGATAACATGTGGATCGGAGATGCCTGTCCAGCCAAACCCACCCCATTCCTAACCCTTGAAATCAAGGAACAAATGAACGCCTGTTTTAAGGCACTAAGTGAAGGAGAGAAGAGTAAGACATTCTAGAATATGCCTCTTTGGCATAAAAATAATTTTTGAGCTGAGAATTTTTGAGAAAGAGCAGGGTAGAAGCTCTGAAAACAAGACGGAAGTTAAATTTTTAAGGGAAAGTTGCATTTATAAAGGAAACTTCCATTTGTAAGAGTCTCCTCTGTACCAGGAATATAAGAATGACTAAATCACAAGATAATCTTGTCAGTCGAGAAGGTGCCTACTTAAACCTTATATGACAAACCTTACCCTTCTTTACAGTGCTTTTCTTGGAAACCTCCCATAACTGCACTCCCCCTCCCCTTATCCCTCAACAGGTCTCTTTTCTCTTTAGCTGAATATGGTATTTAAATTGGTGGCTGGGGCTCAATTTCCCTGGGTCTCTCCTGAGTATATGTGAGATACACCAGTTATTAAACTATTTGCTTTTCTCTTATTAATCTGTTTTTTATTATGGTGGTCTCAGCCAAGAACAGAATGGTTAGAGGGAAAAATACTTTCCTGTCTTATAAGGGGAATAAAACACTTAACACAACACTCAAATTACTCAAGTATTTACTTATTTATTGTCAATCTTCCTCCACTAGAATATAAGCTCTAATCAAGCCATGGCCTTTTCTGTCTTATTTGTCACTGTGTGCACAGTGTCTGAAATAAAGTAGGTGCTGAATAAATTTTGTTAAATTATTATTAAATGCATTTTCTCCCTGGAGACTCTGAAGACTCCCTAATAATGTACTTTGGCTGATATTCTGGTTGTGCCAGTTCTTCTTTCATTTTTATTAGAAGCATTCATCTTTTTGAGGAAATACATGTCACCCAGAGTCCAGAAAAGATATTGGCAATGCAGCATCATCATACTGATCAGCTGCAATTTCCAAAAGCAGAATCAAGAGAGGCATTTCCTTTGGGACTCCCCCAGCACTGAAATTTTCAATATAGTTCCTGAGCTCCCACCAGTGTCACAAAACAAAATTTAAAAATTTTTAAACATTATTTCCTCTCTGGCCACTGCAATGGCTGATGTGAAGCCATACAAAGGAAGTGAACTTCATGTGTTAACTGGAGAGACAGTATGCCCTTCAAGGAAAAGGAAGAGACTTTATGAGAAACAACCAGCAAGAACTTAGGTTCAGGCTTTATTATGTTTTCAAGGTCCTCACAGTCCTACACTGATTTGATTATCCCAGCATTGTATGGTTTTCTCCATTGACTGGCTGATATGGAAATCTGCTCATGTCTTCCTTTTCATACAATAAAAACTCTAAGAACTCCAGTGCTTTTACATCTCCTAGCATAAGTAAAAGCCATTCTCTGCTTTAGCATAGTTATGCACCAAATATGTTTTTTTTTTTCAAAAATACTTTCTCTACTTCTATAAGCTGCCAATAGCAATAGACTCCTTTTGTCTGTCTACAAAGTAGCTAAGAACCTTAAATGGCAAACATACCATTGCTTTGCCAAAAAAAAAAAAAGCAAAATCTGTTTCTTCCTAAATATCAGGAGTTCATTTTCCCCAGCACAGTATGGCAAGCAGTCACAGACAGAGATACACTGTCCCATGCTCTGCACGGATTGCTGTGGGTAGATGAATGTACATGTCTTACATACAACCATCAGCCCTAGAGAAAAAGATTGATGATGGCAGTAAGAATGTTAGCAAGCCTTTGTTTGCCCGTCTCTGTTTTATAAGTTTTCTTCATGCTTCTCCCTTCCCTTACAGAGCATTGTAAACATATTTGGCACATAGGGTTTTGTCAAGGCTTTGCAGATTTTTCCTTAAATAGAAGTTATTCATCTCTTCTCATAATTCTCTGTAAAATTTGCAGCATTTTAAGATTTACTCTTTAAGGTACTTAAGATTTACTCTTTAAGGTGTACAGGATACTCACTAGTGGAGATTCACATTGCTGGAATGTTAGAATTTTCTACCTCAGTATTTGACAACTGTATTTGTGAGTGTTTTCAGCTCCATTTCCAAGTTTTTTTAATTTATTTATTTTTAACTGAAGGATAATTGCTTTACAGTACTATGTTGGTTTCTACCAAACACCAACACAAATCAACCATAAGTTCACCCATGCTTTTCTCCATTTTAAAACATACCATCCTCAATCCAAGGTGCAAACGATCATACAGATTAAGTGAGTCCAATTTGCACCTTCTGCCAGTATCACCATGATACCAGCCTTCCTACCACACCTGAGCAACACTGGCAACCTAAGCAATCCTCCATAGCTCCCGGCTTGGAGGCAAAGAGAGATTCTCGAGGTTGTGCTCAAACAAAATGAAACTATTAAAGAGTAAAATACTGGAGCTGTTTCTGATTGTAGAAAGATGACGGGATCAACAACAAGAGATTCTGACACTGACTTTGATCACAATTTTGAAAAGTCCTCTTTTCCTCCTCTAAAGTAATATCATCACATGATGGTTATTAAGATCATGAAGAAAACCCAGGAACAAAGCAAGGCTAAGAATCCATTAGAGTCAGTTGCTGCTGCTGCTAAGTCACTTCAGTCGTGCCCTACTCTGGCGACCCCATGGACTGCAGCCCACCAGGCTCCTGCGTCCATGGGATTTTCCAGGCAAAAGTACTGGAGTGGGGTGCCATTCCCTTCTCCAATTAGAGTCATAGTGAGCTCATATTTTCAGTAATAACCCTGCACCCAACTATCCAGGATCTGTCTATAGGCTTGCTCCTTTTGATAGCAGAACTTGACATCTACATTTCCATAACATAGGAGACCAGTGTTCAGATTGTATCTGCAGTTGTTGCAGAAGTTTCACAAAAAGGGGGGAAAAATTAAAATTGCTGAATAAGAGAGGGAACAATCATACTAAACCATTACTCAGAGTAAAGACACGGCTGCAGAACTGAGGACAGAAGAAAGAACTTCCAGGGAGACTTAACAACCATCAGGGATTTTATAGGAGGTTTTCCAGGGCAGCAGAGGTTCCTGACTCAAGAACAAAACATCATCAGCTTAAACATGGAAAAGAAGAACTTTAATCCTTCCATGGTGTGAACCACCTAGAATCAAAAAATTTAAGAAAACCAGGTTTGTTTAGATGAGCGATAATGCCATTACTAACATCTATCAATATAACATTGGAAATTAATACCATTCCTCTGTGCGTGTGTGTGCTAAGTCAGTTCAGTCATGTCCAGCTCTGTGCAACCCAATGGACTGTAGCCTGCCAGGCTCCTCTGTCCAAGGGATTCTCCAGGCAAGAATAGTGTAGTGGACTACCATGCCTTCCTCCACAACACCTTCACTTGTTATCATTCAAGTTTACGTAGTATAGTAATTCTCATTCCATTAAATAGGTACATTCCTTCTCAGCCAGTCCTTTTTATTATCTTCATAAAGTCATAAGCCTTTAAAACCCCTAGATATCTCATGTCCAAGGTAAGAAGGTTAGGTAAATAATATTTCTTAGATACTGCTGTCCTTACAAGGAGTCTTTATATCTACCAAGAACTTGCTACCTCTCACCTATAATACTCACCCTGGTGTATGAGTCACAGGTGCCATTTTAACTCCCACAAATCTACAAAAGAACAAAGATCACAGATTGAACATTTCTGTCCATTCCTTTCTCAATGCACAAGTCTAACTGAAGCACTATCCATCTACTGATCAGGTACACAAAGAAATAGATGCCACCTAGTGTTCATAGGCTCAAGTGCATCCCAATTCTACTCGAGTCTAGTTCCATTTGGGATTATCCAGATATAGGAATGACAAAGGTACCCTGATGTATTACACGGAAAGAAAATTTAACATATCATGGTGCTAGTTTTTCCATTAACTAGCTGATTTATGTTGGACAAAACTCCCAGGTGTCTTGAATCAGTGGCTCTTCACAACCTCTTTTAAGTAACAGGCTCTATTTCAGTTCTGACTAATGCAAAGCCACCTATGGAAATTTAAACTTTTACACTGAAGTCTTGATTTAGAGCAGAACCAAATTCCAGAAAGCCAAACAACACTTTCTGAGGCTAACCTGTGATGTATATTGACTCCACTCTGTAAAGAAGAATGTTTTCTCCATTAATTAACAGACATGGACTTGAGACACAAGTACACATTAGATCATTCTATAGGCAATGGCTTATCATCACATATAGTAAGGAATAAAAGAAGTAAAGACAGGGTGACCATAACTCTTGGTGTTTTTTAAAAGACCCCTAACAATTCATTGTTAAAAGCATGAGAGCTGCTTACACTTCTGTCTGATAGTTGGAAGTAGATATAAAAAATGTTCTCCGGTCTTATGTACTAGAGGGGGTCTGTAAAACTTCTTTTCACTAGAACACATGACAATTGTTCACAAAATCTCTCCCCAAAGAAAAATGAATGGAAAATACAACAACATGTGATGCCTGCTAAATCTTATTTCCTACTCTCTTTGACTTTTTAGATCATGTTCTCTTCTCCTCAAATAAGTCTGAAAGCCTAAAGGTGGTCAGGTTTGTGTCCAGTAGTGTATGAAGACAGACAGAAATATCCTATTCAGGAAATCTGTCTGTGACCCAAGAGACCTGAAATTGATCCTGCCTCTTGGTACATGAGACCTGGGTGAACAGGATATTGGACATTGACCTTCAGAAGTATAAACTCACATTCGTCTCATGTGGACTAACTCTACAGAATGTGATGAACCCTTTACATTAACAGTGTGGAAAGTCTATAAACCCACAAAGGAGATTTTGTGCTTTGTGTATTTTTTCTCTCTTCCATAGCTTCCTGGTATGGAAATTGTTCCTAATAATTTGCAACAAGCCCTTCAGCCGACAACAAGCCAAGCTTATCTTGATGTAGGTTGAGCTTCTCTGTCTGCCAGGGCTATCCCACATGTCAATTAAAGTTGCTTATTATGAGGGTTTTTGTCCTTATCTACCTTGTGTGGAGGCCAATCTCTTCAGGTAACTGAAGCAGGTTCTGTCATCTCTGAAGACTTAAGAGCTGCTATGCAGTTGGCCTCTCCACATTTCCTGGCTCTGAACTTTCCTGGTGTCAATCACCAGCTTTTCTTCAAAATCAGGCTTCAGATCCAGTTCCTCTGTGTCATTCTGTCTTTAATCCCATCTAGGATCAATTCTGTCTCTTTAAGAATGAGTGAGATTTCATTTCTCTGAAATGGTTTAGGTACCAAATGGACTTGATGGCAGACTTGATGGCCTTCCTGCCTTCTTCCCTCTTTTTTCAAGTTAAATAGCCCAAATAATCTGTATTCACTTTTCTCTGCCCTATTTTCTTCTGCTTTCATTTAAATCTTCTTATATCCTGTCATTGTACAGTGTGGATTCTAAAGTCAGATACACTTGGGCAGTAAATGAAAATGAGATCAGTGTTTCACTTCCAAACGTTTCATTTCTGCATATCATACCATATAACCAATACATGTTACTTTGTTAACCCCAGCAGAAATATGGCAGTGCCAGGAGAGCCTACAGGCCATTGTGACTTTACATTCCTTTCTTGCTACGCTTAGTCATCATCCTTTATGTCACTGCCATGGGTTTTGCATCCCACGACATGCTGGAAACTGTCACACTCATTCTCACAGTGTCCTTGTCACTATGAACAGGGAATGGGTGGCCCTTACCTGATACTTGGTATATTATCAAGGACATAGAGTATCAGAGATTACTCTTTCAAGCTGTTACTATTTTGATTTTGTGATGTCAATAATCTAAAGGATCATTTTATTAGAAAGGCTAAGGGTTTTCACATTTATGACCTATTTCGTTCTCATAGCCTCACTTTGATGTAGGCTGAATAAGGCAACATATTATTGTCAACTTTTTACAAATGCAAAAATTAAGACTCAGAGCAATTAATGATTTGCTATTGTCTACCAGTAGAAATTTCCACAGTTTATTGTGATCCACACAGTCAGAGGCTTTGGCATAGTCAATAAAGCAGAAATAGATGTTTCTCTGGAACTCTCTTGTTTTTCCCATGATCCAGCAGATGTTGGCAATTTGATCCCTGGTTCCTCTGCCTTTTCTAAAACCAGCTTGAACATTAGGGAGCTCACTGTTCACATATTGCTGAAGCCTGGCTTAGAGAATTTTGAGCATTACTTTACTAACATAAAAGAGATGGGAATACCAGACCACCTAACCTGCCTCTTGAGAAATCTTTATGCAGGTCAGGAAGCAACAATTAGAACTGGACATGGAACAACAGACTGGTTCCAAATAGGAAAAGGAGTACGTCAAGGCTGTATATTGTCACCCTGTTTATTTAACTTCTATGTAGAGTACATCATGAGAAATGCTGGACTAGAAGAAACACAAGCTGGAATCAAGATTGCCGGGAGAAATATCAATAACCTCAGATATGCAGATGACACCACTCTTATGGCAGAAAGTGAAGAGGAACTAAAAAGCCTCTTGATGAAAGTGAAAGAGGAGAGTGAAAAAGTTGGCTTAAAGCTCAACAGTCAGAAAACAAAGATCATGGCATCTGGTCCCACCACTTCATGGGAAATAGATGGGGAAACAGTGGAAACAGTATCAGACTTTATTTTGGGTAGCTCCAAAATCACTGCAGATGGTGACTGCAGCCATGAAATTAAAAGACGCTTACTCCTTGGAAGAAAAGCTAGGACCAACCTAGACAGTATATTCAAAAGCAAAGACATTACTTTGCCGACTAAGGTCCATCTAGTCAAGGCTATGGTTTTTCCTGTGGTCATGTATGGATGTGAGAGTTGGACTGTGAAGAAGGCTGAGTGCTGAAGAATTGATGCTTTTGAACTGTGGTGTTGGAGAAGACTCTTGAGAGTCCCTTGGACTGCAAGGAGATCCAAGAGAGTCCCTTGGACTGCAAGGAGATCCAACCAGTCCATTCTGAAGGAGATCAGCCCTGGGATTTCTTTGGAAGGAATGATGCTAGAGCTGAAACTCCAGTACTTTGGCCACCTCATGCAAAGAGTTGACTCATTGGAAAAGACTCTGATGCTGGGAAGGATTGGGGGCAGGAGGAGAAGAGGACGACAGAGGATGAGATGGCTGGATGGCATCACAGACTCAATTAACGTGAATTGGAGTGAACTCCAGGAGTTGGTGATGGACAGGGAGGCCTGGCGTGCTGCAATTCATGGGGTCGCAAAGAGTCGGACACGAACGGGCAACTGAACTGAATTGAACTTAACTGAACCAGTAGAAATGCAAATAAGAACTCAGATTTTACAATTTTTTACCTAGGAATCATTGTTCTATACCAGCGTTTTCCAGTTTTGTTCAGTGCGAACTCTGAGGGTTTCTGGAAGCTTACTCAGTGACTTACCACAAGGGAAAGAGGAGGCCAAGTAGCCAGTGCTTTATGCCCCAGCCCCTGCTTTGATCAAGGTAGGTCTACATGTATCTATTTTATCACTTGGGTTTCTGTTCAATCTTCAGTTTGAAAGATTTCCGCTTAGAAATATATACATTCTTTGAAAAAGAACATGAAGATAGTAGGGCCATGAAGGGCCCATGAAGGCCATGAAGAAAAACTAAGCTAAAAATGAGTGATTAGGAGTCACCGAATGTTCAACCAATGCCCCCTCGCATTTCTGTTAGGCAGCAGCCCTGGTCCCCTAAAGAAGGGCATAGCAGCCCACTCCAGTATTCTTGCCTGGAGACTTCCATGGACAGAGGAACCTGGTGGGCACTTAAGTGGTTACAGGCATTTTTCAGATCCAGCTAAGAGGAAGCTGAGTTGAGAAACATTTAGTTTGCATTAATGAGATACATTTAGGTAGCTCATAGTTGTTTCTTTATATAGTTAAGTTATCCCTAGCTATCCCATTCTAGGAATGACTTCCAGAAACACTTGTATTGCCCCCTGAGCCAAGCTATAGGGGCCCAGCCCAGAAGTCATATTAAAATATGCCTGTCCATACAGCACCCAGCACTTAGAAGTATGTGGGCAACAGAGGAAAAAGCAAGTCTTGAACTGTATGGAACCAAAAGCTAGTCTGTAGAAAAATTTTCCAGCCATCATATGAGCAAAATTCTGAGTAGAGGATCCATTTACCATCCTCATCAAAACAGAAGCTCTCATATACTGGGAAAAACTCAATAATGCAGAATGTAAAAATATAAATGGACCATATTTTTTTGTGGGAGTTATGTGAAACTGAATTTGTTGGCAGTCCTGTGTATGTTTCAAAGGTGCAGTCTTGGAGCAGTACTACACAGCAATACATTTATGTGTGGTCAATGTAGGAGACTCGAGTTCGATCCTTGGGTCAGGAAGATCCCCTGGAGAAAGAAATGGCAACCCACTCCAGTATTCTTGCCTGGGAATCCCAGGGAGAGAAGAGTCTGGCGGGCTCCAGTCCATGGGTTGCAAAGAGTCAAACATGGCTTAGCAACTAAACAACAGTAGCAATACTTAGGCATCCCAGCTATCAAACTATCAAGCAAATTTTAATCAACCATGTTTAAAGAAACACTGGAAAAATAAAAATAAAGAAACACTGGATTATCTTCACATCCACTACACAGAAAATATTATAAAATCATTTCACATAAAAAAGCAATCAGAAACTAATCAGCTAAAATGTAAATAAAATTGTATTATAAAGATGTGTCAGGCAGTTATAATTTAAAATATGAAGTTTTTTCTGGATATAGCTATACTTGTGGCATTTCTCAGGGTTTTTTATTTTATAATTTTTTTAATTTCTCTTCTCATTCCAAATAAATGCCATCTTTGGTTCTCATTATGTATTTTTTAATCTTCTACTATTTCTTAAATTTTCCAAAATTGTATAAGCTTCTGGCCTACTAATCCTAGATTTTCTCATGCTGAGAGTGACATTTAAGGTGAATTATGCTGAGAAGATTTTGTACCTCACAGCTATTCAATATAAACATCTTAAACACAGTAATGTATTTTCTTCCATGTCCAAACTTTCTATCTGCTTGAGAACTCTCCTTCTGTGTGTCACTTACAGCAAAACTGAGTCTTCATAATTTATACTATTGTCTTCTTCTTCTAGAAAAAGAAGAATCATGGTTCTAATTTTTATTTTTATCACCACCCTTTATTCAGTTGAGCATCACAAATGATTTTAAAAGTACAATCACTCTTGCAAAATTATTCAGAATCATTGCCAAATGAAAATGATTCATTCTTCACCCAAAGAGAAAAAAAAAAACACAATGCATTATGAACAATAAAACCTCTGTAAGCATAAAAGTCATGAATCCATTTCTCAAAAATCTATTTTGCCAGACTATTCATGTCTTTAAGGAAGTAATGTTCATATATTTTAAGCTTTCATATGCATATCATTTACTAAATTTACATCAAATATAATATAATGTATCTCCAACATAGTATCTAAGTATAAAAGTCAGTATTTTTATATAATTGCCCATTTATATTAAAAGCCTCTTATAAAAATCTTTCCCCTTCTGAAATATCTCTTTTTTCCCAATGAGAATAATAGTCATAATTATAGAGTAGTAACACATGACAGATAATGTTCCAATTTTAGAAAATTATCTCTTTCATAGCCTTGCAATGAAACCCTTTTATCTGACTTTGGTATCGGTGTCATATAGAATGAGAGTATTATTTGGCTTTTGATGGTAAAGAGACACCTAGGAAAGAATTCACTAGGACAAAATTGTTATATTAGTTAACACTGACAGTACTCAAAGAAAAACAAGATAATCAAAGAAAATGGTTTTATTCAAGGTGAAACAGCTTTTTAATAATCATACTTTAAGGTATTCCTTTAAATTAAAATCAAATTTTGTAGTCACAGCACATTGACTTTTTCTTCTGATAAATCTAGATATCCAATGAACAATCTCAAAATATTTCTCGACTTTGTGTAAGTCTAGTAATATATCCGGTCTGTTCATCACATGGTTTAAAATTTACTTTCCAACTCCTCAAACCAAGTTATCTAGAATATCTAAATGATCAATAAAAATTGAGTAAAATGAGCACTGGCCAGTGTGTCTACACCCAGGCTACCACTGTACAACCTCTTACTAGGTCTTACTTTGTCTATAAAGTAGGAAGTGAGTGAGCGAGTTAAACAAGTGTGGGTTTTTTGTTTTGGGGGGTTTTTAAGACTTTTTTTTAGTAACTATCCATCACCATGAATAAATCCAAATTCGCTTTAATTCTCACAATAACCTTGGGAAGTAGTTATTGTCTCCATTTTAAATGAGGAAACTGAGTCTCAGAGAAAGGAGAACAGGAAGAAAACTTCCATTTATTAAGACTACAGGCTTTACTTGTTACTGGACTTACTCCTTTACAAAACACTGTTAGATCTTAACACTACTGAATAGGAAACTCGGTCTCAGCAAAGCAAAGTCACATTGTTAGTAAGTGGCAAACTGGGATTTGAATCAACGTTGCCTTGACTACAAGCCTTGCACTCCTTCTCACTACGTGACTGCTTCCAGTTTTTCTTTATTGTGGTAAGAACACATAAAATGAACTCTGCCTTCATAACAAACTTTTAAGTGCACAACACAGTACTCCTAACTACACAGATTGTTATACAGAGGATTTCTAAAACCCATCATCTTATATGACTGAAACCAATACCCATGCAGCAGCAACTACCCATTTCCCTCCCTCTGGCCCTTAATCCAGACTCTCTCTCCATGAGTTTGACTATTTTAGACACCTCATACAAGTGGAATCATGCAGTACTTGTCCCTCTGTGACTGGCTCATCTAACTAAGCATGAAGTCCATAACGTCCATCCGTGTTATCACAAATGGCAGGATCTCCTTTTTAAGGGTGAATAACATTCCACTGTGTAGATATATACCACACTTTCTTTATCCATTCAGACTGACAGGTATTTAGGTTATCTCTATGTCTTGATCATTGCAAATGATGCTGCAGTGAACATGGGAGTGCAGATAGCTCTTCAAGATTCTAGCTGCAATTATTTTGGATATATATCCAGAAGTAGGATATGCTTTTATGCTAGTTCTCTTTATAATATTTTGAGAAACTTCCGTACTGTCTTCCATAATGGTGGCACATTTTTACATTCCCAGCATCAGTACACAAGGGTTCTGATTTCTTCACATCTATACTTGCTATCTTTTGCTTTTTTTTGACAGTAACCATCCTGACAAGTATGAAGTGATATCTCATTGTGGTTTTGATTTTCATTAGCTATAATAATTAGTATGTTGAGTGTCTTTTACATATCTGTTGGTTATTATTTGCCTTCTTTATAGAAATGTCTATTTATGTCCTTTGCTCACTTTTTAATTGGGTTGTTTGGCTTTTACTATTAAGTTGTAGGAATTCATTATATATTTTGAATATTAATCCTTTATCAAATATATGGTTTGCAAATATTTTCTCCCATCAGTGTCTTTTCACTCTGTTGACTATTTCCTTTGCTGTGTAGAAGATTTTTTTCATTTGCTGTCATCCCACTTGTCTACTTTTGTTGCCTGTGCTTTTGGTATTATATCCAAAAAAACAGTAGCTAAGACCAATGTCATGAAGCTTCTCCACTATGTTTTCTTCCAGGAATCTTACAGTTTCAGGTCTTACACTTAAATCTTTAATCCACTGTGAGTTGATTTTTTTATATGGTGCAAGATAAGGGCTCAACTTCATTCTTTCACATGTGTATATCCAGTTTTTCCAATATTATTTGCTGAAAAGACCATCTTTTCCACATTGTGTATTCTTGGTACCCTTGTCAAAGATTAGTTGACCATATACACATGGTTTATTTCTGGTCTCTCTATCCAATATTCTTTCAGGTTAAAAACCCTCAATAACTTATATATAGAATAAATCCTAATAGGTATAAAACTCAAATATGAAAAATCCACACAAGCATCATACTCAATGGCAAAAACTGAAAGCTTTCCCTAAAAGATCAGAAACAAAGGCAAGCATGGCCACTCTTGCTACTCTGATTCAACACAATACTGAGGTCCTAGCCAGAGCAATTAGGTAAATAAAAGACATTCAAAGAGGAAAAGAAAAAGTAAATTTATTTCTGTTTGCAGATAATGTGACATTATATGTAGAAAACTCTAAAGATGTCAAATAAAATGGTTAGAACTAATAAACAAATTCAAAAAAATTGTAAGATACAAAATCAACATTCAGAAATCAGCTGCATTTTATATACCAGAAATAAGCTATCCAAATACGAAATTTAAAAAAAATTTCATTTATAATTGAAACAAAAGAATAAAACACTTGGAATAAACAATTAAGATGAAAGACTTGTACAGTGAAAACTATAAAACATTGAAAAAGACACAAATAAATGCACAGACATCCAGTGTTCATATTCTGGAAGACTTACTATTGTTAAAATGTCATACTACTCAAAGTGACCTACAGATTCAATGAAATTCAAAAAAATCCCAATGGTATTTTCACAGAACTAGAGAAGGCAATCCTGAAATTCATATGGAACCATGGAAGACCCTGAGTAGCCAAAGCAATCTTAACAAAGAAGAAAAAAACTGGAGTCATCACACTGATGATTGTTCAAAATATATCACAAAGTTACAATAACTAAAACAATATGGTACTGGCATTATAACAGCCTCTTGAATCAATTTTTTCTCTCAGCTCTCTTCTGGTTAGATAATAGGACCGATAAACGTGACTGAATTGCCTAGTCACCACAGATATTTCAATGTTCCCCTCAAATAGCTCCAATTTGACTTGTGAGGTCATATTGACCGGGGCATTTCCATCAGCCCTAAAGCAAGTCAGGAGAAAGAAAATTACTAATAGGCTTCAACAACATTCAACTTCTGATGGCCCAGAGAAATCATGAATATCATTTAGGAACAAGGATAAGAATACGCAAATTATAAGAATAATTAATCTTTAACAATATCACTACTGTGAGCCTTAAAAAATGTTTTTAAATACATAAATCTGGATAAAATGAAAGGGAGTGCATATTAACATCAGTTCAGTTCAGTACAGTTGCTCAGTCATGTCCGATTCCTTGTGACCCCATGAATTGCAGCATGCCAGGCCTCCCTGTCCATCACCAACTCCCGGAGTTCACTCAAACTCACATCCATCAAGTCGGTGATGCCATCCAGCCATCTCATCCTCTCTTGTCTCCTTCTCCTCCTGCCCCTAAACATCAAAATGTTCTAATTAGCAGTCTCACTGAATGAATTGATTCATCCATACTAGGAATTATATCAATTTCCAAATCAAGAAAATTTTTCATCTTTTCAAGGAAATAGTATTGCTTTAAAAAGCAAGATATGCCATGTCTTCTTTTGAAGATCGAGCAGAGTCACCAGTAGCCTCAAATCATGGATCAGATACCTGCCCAGCCCACTTCGTAGATCAGATACCTAAACAGCCCAAACAACCTTGGCCTGCCACAGCCTCTTCTCTGGGCAGAAGAATTAGGTTAAATTCCACCATCAATAGTTTACTAAAAAAAGGAACAACCAAGTATCTGAATATTAGCCAAAAGAGCCATTAAACAGAATTGACAAGTATATTATTGGCCCTAAGAATAAAAACATAAAGTAAGCCAAAAAGATTACTTGAGATATGAGCAATTTTGAGAGAGAATTATTACACCAAACCTATGACAAATGTACAAGCAGACAAACTGAATATTCCACTTATAATCAAAACATAAGAATTTATCAAAACCAGACACTGTTTGACTACTGAGCTTGGCTTGAATGATTAAATGTTCTTCCTCTTTGGGAGCAGAGAGCTGCTCCTATTTCACTATAGCATGAAATGTAATGTAACAAGGACTTAATTAAGAGATGAACATCATTCCTCCCAGATGAATCTGCATTATGGGAGTACATAAAGGGTTTTGTCACATATCATTATCTCATATTCTGTGGGCAAATTTCTTAAATATTAATTTGCCCTTAATTGCAAGAATGAATAGCAAGTTGCAAGTCCTAAGACAGAGAAATAAAATTCTGCATTTTTTGTGCCTATTTGATTATAATATCATACCATTAACACCTGCCACAGCATCTGTTTGACAATAACAAAATACCCAGGTTTGCTCTTTGTATTTTCCTGGTAGTTTCAGCTGCTCCTAAGCCATAAAACCAGAAATAAATCAGTTTAAAAGATAAGTTTGAGGTTTTGAAAGAGAAGAGAAAGGAACCAATGAGATTGTGAAGCAAAGAGATATAAAGGACAAAGCAAGCAATCAAAAGCTGAACCCTAGAAGAAACGAGGGTCTGGGGAGCTTTTCATTTCTAGGTAACCAATTCAATCTGTCACTGATATGTCCCCGTTATGTTTTTGCTGGAAATTGCCACCATCTGACAGATACCTGGTGGATGTTAAAATTCTGTTATCTAATCTACTTCTTGGGAAAACCTGAGCCAATTTTCCCTTCTTACCGCAACCATTACAGTGGTCTTTTCCTAGAGTTCCCTTAGCAGATCTGATACCTTGACTCAAGGAAAAACTACTACGAATATAATGTATAACTACCCTCATCATATAGGAAATGTGCTCTTTCCACTAGAGAGCTGTTATATTCTATTGTAATTTTCTTACTCCCCTAAGAATGATATCAAAAATGCCTGCTTCCTTGACAAAGGTAAACCATATGGATTCCCTTTCACTTCTCTTCTTACTCAAATTAATTTCTACTCTCTAAAATGGGATGCATTTTACAGGACTCCCTAGGGCTGTTGTGGAAAATAAAACCACAACACAGAATCTAAACTAAGACCCTGTTTGATTTGCTAAAACCTACCATTCTAGTTCCTTTAACACAGCAAAATTATAGAATTTCTCTTATTCATAGCCACAGTCTATAACCCACTTACATAAATAAATTATAACACTCAAAGAATGTGAAAGGGAGAATTTTATGTTAATCAGGGAAGAGAAATATATAGCATTAAAAAGAGTACAACAGTTGATGTTAGCAAACTTTTACTCAAAGGCTCTTCCAAAAGAGTTCATGATTCTCCAATAAAATGTTAGGCCTCTAACGATTTTATTCCTCTAAGAGGTTATGTTACATGACAACTTGCCTATTATGGAGGCTGATTTCTTCATCAGCACTCACCAACAGACACTGAAGGCCATTGAATGACTGAAATCACTGAAGTAGTCCAGAACTCAAAGCCATCCCAGGACTCACAGGCCTGAAGATCCCAGGACCAAACCCTGCTAAATGCTGAGACCCATGACTCAGCATGTCAACAACACTTGAGAGCTCTTTTCCCTTCCCAGTCTCACTCAGCTGGTGGGATTAGCATTTCTTATAAATCTAAAAACATGGGTTCAATTTAGTCCTAAGCCACTGGTTCTGCCCTGTTTTAAGGGTGTAAACTGACCCCTTAACCCACAGCCTTCATACAATTATCCAGTCCAGGTCCAAACAGAGTTGGAAATCAGTCCAAATGCCTATCAATTCTGTAAGGAAACTAAGAACTCCTTACACTTCTTAGGACTGCCTCCTCCCGAGGTATGTGGGTTTGCACTTGTGAGAAGAACAAGGACTCCATGTCTTTTCTTGTATTCTCAATCAATGAAGACCTTATTCAGGAGAGGCAGAGAAAAAGTAATGCTACCAACAGGGCTGCCAGAGGTAGCTATTATGTTCATATTGAGAGGAGCACAGTGGAGTCCAACCTGTCATGCAAACCACCCTCAAACCACATCTGGATTCAAGACAAAGAGATGCAGCAACAATGATGAGTCGTCTCTATAACACCAGAAAAGCCTGCTTACTGGACTTCCTACTGCCATGTGTCAGAAACGAGGCAGAGTGGCTGGCTCTGTGGGAAGCTTGCTATCTCGTGTCGATACTACCTCTCTTCAAAAACTGTACCCCTGTGTGCTTCTCCTTTACTATTCACACAGAGCACTTCACTTCTGACACTTCTGGTCACCAAATGGGTGGGAGTTTTTCCCCATGGCAAGCAAGTCTCTGCAACACCAGCTGGGTATCCTACAAGGTCATTCAACTCTGACACAGCATCAGATCCCACAGATTAAGGGTTCAGTCCTACCCACAAAACTGCCACCCTCCACTGCAGATGCCACTCCCCGGTCACAGGCTGTCACCTGTACTTCTGATCCACTGCCTGTTAAGTGGGGGTTTCCGTGACCACCTCTTTGGATTTGATACTTTGCTAGACTGTCTCACAGAACTCAGGAAGACATTTAGATTCACTGGCTTGTTATACAAGGATATGAGGAAGATACACAGGACTATTCAGAAGGAAGAGGCGCATAGCACAGGGTATGGAGGCAGGGGTGCAGAACATCTGTGTCCTCACCAGAAGCATGCTGCCCTCCCTGTACCTCCATGGACTCAACAGTCCAGAAGCTAATCAAACCCCATACTTTCAGGATCTATATGGAGGCTGCAACACATAGGCACGATCAATCATTAACTCAGTCTCTAGTCTCTCTTCTCTTCCTGAATGATGGGGGTGGGACTGAATGTTCCAAGCTTCTAATCATGGTTTATACTTCCTGGTGACTAGCCCCCATCCAGGAGTGAAACAAAGCCACTCTGAGTCACCTCATTAGAACAAAGAATGTACCTATTACCCAGGAAATTTCTAGGGGATTAGGAGCTCTGTGTCAGACGAGATCAAGCGCGTTCAGGGTGGTATGGCCGTGGACTGGAGCTCTGTGTCAAGAACCACGGTGTCAAAGACCAAATATCAAAACAAAAGGTGTTTCTATCAACCTGGACATGACAAGTGTTAGAGGAGTGCTACACCAGGTTTCGCAAACAACTCGGTGAAGAAGCCGCTTGCCAATGCAGGGGACACAGGAGGCACGGGTTCAGTCCCTGGGTCAGGAAGATGCCCTGGAGGAGGAAACGGCAACCCACTCCTGGATTCTTGCTGGGAAAATCCCATGGACAGAGGAGCCTAATGGGCTGCAGTCCATGGGGTCGCAAAAGTTTGACACCACCAAGTGACTGAGTACACACACCCACACCAGGAATTAGGGGCAGAGATAGGTAGGGAAGGAGGGAGGGAGGGAGGGAAGGAGATAGACAGACAGACAGACGGACAGAGATGCATAAATAGATGTGCATATTTTTCTATTATTCCACACTGTACATCTGTCCCTTCTTCTCCAGGAGTTCTTCTTGGTCCAAGGTTTCCCACACTCTAGGAACACTGAAATGGACCCCCAAAGAAAGAAAAGGCCAGAACTTCCTGGGTTTCCTGTTCTGTCACTTAATAATTCACAGCTTTATCCATTTCATCATCCCCATCAATAAGCATTCACAAACTTCCCCCATGGCTTCCCTGCACCTGAACCTGAACCTCTGTGCTGCTTGTTTTATTTTTGACACACAAAGGGTTTAACTGTGCTACTATAATTAGGAGAAAAGAGTAAATTAATCACATATTGTTTTCTCAATTCAAAGTAGCGAGTATTCTCTTCAGCCTTAAGATGTTCACATCAATTCTGGAAGAACTGAAAAAGGTGTCACTTCCAGTTCTAAGCTGTGTGAATAATTGAAAACTATGTTAAATGAGACGGTAATGGAAAAGAGTGCTTGCCGTCTTCACACTTTGCTGTGACTAGGAACCACCACCATGGTGAGTCTTCCACACTTGATGTGTGAAAATGCTTGACTTGTTGCCAGAGGAGGATTGCATGAGCGATGTTCACTATCAAAACTCATCAACCAAAACAAGAAGCAATTTCAGAGCACTGTTCTCTTATCCTAGGATACTTGGTTTCTCTTCTTCCATTCACTTTTTAATCTTCTTTGTTTTTAGCTCAATTATTGGAATACAAATGAATATTCTTTTACCTTAGGAGTTGCTATGTCTATTTCTGAGGGGTATGGAGGGATTTATCATAGAGTTGCCAGGATCTAGATTCTAACTTAACATACTTTCTTAGTGTATTGTTGTACATGATACATTTCCAGACCTAGAAATTCCTCTGTCGGATTAAGTGACACTTCATGACCTGAAAAGAGTTCACCCCTGACTCCTACCCAACGCTAATCTACCCCCAGAAATGAAAGCAACTGCTTTCACAGCCGAAGCCAATACCAGCCTAACAGGAAATGTCTGAGAATACTTAGTCTGTCAAGAGTCAACAGCTTTGGCTCATTAGGGAGGCTCTGGTTCCAGATTTGCCATGGCAACCTCTGAAGATACATATCTAGTATGTTGGTGACATGCTGAAAGAGGAGCTTCTTGAAAGAGGAGCAAACAGAGGCAAGAGTCCCTGATTCTCATCACAAGGTTAAAATGATGCCGTGGGATGGGGAGTGCAGAGAGAGAAAGGTGCTTGTACACGGTTTAAATTGCTGTCGGACGTCAGAGCAGCGAATATGTTACTACTATGTATCATCTTTCTCAGAAGAAATGTGATCTGCCATGACAGATTAAAAAGCCTATTGGCGTTTAACAACCACCAAAATCCTGATTTACTATTTAGCTACCCAACCAATACTTTACCCCTTTTGAAAATGAACTACAGGATACTGTTTGTTTGTAATTATGCCACAAAGTTTAGGACTTTTTATCTTAACTTTTTATTTCCTTAAGTATTAGAGCAACAGCGGGTTATGACTTTAGTGGGGTACTGCAATGAAGGAGTATTATTTTCACGTACTACTGCATGGACAGGGCATTCAGGTTCTTTTAAATCTGCTAGATTCCACTTCAGCACTCCCGAAGACAGAATGAGCATGGAGAGGATGGAGGGAGTTAGTAATGATTTCTGAGAGCCACCCTCTCTGCCCTACTCTTTGAGCTGGAAGGAGGGAGGTGGATAGCAGCCAGAAAGACAGAGAGAGAGACAGCAGAGTTGGCAGAGAAGAGCAGGAATCATGTCAGGAGCTGATGTGAAGGATTTCTTATTAAATCTGACTTGAGAATATTCCAGATGCGCTTCCAGTGCTGGGAACAGAGGAGAGAAGCTGCACAGCCAAACTGAGAAGGTCCCTGTGAAGGCTGGCATGCTGTCTTCAGGCCTACCAAAATCGGGACCAGATCTCTTTCTTTTTATTATGATGAGAGAGAAGTTGTAGGACACTCGGAGACACAAACTGACTAAAAATGTCTCTTCTGAATTTTTGAACAATAGGAACACACACACACCTCCCAGGTATGTAGTAATCCTTAGGAAAATAGAGTTTCAAACAACACCCAGGAAAGAAACCCTTCTCTGTCCACCTCTGTCTCTCACTTTCTTCCCCTTGAAATGCATCGCCAAGTCACACCTACACATTACGCTGACTCCACCTCTTCCACCAGGTCCCATCCTGTTTCTTTGCTATCCTATCTATTCCCAGGGCCTTCAGTTCTGCTCCCATTCTTTATTCTAACCAATCCAAAGAGAATTTTGTCCATGTCCTTCACCTAAATCTGCTCTTCAGTTCAGTTCAGTCGCTCAGTAGTGTCCGACTCTTTGAGACCCCATGAATCACAGCACGCCAGGCCTCCCTGTCCATCACCAACTTCCAGAGTTCACTCAGATTCATGTCCACTGAGTCAGTAATGCCATCCAGCCATCTCATCCCCTGTCGTCCCCTTCTTCCCCTGCCCCTAATCCCTCCCAGCATCAGTCTTTTCCAATGAGTCAACTCTTCGTATGGGGTGGCCAAAGTACTGGAGTTTCAGCTCTAACATCATTTCTTCCAATGAACACCCAGGGCTGATCACCTTCAGAATGGACTGGTTGGCCCTCCTTGCAGTCCAAGGGACTCTCAAGAGTCTTCTCCAAAACCACAGTTCAAAGCATCAAGTCTTCGGCGCTCAGCTTTCTGCACAGTCCAACTCTCACATCCATACATGACCACAGGAAAAACCATAGCCTTGACTAGACGGACTTTAGTCGGCAAAGTAACGTCTCTGCTTTTGAATATGCTATTTAGGTTGGTCATAACTTTTCTTCCAGGGAGTAAGCATCTTTTAATTTCAAGGCTGCAGTCACCATCTGCAGTGATGTTGGAGCGCAAAAAAATAAAGTCTGACACTGTTTCCACTGTTTCCCCATCTATTTCCCATGAAGTGATCTATTTCCCAGCTCAGACCTATTCTGGAGACAAGCAGACAACCAGATGCCATGATCTTCGTTTTCTGAATGTTGAGCTTTAAGCCAACTTTTTCACTCTCCACTTTCACTTTCATCAAGAGGCTCTTTAGCTCCTCTTCACTTTCTGCCATAAGAGTGGTGTCATCTGCATAGCTGAGGTCATTGATATTTCTCCCGGCAATCTTGATTCCAGCTTGTGTTTCTTCCAGCCCAGCGTTCCTCATGATGAAATCTGCTCTTACCACAGTCAAAAATAATCTCCCATGGTCCAAATGACCATACTCTGCTTGTCTCCAGAAGACCACACTCTCCAAGTTCTCATCCTTCCTCGTTAAATCATTCCTTTTTCATTTCCTAGGCTGGCTCCTCCTCTTTCCCCTCTTTCCAAACTCATCCCAGGACACTGACTCCTTGGCCTATCCCATTTAGTCTCCATGTTTGTGTTGACAACAACCAAATTTTAACAGCTCAGACCTATTCTCTAAACTCCAGACAAAACAGCCTGCTTCATACCACCTCTTGAGTGTTCAATAGAAATTTCAAATTTAGCATGTCAAAAGGATAAGACATCGCCTGGGTCTTGCAGCTCAGAGAATCTCAGGCTGGATACAACAGCAGGACATGGGATGGCAGAGGATAATGAAAGAACTATGGGGAATGTCACTGTAGACTCTGGAGCTGTGAGTAATGACAGTCATCACTGCATTACGTGTGGCATTTAAAGTGGGTCAAATATAAAAGGAGGGACAGCACCAACATACATAGACCAACGCGGCAGTAAATCCTTCCAATGACTTCACTTTTCCCAGTAGCCAGTTGCTAATTTCCACTTGTAACTGAATTCATAACCACACAAATCTGCCCATTTTAGGGAAACTCCATCACCTGTCTAGCTGTAAGATCCATCTTCACCTCAAAAATATTGTGTAGTTCGGTCACCCATGGAAAATATAGTCCCCAAGTTCTGAGTAATTCAGTCAAATATAGTGTTTTCCGAGGTGTCCATATCAGAATGAGGTGACTTCTCGTTCTTCATTCATTCATATCATAAGTAAATACAGTGTTAACAACAAGACAACAGTCCCAAAGTGGAGTTGCTTATGTTAAACCCATGTCATCAAGCAGAGACCTAATTTAATTACAGTTTCATTTCTCCCAGAAACAGAATCTCAAACCAGTCCATCAGGAATTTCCTGATCAGCAATGGCTGGGTAATCTGCCTGGTGGAGTCCTTAAAAGAAAGTGACCTTACAATATCCAATTTGCTTTTTTGCCAAGTATAACCTCCTTGTTCCTGCTCTCTTCTGCTTATAAAAGTATTAATAATTCCTTTTGAGTTGCTCCTCAGAGCTCCTTTCTATATGCTAGCTAGGTCATTGCCTAATCCATGAATCATGCAATAAAGCCAATAAGATCTTACAGTTTACTCAGCTGAATTCTGTTCTTAAAAACAGGAACATACACAAATACACACACCTCCCAGATATAAAGTAATTCTTAGGAGAACAGAGTTTCAAACACTAAGGAAATAAACACTTCTCTATCCACCTCTACACAACTACTCAATATCAGTATTTTACATTATTTGAAGGCACATGTGCCCCTTGTATTCCTTTTATTTTCATTCGTAGAAAACACTCTATGTAGATATAATTCATGCAATAGAAAAATATTATTTTCATACCTGAGTACAATCAAGCCCTCTACAAAAGCATCTTTCCATTGATGTTCATCTGTTACCACAATAAGACCCAGTAGAAGCTTTGAATTTCAAAATTCTTAGTTTCCTAGCCAGGTCAAGTCTCAAACTTTACTTTTCTTCTACAAAATCAATATAGGAAATAGTTTCAGAGGTCTGATAGTTCTGTAGGAGGATACCTGCAGAGATTGAAGACTGAGCACATGCACACACACACACACACACACACATACACACCTCCTCTCATCACTGATGCTGAAAGTACAGCCCTTGTTGCCAGTGGCCGCAGGAGGCACTGCTGCTCTGCCAAGCTGGTGGAGGTCTGCCCAAGCTGCCAGTGTACAGAGGTGCTGATGGCAATGCTGAGGAACCCGGTAACGAGGTCAAGCGTCCCAGAGGAGACGCCTGTCTTGGAATGACATTGCTACTGACACCAGGGAACTCACCTCTGTTGCCAAAGCTGCCCTAATCACCTCTGCCCACTAGTGCAGAGCTCCTGGCACATCGCCATTATGTCCTGCACGCTACATCCCTCAGAGATTAAAGAGAAAGAGCTCACTGAGTTTTTCAGAAGTCTTTTATTTGAAAACCCCTTAGAAATTTTCAGTGATAAATAATGGTGCTCTCAGAAGTGCATTTTCCTGTAGATCTTGCCCTGAGCCTTACTAAACCTGACTCTTTCCTAGGAGAACTTTCAGTCATTCACACAGAGGCTTAGCAGGCCTGCCCCCATCGGTCAACGTTCCCAAGCTGCTTGAATCCTTGATGGAGAAGCTTAGGCTATTCAAGCTGAGGGCTACTGCTAAAAGTGGGATCTGAAAAACAAGTTAGAAAGAATTGAAGTTTAGGAAAAATGGACACCCAAAGAAAACACCAGTGCCCAAGTAACCGAGGAAGCACTGGGAAACCCTAAATTGTCAGAGCATTAAACAAATTATAATAATAAAACAAATGAGGGCTGGGTTGAATGGTATTAGTTTGTAAGAGTACAGGAGGAGGTTGAAAAAGATGGTCTTTTCCATTTCTCATATGTTTCTCTGGCTTTGGAAACCTTAATAATATTCCCTAAGATCATAATTCTTGGAAGACCTTTGGTTTCAGCATATAGGATGCTTTGGGTGTGGGTTTAAAGGTTTGCTATAAAAATCAAACACATGTGGAATTCCACTAAGCAATAAATAGGCACAAAATACTGTTAATTCAACAACTTGGATAGATTTAAAGGACATCTTATTGAATTTAAAAAAAAATCAGTCTCAAAGAGCTATATACCACATGATTTCCTTTGTAGAGCAATCTCTAAGTGACAAAATTATAGTGGTAGAGAACAGATTAGTAGTTGTAAGAGTTAGGTTTGGAGGAAGGATGTGACTTTTATGGGAAAGCACAAGGAGTTTCTTCGTGGTGATGGAACAGTTCTGTATCCTAATCGTGGTGTTAGCGATCTACACATGTGGTACAACTTTAAAGAACTACACACATGCACACTCATGCACACAAAGGTACACTTAAAAACTGATAAGATTTAAATAAGTTTTGTACTTGAATAATATTGCACCAACTTCCCAATTTTGACAATTCACTGTAATTATATATTACCATGAGGGGAAGCTGGGTGATGGATACACTGAAAATTCTCTGTACTATTTTTGCAGCTCTTTCTCAGTCTGAATATATGTCAAAATAAAAGCTGTATTACAAATCAAATATATAGCTTCTGCAAGAAAAAACAGAGAAGGGAATAACAGGCTGTTCAGAATTATCCATTTGTATAGGTATACAGGAAAAACTGTGTAGACTTGTTGGATACTGAAATTAGGAATAAAATGGTCACAATATTATTAATAATGTCCTCAGTGTTAACACCATCTTCTCTCAAGTCTAAAATTTTATCATTAAATAATTTTTCAAAACAGAAAAAATTTTAATAATTTCCCAGAACCAAAGTTTTTATATTTATATATTTTTATATATTTATATCTGTTGATAAAGAATCAATTACAAGAGTTATTTGACCTTTGACAGTATATAAATCATCTCCATGTCTAAGAAATAACAGTAGTATGAAGAATTAAATGCATATTAGTTAATGTTTAATTACATTTTTATTGGAGTACAGTTGATTTACAATTCTGTTGGTTTCACATGTACAGCAAAGTGAATCAGTTATACATATACATACACCCACTGTTTTTTAGATTCTATTCCCATATAGGCTGTTACAGGGTACTGAGTAGAGTTCCCTGTGCTACACAGTAGGTCCTTGTTAGTTCTCTATTTTATATATAGTAGTGTGTATATGGCAATCCCAATCTCCCAACTTATTCCTCCCTATATTAGTTGTTTTTATTACTCATTCCAAAAGTATTTATCAGGTGCTTACTTTAAAACAGGTACCACGGGTGACCTGAATATTCACTGCAAGGGCTGATGCTGAAGCTCCAATACTTTGGCCATCTAATGCAGAGTTAACTCATTGGAAAAGACCCTGATGCTGGGAAACATTGAAGGCAAAAGGAGAGGGAGGTGGCAGAGGATGAGATGGTTAGATAGCAACACCAACCCAGTGGACATGAATTTGTGCAAACTCCAGGAGATGGTGAAGGGCAGGGGAGCCCAGTATGCTACCGTCCATGGTATCACAGTCAGACATAGAGACTCAACAACAACAACATGGGTGACACTTGGAATACAAAATAAATCAACATGAGTTGTGACTTCAGAGAATTCACACTGGGTCTTAGAAGTAAAAATAAACAGTCACATACATCTCTCCCACCCCAACTCATTTTATAATAACTATTTTTCTTTCAGTATTATTAACACAGACAAATGAGTTTGCCAAAGTTACCATGCGACAAGAATTAAAACTTGTTATCGAGCAGTTTCTTCCTGACCACAGCTAGGTAATAGGACCTAATAGCTCTCAAAGTGGAGTGGAAGCTAAGGTAAGATAAGAGGTGACTGATTACGGTAATAAAATAATTAAATTCCATTAAGATCAATTACTGACTTAGGGATTTTTAGCAATTTTCTTTTTAGTCACTCACAATGACTTTCCCTCTCTTACTACCTTATGCCACAATATTTATTATCTACAAAGAAAATTAACCCAGTCTTCTTTTCTCCTCTCAGTTTGAAGCACCATGCTGATATTTTTAGCAGAATGGATCTTGCATTCATTCCATTCTTTATTTGTGTCATATTCACATTTCCTCTGGCCTTCCCCCAGCACAACACAATTTAAACAGCCAGCATAAAAGCCACTTACTGCAAAGCACGACTGGTCCTTGCTGTAGCTTCTATAAGCCAGAGCTGTTATCTGCTTTATCCCTTATCTACTCTATTCAAAACATGCTTGTTCAAAAAAAAAAAAACAACTAGATGTTTAACATCCTTCAGTGTGCTGTAAACTGTAATTTGAAAAAGTTACATATATAATGTTTACTACTGATACCTACTTTTAAATTTATTTTTAGCTTTAAGAGATAAATTTTAAGTCCACACACCAAACTCCCAAATTATAGTCCCTTTAAGCCACATCAGTTTGAAGAAGGTCCAAGTCTAGAGTCCTTGGTCTAGTACTACAAATTTACCAGCTTCCCCTCACGAGCACAAATTCTGTCTATCCTCCATCCTTCAGTTTCCTTTACCTTAGTCATCCCTGATGAGCATCAGTGTTGGGGAGGAAGGGGTGAGTTACAAACTTCCCTACTTTCAGATTTGGGGTAAAATTCACAATAAAATAGCAATTAATCCAAGCTGACATTCTCTAGAGATACATCCCAATTCTTTATGGCAAAAAAGTAACCATTTGTAGGTAGTGTGTAACCCTTACAGTATTCATTTATTCAACGAATATGTATTAAATGGTTATTTGTGCTAGGCACTGTTCCAGAGATTGCAGTATTTCAGATAACAACACTAACAGCCCTGCCCTTATAAAATGTACATGTTATGGAGGAGAAATAATCCATGGATATGAGAACCAATTCAGGGATATGCCAAATAAATTGCTGACTTGCACAGAAATGTAGGGGCTGATTCTTTTTGAGGGCCACAAAATTATGTAACAGGAAACATAATTGGCAGGGGCAAGGGAGGCATTCCATGTGTGATTAGAAAAAACAGTTCTCTCTTTAGTGTGCTTTTTTCTTAGGGAAAGCAGTGCAGGAATGAGCCACAGCTCACACTATTAGGTAGACAAAATGAGAACTGGGCACCACATTCATTCTCAATCATGGTATCTAAGCCAGCTACTGTTGATGAGCAGAGGAGAGTCTCCACTAACACTCAGACAAGCATGAAGCCCTGGGGGATATAAGACCCAAGAAAGAATCAAAGGTATGTGTCGAGATGGTTATTTCTTCCTCTAGTGAAAAGACTGAAGTTTCCAAAGGAGTCCTACGGGCATCTGACCAAGGGACATGAGTGGGTGCTTTGAAACTAAAGGAGAAAAAGCAGACAGGAGGAATCAGGAGAGAGCATTTATACCTTGAAGCAGAAAGTCCATAAGCCCTTCCCCTTCAGTCTTATAAGCGGACAACAGAGTTACAACATTGAGATTCATGCCATCAGTTCAGTTCAGTTCAGTCGCTCAGTCGTGTCCGGCTCTTTGCGACCCCATGAATCGCAGCACGCCAGGCCTCCCTGTTCATCACCATCTCTCAGAGTTCACTCAGACTCACGTCCATCGAGTCTGTGATGCCATCCAGCCATCTCATCCTTGGTTGTCCCCTTCTCCTCCTGCCCCCAATCCCTCCCAGCATCAGAGTCTTTTCCAATGAGTCAATTCTTCGCATGAGGTGACCAAAGTACTGAAGTTTCAGCTTTAGCATCATTCCTTCCAAAGAAATCCCAGGGTTGATCTCCTTCAGAATGGACTGGTTGGATCTCCTTGCAGTCCAAGGGACTCTCAAGAGTCTTCTCCAACACCACAGTTCAAAAGCATCAATTCTTCGGCACTCAGCCTTCTTCACAGTCCAACTCTCACATCCATACATGATCACAGGAAAAATCATAGCCTTGACTAGACGGACTTTAGTCGGCAAAGTAATGTCTTTTGAATAGCTTTTGAATATGCTATCTATGTTGGTCATAACTTTTCTTCCAAGGAGTAAGCGTCTTTTAATTTCATGGCTGCAGTCACCATCTACACCGATTTTGGAGCCCAAAAAATAAAGTCTGACACTGTTTCCCACTGTTTACCCATCTATTTCCCATGAAGTGATGGGACCGGATGCCATGATCTTCGTTTTCTGAATGTTGAGCTTTAAGCCAACTTTTTGCTTTCCTCTTTCACTTTCATCAAGAGGCGTTTTAGTTCTTCTTCACTTTCTGCCATAAGGGTGATGTTATCTACATATCTGAGGTTATTGATATTTCTCCTGGCAATGTTGCTTCCCATTGTGTTTCTTCCAGCCCAGCGTTTCTCATGATGTACTCTGCATAGAAGTTAAATAAGCAGGGTGACAATATACAGCCTTGACGTACTCCTTTTCCTATTTGGAACCAGTCTGTTGTTCCATGTTCATTCTAACTGTTGCTCCCTGACCTGCATATAGGTTTCTCAAGAGGCAATTCAGGTGGTCCAGTATTCCCAATTCCTTCAGAATTTTCCATAGTTTATTCTGATCCACAGTCAAAGGCTTTGGCATAGTCAATAAAGCAGAAGTAGATGTTTTTCTGGAATTCTCTTGCTTTTTTCCATGATCCAGAGGATTTTGGCAATTTGATCTCTGGTTCCTCTGTTTTTCTAAAAGCAGCTTGAACATCTGGAGTTCACAGTTCACATATTGCTGAAGCCTGGCTTGAAGAATTTTGAGCATTACTTTACTATCCTATACACATACAAGTGAGCAAAGAATATTCTTTAGAACAGAGGATGGTCTTTGTCATACCAGAGAATAATAATGCAAATAAAGTTCCCAGCAGCTTCTATATGGTTCTACCTAGTAATTAGGTTAAAATTGAGTTTAAGCCTTAGGCAACCAATTAACTCTATAAAAACACATGCTAAACCATAGGACAAATTTGTGCCACATAATTGACTGATACAAAAATCCATACTTATGTCCTGCCTACTAATATTTTACATGTGGATTTTACATATTAAATATATTACTGCAAATGGCCCAAAATATATAGCACATGTTTGATTAATAGTTCTTGGGGACAATAGAATAGGATAGAGTCCACAGGAAAAAGACTATCAGTGGTTATAGGATGGTCTTTTTGGTTAGTATATTACATAGAGAATATTTTTTCCCTTACTTAGAACTTGAGCCACATATGTAATATAATTTATGAATACATACTTTATTAATTAAATTCTAAACTATAGAGGTAAAATATGGATAAGTCATTAAGTTATTTTTAAAACAAAGTTTTAAATGTTTTCATGTTTGAAGAAATACTTTAGTTAGCACATTGAATATGTTTATATTCTGTTCATGACCATTTTCTGAGTATCAACTGAGTGTATTACAATATAATTAACTACAGAGTTACCATAATATTTGCATAGTTTAAAAAAATAAAACAAAAAAAATGTTTCACTGAAAAGTATCATCTTGCTACATTAAATTATTTTAACAACAGCCAGAACAAACACATTTTCAAAGCAGGACAATTTTAAATCCAGAGTTGATAATATTTCAGGTTATCATTATAAGTTTTCCTAGACAGTCTGCATGCATGCATGCTAAGTTGCTTCATGTCTGACTCTTTGTGACCCTATGGACTGTAGCTTAGCAGTTCCTCTGTCCATGGGATTCTTCAGGCAAGAATACTGGAGTGAACCGCCATGCCCTCCTCCAAGGGGTCTTCCTGACCCAAGAACCCGAGTCTCTTATGTCTCCTGCATTGGCAGCAGGTTCTTTACCACTAGTGCAACCTGGGAAGCCCCCCAGACAGTTTACTCACTGGGAAATAAGCTCTCAAAGACAGAGCTTTTGAATAGTGAGGAAAACATTGGATTTCAGACCACATTCAGCCTTGACATTCTTGAGGACCCCAAATTCCTTCGAGTGTAAATAGCTTGGCTTCAAAAGAATGAGAAAGCTGAACATACTCACCAGGGACATCAACATACTTGCCAGACATCAGGGACGACAGGAGACCTGCTGGGAAGGTGGTCTTTCTTACCTGCCTCGTTCCTTACTTCAGAAAAGAAGACAAGTATCTTGCAGACACAGCTCACTGAGCAGGAACGCTCTCCAAAACCCTGGAGGAGAAGCTGCTCCTCCTGGTGCATTGACTCTTGCGGCAGCTGGGCCAGGAGAGCAGGCACTTCCATGAGCCTCGTGGCTCAGACAGTAAAGAATCCACCTGCAAAGCAGAAGACCCAGATCAGTCTCTGGGTCAGGGAAGATCCCCTGGAGGAGGGCATGGCAACCCACTCCAGTATTCTTGCCTGGAGCATCCCCATAGACAGAGGAACCTGGTGGGCTACAGTCCATGGGGTCGCAGAGAGTCAGACACGACTGAGCGAGTAAGCACAGCTCAGCTAGGAAAGAGAGCATGACAGGCTCTTTGTGACTGCATTTCAGTGTCTTCTGCAGGTTTACAGAAATCCAGAAAACTGACCCATTCTTTACTCCTGGAAACAGTATGTTTCTAAAAGCAACTCTGAAAGGATAGTTCCTAGTGAATCTAATAAACATCTTCAAATAGATGAAATGGAAAGGAGAACCTGAATTTGGCTTACCACAAATAAATATCCCATCTTAGTCCCCAATCAATGGATTTAGATGCAATAAATACATCCCAAATTGAAATGATACCAATTATCTCAGTATAACTGGTCTACTTACTAAATACATTTTAAAGACTCATTCTAGATGGACAGGGATCTGGATTACCAAGTAAAACAAAGTGAGGAGAGATTTTCCTAAATCTAAACATCCAAGTTACTTTGCACAGTGTCAACCAGTCACCTAGGCGACTGACTAATTTTGTTTTTACTTTCTTTGCTGGATATACACAGGGTCCACCTTAAGCTTGTTCAGAACTCAGTCATTTCTCAAAAGGTTTACTCTGACTGTCCTATCTAAAATAGTATTCCCCTACTCTCTATTTTTCAGCCTGCTTTAGTTTTCATAATGACACATACTTTATATTACTATATTATAATTATATTAATATTATAATACATATGTATTTGCTTATTGCCATATCCTTCAGCAGAATGCAAGGCTCTTCAAAGAGAAAGTTTGTGTTAAATAAATACACTACTATATTGCCATTGGTGGATGAATGGATAAAGAAAATGTGAGATCTATATTATGTAGCCATAAAAAGAGGGAAATCTTGCCATTTGCAACAAAATGAATGGAACTTGAGGGTATTGTTCTAAAGGAAATACGTGAGACAAAGACAGACATCATATGATCTCACTTACATGTAAAGCAGGGAAGGCGACTCATAGTTGCAGAGGACAGACTCTGGCTTCCAAAGGTGGCAGAGGAGGGAATGTGCAAAGAGAGTGAAGGGAACCAAAGGCGCAAGCTTCCAGATATAAAAGAAACAAGTCCTGCGGCTATAACAAACAATATGGTATTTACAATTAGTAATACTGGATTTTATACTTAAAGGTGCTAAGAGAGTAGATGTTAAAAGTTCTCATCAAAATACATTTTGTAACTATGTGTAGTGATAGATGTTAACCAGACTCACTGTGTTGATCATTTACCTTACATACAAATATTAAATCATTATGTGGTACACCGGAAACTAATATAATATTATGTCAATTCTATCTCAGTTAAAAAACTATTTTAAAAAACTGCTGCCAGACTCACAGATATAGAGAACAAAATATGGTTACCAGTGGGAGGAGGAAGTGGGGACAATATAGTGGTAGGGGATTAAGAGGTACAAAATACTATGTATAAAATAAGTCACAAGGAAATATTGTACAACACAGGGAATATAATCAATACTTTATAATAACTATAAATGAACTAAAATTGTGAATCAAAATACTGTACACCTGTAACATATAATATTGTACATCAATTATACTTGAACTTAAAAAATACTTTTTAAGGAAGAGAAAAAAAATCAGTGCTATATTCTTATCCGGAGAAGGCAATGGCAACCCACTCCAGTACTCTTGCCTGGAAAATCCCATGGATGGAGGAGCCTAATAGGTTGCAGTCCAGGGGGTCGTGAAGAGTCAGACACGACTGAGCAACTTCACTTTCACGTTTCACTTTCATGCACTGGAGAAGGAAACGACAATCCACTCCAGTGTTCTTGCCTGGAGAATCCCAGGGATGGTGGAGTCTGGTGGGCTGCCATCTATGGAGTCACACAGAGTCGGACACGACTGAAGTGACTTAGCAGCAGCATATCCTTATCACCTAAGACAGAGCTCTGCACAAAGTAAGAGCTCAACAACTCTTTGTGTATAGAACAAGTGAACTGAGTCTTTTAGGGCAAACAGTTTCACTGAAATGAAGTACTAATTTCTGGATGTTGACTCTCACATTACACCAATAACCTTTATATACTCCCAAGACACGTGCACATACTTGGAAAGCCACATTATAGAATTCTCTAGAAGTCTATTTTTAAAAATGACTGTGTAGGCCTATGAAACAGAATAAAATATCATAATAAGAAATAACTCTACTATGAAGATCATTGTATCTTCATTATATAATCTCTCTGTATTTCTCGTGGTAGACTCTCAAGTAAAGTCAGGTGACGCCTTGAGTCTCACTGAAAAGCAAGTGCTTCAACAATGCAGTTTGTGAGGGATGGTAAAATACAAGAAATGAGAGATAGGACTAAAGGAAAAACTGTCCCACCCATTCCATTTCTAACTTTGAGTAACAGTTTGGTCAATATCATCTCTGATAGTCAAGCACCATTTATGTAAGAAGCAGTATAACAGTACAATGCCAACTTTTTAGAAAAGAAATCAACAGTGGGATTTGTGGTTAAATAATTTATTATTTCCATGCCCTCCTAAAATCCAATAAAATAACCATGAAAAGATGGATTTTTTAAAAATACCCAAGGACCAAAAAAATTTGTCACTGGGAGACAGATGGACAAATAAATAGTAACTGACTTACCAGAGAGAAGTAAGCCCAGAGTTAAATCAGCATAGTGTAAGGCCCACGAGCAGCTAACTGATACTTCAGAACCCCAGAAAAGCTCAGGAATTAAAGGTATCAGGAGGGTAGGACTTGAGGTGGGGAATCAAGTAAGGCAGAATACAAAAGGGTAGGTCTGTATAAACTTGTACATGTCTTTATAAAAAGTATGCCCCAGATCATACACACACACCCCTTGTTCAGCCCTGCAGCTATCTCTGTAACATGTAGGCTACAGTCAAGCAAGATATGTGTAACCAGAGTTTCAGAAGGCCAAGTGAGAGATAAAAATTTTTCTAAATCGTGGCCCTCAGGTACACAAAAAGGTACTCAACATCACTAATTATCAGGGCAATACAAATCAAAACCACGATAATATCATCTTACTACCGTTAGAATGGCTATTTTCAAAAAGACCGTGAAAAAGTGCTAGCAGGATATGGAGAAATGGAAACATTTGTGTGCTATTGGTAGGAATGGGAATTTGTGCAGCCACTATGGGAAACAGTATGGAGATTCCTCAAAAAATTAAAAATAGAACTGCCATATGATTCAGCTATTTCACTTCTATTGATATATATTCAGAGGAAATAAAATCACCATCTCAAAGAGATATCTACACTTCCATGTTCATTGCAGTACTATTTACAACAGCCTAAGGTCTGCCAATAGATAAATTAAAAAAGAAAATATGGTGTATACACAGAGAAATACAAGTAGGGTATTATCTCACATGTGAAATCTAAGAAGCTGAATTTATAAAGACAGAGAGTAGATTGGTGGCTGCCAGTGGTAGGGAGTGGTAGAAATGGGTAACGGTGGTTAAAGAGTAGAGACTTCCAGTTATAAGATGAATAAATTCTAAGAATACAAATACAGCATGATGATTATGGTTAACAACACTGTGTTGCATGTTGAAACACTGCTAGCAGAACAAATCCTAATTAATTCTCACAACAACAACAAAAAAGCAAAAAAGGCAACTATGTGAGGTGATGAATGTGTTAACAACTTCCTGTGGTAATCATGTTGCAATATAAAAGGCATATATCAATATAATGTATATTAAATCATCACTTTGTATACCTTAAAGTTATATATCAACTGTAGTCAATAAAGCTGGGACAGGTAGGGAAGAACACATGCTTTTTTTTAAAGTGGATTAAACAGAAGCACTATTTTCAAGGAAAATGGCTGAGAATTTCTAAAACTGATGAAAAACATTAACCTACAAATTCAAGAAGTATAATAAATCCCAAATACAATTCAATATGTGAAAAGAAAACCTCCCTAAGCACATATAGTAAAACTGATGGGAAAAGATCTTTAAAGTAGCATTATTTTCTAAGGGGCAAAAATAAAACTGAGAGCTGCCTTCTCCACAGAAACATCAGAAGACAGAAGACAATGAAATGACATCTTAAAATGTGAAAGATAATCACTGCCAACCTACAATATTTTACTAGGTGAATATACACTTCAGAAGTCAAGATGAAACCTTAATAAATACTTTTCCAGTAAACAAAAGCTCTGAGAATGTATCACCAGGACACCTGAACTAAAAGAAATACTAAAGGAAATGCTTTAGCCAAAAGGAAAATGAGTCTAGAAGCAAAGACATAAAGAAAGAAATGAAGACCATCAGGAAAGGTAAGATTGAAATAACATAAAAACAAACAAATCTGACTATACAAAACAATGGTTGTAGTGTTTTTGCATGATTTTACATGTATGTAAAACAGTTTCACAACATGACAACAATCATTCAAAAGACAAGAAAAAGTGAAATTGCATTAAACTATTCAAATTTTCAAACATTACTGGGTAAGTGGTAAAAGCAAGTGGACTGTCCACTGTCACCAGCTACTAGAGGAAGATTCCTAATGTGAAAGGCCGAGACCAAAGTAACAAACAAACGGAAACTGTCTTAAGAGAGAGAGAGAGAATACAGGGCTATATTTAGAAAGAGAAGAAAGACAGTATACTCATGAAACAAGAAAATAAAGCAAAATAAAAAGTGTGTTTGAAAATTAAAATGACAATAACAAAAACTGAATTTTCAACAAAAGGATTTGAGGATAAAAATAAGTAAATCTTTCTAAAGTAAAAATAGATGAAATATAAGGGGGAAAGATTAAGATAAGTCCAAAAGATACAATATCAGAATAATAAGAGTTTTAGAAGAAAATAAAATAGATAAAATGGAAGGGAATTATTTACTTTTTTTTTTTTCCAAGAAAATTTCCTCAAATTTAAAGGCAGGAGTGCCCAGATTAAAAGTGTAATAAAAGGAATGGGAAAAAATTATAAAGCACATCAAGTTAAAAAAAAAAAAAAGCTCAGATCACCAGGAGCAAAGAAAATATTCAATAATTTTCAAAAAGAATTAAAAAAACAAAGAGTTCAGATTCGAAGGATCAAGAATCACTATGACATCAGATTTTTCAAGAGCAATACTAGAAGGCCCAAAATGAGGACCAGTGCTTTCACATATTCTGCATAAACCTGACTTCCATCTAAACCTGACCAAACCAGAAAACATCTGTGGCAACAAAACAAAAGTAAGTTCCCAAATAACGTCCTCAACTAAAATGCTGGAGAAAACCAAGAAAGAGATCCAGGAAACAGGGGGTCCGTCACAGAAGCAAGGCAAAGAAAACCTTCCCAAGGGCTGGGAAGAGAAGTTATGCAATGGCAGTGGCACAGCGAGCCTTGTAAGTACTCAGACCAGATCAGAACAGAAGAAAGAGCCCCAGAATGCTGCGCTTTCAGCTCTCCACCTACCACTGCAAAAAGGACATGACAGGTTACCAAACACTTTCCTATGTTTGGGGGAGGAGAATTACACTTTCAGCACATGATTCGAGAATGAGTTACTACTCATTTTTGCTAAATTATAGTCTTAAGAAAAGATAAAAGAAAGGAAGAAACAAAGAACAGACAGAGAAAGCCCCAGGAAAAGCTCCAGAATACTCCATGAGTATTCCAGAGAATACTCCAGGAAAATCTAAGCTTATAAAAAAAAACAGAAAACGTTACCATAACTTGCTATGCTTCACAGCTGTGAATAATATTTCTATATACCAACAGTGTCATTGGTGACTACTGATGTAATCAAAAGTGATCATGCAATAATAAGAGAGGATGAAGAGGTGGGGCATACCCTGAGGATGTGGGAAGTGGTTTTAAAAGCACTGAATTTTTACCTTCCAACAGCAGTGCACACAACTTATTTAGAAATATGTCAGTAAAACAGCAGAAGAAACAGCTTAAAGTTGAAAAAGGTTGCCTCTGGAGACTAGAAATCAAAGAAGGAAGGGGTGGAGCAGGAGATACATGTTTTTCACTATGAGTTTTGTAAAAGATTTGACTCTTTAAACAATGTACATGTAGTGCTTTGATAAAATAATATTAAAATTTAAATGAAAGGGTGACATAAAGCTTTGTGAGCCTCAAAATAAAATGAGAATGAGTCATTTCTCTGACCCTAAACTTGAAATGCTTGAATTATAAAGCGAAAACCTTGCTTTCCTATTCCCCATTCTTCTCAGGGGATTGATTAATTCATAGTGGAAAGGAAAAAAAAATCTCTGTGAGCTACTAATTACTAGCAATTAAAGTCCCTTTTCCTTATGTCCAGTTGCAAATCATTGTTGCCTAACAACTGGGACTGCCAAGCTCATTTGAAGGAGGTGTATAGCTTGTAATGTACGTTACAAAAGCCAAGGTGAAAATCTACACTTCTTGTTCTAGTTCCCTTGTGTGACTAAACAAAAGGCATGAATAGCAACTGACTCTGGAAAGCTGAGTGTGTACCAGGTGCAAGGACAGATCGCACTTCATGTTAGTGAATACACCAAGGATTTCACTGCTAAACGACTTCACTCCACTGAAAAGAATTAGTGCCACCAGAGGACCTTTATTAACAGAAGCAACTACAAATGAATGAAATACAACATAAAGCAACACAGGCACTTCCAAAAAACACTGGAAAATCAATAGCTCTTTTGGATTCATCCAAAGAACAGCTCCTCCTCCCCACTTCAGACCCAGCCAGCTCTGGTGTGCTGCTTTCTTTATCACACTGGTTTTCCAGGTATGTTTTAACAAAGAAGCTGCTCCTTTGATGTTTACTTCTGCCTGTAAGCATTTTTAAGCCAATACTGGGCTTGTAATGATGTCCATTAGCACAGCACTGCAGCCATAATTCTCATCAATGGTTTGCGGGAAACTAAAATATAACAACAATGTAATTCTACTGGGCATCCTCTAACTTCCCTCACCACCTGCCTTGGGAATACTGATTCTTGCCTGGTGACCATGACGGTGAGATTCACAATGGGAATTTCTTTGTCTCCTAGTCAAGTGAGCCCACCAAACACTTGGCTCTCCAGTTAGTAAAGTCAGCCATATATGGTTTTGTTGTTGTTGTTTCGTCACTCTAAACTGTCTGACTCTTCTGTGATGCCATGGACTGTGGCCCGCCACACTTCTTTGTCCATGGAATTCTCCCGGGACGAATACTGGAGTGGGTTGCCATTGCCTCCTCCAGGGGATCTTTCTGATCCAGGGATCGAACTTGCATCTCCTACACTGGCAGACAGATTCTTTACCACCGAGTCACCAGGGAAGCCTATATGTGATTTTACCTGCTCCAAGATGCCAACCACAGATTCCATCTCCCATCCTGAAACACATCTCCCACAGAAGGAATCAGGATAGCTCTAGAACAAGCAGTTATGCATCATGTGATCTGGGTTTTGAGAAGCTCTGGCTGAGGAACGTTTCTGAAAACAACTATGCGGTCACAGCATCCAGTGAGCCGTTTTTGAAAGCCCGATTTCCATTGTGCAGACACTTTGGCATGCTTTCTAATTCTCAGATGGTTCCCATTCATACAATTCAAAAATGTTAGGTGCTAATTGCCTTGCTCTGGACTCTTAGTAGGTGTAAACTTTCCATCTGAGGCATGAGGGTCTAGTCCCCTGATTCTTGTTAATGTTAATAAATAAAGAACTATAGCAAAATGTTGACCAGGGTAAAACAACTCTCAGAACATATGGACTCAAGATGATTGTTCACACATAGGCAACAAAGAACTGCATCCAGGAACCTAAATGTTTAGTTTCCCTCCCAGTTAAAACTGGTTTTCTGTCTCATATATCCGCAATAGGTGAAAAGAATGTATACCTTGACCCTTCTATTCCTCAGTTGATAGTTGAGAAACTTGTGTTGCACTTTTCCTGTGTAGAGAGCTATTGTCAAGGTGAGCATTTTTCACCCAGCAATACCTGACATTTACTGAGCATGATACATGGAGTTCAAATCTTCAAGGACAGAGGGTACACAAAAACTGATACACACAACTAATACATATGAATCAGTTAATTAACAATGATAAGAAGAGTTCCTTAAATAACAAATAAATGAAATAAAGTAACGCTATAGGAATTGATGGAGGGGAGGTGCACTGAACAGGGTAGACAGATTGGGAGGAAGTGAAAATAAACTGAGCCTTTAAGAAAGTTTGAGACTAAACAAAATGGAGAGGCAGCATAGTTCTATATATATATTTTTAAGAGTATGAACTCTGGAACAAATTGCCTGGCTTCAAATTCTAGCTCTGTCACTTAGTGGCCTTAAACACACTGTGAAAGAAGGATTAAATAGTATCTGCCATATTAAAAGGATGGTGAGATTAAAGTTAGTTTGAAAATGTCAAGGTCTTAGAACAATGTGTAGCACAGAACAAGTCCATAAGTATAGTTGCTGCTTTGATTATTATAAATGAGAGAAGAGTGGAGAAGACAATCCTGGCAAGGAAAATATCCCAACATATCAAGCAAATAATTTACTGAATCATATTTAATCACATGGTTATGCTGATATGAAAAGCTCATGGCACACCAGCATCAGCAACTTTTCCCATTTGTCCCTGATACTAGTGAACTGGCTATTTGGAAAAGTAAGTATATATAAATGGTGAGGTGTTTTAAATGGTGAGATTTCACCTAAATTACAAATTACCCATTGCTGCAGAGGAAATTTTCATTATTTGCCCAAAACGTAAAGAGTGGATGCATATGTCATTAATCTGAACAGAGACAGTTCACATATTTGTTTAATGACTTCGGCTCAGTCAAACATGACGACCCAGGTGCATTGGCTGCAGGCGTTAGTGCAACACTAAAATACACGAAAATGAGGTGCCAAGTAGTCTCCATGATTTAGAACTCATTCTTCTAGTCACTATGAATGCAAATGTATCATTTACATAAAATCTACTCATATTGATGCTAATCGGGAGCAAAGGATAGGCTATCCCTTCTCTTATCTAGCATCAGAAATAGGAAATCAGAATTCAAATTATTCCCATTGGAAATGGTGATAGGATTTTTCAAATTGTTATGTTGATCAGCTTTAATATTTGGATATTAATTCAAGAAATATTCGTTGAATAAAGAGCACTTATTCAGTGTTTACCATGACGCGAACATTGTCCTAATGTTTTTAATACACTTTTTCATATAATTTTTACAACAATCCTAACAAGAAAGTTCCATTATTATCCCTTCTTTTATTGATAGAGAACTGAGGCTAAGGAAAATAAGCAACTAGCCTAGTACCCTATAGTGTGTCTGATTTTAAAGCCAATGACACTTGCTTATTAATATTAATTAAGGGATTTAATCAAGCTCCTGGGCTCCCACCTCCATTCCCATCTTACCAGTTCCATTCCTAGAAACAAAGTACTATATCCCAAGAGTGGCTCCTTTTCCTTTAAGTCAGGCATAAAGTTACGGAAGAAAGATATATATGGAAGGCATAAGAATGGAACAAGTAACAAAGCCATTAAATTGTCCACCTGTACAAAGGAGAAAACCCAATATTTACATTGTCATTGCATTCCATTATGCCAATAGCAGCAACAGTCTAAGCTATGGTTGTTTTTAGCAAATACAGAAGACAGTTGAGAGATCTAATGCAAGAAAATAAATTTTGTGTGTTTATAGCCAGATGCATCTGATAATTTCTCACGGTACCAGAGTTCTTAAAATGTTTTATTTTTAGGCAATCTGTAGGAGTAAGACATAGGAGCCAAGTGAATCAGCACAGAACCTTTCTGTTGATTCTCTGATTTTTGAAAGCAGTATTTGTTTTCATCTTGCAAAGATTGTTTTGGGATCTTGCATGGGCTTCCACGCCATTCAGCTGGCAGCTGCTTCTCCCCAGGGCTTCTCCCACACACCAGCGGGTCTCAGCTCCACCAAGGCCTCCCACACCCCACTTCCCTGGGTCCTCAGACCCACACTGCTGTATAGGCTCCCACGAGTTATCCTTTTAATATTGCATCTCTTAATTCCAAGCACCACCCACATTACAAGATTCGGGGAAATTCACTTTACAAACAAGTTGTGGGTAATTAAAATCAAGTCCAACATGAGGAAACAACTTTAGAACCTTTATTTAAACATGGTTTTTTTCCAGAATTCATGGGAAAAAATACAGCAACAAAACAAAAAAGTTAAGCCATTCTCAGATGAATCCCATGGACACATCCATATTAGGCCCTGTCTTTCTTTTTCTTCAAACTTTATTCAGACCTGTAAATCACAGATCCATTCCCACCCTTTTAGGAGAAACCCACTGCCTGACCACAGGAGTGTATTTTGCTTTACAATAAAGCCATAAGGGACCCACAATAGTAAAGTTCTACATCTACATTCAGCTACAACTAATACCACATTGGATGCTGAAGTGAAGTAGTTTCAATCCACCCAAACCCAGGTCACCCTCTAGTCTCCCTGGTTCTCCAGCAGAGAAGCACTGTATCAACGCACACACGTACAGCAATTCTCAGCATATGTTATCAGAGAATTTTCAGAAAATTACAACCTCTTAATCCATATTAAGGAAAATAAATACCTCCTTAAATACAACATACACTAACTTTATTCTCAGACTATATGATTCCCCATGGACTCATTCTCATACTCAGAGACCAAGTGCAAGAAAAGCAAAGTCTTTTCATACCACTAAGCCAGTTGCCCCAGTTGCCCTTAATTACCATCTTCTGATGACACCAAGGCCTGGTCAACAGTTCAAAAAGATCCCTTCTTTCTCCCTCAGGCTTAATCTGACTCTTGGATATGGCATCTCTCATACTGATCTCCATAGGATCAAATGAGAATTCACCCCTGTCTCATTTAGAGAAACTGTTCAGGATCCAGAACAATGTTCTACCACTTCTACTCAGAAAAAAAAGTTATTTAATACAAACAGAAATCAAAATTTCTTTATACACTTTCATTCTAAAATTGCAGCATTTGAAGAGAAAATCCATACATTGGTTCTATAGGTTTTGTACAATAGTTAATGGTAATTGGTTCCACTGTTCTAGGTAACACCTACTTAATTCAATATGTGTGTGTGTGTGTGTGTGTGTGTGTGTGTTTGTGTATTAGACAGGGATGTCATATGGATATATGGTCTTTCATGAGTTCCTCTACACTAGAGTAGCCTGAGCCTTACTGTTATTGCTCAGTCACTAGTCACATCTGACTCTGCATCCCATGGACTGCAGCACACCAGGCTCCTCTATCCTCCACTATCTCCTGGGGTTTGCTCAAATTCATGTCAGTTGAGTCAATGATGCTAACTAACCATCTCATCCTCTGCCACCCCTTTTCCCTTTGCCTTCTGTCTTTCCCAACATCAGGGTCTTCCCAGCCTGAGTCTTAAGAATTCCATAGATACTTATTTGCTTTATAATCCAGAGTCTCCTGCTCTCTTATCTGTTTCCTCTCTTTACATTTTCTGATTTCACTTACTCCTTTCATTTTCATCTCCTGTCTGCTAGCTGCTGCTAAGTCGCTTCAGTTGTGTCCGACTCTGTGCGATCCCAGAGATGGCAGCCCACCAGGCTCCCCCATCCCTGGGATTCTCCAGGCAAGAACACTGGAGTGGGTTGTCATTTCCTTCTCCAATGCATGAAAGTGAAAAGTGAAAGTGAAGTTGCTCAGTCATGTCCAACTCCCTAGCGGCTCCATTGACTGCAGCCTACCAGGCTCCTCAGTCCATGGGATTTTCCAGGCAAGAGTACTGGAGTGGGATGCCATTGCCTTCTCCTGTCTGCTACTATATCTAACTGCCTCCTCGCCAATATTTGGAAGCTAAAAGTTGGAAACAAACCTAAAGCATCTCAATTACAAGAAACTAAAGTTGAGTACTTGTGCCTTCCTCGGGTCCCTGACAGTCAATGAATGTAAAGCAGTGAACAAAGCACTGAGCTGGCTGTTGCTTTTAGAGCCCTAAATTGATTTAGTATCAGAGGAACATTTTTAAAAATCCATGGATGGGGAGAATAATAAAGGCCTTGCCAGAGAAATGAAAAACCAGTTCCATCATTAGGTGGTTCTTAACAGAAGTGCAGAAAGAATAATTTGAAAGATGTGCACAAACTCAGTGATAACCTGATAGGACAGAAATTATTTATGCAAACCAAGAGTCAGGAAAATAAGGGCCATGGACCAGACCCAAGCCACTGCCTGCTTTTGTCAATAAGGTTTTGTTGAAACAGAGCCACATCCATTCATTCATGCAACATTCGTGGCTGCTTTTGCACTGCAGTGGTTGGGCTGGGCAGCGATGACAGAGATCCTGTGGGCCATAGAGCCATAAAGCCTAATATACTTACTATACGGGTCTTCACTGGCTTCTCTGGTGCCTCAAACGGTAGAGCGTCTGCCTGCAGTGCGAGAGAGCCGGGTTCATTTCCCGGGCAGGGAAGATCCCCTGGAGAAGGAAATGGCAACCCACTCCAGCTTTCTTGCATGGAAAATCCCATGGACAGAGGAACCTGGTAGACTACAGTCCATGGGGTCACAAAAAGTCGGACATGACAGCGATTTCACATACAGGACTTCACAAAAAACTAATGTAATATTTAGAAAACTTGTATCTTATACATTAATTAATAAAAACAGAAACAAACTGTATCTTATATTGTCCCTGTATTTGGAAACTGCCACTACTGCTGTGACTGTTAAGTGTCTATATCCTAAAAGTACTTCTCAACAGTTAAAAAGAGTGCCGTTCAGCCTTTCTCACAAGTGGGACATGTAAAAATTAGCATTTGACTTAGTCATTGCCAATTCTATCAGCAAAACCTTGTGAAGACTTCTTAGAGACCTTTTTAGTGCTGTTTCTGATCGCTCTAAGCTATAATGCTTCAAGAACTTCAGTGGTATCCCTGTGGTACTTGAGCACAGAGCCAGGTTTCACTGGTTCAAATACTAATTCTACCATAAACAGCTGTGCTTTAGTTTCCTTGTCTATAAAAAGGGATAATTGTATCTACCTCACAGGTAAAGATGTCTAGAATAGCTCTGGATGTATGTTTAATTAGCACTCCATAAACTAGCTAGAATTATTACTATCTGAAGATGAGCTTTATATTCTGTCCTGAAATACGTGTACTCCAGGATAAGTCAGTTAACTTCTTTCTCCCCATAATTCTGGAAGAGATTGCATGTTCCACATGATGGTTTCAGGTGAAGCATGGCTATGTCCTAGAATTAACCTAGAAGTCAGTCTGCAAGGATTTACAGAGCTTCCACCCCACGCAGAGCATGAAAATTGTGAGGATACAAAGTAAGCATGAGATATAGTCAGGTCCCTGGTAGAATTAACAGTGTTGATACCCGAGGGGTTGGATCTATCTACCCATGACACCAGCATACAGAAAGAGAGGGTGATTATCCTTTGACAGTCCTCCAAGCAAAAGAGGGTGAAGTCAGAACATCTTTAATATGGAGTGAGGCATGAAAGCCCCACTGTATTTAGTCTGTGCCACTCAATTTACCACTTGTAAAAATTCAGAGAAGACTAGAGAGAGCTCAGTGAAGCCTGTAGTGGTCATATACGAAAGGTTTCAGGGACAAGGTGGACTATGGGTTGATGTTAGCAGGTAGCAGAGCAGGAGAGATCCTCCAGAACAAAGAATCACAAATGCTGTCTGCTCACCTACAGAGCAGTGGATAGACCACACGGACTGCAGTTATGGGGTGTGGTGGGCAGGGGCCAGATGTGAGATGTGGACTTGGCCTCAAATTTTTAATAATTTCTCACTTATTTTGCCAGTACTAACTACAGAAGATGGAAAATAGAACTGGAAAATAAGGTGGAAAAGGTTTTCACCTTAAAATGTATCTGTTTATTCACTATATCTTTCCAAAGAGCTGTTATCCAAAGCACTGTCCTATTTCTATCAGAAAGAAAACGCATACTATGGAGAGGCTCAAAAAACAGTTCACACAGTGTCCGGCCGACCAAATGTGTATGTCATGGTGGGTATTCTCCCCCTTGGAAGGTAACCCTAAGAGCTGGACTTGGCCTCAGATTTAACAGGAAGGCTATAGGGCCTTAGTGTGGGCTTTTACAAAAACTGCCAGCCTCTCAATCTTTCAAATAAGAACATTAGTTTGATAGTATGTGCTGCGTTTAAAACCTGTTCAGCTCATGGATGGTTGTCAAGTGCAATCCCAAAGGTGGGGACAGGAGAGGAGGTCGAGGCAGGTCACTTTAATTTTAAGTGGAACAATAAAATGGGATGTTAGATTCTTAACAACTTGTCGGATAGTTCAGAGGAGAGTCACAGAGAGTCAGTTGAGGAAGCTAAGAAACCATGGTAGAGGTGTAAAATGGGAAGTACGTTAAAATGGACACAGGAAAGACTCTCAAGAATGATAACTGAGGTCAGTAACAGACCAGTCACAGGGAATGAAGTTGAGGAGGAGAATTAAAGGTCACCCAAGGGCTCCTCCAAGCTTCCCTGATAGCTCAGTTGGTAAAGAATCTACCTGCAATGCAGGAGACTCTGGTTCGATTCCTGGATGATTCCCTGGAGAAGGGATAAGCTACCTACTCCAGTATTCTTGGGCTTCCCTGTGGCTCAGCCAGTAAAGAATTGCCTGCAATGCAAGAGACCTGGATTCTATCTCCAGGTAGGGAAGATCCCCTGGAGAAGGGAAAAGCTACCCACTCCGGTATTCTGGCCTGGAGAATTCCATGAACTGAATAGTCCCTGCGGTCACAAAGAGTCGGACACGACTGAGCAACTTTCACTTTCAAGGGTTCCCCCAGAGGACATCGGGAATAATGATGCCGTTGGCCACAGTTAGAAAGTGGCGAGCATACAGACTCTGCATCAATACTTCCGGTTCTCTGCAACAGGACCCCAGAGATGAATTGTCAGAAAAATGACTTTACAAACATTGCATATAAACATCTACTGAATTCCTTTCATGAGAGCTTCAAAAGAATGGTCATAGCTCTAGTATTTTTTACAGCATCCATAACTCATTCTCTTGAAAATGTTTTCTATAAAACTGAAACTCCAATCTGCATGTGGGAAGCTGACTCAGAGTCAAGCTAAGCTTCTGGCAGCAATCTGGAGAGAACCACCTACTGCTGCAGAGTCAGCTTTTCTCACAATGTGTATCTGGTTAAAAAGAAAAACTCAGTGCCCTGAATACACTTCCCAGCTACACCCACATTCTAAACTTTCTTCTGTGAACAACCTACTACTACTCAATAGTCCTAAATACTCTTGAGTCCTTAGAACTGAAGGGAAGGACTTAGACGAGCAATCATGGTATGAAAGAAAATGCCAGAGCATGTGTCTGAAATTTACCAATTCATCATGGATCTAAGTCTTTCAATTTAAGCAATTGCTTGTAAGTAAATGCTGTCTTTCAGATTTCTCCCCATTCTCCACTACTCCTCCAGGTGGCATCTGGGCAAATTTAGAGGTTAAAAGGTGTTGAGGTGGCAGAAAGGGGCTTTGGATCTTTGTACTGGGGTTGCTGTGCTAGCCTCAGGACTCCCCTGGCAAACGTGGCCAGTGGAGGGTCCAGCCCTTCTGATGGTGCCTATGAGAAATGAGGAGACAGGTGTTGGCTCCTTCTTCAACAGAAACATGGCACTGCTTTCCTGCCTTACCAGCTCCAGTGCACCAAGGTGAGTGATGCCCAGCAGACAGGGCAGAGTAACGGCAGCCTCTCTGCTGTACCAGTGGCAATGCCTCAGTGCCCAGCGGAAGGCACCACAATGCTCAGGTAACTGCTGAGAATCCAGGGAAGTGAGCCTGGGCCAGAAAAACAGAGGATCAAATAAGCACTGACATTCATGAGCGCGTCTGACCCAAACTGCCTGATTCTTAGGAGAAAATGGTGGGTTTTCAAAGGACTTGAGGCTCTGCAATGTCTGACAAGGGTAAAAGCTGGTCTATATGTTATGTCTATGTTCAGATTGCATTATCCTGACTGTAGTAGACAGGGTCTCACTCTGTCGCTGTGGTCAGTGGTTTTAAGAGAAGAGCCTTAAACTGCCTTAAACTCCCAGCCCATGCCTTATGAGCACCACCAACCCAGCCAATTTTCTGAAAGCCACTCCTTGACTCAACTCTCTTGCACTCCAGCTCCTAAGAGGACCTGGGACATACTTTGTCCCAAGGGAGGGCAAAGGACCTAGCTGCCTTACGCTCTTTAAATATATATTTTAAAATTCATTTTATTTTTTTTAATACTTTATTCTACATTACAATACTGTATTTGTTTTGCCATACATTGACATGAATCAGCCACAGGTGTACACAATCTCCCAATGCCGAAGCCCCCTCCCACCTCCCACCCCATATCATCTCCCTGGATCATCCCGTGCACCAGCCCCAAGCATCCTGTATCCTGTATTGAACATTAAACATCAGAGGTTTACCTAGATTATAATAATGGCTGATGTTTGCTGACGCTGAGTTCTTACATTGTGCTCAGCACATTTACATATATAATACAGCAACATCCGGAAATAGATACTAAATAGTATAGCCCCACTCTACCTCTCCATAGCTGAGGACTGAGGCACAGAGCAATTAGTTAGCTTATTTTAAGTCACAAGGCAGGAAAGTAGTAAATGAGATCACAAACCCAGGCATTCCAATTTCAGAACTATTTTTTTTAATCTTAGACGGAAACATACAAACATACATAGACACGTACATACATACATCAGTTCAGTTCAGTCACTCAGTCGTGTCCGATACACATACAAATGGTGAAAGGATGGATGGAGGGATGGAAGAGCAGTCACAACCTGACATAATACCTAGAAAATTAAAAGGAAGCAATACTGTTAGTAGATTTTCAGACTTTAATATGTGAGAAGCACTTCAGAGACCAGCTAGTACGGTGATTTTCAAACTGAACTAAAGCCTCTCCCTGGAGCAGATTTGAAGGGTGTCGTAGGGGAGCAGGGAGCAGACAAGCCGGCAGGGCTCAAAGCTATTACTGAGGAAACTGATTTCTTTTTTTTTTTCATTGAGATACAGTTGATGTAATAAATTAGTTTCAGGTGTACAATGTAGGGATTAAAAATTTTTACAGAGTATACTTCATTTATAGTTATTATAAAATGTTAGCTTTATTTCCTGTGCCATGCAATACATCTTTGCAGCTCACTTACTTTATGTAAAGCAATTTATACCTCTTAATCCTTGTCTTGCGCCTACCCTCTTCTGTTTCCTCACTGGTAAATACTAGTTTGTTCTATCTATGGGTCAGTTTCTGTTTTTGTTATATTCATTCCTTTGTTTTATTTTTATTTTTTTTCCAGAATTTTTTTTAATACTTTATTCTACATTACAATACTGTATTTGTTTTGCCATACATTGACATGAATCAGCCACAGGTGTCCACGATCTCCCAATGCCAAAGCCCCCTCCCACCTCCCACCCCACATCCTCTCCCTGAATCATCCCGTGCACCCGCCCCATGCGTCCTGCATCCTGTATTGAACATAGACTGGCGCTTCATTCTTACAAGATAGTATACATGTTTCAATGCCGTTCTCCCAAATCATCCCACCCTCTCCCTCTCCCTCAGAGTCCAAAAGTCCGTTCTATACCTCTGAGTCTCTTTTGTTGTCTCACATAGAGGGTTTTCATTACTATCCTTCTAAATTCCATATATATGTGTCAGTATACTGTATTGGTGTTTTTCTTTCTGGCTTACTTCACTCTGTATAATCGGCTCCAGTTTCATCCATCTCATTAGAACTGAGTCGAATTTATTCTTTTTAAGGGCTGAGTAGTACTCCATTGTGTATATGTACCACAGCTTTCTTATCCATTCATCCGCTGATGGACATCTAGGTTGTTTCCATGTCCTGGCTATTATAAACAGCACTGCAATGAACATTGGGGTACATGTGTCTCTTTCATTTCTGGTTTCCTCGGTGTGTATGCCCAGCAGTGGGATTGCTGGATCATAAGGCAGTTCTATTTGCAATTTTTAAGGAATCTCCACACTGTTTTCCATAGTGGCTGTACTAGTTTGCATTCCCACCAGCAGTGTAAGAGGGTTCCCTTTTCTCCACATCCTCTCCAGCATTTATTGCTTGTAGACTTTTGGATCGCAGCCATTCTGACTGGTGTGAAATGATACCTCACTGCGGTCTTGATTTGCATTTCTCTGATAATAAGTGATGTTGAGCATCTTTTCATGTGTTTGTTAGCCATCCGTATGTCTTCTTTGGAGAAATGCCTATTTAGTTCTTTGGCCCACTTTTTTATTGGTTCGTTTATTTTTCTGGAGCTGAGCTGCATAAGTTTCTTGTATATCTTTGAGATTAGTTGTTTGTCAGTTGTTTCATTTGCTATTGTTTTCTCCCATTCATAAGGCTGTCTTTTCACCTTGTTTATAGTTTCCTTTGTTGTGCAGAAGCTTTTAATTTTAATTAGATCCCATTTGTTTATTTTTGCTTTTATTTCCAGTATATTGGGAGGTGGATCATAGAGGATCCTGCTGTGATTTATGTCAGAGAGTGTTTTGCCTATGTTTTCCTCTAGGAGTTTTATAGTTTCTGGTCTTACATTTAGATCTTTAATCCATTTTGAGTTTATTTTTGTGTATGGTGTTAGAAAGAGATCTAGTTTCATTCTTTTACAAGTGGTTGACCAGTTTTCCCAGCACCACTTGTTAAAGAGACTGTCTTTACTCCATTGTATATTCTTGCCTCCTTTGTCGAAGATAAGGTGTCCATAGTTATGTGGGTTTATCTCAGGGCTTTCTATTTTGTTCCATTGATCTATACTTCTGTCTTTGTGCCAGTACCACAAAAAAAGAAAATTACAGGCCAATATCACTGATGAACATAAATGCAAAAATCCTTAACAAAATCCTAGCAATCAGAATCCAGCAACACATTAAAAAGATCATACACCATGACCAAGTGGGCTTTATCCCAGGGATGCAAGGATTCTTCAATATCCGCAAATCAATCAATGTAATTCACCACATTAACAAACTGAAAAATAAAAATCATATGATTATTTCAATAGATGCAGAAAAAGCCTTTGACAAAATTCAACATCCATTTATGATAAAAATGCTCCAGAAAGCAGGAATAGAAGGAACGTACCTCAACATAATAAAAGCTATATATGACAAACCCACAGCTAACACTATCCTCAATGGTGAAAAATTGAAACCATTTCCCTAAAGTCAGGAACAAGACAAGGGTGTCCACTCTCACCACTATTCAATATCGTACTGGAAGTTTTGGCCACAGCAATCAGAGCAGAAAAAGAAATAAAAGGAATCCAAATTGGAAAAGAAGAAGTAAAACTCTCACTGTTTTATTTTTAGATTCCACATACAAGTGATATTATACAGTATTTGCGTTTGTCTGACTTATTTCACTAACCATAACAGCCTCCAGATTCATCCCTGTTGTTGGAAACAGCAAAATTTTCATTCCTTTCATGGCTGAGTAATATTCACTGAATATATGCACCACATGTTCTTCATCCATTCATCTGTCAATGGACACTTAGGTTCTTTCCATAACTTGTCTATCATAAATAACATTACTATGAACATTAGGATACATGTTTCTTTTTAAGAAAGTGCTTTTGTTTTCTTCAGGTAAATGCCCAGGAGTGGAATTGCCGGGTCATATGATAGCTCTTTACCCAGTTTTTAATTAGTGACTTTCCATAGTTGTTATGTTTGTGAGTAGATGGCACCCCACTCCAGCACTCTTGCTGGGAAGTCCCATGGATGGAGGAGCCTGGTGGGCTGCAGTCCATGGGGTCGCTGGGAGTCAGACACGACTGAGTGACTTCACTTTCACTTTTCGCTTTCATGCATTGGAGAAGGAGATGGCAACCCACTCCAGTGTTTTTGCCTGGAGAATCCCAGGGATGGGGGAGCCTGGTGGGCTGCCATCTATGGGGTCACACAGAGTCGGACACAACTGAAGCGACTTAGCAGCAGCAGCAGCAGCATGATAGTTCTATTTTCATTTTTTGAGGCGTCTCCGTACTCTTTTCCTATGTGGCGGCACCAATTTACATCCCCACCAACAGTGTATAAAGGTTTCCATTTGTTATTTGTGGTCTTTTTGATGACAGAACTCTGACAGATGTGAGATGATACCTTATTGTAGTTTTTATTTGTGTTTCTCTGATGATTAGTGATGTTGAGTATCTTTTCACATACCTACTTGGCATCTCTATATCTTTTTAGAAAGTATTTTTTGGAAAATATATATTGAGGCTTTCTGCCCATTTCTTAATCATATTGTACTGAGTTGTACAAGTTGTTTATATATTTTGGACATTAATCCTTTATTGGGCATCATTCAGTTCAGTTCAGTCACTCAGTCGTGTCTGACTCTTTGTGACCCCATAAATTGCAGCACGCCAGGCCTCCCTGTCCATCACCAACCCCCAGAGTTCACTCAAACTCACATCCATGGAGCTGGTGATGCCATCCAGCCATCTCATCCTCTGTTGTCCCCTTCTCCTCCTGCCCCCAATCCCTTCCAGCATCAGAGTCTTTTCCAGTGAGTCAACACTTCGCATGAGGTGGCCAAAGTACTTGAGTTTCAGCCTTAGCATCATTCCTTCCAAAGAACACCCAGGACTGATCTCCTTTAGAATGGACTGGTTGGATCTCCTTGCAGTCCAAGGGACTCTCAAGAGTCTTCCCCAACACCACAACACCATCTTCTTCAGAATTGATGTTCAAAAGCATCAGTTCTTCAGTGCTCAGCTTTCTTCCAGACCAACTCTCACGTCTACACATGACTACTGGAAAAACCATAGCCTTGACTCCACAAACAACCATAGCCTTGACTATACGAACATTTGTGGGCAAAGTAATGTCTCTGCTTTTCAATATGCTCTCTAGGTTGGTCATAACTTTCCTTCCAAGGAGTAAGCGTCCTTTAATTTCATGGCTGCAGTCACCATCTGCAGTGATTCTGGAGCCCCAAAAAATAAAATCTGACACTGCTTCGACTGTTTCCCCATCTATTTCCCATGAAGTGATGGGACCGGATGCCATGATCTTCGGTTTCTGAATGTTGAGATTTAAGCCAACTTTTTCACTCTCCTCTTTCACTTTCATCAAGAGGCTTTTTAGTTCCTCTTCACTTTCTGCCGTAAGGGTGGTGTTATTTGCATATCTGAGGTGATTGACAGTCTCTGGGCAATCTTGATTCCAGCTTGTGCTTCTTCCAGCCCAGCATTTCTCATGATGTACTCTGCATATAAGTTAAATAAGCAGGGTGATAATATACAGCCTTGATGTAGAACCAGTCTATTGTTCCATGTCCAGTTCTAACTGTTGCTTCCTGACCTGCATACAGGTTTCTCAAGAGGCAGGTCAGGTGGTCTGGTATTCCCATCTCTTTCAGAATTTTCCACACTTTATTGTGATCCACACAGTCGAAGGCTTTGGCATAGTCAATAAAGCAGAAATAGATGTTTTTCTGGAACTCTCTTGCTTTGTCCATGATCCAGAGGATGTTGGCAATTTGATCTCTGGTTCCTCTGCCTTTCCTAAAACCAGCTTGAACATCAGGAAGTTCACAGTTCATGTACTGCTGAAGCCTGGCTTGGCTAATTTTGAGCATTACTTTACTAGCATGTGAGATGAGTGCAATTGTGCAGTAGTTTGAGCATTCTTTGGCATTGCCTTTCTTTGAGATTGGAATGAAAATTGACCTTTTCCAGTCCTGTGGCCACTGCTGAGTTTTCCAAATTCGCTGGCATATTGAGTGCAGCACTTTCACAGCATCATCTTTCAGGATTTACCATGAGCAAATATTTTCTCCCATTCAGTAGGCTGTCTTTTTGTTTTGTTGATTTTGTTTTGAATTATTTCCTTTCCTGTGCAAAAGCTTTTAAGTTTAATTAGATCCTATTTGTTTATTTTGGCTTGTGTTTCCTTTTCATTTGGACAGGCTCCTATTTTTTTAGGGGGAAGGATAAAGTTTGTCATTTTATGACAAATGAACACTCCTTCAATATTAAAGTAAACATGACCTGGGGAAAAAATTGCTAGGGATTCCTAGCCTACTACTTACTACCTGCCACTGGACCCTGATTAGGCACTTGTCCCGTGGTCTACTTAAGTATTTCACTCAAAGAAGTGAACCGTCCACTAGCACTGTCTAATGGTGTAGGCCAGGATTGCTGAACAGAGAAGAAAGACTTCTTCAGCAATTCTTATCTTAGGTCAGTTTGTCCTCACAGGCATCAAAGAAGGACTACTTTTTTGGCAGAAAGTTCCTAATAGTTACAGATATTATATTGCATATTAATAAGCAGAGACATTACTTAGTCAACAAAAGTCTGTCTTGTTCAAGCTATGGTTTTTCCAGTTGTCATGTATGGATGTGAGAGTAGGACTATAAAGAAAGCTGAGTGCCAAAGATTTGATGCTTTTGATCTGTGCTGTTGGAGAAGACTATTGAGAATCCCTTGGACAGCAAGGAAATCAGTCCTGAATATTCACTGGGAGGACTAATGCTGAAGCTGAAACTCTAATACTTTGGCCACCTGATGCAAAGAACTGACTCACTGGAAAAGATCCTGATGCTGGGAAAGATTGAAGGCAGAAGGAGAAGGGGATGACAGAGGATGAGAGGGTTGGATGGCATCACCGACTCGATGGACATGAGTTTGAGCAAGCTGTGGGAGTTGGTGATAGTCCATGGGGTCCATGAGTTCGCGAAGAGTTAGACATGACTGAGCGATTGAAATGAGCTGACTATACTGCAAGGAGCACATAAAGGCACAGCTCTCTTTCAGGCTGTTTGGATGATTCAAAATGGAAGGGGTACTATGGTGAAATCAATTTACAGGCACAGAAACCTGAGGTGCTATCCTGGTCCCAACAAGAGGGATTCTAGCTCACAGAAACAGACTCACAAGATTAAGCAAACACACAGATACTTGAAAATATATACACACAGCACAAAGTCCATTTACTAACCCAAAATAAGAAATTTTGCTCTCAAGCAGACTGAATTGTTCACATCTACAAAGTATTGCTTTCCTTCCCAATAAGCAAGATTTGCACATAGCAGGTGACCAATATATGTATCTACTTAATTAATGAGCATAATCAAATTATAAGTAGAATATCAAGTCTTCAACTTACAGTGAGGGACACAACTCTCAAGGAAACTGAACAGTCATACAGTCACCACATTCATTCCCTATAAATGAACATGTTATGAGAGATGCCAAGTTATCTGTCAGTTGCTGGGAAATTATGGAATTAGAATTGAGGGACAGGTATCTTAAGAAACAACTCTCAAGAAAAGAAGATTAAGGCCTTCATCTATTACTGGGTGAGTCCTCTCAAGAGAAACACAGTGCTTGAGTGCACTAGAGAGTCCCCTTCCCCTTGATGAGACTGGATGGGTCTCACCCACACAGCCCCCAGTTCTGCTTCTGCAATTCCACTGTTGGCCAGAACCATTCTGATGTACTCAGCCTTTCCCCATAGGACCACAGCTGTCTCAGCAGCCTGAAGGTGGTTCTCTTTGTTCACATTGCCCAAGTCTGCTCAGATCCACAAGATGGTAAACTTCAATGTGAAGTTTTCAAAAGCAGTCTCATTTTCCATTTATTTTTTACAATTACTTATTTATTTGGCTGCACTGGATTTTACTTGTGGCACACAGTTATCTTCTGTCTTCATTGCAACATTCGGGATTTTGGGGGTATAGCACTCAGACATTTAGCTGAGGTCTGTGGAATCTAGTTTCCTAACCAGGATTGAACCTGGGCCTCCCGCATTGGGAATGAGGAGTCTTAGCCAATGGACCACAAAAAACATTCCTTTATTTTTTGATAGAGAAAGGAAAGAGGAGGAAATAAACCATATTGTAGCCTCTGGGTAGCCACAATCAAGATTATATGAGATGGATTCTGTAAGTTTAGAATCCATATAGAGAGAATTTTATGCCTGCCAAAGTAACATGAATTGCATTTTATGAGATAATCATTAATAGCAGTCACATATTTTGTTGTTGTTTTAGTCACTACTTAATTATAAAACAATTACATTTTTGAGCTCTTTGTACTATTTTGAAAATATGCTTTTAGATCCTTACCAAGTTACTGAGATTTAAAGTGTCTATTTTATTGATATCTTAAACATATTATAAATGTTGTGACAACGAATGTAAGGACAGGCTCTCCAGTATTCTATGAATTAACAAAACTGATCATGTTCTCAGAATTTCATGTCACATGCTTGTTCCACTAAAACTCAATCATTCATCCCTGTGTTTCAAATCTGTTCATCCTAAGTGCAGCATGTATCCAAATAGATGTATCTTCCATCACATTTTCTACTTTAGCAAACTTTTACTAGCATGTGTGAAGTGTATTCATTCAGAATTTAAAACCTTTCCACCAAGAATATGTACCTTTCTCTTGTTCTATACTAGGCAGAAATATAACCAAAATGTCACAAAGGCAATAGAGAGTCCAGTAGACAAAGAAACAAAAATCCCCCCCTGGATGCACCCAGGGTTGAGGCCAGTGAAACTCTATCTGAAATTGCCAGCTCTGGGATTTCTCCAAAAACAAATGAAAAGCCTACATAAAGCATGCATTCCAGGGATTATGAACTCATTTGGGCTTATGCTCTTTAAAAGGTCTACAGCTGCATTCAAAATACATCCAGCTCATCTCTAGGCCTGGGGACTGACAAGAAGCCAGGAGCCCCAGCTGGGACATACAGGCAGGAATCAATTTAAGCCCTTCTGGCAGGACATGGGGTGGTTTGCTATAATGAATGTTAAGGAGGGATACCAGACCATGGAGAATTGGATGTTTATCTTTCTTGAGTATTAAAGAGAAGATAAATTGATGGATAAAAGTATGCAGGAGACGCTTAGGAAAGCTATTGTTCAAGCTGTGTAGATGCTATGTCAGTGTGACAATGAAGACTTAATAAAAATAAATCAGGGTTTGAGGGTTGGGAGAAGTCCTGCCTGTGCTATTGAGAGGAGAAAGATCACCTAGGGCCTCTAGCTAGGACTTGACAACGGAAAAGAGAGGGCATTCATTTGTAGACACTTCAACATCAGTGAAGCAACAAAGCTCCCAAAGTTCCTAGAATTCTACATGTTTCTTAGTAAGTACTGCCAAGGGAGCTAATAATTATATTGGAGAACCATAATTCAAAGGTAACAATGATAGAGGAGGGGTCATTTAAAGCCTGAAATCTGTTTTATAAGTACCAAGTGAAGTGATCCTATAAATATAGTTATAATCTGAGATATGTCTATTCAGGTTATGAGAATTCACATTTATGAGCCGTTTCATATAATATTCCTTCCTTTGACTTATGAGGCATTTCTTCCCATTAACAGGCCCATTCTGGATTTACATCACCTCCTGAGCCACATGTTGTCATCTTTGCACATGTAGTTAGTTTGTATTACATTCAACTCTCCTCTCGGGAAACTTTGGCTTTGCTCATTTATAGCAGCAGAGATCATCTCAGACTATTTAGGATGTCATCTTGTTTGGTGAATGTGACATCATCTTCATTTGTTTTCACTGCTTCCTTTGTCTCTGAATTGTGATTATATGTTTGCTTGTTTTGCAGATAAGTTTGAGTGATACTATTATCTTGTAACAGTAATGCTAGCAATAATATATAACTTTCTAAGCACTTACAATGTGTGAGGGACTTATGCCAAGCACTTTCCAAGTATTAATTTGCTAATCCTGGCATATTCTAAGAGGTGGCATTATTATTATTCCCATTTATCTGATGAGGAATCTGAAACACAAATTAATTAGCTTATTCAAGATTATACAGTTAGTAAGTAGCAGAACTGGAATGTTTTGCTTTTGAGTGTAGTCCCAAGTATACTATAAGTGGTAAAAATTGCTTAGCAAGAGCAAGTAAACAGCTTTTTTTCTCATTAGTGTAGAGAAACACCTTTTCAGGTCCATTATAACAACTTATTTTAAGAACAATTAAAATAATTGTGTGTAATTTAATAGAATATTGTGTTGTTTTTAGTCTAAGTAAATGCTGATGTGAGGGCTCAAAAACACATGACCTAATAAAACATGTACGAGGATCTGAATGATGACAATCATTAAATGCTGATTTTTAAAAATCAAAGAAAATCTAAAAATCATGTGCCATACATCGGAAAAATCAGCATAGTAAAGATAGCAGCTCTCCCCAAATTGATCCATATAGATTTAGGAGAATTTCTTTCAAAATCCCAGCAAGGTTTTTTATAGGCATAAAGAACTTATTCTAAAATTTTTATGGAAAGATCAAAAATATAAAATAGCTAAAACAATTTTGAAAAAGGTTAACAAAATGGGTAGAGTCACTCTACTGAATACTGAGCCTTATTACCAGCTACAGTAATCCAGACAGCTGGTACCAGTGGAAGGAAAGGCACATGGATCAACAGAACAGAGAAGCAGAATGACCCATATAAATATGCCCAACTGATTTTTGACAAAGGTGCAAAAGCAATTCAATGAAGAAATATTGCCATTTTCAACAAATGGTACTGGAGTAATTCATCCTGGAAGAGAGATGGGGGAGGCAAGAAGGAAGAGAAACTACATCTAAACTTCATAACATGAAAATTAACACAAACTGGACCATGAACCTAGGCATAAAATGCAAAGCTATAAAACTTTAAAGAAAAAAAACAGTAGAAAATCTTCAGGACCTACAGGTAGGCAAAGAGTTCTCAAACTTGACATAAAAAATGCAATTCATGAAAGTAAAAATTGATAAACTGGACTTCAAAATTAAAAATGTTTCCTCTGCCAAAGATCCTGCAAAGAGGATAAGAAGACAAGCTACAGATCAAAAGAAAATGTTTGTAAAATATGTATAGCTATCAGACAAAGGGCTAGTATCTAAAATACAGAAATAACTCTGAAAACTCAACAATTTTTTTAAAAATCCAATTGGAAAATAAGCAAAAGACATCAACAGACATTTCACTGAAGATAGACAAATGGTAAATACATTAGCATCATAAGCAAGCAGTAAAATGCAAATCAAAACCCAAATGAGATATTAGTATACACCTATCATAACCTATTAGTAACACCTATTAGTAATACCTAAGAGAAGTTAAAATAAAAACTAATGATAACATCAAATGTTAGCAAAGGTGCAGAGAAGCTGGCAATGCCAAAGAATGCTCAAACTACTGCACAATTGCACTCATCTCACACGCTAGTAAAGTAATGTTCAAAATTCTCCAAAACAGGCTTCAACAATACATGAACTGTGAACTTTCAGATGTTCAAGCTGATTTTAGAAAAGGCAGAGGAACCAGAGATCAAATTGTCAACATCCGCTGGATCATGGAAAAAGCAAGAGAGTTCCAGAAAAACATCTATTTCTGCTTTATTGACTATGCCAAAGCCTTTGACTGTGTGGATCACAATAAACTATGGAAAATTCTGAGAGAGATGGGAATACCAGACCATCTGACTTGCCTTTTGACAAACCTGTATGCAGGTCAGGAAGCAACAGTTAGAACTGGACATGAACAACAGACTGGTTCCAAATAGGAAAAGGAGTACGTCAAGGAAGTATATTATCACTCTGCTTATTTAACTTATATGCAGAGTACATCATGAGAAACACTGGCCTGGAAGAAGCACAAGCTAGAATCAAGATTGCCGGGAGAAATATGAATAACCTCAAATATGCAGACACCATAGATACCACTCTTCTGGCAAAAAGTTAAGAAGAACTAAAGAGCCTCTTGATGAAAGTGAAAGAGGAGAGTGAAAAAGTTGGCTTAAAGCTCAACATTCAGAAAACTAACATCATGGCATCCGGTCCCATCACTTCATGGCAAATAGATGGGGAAACAGTGGAAACAGTGGCAGACTTTACTTTTTGGGGCTCCAAAATCACTGCAGATGGTGACTGCAGCCATGAAATTAAAAGCTGCTTTCTCCTTAAAAGGAAAGTTATGACCAACCTAGATAGCATATTAAAAAACAGAGACATTACTTTGCCAACAAAGCTCCGTTTCATCAAGGCTACGATTTTTCCAGTGGTCATGTATGGATGTGAGAGTTGGACTATAAGAAAGCTGAGCACTGAAAAATTCATGGTTTTGAACTGTGGTATTGGAGAAGACTCTTGAGAGTCCCTTGGATTGCAAGGATATCCAACCAGTCCATTCTAAAGGAGATCAGTCCTGAGTGTTCATTGGAAGGACTGATGTTGAAGCTGAAACTCCAATCCTTTGGCCACCTGATGTGAAGAGCTGACTCATGTGAAAAGACCCCGATGCTGGGAAAGATTGAAGGCAGGAGGGGAAGGGGATGACAGAGGACGAGATGGTTGGATGCCATCACCAACTCAATTGACATGAGTTTGGGTAAACCCCGGGAGTTATTGATGGGCAGGGAGGCCTGGTGTGCTGCAGTCCATGGGGTCAGAAAGAGTCGGACACAACTGGGCGACTGAACTGAACTGAGAGAAACTGGATCACTCTTGTTTTGTTGGTGGAAATGTAAAATGACACAGCCACTCTGAAAAAATATCTGACACTTTCGTACAAAATTAAAAACTACACATGCACTTACTATATGACCCAGCAACTGCACTCTTGGGCATTTATCCCATAGAAACAAACATCTGTGTCACACAACAACCTATACATAAATGCTCATAACAGCTTTATTCATAACAGATAAAAAGGAAGTAATTAAATGTCCTTCAGTGGGTAAATGGTTAAACCAACTGTGACACATGCTACCATAGAATAATATCTAGCAGTAAAAAGGAAGAAAAAAATTGATACATGGGACAGTTTGGAATGGTTCTCGGGGACTGAGGCTAAGTGGGGGTGGGGGACACCATTTCTGAAATATCACATACTGTGTTATTCCAATTATTCAACATTTTTGAAATAACAAAATTCTAGAAGTGGAAAAGGATACATGGCTGCCAGGGATTAGGGGTGGTAGAGATAGGAGTGATACATGGCAAGTAGGGGATAATATGAGGGAGCCTCATGGTGATGGGACAGCCTTGAATCCAGATCGCAGTGGTTGTTATCCAAGTAAATGTGAGACAAAACTGAGTACAACTACATAAGCATGTGCACACACACACACATACACACATAAGTGCATATGTCTGGATTGTACCAATGTCAAAATTTTGGTTTGGATACTGTATTTTAGCTGTGCAAAAGGTTACCATTAGGGAAAACTGGGTGAAAGGCACACAGGAAATCCCTGTACATTTTGAGGTGACTTCCTGAGAATCTATAATTATTTCAAAACAAAAGTTTAAAACAAAACATTAAATTTTCCCCATTTAAATTACTGTCAATTACATTTTTGAATTACAATGATTTTTTCCAGGAACAAATCATAATTGCAGAAAATTTATCTTGCAAAAAGATAAAAAGCTGTCCTTTTCCTTTGCACACAATGTTCCCTAGAGGGATTTGGGATAAGATGTAAAATAGATCATGTGCTGGGTTCCTCTCCCTGAAGCACCCATACCAACACCCAACATTTTGATACCAAGGAAACCGAGTTCTAATAACATCAAGGATAACTTTGAGGAGAAAACAAGTCACTGAAAAACAGCACTAAGACTAAGAAATTTACACATTCATTATGGTTTTCATTAAGAATCAAAAACAGATCTTATTAACTAAATTCAAGTATCACTTTATAACAAATTAAAGATTCACCACCTGCAGAACTTCACCTATATACTACATGGAACTACCTGGCTATATTTATTTAATAGGCATAGGTATAGAAATAGGGAGATACACATTGAGTATATAAATAGATCTAGATCTAGATCTGCATATACACTTATTTGGTATAATACAACATAGTTTTAAAAAGATTATCCAGCTCCTAGCATCAGAAAGTGATCAGGTCTTGAGATAGGAGGATGTCTCAAGAGTTTATGAAAAAGGGTTGAAAACAACTCCTTTATGGATACAGCATCATTTGAAAGATCTCACAGTAAAAGACAGTAAATGAGTCAGAAACATACAGGTCACACTTACCTTTCAAGTTCATAGGACTATAAAAATTAAACGAAATTTGGCAAAACTCAGAACACCTTCTCAATTGTTTGGCTATGTATGAATGTCAACATGTGTCTGGACTTTTCAACCAAACCTTTCTCTGGTATGTAATTATTGCTTCTGAAGGATGGTTTCAACAATCATAATAATTTGAAAATAACACATTGAAATCGGAGGCCATCTAGCTCTCTCATAAAATGACAAAGGTGTCTGCTTGAAAACCATGTAATAACAGTTTGTGCCTGGAACTTGCTAAGGAAGCAAGTGATGGTTAAATCATTCTCCCTTATGCACCCCTCACGTGGGTGTGCAACTCAGCGTAGCCTGTGCTGGTTTGTCATGTCCAGCATTCATTGTGCTTCTTTGTCATAAAATCCAAAGCTCTCCACCATATGGTGTCATTTTTGAAATGTTAATCTGAGTTGAGCTAGTAACGCCAGTTAGGTTCCCAGCTGGTCTCTGTATTGGCTATTTCACAGACATTAGTCCTGTTTTGAATTAAACTAAATTAGAGAATAAAATGAGATATTGTCATGCAAAGTCAGACAATATTGTTTGACATCTGCACCATCTCTGAGAGCTTTATTAAATGGTTATTTTAAAATTTTAAGCTAAGGAGGAAAGAACATACAAACAATAAGTTAGTGCCAGATAACTAATAATACCAGTATAGCAGACAATTGATAATATTAATAATAATCACAAATGATTATAATGTTACATGAAGAAAGACCTCTATCCACAGTTTCCCTCCATTTGGGCCAAAGACTAGAAAGGAAAATAACTTCGTCTAAGACATTTATTGACCGAATCTTCAGTTTTGCTTGGCTAAGAAAAAGCCATTTATGGATGTGGATTAAAAATGCACCTGCTTTTTTTCCTTCCCACCATTTATTTCAAAGGGCACTACCTGAAATCAGAGAGATAAATAAAAGGAATTAACCCTACTTTGCATAATGACTTAACATATTAAGTCCAGTATAAGAGAGGAATCCTGCTAATAACTATTTGGGGTTGAAGGGGACTAAACTTTCTCATTCTCCTATGACTTTAGACTGACCTTTCCGTGGGAATTAGTATTTGTCCATGGCAGATGTGTGTGTGTGTGTGTTTAAGTTATATTCATGTGCACTAATATGTGTTCATGTGCACATATAAATAAAGTTACTTGCTGGAAAATCAAAAACAAAAATTCATTTCTGTGACTTACACTTGGAGTAGACTTTTAAAAGGACAGATCTGGAATAAAAGTATTCCCCATCACTTGCAGATTTTCTGCAGGACTTGGGAAATCAAAGGTTGTTAGAAACTCCTCTGCTGTGGCAGTGGAGCCTAACTCCATCCAAATGCCTAGATACAGGGAAAGGCTTTGCTGGGAAGAGAAACAGGTCTGGCATGCACAGCCCCTGTGGTGAGGGAGATTTCCTGCAGGCTTAGGGGAGATTTGCCCTTGGAGGTTTAAAGAAAGGTTCTCAGAGAGAGAGAGAGAGGTATGTCTGAGGTCAGGTGTGCCTTTGAGAGGACTACCCATAAAGTCTTTAATTTTTTGGAAGCTTTCCCTTTGAATGTTTGCCTTGGACAGTATTCATGTCTTTCTGAGTAAATTCCCTTTCACAGGGCTCCAATCCTTCAGTGACATCTAGCTCACCCATCAACTGGGTCTTCCTGTGGTGTGGTGAAAACTAACAGCAGGAGGTGAAAAGAGGCTCACATTTATTGAATATTTAATCCTCCCTTTTTCCTCTCTCCCTCCTACCCAAAGCCTTGCCTCCTCAAAGAGTTCTGCTCTCCTGAGTTCCAGGGCCAAACCTGAAGCGAAGTGATTAGAGGCTGTGTTATAAACTGAGTTTGTGTCCCCTGCCCCCACCACCCCCCAAATTTATACACCAAAGCCCTGACCTCCAATGTGATGGGTAGAAGGAGGGTCTTTGGGAGGAGACTATGGGTCAGATTAGGTCATGAGAATGAGGCCTTAACAATGGGATTAGCACTTTATAAGAAGAGGAAGACCCCTTCTCTCCCTCCTTCCCCGCCCCTCCTCTGTACACACACATACAAACACATCTCATTTTATAGACGAATGTAGGGAGACTTGGTTAATTCACTTGTGTGTGATCAGAGAGATGGAAAGCAGTAAGTTCTAGATTTGAAAACAGGTTTGACTCCAAAGTCTGTGTGTTTAGCCACCATACTAGTCCAGTCTCTTTCTATGTTCTTTTGGACTTTTATCCTCTACATTTTTTTCCCAGAGGTTATCAGGGCTTTCCAAAATTCCGCCCTGTGCTCTGACTCTGTCCTTTTCTGCTCAGGACATGTGCTGGCCCCTCGCTCTGTGAAGGCCTATCACGCCAGAAAATAGACCTAAGAGTTGATCTGGGCACAGTAATTATCATTAATTAGTACCACCCTTTCCAGTGCCTATTTTTCTTAGGTGATTTGATAGTGTTATTTCCTCAAAACCTGTATGAAGAGTTTTCACTGTGAAGAGATGGCATTTCTCTACCGTATTACCTCAGGCAGGGCCCTGGGATTTATTTGGTCAATGAAATGTGAGTAGAAGCGGCATGCAGGTCTTCCAAGTAGAAGTCTTAAGAGACAGCCCTTGCTTTGCCATGAACTCTTTTTCCTTTATCTGAGAAACTTCAAACATTCAGAAAGAAGCTACTCCATTGTCCCAGGTCCTAGACTGAAAATGTCCAGAACAGAACTTCAGCCAAACCACTAAGGATATAGAGCCTGATAAGGAAGAAACCTTGTAGTTGTAAATCACTGAAACACTCGAGTCTTTTGTTAACTGCAGTATGAACTCATTCTGGCTGATCCAAGTGGATAACCTGCATTTCAAACACTGCCCTTTGCATCTGTGTAAGTCTCAGTTCACTGTGCTTCCCATTCTACAGCAGAGATTGATCTGTGCCCCCAGTGAACATTTGTCAATGTCTACAGACATTTTTGGTTGTCACATCGAGGGCATCCGATAGACACTTGGTGGGTAGAAGCCAGGGATGCTACTAAACATCCTACAGTGGACCAAAAGTCCTTCACAGCAAAGAATTATCCAGCCTAAACTGTCAACAGTGCCAAAGCAAAGCCCTGCTTTATACAAACCACCAAAAGGATTCAGTTTATTGGTGTGTCAATTAGGAGGGATTTATTTTTCAAGGAGCAGAATGGCCAAGTAACAATACCTTAAACATACGTTCACCTTGTTTTATTTTGGTTTTTTTTCCTCATGTAACAAAAGCACAACAGTAGAAAGTCCAGTAACAGTGTAGGACCCTGAAGGTATAATTAGAATTCAGACTCTTCCTACTACCTGTGCTGCCATTCTTAGTGTGTTAACTCAAAATTTACAACCACAGAAAAGTGATGCTCCTCTAGCCATATCTACACAGTCATATACACATAGCCATACACACAAAGTCTTATACAAACACACACACACAACCACACACACAAGCAAGACAAAGCAGAAGGGAAAAGCCTGAATCAAACGCCTCTAATCCATTTTATCTGGAAAGCACAGCTTTTCAAACACCCCTCAGGAGATGCTCCCTTTAAGGTCTCATTGGCCAAAACGTCTCCACTTAGTATCCTGACAGTCAAAGAAATTAGTTTTTTAGCTAATTTAGCTAAAGCATATTTAGCTTTCCCAGTTTCCATGGTAGAAACAATAGGAGGAAAAGAGTTGGTAATTGGTATGCAGAGAGCAGTTCTGTGTTATCTGCCTTTCCCTGGGTCTGAGCTATAAACCAGTTATCACTAACTTGCCCATGAGCAAGGGAAGGGGAAGATGACAGAAAAGATGCTTTGGAGACCCATGGCCCAGGTTCCACAAGCAGCTTTGTGAAGTAAGATGGAAACAAACCTCCTCTCCCTCTTCTTTCAATGTCACTTCCAGGCATTCCAGCGATTCATCCTCCTGTCTCAAGCTCATGTCCAAGCCCAAACACACTCTGGACTTCAGAGCTCCCCAGGATATACCTATTAGAACTACATGAATACAGGTTTCCCAGCATGACCTGGTGTAGACTCCAGGCTGCTGAGGAAACTGGCTAACCAGGATGGTAGTCTGGGAGACTAGCCCAAAGACAAGACTAGTGATCTTTGCCCAGGGAAGTCCTAAATGATTTGGCTATGGCTTGGTCTTTCAGCCTAACTCTCACTGCACTTCCAAATCAGGTTACTAAATTCTCCTGAAGGTTATACAATCTATGACTCAGTTAATAGGGGCACTATGTGCCCAAGAGGACTTCTAATGGAAAATGCATCCATATGGAAATGCAATCGGAAGCATCGAGGAACACAGACCATGCATTATGATTAACCTCAGTTCATTCAGAAAATCAGCAAAAGTGTGTGTCACAGTAAATTAAAAATGACTAAACACTAGCCTTTCTTGCCCATTTTGAGTAATATTCTTTAATGACCTTAAATGAAACAGAAAATTAAAAATCTGTGAGATGAAGAGAAAGGCAAATTGAAATACTTATTCAAATGTGGTATGAAGGCAGCTAGAAGTTAATAGTCATTTCTGTATTTAGTGCACTGATGGAAAAAATGAGTTGTTACAAGTTCTTTATAATATTACAATGTGAATGCTATTTTTAAGGTTATTTTTCATTCAAAGGCAGAATCCAAGAGATAAATAAGAAAGGTAATATATAGAAAAGAAATGACTCAGTGTGTGGGCCAGGTGGGAACTTGGTACATATGTAAGATACTTAAATTTTTCCAGATTTGACTGCTGCAGTGATGTCTTACTTAGGGGTTAGTAGTCTTAGATACCAGTCCATAAATGAAGGGAGGGCTGTAAATGCTACACATAGTTTTTTACAAAGGAAATTTGATTTGAAAGTCACAATTCCTAAGGAAAAAGTCGACAGGTTTCAACTTAAAACCTACCAGAATGAACTTTCCTATATCCAAATTGAGCCACTGAAATGAAAACAAAAAGAAATCATCACACTGTTCTTTTGGCTAAGAGGCCACTTTGGTATTGTAAATGTTTTCATATACTTATACAGTCTTGTTGATAGCTTATGGTGAACAGTGTCAAATTCATGATATCCGAAAAAGATTTAGCTTCAGGACCAGGGACCAGGCTTGATCACTCAAGAGCTTTTGTGCAGCATAACTTTATTAGGCTATAAAAAAGGACAGAGAAAGCTTCTGACATAGACAGACAGGGGACAGAGTGCCCCCCTCAATAGTCTTATCAAGGCCTTATATGCTTTTACTAGACCTACTCCCACAACATACAGCTTAAATTAATAAGATTAAAACTAACAATAGCAAGGTCTTACCAGGCCCCCTCCCACAACAAATGTTTCAAGATAACAAGATTAGTCAGAAGGTTCTTGTTAAGCAGAAACACTTCCTGGAGCAAGATACATTGTTATAGTAAGACAAAGCAGAGCTGGGAAGAACTGATGCTTTTGAAGTGCAGGTGTCAGATGAGAGCCCCTTGGAATGCAAGGAGATCCAACCAGTCTATCCTAAAGGAAATCAGCCCTGAATATTCATTGGAAGGACTGATGCTGAAGCTGAAACTCCAATACTTTGGCCACCTGATGTGAAGAACTGACTCATCTGAAAAGACCCTGATGCTGGGGAAGACTGAAGGCAGGAAGAAAAGGGGACGACAGAGGATGAGATGGTTGGATGGCATCACTGACTCAAGGGACATGAGTTTGGGTAAACTCGGAATTGGTGATGGACAGGGAGACCTGGCGTGCTGCAGTCCACAGGGTCGCAAAGAGTCTGACACGACTGAGCAACTGAACTGGAGACAAAGCAATGTAGAAAAAAGTTTGTCCTTTTCTCTTCCTTGAGAGCACTGCACCCCTTTCTCCTTCTCAAGGGCCCTGGACCCCTTCCTGCTTGAGGGCCCTAGACTCCTTATCAATCTACCTAGGAATTAACTCTCTCACTGTTTCTTAGTAGCATTATTCACAATAGCCAAAAGGTAGAAGCAACCAAGGGTCTATCACAGATGAGTGGACAAACAAAATGCATACAAATATTTCTTTGAGTTTCTAATTTCAACTGTTTGGGGTATTTATGCTGAAGTGAAATAGATGGATCACATGGTAATTCAATGTTTAGTGTCAGTGGCTGTACCATTTCACATTCCCACCAACAAAACACAACAGTTGCACTTTTTCAAACTGGAACCAACACTTTTTTTCCTTTTTCAAAATGTATGAAGTGATATCTCAGTATGGCTTTGATTTGCATTTCCCTAATGAAGATCATGGCATCTGGTCCCATCACTTCATGAGAAATAGATGGGGAAACAGTGGAAACAGTGTTAGACTTTATTTTGGGGTGCTCCAAAATCACTGCAGATGGTGACTGCAGCCATGAAATTAAAAGACATTTATTCCTTGGAAGGAAAATTATGACCAACCTAGATAGTATATTGAAAAGCGGAGACATTACTTTGCCAACTAAGGTCCGTCTAGTCAAGGCTATAGTTTTTCCAGTGGTCAGGTATGGATGTGAGAGTTGGACTCTAAAGAAAGCTGAGCGCCGAAGAATTGATGCTTTTGAACTGTGGTGTTGGAGAAGACTCTTGAGAGTCCCTTGGACTGCAAGGAGATCCAAGCAGTCCATTCTGAAGGAGATCAGCCCTGGGTGTTCTTTGGAAGGGATGATGCTAAAGATGAAACTCCAGTACTTTGGCCACCTCATGTGAAGAGCTGACTCATTGGAAAAGACCCTGATGCTGGGAGGGATTAGGGGCAGGAGGAGAAGGGGACGACAGAGGATGAGATGGCTGGATGGCATCACTGACTCGATGAACGTTGAGTCTGAGTGAACTCTGGGAGATGGTGATGGACAGGGAGGCCTGGCGTGCTGCAATTCATGAGGTCGCAAAGAGTCGTACACGACTGAGTGACTGAACTGAACTGAACTGATTGTCCTAGAAAACCACAGTGCTGCTTCTTGTGGTAGATCCCCCAAGACCTAGGATTCCATATATTTCTATTCCATTTACTTGCCTGTATTGGTGAAGCACATCATTCAGTAGCTTCCTGAAAATATTTATTTTGTCTTCACACTTTAGTTTTAATAGGACTAAATACAGAATTCTAGGTTTGAAATATATTACCTCAGAGTTTCGAAAGCCTAGCTCCACTGTCTTCCAGCCTCCAAGGAAGCTATTACAAAGTCTCATTTTAGTAAACAGGACATCACTAAATGATTTCAGATGGAAAATTTCAGGGTCATATCTTTTAGAAATAGATCCCGTTAACTGCCATGCAAAGGATGAAACTAAGAGGTACATATATTTTTAACTTTAAGTCAATCGGGTCAAAAGAAAATGGACTAATTGATCTGTTGTAAAATAAAGTGCAAAGAGGATTTTTGCATTGACTATGAGGTAAGATCAAGGACCTCTAATTAGGTTCCAACTTCCTTTACTTTATTCTAATTCTATAAATAATAAAGTACTGTCTATTAGCAGCGTCCCAGCACCAAAAATGCATTGTTAAACTCATCTCATCATAGTGCCACTAACTGTTTACATCCTGGCCTCCTTGAGGTTAAGGTCATCCTTTTACTCATCTTGATACCCCTGTCATGAAGCACAAGGTTTACTTAATAAATACTGTGGATTAGTGGCATAGGAAAACCAAAGTATCACACTGGCCGTAAATTTCATTCGGGTTTTTCCATACCATCTTACAGAAAAACCACAGAGAACTTTTTGGCCAATCTAATAGTATAGCCTGTACCCTCTAGTAATAAAGTTTACCCTTTTTCTTTCCTTCACTGACTGCCACCACAATCATTACCCACTAAAATTATACCCAATCTCTTACGTTCAATTCTTGTCCTAAAGAATTTAACATGCCTATGGAACCCCTGGACATACTATTAAGGAGTCATATGGAATCTGTTTTAGATTTTGAAAGAATTTTTGATGCCCCCTTTATTTTCACCACCAAAAAAAAAAAAAATTTAAAAAGACTTAAATCTTTTGCTTGCTGCTGAGGAGGAGACACTGTGGTGAAACAGAAAGACATTAGACTGGGGATTAGATATTAATAATAGCCCTTAATTTACTCTGAACCCAATTCCCATTTTCTGCCTGGGCTTCCGTGTTTCCATCTGTAAAAGATTGGCTTGAACCCCAGGAGTGCACAAGCTTTATTTGGGGCAAGTTCTGATTGGTTGGCTGTAACTGTGGTGCCTTTTCAAACTGTTCATGTGGTTCTCATGAACTGAAAACTTCCAGATGTTCAAGCTGGATTTAGAAAAGGCAGAGGAACCAGAGATCAAATTGCCAACATCTGCTGGATCATCGAAAAAGCAAGAGAGTTTCAGAAAAATATCTACTTCCACTTTATCGACAATGCCAAAGCCTTTGACTGTGTAGATCACAATAAACTGTGGAAAATTCTTAAAGATATGGGAATACTAGACCACCTGACCTGCCTCTTGAGAAATCTGTATGCAGGTCAAGAAGCAATAGTTAGAACTAGATATGGAACAACAGACTGGTTCCAAATTGGGAAAGGAGTATGTCAAGGTTGTATATTGTCACCCTGCTTATTTAACTTCTATGCAGAGTACATCATGAGAAACACTAGACTGGATGAAGCACAAGCTGGAGTCAAGATTGCTTGGAGAAATATCAATAACCTCAGATATGCAGATGACACCACCATTATGGTGAAGAAGAAAGCGAAAAAGAACTAAAGGACTTCTTGACGAAAGTGAAAGAGGAGAGTGGAAAATTTGGCTTAAAACTCAATATTCAGAAAACTAAGATCATGGCATCCAGTCTCATCACTGCGTGGCAAATAGATGGGGAAACAATGGAAACAGTGAGAGACTTTATTTTGGGGGCTCCAAAATCATGGTTGACTGCAGCCATGAAATTAAAAGATATTTGCTCCTTGGAAGAAAACCTATGACCAACCTAGACAGCATAATAAAAAGCAGAGACATTACCTTGCCAACAAATGTTCATCTAGTCAAAGCTATGGTTTTTCGAGTAGTCATGTATGGATGTGAGTTGGACTAAAAGAAAGCTGAGCACCAAAGAATTGATGCTTTTGAACTGTGGTGTTGGAGAAGACTCTTGAAGAGTCCCTTGGACTGCAAGGAGCTCAAACCAGTCCATCCGAAATCAGTCTTGGATATTATTCATGGAAGGACTGATGCTGAAGCTGAAACTCCAACCCTTTGGCCACCTGATGCAAAGAACCGACTCATTTGAAAAGACCCTGATGCTGGGAAAGATTGAGGGCAGGAAGAGAAGGGGATAACAGAGGATGAGATGGTTGGATGGCATCACCGACTTAATGGACATGAGTCTGAGCAAGCTCTGGGAGCTGGTGATGGACAGGGAGGCCTGGGGTGCTGCAGTTTATGGGGTCGCAAAGAGTCAGACACGACTGAGCAACTGAACTGAACTGAACTGAACTGTGGTGCCCTGTATAGGAAGATTATGCATCCAGGTCTGGGCTTAGGGCTGAACAGCATCCTGTTTGGAGAGCAATGTCTGCTCTGGAAGAGGGAACACTTTGCTGTTAAGACATCAGCCCTCAGATGAATAATATCTACAGTCCCTTTTTCTATCAGATACTGTGACTAACTTAAATTATTTTCCAGACTATTTGCCTTTTTCCTTTCCCTAAAGTGTCTCTGAGTTTTCCATGTACCTCTGAACGGAAGAGACTGAAACTGGATAAAGATCCTTTTCAAAACTTATCGCATCTAATATGTAATAATTCCTAAATTCTATATTCCTTCTTGTTGTTGTTGTTTAGTCACTAAGTCAAGTCTGACTTCTTTTGTGACCCCATGGGCTATAGTTCGCCTGTATCCTCTATCCACGGAATTTTCCAGACAAGAACACTGGGTTGGGTTGCCATTTCCTTCTCTAGGGGATCTTGCCAACCAAGGGACTGAACCTGTGGCCCCTGCACTGGTAGATGGATTCTTTACCACTGAGCCACCAGGGAAACCCATATATTCCTTCTTACACACCACAGCATTTTGCTTCTTTAATTACAGAGTTGAAGTGCCAACCATTGAAACATGGAACAGATGACACGAATAATAACTAACTTCCATGTATAGGGAAATACGCAAAATAATGTAACTTAGCATAGCATGTTGCATTACTTTTCTAGGGCTCCTATAACAAATTACCACAAACTGGCTAAACCAACAAAAATTTATTCTCCTAGAGTCCCAGAGGCTAGAAGTGTGAAATCAAGGTGGCTTTGGTGGGGCCTGTTCTTTCTAAGGGCTCTGGGAAGAATCCTTCCTTGCCTCTTCCTTGATTCTGGTAGTTGTGGGCAATCCTTGACATTCATCAGCTTGTAGATGCATCACTCCAGTCTCTGCCTCCATAGTCACACTGCCTCCTTCCCTGTGTAGCTGTGTCTCTAAATCTCTCTCCTTTAAAAAAAGAAAAAGAAAACAACCCCATCATTGGATTTAGGGCCCACCCACCCAGTATGACTTCATCTTAAATTGAGTCCTTCTTCAAAGATCCTATTTCCAAATTTCACATTCACATGTTCCAGAGGTCAGGACTTCAATATAACTTTCAACTTACAACTTATAGCAACTTCTACATTTGCCAAAAATAATAAGATTATTAAATGGTAGTAAACATTTATCTTCTACTTTGCATATCCTGATACTCAGTTCAGTTCAGTTCAGTTGCTCAGTTGTGTCTGACTCTGCGACCCCATGAATCACAGCACGCCAGGCCTCCCTGCCCATCACCATCTCCCGGAGTTCACTCAAACTGACGTCCATTGAGTTGGTGACACCATCCAGCCATCTCATCCTCTGTTGTCCCCTTTTCCTCCTGCCCTCAATCCCTCCCAGCATCAGAGTCTTTTCCAGTGAGTCACCTCTTCACATGAGGTGGCCAAAGTACTGGAGTTTCAACTTTAGCATCTTGATACTAAATATCTATAATTAGTTACCTGGAGTAGTATCCATAATTTAATGCTGAATAAAAATACCATACTATACTATGGTAGGATCTTATTTATAGGATGTTATAGAAAATTTCTATGTGTATATACATGGACCAAAAGACATCTGGAAAATGCAAATATCACTTTTTTAATTAATTTTTTTATTGAAGGATAATTGCTTTACAGAATTTTGCTGATTTCTGTCAAACCTCAACATGAATCAGCCATAGATATACATATATCCCCTCCCTTTTGGAACTCCCTCCGATCTCCCTCCCCATCCTCACCCTCTAGGTTGATACAGAGCCCCTGTTTGAGTTTCCTGAGCCATACAGCAAATTCCTGTTGGCTATCTATTTTACATATGGTAATGTAAGTTTCCATGTTACTCTTTCCATACATCTCACCCTCTCCTCCCCTCTCCCCATGTCCATAAGTCTATTCTCTATGTCTGATTCTCTGCTGTTGCCCTGTAAATAAATTCTTCAGCACCATTTTTCTAGATTCCATATATATGTGTTAGAATATGGTATTTATCTTTCTCTTTCTGACAAACTTCACTCTGTATAATAGGTTCTAGGTTCATCCACCTCATTAGAACTGACTCAAATGCATTCCTTTTTATGGCTGAGTAATATTCCATTGTGTATATGTACCGCAATTTCTTTATCCATTCATCTGTCAATGGGCATCTAGGTTGCTTCCATGTTCTAGCTATTGTAAATAGTGCTGCAATGAACAATGCGATACATGTGTCTCTTTCAATTTTGGTTTCCTCAGGGCATATACTTAGGAGTGGGATTGCTAGGTCATACACTGGTTTTATTCCTAGTGTTTTAAGGAATCTCCATACCGTCTTCCATAGTTGCTGTATCAATTTACATTCCTACCAACAATGCAAGAGTGTTCCCTTCTCTCCACACCCTTTCCAGCATTTATTGTTTGTAGACTTTATGATGATGGCCATTATGACCAGTGTGAGGTGATATCTCATTATAGTTTTTATTTGCATTTCTCTAATAATGAGCAATGTTTCTTTGCATGTGTTTGTTAGCCATCTGTATGTCTTCTTTGGAGAAATATGTTTGAGTCTTTTTCCACTTTTTGATTGGGTTGTCTGTTTTTCTGGTATTGACTTGTATAAGCTGCTTATATATTTTGGAAATTAATCCTTTGTCAGTTGTTTCATTTGCTGTTATTTTCTTCCATTTTGAGGGTTGTCTTTTCACCTTGCTTATAGTTTCCTTTGCTGTGCAAAAGCTTTTAAGTTTAATCAGGTACCTCTTGCTTACTTTTGTTTTTATTTTTCTTACTCTAGGAGGTGGGTCATAGAGGATCTTGCTTTATGTCATCATCCTGCCTATGTTTTCATCTAAGAGATTTATAGTTTCTGGTCATATATTTAGGTCTTTAATCCATTTTGAGCTTATCTTTGTGTATGGTGTTAGGAAGTGTTCTAATTTCACCCTTTTACATGTAGCTGTCCAGTTTTCCCAACACCATTTATTGAAGAAGCTATCTTTGCCTTACTGTATATTCTTGCTTCCTTTGTCAAAAATAAGGTACCCATAGGTGCATGGGTTTATTTCTGGGCTTTCTATCTTGTTCCTTTGGTCTATATTTCTGTTTTTGTGCCAGTATCATACTGTCTTGAGGACTGTAGCTTTGTAGTATAACCTGAAGTCAGGAAGCTTGATTCCTCCAGCTCCATTCAAATATCGCTTTTACAAGGAAAATAAAGCCTTAAATTTGTAAGCTGACCATAAAAACATAACAATGCTTTATACTTTTCGAAAATAACTGCAAAAGTGGGCTTCCCAGTTGGCATTAGTGGTAAAGAACCTGCCAGCCAATCCAGGAGAGTAAGATCCCTAGGTGGGAAAATCCCCTGGAGGGAGGATCTTTATAAGAGACAAAGATGGTTTTTTTTTCTGTGTTTAGTCCTTATCCTTCAAAAACTACTGGTTAATTCTTAATCAAAAATGAAGAGTTTTGCTTTCTTCCTCATAAAGGAAAAAATTCCTACAGTGAAATCCAAAGTAACTTTATTCAAATAGGTCACTTTTTGTCTCTTAATATTATGTAAGACTGTACCTATTATGTTTACACTAAGTAGGTTGTAGTAAAAACAAAGATGACGTCAGGTGTTCATTCTTAAATGAAACTACAATAGTGAAATCAAAAAAGCAAAAAAGGAGCCAAGCCAAACATGAGCCTGAGGGTTGGTCAGAGACCCAAATATGCACTCTTCAGCTAATGTGCAGGGACATCCTTGGCTGAGAAAGAAAACCTGTGGTCAGTGGGGCATGCGGCTTCACTTCTTCCACCTGTCTTTTAGTGTGGCATTACTGCAAATTAAATAATTCAGTTGAAAGCCAAAACATTTGTTGCACTGGCTGAAGAACCTCCAGACTGCAAAATGTGACATACTCAATTGAATCCTCTTCCACTAGAAGTCAGAATATCATGGAGTTCAAACCTGAGCCTCTCAGACCTCCCCTGCCCCATTTAAGAAGGATGAGTGTATAGAAGCTGACACGGTTGACTTTTAACTGCTAAGGAAGGAAGTTCCTTTAAGCCTAAGAAAGCAAAACCATCTGGTATTGCACAGCTGTGGAAATATTGTGTATCTAATTATTTATGGAGGTACCTATAATTTGGTCTTGGTATATCCCAGAAGACTTTGAAAAAGCAGAATTTCATCATGATCTCAGATCAATAGCTTATAAATCATTATTCCGGTTCAAGATTTTTCTCATAGAACGAAAAATGGAAAAATCCTGTTTTCATTAAAGAAACATAGAAATGTCATATTGGTTTAGGCAGAGTCACAAGAGAGCAAGCCTATGTAGTGCCATAGGAAAAGGAATTGTCAGTCATTCCATATCCTGGCCTTTCAATTCTATGAATTAGAACCAATGAAAGAAACATATTTAACAATAGATGGGGCATCTAAACATCCAACTATTTACTGTCTTACACCCTCTACAGACTTGACGACTAAGAAAGAATAACTCACCCTTTTAAAATAAAATCATAAAAATGCAGAATATTAGAGTTTAACATTTAAGAGAAATTTTCTGCTTCTTGTAAAGGCAGATTAGAGTTTTGTTTCTGTTTTTCTTTGTTTGTTCTTTGCCAGATAAATCTTCCTTGCAAGAATAAATGGAAAGCTAAAAGATATTTTTTTAATATAAATGTTTGAAGAATCAGAGAGTTTCAAAATAGTCCAGGTTTGATGCACGATACAAGGTGCTCAGGGCTGGTGCTCTGGGATGACCCAGAGGGATGGGATGAGGAGGGAGGAGGAAGTGGGGTTCAGGATGGGGAACACGTGTACACTCATGGCAGATTCAAGTAAATGTATGGCAAAACCAATACAATATTGTAAAGTAAGAATAATAATAATAAAATAAAAATTAAAGGAAAGTGAGCCTCTGATAAAGTGGACTGCAGTAAAGGAAAATAACACAAAGAAAATGAACTCAAGAGTCAGTGTAATGCTTTTCCCTGAAGGCATTTGCCAGTTCACCAGTGGTGGCTTAAAGGCTGAGAAGTCAAGCAGAAGCCTGTGTCTGAGAGGACAAGAAGCTAAATAGAACTTCCAAACATCCTAAGAGGCCAAGGAAGATGCAAACTGGAGTCCACAGCTCACCAAAGAAAAGGAATCTCAATGAATCACCAAGGCTTTCAGTCAGGACCCCTCAAAGACTGTTGTGAACTCCTACAAAGAGGGGTGAGTCAGACAGACAGCAATGAATGAGACTCATGAGTAGTGAAACCGGCTCTAAATCAGCTCAATTTCTGACTGTATTTAGCTGGCACCCCTTATCTTAACTGCCTGTTTGAAACACAAACAACTCCTCTCTGGGAAAAAAAAAATTCAGAACCAAATTTTGCATACATGATATCTGGCACTGAATCCTATATTATCAGGAAACAAAAGCACTTGATCAAAATCAAAAGAATAACGAACAGTATAAACAAGTCCAAAGAAAGTTTATTGGCATTACTAGACATGACTTTTTAAAACTATGAGTAATACCTTCAAGATATTAGATGGCAACTTTTGGAGAATTTCAGCAGTGAAATGAAAATTATTTTTTTAAAAGGAATCAAATGAAAATTTTATTTTTATTTTTTTTCAAATGAAAATTTTAGAACTGGAAATACAGTAAGTAAAATTAAGAGCACAGTTGGTGAGTCTAACCACAGATTAAATAAAGCTGATGAAAGGATTCATGAAATCTTAGGTCATTAAAAATATATAAACTGATACATGGAGAAACAAATATTAATAGAAAATGTAGACATTAACATAAAAGACATATAGTACACACATGTATGTAATGGGAGCCTAGGAAGGAAAAGGAAAGAAAAAAATAGAGAAGCAACATTTTAACAAAGTGATTTTCCAAAACTGATAAAAGAAATCAAGCCACAGATTTGAGATATTCTACAAGCCTCTGCAGGATATATACAGATAAAAGAACACCCAGGTACATCACTGTACAACTGCTGAAAAACAAAGTCAAAAAAATTATTAGCATCCAGAGAAAAAGATGATGCTTCATTCAAAGACGCAAATAAGCTGACAGATGATGCCATAAAAGGAACAATGAAATCCAAAAAGTTGGAGTGACATTTTCAATTTGTAGAGATAACCCTACTACTTGATTAGTCCTACTCTGCCTCCCACATAGCCAATGAGACAATATCCAGAGGGGCTAATTATCTAGCCCACACACAGCCAGACCAGAACTTTGAGTTGTGCACCATTCTCCTAGTTTACCTGCATTCTTCCCCACTGTCCCAGTCATACTGTCACTAAAAGAAAATAGAAAACATTCTACTCCAACAAAGAATCTACTGCTTCCCATACATATTCCATTACAAATATGGATTTGGGCATCCCTCTGGAGAAAATCCCTTTACACAATCCCACTGCTAAATGACAACCGAGCATATACACTCAACTGAAAACACACAGATTCCATTCTCACTCTTTGCATAAATTTGTTGCTAGGAAAATGCCCATTTGAAAAATAAATAGCCTAATGTACAAGCTTTATTGATTTATTTAATTGCTACATTCCCAGCTCATCTGGAAACTGGGGGAGGGAAGTATCATTATTCTGTGTGTGACTCTTTATTCTTCTGAATACCTTTCATTCCAGGATCTCAAACAGGACACACCTGCATGTTCAGGCAGCCTCGACCCATTTTATTAAGGAAAAGTTTTGCATAGACAACAAAGATCTTTTGGTGCACAAGAACTTCCACTTCCCTAAGTCATCTATTCCACACCTCCAGCAGCAGATATTTTAAAATGTCATTCTTCCTTCATGCCACATCAGAAAATGTGGCCTTTCAACATGAACATTTGTGCAATTCAGGACAATGGGGGTCTCTTTAAATGACTTTCCCTGAATACTTTCAGGGATACAAATTGCTCTGCATGATGACAGAGACTGGTAATACTTCTCATTTTTGTAAAACACTATTTCCCCTTTTTCCATAATTGATATAGTTATAGAGCCTCTAGCAAATAAAATGGAAGCTGCTCACGTTTAGAAATGGAAAAGGGATAGCATCTACTACAGGAGTTTTCTGTCAGGTTTACAGGGAAGAATCAGAGACTATAAAGCCTAAGGACTTAATTCAGAACATGTGACAGTATTTTCTGTGTAGCTGACTTCGAAGTGCCCTCTGATTTTTTCATGAAACGCTGCTGAGCGCTCAGGGCACCAAATGAATAGGGAAAAGCATATTCACTTTGCTGCTACTAAATACAGGATTTTATATCTCTGAACAACATTTTAAAACTAGTCATTACCTTAAAATAGTCTCATTATTTTTATTAATTGCAGCTCAAAATTTGCCCTTTAAGTAAGGTCCATGAGTGGGAAAAGTCTATTTTTGCCGCTGTAATCCTGTATCTTCACAGTAGCATCTGTTCTAACATGATCTTGCTGTGCTAAACATCTCAGTAACCACCCGTCTGTGTGCCAGATGGAGGTGACTGCTCTGACTCTACGTGGTACCTGTCAGCAATCCAACAAACTAAAGGAGTTAAATTACTCCATCTGCTCTTTCAAATTGCCCGGAGACTGCCCCCAAAATGTTCATGTTTTTGTTTGTTAATAAATAATAAAAGAACACTTTGTCAATTATGTGCCTTGACTGATTCATAATTTGTGCTAACAAATTTCTGTCAATAATGAGTGTGTCAGCCAAGAAGCATTTATTAAATACCCACTACCTATTTTCATTATACTACTTACTTTAAGATATTGGAGAAAATAACCATAACATTAAGGAAGAGAACATACCCGGAAAATAATTCATGGTTTAAGCAGCATTATACGTCATGGGTAATGTAATAATGCAAATTAGATGATACTGACAATTAAAGAAGAGAACACACGAAAGAAATAAAATTTTTAAAAATAGGAAAACAAAAGGATCAGAATGAGAGGCGAACATAATGTGTGTTAGGGAGTGAGGGTGGGGGATCCACATTTCTTTAATCAACAAATACTTAACATGGACTACAAGCTTCAAGCTATGCTAAAGTCAACAGTGGAGAAAAGAAGAACACAGAACCTTCCTTCCAAGAGTTGTCATGCTAGTAGACATAACAAGACACAGTCACAAGGTGGTAAAAGAAGACCCTGAGCACATCGCCTCCCACCAAATCTGTACCTACATCCAGAGCAATTCCTCCCAAAGAAGACCTGAAGGCTGACTGAGCAGTTACCGCACACAGAAAGACCATATAGAAACAGACAGAAAGGACAGACATGGTATCCATGAGAACCCCATCCCCTACACAGTGACCTGCAGTACAGGATGGTGCTGAGAGACCCTAGTACAGCCCTTCCTGTCCTAGGAAACAGACAAAAAAAAAAAAAAAAAGGCAGCAGTTAAGCAGCACCTAGATGGGAAATCCATTACCAACACTGATGTCTCTGCCAAACAGCGAGGGAACTGCTGGAGCCTTCTCCAAGGTCAAAGGCACTGGTCAACACCAATGTTTGAGTTTCCCCAGGACTTGCCTCCAGCCTGCACCCATTCCACTTCTAGCCATACCACCAATACAGCCTTCAGCACAGTGCTCCCAAGGGACAGTCCACACCCACTCAAGCACCAGCTTCCCCACCAACACAGCCCCAGGACACTGGACTAGGCACTGCACCCAGCCCACTGACTCTCTCCAGCCAGCCTGCCAAAGCCTCCAGGCACAAGCAGCCTACACAGAGGATGTTCCCACACAAGACCACTCCTCCAACACTAGGGGAGATGGCTGTTTCACCTAATTCTCCTAGAAACCAAAACCAAAAACCAAACAAAATTAGGAGACAGAGGAATACATTCCAAAAACCTAGTGAAACATAAATAAGTAATTTACATGGGAAAGAGTTCAAAAAAGCAGTCATAAGGATGTTCACCAAACTCGAGAGCAGAAGAACCCAGGTATCGTGACCTCAAAAAGATATGCTTAAGTCCTAATCCCTAGTACCTGTGAAGTGACCTTATTTAGACATAGCATCTTTGGAGTGAGGGTGAGTGAAGTCACTGTCGTGTCCGACTCTTTGTGACCCCATGGACTGTAGCCTACCAGGTTCCTCTGTCCATGGGATTTTTCCAGGCAAGAGTACTGGAGTAGGCTGCTTTGGAAATGTATTTAAATTAAAGATGTTGAGATGAGATTATCCAGTATTTAGAGTGAGCTCTAAATCCAATTTTTCTCACAAGAGAAAGAAGAGAGGGATACACACACAGCCAAGAAGATTATATGAAGACGGAAGCAGAGATTGGAGTGATATGCCATAAACCAAGGAATGCCAAGGATTACCAGGTAGCCAGCCACCAGAAACCAGGAGAAAGACAGGGAACACCTTTTTCCTCAGAGAGCCTCCCAAAGAAATCAACCCTGCCAATACTTTGATTTCAATCTGTCTTCCAGAACTGTGAGAGAATAAATTTCTGTTGTTTTAAGCCATAAAAAAGGGAATTCGGTGAGAACTTGCACAAAGATTTAGAAAATAAAAGAACCGTCAGAACTGAAAGATAAAACAAGTTAAAAAATTCACTAAAGGAAATCAATAGCAGATTACATGATACAGAAGAATGGATAATAGATTAGTGTAAATCATGCAATCAGAACAACAAAACCAGATACCAAAACCAAAGATGCCACAAAAAAGAAAATTATAGGCCAATATCCCTGATCAATGCAGATATACAAAAAGCAAACCAAATTCAACAATGATTAAAAGGAAAATACAACATGATCAAGTGGGCTTCATTCCAGGGATGCAAGGATGGTTTAAAACTCCTAAACTAATCAACGTGATACACCACATTAACAAAACAAAAGATAAAATCTTACAGTCATCTCAATGGATGCAGAAAAGTATTTGACAAAATTCAACATTCATTTATAATTGAAAACTCTCAAACAAAGAAAAACCTCTTTCCTCTCAACCAAAGTAAGTACAGAGGAAACACACCTCAATACATTAAAGACCATATTTGACAGACCTACAACTACCATCATACTCACTGATAAAAAGCTGATCAAGATCAAGACAAAAACGCCTGCCACTTTTATTCAATATTGCTTTGAAAGCTCTAGCCACAGCAAATATACAAGAAGAAGAAATAAAAGGCATGTAAATTGAAAAGAAAGAAGTAAAACTGTCACTCTTTGTAGATAATATTTTATATGTAGAAAAACTAGTCTACCAAAAAATCTATTAAAACTGATAAATGAACTAAATAAAGTTTCAAGATACAAAATTAATACACAGAAATATGTTGCATTTCTACACATTAATAAGGAATTATCAGAAAGTGAAATGAATAGTCCCATTTACAATGCATCAAAAAAAATAGAATACCAGGAATAAACCTAACCAAGGAGATGAAAGACCTGTACTCTGAAAGCTATATGACATTGAAGAAAGAAATTGAAAAGACACAAATAAATGGAAATAAATATTGTGCTCATGGATTGGAAGACTCAGTATTCTTATAATGTCCGCACCGCCCAAAGCAATTTATAAATTCAATGCAATCCCTATCAAAATACCAGTGGCATTTTTCATAGAATTAGAACAAATAATTCTAAAATTATTATAAAAATTAAAAATTCTAAATAGCCAAAACGATCTTGAAAATTAAAAACAAAGCTAAAGGTATCCTTGATTTCAAACTATATTACAAAGTTGTAATCAAAATAATATGATATTGGCACAAAAATAAACATACGGATAAATGGAACAAAAGAAAGTCCAGAAATAAATCCATGCTCATGTGGTCAATTATTTATAACAAAGGAGGCAAGAATATACATGGGTTTCAATCTCTTCAATAAGTTGTGCTGAAAAAACTGGATAGCTATATGCAAAAAAAAAAAAAGACTGGACTACTTTCTTACAGCATACACAAAAGCTAAACTCAAAATGGATTAAAGATTTAAATGTAAGACCTAAAGTCATAAAATGTCTAGAAGAAAACATAGGCATATGCTCTCCAAATCAGCCTTGGCAATATTTGGGGGATATGTCTCCTCAGACAAGGCTTCCCAGGCGGCGCAGTGGTAAAGAATCTGCCTGCAGTGCAGGAGGCGCAAGAGACATGGGTTTGATCCCTGGGTCAGGAAGATCCCCGCGAAGAGGAAATGGCAACCACTCCAGTATTCATCCCTGGAAAACTCCATGGACAGAGAAGTCTGGCAAGCTACAGTCCATGGGATCTCAAAGACTGAGCAAATGACTGTGGGTGCTGGGAAGCCTCTTCCGGCAAGGTAAACAAAAACAAAAATAAACAAGTGGAGCTACATCAAACTAGCAAGCAAAGGAAACCAAACTAAACAAAAAGGCAACCCACTGAATAGGAGAAATATTTGTAAATGATATCTCTGATAAGGGACTGATATCCAAAATATATAAAGAACTCAGACAATCCAATATTTTTTAAATATGATTTAAAAATGGGCAGAAGATGTGAATAGACACTTTGCCAAAAAAGACATACAGGTGGCCAACAGGCACGTGAAAATGGTATTTGAAACCATTTCAACAGGCACAGGCATAGTCACATCACTAATCAGGGGGCAATGCAAATCAAAATCCCAATGAGAGTCTACCACACAACTGTCAGAATGGCTACTGTCCAAAAGCCTACAATAACAAATATTGGCAAGGATGTGGACAAAGGTAACCTGGGTACACCGTTGGTGGTCATGCAAATTGGTACAGCCACAAGGAAAACAATATGGAGTTTCCTCAAAAACTAAAAATAAATCTACCATATAATCTAGCAATTCCACTTCTGGATATTTATCTGAAGAAAACAAAAACATTAATTCAAAAGATATGCAGACTCCTATGTTCATTGCTTCCCTGATGGCTCAGATGGTAAAGAATCCGCCTGCCATGTGGGAGACCTGGGTTCAGTCCTTGGGTTAGGAAGATACCCTGGAGGAAGGCATGGCAACCCACTCTAGAATTCTTGCCTGGAGAATCCTCATGGATAGAGGAGCCTGGTGGGCTACAGTCCATGGGGCCACAAAGAGTTGAACACAACTGAGTGACTAAGCAAGCACAATGTTCATTCCAGCATTATTAACAACAGCCAAGATATGGACACAGCTTAAGTGTCCATCAGTGGAAAATGGATAAAGACGTGAGATATATATATATACATAAATACACACCAATGAAATATTACTCAGCCATAAAAATAACAAAATCTTGCCTTTCGTGCAACATGGATGGACCTGGAGGGTATCATGCTAAGTGAAATAATTCAGACAGAGAAATCAAATACCACATGATCCCACTTATATTTAGACTCTAAAACAAACAAACAAAACAGAAATAGACTCATAGAGGCACAGAACTAATTATAGTTGCCAGAAGAGAGGGAGGTGGGAGACAAAAGAAATAGGTGAAGGAGATTAGAAGATACCAACTTTCAGCTACAAAATGTCTTGGTGATGTAACTTTCAAGAGAACATAGTCGACAATATCACAACAATTCTGTATGGTGATGGAAGGTAACTGGTCTTATTGAGGTATTCACTTCATTATGTATAAAAATACTGAATCACGATGTTGTACACCTAAAACTAACATAATATTGTATATTAATTGTAACTTAGAAAAGAGTCAATCACAAACATCTCTAATAAAACAGCTGTTAAAAATTACCTACTTAAAGTTAACGTCAATTGCCATTTTTAAAAATCTTGTAATAGCAAGACTGGTTCCTTTTGTTAAATGGAATATGTTATTTCCAGTAAAAAATAATAATAATAATAATCTACTATTCTTGCTGACCATCTCCTCCAACATTTGACCAAGCCCCCTAGTATTCTCTACATTGTGCTAGTCTGACCATTTGTTTAATGATGATTAAATGCAGTGATGATAGCTCAAAAAGTGTTACGGTAAAGATTCCTTTGATATGACAAAAGTGAACAAACGCCTTTTTTAGACATTGGACCTGACAATCCACTGATAGTCAATAAATAATATAAAGGTGTATTACTGTGGCAGAAGTTCGAGATGGAAGAGGGCCACTTGAAGCCATTGTAAGGAAATAATAAACACAAACCAGAAGTCTACTGAAGTCTAGATACCTTTTGAGATCCAAATATGAACATTCAAACCTTTATTTTATGCTCTGTGGAGATACAAAACCTCTCAAAATCTTCAGAGAATTTATTAGGAATTTTATATTCTCTTGATGGTCACTTCTAGTTAAAGATCCTAAAATTTTTGAATTAGTTCTATTAGAGAATACCTCACCACATTCAGTTTCATGCTATGTTGATCTCAGTGTGGAATTCCTTTCCTTAACTTCCCACAAACCAATCATTCCAATCGGCATCTATATATGGAAAAGATTTGACTGAAAATTTTGGATGAGGGGCAATTTGTATGGCCACAAGACAAACCAAAATGCAAGTTTAGACACTCTAGCTGCAAAAGTCACTCGGTCATTTGCCCAGCTAGAATTTCGATCTCCTGCTAGGTTATGTTCAGTTTTCCTCTTCCTCTCCCTTCTCCTTCCTCTGCTCCTCACCTCCATTTCCCATTTATCCCAAATTCAAGGTGGTTTGTCATCTTGGCTCCTGCCAATCTATGAATTTAGAATTCCTTTCTATACCCTGAAGTGGCTTATCAAGGTATTTTCCTAAGCAAAGTCTATTCCTTATGAGAAATTCTAATATCAACCATTAAAGTTACAAAATGCTTTACTTCGATACAATAATAATTTTTAAAGCTTGCAGAGTAGCGGACAAAGTGGTAAACTCCTGCATTTTTCCAAGTTTTGCTATCAGTTTACAGTGCCTCCAAAAATTTAGTGACACACGTTAGGAACAACAATAATGTTTACACCTTTTGACCTGAAATTCCACTCCATAGAACTGTGCCCACTTCACAGTAAATGCTCAATACATGATAGCTTTTATTGTTAGTTATTATTCTAAGGATATTAAATTTATGTTTATTGAATGCACAAAATGTTCTTTACAGTATCACATATTATAAAACAATTTGGAAATAATGTGCCTGAAAATTGGTGAAATGTTAAATAAAATACTAACATTTGAAAGGCAATGCTAAAGAATGCTCAAACTACCGCACAACTGCACTCATCTCATATGCTAGTAAAGTAATGCTCAAAATTCTCCAAGCCAGGCTTCAGCAATACGTGAACCGTGAACTCCCTGATGTTCAAGCTGGTTTTAGAAAAGGCAGAGGAACCAGAGATCAAATTGCCAACACCCAGTGGATCATGGAAAAAGCAAGAGAGTTCCAGAAAAACATCTATTTCTGCTTTATTGACTATGCCAAAGCCTTTGACTGTGTAGATCACAATAAACTATGGAAAATTCTGAGAGAGATGGGAATACCAGGCCACCTGACCTGCCTCTTGAGAAATCTGTATGCAGGTCAGGAAGCAAGTTAGAACTGGACATGGAACAACAGGCTGGTTCCAAATAGAAAAAGGAGTATGTCAAGGCTGTATATTGTCACCCTGCTTCTTTAACTTATATGCAGAGTACATCATATGCAGAGAAATGCTGGACTGGAAGAAACACAGCTGGAATCCAGATTGCCAGGAGAAATATCAATAACCTCAGATATGCAGATAACACCACCCTTATGGCAGAAAGTGAAGAGGGGCTAAGGAGCCCCTTGATGAAGTCAAAGAGGAGTGAAAAAGTTGGCTTAAAGCTCAACAGTCAGAAAACAAAGATCATGGCATCTGGTCCCATCACTTCATGGGAAATAGATGGGGAAACAGTGGAAACAGTGTCAGACTTAATTTTGGGGGCTCCAAAATCACTGCAGATGGTGATTGCAGCCATGAAATTAGAAGACGCTTACTCCTTGGAAGAAAAACTATGACCAACCTAGATAGTATATTCAAAAGCAGAGACATTACTTTGCTGACTAAAGTCCGTCTAGTCAAGGCTATGGTTTTTCCAGTGATCATGTATGGATGTGAGAGTTGGACTGTGAAAAAGGCAGAGCACTGAAGAATTGATGCTTTTGAACTGTGGTGTTGGAGAAGACTCTTGAGAGTCCCTTGGACTGCAAGGAGATCCAATCAGTCCATTCTGAAGGAGATTAGCCCTGGGATTTCTTTGGAAGGAATGATGCCAAAGCTGAAACTCCAGTACTTTGGCCACCTCATGCGAAGAGCTGACTCATTGGAAAAGACTCTGATGCTGGGAGTGATTGGGGGCAGGAGGAGAAGGGGATGACCGAGGATGAGATGGCTGGATGGCACCACCGACTCGATGGATGTGAGTCTGAGTGAACTCCAGGAGATGGTGATGAACAGGGAAGCCTGGCGTGCTGCAATTCATGGGGTCGCAAAGAGTCAGACACGACTGAGCAACTGAACTGAACTGAACTGATCTGAACATTTGATAAGATATAACACAGCTGTTAAACATTTCCATGTTGCTCCTGGACTATATATCACTACACAAAAAAATTTTGTGAAAAAAATTATCAGAAAACAATGTTACATTTAAACTATGATTAAAAGTATGCAGCAAATACATACACAGTTAAAAATGGAAAGAAAATATGAACAGAGTAAAAATATAACAGAATATATCAGTGTCTATTGGTATTTTCAAATTCCGTTTTATTTCCCTTGTTGCAATGCCTTTTGTACAATAAATAAATATCATAATAATTTACTGTATCCCAACAAGTTCTTCCTCCAAAATAATTCTACAAATCATGTAAAATTTTGGTTAAGTTTCCATGAACAGGGTGTTTCCTTGAACGATAACTAAGAAGTCTGGTCCATGAAGAGATGGACATGCCAGAGTCTTTAAGCAGCCAGGCTTCAGAAGAAGATACATCAGAATTAGAATCTCTGGGCAGCTACTTGAATAATTACACCTATTTCATAGGGTTGGGTTTGGATTGAACAAATATTGTCTTTTTTTAACGCCACTGCACAATGTGCAATGCTGGGCACATAGTAGGTAACCTTGAATATGCTTTGCTTTATAACTGAAAGCTTCCTAGAAATGCTCTCTGATTGTCTGCTTGCATTTAGATGGCACCATAGTCTTTATCCTACATGGTAAGTGAAGACTTCACCTGTAAGGCCTGTTACAGGGCATGACAGGTTCCTTTTCGGATGACTGGTGAGATGGATGGCTTGCCTCTCTTGAGCCCTTACTCCAGGGCTGTTGTCTCCAAAATGGGCTGTGCCCACCTCAGTTCAGTTCAGCTGCTCAGTTGTGTCCAACTCTTTGTGACACAAATATTAGGATTTCTACTTCCAATTATTTATACCTTGTTCTTATAAAATTTATTTTGTGTTTAATAATTCACATATTATTTTTATAATTAGTTCCTCAAAATAATATGTAAGGTAATAAATATGTATACTGAGAACATCTGTTCAATTTTTATTGACAGATGTTTGAACAAAAAAGTTAAGAGAATCCACTCTGGAAGTAAATTAGAAGAATTATCACTAAATTTTATTTCAACAAAAGAAGATGCATATAATAATATATGATAAGCTATCTTAACCATCATCTCAGCTGAAGCATCTTATAGTTGTTCAGTTTTGCCTTTTCACACTCTCAATATGTACAACATCCCCATCACTACCCTGCCAAGTATCCAGGCCCGCTCCCTTTCCCTAGATTTTGCCTTATGCACATCCTGTAGCCTTAGGAGATGTAGACACAGAGGAAAATTAAATGGAAGTGAGAAGCTCACCCAAAGTTTTGTAGTATGGATAGTTTTCATTCCTATCAAGCAAATACTTGGGAGAAATCAAACAAAACACTCTCCAATCTGGATGGTAGAACCTACTAACAGAAGCTCAAGAGTCAATAAGAAAATTCCCCCTCAGTGAAACCTCAGTGACAGACAAGTGAGGACACAGCATTCGTGAATACCTGGTCTTCCAGGTTCACTCACTCAGCAATTCCAGGATTTTCTCCTTTCTCCCCAGGATCAGCTTACAGGCTTCTTTTAAAGAAGGGCTTCTCCCTTCTCCCATATTGATCTTCTTCCTTATATTTAAGTCTTTAAGTCATTTTATTTTGTATAGGGTGTAAGGGAGTGTTCTCACTTCATTGATTTACATGCGGCTTTCCAGCCTTCCCAACACCACTTACTGAAGAGACTGTTTTATCTCCCTTATATACTCTTACCTCCTTCAGTGAAGATTAATTGACTGTTGGTATGTGGGTTTATTTCTGGGTTCTCATTCTATACATCTCTACATCTCTCCATGACCTATATGTCTATTTGTGCTATTACTATACTGTTTTGACAGCTGGAACTTTGTAGTATAGTCTGAAGTCTGGGCATGTTACATTTCCTAGTTTGTTCTTTTTCCTCAGGATTGCTTTGGTAATTCTGATCCTTTGATGGTTCTACATAAATGTTAAGATTATTTGTTCTAGTTCCATGAAAAATGTCATGGGTAATTTGATTGGGATTCCCTTAAATCTGTAGATTGCTTTTAGTAGTATAGCCATTTAAAACTATTAATTCTTCCAGTCAAATAGCATAGTATATCTTTCCACTTATGTGAATCATCTTCAATTTCCTTTATCAATATTCTATAGTTCACAGAACATATATCATTCACATCTATGGTCAGGTTTATTCCTAAGTATTTTTTTGGATGTGATTTTAAAGGGGATTTTTAAACTTGCACTTTCTGATATTTCATGGCTATTGTAAATAAATGCAACAGATTTGTGTGTTAATCTTGTATCCTGCATACTTCGCTGAATTTATCATTTCTAGTAGTTTTTTGTGTGGAGTCTTTAGGATTTTCCATATGTAGTATCATATCATCTGTTTATAATGACAGTCTCACCTCCTCCCTCCCAATTTGGATAGCTTTTTTTTCCCCTTGTCTGATTGCCGTAAGTAGGACTTCCAATACTATGCTGAATAGAAGTGGTGAGACAGCATCCTAGTCTTGTTCTGCATTTTAGTAAGAAGGCTTTCAGTTTCTTTCTTTTTTTTTTTTTTAGTTTGAGAAAACTGGAAGCCCACAGTTGCAATCATATTAATGAATACCAAGCATTTTTTTTTTAATGAAAAGTTTGGCATGGCACATTAAAAATTAAATTGCTTAAAACTGATGATGAAGACAAAATCTTAAAATCATCCAGAGAAAAAAGACATATTGAATAGAGGAACAAATATAAGAATGACATCAGACTTCTCATTGAAAACAGTGTAAAACCAAACAGTGAAGGAATATATTCAAAGTAATGAAAGAAATTAACTGTCAACCTAGAATTCTATACCCAGTGAAAATATATTTTTAAAGTAATGCCAAAATAATTCTTTTCAAAAATAAAAACATGAAAAAAATCATTTCCAGGAGACCTACACAAGAAAAATGACACCATATAGAAATGAGCTAAACAAAGAAATGAAGAACAACAGAAATGACAATTATATTGGTAAATAAGCTGACAGTTTAGGAAAAACGCAATAACCATGTACTGTGGGGTTTATATATAAAGAGTACTGCTGCTGCTCAGTCATATCCAACTCTTTGCAACCACATGGACTGTAGCCCACCAGGCTCCTCTGTCCAAGGAACTTTCTAGGCAAGAATACTGAAGTAGGTTGTCATTTCCTTCTCCAGGGGATCTTCCTGACCCAGAGATCAAATTTGCATCTCCTTCAGTGGCAGGCAGATTCTTTACCACTGAACCACCAGGTGAAGATTCAAAATAAAAATAGCACAAAGCCTGGGAGGAAGACAATGGAAGCATACTATTAAAGGATCTTTTACTATACATGAAGTGCTACGATATTACTTGAAATTAGCCTTTGACATATTAAACTCTTAACCTCACTGCAACCACATACACACACACACTATGCATAATAAGCAGATATGAGACTTTTTTAATGGAATCATAAAAAAGGGGGCAGAAATAATAGAGGGACAAACACAAAACAAATAACAAGATAATAGATTTAAAACCCAACTAAGGGAATGCAAATTAGTACAGCCACTATGGAGAACACTGTGGAGATTCCTTAAAAAATTGGAAATAGAACTGCCATATGACCCAGCAATCCCACTGCTGGGCATACACACTGAGGAAACTAGAATTGAAAGAGACAATTGTACCCCAATGTACAATGTACAATGTACAAAGAGACAAATGTACCCCAGTGTTCATCACAGCACTGTTTATAATAGCCAGGACATGGAAGCAACCTAGGTATCCATTGGCAGACGAATGGATAAGAAAGCTGTGGTACATATACAGCATGGAATATTACTCATCTATTAAAAAGAATGCATTTTAATCAGTTCTAATGAGATGGATGAAACTGGATGGAGCCTATTATACAGAGCAAAGTAAATCAAAAGAAAAACACGAATACAGTATATTAATGTATATATATATGGAATTTAGAAAGATGGTAACAATGACCCTATACGAGAGAGAGCAAAAGAGACACAGATGTAAAGAATAGACTTTTGGACTCTATGAGAGAAGGAGAGGGTGAGATGATTTGAGAGAATAGCACTGAAACATCATATGTGAAATAGATCACCAGTCCAGGTTTGATGCCATGAGACAGAGTGCTCAGGGCTGGTGCATTAGGATGACCTTGAGGGATGGGATGGAGAGGGAGGTGGGAGGGAGGGTCAGGATGGGGAACACATATACACCCATGGCTGATTCATATGAAGGTATGGCAAAAAACCACCACAATATTATAAAGTAATTAGCCTCCTGCTGCTGCTGCTGCTAAGTTGCTTGAGTCATGTACGACTCTATGCGACCCCATAGACAGCAGCCCACCAGGCTCCCCCATCTCTGGGATTCTCCAGGCAAGAACACTGGAGTGGGTTGCCATTTCTTTCTCCAATGCATGAAAGTAAAAAGTGAAAGTGAAGTCACTCAATTGTGTCCAACTAGTAGCGACCCCATGGACTGCAGCCTACCAGGCTCCTCTGTCCATGGGATTTTCCAGGCAAGAGTACTGGAGTGGGTTGCCATTGCCTTCTCTGAATTAGCCTCCAATTAGAATTTTAAAAAGAAAAAGAAAATAAAATAAAAACCAATTCAACAATCATATTGTATGTAAGCAGTTTAAACACTGCAATTAAAAGGCAGAGATTGTCAGATCACATTAAAAAATAAACAAGACCCAACTGTATGCTGCCTACAAGAAATGTACTTTAAATATAGATACCAATTGGTTAGAAATCAAATGATGAATAAAAACAGACTTCACTAACACTAATCAAAAGAAAGCTGAAGTTGCTGTAATATCATTATTAAAGTAAATTTCAAAGCAAATACTGTTACCAGGAATAAGAGGGTCATTTCATAATAATAAAAAGGTCAATTCATTATGGAAAACCCCAAACGTTTAAGCACCAAATAATGAATCTTCAAAATGCACAAAGGAAAAACTGATAAAACTTCAAGAAGAAACAGGTAAACCTACAATTTTGGTTAGAGATTTTACTCTCCCCTTACATACTTTTCTAGGACACACAGAGCATGTACCAAGATAGACTACTTTCTAGGCCATAACGCAAGTCTCAACACATTTAAAAGATTTTAAATCTTAAAAGGAGTTTCTCTGGCCATAGTAGAAATTTAATTAAAAATAAATAAGAGAATATGTATGGGAAATCTCCACATATTTGGAAAGTTAATGACAAACTTCTACATAAACATAGCTTCAGAAAAATTCAAGATGTCATTTAAAGTTAAGTGACAATGAAAATACAATATATTAACATTCATGGGTTACGGCTAAAGCAAAATTTTGAGGAGTCAAAATGCCTATGTTAGGAAAAAATGTTTTCAAATCAATGGCCCCAAATTCTATCTTAGAAATGGGAAAAAATTAAACACAAATTGACCAGGAAAAAAAAAAAAAAGAAATAGCAAAGGTAAAGAGAGAATCAGTGAAATTAAAACAGAACAACAAAGAGAAAATCTATGAAGCCAAAAACTTTATTATTTGAGAATATCAATAAAATTGGTAAACCTCTAGCCAAACTGATCAGGAAAAAAAAAATTACTGATATCAAGAGTGAGAGAGAGGATATTACTATAAATTTTGCATATATTAAAAGGAAAATAAAGGAGTAACATGAGTAACTGTAGGCCAATAATTCGGACAAACTTAGATTAAATGGGCAAGTTGCTTGAAAGTTTTAAACTTTAAGAGCTTACTCCAGTAGAAGAAGGTATCTTAAGCAGCCCCTAATCAACTGAAGAAACTAAATTCATAGCAAAAAAAAAAATTTTTTTCACTAAAAAACACTCCTGGCCCACACAGCTTCACTGAAGAATGCTACTACCAAACAGTTAAGGAAGAAACAATACTAATTCTACACAAACTCTTCTAAAAAATTAAATAGGGAATACTTTCTGGTTAATTCCATGAGGCTAATTTTACCCTGATATCAAAACCAGGAAAAGACTCTACAATAAAAGAAAACTACCATCCAATATTCCTCATAAGCATGGATATATATACATTCCTAGGAAATAGAGTAAAAGGATAATATATCATTACCAAGTGAGACTTATCCCAAGGATGCAAAATTGGTTTAACATTCAAAAATTAATTAATATGATTAACCATATCGACCAACTAAAAAGAAAAAAACATTTATGATCATGTCAATAGATGCATTAAAAAGCAATGACAAAATCTAACATCCATTCCTGATTAAAAACAAAAACTCTCTGTAAACTGGGAGTAGAAGGGAAATTCCTCAATCTAATACGCAGATGATATCACCCTAATGGCAGAAAGCAAAGAGGAACTAAAGAGCCTCTTGATGATGGTGGAAGAGTAGAGTGAAAAAGCTGGCTTAAAACTCAACATTCAGAAAACTAAGATCATTGCATTTGGTTCCATCACTTCATGGAAAATAGATGGGGAAAAAATGAAAACAGTGACAGATTTTATTTTCTTGGGTTCCAAAATCAATAAGGATGGTGACTGCAGCCATGAAATTAAAAGATGCCTGCTCCTTAGAAGAAAGGCTATAACAAACCTAGACAGAATTAAAAAGCAATGACATCACTTTGCCAATAAAAGTCCATATAGTCAAAGCTATGGTTTTTCCAGTAGTCATGTACAGATGTGAGACCTGGACCACAAAGGCTAAACACTGAAGAATTGATGCTTTCGAATTGTGATGTTGGAGAAGACTCTTGAGAGTTCCTTAGACTTCAAGGAGATCAACCAGTTAATCCTAAAGGAAGTCAACACTTGATAGTCATTGGAAGGACTGATGCTAAAGCTCCAATACTTTGGCCACCTGACGCAAAGAGCCAAATCATTGGTAAAGACCCTGATGCCGGGAAGACTGAAAGCAGGAGGAGAAGGGGACAACAGAAGATGAAATGGTGTGATGGCATCACCAACTCAATGGACATGAATTTGAGCAAACTCTGGCAATTGGTGAAGGACAAGGAAGCCTAGTGTGCTGCAGTCCATGGGGTCACGAAGAGTCAGATGTGATTTAGCAACTAAACAACATCAACAACTAAAGGGTATCTATTTTAAAAATCTACAGCTAAAATCCTAGTAAAGATTAGAAGAAAGAATATCCATTTCCATTCAGCATTGTAGTGAAGGTTCCAGAGAGCACTGTTAGGCAAATATATATACACACACACATATACACATAAAACAAATGGCATATGTAAATAAATGGCACCCAGATTGGAAAGGAAGTAGTATTTGTTTATCAAATAACAAGGCTAATTATCTACTAAGAAATTTCTACAAAATTTATCAGAAAGCTACTTGAACTATAAGTGAATATAGCAAGACTGAAAGATACAAGATCAGAGTATAAAAATGATTTGCATTCCTAAATACTATTGGAACAATCAGAAGTTAAAAATTTTAAAGTATCATTTACAAGAGCACAAAAATAGAAAATATTTAAGAATAATTTTGAAGTGTAAGATTTAGTGTAAAATCAATACACTGAAACCTACAAAACAATATTGTTCTCTGTTTTTGCTAGATTTTATTCATTCACGCACAATTTCGTGCCCACACGTCTTGCTTATAGTATCTCTTTGTTGTTGCTGTTCAGTGCTAAGCCCTGTCCGACTCTTTGTGACTCTACAGTATCAACAGTCACATGGAAAACAGGAAAGGTTGTCATGAGGTCTCCACAAGACCATTCTAACATGACCGGCCAGCACCCTCTGTGATGGACTGAACTAACCTGCTCTGTAAATGGTTTCACTTAGCACTAAGAAATAATACTGCTGGGCATCAGAGTCAGTAGCAGCATATCCCCAATTTCTGAGGAAGGCTCTTCTCTGGATTTTGCAGATTTCTTATTTCTATAGAAAAATTATTTGCCAGCCATTAAGTAGATTGGGACATTATTCTTGTCCTAAGACAAGGACAGGAATATTGTATTCATTTTCCAAACATGGAGTTAAAGAAGGAATATTTGAACTACACAGCTCTTTCCAAATTTTCTTTTGTTTATTTAAAAGATCTATTGGGAAGAAAATATTTATAAAATTTTGGGCTTTTCTCATAACTGGGCCACAGTTCCAAATCTTTAGCGTATAAGCCTGGAGTCATTGTTAATTGTTCCCTCAAGACCTCATGCACATTTTTCTCAGATGTATTTTCATCAGCTGCATTCACTTTAACAGACATAAAGTGGGAAAATACTTAGGGAAAACATTTCAAATGCATTATTAACAAGTAATGACCAGAGGTTTTGCTCTTAATAAATTATCATAAAGCTTTCTGAGACAGATTGAAAAGCCACATGTGAATGACTTTACATATTTCTACCTATGGATATTTTGTAATCAATTATAATAGCATTATATACCTCATTTCTGCCATAATACATTCAATTACATACTTAACATTTCCTGCTAACTTTTCCAAATACAGGAAAGCCAATCCTACCTACCTGATTGGTATGTTTGTCTATTGTATATGTTATTCTCATTATCTTTAATTCAAGTAGACATTTGCTTTCTTTGGTTACATTGCTGGATAACCAGTTATGTACCTGATTTGTAGATGCATTTAAACTCCAGTGCCTCAGGGGATTGATTCATACATATTGTTGTCATTATGCTTTATTTTAATAATTTATCTCTCCCAACAGTCTCATAAAGTAGATTGGTACAACTACCCCCTTTTACAGAAACCCAGAGATATTACCACTATATTCCTGGGTGAATTTGTGCCAGTCAGTCAGAAGGGTATTAGTCCAGGAGGTTCTAATCTATCACATATCCCAGACCTACCCCACCCCCCAGGAAAGCCATAATTTTTCAGAACTATAAAGCAAAGGGTTAAAAAGGTAGACAGCATTGTGAAAAATACTTTATAATACAGGTCATTAATAATTAGTAATTCTAAGTAATTATAATACTACTGAGCATAAGAGACCTTCTCCAAATACACTGTTCTTCCATAATTAACTTGCAAGATCATGGAATAGGAGACATTTAAAGAACATAAACTATTTAGTACAAGGTTTGAATTTTTAGAGGTGGTTTGTTTTCTTTGGCATAATCAGTGGAGTTGAAGAGAGACACATAACCTAAACTGCAAAATGTGCATCTGTGTTTAATTAAGATCATTTTGAAGAGCATGTATTAAGCAATGTGATTTTAAGGCTTAATCATTGTAATAGAACCAAAAGCTGAGTGAAGACTTAATTGATCAGCTTATTGTTTTGTCTACAGACTGATTTTTGTTCTCACTACATTCTTTGTTCTCATTACATTTCTGTCTGAATGGGCTAGTGGTATTAATTTTATTTAGTTGATACTTATCCTAAGAAATAAAATGCTGTAAAGCTACAGGTGCTCTGAAATCCATTTCAGTTTCATTTCCTAAAATTAGCAAAATTGACCAACTCCATGTAAAAAGTATCTTAAATATTTTCAGTCATAGAAGATTCTCTCTGTCCTATTCATCCTGCCTCCAACTTTTCCCCAACAAACATAACTTTTGACTACCTTTTCATAGGTCCAGTCCACCTTAAATCAGGTTTGAAAGATACTTCAAGGAGAGCAAAGAGGCCCAGAGGCCTTAACTTAGTCTCTATCTGGCCCCAATGTAATCATACAAACACCATCTCCCCAGGAAAGAATCAATTTCTCCACTGCTCAACAGTTAAAATTTTGGTCCAAAACACTGAAGCAAAATATCTTTTCACAAAGTACCTCAAGATCTTTAATATTCATTCACAACAGGCATAGCTGCAGTCAAGCCTAATGTTTAAATTCGAGCTTAGAACATACCTATACAAATAACTTTGCAGAACCAAAGACTGAACCAAAGAAGTTTCGATTAGTTCAAAGAGCAGTCAATCCTTTTGGGACAACAAGCCTAAAATATATCTTAAAATGTAAATACATTTTATGTAAATCAGTTCAGTTCAGTCTCTCAGTAGTGTCCGACTCTTTGTGACCCCATAAATCGCAGCATGCCAGGCCTCCTCCCTGTCCATCACCAACTCCCGGAGTTCACTCAAACTGATGCCATCCAGCCATCTCATCCTCTGTCGTCCCCTTCTCCTCCTGCCCCCAGTCCCTCCCAGCATCACAGTCTTTTCCAATGAGTCAACTCTTTGCATGAGGTGGCCAAAGTACTGGAGTTTCACCTTTAGCATCAGTCCTTCCAGTGAACACCCAGGACTGATCTCCTTTAGGATGGACTGATTGGATCTCCTTGCAGTCCAAGGAACTCTCAAGAGTCTTCTCCAGCACCACAGTTCAAAAGTATCAATTCTTCGGTGCTCAGCTTTCTTCACAGTCCAACTCTCACATCCATACATGACCAATTTACCAATTAAATAACTTGAGGTTTTCCATTTATTTACCTGCCAAAGAGCAAGAAACTCTACTGAGACAAAGAGAAAGATCTTATGGAAGAAATTTCCTGACAATAAGGTTAAGATTATTTTTTCAATTTAAGAAAAGTACATAACATATACATTTTGATGATCTTTCATAAGTCGAACATATCTGTTTTATTCATTGACATAGAATGAGGAAAAGGAAACGTTCAGACCCCAAAAGTCTCTCTCATGTATACTGTCATCATGTCTATTTTTTTTTTTTTGGAGGCTAATTACTTTACAATATTGTATTGGTTTTGCCATACATTGACATGAATCCACCACAGGTGTACACGTGTTCCTCATCCTGAACCCCCTCCCACCTCCCTCCCCATACCATCCCTCTGGGTCATCCCAGTGCACCAGCCCCAAGCAGCCTGTATCATGTATCAAACCTCGACTGGTGATTCGTTTCACATATGATATTATACATGTTTTAATGCCATTCTTCCAAATCATCCCACCCTCACCCTCTCCTACAGAGTCTAAGAGAGTGTTCTATACATCTGTGTCTCTTTTGCTGTTTCACATACAAGGTTATTGTTACCATCTTTCTAAATTCCATATATATATGCGTTAGTATACTGTATTGGTGTTTTTCTTTCTGTATAATCGGTTCTAGTTTCATTCACCTCATTAGAACTGATTCAAATGTATTCTTTTTAATGGCTGAGTAATACTCCATTATGTATATGTACCACAGCTTTCTTATCCATTCATCTGCTGATGGACCATCTAGGTTGCTTCCATCTCCTGGCTATTATAAACAGTGCTGTGATGAACATTGGGGTACACGTGTCTCTTTCAGTTCTGGTTTCCTCGGTGTGTAGGCCCAGCAGTGGGATTGCTGGGTCATAAGGCAGTTCTATTTCCAGTTTTTTAAGGAATCTCCACACAGTTCTCCATAGTGGCTGTACTAGTTTGCATTCCCACCAACAATGTAAGAGGGTTCCCTTTTCTCCACACCCTCTCCAGGATTTATTGCTTTTAGACTTTTATACAGAAACCATTCTGACTGGCATGAAATGGTACCTCATTGTGGTTCTGATTTGCATTTCTCTAATAATGAGTAATGTTGAGCATCTTTTCAAATTTTTAAAAACCTATAAGGTAGACACTATCACTCTTCCCATTTCCAGATAATGAAACTGAGATACAGAGAAAATGTTACTTGCTCAAGGCCACATGACCAGCAAATTGGGATTTGAATCCAGGCAGTCTGAACCCAGGGCCCATGCTTTTTACCCCTAAACCATGATTATCTAGCTCATGTAGTCACTGAAAGCCAGCACAAAGTTTTAATCTTATCAAAAAAAAAAAACTACAAAAATTTCAGTTAAAATGAATCAATTTCCCCTAGTGCTCAAGTGGCTTCCTTAGTGCCCAATACACCTTAACAGGAAAAACAAGGCACTTCTTAGAGAGTTGATACTATGGAACCTGAGAAACTCAGTACATTTGTTTGCATATGTTACCACTAGACAATCAACTAGACACTGGGAGAAATTAGACCCATCAACAATGATTGTATCTACCAACCATCACTGCCTTAGGGTAGGAGTCAGATGAACAGAAGGGGCACTGCAGGCTCCAGACTTCATGTTATCCAGGCACAGCAGCCAGTACCTGGTAAACTTGTAATATAAACACACCAGTCCTGCAGAGGGATTACCTGCTGGGGGAGAAGGGGATTCATTAAGTGCTTTGAGCAAGGGCAATGTCATTGAACTTCCCAGGGTGAGGAAACTGAAGGTCAAACCTCTTCTGGATGTACTGATGTCATTGTTTTAAAAGTACACTTAATTATTTCTCAGAGACACCTTGTAATGTTAAGAGTCTATATTGACAGAAATATGAAAAATACATCTCTCAGGTGTGCTAAGTCACTTCAGTCATGTTCAGCTCTTTGCAACCCTATGGACTGTAGCCCACCAGGCCCCTCTGTCCATGAGATTTCCCAGGCAAGAATACTAGAGTGGGTTGCCATTTCCTCCTCAAAGGGATCTTCCAGACCCAGGGATCAAACCCGCATCACTTACATCTCCTGCATTGGTAGGCGGGTCCTTTACCACTAGTGCCACCTGGGAAGCCCATCTCTTTGCCGAGGAGAGAATGAGAAGGCCAAGCGTCACCTGGAAGTCTTGGTTCTGAGCTCGAAAAGAGCGATCATGCTTTCCCTCAGCAAAGACTCACTGAGTAGCTTCTATGTGCCAAGTACTATCCTGGATGTTAGAGATGGAATGGTATTAATAAACATACAAGGTATATTCCATCAAACTATTATGCTGCTGGGCTTCCCCGGTGGCTCAGCAGTTAAGAATCCACCTGCAATGCAGGAGACGCAGGTTTGCTCCCTGGGTCAGGAAGATACCCTGGTGGAGGGCATGGAAACCCACTCCAGTATTCTTGCCTAGAGAATCCCATGGACAGAGGAGTCTGACGGGCTACAGTCCATAGGGTAGCAAAGAGTTGGGCATGACTGAAGCAACTTAGTATGCACGCATGCATTACTCTGCTAGTTCTATGGCAAACTGTCAGCACATCTACTCCCCAAATCAATTCTTAGCTTCTTTACACAAGGCTCCTCAGTTCAGTTCAGTTCAGTCACTCAGTCATGTCCAACTCCTTGCGACCCCAATCACAGCATGCCAGGCCTCCCTGTCCATCACCAACTCCCAGAGTTTATCCAAACTCATGTCATTGAGTCAGTGATGCCATCAATGGATGGATGAGATCCAATCATCTCATTCTCTGTCATCTTCTTCTCCTCCTGCCTTCAGTCTTTCCCAGCATCAGGGTCTATTCCAGTGAGTCAGCTCTTCACATCAGGTGGCCAAAGTATTAGAGTTTCAGCTTCAACATCAGTCTTTCCAATGAACACTCAGGACTGATCTCCTTTAGAATAGACTGGTTGGATCTCCTTGCAGTCCAAGGGACTCTCAAGAGTCTTCTCCAACACCACAGTTGAAAACCATCAATTTTGGTGCTTGGCTTTCTTTACAATCCAACTCTTACATCCACACATGAGTACTGGAAAAACCATAGCCTTGACTAGATGGACCTTTGTTGGCAAACTAATGTCTCTGCTTTACAATATGCTATCTAGGTTGGTCATAACTTTCCTTCCAAGGAGTAAGTGCCTTTTAATTTCATGGCTGCAGTCACCATCTGCACTGATTTTGGAGCCCCCAAAAATTGAGCCACTGTTTTCACTGTTTCTACATCTATTTGCCATGAAGTGATGGAACCAGATGCCATGATCTTCGTTTTCTGAATGTTGAGCTTTAAACCAACTTTTTCACTCTCCTCTTTCACTTTCTTCAAGAGGCTTTCAGGTTCCTCTTCACTTTCTGCCATAAGCGTGGTGTCATCTGCATGTCTGAGGTTATTGATATTTCTCCCAGCAATCTTGATTCCAGCTCATGCTTCCTCCAGCCCAATGTTTCTCATGAGGTACTCTACATATAAGTTAAATAAGCAGGGTGACACTATATAGCCTTGATGTACTCTTTTTTCCTATTTGGAGCCAGTCTGTTGTTCCATGTCCAGTTCTAACTGTTGCTTCCTGACCTGTATACTGGTTTCTCAAGAGGCAGGTCAGGTGTTCTGGTATTCCCTTTCAGAATTTTCCACAGTTTATTGTGATCCACACAGTGAAAGGCTTTGGCATAGTCAATAAAGCAGAAATAGATGTTTTTCTGGAACTCTCTTGCTTTTTCCAGGATCCAGCAGATGTTGGCAATTTGATCTCTGGTTCCTCTGCCTTTTTCTAAAACCAGCTGAAACAGCTGGAAGTAAGTTCATGGTTCATGTATTGTTGAAGCCTGGCTTGGAGAATTTTGAGCATTACTTTACTAGAGTGTGAAATGAGTGCAATTGTGCGGTAGTCTGAGCATTCTTTGGCATTGCCTTTCTTTGGGATTGGAATGAAAACTGACCTTTTCCAGTCCTGTGGCCACTGCTGAGTTTTCCAAATTTGCTGGCATATTGAGTGCAGCACTTTCACAGCATCTTCTTTCAGGATTTGAAATAGCTCAACTGGAATTCCATCACCTCCACTAGCTTTGTTTGTAATGATAGTTCCTAAGGCCCACTTGACTTCACATTCCAGGATGTCTGGTTCTAGGTGAGTGATCACACCAGCGTGATTATCTTGGTCGTGAAGATCTTTTATGTACAGTTCTTCTGTGTAGTCTTGCCACCTTTTTTAATATCTTCTGCTTCTGTTAGGTCCATACCATTTCTGTTTTATTGAGTCTGTCTTTGCATGAAATGTTCCCTTGGTATCTCTAATTTTCTTGAAGAGATCTCTAGGCTTCCCCATTCTATTGTTTTCCTCTGTTTTCTTTGCACTGATCACTGAGTAAGGCTCTGTTATCTCTCCTTGATATTCTTTGGAACTCTTCATTAAAATGGGTATATCTTTCCTTTTCTCCTTTGCTTTTCACTTCTTTTCTTCTTTTCCTATTGACATTTAAATCTTCTTTGGTGAGAAGGGATTCTGTGCCTCACCTAAATTTTGGAATTGAACACAGGCAGAGATGAGGGCTGGGGAAAGAGACTGACAATTTTAATTTGTATGGATGTTTGAGAAATATTTGTGCAGTGAGTTTTGAAGAGGGCTACAAAATGTGAAAGTGGAAATTGGAGTTGCTCAGTCGTGTCTGACTCTTTGCAGCCCCATGGACTGTAGCCTACCAGACTACTCCATCCATGGGATTTTCCAGGCAATAGTACTGGAGTGGGCTGCCATTTCCTTCTCCAGGGATCTTCCCAACCCAGGGATCGAACATGGGTCTTCTGCATTGTAGACAGATGTTTTGAAGCCCCCACCATAATTCCATGGCCAGAGTTCACTGCCTAAGGCTAATAAACCTTGAAGAAGCGACAGAGTAGTGGCAGAGATGGCCAAGCTCCAAACTGCCTGAACCCTGAAGCTGGATACACAAGCTCTGGTAAACTAAACTTCCCAGTATGAAATTGTACAACTTGGAAAGTTCTCATTCATTTGTGAAATACAACTTTTACTTACTAATAACCCCATTACCTTATATACTAATGGCTATATTAAAGACAAAGTCTCTCAACCAAATAGATCATTAACTGAAGTGCTAAATACATAAATAAAAGCACAATTAAGAAATGTGCGAATTTTTTTTTTTATTAAAGACATTATTTTGTCATTGATCCTAGACAGATAGGTACTCTCAATAATAAATTAGATATAAATAGATTCATTTAGGGGACATTTCAGGCGATCATAATCACCTCACTTAACATTTTGCTTCTGTATGACTGGAAATGCTAAAATAAAATGTCAAGTATATTTTGGAAATTAGATGTAAAATAGGCATCTGGTGACATTACAGTCTTAACGTGGCAGAACAGGCTTTGCTTTTCCTATCATTCTCTTCTTGCCTTACCTCCTTACTCTTTCCTAGGTGGGAGGCGGAGATGACTGACATAAAAGAAAACTAGACAAAAAATTTTAGCATAATAATTGTACCCACTGGGATAAATAAGAGCATGTGTGTGTGTGTGCTTAGTCATGTCCAACTCTTTGCAGCCCCATGGACAGTAGCCTGCCAGACTCCTCTGCCTGTGAAATTTTCTAGGCAAGACTACTGAAGTAGGGTGCCATTACTACTCCAAAGGATCTTCGCAACTTGGGACTTGAACTCAGGTCTCTTCTTCCACATTGGCAGGCGGATTCTTTACCACCAGTGCCACCTGCTGTGGCAATAAATGCACCCAAGATCTGAGCATCTCAGAGCTACGAAGGTTTATTCTCTGCTCATGCTATGTGTCCAGGGGCAACTGGAGGAAGCTCTGCTCCATGTCATCATCTGGCACACAGGCTGAAAAAGCAGTGCCTTCTGCAGCTATTTGCAGAGAAAAAAAAGAGAGTAGTTGAGTAAAGTGAAGTTTTTGATAAAGGTTCTGCTAAAGTGAAATCTGAGTGAACTCCAAGAGATAGTGATGAACAGGGAGGCCTGGCATGCTACAATTCATGGGGTCACAAAGAGTTGGACATGACTGAGCAACTGAACTGAACTAAAAGTGAAATACCTTAATTTCAAACTGTGTTGGATGAAGCAAGTCACAGGGCCAATCAGTGGGGGCAGGGCAATAGAGTTCTTTTCAATAGTAGAGTGTATCTTTTTAATTAACTTTGTTGGCATACAGTTGCTTTACAATGTGGTATTAGCTTCTCTGTGTAAGTGCACTAGGTTGCTTAGTCATGTCCAACTCTTTGCAACCCCACAGACTGTAGATCGCCAGGCTTCTCTGTCTATAGAATTTTCCCAGCAAGAATACTGGAGTTGATTGCCACTTTCTCTTCCAGGAGAGCTACCCAACCCAGGGACTGAATCCACATCTCCTGCAACTCCTGCACTGGCAGACGGATTCTTTACCACTGAGCCACCAGGGAATCCTGTGTTACTTTGACTGCACAGCAAAATGAATCAGCCATACATATATATACATCCCCTTCCTTTCAGATTTCCCTCCCATTTAGGACACCACAGTGTGTTTCTTCCCTAGGGGAGAGGAAAGCAGATATCAGTTTTTAAAAAATTACAATAATGCACCAAAGCTTTCTATGAAAGGTAGCTTACTTAAGCAAAATTAAGTTTTCATATCTTTTAGGGGGTTCATTCTATGACCCTAAAGGACCTACGGAAATGAACCATATAGAAGGATTTGGAAATATTTTTAAACTGAGTCCTGGAAGAGACCAAGATATTTGAAAAATGTATCAAAAGACATTGGAGAGGGGAAAGAGACAGATATCTGGGAAGTAAGGATTCCAAGATGCCTAACTCTTTCAGATGGCCAATTCTCGCTGTAATATACATGCTTCCTTCCTTCCACATAACAGAATATTTAGCTGGGCATATGATCTCCCATAATGATAATAATTCCCAGTCTCCTTGCAGCTGCTGTGACCATGTGACTAAACTCTGACCAAAGGGCTGTAGACAGAGGTCAAAGGCGGCATTTCCAGCCTGCTGCTTTAAGACAAGCAAACTGTGTCCTTTGCCCTGTTTTCTACTCCATCCTCTGTCCTGCTGCTGTTCAGCAACATTACTACTTGGATTTTGAGCACTAGCTGTCACTCAGAATGGTGAGGCTGAGAGCTGGAAGAAGCCTACGGAGGCAGAAGACTCTTGCTCTTACATTAAAAACCCTCTCTACTGTTTGTTCTGGAGTTTAGTTCAGTCGCTTAGTTGTGTCCGACTCTTTGCGATCCCATGAACCGCAGCACGCCAGGCCTCCCTGTCCATCACAGACTGCTGGAGTCTACCCAAACCCATGTTCATTGAGTTTGTGATGCCAGCCAACCATCTCAATCTCTATCGTCCCCTTCTCCACCTGCCCTCAATCTTTCCTAGCATCAGGGTCTTTTCAAATGACTCAGCTCTTTGCATCAAGGGGCCAAAGTATTGGAGTTTCAGCTTCAACATCAGTCCTTCTGATAAACTCCCAGGCCAGATCTCCACTAGGATGGACTGGTTGGATCTTCTTGCAGTTCAAGGGACTCTCAAGACTCTTCTCCAACACCACAGTTCAAAAGCATCAATTCTTCGGCGCTCAGCTTTCTTTATAGTCCAACTCTCACATCCATACATGACTACTGGAAAAACCATAGCCTTGATGAGACAGACCTTTGTTGACAAAGTAATGTCTCTGCTTTTTAACATGCTATCTACGTTGGTCATAACTCTCCTTCCAAGGAGTAAGCATCTTTTAATTTCATGGCTGCTAGGAAATGGCAATGCACTCCAGTATTCTTGCTTGGAAAATTCCATGGACAGAGGAGCTTTGCAGGCTGAAGTCCATGGGGTTGCAAAGAATCAGACACAATTGAGTGAGCACACACAGTTTGTTAACTGTATTCAATGTGAATTTTAAATACTTAAATTTTTAAAAGATTTTAAACTTTACCAAGAAAGCAACCTTAAAAGAGGTTGGATTAAAGTTAGTCTTAAAGAATCCAGAGAGTTCAGATAAGCAGAGTTAAAGAGAAAAGAGGGGAAGGAAAGGAAACTGACATCTGTCAAGCATCTCCTAACAATCTTCTACTTGCAATTCCTGAGCACTTTCTCTACTAGGACTTCTGCTAAGTACTTTATTTTATTCATTTTTACAACAACTCAGAAATGCCAACATTACTGTTGCTATTTTTAGATAAAGGATCTGGTTTTTTTTTTTTTTAAGTGTTTCAAAATTTGCCCGGAGTTATGCAGCTAGTAACTGATAAACAAAGGTTTGTCGGCTATAGAAGCTTTTCACTTTACATAGGGTAAAAACAAACACAGGCACTTTGGAAAAAATATGCCTATGGTTTTTGAAAAGGTGATCTGCTGGAACAAAATTCATTTCAGAGAAACACCAAAACCTTCTCCCATGAAATGGTGAAAATTCTCTGAATAAAATCTAAATTTAATATTGACTTTAAAAGAATATAATTATGAGGATATATCTGAAACCAAAACTGAAATCTCATAATACTTTCTAAAGTCAAGTAAAAGTGTTTTTAGATTCAGTTCAGTTCAGTTAGTTCAGTAACTCAGTCGTGTCTGACTCTTTGCGACCCCATGAATCGCAGCACGCCAGGCCTCCCTGTCCATGACCAACTCCCAGAGTTCACTCAGACTCATGTCCATCGAGTCCATGATGACATCCAGCCATCTCATCCTCAGTCGACCCTTTCTCCTCCAGCCCCCAATCCCTCCCAGCATCAGAGTCTTTTCCAATGACTCAACTCTTCGCATGAGGTGGCCAAAGTACTGGAGTTTCTGCTTTAGCATCATTCCTTCCAAAGAAATCCCAGGGCTGATCTCCTTCAGAATGGACTGGTTGGATCTCCTTGCAGTCCAAGGAACTCTCAAGAGTCTTCTCCAACACCACACTTCAAAAGCATCAATTCTTTGGCACTCAGCCTTCTTCACAGTCCAACTCTCACATCCATACATGACCACAGGAAAAACCATATTCTTGACTAGATGGACCTTAGTTGGCAAAGTAATGTCTCTGCTTTTGAATATACTATCTAGGTTGCTCATAACTTTTCTTCCAAGGAGTAAGCGCCTTTTAATTTCATGGCTGCAGTCACTATCTACAGTGATTTTGGAGCCCCCAAAAATGAAGTCTGACACTGTTTCCACTGTTTCCCAGTCTATTTCCCATGAAGTGATGGGACCAGATGCCATGATCTTCGTTTTCTGAATGTTGAGCTTTAAACCAACTTTTTCACTCTCCTCTTTCACTTTTTTCAAGAGGCTTTCAGGTTCCTCTTCACTTTCTGCCATAAGGGTGGTATCATCTGCATATCTGAGGTTATTGATATTTCTCCCGGCAATCTTGATTCCAGCTTGTGTTTCTTTCAGTTCAGCGTTTCTCATGATGTACTCTGCATATAAGTTAAATAAGCAGGATGACAATATACAGCCTTGACGTACTCCTTTTCCTATTTGGAACCAGTCTGTTGTTCCATGTCAGTTCTAACTGTTGCTTCCTGGCCTGCATACAGATTTCTCAAGAGGCAGGTCAGGTGGTCTGGTATTCCCATCTCTTTCAGAGTTTTCCACAGTTTATTGTGATCCACACAGTGAAAGGCTTTGGCATAGTCAATAAAGCAGAAATAGATGTTTTTCTGGAACTCTCTTGCTTTTTCCATGATCCACTGGGTGTTGGCAATTTGATCTCTGGTTCCTCTGCCTTTTCTAAAACCAGCTTGAACATCAGGAGTTCACGGTTCACGTATTGCTGAAGCCTGGCTTGGAGAATTTTGAGCATTACTTTACTAGCATGTGAGATGAGTACAATTGTGCGGTAGTTTGAGCATTCTTTGCCATTGCCTTTCTTTGGAATTGGAATGAAAACTGACCTTTTCCAGTCCTGTGGCCACTGCTGAGTTTTCCAAATTTGCTGGTGTATTGAGTGCAGCACTTTCACAGCATCATCGTTCAGGATTTGAAACAGCTCAACTGGAATTCCATCACCTCCACTAGCTTTGTTCGTAGTGATGCTTTCTAAGGCCCACTTGACTTCACATTCCAAGATGTCTGGCTCTAGATTAGTGATCACATCATCGTGATTATCTGGGTCATGAAGATCTTTTTTGTACAGTTCTTCCGTGTATTCTTGCCACCTTTTCTTAATATTTCCTGCTTCTTTTTTAGGTCCATATCATTTCTGTCCTTTATTGAGCCCATCTTTGCATGAAATATTCCCTTGGTATCTCTAATTTTCTTGAAGAGATCTCTAGTCTTTCCCATTCTGTTCCTTTCCTCTATTTCTTTGCATTGATCGCTGAGGAAGGCTTTATTATCTCTTCTTGCTATTCTTTGAAACTCTGCATTCAGATGCTTATATCTTTCCTTTTTTCCTTTGCTTTTTGCCTCTCTTCTTTTCACAGCTATTTGTAAGGCCTCCTCAGACAGCCATTTTGCTTTTTTGCATTTCTTTACCATGGGGATGGTCTGGATCCCTGTCGTACAATATCACGAACTTCATTCCATAGTTCATCAGGCACTCTGTCTATCAGATCTAATCCCTTAAATCTATTTGTCACTTCCACTGTATAACTGCAAGGGACTTATTTGATTTAGGTCATACCTGAATGGTCTAGTGGTTTTCCCTACTTTCTTCAATTTGAGTCTGAATTTGGTAATAAGGAGTTCATGATCTGAGCAACAGTCAGCTCCTGGTCTTGTTTTTCTTGACTGTATAGTGCTTCTCCATCTTTGGCTGCAAAGAATATAATCAATCTGATTTCAGTGTTTACCAGCTGGTGATGTTCATGTGTAGAGTCTTCTCTTGTGTTGTTGGAAGAGGGTGTTTGCTATGACCAGTGCATTTTTTTGGCAAAACTCTATTGTTTTTGCCCTGCTTCATTCCACATTCCAAGGCCAAATTTGCCTGTTATCCCAGGTGTTTCTTGATTTCCTACTTTAGCATTCCTGTCCCCTATAATGAAAAGGACATCTTTTTGGGGTGTTAGTTCTAAAAGGTCTTGTAGGTCTTCATAAAACCATACAACTTCAGCTTCTTCAGCATTACTGGTCGGGGCATAGACTTGGATAACTGTGATACTGAATGCTTTGCCTTGGAGACGAACCAGATCATTCTGTCGTTTTTGAGATTGTATCCAAGTACTGCATTTCGGACTCTTTTGTTGACCATGATGGCTACTCCATTTCTTCTGAGGGATTCCCTCCCGCAGTAGTAGATATAATGGTCATCTGAGTTAAATTCACCCATTGCAGTCCATGGGCATTTAAAAACTATTTATGATATTATTCCTTTCCATCTATGTAGAAAATTAAGTGCAATGTATCCTAAATGAAGCATGCCTTTATATTAGGAGGATTATAATATGCTTACATTTCAAATATATATTTTATATCATACTCATTTAACCATCTCAATTATCTTATTTAAATTTGGGTTAACATGCTTTGCAAACAACCTATTACTCCAATGTATATTCGTTTAGCAACACAACATAAATATTAGAACACTGGGAGAAACTATCTAGATCTATCTAATAGAATGTTTAGATGTGGTTCCTAACTTTTGTCTTCAATACACTCATCAGCTGAATTTGTAGTGTTCCAACTTTCATCTGAATGAGCAAATGTAATTTTGCATAATATCTCAAACACAATATACATCATATACTTCTTTTTTCACTTTATTTTATATTGGAATAGAGATGATTAACAATGTATTAGCTTCAGGTGTACAACAAAGTGATTCAGTTATACATATACATGTATCTATTCTTCATATTCTTTTACCAATTAGGTTGTTACAAAATATTGAGCAGAGCTGCCTTAATTACAGATTTTCTACCTATAATAAGTAAGCCTGCAATGGTCTGACCCTGAGATGCTTTGGTGACTCACAGCTGATAGAAATTAGGAAATTTCCTCAATTTCCACTTTAAAGCCATACATGTTCAATGATAGGGCTTCAACAGATACATCAGATGGCAGAGATCATTTGTATTTTATCTGAATATGAATTTAGGATCGACAACAATTTTTAAAACCGGAGAAATTACTGGAAATGGCCCACAGTTGACAAAGGTTACAATACAGACTATCTAATGCCAAGTTCTATAGTGGGAGGAATGGACTAGAAGGGTAAATGCATCCTATGTTCATTGCAGCATTATTTACAACAGCCAATATATGTAAGCAACCTAAGCGCCCATCAATAGCTGAATGGATAAAGATGTGGTGTGTATATATACACACACACACAATGGACCACTACTCACCATAAAAGAATGAAATTGAGCCATTAGCTACAACATGGATGGACCTCAAGGGTATTCTGTTAAGTGAAATAAGTCAGAGAAATACAAATACTGCAAGACTTCACCTGTATGCGAAATCTGAAAAACAAATGAACAAATATAACAAAACAGAGTCATAAATACAAAGAACAAACAGGTATTTGTCAGAGGTGAGGAGGTTGGGGGAAGAAAGAATTAGGTGAGGGAAATAAAGAGGTAGAAACTTCCAGTTACAAAATAAATGAGTCATAGGCATGCAATCGGAGAAAGCAATGGCACCCCACTCCAGTACTCTTGCTTGGAAAATCCCATGGACAGAGGAGCCTGGTGGGCTGCAGTCCATGGAGTCGCTGAGGGTCAGACACGACTGAGCGAGTTCACTTTCACCTTTCACTTTCATGCATTGGAGAAGGAAATGGCAACCCACTCCAGTGTTCTTGCCTGGAGAATCCCAGGGACGGGGGAGCCTGGTGGGCTGCCATCTATGGGGTCGCACAGAGTCGGACACGACTGAAGTGACTTAGCAGCAGCAGCAGCAGGCATGCAATATACAGTGTGGGAGATATAGTCAATGGTTATATAATATCTTTGTAAAATGAGAGGTATATCTTGACTTGTGATGATCATTTTGAAAAATTTAGAAATATCAAATCATTATGTTGTACACCAGGAACTAACATAGGTCAGAGAGTCTTCAAAGGCAAACAAGCAAACAAACTCATAGAAAAAAGAGATCAGAATTTTGGTTACCAATGACAGATTCTGGTGGGAGGAGGAATTGAATGAAGGTAGTCAAAATGTACAAACTTTTAGTTATAAATAGTAGGTGCAATGTATAAAATGGTAAATAGAATTAACACTGCTGTATGTTAAATATGAAAGTTAAGAGAATCCTAAGAGTTCTCACTACAAGGAAAAAGTTTTCTTTGAATGTTGTATCTCTATAAGATGATGGATGCTCACTAAACTTATTGTGGTAATCATTTCATGATGTATGTAAGTCAAATCATTATACCGTATACCATAAACGTACATAGTGCTGTATGTCAATTATAACTCAATAAAAAAAGAAGAAATGAAAAGCTTACTCCCTTGCTAACACCTTTAAACCTCTACGGACACTAAGTTAAATCGCAAATGGGTCCCTTGCCAAAAGTCTATAAATAAATGGCCTTTTAAGTTAGGGAAAAAAAAAGTCTAAGTGATGCAGCAGAACCAAAGAACAGGTCCACTGTGGAGAAACAAGTCCAAAGCCACTAATTATAAAATACGAAACAAATAAAGATAGAGGTGGGAGTCAGAAAAGCAGTTCAAAATACAGCAAGCAGATATAGAGCTATTCTCCTCTCTGCTCTGAGGACTTTTTGTCCAAAATCATAGGCAGATTGAAGCCTACCTCTCTATCAAACTTCCAATCCATTGCCGGTGGGAGTGAAAATGGGTACAATATTTTTAGAAAATTTTAAGTCATCAAGAACCTTAAAACTGTTTCAAAAAAACTTTGGATTTCTACTAGATCAACTCAAAAATATCTATCTTAAGGAAATGCTTCTAAATAAGGGAAGAAACAATATGCACAAAGATGTCATTTGGGGACTGACTGTTTACAATAAACAAATGAAAGAATAACACACTATTAGTAGAACCATTAAAGAAATTACCCTTCTCAAAGGAATATCACTTAAAGTGAAATACTCTTGCAAAAAAAATGGAAAAAATGTTTATGCTGAATGAAAATGCAGTACAATCAAACTATGTCAAACAGGCTAAAAACTTTGCTGAGATGAAAAGCAATGTGTGTACCCCCTGGTTTTTCTTTCAGAGGTGGGACAACACCTTCTATTTTCTGTATTCAGTTATCTATGAAGAAGATATATTACTTTTTACAACAGAAAAAAAAATCTGGTAAACTTTATATTTATATAATCCAGAATATACTCCACAAAAAGTTAAATGAGGATAAGTCCAAAGAAGGCAGTAAAGAAAGAAAGTGATTATTTTCTCTCTCCCACTAGCTAAATATAGTACTGCAGTGTTGATCCAGCCATGGGGTTTTCCTCCTTCTAATGAGAGGCCTGCCACAGCTCCCTGCATATGGCTCATCTCTCATTCAGGGCAGATGAGCATCAAAGCTCAGTTGGCAGAGTGGATTAAACAAGGAGGCTGCGCGTGTTCCTCAGTTTATCAGCAAATGCACAGTGACACGCATTTTCTTCTCTCCTCCACTCATGAATACTAAAACTTCAGCTGTGCGAGTCTCCATTACTCTGTGCTTTGGGCTAAAAGGCCACCCTTATTACCCTCCACTGGCAGTGGGTGGGCTACACAGCTGCGCGGGGCTCCACTTGCACCAGCAAGGCTGGGTCAGCCCAGAGCCACCGGAGACGTGCCCAGTTTCTATGAATAATGATTAAGAAAGGGTGTGTGGATGAACAGATGAAAGAAAAACTTAGTTTATCTTCTGTCTAGTGAAAGACGAACAGCTTAGCCACAATCTGAACATCAACGTCAGTGACTATTTTTAAAGGTTGAAAATACTAAGTGGTAGGAGATTCGTTTGTTTTTTTGTTTGTTTGTTTTGTTTTTTTGTTGTTGTTGTTGTTGTTTTAACAGAGAAGCTTCATTGTGGCAAATGGAAGCCATAACCCTCTTTATTTATTCTACGCATCCTCCTTTCCCCCTACTTTCTAAAAAGCCCTGAGAGGCCAAGTTATACTGTCAAAATATAGCTTCTCAGACCATATCAGACTATAATTAGTTTCCTTTGGTTTGGCGTCACTGCATCTGCTCAAAAATGCTAATTGTAAAACCAGGGTATAGATATCTGGTTGACTCTTTGGTTTTTGCTTGCTTTTATGCTGCTGATCCAGAAATTCTTTATCTATGTTATTAAAAAGCATTATTCTGTAATGCAGTGTTTGTCATTTGGTTAGGGCCTCTCCGAACGTGGAGACAAGTGATACAAAGGAAGAAGCAATAGATGCACCCTATTAAGGAATGTTTCATTACCTAGTCATACAGTGCCCGACATGAGTGCTCAAAAAATATTTGGTGAGTCGATGAAAGCTATCATCTATTGTTCTAAAATTATTTCATAGGCAAGAATCACGACTTAGAAATCCTTTATCTCTTCCAGCACACATTACAGTCATGGGTCCATAATAGGTAGTCAATCAAAATCTTAGGTAAATAACTCCCTCTCAAATTGATACTATGAGCAAACATATAAAACCTGCTAAGCAAGTTTTATCCAGGGTAAACTAAGAATAAATCTTTCACTTCCACATTTTTCCAGTGTCCAACTGTCTTTCACAAATGGATATCCAATCTTTCTCCCACTTTTAAAATTTAATCATATACCATGACTGCCCACTTAAACACCAGCTTGAACTGAATTTGAACGTGGATGTGAATGACTAAAAATTATGACTTGTAATAAGCCCCTCCTGGACCTCTCTTTGTGCAGCCTCACTTAGTATAATAAACACACCTTACTACCCCTGAAAGGAACTGTATTAGCCTCAAGACAATATTGAACACCATGGACACAGCTGAAAAAAAAATCAATAATCACTTTACACTGGTATTTGACTATGAGCAATGCAACCGCTTTTCAAAATCTGATTTTTTGGAAAACACAGCGGTAAAACAAAATAGATTATTCAGCCATTTAAAGTATGTCTGAAACCTCCCAAGCAATTTTTCCTGTAAGAGAGTAGTGATGCCATACATAATGGCCCCATATTAATATAGTATAGCATAGTGCATTCGAGTAACTTACAGAGCCATTCAGAGCAGCAGGTAATTTATCAGGGCTCTGTGAGAAAACTGGCAAGCTCAGTCACCAAGGCTGTACTGAAGACCCTGGGCAATATTAACCAGTAATAAGAAATAAGGTCTTCAAATGAATATATCTTTACTTTTCTCCTTTGCTTTTGGCTTCTATTCTTTTCACAGCTATTTGTAAGGTCTCCTAACACAGTTTTGCTTTTTGCTTTTCTTTTTCTTGGGGATGATCTTGCTCTCTGCCTCCAGTGAAATGTCACTAACCTCCATCCATAGTTCATGAGGTGCTCGATCAGATCTAGACCCTTAAATCTATTTGTCACTTCCACTGTATAATTGCAAGGGACTTATTTGATTTAGGTCATACCTGAATGGTCTAGTGGTTTTCCCTACTTTCTTCAATTTCAGTCTGAATTTGGTAATAAGGAGTTCATGATCTGAGCAACAGTCAGCTCCTGGTCTTGTTTTGCTGACTGTATAGAGCTTCTCCATTTTGGGCTGCAAAGAATATAATCAGTCTGATTTCGGTGTTGACCATCTGGTGATGTCCATGTGTAGAGTCTTCTCCTGTGTTGTTGGAAGAGGGTGTTTGCTATGACCAGTGCATTTCTCTAGGCAGATCTCTATTAGCCTTTGCCCTGCTTCATTCCGTACTCCAAGGTCAAATTTGCCTGTTACCCCAGGTATCTCTTGACTTCCTACTTTTGCATTCCAGTCCCCTGCAATGAAAAGGACATATTTTGGGGGTGTTAATTCTAGAATGTCTTGTAGGTCTTCTAGAATCATTCAACTTCACCTTTGCAGCATTACTGGTCAGGGCATAGACTTGGGTTACTGTTATATTGAATAGTTTGCCTTGGAAACGAACAAAGATCATTCTGTCATTTTTGAGACTGCATTCAAGTACTGCATTTCAGATTCTTTGTTGACTATTATGGCTACTGCATTTCTTCTAAGGGATTCTTGCCAACAGTAGTAGATATAATGATCATCTGAGTTAAATTCTTCCATTTCAGTCCATTGATTCCTAAAATGTCAACATTCACTCTTCCCATCTCCTGTTTGATCACTTCCAATTTGCCTAAATTCATGGACCTAACATTCCAGCTTCCTATGCAATATTGCTCTTTACAGCATAGGACCTGGCTTCCATCACTAGTCAAATCCACAACTGGGTGTTGTTTTTGCTTTGGCTCCATCTCTTCATTCTTTCCGGAGTTATTTCTCCACTGATCTCCAGTAGCATACTTGGTGACTATCGACCTGGAGAGTTCTTCTTTAAATGTCCTATCTTCTTGCCTTTTCATACTGTTCATGGGGTTCTCAAGGCAAGAATACTGAAAGTACTTTGCCATTCCCTTCTCCGGTGGACCACATTTTGTCAGAACTCTCCACCATGACCCATATGTCTTGGGTGGCCCTACAGGGCATGGCTCATAGTTTCATTAAGTTAGACAGGGCTGTGATCCATATGATTAGATTAGTTCCAAAGAATAACAAGGAGACATAAGAAAGCCTTCCTCAGTGATCAATGCAAAGAAATAGAGGAAAACAATAGAGTGTGAAAGACTAGAGATCTCTTCAAGAAAATCAGAGCTACCAAGGGAACATTTCACGCAAAGATAGGCTCAATAAAGCACAGAAATGGTATGCACCTCACAGAAGCAGAAGATATTAAAAGAGGTGGCAAGAATACACAGAAGAACTATACAAAGAAGATCTTCATGACCAGATAATCATGATGATGTGATCATTAATCTAGAGCCAGACATCTTGGAATGTGAAGTCAAATGGGCCTTAGGAATCATCACTACAAACAAAGCTAGTGGAGGTGATGGAATTCCAGTGGAGCTATTTAAATCCCAGAAGGTGATGCTGTGAAAGTGCTGCACTCAATATGCCAGTAAATTTGGAAAACTCAGCAGTGGCCACAGGACTGAAAAAGGTCAGTTTTCATTCCAATTCCAAAGAAAGACAATGCCAAAGAATGCTCAAACTACCACACAATTGCACTCATCTCATATGCTAGTAAAGCAATGCTCACAATTCTCCAGGCCAGGCTTCAATAATACATGAACGGTGAACTTCCAGATGTCCAAGCTGGTTTTAGAAAAGGCAGAGGAACCAGAGATCAAATTGCCAACACCCACTGGATCATGGAAAAAGCAAGAGAGTTCCAGAAAAACACCTATTTCTGCTTTATTGACTATGCCAAAGCCTTTCACTGTGTGGATCACAATAAACTGTGGAAAATTCTGAAAGAGATGGGAATACCAGACCACATGACTTGCCCCTTAAGAAACCTGTATGCAGGTCAGGAAGCAACAGTTAGAGCTGGACATGGAACAACAGACTGGTTCCAAATAGGAAAAGGAGTATGTCAAGGCTGTATACTGTCACCCTGCTTATTTAATTTATATGTAGAGTACATCATGAGAAATGTTAGGCTGGATGAAGCACAAGCTGGAATCAAGACTGCCGGGAGAAATATCAATAACCTCAGATATGCAGATGACACCACGCTTATGAAAGAAAGTGAAGAACTATACAGCCTCTTGATGAAAGTGAGAGGAGAGTGAAAAAGTTGGCTTAAAGCTCAACATTCAGAAAACGAAGATCATGGCATCTGGTCCCATCACTTCATGGGAAATAGATGGAGAAACAGGGGAAACAGTGGTTGACTTTATTTGGGGGGCTCCAAAATCACTGCAGATGGTGACTGCAGACGAAATAAAAGACATTTGCTCTTTGGAAGAAAAGTTATGACCAACCTAGACAGCATGTTAACAAGCAGAAACATTACTTTGCCAACAAAGGTCTATCTCGCCAAGGCTATGGTTTTTCTAGTAGTCGTGTATGGATGTGAGAGTTGGACTATAAAGAAAGCTGAGCACTGAAGGACTGATGCTTTTAAACTGTGGTGTTAGAGAAGACTCTTGAGAGTTCCTTGGACTGCAAGGAGATCCAACCAGTCCATGCTAGAGGAGATCAGGCCTGGGTGTTCATTGGAAGGACTGATGTTGAAGCTGAAACTCCAATACTTTCGCCACCTCGCGCGGAGAGCTGACTCACTGGAAAATACTCTGATGCTGGGAGGGATTGGGGGAAGGAGGAGAAGGGGACAACAGAGGATGAGATGGCTGGATGGCATCACCGACTCAATGGACATGAGTTTGCGTAAACTCCAGGAGTTGGTGATGGACAGGGAGGCCAGGTGTGCTGCAGTTCATGGGGTCATAAAGAGTCAGACATGAATGAGTGACTGAACTAAACTGAACTAAGAAACAGGACTGGGAATTATATTTTTCTAAGGAAATGGTTCTTTGAAAATTCTATTAGGTAGAGCTTTCAAACAGGGGAAGGTACATAAAGCAATCCAGCTGGACAGGAGGACTTGAAAAAAACAATCTGGTGGAAAAATAAAAGTGCCCACGACATCAGCATTCCTTTTAGATTTGGGGAACAACATCTTGGTACTGTCCAAATTACTCCAGGAAAATCAGTTTATGTAAAAGCTATAAAGTATCTTTGGTCCCATTTGTTCTGATCAGATCAGTGCTTGTGCTTCAATCTTAATTCCACTGGCCAACCGTACTCCTTTCTCAGGCTCAGCTTCCCCAGGAAGGTGTAAGTCCTCTCCATATCCCTAAATCATTTGCCAGCCCTCCTCTTATCTCTCTCAGACCTCATCTCCCAGTTCCTTCTCCCTCATTCACCCTCACATTAACCACTCCTCAGCCCTCCTGGCCTCCTTGATGTTCTTAGAACAAACCAGGCCCCTGCCTACCCTCTAGGCCCCCATGCTTGCTATTTCCTCTGAGAACAGTAACAGCCTTCTGTTTTCACATGACTTGCTCCTCACTCCACATTCAGAGAGCTTTCTCCCTGCAGACCCAGCCTAATACCCCTATTTAATACCATAGCTTCAAATACACACACACTCATTTGGATATAAGCCCCCATTAAGGAGTTTAAACAGAACCAAATAAGATGGTGGAGTAGAATAATGTGAACTCATCTTCTCCTGTGAGAACTCCAGAACTACAACTCGCTGCTGAACAACCATCGACTGGAGAATTTTGGATCCCATCAAAAAAGATACTCCACATCCAAGGGCAAAGGAGAGCCCCCAGTAAGATGGTAGAAGGAGCAAAATCATGTTTAGAATCAAATCCCTTACCCTCCAGAGACACTCAGTGGGCTCAAACCGACCTTGTACTCACCAGGACCCAGAGATCCCACAGAGACTGAGCCAAAACTGTGTTTGAGTGTCTCCTGTGAAGGTACAGGTCAGCAGTGGCCTGCCACAGGGGCAGGGCTCTGGGTGCAACAGATCTGGGTATGGCATAAGCCCTCTTGGAGGAGGTTGCCATTAGCCACACCACAGAGCTGGCAGAACTTACTCAGGACTGGAGAAACAAATGCTTGAAGGGCACAAACAGAACCTTGTGCACACCTGGATCCAGGAGAAAGAAGCGGTGACCCCACAAGAGATTGACCCAAACTTGCCCATGAGTGTCCAGGAGTCTCTGGCGGAGGCGTGTGTCAAAGGGCAGCCTGCAGCAGGGTCGGGGGCACTGGGTGCAGCAGCACATGCACGGGACCTTCTGAAGGAGGCCAGATGAAGGAGCCAGGTAGGCTAAAGTCCATGGAGTCACAAAGAGTCTCACAGGCAGAGTAACTAATTTCACTTTCACATTATCTTCATTAACTCCGACATAGTTTGGCCTCAGGTCAAACAACAGGTAGGGAACACAGCCCCACCCATCAACAGAAAATTGGATTAAAGATTTACTGAACATGGCCCTGCCCATCAGAACAATCTCTTATCCTTATCAATCAGAGGGTAAACAGAATGAAAACCACATTCATGGAAAACTAACCAAACTGTTCACATGGACCACAGCCTTGTCTAACTCAATGAAACTATGAGCCATGCCCTGCAGGGCCATCCAAGATGGATGGGTCAAGGTGGAGAGTTCTGACAAAACGTGGTCCACTGGAGAAAGGAATGACAAACCACTTCAGTATTCCTGCCTTGAGAATCCTATGAACTTTTCAGTAATGAAAAGGCAAGAGATAGGACACTGAAAGATGAACTCACCAAGTCAATAGGTGTCCGATATGCTACTAGAGAAGTGTGGAGAAATAACTCCAGAAAGAATAAAGAGATGGAGCCAAAGCAAAAACAACACTCAGTTGTGGATGTGATCGGTGATGGAAGTAAAACAATGTTATAAACAGCAATATTGCATCAGTTCAGTTCAGTTGCTTAGTCGTGTCTGACTCTGTGACCCCATGAACTGCAGCACACCAGGCCTCCCTGTCCAACACCATCTTCCGGAGTTCACTCAGACTCACGTTCATCGATCCAGTGATGCCATCCAGCCATCTCATCCTCTGTCGTCCCCTTCTCCTCCTGCCCCCAATCCCTCCCAGCATCAGAGTCTTTTCCAATGAGTCAACTCTTCACATGAGGTGGCCAAAGTACTGGAGTTTCAGCTTTAGCATCATTCCTTCCAAAGAAATCCCAGTTCAGAATGGACTGGTTGGATCTCCTTGCAGTCCATGGGACTCTCAAGAGTCTTCTCCAACACCACAGTTCAAAAGCATCAATTCTTCAGTGCTCAGCCTTCTTCACAGTCCAACTCTCACATCCACATATGACCACAGGAAAAACCATAGCCTTGACTAGACGGACCTTCATCGGCAAAGTAATGCCTCTGCTTTTGAATATACTATCTAGGTTGGTCATAACTTTTCTTCCAAGGAGTAAGCATCTTCTAATTTCATGGCTACAGTACCCATCTGCAGTGATTTTGGAGCCCCACCCCCAAAAAAGTCTGACACTGTTTCCACTGTTTCCCCATCTATTTCCCATGAAGTGATGGGACCAGATGCCATGATCTTCGTTTTCTGAATGTTGAGCTTTAAGCCAACTTTTTCACTCTCCTCTTTCATTTTCATCAAGAGGCTTTTTAGCTCCTCTTCACTGTCTGCCGTAAAGGTGGTATCATCTGCATACCTGAGGTTATTGATATATCTCCCAGCAATCTTGATTCCAGCTTGTGTTTCTTCCAGTCCAGCATTTCTCATGATGTACTCTACATAGAAGTTAAATAAGCAGGATGACAATATACAGCCTTGACGTACTCCTTTTCCTATTTGGAACCAGTCTGTTGTTCCATGTCAGTTCTAACTGTTGCTTCCTGACCTGCATACAGATTTCTCAAGAGGCAGGTCAGGTGGTCTGGTATTCCCATCTCTTTCAGAATTTTCCACAGTTTATTGTGATCCACACAGTGAAAGGCTTTGGCATAGTCAATAAAGCAGAAATAGATGTTTTTCTGGAACTCTCTTGCTTTTTCCATGATCCAGCGGATGCTAGCAATTTCATCTCTGGTTCCTCTGCCTTTTCTAAAACCAGCTTGAACATCAGGGAGTTCACGGTTCACGTATTGCTATAGCCTGGCTTGGAGAATTTTGAGCATTACTTTACTAGCATGTGAGATGAGTGCAATTGTGCGGTAGTTTGAGCATTCTTTGCCATTGCCTTTCTTTGGAATTGGAATGAAAACTGACCTTTTCCAGTCCTATGGCCACTGCTGAGTTTTCCAAATTTGCTGGCATATTGAGTGTAGCACTTTCACAGCATCATCATTCAGGATTTGAAACAGCTCAACTGGAATTCCATCACCTCCACTAGCTTTGTTCATAATGATGCTTTCTAAGGCCCACTTGACTTCACATTCCAAGATGTCTGGCTCTAGATTAGTGATCACATCATCATGATTATCTGGGTCATGAAGATCTTTTTGTACAGTTCTTCCGTGTATTCTTGCCACCTCTTCTTAATATCTTCTGCTTCTGTTAGGTCCAGGCCATTTCTGTCCTTTATCGAGGCCATCTTTGCATGAAATGTTCCCTTGGTTTCTCTAATTTTCTTGAAGAGATCTCTAGTCTTTCCCATTCAGTTCTTTTCCTCTATTTCTTTGCATTGATCGCTGAAGAAGGCTTTCTTATCTCTTCTTGCTATTCTTTGGAACTCTGCATTCAGATGCTTATATCTTTCCTTTTCTCCTTTGCTTTTCCCCTCTCTTCTTTTCACAGCTATTTGTAAGGCCTCCCCAGACAGCCATTTTGCTTTTGTGCATTTCTTTTCCATGGGGATGGTCTGGATCCCTGTCTCCTGTACAATGTCACAAACCTCTGTCCATAGTTCATCAGGCACTCTATCTATCAGATCTAGGCCCTTAAATCTATTTCTCACTTCCACTGTATAATCATAGGGATTTGATTTAGGACTTAGATAACTGTAATATTGAATTGTTTGCCTTGGAGATGAACAGAAATCATTCTGTCGTTTTTAGGTTGCATCCAAGTACTGAATTTCACAGTCTTTTGTTGACCATGATGGCTACTCCATTTCTTCTTGGGATTCCTGCCCACAGTAGTAGATATAATGGTCATGTGAGTTAAATTCACCCATTCCAGTCCGTTTTAGTTTGCTGATTCCTAGAATGTCGACATTCACCCTTGCCATCTCTTATTTGACCACTTCCAATTTGCCTTGATTCATGGACGTGACATTCCAGGTTCCTATGCAATATTGCTCTTTACAGCATTGGATCTTGCTTCTATCACCAGTCACAGCCACAGCTGGGTACTGTTTTTGCTTTGGCTCCATCCCTTCATTCTTTCTGGAGTTATTTCTCCACTGATCTCCAGTAGCATATTGGGCACCTACTGACCTAAGGAGTTCCTCTTTTGGTGTCCTATCATTTTGCCTTTTTATACTATTCATGTGGTTCTTAAGGCAAGAATATTGAAGTGGCTTGCCATTCCCTTCTCCAGTGGACCACATTCTGTCAGACCTCTCCACCATGACCCGCCCATCTTGGGTTGCCATGCAGGCATGGCTTGGTTTCACTTAGACATGGCTGTGGTCCTAGTGTGATTAGATTGACTAGTTTTCTGTGAGTATGGTTTCAGTGTGTCTGCCCTCTGATGCCCTCTTGCAACACCTACCATCTTACTTGGGTTTCTCTTACCTTGGGCGTGGGGTATCGCTACACGGCTGCTCCAGCAAAGCACAGCCACTGCTCCTTACCTTGGACGAGGGGTATCTCCTTACCACCCCTGTTCCTGACTTTCAATGTTGGATAGCTCCTCTAGGCCCTCCTGTGCCTGCGCAGCCAGAGTTCCTTGGGTTGCACCTCCTGGCTGCTGGCCCAGCCCTCAGGCATGACTGGCTCCTCCCAGCCGCCTCCCCTGGCCTCGGGCTCGTGATGGCTCCTCAGGGTCACCACCCCTGGCCTCCGGCTCGAGGTGGTTTCTCCCAGCCGCCCCTGACCTCAGACACGGGGTGTCTCCTCCCAGTCGCCTCCGTGACCTCGGACGCAGGGTAGCTCTTCTCGGCCACCGCCCTTGACCTCACCGTGGGGTAGCTCCTACTGGCAGATGCAGGGTAGCTCCTCTGGGCCATTCCTGCACTGTCGCAGCCTGGCACTCTTGGCTGCTGCCCCTGACCTTGGACACGGGGTAGTTCCTCTCAGCCATGCTCAGTGTGCCAGCTCGCCGCCGCTGCCTGCGCTCAGTGCCGCAATATTGCATAGGAACCTGGAAAGATAGGTCCACGAATCAAGGCAAACTGGAAGTGATTAATAGGAGAGAGAAGAGTGAGCATCGACACTTTAGTGAACTGTAAAGGACTGGAATGAGTGAATTTAAATCAGATGATCAATATATCTACTACTGTGGGCAAGAATCCCTTAGAAGAAATGCAATAGCCATCATAGTCAACAAAAGAGTCTGAAATGCAGTACTTGGATGCAATCTCAAAAGCGACAGAATGCTCTTTGTTCATTTCCAAGGCAAACCATTCAAATTTACAGTAATCCAAGTCTATATCCAGACCAGTAATGCTGCAGAAGCTGAAGTTGAATGGTTCTATGAAGACCTACAAGATATTCTAGAACTAACACCCAAAAAAGATATCCTTTTCATTATAGGGGACTGGAATGCAAAAGTAGGAAGTCAAGAGATACCTGGAGTAACAGCCAAATTTCACCTTGGAGTACAAAATGAAGCATGTCAAGGGCTAACAGAGTTTTGCCAAGAGAATGCACTGATCATAGCAAACATCCTCTTCCAACTACACAAGAGAAGACTCTACACATGGACATCACCAGATGATGATTGATCATTTTTTGATCACTTGATTGATTGTATTTTCTGCAGATTGATTATATTCTTTGCAGCCAAAGATGGAGAAGCTCTATCAGTCAGCAAAAACAAGACTGGGAGCTGACTGTGGCTAAGATCATGAACTTCTTATTGCCAAATTCAGACTGAAATAGGAGAGAGTGAAGAAAACCACTAGACCATTCAGTTCAGTTCAGTTCAGTCCCTCAGTAATGTCCGACTCTTTCTAACCCCAGGAATCACAGCACGCCAGGCCTCCCTGTCTATCACCAACTCCCAGAGTTCACTCAGACTCACGTCCATTGAGTCAGTGATGCCATCCAGCCATCTCAACCTCTGTTGTCCACTTCTCCTCCTGCCCCCAATCCCTCCCAGAATCAGAGTCTTTTCCAATGAGTCAGCTCTTCACATGAGGTGGCAAAAGTACTGGAGTTTCAGCTTTAGCATCATCCGTCCAAGGAACACTCAGGGTGTATCTCGTTCAGAATGGACTGGTTGGATCTCCATGCAGTCCAAGGGACTTTCAAGAGTCTTCTCCAACACCACAGTTCAAAATAATCAATTCTTCAGCGCTCAGCCTTCAGTTTTCATTCCAATTCCAAAGAAAGGCAATGGCAAAGAATGCTCAAACTACCGCATAATTGCACTCATCTCACATGCTAGTAAAGTAATGCTCAAAATTCTCCAAGCCAGGCTTCAGCAGTACGTGAACCGTGAACTCCCTGATGTTCAAGCTGGTTTTAGAAAAGGCAGAGGAACCAGAGATGAAATTGCCAGCATCCGTTGGATCATAGAAAAAGCAAGAGAGTTCCAGAAAAACATCTATTTCTGCTTTATTGACTATGCCAAAGCCTTTCACTGTGTGGATCACAATAAACTGTGGAAAATTCTGAAAGAGATGGGAATACCAGACCACCTGACCTGCCTCTTGAGAAATCTGTATGCAGGTCAGGAAGCAACAGTTAGAACTGACATGGAACAACAGACTGGTTCCAAATAGGAAAAGGAGTACGTCAAGGCTGTATATTGTCATCCTGCTTATTTAACTTCTATGTAGAGTACATCATGAGAAATGCTGGACTGGAAGAAACACAAGCTGGAATCAAGATTGCCGGGAGATATATCAATAACCTCAGGTGTGCAGATGACACCACCTTTACGGCAGACAGTGAAGAGGAGCTAAAAAGCCTCTTGATGAAAATGAAAGAGGAGAGTGAAAAAGCTGGCTTAAAGCTCAACATTCAGAAAACGAAGATCATGGCATCTGGTCCCATCACTTCATAGGAAATAGATGGGGAAACAGTGGAAACAGTGTCAGACTTTTTTGGGGGGGTGGGGCTCCAAAATCACTGCAGATGGGTACTGTAGCCATGAAATTAGAAGATGCTTACTCCTTGGAAGAAAAGTTATGACCAACCTAGATAGTATATTCAAAAGCAGAGACATTACTTTGCTGACTAAGGTCCGTCTAGTCAAGGCTATGGTTTTTCCTGTGGTCATGTGTGGATGTGAGAGTTGGACTGTGAAGAAGGCTGAGCACTGAAGAATTGATGCTTTTGAACTGTGGTGTTGGAGAAGACTCTTGAGAGTCCCATGGACTGCAAGGAGATCCAACCAGTCCATTCTGAACTGGGATTTCTTTGGAAGGAATGATGCTGAAGCTGAAACTCCAGTACTTTTACCACCTCATGTGAAGAGTTGACTCACTGGAAAGATTCTGATGCTGAAAGGGATTGGGGGCAGGAGGAGAAGGGGACAACAGAGGATGAGATGGCTGGATGGCATCACAGACTCGATGAACGTGAATCTGAGTGAACTCTGAGAGATGGTAATGAACAGGGAGGCTTGGCGTGCTGCATTTCATGGGGCCACAAAGAGTCGGACACGACTGAGCGACTGAACTGAACTGAACTGAACAGCCTACTTCACAGTCCAACTTTCACATCCATACATGACCACAGGAAAAACCATAGCCTTGACTAGACGGAACTTTATTGGCAAAGTAATGTCTCTGCTTTTGAATATGCTGTCTAGGTTGTCATAACTTTTCTTCCAAGGTGTAAGCGTCTTTTAATTTCATGGCTGCAGTCACCCACTACAGTTATTTTGGAGCAAAAATAAAGTCTGACACTGTTTCCACTGTTTCCCCATCTATTTCCCATGAAGTGATGGGACCAGATGCCATGATCTTCGTTTTCTGAATGTTGAGCTTTAAACCAACTTTTTCACTCTCCTCTTTCACTTTCATCCAGAGGCTTTTTAGCTCTTCACTTTCTGCCATAAGGGTGGTGTCATCTGCATGTCTGAGGTTACTGATATTTCTCCCAGCAATCTTGATTCCAGCCTGTGCTTCTTCCAGTCCAGTGTTTCTCATGATGTACTCTACATATAAGTTAAATAAACAGGGTGACAATATACAGCCTTGATGTACTCCTTTTCAATTTGAAACCAGTCTGTTGTCCATGTCCAGTTCTAACTGTTGCTTCCTGACTTGCATATTAGTTTCTCAAGAGGCAGGTCAGGTGGTCTGGTAGTCCTATCTCTTTCAGTATTTTCCACAGTTTATTGTGATCCACACAGTCAAAGGCTTTGGCATAGTCAATAAAGCAGAAATACATGTTTTTCTGGAACCCTCTTGCTTTTTCCATGATCCAGCAGATGTTGGCAATTTGATTTCTGGTTCCTCTGCAATTTCTAAAACCAGCTTGAACATCTGGAAGCTCACAGTTCACGTATTGCTGAAGCCTGGCTTGGAGATTTTGGAGCATTACTTACTAGCGTGTGAGATGAGTGCAATTGTGCGGTAGTTTGAGCATTCTTTGGCATTGCCTTTCTTTGGAACTGGAATGAAAACTGACCTTTTCCAGTTCTGTGGCCACTGCTGAGTTTTCCAAATTTGCTGGCATATTGAGTGCAGCACTTTCACAGCATCGTCTTTCAGGATTGGAAGTAGCTCAATTGGAATTCCATCATCTCCACTAGTTTTGTTCATAGTGATGCTTCCTAAGGCCCACTTGAGGTCGCATTCCAGGATGTCTGGCTCTAGGTAAGTGACCACACCATTGTGGTTATCTGGGTCATGAAGATCTTGTTTTTACAGTTCTTCTGTTTATTTTTGCCACCTCTTCTTAAGATCTTCTGCTTCTGTGAGGTCCATGGCATTTCTGTCCTTTATCAAGCCCATTTTGCATGAAATATTCACTTGGTATCTGTAATTTTCTTGAAGCGATCTCTAGTCATTTCCATTCTGTTGTTTTCCTCTATTTCTTTCCATTGATCACTGAGGAAGGCTTTCTTATCTCTTCTTGCTATTCTTTGGAACTCTGCATTCAGATGCTTATATCTTTCCTTTTCTCCTTTGCTTTTCGCTTCTCTTCTTTTCACAGCTATTTGTAAGGCCTCCCCAGACAGCCATTTTGCTTTTTTGCATTTCTCTTCCATGGGGATGGTCTTGATCCCTATCTCCCGTACAATGTCACGAACCTCAGTCCACAGTTCATCAGGCACTCTATCTATCAATTCTAGGCCTTTAAATCTCTTTCTCACTTCCACTGTATAATTGTAAGGGATTTGATATAGGTCATACATGAATGGTCTAGTGGTTTTCCCTACTTTCTTGAATTTAAGTCTGAATTTGGTAATAAGGAGTTCATGATCTGAGCAACAGTCAGCTCCTGGTCTTGTTTTTATTGACTGTATAGAGCTTCTCCATCTTTGGCTGCAAAGAATATAATCAATCTGATTTCAGTGTTTACCATCTGGTGATGTCCATGTGTAGAGTCTTCTCTTGTGTTGTTGGAAGAGGGTGTTTGCTATGACCAGTGCATTTTCTTGACAAAACTCTATTAGCCTTTGCCCTGCTTCATTCCATATTCCAAGGGCAAATTTGCCTGTTACCCCAGGTGTTTTTTGACTTCCTACTTTTGCATTCCAGTCCCCTATAATGAAAATGACATCTTTTGGGGTGTGAGTTCTAAAAGGTCTTGTAGGTCTTCATAGAACTGTTCAACTTCAGCTTCTTCAGCGTTCCTGATTGGGACATAGACTTGGATTACTGTGATACTGAATGGTTTGTCTTGGAAATGAACAGAGATCATTCTGTTGTTTTTGGAGATTGCATCCAAGTACTGCATTTTGGACTCTTTTGTTGACCATGATGGCTACTCCATTTCTTCTAAGGGTTTCCTGCCCGCAGTAGTAGATATAATGGTTATTTGAGTTAAATTCACCCATTCTGGTCCTTTTCATTCACTGATTTCTAGAATATCAGCATTCACTCTTGCCATCTCTTGTTTGACCACTTCCAATTTGCCTTGATTCATGGACGTGACATTCCAGGTTCCTATGCAATATTGCTCTTTACGGCATTGCTTCTATCACCAGTCACATCCACAGCTGGGTATTGTTTTTGCTTTGGTTCCATCCTTTCATTCTTTCTGGAGTTATTTCTCCACTGGTCTCCAGTAGCATATTGGGCACCTACTGACCTGGGGAGTTCCTCTTTCAGTATCCTATCATTTTGCCTTTTCATACTGTTCATGGGGTTCTCAAGGCAAGAATACTGAAGTGGTTTGCCATTCCCTTCCCAGTGGACCACATTCTGTCAGACCTCTCCACCACGTCGCACCCATCTTGGGTGGCCCCACATCCAAGGAGCGGTGGCTGCATGGGTGCAGGAGGGCCCTAGAGTAGCTATTCCATGTTAAAGGTCAGGAGGGGTGCTGGTGAGGAGATACCCCTCATCCAAGGTAAGGAGAAGTGGCTACACTTTGCTGGAGCAGCCATGAAGCGATACCCCATGTCCAAGGTAAGAGAAACCCAAGTAAGATGGTATGTGTTGCAAGAGGGCCTCAGAGGGCAGACACACTGAAACCATAATCACAAACCATTCAGGTATGACCTAAATCAAATCCCTTACAATTATACAGTGGAAGTGACAAATAGATTCAAGGGATTAGAGCTGATACAGTGCCTGAAGAACTATGGACCGAGGTTTGTGACATCGTACAAGAGGCAATGATCAAGACCATCCCCAAGAAAAAGAAATGCAAAAGGCAAAATGGTTGTCAGAGGAGGCCTTACAAATAGCTGAGAAAAGAAGAGAAGTGAACGGCAAAAAGAAAAGGAAAGATAGACCCACTTGAATGCAGAGTTCCAAAGAATAACAAGGAGAGATAACAAAGCCTTCCTCAGTAATAAATAAATGCAAAGAAATAGAGGAAAATAATAGAATAGGAAAGACTAGAGACCTAGTCAAGAAAATCAGAGATACCAGGGGAACATTTCATGCAAAGATAGCACAGTAAAGGACAGAAATGGTATGGACCTAACAGAAGCAGAAGATATTAAAAAGAGGTGGCAAGAATACACAGAAGAACTGTAAAACAAGATCTTCATGACCCAGATAAGCACAATGGTGTGGTCACTCACCTAGAGCCAGACATCCTGGAATGTGACCTCAAGTGGGCCTTAGGAAGCATCACTATGTACAAAACTAGTGGAAGTGATGGAATTCCAGTTGACCTATTTCAAATCCTAAAAGATGATGCTGTGAAAGTGTCAGCTTGTGGAACCCATCTGTTGGGTTCCAACCCATTCATTATGCCAGCAAATTTGGAAAACTCAGCAGTGGCCACAGAACTGGAAAAGGTCAGTTTTCATTCCAGTTCCAAAACAGGTAATGTCAAAGAATGTTCAATCTACTGCACAGTTGCACTCATCTCACACGCTAGCAAAGTAATGCTCAAAATTTTCTCAAGTCAGGCTTCAACAGTATGTGAACCGAGAACTTCCAGATGTTCAAGATGGATTTAGAAAAGGTAGAGGCACAAGAGATCAAATTGCCAGCATCGTTTGGATCATCAAAAAAGCATGAGAGTTGCAGGAAAAAAATATACTTCTGCTTTATTGACTACGTCAAAGACTTTGACTATGTGGAGCACAACAAACTGTGGAAAATTCTTCAAGAGATGGCAGTACCAGACCATCTGACCTGCCTCCTGAGAAATCTGCATGCAGGTCAAGAAGCAACAGTTAGAAATGAACATGGAACAACAGATGGGTTCCAAATAGGGAAAGGACTACCTCAAGGCTATAATTTGTCACCCTGCTTGTTTTACTTATATGCAAAGTACATCATGTGAAATCCTGGCCTGGATGAAGCACAAGCTGGAATCAAGATTACTGGGAGAAATATCAGTGACCTCAGATATGCAGATGACACCACCCTTATGGCAGAAAGCGAAGAACTAAAGAACCTCTTGATGAAAGTGAAAGAGGAGAGTGAAAAAGTTGGCTGAACATTCAACTCAGAAAACTAAGATCATTGCATGGCATCCATGCAATGATTTTTTGATCACTTAATGGCAAGTAGATGGGGAAACAATGGAAATAAAGAAAGACTTTATTTTCTTGGGCTCCAAATCACTGCAGATGAGTGACAGCAGCCATGAAATTAAAAGACACTTGCTCCTTGGAAGAAAAGCTATGACCAACCTAGACAACATATTAAAATGCAGAGACATTACCAACAAAGATCCAAGCTATGTTTTTTCCAGTAGTCGTGTATGGATGTGAGAGTTGGACTATAAAGAAAGCTGAGCGGTAAAGAATTGATCCTTGGACTGCAAGGAGATCCAACTAGTCCATCCAAAAGAAAGCAGTCTTGAATATTCATTGGAAGGACTAATGTTGAAGCTGAAACTCCCGAATACTTTGGCCACCTGATGCGAAGAACTGACTCACTGGAAAAACCCTGATGCTAGGGAAGACTGACGGCAGGAGGAGAAGGGGATAACAGAGGACGAGATGGTTAGATGGCATCACCAACTCGATGGACATGAGTTTGAGTAAGCTCCAGGAGTTTGTGATGGACAGAGAAGCTTGGCATGCCGCAGTCCATGGGATTGTAAAGAGTTGTACCCGACTGAGCGACTGAATTGAACTGACCCATTAAGGCAAGAGTTTCTGGTTGTTTTGCTCCACCACTATCTTCCTAGAACCTAGAAAATTATTCAGAACATAGTAGACTCTCACTAAATGTTTAGTGAATGGAGGACTGGATGCTACTTTGAGGTTAATCGATTTACTTTAAACTGATAATATATGAAATTATTTAAACTGATTATTTTAACTAATAATATATGAAACAGTTTATATTCACAATGGTTTTAGGTAACACTGCCAAGATAAAATATAGATCAAAACACTCAAACCATAATGGCAATAGTCAATTTTTTTGATCAAAGGTTGTTTTGTTTTTGTTCTTGTTTTTGTGGAATCTTAGTTCCCCTAACCAGGGATTGAACCTGAGTCACAGCAGTTAAACTGTCAAGTCCTAACCACTGGAACGCCAGGAAATTTCCCGATGAAAGTTTTTTTAATTGATGTCCATCGCAACCCACTCCAGTATTCTTGCCTGGAGAATCCCCTGGACGGAGGAGCCTGGTAGGTTACAGTCCACAGGGTCGCAAAGAGTTGGACACGACTGAGCGACTTCACCTTCACCTTATCCATTTGTCAAAATTACTGAGTGGCAGGCAGAAAGGAGGAAGAAGTATAAATGAAACAGGAGTAGCAAATGGTGACACTTGTTGAAACCGCATGGTAGGTACTTGGAAGTCCATTATACCATTTATGTTGTATAGGTTTGAAATGTTCCATAGTCAAAGATCTTCTACAAACCTATCGGAGAAGGCAACGGCAACCCACTCCAGTACTCTTGCCTGGAAAATCCCATGGACAGAGGAGCCTGGTAGGCTGCAGTCCATGGGGTCACAAAGAGTCAGACACAACTGAGCGACTTCACTTTCACTTTTCACTTTCATGCATTGGAGAAGGAAACGGCAACCCACTCCAATGTTCTTGCCTGGAGAATCCCAGGGGCGGCAGAGCCTGGTGGGCTGCCTTCTATGGGGTCGCACAGAGTCGGACACAACTGAAGCAACTTAGCAGCAGCAGGTACAAACCTATATTGAAGATTAAGGGGCACAAACTACTACATATAAAATAAACAAGCTACAAGGATATATTGTACAGAACAGGGAAAATAGCCAATATTTTATAACTATAAAATATGGAAGTGAAAATCACTGAGTTCAGTTCAGTTCAGTCGCTCAGTTGTGTCCGACTCTTTGTGACCCCATGAATTGCAGCACGCCAGGCCTCCCTTTCCATCACCAACTCCTTGAGTTCACTCAGTCGTGTCCAACTCTTTATGACCCCATGGACTATATGCTCCATGGAACTCTCCAGGCCAGAATACTAGAGTGGGTAGCTGTTCCCTTCTGCAGGGGATCTTTCCAACCCAGGGATCAAGCCCAGGTCTCCCTCACTACAAGTGGATTCTTTACCAGCTGAGCCACAAGGGAAGTATAAAATGTGGAATACAACCTTTAAAAGCTATGAATCACTATGTACACCTGAAATTTATGTAACATTGTAAATCAGCTACACTACAATTTTTAAAACCTGTATTGCAGCTTGGAAAAATAAGGACAAAGAAGCTTATCAGTTTTCATGGTAGCCTATGAGTTATTTGATATTTGATGTCTTTCTCTACATTCACATTTTTAAACTCTGTGCTTTCCCCAGAAGCTCTGCTCAGGAACACAGCTACCAGAAGTCACAGAATTCCCCCAAGGGGAACTTTAAAGGCTTTCCTGTCTTGATCGAGGTCAGGAAGCCATGCAGGCATGAGGCCAAACTGTGTAGAACAGTGTATGTGGAAAGGAGGATGCAGATTACAGCCTTTGGAGGCAGTGAAGGGATGCCCCTCCCAGAAGGGTGAAAGCAGGTAAAGTCACATTGTACACACCTGCACCAACCTCCCCTGTAGCCTAGAACGGGACAATAGGCCTGATTACAGAGCCAGCTGTGGCAAGCCAGTCCTTCCTCCTGACTCATCTCTTTAAAATACAGCCAATCTACGGCTCCAGGAATAGCTAAAACCCTTTACAAATAACGCTGGATCTGGAGATTAAAAACACTTTTGAATGCTAAAACAGTCCTGAAACAAAGAAAAGTCAGTTCTGCGTTTTTATACCCCTTTTTAGATATTTAAAATTCTCAAAATTCAAAAGACACATAATTTTATACAAGAAATGATGTCTGTCTTAGAGGATGGTGATCATTCAACCTTGCTGATGCACATTTTAAATTATTTCAGCATATGAAATATTTTTCACAGGCTGGGGCAAGTTCATTCTAATCTCATTGTCAGAGAAAGACCTATACCTTCTGAAACATCCTGGAAGAATATAACTACAGCTCTCACCTCCCTGAATATGATCAACTGAATTTTGAAGAGATATTAGAGCTTCACGATTCTACTCTGACCTCTAATCCATTTGCCCACCACAGTTCACCAATTCACTGAAGCCCTAAATTGAGGAAAAACAGAATACCATACTTCAGTTCAGTTCAGTCACTTAGTCGTTTCCGAGTCTTTGCGACCCCATGAATTGCAACACGCCAGGCCTCCCTGTCCATCACCAACTCCCGGAGTTCACTCAGACTTGCGTCCATCAAGTCAGTGATGCCATCCAGCCATCTCATCCTCTGTCATCCCTTTCTCCTCCTGCCCCTAATCCCTCCCAGCATCAAAGACTTTCCAATGAGTCAACTCTTTGCATGATGTGGCCAAAGTACTGGAGTTTCAGCTTTAGCATCATTCCTTCCAAAGGAATCCCAGGGCTGGTCTCCTTCAGAATGGACTTGTTGGATCTCCTTGCAGTCCAAGAGACTCTCAAGAGTCTTCTCCAAAACCACAGTTCAAAAGCATCAATTCTTCTGCATTCAGCCTTCTTCACAGTCCAACTCTCACATCCATACATGACCACAGGAAAAACCATAGCCTTGACTAGACGGACCTTACTTAGGTTCATTTAAACGCCTGACTGCTTGGCCAGTTATTGCCTAGCAGGAACCTGATATGAAAATTTCCAAAGAAACTATTTAAAGTAGAGGTTTTAAAGATTGGTGACTAGCAACAGTAATAATGAGTTCGACTATGTCTATTATCCACCTTATATATTTGTTACAAATAGTTTCAGGAAAATAATTTTTAAATGCCAAGAAGACATTATTTCAATAAAAAGGCTTCTATCACCACCTAACACCCATTAGGATGACTCCTATCCAAAACACAGAAAATAACAAGATGTGTTGACAATATGGAGAAGCTAGGATGCTTCTGCTCTGTTAAGAGTATCAAATGACGTGGCCATTATGGGAAACAGTACAGCAGTTCTTCCAAAAGTTGAGAACCCAATTACCATGCAATTACTGGGTCAAGTATTACATGCCAAAAAGAAATGAAACAGTCTTGAAGAGATATCTATACACTCACCTTTACAGCAGCATTATTCACAATAGCCAAAAGGTGATAGCAACCCAAATGATCACCAACAGATGAATGGATATATAAAATGCAGTATACACATGCAATGGAATATGATTTGACCTTAAAAGGGAAGGAAGTTCTCACACATGCTACAGTACAAATGAGTCTTGAGGGCTGTATATTAAGTGAACTAAGCCAGTTACAATAATAATATTGGTAATGTATGATTCCACTTATATGGGTCACATAGAGTAGTCAAATTTATAGAGACAGAAAGTAAAATGTGACTGCCAGAGGCTGGCAGAGAAGCCAGTTGTTTAATGGGTATAGCGTTTCCATTTTAAGAGATGAAAAGAGTTCTGGAGACTGGTTCCACAACAACCTAATACACTTAACTACTGAAAATATGCTTTAAAATGGATGTGATGGTCAATTTTATGTCGCATGCATTTTACCACAATTTTTTAAATCAAGGGGAAAAAAGGCTTTTGTTTATCTAGTAAAACAAAGACTTTCTCCTCCTGTTTTCTGGAGTCTTGAAATCATTACTGACACTAGAGGTACAGGTAGCCATGCTCTGACACAGCTTTCAGATGAACTGCTCCAAGGCTGCAGTGTAAATCAATCGGAAGCACCAGAGCAGGGCTGCAGATGGCGGTGAAGAAAGCACGGGGCTAGAGCTTGATGAGGTGCAACTTTGAGAGACAGGGAAGCTGTGTTTGGCTGTGTCCCATACCATAAAAGGCACCAGATAGAAAAAGTCCAAATCAGAGCTTTCAACTATCTCGGCAACTGATTACATACTATATCAGCAAGGTCCATCATATAGACTATACCACTCAGGGCAAGAAAATATGAGACTATGGACACAATTTTAGATTAAACAAATGCATCAGTGGTTGTAGCTGGATCACCCTTTCCTGCCACTCAACCATCCCTCACATTCATTACACACAGATACACTGAACAGCAACTGTAGACCAACTGCTGGATACAACTGTAGCATTCTGGTGCCAGAAGAGCTTCCAGAGATAATCTGTCTCAAAGCAACCTCAGTCACTTGGTATTAGCTGTCTTGAATGTGAGGCTGGGAAGGTTCTAAAGTTACATCTGGGCTCAGTTGCAAACTATGACTTGATGGCCCAGATCATTGAGAGAGGCTGAAACAGAACTGGGAATAAATCTACCTGTCCAGAACCTGTTCTGTTGAAAAGAAACTCCTCATGGATGAAGAAGCAAGTTGGTAAGCCATAAAATGGAATCTGCTTTGCATACCCCTTCCAGGTTCCAGCTTGCAGAACAGGAAAGGACTTGAAGGTGGGAGGAGAGAGGGGGGTAGTTTTGGAATATCTTCTTCAATATAACTGTGCTTGAGTACTGATGAGAGAACAGATCTGATATTAGTTTTCCATTATAGTCAGAAGTGGAAGCATGTTTTATTTTCAATAAATTATTCTACTACTGAATGGTACCAAAAACAAAAAGGCTCACCCATAACGTTATCATCTTAATATATCCATACTGTTCATGGGGTTCTCAAGGCAAGGACACTGAAGTGGTTTGTGCTTCCCTTCTCCAGTGGATCACGTTTTAATGTATTCAACTTAGTATTTTGGTATTTTCTTAAATTATTTTCTCCTATGCTTTTTATATCATTATAAGAATAGTGTAAATACAATTTTATATCCTAGCAAGAACTCTAAGGGAAAATGTACAAAATTTTGAAGTGTAAATCCTTTAGAACTCTTTAGTAAGTGATATGAGGATTCAAATAGTCATATGTAATCTGTGGCACCAAAGAACTTATGATCTACTTAAGGAGACCAATGGCAACCCACTCCAGCACTTTTGCCTGGAGAATCCCATGAATGGAGGAGCCTGGTAGGCTACAGTCCATGGGGTCGCTAAGAGTCGGACACAACTGAGCGACTTCACTTTCACTTTTCACTTTCATGCATTGCAGAAGGAAATGGCAACCCACTCCAGTGTTCTTGCCTGGAGAATCCCAGGGATGGGGGAGCCTGGTGGGCTGCAGTCTATGGGGTCACACAGAGTCGGACACGACTGACACGACATAGCAGCAGCAGCAGCAGCAGCAGCAAGGAGACCAAAAAATGCATAACTTAAATATTTTTCAACTCAGTGATGAAGCATATTCTCTATAACTTCTTGACTTCAAAACAAAAAATAAAATTATTTTCTTTTTCATAAACAAATGGCCAAAGGGGACTTTAAACCTAAAAATTGAATAACTGAACAAAATGATCATCACAGGGCAATTTCAGGAATTTTGCTTAAGCTTCCTTTCTTTAAAGAAACATGTATAAAAATTTCTTTCCTCCATCTTTCATTTATTATATCCTTCCAGTAGTAAATATGCTACATGTGCTCGTGGGCCAGCCAGCCAGCTTTTGGCTGACCTATATATCTAGTTAATTTAAGATCAAGCCACCAAGGTACTAAGCAGACCACAATGTCTGCTTCTGATGAGCTGTGATCCTGTGAAGCCAATGTGCTAAGGATAGGATTTCACAGTCGGGATTTCCCATATCTATGTTGTAGAAGAAATTATCTGTGGTGTAATAGATTTTTTTGCCAGACCAACTGAGTCAGCACTTTGTAGTGTCAATCCCTCTCCCCTCTAAGGTTGTAGATTCATGTGTATTCTGGAATCGACACAGGCCAGCATGATGCCTTAGAAGTCATTCTTCAGACCAGAGAGGGCCAGAAGGGGCTCATGACATTTTTCACTCTTTTGCAGCCAGACCTGATGGACAGCTGTCTTTAAAGGAGTTTCTCCCTTCAGGGTAAATTGCTTAGCCAACAAATCTGTGAAACACATCAGGTGTTATTATAACCTGACTTGTATGTATGAGTCTAAGGATTTCTCAAAAGCAAAGTGTAAAAATATGAAAAAATGTTATTCGTTTTTCTTCTGAATAAAGTGACTTGGCTAATTCTATTTGCATACCCAAGCCAAAACTTCTTTATAAATAAAGCATGGTGTGATATGAAGTTTATGTTTCAAAGAAAATACCATTAATAATACTTTGAGTTTTATAATATCCATTCTATCCAACATAAACAAATGAACAAGCCCATAAAGACAAATAAGCAATTTAACATGAAGCAGGGGGTGTTTCAGGTAAGTCAGATGTTGGCAGGGTAGTAACATCTTTTATTCTTTTTTGGTACAATTCCTAGATTTTTTTAAAGTACATGTAAATTAGCCTTTGACACTTACATGTTCCCAGATATTTATAAACTCCCAAATCAGCACTGTTTTTGATACCTACTGGTTCTCTTCCAAATCATGTTTCATCAAGAGGCACACATTTCTGAGGCAGACCATCACATCACTCATCTTTACCTCTCAATGACTATTTTTAAACGCACACCTATTATAGATGAAAATTAGCAGAGAAAAACAATGCTTTAAAACTATATTAAAATATAGGAGTTAGCAGTCTTCTAGGCTCGCCAGAAAGCAAATACTGAGCTGTCACCTACTATCCTTTACCCAACCTCAAATCACACCTTTTCAAAACTGCAATAAAGTACATATCATAGACCTTGAGATCCAAGAGAAAGCGCTGAAAACTGCAAATATCAAATCCTTGAAGGATAAAGATCGAGTGGTATTGGCTAGCTGATACTGATGCAAAGCTCACAGCGCGGTACATAAATATTCTTGGGAAGGGTTAAAAAGACATCAGAGGACTCCGATAGCATAAAATGGAGAGATTTAACATTCAGAAAACATCATGGAATCACAAAAAGTTCACTTTAGAAAGTGGCTGGTGTAAGTGTAGAGGATCAACTAAACAAGCTCTGTGTGTGTGTGTGTGTGTGTGTGTGTGGCGCGCACATGCAAGTGTATGTGTGTGTGCTCAGTCATATCTGACTCTTTGTAGCTCCATGAACTGTACCACCAGGCTCCTCTGTCTGTGAGATTCTCCAGGCAAGAACACGAGTGGGTTGCTTCTCCACTCCACTCCAGAAGATCCTCTCCAAGGGATCTTCCCAACCCAGGGATAGAACCCATATCTCCTGGGTCTCTGCATTGGCAGGCAGCATTCTTTACCAGTGAGCCATCTGGGAATCCCAAACAAGCCTTAGATGGTCTAAATAAATAGATTCTTCCTTGTGCCGTTTGTATTAATATCTTCAAGGGACCACTGGAGGTAGTTGGTCTACTGCACATTAATATACTTATAAGAGCAAGTGTCCCTTTTATTCTACCCATATCTATATTACACTTATTTCTTTAAGTAAATATTTTTCTAAATACGACATCTTAAGTGCTTTTAAGGTCACTTTATGACAACACCCAAGAAAACACATTCCATTTTTTCCTAAGGTCATAAAAGAAACCCGAATAGAAAAGCACAGAAAGGTGACAGCAATTATCATTTATTGCACCAATAAATAAGCGTTGGTTTCCACAGCCAAAATCAGAGTTGAAGCCAAGAAAAAGCCTGAGCAATGACAAAGAAAAATGCTTTTCTCCTTTTTCCCATTCTTTTAAGACTTACAAAGGATCACTAACATGATCCAAGTAAACCACAGAAGGAAATGGGTGGCAAATGACAGTTTTAGGATTACAGTACAGGAATACTAGCACTGAGAACTTCATGAAATGAAATTCTAGTTCTATAGATAGCAACAATATAGGAACTGCTAAGGTGTAGTATTAAACAGGCTTTCTTCACTGGCTCAAAGAGTCAGCCAAATGCCTGAATCTGACAAACTTGTTTTCAACCTAGAATGTATTAAATCTTTAACGTCCAAAGACACAGAGAAAAAAGTCTTCCAGTGTAGACTGGAAAAAAAAAATCTCTACACTTGAAACGCAAGAGAAGGGAAGCCTTCTTTGACAATGTTTGCAGACTAGAATATTTTGAAGAAATATCTAAGGGTGCCCAAGCTTTAAAAGTAATTAGCTTCCAATTAAAATAAATTTAAATTTTAAAAAATTACTCTGATAGATACAGAAAGAACTTATGACCTGTCCGGAGGCAGGGGTGATTAGAGTATGCTTTCTCTTTGGCAATGAGTAACCTGGATGTGATCTAAAATGAAGATCATGGCATACGGTCCCATCACTTTATGGGAAATAGATGGGGAAACAGTGGAAACAGTGTCAGACTTTATTCTGGGGGCTCCAAAATCACTACAGATGGTGACTGCAGCCATGAAATTAAAAGACGCTTACTCCTTGGAAAAAAGTTATGATCAACCTAGATAGCATATTCAAAAGCAGAGACATTACTTTGCCGACTAAGGTCCGTCTAGTCAAGGCTATGGTTTTTCCTGTGGTCATGTATGGATGTGAGAGTTGGACTGTGAAGAAGGCTGAGCACAGAAGAATTGATGCTTTTGAACTGTGGTGTTGGAGAAGACTCTTGAGAGTCCCTTGAACCGCAAGGAGATCCAAGCAGTCCATTCTGAAGGAGATCAGCCCTGGGATTTCTTTGGAAAGAATGATGCTAAAGCTGAAACTCCAGTACTTTGGCCACCTCATGTGAAGAGTTGACTCATTGGAAATGATTCTGATGCTGGGAGGGATTGGGGGCAGGAGGAGAAGGGGACGACAGAGGATGAGATGGCTGGATGGTATCACTGACTCCGATGGACGTGAATCTGAGCGAACTCTGGGAGTTGGTGACGGACAGGGAGGCCCAGCATGCTGCGATTCATGAGGTCACAAAGAGTCGGACACCACTGAGCAACTGAACTGAACTGAACTGATCTTCAAGATTCCCCTGTCCAGAAGGGGTCTTATCCTTCTACTGTAGTTTCCATAGGCACTAAGCACAGAGTCCAGAGTCCGTTGGAGAGGTGGCTGAGCATGATCAGCATGAACAGGCCTAAGATGGGGTCCAGGCCCTGTGAATTCCTTCTTCAGAAGGACAAAAGCAAAAGAGAGAGACAAAGAACACAACCCAGCAATCAGTTCAGGCTTTGCCTGTGTTTCTCATGCACAGAGATCCCTGTCTTTTTCCACGTGGTCAAGAATTGAGTAAATAAAGGGGAAGAAGGGGTTTTGAACATGCACTTAAAGAGGAGGGTTTTTTTTTTTTTTAAGACTTGGGAACTTCTGTGTGATGGTTGTTTTGTTGTAAAAAAGCAAGAGGTCTAATACTGAATTTCCTGATACTTATGTCACAATACACACTATCCAAGGACCGGTCTTGGGGCCTTAAGCTTTGCATCTATAATGAAGAAAGAGATCACCTTTGTCTTCAATCCCAGCTCTAAAAGGCCATCAACCTGTACACAGGAAAGACCCTTTCAAGTCTAATTTTTACCATCATTTCTCCTTCTGAGTCAAAACCATTGCTCATATTCACATCCTCAGCCTCCTAACAAAAGTAACATGCAATTCATTTCTGATTCTCAGAAGTGAAATATACCAGGTAGGAAATTACACACTAGGATTACACGGGCAATTAACCAGCTTTGTCAATTGAAGTAGTGACAGCTGTTAATCATATCTTTTAATTCTTTTCTATTTTTAATCTGTTATTATTACTCTTATAACAATTTTCTGATCTCTTTGCTTTCTCTCAATCTTTTTCTCCTTCAGAAAATCCTCAGTGAACTCTTCCTGACCTTCTTTTATGTTGAGTAATTTTTCCCCTGGAAACACTCGCTTCATTTCATTTCAGCCCTCTAGTTTCCTCATTCTAGCTCCCTCTGCTGATTGCAACCAATTTGTTTTCAAAGGTCCAGGCAGCCATCAAAGGAAAGCACTAACTCACACGCCTGCTCTGTAACCTCCAATGATGGTAGAAAAGAATATGTTTCTTGGTCAAACATGGGGACATTTTTCAGACCATATGGTCCACCCTTTTATTAAAATGAGAACTGAGTTGTTGTTTTTAAAGACTCCACTGAAAATAAGTGTACTGTATGATTTTACCATTCCTTCCATAACTAACCCTTATCACACGACATCTGCAGGGACCTACTGACATCTCGCTCTGATTTTAAGTCACTGACAAATCACATGCTTATTATTAATACCATCACTATGCTGTGAAAATCCTGGACAGAAGGAGTTGGTTCAATAGCAGTTCTATTAGTTAGGGTTTCTAGTGGAAACAACAGAATCTCCTCTGGCTAACTGAAGCAGAAAGGAGATTTTATTAAAGGATATTAGGTAACTTACAAAATCATAGAGAGACTAGAGACTCAGGTTCCAGGAAAAATGCCCCAAACAATGCCGCAGAACTAGCCTAAGGAGGGCTTGGCTCTACTGTCCCTGCCCCCACCTCCAGTACAAATGCTATTCCTTCCCACCTATGCCACACCTGAAAGTCAGCTGCCCCCAAAGCCTGGCAAACCAGAGAATGAAAGTCAGCACTGTTCTGTTTTCCTCCTGCTTGCAAATGAAAACCTCACACAGACATTCTCACTGGAAGCCTGGCATCCCACACTAACTCTAAACGCAAAGAACACTGAGACTCATCATGTGGGAATTTCCCCAAATATGCACAAATGGGGACACGTCAGTTGCTAGATGATAAAGCAGAATTCCAGGCCCCTCTGGCTCCATCCTCCTGGTCTTGACCATTTTACTGCAGCACATTATACTCACAAATGACATATTTCTGCAGTGAACAGAGAGAAATAAACATTCTCTCTATCCACACACATCCAGAGCAATAAGGGAATGCAGTAAGTCCTTGGCCAGACTTATTCCAACAACAATGAATGCTTACACGTTTGCTTGTGTTCAATCCAACAAATAAACATCAAGTACTGGTTATATCTAGAGCTTGTTCTGGGTGCTGAGGGAACATAAAAAGATGAGTAAAATACAGTTCAACCCTCAAGGAACTTACAGCTTGGGAACAGGAGAAAGATTTGGAGACTAAATGGAATACATCTTGACAAATACCAGACAATAAAAAATATGTGCAAGGTGTCAAGGGAAAAAAAGGAACAAGCAACTAACTCTCCCTTGAATTAGAATTCTGGGGAGGTGGGCTAACAATCTTCGACTTAAAAGTGCAAAAGAGTTTCACAGATGAGGAGAAAGGACCGCTCAAGCATAGAACCTAGTGAGAGCTAAAGTGTCTCAGCATTCAGCAACACCAGGCATGCTTCCAAGCATGTTACATGCAGTAACTCATTTAGCCCACTCAACAAACCAACAATGCAGCTACTATTAATAGTCCTGTTTCACACAGAGTCGAATGTGGGGGTCCTGATGCCGGCATGCAGGCTGTCACCGTGATCCCAGCATCCACGCTGCTCTCCTGCAGTTGCCTAAGCACAGACACTGAGGTGTGCAAGAGTACAGTGCATTCAACGTGCAGCTGAAATGCTGTGTTGTCACTGCATATAATGGTTTGGGGATAAAGAAAAGACTGCCTTAAACTTAAATAGTTTTCTTAATCAGCAAGAGTTACGATCAATGTGGCTTGTCTTTGCCAGTGTTGTAGCCACGCATTCCGGGGAAACAAACTCACTCAGAAAGACGATGCAGATAGTGGAGTGCAGTTCATTACACTGGAGGGCCCAAGGCAGAGTCTCCTCTTAGCCAAGGACCCCGACCAGTTTTTGTGAAAACCTTATATACCCTAAATGTATGTGCCCAAACCCACCTCCCCAAATTCCCTGAAACTAGTCCGAACAAAGGAAGAGAAAGATACAAAGTTGACCCGTGATTCATATGCCTTACGCCTAGGTAGTTTACAGTGGACAATTATCAATAGGCCTGCGGTCATACCCCAATAAGCATAAGAGAATTTATGATTCTATTTGGCTACACAGCTAACGAGGGTATTCTTTTAGGCAATGGAGAGTCTAGGTATGAGCCCTGGGGTTCTTCCATCCAGGGGGCCTGGTTTTCCAGTTGATATGTTGTTTCCATAGATACTGGGCATATAGCTCAAAGTCCACAGGCCGGCCCAAGATGGAGTCCTGCTTTCAAGATGGAGCCTGTTCTGTCTGTTTCCTCCTTCACCAGGACGACAGCAGTGAGGGGGAAGGGTAACCTCTTTTAAAAAAAAATATTTTCAAAACATAATAGAAAAACTGGTAGCTGTGAAAAGCAAAGTGAGTCTTGCTCTGTGCTACAATGGTTCCCAGATAAACTTTGGGGCCTGAGTGTGACAAGGTGACAAGAGGCTGCCCTGCTCCTCTAACAGACAGAGTTGATGCCCAGGGTGGCTTGGCTTGGTAGGCACCTCTGTTCATCTTCATCCCTCACACCACATCCCTGGGACCATGATCACTTCAGAGGAAAGCACAGTAAATATTCTACTGAAGCCAAGTTCAGAAACCTTGTCACTTGAGGCACAGAAAATTAAGCCAAGCTACTTTTTTGAAACCTCCCCAAACAGAAAAACAATAATAGGAAAGAAGGATCAGCTGGTTTACTTATACGACTCGTCCATCCCTGACGTCTGTGATCCTCTGATATGATTCCAATTTGCCTTCATGGAGGGCTGTCTGCTGAGCTAATTGTATGCGTCCCTTTGTGTTTGCCTCTTATGTTTATTTCATTACAATATTTACAAAAGGACTTGAGAAATAAGTCACTATGCAAATGGAAGGATGAATACACGATTCAGAGGAATATTAAAATTCATTAACCTTATTTACATTTAAACTATTATCATGTATATTTGAGCACAGTGCACCTGCCAGAATGGATGCAAAGCCACATCAGCAGTCCACTGAATAATCTATTCACTGTCTTTATTTACCCGTCAAGTAAGGTAAAACTTCCTCATCTTGGACACATTCAAAATCACGACCAAGCTGATTTAAATTTAATACAAATTTATTCATTAGCGGTTCTTATTTCTAGAGAAGTCTAAAACAAATTTCAAGTTGTCCTTTGGCATTTGGAGGCTCTAAATTCCCTTAAAGAATTTTTCTCATCTTTGTTAATTTTGAAATACTATGATTCTCTTATCATCCACGAGGAAGTGAAGGAGACCAAGCTCATCACCTAAAAGACTGACAAGAAAAGACATATATGCATGACACCATCCCTCGCCTCCCCCACTCCCACGCCAATTCTATAAGAAAAGTAAACATACAAAGGAAAAACAGTCAAGTTGGTGGCTTGGTATTAGTTAGGGAAAGCAATCAGCTGGTTGGAATTTCCATTTTTTCAGTCATTTATTTGACACTATCTTGATCTAATTAGTGTATGGGCTCAAGTGACAGGTCAAAACAGCGAGCAGAGCCACTGCGATGTTTAATGCCCTCTGTGGAGTGGGAACTGAATCTGCCTGAGACAGTCCGCTTGTTTCGGGTTATGTAGCAGAGAACACAATAGGAAAAATGTGTAATGTTCGGGTTATGTAGCAGAGAACACAATAGGAAAGATGTATAATGTATAACCACTGTCTGCTAGGGTAAATCCAATTAGAGGGCAGTTTTTCTGTTCTACCAATACCTTCATGGGTTTGTGAATGCAAGGTGGCAAGTGGGGAGTTGATGAGAGATCAACACAACAGAGAGATAATATTTTGAAGATCCAATGGAGCTAATGAGAAGGGAAGAAGCTGAGTGCTGTAGGAGGTGAGGGTCAAACGAACAGCCCCGAAGCCAGTACAGCTGAAAAGAAACAACAGTAATTTCTAATAGGCCATTATTAACTGGCTTCTTCTGGGGTTTGTTTGTTTGTTTTTTTACTTTATTTTACTTTACAATACTGTATTGGTTTTGCCATACATCAACATGAATCCGCCACGGGGGGTATTTAATATAAATACTTCCTTACCACTCTTATCTTCAGTAAAGTCTGCACGTTCATAAGTGCTTTTTGTGAGTGGATACTTACAAGGAGTGTTTAGATTTCCATTTAAGTCAATGTGGGGCAGCAAAGAATCAGCATAAGAACCTGGAACTTAGAAGCAGAGGGCTCAGTGCGAGCAACAGGCCTGGAGAACATGTGACATCTAAGAGCTGCTGCATAATCAATAATCGATCATAATCACATAATCAAGTCACGGAAATGGCATGTTTGAGCAGTGGCTCTCAAACTCTAACTTGCAGCTGAATGACCTAGTGGATTTGTTAAAATAAATCCCTATGCTCATATCTGAGATTTTCACTCAGTAGGTCTAGGGTGGGCCCGAAACTTATATTTCTATCAAATTCCCAGGGAATGCTGAGGCTCCTGGAAGGAGGACCACACTTTGGGAACAATTCTCTCTAGTTCTAGAGATGGGAGGCACCCTCAGCTGACATCATTTTGGTAATTATCACCTGAAAGCCCTACTAACCATAAGGCAGTAATTCTTAGCTGTTGATGCATATTAGTATCACTAGGGAGATTTTTTTAACATATCAATAATAATGCCTAGGCCCACCCCACTAGTTAAAGCAAAATTCTCAGAGGTGGGAAACGAGGCCTTGATATTTTTTAAACGCTCTCCAGAAGCTGCCTCTAATGCCAGGAGTGGGAGGTACCACCATAAGGTAACAATCAAAGGCAGCATCCTAGCAAGCAGAATCATGCTTTCTGGCACATGAAACTCTGATGTGGAGAATGGAAATAGGACACACTGGCTTGAGTGGACAAGCCCAGACTGTGGAAAGAAAGACAGCATTTAAAGAACCACACCACAGCTTCTCACTCAAAGGCACAAGAGTAGCAGGCAATCAAAAGCAGAACAGACTTTTTAAGCCTGGAGATTAACATGGGTCAAAGTAAGAATAGAAAGCTTAAGAAAACCTTTGGAAATAGCACCTATACCATAGATATCTACCGTGTCAATTACAGATGGAATAGTTTACAAGCCTTTGCATTAGAACTGTACAAAAAGAAGCTTAATCTCTTTAGCTAACTCTATATACAGTTTTAACAACCATCAGCCTAACACCATGCATACAAACTGAAAAGTGGGAGCTGAAGAGAGAGAAACACAGTGGGGAAAATGTAAACTGAAGATTCAAAGGAGTGACTAATTATGTGTGTGGTGGGGCAGAAACAGGGCTTGGGGGTCTACCTGCATGTATGTATTGTGCATGTGTGTGTGTGTGAGTTTGTATATATCAGAAGAGTTGGAGCTAAGACCTAAGAATATCTAACTTTCAAAATTAGATGGCACCATCTCCCACCTTCCATCTAGTCACAGCCTTTGATGGGCATGGAGCCCACAAACCTCCTATAAAGAACATGATATATGTACACACTTTGAGGTCCAAGCTCACAGACTAGTGTACCCACTTCGGAAAAAGAACCCACACTGGCTAAACAATGTGGATCTCCATGGAGCAGAACCTTGAGGAAAAAATAATGGAGAGGGATGAGAGGAGACACCTAGGCACCAAACGACAGACTTCACAGAAGACGGCAAGCATCTAGGGAAAGTGATGGTTCTAGGTACCAAAGGAGGCTTTATTTGAATCACTTTATAGGCACTTTTGAAAAGCAAATAATTATTTCATCAAGATTTTTATACATTATTTTTAGCACAGGAACACTGTCATCAGGCAAAATCATATCAGAAGCCAAATTATAAAGCAGGAAAAGACAGAACTGCTCCAGAGGGAAAAGGGGCCAGCCCTGTCCCCATCCTGGGTCTCACCGTCCTCACTACTGTCCCTGAGAATCCCTGCACAACACACTTTGAAAACAACTGGATAACACATTTGGTATCGTTAATCTGAATTTTTCATTCAGAAAACTGTTCTTGCTCTATATAAGATAAAAAGGGAACTGTGAAGTGAAGATAAAAGCTTTTGCTTTTCTTATTCTTAAATTAAATCTTTAGTCTAGCTCTACGTGGCTCAGAGGTTAAAGAGTCTGCCTGGAATGCGGGAGACCTGGGTTCGATCCCTGGGTCAGGAAGATCCCCTGGAGAAGGAAATGGCAACCCACTCCAGTACTCTTGCCTGGAGAATCCTATGGATGGAGGAGCCTGGTGGGCTACAGTCCATGGGGTGGCAAAGAGTCGGACATGACTGAGCGACTTCACTTCACTATAGTCTTTAATGTAAACACTCTGAATCTTGAATAGAATGATAGTATTCTAGGTTCCAGGAAATAGGGTAAAATGGAAGTTTACTAATATATCTGTAGCTGTACCACAGTTAAAGAGATCCAAGAAGACTTGTTCTCTTTTAAATACATCATTATAGAAGGTTATTATAATAAGGATTCAATATATATTAAGTAGTATTCACTACTCTCTTTTTAGCTGAGTTCATATTATTCACACGTACCTCACAATAAATACAAATACTCATAAACACACACCCAAATTCCTATGATAATATCAGATATTAATTTTATTCCTAAAAGTCAAATGTCCTAATCAAAAGGTTGACCAGCTTCCACAGACCATCTGTCCCACTCAGGCACTTCTGTTCTAGCATCAAATTCCTCTTTAACATGTACCTGCTTCCGTCTTCTGGGACAAAGAATTATACTACTGTCATGAAGAAAAGAAGGCTGAAGACATTCCCTTCCAGAATAAATCAAATCAGATTTATTTTAAAGGACACTTCATTTTTAAGCACTTTTCATGAAGGAAGAAATAGATCACTAATTGTGCTAGCTTTTAGCATAAGTAAATACACAAAACAAGCTCCTTAAATATTATTTCCCTTTTAAGTGTGTGCTGAATTTAATTGTGGAGTTAACCTTTTGTAAAGTGTCTAAACCAGCAAATCTTCTTAGCTAGCCAGAAAGACCTACTTTGTACACTGCTCCTCTTGTTAACTTAGAGCCAAGAATCAATTTGTTAATTGTTCACATTCTGGATTATTAGTGGCAAATCCCTTTTTCAACTTTGAAGACTCTTTTTAGATTAAAAAAAAAAAAACTTTAGCATGACTTTGAGTGCCCTTGTCATAGTAAAGATGAATAAAAAGAGGTCAGTTGCTTCAGAGTGAGTCTTCTCTCAGTAAGATAGATTGACTCGGGTTTAGAAACACGATATTAGAGGTTTCACTTAGGGCTCCTAGATCTTACATGACATTGATTTAGAAAGCAGAATGCCAACTTCTTAATTTACCATCACAGGATATTCCCTCTGGAGACGGTCACCAGGAGACCAAGTCACAAATCAGAAAGATGTTAATGACCCTAGAATGGGGAGAGGGGTGGGGGGTTGGAATGGGACAGTCTTAGTAAACCTAATGTATGGAGGTTAAAGTATGAAAATTAATCTAAGGGCACAGCGACTCTCAGTCTTTAGCTTGCATCAGAATCACCTAGAGGGTTTATTAAAACACAGACTGCTGGACACAACCGCCCCCGGCCCCAGTATTTCCAAATCAGTGGGTCCAAAATAGGAGCCAGGAATTTACAGTTTACAACTTACCAAATGATGCCAACACTAATCGCAAGCCCACAGTCAAGGGAACCAAATGAATCACCCTTGTCCACTGATAAATCTGTCTGTATAACCAGTATTGATATTTAGAACTAAGTCCATCCTCCCTTGAACAATGGTGAATTCATAAATTTTTACTCTCTCGATCAAGAATTCTTTATCAGTCAACTATGGGACAGTTAAAGCCCACACTGTAATTCTCAAAAATGTAGTGTGGGCTATTTATGCTTTAATAAAGCCTTCCTGATGCAATTGTTGGAAACATGCTATTCTCTCATTTAAAATGCATGTTTACAATGACCTCTTAAATGTGCTGCCTGGGCCAGTTAATTCCATGCACTGAGCAATGATTATAAACTTCACTTCAGTCTTCAGCAGTTTACTAATTTCAAGGTCTGAAGATACCACCTGGGTTGGGAAGTATTACATTCATCTGAAAGTAACAAAAACTTGCTTTATAGAAGCCTTGACCACAAGTTTATTTTTTTTGCACATAAGAAGTCCGAATTAAAGTGTCCCAGTGCTGCTGCAGCTTTTCAGGTCAGCTGTCAGTGACCCAGAGTCATGCTTCCTGCTCTGCCATCCCTTGTATGTTGGATTTAGTCCTCCTGCTTATTGCTTCACTGTAAAAAGATGGATGCTGCATCCTCAGCCTTGTGTCATTATTCCAGGCAGAAAGAATAACAAAGTAAGGAAGAAAGGAGAGTACCTATATCAGAAACTGAAAAGCTTGCCAAGAAACCCAATTTAAATTTCCTTGGCTGGCACTATGAAAAATGACCAGCTCTAGTTGTTCAGAAAGGTGATCATTTTAGCTGGATACATAACCGAGCCTTCTTCCATAGAATTGGCATTCCATTCAAAACGATGAAGGGACGAGCTCATTTAACAATGGATGCTCCACTGCTGTTTTTGAATACAGCACCCCCATCACAGATCTCAGCTCTCAGGATGTCAGGACAGTCCTGGGACTCTTCAACCAAAGCACACCATCACCAGACCAAGTCATAAAGCAAGCAAGCAAGCACTCTTTTCTTCTTCTGTATTTTATACACCCTTCTTCTTATTTTGCAAATTCCTTCAAATCATTAGTATGAAATATCAATGTCACCACTGATGCCCAAAGTGCTTCAGTTCAGTTCAGTTCAGTTGCTCAGTCATGTCTGACTCTTTGCGGCCCCATGAATCGCAGCACGCCAGGCCTCCCTGTTGATCACCATCTCTCGGAGTTCACTCAGACTCACATCCATCGAGTCCATGATGCCATCCAGCCATCCCATCCTCTGTCGTCCCCTTCTCCTCCTGCCCCCAATCCCTCCCAGCAGCAGAGTCTTTTCCAATGAGTCAACTCTTCACATGAGGTGGCCAAAGTACTGGAGTTTCAGCTTTAGCATCATTCCTTCCAAAGAAATCCCAGGGCTGATCTCCTTCAGAATGGACTGGTTGGATCTCCTTGCAGTCCAAGGGACTCTCAAGAGTCTTCTCCAACACCACAGTTCAAAAGCATCAATTCTTCAGCGCTCAGCCTTCTTCACAGTCCAACTCTCACATCCATACATGACCACAGGAAAAACCATAGCCTTGACTAGATGGACCTTAGTCAGCAAAGTAATGTCTCTGCTTTTGAATATACTATCTAGGTTGGTCATAACTTTTCTTCCAAGGAGTAAGCATCTTCTAATTTCATGGCTGCAGTCACCATCTGCAGTGATTTTGGAGCCCCCAAAATAAAGTCTGACACTATTTCCACTCTTTCCCCATTTGTAAACATATCTCTGAATTAAAGTATTTTCCCATCAAATATTCCTCCAGCAGCCCAGGGGCTCACCTTCCCACACAGGCAGGACTCCAGAGAAGGTATTTCAGTATTCCCATGACACACGGTGTGCCAGGGCACTACACTGGATAACAAGCAATCACAAAACTGAGTAAGACATCATCCCTGACCTCAAGGAACTTGAGATTAATTTAAGAATGACCAGAGTAGGAAGGAAGCAGGAGGACACACTGCATCTTGTTCCTTTTCCATTCATTTCTTCTCCCACTGGTGGCTCAGACAGCAAAGAATCTGCCTGCAATGCGGGAAACCAAGAGATGCAGGTTCTGTACCTGGGTCGGGAAGATCCCCTGAAGAAGAGAATGGCAACCCACTCCAGTATTATTGTCTAGAGAATCCCATGGACGGAGGAGCCTGGCAGGCTACAGTCCATCGGGCTGCACAGAGTCAGACACGACTGAACGACTAACACTGACTTGCACTTCTCCCACTACATAGGGAAGGCTGATTTCTCTGTGTAAAAGAACCAAGAGGCGGTGCATCTGAGTCATGATGAAACAGCATTCCTGGCTCACCATAGCAGATTCACTGTCTGACTGTCATGTCTCCTTTCTTCCCCAAAAATCTATCCTCCAAACCCAGTCTGGCATGGCAGTTCAAAGCAGAAGCCCTGGGGTAAACGCCCAGCTCGTACATGTAATGCATGAACCTTAAGCCAGTGCTTAACCTCTGCACCTTAGTCGCTTCATCTGAATACGAGCAGGATGATAGCAGAGGTGATTTCAGAGGATCTATCTTAGGTTTCAAATGTATAGATACAGAATTGTGCTCAAGAGAGACACGCTGCTGCTGCTGCTGCTGCCGCCGCCGCTAAGTCACTTCAGTCGTGTCCGACTCTGTGCGACCCCACAGATGGCAGCCCACCGGGCTCCCCGTCCCTGGGATCCTCCAGGCAAGAACACCGGAATGGGTTGCCATTGCCTTCTCTGAGAGACACACTAGAGGAGCATTAACTGGGACTTGTAAATAGCATCATGTGGGAGAAGCTAGGACTTGCTCTGCACACAGCACTCTGTACTTATACTCTGCCTCAGGCAGTGTCTGGACCTTTTTATAAAAAACCCCCAGATTTTTGCTCAAGAATTTTCCCTGTGGAAGGATCCGTTCCCCATCCTAAGGCCTTGTCTAGAATCAGCCTCAATGGCACCACGCATTTGTTTTTCTGACCAGAAGCCAGGGGATGGCTTCTCTTGTTTTAACAATAACAGAGTCCACACGACCCAGGGAAAACGGTCTCTCTCTTTAGGGAAGAGTCTCAGATACAAAGCAGCTGAAGCAGAAACTTGACCTTATTAGCATTCTTTTGGCCACCTGAGCTTCATTCCTCCCTGTGCTCAGTCAAGGCCAGATAAGCCACTGAGGAGTGCAACTGGCAGAGGCTAAAACATAAAGAGCACTGTCTTCATCTTACACTGGCATCAAAATTTAGACTTCCTCAACCAGGCTCTCCCAGGTGGATCTGGCTTTCATACCCAGAGGTTTGGGGACTGGCTGCAGCTAATTCCAGAAGGCTGAGGGAAGTTTGGGAGCTTCATCCACCACCATCAACCAGTGCCGCACAGGTCCAGCCCTCATCAGCTCCCTCAGACACCAGTAGCTCCCCAAGCAGGAGTGATTTTCACAGTCCAGGGCAGCCCAAGACGCAAACAGAGACAATTTTCTGTTAGACTAACATATGAGAGTCCCTGTCTGCCAGCATTTCATGAAATGTTAGTCCCTTCCTTTCACCTTTCTGAGGCCAGGGTGGTGCATTTCTCTTCTCTTTAAAATGCCCACAGGACTAACCCTGCATCTTGAACACTGTGGGTATTCAACAAATATTTGCCACATATATAAATGGCTGATAATCCGAAGGCCACCTCGGGTGCCATAACTGTTGGCTGGTTATCTCTGAGTGAGATCTTCCTTACTGCAGTCCATTCCAAAACAGGATTAGAAACAGCCTCCATGGGCACACAGAGGATCACGGCCAGGAGAATCTTGGCCCAGACTTCAGCCTTCAGCATCACTGGGACCTTGCCTTGGAAGCCCGACAGAGAATCCCCACCAAGAGTGGCGCCAAGCCATTGTCTGATGAGTCCCTCAAGGATGCAGAAAGGAGGGGGTGCCAGGTTGGCTCAGCTGTTTGGATATCGTCAAACCACCCCCTCCTTGATTTGTCAGGTTAATCACAGCTGCCTAGATCCTCCTAAAGTGGGAAAATTAGAGCACTGTAGCACTGCTCCATTATCCCATTAGGGATACATCCTATTCCCATTTCCATTCCAGCAGGCAGACAGAAACGCTCATTCATCACCCTTAAAAAGTGGTAAATAAGGCTCAGACATGCATCTCAATTTTTCTCTTTACCTTGAGAACAACTACAAAACTGAAATTCCTAGCTATCACCTTGACAGAATTCCCTCCAAGCTTAGGAGGGTTCAGTGACTTGCCTTCTTCCAAAATCAGAACAGTGGTCTTTTTGATTCTCCTTTCTGGACACTTTACTTTCACTTAGGCGCATACTTCTCAGCACTCATGCACTTCACGGTGGCTTCCACATGGCTGTTTGGTGACTAGATAGACATTTGACACTCATTTCAGCAGCTCAGAATCTAAACCCTTCCTATGTTTGGTATATTCCTATCTGAAGATTAAAATTCTAGGTACTTGCTTTCCTAATGCTATCTATAACAAGGCTCAAGCTTGTAACCAATCCAAAAGAGATCCATTCATACCAGACGAGACTCAGGATATGGGGGACTCAATCAGGAAAGGACAGAGAATTCCCCTGTCCCTCCCTCTCCTTCCCTTTCCCTCTCTCCCTCTCTGTCTGTCTGTCTGTCTGTCTCTCCTTCTCCCTCTCTCCCTCTTTCCTAGATACACACACACACACACACACACACACACACACACACACACACACAACAGAAACAAGATTGAATCCTTGACAACAGTGAGGTCAGCACTTGTTGTACTCAGATGCTCCGTTTTGTCCAACTCTATACAACCCCTGGACTGTAGCTCACCAGAGCCTCTGTCCATGGGATTTTCCAGGCAAGGAGAAGGGTGATGTTTCCTCCATCAGGGTATCTTCCTGACCCAGGGATCAAACCTCGTCTCTTACTGGCCTCTTACTTGTCTCCTGCCTCGCCAAGCAGATTCTTTACCACTAGCACAACCTGGTTGTGATAAAAGCAATTTCCTGGTACAGAAGTGATACAAACATTTGCATCTATGGCTTGGTGGCAGCTGAAGACCAGTTCTGGTGCTCATTCTGGCAGATTTGCAAGCAGCATGGCATGATAGCCTTCCCAAGGATTCTATCATTTGCACCTACTACATCCTTTTGATAAACTCTTTTTCTGTTTCATCACTCAATATCTAGTGTTTGCAACAGAGAGCTCTGACTAATGCAATAAATTCTCTAAACTGATGCTTTTCCCCAGAATCTCTCATGCTAGTGCTCATCTTGGACCCCTATGGGTTGAATCTAAATCTTGATTCAGGGTACAACTTTCAGACACCCACTGAGCATACTGAGATGGTTCGAATGAAGCCCAAACTCACCTAGCTAGTGAGTAGAAGAGTTGGAGCTGGGAGCTGGATCTGGGTTTTCTGACTCCAAACAAATATTTTTTATATATAGTTCTATTTCTCTCAGCACAAATAAATCCCTCTTGAATTGTCAACCCAGCTCAAGTGTTATATATTTTTAGAAGCAATTTTAATGTTATATTAAAAGTATGAGCTGAGCAACTCATCCTTGCCCACTAAAAGCCAAAAATTGTTGTTTCTCATTGTTACACAATGTAGATCACTGCTAATAACACAGCTTTACAGGCCACTCAATGCAAAGCTTGACCTAAACCTACAAACCTTTTTCCTACTCACAGCTAATTGACTACTCAGAAGTGTGCATTTCTGCCCCTAATCACGGAGTTGTACTCTTATCTAGAATCAGCTGTGTTTGTCCTGAAACCTATTTATGAAAATGGTACTTGCTATTGCAATTTCATAATTTAATAAAATATTGGGAAAAACCAATTAACTATTCATCTAAAAAGAATTTATTGGTTCGAAAGGATTCAATAAGGACAAACTTGTGAGGAATTAGGAGGTTTATAACCATAAAAATACAGAAAATCTAGAGATATAGAAAGATTTTGTTCTCAGAATGCTTTGCAACTATATTGGAAAGTTTGAATTGACGTTCTCAATCTGAATACACTGACACCAGGAATCATGGAAGATGCAAAATGGACCTGGTTTATCTAAGACAGAAAAGCAAGTATTCTAGTCAGCTAAACAGTACTTAACAAATGCCCCGAACCCATATAAAAATATTGAATAATGAATACATATATGCCTGTTTTAAAGTACATTTAAATAAATTGTATACATTATCATGAATCCTCTTTTTGACTTTCCATTTTTAGCTGACTTTGTTGATTAACTAACTGTCTCCTGGGTCCAGTCACACTAGACGGAAGATCAGCTACTGTAATTCCACAATATTTGTGGTCCCTCTCCAGGCAGAGGAACCACCTGTTCTGGATGATACAGTTACAGTCCTATGTTGTTTGATCCTCTGTAGCTTATGTCAGGATGCTGTTGACTGAGAGTTTCCAAACTATTTTTACTGGATAAGCCATCTTCCATGAGCTTCCTCTTGTTAATGAGACAGGCAACTGGGAGTCAAAGGACTGCAGGAGCCTTCCCAGGGACTAAGATCTTTTTTCCTTTTCTTTTAATTTTGATTTTTACTTTATTTTGCTTTACAATACTGTATTGGTTTTGCCATACATTGACATGAATCAGCCACGGGTGTACCTGAGTTCCCAATCCTGAACCCCCTCCCATCTCCCACCCCATATCATCTCTTTTAAAGAAATAATTATGGTTTGTCCTGTGCAGGAAGACAGCCCAGAGACAACAGTGGGTGATGCCAAGTTTACACCCAAATATACCAGGTTATAATTTAGAATTTGAAAAGGGTGGCAACATTAATGGTCTTCTAGAGATAACTGGTCTTCCCAGGTGGTACAGTAAAGAATCTGCCTGCCAATGAAGGAGACCCAAGAGATGCAGTTTCAGTACCTGGGTTGGGAAGATCCTCTGGAGAAGGGAATGGCAACCCACTCTAGTATTCTTGCCTGGGAAATCCCGTGGACAGAGGAACTTGGCAGGCTACAGTCCATGGGGTCACAAAAGAATCAGACACGACAGCAACTGAGCGCTGCATAGATGAGAACAAAGATTGAGTAGGAGCATGCTCAGTTTTCCTACTAGTGAGCACTGGTCATGAAAGCATATGATAACCAAAATCTTCCAACATAATAATCCATTCACTCTTTCTTATTCAAAAGTTACTAATTAAGTACCTACTGTTATATATTAATGTTTGTGTCCTCCTCAAAACTCATATGTTGAAATCTAACCTCTTCCGTGATGGTACTTGGAGGTGGGGCCTTTAAGAGGCAATTAGGTTGAAATGTCATCATTATGGAACCCCTATGATGATATTCATGCCCTGATAAGAAGAAGAAGAGATATGAGTGCTCTCTGTCTCTCTGTGAGCACATACCAGGGAAAGGCCATGTGAGCACATAGTGAGAACGAAGCGGTCTACAAAACAGAGAGCAAGCCCTCACCGGACACTGAATCTGAAGACACCTTAATCTTGTACTTCTCAACCTGCAAACTATGAGAAATCAATTTCTGTTCTTTAAGCCACCAAATCTATGGTATTTTGTTAAGGCAGTCTGAGCAAACTAAAGCACCTATTCAGTGCCCAAAACTATTCTAGACATTAGGGATTCAAGAGCAAACAAAACAAAGTCCTGCTCTCATGGAGGTTAGATTCTAATGGAATCATTTATCCTCCCCACCAGTCAGTCTGCGAGCTCCTGGAGAGTACAAAGTGTATCTAAATCATCTTTTTATTTCTAGCACTTAGCACAATGTCTGGCAGAAAGTAAATGTTTAAATAAAATTGAATCAAACTGAAGCTAACTTTCTGAGAATGAGATCTCACCAAACTTGGTAGTTATTTTTCTATCATGCTAGAACTTCTTCAGATTGTTCTTATTTCTCCAAATTTGATTTGATTGATATAACAACCTTGTTTGAATCTGCACACAGACAATCTTATTTCTCAAGGAGGATTTTTTTTTCTGCCAAAAATAGACTTCACTTCAGGAAATTGAATTTCAAAAGATTACATCATGGCTTCCAAAACAGTTTTTAAATATTTCATGTTTTCATACAGGAAACTTAGATCAGGAGAGTCAGCTCCAAAGTAAGCAGTGAAAACAGTCAAGATCAAGATATATAACAAGGGAATTCTGTCCAATCATGGTATAGAAAGAATAAATGTTAAATCTCCACAAACTATATATAAACATTCTGAATGTATATGCGGGTATCCACTTTAGTCATTTTATCTTCTTTTCACATATTTAAAATGCTACCACTAATTTTTATTTTTCTAGTTTATAGATATTTTTAATATGGAAATGTTGATTCAGCAAATATTTGAAGGCCTACTTTTTGACAGGCATTGTGCTAGGGACTCTGAATGGGTTTAGGATATATCATCATCCAGTTCTCACACTGATTTCTCTGAAGACACAGATAGACATTGTCCCATTTCTACAGACAACTTCCCATGGCTTGTGAGAAGAAAGTTCCCATATAATTCTGGGTACTTGTTCCCCTATCACTTCTAAAAGAAAATTATTTTCTTGAAACAGTAGAAGAAAATTCAATCTGATCATCTGCATGAAATCTAATAGTCTGTTCTGGGGATGTTGTCTTCCAGACCTGGTAACTGTGTCATTTGCTTGTGAAACTGAAGAAACGGTGCCCGGCAAGGCCAAAGAGCTGAAGGTTCTGGTCTACCACAGCCTTGTCCTTTTAGGCTTCTAGGCAACTCACCTAGAGGAATAAAGACAAACTTCTCTACGTTCTTGGGTGCTTGCAGAGAAGCACTCATCTGCACTGTAATAAGCAAACCAAACTGCAATTTTAATAACAGTAGTATTAGTGCTGTTCTTCCTAATGTTTGTCTCAAAAAATAAATGGGCTTCCCTGGTGGCTCCGTGATTCAAGCATCTGCCTGCAATGCAAGAGACCTGGGTTTGATCCCTGGGTCAGGAAGATCCCCTGGAGAAGGAAATGGCAACCCACTCCAAAATAAATAAATAAATAATAAAGTAGGCCTACAGGAGGTGGTGGGCTTCCCAGATGGCTCAGTGGTAAAGAATCTACCTGCCAAGCAAGAGACACAGGTTTGACCCCTGAAGATCCCTTGGAGAAGGAAATGGCAACCCACTCCAGTATTCTTGCCTGAGAAATCGCATGAACAGAGGAGCCTAACAGGGCTACAGTCTACAAGTTCACCAAGAGCCACACATGACTTAGTGACTAAACAACACAAGAAGTGATACAACACCAAGCATCCAACTGACAAACTGTAATCTAGACTAGATCATCCAGATCTTCCCAAAATACAAATAAAAGACATATCTTCAAGAACGTTTTCTTCAAATAGATGCTGATACAGCCCTAGCAGCATTAAATCCTAAGGCCCAGGAGATGACTGGGGAGGTGTGGGGATTCTAAGTTTCTTTAATTGCTATAATAATCATCAAGAAGATAAATGGAGAAAAATTCAATACACTTAATAGAAAAACCAACAGTACTGTGGTTTTCGGTCTGTGGACAGGGAGGCCTGGCGTGTTGCAGTCCATGCGGTCGCAAAGAGTCGGACACGACTGAGCGACTGAACTGAACTGAACTGAACGATATTGTGTCTCACAATAAACTTGTAGACGAATGTCTGCTTACCTGAGCCTTAAAATGGCTCATCCAGCTTGAATCCTTTCAGAAACAAAACACCAAACAGTAAAACTCATTCATGTCTTGCAGACAGCTGCCAGCCCATCCCTAATGGCCCTCACTACAGGATCCTAACTATATGGGCAAAGAGAAAGTAAATGACATTTAGTTGAATGCTTTTTTAAAAAAAATTAAAGGTGGCTTTCCTATTGTGCCATCTTTCCTCCCCACATGCTTGGCTTCTCTGGATGGAGCTATATTATATAACTGCACTTATAAAGAGAGGATAATTTGCTGGACCCCAAGGAGTTCCTGGAATACTGAGAGAATATGTTACGACATGGACTCCAAAAGAAGAGCATCTGGTTGCCCCAAGTATAATGCTCGTGGCAGAGAAATCACCGTAAATAGCTTTAACAGAGACCAAATGTGTCCGCTTCAATCCAGTATTTTATCACCCACCAAGGGAATTTATCAGGGTGAAGGGAGAGAGGGGGAGTGAAGTCATTTTAGCAGGGCATGGTTCATAACTCTTTTATTAGGATCAACAGGTCAGGGATTTTAATAGCTGTAATATGGAAAGTTAAAATCACTGTTATCCAACTCCATTTAAAGAATGAAAACAGAGAAAACTGAGAAAGAAGAAAACTAGTCCTTCCAAAGCTGGGAGAAAAGAAGGGATTGTATTTAAAAGGTGATTTGGAGAATTAGAGGGGAAGGTTGTACCTGCTTTTTACTTAATCAAAATATCCTTTGGTGGGGGAAACCAATTTACCTAAAATTTCCCAAGGTGTGCAATGGTCTGATGCTGATGAATTCGGGATTTTCTTACCCTGTCTCCAAGGAAATGAACCGAAGACTTCAGTCTTAGGAGAATTAGTCTGTAATACTACAAGTGAAATAATAGACTTTTTCATAGGCGAACTACAATCATCAAATACACTGGTTTGCTGCAAATTAACAAAAACACAATGAACAGTTGGTAAGTCAAGTACATGTCTATACAAAAGCGCGTGCATAATTAAGAATTATTAATTTTATTTAAATAGCAGTAAGCAGCCGCATGGCATGGATAAAGGATATTTTAGCGTATTATAAGGTACACTTCACTCTTTCTGAGGAGGTTGGAGAAATACCATACCAAAAAGTTCAACTGACTGAATTCTGGGAAACATAATCTCAAAGGGAAACTCAGGCATTCCGTGAAGAGCCCAGAGGATCAACTAAATCTCTGGCGTTTTCCCTTGTCAGGAGGAAAGAAAAAGTAACCATGTGCCGCTGCCGCTGGAGACCTTGCCCAATGTCCTGGCATCACTTGATTTGGAAAATTATTCTGACTTGGACATGAAATCTGGCCACAACAACCACTGCACTCTACTTCCTACTTGCTCAAGCGAGTCTGTTTTAACTGCTCTGAATCCACTCTCCAGAGAAGTCATTACCTATTAGATGTCTTTGGGACCAAGCTGAATGTTCTTCTACTTAAATGCTGCATAAATGGAATAATAAGAAAGAAAGAAGGCCTGGCATATGGACCAAAACTGAGACTTCTCTCTGATTCCATCTTCCAAACTATTCTTTTCAGATCTAATTGTGCGCAGGCCATTTGAATCAGAAATAGCTCCAGTGTTTCCCCACTGCAGCCCCACCATTCTCATAATGAAAGAGCTAACTGCCATCTTCATCAGCACACCAAAGCACGAAAACAAGCCAAACCTCACTGCAGGTGATTGATTCAGCCACTAAAGGCATCAAAATCCTATAATAGAGCTGTCTGAACAATATCAAACGCCCACAGAGATGTGGTGGGGAAAGAACTCAGACCTAGCTCCTCAAAAATAAACCCTGTTTAATTGGAATCACCAGCCTCCTCACCTCTGTCTTGCCCTCTCACCCACTATGTCAACCACCATAAAGTCCCCCTTTGCCTTGCCCAGCTGGAGGAACTGCTTGATTTAATAAAGGACCAATACCTTGACCAGTGTGCTCTGAATACTTTTTATTCTTGAACACTTATCTCCCAACATCTTTTGACTCTCTGGCAGCTGCCTTTGGTCTCTATACCAAACCTGCATTTGTTGAATGACAGTTACCAAACCTGCATTTGTTGAATGACAATTCAGCAAGGCTCTCTGACCTCCACTACATCTGACATTTTTCCCTCTGAGTCATCTCGCTCCGTTCATTGCACACGTCGACTATCATTCATCCCTTCTGCTATAGCCACGGAAAGCCAGGTCCTTCCAAACCCGAAGCTATCATCTTGAGCTGACTGCGGTGGTATAAACCGCTGCCCAGCATCCACTCACTCCACCCATCCCTCCTCCTCCTCTCTGAGCTGTCAGTCAAAAGTAGGAACTTGTGCAGTGCCTGCATGTTTCTGCTTATAATAAAGTAATCACAGTGACTGTTGTTAAGCAAAGCCAGTCTTAGCCACATAGTTACAACTAGGTTTTGATGAGGCGTCTTCATCTAAGAATGACAGTCTCTGAAGCATGCTCTTATCACCTTGGAAGGGGTATAAGGAAAGATTACTGCTGTTGCTGTTTAGTCACCAAGTCGACTCTTTTGTGACCCCATGGACAGCAGCCCACCAGGCTCCTCCATCCATGGAATTTCCCAGGCAAGAATACTGAAGGGGCTGCCATTTCCTTCTCCAGAGCATCTTCCCAACCCAGGGATCCAACCCACACCTCCTGTGTCTCCTGCCTTGGCAGGCAGATTCTTTACCACTGAGCCACCTGTGAAGCCCAAGGAAAGATTGGGGTATGACAGAAATGTTCTATAAGTCAGTTAGGGTAGTGGTTACCTAAATGTATACACTTATCAACAAACTCTGCTTAAAACTGACACATTTTAGTATACACAAAGTATACTTCAGAAAGAGGATTGTTAAAAATATACATATAAACAGATAAGTAGGTAGATAGATGGTAGATAAATAGGTAGATAAAATGAAGTAAAACCAAACCAAATCTGAGTGACAAACCAATTTCCTAATTGTTAGAATTTCCCAAACTGAACACAGTTTGGAGGTTTTTTTTTTCATTCAGAAATTGTTAACGCAAAACTCTAAGAGGCCAGCATGTCATCTAAATCCTGCCAAGTGTTTGGTCAGACAGCATGAGTTATTACCTTGACACAGCTTTAGGGAAAACTAGCAACCTAATTTCCCCTATATATACACTGCTAGAGGCAAGAAACGTGGTTTCACATGAGAATTTCCCAGAATCAGCCTCCACCACAATTCTCACTTACAGTGGCTAGGGAGGAATTCCAAACCAAGAGGCAAGAAGTCAAAAGCCATGTGAAGAAAATTCTCAAATATAATGTTTATGGAGGAAAATAGCATTTGTTTTCTTCATGTGCAAGGATAACCAAGGTGAGAGCCAAGCTCAGCTGCTCCTTATAAATCAAAATAACCCTTTCACTTTTACATAACAAAGCAGAGAAAGGAGAAAGGACGCGGCTGCAGGGTGGTGCTCTTACCCCGTGGGAATACTAAAAGAAATGGCAATGTTGACACCATGTGCAAGGTATATAAATCACATGGATTAGAAGTAACAAGGCACACAATTAAATGTAATATTGGGAAAGCATGATTCTTCTTTGACAAGGTTTAATTGTTCAATATAAATCCTGGGAATTACCAATATGAATGAGGAAGAAAGAAAGAAGATCTGGAATGGAGTAGAATATCTGAATATCAGATGTTACAGAGTAAAGGAAAAATACCATAAAATCCTGTGTGTGTCATCAATTATCCACATTAGCAGTATATGGGAATGCACATAAATTTCAAAAGAGTAGGTGACGAAGAAATAAATTATATTTAATTTTAGAGGGCAAAATTTAGACTCCCACACAAGGACTCCTACACACACATACACACAAACACACATATACACACATTTTACACTTCTGTGGTCTCAACATTCTTCACATCCCATCCTATTGTTCACAGTATGCATTCCCGGTGAAGTGGAAGAAGCCAGGCAACAAAAGATACGTGCACATTTTCCATGAGAATTTCACTGTATTCTTAGGATGGATGTTGACAAATGACTTTAAAGTAGCTCAAAGAGAAAGACATCATTCCTTGAAAATAGTGCTCCTTTGCTCACATGAGCTAATGTAACATTTATTTTTATTTAACAAGCTGGCAGCTTTTCAGCTATAAATTAGAAGGTATTTCTAAACCAATTGCAGTAAGTCATCATCAAGGCATTTCTTGACCATTCAAAGTGACTGTTGCCTAACCCAGAGAGTCATGAGAATCAATCTGATCAAGTACACTGTGTCCTTTCAACAATTAAAAAACAAACAACTACACTTGTTAACGTCATCATTCAAATACAACATAAATACCCCAAACATACACATGGAAATATACACCTGTCTTCCCAGACAACTTAGCTGCCTAATTTACGTACCCATACAATAATATATAAGTACCAATATGCACCAGGCATGGTACAAAGCACTCTACACACATCAGCTCACAACAATTCCATGACGTAGGGATTGTTACATCATTACATTAACAAAGGAACTGTAGTTTACAGAGGAAAGCACTGGGCACAAAGTCACATGGCTAATAAGTGATAAAGCCAGGGTTCAAACTCAGGTCTTCCTAGCATCAACAAGACAAATCTTTAAAGATAATATTCCTTCTTGATCTTGCAAGGTCTGGAGTGTGTAAACTGTCAATAATACATTATTTAATGTGCAACCCTCTGTCTCAAAACACTTCTATTAGGTTGGTGCAAAAGCAATTGTGGTTTTTGCATTGTTGAAATTTTCCGTTTGATATTGAAATACATTCTTAAATAAATGTGGTTATGTTATACATTATTTTAATGTGCATTTCCCACTTTATGTTTTTTTTTGCTAATGACATTACTTGCTGCTTATTTTATATTTATTTTAGACTATGGAAAAGATTAGACAAAAAGCAAATTCGAGTGATTTTCTTATTCAAGTTCAAAATGGGTCTTAAAGTAGCGGAGACAACTGGCAACATCAACAACACATTTGGTCCAGGAACTACTAAGGAACATACAGTGCAGTGGCGGTTCAAGAGGTTTAGAAAAGGAAACAAGAACCCTGAAGATGAGGGGTGTAGTGACAGAATCCCAAAGCACGGATTTTTATGCTCCTGGAAGAAACAAACTTATTTCTTGTTGGCAAAAACATGTTGGTTGTAATGGCCCCTATTTTGATTACTAAAGATGTGTTTGAACCTAGTTATAATGATTTAAGATTCACGGTCCAAAACTGCAATTGCATCAACCTAACAGAACTGTGCCTTAACTTCTAAAGGGCAGAATAGTGCTCAGAGCTTCCTGAGATGCTGTTCCCAGGTTGTAACCTCAATCTGGCTTGAACAAAATTTTCCATTTCTTTCTTAGATCGACTGATGAAGTTTTCATGGACAAGAGCAATTTTTTGTTAGAGAAGCTGGTACATCAAAGTGACTAAGAATACAGACCAAGTAGCCAGACCACCTGACTTCAAATTTCATCTCTGTCACTTACTAGCCTTAAGTGTGGCCTTGGGAGAGTTACTTGTCTTACTTAAGTTGTCTAACTTACTTGTCTGTGCCTAGCCGCTGCTTTTGTAAAATGGGGATAACACTACTCAACATATCATGTTTCTTTGTAAGGGTTACATTTCTGTGTGATACTGGCATTGTGAGGATCTTTTTAAAGATCTTTGTTTTTTCAAGAACTGTTTAGAGAAAAATATTTATGAGGCTAAGATAGGAGATTAGGAGGGTCATAAACAAACAAACAAAAAACTGATCATGATGGAATAATAGCTAAAAATGAAACATGAGTATGTGGGGGTTCATATACTCTCTATACACAGATACTCCTGTTCATGTTTGGAATTATCCATAATAAAAACATGTTTTAAGTATTTTATGTAAAACATGCAAAATTATACCTGGCACACGGTAAGGACCATATAACAGTTGGTATTATTACAGCCAGAACTGCATTTTCAAGGACTTATATTAATTTATTTTAATTCTATTTACATATAGCCTCTATTTTTAATGTCCAGTACATAAGGAAAAGGAAGCAATAAGCAATATCTCTAGTTGGCTTAGAAGAAAAGGCAAATGAAACCATCCAAGGAACTGTTATCAAAAACAATGAAAGAATATTATTCAGATAAGTGCTGAGGTAACAAGTTTGATTTAATGTCCAGTTCCTATAAGATTCCAAGTCATGAGGGAAAAAAAACTTAAGAGTTTTCTGTACACAATCGAAGTGGCACTGTATAGTAGAAAGAGAATAAGATGTGAAATCAAATAAAAATAATAGTAATAACAATAATACTAGCCCTCATGTACTAAGGAGATATTTTGTGTGAGGTACTGTTACAAGTGGTTTACACTGATCACATCCTTTAACCTTCTTGATCATTCAACATATGAAGTAGGCATAACAATGCATGTGCATGCTCATGCTTGCTTGTATCAGACTCTTTGCAACCCTCTAGACTTTAGCCCACCAGCCTCCTATGTCCATGGGATTTTCCATGTGAGAATACCGGAGTAGGTTGCATTCTCTTCTTCAGAGGATCTTCCCAGCCCAAGAATCAAAGCTGCATCTCTTGGGTCTCCTGCATTACAGGTGGATTCTTTACCACTGAGCCATCGGGGAAGTTATCTCCATTTTGGAAGTATGAAAACTTTGGCCAAAATATGGTATCTAAGACCTGTCACATAAGACTGTGACTGCTACAATATTTTTCTTCCTCAAACATAATTGGCTCAGGGACTGAATTCCAAAGTATTTACCAGGCTGACAAATGAATGGCAGGCCCCTCATCACTCAACCAGCTAGTTAACGCAGGAGCCAACACACTCAAGCCAACAGCAAGCTGGCTCTAGGGCCCTTACTCACAATCACATCACTGTAGAAGACCCGGGTTCAAGTCCCCTCCATCTCAGCTTATACTCCTATGCAAGTCACCTCACTTTTAATCTAAGTCATTTCTATTGCTTCACATTTCCTGCTTCTTTTTGTCTAAAACAATAGGTGGCACCCTTTGCAAACTTCAGCAGCTCTGAGTATTAACAACAGTCAAAAAGAAGCAGGAAGTCAGTCAGTCAGCTCAGTGTCTCAGTCATGTCTGACTCTGCAGTCCCATGGACTGCAGCACGCCAGGCCTCCTTGTCCATCACCAACTCCCAGCATCTACTCAAACTCATGTCCACTGAGTCGGTGATACCATCCAACCATCTCATCCTCTGTCGTTCCCTTCTCCTCCTGCCTTCAATCTTTCCCAGCATCAGTTCTTCTCAAATAAGTCAGTTCTTCACATCAGGGGGCCAAAGTATTGGAGTTTCAGCTTTAGCATCAGTCCTTCTAATGAATATTCAGGACTTATTTCCTTCAGGATGGACTGATTGGATCTCCCTGCAGTCCAAGGGTCTCTCAAGAGTCTTTTCCAACACCACAGTTCAAAAGCATCAATTCTTCATCACTCAGCCTTCTTCACAGTCCAATTCTCACATACATACATGACTACTGGAAAAAACATAGCTTTGACTAGACAGACCTTGGTTGGCAAACTAATGTCTCTGCTTTTTATTATGCTATCTAGGTTGACCATAACTTTCCTTCCAAGGTGTAAACATCTTTTAATTTCATGGCTGCAATCACCATCTGCAGTGATTTTGGAGCCCAAAAATAAAGTCTGTCAATGTTTCCATTGCTTCCCCATCTATTTGCCATGAAGTGATGGGACCAGATGCCATGATCTTGGTTTTCTGAATGTTGAGCCTTAAGCCAACTTTTTCACTGCCCTCTTTCACTTTCATCAAGAGGCTTTTTAGTTCCTCTTCACTTTCTGCCATAAGGGTGGTGTCATCTGCATAGCTGAGGTTATTGATATTTCTCCCAGTGATATTGATTCCAGCTTGTGCTTCATTCAGTCCAGCATTTCTTGTGATGTACTCCACATATAAGTTAAGTAAGCAGGGTGACAATATACAGCCTTGACGTACTCCTTTCCCGATCTGGAACCAGTCTATTGCTCCATGTCCAGTTCTAACTGCTGCTTCCTGACCTGCATACAGATTTCTCAAGAGGCAGGTCAGATGGTCTGGTATTCCCATCTTTTTCAGAATTTTCCACAGTTTCTTGTGATCCATACAGTCAAAGGCTTTGGCATAATCAATAAAGCAGAAATAGATGTTTTTCTGGAACTCTCTTGCTTTTTGATGATCCAGCGGATATTGGCAATTTGATCTCTGGTTGCTCTGCCTTTTCTAAATCTTGAACATCTTGAAGTTCAAGATTGGTTCACGAACTGTTGAAGCCTGGCTTGGAGAATTTTGAGTATTACTTTGCCAGTGTGTGAGATGAGTGCAATTGTGCGGTACTTTGAGCAATCTTTGGCATTGCCTTTCTTTGGGGTTGGAATGAAAATTGACCTTTCCAGTCCTGTGGCCACTGCTGAGTTTTCCAAATTTGCTGGCATACTGAGTGTAGCACTTTCAACAGCATCATCTTTTAGGATTTGAAATAGCTCAACTGGAATTCTATCACCTCCACTAGCTTTGTTCATAGTGATGCTTCCTAAGGCCCACTTGACTTATGAGTCTTAACAGCAGTCAGGACAAAGCAGGAAAGATCTCAGCAAACCCCAGATCTCCATGTGGTTGTTGTTAGATATTGCCAATGCTGCTTGTCAACACACAGCTAATGCAGTAGCTGTTAACCCTACTGTACATTACATTCATCAAGGGAGCTTTTAAACATTACTAATGCCCAACCCCACTCTCAAACCAATTAAATCAGAATCTCCACAGATAGACTCTGTGCAGTGGAGTTTTTGTTTTTTTTTTCCCCTAGATAACTCTCCTGAATCCAGTACTGAGATGTGCTGAGCTCTAAGATGGAAGACACATAGCATTAGCATGGAGATTTAATGTAGAAGCTAAATAACCTAAATATTGAAGTAAACACTCCAAAACAGTTTCTTCTACTTCTGTTTATTTGGAAAATTAGAACTTCCCTGGTGGCTCAACAGTACAAAATCTACCTGCCAATGCAGAGATGCAAGTTCAGTTCCCAGGTTGGGAAGATCCCCTGGAGAAGGAAATAGCAACCCACTCCAGTATTCTTGCCTGGGAAATCCCATGGACAGAGGAACCTGGAGGTCTACAGTCTATGAGATCACAAAAAGTCGGTCACGACTTAGCGACTAACCAACAGCATCAAGATTAAATAGGTTAGTGTATTCTTCATAAATTTACAAGATAGGCATGTATACATACGTACACATACATATATACAAACATATATGTGATGAGACTTAGCAATGAAACAACAACAGCAACACCTAGATTATATATGTTAGTATATTATTCATAAGTTTACAAGATAGGTATGCATACATTTGTACACTTACATAGGCACAAACATATATGTGATGAATACAACTTTGTGAGTGCATTATTGTTACATGACTACAGTCCTATATTCTATGCATCAGGTTTTTGGATAAAAGTAACATCAAAATTTCAGTAACACACCCATTCTACCACCATACACATACATACACTTAATGCTAATGCTCTGTAAGGCTGGAACCTCACCTTCCCGTCTTTCTAAGATTGAAGAACATAGGTATTTCAGCTGCTGACAAATGAAAATGTCTTGACTCAAGTACAGTCACATTTGAACCAAGGAAATGAATGCCTTAAACTCTGCTGGTTTTCTCTTTTCATTTAAATTGGAACATTTTGATTTTAACTTCTGCTTAATTTTTATATAGGCATATGTTCAATAATTTTTCATGTGTCAAAGAATTTAATGTGCACAACTGAAATGGGGAGAAGGCCATAGTACTAAGATATTTAATATAAATTGAACATTCTTTCCACAATTTTCTGGATGACTTACCTCCATAAATTATACCCTTTGCACTATGCCATTTGTTTCCCCCAACTGTTTCTATATGGTACAATAATTACATGGTCTGTTGAATTCAAAAGGGTTATTGAAAGAGCAAATGTAAGGAAATGTAAAGGAAAAGCTGCAGTTTGGTCTCTGCAGGTACATAAATAAAGATAAGTGAACAGGAATTTCCTGGAAAGGAAGGAAGACATCACGATTCTCTTCAGGCTACATTTTACACAAAGCTCTGGATTGGAAGACATGCACCTGTGTACTCAGTCGCTCAGTCATGTCCAACTCTTTGCAACCCCACAGCCTGCAGCCCACCCGGTTCTTCTGTCCATGGGATCCTCCAGGCAAGAACCCTGGACTCAGTTGCCATGCCCTCCTTCAGAGAATCTTTCCAACTCAGAGATGGAACCCGCATCTCATATCTCCTGCACTGGCAGGCAGGTTCTTTACCACTGGCACCACCTGGGAAGCCCCAGACATGTACCTAAACCACCTTAAAAACAGTGTAAGCTTCCCATGCCAGTTTTTCCTTATATAAGCAATAAAGAATCACGAAACAATAGGAAAGTCTGCTTGAATACCATTATGATAGCATATAAGAATAAATGAACAACTTATATATAAAACTTGGAAGATAAAAATAAACAAGATTGGATAGATTGCCCTCATGGATCTGTGAGGTATTTGAATTGGAGTACACCCTTTACAATACTTCCAGTTTTGTTTTAGTATCTTTTTAAAGCTGAAGTGGCTAATAAAGTTTATCAAGTCCAAAAGCCAGCTGTTGTTTGGTTCAGTCGTTAAGTCACGTCCAGCTCTTTCTGTGACTCCACGGACTGTAGTCCACCAGGCTCCTCTGTCCAAGAGATTTACTAGGCAAGAATACTGGAGTGGGTTGCCATTTCCTTCTCCAAGGGATCTTCCCAACCCAGGGATCGAACCTGCAGCTCCTGAATTGGCAGGCAGATTCTTTACCACTGCGCGACCTGGGAAGTCCTGACAAGAGGTGCCAGTGAGTCCTCAGTAACCTATATACACAGCTTCAGCTTCGGCATCACTCTCTGCCCGCCTCTGGGAAGGCGAGAAGTGGATGCTGAGGCATACATACTTCCCTGTGCTCCACCCATACTGTGCTTTCAAGGTTGCCTCTGGTGTTCTTTTTCCTGTACCAAAACGTGGCATGTAGAAGTTGGGCAAGATGAGAAAGTAGGAAAAAAAAAAAAACACGTTATGATTTTACCTGGACCTCAGCTTCCCTGTGAAGAGTCCAGTGTACTCCAAATGCATTTATGCTGAAATTCTAAATAGAATCCTGATAGAATAAGAACTAAAATTATCTTATTGCCAAACAAAAGGCTTCTGCATTAAAATGTGACAGCTCGTTGCTCAAGCAGCTTGTTGCCAGAAGGATACACACCGTTTCCAACAGAAAATTGGTTTCGGGAACTCACCCAACAGCCCAGACACAAAACAAACTTCCCTGGCTCTTTGCAACAGGCCAAGGCCAGTGGGATTCACCCCTAGCACGTTCAGCAGAGCCTTGAGTCTCCTTCAAATTCACAAACCCAAGCTTACTATACTAGATTATGCCTCAAATGTCAAAGACTGGCATTGCATTCTGGGGCATTTCAATTTCTTCAGTGATTTTATTCCACAGAATCGTTTGTGACTACAGACAGCATGCCTTAATTAAGCCCCAGTAGAAATGAATTTAAGCTCTCACCTGAGAAAATATATTCCACCATTACTCAGGAATGTGGTTTGCCACTGCATAAGCCATTTAGCACTACTAAACACACAGGTTTCCCTAAAGTTCCGTCATTACTGCCTTCGGAAAAGCACATGCCCCTCGTAGTTAGTTAGCATTTGAATATGAATAAAGAAATTCATGATTTGGTGGTGTTTCCAAAGATAGACTCAAAAATTTAATTCTTGTTTGTCTGTTTCTTAAAATTGCCCTGCAGATGCGAATTTAGCAATCGTGAAGCCTACTCTGCTCGTATTGGGGCTTTCCAGATGGCACTGTGGTAAAGAATCCACCTACAATGCAAAAGGCGCAAGAGGTGCAAGTTCGATCCCAGGGTTGGGAAGATCCCTTGGAGTGGGAAATGGCAACCCACTCCAGTTTCTTGCCTGGGAAATCACATGGACAAAGGAGCCTGGTGGGCTACAGTCCATAGGGTCTCAAAGAGCCTGACACGACTAAGCTCATAGTCTGCTCAGCTTACTGATAAGAAAAAGGAGACCCAGGGGGCCAACCGATCTGTTCAAATCATGCAGCCATCTAGGGCAGAACCAGAGCCCTAATCTAACTTCCTTGTTTCCTTATGCTTCTGTTCAAAGGAATAGAGAAAGTATATGAAAAAAATAGAAAGTCTAAACTACACAGATTCTACCCAGAAGACAATAAGCCCTTGCAGGTGACTCCCAAGGGCCTATCAAAAGTTTGCCAAAGATTCCAGTCACTTTTCCATCTGACAGGAAAGAAGAAACCCTAAAGAAAAAAATGGAAAAATCATAAGAGAGTCCTGCTCAAGTCCCCGCCCCCCATTAAACTCTTAAGGTTTTTGTTTTTTAGTTTTATATGCATGTATTATTTTAAAGAAAAATCTGAAAGATAAAATCAGAAATGTATAAATCAGATAAATCAGGAAGCATGGTTAAAATTTTACAAAAACAGAATGTTTGCTTTACTAAGCTCTTTACTACATTTTCTCTGAAATAATGACCTCCCTTATGATTAAGAATATTCTATTCAGATACAGTCTTCAGGGCCATTTCTATTGCATTAGGCAACATATGCCTCTGTACTGTTTACTCCACTGAATTTAACTTTACTTTCTCACTGTAATTAGGAGCAAACACCAAGAGTGAGATACCCAAGACTGCAGTGAGCTGGTGCCTGCTCACAGCAGCTCACAAGAAGCTGTTATAGGCACCTCTTTCCAACTCTGCATTCAGTGGTTTAAGGACCCAGACAGCTAATCCCAGGTGGACCAACATACGCGGGGCACAGAGAAGGCATAAAGAACTTGGGTAAGGCAAAACAAGGCATAAACCTTGTTTAGGTTCTACCAGTTGCTTAGAATATACTTTTAAATCACACAGAAAAGGCCCAAGACCTTGGTAAGATTCCATGTAACCTGAACCCTAAGGCCTGAGCAACTAAACTCCTTGCAAAGGAAAAGAAAAGAAAAGGGCATTGCTCTTTGGAATGGAAGTGTAGGGAAGGCATCCCAATGACTCAAGTTCTGTGCCAGTACCACCATGCAGCGACAGTGAAACACGGCAGCCAGGAGTGCACTGGGCAAGGGACGGCTGAGCCTAGTGGCCCCAAGCACACTCATAAAAGAGAGGGCACTGAGGCAGTCTCACTGTCACCCAAAAGCAAGAAAGCCCAGGGGAATATGTGGGAGAAAACAATTGGTAGGATCAACAAAGAAAAGATGACGCATCTGTACCCTTTGGGCTGGTGTCATCAGGAGACACATCTGTTACGTGGAGCATAAAGGATGGGAAGACACTAAAGGGAAGCTGTGCTTTGGCCTAATTGTCCCAGACCTGTCCCCTCACATCCACGTTCCCTGCAGCCTGAATTATCTCATCCAAAGACTTAATGACAGAGCAAATAGTCAAATCAAAAACCTGCATGTCCATCACCCACATAGGGGGTCACTAGTCACTGAGACTATTTGTGTACAGGAGTAAATCACCAGGCTCACAGCATGCTAATGACAATATTAAACGAGGTCCATTATGTCACTCTAGTAAAGAGTGAAAAAGGATTTTTAATTAGCAGAGTTCTGATAAATTCTATAGTGCAGCCTCAGTTGGTGCTTATGTGGAGAATAGGACATTTAGGGTCCACTTAGTGCCATTATATTCCCTATGGACTCCTTGGTGATCTTTACCCGCCCAAGTCACCATAAGGGTGATAGGAACCTACCTATTGAACCTGACAATGGCCGATTTGTTATCCGTTGCTAAACATTACTAGTCTTGCATTAATTATGGACACAGCATGTGAGTTATCTAGCATCCAGTCTATAGCCAAGCCGTTCCATTTTGTCCTAAAGCTGCTATGGCTTTCCAAAATTCAGAGGATGTACACGAACAATAGGCTAAAATCACAACTGCTATTTAAACTGACTTTCCCAACTGAGCCAGACAATTATAATACACAGGTATGTGTATGTAACAAATTTGAATATCAATTTCATTCATGCAACCAAACATTTCTTTTCTTATTACCCAATTCTTGAGGTATGAATAAGAGCTTAACTGAGAAAAGAACTTGTTTATCTTCTCATTATTGATAGCTTTGGCTCCATTTACATCATTGGGGTTAGTGAAAATATTTAGGGCAGGAAACATGTTTAAGTTTTATGAGATTTATTGGTCCAGTGTTATTTAAAAATTATTATCTAATACATTTTGTGTTGTGTTAATGGTGGAATATTTTGGCATTAAGAACAAAAGAAACTTTGCCTAAAGCTTTTCTCATTTGCAAAATGAACTAAAATACAAAGCCCAACATTCTCCTTATTCCATTATCCCATTACAGGCTCAATAGGCCAATAAAAAGTATCCAGCTGGGTACATAGACTGGGATCCAACAGTAATTTATTCAGTCCAAATTCTTCCAATTAATCACCTCACCTCAACAATTTCCAACTCTTAGTTCATTTTGTCCCAGATAGACCCAGCCTAAATGACTATTTTGGAAGAAAGTAACTGTTTTACAGGTCGATCAAGAAATTTCCCCTAGAAGATAAAAGGCAAGCAGATTGAATATGGAAATTTACCCAATTTCAAGAGAATTTGTTGTGTCCTGCAATAATTTGGCCTTACATTGGTGCCCCACCTAGGCAGGATCGGTCACCTAGTCATAGTACAAAATATCAAAATTTCAAACAATTTGCAAATACACTAGAGTTCACTACGGGTAGATTTTTTTTTTTTTTTTACAGAACATTTTTACATTTTTTTCAATAATACATGTTCACTGTAGACAATTCAGAAAGCATAAGCAGGCAAAAAAATGACATCTCCCATATTTTCTTTTTATTATATTTCTAAGAGAGATTTTATGAATGTTTGGCTCTGTAATTTTTCAGTCCTGTGTGTGTGTGTGTGTGTGTGTGTGTGTGTGAATATTCTAGAGATGTGAGTCTCGGAATACCTTGCCCACATTACTTGCTTTAGCCACATATATTCACTGATCTCCATCACACTAAGACCATATCTGGTCTCTATCTCAGAAAGTCTTGAGCTTAGAACCCTAAGTTTTGAGTTCATGATCTTCACTGCTTCTCATGGCCATAACTGTTGCCGAAATTATTGCCTAGATTATGTCACCTTTACTCCTTATCCACTCCAAACTTGTAGTCAACATTTTGTATCTGCTGGTAAGTCCTACTGAGTTTGCCTGCCCTCCTGGACCCTTGGCCCTACCAGGCAGGCCCTTTAGATAGCAGTCTCTGCTTTCCATTCACCCTCCTCTTGGGTCTCCAAGCTCCAGCACCACCAGGCCTCTTGCCCGCATTCTCTTTCACTCACACCTGCACCTGTAGATCTCTCAACACTGCAGTCTTCTGTGCTGGACCTTCCCCAATGGGTCTACCTAAACTTCCGGCGTTAGCTCTATTGGTCTGACACATCCTTCACTAAAAGAAACCCACTTCTGACACCTGGTATGGTGTAGACAGTCTATTAAGGACTCTTTATTCAACACTTGAAACCTGAGGAGATTTGTTACCTCTTTTTCCTGTGATAAGAATGAAATCATTTTTGTAGACCAGTATTTTACCTGCATGATCAATTATGCTAAATTTTATGCAGTTGTAAAACAAGTATAATTTCCACTCTTGAAAGAAAAGCACAGATACACATAGCTTATCACTTCACCTCAGACAGGGAAGACTGCTGCATGATTTATTAGTTCAGGGAGTTGTGATAATATTATTCAATGTCAATGATGTTATAAAAACTCACTGGGCTTGGAAATAACATAATTTTCATTAAAACACTTTCAACCTTGCTCTGACTTTGGCCCTTCTGGTCTTATATTCTTATTTGAGTCCATGTTCCATCTGCATTTCCAACTCTTAAACCAATATTTGCCACTATAGGAGAAGTCTGCATTTTTGTTTAGGAAAAATCAGCATATAATACACACTTAATCATGACTATCTAAGAGCTTGCATTGCTGGTTGAATATTGCCATTTTCAGCTCACAATATATTTTTTGTTATAAAAAATCTAGGAAGTCCAACTTTGGACCTCTTGCTGCTACTGCTAAGTCGCTTCAGTCATGTCCGACTCTGTGCAAACCCTGGACTGGGGTGCCACTGCCTTCTCCGTTGGACCTCTTAAGAGTTTTCATTTCTTCTCATCCATTCTGCTACATTCTTCAGAATGCCCAAAGCAGTAACTGGGCAAGAGAAAATAAGTCTGGTTTTCTCTTCTCCCTGCAACAGCTCTCCACTTTCAAAGCAAACACCCAGTCCATGCACATGCATGTGCCCACACACACACCAGGGACTAAAATTTAGATCATAAACTATTCAGTGAACACCTAGCTAGCTGTAAAAGAAAAACAGCCTGGGAGGGGATATAAACATATGTTATTTCAGAAGACAAAATGTAAAACAGTCTGGGAAACACCACCAGAGAAAAAGAAGAAAAACATGTTTGGGACACCACCCTCCCCACTCCCTACTGTAATCTCGAGGGAAGAGTAGGTGCCAGAGAGAATCTCCCCAGAAATGTGAGTGATTCTGGATAGGAAGAATTGTTGACCATCTGTCTGGTGAGCAACAGACCCAGTAGGAGGCTTGACAAGGCATCAGTAGAGAGAAGGAAGGTCAGACAGGGCTGGGTAAGCATCACTTCTGGTTTCCCAAATGGAGTGGAGGTTTTGAGGCTTCTTGTGAACTTCAAGTAGGTACCTGGAAGTATCTGTTGAGATGATTCTGCTTGCTAGCCCCAGATGAGGCCTGCTAGGAGAATGAAAAAAAAAATTAAAAGGAAAGAAAGGGAAGCAATGCTGTCTCCGTAGGATCCTCTGCAACAGGCCATAAAGGGTACCCTTTGGACATTGAAGATCATCTATAATAATATAACACACAAGACTCAGTGTTGGATGTCACCCACATCTCCAAAGTCAACAATGAACATCAACAGCATTAGCATCTGGGTAAGAAATGAGGTTAAGGGAGTGGACAGCCTTTATGTTGCCTCAGCATACACCATCCCCATAAACAAACTCCCTCTCTTCCTTCCACTGCCAGGTGATGGAACCTAGAGCCCAAAGAACTAGAAGCAGGACTGCGAGTCAGAGAAAGAGAAGACAGGGAGAAGGAGCCATGAACAGCTAAATGAGAGATAGTATCCCGTAAATGTGACTGAACATTTACCCTAAAGCAAGATTTAAATTTTAGTTGACTAGAATACATGAATGTGACAAGATTGTTTTTCCACTGCCAAGTGAGAACAGTGACTTTAAAAGAAACCAAGTTATACTAAAGATATAGAGCTTTGATTTTTCCCTCCTAATCTGTAATCATCTGTATAGCTTCTGATGTCATGTACAAACAGAAATCGGAAGGAAGAGAGCTTGCCCATTATGAAGGGAACTGAGAAATTAGATGATGAACAGGATGAGATCACAATGACACACCAGGGAGAGTGTATTAGTCTGGTTTGAGACTGATTTTCTAGATCCAAGGTGGGGTCAAGAGCAGATTCTTCTTCGCCTAAGGAATTACACCCCTACACAGGAATACAGACTTTCAGAGCAAAGTAAAAGGACAAACAGCATTTAATGCCTCTATCCAACTTCTCAAATACAATGGGAAACAAAGGGAGTACCTCTAGCCAAAGAGGAGGGGAACAGATCTTTCTCAACATTCCAGGCAAGACATCACGAGGGTTCGGAGGTCAAATCAAGGGAATAGGTACACAATCGGCAGCCACAAGTCCTCAGGAAAACTGAGTTCTTTATCATCAATCCAGCCAAAAAGAAGTCCGTCAACAGGACCAGCAGACACCAGGCAGCAGCACTGGCCAGCTATCTATGTACTGCCTTCAGTTCAGTTCAGTTCAGTTCAGTTCAGTCGCTCAGTTGTGTCCAACTCTTTGCAAACCCATAGACTGCAGCATGCCAGGCCTCCCTGTCCATCGCCAAGTCCCAGCATTTACTCAGACTCATGTCCATTGAGTCAGTGATGCCAGCCAACCATCTCATCCTCTGTCATCCCCTTCTCCTCGTGCCTTCAATCTTTCCCAGCATCAGAGTCTTTACAAATGAGTCAGTTCTTCACATCAGGTGACCAAAGGATTGGAGTTTCAGCTTCAACATCAGTCCTTCCAATGAATATTCAGGACTGATTTCCTTTAGGATGGACTGGTTGGATCTCCATGTAGTCCAAGGGTCTCTCAAGAGTCTTTTCCAACACCATAGGGGGCAGGAGGAGAAGAGGACGACAGAGGATGAGATGGCTAGATGGCATCACTGACCTGATGGATGTGAGTCTGAGTGAACTCTGGGAGTTGGTGATGGACAGGGAGGCCTGGTGTGCTGCGATTCATGGGGTCGCAAAGAGTCAGACACGACTGAGCAACTGAACTGAACTGAACTGAACTGAGTTCAAAAGCATCAGTTCTTCAGCACTCAGCTTTCTTTAGAGTCCAACTCTAACATCCATACATAGACTACTGGAAAAACCATAGCTTTGACTAGACGGACCTTTGTGGCAAAGTAATATCTCTGCTTTTTTAATATGATGTCTAGGTTGGTCATAATTTTTCTTCCCAGGAGCAGTGTCTTTTAATTTCATGGCTGCAGTCACCATCTGCAATGATTTTGGAGCCCAAGAAAATAAAGTCTGTCACTGTTTCCACTGTTTCCCCATCTATTTGCCATGAATTGATGGGACCAGATGCCATGATCTTCATTTTCTGAATGTTGAGTACTGCCTAACGGGGCTCAGAGACTGAGCAACAGGCACCCTTGCAATAAAGTGACTGAGTTTAATCTGACTTATTGAGTGGCCAGGCATATTCTACATTTTTCAAAATCTGGAGTAGCCAGGCAAAGTTTTTAAATTAAAAACTCCTCAATCTTGCTTCAAAAATCAAAGTGAAATTTTTAAGCAAACTTGCACCAGTCAACTTTATAATTAAGGTCTATGGGAGTCTATTACAACATAGGGAATGATCTGGAAATCAGAGAAAGGAAATCTCAATTGCTAGTAGAATTTATTTGGAAGGGTCTCAACCCCACGGATTGGAGAAGGAAATGGCAACCCACTCCAGTATTCTTGCCTGGAGAATCCCAGCGATGCGGGAACCTGGTAGGCTGCTATCTCTATGAGGTAGCACAGAGTCGGACACGACTGAAGCGACTTAGCAGCAGCAGCAGAAGCAGCAGCAACCCCATGGAGGATTGTCTAAGGGGTCCCTAATCAAGACTCCTTGCACTGTCTGCCTAATTTCTTAATCTCATAGTACCAAAGCACTGTTGAGGATATAGGGTTATTTGTGCTGATAGATGTTTATATACAGAAAAAGACATTTTAAAATTTCTTCTACTTTATTTATAAAAATATTTCTACCACTAACAAATCTCAGTTCACATATCAAAATGCAAAAATTATTATGTAGTCAGGCTTGTTGTCTGAACAAAGAAAAATATGTTGTAAAGACATCGGCAAGTCAAACAAATATCTGAATAAGTAATCTTAATATCTGTATTATTTGTATGGCTCCCTAATTATAGTTACAAAAGGGATGAAAGATAACAGATTATTGAATCCTATTTCCAAATGACTTAGAATCTTTATCTCCATTGTAACTTGCCAAAATTTCTAAGAAGATATTTCACTACACTCCACTTGGCCTCATTTCATTTTGAATAAATGTGTTTACCACCATGATTATAACTTTGAAAATATTGTCTTATAAATATTTTATCAACAAGAAGTTTTAACACTCCCCAACCCACTGACTACAATGAGAAAGAACAAAACTAAAACCGTCTTCCTCCAGTTGGACAGAGGAAAATTTCCATACATATCCACAGATTTTGACAAATATGGGGAATTTATCTTGAGTCATTCTCAATGGAAGCGTCTAAATTCCAATTGTGAGAGACCTGTGAAGAAGATTAGTTATCAAGCTTTTAGGATTAAAACTCAACTTGTTCTTTGTGTGTGATAACAATCTTTAAAATCTATAGATTATTCAACTAATGTACATGGAAAAGCTAATGCAAGGTTAGATTAAAAGGCTGTTTGGTAGAACTTATATGTACTTTTCTCCTATAATTAATAGCTGTAAAAAACAATCATACCATCCTACTCTGTCACACACACACAAAAGCATCAGCAATTATCTTTACCTCAGTTTGCAATTTAAGATTTAAAATTACTTGAACCTCCTCAGAGTGTTAACTTAAGAGAAAAATGAGAAAGAGGCATTATGACTTTCTTTAAAGGATAATACTTGTCTCTGCCCTACACTGAATTCTTTGAGCCCAATTTCGAAAACTAAGGAAATGGTACATGAGCATACGGACAGCCTTATAGCTGTACATCACTTCCTACCCTGGGAAACGAAGAGGAAAGCAAGACAATGGTTCAGAAGAAAAGCACTAAAATAAAATAATATTTTATGCCTGTTGAAGTGTTTTTTCAATCATTTCCAGAAATAACTGACAAAATAATCCTTCTAAATGTTTAAGCCAAATTAAATTGCTTACAAATCACGGTTGCCATAGTTTCAGGTGCCCAGAATATGGTGTGTGGACTAAACACTGCCTTGCAACAAAAATGCCTGTGCCTCAAAAAAAAAAAAAAACCTAATTATAGTGTTCTCGGGCACTTGAAATCTTTCAAAAATAACAGTAATAATGATTAATAACAATTCTTCTGAAGTGTCAGCCTATCTTACTTGTTAGTATGACAGCCATCACTCATCCCTGTTCTGAGTTCACAGGCTTATCCTCACATTAAAATCTAAACCTTCCATAGATATCTAGGAGGGAACTAAACAGCGTTATGCTACTGTTGAAGAAAGTCACAGCCAGTCTTTGACCCTACAGGTAATCAATGCTCAATAAGAAACCCTCGATTTGCTTATAAGCTGTTTAAAGTTACTTTCCCAAGAGAATCTCTAACTTCATGGTGGATTTTTAAAAAAAGAAAATTGTCACTAAAACAGATCTCTATTTTCTCTTCCTTTATTTCCTCCATCCCACTCCAATATGGAGTTTTGGGGGACTTAAAATTCAACAGTTGATCTGTCAACATTTATTGAAAAACACTATATTCAGATACTGGCTCTACCTCCTCAAAAGACCCTGAAATGAGAGCCCAGGCAGGAGTTTATGGGACAGGTAGTTAGCGTAAGATATGTTAAGTTTTGAGGTGCTCTGAGCATCCAAGCAGGATATATGAGTATAGAGCTGATAGGACAAACTGAGGCTAATGCAGATTTGGAAGACATTCTCCATTATTCAGATGTGCACACATGAGACTAGGATGAAGGAAGAAGAAAAGCGGTGAATCAAGAGCAGAACTCTGAGAAGCATCTGTGTTAAATGAGGTGAGCAAAGAAAGTAAACCACAGAAAGGCTTAGGACAGAAATGTCAAAAACTGTGAAGAGTTATATTTTACCCAACTTGCAGGCTAACTTATTTCACAGTTGCTGGCAGAAGACAGGAGACTCCTGGATCAGGGATAAAGGACTCCATTACTGATGACTGCTGTAGCCAGAGTATCAGTATTTTCTTACACTGGTCCCCCAAGTACCAATTCCCACAAGGTAGTGCTATACTACATCTCTTCTGCCTCTCCTAGGTAAAAAGTTAAAGAAAAGAAAGGGTCTAGACAGTGAAGTTAGAAAAACTGACCAAAGGCTGGTCCAAGGTGACCAGAGTCACTTCCTGCCATGGACCAGAACTATAACATCCACCAAGCAAAATGGATTTACTGTATCTGTCATTCATTCATACAGACCAGCACTGGGTTCAGATCACTGAGAACAAAATCAAACCACTATAGGAAAACCCCCTAGGTTTAGTTATAGCAACATCAACAATAGGGAGAAATCCTAACCAGGGACGTTAAAACTCTTTTTCCGTCATTTACTCACCAGATCCCCAAGCCACAAGTACAACAATACATTCTCAGTACATAGAGACAAAAACAATCAAACTAAAAAATCAGACTTAGGTGTTGAGGAAAGTTAGACATCAGGTGCTCAGTTCAGTGGTGCAAATCACTGCCATGTTGACCCTTGGCATAACCTTCCTTAAGCAAGGAGTCCTCTGGAAAAGTGCTTACACATTTGCTTGGGGACTTTAAATATGTTTTAACCCCATAAGTATCCTTAATTACTTAAGCATATGTGTTTTGTGCTTCACTAAGGAAGTTAAAATCTCTAGACATAGGTTTATGGATTTGGGGCAACTCAAAGACCTCTCCTTGTTGCAAAATATGACACTTCCAAGGAGATCTAATCATGTCAAATATAGTGCTTCTATGAAGATTTAAACTGTAGTTTTAAAAAATAAACAGATGACTAGGAGAAGGAGAATCTAATCGTGGGTCATAAAAATGTATATTTTGTGTAATTATGTATGTATTTTTAATTATATGAATTATATACAGTGTCTTATTAAACTATATTATAATTATTAGGACAAAAAAATCACTCAAATACCGTTTCGATCAGTCTCTATACAAATACATGGTATATAAAGAAATCACCCATAGTTGCATATGTTCTGTGAAAAAACTTAACTAGTCACACATATCCATTTTTAACAGTACCTTCTATCACCTAGCACTTCAATTATGGGATTTTAACTCATAGAAGTCTTTCAAGATCCTTTTATGTCCACACTTCATAACAGATGTATTAGTCTCTCAAAACCCAGATAAGATCTGCCCTGACATCACACCTCACTCACTACTCCCACCCTAATAGAGCTTGTCACACTCTCCAGAAGTGATCACAAGTTTGCCTACTGTTATTTATACAAGGCTGTATGGTAATTTATTTGCTCAAGCATTTGTCTTCCCCACTATCTTCCCAGCAGGCTGGGACTCTGCCTTCAGCATCTTTGAAGGGAATGTGAGAGTGAGTACAGAATCATTTCCGAACCTAAGAAGGCAAGTAAAGAAATTCCAGTGGAAAAGAGCCCTGCCATCAGAAAGGAAGCTTTTAATGAAATTTTTTCTCCAACAGTAAATCATTGCTCCCTCTTGTCCTGTCTTCTTCTAAATGTTTTATTTGTAATTAATTTGTATGAGATTGAATATCTCCTGAGTGTCAGCAATAAGCATTAGGTACAATAACTATACCCCAAAAGAAGTAGATCAGAAGCTCAGGATAGAGAACCGGTGACTTTGAAAATACAGTGAGAACATCAACAACCTTGGTCGTACAGGCTGCTGGGCGATCTGGGCCACAGAATTAGTGGTCAGTCCAGACCTCCCAGGATCAGGCAGGGAGGCCTCCTGTGTGTATCTCAGAGTCATTTCAGAGGGTTTGAAATAAGACTGTGAAACCCAGTAACCCATAGAAACACAGGAGGCAAGGATGGAAAAATCTTAGCAAGCCGTGACGGTCTTTGTTAATCGATCAAGAAAGAAAAAGCTTAATCAATTCTTACTATCATTTCTTACTAATCATTCAATTCTTTTAATACTGGTAAATTCTTACCAGTCATTCTATTGGATATTCCTTGGAATCTTTAAAAAAAAAAAAAGGTGAAAGCCAAGGTGCTTGCTAATAGTAACAAAATTAAAATGTGGAACAAGACCTCAGCTAAGAAACAAAATAATTTGCAGCAACATGAATGAACCTAGAGATTATCATACTACGTGAAGTAAGAAAAGGCAAATATTATATGATATCACATATACGTGGAAGCTAAAAAATAATGCAAATGAACTATTTACAAATAGAAACAGACTCACAGACATAGAAAACAAATTTATGGTTACCAAAGAAGAATGGGTGGGGGAGGTACAAATTAGGAGTATGGGATTAACAGATACACAACAAAATAGATAAACAATAGGGATTTACTGTAGAGCAGAGGGACCAATATTCAAAGTTGTTAATAACCTGTAATGGAAAAGATTCTAAAAAAAAACTATATATATATAAGTCCATATATATATATATATATATATATATATATGGACTTATTGTCCACATCTTTCACATGAGAGAAAGACAAAGTTTGTGTAAGAAAGTCTGAAAAGTCTAACACATTGGGAACAAATTTTTCAAGCTGTAGTCATAGCATGTGCGAGGCCGCATGTGCTGCTGCCGTGGAAATGGTTTTATACACCCTGTTTGTTGTTGTTTTACATTCACTTTAAAACTCCAAGGAAAGCCGGGGTAGGGATTAATAGTTCATAATAAATTTTACAAGCTTGGGCAGTGAAGAAAACTCCAGAGTGTTATGAGGTGTTAAATAAATTGAATTGGGTAAACTTTCTGCCCCATTGTCATGATGGCCTTTACACTTTTCACAATGTGGAGACAATTAGGTGTCTGCCTGGCTTGGAAAGATAAATGTCCGACTCCCAGACAAGAGTGTTGATTTAGCATGTGTTGTGTGACCACAGAATTCTTGTTCTAATCAATTCTGGCTTTGATGTTTGCAAAAAAAGAAAAAAAGTGCATATGAGTAAGGATAAAGAAGCGAGACAGACAAAATGATGGCAAAACTTAATTCAAAATGCAAATATTTTCATTTTCTCCCTTATTATTGAAATTTTCCTGCAGGGATAGTCGTAAAGGACCCCAGGGGCAGAACAGAACTGGTACAGCTGTTTTCAAATATTACTAAAAGCCAGTCTTCTATGCATTTTAGATGCAAGCTCAAAATGGATGCATAATTTTTATGCAAAACTATTTGCCTATTTCGCTATATAACTTGGTTTACCCAGGCTGCTCCCCTGTTCATTATACAGTCTCCTTATCAACTCATAACCGTATGCATTATGGAGAGGTCTACAGTAACAACTAAAAGAGCAGGCATCCTCCGTGCATGGGGTTATTCCAGTCCCATCCAAGTTAGTTTGTTAAGACAACACCATTAGCATTCTTATGGAATGGAGCCTAACACATCTGTGAATATCACGATAAAGTTTCTCTCCTACTGAAAAAAGAGAACAGAAGAATTAAAGCAACCCAAAACTTCTATTTTTGTGGGAAGGGAAAGAAGCAGGACTTGTTTGGACTTCTTTATTCATCACAATATATTTCTGGTCAAAATTCTGTCCAAAAAGAATTAACTTTTTTTTTAATTTTATTTTTACTTTATTCTACGTTACAATACTGTATTGGTTTTACCATACACTGACATGAATCAGCCACAGGTGGACACAAGCTCCCAATCCTGAAACCCCCTCCCACCTCCCACCCCATATCATCTCTCTGGATCATCCCCGTGCTCCAGCCCCAAGCATCCTGTATCCTGTATCGAACATAGCCTGGCACTTTGTTTCTTACATGATAGTATACATGTTTCAATGCCATTCTCCTAAATCATCCCACCCTCTCCCTCTCCCTCAGAGGCCAAAATTAACTTTTTAAATGATTATTTAGTATTACTTTGTTTATAAAAAATAATAGAGAAGATTTCTCTGGTGGTCCAGTGATTAAGATGCCACACTTCCAATGCAGGGGTTGCAGATTCAGTCCTTGGTCAGGGAACTAAGATCCCATATGTGGCATCATGTGGCAGAAAAATAAATAACAATAATAGAAAAGAATAAATCAACCAGGTAAATATAAGACCTATTATGAGAGTAGACCCCCAAAGTGGTTAAAGAAAACACAAATAACAACATTAATATAGCATCAAGAGATATAATACAAAATATATATTAAATATATTTTTAATTTCAAGATAATATGATACAACGTCATATCTATGAACTGGAAAATCAGATAAAATGGTGATTATAAGATACAAATTAACTAAACTGACTCAAGAAGACTTCGTAAATTTATATGGATTCATAAACACAGAAGAAAAAAATTTAAGTACTAAAAACTCTGCTCTCATAGTAAAGGTACCAAGATATTTTTATAAGAAAGCATTACCAAATCCTCAAAGAACAGGTAATTTCTATGCCAAATGAACCAAGCAGCATTCTTCCCAGGAACAGAATAATGGTCAACATTAGAAAATCTACTGATACATATCACTACATTAAGAGATTAAAGGAGGAAAAAAATATAGAAGTTTCTTTAAAAGTATTTGGCACATTTACCATTAGTTCTCAAATTTAAAAAAAAAAAATCTCATTAAGCAAGGCATAGAAGGAAATGACCTGAATTTGATAAAAGACTTCTTCCAGCAACCTATAGAAAATCTTATACTTAATTATGAAACTTAATAGTTATGAATAAGACAAGTACTTCTATCACTAATATTTTTCTACACTGTTAATGACTTCTCATGAGTCCTTGTTTTGAGCATACAGTAATTCATCTGACTGAAGGTGTACAGTTGGTCATGAGGAGCACAGATAGAGAAACTAGTTAGAAAATTCAAACAACAAATGTATACTTTTAATTCTCAAAATTTAGTATCTAAACCTTTTCAGAACTGTTTTCTCTTTATAAGCCTGCTGAAGAAGCTCTAACTTCTCTAAATAGAATTCTCTGCTATAAAAATTCTAAATAAATTCTCTGTTATCTAAAAAATTAAAGAAAATATGCTTTCTTACATATACTGCTTGACAGGAATGTGAGTCAGATGATAATCAGTACAGTAAGAAGCATTTTAGTGCCTCAAGTTCCATAGGAGCTCAGGTCAACTGCACCACAATTCATCTCAACAGACTTAATTTGAGGGAAATGGCATTACAGTAAGTGAACAGAAAATAAGCTCCACAGGCACTGTGCCTTCCACAAAGTGGTCTTCTTTGCTAACAGAGAATGCTGACTACATTTATTTTAATTAAAGTCTGTGACTTGTGTATAAGTAGAAGAACATTTCTTCAGTGCATCAGTTTTACCTGCTTTGGATCTAAACCAAAGGATATAAGGCTAGAAGAAAGACAACTAGACTATTCTATGTCTTTGTGACACAGCACCTCTGAAATAAGTCTTACAAAAATATATACATACAAGGTAAACATTAGCAATACTGGGTTATGACCCAAAGTATAAAATTACTACACATGAGTCAATACTGATATAAATTATTGAACAAAATTATTGAAAAAATAAAGGAAAAAAGACAAATCTACTACAGAGAAGAATTCCAAATAATTTATGTAGATACTCCATCCATAGGGAGGTGCAGCATAACTCTCACCCTAGAAGTGTGGGCTGCACATAGTGACTTTGCAACAAGTATGGTAATAAAAGGGAGAAAGAGTAACTTTACAGTGGAGAAACCTGGTTGATAAACAGTACTTCAGTTAGGTGATCAAGATCAACATTAACAGTGAGGCCAAATTGATAGCATGCATCCTTGATATGATGAGAATGATACTTTATCTTCATGGTCTTCATCCAAAAAACCTAAAACCACAGTCTAATCATAATAAAAATATCAGACAAATCCCAACTGACAACCACTCTATAAAATACCTGTCAGTACTCCTCAAAACTGTCGAGGTTATAAAAAAATAAGAAAGTTTGTAAAGTTTTCCTAGCCACACGAGCCTGAGATGCTATGTCTAAAAGTTATGTGGTGTCCTGGATGGGACCCCAGGGTAGGAAAAGGACATTAGGCAAAAACTAAGGAGATGAGAATAAAGTGTGGACTTTAGATGATAACAATAATATATCAATATTAGTGCCTCAATTGTGACAAATGTACAATACTAATTAGTGTAGGGTGTTAATAATAGGGCAAACTTGATGTGGAGAAATGGTAACTCTACTGTCTCCACAATTTTCCGTAAATCTAAAACTATCCTAAATTTAAAAACTTATTTAAAAACAACAATAATAAAGTACAGAGCAGTGACCTGTCTTCCTTTTTATTTATTTCTCCAACAGCTCCCCGCAAGTGAACTGATAAAGTACAGCTTCAGCACCCACAAAATTAATATTCATTAAATACCCTGATTAATAAATTAGCTGGGTAGAGAATTTTACTTTGGAGATGATTTTTCCACTGAACACAAATCTCCCTTATCTTCTAGCTTCTAGCATTGCTACTTTAATACTGATGTCATTCCAATTCCTAAATTTTTTTTTCTCTCTAACATTTGTAGAGTGCTCTTATTGTCCCTGGGTTCCTGACATTTCATGATGCTATACTGTTTCGTGGGAATTACAATGGAGCCTTCAAACAAAAAAATCATCCCTTTCCATTCTAGGTTGTATATTATTCTGTTGATTTCTTCCCCTTCATTTTCTCTGTTCTCTCTACCTAAGGACACCTATTATTTTAGATTTTGGATGTTCTTATTTGTTACTCTTATTTTACCTTATTTTTCTTGTTTTCCATCTATTTTCTTTTTCTCCACTTTCTGAGACATTTCTCCAACTTTATATTCAACCATTCTTTGAGTTTTTCCAGAACTTTTTGTTTTGTTTCTTGTTTTTACTGTTCTTTTTAAAAATTTAATTATCCTGTTTTTGCTTCATGTATGATATTTCTATTCTCCAATATTTTAATTGCTATGTTTTGAGGTTATCTTATCCCTGAATAGTCTGGTATCTCATGTTTGTTTGTGTCTGTCTTCCATGAAAGAAGGCTTCTTCTGATGCCTGGTAATTGTACATGTCTGCACATATTTAAGACTGGAGAGTCTAAAGTTGATTAGAAAAACTGGAATATTTTTCAGACTTTTTTAAAAAGGAAATCCTGTCACATGCTACAATATGGATTCAGCTTGAGGACACTATAGTAAGTGAATTAAACCAGTCACAAAAAGATGAGAACTGTATGATTCCACTGATAATGAGGTATCTAAAGCAGTCAAACCCAGAAACAGAAAAATGATGGCTGCTAGGGGCTAGGAGGAGAAGGAAGTAGGGAGTTGTTCAGTGGGTACAGAGTTTTAGTTTTGCAAGATGAAAAAGTTCCAGAGGTCTACTGTACACCAATGTGAATGTATTTAATGCTACTAAGCTGTATAGTCAAAAATGACTAAGGTGGCAAATTTTATGTTACCCATTTTTTTTAACCACAATTTAACTTTTTTAAAATGTTGGTTAGAAACTCTGAGCACTAAGGTGGGACCGGTTTGCCATGAGCTTCAGTTCCAAGTGCTAAGACAAATTATTTCAGTGAAGAATCCCTGATGTTAATGTCATAAGAGCTTTCCTCTTGGAGGGCCATGGCCTGCTCAGATTCCAAAGAATGATTGCCCAAATTCCTCTTTACAAAAGGTATGGGGCTGGCTGCCAGCTTTCTGTGAGGTGTGTAGGGAAAGACAGTCAATGATTTCAGCGTTGGGTGTGCAAACTTTAACTCCTTCCTCCCACTTTCAGGGTGCTAAGTCACCTGTCCTCAGTTGTGCTTGGGGTCCTCCAGTGACTTTCTGTGTTACCCTCTCCAGAGACTACATCTTCAGTCTTCCAGAATGTGAGAAGAGCAAGTCATCATACGGGTCTATGGTGTTGGGATAGCAATCTGGCAACAGAACTGGGAGCTTCAAAATCAGACTACTTTCCTTGACCTTACATATGGGTATTAGCTCTAATTCTTGAGTCTCAAAGACACAGTGGTGCAAATCCATCTGTTACTCAACTTTATTGCTGACTTGAAATTCAGTTATCCCAGGTCTGCTTAGTTAATTCCTACTTTTCCATCTACTTACCAACTTCTCAAAGTTTGTTGTTCATTCCTCTCCTGTTCTCTTGTCTTTTTGTGTTTATGCCTTTTAAAACATAGTTACTGTTGTTTTAAAGAGGTTTGGTGTTTGACAAGCAAGTAATGGCTATTGTATATATACAATCCACTATCTTCACCTAGAAAAAAATGGCTTGTTTTCTCCAGTTTCAGATTCAGTTTCCTGTGTTGAGGTGATATAGTGAAAAGAGTAGAAGATTTAGATTAACCTTAGCCAGATTTTGAGTCTGACACTTTTCTTCTTGTTATGTGAGTGCAAGTTAACTTAACTTTTTATTCTCAGTTTTTCTGTTTATAAAATGAAGGTGACAAGTTACAGGTTCATTTTGAGGATAATATGAAAAACATATGAAAAGCATAAGTCAAATAATATATATAATACATATGTGAAAAATCAGATTTGCTTATAATTTCCCTTCCTTGTCCAAGATTAGTTGTTCAAGTGACCTTCCACTAGCAACTGTAACATTTTAATGAGACTTGGTTTCTATAATGACACCTCCAATCAGTTACCAGCCATCCTCTCCAATCTGAGGTCTTGATTCAGTTTTAGTTGGATCTACGTCTTATTTGGATACTATGCCATTTAGCTGCAGTAGGGCAAATTTTAATTGTTTATATTTTTATAAAAATGAACGTATTATTTTTAATCCTTCAATTAAATCTGCTTTTACCTTAATATGACATTATATTTTCAAAATTTCCTTAAAAAATAAAATAAGCTTACGTTAGGTATCAAGATATGGAAGACCACGTATAACTTTAACTGTCTAAGGAGCCCACAGTGTTGTTCATTTCCTTGGGGGTGGAGAGCAGCTGGTTTCTGGCTGCCATATAATTACATTTTCTCCCAACCCACACAGTGATAACAAAACAAAACCATCTGCAGCAAAAGCATGCCAGCATTTTACAATGAACTGGGACTAAGCATGACTCCATTTAGATGATCAACAGATTAAAAAACAGCAGATTCGATTTAATTATTAATTAAATTTACAAATATTTCTTAAGCACCTGTTGTGTTCCAGGATTTGTCCTAAGTACTTGGGATACAGTATTCATAGAAACAGATTTAAATAAAGAATTCTTGCCCTCATAGAGCTTATATTATAGTAGAGAGATAAAACATAGATAAAAATAAGTTATAAAGTATATTTTTTTAATAGAATAGGGAAAGGAGGATCAGAAGAACTATTGGAAGAGAGGTTGCAATTTAAATACAGGAACACTTCATTTTATTGCACTTTGCTTTACTGCACTTCTCACATATTGAATTTTCTACAAATTGAGGGTATGTGGCCGACCTCCATCAAGCAAGTCCATTGGCACCATTTTTCCAAAAGCATTTGCTCACTTCGTGTCTCTGTCACATTTTGGTGATTCCTGCAATACTTGAAACATTTCAAACATTTTCACTTCCTAGGTGGCACTACTGGTAAAGAATCTACCTGCCAGTGTAGGAGATGCAGAAGACTTGGGTTCGATCCTTGCGTCAAGAAGATCCTTTGGAGAAGGGAAAGGCAACCCATTCCAGTATTCTTGCCTGAAAAATCCCATGGACAGAGGAGCCTGGTATTAGGGCTTCCCTGGTGGTTCAGTGGGTAAAGAATCCACCTGCAACGCAGGACACATAGGAGACATGTAGGTTTGATCCCAGGTCAAGGAAGATCCCCTGGAGAAAGGAATGTCTACCTGCTCCAATATTCTTTCCTGAAAAATCCCATGGACAGAGGAGCCTGGTGGGCTACAGTCCAAAGGGTCACAAAGAATCGGACACAATTGAGCAACTAAGCACATACACATACATTATTATCATATTTGTTACAGTGACCTGTGATCAGTGATCTTTAACCTTACTATTGCAGAAAGATTACAACTTACTAGGCTCAGATGATGGTTAGTATTTTTAGTAATAAAAAGTTTTTAATTAAGGTTATTGTTATTGTTATTTAGACATAATGCTATTACACACTTTATAACAGACTACAGTATAGCATAAATGTAACTTCTATATGCACTGGGAAACCAAAAACTCGTGTGACCCACTTCATTGCAATATTCACTTTATTACAGTAGTCTGGAACCCACAAAGGTAGGGCTATAGATTAAACATTTCTAATATATTCTAAGGATCACCACCAAATCGGTTACAGTTGTTTGGCTACAAGTAACAGAAAGCAGCTCTAAACAAAAAATGAATGTGTTAAATGTATATCCGAGAATACACAAAATTGACAGTAAGACTGGAGAAACAAGCTGGAAAAGGTCAAGAATCAGGGCAGTTCCAAAGTAAGTGGATTTAATCAACATTCTTACCACAATACCATCACTGGAATGAACCATCTACCACCTTACGACCTTTCTGCATTTGTCCAATCAATACTGGAAGCTTCACAAGGGTCTGATTAGCCTAGCTAGTAACACATTCCTACTCCTAGTGGGTAGATAATTTTCCAAAGGCAGGAAAATTTCTAGAGGGAGACATAATTCTTCAAAAGGAAATTAGCTGTATACTCTAAGATTCCAAATATATGATATTCTGGAAAAGGCAACAATGTAAGAGTAAAAAGGTCAGTGGTTGGGAAGGCTCAGTGGGAGGAGAGGGCAGGATGAAGAGGCAGACGGCAGAGAAAATACTATGGCACCATAATGATGCATGCATGCTATTATTATACATTTGTCCAAAGCCACCAAATGTACAACACTAAGAGTTAACTGTAATGTTTAACATAGCCTATGGACTTTGGGGTAATTACAGTGTGTCAATGTAGGTTTATCAGCTGTAATAAAATTACCCTCTGGTGGGCAATGTTGGTATCAAGGGAGTCTATGCATATGTGGGGGCAAGGAATAGACAGGAAATCTGTACCCTCCTCTAATTCTGCTGAGAATCTGAAACTGCTATAAGAAATAAACCTTTAATTTAAAAAAAAAAAACACGAAATTAGTGTGCTTATGCTAAAAAAGGGAAATGGGTGATAGGGAACCAAAGCCCAAAATATGTCTACAACCACCAGTGCCAGCTCCTGAGTGTCTACGCACAAACAGCAATCTGGTTGAAAGGAGACAATAGGGTATTTTTTAAATTTTACTTTATTCTTGACTGTGCTGGGTCTTGGTTGCTACAAGAGGGCTTCCTTTAGCTGCGGCGAGTGGGGGCTACTCTCTGGTTGCGGTGGACAGGCTTCTCGTTGCGCTGGCTTCTCTTGCTGCAGAGCGCAGGTTCTAGGCATACAGGCTTCAGCAGTTGTGGCACATGGCCTTAGTGGTTCTGGGGCATGTGGGATCTTCCTGGACCAGGGATCAAACCCGTGTCCCCTTCACTGGCAGGTGGATTCTTATCCACTGAACCACCAGGGAAGCCCAATAGGGTATTTTTTTTATGCTGCATTTCACTAGCCATTGCACAGCTTTGACTTCGATTCTAACTCCATTTGGGTAATCTGAAGGGTTGCTGAAAAGTACTGGCTAATTTAAGTTTCTCCAAGCCACAGCTGGGCCCCCTCTACCACTCACAACCCCAAAGACACCCCCTGATTTGCTATAATACTTTCTTTGACCTTATTCTGGAATCTCCAGCAGGATTAACCAGGGAGGTCCCCACATACAATAACGAGACAACAATGGCATCTAGAAATTAAACCACAAAGTGCATCCTCGACAGAACTAAGCAATGATTAGCCAGTTGGGTGACTCTTTAGGTATTTTTTATTATCCATGAAAGATATAAAAACTTTTCAAAAGAGGACTCTGTTCCACAGAAGCAACAGCATAGATTTTAATCCCCACATAAAAACAGACAAAACAACTACACACATGACACACAAAAAAAACCCATAGACAATATTTATAACAAAGTGTTTTCACTTATCATATTGGCACTGGTTGTATTAGTATTATTATTCTAAGATGTGTGTGTAATAAAGTATAAAACAAGCTAGTAATGAAAGTAGATTGCAATTTTCTCATCTCTCAAGTCATTGACCACCATGATTCCGAATGTCAAAGGAGATAAAGATTTAATATATGAGAATATAAGTAAAAATTTTGTGTTTCCAAATTTGAATTGGAAGGATTAGTATGAACTCATGAGGCTTTTAATCTTTAAATATATATATAGTATGTACTTAGCTATACCTGGCAGTTCAGTGGTAAAGAACGCACCTGCAATGCAACAGATGCAGGTTTGACCCCTGGGTTGGGAAGATCCCCTGGAGAGGAGAATGGCAACCCACTCCAGTATTCTTGCCTGGGAAATGCCAAGGACAGAGGAGCCCAGTAGGCTATAGTCCATGGGGTCGCAAAAGAACTAGACACAACTTAGTGACTAAACAACAAATGACAATATATTAACATATAATATATGTAACATATTAATATGTAGATAATCTAGATTAAACATATATTTATGGATATATTGTGTGCGTGCATATGTTATATACATTTAATTTTTAGCACTGTCAGCTGAAAAGGCCTAAAAATACTGACCAACCCAGCAACGATGAGCATCCCTATTACATAAATGTGGTCTTGAGATTCTACTTCTTGTAAGAGAAAGCAAGGCTTCTTGGAGACACTGCTGATTCCAGGTTAGGAGCAAGAAATGTACCAGGTAAGCCTGGAAAATTCTGTCACCAATAGTAAGGGAGTTATCAATGACTCTTAGGATCATGTCAAAAGAACCTGGAAAACAACCTGAAGACGTTCCCGAAAAGCAGAGTACTTAATAATTATTGGGTGAATAAATGTGCTAGATTTTCATATGTGTATAGATATATTTCTGGGCTTTTAATTTTGTTCTAATCATTGGTTGATCCTTGTACTGATAATTTGTTTTAATTACTATATTAATTATAGTAATATAATTAATTACAAATAATTAATTATGTTATTATTATTCCTCAAAATTTTCTAGACTCGGGATCACAAGTTTCATGGAAAAACCCACTGTTGCCACTGTATATGAGATCAATATTCTAATTACATTTTTCTAATTGCTTTTTGTCTCTGAATAAAATGCCATTAACTGTTCCATAATTTTACTGTATCTAGTAACTTGAATTTTCTTACTGGTTCTAATTTTCTTGGATTATCTAGACAGACAATCATACAGCCTATGAATTCCAACCACTTTGCTTCTTGTTTTCCAGTTCTTATACCTGTTATATTTCTTTCTTATGGCATATAATAGCAGGAGTCTCAGTATAATGTTTATGTAGCAATCATTATTATTACATAATAGTAATACCTCTATTAATTGGTTTTTCCAATGCATTTATATTTTATTTACATATGGATAAGATCTTATATGAAATATATATATATATAAGATTCAAGGATGAGTTTAAGTTGGAATGCTCTAAAATATAAGCAGCCTGTCTTTATCTAAATGTCAAAACCAAGCATCTACCACTAATATCTGGAAGTGCTTGAATGAGCCATTTGATGTCAAAGAATTAACTATTTTTAGATCACAGCTCTTCTGACATGAACTGCAGTTTATCACAGTACAAAAGTTCTGCAATAGGTAGTTCTTTGAGATGCAAATGAAAACATTCTTCAGTCATCCTAAACAAATCCCAAATAAGCAACATGGCTGACGGGCAGAGTGTAGTCTGTTTTCCTTTCAAATATATCACCACTGTGCATGATACTTGCTGTGCATTTGACAGGCTTTTTCAGCTTACGAGGAGCTCCTGGTTTGCAAGTACATCTTATCTGATGTTAATGTCTTTTATTACTGGAGTAAAATTAACTTAGATATGATGCATTGGATCATGATAAGCAGTTGCAAATTCTGCTTGCTTATATTTTATATTCTTATATCTCTGTTCATAATTTTGCTTTCTTGTATTATCCTGTATATTTTGTTTTATTATCAGTTATACAAATATCATAAAATGAGCTTGAGAACAGAAAATTCCTCTTTATTTATTACAATAACTTATATACAGGTGATCTGTATCTTGAGGGTTGTTAGAAGTAACCCTTAAACCATCTATGTATTTTGTATTTTTTTACATGGGGTGATTTTATTTTACTCAATGTTGTTAATGAAACTTGGTCTGTTCTAGTATTCTATTTCTTCTTTACTCCAATTGGAAAACATTTATTTTATTGTTTTAGAAAATTGTTTCTTTAATATAAGGCTTCAAATGCACTGGTAGAAAACTGTTCATGATAATCTCTAATACTTGTTTAAATCCTTTTATCATCAGTAGTTCCCCTTCTCTCTAATATTGTTTTATTCTGCATTCTCTCTTCTGAGTGATATACATCATTTAGTAACCTTAGCAATGCCAAAGGAGAATTAAATTATGAGTCTTTCTCTGAAAAGGTCTTTATTTCACCCTATTTCTTGAATGAAAATTTAGTTTGATATACGATTCTCAGTTGATAGTTTCTCTCAGCCCTTTAAATACACGTTCATTATCTTGGCCTTCTATTTCTGGTAATGTAAAATCTGTTGCCAGTCTAGCTATTGTTCCTTTGTAAGTAATCTCTTTTCTTTCAGGTTGCTTTGTGGGTTTTCTTCTTCGTTTTTGTCAAATTTACAATAACAGCTCTAGTTGAAAGAGAGAAATTTAAAAATTAGGAATATAGAAGCACTATATTCAACCAAAACAAAAGCAGAAAAATTTACAGAACTAACGAAAGGCATTTTCCTTATATCAGAGAAATATAACATCACAACAGAATAGTTGAAAATATATCTACTACAAAGAATAGCCAAAATAAATATATATATCTAAAAGTGAATATAAATTTTAAAAAGAATTTAGCAAGGTCACAAGATACAAAATCAATATTTCTAAATCAATTGCATTTTTATGCAGACACAGTGACAGATTTCATCTACTTGGGCTCCAAAATCACTGTGGATGATGAATGCAGCCATGAAATTAAAAGACACTTGCTCCTTGGAAGAAAAGCTATGAAAAACATAGACAGCATATTAAAAAGCAGAGACAAGGTCCATATAGTCCAAGCTATGGTTTTTCCAGTTATCATACACAGATATGAGAGTTGGACTATAAAGAAGGCTGAGCACTGAAGAATTGATGCTTTCAAACTATGGCACTGGAGAAGACTCTTGAGAGTCCCTTGAACAGCAAGGAGATCAAACCAGTCAATCCTAAAGGAAATCAAACCGAAAATTCATTGGAAGGATTGATGCTGAAGCTGAAGCTCCAATACTCTGGGCACCTGATGCAAAGAGCCAACTCATCAGAAAAGACCCTGACACTGGGAAAGATTGAGAGGAAGAGGAAAAGAGGGCAACAGAAGATGAGATGGTTGGATTGCATCACTGACTCAGTGGACATGAGTTTGAGCAAACTCCAGGAGACAGTGAAAGACAGGGCAGCCTGGTATGCTGCAGTCCATGGGGTCACAAAGAGTCTGCTACAACAGCAACTGAACAATAATGGGCAATAACACTAGCATCAAAAAATATCAAACAAAATCTAATAACAGATAGGGAAGACCTCCATGCAAAAAGTACCATGGGCATGCTTTAGAGTATTTGATATTATAAAGATGTCAATTCTCTCCAAATTGATCTATAGAGTCAATGTAATCCCAATCAAAACGCTACTGCTTAGGTGTAGGCTTGTTGTTTAGTCTTTCAGTTGTAGGCTAGCAGTAGACTAGAGGGCAATTAACTTGATTATAAAATAGCCAAAATCATCTTCAAGAAGATGAACAAAATTGGAGGACTTCATTACCAGATATCAAGACATATTACAAAGCTACAGAAAATAAAATGTTATTGGTACAAGAAGAGACAAATAGACCAGTGGAAAAAACTGAATCCAGAGACAGACCTAGACACTTAATACTGTGGAGAAGAAGTGATCTTATCAATAAATTATTTGAGATCAATTGGTAGGGGGTAAAATGTCAATGCCTACCACATACCACATATATATATATATATATATATATATATCCATTCCAAATGAATCGTAGACCTAAATGTGAAAGGCAAAGCACAAAACCCCAGAAGATTACACAGGAAAATGTGTTCCTGATCTTAGGTCAGGCTAGGATATTTTCCAAAGGAACAGAAAAAGCACTAAGTAGTAAAAAAAAAAAAAGGATCAATAAACTAGACTTAATTTTATTTTATAATTTTTATTCATTTAAGTACACCATTAAGAAAGTAAAAAGACCTGCAAACTTGGGAATGAATTATTATTATTACTATTGCTTTGTTGTTGTATTTCAGTCCTTATTTCTCACGTTCTGCTTTACATAGTTAAATTTTTATTTTTTTAATAACCATGTCAAGCAAAAAGACCTAATCAGACTCTTAATCAGATTCAGAGTTATGTCTGGAATTACTTGGACATTAAAATATATATATATATATATATATATATGTTCATTAAATATGTTTGGGAAGAACCCAGAGAACACAGCAAATATACAGATCACAGTGCTTAAAAACAACAGACACTGAAGCATAAGATACTAAGTTGAGTAACAATCTGAAAAAAAATATCATATTATATTGAAATTCTTTGAATAGAGAAAATACACTGAAGCTTCCAACATGAACCATAAATCAAAAGTTATAAAGACAAATAATGTATATAATAAAGGCACTGGTTTGTGATAGGGCTGCTTCTCATGTGGGTAAACCCTATGAATTCTGCTCCAAAATGAGTATAACAGCAAGGATTTATTTATTTGATGATGATTAAAGATGTTCCCCAGCTGAGATAACTCTACCAGTTAGTAAAAAAAAAAAAATTTCAAAGACAGACACTTCGCATTGTTGAATCTTTTGTAAAAGTAGTTATTTATTATTATTCTAATCAACCATAAGCTACAGAGATGCAGTTAGCTGTAACATATTTTGTTCACAGGGCATAAATCAAACAACAGTAGTTACTGCTAAGAGCTAAATTCTTTATTTTGCTATGTCAAGTGTTTCATAAATTTTACTGAAAAAGATACTCCAAGATAAAAGGCTCTTGTTAAAATTAATTTTTATTTAATATCCATTCTAATTATTACAAATGTAGAAGCAACATGCTGGTATTTCATTATAGTCAAAATTTATATTCCTTGAAGGCCTAGGTATTTCTGGCTAAAAAATATGTGAAATAGTTCTATAACCTGAGACTTTACGATAGAGAAAAATGAATTGACTGAAATTAATTAAACAGCTTTATAAAATATGTATATTCTCTATATATCCCATTTATATATATTCCATATACCTATACTCTCTATACAGAGAAGTCAATGGCACCTCACTCCAGTACTCTTGCCTGGAAAATCCCACGGACGGTGGAGCCTGGTGGGCTGCTGTCTATGGGGTCTCACAGAGTCGGACATGACCGAAGCGGCTTAGCAGCAGCAGCAGCAGCAGCATACTCTCTATATATGGTTTATATATTCAGGAATCAATTACTATGTAAACAATTACACTTGTCTATACAGGCCAACAGTCTCCTAAGCCACCTTGGGAAATCTGAGCAAAAATTTCTTCCAGGTAAAGTGCAACTATTAAATTGCCTTGAAGGAAATCAATATGGTCCTTTCTACTTACCCTCTCTTCCATAGCAACAGAAGCAAGAAACAAAATAAGCCTATTTAATGTGCAAAAGATGTACCTTGCTTTTAAATGTTTCTAGTCTAGAAGAGAAGCCATTTTTATTTCAGCACGTTCAAGTCTTTAAACATTTTCTTACCCTACTCTATATCAGTTTATAGTCTTCATATATCAGACTTGCCAATTACCCTGAATGAACATAAACTACCCCAGTTATTTAAAGTAAAGATAAAAGCAAATACCTTCAGGTCAGACTGCCTACATTCAAATCCTAGCTTCATCACTGCCCAGTCATTTAATGGCATATGTCTTAGTACACTCATCAATAAAACGAAGGCACTAATAATAAATGATAATATCTTTCTCCTAGGTTTGTTATTGCACACTAATCCAGGCTAAACTGGCCATTCAACAATCATCAGGTTCTTTTGGTAAACGATGAAAACCTCCTTGAAACAGACTCCGCAGTTCAAAGTAAAGGGGAGAGATTCCCTGGGGACTTAGGTAAAGAATCCACCTGCCAGTGCAGAAGATACTGGTTTGGTCCCTGATCCAGGAAGATTCCACATGCCGTGGAACAACGAAGGCCATGGGCCAGAACCACTGAGCCTGTGCTCTAGGGTCAGGAAGCTGCAGCTACGAGCCCACGTGCCGCAGCTGCTGAAGTCGCGGTGCCCCAGAGCCCGGGCTGTGCAACAGAGAAACCACAACGAGGAGCCTGCACGCCACAACCAGAGAGTAGCCTCCTCTCCCCACTAGAGAAAAGCCCGCGCAGAAAAGAAGACCCAGCACAGCCAAAAACACTATCAAGAGGAGCACCTTCCCCTTCTCCACAGTGTCCTTCTTGGTGGAATACTAAAATAAAAAGAATTCCTAGGCAAAATTCTGCCAAATGCACCAGCAATTACTGGCAAGCAAACACAAGGATAACCACATAATCTATTGCTTTAAGTTTGAGAAAGACTCACTCTGTGTTCAAGCCCTCCAACGTTCCCCTTGCACAAAAGGTTCACTCTGAGGCCAGAGCAACAAAGTTCTGATGGCAGGACATTACCTGCTCAAGAAAGGCAACAAAGCCCTCCATAAACCAAAGGAATACCACAGTACCACACAGAGCTAAGTCCCCTTGGGACAGAGCATGCAGTCAGCACAGTATGCCAGTTTATCAAAATGTGGAGAAAGTTTGGTTACAAAGATTATAAACTACAGATCTTAAAATGCAAATGAAGAAAAGGAGCTTTATAGTGGGTTATGGAACAGATCCATACAGAATCCTCTATGACTTAATCAGTAAATACTAAGTTGAGGTATATTTTTACTATATTGTAAATGGAAGTTTCTGAAAGTCATGGACCTACCAAAGAGAATTTCAAATGAGGCAGAATAAATATTTATTTGACATTCCCACGTCCTTAGCATCATGCTAAGAGTGATTCAATATACAAAAGAAATATGATATTTTTCCTACTTTCAAAGGGCTTATAATCAAAATGAGGCAAAAACACAAGTGAAGTAATAGCTAAAAACTAATATTGCATGTATACAAAATCTGTGTGCAAAATTTACAAATGCTTTTGAAGACCATGAAGAAAGAAAGCAAAGAAGGTAAAGTTTTCAGGGGAAGTCTCAGGCAAAAGGCAAAATCTGAGCATAAACCTTAAAGAATAGTAGGATTTAGACGGACTGAGGAGCAGGCATTCCCAAATCTGGATTTGATGTTGGAAGAAGTAGGATGATGTCTCACTGGAGTGATTTGAGTTGGGAGGCTCGATATGAATTGGTACATGGTAAGCTGAATCATGACTCACCAAAGAGGATCATGACCTAACCGCTCGAACCTGGTACATATCACCAAACATCACAAAAGGACTTTGCATACGGGACTATGTTAAGGAACTTGAGGTGGGGAGATTATCCTGAACTATCCAGCTGGGCCCAATGTAATCAGGGGTTCTTATAAGAGGGAAGCAAGAGAGTCAGAGCCAGGGACACAGATATGACAAAGTGCCGAGTGATGTGGCACCCTCAGCTAAGGAGTGAGTGCAGTCTCTTGAAGCTGGAAATGGCAAGGAATGGATCCTCCTCTAGACTTTCCAGAAAGGACAAGCCCTGCCAAGCCTTTAATTTTATCCCCATAAGACACACTTTGGATTTCTGACCTCCAGAAGTACAATAGTCTGTGCTGTTTTAAGCCACTGAATTGGTGATAATTCATTACAGCAGTAACAGGAAACTAACACAGGGTAGATGTGATGAAAGCCTGAGGTCAAGAACTCTTGAATTTCCCTGGCTGTGCAGTGGTTAAGACTCCATGCTTCCAATGTAGGGGGTGTGAGTTCAATCCTTCGTTGGGAAACTAAGATCCCACACGCTGTCAAGCATGGCCATAAGCAAAAATCAGGCTAGTTACAACCCTAGGTAAGAGACTCACTAACTGTGAATGAATTGTCAAGGTCCTGTCCCATTCCAATTCCAAAGAAAGGCAATGCCAAAGAATGCTCAAACTACCGCATAATTGCACTCATCTCACATGCTAGTAAAGTAATGCTCAAAATTCTCCAAGCCAAGCTTCAGCAATACGTGAACTGTGAACTCCCTGATGTTCAAGCTGGTTTTAGAAAAGGCAGAGGAACCAGAGATCAAATTGCCAACATCCGCTGGATCATGGAAAAAGCAAGAGAGTTCCAGAAAAACACCTATTTCTGCTTTATTGACTATGCCAAAGCCTTTGACCATGTGGATCACAACAATCTGTGGAAAATTCTGAAAGAGATGGGATACCAGACCACCTGACCTGCCTCTTGAGAAACCTATATGCAGGTTAGGAAGCAACAGTTAGAACTGGACATGGAACAACAGACTGGTTCCAACGAGGAAAAGGAGTACGTCAAGGCTGTATATTGTCACCCTGCTTATTTAACTTATATGCAGAGTACATCATGAGAAACGCTGGACTGGAAGAAACACAAGCTGGAATCAAGATTGCTGGGAGAAACATCAATAACCTCAGATATGCAGATGATACCACCCTTATGGCAGAAAGTGAAGAGGAACTAAAAGGCCTCTTGATGAAAGTGAAAGAGGAAAGCGGAAAAGTTGGCTTAAAGCTCAACATTCAGAAAACAAAGATCATGGCATCCGGTCCCATCACTTCATGGGAAATAGATGGGGAAACAGTGGAAACAGTGGCAGACTTTATTTCTTGGGGCTCCAAAATCAGTGCAGATGGTGACTATAGCCATGAAATTAAAAGACACTCCTTGGAAGAAAAGTTATGACCAACCTAGATAGTATATTCAAAAGCAGAGACATTACTTTGCCAACTAAAGTCCGTCTAGTCAAGGCTATGGTTTTTCCTGTGGTCATGTATGGATGTGAGAGCTGGACTGTGAAGAAGGCTGAGCGCCAAAGAATTGATGCTTTTGAACTGTAGTGATGGAGAAGACTCTTGAGAGTCCCTTGGACTACAAGGAGATCCAACCAGTCCATTCTAAAGGAGATCAGTCCTGGGATTTCTTTGGAAGGAATGATGCTAAAGCTGAAACTCCAGTACTTTGGCCACCTCATGCGAAGAGTTGACTCATTGGAAAAGACTTTGATGCTGGGAAGGATTGGGGGCAGGAGAAGAAGGGGACAACAGAGGATGAGATGGCTGGATGGCATCACAGACTTGATGAACGTGAGTCTGAGTGGAACTCCGGGAGATGGTGATGGACAGGGAGGCCTAGCATGCTGCAATTCAGGGGGTCACAAAGAGTCGGACATGACTGAGCGACTGAACTGAACTGAACTGTCCCATAAAACAAATCTGCAGTTTTTGTGTCTATCTTCTCTCTCAAGGACTGCATTAATATTTGTCCAGAGATTTCTATTTCTACAATAAAGCTGTTGTCTCAAGCTTACTTGCTGCCAGAAAATTCAGAATCCTGATAAGAACCAACTAAAAGCCCATATACATTTAGAACTTGAAATCCTGTTTACAGGAACATGCTTTGGGAAGCTCTCTATTCTTTTAGAGAATTCAGCAGAATCTCGCACTGAGGGGAAATTATGCATGCAGTCCATAATCATGCCAGAGACTTCAAACATGTGACCTAAAAATTTAAGTCCAAAATTATACAATGAGAAGATTTAATTTGCCTTTCACTTACACTCTGTCGTAGTCTAAATTCAAAGAGTCAAAATTTTAGTTACACAAAAATACAAAAATGGAACAGATTTTCATAGCTGAGCCCAAAACTTCAAAAAGACACCAGATCATACGTAAAATGTGGTGATGTTTGCAAATATCTTTATGTAAGATGTGTTATACAATGTGACTTGTTTTCCTGATTACCATAATTACCAAGCCTAGGAAAATATAAACACAAAAATGTAATAGCACCAGAGAACATGAGGATGGTCGGTTTTGGTTGCAGCCTCTAGACGGGGGTAGTCTTACCAATCACCTTCAGTGTGCAATTCAACTTTAATGGTATAAATAGCATGACAAATCTTTCTTCCCATTTGTCCTAGACCCACCAAGAAAGAGGCCCAAATCTAAAGTGAAGGAGACTAGGCAGCACCTTCTAGAGAACACTGGATCTCACTAGGGTAGAATCAGTTTTTGAATGGTAAAGTTTCTAGGGCTCTAGAACTCAAACAACTTAACCCACTGAACCCTACGGTACCATGTTACATGTTTCAGTTAAACCTTGAAACCTGGGCAAAAGTAACTGCTGGCCAGGAGGAGCTAACTGTCTCTGAGTTGAGACAGACATCTCAGGATCACTGAGCACAGAACTGAACATCTTTATGCTCTTTTACTTAACCCACAACTACTCCTTGAACAGTTCTGAGGCGTCCTGAAGTGCTTAAGCGATAGTTTACAGGTAAACTCCTTAGCACAGTGCTTGATACAGAGTAAGTGTTCAATAGACAACAGCAACGTGGAATATGATAATGACAGTGATTACTGGCTTGAAGATAGAGGGTTGTCTGAGCCTGAATAAACTAGACTCCCCTACAACCCACCTCCAAGAGGAAGAGCCTTCAGCCTAAAGGGAAAACTTCCATAACGGCCTTTGGTCCCTGGAACACACTGAGCTCTTTCCTAAACTACCTGCTGCTGCTGCTGCTAAGTCGCTTCAGTCGTGTCCGACTCTGTGCAATCCCATAGATGGTGGCCCACCAGGCTCCGCCACCCCTGGGATTCTCCAGGCAAGAACACTGGAGTGGGTTGCCATTTCCTTCTCCACCTGGTTGCCTTAAATACCATGATGGTTCTGTCACGGCTGTTTCAGGACTTGAGAGTTGGTCCAGTACTGTACAGCACAGGGAACTCTGCTCAATGTTGTGTGGCAGCCTCGCTGGGAGGAGAGTTTGGGAGAGAATGGATACATATATCTACATGGCTGGGTCCTTTTGCTGTCCACCTGAAACTATCACAGATTGTCATTTGGTCCAATGGGCTTCCCTGGTGGCTCAGCTGGGAGAGTCAGCCTGCAATGCAGGAGACCCAGGCTCCATCCCTGGGTTGGGAAGATCCCCTGGAAGAGGAAAGGCAACCCACTCCAGTATTCTTGCCTGGAGAATCCCCATGAAAAGAGAGGAGCCTGGCCGGCTGCAGTCCATTGGGTCGCACAGAGTCGAATACAACTGAGTGACTAACACTTCACTTCACTTATATTCTAATATAAAATTAAGTTTTAAAAAAAAAAAACAGAGTTGGTCCAGGAGAAGCTACCAATTCAACCCTAAAAGGCTGTAAGAACCAACAGGCCTACTTTCTACTTTCTAATCTCTCTCATGTTCACCATAAGCCAATATGTGTGAGAAATTCATGCATGATCCAGATCACTCTTCAAGGGAGAACTTTCTCTTGACCTGTAATCAGAAGACAGTCTCCAACTCTTAGCTCTTTCACATTCTTCCTCCACTCAAGAGAGCTCTCTTACTGTAGATAAGGCCTATTCTGTGGCTGAGCAAAGAGGAAGTATAAAAGCTTGACCATTTTGGCCCAATACAGGACAACTCTGCATCAGTTAGCCTCGAGTTGGCCAAGGTTTTATCAGGCCTGCATCAAAGTCCAAGTATTTTCTCTGTGTCTGCACATTTCCTTCCTCAGGTGTTAATCCTTAATATGTTTTTGCAGCCCAAACTGATTTTCATTGTATAGAAGGCACTGTAAGCGGGGAAAGGAGAGGATGAAATAAAAGACTGTCAGATTCCCAAAGTTGTATAGGCAAGAAACAGGCCAATAAAACTACTCATCTGCAAATACATGCTATCCCTCATGAAGATGGATGACTCCAAGGAGAGAGCTTCAAGTCCAGAGGGTGGAGCTGCGAACCGCAGAGAATTATTCCCAGGCCTTGAAACCTAATTTCATGGATGGATGAATCTGCATGGATGCATTTCGAAGTTGCCTGGGACTAGTGGCTCCTTTATTCCTTCCGTTTTCTCCCCTTTTGAACCAGAATGTTTATATCTATCCCATGCTTATCCCACCATTGTTTTGGAGGAGCAAGTATTAATAATCTGTTTTTCCAATTTCACAGATTCACAAATGGAGATGAATTGTACCTGTGACTACCCAGGACCTCATCCATAACTGATGAGATTTAGGACTTCTGAGCTGATGAGATTTATATGAGGTTTTTGGACTTGGAGTTGATCTGCAATGAGTTGACACTTCTGGAGGTGCTGGTGAATGTATATAACGTGGAACAGAAGTAAATTTGAAGGGGATAGAAGGTAGAACATGATAGAACAGTAGCCCCCAAAGATGTCCCTCTTAGTCCCCAAAACCTACAACTATGTTATAAGAAAAAAAGCCATTCTGTAAAGACAGTTATGCTAAGGATCTTAAAATGGAGAAACTATCTGGACAGACTCATCACAGAGCTCACAGCAGCAATAGAAACTAATACAAGTGCCCACCCAGGACACTTTTGAAAAATTAGCTGGATCTAAGAGCTTTATGTTAAATAGTAGCTTGAGATCAACTGATTTCCAAATATGAATCACCTTTGTTTTTCACAGAACTGACTTTAATCAGTAAAGCATTAAAATTTAACATAACACTCTGGGTACATAGTATTAATTAACAGATTGTATCTGAATAAAGAGTCTATATATATTTGAGACTGCAGTTTCTTACTCCAAGCCAATTCTTGGCACCTTGCCAGCACCATACTACCTCTAGAAAATGGTTAATCACAAATCTTGATGTCTCTACCAAGAGGGTTGGAATCCAGTGTCCAAGTGCAAAGAGGGATCAGAAATCACTGATTCAACAAAGAATCACCGTCAAGTCTTTCCAAGAAAATGGAGGAGCAATTTACCTTCCTGCCCAATCCAGAATACCAAATCAAATGGGAAAAAAAGAAAGTGAAAAAAAGAGTGAGTAACTTTCTTTTTCTAATAGCGTAGGAGAGGGACCTGACATTTGTTTGGATTTTCTTTCCATTCTGAGCAGAAGGTCCTGGCAATAAACAGCTGGAAGCTTGCCCATTATGAACTGTTTGGTTTCTTTTCCCCCTGTTTCATGAGGCCATGGTGATATTATACTCTTGGAATTCCTCCTTTCATCTGCTTCCTTTCCCCTGACAGTTCATAAAGGATGGCCACACTGGGAATGAAAGCTAAGCAGTTACTCTTAAAATATCTAGAGAATTCAGGCTCTGTACACCAGAAAGATAGTTTTTTTCTAAGTTGTAGTAGTTTCAATTTTCTGGGGCAGCACCCAAATTCCCATGTGGTCCTATAAGATCTGATCTAACAACGCCAAGGAAAAAGGTCCACTAACCTGATACAAAAATTGCATATAGGCCTTTTTGTGTTGTTATTCTTAATAAAAACGGTTATCATGTATTGGTTTTATACAAAGGGATAAATTCTCTTTGCACACTCTCTATACACACTCTTGTTTAACTCTCCCCAGAACATTTTAGATATTACTGCCTCTGCTTTATACATAAGAAACTGAAGTTTAAAAAACTTAACAAATGCGTGCTGATCTCTACTATTAATTAGAGAACATAGATGCAGGATTAGAACACTGGTCTAACTAAGCTGAGGATCCATAGGCTTAACCGTTATTTACCTACTGCCTCCCTTCATTTCGGCATGAGAAGCAAGCAGTAAGCTTACGATTTAAAATATTCAATGTGATAATGTTTTATTACATTTATTTGATGGAAAAAGTTCTTCATAATTCCTGCTAACCCCTGACCCTTCTCTGCATCTGGAGCTCTGAAAAATTTGGGCATGTTTATGCCATATGCAATTGTTATGGAAGATTATGTTCTGGTCTTCCTATCAAACCAGACAGACACCACAGGCTTCATGGGAGAGATATTAGATATTGTGATATTTTCTTAAGATGGTGGCCTGCGTGCATCTCTCTCATGAGTATGTCCCAGAGTCCCCAGATTTATAAAGGGTTTTGAAAGGACAAAGTACATGTGCTTTTGTCCCCAAATAGAGCCTGTGAAAGTGGCAAGTTTCCTAGAAAAGTCTTTCAGAAACTTCCATGACAAACACGGCATAGGAGAAGTAGAGCTGAAGTGGCCAAGCAGGGTGAGAAAGCCAGAGTTGGAGAGGACAACCTCTGGGGCCCTTCCCTCATTCCAGGAGGTCTGGCCACCCTGAGGAGAGGCGGCTCTGGAGGGGCCCTGCAGAAGTTTGTCCAACAACATGACTGTCATCTAGAGGACAAACTGACAGGAGAGAAGATAGAAGCTGTCTTTCAGGATGTCTGACTTACAGAGGTGGCAACCAGAGCCAGCCCCTGTCTCACCATCACCACCTCCCACTTACTGACTTTCACTCAGCAGTTCTATTGGATTTAGACCCTGCTGTGCAGATGTAGGTAGGAAAATCCAAAACTGGCTAAGTTTATCTTGAACTGTTTGTCTCAGCACAACATGAGATTATACTGAGTTGAATAATATTTAGTTTCTGATATCTGATAGACAGGGGATTCCCCAGTGGCTCAGCGATAAAAGAATCTACCTGCGATGCAGGAGACAAGGGATTGATCCCTGGGTTGGGAAGATCCCCTGGAGAAGGAAATGGCAACCCACTCCAGTATTCTTGCCTGGGAAATTCCATGGACAGAGGGGCCTGGTGACCTATAGTTCATGGGATTACAAAAGAGTCGGACACAACTTAGCAACTAAACAACAATAGAATGGAAATTCAAAATATAAATTAAATTATGAAGGGTATAAGGAAGGAAAAAAAATAATTTCCCCTCTACCCTTCTGAGGTCCTAGTTGAGATCTCTGTAATAAAAGACAGATTAACAGGAGACAGACAAACAGACATTTATACTCATACACACCTGAGAGATACCAGGGGAAAGCGAGTAACTCCCCGAGATGGCTTAAAACTCAAGATTGAAAGCCCATCTTAACTGGAAAAGGAAGGGGCACGTAAGCTTCCTGGGGCAGAGTAGGTGATTTTTAAGAAAGATGAATGGGCCCTTGAGCCGCCCTTGAAGAACAGATGGGAGGAATAAAAGTTCAAGATAAAGCTTGTCTGGGTGTGGTGCTAGCACTGTGGTAGCGCGGTTTTCCTCAGTGGATGAAACTCTCAGGGAGGGGATTTATGACAGGTGAGTTCCTTTGGGAGGATCTGTCTTTAGGTAGAAAAGGGAGTTAGGAGAAAGCCTCTCCCTGCATTTGCTGCTTTTAAAGTGCCTACAGCTCAAAATAATCAATAAACCAAAGCAGCATATTCTGACATAGATTGTCTTCAACTCCTAAATTCAGAGTTTGGAGCAACATATTCTGCTACCCTGCAGGGGAAAAGATGAGATTTTCTTATACACATGAGCTTGTAACCTAAGAAAGATGCCTTAGTCAAAAATGATCATTAATTAGATCATAAATATAAATTGTGAGAAAATAATGTCTGCGTTTTTATTTTTACTTTTAATGAAAAGTTTCAAGCTACTCACAAAAGTAGAATAATGTAATGAACTCCAGTTCCAGAAATTATCAAGATACTGTCAATCTTATTTCATCTATTATTACACACACGCATAAACGCACACATACGTTACTGTGGAATATTTTATAATGAATCATAGACATATAATTTCAAGCTAAAACTCTTCTGCATGTATCTTTAGTAGGATTTAAAAGGAATTTTTAGTATTACCAAGATACCATTATCACGCCTAGTAAAATTAACAATAGTTCCCTAATGTAACATTTATGCCTGTTCAAATTTCCCTAGTTGTCCCACAAACATCTTTTTCAGGCTGGTTTCGTTGAATCAGGGCCCAAACAAGGTCCACAGACCGCATTGACATAATAGGTCTAAGTCCCTCTTAATGTGTAAAAATTTACTCTCTAAAATCTGTCATTTTTAATTTTCAAATACACAAGTAATCACATCTCTGGACTGAGATGAGCACTAAATTCACAAGCTTACAGGCTGATCTAAATGTGGGCTGGAGTTGTGCTCTAGCTCCAAGACAAACGATTCATCAGAAAGGGGTCTGGCGCCCTCTAATGCTTTTTCAAATTATAACTGTTTCTGATTTTCAAACCAATTAAGAAACAGAAAAATAACCCTGATGATGGAACTATTGTTCCATGCTGTTCAACCTTGCAGCTGCATGTTTCTTATATCATACTACTGTAAGAATGGAATTATTTCTTCCTTTTGATAATGAAAGTTAAGTTACTGAATGCCAACTACAGAGTCAATTCCTCACGATATTTTCTGTTATGGAAGATCATACTTCATCATTCAAAGTAACATTACCATTTACAAAGTACATTTATAGCTGAATATCTTGCTGCTATTTCCCAGATACCCCACTGTTTTAACAGCACCTTTCTTTCAAACTGCTATTGTTTTGTTCTATACATTACTGTATTTGAAGGGTACATAGGAGTTTCTCTAAAGATATAAGACATAAATGTCTTATAGTTGTTTTTGAAGCTGCATAGGATAATAAACTATAGAACAGAAGAAAGAGATACAATGAAAGAAAAACAGATTATTATAACAATCCTTAGAACTGGGAGATAGTAGTAGGCAGCACCAGAAGAGAGAGGTATAGATATTATTTATCAACATGTGCTAAATCAATATATTTGAAAATAATCATTGTTTATACAGTGCTATAATTGATATAAAAAGAGAAACAAACAGAAAGAAAGATACACCTAATCAAGTAAGACTTGTTTGCCTTGAATAATTTTCACATCTATCAGTTAAGTATGTGGATAAGCATGCATTTTCTGCCAAAATGTTAAGCTTTAAACATATTTTTGTTTATGTTTAAAAACTGTCATTGTTCTACCATAAGCCATTCTTTAAAATGCATTACTGAAAGAAGAGCGTAAAGCTGAATTAAAGTGAAAAAGAAGCAAAGCATAAATTATACCCATTCTCTCGAGCATTGAAACATGTATATTACCATGTGTAAAATAGATAACCAGTGCAAGTTCCAAGCATAAAGCAGAGCACTGAAAACCAGTGCTCTGGGACAACCCAGAAGGATGGGATGGGGAGTGAGGTAGGAGGGGGATTCAGGATAGGGGAACACATGTACACCCGTGGCTGATTCATGTTGATGTATGGCAAAAACCACCACAATATTGTAAAGTAATTAGCCTCCAATTAAAATAAATAAATTATACCCATTCTCTTAAATACCAGTTGAACAACCCCCCACAAAGTCCTTCATATAGAAATTCTCAGAGTAGCAGTAACTTAGCTATTCAAGACAGGTCTCTTAAACATGTGAGAAACCTTTTCAACGGTGTCAAGCGAATGCCAAATTTAGGAAAACACTGCCACCTTCAAATTGTTCACAAAAGGCTAAGGTTCAACAACAAAATCCAATATAATTTTGATTAAACACGAATTCAATCTCCAGCCCAGCTCAAACCTGACCTGACTGCAGGCAATGTTGATTTATTCCTCACTCTCCAATGAAGCCTCAGGTTTTATTCTAGGAATGATAGAAACAGGACCAATAGATAATGTTTTTAGTGTTTTCATCACTCTCTATCAGGGTGACCTTGGTTTCAACTGGATAGCTCAGATCTTGGGGAAATGGATGAGTGTCTGATGGTTTTATTTTTGCAATTACACGTTAAAGGGAATGAGAGCAAGACAGTGGATATTCCCACTACAGTTCATTCTGAGGCCAGAATGAGGAATTTCCTCCACAGCTGGGTTCAAAGGAGAGACACAGGACTGGGGTTAGTGGAAGGCTGCCCATGATGGATGGTGAAGTTGCACAGTCATATATCTGGGTACCTTCCCACTCTAGGCCACTCCCCCACTGTCCCACCTAAGCAAAGATCAATGAATGACAAGAAAGTGACATCCCTCAGGTTGCTTCCAGCCCAGTGAAGAACAGCAAGAGGGCCAGCGCTGACCCCATGGAAACTAGGAGAGCCTGGTCCTTCCAGAAGGACCACTTCTGACTCATCCTCCTGACACAATGGGCACATCTCAGGAAAAGAGCTGTCCAGACTATCAGTTCTCATTATCGGGGTAGTTCTGTCCCATTCAGTTCAGTTCAGTCTCTCAGTCGTGTCTGACTCTTTGTGACCCCATGAATCACAGCACGCCAGGTCTCCCTGTCCATCACCATCTCCCAGAGTTCACTCAAACTCACATCCATCAAGTCGGTGATGCCATCCAGCCATCTCATCCTCTGTCGTCCCCTTCTCCTCCTGCCCCTAATCCCTCCCAGCATCAAAGTCTTTTCCAATGAGTCAACTCTTCACATAACGTGGCCAAAGTGCTGGAGTTTCAGCTTTAGCATCATTCCTTCCAAAGAACACCCAGGACTGATCTCCTTTAGGATGGACTGGTTGGATCTCCTTGATATCCAAGGGACTCTCAAGAGTCCTCTCCAACATCACAGTTCAAAAGCATTAATTCTTCAGTGCTCAGCTTTCTTCACAGTCCAGCTCTCACATCCATACATGACCACAGGAAAAACCATAGCCTTGACTAGACAAAACTTTGTTGAAAAAGTAATGTCTCTGCTTTTTAATATGCTGTCTAGGTTGGTCATAACTTTTCTTCCAAGGAGTAAGTGTCTTTTAATTTCATGGCTACAGTCACCATCTGCAGTGATTTTGGAGCCCCAAGAAATAAAGTCCGACACTGTTTCCCCATCTATTTCCCATGAAGTGATGGGACCGGATGCCATGATCTTTGTTTTCTGAATGTTGAGCTTTAAGCCAACTTTTCCGCTTTCCTCTTTCACTTTCATCAAGAGGCCTTTTAGCTCCTCTTCACTTTCTGCCATAAGGGTGGTGTCATCTGCATGTCTGAGGTGATTGCTATTTCTCCCGGCAATCTTGATTCCAGCTTGTGTTTCTTCCAGTCCAGCGTTTCTCATGATGTACTCTGCATATAAGCTAAATAAGCAGGGTGACAATATACAGCCTTGACATACTCCTTTTCCTATTTGGAACCAATCTGTTGTTCCATGTCTAGTTGCTTCCTGACCTGTATATCCCATTAAGTTGCCCTGAACACTGAAACAACTGATGGTACTGAAACATTGTGCCTGGTGAGTGCTAAGGAGCTTCAGTCGTGTCTGACTCTTTGGGACCCTCATGGACTACAGACAGCTAGGCTACTCTGCCCATGGGATTCTCCAGGTATGAATACTGGAGTGGTTGCCATGACCTCCTCCAAGGGATCTTCCCAACCCAGGGATCGAACACACATCTCCCTCTGGCTCCTGCACTACAGGTGGATTTTTTACCTCTAAGCCACCTGGGAAGCCCGACTGAACTTTGCTGCTGCTGCTACTGCTAAGTCGCTTCAGTCGTGTCTGACTCTGTGCGACCCCACAGACAGCAGCCCACCAGGATCCCCCGTCCCTGGGATTCTCCAGGCAAGAACACTGGAGTGGGTTGCCATTTCCTCTCCAATGCATGAAAGTGAAAGTGAAGTCGCTCAGTCGTGTCCAACCTTGACTTCCAGGCAAACACAGGGTTAGATTCCCGCAAGCCTCTGGTCACAACACTTTCATCAACACATCAACACAGAACCTTGTTTTACACGAGCTTCTGCTGAAAGGCACCTAGTTTAATATATGCTATTGATTCATTAACACTGAATTCCTATCCAGTATTTAAGTCATGCCTGAACGAAGTTTATCACGCCTTTTCTCAGTGAAGTCCATGGCAGTCCACGGACACTACACAGCACCACAGCCACTTTAAAAGGCAAAATCACCCCCAAAGAGCACAGACATGTGGAAAACATGGTACTAAATACCATACAGAAGACACCTGCCCACAGTGGCAGAGCTGAAGCGGAAAGCCTGTGGCTACCTCGGCCCCCTCAGCTGGCAACAGGCCGCTAGGGCCACTCAAACTTTGTGAGCTTGCGCTCAAGTTCAGGAATGGGGGTTGCAGATACATTTTATGGCATGGACGAATTTGTAAATACAGAATCCACGAATAATGACAACGGACTGTGTTGTCTGAGAAGAGCAAGCTCCTTTCCTAAAGCAGCTCCCCAGGAGCTGGCCTACCTTGGGCGAAGTGAAGATCGCCGCGTATGACACCAGCCAGCCTTCCTTTTTCAGCCGCAGACACTGCTACAGGACCAGTGATGGGCACTGCTCTTGACCACCTGGATGACAACGGTCGCTCTTACGAAAGAAGGTGGATCAAAATTGGGCCCGCAGGAGAAGACATGGCGGCTTTCACGCACGCGCCCTCGAAAGAATGCGCCTACACGCTGAAACAGACATCGCATCAACGCCAGTTGGCTGGAGACGGAGACGTGTCTGCAGACCAGTGAGCATGCCCCGAGAAACTCTCCCCATCATCAAGGACTCCTTTCCCTAAACCCTCAACACGCTCTGTCACTTGCTATAGCTTGCATTTCCCGAAGTGCAGTGCCTCAGCTTTTCCTGAATACATTCAGTTTCTGGTGATGTGAGTTTGCCTCAGTTTACTTCTCTATTTAGGTTGACACACTGAAATGACAAACCTCTTTTGATAACCAGGATGAATTCCTCTGGCAAATGGGGCGGCCTTACCAGTTGGCTTTGTTTCCAGGTCTGACCCTCCTAGTTGAGAAAGTATCCCTGGGATTTTAGAGTCAGAGACAGTGAAGACCCCAGAAAAAGAAGAAAGGCCTTCTCACAATGGAAAATAATAATAATAAGGATTAGAGTCATTCATTTAAATATTTTAAAAGAGTTCCATTGTATACCCCCATGTGATGGAACAGAATAGATCAGTTTAAAAAGGTTGTAAGCAAGGTTTTCCTGGTGGCTCAGTGGTAAACAATCCTCCTGCCAATGCAGGATACACTTAGTCCAGGAAGACCACACGTGCCTTAGAGAAACTAAGCTTATGTGTCACAACTACTGAGTCAGGGTTCTGGAGCCAGGAAACCCACGACTGTTGAGCTCCAGGTGCTACAACTCCTGAAGCCAGAGTGCCCTAAAGCCCTGTGCTCTGCTTGCAATGAGAAGCCGGTGCACTGCAATGAGGATTACCCCTGCTCTAGAGAAAAAGCTCGCACAGCAAAACCCTGTGCAGCAGCAAAGACCCAACACGGCCAAAATTAAATGTTAAAAAATATTTTGAAGGGGGGTTTAAAGCAGTTTGCTATGTATAGTGGTTGATGACATACAGCTAACTGCAGACATACACTCAGTACTCCCTCTTCACGTGCCCACTTCCCCACTCACAAAAAGAAAAAGAAAAAAAAAATCTGAAGGGAAAATTTGAAAACTACCAGAATCTATTAGCTGGTCCAAGGCCCCTGGAGGCTAAAAGCTGCGAAAGTCCCGTCCCTTAACATAATAGAGCCAGAGCTCAGCTCTCTTAGAGGGTGAGAGTTGGAATCTCCTATTGTTATCAGCCTGGACAGAAACCACTTCCTCTTTCCCTGGGGCTTGGAAAATATTGAGACATTCTGATATTCCCTCCCAAGATTATGCTGTGAAACAATGAATCTTGCTTCAGTTATACATTTGTACCTATGGGGAGACAAAGAGGGCGTTCTCTTTTATAAAAGATATTTTGTAACATCAAGCAGTGCCTTCCCATGCTGCTGTTCAGTCTCTAAGTCAAGTTTGCCTCTTTGGGACCCCATGGACTGCAGACAGCCAGGCTCCCTCTGTACATGGGATTTCCCAGGCAAGAATATTGGAGTGGGTTGCCATTTCCTTCTCCAGGGGATCTTCCCAACCCAGGGATCAAACCCATGTCTCCTGTATGAGCAGGCAGATTCTTTACCACTGAGCCACCTGGAAGTTATTCCTTCCCATGTTCCTCCTATTATAGATAAAGGCTTGAAGCAAAAGCAAATATAAGGAAAACTGTTCCAATCATCTTACTATATTTATTCTGAACCAAGGCAAATTCTTTCATCTGAGTGACAGGTGTGACAGAAATGGGTCTCATTTACTACAGGGAGCCAAGCCTGGGTCAGGAATTTCATTGTATCAGCTCAAAGCCTTATGAGGTCAGAGTTGTTATTCCCATTTTATACATGTGAAAACTGAAGGCCCAAAGTCATCAGTCAGTAAGTAATGTTGCTAAAATTCGATCTTAGACTGTCAAGCTGACCATGCTCTCAGTCTCTGTACTTTTGATTACCAGTAGGAAATACCACGTGCCACATGTGTTCTTCTGACACAGTGCTACTTGTAAGTGATGCCTACTAGCTCTAGCTTATAAAAAGAAAATAAAGAAAAATTTATTCACTTCTCAATATTAGACATTTAAAAAACAGAATATTCGTTAATAGATGACAAACCACTAATCTTTTATGAGCATAAGTAGGCTGTACCTATTAAAAAACACATGGTGTAGATGGATAAGGAGAACATAAGATTAAATGTTGCAATGAAATTACAGGGTAGGACAATTAACACCAGCCAAGCAGTTGAAGGCTCACAAATTCCACTAATTGTTGTAGACACATTAATCTTGTTGTGGCATACAGGGCGGATTGAGGGCATGAGGGTGGGGAGAGCAGAGCCCGAAAGGCCAGTTAGAATATTATAATGGCTCAGGTGTGAGCTCATTACAGTAGAGCCATTGAGAATGGAAAAGAAGAAACAAATGCAAGTGATGGTATGGAGATAGAATCCAAAATGCTTGGTGAGGGATGGGAATTGTGAGCTTTTCAGTCTAACAGGTGCCTTGCCAGGGAAAAAGAAGGTGAGTGAGCTGTCTAACTGGGTTGACATTTTTGATAAACTTCAAACATCTGTCTTCACCAGGAGCAAGTTGTTCCTCCACTCTTCATATACATCCCTGGAAAAGGCTACCACTTTTACATTTATCTTTTTATTCTCCTCAAGAAATTATTTATTTTAAACAAATTTCTCCAACAACAAAAGAATCTTTTTATATTTTATGTCCCTCCACTCACCCCCTCCCTAAAAGTCCCTACTCTTTAAGTTAATCTTCTCATAATATCTGAATCAGTGAGATATTTGTAAGACTAATTTCCTCCCATCCTTAATCCATAGAAAATCAAAAGGAGGTATTAATATTCTACTCGTATTGCTTTCCTCAGAAATATGTTAACTGTGGGATGTTCTTAATATACTTACACAAGTAAGTGAATCTTCATAACTTCTCCAGTGAACTCCTAGAACTGAAAACAGCCAGACACCAGCATAGAGAGACCCAGTGAATCTTCATAACTATCAAATTAAGTCACAAGCAATCTTTGTCTTACTGGTGAACTCTAGTCAGGAGCTAGGCAAATGGAGGGAATTCAGGGAACATGCCTCGTGCCTTCCTGCCAGGGCAATAACTGGCCAAGCTGCTTGAATTTGTCTTGCTAGAATTTCCTATACAAAAGGAAATGAAACAAGAATTAAGGACACATCCTAAAGACAGGGTTAGAGATATTAGCTTTATGATGTTGGCAAGTGGGACAACTATGTAAAAAGCCAGAAAATTCCAATGAACACACGTTTCTAAGACATTTATTTCAGCACAAAATCCTGTACTAAATTCTGTGAGGAAAGCAGAAATTGTTCATATATTTCCTAATTTGTGGAATGCCCACTTTGTGCCAGGCACTCTGTTATAAACAGGGGATAGATAAAGTAGAAAAAGACAAAAATTTCTGCTCTTGGAAATTCCCCGGTGGTCCAGTGGAAGACTCCTTGCTTCCTCTGCAGGGGTCATGGATTCAGTCCCTGGTCAGGGAACTAAGAATCACATGGCATGGCCAAGAAGAAAAATCTTATAAGAAAAACCTATTAAAAGTTTCTAATCCTCAAGGAATCCACCACTATATAGTGGGAAAGGGAGACAAGAAACCAACAAAAAGTACAGTGAAATCCTGTCACAGAGAGGGGAGTATAGAGCGTGCACCAAGGTCCCACATAGAGAGGCCGTGCAAGGATCGGGAGTTTTTGAAGGAAAGCCATGTATATTGGTTTATGGAGCTGCTGTCACAAATTACCACAAAGCTGGTGGCTTAAAACAACAGAAGTTTATTCTCTCACGGTTCTGGAGGCTAGAAGCCTAAAATCAAAGTATTGGCAGGATCACGCGCAGTCTGAAGACTCCAGGGAAGACATCGTCCTCGCCGCGCCCGTTCCTGTGTTCCCTGCCGTCCTTGGCCTTCCTTGCCGCTGCATCGCTCCACCCTCTGCCTTTGTCACAAGAGCACGTTCCCTGTTTCCTCTGAGTCTCTCCCCTGAGTGTCCTCTCCCCCTTCTTACGGGAACACCAGTCACTGGGTTAAGACCTCACTCTTAACTAACCACATCTGCAAAGACCCTGTTTCCAAATAAGGTCATATTCTGAAATTCCAAGAAGACGTGAATTTTGAGGGAATACTACTCAACCCTCTAGACCAGGCAAGAAACGACCTAGGCCTGATCTAAGTTGGTGGCTACATGAATGGAAAGGAGGAGAAATCCAGAATGACTCTTTGTTTTCCAGTTTGAGTAACATGTTGGTGCCAGCTCTGAGATGAGGTATTCCAAGCAGAGGGAGCTTTTCTTGGGCTGTTGGTGTTACCAAGTTCTTAAGATGATAACCACTATTGATTTTTTGTGTGTGTGTGGTTTTTTGTTTGTTTTTTTTTTTTTTTTTTTGCTGTACTGCATGGCTTAGGAAAGTGCCTTAGTTAGCCAACTAGGGATTGAACCCATGGTGTCATCAATGAAAACGTGGAGTCCTAATCACTGGATCACCAGGGAATTTGCTACAACTACTATTCTTGACCATCTCTTGCTTACCATGTTTTCTAAAACTCAAGAACCCTGCAAAATAGGCTTTATTTTCAGATTACAACTGAGAACACTGAAGCTAGAGGGGTGAGGAATTTTTCCAGAACCACTCAGTTTGGAGGAGGTAAAAGATGAAAGGGAAAGGGTGGGTGGAGAATATGGGAAAGTTCCCACTTGAGTTTCCTAAGCCAGCATTCTTACCAGGAAATGGTCCTAGAGTAATGACATTTTGACAGGATAATTACATTCCTTAAACTACTGTCTTTTGGGAGCTCCATACCTTGTCACTAACAAGGTTTAGATGGAGAAATTCTCAAGGCAAATTTGACATTTCCTTCCCTTTACTCCGTTATATGTGAGTTTTCTATAGAAGAATCAAAGAATCCTGTCCCTAAGTTAGAAGTTGTATAGAATAACTAAAGCTGTCAAGATTCAGCCATTTTTTTCATTTTGAAGTATGATTTTATATATGCAAAAGCATTTTTAAGAGCCATCCCGTTAGTCCCTATTTAGGTTATTAGTGGAAATTGATAGATGCTCTGTTCTCAGAGAAAGGCAGTAACATAAAAGCAATACAAAATGCACTATTTGTCCAAGGTTTATTTGTAACTTTTAATTTGTGAATAGCAACATACTTTATAGCTAAATTTTATTATATTGACAGTGTACTCAGAACTTTAACTTCTGAATGGCTAAATGCAGTTAAAAGTCTACAAATTAAAATTCCGTATATTAAATAAAAATTTCATATATGAAAAAGCACAAATAATTCATGATTTGTAAATAGGCATTATTTGGAAAGAAGAAAATACTGGAGTAAAATCTTTACTGATGATTTGGCAGTGTTTGCATTCCTATATTTTATCCAATAAATGACCTTTTTACAAAGCACTAAAAAGAAATCCAGCCATCCCTGAACTTGGCATTCGTCTACCAAACCAAGTACTGTCCTGCTCTCCCTTCTCATCCCTCCACTGAACTAACATCCATCCATAAGCTCTCATCCATAAGCTCTGGGAGTTTCTCCTGACACTTACTCAAAACACAAAGAGAAGGCCAAAAATAATTTTGTGACCTTTTAATGCCATGCTAGACAAGCTCTAATAAGCCCACTTTGGGGTCATCTCCTTGAGGACTGTAAGTTTGTTTCACTTAATATCACAATTGATAAGGGCAATGACATTTTACAACTCTGTAAAATTAGAAGTTTAACTTCTTAAAAAACTGCTAAGGTGTGCTTATTTTCTGTTTAGCTGAGAAAACCACCTTCCAGATCAGGTTTATTGCACTGGCAAGTTTTGTTTCTAATTTAGCAGCTTTAAATTTCATTTCTTATGTTCTTTTTGAATCAGTTTTGTCATCATGCTCATTTACTCCTCAATAATAAGGTAGATGAAACTTTAACACACGTTTTTCCACGAGAATTGAGCTAAAAATTGGGAAATGACTAACATATCATAGGTAAGAACTGACTCTCCAGCTCTACCCCAAGCGCTTCTGTGTGTGTAGCAAGCACTGATGCAGTGGCTTGTTTGCCTTCTTTCTTCGCCAGACTGCATGTTGAATTCTAAAGAGTCAGTGAATGTTTCTGTTAACATCACACTGTTGCTTCCAGAACCCAGAGGACAAGCACAGCAAAAATCCCTGTTTCTTTTTTTTTTCTTTTTTTTTCCTGAGTTTCTTACTCAAATGTTTCCGAGTCCTTTCTCCTACTCTTTTCCTTTGTTCATCATGAGCTGAAACCCACACATCTTTTTAATTTGATAATGGCTCTTAGCACATTCTGCAGCCTCTTTGAAAAGTACCAACTTACTATCTAATTAAATTATAGGTTTTTCTCCCAATGGCCAACACATAGGAGGGTTTAGGCTTGACAACAGAACAGAATTCACATTATCCTCCTAGGCATCAGTAACTTTCAGAAATAAATTTTAATAAAAATCACTACTACCATTTTGAAGATTAAAGAGTCCGTTTTTATTAAGGATAGAAATTGATTACACAAGCATATTATAAGGAGAGTGTCACTAAATGAACTCTAAAATGGACATCAATATGTAAAACACCTGAAACAATAATAATCTTCTCAAACAGAAGATGCAATAATCATACCTGTAAACCAGTTAGCAACATTCAGTCTACCCAGTCAAGGAATGATCATCACTCTGACCCAGCTCGTTGTTGAAAGCCTATTCTATTGGTGTTAAACTTGTGGTAATAATGAAAACCTGTGCAGGTATCAAATATAACTGCACCAGTTATCAATTTATTAACTCTGCTTTAAATTCATCCTCTATGCCTATTCAGTAACAAAAAAATCTGGGCCCTTTAAATATTTCCCCCTTGTAGCTGACAAGATGTTAGGCTTTCTCAGTAGAGGGCGCTGGAGAGGCATTGCGCGAAGAAAGCGTGTTCCTACTTCAGTGGATTAAATTGGCAGGCCCTTCAGAATCCAGCGTTCCCCCCATACCTACCCAGCTTCTTCAGCACAGGCAGCTTCTCCAACGTTAGACTCCTGCAGCACGGGCGGCTGCTCCCGTGTCCAGCCCCTCCAATCCCCCAAAGAAGGCCTCCTCCAACTCAGCAGCTGTAGTACACAGTGGCCAGCAGGAACCCCCAGGCATGTTGTAAGGGCGAGTCCCTGGTCAGACAGCGACTGTGAACAGACTCTTCCAGTACCCTAGAGGATAGATTTCTAGCAAGATCCCCTGGCACAAACCCTCTAGCGAAGTCTGGATTTCAGTTCTGGGGTGCATGGTGGATGAGAGGGGGTTCTTCACTGTGTGCTCTATCTAAACACCTTGTATCTGCTATTTCTATATCTGGTAGAGTTTTCTCTATTTCTTATGAGCCAATCCCTCATTGTCCCAATTCCCTGTCATTGCTAACAATCCTTAAACTTTGCCTGTTCAAATTACTGTGCGCCTCCTCTCTCCTGATTGGACCTAGACTGAGACAATATCCCCAGAAGCAAAATGAAAATCAAACATCTTTTTAAAGATACTTTATTGGGTACTTAATATAAACAGAAGTTTCCCATGACAAAAAGTTTAGCCGTACAGAAAGGAAATAAGACATTTAAAGAAATGGAGATAATTTACATGGTTGGGATTTAGGTAGCTAAGAAAAGGAAAGCACATAGATTTGTCTTAAGCTTTTCTACTGCTACAAACAGTTCAAATCATCATAATCATCTTTGTTTATGTTGAGATGAGCAAGATGTATGTTTTATAATCCTGGGAGGGTCTCTGCAGTGCCCCAGATACTGAAAACTGGCTTAATGCTAAATTAAATGCAGGACAATCACAGACAACCCAATGACTTACAAGTTTTACTTCCCTTCTTCAGTAAAAACTTTTCAAATCCTTCTGTCATCTTTAAGGAAACATTTCTCAAGTGTTTAAGTAGCATTCAGAAGATTATGAAAGGGAGAAGAACAGTTCACTAACCAAGAGCATGGGCAAGTTGCGTTACGTCACTGGGCAACAGTTTCCTCATCTGAGAAAGGGAGATAAAGACAGCGCCTACCTCACAGTGTTCCTGTCGGGACTGAATGAGTCAAGATCCGCAATGCACTTAAACTTGTGCCTAGCAAGTAAGTGTATGCTATTATTCCCATCACCCATGACCCTATTGCTGAAATGCTATTACTTTGACAACTATAAAATAGACACTACATAATCTCAACAAGAGAATCAACATTTTATAGAAGCAGTTAGGCTAAGTAAGTGGCAGGAAAAATGTCCTGTATGTCCAGTAGCCTTATACCAATATGGAATTCAGTCAAGTAGTGACTACCTGCATCAGAAACAATTACTATCTAGGTAGCTTCTCAGGCAAGTTTTGCTAACATTTTAATTCTATTAGTAGTAAACATAAACTTTATAAATGTTAAGTCTATATAACTTTATAAATGTTTAAATATTGTCTATGGCATAATAATCAAAATTCTTATATATTAGAATGAAGGCTCTTTTTAAAATGTATTTATTTTTAATTGAAGGATAATTGCTTTATAATATTGTGTTGGTTTCTGCCATCCATCAACATGAATCAGCCATGGGTATATACATGCCCCTTCCCTCTTGAACCTCCCTCCCACTTCCCACCCCTCGAGGTTGTCACAAAGCCCTAGTTTGAGTTCACTGCAGGCTATTTTTTTCCCTAAGAATTTGGGGTTGCAGAAAAAGTGAGGTTTCCTCAAAGTTTAGTGAGTTCTTTAAGTTCTATACCTTAGATATTATCTTTGGGTTTAACTCTTACTGATGGACAGCTACATAACTTCAGACAAAGGTTTTTACCTTCTCAAATCCTAGTCTCTTCTCCTGTAGCATAAAAGGGCAATGCCTATGATGAAAGATGGTCACAAGAATTAAATGAGGTAGGAGTTCCCTGGCAGTCCAGTGGTTAGGACTTGGCGCTTCCACTGCAGGGGGCCCAGGTTTGATCCCTAGTTGGGGAACTAAGATCCCATAAGCTGTGCAATATAGCCAAAAATAATAATAATAATAAGATAATGTGGGTGAAGCTGGCATCAAGCATGACATCACCACTGCTCAGTAAGGAAGGAATCAATCAGCCCTTCTTGTTACTATTGTTGAGGATTTTATTACCTAACTTTTTGCCTTATTAATTCCATGACCTCTTTTTAAACAAGCATGTGTCAGAAGGAGGTCCTATAACATCAATGTGTGTCTTATAGAAATTAACCAGAACCTGAAGGTAATTAAAACTTAGCTGCTCACATGCCAACTTAATATTTTCTTTCTCTCTGTCTTCCTTTCCCTCTAAAATAAGTGTCTCCTTTCTAAGCTCAAAGTGAAGAGCATGTGAATATTTCTCAATGAACTCTTTTACCTGTTTTTCATTGTCTGACTGAGAACTACCTTGAGCATTCTTTATACAAAGTGTGGTAATTTCACCATCCACTGTCTCTTGACATAGAACATGAAATTTTCTCAGTCTGCTTTCATAAAAGTCTGTCTTCTTTTTCAGGTAAAGGAAAGTATCTGTGTCAAGAACAAGACTTTCTCCTCTTTTCGTAGTCTCAGTTGTCAATGACCTGGGTGGCTTTAAAGAGTGACTACTTCTCCGTGTACTTCCCCTGGGGCTCTGTCTATTCCTATTTTTTTCTAAAAAGAAAACTTGCTTTTAATAGCAAAGATTCTTTGAGCTTCTCAATAGCCAGAAATGTTCCTTGAACGGAGATTCTTCCATTGGCTTCCAAAGGACTTAAGCATAACGTTGGGATTTCCCTTTTCAGGTCCTTTACCAGATTTTCTAGACGGATTTGACTCCGAAAAACAGAAAGATCAAGGACAGCCTTTACAGAGCTGAAGACCTAAAATTAAACAGAGAAGTTAAAACAGCACCACCTAGGGGAAAGACTGCATAAATACATTCTTGTTTTGCCACTTTCTGTCTGCCCAGCAGCAGGCCTAACCAGGCCTCCAAAGCCTCACACAGTTTGGCTTCTTACCCCATAAATGCCCATTAAAGGGCCCCACAACCTATCAAGGCCACAGTGTTCCAATTGAGGTTCACAGTTCCTCACTGGATTCCCCCAGATAGAGTTAATTAAATATTATTTAGAGGCAGAATGTTTTTTTGAATCAAAGTTTTAAGCAGAACACATAGATAAACTGTTCCAGTGGTGCTCCCTAGATAGGGGTCCCTGGAGAGAGCCCTCCCTCCTCATGAGAAGGTCACTGGATGGCTGCAGAGAACCCTACCTTTGTTACAGAATAGTTTTAAATCAGTGCTTTGAATTTTATTTTTTTCCTCTTACTTCCTCCTTAACCTGTGTCTTCAAAGCTCCTTTTTAATGTTTATCCATTGGTTTTTACCCCACAAAATAAGTCTTTAGATAGATGCCAGACATCATCCATGACAGTATAAGAGCTCACTGTCACTTTAAAAAGTATCAAGAGCATCATAGAGAAACAGGAAAACAGAACAAGCAATAACCAAAAGACTTTCAAGAAACAGGTTTGGCCTTTAACATTGACCCAGGTTAAGGACCTTGCACTTTCTTTTTAGAAGTCACGGGGTGAGGGTGCTTTGTGCCTCCTATGCAGGAGAAACTTGGCAGAAAACATGGGATCTAGACAATCAACATGCCTTCAGCATCACACCTACCTTTTCACTGAAATGGGAGACTATGAGTTGAGCAGATCCAGCCATGCTTGCTAGATAGTGTTTCTTTTTCTGACGACATTCTCTGCAACTAAGTGGAAGAGGGGCCATCAGAAAGGTTAGTGGCACAATACAGTAATAATTTTTAACTAATAGTAATAGAGATGTTCAGTTCTTCTAAAATACCTAAGATTTTTTTTTCTGTTTTTCCTCTAAATACAGCATTTAAATCCTTTTTTCTAGTTTAACATATTAAAATTTATACATACATACATATATATATATATATATATATAACACATGTATGTTATGTATGTTACATATGTAACAAACACCTAAAAGTGAATCCACCACCACTCTGTTAATTATGGTCATGAGGAGAGTTCACCTTCCTGAATGCAGGACATCACACTATCCCAGTTGGATTTCCTCTGATTCACTGGCTGACCTGCTCAGTCTCCTTCACCAATTTTCCTTCCCTCTCCCTTCTCTCAAGGCATCGGCATGCACCATCCATGAGGCTAGGGGGTGAACAGCTCCGCAGACCCAACTTCCTCACCTATGTCAGGTGTAGGCCAGGAAGAGGATGGCTCAATGTGACCTCAGACCCAAGCCATATTTCCCCAGTCCAAGTTTCCCATTAAAAAAGCAGTACTTGTTTATGAGGTTATGGATAGCTTTTGTGGGGCTTGTTTCTGTATTTTACAAGTTTTCTACAACAAAATGTATCACCTTTATCTCATGATATAGATGGATATAATATACAGAAATCAAGAAGTCTTTAAGACTTCTTCGGTTACTGACAACTCTATCATACGGCACTTTCACATATGTTCTTCCTAACGCACTATTGGGCCACTTTTATGTTCAAGAATAGAATTGCTGTTTTTAAATTTAAACTTTACAAATCCTATGAATTATTTTGTTGTCGTTTTTGTTGCTGCTGTTGTTTAGTCACTAAGTTGTGTCCTTCTCTTTGTGACCCTGTCCTTCACAGAGTTTGCTCAAACTCATGTCCATCAAGTTGGTGATGCTACCCAACCATCTCATGAATTATTCTACTGAAGTTAAATTTTTAATTTCATTCCAGAAGTATTTCTAAGGTTATAAACATTTGATTTGGAAATACCTGTTTTTTCTTTGAGATGTTACGTATGCAACCCCCTTAGTTCTTGTTGGATATATCACATCTTCAACAACTCCACCCCCATTATCAGTATCTTCAAAGTGAATCTTCACTACTGTGGTCAGTAACTGGTCCTCAAGATCAGTCGGAAGACCAGCAACTACAACTGTTCTTTCAGAAGCTTTGGATTCCTTAACATTCAAAACTGATGCCTGTGAAAGAAACAATACGACACTTTTTAAGTATATGATTCTACTTAATATAGGCAATATTACACACCAGTAGGAAAGGCTGTTTTATTTAACAGCCTTTATTCAATAAAGACCCTCTGGGACTGATCAGATACTTAAAAAGAAAAATATCAAGGAAAGGAACCTGACCTTACAACATATACCATCATAAATGCTATATAAATTTGAGAATTAAAATGGAAAATGTAAAGCCTTTTTTTTAAGAAATGGAAAACACTGCTTAATATTTGTCAGATGTTAGAAAGACCTAAGAATAATTATAATCACAAAGGAAAAAATTAAGAGAGAGTTTTCTAAATCAAATTTTTTTTAAAGTCAAGCTAATCACAAAATGTGGTAGTTTGGAGTTGACTATATAACTTCTTGAACGTACAGTTTCAAGTACATAAGACAATAACAACTATATTTTCTTTTTTTTGGTCAAAATGAGGAAAGTGTCATCATAAAAAATAAATGAAACCCTACCAATAATATTGGGACTGCAATGCAGTAAACCTTACCCTTTCAGCACACATCTAGATACAACCCAACCACTGAGAGCACATGCTATTGCAGACCATGGAACCCTGGACAGAGGATCAGCTGCAAGCAGATCCTTCCCCAAGTTCACTCTCAGTTCAGTTCAGTTCAGTTCAGTCGCTCAGTTGTGTCTGACTCTTTGCAACCCCATGAACTACAGCACACCAGGCTTCCTTATCCATCACCAACTCCCAGAGTTTACCCAAACTCATGTCCACTGAGTCAGTGATGCCATCAAACCAACTCATCCTCTGTCATTCCCTTCTCCTTCTGCCTTCAAACTTTCCCAGCATCAGGGTCTTTTCTAGTGAGTCAGTTCTTCACATTAGGTGGCCAAAGTATTGGAGTTTCAGCTTCAACATCGGTCATTCTAATGAACACCCCAAGACTGATCTCCTTTAGGATTGACTGGTTGGATCTCCTTGCAGTCCAAGGAACTCTCAAGAGTCTTCTCCAACACCACAGTTCAAAAGCATCAATTCTCTGGGGCTCAGCTTTCTTTAGAGTCCAACTCTCACATCCATACATGACCACAGGAAAAACCATAGCCTTGACTAGACGGACCTTAGTCGGCAAAGTAATGACTCTGCTTTTTAATATGCTGTCTAGGCTGGTCTTAACTTTTCTCCAAAGAGTAAGTGTCTTTTAATTTCATGGCTGCAGTCACCATCTGCAGTGATTTTGGAGCCCAAAAAATTAAAGTCTGACACTGTTTCCACTGTTTCCCCATCTATTTGCCAGGAAGTGATGGGACCAGTTACCATGATCTTAGTTTTCTGAATGTTGAGCTTTAAGCCAACTTTTTCACTCTCCTCTTTCACTTTCATCAGGAGACTCCTTAGTTCTTCTTCACTTTCTGCCATAAGGGTGGTGTCATGTGCGTAGCTGAGGTTACTAATATTTCTCCTGGCAATCTTGATTCCAGCTTGTGCTTCTTCCAGCCCAGGATTTCTCATGATGTACTCTGCATATAAGTTAAATAAGCAGGGTGACAATATATACCCTTGACAGACTCCTTTTCCTATTTGGAACCAGTCTGTTGTTCCATGTCCATTTCTAACTGTTGCTTTCTGACCTGCATACAGGTTTCTCAAGAGGCAGGTCAGGTGGTCTGGTATTCCCATCTCTTTCAGAATTTTCCACAGTTTATTGTGATCCACACAGTCAAAGGCTTTGGCATAGTCAATAAAGCAGAAATAGATGATTTTCTGGAACTCTCTTGCTTTTTCCATGATCCAGCGGATGTTGGCAATTTGATCTCTGGTTCTTCTGCCTTTTCTAAAACCAGCTTGAACATCAAGGAGTTCACGGTTCACGTACTGCTGAAGCCTGGCTTGGAGAATTTTGAGCATTACTTTACTAGCGTGTGAGATGAGTGCAACTGTGCGGTAGTTTGAGCATTCTTTGGTATTGTCTTTCTTTGGGATTGGAATGAAAACTGACCTTTTCCAGTCCTGTGGCCACTGCTGAGTTTTCCAAATTTGCTGGCATATTGAGTGCAGCACTTCCACAGCATCATCTTCTGGGATTTGAAAGAGCTCAACTGGAATGCCATCACCTCCACTAGCTTTGTTCGTAGTGATGCTTCCTAAGGCCCACTTGACTTCACATTCCAGGATATCTGGCTCTAGGTGAGTGATCACACCCTCGTGATTATCTGGGTCATGAAGATCTTTTTTGTACAGTTCTTCTATGTGTTCTTGCCGCCTCTTTTTAACATCTTCTGCTTCTGTTAGGTCCATACCATTTCTGTCCTTTATTGAGCCCATCTTGCATGAAATGTTCCCTTGGTATGTCTAATTTTCTTGAAGAGATCTCTAGTCTTTCCCATTCTATTGTCTTCCTCTATTTCTTCATCACTGAGGAAGACTTTCTTATCTCTCCTTGCTATTCTTTGGAACTCTGCATTCAGATGGGTCTATCTTTCCTTTTCCCCTTGGCTTTTCACTTGCCTTCTTTTCACAGCTGTTTGTAAGGCCTCCCCAGACAGCCATTTTGCCTTTTGCATTTCTTTTTCTTGGGGATGGTCTTGGTCCCTGTCTCCTGTACAATGTCACAAACCTCCGTCCATAGTTCATCAGGCCCTCTGTCTGTCAGATCCAGCTGCTTAAATCTATTTCTCACTTCCACTGCATAATGATAAGGGGTTATGATTACAACACACTCTCTCTTAACGTCTTATATTAGTGCTTTCGTTTGTTCCCCAGCTCGTTTAGGGAGCGGGCCTATCAGCGTCTCCCAGTGCTTGCACAGGTAGTCCAGCCTGACTGCATCAGAACCCGGATATAATCTATCCCTGAATTTTCCCAAGGAGGACAGTATGTCTCACGGGTCCAAGTCATGGTTGATCAATCACAAAGATGTTTTGTTTTCAGTTCAGAGGACTCTGTATGCTCAGAGTCAGACTTTACTGGCGATCGGCAAACTGCTTCTGACCTCCCCGGTAAGGAAAACAGTCCAAGCACACACACAACGTCCTATCCCAAAAGTACATTAAAGTGAAAATAGAATTAAAAAGAGAATAAACCCAGTTAAGGGGCGCAATCAGCAGCACAGGAGAGAGTCCAACAAATTTCTTGAAGACTGGAAAGACATAAGAGTATGTGGAAGGATATGAGAGGGGAAACCCAGAGTAAAGAAGTGCGGGCTGCAAAGGAAGGGAACAGCCTTCCTGGCAGAAGCTCAGAAATTTAAAAGGGACCAAAACCAAAATGATTAGTTGGAAAGCTAGCAGCAAGACAAAACTAAATGAACGTTCTAGGGAGAATCTGACTTGCTAGTATGGGTGCTGGCACCCCAGAGCAAACACCCCTCCCCCACTTTCTGGTATTTGAAAAAGCCCAAGCCTAAAGATCATCAGAAAATTCAAGCATGGCATGTTTGGAATAAATTACAGACTACAAATAAAGACTCTATTTGACACAGCTGTTAGGAATATTTTTTTGTAACTGGAAAAAGGAAAAATACACATGACATTGGACCAAAAGGAGAAAAAGTAATACAGGATCTATTAGTCCCTGCTGTAAGCAATACTTAATGTTTGCATGACATGAACACTCTCATAAACTTTTAGATGAATTCTGTAAAAATCTTCAAAATTACCAAAGACTTAAATGTGATTACAGAAGAATATGGAATCATTCAACCCTGAAGGTAAAACTAACAGAAGTTGAGAAAAAAAGAAAAATCTAACTTATATTACAGAAAATCATCTAAATACTATCAAGATCTTAAGTGTTTTATGAAAGAAACACAAATAGTCCATAGGAGAATTTAAAATACTATTAAAACTTCCAAACTTGGAAGAAGGGAAAAGCCAGAGTTCACTTCAGTGAAATCGTCATTTATCACAACAGGAATTCAACAGAAAATGACTGAAGCCAATGATAACTGATCTCTTAGTATCTCCTTTGACATTTCAGCCTGTAGTTATTAAAATAGGGTGGCAAAAATGTACCTGCCTTTCTTATAATACATAATATCTTGTCAATCAGTTGATCAATTAATACAGTATTAACTAAGCATGTGCTCTATCCCTGGCAATATGTTGGGTACCAAAGATGACACACACAAGATATAAAACACCCGTTACCCTGAAATTGTTCCACCATAAAAATTTACTGAACATTTATTATGTGTGGGGCACCTGGACAGGCTTTAGGATTACCAAAACACACACGAAGGGGACATCCCTTTAGCAGTGCTTGGTAGACACGAAAAGAGAAAGGTCTTCTTTCCAAGAACAGACCAACAACCAAAAATGTGAGAAGGATACAAGACCATTCACAAGAAATTGCTAAAACAAACAATAGAAGCCATTCAGAATTAGGAAGCAAGATTAATGCTGGCTAAAGCAGTCAAAGGCTTCATGAAAGAGAGATCTTGATGGCTGAGGTCAAATTTAATTAAAAATGCAAACAGAGCTCACAGCAAAACAAAGGGACAGAGGCGTGGAGGATGCAAATAGCTTCTGTTGAGACAAAGAAAGCAAAGGTCTTTCGTGTCTCCTAAAAGGGAAATTCATAATTGACTCTGTTATGTTAGGTACTTTCAATGGAGCGAAACAGTTTCTTAAAATATTTGGGAACAACTAGATTGCACAGGAGACAGGAAAAATATAAAAATGTCTTCCTGCATCCTAGCCCCAAGTGTAAGATGTAATTATCTCAAAATAGTTCTAGAAGAGGGGAAAAAAAATGACAGACTATTCAGACATTCAGGGAATCTTGTTTCATACAAGATTTGTCTTGACTTACTGTGCATCTGGCTCTAACAGTCCGTGGTTAAAGTGGTTAATGAATAAGCATCCTTTTTGTCCTTCATCAATATCAAAGAAAACCTTTCAATGTAAATTCAGAGAATCTTCTTCGCGACTACCTTCAGCAATACTAGTGTCATATTTCTTCATTCAACAAATGTCTAAAATTTATCTTTGAAATCAACAGACCGCTATTCATCTCTTCTATCCACCATTAAGAAGAAAAAGAGAGGTCTTGGAGATGGCCCTTTCAACAGTTGTCACAAGGAGATAACGATTTTTTTGAAATAAGAGCAACGTTCTGACCAGGAGGTATCAAGGTGATGGCATTTTCCCTGTATCAGTGATAACGTTTTAAGAGACTTTTGACCATCTGATCAGAAAGCAAAAAGATATAAAGAAAAACTGAATTTATTTTTGTAAGGAAAGCACTGCTGCTGCTGCTAAGTCGCTACAGTCGTGTCCGACTCTGTGCGACCCCAGAGACGGCAGCCCACCAGGCTCCCTCGTCCCTTCGTTTACTTACATTTCTTTTCTTAAAATTGGTTTCATTCACGTTGCCTTTACCGTCCCCGGTAAACAAAATCACACTTGAAACTCACAACTGCTTTGGCGTTTCTCACCTGAAATGGAAGGCCCCTGCCACTGTTTTCAGGCGCTTGATGGAAAAAAAGGAGCCCGCCTGCTTAGTCGCTCCGTCTCGTCCCGCTCTGTGGGACCCCCGGACTGCAGACCTCCAGGCTCCTTTCTGTCTATGGGATTTCCCAGGCGAGAACGCCCGAGTGGGTTGCCATGGCCTCCTCCAGGGTATTTTCCCCACCCGATGGAAAGAACACGGAAGTCTAAATCTTAAATTTGCTAACAATTCTTGCGAGGCATCAAAGATGGTGACAGCACAAAGCCCTTTGTGTCTAGAGAAAGAACTAAGGCCACAAGAGAACAAACTTCCCGCTAAGACACCAGGCTGCTTGCCCTACTTTGTCCTTGGCTCCAACCCTTTTGGCTGGCCCTTCATCAAAGGAAACGGTGGCCTCCATTTCTGGGCAATGCTCTGCGCTCCTGTTCCCCCAAAGCGTGGGAGGGCAGCAGTTAGCCCTGACACTGCCACCCCTCGACCAAACGGCTGCGTCCCGGTCAGCCGGGCACTCGGTGCAGAAGGCGGCCGCGGCGATGCGCGCCTTCGGAGCTGGCCGCGCGGCCGCGGTCGATTTCAGGAGCGCGCCCAACTGCCCCCCCCGCCCCCTACCCCGGCAGGTGCGGAAAGGCTGGGCTGGGTTTGCCTCTGGGGTCCCTCCTCGCGCCTCCCCCGGTCACCCCCCACTCACGCCCGTCCTCCGGATCTTGGGGAGCGGATGACGGCACGGGGACCACTCCGCCCTGCAAAACCCAAAACAAAAGCCACTTGCCATGGCGGAGGAAAGACTCGCCTTCGGCGGCCGGCGGGGCACAGAGCTGGGGAGCCTGGGCGGGCGAACAGGTTTCGGTTTCGGTTTTCTGTTCCCGCTCTCTTGGAGACCGCCCCTCCACCCCACCCCCGCGGTTCTGCGGCCTGGAGGCCTCGGGAGGGGAGCAGCGACCTGGGACAGTGGCTGTCAGGACGCCCCCGGTAGTTTTGCAACTTTTGAAACCAAACTGGAGAGAGGCCAGAGGATTCCCCGGTGGGAGTGCGGAGATTCTCCCCGCGGCTGTGTCCTGTGCGCAGTAGAATCGGAATGATCCTTCTTTACGCCCTCATTATCACCCTAGCCCTGTTCCCACCACGCCGTGCTTGTTTCTCCTCTTGTCACCTACCCAGGGCCAGTAGCCAGGTGCGCAGGGCGCAGGATGGACGGCTCACTGTCCCTGCCAAAAAGAGCTCACCACCCTGTCCACCCTGTGCTCAGATTCCTCAGCCAGACACCTACTGGGACACAGGGAATCTATATACATAGCTTCAGAGTCAAAGAGAGCATGAGTAAGAAAAGCAGGCGGCTGACTAGTATGCAGAAATCCAATTCCACGACTAAGAAATACAAGCTGATATCAGAACAAGCTCCCTTTCTCTGAGGATTAGATTGGCAAAAATTTTAAAGTGTTGGTAATACCCATTGTTGGCCAGTGCGGGAAGCATCAGTGTTGCTGCAACTGTAGACAGGTATAAACTTTTTAAGGATTTTGGCCGCTCTCAAAAATGTAAAGTGCAAAATTTTTAAAAAAGTTAAAATGCATAAATCCTTAGAATTAGCAACTCCATTTTCAGAACTGAACTGAAGTTACCGTGCACAAGAATAACTAAGATATTGTACAGAAATTTTAACTGCGCATTGCTTAAAATACAATTTTTTTTTCAGACACTGGAATCCACCCAGTTTAACCAAGAATATAGCTATTTATTATATGGCCAATGGCACATTTAATGAGCCAGGCCTATGGCTATGAAGATTTTAAAACGGTGAGGTAAATCTATGTGCAATTCCCCAATTTATATTTTATATTCAGATCCCTTCACTTAAAAGCCCACTCTAATGTCCGATAAGCATGTAAAATTTAATGAGAACTTCCTCCCATTCTTCCCTCTTGTAAACTGCACTAGCACCCACCAAGGAGCTTAAATTCAAGACTCACTTGTCTTCCTTAATCCCTCTTTTCCCAGCTGGGTTAGTACGTTCCATTAACTGCACACTCTCCAACTTTATTTCTACCACCCAAATCAACCCAGCCTTTCAGCCTTATTCCCCTTCAATTCATTCTGGATACCACACCCAGAAAGATATTTTTAAATGGACATCAGGTTTGATCACTGTTCAACACTTCATTGTTTTTCCATTGCACTTTGAATAAGATTTACATCCCCACCAAGGGGGTTTCCTGGCCCTGCTTCTACTTCTTGGCCTTGTTGGCTCCTCCCTGATATTCACTTAACTGCCTCACTGCCTTCACTGAAGCCTTAGCTCAAATGAGCCCTCTTCAGAGAGACTCTGATCACCGAGTCCAAATTTGTCCCCCCAGTTATCATTGCATCTTTTTTTTTTTCTCAGATTCCGCCACCGGAAAGAGAGCTCATTGCATCTTAATAACACTCACCTCTTTCTAAAACTGTCTTCATACCTTCATTTCTTTTTCTTAACCCATCACCTGCATAGTAGGGTAGTAGGAAGGGGGACCCCTTCAGGGTAGGAGAGTGGGCTTTTGTCTAACACTCAGAAATGAACTGTCCAAGGAGACACACGTGCTGGCAGAACAAGAGATTTTTGGGAGAAGGGGCAGTGGGGTGGACAGCGAGAGGGTAAGGGAATCCAGGAGAATCACTCTGCCGTGTGGCTGACAGGCTCAGGTTTTATGGTGATGGGATTAGTTTCCAGGCTCTCTGGCCAATCATTCTGACTTAGGGTCCTTGCTGTGCATTGCTCAGCCAAGCTGAAATCCAGCAAGAAGGATTCTGGGAGACTGGTAGGACATATGGGCTGGCATCTCCTCTCTCCTTTTGGCCTATCCTGAATTCTTCCGGTGGGTAGTAGCTTGTTAGTTATGATAACTCAAGCAAGTGCCTACTATCAGGCCTGGCCAGGGTGGGCAGTTTTGCTCAATGGTTTCCCTAACAGTAGTACTGCTCGCCAGTATTCTGCTTCTCCTCAATTAAATTTCATGTGGGAGGACTGGCCTTTTCCCTTTGATGCTAGACATGGTCATATGATTCTTTCAGCAGAGAAATGTAAGGAGAATTGATATGTCTCTTATTTGGATGGGAGAATTTCACTGCTTTAGCCCAAGAGCCGCCAATGCTCTCTTTGCCTTGGTGCTTATAGAAGCATGTATTGAAAGGAACATGTGTCAGTGAGCCAACACATAGAACACAGCTGCAAGAGGGAGTTGCCTGAACCCATAACAAAATTTACATGATTATGAAATAACTTTGATGTTTAAAACCACTGAGCCTTTTTCAGCAATATCACCTAGCATACTCTGACTAATATATTGAAGACACTAGAATAAAAGAACACCATGAAAATATCTGCAAATCACACATCTGGTAAGGGATTTGTGTTCAGAATACACAAAGAACTCTTACAACTCAAAAATAAGATAACTCCCTTTAAAATGGACAAAAATTGAATAGACATTTTGTCAAAGAAGATACATGAATGACTAATAGGCACATGAAAATGTGCTCAACATCATTAGTCATTAAAGAAATGCAGATTAAAACAATGAAATGTCACTCCATACTGACTGTAATCAAAAAGACAGATAACAGCAAATGTTAAGAATGTGGAGAAATGAGAACTCTCATGCACTGCTGGTGGGGAAGGAAAATGTTACAGCCATCGTTTAATATAGTTGATCAGTTTTTCAAAAGTTAAGCATAAATTTACCATGTGACCAAGAAAATTCACTCCTGAATAATCCCCCAAGAAAAATGAAAACATGAAAACACTTAAAAGCAAAAATTCATAACATTATACATAATAGCCAAGAGGCAGAAATAACCCAAATGGCCATCAATCGCTTAATAGATAAATAAAATGCATTATGTTGAGGGAGATATATATATATATATATATATATATATATATATATATACACACACAAGGTAATACTGCTTGGAAATAAAAAGGAATGAAATACTGATGATACATGCTATAACAAGGATGAAGCTCAAAAAAATCCTGCTAAGTACAAAAGCACTAGACACACAGTGCCACACTTAACCAGAAAAGACAACTATGTGAGGAGAGAAAGTAGAAAAGCAGTGCCTTGTGCTGGAGGTGGAAACAAAGATTAACTGTAGATGGACATGAACACCATAATCCAAGTTGTGATCCTTCCTCTCCAGGGAATAATGAGAGATCTCAGAATAGAGTCAACAATGCAGGGCTAACTCACCTGTGGAATCAAACCTGGCCTAGACTGACCCTTAACATTTTATGTGCCAACTATTCCAAACTTACATGTGCTTATAGCATTCCAGATACACTACCCCGCAAAATGACTCCTTGGCATATTGAATATTCCAAACTGAAGGAAATAGGAGGTACTAGAAGGACTTTCTGAAGTTCTCCCAAGTTCAGTTCAGTTCAGTCTCTCTGTCATGTCCGACTCTTTGTGACCCCATGAATCGCAGCATGCCAGGCCTCCTTGTCCATCACCATCTCTCGGAGTTCACTCAGACTCACATCCATCGAGTCCGTGATTTCATCCAGTCATCTCATCCTCTGTCATCCCCTTCTCCTCCTGCCCCCAATCCCTCTCGGCATCAAAGTCTTTTCCAGTGAGTCAACTCTTCGCATAAGGTGGCCAAAGTACTGGAGTTTCAGCTTTAGCATCATTCCTTCCAAAGAAATCCCAGGGCTAATCTCCTTCAGAATGGACTGGTTGGATCTCCTTGCAGTCCAAGGGACTCTCAAGAGTCTTCTCCAACACCACACTTCAAAAGCATCAATTCTTCGGCGCTCAGCCTTCTTCACAGTCCAACTCTCACATCCATACATGACCTCAGGAAAAACGATAGCCTTGACTAGACGGACCTTAGTCAGCAAAGTAACGTCTCTGCTTTTGAATATGCTATCTAGGTTGCTCATAACTTTCCTTCCAAGGAGTAAGCGTCTTTTAATTTCACAGCTGCAATCACCATCTGCAGTGATTTTGGAGCCCCCAAAAATAAAGTCTGACACTGTTTCCACTGTTTCCCCATCTATTTCCCATGAAGTGATGGGACCGGATGCCATGATCTTCATTTTCTGAATGTTGAGCTTTAAACCAACTTTTTCACTCTCCTCTTTCACTTTCATCAAGAGGCTTTTTAGTTCCTCTTCACTTTCTGCCATAAGCGTGGTGTCATCTGTGTAGCTGAGGTTATTGATATTTCTCCCAGCAATCTTGATTCCAGCTTGTGTTTTTTCCAGTCCAGCATTTCTCATGATGTACTCTGCATATAAGTTAAATAAGCAGGGTGACAGTATACAGCCTTGACGTACTCCTTTTCCTCGTTGGAACCAGTCTGTTGTTCCATGTCCAGTTCTAACTGTTGCTTTCTGACCTGCATACAGGTTTCTCAAGAGGCAGGTCAGGTGGTCTGGTATTCCCATCTCTTTCAGAATTTTCCACAGTTGATTGTGATCCACACAGTCAAAGGCTTTGGCATAGTCAATAAGGCAGAAATAGATTTTTTTTCTGGAACTCTCTTGCTTTTTCCATGATCCAGCGGATGTTGGCAATTTGATCTCTGGTTCCTCTGCCTTTTCTAAAACCAGCTTGAACATCAGGGAGTTCACGGTTCACGTATTGCTGAAGCCTGGCTTGGAGAATTTTGAGCATTACTTTACTAGCATGTGAGATGAGTGCAATTGTGCGGTAGTTTGAGCATTCTTTGGCATTGTCTTTCTTTGGAATTGGAATGAAACCTGACCTTTTCCAGTCCTGTGGCCACTGCAGAGTTTTCCAAATTTGCTGACATATTGAGAGTAGCACTTTCACAGCATCATCTTTCAGGATTTGAAATAGCTCAACTGGAATTCCATCACCTCCACTAGCTTTGTTCATAGTGATGCTGTCTAAGGCCCACTTGACTTCTAAGGCCCACCTTCCAGGATGTCTGGCTCTAGATTAGTGATCACACCATTGTGATTATCCAGGTCATGAAGATCTTTTTTGTACAGTTCTTCTGTGTATTCTTGCCACCTCTTATTAATATCTTCTGCTTCTGTTAGGTCCATACCATTTCTGTCCTTCATCGAGCCCATCTTTGCAAGAAATGTTCCCTTGGTATGTCTAATTTTCTTGAAGAGATCTCTTGTCTTTCCCATTCTGTTCTTTTCCTCTATTTCTTTGCACTGATCAATGAAGAGGGCTTTCTTATCTCTTCTTGCTATTCTTTGGAACTCTGCATTCAGATGCTTATATCTTTCCTTTTCTCCTTTGCTTTTCACCTCTCTTCTTTTCACAGCTATTTGCAAGGCCTCCCCAGACAGCCATTTTGCTTTTTTGCATTTCGTACTCTCCCTGTACCCATGGGAAAGGAACATCCTGCTCTCCAGAGACAGAGAGATACAGAGAGGAGTCTGAGTGAATAGGCCTAAGCTGGGAAAGACTGAAGGCAGGAGGAGAAGGGGGACAACAGAGGATGAGTTGGTTGGATGGGATCACCGACTTAGTGGACATGGGTTTGGGTCAACTCAGGCAATTGGTGATGGACAGGGAGGCTTGCATGCTGCAGTTCATGGGGTCGCAAAGAGTTGGACACAACTGAGCGACTGAACTGAACTGAAGCTCCCCTCCATTTATTATACTTAGCTGTGTTGTTGTTTAGTCGTTAAGTCCTGTCTGACTCTTTATGACCCCATGGACTTAGCCTGCCAGGCTCCTCTGTTTATGGGATTTTCCAGACAAGAATACTGGAGTGCTTTGCCATTCCTTCTCTAACGGATCTTCCCCACCCAGGGACTGAACCCTTGTCTCCTACACTGGCAGGCAGATTCTTTACTGCTGAGCCAGTGGGGAAGCACACTTAGCTGATACTCTGTATCCTATCATTGCCCTCCTTCTACAACATCACTCTTCTACTCTAGCAAGGAGACACTCACGTGTAACCATTTCTTCTGGTCTTAATTTCCTTGTGAAGGTTCCCATGTCACATAAAACTGATATTAAATAAATGTGTATACTTTTCTTCTTTTAATGTGTCTTTGTCAATTTAATTTCCATATCCAGCCAGGCACCCTAAGAGGCTTAAGGAAAACTTGTTTCTCCCACACCGTGCCAGAGTGCCAGACTGTCTCTGAGGAAGCATGATTCCAAATGTGGCCAAAATAATCCTGGCAGTTTATTACTAAAACTACATTCAAAAGAAAAACATTTAACCTCTTATAGGCCCAGTTAGAAAGCCTCCTATCTCAGTATATTTTTCCTCTCACAGCCTAAGTAAAATCAAGTTGGCTGACATTTTTCTGAATGTTTTTAATCTGTGATACCAGAAAAACAAAAACAAAGCCTATTACTAGATATGTCACCTGTATCTTGATAGTTACTTATCTTCTTAAGATGTGGTATTCATTGTAAAGATTTCCAAAGACAGGATGGAAAGAAAGTTATTTTTAAAGGTGTAGCAGTCAGTGCTGAAATGCAGCAGTGGGATAGTGCTTCGTTGCACAATTTATACAAGTATAGACTGATGCCTACCTTTCCAGAAAGCAATTGTAGCCATAAGTTAAGATCAACATATCAACCTAATAAGTATCACCTTGAAATAAGGTCAGCAATGCAGAAAGATATTGTGTAACGAGATATACAAGGGTTTATGTACAACTTACCACTTCTAAGTATGAAAAAAATGGAAACAATCTTAATGTCAAACAATTGGGGAAAGAATAGCCTAGGATTTATTCATAAGATTAAATGTAACATGGAAAAAAATAAAAACTAGAAAAGAGGACATAAAATTTTTTCCATTATTCATGAGGGTAAATTTTAATGATTTTTATCATCTTCATTATACTTTGTGTATTTTTCAAGAATAAGCGTCCTTTTCTTTTAAGTATCAACTAGATATCATTAATGCTATTCACTCTCCAGTGTCTTGCCTGGAGAATCCCAGGGACGGAGGAGCCAGCGCCATCTATGGAGTCACACAGAGTCAGACACGACTGAAGCGAGTTAGCAGCAGCAGCAGCATACAGTTTTGGCTTTCTGCCTTCCAAGTATATGATGGGACTGAATATCCAAATTCCTTTACAGTTGGGCGGAGCCATATATGTAGCTCTAGTTCAGTTGTGAATGGAAGGAACATATTTGGACCAAGAATTTCACTGTCAGTTCGAGACTCTTCAGAACTCTTTTCCTCTGGCATTGCACCCAGCAATAAAGCTGGTGGTCACTGAGTGTCTACCACGGGCATTCCTCTTGTTGACCCATCATGGACATGTAGCATGAACAGTAAGTGAACTTTTGTTGTTTTAGTTCTCTAAAACTTAGAGATAATTTATCACATTAACATCACATATTCTAACACAATTAATACAGAGATTGGCATTCTGAAGTGGAGTATTGCTGTAGATGTGTATGTGTGTGTGTGTGTGTGTGTGTGTGTGTGTGTGTGTGTGTGCGGCGCACTCACTCGATTATTCAGTCGTGTCCTACTCTTTGCAGCCCCATGGACTGTAGCCCAACAGGCTTCTCTGTCCGTGGGATTTTCCAGGCAAGAATATTGGATTGGGTTGACATTTCCTCCTCCAAAGGATCTTGTAGGGGAAAAAAAAAAGAAAGAAAAAGACAATCCACAAAACAATCTAAAACACTTGGCTTTGGCTCAGAGTCCAAGCGGCAGATGATTAGAAAATAGAGATTAGGATGGTAGTCCATTTTATGTAGTGGGAAAACATTTGGTAAAACCATCACACATGATAGCTTGGAAGGCAGATAATGTACCTATTAGCTTGCAGTTTTGTTTTGTTTTGTTTTTAAGATAGTGTGAAAACCAGAATTAGTAGCATATGTTTCAGTGAGTTTAACAAAGTAGTATAAGAAAGAAATGAGCTTAACAAAGAATTGGCCAGTTTGAAAGCCAGAAAAATGGGGAGTAAAATCCAAAACTATGGGAACTTGCAAAGTTGGACATAAAATCCTTTTCATTCTTAAATGATAAAACTGAAAAGACCTTTGAGTAACAAAAGTCTGATTAGATCTTCTGCAAGGATAAAATCAGTGATCAAATCAAGGTTTAAATCTGAAAAAGTTAAGGTCCCTCAGAGTAAAAATGGCAATTAAGGTTGTGGAATTCAATAAGCATTTTCAATTAGACAAACTAATTCAGGGAAAAGAAACTATAAGTGGCCTGATAGACTCAAATCAAGTGAAGACAGGGAGAGAAGAAGGGAGCCAAAAAGCAGAGAATTATAGCTACTCTAAAGAGAGGGCGTCCTTTGTAGCTCAGCTGGTAAAGAATCTGCCTGCAATGCAGGAGACCCTGTTTCGCTTCCTGGGTCAGAAAGTTCCCCTGCAGAAGGGAATAGGCTTCCTTCTAGAAGGAGTGTATAGTCTATACACTCCAGTATTCTTGGCCTTCCCTGGTGGCTCAGACAGTAAAGAATCTGCCTGCAATGAGGGAGACCTGAGTTCCAGTCCCTGGGTTGGGAAGATCCCTGGAGGGAGGGCATGGCAACCCACTCCAATATTCTTGCCTAGAGAATCCCCATGGACAGAGCGGGTGTCAGAGTCAGACACAATTGAGCACAGCTAAAAACAGAAGTCTAGGAAAACCAAACCAAAGGTATGGCTATTAGCATATTGAAGCTGACCAGACTGTAGTCTATTTTAATAGAGAAAAAAGCCTATTAAGTTTTTAAATATACCAGCTAACCAGCCACTGGCCCAAGTAAAGAAACTGTGACTGTTTAAAACTTTAAAAACTTGGTCCCAAACATTTATCATAGAAAGTGCACCAAGTGAGGAAGCTTTTCAGCCTCCAAGAAAAATATATTATGATTGTCCATTCTAGATATGGCCCAGGAGAATAATGGAAAAAGAAGGTGGTCCAGGACCTATGAGAACAATGAGCAAAAGACAAATTTCCAGGGAGTCACAGTCGCATCAAAAACTCCATAGGATTTCACAATGGCTCTGGCCCAGGGATGGCTTTGTGGCTCCCATTCTTTCCTTTTCCAAATGCAAGAGAGCAGTTATCTTATTCTGGTCCTACTACTGTCTACGGGGGTCTCTCAGACTTGATATAGAAATTTCCACATATCACGAAGAGTTTTTGCACCTTGAGTTTGATGCTATGATTGGGTGAAATTTGAGTATTTTTTGCCTTGGAGACAGGGTGAGTGTATTTTGTGTGTGAAGAGGAGTGATCCAAATATTGATAACCAGTAGGACAACACAGACTACCCTTATTAGTATTCTGGGCTCAGCTACAGCTGGTTCTTCTCATTTTTATTGTAAAGACAGAATTTTCTAGTCCCCTTATGTTTCAGTGAGGTCATGTGACTTCCTGGCCAGTGAGATATGAGAGGAAACAACACAGGTCACTTTCAGGTCACAGCATTTAATTTCTGGTGCAAGACTTTCCAGACTTCAGTTTCCCCACCATGATGATTCTGGAAGCATGCCTCAAGATGGGGCCTGAAGTGATCAGGACAGAGGCCCTTACCAATCTCTGCTGGATGTTTAGCCTGAGTGAGAATTATACTTTTATTCTGCTAGGTCTCTAAGACTTGGAAGGTTGTGTTATCTGAGTGTGACCTGGCCTCTCCTAACTGATAGGTCTACAAACAGCAAAATGCACATGTTACTTCTCATATCTGTCTTTTCCTGACATACACTGACAAAACCTTTTCACCCATTAATATGTGGTGCTAGCTCACCCTGGATGTACAATTGAAGGGTTCTTAACATTATATGCAATATATTAGTCAATATGGTATTTTTTGGTAAATTTTTAAAGAAAACCTTCCTCTTGTAAAATCTCTAAAACTCTGGAAATAAGCAGGAACGTCAATGCTTGATTTCTGAGTTTCAGTCAGATCACACTAGGTGAAATGGTGAAAGAACCCAAAGGAAAAGTATAATTTTCTAGAATAAGTAACATATCAGAACCATTGTGAAAATTTTAAATGAAATGAAATTATCCATTGTACTGCCCGAAGAAGGCCCCCAGAGGAACAAAAGTGACAATGTCCAACTTTGTTTTATTATTATTATTTTTTTTAGATTTATTTATCTTTTTTTTATAATTAAATTTATTTATTTTTTAAATTACAATACTGTATTTGTTTTGCTCTGATTGGCATTCTGCTATAGATTCAAAATGACACCTTCTGTGCTATGAGACTGTGTCAATCAAAATTAAATGAGGTTCTTTAAATTCTTCTTCTTAATATTTTGGGAAGCTTGAACTAATCTTACTATTTCCAAAGAACAACTGACAAAATGAGAGATCTTTTTTCCCCTAAAATGGTGAACACAAAGATTTATCATAAACTGCCCAGTTTTTAGGTACCATTTCTTATTCCAAAGAGAAATATGAGAGTAATGACTATTTCTGATGCTACTATAACACCCTGAAGGGCTTCCCCAATGGCTCAGCAGTAAGGGATCCACGTGCAATGCAGGAGACACGGGTTCACTCCTTGGCTCAGGAGGATCCCCTGGTGGAGGAAATGGCAGCCCACTGCGCTTACCTGGAAAATCCCATGGTCAGAGGAGCCTGGCAGACTACAGTTCATAGGGTCACAAAGCAGTCAAATATGACTGAGCACACACACAATAACAACTTTAAAACCTAAAAATAAAGTATCAGAAGGAAAACCAGTATTTTTTTCTTTAATTTTCCCTTTTATTTATTTTAGATGGCAGGCAGCATTGGATAGTTTATAACCTTTTCTAAAAGCATTTCATTTCTGCCATCATTTTAATATGAATTTAATTCTGCTGTTGGCTCTTCATGAAACATATTAGGATTAAAACTGTCCAGATATTCTTTACCAAAGCAAATTTTACCTTCTTCGATAGGAACCTTGAATTTTCCCATTTAATTTCTGCAGGTTAAAAACAGCCTGATGACAATAAACTCAGTCTCTCTCCAGCTAAATTTTAAGCCCCTAACCAGTAGGTATGGTGCAGACATTCATTCCCAGCATCTCCCAAGATGTGTGATGAGTCACTAGCTTTGCACTTACCTCTTTATTCCAAGGGTTTTCAATCCATTAAACTGACTCCTTATGTTATAAGTGTAAAAGAAAATTCCAGTATTTACAAGTTCAATTTGGAGGGAGTTGTCTTGAAAAGAATCAGGGGACACTTGGCATTCTGGGTGAAAGTTCAAGAGAAAGACCACACTCAGCTCTGAGAAAGACTTTGGGGCTGTGGGATGAAATGCTGGGCAAAGTGGAAAAGCATTGCTCTTGAAGTTCCTTGAGAAGGCAGTAAAGTCTACAGAAATTACCAACTGCTAAATGCAACATTTCTTTGGGGAAATGTTAAGAGTCAAGTCTGCATGTTGGTGGACCTAAGGCCAAAACAGACTGGATCCCACCAGACTATGACAGAAGGAGCCCACCAGGCAGGCGGATTTTCAACAGACATGGCATCCAGCCACAGAATTTATGAACAAAACTGCTTTAATACAGTTTCTGCATTTGTAAACATGCAGCACAGTTGGAAACAAAGAATTTTAAATCACAGAAATATATTTTGTATCTAAGAACAAATGAATACTAAAGAATTACATTTTTCGTTTTTTTTTTAAGGAAAGGCACATTCATTTTTGTCAAGCACTGACAGGAAATTGGGTTCAGAGGCTCCAACTTTCATAGGATTCCATGAGTCTGTTCTTCAAAGTATGCTGTGTGAGGTTGCCCGAGGGAACATTTGACCACCTCGACTTCTCCACCTCCATTCTTCTCCCGCTGAAAGTGAATGCTAATGAAATCCTCTACAACTTCTTCATCTGTCATCTGAAGGTCTTCCAATCCAGTCAGAAGCACTGTCCTCTTAGATACTCCTGAAAATACCTAAGAAGGAAAATAGAAAAATAAAAAATAAATAGCAATTTTCTAAGAACTTTGAATTGCAAAACTTTACATTTTATAAGCTCTGCTCAATATTTTGGACATTATCCTAAGAGAGGCAAGGGGCCTCAGGAAGATTTTTCAAGGAAGAGAATATCAGAGTTAGACGTGAGTTTCAGAAAGAAAACTCTAGCAGAATTGTGACAAGCGGAGGAAAGGAAGACAACTCTATGGACAGAGAGACCAGTTAGAGAAGTAGTGAGAAGTGGAAGTGAAAAACTGAGTGATTAAATGGATGTTGGAGGTGAAGCTAAACCAAGAGTTAGGCATGAGTTCTAGTTTTCAGGATGGTAGACTAGGCAGTTCATGATGACCTTTTAGGAACAGAAAAGATGATCTTTCTTTCAGGAACAGAAAAAAGCAGCAGGTTTGGAGTAAAGATAATGAATTCAGAGAAAATAAGAAGGGAAAACCATTTTTAATGCCCAGTGATAGTAGATATATGAGAAAAATGTAGTTATGTCTCCACATATAAAAATATCATGCCACAGTCAATTAAATAAGGTACAGTTTTACATTAAAAAGTATTCTTAAAATAGAAAAATTCATTCTGTACCAAGCAAATATGAAGAGACTATTTTGATATCCCTCATTAATAAGATTGAAATGAAAACAGAATCATAACTTTTAATTTTCGTGAGGATGGTGAGTCAAGCAGTTAGCTTCCAAAATGAAAGAAAAGAGATGACTTTACCTGAAAGTTTTTCAAGTGTATTTCTGTGCATGGAGAAACCGTAACTCTATGGCAGTTTTGATTTATATAAAGAGGATAGTCTTTCATTTTCAAAATCTTGTCAGCAACTAGAAATAAATTTTTTTAATTATTTTCTTCTTTATTATAGATATTTTCTTCTTTGTCATAAACATTTTTAACCAAAGGTAAAACTTCCTTCAAATAGAATGTCAAAGTAAACAGTAACTTGAGTGATTAATTTTTAAGAAACTCTGGCAGGGGGAGAAGGGGACGGCAGAGGATGAGATGGCTGGATGGCATCACCGACTCGATGGACATGAGTTTGGGTAAACTCCGGGATTTGGTGATGGACAGGGAGGCCTGGTGTGCTGCGCGGTTCATGGGGTCCCAAAGAGTCGGACACGACTGAGCAACTGAAAGGCTCTTTTAAACAATTCACAGCACATAGTTTTGAAAAACATAAGACCAAATGATAATGAGACTTAGATAGCTCCATCCGTCTTACACTATTAGTCAGTCAATGGACAGTGTGCTACAAAGGCCTCAGATAGACCCACCCTGAGCTACATAAAATGGGATAACCATCTGCAAAAGTAACCCAGCCACCCTAACAAAACCCAGTAATTCCCAATCTTTCAAGAAGTATACATGAAAAAATATGATGAGAATACTCTCTCTATATCTGTAATGTGAGAGATTTATAGAAAAGTACTATATTACTATGATATATATAAAATTACTGTTAACTGATACATGACATTCAATAAACCTCTGTAATGATGTTAATCAAAGGTGGAGGGGTGCTGAATGTCATCCAGAAAACATGAATGCAAATTAAAAAAGAACTCATCGGTTTTCTCCAACATAAAAAATAATCGGAATTATTTTTAGAAGCATTTTTCTCCTAGAGGGGAAACAGCTAATGTATCAAGACTGCGTATAAGTTTAACAGAAACAGTTCTTAAGAATATCTGATCCCTTCTTTTCTCCTCTCACCAGTCCACCTTGAGTCAACAATGTGGCACAGCGATTAAGAGTTCAGACCCTCGCTGGCGAGAACGTGGAGGAGTTGGTGCCCTGATCCACTGCTGGTAGGAATGCAATGGTGCAGTCACCGTGGAAAGCAGTATGGTGGCTCCTCAGACATTGAATACAGAAGCACCATATCACCTAGCAATTCCAGAAAGAGTTTGAAAAACATTCACCTAACCATAACTACATAACAGGACAAAGGGAGTTTGGAAATGGAAGGAAATGTCTCATTTTTTATTAAATTAATGTTCTTTATTATTTCAATTTTCTTTAAAAAGCATGTATTTTTTTATTATGAAAAAAACCTAATCAGGCAATGGCTTTTAATTGTATGGTTGGATTTCTATCATATGTTAATAAACCCAGGAGAAGCCCTAAGAACTAACCAGAGCAAGAGACTTTTTTTATTGAAAATTACTTGACTTTGGACATACTGGGGGAAGGAGAGGCTGGGAGGAATTGAGACAGCAGCCCTGAAAATAAAATAGATATGTAAAATAGATAGCTAGTGGGAAGTCGCTGTATAACACAGGGTGCTCAGCGTGGTGCTCTGAGACAGCCTGGCGGGGATGGGGTAGGGGACTGATGGGAGGTTCAGGAGGGAGGGGCCATATGTATATTTATGGCTGATTCACACTGTTATATGGCAGAAGCCAACACAATATTGTAAAGCAATTATCCTCCAATTAAAAATAAATGAATAAAAAAGAAAGTCACTTGAACATACTAACAGAAGCAGCTGGAGAACCTTTTATTTTTAATTATAATAATGTAAACCTCCCTAAGATTATTTTAAAAGTCCATTTCTACTGAAAAAGGGAACAGCTCTTCTCTCCATTACCCTCTTTTTCTTCCTGGAAATGATTCCCTCCATCTAAGAGACCCTTGTCACTGGTAAAAAGTGAGATGGAAGAGACAGTTTTATATATATATACATACATATAGATACATATGTGTGAAAGTGAAAGTTGCTCAGTTGTGTCTGACTCTTTTTGACCTCATGGACTCTACAGTCCATGGAATTCTCTAGTCAAGAATACTGCGTTGGTTAGCCTTTCCCTTCTTCAGGGGATCTTCCCAACCCAGGGATTGAAACCCCGTCTCCTGCATTATAGGCAGATTCTTTACCATCTGAGCCACTAGGGAAGCTTGTTTTACATATATATATATATATATATATATATATATATACACACACACACACACACACACACACACATACATACACACACATATGTAGGACTTCCCTTGTGACTCAGCTGGTAAAGAATCTGCCTGCAATGCGGGAGATGGGGGTTCAATCCCTGGGTCGGGAAGATCCCCTGGAGAAGGGAAAAGCTAACCACCCCAGTATTCTGGCCTGGAGAATTCCATGGACAGAGGAGCCTGGTGGGCTACAGTCCATGGAGTCGCAAAATTTCTCTGCCACATACCCACTATGTGATCTTGGGTAAACTACTTGTCTTGCATATGTCTTAGCTGCCTCATCATTAAAATGAATGTAACACCTACATTCAGAGCTGCGCTATGGATCGGAGGAGACATATGTATAAAACACCCGGCTCCATTCCTGGCAGGCAATAGGAAGGCACTAACACGGGGGAACTTGTCATTTCTAACCTTATTCTTAACAGTATTCAGGAAAATCATTTTCAGGACAGAGGCCATCTGATAGATTTTCCTGGTTTGTAGTTTGAATGGATCTGGTGATTTTTCTGAGTGGCCCATCTAGCAGGAGGCACGAAGGTTGTCCATATATGAGCTGTTGTGGTTACTTCTCTGAATTTTACATCAAGTTGTCCTAATCTATCTTATATGAATTTGGAGAAGGAACAGTTTTAGTTCTCAATAATTCCAAGTAAGGGTGGGAGAAAAATTGGAAACGTTAATTTGGATAATTTTAGCTAGATGTTGGAGGAAATGAAAATTCAGTATCCAGTCCAGTTTACAGGTAGGGGAAAAAAACCTCAAAGACAATTAAGAGGACTAGAATCTGATATCTACAAGGGTTTACTGTAATTTTCCATTGAAATGTAATTTTTCTCTTTACTGTTGCCCTCATTCCTATCAGAGATAACCAAAGTAAGACTAGCATGTTTGAAGAGTAAATCTAGTTTTGTTAAACTTGACCTGATTATTTATATAGTGGAGGAAGAATAGTGATTGGTCATTTAGGCTCCTTTATGTCTGTTTTGGAGAAGGCAATGGCAACCCACTCCAGTACTCTTGCCTGGAAAATCCAATGGATGGAGGAGCCTGGTAGGCTGCAGTCCATGGGGTCACTAAGAGTCGGGCATGACTGAGTGACTTCACTTCACCATTTTATAAGGTTAAAAACATCCCTGTTATTATGCTCCCTAATAAATTCCAAATAAAAGAAGTAGAAAAAGAAATATTTTCAGACCTGGCAGAGCATAATTTAAATGCTAGAGCACTGTTTAACTCTCTCAGTGCTGGAATACCTCCACTTTCCACAAAGGTGATGAGGGCGCTCTGGGTCTTCTTGTCATACTCCACGCACTCCACTTCTCCGCCTCCGTTGCGAGACTTAGAGAAACTCAGTTCTAGCTTGTCTCTCATCTGACTTTCTGGCAGTTCATCAGGAATGTCGGTAACGCTGATTTTCATTTTAGACACTTCTAAGTGAACCTAGGAAATTGTTTCATGTTCAAGCATGTGGATGAGAAGTGTCCATGCTTAATAGCATTCTAAAAACCTGTGATCACCATGTTACCTGGAATTTGACTCCTGAATTTAATGGAACTGGGTTGGCCATGAGCATCACATTTTCATTCTGTACCTGCACATGATGGCATGCCATTTTGATCACATTTTGGGCAACTGAAAAATAATTTGCGAAGTATTAATTTCTAATATTTCAATACATTTTTACATATTTGGTTTAACAAAAAATAATCCTGGGTAGTTTAACTTTTCTTTAATTTTTTTTAATTTTAAAAAGTGGTTTTTTGGTGTTTCATTTTGGTGATGCTGAGTTGCGGCGAGTGGGGCTTCCTCTCTGGCTGTGGCACACTGGCTCCAGAGTGTGGGCTCGGTGTGCTGGCTCAGTTGCCCCATGGCATGTGGGGATCTTAGTTTCCAGACCAGGGATCAAAGCTGCATCCCCTGCACTGGCAGGCAGGTTCTTAACCACAGGACCACCAGGGAGGTCTCCAAATTGTCTTTAATTTTCAGGGATCTTATTTTTACTTTTTCTTAGGATTTCTAAATGATAATGGTATTGCCACCATACTAGGATATATTAATGCCAAAATACATCAGCAAAAACTTACAATGTAGAAACTCTCAAGTTTAAGAGATAAGCCTGATGATCCTTTGGAAATTCAGTACAGTCAACACCCCGCTCCTTTCCACTGTTGACAGAATTATCAGCGAATTCCCTCAGTACATTAAAGCACAGCCAGAAATTTCTTCCAGGTTGAGTAAGCTGGGAAGACTTTTGTAGGTCAGTGTCATTCTGACAATTAATCTTTTTATCATTTCTCCCTTCTTCTTAATATGTTACAAGCACCATAGAAATAAATATTTGTTCTCATCTCTGTCTTTCCCAAAGATTACATATTAAAGACCACATAGACTTAAATATCAAAGAATGAGTCTTCATTTTTGTTTTTTTTTTGGAAGGCGGCTCATATTTAACAAAGAATTCTACTTTTACTAAAATGCTCTTGAGATCATTCATTAAAAAGTCAATAGCCTTGGTATACTGACCACAAAACTATCAAATCTAATTTATCCATGCAAATAGGAGAGGCTCAGTAATATAATTTTGCCAAAAATCATTAGCAATCCAACAGCAACTATATGTCAGTTTAAAATGAATGTGGGTATGTGTTTTTTTTAACTGTGTGACATGAGAGTTTATAACACTTTACTTGTTGATATTGGAGCTGTTTATTCTAATACGTCATGAAGACAAAAGATGCCCAATCCTGGGCTTATAAACCTCACATGTGTTTATGACAACCAGACAGCACACCACAGCCAGAGAAAGAGAGAAACAGGGCTGGAAAACAGGGTGTGTCATGTGGGAATTCAGATGCCTCGTACCATGATATGACTCCATAACTTGAATTATAGCGTTTTTGTTGTTGTTAATGACAACAGGCAACAATAACAGAGGAGGCCAACTATAAGTAATACTTAGATGATGACCTTTCCCTCCCAATCCCCACCTCTCCCTCGCCCCCCAAACCTCCAACATCTGGTGATCTGATGCAGCTGAGAGCCAGGCACTACTTGTATTTCAACCCTGTGACTCTGACTGTCAAAAGCCAACTCCCATTGATTTGTGTAGAACCCAAAGTCGTCCCAGAGGAGCAGGACGTCAGAGTCATGCCAAGGGTGGAAGCAGTGACACAGCTGTCTCTGAAGAGAATCTTATTCTCAGCATCCCCAGGTGATGTCTATGCGGGATCCCAACTTCCCAAAGCCTCACTTCCATCTTTCAGTTATATCCCAGTGACCACTGCCAACGGCCAGCAAGGCTCTTGACCTCACCCTCCATCCGCAGCTGCAGGGGTGGAGCCAGGGTGGACCAAGAGTGTGTGCATACAGTGACCTGCCAGAATGCCTTTCTATTTATTTTTAGGCTATAGTAACTAACCAGGCATCAGGAGACATGAGTTATAGTCACAGACTCCCAGTACCTGAGCACTGGAAGGGCTTGTGAATATCTGATCCCACTCATCACTTGACAAACCTGAGAACAGAGGCCCAGATGGTGGCCTGCTCAGTGGAATAATGGTCCAGTAGAAAGTACAAGGGTACTCGGGGTCTGGTTCTCAGCTCGGCTGTTTGTCACCTGTATGGACCTTATGCAAGCAAGCTTTTGTTTCCTTAGCTGAAAAATTTCTAACGTGGAGCAATAATGACAACTAACATTTATGAAGTGTTTATTATGTATCAGATACTGTGCTAAGTATTTTTTCAACACTTCTCATTTAATATTCAAAGCAACCCCATGAGGTAGGCATTGTCACAAGGCCTGCCATAAAAACTTGAGATTTATAAAGAACCCAACCCAAACTACACTTCTGTAAAGAGGCAAAGCTGGGGACTTCCCTGGCGGTCCAGTGGCTACAGCTCTTTGTTCCCAATGCAGGGAGCCCAGGGTCGGTTCCGGTCAGGAAACTAGATCCCATATGCCACAACAAAGACCTGGTGCAGTCAAACAAATAAATAAAAATACTGGGGCTTCTCTGGTGGTCCAGTAGTTAAGAATCTACCTTCCAATGGCAGGGGACATGGGTTGGACACCCTGCTGGGGAACTAAGATCCCACATGCTGCGGGGCAGCTAAGCCTACGCACTGCAACAAAGATCCCAAGTGATGCAACTAAGACCTAACGCAGTCAATAAATAAATAAAGTGCTGTTTTGGTTTGTTTAAAAAAAAAAAAGAGGCAAAGCTGGTATTCAAAGCCAGATTCTCATTAAGGTGTCCCCACTTCTCAAGAGGGTTCCACACCATGGCAAACATCAGGTCCCACTCCAAATCTTTGGCTCCAGAGCTCTTTTCATTCTCATGCCTTTTGCACTTAGGTAAATCACTTAAACATCTGAGAATCTGGTTTCTTAATGATGTAAATAGTATCTCTATTTTACTACTTTTACAGAGTCATGTGAGTATAAAATGAGATCATGTCTCTCAGAACTCTCTGCTTTACTACCTTGAAACATTATTACTAGTATTATCATTTGCAGGTAGCAGGAGTAGTGTAAAAATGCTGGTATTGGGCATCATAACATGGGTTTGATTTCTAGAGCACTCACATTCTGTGCTAGTGATCATGTTCAAATCACTCAGCATCTCAGAGTCTTGTTTTCTGGTCTGTAAAACAGGGATAATCATATCTACCTCAGGGCACCCCTAAGAGGATGAGACAAAATGATATAAAAATTATAAAGCAATGGCCAAATATCTACAAAAACTCTTTGGAAGTCCCAGTGCTTGCTAAAGGTAACATGGTCAAGTTTTTGAACATTAGTCATACCTTCTTCTTTTTCAAAGGTAATAAGTGCTCGTCCTCTTTGCAGCTCATAAGGGACTTTTGAGCTCACTTGACATGAATAGGAGATATTTGAAAACTCGCTGTCACTCTCAGGATTCTCCACAGATGTGAACTTTATCTTTGTTTCAGGGATATCCTCATTAATCTAATTCAAACAGAAAGCTTTGATTAAAATCAAAACAAGAAGTAACTTAAGTCCTTCCAATGCTAATGTGATCTGATCATCCAATAATTCATTCTCCACTGACTTCAGAACCCCACAGAACACTGAGTGTGGTCTTATTTAATATCACTAGTATTGCTTCTTCCCAGAAAAGTACTCAGTAATCTAGTCAAATGCTGATCCTTTAATATTATTTCACAGATGAAACGGTAAGTATGTAGTCTCTCACTTTTTCTAATCAATGTTTAAACTGGTCAATATTGTATGTTGTTTGGTTCTTAAGCCTACATCATTCCTACAAAAAAGTATCTTCTAAACAACTATGCCAATAATAGGCTGTTTCACAAAGGAATCACTGCACAGTATCTTTGGTCTCATTGCAAAGAGGTATGAAATAGATGTGGGTGCATCCTGCAGTTATTTTGACAGCAAACTCAGGTAATGTCATCCAAAGAGAAACTCCTAAATTCAGTTCAGTGACTTAAATTTATCAAATTTAAATTCGCCCTTCCTCAACACCTATCCATCAGCTCTTAACCATTCCCACAACTTAGGTTTATAAAAATGTGAAGGGACACCGCTAGCAAGATTTGTTAAAAAAAAAAAAAAAATCTGGAGGATAAAGTTAAGTGGTTATACTTAGGTGCTGAAAATCTCTAGGATGAACAGGTCTTTGTTGTTTAGTCTCTAAGTCATGTCTGACTCTTTGCAGCCCCTTGCACTATAGCCTGCCAGACTCCTCTGTCCATGGGATTTCCCAAGCAAGAATACTGGAGTAGGTTGCCATTTTCTTCTCCAGGGGATCTTCCTGATCCAGGGACCAAATCCATGTCTCCTGTATTGGTAGGCAGATTCTTTACTACTGAGCTGCCAGGGAAGCCCTGAACAGACAGTACAGTCACACATAAATGCACAAATGAGTCAGGTGTTTTCATTTCTATTTCTCATGGTTATTTTACATGTTGCAAGAAAAAGTGTTATCATGAAGAGATTAGAAACAGCCAATGAGTCATTTGGTCTAATCTGACATTTATTCTACAATTTGACATGTCACTTTGGTAGAATTTCTGATTACTATAAGTCTGATTTCAAAACAATCTGCAGTGTGAAAAGGCAGTGTTTCCCAATAACAGAGAAACATCCAGTATACCCAGAAGTGTCCAGAGCTTTCCCCAGTGAGAGTGAGAATGCCTGCTTCTAGTCCTGAGTGCACCATGCCAGGGAGCAATGCACTCACGGTCCCTAGACCCCAGTTTTCAGTCCTCTGTGAAGCGGATCAACTGAGCTGGCTGGGTTCCCAAGGCCCATGTGGGCTGTAGGATTAAGTGATTCTAGCTCTGGCCTAAAAATTATGCAGGATCTTAACAGAGACTTCTCTAAACCTCACTTTTGATATTTAACATTCTACCCCCAACTTCAGAAATAAAAAGTGATAATGCTTTAAAGTAAGTGTTTTAACAATCTGGGTTTTGATGAAGAAAAAAGGAGTGAGAGCTGTCTAATTCAAACAAAGGAAAAATTAAGAAAGAATTTAAATGGTGAAGATACTCTTCCAATTTTTTTTTAAACTGTGAAATGCACTTAAATTATTACTTGGATGAGGAGAGCAATGAAAAAACTAGCGAGAAGACCAAGAATTTGATCCAAAAGTGATTGATAATGACCATCACTGGGAGGCTGTGTGTGTTATATTAATGTATACATGAATATTAAAATATATATTAGCATAAATGTGTGAGTGAGTGAGGGTATGAAGTCGCTCAGTCGTGTCTGACTCTTTGCGACCCTATGGGCTGTAGCTCACCAGACTCCTCTGTCCGTGGGATTCTCCAGGCAAGAATACTGGAGTAGGTTGCCATTTCCTTCTCCAGAGGACCTTGCGGACCCAGGGACTGAACTCAGGTCTCTTGCATTGCAGGCAGACTCTTTACCATCTGAGCCACCAGGGAATCCCAGCATAAATATATAGCAAGATGAAATTTTATGGAAGGATCATGCACCTGTGACCAGCACCCAGATCAATCATCAGAACAAGACCAACAACTCAGAAGCCCTCTGGGGTTCCCTTCCAGTTTCTACCTGCCTCTAACAGTAAGCACCATACTAACTTCTAGCACTGTGCTTTTGTGCTCTACTTAAGTCAAAGTATATGGTACGCCCTCTTTTTCCTTTTTGGCTCAACACTGTGTCTATGAAATTCATCCATATTATTGCATATAGTTATTGACTGTTCATTTTCACTGCTGTGCAGTATTCCATTATGTGAATACACCCCAATTTATAAATTCATTCTACTATGGAGAGAGAGTTGAGTTGTTTTCAGTTTGGAAAACAGTGGTGACATGAATGATCATAATGTCTTAGAAATTACTTCTGTATCATTAAATTTCTTTTTCTGAAAAAAAAAATAGCATCTGTTAAAAATGAGATATAAAATTAATTAAAGGGGTACCTGGGAGGTCCTGGTGGTCTCTTGTAACTCAGCTTCAAGTTTTTGGATCTCCTCCTTTAACTGAATATTTTCCTTTATAATTTCACTAATTAATTTCTAAAAAATAAAATAACAGTCCAAATTTAAAGAGCCCCAACCTCATTTTTCCCAATGAGTTAAAGAAGCAAAATTTCTCTCTGAACAAGGCAAAGAAAGACATTAGATAGTCTCAGAATAAATTTGATCACATGAATAAACAGTTATACATCAGAAGGTGAAGAGGAACTAAAAGTCTCTTGATGAAAGTGAAAGAGGAGAGTGAAAAAGTTGGCTTAAAGCTCAACATTCAGAAAACAAAGATCATGGCATCTGGTCCCATAACTTCATGGCAAATAGACAGGGAAACAGTGGAAACAGTGTCAGACTTTATTTTGGGGGCTCCAAAATCACTGCAGATGGTGACTGCAGCCATGAAATTAAAAGACGCTTACTCCTTGGAAGAAAAGTTATGAGCAACCTAGATAGCATATTCAAAAGCAGAGACATTACTTTGCCAACAAAGGTCCATCTAGTCAAGGCTATGGTTTTTCCAGTGGTCATGTATGGATGTGAGAGTTGGACTGTGAAGAAAGCTGAGTGCCAAAGAATTGATGCTTTTGAAGTGTGGTGTTGGAGAAGACTCTTGAGAGTCCCTTGGACTGCAAGGAGATCCAACCAGTCCATTCTAAAGGAGATCAGTCCTGGGTGTTCTTTGGAAGGACTGATGCTAAAGCTGAAACTCCAATACTTCGGCCACCTCATACGAAGGGCTGACTCATTGGAAAAGACTGATGCTGGGAGGGATTGGGGGCAGGAGGAGAAGGGGACGACCGAGGATAAGATGGCTGGATGGCATCACCGACTTGATGGACATGAGTTTGAGAGAACTCCGGGAGTTGGTGATGGACAGGGAGGCCTGGCGTGTTTCGATTCATGGGGTCGCAAAGAGTCGGACATGATTGAGCGACTGATACATCATTATCTGATGATTTTCCGGCCACTGCCAAGGATTATTATCTCTATCATACAAACAAGGAAACCACCTTTCATGCTAGACCAAAGTCACAGAAATGTTTATAGTAGAGCAAGGATTGAGACCCATGTCTTCTGAATCTTACCAGCTCTACCAACTCATTCCTAGCCATTTGTGACTCCAACATGAATTTTAAATTGCACCATAATTGTGGACATATGTTAGTCTGGGGCAATTAAAGATTTTTTTTCCACAATATAGCTCAAGTAGTTTAAAGCATAGCCTCCATTCCATCTTAGGTCTGATCATATAATTGTTAACAAAGCTCTTAACTTCTAGGTGCAAGTCAAAGAAATGAGAGGAAGTAAAAAAGCAGTTAATGTGAGTTGTGTAAGAGAAAGAATAAAAATGTGATTCTTCTTGTCAGTCTTGAATATTAGAAGTAAAAAAAAAAAAAACTGAAAACCCTAATATTCTCCCAAATTCAAGTTAATGTTGGACATATGAAACATGCCTCACTGCAAAACCAATAGATATGTCCATTTTTAATAGTACTCAGTAATTTTTCCTTTTTACCTTGTTTTGTTTATCTTTCATAGCTTCTTCAGCTTGCTCACATTCCTTAAGAACTTGTTCTTTGTTATCTTCATCAGCTGCCATGACTCCCTAATTATTATAAAAATAAATACTTCACAAACTAGTACAGCCACTATGGAGAACAGTGTGGAAATACCTTTAAAAACTGGAAAGAGAACTGCCATATGACCCAGCAATCCCACTGCTGGGCATACACACCAAGGAAACCAGAATTGAAAGAGACACGTGTATCTCAGTGTTCATCACAGCACTGTTTACAAAAGCCAGGACTTGGAGGCAACCTAGATGTCCCTCGGCAGACGAATGGGTAAGAAAGCTGTGGTACATATACACAATGGAATATTACTCAGCTATTAAAAAGCATAAATTTTAATCAGTTCTAATGAGGTGGATGAAACTGGAGCCTATTATACAGAGTGAAGTTAGAAAGAAAAACATCAATACAGTACATTAACGCATATATATGGAATTTAGAAAGATGGTAACGATGACCCTATATAAGAGACAGCAAAAGAGACACAGATGTAAAGAACAGACTTTTGGACTCTGTGGGAGAAGGCGAGGGTGGGATTGAGTCATTTCCTAGGCAGGTTGATAAGAAGTCTAGGGGTCCCCAAGGAGAGAGGGGTCTGGAATTCTCAAGGAGGAAGAAAGGACAAACTTATTTCTCTACATTCCTTAGGATTATATAACAACAATGTATTCTGCCTGAGGACAGTCTCTGGATTAAACCTTCTGGCTAATTCTGTTATCTTAAAATGTAAATTATGGGAGTAGGTCTGGTGAGGTCTTTACAACCTCCAGACCTTCTTTGGATTAGTTGGAGAATATATAAACTCATTGCTAAAATTAACAAGCGGGTACTCTTTCTACCCCCTTCTGATGCTTATGTCAGAAGCTTTCTCTATCTCCTTTATACTTTAATAAAACTTTATTACACAAAAGCTCTGAGCGATCAAGCCTCGTCTCTGGCCCTGGATTGAATTCTTCTCCTCCGGGGGCCAAGAATCCCGGCATCGTGATTCAACAGCAACCTTTCAGGATGATTTGAGAGAACAGCATTGAAACATATATATTATCATATGTGAAATGGATTGCTAGTCCAGGTTTGATGCATGAGGTAGGGTGCTCAGGGCTGGTGCACTGGGATGACCCTGAGGGATTGGATGGGGAGGGAGGTGGGAGGGGGTTCAGGATGGGGGACACATGTACATCCATGGCTGATTCATGTCAATGTATGGCAAAAACCACCACAATATTGTAAAGTAATTAGCCTCCAATTAAAATACATAAATACTTCAAAAATAGTACATACACACAAAGTCAAGAAGAAAAAATATCTTTTACCCTTTTATGGATAAAACATCTCTTCTTTGCTATATCTTTTCCCCTACCACCAAAGTCTTTATTATCATGTGAACTATATTCAAACAAATTCTGTATTTCAAATAACTTTCACATCTATAAATATTTAATAGGTTCTAAAAATCCTTTGCATTTCAATACCATAATAGAACATAGTAGGTATTAACATTCCTTTGTAGTTCTCATCTCAATCATGATATGACACTCCATTTTAAAAGACTATTATTTCAGTCCTCTAGACTTTTTCCAAAGCCTTTAATTTAAATATTTAATTCTCCTTATTATACTCCAAGAATGTAATGGAGTGAAAATATTTCCAAACACCTTTCCTCTATGATAACAGAGGTGTTCACAAAACTTCCCCTGAGTTCATACACTAGAACATGAGAAACAAAATTCATATTTATTTCTAAAAATCTCTGATGGAAATGGCATTCTCTTCAAATATGAATACAGGCAACAAGTCACCCAGTACTTGTAGCACCTGTGGCAAGTCACCAAGGCCTGTGCCTCAGTTCCTGAAGCCCTTGCGCCCTCGAGTCCATGCTCTGCAACAAGAGAACCCAGCACAACGAGAAGCCCAGGCGGCACAGCCGGAGCGCGACCTCCCTCACCACACTAGAGAAACGCCCTCCCAGCAGGGAAGACCCAGAGCAGCCAAAAATTAATCAATCAATCAATTACTTTTTAAAACAGCAGCAGGACGGCATATAGTTTCATAAAACATTTTAACTCTCCCAGATAGCCTGAAGCATTGCTTGTGCTTAACCCTGCTTCAAAATTATGACAGCTATTAGACTCAGGACCATAATAATACACTTAGAATAAACGGTAGTGTACCGGTCAAGTGGAAAGTGAAGTCAAGCGTTAGTCGCTCAGTGTCCGACTCTGTGGCCCCATGGACTTTAGCCCAACAGGCTCCTCTATCCATGGGATTCTCCAGGCAGGAATACTGGAGTGGGTTGCCATGCCCTTTTCCAGGAGATCTTCATGCCCTAAGGATCGAACCCCAGCCTCTTGGGTCTCCTGTGCTGGCAGGCAGGTTCTTTACCACCAGCACCACCTGGGAAGGTATCAGTGTACTGGTATACATTACTAAATTAAAAATTTGCTTTTTAAAATAACACTGATAATCATATTTCAATATAATTGGTTTCCTTTATAATTCTCTGTATTTTGTTTTAGACTACTTAAAAACTTTTGAGAAAAACTCATACGCTTTATCAAACTGGCATCAAAAGAGTAAGAACTCTTGCCTGCATAAGAATTTCCCAGATCAAATATGACACTAGGAATATCACAACTATTTTTACTGTTTTAGAAGCATATTAATAATATGTCTAGTAACAGAATCTTCCAAGATTTCAACTGACTAAATTCTCACTATTCCTATAGAACAAACAGAAAAGACAGGTATTCCTCTTTAAAAATACAGTAGAAGATTAGCAAAAATTTATTATGGCTTAGTTTACTCAGTGTGAACCCAAGCAGTGTCCAAAAAATGGGTCATATGGTAATTCTACTTTCAATTTTTGAGGATTTTCCATAGTGAATGCACCAATTTACATTCACATCAAGAGGGCACAAGGGTTCCCTTTTCTCCACATCCTCACAGCATTTATTAACTCTTGTCTTTTTGATGACGGCCATTCCAATAGATGTAAGATGTTATCTCACTGGGATTCCAATTTACATTGCACTAGTGATTAGTAGGAGAAGGCAATGGCACCCTACTCCAGTGTTCTTGCCTGGAGAATCCCAGGGACAGGGAAGCCTGGTGAGCTGCCGTCTATGGGGTCGCACAGAGTCGGAGACGACTGAGCCAACTTAGCAGCAGCAGCAACAGTGATTAGTAATATTGAGCATCTTTTCATGTTCTATCAATCTTTCATATATCTTCTTTGGAGAAATGTCTTTTTAAGTCCTTTTGCCCAGTTTTTTGTTTTTTTTTTTTTTTGCCCAGTTTTTAATTGAGTTATTAGATATTTTGGTATTGAGTCTCATGAGTTCTTTATATATTTTGGATAGTAACCCCTTATCAGATATACTGCAGGTTTGCCTGTGGCTTAGCAGGTAAAGAATCCATCTGCAATGCAGGAGACACAGGAGACACGCTTTGATCTCTGATTGAGATGATCCCTTGGAGAAGGAAATGGCAGCCCACTTTTCCTTCCTGGAAAATCCCATGCACGGAGGAGCCTGGTGGGCTACAGTCAAAAGGGAGGCAAAGAGTCTGACATGACTAAGCACTGTACATATACATGCATCAGATATATGGTTTGGAAATATTTTTTCCATTCTATAGGCTGTCTTTTTACTTTGTTTATGGTTTCTTTTGCTACACAGAAGCTGTTTAGTTTTAAATGGTCCTGTAACTTCACAACTTCACTTCTGGAAATATATCCAAAGGGAAAAAAAACTCTAACTTGAAAAGATTTCTGAATCCCCTGTTCATTGCAACATTATTTACAATAGCCAAGACATGGAAATAACCTATGTGTCCATCAGTGGATAAATGAATAGATAAACAAATTGTGGTGTGTGTGTGTGTGTGTGTGTGTGTGTGTGTATAGTGATTATATACATTGTGATATTATTCAGAGATAAAAAAATGAGGAAATTCTACCATTTGCAACAACATTGATGGACCTTGAAGGCATGATGTTAAGTCAGACAGAAAAAGACAAATATTGTATGATCTCACATATTGAGTCAAAAATAAATAAATAAATAAAATTCATAGAAGAAAAAGATCAGATTTGTGCTTACCAGAGGTAGAGGGTGGTATGGAAGGTGATTTGGAGGACAGTGGTCAAAAGCTGCAAACTTCCAGTTATAAGATAAGTAGTAGGTATGTAATGTACATCACGATGACTGTAGCTAACACTGCTATGATACATAAGGAAGTTGTTAAGATAGTAAATCCTGAGTTCTTATCACAAGGAGAAATTTTTCTGTCTCTCCTTTTATTGCATCTATATTACAAGATGGATGTTAGCTGAACCTAATATGATTATCATTTCATAATATGTCTTAGTCAAGCCATCATGCTATAAACTTATACAGTGGTGTATGTCAATTATTTTCAACACCAGAGGAAAAAAGAAGCAGCAGCAGCCATGAAGCACCTAGATCTTGGCTTCTAATCTATTTTCCAATGAAAGGATCTCCTTGAGCAAAAAGGAGCCCTCAAAAGGGCAGGAATACACATGATGAGCATGGAGCTCCCAGTGGCTAAAGGTACATAAACATGATTTATCAAGTAAGTATGTGGAGGACAATAGGAGCCAGGTTCTTCATTGTCAGAGAAGGTGATTGTAAATATGGAAAGGGAAAAAAAATAGAATTAACACTACAAAATGGAACTGGAGATATCAGTATAATCTCATGATATCTGATGGATTGATAGGAAAGTACAGAAATTTAAATATAGGTATAAGTGTGCATATGTGTGATATTTCCCAGTTCTGTCTGCTAAAAGGGCCTGGAAACAAAGACAATAGCAATGAGCACATTTAGCATCCAGAATTTGGTTTCTAATACCATTCTCAGCTACTAGGAACCAAGGCTATTCAGAGAAATGGCTGTTTCTAGAACTGGGACAGGAAAAGTATAAGACAAGCATCTTAAGATGCTAGAAAGCAAGAAGTGCTCAAAGAATGATGAGAATATGTCACAAGAACAGAGTCCAGCTTGAGGGGGTTCTTACTAGAAAAATTTTGGAATTGACTAAGCATAGAGATAAATGACAGTAATAATTAAATCCACTTAGTACTAAAACAGATAGATAAATTGATATTTTTGTGAAAAAATTCTTATTTAAGCAGCTTAAAATACTTACCCACAAGTACTGCTAACCAAATTCCTGTGCAATCTCAATCACTTAGGTGTTTTGAGTACTCACCAGTTCTGGCACTCACCAGTCCTGAAGGAGATCAGTAACTTCAGTAGGGGTAACTATCAGCTTGCCCTTTGCATTGAACATATCAAGCTGATTTTCAAGAATATAAGCACCACAAGGGCAGCGATTTTTGTTTTGTTCTCGAAAGTAAGCCCTACTTCATCCAGAACGATACTGGAACAGTACCAAAAGAATGCTAGGGACATAGTTTGTACTCAAGAAATGTTATTTTTAAATTGTGTTAAAGTTCCCTTACACTAAGCAACCTGTTCTTGAACTTCACATAAGTAGAATAATTTAGCATGTATCCTTTTATATGTGCTAGAGTTTTAAACTCAACATGTCTTAGAGATTTGTTCATGTTACTGCATGTATTCATAGCTTATTTCTTTTTATTGCTGTGTAGTATTCTTTACATGGATAGTTCACACTTGGTTTATCCATTCTCCTAGTGGTGGGTATTTGGTTGTTTCCAGTTTGGGGGTCATTATGAAGAAAGCTTCTTAAAGCAAAACAAAAACAAACAAAAGAAATACTTCCAAAAAAACAACAAACCACTTATTAATTTCAAAGTGGAAAAGAGCAAATGTTAGTGAAGAAGCCAGGCAGCCGCCACTATAATGAAGTAGTCAAAGTAAATAACGAGATACATCAAAATTACCTGACATATGATAGGCCCACCAAGAACACAGCAAGACTTCTGTGATATTCCTGCCAAAGACGCATAAGCTCAATCTAAGAAAGAGGAAAACAAGAGACACACTGGCCTGTTCTATTCAAAAGTGTTAAGCACATGAAAGCCAAGTAAAGACTGAGAAACCGTCCCAGACAAGAGGCTAAAGATACATCATAACTAAACACCATGCATAATTCTTAGCCCTGTTTGTTATACACTATATAATAGGGACAACTGGCAAAATTCAAATTAGATCAAAGGATTAGATGGCATTAGTGTACCTATATTAATTTTCTGATCTTGATCACTGTATTGTAGTTACGTAAAGAACACTTTTTTTTTTTAAACAGGAAATAAATACTCAAGACTTCCAGGTTAATGGGTCATGATACCTACATTCAAATAACTCAGGAAAAAGAAAAGTTGTTACTTGTAACTTTTCTGTAAGTTTGAAAGGGTTCAAAACAATTTTTTAAGATACATATTAGTAGTTCTTATTGCATCAACAACTGCAGTCTTTACAACGCTATTCATCCCAGATCTTACACAATTTAACCCCAACTAGTCTTAGTTGGCCACCTCATGTGAAGAGTTTACTCGTTGGAAAAGACTCTGATGCTGGGAGGGATTGGGGGCAGGAGGAGAAGGGGACGACAGAGGAGGAGATGGATGGATGGCATCACCAACTTGATGGGCATGAGTTTGCGTGAACTCCAGGAGTTGGTGATGGACAGGGAGGCCTGACATGCTGCGATTCTTGGGGTCGCAAAGAGTCGGACATAACTGAGTGACTGAATTGAACTGAACTGAGTCTGATTTAGACAACTCCTGGACCAAGTTCCTTAACCACACGGAACAACCTAAGGGTTTCTCTTCTCCCTCATGTTCCTCAATGTCACACCCTCCCTCCCCTTTCCACTTAATGAAATCCTACTGTTCTTCAATGTCCATCCCAAATTCCTCCCCTAAGTTCTTGAAGTCTCTTCTGATTCCCCCAAACGATGTTACTTCTTCCCCATTACCTCTTTTGGGGAGCTTTATTTGTGTACTTTTGTCATTTTCCATGACAAGATGGTCATGACCTTGAGGCCAGGGCCTACATTCCCTCTTCCTTGTATCCATTCAGAGCATGAGCTCACATACTGAAAATGCTTAATGTTTATAGGACTGCCTGGTATCTTGACTCAGCTATTTGCTCAGCCCCGGACACCTGGGGCATGCAGTGTTCTTTGAAATGTTCTCATCACATTTCCAGAAAGCAGAAACGGCAACATTCTTTAACTGCTTTTTTAAGTCTATTCTTAAATGCTTGTAATAAAAGCTCTCAATAATACATTTAACTCATACAAATGGTCTATAACATAATATTCCCAGAACTTGTTACAGCATATCTAGTATCTGGATACTTTCCCTCCTTGATGAATGGGATGTATAGTAATAGCTTTCCTTTTATGCACTCAAAAGGTAGGCAAAATAATGGCCCTTTTAAAGGTCCACATCCTAACCCCCATGATCTGTGAAAATGTTGGGTTATGCTGCAAAGGAGAACTAAGGTTATAGACTGAATTAAGGTTGCTAATTTACAGCTGACTTTAAAATATAAAGCTCTTCCTGGATTATTGGTGGGGAACAATGTAATCATCAGGGTCCTTCTACAAAGTGAAAGAGGAAGGCAGAAGGGCAAAATCAGACTGAGATGTGACAAGGGAAGAATAGTCAGAAAGATGCAATGCTGCTGGTTTTGAGGATGGAGATACGGCACCACTCCTGAGCCAAAGGAGATGAGCAATCTAAAGAAGCAGAAAAGACAAGAAAACAGGTTCACACCATTAGCCTCCAGAAAGGCAGGCAGAGCAGCTAACACCTTGATTTTAACCTAGTGATGGCCACCCAGACTTATACTGAATTTTGTTTGTGTGTGTGTGGTAATCTGGCCAGGTTGCAGGGCATGTAGGACCTTAGTTCCTCGACCAGGGATCAAACCCATGACCTCTGCAATGGAAACACAAAGTCTAACCACTGGACGGCCAGGGAAATCCCCCATACATAATTTTAAGATAAATTTGTAGCTTTTAAGGTTTTACTGAGTCCATGGTAATTTATTATGGCAGCTAATGAAAAAAACAGTAAAAATCACCTCCACCTGTTGACCACCTATTTCCCTAAGGCAAATCTTCCCGGACGCATGCCTGGCAGCAAAAACAAAGGAAACAGGCAAAGGAAGGGAAAAAGGAGGTGGAGACACACAGACACGGCTGCTGCTGCGTCTTTTTTAACTTATGCGTGTCGCATAGATAGGGAAACACCACATTCTGTTTTGGATGTCTCTAAATAAAATCCCTGTATGTTCTGCAAAATCAGGCACGACTGCCAAACCCTGCGCCTGCCAAGAGACTAAATCTCCCTAAGGAATCTGTTTTCCTAAGAACTTTCTCCAGAGACACTACAGAAACAGTAGGGAAACACAAACCGTTTTAAGTTTCAATTTCCTAAATGAAGCAAAGCAAAGGAGACGGGGTCAGAGGCCGGGAACGCAGGCAGAAAGCCCGGTGGGCAGGGGGCACGCCCCCTCGGCGGCTAGGTGGTCCCCACGACCTCGGCAGCGGGCAGCGCAGGAGGGCGGCGCAGGGAATGGGGTCGCAGAGCCAACGACACCCCACTCTCCGCCAGGCGTCCCCACCAACCCTCAACCCCCCGGAGGTCCCCGGCCCCGCGGAGCCCGCCTTGTCGCCACTCACGGCCTCTCCAGCCGGGCCCACTAGGAGCAGGAACGGCAGCGCGGGAAGGGGTCGCCCACTCACGCGCCTCGGCCGGCGAGCGCCGCGCCCAGGTTCCCGGAAACCTCGCTGGCGGCGCGGGTAGTCGCTGGAACCCTCGGGGCCTGGCTGGGGCTCCCTCGTCCGGAAGCGCCTTCAGCCTTTTTTCAAATGGATGGCCCGCGGATCAACAGTCTGCTTCCTTTTAAAAAAGAAAGAATAAAAGAAGGAAACTACCTAGCGATGATTTTCTTTCAGGCTAGTCACTGGTCACTGATCGAATACCAAAGCTGGTTCTCCAATGATTAGTCAGTAACAAGTTATACCTATTTTCACTTTCGATTTTTAAAATGTGTTGGTTTTGTTTTTGTTTGGAGGAAATCTACTCCCAAAGTATTCCTGAAGTTTCCATAAACACTCATTTTAAGACGTGTTTTAAAAACCACTCCTTCGGATGTGTATCCCAGGACGTGTTTTGGGAAAATGGACAGAGACCAAATAAAGTGGCAGTCTCTCTTCAGACAATAGCTCTCACTGTAATCTGTTGGTCACTGTAACCTTAATCTACAAATCCTCGCAGCCAGCACAAAGTCTACTTTGGTGTGTTTTTTGGTAACTTCTCAGGAAATTGGAAAAGTGTGGTGTTCAGCTGATTTCTGTGATCCATGTCCCTTGAAACTTTTCTTATAATCTCTGGTATTATTGTGAAGCTTGTAAACAAATACTTCACTAGGTGTGATCTTTTTCTTTGAAATGGAAAACATCTGGTTTATTTCAAAAACGCAGTGTTTCTGAACCCTACATACAGAACCACCCCACAGCTGCACTTACTGAAAACGGGTCAGGGAGCAGAAGCAGATGCATGAAAATGACTTCTAGACAGAAATTCTAGCTGATAGTGCTGTACAGTCATATGTGAAACTGATATATTATCTGGTAAAAGATTAACCAAAATCAAATTCCTTTATATCAAGAATATTGATGGTAATCTAGCTTACACTGGACTTTCTAACTGAAAAAAATAAAGTGGTGTGTAGACACTTGTTCTCATCAACCCAGTCAAAAGTGCAACAAAACGCTACCTGATACAGCCTGAGAATTACTTCTGGTCTCCCTTAGAATTTTATTTTTTATTTTATTTTTGGCTGCACTGTGAAGCTTGTGGGATATTAGTTCCCTGACCAGGAATTGAACATGGGACCACAGCAGTGAAAGCATCGAGACCTAACCCCTGAACCACCAGGAAAATCCCATCCCTTAAAATTTTAGAGAACATGAACTCTGGAAATTATTTAGTTCAAACTTCATTTCTTCTTTTATCTTATTTTTGTTTTTTACAAGAAGATACTAAGCAACAGGACCACAATGGGACTCATCTAAGATTGACTCCAATATTGTTAAAGGACAGAGGATACAGATAGGAGGGAAGCCATTGGGAGGGAGCTGAAGCTGAGCTGTGTGTAACAGTCTGAACTCAACTTGGCAGATTCAGGACTCTGCAAAGCACTGAGGTTCTGAAGATAAATAGTCAGATCCCAGATATATTGTTGTTAATAGTCGTAATTGCAAAGATCTACCGAGAACACCTAAGCATTTTATAAACCTTTTCTGATTTGCCAACAGCAATATGAAACTAGTATTATCCCCATTTTGCAGATGAGGAAACTTGACATGCTGATCCAAATGTAGGCAATGAATCCATGATGACATTAATATCTTTCTCTATTCTCAACCATGAAATCAAACTCTACATTTTGTTCCATAGGGCATGAAAAAGAAGGAATTGTGTGGGCACATATGATTAGGAAATGCTGCATACTGGATTCACACTTGGGAGGTTCCCAGTGCACATCCACACATTGAGTTTTGAGAAATATTTCAGGGAAAAATTAAAGCATACATTTAAAAGTTTAACTTTATTTAATCTTGAATTTATCAAACTAACTTGACCTTTAAATTCTTTTTTATTTTTCAAAAAACAGCTATTTAAATCTTTAAAAGTTTCTAGTGGGGCAATTTGAATTATGCTTTACTAATGATGGGGTCTGGGACTTGATTCCTCAAAATATGGCACCTTGGATATTGACTATTTTAAGTGGAAGGCGTTTGAGAAAACAATAGAAGCTCTAAAACAGTTACTCTGACCTTCTCCCTACTATTTCCTTTCAAAGAACCTCCTGTGAAGGTGCTCTCTCTATTTACCAGTAGGGAAGGAGCATTCTTTCTCCAAAGACAAATGGACCCGGAGAAGAATCCTAACAAATCGGCTTTGCTAAGTTTTCCCCAGTTTACTTTGATCACCTCATATTCTCTAACCTATTATATTCATCCATGACTCTCCTCTCTTCATCAAATCTGGCATAAAAATACTCAGGCCTAGCTATTTCTGTGGGTTTTCATTTCTTTTTTTTCTTATTTTTTTTCTTGGCTACACCACACAGCATGCAGAGTCATAGATCCCGGACTGGGGGTGGAACTTGTGTTCCCTGCAGTGGAAGCAGAGCCCCGACTACACAGTGGCCGGGAATTCCCCTGAGGCTTCATTTCCATTTGAAGATGTCTATATTGGCCACCTCATGGGAAGAGCGGACTCACTGGAAAAGACTCTGATGCTGGGAGGGATTGGGGGCAGGAGGAGAGGGGGTGACCGAGGTTGAGATGGCTGGATGGCATCACGGACTCGATGGATGGTGATGGACAGAGAGGCCTGGCGTGCTGCGATCAAAGAGTCGGACACGACTGAACAACTGAACTGAACTGATGTGACGTAAAACTTAAATAAATTTGTGTGCTTTTCTCTTGCTCTTCTGTCTTTGTCAGTTTCATTTTTAGACCTAGCCAGGAATCCTATGAATGTCAAGGAAAGCTTCTTCCTTCTATCTACCTACCTGTCTACCTACTTATATATCTTAACATGTCACGTAAATCTACACAGCCATAATGTGAGATGTATATTGGGTTACAGATTTATCTCCCCACTAGATGGCAATGAACTTCTCCCAGGCTTCCCTGTAAATGCACCACCTCATCCCACCCCCACACAAACACGTCAGTGTTACAAACTGTCCCCACCTGTGCTATGAAATGTGTTCTAGGAGTAGCAGAACACAAAGGAGAAAGTAGTCGCTTCTACCTCAAGAAGTCAGGGAATGTTCCCTCCACAGAACAGGTGAAGACTGAGCTGTCTCTTAAAGGCAGAAGCGATTTAGCACGCGCACACACACTTAAAGGCAAGAGGAAGTGAACTGAGACCAAAGTTCAGGTGAAAAATCCCCAAAGAAAGAAACAACTCGAGAGGCACCAAGAGTTTAGTGGGTATGCAAACCATGAAAAAAACCACCTGATACCTCTTATGTTATGCTCTGTCTTTTAGAAAAGGTCTAGCACACCAAGTTTATACTGCTGTTGCCATGATTTTGGTAATCCTGTTTGCAGGTCATGCTTGGGGAAGCTGGAACATTTGCACTCTCCATTCCCAGCACTGTGCAGGGTACAGAGTGATAGAAAGGAATTGTTATTGTTGTTTAATTGCTATGCGTGTCTGACTCTTTGCGATCCACAGACTGTAGCCTGCCAGGCTCTTCTGCCCATGGGATTTCCTAGGCAAGAATATTGGATTGGGGCTTTTCCACCCCCGAAACCGTGCTGGTCCTGCAGCTCTGTGGCAAGCCTGGGAGTCAGGGTTCCGTTCCTAGGATGGGGATTGTTCAAGCTGCCAAGAACAAGGATACAAGAGATACAAAGAGATACTTCAAGAGATACAAAGTGAAATTCAGAAGACAGTGAGAGGGCCAAACTGACAACTATGCTCAGAACGATTGGCAATCCAAGATAAAAATAAGTACAACACACCTAAATACAGAATGATCCTTCATGTAATGAACAGAGATATTATTTGTCACATTTCTTATGCCTGTATAGAAGGAGATATGATAGTTTGTGCAGCTTATGCTCTGTTGCTGCTGCTGCTGCTAAGTCACTTCAGTCATGTCCGACGCTGTGCAGCCCCATAGACGGAAGCCCACCAGATTCCTCCGTCCCTGGGATTCTCCAGGCAAGAACACTGGAGTGGGTTGCCATTTCCTTCTCCAGTGCATGAAAGTGAAAAGTGACAGGGAAGTCGCTCAGTCGTGTCCACCTACCAGGCTCCTCCGTGCTCACGAACTCCCAAAACATGGTGTGATGGTTGGGCTGACAAATCTTGCTGCAGCATATGGTACTAGCCTGCTGCTGGCCCGCAGGCTTATTAATAGGTTTGGTATGGACAAAATTCATGAAGGCCAAGTCAAGGTGACTGGAGATAAATACAATGTGGAAGGCACTGATGGTCAACCTGGTGCCTTCACTTGTTACCTAGATGCAGGACTTGCCAGAACTACTACCAGGAATAAAGTTTTTGAGGCCCTGGAGGGAGCTGTCAATGGAGGCTCGTCTATCCCTCACAGTACAAACGGTTCCCTGGTTATGACTCAGAAAGCAAAGGATACATTGCTGAGGTACACCAAAAGCACATCATGGGACAGAATGTTGTAGAGTACATGCATTACCTAATTGAAGAAGATGAGGATGCTTACAAGAAACAATTCTTTCGGTACATAATGAATGTAACTCCAGACATGATGGAGGAGATGTATAAGAAAGCTCATGCTGCAATACAAGAAAACTCAGTGTATGAGAAGAAGCCTAAGAAAGAAGTTAAAAAGAAGAGGTAGAACCGTCCCAAAATGTCACTTGCCCAGAAGAAAGATTGGGTAGCTCAGAAGCAAGCAAGCTTCCTTAGAGCTTGGGAACGGGCTGCCGAGAGTTAAACAAAACCTCAATTTCCTAGCAAGATTTTTCAGATAAAGACAATAATAAACTTATTAAACAAGCAGCAAAATAATAATAATAATAATATTGGAGTGGGTTGCCATTTCTTCTCCAAGGGATCTTCTCACCCAGGGACTGAACCCAAGTCTCCTGTATTACATGGGGATTCTTTACCACTGAGCTACTGGGGAAGCCCACAAAGGAATTAGGTAACATCACTCTGGTTTTCAAGAGGTTTGAGTTGAAATATCTAGAGTAAAGGAATGTTGCTAAGAAGGTAGATTTTAAAGGCTCTCACCACAAATAGAAAATGATAATTATATGACATGATGGAGGTATTATCTATGGTAATCATTTGATGCTATACAAATGTAACCAGTTAATACTTTGTATGTCAATTGTATCTTAACAAAGCTGTAAAAAAATTAATAAAATAGTAGACAACAGCTTTTTAAAAAGTAAAAGAAAATGAATATTCTATCCCTTACTATCAGGCAGGGCTCAGCTGGTAAAGAATCCCCCTGCAATCAGGAAACCTGGGTTCAATCCCTGGGTTGGGAAGATCCCCTGGAGAAAGGAACGGTTACCCACTCCAGTATTCTGGCCGGGAGAATTCCATGGATTGCATGTAGTCCACGGGGTCGCAAACAGTTGGACACAACTGAGTGACCTTCAGTCACTCACTATCAGGAAGGCAGTACTATATAAAGAGCATGGTTTTGGTATGAGTTGTTGGTTTGAATACCAATTTCAAGTTACTGAAGTTTCCCAGCCTCATTTTTCTCCTCTGTGGAATGGAGCTGTTGTGAATGAGGTACTGCTACATGTCAAAGGCTAAGCACAGTGCATTACCCAGGAAGTGACACTGGTAGCCCAGGTAGCCGTTACTATCTTTTTTTTTTTGGCCGCACTTCACCATAAGGGATTCTTAGTTCCCCACCTGGGATCAAACCATGCCCTGGCAGTGAAATTGCAGAGTCCTAACCACTGGAGCACCAGGGAATTCCTTTCTGTTACTTACTATCTTATACTTGGGCCAGAATTTTTTTTCCTTATATATTTCTTCTGCTTTGTCTTCATACCTAAAAAGATATTTTTAAGGCAAAGACCATTTTTTAATTTCTTTTGTGTCACCTGCAGTTACAGTAAAATGACTATAATTAGTACATGCAATATAAATACTTATTTCTAACTAGTAATTAAATACAGAAATAGGAGTCAGACACTCTGGGTCCAATGTTATAACCCCTTTGAACAGGTTTTCATGTTAGTGTATGACAGTTTTGTAAGAAACGCCGCGGGAAGAAAGAGCCACCTCTAAGGACCGTTGATGAAGGCCTTTATTGGGCGGTCGCTCTCGGGCAGAACTTCCGGGGATAGGTGAGCAAGGAGACAAAGGGAGTCTGCGAGGTATGAGGGGTGGGGAGGGGTTTTATAGCCAGGGCTGGCGTTCAAGCCAGGTTCTCCCATATAAGGTAAAAGCGCGGGCTAGCGGCGGCAGGTGTCCAAGGGCTCCGTGTCGGCACCTGATTGGGCCAGACTTCAGGGGGTCGGTCCCCGGAAGTTTAGTCCGCCCCGGTTCCTGTTTGGGCGTTTTGCCAAATGTCGGGACTTGTTCGGGCTTGTCCCGACATGCCCGACCTCTCAAGTTTGACTAAGTGCATAAAATATTGTGAGATCAATCAAGCATTTAGAAACAGAAGTTAATCCAAGTAAATAACAATAATAAAATTAATGTATAAAGGACATTACCTTCTTAAATCATGCCTGGGCCACTAACTTCTCATATAAACATAAATGATCAGTCAGAAAATTCTGGTTTTTGTTAAAGTATTTAGAGAATAAAGCTACTGTCTTTGGACAATGCTGAAAAGAACAAGTAATTGTTTTGCTCATGAAACAGATGCTCAGAAATAAAGCTTGATATCCAAGCTTGTAAGGTATCAAGCAGTAAACCTCAATATTATATTTTGGAAATTATTTTAAGGGAATATGAGAATGTTGGTGATGTTTTCCTGCTTTGCTTACAAACTGAATACTGCTTCTGACAGAATTCTCTCAGGGTGAAGTGATAGGAGGATAAATCCATCCATCTGGCTTGAACTTAATAAGATCACAGGGGAGGAAAAGCTTAAAGAACCTTGAGATTTTCAGAGCACTTAAAAAGAACATAGCTTTGGAATGATGGGAAAATCAAAATATTAAATTCTAAATTAATTATGTTATCACCAAAAATCTCAAATGAGAAAGAATAGGGCAAAGCATCCAAATAGATCAATGCGGCTTCTCAGGAGTTCAGCAGTTAAGAAAATGTATATAAACATAGTGAAAACAACTAAAGAAATGTGATAAGAAATTTAATTTGCTTGACCATCTGTGATTTTTGATTTGGGAATTTATAGTTTGTTTTTGCCTGAGAAGCTGTATGAGAGTTTCTAAAAATTGCCAAGTAGCAAGATTTGGGTTGGTGTTTGAATAAGTTGTTTCTGATTATTCCCCTGGTTTGAATATTTCTCTACAAAAGGTGTGAAGTCATGGAAACAAGGAAATTCACCAGTCTATTCAGAGCATTAAAAATATATCAGGCAAAGAGCTCAAGGTTCTAAGTTAAACTTGTTTTCTGTTTGATCTTAGTGTACCCAGTTATACGTAGGGGCATAATTTCCGCTAAGATATATCTCAGTGTAGTATATAATTTCTGTTGAATCATGTCTCAAAGTCACAAAGAAAAAAAATATGTCTGTGGGTAAGAGAATGCCCTGTATACTAGGGCTTCTCAAACTTTAATGCCCATCCAACTCAGCTGGGGATCTTGTTAACATGCAAATCCTGATAGCACATGTATGGGTTGAAGGTTCTTCATTTTGAACCTTGCTTGGCGATGCTGATGGTGCCAGGCCTTGGACTATACTTTGAGTAGCAAGGCTCTAGACTGACTAGTTCACTGAAGAGCAAAGAAGGAGTGGAAGGGGCACACCAGTGGCCCTCCTGACTGTGTGGCTCAGTCAGGGAGCACAGACCTTTTCCTGCCTACCAGCCTGTTGGCCTAGGTTCATTGGTAGAAGGCAAGAAATTTCCTGGTGTCCATGGCAGACGGGACAACAGCAGTTCCTGTCTTTCACGCCATCTATTTCAGAGGACAAAGTCTCCTTGTGTGCAGTTAGGCTGCCGTTACAGCTACTCTGAAATGGGAAGGAAGGAATAAGCCATGAGGGTGAATGGGTCAAAATGATGCAAAAGTGGAAAGAAGAAGTAAGGAGAAGCCAGAAAAAAGAACAGGACTAATGTGCTCAGGGATCCTGAAAGGAATATTATTTTCTCTTTCATTATTCATTTCAATTTATCCTAAATAGTTTGCCCTGGTGTCCACTGTAAAAAGATAGAATGACTTCACACACAGAGCTCATTTTAATAACAAAATATCTGCATGGGGCAGTCTGATAATGTTGGACACATGAAGCCAGAGGTAATTCATCCCTCTAAATGCTTGAACTCCTCCAGAGAAATTATAAAGGAAAAACATCTTCATCTCCAATGAAAACAAAACAAAGAAGTGTCCTTCAGATCTGTTTGGTGACATTATGAAATGGAATAGAAACATTATTGCCTTTGGGAGGTTGACCTCAGCTGTTTTTCAATCATTTGAAGAATAAGAACTCTAATTTTGGTGCCAATATTCAAAGCAAAGCTTTCTCAGGTGGATGAACAACAACTGGTAGATTGGCTTGTCATGGAAATTGCACCACCTTAAAATCTCCAAGAGAACTAGGCATAGTCTCTGCTCTGGCCCTTACCAGTTCTGTGAATCTGGGCATATGTGATGGATCTGACACAAAATAGGTGCTCAAAAAAATGTGAGTTCTGATCATGTTTCCTTGAATTTTCTAAGGTTTTGTTTCTTAGTTTCCTCAAATTTAAAATTAAGACAATAACTTCTACCTAACAATTATAGGGTGTTTGGTGAGCTAACATCGTAGAAATGTTTTGTGACTAGTAAATGTGAAAACAATATTATCAATATTGGATTTTGAGTTGATTTTCAGAGGTAATTGTGAAATAGGAGGTAATTGTGAGATGAGAGGTGATTGTAGATGGGAGAAATAACTAGAAAATTTAAATACAATTTAGGACCTCGCGGGGTCCCCAAGGCAATGACTATAGCCACAGTGGCTGTTCATTGTACTCCTCCTGGTGCTCCAGAAATGTGCAATGCCTGCAGGGGAGGAACTCTGGACAGCCAAGATTTGCTTGCTTGCTGGCCTAGAATTACATAAAACAAGTAAGAACAAGTCAGTCAAATAACAAGTTCAAGATTCATTCATATTCTCACTGTTTCTCCCAACTATTTTTTCATGTTACCTTATGAACTTTACATAAGACAGATAAGTAATTGTTGAGTGGTTTTTGTGTGTATGTGAGCTCTAGTCTCTATTCTACTGGGTCCCTTGTGGCTCAGATGGTAAAAAAATCTGCCTGCATAGCAGGAGAACCCAGTTTAATCCCTGGGTCAAAAAGATGCCCTTGAGAAGGAAGCGGCAACCCACTCCAGTATTCTTGCCTGGAGAATCCCATGGACAGAGAAGCCTGGCAGGCTACAGTCCATAGGGGTCACAAAGAGTCAGACACAACTGAGGGACTAATACACACACACACACACACACACACACACACATACACACACACACACACACTGTCCTACTACCCTGATGATACCCCAAGCAGCGATACAGTTTTCCATGTTCTTCTTTACTGGCTCCTTTCTGTGGCCACTAATCTCATCTGCCCTCTCCTAGGGACACTGTGACCAGATGGTCCAGGTTTCTTAAGACTTCACTTCAGATATTCCACCCAGTTTCATTCTGTGCCATAGCCATTGTCTCCTTTTCTTCACAGCCTCTAGTATTATGCAGATGCTGAGAACAGACATACAGACACAGTGGGGAAGCAGAGGGTGGGATGCACTGGGAGATGGGGATTGGCATATACACACTGCTGCTGCTGCTGCTGCTAAGTCGCTTCAGTCGTGTCTGACTCTGTGCGACCCCATAGACGGCAGCCCACCAGGCTCCCCCGTCCCTGGGATAGCATAGGGAGCTCTGTGATGACCTAGATGGGTGGGATGGGAGTGGTGGGAGGGAAATCCAAAAGGGAGGGGAATTTTCATAATGGCTAATTCACATCTAGAATTTATTTGCTAATGATTCCTTCACCCTTTCATCCTACACACCCCTGCCAGATTATTCTTTTAAAAGTTCTGCTGTCATTATGCCATTCCACACCTTAAGCATTTGCAAGTGACATCTAATGCATACAGCCCATACTCCAGAGTGCAAGACCCATCTTCTTTCCCATGTTCCCAGGCCCACACTGTTTCCTCATCAAGCTGGCTATAGCTCATCTTTTCAAATTTATTGTTCATTCATTCTTTTTCTCTGTATCCAACCAAATTAGTTAGCTATCCTCCAACTCCAGAATAGTCTTATCAATCAACTTGCTTTGTTTCTTTCACCATTTCCCCTTCCTGAGATGTTTTTCTTTTCCTTTCAATTATTTCAGTCATACGATGGTACACATGAACTTCTAACAAACACATATCATACCTTAAAGGTAGTGATATGTAAGATATCATTAGCTGGTCAGAATGGACACTGACTCCCCAGAAAAGCTCTAGCCAGAAGGCTGGAATGGTGTCTAAAAGATCTTTCCAGGCCAGGCGTCAATCCTACAGTTACTGGATCCTAGAAGGTGGAGGGAGGAAGGAAATTGTTGGGAATTCCTGGTAGAGATATGGCCAGGGCAGTAGCGGTACTGGAGTGGGCTTGGGGGAGACTGCAACCAATGACACAGAAATATTTCATTATTTAACATTTGAGATGAAAACACCCGGGGCACAGTGGCTGAACACGTGTCAGGCTTTGCTGTTGCATCTCCAGGCTCAACTTAAGCTCCTGCACAACAACCCCAGAGGCAATGATCCCACCTCTCTCTAAATTATTTTAGCATGTTTTACCCATACCACTGGAAAATCCCATGGACAGAGGAGCCTGGCAGGCTACAGTCCTGCAAGAATCAGACATGACTTGGTGACTAAATCACCACCACCCATTCCACTTAACAGGCAGTCATAATTCATAGCCTTGAATTGTCACTTGTCTTTTGAGGGTAATCGTTTCCAAAACAAGAGTTACACTGTAACTCTGTTTCTTCCTAAATGTCAAGTATCTCTTTGCCTTTTTTAGGCAATCACTTATCCTATATTTATTAATGAAAATTGACCGAATGAGAAACTGGGAACTATATACACCATAATGTGGTCATTTCAAATGACCTCATTTATGAAGTGAGGGAGTTACCGACATCTTTGAGACTCTGAGAAGAGCTAGACACTTTCTTCTCAGAAATACCCACACAAAATTGTACATACAATTTCAGGCGTCTCATATATCCCCTAAAGTCATTCAGAGGTTCCTTGGAGTCCATAGAATCTAGGTTAAGGTCGTGATTTAAAAGGAATGTTATGGAACCAGAACATAAACCTAAAGAATTAACTGGATTCTGTTTTGGTTTTGTACTTATATTTATAAGGAAACGGCCCTTATACAGGGGTACAAATATTTCATGTTCCTGTCTTACAGAAATTGCTTACATTTACAGCCAGACTGTGTTTCACCCAATGTACACTCCAAGTAAAGCTGGTTAATGATGACTGTGAGTAGGCCTCAGACCTGAAGCTTTCAAAGCTCAATTTCTTCTATTAGCACTCTTGGTTTTATAAACAGTGAAGCCCATCAACCCTGTTCCTACACAAATCTCCTGGTAAACTTGAGTCTAGTAGGGTTTTACCTACTAGGGTTTTTCATTTGGAGGATAATTACTTTACAATGATGTGTTGGTTTCTGCCGTATAACAACATGAATCAGCCATAATCATTTATATATATATATATATATATATATATATATATATATGCCCCTTCCCTGAAAGCCTCCCTCCCCCCTTCTGTTGCACCTCTCTAGGTCATCACAGAGCACCAGCCTGGGCTCCCTGTGTCACGCAGCAGCTCTCCACCAGCTGTCTGTTTCACACATGGTAGTGCTGTACATGCCAAGGCCACAGTCTCAATTCATCCCACCCTCTCCTTCCCCCACTGTGTCCACACGACTGTTCTCTGTCTGCATCTCCATTCCTTCCCTGAAAATAGGTTCATCATTACTATTTTGAATAAGGTTTTGAAGCATCTTGGAGCAGGGCAAGTGGCTCAGGCCACAACAAGGCCCTACAACTACTGAAGACTTAACTTGGATGCTCCCTTGGTAAGCCAGTGAGAAATATTTAGACAAGCTCATCCTAGGTCACCTCTGGGATCACAGTATCTCAGTGCCAATCTCCTTGCCTCTACCTGGAAGGCAGAAGAGCATCAAGACCCACATGCTTGCTGTAATGGTCCAGTCTCCCCAGGAATGTGGTACTGCTGACTATGATTTCAGCTAAAGTGCACATGTTGCCAGCTATATTCGTAGACATCACATAACAAATGCCAGCAACAATCTGGAGTGGGACCATCTTTGGTTGAATTCATTAACAGGTACCACTGGCCAAAGTATATCTAGCTATGAAGAAAAGAAACATAGGAAAAGGCAAGATCAACTTTGTCTCAGACAGAATTTTGTTCAGCATGGAAAGCAAACTTGGCACATAAACTAAAACATAGATGTGAAGTATAAAACAATGAGATCATCGTCACTAGAACTCTGTACGGAATTGACTCCCACCGAGTTACGCGCCATGACTCAAAGAGATGGGACTTCTATTAACTCCCCACGGTAGTTAACTTGCCTCTTGTAATAAATTTCTTTCTTTCTGTAAGAAGAGCACTTATTTATAAGGGAGCTCCCTGCTATGGTAGAGACATGAAAGTCTAGAAAAATTATACTTCCTCATATTTTACACTGATTTCCTTTACTTCTTGAAAAAAGTAGAAAATCTATATACTATTAATATTAATCTTTGGATTGTTTTTGGAGCTCACTAGTAGTATGAACACATTATGAATAGATGTGGATAATGAAGAGAACCCCAGAAGATAATAATGTGGAAAAACAGGGCAGTAAATGCCAATTAAAATTAGAGCCAATCAGAAGGGATTAACTGAGAGACTAAGATTGATATACACACACACTCTCTCTCAGTCATGTTCAACTCTTTGCAGCCTCATGGACTGTAGCCCGCCAGGCTCATCTCCACAGAATTTTCCAGGCAAGAATACTAGAGCAGGTTGCCATTTCCTACTCCAGGGGACCTACCCGACCCAGGGGTTGAAACTGTGTCTCTTGCATTTCCTGCATTGACAGGTGGACTCTTTACTACCGGGGCAACCTGGGAAGCCCATACACACACTACTAGGTAGAGAATCGATAATTAACAAGAACATACTGAATAGCATAGGGAACTCTATTCAATACTTAATAACTTACATGGGAATAGAATCTTAAAAAGAGTGAATATATGTGTGTGTATAACTGACTCACTGTGCTGTACAGCAGAAACTAGCACAACATTATATATCAATTATACTCCAGTTTAAAAAATTAATTAGATAGCAATATTAGCACCAACTAAAAAAATAAAAATAAGTTTTAATTCACACACACACACACAAGATGTCCATCAACAGATGAATGGATAAAGAAGATGTGGTATATATATACAATGGAATACTTCTCGACCATAAAAAAGAATGAAACAATGCCATTTGCAGCAATATGGATGGAACTAAAGATGATCATACTAAGTGAAGTAAATCAGAAAGAGGAAGACAAATACCATACAATATCATTTATATGCAAAATCTAAAATATAACAAATGGACTTAACTATGAAACAGAAACTGATTCACAGACAGAGAAAACAGGTTTGTGGTTGCCAAAGGGGAGAGGGGGTGCAGGACGGATAGAGTGGGAATTTGGAGTTAGCAGATGTAAACTATTATATATAGAATTGACAACAACAAAATCCTACCATTTGGCATAGGAACTGTACTCAATATCCTGTGATAAACCATAATGGAAAATAAAAAAGAATGTTTATACATGTGTAACTAAGTCACTTTGCTGTATGGCAGAAATTATCACAACATTATAAATCAACTACACTTAGACAACAACAACAACAACAAAAAAAAATTAGAGCTAATCTTTGGCTTTTCTGGCCAAAGACCAAAGTAATATTACTGAGAGACACAAAAAAACAGTAGATATTTTCCAAGAACTCTTTGGAGAAATTACATAATTCTCTGGACACACGTTGAAGAGAGGGTATGCAATAAGACAGGCTGTGACTCAGTGCAGCCCTAGTTTTCATCCACTTTGACAACTGTGATGGGATATGGAAGTGCCTGAAAAGGAGAAAATAAATTCTCTCTATGACATTCTGTATAGCGCAAACACTGTGATAACAGTGTGAGATCAAGGGCATCTCGGGTGGTCAAAGGAATGAGCGTCAGAGAAGTAATTCCCCTGCTCTTGTGCAGCTAATTCAACATGCTCTCAAAACCAAGCTACAAGAAGCAAGGAGTCGTGGTGAAAAGGATGGGATGGTGGGGAGAAGGGGAAGCAGAGTTGCTTGACTGTCTTCTGCTGTTTCTTGACGTATGGCAACCCCTGTGCAGTGAGTGAAACATACAACTTCTCTCCAACAATCTGTCTTGGTTATTGGGCACAAGGTTGAAGGAGCATTAAGCCTACTGTTTTAGCACTCTTGTCCATTCTCTCCACCAAACGGCCATCTGGCCATTATCAGAAGAGTGACTAAGGGGCTGCCTTGTGCACAGAAGCAACCTGGGAATACTTGTTGAATAAGGTAATATGAATCAACTCATGGTCTTGACCACACTCTTTACCTATTTACACCAGAGCCCTGGCTCTAAGATGGCCTGCTCCCTGGGAGAACAGCAGCTATGTCTGAGAATAAAAAACAACTCAAAGAATTTTAGGCTGCCAAAATCCGGAAAGGTTGGGAAACTTTCAGGTGAAATAGTAGTAAAAGGCCTTAACTACGGGTTATAGGATTACTATTAGAAAATGTTTGGTAAGATGAATGGACAAACAAAATGCAGTAAATATGTACAATGGAGTTGTTATTTTAAACAGGAAGTAAATTCTGACATAAGTTACAACATGGCTGAACCTTGAAGACATTATTTGAGGTGAAATAAGCTAGTCAAAAATGGATAAATATTGTATGATTCAATGTTTATATGAGGTACTGAGAAGAGTCAAATTTATAGAGACAGAAAGTATAATCATGGTTGCCAGATGCTGGGGTTGGGAGAAATGGAGGATTTGATATAGCATTTCAGTTTGGGATGATAAAAAGGCCTGGAGATGGATGATCATTACACAACAGTGTGAATGTACTTGGTGCCGCTGAAATGTAAGCTTAAAATGGTTACTGGGAAATTCCACTTGGGCTTCCCTGCTAGCTAAGTGGTAAAGAATCCACCTGCCAAAGCAGGATGTGGGTTTGATCCCTGGGTTGGGAAGAACCCCTGGAAAAGGAAATGGCAACCCACTCCAGTACTCTTGCCTGGGAAATCCCACAGGCAGAGGAGCCTGGTGGACTACAGACCATGAAGTTGGGAAGAGTCAGACATGACTTAGCAACTAAACAACAACAAAATTCTATTTACTACAATTAAAAATTGTAGCCCTATTTGCATGTTAGTTTTGTATATGATGTGAGTAAAATCAATCACTGTTTTACCATTTCCAGATCGATGGGGTAAAAAGAAGACTAATTTCTGTATCCGGCATTAAATTTCTCATGTGTCTGGGAAGTGAGCTAAAGCTATTTCTCATACCGGAATTCAAGAAAGAGGAGACTCAGAATGTTGAAAGAACTTGATCATACTGTAAAAACGGAAGAGAAGACAAAAGAGGAAGGAGGAATAAGAGGAGGAAGAAAATGACTCCCGACCTTGGCACTTTCATACAAATTCACTCCCACAAGCTTCCACACACACTATGTTCCCAGCTTTGGATCCAAGATATAAAAGCAACCAAGTTGAAATCTGACTTTCCAATCTAATTTCCCAGAACTCCCTTACACTAGCCCTTCAGCCATTTCAGTCTGGTTAGCCTTAGAACTTTCTGTCTCCTCTCTTCATTCACAGAATCTCAGCGCTGGAGAATTCAGAGGTCATGTGGTCCAGCTGTTAGCCAGATGCTGAATCCTCTCTACACAATTGTTCCTTCAGTAGGGCTGGCGTCTTACTCAGTTGATCTTTCGCTCATTTTTTTTTAAGTTGGGTCACAGACTATTCTTACAAAATAATTACTTTCAGGACAAAAGAAATAAGCACACTCTAAAAGTCAAGTTTTTCTTACTTATTAATTTTATCTTAAAAGAATATTAAAATCCAATTATAAAACATTAAGTCTATAGTGATCCCATTTTTTTCCCCTTCCAAATGTGTGTCTGTGTATACCTAGTGAAAAGTCCCCACAGAAATATATAGTTTCTGTGCAAGTAAAGTCATGGGTGCTCTTTATTTTCTACATCTGTTTATTTGTATCTTGTAATTTTTATTCAACTGAGGTTAATTATTTTTTCAGTAAAGAAAAAGAAAGTACCTATAAAGTGTGTTTATTCATGTAAGTGAAAAGAATTGAAGTGGTGACTAGTTATTTAATGATACAATATTTGCAGCACAAAAAAAAACATGAATTAACTTTGAAATGTACTTGGGAGAATTGAGTGTAATCAAACAAATGGAGTGAAAGAACTGGTGATGGCCTTCTGTTTCCAAGGACAGAGACATTAGTATTCATAGGGTCAAAACTAAACCATAATACATAAATTTGATGTTGGAGATAACACAATACAAAGAACTGGGCATTATCTGAGACAACTGTCATTTTCTCTTTGCTTGATTCTCCACCCCACTCCTTTATTCAATACATGTTGAACCTTAGTCTTTATCTTATGTCACACCTGGTGTTAAGCCTTGAGTGGGAATTCAAAGATGACTAAGACACAATCCTTGCTCTCAAGGCACTCACACTTTTCCTATTTGGCTAGGAAAGTGCTCCAGTAGGCAACCTGATGCGGTCTTCGAAGGAGTTTTCAGAAATACTTTGGTTAGGGGCTTCCCTAGTGGTCTAGTGGCTGACATCCCTCACTCCCAATGCAGGGAGCCTAGGTTCAATTCCTGGTCGGGGAACTAGATCCCACATGCTGCAGCTAAGAGTTCTCATGTTGCAACTAAAGTTCCATATGCGGCAACAAAAACTGAAGATCTCCTGTGCCCCAACTAAGACCTGGTGCAGCCAAATAAATTAAAAAAAAAAAAAAGAAAGAAAGAAAAAACTTTGGTTTACCACATCACATTGTCTCTGCACACCTCACAGTTACCTACAGGAAAAGCCCGGGAGCTCTTTCTGTGTTGGATTCTTCAACTTCTGATATCACTGGTATGGGCAGATCCCATGTACCTCGACTGATCTGTTTTGGTGAGCTTTGGCCTAGACTTATTAAATATTTGTGTGTTTTTTTAATTTAATTTTTTTAACACCAGAAACATTTTGTATTGGGGTATAGCTGATTAACAACGTTGTGATAGTTTCAGGGGAACAGTGAAGGGACTCGGCCAAACACATACATGTATCCATTCTCCCCCAAACTTCCCTCCTATCCAGGCTGTCACATAACATTGAGCAGAGATCCATGTGCTATACAATAGGTCTTTGTTAATTATCCATTTTAAATATAGCAGTGTATACATGACCCTACCTATGCCTTCCCTCCTGCAACCATGATGTTTATTTTCTGTCTGTGAGTCTCTGTTTTGCAAGTAAGCTTGTTTGTATCATTTCTTTTAGATTCCACAATAAGGGATGTCATATGACATTTCTCCTTCACTGTCTGTAAGTCAGACAGAGAGGGAAATTTATTAAATATTTGTAACCTGGCCACTCTCTTCCTCAAGAAAAGACTCAGTATTCCCAGGGATGCCCTGTCTCCAAGGACACACTCTTTTCTACCTTGACTTTCTGTTCAATAGTCATAAGCAAGATCTTTGAATGTCCTGCTACACACTTTCTTCTCTTGATGAATATAAGAAAGAACTAGTAACAAAGGTGAGTAAAAGACTTAGATTCAATCAAATTACACTTGAAAGCTCTTATCCTCTCATCTGTTCATCAAATTCAGGAGCAAACCTCCAAACCAAAATATTCCCAAGTCAGCACACTTCTTCCCCTTCTTTAGAGCTACTACCGCTATCCATGACACCATCCCATTTCTCTCTCTGGACATCTGCAGGGCCTCCTTACATGACTTTTTGTTTTCCTTCTTAACCCACCATGAGTTATTTTCTGAATAGATTCCAAAGAGATATTGCTAAAGAGTAGATTAAATCATGGCTCACATGTTTGCTAAATTGCCTCTGTCCGACTCTGCAGTCCTATGGACTGTAGCCTGCCAGGCTCCTCTGTCCATGGGATTCTCCAGGCAAGAATACTGGCATTGGTTGCCATGCCCTCCTCCAGGGGATCTTCCTGACCTAGCAATGGGATCCGCATCTCTTATGTCTCCTGCTTTGGCAAGTAGGTTCTTTACCACTAGCGCCACCGAGGACATCTCCTGCTTAACACCCAATAGCTTCCTACTGCATGTAGACGAGACTGCACGGCTGAAGTGACTTCCAGGACCACACAGTACTGGTCATTGCCTGCTTTTCCCCTGTCACTCAGTTCCATCACCGTGGTCTCCTTTCTGTCCCTGGAGTAGAGGACAAGTTCATAATTGCCCCAGAGCGTATTTTCCAGCCTTTCAATCTATCTGGCACACTTGGCCATTGATCTTTGCCTGATGCTTTCTTCACCTCATTCAGATCTAAGCTTTAATTTCACCTCCCCAGAGAGGTCTTTCCTGACTTTCTTTTCTGGAAGCTTCCTAGTCTTTCTCTATCATATCACCTTACTTTATTTCTGCAAAGCACTGGTAATTTTCTCATTTATTTATTTATTGCTTTATTAATCTGTCACTGTCCCTAGAATATAAGTTCCACAAAACAGTAACTTTTTATGTCTTATTCATTACTGTTTGGGGATTGATGTCTGGCACAAAGTAGACATGAAACAAGTAAGTGCTGAATAAAGTTGCTAAATGTGAAAGAGAAAATGTTTGTAGATTTGGTGAGCTTAATATTATACCCATTCTAAGTCTATCTAAGTGAAGTCGCTCAGTCATGTCTGACTCTTTGCGATCCCATGGACTGTAGCCTACCAGGCTCTTCTGTTCATGGGATTTTCCAGGCAATAGTACTGGAGTGGATTGCCATGCCATTTCCTTCTCCAGCAGATCTTCCCGACTCAGGGACCGAACCCTGGTCTCCCGCATGGTAGACAGACGCTTTACTGCCTGAGCCACCAGGGAATTCCCTGTTATACCCATTACACAGGCTCATTCATTCACTCACTTACTCAAAAACAATTTATTGAATTAGTTATATACCAGGTAGTATTTCAGAAAACAAAGACAAATATAACCAAATTCTTACCTTCCTGGATACTTAGAATTCCTATACTCAAAACTGGGGAATATAACCAAGAAAAGATTTATAATATCATGTCCTAAGTGCTATATTAAAAATGTGCGTAGAATGATTGGGCATGTGGGCTCTTTGATGTGGTGAGTGGGCTTTCTCTAGTTGCAGAGCCTGGGTTCCACAGCACTCTAGTTGAGGCATGAGGCTTAGTTGCTCTGTAGAAGGTGGGAATCTTAGTTCCCTTGCCAGCAATTGAACCCGTATCCCTGGCATTGGAAGGCAGATCCTTAACCACTGGACCACCAAGGAGATCCAATCAGCCTGAAGAATGAATTCACCAAATGTGTTTCAGAGAGAAGAAACACATGACAGAGAGTTGAGAAAAGAATGGCACCTTTGGGGAGGGTGGAAATATAGGTTACTATCAAATTTTAGAGTTTAATTCTGGAGGATTTTAAGAAAGGGAGGACACTCTCTGACTTGCATGTAAAAAGACTCCTCTTGTATCAGAGTAACAAATTAATAGAAGGCAGAAATGTGGCAGAACACAGAAAATCAGAGGATGACAACTGGACTAAAGCAGGGGCTGAGAGAATGCAGAGGAAAGGACAGATTTCAGGCATATTTAGGGAGCAGAAGTAGTGGAATTTGGGGACCAATTAGAGCTTTTCAGGTTATGAGGTCTGTGAGGATGCAGGATTGATAGACTCAATTAGATCCGCTGGCACAGAATATCTAAGTTCGTAATAAATAAATGGATACATGAATAAGAAAAGGCAAAGTCTAAAGTCAGCCCCAGTTTCCAGTTTGGGCATCTGATGTTACTGATACCATTACCAATATACGGGTAGGCTTAGAAAGAGGAAGATAAATTCAGATAGGAAATACTGGATGTGGGGCACTTACGAGCAAGTTTTGGGCTGTCCACATTTCCTCTGCATTCTGCTTGCAAATAAAATGGTTCCTTTTTAGTTCCCCTCTATTTTATGACACCTTTTATTCCAAGCTAAAAGAAGCCATTTGGCACCTTCAGTGTTGTCATCAGCCATCTCCAGTTTGCTAGGAAAAAGTTGACCGTGTCACTAATTTTTCCACTGCTACCTTATATCAGTTGCCCTTTTGAAGCCTTCCAGCCTCCACTGATAGTTTCCCTGCCACCTCGTTAGCCCCAGCCTACTGCCTGATTCCCAAACCAGTATTTTAAGGTTTTGTTGTAAGAACAGCCCAACTCCTGTTTCAGTTATCTATTGCTCTATACATAGAGCAAAACACTCTATGCCACCCAATTACTGTTTGAAACAACAATAATTTATTGAAAGAAAGTGTAGTTGCTCAGTCAAGTCCAACTCTTTGCAATCCTATGGACTGTAGCCCACCAGGCTCCTCTGTTCATGAGATTTTCCAGGCAAGAATACTGGCATGAGGTGCCATTTCCTTCTCCAGGGCACCTCCCAGACCCAGGGATTGAACTCGGTTCTCCTGCATTTCAGGCAGATTCTTTACCTTCTGAGCCATCAGGGAATCCCTAATAATCTATTATTTCTTATAATTTCACTGTTTGGCATGCTGGATGATTTTGCTGGTCTCACCTGAAACTATGGGCTGCTGGTCATGTGACTCTTTCCAAGCAAAAGCCAGGCTGGCCTGGAAAGTCCAAGACCTCACCACATTTCTGAGAACATCATGCTGTCTACTGACAGGGGAGCTTTGTTTTTCTTCTACGTAATCCCACATTCTCCACTAGGCTAATCTGGATGTCTTCACAGCATGATGATCAAGGCTAACCAGGTCCTAGACAGTGAAGAAAGAGACTCATTTCCTGAGGAAGTGAATGCAAGGTCATATTACACAGGGATGTAGAAACGGAGAGACATGATTCATTGAAGGTCATTAGTGTAATAATCTATCGCACTCATTCACCCCTATGTAAAATACGCCATTGCTGCATCTGTCATGACCCAACACAACACTGCTCTTGCTTAGCCTGATGCCAGTAAAACGGATGATCTGTGTCCTGCCTGTTTTAGTAACTATTTCTGTGCCAGTCTTGTGTGATGCATCTGATTGGTGTGATTTCCAGCAGAAAGGAAGCTGGAAATTATGGTCTTGGATTCTCCATTAATATGGCAAGATTTCTACCATAGCTAACCATCAAAATATGAAGAATGTGTTCAAAAATTCCAGTTAGTCACAAATAACAGATATCGTTCTCTCTTTAGTCGCGAAGTTGTGTCCGACTCTTGCAACCCCATGCACTTTAGCCCACCAGGCTCCTCTGTCCATGGGATTCTCCAGGCAAGAATACTGGAGTGGGTTGCCATTTCCTTCTCCAGGGGCTCTACTGACCTAGGAATGGAACCTGGGTCTCCTACATTGCAGCCAAATTCTTTACTGACTGAGCTATAAAGGAAGCCTTAACAGATATCTGCTATCTATCAAACCTTCACAGATATCTGCTATCTATCAAATCCTTAAGTAAAGTGTAAAAACATTTGATGACCTTAAGTGGTGATGTTGTAGCAAATAAAGGAAAAGAGCTCTAAGTGGAACTGAGGCTTATCACACACTTACCTGATGCTTAATCAGAGCAAGAGCAAATAGCATGTCATTGAAAGTCTGTGCTCAAGAAGCCCAGATAATGGCAGCAAACTGAGTCACGGTTCACATGTTACTTGGAGCAGCAGAGAGAATACAAGATTTCATGCAACATTTCTAGACAAAAGTGAAGATGAAGAAGATGAGATGAAGTCGCTTAGTCGTGTCCGACTCTTTGCGACCCCGTGGACTATAACCTACTAGGCTTCTCCGTCCATGGGATTCTCCAGGCAAGAATACTGGAGTGGATTGCCATTTCATTCGCCAGGGGATCTTCCTGACCCAGGGATCGAACCCGAGTCTCCTGCATTGGAGGCAGACGCTTTAACCTCTGAGCCACCAGGGAAGCCAAGTAATTTTTATAAAGGATACAGTCATAGTTATCAATAAAATATAAAATGAACACATATTTCATTGTAACTCATTAATTAATTAGGAATGCAGTAAAATGCTAAAAAGGAAAAACAAATAGGGAGTCCCTGGCAGTCCAGTGGTTAGGCCTTTGTGCTTTAACTGCCATGGGCCCGGGTTCCATCCCTAGTTGGGGAACTGAGATCCCACAAGATACAGAGCATCAGGAATGCTGAAATTAATTAACTAATAGACACAAAACTGACCAATATCCACAGGACAATAATTGTATCTCCATTGGACAACTTTACTTACATCTGTATGGATGAGAATAAGTTACATTACTGTTAGCTTTATTTAATTTACAAGGTTGTGAAATAGCTCACAGATAATGAAAGACAAGAATATCTATAAAGTCCGTTAGAGTGGAGAATCAGTTATGCACTCAGTTCAGTCACTCAGTCATGTCCAACACTTTGAGAACCCATGGACTGCAGCACAGCAGGCTTCCCTGTCCATCACCAACTCCTGGAGCCTACTCAAACTCATATCCACTGAGTTGGTGATGTCATCCAACCATCTCACCCTCTGTCATCCCTTTCTCCACCTGCCCTCAATCTTTCCCAGCATCAGGGTCTTTCCAGATGAGTCAGCTCTTCTCATCAGGTGGCCAAAGGGTTGGAGTTTCAGCTTCAACATCAGTCACTCTAATGAACACCCAGGACTGATCTCCTTTAGGATGGACTGGTTGGATCTCCTTGCAGTCCAAGAGACTCTCAAGAGTCTTCTCCAACACCACAGTTCAAAAGCATCAATTTCTTGTCGTTCAGCATTTTTTATAGTCTAACTCTCATGTCCATACATGACTACTAAAAAAACCATAGCCTTGACTAAATAGACCTTTGTTGGCAAAAGTAACTTGCTATCTAGGCTGGTCATAGCTTTTCTTCCAAGGAGTAAGAATCTTTTAATTTCATGGCTGCAGTCACCATCTGCAGTGATTTTGGAATCCCCCAAAATAAAGTCTGTCACTGTTGCCATGAAGTGATGGGGCCAGATACCATGATCTTATTTTTCTGAATGTTGAGTTTTAAGCTAAATTTTTCACTCTCCTCTTTCACTTTCATCAAGAGGCTCTTTAGTTCTTTGCTTTCTGCCATAAGGTTGGTGTCATCTGCATATCTGAGGTTACTGATATTTCTCCCAGGAATCTTGATTCCACTTTGTGCTTTATCAGCATTTTGCATGATGTACTCTTCATATAAAGTTAAATAAGCAGGGTGACAATATACAGCCTTGATGTACTCCTTTCCTGATTTGGAACCAGTCTGTTGCTCCATGTCTAGTTCTAACTGTTGCTTCTTGACCTGCATACAGATTTCTCAGGAGGCAGGTCAGGTTATCTGCTATTCCCATCTCTTTCAGAATTTTCCAGTGTGTCATGATCCACATAGTCAAAGGCTTTTGGTGTAGTCAATAAAACAGAAGTAGATGTTTTTCTGGAACTTTCTTGCTTTTTCGATGATCCAGTTGTTGGCAATTTGATCTCTGGTTCCTCTGCCTTTTCTAAAACCAGCTTGAACATTTAGAAGTTCAGAGTTCATGTACTGTTGAAGCCTGGCCTGGAGAATTTTGAGCAATACTTTACTAGCATGTGAGATGAGTCTAATTGTGTAGTAGTTTGAGCATTCTTTGGCATTGCCTTTCTTTGGGACTGGAATGAAAACTGACCTTTTCCAGTCCTGTGGCCACTGCTGAGTTTTCCAAATTTGCTGGCATACTGAGTGTAGCACTTTCACCAGCATCATCTTTTAGAATTTGAAATAGCTCAACTGGAATTCCATCACCTCCACTAGCTTTGTTTGTAGTGATGCTTCCTAAGGCCCACTTGACTTCACATTCCAGGATGTCTGGTTCTAGGTGAGTGATCACACCATCATGGTTATCTAGGTCATGAAGATCATTTTTGTATAGTTCTTCTGTGTATTCTTGCCACCTCTTCTTAATATCTTCTGCTTCTATTAGGTCCATAGGATTTCTGTCCTTTATTATGCTCATCTTTGCATGAAATATTCCCTTGGTATCTCTAATTTTCTTGAAGAGATCTCTAGTCTTTCCCATTCTGTAGTTTTCCCCTATTTCTTTGCATTGATCACTGAGGAAGGCTTTCTTATGTCCCCTTGCTCTTCTTTGGAACTCTGCATTCAAATGGTTATATCTTTCCTTTTCTCCTTTCTTTTAGCTTTTCTTCTTTTCTTAGCTATTTTTAATGCTCAGACAAGCATTTTGCCTTTTGCATTTCTTTTTATTGGGGACGGTCTTGATCCCTGCCTCCTGTACAGTGTCATGAGCCTTTGTCCATAGTTCTTCAGGCACTCTCTCTATCATATCTAATCCCTAGAATCTATTTGTCACTTCCACTGTATAATCATAAGGGATTTGATTTAGGTCATACCTGAATGGTCTAGTGGTTTTTCCCACTTTCTTCTATTTAAGTCTGAATTTGGCAATATGGAGTTCTTGATCTGAGCCACAGTCAGCCCTTGGTCTTGTTTTCACTGACTGTATAGAACTTTTCCATCTTTGGTTGCAAATAATATAATCAATCCAATTTCAGTATTGACCATCTGGTGATGTCCATGTGTAGAGTCTTCTCTTGTGTTGTTGGAAGAGGGTGTTTGCTATGACCAGTGTGTTCTCTTGGCTAAACTCTGTTAGCCTTTAACCTGCTTCATTTTGTTCTCCAAAGCCAAATTTGCCTGTTACTACAGTTAGCTCTTGACTTCCTACCTTTGCATTCCAGTTTCCTATAATGAAAAGGACATCTTTTTGGGTGTTAGTTCTAGAAGGTTTTGTAGATCTTCATAGAATCATAGACTTGGATTACCATGATATTGAATGGTTTGCCTTGGAAACGAACGGAGATCATTCTGTCGTTTTTAGATTGCATCCAAGTATTGCATTTCGGACTCTTTTGTTGACTATGATGGCTACTCCATTTCTTCTAAGGGATTCTTGTGCACAGTATTAAATATAATGGTCATCTGAATTAAATTCACCATTCCAGTCCATTTCAGTTCACTGATTCCTAAAGCGTCGATGTTCACTCTTGCCATCTCCTGTTTGACCACTTCCAATTTGCCTTGATTCATAGACCTATCATTCCAGGTTCCTATGACGTATTGTTCTTTATAGTATTGGACTTGACTTCCATCACCCATCACATCCACAACTGAGAGTTGTTTTTGCTTTGGCTTCGTCTCTTCATTCTTTCTGGAGTTATTTCTCCACTGATCTCCAATTGCATATTGGGCACCTGCTGACCTGGGGAGTTCGTCTCTTCATGTCATATCTTTTTGCTTTTTCATACTGTTCATGGGGTTTTCAAGGCAAGAATACTGAAGTGGTTTGCCATTCCCTTCTCCAGTGGACCACATTTGTCAGAACTCTCCACCATGACCCGTCCATCTTGGATGGCCCTACACGGCATGGTTCATAGTTTCATTGAGCTAGACAAAGCTATGGTACAAGTAAAGAGCACAATATACAATACTTAATTTTCCATTGAAAATGCTACCAGTAAACTTTTTCTCACTTTAAAGTCTTTCACATTATTTTCTGATCTTTTAATGGAGAGAAAAACTGACTCTTGAGCTATGTAAGTCGACATTTGCCTGTATTTCCACAAACAGATTAAGAAAAAAACCCGAAATTTCTATTTCGAATTAAAATTTACAAAGTCTTGAGAAACATTTGCTTCTACTCTGCTGGTGAGAACAAGGTATTAGCTACAAATCCATAGTTCAAAAAAAATCATAACACCTGAAATGAATACAATGTATGTCAATTACATGTCAATATACATATACATATATACATATATATATATATATATATATATATATCAGAGAACTAAGAACACCCCCTAAAAAATATCCCTTAGGTTAATTAAATTATAGAAAGTAATAAGCCCTTTCTAGAAGAGATGAGGCTCACAGCTGCTTTCATTACTAGCAGACAAGAGAGAAAAGGAGAAAGTCATAGATTCGACTGATGCAGTCAAATAGACTAGCAGCCTAACAGAGGAAGGAATTTGTTTACCTCAGTCTCAACTGAAATCTTCACTCAAAATCTTTGGCATACAATAAAAATTTATTTATAAGACACACAAAGAAGCAAGATGTGACCTAATTTTAAGAGAGAATGTAGTCAAGAGAGCAAACCTAAAGTTGAAACTATAGACCAGAGACAGGAACTTTAAGGTAACTGTGTTAAAAATGTTCAGTGATTTGGTGGACAAATTAGATAATATGCATGAATAATGGATAATTTCTTTAGAGATGGAACCTATCAAAAAGAACTCACTGTAGATATCTGAAACAAAAAACAAGAAATATCAGTTTGACAAGCTCAACAGAAGTCTGCACAGAGCAGAGGAAAAGATCAACTCAAATACAGGTGAAAACATAGAAAGAAAAGAGAGAAAACAAAATGGAACAGTGAATCCAAGAGTTGTAGCAACAAATGATCTAGCATATATTATGTGTACTGGATCCCCATAAAGAAGGGAGAAAGAATGGGAAAAGAAGCATGTGAGGAGATAGTGGTCAAGAATTTTCTAAGGAGTATCTGAGTTGGTAAACGTGGAGCTTCAGGGAAAATGGAATCCTGGGAAGAGCTTGGAAGTTCCTTACAGCTTCTCACAAACTTTGTCTTATGTATCTCTATCATCTGGCTATTTCTGAGTTATATCCGTTTAAAATAAACTGGTAACCTAATTACATTGACAATGACTGGCTCTGGAGACAAAACTCCCTTAACTTGGCCGGAAAGGTTGCTTTCAAGCAGTGTTGCACTCCTTAGCACATCTTTCATTGCACTTGCTGCCAGAATTCTTGGCTCAGGTTTTGCACTAAAGCACAAGAACAGCATGACCAGGAATACTTTGAGAAAACAAAGAACCTAGCTGCCAACCTTATTCAGAACCACATTTTCCAACCTGTGATGCTGAAGTTATTTCATGGGTTCCTTGCGTCCATTCAGGCACCAAGTCATTAGAACAATAATACAACTAACATATCCTAAGAAAGTCACTGGAAAAGAAAATACACTATATGATTCCATTTAAATGACAGTCCCAAATAGGCAAAACTTATCTGTGATGACAGAAATTAGAACAATGCTTACCTCTGGTTGTTTGAAGGGTATTGTCTGGAAAAGAGCAACAGGAAAAGTTCTGAGAGCTGGAAGTGTTCTATGTCTTATCTAATCAAAACTCATTGAACAAACCATCTAAAGTCTGTGCATTTTATGTAAATTCTACCTATGCTAAAAGAATAATAAAGAAAAAATGTAAAAATAAGTCTTTAAAAAGTAATCTAGGTGTAGTTTTTAAAAACAAAAGTTGTCAACATTCTGAACTCTTTTAATCAATGTTCAATAAAACACATCAGTCTAACATCATCTTCTTCCAACCTAAGAACTTAGACATGGTGGTGCAAGAAATGAGAAAGATTCTGAATCACCAGAGAAAAACTATTTTAATGCAACCAGCTTGCATGATATCATGTCTGACTAGAATACAGGAATGGAGGAAAGAGTTCCATTTTTCACTAATAATAAAAATAAACCTAAGATTAGTCAACTACCAAGTAGAACATAATGTTACTTTTTCTCCAACATTTTCATATTAAAGAAAAACTCAAAGTTTCATGGTGCACAGAAGATCTTTTTAGAAAGATTTCCAAAAGCAGAATAAGAATTTTCATACTCTAAAAGGAGTGTTGTTTTATTTTAATGAAGTATAAAATCACTTAGAGGAAAAACTTATTCTTAATATTTCTTGTTCCTTTCTTCCTCTCTTTTTCAACCTTCCTCTTCATGATTTGTTTCATATCTTGATTTCATTAACAAAAAATATTGCTGTTCATTATGTAAGGTACTGGTTTAGTGACTATAAACCAACCAACCAAATAAATAAAAAGCAGTAAGAGAAGTTTGTATAAAATAGAAGTTAATTTCTCTCCCACAAAACTTTGCATGCACAAGGGTGTGACAGCATCAGTGTCAAGGATTCAGAGTTTTTACATTGTTGATCTGCCATCTCTAGGGTGCCTCCTTCATATATGTTGGCCATGTCCATATGCCAGGTAGCAGAATTAGTATTCATCAATTCTTTGTATTTGATTGGCCAAAAATTAGTGGAGAACAATTAGCAGAAGGGATCACAGTTTCTTCTGATGCTCCATAAGTTTGACCATTGGGAAATAATTACCTTTTATATTTATATTAGAATGCAAGAAGTTTGGACTGCCATTCCAATATGGCAAAGCAAAAACACCTCTTGACCCTCATTGTCATTACACAAAAATCTCACTGGAATCATGGTAGAAAAATGCTTAAAAGAAAAACCTCAAAATTTACAAGCATAAAGAGGGTGGGAGAGGAGATAATAGCTGCTAAGAGACATCAACAAAACAGACAGGATAACTTAGCAGACTAGAGGAAGAAGAAATGAAATGCACAGTAAGAGTGAGGATAGAGATGCCAAGAAGCATGTGGATTAAGTCACCAAATCCTTTAAAGCCCAGAAATCAGAGCCACAAATTGTCTTCCCACAACAGGGGAAGCAGATGAAGCTATAAACAAGAGAAGTGGCTGGTGGTTGGCATAGAAGCAGTTCAACCACTAGATCTCCTCACTACCCTGCACAGCCGAGAAATAGACCCTCCTCCTCTGCAAAGGACCCTAGAGATATCTCCAGGAAAATCTGAGCAGATAGCTTCATGAACATGTTTGCCTACATGGAACGCTGCCGTATAATTCTGCAGGAGGTTTAGAGCTGAAATAGCAATACAGGCAGAGAAAACTGAACAAAGTGGGGAAAAGGCAAGTATTACCTTCAGAGATAGTATCTTCAGAGAAAATATCCATCTTATACAGGAATGCATATTTAATCATAGTATACTTACCTGACTCAGCTAAAGAGAGCCATTCATGTATATGCATAGTCATAGTAGTATAAGCACTTAAATAAATGTTTATGCTTCAACTATACTGGGAAGATGAGGGTGGGAAAGTGTGGAGAGATAAGAAGGAGATAAGAGACCTAAATCTTTATTTTTCATAGTAGAAAATCAGTGGATAATAACTTAAAGTTAAAAATTAAGAAATAGTACTATAAGCATATTATAACAGAAATGCAGGGGTATAAATACCTAAAGAAACTACTGAAAGAATCTAAAATGATTGATACAAAGTAGAAATTAAATGGGTGGGGCAGATTAAAGAGGGGTCAGACAAGAGGTTGCTATATTTTGTCTTACAGAACTGACTTTGCAAACTCTGATAAAATTTTTAAATTAAATGTAGGGAATTCCCTGGTGGTCCAAGAGCTTCTCCGGTAGCCCAGCTGGTAAAGAATTCACCTGCAATGCAGGAGGCCCCAGTTCAACTCCTGGGTTGGGAACATCTGCTGGAGAAGGGATAAGCTATCCACTCCAGTATCCTTGAGCCTACCAGGTAGCTCAGCTGGTAAAGAAAGCACCCACAATGTGGGAGACCCCGGTTCGATTCCTGGCTTGGGAAGATTCCCCAGAGAAGGGAACGGCTACCCCACTCCAGTATTCTGGCCTGGAGAATTTCGTGGACTTCACAGTCCATGGGGTGGCAAAGAGTCAGACACAACGGAGCAAATTTCACTCACTGATAGTCCAGTGGTTAGGACTCTGTGCTCTCACTTGCTGAGGGCCCAGGTTCAGTCCCTGGTTGGGGAACTAAGATCTTATAAGCTGTGTGGTGCAACCCCTCCAAAAAAATTTTTTAATCGACTTTTTAACTATAGCCATGCTAGTAAGGTATGAAGTGGCATCTCACTGTAGCTTTGATTTGTATTTCTCTGATCACCAGTGATACTGAACATCTTTTCATGTGCTTAGTGGCCATTTTTATATCTTCTTTGGAGAAATGCCTGTTCAGATCCTTTTATTATTTTTTATATTGCATTGTCTTTTTATTGATGAGTTGTAAGAGTTCTTTATATATTTTGGATACTAGATCTTTATCAGATATTGCAAATATTTTCTTCCGTTCCGAGGGTTGTCTTTGCATGTTTAATTTTGTAAGACACTACCAATCTGTTTTTAGAATGTGCTTATCATTTTTATTCCTACCAGCAATGTAGGAGTGTTCCATTTTCTATGCGTTCTCATCAGCATTGGTGTTGTCAGTTTCTTTAATTTTAGCCATTCTGATAGATGCATCATGATATTCTAATTTTGTATTTTCTAATGGCTAATGATGTTGAACATCTAAATGTGCTTATTTGCCAGCTATCTACTTTCTTCAGTGAGTTATACATTCTATTTATATGTTTGCCCACTTTCCAATTGGACTATTTTGGTTTTGAATGTTCTTTATTTTAGATACTAGTCCTTTCTCAGATATATGAATTTCAAAGCTTTCTCCCAGTTTGTAGCTTGTCTTTTCATTTTGTTAACAGAATTTTTCCTAGAGCAAAGGAAAAAAATGTTTTTTCATTTTGATAAGGGACAATTCATTAGCATTTACTTTTCACAGATAGTGTTTTGGGGTCCAGTCTAAGACCTAGTCCTTTGATCCTGAAGTCTCTGCCTAGTTAGATTCTGAAGATTTTCTCCTTTTTCTTTTTTCCTCTATAAGTTTTGGTTTTACATTTTACTTTGAGTACATAATCCATTTGAGCTAATTTTTGAGAAAATGTGAGCTTTAAGTCTTGTTTCATTTTTTCACCTGCAGATATTCAGTTGCTGCAGCACCATTTGGGGGTATGCATGTGTGCATGCTAAGTCACTTCAGTTGGGTCCAGCTCTTTGTGATCATAAGGACTGTAGCCTGCCAGGCTCCTCTGTTCATGGGATTCTCCAGGCAAGAATACTGGAGTGGCTTCCCATGCCCTCCTCTAGGGGATCTTCCCAACCCAGGGATCAAACCTGCATCCTCCCACATCTCCTGCGTTAGCAGTTGGGTTCTTTGCCACTATCACCACCTGGGAAGCCCTTTGGAGAGTAATCATTAGTTAAAGCGTTTCCCCTCTAACCTGCATTCACTAATCAATGTTTTAATTAAGGGGGTGCCTTGTGGCCATATGCACAACACCCATGCTCTGTCCTGCCATGCTGCTACGGGGGGTGTTGCTCTGCATAGGCCTAGAACAATATGATGTTGCCTGGAGCAATTTTTGGGTGGTTTTCTACAAACTTGGAGTCATCTTCATTTAGCTTGAGCTAAGCAGAGTCAGCTGTGTGGTAGTTCCAGCTAAGCTGCTTTAAAGCTGGATGAGATCACCAGCCCTTCAATTGGGCCCTCAAGAGTGACCACTTAGTGACCTTTGGGACACACAGAGTCCTGTAGCTCAGTCAACCTTGTGCAGAACCATTTTTATTGCACTTTCCCCAACACCTTTCCCCATGCTCTTATGTCTCCGTGCATTGACAGGCAGTTTCTTTACCACCAGCAAGGAAGCCATTACCACCACTTAGGAAGCCTAAAAGAGCTATCTAGAGAATACTATTTCAGTCATACATTTGTCTTTTTAAATTATTTTGAGACATATAGAACAAATTGGATTAATGCCTACGGCTGGCATTGATTGACTCTTTGGCATTATAGTTTAAAAAGTTGAGTAAGCCATTAAGTTTTTATATTGCTTCAATTAATGGGGGTAAGGAGGTGAAATGGCCATTTGTTTATAGACTTCTAGTGCCTCACATGAACATGCATGCATGTGTGGTTTACTATAAATATGTTATTCAATCAAATTAACAAGAAAGAGATAACCAACCCAACAGGAAAGTGCACGAAATAGTATAAACAGGCAATTTCACAAAAACACGAATATCTAATAAGGATATCTAATAAACTCATTAAAAGCATAGAAACACAAATTAAAGTCATAGGAGATCTTTGAGGGGCCAGGATCTTTCAAAATGCTAAATATGCACAGAGCCTGGTGGGCTACCGTCTGTGAGGTTGCACAGAGTTGGAGACAACTGAAGCGACTTCAGACAACTGAAGTAGCAGCAGCAGCAGCTACTTCTGGAAATAGTTATTTTACAGAAAACATAAACACGTACAGAAATATAGGGACTTGCCTAATGCTCCCATGGTTAACACTCTGCACTCCCCATGCAGGGGGCTGAGGTTTGATCCCTGATCAGGGATCTAGATCCCACATCCCACAGCTAAAAGAGCCTATGTGCCACAACTAAGACCCAATGGAGCCAAATAAATAAATACTTTAAAAAAAAAAAGAAATGTAAAACAGCGTATCCAAGGTAGCAGTTCATAACAGAGAAAAATTGAAACAACTTAAGTTCATAACTGTGGGACTCACCAAGTTAATTGTGTTTCAGTTCAGTTCAGTTCAGTCTCTCAGTTGTGTCTGACTCTCTGCGACCCCATGAATCGCAGCATGCCAGGCCTCCCTGTCCATCACCAACTCCCGGAGTTCACTCAATCACGTCCATCAAGTCAGTGATGCCATCCAGCCATCTCATCCTCTGTCATCCCCTTCTCCTCCTGCCCCCAATCCCTCCCAGCATCAGAGTCTTATCCAATGAGTCAACTCTTCTTAGCCATATTATTTAACACTCTGTAGTCATTAAAAACAATGGAGGACATCTAAGTATTTACATGAAAACATCTCTAAGGTGTTGGATAAATGAAAACATGTCACAGAGTAACATGTATAATATGCTACAAGTATGTAAAAATGTAGATCTACAAATGTGTGTAAAGATATATAGGGATAACACATACACTACGTATGGGAGGGCTTCCCAGGTGTCTCAGATGGTAAAGTGTCTACCTGCAATTCGGGAGACCTGAGTTTGATCCCTGGGTCAGGAAAATCCTCTGGAAAAGGAAATGGCAACCTACTCCAGTACTCTTGCCTGGAAAATTCCATGGATGGACGAGGTCTGGTAGGCTACAGTCCAGGAGGTCGAAAAGAGTTGGACACGACTGAGCGACTTCACTTTCACTTTCACTTTGCAACCTCAAATAACTCTTATCATAAGTCAAATTGAACCTATGGTGACCCACTCCAGTATTCTTGCCTGGAAAATCCCATGGGCGGAGGAGCCTGGTAGGCTGCAGACCATGGGGTTGCAAAGAGTTGGCCATGACTGAGTGACTTCACTTTCACTTTTCACTTTCATGCACTGGAGAAGGAAATGGCAACCCACTCCAGTGTTCTTGCCTGGAGAATCCCAGGGATGGGGGAGCCTGGTGGGCTGCCATCTATGGGGTCGCACAGAGTTGGACACGACGGAAGTGACAGCAGCAGCAACTGAATGTATAGGAGTAATATTGGGCTTCCCTGGTGACTTAATAGTAGAGAATCTGCTGGTAATGCAGGAGACTCGGTTCAATCCCTGGGTCTTCCCAACCCAGGGAGATCCCTGGAGGAGGAAATGACACCCCCCTCCAGTATTCTTGCCTGGAAAATCCCATGGACAGAGGAGCCTGGTAGGCTACAGTCCATGGGGTCTCAAGAGTCAGACTAAACCACCACTTAGTGACTAAACCACCACTCATAGGATTAATATAATGCTGGTCGACCAACAGTGACTTTGTTTCCCACTTAATTTATTAAGACTCTTAATTGATCAAGACTCTTTAGATTTATGCTATTTTTTCAAGGATTGATCCCAAATATTACTAAACAACTCCCTTGGCATTATAGACAAAGGCAAATCTGGTGCTCATTAATGAGTCATTTTCTTTGGCTCTCATAAAACAAACATGGGATTTCAGAGGCACAGAAATGAGCATTGATCTACTCTTAGACTGTAACCAGCAGCGTAAAAGTCGACCATTTTTTCTGTAGGCAGGGTATACTGGCCATCTATTCCTGAGGGGTAAGAATTTTCAATTTATTTTCTGAAGACCAGTTGAATTTATGTTTATCCATGCCAACTGCCAGCAGCCTCCAGTGGCACTTGTAAACAGCCCTCTTTTGGTTGCCATGTTTATTAGTCAAAGCTTTTGTCTGAAAGTGACTGAAACAGCTGGCTATCTTAAGCAAAAAGAAATTTATTGTAAGGTCATCAGAGCTGACCAAATTGATGAGAGTCCAGATGGCCCCACTTGAGAGATGAGAATAATCTCAGAGTAGACTGTTCGACAAGATTGAGCAACAGAAACCATGACAATGGTCACTCGGAGGGACAAGTAATAAACTTAACTTTACAATCTTGTGGGACAAAGTGTAGGACAGTGCCCAATCTCTCGACTGAATCTGTCAAGACCAAGATGGTTACTATCTCCCACTGAAAACACATGTATTGGGAGATATCTCAAAGGGTAGATGATGAGAGTGCTAGAACAAAATAAATATAGTTTCATGGTGGCCATGGCTAAAGGCAAAATTGTGGACTATTATTAATATTAAGTTGTTAATATAGTATTATCAAGCCCCAATATTTTGGCCACTTTAAGCAAAGAGCTAACTCATTGGAAAAGACTCCAATGTTGGGAAAGAGTAAAGGCAAAAGGAGAAGGGGGGGGCAAAGGATGAGGTGGTTCGATAGTATCACCAACTCAATGGACGTGAATTTGAGCAAGCTCCAGGCGATAGTGGAGAACTGAGGAGTCTGGCATGCTGCAATCTATGGGGTTACAAAGATTCAGACATGACTTAGTGACTGACAACAACAAATGGTATTTTCACAATAACATCAGAGCACAATTGTTGAATTACTCTGCTTTTTACAGTCAGTCAGTCAGTCAGTTCAGTCGCTCAGTCGTGTCCAACTCTTTGCCACCCCATGAATCGCAGCACGTCAGGCCACCCTGTTCATCATCATCTCTCGGAGTTCACTCAGACTCACATCCATCGAGTACATGATGCCATCCAGCCATCTCATCCTTGGTCGTCCCCTTCTCCTCCTGCCCCTAATCCCTCCCAGCATCAGAGTCTTTTCCAATGAGTCAACTCTTCGCATGAGGTGGCCAAAGTACTGGAGTTTCAGCTTTAGCATCATTCCTTCCAAAGAAATCTCAGGGTTGATCTCCTTCAGAATGGACTGGTTGGATCTCCTTGCAGTCCAAGGGACTCTCAAGAGTCTTCTCCAACACCACACTTCAAAAGCATCAGTTCTTCGGCGCTCAGCCTTCTTCACAGTCCAACTCTCACCTCCATACATGACCACAGGAAAAACCATAGCCTTGACTAGATGGACCTTTGTTGGCAAAGTAATGTCTCTGCTTTTGAATATGCTATCTAGGTTGGTCATAACCTTTCTTCCAAGGAGTAAGCGTCTTCTAATTTCATGGCTGCAGTCACCATCTGCAGTGATTTTGGAGCCCCCAAAATAAAGTCTGACACTGTTTCCACTGTTTCCCCATCTATTTCCCATGAAGTGATGGGACCGGATGCCATGATCTTCGTTTTCTGAATGTTGAGCTTTAAGCCAACTTTTTCACTCTCCTCTTTCACCTTCATCTACAGACACTTTAGCTCCTCTTCACTTTCTGCCATAAGGGTGGTGTTATCTGCATATCTGAGGTTATTGATATTTCTCCCGGCAATCTTGATTCCAGCTTGTGTTTCTTTCAGCCCAGCGTTTCTCATGATGTTCTCTGCATAGAAGTTAAATAAGCAGGGTGACAATATACAGCCTTGACGTACTCCTTTTCCTATTTGGAACCAGTCTGTTGTTCCATGTCCAGTTCTAACTGTTGCTTCCTGACCTGCATACAGGTTTCTCAAGAGGCAGGTCAGGTGGTCTGGTATTCCCATCTCTTTCAGAATTTTCTTGTTTATTGTGATTCACACAGTCAAAGGCTTTGGCATAGTCAATAAAGCAGAAATAGATGTTTTTCTGGAACTCTCTTGCTTTTTCCATGATCCAGCGGATGTTGGCAATTTGATCTCTGGTTCCTCTGCCTTTTCTAACACCAGCTTGAACATCAGGAAGTTCACGGTTCACATATTGCTGAAGCCTGGCTTGGAGAATTTTGAGCACTACTTTACTAGCAGGATCACTGATTTTTGTATAAGAATAATATATCTTCCTAGTATCAATAATTATGAAGTGGAAAGTGGTCTTGTTTCATTTGCAATCAATAAACAGCCAATTATTGGAGAAGAAAGTGCTTCAAAGTATATAGATGGCAAAAAACAGGCTATTATGGATCTCTTTTCTTCAGCTGTAGAAAGTTATAATTAGGTTTAAATAGGTAAATATGGTGGATTTAACAGATGCATTACTATTATCTCCCTCCCAAAAGCCCACTGTGTGTGCTATGCTGTGCTTAGTCGCTCAGTCATGTCCAACTCTTTGTGACCCCATGGACTACAGCCTATTAGGCTCCTCTTTCCACGGGGATTCTCCAGGTGAGAATACTAGAGTAGGTTGACATGCCCTCCTCCAGGGGAATCTACCCAACCCAGGGATTGAACCCTGGTCTCCTGCATTGCAAGTGGATTCTTTACCAACTGACCACCAGGAAAGCCCCGAAAGCCCACTAAAAGACACTAAATGTCTTTTATATTTTATTTATTTTAAATTTTTGGCCCTACCTCTGGACTTGTGGGATCTTAGTTCCCAGACTAGGAATTCAACCCTGGCCCTCGGCAATGAAAGCACAGAGTCATAATCACTGGACTGCCTGGAAATTCCCTAAAGGGATATATTTTAAAAGATTCTTATCTAATGTGAAGATTTGGGATGCTAGAAAGCCAATGTAAGAGTACAACTACCTTAGCAAAACAAGGAATTAAATCCTGTCTTAATAGTGAGGGAAGCTGAGAAGCAACAATTACACTGCACTGAAAACAAAATGCTCAGAAACTGATTATGCCATATACTTGCATAAGTGGTAAAATACTGAGAACTGGTTGAAAGAGTGTAGAGGAATCATCATAACTCCCAGATCTGTACCCAATGCTGATCAACTTCAACACCATTCTCCTCCTGTAGAAGACTCAAGGTCTTTTTGGTTTTTGCATTTTCCCCCTTTGAAGAGGACAAAGTAGAAGATGTTTAGATAGCAAAAAAATCAATTACAATAGAGAGGAGACATGATGTACTTAAAACAGAGAAGTTAAGTGGATATTTTCATAATGAATGATGAAGCCCTGGCTTCTTTCCTTACTTGGCTTTTAGGTATGGCAGCCAGACTGTCTCTCCAAAGTAAATCAGTGGAAGATTCTTATCTGGGGAACTGTTGGTTTTTAGTTGTTCAGTTGTGTCTGACTCTTTTGTGATCCCACGGACTGTAGCCTGCCAGGCTCCTCTGTCCATGGGATTTCCCAGGCAAGATTACTGGAGTGGGTTGCCATTTCCTCCTCCAGGGGGATCGTTCTGACCCAGGGAGCGAAACTGAGTCTCCAACATCAGCAGGCAGATTCTTTATCACTGTACCACCTGGGAAGCCATCTGGGGAATAGGACCAGTCTAAAAGCTCAGACCTAGGAGAAGGCAATCGCACCCCACTCCAGCACTCTTGCCTGGAAAATCCCATGGACAAGGGAGCCGGGTGGGCTGCAGTCCATGGGATCGCAAAGAGTCGGACACGACTGAGCAACTTTACTTTCACTTTTCACTTTCATGCATTGGAGAAAGAAATGGCAACCCACTCCAGTGATCTTGCCTGGAGAATCTCAGGGACGGTGGAGCCTGGTGGGCTGCTTGCTGTCTATGGCGTCAGACAGAGTCAGACACGACTGAAGTGACTTAGCAGTAGTAGCAGCAAAAGCTCAGACCTGAGCTATGTTTCACAAAACACAGCTCAGCCAAGTCACCCTGAAGATCATGGCCAACAAGATTAATCTGTGCACTCTAGGTATCTGTTCCTTTTTTACTTCTAATTCTTAAATGTGAACAAACACTCAAAGGTTACCAGGAATTGAGAAAGTATGCAACACGAAAAACAATGATGAAAATATATGAATGAAAGGAATGTGGAGGAAATGGAGACTGAGCAGAGAGAACAAAATTCAAAATCTAACAAACACAAAAATCTAACAAACCAATATCCTCACATAGTTAAAAGGGATAGTATAGCCACAAAATATAAATATCAACTTTTAAAATGATCAATTCCAAGAGAATAAGAGTGATGGGGGGCAGGGAAGGAATGACGGCAAAAATGAAAAGTTCAGTAGAAGTGTTGGAAGGTAAAGTTAGGTAAATCTCTCAAACAGTAAACAAAAAAGACAAGTATGAAAGAGAAGAAAAGGTCAGGAAAACTAGAGGGTAAGAAAGGAATTTCTAACATCTACTATACAGTAACACGAAATGCTAGAAAGAAAGAACTTGAGAACCACAGACAAAGACAACAAAATAATCAAGAAAAATTCCCAGTGTTCAAGGGCGTAAATTCCAGATTCTAAGAGTTCATTGTCCAAGGCTATGATGGGAAAAGTCTCTCAAAGAAGACACAACTTTGTGAAATTTCATAGTACCAGAGGAAAGGAGAAGATTTAACGAGATTCTGGGCTTGGGGAGACAGACACTTTAGGAATCAAAAATCTCAGAAGCAATGTCATTATAATTCTGAAGAAGGTAATTTCTAACTGAGAAATCTATAAATTATCAATCAAGCATATCAGTCAGGAAGAGGATGCCCTCCAGGAGGATAATGGAGAAGGCTGAACAAAGCAACTGATTGTGAAGGTTCAAGCAGAGCCTATTACCACCAGGGCACAAAGAGCAGAGTGAATTCCTAACATGCAGAGGGTCGTAAGACAAGAGTTGCATCCTTTAGGAGAGGATGCAGATAATTGTCTCAAGCTGACAGGAAGGAGGCCAGGAAATAAAGGCCCCAGCCTCTCTCCCCCTGCCTCCTTTCAGTCTCCTTGCTGCCTGTTTCCCATGGACCAGACACCCCGAAGATGAGGAACTCGAACAGTGTTGTTTGTAAACCTCAACTCCCAGGAGACTAAGCAAAGTGAAAGCAGGCAGAGTAAGTCATAAGACTAGATTTGATTAAATATGTAAAGTCTTTAGAATATTGGCCATCACTATTTACTTATTTATTTTTGGTTGTGCTGGGTCTTCATAGCGGCATGCAGGCTTTCTCTAGTTGTGGTATGCAGGCTGTCTCTAGTTGTGGTGTGCAGGCTTTCTCTAGTTGTGGTGTGCAGGCTTAGTTGCTCTGAGCCATGTGGGATCTTAGTTCCCCAGCCAGGGATCAAACCTTCTTAACCACTGGACCACCAGGGAAGTCCCCGATCTGTTCACTATCATTATCATCATTAACAGGGAACTATGAAAAGTCCCATGAAATCAAATACTGACAAAGTTTCTAATCATTTACTAAATTCCTTTCCTCTTTCCCTGATAAGTTTCTTCAACACAAACACATAAAATATATAATAAATTTTATTAGCATAAAAAAATTTTGTCTTGATTCCCAGGAACTTTTCAAATTTTTTTCCAGATTTATTAGGGATATGTCACTTGTAATAAATTTTAATTGGACTTACGGGTAGTGATGTGTAATTCAGAAGTAGTGTGACTAAGCAGAGATGACCACACAGAATTAAGTCAGCACTACTATTTTCCAGGAAAATGTTACGACTTTAACAGTATTTTCCCATGAAGGAACTTAATCAGATCATCATAGTGCAATGTTTTGCAGCATAAGTACTATAATCCCCAGATGTGCTAAATAGAATGGGGTAAAGTGTTGGGATGGGTGGGGCACTTAATAGGAAAATAATAGAATTGAATTGATCTCAAAATATGATTAGTTCAAATAGCAAATAACCGATATTATACAAAATATATTGTTCAATGTTTTATCACAATGTGATATAAATTTGAGTAATAATCAGATGTCAATTTTGGTCTATCAAATTATCAAAGATTTTTAAAATTATGTTACATAATACTTGTTGGCGTGGAGGAAAAATGGTACTCATACTGAAGGTGGCATGTATGAATGCAAACTTTTCTAGACAGCAAGCTGGTATTATGTATTAAAAGTCCTTAAAAGCTTCAGACCCGTTACAGTCTACATGGAGGAGACATATATGAAAAAGACACCATACTATGAATAGTAGAGATGTGTTCCATGTGCAATGGGAACAGAGAAGTAGAAGAGTCAAGAAATTAACTGTTTAAGAGAAGGCAAGATCATTTCACAAGAGAGGGCATTCTGATAGGATTTTGAAGAAGTAATAAATATTCATCTGTTACACAGAAACATTTCAGAAGTTAGTTACACTCCTCCAGAATTATGTATCACCGTGAAAAACCACAGCTGGAATCAAGATTGCCAGGAGAAATATCAATAACCTCAGATATGCTGATGACACCACCCTTATGGCAGAAAGTGAAGAATTAAAGAGTCTCTTGGTAAAAGTGAAGGAGGAGAGTGAAAAAGATGGCTTAAAGCTCAACATTCAGAAATCTAAGATCATGACATCCAGTCCCATCACTTCATGGCAAATAGATGAGGAAACAGTGGAAACAGTGGCTGACTTTATTTTGGGGGCTCCAAAATCACTGCAGATGGTGATTGCAGCTATGAAATTAAAAGATGCTTATTCCTTGGAAGGAAAATTATGACCAATCTAGACAGTATATTAAAAAGTAGAGACATTACTTTGCCAACAAATGTCCATCAAAACTATGGTTTTTCAGTAGTCATGTATGGATATGAGAGTTGGACTATAAAGAAAGCTGAGGCCAAAGAATTGATGCTTTTGAACTGTAGTGTTGGAGAAGACTCTTGAGAGTCCCTTGGACATCAAGGAGATCTAACTAGTCCATCCTAAAGGAGATCACTCCTGGGTGTTCATTGGAAGGGCTAATGTGGCAGCTGAAACTCCAATACTTTGGCCACCTGATGCAAAGAGCTGACTTATTTGAAAAGACCCTGATGCTGGGAAATCGAGGGTGGGAGGAGAAGGGGATGACAGAGGATGAGATGGTTGGATGGCATCATCGACTCAATGGACATGAATTTGGGTAAACTCTAGGAGTTGGTAATGGACAGGGAGGCTGGGCTTGCTGCAGTACATGGGGTCACAAAGAGTTGGACATGACTGAGTCACTGACTTGGACCTGACCTGATAAAAACCATCAGTTCAGTTCAGTCGCTCAGTTGTGTCCAACTCTTTGCGACCCCATGAATCGCAGCACGTCAGGCCTCCCTATCCGTCACCATCTCCAGGAGTTCACTCAGACTCATGTTCATCGAGTCCGTGATGCCATCCAGCCATCTCATCCTTGGTCGTCCCCTTCTCCTCCTGCCCCCAATCCCTCCCAGCATCAGAGTCTTTTCCAATGAGTCAGCTCTTCGCATGAGGTGGCCAAAGTACTGGAGTTTCAGCTTTAGCATCATTCCTTCCAAAGAAATCCCAGGGCTGATCTCCTTCAGAATGGACTGGTTGGATTTCCTTGCAGTCCAAGGGACTCTCAAGAGTCTTCTCCAACACCATAGTTCAAAAGCATCAATTCTTCAGCACTCAGCCTTCTTCACAGTCCAACTCTCACCTCCATACATGACCACAGGAAAAACCATAGCCTTGACTAGACGGACCTTAGTCGGCAAAGTAATGTCTCTGCTTTTGAATATGCTATCTAGGTTGGTCATAACTTTTCTTCCAAGGAGTAAGCGTCTTTTAATTTCATGGCTGCAGTCACCATCTGCATGGAAAAACATACTCATCAAAGTGAGGCTTTCCATATGTCCAGAGAGGTGGGAGATAGTTCCTGACATTGCTTTTAAAATCATAACATAGGAACAAGTTAAGCAATTGCTCATCTGCAGTACTCCCCACCCCTCAACCACCAAATACCTGTAATCTGGCAAAAAAAAAAAAGAAGGAAAAGAACATAAAACAACAAGGCTAAGATAGAGATAAATATTTAAGAAGCTAATATGGAACTTATTTCAAGCAAAAGGGCAGGCAGATTAGCAAGGAGTGGGTATGATCAAGTAGTGGCAAGTAGCCTGAAGTGCCACACTACCATTTATAATTATATTCAATATTTAAGAATAAATAATCATATTTTAAAATAAATATATTAATTTTGTTGTTGTTCAGTTGCTCAGTCATGTCCGACTTTTTGTGATCCCATGGACTGCAGCGTGCCAGGCTTCCCTGTCCATCACCAACTCCTGGAGCTGCTCAGATTCGTGCCCATTGAGTCAGTGATCCCATCCAACCATCTCATCCTCTGTCATCCCCTTCTCCTCCTACCTCAATTTCTCCCAGCCTCAGGGTCTTTTCCAATGAGTCAGCTCTTCTCACCAGGTGGCCAAGAATTGAAGCTTCAACATCAGTCCTTCCAATGAATATTCAGGGCTGATTTCCTTTAGGATTGACTGGTTGGATCTCCTTGCATTCCAAGGGACTCTCAAGAGTCTTCCCCCAACACCACAATTCAAAAGCATCAATCCTTTGGCGCTCAGCCTTTTATATGATTATCGATTATTTTGAGAAATATATTGATTATTTTAGAAAAATTCAATTTTAATAAAGAATTTGTGTCTGCCACTGTTACAAATGAACTTCTATAACCATTCAACCACAAGCACAGGGGAAGAGTGACAGAAATGAGGAAAATTTGGGATACATTTTTTAAAAAAGCAGGAGACAGTTGGCAGTAACTGATGTTAACTAAGAGAAAAGAGAGTAGCAAACGTCTGTCTGCACTGAGTTTCCCCACTTCCTCTTTCCCCCGGTGTAGAGTAACCTTCCTCGTCCTCCCGCCAAATCCTCTTTTTCCATCTCTTCATTGCTTCTTAATTGGGAAACCCCAGGCAGAGAAGGGGATGGGGCGTCAGAGTACACAGCGCCCCTGAGGACTCTCCTGCTGCTCACATCCAGCTGTGTACATATCTGAGAGGGACAAAAGCCAAGAAGGGAAAGAGAGGAAACTCCCCTTGGAGAATCCTAAATGGACACTATTTCTTGGAATATCTTTCTTCTCTTTATTTCCTCAAGCAAACTGCGTGTGTGTGTGAGAGAGAGAGTGAGAGACAGAGAGGAAGGAGGAAGAGAAGGAGAGTGGGAGGGAGGGAGAGGGAATTCGGAGCTGCTCAGTTGCCAGTTTGGTTTGCACCTCTGCTGTCTCTGCCACCCCTGCTCTAGTGGCGAGGGGGAGAGGTACGAAGACCATGACAACTTAAGTGGAAGACTTTTTCTCAGAAGACTTTTAAAAATACAGATATAAGACTTCCCGGGTGGCTCAGTGGTGAAGAATCCATCTGCCAGCGCAGGAGACATGGGTTCAGTCCCCAGTATGGGCGGAACTAAATCCGCGGGCCGCAGCTATTCAGCCCGTGCGTCAGAGTCCAGGAGCGGCAGCTGCGGGAGCCCCCCCGCCTCCCCCGGCGCACCCTGGAGCCCATACTCTGCAACAAGAGAAGCCCCCGCAGTGAGAAACCCTCACAACTTGAGAGTAGCCCCTGTTTGCCACAACTTGAGAAAAAAACCCACACAGAAATGAAGAACAAAAGACAGCCAAAAGAAATGTCAATAAATTTTAAAATGTTTAAAATTCAGATTTATGTTTTAATTCAAATGATGTATCCTGGGACTAGCATTCATGTAGCGTAACTAATTTTCCAAAATTAAAAATGCTATCTGGATTGTGATACTCTAGTGAAATAATCAACAGAGACTTCTTTGAAAAATGTGATATAAAGCCCCAAAGGGATTAGCCTTTACTGAGTGCCTGTTATGTGCCTAGTACTTCTCACGTGTTAGCTCACTGAAATCTCACAGGAACCTTGCAATCTATTTACTCACATATTACAGACAAGTAAACTGGAGTTCAGTGAGATAAAACATGTTCAGGGTCACAAAGATAATTCATCTGACTTCAAATTTGTTCTCTTCTCAGTACCCTACTATCTCTCTCTTATGAATTATCATTATTATTATTTTGGCTATGCTTCTCAGATTGAAGGTGAACTAAATGGAATAACTGCTATGTTTGTGGCAGGGCTTTTCCAAAACAGGCTTGTTTTCAAGAATATGTTTGTTCATTTGCTCAACAAACCTTACCAGTGTGACAATGATGTCCTGAAATCACTTTTAATTCAGAGAACACTATCACAAGAATGAACTCTTAAGATAGTCTGAGAGAAATTCATTCTACCTAGGGAGGATAAAGGAAACTTTCATAAAGGAGAGGGAATAAAATTTTGAGTTACAAATAGATTTTTTTCTAGTGGAAGAAGGGCAAACATAGACATATGTGGTACATTTAGAAATGGCAAATGTCAACACCCGAACATGGCAAAGTTCGTGTGAAAAGCAATTGCAGGCCTCCAACACTGAAATGTCAAGGCTGTATATTGTCACCCTGCTTATTTAACTTATATGCAGAGTACATCATGAGAAATGCTGGGCTGGAAGAAGCACAAGCTGGAATCAAGATTGCCAGGAGAAATATCAATAACCTCAGATATGCAGATGACACCACCCTTATGGCAGAAAGTGAAGAGGAACTAAAAAGCCTCTTGATGAAAGTGAAAGAAGAGAGTGAAAAAGTTGGCTTGAAGCTCAACATTCAGAAAACGAAGATCATGGCATCTGGTCCCATCACTTCATGGGAAATAGATGGGGAAACAGTGGAAACAATGTCAGACTTTATCTTTTTGGGCTCCAAAATCACTGCAGATGGTGACTGCAGCCATGAAATTAAAAGACGCTTACTCTTTGGAAGGAAAGTTGTGACCAACCTAGACAGCATATTCAAAAGCAGAGACGTTACTTTGCCAACAAAGGTCCATCCAGTCAAGGCTATTGTTTTTCCAGTGGTCATGTATGGATGTGAGAGTTGGACTGTGAAGAAAGCCGAGCGCCGAAGAATTGATGCTTTTGAACTGTGTGTTGGAGAAGACTCTTGAGAGTCCCTTGGACTGCAAGGAGATCCAACCAGTCCATTCTAAAGGAGATCAGCCCCGGATGTTCTTTGGAAGGAATGATGCTGAAGCTGAAACTCCAATACTTTGGCCACCTCCTATGAAGAGTTGACTCATTGGAAAAGACCCTGATGCTGGGAGGGATTGGGGGCAGGAGGAGAAGTGGACAACAAAGGATGAGATGGCTGGATGGCATCACTGACTCGATGGATGTGAGTTTGAGTGAACTCCGGGAGATGGTGATAGTCAGGGAAGCCTGGCGTGCTGCGATTCATGGGGTCGCAAGGAGTCGGACACGACTGAGTGACTGAACTGAACTGAACACTGAAACTCTGAGCAGATCCAGGGGAACTGTGAAAATGAAACTTGTAAATGTCCTTGTAATACTTGAAATGATCATAAAGTAGAATCATGAGTGCTAACATTGCTGATTTTTATTTCTTCTTCCTTAAGCTGACTCAATGGACATGAATTTGAGCAAACTCTGGGAGACAGTGAAGGACAGAGGAGCCTGGCATGCTGCAGTCCATGGGGTTGCAGAGTCGGGCACAACTTAGCGATTGAATAACAACAGAAACAAAGCCAAAGGGGACAAAAAGCCCACAATTCTGGGATCTCTTTATCTGAAGAATTCCACATTCTTACAGCTAGCAGAGATGACCAAACTTCAGACATACTTTCACGCTAACTATGAGGTGCATTAGAAAGGAGCATCCCTACCCAACTGTTTCCTTGACCTTGTGCAAAGGTAACCTCAGATAAGTCTGAATCATTATTCCTGTCAATTCTTAAAATTTGCCCATTTTTAATAGTTCACCCTAACATAAAAATGAAGTCCCAGAAGTAGAAATACAAATGATCAGTAAGCCTATGAGACTATATTCTATCTCATTGTTTTAGGATTTAACTAAGTAAATGTGAAAACTGTGGGGCTACAAGATATTCTCAATGTCTCTCATACTTTTCAAGTTTCTGTCCTTTTGCAATATTAAGCTCCAAGATAACTTTTCTTTTCTGTCTCCCAGGCCTTATTCAGTCTTCAGCTGTGTCCATTCCGCTATTCAGCTCATCTAGTTTTCGTTTCAATGATCATATTTTTCATTGCCATCATTGTTCATTGATTCTCTTTCATAATATTCTGTTCTTGTTTCATGGTTACAATCCACTCTTACCTCTTGCTCTATAAATCCAGCCTCTGCAGATGTTAGCTGGGTTTAATGCTTCCCTTCATGGCTTTGATTTTTCCTTTAATGGTTGATGATTTTGGTTTTCAGTTCCTCTGTGTATTTGAGATTCTACATTTACCTGTCTGAGATTCTGCTTCTGTTCAACAGAGTCTGCATCAGTTTTCATCAGGAAAGGGTTGAATCTGATGCCTGTTTACAGTAGTTTATCTTCTGGAAATACCAGCTCCTTTCTGAAGGTAAAAATCACCCAGGATACTGCCCTGCCTTGGACTCAAGTGCTCACCCCCACTGCTTCAGTTAGGAGGGGACAGTTCTGCTGGCTTCCTCTTACTGGGCCAGGGTTGACCTGGTTGACCATTCTGGATGCTTCCTTAATCATACTAACGATTGCTGAAGAGATCCTTTCTATTCCTTACAGTCACTGTTATGTGTTCAAACCAATCCTGGAGCCAGTCCCACCTTGGGAAGAAGCACCTTCCAGCTTATGCATTTTCCTCTACTTAGCTAATCATGTGTGTTTCTCTTTGGAATTTTTCAAAATTTCTGTGCAATGATGGCATTTTCCCTGATTTCTAGTCCTTCTATGAATACATTTTTCTCTTAATTTTTTTTTTTTAATTTTGTGGCTGCTGTGGAATGTCTATATAGGAGAGATTTAAGGGCTACAGTCTGTTCATATGGAGAAGTCTTAAATTCTTTTCCTATTTAGGTTGTTACGTAATATTGAGCAGAGTTCCCTGTGCTATACAGTAGGTTCTTGTTGGTTATCCACTTTAAATATAGCAGTGTGTATACATGTCAATCCCATACTCCCTAACTATTCCTTCCCCTTATCCCTCCCCTGGGCAACCATAAGTTCGTTCTCTAAGTCTGTGAGTCTGTTTCTGTAAATTATTATTACAAAATTGTTCTTTTGTAAATAAGTTCATTTGTATAATCATTTTTTAGACTCTGCCGATAAGCAATATCATATATTTCTCTTTCTCTGTCTGACTTTACAGAGACTTTTAAATATCGATGATATGCCATTGAGTGCTATTGAAACAAGAGTAAATAAATAATTATTTCAAAAATTTGTATATATGTGTCTGTTCTTGTGGACTTTGCTGGCAGTGGTTAAGACAGTGGTTAAGACTCTGTGCTTCCAATGCAGTGGGCATGGGTTCAATCCCTGCTCGGGGAACTAAGATCCCACATACAGTAATGATGAGGCAAAAAAATATATTATATATATATGTGTGTGTGTGTTCCTATATGTATTTATTTCTATTTTATTCTCCCAACAGTACCTAATGGCAAAATATACTAAATATATGGTAACACACATACACACACAAACACACTTTGCCATTCAATTAAAAAGTCTCTTCCTTTAAAACAGATTGCAGTCCTTAATTCTCTCAAATAAATGCATTTAACTGGACCAAGGATTCATAGAAGTTTATGAACTAAAGGACTCCTGAAAAAGAGTTGTGAAGTTTGAAAGAATTAAGGAAAGAAACATGTTGGAGATTGTTTCTTGGCCCTTAAAAGGCACCCTCTATAACTTCAGGATCAAATTCAAACTCCTTAGGCTTGCAAAGAAGACTTGGCTTGGCCTCCTTCTGGCCTCACCTCTGATTACTTCCCCTTCTTCTATGCCCCTTTCCCTGCTAAACTGGAGAACTTGCTGTTTTCCAAATTTATCAGCAGTTTCCATTTCTGAGCCTTCCTTTGCTTGGAACATTTTGGCCCTGGCAAGATTTTCACATCCAAATATTAACACTGTTTAAAGATAATTCTTTGTTTAAAGACTCCAACCGATAATGTATTTATTACGAATAGCTACCATGTTTCATCCCATGATATGCAACATTATCTTCCTTTTCAAGGATGCCAGAGCATGATTTACAAGTCAGCCTCTCCTTGATCCTAAGACCATCAGTATCTCTGGAGCACTAACTGTGCAGTGACAGGGTATTAGATAGGTAAAAAGACTTTCAGAAACACCTTATTATTCCTTCTCTGGGAGATAAGAATGATAGCATTATTGACTTCAGTAATGATGTGTGAACAGGATTCAACAGACTTGGGTCTTAATCTAGATTCTGATCAATATGACTTTGACAAACCAAGACAATTTAATTTCTCTCAGCCTCGGTTTCTACACTGAGGATGTATCCTCTACATGAGGGTGCTAGAAAGGTGCTCCCTCTCCTCTCTTCCAGGTTTCAAATTTAGTAGCAGATCAAATAAATTTGTTTTTAATTCTGAATTACTTAGTAACCAACGATATTATTAAAATACTCAAATAACACTAAAAGAAAAACGTTTCCCACCAGTTCTCAGAATTCTTCCTTCTCATTCTTTGCACTGCTGCCCAGTACCCCAAGATATTGCCAGACCATCATTTATTTAATCATTCCTTTGCTAAGGTACATCACAGTCACTTCTATTTTTCTATCTTATTATAGAGAATGTTAGAGGGAACATCCTGGTAAGAAGTTGCATATTTTCTAATGTATCTGCTTTACTTACAGCAAAAAGTCTGTGCTCTGAGTTTGTTCCCACCATAAATTGGCTGCTGCTGCTAAGTCACTTCACTCGTGTCTGACTCTGTGTGACCCCATAGACGGCAGCCCACCAGGCTCCCCTGTCCCTGGGATTCTCCAGGGAAGACACTGGAGTGGGTTGCCATTTCCTTCTCCAGTGCATGAAAGTGAAAAGTGAAAGTGAAGTCGCTCAGTTGTGTCTGACTCTTTGTGACCCCATGGACTGCAGCCTACCAGGCTCCTCGGCCCATGGGATTATTGGCTAAGCAGCATTAAAACAAAGGCCTCCAGTGTTATGCCCAAATAGCGAAATCTCCCAAAGACCACCAATATCCGATGCAAAAGCAAGAGAGTTTTTATTACTAAGCTCAAGCTGGGGCTCCCACCATTACCGATGCAGCGGCTATAGGGAGGAGCCTTGAACTCTGGGTTTCATTGCTTATAGGGTATTCTCACGCGAAAAATGTTACCATCTGTGGAAGGGTTAGGTGTTGGGTTTTGATTGGTTTTCATTTCCCGGGTTCTGATTGGTTCCCATTTCCTGGGCTTAATTCAAATTTCCTGGGCAGGTCATAAGTCCTGAACATAAAGTCAGGAGATCCTCATCTGGGATCTGATTGGCTCGCAGGTGGTGGGGTGAGGTCAGGGGATTTCCAAAGACTCTTTCCTCAGAACTCTAAAATGGAGTCTTTTTAACAAAATGGGGTGGCTTAGGTTCTTCACCAGTGTATGCAGATAAAAGTCCCCTAGAGATGGAAGCTTCAGAATAGTGACAAAGCACTTTCCCTTGAAGTCTGACAATTGTAACCTGGAGCTAGATGAATATCAGCTGTGGGCAGCCATCCCTTGGAGAAGGATGTCAAGGCTGATATGTAGGGCATTGACTCTTTTGAGGTTTGGGCCAAGGATGAGCATTGACAAGGTCTTAGAGAGGGGAGTAAATCCTTGAGAGAACCCAGAACCTCACAGCTAGGTGCGCTACTGGATTTGCTGAGTACTGGAGCCATAAAGACAGGAGATAACAGAGAATCCCTTATCTTGCTCCTCATAAAGCCCTCTGGGTCTTGTGAAAGAAACACGTGTTATTGGCCAGAGCAGGAAGGAATCTGGAAGCTTCTCTCTTCAGCTACTATGGAGGCCACTGAGGGAGGTCAGTGCCCACCCTGTCCTGAAGAGATGCCACTAGTGAGAGAGAAGCCCTAGACCCATGGAGGGCAGCACCACAGAACAGAATAGCAAAAGCAGAAGAAGACCAGTCCCGCTGAAAGTGCCAAACAGGCCAAGAAAGACTGCGAACTGACTTCAGATGCTACAAGAGCTCTCCATACTGAAGACTACCTCATGCCAGCATGGTGCCAGGGGCACTTACAGTCAATCAACATCTCCTGCAGTCCTCATGAGTACTCCAAAAGGGATAATATTATGTATCCCTGTTGGACATATGAAAACATGAGTCAAGCAAGACTCAAAAAGTTCTCTTTCCTTTCTTCCTTCCTTGCACAAATATTTGTTCAGAATCTGTGATGAACCTGGTACTATTCTCAGCGCTGCAAACAGAGGTAAACCAGGAGATAAGGTCCCTGCTTTCACAGATCTATATATCCTAGCAGATGATGACATATAATAAAACAAATAAATGAATTAAAATATAAACAAATACATAAATAAACAAGAAAAATATTAGATTGCAATAAGTATATTAAGAATATTAGGGTAAGGGAACTTTTGGAGGTGATGGAGACGCTCTACATATTTTAGAAAAAAATTTTGAAACAGTTGATTTTCAATGCTGTGTTACTTTCAAGTGAACAGCAAAGTAATCAGTTATAAATATACATATATCCACTCTTTGAGATGCTCTACATCTTCTTTAGGGTGGTTACACAATTGTGTGCATTTGTGAAAATTCATAGAATGGTATACCTTATAAAGGGTGACTCATCATATGTAAATTAACTCTTGAAAACCTTGACCTTTAAAAAATAGGATCCTATAATAAAAAGCTACAGAAGACTGCTTTGGTTTGTACAACAAAGTCTCACCTAGATGGTTGTAATTAAGTTGAGATTTGAATGTATGGAAGAAGGTGAATTGAAAGGCATGTTTTTTTGCAAAATCTCTATGGTGGGGATGAGCTTTGCATACTCAAGTTAGAGCACAGTGTGTGAGGTTGGAGAAGTGAACAAGACCCAGAACAGTGGGGAGGTTAGAAACCAAAATCAAAAGATTAAGGCTATTTTTGTGCCATAGGAAAACTTAGGTTTTTAAGCAGGGGAGTTGCAAGTTCTGATTTATGCTTTTGAATGATCATTCAGACTTGTAGAAAGCAAGAGTGGAAGGAAGGACATAGGAGACTATTAAATAGTCCAAGCAAGAGATTATAGTGTCACAGGATGAAAACACAGAGATAGAAAGAAGGAGATATAACACAATACGCTTCCATGCTTAGTCGCTCAGTCGTGTCCGACTCTTTGAGACCCCATGGACTGTAGACCACCAGGCTTCTCTGTCCATGGGACTCTCCAGGCAAGAATACTGGAGTGGATTGCCATTTTCTCCTCCAGGGGATCTTCCCATTCCAAGGACTGAACCTGCATCTTCTGTGTCTCATGCATTGCAGGGGGATTCTTTACCTGCTTTACCCACCACCAGGGAAGCCCCCCAAATACCGTATAACTCTATTAGTTAGGGTAACAAGCAAATCCTGATCTCTGTGGCTTAGCAGAGTAGAATTCTCTTTGGTCTTCCTGACTGGTGTGCTTTTATTTGGTACATAGAGGATGAGGCTCCTTCTACCTTCTGACTGCACTCAGCTCCAGAGCTATGAAAGTCCTCCTCATTCAGTTATCAGATGGCAAATACATGGCCAATTGTGGGAGATTTTTATGGGCCTGGTTTGAAACTGCTGTGCGTCAAGTTAACCCACACTATGTTAACTAGAATCTCATACTGTGTGTTAACTAATCACATACTCCATGCACCTAAATGCCAAGGAGGCAGAGAAAAGTAATCTATGACTGTGCCCAGCTAGAAAGGGAACCTGGTTTGGTAATCATCAATCTCTGCTGCCATTTTCTTTCAGAGGTAGAGATCACAGGACTTGGAAAAGGATCATGTGACACTGATGAAAGGAAGAGAGGAATCAAGAAGGAAGCTTCAGACATGTACACACTTCTGTATTTTAAATGTATAACCAGCAAGGACCTACTGTGTAGCACAGGTAACTTTGCTCAATGTTATGTGGCAGCCTGGATGGGAGAGAGGTTTGAGGGAGAATGGATACATGTATATGTATGGCTGAGTCCCTTCACTGTTCATCTGAAACTATCACAATATTCAGTTCACATTGTTAACTGGCTTTCAGTTCAGTTCAGTTCAGTTCAGTCACTTAGTCATGTCCAACTCTGCAATCCCAGGGACTGCAGCACACCAGATTTCCTTCTCCATCACCAACCCCTGGAGCTTGCTCAAACTCATGTCCATTGAGTCAGTGATGCCATCCAACTATCTCATCCTCTGTCATCCCCTTCTCCTCCTCTCTTCAATCTCTCCCAGCATCAGGGTCTTTTCCAATGAGTCAGTTCTTCATAACAGATAGCCAAAGTATTGGAGCTTCAGCTTCAGCTTCAGCATCAGTCCTTCCAATGAATATTCAGGACTGTTTTCGTTTAGGATTGACTGGTTTGGTCTCCTTGCAGTCCCAGGGACTCTCAAGAGTCTTCTCCAACACCACAGTTCAAAAGCAGCAATTCTTCAGCACTTAGCTTTCTTTATGGTCAAACTCTCACATCCATACAGGCTATACTTCAATAAAAATAAAATGTTCCCCAAAAAGGAAGCCTCAGAATTCTCTCACTAGTGATGCTTGGTAATGGGGGTAGAAGAACACCTAGGATGTGTGCTTGATTCCTCACCTTTCTCTGATCTCACCTGTTATGAGGGAAGATGAATGGAAGGAGACAGACAGATTTTGCCCATAGCAATTGAACAAAACTTGAAGGCAGAGAGGGAGGAAGTTATTCTAAAGGGAAGCTGTCCCTGATGATATAAAGTATTTCCCTGAAGAAGGTTGTACTCTCCTGGCTAATCATACCTAATACTAAGCAAGCAGCCATCAGTCTTACCAGCAGCTACTAGTCTTACCAGCATGGTTCATACTGAAGATGCTAAGACCAAAAATCTTCCTGGTAGGTTTTCCTTCACTGAGTCAGAGGATGTGCAAAGTCAATGGGCAGAGTATTACTTTTAATTATATCCCTTCCCCAGACTCCCAGGTGAAGAATCAAGCCTATTTGATAACTTTTTAAAAGGAAATTTTGAACTCTTTGAGGTTACCTTTTAAATCTTTATATCCAAACCTAGTATACAGCATAATACTTAACATAAACTATGCCCTCTGTAAACATTTGTTGGAGAAGGCAATGGCAACCCACTCCAGTACTCTGGCCTGGAAAATCCCATAGGTGGAGGAACCTGGTAGGCTGCAGTCCATGGGGTCACGAAGAGTCAGACACAACTGAGTGACTTCACTTTCCCTTTTCATTTTCATGCATTGGAGAGGGAAATGGCAACCCACTCCAGTGTTCTTGCCTGGAGAATCCCAGGGATGGGGGAGCCTGGTGGGCTGCTGTCCATGGGGTTGCACAGAGTCGGACACAACTGAAGCTACTTAGCAAAAACATTTGTAAAAAATTAAATATTTATATGTAGGCTAAAGGTCAAGATTTCATGGGAAATAGATGGAGAAACAGTGGAAACAGTGTCAGACTCTATTTTGGGGGCTCCAAAATCACTGCAGATGGTGACTGCAGCCATGAAATTAAAATTATAATTACTCCTTGGAAGAAAAGTTATGACTAAACTAGATAGCATATTCAAAAGCAGAGACATTACTTTGCCGACTAAGGTCTGTCTAGTCAAGGCTATAGTTTTTCCTGTGGTCATGTATGGATGTGAGAGTTGGACTGTGAAGAAGGCTGAGCGCCGAAGAATTAATGCTTTTGAACTGCGGTGTTGGAGAAGACTCTTGAGAGTCCCTTGGACTGCAAGGAGATCCAACCAGTCCATTCTGAAGGAGATCAGCCCTGGGATTTCTTTGGAAGGAATGATGCTGAAGCTGAAACTCCAGTACTTTGGCCACCTCATGCGAAGAGTTGACTCATTGGAAAAGACTCTGATGCTGGGAGGGATTGAGGGCAGGAGGAGAAGGGGACGACCAAGGATGAGATGGCTGGAGGGCATCACTGACTCAATGGACGTGAGTCTGAGTGAACTCTGGGAGTTGGTGGTCGACAGGGAGGCCTGGTGATTCATGGGGTCGCAAGGAGTTGGACACGACTGAGCGACTGAACTGAACTGAAAGGTCAAGATTGTTTATATATGGCAAGTTATCTGAAAGCAAGCAAGTATATTACAGGACCTCAATACAAATTTATGAACTATGGTTTGGCTTCAGTTTTGATCCCATTATGACTAATCTCATTTTCCTTGAAAAGATGTTTAATCCTAAACCACCCATTTATCTAGTTAGATGCAAAATGCTTAATTTTCTTAAGAACTTGTAAAATTTTAATATTCTGTTCTAGTCATGATATTTTTGTATTCTCTATCAATTATCAATTTCATTGTTATGTCAATTAAGTTAATGTCTTAAAATCTATGTATATGAATCGCAACTTTTTCACTCATTATACAAATGATACAAATTTATTGAACAAAAATTTACAAAATACAAAACTAAAAACAAAAAGAAGAAAATATAAAATGCTTATCACCAAACCATGCTGAGATATTTGGCATCTGTATGTATACCCTTCTGGACTTTATATTTCATATATATTTATACATATCCCTCCTTTATTAAGATAGGATCACTCTGAACTTAATATTTCTGCACCTACATTTTAAAAAGTATTTAAAAAGCAAATTCCAAGTGAGAATGTTTTAAATTTATTTTCAAATATTCTTTGTTCCAGCTTCACACATCATGGTAATTTTTCCTAAAAGCAGAATAGATAACACTTACTCTATGGACTTCAATAACACAAATGAGTCAAAACTTAACTAAAAGAGTTTCAGGTCAATATAAGTAAGGGCAGCGTAGCAGGGATTTACAACACAGGTAGAAATCTGAACCAGTTGATCTTTAAGTCCCCAAAAGTGAGTTCTGTTATTCTCTATCTAGAGTAAGGGAAGATAAGAGGAAGAGAGGAGGAAGCAAGAGTTTTCAAGATTTACCAGAGGTACAGGGAACTGTATGATGGTAATGAATGCATATGGGGAGTAAGAAAGAGAAAAACAAATGTCATATATTAATGCATATATATGGAATCTAGAAAAATGTACAGATGAACCTATTTTCAGGGCAGGAATAGAGACAGAGATATAGAGAATGGGCATGTGGACATGAGGGGAAGGGAAGATTGGGAAGAACTGGGAGATTAGGATTGACATATATACACTACCATGTGTGAAACAGATGGCTAGTGAGAGCCTGCTATAAACACAAGAAGCTCAGCTTAGTGCTGTGATGGCCCAGAGGAGTGGGATGGGGGTGGGAGGCCGGGGGAGTTGGGGGGGGAGTGAGATCCCACAGGGAGGGGATGTATGTATACATATAGCTGATTCACTTCTTTGTACAGCAAAAGCTAATACAACATTGTAAAGCAATTATACTACAATTAAAAAAAATTGGACGACATCATACACAAATTGGGGTGTTGTGTATTATGAGGCAGGGTGGGGAGAGGAAGGATATTAAGTATACTAATCATTACCTCCTTCTCTTTGTTCTCTTCTTCTCTTTCTTCTTCTGGCTTTAACTTTTGTATCTGGATGTCCCTAGATCTTCAAACTTCTGAAATAATTCTTTGCTATGAATACCCATATACAGATACGCGACCGACTCCAGTATTCTTGCCTGGAGAATCCCATGGACAAAGGAGCCTGGCGGGCCACAGTCATGGGGTCACACAGAGTCAGACACGACTGAAGTTACTTAGCACAGCACAGCACAACACATATACTCACTGCTTCCTATAAACTAGGACAGATTAAGTTATGCTAACAGTAATGAACAACCCCCAAATCTCAATGACATAAAACAATAAAGGTTTATATTTCATTCACACTACTTAACATCAGGAACTTCCCTGGTGGCTCAGTGGTAAAGAACCCGCCTGCCAATGCAGGAGACGTGGGTTCAATCCTGAGTCGGGAAGATCCTCTGGAGAAGGAAGTGACAACCCACTCCAGTATTCTCGTCCAGGAAATCCCATGGACAGAGGAGCCTGACGGGCTACAGTCCATGAGGTCACAAAGAGTTGGACACAACATGTGACTTAGCAACTAAACACACACACACATAACATCAGACTCAGTCAGGAATCCAAGTGATAGACCAGCCACTATCTCATTTCCCTCCATGCAGGAGGGAAAGAAAGCTCTAGAGAATCAGCAATCAAATGCTCATCTCTGAGATAACACATCAAATCTCTGCTCATATCTCACCAGCCAGATAGAGTCACATGATCTCACCAAACCATAGGGTACAATGACAAAGTACTACTGGAAGGTGAAGAACAAGAAATACTTGGCAGGTTTTACTAATTACTGTCACACTATATGCCTAAGGGAAGTCCAATGTCAGTTTCACATCTCTTTTGACATCTGTTTTCCCATAAACTTGAAAGCGCATTATCCTGTTTAATGTCACATATAGTTTCTAAAAAGCTTTTTGATATAAAATATGTTTCACTTTTCTATATATTTCCCATTGTTCTACATAGTCTCCATTCTGTTCACCAGTGCTGTAAAAGTTTGCAGCACTTGAAGATTGAGTATCTCCACTTAAAGATTAACTATTTATTGAATAAATGAGTGGAAATTTAAATTTATTCAATATTTATTTATTGAATAAATGAGTTTAAGAAGCCACATGTTTCTTAAACCTTGCTCTATGCCATGCATTAGAATTTCTCTCCAGTTGTTTTAAACTGTGCACTAGGAAGTGAGTTTTATTTCTTTTATTGCCTTTTTTCACATCATGGTCTGTATGAAGCTCTTGGGGTGGGTGGAGAACTGCTGTACTGTAATTTCATGGCCTGACTGCCAATGTTCTTAAGTATGTCCTCTACTGACATATTTTGTAATTCACTGAGCTCCACCTTTTTCTTCTCTTATCTTCTCTTGCTCTTTCCTTCACTTCCCAAGATTACAAAACACATGATATAATCAACAAATTATATAATTTATGCTTTAGTTTTAATACTATATGCCAAACAATTGTTTCCCCACAATGTCTAGCTATTCAAGTGTATTCTTTTTAGGTTATTATAATTAGACATGTGATTTCTTAGAACATGTTTCTTTTTCCTCTCTTTTTCTCTCTACTGCTTGATCCACATCCACCTGACACTTCTCCATAGCTTTTCCCTGTAGCTGAGGTTGAACATATCAAAAGGTTTTAAATGTCTCCTCTCTTCCTCTGACATTTGACATTCTGTCTGTCTTTAGAGTCTCTCCTTTTAAAGTTTGTGGAATAGTGACATCACCATACCACTGTGCCACTTCAGGCAATCTTAAAGCTTGTTCAATGCACTCTTAGCCCAAATCAAGTATGACAATCTCCCCACCTTGTCTTTAGGTATCTAGAAGGGATTGGGCTCATGAGCACTGAAACACTGGGAAAGCGGTTGAAAGAGGAGCTGCCTCTGCCCAAAAAAAGTCTTGCTGGGCTTTTAGTCAGTGACTGGCAAGTGCAATCAAGAGATGGAAGGAGTAGGGAGGTAAGGTGACATATATCTCTAAAGGCTGAACACTGGACTAGCAAAGTCTTCTAGCCTTTGAAAGGAACTTTCATCAGTGTATCTTCTCTCAACTCCTCAAATACATCATAGGTAGTGTGTACTGGGGGGTGGGGGTGGGCAGGGAAGATTTGTTTTCTTGGTCAACTTTCAAGCTAAGTTCACAAACAAAACTCCTTCTCTTCTCTATCCTTCTCCCTCTGGTTCCTCCCTGAATTCCCACCCACAGCCACAGCATCTTTTCCACACAAAACCCTCATTTTCCTTTTTTCTTCCACAATAGAACTGAACACCCCCTCAAAACCAGAACTCACAAGATTAGGCAGTGTTTCCTCTTTGCTTAATGTAGGGTTTCCAAACACTGTACAGAGATGGGGGAAGTGCCCAGGGAAATGGGAGGAGGAGAAAGAAACCCTCCCCCTTGATTGGGTTAATCCATTCAAGTAATCATTAAATGTTTATGCTAAAATAAGGTGAACATGTACACCTTGTCATACTTGGAGATTTGTTAAAATGAATAAGTAAATAAGATGAATAAAGTAGTGTATCTCTTGTTCATTATTTGGCCTAGTTAATTTTCAACCCTTTTCTGGTAATACATTTTTATAAATAAGGACAAGAAGGGACTGAGTACATTCAAGAGATGCAGAAAGCACATGGGCAGAGAATGTGACCAGGCAAAGAATGGGAGATGCTGTGATGGTTCAGTTGTTGCCTTGCGCAAGTAAAGCTATATTTACTTCCTAAACTATGGCTTAAAATAGCCATATAATTCCATTTTCCAGAGAAATATCATGGTTTGTTTCTTCCAACTATCTCTTCATCTTATTCCCACTTGACCATACCTGTCTTCATAGTCACACCTACCTGGTCTAGACTAGATTCTTCTTGGCACCAAACTCAAACCCTCGAAATTCTGTGGGTGAGCTGGTATATAATCATCTCATCTCTCATTTTCTCTGGGTCCAAAATAGAAATTTTGAATCCTGACAGCTTTATCCAAGCTCAGTGAGTGTCCAGTAAATTCTGTAACCTCAGCCTGCTTCCTACACCTGCTCTTTCCCGGGGAGATGAGATCAGGGCAAGCCTTTGATGTAGAATGCAAAGATGCCTAAGAGATTCAGGTTAACTTTAGATCAGAGCAAGTCCAAAAGCTGACCGTTTCAAAAGATTAAATGTCAAAGGAAGAACTAAGAACGCATGAGAGAAATGAATATAATAGGAACAAATGGAAGCAGTTTAGTAGCAGGAGTAGAGAGGATAAGTAGCAAAGAATGACCAATAAGAAAGAGATGTCAAGGCTGCCCCTCCCTGAATGGCTGTCAATCAACAGGAAAGGCCGGGGAGCATCAGCGCAGTGGGGTATTACCAAACAGGTTATCCAAAGACCTTGCACAAGAGGAGAGGAATTCTGGGTATTTTAAGGCATGGTGACTTCACTATGATAACTGTACCTAATATTTTGATAATCTTCAAAGTTAGAGTAGGGAAGCTAGCACCGTATTTTAGTTAACTTTATGACAATCTACCAACCCACCTTCCTCCCCAAATAACAAGGATTTTTGACCTAGAAAATGTTGTGTTCTAAAAAGATAGCCCCAAACTGCTGGAATGTCCTAAGCATCTGAAACTGAACTACTTTTCTGAAAAATGATGTATTTACCTACCTTGGACCACAATAATCTAAGGACTACAACAAACCCCACCCTAAGACAGAAGCAGACAGAAAACAAAGTAAAGAAATCCTACAACACTGGAGACAGTTCAGAATTGGCCAACTATGCACACTTTTTGTTTCAAACCTTCTATTCAAGCTTGACAATGTTTAGGGGAAACTGAAGTATTAATAATACTACCAGGGTCAAGTTCAAGATTAGCGTTTAACCCCAAACCCCATACCACATTTGACTTATTGCAAATGAGATACTCAGGGTTTCTCTTAAAATTCCTACTGAAGTGTCTTTCTTTTGTTTTTGAAAGCACTGCTGAATCTGCACCAAGTTATAAAGAACTTCCTAACAGAGGAGTGTCCGTGACAGACAGAATAAATTATCCCCTTTCCAAGTAAGTGAATTTTAAAATGTAGATGATCGTTCTATATCCTTAGTTTGAGTTGCCAATGCAAATGAGTCAGAGAATTTGCCTCAGACAGTGAGTTAATTGTGTAACTCTACAGCAGAAAATGCCATTGGAGCATGCTTGCTGACCTCACAGCTGAAAAAAAAAAAAAAAAAAAACATTTAAAAGATGTGGAAACCAGATGTTTCAGACACGTTTCAGCCTCTGCTCTGAGAATTTATCCAGAGCAGCCCCTGACAGGACATTCCTTCTCTACGACTGAGATATGATCATCTTAATTTACTTATTTGTCTTGCTATGGGAAGAAGCTCACGGATGGGGATTCAAGAACGGAATTTTTCATAACTCCATATGGCTTGGTAAGAAACTTCACTCATGAGCTTCTTGCTGGGGAAGTCACTTCTTTGAATTCATACAGAAGTGAATCAAAGCTGTAAATTTTTCTCTTCTATTTAAGGCTGATGTTTTCTAAGAAAATTGTTTAGGAAAAACAGCTGATGGAGTGTATATATCATTTTTTTAAGTATTCCTGCCTTCTAAAATTTTATAAAGTGAACTCGAGTAGAAAATAGAGGTTAATATTTATAGTCCATATGAATATGTCCTTTAAAATTTTCAAAGCAGGTGTGGTAGAATAATTGGGAAAGTGTCTTTAACAAAATAAAGTTACTAATACATTATTTTGTTCTTATTTCAATGCATTTACAGTCAGATTTCATAACAGGTAACCATAAGAGAATTATAACAGGTAAATTAGAATATAAAATAATTTTACAATCTCTGCTCTGTGTACTCTGACCTGTAGTATAACTCACGTTTTTCCAAACATCTTTCAACTAGTTTTACAAAGACATCTTGTAATACAGAAAAAATGAAAAAAGCTTGTATTTCTGAATGCGTTCTTATCACTTGATTTCTTTTGTTTGAGCTAGCCATTTAAATACTTTACTACCTCTTCTGTTAGACGAGGAAAGTTTCTTTTGTTGTTTTGTTTTGTTAAATGTAAGGAAATGACACAGGCCTAACTGAGAATATAAACAATAGACCAAAAAAACTAAATAGATAAAACCCCGAATGCTCCATAGAGTACTCTAAACAATGTTTTAATTCTCATGATACAGATTATTATTGCTTTATGTTCACTGTTGTATCTGATGGTGAAAATTTTTTGAATTGCTCAAGAAGAAAATTGACAGATCCTTATATAAAACAAAGAAATAAAGAGAAAGCAAAATTAACCTAGATCTTGATTTTATGCTTGCTAAGTGGCACAGAGTTGTAGTATATCTTCCCTTTCAGCGTATTTCTTTCTGGTAATAACTACAGCCATGCGGATTTCATTAAAAAGCTCGATTTGCAATGCACAGCCTTACCGCCTCTTTTTTCAGCTTGAGCCAGTGAACTACTTTCATGCTGAACAGTGCAATCCATTTGGCCAAGATGGGGTCTGGAATTTACTAGAGGAATGAGCAAGTCTTTCTGTTTATTTTCATTACACACCATTGAACTTGGGAAACAAACACCTATTCGTCAGAAATGAAAAAGAGGATCATAAAGCTAGTAAGAGTTGAACCCAAATGGATAAACTGAAATTCTGTCAGATTCTCTAATGATGTAAAATGTAGTTTTGGGTTTGTTTTTTTTTTTTTAAGTGATGTTGCATATCACCAACATAGAAACCTGGACAATAGAAGTGCTGTCCTGGAGGTAGAGGGAAGCAAACCCAAATATGTGTTAATAGTATGCTGCACATCTGGGGCCTGGAGTGATTGCATATTGCTTCAAAGTGGGACAAATTATTGACCAGTCAGCCTGGCAAAACTGTTTATAGTTGGTTAGATCAATGTAGTATCAGAAAACTGTTTAGAGGGGAAGAGAGTTGAATTATAAGGCAGGAATCTGCTAGCAACTATCAAGAACAAGGCACTTAAAATTCTTGGTCTCACTTCCATGCTGGTAAAATGAGAAGTCTGAAGTAAGGGACCCTAAGGTTTATTTTTAACTCTTGTATACTCTTAATTTCTTAGATAGTAAATTTTAAAACACATAAGGAAAAGTGACTTCAACTAGTTTAAATGGAAAATCAAAAATGTACAAATAAGCAATTCCTTTTAACCATTGTTTTGAATCTGAAAAGGAGAAGGGAAAAGTAACATTATCATGAGCTCCTACTAGGATCCAGAAGCAATGCTTATAGGTTTCATGGTTTGTATATTCCAAAAAACAACTGTTATTATTCCCATTTGATAGATGAAGAAACTGAGGTTCAGGCAGTAATTTATACAAAGTCACACAATTGGTCTATCACAGAACCAGAAGTAGAAATCAGAGGCAACCTGCTACTGTTACCACTTACTATTAATGAAAGGAAAAGGAAATTATTGGTTAAGCAGATTTTCAATTTTAATGAATGACAGCTAGAAAAATTAATAAATTATTACTTCTTCTGAAAGGTGAAACTCTTTAGATTAAGACTCATTAATCAAAGGACCATTTTAATACTATAAATTCTGAATTAACAAATACTTTAAAATAAATCTGTGCTTAAAATATTCAAGTACCTATGCCAAGAGTTCTTAACTTGTTCATAAGGCAGGATAATGGGAAGTTTGGGTCTCTTTGAGGAGCAATGTAGAATATTAATATCATTTAATCAGTTAAAAATTATAGTATAGACATTGCTGCTATTTAAGTTACTATCTTATTACTAGACAAGTTTCAAGAGGTACCAAAGTTTTAAGAAAAACTACTGAGAAGAAAACTTAAAATTATTTTTTAATCTTTCTGTTTTTTTTTCCCCTCCAAACCTCTGTTAAAAGAAAAACTGAGACATACTTAAAATTTTGAGTTTATCTGAGCAACAATCCATTTGAATTCGGCAGCATCCAATTTAACAGAAGGAGCTCCAAGGAGTGGTACAAAATGCAAAACTTTCATAGGCAGAAAGGTGCAGGCATAAGGAAGTTTTACTAGCAAAATAGTAGGCTTTTGATGGCTAAGTTACATTCCTTTAGGGGATAGTAGCAGTCTATCAGGCAGATGATCTAACTAGTGATGATCAGGAGTCTTCTGACTGACTGGTTTAAGATTCCATTTCTGGGTAAGCTGAAACTATACTTAAGTCTTCATTTGGTGATGTAGGACTTAGCTTGCTGTCTTATTTCTAATATTTCAGATTTTTATTTGGGGAGTAAAGTATAAAGGAAATTTTAGTTTGAGAAATCTGGGCAGACAAAATAATCAAATTTTTTTCAAATAAACACCTTTTAGAAAACAAATACAATTCTAACATTTTTTAAAAGTAACAATCATCTCCATCACATATATTATTAAGTACTACGTGTCCCTCTTCTCTACTAAAAGCCTCAGTATCCCTGTACTTCAAAGTAGATGTACTTGCCTTGTCCATTCGTGCCCAAGTTGCTTAAGAACAGGGCTTGATTCCCCAGAACCTAGCAAAAGTACCTCAGGGTAAATTCTCAAAACAGCTACATTGGAAACTGGTGAAAGCTGAGTTAATGAGGCTTTACCTATGAAGGACACTTGGAAAGCAGGTAACTTTCAAAAGAGCAAATGACTTTGATGTTCCTTGTGTTTTCTGACCTCTAAATATCAGACTAACGCACTGTGTATGCATGATAGGCTTTTACCATATAAGGCATAAGAGCAGGATCTCATGAGTCTAGAAAAGCAGGGAAAATGCCAAGCAGCATCTCCTATTGAATTGACATTGTCAACTTCAGCTTTGGGTAGAGAATAAAGAACAGTATTTCTAATACTGCTGGATTCGTATCTTGCTGCAAGGCTAGAAATATAAATTCTTGTTGGAAATGGTCTTAATGGTGGCTGATTACACAGGTCGGGGTACAAAGACTTAACAATAATCTTGATAGTCTACACAGAACTATTAGAGCTGTGTTATGATTATTGTCCTGGGAATCTTTTCACATTGTTTCTATGGCAAAATGCACTCCAAACTCAAAACAGTCAATTTAAACAGTGATCTACTAGGAGACAGCTCACGTATGACTTAATACCATCTAAAATGTGCTGGGAACAAATGTGAACTAAAAAAGACAAACCAGGTAAAGAACTTAGGAACTGGTAGTTAGGTGTGTCCCACTTTTTCTCAGCTATAGCTATATCTCTTTTTCTTTTCTTTAATGCACTATTTGGTGCCTTTGGATTCTTTCAAACTGTTCCTCAGTTTTCGATTTGTTTACTAAATTCTCAGCTACATTGCATTATTCATTTCCCTCAAATGGATATTTTGGCTTATTTTTCTCCTTTATTATGAGCCAATTTTCATTGGCTTTTCTTTTCAATTTTCATTCCTTTTCTTTTCCTAGTGTTTACCTTTCCAAGTTTTTAAAACAAAGCCAAAAAAAAAACAAGTTAAAACTTTATCACCTTTGGATAGTGCAGAAATACAATGCTGTATTAAAACTTTCTTTCAGGCTCTCAGTTCAAAAACATTAGTCGTAAGTTTCTCTCTGTGTCCCCCAAAATTCCCCTCATTCAAAATGTTTCCCAAAGCTTTCTAACAATGAAAACTCAGCCACTCAAGGCAGCCGACCCAGAGAACCCTTTGGCAGGAACAATAGCTGATGTAATCTTCCAGATGAGGCCACAAAATTTCCCTTGTTGGACAAGAATGGATAACAGTGCATTTATGACATTTTGTGAATTCACAGAACAAGCAGCAGGCGTGTACCACAGAGAAGCGCGGTCTGGCAAATACAAGCTCACCTATGCAGAAGCGAAGGCGGTGTGTGAATATGAAGGTGGCCGCCTTGCCACCTACAAGCAGTTAGAGGCAGCCAGAAAAATTGGTAACTGCTTTGAATATAATATTTCTTCTTTTTCACCCTTGGAAAAAAAAATTTTCCACCTTTCCTGCAACCTCTTATTAAGGCTTACTTTACCTCTGCTTCTCCTGTTTTCTCTGCCTAGAGCTAGATGGTGGACACTTTCTAAAATAAGCAACTGAGTTGGGGTCACTTCCCATTCCGAGCAAATAAATTAAAGTCAAAAGAAAATGAAGATATCATCTTGATATCGTTTAATTTACTCATTAATTCTAAGCCATTGCTATTCATTTTTAATATTATACCATTTTATCTTTTCTTGATCTCTGTGGGTTTCCTCAGCTGTTAAATGATATTACTATGTTGAATCTTACAAAGACATTCACTTGGTAGAAGAAATAGTGAATTTAGTGATTTTTATTTTTCAAGTTTTTCCTTTTCTAACATTAAGTGGGAGAATGCATTTGTACTTTAGGATCAAAAGCCATGAGGAAAAGAGTTGTAAAGCACCAGATACAAGATACTGGGAAGATGATGTCAGGATACCTGGTGAAAACCCAGTCATTAACAAATACTGTTTGCTTCTTTACGATAAAAGCTGGGGTTGGGAGAGAGCGAGGGGGCTGCTACTGTCTCTCCTGGACTTTCAGAAGAATCCAAAAGGTCACCTCCATTCAGAATTATCTTCTCCATTAACGAAATCCCTTTGCTTATAGGAACATACCTGGCAAAGCTCATGCAAATATTTTATATTACAAAAGACAAAAATAAAGGTGTTTTCACAAATGGCCCAGAGTCTTCCCCAGATGACTGCTCAGTCTATACCCACAGGGCTGTGTGTGACACAGTAACTGGAATGATGTATGCAAAAGCAGAGCCATTACTAGCCACCAGGGACTTGTAATCAAATCATTCTTGGATGGCACTGGCAAATATTAAAAGAGCCTTCAAAGCTGAGCAAGGGAAACAGGGCTAAGGCTTTGTTTGAAATGTTGAGTACTTTTATCTTTATTCAAATTTTTTAAAATATTAGCAATATCTTAATTGATCCTAAAAGAGACACTATCATTTGAAAAGATTTTTTTCAGTATTGGTGATAATTTTAGTTATCTCATGGCACTAGTAGGGTCATTTGTGAAAAGAAGCCAGCTCTGAAATTGGATTGTTTTCATATCCATGGTATTGTTTCTTAGTCCATCTTTTTTTTCCCCCACAAGATGTCATTTTCTAGTAAAAGTCAGATGTTATAAGAACTTTTATATGTGTTCAAATTTTGTTTTTTAAGAAAACTATTTTTCCCTTTATATATGAACTGGATTTCTGCAGTTAAGACACTGTTCCTGTTGAGAGGGGCTATCTTGGTTGAGATGACCTTTGCTCAGCTGAGGGAACATACAAGTTAAGCCATTACCCTTCCATTCTCTTGCAGGATTTCATGTCTGTGCTGCTGGGTGGATGGACAAGGGCAGAGTTGGATACCCTATTGTGAAGCCAGGGCCCAACTGTGGATTTGGAAAAACTGGTATTATCGATTATGGAATCCGTCTCAATAGAAGTGAAAGATGGGATGCATATTGCTACAACCCACATGGTTTGTGGAAAACAGTAATTTTATACTATACAAAAACAGTTATATGTTATGAAAAAGAAATGTCTTCTTTTTCCAGAGACAAATCAATTTAATAATGATAATTTTTTAAACAGTTTAAATATACATTTGGCTGCATCAGGTCTTAGTTGCAGCGTGTGGGCTCAGCTGCCCCATGGCATGTGGGATCTTGGTTCACCAGCCAGGGATCAAACCTGCAGGCCCTGCACTGCAAGCCAGATTCTTAAGTACTGGACCACCAGGGAAGTCCTCAGTAATGATAATTATTAATAACAACTACCATTCATGGAATGATCATGTTGTGCCAAACGCTGACTTATGTCCTTTCATCCACACTGTCACTTAATGTTCACAACTCTGCAAGGAGTTATTGTTATACTCATTTTAGAATTCAAGAAACTGAAAGTTCAAGAACTTAAGTACTTTCCCCAGATCAGACAGCTGGTAATTAGTAGGCAAGTGAGATCTCAAATTTAGTTTTCTGTGCCAGGGAACTTTCTGAGCACAAAGGAAAAAAAAAAAAAAAAGCAGATTATAAACTTATCACAGTGAATTAGCTAAAACTATGAAGTAGTATAATACTACAAAATGTTAACTGTTCAAAGTTATCCTTTTAATAGAATGAGAAAAAGGAGACAGAATAAACAAATTGTTTTTCCTAATTTCTTTTTGTGTATAAATTCTTAAACTTACAAACTAAGCTACTACCACTCTGTTTCTTTTTTTTATGAATATATACTGGCTATTCTAGTTATTGTTATATAGTATATGTTTTATTCATATTCTTTTCCATGGTTGATTATAGTCAGGAAAACTTTAAAGAGAAAATTAACTCATCATAATTACTATGAAGAGTAATTCTTGTTCCATGTTCTTAGAGAAAAATAGACTGGGGATTTATTTTCCCCAGGATAATATTACAAACTGTTACAACATGTCACAAACTATTTCCTACATTTATGATCATAAATATCCTCAGGTGGTATCCCATTTGAATCTACTTTATGAGAAAGTCTGTAACACAGTAGGAGAGTTACAGTGAAGTTCTAGCATAGTATTATAGAATTTGTTACCATTTAATAATATTAGTCATTGGAGAACAGTTTCTCATGTTTGTAGCTAACCTATATTTCAAAATAATATGTACTCTGGTAGAAAAGAATTTTGTCTAGAGCTATCACCTACTCCCACTTGAGACAGAATATGAATAAATACTTACAGCGCATTCATATAGACTGTTTCAAACCACTTTGACATACGTTAAGCCTATACTACATTACATTTATGGAGTAGGAAATGGCAACCCACTCCAGTATTCTTGCCTGGGAAATTCCACGGACAGAGGACCCTGGCTAGCTACAGTCCACGGGGTCGCAAAGAGTCGGATACAACTGAGCACGCAAGCACACACACAATATTTAGTCCTACATTTAGTCATTGTTAATAATTTATATTCCTCCTTTTCCTCTCTCTCCCCGCCTCTCTTCCTTTTTTTTTTTTTCCGGTTGTGCTGCACTGCTTGCAGGATCTCAGTTCCCCAACCAGGGATTGAACCCAGGCCAAGGCAGTGAAAGCCCAGAATCCAAACCGCTAGGACACCAGGGAACTCCCCCTTTTCCTTAAATATATTTATACAGGCACTTCTCTTTTTACTCTAACTTGGAGATACTGATTAATTAGTAATCATCATTTTCCTGATACTGTCATGATTTGTTTCATTCCAATCATTTTTCAGTGAACAGTGCTCCTCCCATTGCTAGTTCAGGCGGCCCCAGTCCCCTTCAGGTTAACCACATCCTAAATAATCAGCATGTCACTGAATCTAAAAGTAAGCTGAGAATTGAGTAAAAACAAGTCTCCTAGGAATCTGTACACATTTTCCCAGAGTGAAAAGTATTCAGCCTCTATGAGAAATAAATACAACTTGCAAAAATTTGTAAGTTAATTTGGCATTCTTATAAAGAGCAAGGAAATGTACAGAATCCTAGGAGACTTGTTCTTACTCAATTCTCAGCTTACTTTAGATTCAGTGACATGCTGATTATTTAGGATGTGGTTAACCTGAAGAGGACTGGGGGCCGCCTGAACCGGCAATGGGAGGAGCACAGTTCACTGAAAATGATTAGAATGAAAAAATCATAACAGTATCAGGAAAATAAATTAATGATTATAAAGTAATCAATATTGCCAAGTTACAGCTGCTGGAAACAAGGAAGAACAGGATCATTTAGAAGTGTTCAGAAGTAACCTTGCTCATTCAAGTTCTGACCATGTGGCATGATGCTGACTCCCTCCTGCATAAACATTTCTTAACCAATTAGCAGTCAGTCCTCAAATTTATAAAGTCATATTTAAGAAGTCTGCTTCATACATCTGTCGTTTTTAAATAAGCCAGAGATGAGGCAACAGTTATACATAACATGAAATATAGAGCTAATAGGTATAGCTAAATATACAATCAAAGTAGTTCAATATTTGGATTTTTCCCAGATTTAGTGATATATACATCAAAGATACAGGAGGCTGGGAATTTCCTAGTGATCCAGTGGTTAAGACTTAGTACTTTCAGTGCCAAGGGTGTGGTTTCAATCCCTGGATGGGGAAGTAAGATAGTGCAAACCGTAAGACATGGGGCTATATATATATATACACACACACACATATATATAGATATTGTATATATGTAAATGTAGGATCCCACAGTAGGTACCTGTCAGTCGCTCAGTCATGTCTGACTCTTTGAGACCCCATGGACTGTGTAGCCCACGAGGCTCCTCTGTCCGTGGAATTCTCCAGGCAAGAATATTGGAGTGGGTAGCCATTCCCTTCTCCAGGGGAATCTTGCCAACCCAGGGATCCAACCCGGGTGTCCTGCATTACAGGCAGATTCTTTAGCATCTGAGCCACCATGGAAGCCCCTTATGTGCACATAAACACCATATATTTTATAATATTTAATAACACAACATGAATAGCTTACACTTTGCATAATACCATTAAGCTATCCTCTATATTTATCCTCAGAATAGTTCTGTGAGGGAGGTAACAGAAGAGGCATGACTACATTTATTTTATCAATGAAGACACTGAGGTACAGACTGGTTACCAAGCTCAGACTAGGCTGCTGACCTTCCCTGTCACTCCCTAGCCTTTCTAAGAGCCTATTCTGCCCTGGAGACACAAGCTCCTTAACCTCTATGGTGTTAACGATTCTAGCACAATTTTTTATCATAGTTATTTTAAAGACGAGTATTCTTATAAAAAGCCTCTAATTGATACAATAAAAATATCTTTAAATACTACCAAAGTCACCACCTCTACACCACCAGTCAGATTATTTTTGAATTTCCAGTTTCTATCTTTTTTTTTTTAAGACACTAGACATTTAGTTGATAATGAATTAAAATGAACTGGGACCCTTCTATAGCTTTCCTTCTAGGTCATACTACAAAGTTACTGTTCTTGTAGAGATTGTTCGCTTTTATAAGAGGTTATGGGACATGACAGAAATCTATGAAATGGTAAATGACTTGAAAAAATCAACACATATGTCTCTACCAAGTCCTCAAATAGTATTATAATTAAGTTGCTAATTTAAACCAGTAAAAGGAGTATAGAATGATTATAAATTCTTTCTTTTAACTGGATTAGAATGACCTTCAATTTCCCTAGTGGTCTTTATAAGGATTTTCCAAACAGAATTTATTGGATGCATTATTCTAAGTGTTCAAGTCCCTGAAGACACAGTGGTGACACCACAGGACAAAATCCCTGTCATGGCTGGTGATGTAGATATATGTTGGTGAAGTAGGTATATGTTGGTAATACAGGTAGGTATATGAATCAAGATTTGTCAAAACACATTTAAGTGTGCACTGAAGATGTGTGCTCTATGCTTAAAATGTGAACAGAGCAAGAAATGTATACAGGAGCACAATTATTTCTTTTTGCTACTTTACTTTCTAAAAAAAAATCACAAGTGGTCTATGTTTATTTTTGAGAATTTAGCAACTATTAACAAAAAATACAGTTATTCTTCAGCTACAATTACACACAATATACTATGGAGGCTATATATTTATTCATGTCTTTATTTATTCATGTTTTTATTTATTTACTAAATAGATGGACACTAAGAAATGAATATCTTTTTAAAGTAGGAATCATCTTTTTAAATGCTTTATTTTTCTTTTCTCATTTCAGCAAAGGAGTGTGGTGGTGTGTTTACAGATCCAAAGAGAATTTTTAAATCTCCAGGCTTCCCAAATGAGTATGATGATAACCAAATCTGCTATTGGCACATTAGACTCAAGTATGGTCAGCGCATTCACCTGAGTTTCTTGGACTTTGACCTTGAAGATGACCCAGCTTGCTTGGCTGACTATGTTGAAGTATACGACAGTTACGATGATGTCCACGGCTTTGTGGGAAGGTATGTGTTGCTTCTCCATACAGGAAGCTAATGAACATCTGATATTTTGCATGATGCTTCTTTAATTTCTCCCCAACTGTCCCTACAATATTGATGTTCCAGTTTATCTATTCCCCTGCAACATCCTTTCCTTCCCTAACGGAGATTTTTCTTTCCACTGTTAGTCCTGACAAGCCATAGTCAGCTGCTACCTCTACTTATGATTAACATAGTGATAGTTACTTATTGATTTGTTAAATTGTAACAGTTAAATATTTTATTTATGCAGACCTCAAGATCTGACTAGCAGGAGAAAGAAGATATGTAGGATGGGAAATTTGTTGGGGTTTTTAAGTGTTCTGATTTCTGTCGACCTAAATTCAGTAATTGTTGCCTGTCTTCTGTGTACAAAGCACTGTACTAAGCATTATGGATATAAAGTAAACAAGTACACTAGAGCCCCTTCTCTCATACAGTTCAGCTAATTATACAATGGATATCTTCTTAAAAATAGCTTTCTTTGCCGTGAAAAAAACAAATGTTCCTTTCCTCAGTATTTCTCTCCTGGTTTTTCAACATGCTGGGACACAATGTTTTTGGTGCGTGTTCTCACCCAGTATCTTTAATATAGTTTACATTTTACAATACAAATTTTGCAACATTGTATGAAATATTATAAATTAAAGAGAGCACAGTTAGGTGTTTTATATATTCAGGTCCCCACTTAATATGTATTTGAAAATGTCTATCATCAATGGATTATTGGTTATCAATTCTCTATTATCCATGATAGTAATTTAATGAAAGAAAATAGTAGTGGGGATAATTTAAAAGAATAGACAATATCTTTTTATTGACTTTGACATCTGTAACTTAAATAGACAAACAAAGGTATTTCTTGCGTAAGTAAATAGCAGTTTTTGGATGGAAAGTGCTTTTTGCTGCTGTTGTTGTTTTGCTCTTTAGCTGAGACTACTACTATGGAAAGAAATACAAATAGTTTTAAAAATAGTTTGAAGACTAGAAGCAGGATCTGAAGAATTAAGAACAGTCTGTTTTGAAAGAACAGACCTCCTACCTTGGGACTTAAGATAACATTTTTATTCTAAACCTAGTTTCAGAAATCAATTACAGTTCTAGATAAAATGACTTTTTAATTTACAGGCTAATTTGTTATTTATTGGATTATATTGTGTGATTTACCTTTATGATAGACTTTCTCCTTCTCTGGAACAAACTACTTTTTCTTTAGAAACTAACAAAAACCCTTACTTTTATATAATTATGTGCAAGGGAATGCCTTTCAAGCCATGATTCAGATAAAAATCACATCTTATAAGGTCCAACATAATTTTTCCCTTTTTAAATCAGTCATACCCCCATTCTTCTTAACTGTGAAGAAAACTTCATGAGATTAATCAGAAACAAATTTTTTAAATTTCCCAAATAGATTCAAATTATCTACCACACATAAAGCTTTGTAGACACACAGAGTAGGAATGCCACAAATTCTTTCCTAAGAGTCTCAATACTGCAGGAAGTCTATTTCAAACAATACTTTAGCCTCTCTTCTCTCTTACAAGGGCTTCCCAGGTGGCTCTAGTGGTGAAGAACCCACCTGCCAGTGCAGGAGATGTAAGAGACTCCAGTTCAATCCCAGGGTCAGGGAAAATTCCTTGGAGGAATGCATGGCAACCCACTTCAGTATTCTTGTCTGGAGAATCCCACGGACAGAGGAGCCTGGCGGGCTACCGTCCATAGGGTCACACAGAGTCAGACATACTGAAGCAACTTAGCACTCACGCAGGCTCTCTTATAAATTCTAGTAAAAATAAATAAACAATGCAGTTGCTGCTGCTAAGTCACCTCAGTCGTGTCCGACTCTGTGCAACCCCATAGACGGCAGCCCACCAGGCTCCCGCCGTCCCTGGGATTCTCCAGGCAAGAACACTGGAGTGGGTTGCCATTTCCTTCTCCAATGCATGAAAATGAAAAGTGAAAGTGAAGTCGCTCAGTCGTGATCGACTCTTAGCGACCCCATGGACTGCAGCCCACCAGGCTCTTCTTTCCATGGGATTTTCCAGGCAAGAGTACTGGAGTGGGGTACCAATGTTGTAAATAATAGAAAAGTGAGCCATTGCTTAGGGAACTGGAGTAGGCAATGGCATCCCACTCCAGTACTCTTGCCTGGAAAATTTCCATGGACAGAGGAGCCTGGTAGGTTATAGTCCATAGGGTTGCAGAGAGTCAGGCAGGACTGAGCACACACACACACCTCTTAGGGGAAATGTAAAGTACATCAATTATCAGCTAGTCACTTGCAAGAGCTATATTATAATCATTCATGTGACCTCTCCTTTTTAAAAATTCTCTTTCAGATACTGTGGAGATGAGCTTCCAGAAGACATCATTAGTACAGGTAATGGCTCTAAATCGAGGAACAAAACTATGATTTGCTTTCTCAGTGTCACTGAAAGTGAAGGATCCAACAGTTATTACTATATAACTTCTTAAAGTTGACAACTGAAGACAGACATGGCTTGCTAGCTTGTAAAAGGCAAAGAACTATTTATCCTTAAAAAGTGTGTAGTCTCTGGTTATTTGCAGGAAATGCAGTCTGAAATAGTCTTGAGTCTGCAAATCCATAAATACTGCTGGATCTTATAATTTCCATAAAATGTGGTAACAAAAGGCCCAAACGTTTCATTGATAAAAGATTGAAGTAACTTGTCAAGTTGTTAAAAATATCTTTCATCACTTAAAAAAAATTTTAAGTTGTATTTATTGCATTTTCACATTAGTACAGCAATCCCAAGGAAGTCTTATGAAAATCACAGATCTGTTAGGCATTTTTATTTATTTATTTATTTTTTAAACACCCCAGGAAATCAGCTTTATTACTTACTGTGGCTTAGGTTGTTACTCAGCTTAGTCTTCACATTTAGTTTTTGGGTTTTTTTTAATACTTTATTCTACATTGCAATACTGTATTTGTTTTGCCATACATTGACATGAATTAGCCACAGGTGTACACGATCTCCCCATGCAGAAGCCCCCTCCCACCTCCCACCCCTTATCATCTCCCTGGATCATCCCTTGCACCAGCCCCAAGCATCCTGTATCCTGTATTGAACATAGATTGGCGATATTACATGATAAAAGGGCTCTGAGGTCAGGTAAATTGGGGAAACATTGGGTTAAATAGGTTTCTTTGTTAGAAGACGTTAGAGAACTCTTACTATGCTAATTACGCATCAGTTCAGTTCAGTTCAGTAGCTCAGTGGTGTCTGACTCTTTGCGACCCCATGAATCGCAGCACGCCAGGCCTCCCTGTCCATCACCAACTCCTGGAGTTCACTCAGACTCACGTCCATTGAGTCAGTGTTGCCATCCAGCCATCTCATCCTCTGTCATCCCCTTCTCCTCCTGCCCCCAATCCCTCCCAGCATCAGAGTCTTTTCCAATGAGTCAACTCTTCGCATGAGGTGGCCAAAGTACTGGAGTTTCAGCTTTAGCATCATTCCTTCCAAAGAAATCCCAGGGCTGATCTCCTTCAGAATGGACTGGTTGGATCTCCTTGCAGTCCAAGGGACTCTCAAGAGTCTTCTCCAACACCACAGTTCAAAAGCATCAATTCTTCAGTGCTCAGCTTTCTTCACAGTCCAGCTCTCACATCCATACATGACCACTGGAAAAACCATAGCCTTGACTAGATGGACCTTTGTTGGCAAAGTAATGTCTCTGCTTTTGAATATGCTATCTAGGTTGGTCATAACTTTTCTTCCAAGGAGTAAGCGTCTTTTAATTTCATGGCTGCAGTCACCATCTGCAGTCAATTTGGAGCTCCCCAAAATAAAGTCTGACACTGTTTCCACTGTTTCCCCATCTATTTCCCATGAAATGATGGGACCAGATGCCATGATCTTTGTTTTCTGAATGTTGAGCTTTAAGCCAACTTTTTCACTCTCCTCTTTCACTTTCATCAAGAGGCTTTTAGTTCCTCTTCACTTTTGCCATAGTTAATATTAAAAGACTAACTATAGTGAGCAATGTTTTCCAGATCTTTTTCCTCCTACCAATTATTTTATGAGACTGTTCCTTGAAATGTGCAGCAAGAAATGTTCCAGGAGCAGCATACATTTATCGCAATGAGCAATACCACTGCTATTGCCTCAAACTTCTACTTTCTGGCTAAGAACTTTCTTCATTTTTTTCTTTATTTTCATAACTTGCACCAGTAATTCGCATTCTGGCTTGTTTTCCTCCAAAATATTTAAAAAATTATCACAATACTCAATTAAAAACACCAAAGCTCCATTGAACTGCAATTTCCAAACAGTCCTTAAACTGAGATACTACAAGCTAAATTAGTCCCACACCCTAGCTTTGCAGTGCATGCAATTTTCATTGATGAATCATTACAAGAGATGGAAATTCTTGTTCAATACTGGAATGATTAATGCTTAAAGTTTATTAATTCATTACTATGTCACAATCTCCTCAGGAAGAGTAGTCTTTTAAACTTTTTATTTATCTCTTATTCTTTACTTGAGAACATATTAACAGAAAAATGAAGGAAAACATTTTGTGAGATGTAGGAGGGTAGTTGGGAGGGGAGTGAGAATTCTATTTTTAAAAAGTGAAACAGAGGGAGAATCCAAAGGAAGCCTGAAACTTGACATTTTTCTTATTTTGTCTAAAGCAGACTCCAAATGTAATACCAAATCAGTGTTTTTCTGGCACAACTGCAAGAAACTAAAAAAGAAAAACCTGACACTATTTATTATTCAAAGAGAAACAAATCAACAGAAGGAACATAGTTAAATAAAATGCCAAAGATTTAGCAAAACAGCAAGAAGAATACACACTGATACAGGGTAATAGAAAAAGAATATATAAAATAAGTTTAAAGTACTATCCTCTCAGTCAAGATACTGCTGTTAACATTTTGATCTAGTTTTCTTCTTAAATATATGCTTACTCACCCCAGGATGTTTATATTAAAAAACAAAAACAGAAAATAAACCGAAAACTACCCATAGTTGTACCATTTTAATAAAAGGTATATAAGGAAAGAAAGTGCCCACTCTTCTCACCTCTCCCTGCCCAAGAAAGGCACTGGACAACTATGTGGTGTCCACCTTTCCAGATGTCTTCCTGTAACAAACAAACATTACATACATGGAGACCGTGGAGCTACTTCAAAGTCACAGTATAATTGGGAAGCTCTGTATATTTAGATCACTCTAATTCTTTTAATGACCCTTAATAGGTGCCATAATTTGTCATACACCAATATTTAACATCCTGAAGGCAGTTGTTGCTGATTTTTTTGTCTTTTGCTATTCGACATTTCACGAGACATTTTAAAATATATATGTATTTGTTTGTCTGTACTGGGTCTTAGTTGCGGCATGTAGGATCTAGGTCCCTGACAAGGGATTGAACCCTGGCTCCCTGCACTGGGAGTGCAGAGTCTTAGGCACTGAACCACCAGGGAAGTCCCCTAGATATTTTCATACTTCTACTTGTTAGTGCTATTTTTTTAAAGAGTTAATTCCTAAAAGTGAAATTTTGGGGTCACAAGTAACGTACACTTAGGGAGTGTGTGTGTGTATGTTTGGTTGAGTCTGACCCTTAGCGACCCCCCCAGACTGTAGCCCGCCAGGCTCTTCTGTTCATAGAATCTTCCAGGCAAGAATACTGGAGTGAGTTGCCATTTCCTTCTTCAGAGAATCTTCCTGACCCAGGGATCAAACAAACCCACAACTCTTGTGTCTCCTGCATTGGTAGGCGGATTCTTTACTACTGTGCCACGTGGGAAGCCAGAGATGTGGGTAGATCCCAGCAAATTAGCACTTGGCCCTACTGTGCCAATTTTTATTTTAACTAGTTGAGTAGTCTACAAGAAAAAATTTTCTTTTTCATTTAAGCAGCTCTCCCAAGTTTGAGAAGAGTGCAGTAGACCAGAGCATGAACTCTAGGTTCAAACCTGGTTCTGCCATTTAAAACCCTGTGGCCTTGGGCAAGCTACTCAGGCCCTCTGTGCCTCAATTTCATTTATAAAATGACTATTTTAATAGCATGCACTTCATCATGTTACTGTGGAAGATAAGATGAAAGATACTTAAAGCTGTGCTTGATAAAAGCAAACATCAGCATTCAGTGTGTATGGGGATTTTGCAAAGAAATCTGAATTTGTGATTTGGATTAAGAAGCCTTTTCCCACATGAAAAGAAAAATATCCCTACATATTTAATATAATGAAGTTTTTCCTTTTTATTTTTGGTACATGTTGGTCTTTAATGCAGGTAAAATGTAGTTAAGTACTTTTGTTTAAAGGAGAGATCTAGCTTTGTGGCTTTTTTCCTTTTTTTCTTTTTCTTAACAAATGCAAGGTTTGTTGCCATCATTTAGTAAATAACCCATCTATATCTCACTAGTTTGAACTGCCTGCTGTTCTCCTGTAATTCTATGGATGTTCCTTCTACAAAGAAAACCTTTTAAAACAGAATAGACAAAATTTCCTGTAGGACAGATTAGAGAGCCACAGGAAAAATCTGGAAGTCTTTGCTTCACCTGGCAATGATACTACAGACTCAACAACTTGAAAATATAGTTCTGAATTCTAGGAGTCTTATTCATGAATTTTTATGTTCTCCATATGAGAATGATGAGTCTTTGAACTGTCAGCCAGCTTGAAGGAGAGTAACATCTTGGTTCTTCTGCATCTTCCTCCTCCCCCAGGAAATGTCATGACCTTGAAGTTCCTAAGTGATGCTTCAGTGACTGCAGGAGGTTTCCAAATCAAATATGTCGCAGTGGATCCTCTATCCAAATCCAGTCAAGGAAAGAATGCAAGTACTACAAGTACTACTTCTACTGGAAATAAAAACTTTTTAGCTGGAAGATTTAGCCATTTATAAAAGCAAAAAAAAAAAAGACATTCAGTATTTATGTTTCTATCTTTTGAAACACTTTTGATCTCACTTTATATTATTATTATTAACATTTATTTATTATTTTTCTAAATGTGAAAGCAATACCTGATAATTTGAGGAAAACTGGAAAATACAGAAAACTCTGAATGAGAAAATAAAATCTCCCATAATCTCCTTGCATAAAAATAGCAAGCATTAAATTTATACATACTTTTTAGTCATTTTTCAATTTGTGGTGTGTGTATATATGCATCAATATGTATTCATACTTCAAATTATTGAATCCTACTCTATGTACAGTTTGACATCTTGAATTTTTTAACCTTGAACTTTATGGTATACACATTTTCCCCTATCACTGAGTATTCTGCAAAAACATGATTTTGAATAACTGTAAAATGTCCATGGTATGACTGTCCCATACTTTCTGTAAACCTGTCTCTATTGTGGGGATTATTGGTTGGTTTCATAAATATTGTTTCAATAAACATCCTTGAACATATATGTATTTGGACATCCCTCTAATTATACAAGATAGGGTCCTAGAGGTGGAATTACGGAGTCAGAGATTAATTAAAATAAAAAAATTTTTGAGGTAGATCAGCTGGACTTTATGACATTGAATGGGATGGGTGGTAGGCCGGATGGCAGGTGGGCCATACTCACTCAGCAGACGAAGGTATCGTCTAGGGAAGCTAGAAAGTGAATGGACTAGGAAAATAGTAGGTTTTAAGGGCACACTAAGGGCACATTTCATCTCACATGCTAGCAAAGTAATGCTCAAAATCCTCCAAGCCAGGCTTCAATAGTACGTGAACTTCCAGATGTTCAAGCTGGTTTTAGAAAAGGCAAAGGAACCAGAGATCAAATTGCCAACAGCCATTGGACCATTGAAAAAGCATGAGAATTTCAGAAAAACATCCACTTTTGCTTCATTGACTATGCCAAAGCCTTTGACTGTGTGGATCACAATAAACTGTGGAAAATTCTGAAAGAAATGGGAATACCAGACCACCTAACCTGCCTCCTAAGAAATCTGTATGCAGGTCAGGAAGCAACAGTTAGAACTGGACATGGAACAACAGACTGATTCCAAATAGGAAAAGGAGTACGTCAAGGCTGTATATTGTCACCCTGCTTATTTAACTTACATGCAGAGTACATCATGAGAAACACTGGACTGGAAGAAACATAAGCTGGAATCAAGATTGCTGGGAGAAATATCAATAACCTCAGATATGCAGATGACAACACCCTTATGGCAGAAATTGAAGAAGAACTAAATAGCCTCTTGATGAAAGTGAAAGAGGAAAGTGAAAAAGTTAGCTTAAAACTCAACATTCAGAAAACTAAGATCATGGCATCTGGTACCATTACTTCCTGGCAAATAGATGGGGAAACAATGGAAACAGTGACAGACTTTATTTTGGGGGACTCTAAAATCACTGCAGATGGTGATTGCAGCCATGAAATTAAAAGATGCTTGTTCCTTGGAAGAAAAACTATGACCAACCTAGATAGCACATTACTTTGCAAACAAAGGTCTGTCTAGTCAAAGCTATGGTTTTTCCAGTAGTCATATTTGGATGTGAGAGTTGGACGATAAAGAAAGCTGAGTGCTGAAGAATTGATGCTTTTGAACTGTGGTGTTGGAGAAGACTCTTGAGAGTCCCTTCGACTGCAAGGAGATCCAACCAGTCCATCCTAAAGGAAATCAGTCCTGAATATTAATTGGAAGGACTGATGCTGAAGCTGAAGCTCCAATACTTTGGCTACCTGGCACAAAGAACAGACTCATTTGAAAAGACCCTAATGGTGGGAAAGACTGAAGGCGGGAGGGGAAGGGGACAACAGAGGATGAGATGATTGGATGGCATCACCAACTCACTGGACATGGGCCTGAGCAAACTCCAGGAGTTGGTGATGGACCAGGAAGCCTGGCATGCTACAATTTCATGGTGTCACAAAGAGTCGGACACGACTGAATGACTGAACTGAACTGAACTGAAGGGCACATATGAACTTTGCGACACTGATCTTTCTTTTTTTAACTAAAAAAATTGTTTTTAAAGTTTTGGCCACCCCACATGAGATAAGATTATTTAGTTCCCAGACCAGCAATAGAATCTGTGCCCCCTGCAGTGGAAGTCTTAACCACTGACCACTGGGGAATTCCTGTGGTATGGACCTTAATTGGAGATGGGTCAGCAAGGCTATTTTTCTCTGACCATGTTCAGCTATATAAGGACAAGGACAGATTAGCGAGAGGGTAGGAATCACCAGAGTTGGGCTTTTGCCAAGTGAGTGTGATAAGACAGGGTAAGGGAATAGAGGATTGTAGGTCAGGAGGCATTGCAATGATAACTTGGGAAATTTAGATTCATAAAGAGTGAAGACAGGAAATAAGGAATAGTAGAAAAGCAGTAGATGGAAGTAAAGGTCTCAAGGGGGCTTAAAAGGCTGATGAATCAGTATGAAAGGGGACACACTGGAGAGATAGTAGGCTGTGGTCTGAGAATGAGACATTAGATTAATGATAGGCAGAGCAGCACTCTGCCTAAGATGTCTGCAACTTAATCCCCCAAACCTATGAATATGTTCCCTTACTTGGCAAAAGGGACTTTGCACAAGTGATTAAGTCAAGGATCTTAAAATGGGATATTATCCTGTATTGTCCAAGTGGGCCCAATGTGATCGCAACTGTCCTTAAAAGTAGATGAAGGAAGCTTAAGAAAAGAGAGTCAGAGAAAATATGTGACAAGAGAAGCAAGGCCAGAAAGATGCAACATTGATGGCCTTGAAGATGGAGGAAAGGGGCCATGAGCCAAGGAATGTGGGTGACTTTTGGAAGCTGGAAAAGGCAAAGAAAGAAATTCTCCCCTAGAGCTTCTGGACAAAATGCATCTCTGCTGACTCACCGATTTAGCCCAATGATTCCCCACTGGATTTCTGAACTATGAACTATAAGATAATACATTCATATTGTTTGGAAGCCACTGGGTATGCTATAATTTGAGGGGAGCAGTGATAGAAAGCTAATACACCTTTTAATCAATTTCATGCAGGCTTAGACACAAGAATAAAAGTCTAATTCTAGATAACAAAGCGTACACAAGAAGTTATAAACAGAAGAGTATTGTTTCTCTAAACTCAGCAAAATTAATTTAGGTAAATATTATTTAAGGCTAGTATATCATTTCTTTGTTCATATGTTCTCCTGCCTACATCTAATACTTTTCCACTTCCTTACTCATGATTTTTTTTCATCCTTTTAAAAAAAATTTTCCCTCACATCCATAGGCTTTTTGGTCTTTTTTCCCACAGTTTTCAGAAATTCAAGGATAATTGACTAACAATATTATATTATTTCAGGAATACAACATAGTGATTTGATATTACTATACATTACAAAATGATCACCATTTTAAGTCTAATTATCATCTGTCACCATACAAAGTTGTTGTTCAGTTGCTCAGTTGTGTCCAACTCTTTGCGACCCCATGGACTGCAGCATGCCAGGCTTCCCTGTCCTTCACCATCTCCCAGGGCCTGTCAAACTCATGTCCATTGAGCCAGTAATGCCATCCAACCATCTCATCCTCTTTCGTCCCCGCCTCCTCTTGCCTTCACTCTTTCCAAGCATCAGGGTCTTTTCTAATGAGTCAGCTCTTTGCATTAGATGGCCAAAGTATTGGCGCTTCACCTTCAGCATCAGTGTTGATTTCCTTTAGGACTGACTGGTTTAATCCCCTTGCAGTCCAGGGGATTCTCAAGAGTCTTCTCCAACATCACAGTTCAAAAGCATCAATTCTTTGGCACTCTTTATGGCCCAACTCTCACATCCATACATGACTACTGAAAAAACTATAGCTTTGACTATATGGATCTTTGTTGGCAAAGGAATGCTATTGATTATATTTGTACCATGAATAGGAATTTAAATAAGAAATCGAAGAATGTATAAACGTTTGAAAATTATAATGCTGTCTAGGATATAAGGAATTATTATTGATGATAATGGTGGTAAATATAAATCCTCTAAAATTTTCCAGAAAATAATATTAAAATGAGTGAAATATTTAGAATGATATTCTAACTATTCTATTTAATAGATGGCATTATCACACTTAGCTAGATTCCCCTATATCCAAATGGTATTGTGAGATATAAACCATCACAGACAGGTTATAATGATTTCTAGAGATTTGGCTTTTACAAACTTTTCTACTGAGATTTAGGATACATTATGATTATATTCTAAGATCTATAGAAATATTTGGAAAGGAAGAGTTATATATAGATAATTTTAGCAAAAATTTTAGTACAAAAATGAGTAAAAGAAAAACTGACATAGAGCACTTTTTAAAACATGATTTTCTTAATTCAATATAGCATCTTTTGTATTTCTAATCTAATATTTTTTACATTCTAGAAATTTCACTTTATTTGAATGTTTTCAACTTAATACCTGTTCAGATGTGTTTGTAGATTGTTTCTTTATTTTTTTCTTTGTCATGTTTATGTGTGGGTTTGGAAGGTTCAGTTGAATGTGATCTTGATATCAATATCATCCCCTGAAAATAAAACAAATTTACTAATATTTATATATATATACATATTCAGTATTTTATTTAACATAGCATTCAAATTCATATTTTTTGAAGAAAATTTTTTGCAAAGGAAGTTTCCTAGGAATATGTTTTATAACTCATTCCTCTCAAAAATATTTTCTTCCAGGCTCTGTTTATTTTGAAGGGAAGTTGTTTTCATGTCTTGTACTGTTTTTAAATTTCTAAAATATATATCTACAGCTGTTTAATGTCCTTCTGAACAAATGCCCAGCAAAGAAAACCACAAGAAGAAATCACATCCCACAAAACCTCAATGTATAAAAGTAGATTCCCTAAAAACACAAACTCTTGGACCTATGCTGGGAAAGTCACATCCTTAAGAGTATCTTTAAAATATTCTTAAAAAAAAATAAAAATTTGACTCTCAAACAACTATCAGTTCAGTCGCTCAGTCGTGTCCGACTCTTTGCGACCCCATGAATTGCAGCATGACAGGCCTCCCTGTCCATCACCATCTCCCAGAGTTCACTCAGACTGACGTCCATCGAGTCAGTGATGCCATCCAGCCATCCCATCCTTGGTCATCCCCTTCTCCTCCTGCCCCCAATCCCTCCCAGCATCAGAGTCTTTTCCAATGAGTCAACTCTTCGCATGAGGTGGTCAAAGTACTGGAGTTTCAGCTTTAGCATCATTCCTTCCAAAGAAATCCCAGGGCTGATCTCCTTCAGAATGGACTGGTTGGATCTCCTTGCAGTCCAAGGGACTCTCAAGAGTCTTCTCCAACACCGCAGTTCAAACGCATCAATTCTTCGGCGCTCAGCCTTCTTCACAGTCCAACTCTCACATCCATACATGACCACAGGAAAAACCATAGCCTTGACTAGATGGACCTTTGTTGGCAAAGTAATGTCTCTGCTTTTGAATATACTATCTAGGTTGGTCATAACTTTCCTTCCAAGGAGTAAGTGACTTCTAATTTTATGGCTGCAGTCACCGGCTGCAGTCACCATCTTCAGTGATTTTGGAGCCCCCAAAAATAAAGTCTGACACTGTTTCCACTGTTTCCCAATCTATTTCCCATGAAGTGATGAGACCGGATGCCACGATCTTCGTTTTCTGAATGTTGAGCTTTAAGCCAACTTTTTCACTCTCCTCTTTCACTTTCATCAAGACGCTTTTTAGTTCCTCTTCACTTTCTGCCATAAGGGTGGTGTCATCTGCATATCTGAGGTGATTGATATTTCTCCCGGCAATCTTGATTCCAGCTTGTGTTTCTTCCAGTCCAGCATTTTTCATGATGTACTCTGCATGTAGGTTAAATAAGCAGGGTGACAATATACAGCCTTGACATACTCCTTTTCCTATTTGGAACCAGTCTGTTGTTCCATGTCCAGTTCTAACTGTTGCTTCCTGACCTGCATACAGATTTCTCAAGAGGCAGGTCAGGTGGTCTGGTATTCCCATCTCTTTCAGAATTTTCCACAGTTTATTGTGATCCACACAGTCAAAGGCTTTGGCATAGTCAATAAAGCAGAAATAGATGCTTTTCTGGAACTCTCTTGCTTTTTCTATGATCCAGCGGATGTTGGCAATTTGATCTCTGGTTCCTCTGCCTTTTCTAAAACCAGCTTGAACATCAGGGAGTTCATGGTTCACGTATTGCTGAAGCCTGGCTTGGAGAATTTTGAGCATTACTTTATTAGCATGTGAGATGAGTGCAATTGTGCGGTAGTTTGAGCATTCTTTGGCATTGCCTTTCTTTGAGATTGGAATGAAACTGACCTTTTCCAGTCCTGTGGCCACTGCAGAGTTTTCCAAATTTGCTGGCATCTTGAGTGCAGCACTTTCACAGCATCATCTTTCAGGATTTGAAACAGCTCCACTGGAATTCCATCACCTCCACTAGCTTTGTTCATAGTGATGCTTTCTAAGGCCCACTGGTTGACTTCACATTCCAAGTTGTCTGGCTCTAGATTAGTGATCACATCATCATGATTATCTGGGTTGTGAAGATCTTTTTGTACAGTTCTTCCATGTATTCTTGCCACCTCTTCTTAATATCTTCTGCTTCTGTTAGGTCCAGACCACTTCTGTCCTTTATCGAGCCCATCTTTGCATGAAATGTTCCCTTGGTATCTCTAATTTTCTTGAAGAGATTTTTAGTCTTTCCCATTCTGTTCTTTTCCTTTATTTCTTTGCATTGATCGCTGAAGAAGGCTTTCTTATCTCATCTTGCTATCCTTTGGAACTCTGCATCAGATGCTTATATCTTTCCTTTTCTCCTTTGCTTTTCCCTCTCTTGTTTTCACAGCTATTTGTAAGGCCTCCTTAGACAGCCATTTTGCTTTTTTGCATTTCTTTTCCATGGGGATGGTCTTGATCCCTGTCTCCTGTCCAGTGTCACGAACCTCAGTCCATAGTTCAACAGGCACTCCATCTATCATATCTAGGCCCTTAAATCTATTTCTCACTTCCACTATATAATCATAAGGGATTTGATTTAGGTCATACCTGAATGGTCTAGCGGTTTTCCCTACTTTCTTCAATTTAAGTCTCAATTTTGGTAATAAGGAGTTCCTGATCTGAGCCACAGTCAGCTCCTGGTCTTGTTTTTGTTGACTGTATATAACTTCTCCATCTTTGGATGCATAGAATATAATCAGTCTGATTTTAGTGTTGACCATCTGGTGATGTCCATGTGTAGAGTCTTCTCTTGTGTTGTTGGAAGAGGGTGTTTGCTATGACCAGTGCATTTTCTTGGCAAAACTCTATTAGTCTTTGCCCTGCTTCATTCTGCATTCCAAGGCCAAATTTGCCTGTTACTCCAGGTGTTTCTTGACTTCCTACTTTAGCATTCCAGTCCCCTATAATGAAAAGGACATCTTTTTGGGTGTTAGTTCTAAAAGGTCTTGTAGGTCTTCATAAAACCGTTCAACTTCAGCTTCTTCAGCATTACTCATGAGGCATAGACTTGGATAACTGTGATATTGAATGATTTGCCTTGGAGACGAACAGAGATCATTCTGTCGTTTTTGAGATTGTCCAAGTACTGCATTTCGGACTCTTTTGTTGACCATGATGGCTACTCCATTTCTTCTGAGGGATTCCTGCCCACAGTAGTAGATATAATGGTCATCTGAGTTAATTTTACTCATTCCAGTCCATTTTAGTTCACTGATTCCTAGAATGTCGATGTTCACCCTTGCCATCTCTTGCTTGACCACTTCCAATTTGCCTTGATTCATGGACCTGACATTCCAGTTTCCTATGCAATATTGCTCTTTACAGCATAAGATCTTGCTTCTATCACTAGTCACATGCACAGCTGGGTATTGTTTTTGCTTTGGCTCCATCCCTTCATTCTTTCTGGAGTTATTTCTCCACTGATCTCCAGTAGCATATTGGGCACCTAATGACCTGGGGAGTTCCTCTTTTGGTGTCCTATCATTTTGCCTTTTCATACTGTTCATGGGGTTCTTGAGGCAAGAATACTGAAGTGGCTTGCCATTCCGTTCTCCAGTGGACCACGTTCTGTCAGCCCTCTCCACCATGACCCGCGCGTCTTGGGTTGCCCTGCAGGCATGGCTTGGTTTCACTGAGTTAGACAAGGCTGTGGTCCTAGTGTGATTAGATTGACTAGTTTTCTGTGAGTATGGTTTCAGTGTGTCTGTCCTCTGATGCCCTCTTGCAACACCTACCATCTTACTTGGGTTTCTCTTACCTTGGGTGTGGGGTATCTCTTCATGGCTGCTCCAGCAAAGCACAGCCGCTGCTCCTTACCTTGAATGAGGGGCATCTCCTTACTGCCACCATTCCTGACCTTCAATGTGGGATAGCTCCTCTAGGCCCTCCTGCACTTGCGCAGCCACTCTCCCTCGGGTTGCTCCTCCCAGCTGCCAGCCCTGGCCTTGGGCTTGGGGTGGCTCCTCAGGGTCACCACCCCTGGCCTGACAGGACTATTACTTGCCTAAGTATTAATAACTTTACAGTTGTTCTCTTGATGTCAAAAGAAAAGTTACATGGTATTAGATTTAACTGAATTAAGACACTCATTTAAAATAAAAATTAGGGAGGGGCGCGAGGTTTCAAGATGGCGGTGGTTGGGTGGTTGACCGAAAGGCAGAGGTGAAGGCCCTTACGAAGTGAAACAGCCCCAGGAGCCCAGCAGAAGCATGAGTGTTTTAGGTTTTATTTTCTAAACAAGCAAGTAAATCAAACAACTTGTCAACATGGGGCGGAGATCCACGTCATCCACCAAAAGTGGAAAATTTATAAACCCTACAGACCAAGCCAGAAAAAGAAGCTCGCAAAAGAGAATTAAAGAAGAACAAAAAACAGTGCATGATGGTACGAGCTGCAGTTTTAAAGATGAAGGATCCCAAACAAATTATCCGGGACATGGAAAAATTGGATGAAATGGAGTTTAACCCAGTGCAGCAGCCACAGTTAAATGAGAAAGTGCTGAAAGACAAGCATAAAAAGCTACGTGAAACATTTGAACGTATTCTACGACTCTATGAGAATGAGAATCCAGATATTTACAAAGAATTGAGAAAGCTAGAAGTAGAATATGAACAGAAGAGGGCTCAACTTAGCCAATATTTTGATGCTGTCAAGAATGCCCAGCATGTGGAAGTGGAGAGTATTCCTCTGCCAGATATGCCGCATGCTCCTTCCAACATCTTGATCCAGGGCATTCCACTTCCTGGGGCCCAGCCACCCTCCATCCTTAAGAAGACCTCAGCCTATGGACCTCCAACTCGGGCAGTTTCTATACTTCCTCTTCTTGGACATGGCGTTCCACGTTTGCCCCCTGGCAGGAAACCTCCAGGCCCTCCCCGGGCCCACCTCCTCCTCAAGTATTACAAATGTATGGCCGCAAAGTGGGCTTTGCCCTAGATCTTCCCACTCGTAGGCGAGATGAAGACATGTTATATAGTCCTGAACTTGCTCAGCGGGGTCGTGCCGATGATGTTTCTAGCACCAGTGAAGATGATGGCTATCCTGAAGACATGGACCGGGATAGGCATGACGACAGTCTGATGACAGCAACAGTGGCAGAGCAGATGGAGAAAGTGAAGGGGGTGCATTTGTGCACCGTGATGACACTGAGAGAGAAAACAATGAAGAGAAGAAATCAGGTCTGAGTGTACGGTTTGCAGATATGCCTGGAAAATCTAGGACGAAGAAGAAGAAGAACATGAAGGAGCTGACTCCTCTCCAAGCCATGATGCTTCGAATGGCAGGTCAGGAAATCCCTGAGGAGGGACGAGAAGTCGAGGAATTTTCAGAGGATGATGATGAAGATTCGGATGATTCCGAAGCAGAAAAAGCAGTCACAGAAACAACATAAGGAGGAATCTCTCTCTGATGGCACGTCTGCAGCTTCCCAGCAGCAAGCCCCTCCACAGTCTGTTCCTCCATCTCAGATACAAGCACCCCCATGCCAGGACCACCTCCGCTTGGACCGCCACCTGCTCCACCTTTACGGCCACCTGGACCACCTACAGGCCTTCCTCCTGGACCACCTCCAGGAGCCCCCTCCGTTCCTGAGACCGCCTGGAATGCCAGGACTCCGAGGGCCTCTGCCCCACCTTTACCTCCAGGCCCACCACCCGGTCGACCCCCTGGCCCTCCTCCTGGCCCACCTCCAGGTCTGCCTCCTGGCCCTCCTCCTCAGGGACCCCCACCACGGCTACCTCCCCTGCACCTCCAGGTATCCCTCCACCCCGTCCTGGCATGATGCGCCCACCTCTGGTGCCTCCTCTTGGACCTGCCCCACCAGGGCTCTTCCCACCAGCTCCCTTACCCAACCCGGGAGTTCTAAGTGCTCCCCCCAATTTGATCCAGCGACCCAAGGCGGATGACACAAGCGCAGCCACCATCGAGAAGAAAGCCACGGCAACCATCAGTGCCAAGCCACAGATCACTAATCCCAAGGCAGAGATCACACGATTCGTGCCGACCGCACTGCGGGTGCGTCGGGAGAATAAAGGGGCTGCTGCTGCTCCCCAGAGAAAGTCGGAGGATGATTCTGCTGTGCCTCTTGCCAAAACAGCACCCAAATCTGGCCCATCTGTTCCTGTGTCGGTGCAGACTAAGGACGATGTCTATGAGGCTTTCATGAAAGAGATGGAAGGGCTGCTGTGACAGCTTTGGATGCCAGATCAGGCTTCTGTTCACATCAGTAGTTCATGGAGAAAGAGGCTCTTACTCAGCTTAGGTGGAAGAGTAGCTTTCACTGTCAGGGTATTTTAAATTTCATTTCAAGGAATATCTTAAAGTTTAGCCTTGTTCAGAATTTACTGCATATAAAAGAGAGGGTGTTTCATTCAAATAAATTGGTTATTGAAGCAGTGCTGCTAATAACATCCATCCCCTTTCATACCACCATTTTCATCAGATTTCTTCCCCTACTCCAATTCCTTGGAACTTGTGATCAAGAGGAACTTTGTTATTTGTTTTGGCTCTCTTAATTGTGTGCTGTGGGCACTGGAGTAGAGATTTCTGGAAAAACCAGTTTATTTCACCCCCATCTTGCCTTTCATGTTTGAGTTAGTTTTAATATTTTCTTGTAAATATTTTGTAATATTGTAGTGAAATGGATCACAATGTCATTTCCTAATACAAAGCAATATATGTGGGAAGAAAATGTACACTTCTTTGATTAAAATTCCCACTGATCTAAACTTTGAGTGTTCCATGGAATAAATAAATAAATGTTCTACACCAGGATATCTTCTGTCTTACTGACAATGTATAAACATAATAACTGTTTTATGGGCAGAAAAGCAAGTGTTTAAAACTTGGGTTTTATGGAACTGCCATTTCTGGTATGGAATATGGAAAGAGAATTTTATTGAAAATAGTTAGAACTAAGCTTTAACTTTAAAAGATAAGAGATAATTACTTTCCTTTAGGATTATTATATATTGGCTTAGGAAGTTGAGAGGTTTTATTGCTAAGAAGAGGAGTCTTATTCTCAAAGATTACTTACTTTTCCTGAGCTCTGTGAATGGATAGATATCTGTTGAATAGTAAAAGTTCTCTTAAATCATTTCTGAGCTGTTAAGATAGCTAGAAAAGGCTACTGCTATTGCTGTTTTTGAATTTGTCACTTCTCTGAGCTTTTATTATTAAAAGCACAGAAAATGAATAAGAAAAAAATAAAATAAAATAAAAATTACATGTAGAATAAGTACAAAAAATAATTTTCACATTGCTTTTTGAAATGTTATCCTTGCTACAGTGAATGAGAATCACAAAACAATTTTTATAGTGTTCTTTTTACTTCTCTTCTATAAAACACCAAGTATTTTAGTAATTAACATTTTTCAAATACAAACAAGAGCACTTAAAATAACAGTGTATTGGGACTTCTCCGGTGGTCCACTGGCTAGAACTCCATGCTCCCTGTGCAGGGGGCCTGGGTTCTACTCACATTTAGGGAACTAGATCCCACATGCTACAACTAAGACTTAGTCCAGCCAAATAAAATAAAAGACAGTGTACTGATGACGCCAGTGGTGATAGCCTTGCATCTCACTCAAGAAAAGCCAATGATTCCCATGACTTAGAAGACCCATCTAAGTCATGATCTGGCCCCCTCCCTCTAACCTCCTTCATCTTATCTCCTTTTTCTTCCCTCACCCCTCATCCACAATTATTTCATCCCAGCTACACTGATATACTTAGTGGGCCCTTTATTCTAAACATCTTCTCCCTAAAATTTCATATTCCCTTCCTACTTTATTCTTATCCTTAGAAGTTATTACTACTTACATATTTAATTATTTACCTTGGTTTCATCTCCTACTGGAATGTAAGCTCCATGGCAACAGTGACTTTTGCTAGGATTTTATTTGCTTGTTTAACTGTTCTATCTATAGGCCCTGCAAAAGAGCCATCACATAGAAGATCCTCAGTTAAATGAAAGAATGTATTAGTATTAGCCTTTTATCTAGAATGAAATACAGTATATGAAATATAACTTGCTTAAAACTCATAAGGGCTTCCCTGGTGGCTCAGCAGTAAAGAATGCCAATGCAGGAAACATGGGTTCCATCTCTGGGTTGGGAAGATTCTTTGGAGAAGGAAGTGGAAACCCACTCAGACTCTTGCGAGTCCCTTGGACTGCAAGGAGATCAAACCAGTCAATCCTAAAAGAAATAAACCCTGAATATTCATTGGAAGGACTGATGCTGATGCTGAAGCTCCAATACTTTGGCCACCTGATGCAAATTGCTAACTCACTGGAAAAGACCCTGATGCTAGGAAAGATTGAAGGCAAAGAAAGCGGGCAACAGAGGATGAGATAGTTAGATAGTATCACTGACTCAATGGACATGAATTTGAGCAAACTCTGGGAGAGAGTGGACAGAGGAGCCTGGCGTGCTGCAGTCCATGGGGTCACAAAGAATGGGATATGACTCAGTAACTGAACAACAGGTGCATGCATGCATGCTCAGTTGTGTCAGACTCTTTGCGATCCCATGGACTGTAGCCCACCAAGCTCCTCTGGAATTTTCCTGGCAAGAATATTGAAGTGCATTGTCCTTTCGTACTCCAGGGGATCTTCTCAACCCAGGGATCAAATCCACATCTCCTGCTTCTCCTGCATTGGTAGGTGGAATCTTTACTACTGTGCTACCTGGGAAACCCAGACAAAAAACAACAAACTCATAAAGTCAAGTGGAAGAAGTATTAAGGTATGGGCTATCATGAATATTCTTACCATATGCCAAGAATTAAGTAATCAGTTCAGTTCAGTCGCTTAGTCGTGTCCAACTCTTTGCGATCCCATGAACTGCAGCACACTAGGCCTCCCTGTCCATCACCAACTCCCGGAGTCCACCCAAACCCATGTCCATTGAGTCGGTGATGCCATCCAACCATCTCATCTTCTATTGTCCCCTTCTCCTCTTGCCCTCAATCTTTCCCAGCATCAGGGTCTTTTCCAGTGAGTCAGCTCTTTGCATCAGGTGGCCAAAGTATTGGAGTTTCAGCTTCAACATCAGTCCTTCCAATGAACACCCAGGACTGATCTCCTTTAGGATGGAATGGTTGGATCTCCTTGCAGTCCAAGGGACTCTCAAGAGTCTTCTCCAACACTACAGTTCAAAAGCATCAAGTCTTTGGTCTTCAGCTTTCTTCACAATCCAACTCTCACATCGCTACATGATCACTGGAAAAACCATAGCCTTGACTAGATGGGCCCGCTGTCAAAGTAATGTCTTTGCTTTTTAATATGTTGTCTAGGTTTCTCATAACTTTTCTTCCAAGGAGTAAGTGTCTTTTAATTTCATGGCTGCAATCACCATCTGCAGTGATTTTGGAGCCCAGAAAAAGAAACTCAGCCACTGTTTCCACTGTTTCCCCATCTATTTCCCATGAAGTGATGGGACCAGATGCCATGATCTTCGTTTTCTGAATGTTGAGCTTTAAGCTAACTTTTTCACTCTCCTCTTTCACTTTCATCAAGAGGCTCTTTAGTTCTTCACTTTCTGCCATAAGGGTGGTGTCATCTGCATATCTGAGGTGATTGATATTTCTCCCGGAAATCTTGATTCCAGCTTGTGCTTCCTCTAGCCCAGCGTTTCTCATGATGTACTCTGCATAGAAGTTAAATAAGCAGGGTGACAATATACAGCCTTGATGTCCTCCTTTCCCTATTTGGAACCAGTCTGTTGTTCCATGTCCAGTTCTAACTGTTGCTTCCTGACCTGCATACAGGTAATAGAAAGTGCATGTTTTACACTGTATCAGTAGGGTCCAGTCAGGAGACTTGAAACCACATAGTATTAAAATTTGAACAAGGCAAGTTTACATAAAGAATGATTTACTACTACAAGAGATTTTTTATAAGCAGTGATATATTGGCTTGTAAAAGTAAATATATAAAGAGATATCAGCATAGGTACATAGAGTCATGAGCTCTACAAGATAGAGAATCCTTAATGGAATCCCTCAGGACTGAGACCCAGACCTTGATAGAGAGTAACATTGGCTCTTGGTGGTAAAGAAGTCACAGTGGTATTGAAATCAAGCAGGACCCTGCAGGGTCCTCCCAAGTACAAGCCCCTCTATGTCCCCACTTCTTATTTATAGGAAAAAGCTTTAGTCTCCTAGGCCTTCCCTGAGTTCCAAAAGCACACTCAAACAATTAATGATTAGAGAAGTGAGAGAATATAGAAAATAAGGAAAAGCAATCAAGCCAGGAAAGTAATACTAGCTGAATCAATGCTGCTAAGTCGCTTCAGTCGTGTCCAACTCTGTGTGACCCCATAGACGGCAGCCCATGAGGCTCCCCAGTCCCTGGAATCCTTCAGGCAAGAACACTTGGGTGGGTTGCCATTTCTTTCTCCAATGCATGAAAGTGAAAAGTGAAAGTGAAGTCACTCAGTCGTGTCCAACTCTTAGCGACCCCATGGACTGTGGCCCACCAGGTTCCTCCGTCCATGAGATTTTCCAGGCAAGAGTGCTGGAGTGGGGTGCCATTGCCTTCTCCTCTCTTGAACAATAGTTCAGTGATAAACAGAATCACAGGATTCCTAGCTTCTCCTCAAGGGATATAGATAACAATCTGTTGTGTATCTTTGAATGACTTTCCAGAAGCTAAACCCTAACCTAACCCCCACACAGTGGAAGATGTCAACTATGTGCTGATCAAAAGCACTAGACCCCAGGGCTTCCTAGGTGGTGTTAGTGGTAAAGAGCTGCCTGCCAAGCAGGAGACACAAGAGATGCAGGTTCGATCCCTGGGTTGGGAAGTTTCCCTGGAGTAGGAAATGGCAACCCACTCCAGTATTCTTGCCTGGAGAATTCCATAGACAGAAAAGACTGGTGGACTAGAGTCCACAGGGTCACAAAGAATCAGACACGATGGAGCACACAGACAAAAAACAGTGGATTTTTGTGACAGAAGACACTGAGATAAAAGCACTAGACCCCAGACTGGTTGGAACCAGAAGACTGATTCAGTTCAGTTCAGTTCAGTCGCTCAGTCATGTCCAACTCTTTGCAAACCCATGAATTGCAGCACGCCAGGCCTCCTTGTTCATTACCATCTCTCGGAGTTCACTCAGACTCACGTCCATCGAGTCCATGATGCCATCCAGCTATCTCATCCTGAAGTAAACATTAACCTGCTACCTCACTACCAGCCAATCAGAAGAATGTCTACAAGCTGACTATGTACCACGTGACCCTTAGTCATAATGCTGCCTGTAAACATCCTTGCCTGAAAGCCATTGGGGAGTTCAGGTCTTTTGGACATTCAGTTCAGTTCAGTCGCTCAGTCGTGTCCGACTCTTTGTGACCCCATGAATCACAGCACGCCAGGCCTCCCTGTCCATCACCATCTCCTGGAGTTCACTCAGACTCACTTCCATCAAGTCAGTGATGCCATCCAGCCATCTAATCCTCTGTCGTCCCCTTCTATTCCTGCCCCCAATCCTTCCCAGCATCAGAGTCTTTCCCAATGAGTCAACTCTTCGCATGAGGTGGCCAAAGTACTGGAGTTTCAGCTTTAGCATCATTCCTTCCAAAGAAATCCCAGGGTCAGTCTCCTTCAGAATGGACTGGTTGGATCTCCTTGCAGTCCAAGGGACTCTCATGAGTCTTCTCCAACATCACAGTTCAAAAGCATCAATTCTTCGGCACTCAGCCTTCTCCACAGTCCAACTCTCACATCCATACATGACCACAGGAAAAACCATAGCCTTGACTAGATGGACCTTAGTTGGCAAAGTAATGTCTCTGCTTATGAATATACTATCTAGGTTGGTCATAACTTTTCTTCCAAGGAGTAAGCGTCTTTTAATTTCATGGCTGCAGTCACCATCTGCAGTGTTTTTGGAGCCCCCAAAAATAAAGTCTGACACTGTTTCCACTGTTTCTACATCTATTTCCCATGAAGTGATGGGACCGGATGCCATGATCTTTGTTTTCTGAATGTTGAGCTTTAAGCCAACTTTTTCACTCTCCTCTTTCACTTTCATCAAGAGGCTCTTTAGTTCTTCTTCACTTTCTGCCATAAGGGTGGTGTCATCTGCATATCTGATGTGATTGATATTTCTCCCGGCAATCTTGATTCCAGCTTGTGTTTCTTTCAGTCCAGCATTTCTCATGATGTACTCTGCATAGAAGTTAAATAAACAGGGTGACAATATACAGCCTTGATGTACTCCTTTTCCTATTTGGAATCAGTCTGTTGTTCCATGTCCATTCTAACTGTTGCTTCCTGACCTGCATACAGGTTTCTCAAGAGGCAGGTCAGGTGGTCTGGTATTCCCATTTCTTTCAGAATTTTCCAGTTTATTGTGATCCACACAGTCAAAGGCTTTGGCATAGTCAATAAAGCAGAAATAGATGTTTTTCTGGAACTCTCTTGCTTTTTCCATAATCCAGCGAATGTTGGCAATTTGATCTCTGGTTCCTCTGCCTTTTCTAAAACCAGCTTGAACATCAGGAGTTCACGGTTCACGTATTGCTGAAGCCTGGCTTGGAGAATTTTGAGCATTACTTTACTAGCATGTGAGATGAGTGCAATTGTGCGGTAGTTTGAGCATTCTTTGGCATTGCCTTTCTTTGAGATTGGAATGAAACTGACCTTTTCCAGTCCTGTGGCCACTGCAGAGTTTTCCAAATTTGCTGGCATACTGAGTGCAGCACTAGAGCCAGACATCTTGGAATGTGAAGTCAAGTGGGCCTTAGAAAGCATCACTTTTGAACATTAGCTGCTGATTATCCTTACTTGTATGCATGCTAAGTCACTTCAGTCATGTCTGATTCTTTGTGACACTATGGACTGTAGCCGGCCAGGCTCCTCTGTTCATGAGGATTCTCCAGGCAAGAATACTGGAGTGGGTTGTACCCTGCAAATAAATGTTGTACCTCCATCACCATGATCCAGAGTCAGTAGATTGGCTTTGCTGTGCAACATGTAAGTGAACCCAAGTTCTGTTTCTAACAGGACAGTGCATGTGGAACTTTCTGGAAAGCACCCTACTGGGGAAAGCTATTCATAGAGTGGTGTCTCATGGAAGACCCTTCATTACTCAAATCATTTGATGTGGGAGCTAAGGAGACCTGGGTGCTGTTGGTCTTGGAGCACTGCAGGAGTTGGATGTTGAAGAAGCCCTGTGTACCCTAAGAACTTGCTGAGCAAGCACTGTAAAACCAGGAGGGAAAGCAGAAAGCCCCTCCCCCATCTCTCCAGTGCTCTCCACTGACAAAGCTTAACACTGTGCAAAGATGCATAAATAATAACCTTTTACAATTTTTTTCTTTTTTTTATTCACATGTATGATGGAATCTTTGTAATCCTATAACATATATTTTATTACCTAACAAATTCTTTCTTTTTTAAATTCTTTTATTTATTCATTAAAAAAATTTTTTTTTGTTTGTACTCCATGGCATGTGGGACTTTAGTTTTCAGTTTCCTAACCGGGATCAAAACTGTACCCCCTGCATTGGAAGCAGAGAGTCTTAACCACTGGACCACCAGGGAAGTCTCATAAAGGATCAATTTTAAGGGGCCCATCTTCATTTTCACAGAGCAGGCAATGAAATATTTAGAACTGAAAAGGAATGAACTGAATACCAGCACAGCATCTATTTCCAAAAATTATAATAAACAGTACTATTTTACATACTCCTGAATATTTGGAAAAATGCATATTTCCTACCTGAAACCTATTTTAGGAGACTGGATGATATAGGCCAAGATTTTATTCCACAGAAGCACCATCTGAAATGTTCAGGCCTTCGGAATACACGGACTTCCCAAAGTAAAAATGTCATCTGTGCTCACGTTCTGGACAAATTCATTTGAATGTTATAAGTGATAGCTATATTGATTAATTTAGTGAGCTGCTCAGGAATGATAAATTCAAAGGTAAAAAGACAAAACGCTTAAGAATTAGAAACCTTTAATATTAACTGCAGCAATTACAAATATGTCTTATGTTGTCATAAGACCACCTATTTACATACCTCTTCATCTAGAGGTATATAAGTCAACTAAGACTTGTTTCTTTTTGTTTTCAATTTAATTTAATTTGGGGCTGGTTTATTGGCTCATATTAATAAAACTTAAGAGTTGACAGATGATGTATTACGAGTATTGTTCTCTCAATCCTACCACTCATTCTACTTCTCCATCTACTCATTTCTGCTCCTTGAGAGCTATTTCCAGTGTCTCAGATAGCCTGCAAAAAGAGTCTACACAAACATATATATATTTTTAAACAATTATTTACTTACTTTAATGTTTTTTTAATTTGGTTGCACCGAAACTTAGTTGCGGCACTCGGGATCTTCACTCTTCACTGTGACACTCGGGATCCTTAGTTGCGGCACAAGAACTCTTAGTTGCCGCATGCAAACTCTTAATTGAAGCATGTAGGATCTAGCTTCCTGACCAAGGACTGAATCTACGCCCCCTGCATTGGGAGCATGTAGTCTCAGAGTAGACAACCAGGGAAGTCTCCTGCTGCTCCTGCTGCTAAGTCACTTCTGCTGCTGCTGCTGCTAAGTCACTTCAGTCCTGTCTGACTCTGTGCGATCCCATAGACGGCAGCCCACCAGGCTCCCCCATCCCTGGGATTCTCCAGGCAAGAACACTGGAGTGGGTTGCCATTTCCTTCTCCAATGTATGAAAGTGAAAAGTCAAAGTGAGGTCGCTCAGTTGTGTCCAATTCTTCGCGACCCCATGGACTGCAGCCTACCAGACTCTTCCGTCCATGGGATTCTCCAGGCAAGAGTACTGGAGTGGGGTGCCATTGCCTTCTCCAAGGGAAGTCTCCTACATAAATGTAAATATATATATTTGCACACAGATACATATATTCTATTTACTCTTCCCCACTCCACTTTTTAGTAGCATATTATATACACTCATCTCTGTCTTAATTAACTTCATTTATGATACACACTCCACTTTTTTAGTAGCATATTATATACACTCATCTCTGTCTTAATTAACTTCATTTATGATACACATTTATTAACTTGCCTCTTGAAAAATCTGTATGCAGGTCAGGAAGCAACAGTTAGAACTGGACATGGAACAACAGACTGGTTCCAAATAGGAAAAGGAATATGTCAAGGCTGTATACTGTCACCGTGTTTATTTAACTTCTATGCAGAGTACATCATGAGAAACGCTGGACTGAAAGAAACACAAGCTGGAATCAAGATTTCCGGGAGAAATATCAATAATCTTAGATATGCAGATGACACCACCCTTATGGAAGAAAGTGAAGAGAAGCTAAAAAGCCTATTGATGAAAGTGAAAGAGGAGAGTGAAAAAGTTGGCTTAAAGCTCAACATTCAGAAAACGAAGATCATGGCATCGGGTTCCATCACTTCATGAGAAATAGATTGGGAAACAGTGGAAACAGTGTCAGACTTTATTTTGGGGGCTCCAAAATCACTGCAGATGGTGACTGCAGCTGGTGACTGCAGCCACGAAATTAGAAGACGCTTACTCCTTGGAAGAAAAGTTATGACCAACCTAGATAGCATATTCAAAAGCAGAGACATTACTTTGCCGACTAAGGTCCATCTAGTCAAGGCTATGGTTTTTCCTGTGGTCATGTATGGATGTGAGAGTTGGACTGTGAAGAAGGCTGAGCGCCGAAGAATTGATGCGTTTGAACTGCGGTGTTGGAGAAGACTCTTGAGAGTCCCTTGGACTGCAAGGAGATCCAACCAGTCCATTCTGGAAGGAGACTGACCCTGGGATTTCTTTGGAAGGAATGATGCTAAAGCTGAAACTCCAGTACTTTGGCCACCTCATGCGAAGAGTTGACTCATTGGAAAAGACTCTGATGCTGGGAGGGATTGGGGGCAGGAGGAGAAGGGGCCAACCGAGGATGAGATGGCTGGACGGTATCACGGACTCGATGGACGGGAGTCTGAGTGAACCCAGGAGTTGATGATGGACAGGGAGGACTGGCGTGCTGCAATTCATGGGGTTGCAAAGAGTCGGACACGACTGAGCGACTGAACTAAATTGAACTAGGTTGGTCATAACTTTCCTTCCAAGAAGTAAGCATCTTTTAATTTCATGGCTGCAGTGACCATATGCAGTGATTTTGGAGCCCAGAGAAATAAAGTATGACACTGTTTCCACTGTTTCCCCATCTATTTCCCATGAAGTGATGGGACCAGATGCCATGATCTTCGTTTTCTGAATGTTGAGGTTTAAGCCAACTTTTTCACTCTCCTCTTTCACTTTCATCAAGAGGATTTTTAGCTCCTCTTCACGTTCTGCCATAAGGGTGGTGTCATCTGCATATCTGAGGTTATTGATATTTCTCCTGGCCATCTTGATTCCAGCTTGTGCTTCTTCCTGCCCGGCATTTCTCATGATGTACTCTGCATAGAAGTTAAATAAGCAGGGTGACAATATACAGCCTTGATGTACTCCTTTTCCTATTTGGAACCAGTCTGTTGTTCCATGTCCAGTTTTAACTGTTGCTTCCTGACCTGCATACAGGTTTCTCAAGAGGCAGGTCAGGTGGTCTGGTATTCCCATCTCTTTCAGAATTTTCCACAGTTTACTGTGATCCACACAGTCAAAGGCTTTGGCATAGTCAATAAAGCAGAAATAGATGTCTTTCTGGAACTCTCACGCTTTTTTGATGATCCAGCAGATGTTGACAATTTGATCTCTGGTTCCTCTGCCTTTTCTAAAACCAGGTTGAACATCTGGAATTTCATGGTTCACGTATTGTTGAAGTCCAGCTTGGAGAATTTTGAGCATTACTTTACTAATGTGTGAGATGAGTGCAATTGTGCAGTAGTTTGAGCATTCTTTGGTATTGCATTTCTTACAGATTGAAGTGAAAACTGACCTTTTCCAGTCCTGTGACCACTGCTGAGTTTTCTAAATTTGCTGGCTTATTGAGTGTAGCACTTTCACAGCATCATCTTTTAGGTTTTGAAATAGCTCGAATTCCATCACCCCCACTAGCTTTGTTCGTAGTGATGCTTTCTAAGTCCCACTTGACTTCATATTCCAGGATGTCTGGCTCTAGGTGACTGATCACACCATCTGATTATCTGGGCTGTGAAGATCTTTTTTGTACAGTTCTTCTCAGTATTTTTGCCACTTCTTCTTAATATCTTCTGCTTCTGTTAGGCCTATACCATTTCTGTCCTTTATTGAGCCCATCTTTGCTTTGCATGATATACTCTGTATATATGTATATAAATAAGCAAGGTGACAATAAACAGCCTTGACATACTCCCTTCTCAATTTTGTAGCAGTCTATTGTTCCATGTCTGATTCTAACTGTTACTTTTTGACTTGCATACATGTCTCTCAGGAGACAGGTAAAGGTGGTCTGATAGTCCCATCTCTTTAAGAATTTTCCACAGTTTGCTGTGATCCACACAGTCAAGGCTCTAGCACAGTCAATGAAGCAGAAGTTTTTCTGGAATTCTCTTGCTCCATGATGCGATGGATGTTGGCAATTTGTCCCTCTGCCTTTTCTAAATCCAGTTTGTACATCTGGAAGTTCTTGGTTCATGTGCCGCTAAAGCCTAGCTTGAAGGTTTTGAGCATTACCTTGCTAGCATGTGAATTGGGAGCAATGGTAAAGTAGTTTTTCAACATTCTTTGGCATTGTTTTTCTTTGGGATTGGAATGAAAACTGAACATTTGCCTATCCTGTGGCCACTGTTGAATTCTCCAAATTTCCTGACATATTGAGTGCAGCACTTTAACATCATCATCTTTTAGGAGTTTAAATAGCACAGCTGGAATTCCATCACCTCCACTAGCTTTATTCGTAGTAATGCCTCCTAAGGCCCACTTGACTTCATATCACCGGGAGCCAGCACGGGAGATCCCACCCATGACAAGGTCATGCAGAGAGGCCTGATGGGCAAGGCGAGTCAGGCTTCAGGGGTTCCCTCTGGGTTTTCCCGAACATCTACCCCCAAAACCAGAGTCTGCTTGCCTTATTGTACTGTGCTTTCCACTATTCTGCCTCTAAAGGAATTAACTTAGGGCTCCAGTTAACAGTCTCCTGCATATAAAAAGAATGTCTCGGCTTAAACACCTTTGATGGCTTTCTAACTTATCTGCCCAGACTTTACAACTTACGGATTGTTTACAGCCCCTCACCGTGAGAGGCATGAAGCTCACCACATCTTAAAGATATAGAGCCTTTTGGAACTAAGAATTAGTTTGGTGAAAAGTTTGTTGAGTTAATGTTTGCCGCCAGGCCACCATAGCCTTTATCTTTAGGCACCTGGGAGGATATTAATCAATGTAATCAGGATGCAGAAATAGGAATATAGTTTTGATGTTAGCAATACTAGACTTTTGAGTTAATTAACTTTCTCTTTGTTATAAATCACTGTACTCCACTTTCTTGTTATAAAATGTTGTATCTTTGCTATGTAAGAATGTAACTTTATTTAGTGCTTTCTGGGAGTGGCACCAGACTTTGGGAAGAACAACACTATTACCCTTATCAGAAAAGGGCCATAAAATGTTAATTGGTCTTCTGGCCAGAAGATGATGTAAATCACCTGACTTATATATACAACTAGCTATGCAGAGAGAAAGCCTGGTCTTGATAAGAGTCAGGGCAGTTGACACTGCATAATTTTGTATTATCCACTGATCTCTATGTATAATCAAAAGTATAAAAAGCCTTCTGAACAATAAAGGACAGACCAGTTTCTCGGACTAGTCTCTCGAACTAGTTTCTTGGAAATCTGGTTTCCCCCGTGTCTCTCTCTCTCTTTCTCCCTCTCCTTCCCTCCCCTTTTCTGGCTGAATTCCCATCTGGATCAGGGAGCCTCACCATGTCTACTTACTTGCCCTGGCTTTTAAGTCCTGTGAGAGAGGGAGCCCAAGGCGGGGCACCCTCCACTATTCAAATGAGAGCCGGTGGCCTAATGTAGATGGTGCAAACTTCTTGTCCTGAAGTTTTATTGGCTTTCCCCATAAACCAAGTTATTCAGCATCTTTTCTCCACTAAATTTTCCTACTATACTATTTCTTCCTAATATAATCTTATATTTCTAAACAAATAAGTTTTCCTTGCCTACGCCATCTCCCCTTTGAATTCCCTGGATCCACCGGGGCTGGACCCCGGCATCACACTCCAGGAGGTCTAGCTTTAGGTGAGTGACCACACCACCGTGGTCATCCAGGTCTTTGAGACCTTTTCTATATAGTTCTTCCATGTCTTCTTGCCACCTCTTCTTAATCTCTTCTGCCTCTGTTAAGTCCTACCATTTCTGTCCTTTATTGTGCCCATCTTTGCATGAAATGTTCTTGGTAGCTCCAATTTTCTGCCTGATATAACAAGCTGTTGTACGGCATCCTTTTTAGCTTTCCCCCAACTCAGTATTTAATGTGCACATCCATTCTTTTCCCATCAGCACACTGAATCAGAGAAGACAGAAATCAACCCCTTGACCAGAAAAAAAACAGACCATTAGATTCACTTTTTGTTTCCCTTCCAAGGGAGAATCTAGGAGTTGGGAGTGCCAGTGCTTTACTGGGAGTAGGTGGGGAAGACACAGGAGCTAAGATAGGCAAATGGCAAGATCTTTCCTACTTGCTTCTTTATGTCTCTTCTTGGCTTTGCACTTGGCTGTTGCAGCCTCTTAACTGCTTTCTCATAGAGGCAATTTGGCACCTCTATTGTGTTTTTAAATTTTTTAGATATTTATCTTTTTTGTTTTTGGCTCACTATGTCTCTGTTGCTGCTCTTGGGCTTTCTCTAGCTGTGGAGAGTGGGGGCTACTCTCTAGTGGTGGTGTGTAGGCGCTCATTGCTGTAACTTCTGTTTGGAGCATGGACTCCAGGGTGTGCTGACTCGGGAGTTGTGGCGCATGGGCTTAGTTGCCCCGAGGGCATGTGGAATCTTTTGGGACCAGAGGTCCAACCTGTGTCCCCTGCACCGGCAGGCGGATTCTTTGCCACTGGACCACCAGGGGAGTCCTGGCACCTCTACTCTTATTAAGTGAGTGGCTCCATGGGGAACAAAGGCCTGGAATTTCCTATTCCACCATCTTCTTGCTATCATTGCTCTTGTTCACATTTTTCAGTTTTGAAAACTCAAACTTACAGAAAAGTTCAGACTACTATAATGAAAACTCACCTAAGTTGACTAGCAAAACTATGGCTAATATTTTCACCCATTTGCTTTATTTCTCTCTCTCTCATATGAACAAACACTGAACCATCTGAAGTTAAGTTGCAGACACATGTTTGACTCTAAATATTTCATGTGTATTCTTTAAAACAGGATGATATTTGTCAAATGATGACAGGATCAACACTTGATATAACAGTGTTGAACTGATTGTTTACTATAGAAAATTGTTTTTTTTTTAAACAGGACTTTTGAGATTGGCAGGCTTTTGGAAGCATCCGTGGGTTAACATCATTAATTGTAGTGTGGTGACTTAGGCTACTGTTGACTGTTTGGCACTCCATGTCATGTTTACTGGACTGAGTTTATACCTGATGGGCTGACTTTCAGAAGTGAGGCCCTGATGCTGATTAGTTTGCTTTTAAAATCCATGTTCACTGAGGTGAGCTGCTGATCAGTCGAACAGGCTTAAGACCAGCTCCGATGGTTACTTATAATTACAGCTTCTGAGGAAGCAGTGTTTTCCAGCATTTGTGGGGATCCTTTTATAATCAGTCTTCTCTTTTCATCCTCAGTCAGTCAAAGCTGAAAGAGTGACCAAATGTCCAGATTTTTACCACCAATTTTGTTGATTGTTCCTGAGTGTTGAGGTTCCCTTTATGGAGATACGATTTTCAATTTGCACATTCATCATTGTGATTTTATCTTGCTTTTATCCTTGAATCATTTGCTGAATCACTGTTAGCCCAGTGGCTGGGTGGAATCATTTAAAAGTTTGGACAACAGACACTGAACAACAGTGACACAACAAATAGAAAGAGAAGCTCCTGTTAACGTTAAAAGGGAAAGGAAGGTACGCCATAGCCATGCACCAAGATTTTACAAGACTGAGGAATAAAACAGGGCCTAACAACTCACCGAGTTTACCTTAGTCAGTTTGTCTTTTCTTCCAACTTTAGTTTTATCTCCTAACGTGTTATTCCCTATATGAGGAGAAATTTTAGTAATAGCACAGACTCTCTCCTGGCTAGCCAAAAAAAGAAAATTAAGGCTATTCTGTTCTACTACCTGTAGGGTTCAGTCAATGATAAGGAACAAATTTTTAGTTACCATTTGAAGTTGTGCTTGCGGGTCAGGGAAAACATTTTGGGGAGGCTTTTCCCACAAAAGTTTTATCTTTTAGACTCTTTTAAAGAAATGTAGTTCACTGAAAGTGCTGAGGAGTTAAACTCCTCGAATGATTTCACAAATAGCCCTACAGATCGTTAACCTTGGTTCTGGGTCAGCACTGAAGAGACTGACTTTCGCAAAGGAAAAAGAATCCAGGAGGTACCCAAAGGGTATGATCGATCTAGAAGTTATAGATCTGTTGTTTCTGGGTGTAGTTATGAGAAACAATTACGACTAAAGCACAAGAATAGTTATATCCCTCTCTTGCCACAAAAGAATATTTTTTGTTCATTTATATATTATACTTAATATAATTTTATATAATCTATTATCTTATACACTATTAACTAATATATAGCATATTATATAATATAGTTATTAACATATAAGCTATATTATATATTATAATACTGTATGTTACAATATTATATAAATTTGAAAAATATTGCATTCTTATTATGGAACTAACAAATCTTAAATTCATTTTCAACCTGGCTGTATTAGCAAAGCTCAGCAGAACTAAATTATAGATTTAGAAAAGTGATTATTTTTATTTTTAATTTTTTTCTTTTCCAGCTTTAAAAAATACATTTATTTATTTAATTTTATTCTTTTCCAGTTTTACTGAGGAGAGGTGGTGGTTGTTTTTAGTAAAGTTTACATCTATGCACATCATTATTATTCATTAGGGGAACATGATGGACTGAATAAAAATACAAACTTTCAATCAGTAAAGAATAAAAAGTATTATTGTGTAAAAGCATTTTAGAAGGAGTGTGATATATAGAAGAGTATTACTCCACCTCTCTTGGGAATTATAGATTTTTTTCTCTGATTTTCTGTTCTTTTGGCCACACAGCTCGAAGGATTTCATTTCCCTGACCAGGGATTGAACCCAGTCCGTGGCAGCAAAAGCCCAGAATCTTGCTAGTCCACTAGGAAATCCCCCAGAGGTCTTGGGAAAACACATTTTACAGTGTGTAGCTACCAGCTTATTCTTAAGATCTTGAATCAGCAACCCACTTTCAGGAACCATCAGTTACTGGAGGGTCTCTGGAGAATGTCAGTTTAGGATCTCCAATAGCTATAACTTTTCAGTTGTGTTAAGGTCTTTATATTTTTCTAGAGGATTGTCAGTGGTATAGACAATAAGGCTTGGAGTAAAGAACAGAATCCTGTGTAACTAAAATTTACCCCATCAGTTCAGTTCAGTCGCTCAGTCGTGTCGAGACTCTTTGCGACCCCATGAATCACAGCTCGCCAGGCCTCCCTGTCCATCACCAACTCCCGGAGTTCACTCAAACTCACGTCCATCAAGTCCGTGATGCCATCCAGCCATCTCATCCTCTGTCGTCCTCTTCTCCTCCTGCCCCTAATCCTTCCCAGCATCAGAGTCTTTTCCAATGAGTCAAGTCTTCACATGAGGTGGCCAAACTACTGGAGTTTCAGCTTTAGCATCAGTCCTTCCAAAGAACATCCGGGGCTGATCTCCTTCAGAATGGACTGGTTGGATCTTCTTGCAGTCCAAGGGACTCTCAAGAGTCTTCTCCAACACCACAGTTCAAAAGCATCAATTTATATTGCTGGATAAATAAAATGAAACAATCTATATAGTATATTCAAGATCTAATAGTATTTTAACCATTGTGAGTGTTGTGGCTTTTCAACAGGCAAATGTCTTAACTTATCCAGAAAGTAAATGTACTATTAATAGTATATATTCATAAATGATAGAGGGAACCAACTGCTACAATTCCTTCAGTGATCTCAAAGGATCTTTCAGGGCATGATCTTAGTGTTTGCCTTATTTTCACAATTTTTCCAGGTTAATTTGTGTTGTAATAGGGCATGAACTGGCTAAGTCCTCTGTTCCTGGAAGTATTCACATAATGGTTTGATTCTGTGGCCAATTTGTCCCTACTATGATGGGCTGTTTCATGGAAGATTCCACAAATGTTCATTTGGGGTGTTATTGGGTGCTGTCAGATGGCCATTATGGATTTGCCAGACTTTATCCTCATAGATTAGATACCTTAATCATCCTCAGTATTTATTTTCGGAATTTGGGTATTCAGATTTTATCCATCTATGATGAACTCTTTAAACTTCTACATGAATTCATTGTTCTTATTTTTGTTTTTAATGACTTAATGATGTCCCTATATAATGACTTTAATCAGGGAAATCTGTTTAGCATGACAATCTGTAAATGTATTTATATAGTATATGTAAAGTATTACTATAGTGATTATAGAATAGTATACTCACCTTTGTAATAATCTCTATTATGAGTGTCTAGCTTTAGGACAGCAATTATTTAACATGAATACATCAGGTAATTGATGTATCTGTTATTGTATATCCTTTTGGTGATGGTTGCACAATCTGTGACTATACTTAAGTCACTGAATTGTACACTTCAAATGGGTAAGTTGTAAGGAATGGAAATTATCTCAGTAGAGCTGTTAGAAAAAAGGGAGGAATGAAAAGCATGACATTTATTTCACATAAAAGAATAAATATGAAAAATTACTCAAATTCATTATCAGAAAAAGGCAGATCAAGACCATAGCAAGATACTCTTTTATACCAGTGTTCAAAATTATCAAGTTCTAGGAAAAAACATTGAACTCTCCTATAAAATTGCTTGTGGCATTATGAATTAGAAACAGTACTTGGGAAAACAAGTTGTCATTGCCTTATGTTCTTATTTCCTGTGACTCAGAAATTCCAGTAAGTATATATCAATAGAAAGAGATTAGTAGTGATCACATGCATGCTGAAATGTGTAAACCTTTGAAGGATCCAAATTACTCAATGACAATATTTTTCAAATGACCAATGCAAACTGATATAAAATCATACATGATTAAAAGATCCACTCAAAATTCAAGATACACTAATATACTTTAATGTAACAGAATATAAAAAGTTCATCTGATTTCAGATTCCATATTGCAGTGAATCTTTAAGAAACTATTGCTTGTCAAGTTTTGCTGTTACATAAAAGAGAAATATCCACAATTATTTGAAGAGGCTATAAAAACATTGTTCTTTCTTCCAACTGCCTCCCTATGCCAGGCTGGATTTTCTTCCTGTTCTTCAACAAAACAACACAGCACAATAAATTAAAGGCAGAATACTTTCTGAGAACTCAGCTGTATTCTGTTAAGACAAACAAAAAAGTAAAACATAATGCTATACTTCTAATTATTTTCATAAAATCTTGTCATTAAAATATATTATTTATACTAACACATAGTGGACTTGTTTTTGTTTTTAAATGAATTTTAAAAGTAAATGTTCTAAAATTTCTAACAAAACAAAACCAAAGCAAGCAGCAAGAGAATATGCAGGTCTATTGCAAACATTTTCAAATGGCAGAGCTTCAAAGCAAAAGGTCTAGTAACCTTATTAAACTCCTCTATATAGCTACCAAATGACACCACTCCAAACCAAAAGGTCTAATTACTTAGAACAAAGACCTAAGTGTAAAAACCTTATGCAAAAAACTTAGTTAAACATCCCAGGCTAAAACAATAAACACAGTAATGAGAAGTCAACGAAAGTAGAGCTCAGGTGGTTACTGAAACTGACTCATCTGGGAGCCGACCTGACAAAGTTTGGACACAAGGGCTCAGTAAGAGCACCTGTTGACCCAGAGCTTACCTGGAATAATGCAAAATCAGCTTTTAAAACAATTTTAGAATTGCAAAGGGATAATGAGACTTCCATTGCCATCTGAAATAAAAAGACAAAGCTGAATTTACTCCTTACCATAGTAATGGAGAACTATGCTGGTCAGGCAGAATCTGAGCAAATCTAACTGCAGGACTCATAGAGTCTTTGGAAAGCATGGCATTCAGGATGGGTGGGCTTTGAGAGACATAGAAGGGTTGGCATGATCCTTAAAAGCTTGGTCATGCAAGTGACCAATTGTTGATTGGTTGGTACTCTAAAGCATATTTTTTGGATTGAGTTTACCCCTGATTAGCTGAACAAAAGCAGGTTCACTGAGATGAGTTGTGTTTATCAGCTGAATGTGTTCTCTTTGTGACTTGGTTCTGTTTTTGTTTAGTCACTCAGTTGTGTCCGACTCTGCAAACCTGTGGTCTGTAGCCTACCAGGTTCCTCTGTCCATGGCATTTCCCAGGCAAGAATACTGGAGTGGATTGCCATTTCCTTCTCCAGGGAGCTTCCTGACCCAGGGATGGAACCCACATCTCCTGCATTGGCAGGCAGATTCTTTACCACTGAGCCACCTGAGAAGCCCAACTTGGTTTTATAGCTGCAGAAAAATCCATCTTTTCTAAATTTGTGAGAATTTCTCATTCTGATTTTCTTATAGAACCATAGGACAGTTATCAAATATATTTGTTATAACATGTCATTGTTCAAATTTCACTACTCCCTTAGAGCAAAAAAATTTTCAATTGAAGCATAGTTGATTTACTAGATGAGTTATAAGCTGGAATCAAGACAGGCAGGAGAAACAGCAACCACAGATGTTCAGATGATATCACTCTAATGGCAGAAAGTGAAGAGGAACTAAAGGACTTCTTGATGAGAGTGAAAGAGTAGAGCGCCAAAGAACTGATGCTTTCAAACTGTGGTGCTGGAGAAAACTCCTGAGAGTCCCTACTGATCCATGATCATGCATGCATTCAGTTGTTACGGCCCTTGAATCATCTTTATTCTGAAACAGTGCCTCTGCTTTTCTTTGTTTCTCATGACTTTGTTATTTGAAGAACATGGGCCAGCTTTTTGTTTGGTTTTTATGGAACACCCTTCAATATCTTCAATATGGATTTTTCTGATTCTTTCTTAATGGATAGATTTAGTTTATAAATTATTGGTAGGCACATCACAGAAGTGATGTTACCCCACTGAATTACTTCATGGAACCTCAGTGATACTAGTTTGTGCAAGTTTGGGTGATTTTCATAGTTGTCTCCACTGTAAAGTTACCATTTATCTCTTATTTACTAAGTATCTTATGAGGAGATACTTTGAGACTGTGCTCCTCCTTAGACTTTTGCTCAGTGGTTTTTAACATTACTGATAATCATTGCCTGAATCAATTATCATGGTTGCAAAATGGCATTTCCTAACTCTGTCATTCTCTTTACTTTATTTACTAATATTTTTAGTATCAGTATAGGCTCATGATTCTTATTTTATTCAATGGTCTATGATTCCACTGTTCCAAATTCAGCCAGTGGGAGCCCTTCAAGCTGGCTCTTGTGTCCTTTAAACATATTCCCAACATTTTTAAAGCACTTGTTACTTTCTGGCACAAAAAAAAGATATTCCAGGCTCTTCTTATACTTTCTCAACCCAGCCCTGATATTAGTCATTTCTCTAAAGATGTTTGGATCCTTTCAGTGAAACAATTTTTTCCCATTAAAACAGTTCGGATTTCACTACATATTAGTAAGTATATAGATAGTTGCATAGTATTCTACAATATAGTTGTACCTAATCTATTTAATATGCCTTCATTGAGTTGTTTCTAATCTTTTTTCTTAAATCGAACAATCTGGCAATGAAATGTCTCCAAACTTTATGAATGAGCATATTTGTAGGATAATCATTTAGAAGTGGTATTTTTGCATTAAAGAATTTGTAACTTTGATAAATACCACAAATTGTCTTTTCTAGAGATTGCACCAATTAACATTTCCAACAATATCATGAGGGCCAAAAATGAAGCTTACAAATTTAGGTCAAAATTTAGGTTTTATCCATAGTACACTTAGAGGACTTAAAATTTTCGACTGTATTATTTTACTAGAATAGGCAGTTTAAGAAAAATTTCCTTAATCTAGTGATCAGGAAAAGGAGAACATGTAATCCTGCCCATGAGTAGCCCTGGTGATGCATTCAGACTGAATTAATTTTCTAAATTTGTGGTTATGTTTTTTCTCCACAAAGGCCTGAAGCATAACAATGAGTCACTATTCCTTTTGGCTGCTCAAGACTGTCCGTTTCAATTATCTTTGTAGCTCTTGAGCTTCTAAAGACTTGTTTTCCCTCCATAAATCTGTTTTGAGATATAGGCAAATGATTTCTACCATACACTGAGAGGTCCTTTCAAAAGCAGACATCTGTGTTTCAATTACAAATAACATGAATAGTTAAAAGCTGTCCTATAAAAGTTAAAGAAAATTTGTGCCTGGAGCACAGTAGGAATCTCAGACTTTGGTTCTGAAAAAGAATAGTTCAGGGGCATATTAAAAATGTAGACTACTTGACTTGTCTAAGAACAACTGATTCAGTAGGTCTGAGAGATACATACCAGACATTTGCAGTTTGAGAAGCTTTCCAGTTCATGACGCAGTGATTCTGGAACCACATTTTGAGACTTGAAGTGAAAGTCATTTGTGTCCAACTCTTTGTGACCCCATGGACTATACAGTCTATGGAATTCTCCAGGCCAGAATACTGCAGTGGGTAGCCATTTCCTTCTACAGGGGATCTTCCCAACCCAGGAATTGAACCCAGGTCTCCTGCATTGCAGGCAGATTCTTTACCAGCTGAGCCACAAAAAGAAGCCCACATTTTGAGAAATATAGCATTAAATAACTGCTAATGAACTGTAGTCTCATACTTTTAATGTGGGCTAGAAAAACCATTTCAATGAAAAAGTGTTTTGTTGTTGTTGTTGGGAGAGTATTCATGGTTTTCTAACATGTTTTATTTAAATCTGAGAAACCAATGTTTCTATGGCTAATATTTTCTGAATATTTATAACATGTACCCACTCATTGTTTAAGCATTTTTCATGTATTGATTTACCTATACCTCATAAGCCTATGAGGCAATTACTCCCATTTTACAGAAAAGGAAACTGAGGCACAAGAGATCAAGTGACTTGCCAGTCACATGGTTAAGAAGTTATACGGTCAGGATTTAAACCCTAGTAATCAGCCGCTTTCATACTATATTTCCCCTCTCTTTTCATTTTAACTTGAAGGAACTCAATTTTCTCATCTGAAAAGGAGTTGACTTGGTCCTAAATGGCAGGAACTCTTTGCACAGTTCAGTGGAAAGTGTGTAGTTACATGTACAGATAAAGCTCTTGGTCTGTTAAAGGATAAAACACCTCTTAGTTAATATAATTAATACAATATAATATAACATTGTGTCGTAGGTCTGAATGCAAGGGTAGTAGATTTCATGATGGTCATGAGTTATGTTGTTAGCTCTATATTTTTATTGTATAGGAACTAATAATGGGATAAAATAATCTTTAGATTTTTTTCCATCTATTAATTATTGAAAAGTCCATCACGGGATCTCTTAGTAACATAGGATTTAAAAAGCTAAAAAGATCTCAAAGTCTGCCCTTCTTTAAATGAATCTAGCAAAATAGTTATCGTGCTGGGTAATGTTTCAAACATCTCTCAGAACCCATATTGTTGTTGTTTAGTTGCTAAGTCATGTTCAACTCTTTGCAACCCCATGGAATGTAGCAAATCAGGCTCCTCTGTCCATTATCTCCCAGAGTTTGCTCAGACTTATGTCTATTGAGTCTATGATGCCATCCAACCATCTCATCCTCTGTCATTCCCTTCTCCTGCCTTCAATCTTTCCCGGCATCAGGGTCTTTTCCAATGAGTAGGTTCTTCACATCAGGTGGCCAAAGTATTGGAATCATTATACTCCACAGTTTTTAAATGACAAAATTACACTAACTCATATATTTCAAAAAAATATACAATTTTTCAATCAACGTATTCATGTAATAGTGAAGTGAAAGTGTTAGTCGTGTTTGACTCATTGCAATCCCATGAATCCCGTGTCCACATAATTCTTCAGAAAGGAAAATTAGAGTGAGTTGCCATTCCCTTCTCCAGGGGATCTTCCCAACCTAGGGGTCAAACTTAGGTCTCCTGGATTGCAGGCAGATTCTTTACTGTCTGAGCCACCAGGGAAGCCTACTCGTGTAATAAAAACCAGTTAAATTCCTACTATGTGCCAGGATTTGTGCTAGGCATTAAGTAAGGATATTTATCATTTACTGAACTTTGAGGATGGTGTTTTTCTTCTCGTTTTACTGATGAACACATGCAAAAGTTAAGCGTTTTAGGGCAGATCCTAAGTTGCAGAGTGGGAGAGCAGTATTTCACTCCTCACCTATTTGATTCCAAAACTGGGCTCACTGCATTAACTTTAATAATTTGGATTACAGATAGATATGTTATGTTACTAAATGGTTACTAAAAGAGTTCTTTCAATAGTGAGCTTTTGTAGGACTCTTACAATGTTCAAGAGTAAATCCACCATAAAAATCACATCCTACGATGAGGCAGAGCTCATTAAAAGTTGATGAATGAATGTAGCTTAAACAGATTAATTTTGGGTTATACCTGACTACATTAAAGTTCTCTAGTTTACTCTTTGAGATTCACATTGTTTATTTGTAAACTCAGGAAAAGTACTTCATCTTAGAACCACTGTAAGAAATAAATGAGGTCATATATTAAAACATCTGGCACTCAGTAAGAAACAGTTTTTAGAAAAGCAATATTATAATTCTGAAATATGTTTAGGTCATAAATTGGATTCTAGTTGGACATGAGGATAGATTTAAGAATTATTAGAAAGGAAGATTCATTAGGACATAGGGACAAGTATGACAAAGGAATTACTGATAGACATGATACAGGCTTGATTGTTGCTGGAAAAAATGTGATTAAATAAAGAATGGGGAAATTGGGCAGGAATATTGGATACTAAGAGAGGAACTCCCCAGGTGGGTAGGTGCCCAATATGATACTGGAGATCAGTGGAGAAATAACTTCAGAAAGAATGAAGGGATGGAGCCAAAGTAAAAACAATATCCAGTGTGGATGTGACTGATGATAGAAGCAAGGTCCGATGCTGTAAAGAGCAACATTGCATAGGAAACTGGAATGTGAGGTCCATGAATCAAGCCAAATTGGAAGTGGTCAAACAAGAGATGGCAAGGGTGAATATCGACATTCTAGGAATCAGTGAACTAAAATACACTGGAATGGTGAATTTAACTCAGATGACCATTATATCTACTACCGCAGGCAGGAATCCCTTAGAAGAGATGGAGTAGCCATCATGGTCAACAAAAGAGTCCGAAACGCAGTACGTGGATGCAATCTCAAAAATGACAGAATGATCTCTGTGCGTTTCCAAGGCAAACCATTCAATATCATGGTGATCCAAGCCTATGACCCAACTGAAGCTGAAGTTGAACAGTTCTATGAAGACCTACAAGAACCTTTTAGAACTAACACCCAAAAAGATGCCCTTTTCATTATAGGGGACTGGAATGCAAAAGTAGGAAGTCAAGAAATACCTGGAGTAACAGGCAAATTTGGCCTTGGAGTACGGAATGAAGCAGGGCAAAGGCTAATAGAGTTTTGCCAAGAGAATTCACTGGTCATAGCAAACACCCTCTTCCAACAACACAAGAGAAGACTCTACACATGGACATCACCGGATGGTCAACACTGAAATCAGATTGATTATATTCTTTGCAGCCAAAGATGGAGAAGCTCTATACAGTCAGCAAAAACAAGACCAGGAGCTGACTGTGGCTCAGATCATGAACTCCTTATTGCCAAATTCAGACTTAAGTTGAAGAAAGTAGGGAAAACCACTAGACCATTCAGGTATGACCTAAATCAAATCCCTTATGATTATACAGTGGAAGTGAGAAATACATTTAAGGGACTAGATCTGATAGATAGAGTGAACTATAGATGGAGGTTCGTGACATTGTACAGGAGACAGGGATCAAGAACATCCCCAGAGAAAAGATATGCAAAAAAGCAAAATGGCTGTCTGAGGAGGCCTTACAAATAGCTGTGAAAACAAGAGAGGTGAAAAGCAAAGGAGAAAAGGAAAGATATAAGCATCTGAATGCAGAGTTCCTAAGAATAGCTAGGACAGATGGGAAAGACTTCCTCAGCAATCACTGCAAAGGAATAGAGGAAAACAACAGAATGGGAAAGACTAGAGATCTCTTCAAGAAAATTAGAGATACCAAGGGAACATTTCATGCAAAGATGGGTTCACTAAAGGACAGAAATGGTATGGACCTAACAGAAGTACAAGATATTAAGAAGAGGTGGCAAGAATACACAGAAGAAATGTATAAAAAGATCTTCAAGACCAAGATAATCACGATGGTGTGATCACTCACCTAGAGCCAGACATCCTGGAATATGAAGTCAAGTGGGCCTTAGAAAGCATCACTATGAACAAAGCTAGTGGAGGTGACAGAATTCCAGTGGAGCTATTTCAAATTCTGAAAGATGATGCTGTGAAAGTGCTGCACTCAATATGCCAGCAAATTTGGAAAACCTAGCAGTGGTCACAGGACTGGAAAAGGTCAGTTTTCATTCCAATCCCAAAGAAAGGCAATGCCGAAGAATGCTCAAACTACTGCACAACTGGCAGTCATCTCACATGCTAGTAAAGTAATGCTCAAAATTCTCCAAGTCAGGCTTTTGCAATACGTGAACCATGAACTCCTGATGTTCAAGCTGGTTTTAGAAAAGGCAAAGAAACCAGAGATCAAATTGCCAACATCCGCTGGATCATAGAAAAAGCATGAGAGTTCCAGAAAAACATCTATTTCTGTTTTATTGACTATGCCAAAGCCTTTGACCATGTGGATCATAATCAACTGTGGAAAATTCTGAAAGAAATGGGAATACCAGACCATCTGACCTGCCTCTTGAGAAACCTGTATGCAGGTCAGGAAGCAACAGTTAGAACTGGACATGGAACAACAGACTGGTTCCAAATAGGAAAAGGAGGACATCAAGGCTGTATATTGTCACCCTGCTTATTTAACTTCTATGCAGAGGACATTATGAGAAACGCTGGGCTGGAAGAAGCACAAGCTGGAATCAAGGTTGCCGGGAGAAATATCAATAACCACAGATATGCAGATGACACCACCCTTATGGCAGAAAGTGAAGAGGAACTAAAGAGCCTCTTGATGAAAGTGAAGGAGGAGAGTAAAAAAGTTGGCTTAAAGCTCAACATTCAGAAAACGAAGATCATGGCATCTGGTCCCATCACTTCATGGGAAATAGATGGGGAAACAGTGGAAACAGTGTCAGACTTTATTTTTGGGGGCTCCAAAATCACTGCAGATGGTGATTGCAGCCATGAAATTAAAAGACACTTACTCTTTGGAAGCAAAGTTATGACCAACCTTAGTTCAGTTCAGTTCAGTCACTCAGTCGTGTCCGACTCTTTGCAACCCCATGAATTGCAGCAGACCTGGCCTCCCTGCCGGTCACCAACTCCCCGGAGTTCACTCAGACTCACGTCCATTAGGTCGGTGATGCCATCCAGCCATTTCATCCTCTGTCATCCCCTTTTCCTCCTGCCCCCCAATCCCTCCCAGCATCAGAGTCTTTTCTAATGAGTCAACTCTTCGCATGAGGTGGCTAAAGTACTGGAGTTTCAGTTTTAGCATCATTCCTTCCAAAGAAATCCCAGGGGTGATCTCCTTCAGAATGGATTGGTTAGATCTCCTTGCAGTCCAAAGGACTCTCAAGAGTCTTTTCCAACACCGTAGTTCAAAAGGATCAATTCTTCGGTGCTCAGCCTTCTTCACAGTCCAACTCTCACATCCATACATGACCAGTGGAAAAACCATAGCCCTGACTAGATGGACCTTAGTCGGCAAAGTAATGTCTCTGCTTTTGAATATACTATCTAGGTTGGTCATAACTTTTCTTCCAAGGAGTAAGCGTCTTTTAATTTCATGGCTGCAGTCACCATCTGCAGTGATTTTGGAGCCCCTCCAAATAAAGTCTGACACTGTTTCCACTGTTTCCCCATCTATTTCCCATGAAGGAATGGGACTGTGCAAGACCTTTATGTTCTGAGGAGAGACAGAGATACAGGATTTGGAGAGGCAGAGAAGATAGAAATTAGTTGAATGAGTAGATGAAAGATAGATGAGTTAATACATGGACAAATTAATAAACTAAAACAAAATATCCTTTGCGTGTCTGGTAATATAAGATTAGGTGGGAGCCGGTTCATGGTGGTCGCTTCACAATTCCTATAAAAGATAAGTTGGGTATAGCAATCTAGTTGGAAAGGTGTCTGGAGAAGGGTCTATGTGATGAATGAAATTTGCAATATCTTAGTATTGATACTTTAGATCAGACTGAGAAAATACCAGAGAACAGGGGAGGGGGCAATGATTGAGATAATGGCTGGAATTAATGCCCCTCAGGCTAACCTGCAACTCTTCCACTTCAGGCAAATGTAAGAGACTTGAACAGGTTTACATACAAAGAGCTACCACCAGGCAGAAAGTGAAAGTGAAGTTCCTCATTTGTGTTTGTGACCCTGTGGACTATAGCCCACCAGGCTCCTCAGTCCATGGGATTCTCCAGGTAAGAATACTGGAGTGGGTTGCCATTTCCTTCTCCAGGGCATCTTCCCGACCCAGGGATCGAACTCAGGTCTCCCACATTGCAGGCAGATGTTTTAACCTCTGAGCCAGCAGGGAGACAACATTTAATTCTCCATTGGGATAAAGGAGATAAGGGAAGGATTTCATTAAAGGGTATATTTTAGCCGACATTTATCACACTTGAAAAATTGACTTAATGTTCTAAACATAAAGAATAACATAGACCTTCAAAGGCACAGAAAATTTACAGATTTTGGCAGATTGTTTAGAACCTGGCTGAAGTGGGGCTCAGGCTGGAGGTGAAGCAGTGACCCAATAAGAGGCTTGCATGTTATGCCAAGAATTTTGAAAGTCATCCTGTTATTAATGGGAACTGCTAAAGGATCTCGGGTGTGAGAGTGACAATGAGAAAATATTACAAAACATCTCAGGAAGAGCATGGTTGAACACTAGAAAGAGGAGCAAGATGACCACCCCAACCTCTTGTTTATAAATGAGGAATTAGGACCCCCAAAAAAAAAAAAAAGAATAGAACAAAGGCCCTATACACAAAGGATTGATATTCTAGTAGGGAGAAGCAGACAATAAAGAAATAGACACACAATGAAATATCAGAGTGTGATAAGTGTTAGAAAGAAGAGAAAAGCCCAGTGAGGCACACCAGCTGGGGGAGGTACTGAATACTTGTCTCAAGACAAAGTTAATGTTTTTTCCACTAATCTCATAGCCTTCATAAAAAAATAACAGGATTTCAAGATTCTCTCTCTTTCCAACACAAGAGCTCCACAATACTGAAATCGCAATGCAATGCAATGCCGTCCATATATTTAAGTCTAATAACCTCTTTCCCTTCTTAAGTATCTGTGTTTTGCCAAAATGCAGAAAATGAACAAATTCTCCTTCAGATGTTTAAGGATTTGCTATCAGACTGCATTGAAAAGCTTTCTCCTCCATTATGTCTGAAGTATCTCTACATTTCATCCACACACAGCTTTAAACTATTTCTTAAAATCTTTAATTTCCACAGCTTGGCTCACAAGGACTTGTGTGTCTCCTCTCTTTTCCTTCATCTTTTTGTTTAAGAAACATGCTCTGAGAGCTTGGTTTGGCAGACGCTTTGCTAGGTGCAGATAACACAGAGTAGGGCAAACCACAGCCCTGATACAGCTGATAGTTGTACAGTGTGGATAAGTAGAGGCTCAAGCGGGGTGGCTGCACCCATGAGGCCAGGGTGGAAAGACCAGTTGCTCTTGGGCCTTAGATGCCTATTTTAAAGTTGATACAATTTTGAGTGCAGCAGGAAGTGCTCAGAGGTCTATAAAAAGGGTAAAGACTTTCATTCCCCCGTGGCTCAGACGGTAAAGAGTGCAGGAGACCTGGGTTCGATCCCTGGGTTGGGAAGATCCCCTGGAGAAGGAAATGGCAACCCATTCCAGTACTCTTGCCTGGAAAATTCCATGAACTGAGGAGCCTGGTAGGCTACAGTCCATGGGGTCGCAAAAAGTCGGACACGACTGAGCGACTTCACTTTCAAGGACTTTTATTAAGGGTATAAGTAGGTTTTCCAAGTATTAAGTCTTCAAGTGTTAAGTGTTAATCAAGGCCCACCCTTCAACACCTGAGGCCAATTAGAAGAATGTAGATCCTAAATCAACTGAATCACAATATCTAAGGCGGGAGGGGGTGGGGGGCAGAAGCCGGCAGCTGAATCGTGAATATGCTCCCGGCCATTGTTATGTTCACTTAAAACGTGAGAGCCTCTGGCCTCTTCAAGGTTTTCTCACTTGGCTTTCACCTGAAGTCGGTACTATTATCACCCATATTGTTCACAGGAGGAAGTTGAGGCATAAAAAAGTTGATTAACTTGCCAAGGTAACGCGGAACTAGGGTTGGAATCTAGACCAATCTAAACGATGCTCGTAAATATCACAGTACAGTTATCTCCTGTTGTTAAATGATTTGTTGCTAATACTTCAACAAATACTGGACTTGCAGTTTGAAGTCTGGTGAACTTGGCGATCCGCTTACATTTTGAATTTCAAGTCTCTAGAAGGTAAAATTTGGGCCCAACCTCCCTCCCCACCCCGCAAGGTGACCGGAGGGGTAGGGCGGGACAACACAAGGGGAAGGGAGGCGATCGATGATGTGGGCACTCCGCCCCCTGTTGGATTGGCTCGAGCCTCTCCCGCTAGGCCTGTTTTACTCCCGCGCGCTCCGGGGCCCGCCCCCGCCGCCATCTTGGTCGAGGAGGGAGCGGGCCGCACGCGGGAGTAAACAGCCAGAACGGGAAAGTGGAGCTGTGGCCACGTCCGGGTGCTGCAGGGCAGCGGCGGAGACGACGCAGGCCTATCCTCGTACGTCGGGGTGAATGCTGGGGTTTCAGTGCTAGGCGGCGGGGAACCTTCCGCCTGGTCAATCTCCGCCCCCCTCGCAGCTAGACGCCTGTTCCCCGGGCTTCTCCCGCCCCCGCTGGTCTCCTCCCCCTGTTGAAAGCTGCCCGGGAAAGTGGTGGCGGGAGCAGGTCGGGACCGGAGCGCGGCGTGGCCCTGGGTGCGTGTTGCGGCGCTCAGGGGAAGGTTAGGCCTTTGCGTTTGTGCGCCAGGGGCCCCGGTGTGGACGCGGTGGGGCTGTGAGCCCGCGGCGGGAGCGTGGGTCTGGGATCCGGACTCACGCCGGGCCGCCCGGGTCGGTTTCCACCGGTCACCGAATTGTCTCCTCTTCCGGTCCGGGCCTCAGGGTGGCCGACATGACGGCCGCGGATCAGAGCCCCCTGGCACCGCTGTTGGAGACTTTGGAAGACCCTTCCGCCTCCCTAGGAGAGCAGACCGACGCTTACCTGACCCTGACCAGGTGAGGCCTGTTGGGGGTGGGTGGGGGTGGGGCGCCCTGGGGGTCGTTGGGGGAAGACAGTCCGGGTGCTGCACGCCGAGTGAGTTTGTGTATTCAAGAAGCCTGGGAGCTGGCGGGGGGACGCCGGGGTCGCTGGTGAGGCGAGGTGGGGTGGGGGTTGCGTGCTGGGTGACATTCCGGGGTGCAGGTGCTGCAGCCCTTAAACGGTGTCTGTTTGGAATGAGGAAGCCTGCATGTGTGTCTTGTAAGAGGATTAAGAAAAGTTTGATTGGGAGGGATTTGGCCAGAGAAGTGGTTTTTCAGTGTAAGCCACCTGTATTTCGGGACAAAGTGGGGAAACCCGGAATTGGTTTTTTAATATAGAGCAATAACTCGAGTTTTATTTAACCGCAAGTGCTTCTCACTGTTTTCTCCCCTGCAGACTGTATTTTTCCGACTTATCTATCGGTTGTTTGGAAATTGATACAAAATGATAAATGTTTAGTAAGTTTTAGTAAATTTGTAACTAGCGATAGGTTTCCTTGTTTCCTCTTCACTAGTGAAGCTGTCAAAACGTGTACTGTGTGGATGCACAAGTTATTCTGAGATTTATTCACGTTTAGTTGTTGTTTGGTCGCTAAGTTGTGTCGAACTCTTTGCGACCCCATGGACTGTAGCCCACTCTATCCATGGGATTTTCTAGTCAGGAATACCGGAGTGGGTTGTCATTGCCTTCTCCAGGGGATCTTCCCGAGCCAGGGATAGAACCCACGTCTCCTGCATTGGCAGGCAGATTCTTTACTGCTGAGCCATCAGGGAAGCTTCACTTATTTCAGATGTATAGCGCATTAAATATCCCTAAGTATCTTAAGTACTGGATCAATTTGCCAGTGTTCTAACATGATGTTTAAAAAGATTGTGCAGGTATTTCATAGTTCATTTTTGTATCTGCCAATTGCATAAACTTAATGTTCTTTCTGCTTTTAAGTCGTATGACTGGAGAAGATGGAAAAGAAATCATTACAGAAATTGAGAAAAAACTTCCTCAGCTATTTAAAGTTTTAAAGGTACGTATCTTTGTTGTAAATAGTAAATTGTTTTTTTATTTTGCTGGCGGGGTGGGGGGGATTTGCTAACTAACTCAAAAACTTTGACTCTAAAAATAACAGCAGGGTTATTATAGTACTATTTGAGGACTTGCAGTGTATCCAGTGCTGTCTAATTTTCTTGTTTTCTCTTACTTAATCCTCCCTGTCCCTACTTTGCAGAAGACATTGGTTTAACATGTGTAAATTTAGTTGTGGTGACCACTTGAGTCCAAAACTTTCACTCTTAATAGAACAGTGCTTCTAAATGATTCTGTAGTTTTCTCTTTGATCTACTGTGTTGGTAAGATTCATTTTTTATCTTCACTCGCCCATATTTCTGCCATTCTTGCTTGGTTAAAAAATAGTTATTATGCTTATCTTGTTTGCTTGTTTATAGGGAGGTTGTGTAGTTTAGCATCAAACTGAGGGTATATATTCTTGTCCTCGTTTGAGTATACTGTGGCTTTCTGGCTTTCCTAAACACCTAACTTAATTTCCTTGTTTTTGGAATGAAGAGGTTGAACTAAATCTCCAACAAAAGTCCCTTTGATTTCTTGTTTTTATGACCCTGTTTTTGTGCTTCTAAGTGGAAGTACTCTAAAGATGTTTATTGCACACTTAAGCATTGTTTTTGGCTAAATATTGAGGCACTAGGGATACTGCCTTGCCTAACCTTAAATATTCTTATAGCTTTCAGTTCTTGTTCATATAAGCAGGAACTTTACTGTGTAGTAGTTCAAGACTTATCAGTAAGTAAGCAATGTTAACGGTATTATCTAATTTTTCTTTGTCATTTTCACATTCCAGTACTGTTTGATGTGATGACGACATGTATCATCTATTTGGTATTTGAGAGTATGTAGGATCAGCATTTACATGCAATTTGACTCAAGTTGCATTGTTTGTAAATAGAGTTGGTAACAAATGCCTGATGAATAATTATTTAGAAGTCTGTGGGTGGTTAATGATAGGATGATCAAAAGTTGATCACATATGCTAGCTGCTATTTAGGAGATACAGTATTAGCTCTCATAGTCTTCAGTGTGTAAGACTTCATCTATTTGTGATTATCTGAACTGATTGTCTTAATATCCCATGTATCTCAGGGTTTAATATTTTGGATGTTTGGTTTGGTTAATTATAAAATAAATGCTCCAAGGAAGTGTCTGTTCTTACATATGATTGCTAACATTTACCATTCTTCCTGGTCAAGCATAGCAAATAGTTGAGGATTTCTTGGATATCTGATTTTAGAAGCAATGGGGAGACTTATGGGGTGGCACAGAGTCAGACACGACTGAAGCGACTTAGTAGCAGCAGCAGAGATACATTAGTTTGGAATAGGAAATGGTACCAAGAAAGATACAAGGTTACAAGTAAGTGTAGGATCGGGAACAAATGGCAAGACTATGACAGGTTTGGGATTTTATAGCTTTTACATGCAGAATATGGGGTTGGGCTTTGAATTCCAAATAGTCATGGATTCAGAATCTTCTATCTGAAGTATTGAGATGACCTTTAAAGCCCTGCACTTTAGCTACTTAGTGAATGTTACTTCTAACTCCTTCCCTCTGTGTTAGAGGTGGTGTTCCACTCTATAGCTGAATGTCAGCTTTTGCCTTTGAATCTTTGCTTACTTTATGTAAGTTTTGCTCCGATTTTTACTTCCTATCTAGTGTCTTCACCATCTTCCATTTGTTGCCCCCTCCTTTTTTGGTTTCAGGTGTGCAGAAAGGCTTTTTTTTCTTTTTTTTTAAAGGAAAATGTTTAGCTGATCTCCACATAGTTTCCCTCTTTTTTGTCAAGCTGTATCCATGGTCTCTTAATCTTCAGTCCAGTCCCTTAGTCGTGTCCAGTTCTCTGTGACCCCATGAATCGCAGCACACCAGGCCTCACTGTTCATCACCAACTCCCGGAATTCACTCGAACTCACGTCCATGGAGTCGGTAATGCCATCCAGCCATCTCGTCCTCTGTCGTCCCCTTTTCCTCCTGCCCCCAATCACTCCCAGCATCAGAGTCTTTTCCAGTGAGTCCACTCTTCGCATGAGGTGGCCAAAGTATTGGAGTTTCAGTTTCAGCATCAGTCCTTCCAATGAACACCCAGGACTGATCTCCTTTAGGATTGACTGGTTGGATCTCCTTGCAGTCCAAGAGACTCTCAAGAGTGTTCTCCAACACCACAGTTCAAAAGCATCAATTCTTCGGCGCTCAGCCTTCTTCACAGTCCAACTCTCACATCCATGCATGACCACTGGAAAAACCATAGTCTTGACTAGACAGACCTTTGTTGGCAAAGTAACGTCTCTGCTTTTGAATATGCTATCTAGGTTGGTCATAAACTGTTCTTCGAAGGAGTAAGAGTCTTTTAATTTCATGGCTGCAGTCACCATCTGCAGTGATTTTGGAGCCCCCAAAGATAAAGTCTGACACTGTTTCCACTGTTTGCCCATCTATTTCCCATGTAGTGATGGGACCACATGCCACGATCTTAGTTTTCTGAATGTTGAGCTTTAAGCCAACTTTTTCACTCTCCTCTTTCATCAAGAGGCTCTTTAGCTCCTCTTCACTTTCTGCCATAAGGGTGGTGTCATCTGCATAGCTGAGGTGATTGATATTTCTCCCAGCAATCTTGATTCCAGCCTGTGCTTCTTCCAGCCCAGCGTTTCTCATGATGTACTCTGCATATAAGTTAAATAAGCAGGATGACAATATACAGCCTTGATGTCCTCCTTTTCCTATTTGGAACCAGTCTGTTGTTTCATGTCCAGTTCTAACTGTTGCTTCTTGACCTGCATATAGGTTGCTCAAGAGGCAGATGTGTTCTGGTATTTCCATCTCTTTCAGAATTTTCCACAGTTTATTGTGATCCACACAGTCAAAGGCTTTGGCATAGTCAATAAAGCAGGAATAGATGTTTTTCTGGAATTCTCTTGCTTTTTTGATGATCAGCGGATGTTGGCAATTTGATCTCTGGTTTCTCTGCCTTTTCTAAAACCAGCTTGAACATCTGGAAGTTCATGGTTCACGTATTGCTGAAGCCTGGCTACTTAATCTTACTCCTTTTTAATCTACTCAAGGATTTGCTGATTTTTGCCATTAAAATATAATTTTGTTTTTAATCAACTTTTCCACCTAAAAATTCATTTGCAGTTGTACTTATTTGTAAAAATGTGGTTTTGTTTTTGTAGAATCACATTGCCAGTCAAAACTCAGAGCTCAGTAGTGCTGCTCTACAGGCCTTGGGGTTTTGCTTATATAATCCCAAAATTGCCTCTGGATTATCAGGTAAGTTTGTTGTGATGGAATATTTTTGGAGTTTATAGTTTGATATTGTTAAAAGTACTGTTACTTCTCAGTTTCACAACCTATAGTTAGTGTTTGCTTTTGAGAATGAGTCTGTAGATTATATCATCATAGTAAAGTTTCTTAGACATTGCTCTAGCTTTGATAACTACAAAATTTGTTCTAAAAGAAAATACAGTAAGCCTATTTTAAAATGTTGAGAAAACCATCTTTTATAATAAATATACCTGCTTTGGAAGTTTATAATTAGATGGAATTAATTTTGGGAGGTGGATGGGTCATTTATTTTATACAAGCATGTGTTAAGGAATGTGCTATTAGAAAAGTTCTTTTACATAGTGGTAAATTAGATAATTATGAGCTAAAAGTGGTAATGAAAGCACAGGATCTGATGCTCTTCTGAGTTTTCTAGCATCCTTGACCCTCTGCATCGTTGGATGCAGAACTCATGGATATGGAGATCTTGGTACTACACCATTTCATGAAAGGGACTTGAGCATCTCCTGGTTTTTTATATTCCTGAGGGGAAGTCCTAGAACCAGTCCCCCATGGATATCAGAGGAGGACTGTAATCCTAATTGTTACTCGATAAGTAGCTTCTCATAGTATAGGTATGGGGATGATCTTTAGTGATGGATGATTAGGAATAGGGAGTAAAGATATCAGAGAGTTGTTACCATCTTTTTTCTGAAGGAAAGGTTTCCACTTATTTAATATACAGAAATGTTAGCAATCTGAAGTAGGAGTTGTTCATTTTGTAGCAGAGATACAGGATTTATAACATCTTGCCAAAAATTGACTGGTACGTTCAAACCTAATCAGTCAGTTCAGTCGCTCAGTCGTGTCTGACTCTTCACCATCCCATGGACTGCAGCATGCCAGGCTTCCCTATCCATCACCAACTCTCAGAGGTTGCTCAAACTCATGTCCATCAAGTGAGTGATGCCATCCAGCCATCTCATCCTCGGTCATCCCATTCTCCATTCAGTCTTTCCCAGCATCAGGGTCTCTTCAAATGAGTCAGTTCTTCACCTCAGGTGGCCAAAGGGTTGGAGTTTTCAGCTTCAGCATCAGTCCTTCCAATGAATATTCAGGACTAATTTCCTTTAGGATTGACTGGTTTGATCTCTTTGCAGACCAAGGGACTCTAAAGAGTCTTCCCCAACACCACAGTACGAAAGCATCAAATCTAATAATAAGATCCTAAAGAAATATTTTAGTTGAAAAATTGATTTCAAGTCTATGATCTGTTTTCACTGAGTATACCTTCTCTCTGACCAGAATTTTGTGTTTTGGGGAAAAGTTTGATTATTAGCATAAGTTTTCTGGTCCTTTTCTCTGGATATGCATTTAATTTTAATGACAATGATTTTTATCTTATCTATTATGTTAGAGATTTTAAAGGATGTAAAAGATTCTGCATAATTGTTTTTCTGCTTGTTTTTCAGAGATAAATATTCAAGAACTGCTTTCAGAACTGAATGATATTGTTAAAAGTTCAGATAAAAATGTTCGTACTAGGGCACTTTGGGTGATATCCAAGCAGACGTTTCCCACTGAAGTTGTTGGCAAAGTAGTGAGTATAGTTTTTGTATATGTCATCTTAACTGCACGCCAGATAAAAAATAGAGGCTTACTCGATTGGTGTTTGTTTCTGTCTTTCAGGTATCTAGTATAATTGACTCATTAGAAATAGTATTTAATAGAGGAGAGATGCATTCTGCTGTTGTGGATTATGAAGCATTAAATGTCATTATAAGGTATGAGTTTGGATACTATGCAAATTAGAATGGTTTCAGTAATTTATAATTGAAGGAGTAATCTTTTGGGACTTGAAATTGAGTTAGACATTGAAAGAAGGAAATGTCTTCTAGACTAAAATTCTCAGTAGGAAAGATGGAAAGTAGATGTGCATTAAGTTACTAGGTTTCTTTATTTTTACTGAAATAGTCTTAAAAATATCTGTTGAAGCTTTTGCAAAAGTTTAAGAATTGGAGACTTCTAAGTTGGCTATAGCAGGTAATTTGAAAGTGCAAGTGTTAGTCACTGAGTCGTGTCTGACTCTTTGTGACCATAGGGACTGTAGTCTGTCAGACTCTTCTGTCCATTGGATTCTCCAGGCGAGAATACTGGAGTGGGTTGCCATCCCCCTTGCCAGGAGATCTTCCTGACCTGGGGATGGAACCTGGGTCTCCTGCATTGCAGGCAGATTCTTTACCATCTAAGCCACCAGGGAACCCAGTAGCAGGTATTTAGGAAAGTATGAAAACAATTTCTAACAGCAGATGAGGGGAACAGGAAAATCTATCTTCTTCCTACCCATCCTTGCTTTTCACAATAGATATGCTGACAACACAAACTACTGGTGTGCTTTGTCTTGTTTTTCATTCTTTAGTTGAAACTGTTCTTTAGTTGTTGAGCTATATGCTTTAACTAGTATTCTGATGCCCTGATTGATGTTCACAGTATATCATGGTCCTCTAGCTGTTCTCTCCTATAAGAATATAGTTTGTATAAAAATAATTATTAAAGTTTTTGAATCTGAAAAAAGATGTGTTTTCATTATGTGAAAAATTTGTTAAAATAGGGAAGTCTACAAATTAAGTTACGTTAGATCTGTTTTTTTGTGTGTATTATAGATAATATTCTAAAATAAATGGACCATATTATGCATATTTCTGTGTACTGTTTACTTTCCTGGTAGTTTAGACATAAAGGTAGTTTAGAAATAAAACTACTTAAACTAATTTAGTCGTTGATTTCTCTATTACAGACTAATTGAACAAGCCCCAGTTCAAATGGGAGAAGAGTCAATTAGGTGGGCAAAATTGGTCATACCTTTACTGGTTCATTCAGCCCAAAAGTACATTTGCGGGGAGCCACTGCTCTAGAGATGGGAATGCCTTTGTTGCTTCAGAAACAACAAGAAATAGCATCTATCACAGAGCAGCTTATGACTACCGTAAGTAATACTTTTTGGATATTGCACTGTGAGGTTTTGCACCAAGCATAGGATTCATATTGGTGTAATTGCACTATGATCTAGGAAGTTCCTCTTTGAATTAAATTTAAGAATTACTTGAATTAATGTCACCCACTTCTAATTACGGTAAGGAAAGGAGCTGTCTATTCAGTGTTAACTGCAATCCAGGTATTTTATTTCATCCCCAAAGGATGAAGAAATTGCATTTTTTGGAAAAGGGAGAGCATTATCTGATTCCTCACTATCTAGATTGTTACAGCATAATCCCAAGAGCTACAGATTTAAGGCATAAAAGTGCATGTAGTGTGTACAATTTCCTAAAGTTATTTGCCCAAAGTTTCAGCCTTTCTTGTAACATTGATTGAATGCCTGTTATATATTGGACATTGGTTTAGGTACTGTGTATATAGCAGTGAACAAAAGCAATTTGCTTGGGAGCTTATTTTCTAGTGAGAACAATAATAAAGTATGTAGTACATTGAGGAAAGAGATTATGGAAAACAACAGGGACTGGATGAAAGTGCTTTCCAAGAGGAAGGGTGATGTGGTCAGGGAAGGAAAAAGAATAGGTGATTTAAAGGTGTAATAGGAGTTAGTTAATTGAATGATAAGGAGTAAACTTATTCAAGTTAGGAGGAACCATAGAAGCAAAAGGCCTTGTTCTGATGTGCTAGGTTGTGTTCATCAAACACTGGGCAGTATGATAGAGTGAATGAGGGTGAGAGGGTAGAATATGATGTCAGAAACAGGGCCAGGCCACGTAGGACCTTGTAGACCAGTATAAGCTCTTGCTTTTATTGCTTTATTGCTTGCTTTTAAAGCATCTGGATTATATTGAAAACCATATTTGAAGGTTTTGAGTCTATGAGTGATACATGTACAAACTTGGCTTTTAAGGGATCCCTCTGCTTGTGTTGAAAAAAATCTAGGCAGGGGTTGCATAGAGCAGGGAACCTAGTTGGGAGGTAGTACAGTAATCCAGGCAGAGGGGCAGACGTCCACATTCTAAAACGTGGGGTTTTGTTTAGTTTTTTAAAATTCAGGATTCCTCATGGTAATGCCTGAGCTAAAAGTTACTCTAATGTTTTTGTGAGATTTTTAACTGATAAATTTATTAATCTTTTAAGAGCTAATATAGACAGTCCTTGAACAGCTTAAGTTTAACCCGGTGTATAATTTATAATTGACCCTCTGTATTTGTGGTTCCTCTGGGCCTTTGGATTCAACCAACCACGGACTGTAGTGCTGTGGTATTTACTGCTGAAAAATACCCAAGTGTAAGTGAACCTCACAGTTATGAAGCTGTTAATGTATTTTTTTAAGTTAATAGAGAAGTTAAAACATTATCATTTGAACTCTGATGATATGCATGCTGAAGTTTTTAGGGGAAAGTATATTGGTGGGGGAAAAGAAAGCTCTATTAATGGATGGAAGAATGGCCCAATAGGCGATAAGACAAGCATAGTAAAATGTTAGTGGTCTTTATACTTGGACATTTACTATAAACTGCCAGCTCTGCTATATCCTGATAAAATATTGGGAAAAGTTACTTGGCTGAGACAATCAGTTTAATACTGCATTCTTTTCAGGAGTCTTTTGGTAAATATTTTCGCTTTTGTTTTCAGAAATTACTTTCAGAACTCCAGAAACTGTTTATGAGTAAAAATGAGACTTACGTGTTAAAATTATGGCCTTTATTTGTCAAACTTCTTGGGAAGGTAAGTTCACAGTTAAGGTTTCTATACACACCAGACCTTTTATTTTCTTAGCTTTCCATGGTATAGTTGCTCCTCATTATTCATGTGTGCCATATATATCAAAATTGACCTACTTATTAAAATTTATTTGTGAACCCAGGGTCAGTATGTGTGCTGCTTTTGCAGTCAGTTGTAGACATCTAGAGTGGCAACAAATCTGAGTCTGACATGTAAGCATGCATGTTCCAGTCTGAGGTTGAGCCGGGGTTATGTTCTGCTTTTTTGCTTTAATTCTCAATGTCCTTTAAACACACATCCATTTCATGATACATTTGGTGCCACATTTTTCATGTTTTGCACTTTTCTTGGAGATTTCAGTTTTAAATGGCCCCCAAGTATAGTGCTGAAGTGCTGTCTGGTTGCTAAGCAGAGGAAGTCTGTTGTTTGCCTTAGGAGAAAAGGCGTGAGTTATAGCTCTGTCTGCTGTGAGCTCAATGTTAGTGAATCAGACTGTATATATTAAATAAGTTGTCTTTAAACCAAACACACATGAAGCAAGATTGTGTGATAGATGGTTTATGAAAATGTGGTCGGAGGCTTATAGAAACCTAATCCTGAATTTTCCTTAGAAGCCATGGCATAGAATTTGCTAATACAGTATCAAGGCAACTTTATAGAACATAACTAGCGAATAATGAGAATTGACTGTATATTCTTTCTTTAAGCCTGGTTTTGAGGAGGAAGTTGTGATTTTTTTTTAATTGTGATAAGCATATTTATCATAACCATCCTAAGGTATACAGTTTAGTGATATTAAAAGCATTTACAGTTGTGTAAACATCACCACTGTCTATACCCAGAACTTTTTTTACCATCCCCAACAAAAACTGTACATGTTAAATAAGCAGTGGCTCTCTCTGCCCCTCTTCCTGCAGCCCCTCATAACCTCTACTCTGTTTTCTCTCTGAATTTATTTGCTAACCCATAAGTTTTGATCTTGGTTCCATTTTGACTTTATTTTTGTATGTAGAAATAAGACAAGGATCCAGCTTCATTTTCTTGCAGGTGAATACTCCAAGCACCATTTGTTAAAAAGACTGTTTCTATTGAGTGGTCTTGGTAATCTTGGTAATTCTTATTGGTAATCAGTTAACAGTATTTGTGAGAGTGTTTTTGGAATCCCTATTCCATTGGTCAATTATGTTTCTCCTTAAGCCATTACCATAGCTTTATTTTTGGCGGCTGCATCATGTGGCATGAGAGATCTTAATTCCCCAATCAGGGGTCATACTCATGCCCACTGATTTGGAGGCATGGTGTCCTAAACACTGGACTGCCAGGGAAGTCCTCACTACCATATGCTTTAATTACTGTAGTTTTGTAGTAGGTTTGGAAGTCAAGGGAGTTAGTCTTTCAACTTCATAATTTTTTTTTCCAAAGTTGTTTTGGCCAAATGGGATTCTTTCATAATGAATTTTTGAGGGTAAGCTTTTATTTCTTAGTTGGAAAAGGCCTTTGGAATTTTGATAGAAATTGCGCTGGACTTGTAGATTACTTTGGATAATATTGCTGTTAAAATGATATTAAATCTTCCTATTTGTGAACACGGAGTGGTTTTCCATTTATTTAGGTCTTTACAAATTTCAACAGTACTTTGTAGCCTTTAAAGTCTTTCATCTCTGATTAAATGTATTTCTAAGTATTCTTTTAGGTGCTGTTATAAATGGAATTGCTTTCCTAATTTGCTCTTTAGACTGTTCATTGCTTTTGTGTAGAAACAACTGATTTTTGTGTGTTGGTCTAGCACTCCGTACAGAGAGCCTGGCAAGCTACAGTCGTAAAAGAGTCAAACGAGACAGCGACTAAACAGCTTGTACTCTGCAACATTGCTGAAAGTATTTTATTAGTTCTAGTGGCTTTCTTAAATTCTTTTGTGAATTTCTAAGCCAGTTTTTTATTTATATTCTGTTCAGATTATGTGTGGATTATAATCACTTGTGACTATTAATGTTCTATCCTGTGTATTTTTTATTGGAATACATTAGACAGATGAATGTTAATAGTGCCTATAATTGTTTCAGGCAAGTAAAAAACTTCTTAATGATTTTTCCTTTTTAGACCTTGCATCGAAGTGGGAGTTTCATTAATTCTCTATTACAGCTGGAAGAACTAGGATTTCGTAGTGGAGCACCCATGATTAAAAAAATAGCTTTTATTGCTTGGAAGAGTTTAATAGATAATTTTGCTTTAAATCCAGGTAAGTTATATTTTAAGACTGATTTTTGTTATCAGTTTTACTTAAGCAAGATGAAAAAGCTTTTATGATCTTTTTTTTACTTAATACTGAATATTTATCTATCATTGAGTATTTTAGGGGGATAAATTTGTAGCTAACAATAGAATTTGTAAAGGCCAGGCATTATTGAAAATCATAGGTATAAAATTTATACTATTTCAAAAACTGAACAAAGTGACATGCTATTTGTGGTTTTCTTAGTACATTCCAGCACTTACTTGAGCACTTCTGTGCTTCTCACTTATCATAACAGACCTCAGATGGTAAGTATTAACACTTTTAGAACGATTAAGTATGATCAAAAGTCATAAAACAAGTAGACTACAGCAAACAGTTGTGATTGCTGTGGAATACAAGTATCAGTGACAGGAATTTTTTTCAGGACCTTTAAGAATAGCACCTAATAGTGGGTTAACATGAATATATACGAGTGACTTCTTTTGATGTTTCTTACCCTTATCTTTTTATTGTCCACTGGAAATGTTTAATATATGTGTGAGAAAGTATTTTTCCCATAAGTGAGAAGTATGAGTCTGCCTACGTAACTGTAGTTAGTTTATAAGATATGCTAAGTAATGTTGATTTCATCCTGTTTTCCCTTGCAAAGACCATTAATAATCCTTGCTCCCTTTGAAAATGTGCATTATTTGCATTAACTACAACTACTTTTATTGAAAATATTGGCAGGCGTATATTTTAATTGGAAATGTCACTTTTGTTGATAAGCTCTCAGTGTGAGGTATTGTACTACTGAGGATTAAATCTACTGAAATTATAGATCTTTGAGTTAAAGAATAAAATGGGAGTGACTTAAAGAAGATCAATAAAATGCTATCTGATTTGAAATAGGTCAAGATCTAGAGAGTCTGACTGATACTGTGTATTCATGAACTCATTAAGGAATCAGATGCTTCTCTTTCTCTTGTCGTTGTCAGTATGCCTTTGTTTCAGCCTATAGGAAGGAGGGAAGGCAGAAGGGGCAAAAATGAACTTCTTCCTAGAGAGTCAACAATCTATAAACAACGTTTCAGAAATTCCACATACACTGCTGCTTAAATCTCACTGGGAGAGTGGCTCAATTGGAGATTAGATAAAGTAGTTCAAAAGTAGACACCTAATTCTAAATAAATGCAAATATTTAGATTTCTTAAGTCTCATGGCACCAACAGTTAAAATGTTTGACAAAAGAAATAACTAGTAGATTTTTTGAGATTTCCCTAGTGGTCTAGGATTAAGACTGCCTTCCAATGCAGGAGATGCAGGTCTAGCTCCCTGGCAGGGAGCTAAGATGTCACATGCCTCGTGGCCACAAAACAAACCCAAACATAGAAGCAGTGCTGTAAAAAAGAAAACTTCAATAAAAACTTTAAATGACAGCCTTTTATGAGGTAAAAAATATGCTCTCTTTTGTGATTTGTAAAATGGGGATAATGAGAATACTCAAGCAGGTAGTTACTGAACATTTTAGCCTTTAGGCTGGGCAGTTTGTTGTGAAGAACTGCCCTGTATGTCAGTGGAAGTTCAGCAGCATTCCAGATGCAGTAGCTCTCTCTATCCCTACCTCCCAGTTGGAACAGCCAAAAACACTGCAGATATTGTTGAATGGTGAGAAAATCAGCCCTGGCATAGGGTATCTAGTAAATATTATTATTTTTTAATAAGTCCTATTACATATGGTGACCTAACTGTACTAGAGTTTGTCAGCATGAAAATTTTGGGGCAAATAAGAATAGCTACTGATTAAAAATTTTAATTCTCTTGCTAAAGTAAAAGACTGTTGCATGCTGTCATTCTTAAAGTTTAATCTTTAGCTCTTCAGTGTTTTTTACTTGGGTGCTTATTTTCTTTTCTTTTAAGAGATACTATGTAGTGCAAAAAGACTGAAGTTGTTGATGCAGCCTTTGAGTTCTATCCATGTGAGAACAGAAACTCTAGCGCTGACAAAACTAGAAGTCTGGTGGTATTTGTTGATGAGACTAGGACCTCATCTTCCTGCTAATTTTGAACAGGTAACATTACAAGTATTGATTATGATACTTGATGTGTTTTTTTTTAATAGTATGTTCTTAAAATCCTATCAGTCTAACTTTCAGTGCTTAGCAGACCAGCGGACCATGTTAGATATAAAAAATGTTTTTCACCCCGACACAGAACTTGAGGTCATTTTCCTTAAAGGATATTCTCCAGTTGTCTGAAATGGACCTCTACAACCTTTTTAATCATAGACACTCATATGTCTGTCCTTATTCTAGAGGCATTATGAAAGATTTTTTTAAAGGAATTGCATATGACTTGGAATATAATTGAGAGAAATGGCAACCCACTCCAGTATTCTTGCCTGGAGAATCCCAGGGACAGAGGAGCCTGGTGGACTGCCGTCTATGGGATCGCACAGAGTTGGACATGACTCAAGCAACTTAGCAGCAGCAGTAGCAGCAGAGTCAGCATTACTCAAATAGAAGTTATGTGCTACACTGGGTAGATGATACAAAGTTGGAGTAATTCTAATTTTTAAATCTCTTTCTAGGCTATGTAGTGATAACCAATCATTTAATACTCTTGTAGCTTTTCATTGTTACACATGAATTTATTCCTTTAGATTTTGATATCCTTGCTGGCATTTAAACTTGTTATTTTGTCTAAGTAAAAAGGATGGCTCTAATAACTACTCTTACTTATTTTTAATTAATTTATATTTAATAATTTTATTTTTGTGCTGGATTTTTGTTGCTTTGCATGGGCTTTTTCTAGTTGCAACAAGCAGGGGCTACTCTCTGGTACGTGGACTTTGCATTGCAGCGGCCTCTCATTGCAGAACACAGGCTCTAGACGAGTGGACTTCAGTAGTTGCAGCTCATGGGCTCTAGAGCCACAGGCTCTGTAATCGAGGTACATGGGCTCAGTTACTCCACAGCATGTGGAATCTTCCCCGGACCAAGGATTGAACCCATGTCCCCTTCTTTGGGAACAGATTCTTATCTACTCTGCCACCAGGGATATTCTTAATTTATTTATTAAAGTGTAGTTGATTTACATGTATTAGTTTCTGGTGTACAGCAAAGTGATTTAGTTACATATATTTCATATTTTCCATTATAAGATACTGAATATATTTCCCTGTGCTCTACAGTAGGACCATGTAGTTTAGCCATCCTATATTTAACAGTTTGCCTCTGCTAACCAAGTTCCCTGTCCAGTCCTCCCCCACCTGCCCTCCCCCTTGGCAAACATAAGTCTCTGTGTCTGTGAGTCTGTTTTGAAAATAAGCTCGTTTGTGTCGTTTTATTTCCACATATAAATGATACCATGTGGTATTTGTCTCTTTTGACTTCACTTGATACGATAATCTGTTGATCCATCCATGTTGCTGCAGATGCTATTATATTTCATTTTTTTTTATGACTGAGTAGTAGTCTGTTGTATACATATACCATGTTTTTTAATGCATTCATCTGTTGATGGACATTTACATTGCTTCCATGTCCTAGCTATTTATTACAAATAGTGCTGCTGTGAACATAGGGGTGCATATGTGTTTTCAAAGTAAAACGTTTTGTCCAGAGAGATGCTTAGAAATGGAGTTACTGGATCAGATGGCAACTCAATTTTTAGTTATTTAAGGACATTTCATACTGTTTTCTATAGTGGCTGTACCAATTTACATTCCTACCGATATTGTAGGAGGGTTCCCTTTCTCCACACCCTCCAACATTTGTTATTTGTAGAGTTTTTAATGATGGCCATTCTGACTGATGTGAGGTGGTACCTCCTTATAGTTTTGATTTGCATTTCTCTAATGCAGTTAATGAAATTGAGCATCTTTTCATGTGCCTATAGACATGGAAAAGTGTCTGTTTAGGTCTTCTTTCCATTTCAGTTGGGTTTTCATTACTGAGTTTTGTGGGCTGTTCATACATATTGGAAATTAAGCCCTTGTTGATTACATCACTTGCAGATATTTTCTCCCATTTGGTAGATTGTCTTTTCATTTTGTTATGCCTTCCTTTACTATACTGGGACTTTGCTATACTGAGTACGTTTAATTAGGTCCCATTTGGGAGTTTTATTTTGCTTTTATTTCTATTGCCTTGGGAGACTGATCTAAGAAAACATCACTATAATTTAGCAAGTATTTTGCCTGTGTTACTTTTTAGGAATTTTATATTGTTCTGTCTTACATTTAAGTATTTAAGCCACATTGAATTTATTTTTGTGTATGGTGTAAGGGAGTTTTCTACTTCATTGATTGTTCCGAACAGTACTTACTAAAGGGACTGTCTTTTCACCATTGTATATTCTTACTTTTCTTTGTCAAAGATTGATTGACCACAAGGTTTATTTTTGGGCTGTCTATTCTGTTCCATTGATCCATATATCTGTTCCTGTGCCAGTTATCACACTGTTTTGATTACTATAGCTTTGTAGTAGTCTGGGAAGGTTATACTCCTGTGTTACTCTTTCTCAGGTTTGCTTTGGCATTTCTGGGATGGTTCCATATGGCTAATAGCAATCCCATTAAATTGCTTTGGGTAGTATGGTTATTTTAACAATATTCTTTCAGTGCAAGAGCATGGGATATCTTCTCATTTCTTTTTGTTGTTGTTGTTTATCTTTATAATTTTTAATTATCTTCGACTGTATTGGTTCTTCATTACTTTGCTCGGGCTTTCTCTAGTTTTGAGGCGCGGTGGCTACTCTGTTGTGGTGCTGCACGGGCTTCTAATTGCGGTGGCTTCTGTTGCAGAGCACAGACTGTGCCACGGGACTCGATAGCTGGAGCACTTGAGCTCTAGAGCACAGGCTCAGTAATTGTGCACGGACCTTCCCATTTCTTTAAATCATCTTCAGTTTCCTTTATTAATGTTTTGTAGTTCTCAGAATAAAAGAATTTTACCTCCTTGATCAATAGTATTCCTAAGTATTTTTTATGTGATTTTAAAAGGATTTTTTACTTTCCGTTTCTGGTGATATTACTGAATAGAAGTGCAGCAGATTTCTGTGTGTTCACCTGGTATCGTGCATACCTTGCTAAATTTGTTTATTATTTCTTCCTCAGGTATACTTGGGTTTTTTTAGCAAGTTCTTTGTAAATGCTTAATTGCTTACTATATTGAAGTTTTTAAATTTGTTAAAGTATGTTCAGTTCAGTTGCTCATTCGTGTCAGAACCTTTGTGACCCCATGAACCACACAGGACGCCAGGCCTCCCTGTCCATCACCAACTCCCCGGAGTCACCCAAACCCCATGTCCATTGAGTCAGTGATGCCATCCAACCATCTCATCCTCCATCATCCCCTTCTCCTGCCCCTAGTCTTTCCTGGCATCTGGGTCTTTTCAACTGAGTCAGCTTTTCACATCAGGTGGCCAAAGTATTAGAGTTTCAGCTTAAAGCATGAACTGATTAAAACTGGACATTGATTGCTAGCATGTGATTGGGATCATAATTTTCCCAAATTCTACCATTACGAGTTCCTAGTTGGCTGTGTCAGTCACTCAGTCATGTATGACTCTTTGACCCCATGGACTGTAACCCACCAGGCTCTTTCCATGGGTTGCCATTTCCTTTTCCAGGGGATCTTCCTGACGAAGGGATTGAACTCCCATCTCTTGCTTCTCCTTCATTGCCAGGAGGATTTTTTTACCACTGCACCACCAGGGATGCCCTCCTTGCAGGCTAATCTTATCCAGTTGTCCCATCCATTCCTTGGCATAATCTACTTAATGGCTAGATTGGACAGGTCTTGGAATAATCTTAGGAATAATCTTAGAAATAATCTTAGAAATGAACTTGAAGTTCATATTTTTAAGGTGTTTTTTTAAAAGCTTAAAATGGTCCAGTAACATTAAAACTCATGTATATGTTATTTGTAAAAGCTCTTTACGTGTATAATTTTCCATCTGGAATGTAGTACTGAAATTTATGAATAATATATGTTTAGGGCAAATATAATTTTTCACTTTTCCAGATTTCAGTTTCTACCTTGTGCATCAATGCTAATAAAATTTCAACATACCAAGACAATTGATACTGCATCTTAAGGAAATTTAACTGTATTTTGTAAGACTTTTAAAAAATGACATTTATGCAGTTCACAGATACAGTTCCCTCTATCTCTTTTTTTTCTTAATCCCAATAGGTTTGTGTGCCTCTGATTCAAAGCACAATAAGCATTGATTCTAATGCTTCACCTCAAGGGAGTTCATCTCGTGTAGCTACTCCAGGTTTAAACCCTATGACCCCAGTACACAAAGGTAAGAGGTAGACCTACTTGCTGTTGTATTATTTTTTTAAAGACTTTGTTCCATGTAATTTACATAAAATTAATCACATAATTTTGGTGCCCATATCACAGTATTGTTTTGTTTTCCCTGGTGACTCAGGTGGTGAAGGATCCAATTACTGTCTACTGCTGTCATTGCATTGTTATAGTTGGATAAGATCAACTTTTTTCCATGACATTATGTGCAATAGATCCTTAGGTTTGTTTTTAGAATCTTAGAGTTATTATTAAAAGTAGCAGGTCTATTCTGAGTCAAATTTTATATTTTTAGAAATGCCTGCATGTAAAATATTTTAAGGGTATAGGTAAATGCTTGAGATTTATTTTCATTTAAATGGTGTATGACACTCGTTTTTTATGTGTGTAAGACTCTAATCTTGTTCTTCTTAACCTGGTATGTTTAGTTTTGTCTTGGGGCTATGACTTCCTCAACCAGGGATCGAACCTGCACTCTGCTAGGGTGCAGAATCTAATCAATTGGACCACTGGGGGAGTCCTTAGTAAGATTAGTATTAAGAACTCTGTTATGGGCTTTAAACAAAAACTCTTCAACTTTTATTTGAGAAACACATTATTTAGTCTTAAAGGTATATTACATTGAAATGAAGTAAAATACATGTGAGTAACTAATCATACATAACTTAGCTGTTTTGTTTTTTGAAGGTGCTTCTCCATATGGATCTCCCATAACCCCTCGGATGAACTTGAATTCAAATTTTGGAATGGCTGCAATCCCCTCTATACAACTTTTGGGGCTTGAAATGTTGCTTCATTTTTGTTGGGTCCAGAAGTTGTGAGTTTTGCTAAGCAAAACAAACTTATACTGAGCCTAGGTATTTAATTTTTAAAAAATAATTTCAATTATTAAAACAATTCAGAACACTGTAAATTGGGGTGAAGAAATTTTATGTCTTTTAATAGAAAACATAGCAGACCACCCACCTAACATTTTATATTGGGAAATTTATTTCAGAAAGCTTCAGTTTTGAATAACTGCCTTTTTTCTCTTTTAGAGCCACTTGAACATCCATTAATCAGCAGCTCTTCTTTTTTCTCCAAACACTCAAATACACTTATCACTGCTGTTCATGATAGCTTTGTTGCAGTTGGAAAAGATGCTTCTGGTGAATATTTAAGAGATTTTTATTGCTTAAACTTGTGTTTAAAAAGAAAATATATTTATATGGTGCCACTTGCTTCTAGATTGTTCTGCAAGAGCTTTATATGTAATTCATTTAATCCTAATAGTAACCTTATGTGTTAGCCCATTTTGCAGATAAGGGATTGTGTTGTACAGTGAAATAAGTAACTTTTGCCTGGTTACGTAGTAAGTGATAGAGCTATGATTCAAACCTGGGCTTTGTGATTTTAATATCTATATCTAAACCTCCTGTGTTCTAAAGCCTATCAAATAATGACACATTGCAAAAATAAGACAGTTTGCTGTTTAAGTTGCTAGAAGATTTTTTTCTAGCGGCTTTCAGATATCCTTCTGAATCTTGGTTTTTTTTATATCAAAAATAAAAATGTTCAATAACAGAAAATATGGTTGATAGAAAAAATTGCCCAGAGTGTGTGAGTCCATTTGAAAACATCTTTCTCTAAACAGAAATGAGGTGATAGTATATTATAAACTGAGTTAAAATATTAACTATTACAAGGAGAATTGTATTTCAAAGTATTGCTCAGTTTATTTCTATAGTATAAGCATAAAAGGGGGAGCCTTTGTAGTTACATCTACTTCATTCTAAAGTACCTTTTATTTTGTTTGGCAGATGTAGTTATTAATGCTATTTGGAAGGAGTTAATTAGCTTGGTGAAGTCAGTTATTGAATCAGGTAAGCACTGTAATGATTAAGACTTCTATAGCAGTCAGTGAATTGTTTGGCTTTCATATATAAAATTTATTTTAAAATCACTTACTGTATGTTCTAGACTTATATTTAATCAAATCACTTTATTTTTTTTTAATTGCTTTTTAATAGCTCTCTGAGTATATGTTTTTACTCCTGAATTTACTGTATTTTCACTCCTGAAGATACATCTTCAGAACTATAACCCTTCTTGTGCTTTTGGATAGGTAACAAAAAAGAGAGACCAGGTTCTGAAGTTTTGACTCTTCTATTAAAATCTTTGGAAAGCATAGTGAATTCAGAAGTATTTCCTGTATTGAAAACACTGGTAAGTACAATACCTGTATGCTAGAATTTTAAAACCATACTCTGAAATTGAATTTTATTTTGAAGGTACTAGCACAGATCAAGATTTGGGAAGACATTTTATATCAAGTATTTATCAGCAATTTAACCCTGAAATAAATGCTGTCCCATTGGTTTTGCACTCATTTGAAACCTTAATAAAGTAAATGATGACAGTGGCAACTCCAAAAATCTTCCAGTGTGATAAAAAGCATAGGCTACACAGAGAAAAGCATAGGCTATACAGATAAGAAGCTTGAACTGAAGAAACTCAGATGAACACTAATTTTATAACAAGATTGCTGAGCTCCACTAATTGTTACTTTGTACATTTGAAAAAATGCCTAGTAATAATCTTGTAGAGCTTTTGCATTTTAACAGTGACCTATATAGTAGAGAAAAGAAAAAGAAAATTGGGAATACTTTTTGTAACAGTGAGTTTCCCAAAGTAATCTGCAGATGGAACAAATCATACCCTTACATAAACTTTGAGTCTGTTTCCTTTATGTGCATGATAGTGATATCTGCTGTGACAGGAGAGGATAGTGGTTAATAGCCAGGCTCTAGTATGAGGTTGAACCTCAGCCTAACTGCTGACTGAGGGAACTTGGACACTTCATCTACTCCCTTCCCTCTCTTTAAAGAAGAGATGTGGCAGTAGTTTATAATTAAATGAGTTGATAAATGTAGAGCACTGTGGGCTGGAACAAAATAAATGTCTACAAATGCATAATTATCATTAGTTTCTGTTCAAAATGAGAGTATGTGAAACCATTTCACTAATAATTATTTTTGTCATGTCACTTACATACTTCAGGTTAATACTTGTGTAATAATACATTTGGATGGCAGTTTGATAGGCTCTGTCACATTTGAGAGATGTGTCTTAGATCCAGCTTTTAGTTAGAAATCCTTTGAATATTAGCTTCTGGCATTAGTGAGTACGTAATTGATTGCAGAATTTCTTTTTGTAGTATTAAAAATAGCCTCTAGGACCATTAGTTTTTAAAGTTTGAATAAGCTATGCATATTCGTTTTATCAGTTAAGAATATGTCTATGTAGAAAGTTCAAAGTATCTCATGGTATAATACCAATAATGTCATAAAAGAATAGATACATGACAGCCAGCTCAGGAAGTTATGTTCTCTGTGTTATATGGAAAGTTAGGTCTAAAAAAACTCCAGACTGACAGCATTGATTATTCCTGGAGATAAGGACAGACCTTTTTATTTTATTTTTTGTATTTCTGTACTTGAATGTTTTAAGCTAATAATATGTTTACATTGAGTGAACATTACTTGTAATAAATTGTTAAAACTATAGTGAATATTAATGACTAATGTACAGTAAAACCTTTTATCTTTCTTAGGTTCTCATGGAAATTACAATTAAAGGACTTCCTCAGAAAGTATTAGGTTCTCCAGCATATCAGGTTGCTAATATGGATATTCTTAATGCAAGTATCTTAGATGTAATGATATGATTGAATTAGCTAAAAATCCATGTGTTTTTAAGCTAGAGAAACTTAAGATTGCAGAGTTCAAAAAAGAATTGAATTCGAATATGCTGATTATATTAAAGGGAAAAAATCACAAAGTATAGGTGTGCCTCAGAGATAATTACAAGTTCAGTTCCAGACCACTGCTAAGAAAGTGAATATCAGAATAAAGCAAGTCACATGAAATTTTTGGTTACCTAGTGTATGTAAAAATTATGTTTATACTATATTATAGTCTATTAAGTATAAGTAAATAGCATTATGGCTTTTAAAAATGTACATTCCTTAATTTAAAAGTACTTCATCACTAAAATTGTTACTTAATCATTTGAGCCTTCGGTGAGTCATAATCTTATACTGCTTGGGGATCTTGCCTCTGTACTGATGGCTGCTAACTGATGAGAATGATGGTTGCTAAAGGTTGGGGTGGCCATTGCAGTTTCTAAAGACAACAGTGATGTTTTCTGTGAATGATTCTTTCATAAATGATTTCTCTGTAGCATATAATACTGTTGGATAATGTTTTACCCACAGTAGAACTTCTTTCAGGATTGGAGCTAGTCCTGTTAAATCTTGATGCTGCTTTATCAGTTATCTTCTTGTCATTTCAACAGTCTTCACAACATCTTCATGAGGAGTAGATTCTGTCTTAAGAAACCACTTTCTTTGCTCATCCATAAGGAGAAACTCCACATCTGTTAACATTTTATTATAAAATTACAGCAATTCAATCACGTTTTCAGGCTCTACTCCTAATTCTCAGTTCAGTTCAGTCTCTCAGTCGTGTCCAACTCTTTGCAACCCCATGAATTGCAGTACGCCAGGCCTCCCTGTCCATTACCAACTCCCAGAATCTACCCAAACCCATGTCCATTGAGTTGGTGATGCCATCCTGCCATCTCATCCTCTGTCGTCCCCTTCTCCTCCTGCCCCCAATCACTCCCAGCATCAGAGTCTTTTCCAGTGAGTCCACTCTTCGCATGAGGTGACCAAAGTACTGGAGTTTCAGCTTTAGCATCATTCCTTCCAAAGAAACCCCATGGCTGATCTTCAGAATGGACTGGTCGGATCTCCTTGCAGTCTAAGGGATTTTCAAGAGTCTTCTCCCAACACCACAGTTCAAAAGCATCAGTTCTTCAGTGCTCAGCCTTCTTCACAGTCCAACTCTCACATCCATACATGACTACTGGAAAAACCATAGTCTTGATTAGACAGACCTGTGTTGGCAAAATAATGTCTCTGCTCTTATATGCTATCTAGGTTGGTCATAACTTTTCTTCCAAGGAGTAAGTGTCTTTTAATTTCATGGCTGCAGTCACCATCTGCAGTGATTTTGGAGCCCCCAAAATAAAGTCTGACACTGTTTCCACTGTTTCTCCATCTATTTCCCATGGAGTGATGGGACCGGATGCTATGATCTTCGTTTTCTGAATGTTACGCTTTAAGCCAACTTTTTCACTCCTGATTTCACTTTCATCAAGAGACTTTTTAGTTCTTCTTCACTTTCTGCCATAAGGGTGGTATCATCTGCATATCTGAGGTTATTGATATTTCTTCCGGCAGTCTTGATTCCAGCTTGTGCTTCTTCCAGTCCAGCGTTTCTCATGATGTACTCTGCATGTAAGTTAAATAAGCAGGGTGACAGTATACAGCCTTGACGTACTCCTTTTCCTATTTGGAACCAGTCTGTTGTTCCATGTCCAATAGTTCTTTGCTATTTATACCACATCTGTAGTTACTTCACCTGGTCTTAACTTTAAGCATGCCTTCCCTATTAAGTTTAATCATTTCTAGCTTTTGATTGAAAGTGAGAGACGTGCAGCTCCTTTCACTTCAATCTTTAGAGGCCACTTTAGCGTTGTTAATTAGTCTAAATTCAATATTGTGTCTCAGGGGATGTAGAGGCCAGAGGAGAGGGAGGGTGACAAAATAATAGCTGGTCCATCGAGCAGTCAGGACACATACTAAGTTTGAAAAATTGTGAGAATTACCCAAAATGTGACAAAGTGAACAAATACTATTAGAAAAAGGGTTCTAGTAGACTTGTTCAAAACAGGGTTGCCTTCAATATGTAAAATATGCCATTTATCTGCAAAGCACAATACAGTGAAGTATGCTTGTAAGGAATTAAATAATGGCGTATTGATGGAACTATTTTCCTGAATTAAAGGGTTCTAGAATAAAAGGTTTCTCTTTGCTTTTATGTAAATGTAATTTTGGTTACTGTTACAAGTTTTGGAAGCTTTGTAACACTGGTTTAGTTATAGTGAAATACATTTAATATCTGCTGGATGGTAGGTGTTGTTGATCCAGCAAGTTTTAAGTCAGTGTTTATATCTGGAATCTCTTAATATTCTTCAGTTGCTTGACTAGATGGACCAGCTATAATTATAAAGAACTTGATTTTTGTGTGTAGTGTATGGAAGTACATTTGCTATCATTTTTGTTGTATCCTAAGTAATTTCAAAATTCCTCAAACTTAAGAGGGTCATATTTCACATAATTGTAGAAAACAAGTGTAACAAGAAGATTGATTGCCATCTCCCATCTTTCTTCAGGGAACCCCTGCTTTGTTCTTAATTCAGTTAATTTTCAATAATAATATATTGGAATGTGGTGTGGAAGACGAAAGGTAATTTTAAGCAAACTATTTTGTTTATTTTGGAAAGTTTGTTGAATGATATTCTTTTGAGTTACAGACTATTATAAATTTTTTTAAAATTAAAAAAGTTGAGATTCATTTTGGGGGTAACTTTGCTGTAATGTAATTTATTTTTACAAAAAGTACAGTTAATGCATAGTTCAATTTTTTTTTTCCATCAGGTTTTTCTCAACCTGGAAACACTTGTGGGCTGTGTTCTTTCTGGTCCAACTTCACCACTAGCTTTCAGTGACTCTGTCTTAAATGTTATTAATCAAAATGCAAAGCAGCTGGACAATAAGGAGTATCTTTGGAGAATGTGGAATATTATAGTTACCCCATTAATAGAATTGATTAATCAGGTATGATATAAGTCAGCTGCATGTTTTCTCTCAAGTTTAGTACCTTGCCTTTTTTTTCTTTGTTATATAGCACATGAGTATATGAATAGAAATTTATATTTGAATGGGAGATATTACATATTTTATCTGTGGGATTGGTTAATTTTCTGTTCTTTAAATTACTTGATTTCATTATGTTTCTTCCTTATTCAAAAAAGTGTAACTTAGTGGAGACTAAATAGTCCATTTTCTCTTATGATTAGAAAGCCAGAAGGCTCACATGATAGATCCGGATTTCCTGTTTATATCTTGGATTCTTTCATTTGTGCTATGGGGAATAATATGGATGTCTTGACTAAACTATATATTTTTAGCTTTCTATGGGCAAATCATGTTGGTGATTACCTCAAAGCCATATAGTAGTTCCTAAACCTTTAATTGTTGAGTTGACTGACCTTTACATTTAAATACTTAGTGATAATATTGGCAAGGTATGGAGCTCAAGTTCTGTCACTGTTTATAAGTCCTTGCTTGAGTCTTATTTTCTGTGTATAGTAAAGGTTCTGGAATCACCTCTGGGATTCTTTTTTAGGACTTAAAACACAGTATATTGTTTCCCAGGGTTGCTTAAGAGATTACCACAAACTGGTGGCTTAAATCAACAGGAACTTATTTTTTAAAGCTCTTGGGGCCAGAATTTCTGTAGTAAGATGTTGGCAGATTTGGTTTCTTCTCGAGCTCTAAAAGAGAGTGTGTTCCATGCTTCTCTTAGCTTCCTGCAATTGTTGATGTTTTGAATCCATCACTCCAGTCTCAGCCTATCTTCACATGGCATTCTTCCAAGTATCTTCTATTAAACTTCCTCTTTTATAAGGACACCAGTTATTGGATTAGAGCGGGGCTTAAGTCAGCATGACTTCCTTATTGCATAATTACATCTGCAAGGACTCTAATTTCAGAGATTACAGAGGTTAGGAGTTCACCATCTGTTTTAACATCTCGACACTGGGGAACACGATTCTTACTGTAAGATGTCACTATTTAGGACTAGAATTAGATGGTGATTTGTCTAACTTCATTAATTTCCTTTTTCAGACCAATGAAGTGAATCAAGGTGATGCCTTAGAACATAATTTCAGTGCTATCTATGGTGCACTGATTTTGCCAATAAACCATATTTTTCCAGCACAAAAATTCCAATGGTAAGGCAAAATTTTACTTGAGGAATTTGCAGTTTTTAAATATTATGTTACTCTTTGTAATGAGCTTCTATAAGACTTTCTTATGACTTATAATCAGCTTAGAAGAAAGGAAAGTGGTGAAGAGAGTGAAGTTCCTCTTCACCTTTGTTAATTGCTGGTATTGTGGTGTTATTACAGGTTTTCTGTTAGAGCTCTGGGAAGATGGGCAAAGTTATTGCTCTGTGCTAGTCTCTTCTGACACCTAAAGTGTTATTGTGTTTTTAAAATGTTAAAGATGTATTCTATTAAGTTATTTGATATGTAGATACACATTTTCTAAATTTTTTTTTCGTTGTCGTTAGGTCACCATGAAGACCTTACTTAAAACTTGGTCAGAATTATATAGAGCATTTGCTCGCTGTGCAGCTTTGGTGGCAACTGCGGAAGAGAATTTATGTTGTGAGGAACTTTCTTCCAAGATAATGTCCAGTTTGGAAGACGAAGGCCTTTCAGTGAGTTTATTCTGATACCGACCTTTTTTGCATTTAAAGTTAATTCTTTTCAAGTAAATAGAGATAATGTTTGTGAACTATCATTAACTAATGCTTTTAGTTTATAAGTAATGAAGTTAAGGTATAAAACAGGTAACAGCTTTGTGAGACAGTTTTGTGTCTTTGGACTCTAAGGTCCACGTATTAGGACCACTTGATGGTGATGTGCTTTTATTTATTTATTTTTATTTTTTATTTTTATAAATTTATTTATTTATTTTAATTACAATACTGTATTTGTTTGGTGATGTGCTTTTACTACTCTGGTGTGCCTTTGCCGTTCTAGATGAGCAGCACAAGGACTTGGCCATCCTGTATCTTGCTTTTTCATACCTATTAGCTTTTTTGTTTAAATCTTTTAATTAAAAGATAATCTCTCTACAATATAGTGTTGGTTTCTGCCATAAGTCAACATGAATCAGCCATAGGTATACATAGGTCTCTTCCCTCTTGAACGTCCTTCCACTTCCCATGCATCTTCAGTTGTTACTGAGCCCTGGTTTGAGTTTCCTGAGTCATTCAGAAATTCCCACTGGCTATCTAATTTACATATGGTAGCGTACATGTTGGGCTTCCCAGGTGGTAGTGGTAAAGAACCTGCTTGCTAGTGCATGTAATGTAAGAAATGTGGTTTGATTCCTAGGTCAGGAAGATCCCTGGGAGGAGGACATGGCAACCCACTCCAGTATTCTTGGCTGAAAAATCCCATGGACAGAGCCTGGTGGGCTCAGACTGTTCATAGGGTTGCAAAGAGTTGCACACAACTAAAGTGACTTAGTGCAGTGTATATGTTTTCATGTTGCTATCTCCATTCATCCCACATTCTCCTTCCCCACACACTTGCCCAAAAATCTGTTTTCTACATCTGCATCTCCATTACTGCCCTGCAAATAGGTTCATCAGTACCATTTTTCTAGATTTCATATATATGCACTAATGTACAATATTTGTTTCTAACTTCACTCTGTATAATAGGCTCTAGGTTCATCCACCACATTAGAACTGACTCAAATGTGTTCCTTTTTGTGGCTGAGTAGTATTCCATTGTATTTATGTACCACAGCTTCTTTATCCATTCATTTGTCTATGGACATCTAGTTTGCTTCTGTTTCCTAGCTATTGTAAATGGTGCTGCAATGAGAACATTGTATTACATGTGTCGTTTTCAGTTTTGGTTTCCTTAGGCTATATGCCTAGTAGTGGGATTGCTAGATCATATGGTAGTTTTATTCCTAGTGTTTTTTTTTTTTTAATTGGAGGATAATTATAATATTGCTATGGTTTTTGCAGTACATCAACATTAATTGGCCATACGTGTGGCCCCCCATTCTGAACCCTCCCCCACCTCCTTCCCCACCCTGTCCCTCTAGGTTGTCCCAGAGCACCAGCTTTGAGTGCCCTACTTCATGCATTGAACTCGCATAGGTCATCTGTTTTGCATATGGTAGTGTATATATTTCAATGTTACTCTCTCAGATCATCCCATCATTGCCTTCTGCTGAGTCCAAAAGTCTCTTCTTTACATCTGTGTTGTCTTTGCTGCCATAAAAGTAGAATTGTCGATACTGTCTTTCTAAATTTCATATGTATATGTTAATATACAATATTTTTCTTGCTCTTTCTACTTACTTCACTCTGTATAGGAGGCTCCAGGTTGATCCTCATTAGAACAGACTCAAATGCATTCCTTTTTATAACTGAGTAATACTCCGTTGTGTCTGTATACCACAACATTCTTATCCATTCATCTGCCAAAGGACTCTAGGTTGCTCTTTAAATTCTGATTTCCTCAGAATATATACCCAGCAGTAGCATTGCTGAGTCATACAGCAGTTCTGTTCCCAGATTTTTAAGGAATCTCCACAGTGGCTGTACTATTCTCCATAGTGGCTGTACCAGTTTGCATTTACACCAACAGTGTAGGAGGGTTTCCTGTTCTCTAAACCCTCTCCAGCATTTATTATTTGTAGACTTTCTGTTGATGGCGGTTCTGATCTGTGTGCAATGATGTCGCATTGTGGTTTTGATTTGCATTTCTCTAATAATGAGTGATGTTGAGCATCTTTCATGTATTTACTAGCCATCTGTATGTCTTCTTTGAAAAAATGTCTGTTTAGATTTTTTGCCCACTTTCTGATTGGGTTCATTTTTTTGGTATTGAGCTGCTTGTGTATTTTGGAGATTAATTATTTACCAGTTGAATATGCTGTTATTTTATCCCATTCTGAGGACTGTCTTTTCATCTTGCTTAGTTTTCCAGCAAAAGCTTTTAAGTTTAATTAGGTCCCATTTGTTTATTTTTGTTTTTATTTCAGTTTCTCTGGAAAGTGGATCATAGAAGATCTTGCTGTGATTTATGCCTTTGTTTTCCTCTAAGAGTTTTACAGTTTCTGGTGTTAGATTTAGGTCTTTTATCCATTTTGAATTTATTTTTGTGTGGTGTTAGAAAATGTTCTAGTTTCGTTCTTTTACATGTAGTTGATCAGTTTTCCCAGCACCATTTGTTGGGAGATTGTTCTTTTCTCTATTGTACACTTTTGCCTCCTTTGTCAAAGGCTTCCCTGGTGGCTCAGATGGTAAAGCTTCTGCCTGCAGTGCAGGAGACCCGAGTTCGATCCCTGGGTTGGGAAGATCCCCTGGAGAAGGAAATGGCAACCCACTCCAGTACTCTTGCCTGGAGAATTCCATGGACTGAGAGGCTCCTCAGAGCTTGGTAGGCTACAGTCCATGGGGTTGCAAAGAGTCGGACACAACTGAGTGACATCATTTTTGTCAAAGGTACGATGTGCATAGGTGTATGGGTTTATCTCCTGACTTTCTGTTTTGTTCCACTGATCTATATTTCTGTCTTTGTGCCAGTAAAATACTGTAGCTTTGTAGTGTAGTCTGAAGTCAGGAAGGTTGATTCCTTCAGCTCCAATCTTATTCCTAGAGGATTGCTTTGGATATTCAGGGTCTTTTGTGTCTCCATATAAATTGTGAAATTTTTTTGTTAAAAAAAATTTGAATTTAATCTATAGATTGCTTTGGGTAGTATATTCATTTTCACTATATTGATTCTTTCAATGTAAGAACATGGTATATTTCTCCATCTGTTTGTGTCATCTTTGATTTGTTTCATCGATGTTTTATAGTTTTCTGTATACAGGTTTTTTGTTTAAGTTAATTTATTCCTAAGTATTTTATTCTTTTTGTTTCAGTGGTGAGTGGTGTTTCCTTAATTTCTTTTTTCTGATTTTTCATTGTAAGCATACAGGGATGCGAGGGGTTTCTGTGTATTAATTTTATATCCTTTGACTTTACTATATTCGTCGATTAGCTCTAGTGATTTTCTGGTGGCATCTTTAGGGTTTTCTATGTAGAGGATAATGTCATCTGCAAATAGAGTTTTACTACTACTTTTATACTCTGAATTCCTTTTATTTCTTCTCTGATCGCTGTGGCTAGGACTTACAAAACTGTTGAATAGTAGTGGTGAGAGTGGGCACCTTTGTCTTGTTCCTGATTTTAGAGGAAATGCTTTCCTTTTTCACCATTGAGGATAATGCTTGCTGTGGGTTTGTCATATCTGGGTTTTATTATGTTGAAGTATGTTCCTTCTGTGCCTGTTTTCTAGAGTTTTTATCATAAATGGGTTTGAATTTTGTCAAAGGCTTTCTCTGCATCTATAGAAATAATCACATTTTTATCTTTCAATTTGTTAATATGGTGTATCACATTGATTTTGCAAATATTGAAGAATTCTTGTATTTCTGGAATAAAGCCTGCTTGGTCATGATGTATGATCGTTTTAATATGTTGGATTCTGTTTGCTCGAATTTTGTTGATTTTTGCATCTATGTTTATTAGTGATACCAACCTGTAGTTTTCTCTTTTTTTGTGTGGCATCTTTGTGTGGGTTTGGTATCAGGGTGATGGTGGCCTCATAGAATGAGTTTGGGAGTTTTCCTTCCTCTGCAATTTTCTAGAAGAGTTTGAGTAGGGTAGGTGTTAGCTCTTCTCTAAATTTTTGGTAGAATTAACCTGTGAACCCATGTGGTCCTGGACTTTTGTGTGTTGGAAGATACAGTTTTGATTTCTTTGCTTGTGATTTGTTTAAATTTTCTATTTGTTCCTGGTTCAGTTTTGGAAGGTTATACTTTTCTAAGAATTTGTCCATTTCTTCCATGTCCGTTTAATGAGCATACAGTTGTTCATAGTAGTGTCTTACATTCCTTTGTATTTCTGTGTTGTAATTTCTCCATTTTCATTTCTAATTTTATTGATTTGAGACTTTTTCCTTTTTGTCTTGATGAGTATGGCTAATGGCTTATCTATTTTCTTGAAGAACCAGCTTTTAGTTTTATTGACCTTTGCTGTAGTCTCCTTTTTTTTCCCCCATTTATTTCTGCTCTGAATTTTATGGTTTCTTTCCTTCTACTAACTGGGTTTCTTTTGTTGTTGTCCTTTTTCTGGTTGCTTTTAGTGTAAGGTTAAGTTGTTGATTTGATGTTTCTCTAGTTTTCTGAGGTAGCCTTGTATTGCTATGAACTTCCCACATAGCATTTTCACTAAATCCCATAGATTTGGGGTTGTTGTGTTTTCAGTATCATTTGTTTCTATGCATATTTTGATTTCCTTAGTGATCCTTATTTAGCCTCCATATGTTTATGTTTTTACATTTTTCCCCTCAGTGGTTGATAATCTAATCTTACAGCATTGTGATCAGAAAAAATGCTTGAAATTATTTCAATTATTAGAAATTTACCAGGGCTTGGTTTGTGGTCCAGGATGTGGCCTTTCCTGGAGGATGTTCCATGTGCAGTTGAGAAAAAGTATGTACCACAGCTTCTTTATCCATTCATCTGTCTATGGACATCTAGTTTGCTTCTTTGTACTAGCTAATGTAAATAGTGCTACAGTAAACCTTGGGCTTCAGTTCAGTCGCTCAGTCGTGTCTGACTCTTTGCGACCCCATGGACTGCAGCACACTAGGCCTCCCTGTCCATCACCAACTCCTGGAGTTCACTCAGACTCTCATACATCGAGTCAGTGATGCCATCCAGCCATCTCATCCTCTGTCGTCCCCTTCTCCTCCTGCCCCCAATCCCTCCCAGCATCAGAGTCTTTTCCAATGAGTCAGCTCTTCGCATCAGGTGGCCAAAGTACTGGAGTGTCAGCTTTAGCATCACTCCTTCCAAAGAAATCCCAGGGCTGATCTCCTTCAGAATGGACTGGTTGGATCTCTCTCTTTGCAGTCCAAGGGACTCTCAAGAGTCTTCTCCAACACCACAGTTGAAAAGCATCAATTCTTCGGTGCTCAGCCTTCTTCACAGTCCAACTCTCATATCCACACATGACCACAGGAAAAACCATAGCCTTGACTAGACAGACCTTAGTCAGCAGAGTAATGTCTCTGCTTTTGAATATGCTATCTAGGTTGGTCATAACTTTTCTTCCAAGGACTAAGCGTCTTTTAATTTCATGGCTGCAGTCACCATCCGCAGTGATTTTGGAGCCCCCAAAATAGTCTGACACTGTTTCCACTGTTTCCCCATCTATTTCCCATGGAGTGATGGGACCGGATGCTATGATCTTCGTTTTCTGAATGTTTAAGCTTTAAGCCAACTTTTTCACTCTCCTCTTTTACTTTCATCAAAAGGCTTTTAAAGTTCCTCTTCACTTTCTGCCATAGGGTGGTGTCATCTACATATCTGAGGTTATTGATATTTCTCCTGGTCATAATGATAGTTTTATTCCCAGTTTTTTAAGGAATCTCCATATTGTCTTCTATAGTGACTGTATCAATTCACATTCCCACCAACAGTTTAAGAAGCTTCCCTTTTCACCATGCCCTCTCCAGCATTTCTTGTTTGTGGAGTTTTTGATGATGGCCATTCTGACTCATGTGAGGTGATACCTCATTGTAGTTTTTATTTTCATTTCTGTAATAATGAGCAGTGTTGAGGATCTTTTCATGTGTTTATTAGCCATCCGTATGTTTTCTTTGGAGAAATGTCTGTTTAGGTCTTTTCCCCACTTTTTGATTGGGTTTTTCTGGTGTTGAGTTGTATGAACTGGTTGTATACTTTGTGTCAGTTGTCTGATTTGCTATTATTTTCACCCATTCTGAGTGCTGTCTTTTCACCTTGTTTATAGTTTCCTTTGCTGTGCAAAAGCTTTTAAGTTTAATTAGGTCTCACTTGTTTATTTTTGTTTTTATTCCCATTACTTTGGGAGGTGGGTCATAGAGGATCTTGCTGTGATTTATGTCTTACAGTGTTCTGCCTGTTTTCCTCTGAGTTTTATAGTTTCTGGTCTTACATTTAGGTCTTTACTATACCTATTAGCTTTTTAAAGTCTGTCCTTTGGACGTTTGTGGTCTTAAAAATGTAGGTTCCTATTCACATCTTTCCCTTACTTTATAAAAAGAATAACTGCTGTCAGCAGTTTGATATGTATCATTCTAGAATAAACCAATAAGCTACATATTTATATGCACATATATATGTGAATACAGTGTTCTTCCCAGTTGAAATTTATTTATTACTCTGAAGCATGCCATTTTTTTTATTTGAAAAGATTTTTAGTCCTTGATAGTAGTTACCCTGATGAGAAGAGTAGAGAGAGTTATAATATGTCAGTTCTGATTATGAAATTTTGATACCATAGTATTTGGCAGATGGCTTTAAAAGTGTGATGTTACTGGCCACAGAGACAGTGAACTTGTTGAATGCTTTTGTGATTTTTAGGGAAAAGCTTGACCCTCAGTTTTTGCCTTTAAATTCTTGTCTTGGTTGGACTAACATTTTGTTCTTTTCTGAAGAAATTTAGTATCTTCCTAAATTTTATAAAATACCCTGTTGGGATTTTGCTTGGCATAATTGGTTATATTGCATTCAGAGATTAATTTGGAAAATAATTTATATCTTTAAACTTTGAGTTTTTCTGTTCAGAAATATTTTTTTAGTTCTAAACTTAACCTAGCTTGCTTGATTTGGGGGTTTTAATAGTTGTTTTTCATCTAGTATAAATGGTCTCTTCCCTGCCTGTACTTAGTTACTGCTAGCATATTTGAAATCTCTTTACATTTCTGTATATTGGACCAATTTTGTGTCCTTGAGATCCTCTTCTTGGTCATAGTGAAATTCTTTTAAAACATTGCAGATTAGTGTTTTAAGATTTTTTGCAGATACCTTCATTTGTGAGATTGGAGTTCCTCATTGTCCAATTTTTATATTGTAGAAATGATAATCGTGACTAATAACATCTTGTCAAATATATAACCAATTAGTTAAAAGTTTTAGGTTCCAGAAAATTTTTTTAATCACAGCTCTGAAGTTAAAGATAGGCTCACTTGTTCCATTTTCTGTAAGGTTTTTCATTTTCTACAAAATACACATCTAAGACTTATTATTTTTGTTACTGCTGCTGTTGCAGATTCATCATTTAATACTAATTTTGTTATTATCAACCTGTTTTTTATGTTTACGGTTTTCTTTTTACCTTTGGAATTTAGACATTTCACCAAGGTTGTGTCTTGAGGCATCTTTTAAAATTATTCTCTTAAGTACTTGGTAGATCCTTTCAGTTTAAGGAGCTGTGCCTTCATCTGAGGGAAAAGTACTGAGGTCTTCAGGCGTCATCATCTGTGTCTCTTCTTTCTCTGTATCTCTTTGTGTTTTGCTTTATTTCTGGTACTGCTTTCTGGGAGCTTGATATTTCTGTGTCCATCTTTCAGTTTAAAATGCTGAAGTGTTTTATAATTTTATTTTTACATTTAATTTTTTTAAGTGAATATGATTTCTTCTTACCTTTGAGGGTATTTTCTTCTGTTTCTGTTATTACCTCTTTCCTTGATGATTAGTTCTGTTGGTATTTAACACACCTTCTTCATGTTTGACAATAAAGGCTAATGTTGATCAATATTATTAGCTGGAATGTGTTTCCTAACCCAGGAGAGAACTCCTGTTTATCTGGCTTTGATAGCAAATTGTAGTTATAAGGAATTTTGCCTTGTAATTGTGATAAAGATGGAAGTTCTGTATGGGCGTGTAGATTGTCATTTGGACTGAACCTTCCATGTGGTATCCATAGGTTAACAGGCCAGGGGGCCTCTCCCTTCCCCTTCTTGGTTCTTAACATCTACTGGGGAAGGTTGTCTTTGGCAGACCTGTGAGTTCGTCCAGTGACTTGGAGAAGTGAACAGTATTGGAGAATAAAGGAAGGGCAAATGTATAGAACTTTACAGTAGTCTTTTACCCATATGGTTTTTCTAATAATCATTAGATCTTTTTCTCAGAACCTTCCCTGTGTCTTGTTACTCAGTTTCTTCTATGAAAGCTCACTGAGTTGTTTTGTTTTGTTTTGAGAAGTTCTTGACTGGTGGTATTGGGATTTCCTCTGTTCTGTTTCATTTGGATCTGAGGAGGGAGATGGAAAGAATATCAGGGAGCTTAGCAACTTAACTTTTTATGTTTGGTTTTTCTGGGTTTAGTGAACACTTCCATTTCAGTATTGAGGGGAAAAAAAGGGTATAGTATTGAATGCTTGGCATACAGCAGATAACTGGGCAACAGTCATAACCATACAGTTAATTGGAGAAGGAAATGGCAACCCACTCAAGTGTTCCTGCCTGTAGAATTCCATGGGTGGAGGAGCCTGGCAGGCTGCAGTCCATGGGGTCACAAAGAGTTGAACACAACTAAGGACTAACAGACACACACATATAGTTAATGTATCTTAAATGGCATAAACTATGGTGTGTGTTACTATACGTCATACATGGGAGTTAAAGTGTTATATTTTTTTATTCATGCTTACAAGTTTTATAAACCATGCCATTAGTTAAAAGATTGTCATGCAATACCTAACTGTTCTTTTCCAGAATTTATTGTTCTTGGATAGGATCACTCATATTATTACTGTAATGGTTGATTGCATCGACTTTTCACCATATAATATTAAATATCAACCCAAAACTAAATGTAAGTATTTTATTTGTTGATTCAGTATAAGCAAGAGTGTCTGAACTGTATCACGGCAAATCCTAATAGCTTTTCCCACCTCATTTTACCTACTTTTAATGTTATATAACCATGTTATTTTGCTAATTCATATGCTTGCTCTCTTTCCCTCTCTCCATGTATCTCTCTCACCCACCCCTGCAATGTATAACTCCTTTTTATGATGCAGAAATAAATTTTGTCCTATGTAGAGATTGCCTGATAATATAGATGGTTTTACTTATTCCATCTGGTTACAAGAGATTATCTGGACAAAAAGCTTGAACTTAGTTAAAATGTTATTTGATAGCTTTATCTGAAATGATCATTGAATTGATGTTAAATTGCATAGAAAATCATGGCAGTGGTTAATTGATTATGGTTTTATAGGAAATGTAAAATGATTCTAAAAGTGTAACACATTTTTTACTGTGTAAAATTCGGCAATTGAAATCTTAACAAATCTTGTTTTCATAACTATATGCCTTGATTAATTCTAGATTATATTATAATATGAGCTGTTAATGTACTAATTGGTTCTTTGAAATTATATATTTTCTACCAGTGATTATATATGATCATACTGAATAGAAAAGAACCTTCTAGTTACAAAAAATATTTTGTTTAAAGGTTACTTTTCCTGTTTAAAGAGTGGGAACATACTCAATTTTTCTTTAATAAGATCTTTCTTTGAATTAGTGTAAAGATTTTTAGGGACTGACTTCCCTGGTGGCTCAGACAGTAAAGTGTTTGTCTACAATGCGGGAGACCCGGGTTTGATCCCTGGGTCGGGAAGGTCCCTTGGAGAAGGAAATGGCAATCCACTCCAGTACTAATGCCTGGAAAATCCCATGAACAAAGATTTCTAGAACATAAAATATTTGCAGGGTTTTTGGGGGGTGGGGGTAGTTTTTGGTGCCTTTTTTTGTTGTTGTTTATTTTTATAGTAATATAGAATAGCTTGTTTGGTAATTAAAGCATCCCAGCCTCAAGCTACAGAAATAGATTTTTTCCTTTAGTCTTAGTCCCCTTTCAGACTGAACAATACTTAATCTGATTACCTCTTTGTCAGGAAAATTAAAATTCTCTAAAATAACCTGAGCTATAGAAAGGTTATATAGAAAATGATATCAGAATATATTTTTTAATATATATATTTGATCTCCTTGTTGAAAGTTTTACATGTTTTGATAACTTCTGAAAAATTAGAATTAACTGAATATCATTTCTATCATCCATGATCTATAAACCCAGAATTAGAAATGTTTTTTGTTTTCAATTGTTGAGGTGTTCCTGGCTGTTTAAATTTATTGAAACTAGGGAAATATCTAAAAACTGCCAGCACAAGCTGAAAGGAAACAAAATTTACCAGTAGTTGAAATAAAATTGTTATTATTCATAAATATGCATCAGGATCACTTTGAGAGTTTTTGATAATTTTTACTTTGTAATATTTGTTTTAGAGAAACTTACAAAAATTAAACACAGACAGAAATATTTTTACTAGGATCCCTCAGTTATCAGTTGATTCTTTTGTCTTATTTTCACCCCCATCCCCTTTTCCACTTTTATTTCCTAGAACATTTCACAGCACTCGTAAGACAAGTCTTTGATCTAAAATATTTCCCCAAGTCTTGTCTTTTATGACCATTAGAAGTGAAGTAAAGGCAAGGTTAGATTTTGAAGGTCTCTCAATTGGGGTTTATCAGTATTTCCTCAATATTAGATTGAGATTTTATTTCTTTATGGGGATGCTACAGAAGTAATTCGGTATTTTCTTATCAGTTCATTATGTCAACAGGTATATAAGTCAGTTTGTCCCACTATTGATGATGTTCACATTTACTATTTGATTAAGATCATACCTGTCGGTTTTGCACTATAAAACTCATTAGGAAACAGAATTAATAAATTAAGTTTTGTGGCAAGTACTTTGAGACTTCGTAAATATGTTGTTACTCAGCATACTTTGATTCATGAGTTATTCATCCATTGATGCTTCTTGCTTAAAACACTGTTTCCTGAAATAGTGGATCATATTTTTATTTAATTGTATTAGTTTGCTTTAATTACCATTAATTCTAAAAGCTGTCACTGTTTACTTTTATCTTAGCACCACAGAGACCTACAGATTGGTCCAAAAGAAGAAGGAACCTTTAGGGAAGTTGGCTTCTTTAATTAAACTTATTGTGAGAGTGATCTATTCTTTTCACATGTTAAGCCTCAAGGAAGTACATTCTGATACTCTCCTCACTATTGGCAACTCAGTCACCAGCATTCTTTCCAATGTACTTGGACGTATTTCTCTGCCTTCTATGATCCGGAATATATTTGCAGCTTTAACAAGACCTCTGGCATTATTTTATGAAAACTCAAAGTAAGTATTTTGCCTTAATAGTTCTTAGACTTAAACATACATTACTAGATATGGGTAGCAAACTTTTGTTGTTGTCATATCAGCTTTGTTAAAGAACTTAATCTTTAAAGTTTACTGGAGTGGATAATATATGAAACTATGCTTTTGTTAAAGATAGCTCAAATAATAAAATATGAGGTAGAAATTGGAAGTCCATTTATTTTTCATTCTTAATCCAACACACTTTTTACTTTAGTACATCTCTTTACAGATTGTTAATACAAAAAGGCTTACATGTTAAATATATAATGAATGTGAGTTGACATACTGCTTAGTATGTAGTTAAGTATATGATATTCATTTAACCTAAGTATCTCATTGTTTTTAATGTCTGCGCAGGACTCCATGACACTTCACCCAATTTCCTGTTGAACATGTTTTCTAGTCTTTTCTCTCATAACTAACAATATCACAGGTCAATATATTTGTACATAAATCATTTGCCACTATTCCTGCAAAACAGGGCTCTAAAGTGAAATTGTTGGTTCAAAAGTGTGTGCATTTAAATTTCTGAATTACTCTCCAGAAGTTTGTGGTATTTTATATTACTTTTTGCATTTGAACCAAAGCAAGCAGCGTATAAGAGAAAAACCATGAAAAAATCCCAACATATTTTAAAGAAGCATTTTGAGAGAATTCATCAGTGTTCTTTATAGCAAGCTTATGTGGTTCAGTAATAATACAGTCTGTTTTTCATAAACACAGAGGAAGCTTTAGGAACATTTAATGGAACTTCAAATTTATTAAGTTTGCAAGTCTTTTTAGTCCTTAAACTTCATAAAAATATGCCTTTTAAAAAGCATAGAAACCAGGTCACTAGTAATAATAGTTTGAGGTCTATTCCAGATGTTTAACTCCTTTGTTAAAAGACAGGTTTGTTTCATGTTTAATGTTTACAGTTTGATATTTTTTATTAAGTCTTTGGGCACCTTTTTATATCACTACTGTTCTGTTTTTGGCTGCATTACAATGTTTCTAGATTTAATGTTCTAAAATACAAATGGTACTCTTTGTTTTTCTTCTAGGTTTGATGAAGTTCCTAAAGTGTATAGTTGTATGAACAACAAGGTACAAATAGACATTGTTCTTAAAACATACTTTGATGAAGAAAAGTTTTAGAATTTAAATGTCTCCCTTCAATATAATTCTGCTGATTGTTTTAAAGGAATATCATTACACTTTAATTTTAATGAACTTTTGATATGAAATGGGTATGATCCAAGGATCATTATGATTTAATAATATTGCCTTAAATTCATATAATTCAACTACTCCTGTCTCATTCTTTTATGTGTGAAGGTAATTGGCTCCAAGGTTAGGCAACTATTAATCTCATAAATATGTGATAACAAAATTTCTTCTGCTAATGAAAAACTTGAATTCAAGCTGTTATCAGTAAAGTAAGTTCTTGTCAGCTTATAAAGGGTATATATATTGAAGGTGATAGCTTTTAAAAAGCCTTCTGAGGACTTCCTGGTGGCTCAGTGGTAAAAAAATCTGCCTGCCAATGCAGATGACATGGGTTCTATCCCTTATCTGGGAAGATCCTGCATCCTACGGAGCATATAAGCCTGCATGCCACAGCTACTGAGCCAGTGCTCTAGAGCCCTGGAGCTGCAACTCCTGAGCCTGCGTGCTGCAGCAGCTGAAGCCTGTGTGCCCTAGAGCTCATGCTCCACAACAGAAGTCACCCCAACGAGAAGCCCAGGCACCACAACTAGACAGTAGCCCCCCACGCATTCTGTGAAACTACAGAAAAGCCTGTGGAGCAGCAAAGACAAAGCACAGCCAAAAATAAATCAGTAAAAATTGTTTTAAAGTCATTTGAGTTTTAAAAATTGAAACGATAACATACTCTGTGAGTTGTTTAGTATGCTTTGCGCTTTTATTTTTTCTCTTTGAAAAGTAACATTTCTAAGTGTTACTCTAATGAACTTTTCTTTTTCCTAGTTAGAAAAGCTACTAGGAGAAATTATTGCTTGTCTACATGTCAGCTACACTGGAACTTATGACAGTGAACTTCTTGAACAGATCTCGCCATTATTATGCATAATATTTTCACACAAGAACAAACAGATAAGAAAACAAAGTGCTCAGTTCTGGAATGCCACATTTGCTCAAGTGACGATGTTGATTTATCCTGAGGAGTTAAAGTATGCTAACAATAAAACTATATAGTTACTCTGTTCTGATTATGTAAATTGACATTTTGGTTTTAACATAAATCCTTATGTAGGATCACTGTAGAGGATTTCTTAGTTAAAATATTCTTATTTGGAGTACATGGTAATTATTACAATTATTTGACCCTTTGCTTTGGTCCTTAGAATAAACTTAGTTTTAGAAACATGAAAAGCAGTTTCAAATTATGCTTAACAAAAGGAGTTTCCAACAAGGGGCAGGAAGCTGATGGCTGTTAAATCTAGCTGATATGTAGTTAATGTAACAGTCTGCTCTTGTTTGAAATTTTATGGTAAAAATTTGGAAAGTTTGAGAAGTTTTTAAAGAATAAAATTCAGAAACTGAAGAGTTTAGTGAAAAATTCTAATATTGTCTGTAAATTTCTCCCAGCTTTATGTATGTAGAGTAAGAAACAGTCTTAAGGCTGGATTTGTTTTATCACTTTAAAATCGTAATTGAACTGTTCTTGTTAATGTGCCATCAGTACTACTTAATTCTAAGTATATTTATTTATGTTTGAAGGCCAATACTAAAACAAGCCAAACAAAAATCTCTGCTTTTATTGCCTGGTTTGGAAAATGTTGAAATTATGGAGGAATCCAGTGGACCGTATTCAGATACAGTAAGTTGGGGGGATGTTTTTGTTTACTTTTATGTAATGTTTGAGTGATTTATTGGATATCAGTGTAACTTTAAAAAGGACAGAAGGTTAAGACTGTTTGATTGAAATGACAAAACCTGAACAGAAGAGTTCCACAACATAGGGGTTTTATATACAGTTATTTGTGTGGCCTAGAAAACTTACAAATTAAAAGGCAGTAAATTTCATCATAGATCCTCATGTAAATAATACCCAGTTCTTATTCATTAATGATCTTTTATTTAAAAACACTGGCATCTCATGTATTGTTTTACAAAGGTCAGAATTATTAAGATATGGTTAAATGTTGCTTTGTATAAACTAGGAATTGTAGTTACTGTTTCCCACCTAAGTAAGAGCTTCACTTCATCTTCTCATTTCTTTCCGTTGAATCTCATTCCTTCTGTTAGAGAAAAAATCATTGATACCACATTTTCCATTTGGAACAAGGTTACTGTGGTTAATAGTACTAGATGACTATAAAGATTAAGGAGTAAAGATAAAAGTACTATATACTCATCAGGTAGAATACTCTTAGACACTTTGTTCCTATTCAACAACAAATGAGTCTAGCTATTATTTGTTTAGAACCTGTAAGAGAAAACGTTATAGCTAAGTACTCTATTTAGTTTTCTTTTTTGAATAAATTAAAATTCTCATCAGAAAATTTATCTAGACTTTTTGAAACTCATTCAGTGTAATATGGCTCAAAAAAGCCATATATTCTGGTAGGAGGGCCTGATAATATTTTCTGTCATGTATGTTTTATTGCTTAAAGTGTTATGGTTTGGGTTTTTCTGTTAAAGTTTTCAGTAATAAGTGGGATACTTGAGTCCTGTAATTTGTTTTTAGAATATTTATTTGGTATAGCTTATTTTAGAATTTATAAAATTAAATGATGCAAAATTAATGCTGTATAAGTTGCAGACACCAAATCTATTTGCTGTTACTGTATTATACAATGGCTTTGTTTTCTTTGACATGATGTAGTAGATTTGAATACTCAAATCTGAAATGAATATTGATTACACTGTAATTACCAATGTGAAAAGGATAAATAAAAAACATTTGCACATAATGAAATTGTTTTATTTTTATAAAAACAGACAGAAAATTCACAATTAAATATGAAGCTAAGTGGCATGGAAAGAAAATCAAGTGGAAAAAGAGATTCTTTTTTGGCACAAACAAAGGAAACAAAAGACAGTATGAAACCATCAGCTAAAGTATGTTTTTCCAAAGTGTATTTAATAGAACTCTTAAGATTAAAATATATACCAGCTTGAGAACATACAACTTCTAACTGGGAGAAAAAACTGTTAAAAACTAAATAAAAGATGAGATTATAGGGAAATATAGTTTGGCCTAGAAAGACTATTAAGATGGTATGGAAATCTTGACACTTTGGGAGATGATTACTTAGTAAAGTTAAATCTGTATAATACTAAGCGTTTATTTAGTATAATTACTTCAGGCAGTAACCCTCTTCAGATAGAATGAAACTAGATTTGAATAACTTGTAAAATATTCTCCTTTCATCCTACCCGCTGCTGCTAAGTCCCTTCAGTCGTGTCCAACTCTGTACGACCCCATAGACGGCAGCCCATCAGGCTCCCCGTCCCTGGGATTCTCCAGGCAAGAACACTGGAGTGGGTTGTCATTTCCTTCTCCAGTGCAGGAAAGTGAAAAGTGAAAGTGACGTTGCAATGGCACTCCAGTACTCTTGCCTGGAAAATCCCATGGACGGAGGAGCCTGGTAGGCTGCAGTCCATGGGGTCGCTAAGAGTCAGACACAACTGAGCAACTTCCCTTTCACTTTTCACTTTCCGGCATTGGAGAAGGAAATGGCAACCCACTCCAGTGTTCTTGCCTGGAGAATCCCAGGGACGGGGGAGCCTGGTGGGCTGCCGTCTCTGGGGTCGCACAGAGTCAGACACGACTGAAGCGACTTAGCAGCAGCAGGTAGAATGAAAGGAGAATATTTTAGAGCTTCCTTTCTTGACTAGAAAGAGAATGCCTGCATAAGACATTTGACATAACCTCATATATAAAACTGGATATCTAGTAGCTAGTGGCAAGTTAACCAAGTTTCAGATAAGTCTTCTAGGACCTCCAGTAAAGGGGTTATTCTAGAATCTTGAGGCCATGGCTTTGGGAAGATGAAAGAAAAATATTTTTAAAGAATAACTTTGACACAGTCTTACAGCATTTTAAAGTAAAATGGAAACAACTGTGCTGAAATTGTGTAAAAGTGACATTGGGTACCAATATTAGTATGTCGGGCATATGATTTTGACAACTTGAGTAGTTTGTGCTTCAACTTGAAATCACAGATGTACTTTTTTCCTGCCAAACCACTTGATTTCTGAAAAACACATTTGCCCATGCTTCCCTGGTAAGCACACATTTGCCTACTTCTTAAAAAGGTGTAATTTTATTTTCTGAGTATTTAATATAGGCAAAATGAAAAGAAAGCTAACAATTAGTAACAATACTGATTATAATTATCCAGGAATATCCTATAGGTTTGAACTTCAAACTTAGTCATCATCAAAAACCATTATCAGAGTGCCAAAGAGAGATTGATTGATGTATTGGAAAATAATTTAAAAACTTTTGTGCATTTACTGTTTCAATTTCCAGTTGAAACTAGAGTCTTCAACTCCAAAAGCAAAGAGTGAAATGCCTTTGGAAGAAGAAAAGTCTACTGACTTTGTGTTTATACCTCCAGAAGTAAAAGAAACAAAGGAAAGAATACTAACTGAACACCAGAAAGAAGTACTCAAAACAAAGAGGTTTGTAGTACTTTTATCTTGAATTGAGTTTTCTGTACTTAACATTTAGATTTCATGCAGCAAATGTAATTTTGAGTTTAGAACTAAGATACTGTATATTGTACTATATTTTAAATGTCAAAAGATTGTACATAGACACATTTCATAGTGTGTCAGGCTATCTTGAAATGCACCAAATGTTCCTAAACTGAATCCCTTTATTAAGGTCTTGAAAGATCAGGGAAATGGTTTCATGGAAAATCTGGGAAACAGGCATCTAAGACTTGATTTTATATTGTTCTTAGAAGGTAACTAGATGTAGAATTGTAAGCTTAATTGTAAGAATATCAAATATTGAAGTTGTTTAGTGGCTAAGTCATGTCTGACTCTTTGCAACCCTATAGACTGTAGCACACCAGCCTTCCATGTCCTTTACTGTCTCCCTAAGTTTGCTCCAACTCATGTCCATTGTGTTGTTGATACCATCCATCCATCTCATCTTCTGTTGCCCCTTGTTTCTCCTGCCCTCAATCTTTCCCAGTGTCAGGGTCGTTTCCAATGAGTCTGCTGTTTGCATCAGGTGGCCAAAGTATTGGAGTTTCAGCCTCAGCATTAGTGCTTCCAATGAATATTCAGGGTTGATTTCTTTTAGGATTGAGTAGTTTGATCTCCTTGCTATTCAGGGTACTCTCAAGGGGCTTCCCTGGTTGCTCAAGCAGTAAAGAATCTGCCTGCAATGCAGGAAATGTAGGTTTAATCCTTGAGTCGGAAAGATCCCCTGCAGAAGGAAATCAGTAGTCATGCATGGAGAATTCCATGGACAGAGGAGTGTGGTGGGCTACAGTTCATGTGGATGCAGAGTTAGACATGATGGAGAGACTTAATAGACACAATATCAAAAGTTAGTCTTAAAATCTTTTTCAGGTGTGATATTCCTGCCATGTATAATAATCTGGATGTTTCACAAGATACTTTATTTTCTCAGTATAGTCAGGAAGAATCTATGTAAGTATAGAAATTGCTGAAGTAACTGATTTTCTGGTTCTTTATTAACAATATTCTAATTTGCACACTTATTTATTTCAGGGAAATTTCTACTTTAATTGAAAAATCAAAAGAAGACTCCAAGATGATATTTAAGGTATACTGTTACTTTCATATTTTGGGGTTTTTCAAATCAGCTTTCCATTATTGAGTCTCTTATATTAATGTTAAGATTTGTTCTATAATGTCTTAACTCTCCTTAGCAGTCTTTAGCAGAATTATAGTTGTTTTATGTGTGGATCTGTATATGTGAGTGCATGTTTGTTTAAATGTATTTGGCTTTATCGAATACTTATATTGGAAACACAAATTAATGAGCATCTACCATCATCTTTGGAATATTTGCAAAATGTTGAAAGTTAGATTGCTCTTTGAATTACTAAAGTTTTAAACAGAATTTCTCCAGAAAGTCAGACTTATTTGCCAGTTAATCTGTATGTATGTGTATATTTTTGTGCAGGAGGAACAAAAGGAGAATGACATTGTCGTTCCTCAACATGACATGGAAAACTGCGGTATGGATGAACATCTTGGAAAGGCTTCCCTTTTGAATAATGAGTGTGGTTCTATTGAGGAAACCAGTCCAAAAGTACCGAGCAGTAATAATGATGCCAGAAAAAAAGCTTTAATTGCTTCAAATAAACCAGCTGAATGTACATCTACAGAAAATCCATCTGGTGTCCCCAGTAGCTCAGTTTCTAATGCCACCATTTCTGGAGCTCCCTTACAGCCTACAAGTCGAAGGCAATCCTTTATTACTTTGGAAAAGTTTGATGGTTCAGAAAACAGACCTTTTAGTCCATCACCCTTGAATAATATGTCATCAACTGTAATAGTGAAAAATAACCAGGAAGGCATGGCTAAAACAGATAATCCATCAAAAGCAAAGAAAAGAGAAGTGGCTGTTTCCAAACCTGACTCTGAAAAAATAACACATGGGACTAAGAGATCAAGCCGAAGGTCGAGTAAACCTGAAACAATAGGTAGTAAAAAGTCTAAACCCTTAATGAGATCTGAACAGGAGAAAAGTACTCAAGAATCTGTTGATGGCCCAATAGCCTTAGAAAATAACCCACCTGGCTTGCTTAATCAGACAGAATGTGTATTAGATAATCAGGTTCATCTCTCTGAATCGCCAATGGAGTATGAGGATACAATGCTTAAATCAACAGTGGAGAATACTGTATTATTAGAAAACAATACTGTAGAAGAGAGAACCTTAGAAATAAACTTGGAATCCAAAGAAAATACACCCCCAGCCATAATAACGGATCAGACAGTAAATGAGGATAGTCATATTCAGGTAACTCCAAATCAGAAAACCCTTAGGCGATCTTTAAGGCGACGTTCAGAAACAGCAGAACCACCCACTGATAGCCAAGATAAAGAAAATAATCATCAAAAAAGGGAAAGACGTAAAGAAGAAGAAAAGACTCCACAGAAGAGTCCATTACATGTAAAAGATGATGTTTTACCTAAGCAAAAATTGATTTCTGAACAAAGTGTACAGGAAAACTTAGTTGACAAAGGAAATAATTTACATGAGAAGGCTTTTGGGGAGACCAGTGCTACTGCTGAAATTGATGAAAATAGAAGAAAGCCAGATCTTGAGAATACTAAATCTGAAGGAGATGGTGTGCAGGACATTGCAGATAAATCCTCTGAGAAACCAGTAAGGGGACGAACACGATATCAAACGAGAAGAGCATCCCAGGGTTTACTTTCCAGCATTGAAAACTCAGAATCTGATAGTTCTGAGGCAAAAGAAGAAGGCTCTAAAAAGAAAAGATCTGGAAAATGGAAGAACAAAAGCAGTGACAGTGTTGACATTGAAGATCAAGAAGAGAAAATGGTAAAACAGGAATGTATAAAAGTTGAAAATCAGGCACATGATTATAAGGAGAATCCTGAAGTAGACAAAGATATAAAATCTCAAATCTGTGAAAAAGAGATGAAAGTAATACTGTAACTCTTCAAGATTCTGCAGTATCTCCAGATTTATTACAAGTTTATGATGATGTATTGAATACTTCTGAGGGAAAAAGTAAAAGTAACAAAGATGCAGAACATTCCTTTTCAAATCCTTCTGTACCAGAATCAAATCTAAGGACTAGAAATGCCAATAAGAGGTTACATAAGCGAGATTCTATAGAAAATAGCATGGAGGAATCTTCAAAAATAGGGACATCAGACATTTCTTTGCTTTCTGAAAAAACTCTTCAAACAGTAGAATGCCAGCACAAGAGAAGTAGGAGGGTGAGGCGATCTAAAGGTTGTGATTGTTGTGGAGAAAAATCACAGCCTCAGGAAAAGTCGTTTACTGAGTTAAGGGATACAGAAAATTATGATGGAAAAGTCAATGAAACAAAAAGACTGATGTAGAAACACCTGTATCTATTTCAGAAACTTCAAAAGCTGATCTGTACTCGGAGGTTAAACTTATAGATGAGCATCATAGTGTGAATTTTCATTTGGATCTCAAGGAAGAGAATGATACTACTAATGATTCATTAATTATATCTGAAACGGAGTTGAAAGAAAATACTGCTCAAAGCTTGCTTCCTTCTGAAATGATAAAGTTTAAAGAAACTTCTCATAGGGATTCTGAGGAAGCATTATCTCTAGATAGCCAGGAGCCATCTAATAAGAAATGTAAAACTATTGACCCAAATTTAGATGTTTCCAAAGATATCTCATTGGAATGTTTTTCTTTGGAGACCAAAGAAGAAAAGTCAGAGGCCACTCCAAAAGAGAAATTGAGTACAGAGAACATTGTTATTGTTGAATCAAATGCAGAATCAAATCCAGAAGCAGTAGATGCTATGGAATTGAACGTAGAAAATGATCAGTCTGGAGCTGGCTGCTCTGAACAAGAGAGTGTCAAAACTGGTATTTCAGAGAAGGAAGTAACAGAGGAAAACAGTGAAAGGATGGATACCCCTGAAACACTGAAAGCCGATGAAGCAGGAACTGAGGAATTTAATTCAGCTCCTGATTATTCGGATAATCCGACACCTGTAGAAGGGAATGCTCAGGTAGAGATCTCTGAACAAATGCCGGTTGGGGAGCTAGGCAGAGGAAGTGATGAATCTGATCCAGGCTCATCTGAAGAAATGAACACTGAAATGAAAAATGGTGACAAAACAGTGGTTGGTGAGGTGACTACTGAATCTGACCACGTCTCTGAAACAGAAGAGGAAGATTTAACTACCACAGCTTCTTTGCCTGTAGAAGCTGAAACAAAGGGGTTAGATATAGAAGTCAATAGCTTTGTTCCCGACACACTTGAGATGATCACGGAAGAAGGAAAGGCTGACCCTAACAAAACTGAAACGAATATTGAACCTGATAAATTGGAGGAAACACAGTTAGATGACAATCAGATGGTAGTGGAAAGTAATGAAAATTTACTGGAAGTTCACCATACTTCAGAGAAAGTAGAGGAGATACCACAACCTCTGACATCTGAAACAGGTGTTTCTGGACTGATCTCAGAAGACAGTAATGCATCTCCTCAAAAATTAAAGGATATTGATCATTTACTCATGTCAGCAAACGAGAGTCCTAGTGGCATGCACACACGTTGTGTGTGGTCTCCTTTGGCTTCTCCATCCACCAGCATTTTAAAGAGAGGACTAAAAAGACCCCAAGAAGATGAAATCTCGTCACCTGTCCACAAGGTAGGGGGATGGAGGCTGAATGCTAATGAGTCCAAGTTTAATTGGGATAGTTTGGCCACATGCTGACACGTAGTGAATGGTAGGGTATTGGGCTTACATGACCATTCATTATGAATATATGCTAGGACAGCGGAAAGGGCAGGCAGAAGGCAAGACGTTGAGAAAAGAGACTGAAACCCTTTAGGTATTCCTTTATTTCAGGACCTAGTGTCTGTTGCTCAGTTGTGCTCGACTCTTTACGACCCCATGGACTGCAGCCTGCCAGGCTCCTCTGTCCATGGGGTTTTCCAGGCAGGTATAATGGAGTGGTTTGCCATTTCCTTCTCTAGGGGATCTTCCTGAACTAGGGATCAAACCTGGGTGCCTTGCACTGCAGGCAGATTCTAACTGAGCTAGCAGGGAAGCCTAACACTTAGCTATAAATTTTTATACAACCGTCACCATTTTTCACATTTTGCAAAACTGATGATCTCTCATGGTAATTTTTTCTCCCTGCTCTTCATATAAATACACAAGGAAACACTTAGAAACCGATAAAGGAGCTTTAGTTAGCACTTAACTGTGTATTGGGACATTATGCTGTTTCATATTTAAGTCTTTATATAAACTTGGACTTTTTCTAATTAAAAATTTCTTTATGCCTTCATTAATTTCTGCATATGATTTCATTTGTAATTAATCTTGTCAATGTCCCCATCTTCTTCACTACATTTTAATTTGTACACATATGGATTACCTATGTATCTGCTTTAGTCTCTGACCCCGTGATTTGTGCATAGTTTAGAAAGGAAAAGTTGCATGTGCTTTACATAGTTCCACTTGTCCTCTATAGCTAGCTATTTTATAAAGGTACTGTGTGAGCATTCCTTAATTTTGAAATTGGACCTACCATTTACTGTGGAATATATGTGTTTATGTATACATGCATGTAAATATAGATAAAGTCATACTGAAATGTAATTTTGCCTTTAGCCAGCACATTGTGAAACCTTTCCCAAAATATACTAAAAATTTTTATATTGAGTTCAAAGATTAGTTCTTAGGAAGACTTAACACTTGAGGGTTTTTGGTTTGGTCTTGCTTTGCTTTTGAGTCTTTTACCTTTTTTTTTTAATCTTATGTTTAAATAGGCCATAGAAGTTCTTGAAAAATTTATGAAGATGAAATAATGTCTTCAGTATACTTTAGATTGTTAATGCCAGTTAACTATAGCCATGTTTTGTTTGATAGTAGCTCATGTTTAATTTTTATTTACATATGATAGTTTTCTATAGCAGATACTTAGAAAAAGTTCCCAATATTTTGGGAATAAGATATTTATATACATATTATGGTTTTACATGCTCCGTTGAATACTTTTATCAGATAGCTGAGTAACTGAATAAAGAGTTTAGAAAAGGCCAAAATAACTTCAAGCTGGGCTAAGCTTTTGTTTTTGTTTTAACAAAAAATCCCACCCCATTGCTGTGACTGTTACCCTTAAAGAATTAAGGTATACCAGAGGCCCGCTAATACTGTCTCTGCCTCTTTACCTCGTTCTTTATGGTCTGTAGTGAGCATAGGAAGTTAGTAGAAATTTCTATACTTTGAACTGTCACATGCAGTTTCATCAAGTTTCTGCTACTATCCTTTCATTCTCCTTGTTGCTGTACTTTGTAGACAGTTTAGACCATGGATACTTGGAATGACCCTTGGTCTTGAGTAATATTTGTGAAAACAATCACCAGTAACAACTGCAAGTATGTGCAATTGTCTTCTAGTGAGATAAATTAGGCCTCTAAACATATATGCTATTTTTGGCTGACCTTATAATGAGAATTTATGGTATTTTTAAAAACTTTTTAAAAATAAAAACATGACTTAAATGTTTTCAGGTTCGCCGTGTCTCCTTTGCAGATCCTATATACCAAGCAGGATTGGCAGATGACATTGATAGGCGATGCTCTATTGTTAGGTGCCATTCTTCAAATAGTTCTCTCATGGTAAAAAGTGTTAGAACTTCACCTACTGTGCAATCTAAGGTAAGCTGTAGGCTTTAAAAAGTACATGTGCAAACACAGAATTGCATTGGGTAATTTGTCTTTTTAAGAAACAAAACGTACTTCATTTGGATATGTTTTTCTTTTGTCTGCTTACTTGGTAAGCAGACGTGAAGAGAAGAGGTGGTAAGAAGCATTGATGAGCCAGCCAGTAATTGATCCAGTAGTAGTATTATTACATTTTACATTTTCTGAAAATTGTAAGATATGACTGCAGTCTGTCAGTTGTAAAAATAAACTTGTAAATCTAGGGTTCTGAGTTTTTTTCTCCTTTCTTCTGTCTAGCATAATACCACTTCAGCCAAAGGATTTCTGTCCCCAGGATCACGTAACTCTAAATTTAAGAGCTCAAAGAAGTGTTTAGTAAGAAGTGCTTTAGTTTTCATGCAACTTTATATTTTCATGTTCAGTTAGGTGACCTCTGTTTAACAGCTTTTGAAATTTATTCTAAGATTGCAGAAATGGCTAAGGAATCTGTGCCATGCCCAACAGAAAGTGTTTACCCTGCTTTGGTGAACTGTGTAGCACCAGTTGAAATCATTTTACCTCAGATTACATCCAACATGTGGTAAGTGGTTATTGATCTCTGGCCTATACCTAGAGATGCCGCTTTGTTAACAGGGATATTTAAATGATCAGGGTTCTCATGTTTAGAATTGATTTATCCATACTTTAACACATTTTATTTTAGAAGTAAATGAAAATACAGCTGGGAAGATGGTTGAGATACGGCAGTAATAGAAGTATTGAATGGATGGTCTTGCTTGAGCCAGGCATATACATCAGATTCAAATTTTTTAAATGCACGTATGTCTATCCTCTGTGGGATAGGTGTGTCTATGTAAATTTTGTTATGATTGAGCTTAAATCAGGAAATTCAATTGGATAGGCCCTTACAAATAGAAAATACAAAACTTTGTGACATTTTTCCTGTTTCTCTTATCTCTTTAGGGCAAGAGGACTGGGACAGCTCATTAGAGCCAAGAATATAAAAACAATTGGCGATTTGAGTACCCTTACAGCATCTGAAATAAAAACTCTTCCTATCCGTTCTCCAAAAGTGTCTAACGTAAAAAAGGCTCTCAGAATGTATCATGAGCAGCAGGTAAAGACGTAGATGTTAAATTGCATATGAGTAAATGATGAAACAGTACAACTCCAAAAGTTTGCATTTCAAGTATTCTTGCTTTAAAAGCTCATCTTATATGATGCCTTAACTTTTCCCCTGCAGTCAAGAGTAGCTTAAAAGGTTGATTTATAATTCCACAGAGAAGTTTACTTATTTATTTTTTATTTATTGTGTATTACACCTCTTTATTCTTTGAACTCTAGCTCGTCTTTTATATCTACCAAATAAGTGATTGGTTTCCTGGCTGCCATTTCTAAAACCTAGATGTTCAAATCTAAACATTTGCCCCTCAAAAATCTTGCAGATTTGTGGTTAACAGTATTTTGATTTTGATATCCAAAGCAGTTGTGATCAATTTTTTTTTTAACCTGTTCTTCCCATCAACTTTTAACACACAGACATTTCAGGTTATGGACATTTCTTAAGATTCTTATGAAAACCAAGATTCTTTTCCCTCTAAAAATACGTATGGAAAATTTTGTATATCATTTCAGAAGAATTTACAGACTCTTCTGAAAGCCGTTCAGAAACCTTCATCAATAGGCAAAACTGAATAAATAGAAAGTGGAGTATGTTAAGAGTGAAAAGGGTGTTCTGTTAGAATTTCTGAGATTGGAGTTTGCAGGCTACTGAAGACTTCAGTATTCTTAAAAGTCCTTGATTTATTACTAGTTTTGTTTGATCTTTTAAAACATTTAACCAGTTCAAGAAAAACAAAAACTATTAGTAATTTCCATTTTTGTAAGATGAAGCACTGAAACTGCTTTATTGAGGTATAGCCACATACCATAAAATTCGCCCACCGAAAGCACACAAGTGGTTTTTAGTACAGTCACAAAGTACCACAGCCTTCACCAAGACCTAATTTTAGAACATTTTTTATTCTTTTAAAAAATGGAATAACCTCTCTACTCATTCATCAGTCACTGCATTTCCACCCCCAAGGCAACTATTAATTTTGTCTCTCCTATTGTGGACATTTCATAAAAGATGAGTTCTTATACCCTGTATATAGTCTTTTGTGATTGGTTTCTTTAAATAACCAAGCATAGTGTTTTCAAAGTTCACAAGTATTAGTACTTCTTTCCTCTTTATGGTTAAATAGTAGGTTGGTGCAAAAGTAATTGTGGTTTCAGACCTTGAATTTTAAATCATTATATGAATAACTAGGTTCAAACACATCCTTTTTAATCAAAATAGGAACCATTATAGTCAACACATTTTTCCCGATGAGAAATATTTGTTTATTCTTGTGTAAATCTGTCCTTTGAGAGTCGATGAACCTCTTGAAAGTAGTTTCTGCCTACTGCTGGTTGTGGAAGTGTTTTCCCTGAAAAAAGTTGTTGAGATGCTTGAAGACGTGATAGTTGGTTGGCGATAGGTCAGGTGAATATGGAAGATGAGGCAAAACTTGTAGCCAAGTTGTTCATTCAGTTAAAGTGTTGGTTGTGAGACATGCGGTTAGACGTTACTATGGAGAAGAACTGGGGTTATTCCGTTAACCAGTGTCAGCTGCGGGCGTTGCACTTGTCGCTATACCCCATCGATTTGCTAGGCATACTTCTCAGATGTAATGGTTTCGCCAGGATTCAGAAAGCTGTAGTGGATCAGTGGGCTGCGGACCACCAGATGGTGACCATGACCATTTTCTGGTACAGTTTTGTCTCTGGGAAGTGCTTTGGAGCTTCTCAGCCCAGCCACTGAGCTGTTCATTGCTGGTTGTCATACAAAATCCCCTTTTCATTGCATGTCACAATCTGAGAAATGTTTTGTTGTTAACATGTATAATAAGAGATGACAGCACTTCAAAATGATGATTTTTTTGATTTGCAGTCAGCTCGTGAGGCACCCACTCACTTATCAAGCCTTTGTACCTTTCCAGTTTGCTTCACACACGGAGCAACTGTAGAATGGTCGATATTGAGTTCTTGGGCAACTTCTCTTGTAGCTGTAAGAGGATCAGCTTTGATGATGGCTCTCAGTTGCTCTTTGTCAACTTGGAATGATCAGCCACTATACTTCTCATCTTCAAGGCTCTTGTCTCCTTTTCAAAGCTTCTTGAATTACTGTATGTTCATGAGCAGTTCCTGGGCCAAGTGTGTTGTTGATGTTGCAGGTTGACTGCTCTTTTTGTGACTCATTTTGAACTCAAATAAGAAAATTGCTCACACTTGTTTTTTGTATAATATCATTTCCATAGTCTTAAATAAATACAAATAGCAAGTAATAAGTCTTTAGCAAAAACACATAAAGCAAGAAATGCTCATTAAAATGATGTATAACATAACCACATTTATTTTGGAATGTATTTCAATATCACATGATGAATTTCAACAGTGTGAAAACTAGAAGTACATTTGCACCAACCTAATAATACCTTATTCTATGACTGTGCAGCATTTTGGTTATCCATTCATCATTTATTGAACATTTGGGTTGTTTACACCCTTTTCTCTTACAAATGTGCTGTTATGTACATTCATATACAGGTTTTTGTGTGGACATGTTTTTTTGTTTTTTCCTTGGGTGTATCTGTAACAGAATCTAATTGCTGGGCCGTATGGGAGCTCTGGCTTCCCTGGTGGCTCAGCGGTAAAGAATACGCCTGCCAAATGCAGGAGATGCCAGTTAGATCCCTGAGTCAGGAAGATCCCTTGGAGAAGGACAAAGCAACCCACTCTAGTTTTCTTGCTTGGGAAATCCCATGAATAGAGCAATCTGGGGGCTGTAGTCCATGGAGTGGCCAAAAGAGTCAGTTGTTTATAGAGACTAAACAACCCCCAGTGATTTTAAGCAGCTAAGTATAACTCCTTAATTTTATTCTCCAGATTACAAATATTGCAGGTAGTGTCCCTTCACATTTTTATAAACCTAAGTTGGGGGAATGATTAAAAAGTTGATGGACAGGTGTTGAGGAAGGGGGAGTTTAAATTTGATAAATTTTAAGTCATTGAATTCAGGGATCTTTCTTTTTGGATGAAATTATTAGTCCACGGAGTTGCAAAGAGTTGGACGTGATCTAATGACTAAACAGCAAAAACTTTAACAATCTGAAAGTAGCATTTTCTCAATCAGCAATCAATAAGCCCTGTTGCCAGACCTTTGAAAATTGTGTTCTTTTTTAAAAAGTCCATATATTTAAGCTTGAAAATGTCTGCCTTAGAACATGTTTCCCATGTTCCCAAACCTGGAGAATAAAATGTAATTTTTCTTGGCTACCACGGCTATATTTCTGGACAAATTCATTAAGAAATAATATAAATTCCTTAACCATCTCTTTGAAAAAACACTACATAGTTTGTTTTTGTATTAGTAGAACCATGGGTTCTTAACAATATTAGCTAGACTGTAAAACATAGTATGTCAGATTCTTTTCCAGTATTAGTGGTTTTATTATTATTAGTCTTGTTAAAAATAACTCAGTTTGTCACTTTTGTTTTTATTTTTACTTATCTTAATGCATAAATCAAGGTGAAGTCCCGTGGATTAGAAGAGATTCCAGTTTTTGATATTTCTGAAAAAACAATAAATGGAATGGAAAATAAATCTGTCTCTCCTGATGAAGAAAGACTTGCCTCAGGTAAATTTTAACAAAACGGGACAGTTTTATAAGATTGGTTGACTTTATTGAAGAAATATTTTGTTACTCTTTTAGTTCTAATTTGAGCATGCTTTGTGGAATTTTTGTGTGATAGTTGTCAAATACATGAAAAAATAATTGATGACTTCAAGTATATCCAGTTGCTTTTTTCTAATTGACAACTTTTATTCTATGAAGATCTAAAATCAGGATATAAACTAAACTCTGCGATCCAGTTATGTTCATGAAAATGAAGTAGTCAGGATTTCTTTAGTGGCACAGAATAAGCTATGGTGATTTTTCTGTAGCCTCACTCTCTTGACCTTGAGCAGGGTCTACCTCATTGTGCACTCTTAATTTGAAACCTAGGCACTTAAATTTTTATTAACTTAGAAGGAGATGCAAGTTAAGATGTATCTGGAATAGATTTTAACTGTGCTATTTTATTCTCTTTCCTTTAGATTTAATTGATCCTGTTGCTTTAGAAGCTCCGTTATCTAAAAATCTTGTGGCACAGATTAGTGCACTCGCTCTTCAACTAGATTCAGAAGATCTCTATAATTATTCAGGAAGCCAGCTATTTGAAATGCATGAGAAACTTGGTAGCATGGCAAACTCTATAATTAAAAATCTGCAGTCACGTTGGAGGTCACCAGCCCATGAAAATTCTTTTTAGTGTTTTAAGAAAAAAATTGAATTTTTTTTTAAAATCACTGGATTTGTTGACTCATAAAGTAAGTTCTGAAATATAGCACAATTTCGGACTGAATGTTTGCAAAGTTAGTAACTTCAAATGCTAAAGAGCAATAGCTTATTATGTAAGTTAAATTTTGTGAGTGAGAGCAATCTTTCCTGTATAACATATTTTCTTGGCTGCTATGCATAGTTTTTCCAGAACTTAAAGTAGTTTTTACTGAAATGTGAAAACAGAAACTACAAGCAAAAGCATAAATTTTGTTTTACGTACTCATGCATATTTTAATGAAACATTTTATGTAATATACCTCTTCTAAGTAAGAAAAACTGAAAATTTTTATTTGAAGTTTTTGCTTAACTGATGTTTATACTTTCTTTCTTTTTTGGGGGTGCTTGAGGTTTAAGAAATTTGTTCTTGGTAAAACACCCCAAATGAGAGGCAACAAAAGAATTTTTGAAATGTTTTTCACAGACAAAGCAGCTTCATTTGGAAAGCTTTCAAGAAAAATAATCAAAAGTTTCAACTTTGGGGGTTAAATATTAAAGCAGAATTTAGTGATTCCATTCATTTGCATTAGCAAATACTTGTGCAGCAGCATTTGCCTGTGAAAATATACTCTTATGAGATATATACTATTCATTTAAAAATGCACGACTGTTTGTACATTATGTATAGATTTAATCTTTAATTTATGAATTTCAGTCTTCATTAGTTGCATGAGTTTTCTGTGAATACCTTTGTTTAATGGAAACATAATTTTGTATATATTGAATACTGAGATATCAGTATGGATAATAGATGTGCTTCGTGGGATTGCTGCAGATATTTGTAGGATTCTGTATCTACAAATAAAACAACAAAAAGTTTTGTACTTAGTTAATAGTTAACCATGAGTTTATTTTCTAAAGTAAGCAGAACAAGTATTAGAAATGAGACAGTGTTACATGACAACCTTGCTATTCATTCCCATAACCTTTTTTTTTTTCTTTTGGTTTGAAAGAGGGGATCAGCGACTAGAAATAGTGCCTCGTTACATTTCTCTTTAATGAGGAGTTAGCTTGAGTATTTTCATTATAACTTGGATCATAAGAAACCTAGAGCTTATCTGCTCTTTCCACCTATACCTAAAGCAAACTTGGGAGAAATCTGAAAACTGTTCTTTAAAATATGTATGTTTTATTCAGTTTAAAAAAATAGGGTGTATGTAATTAAAACATTTCTAGTTTCACCAACTGGTATTAGTGCCTACCTTTCCCATATTTGTTTCATCTTTTTAACAAATATCTCACGTGTTTTCTAAATAGAATGAGTAATCTCAGTTTTAGACTTAATTCAGAAGTAACCCCTACTTGAAAAGGGAAGCATGGAAAGTTTAATCCTTGTGTCTTGGTTAGCTTTATATTCAGAAGGGGACTGCCACCTAGTCACGATAAAAGTTGGTTTCATTTTCATGATCCATTATCATTACATTGTAAATATTTTGGGGGTCTAAGTTTGGTATTTATATGCTGAGGATGGTTTTAAAAGAAAATCTGGGACCATTGAACCTGAAGGATTGTAGCTTGAATTTAAACACTTATAATTTGGCTTAATTTGTTTGTCATTTATTCCCCAAGTTCTAGTTGAATAAATAGGCATGTTTTGATTGAACAGGTGTTAGTAGAAGGTATATGTATGTTGAGAGGAACCAGAATTAACTCATTTTGTGACCTATCTTAATATTTGTGTGAGCTAAACTTACTTGCTGGTGGACTAAAGTTCCTGGAAAGGTGAACAGTATAGCAAAAAATGTGACCAAAATGAATACCATTTACTTAAATCACAAGTTTGATGCAAGTGCAGATACTAATTTTAGAACATCCTAGTTTAACAAGGATATATTCTAAAATATTTAAAAACCAATTTGCTAAATCTTCAGTTGTTGATATAGTTATGTGTTTATTTAGGCTTCTTATTTTCAATATTCTTGCCTTAAAATTTTCTGCAGATTCTTTTCCTGAGTGTTTCTGGAAGAGCAAAAAGCATTAATATTCCATGATCAGCTCCAGTGTGTGTCTTTTTACCATTAAAGTGAAATAAGTTTTTTCAAATAATTTCTAATGGTTAATAAAACATGAGAAACATTACTAAGAACACTCATGTCATTTTTAATTTTATGCATTTATAAAGAATATAGTTGCATGTAGAACCATAGTATAATTTTTCATGTTCAAAAATGAATTTCCATTATTTCAGTGAGCACATAATTAAAGATGTTCTGCAGTTTGAACAAGTTTGAAAGCCACTGTTAAATAGTGGAGAGCTTTTGCTCTACTTTGTCTTTTATAGGATGATTTAGGTTAATAATGCAGTAGGGCAACAGTCAAAAATAAGATTTGAATATGAATTTCCCATGATTCTGTTTATATGCAGGTTGGTAATAGTCGGGGTTTTTTATATTTAAGAATCATAAAAATGTCAAGAAAATTCAGTTATGTTTTGACTAAAGGTTGGAGGGAAGACAAGAAAATTGGGAAAACTGGGAGGGTGTGTGGAAAATACACAAGTAGAGTTTTGTTTTGATTTTTAAAGAGATGAGTAGTTGTTGAAATTTAACAAAAGATGTGAAAACTCATTTTCTTTTAATGCCATTCCTTCCGACTTTGACTTTATAATCCACTAAGAAAAGCCTAGTTTTTATCTAGTATTCTTCATTACTGATTTTCTGGGAGATTATTTGTGAGCCAGGGTTAGAGGTCGTAAAAAAAGCAGTTGTTAATGTTATTAGACTGGGGTTTGAGTCAGGGGAGTTAGCTGCCTGCTTGTTATTATAACACATGTCTGTTTTATCCCTAAGCCATTAGAAAGGTCTTATACTTTGTATATAAACATTAGAGTGAAGTCCTGACTTTTAATACAGTGCTTCTCAAACCTGCATGTATTTGTTAAAATGCAGATTCTGATTCAGTAGGTATGTGATGAGAGCCTAATAGTTCATTTCTAAGAATTCCCATGTGATCCATACAAATGTGTACTGCATTTGTGGTCCTAAGTCTTAAGAGGCTTTAAGATGCAAATTAGCTTTTGGTAACCCAGGCAGATTTATATCCTTAAAATTATTGCCACAAAATATAACTACTAGTCTTTTTTTAAGAAACCTTTTCAGATGTATGAATTGAGGATTCTGACTGGTCTTGAAGGCTTCATATTAAAGTTAAAAAATAAAATTGTTAAAGGTAGAATTTTGCCTAATATGGGGTCTTTTAATATAGAAGATAAGTATTTTATGTTAGCAAGAACCTGATTAAGCAGTTGAGACAAGGTGGAGTCTTACAGGTATATATGAATTATGTTCTGACTTTTTTTTTGTTAATATAAAGGTAAATTTTCATAATATTAGAGATGAATTTAGTCTCTAAATCTTGCCTTCTAGCTTATAGGACTTCATTATTTTATTAGTAAACATTGAAAATAGGCTACCCCTGACAAAGGTTAATTTGGCAGTGAAGTTAGCAGTGCTGTAATAAGTCCATTCTGACAAGTATGTCTTGATATTCAGTTTACCTCTGGTGAGTGCTGTGTCAGCATATGATGGAACCTTCCTATTTTGTTGTAAAATGGAGTTGAAAGAGTTGAGTAGTCTGATCTTCAAAAATGAAGGTTTTTTTGGCATTCTTTTAAGATGATATTTTCCTTCGTGTTTATTAAAAACGAATACTTTTATTGTAAGAACTGCCCTCATCTAAAGCACTTAATTCAGAGGTAATAGGTTTTAAAAACTGATTATCAAAATTTATTGATTGATCAATCTGTAAAACAAATCTGGTCTTTTTGGTTTTTCATGGCCCAGTTAATTGTGTCTATTATATGCCAGGTTTTGTATATTGCTCTTTGAAAGTTCCATTAAAATCTGAGTCATTTTGATTTGAAGATCTGTAAATTAGATCTGTAGCCTAATAGAATTATGAGTGTTCATTTAGTTCTTGGAATAGAATGTTAAATTTTACAGTGTGATCTTTACCATTTTTTTTTCTTTCTGTGCCAAGCCTTTCACCAAAGAACAGTTAAAACTAAGTGCCAAGCTGTAAATGCTTACTCCCCTGAAATATGCCATTAGAATAAAAGTTAACTTCTCCATTTACCTGTAATTATAAAATTAAAGACAGTATTTTAAATTGATGTCACATGGAAGAAAAGAACCTCCGTTGCTTTTGGTTTTCTACCTGTAATAGAGGGAACAATATCTTTATGCCACAGTGTACCATTTTATAATTGGATGAAACTAAGCTTATCAGCAAATTTACATGTTGATTGAGATTGATGCACTGATAAATGAAGAGAAAAGAAAGATCAGTTGAAATAACAATAAAGAATTAGGCCATTAAGTATAGAGAAACAATTATCTTTATATTTTGAAAGTAGCTGACAGCCAGTGGTCCCTGAGTTATTCTATATATATAATACAGTATCATAAGTTTATTAATCCCTTGGGTAATTATTTAGAAATATTTTATACTCCACCTCCCATCGGTAGGTAATTCCAACGAAAGACTTCTTAAATGGATGAACTGCATACAAGTAGAAAGCTCACTTTCAAAATAGTGTTATGAAACTGAAAATGGAATGTAGAATAATAGCTGTTTTGATACTTAATTGAATAATAGGTGTCTGAAGAATTTTTTATTGAATGGAAATTTTCTAGGAAAAATGGATTAATAGTTGATTTTGATAATAGGAAACAAAAGACAGCAGTCTTTAATAAGTTTTTAAAGAGCAGGGAGGGATTGACAAACTATAGCGTGACACTTCTTTTTACATTTAAGGAACTAAGAATGAATTTTGTTTTCTAGTGGTTGAAAAGAAAATATTTTTGACAATGCATAAAATTGTTTTGTTGATAAATCAGGGACACAGCCTTGCTTATTTACGTGTTTGGCTGCTTTCCTGCTATCCTGGCAGAATTGAGTAGTCTGAAGATTGGGTGGCCTGTAATAATGAATTTAATTACATATTTACTACTCGCTGACCCTTAAATTGTGCCAGTCCTTGACATATGCAGTTATTTTGTTCATATATGTCATGTCGTCAGTTTGGTTACTTCTGCCTGGCAGAATAGGGTTTTTAAAATTTAATTTCTATATCCATTATTTATATTTTATTTTATAAAATGAGTTCTCCTGATTTCATTTATGTCTTACTGTTGCTTAACTAGTATTTTTAGGTATACCTTTTTCTCCTTAAATTCTTAAAACATTATTATGTATTTGCCATGGATATTAAGGGACGTGATATGTGAAGGAAAGGCATCTGGCACTAATTGGTTAAATCACACCTGTAAAACAAATCGGGTTTGGGGAGGGCGGCGGCGGTTGGGAGTTTGCTTTCTGTGTTGGTGAGTAATCAATTACTTTCAATCTTAAACACTACCTCTTGTGGATAGACTTGACTAATATGCACTTAGAAGAGGACTGAGAGAAGCCAAATCAGTCATTTATTAGCCCTATAATATTTTTGTTTTCATCACTTGATGAATTCTAAGAGAGCTTAGTTTTACATTCAAAAAGTATTTATATTTGATAAGTCGAATGATTTAAGTGGAAACTTAACAGAAGTATGTGTTCATTCCTTGATTACCTATACTAGTAGATGGGAAATAAGGGTACAGTCAGTTTTGTTTAATGTTTATACAATGTTTGAAGCAGGTACACTTAAAGTTGTATTTTCAGGTTCATTATAACTGGTTGAAGGAGAGAGAATCTGTGTCTGATCCACAGTAAAGCTTTCATGATCTGTTGAGAGTTGACTGTTCTCACTTGCCAAGCGAAACTGGATATTGAAACATTTTTAAAGAAATGCACTTTAATCTGAAATAAAATTTAAAAAGAAAAAAGTAAATTCTGGTACTTGTTTTTTTTTGGTGTTTGGGTTTTTAATTTTTTGTTTGTTTGTTTCAATGAGGCCTCCTGAAATTAAATGGTTCAGACACCAGCCAAAAATGAGTATTGTATTCCTTCATGATGAGATGAACCATTCATATTCTTGCCCTCATTTCAAGGGTTCCACACACTTCTAAAATTCATACTTTAAAAAATATTGAAGTATAGTTGATTTATAATATTGTGCTAATTTCAGGTATACAGCAAGGTGGTTCAGTTTTATATATTTTATTTCAGATTGTTTCCATTATAGGTTATTAGAAAATACTGAATATTGTTTCCTGTGTTACACAGTAAATCTTTGTTGCTTATCTGTTTTATGTATAGGAGTGTTTATCTGTTAATCCTATACTTAAAAGTTTATCCCCCTTCCTCCTTTCCCTCTTTGGTAACCATACGTTTGTTTTCTATGAGTCTGTTTTTTTAGAGATTAATTTGTATTTTATAGATTCTGCATGCAAGATGATATTTGACTGATATTTCCTAGGTCAATCCATGTTCTTTCAAATGACAATGTTACATTCTTTATTATGGCTAATATTGTATGTGATTTATATATGTATATATATTTACACACTACCTGATGATAGGTTTGATTTGGCGTTTCTCTAATACTTAGTAATTTTGAACATCTTTTCATGTGCCTGTTGATTGGGTGGTGTGGTTTTTTTGGTATTGAGTCGCATGAACTGTTGGTATATTTTGAAACTTAAGCCCTCATAGGTGGCATAATTTCCAAATATATTTCTCCCATTCCGAGGTTGTCTTTTGATTATGTGATAGTTTTCCTTTGATGTTCAAAAACTTAGTTTGATTAGGTTCCTTTTTTTCTTTTATTTTGCTCAGAAGACTGTAAATTCATACTTTTAACTAAGAAAAAGTGTAAGACTTAGTGATGTTGAAAGATACTGTGATTAGTTTACTATGGCTTCTGTAAAAATCAGAAACTGAAAGGCTTAAATAATAGAAATTTATCGTCTTGGTTCTGTAGGCTAGAAGGCTAGAAGTCTGAGATACGGTATCAACAAGGGTTGGTTCCTTCTGAGGGCTGTGAGGAAGGCTATTCCTTGCCTCTTCTTTAGCTTCTTGTGGTTTGCTAGCAATTTTTGTCTTTCCATCACGCCAGTCTTGCCTTCATTTTCACATGTGCTCTTTGCTCTGTGTCTCCAGAAACAAATTAAGGAGCTTAGGAAGAGCAGAATTATTACCGCAGTAAAATAACATGACAGATCTTTTGCATTTTAGTAAAGATACTATGTACACTGAAGCAACAAGCCATTATTGGTTGGCACTCCACTCTTTGCCCATTTAATGTCTTTAACACAAACTGCCAGCCTACTGGATCCAGATGAGGAAGATCCCTTGAAGTTAGGATTGGATCCCACAGCTGTTTCTAAAACTTTATAAGCCAAGCCATAAGGAAAACTTGCTTAACACACTTCTACATTTGTTCATTTTTTAAATTGAAATATAGTTGATTTTCAGTGTTGTGTCTTATGCATTTTTAAGTTTAGTTTTTGTAGTGAAGTCTAGCATAGATTTGCTCTGTTGAAGTTTTTATTTGTAGATCTTAAAACTATGAAATAATGCTCATTCCATCAATGGTGTTTGTTGCAGAATTATAGATTTTATTAGACACTAGTGTAACACCAGTTTATATTGACTATCAGCTTCATAACTTCAGAACTGGACTAGAAATAAAAGTATCAGCAGTTAATAAGCAAGGAAAAGGTGAGTATCTGCCATTTTTAAAAGATGTGTTTAACATATTTAGAATTCTTGATTTAGAAAAGAAATACTGTTAAACATTTTAGTAATGGAGAAAGACTAGGTTGATACAGCAATAATATAACAATGCAGAAACTTTTAAAAATGTCTGTGCTGAAATCATTTTAAAACCCAAAAGAAAATTTTTTAATTATAAAAAGAAAACCTGTGGGTTTAATGTTGTCTCACATTTTATGTGCAAGTCCAGAAAATAGAGGTAAGTCTAGTTTAATCAGATAGATTAATTGTACTAATATACTGGTGAATTATTTAGGTATGTGTACAAACAAATTAAGGGATGGTACAACGGTAAATCATAACAAACTATTAGGCAGTTTGAGAACTCAGAATAGTGGAGAGTCTGAACTGAAATACTAACAAGAGTTGTAGGTTCCGTAGACAGGATTGATGCTTTGAAGTGTCTAAATAGCTTCAACATAGTTGGCTGGGAGCATGCCAGTCCTGCCAGTCCTCTGCACAGTGCCATACATCCAGCCTTCATCAATAGCTTGGACATTGACGATGGCATCTCCATCTTTGAAGGATACCTCATCTGCATCAGCAGCCATATAGTCATACATGGCACGGAAGATTTTCTGTCAGTAAGGACAAACAAGGGAAATGTTAGATTTGCAACAGTTAACCTGAACAGCTAATTTTAAAGTCTCTTATGACACCAAAAATTTAAGTTGTACGAAACAGAATGTGCAACTGCCACCAAAACTAAAAGGACGAACTAGGAGAAAATATTTGCAAATCGTATATCTAATAAGGATTACTATCTGACTCAGATGGTAAAGAGTCTGCCTGTCAATGCAGGAGATTCGGGTTCAATCCCTGGGATCAGGAAGGTCCCCGAAGAAAAATGGGAACCCATTCCAGTATTCTTGCCTAGAGAATTCCATGAACAGAGGAACCTGGTGGGCTACAGTTCATGGGGGTCACAGAGTCAGACATGACTGACTGACTACATACATCTATTCAGATCATTTGCTGAGGATCTGAATTGTCAAAAGGAGATACACCAAGAGCTAACATGCACTTGAAAATACATCATTAGTCACCAGGAAAATATAAAGCTACAATGCAATACCACTACACACTGGAATGATAATCAAAAAAAAGGTATTGGGGGATGTGGAAAAATTGAAATCTTTTATAAACTGCAGATGGAAATGGAAAATGGTGCAGACAGTTTGGAAAACAGTTTGGAAATTTCTCCTATTTTAGATAGTTAACATGTGACCTAGCATTCTACTCCTAGGTATATACCCAAGAGGAATGAACGTATGTCTACACAATAACTTGTATACCCTTTATTCATAATAGCTAAAAACTAGAAACAGCTCAAATGCCCACCAACTGATGAAGGAAACATTTTCATACAATGTAGTAATATTTGCTAATATAAAGGAATGATAAATGATACATGGATAAACCTAAAAATAAAACCAGTCACAGCAGGTCACATATTATATGATTTCATTTATGTCCTAAATAGGCAAACATAGAAATTTCATTAGTGGTTATACTATGGAAAATTCTGCAAGAGGAATACCAGGCCACTTGACCTACGTCTATATGCAGGTCAAGAAGCAACAGTTAGAACTGGACATGAAACAACAGACTGGTTCCAGATAGGAAAAGGAGTACGTCGAGGCTGTATATTGTCACCCACCCTGCTTATGTAACTTATATGCAGAGTACATCATGAGAAACACTGGGCTGGAAGAAGCACAAGCTGGAATCAAGGTTGCCGGGAGAAATATCAATAAGCTCAGATATGCAGATAACATCACCCTTATGGCAGAAAGTGAAGAGGAACTAAAAGGCCTCTTGATGAGAGTGAAAAAGTTGGCTTAAAGCTCAGAAAACAATCATGGCATCCGGTCCCATCACTTCATGGGAAGTGGGAAAACAGTGGAAACAGTGTCAGATTTCATTTTGGGGGCTCCAAAATCACTGCAGATGGTGACTGCAGCCATGAAATAAAAAGACGCTTACTCCTTGGAAGGAAAGTTATGACCAACCTAGATAGCATGTTCAAAGGCAGAGAGACATTACTTTGCCAACAAAGGTCCATCTAGTCAAGGCTGTTTCCAGTGGTCATGTATGGATATGAGAGTTGGACTGTGAAGAAAGCTGAGCATTGAAGAATTGATGCTTTTGAACTGTGGTGTTGGAGAAGACTCTTGAGAGTCCCTTGGACTGCAAGGAGATCCAACCAGTCCATTCTGAAGGAGATCAGCCCTGGGATTTCTTTGGAAGGAATGATGCTAAAGCTGAAACTCCAGTACTTTGGCCACCTCATGCGAAGAGTTGACTCATTGGAAAAGACTCTGATGCTAGGAGGGATTGGGGGCAGAAAGAGAAAGAGATGACAGGATGAGATGGCTGGATGGCATCACCAACTCGATGGACGTGAGTTTGAGTGAACTCCGGGAGTTGGTGATGAACAGGGAGGTCTGGCGTGCTGCGATTCATGGGGTTGCAAAGAATCGTACACGATTGAGCTACTGAACTGAACTGAATGTTTTATTAAAGAAAAAGAATTTGAAAAAAAATCAGCAATAGTGCATATTTCTCTCACTTTGAGAATTTGGGAGCATACCAGAAATAAGTTTTTCTGGAAAGCTAATTTGAACAATGGTGAAAACAAACAATACAGTATGGTGAGAAAGGAAAATGGGGTGTGGCTAATCAAGAGCATAAAGTTTCAGTTAACCAAGATGGATGAATGCTAGAGTTCTGCTGTTCTAGAGACAACTCAACCTTGAATCCATAGTAAATGTACACTGAAAAATAAGAGGGTAGGTAGATCTCATGTTGAGTGTCCTTAAAACAATGAAATTTTTACAAACTGTTACCAATTCAGAGATTCAAATAAAATTTGAAAGTGCCCAAATTTTCTTCATAGGAGCAGCCACTGGTTATTTTGCATGAAACCTACATATTTTTCCCTAGCATGTTTAAACACACAGATTCACATTCAAGGATAGCCCCACACATAAGTCGAATACTATAAACAATACTTGTTCTTTCCATTTGATATAGCTTGGAGGTCTGTTTGTATATAGATTTATTCTGAAGAGAATGTCATATTTTAATAATAACCACAAGTGATTTAGCCATTTCTGTATTTCTAGACAGTTAACTATCACTCTGTATTCGTCCACTAACCCCATTGTGTTTGTCTTTGGGCTGAAAGTAACAGGTCAAAGTTACATGCCTTTTAAGTTTTCTTAAAAGTTTGCTACTATAATAGAATACTTTGTTATGACTTGTATATTTCTGGTTAGTAGTCATGGTGAACCTCTTTTCCTTGGCCATTTTTATTTCTTTTGTTGTAGATGGTTTAGTCATATGCTTCCAGGCCTCATTTTGAAGGCAAGGGGAATAATAATGTCAATGAATTTTGGATACTTTATGTGGTTTTAGATACTAATCTTTTGTTATGTATAATTTCTCCCAGTTTGATATTTCTTTTGTTACAGTCTTTTCCTTTACATTTCTAGATTTTTGAAGTTGCCAAGGAAGATTTTCCCATCTCCAATATTGTAAAAATAATCTTTTTCTGTAGTATTTTACGGTTTTGCTTTTTTCCCTCTGCTTATTTGTAACTCTCTTTGGGTCTGTTTCTGGACTTCACTTGTTTTAAAATCTATTCTCATGATAAATTCATATTTAATTACAATAGCTTTCTAGCATATTTTACTTTTATGGTTAAGTCCTTTCCTATTGTCATTTTCAAAATTTGCTTGATCTTACATCTTTACTCTTTCAAATAAATTTTAGGATTAATGTATAAAATTTTTATAATTATCATACTAGGATTTGATTGAAATTGCCTTGAATTTATGGATTTATTTCTGGAGAAATGACTGCTAGATTCCCTTCCCTCAACTATAAGAGGTTTTAATACTTACAATCTTTATGTCCTTTAGTAAAGATCTTCATACAGATATTGTTCATTTCAATTGTAAAGAATTATAATATGATGAGAACCAGGGTTTTTAAAAAATATTTGTTCATTTATTTGGCTGTACCAGGTCTTAGTTGCAGCATGTGGGATCTAGTTCCCTGACCAGGGATCGAACCTGGGCCGCCTGCACTGGGACCTGAGAGTCTTAACCACAGGACCAGCAGGGAAGTCCCAAGAGATCCAGGGTTTTAAAGTGAGTTTTAAGATAGTCTGGTGAATTGGTGAGCATGATTTGACTTATCTCTTGTACATTTAAGGTATGACTAGATTACATGTGACACGTGCACACACATATACTATGGAAGAATGATTCCAAACAACAGATGCTTTGCTTTAAGATGGTGGGTGGGTCTAATGAGCCCACAATGATTATTTTGCTTTAGTTTTTCTGTGTGTTTTGTGTGTGTCCGTGTGTTTGTTTTTAAATCACTGAATAATGCTCTTTAGTTACGTGAGTTGTTAATGAAGGTTCTCTGATACTTATTACTGTTGCTGCTAAGTTACTTCAGTTGTGTCCGACTCTGTGCGACCCCATAGACAGCAGCCCACCAGGCTTACCCGTCAGGCAAGAACACTGGAGTGGGTTGCCATTTCCTTCTCCAATGCAGGAAAGTGAAAAGTGAAAGTGAAGTCGCTCAGTCATGTCTGACCCTCAGAGACCCCATGGACTGCAGCCCACCAGGCTCCTCCGTCCATGGGATTTTCCAGGCAAGAGTACTAGAGTGGGGTGCCATTGCCTTCTCCAGTTTATTACTGTTAACATTATACAAAATAGAAGTTTTGGTTTAAAAAAAGATCACACCTGTAACCATTATTCCACATATCAAAAAAGAAGGATGACTTGAGTAACTGATGGTTACTTACTCCAGCAGTGGAGGGATGGGATGGGATGGAGGATACCGTTGTCTGCTGGGTAGCAACTGAAGATGATCGTTGCTGTGGGAGCTCTGTGGTTCTTGCATGTTTGTAACCTGAAAGGAAAGGGGAAAATAGGATTAGGAGAAAACCTGACTAGATATCATTTACTCTGTGTTTAGCAACTGAGCAGCAATGTCTTTCCCCCTAATTTAAAAAGAATGATTTCCAAGAAAGGAGGAATGAAAATTAAATAGCTAACTGTGTACCTCCCCACAATTTTAGACTCATTAGAAGAAAACGTCCAGATTTTTTTCTGTTTCTACTCAAAGCATCTCTTACAGTAACATCCAGTGAACTGGCTCCCATGGCTGTCTAGGTCAGGGCCATCCACTTGTACCTGTTGAGGTTGCAGAGAAGAAGACGCCCCCATCACTGTAGGTAGAGAGGTGGGCAGCTTCTGAATGCTCAGACTTCTCCTCACCACCACTGATGCTCAGCCCACTGGCTGATCGAGACTGCTCCCGGCTCCGGCGCTGAGCTTGTGCTGAAGGAGGTAAGATCCATCAGAGAGCAGGCAGAAATGAAATTTTCCTAGCAGTAATCCCTAATGGTAATTGAATCTCAGTTGGTTTTTGTCCATTATCAAACAGTTTTTAGTAGATTTCCATGGATTAAACCCTCAAAACTCTATAATACAAGGTGGTCCTCATTTTCCAGTTGAGAGTTTAATCACCCAAGGTCCCCTAACCATTCAGTGGTGTTGCCAGGCTTCCAATCCCTGAGTCTGTCCTTGACCACTGTGTTTCTTCCCTCTAGCCTGCTCATTTTCCTGGCTCACCAAAACAAATAGGTAGTAATGTTCATATTCAAATTCCACCTTTAAGCTTCTCCAGAAAGTTCCCCTGATTTCCAAATTTATTTACATGCCTTCTCTGTTTCCACAGTCTGTGTAAGACTGTGTGAAGACCTTTAAAATTGTTCATGTCAGGGTATAACTACTGATTTACTGGTCTCTCTTCAGACTAGAGCATAAATAAAATAAGTATTATTTTACTTTGAACATGAATAAAGGGTATGAAGGCATGTGGCCTCTTGTTGAATGACTATCTTCCTTGACATAAGGGAGTTCAGAAAGTTGCTAAAAGTCAACTCCGTTTTTTTCCTTTACTTATGTATTTTATTGTCATTATTTCTCCAACAGAAAAATTTACTACCTATTTTTCTTTAGGAAAAAAATTACAACAGGGACCGAAGGGGACTTACCTTGAGGCAGTGAAACAATCTTTTCCTAATTTGAACTTGTCTAGAAAGTGAGCTTGGCCCACTAGTCAAGGAGATGTTTTCATGCTGAATGAGCAACTCAGGAAATTGAAAGCCCTGGAGGAGACAACTCTGAGCCTAAACACCCCTGGCACTAACCCACTAAATCGTGATGTTTATGTAGTAAGCCTTTTGTAGCATCACATACCATTAATCATGTGTAAGCTTCGGGACTGAATATTGTCTTCTGCTGGATCATAGTCAAAAACTGAGCCAGGATTGGTACGCCAGACACGTAAACCTGAAAGTGAGGTTAAGGGTCAGCACAGGAGTTCTCAGCTTCTTTGATGCAAACTTTGGAGACGGAAATGTGAACCTAAGCAACCACAGGCAGACTGGATACTTTAAAGCTGATTCCCCGCCAGATCCCAGTTACCTGTAATCGTTTCCTGGTCCTGGTCATTCCGTTTCTGTTCCATTTCCACCACTTTCCTCTGAATGCCCCGGTAGCTAATGTCACTGAAGTCCTGCGTGTTCTTCTTCACTCTCTCAGTGATGGGGTCCGTCACTACTGGCGTGAAGCAGCCCTTGTGTTTCTCAAAGTCTTCATGATACTTCACCTGAAATTTCATGAATTCATTTGGTGAAAATAGGATGGTGTGATCATTTACTTTTTCCCTTGTTCCAACAGCCTGCCCACCCCATCTGAGGAGTTCCTGACTCACCGTTGAGATGTGGCGCTGGGTCTCTCTCACCCGTCTCATCTCTGGCGTGTCCAAGACATAGGCAGCTTTGCCTTGTATTTGTTTCCGGAAGCTATCAGAATAAAGTACCTGACAGAGGAGAAACCATGGATGAGGGCAAGTTATGGTACCATTCTAATTCTGAAGTCTCAAGATCTTTCCAACAGATGGAAGTGAAGGGAGCTGGGGAGGGAAGCATGAGTCACCTAAAAATTCCCAGCAAGCCCGTGACAGCAGAACTGCTAGCAAGAGGGTAGATGGGCAGGGCTTGAATGAGATTTGTTTTGACTCTGAAAACATAATTTTCATTTTCAAAGGAGATGGAGCAAAGTATAATTTTGAAAGGAAAGGGAAAAAAGAATCGTTTTGAATTTGCTGGGAATTGTAGCACCAGCACATTGGATGGTATATGGCACTAAGGGTGATATATTTGAAAGAACTATCCTTTAACATAAGTGATAACTTTTTGAAGGGTTTTGTCTAGATTTTATAAACCAGTGTGCTAACACAGAAATCAAAGTCTCAGACATGAAAAACCCAAAATATCAAAGTCAGAATAAAGCATCCATTTTATAGTATTACCTGTTTCATAAAGCATCTTAAAGGATTGCTGAAAACTGAGAATGTTAGGAAGTCAATATGTTACAGTCAGTTATGTAAGACTACCTCAGAGTAAAAAGGAAAAGAAAACATTGGCAATTAACTTGTTATGTCTTAGTACAATCATTTGGAATTTAAAAGCATAGTTGTGTTAATTTTAGTGTGAATTTTCAGTGGGATAAAAAATGCACATTTTTATGGTGTTAAAATGTTATTTTCAAGATGTTGCGTTTCTCTTTTCGTTTTAGTGTGTTTTCCAGTTGAATGAGAAAGACACTTTATGATGTTAAATTGTTATTTTCTAAGTTGTTGCACTACTCCTTTTTAGTCCTGGAGAATACCGAGCTAATGTTTTCTTGGTTGCGTTTAGCTCTCTCCATCTCTGGAGTGACCGGTGTCGGAGTTGCTTTTCTCATATTCTCTTTGTACAACACCTAGAGGAGCCAAGAGAGCATCCAGATATCAGAGAGCAGAAACCCATTCTGAAAACCACCATCTATCTGTTATGGCTCAATTATGTCACACTCTATAACACCCCACAAAGAGAAGCCATTAAAATGTTATGGTATAAAGCAAAAGGTGAAGAAAGAAATCAGTTTGAGCTGGCAGGGTTGGTATGGTTTTTAAGTGGGTAAAGAAGGATTTTAAAAGATTGGTATGGTTTTTAAGTGGGTAAAGAAGGATTTTAAAAGATAAATCTTGGAGGAAACTGAGAGAGAAATTAGTGGTATAACTACGTTTGCCAGGCTTGTTAAAAGTGTCACCATCTCTTTTTCCCTCTCTCAAATACCGAGCTAAAGTTCTCTTGATTGCGTTTGACTCTTTCCATCTCAGGAGTAAAGGGTGTGGGGGTGGCTTTCCCCAGATTCTCTTTGTATAATACCTGTGAGATACAAAGTTGGACCCAAAAGTCACTGGGGGCAGTAGTCAGGCTATTCAATGTAATGCGATTTGGGGGAGAAAAACCCAGGTTTTATCTACTACTATTAGTGAGAACAACTCAAGAAAAAGCTTTAGAAAACAGTTAATGGCAACAGTCAATGTGGTATAACTATGTTTGCCAGGCTTGTTAAAAGTGTCACCATCTCTTTTCCCCTCTCAAATACCGAGCTAAAGTTCTCTTGATTGCGTTTGACTCTTTCCATCTCAGGAGTAAAGGGTGGGGGGTGGCTTTCCCAGATTCTCTTTGTATAATACCTGTGAGATACAAAGTTGGACCCGAAAGTCACTGGGGGGCAGTAGTCAGGCTATTCAATGTAATGCGATTTGGGGAGAAAACCCCAAATCTACTACTATTTTATCTACTACTATTAGTGAGAACAACTCAAGAAAAGCTTTAAAAACAGTTAATGGCAACAGTCAATGTAGTATGTTGTTTAGGGGAGATTCTAAAAAAACTGGCATTTTTTCTCTTTTAACCTGGGATGGAGTTAGGAGCAGGTCAAATGGCAGGGGTTACTTTGCAGAATAAAAGCACTTTTGTTTCTCAAGACAATACCGAGCTAATGTTCTCTTGATTGCGTTTGACTCTCTGCATCTCTGGAGTGACAGGGGTTGGGGTGCCTTTGCCCACATTTTCTTTGTACAAAACCTATGTGAGTCCAATGGATGCAAAAAGAAAAAAAGAATGACAGTTACAAAAGATTAAACAGAACAGATCATTTGTTAGGAGGCTCAGGTTGCTAAACTATTTGGGCAGTAAGATTAGATGGAAAGAAATATGTTTCCAAAGCAAGCTGATAATAGTTACAGCACATTTCCAGAGTAGAACCCTGTCCTGAAATCCTTGCGGCCTAGAAGACATAACTAGTTTTTGTGCCTAGTTCCAGGGCCCAGATGGGAGACCACCTTTACTCTACCACTAATCTATGCATGTCAAGCACCTGACAGACCATCTGTCAGGATTTAGGAGAAGATGCTTGAATACTTAGGAGCAGGCACTTGCATAACACAGAAGGTGGAGGCTGCTCCCTAAATCGGAATGGGAGACTGGACCCTTTGCCACACACATCAGGGAAATGTATCTGTGTTCTACCTCTTGCTTTAATTCAGAACAGCATCATACTTATCAGTAAGTAAAAATGTTTTCAGGAATTACATCACTAATATGGTTAGTCAGTAGGAAACAACAGTAATGCATTGTGAAAAATTCCCAGCCTCCCTGTCACCGGTGTCATTCTTGATGTCACAGAAGATTCGAGCTATGGCATTCAAGAGGAAGAATTCTATCACAGAACTGATTCTCAAAGTTGAGGTCCCTGGACAACAAGGTTAACATCACCTGAGACTTTGTGGAATTGCAAAATGTCTGGCCCCATGCCAGATCTACAGAATGAGAGACTTGAGACTTGGGGTCCCAGTGACCCTGAAGCACATAAAGTCTCAGTAGTCCCCTGTTCCAGTATCGGAGGAACCTCTCTAGTATGTAAGGTAATGTCCCCACACGAACCCCAATCCACAGCAATCTCTTCACATCACAGAACGCAGGCTTACAAAAAATGGCTTACTAAAATTAGCATTTAAAGACCATGATAGACAGAAGAACAGAAAGAACTAAAATTGGTAAAACAAAAAATAGTTCAAATGACACTCCTTTTAAAGTAAATGGACAGTGATTTGGCAAAACCACTACTGGATCTTATGTCGTTATGCCTGAAGGAGAGGACAGGGGTTATTTTTCCCAAGGTCTCTTTGTCCAAATCTGATGGGGTAAATTATAACGTAAAGTCAGCTGCAAAAAAATAAAATCACAATTCTGATGTTCCAGAAAGAATCCTGTCACACCTACTACTCCACTCCTCACTTTTCACAAATACATAAAACAGAGAGACCTTAGGGATAATGGATAGAGAGTTAAGTTTGGGGAGAGAGGAGCAAAGGATGACTTATTAGAAAATCTGTTACTTCCTGATATTAGAACTTTAAAATAATGGATTAAAGCAACATTGTTATTCTGAGGTTAAGTCCAAGAGTAGCCCTAAAGAAGGAAGAAGGATAAATGTGATTAAGATATTCACAAAATTTCAGTTATCTTTAAAAAGTAGGATTAATATGTATTATTTTAAATTATTAAAGAAGTAGTTGTTTTTTGTTTTTTTGTCTTGCCACAAGTACCGAGCTAATATTTTCTTGATTGTGTTTGATTCTCTCCATCTCTGGAGTGACAGGTAAAGGGGTTCCTTTGCCCATGTTTTCTTTGTATAACACCTGTGTGATGAGAAAGCATCCAGAAAAACAACCATAAGTAACATTTGTTGTGAAACTTTAAGGGCGAGTTCAACTTCCCTGTTATCAAATGACACAATAATCCAAGGAGCCAGGAGTTATATGCTGAGAAGATGCCACTAAAAACTTTAACGATAGCCATTCTTGGGATAAGGAGACTGACTTTATCTAGGGTCTTTAGCTGCTGGGGAAAAGCTGTGGAATTACTTTCGCAAATAATCACATGAGGATTTGAGACTGTTAGAATGTGGTTTTGTTGTTATCCAAGCAAACTAAAAGAAAACAGGTTTAAAAACATATTTTTAAATGCCAGATGGAATAGAAGTCAGAATTAGAAAAAGGATCCATAGCAGTACCACAGAAATGAGAAATGTCCTTTTGCTAAGTGAGGTATACTAGAAGCAAAGGGAAGTAGGTTTAAAAGAAGAGAAAATGTTAAGTATCGATTTCTTTATGAGGTTAAATGATATTATCTTCTCCCTTTCTTTCCAAAATACCGAGCTAATGTTCTCTTGATTGAGTTTGACTCTCTGCATCTCTGGAGTGGTGGAGACTGGGATTCCTGTGCCCAGGTTTTCTTTGTATAGCACCTGTGTGATAAAGCATCCAGAACAAAAAGAGCAGTCAACCGCTCTCCCCTTCTTGCAGAGCAGTGGCGAGTAGCAGGGCAGAGAGGAAGAGAATGCGTTAGAGGAAGGAAAATACCAGAAGCTTCTAGGTCCATCCTGTAGGAGCCTAAAGACATCCTTAAAAGCAAGGGAATGCAGGAAGGAGCAGCAAAAACTTGAAAGTTTTGTTGCTGAACTAATCTCTGCAATGCTGAGCAAAGGAGAGCACCATAGAAAGGAACCATGAGCTGCACCCCAAGCTTGTTATGAGGATGGGAGAAAACAGAAAGGGCAGAGACAGAAGGAGAACCAAGGAAGTTATTTTGTTTTGAAAGTATTAATCATAAGGATATTTAGGTTTCATAAACATTGCATGTTTGAAGGTACATACACATAGATCTTCTTTTGTTGACTTTCAAAAGAAGTCAAATTTTTAGTTTGGGTGAAATATTGGGAGGAATTATACTTGAGGCAAATGGAGAACAGTGACAAAATGCTAAAAGAACTTGAAAGTATCTATACAAATACCAGTAGAGATCAAAAAGGTTAGAATAGGAAATAAGGCCAACAGTTCATATTTATCTACAGAACAAATTTTTGTAAACTCTACATTCAAAGTTGCCAAAGCAGGATGAATGTGGAGGCTTAGACAGTGGGTATGTTATGTTTTTAAAAGGTTGGAAAGTAATATTGAACATTTTTTAAGTGATATTAATGTTTAACCAAACTGGGGAAACTGATTTCACAGGAAATGGCAGCATTAAGTTGGGAACAAGACATGTCAAAGTTTTTACTGGAATAAGTTGATTAAGTTTTAAGATATAGCCATTAATCTTTTTTAAACAGGATTTTAAATTAGTTAAAAGGTTTTTTTGTTTGTTTTTTAAATACCGAACTAAAGTTTTCTTGATTGTGTTTGACTCTCTCCATCTCTGGAGTGATGGGAATTGGAATCCCTTTCCCGATGTTTTCTTTGTATAACACCTGTACAACATAAGAAAGCATCCAGAAAAGAACAAGAGCAGTCAAAACAGCCCTTTCATCTATCATTTAGGGAGCCTATGAAACACAGACATCACACAGGAAAGACAAATTCACCAAGTCAACCTGTCTTTTCTAGTACAGGTCTGGATGAGAACATGTTCCACATTTCCTTGGCTAAAGGGCCAGTGTATTTGATATTCAGTTTTAATGCCAACATGTTAAATGTTGATTTTTCTGTGTTAAAACTTAAGAAAAATTATTTCATAAAAGTACTAAAATGCTTAGTGCACCATAGAAAGGTTATTTTTTAATTGGAGGGCAAATATTCATTTTCCCTACACAGAATATTTGTTTTACAGAATAACATATTTTAAGCCTCAGGTCAAATCTATGCAATATAGGAAACAGGTCTTTGTTGTGTAAATTCAAGTTATACAAGTGGTTGAGTCTAAATACAGAATCTTTAAAGGTTCTATGCACTACTGGACAATTTTGCCTAAATGCAACCTATGTAAACATTAACACAAATGGTTACTTAAAGGAAGAAATTGTCCAGGATCATCAGGATCATTAACATCTCAAATAGATATAAACAATGATATACTTACTCTAACATAGATGAAAATAATTTTTAAATAACTTTGAAAATTAATGTAAACCTTTCCAAAAGAAGGAATAATAACAACAAACCTATAGGGAAACAGTAAATATAACATTCCAAAAATATCAATTTATACTGAAAATTCAATAAAATCAAAAGATTGTTAGTGAATAGTGATTACAAACAAAACAAAACACAAAAACAGTGGGCCCAAAGAAAGTTACTGATGTTATCTGGAAGTTTGATTCCTTCACATAATTATTTCAATGAACAATTAAACATTTTGGATGAAACCTCTCCCTACTGCTCTACTCCTTCCCCCAAAAAGAATCCAGCTAAATTTTCCTAATGACATTGGATTCTCCATCTCAGGCATAAGTGAATCTAAGATACTTATATAAAAGCTTCACAGATTATTGAGTATTATAGTTTTCAACAAAAATATTAAGAAAAACTCATCTAATTCAAATATTTTTTTAAAAATCAGAAGGTTTGGATTTCTATTGATGGAATGTCTTGTTTGGAACAAGTATCAAGATTCCTTTGGGTTCTCTGTTAAGGTAATCCCTGTCCTCAGCAAGGGCCATTATTTCTACATGGGGCCTCAAGTCCTGTGTCTTTTCTTACAGTGCTAACCCAGCCACATTAAATAAAAATAGTTCTAAGTAAATAAAAGCTATATAGTACTGAGGGGGGGTGGTTTGGATATCAATTAACTTCAAAAGTCCTATAAAACATGGAAAGGAACCTGTGAAAAGTTGTAAAGGACTGTTATAGGAAGTATAAAATGTTAGAATCAAATGGTGAGTAAGAGATCTAGAAAAAGGAAAAATTCAGTTGATGAGTTTTGTTGTGTGTGTTTTTTTTTTAAGAATTTGTTAAACTGATTATTTTATAGGGACTAAAAGGAGTTTTGATAGAAAGGTATTATTTTTTAATGCAAAGTTAAAGGAGCTTTCTCCCAAATACCGAGCTAAAGTTCTCCTGGTTGCGCTTGACCCGCTCCATCTCAGGGGTGACAGGGAGGGGAGTCCCCTTGCTCAAGTTCTCTTTGTACAGAATCTGTGTGTATAAAACCAACAATCAGATCAGCCTGGATCCACTGTTTAGGTAGACTTAGCTTTTAAGGTAGGCTCTAAAAGTATTTTTGCTTGTTTTGTTTTCCTAATGACATAAAATAGGCCTAAATAAATTTAAGAAATAGAACAAGTACAGATTACCTTTGGACATTTCATCACAAACAGTATGAAGTCTGTCTCATACAAAAAAGTGGCATTAATATCCACAGAACTTTCAGATTATAGGAAGGAGTCACTTACTGGATTTGCCAAAATTTTCATTGAGATTTTCTGTAAGATATTACCAAAAACCCAAATGAACTTTTTGGCCAATCCCCATACATATATAGGCCTTTTCTCAAAGGCAGGATTAGGATTTACCAAATAGTGCTCAAATTAACTGAAATTCATATGCATAATGAGCTGTTGGTAATTCTCAGGAGACCAAAAAGAAAGGGATTTGGGTAATAAAATAAATAAGTATTAAAAGCTAAATAAATATTAGCTTTCAATGACCCTGAAACTATTCCAAAGAAACCCATTTATATCTCTTGTGATACACAAAAAATAGCTGAGCCAAGTAAACTTGTATTTCCGAGTCACTGTGAACTGCTAAGTTGTCTTTGGAATGAAAATGTTCAAGAATCACATTCTTTTAAACGCTGCAAACAAAGCATACATCAAACAGAGCCATAATAAATACAAATAGAATTCTAGTTAACATTGTCCTTTGAAGGCGTGTTAGATTTTACTTTTGATCTGTGCCACAACAGTTAGAAACATCTACTGTTATTCAAGGATTTGAGGAAGGAAACACTAAGTATTTTAGGTTTTTAAGGAATGTGATCAATAGCTATGTTTTAGGAAAAACAGTTAAAATTTCACACCAGAACTACAATACTAAATTAGATTTGTGTTGAAAACTGAGGTAACATTTGGTGTCATTTTCATTCTATGAATTTAGTATTTTTATAGGAAGAAAATTATATATTGATAATGTGTTAAAAATATTATTTTAAATAAAAATTAAGGGATTTAAAATTTTTCCCCTTAAGAAATACCGAGCTAAAGTTCTCTTGATTGCGTTTGACTCTCTCCATCTCTGGAGTGATAGGTGTTGGGGTTCCTTTCCCCAAATTTTCTTTGTACAAAACCTGTGAGATACAAAAAGCACCCAAAAGACATTCAAAACAGGCACAAAGATCAAGGAAGAGAGAAAACTGGGGGCAGGGGTGTGTGAGGAGGGAGTTTTAGTGAGTTATATTTAGTAAGAATAATACTTTTACTTGTTACTTCACGTTTTAAGGATAAATTCTGCTAATTCTGGGAATGAAAAAGTACAACAGAAAGCACTGAGTTATAGGATATGAATGTGATGAGAAATCTTACATTAATTCTATTTACAGTATTTCAGATCTACGTGGTCACACTGATCAGTCACCAAAAGGGTTAAAATAACATCAGAAAAGTGAGTCATTTTGTGTAAGACTATGTGGTCTTGGTCAGGTGGTAACACACACACCACACACACAAAACTGTTAAGATGTTATTTTTTAAAAGAATGATGGATTATTCTAGTAATTTTTTTAAAAGGGAAGTCAAGTTTCTTAATTGATGTATTTGTAAATACCGAGCTAAAGTTCTCTTGATTGCGTTTGACTCTCTCAATCTCTGGAGTGACAGGGGTTGGAATGCCTGTTCCCAGGTTCTCTTTGTACATAACCTGTAGAAGATAATTGGAATATCTAAAAAAGTGAAATGACCACGAATCCTTCAGATTTACACCTATATGCCAGCTATTTGGTGGAAACTCACAGAAAGAATCTAGCTTTCAAACATGACATTTAGGAATAAGGAAAAAAATGCCACAAATATTTTCTCTCTTCAAAGGTAGTTACTACCTTGACGACTGTACTAAATTGTGGCACTTTTCTTTAGCCAACATTTAGTATCAATACATTCCTAAAATGCATTAAATAGTGCTAATACATTCAACATTGAAAAAACATTAACCATTTCATAACATCTAGTATTAGTCCCTTGAATATAGTAGGTCCACAGTAGGTTATAAATAGGGGGCTTGGTTTAAATTTTTCTAATCATGTGTACTCTTCTTTCAGGGTTATTGAGAATTTTGTTTTGAATTTTCTTCAGGAAATTCCTAACTAGTCTTTAGTCTTGGAGGTGAAGTCACTCAGTCGTGTCCGACTCTTTGCGACCTGGTGGACTGCAGCCGACCAGGCTCCTCCGTTCATGGGATTCTCCAGGCAAGAATACTGGAGTGGTTTGCCATTTCCTTCTCCAGGGGATCTTCCCAACCCAGGGATTGAACCCAGGTCTCCTGCATTGGAGGCAGCCGTTTTAACCTCTGAGCCACCAGAGAAGCCCTTAATGTAGGAGACTTGAATAGTTTATTTTTGCAGGAAGAGCAACTTTGTCTGAAATTTTTACTCAGTGCTGAATCATGTAAAGTAGTGTTTTTGAACAGGGAGAAGTCCAAAGGACTGTGTTAATGAAACAAGTGAGGACCTTCCAGAGCCTTTTGGCATCCTCGTTCTACCGTCCCTCACAGCGTTAACAACTGTCCACCTAAAGGAAGGAGGGAATTAGTGTATGGATTCTATGTTGTACTAGAGCATAGGCTGGGGAGCAACATGGAAAATCTGGGGGTTTGAGTCACAAGTTCGTTCCTAAAATCACTGCCACTAGTGCTAATGTCTATTTTGCTAGGAGACTATTCAAGATCTTTCACAATCTACCATCTTCGAACAAAGTTTTATTTCTTTACTAGGCAAGGCAATGGAACTGATCATGGACCATGGAACGGCAAGAAATTGGCATCAGAGTGGCAAAGGTGATGCGGGCTGGCTTTCCTGGATGAGTGGATGTTGGATGTGCAGTTCTAAATGCAGCTTGTAACCATAGGAGCCAAGGTAGAAGCAGAGAATGCAAAGGGAATGAGGTCTAAAGGATACAGATGACTTGCAAGACAAACAGCCAGTGTTCTCTAATGGAAATTCAATGGGATTGAATGTCCTCCAGTGGCCAAGAAAATCTCAGGTCAAGATCCTCACCTTTTATTGACTACAAACTATTTCCCAAACTTCACACAATCTTTAGTAGCCAGCAACTGCTTAGAAACTGCTTGCGGATGGGAAAGAGTGGCGAGTTGTGTTGGGGGATAGGGTGTGGGCGGAGGGCAGGAGAAATGTGTGCTAAACCTGCTGTCTCAAGTGTGGTGGGTCTCCCAACATATACATAGACACTGTACACAGGAGCCTGAAATTCCTGTTTAGAGAACAGGCTTAAGATACACCTTTGTGGGTAAAATGACAGCCAGCACCTTCAGAACACACAGGGCGAGGGGAGGCTATGTAGACCTCACAAGGCTACCCAGGGTCTCCCCGAGAGGGGAGAATATCCTGAGGTACAGGCATGTACACAGCTTTGTTTTACATTTTATGTTTATATGTTTGTGTAATTAACAAGATCATCTCAGTAACCTTATCACTACTGTCAGCACATTTTAAGGAACTGCACACAGGATGTTTAAACATGAAGCCAAGTCCCTTCTCCTCCCTGATTATGTAAAGACAGAATTTCCCTATCTTGATTTTGCAAACTGCACTGCCTGTCGCAAGGCAGAGAGGGTTGTCCAAGTGGGTAGGAGGAGGAAGGGGTGACGCAGGAAGGGGCTAGCACGGGGAGGGGGCCATTACCGAGCTGATGTGCTTCTGTGTCTGCTTGACGCGCTTCACTTCAGGCAGGTCTGGGATGGGCGTTCCTTGTCCAATCACCTCCTTATACTTCACCTGCAGGTATAAAAATGGGAACATGAGCATGTGTTTGGTTAGTCGCCCCACAGTGTGCAAAGTCACAGTTTAAATAGCACAACCTCTATACTTAGTGGGAATGGGGCCACATTCTGATACTGGGTCAGAGGAGAACCAGGACAAGGACACATGGGTTCTCTCTGATTTCCTTAGGGGTGGGGTCCACACTTAGACTGAAGCCCATTCTCTTCCCTGAGGTCTCTCATGTCTTATGTCACAGTTCATGTGTCCAGGGCAGATACACACGCACCTAGGAAGGGCCATTCTCTGACTCACAAGTGACAAGGAGTCTCTTGATCAAATTTGAGTCAGTCTCCTCTGAATCTTCTTCCAAACTAGGCCTTAACCTTTGGACATCTTTGTACTGCCCAGTTTTAGCAAGAATCCTGCTAAGTCAGTTTAGCCAAAATCTCCCACCCTGGATATGTCATCTTCAATATTTAATCAGATTCCTTACCCTCCAGCCCGGAGGTGAAGTCTGACTATGGCTAAAATGGCAGATCAAGGTAATCTCCCCTTTACCTCCTTTCTTCTTCTGAGTAATTTTCCATCCATTGATCTTTTTCCACCTTCCCATTCTCCCCCATCCCACCCCATCCATCCAGCCCTCATCAAACACTTCTTTCCCTTATATTCAGAATTGAGCTCAGTCCTATACAGAGATCTCTTTTCTTCTATATTGTCCTGAATAAGAATCTTTTTTTTTTACTAAACTACTGTCCAACTCTGGTTCATTTTGACACAGGGCTCTCCATTTTTCACATCTAACAAGCCCTCGTGAAAACTGCCTCAACACTGCATTATGGGATGTCCCTCTTATTTTGGTGACAAAAGCTCTGAGTGCAGTTCGGCCATCAGTGTGGATGATCAAAGGGAGGCAGAAGATATTGGGAATGAGTCCCCAGTGGGTGTCTTTACCGAGCTAATGTGGTCCTGGGTTTGCTTCACTCTCATCATCTCAGGTGTCTTTCCAATCGCCGTTCCTGGTGAGACATCCTCTTTATATAGAACCTGGGTATTCAGAATTAGAACAGTGTTACCAGAAGAAAGGACAACACAACCGTTCCTGGAAAGAGTAGGAAACATGGCTTCTGTGAAAACAAGACACTAGAGAATGTTCTTAGGCAAGTGCTGGAGTGTCTTCTGCATCAGCCCCAGTAACAAACACATAACAACACGCGTCACTTTTCAGACCTGGAGATTTCTTTTAAGATTATCATACTGTATTAATACATAATGAAAAAACCAGAAAATGTTGATTTAAAAACACTCCAGTGTGAAACACAAAATCCACTAAATAAATATAAAGTCAGTCAGTTATTTTGGGGAAGGATAATAAATCACAGTGTCGAAATCCGTCTTCTTGGAGCAAGACAACACGTGTTACTGCCCTGGGATTAAAAGCTCCTTTGTTAGCAGATTTAAGTTGTTATTTCTAATGGTCTCTGGAGTGGTGGTTTTAGAGCAAATTATGGAGAATTTTAACAAATAATTGCTAGCATTAACTGGGGAGGTTAGATGTTAATTGTCTGAATCAGCGTGAGGCTAGTATATTTTTAAAGAAGAGACTGAAAATATTAGGTTAGCATTAAATGGAGAATAAATAGTAAATATACCGAGCTGAAATTCTTTTGATTTTCTTTAACACGCAGTATTTCTGGTGTGTCCTGAACAACTGTAATTTTTCCTTTACTGTTTTTAAGGTCATACTGGTATTGGAGCTATGGAAAAAGAGTAAACATCTTGTTATGAAAAGAGTAAACATCTTGTTAAGATTTCAACATTGTTTTTATATATTTTTAATTGTCCTATATTGTATAAGGGAAGTTAAAACCTTATATATATATTTTTAAATGTATCTGCCACAATAATCATAGATAGCCAATGAGAAATTCACTAAGAATTTTGGAGAGAAACTAAACTTTAAAACCCTAAAGTTTTTTTTTTTTTTTTAATATCTTGCTTAGAATTAACTTGAAAAGATGTCACCACCTGGAAAAGATGGTGACAGTTCATAATCAAAGATAAGTCACTAACGAAGTGTGAGGTGATTTGGGACTGAGATAATAAGGTGAGCCAGAGGAAACAATACACATCTCCTAGGCAGGGGTGGGAGGTGCTGAGGGCAGCTATAGGCTGGATACCCAAGAATGTGTGCCCAGAGGCATCCTTCTTTCCCAGCCTCAACCCAGGTCCCAGTGAGCTGTGCCTTAAAATCAATAAAAACTCACAAGGCTGAAGTTCTTTTGGTTCTCCCGGACCCTCTGCATCTCTGGGGTGTCCAGAACAGTCTCATAATATGACATGCACTTCTCTGCATCTTCCTTGTACTTTTTCTGGAAACAGATTCCAAGAAATAAGGATGGTGAATAACACAGGGATATGGGCCAGTGGGACCTAAGATAGCCCTTCCTGCTCAGCAGTGAGGAAGTCTCTCTTTTTTTTTAAACTGTTTAAGGATGTTAGGGAGTTGTAAAGCAGAGCCCCTGGATCAGTGAGCACCAGGCCTCTTCTTTCCAGGAGAACTGAGTCCAGGATCCATTGTCATGACCCATTGTCATTTTGGTGTTGGAGAAGAACTGCAGTGTTGGAGGAGACTTGAGAGTCCCCTGGACTGTAAGGAGATCAACCCAGTCAATGCTAAAGGAAATCAGTCCTGAATATTCATTCATCGGAGAGACTGATGCTGAGGCTGAAGCTCCAATACTTTGGCCACCTGATAAAAAGAGCTGACTCATTGGGAAAGACCCTGATGCTGGGAAAGATTGAAGGTAGGAGGAAGAAGGAGAAGGGGATGACAGAGGATGAGATGGTTGAATGGCATCACCAACTCAGTGGACATGAGTTCGAGCAAGCTCTGGGTGTTTGTGAGGGACAGGGAAGCCTGGCATGCTGCAGTCCAGCATGCAAAGAGTTGGACACAACTGAGCAGCTGAACAACAAGACTGTCAATGGCTAAACTGGCCAAGTGGCCATATGGGGGAAGGTGACAGGCCCTGAGGTTCCTGGCAGCGACAGAGCGATGCCTGTAGTGAACTGGATGGGGCCAGACTATTCAACAGGCAAAACGGAGAAAAGTAGGAGGGTTGAGAGCTATCAGCAAGGCCTCTAGAATGCCAGTCCTTGACAAAGATATTGTCACTGAGCTGTGAGCAGGTCTGGTTGGGCTCCTGGCTACAGGGGTGAGCCAGCAGGCAGGTCCAACAAGAACTTCCAGGATGGGGCCAGGAAAACTACATTCCTAGATGTTATGAAGTATAGCCCACTCAAGCAACTGCTGCTTTCTAACTCAGTGATTAGGAAACAAGCAAAAAACTCTGATTTGGGGATACTCAAGTAAATTACAGGTTCCTGATCAGCAGTGAAGATTAAAACAAATGATATATCCTAGAGTATGAAGGATATCATACTTTTCTTTATCTCTGTAGGAAGAGAGAGAGTTATCCATCGGGAAGAATCAGGGTTAGTGGATGGTTAATGTTGATGACATAATCTTGTTATAGATACTGATAATCAAATGTGGGTGATCAACTTTGTTTCTTCCAGATTTGCACACGAACTTTACATCCACATTTTAAGAGACTGATTTTTTAACTATGGGTGGTAAATCATCAGAAAGACAAGCAATAACAAACAAACGCTGGTGAGGGTGTGGAGGAGAGTGCCCCACTGGGATTGTAAACTGGCTTTGCCTCTGTGGAACATAGTATAGAGGATCCACAAAAAGTTAAAAACACAACTACCACAGGATCCAGCAATTCCACTTCTGGGAATATATCTGAAGGATATAAAAGCACTAATTTGAAAGATACCTGCACTTTGATGTTCATAGCTTCATTATTTATAATAGTTGAGACATGGATACAACCTAAGCGTCTATCAACAAATGATGGGTGAAAACGTCGTGTGTTTATATATACATATATAGAGAGATATATGTTTAATTGTGGCTGATATGCATTGCTGTGTGGTAGAAATCAGTGCAACGTTGTAAAGCAATTACCCTCCAATTTAAAAAAAAGGTGTGCTATATATGTACAACGGAATAATATTCATGCATAAAAACAGAAAATCCCACCATCTGTGACAAGACATGGAGGGCACGACACTAAGTGAAATAAGTCAGAGAAAGCCCAATACTTGATCTCACAAAATATGCGAGTGTACGATCTCACATATCTGTGGAATCTAAAATCCAAACAAACTCATAGAAAAAGTGATCAGATTTGTGGTTTCCAGAGTTGGGAGTTGGGGGTGAGGTGGAATTGGAGAAAGGTGGTCAAAAGTGACAAACTTCCAGTTATAAAGTAGTAGGGACGTAATGGATAACATGATGACAACTGTAGTTAATCCTGCTGCATGGTGTGTGGAAGTTAGAGACTAAATCCTGAGAGTTCTCATCGCAAGGAAAATGTTTCTTTTTGTTTTCTCTTTTTACTATATGATGGATGCTAATTAAACTTATTGAGGTAATCATGTCACAGTTAATGTAAGCCAAACCATTACACTTAATAGCTCAATTGGTAAAGAATCTGCTTGCAATGCAGGAGACCCCGGTTCAGTTCCTGGGTTGGGAAGATTCCCTGGCAAAGGGATAAGCTAGCCACTCCAGTATTCTTGAGCTTCCCTGTGGCTCAGCTGGTAAAGAATCTGCCTGCAAGGTGGGAGACCTGGGTTCAATCTCTGGGTTGGGAAGATCCCCTGGAGAAGGGAACAGCTACCCATTCCACTTTTCATTTTCATGTACTGGAGAAGGTATTGGCAACCCACTCCAGTGTTCTTGCCTGGAGAATCCCAGGGACGGGGGAGCCTGGTGGGCTGCTGTCTATGGGGTCACACAGAGTCGGACACGACTGAAGCGATTTAGCAGCAGCAGCAGCAGCAGACAAAAGACAGAACACCCCTACATGTCCACGGAAAAAGAACAAGTAAAATGTGGTGGGGAGCCTGGTGGGCTGCCGTCTGTGGGGTCACACAGAGTCAGACACGACTGAAGTGACTTAGCAGCAGTAACAGCCAGTATTCTGGCCTGGAGAATTCCAGGGACTCTGTAGTCCATGGGATTGCAAAGAGTCAGACATGACCGAGCGACTTTCACAAACCATTACACTGTACACCTTAAACTTATACAGTGATAAATTCAACTTTGTCAATAAAACTGGAAAAATAAATTTAAAAAATTATGTGATGTATGTGTGTGTTCAGTCATGTCCAACTCTTTGCGGACCCATGGACTGTAGTCCACCAAGCTGCTCTGTCCATGGAATTTCCCAGGCAAGAATACTGGAGTGGGTGGCCAATTCCTGTTCCAGGGATAAAACCCATGTCTCTTGTATTTCCTTCATTGGCAGGTGGATTCTTTACCACTGGCACCACCTGGGAAGCCCTTAAAAAATTATGAGTGGAACCATTTAAGAGTTCTTCAGTACCTTAAAATTCTCTCCTTTATTTTAACTCTGATATAGGAACCTCAAGTCTAACTCAAACTTGCATCACAGATGAATCCCTTCTTTTACTGGGCAAAACTGTGATTTGAAAGAATCTCCTTCACTATTAATGGAAAGGCTTGTTCTTTGTGATTGGGGTCAATGTGTGATATTCTGATAAATGTCCTTACCTGGCTTGAAAGGTTCTTGACTTGCTGGGCATGAATGATCTCTGGAGTGTCAACCACAGAAGTGAAATTAGCTTTTTCCATTTCTGCTGATTGCTTATACTTAATCTACAAAAGGAACATCCAATAGTTGGGTAAATGTTTACAGTGCACACAACATTCGTTGGCTCAGTTTGAGTATTAAGCGATTAATACTTCTTTTCTAAAAGGATTCATTATTCAAAACAAAAGCAAAAGCTAAAAGGATTCATTCATTTGCTACTCAACAATTGTTTTTGCTCTTGTGTTTATAGCTTTATGCTAAGGAGTGAGATTCGGAAAGAAAGGTTGAGTCCTAGACTTTCTATCTAGTTGACTGGGGAGTGGGTGGAGTGAGGGCTGGGTGAGAGATGTTGCGCAGGGTTTGGGAAAGGAGAAGGAGAGAGATAATCAAGATAGTAAAGCATTGTTTTCGGAAGAGCTGGGAGAAGGACAGATGAGAGCAGCCCTGGCAAAGGTCCCGGATCCTTTCATCAGAACAGATTCCACCATGCCATTATATGCATCTGACTGGAATTCACCAACAAGTAAGATAATAGAAGGAAAAAACTGTGTTCTTACAATCACAGCTACTTTTGGGGGTGTTTTTTTTTGAAAGACTGACATGGAACACTCACCTGGCTGGCAATATCTGTAGCATTCCTGGCTCTCAGGAAGTCGGGAGTTTCATTGGCCATGGCATTCAGACCTCTTCCTTTGACTTCCAGCTCCAGATCTCTCTTATATTCTTTCTATAGTAGCATGAAAAGAAATGTTAGTTAACTGTCATAGCACGATAACAAGTGTGCAGAGTGAAGCTAGGCCCACATAACATGCCACCTGCATTGCGAGTGTTAACTGTCATAGCACGATAACAAATGTGCAGAGTGAAGCTAGGCCCACATAACATGCCACCTGCATTGCGAGTGTCCCCTCGCCACTCCCTGGGGTGGGACAGTGGGGACAGCAGAAGGCCGGTTCAGAAAACTGCCACACTCACACCAGAGCCGGCTCAAGGGCGCGTTCTAGCACTCTCTGCTTAGGATGTTCAAGTACAAAGCATATTGTAAATCTGCTTTGGTGCATAAACAATTACACTTAGGTGCCCACCACTCCAGTGTGGTGTTTTTACTTAATTGGGCACAACAAATGTATCAAGATTAAATCAAAAGCTACTAGATAAAGATCAGGCATAGCCACTATGGAAACAGTTACAGTATCAACTCATCAGAAATCGAGATATTGCATGTAATGATAATCACGTTGAACAGAGAATCTGAAATTCAAAAACTTTTTATCGCTTTCTTAAAAAATGCAGCTTGGCTAGGAAGGAGAAGATACTCGGTTGACCCTGTACATGCAGTCAGCTGGGTGCCCACCTCGTTGAGGATCTGGGTGGCATTCTTTGCTCTTAGCATATCCGGTGTGTCTTCCATTTCACTGAGACCCTTCCCACGGATACTTTCCTCTAAATCTTTCCTGTACTCTTTCTATAGCACAAAATACAAGCAACAACGGTCACAAGAAAGCCTGGATTGTTCCTCTTTGCTGAAAAGTCCCTCACCAAAATACAAAACAAAAACCTCCTAATTTCAAACAGTTACAGTTTAGTCAATAAAAAAAAAAAAATCAATAAAGGCAGGGTATAAGCTTCATCAGTTAATATACAATATCAAATAAGAAACTAGAAATTAATAGACGCTAAGGTAAGCACATTTTATTAGGTATTCAATTTAAAAATTAGGAGAATTAACATGGGTAAAAGATTAGGTGCTAGTATGAAACACATGGGAACCCAGCTTGGAACCCGAGGAGTTAGGTGGTGGTGAAAATGGTAGGAAGACGCTGATGAGGGCCATTAGTGCAGTTATTTGGGTCGGGGGAGAGGAAAGATCCAGTGGGCACTACCTCGCTGGCTATTTTGGTTGCATATTTGACATGTAATAGAGCTGGTGTGACCTCCAAGCCAGTCAGGTTTCTGCCTTTAATGGACTCTTCATAATCTCTCCTATATTCTTTCTAATGTAAGTAGGAGGGAAAGACAAGAAAGAATGTTTGTTACAACTTATTTCTCAACCCTAGGAAGAAAACAATTACATTTTCTTTCTGTGTATGGCTTCTTGGTCTTAGTTCTGCTGATAATCACACATTTGAAACATGACTTGATTGTTCTGGAAATACCCTGGGCAGAGCAAATTACCCAAGGGAACTTAGAGGCTGAGAACCTTTGGTGGCCTCTCATTTGCCCGTCTACCGCTCCCATGGGGGCTGGCCCTCTGAAAGGGGAAGGACGGATGTACCCCCAAGACTCTCAATCCATTGTCCTCTCTCTTGACGGCACTTTTCTGAAGGCAAAAAAAAACATTCTGCTTCTGAATTAGAAGTGACTCAGGAGAAGAAAATAAAAAACCACTAAGAAGAAGGGGATCTTGAGGACACCAAATGCAAATTTGCCCTTTCTCATAATCTCAACTATTATTCTCAATCACCGAACAAATAAGGTGGATAATGAAGCCTAGAGAGGTTATCGGACTTTGTTCACTGTTGGGAGGAAGGGCCACCACTTCCCCCATCTCTCAAATCTCTGGATGAGGCTGAATGACTGGGAGGCTTGGAGCAGACTTTGGGACTTGATTTTTGTCATTTTCAATTCCGACAGAATTTGACATCTACAGAAAAGTTATTAAGAATAGTACAAGGAGCTCCCACAGATGCTTTCCCCAGGTTTACCAACTGTTTTAAACAAGTTAAAATTTTCTGTTATCTGGCATTCTACACACCAGAAAGCTCCCCAAACTACTACTTATATTAAAAGCCATTTATCTTTATGGTTGGAAATACGCCCATGGAGGTGAGGCAGAAGAAATCCAGAATAAGCCTGTTTCCCAATGAAGACAGACTTTCTCAGTTTCAAAAGATTCATTCTTCTCCACTATTGATTAAAAGTTTTTAAATTTTATTTTAGATGCCTCTGCTTACATTTCTAAAACAGGAAATATGACATACTGACTTTTTTATATTTTGATAAAAATCCTGATTAAAAAAAAAAAATCTTCCTTTCTGGGACTGGAGGCTTCCTATTAAGAGAACAATTCAAAGCCAACAGTGGGTCTGCATAGAGGGAACTGATTCAAAGAAAAAATTACATTACATTCAAAATAATTTGTTTCAGTATTAGGAACAGTTTGCTATGTCCTAATTCTGTGAAAAGGTTAGTTGAGATAAAACATATGGTAAATGTTTATTATTCAGAACATTTATATATATATATATATATATATATATATATATAATATAAATGTAACCACAGGATTTGAGATATGGAAAAGATTTTGGTAATTATATGTTGAAGAATCCCATCATCCACACCTTTGGGATGACAACAGGCTCAACACTTTTGCGGCTAGAGGTTGTTTGTGTTAGCTTGATGGTATATTTGCTGTGTTGGGCTTTGTGCAGGACTTACCCCACTCTGCATCTGCTGAGACTCCTTGGCAGTGATGTACGTTGGTGTTTCAAAATCTAGCATAGGCTTCCCTCGTTCCTTTTCGTACTTTTCTTTGTATTTCACCTAGTGATAAAACCCTTATGAGATATCTCTGGCCAATTCTGAGACAGAGACCAGTTTAACAATAGCATTTTTAATTAATATATTATGTCCAATTGGGTGGCATCTCATTGCCATGCAAAACAGTTTCCTGTCATGTTTCAGAAAGTAACTTTTTATTTTGGACTGGCAGGGTAACACCATAACTGTCTGCAAGGCATGGTCAGGATTTGTGTTCAATTCAAGGAGACAAAAGGATCACTGCAGAAGAATCAGCCAAGACAAGCATTAAGACAAAATTCACAGGAAAACTGCCCACAGGGAAGGTGCACCGGGATTTGAAGTGTATAGATGCGAATATTTTAGCTGAGCATCAGCCAATATTTCTAATAAAAATCTCCAATCTTCCCTTCATAAGAACTTTTATCACGGACCTGGGACCTTAAGAGATAACGCATACAACTTTATTTACGTATCAACTCAACTGAGGTAATAACTGGTCACATATTCAATGCTGCCAATATAGATTGGTATGAAAATGAAAACTAGTTGACTAGTCATTGACTGAATTTCCAACAAACCTGACATTCTCAAAAAGACCCCAAGGCTATTCTACAAATACAAACTCCTCATCCTCATCACAGGGGCTCAGGAATGGGAGGAGCCTATAGATATTCCTAATTTACACAGGAGACACTGAAAGACAAAAGCCTGGGTCACACAGCATCTTCATAGCAAACTCCAATCTCCGCTCTCCTGCTTATGACAACACGTTAACACAGAGGTCCAGGAACATGGGCTGCTTTGCAGATGATGGACGGCATTTCCAGTAATTCAGCCTTCTTGTTAATGCCCAATGGGGACAGAAATAGCTGAATTTGTGAAATAGAGGATCACGTGGCAGCAGATTCCTTCCCCGAGTTCTTTCCTGTGAGAATCTTACTTGTATAAATTTTGCAATTTCTTCCACACCCAGGGACTGCTTCAGTGGGGGCTTGACCATATCACTCCTCTGCCCCAATCCTCCAAAGAGTCCCTATCATTCTTAGTAATATTTTCTTTTCTTTTTTTTAAATATATTTATTGATTTATCTAGCTGTGTCAGGTCTTAGCTGTGGCATGTGGGATCTTTAGTTGCAACATGTGGGACCTAGATCCCCTATCAGGAATCAAACCCAGGCCCCCTGCACTGGGAGCACAGAGTCTCAGCCACTGGACCACCAGGGAAGTCCCACTAATATTTTCTAAAGGGTCTGTCTCCGTGGTGATATAATTATGCTTCCAGTCCCTGTGAGTAACCTGAATAACACATACTGCATGCCTACACACTATTTCTCCAATGCATGTAGATATTGTTATCATTCATAACATGAACATTTGTTTCAACATGTTGCTAAATTCCAAGCCCATAATATCTTTGGGCATTTTCACAAGCAATTCTTGCTACAAGTGTAACTACTTTCCTCTAGGGGCATCCATGGAAACTTTTGACATTATAGGTGAATGTGCAGGAAAAAAGACAGTCTTGGTCCACTTACGATACTCTGTAATTCTGTGGCCTCTTTGAGATGAAGCTGCTCCAGATTGTCAGGTATTGTGTGGTAGTGACCTTTACTCTTCTCATACTTCTTCTTGTACTGGTACTGAGAGGAAGGAGGCAAAAAAGGGCACATTGATGGCAAAGCTGCTCCGCATTCCTGTTTTTTTCTTTAGGTTGGATATTTACACAGCAGCAGCATCAAGACCAAATGAAAATTAGTGAACACCACATAGGGGGTGAAAAAAACATTGTAAAGGATGAAGATACATGTTCAGTATTGTCAGTTAATAAATACACGGATGTAAGCACTTAGATTATGTGGCTTATTCAAAGTAGGCTTTTAAGAGTGAAAAGTTAAAAGTAAAAGAAACTATTCCAAGTATTAAGTCTATGTTTTTAGAAGGAGGAAAGGGAGTGGTTAATTGGGAGGAAAAAAGGTTAAAATATTTCCAAACAGAAGCATTTTTATAATCTGAGAGGTGTTGCAGTCAGTGGAAGAATGCACTCAGAGGACAGACATGCTTTCAGTAGTGGAGAAGGAGATGCATGTGACCTCAAAGAAGGAATTTAGCTGTAAATGGGTTAAACAAGCTGTTTTGGGAACAAATGACTGAGCTTACAGAACTGGCAAGGTGACTTGTATTCAAGACATGGTTCATTATTAGAGATTCCTTCATGTCAGTCACAGGTTTGTGAAGTTTCTTCAAATCAGCCTTATACTTAACCTGTGCCACAGTAAAGGGAAAAAGGAAATCATATAAATAGGAAATGGAAAACGGTACTAATGAAATCATAATACGATATCTCATCCTGAAACAAATGCTGGCAATGGTGATTAAAAAAAAGAAACCATACTCATTTACAATAGCCAAAAACGGGAAACAAGTATCCATTGACAGATGAAGGGAGGAACACAGTGTGATAGATACATAAAGTGGAATACTATTTAACGACAAATGGAATGAAGTTCTGGCATACGCTACACAGCACGGACGAACCTTGAAAACACTGAGCTAAATGAAATAAGCCAGACCAAAAAAGGATCCATATTACATGATTCTACTTACATGAAATCTCTAATAGGCAAACTTAAAGGGACAGAAAGTAGATTAGAGCTTACCAGGGATTGGTGGGAGAGAGAAATGGAGAGTTATTGCTAAATAGTTACAGAGTTTGTGTTTTGAGGTGATGAAAAAGCTTTGGAATTAATAGTGGTAGTTGGACAACATTGTGAATGTAATTAATGCCACTGAATTACATACTTAAAAATACTTAAAATGGCAAATTCACATTATATATTTTAATACAGTTAAATAAGCACATACCTCACTTGCAAGAGTATTAGCATCTTTCATGACTTTGTAGAGCTGGCTATCTTTTGGATTGTATTTTGGTGTCTTGCCCTTCTCTTTGTTGAAATTTTCTCGGTATTTAACCTAATAGCAAATGCAAAAATTCAAATTATTCCTGAATGTCAGTTTCTTTGAAGGCTGAGGAACAGAGGAAATGTAAATGCAAAAGAATATATGTTATACATAAAGTGATGGTATAATTTATTATCCAAATTAGGCCACTTTTAAGAGTAAAAGGGAGCATTAATAATAATTATGCAGGGACAACAGGCAATTGAGTATAAGAACAAATGACATAGTATTTGTTTTGCTCATTTTTATATTATCCAGAGGTATGAAAGATTCACTGCCTTTTGATGCAGGACAAAAATGCATGGGCTTCTGGCTAAATTCAGAGACATGATCTAATATATTTGATTTGAAGCATTTCAGTCCTCCTAACTAGCAAAACCAAAAGTATTTTAGGTCTGTTACCAGGAGTTCAAAGAGGCTTTATAAATGATCAAGATAAGTGAGAAGTAAGGAATCTGTTGACTTCTAGGAGAATTTATTATTTTGTACTTTTTAGCTTTATCATTTTAATTTTTTTAAATTGGCAAAATATTGGCATAACTTTTGAGTAAAAGAACAGAATTTGGGGGTTAATGGCTTTGATATAATTTCAGGTTAGAAGGAGGAAAGAAGTGAGATAAATTTAACATAAGAAAAATAAGATTAAATATATTTTACTTGCAGGATATATAAAAGAATATGCAAAGGATTAAATAACTTCAATTAAAAAAATAAGTGCAATGCCTGGCACTAATAGTTGCTTAATAAATGTGATTTGATTGATGAAGGAAAGAGACAGTCATAATGCCTAAGCAAAATAGCTAAAGATGAGATTTACTTACAGGAATATTTGACAGAATAAACTGAAAGTGACAGAAACACTTCCTTATTGAAAGACAGACTGATTCCTTTGACACTAGGATTAACACCAGAAATAGAACCCTCCTAGTTACTTATTCTGGGCGTCCCTGGTGGCTCAGATGGTAAAGAATCCGCCTGCAATGCGGGAGACCTGGGTTCAGTTCCTCAGTTGGAAAGATTCCCTGGAGGAGGAAATGGCAACCCACTCCACTCTTCTTGCCTGGAGAATCCCCATGGACAGAGGAGCCTGGCGGGCTACAAGCCATGGGGTTGCAAAGAGTTGGACACGACAGAGTGACTAAGCACAGCACAGTTACTTATTCTAGGAAAAGAGAAAAATGAGCTCTTTCGATGTTAGCCAGCTAACGGGGCAATATTTGATGCTCTGGGACACCTAGAGTTTCTGCTGTTGGTAAAATGAAAGACTTGCTCATTCAAAGTTAGCACATCAGGATCTGGTTGCCCAGATATTTCGCACTATAGACACTTAAAATCAGTCCCCTCATGCTTCGTCACTTTACTTCCCCATAACTTTCCACATCCAGCGGAACAGGCACAACAGGAGGCCACTCAAGTGCTAAGAACAATGAAGGCTGCCACATGAAAGGAAAAGCATTCACAGTGCTAAGACTCATTTATTTTGAATAAATCTCCAGTGAAAATGCACAGACAAAATAAGCATGCAGAGCAGTACAGCAGGATGCGGGCACACTGAGTCAGACACACAACGGAGGAAGCAGAAACAACAGAACAGAAAAACAACATAAAGAAATGCTACAGTGGCCCTTCTCTGAAAGGAAATTCACTCCCCAAATAAAATGAAAAGCCTGGTAAGGAATGTCAGAGGTGGTGAGCTGGTGTCTGGGCCAAGAGAAAACTTTTCCTAAGGATACAGAAACCCTAAGAATAGGGCTGATCCCAAGAGCTGAGAAACACAGAAAAGCAAAGTCAGGTAGATGTGCAGAGGCAAGACTGAGGAAGAAAAAATGCAAAGGCCCGTCTCTGATGCGAATAAAATCCATTTCTTTAGAAGAATGCTAAAAACCCTCTATCTTTTAGAAAATAACTCACATCTGAAAAAGTACTTGAAGAGCAGCTTTCTACTGGCCTTCAGTTCCTTTTTCTTCTGTTACTTTTAAGCAGATTTAAATTTCTAACTTTTAATTAAAAAGTTATGCCTCCTCTTTCCACAAGGAGGCCCCAAGCAAATGCAGTCGAGCATAACTACTGCCAGGAATATGAGCCACCGTGTCCAGCCTTCCTTTTGGACCGAATCTTAAGTATTATATTTTGCATGATAAGGACACATATCAGATTCAGGACTTCAAGAATTCTTGGAAAGGTGTGGGACTAGGTGGGAAGCACAGTAAACCCACAGTCATGCGGCATGTGGATGGAAAAGCCTTTCTCTTGTTTACCAGGGAAACCTGAGCTGCGTCTGTGCAGTGCCATGTTTCAAATGGCAGCATCAGTACCCCTAGCCCCAGTGGCTCAGAGAGCTTGGGGAAGAAGTTTGCAAACAATTTTTTCAAAGTTCCATTGCATACAAAGATCTAACATCCAGTTCTACTTCTTTGCAGAGACTTGAACAGGACAATAATATTGGCGCTTCTAAAGACTGAAGAGCAGGTTCAAGAATTAGAACATTTCTTTGCTATTGAGACTATAAGACATAGAGTGAAAGCTACAAGTGAAAACATTTTAAGCAGTTTATACTGTTGATTTGGAGTACGTCTCAACTGCGAGACAATAGTAAATAACCAGTCTTAAATGTATTAAATGCCAATGGCAGTCATCAGCGGAGACTTTCTTTCTGTGGTTGGAGATAAGATGCCTAGTCTATTTTCACTTCATCCTTTGATCAGTGTCAGCAGCCTAGAGAAGTTAGTAGACCATCTCAAAACTACTCTACCTTCCTACTCTGCAGGTATGTTCCAGGGGGAACGTTTCATGCAGGAAAAGATGGGTGTGTGCAAAAGTATATCCACAGCATTCTACACATTCCAACACAAGACCAACAGAAAAAGAATGCAACTTGGTCAGTCCCCTGACCAAGGCTAAGAAGGTAGACAAGAGAAAGAGGAAGACGGAGATACGGGCTTGCTGGTGCTGGTCTTACATCACTGATGAGCACATTAGTTTTCTTAAGCTGCCTCATCATAGGGGTGTCATAAGATGCGGCGCCGTGCCCGTGCCCTCTCCTTTGGCCTTTGATGTATTCCACCTAGAGTGCCAGCAAGACAGCAAAATCAGAATGGGCAGGGCCCACACAGATGGGGTCTCCTGGACCAGGGGGCCACACCAGGACGCTGTCAATCCTGAGGAAGCCTTCCCAGGAAGTAATCCCAAGAAGGGAGCTCACAATACCACCTGGTTAGGTGTCATTCTCCACATCACAGGATTCACCTGAGGTTAGGAATACATACAGGCCTCGCTATTTTCAAAATAGCAAAGTCTTCAAGATTTCAACTTGTTTTTAACTTGCTAATATGAACTTGATTTAAAAACACATTAAAAGTGTTTTAAATCGAAAGTTCTTGTTACATTTTACTATTCTTAGAGATTCCACTACTTTTTGTGGGTGATTTCATATCTTTGTTTCAAGTCTTTATACCACTCCATTAACTTGAAATAAAAATACTGCATTGGCATTTTAAAAATAAAAACTTTAAAAAATCATATTTGCTTATTGTTAGACATCTGAACTTTTTGTCTTGTCATAATTCCCATTTCTTGTCACTTGATGGTACTACTTGTATCTTCCAAAAGATTGGGATTCCATGTCTGGCATTGCTGAAAGGTATATGTACAACCACCAAAGGTACCCCAAACCTATTTCTTCAAACAAATACTTGAGAAACAGTAAAGAGGAAGATAAATATTAAAGAAAAAAAAAGAGGAAGGCAGGATCTCAGAATTGGAGGAGAATAAGATTCTTGAACTTGTCTTTCTGGAGTAAAACTTGCTCTCTGAAAGATCGGTGGTTGATCATGGAATCTCTGATCTAATGTCTGAAAACTTGTTATAACTCAGGAGTATTCTACATAATTAGTCTAACAAGGGAAATTAGGTAATGGGGCGATCAAGTTTGGGCACATTTCTGAGTCCATCTTCTTACTAAGATGAAATCTGCTAGCATTAGGCATTCCCCCTCAGCTCCCTGTGCATACCTCAGTCAGACATAACCCCAAGTTGTAACTATTTATCCGTAGACATAGAGTCTGAGGACAATTATTTCCCTCGTTCCTAGCCCAAGCTTTCAATATATGTTTGTTAAATAAAAAGCTAAAGTGACTGCCTCTGATAGAAATTTTCAAAGCCTTTTGTGATATAATTTTCAAAGCCCTGAGTGCTATCAAAGACCCCGTATCTCTGATCAGTAATACTGCACTTTCATTCTGGGAACCTCCTTCCTGCAGGGTTTCTAAGCATCTCCTAGCAGTAGAGTGGCTGCTTGCCCATGTGTTACCTGGCTGCTCAGCCTGGCTGCCTTCTTGGCCATTTCAATGTCAGGGCGACCGAGCATGCTGAGCCCATGGCTGCCTTCCTTGCGGTGCTTGGCTCTGTACTCCACCTGAAGCAAAGAAAAACAAAACGGACAACATGCTCCAGGTGGCTGGTGCCCTGTACTGATTGCTCGTGGTGCATGGTGGACTGGCATTTTAACCACCCACTTACCTCGCTGGCCTGTTTGGCAGCCTGCGTGGCCTTCTTGATGTCTGGCCGATCGGCCACTGTGGTGTAATGCAGGTTTTCTTTTGCATCTTTTTTGTAAGCGACCTTCATTTGGAGAAAGAAAACATTTGCTCATTTGAGAAACAGACTTTCTTTCTGAAAGGAACCTTTCTGATTAAAACCAAATCAATCCCACCACCATATATTTTAAACCACCAGATAGAGAAATTAGGGTGACCACTCATTGGGCCCAGCCCAGCATGCACCAGTGTGGGATCCCCTGGTGCAGGTGGGCCCCAGGGATTGAGAAGAGGAACTCACGTTACTCTGCTTCTTGGCCACGTCCATGGCGTGTTTCACATCTGGGGGCTCCAGCATGATGGAGTAGTTGGACTTGCCTTTCTCCTTGACAAACTTCTTCTTGTAATTTGTCTGAAGAGAGACAGAATTACTTAGGTGAGGAGGGGAAGCTGAGAACAGAATTGTTTTACTTGAAGAACTGTGAGAAGATCTCAAGGAAAATCCATGGTTGCCCGTTTTGGTGTCATTTTGGAACTAGGGTGTCTTGCCCGTATTCTAGTTCTTCTCTGTCATTTCTGTCTTGGAGCCTAACATTGAGCCACACACCAGTCTTTAAAGAATGAATGACAAGCAAAGCAAATTCTTTCATTCATCTTTTTTTAAAATAAAGGGAACCTTATAAGGTTCATAAATACAAATTATTAAATATATGATTTATTATAAATCCATGATACAATAATAAATACATGATTATTAAAGCATTATCCATAAAGATGTAGTGGGTAGAGATTAGGGAGATATGAAGACGTGATTTTGATTCTCTAAATTGTTCAGCAGTTTAAGGAGAAGAGAGATGATGAGAAAGACAGATTTTCACTATCAAAGCTTCCTCCCTTTATTACCACTAGGATAGTGATATCTTTAGTGCCAGACAAGACATCCTATGGTAAAACCCATATCTGCCACAGTTGCCAAAACTGGAAAGGCAATAAATATTGACTCTAGTATTACTGTTTTTGGTTGCGCCATGTGGCATGCAGGATCTTAGTTCCCCAACCAGGGACTGAACTCTGCCTTGGGAGTACGGAGTCAGCCACTGGACCACCAGGAAGTTCCTATTGAATTGTCTTTTAAGCCAGTGTTCAAAGTTCACACATAGGTACTGGCCGTAAGAGTGAAGCGGCGTAAAAGTATGTGTGAGGAAAAACGTGACTTTCAGTCTTTTGCTGGAGGCTAAGGTAAAGTGGCGTTGCTGCGGCCAAGAATCCTGGGGCTAGTCACTTACATCACTGACGTTCTTGGTCACTTCTTTGACATGAATAGTGTCCCGGGTTTCTGGCAGCGTCGTGTAGGAACCCTGCGCCAAGTGCTTCTTCACATACTGCTTATACTTATTCTGGGGAAAGCATAGAGAGCTTGTTACAGTGCCGGCCTGGGGCATCAGCCCAGGACAGAAGGCGAGCATATGGGCTGCTGGAGGGGTACCTCGGACACCAGGCTGCTGACTGTCTTTGCCAGGAGGATCTGTGGCGTGTCAGGCACGGCGTGGCAGCTTCCTCTTTCCTTGACGTGTTTCTCTTTGTATTTCAGCTGCAGGGGTGAGAAAAAGGCATTTCTTCAGCTTCTCTGAGTCTCCTGCACATTTTTTTATCAACCTCCTGAGTTACTAAATAGAGCTGGGAGAGTACTGTCATTGACACAGTTAGAAACATTAAACTCAGTATAAGATTTGATGTTTAGAAATCTTGGGAAATACCAAAAAAGGATTTTCTTTATCTCGTGCAAGCTGAGGCTTTAATAACAATCAGAATGAACGTTATGATGAATCTTTCTATATGCAGCTTTAGTTCAGAGCACTGTGAAATGTCATTGGACCCTCCCCAAGCCCTGGGAGGCATTATTAGTCCTCCTTTCCAGCTGAGGAAACAGGAAGCATAGGAAGAGTGTGACTCCACAAAAATGAATATGTTGCCTTAGAGAGTCCAGCCAGGCCCTCAGATCCCCAGTTCTGGCTGGGAGGGCTGGCTCGTGGAGCCTCTGTCAGGCCTGGCCACCTGACTGTAACAGCTTCCCACTGCTGCCACCCTGCTCTGCCAAGTCCCTGCTGTGGACTGGGGTCAGCAGCCCTCCCCAGTCCACAGGGTGCCCAGGGTGCCCCTGGGGACTGGGCTGCAGAAGACAACCCTGCGTGAGGCTAGGCCTCTGGGAGGGGACCGTATGCTTACGTCACTTTCGATTATAGAATTCTTCAGGGCCAGCACCATGTCTTTATCATCTGTGACGGAAAGCTTGCAACCCTTGAGGTACTCCCGGTCCAGCTTGTATTCAAACTATAACAGAAGAAAGGCAGAGGAAGCTGGAAAAGGGTGCCAGGCACAGAAGCAAGATGGTATCTGGTTAAATTCCTAGGGAGTCTTCTTGCGGGCACTATGAGGATTTGCTGCCAGGATGGGGGCAAGGGTTTCCCGGCTGGGTCCACTGCAAGCTGGGCTCCTCCTCGCCAGCCCCCAGGCCAGGACAAAGCTTTCCGGGTCCTCCCCTGCCTCCCTCAAGAGCCATTAGTGTTTGGGCTCAGCCACGTGAGACCAAGCTGTGTGGCCAGGCCTACTTCCTGAGCTTGCCTTTTACACTTCACAACCCTCCTGTCCTTCTTGGATCTCAATGAGCTAGGGTTAACACAGTGACAGTGGCAATTATGGATAATGAGGAATGTTTCTGCCCTGGGTATGTTATGCAGTTCTGTCTCTTATCTCACATCGCTCTGCTGCAGGGTCGACTTAGCAGCCTGGATGAAGTCTGGGCGGTCAGGGGTCCATTTCCAGTAGGCTTTGGTGGCTTCATACTGCTTCTTATAGTACAGCTGTTTTTAACAAGATAGAAACAGGTCAGTTCATTAAGTGGCCTGAATTCACAACCACAAACACAGCACAGAGGGACTCAACTTGCATTTTCACATTTAACAAATCATGATTCTTTATGCAAGAAGAGAGCCCCAATTAAAATTTCTATACAATTTACGCAACTAGTTTTGTCATCCTAGGGGACCCCTTGGCCTCAAAATAGAAGCTAATAATTTTTAAAGGTTCCAGATGAAATGATTTTTCAAACTAACCCTGCCAGGGCAGTTTAATTATTTTGAGTCAAGTACTTTTAACTTCTAACTAAATTCAGACAACTTTAAAAAAATTATTAAACACTTTATTTTCTACCAGGCACTTCTCAAAAAGCTTTATAAAAATTATTTCATTTAATCTTCATCACAGCTTCATGAAATCAGCAGCTGAGGAACTGTCTAGAGGAGCTAAGTAAGCTGCCCAGGTGAGACAGCTAGTGGGCAGTGGAGCTGGGGTTCAAACCCAGGCAGCCTGACTTCAGAGGGCATGTGTACTTGCTAGGTTTGCATCTGAGCTGGAGAACTGGCTACCTCAGGCTGAATCTGAGGAATAGAGTGTATGTAATTTCATTTGAGTGTCCTTGCCCTCACTATCAGCCACATTTCTTCACTCTTTTGTCTCTCCTTTTTCTTGGTCAAGGTATCATTTGTGTACAATAAGATACACATGCTTTCCTGTATTAATTTTGATCAAATATTTTCCATTTCATTGTGAAAATTTCAAACATATGAAGAGTTGCCAAAAAAAAAAAAAGTTGCATGAATCTTACAGAGAATACCCATATACCCAGCACCTAGATTCTACAATGTACATTTTACTGCATTTGCTTTGTCCCACATCTATGCTGCTACTTTTCTCTTGGTCCACTCTCAGGACACCTATAAGCTCCCTGTCAGCCCCTAAAAGCATTTCAGTTTGTTTGCCCTAATAAATACAATTCTCTGTGGCACTAGTGGTCACAGCTTGGATTTTATAATCTTTCATTATATAACCACATATATTTTTAAGAAGTCAATACTTATCTAAATGCACAAAAAGTTTCTGTGGTTGAGGCTTTAAGATGCCCCATCACACACAAAGAAGAATCAGCACGGAGAGATGTGAGCAGGAGGCAGGTCTAGGTCAACTCCTGAGAGCATCAAGCAGCTCAAGTGTCCTCTTTTTTCAGAAGAAGCAGGCTCCAGAGTTTGAGGCAGGAGAAGGACAAAAGACTGGAGACACTTTCAAAAGTGTAACCTTCATTTCAGAATTAAACTCGCATTTATTGGTCTCCTGACGTAGCGGCTGAGTGGGTACAATATCCCTGGGCCACCCTTGCTTTTTTCCCACCTTTCCCTGGTGAGAACCATGGGAGCATTTAGAGGTCAGCGTTATCACTCATGCTCCAGGGCCCGGCCCTTGATCGGGAGTCACTAGAACGCAACCACCTGAAGTGATACCAAAAGAGGCCGTGTGTGCTGCAGAAGCTGATGAAGCCCTGTTAGATTTGGGGACTTACATTGGTGTTGACATTGTAGGCATCCTTGGCTGCTTTGATATGAACAGCATCTGGCTCAATGGTACAGTTGGACTTAGTTCTCTGGTAAACTTCTTTGTATTTCAGCTGGAGGAGGAAACATAGGTGAATTTTTGAAGCAGCCCACAAGTGTCTTAAGAAAAAGTGAAACTGTACCTATAGTACACAACGCTTCTTAAGACTGAATACATCTGCTGTGAAGAAATGATGCAGCCATGGCATCTGGCAGACATGCACTTATCCTGCCTCAGATCCTAGAGTCTACCCCTCAGGACACACTGCATCTGTTCACTGAGTTACCATAGAATTTATGTCCTCTGAGCTTGTGCTGAAGAGAACAGCTGGAGAGCAGTCTATGTGTTTTCCCTTCCCCAGATCAGGAACTCCAGAGTTTAGAACATCTTGAAAACCACTGATGGAAGACAAGACTTCCCCCATGGCTCAGCTGAATGGGATCAGGCTTGTCCCTCCTTCCTCACCCCTGTAGTTGTAGCTGTTATCATGTTATGCTGTAATTATTTATCTGTCTGTTCTTTCTATTGAGCTGAATCCTTTGCGGGCAAAGTTGTGCATCATTCATTATTTCATTCCTGGCAGCAGGCACTTAACAGACAACATACGTGCTCATTCAGTCATGTCTGACTCCTTGCAATCCCGTGGACCGTAGCCTGCCAGGCTCCTCTGCCTATGGGATTTGCTAGGCAAAAATACCAGAGTGGGCTGCCATTCCTCCTCTAAGGGCTCTTCCCGACCTAGGGATGGACTCTGCACCTTCTGCATTGGCAGCAGGTTCTTTACCACTAGTGCCACCTGGGAAACCCCCAGGGAACCAAATATCTGACGAGTCAATGTACTGATGGATGAATGCTGCCATCACTATTGCCATTGCGAGAGCCACCACTAGTGAGTTTCAGTGGGAGGGGGAGAAACAGGGAAGGCTTCGCCTCTGCGAGCCCAACTGGTCATTTTTCACCTTGAGCCTGGAATTTCTAGCTTCACCCATTTTGCTCCTTTTAAATTTCAGGGCCCTAGGGCTTCATCTGGGCCTTCTCACTAATTATTGCAGAAGGATCTTAGGTCTTAACATGGTTAAATCTGAAATAAAACTGTCAAAGTAAGCCATGGTAATGCTTACGAGATTTGCCTGATCATGTGAATCACAGTTTTCTGTGCTTTTTCATAAATGGAGCAAATCAGTAGCTTTAAGGTTCAGGCCTGGACATTCATATTTTTCATCAGTTCGGGTTATTGTTATAATCAGAAAGCTTAAGGAAATGGATGCAGCATTGCTTCATTTTTTTTCCCCCAGTGAGAGAATGGGCTGCTCCACATAAGGGATCTGCCTCATAGATGTTTATGAATACCCGATGTTCATGTTTGAAGTGCCCAAACGTATTTTGTATGAAAAATACAATAAATATTTTTCAATGATTTATACATTTCTGCCTTCGTAACAGTGCACAGATATATTTAACATTTTTCTAGGCAACTCAGAGTCAATAGTATGAACCCATTTGTTTATCTACCAAAGAACTCCTGAGCACCAGCTTCAGTCAAGGCTTTGGGGTAGGGATTCCACACTTTCTTTTAGTATTCCTTATGATGCCCATAAAGCCATGGAGTTCTTTATAATATTAATCTATTTGTTACCTAAAATGCAAGGAGATAAAACCAGTCAATCCTAAAGGAAATCAACCCTGAATTTTCATTGGAAGGACTGATGCTAAAGCTGAAGCTCCAATACTTTAGCCACCTGATATGAGGAGCTGACTCAATGGAAAAGACCCCGATGCTGGGAGATTGATGGCAGGAGGAAAAGTGGGGGCAGAGGATGAGATGGGTGAACGGCATCACCAACTCACTGGACATGAATTTGGCCAAACTCCAGGAGACAGTGGAGGATAGGGAAGCCTGACATGCTGCAGTCCAGCAAAGAATTGGACACAACTCGGTGACTGAACAACACCAACCAAAATATTGACAGTTTTCCACCACAGAATCTAGCTATGTATATCAAAGTATATGGATAGAATTTCTGCTCAAATTCAAAGCATTAGGATTTAATGACTACCTTGTCCCTCTTAGCCAAGATGAAGCTTATAGGGTATTTATTAATAGAGTTTATGGCCCACTGCATTTTTCAAATGGTCTCAACAATCTCCTCCTATGCTACCTGCTGCTTTTCTGCAATGTGACCTTCCCATTGTTCACCCAGAGGAGGCCTGTGTCTCTTCACCCCTTGAATCTAGGTGTGCATACTGTGCCCAGCAAGATAATGCAACAGTGACTCTGTGTCCGTTCTAGGAGTAGCCCTTAATCGGTCTGGAATCTTCTACCCCAGCCTCTTAGGACACATCCACCACACTATGAGACAGCCAAACCACAAAGGCCACGTACAGAGGTTCCTGTCTGTTCAGTAGCTGAGTGCCCAGCCAAGCTGGGATCAGGTGCCAGCGCTGGGAGCAAACAATTCTTGGTTGCTGTGGCTCTCCTGAGCTGCAGCTGTCTGCTAGCACACGTAACAGAGCATCTACTCAGCTACGCCCAGTCAGCTCACAGAATGCTGAGCAAAAAGGATGACTTGCTGTCTCAAACTGCTACAATTTAGATTGATTGTTACACAGGTATAGATAATTGGTCCTGAGTTTGTTAAATCACATTTGAAAGAGGCCAAGGTGAGAGGGGCTGCAAAGCCATCCAGTACTTACATCACTGACTTCATCTTTGACCTTCCGGACATGCAGCAACATGGGCGTGTCGTGAATGGTGGTGTAGCCTCTGGGTTTCGCTTTGTTGTATTCCAACTTATACAGTATCTGAAAGAGATGTCAAGGCAGAAAGAGCCAACTTTATGCATCTTAATTTATCTTGTAATGTATGTAAAAATATAAAGGGAACATTGTTGCTATTGTCATTGACTATATACAAAGGAAAGAGTCCCATAAACTCATCAGGTTTTCATGCTTTCTGCAAACACTCCCATGCCTCTACAATGGGGTGTCTGCTAATTTGGCTGGGATGATTCTTTACTCTAAAAGAAGAGTCCTGAGGAGTAGGACATTCAGTGTCCCTCCCTCCCTCCCACTAAATGGCAGTAGAGTCTTCCAAACAGGTAACCATTTAAAATGCCTTTCCACATTTGCAAATTCCCCCAGGTCAAGAAACCACTCAGAGCTCACTGTACTTACATCACTGATTTGTTTGTTGACTTTTGTAGTACGTAGGTGTTCTGGAGTATCCACAATTGAGGTAAATTTGTCCTTTGTTTTTCATAATTCTTTCTGTACTTGATCTAAATTGTAGAGGAGAAGAACAAGTTAACTTGAAGTAGGAGAGGGCCTTCAGGGACTCTAGCTTTCCTTTGAGACAGTCCCATGGAAAACAACAGGATTATTATATAAGCCATAGATATGGGGAATGATGCCATGCTTTCATATTAAATCTTTTTGATATCAATTGGGTAATAGAGAAAATAATAAAATGATAGTTTCCAGATATTTTTTCCATATGGAAACTGAGCCCCAGAGAGGTTAAGAGTATAAGCTAAGGGCATGTGTAGAGTGAAATCTCAGAGCCAGGCCTAGACCCATGCTCTCTGGAGTCTGACAAGTAATGATTTACTCACAGTAAGCTGCATCAAATATATATTTTCTTAAGCTATATTTTCATATCAAAGATGAAACATGAAAAAAATGAATACATACGGTTCAAAGCAATTATTTTAAAAGACATTCACTTTTGGAACTTTCAAGTCATGATTTTTTTTTCATGCACATAAGCAATTTCAAGCAGACACAAAGAGCGCAGCAAAATTCCATGCACAACTATCCGATGATCATATCAAGATGAAGAGAAAAGTTCAGACAAACAGTATGTCCATAGGAAGGCATCCTCATTTCATGTGTGGGTCTGATGTCAGACTAAAGTGATAAAACAAGTTGCCAATACAAAAGATTGATTAAAAACTTTTTTGGGATGTGGAAACAATGGCATTTTATTAACATTGTATCTGGTAGTTAGGCAATGACCACTGTTTTTTTGCTGCTTCAAATTTACCTTTCAACATATGATGGAGATGTGGTGGAGTGTGCTTCAGATGACCTTGTAGGAAGGCAAGGTAATCAGTAGTATTGTTAACATGTGTGCGTGAGGACAGATGTGCTGACATAATGAATCCAGCAAGACGAGAGGGGCCGTGAATATGTCCAATATTTCAAGAGCTGCACCACCATCCTCATCTCTCCAAAATGGTACAGAGTAGTCATTAGAGAGCAATGTTCACATTGGATGAAAATTTTAGCTATTCAGACCTTTTAAATACTGTCAAATTTAACTAAGATCCTGATCTCTAAGAAATCTATTTCTTTGGGACAAACAGTGGAAAACAAACTAATGTCATACCAATTTGGAAAACTTTGGCAGTTTGAAAAAGCCTGTCTTACGAGGAGTTGCAAAGGCGTCAGAAGACGCAGAGATGCTGGCCGCTGCGGCAGTGCACTCGGCCTCATCCAGAGGTAATTGGCAGGGAGTGAATGTTTATGCAGCTTTGGCACGTGAAACCAGCTTGGGCAGGGGCAGGGGCAAGAAACCAGGAGAAGCGTAGAGATGAATGCCCCCAGGGCTTCCCAGTCTCTTCTTCCCATCTCATCAGACATTACCTGGCTCCACATGTATGTGTTGTAGAGGGCAGTCAACATGTCTGGACGCAGGATTTCATTACATCCTTGTTTCAGAAGCATCTTGGCACTAGATTTATATTTTCTCTGTTCATGCAAAGAGCAGTGAAGCACAAAAGAGACTTATGAAGACAGAAAAGAAGACGGCTCTATATCCCGATCACCTCTGAGTGAAGAGATGTAGGCATACACACTTTGTGTTCTCATGTGTGCGTGTGGGTGAAGACACCAAATGCATTATAATGCCAAGCAGGGCGGCTGTGAATTTGCAGCTGACTACCACAGCCTTTGTGAATGGGCAACAACAGAGCTAGACCCACCAAAATTGCCTCATAGAAAAAATGACATCACTGGAGTAGAAAAACACAAGAAGGAGTTCTGTCTTCTTTTCATTAATTTGTTTCTTTGTTTCTGCATTTGTACCATAATTTGCACTTTGGACCTGCAGTTGATACATGGGCCCTCCAGAAGGATGAAGGGTGGAAGGACCCATCTGTGCATTGCCTCTTCACCACAGCACACGTGAGGACACAGAGCAGAGACTGGCACACTCAAAGAGCTCGTGGGCTCTTTGGGTGGCTAGACAGATACTCTGGAACAGAACATCCCAATATCATAGGCAGAACCTATGACATCCTTGCAGCAGACGGGACGACATCTCATGAGAAACTGGAGCGCAGTGCTGCTTGGCCATCCAGGCGGCCCCATCACAGTACCTGACTGATCTGGTCGCCTGCGATCTTAGCCAGCAGATGTCTAGGCTCATCGACTACCAGCTGGTATTTATCTTTCCGCTGCTCATAATCAGCTCTGTATTTTTCTGCTCAAACATCATATCAAATTATAGCAAGAGTACAATTTCAAGGCTGTATAGAAATGTCCCAAGATAAACACTTCAGAGAGCCAGAAATGTGTCCTTTCTAGAGGTGGGCTCCCAAAGCATCCAGGGTAATGAAAACAGGAAGGCAAAGAGAGTTAAACAAAGGAAGATCACCTGGAGAAGGCTGGGGCTTGGGCTAGATCAATTATGACACCCAAGTGGAAGCACCTTGTGTCTAAAATGTCCCATCTTTATATATGATGTCAATAGCAATGATGGTTTTATGACATCCTATATTGTATTTATAATAGGGCACTGACAAACTATAGGCTTACTACTAAATGCTGGTAGAATCAAAAGCATATTCATCGACACATTCTAATGCTAGTTAATTTAATCTTATTATAAAAAGAGACCTGGAAATACTTAATGAGTTAGAAAATAGAAACAAAATATATCAAGACTGTCTTCCTAAGAAGTTACTGACAGTAATTCTTCAGAGTCGTCCCACCTGGAAATCTACTGAAAATAAAGCAAATTTAAAAACAAAAAGAAATACATTGAAATAAATATACCATTGGCTATATTTTCATTTTTTAGATTCATTTTACTAATTTTCTAATGTTTTTGAATTTATGTAAATCTGTAGGAAATACAAAGGCAAGAAATTAAATGTAAAACCATCCAAACATGTTAATTCATAGCTTGCTTATTTCATCAGTTTAAGCTAAATTTAACTTAAACTATTGCAAAGCCAGTTCCACAAAAACTGGGTAGAAGACAGAGGAATATCTTGAGTGCAAATGGACACTTCTCTGCAATGTGTGAGCAACTATGGCAATATGTTTGAATGTGTGAATCACAACTACACGATTAGAGCTGCCATTTCAGGGCCCTGGTAAGGGATACTAAATTAACTTTCAACTTCTGGGTCTCCCAACTCTATACAGAATCCTGCTGAAGGGGGTTCAGCTGAGAGGCACCCAAGGGCTGTGCTGCCCCACGCCAGTGTCGGCAGAGGCCATGCTGGCTGTGGGCCCTCACTCCACTCTGCACAGGCCCTTCATTAGTTCTTATTCCTGCTTTTGGCAGAGCCAATAAAACAGGGATATCCTAAGTGTCTTCCCAAAGACTCAAAGGCTTTCCTGTCATTTTATGTGTTGAGTTTTAATCAAATGTCACTTATAGACTACTAAGGTAAGTTAATAGGTTTAACTGGATCAGGTCATACGTACCTCATTCATCAGCTGAGTTGCAAACTTGAAATGCCTATTGATTGGACAATCAGCAACATACTTGAAATTTGACTTTGTCCTTTCAAATACTTCCTTATACTTATACTAGAGAAAACAGAAACATGGTTACTTGATAGCAGGTTGTAATTATCTTCAGAATGAGACATGTGTGATTAATTCATTCATAGAGTTAACAAGTAATTATTGAACATAACCTATCTCCCAAAGCAATGAAGGGCAATACCACCCCAATGCCTTGAAAACTAGCCCCCAAATACATACTTTCATTAAATATATGTCAAATGGATCTATTCCCATATTGGGTAAAAATTCAAATCAGTTTCTTCGTTTCAATATTTATAGTGATAGTTATTTTACTTTGAAGGTATTTCCATGTGTACGTGAAGGCAGTTTTTAACTCTTTAATTAGAAGTAGTTTTCCGGGAATTAATCAGATAATTATAATATTTTAGAGTAAGAATATGCTAGCATCTAGACCACTACCTGTTTTTAAATAGCCCCATGAACTAGACAATTTTTAAAAAATCTTTAGGGATTGTAACAAAGAATATGCGACAGAACGAACATGGTCCACAAAGTCTAAACTATTTCTGGCACCTTTCAGAGAAATTTGCTGACTTCTATTTTAGAACTCAAAGGAAACTAATCTGACTGCTTTATTTTGTAAGTAGGAAAATGAGGTCATAAAAACAGTTATTTGCTTCAAGTCACATGTTAAGTTTGTGAATTAAAATAATCTCACTTTATATCTGCTGGCATATCAAATCATCCAGGGACATATTACTAGGAAGGAAATTCTGGAAGAGCCATGAGGAGTTGTACTGAGATGGCCTTTTATCAAATTCCAAGGAATGATAAAAATAAATGATGACTGTTGTCAATGAGGTCAGTACTAAAATATTCCTGAGTAGAGTGAATAAGGCAGTATGTTCCTACTTTAGGGTCTAGAAGCAAGGACAGAGATGGAAATATGAGACGCTATTTCCTCAGTTCTAGTACTCTCTGAGGGCAGTGGAGTACACTGCATGAATGTGGCCGTTATCCCTGAGTAGATACATACCTTGCTGTAGAGAGTCTTGTTCTTTTCAGCCAGAGTAAAGTCGGGAGTATCATAGGCATAGCAACCAATGCCTTTAAGCCAGGTCAAATCTGCTTTATATTTTACCTGGGAGAAGACCATCAAAGATTTTTAAGAACCTACCTCCAAATAGCAGTAGGTTAGGATCAACAAAAGTAGAACAAATAGAAACTCTGACTGTGAAATATATAGAATAATAAAGTACTGAAATAATTATTTAAGAGGCGTTTCCATTAATACTGATTTTTGCCCACTTTATGGTATATTGTACTACATATGGGAATTTTCATTTTAATACCAATTAAAGCAATTCAAATTTAACAGGCATACTTTCCTAGAGAGTATGTCATTAAGCTGGCAGCTGTATTTCCATATAAAGAACTAAAATTTCTTTCTAAATGAGCATTGTTATGTGTCTTAATTGCTTCATGAAGTAGTCTCTTCAGTAGATCAAAAATAGGTTATTGTTTAGATGAAGTATATCACTTCCAGACATGTAATATGACGTAACACATTTAAAAGAAAAATTAGGCTGATAAATTTGAATACATTTTTCTGTCTCCCCAAGTTGAAGCTCACTTATTCAGCAGTGAGTGTTAGGACTTAAACTTCCATACACAAGAACTAAAAGCTAGTCACAGTTCAATCAGTTGTTATACAGTGTTTGATTTCATAAGTCAGGTGGGCATATGAATTTACGTGTAAAAACAGATTCCACAACTCACATCACTGACTGCATCAGTGACTGCCCGATGGTGGAAATGCTCAGGGCGATCAGGAATGGACCTCCAGATTCCCAGCTGGCTCATGTAGTTCTCCTTGTATTTTATCTGTAAAACCACAAAGACAGTTTTAATGTCTTATCTAAAGTTAATGTAAAAAAAATCTACTTGTTTCCAGAGAGTTTTAGGAAAGGGAGGATACTTTTAAAAATGATGGTTGGTTACTGAGTCCAACACGAGCAGAAATAAGTAGGGACGTACTTTGCTGATGTGGTCTGTGACTGTGCGATGGTAAACGATGTCTAGAGCATCCTTCACAGTGTGGTATTTCCCTTTGGTCTTTTGAAATGTTTCTTTATAGCGTAGCTGGAAAGAGAAAAAGCACATGGATTGTGAAAAATGACCGAATTATATAACTAAGCTCTTTTAACCTTGAATTCTCTTGTCTTATTTCTTATTTTTCTCTTGAGTAAATTTGGGAGAGATCAAAAAGCTCTTTCACATCCTGGAAAAGGACTTTAGGGAGAAAACTAATGAAACTTGCCATAAAGTATGGAATTTAGTTAAAAATAATGTATCAAGGGACAGGGAGCCTGGCGGGCTGCCGTCTATGGGGTCACACAGAGTCGGACACGGCTGAAGTGACTTAGCAGCAGCAGCAGCAATGTATCAATATTGGCTTGTGACATATGACTCATGATAATGTAGGCTGTTAACAATAGGGCCCTGGGTGTAGGCTATGTGGGAACTCTGTACTATACTATCGCTACAGCTTTTCTATAAATCTACAAGTACTTAAAAAGTTTATTTAAATGTAAAATGAGCAAACCAAAAGCTCATTTGGGAGTAGAAGGGAAAAAAAAAAGCATAACTTTGTTGAGCCCAAGACCTACTAATGTACGTGGAAAAAGAAGAAAGATTTAGTTTTAACTCCTGGTATTAAAATGTCTTCTCCGTGGAGCAATCCTGAAATTTGATTTCATTATAATCTCTATCTTTGTGATGTTTCAAAAGATATTAGCTCTGACTTGAGCCTAGGAATATCACAGAAGAGTCATCTCATTTACACCAAAAGAATACTTCTCTCAGCGCACTGTTTTCAACCTCAAACAAATCCTTCCTTTCTGGGTAGCTGAGCAAACACATTGAAGGATTCCTTTGTTTTTCAGATGGGTAATCTCTTAAGATCATTTTGCTCTACTTGTGGGGATAGCCATGGTAGATAGGCTGAACTTAATGTGAGATACCACCCTTTTTACACTGGTGTAAAATGAGCTCCAGGGGCCAATTTCACTGTGTGGACATCTCTGAGAAGTCGTGATGCAGAGTAAGTTTGGTTCAAATTAATATTCAATAGTAACCTTGAAGTGATAAAGATGCGGATGTCACAAGAAGACAAAAAATACCCAAGCAAATTGATTTTGAGGTTAGCATATGATTTTCTCTGGTGGTTCAGATGGTGAAAACTCTGCCCACAATGTGGGAGACCTAGGGTTGGATCCCTGGGTCAGGAAGATCCCCTTGGAGGAGGGTAAGGCTACCCACTCCAGTATTCTTGCCTAGAGAATTCCCTGGACAGAGAAGACTGGAGGGCTACAGTCCACGGTGTCACAAAGAGTTGGACACAACTGAGCAACCAACACTTTTACACTTTATAATTTTCTCAGCTTATATTTTAAGCAAACTGACATGGCCTTTTCCAACTAGCAGACTCCTTTTAGCTGCAAATGAAATTTTATGACAAAATTATAGAACTGAGATATTGTCCCAATTTGCTGTACCTTTTCACATTTCAGTTTAGGGATCACTGTAACTAGCTACGATGCCTTGAAACCCTAGAGTTCTGTTGCTAAGCTGAGGGAGATGGGGCTGTCACCTGTTATCTGAACAGGTGCAGTGAATTCACAGTTGGGTTCTGGGACACAAAACTGGTAAGGACCAGCCACCTACCTGGGGTTGATTTACTTCATATCTTCATTAACAGAAAATCTAATTACCATTGAAAGACACTCTTGTCCTTGATCGTATGGTATGGGAGATGAAAATCTGTCCCTCCTAATTCTAACAAATGTACCATTCACATGACTTAGCAAATAAGAGAGGAAAAAATATTTTCTGAATGTCAACTAAGAGACCAGTACAGGTTTTAAAATGTGTACTATTATCCTGAAATTTAGTCTAATTTAATTATCACAATTCTTATCCTCATTCCAAATACAAGAAGAGTCTCAGAAAAAATAGGTAAATTATATAGAGTCGTACAGCAGGCAAATCACAGCGTCAGGATTTGAAACTGTGTTTGGCTGACTCCCAGGGCAGCATTTTTATGGATAAGTAACAATTAGTCATCAAGTATCCCTAGAGTAACGAGAAAAGCAGTAGGTTTTCAGGATCTCCCAGCATTATTCTTAGCGACTTTGCCAAATGGGTATTGTTTGTGCCTGTTTGTTTGGCTTTTGTGTTTTTGTTTTTTTCCTGATTCATGTTGTGAGGCAGGACTTTGAATTACATATGTGACTATAATATCACATGCTTCTTAGGGACCACCACCTCAGCTGCCCCCTCACAGCAGAAGGAAGAAGGGAGAGATGCATACATCACTGGCGTTCCAGTAAGCCCTCTTGGCTCTGATGAGGATTGGCGTGTCTGGAACTGGAGTGTACTTGTCCTTCATCTTTTCATATTGAATCTTGTACTTGTTCTAAGAAATGAAGATGGAAGAGAGAGAAATTTAAGCTCAGGAGTGTTCATCCTTCCCAATTCACAACCATGTCACAGATCCAGCCTAGGGACACAATGGATAATGCTCGTTAAGAGAATAGCTCTGCCTTCTGTGTCTTGATACTGCTGAGTGCAGTATCAGAAAGGAGCTCTCTGATCAGAGGCAGCAGGTAAAGGTTTGAATGAAGACTTTGTTTTCTTTGCCTAGTGCCTCAGTGCTGAATTCCCAACTCACCTCACTGACCATGTCCTTCACGTGTCTGGCGTGCTTCAGGGCTGTGGTCTGGTTTCCAGCGTGATGATGGGGTCTTTCTTTGGTGGCGAGTTCAACATACAGATACTAAATAATAAGAATAGGGATCAGATGTTATAGAGATAAAACACCATACTTAGTATTCAGGTCCTCTTTATTCATTTCTAACCCTAAAATGGAAGGACAGTATCTACCTGTTTTTGCCCTTTTGTTTGTTACATATGTTTCTGTTTCTTTCTTTCTCTGTCTCATGTTAAGAAACACAGGTATACACTCTAGTTATCTAACATTCTTATTGCTGAGTACAGTTTAATCTAAACACATGTAATAAAATGCCAACAGAAGAATGAGAAAATCCTGATAGATTCCTCAACATATTTTCCCCCATTTTTGCCTGAATGGATGAAATGTGGTCTCATTTGTCTCTGGACAAAAGATAGGTTCTATGGAACGAATTTTTAAATTTTATTTTCAGCACCTGAAATCATTGAACCACTAATCCAATGATTAAAATTGTATAGAACTTAGAATAGATGGTTTGGCATTACCTGTTCCTGCGAAACCTAACCATAGTGACAACTGCCCCCAGAGAAAACAGCTTCTTGAAGTTAAAGGGCATGAGGCTTCATCAGGGCCACCAAGTATGAGGGTCTGCTACCGACAGGAGTGGCCAGGAACACAGAACCAGCCCTCCACACACACACAGACACTCCCGCGGTGCCAGCCCGGGAGGTTTCTGAATCTTCATGTATGAACGTTACCTGACTCTGAAGCTTCTGCCCTCTCTTGGCTCTTATGAGATCAGGTGTATCAGGAACTGAAGTGAAGACTGACTTCTGCTTCCTTCCTGATGCTCTGTACACGAGCTGGACAGAGAAGAGTGATAGCCATCATTCTGTTTCATTGACACGTCCTGTGCCCTGCAGATGCCTTTATTGCTGGCTTCAGAGACAAAGCAGGGGCTCTCCCACTGCGGCAACCTCAGCTTCTGTCCAATAAACCAATACTCTATTCACCCCCCTCCTTCTCTTTTTCCCCTGTATCAAAATTAGAGGCATTCTGCAGCCTGCTCAAGTGCCCAGCCTCCCGCTGTGTTCTTGGTCCCTTCTCACCCCTGCCTTAGGACCATGTTCCAGCAGTTACCCGCTGCCTCTCTAAACCTCCAGCCCTTCTGATTTTCCAGCTCGCTCCCTTCTTCTACAAACAGACCCAAGTCCCTCTTTTCATCACGTCTTTTCCAACTTCTCCCAAAGGCCTTATTTCTTTCTTTCACAACCAAGCAGACTATGTGTTTTTCTTTTCTCTTTTGATTAACTTCTCAAGGGAATACTTTAGCTGCCACCCAGCCACTCCAAGGAAGTGAATTTCATTAAGACTACCGCAAACATTACAATTGCCAAATCCTAGAATGTTTCTCTGCAGCAACTATAACTGCTCAGCAATTTCACTCCTGAACTCTCTTCTCTGCCTTCCATTCCCCTCTTCTCCCCTAGGTGGCCTCCCCTCTTTCTAGGCACGCCTCAGCTTCCTTCTATGGTTTTGCACTCCCTCAAAGACAGCAATTAGTTAGTTCAGTCGCTCAGTCGTGTCCGACTCTTTGCGACCCCATGAATCGCAGCACGCCAGGCCTCCCTGTCCATCACCAACTCCCGGAGTTCACTCAGACTCACATCCATCGAGTACGTGATGCCCTCCAGCCATCTCATCCTCTGTCATCCTCTTCTCCTCCTGCCCCCAATCCCTCCCAGCATCAGAGTCTTTTCCAATGAGTCAACTCTTCGCATGAGGTGGCCAAAGTACTGGAGTTTCAGCTTTAGCATCATTCCTTCCAAAGAAATCCCAGGGTTGATCTCCTTCAGAATGGACTGGTTGGATCTCCTTGCAGTCCAAGGGACTCTCAAGAGTCTTCTCCAACACCACAGCTCAAAAGCATCAATTCTTTGGCGCTCAGCCTTCTTCATAGTCCAACTCTCACATCCATACATGACTACTGGAAAAACCATAGCCTTGACTAGACGGACCTGGAGTTAAGTGTTGGCTTGGCCACTTTTACCCTATACATTCTGCTTGCATAACCTCATCTGTACCCAGGACCTCAACCATCAGTCTGAGATTGATGGCTTCCAAATTTTGTTAAATAGCTCCTTGATATCCCAGCCACATAGGCCAGAAACTTGGGGAGTCCTTCTAGACCCCCTTTCCCTCAACTGCACATCAAAACAGTCGTGAATCCTGGACTCCTAACTTTGTGACAGTTCTTAAATATGACCTTCTTCTCCTTTCCCACTGCCAATGCCCTAGTTCAGCCTCCTATACTGCTTGTTACTACACATCCTTAAAGGCCTCTAAACCACCTTCCCAAATCCTCTACTGGACACTTCACAGGGCTTACCCATCTTTAAAAAGCCCGAGAAAAGATTTTCTTAAAGTTCAGAACTAATTAGGTCTTAATGTTCAAGACTATGCTGCTCAGAAATAATTCTTCAGTGACTTCTCATCAAGTCCAAGATCATTAATATACCAACCACAAGTCTTCATAACCTGGCCTGTCTGTCCTAGGTCTCCACTCATTTCCCAGCAGTCTTCCATATTCCCCATGTGCTATCTGAAACCAGTCCCAGTTTCTAGAACTCATTATGGCCCATTTCAAATACTTTCTACCTAGAATTTTCTTCCCTGTTTTATCTGCCTGAAGAACTCGTAGAGTCCATACTGTCTTGATCATTCCTATAGGATATGACTTATCCTATTGATGTCTGCTTCTTCTCAGAGATTATGAGCCCATGGAATGCAGAAGCTTAGTTTATCACTTTTTATCACCTTGTATGTATTTATTTATTTAGCCTTTTTCTGGAACCACCAGATTTTATTTATTTTTTTAAATATAAATTCATTTATTTTAATTAGAGGCTAATTACTTTACAATATTGTATTGGTTTTCCCATACATTGACATGAATCTGCCACAGGTGTACATGTGTTCCCCATCCTGAACTCCCCCTCCCCATCCCATTCCTCTGGGTCATCCCAGTATCACCTTGTATTTAGATAAAAGATCTGAAAAATAATAGCCCACTAGTAAATATTGAGGCTATTTAGTATTATTTAATATAATAAGCAAACTAGAAAGTCTAAATGGAGAATAAATCCTAATTTATCCTAATCGTGGATAAAAATGCTGGTTGAACAGATAAAATGTAGGAAATAAATAATATATATATACATATGTATGTTCATGTCCATTTCTTTACATCTAAATTATATATAAGTACAAATTGAAACAAAATTTAGCTCATTTGCTTGGGGCTGTTTTTGGTGTTACTACTGAAAGAAAGGAGATAAAATAGAAATTTACTCTTTCTCCCAGGCCAAATTTTTGAATAAATCAAATCCACAAAATCATGGAATTTTATGGCTAAAAGAACCCCCAATCATCATCTAGTCTGTTCTCTAGCTCAGGAAATTGGGGTGTTGAAGTGAATTAGATAAGGTCACATGACAAAATGGAAGTAAATCTGGAACTAAGACTCACCTCCATGCCATTTCTATAATTCTCTTTGAAGTATATTTTCCCTGTACTTAGGTATGCATTGCTTGGTATGCATTGTTTATGCTCCTTTGGACAACATCTCTGCTTCCCAGTACTACAAATAAATACTTGTCAAAAAGTTGCACAATTTAAAGACAACTCCAAAATCAATAAGCTGAACTTTGGGTCATCAACTTTTTACTAAGCCAGTGTTTCCAAAACTTTCCTGATCTTTAAAAACCCCAAAGTCCTTGGGGGAGAAGGGGAGGGTGAGATGAATGGAGACAGTAGCGTGGAAACATATACGCCACCATATGTAAAACAGAGAGCCAGTGGAAATTTGCTGTATGACACAGGGAACTCGAACCAGGGCTCTGTAACAACCCAGAGGGGTGGGATGGATGGGAGTTAGGAGGAAGGTTCAAGAAGGAGGGGACCTATGTACACCTATGGCGAATTCCTGTTGATGTATGACAGAAACAAAACCAATATTGTAAAGCCATTATCCTTCAATTAAAAAAGAACCCCCAAAGCCCTTATTAAGCACAATTTTCAGGCTCTACACCAGACCTGAATCCAAGGTAGTAGCATGAATTGATATTTTCTTGAGCCTGGTCATTCTACAGTGAGGCAAGTGTGAGAGGAACTGCACTACTAAAAAAATGCTTATTTGTCTTCCTCAATGTTGCTGCGTAAAATGTATAATTCTGAACCCAGACAGTGGAGAGAAGTAAAGGTATTTCAAAGATACCAATAAGCACTTTAAGTTCCCAAACAACTTAATTATTTGGTGGCTGGAGGAAAGATGTAATACTTTAAAGCACTGGTTTCCAGTGCTGGATGAATATTAGAACTGTCTATGGAGCAGCTAAAAGCACACAGATATCCAGACAGAGAATCAGAGTCTAGTGTGGGGCTTGGGATTGGAGTCCACTAAAGGGCAGTTTTAAAATATTTCAGAGATGATTCTGATACTTAGCCAGAGTGGAGAGGTCCCTTTACAGAGGCGGAAAAACCCCACATGCATTCCTATCCGAGTGCTGCACCCGTTGAAACAACAGAGGGAAGCACTCAGGAAAGCAAACATGCCCAGGGCAGCGTTTATAACAGCTGAAGGGTGACTCATCCTCCGCCCTGGCTCACTCCGAGTATAGGAGGCTGCAACTCCTCTCCACCAAAGACGATGCGTGGTTTTCCAGGGCTCCTCTAAGTCTAAGAACATCAGTCATTCCTAATCAGCACACATCAGAGCTACTGAGAAAGGAGAGCTGATGAAGTGACCTGACAGCTGGATGGAGTCTGATGAATAAGGCCACAAGACAAACTGGGTTGAAGGAGAATGGCCCACTGACCATTTACGTTTGTGGGATGACCTTATCTCTAGGGAGCACCTTTTAGTCCCTGGCAAACATGGACATCTGTTATGACCAAAGCATTATAGGATACACATGGAAATAAGATGGGGGCCAATCTTCAATGGACCAACATAGGTGAAAGGGTCACATCTGTGCACAGCTAACCGCAATCAATCAGGAGCCTCAGCGCGAGGCGGGCAGATGAAAATGAAACGGAGTCTTTTGGAACTTGAGAGGGCAGTGGAGCAGAGAGCCATTGATAACACTGCCATGATTGGAGTCCTGACAGCAGGGATTAATGACAGAGAAAGGTTAGAAATAAATTCAGTTTGGAGACTACGACAATGGTGTAAGACAGGACTCTAACCTACAAAATCATGCAAATGTTCCGTTATAGGTAGGGCAAGTCTCAACAGCCTCATCTTATTAAAAAGGGACAAAATAAGTAAACTGAGGCAAAGTGAGGTCAACCAACTTGTTTGCACAGGGTGGCTACACTCTGTAATTAAGGCAGAAGGAGGTTTGGGCCAGTACGATGACCTGAAGAAAGACCGCTGGAGGAATGAGGCCGCATGGTGGCGGATGCGCTTACCTCGCTCAGATGTGTCTTCAGCTCCTGCACTTTTCTGTATTCTGGAGTGTCGAGCACAACCTGGTATTTGTCTCGCATCTTCCTCGCCTTGTCGGTGTACAGGTAGTGAGACTTAAGAAGGCAACAATGGGAATGCAAGGCGATTAATCGCTTGAGGAATTGCATGTCGTGGCCACACATCGTCTTTCAAATGGTGGAAACGTGCAAGCCTCGCTGACCCTCTCTAAGTCCTGGGTGTCTTCCCAGGCAGGACCAAGAACAATTCGCTGTCATTTTACTAAGTTCACTACCTTTTACAGGAGGCATACATCATCTTAAGTGAGTCATGACTTGCTCAGTGGGTTGAGGGCAAATTTCCCCTTAACAGAAGCTATAGACAAAGATTCTTCCTGCCCAGCCTGTGAAGCTGTGCGGGCAGAGCTGTGGGGGCACTCACCCAGAGCTTCCGCAGGTGCCGGGAGCGGACCATGTCTGGAGTGTCGTACAGGAAGCAGCCCAGTCCCCTCAGGATCTGCAAGTCCTCTTTGTATTTAATCTGTGTGACAAACGTAGAAATATAGCTGGTTGTGAGCAAATTCAAAACAAGAACAATTAAGACAGAGCACTGATACTTTTATACTGAAGGACCTTCATTTTGGTTCAACACATCCACCCCTTCCTCTGGGTTTGGCTGAACTCAAGTAAATCACAGGGTTTTAAAATTTAAATAGCTAACCCTGACCTGAAAAGAGAACATGGCTATTATTTTATTATTATATGGATGAAAAATACCAAAGATTAAATGGAGTGGTCTTTTATGAGAAGGAAACATTCAAGGAGAAAAAAACAGTGTGTTCACCTATGGCTGATTCGTGTCAATATATGGCAAAACAAATACAGTATTGTAATTAAAAAAATAAATTTAATAATAATTTAAAAAAAAAAGTGGTGAAAGGGGGTGGGAATAGTGGTAAGCAAGAGAAAGATACTAAATGTGCCTGGGACAGAGGCCACTTGGAATGAGGTGCTGGTAATGATTTGGTGTTGAATGTAGAATGGTGGCCAGCAATTCTTGTATCTCCCAGGTGGTCCTCTTACCACTTGGAGAAATGTGGGGTCCTGCCTCCTCCAAGTTGTACACTCAGTTTACAAGTACTCAGTGCAAAAGGCTGCTCAAAGACTGGTTGACTTCCATGTGGAGGGCAAGCCTGCTTCTTGTTAAGAGTCCCCCAGAAAGACCCTTATGAGACGCTTACATCGCTGGTGATGTCGCCCACGTAGCGGCAGTGGAGCACCTGGGGTGTGTATGGCAGCGAGATCATGTGGCCTTGCATCTTGAAGAAGTCTGACTTGTAAATCAGCTGCAGGGGAAAAGGCCCATAAACACATAAATCAGAGACCAGTGGTTGACCTCCATCCTTGGGTTCCATGGCCTCCCCTCTCTCCTAAGAGAATACCCACCTCGCTGACAGCCTCTTGAGTCTTCTTGACCTGGCGGATCTCAGGCGTGTCGGGGAGTGGTGTGGATCTTGTCCTTCAGTTTGTGGTACAGTTGTCGATACAGTCTCTGCAGTGGGAGAAAAACCATTCCAGGTGTTTAGCGTAGGATGATGAGAGCGTCTGTACATTAATCAGATATTTCACATATTTAAACAGCCATGAAAGGCAAGATGAAGGTACAGAAAGTGATTGAAATTAGAAAAACATAGAAAATGATATTTATTTTGCTTGCGTGAGAAATTTGAAGCACAGGCTTCCACTTGCTATCAGATGGCTGGAGAGTAGGGTTAGATATTCAAACCAATAGTTCTCATAGAAAACTATTCAGGCTCATGAGCCAGACTAATATGCAACCTTATTAAAGATTTTTAATACAAATGTGAAAGGAAGGAATTAATTTGCATCATAATCTATGGATGGGTGGGTCTCAACAAAGGTATTACTAAATATATAAAAATATTGCCATAGGACACCAGTATCAAAAGGATGACAGAAAGGATCCCTTATTCCTTGCTGATAAATTAAAGTTTGTAGTTGAAATGCAACTAATTCTTAGTGCATTGCAAACAAAGCCCTGGTCTTTGAAACTCCTCACAGAATTAACAGTCAGAGTACCTCGCTGGTAACGTTGTTGACCCTCCGGACGTTGACAAATGGGACATCATTGGGTCCAAGTGTGTACCCATATGCCTTCATGTGTTCATAAACTTCTTTGTACTTAAACTGCAAAAGCAAAGTGAGAAGGAGATCTCTGATGGATGAACAGAGTAAGCATCGCATTTGTCAAACGGAAGAGCGTTGTCACTTTCATTTGAAAACTACTCTCTAAGCATTAAGCATGGAAAAAAATCATTGACAAAATTTCTCTAATAATCTAAGTCTTGAAAATTATTTTGTTGGCTAATAAAGCCAGATCCAGAAAGGAATACAATTCATGGTTGCCTAGATTAAATCTGTTTGTAAGTTGGTAGGCAAAACACAACAAAAAACCTGTATTTTTCGTTCCAATATGGCTAGGAAATTAAGAATATGCAAAGCAGAAATGAGAGACTGATTTTAAGACTGATGGATGAACAACTTCATAAACTATTTAAAACAATGATGTTAGATAATTAAATCTGTGACTTTGCTTTGGAACCCATATTACTGGGCCACTGGCTGTGGGACTTCACTGGTCAGTAGGTTCAATTGCCAGGGCTCTGGAGGGCAATATGGAAGGAAGATTTCATTTTTGAGCTGACGGCTGGTTTGTGGGTATGGCCTGAAGGCCAGAGTCACCAGGATAGACAGTGCCTCTCCAGGTCTGCTCATTACATCCCAACCTGACACCAGTAGGAAAAGCTGCTATTAGCACTAACGCCTGGGAAAGCTGCAGGTAATGAGAACCTAAGTACCCTCCGAGCTTTCCAGGTAATGGGCACAGAAGGTCAGTCATGAGGCAAGTATCAGAGTCTTTCTTTTCAAATGACCACACAGTGAAATTGTATTTTTTATAACAAGATATTGCAGAAGGCAGACAATCCTGTCGCCACACAGCAGTAATGCACATATGAAGGAGCATTTCCAGTAGGTGATTTGAGATAGTTCAGGATGTTTCTGTGCCAAGGCCAACAGAATTAGAAGCATTATGGCAGCCATGATCCCTGAGCCAAGGTAACTGCGTCATGCAGATATAACCCCGTGAAAGTCATTTACTAACCCATCATGCTAACCAGGCACTGCTGAAGTGCAGAAGCAACACGCCTAGAAAACACACCATCTCCCCTTTCCTGCTACCATCACTTTTTTAAAAACTATTTTAATTCCATCTTTTTTTGGCCTCACTGCACAACATGAAAGATCCTAGTTTCCCAACCAGGGAATAAATCCATCTCCCTCTCAGTGAAAGTGACAAGTCCTAACCATTGAGCCACCAAGGAATTTCCTCCCATCATCATATCATGCTGAAACTTCAGGGTGTGATTAAGGGGATGATAATAGGCTAATAATAAATATTAGTATCCTCCTTCCTACTTTAAGCCCCATCTCAACAAGGAGAGACCACTCACATAGCTGCTCATGTATCGGATGTCCTTGGTGTGTTTGAAGTGAGGGGTGTCAACTGGAAGCCTGTATCCAGTGGGCAGGGCATGCAGGCCAGCTTTTCGGTACAGATTCTGCCAGGATGAAGAAGAGCAAGTTAAATGACAACTATGTCAAATGATGGATCTAAGTTAAATCATTTCCAGCTTGTGTTAGGTTTTCAATCTACTTACACTCACTGAATTGATTTCAAGAAGGAATTAAGTAAATTCTAATAGTCAAGCAATGAATTAAATTCAGTTCAGTTGCTCAGTCATGTCTGACTCTTTGCAACACCATGAACCGCAGCACGCCAGGCCTCCCTGTCCATCACTAGCTCCTGGAGTCCACCCAAACCCATGTCCATTGAGTCGGTGATGCCATCCAACCATCTCATCCTCTGTCGTCCCCTTCTCCTCCTGCCCTCAATCTTTCCCAGCATCAGGGTGTTTTCAGATGAGTCAGCTCTTCGCATCAGGTGGCCAAAGTATTGGAGTTTCAGCTTCAGCATCAGTCCTTCCAATGAACACCCAGGACTGATCTCCTTTAGGGTGGACTGGTTGGATCTCCTTGCAGTCCAAGGGACTCTCAAGAGTCTTCTCTGACATCACAGTTCAAAAGCATCAATTCTTCAGCAGTCAGATTTCTTTATAGTCCAACTCTCACATCCATATATCCATACATATTAAATTACTCAACATATATATTTTTAAAAGAGTAATGAGTGAAGAGGCTTAAAGAAAATACATCTATTTCTAAACATATGCCTGGTTCACAGAATAGCATCCAGCAATAACCTGGGAAAACTAAACAGGCAGCCAGTGCCACCTCTGTGGTTAACCCTATGGTTAGCTGATATTCAAGCCATCACCAATCCTGAGATAGTAGCAATTATAAGACACATCTTTGGGAGCCCTCAGAGCCCCATAAACACAATGTCTTGATGTTAGGCTGTTGGGTCGGGAGGCTCATATTCTATGCAGGAGGAGGAAAGGAGTTTCTATCTGTGATTTGAAATAGTCTCTCTCTCAGGAGAGGTATAGGAAATAAGACTAGTACTTAAAATATTAAAAACCAAATTACTTTTAACATTCAGTACAAGAGAGAGGCATTAACCTTGAGACCAATGTAACACTGAGAAAGTGAAAGTGTTATTTGCTAAGCTGCGTCTGACTCTTTCGCGACTCCATGGACTGTAGCCCAGCAGGCTCCTCTCTGTTCATGGCATTTCCCACGCAAGAATACTGGAGTGGGTTGCCATTCCCTTCTCCAGAGGATCTTCCTGACTACCAGATGAGTGGAATCTAGCCTCTTTCTCTTCTGAAGCCTAACAGTAACCTTTAGCTTTATTTCTTATTGTACAGTCTTTGATGACTATATGCCTTGTCTTTGTCCTCTTGTCTTGGACTGCAAGCTTTCTGAGAACAAGGATAGTTGATTGATCCTCTTCTATGTATGCACTGTTCCAAAAATGCCCACTGCTTGCTCTCAGCCAAGAGGGCAGACAGGTGATACCCTGTTTTTCTGTTTTGCTTAGCTCATGTGACTGGAACAGTCTTTATGATTTACAAGGTCAGGCTGAGGATGCCCAGGAGAGGCCACTTCTACAGAGGCCTGGCCCTCGCCCTGGGTTTCTGTCGGGCAGTCTGCCCAGCTCTCACTGCTCACCTCACTCTGGAGCTTGTATGCATGAAGGGCCCGATCCAGATCCACGGTTTTTGTGGTTGGAGCCACTCTGCCTCTGATGCTGTGCACGTAGTCATAGTGGTAGACAGCCTGGATGCAGAGAGAAGCAGAGTGAGTGGACTGCACTGTGGCCTCAGGGTTAAAAGGAGCTGAGTAAATGCAAATCCAAGTCTCTTAATATAAAGATGGCAGCCTGCTTCCTTTGCCTCAGGAACTCTATCTCAAATACTGGGCCTTGTCCAGTGGAATAGGGCCAGTATGTGGATCCCACACTGAGAAATCAGTGGAAGAGTCAGCTCAGGCATATGAAGAGGAAGAGCGGGTGTTTTACCACCATGAGTTCCACAATAAAAGGTTTTCACGTTCTGACTCACTGGTGGGATTTAATATTTGCTTATTAACCTGTGGGGTTAGTAAAAAGGGGGCAGCCTGCTCTGTACCACTGTGCTATCACACAGGTGCTTTCCATCCACTTTCCCGCTGTCCACATAAGGGTGCTGAGGCTCAGGGGATTATGTGCCTCTCTCAAGCCTATCGGATTACATGTGCTAGAGGCCTCATCAGTAATTGCAGAGACCCTCTTCTCCCCATCTTATCATGCATGCACACGTGCTAAGTCGCGTCCAACTCTTTGCAATGCTATGGACTATCCATGGGATTCTCCAGGCAAGAATACTGGAGTGGGTTGCCATGCACTCCTCCAGGGGATCTTCCCTTACCACAGTGAGCTCTAAGTGAATTAGAAAGCTGAGACGATGAGCCATAAACCATTGCTCATGACACAAGGATATACAAGGCAACCTGGGAAGTTCTAAAACACTAAGGATTTCATAAACTTGGATTGCTTACAACGCCACCCTAGGAAACGAATAGAACACATCAGGTTTTTAGAAACCAGAGAAGAATCTTCAGTCATTTCTAAGGCACCAACACTGGTCTCCTACTGAGAAATGGCCTGGCCTGCCCTGCCTTTCGTCCTTCCCACTTCTGCTGGTGCGGTGGCCCTGTCTCACTCTCCCTGAAGTAACTTCTCCAGTGGGCACTTACGTCACTTAGTTGTTTCCCACTTTTGACAGCCTGAACGTAGACAGGGGTGTCAGTAACCAGCTTGTAATTGTTCCTTGTTTTCAGCACGTGAGCTTTGTACTTGATCTGTCAAAAGGAAGAAAGAAAATAAGCCTGTGTTAGACCATTCAGTATATTTGAAATTGTTGGTTTTCACATACAGATTGGTTGCTTTTACCTCATGGCATGCACATACATTAGCCCTGAATTTTATAACAATCAGCGTAATCAATGCTTATAGTCACATGGATAGTCTACACTCTTCTAGGAGGCTTGACAACTGCCTTGCTAGGAATATTTAAGCTTTCTCACTAAAATCTTGATTATAGTATTACATTGCCTAGCAAATCCTCTCCTTACAAATAGATCCTGTCTATAGCATCACAGACTCCTAATAAATGAGATCTTTCTAACAATAGGGATTAAGTGCTCATTAATATATAGAAGGTGGCGAGAAGAACCAGAGTCCCTTTTGCACCAGGGGACAATGGACAGCTCATCTGCATTGTCTGCATTCCTGAGAAGAGGCCGCTCTGCTCCTCAGCCATCCTCAGCACCACTTCAGACCCAGCTGGCTATGACAGTGTCTGTATTTGACATCCTCTCCCCTTGATGCTAGACCACATAGGGAAGGAAGCATACTTGAAACAACCAAAAACCAAAAAACAAGGTGAACTCACATCATTGCGTAGATCGTAAGCATGCTTGGCGTGGAGAATCTCAGGAGTGTCCCAGACGTAGCAACCAATGCCTTTCAGCCAGGTGAGGTCATCCTTGTACACAATCTGGGGGTTGCAACAGATGGAGGGGGTCGGAACAAGAAAACCTGACTGTAACTTGAACATGAAAGACACAGACACTCTCTAAACCCAAGATGACTTTGCAGAATGAAAAGCAAGACATTATGCCCCTGAGGCCACGGGTGCTCTGCAGACTTCAGCATGCAGAACCCTGCTTCTAGGGACGGCTCGGATTCCCGGCAGACCCCTGGGTGTGCAGAAAAGTGATTCTGGAAGAGGGCTCAGCTGAAGAACCAAGTGAGTCAGTCTCTATTGGTGGGGGGCGTGTGTGGGGCTGGGGAAGGGGACCTTCATAAGCAGCGGACTTACGTCACTGATCTGGTCTGTGACCTTCCGGACGTGACTGTTGACTTGCAAGTCGGGGTGGCAAATCCACTCGTGGAGGTGAAGGCGGTAGTCGATCTCGCTGACTTTCTTCTGAGAATCCTTAGCAGTAACCATCTCTACCATGTCAGGCACGATGTGGATGTTCATCTTGTTCTTCTCATAAACAGATCTGTACAGGCGCTGTGGCGATAACATCACACACCAGTTACACAGGGAGCTATGCAAGGATCATGGCAACACGTGCCTTTCTTAGACCCCACAGAGGTCAGGGGCGCCACTCAGAGCAATCGGCTGGGGGCAGGATGGGGACTGGCTGTTTCTGACACTTTCTACAGATTCATAGGGGTGGGGAAAGGCAGTATGGGCTGAAATAACTCTCAGCTTCTTCACACGTGCACAGTCAGTGCCATGCGCATCGCTGAAGAGAATGATGTTCTGACTTATAGTTGGTGGTTCCATTACTTGGCTTTTGAAACCAGCCTTTGGGATCACTTACGTCGATGTTAAACTTGCCAACTCGGAGGCACCGCGCTGTGTTCGGATCATCTTCAACACTTCTGGGTAAAGTGTAAAGAGCTTTGAACTTCTCATATTCTTCGCGGTATTTGACCTATAGAGAGAAAATACAAAGGAAGGAAGAAAGTTTTGAAGAGCGATGGGTCTATATTGTTAAAAGAACACGAGACTTAATTAATAAGAGCCCAGCTCTGGAGATGGGCCACCTTGGGGTCAGCACTTTTCCGAGCTTGTTCCCCTGTCTGTGCCCAGAGGTAGAGGAAGCATGGTACCTGCCATAGGATTACCTGAAGCTTAGATCAGACTATGTGTAAACATCCTTTAGATATCATTTTAAAAATTCCCATACTGATACAAGTTCATCTTGTATCAGTGCATCAGATCAGGATGCACTGTCTTTAATGTAGCAATAAGTACTCTTCTGTAAAATACTTATGTCAGAAGAAATTCTCAAACACTTCAGGTGTGTATGTATGTGCTGATCTGCAGAACAAAACAGATTTCTCAACGTGGGAAAAAGATATGAGAAATACTGGTCTAATTTTAAAGATGATGTAATTTAAAAAATGATCTCTTTTGTGATATTGGCTTTGTTTTTCTTAACCATAGTAAAAGGTGAAAAATGTGCTCAGGAATTCGTTTTTAATAACTGACAAGTCTGGTGCTTAAGAGACTCAATCTTTGAATTTCAGTTTCTATGAGGTTTTCCAAAAATACAGTTCAACTAAAATTCTATGGGAAAACCGACGTCTAGTTCTTAAGCCATGTTGCCTATTAATGAATGTTTATTTATTTTATGAACTAGGTGGAAAGGCCTTTACAGAGATTGGGATCCTCTCTTCTGGCATATGATAAAATAACAATCCTTTTACAACTCAGAGGCCCACATCTCAGTTAAGAGAAAAAAAGGAAAGATAGGAGTATTTATGCAGAATTTTAGGAAAGCTCTTCACTGATGGAAATCAAGGAAATTCCCATCAGAATTTTCCAGAACATTAGTTCACATGCTCCTTATATCTAAGCTATTCCTCAGTTATAAAGAAAACAGTGTTCAAAGGCATTTAAAAAAAAAACTAAAGTTGAAATCCTTCTTTTAAAAATTAATTTCTCTATGATATCATTTCAAGAACAGTTTGCCTGGAGAATCTTGCATCTGTAAGTTTTTTTCATGACTAAAGGAAAAAGCCTTTGCTGAGCTTTCTAAAAACTATCTACAAAAAAAATTCTCAAATAAAAACTTGATCCTTTGGGCTAGTCTGTTTGCAATCTTCCAAATTAAGTTGGTTCTTGGAAAAATCATATAGACTTAATTTTTCCCTCTGGGTAAAAATTAATTCCATATGTTGCCTAACAAAGTCTTTTTCTAAACTGTGCATTTCCAGGCCCATTAGATGGTAGTGAAACCAACTTCTTGGCTCTCTAGCATTTATATGAAGATTAAGAGAATAGAATTGAAAGATCAGGATGCACTGTCTTTAATGTAGCAATAAGTACTCTTCTGTAAAATACTTATGTCAGAAGAAACTCTCAAAAACTTCAGGTGTGTATGTATGTGCTGATCTGCAGAACAAAATAGATTTCTCAATGTGGGAAAAAAGATATGAGAAATACTGGTCTAAAGTGTTACATAAAATGTTCACAATTAAGAGGTAAAAGTCTCCAATAGAGGCAATGTTTCTGAAAGACAACTAGGCTTATTAGAACTGCAATGAAATTTATAGGGAGTTTTACAATAAAAGGTTTTACTTAACATGTTAGGCATAAAGGGTTAAAAGTGCTAAGATCTTATACTATATATATTCAAACAACTCATGTGATTTAGGTTTTAAAAAAATTATGTGCATACCTATGAAAAGTTTTGTTTTTAAAAAGTTTCAAAAGATTTTTAAATTTTTATATTTCATAGATATAAAGTTAATGATTTACTCTTAAATCATATATTTGGGGCTGATGAAATAACCGATTATCAATCACAGTCACTGGTTTATTTTTCTACCAAAGGTCACATAATTCTATTTAAAAAAAAAAGAGTGCATTTTATATGGTATATTATGTCCTCTCTTCCATTTTTGGCTAAAATATCCACATCCACCCATGTCATTTGCACACAGGAGGCCTAAAGGGTCACATTAGTGTCCTTCATGTGTGTGTGACTGTCTCTGGACTTTACAGCCCTTGAGAGGAAGAATAAATGCACAGACTTTGTGATGACTGAGCACCTGGAATTTTTGCTGGTGTGCCCCTTTGAAAGTGCTGAGGGTCCTTCTGGGCAGCACAAGAACCATCCAGAAACATTCTGGGAGAGGAGAGCAGGGAAGGGCAAGGAATGGTGGGAAGGGTAACTGACTTACATAGCTGGCCATGTGCTTCTGGTTCTTGGCATGTGTCAGGGACACGGTGTTAGGAGGCAGGATGTAGCTGGTGGCTTTCACTTTATCCCAGGCCTCCTTGTACAGGTTCTGTAGGGGTTAAAAATCTTGTGAACACAGAATAATGCAATCTGGACAGCTTCCAGAGGCAAATTTTCCCTGTTTCTGTCCTTCTCAGACATTCCCCTAACAACCCCGAATCTCACTCTGTGGGAGCCAAGTGCTCCTACGTAAATAACTGTTTTACTGCCTTGTTCATAATTTCAGAGTCCATTATTTTGTTCTCTCCCATAGCACTTATCACAGTTTGACAGTTATCAGAGATTTTGATGACATATTCATTCCTCCATAGGTCTAGGATTCCTAGAGGATGAAAACCACTAATATTAAATAGATATATAGTAGGAGATAAAAGGTCTCCATTTCTAGGTATTCATTTACTCAGGAGAAATAAAAAGCTATGAACACACAAAGTGAAAGTGAAAGTCGCTCAGTCGTGTCCGACTCTTTGCGATCCTATGGACTATACAGCCCATGGAATTCTCCAGGCCAGAATACTGGAGTGGGGAGCCTTTCCCTTCTCCAGGGCATCTTCCCAACCCAGGGATCAAACCCAGGTCTCCTGCACTGCAGGTGGATTCTTTACCCCTTGAGCCACAAAGGAAGCCCAGGAATACACAGAACCTATATGCATATGTGTACAGCATCTTTACAGATAACTGTCAAAAACTGGATGCAACTCAGATGTGCCTTTAGCTGTGACTGGAAAAACAAACTGTGGTTTAGAATTTTAGTTTGCTATAAAAGGATAAAGTACTGATTTAGGCAGCCATGTGCTAACACATAAATGCATTTTGCTAAGAGAAAGAAGTCAGACCTAATGGCTACACACCATGTAATCACATTTAAGTGACATTCTGGAAAAAAACTAAACAACAGGGACAGGAAAAAAGCTCTGTGGATGCCAGGGGAGAGGAGTGGGGCAGGACGGATTAATTTGGAAGTGATATAGAATTTTTCTGTATCTTGACTATAATGGTGAATATACCATTTTATGTATTTGTCAAAAGTATAGTACTATGTACCACAAAGAGTAAAATTTACTGTATGCAAATTAAAACAACCAATAATCAGGAAGGGGACGGGAACTAAAATGGAATACAAACTGTAACAAATAAATCTGACTGTATTACAAATGTATGACAAAGCTACAGTGAAGGGAGTGGTGAAGAAAACAACTGACTTAGTTTATAAATTGGGTATCTCGACTGTATACTCTAAGGCTACAGGCAAAGGTAACTGTACACAAAACACCTTACTCTAGTTAGTAAATCTGTTTCTCACAGGAGTGTGTGTTAGAAATTCAGAAAGTATTTTATATGCATACAAAGGTGGTACAAATAAGTAGATGTATCATAGATAATGAGAGTCAATGTTTTCACTGGAAAGGAAATAGAAAGTTACAAGTTGGAAAAGTAAGTTATAAGCAAGGAAAAGGTGAATGAACCCTGTGGTGCTGAATTGTGTTAGACAATAGTTCCCAACAGCAAAGCTGAAACCATTCGAGCATCTCTCCCATAGAATAAATATCCATGAGCCTATACTGATACAAATAAACAGAGAAATTGACAGTGGAGAAGGAACAGCTGTTCCTTACAGAAGAACTCCAATTGATAAATGTAGAAGGGATAAGGGAAAGAGAAAACAGCCGGTAGGGAACTGTAACAATTCTTGCAGGTAAGATCCATCAATGGATGCTACAATATGTGAGAGAAAGTGTGAGGAGAAACAGGATAATTACATAGCCCCAAAGAATCTCCTCCAAGATATTTACTAATAACAAAGGTAAAAAGAAAGTCTACAGTGGACAATCTCAGCAGAGCAACTTAAAATAAGTGATCAAGGTCATTTCCAGGTACTGATGCCATGTACCACTGGCTATGATGTGCTGAGAAGGGCACATCACATCTGTGCTATTCTTGCCAAAAAGGAATACCTTAAACCTAATCATGAGCAAACTTAAGATCAACTCAAGCTTCAAGACATTCTACACAATAACTGGCCAGAATTCTTCAAAAGGGTCAAGATCAGAAAAAGACAAGGAAGAATTAAGAAATTCTCAGATACAAAGAGACTAAGGAGTCATGACTACCAAGTGCAGCAAGGGATCCTGGATTGGCCTCTGGGACAGAAAAGCACTTTAGTGGAAATACTGTTGAAGTCTGGATAAAGTCTATAACATCATTACAATGGTAATTCATTTTGTTTCGGTAATTGTTCTATGGAGAAAAGTATATGGGAATTCTCTTCACTATTTTGGCAATTTTTCTGTAAATCTAAAATTATTTCAAAATGAAGTTTAAAAAATGTTTGATGAATTAACCAGCTCCCAGGAGGGAAAAAAGAGTGCCTCTGTTGATCTATAAGTCACTGGCCAAAGGAAAAGCTAGGGAGAAACAAGTTCAGGGTCAACAAAGAATAGCTCCAACAGCGCCTGTTTGCACTAGGGAACGAGTCAGTGAATAATTTGTATCGAACTGCATGACATAGAACAATACTCAAATGAGGGCTTATTTACTTGTACCTATTAGCATTTATAAGATAAAGTAAGAACTTTAAGTTACGGGAAAAAGATTAGAAAGACCTTTGGGGGAAGGTTGCTTATTCCTTTTAATCTCTTATTGTCTCTAAAGGTGGAAAGGGTAACTCAAATACAGAGAAAAGAAAACTCAACTCACACTGCTAAACAGATCCTTCAGATTCTTGGTTCTGTCATAATCCACTGTTTCTAGAACTGTCGTGTATTTGTCTTTGATCTGATGATAATTCTCTTTATATTTCACCTACAGACAAAGAAGACAGGTTATTCTTTTCTATTATTTGACAACAGGTAAGACAATAACAGCTTGTCCTGGGAGAGTTGGGCACGGAAGACGCACCTCACTGGCATTAATGCCACTTTGAAGAGCAGTCACGTAAAGTGGTGTGTCTGTGACCAGGTTATAATTCTTTAGATTTTCTTTACCTTCTGCTGTGTATAGTATCTGTGAAGAAAAAGAAAAGTTACTGAAAATGGTAAAATGCAGGTCTGCCATTTGTGCCAACTTAGATGTACATTTCTGGGTTTCTGCTTTAATCTTAAGAAATAGGATAAGTTGGACAGTCCTGCAGACTTTGCACAGCTTGAAACTAACAGGTTCTCTTGACCAAAAGTGGAGTCTGGATCTTCGCCAGGTCCCTCCTTCATCATGTTGTCTTTTCCTTGTTACACTCTGTCCCTGACAACAGCCCCTCAATTTCAACATCCATCCAATAGCTGCCCTCCCCGAGATGAATTTTTGCTTTGGAGTTTTCCCAAATAACTACTTTTTACTTCAAAAGTTAAATACTTGTGGTCAAAGTATGCATTTGGTTTCTATTCCCTACCAGTTAACCTGGTCAACTAAGGTATACATGCTTGAGAATAGTTCACTATGAAATGGCTCCCAGATCACAGTCTGCTATAAACATCTACAGCCTTAAACCACGGGGGGGACTCAAACTGAGGAAGGCCAGCACAAGAGCCGGCCACCAGAAGAGGTTTTATTGGGCAGGGGTCCTTGGTTCCCTTAGACTGTGTACTGTCACAGAGCCACTTTCTCCGCCTGCACACAGGGACAGTCTCGCTATTACCTCACTGGGAGCATCATGGAGTCCGTCAATCCACAGTGAGCTAGTCCTTCTGGGAATATGGCTCACCTGGCTCTGGAGGTCATATGATTTCTTCGTGTGAGGATCTGGGGTGTATCCCAAACGTAACACCCAATGCCTTTCAGCCAATTCAAGTCATCTTTATACACATTCTGCAAGAAAGAAGGAACAGTGAAAGGTGACCGGTACTAACTGAACTTCCAATCGAGCATTTGATTTTCCCCTGTCAGCCTCTGGCTGTGCTTAGTATACTCAGGGTGGGTATACGGTGCCATAGGGTGGGTTTTTCAACAGCTGGAGGTCTTTTAATGCCCTAGTCTCAAGAAGTTTAGGAGGAGAGCAAAAGCTAAGCCCAAGACTACTGGAGCAGGTAGCCTATCTTTTCTCCAGGGGAACTTCCCAACCCAGGAATCAAACAGGGTCTCCTGCATTGCAGGAGGATTCTTTACCAGCTGAGCTACCAGGGAAGCCCAATGCCCTCGTCTAAAGAAGTTTAGGAGGAGAGTAACAGCTCAGTTTTAGTCTAGAGTTGAAGAGATTAAATAATTAACACAGGTGTCTCATTGTTCTGAGGGGCTCTTTACACCAAAAAGGTTACTCCTGCCACTTTGTATTGAAACGCAGCAGGGTTTAGGAATACAGAGATAACAAGAGCATGGGGCCCGGGCAGGGCTGGGTGAAGGCTGTAACTTAATCAAGCTGCAGAAAGAACCACATACATCACTCAAGATCTCCTGCGCATGCCGGACCCGGACAACATTGGGCTCTTCTGGAAGAGATGTCCACTGGTGGAAGTAGTGTCGGTACTCCAGGTCACTGAGGATGTACTGGCACCTTTTAGCCAACACGTGATTCATCATATCTTGAGGGATATGGACATTTGCCTTGGTGTCCTCATAATGTCGTCTATAGTTCAACTAAAGAATGATACATATTTAAAGATAAGAATAAGAAAGCCATTAAGCTATTCTGATCAATCTTTTCTAGAGTCTTATTTTTAATATAGACTGGACCAAGGTTAAAAAAATGATCCTTTAATATATTCTACTTCTTCAAAAATTTCCCATCTCTTTACTATAACACAAAGTAAAGAGGAACCAACCTCATTTTCTCCGTTGTCCGAATACAGAGCCCTCCCCCGTGTTCGGAGGAATAGGGGAAAGGGTGAAAACTGATAGCTGCCAAAGGGGTGCAAGGCTACGTGGCAGGGATGGGGAAAGTCTCAAGACTGGTTCACTCCTCACTCTCCCACCCCCAGCTGATTTTGAAACAAAGGGCAGATTATAAACAGGCAGAAGAGTAGTACACTGAAGCGTGCTAATCCTCTTGTTAAAGTGAACTTTGCTTACCAAGCTCCTCATTTTTGGAAGTCCAGACAGTGAACCACGTTGGGGAACTCACTGATTTCTTTTCCAGCCAGGTAGTGACCCTTCAGTTTCTCATACGTCTCTTTGTATTTCAGCTGTGAAGGAGGTACGGCATTGAGAATCACTAGGACTTTCCAACCAGCCCTTTGTGGCTAGAAAGACTCTCAAACTTACGAAAGGAAAAAGTCCTACTGACCTCACTGTTCACAAAGTCAGCATGCTTGGCTCCCACAATGGGGATATAGCGTTCATTCAGGGTGTAGCCATAGGCCTTGGTTCCCTCCCCAAGCCCTTTTATACAGTATCTAGGACAAAGAAATGCATATCAACAAAACTTTGCATTCAACTCTTCTAGATGTCACTTGAAAGAAAATGGTAAAACCAAAGTAAAGTATTTATGTTTAAAGGCAAGGCCTAAATCTTCATTTATAGCCAATAGTGTGCCTACTTAAGAACAGGATAGAGTCTTTGGACTAGTTGCAAATTAAACCTACTGACCCCAAGACATTTTATAATAAAGTTTAACTTTATTTACAGTTCTAATAAAAATGAAAACAAATTTGCACACAGGGAGAGAATCTCCAAAGATTGCTTCCTACTCAGCATACACACACACCCCCTTTAGATAAGCTGAATTAAAATTTGGAGAGTAAGTCCTCCACTTGCTGGCTGGAGATATCTGGACATGATTGCTAAAAAGGGACAACCCTTTCCTCTCTTCTTTCTGTTGGTAGCTGCTTGGTTCTACATGTGCCCAGAAGTGATATAGCACTTGTTACATTATTGTCTTTTTAAAAAATTATTTATTTTTAATTGGAGGATAACTGCTTTACAATATTGTGTTGGTCTCTGCCATACATCAACATGAATCAGCCATAGGTATGCCTATGTCCCCTCCCATCTCCCTTTCCATCCAACCCCTCTAGGTTGTCACGGAGCACTGGGGTGAGTGAGCTGAGTCACACAGCGAAGTCCCACTGGCTCGCTGTTCTGCATATGCATATGCTTCCACACTTCTTCCATTCGTCCCGCCCTCTCCTTCCCCTGCTGCGTCCACAGGCCTGTTCTTTATGTCTGTGTCTCCATGGCTGCCCTGCAAATAGGTCCATCAGTATCATCTTTCAGGAATCCATATTATGCATTAATGTACAATATTTGTTTTTCTCTTTCTGACTTACTTCACCCTGTATAACAGGCTCTAGGTTCATCCACCTTCTCATTTGTATATCATCTCCCTCACTGGCAGATGCTCCTGAAAGTCTTAGCTTATTGATCTTTAGCTCCTCAGTGTCTCCCTCAGTGCCTGGCACATCACAGGGCCTCAAACAATACTAGCTGAATAAATACTACTTGCTCTGAATAATACACTATGAAATAAGAATAAATACAACAAAATAATAGATCTTATAAGTTCAGTTGTTCATAAAGTCAGCCAACAGCATGCATACTAACAAAAGCTTAAAATTCAGAACTGAGTTGTACATCACTTAAATAGAACTTACAGTACTGTAGAGTTTTTCCATGTCTTTGGAGTGGGTGATATATGGTGTATCTGGAGAAAAGATATACTTGCCCTTTATTAATTTATTAAATGTTTCTTTATATTTTACCTGAGGAGAGAAAACAAAAGAGAACCTTTGATTATTCTAAATATATATTTAAAGTTTCACAAGATCTACCTAGCTAAAAATAGTTACATTTAGAGATTAATCAATGGGTTAAATTTCACTATATATTTTATATTATCATTAACACAATGGAATGTTTGGGATAATAATTTAGATATTATCTAAAAGGGGTACAGTATATGTCCTACTAGTGACTTTCAAGACATTCTCCCCCAAAGATTTTCTTATAATTTATTCCCCATTTTCTTACAAACCATTATCTACAGTTAAAGAAAGTCTGTTCAATGATACACAGTTAAGCTCTCAGTTTATATACTTTATTATACACAAAGAAAACTTACATCACTTTGATTGACTGAGTTAATCTTGGCAAGAACAATCTCTGGAGGATCCACCACACTTGTAAAGTTAGGATAGTTGGCAAGAGCATCTTTCTTATATTTTATCTGCAAAGGAATAGAGACAATTAAGATAGGTGGTCCCCTACAGGGTACCTATCCCCACATGGTAGGTAAAGAGGCCAGGCTTTATGTAGGAAGAAAAGGCTCTGCATACCTGATTCACCATTTCCTGGTTCCTGGTAACCTCTCACATGGTCCACAGAATCCAGGGGATCCAACCAATGCCTCGGAGCCACTCCAAGTCAGCTTTGTAGATATTCTGAAAGCAGAAAGGGAGACACAATGCAGGTGTAAATAACTCGGGCACATGATATCAGGCAGATTAGAAACAACATGATTTCATCTGTACATCTGAGCAATATTTCTCATGGCTGTTAATATGAATGAGGAACTATGCAAGGTGATTTGAGAGACGAGTATAAAGTCTCTGAAGTGTAGAGAAAAGTTATCTCGCAGTGGTAGGTGCTGTGAGAGCAAGACCACTTAGATGCTGTGGGAGTTAAGGGCAGGGAACCGTTGTTTTCACTTGTGAGCATAAGACAAGGTTTTGTCAAAGAAGTTATAGTTTTAGATGGACTTGATATATATAGTTATATAGAAATCTGTGGGTATTCAGACGAAATAAAGGAAGTCACACAAGTAAATGTTCGTGTCTTGTGGGGTTAGGGGGCCACCCCTCCTGTCTATCTTTATCCTCGCCCCCACTTCCTGGATTCTCTCAGGCCACCGCACACCACATAAAGAGGAGTTGCTAATCTGATCGAAGTTCCACAAAGGTTATCCTGCTGCAGCCCCAAGTGAGATGGGATGTTCAAGTTTAGCACCTATGCTGCAGGCAGAATCTGACATCCCGTTTTGGTAATAATGGGAAGACCCAGGTAGGCTTAGCTTCTTGGTGCTCCTGAGCATCACACTGATGCATCGTGTTTCTGTTTCCCACAGACTACTGGTGGCAGGTAGAGATCTTGATTCAGGCTTTGGGGGAGGTGACCTGAGATACATTCTCTATCCCAACTTTGTCAACCTCTGCATAAGGGCTTCTGGCCCTTCTGCAGCTCATCAGTGCATTGTGTCCCTTATGCTTTGATTCCTTGCAAGCAATTCCTTCATGAAAGCCTTGAGGAAGGAGATGTTTGGCAAAGCAAGGAGGAGGCATTCCCAGGTCTTGACTACACTATCATGTAATATTATTGAAATCCCAAATCAATGTCAACTCCCGCCCAAGCCAATGATTATTTTAAGTCAGTTGACAATTTTTCATGCACATGTGAAGAACTGTTGATGATAGAGATGGTATAGAAACAATTTTTTAAAACTTGACTTTGAAGGTTATTCAGAAATGCACAGTCAGTAAGCAAAGCCGTCCATTACTGCTTCCAACCTTTCTCTACTTCATATCCAGCCTCAGTTCCCTTCTGAGAGCAAACTATATATTTATGGTTATGAGTTTCAAAGCCTGGAGGCTCCAAGTTAGTGCCTATGATTCTGAGTAGACCATATGCCTCTGGATAATTAAGAGACAAAAATCACTTACATCACTCTGTAGGTCATAGGCCTTCCTTGCCTGAATCACATCATTTTGGTCAGGGTGACATATCCATTGGTGCAGGTAAGTGCGGTAGTCAATGTCACTGGCAAGGGCCTGACCCTCCTTGGCTGCCAGCACCGACACCATATCAGGAGGTATATGGATTTTGGCCTTTGTTTTATGGTAGTTCTCTTTGTAAAGTCTGTCATTCTGAATCTGGCCTGCATGCTCGAACCAAACGAGTTTAGGATCATCTCTCATCGTCGGGACACCCACATAATGACCTTTCTGCTTGACGTGTTCAGCTTTGTATTTCAGCTGGTGGGAAGAGGAACAGAGATTCCATCAACTTAGACATGCACACAAGGCAGAGGGGGCTTGAAACATCAGGCAACCTCAGGCCCCCAGATATTTCTGTTACTCTCACAAGAATAAATATGAAAAAAATTGAAAGAGATGAAAGAATTTCCAATTTAAAAATAGAAAAATATACACTTATTTTCTAATTCTGGCAATATCTTATTTGAAGGCTTAGAGATTTTAGGGAAGCAGAGAATAGAAGAAACAAATACAGACCTCAAACAATAGTTTTTGAAGAAGCAGAGGAAAAAAAAATATGAAGAATGCCAAGAGCCCACAGGAGAAGGACAAGAAAGGAGCAGGTACTCTGGCCATCCCCAAGGCCAACCAGGCCTGCCAGCCAGCCAGGAGCTCTCCATGATGCTATATCTTAGGGTAACTGGCTCCCTGTAAGGGCAATGGCCAGCCTTTGCAAAGTGCACTCCTATCAGAATAACTTACCTCACTCTGAACATCACCAGAATGATGGGCATGAACAAATGGCACAGCATCTGGAGGCAAAATGTAACCGGTGGCTTTTTGTTTCTCCCAGCTTTCCTTGTAGAGATACTGAAAGACAGAGACATGACAAAGGGTTAAACCAAGAGGTCAGAATAGAGGTATGTCATAGTCCTCCATCCTCACAGAAAGTGTCAGGCGTCCAGGCAAAATCCTTACCTGGTCCAGTATCCGGGCTGCCTCCTGGGCAGTATGCAGCTGAGGGGTTTCTGTGAGAGTGTACTTTGATTTTGTGTCATTCCAATCTTTTCGGTACTTAATCTAGAAATGAGAAGCAAGTTGGTAAGTTCCTTGATATTAAGAACACATAATGTTGTCCAAGCAACTGCTAGCATCAGTCGTCTCAATATTTACAACCTGTATCTCAGACAGTGATTGTACAGTGAGTGTACAAGGAAGCGGAAAAGCTTTGGAAATGACATCTTCCAAACCCAGAAATTTCATTATTGTAAAAAATTTTTAACTGATCATTTTTATTTAAAAATTTAACTGAGCCATTTTAGAACAATAGTCATGTACTTACATCGTTCAGGATTTCACCACTATGTTTTGCTGTCACGTAATCAACTCTGTCATCCACAGGAGTAAAGTTGAGAGTTTCTATTTTTGTGCGATATTTTTTCTATGAGAAAGAAAATCTCTTTTAGAAAATCATTGTCTCTGGCCCTGAGCAAGATATGCTGCATTTAAGGGTGTGTCTGTACTAGAAGTATAGAATGTCATATTTCAATGGCATCTTTTTGGGAATTTGGCTTTCTTCTTGGCATTTTATTTTTAAATAAATGGGTTGCCATCTTATACCTTCCACAGATTTTAAGGTAGCAGGTTTGTGTAGCTCCCAAAATCATGTAATATATCATTACGTGTACTCAGCGTGTGTATATGTGTTTTTCAATTTTCAAATTTCTCTCACATGTATTGCCATTGAGAACAGAAGAAAATTTCCATTTATACAATTCCAAGCATCACTGAGTGGTCTTATGGGTATTCTTATGGGTGTGGTCCCACAATGTGACAGGGACAGTACAAGATTATTTTGGAAAGGACAGCAATTGAAATTGTAATTGTTGATAGGGAATGACTGCATGCTAGCTGGTGTATTTTTGTTTTAGTCTCTTAGGAAATGTGCTGAATGTCAGGATAAGATCTTGGAATACCTCATTGAAGATGTCTGCCATATGCTTGGCATGATTGACAGAAACAGAATCAGCTGGCATCCACCCAATCCCGCGTAACCATTCCAAGTCAGCCTTGTAAATAGCCTGTGAAAATAAGACAAGGAAGCAGTCAGTGAGCCTGGTCACACTTATTCTATTCATTGGTCTGATGGAGAAATGCAATTTAAGAATGACATACTCAAGCACCAGACAAGTAACTTCAGTAAATTAACGATGCAGCAACATAATAAATTGGGGGCCATGTTTGCTATTTAAAGGGGTTTAGCCTTAATTCAGCCCGAGGTCATAACTACCAATGGCTAGTTCATGTCTGGAGCTGCATCTTCTAATTTTTTCCCAACAAAATGGGAAATCCTAGATTTATATAGGACTTCCTGGTGGCTCAGATGGTAAAGCATCTGTCTACAATGTGGGAGACCTGGGTTCAAACCCTGGGTTGGGAAGATCCCTTGGAGAAGGAAATGGCAATCCACTCCAGTACTACTGCCTGGAAAATCCCATGGACAGAGGAGCCTGGTAGGCTATAGTCCATGGTGTCGCAGAGTTAGACATGACTGAGCGACAAGTGACTTCACTTTCACTTTCTAGATTTGTATACAAAATTCCCTGATTTTAAAACCTTTTAAAACTTAATTCAAAATTTAAAAACACTGTGTCAACTAAAACAGCATATCTGCCTGTATCCTGTCCATGGACTGCCAATATTTTACTTATAATTTAAACCTCTGTTGCTGCTTAGTTCTGTAGAAATAATACTTTCAGAGTACTTGTCTTTAACGTGACACAATTAAGAACTATATTCAACTACCACTTATTTCCTTATCCTTCATGGTACTGGTGACTTTGATACCAAACTATAAATTCTAACCAAAACGAAATTCTTGGCTGTATAAAGACATGAAGTGATGACGCGAGATTTAATGACATAAACTTCCTGGGAGCCCTGGGAAAATGATGAAAGAGTTCAGGCTAAAATGCAGCCCACTCACATCGCTTTGCAGATCGTAAGCTTTCCTGGCCTGAATCACGTCGTTCTGGTCAGGCATGCACGTCCATTGGTGCAGGTAATGGCGGTAATCAATATCGCTGACCAGAGTCTGGGAATTCTTAGAGTGCTCGATGGAGAGCATATCCGGGGGCTCTGGAACTTAGACTTCCATTTGGCCCAGTGTAGCCGGTATTCTCTTTCATTCTGAATCTTGCCAGCTATGAGGGCCCAGCGGATCTTGTTGTCATCCCTGGCTGTGCGGGTGCCCACGTAGTGTCCCTTCTGCTTCTCGTGATCAAGCTTGTATTTATACTGGAGACAGAAAAACACAGCAGATGGATCACAGCACGTACTCTCCATGTACCTGGGGCGTTTGCATGGGAAACTGAGGAGTAAACAAGGCCACACTCACGTCACTGGCAATCTCCCTGGAGGCCTTGGCAGCCTGGATGGGGATGGCGTCCAGCCGAACGTCACAGCTCATCTTCATCTCATCCCAACCTTCACGGTAAAGTTTCTGAAGAGGAGGAAAAACAAGGTATTGTTCCCGGTTCAAACTCATCAGGGACTACAGGGGTTCAAGCGGAATTAATAACAAAGGGGTACAGTTTTGAAGTCCTAGAACCAGTTTACAAAAAGGGAATAGGTGAAAGACTCATTATGGACCAACGTACTGGAGAACAAAATCACGTCTGGAATTCAAAGATCTGGACTTGACAAGGCTTTTTCCTGTTTTAAATTTGAATTATAATTTCAATATAGTTGTTTATGGTTGATGTAAAAGGGTTTAGGTGCTTCTTGTATTGACAGCACTGGGATCAGTTTAAGCTCAGACATTAATGGGCTATTATTGAATTTCTTAATAATTCTACATTTCAATTTTGTAATCTTCAGAATTATAAACTTTTTACATTCTAAAAACAAGAGGGTTTTTCATTTAAAAAGAAGGGTTTACATTTGAAAAACAACAGGATTTTTCCCTCTCTACACGGTTCTGTTTTTTTTTTTTTTTTTTAGATCTTATAATACAATTGTTGATGCATATTGTTTGGGAGTGTTAGATCTTTTTACTGAAGCAGTGATTGGAGGTAATGGGCCATTTTCTAAGTGTAGCGCTGTTGTGTTTATAAAGAGAAGTCAATGAAAATAGTGACTGATCTACAGATAACTTTCTAAATATATGTTCACATTTAAGTGGATAACTTCGGTATTAACAATGTTAGAAATAGCAGTAATTTAAATGTATAATTCAGAAATCAAACCTATCACCATTGTTCAGAGCTTGAACAAGGCAGAAAGGAGATGTGAATTTCAATTAGTTTCATGACCTTTGCATTTTGAAAAATGAGTGCTTAGATAGGATCTGTCCTTATAAGTATGGAAAAGTTCTATATGAATTTTCATTCAAGTTTTTGTATTAAGTTTGAGTGGGCCTATTTTAATGCTTGACTTGTTTTTGTACAAAAGAAAGTGTTTTCCACATTTAAATGTATTATAATAGAGAATATTTAATGGAAATTTGTAATTATGTTATTTTAAATTTTTTGTATTTGTTTTATTTCATATATTATTATACTATTTTTTCTTATGTGATACATTTTTATGTGGTCAGATATAATTTTATTTGAGCTACAAAAGAAACTGGACTTAGGACCTAACTTCTTCACCTACTAACTGTGAGAATGTGGGCCAATTCTTTAATCTTTTAAGTCTGAACTTTCTCATATGATTAAAAACAAAAGAACACTGTCTTACCCATGTGATTGGTGTCAAGTTTAAATGAATCAATTTAACATGAATTTGTTTGGTTACCCATAAAATTATATACAAATATTCTGAAAAAAAACTGCTTTCTAAATGCTGAAAATTACTTAAAATAGGGAATTTATCAAGATTACAGTACTATGTATCAAGATTACATAGCAACACTATGTATAAAGAAAGTAAATATTTTGTTTAGTATTTAAATAGGATGTTTGATATCAGACTGTTTTGGAAGATATCAAACATCCTATCTAAATTTAACAACTTTACTTTTGGCATGGTGTCAAATACTAGTCTTGCTTATATCATGATGCTAATGGTGTGTACATGCGTGCTAAGTTGATTCAGTTGTGTCCAACTCTGTGCGACCCTATGGACCGCAGCCCACCAGGCTCTTCTGTCCATGGGATTCTCCAGACAGGAACACTGGAGTGGATTGCCATGCCTTCCTCCAGGGGATCTTCCTGACCCAGGAATCAAACCCGCATCCCTTTACGTCTTGGCAGAGAGGTTCTTAACCAATAATGCCACCTAGGAAGCCCAATATTAATGGTAGGGTTCTGGTATTTCCAGCTAAGAAATCTGTCATGCAAAAGATAGCACATGAGACTTTCAGAATTCTTTTTCCAAAGATGTCTATGGATTGGAAGGAAGAGGCTGATTCTATGCAGTGAAGAGCTGGGTGTCTCTCCATCCACTTACTTGGCAATAAGAATGCACTGCACCATATACTGTACCAATTCTAGACCAAAATAAGCATCAAAAATTTGCTTTCTTCCCAGCCCTTGGAAAAAATTAGCTCCTAAGAGGCTACAATAAAGTTGGTGGTGCAGTACAGCACATGGTGAGGAATCTTTACTTGGAAGACTCCTCTCACAAAGATTTATTATTTTTTGAAAGATAAAAGGTTCCGAGCAATCATGGACTGTGTTAAGAAAGACAGTATCCTTCTTCTAAGGTCATACTGTTCCACACACAGAAAAATCTCTGTGATTCATGAAGGTACTACCTTTCTTGAACTTTCTTAAACTGTGAAGCTACCCGTGTAACTGAATTCCTTCATTTTATCTAATAGAGTTTTAAGTTGATTTCTCCCTTTCGCCTGGCATACAATGATTTATTTTGCAAAGGATGATAATTCTGCCTTTTTCTTTCTGATATTTATCTCTTATCTTTACTCTTTTCCCCCCCTTTTTTATGGATGTGCTGGCTTTTCATTGCTGTGCAGGCTTTTCTCTAGTTGAGGTGAACAGGGGCTACTCTTTGTTGCAGAGCAATCGGCTTTTCATGGCAGTGCCTTCTCTCATTGTGGCGCACAGACTCTAGGGCACACGGGCTTCACGGCTGCGGTTCCTGGGCTCGGGCTCAGGCTCAGTCGTTGTGGCACATGGGCTTGGTTGCTCTGCAGCATGTGGCATCTTCCTGGACCAGGAATTAACTTGTGTCTCCTGCACTGGAAGGTGGATTCTTTACCATCAAGCCACCAGGGAAGCCCTCTTATCCTTACTGTTAATTAATTATTTTGGCATAAATGAGAAACTTATCACTAAGCTACTTTCAGCAAATGTTAAAAAAATGGTAATGAGCCTCTTGATGAAAGTGAAACAGGAGAGTGAAAAAGTTGGCTTAAAATTCAACATTCAGAAAACTAAGACCATGGCATCTGGTCCCATCACTTCACGGCAAATAGATGGGGAAACAGTGGAAACAGTGACAGACTTTATTTTGGGGGGCTCCAAAATTGCTAAAGATGATGACTGCAGCCATGAAATAAAAAGACACTTGCTCCTTGAAAGAAAAGTTATGACCAACCTAGACAGCATATTAAAAAGCAGAGACATTACTTTGCCGACTAATGTCCATCTAGTCAAGGCTATGGTTTTTCCAGTAGCCATGTACGGATGTGAGAGTTTGACTATAAAGAAAACTGAACTATAAAGAAAGCCGAAGAATTGATGCTTTTGAACTGTGGTGTTGGAGGAGACTCTTGAGAGTACCTTGGACTGCAAGGAGATCCAACCACTCTAAAGGAAATCAGTCCTTAATATTCATTGGAAGGACTGATGCTGAAGCTGAAACTCCAATAGTTTGGCCACCTGATGTGAAGAACTGACTCACTGGAAAAGACCCTGATGCTGGGAAAGATTGAAGGTGGGAGGAGAAGGGGATGACAGAGGATAAGATGGTTGGATGGCATCACTGACTCAATGGACATGAGTCTGAGTAAACTCCAGGAATTGGTGATGGACAGGGAGGCTTGGCATGCTATGGTCAATGGGGGTTGCAAAGAGTTGGACACGACTGAGTGAGTGAGCTGAACTATTGGGCATCCTTGGTTTACTCCTGACTTGAATGAGAAACTTACTTACTTGATGAGCCTTGCCTTTGAGTAGAAATTTATTCTTAGTTATGACAAGAAAACATTTATTCTTATTTTGCTAAGATTTTATTAAAAAATTATGAATGGATATTTGATTTGGTCATATATCTTTTTAAATCTAATAAAATGAGCATACAATTTTTCTCTTTGTTCTAGCACATTATCAGTTTTCTGAATATGAAATATTTTTGGCTTTCCTGAATGAATCTTAGTTATTTGTATTATGTCATATTCACAACTATCAAATTTGATTTGTTAATATTTAAGATTTCTTCATTATTATTGGTCTGAAGTTTTCATTTGAGGCACTTGGACAAGTTTTGACAATGGTGAAGGCTGTCCTTCTTTCATTAGGCTCTACAGTTATTTATTCCTTGAAGTTTGGAAAGAATTGCCCTATAAAATCATCTGGGTGACCCTGACATCATAGAGGAGTGAGAGAGGTCTTTAACCACCCTCTTCACTTCTTAGAATATGTTTTTATTCTTTTTGGGGGTCAATTTTAGTCATTTATAATTTCATAAAAAGAACCCCCTATATATCTGGGTTTTAAAATCAATTTAAATACCATTGTGAAATGTTTCTAATTATTTTATGTTCATCTGCATCTGTCATTCATCCCCCTTTCTTGTTTGTGCCTCTTCATTCCTCTTTCATCATCTTCCTCCTTGTTCCCTTCTCTTTTTCATGTTGACATTGCCTCACAGTGACTGGCCTTACCCAGTGATTCAGAACCAGGGGCCTGCCCCTCTCCTCGCTCCCGGGCCAGGGTCTCCTTACCCACGCGATCTTCTCTTCCTTGGCTATGAAGAGTTCCTAGTGATAGCTTCCTACCAACTGGGCGACTTTCCAAACAAAAGGGGAGTCTGCTGCAGTACTCACCTTGCTCACGTTAAGAGCATTCGCTCTAGCAAGATTAATTTCTGGAGTATCTGGCATTATGTGGACTGAAGTTTTATCCTTGTCCCAAACTTCTCTGTACTTTGGCTGTGGAAAGAACCAATGACAAAATTACATCACAGTTTGTAATTTTGCTAGTTGCAGTATACACCTTTTGATTTTTCTGGTCCAAAATCTTTTCATATTAAAAATTTCCAGAATCCTTTTGCATAAGTTACTCAAATTTGTTATGAAATCTGTATTACTACCTGTCATGTGTACTTTGAATTTTTGTTTAAAATTAGTAAGCAGTAACAAAATAACCGTGTCAACATCACTAAAATCTTTGCTATCATCAATATTATCATCTTACAAATGGATTACCAGATTAATTATTTAGCATTCCTTTTATAACATAAATTTTAATACAGAACAAAAATGTGACTCACAATGCTAATATTTTCAGCATTTGATTTAGCAAGGACAACTTCAGGTGTGTCAACAATACTTGTGTACTTGAGTTTCACCACAGGTGTCCGATAGACACTGTCTCGGAAGATATGCTGGGCATTCTTGACTCTCAATACTTCCGGAGATCCTTCAGGCATCCAGCCGATGCCTCGTAGCCACTCCAAGTCAGCCTTGTAGATGGCCTGGGAAAGGAAACAAAGTCAGGAGAGGCAGGCTTTTTTGTGGTTTTTTTTTTTTTTTCAAAATCTGTAGTAAAGTAAAACAGTTTTTCATGTTACATTTTCTCTTCCAGAAACAAAAATAAAGCTGACCCTTGGGCTAACAGAAAGAATTTCTCACATGCACAGCAGCGTTTGTCCTGCTTTGTCTTCTCTGGTGGGGGGTGTGTGTGTGTTCATGCGCATACACAAATTCTAGAAAGAGAATGATGCAGAAGGGATGCCCTGCTTGGGGAATGTGTGGGAGATTTTTGATTACCTTGGTTATCATCTCATTAGCCAATGCAGGCTTTGGAAAAAATAATAGATTCCCCAACAAGTTCCCCACACAAAAGCCAGAATGGTCTTTACAAAATTCATCATTCAAATCTGATGTCACAACATCCTCCAAACCTATGACTTCCCATTGGTCTCAGGATAAAGATTAACATCTTAACATAAACTAGGCTGTGCTGATGGTCTAGCATCAGTCCCTCCTCATTCTTCCAACCTCATCTGACACGTGCTTTGACCCATATGTTCTGACCACACTGGCCTTTCAGTTTGTGCTTTACATACACCCTCCCCTTTGTGTAAGCTGGTCATTCTGCAGGAATGTCCTCACTGCGTTTTCCTCACAACCAACTCCTATTCTCTTTTCTTCTCTCTAAATCAGCATTTCCCCAGAGAAGCTTTTCCCGCCTCACTTTTTCACAGTGCAATGACCACTCTTTTTCAGCCATCCCACTTTTGCTGATATTCATTAGTTGACATCTGTTCCTTTATCTTCAACGGGAACTTCCTTAAGTCAGGAACTTTGTCTTATTCTTCTTTATTTACCATTGTGCCTTTAGTGTTCAGCACAAGACATGGTACATGGTAGGTTTAATAAATATTTTTAAAGGATAATTAAGAACTCAATCCCTACTTCCACAATTTCAGTCCCACTTGGGTTTTCTTTTCAGAACAGCACTTCCTTTTGAACTGGGATTTGCATTTTCTTGTCTATCTCCACATGTTTTCTCAGGAATATGTAAGTGATTAAACAGATAAAATTGCTTTATGTGAAACACCAGTTATGAATTTCATTAAAAAACCATTGTGTTCTTCAGAAATAGTACATTAATATTAATAGGATACAAATATCAAGCTAAAATAAGGAGTAAGAGGGAATGCAGGGAAATTTCTACCTTAGTGAAGAAGATTATATGTTTTAGTGTGTGAAGTATGACAGATACCCAAAATCTAGAAGGATTCTTAAAGAGGATTACATAGGTTTTGAAGCTTCCCTTTATCATTCTTTAAGAACTTGATTGATATGCATTCTTTAATACACCCGTGTGATTCAGGTTAATGAAGAGACTGCATTTATCTAGAAACTGGACTAAATTCATCAAGTGGCAATTATTTCAAATGATGGGATTACTCTTTTATAACGAATTCATCTATTATATTAAAATATCTCCTGAAGCTTAAGGAAAGTTCAGATAATTAAAAGAAGGAATTCATTCTATACAAGAAACAAATATCCTGATAGAATTCATCATTTTCAAAAGATTGAATGGTTAGAAAATATAAGTACATCTAAAAATACTTTGGGCAAACTAATGAAACATAATGTTGTAAAGAATACAAAGTTAAGGGAAATGAGTGAGCTTAGAGCATGTTGCTAATCTTTTAAATTAATTTCAAGGAAGACAGCCCCTGTCATTCTTTAACTGAAGAAACACGATGACAGACAATGACTATGTTAACAAAATCTATAGAAAAATTCTGGTAGTACCACAAGATGAAAACTTTCTGAATAAGCCCAGAAGTAAGGCTTGTGATAAACAAACTCTAAAATATCCCAGGGAGTGCTCAGGCAGGGAAAGCATTCCTGAACATTGGAAGGAGTGACCGGGCAAGGCTGTGGGAGGCTGTCTTCCTGGGGAAGAGTCACCACCCCCTGCCCCAGGCACCACAGCAGCAACTTACATCACTCTGCAGGTCATAGGCTTTCCTGGCTTGGATCACATCGTTCTGGTCAGGAAAGCAAGACCACTGGTGTAGGTACTGGCGATAGTCCACATCGCTTGCTAACGCCTGGCCTTCTTTGGCAGCGTTGATGGACACCATGTCCACCGGGATGGTGATCTTGGCCTTGTGGTCATTGTAGGCCTTTTGTACAGCCTGTCATTCTGCATCTTCAACACATTTGCCGCCCAGACCAGTTTAGGGTCTTCCTTGGCACTGCGACACCCAATGTAATGACCTTTCTGTTTCTCGTAAGCAGTTTTGTATAGATACTGGTGGATGTGAACAGAAGAAAGAAGATTTGTTTTTCCAAACTAACTTTTTCTGGACAGCCTGCTCAAATAACTCCCTCATATTACCCTTTTGGGGGCACTGTTTTTCTTTAAATTCATACTACAAGTTTTATGCTTGACACGTTGGTTTGCCTTCTTCGTCTATATTCATGAAAACATTGTGAACACCTCAAAGGCAAGAACTGTGCTTCTGGGTTGTGCTCCAGTATAGGATTGTCCACTGTTTCCCAGACTTGGGTCACTGTGTGCCATTCTCACATGTTCTGCCATAAAATTGTGTGACAATACTACTTGTACTTCATGTTTTACTTTGTCAACTCATTTGCTTGTCTACATAAATATATCTTAAAGTTTAAACTTATTTACAATTTTTATTTTAAAATTTATAATCCTATCTAAGTGGGCAAAATCAGTGTTTTTCTAGCACACATTAAGACAAATGTAACTGTTTTAAAAATGCTAGTCCATGTACTACAAAAAATTATCCCAGGAACCACCTAGGCATGCTGCACTTCAAGAAACAATAGAATTCTTTGTGCCCACTGGATCTCCGTGTTTATACATTAACTGATACTGATAAGATATTGAAAAGAAAATCCAAATCTGTGCTTAAATAAATGAAGTGTGGAAATAAGCAGAGAAATAAGTCAAATTGTTGTCAAAGTTTTTCTTGAATTTGGAATTAGCAAAGACACTAGTAACAAGCAAGATGCTAGTAACAATGCCCTTCATTCTACTTAAATATAATTCCTGGGGAATTATGTTAAAGATTAGTACAGCTTTATCTCTCTGACTGTCTGTGAATTAGTGTTTGTTAAGACTGAGCAAAGAGGCGCTCTCACATCACTGGCAATGTCCCTGGAAGCCTTGGCATGCTGGATCCCAATGGCGTCTGCTTTCAGGTCATAGCCGGTCATCTTGACATCTTCCCAAGCTTGCTGATATTGTTTCTGCAAATGGGGATTGTAATGACACAGTCAATCTGAAGAAGGGGCTACTGAGTCAGCACTACTGATGTGTTCAAGAATACACGTTAACAGTTACACTAAAAAATTGACTTTCCCTTAAGATTTATAAAATACACTGGTTTCATAATGAACTTAAATTCTAGTACAGTTTAATGACATTTAGTAAAATTCTCTTCCCAAATCTTTTTTTAAGAAGAGAATTTAAAAGACAAATCATATGAAAATGAGAAAAATTATGTGTACATAGTTTGGCTTTTAAAAGGAAAAATCAATGATAGGCCACAAAAAAGAAAACTAAATATTACTATACATGCATATCTATGTTTTGATGTCATGTGTTTGGTGTAAACTACATTTTTCCTACTAAAAAGACAAGGACATATTATAAACACACACTCAGGTGTGTCTGCACACTTATCACTAAAGACTAGAAGTAAAAGAATGTTAATGAAATGCTTATTGCTAAGCACTCTCTGAAGCACACTAACAAGAGGGTTGGTGAGGCAGAGAACATGGTGTGAAGCAAGTGGGTGTGCGGGGCCTTACATTGCTGATCTGTATGGCATTGATCTTGGACTGCAGCATCAAGGGAGTATCAGCGGGCACATTCACGTTCGCCTTCTCTTTCTCCCAGGCATCACGATACAATGGCTGGTAAAAATGAAAACAAAGGATCGTTGATTAGTAAATAAGCCAATTACCACATGAGTAAAACTATCTGTATGATGAAAGTTTCTCTTTGGATGTGTTCAGATATAAATGTAAATTGCATTTTGTTTTCATCTGTGTTAAAGGTGCCAAAAGTGACTGCAACAAGAACACATTCATGTGTGTTATAAATGTAAAATGAATCAGAAACATGAGCTTATCATCCTTTATTTATTCACATGTAATTATCTGGCAGATAAGCCCTCATTCGAGGTAACTGTGATAATCCACATTTCTAATTGAGTCCTGGCTTTCTTGGCCCAAATAACTATCATAATGTCTACTATTGGAGCAGCCTCTGGACTTTCAACTTATTTCACCATTGAATAGCAATAAAAAGGTGGCAGTTTTGTGATCATGGTATTAACTGCTGGACCTATACACAGGCCAGGTTTCAAAATGTGATCAAAGTATACATCAGAGTGTATGGAGCATGAAAATGCCTACCACACTTATACTGACCAAAGAGTTATCTAGGCAAATGAAATGTGGATTGGTTCTGTGAGATTCTATCTGGATACATGCATGTTCAAGATTCAAGATTCTAATCTTGGTGTTAGCAATTTAAAGTTCACAATTACAATTTTTCTTTTTCTCTTTTTTAAATTATGAAAGTATGATAACACATTTACAGGAGACTTGGAAGATACAGAACAAAGTTACATATCGTTCTATTATATAATATCTTATTTCTTAAGTAGATAAATGAAGATTCTCAGTTGGAATTTCAATATCAAACTCTCAAAAATTAACAAAATGAATATACAGAAAAGTAGAAGGATGTAGCAGACCTGAAAAGCATTATGAACCAATTCTACAATATTAAGATGTATACAATTTTCACACAGTAGTAGGATACAAGTTCTATTCTAGTTCTCATAGACAATAAACCAGGAGACACTGAAACATATCCAGGGACGTAAAATAACATGCAAAAATTTCATGGTCTAAAGGTATTAAAACTATACAGAGTCTTATCACTGGGAAATTATATTAGGAATCAATATCAAAAGGTATCTGTAAATAACCCACATATTTTCAAGTGCAATGTGACATCCACCAAGAGAGATCTTTGACTTAGCCATTGAAAGCATCAACAAAGCTAAAAGACTGAAAAAAACATAGGTGGTGATTGCAGAGAAGAAAGCATTTAAATGAGAAATTAATGTCAAAATGAGAAATTAATATCAAAGACACTTTTTAAAAAGCCATGTATTTGAAAATTAAATGTCCATTTTTAAATGATGGGTGAATCTAAAAAGCCGTAACAAAGAAAATTAGAAAATAAAGTTCACAATTGTAATTTTTATTGAGACTTATTCAGTTTGTCTGAACACATCATCAATTGACTTACCTCACTGATCTGTACGGAATTGATCTTTGCCAGAATAACTTCAGGGGTGTCAACAATGCTGGTGAATTTGAGAGCCTCAGGCCTTGTGCGATACAACCTTTCGTTCAGGAGATTCTGGGCATTCTTTACTCTCATCACGTCCACGGAACCCTCTGGCAACCATCCAATACCCTTCAGCCATTCCAGGTCTGATTTGTACAGGTTCTATAAGAAGGAGAGGACCACAGAGCTCAGAAGAGTCAATTCATGTACTAGAGTATGATGCCAGCAAACCACACACGACCTCTACTTAAACCAGCTGGGTGGACAGTGCCAGAAAACTCAAGGATCAACATCAGATGTTAACATTTGAGTGTTGCATCTCTGGCACACACCTTTGCAAGAAGTTTAGAGGATCATATAGGAACTGGAGCAGGGCTGGCCACTAGCACTTGTGGAATGAGAGATTGCAATGACACATAATTTTGTTTTTACGGAAGACTGAGCTTCTGTGCTCACTACCTGAAGCCTGCCTTTGACGTGCCACTGGGGATAACATCTGTAGGAATCTGAGATAAAAAGGTCCTTAGAAGCAGGTATGTGCTCAGTTGCTTGGTGTGTCCAACTCTCTGCAACTCCATGGACAGCAACCCGCCAGGTTCTTCTGTCCATGGAATTTTCCAGAAAAGAATACTAGAGTGCATTGCCATTTCCTCCTCCAGGGGATCTTCCTGACCCAGGGACTGAACCTGCATCTTTTGCAATTCCTGTGTTGGCAGGTAGATTCTTTACCACTGTACCACATGTATAATGATAAATGAAATACATACTTACATCTATGTACACTTCTCCTTTTTCTCCCTCTAAAATTATTTAAATATATATATAAATACATAAACATACATTTACACATTTTTCCTATATGTGTCAAATAAACTTGAAATCCAACATTTTCTTATGCTTACATCTGTTTCTGACATTTAGATACCTGATAATGTAAATGTAATGGATCAGGACAACTGAGATTGAAATTTTCTACCTAATTACATGGAATAAGAGTGATTTTCATCTTGATGAATAAGGCCTTCTAAAAGAAGGGATCTTCTATAAAATATAAAATGTTCAGAAAAACTCCATGGAAATATACCGACTATGTTAGCTTCTATTAAGATCAGTATTTAAATTACATCCTTAGGGAATACACTGTGATTAGACACACAGACACACATCTCCCAGGAGTCTGGAGACAGGATACGCACATCGCTCTGCAGTTCGTAGGCTTTCTTCGCCTGGATCACATCATTCTGATCTGGCAGACAAATCCACTGGTGCAGGTAATTGCGATAATCAATGTCGCTAACCAGGACCTGGCACTTCTTGGCCTGAACAATGGACATCATGTCCAGCGGTATATTGTGAATTCCTTTAGACTTCTCATAAGCTTTCTTGTATTCTATGTCACTCTGAATCTTGGCAGCATGGATAGACCATACCAATTTGGGGTCATCTTGCAGGGTGCGGAAACCCACGTGGTGGCCCAGTTGCTTACGGTAACCTTCTTTGTATTTGTACTACAGTTATGAAAAAATAGATAAAAAGACATATGAAAATAATGTATGAAGAGGCCTTTTCATTAAGTGCTTTTAGAATATTTTTTTAGCCTTAATGTGAATTAGCCAACATGGGCAGTCATTATATATTTCAATTTACTTTAAGGAAATTAGACAGGCTATTTTAGACACTTTCATTAAAGACATGAGCAAGTCAGGAGGGATATAGTATGGTGGACAAGATTAATTTAAAAATAATAGCTAACAGTTACTGAACAATCACTATATGTCAGACACTATTATGAGTGCTCCAAAGTATTAGATCAATTCATCTGAAACTGCTGAGTTCTTTAGGTAAAAACTGCTGAATAGATGCAATTATAACCTCATTTAATCCTCATAACATCTCTATGATGTTGATATTAGTATTATGACATATTTCAAACGGGAAAAATAAGGCACAGTGGGGTGGCAATCATTATTCCCAAGGCTGCCTGGCAAGTGGAAATTAGGTCAAATGGTCCCCACGAGTACTGAAGGTAGCTGAGGTAGGAAAAAGTCATATGTGTGGTTTTGGAGACAGACAAGAAAGGTGCACGTTTTAGGAATGGAAAACAAGATTGATGGTTCAAATCAGAAGATGACAACAAAAGGCCTGTGGACAAGAGTCTCCACTCTAAGTGTCTTAGGGCCAGAGTAAGACAGCTTCTCTTTCCTATGTTTGGGTAACACAGGAACATTTGGACAACATGAGGAGAGAGAGAAACTGGGAATACTGCAGATACTGTGGATTGACTATGGTTTTAGAGATAAAAATATGAAATAAGAAGGAAGAGATGGCTGGATACATAAGATAAAAAATAAAGAATTTGAAGAAAAGGAATGAAGGTGGCTTAAAGATTTAGAGCTGGGCCTTGGTAGGATAATTGATTTGACTGCTGGTAAATTTTTTAATTACTGTTAAATGAACTTCAAATAGTTATTCAGAACATTATACGTATGCCTCCAGCATAAGATCTTGTATATAAAATGTGATTTCAGTCTTAAGTCTAACATAAAACTTTCATCTTTGATTTGTGTTTATGGAGAATGTCATAAAAATGTGGAGGATTAAAAATCACATTGTACTGGCTCCTAAATTTTTCCCGAAAATTTTGTATAGATTCTTCATGGTATTTCACTTCTACTTATAAACAACTTAGAAGTGATTTACACATAGACTTCACCTATGTTTACCTTAGTGTTTTTCATCCCATTTTAATATTTTAAAATAGAGTTTTTAGCACAAAAATTTAAAAGCAAATCAAACCAAAGCAAAATTCTTAAAAATCCTTTCCCAATTTGTTGTATAGAGTAGAAAACCCACAAGAAACTAGAAGGAGCTGTACCTCACTGGCAATTTCTCTGGAGGCTTTGGCATGCTTGATTTCGATGGCATCTGCTCTCAAGTCGTAGCCTTTCTGCTTGGCTTCATCCCAGTCTTTCTGGTAGAGTTTCTGTTGAGGGAAAACACAAGTTTGCTTACAAGAATTGAAAATCAGTAGACAGACTCAAAGTAGTTATACTATGAATCATAAAGCACACCGTACATGATGGCAGCTTAAGAAAAAACAGTCACTTCTGCTTCTTTCAATTATTGCCTATGTATTTTATGGAGCACAGGGCACTTGTGATTGTAATTTTAAAGCTAAACATCTAAAGCTACTATTGCTTGTATTATTTGCATCCATCACAATGTAGTACAATGTGAAACTATCCCCTTACACATGGGGACTAAGAATCAACCATGAACGTAGAAAACCTTCATCCAGCTACCATATAAGACTAGGTAAGATTTTTTTCCTAATGCTGCCCTTTGACTTTTCAAAGGACTCTGCTAAAGGGATATGACATACCTATCCTGCACTCTCCACATAATTAAAAGTTTTGGTTTTTCTTATGGCCTTGAAACGTCAAACAAGAAAGTTCTGGATTAATCCAAAACCTATAAATACAACAGAGACTTTTACCTCTTATACTTCCTTATGTCAGAGGCATTTAACTAGGGATTTCATTATTCTCAATTAGTATACGATGAAACTGAGCTATGGGCATTGGACGTGGGACAATGACTTCCAGGTTGAAAGGAGGACATCAGGAAGATTCAGGTATCGCAACTCTCACAGTGCAGGGACCCAGATGTGTATCTAAACTAATGTTTGAAGGAGAATTTCCATTCATATTGCCTTGGGAATGGTAGCTAAATAGAAAGTATCTGGCACCCCAAGCTATAAACACTTAAGGTGGGCAATTCGTCCATTATAACACATTCCTTATGCTGACAGATACCATCCTTCAAAGACCTTTATACTCCATATTACGCCTCTTACATTGCTGATTTGCATGGCATTGATTTGAGCCTGCAGTATGAGTGGTGTGTCAGAAGGAATGCTTATGTTGGTTTTATCTTTATTCCAGGCTTCTTGATACAGTTTCTGTGGAGAGAAGGAAAATATTTTAATACCGTGATAGATATTTGAAACTTAAGCCTTCACAACTATTTAAGCTGGAAAAATGTTTTGTGCTATATTTGCAATGGTTAGTTTTTTGTGTCAACTTGACTAGGCCGCAGTACCCAGGTATTTGGTCAAATATTATTCTAGCTGTTTCTGTGAAGGTATTTTTTAGAACAGATTAACATTCATACCAGCAGATTTTGGGTAAAGTAGATTACCCTCTGTGATACTGGAGGTGGGGGCTTCATCCCATCAGATGAAGGCTTTAAGAGAAAAAAGACTGACCTCCCTGGGGCAAGGGTAATCCTGCCAGCCAACTGACTTGGATCTGTCTTCCTGGGTCTCCAGCCAGTTGGCCTATCTTGCAAACTTTGGCCATGCCAGCCTCCACAATCATGTGAGTCAATTCCATAAAGTAAACCTCTGTCTCATACATCCCGTTTAGCTCTGTTTCTCTGGAGGACCCCGACTAACGCAGTATTCTACCAGTTATTTTTTTTCTAATACTTTATTCTACATTACAATACTGTATTTGTTTTGCCATACATTGACATGAATCAGCCACAGGTGTACACGATCTCCCAATGCCGAAGCCCCTCCCACCTCCCACCTCAGTATTCTACCAGGTAGTGTGGAGCATTATGCCATACGTTTTGTAAAAGGTGTTTGCTTTCCTACAGTGTCGAGTAGTGACAGTTTCCATTTTAGTGCTTCCAAATTTGTGTGTGAGACAGCGGAAAGGCACACTGGCGTTTGTCACAGCTCTACTTGGCACGTGCCTTCACTAAACTAGCCAAGAGATTCTTAGAGTTGCTCCCATCACTTTAGGTCTTTGAAGAGACACAGTCCATTTGCTCCATGGGGGTGGCATCTTCCGAAGAGAAAGCCCCACAAGAGGAGAGCCTGAAAGTACAATGGTCCTTACCTCACTCATTTGCAGAGAATTGGCTTTTGCCAGGACGACCTCTGGCGTGTCGACAATGGAAGTAAACGTCAAGGCTTCTGGGCGTGTCCTGTAGCGTTTCTCATTGATCAGGTCTTGAGCGTTCTTCACCCTGTTCATTTCCACTGAGCCTTCTGGCATCCAGCCGATGCCACGCAGCCACTCCAGGTCTGATTTGTACATATTCTACAGAGATATTAGACACAAAAATTGTTCCAAGTGTTAGACATAGCATCCCTGAATTGAAAAGTACGTTCATGGGGTTGAGGGGTTCATAAGCACAAGAGATGGTGGTTCTAAAAAAAGTAAGACGTGAGATTTTACATGACTCAGGGTTTCAATATCCAGAGTAATTTTTCAATTTTCAATATCCAGAGGAAAATAATTTTTTTTTAAAATAAGGGCTTTATTTATTCATTCATTTAGCCACATGGCATGTGGAACTTCCCCAACCAGTGGATCAAACCTTTGTCTGCACTGGTAGCACAGAGTTTCAACCAGGGAAATCCATGTTAAAGAATAATTTTTTATGCTAGGCATGAATAGGAATAAAATGGTAAATATTGCTAAATTTCATGATGATTCGATATTACATATAACTGAAAAAATTTAAAGATATTTTATTTAATCTCATTCCATTTTCATCCCATAATAACTGACCCAAGGAAACTCTGTTCAGTGTTTTGGATATAGTACAACACTGGCAGTTATTTGTTTTAATATTCAGATAATTTATGTTAATCTAAAATATATTTTCATTGCCAGACAGTACAAAGGATGTAAAAAAAAATAATCTGGAATCTAGGCTAGGGAAAAAGGATATGACCTAAGCAGAGTTCTTTATCTAATGTTCTTTGATTCCCATAATGTAACTCCTAAACAGAGGTTTTAACAATGTGAATGTTGCCCCCTGAGGTGGTGCAGTGAACAACCCATGGGTCACTCCACAGAGGCACGTCTGGACAATTAACAAATCTATGCCCTCCCATTCCGCCTTTCCCGAAGTTCACGTTACTTACATCACTCTGCAGGTCATAGGCCTTCCTGGCTTGGATAATGTCGTTTTGATCAGGTAAGCATGTCCAGTGATGCAGGTAATTTCGATAATCAATGTCACTGACCAGAGTCTGACATTTCTTGGCCAGCAAGATGCCTAACATGTCCACTGGGCTACTGAACTTGGTTTTCCACTTCTGAAACTCCTTCTTGTACTCTCTTTCACTTTGAATCTTCCCTGCATTCATGGCACACATAATCCTGGGGTCGTCTTCAACACTCCGGGCTCCAATGTGGTGGCCTTTTTGTTTCTCATATGCTTCTTTGTATTTGTACTAAAACATGAGACATTCAGGTTTAGAAGCCCAACTTTAATACCATATGCATGCTGACAATCACAGATAATAATGGAAACCCACAAGAAATGGACAAGAGTTTTACATTGCAAATATTTTGATATCTTTGAACAATTTTAAACTAATGTTTTGTGCTATCATAAAGGTAAGTATAATCGTATATCTTCACTGCTGAAAACTTTTTATGCAGCAACTGTGACTACAATTTCAAAATGTGTTTTTCTTCTCTGGGACAGCAAAGGAAACAAGAAGAAGAAGCAATTACCAAGTGTGGCCCACCAGCTGCACTACAGTTGCTCAGCAAGGTGAGCCCAAGCGGATCAGACAGACAGCACTTACGTCACTGGCAATGTCCCTTGAGGCCTTGGCGCTTTGATGGAAATAGCATCAGCTCTCAGATCATAGTCCTTCATCTTTGATTCATCCCATCCCTTAGTGTAAAGTTTCTAGGTGGAGAATAATATACAACAGAAAAAGAAAGGTGTTGTAGAAAGTTAATAAGGCCAGTTCTAGTAAGGAAGGTGATAAGATGGTAACAGGATTTTAACTAGTTCTAAAGGCTGAAACAACAATGAGGAAATCTCTTACGTGGCTGATATTGGCAGAATTGCTCTTGGCCAGCAAGATTTCCGGGGTGTCTGGCATCACATGGATGGAGGTTTTGTCAGCATCCCAGGCTTCCGTATATAAATGCTAGGGGGAGGAAAGGTAAACCTCTTTGTTAAAGCCAATACCTTGCAGTTATTATCAAATTTATTTCATTTAGCTGTAAGATAACCTTTTAAAGTTTATTTGGAGGTGAAGGAAGCAAAAGGGGAGGGAGTAAGTCATAGCCATGTTTAAACAGACACATAATGGTTTTATAGCCAATGGAGAACAACATCATGATCTCAGTTATTAATTATTCTTATTCTGTGACTCTCAGGCTTACTCACAGAACCTTCAAGGATGGAGCATGGCTATAGAACTATGATATAGCAGAAATCCCTAGATTTCAGAGACAATCCCAAGGTCAAACCCAGCTCCTCTATGTCTAAGCTGAGTGATCTTGAGAAAGGTACATAAGGCTTCACACTTGTCATTTTTTTGAGGGACGAGGATAATCATATCTAATTAAAGTTTTTTAAAAAACTTTATGCTTGCTTGTCTCTTTCTTTTAGCTGAGGTGAAATTGGTATTTAACTTTGAGTATTTTTTTGGAGATTAACCATAACATATGTATAGTGCCTGAGTCATAGAAGGAACTCAACAAATTTTATGATGTTTCCTATTGTTATTTTCATGGTGGGTGCTCTGTTGATGAGTATGGTATAGAACAGGCTTTCTGGAGCTTTAATATCCCAAACTTTGAAGTTTGCTATCTGAGAGCCAATTTCATACTGCACTGAGCACACAATTTCATTGCCCTGATATTTGGAAGACATTCAGGCAGGTGTAGGAGAATTCAGAAAAGTTCAATTCAACTTCAAATGTTCATATTAAGGGCCTACCTACTGGATGAAGAAATTAGCCCAATATCAATAAGCAGACTGCCAGAATTCTGGAGGAAAGAAGCAATCATCTATTTTGTGTAATAAAACTGAAAGCAGCAGTAACAGCTCACTTTCCAAAGTGGGATTTCCACAAGCAACTAATTTGAGACGTGCACTGACATTGCCATGCAAAGTGTTTCTCAGACTTCTCAACAAAATGTGAAACAGCCGTATGTTTTTACAAGATGGATAAAGAGACACCAATGGCTTGAGTCAGCTCTGCTGAGGGGAATGTGCAGAGAAAAGTATTGCATTTGTGGACGTCTCCAGGTCACTGCTCAGAAGAATGTGTGCTTTACCCCAAGAGAACTTGTTTTAGGCTGTGCTTCCCCATGCACATAGAAACGTGGGGTCAGGGTTAAGAAGAGCATGCAGGTCCAGCTAGGATTCAAGCTTTGTTGAAGGCCTGCATGAGGATCAGGCCCATCACCTACCTCTCCTTTCTCTGGAAACCCTCCAGGACATTTCCCACTTTATGAGCACAGGATGAGAAAGGTATGGCTTAGGCAACTGGCCACAGCTGAAGACTCACCTTGCTCATGTTCAGGGCATTATTCTTTGCCAGAACAATCTCTGGGGTGTCTGTAATGCTTGTGAACTTGAGCTGGACTGCAGGCTGGCGGTACTTCCTTTCACTCAGGATTTCTCCAGCTCTCTTCACATTCTCGACCCCCACAGAGCCAATGGGCACCCACCCAATGCCTCTTAGCCACTCAAGATCAGCCTTGTAAATAGCCTGAAAATGAAATAATGTCAAATATTTGTAGAAATTACCTCCACAACCTGATGTTTCATGATTTAGCATAGACAGATCGTGTGTAATTTTGCATCTCACTTGTGTAAATTTCTGAAAAGACACAGTACTGCTTTACTTTGGTGTAGAACATCTAGTTCAACACTTTGTCCCTGAAGGTAGTCGATTCCTGCTGTTTTAAAGACCTATGAAGTCTCTAATAATACATGATTTCACTGATACAAAACCACTTTAAAAAAATTTCTGCCTGCCTCCCAGTACGAAGTGTTTATTTTCTGATTTCATTGCCCATACCTGTCTGTATGGGAATAATTTTCTGTTAGAATGCAATTTCTTCCTATCTCTCTGAGCAGTGGCCTTCACAGCCATTGTGCAACATAAAGAAAGGATGAACACTACTGCATGTTGAATCAATGTGTTTTCTGGGGACAACAAAAAAGGGATCATTTTTCACATGATTCTATACTCATGCTTCTAAGCCAAAGAGCATACATATTTTTACTTTTATTTAGCTTATCCTCAGTCTCCTTTCTTGTGCTGTAGTTCAAGCAAAAAAATATATTTTGTCCTGTTTTCACATTTCTTTTTTCAATTTAAATAATTGGCTGATGAAGAATTTTTCTTATAAGTAACAGTTACAGTTCTCTTTGTTTTTATGGCTTTTGGGAAACTATTTTTTTAAATGCCACTTCTCTTATCATTCTCTCAAAAGTGACTACTTATCAGAGCCTGATCAAGAAGACAAGGAGCTACCATACCAATAAGGTAGTATTTGAGTCCCAAGGACAATCTATAAACTTTTATGCATAAAATTAGCTACAAGGGTATATTGTACAATGCTAGGAATAAAGCCAACATTTTACAATAACTATAAATGGAGCATGTTTTTAAATTGTGAACCATGGTATTGTGCACCTGTAACGTATAATACACAATACACTACAGTAAAAAGGCTATATATATATTGGTACCTCACAAATTTAGTTTTTCTCCTGATACTCTTATTTTTAATTTTTAAAAACTGAAGTATAATTGATTTACAATGTTGTGTTAGTTTCAGGTATACAGCAGTGATTCAGTTATATAACTGAATATATATATATATTTTTTTTCAGACTCTTTTCCATTTTTGGTTATTATAAGATAATATAGCTCCTTGTGCTATATAGTATGGCCTTGCTGTTCATCTATTTTATATAGTGTTATTATTATCTGTTACTATTATCTGTTAGTCCCCAGCTCCTAATTTATCCTTTCTCTTCCTTAGTTTAATACTTTTGATAACCATTTCCCAATGTGATTGGTTTCTTCTGAAACCAATGTGTATAATGTATATAATTTTATGCTTTTCATGATATTGTCCTGAGAAGTTTTCCACAGGTTTCACAAGACTGCCAAAAGATTCCATGGCACACAAAAAAGTTAGAATCCCTTCTTGAAACCTTGCTGAAGAATAGTAAATCCACTCACATCACTCTGAAGGTCATAAGCCTTCCGAGCCTGAATGACGTCATTCTGATCAGGCAGACAGGTCCATTCGTGAAGCAGATTCTTATAGTCTATGTCGCTTACAAGGATCTGACACTTCTTGGCCTGCACCAAACTCATCATGTCCACTGGGCTACTAAACTTGGTCTTCCACTTCTCAAAGTCCTTCTTGTACTCCCGGTCGCTCTGGAGCTTGGCTGCATGGATGGACCACATCATCTTGGGATCATCCTTAATATTTCGGGCCCCAATGTGGTGGCCAAGCTGCTTGCGGTAGCCTTCCTTGTACTTGTACTGAAGAAAAGGATAAAGATATAAGCCTAATGATGGGGACATCTTATTTATGTCATATTTCATAGTTTCATAGATGTATTATTTCTTTTGATTTTCCCTACCACTAATGTGAGAGAAAAAGATTAATATTATATTAAGTCAATTTTATAAAACAGAAAACTGAAGCCTCCACGAGTCAAGTGATTTGTTCAAGGTCACACCCTAAGCAGGTGGCAGGGCTAAGACTAAAATGGAGAGCTTCTGATTCCTAATATTTTTCCCATCAACTAAACTATACTGCCTCATTTACATTTGCTTAACAAGTAAGGCAAAAATATTTTGTACAATTTCAAAGAGAATATACTTAGATGTGACTTTTTCTAAAAAAGTTTTGATATTATGAATGTTTTAGAATACTTCCCTTGTAATTAGAATTTATAGTAAATTCCATAGTCAAGCATATGAGCTATGCTTAGAAAGTTTCACCAGGAAATACCTCCCTTATCTGCCTGTTGATGTCATTGAACTTTTAAGCACGAGAGAGTAAATGCCTTGGGTTAACACTCTATTTTTAAAAAGTGTTACTCAAAAATAACACGTTATAGTCCATTTTACCATGAGATGGTCATAGTGTGGGCTTCTCCAGCTTAGTAGCCTGAAATAGTTTTGATAAAGGAAGAAATGAACCATATGTTTAAGGTCTGGGACACTTCCAGAAGAAGGAAAGTCCAGAATTGAATCCTAAGGAGCCCTGGTACAGCATGAGGGTACTGGACACCCTCAGGAGATGTTTCTCATGAGAGGTGAAGGACTAGAGAGGAGAGAAAAGTGGGTGCTGAGTAAAAGCTTTGCTTACTTCTCAACTTGCTCTTGCATCCAGTTATGAGCATCTTGGTAGGAGAACCTTACTAAAGGTCAACAAAGGATTAAACAAAACTATAAAATGAACTGGTAATTAACATTTCCTCTTAGTGGAAGAATAAGTGGATAGTAGCAGGAAAGAGTTCACATTCACATGAGCTGATTTACATGTGCTGCTGCTGCTAAGTCACTTCAGTCGTGTCCGACTCTGTGTGACCCCATAGACGGCAGCACACGAGGCTCCGCCGTCTCTGGGATTCTCCAGGCAAGAACACTGGAGTGGGTTGCCATTTCCTTCTCCAATGCATGAAAGTGAAAAGTGAAAGTGAAGTTGCTCAGTCGTGTCTGACTCAGCGACCCCATGGACTGCAGCCTTCCAGGCTCCTCCACCCATGGGATTTTCCAGGCAAGAGTACTGGGGTGGGGTGCCATTGCTCTTACATGTGCTATCAATGTCTTTAACGAAAACCTTTTTTTTCTTTATTATAAACATCTGGGTCATCAGCTGCTCAACTTCTGAGGCTCAAAAATAAGAGCCCACTTTTAGTGGTCATAAAATACTTATTTTTAAAGAGTGTAACTCCATCTTTGACAGATTAATGGGTATTGAACATAGTATGCAGATGACACCACCTTTATGGCAGAAAGTGAAGACGAGCTAAAAGCCTCTTGATGAAAGTGAAAGAGGAGAGTGAAAAAGTTGGCTTAAAGCTCAGCATTCAGAAAACGAAGATCATGGCATCCGGTCCCATTACTTCATGGGAAATAGATGGGGAAACAGTGGAAACAGTGTCAGACTTTATTTTGGGGGCTCCAAAGTCACTGCAGATGGTGACTGCAGCCATGAAATTAGAAGACACTTACTCCTTGGAAGAAAAGTTATGACCAACCTAGATAGTATATTCAAAAGCAGAGACATTACTTTGCTGACTAAGGTCCGTCTAGTCAAGGCTATGGTTTTTCCTGTGGTCATGTATGGATGTGAGAGTTGGACTGTGAAGAAGGCTGAGCGCTGAAGAATTGATGCTTTTGAACTGTGGTGTTGGAGAAGACTCTTGAGAGTCCCTTGGACTGCAAGGAGATCCAACCAGTCCATTCTGAAGGAGATCAACCCTGGGATTTCTTTGGAAGGAATGATGCTAAAGCTGAAACTCCAGTACTTTGGCCACCTCATGAGAAGAGTCGACTCATTGGAAAAGACTCTGATGCTGGGAGGGACTGGAGGCAGGAGTAGAAGGGGACAACTGAGGATGAGATGGCTGGATGGCATCACGTACTCAATGTACGTGAGTCTGAGTGAACTCTGGGAGATGGTGATGGACAGGGAGGACTAGTGTGCTGCGATTCATGGGGTCGCAAAGAGTCAGACACGACTGAACTGAACTGAACATAGTATCTTTTGTGTTTTTTTCATTTGCAACTTTGTACATGGGGGAATCATTAAAGGAGACTGGGACTTTCAGGCTAAATTTCTGGCAAGAAAAGCTGTAAAAGCTGCCATTTGTAAACATATTTGAGTAAGAAATGCATCTTCCAAAAATATCAACTTACATCACTAGCAATATCTCTTGATGCCTTGGCTGCTTGGATTGGAATGGCATCCAAACGCAGGTCATAACCTTCCTTCTTGGACTCTTCCAAAGCAAGTTTATAGAGTTTCTGTAGAAAACAGAATTAATCCATCAGTTCTCCTCTTGTTAAAAAAAAAAAAAAAGAAGCTATTTATTATTAAGCTTTATCTGTCCTCATTTAAACTATAGAAACAGATCCACAAAGTTAAGTATTAGTATGGGTTTGTAGACAACTATGTTTCATAGGTGCTCAAGGATTTTAAGGCACACGGTTTAAACTTTGATATTTTATTGATTAGCAAATCACAAAAGTTTTTAGGGAGAAATCAGTATCTGGTTTCTAAAATTCTGTTTTGCCAAACAAGCACATGTAAAAAAATCTCAACAGTTTATTATCACAATTTTAATATAAAAGAAAGGCCATCTTAATGACAAAGAAGGAGAAAAATAAGTATGGTTGTTCCTAAATTGAATATATTTGGATTTGAGAATTCAATGTGTTGTTCTTGTTTTTTTCCATTTTTGCCATGGACTGTCATCACAGACTATGATCCATCTGTGGATTAGGGTTTCAAAATCACCCCTCTAATGAAAATGTTGGTTCTGAACGATACATAGGAAAAAGCTTGCAAATAACATTAAATGGTAACCAGAACACAATGAAGCAGCAAAAGAATGCACAGTATAGCAACTCACTGCATTCTAAGCCCAGTGTCGACCTGCTAAATAGTTGCTGGATAACATAATGACTTGATGACCACACTGCCCTTAGGGGCGTACAAGGCTTTAGTAGTATAATCCCTTTTGGGATACTTCTCCATAAGCATTTCATTCCATGATGTCATCTTCATAAAACGCTGGTCTACTTTGTGGACCCACCACACAGCCCAAAATTGAATCAAGAAAATTATTTCTTGAATCAAAGGAGAACTATCTGTTTTAGTGACAATATTGGCTTGCAGTGCATACAATCAATTGGTTTAAACATTTCACCAAGGGAACTGTTACAGTAGTTCATTTTTGCCTCTCTCTTCATGATAAGATCAGTAGGTGACTCACATCACTGTAGTTGATTCGGTTGAGCTTGGCTAGCATGATTTCTGGTGTATCAGGCATGACATGGATTGTTTTCTTGTCATTGTCCCAGGCTTCAGTATATAAGCGCTATGAAACAAAAAGATGAGAAAAATTATTTTGGAGTTCACATTTTTTTATTATGTGCCAGTTATCTCTCCTTTGTATAAAGTAGAAATAAAACTAATAAACTTGCATAAATTCCTACTTTTCAAGTAGATAAATTACTATTTCCAAAAGAATTTAGCTTACTATTTCATTGACTCAGTTTTTACTCTTTCTTATGAAAACTTTTTTTTTTAACAGTGCTAAAATGTAGGATTGGGTTGCAGTTTTTAACACCTGTACTTGTGAAATACTTGCAGCACATGGTATTTTTAACAGCTTAATATTCTAAAGTATTACTAAGTAACTATGGTGTTATAATGGGAAAATCACTTTTAAATCCTATAGGAATCTTTAAAATGTAGTAACATGTCAGAATTTTTACTTTGTTCTATGGTAAATTCCTATAACTTGATGCTGAGGAGCGAAGACTCACCTTATTCATGTTTATAGCATTGTTCTTTGCCAGCACCTGCTCCGGGGAATCAGTTACGCTGGTAAATTTCAGTGTATCTGGACGCTGGCGGTAGATGTTGTCACTCAGTATCTCTCCGGCCCGCTTGGCTTTAACTACTTCAAGGAGCCAATTGGAACCCAGCCAATGCCTTTCAACCATTCAAGGTCTGACTTATATAAATTCTGCAAATCAGCCAACAAGAAACACAGTTATGATAGTAATTAGTTTTTCAGATTCAGAGTCACAAAATGAATCATTCTGTGAGAGAAACACAAAAAGCACTGAACAGGTAAAGCTGCCATCTCAATTAATCACTCATTCATAAGCCTTATTGACTCCTGAGTACATTTTTCCTAAGTATTGCTTGGCATAAAGGATTGTACTAGGAACAACAAAAGATCTTTCTAAAAAGTAAAGACACTGTCCTGCCTTTGAGGGTATTAAAGATTTTCACTTAAGAGCGGAGTTTCTTTAGCTTTGAAAAGGTGTTCTAATAGCCCCTCAAAAGACCATATACTTAGACCAGCACATGTAAGCACTGCAGTAACAAAAATTCTTGCCTTTCTTAAGGAAAAGAGTTGAAATTCAATTATAGTCATGAGTTTCAACACACAGTAATGTTAAGTTTTGCATATCACACTCCTGATATGCATTTATTTTTTTATTTTTTTATTATTAAATTTATTTTTTTAATTACAATACTGTATTTGTTTTGCCATACATTGACACGAATCAGCCATAGGTGAACACAATCTCCCAATGCCAAAGCCCCCTCCCACCTCCCACCCCACATCCTCTACTTGAATCTCTACTGATATGCATTTTAATTGAAATATAATTGACCTATATCAGTTTTAGGTATATGATATCATGATTCAACATGTGTGTATACTGCAAAATGATCATCTCAATATGTCAAGTTAAGATCCATCACTACACATACCTACACTTTTTTTCCCTCATGGGAAATTTTTAATAAACTCTTACCTTTATTTTCATCTTCAAAATCACAAAATATAAAGTATATAAAGGGGTGCTATAGAGAGAATATATATTTCTAATTATTGGCTTTCTTTTACTCTCAATAGGGCATGCTAACTGTATTATTAGTGTGCTCACTCAGTCATGTCCAACTCTTTGTAACTCTATAGACTGTAACTCCTCTGCCCATGGAATTTCCCAGGCAAGAATACTGGAGTAGGGTTTCCATTTCCTCCTCTAGGGGATTTTCCCGACCTAGGGAGCAAACTTGCATCTCCTATGTCTCCTGCATTAGCAAGCAGATTCTTTACCACTGCACCACGTGGGAAGCCCAGTATTATTATTGCACTATTATTATTAACACTAGGATGCAGAAGCAGCATCGGGAATACTCACATCACTCTGGAGGTCATAAGCTTTCCGAGCATGGATGATGTCATTCTGGTCAGGCAGGCAGGTCCACTCATGCAGAGGATGTTTATAGTCCACATCACTAACCAAAGTCTGACATTTCTTGGCCAAAACAATACCAAGCATGTCCACTGGGCTGCTGAACCTGGTCTTGTATTTTTCAAAGTCTTTCTTGTACTCACGGTCGCTCTGCATTTTGGCAACGTGGACAGACCACATCATCTTGGGGTCATCATGTATCGCTCGGGCACCAATATGGTGACCCAACTGCTTACGATAAGCTTCTTTGTATTTGTACTGAAAGAGAGAACCCAGTAAACAAGGAGAAAGCACCAAGGGCTGGTCCCTGCTGCTCTCTCTGTGGTGACCCTTTTCTACAAAATCCTCAGGACTTCAGGGAGTTTCATCAAACCAGCTACTGGGATGCTCCACACTGGGGCACACTTTCTCTTAAAAAGATGTGGTGCTCATCTCACCTCCACAGAATAACTCCACAATGATTCATGTATATTATGCTAGCAAATTATATGTTTTAACCACAAAAAAAATGTGATAGAAAAGTGAACATTGAAAGAATGAGCTTCAGTTACAGTGACAGCAGTTTCTCAGAAGTCAGTCATGTGGGCAGACCAAACTGAGAGCATATTGGAGGGATGTGTTTATAATGGCTCATTAATTTTCTTCTTTTAAGGCATTCTGCATAATAATTGGCAAGGAGTAGTTTTTAAATGGGCAATTCTTGTTGGTAATGAGCATAGCATTTCAGTTTTGCAAGATGAAAAAGTTTTGAAAGCCTGTTTTACAACAGTGTGAATATACTTATGGACTATATAACTGAAAGTGGTTAATAGTTATTCAATTTTATTATGATTTAAAAGAAAAACCTACCAAAACGGACAATTTTGCTACTCTTGGATTAATATTTTAGCTGTACAGGAACCTCACATATTCATTTTTAGGGTAAAGGAATATTGATTTTTGTGGACCCCACAGCAAAGAAATATTTAACATTTTTGCTATTTTATGTCCTTTCTCAAGTCAAGGGGAAGAACTCAGTGAAAGCTGTTTCTTTCCTGGCATCTTTGCCTTGAGTGTAGCCTGAGGAGAGCTCATGAGATTTTATGAGTAGCTCAACATATGCCCACTTAACTTTGCTCAAGGTACTCAGTCTTACTAAGCAAGGACCAAAAGAGCATCAAAGGAACCACAACCCCCTGTTATCTCTATGAAACTCGGACAGGTGGCTGACTGTCTCAATGCCTCAATTTATTTGACTATGCAGTGAAGGCAGTTGGGTGGATGATGACTCTCAGCTATGTTCCAAAGCGTGATGCCCTGTGCAGGTGGCTGGGCTGCTGGTAACAGATCTAAGCACGTAATCAGTTCTTACATCACTCGCAATCTCCCGGGAGGCCTTGGCAGCCACGATAGGAATGGCATCACTTCTTAAGTCATATCCTTCTTTCTTGGCTTCTTCCATGGCCTGGCGATAGAGGTTCTGAGGAAAGAAGTAGTAATTAGACACAGTGCTCACTTTCACTCTAAAAATATATTAATATTTCAATCCAAGGAAGACTACTTTTGCTTTTTAATTAATTTTAATTGGAGGATAATTGCTTTTACAATATTGTGATGAAAGGAAGACTACTTTTGGATACAGAACAAAAACTAGTATGTTCAGCCTTAAATTAAAAAAAATTTTTTAAGATCTTTCTTTTACTTCTTACTAATACAGTGTGCAAGTTATTTGTTGAACTTGAAATTTTACTTTTCACCTTCAAATTTTACTCATTAAGTTATTAACTCTGAAATGTGCTTGAATTCGCTCAGCATTTGTTCTTTTCATAAAATTACCAAAAATGTCTGTTTATTTAACTGCAGATTTGAATTAGGATCAATTTTACCAGCAGAGAAAATGATATAATAACAACACTACCACCATGAGCATGTACCTGTATCCTAACAGTGCTAAACTAAGGATCATCCATTGTTTCTGAATATCTCTGTAAATACTATTTTCTCTCTATTCATTTTGTTGATTGCTGGCAATTGCTAGCAGACAGAGAGGCAGCAGGAACCAGGGATTTACGAGTCAAAAGGACAAAACTGATGAAATTATGATAATTTCTTTATGAATTGGCAAAATACCCACTATTCAGTTTCTGTGGCAAGACAGACACACACAGAAGTTAGAACATAGGTATTCCAATGGGAACAGAACTAGAGAACCACTGCATTAAGTCATGTATTCAGTCTTTTTACCTGTAAACCATTACAAGAATTTAATTCTCAATTAGTAATAATTTTAAAATAACTTTTAGAGTGTGAGAAGGATGTAATTGAATGTTTTTAATGTGGATTATTAATGTGTGACAATTCACATTTCTCTTATGTTGCAACTTTTTACAAGGAAAAGCTAAAGTAGACAAGAATAAATTTAATGTATTTAAGATAAAATCCCAAGGGAGAGCATTTGTTCTTAAAAATTTCTAGAAATGTTTATTTTGTAACTAGAGAGTCAAATAGTCTTATACTTTATATTTTTCCTTTGAACAATAAATTCTCAAGTTTGCCCTTATGTATAAGCAGGAAAAAATGTGCTTGAATCATTCTGTGGCTTCAGGCCAAACATCTTCTTCTTTCAACACTGGAAAAAGAGGCAGGGCTTCAAGGAAAACACTTTTAGTGTCATCAAGGCTATGTTTTAAAGAATGTCTAGTAAGTCTGAATATTCCAAGAGGACTAGAACAGGTAAGCGTGAGTTTAAGAGAAAACAAGAAGATATGGTTGCTTTATTAAGTATGATGTGAAGGTATCACTGGTAACGGGTTGAGAAGAAATTCACAAGGGCCATTCTAAAATCTAATCTTCAAAGATGGTCTTTAGGGAATTAACATAATTATGCAATTTAAAAGAAATAAATCCAGCTGAAAATTTGAGAAGTAAAAAAATAGTCTAATTTCCTCTCAGCAGTCTGAAAAGAAAAAAAAAAGAAAGAAATCCTACTTCATCTGACCTAATTTTAACAAAAGGGAGAGGCTTAAAAGCATCATTACCCCTTGGCATAGAAACTAACAGCATCTGTCTGGGTTGAGGCAGAACATCTGGGAAAAGCTAATCCAACAGAGAAGCTCTGTGGCCAAGAGAAAAATTGTTCATTCAAAAATGATTGAAGCCAAGGTCAGTTAAATACTTATGATCAGGCTTGCCCTTGGGCCTTTTTATAATGGTAGACAAAGGAAACTGACTCCTCTTCATTTTACTTGTCATGCCTTTTCTTCAGGGCTACATGACGATAGGAAAAAGTAATTAACAGGAGTAAAATAATGAATGTGGTCAGGACTTGAAATGAGTACTTAAAATTTCCAAACTAAAGGGAACTCCACCCTGTTGTTTTTTTTTTTTTTTTGAATGAAGATACACAGAAGCATGTAAAAATCAACATTCATCTCGAATGAACCAGATAATTCTTGACCTTTATGAGAACAATTGGGTAAGAAACTGTTTCCTATTCTGCAAAGATATGTGATGACATATCTAGTGGGGCTAGAGAGAGTATGTTAAAAAATGTTTTTGGTTTTTAAATTGTTCTCACAGTTTTGAGATGGAAGAATTTGAGAATTCTTATTTCAGTTCTTATGAAGAAATTGTGGTTATTTTGAGCATAAATCAAATAAACAGGCTATTTTCAGCATATATTAAATAAATCTAATTTTCATGGTGACTTGAGTGTAAAGGGAAGAAATTAGTTTATTAAGCAGTTATTACGTGCCAGGCTCCACCTGGGGCATACTACACATACTATCCTATCTAGCCATCATAAATTCTTCAATAGCCATTTTATTTCATTTTACAGATGAGATGACTAAAGGAAAACTCACTGAACAAATTTTGAAGCAAGTACTAACCTGATTAACAGCAGTAATTATTTTTAAATTAAAATCACAATATGATTTAATCATTAATAGTTGACTTTGAGAGTCTCCCCCCACATGACATGGAGATACTTTTGTATTTATCTGTTTTTCTTTCTTTTTTTTTTTTTTTAATTGAAGTATAGTACGGCTGTGAGAGTTGACCATAAAGAAGGTTGAGAACTGAAGAATTGATGCTTTTGAACTGTGGTGCTGAAAAGACTCTTAAGAGTCCTTTGGACAGCAAGGAGATAAACCAGTCAATCCTAAAGGAAATCAACCCCAAACATTCATTGGAAGGACTGATGCAGAAGCTGAAGCTTCAACACATTGGCCACCTTGATGTGAAGAACTGACTCACTGGAAAAAGACCCTAATTCTGGGAAAGACTGAGGGCAAGAGGAAAAGGAAGTGACAGAGGACAAGATGGTTGGATAGCATCACTGACTCAATGGACATGAGTTTGAGCAAACTCTGGGAGATAGTGGAGAACACCGAAGCCTGGCATGTAGCATTTCATGGGGTCACAAAGAGTTGGACACAACTTAGCAACTGAACCACAACAAATAGCTGATTTAATAATACAATGATCTGTTACTTTCTTCTATAACTATTTTTGAATATAAGGATACAAATATTCATGGTAGGTTATAGACAAAAATAAATAAATAAAACTAAGCTAACTGATTAACATGTGAATTAAACCCATAATTCTGACCTTTCTGCTACATCAGCAAAATCAACACGGTCAGGGGTTCAAATAAACAGTCTTACCTCACTATAATTTATTTTATTTTGTCTGGCCAATGTAATTTCTGCTACATCAGCAAAATCAACACGGTCAGGGGTTCAAATAAACAGTCTTACCTCACTATAATTAATTTTATTTTGTCTGGCCAATGTAATTTCAGGTGTATCAGGCATCATGTGGATTTGAGTCTTGTCTTTGTCCCAGGCTTCTGTGTATAAGCGCTGTGAAGGATAAAACGGTTATTGAATTAGGAAAACAATGGTTGTTGTAAACAGAGGTTTCCAACTTCGCGATCATGACAAAGTTGAAAGCCAGAATCCTTACAATCTGGGCTGTGTGCTGTACACCAACATTCTTCATCTCTTTGATGTTACAATATATGTAGTCACTAAATAAAAGTGTAGGATAAGATATGAAAAGAAAATGTGTGTATTTTGTTACAAGACCATCTACACGTCAATTAAATTAAAAGCAAGTATTATCTAGGCATGTATACACATCTATATGTACTGAGGTTGTATCAGCAAATCCATCCCATGATTTTGTTTGTTTATTGGCTGCAGATGTACCTGTTATGCCATGTCTAGATTTCTTTTTGATAAATGACATGAAGACTTGCACCTGACTTGTTTGTTCTATATTTATTTAGGTAAGTACCAAACAAGAAAAAAAAAAAACCTTGATATCAAACATGTATAACTGTTAGACTTAAAACAATTGAAACACCAAACAGTTGTCCTACTTCTAACTCTATGTCACAAGAGATAGCAAAACAGAAGTTCTACATACATTTTGAGAATACTCAACCAAATCACCATACACAGGATGGTAATCGGTAAAACAAAAAGACTGAGCTAGTCATAGATATTCTCAAGGACATACAGCTATACTTTATTTCCCCCAAATTGAGGGCCCACCTTGTTCATGTTGATGGCATTGTTCTTGGCTAGCACCTGTTCCAGGGAATCAGGCACACTGGTGAATTTCAGTGTGTCTGGACGCTGGCGGTAGATGTTATCACTCAGTATCTCTGCAGCTCTCTTGCACTTGACCACATCCACAGACCCAATGGGGACCCAACCAATGCCTCTCAGCCACTGGAGATCTGACTTATAAACGTTCTGGTGAGATCAAACACAAAAGCAAGGATTACTGAAGCTGTTACAGCACTTGATTTCAAAAATGAATGTAAAGGACTGGAAAGTGTGGATAGGCAAACTTTATGTCTTTTAAAATATGAAGCCCAAATGGATATAGTTCATGGTATTATGTTCTCTCTAAAAGAAAAGCAAAGCACAGTAAATTAAGGGTGGGGAGGAAAAAAACATTGTTCTTTTCCTGAGGGCTTTACCAATCCTAGACCATTATCTGCATATTACTATGTATAACCATCATGAGCACGGTCAGCAGTGGTATTTAATGGGTCTCAGTACTTACATCACTCTGCAGGTCATAGGCCCGCCGAGCATGGATGACATCGCTCTGGTCGGGCAGGCACGTCCACTGGTGCAGGTAGTTCTTGTAGTCTATGTCACTGACCAAGGTCTGGCACTTCTTGGCCAGCACCACCCCCAGCATGTCCACTGGGCTGCTGAACTTGGTCTTCCACTTCTCAAAGTCCTTCTTGTACTCCCGGTCACTCTGGATCTTGGCCACGTGCATGGACCACATCATCTTGGGGTCATCTTTGATGTCCCGGGCTCCAATGTGGTGGCCAAGCTGCTTGCGGTAACCATCTTTGTATTTGTACTGAAATGAAAGTAGTCATTTAAAAAAAATGAATGAAAGGGCTAAAAGTTTTATTAATATAAAACTCTGCTATTTTAAAATTGGTAATTCTTGTAGAGAAATGAATCATCTGAATATCAACTTATCTCCTCATCCTAAACTCGGACTAAACATCACAGCAATACTCTAATGGGAAGCAGGCCAAACAACATGGTTTGCAGATGTTAGGTCTCTGGAAATAAAGGCAGCAACACTTTTCAGAAAATCAACTGGAGTTAATATGACCTTTTTTTTCTTTTTTTTAATCTTAGGCCAGTGAAATCGTTAACCCAGAAGTTTTACATGTGATTTTGAGAATGCTACTCCTGAGTGCACAGGAACCATTTTACCCCCAGCCCACTGCACCCCTCCCAAATGTGGCTCTGCTGACTCTCACTGAGTTAAGGGACTACCAAACAGACTGGCTTGTGTTTCCATCCTTGCGTATCTGGTCTATTGGAGACGAAATTTGGGTGAGGTTTGTTGGGATTCCTTGAGGGGGAAAAATAGATTATATGACTACAAGAAAGTGGTTTGTTGTTGGTGGCGGTAAGAGCTGACTGTGGATTATCTTCTGTCCACTTCAGGGAACAACATTACACAAATCCTAGCATATATTTACAGAAGTCTGAATTCTCCACCAAAGGCACTTCTTTCAGAGACAGCAGAAAGAGAAATCAGGCTCACTATATTGTTGGTTTCAGTTCAATTGCTCAGTCGTGTCCGACTCTTTGCAACCCCATGAATCGCAGCACGCCAGGCCTCCCTGTCCATCACCATCTCCCAGAGTTCACTCAGACTCACGTCCATCGAGTATGTGATGCCATCCAGCCTTCTCATCCTCGGTCGACCCCTTCTCCTCCTGCCCCTAATCCCTCCCAGCATTAGAGTCTTTTCCAATGAGTCAACTCTTCGCATGAGGTGGCCAAAGTACTGGAGTTTCAGCTTTAGCATCATTCCTTCCAAAGAAATCCCAGGGCTGATCTCCTTCAGAATGGACTGGTTGGATCTCCTTGCAGTCCAAGGGACTCTCAAGAGTCTTCAACACCACAGTTCAAAAGCAACAGTGTTGGTTTAGCACATAAAACTCTTTTTTTCATTTAAAAATAACTCAAAAGGAAGCACTTAAGGTAGTTTTTCCAAGAAAGGGTTGGCAAAAATCCCAAGCAGGTTTGGGGAAAGGCAAATTTTCCTAAACCTGTCTGTACCAGATCTTTTTCTTATATTGACCCAATACATGTAACCACGTTTTTTCCAGTTTTGTTTCCTGTCATTTTCTTATATCTGTGTGCTTCAAATATGCACATGAATGCCTCATAATTATGGATATGAAAAAGTTCAGTTCAGTCACTCAGTCGTGTCCATCTCTTTGCAACCCCATGGACTGCAGCATGCCAGGCTTCCCTGTCCATCACCAACTCCTGGAGCTTCCTCAAACTCATGTTCAGTTAGTTGGTGATGTCATCCAACCATCTCATCCTCTGTTGTCCCCTTCTCCTCCCACCTTCAATCTTGCCCAGCATCAGGGTCTTTTCAATGAGTCAGTTCTTCGCATTAGATGGTCAAAGTATTGGAGTTTCAGCTTCAGCATCAGTCCTTCCAATGTATATTCAGGACTGATTTTTTTTTAAGATTGATTGGTTGGATCTCCTTGTAGTCCAAGGGACTCCCAAAAGTCTTCTCCAAAACGACAGTTCAAAAGCATCAATTCTTTGGCATTCAGCTTTTTTTGTAGTCCAACTCTCATATCCATACATGACTATTGGAAAAATCATAGCTTTGACTAGACGGACTTTTGTCAGCAAAGTAATGTCTGCTTTGTAATATGCTATCTAGGTTGGTCATAGTATGAAAGGGCAAAAAGATACAAACAAATGTAGATTCAAATTCTTTTTTCTGAAGTTTAGGATACTTGCTCTGCCTATGGGGTCTGAATACTAAAATATTTTGGAGTTAAATTATTAAAGGGCTTTACAAATGAAAGACTTCATTTAAAGCACAATAAATGTGTTTTAACCGACACCCAGAAGAACCATGCTATTGTAATACTGATTCTGCCTTCCCACTCCATCCAGTCATGTGTATCTGCATATCCATGGAGCGTTGGTACTCACATCACTGATGATGTCCCTGGAGGCCTTGGCCGCCACAATCGGGATGGCATCGCTTCGCAGAGTCGTAGCCTTTCTTCTTTGCTTCTTCGTTGGCAAGTTTGTACAGAGTCTATAGGAGGAAAGTAAGAGTTAAAGCAGGTTTGACAGCGAAAGATCTGACGGCAACAATCTAGAGTTTATCAAGTGACGTATCACTAAATTTAAAAAGGAAAGGCTCTGGAAACAACTTCCTAGCGGTACTGGAAAGTAAATAAATTATATTTTACCAAAAAACTCTGTAGCATAAGAAACAAATGAAATATATCAATGAGCATTAACATAAAATAATTATTTATATCACTATAGATTAATATATATATAATATGTAGGTTATATGATATATTATGTATACCAACATAGATTAATTTAGTGATATAGATTGATGAACAAAGCATCAATTTATACATCTTAATTGAAAAGAAACCTGCAGGACAATATGTTTAATATTACTCATTTGATAAAAAATAACATATATATACTCTTATTCATTATTAAAAATTTTTGACAATCATGCAATATTTTATAATATTTAAAAAACAAATGAGAAAATGATCAACTTAAAGTTAACTTGAGTATAATCACAACTTTAAGATTCTAACTTTTGGCTGCCTCATGTTAGTAAAACATGCACCTATAAAATTGCATTTTACTTAAAAAAATAGTAATCAGCCTTGTCAACAGAGAGCATGTTTTTCTCACACCTAAGGTTCTCTTTCTATAAAAGAAGCTCAGTTATTTCATATGCCCCTGCTCCCTTTAGGAAAATATGCCCAGTGCCCTCCTCTGCATATCTCCATGCTCTAAGCAGGACTCACCCCTGAGGGAAGTGGAGCTGACTCTCCTGCTCCAGCATGGCCTATACCTGGATGAGGAACCTAATTCTGGGGTTCACTAAGCAAGTGCATTTGGCTCTCATACAAACATGTCCTTGAAACTAACTTTAGTAATAAAAGATGTGAGATTTTGACTTCTAGTTTCATTGCTTTGCTTTCCTTCTCAATTCCACTCACAATCCAGGTAGGAAAGGGGTACATATAATTAGAGGCCCCCTTGGTTGGGCTGCCAGATTTAACAAATAGGAAGATAGCATGCCCAAGCTGAACTTGAATTTCAGATAAACAGCAAATAATGTTTTCATATAAATAATAAATCAGTATTACATCTGATCATACTACCGCTTGGAAATGCCAAAAATACTCTCTAGTTGCACTGACTCACACCAGTAAAGACCACAAATGGAAAAGATAACATGGCTTCAGTTTTCCCCTGGAATCCTATAGCATATGATATTCAACTCCAGATGAAAGGTTGGATGGGCTTAGTGTTCATATCACAGAGCTATACCCTCCAGGACAGCTGAGATCCAAGATTCCTCATAAAAGTGTAGAAAACAAACTAGAATGACAACCACAAGTATGGCCCCACAAGATTTTGCCCCTACCTCACTGTAGTTGAGTTTGTTCTGCCTTGCCAGCATGATCTCCGGAGTATCAGGCATTATGTGAATTTGAGTCTTGTCTTTGTCCCAGGCCTCTGTGTATAAGCGCTATCAAAGAATATGTTGATAGAAAAGAAAGAACATGTTATAGACCATGTGAAACAGAACTACAAAAAGTCAATTAAAGCTGGAATGTTACTGACCTAACTAGGAAAAAATAAATCAGACTAAGATACAGAGTATTCAACTGAAGTTTGAGTCTTAATGATGGTTATCAGGGTTACAACTGAGGATAACAGAAATTACTTAGAGGATTTCAAGTATGCCATTTAGGAGGTAAACATGAGCCCACACTTGCATGGACAATTTTAACTCCACTAGTGATTAATGTCTCAGAACCTTTTTGCATCTTGGAGAAGCTTGAGGCAGCTGGAGCTCACCTTGTTCATGTTGATGGCGTTGTTCTTGGCCAGCACCTGCTCCAGGGAATCAGGCACGCTGGTGAACTTCAGCGTGTCTGGAGGCTGGCGGTAGAGGTTATCACTCAGTATCTCTGCAGCTCTCTTACACTTGACCACATCCAGAGACCCAATGGGGACCCAGCCAATGCCCCTCAGCCACTGGAGATCGGACTTGTAAATATTCTGTGAGGAGGAAAAAGGCAGGAACTCTTCAACAAGACTGAAAAATTTAGGGTCAAGATACAAATAAAATCAATAATAAAAGTACGATTCTGGTCGTTGCTTTTATAGAAAACAGGCTCGTTGTATTAGGCAAACCAGCAGAAGAAGTATGTTCAAAAAATGACCCAGAAAAGTAACAAAAAATGATAAAATATTTCAGGTTGTTAGGACAAGAGTAATTGAAATGAGTGTCTTCTGTCAGCCAGCTCAGTGGATGTTCACCCGGTGTCAACAGGAAAAGAAGCTAATCCAGAGAAAGAGAAACTGCGCAAACATCCAGCTACAGGCTTTCAGTAAGTAGATGTTAGGTCTAGTCAAAGGAAACACTCTGCAGCTATTAAAAGTCTATTTTAAAGAATATCAGTGACTTGTAGAAATGTCATTGATATGATGCTAACAAAAAAATAGCAAACAATATGTGTATTACATGAGCAGGAGAGGGCTTTTTCAGTGGTTGGATTATTATTGCCTTCTATGTGTTTTTTCTTCCATTTCAAAAATATCTGTACGGCTCTTTTTCTAAGCAACAAGAAAAGCAGTGAAAATGTAATGACAGGACTTCCCTGCAGAAGGTTAAGACGGTGCCCCCGTGTAGGGGCTGTGGGTCCAACCCCTGCTCAGGGAACCAAGATTCCACAGGTGGCCAGAAAGTGAAAACAAAACAGAACAACGATGACAGAGAACCTCTGAAGCCCAGAGGCAGACCTTTGGCTACTTTAACACTGTTCAAGATTCAGGACAAAAAAATGATCATCTTACTGGTCTGCAACCGGCTCTTCACCAAATGCTCAGGATGGGAAGCATGGACTCCTTTCCAGAACTGTCTTTCCATGTCTTTATTTGACACTTTAAGTAATTTTTTCTGCTAAAGACTTCCATTCATAACTACTTCACAGCGGTGGAATTGGACCTTTGCTCAGCTCATTTGAAGGATTTTTACCTGGAATAGCATCTAAGTAGGGCATACAGGTAGATCTTTTACTGTCTAGACTAAAAGCTGGTTGGAATTGCCTTATGCTGAGTAGTTACGGCCCCTTAAATAACAGCAAGAATGAAAACAATAACATTTTACACTTCTGGACTGTTTAACTTTCATATGCTTCCCACACTGTTAAGACTGTGTAACTATGAGAAGGAGGGGACCTCAAAAGGGCACCTGACAGATGCAGGCAAGTGGTCTGTCAATGCGGTCACCCCATGGGTGACATTAACTGTTTTTAACCACCTTCCTTGTGCAGGCAAAGCCTTCTTTGTAAAACACAGGGCTCTGCATCTTGTGGAAGGCTACAGAACACAGGTGGGAGTTGCCACAGGTAGGCTACACAATTTCTAGGAACAACCATTTAATGAATAATTATTGTTAATTCATGTTATTCTCCAAAGTCCTCTAATGCTTAATAATTCCTTCAAACATCTATAAAACACATCTATAAAAAAATGCGCTTCTCACATCCAGATTTGAGATGGTGCCTCTGCTTCAAATAGGTACTAGGTTCTGTGATTACCCTGTGACTGCTCCACAAAGAGAGCCCTGCGGAGAGGAGAAAGTGCCAGGGAAATGACCCAATAGCGTCCAGACTCAGTGACTTCTCTTATTTCATAAGGACAACAGCGAATCTTCCAGCTGTATTCTACTAATGACAAACTTGCTTGTTTTTCAAGGAATCTAAAAAAATTATTGAGTAACTTTTTAAAAAACAAAAGTATGTTCTTTCCCCCTTAAAAGAATAAAATAAAAGGTCTCCCTGTGATAGACCTGGAATTCCAACATTGCTTAATTCCAGTTTTATTTTTATAAGACCAAGTCCAGTCAGTAAACTTCACTTTCGTATAAAGCCTAGTAATGTATCCACAGTTTAAACAGTAAAACTATTCTCTGATTCACATCTCATTCACTAAACAAGAAATCCTAGTTTGAGTAGCCCAGTGAATTGTTTATAAAGGATGGCTTTCATATGGTTCAATTTCCTTCTGCACACGGCTGTTATAGACACTGTACTCACATCGCTCTGCAGATCATAGGCCCGCCGAGCATGGATGACATCGCTCTGGTCGGGCAGGCACGTCCACTGGTGCAGGTAGTTCTTGTAGTCTATGTCACTGACCAAGGTCTGGCACTTCTTGGCCAGCACCACCCCCAGCATGTCCACTGGGCTGCTGAACTTGGTCTTCCACTTCTCAAAGTCCTTCTTGTACTCCCGGTCACTCTGGATTTTGGCCACGTGCATGGACCACATCATCTTGGGGTCATCTTTGATGTCCCGGGCTCCAATGTGGTGGCCAAGCTGCTTGCGGTAACCATCTTTGTATTTGTACTGAAATGAAAATGCAGATTTTCATTAGAAGCTTTTAGAGGTCACAAGTCTGTACAAATCATCTTGCTTACATCACAGTTGTAATCTGACTTTTGCTAATAAGCAAAACTCAAGGCAGTAGCTTACCTTTCCTCTAGAAGCTTACAGTGGTAATAAAATAGTTGGAATTGATATGATTGTAGTGTATACCCCAAATCACCTATGGTCTAGTAATAATAAACAGTTCCTGAGGCAGGACATGCACACAGTGGAGAGGCCATTTGGACCAAGGAACTTGGAGAAACGGGTTAGACACTAAAAGCATATCAGAAAAGAGATGCGCTCAGTGACAAGATGGGTTTAATAAGTAGTAAAATAATTGTCTGTTTTCTGTGAGGATAAAGTCAAGGTCAAGGACTACCTGCAGCAGCAACAGAAAAGAATTTAGTATTTCATAATGGATTCAGACATTCAGTGATGGTGGCAAATTTGACATCATTTTGCAAACTGACTAAACTAGAGGAGCTGATGTAGCAGCCCAGCAGGTTAGAGCATGTTCCTAATAAAGTCATAGGTTCTCATCTCTCATGGACCAACAGTGTTTTTATTATTCCATGGCCAATGACATCTTCCTGGAATCCAAGTTAATTATCCAAAATACAAGCTTCTAGTCACAAAAATAACTGAGTGAGAAAGTATAAATGAGTGAGCAGAGGCAATATAGTACAGTGGGAAGGAATGAGATGGACTGGAATTTCAACTCCACCACCGACTAAGAGTTTGACTTTAGGCAAGTTGCTTAAACAATCCACAAAACAGGGATAATCACAACACTCACATCCCAGTGTAATTATAAAAAATCGTGGACACCTGTGGCTGATTCATGTCAATGTATGGCAAAACAAATACAGTATTGTAATGTAGAATAAAGTATTAAAAAATAAAATAAAATAAAATGGAGGTAAAAAAAAATAAGTGATATAATGCATGTAACACTCTTACCACAGATTTCTCAGTGCTTTTGGTTATTATTATTTTGGTATCTATTATTATTTGCATTAAGCCACTTGTAGGAAAGGCCCAACGTATGTAAACAAAAGTGAGTCACTAATATGATCTTTCTACATAAAACACAGTGTATTACCATATTCCCAAATAGTGGGCCTTGAATTTTAGAGCAGTGGTCTGTTCTCCAAGAATCCCATGAGGTACCAGGGAAGGATGATGGTTTTTTTCTGTAAGGTACAAGCCACAAGCCAGGAGCTGGTTAAGGGTGCAAACTTGGGCTAGTCTGGTACTGATCAACTGTTTTCTTCTCATAGTCGTGTAAGGGTGAATTGTAATGTTAAGTGTCATATGCATTTTTGAGTTAAAATGCTATATAAAGCCAGGACATGATTCTCACTGGCAGAACTTAAGTTTATGAGTCATTCTTTCCATCAGCACTGTGACAATTTTATAGAAGTACTTCCAAGCCTGCAGCTATACTCTAACAAATTCCACATGAATGGCTCTTTCTCTGTTCTTGGTCGATCAGCTTTCACGGTAGATACTATGTCTTAACAGGTATAAAAATTTAATAAACATTCAATTTTTCATTTCCCTCAAAGCTAGATTTTAGAAAAATCCTACATAAATACATCAGGCTTTATTTCCAAAAGGCCAGAAAAGTTTTTTTCAAAGATTTAATTCAGTGAAAATGTCTCTTCAGACTGACCACATACTTGCAGTAAAATTGACAACTCACATCACTGATGATGTCCCTGGAGGCCTTGGCTGCCACGATCGGGATGGCATCACTTCGCAAGTCATAGCCTTTCTTCTTTGCTTCTTCATGGGCGAGTTTGTACAGACTCTAAATTTGAGGGAAAAAAATCAGTTAGATGTTGACATTCATATCCAAATATTAACAGAGAACTAAAATAATTCACTAAGTTCTACACAGGTAGGTGCCTGTGATCATCTCACTGTTGAAGAGTCCTATGCTTTGTGATTTTTTTGGCAAAGTTGAGTCTTAAAAATGATATGGAACATGGTAACTTTGGTTTTCATTTTTAAAGTTATGTTATATTAACTATATACAGGTACTATTCATTGGTTTAAAATTTTCAGTTTTAACAATGAATCAGTTTTGGAAAGCTGAAGCGAATGGGTCTAGGTAGCAAAAGTGAACAGGAGGAAAACTAATTCAATCTACATTTATTTTGCACCAACTCTGTGCTGTGGCAGTGCTTGGTTCTTGAGAGCCAAAGATGAATATGACCTCTTTTACTTCCAAGATTGCTGGAGAACTGATGGAAAGACTGATGTGGAACAAGCTGCCAAGAAGTCAAACTACAAATGGTGCTTTAACCATATTATTAGAACAAACTCCAGGAAGGAGAAATTTATTCCAAATTGAAAGATCAGGAAGTTTTCTGCAGAGGGAGTAATCTTTGCATTGGACCTTGAGTGATAAATATGGTTTCAATAGACTGAGATGGTGGTCAAAGGCACAGGGACTTGTATGAATCAAAGTATGGGGGTGGGGATGGGGAATTACAGGGATGTCAAAGGAAGTGGGGGCAGTGCCAGGCATAGGAAATGGCAACACAGGACAGAAAAACGTCAGGAGTTGGGCTGTGAAGGCCTGGCGAGAAGTTTGTGCTTAACTCTACGTGAAATGGGAAAACAACAACAATATTTGAGGGAGAATGACATCATCAAATTTTCATTTTTATCTTCCTGTTCTAAACGAGGAAGAAACACAACAGAATTGAACTAAGCTAATAGAGAAAAGTCAGAGAAAGCAGACCAGGCAGGTGAGGCACTCAGTTCAGGGCATTCTTCCTGGGCCTCTTTGAACCAACTGCAACATACAGCAGCTCTGAGCTTTTTGCAATAAAGACAGAGCTGACAATTCCAGAAATGCTGAGTGGCTAGGGGCCCTTTGCTTCTTAAAACACTTGTTCATACAGTATGTACTTTCCTGTAGCATTATGGGACCTATACTATAAGTTTAGCTGAAAATTCACTGCTTTTTGAGAGTGGCACTTCATGTTTTTAGTTTGGGATGACAATTTAGAGTTAGTTATATAAGCATTAAAAATATAGTTTCTACCCCTAAAAAATAAAATGACTTAAGTTGGCAACTAATTAATTTAAATTCTCTCAGTTATATTCTGCAGAAGAGGAATACATTTTAAAATAGGCTATCTGAAAAAGAATATTTTCCTGGAAAACAGCACAAAGCTGGGAGAAATAACTAATATATCAGTGGACAGAATCTTGGATTCACAAAAATCTCCATAGCCTTAAATCAATAGGTTCATTCTAAGAAGAAAAAAAGGCCAAGATATAAATATAAGTTTTTGAACCGAAATGTTAAGTTGCCAAATGGATAAATACAAGATAGAGGAAATCTAGTTTAAGCCCATGTAAGTTGTGTTAGGGTTTTGGTTGACCCCCAGTCCCATATGCACCAGCGGTGACATAGTTGCCAAGGAGTCCTAATGCACAGTGAAGAAATGGAGGGCAAATGTCCAGAAGAGGAAATGCAAAGTCAGCGGTAATCTACGTTAGTCATTCCTCACCTGCAGATTCTGCAGGGATGTCAGGTGAGGAATGTCCAGAAACTTACAACAACTCTGAGAAGAGTACTATTATAATGTTGAACCCACTTTTCAGGTGGAAAAACTGAGAGACAGTGGGGATGTTTAGATTAGAAAGAGAACATGGGGTGAGTCGGTGGGGAGGCACACAGCAGCAACCCCATCTCTGCGGGGCAGGCACAGACTATGGTCTTAGAGAATTATGTGGGTCTGCAGAGAGAAACCATTGACCCAGTACATGAGAAACATTTTGTAAAGGAACTGCCGGAACAAACGGGTTGATATATGAGATAAGCATCCTGTCACTGAGAACACTTAAGCTAAAACAGGCTGATGGCTTATTGGGTGAGGACTCCTGCCTAGAGCAGAGGCTGACTTCTCAGCCTAAACATCTATGGTTCTAATTAAGAGAGTAGCATTGACACATATACCATCCCCCCCCGCCCTTTTTTTTTTACCATGTGTAAAAATAGGTCGCTAGTGGGAAGCTGCTGTATAACACAGGGAGCTCAGCTCTGCTCTGCAATGACCTAGACAGGTGGGGTGGTGGTGGTGGTGGTGGGAGGGAGGTTCAAGAGAGAAGGGATATACGTATACATATACCTGATTTACTTTGTTGTACAGCAGAAACTAACACAACACTGTAAAGCAAGTATACTTCAATTAAACAAAAATATGTGGTTCTGATATGTGGCCGCTCTATGCTCACAGAAAACAAATAGGAAATGGGCTTGCTAATGTGAATATTGATAGGTCCCCTCTGTCTCTCAGTTATTTGATTGTACTGTGATTTTATTCCTTGACTTAAACCTTATAAAAATTGTAAATTTTGACCCTAAACTATAATTTAGGAAAAATAAAGCATGTGTGGAAAATAAATTTAGCACAGCTATGTAACATATGTGCTATGTGCTAAGTCAGCCGGTCGTGTCTGACTCTTTGCAACTCTATGGACTGTAGTCCACCAGGCTCCTCTGTCCATGAGACCCTCCAGGCAAGAACACTGTTGTGGGTTGCCATGCCCTCCTCAAGGAATCTTCCTGACCCAGGGATCGAACCTGTATCTCTTATGTCTCCTGATAAGGAAGAGTTAAATGTGTTTTGGTATATTGCCAATTTCCTAACTTAAAATAATAAAAGAAGAAAGTCTAGTTAATCTTCTGGTGACTGCTTTAATTATCAGTTCTTAAAATTTACACTGCCTAATGGTAATTTGTGCTACTTCAAGATTGATGCTTAGGATGGTAATTGAGAAATGCAAGAGTATATGGGACTCACATGGAGCAAGAAATGGTATTCTTTACAAATTGGTCATTTATATTACATCACCATTGAACAGATTAATGGAAATATGAAATATCATGCAAATGTCATAAAATTAGCATCTGCTCCCACCTCACTGTAGTTGACTTTGTTCATTCTTGCCAACGTAATTTCTGGTGTGTCTGGCATGATGTGGACCTGGGTCTTGTCTTTGTCCCAGGCTTCTGTGTACAGACGCTAGCAAGGAAAATAAAAAATGTCATCAGGAAAATAATCCAGTGTGTATTTAATAGAAATTTCAGGGCCATAAGAACTCTAGAAACAAAGATAACAAGAGGTTATGCATTTTATATACATTATGTATTTTATACATATCTTCAAGTAATTAGTTCATAGTAGAACAGATATGTATGAGTGTCTTTTGATACTCAGAATTACATGTTAACATAAGGAAATTTAGAATATCTTATGTAGAGATTTTCCACAAAAAATGTGCCATTTTATCAAAATCATGAAATAATTACTGAAGTAAATGTTAAAATATAAATGGCATAAATATTATATGTGAGTAGATATATATATAGAGAGAGAATATCTTTTGCTGCTCAATTATCTATTTCTTTCTTTTCTTGATCATGCTTCTTTTCCTTTGGTTTAGCTTTAGGAGTAATGACTCTCTGAATTTTGAAGCCTCACCTTGTTCATATTGATGGCATTGTTCTTGGCCAACACTTGCTCCAGAGAATCAGTCACGCTAGTAAATTTGAATTTGTCTGGAGGCTGGCGATAGAGTTTATCACTCAAAATTTCACTTGCCCTCTTGCATTTTCCACATCTAAAGAGCCAACGGGAACCCAGCCGATGCCTCTTAGCCACTGGAGATCTGATTTGTACATATTCTGTTAATAAAAATAGTAAGTTTTTATCTCTGGTTTGGGAAAACATGTTCATCAATAGGACATGAAATAAAGTAAGAGCACTTTTGAAAATGTAGTTTGGTGCACAGACAAGGTATCAGACAATATTCCTTTGTGGTCTGGAGGGTTTGACATTGAACACTCACAGGAAAAGAAATGTTTTCCCCTACTTGCAGGGGCTGGAGTGGCTGGTGCCACTTATCCAACGGATGTCAGTTCACTGATTTCCCACCTTTGCATGTCATTATGATCCTCAGTACTCACGTCACTCTGGAGGTCATAGGCCCGCCGAGCATGGATGACATCGCTCTGGTCGGGCAGGCACGTCCACTGGTGCAGGTAGTTCTTGTAGTCTATGTCACTGACCAAGGTCTGGCACTTCTTGGCCAGCACCACCCCCAGCATGTCCACTGGGCTGCTGAACTTGGTCTTCCACTTCTCAAAGTCCTTCTTGTACTCTCGGTCACTCTGGATCTTGGCCACGTGCATGGACCACATCATCTTTGGATCGTCATGTATCGCTCGGGCACCAATGTGATGGCCAAGCTGCTTACGATAGCCTTCTTTGTACTTGAACTAGAAGAAGAAAATTACTGACAGTCACCTAGTATAACTTTTAGTACAAGGTACAAAGATTACTAGGCTCAGATTTTCCTATTCATTAAAAATGCTTTCCCCCTGAATATTTCTTGCCTGGAAAACTCCTTGGACAGATGAGCCTGGCAGGCTACAGTCCAGGGGGTCCCAAGAGTCCAACATGACTTAGTCACTAAACCACCACTCCTGAATATATAAACAATATGTGCATCTGCATCTTATAAACCATTGAGAAAATAAAGCTTGTTTATATGTATACAAAAAAGAAAACAGAAATTAAGACATTCTGCCATTTGGTGATAACTGCTGATGAAAATGACTTTTTGTGGGGACGTGTGTACATGTAAGAGAGAGAGTATATTAATAAAATTAGAATGGGGTCATATTGTAGATGGGTTTGTATCTGCTCATTTCAGGTATTATTTAAGAATTTTCCTATGTCATTATATGTTCCCTTGTGTGTGCCGACCCTTCGTGACCCCATGGACTATAAGACCACCAGGCTCCTCAGTCCATGAGATTTTCCAGGAAAGAATACTGGAGTAGTCAGCCATTTCCTCTTTCAGGGCATCTTCCTGTCCCAGAGATTGAAACCATGTCTCCTGTGTCTCCTGCATTGTAGGCAGATTCTTTACTGCTTGAGCCATCAGGCGAGCCCATATATTCCCTACAAACATGATTTTTAATGGCAGCAGGTATTCCATTATATTGTATTATAATACTTTTAATCCTTCTCTGACTGTTGAACATTTTTTTTTAAAGTATGACAGCTACTTCCCATATTTTGGATATAAAGGGAAAATATGCTTTTGACTTCACAGACAATAGAAAGATAACCATTTCTAGAAATGTAAGCAAATCCATCTTTTAAAGTAAATAAATATCCACAGCCAATTACAGGATGCAGAGATAAACATACAATTCACGGGAATGTTTGGACTATAAAAAGAATAATGTGTTTCCACTCCTTCAGATTTACTGGTTCAGCTGGGTTTGGAAGGGATCCTATGATGAGTTCAACTGCATATATGTCATATTGTTTGTTGCTGATGCGTAGTCGCTAAGTCATGTCTGATTCTTTGCAACCCCATGGACTGCAGCCTGCCAGGCTCCTCTGTCCATGGCATTTCCCAGGCATGAATACTGGAGTGGGTTGCCATGTCTTTAGGGGAATCTTCCTGACCCAGGAATCAAAGCTGAGTCTCCTGCATCTCCTGCCTTGGCAGGCAAATTCTTACCACTGAGCCACCAGAGAAGCTCCATACATCATGTGGCAAAGTCAAAAGGCTGTCTGAGCTATAGTAAAGCAGCCAATCCTTTTGTTCAGCAGGGAATGGACATTAATTTGAAATGCATGTTGCTATAGATTCAACCATAGCTAGAAGTTAGCCTTTATGTTGAGAGCTTCATTACCATTATTTTAAACTACTTACTTACAAGACACCATTAGCTAAAACCTTAACCTCACAGCTCACTTGCTTTGCTAAATATCCTTGAGAGAAACCAAAGCTGAGCAAAGAGCTCTGCAGGTGCACTTACTTCACTTGCAATGTCTCTGGAGGCCTTGGCTGCCCTGATAGGAATGGCATCTATCCGCATATCATAGCCTTTTCTCTTGGCTTCATCTAGGCCAAGTTTATAGAGTTTCTGAAAAAAGACATAAATCTTTGTACGTCTGATCTATACAGTGTAAGAAAAAAAAATTATCATGCAGCACGAACATATTGCTTACCTCACTGTAATTTATTTGGTTTTGTTTAGCTAGTAACACTTCAGGAGTGTCTGGCATAATGTGGACAGTGGTTTTATCTTTATCCCAAGCTTCTGTATAGAGGCGCTGAAATAAACAAGAACAGGTGTGACTAGCTCAGGTCAGTAATGAACCTAGTTCTTAATAAGAGTAAAGAGTCTGCTCTGTGAGTCAGTACTTGTGACACCTTTGGGTCTAGATGTCACATCAATAAGAAGCGCAATACTCACTTTAAAACCACTTTGAAAGTGAAAGCGTTAGTTGCTCAATCATGTTCAGTTCTTTGTGAGTCCGTGGACTGTGGCCCACCAGGCTCCTCTGTCCATGAAATTCTCCAGGCAAGAATACTGGAGTGGGCTGCCATTCCCTTCTCCAGGGGATTTTCCCAACCCAGGGACTGAACCCGGGGCTCATGCATTGCAGGCAGATTCTCTGCCATCTGAGCTTCCAGGGAAGCCCATTTAAAAACCACTTTAAGGCCAAGCAAAAGAACTGAATGTAATTTTTCTTTTATAGAAACAGATTTCAGTGTTTACACACACATACAAAAATTAACATCCACCTCAAGTTAGGGAAAAGACTTACATGGTTCATGGTAATAGCATTGTTTTTTGCCAAAACCATTGGGATGGAGTCCATAAGGCTGGAAAACTTGAATTTATCTGGGTGCTGACGGTAAACGTGGTCACTCAAAATCTGGCTAGCTCTCTTGTTCTTCTCATCCTCAAGAGAGCCACTAGGTAACCAGCCAATGCCTCTGAGCCACTGAAGGTCAGACTTGTACAAATTCTGAAATTTTAAGTGACAGACCGTTAAACAGAAGTATAATGATAGTCCCCTAAAGACATAAAATTTTGTTTTATATAACATTATAAAATAGTACATTACACATTTCAATGCTTGAATTCCCTGGGAAATTTTTAAAGTTTGGTATTTCTTGGGAATCCACAAAATATTCACATTAGAAACAGATTTTGAAAGACATTTTTAAACAGAAGAACACAGAATATCGAAATTCTACTAGATCAATAATCTGGAGGTTTCTACCAAAGCAATGGGTGTTTCGCTGGTGTTTTCTTTTATGAAATTAATGATGCTCCCAGTATCTGTATGACTAGATAGAGTGTGGACCTTAGTCCAGGAAGTAGAATTCAGATGTGTCAAGTCAACTCCCTTCATTTGGAGGGAACTTTGACACTTAGGAAAGCAGACATGGTTTCTTTTGGCCAAAAGAAAATCTTAGACTCACATCGCTCTGCAGGTCATAGGCCCGCCGAGCATGGATGACATCGCTCTGGTCAGGCAGGCATGTCCACTGGTGCAGGTAGTTCTTGTAGTCTATGTCACTGACCAAGGTCTGGCACTTCTTGGCCAGCACCACCCCCAGCATGTCCACTGGGCTGCTGAACTTGGTCTTCCACTTTTCAAAGTCCTTCTTGTACTCCCGGTCACTCTGGATCTTGGCCACGTGCATGGACCACATCATCTTGGGATCATCCTTAATGTTTCTGGCTCCAATGTGGTGGCCAAGCTGCTTGCGAAAACCTTCCTTGTATTTGTACTAAATGAGAAAAAAAAAAAAAAAAACATGTCTTAGTCTTTTGAAGATTAACTTATGTTACTACCTTTGTGGTGAACTACAAATTCTATTAACTCCAAATATTTTCATAAGGCTAGAGAGCCACAGATTTAAGTGCTGTTTCTTTTTTTTTTTTTTTGATAGGAAAGATTAAAGGCTAAATCCAGCTACAGATTCCATACATAATAAATACATCCTTGAGTTTATCCTTGTCCCATGCTGCATCTCTGGGATCATTTCACTATTTTTAATTTGTTACTTGGAAGACTCTGTTCAATTTAAAATTAAACTGAGACTTTTTGAAGTGAAAATTGCAATCTAATCAGTACAAACAAGGGATAAAGTCTTACTTCACTGGCAATTTCCCGGGACGCTTTAGCTGCTTTGATTGGTATGGCATCAACGGGAAGATCGTAACCTTTTTCCTCAACTCTTCATAACCCATTCGGTAGAATTTCTGTTAAGAGATGAAAATCACTTTGAAAAAAACTGTTTCCCATTAACATCTGCAGCATAATGAATCCGATGTGCTAAATATTTTAAGAGTTCATGAGAATAGCTTTTGAGCTCTAGAATACTCAAATGTACTGGAAATTGTGCCCATTGACTGACGATGATCTTGTTTTAAACTCTAAAGCTCTTCAATTACCTAGACCAACAAAGTTAAATGTTAGCTCTTCCCAAATATTTATGAGAATGAGACAGAATAAATTGGTAGATAAACGAAATATCATCAAGGTGCTGTTTTCCAATTAACTTTGACTCTTTCAATAGAAGTTTTTGTTAGAAATGAGCAATGTCTTTGCCATCTAACATTAGACTCTATTTCACCATATAGGACTGTCCAAAAGTAAGATCCACATTTTTAGGCAAGAAACAAAGCCCTTCATATTTTTACAATTTAAGATTTTTGTTTAGGAAAGTTTAAATATCAAATTTTTAAAGTTTAAGTGAAATAATTTTTTTCAGATTTGTTACATAATTAAATGAGAATATAATTTAATGCACTTCATTCAGAAACCAGATTGTTTAAAGTACCTATTGACCTAGGACTTGTTTTTATATTTTAGTCCTTTTTGGTATTACTTCAGTATCTTATTTAAGCTAAGGTCTTCATATTAGAATTTATTGTTAAAATATTAATTTTTACATCTATAAATTTCAGGAGGTTATACTATGACTATAAAAATAAAAATGAAATTACCCTGTATGAGCTTTTATGCTCATCTAAATTTTATTGAATTGCACATTTCAGGCACTATAGTGGCTAAGCACTGTAGATCCAATATGATTTGTCTCTGCCCCACACAAAGTTTCTGTCCACACAGGGAAGAGCTATACAGACCATTAAAATATGACAACGTGTGTAATAATGAACCACAAAGAACAGAGAGCACATCCCTCCAACTCCATCCAACAGAGAAAATGCCAGTTATTGGGATGTTAAGCTAAAAGCCATTAAATGAGGATGCTAAGTCATATGAAGTTTGTTAGTTAAAATGATTCAAGTATTCAAAATAGCCTCCAAATAAATTCATTGCCTCAGAAGCAATCAAAAGGAGCTATCTGAAAATACGTGTTCATTGAAAACTTACATCACTTGCGTTGATTAAGTTTGCTTTAGCCAGAATAATGTCAGGTGTATCTGGCATGATGTGAATTTGAGTCTTGTCCTTGTCCCAAGCTTCTCTGTAAAGTATCTAAAATGAGATAAAAAGGTTTTTCAGTGGTGCTCTTAGATTAGTTAGTGGCATAGTTAATTTCAAACAGTGTTACTACTTCATCTAAATTAAGCATTATAGTAGCATAAGCAGAAAATAGCTATAGCATTTCATGACTTATGGGATACATTTGCCTTTCAAAATATAATTATGGATTGCCTTTTCAAAGTTGGAACGAACCCTGCTGGTAAGAAATCAGCCTAAGTAGTTAAAGCTTTTACCAGCATCATCAAACAGAGCAGCAGTTCTCCACCTTTTGGGATTATAACAATCTCCCCTGGGGTTTAATTAGGAGACAGCCTTTATCTTCTGGTTTCCCAGGGGCTCAGTGGTAAAGAATCCACCTGCCAATGCAGGAGATGCAGGTTCAATCCCTGAATCGGAAGATCCTTTGGAGGAGGAAATGGCAACGCACTCCAGTATTCTTGCCTGGAGAATCCCAAGGACAGGGGAGCCTGGTGGGCTACAGTTTATGGGGTTGCAAAGGAGTCAGACACGGTTGAGCATGCATGCATCTTATCTTCTGAAAAAATGATATTCGGGCTATGTCTAGATATTAGGGAGTCTTATTTCCTATGTGGTTTATCATACAGTTATACCTCATAGTTATTTGAGGGGATTAGGATTCCCCAAAGGATTTTGTACGAGATTAATCAAAGTCTCTTGTATGTCCAAGGGTCATTCTCTTTCTTCAACAGAAAACAAAGGGACCCAAACAAAAATCTCATTGGTTTATTAAAACTATGGGGTAAAAGTCTGATGAAAAAATAGTGTGCTTACATTGTCAGAGAGTCTTCCCACAAGTTACTTATCAATTACAAAGATTAAAATAGTAACTAGACAGTGGAGAAACCTCATGACACCATTTCACCCAAGAAATCAAAGCTACAATGAGCAGTAGTAGGATAGATTGATATCATGTGCCTCCTGCCATGCTCTGTAGAGGAGGATGCAACATATGCTATCCTGCCAAAAATACAGAACCTGAATCTAATCGTGAGGAAACAGTAGATAAACCCAGATTTACAGAGGTTCTGTACAACAACTGGCCTGTGCTCTTCATGAATATTAAGGACTTTTAAGGCAAAGAAGTGAGGAATCAGTTCATATTAAAATAGACTAAAGACGTGACAAATAAATTCAATGTGTGGTCCTGGGTTGGATCCCGGATCAAAAAAAATTTTCACTTTCTATAAAGGATGCTCGTGGTAAAACTGAGTAAATTCTGTACACTAGTGTTATTTTAACACTACTTTTCTGATTTTGATCATTGCACTGTGGTTATGTAAGAGTATTCTTATTTTTAGGAAACACAGTGGAGTATTTAGGGATAGAGCAGTATCAGGAAATACACACACACACACACACACACACACACACACACACACACACACAAAACATACACATGTAGGAAAGAAGGAGGGGGCAGGGGGAAAGAGAAAAAAGGCAAATGTGACAAAACGCTAACTGGTGAATATGGGTGAAGATATACATATATATATGTATATACATGTACATATAAATTACGTGTACTAAGTTCAACTTTTCTGCATGCTGAAATTATTTCAATATAAAAAACTTTAAAGTCTCCTTGGTTCCTTGGACTTGTCAATTTTCCCTTTGAGGCATGCAGTGTGGGGTGTGAGGGGCTGGCACCTTTCTCCTTCCTGACATGCTTACTATGCTCCTTGTAACCCAAAGACCTTCAGGACTACAACAAAGCAAGGCTTCTGAATTTCCTTCTACCTTTATCCTGGACTAACCTTTAAGACTGAGAAAGATCAGAGTTTCTCAGCCTCAGAACTATTGGTGTTTACTGGAGGATTTGTTGTTGTCGGGGAGCTGTTCTGACTTCATCCACTAGATTCCAGTAGCATGCTTCCCTCAAGTTATGACAAGCTATGAGTGTTGCCAAATGTCCCCTGTGGGTCGAAACTGTCCCTGGTTGAGAACCACTGGGTTGGACCATTTCAATGCCATGTGTCCCTTTCACCTCACGGAAAACAGAAAATGCTGATAAGGTTTGTTTACACTGAGATAGATGAACTGGCCTATTCAAAAGGAGAGACAGCAGGCTCCAGGACCCTGGTGGCCCTTTCCTGAGGCCTAAGGAGATCAGTATCCTATAACAGGGGCACACTGTAGAGGAGGTCTATCCTGAGACTTCGACATTGATAGGTTTTATGATGCAGGGTTTTTCTATTGGCCACCATATTAGTTCAGAACTTTATACACAGCCCTTTTTCATGGAGAAACAAGAAACTTTTCTAAAGGGGAAAACAATTTATAGAAATTTGTTGCTTTATTAGTAACCTGATGGATTCAAATTGCTACCATAACATTATTAAAAAAATGGGAACATGAACATTCCTAATAAAACTGACAGGTCAGCAATTACTATACATTTTGGATATCAAAACTGCAAGACGTCTATGAGGGGGTGACTGGGCAGAGAGGAGCCACAGTTTATCAACTGCTTTTGTTCTGTTATTGTTTAGTTGCTAAGTTGTATCCAACTCTTTTGTGACCCCATAGACTGTAACCCACTAAGCTCCTCTGTCCATGAATTCTCCAGGCAAGAATACTGGAGTGGGTTGCCATTTCCATCTCCAGGGGATCTTTCCAACCCAGAGATCGAACCTGCGTCTCCTGCACTGGCCAACAACCCTTTATCACCGAGCCATCCTGGGAAACTATCAAAATGCTTACTCTATGCTAATTAAGGGCTTACATATATTCTATAAAAACTAACATATATGTAAAATATATAAAATGTTATCTATATTTAGGTCTTTCTGAGGCCCAAAGAATTATTATTATAAATCTATTTAAATGTTCTTAGCTCCAAAATCTTAGTGCACATAATTCAATGCTCTGTAATTTTCAGGGTTATGCTTCTAACTGAGGAAGGTAGAATCCCTTCTTTGCATAGAATTGCTCTACACATCTTTCATTTATTTTATTCAATAAATACTTAATAAGCACCTATTATTATGCCAGACACTGGAATCAGTGCTGGAGAAGGAAATAAGGGAAATGGAAGACATATAAATATAAATATAAATAAACATATATAATCTATTGTGATTCAGCTAACTGTATTATAATCACTTGAAAGAAAATATATCCTTTATGACATTTCCCTGTGCCTGTGTAAGGTACTCAGAATATCTCCCTCTAATGCACACACCTGGGTCTTCAATGCACACAAGTTTCAGATAAAGAAATATGTTCAATAGTTCTCTTGTTATGCTTTGGATAAATAAGCAAGCAAGCTCTAGGTAACAAAAATTGATACTAACTCACTTTTACAAGATCCACTGTAGGGTAAGCGATAATTCAAATGAAATAACCAAATAAAAAAATGATGCTGTGTGATGCGATGCTGTTATCCTACTAATTTATTTAGCAAATACTGTTGAGCACCTGCTGGGTACCAGGCAGTATAGTTTCTTTTATCTCCAAAGAGGTACTCACATCACTCCTATTTTTGGCATTTGTCTTTGCCAGAACTATGTCCATGGCATCAGGAATGCTGGTGAACTTGTTTCTATCTGGAGGCTGGCGATATTTCTTCTCACTGATGATTTCTGAAGCCCGTTTGTTCTTTTCTGCCTCCAAAGAACCCAAGGGACTCCATCCTATGCCTTTCAGCCACTCAAGGTCAGACTTATACAAATTCTGTGAAAATACAAAGCATGCCATCAAAATTCCACCCTCATCCGGACTCTTGACTCAAACAATTATATGCATTACAAAAAAAGGTATATTTTAGATATTCAATAATAATTTGTCTATGTAGCTTCTGTCTCTTAATGATTAAATGATCACTCATATGAGATATGAAGTACTATGCACATAAACTATGAGATTTAGTAGAAACTGACCTCACTCTGTAGATCGTAAGCTTTTTTAGCGTGGATCACATCATTCTGATCAGGCAGGCAGGTCCACCCATGCAGGTAGTTTTTGTAGTCCACATCACTGACCAAGGCCTGACATTTCTTGGCCAGCACCACTCCCAACATGTCCACTGGGCTGCTGAACTTGGTTTTCCACTTCTCAAAGTCCTTCTTGTATTCTCTTTCACTCTGCATTTTGGCTACATTCATGGACAACACAAGCTTTGGATCATCTTGCAGACTCCGGAATCCAATATGGTGGCCGATTTGCTTGCGGTAGCCTTGTTTGTATTTAAACTGAAATCAGAGGAAACAATTATCTTATTAGCATAAACACAAGTAAAACTCTGTTTTCTTTGTTTGCATGGTTCCAAAACTGAAATGAGAATTTCATTTAACTTAGTAACAAATGGTGAAAACGGGTTGATTCATGCTCATGTATGGCAGAAACCAATACAATATTGTAAAGCAATTATCCTCCAATTAAAAATAAACAAATTTTAAAATGAGGAAACAAAAAAGAAATGTGAAAGCTTAAGTAGAGGCTTCTAAAAAGACATAATGTAGCTGAGTATCAGGACAGGTTATGATGAAAAATTAAATTCAACTAGAGGCAGAAATATATGTTGGAATGTGCTGGACATTATGTATGCTGACTCTAGGGTAGCGTTTGACAATGCTTATAGGAATAATGGGAAAAGTATGGCTAAGTTGCAAAAAATAATGGGAAGATTCAGGACTTGATGAGCAGGCCTAAGAGTGTAGATTAACTTATTAGGCTGCAGGGTTTTTTTAGTGGTTTTGCCATATAACTTTGTCATATAAACTTGTCTTGTTCAGATTCATTCGTCTGTTCTCATAAAAACTGCCAAATATGTTAGAATAGAACAAAATTCCACTAGATCTCAACATACTGCCAAGATAGGTCAAAATGAAGTGCATGAATGTAAGAAATAGTGAAACCCAATATTTAGATTCAATTGGGAAAAACTGCATTATTGTTGGTGACAATGACAAGAGTAATTGATGCCAGATGCTGAACACACATTATACTCTACAAAAGTAGGTTCTGCTCTCTCTCGATACCTAGCTTCATGGTTATGTCTTATTAAAAATGCTCAGGAATTTACGTGGACCATCAGTTCAATTTGTGCAATATGACAAAACTGCCTTTTAAAAAGTAGATATCTGTAAGAGATTCTGTAGGAATACAAATAAAGGCAAATCAGAAGTTCATTTGCTTGGCCTAACCTGAAACAGGAACACAACACCAAGTTTTATGGCACTCTATTTTGAGAGGGGTTTTGAAAATACAGAATACATCACAAGTGGAATGATTTAAGGACTTACAAAGCTAAAACCAAAGGAGAATGAATAAGAAATTTGAAACGTTTGAAGGGATATCAGGTGAAAAGGGAAATATGTTACTCTATGGTATTCTAGAACACACATCTAAGGCTGACTAGTAACATGTTTAAGTTTGAAATAAGGAAATATGTAATGGCAATTAGGAATGAGCCAGCAAAGAAACAAACTGCCCTGAAAGACACAAAAATTCTTATATTTGTAAATATCCAGAGATCTATTGGAATGGAGAGAAGACCTATTAGAAAGGAGAAAATGATGTTGAGTGGGAGATTAGATTAAATAAACATTTGTTATCTTCTAGCTGTAAATTCTGTGATTCTAACTTATTAAGTATTGATAAAAATAGCTCTAATCTCTTTAGGTGGCATAGATACAAGAATCCTTTGAAACTGAGAGGAGATATAATCTCTACAATGGTGGGAAATTCATTTAAAGGTAATTCAATTTTAGGGGAAGATTTAAAACAATCCTAACAGACTTACATGAAAATAAATGTTGTTTCTTAGAAAAGTATTGATGCATAATTTGCTAAACTACTTTTACCTCATAGGGAATTCTAACATTAAATGAAAATGAGTTTACTTTCTGAGGACCATTCAGACATCACTACTGCTTTAGGTTCATCATCACGTCTATTCATTTTAATGAGACTTTGACCTGCAAGCCAGAGAGTGGGTAATAACACATCATCTGACTAATCTCTTAACACTTCTGGAGTGCCACAGATTAACTGAATTAGAGAGAAGTTTCCCTTATATTCTTAGAATTTATTGTCAGATTGTTTTTAGACATGTCTTCTCTCCAAATCAAATCCTTGTTTTGCTTTGATTTAAAGATTTTGATTAAGACGCTGTGACAAAATTCTGGTAATTTATTCTCTATAGCTGAAATTCTCCAAATTTTTGGTGTTTAATTTTGGGGTTAACAAAATGCTATCTTTGAGTTTGCAGAATCTTTAAATTGAATATTTATAAAAATTTAATTGACCAATAGGAACTGTATCCAGTTTTTCACCAAATTTACTGCCCTTTCCAATCATAATTAGAAGTTGCCTTGGCAGTTCCCTGGCAGGCCAGTGGTTAGGACCTGGAGCTATCATTGCCATGGCCTGGGCTCAGTCCCTGGTGGGAGAACCAAGAGTCCACAAGCTGCATGCAGTCAGAAAAAAAAAAAAAAAAAGTTGCCTTGAAGAGCAAATATCTTTGTTTTATGATCTTTCAAGCAGATATTCAGGGGAAAGTTAAGTCCTCTATCTTAAATCTAAATTCCTGCCACTTACTGTATTTTCTACACCCTGAACCAACTTATTAGAATTATGTAAAAGCAAGGATGGCCTAAATAAAAAGAACTGACAGTGAGTTTTAAATATGTGCAAAGAAAAATCTATTGAGGTTGTTGAGGTTATGTATTGTCTGGCACTTTGAGTTTGTCTAAAATAGACAGACAGGAAAATTATTTGCAGGCAAGTGGGAAAACAAAGTTTTTGGTTCTTTTGTAATGTGTAGAAGCATCACGACTTAGTGTAATGTGTCTTACAGGTTCTCTGGCTCAGTCTGTACTCAGGGAAGCCCCTTTTTTGATATTCAATCAGTGAGAAAGAAGAGTGGATTGGGGTAAGTGAAGAGGGTAGGAGAAGATGAAGGAGATTGCATTATATTTTGAAAGGTGAAGACTATCTGTAAAAATTATTACCAGCTCATTAAGGTACTAGATTCAGACATCAGTATATCTTCACATAAGTCAAAAAATACTTACATCACTAACGATGTCTCTGGAAGCTTTGGCTGCCTGCACAGAAATTGCATCAACTGGGAGATCATAGCCTTTTTTCAAAGCTTCTTCCCATCCAAGTTTATAGAGTTTCTGAAAATTAAAGAAAATATTTACCATTGTTCAGTGTATATTAAAAACACAAAGGATTATTGAACAGAAGTTTACCTAAAGAGTGGACATCAGATTCTAACATCATCTATCTTATCTCTAAAGATATGGATAAAAAAGAATATAAGCTGTTTAACAGAGCAATGACTTAGCATCAAGTGATCTGGCTTCAACTTTTTGTTTTGCCTCTGAGACTCGCTCCCCACTACCTTGGTATTAATAGTATAGTTGAGTATGGCTTTTTCATTCAGACACAATGTGTTCATATCAGGTATATTAGGTAGACTTCCTCTAGCATTAAGTACAATCTAAGCCTACTAATTTGAATATAGGTATTAAAGTAATTGATTTTAAAAAGGTCAGGTCACAAAATTTTAATTATCTAAATGATAAAAGTAATAGAAAATGAAATGTCTTTTGCAAGGTGCAAAAAATAAGTTCATCATTTTTATTCAAATTCATTGAATTGATGCACGTATGTTTAAACTGGACAATAATAACTGAAGGCCATCCAGTGCTTACTGTGTGTCAGGCACTATGATGAGAGCTGTGCATGGAATTCCTCATTTGGTCCTCATAGCAATTCAACATCATAGGCACTTTAAAGGTACCAGTTTTAGGAATGAACAAACTGAGGCTTAAACCCAATATTACACAACTCTTAAATGAGAAAGTCAAAGCTCATACCAGGTCTGTTTGGTACATTTTTCTTTCAATAACTTGAGATTTATTGATTTTCTACACTGTGCCAAATACAATTAGTACTGAGATAAACAATAGAGGCACAGTACCTATCTCCATGGAATATATAATCACAGCCATTCACTTGCTTCTAACCACCATAAATTGCAACATCCCTTTATTAACCATTTTGAGTCAATCATTTCCATAGCTTCAGCATTTACATCAATTATATACCATGACATCATTTAATATGTTTAATTACATATTTTACCTGACTGTACATGGTTTGGTTTTGTTTGGCTTGTAAAATATCTGGCGTATCTGGCATCACGTGAATCTTAGTTTTATCTTTGTTCCAATCAAGGGTGTATAAGTACTAGAAAGTTTAAAAAAATACATTTAAAATTGGAAGAACTTTTTAGGTCAAACAAGAAACTAAAAAAAATAACATTTGAATGCACTCAATTTGAATTAGGTTACCAGACTTAAAAATAATTTAAAAGAAAGAATTATTTCTAACTCAATTAGAAGGGCAAGGGAAATAAAAATAAGAGGTAAGGAGCAGAAAAAAAAACGGTATAGGGGAGTGCTCTGGTACTGTTTGCCACTGCATAGAAGTGATGAGTCCAAATTAAAATTTCCCAAACAAGAACCAGAGGATGCTAGCCCTGCCTGGCTGGGAATTGCAGGGAAGGTTGGCTGTTCAGTTTACCTTGTTCATGGTATGGGCATTCTGCTTAGCAAGCACCATGTCCATGGAGTCATTCAACTTTGAAAACTGGAAGTTGCTCGGATGCTGGCGGTATTTTTGGTCACTGGCATATTCAGTTGCTTTCTTGGCCTTTTCCACTTCTAGGGAACCCGCTGGACTCCAGCCAAGCCCTTTGTACCATTCATTGTAGTCCTGCTTATATTCATTCTATAAACAGAGGAAGCACATTTACTTTATCAATTCAGACACAAGAATGTGGGATAGGAGCCTGAAATCTCCCTTCTCATGCTAGGAACGCAATCATCACCCAGAAGGATCACTTACATCACTCTGTAAGCGATACATATTCTTGGACAGCTGGATGTTCATGGCATCAGGGAGGAGAATATACTTGTGAATCAGGTGCTTGTAGTTGGTATTGGTGATATTGGCTTGGGCATCCTTGGCGGCCGTGACACTGAGCATGTCGGCAGGGGTGTGGTAGCTGGTCTTGGTCTTCTCATAGTTCTTCTTGTACTCCCGGTCAGATTGCATTTTGGCCACTTGCATAGAATGAACTAATTTGGGATCATCCTCAAGACTGCGGAAACCAACCATCTTCCCCTTCTCCTTTTCATAATTGTGTTTGTATTTATACTGTGAAGAAAATTTAAATATTTATTCAGAGCAATTCCCTTGACCAGATATCATTCTAGTGTCAATGTTCTGTATTTCATAAAAAATGATACTTGTATAAAATTCTGCAGTTCAGAGAATACGTTTTTCACATTTATTTATGTGACCTGATACAACTATATATTGTGAGGTAGACGCAAAGTTAGGGACCTTGCTAAGGTCCCTAAGGATTAGAACCTTGATCTTGTGATGATACACCACAATGATTTCCACTCTTATGCTGTTGTTAAAAGGGACCTGTAGTAGGTAATAAGAGTACAGCAAACAAGAAAAAAAAAAAAAACAGACTGCTCCAAGCAGTTTAATGTTGCCCCAAGAAGTCATCAAAGCTGGTCTTACGCTGATAACAGGCTTAGTTATGAGACACACAGTATACTTTCAGGGTAGCTTTATATTTGTGGAGTTCTTTTTCAGATTCTCCATACTGGTGTAATGGGGAAGAAATTTTTCTGTTTATCACCAACTTCCCTCTATAGTGGGGAGATCCTGGTATATGGAAAGCTTCCTATGCAGCCCGTCTCTTGTGGTTTCAGATGTGCAATTTAGGGGTTACGATCTGGGAGAGCCAAATGACTCGAGCACAATAAAGGGAGGAGTTCTGGGGATGATGCAGGAGTAGGGTAAGGATGGAGAGGAAGAAACGATGAAGAGCAGAGCAGGTGGAGGAAAGAGAAAGCATGCCTGGGGGTGGCTAAGGAAAGAGTGCTCTGAATGCACTCCTCCCACTTCCCCCAAATCATTAATGTTCACTGTGAGTGGATTTCTTATTGAAACAAATGAAAGAAGTGAGTTTCATTGAGATGGCGTGTTATGGCAATGGTAGGGAGGCACACCAGTTCTCTGGGGTCGGGGCGGGGGGAGCCCCAATTTATAATGTTTGCCAGTTATTCTGGTGTAAACACTCCCATCACAGCTGTATCAAGCTGTCAACAGTTTAACAATGGGTTTGCAAAATTCCTAATTATTTAATAATCAGCTATCATGAGAACAAAAGATCAGCATCCCCAGCACAGCCCTTTCTGAGACATCCCGTTAGGAAGACAGTCTAAGAGGCGGTAGGCAAGGACAACACGAGTCTTGGTTAAAGACTTAGTGAACGGCTTTGGATTTTCACAGGCCACGGTCTCGGTGAGGGAGACCAAAGTTAATGCACCCAGATCTCACAAGTCAGGGAGCTGACATCCAGGTGGTCATAATGTGACTGGCATTCTATTGTTTTTGAAATTATCCAAGAAAACACAAGAGCAAAGTTAAGACATGTTCATAGAACATAATGGGGCTACTGTTAGCAGGCATGCTTTTTTTTTTCTCATGTTTTACTCATTCAGTGTTTTTAGAACTCAGCCCTTATTATTTTGGTAAGATAGAAACCCCCAGTCAGGTGACTGCTTTCCTTTAGACTTACATCACTTGCAATATCTCTCGAGGCCTTGGCAGCTTTGATAGGAATTGCATCAGTTCTGAGATCATAGCCTTTCTTTTTAGCCTCTTCAAAAGAAAGTTTGTAGAGTTTCTGGAAAGAGAAGCAAAGGAAACAGTTTTCTTTTAAATAGGAAAATCTTAATTTTTTTCAAAGACTAAACTGGCACTGAAGTTAGAAATGTGAAAGCCCAGTATATTCTTATTGATGCATTTTGTCAAATAAGAGTCAAGAGAAGAAAACAAAATAGCTGTGTTCTTACACCAAAAACTTTCACTGTTTTGCAATGGACATTTTTATGTATATAATTGTATGGATTCTACAATCCAAAAAGAAGTCAACTATCCCAAATCCCTCTGTAATTCAAACAAAAGTAAAAACACCTGGTAGGATTTCAAGGTTTCCTAGCAACTGGTTAGGATGAGAAAGGAAGTGAAATAAAACCCCTATGCAGTTTCTAACAGTATGTGTTGCACATTCCTTATGGGGCTTGACCTAAATTCTTCAAAATGTTCTTCCCTCTCCATTTAACTTTTCCCAATACTCCCTCTTTAGAAACATTCCAAAAGCTCGGTAGAAGAACTCTATAAGAAAGTCCTGGGATTCACTCTTTATCTCTTATCCTGGGCTCTAAAGCCATTCTCTTTAATTGTCCTAGTTTGATAAAAAGTAACTACCTCTAGAACAAAATCCAACTTCCTTCGAATTCCTAACTGCTGGACCCAAGGCCCATCAATAGGCCTATTCCTAGTTTTATCAAAGCAAGAAGAGAGAGAAAGATGTTCATTTGTGGATTCCCACTCATTTTCAAAACATTCACTCTCAAAACATTAGTCTGTTACTTTGTTTTTACTAGTTCAAATGGGTAGGAAAGAAAGATGACAACAGGGGAGAATCTTACTTACATCACTCATGTTAATTGCATTTGCCTTTGCCAGAATAATCTGGGGGCTATCAGGCATGATATGGACTTTGGTCTTGTCAGCCTCCCATGCTTGTTTGTAGAGGTGCTGGAAAATTAAAAAAAAAAAAAAGAAAGAAAAAGAAAAATCAATAGAAGTTAATATTTAAAAATTTTAAAGCCATTTAGTACATACATATTGAAAGTGAAAGTGACAGTCGCTCAGTTGTGTCCGACTCTTTGTGACCCCATAGACTGTATGGTCCATGGAATTCTCTAGGCCAGAATACTGGAATGGGTAGCCTTTCTCTTCTCCAGGGGATCTTCCCAACCCAGAGACCAAACTAACCAAGGAACTCACATTGCATGAGATTCTTTACCAGCTGAGCCACAAGGGAAGCCCAAGAATACTGGAGTGGGTAGCCTATTCCTTCTCCAGAGGATCTTCCTGACCCAGGAATCAAACCAGAGTCTCCTGCATAGCAGGCAGATTCTTTACCAACTGAGCTATCAGGGAAGCCCCATACATACATATTATTTTACACAAATATCAATATTTTAAGTATTTTTGTTAGCTCACTCTTATTTTTAAAAAGTTTAAAAGAAAAATGTGCTCAAACAAGATAGTGGAGAGGATGTAAAATGGAAACTAAAATGTCCTGTCTTCCTTTTTACAGCCTAGATATAGCCTTTCCATCTTAGAATTGTCTAGGCATATTAAAGTCCACATATAGTCCTTATGAAATATAAATGAAGTCATATATATTATTACATCTTGCTTTTTTACTTAATATTATAGGATAAACATCTTTTAACCTTCTCAAAATCATTAACTTCATTCATTTAAAGAGCTATGTGGTATTCCATGAAGAGGTATCACCTAATTGATTTAACCAGTTCTCCACTGATAGACATTTAATTTGTTGTTTTCATTTTCTTCTATAGTAAGCAATGATGCCATAATCTTTGCGGTGATCTGGAGATGCATCACCCAGATACCCATTCAAAGAAGGACTTGGTGCCCCAACTGTTTGCAGACAGCCTCCAAATTGTCACCTGCTTCAGAGTTTTGCTGTCTCACTCAAGAGCACATCTCCCTGGTGGCCACATTCAGGGATCTTCAGAGTTGAGGTGCAAAGTCCTGGCCATTTTACACAGCGCAGGACACTCCTGACAGGCTGTGTCCACTCAAGAGCCCTCTGTGGCACTGACTTAGGCTTTGTAAGGCCACCATCCCAGTTGGACCCCTCTTGCCATGTCTGCCTCCCATGGGTACTGGATCCCTGAAAAATGCCCTGTACTCCAAATTCCACCTCAGCATCTCCTTTTGGAGACCCTAACCTGCAAAAAAATACTAACAGGTATATGTATATATGTATATCTTTGCACTTACGTGAGGCCTGCTGAAGGGTATTGGGTGGATGAATTTTAATTTTAATTAACACTAGCAAAACTAGTTTACATTAACTTTCTTTCCAATACTGTATATCACACAAGTTTTTAATTTTTAGAAATCTTGTAGGTGAAAAATGCTATCTCTTTGTTTTAGCCAGGTTTGATTTAAAAATAAAAACAAATCTTCTAGAGTTTTCTTCCAGATCAGGGGTTGAAAAATGTCAAGAGTCAGATAGTAAATAATGTTAGGTTTTGCGAGTCACAGAATCTCTGCTATTAACTACTCAATTCTGCTACTGCAGTGCAAAAGTGGCCACAGACAATAAGCAAATGAAGAACTGTGGCTGTGTTACAATGAAACTTTACTTAAGAAAGCAGTAATTTTCTGATCTCTGTTCAAGACCAGCACAACCAATCAGAACTATGCAGTGATGAAAATCTTCTGTGTCAACCAACATGACAGCTCCTAGCCACACAGGACTATCAATCACTTGAAATGTAACTAATGTAAACGAAGAACTGAATTATTATTATTTAATTTTAATTGACTTAGATTTGTCATCACATGTGGCTAGCGACTATAGTATTAGACAGTGCAATTCTAGTGGAAAGAGCAATACTTATTCCTCAAAGTCCTGGCTCTAGTCTAGACCAGGTGATTCACCTGCTGTGTGTCTCTAAAGGAGGTGCCTTGCCTCTCTGGGCCACACTTTCCTCAACCCTGCAACAAAGCGGTTCAACCTGATGATCACCAAGATACTTCTTAGTGCTAGCATTTGCTATTTCTATGATTCTCATCTTGGCATCAGTAGTCTAAAATAATAATCATTAACACTGGAAAAATGAAAGTGTTTAAAAAATAAATGTTTGTGATGGTTTGAATTCTATATCATAAAAGGGACACTGAGATTTGTGCCTTGTGTTGACAAGTCCCTTTCAAAGAGGCTGATCTTCCTAACAAATTTCTCTCTCAGAAGATTCCAGAGGATTTACTCAGAGACTTAGCATAATACAGCTCTTTCGACATCATTTTCTGCAACTGTGTCATGTTAGATCCAAATTATTTTTCCCATTTTTGGTTAATCAACGGCATTTCTGGTTGTGATCTGCACAATATAACCAATGCTGCTGTAATTATTCTGTTATCTGCAATTTGAAAACAGGTGTCCAAGGAAAGAGGGTAAAAACAAAACAGGGTGATGTGCTTGTTTGATTGTTGGTCATGAAATCAACTAGTCGCTAATAATGTGAAACTACAGTGAGACTTTTCTGAAGACTGGAATCATCACTGATCCAAGGAACTAGTAGTGGAGAGCAACTGCTCTCAGGATTGGCCAGAGAAGTTTCTGGCTCAGAAATGCTGCTACAGCCATGTAATCTAGGAGTTTTCTTTTATTCCAGCAAAAAGCAAGGAAGCAGGGGTGGACTGCAACACATAGCTGTTATAAGCCCTACAATCTACTGATTCAGCATTATGAACTTCTACTCAACTTCACCTTAAACAAGTGGGACTCATTTTCAAGATTTGCATTAAAAGTCTATACTTACATCTACTGGGTAGGGTGGTTCATTGAACATTTGAAGAGGGCACTTTATTAGGACTAATTTCTATCTTTTAACTATAAAACCCTTTTTTAGAGGAAACATTAACTATGATGCTATAAAACTATTATCAAAACCTGTAGATTAAATGTAAGATATTCTTGGCTTATTTCTGATTCCTGTTAAACATTACATTATTGAAAGACTTACTTCATTCATAATTTTTGCATTATTCTTGGCCAAAACCATGTTCATTGAGTCCATCAAGGTGGAATACTTCAAAGTGTCAGGATGCTGGCGGTACTTCTTTTCACTGATAATCTCCATGGCTTTCTTGTTTTTCTCAGCCTCCAGGGAGCCCAGAGGGAGCCATCCAATGCCTTTCATGAAATCAGCATAGTCAGCTTTGTACTGATTCTGCAAAAGAGGAAAAATTTGAGGATGAGAGGAAATCACAGCTTCCTAGTATCATGAGCAGGTATTTAATATTCCATAAGTTCCCCTTCAGTTTCCAACCAATAGTATATTCCATTTCAACTACCTATATCCCTAAGTTTCTTTTTCACATTTCTTTGCATTCGAAATTTAAAATAAGCAGTAGTTATTTTTGTGATTTGTTTCTCTCAATACCTTCATAAAGAAAAAAAAACAAAACCCCAAGAAATACCAAATAGATCAATCTACCATGTGACTACTATCTCAAGAAAGGTGACCATGTTGGACTGACTCTCTTACAAAGCCTCCAGGTCCCCTTGGCTAATAGATGACTCAGGGGACCCCATTTCTATCTGGCTATAAGCCTTTGAGCAGCCACCACAGGTAAACTGCTTCAGGGATGCCAGAAAAGCTCAGCAGTACTTTGTGCAAATTTCATGGCTTTCTTCCTCAGTTCTGATGTTTCCCTCTACAACTGTGCCATGGTTGCTTTCACTCGGATACTTATATACCCCTCCAACTATAGCTCAGCTTCTACATTTCTAAAGAGAAATATAGGCTTGGTGTGGCCTGCCTTTGGTTCATAATATAAATTCACTTCTCCCAGCCACCGAAGGGCCTCTATAGCTGAATTCTTGGTTTTCCACCCTTTGTACCTTCCTCACATTTATCCTAATAGCTGTTTCAGCCATCATCTCCTATTTCATCAGTAAGTAAGATAGGCAATTACAAAGTCAGAAATGAAAGCTGTTTGGGAATGAGGGGCAGTAGCTCTCAAGTTTGACTTTTTGCTTCACCTCTTCTTCCTTAATCAGGAGCCATAAAAGGCATGGAAGCCATAAAAACTGCCAACTTTCTCAGCTAGTTGTATTTCTTTCAACAAATCCTTTCTGAAACCAGATTTCATTTGCTATTCCTGACTCTAACATCCAGCAATGCTCACAATAATAATAGATCAGATTCATTCCTTTGTGTTAAAAAAAATTCAGTCTAAGGTAAACCATGAAACATCTTCTTGGGAAATTACATGTGAATATCTTTTGGATTTTCAAAATGTCGTTACTTAGAGGCTTTCATGATTTGCTTATTATCTCAAAGTAAACGCTCTGCAAACGTGGCTGTCACGTACATCACTCTGAATCTGCATCATGTTCTTGGCCAATTCCAAGCTCATGGCGTCAGGAAGCATGTTGTAGGTGTGGATCACGTTCCTGTAGTTGGCGTTGGTGGCCACCTCCTGAGATTTCTTGGCGGCCACCACACTGAGCATATCCACCGGGGTGTGGAAGGATGTCTTGGATTTCTCATACGCCTTCTTGTACTCCCGGTCCGACTGCATCTTGGCCACCTGCATGAAGTGCACCAACTTGGGGTCGTCCTCGAGGCTCCGGAAGCCAATTTGTTTCCCTTTGGCTTGTTCATAGGCTTGCTTGTACTTGTACTGTGGATGGAGAAGGAACATGGACATGAGATAGTGAAGGAAAGAGAACGAAATATAATTCACTGGATGCCATTAGCTCAGTCATGGGTTTAGGGCTACTCTAAATTTAGAAAAGGAAGATTTGCTGGGGATGGGACAGGGAGCAAACTACTTTACTTCAAATTTCTTGCCAGAATTGAGTCCATGAGGTAAAGAATCATCTCAGAGTTAATCAAAGAGAGGTGTAAATAAGTTGCTTTAGGGAGACTTAGAAAGAGGCTTTTCCCACTCAGCTGTGTAACCAGTGCAAAAGGCTGCAGGCACCATTTCTCTACATTCAGGAAAGAGCCTGGTAATGAATCTTCTGTGTAAAATGGATAGCTTATATCCTGATGTTTGCTTAGAATTGCCCACTAACAATTTAATTATTTCGGGGCTTCCCAAGTGGCACTAGTGGTAAAGAATCTGCCTGCCAATGCAAGAGATGTAAGAGACGCGAGTTTGATTCCTGGGCTGGGAAGATCCCCCTGGAAGAGGGCACGGCAACCCACTCCAGTATTCTTGCCTGGGAGAATCCCATGGACAGAGGAGCCTGAAGGGCCACAGTCCATGGGGTCTCAAAGAGTTGGACACAACTGAAGCAACTTAGCACATAGCACAATTTAACTATTTTAACAAGACCCTGTTACCTTTTACATTTAATAATGAACACATGATTAGAGGGTCCTTGGGTTGGGTGAAGGGACGTGTCTTGTGTGTTACAAAGGATAGGGGTCCCACGTACACTAAAAAGAGCTGACTGCAGCTCCTACATACACACAAGCTTGGCTCATTTGCTTTTTTCCTTTATGCTAAAGAAAGCCCAGAGGAAGCACTTACATCACTGGCAATGTCTCTGGAGGCTCTTGCAGCCCTTATTGGGATGGCATCAGGCCTCAGATCGTATCCTTTCTTCTTTTCTTCTTCCCAGCCAGCTTTGTACAGTTTCTAAATGATGAAGTAGGAAAATGGCAGCACCTTGTTAGTCAGGTTAGAACGGGGATCCTGATTTTAAAGTGGTTGGCGTGTGGGAGACAGATATTCCACAAATACTAGTTTCCTTCAGCCTCCCCGCCCTTCATTTTTGTTGCTGTTGTTCACCTACTTACATCACTCATGGTGATCTGGTTTACTCTGGAGAGTAAGATGTCTGGAGTATCAGGCATGACATGAATAGTGGTCTTGTCTTTGTTCCATTTCTCAGTGTAGAGCCTCTGCAACAAGAAAGGCCGCACGTGACTATGCAGGACTCATCGGCAGTGTGCTGTCACAGTGTGAGGCCAAGACCCACAGTTTCACGGCAGGAGAGGGCCAATTTGATATTGGAAAATGCAGCAAACAGCAAGAAGATGGGCTGATGGGACTGAGCACATGAGTTTAAAAAACCATCAAACATGGGAGCCCTCTTTCTACTGAAACAAATGCCTTCCTGCCCTAACCACACACTGATGGGGTCTTGTGGTTCCATCACACACTCAGCGAGGTGTTGACAGCCAGCCTGGGGTCAGTCGAAGTTGGCGCTCTCTAGAGACAACAAATCTAGATACCCTGCCACCACCAGGCCATGATCATCAGAAAGATGAAAACTCTGATGAAGATCAAAGTGGTGATGCCCGGTTCAATGGCCTGAGCACTGCGGGAGCTCTGAGGCTGAGACCAGCAGGTGAGTCCTTACCTTGTCCATAATCAGTTTGTTACTTTTGTTTAGTGCTTGCTCCATTGTGTCCATGGCATATGTGAACTTCAGCTTCTCGGGGTGCTGGCGGTACTTCTTCTCACTGAGAATCTCTCCTGCTTTCTTTGCCTTCTCTACCTCCAGTGACTCTAATGGCAACCAGCCAATCCCTTTCATCCAGTTGGTGAAGTCAGATTTGTACAAATTCTTTACAAGGAAAAAGGAAATTTCATTGCAGAAAGAGTCAGGCTTGGGTTTCTTTAGACAGATTATTTGCCCATTTTCCAAAAAAAAAAAAAAAGGATAGGGGGATGGGCAGAATAACCAGTATTTTATTCCCTACTATTCTTCAGAGAAAGAAATTAATTGTAAAAGTGAATGTACTCGTGGTGGTTTTGAACAGACAATCCTGACCCAATCCCTTTAAAAATTTAAATTTCTTAGGGGAAAGTTAACACAATTTTACATTGGAAGGAGTATTATATAGCATCCATTTGCATCTCTTAGTCTTTCGCAGAATACATTATATACTGGGTCTGACATCCAAAGTTTAAAAATATGTATATAATAACCAAAGAAAACTATATACATGCAGTTCAACTGAGTAAAATCCTAACCCCCCAATTCTGGAGAGGATCCCTAATTACAGTGAGTCCAACCAGGTTTAGGATGGAGTGGGCCACCAGTAGACATGGCCAACTCATTCTGTGCTGACAATCTGATGAATGCTACGTACATCACTCTGAATCTGCATCGCATTCCTGGAGTGCTCCACATTCAAGGCATCGGGAAGCAGGGTGTAGTGGTGGAAGGGTTGCTTATAATTCATGTTGGTGGCAACCTCCTGAGATTTCTTGGCTGCTGTCACGCTAAGCATATCCAAAGGTGTGTGATACTTGGTCTTGCTGGCTTCATAGCCTTTTTTATACTCGCGATCTGACTGCATTTTGGCTACATTCATGAAGTGAACCAGTTTAGGATCATCCTGAAGACTGCGAAATCCAATTTGCTTGCCTTTGGCTTTCTCGTAGGCCTCCTTATATTTGAACTACATGAAAAAGAAGGGCAGACAGATGGAAGTTTGATAGGGCTGACTGTAGGAAAGTGTTCAATTGAATTTCTATCACAGATTAAGCATTAGACAAACTGTCTGAATCTATGTAACATCTAAGGTTTTAGTATTTTTAAATAAATAACTACCAAAATATTTCCAATGGATGGTCTTGGGGTCTGCTCTGGGGATAATTAAAAATGGAATAAGATACAGTTTATATCTAGATTAGTCATAAGTAGATTCTCTAAATATGCTCAAAGGTTCCTAAAAAGTTTATTAAGGATTTGGTGTACATAGTTTTTACCATGTTTCCTTGATTAATTTGTATTACTTTATTAAGTATTTGCAGAATCCTGAGTAAATTTCAGCAAAGACAGTATAAAAATTAGTATACTAGACCCCAATGAATAAGTTTCCTAGGTGGCTCAGTGGCAAAGAATCTGCCTCCCAGTGCAGAAGATCTGGGTTCAATCCCTGGATTAGAAAGATCCCCTGGAGAAGGAAATAGCAATACACTCCAGTACTCTTGCCTCGAAATCCCATGGACAGAGGAACCTGGTGGGCTACAGTCCATGGGGTCGCTAAGAGTTGGACACAATCTAGCAACTGAGCACATATTTGCATAATCCTGAGTAAATTTCAGCAAAGACATTATAAAAACTAGCATACTAGACTCCAAATGAATATGTTTCTATTATATCAATTCACATAGAAAATAAAACTTAATTTGTAAAAAGTAAATTAAGTAAGTAAATAAGTAAGCATAAAATTTATGACAGAAAACTAAAATACTGTCATTTAATCTATAATTCTTCCTGGTTTTCCATAAGTCACCAGAGTTTTTTCTTTATGGAAATTATAAAATATTATATTCTTTTTAAAATACAGGAGAGGGGACTTCCCTGGTTCAGTGATTAGGACGCCACCTTCCCAATGCAGCGGCTGCCAGTTCAATCCCTGGTCAGGGAATGAAGATCCCACATGCCACATGGCCAAAAAATAAATAAATAAAATAAAATACGGGGAGACTTTTTTGACTTAGTGATATTTCCGTATACCAAGGTTTTTTTCTTAACAAAATCCAAATAAAAAGCAGTTTTCACATTCATAATAATAATGAGAATTTCCAGTACTTCAGAGTTTAAAAGTCCTATCCTTGGTAAGTGAATTGAGCTTTTAAATATTTTTAAGTGAAGCAAGATAAAAAAATTGGTACATAAGATATTAGGAAATATTTTTATATTACAACCTTTACTTGCTTTCTAATATAGCTCATATAACCTCATACACCATGTAAAGATTTGTAAAATACAAAGAAAGCTTGCTACTTTCAAATTAGACTTACATCGCTAGCAATATTCCTTGAACTTTTTGCAGCAACAATGGGAATAGCATCTGGTCTCAAATCATAACCCTTAGCAAGGGTTTTCTTCCAATCTGCTTTATAATGAGACTTGGGAAAAAAAGAAAGATTATTTTAATATTTGACATAATTAAAAGAAAAATTAAACAGGATGCCAAAATCTTCATAATATATTCCTTTCTATTAAAAAATTCAGAGTTAGGGCTCTTTGTTCATCTTTTAGGGATCTATTAGATTCTTTTTAAAAAATATATCAGTAAACTATATACACAGTATGATCTCAATTGCTGTAAAAAATGTATATGTTTGTATAAAAAACCGATGGAAAGGTAATGCTTTGTGGGATAACAATACTAATTTTTTCATAATTTTCTATACTTTTCAATTTTTCTATAATAAGCATGTAATGCTTTTATTTTCTTATATTTTTGTATGAAGCATTTTAAACTTAACACAAAGATGTGGATAGTAAAATTAAAAATTCAGACATAGTATTACCCTGCTTTAATTAACCTTAATGTTTAAATATTACTTATAAAAGTAGGAAAAAAGTTTTATATAAACCAAAAGCATAAAAATGAGTACTTAAAAGACTGTTTATTTGGCGATAAAAGAGAGTCTAAAATGTTAGGAAGAATGACTAAGTCATCTTTTAAGAAATGAACAATTTTATCCAGGTTTGATTATGTCTTTATTTTTTTTTGATTATGTCTTTAAATTAGAATTTACCAATCTGATTTAAAAGCAAAATGAAATAATTCATAATAGTACATTTAAATATCACCACTAATTAAGTATCCAAGAGAGATGCTGGTCACATACAAAGAAAGACTTTCTAAAGAAAATTGTGGTGAGCATTTTTAGAACTTTAACAATAGCCAAAAGTCAGAGATAGCCATAGTTACCATTACTACAGATTGTACACTCCTGATTTTCTAATCTGTTTGTCCCAATTTCTTTCACTTTTTAAAAAATGGAACACAGACTACTAGATTAACAGCTAATGAATCATAGCCCACAGTTGGGAAAAGTCTGCATTAAGTGAAATGAATGCTACCTCTAGCCTCATATTCTATGATAAGAATCCAATCTGGAGACTATTGATTTGCAAATTAGTCCCCATACAAGGAGGGCAAGGAGAAACTTAAACAGGCTAAACTCTCCAGCTTGGCATAAACAAGGGAACTTAAATTAGTGAGTATTTTGGGGCAGTCACAAGACAGATCTTTGCAACTGCCCACCAGAGCCATACTAGTTTATTTAGGCCTCAACTAGATTCAGTCCCGAGTGGTCTCAACAACACATTGGTCTGTCAAGGCCGCATCCTTGAAAATGGCTCCCACTGTGGGAACAGTGGGCAGAATGCACATTCCAAGGACAGGAGTGGGATAAGAGGCCTCCAATTTCCCGGGTCTAGCTCCAGGGTCACCCACTCAATTATCTTCTCCAACAAAGACTCAAAGGGCCCACACTCATTTGGCTCCCTCTAAAATTCTCAGTGCTGGACTTACACAGAGCTGGAAAGCGGATGCCCCTGATGCAATACTAAGACAGGCACCCAGCCAAATACTCACATCACTCATGTTGAAGGCATTGACCTTGGCTTGAATAAACTGGGGCACATCGGGGTCCAGAGTGTACTTGTGCTTCACTTTCTCTCCTTCCACCTTGTAGTTCAACTAAAAACAAAGGAGGCAGCATGCAAACTGAATTAGCTAACATAATGTAAAAGCATCTGCCTACAACATGGGAGACCCAGGTTCAATCCCTGGGTTGGGAAGATCCTCTGGAGAAGGAAATGGCAACCCACTCCAGTACTCTTGCCTGGAAAATCCCATGGACGGAGGAGCCTGGTAGGCTACAATCTATGCGGTCGCAAAGAGTCAGACACGACTGAGCAACTCCACTTCAACATAAGTTTCACCTAGCACATGTCCCTTTAAAAAGGAAGACTATCATTTGTGTTTTTCATTTACAAGGCAATTAGCTACTCTATCATGCAGAGGAAGTGTTTATGGACATAGCCATTCACTCATTCCACCAATATTTATTGTACAATAGTGTGGGACAATTGGCAGTGTGGTAGGTCCTGTGTTTAAAGTGTTCAAGTTTATTTAATAAATAAAAGCTGACCTTGGAGTTTATAGTCCTGTAGAGGAAACAGAGAATAAACACATAAACTTTTGTGGTGTAAATAAAATAACTTTAGGGAAAGAAACAAAAGGGGACATCAAAGGCTCAATAGAAAGGTACCATTGATGCTCAAACGTGAAGGGGCAGAAGAGGAGCATTCAGAGTCCTGGGTCTGGAAAGGCATGGTCAGCTTGAGGGACTGAAGGTCACTGAAGGGGTCCCAGAAGGATTAGACAGCAGAAGGGCAGGGCCACAGAGCTGGGGGCCTTTTCATTTCAACCAAGTTAACAAGTTTAGATTTTGAGTTTGAGGAGACGTTACTAACAGGCTTTAAGTATGAGAAGGACATGATTCATGTTTTAAGACAGTCTTTTTGGTTGTCATGCGTGGAGTCCAGATAATGGATTACTGTAGTTGCCCACGTGAGACAGATGGAGGCCAGAACTAGGGCTGGTGGCAGCTGAAAGATGGAAGTGCTGAGACAGGATGGCTGAAGACAGTGGGGAGGTAACTCAGCAGAGGCACTGGCTGGGCAGGCTCACACAGCGAGGTGTCAGTGGTGACTGCCAGGTTTCAAGCTTGAGTAACTAAGGAGATGCTGATGGCATTTATTGGGACAGGGAGTTCTTCACGAACTGAGTATAGGGTTTTCCTAGCTAACAGGAAAAACAGTGAAAAGTGACACTTTGTCAGTACAAGAGAAGTTGCAAGAATCTACACCATTTAGTGCCACTAAAATTGAATTAATCTTGAAACATCTGTGGTAATGTGGGACTGGTCTGAGAAATAAAATCCACAGTTAACCCTCAAATCCGAGCCAAAGAATACATTTCCTATCTTCAAATATCTAGGACCGAACACATAATTTCTTCCCTCCTTTGTTTTCTACTTACCGCTCTCTTTCTGGTGGAGGTATCATAACATGACTCTGAGCTTATCAAATGAGGTGAAACACAGCACTGTTATTAGCCTCTGACTAAGAGAAAGGGTCCAGATAGACCTGAGCTTAGAAAGGAGACCCCAGATGACTCTGCAAGTAAACTACTTCACCCCCTCCCTAGAGGCCTCTCTCAGAATATCAGGCTATGGTTTTCTTTTTTTTTTTTTGGCAAAAAGATTAAGATATTAATTAGCCTTCTTCTCATTTACCTAGGTAGAACTCTTGCAGCTCAGAGCAATAAATATCTTGGGTTTGCAGTTCAGTCAGACAAGGTGACAGGTGATAATTTTTCACATCGATAATGTAGGGGTCTGCTTATGAACAACACAGACCCTCCACATTTGGAAAATAAATCAAACTTGGAATATCTTCCTTCTCTCCTCCCTGTTCTTCTTCAAGTCCCAAGTTGCTTCAAAGGTAAAACCCTTTGAATTTAACTCTGAAAGCAGCTGATTTACTAACACAGATGCACGCTCACAGATTGAGTTAAGAAGGATGGTAGAGTAGCTGGTCATGGGGTTATTCACAGACAAAACCATTTGAGGGGAAACCACTTACATCACTTAGCTGCTTTGTGTTGTGCTGAGCCAAAACCATGCCCATGGAATCAGGCACACTTGTGAACTTGATGGTATCTGGGTGCTGTCTATACTTCTTCTCATTTAATGCATCGCCTGCTTTTTTGACCTTCTCAACCTCTAGAGAGCCAATTGGTATCCATCCAATGCCCTTGAAGAAGTGGTTGTACTCGTCTTTATATACATTCTGTAAGAGAGCAATCTCAGATGAGAAGATATCCTGGAGCACACTCGAGGGTTGTTCCGGAAATCTGCAATTCTATCCAGGGGGAGGGAAGAGCAGCCTGTCGGCATGCTTGTTTCTACAGTGGCTCTCTTGGCTGTCTGCCACAGAGCTTCTTCCTCAGAATCTGATTATAAGAAAAAGCAGTTCTGTCATTAGAGTGCATTATACATTCCAAAAGGGAATCCAGGACACATATTTCCACAGGCACTGCTTAAAAAATGTACCTCTTTTGACAATAAATTGGGCTTTCCCTTTGATTTCCCTGAAAACGCCACAACTTTTGCATTTCACCCACACTGTCCACCTAGGCCCCTCTATCTCAGTTTGAGAGAGACATTCTCACTGAGCAACAATAAATGAACACCATTTCTTCCTTTTACCAGGGACAATTTTTACAAAAACCTGGCTCCTGCAGCAGGAAATATCCTGAATATTGAACACCTTCCTCATATAGCTCTCCGTGAGTCATGCTACAATCACAAAACCTTCCTGGTTCACTATAGGTGACTCACTATATAGAGATACATACATGAGAGTGTGACCTTGAGTTAAAACAAACAAACAACAAAACTTTCTTGAATTCAGAAAGAATAGAGAATGCTCATATTTTGCATTGTACATATCACCCGAAGCAGGCCCACCAGGAGCAACCATTCCCTCTTGTTGAGAACAAAGGTGGCTTATGTACTTAGTAGAATATGGTGCTATATTTGATCCATAAGTTAATAAAGATGTCAATGATTGTGATGAGAGCACAGATAGCTAGTAAAACATAGCTTGCCTACTATGCCTTTCTTACTGTTTCAATGATGATTGTGTATTTTAAAGTGCATTTTTCAAATATCTTATTATATTGCAAAGTCTAACTAAAATAGGAAGAAATGATCACCCATTTAGTATGAACATCTCTAGGTCCGCTATATTATACATACTCACATCACTCTGAATTTGATTCACATTCCTGGTATGCTCAAGACTCAGAGCATCAGGTAGGTATGTGTAATGATGTATTGGCTGCTTGTAGTTGACGTTGGTGGCAACATCCTGGGCCATCTTTGCAGCAGTAATGCTAACCATGTCCCCAGGGGTATGGTAGCTGGTCTTGGTGTTTTCATAGTTCTTCTTGTATTCACGATCAGACTGTAACTTTGCCACATTCATATAGTGAACCAGCTTGGGATCATCCTGGAGGCTTCTAAAACCCACTTGCTTTCCCTTTGCCTTCTCGTAAGCTTCCTTGTATTTATACTGCAGAGGAAGAATTTGATTAGCAAAGTCCTAAGCACTGGGAATACTGGGTGCAGCAAGTATATTCACACATAAAGAATATTACCACTTTCTGAAAGACTACACAAGAAATGCATTCCACAACCTCCACCCAACACCCTCCAACCTGAGAGAGTCTAGAGTGAAAGCATTTATTTCCAGCAGTGCTAGGTTATAAATGAGTGTCATGATAAATGCAGGACCAGTTTCTTTTCTTTGTTATGAATTCTATAGATGATTTGCATGTTAAATGTTATATAAAGCCTGCTGAATTTTCATACTTAATGTAAACATGACACATTCCAAAATTTAAGATCAGTCTCTCCTGGTTTTCCAAGGATGTGAATTTTCCTAATCCAACATGTTGGTTCACATCACAGAATACTAGAAATACTTTTGTTTTCTATTCTGATTGGCCCAGTAATATGTATATAACAGGTAAAGAAGAAACTCTAAAGAACTCTACATGAAAGATGTTTATACTCATATCTCTTTGGGGTGGAGGATAGAAAATATTACTATGTTGTCTCAGATTAAGTTCATATGGTTTTAAAAAACCTCTTCTTTTTAAGTGGCATCAACTTGAGTGCTGCATAGGCAGGTAAGTAAGTAGCTGGGCTTTCACCCAACCTCATTTCTCAGCAGCTACTCTCCAAGCTCACTGCTGAAGCAGTGCAGATGAACTGAGTAACTGAAGAATAAGGGAGGAACCACTGAGCCCCTTCCCTGTCAGTAAAAACCCAACTGCAAAAGCTCTGCTGTCTGAGGTCTCTCACAGCTAAAATTGGTAATGGGGTATAGATTAAGTTATACTCCAGGTAATAGATCTAACCCTCAGTTTTTATGTACAAGAATTCAGATGTACCGAAACTCTGAAGATGCTCTGTTCCTGCCATTTAAGCACTGATTTATAAACCAGAGTTTAGCAGGCAAAAGATTATCCAGTGATTTCTAGACATATTAGAAGTTCTGTGTAAGGGCTAAAAAGAGAAATGATAATGTGATATTTTAGACTTTCACTTTCTCCTTAAACTAGATTTCATAGTGATGGGCAAACCTTTGAGGAACACATTTTCAGTCCCAGCCCTACATGGAAGGCTGTAGAATTCTTATACCCTATCTTCTACAGGGTCTGTATATGTGGCTCCTTTCTTTTCTTGTCTCAAACCAAAACTGTAGGCTCTTTGAAGTTTAGGGGAGAATAGATACATGTGTATGTATGGCTGAGTCCCTTTACTATTCACCTGAAACTATCACAACATTGTCTGTTAATCGGCTATACCACAATACAAAATAAAAAGTTAAAAAGAAACTGTAGCCACCGGAACAGGGCATGACAGTGAAATCTATGGGTGTGCATGCTTTTGGAAAATTTTGTTTTTCAATGATGGGAAGAAGTGTATAATTTTTTTCTATTACAGATGAAATGGGTAGCAATTCTACTACATATGAAATAAATCAAAATTATATTCTAGAAAAGTGGGCTTTTCACATTTGGTTTATAAAATCTATCCATTTTATCTAACATCTTCTCAACCTTCTTAATACAATTATAATGCAGGCAGTCATCTGAATTTAACGTGTTAGTGTCAGTCAGGGTGTTCTCCTTGAAAATAAATGTGAGCTGTGAGGGAAATGTGTCAGGGAAGGTAATTTGGGCTATGAATCTGAGGAGAAGGCTGATTTCAGATTTATGACAGCTGTACCAAGTGGGGTCAACTGAAAAGAATCACAAATTATTGAAAAAGTGACAGGTTTTCAAAGCAGTATTTGCGGAGAATTTCCATGTCATTAATTCAACATATTGTTTTCAATGTGGTATCACTTTAAGAAGCACCCATTTGATTACTTGAAAAAATACAGTCCACCAAGATTTCACCCAGAGTTTTTACTCACGTCACTGGCAATGTTTCTCGATGCCTTGGCTGCAGTGATGGGTATAGCATCACCCAGCACATTGGTGCCCTTGGCTATTAAATCATGCCAGTCCCGTTTATAACACACCTGGGATGGAAAAGGAAAAGATGTTGGCATGCTGTGGAGTAATTAGCAACAGTGATTCCTCAAGAGCTGGGATTGTTTTGTTCTTTCCCAGAGAGAAGCTAGAAGAATCTCCTATAGCACACACTGTTTTGAGAAGTCCTGCTAATGGTAAATCAATTATATTTCAATTTTAAAAAGTCACTTTAGCAAAATGTCCTACTTTATACAGTACGAAATTATTAGACTCTGTACTAATTATTCACTCAAGTCTGGTTTGGGCACATATTGAAGAGGGAAACTGAGAAACTGGAGTGGATCCAGAGAAGAGTAATCAAGTTTCTAGAAACCACAGTATGTAAGGGCCAACTGGAGAAAATGAAATTGTTCCATCTTATGAAAGAAGGATCCAAGGAAGACTTGTAATTAGCTTTAAAAATTTTAGGGTTATTGGTTAAAAAAAAATCATTTATCCTTATTTTTCTGGAGGATTAAAAAATTCCTCCATGTGCAAAACTAGGAAAATGAGAGGAATAGGGGTTGAGGTCTAAACAAAGAAAACGGCTATCCCCTAAGAGTTGTCCTAGTACACACTGGCTCAGTAGTAAAGAATCCGCCTACAAACTGGTTCAATCCCTGAGTGGGGAAGATTCCCTGGAGAAAGAAATGGCAACCCACTCCAGTTTTCTGGCCTGGAAAATCCCATGGACAGAGGAGCCTGGTGGGCTATAGTCCATGGGGTCGCAAGAGTTGGATGCTACTTAGAGAGTAAACCATCACCACCACCACCACCACCACACTTGAAAAGGCCAACTCAAGAAGTTCAGAACAATCATTATGAGGTATGATCTAACAGGGTTATAGAGAAAATTGACCTAAATTATCAAGGCCTTGTCATACTCTAAAATTCTGTTACTTTTATTATTAGGTCTGGATTTCACACCCCATCAAAAACCATACTTACATCACTTAAATTGTAAGCATTGCACTTGGCCTGAAGAAACTGAGGAAGATCAGGACTCATCGTATATTTATGTTTCACATCTTCTCCTTTAGCTTTGTATAAGATCTGCAGCACACAGTCACAAAAATAAAACGCATTATGGATGGTACAAAAAGGAGAATATGTTAATCACATGCTTAAAGGAGATTTTCTTGGCATAATCTCCCACTATTTCTACTGTTTAAAATGATCAAAGGCATCTTCCTATTTTAAGAAACTCAAGATCTTGATATCTTAAGGAAAACACAACAGCCTCTGCATTGGAGAGAAAAAAATCCTAAGAAAATTGAAATCTTTGCTTGACAGAAATGAATAAAAAATGAGTTCAAATGTGAAATCCTAACATGAATAGAATAATTCACTAAAGCCAGAAAAAGTCTTTTGTTAGTAGAGTTAGTAGTTCTTACAGTCTTGTGTTTTATTCATTTGTTTTTATTCTTAGAAAAAGTTAGCTAGAATGAGTCGATTCTGCTAAAAACTTTCTATTATAAATCATATCAGTAAGGCACACAATAATTTTCTCATAATGTAAAGGTGCTTACATGTAAATCTAGCTTATGCCAAAGGTTTATCACTTCAAATTTGCCCTATTTTGTCATTTTAAAGATGTCTAAAAGACATCAAAATGTGTGGCGTAGGAATTGTACTGTGTCCTCCTCTTGATAAATTTTTAAAAATTGCTTAGTTTCTAAAACTAAAACACAATCAGAATCTCAAGCAGATTTTTCATCTCTTGATTATCATTTATTATATATACCTCCACTTCTTTAGCATGGAATACCATATGGAAATCAGTGTACATGTATCAGAAGTAAAATCTGAAACGACTAATATCTACATGAATCCCCGCCCAAATACAAAATAATTCCTTGCAGGAATCTAAGAGCTATCTTTACTTCTTCCTTGTTGGGGAACCAGACCGGAGCCATGGCAGGCTTAACAGGTTGCACTAGGCCTAGGTTTTGAATTCTTGTAAACCTGGGTCATGATTCCAGGAGACTACCCTAGCAGGGTCCCACTCACCCTAAGATGAAGGGCCTAAGCTACTCCATCTTGTAAAAGAAATTCCATCTTGCAAGGTCCCGGGCAAAAGAACTTTGGACGTTACCCAACCTAAGCCCACTATCCATAGCCAATCAACCCTCAGATTACCTAACCTAGCCCCACTGTACGAGAGCCAATTGGTCACTAGGCTAAACCTTCTGACTTTACGTTCAGGAGCTTGTGATTTACCTTGGAAGTAAAAACCAGTCAAGCATCTACACACAAATCCTATGGATGGAAGTAACCGACCAGTTATCTATCAACTTAAACACCCCCTAAAGTGGCCAATCAGTTGTCCTCCTGCTTGAACACCCCCTCTTGTACCCTTTTACCTGATTAAATTCCCTATAAAGCAGTGCAGCCCAAGACTCAGGGCTCCCTCCCTATAGCCGCTGCGTCGGTGCCGGGGGGAGCCCTAGCTCGAGCTAGCAATAAACTCCTTTATGCTTTTGCATTGCCGTGGACATCTTATTTCTCTCAGTTTTGAGGACTCGGACTTCGGGCATAACATTCCTCACTGCCTTTAGAAACATCTCTACTCATTCTGAGAATCTCATTAATTTCACCTTCTAAACATTTCCTTTCCCACAGCTATTGCCTGAGTTAAGCCCAAATAAGGCTTCTGTTGAATTTCTGTAGCAGCTTTCTAATTCATCTCCTTGCCTCCAATTCTTCCCTTCTCCAATATAACCTCGGCATTTTTTGCCAATTACTTTTAAAACACAGATCTCATTACAGAACTCCATGGATTAAACATCTTCAGAATTTCTTGTTACCTACTCACTGAAGTCCAGACTATGAATTAGCATGCAAGACCTCCAATAATTGGTTATAATCCTGGATTCTTCACCCTTCAATGTCCTTCCATTCACTAGTTCTTGACAGTCATATTTTTCATTTTGTCAGGAAGGTGGCATTTCTTATTTGCCAGGGAGGCTCTGGCAAGGAGTTGCTCTCTCCCCTTGTACCTACTTAGCACCTGCCTCTCCTGTAGCATTTGTCTCTCTATATGATGATGCTGTTTCTATCCATGCTTCTGTCTTATACTCTTGTCCTGTATTTGTTTTATCCTACATTCTACTCATTCTCATCCATCTTTATATCATCAGCACATAATACAGTGGAAAGTATTCAAAAACATTCATTCATTGAATTAATGAGTGCTTTTGATGTCCCTTTATTTACTCTTCCATACACCAAAATTTCCTTTAGATCTTTCTTTAGCCAGAGCATATACATTGTTCATGGACAGGCAGGCAAACAATTTACTAATCTCCGCCAAGACATAAGTCTAATAATTGTGTATGATGAATTCTGAGGTGCAAAATCAACTACTCGTGTATTATTTCACTGTATTAATATTTTACATAGAAAAAGCAAATATAGAAATCTTTATACAGAATGGACTATGATGAATTTGCCACAATAAGATGTGAGGGTTTAAGAATAGAATGTTTTACACTATGTCAAACTTATTCAATAACACAGAATTTCGAGGCCATTAAAAATGGAAGATGTTTTAAAAAGACAGGAAAAAAGCAAAATAGAAAATGTTAGTGTCCAAAGTAAAAATAATTATAATTACTATAAACTTTTCAAATTTGTCCAGAGAATAAAAATGGCAAGCTGATTTTTTTAAAAACCTCCCTCCATCCTCTTGCGTGCTCAGTTTTGTTATACTTACATCACTGACTTGCTGTGTGTTCTGTTTTGCCTGGACCATAACTGGGGAGTCCACGATGCTGGTAAATTTGAGGGTATCTGGATGTTGCCTGTACTTCTTTTCATTCAGGGCATCACCTGCTTTTTTAACTTTTTTCTACCTCCAGACTGCCAATGGGTATCCAGCCTATGCCTTTCATCCAGTTGTTGTAGTCTTCCTTATAGACATTCTAGAGTGAAAGGGGAAGACAGGAGTGAGTGCCCCAGGCAGTGGGTTCTCTCACAAGGCTCCCACTTAGCGGGAGACTGTCTTGTGGAGTAAACATCACTTACATCGCTCTGTATGTGCATCATGTTTTTAGACAACTCCAGGTCCATGGCATCAGGCAGGTAGGTGTAGTGATGGAGTGAATGCTTATAGTTGACATTGCTGGCAACATCTTGAGCTTTCTTAGCTGCCACAATGTTGACCATATCATGGGGCGTGTTGTGTTTGGTCTTCGTCTTCTCATAGTCTTTTTATACTCCCGGTCCGACTGTATTTTGGCCACGTTCATATAATGAACCAGTTTAGGATCATCTTGGAGACTTTGGAAGCCAACCATTTTCCCTTTGGCTTTTTCATAATCTTTTTGTATTGGACCTATTGGAAAAAAAAGGTGGGTATATTTTTAAGTTAGGAAGATTTTGCTGAACATTGAGACCATGATTTGTTTTCATAACCAAACAATTTGATATTGGCCTGTATATATTTGCAATGTAGCCTGGTAGAATTAAAATGTTAGAGTCTGTTTGGTTGCCTGTAGTTGCTTCTGCCACCCAAGAGAGGGTGGGTTGGGGATGTTACTATAATTCATATCACTGACAAAGTAAAACAAGTTCTTTTCCACTTCGACAGTGATAGAGACAAATGAAAATTTAAATATTTGGACTTCTTTGGTGGCTTATACCGTCTGACACAAGGGAAGCCCAGATATTTCACATTTCCGCCAATTATACTATGCTTCTAAAACCAAATACCTGGCTATTTTAGCAGCAGTAGAAAAAAAATTTTACTAGTAATAGTACAATTTTAATGAGTCTTTGGATATTCAAAGGAGACCCAGAACAAGTAGTGTGCCACACTAATTGGCTCTGAATAATAAAGTGGAGAGAATTGAGTGTCCTTGAGGAGACCTGGGAAGAAGCCCAGGAAGCTGAGAAGCAGAGACATGAGGGGAGGTTTGTGGGAATGTGAGGCTGGGGTGGCTGGAAGGGAACACCACAGAGAAAGATCAGTGAGAAATCCTGGAGCAGGACTTGAAGGACATGAACTTCCATTATTCAATCTTCGTGTATTTACACTGGGGCAGTGTTAACGTCATATCAAACAGTCAAGTTGTACTTGGGATTTGGAAAGATACTAAGAAGCAGCAGCTGTGTTCCATCTCTGGATTGTGCAGAGGAGAAAGAATAAGTCCAGGGAAGGAAAGCCCAGCTGAGCCAGAGCAAAACCATCCCGTGCAAATCAGGAGCCTGAGGTTGTCAGAAAAGGTAAAGCCTCAGGCAAAGAAGCAATGGTGGGGAGGGCATCCCACTTCCTGCAGGACAGCAGGAAAGGCCTTGAGGCCATTTTATTTAAATCTCACAGAGGAAGTGACTTCAATTCCTGTCTGGATTGAAGTAAGATAGGAAAAGAAAAACAAGTCTTAATTAATGAATCTAATGACTGACTATTAGGGGCTCCAGCACTGGAAGTCCATTCATCAGTCTGTAGAAGCAAAGAACTAAAAAGAAAGGTATGGGAAAGAGAGAATTCACAGAAATTACACAAGTTTTGAGATAAAAGTTTACCATTAGGAGGTTATGATGATGTAAATAGCAAGTAACTTCTTTATATCTATCAGAGGAATGACATGAATTTGTGCTGCCCTGGTGGCTCAGAGGTTAAAGCGTCTGCCTCCAATGTGGGAGACCCGGGTTCTATCCCTGGGTTGGGAAGATCTCCTGGGGAAGAAAATGGTAACCCACTCCAGTATTCTTGCCTGGAGAATCCCATGGACAGAGGAGCCTGGCAGGCTACAGTCCACGGGGTCACAAAGAATTGGACATGACTGAGCGACTTCACTTATAGAAGAGAATTTAAAATTAGGGGGCTTGATTAGAACAGATCAGTTAAGGTTATACAAATCCTTACCCCCAAGAAAATTCAGATCTGTTTAGAGAACTTTCCTTCCTGAATTGTTTCAGCCTGGCCTGCTCCAAGTCAGGGACAGCAGACGTGGTGACTTGGGTAACAAGCCCACCAGCCCACATTTTCTGGTTACACACAGGAGACCACCAGCTGGACTTACGTCACTTGCCGCCTGCCTGGCTGCTTTGGCAGCTTTGATGGGAATCGCATCAATTCTCAGGTCGTATCCCTTCTTGCTCAGATCTTTCAAGTCTGCTTTGTACATATTCTGCAAGAAAAATGTTATTTGAAGATAACTCAGACCACATGCAGAAAAGGCTTAACCCTCCATGAGCACCTGAGGCCATGTGCACACCTCACTGATATTGTAGGCATTGACTTTAGCCTGAATGAACTGGGGCAGGTCCGCTGGCAGACTGTACTTGTGAATAACTTCCTCTCCTTTGGCTTTATAGGCAACCTGAAAGGGAATACAAAGCATAAACAAATGAATAAAGTACAGGAAAATGTTTAATGGCACAGGAAAATTTCTGAGCAGATCACACGGCATAGAGGAGTTTTTTATGAAACACACACTCAGAGCCATCTCCGTATTCACTTGAAAGTATCTGTAGGCATTTAAGGTCTCCTATGCCATTGCACAGGGTCTGATCTTAGTGCCAGTTTAGCCTTGGCAAAAGTCCCTTGGTATGAACTAAGAACCTCCAGATTGAGGCGGGGCACCTACCTAGGAGCCCAGGGAAGTGACCCAATGACAAAGTTAACCTCCAGACACTTTTTTGAGCATAGGAAAAGACAATAGGGTAGGATTCACAAACTACCTATATTATACTTTGTGAGTGGTGAGTGACTAACAGAATTTAGGGGTAGTTTTTACTAAGCATGATTTTTGTGTTAACTCTGACTTAAAATAGTAACTCCTTCATATGATGTAGTATCTACATTCACTTTCCTAATCTTTCCTAGATACAGGTTTGTGTTTCTGGTTATCAAAGAAGTCCCTCTTACCTTGTTCTTGGAAAGCAACGTATAATTGTGCTAAAAAAATTGTCACCACAAAATAATCTTCTAAAGATATAAATAGGGTGTGATTTTATTAATGAAAAGCTGAGGGATTATACTGTTGCTCACATACTCGAGTCTCTTTAGATTGTGCGATAAGTACAGTGATCATTACATTTGGAATACACATATATTTGTATTAGTTAACATTTAAATACAGAGAGAATTAGCACTTACATCACTCCTCTGAGCTTGGTTAATCTTAGATTGTACTATAATTGGAGCATCTTCAATTGAAGTAAACTTGAGAGTATCTGGATGTTGGCGATATTTTTTCTGTTTGATGAATTAAAAGAGAAAAAGAATATTACTTTCACCAAAGGCAAATCTGTAGCAAAATCTTACAAATTCATTTTGTCAAGACAAGAATTTTTCCTGATTTTTAAAATGTAAAAATACTGGATTTTTTGTTGGCTTGGGTGGGTACAGGGGGAATGAATACAATACAAAAGCCAGCATTTAAAGAGGTTATTTTAATTTTCAGTTGTTTGGGGACAGTACAGACCAATACAACTTTCAGGAGCCAACTTCACTCTTAATTTCTTGCTTATGATATGAAAGAAGGCACTGTCAGCGCAGTAGAATCCTGAAACCTCACAGAGCTTTCTAAAGGATTAATAGGAAAGAGGCAAGGACAAGTGGAGTCGTTTTACATGACACTCAGAAGCTCTCAGGGATGCCATTTTCCCTGTCACTCCATCAGCAACTGAAGCTTTCCAGTTGAACTAGGGCAACAGCTCGGGATTATGAACAAAGAAGGGAGGACTTCCACTTTGCAAGCCTTAATGTGGTTAATACATAAATTATCACCAAACTGCTGCAGAGACACAGGAGAGGGACAGTGGGAAGGTGTCTCAACTGGGAGCTATCAACATCTAGCCACCCTCATTCCTATATTCTTTTCCTAGTTCTCTTCCTTCATGCATATTATAATCCCTCTCTTGTGTATATAGAAGCATCCCCTCTTTTAACTTCAGACTTCTGAAAACCATCAACCCAGAATAAAAGAGAGTTTCCACCCAAAATAAACAAACAGCAGTACAAAACAACAAGAACAAAAACTCAGGTGTGGAAGACAACCCTCACTTAGCACCTCTGATCCTGCTTCATGTGGTCTAACTTCCTGGATGACAGATTCACCTTACAGCAGTGGTAATGTTCAGCTGTTGTCAAAGAAGGGATTGCTTTAAGAACCCCAGGATCACCACTGTTTTTTTTTAGACTGAATAACAGTATATACACTACTTCAAAGTCATCAAGAATATAGCACAGGGAACAATAATACTTCAAAGAAAAGTATCTCTATAATTGACATTATATGCATAATTTACAATCACCATATTTTGGGGGAAAAAAATCCATATGCCCAGTTGGACAACCAAAATGTAATATAGCCATACAAAGGAATACTGCTAATAAAAAACATATTTTGGACACATGTAGAAATATGGATGAACCTCAAAAACATTATGCTAAGTGAAAGAATTCTGATTCAAAAGATATTTCTGGAAAAGACAAAATTAGAGAGATGGAAAGAAGATCTATAATTGTCTGGGGTTGAAAATGGGTGTGGGAATTTTTGGGAAAAAAATTAGCATCTTAAAATTCAATTGTGGGTCTGACATCACTGAATATATGCCAGCAGCCAACTCCCTCCTAACTATTTTGAAGGCAAAGTATGTGAGTAGCCTCCATAATTTCAAATATTCTTTTTCCTGTTGCTAAAAGAATTCCTTACTAGTAGGGGGAATCTCATGAAACCCAAGGCCAAAATTGAAGCAACCCTGAACTAATCTCTTGATACATACAATGACCTAACCAAATTTCCAGTCCAGCCTCCCTTGACCATGATGATTTCACTCCTGTTTTATGTATTTCAAAGTGTATTACTCATTTACTAGCTTGCTTCTGAAAAATAAAGATGTGTTTACCATTCAAAAAAATTCGGTTGTGGGGATGGCTATACAACTGTATGGATTTAATAAAACTTGTCAAGGGGTACACTTGTATGGAAACTATTCTTCAATAAAGTCATTGAAGATATTTCTGCCATAAATGGTTAACATAAATGACTTTCATGATGTGAAGGGGTACAATTATCTACTGAGATAATGAATATATGTGATAATTTGGTTTCTTCCTGTAGCAACAATACCAGAAAATGAAGTGGTAAAGGAGGCCCGTCCCATGGTCTGGGGGCAGTTTAACACGACACATTCACAACTCCGTCTCTGTGACACACAGAGAGGTGATGGCTGTACCTCATTCAGAATGTCTGACGCTCGCTTTGCCTTTTCCATTTCTAAGGACCCAAAAGGCACCCAGCCACAACCCTTCATCCAGCTGTTGTAGTCAGCTTTGTATTCGACCTAGAATACCAAGAGAAAGGTTACACTTCTTTATTCAGAGCCATCCTTATTTGTAAAATTGTTAACATTCTCCATCCCCCATGCCCCCTCTTCCCGCCCCCCGGCAAAAATGCTTGCAAGATTTCTGACCAGATTCCTTACTCCATGCACTGAAGGTATTTTAAACATTTCCTTGGGGAGAGAGTTTAACAGTCTTTAGGTTTTCACTGTTATTTCTAGTTGGCATATATTCTCCTTCATCCTTATTTCCCAAGTATTGGAATTATAATTCCAATCTGGAAAACACTAAATTCAAAACTGTATTTCAAAGAATAAATGAAATTGCTATATTTTGATCATCAGATATGTTTGTGTTTGCTCACTAGAACCCTAGTATTGTGTTTCTATGTCACTAAAGGTCATATCGAAGATGGATAATTTTGCTTATTTGCTGATAAGACTTGATAGAAATTATTTGTATTAAGTGATTACACACATTGCCTTCATGTGTAACAGTCAGCTTAAGAGTGTTTCTCCATTAGCTAACAAAGCATTTTAAAATAGTTGTATTCAATAATTTGTTTATGGAGAGCAGTTATCTTTTGGAATTGAACCTATCTGGGGGACAGTTACTTGATGCTATTAAAATAATAACCTACTCTTAAACCAACTCTTGTTGTCTGGCTATAGATGATACCTAAAATATACGCTCTAGATACAAAATTTAGATTAGTGGGGGCCTTTTAAATGGAGTGAAAAATCAAGAAACTACTGATTCCTCCCTTTAAGAAAACTGTGATCTATTTGGGAGGAAGAAACATAACAAAATGAAACAAACAAAAGGATAATAATGCATAAAACATGAGAATGGAAAATTGTACAGCTGATATAGAAAATAGTATAGCATTTTCTCAAAAAATTTAAAATAGAACTATTTTATCATCCAGAAATTCTACTTCTGTGTATATACTCAAAAGGATTGAAAGCAGGGTCTTAAAGATATTCATGCATCCGTGTTCATTGTAGCATTATTCTCAATAGCCTAAAGGTGGAAACCACCCGAATGTTCACTGACAGATGAATGGATAAACCAAATGGATAAACCAAATACCATATATACATGCAAAATGGAACATTATTCAGCCTTAAAAAAGGAAGGAAATTCTGACACACACACTATGAACCAACCTTGAGGACATCATGCTAAATGAAATAAGCCAATCAGAAAAAGGCAAGCACTACATAATTCCATTAATATGAGATCTCTAGAGTATTCTAGCTCTCAAAGAAAGTAGAAGGGTGGTTGACAGGGGCTGAGGGGAAGAGGAAATGGGAATTATTTAATGCACATAAGATTTAATTCTTGTAAGATGAAAAAGTTCTGAGGTTGATTTTTCAACAGTGTAATTAACTGCTGCTGAACTGTACACTTAAAAATGGTAAATATGGCCAACACTATGTTATGCATATTTTACCATTAAAAAAATTGGATTGTCAGGACAAGGTGTTCAATTGTATAGCTAAGACAAATCGATTTGCCTAGAGATGTTTTGATCTGCCTGAAAAAACCTAGCTATTATAAAAAGTAATATGATAAATCATACATTTTATTTTCAGACAAGATAGCAACCTGTACAAAATTTACTGACTGATGAATGTGATAATTATGCTAATGGTGAGGATAAAACTAGCAAATGTTTATTGAGAATTCACCAGGGCCTGGCACCATGCTGAGTATTTTGAATGCATTTAAATAATCAAAACAATTCTTTTATATTATTCCAGTTTTATAAGGAGGACTCTAAACTCAGCAAGGTTGATCAGTTTCCCAAAATCAATGTGATGGGGTGCCTGCCAGCCCCAGGCCTTTCTAACCCTGTGCTCTCATAGAATCCCCAGGATCATTTTCTCATCACATATTTGCTATATACAGAAGACAGTGCAAACACTTATGAGAAATGCCAGAAACATCACTAAGCTTAGAAACCCTTCTCAGTTTCTACCTGAAATAGCAGGAATAGAGAAAATCTGGTTACTCACGTCGCTCTGCAGTGCATACGCCTTCTTGGCAAGGTCCACATTAACACTGTCGGGCGGGTAGCTGTAATTGTGTAAGCGGTGCTTATAGTCCACATCACTGGCAATTTCCTGAGACTTCTTAGCATGAGTGAGTGGGAGCATGTCGAGAGGTGCCGTGTAGATAGTTTTTGACTTTTCATAGTCTTTACGATATTCACGCTGTGAACAAGAAATTACCAATTGTTAATAGATACGTTCAATGGATTTGCAGCAAAGCAGAGATCTCTATTAAGCAATAAATACAAGTTAGAGATATAGACCCAAACATCTAGTGATTTTTTTTTCTTAAAATTTGATATGTTTCACTTATTGAACACCTCCCTCCCTCAAATCACACATGGACAGATTTTCTCAAATCTTTTTTTTTAGATTAAAGAGGAACTGTCAGACGTTATGAATGGGCCACAGTTTCTGCTTCAGCCAGCTACTATTTTATTTTAAAATAGGGTTTTTCAAGGACCACTAATAAGCATAATTTCTACCAAGGTAATAACCGTTGAAGAGTTTTTCCCCTAAAGAAGTATTTTTAAATTGTCATAAATTATATGACAATCACTTCATACTTCTGATTGTATAAAATGACTACTTCGTAAACAGGGCTGTACACTTGACTTCTTGACTTTTCTAAAGTCATCTTTAAATGAAGAGTTACTGATTTTTCAACCTGATTATTCTAGTTTGGATAATAAATAAGCTCCACTGAGAACCCCAAAGGTTTTTGTTCATACTAAGTTTAATTTTGGTTACAATTTAAAAGAAGCTTCAGATTTCAGCAGCTACAAGACCTCAAAGGAGAAAAATTTATGAAACTGAGCCATGAAAGTAACCTTTGTCTTTATGTACAGTGTTCTCATAAACCAGATGTCTTGACTGGGCCTCAAAAGGAATTTTTGGCTGGTTTTCTGGAATGATTGGAGAGGGTGCTGATTAGGTCAAAGCCCAGCTTCATCATGTTTGCTCACCAATTACCTTAACAGAGAGAAAAATTCTGGCCCAGTACCCTTAGAAAATTTCTAAACCCATTATATCTCCCTATAATCACGTAAGTGCTGAATCAGTGATCCAAGGTAGCAAGCATGGATGTGCATTATAAAGTTCCTGTAGGAATTCCTTCCACAAATAATCTGATCTTTTAGCTTTACTAGGGAAAGTAATCTTCCTTTTAATCTTTCATGGGTAGTCAGTTTCATAGAATAAATATATCTCTTAATTGTAAAAGTTAGGCCCTGGTTTATGATGATAAAATATGGCAACTTTCTGATGGCATGCAAGAATACCGAAAAATACAGTTTGTCTTTATTAGAAATAAACAGATAAAGCAAATGTTGTAATAGCAGTTGGTGTGTGGAAATGCTTTTGACTAAACTATTTTTTTTTGCAATTAAATCATTTTTATTGCTAAAAGTTAAATGACAAACGTTAGAAAAATTCACTATTGCTATATTATCACTAGTACTATTAAAGAGCTGAAGCACAGTGGTACATATAATTTAGAGATTGCTGCTCCTCACAGAAGTTCATATTTGGAGGTGAACAAAAAGAATGGTCTTGGAATGATTAATACTATATAATATTTTAAACCAGAATCTTAAATCACTCTAACGACTTATTAGCTAATGTTATAATTGTATCATATTACTTAGGTTCAAGTTCTTCCTTCGAAGAGTCATCAGAATAACATGGATTGAAGAGACTTTCGGACACTTGCCATCTCTTGCTGCTGAGTTTCCATCATAATTTTTTTTGCAACAAAGCCATTTCTTTCTTAAGTTCATTTTGTGCACCAGTAAGTAGATTTTCATGATTCTTTTCCAGGTCCTCCATACTCTTTATGAATTGCTCATACAATTGTCTAATTGTTTTCAGTCTCTGGCTCTGAACAATTCTAGATTGTTGGAAAACCTTTTGTTGCTGTCGAAACAGATTAGCAAGTTTTTCTTCTTGTTCCTCAGCTTTCTGCATATCCATATCCCACTGCTGGAACAAAGTCAGAAACTGCGGAGAATATTCTTGGTTAACCTTCTGCCTTTGCTCTTGTTGGATTTTCCAAACATTTTCAAGTTTCTGGTTACTGGTTTTGAGAGAAGCCTTGGTATACATTTCTAGTCTCTTTCTCTTGGCAAGAAGAGGCTTGTTAATATCAGCTCCAAATCTTTCCAGCATATTCTGTACTTCACCCCCATATCTTCAACTACTGCGGAAGTCCTTTTCTTCCCATGTTTCTCAAGTGTTGGGGTCTTCTCTTTAATGGCATCCTCCTCTGAACCACTCAGATCTTTTTTGTCTTCTTGCTCAAATTCATAGGCTCTTATAGCCAGATCCCCCACGGATGGTTTCGCAGACTTCCTGGAATGTTTTCTTCCAGAAGGCACCATTTTCCAATGTTTTCTGAAGGATCCACTTCGAAGCCGCGGCCCTCCTCTGACTAAACTATTTTGGTCACTCAGCTTATTCGATCTTAGATCCCTGACCAAGAATCAAACTCATGCCCCGGCAGGGAAAGCACAGAGTTCTAACCGCTAGATCACCAGGGAATTCCCTCAACTATGAAGTCTCGTTCAACTTCAAACCAGCTCACACCTGTCAGTACATATAAAAGGTTGTCAAAGATCCAAATGGCTATATTCTTAAATTGAAGTATAGTTGATTTATAATATTAGTTTCAGGTGGACAGCACAGTAAGTCAGTAGTTTTATAGATTACACTCCACCACAAGTTACAAGATAATGGCTATAACTGTGATAAATCTGTGCTCTAAAATATATCCTAATTGTGTATCTATTTTCTACATAAGCAGTTTGTATCTCTTAATCCCCTACCCCTATCTTGCCACTCTCTCCCTCTTCCCACGGGTAACTACAAGTTTGTTTTCTATATCTATCTCTGTTTTGTTATGTACATTCATTTTATTTTCTAGATTCCACACTCAAGTGATATCATACAATATTTGTCTTTCTGACTTATTTTACAAACATAATATTCTCTAGGTACAACCACACTGCTGCAAATGGCAGAATTTCCTTATTTATGGCTGAGCGATACGCAATAGTATACATGTACCACATCTTGTTTATTCATTCATTTGCTGGACACTTAGGTTGCTTCCATATTTAGCTATTGTAAATAAGGCTGCTGTGAATATTGGGATGGATGTATCTTTTGAACTAGAGTCTTCCTCTTTTCTAGGTGTAAGCCCAGGAGTGGGACTGCTGGATCATACGGTAGCTCCACTTTTAGTTTTTTAAGGAACCTCCATACTGTTTGCCATAATGGCTGCACCAATTTACATTCCCACCAACAATGTAAGAGAGTTCTCTTTTCTCTATATCCTTGCCAATATTTGTTATTTTTAGACTTTTTGATGATAGGCATTCTAAAAGGTGTGAGGTGATATCTCATGGTTGTTTTGATTTGTATTTCTCTAATAATTAACTATATTGATCATTTATTTTAAATGTTTTTTTAATTGAAGGATAATTGCTTTACAGAATTGTGATGGTTTCTGCCAAAAAATCAATCATATTGAACTTCTTTTCATGTGCCTGTTAGCTATCTATATGCCTTCTTTGGAAAAACGTCTATTCAAATTTTCTGCCCATTTTTTTTTGGATTGTTTCCTTGAGACTGGAGCTGTATGAGCTGTTTATATATTTTGGATGTTAACTCCTTGTGAGTTATATCATTTGCAAATATTTTCTATTTCATAGGTTATCTCTTCATTTTGCTATGCAAAAGCTTTTAAGTTTAATTATGTCCCATTTGTTTTTGTTTTTATTTCTTTTGACTTATGAGACAGATCCCCCAAAATATCACTACAATTTATGTCAAAGAGTGTCCTACCTAGGTTCTCTTCTAGGAGTTTCATGATTTCAGGTCTTTAATGCATTTTGAGTTTATTTTTGTATATGGAGGGAATGCTCTAATCTCACCCTTTCACATGGTTAAAATGAAAGCAAAAGATCTAAATACCTTTCTCTTTCATCATGAAAAACTATTTCAAGCTATGTTGAACATTCTTACCACTCTTAAGGGATTCACTAAGCATTTAAAAATATAATGTATATTATAATTTGTGATAGTATATGTTTGCCTCTCTATGCTAAGAATTTTAACTGGAAGATGATAGATGGCCTAAGGGCAACATTTAGGGAATCCATGAATTCTCTGAAAGATAAAGGTGCAAAGAAATCTCCATTTTTCTAAAGAGATGGTCCAAATCTTTTATCAGATTCTCAAATGTAACTATAATTAATGGTATATTTTTTCTTAGATCTAGGCCAATACTAATTTCTAAAGTCAATAAATAGCAAAGTTCGCTATACTTTGCTATACTATACTATACTTTGCTATACTATATTTCAAAATAAGGCCAAAGTGGCAAGAAAAATCATGAGTCAGAGATAAAAATCTTAGTATAGTGAACATTGCTCTTTATTGACTTTAGTAATTAGTATTGGCCTAGATCTAAGAAAAAAATATACCATTAATTGTAATTAACCTCCAATTAAAATAAATTTATATTAAAAAATAAAATAATTTTAAAATTACTTTTCAATTAGAAAATATGAAAATACCTTACTGTTTTCCAAATGATGCTAAAAATTATACTCAATATTCTACTAAGTATGAGCACATATGTCTTTCAAAGTGAAATGGTAATCAAGTACAAATAATTTCTCTCCTCAAACATGAGAGGTACAAAAACTTGGGGAATCATTCTATTTTTAAAGTTCTGCTCAGCAGTTTGTTGTTATGAACCTGATGCAATCCTTTACATCACTGTCCTTGGCCATAATACTAAAAATAAGACAGACTGAGAAAAGCACTCACATCACTCTGGTTTTTGGCCGTCTTCAAAGAGTGCAGCATCTTGGGGTCATCATTAATACTGAGAGCTCCAATCATCTTCCCTTTGCTTTTCTCGTAGTCTTTCTTGTACATCACCTGCAAGGACATCACACGAGTGAGATCCTACTCGTCAGGAAGCATCGCCGAGGCCCCCCGCCCAGGTGCCCAGGCCACACTCACATCACTAGCGATCCTGGTGTTGGCCTTCGCTGCCAGCAGGGGAATGGCGTCCACCTTAATGTCAAACTTCTTAGCTTTGGTCTTCTCCCAGTCATGTTTATAAATATTCTGGACAGAAAAATTTCAGCACAGGAACTTTAAGAACAATATCTAATACAGATTAACTCAGTAAAAATTTAAAACAGATTGAAACTTTGTATATAGACTTATTTTATCTATTTAATGCTATATTTACCAAATGATAATATAACTTATTATCTATCCTCTAGCTTCTTTCCTCCACCACAAAATAAGTATAATATATTCTTTCTACTGTTCTGTAAACTTTCTAAAGACTCTGCTATTTTGATACATAAAGGATAATATAATGTGACAACCAATTGGAGAAGGGGAAATGTGACATTTCCTTATGAGAAATCTTGTGAAACTCTAGGGATTGGTGGGGAGGAAGGGGGCAGTGTGATTGAGAGAATGTTTCTGATAGTAACAGACTATGGAAAATGAAATCTAATGGCTACCAGAGAGTCTTAAGGGCATTTAAGTTCAAAAGCTCCACTTGGCACTCTGGCAAGCATCTCAACAATTTTTTATTTGCAAAACTCCTAATCTGGTTCTTTTAAGCATTCATAATATTTCCTCTTCATCCATACACCAGTGTGTATGGTACTCACATCACTCAGGTTATAGGCGTTGACTCTGTGTTGTATAAACTGTGGAGCATCTGCTGGTATGTGGCACTTGAACTTCTCACCTTCATGCTTTGCCTTGTAATTCAGCTAAAAAGCAATAGAGAATAGCCAAACGGGTCAGGGTAGGCACTTCCTTGAGTTTATAAAAGAGAATGTATATAGCTAAGTCATTACTATCTTTTTAGAAAAATGACCCAAAGAAATAGTCTATCCAGTCAAAGTTCAGCATAGGATCCAGACTCACTTCCTCTTTCATGGACGCTGGTATAAAACAACTCTGGGTTATCATTTTGTAAATGCCATCACAATGTATATATAGGAACCTCATTGTCCTCTGGGGTGTGCCTTGAGAACATGAACATTGGAGCACTGACAAAAATAATAATTCTAAATAGAATGCTAGAACAGCTTAAAAGATACATAAATTCTTATCAAAAATATAAGATATGGGACTTTACTTGAAATTTTGAAAAGGTGACATTAGGTGGAAGGAAGAGAGTGTAAAGAAGGAATGAGGCTGTTGAATTCTGGAGTTAAAGGCAAATGCACTGAGAAGAACCATGCATTTCAGATCCTTCAAGATAGAACCCCTGACCTCACTAGGACGAGAAGAGAGGGCAGTTCCTGGGCACCATGCACAAGACTACATTCCTCTGCTGCTTGCCAAGCTCAGTTGCAGCACTGATGTTATTAGTATTTGAAAACAGTGAAAGTCGCTCAGTTGTGTCCTACTCTTTGCAACCCCATGGACTATACAGTTCATGGAGTTCTCCTGGCCAGGATACTGGCATGGGTAGCCGTTCCCTTCTCCAGGGGATCTTCCCAACCCAGAGACTGAACCCAGGTCCCCTGGATTGCTGGCAGATTCTTTACCATCTGAGCCACCAGGGAAGCCCAAGAATACTGGAGTGGGTAGCCTATCCCTTCTCCAGGGGATCTTCCCAGCCCAGGAATGGAACTGGGGTCTCCTACACTGTGGGCAGATTCTTTACCAGCTGAGCTACCAGGGAAGCCCAATGTTAGCTAGTTGTCCTTTATTGGAGCACAAAATATTAATATGCTGGGAAAGGTGCACATGAACCAATATGTCTTTTGGATTACATTAACACCATTACTTTCTTTTTTAAATTTTGTTGGTGTATAATTGCCTTACAGTGTTATGGAGAAAACCATAATTCCAAAAGATATATGCATCCCAAAGTTCATGAAGTACTATTTACAACAGCAAGGACATGGGAGCAACCCAAAGGTCCATCAACAGAGGACTGGATAAAGAAGATGTGGCACATATATATGATGGAATATTACTCAGCCATAGAAGGGAACAAACTTGTGCCATTTTCAGAGACATGGTAGGACCTGGAGATTGACATACAGAGTAAAGAAGTCAGAAAAACAAATTAATCATATATTAGTATGATTAATAGAGTAATATATTTTATTAATAATATTACTAATATAATACATTAAGTATATTAATAGTATATTGATATATTAATGATATTAACATGATTAGTAATTTAAATCATATATTGATGTGATTAATATATTAATATATTAATGCATGTATGTAGAATGTAGAAAAATGTAGACATTCCTTTCTTTACCAACTGCACATGAGATAGTTCATGTTACTAAAAACCATGTTTAAGTGGGGCAAATGGAATATTACATCTTCCTGTTTTGAGGAGCACATGCTACTCCTCAGGATTTAGCTGGCTACTCCGGGCTTCCCTGGCGGCTCAGTTGGTAAAGAATTTGCCTGCAATGCAGGAGACCTGGGTTTGATCCCTGGGTTGGGAAGATCCCCTGGAGAAGAAAATGACTACCTACTCTAGTATTCCTGCCTGGAGAAAACTACGGACAAAGGAGGCTAGTGGGCTACAGTCCATGGGGTTGCCAGAGTCGGACGTGACTGAGCAATGAACACATATCTAGCTATTCAAAGTGGGGACTAGGGAGTTTATATAAGTCCCTCCAGGCCTACCAAATCAGAATCTCCATTTATCATCCACGTACACATCAATATTTGAGAAGCACTGCTGTGTTCTTGCCTGGAGAATCCCAGGGATGGGGGAGCCTGGTGGGCTGCCGTCTATGGGGTCGTACAGAGTTGGACACGACTGAAGTGACTTAGCAGCAGCAGCAGCCGCATGGCTGGATCATTCTACTTTAGACCTCCCTTGACTTCCTAATCCAAAGTGCACCCCCATCACTTTCTCACACATCATCTGATTTTAATTCTATATTATCAACATCCTATATTAGTTTTTGTATTATTGTCTGGCATATTCCTTGTTTCTGGGCTCTTTTTCTTTCTGTAAAGCCTTTGTTGGCAAACTCAGGAATGGGAAAAATTTGCCTTGTTACCTATTCAAGTAGCTGTTTTTTTTGTCATTTAAGTTGCCTTGAAATTTTAGTATGCATTATTTTTGGAATGTGAGAGCTCCTAATGAGCAAATTCCCACTAAAAATCGAGGAGCTATTGCAGAATTATTAGTCATTCTTACTACTGTCTGACACCATTCTTCCTGAGGCTACAATTCAGCCTAGCAGCTTCATTTGCATTTTATTGAATATATCTTGAAAAGTGACATTATTGGAACAATAGATGAGCCCATGAAGGTGAAATATGTAGATGCTGATGTCCAATAAGCAAAGCATTCTGGGTCACCCATGCTTGCATTATCAGGGCACTTACATCACTAAGCTGCTTTGTGTTGAGCTGGGCTTGCAACAGTACAGGAGTATCAGTGACAGCTGTGAATTTGGTCTTATCTGGATGAACTTTGTAGGTATGCTACAAAAGAAGAGGTCTGTTAATGAATTTCATGTTTCTTTAGATTCTTATTTATATACACAATAACATGTACAAAGTTTTCAGCCAAAAATAGAGTGTATTTGTTCTGAAAACTTGGTTGATGCGTTCTCACTTCCTCTCTCTTTCTCTATCTCCCTGTCTCCTGAAGTTACCTCCAAACTGGTTTCCCTGCTGTTAATTCAGCAACCAGATGAGCCTCCATGTGCCGAAGCCTTACAATGGCTCACCACTGGACTCGGGTTCAATGCAAAGTGTACACTGGCCTACCAGCCCTCCCCTACAGAATCCACTTCCCTCCTCCATCTCCTGCCACTTACCTCTTACTGCTGTCCCTTCCCTGGCATATGTCAGTCACCTCATCCTTTCAGGTCCTTCCATGCTGAGTGTGTCTCTTCTCGGGCTGTTCTTCCCACTGCTCTTCCCTGAGTCTGGGCACAGCTATACGGTCTTTGCCTTAGACCTTCCTTGACCACCCAAGCTTTGGTATCCATCCATTCCCCATCACCCACATCATTCTATTTTAACCCTATAGCATCACTTTAGTTTTCTGATCTATCTTTCTACCTTCTATGTTCTTTATTGTGTCTCTCCTTCTCAGATGCACACTGAACAAGAAGCAGCCCAGTTTGCCCCTATTCTTTCTTAGCACCAAGGACAGTGTCTGGGACATGCCAGCCCATCATGTAAAATATATACCTATCTCTTACAAATCACCATGTTCACTCTTTCCCCCAAAAGTCGTGTGTGTGTGTGTGTGTGTGTGTGTGTGTGTGTGTGTGTGTGTGTAGATATATGTATATACAGACTAGTGGAAATAAAGGTTTATAAAACCTGAATGAAATCATTTTGTAACAAATAATTTTCTTCATAGTAATTTTTACACTCCTCAATTCTATCCAAAAACAAAATTTAACATCTGCGAACCATTAGATGCTAGCATTTAAACGGCTGAACTGACCACTAGATGGCGCAAGAATGCCAAACACAATCTCAAAACTTCAGGGCAGCTGACTTACATCTTTACACTGGTCTAGCTTCTTGATTGCTTCGTATTCTTGTGTTATTGTCTGAGGGAAATAGCATTTCCCTTTATCTTCTTCATATTCTGCTTTGTAATTTTTCTGTAATGAGAAAGAACAAAAATAGATCATGATTTCTATTGTCCCCAAGAATGTTACTGAGAAGCACAAACAATTGTCTTCAAACTTACATCACTGTTTTGAGCTGAAACTTTCATGCAGTGTACTTGATATGGGTCCTCAAAACTGCCTATATAATGTCCCAAAACATTCTGCACATATGAATCTTTATATTTAGCCTGAAAAATAAAACATATGTTTTCAAACTCAAATAGACAGTTATTTATCAGACAGGAGGAGAGCCCTCAAACCCAAGAGGTAACCGTGGCCTTTCGAACCTCACTGAAGTTCTTCAGCAGGGTATCAAGTTGATATTTGGGAGTCTCACAGTAATTCATGCTCTTTGCCTTTGTCTTCTCATAGTTTTCCTTGTATAATCTCTGTCAAAGGAAAAAGAAAATTAAACAAAGAAAATAAAAGAATATATCTCATGGACTAGAAGCTATTCATGTCACTGTTATACTTTACTGGAATGGAAATTTTTCTATTTCTTCAGCATTTATTTTCTACAAAGCAGAAAAGCAGAATGAATATGACAGGGGCTCTTGTCTTATATGATCTAAGTAACCAGAAATATGTTCACAGTACTTATTCTAGTATTTCTCAGCCAGAATAAATCACAGCTCACCAATGCTGCTGTCTAAGCAACTTTTTATCTTAAAATATTTTTTCCCACTTGAATGTGTTTGAAGGAAAATGATTTTTTAAGCATTGGTATAAAATATTGTAAAAGGTATAAAGTGGAGTTTGGATACTTAGGCACAGTTGTAGAAAAGTATTCCATTCAGCACTTGATGAAAACACATCTTACGATACCTCTGGAAGCTGGCTTTTATCATTTAAAACCTAAATTTTACTTTATAACAGTGATATATGAAATACAACTTTTCTGTGTTATTGAGTGCATCACGCAGTTCTTCACATTCTCTTTTAATTCTTCCATAAATAAATCCAAAAAATATCCTCAATAAAGATAGTAAAAGTTATAAGCGATACAGAATAGGTAATATTTTTTCTTTGCTATGAATTAGGAAAGCAATTTTTGTAAAAAAATTATTTTTAATAAATATTTTAAGTCTTTAATATGAGATCAGTATTTTATAAAATCCTTAAAATCCTTAAGCTTCATTGAGTTTTCCCTACTTTGTCTGTAGGTTTTCTCACTTCTTGCCTTTTCTTTTCTATATATATTTTTGTTAAGTACCTAGAGTTTGGTCATGGCATGGAATGAATAGGTGTTTAGACATACTGAGATACTGAGCTCATTTCCAGAAAAAACAGTAAGGAAAATTGTTAGTGTAATTTATCTCCTAATAAAACAGAAGGCATTAAGGGATTAGAGGAAGCTTTACAATACTCTCTGGTGTCTCAAAGTACAGAGACATCATAAGAGTGAGGAAGTTAATCATTCTTTACCACTGGGTTTTAATGTTTGATTTGTCATCCTGAATCTGAGATTTCATTTAGGCTAACGTCTCATCCAAGCTTATATTAAAAGTAAGTGCAGCCACAGGTTCACAAAAGCACTCACATCACTCTGGTTTTTGGCCGTCTTCAAAGAGTGCAGCATCTTGGGGTCATCATCAATACTGAGAGCTCCAATCATCTTCCCTTTGCTTTTCTCATAGTCTTTCTTGTACATCACCTGCAAGGACATCACACGAGTGAGATCCCACTCGTCAGGAAGCATCGCCGAGGCCCCCGCCCAGGTGCCCAGGCCACACTCACATCACTAGCGATCCTGGTGTTGGCTTTGGCTGCCAGCAGGGGAATGGCGTCCACCTTAATGTCAAACTTCTTAGCTTTGGTCTTCTCCCAGTCATGCTTATAAATATTCTGAATAGAAAAATTTCAGCACAGGAGTAGGCAAAAGTGATATGCATGTTATCATACTTTATAGACTAAAGGTACCCCAATACCCAATAGTTTGTCTCAATATAAAATAGACCATTTTCATTGTTTAAGAAATTTTAGATTAATTTTAGTCTTACGATGAATCTTGCTGTTTTCCAAGATTACGCTTCTCTACTCACCATGAGAATATTTCATTATATTGACTTCATTCTAGTTATCATACTAATATTTGATTCCTAACACCGAATATTTTACAGAGTAGCACAAATAATCTGTAGTTAACTTACTTAGGATTATATAAAGGTACCATTTTCATTTGCTCTCAAAGTTCTCTGAAAAGGTTATTTTACAAAGCATTATAATATTCACTGATGCTTGATAATTTTAGTACTTATTTATAGAATTGTTGAAAAAATTGAAATCCTCATGGGTAACTTGATTTTCTATAAAATTAAGTTTGGAAATGAAAAATAGCAATGGATACCTGGCCTTATGCCTTCTGAATACCCTGTATCTTTGTCCGTGCAAGCTCTCTTACATGTAAAAATAAGTATTGTTTGTGAGATATAAGGGAAATTATAGGCTTGAGAAATAAATGAAATCAAACTCTATTTAAATATCAAGTCCTGAAAGAAAATTATAGTATAATATAAAAGAATACATGGCTAAAAGAACTAACATTAAGATTTGAGATTAAACATACATGAACAGTGACATTTTGAGGGTTGCCTAAAATATATTAAGATTGTCTCACTGTGTGAAGCTACTTACAAGATTGCTACACACATTTTATAAGGGAGTTCAAAGTTACCCTGGCAGAAGGAACACAATATAAATGTTAACCCTTATTCCCATCTTTAACACTGAAATGTTTATTCAATGAGGCAGCTCAAAAGTAAAAGCATAGTTGTCAGTAAAACAGAAGGCATAGTGCATGAGAAACTCACATCACTCAGGTTATAGGCGTTGACTTTGTGCTGGATAAAGGCAGGCGTATCTGGAGGTATATGACACTTGAACTTTTCGTTTTCATGTTTTGCTTTGTAATTTAGCTGAGGAGGGGGAGGGAAAGAATGAGCAAATTAGTCCTCTATTCAGAAGAACTGTTACAAAATACAAAAGAAAAAAATCATGTGGAGTACATTTCATAAAATGTAAAATACATTTTGTTAAATAACAACTGACAGAGCTGTCACGATCAAAAGAGAAATCCAGAGTGAGGGCAGGCCACCTTTCTTATCAGCACCTGTGTGGTGGGCCACTGATGCTCGGATCACACCTGGCACCATGGTAGGACCCTAATGGAAGGAGGTGGCCACTTTCCATAGACACAAGCTGCCCTCCTTAAATGTCACAGTTGGTCCTGTAGATGCTGAGAGTGTCAGCCTTTCTTCTCAGCTGTCATTGGTCACGCACTGGAGAATATTTTCTAGCAAGTCTGATTATGCCCCTCACATGCATGATGGTTTGTGGATATTCTAACTGAAGCTTTCATTTCTGGCCATAAATCTACCCAAGTTATTTTTATTTTCATAGTTTTTTTAGTTCAACATAAATTTGAAAATTCACACTTAAAATTCATATGATAAAACGTATCTCAAAGACTCCATTTCCCAAAAATAAACTTGCACAAGGGAGAGAAATCCAATGTACTGAATACTTGCTCTGGGCCAGGATGCGTACCATGCACATATTTCTTTTCATCTTCAAAACAAGCATACATTATCAAAAGAAACTGTGAGGGATGGAGAGGTTCAACAGCTTGCCTAGGCCCCCAGGCCATAAAAGACAGAGCTAAAATTTGAATCCAGTTTTCCCTGGTGGCTCAGACAGTAAAGAATCTGCCTGCAATGCAGGAGACCTGGGTTCAATCCCTGGGTTGGGATGATGCCCTGGAGAAGGGAGTGGCAACCCACTCCAGTATTCTTGCCTGGAGAATTCCATGGACAGAGGAGCCTGGCAGGCTACAGTCCATGGGGTCCCGAAGAGTTGGACACAACTGACTGACTAATACTTTCACTTTCACTGCTGTCTGACCCCCAAATTCAAGCACTCTCCAGTGCATTAAGCTACATTTAGTTTCTCTTCTACAACTCTTATTATAATTGTCATCCACCCAAGAAGATGCAAGATAACTAAATAAGTATTTTAGGTGGTTACAAATGTGTACACGTTAAAGTTGTTAAAACTTACCTAGTCTTTTTAAAATAAACGTGATAAGGATAAAAACTCTTTTTTTTATAAGTGGATTTTAAGTCCAGAGCTATGATATATCATCCCTCAAAACTGGATTTCTTGGATATTTAAGAGAACTTACATCACTCAGCTGCTTGGAATTGACTTGGGCTTGCACCTGAACAGGAGAGTCAGTAACCTGAGTGAATTTTGTCTTATCTGGATGGACTTTGTAGGTGTGCTGTGGGAGAAAAGAAATCAGGTTTAGTGTAGTATCACTTGTCAAAATCTGAGCTAGCCTATAGGCCAAGCTGGCATATCCCCATCCCACCAAAGAAGAGAAAGTTATAGGAAATAAAACACATTTTTTTTTCTAATTAAACTGTAGTTTTTTTGAGGGATGCTCTTACATCTATATAGGAAACGTCCCATGTCTTAGATTCCTGATTACTTTCTTTGGGAAAAATGAGCTAGATTTAACCCTTGAGTCACATGGGTGACCACAGGGAAAACAGTATATCTATTAAAAAATAAATTGTGTTTCTTACAGTCTCCTGCTTACGTTTGTTTGCAGAAGTGTCAAATTTGTAAAAATATCTTGACCACTAGATACTGTGGAGATTGGTAATGCTCATAGTATATACCACAGACTTACATCTTTACATTTATCTAGTTTTTTGATTGCTTCATATTCTTGAGTTATGGTCTGGGGGAAGAAGCCTTTGCCTCTGTCCTCTTCATATTCTGCCTTGTAGTTTTTCTACAAGAAAAAGAAATCAGACATAAGGATGCAACCACTCTACTCATGCCCTGAAAATGTGCTATTTGGAAAGTCAAACAACTGACTTAGAACTTACATCACTGTTTTGAGCTGAGACTTTCATGCAGTGTGTATGATACGGATCCTCGTAGCTCCCTACATAATGTCCCAAAATATTCTTTAAGTAGGAATCTTTATATTTAGTCTGAAAGACAAAACATATATCATTTGTTTATTGGCAAAATGATGGGTCTTTGCTTTCACAGAGGGAATGACTGGGTTGGATGGGGGGTCTTACATCACTACTGAAGTTGTGCAGAACTGTATCAAGCTTAAATTTGGGTGTCTCACAGTAATTTATGCTCTTTGCCTTCGTCTTTTCATAGTTTTCCTTGTATAGTTTCTGTTAAAGGAAAGAAAAAAATCAATTAAAGTAGGTTCCTATCACTCCCATGCTGATGATTATTGCACTTGTATTTTCCAACACTAAACAAAGGAAGAAGAAAAAAGGTATTACCTGTCAACTGTCTTAAAACTAAGTCACACATTGGGGTCTCATGAATGATTTAAACCTTTTCAATTAGCAATTATTATAAAGCCTAAATGTTTAATATTCTCCAAAAAATTAAGAAACCAATATATTGCCTCAGACCAAACCCTCAGTTGCAGAGGTGCTTGAGTATTTCTGACTTACTGCCTTTTCTACCTGTCAACTGACATATTCTTTCTTCACTAATGATGCCCTGAGAAACAGGAACATTCTGAGCAACAGTAAATTTTTCATTTGTTAAAAATAAACCTTCATGGAAAAAGCCTAGCACACAGGGAAATACACATTCTTCCTCCTTCTACCAAGGAAAGATTCCTATTATATGAACAGACTGTGTATCTTAAAAATAAGGTACATACAAACAGTCTACCAACCCTTCTCTTCTAGACTTATCTTCAGCTCTAACTATTACTGAATTCTACAATGCCCAACTGATAAAGCAGATCACTGTCATTTTTTCATGCTCATTTTAACCTTTTATCTTGGACTATATGGCTGGATGGCATCACTGACTCGATGGACGCGAGTCTGAGTGAACTCCAGGAGTTGGTGATGGACAGGGAGGCCTGGCGTGCTGCGATTCACGGGGTCACAGAGTTGGACCCAACTGAGCGACTGAACTGAACTGATAGCCAATTAACAATGTTGTGATAATTTCAGGTTGTCAGTAAAGGGAATCAGTCATACATACACATACTGAGGTTGTTCATTTTTAATATTTTGATATTGTTGTCTTTTTCAACAAAATGGATTTGAACTTGGGTTTTTATGTTTGATAAAGATGACCTTCATTCAGGAAACAGTGCTTTGCACTGATTTCCCAGTGGAGCTATTTGAACAGATTCATTTCTGTCCTCTCACCTGCCACATAACTCACCCCACCTCCTCAGTCACATGTACACATATTTATGGTGCTGATTTAACTCAAGGGACAAAGCTACACATAATCTCAAATACTGGGAAACTTAACACTACCTAATCAAAAGGGAAAAACTCAACTTACAGTATGTTCAGTCTCTTTATATATATAATCAAAGTGGCCTTGAGCTGTGAGTCTAATGCCAGGCCAGTTCTCACTTATCTAGTGTATTTGAAAAACAGTGGATTAGACAAGCTCTTAATATTCCACTATTAGAAATTCCTGTGAACACTTAGGGAGCCATCTTTTCAGTTTTGCTCTCTGCAAGTGATGGTTTCTGGAGTCAAAACCTGAGTAGAAAGTGGTGGAGGTTAGGGAGAGAAGCTGTGAAATTCAGGACATTTCCCTTCTCTCAAGCAGCAGGCTTGAAGAGCACAAGGGGAGGAAACCAAGGGCTCCAGCTCCCAGTCCTCCCCTTTCAGTCTCCTTCTGCCTCCATTAGAATCACAGCGAAACTCCTACAATGTACTCTTTGCCCACACAAAGGCACAGGCTCCTGGAGTTTCAAGGAAATGAGGATTTCCTGCCCACTGAACTAGTCCACAGGCTCCCCAAATTGACACATATCATACTCAGAGACACTAATGCCTTCCTGTTAGACAGCTCCAGGGAAACTGCTACCCCATAACCTTCAAGTATTTGCAAAGTTCTATTTGCATTTAGTCATTATAGAAGGAAAAAAAATTTCATCCCTCTTGCAGCTCAGATTAAAAAAACCCCATTTTTGACAAGAATATACTTACATCACTCAGAGCATCTCCTGCTGCCTTCAGCTGCCTGAGCAGTGGGTTTTCTGAAGCAGGAAGTACATTATAATCTGCTTTTCCTTTATTCTTTTCATAGTCTTGTTTGTATTTTACCTGTGGGAGTGAAATAAAGTGATAAAGTAACTCTCTGTTACTTTTGTTCTCGTTCCCTTTTATACATATTATGACATCATTCCAGGAATCAATTTTCTCTTCAGAAAACTGGCAGCTTGACATTTTGTAAACAAAATATTCATAGTAACTCATAACAGCAGTGGAGAAACTGCATACATTTTCAGGATATATTTTCTTCCCATCATTTATTCATTCAAAAGTATCCATAGGGCATTGATTATGCACCTGGTTCTGGGACCGATTCAAGAAACAGTAACACATGGTCCCTACCTCAGAGAGGGAAGGAGGAGGGGAGAGGGAGAGAGACGGGGAGAGAGGGAGAGAGAAATAATAGAAGAAAGATATACATCATAACAATGACAGTGCATCATGTCCTGGATACCTGCTGCTCCAGAGCCCTCATTCAGCTCTTAACCTCCAGCTGCCTATCTGCCAACACATGTTTAAAGAAACAGCTAGAAGCATCATCAGTCTAGCCTTCTATGCCTCATCTGTGACGATGTGTGAGCACATGTATACTTAATGTAGGCATGGGAGGAGGAGGAAGGGGGAGGGGCTAGATATATGGTGACAGCCTCATCTTTTCCTCTGCCCTCCCTACTTTTCACCTTTAATTCCAGCTCCAACAGAAGCTTTAAGTAAGGGCACAAAAGCCCCCCTCGGGAGCATGTCCAAAGGGAAGAAGAAGAAGGAAAAAAGAAACAGATCTTAACCTTGACCATGAGCCCCAGTGCCATTTATGTCTTCAAGCAAAATAATTTTAGAATACAGACATGTTCTGGAAATCCTAGATAATCTGCCAATATTTAAGAACCTCAGAAAACAACTGGCTTGGTCTCCAAAGGTGGGAGATACACAACAGGAACACAGATGTACCACCCCTGCAGCCCTCGTGGGGGACTCACAGAGGATGTTCTTCAGAAGTGGAGGATGCAGACAACCTCTTGTAGAATTATCTATTTCCACGACCAATGGAAACAACTAGAAAGGAAATTCTACAGACCTACCATCCCCCTACCTGCATCTGGGATTCACAGCTTCCTCTCCTATTTCAGGGGAAGTCACCCCTTGCTCCTAAGCACCAGGTCCCTGCCCCCTTCCTACTCTAGGACAATGCTCCAGCCAGTCTCCCTCCCCTCCTCAACATGATCTCATTTTCCCTCTACACTTGATTTTTCTTCTGTCAGCCTAGAAACATGGCACTTTTGCCTCTTACCTAAAAAAATTCCCTCTTCATCTACTTATCCATCAGCTACTACCTCTTCCTCTTCTTTTTTCTCAGGAGTCAAGTACACTCATATTATTCTATTTCTCTCTTTTCATTCACTCACAAACCCTTTCTAAACACTCAACCAAATTGCTCTTATTAAGTTCACCAGACACCATTCATTGATAAACCCACTTCAGAAACATTTGACACAATTACTCCCTCCCTTCCCCTTTCATCAGCTTCCCAAGACATCACTCTTACCTAACTTTACTTCTACCCCATCTTACTGATGTCTTCACAAGGAAGCACTCCGGAGTCCAGTCCTTAGAGTTTTCTCTCTATACTTGCTCCCTTAGTGGCCTCCAGTCTTATGCATTAAGTATGATTTATATACTACTGACCCCCAAATTTATACAAACTTTCCAGATATGTCCCTGAAATTGGCAGACCCATATAATCAACTGCCTACTTGACATTTACATTTCTCAAAGGCATCTCAAAATTTACATGTCTGAAGGTGAGCTCATGTTTCCCCTCCGATAAGAAATTACCTACTCCTTCCACAATCTTCCCTATCTTGACAAAAAGAAACCCTATCCATCTAGTTGCTTAGACCAAAACTTTTCTCTCATATCCCATATTCAACTCTTCAGCAAATCAGGTCAGCTCTAATTTTGAAATACTTCTCAACACTTTCCAGGCTACTCTCCTGGTCCAAAACATCACTGTCTTGCACCCGGATCCTGAAATAGTCTCCTAAGTGACATGATCTTCCTACTTTCACTCTTCCTGCAGAGCCAACGCCAGGCTTATAATCAAATCTAATTGGCTATGAAGGTATTGCTCTTTCTAGTGCTTTACAACACCTGTTGCTGTTTGGTTGCTAAGTTGTGTCCAACACTTCGCAACCCTATGGGGCCCCCTGTAGCCCACCAGCCTCTTCCATCCATGGATTTCCCAGGAAAGAATACTGGAGTGGGTTGCCATTTCCTCCTCCAGGGGAACTTCCCACCCAGGGATTGAACCCATATCTCCTTCACTGCAGGCAGATTCTTTACCCGTAAGCATCAGGGAAGCCCCCTTTAGAATGCCTAGGAGTAGACTAGTTACCAAAGTCACTCTATAGACTATATGAGCAAATCCACGGATTCATGCGTCTTGTCTGGGACCAGATTTTCACTAGTTAACAAGAAAATAGAAAACAATGGTAGTTGCAAGTGTGAGAGTGTCTGTATTCAAAGAACGCTGCCAGTTACCTTTTCTTGAGAAGTTCTTTTGTCCTTTCTACTTCTGGGTATCAAAAGGTCCTTTAGTCTATGAAATGCTGAAGATGGTAGCTTAGTATTGTGAATTCTCCTACATGGCAATTTTTTTTTTAATGGTAGCCCTATTATAATCCCCAAATATTTTCTTATTGTTCCCATAAGAACCTTTTCCCCCATTATATACAAAAGCAAGAGTTGTAAGAAATTCCCCCACACTGAGACTATATCAAGATCAATGAGAGGATGTCCCCATACCTTGCTAGCTGCCACCCCCAGCTTGTTTATTCACTTTGTACTCTGGGGTTTCGGTCTGCATGAAGTAGATCTGGTCTTTCATATTCTCAAAGTCTTCCTGGTATTTTTTCTGTAAGACATGAAACATGCTGGAGGACTGCTGTGGGAACAATTAGGCAAAAGTCTTATATGGGAGGACAGAGGCCACTTGGAGACATTACCCAAAGCCATGCTCCTCAGCTTCCGTGGGTCAGATTACAGTTATAGAATATGGTGCTATCACAAAAGCCATTAGCAGATTAACAGAAACTTGGAGCAGTTATAATAGGTTGGAAGACAACCTCAAAGAAGGAGCTCTCACAGGTCAGAGGCAAAGAACTTAAGAAAACAGAAAAAGAGGTTTTTATGTTTTCCAGGGAAGGGATCTGGGAAGAGATTAATCAGTTTCATAAATGTACTGCTCGAGTGCCCAGACATAGAACAAATCAAAAGGGCCTCTTTCATCTGTACTTACCATGAAAACATATTGTTCCAATGAAAAATGAGGCAAGAATAATGGAATCCAATCAAAACAATGCTTTGCAAAAGGAAGGAAAGATGGTGGAATTTCTTTCTAAATAGGGACCCTACACAGGTCTTGCTCCCAGGAAGAGTTGTCTGGATTGAAATGTTCTGGTACCATTTCAGGAGCAGCAAGTGGCTAGACATCATACAGGAAAGAATAAACCTCTCAACCCAAGGACATCTGGCTTGGATGGACATCCCTTCCTACTTACTGCGCTGATGTTCTGAGAGTTCATTCTGGCGGTTGCAATTTCAAAGCAAGGTGTCTCACTCCATTTGCCTTTGACTTTATTTTCATAGTCTTCCTTGTATTTTTGCTAGGATGGAAAAAATTAAAGAAAATAAGACAAGCAAAATCTGGAAATTGACAAATAAGGCAGCAGATTAAGTGGTAGTGGTCAGCTTTCAAAAATATCTTGACCAGGCCCTTCCTGGGTGCTTAACAGATGTCTTCAAATCTTCTAGTATAGTGTTACTTATCCCACAAAAAAGTTGGTTGCAGGGGATAGAGACATCAGTCTCCCCTTTGCTGAGTTTAAGGACTTAGTTCACAGAGAACTCACAGATGGTCCCTGGTGTTTGAGGGAAGAGAGAGTCAGAAGCATCTTCCTGCTGTAATTCATGGTTTTGATATAATAAAATCACTCAACCCCAGATTTTCATGCCAGATGAACTTAGCCATTAATTTCTGAGCTTTACTGAAACTCCTAGTTATCCAGACAGCAACACTACAACAAAATTTGGCTTGTAGGCCAATGAATAAGCCTTTCTGGTGCAGACTTACGAAATTTTAATGAGAACTGACAAGCAATAAAAAAATTAAACTGCTATCCCGTATTAACTCCCGAACACCACACTACCTGAATCCTATACTGTGAGGCTCCTTGGTGAGAGGAATTATATGTTCTTCATTTTTGTATCCTCAAAATCTAACACAAAATGCAGCATGCAGAAGTTACCTCACAAATGTTTGTTTGACTACACTAAATTGAACCTAGTCGATGATTTTTTGACTACTTTGGCCTGAATGTTTTTGAAATGGAATTAATCCAGCCAACTCCAACTTTGGGACATGAGTCAGAGATGGGTTAGAGCAATTTCCCCACCTTGGCTGATAGAATGTGTCAACAGACATAACCAGTGGGTCTCAAAGTGTTGGCATACCCCCACTATACTCTTAAGAAAAAAAAAAAAGAAAGTGGTTTTCTTGTATGCCTTTAAAGAACAAGAACCAAGGGTCAGAGAGATGCAGAGCCAGTGAATTTAAGTTTAAGGAAATCTAGCCCTCTCTCTAATGCCCTATATCCTTTCTTCTCAAAGGTTAACTTTCTAGATCCTAGTTTCTCCTTTCAATTGCAGACCAAGTGTCAGCTGGAAATTCCAACCTGAAATCTTGTATCTTTCTTGTGAGTCTAGAAGGAAGCAGAGAAGCTCAAGAAGAGCTCAGCTCTTCTCTTCAAGAAGCTCAGAACTCCACCTGCAGGAGTCGTAGTGTGCACGGTGGACACAAACAGCCCTGCCTGCCTACACATCGCTACAGAATGCACTGAGCCAGGAGGAGGTGCTGGCATGCACTTGATGACTCTGGGCAAAGACATAGGTGAGAGAATTGATTCTGAAAGGTACGATAAGGCTGGTAAACAGAATGGAACAGCAATATAACAATTACAGATATGTGTTTATTATGTTAACATATGAACTGGAGGCTATAAGACCTGGTAAGACTGGGGTGAATAATTATCACCATGGTGGATAATCTGATGACCTTCATCCACAGCCCTCCTTCCCTTGGCTAATACTGTTATTCCACAAAGCAACCCAGCCCTAGCAATGCTTTTAAAGTACTCAATAATGTCTCTGCATCCAACCGAATGTTGCAATCCAATAGGCATATACTGCAAGCCATCATGGTAAATTTTCTAGTAGCCATACTTTAAAGTATAAAAAGGAACAGGCTGGAAATAATTTTAATGACCAGCAAGGATCTACTTTATAGCACATGGAACTCTGCTTAATGTTATGTGGCAGCCTGAAGGGAGGAGAGTTTGGGGAAGAACGGAAACATATATATGTATGGCTGGGTCCCTTTGCTGTCCACCTGAAACTGTCATAACATTGTTAATTGGCCATACTTCAATACAAAGTAAAAAGTCTAATAAAAATATATTATTTTACTTTATACAATAGATGCCAAATAGTGTCAGTTCACAATAATCAATATAAAATAATCAGTGAACTATTTTACATTTCTTTTGTCACAACAAGTGTCCAAGATCCAGGGTGTATTTCATCCATATAGACTCGGTTCATACCTTCACATTTTAAGTACTCAATAGGCACATGTGACTGGCAGCTACTCTGTTAAGAGTGCAGCTCTGGACTAACCGGCAAGCCTACATTAGCAGAGAGACTGGTTACAGAGGAGTTCAAAAGTCTAGGTTCAATACAGGATACAGGGGGCTTGGGGCTGGTGCACTGGGGTGACCCAGAGAGATGATATGGGGAGGGGGGTGGGAGGGGGCTTCAGGGTTGGGAACTCATGTACACCTGTGGCGGATTCATGTCAATGTATGGCAAAACCAATACAGTATTGTAAAGTAAAAAATAAAATTTAAGTGAAAAGTAAAAATAAAAAAACAAACCAAACAAAATAATAATCTTTAAGTACTCACTCTGTATACTCAAATGAGGTAGAAGAATGCTGCATTAGTAAGATTTCTTTTAAAATATGCCTTTAATACAAATTTAAAATAGATTTTTCTTTCTAAATGAATACTTGAAAGCAGTTTTTAATTTTTCTTCCAAAAAATAATTAAGTTGTCCTCTCCAATCTTATTTACAATATCAACACTTTCAAGAGGCCAACTCTTTGTCAATAGTTCGCTCTGAAGTTAATTTCTGCGCTCATGGTATTCCTATCAGTGAAAATTTACTGTACTTACTAGATCTTTTATCCCAAATAGTCCTTGTTCACACCAGTAGGTAATCTACAATATCAGACACTAAAAAATATTGCTGAATAGACTTCATCATTCATAATTTTCTTCCTTCTCCTTTACTAAAGATGAACCTTCCCCCAAGATACTTAAACAAGACAGAAATCTTGAGGTCCAACCAAAACTCAAGCAAACCAAACTAACAGTCAGCTCCACAAAGGGCAAAGGAAAGTATTTAAAAGCAGTAGTATCCCAAGAGAAAGTGGCCCGATTTGGGCCAAATTAAAATAGGAATTTAGCATGGATCTATTCATGAGTTGAACATCTGTCTCTCTGCATTCCCTCTCAGGGCTGCATTCCTCAGAGCTAGTTTACCAGACTAAATATAGACAGACTAAGCTGTCTGCCAGGCCTAGGAAATTATGAGGTGCACTGCTCAGGGCTGTCTAACCAAGCTGCCTCTGAGAGACCACTCGTACATTCTTATTTTCTCCAAGTCTGATTCTGAGCATAAAACTCTGCAGGGTCTGTGCTGAATTAAAACAGTCAGAGTCTTTGTGGAAATCTGCAGTTACGTGGTTACTCTGTTAGTATCCTTCTCATAAGTCAGAATGTCAAAGGACATCAGGATGTGGATTCTGTTCTCAAAACACACTTTCCCATCTATCAATCACTGAGTCATCCAGATGACAAAGTATTTATTAACATGGTTCCATGGTGTTAATGGATGTGTTGTAGAGTTTTCAGGGACATAGGTAAAAATACTCCTAGTGTTTGTGTTGCGTTTTTAGGTTTATCTTAATTACTTTCTCTGATGGTTGGATTACTCAGTAGAAGTTTTCAAGGGAGACAGTGTCTCAGCCCTATTTACTTACCTTGCTCACTTGATTTGTTACTTTCTTGGCAAATTCTATGTCTGGAGGATCTGGCAGAGATGTGAATTGAGTTTGCTGTTCAGCAAGACCTTTTTGTAGGTAATCTGACAAAATAAAAGAGGAATGCTCATGAATATTTCTCACATTCCATTTACTGGCATAAAAAAAAAAAAAAAGACTGTTTTCCCTTTTATTTGAAGTCTTACATTTGAGTGTACCATAATTTATCCTTTTGGATGTTAGAGGCCCTTACTCTCAGCTTTACTAGCGATTTCAATTTCTTTGAGTCTTCTTTCTCTAAGACTATTGGCCTTAGTTCCATCTCCTTCCATTCGTCTCCACACCATGATTTACAACTAATATTATTCTCTTAACCAGCATCCTCAACTCCCATTCTCTTGTCTTTACATCACACCTGCTCACAAACTCCATGCTCTGGATCAAGTCAACCACACACCTCGGTTGTCCTTAATGTCCAGGATACTGAGTGCTGCTGAGGAAAATCACACAATTCTATGGATTCTGTCAGGATAACAGCATGCTGCTGCTGCTAGTCGCTCAGTTGTGTCTGACTCTTTGCGACCCCATGGACTACAGCCCACCAGGCTCCTCTGTCCATGGGGATTCTCCAGGCAAGACTACTAGAGTGGGTTGCCATGCCATTCTCCAGATAAGCAGGGTTAAAAAGGACACCAGAAGAAGGTGCAGAGGTGGGAGAGACAGCCTCTTGAACCCAAACCATTAGCTGGAAACTTGTGTGTCTGCCCCATGGTGTGTCCTGTGGACAGCAACTTGCTTGGCGCTCCATGCCGAGTACTCGACGTTTACAGTACCCAACTGCCACTTTGCCTTTACTGAAGCTTGAACATCCCATTTTGTGCCTCTGGTCAGTCACTACTCCCAGGGGCTCATCTAAAACCCCAACGGCCTCCAACCAACTCCATACTCCTCTCAGCTTCCTGTTTCATAAAGACAGGCTGTACACTTCTCTCTGTCTTTCCTCATCCCTGCTTCTTTCACCGGCTGCATAGTTTGGAGGGAACACCCCTGGCAGAGCTCAAGCCCTGCACTCAGGGTGCTGCTCCCTTTGATAGCCCTGAATTTTCCCTCTATCAGTTACCCTTTTTTGGTTACAGCTTCAACAGCTTTCTCACCACGTCTATTCATTATGCATCCCTTTGGCTCCTGCTCTTTTTTTTTCCCTTCACTACTGACTCTTTCTCTTCCACCAGTCTTGACCCCTACTTCCAGCAATAAGAACTATTCACTGATCCCCAGACACATGAAGTCCTTTCACTGAATCTCAGACATGCTCTTCCCTTTCCCTGGAAGCCCCATCTCTGCCCTCTCCCCACCCGCCTGCCAGCTGCCACTCATTCTCCATGTCCCAAGACAGGCACAGTTTCCCCTCTTGAGTCTTTGTCTTGATGACCTTCTCCTGGGATCTCACTCCACTAACCCTTACCTCCTTTAAAAAAAAAAACCAGATGACAAATCAGATGACATTGTACCTGGTTGTGTACATGTCTGTCCCTCCTTGGACAGTGAGCTCTGGCATGGCAGAAAACACACCTCTCATTTGGGAACCCTGTTCCCTGTCTAGTACCTGACTGGAGCAAGCGTTCAATAACTGACTTCTGAGTGTGCGTTTTGCACCCTGAGGCCATCGGGGGAGGTTTGAAGAGGAAAATTCTCCTCCCAATTCTTCTACTCAGCCGTGAGACTTCTCTAAGTGATCTCTCCTTCCATGTGGCTGTATCTTTTTTTTTTTATAAAGAGGCCGCATAGTTCCAAAGTCACAATCATCTTCTTCATACTTTAACCGAGGCTGCGTGTGTGCTTAGTCACTAAGTTGTGTCCAACTCTTTGAGACCCCATGGGCTACAGCCTGCCAGGCTCCTCTGTCCATGGGATTTTTTTAGGCAAGAATACTGGAGTGGGTTGCCATTTCCTTCTCTAGGGGTCTTCATGGCCCAGGGATCAAACCTGTGTCTTCTGTGTCTCCTGCATTGCAGGCGAATTCTTTACCCATTGAGCCACAATCTAACTATATCTTATTCTAATAATATCTACCTAATGCCTATAACAAATGCTTTCACAAGTTAAATCAATTGGGACACAAAGATAGATTTTAAAATGTATTTGTATTATTAACAATTCCATGGCTTACTTTCTTTTAAATAAGGGAGGACTTACTTTAGGCATAGGGCAACCTGTATTTTCTGTGACTGTCTAAGCCCTTAAGGAGAAAGCAACATTCTACTAGGAGGAATGCTTATTAAGTATGACATCTTGTCAAGAGTTTTCTGAGAACTCAGATCTAGAAGTCCAAGTTTCTCAAGAACCTTTGCTCAGAATTCTGTCTAGTTAGAATTCAGTACTCTGGATCAACTTAAAGACTCTTGATTTTTGCAAAGTATTTTGTCTCTACTTAGGTAATTAGAAAAACATGGTAAGTTGGGTTAGGAGGGACAAAAGGAGAGGGAGTCTCTGAAACCAAACTCTTAGCTCAAAATCCACAAGCTTAGCCAGTGGCAGGTTCGGTGGACAACAGCTTGCTTGGGGCTCTGTGCCTAATAACTAGATGCCTGTGGTACTGGCAACAGTATTAATAGGCATGCTGGTAACCTAATACTTGGTCTAGCACAAAAATAAAAGCCATATCTCAACTGCCAAGTCTTTCTGAGGCAAGAAAAGGAAGACTCTACTTCATTATTATACGTCCCTCTTTATTATGTCTTCTATTGAGATATATAAAAAAAAAAAGATGGTCAACTCTGATTGTTCAGTCCATAGCACTAGAGCGGCATGGAGGTGACCCTTCATCTCTCCCTTTTATGGGTAAGAGGAGACATCTGGTGATTAAATGCCTTCTTGGAAACCTCTCCCAGGGTTTACATGACATAGTATTTTCAGGTTCCCCTTCAATTTCTCTGCTCATTGGTTCCGTCTTCTCCTGGACCCCACCCAGGTGTCCTAAGAGTAGGTGTCCTCCGGAACTCTGCCCTTGGCCATCCACTGTCTGCCTCCCTCATATATTCTCATGTCTGCAGTTGTCACATTTGAAAAATTATTTGACTCTCACATATTAATCTCTTGTACTGATCTTACACCTGTGCAAATGCCTTGATCTGAACGTTTCTTCCATTATATCAACTCTATTTCTCTCTTCACTAATGCATTCTTACCACCTGTAACCCTGTTCACCTAGACTACCAGGACTTTGTCACAAACTCATGGATATTTCCTTTCTTACCTTTGTCTCCAATATCTAAATGTCATTAGCACTTTAAAGCATTACCTTCAGATTCCTTTCTTCCTCTCCTTTGTCTCTATCATCCCAATTTGTCTATATTACTAAAATAGTATTCTATAAATCATGTTTTCTAGTCTTAATCCACCATATGGTCCATCAAAATTTCTTCAGATTCTATTTTTATCATGTTATTTTCCTCTCCAAAATGTTATGATATGGTAGGCAATGAGACATCATATCAAATTTATTTTGTCTGATTTTCAAGGTCCTGCTACCTGTTTATTACAAGTGCCTGCCTAACTCAGCACCCAGAGCATTCATTTTTCTTTTTTAAATTATTTTAATCAAAGTATAATTGATTTACAATGTTGTGCCAAATTCTGCTGTAAAGTTACCCAGTTATGCACATATATACATTCTTTTCCACTATGGTGGAAAGCATTCACTATGGTGGAAGCATTCACTCTCTTTGTCTCCTAAAACTCCAGACTCACATCATGTATGTCCCTTTGTCCAGTACTCTCTCCCCACAAAATGCCTTTACTTTTCATCACTACTTATGCCCTCTGGATCACCACCTCCACACAGCTTTCTCTCATTATTCACATATTCCTGTCTTAGCAAATATCACACTGTAGAGTTGTGGGTTTTCAAAAAATTTTCTCTTGTTGTTAGTATATATCACTTTCATCTTACCAGTTTGATTTTAAATTCTCAGGAGAAAGGATGAAATTTTCTTGTTGTACTTTTTCATTCTGCCAGGTATGCATGCATAATGGTCTTCTAATTAAAAATTATTGATCATTTGATAAAGGCCACACAACAACATTGTTTATTCATGAGATACAAAGCCAAAAACTCATCTTAAAAGAGAAGCAGAAGGTCCCTACACATTAAAACTGATGACTTTTACTAATGGCTTTAAAATTTTGTTATGCTTATTTTCTAGCTTACCCTATAGAAGGATAGGATTATATCTGTTATATTTTCCTCAGTTATATGAAAACTAGGATAGAAATATGTCTGTTAAACTTAGTTGATATCAAGTGATAGGAACTAAAAAGAGTAGACCTCAAAAGTTGGATATACCTTCAAATGAGTATGTATAACTCATATTCATATGTGTAACTAGACAAGATGGGTATAATCAGGACAAGATGGGATCCTAAGATGCACTGGAAGTAAATCCTGATGAGTCTCAAAATGCCAAGTGACTTAAGTCCATATTGAATATAAGAGGTTCAGGGTCTATTGAATATAAGAGAATAAACGTCTCATTCTATAATACAGTTTCCCTGAAGACTAGAACAGTATTATTTTCAATATGGCCTCTAGCAGATCAAGGGATCAAGAAGTAAAGTACCTCAAAACAAGGGCTACTCAAAACAAGGCTGAAGTTGGCGTCTCTGCTGCTGCTTTCAACACTAAGGATTCTATTACTCCTATTAAGTTCCTCTAATAAAGTTTTCAAGGTCCAGGATACTAAAATTCTGGCCAGTAGGGCTGCTGATTTTTTTAACTAACTCTAAAATATCCCCTACATATGCTCTATGGGAGGCGCTCTTTGTGAAGTAACCACACTAAGATGTTTGGACAAGTACGTAGTCAGATCCCTGTGCAGAAGAAGGGGCCTACCACAGTTCAGACTTACAATTAGGACAGCAGATCAAAATCCTCCAGAACACTGTTCACTCAATACATTCAGGAAGTGGCTACAATCCCAAAAAGCTTTTTTTTTAATGCCACTCTATTGTCACAGAGAAACTTAACTCCAGCCAAGGTGATGGAAGGACGCATGTTCTAGTGGAAAGAACACTGGTCTTAGGATCACAAGACAAGGCTTTTGATCTGAGCTCTGCCACAGGCTACTAATGTGACCTTAGACTCAGGTTCCTCACCAGTAAGAAGAGAGCATGTGACTAAATAATAGCTAATATAAATTATAAGATCTAGTTTAAATTAGACATCATGAATTCTAATTGGAAATATATTCCTCTGCAATAGTAGCACTTGATCCTTTTTTTTTAAAGATTTTTTTGATGTGGACTACTTTTTAAAGTATTTTTGAATTTATTACAATATCGATTCTGTTTTATGTTTTTTTTTGTTGTTGTTGTTGGCCATGAGGCACACAGGATCTTAGCTCCCTGCGCAGAGATTGAACCTGTACCCCTTGCATTGGAAAACAAAGTCTTAGCCACTGGACTGCCAAGAAAGTCCCAATAGCATTTAGTCTTTTTAAATGAAGAGCTGCAATGAACTTCTGGCTAAAAGAAGTGTGTCCTAATTCAAGGTGTCCTGATCCCACACTCTCAAATGTGCGCACTGCACTGCACTTACGTCACTGAGAGCCTTCTGGGCTTGGGCGACCCTCCTCAGCTCCGGGCTGTCGTTATATGGATAAAACAAAGTTTTGTCAGCTTCCCAGTCTTCAGTGTATAGTTTCTAAATCAGAGAAGAGTGAAAGTTATGAGAATGTGAGAACACACTGACTTGAAATATATACTTCTGAATTCATCTATCAGTGGCATATAGAACCCAGGGCAAAGGGAGAGCAAAGGTAAGTGGAATCCACAGATTCCATTCAATCTAAGTCATATTTATCAATAGCTTGTTGATAAATGGCTTGTTCTGACATATTTACTGCAGTGCAGATGTGTCTCACTGTGTTTCATCTTTGACTTTACCTGCCTTCTGCAACTAGTACTAAGGAAAGTATAACGAGCCAGAAAGCACTTAGCATAATTCCCGTGTTTAAATCTTTAATAAACCTTTAATACAAGTGAAAAAATTAAACCTTTAATAAGAGTGAGAGCCAGGCATGTCCGACGTATAGTGTAGGCTGTACGCTTTGTGGGTCTTTGTGGGTCTCAGAACTGGTTTTCAGGTGCATCTTTTTTTTAATGTGGACAGTTTTTTTTTAAAGTCTCTATTGAATTTGATTGCAATATTGCTTCTGCTTTTTTTTTTGTTTTTTGGTATTTTGGCCGTAAAACATATGGGATCTTAGCTCCCCAGTCAGGGATCGAACCCTTACCTGCTGCATTGGAAGGCAAAGCCTTAAGCACAGGACTGCCAGGGAAGTCCTCTCAGGCACGTCTTTGTTTTCTCCATGCACTCTTTCCCAGTTGTTCAGACCCTCCTCCATTAGGCCCAGGAACATTTTTCTCAGTTCCTCTTAGCCAGCCTGATCCCCGCAGCCCCATATGCCTCAAGGCTACTCACAAAATGGCTGGGGAACCATATTTTAGATTAGGCAGAGTTTACAGGTACCCCTCTATGTGATGTGGTGGGAGGACACAAGACGACAGAAGCAGCAACAGAGCAGAGGCCCCTACCTTACTGAACATGGCTGTGTTCTTGATGGCCTGGACAAGTTCAGGGGCATCAGGAGGAAGCAGGTACTTATCCTTGGTGTCTTCCCAGTTCTGCTTGTATAAAACCTGCACAGAAAGAGCAGAGAACCTGTGGCTTGAAGTCTCCCCCAGAGGCATGCGGGTTTAGAGCACAAAGGAGAAGAGTCGCCCACACTCAAGTTGTCCTGAAGGCTGAAGTGTGCTGAAGTGACACCAGCATCAACTACAGAAATGTTCACCAGGTCGACATCCCACGATACTTTCCCTGCATTAGTAAGCTTTCACTTGAAAAGTCTAAGAATGGTCAGTTCAATCACGATTCTGATTCTCTATAGATTATTTTCAAAGGTTGAAACCTGTCAGTCATTGGATGAACTTGGATGGCAGCTGTGTTTGACTTAGATGGTATTTTAAAAATATTTTAAATTAGTTGTTTACATTTGAAGTTTGGAGGTTTCTCATTAAAAATTCACCTCCCAACTTCTTAAAAAGAAAAAAAGACTCTGGAGACACTGGGACTGAATTCTGTAGCTGGAGCTGAGGTCCTGGGCTTTCCAACCCCCATAGCTATGACGGTCCACTTCAGTCACTGGTACAGATTGCCTGACATGTGTGGCTGTTAGACCCCACCATGCCTGTGGGCTCGCGTGGAACTGATGAGCAGGATCTGGCCTGTTCAGTTTTCTCCTCCAAGGCCAGGCAGTTATAATGCACATGCTACCTGGTATTCCAGCCATCCATACCACAACCTTGTTACCTTACTGACTTGCTGCGACACTTTCTTTGCATGTTCAATGTCCTTTGCTTTTTCGTCGACGTGACAAATAGTTTTAGCAACATCGCCATCCATTCGATACTTAACCTGCCAAAATAATGCACAATTAGAACCCATGAATATATGAGTATATTAAAGAATATCTTCTAATAAAGAACATTGACCCAATCACTCTATGTCTGCAACCAATGTCAAGTTTCTGCCTTTTAGGTAGAGAGCTGTGAACTCACTCCAACTATCCTTACAGCACCTGTATTCACTGATTGTCTGTTTTCCCGCCCAAGTTACAGCCTCCCTGTGCACCAGAATGGACAGTCTCGGTGAGTTGGAACCTCCCATCTCACACTACCTTTAAGCCAGCTTTTAGAAGTCTCTTTAGGTTCACATTTAGAGCAACATAATCTATGGCCAATGCTTCTTCCATATTTTTATTATTTATTTATTTTCTTCTTCCATACTTTTAGACTGGCTCACAGGCATTTGGCTCCTTAGTCTCTCTCCACCTATTTAAAGCCCTCTATCCCAAGTGGTAGGGACATTTCTGAAATGACTGTCTCCTCTATTTTAGCAATGCGGCTCACCTCACTGAGTTGATCTTGAACTTTCTTGATTCTGCGAAGTTCTGGGGTATCGGTTGTGATGGCGTATGGTTGCCCTTTTGCTTTCTCATAGTTTTCCTTGTACTTATTCTAAAAAAGATATCAGATTATTAGCCTAAAACATGACAACACAGCAGTAGAAATTACAGGCAATACATACATCCTGTCTTATTTTTTTAATCCTGTAAGTTATAACAATTATCAACTATAACAGCTTTGTTTTTGTCCCCTACTCGGATTCTCAATAGAAACTAAAATAGATATGTTAGTTGTTCTTCCCAAGCATGGCTGAACACTGGGGACAGTAGAAATTTCATTAGAAACTATTGTCTTGGAAATGCCTTCAAATGATCCTTTCAATATTTTTATTGTCTGAATTCACACATGAAAAGCTGGAATCAATAATTTTAGGAAATATAGAAATTTAGTCAAGTCTAAAAGATTTGATTGCTAATACAATGAAAAAATATTCAGTTCAGAAGTTGCAGCTAAATATCAGTGATTTGGATAACTGAGACACCAGCTGAATTAATGGGAAGTATAAATTATGAAGAATTTTGAAAAGGAATGAAATTTTATTATTTCTACTAAATATATGAGTTCTTGCTTTAATAATATGCATAATTTATCATTAATACTTCAAGAAGACTCTCGAGTGGAATAGTCAACAATCTAAATTATACTAACAATTTCATTTCTAACCACTTTAAAAATATTGCAAATATTTGCCAACATTTGTTCAGACTATCAGAAATTCTAGGCTATTACTGTTTGAATTAATGAGGTGTTTATGGCAATAAATTTACAATAAATTTTTCTATCTTTGGTGAATACTGCAGTGATAAAAGAGGCAAGATAATTTTGTTTTTAAAAATCTAAGTCTTAGAAAACCTAAATTTTGAATCACTCAAGACTCTGAAGTAGAAATTTACCAAATAGTCCCCAGTAGTTAACACTTGACTAGAAAGGAATACTTATTGGCCAACCACAACATGATGCTTTTGAGATAAGCATTAATCCTATATAATCCGATGCTCCTTTGAGTACTTTTCATCTTTTTTTAAGCCTCCAGAAGATGTGCAATCAGGCCACCTAGTGAGATGTCAGTCTACCCTGGACAATCAACAAGTTAGCTCCAGGGTTTAAACCTGCTGCCAGTCAGTGTAACTTATAGAACTGGACATGGAAATTTAAGGACAGGCATCTTCAAGAGCAGTGATTCTCAGTGTGCGCTGCCCATTAGAACCTGGAAGTTTTCAAAATCCTCTACGGGTCCCAAGCCTGCCTGGACCAAATAAACTAGCACAACCTGGGCATCGGTAGTCTTAGAGCTCATAGAATCTTAGGGAAATCCAATGTGCAGCCAGTTAAAAAACTTCTGTTTCAGGTTACAGTAGAGCACTCTGATCCTCAATTTCAGATAAGTTTCTTAGTCTGATCTTTGTTTTTTAAGATCTTTTTAAAAGATCACATTTTAAGATATTTTTAAAAGATCACATTCTTTTTCACTCTATACCTCCTAGAGACACTGTTAGCTAGTCTATTTGAGAGGCATCATGCTCAGACATAGCATAAATAAATGCTAGTTAGTTTATGTGAACTGATTTCAACTAAATCTATATCTAACTATAAATCTGTAACTCTGATTTCATTATTCTAGTCTGGCAAAAAAATCATGATTAAACACCAGTAAATTCTTTACAATTGGCCTCATGCTTATTTTGCGGGGATAATTTCAATAAGGATGCTTTCCCTGATGCTGGCTGCAATGGTGCAAGTAAATTACGTGAAAGCAGAACTCAAGAGTTTTGAGACATTATATTTCTGTAAAATAAGTTTTGTCTCATACAATGATGAGAAACAAAGTCCAGCCAGCATCCAAAACACGGTTGAGATCAGTAATTTCTCAGTAGTAAAACCAGAAAAGTAAAAGTTTTTTGAAACTTACTGTGCTAAAGAGATCCTGCATTTTCTGACTGTGTGCAATGTAGGGGTCATGAACTTTGAAGGGTCCACCTTCTTTCGAATAACCCTCTTCCTCTCCACCGGCTTTTCAGGTACTGGCTTTGCCAGGGCCGGTCTGGAGGTGTCTGATTGCTCATAGTCAGATGTCCTTGTTGTCGTAGTTTCATAGAATTCTGTTATTGTCTGAAAATTTGGCACGAAGTTATATCAAAATTTGACAACATTATGAAAGTAAAAACTGTAATACTATGATCTTGATATACATTATTCTAACTTCAAGTCAGATTGATATTCCTGGTGTTATTAATACTTCTTCGCATCTAAAACAGCCCAAAGCAGGAAATCACATGCTATATCCACATGAAGGCACATTATGTTACATAAGTCTGAATGCTGACTGTGTCAGATTGCCTGGAACAAAAGGTTACTTCCTACCTACTTGCAACATTGCCTTAAAACTCCATTTGCCTAAAGGAACACTTGAAGGTAGGATAAAAATAAAACAAAAATACCTCCATCATTTAAAAATCTTCTTCAACTGCATGGTAAAGTGAAAGCAACTGGGATCAGGGAACAAAATAAATGAAGACAAACAACTTGAATTCTTCACTTTAATATTAACTTTTAAATGATTCTAGGAAAAAGTTGCTTGTTCTTCAGGTGTTTAAGTATTCTGTTACATGAGACAAAGAATGATGAATTTGAAAAAATGAATCACATCAATAATACAAGTGATTACCATTCTCTTGGCTTAGTCAATTAAAGTGAACTAGAGTGCCCATTTACACTAATAAATGCTTAGGTGAACACGAATAATGATGACAACATAATGGGGTAGTTAGCTTCACGACAGTACGTGGTAGGTGGGAAATTGTTGCTTGTTACAATAGACTTTATAGTGGAAGAAACCAAGGTCCAAAGTTTGGGTCTAATCCAAAGTTTAAAAATATGTAAGAAAAGGAGATAAGCAGTTAAATTTTCAATGCATCTCACAGTAAAATTTCCTTCACAGCTTATATCATCTGTACCAAAGGAAGAGTTCCAGCATCAATTAGGAAAAAGAGAACTTAAATAATAAGGAAATTGTACATATATGACACACACCCTGATTTGTGTCAGATCACTGCTAATAGATTTCTCTCCACCCCTTACTACCGACGTATGGTTGATGGTGAGAAACTAACCAGTTTACAAAATCTACAGTTAGTTTTTATGCAGGTTTCAGGGTTAGCCATCCATATCACTATGTGTCATGCTTAAGAGAAGCAGCTCCATGCAGGAAATTAAGCATGAGAGAGATTTCAGCTTGAAAAAAAAAAAAAAGTCCCAGCTTAGAATATTTATGGAAATGACTTTCTCAGAATTCCTAATGTGCCAAACTCTAAGTAGCATTTTATTGTATCATCAAGGACAAAGGCTTGGAGGCTCCATTTCTTTTGAGCAGAGCTGGTGCCCAAGAAGTTATGACTCTACACAGTGAAACTGCTGGTTCCCACACAGATCAAGTTCAAGGCCCCACCTTTGTGGCAGAGTACGGTGCTAGCCAATCACATTATTCTAATAAACATCACCTACACCAAAAATATCACCCAAGTAATGGGGGAACCATCCCCTAGCCATTTTGGATATACTGAATAGTAAAAACAGGTAACATTCAGACGTATAATGACGGATGCTGGGCACATAGGTGAGTGACCTCCAGATTCTCCCTTTGCCAGCTTGGTGGCCCCGGGAGTCTGAGAAAGGAGAAAACTTTCTGCTTTACTGAGCATGCAGTCTGTTCAGATGTGGGCTGGATCTTACCTCCCCGGGCACCTCTTCATAGACTGTTTCCTCTGTGTAATACTATACATAGAGAACAAAGGTATCATTAGAACCGAAGCAGGAAGCACCTCTGCTTTGCCTCAGTTAAACCACTTAGTTTATTTCACTAGTCCAGTTGGTTTCCAACATTGGTGGGAAGGAAGTAGATGGCAGGGGCTGTTCATATTTTGGAACCCACTGCAACTATGTGAAACATCAGAGTAGCCACAGTGAAAGCCATCAGATTGGACAAGGAGACGCAGGGTGATGAGAAAGGTATCTGAGGATGGCTCTTTATCTGGTGGAGCTATTTTGCTTGAGAAATAGAATGTTTTCTTATGGTACTCTCAGAGTTTGCTGAGAATATAATAACAATATCTTGAGTATGTGGATTGGGCAGAGAGGAACTGTGATTAAAAAAAAAACTCACTGTTTGCTGACTAACAATAAAAAAAAAGTCAGAAACCTCACTGTGAATAAAATTTTAAAATATCATTCTCATGAAAATGATAGATCAGAAAGCATATACACATCTTAATTATCCCTATATCACCCTGCTGACTAAGTAATAAGAGTTTCTTCTGGAGTTATGAATAGGTCCCTTTTGGTAACATGAAGGTCCTAAAAGGGGGCTGCAATGAGATTCCTCATCACAAAATGTGGGGAAGTTAGGCAGCAATTTGCCACTGATGGTTCTGAGGTGCCTGCAGGCTGGATCTGAAATCAAATCTACTTTTGTACTACTTCTGACATCACTAGCAATAAATAGATGTGGATCAGAACTGGCTGACATTTTGTTTCAGATGCGTAACAAGAGTGGAATCCTGCCCCTAGCATCACCCAGCTTTCCTGGATGAACAGAAGGAAAGAATGGTTTAGGCCAAGGCATACAGAAAAGGGATAAAATGAAACCACTTGGCTCATTTTCTCAGTTAACAAAATGAGTAACATTTTATGCTTCATTTTTATTGACCACCAAAACATATACTTGGGATGGAGGGAAAAAAAAAGCATTGAAGGCAAAATTTCCCTCAGCGGCCTCCTTTCTTTTGCCCTTGGCTCAGTGGCCTCTCATCAAATTACTGAGCTATGGCCCATAGGCCACCTGCCCTGTTTCACTTGCAATAAAATTAGCATAAAGTTGCTTAATGTCTCCCACTGTTACGCTTCCTCTGCTGTACTTTTTTTTTATTTTTGAAATCTAATTTTGTCTCTGTGTCCTTACACATAGCAACAGAAACCACAGCTCTTACAGGACAGAGCACCTCTTTTATGTGCTATGTCTTCATCACATGGGAAATCCCATTTGGACGGACACTTTAGGGAATGCTGCTTGATGCTGATCTACATGGAACCAGTTTTTCTGGCCACACAAAACAGCAGTGACTTGAAAAGCAGTTTTCAACTAAAGTGAATGATTCACAACTATTTTGGATTTTCTTAGCATCCAAGTAAAAGCAGCTCTTTGGTAACCATCCAATTTTACCTTTGCTAAGCTCTCATCGTTAGTAAATATGTCAGAAAAAAGCTTACCAAAAAAGGCAACATTATCCAAATGGTTGGCATTAACTTGTAAGCCAAATCTCACTTTTTGTTTTTAGAGCTGTGCCACTAAATACATAGTATGATAGTACATCTTTGCCCTTTCCTTTCTTTCTAAGTTTGACTAGAGAATGACAGTACAACTTTATTCAGTTGTCCAAGAACCCCAGGAGAAATATTTTTATAGCTAGTTCTAGTTTTGTGAATTCTTCCCTACCTATTTCCTTAAATCTGCCACAAATCCATTCTCATGGCATCTTTTGAGGTCAGAGAGACCTTGGTTCAATTTTTTCTGGCAGAAAGTCTATTAGTTTATCACCTGCTGGTCCCAGAAACAGGGAACAATATGGCAAGGAAAAGATGCCTAAAAATAGCCTCCTCCATTTTTATGACATCTGGTTAAACCCTTCAAATCTAGCTCTAAGGGCAATTTCCAATGACCAATTAACACCATTATTTTAAGGAAGGCAAGCTATATTTAAGATGGAGGCTAAAAGGTATTCCTGGTATTACCATCATACAGAAGGCAGTTTAATTTATATGACAGTGATTATTCTGACCAGCAGGGATGTATGTAAAGTGTGCACTAGTGAAAATATTGCACACTGAAGATCTGGCCTTTGGCATTTGAGCCAGAGAGGTTGAATGTTACATTGAATGAAGGTCAGTCTGTTTTTTCCTTCATATCCTTCAATAATAAAAGCAATTGTATTTTTAGAATAAAATAAAGTTTTCTTGATATAAGTATAAACTGTCAAATAAAATGATATTCCAAAGATAGATCTTGGCATGTTCATTCAGAATCTGATTCTGGGTAACTTAAATTTCACTCTTACTAAAAAGCATAGATTTTCAAAACTGCCTCCATGTATCTTGAGCACTTAGAGATATTTTGACATGTTTAAATCATCGTTAATTGCTAATTGTTAAGGAGTTACAGATTCCATTGGCAACATATTTACATGGATGCTAAAGGCAAGAAGTGGTAAAGAAAAATCACAATATAATAAAAACTAAAATAAAATAAATATAAAGCAACATCTTTATAAATCATGTCAAATATCCCAATAACCTTGAAGGAATTTTTCAAGATGCCCACTACGGTCGTTTGTTCTTTTTCAAAATTCAAATGCAAAGGCTAGTCTTGTTCCCTTGGGTAAATAGAGTTTGTGGGAAAGTATGGCTCCAACTGTCATTTGTGAGCCACATGATTTTTACATGTTTGTATGTATGCACATATACACATGTATAAACTCTTACATATATCTCATATACATATATATATATATAACTCTGAGCGCTTAATCCATTTCACCCTAAACATAGATAATTAACTTGCTAAAGCAAGGAGTAAGTAGCTGTTTTTCCCTCTGTGGCTGTGCAAACATTAAGAAATAGGATTCACTTCTCAGAACTTTCTCTTCATTTCCTCTGTTCCTTTGGCCACAGGGGCTGGGAAGTGGGGAAGAAAGTAGTTTCAGAAGACAGTTGAAAATCCACCTTTATCCCATCTTTTTTTTTTTGGTGAATTTAAAGAAAAGCAAAAGTGGGTAACAGTGATACTCTTTCAGTTCTAATCCCACATAATTATAGTGAAATGGAACGTAAAATACCCCTTTTCTTATGCTTTAACGGTGACTCTTTGTGAAGTTATAAAAGACAACGTATTTTTCAAACGATTAATTCACCCACACAGCTTTGACTATCGCCACATAAATACACTTGTCAGAGTCAGGAGTTTTAAAAATCTTACCTCCACCACCTCCTCATATTCTTCGTCATCTGCCATTTTCCCAGAGTAGTAGTGGCACCTACAAACTTTACATATTCCACACAAACGGAAATACATTAGAATCTCTCCCCAGGACTGAAATCACCTCATAGTAGTACAAAAACAGAATTAGAGGCTAATCTGTTCTATATACTCATGTATTTTTGCAGGCTAAGTGAGAGGAGATATGTAAATTTTGGTCTAAAAAACAGGCTTCCCATTTCTCAATTCCCTCAGGAATGTGTTTCGTATTGCTACTTCTAGCTATATGATCAATCTAGTTAAAGTTGTAAAATGAAGCGGAGGTGACAGAGTGAGAGGGTTTGGAGTCAAAGGAATAGAGTATTTACATTTCCAAATACTTGGAGGAAAAAAAATACTTTCAAGCAAAATTTCAAGGAAAAATTTTAGGGAAAGTTCAACTTGGCTGTCAGAAAAAAGTTGGGAGTTTTTCCTGGTAGCGCCAAAATTCTAAGAGGGCTGCCTTAGGTCTCCATCCTGTTACACCACATTGTATGCAATAGAGCCTGTGCTTCAAATTAGAACACATAAAAATAAATCTGTCAACGGACTTGAAAAGAAAAAATAGAAACCTCAAGGCAACGGGGTTATTTTCTTCCCAAACACATTGGCTTGTACGGATTTTTCCTCTTTCGTTTCTGTAGCTCTGATCACACCTGAAAAACAGCAAATGGTTAAAGCATTGACTGAAGTTCATTCGACATGGTGGGTCTTGGGCCCAAGTTGCTAATTCAGGAAACCAGCAAAGGGATCTCCCAAGGCCGTCTTTGACGCCAGAGAGGAGGACTCTCTCTCTCTTGGTAAAAGTAGATGATGTTTTGAAGCAGCTGTCCCTTCACCCAAAGATATTTGCTTGTAAACCAATACCCCAGCTGTGGCTGGTTTTGTTAAGCTAGCAAAACTGCTGCTCCTTCTGAGTCAAATGAAGTCCGGTAGAACCAGATAAATATAGGAATGAAGGACATAGATCTTTTTCATCCTAATATATTTAGAAAAAATGAAAAACAAAGGCAAAAACATAAAAAAAAAATTCATTAGATAAGAGAGCGAAAGCCAACTCGGTCAAGCAGTAAGTTGGTTAGTATAGGACTTTAATCACACACTACATGTCAGGTATAAGTAAGACCTGAGCTGGGTCATAGGGTTATAGACTTTCCTAGTCATGTTTGCATCACTCATTTCCCCAGTTAAGACCCAGATTTGGGGAAATACCTCAAGGGAAGTTGTAAAACTTCTCCTAAAAGAATATTACAGAAAAAAAGCCATAAATTGGCCTTACCTTCAGTCTACCAAATAAATTTCCTCAGCAGCAAAGCCTCTCCCAACTCTCCCCTCCTGACAACCCCAGACAAGAGCCGATGTGGAGCATGGGCTCCGAATTATCATGTGGCCAGAGCAGCCAATCAGATCCCAAGTCGCTCAAATTTCAGAAGCTAAATATACTAAGTGATCTTCTGAAAACCACCTGTTCATCAATTCCACTAAAGGATAAAGGGTAACAAATTGCTTGCATAGAAGTATTCAAATGTAATGGAATTTTACCTAACTTCCAGCGTATGGGGTTCAAATTGAGATTTAATCTCTCATTTCCTACTGCTCTGTGTTTAATATCATATTCATGCAAAAGAACTTAGAAGAAAATCATCATGACTTTGAGGGGCTTTAACCCTCCTGTAAACTGCTTTCTTCTCACCAGTTTTCCATCTTCATGGAGATAAATAAACTCGCTCTTATACAGCTCACCTAGTGAGCCTGGTAAGTTACAGGTGTTGATATGAAAGAAATAGAGGGATAAGATCCAGAAAACATCAAGTTGGTAAAACCAATTTTAAAAAATGTGATAAAATGATGTGATAGGTGAAAATACTTCATGGTGACATTAGATAAGGTACCCACAGGACATAATTAGAGAGATTAGCTCCATCATTTTTCTATTACTAAACCAGTGAGGGGAATGCCAAGATCATACTCATTACCTTCTCCCTTTGTAAGCAAGCCTAGCTGCTAGGAATACAGAGCCTCTCTCAGATGTAACTAATTGGGTTATTGATTTCTTTTTTATTTCAGGTGACTCTGAGAGGCAAAATATGAATGCAGGTACAAAAGGGCTCAGTTTCTGAAGAGCAAGAGCAAATAAAATGGAAATCAGTAAATTATTAGAAAATAATGCTCTATTTGCAAGTCAGAGTGTAAGACACTGTATAAAAATTATCTAACAATTCTCTACCTGCAGGTGATTCTCACTGACTGATGTCTTTCCACTCCCTATTCTAAGGCAAGACTCGATAGGTCACTTGCATCTTAATGTGGTTTGAAACTAAACATATTGTTATGGGGTTTTTTTTGGGGGGTGTTAAATGTTAGGGAGAAATATCATATTTCAAACATACGTACCTCTCCCTTTTCTGTGATTCATATGGTAGTAAAATTTGAACATCATCTTTCCATCTGAATTAGTTATACCTGTTGATTTCATTTGTTTTTACAGGTTTTCTCACCAAGAAATATTTGTGTGTAATATGATCATTTACCTGGAAGCTGCAAACTAGAAGAATGGTGACTTACTATTCACCACGTGCTTTTAAAAGATGGTGTTAATTGAAAAATAATATGGGTCTTTTAAAAAAAACATATAGTGCAAAAAATACATAAAGTAAAAAATACGTATAGATTAATGTTTACCTGGAGTTATGCCCTCAAGATGAAAGAACTCCTCTATTTTTCAGGCCTATTGATGGCCTCTTCTGTGGAAGAAGAATAAACTGATACCTTGATTTATCAGTAGCTCCTTACATGCCTTTCACATAAGTGCTCAATAAATGTTAACCATTATTATTTTAAAATTATTAATACATTTTAAACATTTTGTTGGTATCTTTACTCTTTATATTAGACTGAAATGCTAACTTACTGTGAAACTTCTGAAATCAGACTGTAGTCTAAGAATTTATGAATCAGTAGGAGTTTGGCTGTAAGACTGTATGTCGTTGTTTAGTCGCTAAGTTGTGTCCAGCTCTTTAGCAACTCCACGGACTGGAGCCCACCAGGCTCCTCTGTCCATGGGATTTCCTAGGCAAGAATATCAGAGTGGGTTGCCATTTCCTTCTCCAGAGGATCTTTTCAACTCAGGGATCAAATCCACATCTCCTATATTGTCAGGTGGATTCTTAACCACTGAGCCACCAGGGGAGCCTGTAAGACTGTATAATTGGCTGCAAAACAAAGCAGGGGTACAGTTAGGTACCAATAGCAGAGCTTCAGATGATGTTTTCTGAAATACCAACGTTTAGAAGTGTCATGTCTGGAGACCATAATAGATTTTATGGAGGAGATGGCATTGTACTAGAGCTTCTGTTGTTGCAGTTTAATTATTTTAACCAAATTATATCTGCACATTATTTAAGAATCAAATAGTTTTCCAAGGCTTCTTACTAAAATCAGTGCCTCCTGTTTCCATCATTCCTCTCTTTTCCCTACCCTGGAGACCATCATTTTAACCCTTTTAGTGGAATCATTTGTTACTTATCTCTACACAGTTAACAAAAATTTCTCTATTATTCTTTTCTGATTTTTTTCAGTTATTGGTATTATCTGTCAGGTTCCTACCTTGGAAGACGAGGCTTTAATTTTCTTTTATATAAAACTCCAATCTCACTAGACACAAGCCTCATCTCCCATCTCTATACACCCAATAAGGTTTTATTTATGTAAATCAGAATTCAATGTTTACATTATTGGGATTAACCAAAGGCCATTCACAGCTAAACCCCATATATTATGATTATTTTCCTTTTCATGCCCAACAGTTAATTTTTCTGCGAGCTGATAGGTTTTGGGTTTTTTTTCCCTTTCTGTTTTTTTCTCCACTGGCTTCATTTTTATAGACAAGCAGTATCCAATACAACTTTCTGCAGTATTGGAAACATTCTAATACCACTATCAAGATGGTAGCCACTAGCCACATGTGGTTATTGAACACTCAGTACATGTCTAGCATGACTGCAGACCCAAGCTTTATATATTTTGTTTAATTTGTGCTTAAATAGCCACATGGTGGCTGGTGGCCATGGTGTTGAACAGCACAATCCTAGAGATGTTTCACTATCTCAAACTACCTGTCTAAATCTGCTCTTGTCCCCTTCAAAGACATCAAGCAGCATTTTATGTGCGCTTCTATGCTAAGCGGCTTCCATCATGTCCGACTCTTTGGGACCCTATGGATCACAGCCCGCCAGGCTCTTCTGTCCATGGGATTCTCCAGGCAAGAACACTGGAGTGGGTTGCCATGCTTTCCTCCAGGGGATCTTCTCAACCCAGAGACTGAACCTGAGTCTCCAGCATAAGCAGGTGGCATTCTTTACCACTAGTGCCACCTGAGAAAACCCAGCATTCTATAGTTATATTCATCTTAGACCTCTCAGGGAGCCATCTGTTCCATCTGGCCTAGTTTCTTCTGTAGCTGGTGCTCAGGACTTATTCTGAATCCCCTTCACTGTTATTCTGGGGATTATGTGGATTATAATATGAAAATTCTCATTCTTTTATTGAACTAATATTTGTTTTGTAAAATATAAGAGGCACTGTTCTAGGTGCTTCCACCATGCAGCAGGCATTGACTAAGCAACATGTATGCTCCACTTCTTGCTTATTAACAGAACCAAAATTTAGTTTTGGACAGAAATATGCTAATTAAAAAAATATACTCCTGTTCAATTCCTTAAATATTAGGGGAAAACTGTGACAGTTTTGCCAGTAAGATTTAAGTGCAATTCTAAAGGCTTCTGGGAAAGGTATGATTTTATTGATGAGCAGGGTCAGATTTAGCTGGCATGCGCTATTTTCCTCTTGCCATTCCTCCCTTCTCTAGACCTAGAACACAGATACAATGTCTAAGGGCAGAGCAGCCACATTGAGACTATGAGGGTATAAGTTATACACTAGGAAATGTAAAGCTAGAAGGGGCCTTAGTCTTAGTGACTTCCTTTTTATATTTCATGATTAGTTTATACTTCAATGAGTTAAATATATAATTGCACAAATAATTACATTGTGATTATTTTAAATGTTCTTGTGTATTATATCGGACAAGGCAATAGCACCCCCACTCCAGTACTCTTGCCTGGAAAATCCCATGGACCAAGGAGCCTGGTAGGCTGCAGCCCATGGGGTTGCGAAGAGTTGGACACAACTGAGCGACTTCACTTTCACTTTTCACTTTCATGCATTGGAGAAGGAAATGGCAACCCACTCCAGTGCTCTGGCCTGGAGAATCCCAGGGACGGGGGAGCCTGGTGGGCTGCCATCTATGGGGTCGCACAGAGTCAGACACGACTGAAGCGACTTAGCAGTAACAGCAGCAGTGTATTATATATTAATTTTTTTCTATTTTTCACCTTTGTCACTAATAAAGTTGGTTATCTTTTCATGTTTATTGACTATTTGTATCTTTTATTCTGTGTATTGTCAGCCCATCTCTCTCCGCCTACCCTGATTTATAGTCATTCTTAATATATTATAGACATTGACCATGTGTCTCTTCTGTATGTTGTGAATATTCTAAGTTGTTTGTGGTGTCTGTGGCAATAGAGATGTTTTAAATCCATACGCAGTCAAATCAGGAAATCCCTCTCCAGTTTTGACACTACTTAATAGGTGAATTGAATTTAAATGCCACTTTTAGTACTTCTTGAATTAAATTGGATGTCTGTTTCTAGAGTCTAGTGTTTTTTCTTGTTTCACTTTCCTCTTACTTTCTGGAGTTTTGCTTTTTACTTTTTGTGTTTGTTGTGACTTTTAATATAAACTATTATATACTATAAACTATTATATGAAAACTATATAAAACTTATGTGTGCATTAGTCACTCAGTCGTGTCCGATTCTTTGTGACCCTATGGACTGTATCCTGCCAGGCTCCTCTGTCCATGGGATTTCTCAGGCAAGGATACTGGAGTGGGTTGTCATTTCCTTCTCCCAAACTTACGTGTGAAAGTGAAAGTGAAGTCACTCAGTCGTGTCCGACTCTTTGAGACCCCATGGACTGTAACCCACCAGGCTCCTCAGTCCATGGAATTTTCTGGGCAAGAGTACTGGAGTGGGTTGCTATTTCCTTCTCCAGGAGATCTTCCCTACCCAGGGATTGAACCTGGGTCTCTCACATTGCAGGCAAACGCCTTACTGTGAGCCACCGTGTATAATTTAGCAAATTGGGTAAAGTGAACATTCATATAAATATCACTCAGGTACAAAAAGATCATCTCTGTCCTGTCCTTGAGAGTAACAATTTCCTTGCTCTTATTTTTAATTTTACCACCTCTGTATGCACTCCTAAACAATTTAGTTTTGTTTTTAAATTTTACATAATGGATTCATGCTATATGCAATTTTTATAGTATAACTTTTCATTTAACATTGTGTTTGTTGATTTTTAATTGTATAATAATATTTGTGTGTGTGCTTGTTAGTCGCTCAGTTGTGTCCTACTCTTTGTGACCCTATGGACTGTAACTCACCAGGCTCCTCTGTCTATGGTATTCTACAGGGAAAATTACTGGTGTGGGTTGCCATTCCCTTCTCCAGATAATAATGTTTACTATTGTGTAATACTTCAAATATTTTATAACATGACTCTGTCCCTATTTATCCAGTCAGCTGGTGAGGAGGAACTGAGTATTTGCAGCTTTTGTCAGTTAAGAACAAAGATGAACCTTCTTGCACAGGTGTTCTGGTACTCATAGACTATTAAATGACCAGAGTATGCATGTAGGCATGCAAATTATAGGTCAAAGAATATGCTAATCTTCAACTTTATTAAATAATGTTACCTGCTTTCCAAAGCTGGTACCAATTAATATTCTCATCAGTCACGTATGCTTTTAACCTGGCTATAGTAAGATTAAGCTTTCTAAATTTTGTCTGTCTGATGGCAATGTAATAATTTAATCTTGTTGTTCTAGTTTGCATTTTTATTACTGTTAATAAAGTTGAACTCTTTTTCATATGTCTGGTAGACATTTGGATATTTTGTTGTTTTTTGAGAAATATCTGATTAATTCTCTTACCCATTTTTCCACTGAGTTGTTGGGGATTTGCTCATTGATCTATAAGCCCTCTTGATATTGATATGAATCCTTTGATAGTTATGTGTTGTAAATATTTTCTCTTCTTTATGGTTCTTTTCATTAGTTTCACACTGACATCTGATGAACAGAAGTTCTTAATTTTCAGGTAATTAACTTAATAAGTTTCTCCACTATGACCAGTGCTTTCAACAAAAAAATCCTTCTACCATAAGATTATGAAGATATGTTCCTGTATACTCTTCCAAATACTAGGAATTTTACCTTTCAGATTTATGTTTAATCTATCTGGAAATTATTTTTGTGTATAACATGAACAAGAGATCTAATTTTACTTTTTTCCTATGGATTGCCAATTGTGTCAATTTTATTGAAAATTCTACTGTTTCCCCACTGGATAAAATTTCTCCTCTGCTATCAATCTTATCCACGTATGTATGAGTTCTTTCCAGACCCTATTCTATCTACTGGTCTACAATATCACACTGTTGTTTTTCTTAGCTTTATGATCTGTCTTGATGTCTGGAAGAACAAGTCTTCCCACCATATTATCTTTAACAGGGTTTTGGCTCTACTCATTTTAGATATTCTAAGTAAATTTTAGAAGTAGCTTATCAATTTCCCTAAAAGCAATCATTCAACTAGTCTATTTGACTCTTCCTAAGTCAGTATCACACTGTTTTAGGTCTTGTAGCTCTTTTATATGTTTTGGTATCTGTAGGGCAAGTTGCTTACAAACTTCTAGATACCCTTATCCTTTTGTTCTTTTAGAAGTTCTGAGAATAAGCTTATCCGGTTCCATGACAATTGTCCTTGGATTCTTTAATAATTGTGTTGAATTTGTAGATTTATCTTGCAAGAATTGATACTTTATGATGTAATCTTCCCATCTAGATTTTTACATCCATTAGTTTTATGGTTTTTGTTGTATAGATCTTACACATTAAATAAACTAAGCATGCATGCATGCTTAGTGGCTCGATTGTGTCCAACTCTTAGTGACCTTGTGGACTGTAGCTCGCCAGGTTCCTCTGTCCATGGGGATTCTCCAGGCAAGAATACTGGAGTGTGTTGCCATTCCCTTCCCCAGGGGATCTTCCCCACCCAGGGATCGAACACAGTTCTCCTGCATTGCAGGCAAATTCTTTACTACTGAGCCACCAGGAAAATAAGTGTATTCCTAGGCATACTAAACAGCAACCCACTCCAGTATTCTTACCTGGAAAACCCCATGGACAGAGGAAACTGGTGGGCTACAGTCCATGGAGTCATGAGTTGCGACTAAACCACCACCAGGAATATTAAAGCATTTACTTTCATTGTGACTTCAATTTTGTATAGACTTTCTGGTAGACACTATGTATCAAGTCCCTCTTTTTATTCCTATTATTGATTTATCATTTATTTTCTTTAATACCTTTTTAATAAAACTTATTAGGATTTGAGGAAAGGTAGAAATAAATGTCTGTGCTCAGTCTCAGCTGTCTTGAAGCCAAGGCATGGACACAGCAATTTTGAGTGAATTTTGGATAGCACTTCAGAGCCAGAAATGATAGGAGGAAGAGCATTAGTAGATAGTATGAACAACCACATAGGGATGGGAGAGTGTATGACGTGTTCAGGGAATGAAGATTAACGTGATTTAGGTCAGGTAAGGTATATGCAGGCTTCCTTGGTGGCTCAGATGGTAAAGCGTCTGCCTACAGTGAGAGACCTGGGTTCGATCCCTGGGTCTGGAAGATCCTCTGGAGAAGGCAATGGCACCCAACTCCAGTACTCTTGCCTGGAAAATCCCATGGACGGAGGAGCCTGGTAGGCTACAGTCTATGGGGTCGCAAAGAGTCGGACACGACTGAGTGACTTCACTTCACTTCCTCAAGGTATATGTAGAGAAGTAATGGAACACTCTAAAATAGCAGTTACACTGTGAAGGACCCTGAATGCCCAGCTAAGCAGTAGAAAAATGGAATGCTCCAACATCATATTGCTATTCTCTTCTACACAGTGTAGAGCTTTAAGTTAGTCAGACAGTAGTTAAATAAATATACATCTGAAACACATTACATATACAATTAAACACATTCAACTGTGAAACATGCAAATTCAACAACATAGCAGGATACATAGGTATGAAATGGAGCTTTCTCAAATTATCAAAACTCCCAGTTGTTATTTGCTTTTCAAAAGCCATGTCAGACACTAAATTTCAGCAATATTGCCTACTCGCCCTTCTAAATTCTCCCATCTCCTCTTACTGAGTTTTCCTGCAATCAGAACCCATGAAAAACACATAAACATGGAAGAGGGAAATTTTTAAATGTTAACTTACCTTCTGGCCCACTTCTGGGTTCTTTCTCTCCTGTCCCTGCTTTCTAGGAGGACTTGGACATGGGTTTATTTTTCAAGTGAACTCTCCATTAAGTTTCCTTTTTCTAGAGTCTTGACTTTGAAGCAGCATGTCTCTGAATCTCTGCACTGAACTGAGAACAGCCACGGGCTTTCTTTGTTTTTCCTTGGGTGCTTCTCTCTCCACAGCCTACCCCAAATTGTCCTTTCAACCCACTACCCATGGTTATTCAATTGTTATGAAGTAAATCAACAGAATTTACAATTTACTGCCCATTCCCAACCAAACTTTGCCAATGGATGAGTGTCAAAAAAATGTCAGCCTTAAATTGTTGACATTCCTAAAGTTTCCAACTTGAGATATAAAGATATTAATAAAATAACAAAGCTGGTTTTCTTGTGAACTTACTCCATAGGCAATACCTCCAACTCTTGCCCTCATACACAAACATATGTGTACGTGTGTGTGAATCCTTTCACCCATATATAAGTATGTGTGTGTATCAAATACTAGTTTGAATATACGTCATTACATTGTTCTTAAAAGTAAGATCTAGTGTTCAAAAATTATTCATTATATATATTTGTGTATATGTAAATCTAAAAGAGAGGCAGCCATAGAATTTACAATAGGAGCGCATAGCTTAAATGACAATTTTTAAAATTAAATACACATTTCCATGTATTAGTTTTCATATTTATTGGTCTTAGGGGAGGTAGCCGCTGTATCACTTTCTAGTTAGCAAGAAAAGACTGTGAAGGAGGTGGGATTTTATGAGGTCCTGTGTATGCCAAACCAATCCACCTAAGCCATTCTTAGACAATGACTTTTTTTAATCTTTAAAAAAAAAAAAAAGTTAACCAGTTCCTAATGCTCTTTGAGTTATAAGCAGTCCAGGACTGCATAACTCACTTGACAGAGTTTGAACCAATATCTAACTCACCTGTCTGTCACTGTCAGTGGGATCAGGACAGTTCATTTTTCAAGAAGGAAAGTGAAGAGGAGAGAGTTCGCCAGTAATGTTTTTATGAGCACTCACATAGCATTGGAAGTTGGATGTTTGACAATATAGAAAATATGGGCAGATAAACAGTGGACAATAGTGGGCCAATTGATTCTCAAGTGCAGTGTAGTTCCAGGAAGACCCCAAAATACAGGTCTGTTCCTGCAATCCAGTTCATCATGGGATGGGCAATCTATCTGACCTATTGAACACAGGTTTTCTGGAGGTCACAGGAAAACAGAGTTGATTCTATCTTCTTCAGTGACTTAAGATATTCTTTAGGGAGGACAAGGGTAGCACTATGGATCCTGAATTAAACAAACAATCTCAGATCCAAACTGCAGCCTAAATAGCTGCACTCCTGGAATCATCATTTCAGTAGACAGCTGCCTAAAGTGGGCATAATTGGTACTTGGTTACTCTTGAGAATATTTTTTTTCCCAAAATGGAAGCTTGTACTATAGAACCTCTCTATGACTTCCTTTTCTTAAAAGTAACTGAGAAAATTGGGACTGGTCTTTCCCCATAGAAGTTCTTGAGAATCATTAGCCTTACACGTTGGTCCATGGAAAGAGGGTTCCATTGTCAAGAAGTATGGGAAGTGCTGAGCTTTCTAACCCCTCAGTGCGATTTGCAGGCACATTCAGTTGTAATGGCTCTAAGAAATGGCCTCCAAGGAAAAGAAATCTACTGGTTTCTTTGGTTTTACCTTGGATGTCTGAAAATTATTTGACCCAGAACACTATATTTAATTTTGTCCCATTGAATATACTTTGCAGATCCTGACATTAAGACTTGTCCAGTGTGGCAATTCCAGATTTGCCTCAGTCTAAACAAACCCTGGGGACCAGCACAGAAAAAAACCGGCTCCCAGGGCTGGGAAGAGAGAGTTGGTTTACTGACCTTCGCATCTCTGACCTGCATGCAGTTTAATTGAGAACTAACAGTATTACTCCTGGAAATCCTCCCCCTGCTTCAGGGCTCATTTTCTTTATCTGTAACATGAGTGAGCTCTATGACCCTTTCAGTTCTGTCACTGCATAAAATACCTTCCTATGTGTGAGGTTCACTTTAGAACTTGACCTCTCCACTGCTCCTTGGGCTGCTGAGTGACAGACAACACAGCTAATCTTCCATAAATAGATGTTCCACATCTTGGGTCTCAGGATAAATTTATAGCTGAAGACTGACACATAGTAACTTTCAAACGAGACCAATTTGAACTCCACGAGAAAACATTTTACACTATTTAAAAAACATTATATTATAAAGCAGTAGTATATTTTTAATTTAACAAGTATGAAAGCACAGTCCTAACTTTTATTTAAAAATAAAAAATGTTTAGAATTAACCAATACTTACCAAGCAATTTCTCCAGACAGGTCAATGACCAAGGGAATTTCAATGCACCTTAGAGCTATCCCAGGAGCCACTAGGGTTAAATATGACTTTTTAACCTAGAAAACTTCTATTTGTTTTCTCCTGTTCTTTATGAAGGGTTCCCCGGATAGCTCAGTTGGTAAAGAATCTGCCTGCAATTCAGGAGACCCCGGTTCGATTTCTGGGTCAGGAAGATCTGCTGGAGAAGGGATAGGATACCCATTCTAGTATTCTTGGGCATCCCTCATGGCTCAGCTGGTAAAGAATCTGCCTGCAATATGGGAGACCTGGGTTTGGTCCCTGGGTTGGGAAGATCCCCCGGAGAAGGGAATAGCTACCCACTCCAGAAACCAATAAAAGATTTTTCAGCGTGATTAGTATATTTCTTGACTGGTTACAGGTATGCCTCATTCAACCATCATAGGGGTTTAACAACTAGCAGAAACATTTGTTTCTCTACTATTTTGCTTAATTCTGAATGGTGACAAAAGGGTCTAAACACCAACTGATCTAAAAATGAATCTAAGGTGGCAGAGGCTGAGAGGGAGCAATCAGTTCAGTTCAGTTCAGTCGCTCAGTCGTGTCCAGCTCTTTGCGACCCCATGAATCGCAGCACGCCAGGCCTCCCTGTTCATTACCATCTCTCAGAGTTCACTCAGACTCACATCCATCGAGTCCGTGATGCCAATCAGCCATCCATCCTCGGTCGTCCCCTTCTCCTCCTGCCCCCAATCCCTCCCACCATCAGAGTCTTTTCCAATGAGTCAATTCTTCGCATGAGGTGGCCAAAGTACTGGGGTTTCAGCTTTAGCATCTTTCCTTCCAAAGAAATCCCAGGGCTGATCTCGTTCGGAATGGACTGGTTGGATCTCCTTGCAGTCCAAGGGACTCTCAAGTCTTCTCCAACACCACAGTTGAAAAGCATCAATTCTTCTGCGCTTAGCCTTCTTCACAGTCCAACTCTCACATCCATACATGACCACTGGAAAAACCATAGCCTTGACTAGACGGACCTTAGTTGGCAAAGTAATGTCTCTGCTTTTGAATATACTATCTAGGTTGGTCATAACTTTTCTTCTAAGGAGTAAGCGTCTTCTAATTTCATGGCTGCAGTCACCATCTGCAGTGATTTTGGAGCCCCCAAAATAAAGTCTGACACTGTTTCCACTGTTTCCCAATCTATTTCCCATGAAGTGATGGGACCAGATGCCATGATCTTCGTTTTTCTGAATGTTGAGCTTTAAACCAACTTTTTCACTCTCCTCTTTCACTTTCATCAAGAGGCTTTTAGTTCCTCTTCACTTTCTGCCATAAGGGTGGTGTCATCTGCATATCTGAGGTCATTGATATTTTTCCCAGCAATCTTGATTCCAGCTTGTGTTTCTTCCAGTCCAGCGTTTCTCATGATGTAACTCTGCATACAAGTCAAATAAGCAGGGTGACAATATACAGCCTTGACGTCCTCCTTTTCCTATTTGGAACTAGTCTGTTGTTCCATGTCCAGTTCTAACTGCTGCTTCCTGACCTGCATACACATTTCTCAAGAGGCTGGTTAGGTGGTCTGGTATTCTCATCTCTTTCAGAATTTTCCAGTTTATTGTGATCCACACAGTCAAAAGCTTTGGCATAGTCAATAAAGCAGAAATAGATGTTTTTCTGGAACTCTCTTGCTTTTTCCATGATCCAGCGGATGTTGGCAATTTGATCTCCGATTCCTCTGCCTTTTCTAAAACCAGCTTGAACATCAGGGAGCAATAGTAAAGTTCAAATCTAATTTAGGTGTCCAGGAAAACATTGCTTTCAAGGAAAAAATACTTAAAGAAATATTGCTTAATTTTAAGTCATGGTATTTCCAGTAAGAACCTATGAGATAATAAACTGCTGCTGCTGCTGCTAAGTCACTTCAGTCGTGTCCGACTCTGTGCGACCCCAGAGATAGCAGCCCACCAGGCTCCCCCCGTCCCTGGGATTCTCCAGGCAAGAACACTGCAGTGGGTTGCCATTTCCTTCTCCAATGCATCAAAGTGAAAAGTGAAAGTGAAGTCGCTCAGTCGTGTCCGACTCCTAGCAACTCCAAGGACTGCAGCCTTCCAGGCTCCTCTGTCCATGGGATTTTCCAGGCAAGAGTACTTGAGTGGGTTGCCATTGCCTTCTCCAGAGATACTAAACCAGCAATGTATTAATTTCAAGTTGAGTATCCAAAATAAAACTCTAATCCCATTAGCAGTTTGGAACTTGCTTTGTGAAATAAGCAAAAAATAGTTCTACAGATAAGGAGTAAGTCAAGTAGGTCAAGTCCTATACACAGGGAATAGGTAGAGACCGTTAGGTTTAAAATGCACAATTCCCAGAGGCTAAATACCTGGCATCCATAGAAAGACAAAGGAATCCTTCCGGACCTCACCTCAGTTCACCTTCCTGACTTTCTCTTTATCCAGATGCACAAAATGTAAATAAACACCAAATTATAAAGCTGATTGTTGTTTTGTCATGTCACCTAAAAACCCAGACTGGGGGCCTCATCAGACACCATTTTGGGCTTTCAGCTCAAGAAAACCTACAGGTGGTGTTTTATCAAGGTACGATCTGTCCCTGGCCCTCTGGACATATTCCATCATTTCTAAAGCCTAATCTGCATCTCTGTCCCTGAGGCTCTTTTCCTCAGGCTTAGAGGAAGCTAGCCCAGCAAGTTGCAGACCTAAGTGAAGAGAAATTAGCATACCACACCAGTCACCATCTACCACACTCAATTGTGACTGTCAGGAGATTTTGTATTAATACCCCAGTTCACTCCCACCTTGATAGGAATAATTCTGTTTTGCTCTGATTCCAGGTTCCCTGTGGCTTAACAGTTCTGCCTTCCCTTCCTTGTATTACACGCCTTCCTCTACTGGAGTTGTTTGCACTTCTTAAATTGTTGTTTAGTTGTGTCTGAACTCTTTGCAACCCCATGGACTGCAGCACACCAGGCCTCCCTGTCCTCCACTATCTCTCAGTGTTCGCTCAAATTCATGTCCATTGAGTTGGTGATGCTATCTAACCATCTCATCCTCTGCCTCCCTCTTCTGCGCTCAACTTTCCCAGCATCAGGGTCTTTTTCAGTGAGTTGGCTCTTCACATCAGGTGGCCAAAGTATCGGAGCTTCAGCTTCAGCATCAGTCCTTCCAATGAACATTCAGGGTTGATTTCTTTTAGGATTGACTGGTTTCATCACCACTTAAGTACTTTCACTTAAATCCATCTTCAGTGTCTGCACCTGGGAAAATCCACATTAAGACATTAGTATATCCATTTCACAATGAGAAGGGGAAGTTCTCTAAAATGTTATATGTACTGCAAAGGCGCATCTCTGTCCAGGAAAACCTCTTCCATCATGCTCAAGCTCTCCAGAGGCCACTCTAGTGAGCTCTTATGATTGCCTTGCCTGTGCCTTTGACCCCTCCCCAAAACGTCCCCTCCATCTTCTCAGCTAATTTATGTCTATATCTTTTCTGGAAGCTACATCAAAATATAACTACTGGGACATCCTGGTGGTCCAGTGGTTGGGACTCTACACTCCCAACCCCTGGGAACTAAGATCCTGCATGCTACAGCTAAGTAAAAAAGTGACTATCCCATTCTCTAGGATAGTTTCCAAGGTGTGGTCCCAGGACTAGCAGTATTAGGATCACCTGGGAACTAGCTAGAAACACACATTCTTGAGTCCCTACCCTAGGCTATTGAATTAGATTCTCTTGGGTAGTGGCCCAGTATCTCTATTGTAACAAACCCTCCAAGAGATTCTGCTGCTTGATAAACTTTGAGAACTACTGCTCTCAGAAGTATTTCCTGCCACCCACAATCTAACTGTAAAAACCTCCAACTCCAGTTCCCTGCCCTCTTCCACAATTTTTCAAACTCTCTTGCTGCCTCCTCAATCTCTCTCATATGGACCTCTTTTCTCCTTCTCCAATGTGACTGGTTTAATTCAGGCCAATCCACATTTCTCTTTTGAATTATCAATGCACTCCCTCAGCTGGTCTCCCTGAATATGTTTCTCCCATCTATTCTCCATCAGCCCTTAGGTGTGTGTGTCTAAAATGCAAAACTGTTGTGTCCCTTCTAGTGCTTCAAATATTTTCATTGCTGTCTGTCATCTAAAGGTAAGTTTATGACCCAAGGCCATTGGTGATCTGGATCCTTTTCCTGGATTTCAGACACACCAAAGTACCTACAACTTACCTCCCCATTCACTCCCTCAAGCAGTGGCTGAACCACCTCTATGACAGGTGCATTCTTTAAGATCTTAAAGACCCTGCTAGTGCTCCTCCTTAAACAAGTTGTTCAGTTCAGTTCAGCCATTCAGTCATGTCTGACTCTTTGCGACCCCATGGACTGCAGCATGCTAGGCTTCCCTATTCATCACCAGCTCCTGGAACTTGCTCAAACTCATGTCCATCGAGTTGGTGATGCCATCCAACCATCTCATCTTGTCATCCACTTCTCCCCTTGCCTTCAATCTTTCCCAACATCAAACCACCCTTCAACTCAATCTCTGCTGCAGGGATGAAGAGAGGAGAGAGAGAGGGGCCAACGCTTGATTTTTTTTTTCCCCTCACATTTTCACTTTTGCTTTAGGTAGGTCTTACCTCTCAGGGACCAGTGAGGGCACTTGGCTTCTAGCCCATTTTGCATTCACTATCTTTGGCTCTAGGGTTTCTTTTGTCTCTAAACTCTTTGAGATGAATTCCTCCTCTGTAAACTAGAGACACATGCTTGCTTTGTGTAAAACATGGGGCTGGTTGAGGCTCAAATGAGAAAACATTTATAAAGTTTGTAAACTCTGAAGTACGAGACAAAAGTAAGGTATCACTGTCAAATAATTGTAACAATTACACTAGCCAACATTTAATGGACATTAATTATTTGCCAGGATTCATCTGAGCATAAAGTGCACCATTTGCTTTTATCTCTTTAATGACCCATGAGTAACACACTATGATAATTCCATTTTACATAAGAGGAAACTGAGGCAGCAGAAATTACAGATAACTTGCCCAACATTACTTAGAAGTAATGGAGCCAGGATTCAGACCCAGGTACTGTCAGCTCAGAGCCCAGTTTCTTAACTCCTCCTATATGCTACTTCTTTATGGGCATGTCCGTGACTGTAGGGATGTGACATTATTCAAAGGGCCTGACATATTCTAGCACAGGCCAGTTAAACTCACTGTACAGGGATCAACCTATGGCTCTATCTTCCATCCATCCATATACCTACTCACTGGTCATTCATTCACTGTCTTCCATTGGTGGCTGGAGTGGTGAAGGGTTGTATTCCTTGGGTCAGAGCACCTGAGTACAAAGACACTACAGTGTGACCCTGAGCAAGTAACCTACCCGCTTTGCACCCTGGGTTACTTTCCTGTAAAATGGGGAAGACATTTGTACTGGCCTCAAAATTTTGTGCAGATTAAGTGAAAGAATTTATGTAAAAAGTTGAGTACTGTGCCTAATCTATGATAAGTATTCAATCAGTGTTGGTTATTATTATTATCATTTCTCTGGGGGCAGTAGCCATGTGGTCAGGCAAAGCAATATTCTCTACCAAAATGTGAAGAATGCATTATGGGAGCCATCACATGTCTCCAGAGAACGCTTGCAGTACTGAGAAAATTGTCTTGAGCCCTTGAGCTGCCTTTGGGTCAACAGACAAGAACAAACAGGCTTAAGACCTGGGGTCAGTACAGTACTGAATGTGGCGCTCACTGCTGCAAATAGCAGCCTCCTGCAGGCTGGACAGAATGTGTCCACCCTCTGGCGAGGAGCAGGCAGGGTGCAGATGAGAGCGGGCAGGAGACAGCAGGCACTGCTCTGAGTCAGGGGCATGAGGGTGTGAGGAAAGCTAAGCCAGAGCGAATGCAGTGTGTGTTGGCTCAGTGGGCAGAAGGGAAGAAAACCAAGTGCATTTCAATCAAAAGTGGCTTCTTTCTGAGGTGGGGGTGGGGGCTGTGCTATCTGTGTGGCCCAGTCTCACTTTCACAAAGGATTTCAAGAAGAGGCCTCTGAACTTAAGTTTAATAAGGTAACCAATAGCTGACCAAGATAAACCAACAGGATTAAAATGAGTCACTGTTCATTGGGGAACTGAAAACTTGGATCCCACTTCTTAGAGTACACTGTAAATTAAGATTTTGAAGTTAAGTCCTACAGTTGTCTTGTGAATAACATAATTATATTGCACTCTGTTTCTGTGTTATAAGTTAATCTGTTGATTGAAAACATTCAAAGTATCCCACAATATTGATAATCTTGCAGCCCTGCTGCAATGCTTTAAAAGTTGTTTTTTTAAATAGATCATGAATCTCTAGAGTGAAAGTGGAACAGACCAGGCACTGAGTCTCCTGAAGCCTTATATTACTTTTACAAAATGAACCTCAGGATGTTATGGATTTGTGTGTCTCCTAGCCCCCATCCCCCAACAAGGGTAAATTGACCTTCTAATCCCCCAGGATCTGAGACTATGACCTCGTGTGGAAGCAGGGTTGTTGAAGATGTGACTAATGAAGTGAGGTTGTAATGGAGCAGCACAGATATTTAAATAGTGTGACTGGTGTCCTCATAAAAAGATGAGCAACACAGAGGAGAGTGCTATGTGCAGAGACAGAATCACAAAGGAGAAAATGACCACACGAAGGTGGAGGCAGAGACTGGAGCCAGTGCCTACAAGTTGCTCGATAAGCCGAGGATTACCTGCAAACACCAGCAGCAAGAAGAGGCGAGACTGGATTCTCCACTACAGTTTTGTGAGGGAGCCTGGTCCTGCCAACACCTTGATTTCAGTCTTGCAGCCTCAAGAACTGTAAGACAGGTAAATTTCTGTTATTTTAAGATGCTCAATTTGAGGGACTTTGTTACTACAGCCCTAGGAAACTATTACACAAGATTACATCTTCCCTCTATTTTCACAGACTCTGGGCCAGGCATCTGTTAAAACAGGGTCCCAAGTGTTGCTTTACGTTTGTCTTCTCTCACTAGGCTATAAGCAGGAGCTTATTCATCTTTAACTCAGCACGTAATAGTTGTTCGATAAATGCATATTTAATTGAATGAATGATTCTTAAAAGAGCCTCTGGGATTCACCGTGGCTGCTGGCCCACCTTCAGCCTTCAGCCCTTGAATACTGAACTATTTTCCAGATTAACAGGTATACAAAGGTGTCAGGGATGAGAAACCAGGGCAGCAGCAAATGGCCCTGGAGGACACTATAGGATCTGATCCACTAAGTTGGCCACATAGCCTTAATCTCAGATTCGCTCCTTACCTCTGACCAGCCTCCAGCCCCACACGTTTGGGTCTTTTTAAAAGTAAGTTGATTTGCCCGGGAAGCAACTCCTTGATATTAAAAATGAGTATCACTTCAATGTTCAGTGCACATGTAGGAGATATTAGCTGTATCTGATACTTTTCCTTCTCCATTTATTATGCATGCACATATGAACACACACACACAAGTACATGTGTGTGTGTAGCTGTGTGTTTAAGTTTCTGATAACAGCCTTTGAATTGATATTCAATGACCTTTACAACTAGGCCACTACTGTATACACAACCATTTGGTTGAAAATAGTCATGTTATCATTAACCATGTCAGTTCTGGAAAGATGAAATATGTAACAAAAGGAAAAGAAACAGTAAAACAAAAAGCAACCCATTAAAGGTTATTTGTTTTCAGAAGTATTGGACATTTTGAGTTCTTCAAAATTATAACTTCAAAGACACCCAATCTGTACTGGAAAAAGTTGTATTTTGTTATTTACCCCAGATGCAAATTGAGTTATTTCTAACAGAACTGTCGTGACTTGAACACCAGAACCATCCAGGCAACCTCAATAGTTGCCCAGAGGATCAGATGGGAAAGAGAATGACTGTGTGCGCACCATCTGTTCGCCATATGCCTGAGAAAAAAATTCAGAAAATCCGTGTTCTCAGGGCCCCTGGCTTTGGAATCAATCACCTGCAGGAGAACTGCCTCCTGGCACTGGTTACGCTGGCCATGCTGCAGTAAACACATCTGACGATCAGTGCTCAGAACCTTGCTTCTGAGCACTGGAGACACACAGTGGGACACACAGTGCCAGAGAGAACGCTGGCCCATTGCCGGTACATCTTCACACGGCTTTTTTTTTTTTCCCCACACACCTTTAGATGTGATGGTTGGCTACCATGGACCTTCCTTTCTCTGAATCCATACTCTGGCCTACCTGTCAAGCAATGTGAAATCCAGTAGTTTGCCAGAGGGTTAACAGAGACTGTGCTTTTTAAACTGTGGTATGTTACTCAAAATTAGCAATTAATACAGAACATACTTTTTGAACATTTAAAAATATTCTTGGGACCCTAGTGGTTGGAAGGAGTTTTCTTGGGGTTGCTCCAGGAATAGCCAACACAGAATTTCTCCATATCCCCCTCTCCTTTACGTGTTTGAATTTTGCTCCTGATAAGCAAGCCAGATTTTTTTTTTTAATTTGAATGTATTATAGTAGCTACTCAGTAAATAGTTATTGAATGACCCAAAAGATTCAAAATATATGTACTTAGTGAATTTTGGATTAACAAATGTTAAATAATGTCACTGCTTAAGAATGCAAACCAGACTAAAATGATCTAGTCAACGAAATCTATAGGAATGACACATAGGTGATGATCTTCCTCTTGGTACCTCTTTATCGGTATTTCATGCACCATCAACTAGTCCTCTTGGGGATGACAGAGGGAACTCAGAGGTCTTGAAATCCTTTTACAACTTTTAGCAGCTTCATAGAAACAGATCAACCAACCAACCAACCAAATAAGAGTGGATATATATATATATATATAGCTGATTCACTTTGCTGTACACGTAAAACTAACACTACATTGCAAATAAACTATATTCCAATAAAAATTAAAAAAAAAAAAAGCAAACTCATCAACTACATGTGGTTGAAACCATAGAGGGCCCTGGGGCTGTGTGGGAGATACCAGGACCCTGCACAGAGATCTTGGTCAATATGTTACATTTCCTATCACCACTAGCTCAGTGGATCCCCTCTTTGAGATGCAACCTCACCACTACCCAGAGGCCAGACATGTCCTCAACAGCATCTCTCCTCTGCTAGGGGACAATGGGAAGGTCTGGCAACCTGAGCACTAGTGGAAGCCTTTGAGGCTGAAGTTCTGAAAGTTTCCTCTGCTTTTTGGCCACATGGGTTTCTGAACGTGCAGCTGTGCCTATTTTTTAAATTTTTAAAATTAAAAAGTATCAATTTTATTATTTTTAACATTCAAATGAATACACATACACACATGTAACCAGGGGATATAGTCAATGAAGATGACATCCATAAGCTCATGAACCTAGCTGTGCTGGAGACACTGCTGGACCAGCAAGTATGATTCTGCCCCCTCAGTCAAAGCATGCATCCAATGAACATCTGCTGAGTGACAATTAATGTGCTAGGCTTCCCTGGTGCCGCGAGTGATACAGAACCCCACTGCCAGTGCAGGAGATGTAAGAGACACCAGTTCAATCACTGGGTCGGGAAGATCCCCTGCAAGAGGCATGGCAACCCACTCCAGTATTCTTGCCTAGTGAACCCCATGGACAGAGGAGCCTGGTGGGGCTCAAAGAGTCAGACAGTCCATAGGGTCACAAAGAGTCAGACACAGCTGAGTGACTTAGCACACATGCACGCAATCAATGTGCTAGGAATGTGGATATGTGGATTTGGCGATGACTCAAAAGACAAGGTCTCTGTCCTCTTAAATTTACATTCTGGCAAGGAAGACAGACTGCACACAGTGCACAGATCAAAGTTGTAACAGGCAAGGGGAGAGCAGCGAGGCAAGCTGCTGGTCTGGAGAGCAGTGGAAGTTCTGTGATAAGGTGAAGTTGGAGCCCAGCTCTCAGTGAAATAAGAGAGCCACATGAATGTCTGAGGGAGACCATTCCAAGCAGCTGCTGCTGCTAAGTCGCTTCAGTCGTGTCTGACTCTGTGCGACCCCATTGATGGCAGCCCACCAGGCTCCCCCATCCCTGGGATTCTCCAGGCAAGAACACTGGAGTGGGTTGCCATTTCCTTCTCCAATGTATGAAAGTGAAAAGTCAAAGTGAAGTCGCTCAGTCGTGTCCGACTCTTCGCGACCCCATGGACTGCATCCCACCAGGCTCCTCTGTCCATGGGATTTTCCAGGCAAGAGTGCTGGAGTGGGGTGCCTTTGCCTTCTCTGATTCCAAGCAAAGGAAGCAGCAAATACTAAGGTCCTGAGGGAGGAATATGCCTGACCTATTCAAGCAAGAGTGGAGCCAAGGAAGCAGGAAGAGATTGATGGGGGAGATTAGCAAGGAGCGGTTCATGTTAGGGTCAGATCCCATGGGGCCTTATTATGCTTTTGGTAGGTTCTGAGTCAGGGAGTGACAGCCATGTACACTGAACCACACGGATAATCCTGGAAAGGGCATTAGTTCTGACAATTGGGTGTCCTTGGCAGATTTCTCAGGGGTAGCCAGAGAGTCAGCAATCCCTGTAGAAAATGAGTTCTGATCCCAGTATCTCGGACTGTTGTCATTGTTCAGTCACTAAATTGTGTCCGACTCTTTGTGACCCCCATGGACTGCAGCATGCCAGGCTCCTCTGTCCTCCACAATCTCTCAGAGTTTGCTCCGATTCATGCCCACGCTATCCAACCATCTCATCCTCTGCCGCCTGCTCCTCCTTTAAGTCTTCAATCTTTCCCAGCATCAGGGTCTCTTCCAGTGAGTTGGCTCTTTGCATCAGGTGGCCAGACTACTGGAACTTCAGCTTCAGCATCAGTCCTTCCAATGAATATTTGGGGTTGACTTCCTTTAGGAATGACTGGTTTGATCTCCTTGCAGTGCAAGTGGGACTCTCTTGCCAGGAGAACCCCATGAACAGTATGAAAAGGCAAAAAAGTTATCTTAGATCCCATGGGGCTAATTCAAGAGTGGGAATCACCCTACCCACTGTTTCTCTCCTTCTTCCTGCTTCCCACCCTCAGGAGCTGTTCCTCCTCAGTAGACTTTTGGGAAAGGTAAACTAGGGAGAGGATATAAAATGCAAAATCCAAGTCATCCAATTTGAATCTTTCAACTTGGTCCAAGCATAGGGAAAGAAGGGTGAACAAATATCTGATCTGAGGTCTGGGAGGTAGCTGATCCATGTCCATCAGTAGTATCTGTCCTTTTGCTTTAGCTTCATGAATCCAGGCCCATGCTGGCCCTTTTTATTTATCAGTTTATTTTATTATTTCTTTTGTTTATTTTAGAGGGCTTACCCCTCTGAAAAGATGTACACATATATATCAGCCCACACAGCCACGCACCCTAGAGACACTGAGGCCAGGAGAGCAGTGGTTTTCGTTCTTTGCTTTCAAAAAATTTTATTGAAATAATGACTGAGGGTACTATGGGAACAATTTATCTACAACATGTAATTATTCAGCTTAGAAAATATTTTTAAAAGTAAGCTAAGAGACAAAAAATAGGCATTGCCATCAACTGCATCTGTGTTCTCACAGAAAATACAACAGAAAAGGGAAAAGTGGAAGATGACAGGGCTTCTCTCGTCATATCAAACAGTGAACTCAGACTTTGAAAATACAAGACGAACCAGAAGGCATACCCTTTCCAGCCTCCTGCCTGCACTCATCAACTTCACAAGTTTTCCCAGGGGCCCTACCAGGCCTACTAACCTCCCGCCTCCCCCGCAACCTCCTTGTCTCACCTCTACCACCTCTCACCTCTCTGCACCACCAGAGATGGCGGGGAGCTGGGGAAAGCAACCCAGTTAGCAGCAGAGCCCAGGGCTAGAAGTCCAGGGGTCCAAATTCTCCTACCAACCCCGCTGCCTTTGATTCACTCATAGTCTCTCTTCCTTATAATGAACCACAATGGAAAACTCAATGACATTCAGTAAGTTACTTCCTGCTTCAACATTCAAAGTTCAGGCCAAGAAAGGAAGTAAGTTTAGAGCTACTGAGTAAATACTGGTGCTAAAGCCAACAAGGCAGTGATTCCTACCAAATGCGACCAATGAAGACACTGGCCATCAGAAGAAGGAAGGAACATGGCTGTTTACCCGCAGTGCTGGTGCCAGAAAGCTCTCCCCACGTGTGTGGCTGGGCTCCCTCGCTGACCTGCCTGCTTCAGACTCTGAGTCTCATTTTGAGTGTCCCCAGCACTGTGATGTCCCAGGGCCATAGTGAGCTAGTCTCACATTCTTCATCGCCATGCACTGTCCCTCATCAGTATTGTGGCAATAGCCCTACTTTTGATTTGGGGTTCAGGGCATGTGGGCTGAGGCAGAGAGGTGCTTTCTGGAGTGATGGCTCATCCACATATCCATCCTTTGAGGGTTCCATGGACTGAGGGAAACTCTAAGCCACTCACCTTTCCTAGGAGTTGCTCTCATCCCCCCTCGTGTGTCAACTCACAGGCAACAGGAAGAGCAGGTGGCTGTTCCAAGCTAGAGATCACTGGGCAAGACCACCCTTGAGACTAACAAGCCAACCTGGCACTGAGCAAATGTGGGCTCGGAGGTGTACATTCAAGCACCAGAGTGAACCAGCCAGCCAGGCCTGGAGTGGTCACCTCACTTGTCTTTTCTGCTTCCTCCTGGCAACACACACATCAGACATACAGACACACACAGACATACAGACACACACACACACACACACACACGCGTTTTATTTTTTGATCAGCGGTAGGTAACCTCAGGGTTGGAACTTAGTAACAGGGTCACAGGTTAATGTGCATCGAGGGATTAGGGACAATCTGAGCAGCTCCAAATGGTGGAATGAGACTCAATGGAGGGTGAGGCAGGTCACAGAGGTAGACTGGGGGTTAACATGGACAGGCATTCTTATAACCAGAGCTGTCCGACAAAGGGGCAGCCTGCTTGGTTAAGGTGATGATAGTTGCTGTAACTCAAAGGGTACAAGAAGATGGCTGCAAAGCCTCTGATTTGGGATGCTGGGGGAGGCCTCAGCATGCTGCAGTCCTTCTGATTCTATGACTCTTAAGAGATCTCGAAATAGTTCACTTACTGTCAACTTACATTGAATCATTTTGCTGAATCACCACTTCCTAAAGTCATTATGACTCAGATAGGGTTTATAAGCAAAACTTTTCTCTATATATCCCCAAAGTGCTCAGTTTGAATCTATAAGAAAGAAGATAAATTTATAAACTGGGGGTTTATTTTTGCCTTTCAGAGATAACTTACATATATTTCTCACATTTTAATTCTCTCCTATAATGTATTTTTTAAAAAAGTTACTATGGACAGCATGCTTAGACACCCTCAAATGTACTCAAAACCTAGGGAGTCAAAAATTGATGTCCCAGCTCTCTGAACTAGCCAGATAAATACTCTCATTAGCCTAAAACTCTCTGCTCAGCACTCCATACTCATCTTACACTTGTCTGGGGTGACAGAAAGAACTCACTAAACTTCTGAAAGAAGGAAGGAAATATTTGCCATTTCTATTGGTAACCTGTTCTGTGACCTTGGGAAACTAACTAGCTTCTCCAAGACACAGTTTCTTCATGTGAAATAGAGACTATAATAGCATCTATCATACAGAGTTACTGTTAGCATTAAATAATACGTAGAATATACTTTTTGCAGTATCTGACACATGGCAAAAAAAGTTAGCTACCACTATTATTCTTAAAATCATAGAACTTTATTAGAAATTACATAAAAATATATATACACAAATGAAACTATAAATCAGTCATAAAAAAGAATGCAATTTTGGCATTTGCAACACGATGGATGGACGTGGAGGGCATTATGCTAAGTGAAAGACAAATACTGTATGATATTACTTATTGGTGGAATCTAAAAAAATAGTGAATATAATAAAAAAAGATACAGACTCACAGACAGAAAGAACAAATTAGTGGTTACCAGTGGGGAGAGGAAGAAGCAAGATAGTTATAGCAGTTAAGAGGTACAAACTACTATATTAAAGGAAATAAGCTACCAGGGGGATTTCTCTGGTGGTCCAGTGGGAACCTGTGCTTCCCCTGCAAGGGGTCTGTGTTCAATCCCTGGTCAGGGAACTAAGATCCCACATGACAGCCAAAAAAAAAAAAAAAGCTACAAGAATATATTGTTCAACACAGGGAATATAGCCTGTCTTTTATAAAAACTATAAATGGAGCCTGACCTTTAAAAATTATGAATAACTATACTGTACACCTGTAAAACTTACATTATATTGTATATCAACTATATTTTAATAAAACATTTTTTAAATACTAAAGAACTATGACTTAAAATGCTCTTTCACGTAAAAAAAGTCTGAAGATAAGCAGTTTGGGGCTAGCATGCAGCTCTCAAGCATTATTAATAACCAAGCATTATTAATTAACAATAACATTAACCCAGACTCCTACGTTTTCTCTCACAAACTTTAGCATGTGATGCCCATTTTCAAATCATCTCCTGGTCCAAGATGGACGCTAGAGCTCAAACCACCTCATCTGTATTCCAAGAAGTAGGAAGACAGGGGAAAGATAGTTTCTCCTTCCTAGTTTCTGGTCTCTGTTTAACTTTGCAAAGGTTACTGAAGCTCTTAGAGTCAGAGGCCAGAAAAGGCCTTATGGACAATCTAATGAGGTCTGATTCTCCATTACACAGATAGGCAAACTGAGATAAACTATGACTATAGATAAAATATCTTGGCCCAGGTAGTCCCAGAACTAGGGGACTGAAGAAATCTGAGATGTTTAATAACTCTAGTGGACCCATCAACTTTCCCTCTGTGGACAGCCCAGATTCAGACTCTCCAATCAAGGAAAACCAGTTCTAAGGAATTTACGTGCTAAACAAATCCAGACTTCTGAAGGCCTTAATTTAGAAATAGGGACCCCCAAGCCTTAGCCTTGCCTCCCTTTCCAGCCTTCAGCCTGGCCTCTATGGAGCATTCCCAAGATCTAAGCAGATAAGCCACTTTATTGCCATGTCATATTTACAGTTTAGAACTTGCTGTTGTGTTTTCTTTTCTCAGATCTAGTTCATGGACTAAATAGAGAGGTGACATCAAACAGTTGAGCAAACAGCTGTCGGAAGCTGCCTCTGAGCACTCTGGGAAAGCAGCTCACCCCTCCAGTGACACCCAGGGGCAGGCTCACACCAAAAGGTCATGGCTACCAAACAGCAAGCTGGCTCGGCGGCGCCTGGGACATGACATCTGTTTGGAGTCCACTAATGCTGGTTTTACTCAAGAATTTGTTGTTTTCAGGGCAACCATGGATTATTATGACTACCAACATTTGCTGTCTATTGAATGTCTATGGAGTAAACAGAAAAAGCAACATCTCCATCGTCAAGAAGCTGGCAAACACGCTACATGTGGGCTGGGAAGGGGGTACATTTCATTCTACAGCCCTTGGAGGCCTCACACATCATACAAACCCACTTACTCATTCCCCACCTGGGCCAGGGAAGTGCTGGGACCTTCAAGGGCAGCAAAGGTGTGGGATGGGGGAGGAGGGTGTTGGCCATAAGCCCTGAGTCAGGCTATTTTATTTCCAACCTCTTTTATTTCCAGAGGGTCACATGTGCATAAACTGCAGCCAAGACAGTAAACTCTCCTACAATAAATACAAGTAACTACAGATTACAAAGTGAACTAAAAACACTCACTCTGAAAAGACTCCAAAAAATGACTCCAATCAGACTCTTCATAGCACCACGGGTTTTATAGAAAAGTGGAAGGAACTTTTAATATATGCAAATCTAATCTCCCTGTCCTCCACACAACATTCCTGTGAGATAAATTTTAGTGCCTGTTTGAACCATTTCAAGGTCTGAGATTCCTCAGTTTTTGAGGCAGGTTTATTAGTAATGGTCTGCTTTGGTTCTATAATTCCTCAATAGGGAATCGTTAAGTAGCAAGGACCTGGCCTAGAGGAAGAAAAAGAAGAAAGAACCAAATCCTGTATGGTTTAGTAACTTAAATAATACCATAAACAAAGTCAAAAGAAAACAAACTGGTTAAAAAAAAAAAAAAAACCTGTGATACATGTAAGAATGGGGTTAATTTTTCTAATACACAAAAGCACTTATATAGCAATTTGATAAAAGAATCAAATTTTAAAAATGAGAAAAGGCTATGAATAGGGAGTTCACAAGACAAAAACGGACCAGTAAGCAGATGAAAAGAGCTTTTATTCCAAACGTTATTCAGTTCAGTTGCTCAGTCATGTCTGACTCTGTGACCTCATGGACTGCAGCATGCCAGGCTTCCCTTTCCATCACCAACTCCCAAAGCTTGCTCAAACTCATATCCATCGAGTCAGTGATGCCATCCAACCATCTCATCCTCTGTTGTCCTTCCACCTTCACTCTTTCCCAGCCTCAGGTTCTTTTCAAGTGAAACAGCCCTTTGCATCAGCTGTCTAAAGTAGTGGAGTTTCAGCTTCAGCATCAGTCCTTCCAATGAATATTCAGGATTGAGTTCCTTTAGGATGGACTGGTTGGATCTCCTTGCTGTCCAAAGGACTCTCAAGTGTCTTCTGCAGTACTACAGTTCAAAAGAATCAGTTCTTTCGCGCTCAGCTTTCTTTATGGTCCAACTCTTACATTCAGTCCAGTTCAGTTGCTCAGTCGTGTCTGAACTCTTTGTGACCCCAAGAATTGCAGTACGCCAGGCCTCCCTGTCCATTACTGTCTCCCGGAGTTCACTCAAAATCACGTCCATCGAGTCAGTGATGCCATCCAGCCATCTCATCCTGTTGTCCCCTTTTCCTCCTGCCCCCAATCCCTCCCAGAATCAGAGTCTTTTCTAGTGAGTCAATTCTTCCCATGAGGTGGCCAAAGTACTGGAGTTTCAGCTTTAGCATCAGTCTTTCCAATGAACACGCAGGACTGACCTGCTTTAGGATGGACTGGTTGGATCTCCCTGCAGTCCAAGGGACTCTCAAGAGTCTTCTCCAACACCACAGTTCAAAAGCATCAATTCTTCGGTGCTCAGCTTTCTTCAGTCAAACTCTCACATCCATACATGACCACTGGGAAAACCATAGCCTTGATTGACTAGGGGGACCTTTGTTGGCAAAGTAATGTCTCTGGTTTTGAATATACTATCTAGGTTGCTCATAACTTTTCTTCCAAGGAGTAAGCATCTATTAATTTCATGGCTGCAGTCACCACCTGCAGTCATTTTGGAGACTCCCAAAAATAAAGTCTGACACTGTTTCCCTATCTATTTGCCATGAAGTGATGGGACCAGATGCCATGATCTTAGTTTTCTGAATGTTGAGCTTTAAGGCAACTTTTACACTATCCTCTTTCACTTTCATCAAGAGACTCTTTAGTTCTTCTTCACTTTCTGTCACAGGGTGGTGTCACCTGCATATCTGAGGTTATTGATATTTCTCCTGGAAATCTTGATTCCAGCTTGTGCTTCTTCCAGCCCAGCGTTTCTCATGATATACTCTGCATATAAGTTAAATAAGCAGGGTGACAAACATTATTCAGTCCAGTTCAGTTGCTCAGTTCTGTCCGACTCTTTGTGACCCCATGAATTGCAGCACGTCAGGCCTCCCTGTCCATCACCAACTCCTGGAGTTCACTCAGACTCACGTCCATCGAGTCAGTGATGCCATCTAGCCATTTCATCCTCGGTCATCCCCTTCTCCTCCTGCCCCCATTCCCTCCCAGCATCAGAGTCTTTTCCAATGAGTCAATTCTTCGCATGAGGTGGCCAAAGTACTGGAGTTTCAGCTTTAGCATCATTCCTTCCAAAGAAATCCCAGGGCTGATCTCCTTCAGAATGGACTGGTTGGATCTCCTTGCAGTCTGAGGGACCCTCAAGAGTCTTCTCCAACACCACAGTTCAAAAGCATCAATTCTTCGGCGCTCAGCCTTCTTCACAGTCCAGCTCTCACATCCATACATGACCACAGGAAAAACCATAGCCTTGACTAGATGGACCTTAGTCAGCAAAGTGATGTCTCTGCTTTTGAATATACTATCTAGGTTGGTCATAACTTTTCTTCCAAGGAGTAAGTGTCTTTTAATTTCATGGCTGCAGTCACCATCTGCAGTGATTTTGGAGCCCCCCAAATAAAGTCTGACACTGTTTCCACTGTTTCCCTATCTATTATTACAGAACTGTAAATTCAAGACGTGAAATGCCATTTTTCACCAATGCTTGACTAATGTCAAATCATCTGATAATACCCAACAACATGGGGAAACACATTCATTCTTCTTGATGAACAATTTAGTTATGACTATTGAAATTTAAAATGAACACAGCCTTTGGAAATAAAAACAAAAATAAACAAATGAGAGTTAATTAAACTTAAATGCTTCTGCACAACAAAGGAAACTATAAGCAAGGTGAAAAGACAGCCTTCAGAATGGGAGAAAATAATAGTAAATGAAGCAACTGACAAACAACTAATCTCAAAAATATACAAGCAACTCCCACAGCTCAATTCCAGAAAAATAAACAACCCAATCAAAAAATAGGCCAAAGAACTAAATAGACATTTCTCCAAAGAAGATATACAGATGGCTAACAAACACATGAAAAGATGCTGAACATCACTCATCAGAGAAATGCAAATCGAAACCACAATGAGGTACCATTTCACACCAGTCAGAATGGCTGCAATCCAAAAGTCTACAAGCAATAAATGCAGGAGAGGGTGTGGATAAAAGGGAACCCTCTTACACTGTTGGTGGGAATAGAAACTAGTACAGCCACTATGGAGAACAGTGTGGAGATTCCTTAAAAAACTGGAAATAGAACTGCCTTATGACCCAGCAATCCCACTGCTGGGCATACACACTGAGGAAACCAGAATTGAAAGAGACATGTGTACCCCAATGTTCATCACAGCACTGCTTATAATAGCCAGGACATGGAAGCAACCTAGATGTCCATCAGCAGACGAATGGATAAAAAAGCTGTGGTACATATACACAATGGAGTATTACTCAGCCATTAAAAAGAATACATTTGAATCAGTTCTAATGAGGTGGATGAAACTGGAACCTATTATACAGAGTGAAGTAAGCCAGAAAGAAAAACACCAATACAGTATACTAATGCATACATACGGAATTTAGAAAGATGGTAACGATAACCCTGTATGCGAGATAGCAAAAGAAACACAGATGTATAGAACAGTCTTTTGGACTCTGTGGGAGAGGGAGAGGGTGGGATGACTTGGGAGAATGGCATTGAAACATGTATAATATCATATACGAAATGAGTCGCCAGCCCAGGTTCAATGCATGATACTGGCTGCTTGGGGCTGGTGCACTGGGACGACCCAGAGGGATGGTACGGGGAGGGAGGAGGGAGGGGGGTTCAGGATGGGGAACACGTGTACACCTGTGGTGGATACATGTTGATGTATGGCAAAACCAGTACAATATTGTAAAGTAATTAACCTCCAATTAAAATAAATTTTAAAAAATGAAATTTAGTTCATAAATATACTTTTATAAGTGCATAGAAATATTTTCAGCAATACCTGTAATAGAGGAATGTTTGCAATAGAAGAAATTAAACAACTTTCCTTTCTATTGATAAGCAACTGGGGTAATAAACTGAGTTACATCTAGCATGGACTACTCAGAGCTACTAAGTCAAATAAGGCAGATTTACATGGGTAAAAATAAAAGCTTTAAGACATATTAAGGGGAAAACACAAGGTGTAGAAATGTGCATATAAGCTTATTTATGTAAAAATTATATATGCTTGCATATTCATAGACATAATCTGCAAGAAGATATAAAGTATTAGTATTTATTTGAAAATCAAAATATGTAAAGGCAATACTGTATTTCACCTCTGGATATATGCATATGTAGCAAGTAGAAAACATGCATGGAGCACAGACATAATAAAATAGTTTAGGTGGGAAGAGGATTGAAACTGGGAAGGGGCCCATAAGAACTTAAAAATATATTTTAATGTTTTGTTTCATTAAGAATACAACCATACTGCTCTTTATAAATATTTGAAGAGGAAAAAAATAAAAAAGACTCATTTGATTCAAACATCCATTAACATTTATAAATGCTCTTAAAATAATCAGTGAGACAATGATGACTCATTTTTTTTTTTTGATCTGAAAGCCAGTAGTAAGTACGGACTAAATTTTCCTTGGAGAAATCGGATCTACTTGGTAGAACATTTTTGTACTGATCTTTTTTGTTTACTAGATTTTTCTATTAATACAGTCTGAAAATAAGAGTTATGCTTTCACAGCATGTTTGTTGTCAAAGAGAGCTGGAATTTTGTCAAACTGCAGCTTTTTTGTGCTGGAGAAACAGTCTTACCTTCCTCGACCCACTTTGGAAACCTCTCATGAAAATTACTGGATCTTTTAGATAGACCATGGGTCTCTTAACAAAATTTTACTGGCAGATAATGTTTGAAACTTGTGCAGAGTAGGTCTTCATTTTAGAAGTCAACATGTTAAAACCATTCTCAGATATGCACTGTGGAATTTGCCCGTAAATATCCTTAAACGTGCTCTTGTTCACAGATCCCCATGACACCTTCAAGAACTTTGTGCAAAATGATTCAGAATCTAACCCCCGGATTTGCTCTGTCAGAGCAGAGGTGGGCTCAGTGACTCTGCACTAATGGCCCTTTTGTGCTTCTGATTCAGGAACTCACAGTGACAAGAGATGATGATGGTACTGACCAATGAAATGTAATCATTAGTCAAGTGCAGGTGGAAGACAGTTCTTGCTTTGGATGCAAGTCAGTGGCTTACTTCTTGTACTGCACACCTATTACTTTCAGAGTATGACAACTGAGTTTTAAATGCACACAATGGATTTTTCTCTCAAGCACTGTGCCATAGATGCAACGGTGAATATTATCTAGCAAGAGGCTCTCATCTAAAAGTCCATTTTAGGAGACAGTTTCCTATCTGGAAAACTGTCTTCAGTAGACAGCCTAGTTGGCTTGTTTCAAATTCCTAACTGAAAATCTGCTGGCCACAAATTAGCCAAAGGAAGGTTTCATAGTGAGAAAAGAAAAAATGATCAACATTACATACTCTGTCACCAACAAACCTCAAGAACAGTATTTTTCTGCGAGATCTCCGATGGTGTCTCAATGGATTCTGTTCTGAGATTCTCTGCTGGCAGAGAACTTTCTGGCAAAGCCTGCTGCCCATTTTCTTCTCCCACCCAGGCAACAATGCTGCTGTCCTTCTGGTGGTCTCTACACGTGCTCTGTGGGTGTCTGCCTTCTGTACAGATGTCCATCTTGCCCCTCATCCTATGGCCTTATCCATTAGGGCACACTAGGTCTCGTGGTTCCAGGTGCTAGCAGGTGAATGAAGAGGCCTCAGGTCAGTAGGTATGGCTCTTCTCTGCAGCTCTCACAATGAGCCTTTCTTACTCTGAAGCTTTGCATTATTTTTATTATCTAATAGCTACAACATATCAAGCCCTATACACTCTAGACTTCACGGTCCAGTACAGGAGTCAAGAGCCTCATGTGGCTGCTGAACACCTGAAATGTGGTTACATCAAATTGAGATGTGCTAAAATACACAATGGGTTTTTAAGACTTAGTATAAAAAATTATAAAATTTCTCATTAACAAGTTTTATGTTGATTGCATGTTGGAATGATAAGATTTTGGATACACAGGGTAAATAAAATATATTATTAAAGTTAATTTTACTGTTTTTTACATGTAGCTACTGAACAATTTAAAGTTGCATATGTGGCCCACATATTTCTACTGGATGACGTTACTGTGGACAAGTGTTCATCATCCCATCCTTCAAATATTATTGATGGGCTACTAGGGTTCAGGCACTAAAGCAGGTACAGACGCACTGGTGGGGTTTGTAAAGTATGCCAAGCCTTTGCCCTCATAAAGACAGTAAATAAGACGGCAGAAAGATGGATAATCACAATACAGGGTAGGTACGACAAAGAAACAGCCTCAGTTCAGTTGCTCAGTCGTGTCTGACTCTGTGACCCCATGCACTGCAGACTGCCAGGCTTCCCTGTCCATCACCAACTCCTGGAACTTGCTAAAACTCATGTCCATCAAGTTGGTGATGCCATCCAACCATCTCATCCTCTGTCGCCCCCTTCTCCTCCTGCCTTCAATCTTTCCCAGCATCATGGTCTTTTCAAATGAGTCAGTTCTTCACATCAAGTGGCCAAAGAAACAACCAGAGTATCACAACAGATAATAGCAACGGTGAGAGGCTGGGGCCAGTTTATGTGGAGTGGCCAGGAAGACTGCACCAGGAAGGTAACACTGGTGTAGAGACCTGAGGGTGATATGCCAGATGCATGAAACCCAGGAGGAGGAGGACTTCAGAAGAGAGAAGGGTCGGCACAGGCCCTGAGGGTCCTGGAGCACCTTTGGTGAGGGGGACCACTGGATACCATATGAGGCTGTTCATGGAAACATGCAGGCCTGACAGGTCAAAAGGAGTTCAGATTTTACTCAAGGCAAATGGGAAGCCAAAGAAAAGATTTAAGAAGAGTGGCAGATTGATCCCTTTTATGCTTAAAATACATCTTTCTGGCAACTGCGTAAAGAATGGATTGGAAGGGACAGTGGAAGATTCTGTAGTTAACAGACAATTGCAAGAGGGTGGGATGATTTAGAATGGCATTGAAACATGTATAATATCATATAAGAAACGAATCACCAGTCTAGGTTCAATGTAGGATACAGGATGCTTGGGGCTGGTGCACTGGGATGACCCAGAGGGATGGTATGGGGTGGGAGGTGGGAGGGGGTTCAGGATTGGGAACACGTGTACACCCGTGGCAGATTCATGTTGAAGTATGGCAAAACCAATACAATATTGTCAAGTATTAAAAAATAAATTTTAAAAAATTGGGCAGATGTCAAGTACAGAGCAATATACCACATGGCATTTTAAATCAAGCTAAAGGTGCTGACTGAAACAGACATTTCTTATTGCAATTGTTTGGCTTTATTTTTCATTTGCTTAAGTGAGTACTCAATCAGAAATATACCCATTTCTGCATACTATTTTTACATGATAAAATTATTATATTAGACAGATTATATTGCAGAGATATAAATAGGAACAAATTGTGGTAGTATATATATAAAAATTCACTCTTAATTATTCTTAAAATTAGCATTTAATGATTTCCTACTGTTTATAAATTCTCTTCTTTGGGGTCCTCAATCAGCACATTCAAAAAGCAATAGCTTAATCTCTCAACAATGTCTGAAAATAAATAAATGAAAATAAAATTTTAACTTGATGAGATCATATTGATAATTTATAGCATGCCAAACACTCCTGCACTCAAAGAAATGATAATTTTTGGATTATCAGATAACTGCATTTATAAATAGCATACTTTTTATTCTTATTACAAATGTTTATCATATTAAAATATACTTGCAGTGTATTTGCATACAGATAAATAAAATTTTCCATTAAAACTTTTTGAAGTAAAAAAAAAAAAGAGGCAATTGCAGGAGTTCAGGATAGAAGGGTGGTAACTTATTCTAAGGTGGTAGTAGTAAAAAGTGCTCAATATATTTCACTTGTCCCATTGTCTTCCAGGCTTCTGGGCTCAAAGGGACACAAAGATCATCAAATGCAAATGAGTAACTAGGAGAGTTCAGTTCCCTTCTTAATGTTTCTGAGGATCACCAGAGAGGAAGTTACATTTTCCTGGTGGTTCCTCACCACTTGTTCCTGGTCTCTGCTCTATACACAACACTTGATCCCTTATCAACATCTGCAGGATGCCCCAGCCTGTCCCAATCAATCCTCTTGATTCCTTAAAGCAGTGTTAATTCAAGTCTAAGGAAGCTGCAAAGCTCCACTAAAGACACAGGAAAGGGTAACAAGAAACTGGAGCACCAAAGAAAAAGCAGCCTTCACTTTATTATCTACCATTCCTGTCGGGAAGAGCACTCTGGTTATATTGCTTTTCCCTGTGGTTGCAGGGAGAAAATTTGAAAATCCCATTGCTTCATTTCTCAGATCAAGCTACTTTTATACCCACTCTATCCCAATCTCTCCCGTCCAGCTGGGTCTGGACTTTGCCTCTCAGAAGTAGATGGCCCATCAATATCCTTTCTTAATCAAAAGCATTAATTTTCCTCTGTTGAGCACCTTTCATGTGGAAGCATCTGAAATTAGCTTTTAAAATCATATTTTCTTTCCTCCACATTTGTACAGCCTTATTTAATTCTCCTCATGAAGTAGACATTACATCCATTCATGAAGAAGAAAAGTGAAGCTAAAAGAGGTGGCCGAGAATAATTTGCTCCAAATCCTATAACCAATCAGGAATGGAGAGTCTGAAAAGTGAATCCAGCTAAAACCCTGCCTGGCCATCAGCAGCCTACACCTCCTCCTGGCAGAGATGGGGCCCAAGGGCAAGGTCATTTTTCTCCTCAAAGCACCATCACCTGCTCCCCTCCCTTTTGAGAATCCACTTTTTGCCTAGACATCTAGAGATTCAAGGACACGTCTTGCAGAATCCGTATGTCTTTCCTCCGTGAGTGGAGGAAACAAATAATCAGAAAATGGGCAGGAGGAGGTAACTATGTAGATAAGAGGCCAGGATAATCAAGAAATGAACACCTTATAGCCTTGACTTTTTTTTAAATTACAAAGCAAGGCTGTCTGCTGACCTTGGGTTAAGGAAGGTAAGGAAAATGGTGGAGACACTAGCTGTCCACTGAGGGGCTACAATACCTCATATGGGCAAGGAGAGGGGGCGGCAACTGTGTGTGGATTTAGGTACTTCAGAATGCATTCTGTACAAAATGGGATTCCCATCTGTTACTCAGTTATTATCGTATCTACCATACTCAGGTAAGGGTATTCCACTGTTAAGAGATAAAAATTTCACCTTAACCAATGGAAAGCCACTTTAATACCAAGCACTTTGGAAAGTTCCTGGTGTTAGCGAGGGGTCCAGGAATTAGTTATTCAAAGTTAGTTATTAATACATTGTTATTTTGACTAGGAAGTTCTCTCAGAAATGCCTCTCATATCATATACTATAAGCAACTGTGTCAACATCTGCTCCTTAACTCTGAGACTTTGCCTTTTCTAAAACTGTTCTTTGGGTCTAAAGAAGGCACTTTTGAAAACTGCATTTTTGGATTATCACATCCCAGAATCTTGTTTAGAGGCAAGTGTTTTCTCATATAAATTCTCTTGACCTTCTCTTGAACCTTCCCCAAATCCTCTGCATGGAGTCGTTGGGTCAGGGGCTGTCACAGACACCACGAGAATTGGGCCTCAGCCTTTGGGGGAAATGACGCCTTTGTCTGACATGAGAGGAAAACTTTCTTTTGGAGACTTCCCCCAACACTGAATCTTGCCTTGGCTTTTACAAAACGATATCTTAACTTTTAGAAAAAATTCACAATAGCATTGCTTGGTATTGTTTCCACACTCTTTTGTCTCTCTATACCTATTGTTTTTAATCTATTTCTGTTGCACCATGAGGCAGCAAAGCTGAGAACATTCATTTGCACAAACAACTCAATGTCACTCTAAAATAGAGTTCCATACTACTACACTATACTGACACGAACCATTTAGGAACTGTTGTATTTCAGAAAGTAGGGACAGAGGATGTTTGATTGAATAACTACATATGTATCCTTCATTTCAGTTCAGTTCACTCATTCATGTCCAACTCTTTGCAACCCCAAGAATTACAGCACACCAGGCCTCCCTGTCCATCACCAACTCCCAGAATTCACTCAAAATCACGTCCATCAAGTCAGTGACGCCATCCAACCATCTCATCCTCTGTCGTCCCCTTCTCTTCCTGCCCCCATTCCCTCCCAGCATCAGAGTCTTTTCCAATGAGTCAACTCTTCGCATGAGGTGGCCAAAGTACTGGAGTTTCAGCTTTAGCATCATTCCTTCCAAAGAACACCCAGGATTGATCTTCAGAATGGACTGATTGGATCTCCTTGCAGTCCAAGGGACTCTCAAGAGTCTTCTCCAACACCACAGTTCAAAAGCATCAATTCTTCGGCGCTCAGCCTTCTTCACAGTCCAGCTCTCCTTAGTTTTGTCTTATTTACAGTAAGATTGAAAATTCACCCACAGTTACAAGGCCTTAGGTGATGTGGCCTCTTACTACTTCTCAGACCTCGTCTCCCATCCAAACCTTGTGGATTCTACATCCTACAAAACATCCTGAACACACAAGTCTTCCTATGAATCTAAAACCTTTTAGCCACCTATTTTGGCTCGCCTTCTTATCCTGACTTCACAATACAACTCACATATATTGCACTAATTTTGTCCACCGAATAGGCCATATACTTCTATACCTCCTTATCTTTCACAAGCTTTCTCTGCCCCAAATCACTTTCTTCTTCACCTGGTTTACTTAGATTCTTAAAACAAAGCTCAAACGTCACTCCCTTCCCAAAGCTTTTCTTGACCTCTCCCCCAGTCTGAATTAACTGAGTTAAATGTATTCTTTATGGCCATACTGTTGTCAACTTGTCAAAGTGTGCTACATGACACAGGGTTGTTGTCTACAAATCCCACTGTTCCCAAGGCTTGTGATACAGTGATGACCAGGAAGCAGTTCTCCAGCCAGGAACTGTATTTCCCAGCCTCCCTTGCATCCTGAGGTGGCCATGTGACCAGTTCTTGCCAATGGAATGTGAGCAGAAATGAGGCATGCTACTTTTAGGGCTGAAACAGTTTAAGAAGCAGACATACCTCCTCCATTGTCTGTTCCTTCTTCAATCTTGATGCAATTGACAACAAGGCCCAGAGGATGGGTAGCCACAAGATGGAAGGACCTGGCCATCAAAATGGAACACCTGCCTTGGACAATTATGGGAGAAATAAACAACTTCAAGGTATCTCTGACTTATTTGTTGTAAGGAAGAGTTTTTTTTTAAAAAGTATCGGTTTACAGGTAAACAGTAAATCTGTAGAAAATCAGTCAGTTGATTTCAGCACCATTTGATCATTTTATGGGACTTTTGGTTCTTGAATACTGAAAGATGCAATGCGCTTATTTAGGTTGGTGCCAGTATTTGGAGTAGAAAAGAATAAAGGTCTGGACAACCAGAAAATTTCTCAATACATGTTAGAAGTTCAACTCAGAAGTGTTCCCTACCAGCTTATTTTTAAAACAGTATCTTATAATCAATTTTAATACCACTTTTTGTTTGTCAAGTGGACTAGGAATTCAAGAAACACACACATACAGAACATTATTGATTTAAATGCATAATCACTAGCAAACATTATTTTAAATGTTGTCACTGTTCCGCTAAATCTTTTAAAAATTACACTTGGTTTACTAGTACTTCTGTGATAAAGTAACTGATTAGTATTAAATAACTCGAATGGTAATTCTGAAAGAAATAGTAGCTAAAACATTATACTAGACTTCAGGAAGGAATAAAGTTTCAAGCTCAAACCACGATAACCTTCCAAAGATTTGTTTGAAGTCTGAAAGAAACATACGTACTGGTAACAAAATTGGGAGAGAGGGAACAGAAAAGGGAAGGCTATTCTATTTAAGGAGGTTGTTACTTTAAGGCCCAAGAGTACTGAATCCATGGTACTGAAATTTCAGAGAATGGAAGAAGGAAGCAAGAGGTCAGGAGTAGGTAAGGTAAGTTTTTCTGACAGACACATCACATTTCAGACAACTGAACAATCACATAGGCAACATACGTCTGTAGGCGCCATGAGTCTAAATAGAAAGCAAACTGTCAGGAATAGACAAGGAAGTTTGGTAAAACCCTGAATGACTTAGAGCAGCAGAGTGGTGGTGTATCTGGAGGAACTCCCACAATATAGGGTAAAAAAGAAGTCAGTAGGCACACATATGAAAAAATATCCCAAAGAACCAAACAATATAACTGATACATAATAAAAGGGAGAGACGCTCTGGTATAGATTTATTTCTTATAGATCTTGGGCCAGAAACCTTATAACAGAAACAGAAATACTTACATGTGGTATGTTAGATGTTTCTAACACTGCATAAGTTATTTGCTTGTAAGTCTTCCCCATGAGATTAAGCAACCTGTGAACATATGTGGCTTCATTCATTCTCTCTGTCTCTGTCTCCTAGCACCATTTCTAAGACATGGTAAGTACTCAGGTATCTGTTGAATTTCATTTTGCTATTGTATACAGGAAGTTGAAAGATGCACTTTTGGACACTAGAGAAGGGGAGTGAAGAGATACACATGGTGTCAAAAAATCACTTGTAGCTAAAATATTGTCCTAGGAAAACTAAATATACACTACAGATTTGGGGCCAGGTTGTTGGTCACTGAATGCTACTCACTTCATTTGTGTTTCCTTTGAGCCAAGGGAGGATGGGAATTCTGACTCCTTGCTTTCATGCCATTGGGATTGTGCACTTATATGCCTGTCAGCCTTGCTCTGTGAGGAAACAGATAACTAATAAACATACTCACTGAAACATACTTCTTAACTGTCTTAGATTAAATTAGTAATGTAGGTTTAAATTCTAGCCACCTATATTTTCTTCCTGTCAGCCTTTTCCGAATTCCTAATGTGGGCTATGCAAGCTGGCTTGGTTGCACTTTGGAGACACACACACACACACACAAGCACAGGTTTCCTTTGACTTTAATGAATAGACTTCCAGCTCATTTCCTTTGAAACACTGCCCCTGAATTGCTAATTACTTCATGGTCTTTTTTAAGGACACTTTCCTCCTAGATTGACAGAGCCAGCTGCAGCATTGTACTGTCTATGGAAATGATATCATCAGCACTCTGTCCTTGAATCAGACCACAATCATTACATGTGGCTCTTTTTCACAGAGCAGGAACCGAATATATGCTTGTTGACAGCAACAGTGCTCACAAAGTTATCATGTTGGCACTCTATCAGTTAGCAACTTGAAATCAAAAGAAAGGTTGGCATGAAAATACCTGAATCCTCTTTTAAAGTAACAGTCATTTTAATACATTACTAATGTTTAAAATGTTAGCTTGATATGTTTTCTCATATTCAAATTCAGCACATGAATTTTTATAAGTCAGCTGAAAATTATATTTTATTTGCTTATAGTCATTATTCATTAGATATATTTCTTATACTTCCCCATTCCAATGTTATATCAAAATTATAACATACTGTTTAATTACAATAAATTTGGTACTAATTACAAAATTTAATAATTATTAAATAAAAATTTTATAGTTATAACTAAGTCATTTTTATACCTGGCATAAGTTAGACTGCATTCCTGCAATCCCATTCCTTATAAAGAGCATCTGTTAACCACTCCTATGTATCAGCTTTGCTTTTTCATGGATGGGCTCTTGTATGTATTCATTTTTAGGGGTAGCAAATAATTTTGTCTGAAATTAAATGAATTTGTTATTTAATCAAATGATAATATAAAAATAAAATATTTGAGAGCCATACTACCATGAAAAATGTATAAACATCTTTTATTAAAGTAATAATACCATCTGGCAAATATTAGTGAAGCATTCCATTAAACTATAATTTTAATTTGGTTCTCATTTATTAAGTACAAAAACAGGCAATTTTATAATCTGAAACAAAGAGTTTATATTTTCTTAAAATGATTCTCTAAAATATATCCTTTTTTTGTACAGTCAAAATGTTAACACTATTTACAAAAAGACTATTAAATATTTAAAATTTATTTCTATCTTTAGTAAATTGATCTTTTCATTTTTGTCAATTATTTTCATACTTTCAAAAAGTAAACATATTAACAAATTCTAAATAAATGTAAATTTTTAATTAAGTTGGAAATTAATTTTTAATTATACTTCTCCCCCTTTTTTTTCACCTAGTAAATATGGGAACTTCCAGAAATAAAACATCAATTTTACCTGTTTTCATTTGACATTCCACAGAATATCACTTAAGGAGAAAGAGTTCCATTGCTAAAATGACTTTGAAAAGTAAGGAAGTTGAGGTCTCTTACCAAAGTGAGTATGTGGTACATCTAAGCTGAGCCCAGGTTGTAGCTCAGCCTACTGTTTGGCTTACTGTTGCTGTTGTTGCTAAGTCAATGGTTACATTACAAGAGGATTAACAAGTAAACTTTGCACAATAATTAAAGGTTAAAGATTACAGAAGACTTGAGGGTAGAGAAGCTCTGTACTGCCCTTGGCTGAGTCAGGGAGAAGTAATGAGCTTGTATCACAACCTGAAAACGCCTGGAAAGAGCAGGCCTGTGAACCGCCTGTGAAGAGAGATGAACAGATTAACAAATCCTACTATACTATAAAATGTCTTCAGATCTTCAGATAGAATTGACCAGGATGTGGGTACTCTTTGGGGAAGATAATTGGGCAATATGTAAATAATGCTTTTTAAAAATCGACACACCTTTACTCAGCAATTTGTAAACTGAATAAAAAATAAATTCAAGTATTAATTGTAGTTATTTGTGGTGAAAAAAATAAGGAACAATTTAACATTAGAATGGTTAGATAATTTACAACAATCCAAACAAGCAAACACAATATATCCATTAAAATAATGTCTTGTATGTAAGAGATGTTTATAGTACATTGTGAAAAAAATTACAGGGTTTTAAAATTCTGCATTCAAAATATTGACTCAAATTTATACCCATTTCAAAGTGCTGATGGTGGTTTTATTAGAATGATGGAGCAGTGGACGAATTTTCTTTCTGCTATTATGTCCCTTTTCTAGTTTTTACTCAAATCATGCATTTCTTAACTTTTTACATTCACAAACACTTTCATATGCTAAAAAGATAATTACAAAAATTAAAGGGACAAATGGGAAAATCTAATGATCAAAGACTAATATATTTTCTATTTAAAGAACATTCCATTCACAAGAAAAACACTAAGATTCTAATAATAAATGAAAAAAAATAATTAAGAAACTGAAGCATGTAAGAAAAAGTCTCAATAATCAAATAAGTGCAAAATAAGACAACATGCTTATCCTTTTATTAGAGTGGAAAAGGCCCCCCACCAAGTATACAATATTAATAAGTACGGAAAAATAGGCATTTTTAAATCCCATCAAACCATTTAATCCAATAGTTTCTCTGCTGGGATTCCAGGCAAAAGAAATAAAGGAATACTCTGAACTATGAAAACAACTTTCAGTGGAAGCTGTCCATCACAATGCTCCTTATAAAAGAAAATAATGGAAATACAGTAAAACATTATTTGGGGATTTAAATAGTAAAAGAATTCAAACACTGGATCTATTTCAAAAAGATTTTATCCATTTTGATATAGAAGGATATGCTAGAAAGTAAGGCATGTAGTGATATGAGAAACTGGTCACTCAGGCAGCCCAATTCAAGCAATCCCCCAAAGTCGGTGTAAGTCATAAGGAACACATTCAAAAGGAATGCCAGAGGGTATTTTCTGTTGTGAAAATATCACTCTTTTCATTGGACAAAGGTTATTTACCACCAAAAAGAGGATATTCCAGATGTGAAAACTAAAAAAAGGAAGGGCATAAAAGATCAAGTTGATGATGACCCAGATCTTTTCCCAAAAGAGCTGTTGTACCATTTATTATTTCAATGTCTGCAGATGCTAAACCACAAACTCTGGTGCATTCCTGACATTCCTAGATGCAGAGTCACACAGATCTCAAAGAAATAAGATTTGTACATATTTATTTGTTCTGCATGATGCTTTTAGGCCATTTTTAAGAAAAACAAGTCTTAGTTCTATTAGAAGAACTAGTTAGAAAAATATATAGTCACTTTGAATTCCTTTTGAAATAAGGCAGAATTAAATAAAAATTGAGATAAGAATTGAGACAATTAAATGAGGTAGTTCTATGCTAAATCACATGGTTAAGAAAAATTCATACATAGAGTGAGCACAAAAATATTAATAGTTTGTTCACTGATTTGTCAACACATATAAACTGAACACCTGTTCCGTACTAGGGCATTGTGTTCAGTGCTGAGACACACAGATTGTAAACACAGTGGTCTAGGGCTTATATTCTAGGAGAGAGAAAGACCAATAATCAGATAAACACGCATATGGGAATGTTGCTCCCGCCATCCATAACTTTTTTTCTCCTTTTTCTTCTGTTTGCTATCAACCATTCTCACGAATGCTCACTTTAAAAATTTCAGTTAAAACAAAAGAGATGACTTTCCTCACATTTTAAGACAAACCAATCACACAAACTGGTCACTATTTATCAGGCTCATTCATGTCCAATTCAAATGTCTAGAAATAAAAGATAGAATGCTGTTAATTGACTAAGTTGCACAAAAAGGATTCTAGAGATTAGGACAAGCATTTTTTTTTTTTCATCTGCAGAATACAGCTGTCATACCTTTTCAACTGCCCTGGTGATCTCAGTCCTGGGCAGCTAACAGAGCTGCCATCATCAAGTCTGCACACATTAAGACAAAAAACCAGAATGAAAACACTGACAACATTGGACATGTGAATAGTAATTATAATTAACCTTTTCTAAAAGAAAAGGTATTTGTAATAGTACATAATACGATAACAGTTTAACTCATTTTTTTTCTCTTTTTACTCAAAGCATAAAGCAGAGACAATACTTTATACTAGGTTTACATGCAACTTTAAAAAAGTTAATTATACATATTAAACATGGAAATTCACCAGTAAAACTGTATTTGTTATTTCCCCTTAAACATATCTTAACATTATTTCTTTATTTCAATATAAACAAGGTCCTACAATCAGTCACCTGACCCAGTGCCTTACATTTCTGGAGCTTGACATTTCAGTCAGTTATGGACACAAGAATGATGTTACAAGTATAATGAAGCAACACATCTGTAAAAAAGCTGACTGCACTATTTTACCAACAGAGAAGTCCCTGCATCATCTGCCGTGACGTCCACCATGAGCACCAACATAAGCATCCCCCAGTCACCCACAAAGTTGTCTTGTCAGGAAGGTCCAGAAGCATTATTTCCCTACGTAACTAACACATCAGCACTGATGAACTACAAAAGCACCCAAGTGCCCTAAGATCATTACTTTGGAACATTTCTTGAATGTAAAATTGTCCTAGGAATCAGAGAAATACAAGTTAATAAAATGACAAAGAGATAAGAAAAAAGGTCCGCCTCTTCTTGCATACAAAGCTTGAGTCAAAACCTTGTATGACATCATAAAATTCAATACAATAAACCTAAAAATGTTCAAAAAGTTTCTAATTTGGTGTGTTAAATGCAGTTTCCATTATGTCAATATACATACAGCATATATGCCAATATACAGAGACTAGTTGGAATACATTCTCATTTAGGTTTCTCTAGGAAAATACAGTAAGGAAGATTAATATCTACAAGAAGAACCCATCATATTTAAAAATCAATAGTTAATTAGTAAAATGTATTTTAAGCACAAATTAAAATCAGTATACATTTTCCTCATCTCTAGCAACCAAAAGAGCCCTCATTGGACATAATTATAGCTTTCTTTTCAATGTGTTATCTTGAACATTAACCTAAAAATATCTTTAAAAGTGCTCTGCAGGTATCACTTCCTCTTAAGGAACCATAGAGGGACATAAAGTAAGAAAAAGCTACTTTAATCTAAAGGACTATTTCAAGCAAAAATAATTAGAGGAATTCTTTATATCACAAATGTAAGAAGTTTGGGAAGAGGATAGTATATAATAATTAAAATCATATATACCTTTTATTTTTCATGCAAGATTTTTTAAAATAGAAATATAATTGTAAATCATTGAAAAAAACAGTCAAGTTTTTGCCCCCAGAGTTCACAGTCAACAAAGAGAGAGAGAGAGGGAAGGAAGGGAGAAAGGAGGAAGGAAAGATGGAAAATAGGAAGGAAAAAGAAGGAAGGGAGAGAGGAAGAAAGGAAGGAGGCAGAAGGAAAGACAGAAAATGAAAGAAAAAGAAAAAAGAAGAATGAACTAGAGAAACATAATAGCAGCCTACCAAATATTTTATTTTTTAAGAAGAATCTAAAGAGGAAGGATTCTGATGTGCATGCACATGAAATGGCTCAAGATCTAAATGATATGACAAAATTACTAACCACTAAAATTACTAAGTATGAGGAGAATTAAGAGGCTACTCTTACACAGGCAACAAACTTTTACTAAGGTTTTAAAATACACAATATAATTTTCTGTGTGTTAAAACTATTTTAAAAAACAGCAACAGAATGTTTTCTAGTTTCGGCATTAACTAACACCGGAGTCAGGGAGTATTTGTACTTGGAAAGAGGAAAAATGGTTTTGCTTGCGCTTCCTTAACCTATGGGTTATTCAGGGTTAGGATGGGTATTTTCATTTTCAAGGCTTTTATTCAAAACAAAAATTATGACTTAAAAACCCTCAAGGCTGTATCATCAGTAAGCCAAGCACATATAATACCATAGAAAACACATATAATTTATTAGATGGACTTAAAAATCAACACAAATCAATTTTAGGCACTTGTTGAGTACAGACTATGGGAAATTCTCTACCAAAGAACATAACATCTAGCAGGCAAGACCATAAAGATTAGTTTTTAGAACAATACACAAGGGCTAGACAATTGATAAGATATATTGCATAATTAACCCAACTGTACCCTGTTACAATTTCTTCATAATTCCATACACAATTTTAGGGTTTGATAGAAGCAGTCATTCTTTAGCATCCGAAGTTTTTAAATTCTTTCTTTCCTTTACTCCACCATTCCAGTCTTAAATATCACACATTCTTTGTGGGAGCATGATATAGAAGTATTATTTTTATATAAGCAGAACTTTAAAAAAATTATTTTCTATATTAAATCTGCATTTACAGTGTCGAAACATGATGGCTGATAATTCTGATGTCTTTTAAAGTTCATTTCAACAGCTTTAGTTTGTAATGGTAAGTGTCTCATTACTAATTCCTTTAGACAGTTAATGTTTACCTCTGTTCTTTAAGTAAGCGTCAGGGGGAAAATGGCATGTGGTTTATGGTTTTAAGGATGTGGCGATGGCTTCCAGGTTAAACACTACATATATGATTTGGTTTGTCATCTTTCTCCTCCTATTATTTGTACTGATATTATTTTCGTAATGGGAAGAGAATACATGTATATAACTTAATCCCTTTCACATCTAACTAGCAGCTCAAGGAGCTGGCAGTCTAGGTGCGTCTCTTATCTTTCTGAATCTACTTTTCAATGTGAGAAGCTGAAGTTAAGAAGTATTAAAATGCTAAGTATAGTATAATTTAAAGGACTTTACTACAGGCATTTATGTGCTGTGCACACAGCAAGCCAGTTTGTGATGTACTCAACAACTCTGACAATCCTCTCTAATAAGCAAAGTGCAAATCAATGAATCAAGCCAGTGGAGGATAGCACAGGACAACAGAACTAACTTAGAGGCTAGCAGTTTGGAGAATAATGGATACAGGTAAAGTTGAGAATAGCTCCAGGACCAAGAAACATATCTTTGTTGATGAGGAAAGGAATGCAGGGGATGCTGAGCTATGGGAAAGCCAATCCCAAAGCAAGAAGTTCCAGATTATACTTGGACAGTGGCAGGGTTCAAAGTTAAGTCATGCAAAACCCAGCCTTGAAAGATGGATTCATTTCAGGATTCAACTGAGCAATTGAGAGAAGATAACCCCAGAGTTCACAGGTAGTCTGGGATGTGCTATTCCCTATATACAAAGTAGAACACAACAGATAAATTCCTGAAAAGGCCTGCAGAGAAGACTAGAAAGTTGTCTGCAGTTTTTCTATTTACACTAATATAGACAAATTTTGAGGTTGTCTGTACTGTATGTGGTTGCTGTAGCCACAGCAAGAAATGTAAAGGGCCTAAGAGATGGGACAGTCGAATCCCACTTCTAGGCATCTTAGTGCTATACACTCAGACAAAATAGCCAAGCATGTCTCAGGCACTGCCTGCCTCTGCTCGGTGTCCTGCACTCCTCTGATCCCACTGTCACTACCTACCAGGCACTTCCTGAAGACCAGAAAGCAGAAACTCTTTTCTATTTCATGCCGTGCTTCTAAAATCACTTTAACTACCTGCATTAACAATGCCAGACAGCAGGTGAAGCACTTTTTTATTCTTAAGGCAAAATGTCATATTCCCTACCTACTTTCCTCTGCACTCCAAACCACCAGCCTTCAATGTATTCTTTGCCCATCCATGAGGGCCAAAGAAGACAGAACTGGAAAATTTCAAACAAGGATCCTCATCAGAATGTGTAAGATATACTTTCTAAATGCTACATGACAAAATTAAACATATTTAAATGTATTTAGCAATATGGTTCCTTTTATCACGGTACTGAGAGAAGTTACACAATTTTCAAAATTAGTATCAAACATAGGATATTTAAATCCAGTCACATGAACAGAGGTATGGAGCTTTGTTCTTTTCAAAGTTGAGCAAAATAACCCTATATAAGATGTTTGTTTAATCCAAATGCAGTATATTAAAAAACCAAAAACAATGCCCTTTGCTTAATTCCACTTAAAAACTACATATAAATTGCCAACATGACTATTCATGAGGTGCTCCATGTTATTTGGAAGTAATACTGTTAAAATGATTTATGAAAATGATCTATTTTCACATTACAAATTAAAAAAATTTTTCTGCTGTAATTCTGGTTTTATGCACAAATATAAAGGTAGCCTACACGGTACATGGGGTCACAAAAGCATCAGACACATCTTAGCGACTAAAACAACAATAAAGGTACCCATCTTATTTCTAATGCTTGGCCTGGAGGGTAGGATAAAACCAAAAAGCATGTTTTATCAATGTGGTATAAGAGCACATGCATTCTGACGATGCCATGTCAATCACTACATCAACTGTAACAAGGTAAGACACGCTTTAAACATCCAATTAGGATTGAATTTTGGCCAACACCTTGATGACAAGGGACGGACTGTGCAGGTATACAGTTGAACTGATGTGGCAGCATCAGTCCAAGGAACTAAATTATAATTACTCAAATTGAAAGGCAAAAAGGATAAAAGGTGTGGATTTGCTGGGTTACTTTACAGAGTGTTTGTTTCTGATGACACTGCAACATCTACAAAATAGATTTGGGTTTTTAATATACAAGCAATTCCTTATAGTGATTTGAAAAAGTATGAGGACATATGAGCAACTAAAGTTAGTAATTTAGGATTTACTTTTTAAAAGGAAGTTGACAAATATTAAAGTGTTATGCTTGCATTTTGAATATAAAAGAAAACATAACATATAATTTTAAACACTGATCTCCCATGCCTGACTTGGATTTATATGATGAGTATTTTATAGAAAGGAATTTTCCGAGTTTTGTCAATAATTATAGTATGTACTATTTCTCAGCAAAATCTTTGAAACTTAAAAGGCTGGTATTTTTTCCCTTGAATATTCTAAAGCATGTCAGTTTTGCACTAGTCATCAGATTTTCAGGGCACAAAAGATATACCAACATAGTACCCAAGAATATGTTTTAACATATTTAGGATAAGTTTGCTTACAGTTACAACTGAAATACCTTAGAGTTTCAGATGCAGAAAAAGAAATACCCGAGTGAATATAAAAAGTTTTGGGGCTAAGTTACTTCTTAATAAAAATAATACATTATGTTGATCAATTTTTAAACCAAATTCTTAAAAGCATTAGAAAAAATTCATATTTTGTAACTGTCAAACAATACAATCACGTGGTGTAAGATGATAAAAGAAAACTTAGACACAAATAAAACCTCAAACAATTTCAACTTCTAAGATAAGAAATCAGAAATTTTCAAATTAAGAAATTATCTTTACTGCTTACAAAATACACTTCACCTTTCATCTCAAATTCACTTTAAATGCTTGACATATAATTTGGTATCTAAGAAGACTGTAACTAAATTATTTGACAATGTTTACGGTGTGATACTTCTCTTGGTAGACACATTTCACACAACAGTTTCCAATTAATGCTGAAAAAAATCACTTTATAATTTTAATCACAATTAATGATCGGCCAATTTATGGATTAACAATCCACTCAGTAAATTTAGATGGCATAAGGTCCAATAAAGGGAGCAATCTGGCCACTGCTCAGTGTGCTATTCTGTCCCCCAGTAATACTAAGTCAAGAGTATGACAGACACTCCACTCAGCTAGATTACAGCTTTCCATGTACGTGATTTGCTCAATAAAAGATTAGGGACACAATGTGAAGGTTTTCCTTTCCTTTTTTTTTTTTTAAAAAAGTGGGTCAATGATTTGGGGTGGGTTAGTATAATACAGAGAACACAGGGGAAGTACAAAACGGCACTCACCATCAATGCCAGTACTCATCCCATTGTGTTTGTAACTAAGGATATTAGTTTTTGTGTTATTTGCTTTTCTTTAAGAACATAAATCAAAGCCATTAACTCGAACTTGAGGTATATACACAATACATACACAACCTTATGCAAAATACTTTTCATAATTACATTTTAAAATATTGGAAACTGAGTATCTGTGCTGATTTGTATTTTGACTTAATGGAACAGGAAGAGAACGACATTCAACAAGGGAAGGTTATCCTGATAATAAAGCTCTGCAAGTTAAAAATGTCTTCCTCTCCCTCTGTACTTACCACAGGCTACACAATGTCCTGAGAGGATTCATTACGAGAAAAACGTCAATCACAGCTTTAAGACCTTGCTTTGGAAGGAACTAATGAGAAAGCAGATTGAAAGGTGAAACTTCATCTGTGTTTTCAAATAAGTGGTCTTAATTTTTCTTCTGATAGAAAAAGTTTAAATGTTTGAATCAGTTTATTATAAATATATCTAAACCATTAATTTTTGCAGCTTTCAGGTAAAGTCCAGCACTTCATTTACACAAAGTCTATGAGAAGAGGTCAGTAGAGATCATCTAATCTTAAGTCGTGACATCATCCATTCAAGTCCTTGGCATAATCTATAAAGAAAATAAAGTATCTTGATCAAATTCTCAACTAAAAAGCTATGAAGAGCAAATTAAAAGAAGATACCATTTTTATCTATCTAAACAACAAAGATTAGAAAAATCTGTAATATTCAGTGTGGGTGCTATGCTTCCATACAGCACAGCCGTCCATTTTTGGTTCTGCTCTGTCTCTACTGCACGGAATACTGCCTGATACACAAGAGAAGCTCAATATTTACACAGTGAATGCTCACAGAAAGTAATTTAGTAAGAAGTATCAAAAATGCTTAAAACATCAACACGCTACCCTTTTTTTCTAGTTTTAGAAATAATCCTAAAAATGATAAAGACATGTTTATGTATTATTACTGTTCATGAAAACATTTTTAATAGGAAATAGTAAAATCTAAATGTCTGGCAATAGAGAAAAAAATTTAACAAATTATGGAACATTCATATGATGATATATTAAAAATTCCTTTCAAAGACTGTTTTACAATATGACAAAATGCACACAATATAAATGAAGTGGAAATGGCAGGATATTTAATACATAGTAGCTATTAAAGCAAAGCATGCATGTAGTATTTGTGACATCTATACATCAAAAAAATCTGAAGGAAATAAAATCTCATATTACTAACACCAGTTATCATTGAACAATGGGTAAATGAGCATAATCCAAAATATAGAAAGAGGTATTTATTATGGTAAAAGAATCTAAATGTTTAGCAAGAGGGAAATATAACAAAATGAAGGACTGTTATGAACCATCAATCAATAGCAATATGAGGAGGTTTTACAGATATGAGAAACAATGCTACCACATTAATATTTTAAAAGCCAGAACTCAGATTTTTGTGCCTAAGTTTAAAAATGTAAAGACAATAGAAATAGAAGGAAAAAAAGGGCAATGAAGTAAATAAACAATTATTTTGGTATAGGCCCATACTTTTTCCCTATTAATTCGTTACCTTTCAACTACTCACAATAACAAGATGAGTAAATTAATTAATTCTACACTGTTAAAGGTACAGGAGTTACTTAAGAGCAAACTAGAGACTGCACTAAGCACTTACTATCCATTATCTAATCTTCACAGCACTAGAACCAGAACCCTTCCCATATTACAGAGGGAGCCTGACCTTGGACAGGAGAGCAAATGACAGGTCGCAGTCAAAATGGCTCCAATACTAAAACCAAGACTAAGGTGGTCAGGTTACCCAGGAAACAACCATTCCCCTACACCAAACATTTCCATTTGCTAACTCCTGCAAATGGAAGACCACATAAACCCAAAGCTGAAAAGATGGCATCATCTGCTGATGTCCCCCTTTAGAAATAAAACCGCCGGAACGCAAAATAGAGGGGGCTGATGGCTGTATCACACTGTGAATGGACTTAATGCCCACGTACTGTACACTTAGAAACAGTTACATTACCAGTTTTATATTATATATATTTTGCCACAAAATTTAATAAGTAACATTCTTCACACATTAAAACTGCCAGAATTTATATGTATCCTAACTAATGATATATTTTTCACACAATTACTCAAAGTATACAGGTTAAATCTTTTATCAGTCCTAGATCATTTATTTTTGTTGTCAGATTTACTATTATAATCAGTGCCTTTTTTTTAAAAACTTTTGATAAAGACAATACAAATAAAGATATACCAATATCTATGTATGTATCCTGTATGTATATAAACTATTTAACAAAGAACTATGTAGAAGATATTTTTACTTAAATGAGTATGTGGATAGTCAGCATTGTCTGATTTTTTTTTAACGAACATATTTGCTTTTTTAGGTTCTAATAACTACGCTCTTTTAAATGTCTATAATCAGGTAACGGTGCCTTCTATTTCACTAAGATTCAGCTTCATCTCCAATTTAGTTCTTAAATTTGGCGGTGGGGTTCTTCAGGTGTTAGAAAAGGGCAGAAGCTTGAGGCATAGATGTGAATTTACCTGCTGTGTCAGAAATTCCCTTCCTTTTAAGGTCACAGAGAAGGGTAAACCAAATACTGAATTATTGACACTATCTAGCTATGCCTCATATAACATTGTCTGTTCTATATCTTACCTATAACAATGCTGACAAGCTCTGCCTCCTTGAAATCCTTTCACCCCTGGGCCTTAAGCTAGCGCAAAATCCTACTGCAGGCACCACCTTCTGCCACACTCTCTCCAATTCTAACTCTCTTATTTTCTGAAGTGTAGGAACTTCCTTTTGGCAACACTGATAGCATATCTGTAAACTAGTCCCTCATGGAAATCTTCTATTTCAGCTTTTTTATGCATGAAACATGAATTTAAAATAACTGGTCTACATGACTGTCAGGAATAAATGATACACTTCATAGAAAGCACACAAGGCACAGGACATACTCAGCAAGTGCCAGTTTCTTTCTCAGAATGTAAGTCTCAACGACAGCACAGGAACTATTTCCTGACTTGCATGGACTGTGTCGTACATCTCTCCCTCACAAAGTTCTGTACGTGGTAACCTTAAATATTTGATTTTTAAAAGAAATACATGTTTTAAAGCTAAATACATGTTATTTATGAAGAAGACATCTTACCCTTCGCCAGTAAGAGCACAGCATGCCTGGATGTGCCACTGGTGATCTTTAATAGAAGTTAGTTTCAAAAACTGGGAAATTTCTGCTACAGTCATGCATCCTTTAACATCTTGTTTGTTAGCAAAAATCAGCAATCCAGCTTTCCTTAGGTCCTACAAAACCAAACAAAACTGTAAAGATCAGTTCATTTTTTTCAACACTTTCCAGCTTCACAGATTATATATGATAATCTGTGTAACCTAAGTTGTCTCAACTACTTTACATAAAAGTATCTCATAGCTCTTATGATGGAAAGTAAACATCAAACTGAACATATTTAAATTAATCAATCTATACTTGCATGTAGTATTTACATATTTCTTACAGTCCTAGATTACATTTTTATGGTCCTATGTGCTCTATTTAACAGTCACATCTTCCAATTTAATCCATGTCTAACCATTCTGCCAGGATTCCCAAGTGGCTCAACGGTAAAGAATCTACCTGCTAATGGAGGAGACAGAGGTTTGATCCCTGGGTCAGGAAGATCCCCGGAGAGGAAATGGTAATCTATTTCAGTATTCTTGCCTGGGAAATCCTATGGACAGAGGAGGCTGATGGGCTAAGTCCACAGGGTTGTAAAGAGTCAGACATGACTTAACAACTAAACAATAGCCACCTCCACCCTAATTATTAGCGTGGCACTCAAGAGGCTTCTCACAATCCTTGCCCACCCTATCCTTTAGGTAGAGCTTTCTTGGTAACCCTAAGGAGAGTTACAGACTTCTCCCTCATGAAAATGTGCGCATGCATATATGCCCAAAAGAGTTTCTGTACAATTTTAGGGTGCTCATAGATATCCTAAAGTCCACTTGTGAATACTGGGCTAAGAAACCATGATGGATCCACTCAACTAGTGGACTGAACTCTCATAAAACTCTGCCTATATATTTTAAGAGATACGGAGAAAACTAAGGTTTTGGTGCTATGTCTGCAAGTGTTCCCAGCTCTGTTGAATGCCATCTTCTTTTCAGAGATCTCAGTGAGAATATTTTGGTTTCCATCATGTGTTCCTGTGTTTGAAGCAAGAGTCTTCAGTAAATTTAAACAGACATTGTTCCACATTATTTTACTCTTGCTAGAAGAGAGTCTCGATGGCTTTTCATTCTTTCTGAAGTAAATAAACAATAGTAGTAAATTTCTTACTTGGTTAAAAGGAGTTCTGCTGTACGCTTTACATAAACAATGGAGACTGACTTAGTTACAGTGCCCTCTGCAGGACGGCACTACAGTACTACTGATAAGGACAGTTACCTGAATAACTTGGTCAGAAAAGGGATACTCTAGAACGAGGGTCCCAAACCTCTGGAATCTAATGCCTGATGATCTGAGATGGAGTTGATGTAATAATAATAAAAATAAAAGTGCACACTAAATGTAATGTGCTTCAAGCATCAGGAAGCCATCTCTTTCCCCTCCACGGGACTGTAGGGAAATCGTCTTCTACAAAATTAGTCCATGGTGCTAAAAAGGTCAGGGACCGCTGCTCTGAAAACATTAAGTCCTAAGAGTTCCAATTTATTGCTGTGTGACTCAGGGCTCAAACTCATGCTCTGTGACAACCTAGAAAGGCGGGATGGGGTGGGAGGTTCAAGAGGGAGGGAACATATGTATACCTATGGTTGATTCATGCTGATATATGGCAGAAACCAACACAGTATTATAAAGCAATTATCCTTCAAATAAAAATAAATAAAAAAAATACTACCCCTCCCCCAAGAGTTCTAATTCGATTTGTTTCACCTATAATTCAGATCACCTGACTATTTATGTAAGGCAAAAGTTGAAGGGATGACCTATAACCAGTGCTCATATGCATTATCAAGTATATGGATTTTTTTTTCTCTTATCCTAATTGGAAAATGGAACAGTTATCAATAGTTGATATATGGCTGAATCACTGAGTAGATGGACTTTCCATGGGATTTAATTCCTATCTTCCTATCGTTTAGGTTTCACTATCTCTTCTTGCCAGCATGTGTTGCAATCTTTATATAGGTCATGCCAGGTAACGCTGGCATGTTCAAGAACAAACTTTAGAAATATTTGACAACAGAAATATTTGGCACAAGTTAGGACACATAGTTTATGCTATTTATAAGTAACCTACATTCATCACTTTTAGTAACAAAATTATTTGGAGAGAATCGTAGACTAAAAATTGGAAAACCTAAGAAACAGAGCCAGGTACTTCAATGTTTTAAAAAAACGAAAAAAACCCACATTGAATGTAATTTTTCTAGATATTAAAGGCTCAAATCTTATTTAAGGTTTTTGATTTTTTTTTAAAAAGCTATGTTATCTACATTTAAATATTTTGGAAAAGAGTAAAATTAATTCTTCCTTTACTTTTTCTTAAAATAACCTCACAATAAGGTATGCATTATGCTAATAGTAGAGAAGAGATACAATGGATTAAGGCTGTTAACTTAACAAGAGGTCAAAGTACAAGGTAAAGAGTGGTGATCTTTTGTGCATTACTCATTTTAAACACTCTGAAAAAGTTCTGCTCCATACCACAGACTTCTGTTCTTAAGAGTCTAAAAATAGTTTATAGTTTAGTCGAGGAAATGAACAATAGCACACACAGACATATTTACTAATTGGCAGAAGGCGATGGCAGCCCACTCCAGCACTCTTGCCTGCAGGATCCCACATATGGAGGAACCTGGTGGGCTGCAGTCCATGGGGTCGCGAAGTCGGACATGACTGAGTGACTTCACTTTCACTTTTCACTGTCATTCATTGGAGAAGGAAATGGCAACCCACTCCAGTGTTCTTGCCTGGGGAATCCCAGGGACCCGGGTGCCTGGTGGGCTGCCATCTATGGGGTCGCACAGAGTCAGACACAACTGAGGCAACTTAGCAGCAGCAGCAGCAGCAGCAGCATTGTCTATATGCCATATATAGTTGTCAATTTGTTTCTGAAACTCCATTTGTAAAGATAATTACTAGAAGTTCAGTTCAGTTCAGTTCAGTCGCTCAGTCATGTCTGACTCTTTGCAACCCCATGAATCGCAGCACACCAGGCCTCCCTGTCCATCACCATCTCTCGGAGTTCACTCAGACTCACGTCCATCGAGTCCGTGATGCCATCCAGGCATCTCATCCTTGGTCATCCCCTTTTCCTCCTGTCCCCAATCCCTCCCAGCATCAGAGTCTTTTCCTGTGAGTCAACTCTTCGCACGAGGTGGCCAAAGTACTGGAGTTTCAGCTTTAGCATCATTCCTTCCAAAGAAATCCCAGGGCTGAGCTCCTTCAGAATGGACTGATTGGATCTCCTTGCAGTCCAAGGGACTCTCAAGAGTCTTCTCCATCACCACAGTTCAAAAGCATCAATTCTTCGGTGCTCAGCCTTCTTCACAGCCCAACTCTCACATCCATACATGACCACAGGAAAAACCAAAGCCTTGACTAGATGGACCTTAGTCGGCAAAGTAATGTCTCTGCTTTTGAATATACTATCTAGGTTGGTCATAACTTTTTGAGTCATTCTGAATAAAATTCATCTATTCTTTCGTCTTTGGAATTTTTAAAAAAATTCATGAGTTTCAACATTTTTGTGCTTCATTTAAGATGAAGCTTTCAGAAATGTATTTAAATGCTATAGTTCTGTATTTTGTAATACACAGAATCATTACTGGTGCTGATAAGAAGACTGTTGTTTATTGTGGTATGCATGAAGCACTTAACTAATCCATGTTGAAATTTGTTTTTCATTCACAAATTCTCATCCTTGAGCTGGAAGGTCCTCCCCAGAACTCTGCCTATTGGCTCTTTCTGACCCTAATAAGTAACTTAACTCTAGTTCCCAACTTCACCTGTAATTTCTTTCTTTTCTGTTAATCTCATCCCCTCTATCACTTTCCAGCTAGGCTCTATTTTTGACTTTTACTATTTTTCCTAGTGAAGAGCCTGAATGATGTGAATGCTTAAATTAAAAAGCTCATCAAGTCACATAAACTAACGGGCCTCAGTGTGCTAATCCATAAAAGACGAGGTTAATTGATTTGTGCAAGTTAACAACTCAACTCATAAAACCCAACAACTCTGTTAGAGCCCTACTCTCTGGACTTCTTATAATACTGATGTCCTACATATTGGCCCATTAGAGTAAGAATCAAATAGGGAGGCTACCTGTTAACAGAGTAAAAATTATAGTCAAGAGACAAATACATTTTGCGTCTTATTTCTCTTTTTCTAAAATCTTGATAAAACAACAACAGAATAACTCTTTGGTAAAAACTGAATGATGCACTGTTGTAAAAGCAAAGGGAAAATTTTAAAAATCCTTAGCCCATGCCTCTTTTATCGTTTACTCTTTCTCAAACTAGAATTGAAAATTGTTAAATATATTCACAAAGGCAAGATGAATTAAAAAGAAAAAAAATTCCAAAGGATTTAACAGCTGCTAGAATCAGTTCAAAATGGCATCTTGGTTGGGTATGACCACCACAAGCAAAACAGGAACTTCAATTTACATAACTACTTCACCAAGTTTCTTTACATGTGAAACATAACCAAAATTCTCCAGGGAAACCACAAAAGGAAAACACTGAATCAATATTAAAACTAATATAAAACTTCATTACAAAGATATCCCAGTTTCCTTAAGCTTTATTAAAATTCCTCTCAAATAAAAATTATACAATACATTTAAGTATTTACTATTCTATTACCACCTTCAAGTTGAGAAAGTAACATCTGTGATAAAAGGCAAGTGAAAATAATCAGATGCCACTACAGTTGGCCTTCCTTATCCATGGGTTCTGCAGTCACAGATTCAGTGAACCTCAAGTTGAAGATACTCAGGGAAAAAAATTTCAGAGAGTTCAAAAAGCAAACTTGGAAAAACAAACAAACAAACTTGGATCTGCTGCATATTTTCATAGCATTTACACTGTACTAGATATTATAAGCAATCTAAGATGACTTAAAGTATACAGGAGGGTGTGCATAGTGAAGTGAAGTCACTCAGTCGTGTCCGACTCTTTGCGACCCCGTGGACTGTAGCTCACCAGGTTCCTCCGTCCATGGGATTCTCCAGGCAAGAAGACTGGAGTGGGTTGCCATTTCTTTCTCCAGGGGAATCTTCCCGACCCAGGGATCGAACCCAGGTCTCCTACATTGCAGGCAGACGCTTTAACCTCTGAGCCACCAGGGAAGCCCCAGGATGTGCATAAGTTATATGCAAATACTGTACCATAAGTTATATGCAAATACTGTACTATATTATATAAGGAACTTGAACATCTTTGGATTTTGGTACCTACGGGCATCCTAGGAACCAAACCTCTGCTAACACAGAGGTACAGTTACTATTATCATTACTGACTATATTATTCAGTCCACTTAATTCTCAAATTATGTTAACAGTTATATTTCTCAAGGACCAAGAAAATGTGGCTAGTTATATAGTTTTATTCAGTTGAGGGAAAAATATCAGAGACTAAAGGGCAACAAATTTAAGTATTAGTCAGATAACTGAGTTATAATCAGAACTTGCTGTGTGTCTTAGAAATAAGACGCTGTAAAGTCTTAATGATAATCCTCTGTATGACTAATCTATTTAAAATAAAAAATCAAAGCCACTTTATATCTTTTTGTCCAGGAAAACTTCTAAACCAAATTTATCCAAGATAAATGGAGTTAAAAATCTACAACTGACTCCACAATCTTTCTACTGCTTCCAGACACACTTCCAAATTGGAAAGTGTCAAAATTACAAACTCAGTAGATAAATAATTTTTTCCAAAAATCTGAAATAGCATCCTCATGAGAAAATAGAAAGTAAAAATGTGATAGAAATATCCCCCCAACACACATCTAATGCCAGAATCCTACTTACCTCATGGGCTAACATTTTATAGAGTTCTTCTCTAGTTACAGAAATCCTTTCTCTGTCTGTACTGTCCACAACAACTATTACAAACTAAAATAATTACAAAAAAAGTCATTAGTGATTACATAATTTGCTATCTGTAAAATTTATCAAGTCTTTATTTGATTTACAGCCTAACAACTATCAAGAAATTAGAACCTTATGCTATAGCATTATTGAAAACCAGAGATAACCACTATACACTGTGAAGCCTAAAGGTCTAATCTTTAATTCAAACATATTTACTAATTTTTAAGAAAAAATAAAAGACAATATGATGTCATCATTCTATGAGAATATTCTGCTAATAAACTAAGCAAAATGTAACATTTGTTTTCTAAATTAGTATCTTAATTCTATATCTTAATTAATATCTAATATTTTAATTCTATTTGCACTGTAAGTCCATAAGACAAAAATATATTATGGCTCAAAATTTAAGTTACTTCTAGACAGATATTATTTATTAATGTCAATTTAAAAATCTAAAAGGCCAGGTGTATGAGAATAAAGTAATATGAGAGTTAATTTAAAAAAAAATCAACAAATTTAAAGAATAAATTTGTATCTAAAACCATGCTCTCTTCCTTATGTAAGTGGTCCCTGCTACTGCAAGCATAACTCTTTCCTGAACTGATGATGAGACCAGCATCAGAAGATGCAAAGACCCATAAAGGAGCTGTGCAGGACAGAGCTACAGTGACCCCCTCCTTCAACTCCATGAGTACCAAAAGGCACCAGGGAAACAGGAGGAGGTATAGTCACTTTATGATGGCACTGGTTATGTTCAAGTTAATTTTGACTGTCTATTATTAGTACGCACTATATATTGTTTAGAACTAGCTTTTCATTCCAAACAAACCACTTAATTTTCAGGATCTTTTCTATTCTTCAGATTTCATCAACGACAATGCAAATGGATAAGAGAACTGCTACCTGGCCTCTTCTCTCATTGAGACTTTACTGATATGTGGTTATATTGCTCTAAGACATGTCCTACTCTAAACCTTTTAACAAAGCTATTGATTTTCAAGAAGTTGGCATGAATTTATAATACATGCAGCATTTTATATGGGAATACTAATCATATAAATACTCCTCTTTCTCCAAAAGATATAATCAAATTCTTAACAGAGTGTTAGGGAATCAGGTCATTAGAGACATTTAATAGTGCCTCAGTGATATCATATTCATCCACATATACAGTTGGAGACTTATTAACAGCACTACAAAACCAAATGTCACAGCCTTTAATCTTACAAGGTCTATACAGTGAAGCTCTCAAATGTCAGAAATTTCCTCTTGGCAAATAATATGTAAATAAAACATATGACTATATCTAAACTGTTTTATAATAAAAAGAGTTCTTTAATGTGTAATTGCATTGCATAAAAGAAAATACACAGTAAAACTTTGAACAAGGATTCAAACCACCAGAGTCCTCTCATTTAACTCGGATTTCCTCTATACAGACACAAGTAAATAGTACGAGAGAAATGAAGTTGCAAACTGTTAAAAGGAGTTCTTTAGAAAAACAATTATTTAAGACAAGCTCTGAGATCAGCATAAAATCAGACTAATCAATCACCAATTCTTCTTACAGAGGTTCAGTGAGAATGGATATACAGAACAATGACCCTGAAAGAGGGAATTAAAGATTCCATTATGTTTAAAGTCTACTTATACTAATATTAATATACTGTGATATTTCAAAAGATAACTTTAAGAGTTCATATCTAGAAAGTGTTTCCCAAGTATTATATTCACAAAAGACTTAGTATATTAAGAAACATACCTCCGTGTTAGTATAATAAGTGTTCCATGAAGAACGAAGAGATTCTTGGCCACCAATATCCCACATTAGAAAACGTGTATTATTAATCACTATCTCTTCTACATTACTTCCTATTGTTGGGGACGTATGTACAACTTCATTCATAGAACTGGGGGAAAAGTTCAAATATATCACAATTAGCAAAGAAACTAGATTGTTTGAATATTTTTCAACTTAGGGATAAATCAGCATAACCTCCTTTTATATTTTATACCCAAATATCCCCTTTCCACTAGGTTTATTAAGAGTGAACAAAAGGTTCACTACTGTATATACAGCACAGGGAACTCTTAGTTGGTGCTCTGTGGTGACCTAAATGGGAAAGAAATCCAAGAAGAGGAGATATGTATTTATCTATGGCTGATTCACTTTGCTGAGGAGCAGAAACTGACATACCAGTGTAAATCAACTGTACTCCAAATTAAAAAATAAATAAATAAAAACAGGATACTACATATTACACATATATTACACACATGTGTAGGATTTCCCAGGTGGTTTAGTGGTAAAGAATCTGCCTGCCAATGCAGGAGACGCAGGCTTGATCCCTGAGTTGGGAAGATTCTCTGGAGAATTCTCCAGAATTCTCGCCTGAGAAATCCCATGAACAGAGGAGCCTGGGAGAATACCGTCCACTGGGTCACAAAAGGGTCGGACATGACTTAGCAACTAAACAACAACAACAACACACATAAATAAATTAGGTTCAGAAGAATACTAACAAATACACATACTGGACTCTCTGTGTTGAAAAAACTATATTCCTGGAATCACAGATATGTACCATCCCTAATTTTAAGATGTGCTCTTTGGCAAAATTTGAAATACATCACTATCACGTGTTGTATAAAAACAATAAAGCTCTTTGAAACTTCAAAAAAAAAAAGAGTGAAGAAGAGTTCAAACAGAGGTGGAACTAGGTAGTGGACTAGCTGGAACACTCAGCAGTTTCATTCCAAGAAACGACAGAAACAAATATTTGTCTGCTCTCTACAAGCAAACAACTGAACCACGCACTCAACGTCTTATACAGTTCTAGCTCTCTAGAAGCAGTTGCTTAAATTGGGCTCCTGGTTCATGGCCAACCAGCCTTCTTACAGAGTAAGGTGGATTCCATACAATTTTTACTGCTTTCGCTAATTAAGTATCACTCAGGCAGAAAAAGTAACTATAAACAAAAAGATACAATTTTTTAGGTAGTTGGTACTTACAATTGGTAAAGGATGGTAGTTTTTCCTGCATTATCCAGCCCAACAATGATAACTTTGTGCTCTGGGTGGGGAAAACAAACAAACAGTGATTTATTAATTAAAAATTTTCCCATTTCATCTACTCTTTACAGCCATGGTATAATTCAGTGTATGGCATTTTATTCCTTCTTGTAACTCAAAAGAACATCACAGCAAGGGGAGAATTATGCTATTGGTCTAACCCCTCATTCTACATTGAGAAGTTTCACCTGTCTAGGAAGCCAGAAGTACTCCATTCTTTCCATTCCTTGGAAGGCGACTCTCAGTCAACTATCTCAAATGCAAGCACAACAATTTATGTAAGACTTAACGTGTTAATGTTTCACACTGGACTAAGTTACTTAAGTTCTAAATGTGAATTTAAGGCATTAATGGGGTATGTACAGGGTGAGATGGGTGAATGGCAGGGAGAAAAAGGGCAGCCTTTTAAAGCTGCTGTCAGGCATCTCTAAGTATCTGAGCACATCTGAACCATAGGGTCCTTCTAACCAAATTTCAGGACCTATGGCTGTGGTGGCAGTGACTCCCTGCCCCCCCTGCCTTCTACAGCATCACTTTTTCCAAGTTTTTCTTCCTCTCTTGATTTATTTTTTCCACCAACTCCTTTTCCTTGGGTCCTCCTTCAAACACTCATGCTGTCTTCTTGCATTCCTTTCACATTTTAGCAAGGTATCTTGGGCCTATCTATTGCCATCCAGTCTAAAAACAACTCCCAAAGACAGCAGTGCATGGAGGAAGCTCATCTCCAAAGATGGTCTCCGGATATTCATGCCCCCTTACATCCTGGCTGGTCCTATGACTTGCTTTTAACCAACAAAATGCAGAAGTGACTGTGTGACTTCCACACCTGGATCATCTCACACCTTGCAGTTGCTGCCCAGCTCTTAGACAACTCCCTTGGAGTAAGCCAGATACCAGGTAACAAGTCCGACTACCCCAAGATTGCTGTGCACGTGTGAGGAAGCCCGGGAGACGGACAGTTGCCCTCAGCTGTTCTAACCATTCCAGCTGAGATGCCAGACACACAAAGAAGCCACCTTGGATATGCAGCCAGGTGGAGCCGGAGATGACTCCAGTTCTAGCTGCTATCCAACTGCAATCAAATGAGCCCCAAGCCAGAACTTCCTAGCTGAGCTTAGTGAGCTCATAGGGCCATGAGAGATAATAAATAATTCCTTTAAGTCATCAAATTTAGAAGAATTGGCTTGTTACACAGCAACAGATAACAGAAGCAAGATGGGAAAACACATGTGGTTGTGTGATGCTGAGCAAATGACTTATTCCTCTAACCCTAAGCTTCCTCACTGTACAACAGGGAGGGGCAATGCTATCTTTCAGGGTTATATAAGTAAGACAGCACTCAGGCAGAGCCCACTACCAAGAAAGACAGTTCCTAATCCACGTTCCCAAATCTTTCCTTAGTGGATAGAGACAGTGCCCCTCAACACATCCCCAAACCCAATTTTCAAACCTCTTCCTGATTCTATCTTACTTTATTTGCTTACCGGTATTACCCTGATTTCAGATGCCTTTGGAGTCTCTCAACCTCAACATCTAATTTGTCACTAAGTTCTATTCTCCCTCAAAAATATATTCTGGACCTACTTCCTCCCCACTGTCTTAGCTGCAGTCCTCCTCATCTCTTACTATACTTAACTGGACTATCTCCAGTCCATCTTCCTGTTGTTTCTTGAGTAATTTTTCTACACTATAAAGCTGATAATACCACACTCTTATTTAAATGATGGCTCTTCACTTTGACAGGAGAACAATGTACAAGTTCTAAGCCTTGTATACAAAGCCAGTCCCAAATGAGTATGCTTCAGCTTTATCTCTCACCGTGACCACCAGGCATCTAAGCTAGAGTTCAAGTTGCTCTTCCTACACAAGCTGACACCTACATCCATAGCAAACATTTCTCTACCTCTACTCATGGTGTTTGCCTGTGCTGGAATTATCGTCTCCAATTCTCCATTTCAAGAATTCCTACTAATCTTTAAGGTATAGCTTCCCAAGAAAAATCACCTTCTCCTGCTCTTCTGCCACACCTCTAACAGAGCACTTATAGTGATTTACACGAACACTAAACATCTCAGTTTAATGAGGCACCCTTCAAGGGTACTTCCTAGTAACTGCAACTTTTCTGGTACAATAAATGCTGAATTAATATTCATTCTATAAATAAGAAGTGTTAAGGATAAAGGAGCTCTTCAGAAGGAGAAAGCTTTTGCAGTCAGGTGGTAGATGTTTTCCAAACACAACATTTACCATTAAGCGGAATTCCTAATGTGATATAGGTACTTCCTGATACACAAAAATATGAAGATCAAGTAAACAGAAAAAAAAAAGGTTTTAAATAATATACTTTAGCAGGCCAGTGCTTTCTTTTTAGGTTGCACAGCATGTGGGATCTTCGTTCACCGATCAGGGACTGAACTCGTGCCCCCTGCAGTGGAAGTGCAGTCTTAGCCGCTGGCCCACCAGGGAGGTCCCAGAAAGTTTTAATAAAACCAGTTTTGTCCTGTCACTCATATCCTTGAAGAGCAGGCAGCTTAAAACCACTAGCATCCTAAAGGGACGTGACCATGCTCCCCCAAAACAAGGTCTTAAAAGTCATTTTAAAAATGCAGGGCCCAGTCTATTTCATCTTTAGAGACGACTAGGGTGAAGGAACTGAGAAAATGAGAACTACCTGACAAGTGCAGTTTCTTCCTAAGGAAAAGTACAGGGCGACTGGATTAAAATCAGAAGCATGGGCTTCCTCAAAGAGTGTTAAAAAGGCAGTGGCAAATCCATCTTCACAGGAAGGTCACACCTGAACAGGGCCAGATTACTAAGTCCGTGGAGCAGCGGACCTTTATACCTGGGAAGTTTTTAAATGGCATGGCAGTTTTGCCTGACTCTGTATTTTTCTATGTCCTCAAATGGAGCACTTCCCTTTGATGACAGATATCTCTTTCAGTTCTAATAATACTAGCAATTATAAAAACATTTTAATATAAACAGAATTCACATTGGGCTATTCTCTGACCTCTGACTTAGGTGAGTTTTTAGTTTCCCACTTGAACAGAATACCAGTTTTTAATAATATAATTCATTAAACATCAGCTTATTAAGTTTCAGGAATGTTATTTTGTTAATCTCTTTGTATTAGCTGCAGCCCTAAATTGAGACAGACTTGCCAGTACTTAGGAAGAAAATACAATTACCCTGACCAATGAGAGAAATGGTACTCTAAAAATAGTGCAAAATTAATAGGGGCAAAACCAATACAAATTTAGGCAAGGATCTATGATACATAACTACACAGTAACTAAAAATGTGTGTGTTTATGAATCTTACACAGAGAGATCACAAATACAACAGCACTATCTCTGGCAAGGTCCTTAGTCCCTAAAGGTGGTTAAACACTTACTCTAACCATGCTGCCATTTTTCAAAATATTTTGCAATTTTCTCTTGCAATTGCTTTCAGAGCCTGAGACACACTGTTTTGAACACTCCCAATGGTTGCTGCTTAACCTCTGAAGATGAATCTGATTTTAAAAGGGGGGGGAGTCACATGGTATCAACTCAGTCATATAAGGTAAAAAGCAGTTAAGATGAGTGTTACCTTTTCATTATTAAATGAGGTGTGATCCCTAAATGATGATTTTAAAATAGGCCTCTAAAAAAATTCTAAAAGTAGTTTCAAAAGGTATTTGAAAAAGTAACAGTAGGACTTAGCAGTAGAAAACTATCTGGCCTCCTAGGGTAACTGCTTTTAGGGGAAAACCCTACCTGGTTTTGTTTTTAAAGTGGTCTCCTTAATTTAGCCATGCCCCATAGGACTTATTTCTTGATTTCAAACATATTTTCTACCACTTCTGTGAGGAAAGACTAACTAGGCAAAAAAAAAAAAACTAAAGAAGGATCTGTGTCATACCTGACCACAAGATGAACTTGATAAAGTCAAACTACTGTGAACCAACCATTGTGAAATAACACACATACACTGAGATACAGCAGATGGCACAAGAAGTTCACAGTGGGATTGCATCTTCTCCAGACACAAGTGGAAGGTAGGATGGGGTGGACAGTTTCAAGATACAATGTCTTTTACAAGCCACTGCATGAATGAACTAGAGAATAAGACGAAATTAGGTCACACAATTCGGTGGATAAAGATGTAAAGTCTTGTTAAGTCTTTCTTCACTAGTGCCTAGAAATAAAAGCAGCACAGTAGGGAGAGAAGGCATAGTTGATGATACAGGGCGAGAATTCATGCCTGGTGTGGTAGAAAATAAACAGGAGAAAAGAGTGTCAGAGATATTCAGAGACGAGGTAAAGATGCAGCTCAAACCACTCTCCATACTGAAAGCAACCTCCCTCTTCTAACTAATTTTACAAACTCAGTGAATAACCGATACTTACAAAAGCATAAATATGCAAATATTCCCCCAAACTCTTCAGACATAAAGCAGATTTCCAACGTCAATCAAGGAAATACAAGCTAACGTATTTGAACACATGAAGGTTTTTCAGTAGCTAAAGTTATTTTAAAAAGAAGAAAGGATCTCGCGTCAAACATGTGCTGCTGCTGCTAAGTTGCTTCAGTCGTGTCCGACTCTGTGCGACCCCACAGACGGGAGACTGGTGCTCCCCTGCCCCTGGGATTCTCCAGGCAAGAACACTGGAGTGGGTTGCCATTTCCTTCTCCAATGCAAGGAAGTGAAAAGTGAAAGTGAAGTCGCTCAGTCGTGTCCAACTCAGCGATCCCATGGACTGCAGCCCACCAGGTTCCTCCATCCATGGGACTTTCCAGGCAAGAGTACTGGAATGGGGTGCCATTGCCTTCTCCATCAAACATGTGCAGAATCCAGAAAACCTCTGGGGAGCCCCACGTTCTGTGGCTCAGTCTTGAGATTAGGACAGTCCAATGAGGCCACGAACCAGAGGCCCTTCACCTCATCATCCCTAACACCCACAAGCCACATTCAATACCAACTTATATCTACTTCCTCCCAAGACTTGTTTTTCTCTATTTGAATTTCTGTGTCTTTACAGTAAAGCACCATGGCTATTTTCAATAGCTTCCTAATTCCGAGGTATAGCATGTGGGTCACAGTGAGAACTATAAGATTAAGACATCACTGTGCAATGGGCTCAAAGACAAACGTGCCAAGTCAAAGGTGAAGAGTTGGTTTATCCCCAACTATAGGGTTAAATTATTCACACTTTCTAATAATCAGCCTTCTCTGAATAGCCTTAGATTCTTTCACCACTGCAACCTGTTTCTCTCACTACCAAGATAGAAGAGCCTTCTATGAAAAACACATATTCCAGCTAAAGTGTTACAATGCACTTCAAAACAAATACTACATAGAACCTAAAATACAATGTGTATACAAGAGACAGTTATCATGTGAAAATGTAACAAAACTTTTGGCTGTTTCAATGCTTTGATGCATGTGACTTATGACAAGTTTACTGCTTAGCATGAGTTTTCTTTTAGAGTATCTATGCCACAGCATTCTTGCAGTTTTTCAGAAAAGCCCAAACAACACAGTACCTGGATGGAATTTTGCATTACCACCTGGTCTTTAGTCTCCCAATCAATACTTGACTTTTTGTCATCAAAATGCTTGTTTCCCTTCTTTATTTCCTTCTGATATACTCAGGCAGCCTACCAGTTCTATTTACTAACAGGTTCTAAAAGTCAATACGTATCCTGCCAACTACCAGTTAGTAAATTAAGCAAAGGAAAAAAAAAGTCATCGTTATCCTGGAGAACTTACTAAGGCAGATAAACTGAGAGTCACCCTGATTCTTCATTCTCACCTCATATCCAAACTAAGTCCCATGGATTCTGTCTCACAAGGAACAAAAAATCCCACTTCTGTCAGGTATACTATAGCTTTCACAGGTCTTGACACAGAATCTAAAGTAAATCATGTACTTAATTAAGTATGAATGAATAAATAAATCAAAATTGGAAGACATAAAGGTTAGAAGGGAGATAACCGATAAAGTCCCTCATACTAAAAATTCAATTTGCAAAATCTAAAAGCATCATCAATTAAAAAACGAAGTTTGAAAATAAACTTGCAACTTACAGCAATGGTTTCGGCTGGGGGGAACAAAAAGCTTTGCTGAATGAAAAGCAACAATTATACATGACAAAAGTAGAGATCCAATTAGGAAACAGAAACCACATAGCAATTTGAACTTGAAAATAACTACTCCAGAGGACTGGAGTAATGAGGGACTGGCTAACAAGTAACAGTAAAGATTAAAGGAATGACAAACACACAGCGCTTTAACAACCCCGGGGCTGAGACAGGGCTTCTCCCCACAGGGCTTCTTCCCCAGGACTGAGATGCAGACCTTGCCGAGGGCCTGGCCACGGCTCACTGAATGTCAGAGAAGTAGCTGTGTGGACCCGCCGGTGGACCTTTCTGGAAATCCTCCCTCCAGCGTGCTGGGGAAAGCTGTTCATCGGGAAATGCTTCCCTGGAGGACCTCCATTCTGAAACCAGCTGAAGTGGGTACTAGAGGAAGCTGCTATGGCCTCTAGACAGTGCAAGAGCCAGCGGCTGGAGAAGGCGTCCACGCTGCACTGCACAGCAGGAGAGGGCCTGCTCAGAGGCGCATCCCATCCAGAAAGAAAACCCCTCCCCTTGCGGCCCCACCTACCAACAAAGCTTGACACCGTGCCTTTAAAAGACTGTATTTAAAGACCCAGCTCTGTATGCACAGAGCACACAAAAAAGGTGAGTTTGGAGCTAAAGTTCTAATAACTGGCACAGTTCACCCCTTTAGCTACTCGGCTTCTATAGATGCTGGTTTACATGTTTGAATTCCCACACCATGAAAAGAACAACAGAAGCAGAGGTGGCTTTCCCAGCACCAGGTCCTGCGGCACCAGCAGCTTCTAAAGAATTCATTCACAATGGATCATTCCTTTTCTGTGAGCTAATCAGGAGAATGAAACAATGCTCCCCACGAGGAAACTTCATAACTTCTTTCACAGTTCACATGAGAGTCTAAAAGTTCTTCCTTTTATCTAACATGAATCCTTCTTATACAAAGAAGTTTTTGTTAGGTTTCAAGGGCACCAACTCAAGCACTGGATGATCCTGGTTAAAGTCTCAATCTAAAAGGGCTTCCCAGGTGGCACTACAGGTAAAGAACCCACCTACCAATGCAGGAGATGCAGGAGACTCAAGTTCAATCTGGAGAAGGAAATGGCACCCCACTCCAGTATTCTTGCCTGGGGAATCATATGGACAGAGGAGCATGGTGGGCTACAGTCCATGGGGCAGCAAAGAGCCAGACACGACTGAAGCAACTTAGCACCAAAGGTCTATCACTTTTAACTGTAGCGCCCGGAACAAATTACCTAATGTTTCTTTGTCTTAAAAACTGGAGACTATCAGGCTTACAGGGTTCTTATTAAGAGTAAATCAATTAAGTGAAGACTAAATTAACTGCATGAAACACATAGACCCTAACCTTGCAAGTCACTATTAACTGCTATTATTTTATCTATAAAGACAAAGTTAGCTTATCTCCCTACATAAAGGCAAGGGGTCTTGTCTGTTTTGTTCTCGGTCTACCCCACCTGCATCTCTGTGTCTCCATGCACTGATAGGCAGGGTGGTTTTTTTTTTTTTTTTTTAACCACTAGTGCCACCTGGGAAGCCCTCTACAACAGACCCCAGCACAAAACAGGTGTTCAAAATACTTGTTCAATGAACAAATGGAGTTCTGATCAAAAGCCCTTCTATACTAAAAGATACTAGTGGCAACTCTTCCAAGCCCTAAAGTTGTAAAGACTTAAAGTTTAGTAACTGAGAAACAGCAATGGGGACTGGGGGCGGGGCGGTGGGGAGGGAGGAGAATTCACATGCAAAAATGATGCCAGTCACTTCTTTAAAGCCAGTGTCAGCAAAATATTTCTGCAGTATTTACCAGTTGCATCACCTAGGAAAATCATTCCACTGGTACCTCAGTTTCCTATTTTCAGGAGAAAAGAAAAACTACTTCAAAAGATGATATATACAACAGCATCTAGGACAAACTTTGTACCCCATTAATTTAAGTATCACGTAAATGTAACCTCTGGGTTTTCAAGTCTGAGCAATATACAATTAGTTTTCACTATGTACTCAACCTAGCTAAGTTTAAATTGAAAAAGCTGGTCTAAAGGGAGATAGTGATGTCACACAGTTTGTTTATTCAGCATAGCAAATTCTGTTATCCCTCAAAACTTCCAAGAGTTTATGTGAAAAGAACATAGGACTGTGTTCTGTATCTTCTGGAGGTAAAATAAAGTTTAATACACAACTAAAAGACCAACAAGTACCTGATAGATTTAAAGTGACCCTGCTGATAAGACAATCACATCATTTAACAGTAAATAGTTTATTCATCGGAGAAGGCAATGGCACCCCCACTCCAGTACTCTTGCCTGGAAAATCCCATGGACGAAGGAGCCTGGTGGGCTGCAGTCCATGGTGTTGCTAAGAGTCAGGCAGGAGTGAGAGACTTCACTTTCACTTTTCACTTCCATGCATTGGAGAAGGAAATGGCAACCCACTCCAGTGTTCTTGCCTGGAGAATCCCACGGATGGGGGAGCCTGGTGGGCTGCCATCTATGGGGTCACACAGAGTCGGATAGGACTGAAGTGACTTAGCAGCAGCAGCAGTTTATTCATATTTTCATAATGCTGACATCTAAATTTTTAGAACTTCATTAATTTCCTACTATTTCCCAATACTGAAAAAAAGGTCCAGTCGAAAATTACCACAAAATAGAGGTAATAACACTACTCAGTGATTTTTAGTGGTAACAAAGCACGCATCATTACTTAGTACTATCCAGTAGCTGCTGGCAAAGTTCGAATTCTTTCTTCACTAACAGAGACAATTTTATCATTGACTCAAAATAGAAAGTGGAGATATTTAATTTTTCTTGCATTCTTGATCAATTAACAATCTTTCTAAATTTCACAGTAGAGTAGAAATACTACCTTTGCTAAAAATAATACAGAACTACGGATTTAAAAACTAAAATAGACTATCTACTATAAGTACCACCAGTATCATGGCAATGTTAAGTTTCAATTCTGAAGACCTACAGATTAAGTTTTCAGGATTTGTGGGCTCCATGGTCATATAGTCAAGATTTCCTGCTACTCTAGGTGAGACCCAGATAGACAAAGGTTAAGTGACTGGTTTCTACTCACCCTTCTCTCAACAGAAACAGCTGGCTAGAGACAGCGTATATTAGAAGGGGCTTTCTCCAGTTCATGAAAATTCTCCACAACATTTGAAAATCATTTGAAATGTTGCTTTTCCATTTAGTATCATGAGATCTACACTATCGTCTTTTTGTTTTAAAAGATAAACTAGAGATCACAAGTTCCAGTTCTGCTCCCTTCCCATTGCCTTCTTGTAGGAGCAGCTGGATCACCAAGGAGGACGTGGGGATGGTTGCACATAATAGATGCCACCATTCATTTACGTCTTTACTGGAAAATTTTTGGGCTGTGACAGTAACAACACCAGCTTCACAGGAGGAAAACACAAAGTTATTGACAGCCGGGATGATGAATCACCCAACTTGAGTTCAAAAGAAATGAAAATACACCAGTAACTATTTTGTATCTTAACGGCTGTGGTTTTTTTGTTAAAATTGCATCCTCTTTCCCCCAGTTTTACACTTATTTTTGTAACAAATGTCCATAAATCTGATATGCATTTCAAGGTAATATTTGAGCTTAGATGAACTTAGCATCTCTTTATGATCATATACTCCGTATCTGGTAACTTACTAGTCACTTACAGTTAACAGATGTTTCACATGGTATGATTTTTAAGTGCTTTCAGTGATACTTTAACATTTTAAATCCATTCATGAAAACCTCCACTTAAATAAGAAACAAGAAACACGAGTAGGAAAATGACCTTATGCTTAACCTTAAACACAGATACAAATCTGGCAAAGAGGAGAGAGGAACATCACTACTCAGGATGCAGAAGAATCTTCCCAAGGCATGGAGGAGGAGGAACGGGGAGGTGGGGGGGCGCAAGGGAAGGCTCATAAACCTGAATGTACCGGCTAAGTCGAGAGAGATTTCTCGTGTTTTCCGCATTCTGCAATCCTCGGTCGCTCAGGGGTGCGTTTGGGGCCACAACCTATAACCTTCATCCCGGAGAACCCCCAGTACTTCGTGGTGTGCAAACCCAATCGCCGCAGGTAAAAGGACGGAAACGTGAGCCAAGCCGGGCCACTCAAGGGGCGTCGAACGTGGGACAAGAGACCTTTTCCACTCCCAACAGAAATCGGAGCAATGGGTGTATTTGCAGAATGGATTTCTTAGGAAGGTCTCCTAAGACAAAAGGGCAGCGAGTCGGGAACCATTCCCGAGCTGGGAGTGGGATCGACCAGCCCCAGGCCCGCGGCCGCAACACCCCGCACTCAGCGCAGAGACCGCGCGCGACCGCAGCGCTCACATTCCGGAAGTATTCGGAGACCCCCACCCACCCAACCCACCCGGCCACGAGTGACCCTCTCCCCCTACCCGTACGCGCTCGGCCCGAGCCCCTCACCCTGGTGATTGAACAGTCTCCATATCCTGGTGAAGAGAATTCCCATTCTCGGGCAGCGGACCCCTCTCCAGCCACCCGGGCCGCCTGGCCTCCCCGGCTCAGGCTCAAGGGGAGGAGAGAGACGCGCCGGAGCCTCCGTCTCTGCCGCTGCTGCTGCCGCGCTGGCCGTCGGCCCGCTTCCTAGGAACCGGAGAGAGGCCGAAGCCCAGGCCGCCGTGCCGTGCGCGAGGCCCCGCCGCTGCCGCCGCGGCTCCCGCCTGGCTCGCGGACATCGCCGCCGCGTTGTGTGCGACGAACCTCGCGGGCCACCGTCCTCCCCCAGCTCCTCGCGGGCGGCTGCGACGGCGGCGACCAGGCGGGCGGGGGAGGCGCGGGGCGGAGCGAAGGGGACGGAAAGGCGCGGGCGCGCGGCCGGAGGGGCGGGGCCTGGGAAAGATCGGCGGCCCGGCCCAGGCTTACTTGTCAATCGAAGCGACCTGTAGGCGGCGGGACTGAACCCCAGGGTCACGGCAAAGCGGGCTTCGGATTGGGGGCAGGTGGCTCTGGACTGCTTGCTTTGGCGTTTTTTCTACCTTTCTTCTACAGAGCCGTAGTGTGAACAAGTCATCGACAGCTCTTCCCCAACCTTGCTCGCACACTTCATCAAAAGCCCCACCTCCTAGCCTTCGAAGACGCGAATTCCACCAGGGTCTTTGAGGGAGGCTGAATACCTTTATCCTTCAAATCTCGACGCCGACACCCAAAAGGGTGGCTTTACCTAAGCAGTGGCCTTATGGCCGTCCTGTACATCAGGGTTGTTCGCTTTCCAGTATCCCTCCACTTGTAGATTAATCTTGCCCAAACCAACGATCTTGATTTGTTCACGCCTAGGTTTAAAAATAGTGGCGCCTAAAGCTGTTTGAGCAGTAAAGTCCAAATACCTTAGAGATATATGTATTGACTGCACAATCTGGCCTCAACTGTCCTTTCCAGCTGTAACTCCCATTATTCCCAGCTGGTTAAACAGCTGGTGAAATGTTCTCTCTGCTCTTTAAGGCTTGCACACCTTGAACAGCTGTGTCACCTACGATGCAAGCGCCACACTCGCTGTATTTCATCCAGCCTCTAGTGAGGGATACTTACTTAGCTGAAAGCTAGAATACAAGTGAATCATTGAGTAACATATCAAACTTCTTGTTTTACGTGTTTTTTAAGCTGGGCAAGTTACTTAGCCTCACCAGGCTTCCATTTTGACATATGGAAACAGAGGGTTTGTCTCTAAGGTCTTTTTTTTGATTCTAGATCACTGGATGTCTATGATAATTAGTCTGTATTTATTAGAGTCAAGAGGTGGGAAAACAAGAAACCAAGGTTGTTTACTTCTTCTCTTCCACAAAGGAAAACAGCTCCAACCCATTCTATTCTCTTTAACTTCGGTAAAAAGGAACAGAAAGAAAAAGGTAAGAGAGCTGCAAAAGTCATTTGGAACTGCTCTGTCCCTCATCTGCAAGAGCTGAATGAAATGAAACAAGATCAACAATGAACTCCACCTTTCCACCCCACTTTTCCTAGTCATACACTATCCCATGTCAATATATAGAAAAATCACCCATTTAAGGAAGACATTAAGACAGTCTACACTTGTTCTTAGTTGTCTGAGCTAGAAAGCTTGTACCTATAAAACAAAGGGCAGCATTGAGGACTGAAGCATGTCTCCTTTTAAACAACTGTTCAAAAAAACTCCTTTGGTTTCTTTTGGGGCTTATGGTTAAACAGCCAAAGTTTATAGGAGACATATGAAGGGAAAGAAAATTACAGTATTAATTTATTTTATGGATTATGGATTTAATCCATTTTAATTTATGGATTGTTATATTTACATAATAAAGTACTGTTTAGAAAAACAAAAACTTGCATAACCTATTTATATTAATTCTCTTAATATTTCCATTCTTGCACACTGTAGATAATGCTTTTGGCAGCTCTAAGACTTTTACAAACTCCTCATACATCTGTGTCAACTTATTAAATGGATGTCATAGCCACATTAACGTGGGAAGTTAGGGCTTCATATTCTACAAACCTACATTATTACCTGGGAGATGGTCTCCCAGCTTATTTTCTAAGTCTTTCTCAAAAAAATGGCAGGGCAGGGAAAAGAAGTTTTCCTAATGCAGTGTTGTCCAACTATAGGACCCATGGGTGAAATACAAATTTGGAACTACTATAGAAGTAATTGGGAACATTTGTTGAATGGTATGAAACTGTTTGTAAAAAGACTTATTATGAGACTTTTAAAGATTAAGTTATTCATGACTATAATGATGGGCAAAATGTCATTGGAGAGAATTCTGCTTCCATATGTAAGAGAGAGGGGTGGTCTTGAATTATACTCCTACCACTAATAAATAGGAAACTGTTCAAAATATAGAAAACAACTGTTTTCAGATATTGGCCAACACCCAGCACGGGACTGAGATCCTTGATAAGAGACACAAATGGGGATAGTTATATTATTATGTGGATTTCTGCCTGGAGGCAATTCTAGCTAGCTACAGTGGGAATGGAAACTCAGATAGAGTCTGGCAATCTACAATCTGTGAAGCAGAGTGATTGAAAAGAAGAAGCTATCCAGATAAAATCTTCAGAAATCTACATAGTTGAGCCTTTGAGCCTTTGGCTGCATATCAGTCTGTATGTGTGTAATGTAAAACCAGTACGAGGCTAGTCCACGGGGCTAGTCAATCATGACTTGAGGAAAAAGCCAGCACTGAGCAGCTGTAAAACAAGTAATCTCCAGAGATAACAAAAGGGCCAGTGTGAGTTCTCTTTAGTCGGTGTGAGAAGACACAGAATATATATATATAGGACATTCGGCGGATACCCCAGAGCCTTAAAGAGGAGGTAAGTTAGCCTAAAGATAAATCTTACTCTGTGTTTGTGTGTTAGTCGCTCAGTTGTGGCCAACTCTTTGCGACCCCATGGACTGCAGCCGACCAGGCTTCTCTGTCCATGATATTTTCCAGACAAGGATACTGGAGTGGGTTGCCATTTCCTTCTCCAGGGGTCTCCCAACCCAGAGATCAAACCCAGGTCTCCTGCACTGCAGGCAGATTCTTTACCAACTGAGCTACAAGGAAAACCCCTAGACCAGTTTTAAAGGAGCTTAAAAACAAAACCTTGAAAGGATCAAACTAATTCACAGTTGTCTATCAAACCAAGTCCAACATTCTTCACAGATCAAGATGACAAGATCAAATCATTCACAGTGGAAAATTTACAATATCTTGAATCCAGTAAAAAATTAGTGGACATTCAAATAAACATGAGTTATGACCCATAACCAAAAGAAAATTGCTCTACCAAAATAGATACAGGCCCAGGGAAGTTAAGTGATTGCTCCAAAACCATAGCTTGTTACTGCTGGATCTAGGCTTTGAAGCCAGCCAAGGTTAGAGGCCACAGTCTAACCAGTATGTTACTCTGTATGTTGTATGACAGGACAAGCAAGACGCTTCCCTCTACAATTGTCTCATTAGTGGAGATGTACTGATTGGCTTCAGGCATAGGGCCAGGCTGATGGAATGATTGCAGTGAGCTGCAATTCTTCCAGCTGGAACTTGCAGTTTCTTGGTGGAAATGCCTTGACAGTTGGGGCAGCCTTATTTAGTACGTCTCCAATAATTGAGGTACCATTCATTCAGTAATATTTATTGTATTTCAGGCATGGTTATGTACGCTTCAGATGCCTACCAGCTTAAAAGCATCTAATATATTTTTAGATAAAAGTACTTCAGAGAGAAAGGTTACAATGAGCTTTGGTTTACTCATTTTAGTTGTGTCTAATAACCTATGCTCTGCCTATTTTCCATGGGGATGGAGGGCAGATGGAGCAAATGTGATAATGCTTGTGAAATAATTTGGCTATAATAAATCACTGTATAATCCCAATATGGTGTTAATAATCAACACAGAACACATTTCTTTTGAACTTATTGTACACTGAGAGAAAAGTCAAGTGTGATCAAGTCATAGCACAGACACTTGACACTGAGCCTGTGAAACGTCATGTCATAAACTACATGCCATCCATGGAATTCTCACTAGTGCAAAATACCTTTGGAAACTTCTGATAATTGTTTAATAATATAGAGGTTTCTTGTGAACAATACAGTTTACTGTTTGTCTTTCTATATTGAATCCTATTTCATACATATATTCTATTTCACACGTGGTTATGCATTTGTGTGCATATGTGTATGTATTTAACTATAAGCTCTTTCCCAATATATCAATAGTACTTCTTTTGTGAAGTACTTCATAATACCTAGCAGAGTATTCAGGTAACAGTCACTTAATTGATTCTGAGTTTTGAGGCTAAATGTTTAGACTTTTTTTGTTTAAGAGATAGAGGAATATACTTACTGATTTCCAATATATCTTCAGTATATCTCCAGAATAATATAAAGGAGAGGTATAACGCTGGTTTCAGTGGGTTTTTTTTCATTTATTGTATAAAAGAAAAAAATTAATGCAGTTGGTTTGTACACATTTAAATTCCATAAAACAAATCCATAGAAATTAGAATACTATATGCATGCACTCTGCATTTTCGTTGTTAAATGTTTTGGTTCACAAAAATAACAACACAGTTTTTTTCCTTTAAAGCCACTAAAGCAGAGGGAGAACAAAACATGCAGCACTGTACACATTTGCATAGTATATTTTACCCAGCATGCCTTGTAGAATGCTACACATTTACCTATATAAGGAAATAAAAGGGGGTAAATTATCAAAATAAATAATTAAAATTTAAAGAAAGGAAAAATACTGGATAAAGGTATTTTTGTTATTATTTTTTGTTTGTTTTTCCACTTTGTAGCTGGAAACACAGCAATAGCTTGGGGTATCAACAGCTCTTGGAATAGCAGGGAAATCTTTTCACATCAGTTTGCCATGTTTACTTTTAGTATTAATAAGTTTATCTGTTTTTCCCTCCCACCAACCTTTCAAAACAACTGTTAATGGCTTTTACTTATGTTTCAAAATAGTATTCAGTGTAAAACAAGTTGAAGAATCCCTAAATACTTATTGGGACATCTTTATTTATCATTTTGACTATAGGCTGTGAAAAACAGAAAACATTTCAAACATGTCCACAATTCAGAGGAGCCCTGTGAGCTCACTGGATGTTACCTTTTGTAGTGGTTATTGAAGGAGAAGAAATAAGAACAGTAAATATAGTATGAGTCATCACAAAATAAAATTTAATGAGTTTTATAGAAGGGAATAAAGTAAAATAAATTACATCCACAGATTGCAAGGCTCTGAAGTAAATTGCTGGAAAAGTATCAAGCAGCAAGTTAAAAAGATGGTAGATGAAATAAATCTGATAAAACTTAGAACTAAATCTATATACTTTTAAAAAATACAACTGCCAAATTTAACAGTGGATTTTGTTATAAGTTTGTGCTATAACAAATGTGCTTCTTTCTCCTCAACTTATTTTTATATTATTGGCAAAATATATATCTTTTATAATTTTGTACTGTACAATATATGTTTTTGCTACATTATTTTTCTACTGCTAATGCAGATTAGAAATAACAACATAGATTTATTTTGGCAATAAAATGCTCTCATTTTAATAATGTCCCAGAAAATATTGTAAGGCATATGAAAAAGAGTATGCAACAATATAGCATTAATGATCCTGCATCTTTAAATACATCCCTTATACATACAGAATTCACACTGATTCAGTTAAAGATGTGTGAAAGTGGCATGCAAGCAGAGCAAGAGTGACCCCTGCATATACACATAGCCATTTGTTGAGAAATTTAAGTGTTCAGAACATAACCAGGAACACTTACAAAGTAGTGAAAAGCTAGAGGCCAGCCACTTTTAGTTCCTAGATAGTCTTCACTTTTACACTCTAATTCAAAGAGGAAGCATCAGTGTATTCCCCAGACACTCTAAATGCATTAGTAACATTTTCTACCATCTTTCTACAAACATTTTAAATACATCAAAAGAAACAAAGGAAAATTTCATATGTAACTATGACTCCCCAAACTCATGACTATTCACTCTTATTTATGTTTTCATGGTAAGTGGGAGTTACAGCCCTTAGTCAAGATTATCCAATGAAATATTATCTAGTCTTTTCAAATCATCCCTTAATTACATGAAGCATTTGGTATGAAACCATCCACAAGCAGAGAGAAAGAGTTGCTATATGAGGATGAATTTCATTTGAGCAAGTTTATTTTAACAAATGGATAAACCTTTAAAATAGTAATTTTTGAATGCTGTAGCTGTTTGTCCATATAAACCGATTACTATTTGACTAACTTGACTGCAACAAAAGAGTTATCCTTGGTGTCTGACAACTATAATATTGAGTGGTTTGGTTATGATTATAATTTAAAAGAAGAGGACTTTTCTGTGCTCTGTCCTATAGACATAGCTTTAGTAAGTAACTTAACAATTATGGCATTAACAATATTTAAAGGTATAAGGAATTGAAGAAACAAATTTAATTATATAATTTTCTATCACGTTTTCATTCAGTTATTCAAAGAATGATTTTATATAATTCATAAAGGAAAGAACATGCAACAGTGTTATAAAAGACAGAAATATAGGCAAAAATATAAAAGAAATAGGGGTACATTCCCATTTATTTGAAACATTCATATGAATTTGTTCCAATGGCCTGGACTTCCAAGATGGCCAAGTGTATGCAGGAAAAGTCAAGGATCAACAAAATTTGAATTTGCGAACCAGCTGCACTTAAACATCAGGTCTCTGAATCTGCTTTTAGAGTTTGATGATATAACAAATTGCATAAAAAAGCAATTTCCTTGCAGTCTGTCTTGTTTCCTATGATTACTGACTTACTAAATGTTTACCTTGCCTCTTGATAAACTGTGAACCAATTCAAAGAAAATTTCACTAACATAGAAGAAATGAAAGGGTGACGAGCATTTTGGCAACAATTTAAAATCCAAAGGAAAGTATATTTTAACAATTTATTCATTTAGCTTTGCAGCAAGGGTTAGCAGTAAGAGTAATAAATTCACTACTTATTGAAAAGTGTTTTTCTCTTTAAAGACAGATTGTCTTCTCTAGAGAAGAGGTAGTGTAAATATCAATATATAGGGTGATTTCTATAGAGAAGTGAAAATTGCTCAGTCATGTCTGACTCTTTGTAACCCATGGACTGTATAGTTCATGGAATTCTCCAGGCCAGAATACTGGAGTGGGTGACCATTCCCTTTTCTAGGGGATCTTCCCAACCCAAGGATAGAACCCAGGTCCCCCACACTGCAGGCGGATTCTCTACCAGCTGAGCCACCAGGGAAGCCCAAGAACACTGGAGTGGGTAGCCTATCCCTTCTCCAGCAGATCTTCCCAAACCAGGGACTGAACCGGGGTTTCCTGCATTGCAGGTGGGATTCTTTACCAGCTGAGCTTCTGTAGTGGCATTATGTTGTTTTTATTTTTACCCAATACCAAAATAAAATTGTGTAATTAAGAAAATACACTGGCATGCAAATTAAGGTTGCCTAGAAACATTCTTAACAGACATCCTGGGTCTCAGCAACATGTTATGATATGTTCATCCAAGGAGTTTAAATTTGCAAACCATCTTTTGGCATTGATTTCTTCTCTCCCTCCCTTTCACTGCCCTAGGTTCCTATTATGAATTTTAAGGCCCTCACACAAAAGACAAGTTCAAGTATGCAGGTATGAAAAGAGGTTAACATTCCAAAAATACACTTTGCAAACAACAACAATAATAATTAAAGTAATTAACAAATTATTCAAAGGGAACATATAATTTTCTCAGAATTTGTTTTATATTTAAAAATTCATTTCATTAAGAACTAAGTGCAATGACATATTGTCACATAATTAAGACTCTCTTATTAGGAAAGACTATCAGTCTGAATTGTGAATTTCAATTTTCTTTCCAATAGAACTGTATAAAGATAAGAGAATTATCAGTCATTTAAAAACATATCTAAGTGCTGCTTTAAATATTGGAGTAAACATTGCTGATAATAATACTGGAGTCACATTACAGCCTTGAGAATCAACATCAGGATTGACAAATTGCATTCCTTTTTTCCCAAGACTACATTTCCACATGGTCACACGAGTCAACATTGTTACATGTTCGCTGACTGAAATTACAGAATATGATTTACATATTCTGAAATTATATATGCTGAAAGTACAGAATATGTGGTTTATACAAGTTAATATAGCCTCAAAACGTTCTAAGACTTGTTTCCCCTTCTTATCATTTGCTACTGTTAGATGAAACCCATTAAAAACAAAGTATTTATGGAATATGTATTTTCCAAAGGTTCTTGATCTGCTTGGCAAAAATAAAACTTTTTATTTAGTATGTATCTGTATGTTAGTATCAGTTGCACAATAAACTCTAAGGCTTAAGAAAAAAAAGGAAAATGCATATCCCTTATTCATTTGGAAAAGACAACTTATTAGAAAAGGAAGGGGAAAGAATGTGCCAAAGCCAAGTAAAAATTTAAGTATATCCATCAAGAAAATATACATTATACCCTTTCCAAGGTTGTTAGCTTTTGAATAAGAACACAAAGCAAAACAAGTGTGGATGCTAGATGGTAAAGGAAAGACTGGTCCTGTGCACAGACATTGAACAGACCTCTCTTTTTATCAGCATAACATGGAAGACACAGAAACTAGGCATTGAGAGGTCTTTAAAAATAATAGATTTTTAAAAGTTGAAAGAATATGGTAATCTTGCTGACTAGGAAATATATGTAAATGTTGTTACAGCTACCTGCTGTAAAATGTAAATATCTTAAAGTAGTTAAATGACCAGATTGCTAATGCTACTACAGAAAAAGCTGAACAGCTGTCTAGTCTAAGTTTAAACACCTTGGTGCACTCCTTGCAATTAAATACTTTTATGTGCACAAACAAGAAACCAGGAAAGCATATAGAAAAATGTTTTGGCTAATGTCTTCTTTCTCATGCAAATATGTGCTGTACATGTAATAAATATATTTGTTTGCTGGAAAATGCTCTTCTGTGCTCTAACAAAGTATTCAGTAATGGTAGGTTGTATGTTTATTAAAGTGCCTAGTGGATATAACTCTTTTAAATGTCTTAACTGAAAGTTTTGTAAGCTTCACTAGATGACAAATGAACCTCACAAGCCAGTATCACATATTAACTTCAAGAATTCACTGAGCCCACAGTTTTTAATTCTATCAAATATTTCAATAACTCACATAACTATGGATATCCTCATTATCAGCTAAACAGGTTCATAATGGGGTGTGCACAGTGAAAAACAGATGGAGAGGGCATTGTGGGGGGTCAATAATGAGGTTCAAGATATAACTAATCAAGAGTAGGGAACCTATTTTTATGGTCAAGAAAATTATTTAACTAGTGCATGCTTTGAGAGCATAAACACTGAAAGGCTTGGATGGGAGGAATAAGATAACAGAAAATGAATTATCATTGTTTTCCAAAAAAATAGGCTTTATGACGTAGTAGTAGAAAAGGATTTTTATGCCTGATCCTATGGGGGCTTTAGAAAAACAGACTCTTAGAAACAAAAGTCTTTTCCTAAAGACTTTTGTGTATTGTATGAAAGAGTCAATTTCAATAGTTTCTTGGATTAGAGTGAATCTAAGGCTTCTTTGATCATATAAGACATAAGATCACCGATTCCATACTTATAGCCACTGGAAAAACTGTGAAGACTTAATAGGTAAAGAAGAGTGTTCATTAGAAATAAGGCAGTTCAATCTTCAAATTCTTTATAATTCTCTTCAATAAAAATGATATAATTTTAGTGAACAAATCTATTCTAAATCTATGAGTTTTTTTTACTGCAAGCTTTTAAATTTGTTTTCACAGTTTTTCAGTTAATCATTTTGTATAAACACAGCTTTCAATATCAAAATTCAATATGTTCATGTAAAACAAAAAACCCGTAGCATGATTATAAAGAATTTGGTGAAGGGCTAGCACATTCAGACACTCAAAGGCAGAGACTGAGGGAAGCAATGGAAAGATGCTGAATTGTGCTGGTGGGAAGCACAAACGTATTTGTGGTAAGTGGGACAGATGAAATCTCAACTGGAGATGTTTAGCCTTGTACTCAGGAGGATCTGTGTTACCCTTAGAGTCTGACTTCAGATTCCTGGATGGATGTAGTCGTGCTCAAATTGATGAAAGGGGAAACAACACCCCATTTTCCATCTTGCATAACCAACTATGACTGGGCTTCTCTTTACTATCCTCTCTCACTGCTAAAGAAATGTGGAATTTCTTTGCCAACTTCAAACATGCTAACAGTTGTGATGAAACAAAAAAGCAAAATACTTTGAATACAACAGCTGTGCCAGAAGAGAAATAAAAAATATTAAAATCTGAGGAGACTAAAGAATTTCTGCATTAATTTGAGATTTTTTTTTTTTTGGCACTATGAATACATTTGGTAAGTTAGAAAAGCCATTCTGGCAATGTTAACGTGTATTAAAATGTTTATACATTCCAACTTTAATTTAGCTTCCAGCAAATAAATACAACAGCTGGTTTTGACTTCTATTGGTATTTTGATTCTCTTATTAATTAGTTTCTTTTTTTTCAGATTTTTAAATTGATTACAACATGCTCAAGTAGACTTTCTAGTCGATTCACCCAAATTCCAACAGGAATTGGTTTATAAATTGGTTCCAACTGGAACTGGTCATTTGGAATTTCCAGCATGGGAAATTATTTTATATGTGCCTTGATAAGTACCCTAAATTACAAATTGATGTGTCTAAATCTAATGAAGAAAACAAAAGGTACTGCTATGTAAATGTTGCACTTAAAAATATCTGTATGATTGGGCATCTAAGATCCATCTAGACTTAAGGGCATAATGTACTTTTTTTTTTTTTTGCCCCTTCTTAGCATCAATGACCGCAGCCCATAAGCACAGTCAGTACTCTGCTGCACTTGCCACTTAAAGATGACTGGTTGTATCCTAGCAGTGCTATGGCAAATCGTCAAAGATGAACTTTTTGTTTGTTTCTGCAGACTCAAAGCCTATGTCGAGAATCATGGCTATATCCCCCAGGAGATCCTCGGTTCCTATGAGGTTTGTAAGTGTCCTGGTATGAGTCAGGATAATCTTCTTCCACCAGAGGGTAATGATCTCGGCTATGCTGGGAACTGGAAGACAAGCGGTTCCTACTCTTCCGAGCCCTTTCATTGTGATAATTTTCATCAGAGGTCATTAGACTTCGTCTTTCAACTGGAGAGTTCTCTGTGGAGTGGTTGCTGTGCCTCAGACGCTGACTCTAAAAATATCAGATGGTTCACTGGTTAAATCACATCCGCTTTGTTCACTTAGAACATGCAAATGTATGTACAACAGAAGGATCTGTACAATAAGATGTTAAATATTTGACTTAATAAAACATTCTGATGTACAAATGGTCTGCTCAAAATATCTGGTCTTATGTATCTGGTACACAACATGCAGAGAGGCTTAAAGTGCTGGTAGTTTGTGAATTTTAATTACATAACACTGCATACTTACGCTTCCTATGAAAAATATAAAAGTGAAAGTTAACTGCTGAATGGAACTTAGTATATTTAGGAGAGCCTAATAATTCCACTTCTATTGCAAAAATGAGGGTTATTTTACTGTTGGAAAAGAAGTTAAAGTTCAGAATAGTATCTGCTCTTTTTTCTTCCTCTTTTGAACTGATAAAAGCTTCCTCCTAAATTCACACACTTCTTTATCTAGTTGAATGTTCCTTATACCTTTTAAAAATATTTTAGTAAAATTATGATTTGTACTGCCCATAAAATATTTGTTTCTACATCCTACATAAATGCAAGACTCAGCAACATTCTCTCCAAAGAAGTATACAATAAATTGAAGCCAACTAACTGATACATTTACAATTCTTGCTTCCTCCAACTGAAATGTCCAGGAAAAATAATCCTCAGAATATAAACTAAATTTCCCTGATAACATGAAATTAATATCTTCAGTCACTTAAATGCTCAGTAAATGCTGTTAACATTTTCCTTCAAATCTCAGGAAAACATGTATCCTTAGCTGTGCCTACCTGTATAAGTAGGTTGCCTCAGTTAAGAAACAGGATACTGATGAAACCAAAGACCAAGATACATTTTCTCTAAAGGATACTCACCTTCAGCGGGAAACTCATTCAACAGTCACAGCCTCTGCCTCTAGCCCCAGCTAGGGGTCTAACAATTAAGTGCTCATGGTTACTAGGAGAACTTGGCCCCAGGGCCAAGGGCACCATGTTAACACAAGTGAAACTGGGGGAACCGCTCCAGGTGGATGTCTGAGAGGTGCTAAGTCAGGAGTGTTATATTCATAAACGAAGTACATTTCATCTCTACCAACTTGTGTAGGTGGAATCACATTGCTTCATTTATCATTTCTCCTCCCACGATGTATAGCTCGGAGCCAACTCTAACTGGTCAGTGGACGTGCCACATTCAGATCAGCAAGCAGGCAGTAAAACAAGGAAAGAAAGAGTCCCAGTGCGCACACATACATTGCATATTATAATAGGATGTTTCCCAAGTTCATTTCCAGCCACAAAAACTATTTATTTATGTGGTAGTTTTTTTCTTACAAAGATGCAGCTTTGTAAAAGAGTAATAGAGTTATGATAACATTTCAGAGAGTGCTACTTATCTTAGAGTTGACTCTATACAATCTACATTATGACTACTATAACCCATTAATACAATACTAGTCATGATGCAAGAGGACTCGATTGACAACCATTCCTCAGTCAGCTGGGGTCTGGCCACATTCCCGCAGCTGCTTGGTATCATATAGATTCATATGATATATCATATGATCTATCATTCATTCACATTCATATCAGATTTACTTCATATTGTAATGCTTCTGGCTCCCCATGTCTGGCCCTGAGCACAGCACCTGAACAGCAAGAGAGCGAGCCTCCTGATCCTGCATTCATCCCCCATTCCCCTAAAGGCCATAGGTGATGGCCAAGGTGGGCCTTGCTAACCCCTAAGAAAACTCAGAGATCTATCATTATTTCCAACCGAGATGATTCTACTCTGCGCGTTCTGTTTGCACATGGACAGGCCCTGCAGCCTGTGGGGGCGGGGTTAGGTAAGCTTGATCATAATGTCTGTCTCTCCCTCCTCACTTAGCTGGCCCTGTGCCTGACAGGGCCACCACTGTCTAATCCTGAAGAAGGGATGTTGCGAAGTAACGAATAGACCCTGAACTGAATGAATAGACCCCTGACTAGTAGGTAGTAAGTTTCTTAGCAGGGTTTAGACATAGCAGAGATGAGTTCATTTCCAGCCAACACTAGCACCTGTGGGATCTTAGTTCCTGAACCAGGAATCGAACCCTTGCCCCTTGCGTTGGAAGTGCAGTCTTAACCACTGGACCACCAGTGTAAGCAGAGGAGGGATGAATTTAAGGAAAAGTTACTATAAATGAACAGAGTACCAAGTTCTAAGGAAAAGGCCACTCTCTGGATAATTCTGTCTGGGGTAGATCACGACTAGGTAATGCGTTCTGTGCGTGTTGTGTGTGCTTAGTCACTCAGTCGTGTCTGACTCTTTGCAACCCCACGGACTGCAGCCCGCCAGGCTGCTCTGTCCATGGCAATACTCCAGGCAAGAATACTAGAGTGGGTTGCCATGTCCTCCTCCAGGGGATCTTCCCAAGCCAGGGATCGAACCTGGGTCTCCTGCACTGCAGGCGGATTCTTTACCATCTGAGCCACCAGGGAAGCCCAGTGCTTTCTGAGTGTACTGTAAAATAATATATGTAAAAGTGTAAAATATCTGTTAGAATCAATGCAGCCAAAAGAGGCAAATCTGAAGAATTTTTTTGCTAATACTTTATACAAGTATATGAACCAAAGTGATTTGAGTGTGTAAAATGTAAAATAGTCTATATGAGTAGCCACTACTTTAGACTTTTGATGTAGTAATGTACATGGTTCTCTCTTCAGAGTAAGGACAATCCCAGTCTCCATCTCAATCGAGTTTCCTATAGAAGCTTAAATTGAAGGTTGTGAAAGCACACGCGACACTACCTGTAACCCAGAAATTGCTGTGGGATATGGCGAGAGTGCTGTGGAGCCCAGGTTCCTTCCAAGCAGTGGGGTCATGGGGGTGCTACCGGTCGTGTGGGTGGCACGCCAGTAGGCCTCAAGGTACTCTCCCAGGTGTTCGCATGCATCCTCCAGCTGATTCTCATCTAGTATGACATCGAACATTTCCTGCAGATAAAAAGAAAATCCATTTTATTTACACTTCAAATGTTAGGCCATAAAACCTGAAATTCTACTTCTTGCGGATAAATATTGTTTCTAACAATATTTTATTGTTTCTAATTTTCTCCAAGAGCAAATATCAGATTTGAGGGGATGTACCAGCAGTTCCTAAAGTCAAGTGAAGAACTGCAAGGGTGACCATGTACAAATTGGGACAATGACGTAAAAACGGGAATGCTCATTAGATATCTGGATCTTTCATTATTTAGGGGGAAAAAAAGACAGAAGTACATAAAGAAGAGTTCTAAGTAGAATATAGTGAAAACACATGTGTTCACATCTTCATCCATATATTCCTATAGATACTTACTGAATATTTACTCCAGAATATGAGAGAAGCAAGTGAATCGCACTGAAAGAGGAGTTCTAAAAATGTTTCAGTAACAAATGTATGACAGGAATCAACATTTCATCTCGGAAATTAACTGTGTTGGAGGAAATAACATTTACTTGGTAATTTTACTTTTTAGCCTTTGTTCATGTATTTGGCTGCACTTGGTCCTAGTTGCGGCCTGGGGGATCGCTGTTTTGGGTGCACAGACTCTGGCTGTGGCGCGTGGCCTCAGCAGTTGCCACACGCCGCCTTCGTTGCTCCGTGGCATGTGGGATCTTCGTTGCCCAACCAGGGATCGAACTCACACCCCCTGCACTGCAAGGCAGATTCTTAAGTACTCGTCCACCGGGGAAGTCCCTACTTGGGAATTTTTAGGATGTTTGTGAAATGATGTAATCTCTCTCACGATAAAACACCACGGCAGGTAAAGGATTAATAGTAGAAAACCACAGCATAGGCTTTCTGCTGCTAGAGGATAATTGTGTGACATAGTTAAATGGGAATAAGAGCAATGAATAGGTGACTGCAGAGGTGGTGGTTAGGGGCCAGGGGGTCACACAGTGTCTGGTGTCCATGTTTCTGTCACTAAGGACTTGGTCCGACACCTGTTCTATAATCTGGGAGTTGCTCTTCTGCCCCGTAGGAGCACAGTGGCCCCTCTGTCGCACAACGTGGTTGCGAACACAGAGAGAATATAACTGGGACACCGATTCTCTGAAGGGTCAGCCTTATAGAGATAAAACCCATTATACAGGTAAGTGAGAGTACACCCTTGACTTTCAGCAACTGAATCCACATCTTGCCTGCTGCACCACTTCCACCGCCCCCACCTGCTTTTTTACAAGCTCAGTTTAGCCAAAGAAGGAGCTTGCAGTACTGGATTAAATGTAGGGTTGCTGCCACCCGGACTTGATGCTGCAGGTGGATTGTCGGTTTTCAGCAACTGGATGGCTCTGACTTGGTGGAGGTTCAGCTGACTCACTCTCATCAATGTGAGGGCTCCCTGAAGCAGAAGTCACCATGGCAACAATCTCTCTCACATTTACTCTTTGAATGTTTTCATCACATCAGTCTTTATATTTTGACCCTAATTTGCAAGGCAGTGAGAAGTATTTAGCAACTAGGAAATAAGGTGACTTCAGTCTAAGCCAACTGGTGTTTGAGAAGACAGCCAGCTGAAGTCATGTAGAAACCTTTCCCCCACAAGAATGCTTATTAGTGGATTTCAGATGGGTTTTTGCATATTTTATTCATTCATGAAATATTTACTTGATACCTATTCTGTGCTAGGCATTGTGAGTATACTGTGGCAAAGAAAACAGACTCCACCCCTATGCTCAAGAAGCATTCACTCTGGGTAAGAGACAGGTATTAAAATCCATAATAGTCTATGCTACACTGGGACTTCAGTTCAGAACAACAGAGACTGAGCCATTGAATGTTCAGAACTGCAGCTTACAGTTATGGATATAGGAGGAGGCGCAGAGAGATATGTGAAAGTCAAATTTATGAGGGAGGAGAAATTACGAGTAAGTCAAAGAATTCTATCTGTAGAGAGAAGAGAATAAAACAAAGAGGAGCAAAGACACAATGGAAGAAACCACACAGTCCATGAGAGAATGAGAAAACAGCTAGGTCCACAGTGTCAGTCCTTTACAAGGATCCTTTACAAGGATATTACAAAGATATTACAGCATATATCCTTGCAATAAATCCTCTTCCCACTATCGCAAATCAAGAGGGTATCTGTCTCTTGAAATCAAAAGCTCCCTCCTAAACTTAAACCATCAACCTAAACCATCAGCGGTTACAAATGTAGACTCTGAAAAATGTCCCTAATGTTCTGACATCCACACTGCATTCTCTGATGGCCTTGCAGGGCTAACTTGAATGGAACAAGATCAGCCCCATCCCAGAGGGTGTGCACACACTTAGACGAGTCAGGAAGAAGAAAGAGGAAACTGGCCAGCACAAAGGACCACTCTGTCAGCCACTCCAGGCTAAAACTGGCCACAGATTCCAGACTGTATTTCATCTGAGTCTGCTGTTTATATAGTGTTATTTATGTTAACTGTATAATTCAATTACATAAATCTCATTCTATAATATGGGATCTCAACAACGTGTAGTCTCATGTACACACTGCTATGCTTAAAATAAATAACCACCAAGGTCCTACTATATATAGCACAGGGAACTGTGCTCAACGTTATGTGGCAGTCTATATCAGAGGGAAGTTTGGGGGAGAATGGATACATATATACGTATGGCCAAGTCACTTTTCTGTCTGTCTGAAATTATTACAACATTGTTAATTGGTTATACTCCAATATAAAATAAAAAGGTTTAAAAATACAGAAAAAAATTAAAATAAAAATTTATAAAGCCAAAAAAAGACCAAACAAAAAAACCCGGAAACCAAAGGGTAGTCTCAATACCTCTTGCCTGGAAAATCCCATGGACGGAGGAGCCTGGTAGGCTGCAGCCCATGGGGTCGCTAAGAGTCGGACACGACTGAGCAACTTCACTTTCACTTTTCACTTTGATGCATTGGAGAAGGAAATAGCAGCCCACTCCAGTGTTCTTGCCTGGAGAATCCCAGGGATGGAGGAGCCTGGTGGGCTGCTGTCTCTGGGGTCGCACAGAGTCAGACATGACTGAAGCGACTTAGCAGCAGCAGCAGTCTCAACAAGTCATTTTCTTGTTTTCATAAGCTCTCAAGTTAATGAACCATCCAGAGACACTTGGACTAGGGGTTCTAATTATCACAGCCAGGACTGCAAAGCCCAGAGAGGGCAAAATGTGGTAAGGAGCACCCATTGCAAAGCTTTATTTGAATGTGATTTCTATCTTCCTGGCTATTCCACATGTTATTAATACAGTGTCATGGCTGCAGACAGAATTAAACATACACTTAATTACAAGTAGTTTGATAAAATGCTTTCCTTTGCCAATGGATAGAATTTGTATGCATCAGCACATGGCTGTTTGCTAAAGTCTCACTCATTTCTAGGAAACTAAGCTTTTGCACTGCTAAAAAGACAGCTATACGATGGAAGATGATTTGAAATTGCTTTTAGGCTTTCAAAAGCACAGAGCAAAGCAAATTTCAGCTTTTGAATGAATACTGACATATGCAGCTTATTTCCAACTAAGAGGAGTCTCACAGCCTTGGTATCTATGACAATTTTTCCTTTCAACTGTTTAGGAAATAACACAGCTGATTAGACCAGAGTGTTACAAAATGAGGATAAGGCAGGAAAAAACTTTTTTAATTATACAAAGAGAAATTCAAAGAAAAGCAGACGAATGAATTATGCAAACCAGCTCTGCCAATATTTCATAAGTTTAAAGGTTCAAGTGCAGTTAGCGCTTCACTGTGTAATATGTGAGGCCTCCGGCATGGGATATGGATGCAGAGAGCTATCTAATCAGAAGAAGGTGTGGATAATGGGACAGTCACAGGCACTGAGGGGTTACCCACTCGGTGACACCATGCCCTTGAGACTGCTGGAGATAGGGGTAACTCTGAGCTGTTTTCAAAGTACCAACACGGCACGTGCCTCTGACATTCTGTGATGAGATATTTTCTTCAGCTGAGTTGAGCAGAAATAATGTGGCTGCCAAAGTAAATAAGGAGTGAACAGAAGAGTCAAAACAAATCACCAGAAAATCAGGCAGAGGAGGTCAGGAAAACGAAAAACTGAAGCCTGAGAAATAACGAGTGAAAAACATGCCTCTAGCTTATCCAGTGGTCCAGAAATCAAAAATGGCAGGAAATAAAGAGGGAAAGATTGAAGCTGAATATAATAGGAATGAAGAAAGTCTGCAATAGCTTTTTAAAAATAATTTAAGTATGTAAAGATCTGTCTAGTTCTTCATTCACGGAGTATCACACACTTGCCCAAGGAAGGTATCTGAATTAGAGCAACCTGAATTAGAGCAAGCCATCCTGGTTTGCCTGGGACTGAGTACTTCTCAGAAGTACTTTGATTGTGCAAATCTGCAAAACTGGGGAGAATCGGAAGGTAGGTCATGCTGGTCTTCAGAAAAGATGGAGTACTTTTCAGTTACTACACTGATGATTGGAACAGGTTCCATTTCTTTCTTTTATAATACATTCTCCTGGGTGGAGGATATAGAGAGGGAATGGGCAAGTCTTTATGCTTGTGAAATGCATACTTTCTAACAAAGAGGGAGAATCTCGTTAAAACAGAAATAATTTCTAACATGTTTTATCTAGGAGTTGTTATTAAATGTTTTAAAATTAAAAGTTTATAAAACTTAGAAATGAATGCTTCAGTTGAATCCTAACTTTTTTGTTAAATTGGTACAGCACTAAGTAGCCAGGGATTAAATAGATATAAACTCTCCCATGGTATATGCATTGCTTTCATTGATTTGTTGTGCAGAGATAGAACCTCACATGGGACATCTTTCCTAGTTCTAAGTGGAAAAAGAAATAATAGGGGTGAGCATAGTTTTGCCTCTTTATTATTGGAACATAAGATCTTTAATTTGCCACCATGTTAAAAAAAAAAGACTGGCAAGCACTATTCAGTGAAATGAAATGGCTGAATGGCAAATAGGCAATGCTAATTATAAAATAACCAGCCAATGTTTCTTTCATGTCAGAATTGCATTCTTTATATTATTAAAGCTTTGAATTCCTGAGTACTCAACTCACTGGTCAACTAGTGATAGGAAACTCTAAGTTAAAGGGATTTTCAAAGATTTAGGAGTACTTTGGGGGATAAAGGAAAGCCTACCAATATCATGTGGCACTAGCAGTTAGTTTCAGGCACAGTTTCCACTTTAATGAGCCAAAAGGGAAAGACAATCATAATTCTTAACCACTGATTTGTGGGGAAAGCATGAAGGTGAAAAATATGGTGACTTTGATACCTTTTAGTTTCTCTCTTCTAATGATCTACGACTTTCATTTTGAACCCAAGCACATTTTCCTCACCACACCCATCCATACTGTTCATTCTTCTTTTTTAAAAAATAGATGGTTCCGCTTTTTATTTATTTATGTATTGGCTGTGCTACCCAGCTTCAGTTCAGTTCAGTTCAGCCACTCAGTCGTGTCCGACTCTTCGTGAGCCCATGGACTGCAGCATGCCAGGCCTCCCTGTCCCTACTAACTCCTGGAGCTTGCTCAAACTCATGTTCATTGAGTCAGTGATGCCATCCAACCATCTCATCCTCTGTCGTCCCCTTCTCCTCTCACCTTCAATCCTCTTCAACATCAGGGTCTTTTCAAATGAGTCACTTCTTTCTATCAGTTGGCCAAAGTATTGTAGTTTCAGCTTCAGCATCACTCCTTCCAGTGAATATTCAGGACTGATTTCCTTTAGGATGGACTGGTTTGATCTCCTTGCAGTCCAAGGGATTCTCAAGTCTTCTCCAACACCACAGTTCAAAAGCATCTGTTCTTCAGCACTCAGACTTTATAGTCCAACTCTCACATCCAAACACGACTACTGGAAAAACCGTAGCTTTGACTAGATGGACCTTTGTTGGCAAAGTAATGTCTCTGCTTTTTAATATGCTGTCTAGGTTGGTCATAACTTTTCTTTTAAGGAGAAAGTGTCTTTTAATCTCATGGCTGCAGTCACTGTCTGCAGTGATTCTGGAGCCCAAGAAAATAAAGTCTCTCACTGTTTCCATTGTTTCCCCATCTATTTGCCTTGAAGTGATGGGACTAGATGCCATGATGTTAGTTTTTGAATGCTGACTTTTAAGCCAACTTTTTCACTCTCCTCTTTCACTTTCATCAAGAGGCTCTTTAGTTCTTCTTCGCTTTCTGCCATAAGGGTGGTGTCATCTGCGTATCTGAGGTTATTGATACAGGATCCTAGTTCCCTGACAAGGGATTAGATTCAAGGCCACAATTGTGAAAAACTTTAACTCCTAACAACTGGACTGCCAAGAAACTCCATCCTGTCCATTTTTTTCTTTTTCAAATTTATTTATTTTTATTGGAGGATGATTGCTTTACAATATTGTGTTGGTATCTGAAATACATCAACATGAATCAGCCATAGGTATACAACATACAGCCCTTCCCTCTTGAGACTCCCTCACAACCTCCATCCCCGACCCTGTCCATTCTTATCTTCAAAGGTTTTAACAACATTTATCAGTGCTACTGTCTGCAGAAGAGGCACCTGGTGTTTTTGTTGAGTCCATATTAACCCAATACTTTAAATCATAGTACTGAAGGGAAACCATTCAATATCATGGTAATCCAAGTCTATGCCCTGACCAGTAATGCTGAAGAAGCTGTTGAACGGTTCTGTGAAGACCTATAAGATCTTCTAGAACTAATACCCAAAAAGATATCCTTTTCATTATAGTGGACTGGAATGCAAAAGTAGGAAGTCAAGAGACACGTGGAGTAAGAGGCAAATTTGGCCTTGGAGTACAGAATGAAGCAGGGCAAAGGCTAATAGAGTTTTGCCAAGAGAACACACTGGTCATAGCAAACGCTCTCTTCCAACAACACAAGAGAAGACTCTACACATGGACATCACCAGGTGGTCAACATTGAAATCAGACTGGTTATATTCTTTGCAGCCAAAGATGGAGAAGCTCTATACAGTCAGCAAAAACAAGACCAGGAGCTGACTGTGGCTCAGATCATGAACTCCTTATTGCCAAATTCAGACTGAAATTGAAGAAAGTAGGGAAAACCACTAAACCATACAGGTATGACCTAAATCAAATCCCTTATGACTATACAGTAGAAGTGAGAAATAGATTTAAGGGACCAGATCTGATAGACAGACTGCCTGATGAACTATGGATGGAGGTTCATGACATTGTATAGGAGACAGGAATCAAGACCACCCCCAAGAAAAGAAATGCAAAAAAGCAAAATGGCTGCTGAGGAGGCCTTACAAATAGCTGTGAAAAGAAGGGAAGTGAAAAGCAAAGAAGAAAAGGAAAAATATACCCACTTGAATGCAGAGTCCCAAAGAATAATAGCAAGGAGAGATAAGAAAGTCTTCTTCAGTGATCAATGCAAAGAAATAGAGGAAAACAATAGAATTGGAAAGACTAGAGATCTCTTCAGGAAATTAGAAATACTAAGGGAACATTTCAGGCAAAAATGGGCACAATAAAGGATAGAAAGGTAGGGACCTAACAGAGGAAGAAGATATTAAGAAGAGGTGGCAAGAATACACAGAGGAACTGTACAAAAATGATCTTCATGACCCAGATAATCACGATGGTGTGATCACTCACCTAGAGCCAGACATCCTGGAATGTGAAGTCAAGTGGGCCTTAGGAAGCATCACTACAAACGAAGCTAGTGGAAGTGATGAATTCCAGTTGAGTGATTTCAAATCCTGAAAGATGATGCTGTGAAAGTGCTGCACTCAATATGCCAGCAAATTTGGAAAACTCAGCAGTGGCCACAGGACTGGAAAAGGTCAGTTTTCATTCCAATCCCAAAGAATGCTCAAACTACCGCACAATTGCAGTCATCTCACACGCTAATAAAGTAATGTTTAAAATTTTCCAAGCCAGGCTTCAGCAATACGTGAACCGTGAACTTCCTGATGTTCAAGCTGGTTTTAAAAAGGCAGAGGAACCAGAGATCAAATTACCAACATCTGCTGGATCATGGAAAAAGCAAGAGAGTTCCAGAAAAACATCTACTTCTGCTTTATTGACTATGCCAAAGCCTTTGACTGTGTGGATCACAAGAAACTGTGGAAAATTCTGAAAGAGATGGGAGTACCAGACCACCTGACCTGCCTCTTGAGAAACCGATATGCAGGTCAGGAAGCAACAGTGAGAACTGGCCATGGAACAACAGACTGGTTCCAAGTAAGAAAAGGAGTACATCAAAGCTGTATATTGTCACCCTGCTTATTTAACTTATATGCAGAGTACATCATGAGAAATGCTGGGCTGGAGGAAGCACAAGCTGGAATCAAAATTTCTGGAAGAAATATCAATAACCTCAGATATGCAGATGACACCACCCTTATGGCAGAAAGCAAAGAAGAACTAAAGAGCCTCTTGATGAAAGTGAAAGAGGAGAGTGAAAAAGTTGGCTTAAAGCTCAACATTCAAAGAACTAAGATCACGGCATCTGGTCCCACCACTTCATGGCAAATAGATTGGGAAACATGGAAACAGTGGCTGACTATTTTTCTGGGCTCCAAAATCACTGCGGATGGTGACTGCAGCCATGAAATTAAAAGACACTTACTCCTTGGAAGGAAAGTTATGACCAGCCTAGACAACATATTAAAAGCAGAGACATTACTTTGCCAACAAAGGTCTGTCTAGTCAAGGGTATGATTTTTCCAGTGGTCAGGTATGGATGTGAGAGCTGGACTATAAAGCAAGCTGAGTGCTGAAGAATGATGCTTTTGAACTGTGGTGTTGGAGAAGACTCTTGAGAGACCCTTGCACTGCAAGGAGATCCAACCAGTCCATTCTAAAGGAGGTCAGTCCTGGGTGTTCATTGGAAGGACTGATGCTGAAGCTGAAATGCCAATACTTTGGCCACCTGATGTGAAGAGCTGACTCATTTGAAAAGACCCTGTTGCTGGGAAAGATTGAGGACAGGAGTAGAAGGGGACGGCAGAGAATGAGATGGTTGGATGGCATCACTGACTCAATGGACATGGGTTTGGGTGAACTCCGGGAGTTGGTGATGGACAGGGAGGCCTGGCATGCTGGAGTTCATGCAGTCGCAAAGAGTTGGACACGACTGAGCAACTAAACTGAACTGAACTGAACTGAAGGGAGTGAACTGTCCCTAACTTGGTATATCTAAGTTGTGTGACTGAAATTCCTGCAACAAGAGTAGTCTCCTTGGGACTCAGAGAAACTAGATCCTGTGTGGCCTTGTTTCATGAAGGAAACTTCTGAAATTGATTAGCCACTTTTTCAAATGTCATATTGTGAATTACTTTCTGTACTTGTACAGAATCCAGAGGCTCTGTACTAGTGAATGCACCTTCAGGGCTGGCATTTCAGGTAGAATCCACATGATTCTAAGTAATTTAAATAAAATTATTGGAAGAGGGCAGTGTGATAGCAACACTACTGTCATAGGATCCTGGGTATTGACATTCACTTCAGAGTTCCTGTGTTTAATAGAGTAAATCTGAGTCCATTCAGCAATGGAAAATAAAGGGTGAGAGACCAGAACGACCATGGCTACTGTAATGTTGGAGGTTTGCAAGTCCCTGTGGAGGAGACGTGCTTCCCTCTTGCAGAGAGAGAGGTAACTGTCATTTTACACGTACAGAAAAATTACAGAGCTCAAAGAGCCAGGGTCAGCTTTTGGTAACACAAGCCAGCTTGTAGCTAAATAGGATTAAAGAATTATATTTCATTTATATATTCAATTGTCTGCCTATCTGCTTTTCTCACCATGCATTATGTAACTGAATACCATAGTACTGGCGCAACTTGAACTTTGCACTTCTTAAATGTACTATTTCAGCTTCTCTGAAAAGGAAAAGGGTATTGGGCGCAAGCAAAATGAAATCCAGCACTTTAATGGGTAGATGTATAACCCAAATGGAAATTCAGGCTGGTCATATAAAAACACACATATGAAACAGGCTTGTGGCTCCTCGTCTCTCAAGACCCTTTTCTGTCAGCATCCCACCTTTTCTTTTGTGAATCTAGAGGAAGCAATGAAGGAAAGTCCTTCTTCCAGAGTAGAAGTATTCAGTAGCCCATCCTCCCAGCTCATCTTTCTGTTTGTGGCAGATCAAGAATGGCCACAAGTTCTTTAACACTCTCTGCATGGAAGTTTATGTCCTGTCTCCTTGAATCTGAGCAGCCTCTAGATTCCTTTGACTAGCAGAACACTGTGCAAGTGATGCTGGGCCAGTAAACCCAATATCTAAGTTTAAGAGGTTGGAATTCTTGCTCTTGGAGCCCTGGGAGCTGCCACATAAGAAGCTCATATTCTTGATGGAAAGGGACTAACTAGGTCAGTCACCAGCTCTGTACCACCAAGTGGTCGTCATTTGAAGTCACTAAATTTGGGGGAGGTTCACTGCACAGAAATAGACAACCAGAACCTTGTACTAGAATAAGGGTGGCAACTTTGATGGGCTGGCTACCTTGGGCCTGCCTCCTACTTCTATAAACAACGTTTGATTGGAACACTCACATTCAATTACATAGTATGTGTGGCTACTTTCCTGCCCTCAAGGCAGAGCTGAGTAATTTTGTAAAGACCACATGATCCACAAAGCCTAAAATATTTACTCCTTGGGATTTTACTGGAAATGTTTGCCAATCCCATTCTTAGAAGAAGCCCCACTTATGAAACCCATGATTCTCTCTGCAGGAATATATATGTATATCATTATATAATCATTATCTAATGATATAATGATATATTTATATGATGTATACTATATCATAGATAGTAACCTATCTGTTACCATTCAGTCTTTAAAGTCTTGTCAGATGAGAAGACAGAGATCTTATGCTAACTTGGCAAAGATATACGACCTCTGGAAAGTCAGTTCATCTCTCTTGGTCTCAGTTCTCTCATTTGCTAAATGATCAGTCTTTCCCTAGAATTGTTCCATGAAACACTATATCCACAGGATGCTCTGTGGAAAAATGGTTCTATAGTCAAAATTCAGGAGAAGCAATATACAGTATCCTAATGGAGCTATAAAGTATCTATTAGCATATTAAAGAGAACAGTCTGTTTGTTTACATAAATGTTGTCTCAAACATTTTTGGTACTAAAGTGCTTTCTACCTATTGACTCTGCAAAGAACTCATACTGGGAAGAACACATGCCAGAAGATGCTATACCAGGTGCTTTACCAAGGTCCCAATGCTATACCAAGGTCCCTTTTTCTTCAACAGTCCCTGAGTTCATTTTTCTAGGTACAGAGAGTTAATCTTTTCAGTACTTTTTTAGACTTCCCTTTCTAAAGACTGCTGCTTGTAATTTCTTAGCAATGCAAGACTCCACTAGTGCAGTTTGCTGACTTTTCAGATTGGAGATGCAGTGGCCAATTAAGGAAGTTGCAAATTCTCCTAGAGGAACTAAAATGACACAGTGTTCACCCATCTTTGGATGACAATGATAATTACAGTCTTGAAGTGAAGTAGGGAAAATGCAGCTACATTTTGAGATTACTATTAGTTTTTATAATCTGAAAATTTTCTCAAAAATTCCAAAATGAGTATACAGTTCTTTCTTAGTATTACAAATGCTATTCAGACAATACCAAATGAACATGTTTAACAATGTGAACACAGAGGGTATACAGAATATTAAATGCAAAGTGACCTTGCTTATCCAGACTACTTGTTTAGAATTCCAGGTTATCAAACCAGTTTTTATAAAACAAGAAAGTATTTATCCTGCTGAAATAACAACAGAGCAAAGCTGCCTTCCCAGTGCATCAGGATGTTGGAGATTCCTGTAATGAGGACACGTTGTAAGGCCGCTCACAGTACTATCTGCATTGAAGTCCACTATCTTCTCTTGGTTCCACTTATTTCAGATGTAATGTGTTGTACTCACACATGACTACTCAACTATCAACCCTCTCAGCAGCTAAAATATATCAATATTAATAAGACAAGTTATTTTTCTCTAGTAATTATTAGAGATAAATGTTAACAAACACATTCTGTAAAAAGATCAAATTCAAAAGGAACAAGTTTAGTTCACCTGAAATGCATCTCAAGGAATCACATACTGAGACTTCTTATAACATCATTAACCAAAACTTGTGTAGATATTCCTCTAAACCAGTGTTACTCAACAGAGAGGGATGGCTTTCCCTATGTATGAAGATATTTTCAGCTGCCACAACTCAGGAGTTGCTACTGGCCAGGGATGGTGCTAAACATCCTACAATGCACAGGACAGGTCCCTATAACAAAAAATTATCCAACACACAATGTGGAGCAACCCTGATCTAAATTGTTCTTTCTTTTTCAAACTTTAAACTTTTTATTTTGTATTGGGGTATAGCCAATTAATAATATTGTGACTATTGTTGTTGTTCAGTTGCTCAGTTGTGTCCAACCCTTTGTGATCCATGGACTGCAGCATGCCAGGCTTCTCTGTCCTTCAGCATCTCTCAAAGCTTGCTCAAACTTATGTCCATTGACTTGGTGATGCCATCCAACCATCTCATCCTCTGTCATCCCTTTTCCTCCTGCCTTCAATCTTTCCCAGCATCAGGGTCTTTTCCAATGAGTCGGCTCTTCCCATCAGGTGGCCAAAGTATTGGAGCTTCAGCATCAGTCCTTCTGATGAATATTCAGGATTGATTTCCTTTAGGATTTATTGGTTTGACCTCCTTGAGTCCAAGGGACTCTCAAGAGTCTTCTCCAAGACTCTTGTTATGATAGTTTCAGGGAAATAGCAAAGGGACTTAGTCATACATATACATGTATCCATTCTTCCTCAAAACCCCTTCCATCCAGGCTGGCACATAACATTGAGTAGAGTTCCATGTGCTATACAGTAGGTCCTTGTTGTTTACCCATTTTGAATATAGCAGTGTGTACTCTTGCGATGACACCACCCTTATGGCAGAAAGTGAAGACGAACTAAAAGCCTCTTGATGAAAGTGAAAGAGGAGAGTGGAAAAAGTTGGCTTAAAGCTCAACATTCAAAAACGAAGATCATGCCATCTGGTCCCATCACTTCATGGCAAATAGATGTGGAAACAGTGGAAACAGTGTCAGACTTTATTTTGGGGGCTCCAAAATCACTGCAGATGGTGATTGCAGCCATGAAATTAGAAGACGCTTACTCCTTGGAAGAAAAGTTATGACCAACCTAGATAGCATGTTAAAAAGCAGAGATATTACTTTGCCAACAAAGATCCGTCTAGTCAAGGCTATGGTTTTTCCAGTGATCATGTATGGATGTGAGAGTTGGACTGTGAAGAAAGCTGAGCACCGAAGAATTGATGCTTTTGAACTGTGGTGTTGGAGAAGACTCTTGAGAGTCCCTTGGACTGCAAGGAGATCAAACCAGTCAATCCTGAAGGAAATCAGGCCTGAATATTCATTGGAAGAACTGATGTTGAAGCTGAAGCTCCAATACTTTGGCCACCTGATGTGTGGCACTAACTCATTTGAAAAGACCCTGATGCTGGGAGGGGTTGGGAGCAGGAGGAAAAGGGGATGACAGAGGATGAGATGGCTGGATGGCATCACCGGCTCAATGGACATGAGTTTGAGTGAACTCCAGGAGTTGGTGATGGACAGGGAGGCCTGGCGTGCTGCAAATCATGGGGTCACAAAGAGTCGGACATGACTGAGTGATTGAACTGAACTGAACTGAGTGTGTACATGAACTGTTCTTTTAATCTAAAAAGATCTATGAAGTAATATCTGCAAGGATATTCATGACCTAACAAATTGTTTGCCAACTGCTAATTCAACCAACTGGAATCTTATTAGACTACATGCTTCTTGAAGGCAGGAATGTGTCTTTGTATCCTTAGCATCTAGCAAGGTTAACAGGTCTAATGCTTAAATAATGGCATTTAGTTCTCACCAAGAGGGTTGATTTTAGATGATGAGAAATATTTCCTACTATATCAGTAAAAAGATGTCACAGTCATCAGCAATTGCAGCCCTCCAATGTGTCTAGTCAAGGTATGGTTTTTCCAGTGATCATGTATGGATGTGAGAGTTGGACTGTGAAGAAAGCTGAGCACCGAAGAACTGATGCTTTTGAACTGTGGTGTTGGAGAAGACTCTTGAGAGTCCCTTGGACTGCAAGGAGATCCAACCAATCCATTCTAAAGGAGATCAGCCCTGGGTGTTCTTTGGAAGGACCGATGCTAAAGCTGAAACTCCAGTACTTTGGCCACCTCATGCGAAGAGCTGACTCATTGGAAAAGACTCTCATGCTGGGAGGGATTGAGGGCAGGAGGAAGAGGGGACAACAGAGGATGAGATGGCTGGATGGCATCACCGACTCAATGGACGTGGAGTTTGAGTGAACCCCGGGAGTTGGTGATGGACAGGGAGGCCTGGCATGCTGCAATTCGTGGGGTCACAAAGAGCAACTGAGCTGAACTGAACTGAACTGAATGTGAACTGGTGAGCCTTAAAGGCACTTTAAGAAGGAAAAGAATACCAGTCACAGACTGCAGCCACTCCCTACAGTGAGCCCCAGGGGAGCTCAAGATGTAAAAACACAGCATACTGGCCCCAGATAGCTGAGATGCGCATGAAAGGAATGATTTCAGTGAGCCCAGACTCTAGCACCTTCCCATTCATATAAAAGTGGTAAATTCCTTAACTTGAGATATCTGGTTTTGTTTTTTTTTTTTCATTAACAATAATCTTTTGACATTAAGACTACCTACCCTTTTTGCAAAACTTCTATTTAACCTGGCTCCTCTCTCACCTCCTCAGAGCAGTTCTCTCAGGGTTACTTGAGATCCTGTCTCTCGGGCTTATAGTCCTAAAAATTCCCACCAGATAAAACGTAACCCTCAACTTTTAGGTTGTGAATATTTTTTAATATTCACAGTAAGCTACACAGAATTGAGATGAATAAATCTTCGAATTTGTCTGATTTAACCTTATAGAGGCATGGATACCATGTACTCAGAGGTGCACATATGTTGTTCTGTGAGACGTCTTAATGATATTTTGAAACAATAGGCATGTTACTTGACTTATCTTCTGTTTAATTTTATACTCTTCTCTTCCCTGGGCTCTACAACCCTCATGATCTCCATAACATGTTTATACTGATCACATCCAAACTCTAGGTAGAATCAGAGTGTCAAAGTAGGGCAGGGATGTCAGAGGCCACAGCCTTTGTTCTTCACCAGAGGAGATTCCTTCCACAACACCTGACATCAGGTCCCAGGTCCCACTCCACTCCCACCCCTACCTGCAACTGAATGCAATTAGAGACAGGGTCTCTACTTAGACAGCTATTGTGGAACGCCTTCCTCCTTTTGGGTAAGTCAGATCACTGTGCAAAATGAAATCAGACAGGCCCAACTGCTCTCAAGTCCACCCAGATTTGCTCCTCAAACTCTACAGATCTTAGCCACATGTCTGGGATCTCCTGGAAGCAGTGCCGCTCTCACAGCGTGAACTCAGACATGGTCAATGAGAACTGAGATATTTACTTGGCATCCTTCCTTTTGTACTTTTCCCTCTTCCTGTTCCACCATTCAAGCATGTGGCAGGGACTGTGCTTCCTTGTCTGCTAAGGGAAGGGGTGTTTGTTACAGGAAATTGCCTGCTCTCCATTTCCCCTTCTGGATTTTGTGTCCTTAAAGTCTAAACTGGTTGGAAACATTTTGTACTAAATGCCTCTGGAAACAAAAGAAGGTGGGGATGCTTTTAGATACAGCAAAAGCAAAGAGGAAGTTCCTTTAATAGGAAGGAGAAGACACTAATAGAGAAGGGAACTCTCTTGCCAGTGTCCCAGAGAGGAGGAGCTTTGTGTCTCAATGCCTTGCCAAAGACCCTCTGTTCCCACTAAGGTCTGATGCAACACAACATCCATTCTTTTTATTTTTTAAGATATTTATTTGTCTACACCGGGTCTTAGTTGTGAAATGCAGGATCTTAGTTGAGGCATACAAACTCTTAATTAAGGCATGTGGGATCTAGCTCCCTGACAAAGGATTGAACCTGGGCCACCTGCATCACAAGCTCAGAAGCTTAGCCACTGAACTACCAGGTAAGTCCCACAGCACCCATTCTTAAGGACCACGTGGATTTGGTCAATGAATTGGTTCTCTGAATTGGAGCTCTTCCCCTCATTCTCTCAACTTTTCTTGCCAATCCCGCCCTTACCATTTGGGAGTCCTTGTTCTGCTCTTGGTTAGGGTAAAGGCAGTTGCAAGTGTGGCTAAGCATCCTGCCTGCCCAAGTGGGCTAGGGGTCAAAGTGGAAAATGTGCTGTTTCTCGCACAGTGAACTTGGGGGCCAGAAATCCATCCACACGACACAGCTATGTGTCCTAGTGGAGCAGTACAGTGGACAGAGCTTTGGAGTCAGACATACCCAGGGTTGAGTCTTGGGGCTCACTTATTTTTTTATTTATATTGGAGCACAACTAATTGTCACTTTCAATAAATTTCTTAATGGGAACTTAGCTTTCTCCTGGAGAAACTAAGAACAGTGTTATCTACTCTGGTGTCACAGAGGTGTATGCCCCCATTCCCCTGGGGTGAGGACCTGCTGTGATGAGAGCAGTCAGCAGATAGCCTTGCGTTGCTGTGCCTCCAGGATCCATCAGGTATTCAAGCAAGGCCCTGGGCTGCTCCTAGACACTGCCTGAGTATGAGGACTAGAGCCAGAACATTTCTGCCCAAAATGAGGATCCTCTGCTGCTGCTACTGCTAAGTCACTACAGTCGTGTCTGACTCTGTGCAACCCCATAGATGGCAGCCCACCAGGCTCTGCCGTCCCTGGGATTCTCCAGGCAAGAACACTGGAGTGGGTTGCCATTTCCTTCTCCAATGCATGAAATGAAAAGTGCAAAGTGAAGTCGCTTAGTCATACCCGACTCTTAGCGACCCCACGGACTGCCCATGGGATTTTCCAGGCAAGAGTACTGGAGTGGGTTGCCACTGCCTCCTGTGGAGGATCCTCTAGTACTCTGGGAATCCCCAGCTCCTCGGGGGTGACCTTCTCAAGCCTCCATCACAGTCTGAGGTTCTTCCTCCCCACTTTTTCCTTCCTCCTTTCCTTTCACTGAGTCAGGAGTGCATCAGATCTGGAGGCTCTCCTTCCAGCTCTGCTTCTCCCTCCCTTTTTTTCTCATAGACATTGGTTGTTGTTCAGTTGCTCAGTTATGTCCAAATCTTTGCAACTGCGTGGATTGCAGCACACCAGGCTTCTCTGTCATTCACTATCTCTGAGTTTGTTCAAACTCATGTCCATTGATTTGGTGAGCATATCTCATCTTCTGTCACTCCCTTCTCCTCCTGCTCTCAATCTTTCCCAGTCTCTTCCAGTGAGTTGGCTCTTCACATCAAGTGGCCAAAGTATTGGACTTTCCGCTTCAGCATCAGACCCAGTGAATATTCAGGACTGACTTCCTTTAGGATTGACTGGCTTGATCTCCTTGCAGTCCAATGGACTCTCAAGAGCTTTCTCCAGAACCACAATTCAAAAGCATCAGTTCTTTGGTGCTCAGCCTTCTTTATGGTCCAATTCTCACATCTGTACCTGATACTAGAAAAACCATAGCTTTCACTATATGGATCTTTGTGGTTCATAGTGAAAGTGATGTCTCTGCTTTTTAATACACTGTCTAGGTTCATCATAGCTTTCCTTCCAAAGAGTATCTTTTAATTTTTTGGCTACAATCACTGTCTATTTCTGCTTTATTGCCTATGCCAAAGCCTTTGACTGTGTGGATCACAAGAAACTGTGGAAAATTCTGAAAGAGATGGGAATACCAGACCACCTGACCTGCCTCTTGAGAAACCGATATGCAGGTCAGGAAGCAACAGTGAGAACTGGACATGGAACAACAGACTGGTGCCAAATAGGGAAAAGGAGTACATCAAAGCTGTATATTGTCACCCTGCTTATTTAACTTATATGCAGAGTACATCATGAGAAATGCTGGGCTGGAGGAAGCACAAGATGGAATCAAGATTGCCAGAAGAAATATCAATAACCTCAGATATGCAGATGACACCACCCTTATGGCAGAAAGTGAAGAGGAACTAAAGAGCCTCTTGATGAAAGTGAAAGAGGAGAGTGAAAAAGTTGGTTTAAGCTCAACATTCAGAAAACTAAGATCATGGCTTCTGGTCCCATCAACAGCGGAAACAGTGTCAGACTTTATTTTGGGCTTCAAAATCACTGCAGATGGTGATTGCAGCCATGAAATTAAAAGACACTTATTCCTTGGAAGGAAAGTTATGACCAACCTAAATAGCATATTCAAAAGCAGAGACGTGTTTTTTTCAACAAAGCTCCATCTAGCCAAGACTATGATTTTTCCAGTGGTCATGTATGGATGTGAGAGTTGGACTGTGAAGAAAGCTGAGTGCAGAAGAATTGATGCTTTTGAACTGTGGTGTTGGAGAAGACTCTTGAGAGACCCTTGCACTGTAAGGAGATCCAACAAGTCCATTCTAAAGGAGATTGGTCCTGAATATTCATTGGAAGGACCAATGCTAAAGCTGAAACTCCAATACTTGGGCCACCTGATGTGAAGAGCTGACTCATTTGAAAAGACCCTGTTGCTGGGAAAGACTGAGGGCAGGAGGAGAAGAGCATGACAGAGGATGAGATGGTTGGATGGCATCACCGACTCAATGGACATGGGTTTGGGTGGACTTTGGGAGTTGGTGATGGACTAGGAGGCCTGATGTGCTGTGGTTCATGGGGTTGCAAAGAGTGGGGCAAGACTGAGCGACTGAACTAAACTGAACTGAACTGTCTGCAGTGGCTTTATAGCCCAAGAAGATAAAATCTGCCACTGTTTCTACTTTTTTCTCTTCTATTTGCCATGAAGTGATGGGACCAGATGCCATGATCTTAGTTTTTTGACTGTTGACTTTTAAGCCAGGTTTTTCACTCTCATAGGCATTTTCCCTAATAAATCTGGACTTTTGAATTCACTTAAGTGTCTGCTTCCCAGAAAACCCAACTGATATAACTACCCCTAGAAAACTGTTCCAAAAATTTAAAATAGCATAGTTCCTGTCTTTTGGTAGCTGCTCAGTTAAAGGTTGGCTTCCTCCAAGTGGGATGCATTACAGGGTCAGGGACTGAGTAATACACTTCTATATCTGCTCAGTACTTTAAGCATGGATTCCCTGTGTAAGTGAACTTCAGTAGTCAGCAATGTGAAGTTAGACATACTAACAGAGCATTCCAGACTCTGACCTATCAAAATCATCTGCAGGCAGGTAACCATGTGTGAGTGTGTGAACAGGTGGGTTGGATTGTGAGGGAAGGAAATTGGTTCAGGTGCCAGGAAGATCTAAATCTAATCTTAATTTGCTATGTACCTTAGGGAAAGCACTTACCCTCTCTTTCTCCAGTTGACTCAGCTATATAATGGGGATAATCCTGCTTAATTTACTAAAGCGAGGGTTAAAGTTAATCTAGGTAAGGCGTCTAGCACAGTGTCTGGCCCATTCTAAGCGTCTAATGTGTTGCCTGTATATCCTGGATTCTTACCCTGTAGTCTTATTGCCTCTACATCATTTCATTCATTCAGCATTTATTGTGGGTCTACTATGATAGGAACTTGAGACATAACAGTGAAACTGACAGGCACAGATCCTCACAGAGTCTGACAGGTTGGCACAGCATAGTACAAAGTACATCCAGTAATTACAACAGAAACATTTAGATGCTGCTTATTATGTGCTAGGTACTGTTCTAAGAGCTTTACTATACATGCACTCACTGAGCCTTTATATCAATCCAACCATATATCTGCTTAAGATGAGATAACTAGGGATGTGATAGATTTGGGTAGATTTGAACCCAGGCAGTTGGCTGAAGAGTCTATATTTTTAACAGCTACACTGTTGCTTCTCTAAACATCTGAATTAGATTTTATGACTCCACCGAGCATGAATGATCCTTACACAAGTATGTAACAAAACCTAGTGAATTAAATCAGTAGACAAACAGTTATTTCCTTTAGAGAAACTTGAGCACAGAAATAGTAAGTCAGCCGAGCAGGTGTAGACACTGGTGACCCACATGTCACAGTTACCATCCCCCAACCTCCCACTTCCTCACTCTTTGCTCGGCTTTGAACTCAGCAGCTGTTCTCTGGCAGTGGCATCAGAAGAAAAATGGTTATAATACAGTTTTTCACCTTACTTAGCCTTGACCTTTTCATCTGCAGTAACCACAGGGCTCCTCTAGTTCTAATAAATTCTCAGTTTTCGGTGTCATAATCTTTATGCCTATCAGAACTTTCTGGCAGAAAAGTTAAAGTCAATTTGGTGTGTTTTATTTGTTGTTTTCTTTTCATAAAAGCATCCACGTGACTGCATTAAGTAGTTTGCTGACTGTCTGCAAGGCAATCAAGGTGGCAGTAAGGATGTTGAACCCCGGACACGAAGTTCCTTTCTTATTACGTGGCAGACATAGCCGAGCTTTGGATGCCTGGGTAGCCAAAGTGAGAGCAGCAGTTTGTTCCAAGAAATCCTCTAGGTTTATGACAACATACCATTATCATGACCATTCAAGAGTAAAAATGCCAATGCCAATATGATAAGAACCCACCAGCCTCTTCCAACTAGTCAAAAATGGTTAAGACCAAAAAATGATTGTACTTACGGGGGGCACTGTGCAAGTTTATCAGCCGCTACCAGTTGAACATTTAAGTGTTTACTTTGAGACTTTCCTCTAGATTTAATCAACCGCTGTAAAACCTGGATAGAAGAAGACATGAATCTGAGACACTCTCAGTGAGTTGAAAGAAAACCAAATAAATCAAGACATCTTTTGCCGAGTCTGTTTAACCCTGAGTATTTAATAGGGAGGAAACACAAAATGACAAGTGTTGTATACATATAAACTCCGTAATGACATCATTCAGTTACACTGGCTTTCAGTTATAGTGGATTTGATATGTCTATCTTATTCTTGCTACATGTAAGGTCTTGGTAGGTTCCTAAGTCCCCTTTCTAGATTTTATCCAGAGATTTCAAAAAGAGCCCTGCAAAAGTGGAGGCACTGATCTGTACCAGATCATTTATGTCCGAATTCAGTTGAGTAGCATTTTGGTTCACTATCTTGATGTCTGATCAATATCAGAGTCACTTATATATTTGGCTCTTTATGTCATTGATAATTATTAAGGCATTCCATTCTAATCTGACATTAATAGGACAATTTCATCTTCGAAATCTAGGCAAAACATTTGCACTGGTATATTGCTACATATAAACCAGTGATATGCCTATGTCTTTTGGGGCACTGCTGCAATTGCATTTTTCTATATACTCCTCTTTCCCTTAATTATTTTTTTGCTGAAATAGGATGCTTCCTTGCAAACAGTACTAATCTATGAGGCTCTATGATACCACAGCACACATATCCACAAGGGGACCCATTCCTGCACTTGTGGACTCCCTGGCGACTGGGGCCAGAAGGTTGAACTCTATTCCGCTGCAGTGAAGGGTGCTTGAATCCCCTTCAGTTCTGGGTCAGCAACTCTAAATGGTCAAAGTCATTTCACTCCATTCTAATGATTGCCCAAAAGTCCTGGCTTGGTCGGGACTCCAAGCTCACCCTGCACAGAACCAGTGCCTGGAGAGATGGAAGGCTGAGGAAGTCAGGAGGGTTGGGAAGGGCACATGCTTTCCCTGGGAGAGGTCTGGTTTGAAGTCGAATATGCATTTAAGCAAGAAAATGAACTCTTGGAGCCACTGGAAAGAAAGTGATTGTTAACGTAGTACCTCCCAAGGGTATCTATTTCATATTCACTTTTAGAACATCATCACGTTTTTAAAATTAAAAATCATCCAAGTCAAAAGGGGCCAATTTAAAAATAAATAAATAAATGGATATATAAAAGTTCGTAAGGGAAAAAAGGGACTGATTAGAGGCTGTCTCACTTTTATTTTTATCTCCCCTATTGGCATAAAGACACATGGCAGATACTCCATTGTGATTAATCATAGAATAATTATATTCCTTGAAGGATTCTCCAGGGCAGAATACTGGAGTGGCTAGTGTTTCCCTTCTCCAGGGGATCTTCCTAACCCAGGGATCAAACCCAGGTCTCCTGCATTGCAGGCAGACTCTTTACCACCTGAGCCACAGGGGAAGCCCAAGAACACTGGAGTGGGTAGCCTATCCCTTCTCCTACAGATCTTCCCGACAACCAGTCCAGGGTCTCCTGCATTGCAGGTGGATTCTTTACCAACTGAGCTATCAGGGAAGCCCTGAAGAACCCAACCTAAGCATAAATGCACGGATCTATAAAGTTTCCACGAGAGATGTTACACAGTGATGTTTGGCTTTAGATTTATGCTAAATACATGTGTACTTCTTGAACTATTTTCTCTCTCAACTGGGGAGATAATATAGGTGATATAAGAATCAATTTTACCTAAGAGATTTACCAAGATAGCATCTAAAATCTCTGAAAAGCCAGACCTAACTTTTTGTCATCTTTCCTTTTTGTTTTTGCTTTTTATTATATTCTTGCATAACTGCCTGGTTTGGGAACCACACAGACAGTGAGTTTTTGAAGGAATTAGTTATTCTTTATTTGCAATCTCAAAACTTCAAGAACCTGTACAGAACAGGTGAATCAAAAACAGTATTCATTAAAAGGGTCTTAAAAAGACATTTTCCTTGCCACAAACAAAAATGCACAGAGCAAAGAGTGTTTCGAAAGAAATTGACCTAAATCTTAAGACAGAAATGAGCTAATTACCTTTGGAGATGAGACTTTTACATGAACAATAATTGGTGCTAAGGAGGTCTTTATAAGTTGTGCTGGGTGATTGATGGTGTCTGCATCAAGAACAACCAGTTGCAAAGATCTTGCCAACTCAAAGATTCTTTCAATTTCACTTTGTACTTCCGCTAAAAGGAGAAATAACAAATAACAGGTCACGGTATTTTTATTAATTAGTTCCTATATTTAAAAAATAGTACCTCTTTCAGATATGTTACCCTACATTGCAAAACAGAATATTTTGAATTTTCATAGTTCTATCTAACTTAAGATCTTTTCCAAAGAGAGATGGGTTTTGAATTTTACCCAAAACCAGTTGGCGGAAAAAACTGAGATGGTGCACTGGATTTGCTTCTTACACTCACTCTAATATTTAGCTATGTTGTTTTGATTGTGATTTTGTTCTAAAGAACTTTTATTTTAGCTCTAGAAGCTGAAACCACATTGTAGGAAGCCACCAAAATACAGGTGCAGAGCAACATCACATGGAAAACAAACTGTACTGAAATATGTCTACCAATCAACAGTTTACAGGTTAATAGTTTATGGATATGTTTTTATAAAGTCTTGCAGCTCATCTGTTCTGACTGATAGGCACATTTTTGTATCCTGATAAATGTTCTGGACCTACTCTTACAATTAGCATATTGCTAAGTCTTCACTAGTGCTAGGGCCAGTGGACTTATTCTATGGCATAATTATCTTCAGTATTAAAAAATACAACTTAATGCCAATTAAAGTGTCACAATGCATTTCGATGCAAGTCTACTGGGCCAGGTATTATAGCCAACTGACCTGAATCTGTGCATGAATCTGGTCAAATGAAAGATCTAGTTATTTTCAATGTTCAAAGCAATCTGGCTGTTAAGTAAAAATTAAGCAGATTATCTGCAAAACATAATATGGATTTCTGAAATATAAAAGCTTGTTGTAATATATTTTCTTATAAATCACCTGATTTATTGATCATGTCCAAAATCTGAATTAGTCTATTGAATTTTCAGAGAGATGATCTCGTTTTTGCTTTTAGGTTTCTTTTGGCTATAGGTATGACCTACCAATACTGTAATCTTGTCTAAATTACACAGAGTAGACAAAGGCATCTAATTTAAATTATTTCAAAGATGGACTAGGAAAAAGTTGATATCACTCTAAATATCCTCATTGAAAAGGGTATGTGCCAGAATCTCATGATTTGTTTTGCTTATTCAGAATAAACACAAATTTATGTCAATCACCAAAAAGACCTCCTTTTAACTGAATAGACTAACAGGGTGTGTGGGATCATGAATGCTCAAGTCTATCATGTAACTATTTTCTAGGGCTCTGCATAATAGCATAAAATTCTTATAAAATTCTTATTTCCTACAAAATCACTGATGTTTAATGCACGATCTGTATTAGAAGCATGAATTTAAAGAGTCACCAGGACCCAGTAGAAGCTGTTCAATTCAACTTCTGACTCACAACATGTTCTCAGATTTCCTTCCTGTAATGGGTTGAATTGCACCCCCCACCCCAGTTTCCTATGTTGAAGTCATAACCCCCTGGTACCTCAGAAGGTAACTTCGTTTTTATAGAGATCATCAAGTTTAAATGAGGTCATTAGGGTGAGTGTTACTCCAGTACAACTGGTGTCTTTATAAAAATGGGAATTTTGGAGACAGGCACACACAGAGGAGAACCCATGTGAAGACAGATGCAGAGACTGGAGAGATGCTTCTATAAGAGAGGAATGCCGGAGAATGCCAGAAAAACCCCAAGAAACTAGCAGAGAGGCATGGAAGACAGTCTTCCTCACATTCCTCAAAAGGAAGCAATCTTGTGGATACCTTGGTCTTAGACTTCTAGCCTCCAGAATTCTGAGGCATAAATTTCCATTAAAAAAAAAAACAACTCAACATATCATATTATCCAATACCAGTGGCCTGAAAGATTTCACGTTACTTTGAAGGGCGACTAGCTTTCAATATAGCAATGTAAAGAATCTGGACAATTTGGCTTATTTGCAAAATTCTGAAATACAGTCTACATTTATTAGCAACAACAACCTACTTGTCCCTTTTTTCCCTCATATGTCAGAAACAGAAAGATTCTTTTCCAATGGAAAAGTTTGGAAAATAAAGTCTGTTTTTACTGTAGTAGGTTTTCGCTGTTGGGGTGTGGGTTTTTGTTTGTTGTTTGTTTTTCCATTAAACTGTCACCGTTGAATGTAATTCCTGGCCAGGACTGTACTAAAACAAGGTTATACTGCTTTAAGCTTCAAATTTTAATACAATGTTTTCTGATGTAGCAAAAAAAGGCAGTGAGGCAAAGTAGATTGCCCTGGTGCAAAGATCTCTTGAGGCACTCAGAGTCTCTGTGTAAATAATTCAGAGATACTTGGGCCTCATTTACTTTGCACAAGCAATGAGGTAAGTGTAATGTTTTGGGAGATTTTCTTGACTTCATCCTTGATGTTCCACTTGCAGGGTCTTAGTTCCCTGACCAGGGATTGACCCTAGTCCCTAGAAGTGAAAGTGCTGAGGGCAGGCACACCTACTGCTTAACCAACACAAAGCTTGGGCCATGGGTATCAACAGAGAGGTGTTGGGGCAGAGCAGGCCAGGAGGCTGCAGAGGTCCACTCTATATACTGGAGTGGGTCCAATACTTCAATAATACGTATAACAAATACAATAACTAAATTATCCATGTGAGAAAGACAGTCATTATCTACATAGCCCCCTTTTTACCCACACCACAGGACTTGTGGGATCCTAGTCCCCTGACCAGGGATTGAACTCAGGCCCTCTGAAATGGAATCACAGAGTCCTAACCACTGGACTGCCAGGGAATCCCCTCACATCCTTCTTTTTTGTTGTTGTTTTAAAGAAAAACTTTAACCAGATCCAACAATATCTTGACTACCATGCTGATTCCAGTCAAAGCCTTGTAATAATATTATTGTAATAATATTATTCCAGACAATAAGTCTGATAAGTCATGGACTAGGATCCTGGGAGACCTGAGAGAACACTTCTCTAATAACTCGGCTACAGTTGGTCTGGACTCAGCTCTGATAACCACCCTGTCACCTGTGATCTTTCTCTCATATCTAAATGCTTAAGCTATGTCAGTGCTCTTTGTGGCCCTAAATGACATTTTCCAAGGGGAGTATCTTGGAACACTAATCTCATGAGATAACAAACACAAAAAGGGGATTTTCTACAAGGGAAATATCGCATTTATAATAGCTTCTCTTGCAATTTCAAACATGCATTACCTTCTTTATCTTCATGTCTCTAAGAAGTCTTGCAGCGAAGAAACCTGACAACTATTTAATCCATAAATTTCAAATTTATTTGACCATGAAAAACATACTATTTGTATCTTTTAAAAAAAATCAACATTTTGGGACTTCCCTTGTGGTCCAGTGGTTAAGACTCTGAGCTTCCAATGTAGGGAACATGGCTTCGATCCCTGATGGGAGAACTAGGATCCCACATGCCATGTGGTAAGGCCAAAAGAATAAAATCAACATTCTGTGGGATCTGTTTCGGAGGTCTCTTTAGCAAAGCATACTAGAGCCCTAATATACTGGCCTAAACCTGTTTTTACAGTCTCTTCTGTTGCTCTCAATTCATGCCCTCCACTTCCTTTTTCTAAGCATGATCTGCAAGAAAAACCACTTATTTCTCAACCACATATTGTTTCAATGTCAATGCTTTTGTACATTCTTGACTGCCTTAAGAACCAGCTCAAAAAAAAAAAAAAAACAACACAACAAATGCAAAGTTCTTCTCAGATACCTCTTACTCCCTATGTTTTTCTCTTTACACTTTTAGTACTTTGTTCATAATTCCATTATTACACAGTATTTTAACCATCACTTCCTTTTTTCTGTTTTCTTACCATGGGTAAGATACTTTGTCTTAGTCCCATTTGTACTTCCTAAGTCTGGTGTAATGCATGGCAGTAAAAAGTGTTCAATAAATATTTAATGAAAGAATCTACAAATATGCTTTAACAAGCAGACAGAAGGGCATAAGTGGCTCACAGAGTGGTTATTATAAGATGTTGCCCTTAAATTAACTCCAGTGGTTGTGGCCATAAGACTTAACAGGGTGAAAAGGAAAACCAATGAACTGATATCTACCTTGTTTCTTTCTCACTATTTACACTAATCCCCCTCCACCGGCTCCACTGGCTCTGACAATAGGCGACTACATAGATTATACGGGATGACTTCAAAGGGAAGGAATGGTTAAAAGTCAAAGGCACTTTGAGGAGTGAAAAGGAGGGTGGAAGATAGGAGAACAGATGCTTATTTGAGAAATCTTCAATCTAACTTGGCATCCTTGCCACTCATGATATATTACTTTAGTTAGTAATCTGATTCATCATCACCAACTCTGCCTTCATCATCCCCGAAGGTCAAAATACTGTACCTTTAAGAGTGTTTCACTCTGTAATGTTGAAGGCTCTAAATAGAGAACTAAAGAAGAAACCCCCGATGTTTGGGATCCTGTTCCCACAGACACTGACAACCGTCCCATTTGGTATGTTCAGCATTCTGTCACAAAGCAGACCAGAATGTAAATGCCAAAGAGAGTTATGGGTGGACTGCACCACTCTGGGCCATCACAGAAACCACAAACAGGCTTTCGAGATGAGTATTGTGCTTCTCGGGCAGCCTGGACCTACTTCTGTGGTTGGTGAATCCGTCCCCCACAGCCCTGCTCCTGTATGGCTTGATGGAGCTAACCACATATATTAGTGTTCTTGCTTCTCCATCATGGTGAATTTCATGATGCTTTCTGACTGGTGTACCAGGAAAGACAAGTTTAAACTCCTTACATACTGTTAATAATAGTTGCTACATCCACTTAAGGATGTGACTATTCTGGGTACCAGCTGGCAGCAGAAACCACACTGAGAACACCATTATCGAGCTTTCTTCCAAGAATCTGAGAAAGGTGGACCTCTCATTTGCTTTCAAGTCAGCTGTGACTCAGGTATGACAGATGTCATTAGCCTCATTGAGAAGCTTGGGCAAAGCAGGGATGAGTGGCTTCATGTGCTGAGGTGGTAAAAGATGAAGACAGCCTCTTGAGGATTCTTCCCACCAGACTACTATTTAGCTAACTGACTGGAGCTGAGACAGAGAAGTTTCAGCTGCATTACTCTGCTCGCTGCTTTTGTAAGACTGGCCTTCTCGTCAGTTAATCAGCGCTTCTCCTTTCGGAATGGGGAGCAGGGACTTCCCTGGTGGTCCAATGGTTAAGATTCCACCTGCCATTGCAGGTTACTCAGGTTTGATCCCTGGTCCAGGAAGATCCCACATGCTTCTGAGAAACAAAGCTGGTGCTCTAAAGCCAGTGCACCGTAACTACTGACGCCTGCCCACCTAGAGCCTGTGCTCTGCAAGAAGAGAAGCCACCACAATGAGAAGCCCTCGGACCACAACGAAGAGTAGCCCCTGCTCACCACAACTAGAGAAAGCCCACAAACAGCAACAAAGACCCAGAGCAGCCATACATAAATGAATAAAGAAAAAAAAATTAAAGAATGGCATCAGAGCAAACTGGAAAAGCATTCACAAATGCAACACATGTCACTCCCGTTTGAAAGCGCAGCTTGGAGAAGTAGCACATTTGAACATCTTACCTAAGCTGGACCGAGTGTTCGAACGTTCAATTATTGCTCTCTTGCTGGGATTATTTAGCACAGACCTCTTAGCAAGAGAAATGTCAGCTGTCACTCTTGTTATTGATATCCTATGAATAGGAACACAGAACAGAACAAACCAGTAAAAATGTGGTGGGGCTCTCCAAGTGATTTATAACCACAGTACTTAATAACCACTTTACATACTATAGTGCAACCACAGTATAATAAAACATTGGCCACAAGTATTTTAAATAGGCTTTGGCTAGCATTAAAATACAAGCAGAGCAGAATGGAGGAAGGTTTTTGGCTATTCAACAACAAAAAAACTCCAGGAAGAATGCAAACTCTTCCTCCACTATTGTCTGTCTTGCTGAATTCTCCTTATAGTACACACCATACCAAAAGGGAATCAAAACATATAAATAAACCATGTTCTTTCTAGCAAGCAACAGTACAATTTCCCCACAATTCATAGCTGATTTTCTCTTGTACAAGACCTTCAGGAACTGCACAGTGCCTCAGTGCTGCTGGTCAAAGAGGAAAATCCTCTTCATTTTAATCATCAAAGACAATCAACCAGTTGGTAGCTGCGTTGCATTCCTGGTGCTCAACAGTTAACTCATGACACACGAAGCATTTTGCCACAGGCCCGAAGGAATGCTTCATTTCTAAGAATATGAAAAATATGGTTTCTTTCCTACAGGCATAAGATTCTTTAGCATGTTTGCATATTACTTTGAATGCATATGGTGGACAGAAATAAGACACTATTGCTGAGGGCAATGTGAGGATTGTGCCAGGATTTCCATAAGTTAGAAAGTATCCTGCAGTCATGCAAGACAAGAATAAAGCAGAGACATTGCCAATGAATGGAGACAGAAGTCTATCTTGTCTATATATATGATCTAGCAAATGAGAATCTCTGGAACTTACAACTTTCAAGTTCTTTATTTTAGACTGGGTTTGTTCAACTTCAAATTTTGATCTATCTGCAGAATGCATGGAGGAGCCTGATAGGCTGCAGTCCATGGGGTCGCTAAGAGTCGGACACAACTGTGACTTCCCTTTCACTTTTCACTCATGCATTGGAGAAGGAAATGGCAACCCACTCCAGTGTTCTTGCCTGGAGAATTCCAGGGACGGGGAAGCCTGATGGGCTGCTGCCTATGGGGTCGCACTGAGTCGAACATGACTGAAGTGACTTAGCGGCTTAGCCGCAGCAGAATGCAAAGAATGCCTCTCTAAGCCAGCTACTGCCATCGTGGGCCCTTCTTCATGCTTATGTTCAGAGCTTAGAGGATTCCAGACAACAGACAAGGCCCCTTCCCTTTTATACTCACGCACTCTTTCTCCCCAACTTTCAAGCTCCTCTAGAGGGTGGAGCAAGAAGGGGGTAGGGTTATCCACAATTGAGTCCTATGTTATCTCACATCTATTTAGGGATACTGTCAGCCCTCTCAGGAGACTCCTCACTTGACTTCAGGGACCCAAATCCTTGGGGAGAATTTAAGACAGTCCTCTCTGGTCAGAAATTATTTCTTTAGAGCAACAGGCTGTGTAGAAAAAGTTCCGGTGCCATTTTAAAGCAAAGTACTCTGTTGGTTGTGTTGGATATATAAACTGCAGATGGTGAGGAAGTTTAAAGCATTTTAATTCCTTAGAATTTTTCAGGCCCTAATAAATTATTTGAGGCATCTTCAGACTGTCTTCTGTGGAAACCAAGAATTTTGTGAAATATCTCAGGTCACTGAGAACATCAAATGGGGGCCGAGTTGGCCAGCAGGGGCCCATCTTTCCCATGCTTAATACCAAATAAACGCCTCTGCATTTCTGTTGAGGCCTTACCTATGATTTCATTGTAAGGACTTGTTCAACTGCTAAAAATTATTGCAAAATATTGGTCTGTACAACTTCTTCATTTTATCAAGAATAAAAGTGAGACATGAGGAGGAAGTTCCACATGGATCCCTAGCATCTAAGGTCTAAAGCACAGGCTCCCAAGCTCTAGGCCAGCACTTAGTCACCAGACTCATAATTCTCTTACAGTTTCAGCTTCCTTCTCCAGCAACCCCGAATCTCCAGATACCAGCCAAACCATCAAGAGCAGATCTGGGCCCCACAGAGTGATGGCCACTTTTAAGTCAGGTTAAAGTCCGTGGAGCCCATATCTGAGTCTCTATTACTCAGCTGGCTGCCGCACTTGAGGCATGAAATCTCATAGTCAGTCGTGGTCAGAGCTCATTTTACCTACAGAATAGGATTTGCTTGTTTATTTTTGTGTTTCTGGTGTCTTTGTTTGCAGTTTTAAGAATGGAGTTGCTGATTAGAAAAATACAATCAAGTTCTAGAGCATTTCAAACATATGACTGGAGACAAGTAGCTTAGTGTAGGGGCAGAATTCAGCCTTCTAGAATATTCACTTTTAGAGGATAGAGGATCCAAAGATTCTATTCTGCTTAGATGAGAATCAAATCTTCTAGTTTTATACTAGCCAAGTAGTGACCCTGGTTCTTAAAAGTTGGAGGGATTATCAGCAGATGTGCACTCTTGTTTTTTCTGGGTTTTAACACACTTTTACAAAGCCATTTTCAAATATATATAAAGTTTTTTACCAAGAGGCAGAATAATAACACACAAACAAAAAAAACAGGAAATGAAAACTGCTTCATGTGTTCTGAAAACAAAAAGGTGTGGACAATAAAAGATTCTTTTTCTTCTTTTATTGGTCAATAAAATACCAGCTAATTTGTTGTTGTTGGTCGCTAAATTGTATCTGACTCTTTGTGACCCCATGGACTGCAGCACACCTGGCCTCCCTATCCTTCACTAATTTGTTAATGTGTTATTTCTTAATAAAAATACATATATAGAAAAGAGTTTAGGAGAAGACAGACACAGCTCCAGAAACTCTCCAATAAGACAAAGTAGGGGTTTCCATTTTCTATGCAAAGATGCTTACTATTATCAAAATCAGACACCAAATCCAAACCTCTTATTGTTTAAAAGGCTCCCCAGTAAAGTAATTACATTCATTATTAAATGCTACCTAGTTTATATACTTTTTTTTTACTTAAAGTAATACTCTTTCTGCTTCTTTTCTTGATATACCTTCATATCTTCTAGTGACTTAATACTTCCATGGATCTTTGATACACATCTCTAAAAAGTTCCCTTGGATACTTCTCTGTGACATAGTGTCAGTAATTACTAGTGAGGGATACAGGATGTTCAGTTCCCCAGCAGACTGGATATATATAAATATGGTAAATCTGAATCCTAGTTGTTACTTATTTCGGATTTGGAATCCTTCATAATTCCTGCACTCCATCAGAGCTATGAGTTTTAGTTTTCTGTGATTTATCTATGGAAAGACATTACTCCCAGGTGAGACACATTCATTAAAAAATAATTAGTATTTCCAGATTGATAATAGAAAGCTAAAGATCCTTTTATACTCTATCCTTACCACATCCAATACGCAATCCTGTTAGTATATTAGTTAAAACAAAAAACAAAAAACTCTTATTCTTCACAAAGGAAAACATTCCAAAGGTCAGAGAGCACACTGTCAGGAGAAGGGAAGGAATGGAAGGCATGCATGGACCTAGGGAGTCTCTCTGGATCTTCCTCTTGCTGGTTGCATGACCATGAACAAATCATGCCATTTTTTTGAGCATCAGGATGATAATTAATAAAATGGTGATAGTAGTTCTGCCAGACTCTCTCACAGGACAGTCACTAGGAACCAATGAGGCAATATCTAAAAATGTTTTCTTAAATACTCATTCATAGTTATAGCATGAACTCTCCCATTGCCAGAGTCCATGAAACTTACACAAACTTTGAGGGTAGGAGAATAAGGTCAGACATGTTATAGTCAAAATCTGTTAATTTAAATATTCATATTTGGTGTGAGGGGCTCAATAAATTATCTTGAGTGCTTGAGTGTCCATGGATGAGTCTGCATTTGAATGGAGAGTAGGAGGAGCTGATAAGAGGGTGCTATTGGTTATGAAACAGAAGGCATTGTATTGTTCTTTTCCATTTGTCGCCTACGATTACAAGTTGTTTTCATTCTTCCATGTCTTGGCTGCTTTGTGATAGCATCAGCTGTTTCCATTTCCTTTCATAAATAAATACTACTACTTTGATTCTCCCTCAGTTATATTTTTTAGCCTCCTTTCTTTAAATTCTTCCTAAAACCTTTTTAAAGCATGCCTTGGCTAGTAGCTTCAGATCCTATTTATATGTTCATTTAGGATTTGGGGCCATAATCATGTTGGTTAGTTACAAAGTGTCCTATAACTGCCATAGACCTGATCTGATTCAGTTGTCAAAAAGCCTAAAGTTACAACTTTGTTGGGATTTGAAATGATTAGCATAGGTCAACACATTGCAATTGGTTTGACTGCTTGCTGTTCGGCCTGTGAATGGTAGATTCAACCAGCTGAACAAACCTCATCTGAAAGGATGATCCCTGATGAATGTCTGTGGTGTGAAATGAAGAGAGAAAAGCTCCATGCCATTGTGCATGCACCGTGGCCCTGCCAGGCTGGTGCACTGTACCAGCTCGTTAGACTCTTTCATTTAGTTTACGATTTGTACATAGGAACTATCAGGATATCCACTGTCAGAAGGGACGAAATGGAAGGCATACATGGACCTGGATATCCACATGTACAGGGGTTCCCCGAGGAAGTATCCAATACTGTGCTTTTCATTCTTTCTTACATACATTCTAGTTAAGCCTTGAATTTATTAAGCAATAAATCCATTAAGCAATGAATGACAATAAAATTGTAAAATAAGTAGCTTTAAACTGATTCAGATCATTTCTAAGGTATCATAAAAGAGTAAGTATATGATTCTGTAGGAGACACAGTGGTGTTTAATTCAATTTGTTGAATTATTTTTTAGCCAAGATCTGAAAAACAGTACTGAAGAAGAAAGACTTTTAGGCAGTTTCTTTTTCTCTTTTGGCTCTTTCTGAAAAAGAAATTATCCTATTTTGTCTAACCTACTGCATTCATAGCCAGTGAAACATGGAGGAGGTTTCCAGTAGAACATATTGTTTATGCTGTATTGCTATGCAAAAGCCCGCTGTGTAATTGTTCTCTTGGCTGGTTTCAGTTAAAGACTATTTGTTGTTTTTCTCCTTTTATTAATTGGTGGGACACAATGCAGCAGATCGTCATGGCTCAAAATGTAAGGATATTCCCCACACAGCAGACATGCCAGAGTCATAGCAAAACTACAAGCACATTTCTTTTTCCTAATCAAAGTTTCCGTATGCACCAGTGAGTGCATTAGTTTTTCTGCTGCAGTGGCCTCTGCTAATCTGAAAGCAAGCCCTCTCTCCTACTCCCACCTTTATTACCTAGCTTTCTCAAACTCTGCCATACATCAGCTCTCTCTCGGGCAAGTCTCTCTCTAGCCATTTCTGCTGCTGCTGCTGTATTCCGCCTCACATCTCTACACCCTCTGCTGTGCCTTCAGACACCTTGGATCACTTGGCATTGGAATTTTAGTTCTATTTCTATTAAAATCATCTTCAATAGTGTATGCTTGATGAATCAGGTAACTCAAGCTGATAAATCTCTGCTGTTACAATTAAATGCATTTCCTCTCTCTAAGTCTGAAGATTGAGGAAGAACCTCAGATTCTTCACTCTTGAAGGCAGTAATTAAGTCAGTCACTTTCTCTTTGCTAAATTACAATAATTACTTCCTTCTTTTCCATAAGGTCCTACCTTGCAAACCTTTACTAACACTGCTGTTTATACGGATGTTATGTGGGGACCAAAACAAACAGAAACTTAGACTGCATGTGGGATGGCATTTGTTCAGCTCAAGAAGTCTGGTGGGGCCACAGGATGAAGCATTGCTCAGAACTTCCTTAATTAAAGGCCCACAGGTTAAAGCCATGTGACTCTAAGCACAGCTGAAGGAAGCCTGCTTGACTGAGCCAGGCATATCAGCTATTAACAACCCAGGGAGAGCTGCATGAAGGTAAGGGTCATGGCCTCTCAAAACCAACGTTAAGTTAAAAAGCCAGACTTCAGCTGTTTCTTTGCAATGCCTTTTAAAGAAGTAGATTCCCGGTACTCAAAGTTACAAACAGAAGCAGGGTATCCATCTACCTGTTGTTTGACTTAAGAGATTAGAATATAAGGACTTTTACATTTCCTTCCAACTCCAACAGTCTAGTATTCAGTACTATTCACTTGTTTTTTTTTTTTTTTTTAATTACTTCATTCTCTATCTTGTTTAAAGAGAGAGAGAGAATAGGATACACCTATGGCTTTCCTATTAAGCCCTCGTGTCCACTAGATAAATATGGCAGACTGCTATTTGTTCAACAAAATCCATTTTCTCTTCCTCCTGGGCACATTCCTAGCATCCTTTGCAAGAAGGTGTGGCCACGTGTCTAAGTTCTAGCCAATGAAATGTGAGAGTGATGTGAACCAGAGAAGCTGGTTCACTGCTCTCCCTACAGCTGATTGTAGAGATCAACCTCAGGCCAGAGGTCCCAAATGACAAACAGGACAAACTTTGTTTCCCATTCTCCCCTTCTCCATCTACCCACCTTCCCAGCTGAGGAACACTTGCCTCAGACTGTACAATGAGCAACAATAAGTTTCTACCGAGTTTGATTCATTATGCATTTTGGGCTCTATTTATCAAGGCAATCTAGCCTGTACTCTGACCAGTGCATTCTTTTGGCAAAACATGTTAGCCTTTGCCCTGCTTCACTGTGTACTCCAAGGCCAAATTTGCCTGTTAATTCCAGGTATCTTTTGATTTCCTACTTTTGCATTCCAATCTCCTATGATGAAAAGGACATCTTTTTTGGTGTTCGTTCTAGAAGGACTTGTAGGTCATCATAGAACCATTCAACTTCAGCTTCTTCGGCATTAATGTTTGGAGCCTAGACTTGGATTATTGTGATATTGAATGGTTTGCCTTGGAAACGAACAGAGATCATTCTGTCATTTTTGAGATCGCACCCAAGTACTGCATTTCAGAGTCTTCTGTTGACTATGAGGGCTACTACATTTCTTCTAAGGGATTCTTGTCCACAGTAGTAGATATAATGGTCATCTGAATTAAATTTGTCCACTCCGGTCCATTTTAGTTCACTGATTCCTAAAATGTCGATGTTCACTCTTGCCATCTCCTGTTTTACCACTTCCAATTTTCCTTGATTCATGGACTTAACATTCCAGGTTCATTTCTTTACAGCATTGGACTTCACTTTCATCACCAGTCATATCCACAACCAGGCAATTTTTTTTGCTTTGGCTCCGTCTCGTCATTGTTTCTGGAGTTATTTCTCCACTCTTTTCCAGTAGCATATTGGGCACCTATATGGGGAGTTCATCTTTCAGTGTCATATTTTTTGCCTTTTCATACTATCCATGGGCTTCTCAAGGCAAGAACACTGAAGTGGTTCACTATTCCCTTCTCCAGTGGACCACGTTTTGTCAGGAACTCTCCACCATGACCCAGCCATCTTGGGTGGCCCTACATGGCATGGCTCATAGTTTCATTGAGTTAGCCAAGGCTGTGATCCATGTGACCAGTGTGGTGAGTTTTCTGTGACTGTGGTTTTCATTCTGTCTGCCCTCTGATGGAGAAGGATAAGAGGCTTATGGAAGCTTCCTGATGGGAGAGACTGACTGTGGGGGAAACTGGGTCTTGTTCTGATGGTCAGGGGCCTGCTCAGGGCCCTGCTCAGGTCAGGGGCCTTTAACCCACTTTGCTGTTGATGGGTGGGGCTGTGTTACCTCCCTGTTGTTTGGCCTGAGGCCGAACAATAGTAGGGGTAATGACCGTAATGGTGGAAACAGTGGAAACAGTGTCAGACTTTATTTTGGGGGGCTCCAAAATTACTGCAGATGGTTTGGCCTGAGGCCAAACAATAGTAGGGGTAATGACCGTAATGGTGGAAACAGTGGAAACAGTGTCAGACTTTATTTTGGGGGCTCCAAAATCACTGCAGATGGTGACTGCAGCCATGAAATTAAAAGACGCTTACTCCTTGGAAGAAAAGTTATGACCAACCTAGATAGTATATTCAAAAGCAGAGACATTATTTTGCCGACTAAGGTCCATCTAGTCAAGGCTATGGTTTTTCCTGTGGTGATGTATGGATGTGAGACTTGGACTGTGAAGAAGGCTGAGCACCGAAGAATTGATGCTTTTGAACTTTGGTGTTGGAGAAGACTCTTGAGAGTTCCATGGACTGCAAGGAGATCCAACCAGTCCATTCTGAAGGAGATCAGCCCTGGGATTTCTTTGGAAGGAATGACGCTAAAGCTGAAACCCCAGTACTTTGGCCACCTCATGCGAAGAGTTGACTCATTGGAAAAGACTCTGATGCTGGGAAGGATTGTGGGCAGGAGGAGAAGGGGACGACAGAGGCTGAGATGGCTGGATGGCATCACGGACTCCATGGATGTGAGTCTGAGTGAACTCCGGGAGATGGTGATGGACAGGGAGGCCTGGCGTGCTGCGATTCATGGGGTTGCGAAGAGTCAGACATGACTGAGCGACTGAACGGAACTGAACTGAACTGACCGTAATGGTAACCCCCTTCAAAAGGACTTATGCACTCCCTGTTGTATTCAGTGCTCCTGACCCCACAGCAGGCCACTGTCGACCCACGCCTCTGCTGGAGGCTCCTGAACACTAAAAACCAAGTCTGGCTCAGTCTCTTGTAGGGACACAGCTCTTTTCTCCTGGATCCTGGCTCACACAAGGTTTTGTTTGTGCCCTCCAAGAGTCTGTTTCCCCATTCTTGTGGAAGTTCTATAATCAAATCCCACTGGCCCCCAAAGTCAAATTCCCTCGGGGTTCTCAGTCTCTTTGCTGGATCCCCAGGTTGGGAAATCTACTGTAGGTCCTAGAACTTTCTTTCTTAACAGTAGGAGAATGTCTTTGGTATATTGTTCTGCAGTTTGTGGGTGGTCTGCTCAGCAGCCCTGTGGTGGGGCTAAGGGCAACCTCCTCCAAGAGGGCTTATGCCACACACTGCGTGTCCCAGGTAGCTACACCCAGAGCCCCTGCTGCTGTGGCAGGCCACTGCTGGCCCGTGCCTCCATAGCAGACACTCAGACACTCAAAGGCAGGTCTGGCTCCTTCTTTCTGGGACTCTGGGTCCTGGTGCACACAAAGTTTTGTTTGAGCCCTCTGAGAATCTCTGGCAGGTATGGGGTTTGATTCTAAATGTGATTGCACCCCTCCTACCATCTTGTTGGGGCCTCTCCTTTGCCCTTGGATGTGGGGTATCTTTTTTGGGGGATCTTTTTGGTGAGACAGATAACATTCTGTCAATGATTATTCAGCAGTGAGTTGAAATTTTGCAGTTCTCACTGGGGAAGATGAGCACATATCCTTCTATTCCACCATCTCGTTTTCAACAACACAAGAGATGATTCTACACATGGACATCCTCAGATGGTCAATACTGAGTCAAATTGATGATATTCTTTGCATCCAAAGATGGAGAAGCTCTATACAGTCAGCAAAAATAAGACTGGGAGCTGACTGTGGCTCAAATCACAAACTTCTTATTGCGAAACTCAGGCTTAAATTGAAGAAAGTAGGGAAAACCACTAGATTTCTAAATCAAATCCCTTATGATTATATAGTGGAAGTGACAAATAGATTCAAGGGATTAGATCTGATAGACAGAGTGCCTGAAGAACTATGCTTGGAGGTTCATGACATTGTACAGGAGGTGATGATCAAGACCATCCCCAAGAAAAGAAATGCAAAAGGCAAAATGGTTGTCTGAGGAAGCCTTACAAATAGCTGAGAAAAGAAGAGAAGCTTCTGCAAAGAAGAGAAGGAAAGTATATCCATTTGAATGCAGAGTTCCAAAGAATAGCAAAGAGAGATAAGAAAGCCTCCCTGGGTGATCAATGCAAAGAGATAGAGGAAAACAATAGATGGTAAAGACTAGACATCTCTTCAAGAAAGTCAGAGATATCAAGGGAACATTTCATGCAAATGAGCACAATAAAGGACAGAAATAGTATGGACCTAACAGAAGCAGAAGATATTAAGAAGAGGTGGCTAGAATACACAAAGAACTACACAAAAAAGATCTCCATGATCCAGATAACCATGAAGGTGTGATCACTCACCTAGAGTCAGATATCCTGGAATGTGAAGTCAAGTGGGCCTTAGGAAGCATCACTACGAACAAAGCTAGTGGAGATGATGGGATTCCAGCTGAGCTATTAAAAATCCTAAAAGATCTTATCCTAAAATCCTGTGAAAGTGCTGCCCTCAATATGCCAGCAAATTTGGAAAACTCAGTAGTGGCCACAGGACTGGAAACGGTCAGTTTTCATTCCAATCCCAAAGAAAGGCAATACCAAAGAATGTTCAGACTACCACACAATTGCACTAACCTCACACAGTAGCAAAGTAATTCTCAAAATTCTCCAGGCGAGGCTTCAACAGTATGTGAACCAAGAACTTCCAGATTTTGAAGCTGGATTTAGAAAAGGCAGAGGAACCAGAGATCAAATTGCCAACATCTGTTGGATCATTAAAAAAGCAAGAGAGTTCCAGAAAAACATCTACTTCTGCTTTACTGACTACACCAAAGTCTTTGACTGTGTGGATCACAATAAACTGTGGAAAATTCTGAAAGAGGTGGGAATATCAGACCACCTGACCTGAGAAATCTGTCTCCTGAGAAATCTGTATACAGGTCAAGAAGCAACAGTTAGGACCAGACATGGAACAATGAACTGGTTGCAAATTGGGAAATGAATACGTCAAGGCTGTATATTGTCACCTTGCTTATTTAACTTATATGCAGAGTACATCATGAGAAATGCTGGGCTGGATGAAGCACAAGCTGGAATCAAGATTGCCAAGAGAAATATCAATAGCCTCATAGGCAGATGACACCATCCTTATGGAAGAAAGTGAAGAGGACCTAAAGAGCCTCTTGATGAAACTAAAGGAGGAGAGTGAAAAGTTGGCTTAAAACTCAACATTCAGAAAACTAAGATCATGGCATCTGGTTTCATCATTTCATGGCACGTAGATGGGGAAATAATGGAAACAGTAACAAGCTTTATTTTCTTGAGCTCCAAAATCATTGCAGATGGTGACTAAAGCATGAAACTAAAAGACACTTGCTCCTTGGAAGAAAAGTTATGACCAACCTAGACAGCACATTAAAAAGCAGAGACATTACTTTGCCAGCAAAGGTCCGTCTAGTCAAAGCTATGGTTTTTCCGGTAGTCATGAATGACTGTGAGAGTCCAACCATAAAGAAGGCTGAGCACCAAAGAACTAATGCTTTATACTGTGGTTTGGAGGAGACTCTTGAGAGTCCCTTGGACTGCAAGGAGATTCAGCCAGTCAATCCTAAAGGAAATCAGTCCTGAATATTCATTGGAAGGACTGATGCTGAAGATGAAGCTCCAATACTTTGGCCACCTAATGCAAAAAAACTGACTCACTGGAAAAGACTGTGATGCTAGGAAAGATTGAAGGCAGGAGGCAAAGGGGATGACAGAGGATGAGATGGTTGAATGGCATCACCAACTCAATGGACATGAGTTTGAGCAAGCTCTGGGAGTTGGTGATGGACAGGGAAGCCTGGCATGCTGCAGTCCATGGGGTCGTAAAGAGTCGGACCCAAGTGAGCAACTGAACTGAAACTGAGTCTGTACTGAGGTACTTAGCAATTCATATAATGGCACTGAAGCTTTCCGCTTTCTTGAACTAAAATATCAATTATTGGAACTAAAATCCCAGCTTATTTTCTTTCTATTATATATAGTCCCAGAAACTAACAAATACTTTAAACACAATTATCCAGAAGGTTTTTCTTTTAAATAAATATATACAATTTGTACTTAAAGCATTATCATGTTTGCCTTTTTTTCTTAAAATATCATATTTTTAAAACCTATGTGGAAATTTTAAAAATATCTTTAAATACTTAAAAATTTAGTAAGCTGGATGCATTTATCCATACTTATCCATCAGCACTAAGTTTTCTTAATTTCTAATAAATCTTCAGGTATTGATTTCATGTGGTTATTTTTACACGGAATACATTCTGCGATGTGAAAGAGCTTAGTTGTTAGTATTGAGTCGGTGTGGACTTTTTAAGATTTCTCTGCAAAATACAGAAGCTCCTTCCAGATATTTTCCACAAAACTGAAATGATAAAATTTTCCAGTGGTTAAAGATTGCACCATGTTGATATGGGTCATAGTGGGATAGGATACATAGAAAAGAAACCAATAAAATAGCAAGGTAATTTCTGGTAAAACAAACCCAGAACTGAATATTCAAAGAAATACTATTCCCTACAAAATAGTCTCTTTGGGAGGCTTACGATGAAAACAGGCTTCCTTGGTGGCTCAGTCAGTAAAGAATCTGCCTGCAGTGCAGAAGACTGCCTACAATAGAGTAGACCCAGGTTTGATCTCTGGGTCAGGAAGATGCCCTGGAGAAGGAAATGGTAACCCACTCCAGTATTCTTGCCTGGAGAATCCCATGGACAGAGGAGCCTGGTGGGCTGCAATCCATGGTGTTGCAAGAGTAGAACACAACTTAGCAACTAAACCACCACCACCATGATGGAAACATTTCTTGCACTCTTCTTTTAAGGAAATTTAGTACTTTATATCTTCATATGATATACATGCATATATGCATGCACACACAGTTCCCAAATGACTCTACCCAACTTGACCAGCGATGCTCCATATTGTCAGAAACATTCTATATCTTTCATTATTTTCTCATAAACATGTTTAGTATGAGTTCAATTACAAGTGAGAAAATAAAGACTAACACATACATTTAAATAAAACAAATGAATTATTTTCCTTATCAAGGTCCTTTTACTTTAAGAGAGTCGATGCTATACATCCTAACCTCATATTTTCGGAGCACTTTCCTTGTGTTCTCCCTTGAACATTGAGTTATTTTAATTAGAGAACATCTGCAATCGCAGGAAACACAGACCTACAAATCAATTTATCATTCATGGTGGTTAAAGGAAAATAAAAATGCAAAAGCATCTGTATGTCTCACCTCCCATCAAACCTGTGCTTCAGGAAATCAAAGAGGGCTTTCTGCATCATGTCTGTGACCTTTGCAGAGGTGAGAAAAAAAGAATGAGGCAAACAACAGCAGAGAGAGAGAAATCAAAAGTGAGAGAGCTGCAAAGAAGGGTGTTCCAACCAAAGACCTTATCACAGCTATTTGTCTGCTGGGGGCAGGACAGGGCAAACAACCATGAACAGAGTTTTTCACACTTAACCTACTTGCACTTACTCAGTTTCCCCCATTGGTTCTCCTCCAGGGTGCTGAGGGGTGAACCAGCAGTGTGTTCACTAGACCCAAGACAGACCCTCATCTATTTTTTAGGGGATAGAACGGCCACCAGAAGACCAGGATAAGCTGGCTCTGTGCACAGGTACGGCCTGTCCATGCCATACCTGAGTGGTGCCTGCCTGCAGTGAGGAGCAACTAGAGCTCCTTGGGCCAGCCCCGGGCCCAGCCTCCTGCTAGTCTGTGCAAGTTGGTGGACACATTCTCCACATCCAGGGCTGGACTTGTGTAGACCCCCTCTCTGCTCTTCCTCAGACAGCCCCCACTGAGAGGAGGAGGGGAGGGGAGGGAGTGAAAGGGGAAGTGGGAGAAGGAGATGGGATTCTTAAACCTGTGTCAAAGAGATTGATTAATTCACTCAACAAATGTGCACTGAAAGCTGACTACGTGCCAGATTTGTGCTGATTCAGTGGGAAGGGTGCCACGGAGGTGGCCCAACTTCAGATAATGTCCTGCTCATTTATTCTTATCCATGCTGGCATAAAGTCAAAATGGCAACATCTGAAATGCAGTACATCTAAGTGTTGGCTCTCTTCTTCCTTACATCGCTTAGTTCATCTCTGAAGGAGTTCAGTGATATTTTTAATGGAGTTTTTCCCCTTTTTTTTTACGTCCATTAAAATAAAGAAGCAGAGAAATGTTTGGTGGAATGTGCTATCGTCTTGAGCACCCAGCAAAGTGAGACTGGTTGGTGCTCTCAGGTGAGGTTTGCTGGCAGATTGCTTTTATGTTCCCTTGTGCCATTCACTCACTATTTTTTCTAACAGCAACAGGAACCATTGAGACAGATGAAATCCTTTTCTTTGAATTGAAAGCAGAGCAAACCTTTGACCAGAACTTCCCATTTTAACTATTTTGAGGGAGCTATTTCTACATACTGTAATACATGAAAGATGAGAAGAGGGCCAGAGAGGGAGGAAATAGCAAAGGGCCACGTGAACTCCACAAAGAACCTCCTGTCTTCATAAGCTGAGGGCCCGAGAATAAGCAGACCCCAAGGAGGAAGCTCCCAGTGGCTTGATCAAGAACTGATGGGTAACAGACTGATATCGGTACCTCATAACCCTTCAGCGATGGCCCCACCAGCACCACCGGACGCATGGATGGCACCACGTCGTAGGGGGATGTGCTCTGTCTGAAAGAGATGATTGGACACACATAACAAGGTGTGAGGGTCAGCAGCCCTCCTCCACAGCCACAACAGTCACAATTCTCCAGCCAAATGAGAAATGATAACCACGGGTCCCACCAAGGAGACGCCTCCCTCATTTTATAGCCATTTGGGTCACTGAAATGGAGCATTGCAGGCATGTATGGATAGAAACCTTCACAGGAGATTTAAAAAGGAAACATGACTTACCACTTTTTGCTTCTGTTTTGCTAAAAGACAACAATGAGAGTCATATCAAAATATGTAATCTCTGTCATTGTTAGCATGCGATTTTAAAAGATGGAAGAATATGCCAATTTGTCCCTGTCATTCTCATCATTTCCCAATCACCCACTCTGCAGAGTATTACTCTACTATTTCATTCTGGTTGGGCCAATTGGGAAGACAAATGCAAAAACAGACCATTTCCTCCCTGAACAAATGACCTCATACCCTGATTTCACAATGGGTGGGGAGGGTGGATTTCATAACATTGGCTGGGCCAGCCACAGGCCATGGGTTGTTTCCGTGCTAGACACAGCATGTGGTGTGGCTGAGAGCAACTTAAATCAAATTTGATAAAAAGAGACTTAGAACAATAATTTGTATAATAATGACCATCACTGCACTCACTAGTTATTTTTGGATGTGTACTTTTGGTAAACTAGCAGAAGAATTTGCAGTTCTTTTTGTGTTCTTAAGGCTTTCTGCTCACTTTCCAGAATCCTGACATATTTTTCCTAGTGCATTGCTTTTAATTTCAAGTAAGTTTATAACCAGTTGTCCCTGTTCTTTCTTGTGTGTAATAGTGAACAGCTGCAATGACTTAAATGTTCAGCAAATGGGGATGAGGCAAAATATACTCAACATCTCTGGCTTTGTGGCCACCCATGCAGTCCCGTCCATTTGCGGACAACCTAAAGAACAAGACTTTGGTTCAGAGCCCTGGAGATCAGGTTTCACATACAAGGACTCCGATACTTAGATCTGCTCTGGAACCAACCCAGTTTCCTGCAGTTATGGTATGCCAGGATAGACACTGGATCTGTCACTCTCAAATGATAATCCCAGATACATTAATACAGCATCCATTCTGGAGCAGAATGAAATGAGCCTGTAGAGCCAGGGAATGTGGTGGAAGAAAAATTCTTGCTTGAATACCTCCACAATTTCTAAATGCATGACAACTCCTTATTGGGCCATCAGTGTGCCTTCATCACCATTAAATTCAGGGCTCAGTTGCCTGCTTTTCAAACAGAAATGAGCCCATTTGGGCCAAGCCTCATTCTCTGCTTCAGCCCTCCCCACCTCCACAGCTCAGGTTGTACCAACACACTCTGAAGTTTTACATGAAGACTGGAACTCATCATTTTCTTTAGAATGCTTTTAAAACTCATATAATTGACCCTCCCATCTTAAAGTGTGCTGGGTTCTTAGGTGGAATAGTGAACTTGCTTCTGAATAATTTATACAATAGAGGGCAAATAAGATTGTACAAAATCAGGAGCCATATCAAACATGTAATCTCTGTCACTGTTACAATGATCTGAATTTCTAGTAACACAAGTACCCTTTAATTCAAATTAAATTACTAGAGAAAAGCAAATAAGCAATGAAATATTAAGTAGAAAAATCTTTAAATTTCTTCCAAATTAGTAAAAAAAAATTTGCATGTATTTTCAAAGATTAAGAAAGAAATACATTCCATTAAAAAAAAAAAAGTTTAACTAAAACCCTCACCTGTTGATGTGGGAGTTGCTCGAAATGTCCCTGATACCATTTCTCCGAGACTTGAAGAAGAATTTCCACTGGATTTCCTAAGATACAGAAAAGGAACTTAGGACTCATTCCCCAGATGCCTTGAAAATAGAACTTAAGAGTACAAAGCTTTCTTTGGCTTTAATCCTACTAAATAATTCAAAACACACCAAGTCCTGCTCTTAGAGTAGAGCTTCAAGGATCTGCCCAAATGTTTTCTTTGACCTCCTTCCTCAGAGAAAGTGGGAAACTAACTAAGATCTGGAAATACTTTGTGAAAGTCTCTTTCCTAATTATTTAATGCAGAAATGAGGCTGATGAATCACTAAGAGGAGTGTTCTTGTGAACCGTTTGTTTAACCAACACTGACCACAAGTGCACTGGTTGGATGTCAAACACAGCTCAAATGAGCAGAAGAGCATTCACTGTACAACAGTGAGGGGAAAACAAAACTCTTTCCCTTATACGGACAAATTCTAGTGGCATCAGCATCAATCAGATGAATACATAAAAATGTAGTATGTTTGATAGTAGTAAGCCCAACAAAGAAAACTGAGATGGGAGAGAGATAAGCAAGGGGAGAGAAAGGGATTCAACTTTAGACATGGTGGCAGGAACTGGATCATTGAAAAGATGATATTTAACACAGATGTGAAGCAGATGAAGGAGTGGTCCAGTGGAAAAGTGAAGGAAAGGGTCTGGTAAGAAAAAAGAGCAATTGCAAAGGAACGTAGGTTTTCACATGGAGCAGCAAGAGAGACAAAAGTCTAGAGAAGAAGTAAGAAGAGGAATGAATCATTAAAAATATTACAGGCATGTTATATCCTAACAAAGGTCGATAATTAAAAGTGGGGGTCACACTGCAGTGATCTCCTATCACTATTTAAGAACTTCCCATTACGACAAAGGCAAAAGGCCTCCTGAAGAATACAGGCGTTTTTGAAACAGAAAAGGATCTAATAGAAAAGGAGGTTGAGAGTTAAGAGAAAGAACTAATTCTATTTTAGGACTTTCAAAAAACAGTAACACATATCAAATCAGTGCTTCACTGTAGGCTCCCAATATATGCAGGCTTAATATGATGCTGATTTATCCTCTCAGGCTTTGCTTGTATCCCTGGGACTTTCAAACACCTGCACTCTGATCTTTGTGGATACTTCACTGAAGTATCTGAAGCTGGGCAGAGTCTTCCCTTTATTACCAAGCAGTGGCCACAGAAAACCCTGGAGAAGCTGCTACTAGTCCTGGGCTGGTAGTGCATGTACCACGGCATTCTGTGCTCACTTGAAAGAGCTTCTCCGAAAGATAACCAAGAAGAGCCACGATGCCAGGTCAGGCCAGGCCCCCACTTACGGTACTGTAAAAGGATGCTCTGCAGGACTCTCACAGAGGGAAGCTCAGGTTCCCAAGAGGGTTTGTTGGGGTCACAGAAAACAGTCTCCACTGTGGAATTCATGTTGATTTCAGGAGTGTCTGGCTTCATTCAGTACACAACTGGGGGCATGAACTACCTGAAACCCCCTTGTGTCAATTTCAGAAATGCCTTGCACATAGAAAAATAGCTTTTACTTCAAAAGCATACACATTTATCTTAATAAGGAAACTTGAAAACATCGCCTAATTTCCCTGCTCCCTGCAAACAAAATGTGGAGAAAAGAAGGAGCCTCACCCTCCGTGAAAACGGCCTCTTTTCTGTTCCTGCTGAATCCGTATGTTCTCCAATCTCAGCGGACTTGGGATGAAGCCAATCTCACAGCCTTCTTTCACCAGCCTTCCTATCCACCAATCATTGTTATATTTCTGGAACACAGAAACAAAGATGCTATCAGTTCACTTATCTTCACATTTATTCATTTCAAGGGGCCAAAAGATTGAGACACTATGTTATACAATATTATACTGTACCATATTATATATACAAACACTATTTATAGTATATTATACCATATTATATACATCTGGGGGAGTGTCCAAAGAATAAAGCAAACTTTCTAGTCCAAAAGGCAAGATAATTAATACTTGAGGGTCTGCAGGCCATATGGTTTCTGATGCAACCACTGTAATCTTCTGTTGTGGTGTGGAAGCAGCCACAGACAGTATGTGAACACATAAGCATGGCTGTACTTCAGTAAACCTTTCCCTTCTGAAAGACAGCAGGCTGGTTTCAGCCCATGGGACACCATTTGCTAATCCCTGGGCTACTGGGCTAAAGTCAGGTCTTAACGTTCGGATTCCTTTGGTCCTTGTCAAGAAGCCCTTGCCACATCTTCGGGAATAGATTTTGTAAGGATAAATATGCACCATTGTAATTAGAACTCTGGAAGACAAGAGAGACAAGTCTAAGATGAAATACACTGAACGGTCTGTTATTTATCAAAAGCTTTGAGGTAGAAATTCCACCATAGTATCTGTATTTTACTGTCTCTGGAGAAAAACAATATACTCTTCCAAATACAGATTTGCAAATCAAGGTCCATTTTATTACCTGAAGAAAAATAAGCCTACTCTCACAAAGACTAAGCATATTTTACATAAGTGGAATTTTTGAAGTAATCTCCAAGTGACCTGAAATCCAATAGGAATGAAGGAATTTCCATTTAAGTAAAGTTCCAAGACATGTAACCTTGGGAAACAAACGCACACAAAGGCTTCAGTCAATATGGGGTGAACATGGTCCTATTTGATAGGCCAGCAAAACTGCATTTGTAATGATAGATTTGCTGAATTTGCTGACTTTTAAAAAAATGCACAATATGACAGCTGCAAGTTAAGTTTTATTGGGGGCAAAATGAGGACTGTAGCCCAGGAGACAGCATTTCAGATAGTTTTGAGAAACTGCTCCAAGAGGCAGTGGAGGAAGGTCAGAAAGCGTACATTCAGTCAAGCACAAACAGAAGCTTTCTGCTAGTCATAAGGAGCAGTCATCATTAAGAAGGAATTTAGTGCTTTTCTAAATATGAGGAGATATAAGAATTGGGTTCATAAAATTGGCTCCTGAAAAATACTTAACTATCTGAAGACCAGTTATGTCAGTTTTTCCCAGAGCTCAGAGTTTCTCACTTCTGCTCTCCACTTTCAGAGGGTGTTGAAAATCAGCAGCTGCAGCAGCAATGATTTAATCCTTACAGAGGCAGAAGGCAAGTGCCCGTGTTGCTGCTGCTGTTCGGTCGCTAAGTCGTGTCGACTCTTTTGGGCCTCCCTGGTAGCTCAGTCAGCAAAGTACCCATGGCAAGCACCAGTTTGTAGTTGACAAATCTTAGGGCAAAAGGCATGTTTAATCCAAGCTACCTACCTCAAGGGAAGGTTTCAGCTAGGTGATTTCCAGAAAACAGACATTACTCCTACTACTTATACCCTCCAGAGATAACTCCAAAAACTTCCTTTATTGTCTTTATTAGAGTCAGACAAGGTAACTCTCTCTCTTTGATCCAGGAAGCATCTCATTTTTTCAAAGCGTAACTCTATATGGTATATTTTGCTTAGCTCACAGGACAGTAGAATTTATATGTATATGACATTGACACGCTGGGAAGGAGAAGTGGATATTTCCACTGAATCATCAAAGCACAAAATTCTGGGTGATTCTGAATAATTCTGAGTAACAGTTTTATACTCAAAAGCAAAAAGATAAGAGTTAGAGATCTGGCCTTTGTTTTGCACACAGCTCCTACACAAAGCACACATGGCAAGCAGTCTGAGCCTGCACTGAAGAAATGTGAGTTAACCTAATATAAAATCTTGAACAGTCCAGGTCTCAATTTCTCCCATCTTTCCATCTTTTATTTCAGGATAACTCTCCTGAAATAACAGGTCTATTTATTTTGGACTTAACAAAAGGCAATGGGCCCCCTTTAGAATGTTTGGTGCATGGATTTGGAGTTTAAATTCTACTGTGGTGGGGACAAAACAGACAGTGAGTCATAGTTTCCCACAGCTTAAGTTACCTCCTGAAATCAAATTAGCCCACTGGAACACTAACTCACTGCTACCCAAATGATCTTAAAGGGGTTCCTGAAATAGTTGATGTAACTTCCCAAGATATGTTACTTTCTTCTAGGAAACAGCTAAAGCACAGTGAAAATCTGACTCAATGTTAATGAAAGTTCTTTGAGCCACTTAGGGAAAGTTACATTGTACATTCAAGGGCTTAAATCACTGTCATTTGGTGTATGTGATAAGGACAACTGTAGCTTTTCTCTACTTTCAAGCTTTTCATTACTGAGAAAGTACTGAAAATAGAGCACACCAAATGGCCTTCGAGGTTATGGATGAGAGGAAAGGCTACAACTCGATTATAGAAATATGTTCACTTGTTTTGACCTTCTGGGAGTATATGCCAGCTTCCTGGCAAGGTCACGTTAGTGCTATTCCAGTTCTTCTTGTTTTGCTTTCCTGAAAATGATGAGTACGTTCTCTTCCTAAGATGTTTCCTTATCTGAGATCTCAAAATCTGCAAACAAGTGGCTCTAATCCATATAGGATTACCAGCTCAACATCATACATCAAACTGCCAGGCAAGGGAAAGTTACTGCTCGAGGAGCATATAGATCAAAAAAGCAACCAACAGGACAAATGGAGATGACTGATGGAATGGAGGAAAACAGTAAAATGCATCAAGGCGGGGATGCACTAGTATGCATGGAGTATCTGAGGACTTCTTCTGCTGTTTCAAGTGCTGCTTCTCCTTGGAAACAGTGGGAATGAGCAACTAATGAATATGGTTTAGTCGTTTTTGATGAGAATGATGACACAAAGTCAACCTAACCATTCGGGTGCTAGGGCACATGTTTTGGGTTGAGAGTCCTTGTCTTTCGGGCACATATGAATATCTCCATGTCATACATGATCGAGAAAGCAGAAGAGGTCAACTCGATGCTTCCTCAGTTTCTCATAACCAAAGCTGTGAGTACCTGAACTCATCTCTTACCCTGTCTGTTATAATGAGTACGCGTTCCCCTTCCTATCAAAGGTCTGCCCCATCGCTTGGGGTCTGGATCCCAGGCTTCCTGACTCCCCAAAACTTCCCACCTTTCCCATCAATCTCTCTCCTTTCCTCTCTGTTAACAGGCATGGACACATATTCTGGTAGCTCCCATCCTGAAAGAAAACCTCTTTTGGCTTCATACCCTCTTCAGTCTACTGCCTGGTCAGTGTCAGTTCCCTTGGAAGCATGGTCTGTGCTTGCTAACTATACTTCCTAACTCCCCTTCTCTCCCTCATCACACTGCATCCAGCTTTCATCTCCCAAACTCCAGACAATGGTCCCAGCGACCTCCACGCTGCTGACCACCGTGTTGCCAACCCAACGTCCATTCCTTTCTCCTCACCTTAGGTGACATGTCACAACACTGGCTGCAGCTGGTTGTTTCCTCCTTTTGAACACACTCTTCTCTGTCGATGTCCATGAACCGCTCTGTCCTAGTTCTCCTCCCATATCTCAGGCTTCTCCTTGTCAGCTTCCTTATTTGCTGAGTCTTTCCATGCACCCTACCTTTGCAGGATGGAATTCCTTTGGATTTGATCCAGGCTGCCTTCTCTCCTCCTCCTCCTCTGTCTTTAGATGACTTCATTCATTACCACAGCTTTACCTGCCACCTGGATAAACTAACGATCCAAATGTGTATCTCTGGCCCAACCCCTTCCTTTGAGCTCCAGATTCTCACATCTAACTTCCTACTTCATATCTCCTTTGAGATGCCCGCTCCCCACATTCCCTTCCCATCTGTCCTCACCCCACCCTAGTCATATCCAGCCTAGCTGCTTCAACTCATAAACCTTGGATTTCCTTGATCATCTTTGATGTCTCCCTCAATTTTAGCTCCTACACAAGGTTCATCACCAGCACTCTTCACTGAATTCCTACAATATACTTCAAATGTGGAGAGAAATCGTTTTCTCCATCTCAGTAGCACCAGGATGGCTCAATCCCATTATCCCTCATCTAGAACAGCTCTAACAGTCTCCCTGATTCCAGATTCCTCCCACTCCAATCCACTGTCTCTCCAACAGCTAGTTTTATTTTAAATGTGTGATAATGCAAGCAACAACCTCAGTCTTCTAAATCTCAGTGAGAAGGGATGGATTTGGAAGCCTTTCCAATTAAATGAGGCAAAACACTGGTAGCTCCTCAGGGCTCCTCTCCATTTAGTTTGGCTCAGAGCTGATTCCTGGCCTTGATTGCGTGGCAGGTTAAAGAATGCATCCTACATTTACCTCTTTTATGTGTAGAAAGTCCTTCGCGTCAAAGGAGATGGCTGTGCTTGGAACAGGCACATCCTCGTCCAAGGCACCACAGTAGCTCACATTCGTCTTCACAGCAAATGCTACAGGTTTAGACTGGGAACAGAACCATAGAGTGAAGGATGAAGGGAGGAAGACGAGGAGGGTTTTTCTCACTGAAATGTAGACTCAGATCACGGAGAGTACCAGGCAGTAAGAGAAATCACTTTCCAAAGAGGGATCTCAATTGGGTTTCTCATTTCTAGGCAGCACTAATAAATCTGCAGAAAGGACTCTGAAAAGGATTCCGTTCTACTCACCCAACCCTGCTCCCCCTCCCCGTCATACTTTCCAACATTCCGAAGAATTGTGCCCCAGAGTCTTGGGGAGGGAAGGCAGAAGGGGCAGTCTGCTTTGTCCTTTAGTCATAAAACTTAAGTCTGTTATTTTATTTTCTGAGGTATGAGCGTCCTTTTACTCTTTTTACCTCTCTTTGGTTGCACCATGAGGCCTAAGGGATTCCAGCTCCCCAACCAAGGATTGAACCTGGGCCCTCAGCAGTGAGAGGATGGAGTCCTAACTCCTGAACCACCAAGAAATTCCCATGTTTATTATTTTAAATGATAACAGATACCCACATCTTGGGGTACAGGAAATGTATGCTGGGTCTTAAAGGAAAAAGAGGTGGAGGGGTAAAATAAATATTGGTGAAATAGCCTCAGATCTGAAAACCTGCAGGATCCCACTCAATAGAATATCTTGTCCTGGCAGGGAAAAAAAGGCCAGCCAGGCCGGGGCAGACAGGGAGGGCAGAGCCATTTACACATCACATTACCTTCTCCCTAGCTAACAAAACTGCTTCTGAAACTCTTTAGACAAATTCCCCTGCAGCAAAGTGCTCCTGGGCGGCTGCAGCTTGGCAGAGGCTCAGCCAACCTCCAGCTTCAGCAGACGGCACTGCTGCTGACATTTGGGTGACCGCAGCAGCCACAAAACAGACCCGGAGAGAAAACTAAAATAGCAGTCAGCCACAAGAGAACACACCGGGCTCCTGCAGTCCTGGGCTGCTCTATTCTAGAGGTGCGTAGTCTCTCAGTCATGTCGTGACCCCACGGACTGCAGCCCACCAGGCTCCTCTGTCCATGGAATTCTCCAGGCAAGAATACCGGAGTGGATTGCAGTTTAAAGCTTCAAAGATCGAGCCTGGGTCTCCTGCACTGGCAGGCGAATTCTGTACCACTAGCAGGCTGCTCTGCTATGGGCTCATTTCCTCAAGCTGGGAACACACCTGGGGAGCAAGAGGGTTGACGCAGGACCTGGATTTGGGTCCCACTGACACCTCACTACCTCCAACCCCCTTCCACCACCTGGCACAGATATCACAGGTGTCAAAGCAAAGGAAGACACTTCCTGAGCCTGCCTCATACTCCTCTTCCCACTCTTTTAAATATTTTACTGTCAAAATAGAAAAGGGAAGGAGTTCACTTTATTGGCGCTTCCATGTTTTTTTCCTCCTAAAACTTGGAAAGACTGGATCAATATGCCTTAGGAGTCTATCATGAAGGGCAAAGAGGAGAGGCTGACCAGGAATCTGTTATGTCCGTTACTGCGAATAAAATTTCATTTCAAAATAAGGGTCTGTGCTTTAAAAAAAAAAAAAAATGACTGAAAGACAGCACGGGAGATCTCTAGTGACTCGTTCTAACATTCAAAACTTCAATTTGTTCTTTGTTGCCTCCTATGGGGTCTTCTTCCTCTGGAATATCTGAAGGTCTCTTTCAGCAATGCTTTTATTGCTCGAGTTTGCTGAAATGCTAATCGTTGTTCAAAGTTCTGAACAGGGAAGGAACTTGAGGTGGGAGACTGAAACCAGGAGGGAAGGATAGAGACATCAACAGTGCATAGACCAGCTGTGCGCCTGCGGCCAGTAATGAAGGCTACTGTCATGGAGAAGAGGGCGGGCAAGCTGGTCCCTTGAGAGGCTCTCTGCCAACACCCGGAGGGGCAAGCTGGGTATGGTCCACAATCACTAAGATCGAAGATGACCAAGAGTTTTCACCACCCAACCAAACGCAAAAGGAAACTGAAAGGGTCCAGGTCTCAGGCTACCACTCCCTGAGAATGTTACTATCAGGGGTGAACACATGAGGGCCTGGCAATCCGATGCCTTATCAGGACGATCATAAAACGATTATTCCAGAGAAATCTGAGGCAAGGGAAAAGCAGCTGATACCTGCTGAGCAACATGCCACTTTGGAACCCAAGAGGGGCAAGAACGTCACCTTTGCTCTCTCAAGCTGGATGGCCGCCTGCTGCTCCCTCTCCTGCCGAATCGCTTCCCGATCCTCTTCCAAAGAGACATCGGAGTCAGACGGCCTGCTCGTGTAGGAGTCCGCTGAACCCTGGAAAGGAAAACCCGGAGTAGCCTGAATAAGGTGATGCGGGGCGTCTTACATCATCACTTCCATAAGGGCCTCCTGGAATGAGTTCTTCTCATTTGCACAGAATCTGATGCATACACTCTGTGCCTTTTTGCATAAATGTAGATGCAGAATACAGTTAAGCATCTGAGTAATTTGGAAGGTAAAAATGTTGTAAAGGGAAATATTTTGACTGGATTAAGTGCTAGAAAGTAAATGGCAATGAAAATTATGTTATATCCAGCCCCAATTCTTCTGGTTCTGTACTATCTTTATATTAAGCCCATATGACTTGTGGAACTGAAGTTTCATTCCATTCTCTCTTTTACATATAGATTTGAAGGAAAAAGAGACTCAGCCTATTGCAAGAGCTAAATCCTGCCCATATCTTAGATTACAGATGATCAGACTTTATTTTGGGGGGCTCCAAAATCACTGCGGATGGTGACTGCAGCCATGAAATTAGAAGATGCTTATTCCTTGGGAGAAAAGTTATGACCAACCTAGATAGTATATTCAAAGGCAGAGACATTACTTTGCCAACAAAGGTCCGTCTAGTCAAGGCTATGGTTTTTCCTGTGGTCATGTATGGATGTGAGAGTTGGACTGTGAAGAAAGCTGAGCCCTGAAGAACTGATGCTTTTGAACTGTGGTGTTGGAGAAGACTCTTGAGGGTCCCTCGGACTGCAAGGAGATCCAACCAGTCCATTCTGAAGGAGATCAGCCCTGGGATTTCTTTGGAAAGACTGATGCTAAAGCAGAAACTCCAGTACTTTGGCCACCTCATGCGAAGAGCTGACTCACTGGAAAAGACTCTGATGGTGGGAGGGATTGGGGGCAGGAGGAGAAGGGGACAACAGAGGATGAGATGGCTGGATGGCATTACTGACTCGATGGATGTGAGTCTGAGTGAACTCCGGGAGTTAGTGATGGACAGGGAGGCCTGGCGTGCTGTGATTTATGGGGTCACAGAGTCAGACACGACTGAGCGACTGAAATGAACTGAACTGGATTTGTCTAAGATTTCAACACAATAAAGCAGAAACCTGCATTAGTAAAATGACTTTCCAGTTCCAACATCAACACTATTGAATAAGGATGTCCTCAACTGAAGCCCAAGCCTAGAAGGGCTGTTTGAACAATGATGAACTCCAGCCTGATTCATGTGGTCAAGGAATTGGGGGCAGCAAACATCACTTGGTGCTTATGCCATAAGAGGCAATGAAAACCACAGCAGCTAAAAGCTAAAAACAAAAAACAAACACCCCAGAAGTTTGCCTTCTGCTTGGTAAAAGAATACCGTCCTTACAATTTCCTTAAGCTGGAATGAGAAGTTGGTATTTGCGTATGTATTTGGCATGTTTCATAAACCAAGCACAGAAGCATATACCTATCCATAGAGCTGAGAATTTGCTTCCTACTGCAAAAAAAGAATGCTAAGGATGGCTGACTGCTGAAATGGGCCCTTTAAAAGTTTTTTCTAAACTTAGAAATGTTAGGTTTTTTGTTGTTGTTGTTGTTGTTTTGATATACATTATTTGTGAATTTGCTGCCCATAAAGGCAGCTTTGTCTCAGCAGGGGGTGTCATTTTAGTTGGGTTAGTCTGTCCCACCATAAAAACAATCCCAGCACAGATTTTTCCAGCAGCCAAGAACAATAACTCCTGCTTAGAATTTTATTAGAATGCTGAGGAGAACCCCAGTTCTAAATTCTAACTCTGCAACCCACTTTTGAAAACTTTATGCAAGTTACTAAACCACTTCAAGACTCTGTCTTCTCATCTGTAAAATAGTAGGCACACAATAAATAGACCTTATCATTCCTGTTTCCTAGTGCTGATATTTCTACTATGACTTAAGAAAAAAAGTTAAGAGATTCTAATCATTTTCAATTCACTTATAATATATATGCACAATAGCCCATCTTGAAATGTATGTTTTTATTGTATTTACTGCATAGAAGACATAGTTTCCCCCTAGTTTTATTGAGATATAACTGACATATAACACTGTGGAAGCTTAAGGTGTACAATGTATTGATTTGATACATTTATATACTGAAAATGATTATATTGTAAGTTTGATAACTGCAGTGAGTCCAAATCCATGCACTTTATGTACTGCTTTAGTTTTTGTTTTTTAATTTTTACAGTACTGTGTTGATTTCTGCCATGCAACAATGTGAATCAGCCATAATTATATATATATCCCCTCTCTCCTGAGCACCCCCTTCCCCATCCCACGGGGGTAGGAGCGCCAAGGTGGACTCCCTGTGCTATACAGCAACCTCTCACCAACCATTCACCCTACACATGGTAGTTCCTATACGCTGATGCTACTTAAAAGTGCCCTTTACAGAGAAAATGCATTTGCTAACCAAACAATAGTCAAATTCTTCTGTGCAAATCTACTGGGGAAAAATCTGGACCTTCAAAATAAATAAATACAGGATGACAATTTTATATATGCATTCATTGCTTTAAAAGGAGCTACCTTGAAATCCTTTAAAATGAGAGTTTCTCAGAACAAAGCCTTTGTCCAAATTTAGGTACACCTGCACAAAATCCAGAGTAAGAGAGAAAGGAAACAATGTTTCTAAAGAATATATGAATCCAGTTTTGTGATAGTTCCAGGCAATGCTTTGCTGAAGTGGGATATCTGCGGTAGACCAATTTAAGGTGTTAGATGTCTGCCAAGGTGCCTGGACTATAAAATGATTACGATGTGGGAAGTCAGGGAGGAGGCATTTGCTCTGAAAACATGTTGTGGAGAAGGCTAATGATTGATTGCAGTTCACAAGAAAGTAGGCTGCCCACTAGAGCAGTGAGTCAAACAGCTAAAATACACAATCCACTGTTGACACTAGGAGATGGCTAATTTCCTGAAACTGCGTTAATGACTTTTCAAATCCTGGCATTCAATCATCTGCACACACAAAAAGTGACTCAAAGACTCCTGCAAGTCCACTTTGTTTTGAAATGTGAACAAGAATTTCAAAATTACTTAATAAATTCTACTACCGCCAAAAAATGAAAAAGCATATGATAGTCTAAGAATATTGGTAGAAGTAAAAATAAAGCACTGTGATATTTACTTTTATAATTACAGTGTCTTGGAAGGACTGATGCTAAAGCTGAATTTCCATTATATTGGCCACCTGCTGTGAAGAGATGACTCATTGGAAAAGACCCTGATGCTAGGAAAGACTGAAGGCAGGAGAAGGGGGAGGCAGAGGATGAGATGGTTAGATAGCATCACAGGCTAAATGGACATGAATCTGAGCAAACTCCAGGAGACAGTGAAGGACAGAGGAGCCTGGCATGCTGCAGTCCATGGGGTCACAAAGAGTCAGACACAGCTGAACAACAATTCACAGCATTTACTCTGGATTTTGTTTTTCCTTCTTCATTGATATCCACATTTCTTTGAAGGTGGAAATCATTGCTGCAGACTCTCAAGGTCCTAGAGATAGCAGAGGTTCAATATCAAGAGCGCAAATTTTGCCCATGGACATGTTCTAATGATTTGGCAAGGAACTAGTTTCTTGTGTCTATTTATTTTTATTTTGTTTTGTTTCAACTGCTCGATTTTCTATCAAAGTATAGACGAGAGAAAAAAAGGAAAAAGAAAAAGAACCTAGGTTGTTCACAATGGCATGGAGAGAAGCTGAGAGCCACGGAGAGGCAAGAGGAGACTGCCTTGGCTGGACTAGATCAAGGGTGGGAAAGGAAAACAGGGCTGTAGCGGGCTTGGTAGGACTGGAGGGTCAGGATGAGGGTTTGGAGGGTGGAGTGAACTGCCCAGAGGTCTACTTAAATCTTTATGATCGGGAACAGGGAAAATGCAAGAAGAAAATAATGCTAGATGCTAACAGAACAGAACTAATGATACACAGGTTACTAGCATTGGACAAAGCTAGAAGGTGAAGCCCCATCAGCTTTTTATTTTCCAGAATTCCACTCTATAAAATGGGCAAAGAGCAAGCTACGCAAATTATCGAGTGAGTCTAACCTGGGGTGTTAACTCATGTTGTAAGAGGCACGATGGAGGCTAGCACCTCAAAACTTTCTATGCAGACACCATTGCAAGTCACATCTTTAACCTCTAGGAATCAACTAACCTGGGAGGAAAAGAAACAAGTATGTCTCTCTATATATAAATAAAAAAATATATATATATAATAATTCTACACATGCATTATAAAAGTCATTGTAAAAGCCATGAAATAATGCATCCTAGTAAATATCAAAAGAAACATATATCTTCCTATTAACACGAGGCCCAGATTTTTTCCCCCTTTTATTCAATATTGAAACAAGATTCCAGACTCACACCTTTCATAAATCTTTTTGAATACAAAACACAAGCCCTATAGAGGCACTGAAAAATCAGTTTACTGTTGTCTTGGAAGAAGGAAAGTGATGTCAAGTCAAACAGCGGATGGGCTCCTCCTGTTCAGAGAAAGAGGCCATGAGCTAGATGGGAGAGTGGCCGTGGTCTCTGGGCCAGGCCATATTGGCTTTGACACTGCTGTCCATTCTTACTGGCCCTGGGTCTTGGGCAACTTATTTTCACTTTCTGAGTCTCAATTTCCTCCCTTGTGAAATGGAAATAATAACACAGACCTCGCAGAGTTTCCCAGTGTTTGATTTGAGATGGAACAGCATTTCTTTTACCATCATGAGGATGATTCCTGAAATGCCAACAAATAATTTTTGACTCATTAATTAAACTTTCTGGCAGCTTTTCAAATTCAATTTTAGCTGCCCTAGAGTTTTAGGATTCATATCTTGTTCTTTTTGCTTTCAGTTCAGTTCAGTTCAGTTCAGTCACTCAGTCGTGTCCGACTCTTTGCGACCCCATGAATCGCAGCACGCCAGGCCTCCCTGTCCATCACTATCTCTTGGAGTTCACTCAAACTCATGTCCATCGAGTCGGTGATGCCATCCAGCCATCTCATCCTCTGTCGTTGCCTTCTCCTCCTGCCCCCAATCTCTCCCAGCATCAGAATCTTTTCCAATGAGTCAACTCTTCACATGAGGTAGCCAAAGTACTGGAGTTTCAGCTTTGGCATCACTCCTTCCAAAGAACACCAGGACTGATCTCCTTCAGCATGGACTGGCTGGATCTCCTTGCAGTCCAAGGGACCCTCAAGAGTCTTCTCCAACACCACAGTTCAAAAGCATCAGTTTTTACATACCATAAAATTCATAATTTAAATATACAACTCCATACATTTTTAGTATTTACAGTCACAGAAATCTAACATTTGAATATTTCTGCCACCTCAAAAACACAAAAACAAACAAAACAAAACCCTTCTGCTCATGTGCAGTCACTCTCCAAACCCACCACAAGACCTTGTCTTGTCCTTTTAAAACTGAAATATATACTTCCTCTTCTTCTGAGTAGCTTTAATATTAAATATGTCATTAAATTAGAGCAAGGAGAGGGAGAGTTTATTAATGTTTGATTTTAAAATGCACTAACACTGGACCAGAACCTGGTTACTGTTGGAACTTTTGAGCGTTGTGGTCAGTGCTGGGCCTCTCACTTCCTACCATTCACTGGACACTGACCATCTGTCAGGTTCTGTTGTGAGAGCCATGTGAGAGGAACTGCTTATTTTTTTCTGAGATTCTTTCTTCATCTGCAAAATTGGAACGAACCCTTCAGGGTTATTTTAGAGAATTACTAAGATGCCATAGTACAGCATAGAGTACAAGCATAATAATGGCTCAAACAAGACCAGTGTGGGCCAAGAGGACTTTCTGCACTGATGGCTATTCTCTGCATGGGCACTGTCCACTCTGGTGGCCACTAACTACATGTGGTTATGGAACATTTGAAATCTGCCTAGCAAGACTGAAGAACTGCATTGTTCATTTAATTTTTAAGGGTTAAACATTTTGTTTCACTTCAATTAACTTAAATTTTTAGATACCCACATGTAAAACTCAACATTCAGAAAACTAAGGTCATGGCATCTGGTCCCATCACTTCATGGCAAATAGATGGGGAAACAATGGAAACAGTGAGAGACCTTATTTTGGGGGGCTCCAAAATCACTGCAGATGGTGACTGCAGCCATGACATTAAAAGACGCTTGCTCCTTGGAAGAAAAGTTATGACTAACCTAGATAGCATATTCAAAAGCAGAGACATTACTTTGCCAACAAAGGTCCATCTAGTCAGAGCTATAGTTTTTCCAGTGGTCATGTATGGCTGTGAGAGTTGGACTATAAAAAAGCTGAGTGCCGAAGAATTGATTCTTTTGAACTATGGTGCTGGAGAAGACTCTTGAGAGTCCCTTGGACAGCAAGGAGATCAAACCAGTCAATCCTAAAGGAAATCAGTCCTGAATATTCATTTAAAAAGATCCTGATGTTAGGTAAGATTGAAGGCGGGAGGAGAAGGGGAAAATAGAGGATGAGATGGTTGGATGGCATCACCTACTCAATGGGCGTGAGTTTGAGTGGAACTCCAGGAGTTGGTGGTGGACAGCAAGGCCTGGCGTGCTGCAGTCCATGGGGTCGCTAAGAGTCGGACACGACTGAGCAACTGAACTGAACTCACATGTAACTAGTGGCCACCACACTGGACTGTGCAGTTTCCTTCCAGATGAGACAAATGAATTTACATAAATTCGATGTTGATTTGGTATTTTAATAGTTGCATTAAGTGGTCTAAGTGATAGTAAATGTCCAGAGACGCATATCCCAATGGATTTGAGCTTGTTTCTTCCCATTGAGTTTGCAATGACTTGACAATGCACTTTTCCACACTGCAGAAGAAACGGAGCTCTTTCTCGATTACTTTCCCAGGTTTCCCAGGGTAGATGGGTAAAGATCTCCTCATGAGGCTGCCCTAGGCAAAAAAAAATCTCTTAGGTAACATTTATCTTTACAGGATAGCCCCTCACTTTGTTGCAACTGCTTTCTTCTTCTCCACCCCTTCATCAAACATGTCCAGAGCCTTTTGCAAGGGCACCCACCCAGCCTAGCAGGGTCTAGTCTGGATTTCCAAGTAGATACAGCTGGGCAGTGTCTGCCACATAGCAGAACCTCAAATTTATTGAAAGAAAGACACTCTGCTTCTCATCAGAATCTATTTCTTTGTTCCATGATAGGTGGTTGGTTTACTGACCAAGGTTTATCCTAACTGTGTATGATGTTATTAGCTGTCCCACCCCTCAATAGGATAAGATTTTTTTCTTTTTTTTTAGAATTATGGTTTTCAGTGCCCTAATCCAGAGCACTGGATAATATGTACATTACCAGAACTTTGGCAGAACAAGTAACTTTTAAAATTCCTTAGAGATTACCACTTAATTTTGCTGTTAGGTACCTTGCACTATGTCTTGAATATGTTGGTTGAAAGAATAAGGCAAACTCTGCAGCCCACTTTTATTGGACAGAAGCTCAGCAATCACTCTGACTAAGCTTTAGTTTTAGGCTTCAAAGGGCAGTTGGTCAAGGGCAGCAAAGGAGTATGATCAGAAAAGGTCATAAAGGGAAACGGAAGAGAATGAATGCTTACTCATCCCTTATTTTATGTGATTCACTAACTTATGAACTTTATATCCGCCCATCAACCCTAAGAAATAGGTTATGATTATCCCTACTTTAAATAGATGAAGCATCTGAGGCTCAGACAGGCAATAAGAGCTTCCCTTCATGCCACTATCACAGGGCATGGTGCAGGAGTATGGGCAGAATCTCTTTTTAAATTTCCTCTACAAAAGTGAACATTGCTCAGTCGTGTCCGACTCTTTGCAACCTCAAGGTCTATACAGTCCATGGGGTTCCCCAGGCCAGAGTACTGGAGTGGGTAGCCTTTCCCTTCTCCAGGGGACCTTCTGAACCGGGGGATTGAACCCAGGTATTCCGCATTGCAGACAGATTCTTTACCAGCTGAGCTACAAGGGAAGCCCAGGAATACTGGAGTGGGTAGTCTATCACTTCTCCAGGGGATCTTCCCGACCCAGGAATCAAACCAGGGTCTCTTGCATAGCAGGTTGATTCTTTACCAACTGAGCTATCACAAAAACTTGATGCAAAATATTTTGTTAATGTAGACCGTACACCAAAATCTCACTAATTAGGACTGATGGATGCAGGTAAAAAAATGACAGTCTTAGATCATGGAAAGGGATGCTTTTCAAAAGGCATGTTTGCTATTTCTCACTTCACATAGTATCTCTAGATTATCAAGGTTCTAGTGTGTGGATTTATTTGAGTTTCTCTTTAATGATGGGACTTTTACTCAGAATTTTAGTGATTGGTAGAGGATATTAAGGCCCCCTTCAGAGTTTTCTTTTGTTCTTAAATGATAACTCCTCCACCTGTGTTTACACTACATATTTAAATTATTTCTTGTAGCTAAGTTACAATTACATATTGATATATAGTTAAAAACTGATTATAATTACATAATTAATTATATATAATAATTAGTCTGAATTATCTGATTAATGGAATCCAAATTAATAGGTTCTGTTAATATATATATAACTGTTTTTACATAACTTCAGTAAAAGGAAATAATATTCATTTAGAAAACTTAGCCAACCATATCCTTCTTGTAATGTTGACTAGGTTGGCAACTGCTGTAATTGCCTGATTTCAGATAGGTATTTTTCTCTCTTTTTTGCATTTATTCTTTTGACTTTTATTGAGATATAATTGATATACAGCACTGTATAAATTTAGGATATATAGCATAATGATTTGACTTACATACATCATGATTGATAGGTATCTCTTTTGATTGCCAGTCCAAGGAAACCCATCAATGATGAAACAATAACAGCAGAAAAATTTCTTTTGGCCTCATAAGTATAAAGAGGGAGGTGACAAAAAGGCCCCAATAGAGATGAAAAGGAAATCTGTATCAGCCATGGCCATTCAGGAGATTGTGGGAAAGGAGAAGCTGAAATGTGGGCTAAGAGATTTGAAAGGTAAATCAATGGTGATGTTAGTGACAGGGGACAGACTCCTCTTATCTCGGCTTATTATGAAGACTGAGATTTCATATGGTTCAGCCTAATACATTGGGAGGAGAACAAGAGACAGAGATTACTTTGCGTGAATGCTCCTTGGCAAAACTGCTTTGACTATCAGTGCATAATATCATGGGCTTTCCTGGTGGCTCACTGGCAAAGAACACACCTGTCAACGCAGGAGACCTGGGTTCAATCCCTGGGTCGGGAAGATCCTGTGGAGAAGGAAATGGCAACCCACTCAAGTATTCTTGCCTGGAAAATCCCATGGACAGAGGAGCCTGGTGGGCTACAGTCCATGGGGTCACAAAGAGTCGGACACAACTGAGTGACTGATCATGCATGCATGCAGGCATAACATCATACAAGTATGAAAAAGTGCTGCACCAGTGAACACAGCAATAAACTGAAACTCTCTGTGAGACTAAAGGGTGATGGAAAGTGAAAACGAGACATGATCACTCTTTGCATCCAATAAGAAATGCTATTTTAGTGGTATGGATGATGAGATTATGGAGCTCAGTCTCCTGGGAAAGGGAAAGTGACTGCCTGCTTGGAGAAGGTGGCCTCAAGCAGTCAAGCTTTACGTAGTACAGGTCACAGAACATCATGGGACACTGAGCAGCCACCCCAGGGACCAGCCGTACCTGGTCAGAACGGAGAGCGCCCGACCAATCCACATGATGCAGGTGAGTGCCTAGGCGGCTACACCTGGCTGACCCCAGCACTGGCATCTACCTGCAAGCAGTAGCCACACCATGAAGTCTTCAATCAGGGGCAGCGGCTCAAGCTGCACTAATTTAGTTTCAGGAGAGAGATTCAAAAGGAAATGACAGTATTTGCTCAGAAAATCTTGAATGTGCTGCTAGTAACTGCTGAGCTGCATAGTGATGAGGCAACCACTTATAAATGTGGCCATTTATGATCCTTCTGGGGCTTCCCAGGTGGTGCTGGTGGTAAAGAATCCACCTGCCATTGCAGAAGACACAGGTTCGATCCCTGGATTGGGAAGATGCCCTGGAGTAGGAAATGGCAATCCACTCCAGTATTCTTGCCTGGAAAATTCCAGGGACAGAGGAGCCTGGTGGGCTACAGTTCATGGGGTTGAAAGAGCTGGACACAACAGAGCACACACACACACACACACACACCACGACTCTTCTGGAAAAGTGACTGACACTTCACATTCCCCCACAGTGATTTACAAAGTAGCCCACAAAACACTACTTTTATGCTGTGGTCTGTTTTTTCAAGAGTCATATTAGAGACCTAACAACAGTAAGTATGTTTGTCCTAAAAGTGGCTACAGGCAATCACTTGTGTCTTTAAAAAAATTTTTTTTTGATCTTTTCCTTCTAGTATGAAAAGGGAAGAATAATATAGGTTGGTTTAGAAGAAAAGAGGAAAAGGATCTGAACCTCTCCTTACCATTCTGTAGCCTCAGAAACTGTTTGATGAAAAATTATCCTCAATTCTGTGAAAATATTCATAACATCTCTCATTAAAGGAAGGCATGTTGACTGCTAAAAGAATCCAGGTGTGTCATCAAGAACAGAACAGAAATTTGCCTCCTCGGAGACGCCTACAGATGGGACAGGACCCAGAGCGGAGTATCTATCAATGATTCAGGCAGAATCACGTCTCCTCAGCTTCTCCTGTCCTCAGCACAGGGCTTTGCATCGCACAGGAGCTCAAAACCATTTACTGAATGAAAAACCGAAAGACAAGGTTTCAGGAAGAGGAAGAGAAATGTAAAAGGAGCTCTTGGTAAGGCCCAGGCTTTACCCAAAGGGAACAGACACTTCTGGCCTACAGATGCTGCTGAAAGCCACGTTGGAGAGAACAGAAAACAGCACTGATGTTAGCCTGACAAAATGATATGAAAGTTGATTTGGAGAAATTAATATTCAAAAATCTCTTAGAAAATTTTTTTAAAAGACCAACATGAATTAACCTTTTTAATAAATATTAAAACATTATAAAACTACAGAACTTAAATTTGGTATTGGTACAGAACAAAGGAATAAGAGTCTGCAAATCAACTGCTGTATATTGATAATTAATATAAACACGGGAAACATTCCAAATCAATGGGGAGAGAGTGATTATTCCATAAGTAATGTTGGGAAATGTAGATGGCCAATTGGAGGGCGAAAAAAGGTAGATCTCTACTGGATTTCTTGCATAAAAATAAATTGCAGATGAAGAAATTTCAAGGCAAAATTATAGATATATAGTTACATATTTATTACATATACACACATATTTATATTAGCACTAACAGAAACTATGGCTATAGTTTTAATGTAGCATGCAAAAATGTTCAAAAGCTATGAAAAGATTGATTGACTATATAGAAATTTTAAACATTTATCTGGGAAAGAAATACAAAATTGAGAATGACAAAAATAGAAAAAAAAATGGTCACATAAGTGACCTGGGCTTAATGTTCTTCATACTCAAAGAGCACTAACAAAGTAATAAGAAAAAGACAAACCACCTGCCTCTTCACCCACCAACATGGCAAATAAAATTAAGAAACAGAAAAACAAATAAGAATGTACACTGAAAAGGGCTTTGGCTTCTTTCCTACATAAGGAAATATAACTTAAAATATGCTACTATTTTCACTTATTAGATCAAAGCATTTGATAATACCCACTACTAGTCAGGGAACAGTAAAAGTGACATATACATTAGTAAGAATGTAAGTTGATATTATATTTTTGGAGGTAATGAGGCAAAAACAATCAAAATTAAAATGGGCAAAAATTTTAATCAAACCATTCTATCTGAAGAAATTTACCTTAGAAATATACCTATATCAGATATGCAGGTATAAACGTATATACAAGACTATTCCTGTATTACCAGACCACCTTACTCATCTCCTGAGAAACCTATATGCAGATCAAGAAGCAACAGTTCCAACTGGACATGGAACAATGGACTGGCTCAAAACTGGGAAAAGGCTGTATACTGTGACCCTACGTATTTAACTTCTATGCAGAGTACATAATGCAAAATGCTGGGTTAGATGAAGCACAAGCTAGAATCAAGATTGCTGGGAGAAATATCAATAACCTTAGATATGCAGATGACACCACCCTTATGGCAGAAAGTGAAGAGGAACTAAAGAGCCTCTTGATAAAGGTGAAAGAGGAGAGAGAAAACGCTGGCTTAAAACTCAGCTTTCAAAAACTAAGATCATGGCATCTGGTTCCATCATTTCATGGCACATAGATGGGGAAACAATGAAAACAGTGACAGACTTTATTTTCTTGGGCTCCAAAATCACTACAGACGGTGACTGCAGCCATGAAATTAAAAGATGCTTGCTCCTTGTAAGAAAAGCTATGACAAACATACACAGCATATTAAAAAGCAGAGATGTCCCTTTGCCAACAAAGGTCCATCTAGTCAAAACTATGGTTTTTCCAGTAGTCATGTACAGATGTGAGAGTTGGACCATAAAGAAGGCTGAGTGCTGAAGATTTAATGTTTTCAAACTGTGATGCTGGACAAGACTCTTCAGAGTCCCTTGGACAGCAAGCAGATCAAACCATCAATCCTAAAGGAAATCATCCCTGAATATTCATCAGAAGCATGGATGCTGAAGCTGGAGTTCCAGTCTTTGGCCACCTGATGGGAAGAGCTGACTCACTGGAAAAGATTCTGATGCTGGGGAAGATTGAGCCCAGGAGGAGAAGGGGGGTGACAGATGATAAGATGGTTGGATGACATCATTGACTCAGTGAACAAGAGTGTGAGCAAACTCAGGGATATGGTGAAGGACAGGGAAGCCTGGTGTCCATGGTATTGCAAAGAGTTCGACATGACTGAGTGACTGAACAACAAGAAGAATATTCACTATAACACTGCATATGATAGCAAAAGAATCATAAAAACCTAGATGTTAGGCATAGAAGATATGTTTTTAAAAGTCTGGTGCTTCACACAGAATAGTATGTAGATGTTAAAAAGCATGATATAGACCTCTAAGTAATTATATGTAAATTAAGTCATAAGATTAAACTATAAAATAATCTGACATGTTGTTTTAAAATTGTGTTAAATATTTTAAGAGTTTCTCTCCCACACACACACACACACACACACACATAACACAGAAGAAGAAGAAAACAAACTTTTGTTTATTGTACCTTATACCTTTCTGTACAGTTGAAAGTTTTACCTTGAGAAATTTAAGCTAATATTATGTATATAGATATTCACATTTTTATATATAATATAAATGAGTATGTACTTATTTAATAGGATTATGTAGCTTGAAATTTTCTACGTCAACCTCAAATGATGATTTTGATGAGCAACATTAAATATTAATAATCATTATAATATCAAACCCACTGTATACCACTGATATACAGTAGGTCCTTGATGGTTATCCATTCTAAATATAGAGTGTGTATACATGACCTTACTATTTACACTGTACATACACTTATATGCTCACACACACACACATATACACATACCCAAAGAAATAAATACTAGATAAAGTTAGTAAAGTTCACATTAAATTTCTCAAAATCTACCTTATAGCAGATGTCACCTGAGAATAAAATGCAAGAGGTCACCAAAAATATATATATATCAAAACCAATAATAACCAAAATATTTATTGAGCACTTACTATGTCCCACTTAGTGTTAAGCACTTTCATTGACTGTGGTCTTTGGAAAAGAATATCCCTTCTGAAAGGGCTTGGGGTCCCCACAAATGGTAGCTGAGTGTGAGTTTTTCTCTTTGGCCACCAGTCTCCTAAATTTGCAAAGCCTGTAGGTCTTATGTTAAAAACAAGATGATGCAACGTAGTGCAGTAGTTTAAATTTAGGTACCAATGCCAGTTTTGAATTATAAGACTGATAATTTGAGGGTATATGAGTGGTCTAGTTGGTCCCTTATACATATGTAGAATGCACGCTGCTCTGCGCCAGAGCCACGCCCTCACTTAGTTACCTCTACAGAAAAAGTCCTCCGGCATCTTATTGTCACCGGACTTGTCCTCCAAGCTGCTATATTCCTCACACTTGCTACCCACCCTTTGCTCTTTGGGGCCTTAGTCGTGATTAGACAATGCCCAACCCTCCCCCATCAGCCTCGATCAACTTCACTTGGTATGTGGGATGGCAAGAGCCATGCCCTTCCTCTCCAGTGGGTTCAGAAGTTGGGAATAAAAACAAGTCTTGTTTTTTGACTGCCATCTGATAATTCTACATCAGAGCTCATTAGGTTAGAGGAAATTCTTAGGCCAACCTTTGGAACTAAGAAATGAGGCCTTAATCACAGTAAAATGGCACTTTACAGATGTTATCTAACTAGTCACCATAAAAACTTTGAGACGTGGACCTCATTATCCACAACGAAGTACCCAAGACTGAAGAGAAACTGAATATTCCCAAGGTCACGCAGTGGGCGAAGTGTGGTGAACTCTGATCTGACTGACTCAGAAGCCCTTTCTAATAAATAGCTAATCACCAAGCCCAGTAGAGGCGTTGGCAGGCGCTGCCGGCTGAGAGGTCGCCAAGGCTTGAGGCTTTAAAAAATGTAGAATCCCTCTCTTTCTCTTTCTCTCTCTCCTTTCAGAACAAACCAACAATTACCAAGTATGCTATGTTTCCTCCAGTGCACGATCTTGATTTCTCTTCAAAGCTCTTTTGAGCCCTCCCAGACAGCTCAAGCTGCATGCTCTAAGTCACTCCATCATCAATAATGAAGCCAAGACTTGCATTTCAGGTCAAAGCATCTCTTGAATGATCTCTAAGATTCCTCTGAGGTCTGCTCTTAAAGATGTTCTTTAGGTCTGTTCCTCAAAGTGCCAGGAATTAGGTCTTCAAGTACTTGGTGATAGAATATTCATCTGAACTGACATCAAAATACATGCACTCAACTATTCCCATGGATCGGACTACCAATCTTGCAGGTTTCCCCCTCTTCCTTCAGGCCTGTCCATTAGCTCAGTATATTCGAAGTGGTCAGGGAAGAAATTCACGTCTGCTTTTTTTAGCTGAAAACATTTGGACCAAACCCCAAAAAAATCTGAGATAAAATTATTGATTAGAATGAGTTTGGGAGAGATACTATGATTTAATTTATTCAGATCACCTTTATTTTTCATCAGGAAACATTATTTTTCATCAGGACAGGCCGTGCTTATTCATGAGAGCTGGGAAAAATAAGCAGTTCAAAGTTGGGCTTTGAAACTAGACAGGTTGGAATCCTAAGACTGCCATTTCCTAGATATTGGCTTTGGACAAGACACCTAATCTTTTTCTGCTCAGTCTCCTTTCTGAAGTGAAACATATTAACCTCACTCAAGGAACCACTGTGAAGACAATGCCCTCAGAACAAGACAAGCACTCAGTGGAGTTGGCACTCTGGACTGGTGAGCAAGGACACTTCTGTTGATGGATTTATCCTGGCTCTTTGTTTCTTGACTGAGCCCATGGTTGCTATTGTAACTCCTCTGTTAAAAGCAGTGGATAGTGGAAAAGAAAGTGGATGGTGAGCCCTTAATCAAACAGGACTGGTGTCCTTACAAGAGAAAAAGACACAAGAGTGTCTCAACACAGAAGAAAAGCCATGAGAGGACTCAGCAAGAAGGCAGCTGCCGCAAGCCAGGAAGAGAGGTCTCGCCAGAAACCAACACTGCTGCTGCTGCTAAGTTGCTTCAGTCGTGTCCGACTCTGTGCGACCCCATAGGCGGCAGCCCACCAGGCTTCTCCGTCCCTGGGATTCTCCAGGCAAGAACACTGCAGTGGGTTGCCATTTCCTTCTCCAGTGCATGAAAGTGAAAAGTGAAAGGGAAGTCGCTCAGTCATGTCCGACTCTTAGCGACCCCATGGACTGCAGCCCACCAGGCTCCTCCATCCATGGGATTTTCCAGGCAAGAGTACTGGAGTGGGGTGCCACTGCCTTCTCCAAAACCAACACTACCAGCACTTAACTTTGTCTTTCCCACGTCCAGAAGTGTGAGAAGATAAATTGATGTTGCTTCAGCCCCCTCCTCCCCAAAATTATATTAGTCGAGGTGAAGAAGAATTAAAGGGTCTAATAAGAACTTTGATTGGGACAGTTAAAGGTATGGGCTAAAATGAAATTGAGAAATCCGATTGGCCTTATCCTTCCACATTTTTTTCTGCCTGCAAAAGCTGTGTTCACTCAGGAGGCGCTCCTTCTTTGAGAATAACTTGAAGACAATCAGTTTTGGATTTTTGGTCAGATAGCAGCAGAAAAAACACTGCTGTCCTTTGCACAGGGGGATGGGATGACGTCCTTGACCCACTCTCCCCTCTGAACCATGTGGCAGCTCTAACCGACGTGCCTGCCAGCCCGGCTGATGTGGTGGCCTTCTTCTCTAGGTCTCCAGCGCCTTCATCAAGATGCCCAGGGCTGGGGCAGTCACCTGTCACAGAGGACAGGCATGTCCCTCTACTAACCCACCCAGACCCAGGTGTCAGGGCTAGGCCTGTCAACAAAATAAGCCAATTCATCAGAAACTTTTAGAATCCTAAACTGGTTCGAACAGATAAGACATTCTTTTCTTTTCCCAAAGCAGAATAGGGGCTCACTGGTCACAGAGTGACCTGTCATTTCAATGAGGATTGCCCCGCAGAGCCTGTGCCACTTACTGCCCGCACAGTAGTGAAATCATACCCAACAGAGACACAGTTTTATATGTGAACCAGGTGATTCTAACTGATAGCTATTCCCAGGGTCCAGGTATCCCAAGAGCACAGAGCAGGTAAGTAGCTCTCTACATACCAACCACATTTGTAGGTGTCTAACAACAAACACTAGTTCATGTCTAGTTGTCTACCATCCAGTATGAGACTTAAACTGACAGATGCTTGCTGAAAGATTGGTAAGTACGAGATCCGTGCTAAGTGCAATGGTAGCAAGAAGGTGAATAAGATACGGTCCTTATATAACAGGGGCTCATAGTCTGCTAGAGCAGACAGGTCTGTAAACAACTACATTATGAAGGATAGCATAAGAAGTGCTATAACAGAAATATAAATGTAAGGGAGCACAGATTAATTCTGTTTGGGGGAATAGAAGATGTTTGGGAGAAGGTGAAGGCTGTTTAAATAGGCAGGACTGTCAGGGATAGACAGTATAGTGCATCACCAGGATAGAACGTTCCTGACAGGGAGGAGAGCAAAGCCAAAGAGCAGAAGAAGAAAGGAAATGTTTACAGAACGACGAATTTGGTATCAGGTGGGAGTCGCAGTAGATACCAAAGATATTAAGCTGTATATAATCAAGTTGAGGAGATGAGAGATATGTTCATGCAACATAGCAATCCAGTGCTAGAACTGTTATCTAATAAAAGCAATGAGGAGTTTGGGATTAATATATATATATATATATATATATAAAGTAGTGAATATACATACACTATTGTATATAAAATAGATAAAATAGATAACCTACAAAGACCAGCTGTATAGCATAGGGAACTATACTCGATATTTTATAATAATCTACAAGGGAAAAGAATCTGAAAAGAATATATATACATACATGTATAACTAAATCACTTTGCTGTACACCTGAAACAAACACAACATTGAAAATCAACTATAGTTTGATAAAAATAATAAAAATAAAAGATAAAAGAGAGAAGAGAGAGCAGGGGGAAAGCAATGAGAGCTACTAGTTTGGAACTGAAAGAAGGCTGAGGTTAGAAAACTGTAGCTGAGACATTTCCAAAAAAAAAAAAAAAAAGGCAAAGAAAATGTGAACAAAGGCAGGAAGCAGCTCCTTGGAAGTTCACGCTGAGGAGTGGTTGAAAATAAAACCTGAAGTCCTAGAGGGGAGTAAACGCAGATCAAGAGGAGGCGTTTGCAGCCCTCTGCTGGGAAGTCGATGGCTGACTCTGCACTTGAGCAGGAGAGTTTCAGATGGACAGGGGCACTAGGAAGCTGGGAAAGAAGACAGTCAGAATGACAGATGGGGAGACAGACAGGAGAATGGACTGGGACGAGGGAGGCAAAGGCAAACCCAAACGTCCAAGGACAGATTGTAAAAATGGTCGACAGGGACTTCCCTGGTGGTCCAGGGGTTAGGAGTCCGAACTTCCACTGCAGGGAGCATGGGTTCAAGCCCTGGTTAGGGAAAGAAGGATCCACATGCCACGCCATGCAGTGAGGCCAAAACAAAACTGATAAATAAATAAATAATCTGAAAAATAAAAAAATAAATCGACAGGTTATGTGGGATAGCCATGTATGGATGTGAAAACTGGACCATAAAGAAAGCTGAGCACTGAAGAATTAATGTTTTTGAATTATGGTACTGGAGATGACTCTTGAGAGTCCCTTGGACTGCAAGGTGATCAAATCAGTCAATCCAGAGAAAATCAACCCTGAACATTCATTGGAAGGACTGACGCTGAAGCTGAAGCTCTAATCCTTTGGCCACCTGATGCGAAGAACCAACTTACTGGAAAAGACCCTGATGCGGGGAAAGATAGAAGGCAGAAGGAGAAGAGGATGACAGAGGATGAGATGGTTGCATGGCATCACCAACTCAATGGACATGATTTTGAGGAAACTCTAGGAGACAGTGAAGGACAGGGGAGCCTGGCGTGCTGCAGTCCATGAGACACAACTTAGCAACTGAACAACAACATACACTTCCCTGACTGCTTAGTGTCTGCTGGGCACCGGATAGGATGCTGACCAAAGGTGACTGGAGGTGGAAAACAACTCACGTTTTTCCATTTAATCATTTCAACTTGAAGACCAAGAGTTTTCATGGTTTTGGTTTTATTAAAACTGTGCTAAATCCATCAACAAACTATCAGCATTTAATCTATTTCCTATTCAGCAGAAACAAGGAGAAACAAAAATCAAATCTAAGAGATAAAATGTAGTAAAGGTGGGAAAGTATAAAAGTTTATTTAACAAATAAATTATTTATTGAACAAATCCAATAAACCCTCATTTACTTCATATTTTATAAAAACATTCTTCAGCAACTTAAACTCTGTAGGTTCAAGGGAATACTATTTACAAGACTACAAAATTAAAATTCATAAATAATCCTTCCTTCAAGAAAAGGTCACAAAGGATTTAAAAAGGAAAGTGGACTGAGTTTTGAAAGTTGCTATTGAAATACGGTACTTGATGCAGAAATTATTTATAACCAAAAAGCATAAAAACTAGCCATGAGGGACAAGCAAAATGCATGGAGGCTGGGGCTTACACTAATTTTAAGAGTTAAGAATTTGAGAAACAAGCCTTTCTCATTTTAAGCAATCACTGCTTTACTGAACAAATCCCAGGGAAGCTTGGTTTTACTGCAAATTGTATTACCCCCTTACAAAATTGAAACTACAATAGAACCTATCACAGTCTGGCATGAAAGGCTGTAAACATGCTGAATATGGAGAAAAAATGAAGCTCACATTGGCAGAATACCCAAACCTGACCAGAAAATAAATCACTACACATTTTGTCAAAAAGCATTCCTCATGAGAACAAAGTGACTGTAGCTGCAGTTGGCAACACTCTTCTTGGTGGATAACATTATCACTTGTCTTTTACCAAAACACCAATTTAAATTCACATGAAACCCCTGCAGCAAAAATGCTCCCAAATGCCCTGGCAAAGGACTGTTCAAAACATGGAAAGCTGTCTACAATCACCTTCTGCCTCAAATGGCTATACGAAGAAATGCTCTTCACAAATATTAGATCCTTATGCTCTAGACCAAAAAAGAAAAACAAAAACAAAAAACTAAGTAATCATCTGTCCTGAGATATGTCCATCCTCCCTATGGACCACAGGGGCTTCTCAAGTGATGCTGGTTGTAAACAATCTGCCTGCCAGTGCAGGAGACACAAGAGAGGTGAGTTTGATACCAGGGTGGGGAAGATTGCCCTGGAGGAGGTCATGACAATCCACTCCAGCATTCCTGCCTAAAGAATCCCATGGACAGAGAGGCCTGGCAGGCTACAGTCCATAGACTTGCAAAGAGTCAGACATGACTAAAGTGACTTAGCATGCATGCATGCATGGACAATAAGCCTTTAATTGATTATATTTTGGCCTCTTTGCTTCAGCCACCAGGAAGCTCAGAGCTAACTTCTAAGTTTTCTCTTGGTGAACATCTCCAATCCGAATTTACATTTTCCATGACCCTAATCTTTTGCTTGCTACTAATTTGGGTGAGTTGAAGGTGAAGTTGCTCAGTTGTGTCCGACTCTTTGCGACCCCATGGACTGTAACCTACTAGGCTTCTCTGTCCATGGGATTCTCCAGGCAAGAATACCGGAGTGGATTGCCATTTCCTTCTCCAGGGGATCTTCCCAACCCAGGGATCGAACCCGGGTCTCCCGCATTGGAGGCAGACGCTTTAACCTCTGGAGCCACCAGGGAAGCCCACTACTTTAGGAGGTGAGCTTTATATGGTTTTTTAAGTCACTTCAAAATCTCTGGTAGATGAGGTACAGCTAGAATTTTTAAAAACACACACACAATAGTTATTTTTTTAACAAATTTTAAACTACTATTTGTGATGAGTGCATTTTTTTCCCATTTTCTTTATAGAAGTAAGCACATAGTTCTTTTGAGCCCTGGGTTGCTGCTATCCACAAACAGCTATTAAACCAACCATTAATAGACTCTTTTTAACTACACTCTCATTGACTATGCTAAAGCTTTTGACACTTTGATCCACTTTGACAGTGTGGATCACAACAAACTGTGGAAAATTCTTAAAGAGATGGAAGTACCAGACCACCTTACCTGTCTCCTGAGAAACCTGTATGCAGGTCAAGAAGCAACAGTTCCAACTGGAGATGGAACAATGTACTGGTTCAAAATTGGAAAATGAATACATCAAGGCTGTATATTGTCACCTTGCTTACTTAACTTGTATGCAGAGTACATCATCTGAAATGCCAGGCTGGATGAAGCACAAGCTGGAATCAAGATTGCTGGGAAAAATATCAATAACCTTATATATGCAGATGATATCACCCTTATGGCAGAAAGTGAAGCAGAATTAAACAGCCTCTTGATGAAGGTAAAAGAGGAGAGTAAAAAAGCTGGCTTAAAACTCAACATTCAAAAAACTAAGATCATGGCATCTGGTGCCATCACTTCATGGCAAATGGGGAAACAATGGAAATAGTGACAGACTTTCTTTTCTTTGGCTTCAAAATCACTGCAAATGGTGACTACAGGCATGAAATTAAAAGACGCTTGCTCCTTGGAAGAAAAGCTATGACAAACCTAGACAGCACATTAAAAAACAGAGACATTACTTTGCTGACAAAGATTCATCTAGTCAAAGAAGTAGTTTTTCCAGTAGTCATGTATGGATGTAAGAGTTGGACCACAAAGAAGGCTAAGCATCGAAGAATTGATGTTTTTGAACTATAGTGTTGGAGAAGACTCTTGAGAGTCCCTTGGACTGCAAAGAGATCAAGCCAGTCAATCCTAAAGGAGATCAGCTCGTAATGTTCATTGGAAGGACTGACGCTGAAGCTGAAACTCCAATCCTTTGGCTACCTGATGCGAAGAGCTGATTCATTGGAAAAGATCCTGATGCTGTGAAAGATAGAAGGCAGCAGGATAAGGGGACATCAGAGGATGAGATGGTGGTATGGTATCAGGAACACAATGGACATGAGTTTGAGCAAGCTCCAGGAGATGGTGAAGGACAGAGAAGCGCGGCATGCTGCAGTCCATGGGGTCGCAGAGCCAGACATGACGGAGCCACTGAACAAAACCAACAGATTCTCTTTCCAGACAGCAGGCTTTTCAGTCTCTCTCTTGCTGTCTGTCCAGGGCTCCACTAGCCATTTGAAAGTTTCCAAATAAGAAATTCAGTAGTTTACTATGCCATGGGTTGGCCTAGTTCTGCTCTTCAATGCTCAGTCTGTGACTAATTCAGTATGCTTCTTTGTATATCTACTAAGATTGATTACAAACATGTACTGAAGCAACACAAAAAAATCTTTGTCCCACTACTCTTTACTTCATCAATATTAAGTTAGAACAAAAAGAAAATGTCTGTTCAGTTGCTTTGAAAAGAAAAGCAGAACTTGGAGCAACATTATGAAAGTGGTAGTTTGTCTTTGCCAGTAGCTGTACTCATCTTTCATCTTTCTCTTCCAACATGCGCTGGCCATAATAGGCTGCTCACACTTTCCAAATCTGCTTCATTCACAGTGTGTGGGTACATAGTAGGCACATAAAACATACTTACTGAATAAGGAGGGGGAACGCTCTGATACTTTCCTGCCCTCATACAGGTTGTTGGCTCTTGTTTGAAAAGCTCCTTTTCTCCTTGCCCATCTGGCAAACCCTCTTTCATCTAATCACTGAGTTATAATTGTATATGTAGCTGTTTTTCTTTCCTGACAATAACTACTCAGAGCAGGCACTACACTTTTTCACCTTTGTGCTTCCAGTATGAGCTTGGCACATGGTATGTGTCTAATATTTGTAGGAAGGAAGGGAGGGAGGGAGAAACAGTTCTCTGCATTGCTTTTCGAAAAGAATGTATGGCATTTTACTAGCTACTCAGAGTTGCATTCAATGGAAAAAATGTTTGCCTCCAATTTTTCAAAACCACTCCTGCAAAAGTGGATTGAATTTTCTGTTTCACTGAATCCATCCATTCATGATTAATTGGGTAGTTAAGCACATCTAGTTACATATGCACTTGGGAATTCTTCCAACTATCATTAATTTTGCTAAAGATTCAAATCCCCAGTATTTATCTCCTGAAACGGAGCCCCTGTTACTCCTCAGCCAATCAAAGTTGAGTAATAAACTCTATTGTTGACAAACAGCTGAATAATTTACAAAGGCTGTAACTGTGTGATCTCCAGTTGCCCCTTTGGTTACTGTCATAATAAATGTGATGCCATTTAATCTTCCTGTTTTATTCCACTAACTGGGTACAAAAAAATCCAGCTATATTCCTTAAATTGGGAAACCCTGAAACATTCAACATAAAGAAAGCAACAATTAGCAACATACTAAGGACTGAAACTGAAGTAAATACATGTCTCTGGCTTCCAGGTTTATTAGCTGGGTGGGAAGAGGGGAACTACACTTGAAGCCTGTGCAGCATCTGGCAAGAAAACATTCTGAAAGGTACTGCAATCTTTTCCAAAACGGAACTAGAATGCTCTCATTTCCCCTCACAGTCTGCAATCAAATAATGAAGTGCAAACATGATCCAGCTCATTTTGGCTGTCAGCCTCTCAGCGTCATTTGAGTGTGTGCCAGGATCCTGTGCTATTAGAGATAATCAAGGCCTGCAGATGAACCCAAAATAGCCAATCTAGTCTCCAAAGCGTAGCCTCCATGCCTAGCCATTTCCTGAACCGAAGTTCTCACCAGCCATTGGTGAGACATTGCTTGTCACTAATTGTCACTCCACTGGCTACTATATCGATTAACAGTTTTGCATATGCTGCAGATAATGCAAAATGTGTCTTACTTCTACCTAATACGTCTTCTATATGTGCACTTGACTTTCAAACTAAAAATCCAACTCTGCAGCAGAGAGGAGTAATTCATAAGCTTAAGAAATGGATAGTTTGATTGTCAAGACCAAGTGTTTGCAGGTGTTGGGTAGATGACTTGCTCTCTTTAATTCAGGGTCCTAAAGAAAATAAAATATGACAGAATGGCCACAAATATGTATATTATATCTGACAATATAGAATGGGGATCAGGCTCACCTTCCTCCTTCAAGTATCAAGTGCCTTATATCAGGGTAGGGTCTTTAGTTAATAAATGATTATTCTTCACATCCCAGGGAAACATCACTGACAGAAGGCTCATCAAGGGCAAGAGAATCAAGTAGAATTGGGATCTGAAGAAGCTAACTAAGAAGGACTTTCTCGCACTCAAGAAGCATTCATTGGCTGGAAATAGAAATACACCATTTATTGTCTAAAGTAATTTCCTAATGAAACTGTTTACAAACTAAAGTAATAGTACTAAACCTCTTACATCAAGTTCATATTCAACTCAATGGGAGCAAACCCAGATATACCCAGATACTCTTTAAGTACAAAAGGATATTTAGACAAACCCTATCTTGGTTTCCTTTCAGCTTTGTATAACCAGTTACAGAATGGTATCTTTCTACACACACATACACACAGACACACACAACCATCTACCTACTCAATAGCCTCCAGGAATTGCAGCAGATCCAGAATATTAAAAACTGACTTTCCCCCAGAGAGTTTAGTGACCCTGTACCAAAAAAAGTACTCAGATGAATTTTTATTTTTAGAAATCCTTAACTCAAACATGATCACCAGTGCGAGAACACTTAAAAAGAAGTGACTATCAGCCTCTTTAAGTAAGAATGTTTCATATTTCATCATATAAGTTATTATTTTTATTTTATTTTTTTGAGCTTCTTTAGCCATGGATTTTACTGTTTGAATATTTGCAATTCTACACACAAACGTTAATTTCTTACAAAACTCTGTACTCCACATTGCTAGATCACTTCACTCTTCATTTTATGTCACATTTCCATCAAGAACTATTTCCCCATATCACAGCCTGCCTGACTGTGTGTTGTTGTTGTTCAGTTGCTAAGTTGTGTACAACTCTGCAATGCCATAGACTAGTCCACCAGGCTCATCTGTCCATGAGATTTTTGAGGCAAGAATACTGGAGTGGGTTGCCATTTCCTTCTCCACATATAAATTTTTAAAAAGAGGATTAATTGAATACACTGGGTGAAATATAAATAAAAGCAGATTTATTTTTCCTCTTTTTGCAGGAGTGAAAACAATTGTCTGATGTTTTACTGTTTGCTTAAGTGGTAATTATAATTGCATCAACCCTGTATGAACATTACAGATAAACCAGCTTTCAGCTACTAGAGCAGAGAGTAATAGCCTAAGATTAACTATTGCATCTATAAAGCCATCAACTCATTTAAGGCAAGAACAGTTCCTTCAGATTAGCCTTATTTTTGGGAAACGGTAGAGCCATTGTCACGGATGGAGAATACAGGGAAGAAGAAGTTCTCTAGTCTTTATCTTTTGTTGTCTTATTATTTTCATCTGATTATTATTTAAGGGGTGAAAACTGCAGTCTTGTCCAACAACAAACAGAAGGTCCACTCAATGTTGCAGGCCCTAAGACAGGCTCCAGGCTCCAGTGTACTTCCCCAGCTTCATCTCTCACCCTTCCCTGTGGGCTCCTTCCTGCTATGCTGAAAGCATGTAGTTCCCCAGTTCTCTGGATGCATCATGAAGACTCCTACCTTGATGCGTCTCTTCAGTACTTTCATCATCATTCCTACTCATCCTGAAAGAAGAAGCTGTGTCCCCTTCAGGATGCTTTCTAGGATTAAAAAAAAATCCAACATCCTTGCTTAGTTTCCACAAATACGTCTATGTATCTTGAGAATCCCTTGGACTGCAAGGAGATCCAACCAGTCCATTCTGAAGGAGATCAACCCTGGGATTTCTTTGGAAGGAATGATGCTAAAGCTGAAACTCCGGTACTCTGGCCACCTCATGAGAAGAGTTGTTGCTACTGCTGCTGCTGCTAAGTCGCTTCAGTCGTGTCCGACTCTGTGCGACCTCATAGATGGCAGCCCACCAGGCTCCCCCCGTCCCTGGGATTCTCCAGGCAAGAACACTGGAGTGGGTTGCCATTTCCTTCTCCAATGCATGAAAGTGAAAAGTGAAAGTGAAGTCGTTCAGTCGTGTCCGACTCTTCACAATCCCATGGGCTGCAGCCCACCAGGCTCCCTCAGTCCATAGGATTATCCAGGCAAGAGTACTGGAGTGGGGTACCATTGGAAAAGACTCTGATGCTGGGAGGGATTGGGGGCAGGAGGAGAAGGGGACAACCGAGAATGAGATGGCTGGATGGCATCACGGACTCGATGGACGTGAGTCTGAGTGAACTCCGGGAGATGGTGATGAACAGGGAGGCCTGGAGTGCTGCGATTCATGGGGTGGCAGAGTCAGACATGACTGAGCGACTGAACTGAACTGAACTGAACATTGCTATCACCGCACTCACATTATTTACTCATCAGCCCTCTGCATGTTCCTTTCCCACTAGCTCGTGTGCTCTACACAGGCAAGAGCCATGTATTATTCCATTAGGGTTAAACTCATAGAGGGTTTTACAAATGTTTATTGAATGAGGGAACATGTAAATAAGTATTTATTATATAGAAGCAGAGAACAGAAGGTAGAAACAACAGTGCAAGCAAGGGCACTAATATATAATCAGATACTCTCATTACAGACGTGGATGTGCTACAGCCTTAACCATCCTTTGCTGCCTGCTAAAGCTGTTATATTAATACTTTTCCCTTGAATCAGGTCCTTAATATACTGACCACCAAAGAAATAGAAGTGAGCAACCCAAATTATTCTAGAGAAAAATATCCTGTCTTTTAAAATGAGCCTTTTTAAACATTCATGTTTCATTTCTTTATTTTTAACTCATGGGGAGCCTCAAAATATAGAATTGGCCTTGGCAAGGAAGAAATGTCCAGAAGCCAAGGGAAATGGTTATGATTCCAAGTTCAGTGTGGCTATTTGCCCACCTCAGTTTATCCAACTCTATCTAGCATGTATGCAAATGTCTGTGCGGGTGTCGGGGGGGTCTGAGGGTGAGCTGGGACCCTCTAAAACAAATTTTTTATTTTGGAAACATTTTAGATTTATGGAAAAGTTGCAAAAATAGTACAGAGAGTTCTCACATATCACTCACCCAGTTTCCCCTCATGTTAGCATCTTACATAGACACAGTCATGTGTTAAAACTGAAAAATTAACATTGGTATATTACCATTAAAGAAAGTCCAGACAGGATCAGATTTTACCAGTTTCCCTTTCATGCCCTTTTTCTGTTCCAGTATTCATCTTAGGATATCATATTACATTTCAGTTCAGTTGAGTTGCTCAGTCGTGTCTGACTCTTTGCAACCCCATGAATCACAGCACCCCAGGCCTCCCTTCCATCACCAGCTCCCAGAGCTTACCCAAATTCATGTCCATTGAGTCAGTGATGCCATCCAACCATCTCATCCTCTGTCATCCTCTTCTCCTCCCACCTTCAATCTTTCCCAGCAACAGGGTCTTTTCAAATGAGTCAGCTCTTTGTATCAGGTGGCCAAAGGATTGGAGTTTCAGCTTCAACATCAGTCCTTCCAATGAACACCCAGGACTGATCTCCTTTAGGATGGACTGGTTGGATCTCCTTGCAGTCCAAGGGACTCTCAAGAGTCTTCTCCAGAACCACAGTTCAAAAGCATCAATTCTTCGGCATTCAGCTTTCTTTATAGTCCAACTCTCACATCCATACATGACTACTAGAAAAACCATAGCCTTGACTAGATAGACCTTTGTTGACAAAGCAATATCTCTGCTTTTTAATATGCTATCTAGGTTTAATATGCTATATAACTTTCCTTCCAAGGAGTAAGCGTCTTTTAATTTCATGGCTGCAATCACCATCTGCAGTGATTTTGGAGCCCCCCAAAATAAAGTCTGACACTGTTTCCACTGTTTCCCCATCTATTTGCCATGAAGTGATGGGACCAGATGCCATGATCTTAGTTTTCTGAATGATGAGCTTTAAGCCAACTTTTTCATTCTCCTCTTTCACTTTTCAAGAGGCTCTTTAGTTCTTCTTTGCTTTCTGCCACAAGGGTGGTGTCATCTGGTTGGCTGAGGTTACTGATATTTCTCCCAGTAATCTTGATTCCAGCTTGTGCTTCCTCCAGCCCAGCATTTCTCATGATGTACTCTGCATATAAGTTAAATAAGCAGGGTGACAATATACAGCCTTGATGTACTCCTTTTCCTATTTGGAGCCAGTCTGTTGTTCCATGTCCAGTTTTAACTGTTGCTTCCTGACCTGCATACAGGTTTCTCAAGAGGCAAGTCAGGTGGTCTGGTATTCCCATCTATTCCAGAATTTTCCACAGTTTATTGTGATTCACACAGTCAAAGGTTTTGGCATAGTCAATAAAACAGAAATAGATGTTTCTCTGAAACTCTCTTGCTTATTCCATGATCCAGCGGATGCTGGCAATTTGATCTCTGGTTCCTCAGCCTTTTCTAAAACCAGTTTGAACATCTGGAGGTTCACGGTTCACGTATTGCTGAAGCCTGGCTTGGAGAATTTTGAGCATTACTTTACTAGTAATGAGATGAGTGCAATTGTGCGGTAGTTTAAGCATTCTTTGGCATTGCCTTTCTTTGGTACTGGAATGAAAACTGACCTTTTCCAGTCCTGTGGCCACTGCTGAGTCTTCCAAATTTGCTGACATATTGAGTGCAACACTTTCACAGCATCATCTTTAATATATATTTTTCTGGGCTCCGTGGTAAAGAATCCATCTGCCAATCAATGCAGGAGACATGGGCTTGATACCTGTGTCAGGAAAATCCCCTGGAAAAGTAAATGGCAATCTACTCCAGTATTCTTGCCTGGAAAATCCCAGGGACAGAGGAGCCTGGTGGGTCACAGTGCATCAGGTTGCAAAGAGTCAGACACGACTTAATGACTAAACAGCAAAGACAATATGATTTTCTAAATCAAATACTAATTGATTTCCAGTAAGAAAAACTGCTTCAAAGATTGACATTTCAACCATGTCCCTCGTTTCCTCCATCTCAAGTGTCATGGACAGGCCAGCAGCCTCCTTTCCTGGTCTCAGCCAGGAAGTGCTCACCAGATGCCTTCCTGCTTCAATTTCTAGGCACAGCTGTTTGCTCATGTGGGCTAAGAATGTTTCAGTCAGGTCAGCATACAATTTCTAAATAAAAGAAACTTAGGTAGAGTAAAGATGATAGCCATGAAGACAACTGGTAATAAAAGCATCCGGAGTTGGTTTTCAAAGGGATCACACATGGATCAAAAGTTCTCAAATATTCTTCAAGAGGCTTTTGTCCAGAAGCTTAGCTTGGTGCGATGGGTTAGAAAAAAGAGATGCAAGAGGAGAATATATGGATGGGATGAGCCTTTGCTGCTGTCAAAAACCAGTCAGGGAGGCTGGAGAGGACGGGCCCAGTGGGAGAAGGAACAAAGGCACCAGGGAGAGCCTGTCTTCAGCAAAGGGGCCTTTCAAGGTCTGTATGCCAGGAGAAGCAGAAAATAAGGAGCTCATTTGCTGCTAATTTCCATGTTCCCAGGCTTTATATGATAGAGAGAAGTATATTTAGGTATAGATGGTGAGCTTGAAGCACTTTGGAAAGTCTGAAAGCAGAGACTATGCAGGGACTATTTTAAGGTGAAAGGAAGTAGAAGTTCTGCTTTGTGATAAACAGGGGATTCTATTAATATTTTTGTTAGAACAGTAGCTTAAGGCCAATGAAGACACCTTAACAGGCCCACCAGGGTACAAAATAAAAAACAACCTACTTAAAGGGAAAAAAATATTTGCAAATGATATGACCAATAAGGAGTTAATATCCAAAGATATAAACAGCTCATACATCTCAGCATCAAAAAGCAAACAACTTAGCTGAAAAATGGGCATAAGACCCCAATAGACATTTTCCCAAAGAAGACATACAGAGGGTCAACAGACACATGAAAAGATACTCAACATCATTAATCATCAGAGAAATGCAAATTAAAACTACAATGTGATATCACTTCGCACCTGTCAGAATGGTTATCATCAAAAAGATCACAAATAACAAAGGATAGTGAGAATGTGGAGAAAAAGAAACCCTTGTACAACAGTTGATAGGAGTATAAATTGATGCAGTCACTGTGAAAAACAGTATGGAGTTTCTCAAAAAACTAAAAACAGATCTACCTTGTGACCCATCAATTTCACTCCTGGGTATATATCTGGAAAAAAAAACCACTAATTTGAAAAACAACCACGCACCTCAATGTTCATAGCACCATTATTTACAATTGCCAAGATCTGAAAGCAAATTAAGTGTTCATCAATAGATGAATGGATAAAGATGTGAGATATATATATATAACTTATATAGATAGATATGGCACTGGTTCCTTGCAAGAATAGTTATGACAAACCTAGACAGCATATTAAAAAGCAGAGACATCACTTTGCCAACAAAGGTCCTTATATTCAAAGCTACAGTTTTTCCAGTGGTCATATATGTATGTGAGAGTTGGACCATAAAGAAGTGCCAAAGAATTGGTGCTTTCAAACTGTGATGATGGAGAAGACTCTTGAGAGTCCCTTGGACTACAAGGAGATCAAACCAGTCCATCCTAAAGGAAATCAACCCTAAATATTCATTGGAAGGACTAGTGCTGAAGCTGAAGCTCCAATCCTTTGGCCACCTGATGTGAACAGCTGACTCATCGGAAAAGACCCTGATTCCAGGGAAGATTGAGGGCAAGAGGAGAACAGGGAGACAGGAAGAGATGGTTGAATGGCATCACTGACTCAGCGGACATAAGTTTGTGCACACTTTGGGAGATAGTGAAGGACAAGGAAGCCTGATGTGCTGCAGTTCATGGGGCCAGAAAGAGTTGGACATGACTTAGTGACTGAACAACAACATAGATAGATATACCTAGAATGGAATACTACTCAGCCATAAAAAGAATGAAAATTGCTATCTGCAACAACATGGATGGACCTGGTATGATGCTAAGTGAAATAAATCAGACAGAGAAAGACAAATACTGTATGGGATCTTATGTGTGGAATCTAAAAATAAAATAGTGAAAATAACAAAAAGAAGCAGACTCTCAGAATCAAAGAACAAACTAGTGGTTACCAGTGGGAAGAGGGAAAGGGGAAAGGCAAGATAAGGTAAGGGATTAATAGATACAAACTACTATGTATAAAATAAATAAGCTACAAGGATATATTGTACAACATAAGGAATATAACCAGTATTTTATAGTTAACTACAGATGGGGCATAACCTTTACAAACTGTGAATCACTATACTGTACATGTGACACTTAGATAACGTTGTACATTGACTACATACCTCAATTAAAAGAAAAAGCTATAGAAACAACCCAAAGTGTCCACCAAGAGATAAGCAGATAAAGAAAATGTCATGTATGCATACAGTGGAATAGTACTCGTCCTTTTAAAAAGAAGGAAATCCTGTTATTTGCAACAACATGGATAAACCTAGAGGACATTTGTTAAGTGAAATAAGCCAGTCACAGGAGGGCAAATACTGTGATTCCACTTTTGTGAGGTATCTAAAAAGAGTCAATCTCATAGAAGCACAGAATTAAACAGTGGGTGTGGGGACTAGGGGTAAATGGGAGTTGTTGTTCAATGGGTGAAGGCAAACTCACTCCAGTACTCTTGCCTGGAAAATCCCATGGAGGGAGGAGCCTGGTAGGCTACAGTCCATGGGGTCGCAAAGAGTCGGACATGACTGAGTGACTTTACTTACTTACTAGGTTAAATGGATAAGTTACAGAGATCTGCTGAATTACATAGTGCCTATAATTAAAATAATATTGTATTGCACGCTTAAAATTTTAAGAGGGTAGATCATATGTAAGTGGTTTTTACCATAGGGGTGGGGAAGGTGACAAAAAGGAGCATAGGAAACTTGGAGGTGATGGGCGTGTCTACTGCCTTGATTGTGGTAATTGTTTTACAGTTACAAGCTTATGTCCAAACTCAACAAACTGCACACGTTAGGGGCAAAGAAGAAACTCTGGCTTAGAATCATCTGCTCTCATTAATGACCGTTAATACATTTTTTACTGGTCCTTACTGGGCCAGTAATGGGCTTCCCTGATAGCTCAGTTGGTAAAGAATCCGCTGGCAATGCAGGAAACCCTGGTTCGAGTCCTGGGTCCAGAAGATCCTCTGGAGAAGGGATAGGCCGCCCACTCCAGCATTCTTGGGTTTCCCTTGTGGCTCAGCTGGTAAAGAGTCCACCTGCAATGCAGACCTTTGGGAAGATCCCCTGGAGAAGGGAAAGGCTGCCCACTCCAGTATTCTGGCCTAGAGAATTCCATGGACTATAATAGTTCACGGGATTGCAAAGAGTCAGACATGATTGAGCTACTTTCTTTCTACTTTCAATATATTTTTAATTAAGTGGATATGTTTAGAAATATATTTGTGCTTTTTCTGATGAATGGGAAAACTATCAGTCAACTATAGCTTCACTTTAAATATTTCAACAAGATGACATCCAGCATATAGGGACTGTAATACATCAGTCAATATTTATAAAGCTGGTGTTTTGATCTCACACCCCTTCAATAAGCAGAGTAGGATAGAGCTCCCTGCTAGGGAACCATCATGGAGGAAAAGACAACTGCCAACTTGGAAGGCTTTGGGAAGAACCAGCAAAACCTGCTTGCCTACATCTCAGTTGGATCCCTATACAAGACAGCTGCTGTTTTATGAGGAATCTGAGCTATAAAACAAACACCTGGAAGGACTCCGAGGTGAGCTCAGGTCTGGGAATGTGCTGATAATGTGTTTAATAAAGAGTGACTGCCACACAGGATTGAGGACTACATGACATAAAGAACTCAGTATAATGCAGAACACTGAGTAAATGTCCAAAAATACATTCGCTAGAATAAAGAAAATGGTGATGATTGTCATTCTTATCATGAATACCAAGTCAGCACAAGAATATTTTTGAAATGAGCACTACTGTTTACCCAAACTTCTCCCCTTCACGTGCTTTGTAGATGCACACCTGCTGCTGCTAAGTCGCTTCAGTCGTGTCTGACTCTGTGTGACCCCACAGATGGCAGTCCATTGGGCTCCGCCATCCTTGGGATTCTCCAGGGAAGAAAGAACACTGGAGTGGGTTGCCATTTCCTTCTCCAATGCATGAAAGTGAAAAGTGAAAGTGAAGTCGCTCAGTCTTGTCTGACTCAGCGACCCCATGGACTGCAGCCTACCAGCTCCTCTGTCCATGGGAGATTCCAGGCAAGAGTACTGGAGTGGAATGCCATTGCCTTCTCTGAGATGCACACCTGGAAAGGCATTAATAGAGAAAGCTGGCTGGAAACCCCCATGCATTGACCACTAAAGGAAGTCTTTTGTCTTAACTCCTCCTCTCAACATGGCAGAGACAAATATTTTGAAACAAAATTGCAAAGGGTTGGTGGGGGAAGTGAGGCAGAGAAAGACTGCTACCAATTTGCACATTAAGAACATACAGTAGTCACCCTCAACCATATGTACTGGTTTGTTCCCTGCCAAAATATGCAGTTTGTCATTATGGAGGCATAGCCCATGTTTTCAAGTTGTCATGAAGTAAAGGATCTATTTTTTTAAATACAGGATTCATTCAGCATTAATTGAAGTCTATTATATTTCACTTATACTATCAACAAGTATGTATTAAGCACTCAACCACAGGCAGAGCATCACAGGAGGTACAAAGGTCCATATGACTTTGTCTTTCTTCTCCACCCCCAATCCAGCAAAGGGAACAGTAAACCTATGATTTGTTGTTCTTTTGTTTAGTTGCTACATCATGTCTGACTCGTCTATGACCCCATGGACTGTCCATGGGATTTCCCAGGCAAGAATACTGGAGAGGGCTGCCATTTCCTACTCTTCCTGATCCAGGGGTCACACTTGCATCTCACGTTTGGCAGGTGGATTCTCTACCACTGAGCCACCAGGGAAGCCAAACCTGTGGTTCAGTTCAGTTAGTTCAGTCGCTCAGTCGTGTCCGACTCTTTGCGACCCCATGAATCGCAGCACACCAGGCCTCCCTGTTCATCACCAACTCCCGGAGTTCATCCAGACTCACATCCATTGAGTCCATGATGCCATCCAGCCATCTCATCCTCTGTCGTCCCCTTCTCCTCCTGCCCCCAATCCCTCCCAGCATCAAAGTCTTTTCCAATGAGTCAACTCTTCGCATGAGGTGGCCAAAGTACTGGAGTTTCAGCTTTAGCATCATCCCTTCCAAAGAAATCCCAGGGTTGATCTCCTTCAGAATGGACTGGTTGGATCTCCTTGAAGTCCAAGGGACTCTCAAGAGTCTTCTCCAACACCACAGTTCAAAAGCATCAATTTTTCGGCGCTCAGCCTTCTTCACAGTCCAACTCTCACATCCATACATGATACTGGAAAAACCATAGCCTTGACTAGATGGACCTTAGTCGGCAAAGTAATGTCTCTGCTTTTGAATATGCTATCTAGGTTGGTCATAACTTTTCTTCCAAGGAGTAAGCATCTTTTAATTTCATGGCTGCAGTCACCATCTGCAATGATTTTGGAGCCCCCAAAGTAAAGTCTGACACTGTTTCCATTGTTTCCCCATTTATTTCCCATGAAGTGATGGGACCGGATGCCATGATCTTCATTTTCTGAATGTTGAGCTTTAAGCCAACTTTTTCACTCTCCTCTTTCATTTTCATCAAGAGGCTTTTTAGTTCCTCTTCACTTTCTGCCATAAGGGTGGTGTCATCTGCATATCTGAGGTTATTGATATTTCTCCCAGAAATCTCGATTCCAGCCTGTGCTTCCTCCAGCCCAGCATTTCTCGTGATGTACTCTGCATGTAAGTTAAATAAGCAGGGTGACAATATACAGCCTTGACGTACTCCTTTTCCTATTTGGAACCAGTCTGTTGTTCCATGTCCAGTTCTGTTGCTTCCTGACCTGCATACAGATTTCTCAAGAGGCAGGTCAGGTGGTCTGGTATTCCCATCTCTCTCAGAATTTTCCACAGTTTATTGTGACCCACCTAGTCAAAGGCTTTGGCATAACAACACACAAATATGGACGGTGCGGGAGACTTGTTTCCTTCCCTCTTTTATCAGCTGAGAAGAAAGCTGGTTGAGCTCAATGGAAAATAAGCTGATACCAACCTCTGGGCTCCAAAGGCTTTCCCTTTCTAATAAGGCCTCTTCCATGACCAGGGAGTTTCTACTGTTGTGCAACCACACAGATGTGCCCAGGCCAGTGACCCTATAAATGCATGGAGCATTCTCTCCCAGAGTTGCAGCTATAGCGCACACGGACCTCCATGCCTGGCCCCACGGGAGGAGAGTTCAAAGGATTGTGTGCATGCTTCTATGTGCCTGCTTATTAATTGCTCCCCAAGTAAAACTCGTATTATAACTGCACTGTGTAGCATTAGCATTCCATGAGAGTGATCCCTTGCATTAGAAAGGCAGAATTGGCAATGAAAGCATGCCCAGAGATGGAAATATCATGTTAATTATGACTATACTTTACCATTCCAACTTTGTACAAAACAGATTTGCTTCTATTTGTACAAAATAGATTCAAATAATCAGTGACTAGAAAGAGTTTCCTCAAATCAAAAGGCATACAGGAGAGCTGAATGAATCTGTTCCCTGAAGTTCTGTAAGACACGGAAAGTTTGTTTTAGACGAAAGCCAACAGTAGGGTTGAGCTCTCTTGAGGGGTGGGTGGAGAGCCTTGACCAGGGTAGGCTCAGGAGGTATGATTCATGGGAGGAATTGTACTCAGTTCTGGATTGATCTGGGGCCATTCTAAGGTAGGCCTTCTGTAGTTATTTATTTTCTGGCCAAAGGAGGTAGTCTGGGATGCACAAGGGGTTCCAGAACAACACCTGACTTTCCAACCTAGAGACAGGCCTACAGCCATCCTCGCAGTCATTGCTGGCCATGCCCTCATCTTGAGGGCAAGACCACTGAGGCAACTGAGGTGACTTGGGTGCAAAATGTTAAACAGGCACTCACCCTCAGGATGGAGCAAGTGCCAAATGGGCACATGCATGACCCTGAGAATGAGTGCCTGGTTACATTTGTGCCCTGGGCATCACTCTCTTAAGGAAATGTCACCCTCTTAAGGAGGCACCACTCTCTTAAGGAGGCATCAACCATTAGGGTCAAAGAAGGGTAGACTGGCATGTGCACAGGCCAGAGAGTGAGCACCTCCTTAAACTTTGTACCCCAGGCTTCTCACTGGCTCACTTTCTCCCTTCTCCTTTCCTCCAATTTGGTGCCCCCTTAATCTGTATATCAGTCCTTAATGCACACTTTGAAGACCCAGCATCTAGCAAAGCCAAAAGGAAACATTAAGATCAGATTAACCACCAAAGAGGCACTTCTTAAGTGAAAGTCTAAAAAAGAACTACCCAGATGGAATTTTTTCCTCATGCAACTGAAAACCAGGATATACCTTGGAAAGTTCAGATAAGACAGGACTGAATCTCCAACTGACTCGTTTTTCCTCCCACCATAACATACACACACACAAAAAAACCCCCAAGCAATAAAGCCATTTCACAATGGTTGTGATTTCCAAATTAAATACCTTGTAATTAGCTCCTCCTATATGTTTGGTAATCCTATTGTGACAACCCACTAAGTGTCACACTAATTTAGAAACTATTAGATGTCAGAATATGTCTTTATTCTCTGAATATTAATTAACAGAAATAGACCAACTATAAAGAGACTTTGTTTTATATTCCTCTTTTACTAGAGTTTTTGCAGTAATCTCAGACATTCATCAGTCTAACCTAATTTGGGTCTCCACTTACCAACAAAAACTTCCATCTAAACATGTAATTTATGTTTTATGATCACAACTGAAAAGTAAACAGTGCTAGGTGGCTAGTTTTATTTTGCTTGTTTTTTAATATTTATTTATTCAGCCACATCAGGTCATAGTTGTGGCACCTGGGATCTTCGCTGTGGCATGCTGAACTCTAAGCTGCAGTATGTGAGATCCAGTTCCCTGACCAGGGATCAAACTTCAATGCCCTGCATTGAGAGCATAGAGTCTTAGCCACTGACTACCAGGGGAGCCCCCAAGTGGCTAGTTATAAAGTGTCTTCAAGATTTTGAGAGCTGGCATGAGAATCTTTAGCTTTTTCCATTTAAAACTCACTTGATTGGTTTAGGAATTCAAAGAGCATCACAAACATCCTTTGTGAACAAGTCCCAGTTTCATCATGTTGTTGCAAATGCAAATTACAAATATCAGATGGTGAGTCTTGGTTTAAAACAACATGAGTGAAGCAGATGAGCCACCTTGATCCAGACATGCCTTATTCACAGTCTCCTCACCTGGGAGTGTATTAGTTTCATAATCCTGCTGTAACAAAGGGCCACAAAAACAGTGTCTGGAGCCAATACAAATTTATTATCTTACAGTTGTAGGGTCAGAATTACAAAATGGGTCTTCCTGGCCTAAAATCAAGGCATGGGCCATGCTGTGTTCCTTCTGGAGGGTTTAGCAGAGTCCATTCCCTTGCCTTTTCCAGCTTTTAAAAGCCACTTGTATCCTTGTCTCATAGATTCCTTCCTCCATATTCAAAGCAAGTAATGCCTGGTTGAGTCTTTCTCATGCTGTCAACTCTGGTTTTCTCTCTTCTGCCTTCCTTTTCTACTTTTAAAGACCTCCGTGATTACACTGAGTCTGCAGGGATAATCCAGGATAGTCTTCTCATTTCCAAGTTAGCTAAAAAGCAACCATAATTCTTTGCCTGGTACCCTAAAATACTCACAGCTTCTGGGGCTTAGTATGTGGACATCTTTGGGGGCAGTGAAAGTTGTTCAGTTGTGGCCGACTCTTTGTGATCCCATGGACTGTACACTGCCAAGCTCTTCTGTCCATGGAATTCTGTAGGCCAGAAAACTGGAGTGGGTAGCTGTTCCCTTCTCCAGGGGATCTTCCCAACCCAGGGATTGAACCCAGGTCTCCTGCATTGCAGGCAGACTTTCTACTATCTGGAGCCACCAGAGAAGCCCAGGGTACATCTTTGGGAGATCATTATTCTGCCTGCCTTAAAGAGTTTATATAAAATTTGCTCTGTGTGAGGCACGAGTTTATAAGATTCATGACATCTCAAGGGTCTGATCTTTGGCATGTACATTCTGGAGTTTCCTGACATCCAAAACATTAAAAAAAAAAAAAAGGAATTTTACAAGGCAGTTGTTAATCACAAATGGTATTTCCATACCATTATTTTTAAACTTTTGAACTTCATAAGTCAGTTTTATAAAGTACTGACTTGATTGCAAAGGACCAGGTCTAGACAATTTCCAAGTAGGATTTGCCTACAATGAAATGTTTCCTAAGGTCCACTTGACTTCACACTCCAGTGGCCACCTGATGCAAAAAGAAGACTCACTGGAAAAGATCCTAATGCTGGGAAAGATTGAGGGCAGGAGGAGAAGGGGCCACAGAGGATGAGATGGTTAGGCAGCATCACTGAGATATGCAGATGACATCACCGTTATGGCAGAAAGTGAAGAGGAACTAAAGAGACTCTTGATGAAGGTGAAAGAGGAGAGTGAAAAGCTGGTTAAAACTCAATGTTCAGAAAACTAAGATCATGGCCTCTGGTCCCACCATTTCATGGCAAATAGATGGGGAAACAATGGAAATAGTGATAGACTTTCTTTTCTTGGGCTCCAAAATCACTGCGGATGGTGACTGCAGCATGAAATTAAAAGACGCTTACTCCTTGAAAGAAAAGCTATGACAAATCTAGCCAGCACATTATGAGAGCTGGACTATAAAGAAAGCTGAGCGCCGAAGAACTGATGTTTTTGAACTGTGGTGTTGGGGAAGACTCTTGAGAGTCCCTTGGACTGCAAGGAGATCAAATCGGTCAATTCTAAAAGAAATCAACCCTGAATATTCACTGAAAGGACTGATGCTGAAGCTGAAACTCCAATCCTTTGGCCACCTGATGCAAAGAACTGACTCCTTGAAAAAGATCCTGATGCTGGAAAAGATTGAAGGCAGGAGGAGAAAGGGATGACAGAGGACAAGATAGCTGGATGGCATCACTGAATAAATGGACATGAGTTTGTGCAAACTCTGGTAGACAGTGAAGGACAGGGAAGCCTGGCATGTTGCAGTCCATGGTGTCACAAAGAGTCAGGCACAACTGAACAACTATGAAATAATTTCAGGTTGGAATTTATCCACATTTGTGAACCTCTGAAGACTGGCAGATTGTATGAAGGAAGGGTGCCTGCCTCCCTAACCTGCTGTGCAATACTTGGACCCTGAGCCTGGGCTCATTAAGTACCTGTCTGCGTCAATGTGAGACAGCAGGTGAGACTGCCACACGATGGAGAGCGTGTGACCGATCTAAAGCGTTTAATTTTTAAAATAATAACTGCTCCCAGCCAAACACAACTGCAGGTCAAATTTGGTCCTCAGGCTGTAAGTTTGCTACTCCTGCTAGAAGCTGCTTCCATTCTGAACCTGCCTCCAATTGCTATAGTTCCAGAGGACCCAAGATAACTACTTTGCCATTAGAGCTTCACCTCACTTTGCCCTCTCAGTTCCACTCTGTCCTTAAAGTCTGTGATATCCTGGACTTCAGTACAGCAGATAGGGAATCTGCCTGCCAAGGCAGGGGACACAAGTTCAATCCCTGGTCTGGGAAGATTCCACATGCCTCGGAGCAACTAAGCCCAAGCACCAGCCACAACAATTGAGTCTTCCCTAGAGCCCAGGAGTTGCAGCTACTGCAGCCCTCATGCCTACAGCCTGTGCTCTGCAACAGGAGAGGCTACCACAATGAGAAGCCGATGCACCGCAGCTAGAGAGTAGCCCTGGCTCGCCTCAGCTAAAGAAAGCCCACTCGTAGCAATGAAGACCCAGAGCAACCAAAAAATAAATAAAAAATAAAAATTTTTAAAAAGACTGTGACTGAGATCCCTCATGTGCTCACTTGGTTTTCAGCGCATTGCTATCCAGATGTTGACCCTCTCCTGTGCTTTGCTTCCGTGTTGGCATCACAACCATGATCCAGAGGGGCTCCTCACTTGTAGACTGCTGGAGCTATTCCTGTGGCCTTTTAGGTGGGACAGAACCTGATCAGAGACCAAAGGTGGGCATCTAGCTGATATTCCATCCTTCAAGTACCACATGCTAATTTATTCTTGCCTAAATAAGCTCAGATTGGCTGACAGAATCCTGATGGAAAAGTTTCTGTGTGCCAGCCAGTGAAATCACATCAAGAAAGTAGAAGAAGCAGTACAAGCCTGGGGCAGAAAACTTGGGTTCCATTCCCACAGGATGGCTCTAGGAAAGTTCCTCATCCCCATATCAGTCTCAGTTAATTGAAAGATTGCTTCCTGGCTCCATGTACCCTATTATTAGGAAAATAAGATGGGAACACTGACACTTTAACATATCAATCAGTCTCTTATAATTCTAAAATTTCTAACAATTTTCCATGAGTTTCCAGCTCATCTCCACTAAGCAGGGCTGGTTTTTAAATATATCTTTCCTGATATATTTATAAATTAATATATACTTACATTTATTTATATAAATATATTTATATTATACATATTTACAAATATATAAGCCTGTGTGAATATATATTATCTAAAATCTAAAACCTCCTAAAGTATTTGCATGTTTATGTATGTATGTGTGTGTTCCTATATATAAAACATCACTATGGAGAAAAGTCATAACATGCTGAAGGTAAATTATTTATAAGGTAAGAATGTCTAGAAGCTTTCTTAGTCTCTGAATAACAGAGGTTCTGGAATATATTTACTTTAGGAGGTTTTAGAACAGATCTCACTTTGAACCTTTCAGACTGGCACTTTTCCAACTTAGGGTGGTTATGATACCTATGATACCTGTTTTTATCCTTTAGAATTCCAAGCCCCAGTACAGAGTTGAGGTATGGTAGGGACAGGGACTCTGTATACATAGTGCCCAAGAGCTTATCATTTTTCAAGGAATCTCAGATAATGTCTTAAGATTGAAACTTCTAGATCAATTTAAGCAGAGCTGAGTATTCCCTCCTTTGTCCTAGCATTAAAATTTTATTCATCTTTGTATGCCTAGCACCTATTGAAATACCTGGTACACAAAAGCCATTCAAAGTGTTTACATAATGAATGACATTAATAGCTAAAGAAGGTTACCAGCACTCTAAGGTACTTGAGGCATTTCTATTCTTTTCTGATGCAAGAGCAGAGAAGGAACAGTAGAAGAATATGCTATTAGCTAACACATTTTGTATGTGTGGCAATCACATGACAGTGATAACACAATATTTTGGGGACATTTGAACATTTGAAACCACTTCTGAGCATCCTTTCAAAATAAGTTCCTAGGGTTGACGTACCAAGCTTTTAAAACTGTCTTAATATGGGTATCAAACCTGTAGAGCTACATGTAAAATTCTATCAGGTTAATAATGTGGCTGCTGAATGAATTCCATGAGTCATGCATGGGAAAATATCCATCATTTGGAATTGTGCACAGTAGCAATAAATATCTGGCACTTAGAAGAACCTGAATATATTTAGGCATCTGTGTATATTTCTCCTGAATACAGATGAGCTCAGTGAATGGGTTGCTTATAAGATTTGTGAATTTCCAGCTTTAAGGACAGAAAAAAAAGGAGTGAAGAGAGTAGTGAGAGGGCTATGATATACTAGAGAAAAGCCCTTAGAGACTTGTGTCAGGTGGCCACAGTGAGGTGGGAAACAACAGAGTGGGATACACTCTGAAGCCAGAACTTAGATTTGTTGATGGGTTGGATGTGCGATGTGAGAGAAAGAAGAATGAAACCTGACTCCAAGGTGATCGACTGAAGCAACTAGAAGAACAGCTGCCACTTACTGAGAAAGACCTGCAAGAAAAGCAGGTTTGGGGGAGAATATCAGGGGCCCGGATTCGGACATGACAAAAGTGCCCATTGGGCAACCAGATGGAGATATTGAGTAGGCAGTTGGATACAGAAGGGTGGAATTCAGCCCATAGGTCATGACTGGAGTTATAAATATTGGGTGGGAATATCAGGAATACAATGAGTAAAAACCTCAAGGAGAATAAGAGAATGCATGCATGCTGCTGCTAAGTTACTTCAGTCGTGTCCAACTCTGTGTGACCCCATAGACGGCAGCCCACCAGGTTCCCCCATCCCTGGGATTCTCCAGGCAAGAACACTGGAGTGAGTTGCAAAGTCACTCAGTCGTTTCCGACTCTTAGCAACCGCATGGCTCCTCCTACCAGGCTCCTCAGTCCATGGGATTTTCCAGCAAGAGTACTGGAGTGGGGTGCCATTGCCTTCTCCGAAGAGAATGCATAGACTCAAATAAAAGAAAAAGATGCCGAAGCCCTGGGCCACTCCAAGATTCAGCATACAGAAGGTGAGGAACCAGCAAAGAGACCTGAGAATGAGTGGCCAGAAAGGCAGGAGGAAAACTGAAAAGAGTGTATATCCTTGAAGCCAAGTGTAGTAAATCAGAAAGAAAGAACAATCAATTGTCTCAAGCAAGCAAGATCATTGGTTATAAAGACATGGAAGTCATTGGTGACCTTGATTGAAAAACAGTTTCAGTGAATTATGGGGGCAAATGCCTGATAGGCATGGACTCCAACTGAGAAAGGGGAACAAGAATAGAAAGCAGAGGATATGACAGTTCTTAAACTGAATTCTACTATCAAAAGCAGGGCCTCTTAAATCATGGTCCCCCAAAATCTAAGGATAGAATTCAGAGAGCTCATGAATTTAGCTATGTTAGGTAGGTAGAACAGGGGAAAGGAGTCCAAAATGGCGGTGGCTACAAGGCAAGGAAGGGAAAAGCCCATGAAAATGAAACACAAGAAGGTCTGAGGACCAGAGTGAGGACCTCAGGTAAAACAAACAACACTCCCGGCTGGCCCAATTTACATAGGACAGGCCCAGGGAGAGAGAAACATATAAACAGAAGAGCCAAAGCTAGCTCTCTCTCTCCCGCTCGCTGGGGCGCTCTTCTCCTCTTGTCTTTAGATCGACGTGCCCTCACGCCTTGGATTTTCCTGCTATCTTCTAAATAAAATGGAGCTGTAACACTGAGCTGTAACACCGATTTGTCTAAGAGCTATAACATGGTCCATTCGAGACCTGAGAGCTATAACACCGTCTACCCAAGACCTGAGAGCTGTGACACGCCAAGGGAACTTTAATGTCCATCACTCCAAATCTTTGTTGTGACGAGACAAAGAATCGAGGAACATACACTCGTGTGACATCTAGGAAAAGGATTACACCTTTATTTACACTACTCTCTAACTAATCTACTACTTTGTTCAATTATGAAAGTAATATCAGCAAGGTCTGTTTCTTTGTTGCCAAATCTAGAAATTGCGGATATTTTCACATCACAAAATTTTTACAGATCTTTCAAAACATCATGATCATCATTCTTTCAAATGTACAGTAACTACTGGCCCCATGCTGTTCAAGTGCTGAGACAAACATGGCTGGCCAACATTTGGCAAATGTATCCAAAAGCCATTCAGCCACCTGACAGTGAAAGTACATATTCTCACAGTGGGAACTAGACCTTTGTCGCTTATCAATATTCCTTTTTTATTCATAATTGCTTATTGGGTCAATACATGGAAGAAGATGAATGATTTTCCTGCCTTTTACAGAACTTGACAGATCAAATGAGAATTCTTAATCCTCATAAGATAGCACAACCTTTTGTAACACAAAGGTTACAAGATCAAAAGCCATGATTGAAGAGGACCTCTGTAGCAGTTTGCTTTTGAAAAATAAAATTCAACTTACCTTGCCTATAGTTTATATGTCTTATCTAGTACATTAATGAAGAAAAACATGTTGTCACATCACAGCAGTGGAAAGTCATTTTGATAACTATATTCCAATGTAATTTATTTCTTTTGCAATCCTGTATTTCATTTTAGGCATCTGAAAGCAATATTCCGAGGAATCCATAGACTTTCCCAGACCATTCAAGGTGTTCATGACACAAACAATTCAAGAGTGCCTACTGAAAATGGAAGGGAGAAATGGAGGAGGAGGAAGTAGCAACAAAGAATGTTCCAAAGTGGGAGAAATAAAAAGGCATGTGTATTGCAGATAAGAATGAGTCACTACACAGGGAAGAAATGATGTAAGAATTAGGAAAATTGTGAAAGAGATGTTCTTGAGTAGGCAAGAGGAGATGGACCATTAGATCCACCTAATGGATGGACAAATGGAGGGGTTGGCTTAGGATACGAACCTAGGTCATTTGTGTACTTATAGAAGACAAGGCAGAGAATATGGACAGAAAAGGTAGGGAGAAAAGAGATGCTGATGAGACCCGATGGGAATTCTCTCCTGATTGCTCCTATCTTCTCATTAAAACAAGAAGCAAAGTCATCCATTGAGAACAGGAATAGGAAGGAGGTGCTAGAGGTCTGAGAAGAGAGCAGAAGGCATGAAGGAAATGGGCATTTTGAAGGGCAGGACTAGTGAAATACAGAGTGACTGGAGGATAAGGCCGAGTACTCTCTTGAGGCTCATGATCATGAATTTCAAGTGAGTCAACATGACTCACTCACTGGTGTGCTTTCCTCCAGTCTTACTCAGCTGCAGCAGTGCAGGTGCTGAGTAGGTAGAGAGCTATGTACAACTAGGGTTGTGTGAACAAAGACAAAGCAAGAGAATGGCAAGACTGCTGAGAGTGGCCAACGGCTTGAAAAGGAAGAGCATGGATGGATACATGTGCCCAACCAGAGTCATTTTCTCTTACTCTCTTTTCCTGTCTCCTGCTTTTCTGAGAGTCAAACATGAGAATAAGGAAAATAATCAGGCAGGTGGCATCAGGAGCAGAAGCAAAGGCTGTATGGAGGAGAGGCATGGGTGGGCTGTGAGAAAGCTGAAGCCTTAAGTAAGCAGAAACCAGCATTGAGTATGAGGCAGCATCCTTAAGGACAAGGAGAGTACTTGGTCAGGAGAATGGTTGACCATCAGAGTGAAGATCCATCAGTGTCTGCTGCTCAGAGCAGGACCTGCTCAGAACTGATCCCTGGAGCGGCTCTGGACTTTCCAGCACATACAACTATCTGCATAAAAGGGTATAAAAGCAAATGGGAGCCATTTATTGCCTAATTTCTAAATTCCCATTTTAACTTAAAAATGGAAGTCTTTGACCTGCTTAATGCTCCCTCTGATAGCACTTTCTACATAAATTGCAGATATTCAAATGTAAGTATCTGAATCATGACAATGTAACAGAAGCCCAAGCAGCTCTATGAAACCAGGACCTTACCTGCTCTAGTCCCATCCTCGCATGACATCCCCATGTGCTTGAGAGGCAGTCCACACACAGGTGTGATGACTCTTAAAGGATTAATTACACCATCATTATCTGTCTCCTACTTCCGCCTCCTTGAGAAAGAGAGGTGCCTAAGTGGTCAGAAAGGCAGCTGAAAAATCTAGCATGGGTATGCGATTCTTGTATTTCATTTGGCAAATAATTAAAATTTAACCAAAAAAAAAAAAAAAAAGGTAGTACAGATGGATTCACTATTCTTTCTAAATTCAACAAATAGTGTTTTCACTGCTCACCATTTTCTTTAAGCAACCTGGCCTCACTCTTCACATGGTGGATATTCTGCTGAAGGTAGCACCTTCCAACCCAAAGCCTCTGCCCCCACTGCTATCCCACCAAGAGGCTGTCAAGACCACAGTGGTCACATGATTCCACTTAGTGTTTCTGATGGGGAGGCAAGGGGTAAATGGAGCCATGAGGAAGGAGGGTATCCTCTAACTGCCAGAGGAAAAGGAAAAGCACCTGTAAGCTCCAGGAATGATATAACATATATGAGCGCATTTTAAAGATTTTTTTTTTTACCACAACTGAGAGTAAGACACTAATTTTACCTTGTGACCCAGTGAAGATACACACACACACACACACACACACACACACCCCTCAGATTCGTAACTCAGCTGTATGTAATATATTCGAAATATATTCGAAATCTCAGATTCGTAACTCTAGTTATATGTAATACTCTCTGATAGTTTCTATTCTATTTTTATTCTATTTTATTTAAGGTTTCTAAAATGCTGGTCATAATTTACTAAACGGATTTAATGACTCAAGAATGGGCTGTGACCTGCAGTTTAAAAATATTAACAGGTGTGAATTAGAAAACAAGTAACACTAATTTTGATACAGCTGAGAGGAATGGGGTGGATCTAGAAGTACTGACATGGAAATATGTTGAAGGCATATTATTCAGTGAAAGGGAAAATTCCAGAACATTCTATACATATAACATAAACATACATATATACCTGTGTGTATCTTTACATGTAGTATGCTGCTGCTGCTGCTGCTAAGTCGCTTCAGTCATGTCCGACTCTGTGCGACCCCATAGATGGCAGCCCACCAGGCTCCCCGTCCCTGGGATTCTCCAGGCAAGAACACTGGAGTGGGTTGCCATTTCCTTCTCCAGTGCATGAAAGTGAAAAGTGAAAGTGAAGTTGCTCAGTCATGCCCGACTCTTAGCGACCCCATGGACTGCAGCCTACCAGGCTCCTCCATCCATGGGATTTTCCAGGCAAGAGTACTGGAGTGGGGTGCCATTGCCTTCTCCTACATGTAGTAAATATGTGGGTAATACTTATAGTTTATTGTGTACTATACGTAGAAAATACTATATATAATCTTCTCTAATTTGCTCTTTTCACTTAATATGTCTTGGAAATATACATATTATACAAGAAAGTGTTAGCAGCTAATTCTGGAGACTAGAATTAAGGGACCCCAGATTTTTTTACGTATCACTTTGTGCCCCTTTATGTGCTATCTGAAGTTTATCATGAGCTTTTAAAAAGCAGAGAATGAACACATCGCAGTGCCCCATCCAACTATGCATGCTGCCTCCTCCCCCACCTTAGCTATACTCTGCTGAAATATATAAACCTACAAACTCAGTTCCCACAGTTAAATATATATAAGCCTATAAACTCACTTCCTGCAGTAAATTCTCAGGTTATCCTACGTCACTGCACTACACTATCTGACTGTTGACCAGAAATTGCTAAGGAACCTGTACACTGTGCTTGCTCTGAACACAGAACCAGTTTATGAGTGATACCAGCTAGTGACCACAGCACAATCCCTAAGAGCCTGTTACTGATATTTCTATGAAAAACTAAGTTCTGAAATGATCTGAAAGTGGAGGGTGATATCAGCTCAAGCTTACCTATAAAATCCAGGTTACGTTTAGTGTATTCTATTTTTTTTCCCCTGAAGAGCCTGCTTGTGCAGTCTAGCTGGCAAAGACATATGTAGTACATAACACATGAAGGTTTATTTTCAGGCTCACAAGCGGAACACAGCAATACCGAATTAGAGAAACTCAAGCATCATTAAATTATGAAGGTCAAAGATGGTCCCAAATCACATTTCACACTCCCCTTTAGTCCCAGGCCCTCCCTTTGCCATTTTCCTGAATGAAGGCACAGGGCAATGAAGTGGCAAAGGGCTTAATTCCTCTATGACACCCTTCCAGACATCCCTACATTGATAAGAACTGAGACAGAGGCTTTTCTTTAAAAATAATAAATTTTCAAGTTGCAGAGCAGAAAAACAAATGATTTCCACCCCTCCTTAACATTTCCTAAAGTTCAAATGGGAAAATAGATATCTAAATTTCTATCAGTAAGTTTTAAAAATAGAAAAAAAATTGCAATATACCCATAAATCATGCAACTATCAAAAAGCAAAAGCTCTGACGTGGATGAAAGCAAAATAACGAATATGGTACAATTCCACTTTCGGCAAAAATAAGTTATCAAAAAGAATGAAAAGGTATATTTGCACATCATTGAACATGAATACATAATGGAAAGACAGACACTAGGTTACTAAGACTGATGTTAATACTGGAGAAGGTAAAAATGAAAGAAAGCTAGGGAGACAGCTAACTTGTGCTTTTACATTTCACAGAATTGTTATAATAAGCACACATAACTTTTGTAATTTTAAATTTTTAAAGGGGGAAAAACAATTTAGAACAAGGTGCAGTAGGCCACTGGTGAACTACACCTCCGGAAAGAATCTGTGGAGGACAGATTTCTACAGCATCTAAAGTTATGGACAAGGCACAAGCCCCAAATTCTGAAAAAGCCAATGCATGGTAGTCAATAAACATCACAAGGGAGGGCCGCTCACTGGAGGAGCCGAGGGTTACTGACAACACTAGAGAACAGGTGTCTGGATATGGGGTGAACTGCGTCCTCCCCAAGACATGCTGAGCTCCTAACCCCTTATAGATCAGAATGTGGCCTTTCTCAGCAATATGGTCTTTATCGAGGTGATTAATGTTTAAATGAGGTCGTTTTGTAAGAGGAAAATATATATATACTGTATCTTTTTCCTATCGCTCTTAGGCCTTAGCTATTACAAATCTCACCAATGTTGGCACAAAAGCTCCACCAACTTCCAGCCCGCAGAACTATAAACACAATAAAGTTCTGTTGTTCTAAGCCACCCAGTGTGTGGCAGGCCCAGGAAATTAATATCATATCCAACAAGGTAAACCAGAAATGTTAGTGTCTCAGTGCTAGCTTTGATATATATTTCACACAATTCAGTAAGCTCTTGACAGGATTATAGCCTCAGGTTGCCCTGCGGACACATGTTGTCTCCTTAACAAGACAGGAAAGCACCTTGACCATATCTTATTCTATAGTGATAGTAATGATACTTTGGGTTACTTTCCAAATATTAAACATTGGGCTCTGCATACACTATTTTATACAAACCCCACCACAACCCTTGAGATTGTCAGTCTTATTGTTATTGCGTGTGTGTGTGCTAAGTTGCTTTAGTTGTGTCTGACACTTGGCGACCCTATGGACCATAGCCCGCCAGGCTCCTCTGTCCATGGGATTCTCCAGGCAAGAACGCTGGAGTGGGTGGCCATGCCCTCCTCCAGGGCATCTTCCCGACTCATGTGTCTCCTGCACTGGCAGGTGGGTTCTTCACCACTGGTGCCACCTGGCAATCCCCTTATTGTTATCACCATCCCCTTTTTACAGACAAGGAAACTCAGCTCAAAAAGACTAAGCAACATACTCAAGATCACATAGTTAAAAGTTAAAAGATCACATCATGATCTGAGCAGCACCAAGTCCATACTTTGAACTGCTAAAACTCATGCCTCTACTCCGAACCCCCACAGTGTGTGGTACTGTAGAGAAAAGGATAGGCTTGTGACATTGGAATCTTTCATTAAGTTGTAGTGACACTTGAAATCCAGTTCTGTGTATTTTTAGATTTTTAAAAATTATAGGGTCACCATTAAAATAACTATATTGATGAAATTTTTTAATTTATGGAGGAGATTGCCTAAGATAGTTATCTCTAATAGGGATATGTACCAAATATATGAAACTTTAGTCATTGAACATGATAAAGTAGGAATTGATTTGGAATATGAAACCCATAGTCTCACAGCTACAGAATACGAATTTGGGACTTTCACCCCAAGGAGAGCAAGACTCTGAGAAGTATAGATTTTCCTACTCTTACTCTCAATAGAGTTATAATGTGACTGAAAAGGAAGGAACAGCTAAACTATATGAATTTTGTAAAACGCCGAAAGAAAAAAAAAGTCTTCTGCTTTCTAGGGAAAGGGAAAGAACAGCCGCTTTGTGGGTTGAACAACTGGAACTTGAGGTCATTGTCCCCAACCACTGTGTTCATAGGGCCATAAGGAAAAATAACGTTCACTCCTTGGCCAGTACCCATCTGCTCTCTTCCGCCATCCTGACAACTTTTTAAATTTGGGGAACATAAAAATGGTCAAAGAAGTGAGTGCAGACATGGTTAGATTTAGTGGCCAGAGAGAGTTTAGTAGAGGCTGTGTGTATGCACAGATATGCATTCACTTGTATACACAGGTTTCTGGAACCGTGAAATGAGCAAATTACACAGGGTTTCATTTTTTTAGTCAACCATGTACCAGATACAGTGTTAGGTGCTTAACAGGCATTGTCTCATTTCATACAATGTGCAAGGATAATTACTCCCAAATATATTCCCCACTTCTGGACTGACAAAAGTAAAAAGACATAAGTAACAGAGTGGTAGGTCTAAGACTCAATCAAAATCATTATTTACCCAAGATACCACACTACATATAGGAATTCAATAATATTTGATTGAGTACTGAAAAAAATATGCTATGACTAAACACACACATCTACTATGAATATATCATTTATACCCATATTTGCTCCATGTTTTCAGAACATCAACTCTGAAATCTGAAACTTATGCTTTGATTTTAGGTTTGTGTAGTCTTTCTTATTTCAGCATAAGAAGGTCTTAAGGAAAACCTGATTATTAGTACCTCAGGAAGCAAGCTGTGTTAGTATTAATAAACTTTTGGAAACAACTATTATAGTAGTTATGGCATATCCCTGCAAGGAGATCCAACCAGTCTATCTTAAAGGAAACCAGTCCTGAATATTCACTGGATGGACTGATGCTGAAGATGAAACTACAATACTTTGGCCACCTGATATGCAGAACTGACTGCTGCTGCTGCTAAGTCGCTTCAGTCGTGTCCGACTCTGTGCAACCCCATAGACGGCAGCCCACCAGCTTCCCCCGTCCCTGGGATTCTCCAGGCAAGAACACTGCAGTGGGTTGCCATTTCCTTCTCCAGTGCATAAAAGTGAAAAGTGAGAGTGAAGTCGCTCAGTCGTGTCCGACTCTTAGCGACCCCATGGACTGCAGGCTACCAGGCTCCTCCATCCATGGGATTTTCCAGGCAAGAGTACTGGAGTGGGCTGCCATTGTCACTGGAAAAGACCCTGATGCTGGGAAAGATTGAAGGCAGAAGGAGAAGGGAATGACAGAGTATGAGATGGTTGGATGGCATCATTAATTCGATTAACATCAGTTCAGTTCAGTTCAGTTGCTCAGTCGTGTCTGACTCTTTGCGACGCCATGAATCGCAGCACGCCAGGCCTCCCTGTCCATCACCAACTCCCGGAGTTCATTCAAACTCACGTCCATCGAGTTGGTGATGCCATCCAGCCATCTCATCCTCTGTCGTCCCCTTCTCCTCCTGCCCCCAATCCCTCCCAGCATCAGAGTCTTCTCCAATGAGTCAACTCTTCACGTGAGGTGGTCAAAGTACTGGAGTTTCAGCTTTAGCACCATTCCTTCCAAAGAACACCCAGGACCAGTCTCCTTTAGAATGGACTGGTTGGATCTCCTTGCAGTCCAAGGGACTCTCTCTCAAGAGTCTTTTCCAACTCCACAGTTCATGAGACTGAGTAATCTCTGGAAGTTGGTGATAGACAGGGAAAATCTGGCATGCTGCAGTCCATGGGGTCTCAAAGAGTGGGACAAGACTGAGTGGCTGAACTGAACTGAACTGAGTATATCCCTAAAGATGAATCCATATGTGGATATAAATATACCAATCACACTTTCCTTTGTGTAGTTAATAGCAATTCCTGTACCTTCCCAGAACTCACCTGGAACATCACAAGTAGGTGAAAAATAAAATCTGTTGGTGGGCTTATTAACTAAAGTAAAGCTCTTAGAACCACTAGAACTTTTAAAATATTGCCTTCATTTGCATAGTATTTTACAGTTTGAAACAAGACTTTCTTGTGAAGATGGAAAGAAAGTTCTTAAACTGAAGAGACTGAAGTGAGAAGTTTTAGAACCAGAGACCTTGATTTAAATCTTTGGCTCTGCTACTTACTAACTGTGCCTTTGGATAGGTGACTAATTTTCAAAGCCTCTGTTTCATCATTTGTAATTATACTACTATTATATATACCACAGAGGGTTCCTGGAGTAAATGTAAGACTTAGTTTGTGGCTGAATCAATGGAAATTATCACACAGTTTAAAGCAACAGCTCTGCACATCTGAAATGTGTGCTTTGATTTTGTGTTTATGTGAACTTTTTTCTCTCTCTTTAGTTGCTAAGTTGTGTCCAACTCTTGCAACCCCATGGGCTGTAGCCTGACAGGCTCCTCTGTCCATGGGATTCTCCAGGCAAGAATACTGAAGTGAGTTGCCATTTCCTTCTCTGTGAACTTTCCTATTGTAACATAAGAATGCCTTAAGTAAGACCTGTTTATTAGAACCTCATAAAAGAGGCTGTGTTAATACCAATAAACTTTTGGAAACAACCATTACAGTAGTTGTAGCAATCACTATAGATGAATCTATACGCGGATATAAATCCATTTTACTTGAATGCAGATGCAGAACTCACTCAAGAAAATTCAAATGATCTTGTATTCATTACATTTCATCACAAATTATCAACATGTGTGATGTTAATATGGACATAAAAATTCGAAGAAACAGGCTATTAGTCTTCATGATAGGAAATGTTCTTTTATTGAACTAAAATATCAGCTTTTCAAAAAGTATCCTTTTAAAGAATTTGAAATGCTTAAAAAAGGGAAATCTGGATTGCTGTCTTATTTATTTATTTGACTGCCCCTTGCAGTCTTAGTTCCTCAACCAGGGATCAAACCTGTACCCCCTATACTTGAAATACAGATGGAGCCTTAACCACTGAATTGCCAGGAAGTCCCTGGATTGCTTTCTGAAAGATATGTTATTATTTTTGGTACAATTTTTATGCAAATGAATTTACTCATTTCCCCCAAACTATTACTGGATCAAATTTACAAGTGCTAATACATAAAGAAACTCATAAACCAGTTCTGAAAGACAAAACAAACAAAACTAGATCAACTTTACCTTAAGATTCCCAAGATTTGGTCAATTATATAATCTGATCCATAATAAATTGAAGTTGTGGAATAAAGTACAATTCATGAATTTTTTAGTGCTATTTGAAACAGAAATGTAAACAGCTTTTGCAGAGTGCAAGATAGCCCACGTTAATTTTCCAAGGAGTGAAAGTTCAGACAATGTGCAGTTAGTTATCCTTGATTAAAGCACTCTGGGAAGCAGCCAACTCTGTTTATCACACCGAGGACTGTGGCTTTCTTGCAATGAAAAGCCATATTTCGCTTCTAATGGACATTCATAGATCACAGTGTGTTCTGGTTCTGCCCACTTCTTCAGGGAATTGAGCCAAAAATCTCAGTCAAAGAAGCATGAAATGGCAGCCAGACCTCCAAAGAAATGTTGTGCCTAAGTGGTTCCCATTCCACAAAGAAGAGTAAAAGGCTCTGAGTCCTGTTGTGAAAACAACTGCTGAAATTGAATCATGTTATGTAATCTCAGACTCTGTGAATTCAAGAGTCCTATGCTTGGGATGTACTGTGGTATTTGATTCCTTGTTCATTTGCATATCAACTGCCCCCTTCAGGGATGAAAAGTAGCCTTCTTGGGAGCAGGTCCAACATTCAAAAGTACAAGTCCCCTTCCCCTTTCCCTCTTAGTAATACATGGCTGTGAAGACCTTGGAGCCTGGAAGCCTGGACCACCTCTCATTAGAGAAATAAGATGCCTACTGCATCATTAGGTATAAAGCCAATTCTCCTAAAAACTAGTATGCTTTAGTCTAATATGCACCAGAAGAACTGCCACTAAAACCCTCTAAAAGCCCTCCTGTGTTTCAAGATTATAAATGTTCTCTGGCCTCTCAAAGCATAAATCACTGTAGATGCTTCAGTTGATTTATGGAGGTCATTTCATGAGAGTGAATTTGGTATCTTTATATATCTCATTGAATAAGGTTTTCTTTGTAGGGATCAGAGAAGGTTTTGTCAGAGGAGATGTGTGGCAGTTGTGGGAAAAGGCACAAATTACCTTTCGACCCAATTTCAGTAGTGAGTAAATTCCATTCCAATTAACACATTTCAGTGAATTCCTATCAGAGCAGGCTTTGTAAGAGGGTAGGTTGGATCATGATCTATATGCCAGGAAGGCTCTTCTCCCTTCCACTTCCTGCACCAAAGATCTTTCTGCCAGTCCCAAGGTCAATTTCTACTAAGTGTTAGAGGTTTGTTTCATTTTGCCTTGATCATCCAGAACCCACTATGAAAATGCGAAGACCTCTCAAGGGGTACTACATTAAGCCTTTTCAGCTATCAATTCATTTCCCAGCTGCCCAAGAGTTAGTTCAGAGCCTGGAGGTGAAAGAGGAGAGAAAAGAGAGGTATCTAAGATGCCAGAGCCCTGCGAAAGGAAGGAAATCTTTCTCAATTTATTTTTATTTGCAATGTGCTTTTGCATAGTATGGAGAAGATACTCTGAACAGTATGTTCTGAATGGATACTCTGAATGGTACCAGCAAAGAAATCAGAGGAAAAAAAAAAACCTGAAGGTCTTCTAAGGAATCCATGCACCATCTCTGCCTCTATTAGACTGAGGAGCACTATGCCCGGGGCTGTCCCGGTCTGCTTTCCTGTAGACAATGGATATATGGTGACCTGTAACTCTGCAGTGGAATCTTACATCATGGTGCCCTATTTGATGGCTGCTAAATGGTCACTGATGCAATGGTCAAATTACAAAGTCTAACTTCCAAATGACACACAGGATCACCTCACTTCAAAGTTGGAGGACGTCTCAGAGAGTATGTGGTTCATTTGCCAGTTTAAGAATTGAATTGCATCGCGATAACAAATGCCAAGAGGTCTTCCAGTCTCTGTTTGAACACCTGCTGAACTTGGGAACTCAAGCATCCAATTTGCAGAAAGTTCTCAAATTTTATTCTTATGTTTTATAAAAATCTACCTGCCTGAGTCTTCTATCCAGGAGTTCTGATCCAGTACCCTGAGTTCCCACAAAATAAGCAAGACAAGCATGACAGTCACTGAAACATCTTAAGACAGTTGTCTCATACCTTGAGTCCTTTATGCACCAGAAACGGTGAATAACAAACACATTGCCTTAGATTTAAAATAATCCTAGCATATTTTCAGCAAATAATAGTTAATAAGAATAAAAGTCTTCTCCGAGGGCTCCTAATGTGCTAACACGGCTTCCTGGACAACCATGTCGGCAGACTGTCAGTAGACATGCACACACAGAAGGTACCTGCCCATAGGAAAAGTTTCAGGAGGCTATTCCAACCATTCTGAACTGTTTCTTCTTTTATAGCTGTATATTTGCATCTTCTTTTTCGAAGGACTATGAGAGAGCATTTTGAAATTCGGGACCCAACTTAATTAACTAGCCTGTCACACTGGTTATATGAAACCCTTTGCAACCAAAGTTTCTATTTCTCATCTGCGTCTTCGCAGAGTGACACTGTGACTGAGTGCAGAGGTGGGGACAGCGAGGGATGGGACCCTCTTTCTTGGGTATAGATGGATATCACTGGTGCTCAGCGATTGACCCATTTTTACTTTCCCCTTAGGTTGAATTCCATAAGCAAGACCTTTCCTTTCATTTCAGAGTTTGATCTGGATGTCAGTGAGATTAAAAGATATTATTTATAAAAAGACAATATGAAGTATGAGTGGCGTTTAACTGTCTATCTTTCTCTCCCACACATAAAAATGAGAATAATCTGGAATTTCTAGACTTTGGAGACTCAAGGGGGAGGGACAGTAACATAGTGCAAACACAGCCTCAGATGTCCAAAAATGTGGTAATCACAATGGTAGGAGTCAGCGACCAGAACTGGTAATGTCTGCTAAAAGCTGGATCGCAAGCCAGGAAATTAAACATTCTTTCTCAGGTCCGTGTACTAACTTTGAGACCTTCATCAAATCGCCTCCCGTCTCGTTTCTTTCTCTTAAAAATAGACATAATACAATGTATGGCAAAACAAATACAGTATTGTAATTAAAAAAATAAATTTACTAAAATATCAAAAAAAAATAGACATAATACTTTCTCTACATATGTTCAAGGCTGCTCCTGAGAGAATCAAAAAGGCTAGTATATATTGTCTCAAGCTATTAATCCTCTTGCGTCTATTTTTTGCCCGTCCTTGTTGGAGCCCTTTTCTTTCCTCTCAGCAGCATTCACGTTGCCTCAGGGAACTGGCATCCAAAGAGCAGGAACCCAGTGAGAAAAAAGGAGTCTACACTCAGTTCTGACTTCCAAAATAAAAATTTTTGAGACTTACAAGAGAAACATGTGAAATAATAAAATAAGCCAAAATGCTTATTTTGAAGTAGTAGGTTTTATTGAGAAAAGAAAGTGCCTTTGAGAAGGAAAAGATCTTCAAACTATTAAGCCAGGGAAACCAGATGACAGTCACCTGGATTTTGAGGATGGAGGGGAGGGAGAGAGGGTGCAGGGCCCTGACCTTAAAGCAGGTTTTGCAGAGGGTTTCAGACAAGGGGAACAGGTCTGAGAATCCACTGGAAATAGGTGGGAAGTGGCGTAGGACTGTCCTTGAACAAATGACAAAGTCTGGAAGCCACCAGACTTTGGTTAGTTATCATTTATATCATCACTATGGGTCCCTAAGGATGAACAACTTCTCTATGGCAGATGAAAACTTTCCATTCACAGCTATGGGCACCTCACTAGGGAGTCAGCCAACCAAAGTGACTCTCTATGACCCAACACTTTGCTGACCCACTTCCAAACTGCTGCATGTGAGTACCATGCTTCTCAATGACCGTGGGCACCTACCAGCACGCTCCACGACCAAAGAAAAACTGATGGACCGGGACATGATGACACTCATTCTGTGACAATATGAAAGTTTTTGGAAAAGCTACAATACAGTACACAAATGTAAGGACTTATGAAACAAAGAAAAACAGTTGTTTCATTCATCTCGTTCCTTTTATTTCTTAAAGTAAAAGAGCTTAGCGTCTTAAATAAGAGTGGCTATAAACTATATAAAATTTCATATAAAATAATCTGTATAAAGATACTCATAAATTATACTCCTGTTAGTTATGAAATTGATGCAGAAAAAAGTTCCAACCTAATAAAATTTGCCCAAATAACAATTTCTAGTTTATTTACATGACTGGCAGTGTTGATATGTCTATATGTATATACATACATGAACAAGTAAAAAACAAATTAATAAGCAGTGTAATCCAGACTTTTTCCTGAGAGGAATGGCTCTTTCTAGTTAACGTGACATTTATAAACAAATAGTGTTCTGAGCCCTCACTGTACACATGAGAGATGTGAAGCACTTGGTGCTGACCTTGAACCACACAGCAGGACCCAGAGTCTTCTAGAATTTCAAGAATGTTCCCAAAGAGAAACCTCTGAAATTGAGTAGGATTTAGACCGCAAACATGCAAGTGCTACTAGAAGAGAGAAAGGGCTTCACAAAGGTGAAAAAAAAGCAGGAAAGGGATGTGATGAGGGAATGGAAATTTTCAGCTAAAATGCTTCTCCAAAACAGGACTCTAGATCCACCAAGGTCATGTGACTTTTCTGTACTGTTAAACTTCTTTTTAATAAAATGAGAGAAAAATGTATGCCTCTTTATTCATAACCCAGCTGTGGACCACTGCCTGAAAGGTTTGTACAGGTGCACACCACAAGAAAATGCCACACAGTAAAATTCATAGTTACCAATACAGTTTTGATTAAAAAAAAACAGGATTCCAGAATAGGAGGCCAGATCTTTTATCTCTGATTCCTTGTGACTTGGGACAAATCTGAGAATTGCAAATGTCTTGAGGGCAGCCAAAGACTCGGGAGAGAAGGCTGGATTTGAAGTCTCAAATTCAGCATTTACTAACTGTTGGGCTTCAGGCAAGATATCTGTCACATCTGGGTTTGTCTTCTTCATCTCAATGGGCACAATACTACTACCACCTGGCTCATTAGCTCCTGGAGGTAGAAATCCTTTGCCAACTAGAAAGCATTAAAGAAGACAAGAGAGAGTTACATGGTATGAACTGTTCAAAGTGGGATAATATGCCCTTGTTAAATACTTAATTTCTAACAGTGGCCTGATTCTAAAGGATCCTGAGAGATGTGTGAGCCTATGATTCCATCATGGTGCCCATAGCTGCAGCAGTCTTCTTTCAGCACAGAAATTCTCAAATAGGCATTTGCTAACAATAACCTGATGTAATAATCTATAGGCTCCCTCCATAGCGTGCTGTGACTAATGACTAATTACCCAGATCCTCTGAAATGAATTTGTAAACATAGCCAGTGTTTTATTTTTGGAAACTCTCAGTTGTGGACTAAAGGAAGCTTTATTCTGAAAGTATCAGACTCTCTCACACTATTATTTTAGAGACAAAGAATTCTTCCAGATGAGCAAGTAGCACTTAGAAAGTAGATTTCCATTTAGTACCTCCACAGAAATGAGCCAAGCTAGACCAGGAGTGATTTGGAAAGAAAGACTCTTGCACCTACCTTCCTAGGAAGTCCATTTTGACTGCCCCAAAGAACAGTGAATTGTTCACTTCAAAATGATTAATGTTATGTGAATTTTTCCAGAATTAAAAAATTGGGAAAAAATGTAAGACCAGCACCTCCCATCAAGAAGTTTATGGTTATGATCTGATCAAGATAACAAGCTTACTGGTACTCATCCAACAAATATTTCCTTAACCTGTGTTTCTTTCCAAACAGAAATGTAACACCAAGCAATATATATAAACAATGTAAAGTGCCTTAAAGTTAGAGACTAAATGACAGTAAAACTGAAATGTTTGGAATTGAAGGAAAGGAGGGGAGTGCTAGCTTCTTTGCCATGATAAAGCATTATGAATATAAGTAAATGGTGAAAAGGGGAAGCTTTTAGGCAGAAAGAATGGAAAAAAGGCCTCAAGGTCCAAGATCTAACATTCTAAGATCAGCAATAGTGGAAGAAACAGTTGACAGTGGAGGAGACACCTGTTTTGTCACTCTACAATAGCTCTGATCCCCACAGAATTTTCCTCTGCTATAAACACTTTATGTTATATGGTTGTAAATTCCAGTTCAGTTCAGTTCAGTCGCTCAGCTGTGTCCGACTCTTTGCGATCCCATGAATCGCAGCACACCAGGCCTCCCTGTCCATCATCAACTCCCGGAGTTCACTCAAACTCATGTCCATTGAGTCGGTGATGCCATCCAGCCATCTCATTCTCTGTCGTCCCCTTCTCCTCCTGCCCCCAATCCCTCCCAGCACCAGGGTCTTTTCCAACGAGTCAACTCTTTGCATCAGGTAGCCAAAGTATTGGAGTTTTTAGCATCAGTCCTTCCAATGAACACCCAGGACTGATCTCCTTTAGGATGGACTGGTTGGATCTCCTTGCAGTCCAAGGGACTCTCAAGAGTCTTCTCCAACACCACAGTTCAAAAGCATCAATTCTTCAGCATTCAGTTTTCTTCACAGTCCAACTCTCACATCCATACATGACCACTGGAAAAACCATAGGCTTGACTAGACGGACTTTTGTTGGCAAAGTAATGTCTCTGCTTTTTAATATGCTGGTCATAACTTTCCTTCCAAGGAGAAAGCGTCTTTTAATTCCATGGCTGCAATCACCAACTGCAGTGATTTTGGAGCCAGTTAGACACACACAAATACACTCAACAACAGTCTGGAGTTACGGATTTGGGAAACCTAAGCATAAGTACGCACAGCCCAAGTTAGATTATACTACATTCTTCAATGAGTGGAATCACTGTATCAGGTTGCTGTACAGAAGGATACATTTAACAAGGCTCGGAATTATATTCATGAGGGAAATCAGTGACAGAACTGAGCCCTGAAGTAGGAAGTTCTGCCTTCCAGATTGTTATGGACTGAACTGTGTCCCTCAGAATTCATATGTGGATGCCCTAATGCCTAACATATTTGGTTAATAACAAGGTAATTGAGGTTAACTGGAGTCATGAGGAGCCCTAATCCAGTAGAACTGGTGTTTGTAGAAGAAGAGCAAGAAACGCCATGGATACAGCTACACAAAGGAAATGCTTGTGAGCACACAGTGAGACGGTGCCATCTATAATCCAGGAGGAGAGGCCTCACCAGAAACCAAGCCTGCTGGCACTCTGATCTTGCACTTCCAGCCTCTGGAACCATAAGAAAATAAGCTGTTCATTTTCTGTTGTTTAAGTGATGTTTTGCTGTGGCATGAGAGGCAGACTAACATGCAAACAATAGGCCTCCTTTAGATCTTGGTACTGCTCCAAGGTCAATAACCTGGGCCCTGTTTAATATTTTCGCCCAGTACCTCCATTACTCACTGGAACTAAGTTTATTGGAAGCTCTGCTAATAGAGAAACCCACACTTTGAGCACCAAGTTAATTTTCTGCAGATGCCTCAGTGAATTTGTTGGTTAGAACAATTTCTCAACTTTTCCACTAAACCAAAAGTTCACTGAAAGGAAAGTCACAAGCAATACGGAAAAATACTCAGGTTTTAAAGACTATTTTATCCTAGGACCAGCTCTTGCAGGATGGCCTTATATGAAGAACAGGCAAAAACATGGCTGGTAACTTAAGGAATTTCAGAAAGTCTCCTTTCCTGCATGAACCTGGGCATATGTGTTTCCCATCTACAAACAGAGGCTAATGATAGTACATAGACATAGGACTGTTGAGAGAAATATCTGATGTGTAAAGAAGTGAGAATAGCACCTGACACAAAGCACCATGTAAATATTAGCTGTTAATGCTATTGCTATTGTTACTATTATAAAATAGCTCCCCAATGAGACTTCAGAGACTAACCTTCCTGGTTTACCTGGGATGGGGGTGCTTCGCAGATTGACAAGCCTGTTGTTGTTGTTTAGTCACTAAGTCATGTCTGACTCTGTGAGCCCATGGGCTATAGCCAGCCAGACTCCTCTGTCCATGGGATTTTCCAAGCAAGAATACTGGAGTGGGTTGCCATTTCCTTCTCCAAGGGATCTTCCCAACCAAAGGAAAGGACCTTGAGTATCCTGCTTGGCTGGCAGATTCTTGACCACTGAGCCACCTGGGAAGGCATGGGGTCCCCTAAGGGTCCTGAAATTCCTACCTCATTCACTTCACTGAGGTGTTACTGAGATGCAAGTGTTACCAGACAGTTGTTTGGGTGGCTCAAACCATTAATATTCCTTAATACTTTAGGTCATTAACAGATAAGTTCTGGAGGTCAGTCAGAAGAAAAAAAAAAAATCAGAGCTTCAGGGTATGTCCTGACTAGCTAAGCACTGCCACTGAGCATTTTGCATCAGGTAGAATAAGATGGAAAGGGGATGAGCATGCCCAACAGGGAGCAGAGAAAAAGAAAGAAAACAAGAGTCCCAGAGAAATGCTGTTTCTCCCTCTCCATTTGATTAGAAACCATCCTTAGGTGGAGGGTATTCTACACAGCCATAAGGATCTTTTCTATAGATCCTAGGAGAAGGAAAATTAGGACTCTGAAGGACTATCGTGATGCTGAGGTCCTTTAGAAAAACAAAATCTGAGTAAATCCTGGCGCCCTGTGGTACAAATCCTGGTGTGACATGTGCTCACAGTCTGAGATCTGATTTCATTTCAGTCCCCCAAGGAGAAACACCGGATGAAAAACATTCTGTATGCAGCCAATATGAAGAAAAGCAGTTGTCAGGAAAAGCAGCCCAGCTGAAAAGAATGGCTTTAGTCAGAGCTCCAGAGGTGCCCTCTACAAGTGAGCAGCAGGTGCTGTGTTTGGTCGTGTCATCCTGGACCAAGGGGTCACCCAGGTGAGATACAGAGAAGAAACTCTGCAGGTGTGTCAACAGGAGACGTCTGGGGCTTGCCTTTCAAGACGTGCTGCTCGGTAAACCTGTTAGACTGTTTCTGGCGCCCAGCACGCAAGTAATCATCCGCGGCGCTTTAAAGATGGTGCTCCTTGCTGCCCCTAGTGGAGGCTAACTGGGGTTCCAGAAACTGCATTCTTTACCAACTTCCCGGAGGGCTCCACCGCAGCGCCTTGAGAACCGCGACAGAGGAGCCTCACAGGCTACAGTCCGCGGGATCGCAAGAGTCGGACATGACTTAGCGACTAAACCACCACCACCGCCACCACCCCTTGGCAGGGCTTAAGGATCACATTGAGACTAAACAACTTTAGGAACAATGCCCCCAGTGGCCAAAAAATGTCTGTGCGCTTTTCAAAGGTGCTTCTGGAAGCATTTCCTTCAGGGCTCCCTTTGTAAGGAGAAGGTTCTTTGCTTTGCAGAAAAAGCCATCAGTTCTTCTGGCTGTCACTGCAGACGCTTCTAATTGGAGGTGAGTACTGCCAACTCCACTCATCTCTCTCAACCTGCCCAGGGCGGTCTACAGACACTTGCCCCACCACAGAGCCCAGTAGGGAGAAACATGAGATCAGAGTTTAATCATCGTTATGAGCATGTCAGTCTGTTGAGCTGACTGGTGCTTGGTTTATGGAAACAAGCAGCAGCAGCCTTAAAAAGGGCCGGGCCAATGAAAGAGGGCAGAAGTGGGACACTGAGGGGTATATTTTCCTGGCTAGGGCTGCCAGATTAAGGTGAGAGCATTCTGACACTCCAGGTAGGAGCTCAGGCCCCTAGGAGACCAGTGACTCACTCGGAGCTCCCCCACTTTTTGGCATGCATGAAGCAATGAAGGTAGGGAGGAGAGAGTCACCAGGGCACTTACTGCATTTGGATTAGCTGCTTAAAAATCACTTATGAGAAACTAGGAAGGAAGCTGGTGTCGGCAGAGACCTGAATTTAAAAAGCCTGCCCTAGCCCCACGCTAGCATCTCCTAAGTGAGCCTTTCCTGTGTCACTGCAGAGTCAGAAGGTAGCAGCATCACTGAGCAGCTGTTTGCAAAGTGCAAATTATATAACCTGTGCTTTGTAAGCCAAGGCTGGCCACCTTGGTGGAGCGGAAGACAGCCACTCCCGCTTTGATCTCAAACATCCCTTGATGTGCTCTGACCCAGCGGGCACTCCAAAAAAACTAATAATGATGGTCTAATGAAAGCAGCTATTCCTGCCAAGTGTCTTATACCCTTAGGGATTTGGCCCTGTGTAGAATGGACATGGAATGAGGTGAGATCAGAGGACATGCATCCCAAGACTTGAAACCCTCCATCCTTCTAATACCCAAGCATGTGTTTGAATGTGATGTTTGACATTTGTAGAATAAATGGCTATATTTTTTTTTCAATCCAGGCATCACTGGCCTAACTCCTGTCTGCCTCTCCCACAGTTCCAATCTTTCTCTCACTCTTTTACACACTCTCTTGTTCATCTATTTTTTTTTTCGTTTCTTTGCCTCTCCTGCTTTCTTCTTTCTCTCTCCAATGTCTTGCTCCCACTCTCCCTCACTTGCCCCTTCCTCTTTTCTTCCACTCTTTCATTCAGATAACAATTATTTGATGCCTACTACCAATCAGATGGTAAGACAACAAAATGAAAAATGCCATCCTGACCTCATTCATTCAGGATCTATTTTGAGAGCTCCTGTGTGCCAACACTGTTGTGGATATTTGAGACACACAATGAACCAAACAGAGTAATGGTCCCTATCCTTGTAGAGCCTAGTAAGAGCTGGAAAGAAGCCATGAAAATACACTGGGTATACCAGATTCAGGCCAGGAGTCCAGCAGGTGTGGTATTTAAGCAGAGCCTGGAGGAAGTGTAACAGTTAGCTCTGTGGGCAGAGGAGGAACATGTCAAGGCGAGAATGTATAAAAGCTTGGGCCTTCGGGTCTACGTTGGTAAGTGGTCCAAGGTGATGATTCCTGTGGGAGTAGCGAGCTGGGCTAAAGACTGCAGCAAAGACCAAGACATGAGGTCCTGACGTACCAAGCAGGGGCTGCATGTATTCTGAGGCCATGGGAACCATTTAGGATTTTCAATAGGAGAGTAACAAAATGAGATTTGTTCTTTAAAGATACTTCTGAGGCCCCCCCCCACAGGGAAAGCTGGAAGGACAGTGGCTGAAGGAGGTGACCAGCGAAGAGGTGATCTCAATAATCCCAGTGGGAGTGGACTAGGGGGTTTTGGGAAGTCTCTGCTCCTGAGAGTAACATGGAAACTTATATCACCAAGTGTAAAATAGATAGCCAATGGGAATTTGCTGTATGACACAGGAAACTCAAACAGGGCTCTATGACAATCTAGCAGGGTGGGATGGGGGGGGTGGGGGGGGTTCAGGAGAGGGGGCATGGGGGTACTTTGGCTGATTCTTGTTGATGTTTGAGAGAACCGCAAAATTCTGTAAGTGATTATCTCTCATTTAAAAATTAGTGGCAAAAAGAGAAGTTTCTGCTTCTATGTGTACACAGATAGCTCTATCTTTTGTTGCTCAGTAAACAGTGGAAACAGTAGCTGACTTTATTTTCTGGGCTCCAAATCACTGCAATGGTGGTTGTAGCCATGAATTAAAGACACTTCCTTGGAAGGAGAGTTATGACCAAGCTAGACAGCATGTTAAAAACAGAGACATTACTTTGTCAGCAAGGTCCATCTGTCAAGGCTATGGTTTTCCAGTGGTTATGTATGGATGTGAGAGTTGGACTGTTAAGAAAGCTGAGTGCCCCAAAGAATTGATGCTTTTGAACTGTGGTGTTGGAGAAGACTCTTGAGAGTCCCTTGGACTGCAAGGAGATCTAACCAGTCCATCCTGAAGGAGATTAGTCCTGGGTGTTCTTTGGTAGGACTTATGCTGGAAGCTGAAACTCCAAGTACTTTGGCCACCTCATGCGAAGAGCTGACTCATTTGAAAAGACCCTGATGTTGGGAAAGATTGAGGGCAGGAGGAGAAGGGGACGACAGAGGATGAGATGGCTGGATGGCATCACCGACTCAAGGGACATGGGTTTGGGTGGACTCTGGGAGTTGGTGATGGACAGGGAGACCTGGTGTGCTGTGGTTCATGGGCTCACAAAGAGTCGGACACAACTGAGTGACTGAACTGAACTGACTGGTTCCTTGAAGACACGCTTCTGTACATTTTCAGTCTCGTTCTAAAATGTGCAGACCTTCCAGAGACAGAGTCTTATGTTCTTTCCCGTCCTCACCATGTCTGCTCTAAAGTTCTCTGTCAAAACCAGTGACTCAAGCTTTAGCCCCTACAGAAAACAGTTTGGCAGTTCCTCAAACAGTTAAACATGGAATTACCATACGACCCAGCAATTCCACTCCTTGGTACATACCCCAAAGAAATGAAAACAAGTACCCAAACAAATATTTATTCAAAAATGTTTCTAACAGCAAAGGATGAAAATAGCCCAAATGTCTATCAATGGATGAATAGGGTATATCCCTGTAACAGAACATTATTTGGCCATAAAAACAGTTGAAGTACTGATACGTATTACCATATGGATGAATCTCCATTGTGCTAAGTGAAAAAAGCCAGACAAAAAGTCATGCTGTATGACTCTATTTGGATGAAATATTTGAAAAAGTATTAATCAATCCACAGAAATAAAAAACAGACCAGTGGATACCTGGGGTGGGAGTGCTTAATGCATGCTGGGTTTTATTTTGGAGTGATGAGATGCTCTGGAACAAGAGAGAGGTGGTAGTTGTACAGCATTTTGAATGTACTATGGTTAATTTTACAGTATATAAATTCCACCTCAATTAAAAAATTTTGAAAGCCTATGACCCAATTTCACTCTCCTCTTTCTCCAACCCTCTTCCCCCTATAATCAGAACATCTGATTAACTGAAGTGTTATAAGGATGTTATAAGTGTTTTAAGAGTAAGCCCTCCAGTTTCAGCACACAGCCACAGATGACCACATTTCATTTTTCAATTTCCCTGAAGGATGCTGAGAGTGTAGAGGCACCAGCAGAACCAGGGAGGGCAGCGAGAACAGATTTCAGTTTGCTCCTCTGAGTAGTGGAATCTGATAGTTTAAGAGGATGTGATATATCATAAATGTAAGTCCATGCCTGGAAGGAACATTTAGGTCCCACCACAGAAACACACACAGCAAGCTTCTGGGGAAGTAGCTTGAGAGATGCTTGTAGACTGCAGTGTCTGGCTTCTGCCCTGGCTGCGCCTCTGTTTCTTCCTAATAGAAAAGACTAATGAGGCTGGAGTACTGTACACAAGGATGCTGATTAAACCTCCCTCCTCTGATCTCCAAGAATGAGGCATTCTGAGAGCCTGCATCTAGTAAGCAGAGCAGGAAGACATGACTTAGGTGCACTGAGAACTGAAAAAGGGCTTTCTAGGGCTTGCAAAGCAGCACCGCACACTGGAAAGACCTGGAGGATCTGGGTATGAGCATGGATACTGCCATGGCCCAACTGTGCGACCCTGAGAAGTCACGCACCCTCTCTATGCCTCAGTTTTCTCATCTATAAAATAGGAATAATTACACCTACCTCTACCTCATCTGCTCTCATGAGACAGAAATGATGCACATCATTAGAGTATTCTGGAAGTGCTAGGTAATACTCACATTGTTTGAGAAGTGATCTGATACCAATACCGACTAATCAGAGTAGAGACCAAAATAAACAGTCCAATCAGGATGGACACCAGTCATGTCCCACCCATGTTCACATGCACAAGTGCCACATGGATCTGCCCTGAAATAGCTCATGGTTCACAGTAAGCCTTCAATGGAGAGCAACTATTACTTGGAAGAGGCAACTAGAAACAGAATTTGGGGGGGAGGGGTGGTGTCTTGTTTCTATAAACACAGATCACCACTCTTACATAGCTCTGTGTATGACAGACAAGGGTGAGCACAAGCTGGAAAAGATGTCTGAAAGCCCCTCTTGCCTGGAAACCCCCTCTTTCTCCTATCCCCACCCCCTGTAGACAGGTGATCTCCAAGGAAAGTGCAAAATGGATCCTGTTTCCCAGAGGCTTAAAAGAAAGCATGAAGGAAGTATAAATAGACACAAGGTACATTTGCAACTGGCTAACAGGGACTTTCCCAGTGATCCAGTGGCTAAGATTTAGCCTTCCAATGCGGGGAGTGTGGGTTTGACCCTTGGTCAGGGAGATAAGATCCCACATGCCTCGTTGCCAAAAAATCAAAACCGAAAATGGGAGTAATATTGAAACAAATTCAATAAAGACTTTAAAAAAATTATTAAAAAAAAAAAACACCTGACAAAGCCCTGAATAAAGGGACTACAGAAGCACCAAGTCTAGGACTTAAAGAGCTACCCCCTCAAAAAGAAGAGCATGAACAGGAATGAAGATCAATCCCCTGATTCTTTCATCAAAATAGGATTGCTATGGGGGAGGTGGGGGCAGCGGAAGGATGTCAGCTACGCTAACAGCATGTTTAGTAACGTAGCTGATTCACATTTTGGCATTGTTTTCAAAAATATATGAAAGATTGATATTCCCCAGAATAGAGGGTACACTTCTCCTGGAACTGCATGAGAAGGATGAAACCGGTCTCTGGCTTTGCTCATCACTCTGCTAGCACAGCGTTCAAGTGTTCGGGCCTGAGTTAATGAATAGATGGGTGAGTGCATGGATGGCTTATGGAAAAGAGAGGACAGGGTATGTTTAAAGAAGAAAGTGCACATCAGGTGGGGTTCTAGAATGCAATTCCACTCTAAATTTAAGGAAATAAGGCAACAGCTTGGATGAGATAAAAGATTCTGCCCTGACACAGGAAATGTACGTGAAGTGGCTTGGTCATCATCAAGAGAACTCAAAAATGGAGCAGACGCATTCAGGTGAGACCACCATGTTTCCAGGATTCCTCCAGATGCAAGGAAGTCCCCCCTTGAGAGGAAGTGGCTCCACTCTGCCCACAGATCAGTCCAAACACTCCACAGCACGCCTGATCACCCGCAGGTCTCCATCTTTCCCAGTTGGCTAATACTTTGCCCAGTCTTTCACGGTTCTGTTTCTTTATTTGATCCACCATCTCTGCCTTTCTATTCACCCTAACCCCTCGCTTCCCTTTTTTTCAGAAGTGGCTCTGAGTCAGACACTTGGAATGAAACCCTGGTTCCATCATTTACTAGTTGCATGACTCTGGACAAGTTATTTAACATTTTTCTATGCCTAGGAGATGAATGGTAAGAGTATCTACATCATAAGATGATTGTGGAAATTTGAGGAAAGATTCACATAGAGCAATCACAACTCTGGCCCATAACATGTGGTAACTATTACTACGGTTATAGTAGTCTGGCTTAGATATTATTACCTTTATAAAATTATACAGACTAATTCCATTTCTCCAGTCTTTTTGATTCCCAAATTTTGTGCCTAAACCTCCTGAACCTGATTTCAGTCACCCTAATGTGCCTTCCAATTAATAATAGTATCTAAATTTTATTAAACAATGTATCAGAACTTTATTTCATTATGTAAATTATCTAATTTGATTTCATCACCTGAATAAACTTGTAAAGATATTATTATCCCACTTTACCGACAAGGAAATAGACTTGGGGAGGTAAATAATTTGTCCAAATCCAAACAGTTAGTAAATGGCAAGCACCATGTGACTCCAAGTCTTTCTGCAAAAATAAAGCCCCATCTCATTATTCTAGGGTCCCTCCGAGTTGTTCCATGTGCACAGATCTAGTATCTCTCGATGGAACGCTGAGCATCTTCATACACTTTCTATCTCTGTTACTCTTATAAGGGCTACAAGCCCTAGTACGTTTGTCTGGATGCTCAGAAATAAACACATCCATAAACAGTTCTTTGGTAACATCCTGGTTTATTAACTTGCCCTGCACAAAGACAACTAGTAAATAGGCCTAGGATTAATTCACAAAGCTTATGCCTCACAACATATTCCACCTGTTTGTTGAACAGATATGTCACCATATTTGCACAGTAGGGACTTAAGAAGTCGCCCAGATGACCCCGTCTTTATGTGAATAGCGACACATTCCTGCTGAAGGGATCCACCATTGTTCTACCCATTACAGCTGTGAGCAAGCAAATCAGCGTGGCCCTGACATAATAACGAACAGCTGCAGCTTCATTATAATGTACAGTCTGTACAGTCTGTCTCTACAGCCCTCAGCCAGCCCCTCATTATAAACCAGGGTAGCACTGGCCAAGGCCGTCTGTCCTAGTCTGTAGTTCTTTTCAACATGACACAAAAATTCAGGCTATGAATCAGTAATTATATTTAGGCAGAATTATTTCCAAGGACCTTCTCACAACTCGACCATAAGAAAGAGCTGGGATGTTTTGTTTAATACTTTTATTCATGAGAAATATCCGGAGAGAAGGTTTTACAGGAAAACGGCTCAGATGTTCATTGCCAAATACCAGAAAAACAAATATCTTTGTTCTGTTTCAAATTATTATACTTTTCTATCTGATTTTTAATATTTTTTTTCTTTATAGTTCCCATTTACTTTAGAGATAAACATGAGGACTGTTTATGGGGGCTCTTTCAAAGAACTGACCTTGTTTGCGAAGTCATGGAAGAGACGTTCGGTTTATGGCCATCACAGACATAATGGGTCTGATAATGATAGAGCTGCTAAATTATGATCTGAGCTTGGAAATAAAAGAGAGGAAGTTGCAAGGATCCTATTTTCAAGACAATGTCCCTGAACATGTCCTTGCAAATGAGAACAAGTAAGAAGAAATGAAGAGAATATACGATGTTCAGACAAGATTATTTCTAAACAGAACGCCTTTCAGCATTTTCTGTGACAAGTCAGCAGCTCTGTAAATGAGCCCCTCGCAATTTCAGAGCTGCACCTGGTTTAATCGATGACGCTTGTCATTTTCTCACTGGTTGGTGCAAACCAGTCCCATTTTACTACGCACAGAGAACACTGATGGCACAGACTTTGAGCTATAGCATCCATTCATTTATTCAGTATCAGTTTCTCTCAACCCTTGTGTAGTTGTGGTTGGGAGGCACAAAAGAATGGTAAGATTTGATCCTTACCCTCCAGCATCTCATTTGCAGAGATAACACATAGACGTGTGAAATGGTGAGAAAGCCATATGGAGCTGCAGGTGGTCAGCACCTAAATGAGTGGGATAGATGCCACCCTACGAGTTCAGAAGAGTTTGGAAACTCTGGAAAGAGCCTCATAGAAGGAAAAGAATAAGAGCTGGAGCTTGTGCAATGTGAAATTTGTAAAGGGGCGGGGCTTCCCCCGAGAAAGGGAATGGTGTTCGCAACTCTTGTATTTAAGATTGAACACTGCCTACTATTTAAGATTGAACACTGCCTACTATTTAAGATTGAACACTGCCTACTCAAGCACCTGAGTGGGAACCACACTGCCTAGAGCAGGGTTACATGGAAATAGCTGAGGTACATCCAGAGGTCAGTAGAGTAGGATTCTAAAATACCTTGACTCTTCAATTGGCTTACAGTTTAAAGTAACTGGTCAAGAAACGATTAAGTTCCACATACACCAAAAACTTGTACAACATTTATTTATAACAGCCAAACAGTGAAACAATGCAAATGTCCATCAACAGATGAGCGGGTAGTTTATATCTACACGATGGAATATTATTTGGCAATAGAAAAAATGAAAAGCTGATAGATGCTGCAAAATATATGAAGCCTGAAAACATTCTGTTCAGTGAATAAAGATATTATACATAAACACAGCAGAGTATTACTCAGCCATTCAAAGGAACAAAATTAGGTCATCTGGAAAAACATGGATGGACCTGGAGACTGTCATACAGTGTAAAGTAAGTCAGAAAGAGAAAAAAACAAAAAACAAAAAACACTGTATTTTTACTGCATATATATGGAATCTGAAAAAAAAAATTGGTATAGACAATCTTATTTACAAAGTAGAAATAGAGACACAGACAGTGAGAACAAATGTATGGGTGCCAAGGGGAAAAAGAGGGCTGGGCTGAATTGGGAGGTTGGGAATGATATAAATTCACTACTGACATCATGTATAAAATGGGTAACTAATGAGAACCTAGTGTATAGCACAGGAAACTATGCCCAGCGCTTTGTGGTGGCCTAAATGGGAAAGAAATCCAAAAAGAAAGGATATGTGTATACATATAGCTGATTCACTTTGCTGTAAGTAGAAATTAACACGACATTGTAAAGCAACTACACTTCAATAAAATTTTTTTAAATTTATTTATTTTTTTACTTTATTCTATGTTACAATACTATATTGGTTTTGCCATGCATTGACATGAATCAGCCACAGGTATACACGATCTCCCAAAGCCGAAGCCCCCTCCCACCTCCTACCCCATAAAAGAAAGAAGCCAGTCACAAAGACCACATATTGTAAGACTGGTTCCATAGGTATGAAAAGTCCAGAACTGGTAAATCCACAGAGACACGACTGGGGAAATTGGGTGCAGGGAGGAGAGACTGCTCATGGGCATGAGATTTCTTCCTGGGGTGATGTGACAGCTATACACGCTGAATATACTAAAACCACAGAGCTATATACTGTAAATGGGTGACTGTATAAGTCATTGTTGTTTACTAAGTCATGTCCCACTCTGTGAATTGTGTGGTAGATACATGAATTATACCTCAAAAAAGTTTCTAGTTAAAAAAATAACTATTAAATAAGGTGGGCTCCAGGGGAGTAGGGTCTGAGAGTCTGGTGTGGAGGGAACTTACAGTTTCACCAGTATCTTTACAATCAGTACAGCCTAGCTGGAACTGTAAAGGGAAGACTGAATTTCCCTTAGCACTCTCTGGCTTTTTACAAATATAGGCCTTTTAATTTCCTAAACCTGCTAACCTCTAATCTTAAATTTACTTTGATTTTTCAAAGAAAAAATAATTGTGAGCTTGGTCATGGGTATATGTATACATGTCCTGGGGAATTCCTGACACATATACCATGTTCAACCATTTCTGACCACTCCCCAGGTCCCTCTTGATTTCTGGAGGAACTGGGTTATTGAATTTCAATTCACCTAGCAAACATTTATTGAGTGTCTGTCTTGGGGCCAGAGTAAGTACACAGGCTACAAAGGCTAGGCAAGGGTGGGGAGAGGGAATAAGAAAGGCATTCCTACTTCAAAGGACTTGCCACCCTGAGGGAGATAATACACCTTTCTTTTCTCCTCTGGCCTTGGGGATTCTCCAGGCAAGAATGGGTTGCCATGCCCTCCTCCAGGAGATCTTCCCAACCCAGGGATCGAACCCAGGTGTCCCACATTGCAGGCAGATTTTTTTACCGTCCGAGCCACCAGGGAAGCCCTCTTTTAGGACAGAGACTTAATAAAGGGAAATGCTGCCCTGCCACAAACACTGGCTGATCGGGGCAATAATTTCACCTATTGTTTCTCAAAGTAGCTGCATAAAAATCACCTTGCTTCTCTGTGATGACCTAGAAGGTGGGATAGGGGTGGGTGGGAGGAAGGCTCAAGAGCGAGGGAATATATGTATACTTAAAGCTGATTCACACTGCTGCACAGCAGAAACAAACTCAACACTGTAAACACATTATCAAACTATTTTTTTAATTAAAAAAAAATTACCTTGAAGGGTATGTCAACAACACAAATCCTAAAAGCCCCATCCCAAACTAGTGAACTGAAGTTTCTGAGAGGAAGGCCGGGGAACATGTATACCCATCTAAAGTTAACTGCATCCCACCCTGCAAAACGCAAGCAATTTAAGATGCTGAGATTGTTCCCAGAAAATATGTGACTCTGTGTAAATACTAGATGAGCCTTTCCCCAGCTACATTCTGCAGAATACCTGTTCTTCAAACAGGCATTCACTGGGGGTGGCAAAAATGGGTTCTGAGGTCAAATGACTTAGGGATATCTTTGGGTTAAATAAGGTGTAACTGTTTATTTCTCATAGAATGCAAGAAATTTGAAAGGCCTACTGTGTGCCGTGAAAGGGCACTGAACATGGTCATTACCAAATTTACTTGATAACTAGAGACCAACCCCTTTTTCTTTCACATATGTCAATGGACATACTAAATGAATAGGTAAAAACTCCTGACTAAATTAAGAGAGGGAGATATGTTGGGGAAAAAAAATTATGATCTTCTACTGCTTAACAGAAAAAGAAGCATATATAACAGAATAAGATTTTAAAGATGGTTTTTCCTTTTGGTGACTATTTAAGCAATATCCCAAATGCCCTTCTTGGTAGTCTGGTTGTCATCAGGAAAAATACTCATTTACTGAGGAAGAGGATGTATAAAAATCAATTTGAAGATTTCTTTGAAAAGAAGGTCCTCAAGACCAAAGCTAGCAGACTATGGCATGTTTCCTGGGCTTGAGATGGAGACGGCTAGAACATAATTATTGTGCAGCCAGCTCCTGGTCTCTGGGCATCCTGGATCTCCAGAACAAAACTATTTCACAACCTTGGGATGAAGCCAAGTAATTTTCTTAGCCAGGAATCAAGATCAAGCGCTGGAAGACTGAAGCCCTCAGAATCTGGACACTGCTTTTAACCTGAGCTCCTTGGGGTTAATTCAAAAGGCATCAGAAGAAATGGCCTAGTTTTCCAATCTCAGTAGCATACAATTAACCAGTCAGTCACCCAAGCCAGAGTGGAGTGGTTCATCCCAGACTCTGTTCCCTTCCTAAGCTAATTAGTTATTAAACCCGCTGCATTTATGACTTAAACATTTCTCAGTCCGCCTCCTCTTCTATTCCCACTGCTACTGCCCTACTTGAGGCTTCCATGATCTCCCACCTGGACTATTTCAAGAGCTTCCTAATTGAACTCTGCCTGAATTCTCTCTCCTCAAATCCATCTTCTACCCTGACCTATGCACATCGGATCACACCACTTTCCATTTAAAAATACTTCAATACCTCCCAATTACCTGCTGCAAAGAATCTTTCCCAAAGCCTGTTCTGCAGAACGTTAATATAATACCTGGGCTTCATTCAAAGAGCCCTTTTGAATATGAAGGCCAGTGTCATTACATGTCGGTACGATAAAGAGCACTACCCATCAGAGTCTGATCTGTCCCCAGTATTGCCAAAAGGTCCAATAATTTTTTTGGAGAGTCAGGACACAGAAGAAGCCCCAATCAATAAATCAGGAAATGCTTCCAGAATCAATCCATGTCCTTGGCTGGGGGATCTCAGAAGTTATTTTAACATAAAAGCTTAGGGGATGATGGACACTTCTTACACGTACAAAGAAGTGGTAGATAATTGCATAACTTTGCTGTACACCTGAATCGTTGCAAATCAGCTATATTTTGACTAAAAAACATTAAAAAAATTTTTTTAAAGAAATGGTATAGTTTACAGCCAGAGCCTGATGAATATCCCCAAGTTTTCTCCAGGAAGGCAATCTTGAACTTCAAAAGTATCCTCTTCAATTGAGTATGTGGAGGTGAGGTTTTATACTCACAGAATCTTGGCAAGCCCTAAATTAGGAAGTGAAAATCAAATACCCTAAGAATCTGATAGATCATAACTGACAAAATTCTGGTTGAGCTTTCCAGAACAAGGTCTCTGATATGTGTTTCCTTGAAACATCGTCAGGAAATCTTCTTACTAAAGTAGTCAGTAAGTTAGACAAATCTTAAGCATTTGAGTTGGCTGCTGGCTGGCATTTTGAAAGCCAGCTTCTCTATGTAAATGCAACACTCAAACGAAAAATCTTACAATCAGTTGCACATCTTACAGTCAGAACATATTTTACTTAAAACGAATATGAATCAAAACATTCACAGAAACTAGGCTATGCATTTTCTTTTATTTTTCTTTCTTGTATTCTCTCTTTTCCTTTCTTTTAAAAATTCTAGAAGAGGTCCACCCCCACTAAGTTTGGAATGTGGCATGAAGAACTTCTTTTAGCTACCTTTATACCAGTGTGTATTTCAAAACTAGGCGAAACTATCATACAAATCAACGTACTACTCAGTCCTAATAAAATCCTGATAGTTATAGTATCTTGCACAGTTTGCATAGTTCTTTATTTTGCAGCTTTGATCCAAGGGGTTTAAAACACATACACAAGCACATGCACAAACACACACACACGCACACACAATTCAAAATAACATAGCTGATGAAAGCATCTACAATAACAAATGGTAATAGTATACTTCAATTATAAGACCTACTTCACCTTGCTTCAACACTGCACTCTGCACTAGCAATAATTAAAGAATTAGATCTATAAAATTAATATGAGAAACTAATGTCTAAAAATAATATATATTATTTTATAAGTACATAAATTTTGAAAATGAAAACATTGTGTTCATATATATGTTTCCCAGCTTAGCTTTAGTATTTAAAGACTTAATCAGCACCTTTCTGCTGAGTATACCCATGGACCAAGCACACACCCTTCCAAGAGTAAACATCTGATCCTTAGAAAGTGAAAGTGAAGTTGCTCAGTCATGTCCGACTCTTTGCAACCCCATGGACTGTAGCCTACCAGGCTCCTCTGTCCATGGGATTTTCCAGGCAAGAGTACTGGAGTGGGCTGACATTTCCTTCTCCAGGGGATCCTCCCAACCCAGGAATTGAACCCGGGTCTCCTGCATTGTAGACAGATGCTTTATCAGCTGAGCCACCAGGCCTCTGATCCTTACAACTTTATTCAAATAAACCTCAACCGAGACAGGGCAATCATCATTTTATTCTTTATCATCTGACCTGGCTCTCTGCTGATGCACTGGCACTGTTTTGTAGCAATAAGGACCAGCTCTCACCAGTGAAAACAGCCTGACTCTGACCCTGCAGACACTGCCGGAAGCAAGAGAAAATTACTCCCCAGAGTCCTCCTTACATTGAGGTGAAGTCACTCAGTCGTGTCCGACTCTGCGACCCCGTGGACTGTAACCTACTAGGCTTCTCCGTCCATGGGATTCTCCAGGCAAGAATACTGGAGTGGATTGCCATTTCCTTCTCCAGGGAGATCTTCCCAAGCCAGGTATCGAACCCGGGTCTCTCACATTGGAGGCAGACGCTTTAACCTCTGAGCCACCAGGGAGGAGTCATAATTTTCAGAGAAGTGAGGCATCTGCCACGCAGGACAGGTAACCACCACTGTAATAACTAATCTGTTCTAGTGAGAGTGGTGAAGCAAGAGATCAAGATGAGCACCACGCAACAGGAGACCCTTCTGAAGCTCCAGACACTGGGAGGACATGGTCTTCCCATCTCCCAGTGAAGAATCACGTGTCCCATCCTTGGCCAACTGGCCCACCAGTCAGTATTAGTGCTCTTTTGATCTCAGGACTTCCAGAACATCATCAGTATAAGAACTCTCCTCCCTGTACATTTCTCTAACGATGGGAAACAAGGGCCTTCACTATGCCCATCCTACCCTAATCCCTTAACCAGCTTCCAGAATCCCAACAGTTTCACTTGCTTCTCCCAAAGAGACTTCCAAAACTTCAAATTTAAGTATAATACACACCCTGAAACATGCCATATACATATGCAACTCAATGGATTTTCACAAATTTTACACGACATAACCACTAAGCAGTCAAAATGGACTTTTTAATAGAGACACAGAAGATCTATTTAACTTTACTGAAAATGGCGAAGCCTGGCCTCCAAGCTAGTAGTTTCCATTGGTTTCCTATAAACCTTGCTAACACATTGTGCTTTAACACTATAAAGGGAACACTCCTCTCAGCATTCCTATCCCCATGCCACTAAGTCAATACATCTTTTAATAAGGAGCCTGTCATCAAAATGGTAAAATCTCCCAATGCTAATCCTTACTCCCACCAACCCTCCCACAGTTTCATGTGCTGGGAATCACAATGTGATCAAATTAGGAGGGCTCCTAAGAATTAATTCTGGTCCAGTCACTGGAACAGAGTGGAGCCACAAGCTGGTCTCATCCCTGCTCTTCTATATCTGCTCATTATCTACAGAGACTTTAGTGGATTCTCATGGAAGCCCACACAGCTTAGTTTCTCGAGCTTTCTCCAGCTTAGTTTCTCGAGCTTTCTCCACAAAACTAGTATTTAAATATCTTATTTTCCTTCATTGCTAGACCTTGTTGCAGTAATCCAAATCTTAATTTTTAAAAAAGTATTAAAATCCAGTTCTCTGTTTTTAGTAGAGCTATGAAAATAGTGACACATGTGAAAGCCAATCACATCCCCAGTGAAAAATGGCCAACAGCAGCACCTCTGGAGCTTCGCTGGCATCTTCAGAGGTGTGTTTAGGAATGCCTTCAGAGTGCATGCTTAATTGACACAACTGTATTCAAACAAGGACTGTTAGTAATGCGAATAAAAGCAGCGTCCTCTCCAGATGAGCCTCCACTCTTTCCCACTCTGCTCTCACACTGCATGGGTGGTCTACAAGCCCTACTTGTTGGCTTCTGGTTGGGTTTGGCCAGTGGGAGCCCCAGCAGAGTTCAGAGTGAGGGGCAGAAGGAGACTGGGGTATTTATCCCCCAGCTTCCTCCCTGTGGGATGCCCTTAGACTGGCTGCATCCCTCCAAAGGCAAAGCTGGATCCTTCTTGATTAGCCTTCTTGACAGGACTCAGTCCTCCTAGGTTTCTGTAATCATGCCCTTCTCTGGCCCCACTGAATCTAAGGGTGGTAACAACTCTGCAGTTACAGTCATGAGGGTACTGTACTATCCCCTGTGGTTTCCTTTCACCCTAACAACTCCTTCTTAATGTATTAAACTCTCTCAACTTGTCCTAATTTGAGGATGCTATCGGTGTTTTTGGTGGAGATTCTGAGTGATACAAGCTGCCCCCCAGAACATGTCATTTCCTTTTACCTTTTACAAATATTGCTGTCCCTTTTCTTTTACCTTTTAAAAATATCACTACTGAATTATGCAAGTATTTTCCTGGACTGGAAGCTCATGGAGATGACTTGAAAATAAAAAGAATGAAAATGGAACTTGGGTCACTCTTGGTTAGAGTCAAATATACCATCAACATGCAGATATCATCAAGACCTGCATACAAATAACAAAAACGCTAACATTTTCCTAAAACACAAGACGTCTCTCTGACATTCTCGAGTATCGAGCTTTTAATGCTCATTTAAGTTTTATGGATGCATTATCACTTTAATCCATCAATGACTGGGGATTGCAAACCATATCAGAAAGCAATAACAAACAAAAAAGCTTGAAAGAAATGACAATTTAAATCCGGATTTTCAATCTTAGATAAAGAGCTCACCATTTGGGTCAGAGAGCAATCTATTCTCTCTTGGAGGTTCCCCAACTCCCAATTGCTTTGTTAGCTGTCAAGCAAGCACCATACAAAATAATTTGCTTATACCATCCTTCATTGGTTTATTCCATTTTTAAAAATATTATTAAACCTGGAATTTGGCACTGTAAAAGAATACTGCTCTAGAAAGCACTATGAGGAGGTTCTAGGGACAATTCCACCACAGATTGTCTGGGTCATTCTGCACAAGTTGCCCCACCCCTTTGAACCTCAGTTGTTTTGTTGGGTTTTTTTAATGAAATGAACTGGCTGGGGGATGCAAGTCTCTCTGGGATTTTTAAAATAAAGTATTACAACAGAGAGTAAATAAATTCTTCCTATGAAATCTGGAGGCCACAGCCCAAAGCTGCTTCCCTTGATCAAGAAAGTTATTTGAAGTCTTATATTTCACATTAAAACCTTGAGCTAATTTGGCTTATTCTCAATCAAAAAGAATGTTTATATTTTATTTTAATATAAAAATGTTTTACAATACTCACCAATATCTGTAAATCTTGAAATATACTAACCCCAGCGATTGCAGTTCTAGGGAAACTATTTTGGGGAAATGCCCCATGTATAAACAAAGATTCATATGTAGGAAAATTAACTATTATAACACTTATATGCAGGATTGAAAATGGAATACATCCTAAATCTATCAGTGGACTAAATTCATTATGGTAATTCCACCCTACATACTCATTATATATCATTCAGTTATTAAAAAGAATAGATTGATAGGGGAAAATACCCATGGAATATTATTAGGTAAAGAAAACAAATCACAGAATAATATTTATTATGGTCTCATTTATATTTTTAAAATTACAAATAGGATGTGTGTGTTGTAAGTATGTTTTTCTAAATGTCAATGTATTGTAGCTTAGCTGGTAAAGAATTTGCCTGCAATGCAGGAGACCTGGGTTTGTTCCCTGGGTTGGGAAGATACCCTGGAGAAAGGAAAGAACACTCACTTCAGTATTCTGGCCTGGAGAATTCCATGGACCATATAGTCCATGGGGTCACAAAGAGTCAGATGTGGCGGAACAACTTTCACTTTCACTTTTCTTAGGAAAAAAGGCCTGAAGATACACTCATTAAATTGTTAAGAACAGCTACCTTTGAGGAAGGGACTAGGTGGGATATAGTCAAGGAAAACATATTTTTCACACTCTATGGCTTTGTATTGCTTAAATATTTTTTCCTAAATACTCCACTCCACTGAATTTAAGATGACAAGGATTTTAAGACTCAACATCAGATTATGTGTCATTTTAGGGGGAAACTACTGATAAAACTATGAGATGTTGGACTTCCCTGGTGGTACAGTGGATAGGACTCCACCTGCCAGTACAGGGGATACAGGTTCAATCCCTGGTCCGGGAAGATTCCACATGCTTCGGGCAACTAATGCCTGAGCACCACAACTACTAGAAGCTGCGAGTTCTAGGGCCTGAGAGCCGCAACTACTGAGCCCATGCGCTGCAACTACTGAAGTCCATGTGCCCAGAGCCCACGCTGCACAACAAGAAAAGCCCCCGCAAAGAGAAGCCTGTGCACCGCAACAAAGAACGGCCCCCACCCACCACAATGAAAGAAAGCCCACACACAGCAACAGAGACCCAGCACAACTAAAAATAAATAAATAGTCCTTAAAAAAACTATGCTGCTGCTGCTGCTAAGTCGCTTCAGTTGTGTCCGACTCTGTGCATCCCCATAGACAGCATCCCAACCAGGCTCCCCGTCCCTGGGATTCTCCAGGCAAGAACACTGGAGTGGGTTGCCATTTCCTTCTCCAATGCATGACGGTGAAAAGTGAAACGGAAGTCGCTCAGTCATGTCTGACTCTTCACGACCCTATGGACTGCAGCCTACCAGGCTCCTCCGTCCATGGGATTTTCCAGGCAAGAGTACTGGAGTGGGGTGTCATTGCAAAAAAACTATGAGATGTCATTAATTTAAGAGGCAGCCACTTTTCAGACATATCAAAATGCATGTGGGGGGCTGTAGGCCTTAGGGTCAATAAAATACAATATATGACCTCAGAAATTTACAATACAGAAGAAAACTAACATTGGTACTCAAGGAAGATACATCATATTTATGTACCAAATTTTTAGTCTTCAGTTACCTAATAATAAAATGTGACCATCAAGAGATCTTCTCTTTCTAAAATCAAGTATCTATCTAGACTTTCTGGACCTGTGTGGTTTTACTTCTTACTCCACAGCATTCTCATACTTCTCAACAGGCCCAGAGCATCATGGTAACTATGAAATGTTCTGCACTTCTCTACCTTATCAATGTCACCTACATAATATAAATATATAATTCCATCCCTATATTCTAAGCATCAACAATATGAGATTAAATGTGAGATTATTTGAAAATCTAATAATAAGTTCTTGGATCAATAAAGTCATTGAATCAAATAAACCCCAAGACATTAACCTCTGGGACATCTGTTGAAATTGGATATTAAGCTATTAATAATGACTCTCTGGAGAGGCAAATGGCAACCCACTCCAGTATTCTTGCCTGGAGAATCCCAGGTACAGAGGAGCCTGGCGGGCTGCTGTCCATGGGGTCGCACAGAGTTGGACACGAGTGAAGCAACGTAGCAGCAGCAGCAGCAATGACTCTCTGGAAATAAACTGGGGAACTAATTTGTTTATTCACTAACGATTTTAGCATGATGGACATTATACTTTACTTGCTTGATGATAAATATTTGCCTCCAACGCTTACTTCAAAGAATATTTAAGGGAATATTTGATTTGGGACTGAAGTAAATATTCTTTACTCTTTCATCTTAGTGGCCTTTTGCTTTATCATAGAGGAAAATCAAACAGATTGTAACAAATGAAGTTTTAAAAAATAATGAATGTCTCCTAGAATTTATTCTATTCCTGGGGTTTTCCTACTGACCAATTATTGTTTTCAGTATACCCCAAAGGATAATAATGCTGAGCTGAAGAAAAGTTTGTAAAGCAAGAAAACACCAAACAGTAAACATTCTTGATAATTAAATCACAAAACAATTATTGAAACTTTTTTTGTCAATACTCTCCTAGTTTACAAGTAAGAAGGAAAGTGAAAGTGTTAGTTGCTCAGTCCTGCCTGACTCTTTGTGACTCCATCCCTGGACTGCAGCCCACGAGGATCCTCTGTCCATGGGATTTTCCAGGCAAGGATACTGGATTTGTTTGCCATTTCCTTCTCCAGGGGATATTCCTCACCCAGGGGCTGAACCCGGATCTCCTGCACTGCAGGCAGACTCTTTACTGACTGAGCTATCAGAAAAGCCCGAGACAGACATAATTTAAAGAAGAAATATACTTCTCCTCAATCATCAGTAAGAGATAGGAGAAACTTACTTCTCAGAAAGCTTTTGCCTTTGATTTATTTTACCTTAGAGATGAGACTCAAGTGTTTCCAGCTCGAATTGCTATGGGCTGGAAGTGCATGTGGGTTTTGGCAAGCAAATGAGCAATAGGAAAATCATCCTTTTTGGCTTTAATGTTAAAAATCTAACATTAAAAAAGTCTCCTTTTAAAATATCTAGTCCTTTCAAAGATGTGTGCCACACACACCTTCCTCCTTCAAAAATTCTGAAAAAACTCAAGGTCCAAATCCTAATCCCTTATCACAAAACACTGCAGGAATTGATTATTTCAAAAGCAAATGGCATATGGTAGCATCTGTATCCCAACTAAAGAAACTGCTTATCAGCAAATAGAGCAGGATTTTGGATTTGAAGAAACCTTAGAAATGATCTAGTCAAACCTCTTTGTTTTACAGGGGGAAATACTGAGGATTAGAGTGATTACATGACTTGCCCAAGGTCACTGCTAGTCCAAGACTTCCAACTCCAGCACTTTTTCAATTACATTCCTTCACCCACTCTTCTGAAAATACAATAAACCAATCAACCAATTGTAAGGCCTTAGGAGACCAGTGTGTACTTTCACCTGTCAGCTACTATAATACTTTTGGAAATCACTGTCAAAAGCCACGCCATTATTCTGAAAATAGACCATAGGATTTGGTGAGGATATCAAAACCTGCCGAAGAATGAGTATGTTTTGTTCCAAAAAGCACAAGTATATTCATTATATGTTTAATAATAATAACAAAAACCACAGTATATGTTTCAAGGGCTTTATACATAATTTTTGAAACCACCCCAAATGCAGGTTCCATTATCACTGACACTTCAGGGATGTGGAAACTGATGCCCAGAAAATTTATGTACCCAGGGCCACAATCCAGGAAGTAGAGGACCAGGACTTAATCCCTGACAATTTTGACTGAGTCTGTTTTTCATCACACTAATACATCACATACATATGAATCATTACACAAAATACAAAAAGTAAATTTGACATTTTCTGGCTCATAGACATGTTCAGTAGAAGATAAAAATTTTTAAGTTTTAAGGAGGTTAAAAAGACTGAGAGATACTTTTAATTACAACCTGATCACTCACTGAACTTTTCAACAAATTGATTAATACAGTCATAACACTAACAGTCAGATTCTTTTTCCTGTATGATGCTCAAGCTGAAAAGAGGGATTACAGAATAATATAAACAAAAAAGGTAAAATAAGAGGACTAAGTTATTCACAGACTATATGATCAAGCTCCTAAATGATTGACAGCTACCAGTATTCCCATTAAAATGTACTTAGATCAATACCCTTGAACAAAAGGAATTAAAGCAAATTCAAAACATCCTGCTTTAAATGGAAGACTTTTCAGTATTTCCAAGAACAGATGCAAAGGAAAAAAAAGGGATATAGGAAGTACTGATATTGCATCACCATTTCAGAGAGAGAAAAATATTTATTGCCCAAACCACACGTTTGTGCTTTAAAAAAATTACATAAATGTAGAGTGAAAATAAGGATTGGTCTATTTAGATCTTAAAAACTGTCACGTGAGCTATCTGGGCCACCTTCCTTTTGATTGGGCCACATGGTTTTATCTTAAGACTTTTCAATGTCCTAAAAGTTCAAAGTCCAAGGTATAAAAATCTACAGCTCCCATCTGCTTGCCATTATTTTATGTGAACTGTAAACTCCCTCAGGTTTACACACTACTAGTGACCATCCTCAGTAAACGAGATCCTAGGCATCTGCTCCACATGGCCCCACTTTCTGTAGCAGTTGTTGCTGAGTTCACAGTCTGCGTGACCCGATACAAACACACCACAGGTGCCTAAATCAGCCCAGTTTAGATCAGCACACAGAGTCTCTATCTACACAGCCTTCTTGGTATAATTTTGAACTTAGTGTCATGGAAATCTGAGCTCATAACTTGATTATTATAAAGGACGAGTGGGAGATGGAAGTAAAGAACACACATAGATGTAACATTTAGTTACATCTCCTCGTCTTCCTAGAGGGGCTTAGCTTATGTAGGTAAGGAATGTTTAAGGGAGATGATGGACTGACTGTTGAGAAACTGTCCACATAAAAGGAATATCCAAGTTGAACTCTGACGGAAAGGGAAGGACTAGGGCAAATGGCCCATCCTCACCCTAAGAGCGTGGGTTTTTGTTTTTAATCATTAGTGCAGATCTTCCTACAGAGGGACACATGGAGTCTTCAAGACCACATTCTGAAACCCTGATTGACTCATCATAATTGAATAGGAAGCAGAACACCAGCAGGAAAGGAGATACAGAAGCCCCTAGTGAAAGTCAGGGATTGATCCTAATGTTTCCCTTTGTCACTTGAAAATGGAAAGTATCAAGAAACAGGCAAAACTGATGACCTAAGAGAGGCAAATTCATGGGTTCTGACCAGATCTAAGGAACTTCTCTCTTTAGCTCCATGACAATTATATTGAGAAATCATTTCAATATATATTTTAGAAAGCTCTCATTGCTAAGGATCAATTAAGGAGAAGGTTCTGTTCATCATTTAACAGACAGAGCAAACACCAAAATTGCTGAGTAAAACAAGTTGACTTTCATAGTCAAATTTATTACACAGACCATAACTGGAACTTTGTTTTCCTCTCTGGTCAGTAATGAATTCTTTCACCGGACAGGCCTGACTCTTTGGAAATGGCCAGAAAGACTCCCCAACCTCAGAAAGAATCTTCTGATTCACCAAACCCTAAAGACCGCTGGTCTAAACATTTCCAAAAGAAATCCAATCCTCAGTAATCCTAGAGTGTTTTTCCAAAGATCCTGAAACACACAAAGCCTTCTGTTTGAAGTTTATCCTCCTTCCTAACAAACACAAGGACATATCTTCATATTTTAAAATCTTATTATATCTTTAAAAGTAGCAATCATTTATTCTCTTGAGGATGTGTTGCTTTTCAACCCTCTTGGGTATCTTCATCTTAAAAGCAGTTAAGGATCCTTCTCCAAAATCTCTATGGCAGAAATCACCCACTTAGAATTAACCGTCAGTTAGCAAAGCATGGAGAGTGTCTAAACATGCATGTCTGTCAATGCAGGCGGGAGAACAGTGTGTGTACACCTATGGGCACACAGACATGTAGGCAAACACATACAGTTACACAACTTACAGAAAATGAATAGTTTAAATAACTAACATACAGTTATCCTTATAATATGTAAGTTTACATATGTGTTTTTAATATATACATTAGATTTTATAAAATTTACCTTTGCTTTAAGAGTTCTAATAGTATTAATTAAAACATTATGGTTCCTTTCTATGACTGAAAACACTTAAAAGAATATATTTCCCTCCCTAGTAAATGCCTTGAATTGTATTCTGATCATCTGGTTTATTGAAAAGATCAGGTTTCTCCCTCTACTTTCATATTTAAGCATTTGAAAATGGAATAAATTATATCAGAAAAATCAGCTATTAATTTTATGGGCAATTAAGCCTGGCTTCACATTACAAAGTACTCTTTAACAGTGTGAACTTCATTTAAAATGCTCCAAATTCCAGAAGGTCCATGTAGGAGCTTTCAATTTTGCAAAGCACCCCTTCTACAGGCCAGTTTAGTCCTCCTGTGTTCAATATTTCATCAAGTGAGAACAGGACTTCACAGAATGCAATACACAGTAACAGGTTTACAATGGCATACTTACATATATATACAACAACTGTCTGAAACGATATACAGTAATATGTCAATGGCACTTGTCTCTGGGTGGATTTTAGGGTAACTTTTTCTGCTTAGCTGCTGCTGTCACTATCTTTGCAAGAACTTCCCTCCTACTATTGATATAATAAACCCTGATACATAAAAATTTTTTCATATATTGATTTCACAAACATCAAAATACACAATGAATCCATTTATAAAATGTGTTTATCAAGGAGCAGGTCTGTCAAAATCAATTGTGCATCAGATAAAAACACTGTGTATATTGGGGGCTCCACCAGTGAAAAGTATCTTGGGTTTTAAGAGCTGCGTGAAGATCCAATGAGGGTGGGGAAGGTGGAATGAGGCAACCTTCCCATAGGAGACAATATAGACAGGCTGCTCGTGATGGATGTAACTGACCTGGGCTGGGTGTGGACTCACCACATTATCCACTACACACTTCATTATGCATGTCAGGGGAACAAAAGGAGTGACATGACGTTCTCCGTGAAACCTCCACTCCTGTGTGGGGGCACGGCTATGGGATGCCAAAAGGTCTTTTGTATGAATGCTTCCTTATAAACCTAAGTGATGCTGACAGTTCACCACCCTTTTAGAAACCAGAGCAGAAGTTAACAGACTTGTCCATTATTTTATGGACAAGGTTCCAAAGGACTCCGTCTAAAACGCCTAGACTTAAGTGTGTCGCAGCACGGCTCCTGTTCCTCTCTCTTTTGTATTATACACACAGTACGTAAAACACAGAATTATGAGCAAAAAAATCTAGCGTACCAGGAATATACTATCTACCTCTGGACCAGACCTTAGGAAAAAAAACTCGCATCACAGTGCCAAAACCTCTCTCATACTACGGGAGGTGAGGTGCTAACAGTGTACAATAAGGCTTTGTTCTTATTCAGAATAAATGATCAGTTCCCAGGTGAGATGCTCTTATGACAGGCTGACTGGGTGAACACACTGAATAGAATCACTTATGACAGGTAAAACCCCGCATACCCCACAAAGACATCTGCAACAGTGCAGAGTGCTGGGACACTTGTGGGTGGCTTCCCCAACCCCCAGAGAGAAGCACCATACTCAGCGTTCAGTGCCTGTGTATTCTCGGCCTGCAGCTGGCCATCAGCACACCTATCCACCAGACCTGTTCCGAGAGCTTAGCTTGCATCTGGGCAAACCCCACACTTACAGCCATAAATGCATTGGCATTGAGAAAGACTGCAGAGGATGTGGCTCTCCAGGTGTGGCTTTATTTTTCACTTCACCGGGTCAGCTATTTAGGCCTAGTCTTCTCCATTGGCTTGAAGCTTTGTTCACACCATCTCGGGTAACACATCACATTATTCTTCCTTATAAAAACAAATAAACTCAAATGAGCATTCACAGACAGTTCACCCCTCTGAACACCTCTGCCTTCCCCCTCAGATGTATGGGACATACTTCTGATCCCACCCATCAGAAAGCCTCCCCTATTTTAACTCAGGATGGTGTAGGTATCTTCCTCAGTTCCTCGGGCTTCCCACCTGCCTGGCCTCCGCGGTCATGTCCGGCCCCAGGAGCTCAGCCTGCTGGCCACCATCTAGTGAGCGGGGGTATGGCACTGCGGTAGCCAGCGCTTTCTGCCGTCAACTGGCGCCATGGCTCATATCACTGCACTCGCCGCTCCCACCTGACACTGGAGCTCGGCCGTCCTGGGAGGCCGGACCAAAATGGGGAGGATGCTTTCCCACTTAGAATGGCTCCCCTCTGAACCAGTGTTTCCAAAATGTACACAGCTCTGGAGAACAAGGTGCCAGAGACACTCGTTCCTAGCTGACTCTGGTCAGAGCAGCCAGGGGTCCCACATCACCAGTCTACTCTGCAAGAAGTCCAACCCACTGAAGTTTAAAAACCAAGGACCAGGAATAAAAGTTGCGATTCAATGAGGTATCACTTGTTTTGTAAGGGAGTGTGGAGAGAAGAGGCGGGAGAAATAATCAGGCCCCCGAAGGACCCAGCCAAGGAAGCCAGGTCGCTCCACTTCACTTGCAGCTTCCATCCTCCCACCCTCCTTGCCAACATGGACCTTCTCCGTTGCAGCCACAGCCGCTATTTGTGACTATGGGCCCTTGCAGTAGACTGACAGGCTGGTAATTTACGAGCACGCTGGGCAACACGCAGAGAGACTTTGCGGAAACGAGTTGGAGTGAGAGCTCACACGCAGACAGGCAAGAAAATGGGATGCCTCATCGGCACGGGAGGGTTTCTATCTTTCAGGGCTAGCACATCATTTGATACATACGTCTGCACTGACGTATAGCATAGGGTTTTTTTTTCTTCTGTTATAAGCTGTTTATTTGGTCGTTTAGCCAGAGAACCTTATATAACACATTCCTGTTTCAAATGTGACAACACGCATGGCACTGCACTCCTAGAAAATTCAGTCTGCACACAGCAGGTCCCATGAGCCAAGCCAAAGCAGTCTATATAACTGATGAAAAAATCAAGAACCACCACTAGCAATAGTAAAAGACTCAGTCATCAGCTCTACCCTGGATTCAAAAGCTAGCCTTCGGATGGTATGATTTTAGGGATTTCTCAAAACTACATTCATCCTGATTTTAATAGATTACATGAGCCTGACTGATGGAGGGAAAGGAGTCCAGTTTTCTAAGCCAAAACACATGTGAGCCTACTCGAGGCTTCCAGGGTAGATAGAGTACAGGGACACACTCCCTGCCTCTGCACTGGGGTGTTATATGACCACAACCTTTGCATCTGATTTCCTTAACAAAGAAGCAGGAGATCTGCACTGCTTGTTGGGCTGCTTGTTGGGCCATAGAGCAGAGAATACAGCGATCACTGAAGCACTTCCATTCATGCTAGCTCAATAAACAATGTGTATTATATAATGAATGAGCCTTTTCTGTGAACCCGGCTATTGGAAAACATAGGCACTTGCTGCATAGTTTAAGGCAGTCTACAAGGAGCAGTTACCCCTAGTTAGATCAAATGTGGATCAAGGACTGTATAAATCCAGGCAGACTACACACTTAGATCCCTCTGCCTATCACCCTAATTTCTTTTTGCTTGACAAGAAATTATATAATAAAGAATGATTTCAGTCAACTCTAAACTAGACAGAGAACATTCACACAGTAGCCAGCAAGCACCCGAATAATGTTGGCTTTCAGCTCCTTGTTCCCTGCGTTGCCTAAGAAATAAGGGGGGTGGTTAGTGGGAGAAGGAAGAGGAGGAGAGAGGAAATCAGCTATCTATGAAAATACTTACAGCCTCCGAGTCTTCGATTCCATGCAGGTACAAATTGTCATACATGGAGGTCTGATAATCCAGAGCACCTCTTTCAAGGCAAAACCAAAACTGCTATAGAGGTAAAGCCACAGCTAGAGGTAAAGACAGAAAAGGCCTGTTTGGAAGAACTGCACCTGCCTTATCAACTGCTGTGGATGTACCAGGCAAGATGCTATTCATTCACATCACACAGGGTGAGCTTATCCCCAGAGGCAGTCCAGACCTGGCATTTTATCTGCCTTCCCAATACAGAGCATAAAAAAGCAAAACCGTTCCTTAACCACAGACTGGTGACTGAGCTAGGAAAGTGGCCTCTGATTGGCTCAGCTCCCCCTGCTTCAGTCAGCTGAAGAGCGTTCCCTCGGAGAGTGGAGGGCCGCTCGGAGCACTCTGCCAAGCTGAGGGCTGCCTCCCGATTCGCCTGGATCATATAGTTCTGCAACAAACACGAATCAGCATCTAAAAGGCTGCTTGGTACGATGGGAAAGGCAGGCGATGGAATACTCTAAACACAACTGCTCATCTTCTTAATGAAACGCACCACTGGAGGGGGGTGGGGAGCAACAGAGAAATTTCATAATATTTTCAGAGACCATTGTGTAAAGACAGGTGAACAGATACTCATCTCGATCCAACATCTGTACTTAACAGATGCAACTGAAGACAAACAGGCAATAAATTATTTAAAAAAAATTTTAACCAAGATAAAAGAAAAGCAGGATAAACAGATGGTAAGATTTCTTCTGGGAATTTCTACTGTAAAAGTTTTCAATATTCTTACTGAAATCTTTCTGCCTCATTGGCAAGAAACTACCTCTGGATCCAGCTAGTGAGGTTTGAAAAACGAAGCCAAAAGTTCTCCAGAGCCCTTCTGCAGATGCAAAGTCGTTCGTTCTTTTTTTTTTTTTAAGTTTGATTTTTAAAAATCACCTATAGGTGACAGCCAATATTGTAACGTAAATTCCTTTTTCCTAATGCTTAGACCTTTAATATTCCTAAAACAGCACTGATCTTTTTCCAAAAACCCAATCAGAAAAGTGCCACTGCCTCCCTAGGTCCCACCACACCACAACTCGGTTTTGACCAAGGTCAGGCTCCACATTGAAACGTACCTAGCTATTTGCAGATTTCTGGTCAACCAACAGGGTACTACAACTTTGAAACAAGAGCTCTCTATAGCTCACTGTAAAAGAAGTCAGCTTAATTTTGGAAAAAAGAAGCTGGTGAGGGGCAAAAAACATAATCTAGAGAAGGTGCATGATTCATGGGGTAAAGCAATGACCCAGAAACGCAGAGGCTGAGCCCAGCATCAGGTTCCCTGCTAATTGGTCAGATGACTCTGGACCAGTCATCGTTTCTATGAGCTTTAGTTTCTTCACCTGCCAAACTGAGGTAAGAAAGAACCCAGAGAAAGAACTTTGCAAGTCTAAAGTGCAGTATAAACACTTATCAGTGACAACCCTGCTTTGTCAGCCGGAAGGCGTTGGCTGCAGTTCATGGGAACTCAGCACAGGAGTGACCGGCTGGCCCTGGACCCAGGAAATGAAGTCCGTCCTTCTAGCCAGTATCTCTGAAAAGCGTAACTCTCAAAGGAACAGACCTGAGTCACAAGAAGTAACATGAGAGCTGTAACTGCTGAGCCGAGCATAGATCTTCCAGGTCTGTACTGTCCCACTGGGGTCTTCTAATCACAGCTGCATACCTTAGAAACAGTATTAATCTTTTCAAATATAAAGATGCCCAAGGGCCTCATCTGTCCTTCAGAACCCCAGAATGCTAAGGTTCCTACAGATGTCACCTGTGCCTACACCGAGGATTATGGCAGAAGAGGGTGGGTACAATTGGAAGGATTTTATAGAAAGAGATTCAGTGGCAGTCCTACCTGTTGACAACTGTGTCCTGGAACAAGTCACTTCCTAAACTAACTTCAGCTCTTCCTTCCATCAAGCAAAAGGACTGGGTCAAAAGACTTGTAAGCTCAAATTTCTGTGTCAGATTCTGTTTTGGTTTTGTGTTTTTTTTTTTAATTTTATGACTGCACTGCAAGGCTTGTGGGATCTTAGTTCTCTGACCAGGGACTAAACTCGGGTCCATGGCAGTGAAAGTCCAAATCTTAACCACTGGTCCTCTAGGAAATTCCCAGATTCTATTTTAATTAACTCTATCACTATAGCCATATGATATTTAAGCCAGACTCAACAGAAAATCAAGGCAAGAAGGTCTTTTTTCTCCTTAGATTTTCAGTCCCCTGATAGGTCAGTTGGTAAAGAATCTGCCTGTAATGCAGAAGACCCCAGTTCAATTCCTAGGTCAGGGAAATCCCCTGAAGAAGGGATAGGCTACCCACTTCAGTATTCTTGGGCTTCCCCTTATGGCTCAGCTGGTAAAGAATCTGCCTGTAATGTAGGAGACCTGGATTGGATCCCTGGGTTTGGAAGATTCCCTGGGTTTGGAAGATTCCCTGGAGAAGGGAAAAGTTACTCACTCCAGTATTCTGGCCTAGAGAATTCCACTATACAGTCCATGCGGTTGCAAAGAGTTAGATAAGACTAAGCAACTTTCACTTTCACTTTTCCTTGTTTAACCATTTCAACTGACAGTATGGGTAGTTTCTGAATATCTTTAAATGGGAACCTAATTGGATGTGGCACAAATGACTGGTTCAAAATTGGGAAAGGAGTATGACAAGGCTGTATAGCATCACCCTGCTTATTAAACTTCTATGCAGAGTACATCATGTGAAATGCCAGGCTGGAGAAATCACAAGCTGGAACGAAGATCATCAGAAAAAATATCAACAACCTCAGACAGGCAGATGATACCACTCTAATGGCAGAAAGTGAACAGGAACTAAAGAGCCTCTTGAGGAGGGTTAATCAAGAGACTGAAAAAGCTGGCTTGAAATTCAACATTCATAAAACTAAGATCACAGTATCCAGTCCCATCACTTCATGGCCAATAGAAGGGGAAAACATGGAAGCAGTGGCAGACTTTATTTTCTTGGGCTTCAAAATCACTGTGGATGGTGACTGCACCCATGAAATTAAAAGAGACTTGCTCCTTGGAAGAAAAGCTATGACAAATATAGACAGCATATTAAAAAGCAGAGACATCACTTTGCCAGCAAAAGGCCATATCGTCAAAGCTATGGTTTTTCTAGTAGTCAAGTATGGATGTGAGAGTTGGACCATAAAGAAGGCTGAATGCCAATTGTGGTGCTGGAGAACTCTTGAGAGTCCCTTGGATTGCAAGGAGATCAAACCAGTCAATTCTAAAGAAAATCAACCCTGAATATTCACTGGAAAAGCTGTTGCTGAAGCTTCAATACTTTGGCCACCTGAGGCAAAAAGCCAACTTACTGGAAAAACTCTGATGTTGGGAAAGATTGAAGGCAAAAGGAGAAGGGGGCAGTGGAAGAAGAGAGGGTTAGATAGCATCACAAACTCAGTGGACATGATTTTGAGCAAACTCCGGGAGATAGTGGAGGACAGAGCCTGGCATGCTACAGTCCATGGGGTCCCAAGACTTGAACACTACTTAGTGACTGAACAACAACACATTGCAGGAGGGGAGCAGGGAGAAGCAGTCCTCTTCCATAATTCACCAGCAAGATTCGAGAAACTGCCCCTACTTGGAAAACTGTGGAGTGTTTATTTCCTCTCCTGCATTTCCCAACAGCCAATCTAAGGGTCTAAAGAAAGTCTTTAAAGAACAGGGGCTCATTTGTGATTACAAATGTATGCAGTATGGACATCTAACTCAGGGTAGGCGGTCAGGATGGAGCACTGGATCAAGCAAAGTATTAATATCTTGGTGATCCAGCAACCCTACAGCCAAACTCCTCAAGGACTACGAACAGCTGTAACACTGGCTCTGCCTGTTTCCCAGGGGGATAGAAAAATGCTGACCAAGTTATCAGAGATGGGAGAACCCCAGATGTCCCCTAATCCAGCCATTTTAATACTCAGAAAGGTTTTAACCTTTATGGCTGTATTCAAAGCCATAATTTTCTATATTTAAGTGTTCCATCCCCATTTCCTTCTTGAGAGGGTTTTCAAGATAAGGAGTGAGGAGTGGGTATATCCCAGGAGGAATTTGGTAAAATAAAAGAAGGTCACTTTGATGGGAAAACCCCTATTTTTCCCTCTCCTTTCATTCTAAAAACTAATTACAATGGCAACCTACTCTAGTATTCTTGTCTGGAGAACCCCATGAACAGAGAAGCCTGGCTGGAGGGTCATACGTTCACAAAGTGTCAAACAGAACTGAAGCAGCTTCCCATGCCAAATTAAGCACTGCATGTCCAAGTTGCCTCAAGGCTTCAACCCACTGTTCAGGCTGATGCCAGAGTTCAGCCAGTGAGACACTCAGCCTGGACTTTCCCAAAGGAACTCTGAGTTCCTAGAAAATGAACTTGAAACTCCCAAGAGATTCTTGGAACTGACCATTTCTATCCCACGATTATCTGAACTGAGAGCTGGCAGAGGTCCCTGGGAGCTTCCTGTCCTGTTTCAGATCTTCTCAAAAGCCCCCAGCTTTTGGTGAAAGGGCCTTGAGATCCTGTGAGGTCTAAGTTCTGAGGGTCCAATTTAAGGGCGTCATATTTCACCGCAGCAAGAGGCGTTGAACACCAAATAAGGGATTGGCATCCTCTTAGTTTTGATTTGAAGAGTTCTCCAGTTAAGTAATTGGGGCTTCCCAGGTGGCGTTAGTGGTAAAGAACTTGCCTGCCAATGCAGGAGACATAAGAGAGGTGGGTTCAGTCCTTGGCTGGGGAAGACCCCTAAAGGAGGGCATGGCAACCTACACCAGTATTCTTGTCTGGAGAATACCATGGACAGAAAAGCCTGGCCATCTACACTCCATAGGGTTGCAAGGAGTCAGACACTACTGAAGTGACTTAGCATGCATGCCAGTTAGGTGACTGGTTGAGAGGATGAAGAAGAAACCAGCTTCCCCCAGGTCTACTGTTCCAGTCTCAGGCTGCAGTGAGGACCTGTCTGAAAAGCTCATGGCTCACCTTGCATTGGTGTTTCCCCATAACCCACCATCTCTCATCCCTGAGTAGCCTCCAAACCATACAGCCCCCAAAGGCATCCTCCCATTTTGAGGTTGCTCTGCTGACTGTTTCCTTTCAAGTCATCTCTCACTATGATCAACAGTTCAAAGTTAAGACCTTATGAAAAGGCATTGCCTGTGTGATTCTATTTTCTAAATGCCACATGATTCTTGATACAGAGGTTGTTCTTGCAATTTAACAAATGTCTCAGCTGAGCTCAGTGGAGGGAATGGTACGGTCCTCAACAAATCAGGGAGCTCTCTTCTCAGCTCGAGGCAACATTTGGTTAGTTTTTGTTGGCTGCAAACTTCGAAACATGGAGTTGCTTTTCCTTACCTAGGCTGGGCTTTGGGGTACAGCACACCCATGGAATTCACGGTGGAATACAAAGGACAAGCATTTTCTTTTCCATTTGCTTGGAAAGGGAGGGGAGGAAGAAGAGAAAAGCCCAAAACCAGCTGATTAGTTTGAGTTTTACATAGCTGTGATCAAGGGAATGGATACAGATTTGGAAACTAAAGGGAATTCTGCTATCCAATTTCCCCCATATTTCTCCAGACTTTAACTTTTGTAAGCCCATGTGTGTGTTCTGCAGCAGGACTCTGAGAGGTCAGGGACCGAAACGAACAGCATTTAAACTCTCACTGGCTCTCTGGCTAGGAAAGGAGTCCAAGGCCTGCCAATTCAGCCTCGGGGATTATTTTGCTCTTTGTTTTCAAGTTTTTCTAAGTGGGCATAGTGTACTAGATGATTTTCTCCCTCTTCTGCTCTGCAAGTACAGATACACTTGTTCCCCTCTAGAAACCTGTGTGGCATTTTCAGCATTAATATTTGTAACCCCTGTTCCCTCCTTGACATGCTTCAATTCTGCCACTGGCAGGGTAGACAAAAACTAGAAACAAAATGCTACAATCGATTCCTCTCTCAGGGGTCCACTGAGTCTGAATTTAGACCTTACTACCTAGGCAGGCGTGTCCTTAAGTCTCTGTGGGCCTCATCTGTAACAGGGAGGTAACGAGAGTTCTGGACCTAATGAGTTAATGTATAAAAGCACACAGAAGTGCCTGGCATATCAGAAGGCAGAGGGGAAAATCCTCTTTTTTTTTTAAAGGAAGTAGTATGGAATCAGTGGAGAAGGCAATGGCACCCCACTCCAGCACTTTTGCCTGGAAAGTCCCATGGATGGAGGAGCCTAGTGGGCTGCAGTCCATGGGGTCGCTAAGAGTCAGACACGACTGAGCGACTTCACTTTCACTTTTCGCTTTCATGCATTGGAGAAGGAAATGGCAACCCACTCCAGTGCTCTTGCCTGGAGAATCCCAGGGACGGGGAGCCTGGTGGGCTGCCGTCTATGTATGGGGTCGCGCAGAGTCAGACACGACTGGAGCGACTTAGCAGCAGCAGCAGCAGCATGGAGTCAGGGCCACCCACATCGCCCAGCTGCAAGGGGCCCCACACACTGCAATCTGTGTGAATGGTACTCCCAACAATGGTATCATGAGGACTCTCCGGAGCAGGCTGGCTCAGAGCAGTGACTCTGGAGCCAGGCTGCTCATACATCCCTGAGGGGCCTCTTCTCAGCAGAATAACACTCAGTGAGCTATTCTGTCTTTCTGTGCGTCCATCTATCTCCTCATTTGTAAAATGAGGATTATCCCAAGATTATCATGTAAGATGAAAACCCTTGATACAAAAAAGTACTCAGAATGATGTCTGGTACTAAACACAGTGCCACACAAGCCTCAGCTGCTGCTTCTCGTCTCTGGGTTCTGAAGCCCCGGTGCCCTTTGTCTCTGGGGTGGGATTCCTTGCCCTGCCCCTAACGCCCACCTGGTCCTTTCAACCCCCAGCCAGGTCCCTGGTCCCAAATAGCAGAGCCGAGACCAGCATCCTGCTTCCTGTTGCCCTACTTACCTTCCTGCCAGCCTCCTCCCAGGCTGCCTACCTGCTTCATCTGGCCAGGCTGGCTGCTCCGTATGCTGAAGCTGGCAGGGACTCCCAGGCCACCTCGGCCTGACCACAACTCTACCCTTCAGCCACCCCCACCAAGCCCTGCATCTCTCCTGCGGGCCCCAGGATGCCCAGCATTGCATGGTGACCTTCCCAACGGCCTGGCCTCTTGCCAAACTAGAATTCCGACCTCCCTCACCCCCACCAGCCACTCTTAGGTTGCCCAAGCCTGTCACTATCACAGCTAAGAAAGGACACTGGTGAAAATCCTGTCACACATGCCATGACAGGTTCTTACCAAGGAATGCAAGAGGAGAGCAAGAAAGAGAAACAGAGAGAGAGGGATAAAAAGGCATGGACAGAAAACCCGAGAGACACTCAAAGGAAGAATGAATCTATGGACAGGTTTTCCTCCTTCCTGCCACTCTTGATGGCTCCAGGAAAAAATAGTACCTCATAATTCATAAAAGTGAGTGTACATATGGTAAAAAAAAAAAAAATCCCATGGACTATTCACTTGCAGAAAATGACAGATCCCTCCCCATGACTGACGCATTACTCAGAAATCTCTTGCTTTCTGAAATTTTCTTTTTAAAAAAAATGCCAATCTCTCGGCAAAAACACTCCACACAGCCACAATTTTTGTTAGTGTTACACAACTTTATTTTTCATGCTTCTGCCAAACTGGGCTGAGGAGACTAGGCCAGCTGGCTTTCTATACATCGTTCAACTCATACGATCGGTGTTAATTTAATCATTAGACTCAATTGCTGACTGCTCTGGACTACTTTAGACAATGGGAACTCAAAGATGAGCAAGATGCGACTGCACCTCCTGGGAGCCGCCTGGAAATCTTTTAAGACAAAGCAAACCAAGGAGATGGCTGCAATTAAAGCTCTCGCATTTGGAGAAGCTCTGATGAAAGGTGGAAAGGAATCTGAGCCCTTTATCTGCAAAGAAGCAGGAAATGTAGAAGGGAAGGATCAGTTTCACTCAGGGACTGGGGCCTAATGAATCAGTCACTAACTTACTACAGGGCCATGGGCAAACCATTTCCAAATGAGTCCTAATTTGCTATAAAGAGTAAACAGTTTACTTTCTTTAAGTTTAAATTTATGAAATGTTATATTTTTTTACTGCTTTTAGGTAGAAATTCAGGTTTTCCCTCTGGTGGGGGTTAGGGGGCACTTTTTCTCTTTGATTTGATAACATCTTTATTTTTTTTTCAGATCCATTCGGTCATCCAATAAACATCCATGAATTCTTACCGAGTACCTAATATCTCCTCCAAACAGAAACCAGATCATGTTGGCTCCTATTTGAGACCTTTTTAAGGTTTCCTATTGCCCTTAGGATGAAGTCTCAATCTTTAAGCTATCTAGCAGGGCCTCAGCGTTTCTTTCCTCACATCCCTGATTTTGCACCTCTGACTCCTTTCTCCCTCTACAGCCAGCCTCCTCTTCTTGGACACATCACACTCCCTCCCACCTGTGGGCTCTGTCTAGCCTGAGCCCTTTGCCTAAAACCCCATACCTCCTCCCCACCCCCACAAACCCCATGAACATGCATTTAGTGAGGCTGATGAATTCCTGTCTGTCTCCAGAATCTGAGTTCCGTGGAAAAGGGAATCAGGTAGCTTCTCATCAGTGACATGCCCATTGTCGAGCACACACACAGCTTCAAGTAGTGAACAATTCACCATGGGCCTGGACTCTTGGCTGCTTCTGCACTTTGGCTGCCAAAACAGTGTAGGAACTAACATCCACAACAACAAAAAGCTCACAAGAGGAAATGTGGGTACTTTTTTAGCTCTAAGGAAACCCAGAACATGAGCATCCCTAGAGGGTCCTCAACAGTCTTCAGACCCTGACTGGGAGACAGCGGTCCAGTTCAGTTTCAGATTCTTATCAGTTAATGACACAGAGATGTCGTTTTAACAATGCCCTTATTTCAAAGAAAACAATTTATATAATGTGTTGATGAAAAAAAAAAAACCTAGGGGGTGGGGGGCTGATGTAGAGAAGGTCCCATGATATTTCACACTTCACAACTCTGCACGTGATAGCCCCTCTGGGAAAATTTCATCCTCAACTTTTCCTAAGTAGTGAATTCATTTTCTTGAAGGTCCAATGTAAATGTCACCAAGACGTTCCCCAGCTCCCTCAGACAATCACACACTCCTTCTATACTTCCCCCTAGCCCTCTATTCTCCTAGATTTCTCCTAATGGGCCTACCACAGTGTGTGCCCGGCTCTTTGCGACCCCATGGACTGCAGTCCACCAGGTTCCTCTGTCCATGAGATTTTCCAGGCAAGGATACTGGAGTGGGTTGCCATTTCCTTCTCCAGGGGATCTTCCCAACCCAGGGATCGAACCCAGGTCTCCTGCACTGCAGGCAGATTCTTTACCCACACAGAACAGTGTATAATTCACCCAGCAGACCTATTTATTCTACAACACAATGAACAACTCGAGCAAGAACTTGCTCAGGACTTACTCGGCTCTGTACACCAAATGCTTTATTCCATAGAAGAGCCTCAATAAATACTGGATACAGAAAGTGAATTACAACCATGAAAAGAAGACCCACATTCTGAGCCCTGATGACACTGCCTCCATCATAATCCATGCCATCTGGTCCAGCAGACGTTTGAGATCTTAGAGGGACTCAACAGAGAAGAGAATGAGCCAGGAACCTGTTGAGGTCAATTTTAGAACTGCTGTAGATTTAGAAAACAAACCACAATGTAGAAAGGAGTGAGGAACTCAGGTGTGAGCTGGACTTGGGTCAATGGCAGAGGCTTTCCTTAGGTGGAATCTATGGGCAGAAAGGGGCTTCCCAGGTGGCTCAGTGGTTAAGAACCCGCCTACAACGCAGGAGATTTGGGTTCAATCCCTGGGTCAGAAAGAGCCCCTGGAGCAGAGCATGGCAACCCACCCACTCTAGTATTCTTGCCTGGAGAATTCCCTTGGACAGAGAAGCCTGGCAGGCTATAGTCCACAGAGTTGCAAAGAGTTGGACATGACTAAAGCAACTTGGCATGCACGCACAAGGGCAGAAAGGATACTGGTGTATAATGAGAGGATGGTAGCATTGGGGCCCTAGGGTGTTTCCCAAACACTCTAGAACATATTTTTGGAAAAACTCCTATTTCCCTTATTTCCTTATGGAAAAGAGCACCAGACTGTATACCCCTCAAAGGCAGGAGCTGTGTGTTATTCATCTTCATATACCCCTCTCTAAGCCAGTGCCTATCACAATAACTGGAAAATAGAAGTTCAATAACTACGCTGGGAAAAGCTGAATAAACTGGTATGATCCAGGTGACCCCCACAACAGAATATAGTCCTGAGTGGACCTTGTGTCTCAAGTTCTATCCATATCTCATGTTGTCTTAGACACCAAGCATCCTAGACTTTTCACAGGGAAGTGGGAAAATCTGACTAGCTCCAAAGTATGGCACTTAGAGCATCAACCCTCATTCTAGGTCCCATCTGAAGCTAGACCTAGAGCTGCTAGACTTGAGTAGGACTGTCTCAGGCAATGGACTGATCTTAAGTCTCAGGGTGACAGTATTTAGTTTCTGCATCCTAGTGAGCAGGAAGGGAGGAGGATGCTTTGCACACTGCTAGGCTTCGACTTCTCTAGTATTTTATGTGGCTGAGATGAGCAACAGCTCTAGATTCCATTCTCCATTTCTTCCTTTTAGCAATAAACCCAATTTCACCCTCAATTTTAGCAAGGCATATGACTCTCCAACTACACACTACATTTTACAGCCTCCCTTGCAGCTAGATATGACCCTGTTCTTGCCAACAGAGTGTGAGTGAAGCTGTGTGTTCAATTTACATCTCACATCCTTGAAAGGATACTGCCTGCCCAACATATACTCTCTTCCCCATTTCTTTGGATGCGGCACTGATGATCTAATTTCCAGCAGACAGAGGGACAAAGAAGAGTTATTAGGCTAAAGAAATTTGAGTCAGTAAATGACCTGTGAAGAGGGCTACTCTGGTGTCCTGGACTGCTCTCATGAACCGCTGGGTGAAAGAGAAAGGTGCTTACATCTATTTAGGCATATTTACCTAGGGATCATTTTGTTAAAGCAGCTTCTATTAACTAAAACAGCTATACGTAAGTAACTAAAATATGGAGATTATTAGAGCAAGAACGAGGCAATCTGAAAAAAAAATGTCCATAAGGTAGACACTGAACTCACAAAAAGGCCCCTCACTAGGTTGTGGCATGCCTGCTAATTCTTCTCTCACAAAATGTTGGCCAAACCAAGATGGTGGTTGGTCCGAGCAAACCCCCTCTCCACCTCCTCCACTGGCATTAAAAATAGACACTGTTATGTAACTATTTAGCTACAGTAAGTCTGTTTATTTTAAAATTAGGAACAAAAACAAAATGTTGATAAGCTAAAAACACATATAAATCGCCATTTTATACTACTTTATCAAGGCTAAAATCTTCAACTCAATTGAGTTTTTAAATTGAAGCAGACCATTACAAAGAGAAAAATATTCACCACACTTTTGGCGAAGTCTGTACGGATTGCCTCATGGAGATTTCAATATAATTTCTTAGTTCCTAATCTGTTTGGTCATTTCCTTTGCAGTCCTGGATGGAAAATTAGTTAGAGCACTAAGTCCAAAACCTTTCCCCAAGAGGCACAAATGGAAACAAACTGAGTTACTTGATCTAAATTCCAATTCTCAGAAGTGACTCTTGCATTAAATATTCAAGGAAAATAATAATCACTACCATAGCAAATAGTATAAATTTGGGGACAAATAATAAAAACAGTATACATTTGTATTGATAGAAAACAGAGGAGAATGTGGAAAAATTATCAATAATCCATTATATCTGTAGGCATGTTTCATAAATCCAAAAACATAAATAAATAAGCATATAGGCTGGTCACACCCATGGCTTTGCAAATTGTTTGGCAATGCATGTTTCTTAATAACAGAAAGTGATTTCACAAATGTTTAAGACTGATACACTGAAAATTAAAAACAATATTCAACTAAATATTTAGGTATTATGTATTTTACAGCACCCCACCTTACTGCATTTCTGATTTGTGAGGGTGGGTAAGCTATAAATATTAAATGACCCTCTAGCCTTGGATACCTTAGAAATCTATTTTCTTTTAAACTGGGAACGACAATAATAACAAATTTCAAAAACAGTAGTTTAAAAACAGAAAAATTATTTTTCATAGTCTCTCTAAGTTACTCTTTCAGTCATCAAATTAAATATCAAAACTACAAAATAATACATGAATAACTGGTTAATCTGGAAGTAATGTTAAATCATCATTCTCCAGAGGTTTCTTGGGCTCCTCTCACCATTTCAACCTCTGGATCACATGGACATTGTAGGGTAAGGAGTTAGAGAAGGCAAGTTCAGAAAAAGAACGAGATCAGCACTTTACAGGAACAGATCGCCTTTTCTGAGGCGAGAAGGGGCAGCAGTCAGATGAGTGAGCTGCTGCACTAACCCAAGAAAAGAGTAAGTATATATAGGCATATATGTGGAACTCTACTGTCTTAAGGGGGCCTGTTCTTCTCCAAGGTTTTTCGGAGTAGTTATCTTTCAAATAGCTGGGGCAAGGAATTCTGGAGATCAGCCAGAGGCTGGACTGGCTGGGAGCTGGGCAAATCAACCTTAATACCCATTTTTTCCCTTCGGGTGAGAGTTCCTTGTTTTGCATAGCATGGTGGGGAGGACCTGGAAGGGAGTTTAACTCCAGGCTATTTTGAGCCGTGTAACTTTCCTTCAGACATGAAGCAGGCATTTTAACATAATTTGGATATATTGACCTGTAGTGAAAGAAAAACTGTAGATACTAATAGTTCATTCCAGAAAACAAGGGGATTCATAAATACATTGGTATGAATCTCAGAGAAAGAACTACTAGCTGACATTAGAAAAAGAATATTATTAGTAAATGTTCAGATTTACCTAACTTAATGAAGAAATTGAGAGTTTTTCCCTGTCAGGTACCTTTAAAGCTTTCTGTTGAAAAACTGAACTAACAGACGATGTCAGGAAGATGGCCTGTGGACCTCAACTAATACAGTTTCACTTCTGATAAAGGTACCTACTAGAAAAGTAGGGCTTCCCTGGTGGCTCAGAGGTTAAAGCGTCTGCCTCCAACGCGGGAGAACAGGGTTCGATCCCTGGGTCGGGAAGATTCCCTGGCGAAGGAAATGGCAATCCACTACAGTATTCTTGCCTGGAGAATCCCATGGATGGAGAAGCCTAGTAGGTTACAGTCCAGGGGGTTGCAAAGAGTCGGACACGACTGAGCGACTTCACCTTCACCACCTTCACCTTCACTAGAAAAGTAAGACATGAACCAAAACAGTAACCCCGGAAATCATTATCCTATCTTCAGTCAAGCATTCAGTTACTAAGAAGAAGAAGAAGAGGTCCAGTAAGGAAAGGACTGACCAAGCTAGCCGCATAGCCAGCTGTTGCTGTGGTTCAGTCGCTAAGTCACATCCGACTTTTTGCGACCCCATGGACTGCAGCACACCAGAGTCTTCCCTTTCCTTTCACATTTAGCACTTGTTGGTTATATTTACTTCATTTAACCACAGAATGAACGAACGTAAGATAATCAGAGAGAGCTGAAGGGTTAGAAATCATGGGAAAGTTTCCTAATACACACAACTCTGAAACTAAAGAGAATAAAATATATTTTTCATAAAATATATTTTTCATTGTATTTGTTCTCCATCTACTCATCTACTGCCATCTCTGCTTCACAACATCTTTTCTCACTTTATCCTTACTTCATCCACTCATTACACTTTCCTCAAAATATATACTTATGACCCAGCTCCCTGCTGTTTCTTCTGCTTGAAACCAACTAAAGCATTTTTCTAGTGTACTGAAATTTTCTACAAGTCTTCCCTTTGCAAATCAACTCTCTTATGAGACTTTCCACTGCCAATTCTTCCACAAAATTTTTGTTTTCAAGGCATTTTCTGATGAGTATATTTATTTTTCTGACTATAAAATTAAAATATTTGTAAGTGGTATGGTAGAAAACTTGCAAAATTCAGAAAATTACAAAGATAAGAATAAAAATCTGGAGTTTTACTATGAAACATGCTAATACTTTGGTATCATTCTCTGTGTGTATTTTGTTTCACATTTAGAACATACTATATGTAAACTTTTGTGTTCTCTTAACTATAAAAGCACAAGAATTTCCTCAAATTACTAAAACCTCAGAAACATAATTTATTACAATTACATAATATTGCATCATATGAATATACTAGGCAGTTTTGCTCTTACAAATAATGTTGGGATTATATTAGTCTGTAATTCAGATTATTTTCTTTGGCTAGATAACAGATATTCTTGGGTCAAAGTGAATGAACATTTTAAGCCTCACATTCCCAAATGCTGTACAGAAAGAGTCTACCAATTTACATATTACTATTAATAGTTTGATATGAAGTCCTAGTTCTCAACCCTTTTCAGCAAAAGGATAATGGGGGACTTTATTATCTAATTTTTTAAATCTGTTAATTTGATTCACAAAAAGTGACATTTCACTGCTGCTTTAATTTGTACGTTTTGCTTATGAACATATATATATATATATATATATATAAATAATACTGCACTTTTTCATAAGCATGGCAAATTTACTGTCTCTGAATGAGGAATTCCTATATCCAAGTAACAGAGATTGTAATGTTCTTGGGCTTCCCATGTAGCTCAGTGGGAAAGAATCCACCTGCCAATGCAGGAGATGTGGGTTTGATCCCTGGGTTGGGAAGATTCCTTGGAGAAGGAAATGGCAACCCACTCCAGGATTCTTGCCTGGAAAATTCCATGGACAGAGGAGCCTGGCGGACTACAGTCCATGGGGCAGCCAAGAGTCATACATAACTGTGCACACACACACAGTCACCCAGTGATGTTCTTGTCAACAGTCATTTTTGGAAAGTCTTATGACCATGGCCTCTGAGGTAATGGCTCTCAACAATGGCAGAAAACCAGAATCACCTGTGGAGCTTTTTTTTTTTGCCATGCTACATAGCATGTGGGATCTTTCCTGACCAGGGATGGAACCCACGCCCCCTGCACTGATAGTGTAGAATCCTAGCCACTGAACTTCAAATAGAGCTCTTTTACAATCTGTTTACACTCTAGAAACTCAAACGCAGTAGATGGTCTACCACCTATATTTTCTAAAAATTCCAGTGTCATTTTAGTGGGCAATTGAATGAGAAGACCACCAGACTGAGACGGCAACAGTTACATATCACACCCACCAGGTGAATAAGCTACTGTATCCACTCCTTAGCCATAAGACGAAGAGCATAATGCTCTAAACTACCAGTTTAGTCTATGCTGCTTACCTTACATCCAGAAGGCAACTTAGGACCCTGTGAGATCTACTTTTACCAACACTGCCCCTACCTCAGTCCCATTTCTAAGAATGACCTCGTTTCACATGAAAAAGAAAGTAATCTAAATACTGATGTACCATTTGCTTACATACCCAGTACTTGGCAGAAGTATTTATACAGCAGATAGGATAAACATCTATTGTGAATTTCCAAAATGGCACCCTTTCCAACTTGAGGAGAGCCTCTGCCTGTAATCTATGGGCCAAGAATAAGTATCGATATTACTCATTGATTTCTGTTGATGTTTACCAAAATATGAGATCCAGCTAACTTTTAGACTCACTCACAATCCCAATTCATTTCTAAACAACCAATCTATACAACAGTCTATGGATATTGATACTGGTGGGCTTCCCTAGTGGCTCAGATGGTAAAGAAACTGCTTGCAATGCAGGAGATCCCAGTTCAGTCTCTGGGTCAGAAAGATTCCCCTGGAGAATGGCAACCCACTCCAGAGAATTCTGTGGATAGAGAAGCTTGATGGGCTGCAGTCCATGGGGCTGCAAAGAGTTGGACATGACTGAGTCATTCTCACACACTGATACTGGCATCATAGGACTTAGCCCACTCAGCACCCTGACATAACCTGGGCAAAGGAAGAGCTCTTATCTCAACCTCAGAGCTAGGCTAGCTGACACAACAATGAAGGGGAATATGAGGGGGTGAAAAAAGAAGTTCTGAGGTTAGAAGGAAAGGCTTCCTTCATATCAACTCTGGTAAATCCCATTTGACTGGAAAATATCAGCATTAGGAAACAGCCTGGGCCCAATCGGACTCTCCCAGCATTGTTAGGAGCCTAGACCCCTACTGTTATTGTTCAGTGTCCAAGTCATGTCCAATTCTTCACAGTCCCATGACTGCAGCACGCCAGGCTTCCCTGTGCCTCACCATCTCCTGGAGTTTGCCCAAGTTCATGGATCACTTCCTTGGTGAAGCAAAGGGGCTTGCATAAACCAATGAAACTATGAGCCATGTTGTGTGGGGCCACCAAAGATGGACAGGCCACAGTAGAGACTTCTGACCAAACATGATCCGCTGGAGGAGGGAATGGTAACCCACTCCAATATACTAGCTGTGAGAGCCCCACAAACTGTATAAAAACCCCTACACAGTTCAGTTCAGTCGCTCGGTCATGTCCACCTCTTTGCAACCCCATAAACCACAGCACACCAGGCCTCCCTGTCCAACACCAACTCCCGGAGTCCACCCAAATCCGTGTCCATTGAGTCAGTGATGCCATCCAACCATCTCATCCTCTCTTGTCTCCTTCTCTTCCTGCCCTCAATCTTTCCCAGCATCAGGGTATTTTCAAATGAGTCAGCTCTTCACATCAGATGGCCAAAGTACCAGAGTTTCAGCTTCAGCATCACTCCTTCCAAATGAACACCCAGGACTGATCTCCTTTAGGATGGACTGGTTGGATCTCCTTGCAGTCCAAGGGACTCTCAAGAATCTTCTCCAACACCACAGTTCAAAAGCATCAATTCTTTGGCGCTTAGCTTTCCTTATAGTCCAACTCTACTAGGGGTCACAAATTGAACAGCATAAGAATCTCTGCACAACTTACCTTAGAGATTATTTCCTTCCTCACAGGGGCTGAAAGTGGTCATCTCCTACCACCACAGAGAGACCATTCTGGAAGGACGAGATGGTAGGAGAAGACCAAGTTAAGTGCTCAGAACCAGTACTTAAACTGTTGAGTCAGAGCAGAGGAGTAAACTCATGTCCTTGACAAATCTGTAACTGGAAGAAGTCACTCCAATTTTCCAACAAGAAAAGAAAAGGAGAGAATTTCAAAATTAGGTAAAATATGAGTTCAAATGAATTCTTTTATCTGTTCCACAGATAAAGTCACCAATGTATCAGTATTACCACGCCAACTACCTTAGGCTCTTGGTACAAATTAATTGACAATGATGAATAGGCTATTTGAACTTCAAAAATTAAATCTTTATATGGCCATGAATATTCTTTATGGTTTATTACCACAGCTCAGGGGGTACTTCAATCTCTGGGCACAGTTGAGTTCACAGAAGCAAAGTGAACACTCTGTTTCATTCTGTTCATCTCTCTCCAGGGGCCTCTTTGCCAGGTTTTGGATTGTTTCTGCCATGGACAGCATCCTCAAAAAGCCTCAGGACAGAAAAGCTTGGAGGCTACTGGGCATAATAAGCTGTGATGATGCATCCAAAAGAAGGAGACTTTGTTGATGTTTTGAACTAGGTAAAAGAAAAAAAGCATTAACAAGCGCACCAAACTTGGTGACTGGAATTAGCAAACCAGGACACATATATTTAAGTGTAATTACAAGGTCACACGTTCACACCTAGGCATCTAGCTGTGTGTCACTGTAAATCACCACACCAGCACTTTCCTTTCCCTTCATTTTTTTTTTTCTTTTTTCTAAATTTAGTGCCATTACAAATGCTGTTAACTCAGATAATTCTTGGTACCTATGCACAAAGGAAATGAATCACAGTTTCAGTGAGATCCACCAACTTAAATGTCTTCTTTTTGTACATTTCCATTTCCAATGACAACACTCCAGTCACTATGCATCATTTTCTGGTGTTCACCCTTGAGGATTTATACATCTGCATAAAGCTGTGTGAAAGATGTCTTTACATATATTTACTAGATTGTACCTCTCCTTTTGAAAATTTGATTCCATGAAATAATTTTCATATTCCCTTCTAATTACCAAATGAAATACATTTTTAAAAAAAATCTTAAGTTTGAGAAAAATATACCCTGTTAAAACAATCTAGAAATCAAAGTAAAGTAAAATCTTCTTGGGAAGTTGTTAGACGGTGATTGCCTGTAAATTTTTTTTCCCCAAAAGTCAAAGCAAACAACAATAGCAAAGGGATAGACAAACTAGGAGTAAACCTCTAAATGTGTCTTACAATTACTCACATTCGCTTGCTCCTTGGAAGAAGAAAAGCTATGGCAAACATGGACAGCATAGTAAAAAGCAGAGATATCACTTTGCTGACAAAGGTCCATAAAGTCAAAGCTATGGTTTTTCCAGTAGTCATGTTACGGATGTGTGAGTTGGACCATAAAGAAGGCTGAGAGCTGAAGATTTGATGCTTTCAAACTGTGGTGCTGGAGAAGACTCTTGAGAGTCCCTTGGACAGCAAGGAGATCAAACTAGTCAATCCTAAAGGAAATCAACCCTAGTCAATACTAAAGGAATATTCATTGGAATGACTGATGCTGAAGGTGAAGCTCCAATACTTTGGCCACCTGATGAGAAGAGCTGACTCACTGGAAAAGACCCTGATGCTGGGAAAGACTGAGGGCAGGAGGAGAAGGGAGTAACAGTGGATGAGATGGTTGGATGGCACTACCAACTCAATGGACATGAATTTGAGCAAACTCAGAGAGATAGTGAAGGAAAGGGAAGCCTGGTGTGCTACAGTCCATGGGGTCTCAAAGATTTGAACATGACTTAGCAACTGAACAACAACAACTTGCTGTCTGGCCCAGTCAAGCTCACCAGACCTTAAACACCTTCAATTTTATCTTACACATCAGCCTTTTTTATGCTCACTTAACCCACGTCCTGGTGGAATCTAGAAACCTCTACTCTATATCAGAGTGGATAAACAGTCCAATTCCTTAAAAGAAAAAAAAAGTAAAAATTACACAGCTGCAGCCTGATGACCTCTATGATTTCTCAATGCCACTGTTTATGTCAGCTCAGGGTGCTATAACAACATATACCATACTCTGGGTAGCTTAAACAACAGACCTTTCTCTCTCACAGATCTGGAGGCTGAGAAGTCCGAGATCAGGGTGCCAGCAGCTCTGCTGTCTGGCAACAGCCCTCCCCATGTTTACACACAATCGCCTTCCTGCAACATCCTCACATGGCAGACTCTACCCTCATGGCCTCATGTAAATCTGAAATGACGTGAAAGTCGCTCAGTCCTCTCTGACTTCGCGATCCCATGAACTGTAGCCTGCTAGGCTCCTCTGTCCATGGAATTCTCCAGGCAAGAGTACTGGAGTGGGTTGCCAATTCCTTCTCCAGGGTATCTTCCTGACCCAGGGATTGAATCCAGGTCTCCTGCATTGCAGGCAGATTCTTCACCAATTGAGCCACCAGGGAAGCCTAAGCATATAAACCTAATAACCTCCCAAAGACTGCACTGCCAAACACCATCACATTGCCAATTAGGGCTTCAACACAGGAACTTGGAGGGGAGATGGAAACCTTCAGCCCATAAATACTCACCAGCACTCCTTCTGTATCTTTTCTCCATTTCCTCCTCTCTCCACACAAATCTTCATCAATCTAAAATTCCTTCCTCATCCCTCTTCTCTTAACCATGAACAGATGATCTCACGTCCCTACTTCCGTGGGGGTGAACAAAGCGAGGTCCCCTCAATTTCCTGCTGCATCTCACAAATTAGACCTCCTTCCATCCCATTTCAGTGGAAAGGGTATCTGACCTCCTTCTAAGGTTGATCTCGTCCCCGGTGCTCAAAACCCAGCTAGAGCTGAAATCTAAGGTGGGCCAGAGAGAGGTGGCATGAGGTCCCAGAAGTGCCATCTCCACGCTCCACGCTCTATGTGAGCGTACGATTCTCCATGCAGTGAGGCAAGCTACACTTCACTATTTTTAGAAAGAACTCTTCTATTTGTCCCATTTCCTAAGGATCTTAATTAATAATGGTGCACATTCAGTTCCTGTATTATTAGTTTATCGTTCAAGTAATTAAGGATGAAATGTAAGGGCAACTATGGCTTTAGGGGGTTGTTAGCTACATAATATGGAGAGAAAGACATGTAATAACCACTGGTGGGCACCACTAAGTGGATCCCTACTCTGGAGGGTTTTTACTTACCAATACAAAGTTCTAGTTTTTCCTGTAAACAGCACAACTGTTTCACAAGTCATTAGGAGAATTCCGGACAGCTGTGAATGCAAAAGGGTACCTTGGGGAGTCAATTTAAGTTTCCTAGAAGGCTGTGGTGGAGAAGGCAATGGCAGCCCACTCCACTGTTCTTGCCTGGAGAATCATAGGGACGGGGGAGCCTGGTGGGCTGCTGTCTATGGGGTCACACAGAGTCGGACACGACTGAAGCGACTTAGCAGCAGCAGCAGAAGGCTGTGGCCAGACTAATTACTGTGTAAATCAAGGATGCAACTCTTAGGCCTATTTCTTCCCTTATTCCAACCAAGATTCATTCTATCACCCCCAAGAAAATGGTGATGCTGTGAACACTTAGTGGATGCAAGTTGAGCATTTCATACCCTTTGACTGACTTCTCCGCCCTCAAAATCAAGGTCAGGCCACATCACTAAACAGGCTTTGGAAATATTCCACTTCCTAAATTGCAAACAGTTTTGCAAGCAGCACAAACAGAAAACTTCAGTTCCAGGCACTGTCAAAATGACACCTTTATAAGCTTCCAAATTCAGTAATTACTGTTTTCCTTACGCCCACTGACAGGCCTCAAATTGAGGCCTGTTCTCACAAGGTTCTCAGCTCTGGTACCTTTTTGGGAGGTGTGGGAAGAAAGGACAAGAAAATATCTTGGGTAAGGTCAGGGTCAGAGATGTGAACCATGTTTTCACTATCAAGGCTTTGTCCACAAATTTCCTTTTGTTAGAAAATACATATTAAAAAAAAATTATTTTGGCTGCATCAGATCTTTGTTGCAGCATGTGGGATCTTAGTTTCCTGACCAGGGATTGAGCCCACACCCCCTGCATTGGAAGATGGATTCTTAGCCACTGGGCCATCAGGAAAGTCCCAAGAAACACATTTTTGATCACTCACTATATCTAGAAACACTTCTTGAGACAAAGTAATTTGTGGATACTGTTTTTGTTTGACCCAGGAAGCCCAGACCTACTTTCAGAGACAGGAAATAGGAACCTGGGGCCCGGAGAGACAATATTCACAGGAGCCGATGAAAGTTGAGTCGGACCAGAAGGAATACCGGGTGAAAGTGACAAAGCAAGGGTGAAACAACACAGCAGTGAGAAATCTGTGGGCCAGGGGTGACAAACAAACTGAGGTGCCAAGTAAGTAACTAGAAAAGGAGGCTAGTTCCAGAGGCCAATTCTATTAACTCAGGAGCATAGGCCAAGACCGCTTTAAAAGCTGAAGGGGTTAAACATAAAGAAATGCATTTAGAGAAAATCAGTCCCATGTGTCTAATATCTTCATACTGAGGTTTAAATTTTACTATCTGTGATCAGGAAGCAAGTCTCTATTCTACAGGATGCTTCACAGTTGCCTTCAGCAAGCGATATCGCCTGCCCGGCCTACATCTAATACATCCATCACTGAGGCCAGGTCCCTTCTGGCCCACTGATTGTTAACCAGCCTTGCAAATTCTTTCCAACACTTTTGTTCCCAAGCAAAGAGAGAAAACAGACTTAGCCTTGAGGCCCATGCACTGATCAGAGCAGGAATTAAATTTGCAGAAACTCTGGTTTTTAAGTTTTTCAGAAGTTCATACTCAACAAGACATAGTCCAAATTCTTTTGGCCTGCTGAGTAACTCTAAAAGGCTGGTAGGCATGACTGCCAACATAAGTACCAATATGACTTGTTACCTCAGATACACACCAGGAGTGTTCTTGTCCTTTGGATAACACAAGTCAAAATGTACCCTCCAAAACTCCCCCAGGCATGAAAATAATCCACAAGGTCAATGCAGCTGTTAGGTCAAATGAAGAAATCGCATATGTGAACTGTTTGAGTGTAAGATGTGAGGCCTCTAGTTGTTCAGTTGTGTGCTTCTACCATAAAAAACAAACAAACAAACAAACAAAAACTTAGTACATTAGGTTTGATAAGCATTAACAAAAAAGAAAAAATAATCAGGTACTAAATTTATAGATAAAATGATTCAAAGCATAATACCCCTAACAGAGATGTTTCAATAAGTCTGTTTGTCACTTGGAGGGCTGTGGAGCCTGGCAATACTGCCTGGCACGTGGGCCTCACATTGGAACACGGCCCACCAGTACCTGTTAGAGCTCTCAGTTGCTCCTGAGATAAAGTAAAGTTTTCCTTGGCCAGGTTTACTTAAACATTTACTGCAGCTCCTCAAACAGCTATCATTCTACCGGACTGTTTGCATACGCAAACAAGTTCAAAGCAGTTCAAAGTCTGCAAAGAAAGCAATCTGCTTTTGGATGAACAGTTGGAGCAAGTCTGTAACGAAGAAGAAAGATTGTCTGCTGGTTTGTTGTTTTTCTCGTACAACCATGCAAACAGTGATTCCAGCCATGGTGATCCTACAGACAGTTTACCTGGATTCAAGGAAGGCACAGCTAATGGTAAACATTAGGATGCAAGTTCTGAAAATCCATGTGACTGCAGTCATCATACCACTAGCCAGCTTAAATGGAGCCTGAACAGTACAACCAGAGCGTCTGATTGTGTACTCACTCACTGTATAAGACTCCAACTCAAGAAATGCAAGGCTGGACTTCCCCTCTGTGTCAGTTTGGCTGTGAGTGTCAAGACCCCCATCAATCGTCCAGACAACCCAAGATTAATGGAGTAAGAACCCCTCGAGATGTAAAATGATTCAGGGAATGGGAGTAGAGAGTTCCAAAGCTAATGTGGATGCTGGGTCAACCTACAACTTGCCAAGTGACCTTATTTAATCCTTCTGGCTTTCAGTTTTTTCCATTTGCAAGCTGAAAAAGTGAGTGACTCAAAAATAAACAGCCCAGTATCCACTCCCTCCCCAAAGGATTTTATGTTTCTTTCCAGTTGGGACCTGAGTAAACCTGCCATTCCTTTCTACTACTAAGGAATACGGAAGCCAAAAAACAGGTTCTTGTTTTCTTTTGCTTGATTGCCTCCCTTCTGAATGCCATTTCCAAGACTGAAAATCCAAATATTTCACCTGGGAAGATGAAGAAAAGAAGAGAGAGATGAAGTCATAGGAAGTGTCATCACAGGCAAGCAGGCACGAGAAAGGCTCAAGGAAAGCTCTGATTCCCAGACTCGCAGCTGCCACCTGTTGGCATTTAAGAAAAAAGGTTGGTACGTCCACTGTAGAGATCAATACAGAGAGTCCTTAAAAAAAGAAAATCTCTTAATTACCATAGGATCCAGCAATCCCACTCCTGGGCATATATCTGAAGAAAATCATAATACAGAAAGATACATGTACCCCAGTACTCACTGCAACACTATTTACAATAACCAGGACAGGGAAGCAACCTAAATGTCCATCAACAGAAAGATAAAGAAGATGTGGTACATACACGTGGACTATTACTCAGCTATTAAAAAAGAATTAAATAATGGCATTGGCAGTAGCATGGAAAGACCCAGAGATTACCATACTAAGTGAAATAAGTAGAGAAAGGCAAATATCATAAGATATCACTTATGTATGGAACCTAATTTTTAAAAAGATATAAATAAACTTATTTACAAAACTTATATAAAGAAACAAACTTAACAGATATCGGGGGAAAAAAACTTACAGTTACCAAAGGGGAAACATCAGAGGAAGGTATAAATCAGCTATACTCCAGTAAAGTTAAAATTTTTAAAAATTACACACATGTAGTCCCTAGAGACGAGGCGGGCTGATGGTCCTATAAATATACATCACAGGGAATAAGGCCAAGGGATCTTTAAATTTCGGCTTCCCAGGTGGCTCAGTGGTAAAGAATCCCCCTGCCAATGCAGGAGACTTGGATTTGATCCCTGGGTTGGGAAGACCCCTTGGAGGAGGAAATGGCAACTCACTCCAGTATTCTTGCCTGGAGAATCTTATGGACAGAGGAGCCTGGCGGGCTACAGTTCAAGAGGTCATAAAGAATCAGACATGACTGAGTACACACACACGTTTTTTAATTTCACCATGAAAAATAAAATATTTATGTTCTGTAGTGGGCTGAATCGTGCCCCTAGAAAAGATACATCCACATCCAAATTCCTGGATCCACTAGTTGCAACCTCACTTGGAAAAAGGATCTTTGCAAATGCAATGAAGTTAAGGTTATTGATATAATATCACCCTGAATCATCTGGGTAGGCCCTAAATCCAGTGACAGGCGTCCTTCTAGGAGACAGACAAGAAGACCCACAGACACAGAGGAAAAGGTGATGTGAAGATGGAGACAGAAATTGGAACGATGTAATCATAAGCCAGGGAATGCCAAGAGCCACCAGAAGCTGGAAGACGCAAGGGACAGAATCTCCCCTAGAGACTCAGAGGAAGGTGACCGTACTGACAGCTTGACTTTGGACTTCTGACCTCCAGATCTATGAGAAAACAAGTCTGTTGGTTTACGCCACCAAGTTTGTGACAATTTGTTACAGTAGCCACAGGAAACTAATACACTCCATCCGTCTGCAATCGAACTCCTAAATTAACCCTGTATTAGTACACTGAACTGTCAGAGCCATCATGTGAGAATACTCCTCAATGGTTTGCAGCTGTTACACTGGCACAGGGAACAACCGCTGCCTAAAGATCCCTAAGTCCATTCTGTCTTCGAGAAATGAATGTTTATGGAGTTGCTGAAATTAAGTCAGAACCTATGTGATAAATGGAAAGAGAATGTACTCTGGTATCTCCAAACCTGGTTTTGTATCCTGACTCTGCCATGTATTATCCATAGGAACTTTTAATAAATCTCAGTTTCTCTGACCCTCAGCTGTCTTGTTTGCAAAATGGGAATAAAAGTACCCATACCTCACAGCGCTATTAAAAGGCTCCAGACGTGAAAGTTGTGTGCACTGCATAGAAAATGACAGTGCCTGCTACCCGCCTCTCACTGCTTCCTCTCCCCTCTGAAAACAGGTAAGCGGAGGTACTGAGCAATCCATCTAAGAGAATCAGCCACGGAGACGGCTAAGAACTGGCCACTCGTGCCAAATCTGGATCAGAATGTTGCTTTATTTAGTACACTTAACCTGAGAAGGTCGATTTGTCGAGTAGGCCTCTCCTCTGAATTCCTGTGCTATCTAGCAGAATTGTGAGATTCGACTTGTAAGTGAGCAGCCAGGCTTCCTGTTGGGTGTATGAGCGGGGCAGCCAGCAAGTCACCAACCCCGTCCACCAAAGTGGGACTCAATTGGCAAGCCTCACTCCCCCTAAACTCAGTTACCTCTGCTTCTCTCTGTTGCCTCTGTTGCCAATGCTCTCTCTCACCCCAAGACAGTGCCCTAAATTTATTTATAGAACTGTTCTTGCATCTCTAGTCTGAAAATACAAACTGCCACCAGCTCCTGGGCACGGAGGAAGCAGGTGCAAACAGAGTGTCTTAATTAATTACCCTAATAATCAATCACGCCAACGCCTCCTCCAGACTTCCACTAGATGGCGCCATGGCGTTTCTTCCCAGCTCCAGGGAAAAGAATGGCACTCCCCTCAAGCAGCAGGCCAGGTCGGATCCTTTTGAATTTTCTACTCTGCCTTTTAAAATCCAATCTCATCAGCTGGTATCTTCCCAAAAGCCTCAAATTTTCTTATCAGATGATTGTACCCCTTCTTGTCTGCCAGGTCTGTTATGGATTTTTTTCTGCAACTATTTGGGGGAAATCATTTCAATGAGATTGTGGGAAACAAATGTCATGTCATTCCATCATCTTGACAAAAGCTCACCTATTTTAAAAACGCATTCAGTTCAGTTCAGTCACTCAGTCGTGTTCCGACTCTTTGCGACCCCATGAATCGCAGCACGCCAGGCCTCCCTGTCCATCACCAACTCCCCGAGTTCACTCAGACTCACGTCCATCGAGTCAGTGATGCCATTCAGCCATCTCATCCTCTGTCGTCCCCTTTTCCTCCTGCTCGCAATCCCCCCAGCATCAGCATCTTTTCCAAAATGCATTAGCCAAAGGGAAAACAAGCACTAGTCTGCTCCTCTCCCCTTGCCTAAGTTACTGAACTGAAATCTGCACAGGCGAGTTCTAATAGGTGGGCAGTTTCTTAGAGCTCCTCAGGTAACTGTGATTCTGATGCACAGCGAGAGCTAAGAGCATTAAACCTCTTGGTATAATTAAGGCAGTGTGTGCAATACAAAATAAATCAGCAGCAGCCACTTCATTTTGTTTAGGTACCAGGCTGTGCCACCCTAAAAGTTAATTGAAAATTACCCGACCAACTCCAGGACATAACTAGTACTTTGCAACCTCAACCCTCTTTCAGTGGGTGCTCTGTTAAATAACATGCTTGGTGGGGAATGTCTAGCTAGGATTCTATCCCATATTCATTTCTTTGTATGTGCCCTCAATCATCACACTTACCACCTCCCTTACCTCTAAAGAGCATTAATTCAAGGAATTTAAAAGCAATTTAAACAAATCTGGGTGACTGAAATGGACTACATAATGTTATATCAAATCACTGTATCATCAAACCCATTGCTTTTTCCTGGAGATGTAACAAGAGTATGGTCTTAGTCCACTCCAGCTGCTATAACAAAATAACAGACTGGGTGGCTCAAACAGCAAGCATTTACTTTTTACAGTTCAGAAAGCTGGAAGTCCCAGATCAGGGTGCCAGCCTATTGAGTTCTGGCGGTGCTATTTCTTGGGCTTCCCTGGTGGCTCAGTGGTAAAGAATCCTCCTGCAATGCAGGAGACACAGGAGACTTGGGTTCGACCCCTGGGTCAGGAAGATCCCTGGAGGAGGAAATGGCAACCCACTCCAGTATTATTGCCTGAGAAATCCCATGGACAGAAGAGCCTGGTGGGCTACAGTCCATGGGGTCTCAGAGAGTCAGACATGGCTATGCACGCACGATGCTCTCCCTGGCTTGGACACAGACACCTTCTTGCTGAACCTGCACATGGCTGGGAGAGAGTTTCTCTCACGTCCCTTCTCGTTAGGGACTAACGCCACCATGAGGGCTCCATCCTCATGATCTAATCACCTGCCAAAGACTCCAAATATCTTCACATTGGGGGTAGGGCTTCAATATGAATTGGTTGGGGGAGGGACACAAACATTCAGTCCATACCAAATATTACCCTCTTACTTGATCTTTCCTCCCAGTCACACGTTACACTGAACCCAAATCTTCCGCAATGATGTTCCCTTATGCCAGCAAAATGGGTTTTTCCAGCTTATATCCACTCCACTGTAGTCTGCTTTTGAGCAGTATTACCACTTTCATGGCTTCATCACATCTATACGTCCAGATTCAGCTCCCTCTGAAATCACAGACGAGTCTACGTAGATGCATGCATGCATGCTCAGTCCTGTCCAACTTTTTTGACCCCATGAACTGTAACCCAGAAGGTTCCTCTGTCCATGGGATTTTCCAGACAAGAATACTGAAGTGGGTTGCCATTTCCTTCACCAGGGAATCTTCCAGACCCAGGGACTGAACCCACATCTCCTGTATCTCTTTGCATTAGCAGGTAGGTGCTTTACCACTGAGCCCCCAGGGAAGCCTGAGTCTTCCTGGAGTGATGGCTAAATCTGGTAGTTCAGCATTCTAGAATCTATACCATCCCATATTAGCACTGTGACTTTACCACTCTGAACCCAGTTTTCTCATCTGTAAAATGGGACTAACGATACTTTCCTCACAGGGTGGCTGCAGACTAAGTGGATTAGTACTGATGACGGGCTTAGAACAATAACCGAAACATGATTTCCTTCCAACACATGTTATCTGTTGCTATTGCTATTGGGCGGCTCCACCTGGAAGCATCTTGGACACCAGAAACTCAGTGTATCTATAACTGAATTCATTATTTGCTTCCAGCCTATTCCACTCTTGAATCCCTTTCTCAGTAAACAGCATCACTGAGCAGATACATGCACCCCAGTGTTCACTCCAGTACCGTTTACAATAGCCAGGACTGGTGTCCATCAACAGGACTAAGTGTCCATCAACAGAGCAATGGATAACGAAGATGCAACATATACATATGTACATTGCAATATTACTCAGCCACAAAAAAGAACGAAATAATGCCACTTGCAGTGACATGGGTGGACCTAGAGATTGTCGCACTGAGTGAAGCAAGTCAGACAAAGAGAGATAGCATAAGATATCACTTATAAGTGGAATCGAAAAAGCAAGAGAGCTCCAGAAAAAAATACCTATTTCTGCTTTATTGACTATGCCAAAGCCTTTGACTGTGTGGATCACAACAAACTGGAAAATTCTGAAAGAGATGGGAATACCAGACCACCTGACCTGCTTCTTGAGAAACCTATATGCAGGTCAGGAAGCAACAGTTAGAACTAGACATGGAACAGACTGGTTCCAAATAGGAAAAGGGGTACATCAAGGCTGTATATTGTCACCCTGCTTATTTAACTTCTATGCAGAGCACATCATGAGAAACGGTGGGCTGGAAGAAGCACAAGCTGGAATCCAGATTGCCGGGAGAAATATCAATAACCTCAGATATGCAGATGACACCACCCTTATGGCAGAAAGTGAAGAGGAGCTAAAAAGCCTCTTGATGAAAGTGAAAGAGGAGAGTGAAAAAGTTGGCTTAAAGCTCAACATTCAGAAAACGAAGACCATGGCATCTGGTCCCATCTCTCCATGGGAAATAGATGGGGAAACAGTGGAAACAGTGCCAGACTTTATTTTGGGGGGCTCCAGAATCACTGCAGATGGTGACTGCAGCCATGAAATTAAAAGACGCTTACTCCTTAGAAGGAAAGTTACGACCAACCTAGATGGCATATTAAAAATTAGAGACATTCCTTTGCTGACTAAGGTCCATCTAGTCAAGGCTATGGTTTTTCCTGTGGTCATGTATGGATGTGAAGGTTGGACTGTGAAGAAAGCTGAGCACCGAAGAACTGATGCTTTTGAACTGTGGTGTTGGAGAAGACTCTTGAGAGTCCCTGGAACTGCAAGGAGATCCAACCAGTCCATTCTGAAGGAGATCAGTCCTGGGTGTCCTTTGAAAGGAATGATGTTGAAGCTGAAACTCCAGTACCTTGGCCACCTCATGGGAAGAGTTGACTCACTGGAAAGACTCTGATGCTGGGAGGGATTGGGGGCAGGAGGAGAAGGGGACGACAGAGGATGAGATGGCTGGATGGCATCACGGACTCAATGGACGTGAGTCTGAGTTGGTGATGGACAGGGAGGCCTGGCGTGCTGCGATTCATGGGGTCGCAAAGAGTCAGACTCTGCTGAGCCACTGAACTGAACTGGTAAGTGGGATCTAAAAAAGGGACACAAACGAACACATCTGACAACATAGAAATAGAGTTACAGATGCAGGAAACAAACTTGTGGTTACGGGTGGGAAAGGGAGGGCAAACTGGGAGATTGGGATTGACACACATGCACTACTGTATATAAGATATAACTAATAAGGAGCTACCATAGCACAGGGAAGTTTACTCAATACTCTGTCATGGCCTACATGGGGAAAGAACCTAAAAGAGTGGATATATCTGTGTGTATAACTCCTTCATTTTACTGCACACCTGAAACTAACACTACTATAAATCAACTATACGCCAATAAAAATTAAAAAAAAAAAAACCTACAGCATCACTGTTGACCTAATCACCCTAGCGAGACACATGCTTCCCCACACTGACTCCACAGACTCCACATCCTGCCCACTCCTCCTCAGTGTCCTCTTGGCAACAGCGCTCAGCCGGACGCCCCACTCCAGCGAGCTCGTGTCCCCGCTGGTGAAGCGGCCTTTGCTTCACCAGAACTGGAAGCAACCTCAGTGACCATCAACAGAGGAATGGATAAGGAAGGTGCAGCATATACACAGGTACACTGAAGTATTAGCCATAGGAAAGAACGATGGTGGGGCTGGTGTCTGAGGCCCCCACCGCCTCCTCCTCTCTCTCTGCCCGTGGTCTCCTGTCTCGCTTACAGATAATTTACTGAAGAATAACAGCTCAGGCTCCTCTCATATTTACTTCACACCAGGTAGCATCCTGGGCTTCCCTGCTGCCTCAATGATAAAGAATCCCCCTGCAATTTAGGAGGTGAGAGTTCAGTCCCTGGGTCAGGAAGATGCCCTGGAGAAGGAAATGGCAACCCCATCCTGTATTCTCGCCTGGGAAAATCCCATGGCCAGAGGAGCCTGGTGATCTACAGTCCATGGGATCACAGAATCAGACACGACTGAGCCACTCAACGATAGCAACGAGGTACCATTCTAAGCACTCTGCACACCGTATCTCACTGAATCTTAATAACAACCCCATGAAGTAAGTACATTCTGGTTTCTGTTTTACAGATTGAGAGGCTGAGCTGCCAAAGGTCACAGTCAGTAACTGGCAGTTAGAATTCAAACCCAGGAAATTGGGCCCAGAGTGCACAGCCTTGATCACTACCGCCTCTGCCTCTCAGCACCCTAGGCCGGGCCCAGGGCTGGTGCCCAGGGAGACAGAGGATGGGCAGCAAGAAGGGGGCCCAAGACCCATTTCCTGTCCTCCTGAAATTTTCTCTTTTAAAAAATTTAATTTTTGCATTTTTAAAGGTTACTTTCCACTTACAGCTATTACAAATATTGGCTGTCTTCCCCATGTTGTACAATATATCCTTGAGCCTATCTTACACCCAAGTTTGTACCTCCTACTCCCCATATGTTGCCCCAACCCCCCGCCCCCTGACGCTTTTAACCACTGGTTTGTTCCGTGTACCTGTGGGTCTGCTTCTTTTATGTTATATTCACTAGTTTGTTGGCTCTTTTTAGATTCCACATATAAGCGATATCATACAGTATTGCTCTTTCTCTAACTCATTTCACTTAACATATTGCCCTCCAAGTATACCCAGGTTGCTGCAAATCCTGCCCTCCTGAAGCTTACACTCAGTTGGGAAGATGAAATGTGTATGGTCCTGAACGAACCCACCATCTGGAAAGACAGGGGTCACTCAGTTAAAAAGTGAGTCCTACTGGTATAAATACTTCTGCAGGATGAAGTTTACTTCAGGCCAGAATTTGAAGGGAAGAGTCTGGGAAACGTGGCTCCGCTGGGTTGCTGAATAGAAGGTAAGTTAATGTGAAGGGTCAGTGGGGACTTTTCAAGTCAGGTCAAAGACAATGCAAAAGATACCAGGGAGATTTATGAGAGATAGCTTTAGAAAATTGGCTTTGCCCTCCTGCCAGGCAGAGCCCTAAAGATGCTGACATTGACAAGCCCTCCAAGGAGTGGTCCATGGCACGCCAAAGCTTTCACGTGCCATGAGCTACTGAAAGGGGGTTCCTGTCATGGTCTGTCCCTTACCTGCTTCAGACATACACATGCCTGTACTTTCGCTACCTACAGGAATCAGGAATCTTTATAAACAAAACTGTTTCAAAGTCTACAAGTGGCTGACTTACAATGCAGCAATTTTTTAATAGTTTATTTATTACTTTTGGCTGTTCTGGGTCTTTGTTGCTGCATGCTGGCTTTGTCTAGTTGCAGTGAGCTGGGGCTACTCCCTGTGGCAGTGCATGGGTTTCTCGTCGTGGTGGCTTCTCTTGTTGTGAATCAAAGGCTCTAGTGTCGGGGGCTTCAGTAATTGTGACACGTGGGCTCAGTAGTTGCAGTTCTGGAGCTCTAGAGCCCAGGCTCAGTATTTGTGGCACTTGGGCTTAGTTGCTCTTCAATATGTGGGATCTTCCTGGACCAGGGATTTAACCCGTGTCTCCTGCATTAGCAGGCAGATTCTTTATCACTGAGACATCAGGGAAGCCCAGCAATATTTTTACAGTGAAGATTTTTTTTTTTGGCTTCTCCCTCCACTCCTTGCTTAAAAACAAACACCACACAAAAATGATGGCACTTCGTGATTCAACAAATTAGAAATATGATTTTCTAAAGAAAGATAATTTTTAAAATATCAAATAATATGCAACTAATAGAAATCAAAGATCTATTTGCTTGGCTTTTTCTCTGCACAATGAATACTGCCAAGGTTACACAGCGACTATGGTCTAAATACACATCTGCAGTAGAAGATTTTGCAGATGCTTACACAAAGCAAAATGTTTATTAATGAGATTTATTCATTTGAATAAGGATTCTTTGCAATCAACATATACAATAATTAGCTGTGGTCTTGGGCAGGTTAATTAACCTCTCTGCGCCTTGGTTTATTCATCCATTATCTATCAAGTATAATTAACAATGTCTACCTGACAGCACTATTAATTATATTTGATAGATAATGGGTGTACAAACCAACGTCTACCTTACAGCATAGGTTTCCCTGGTGGTTCAGACGGTAAAGCATCTGCCTGCAATGCTGGAGACCTGGGTTCAATCCCTGGGTCGGGAAGATCCTCTGGAGAAGGAAATGGCAACTCAATCCAGTATTCTTAGCTAAAATTCCCATGGATGGAGGAGGCCGGCAGGCTACAGTCCATGGAGTTGCAAAGAGTCGGACACGACTAAGTGACTCACACACACACACACACCTTCCAGCACACACAGGGTTAATAAAAGAATTAAATGTAACCATACGATAATGTGTGACTCAAATGTATGGTATGGCAACTATTATTCTTACCAAATTAATATAGCAGCATCAAAATGAGGTTGCTGCCACTCTATATGGCATTGGTGATGACTCAGGACTCCAACGAAGGAAACGTCTGTAGTTACACACAGTAGGGAGGGAGGGCTAATGTCAGTAGTATTCCTGTTTGGAACAAACCAGTGTTTGCATTTTATGTGTTTAGCAGAAATTCTCCATTTGAATCAATAAAAGTGGAAAGTTCCTTGAGAGCACCAATTATTACGTTTTAAAAACATTTTAGAAACACATCCTATTAATGAACATAACAAAGCATGCTTTCCATTTCTGTGAAAATGAATTTCCATCCCCAGGGCCTACATGAAATATGATGTTCTGCCTGATACCAACATTTCTTCCTATAATTTAAAGACATTCAGCTAAATTATTTTGCTTTATTATCTGGATTTTTCTTTCAAAGAGTTCTGCAGCTGTTCTCATAACTTGGCCCCATTTTTTTTTTCAAGATAGTTCCTGATATGTCTGTTCTATTCTAATCCCCAAAGATGGGAGATAAGTTTCAGTAAAAACGTTACATCTTTTTCCCTGCGGTTTTTCCCTTCTCTGCTCTATTTTTGTATGAGCATCATGCTTGAGAGAACCCACTCCTCATTTTTGTGCCTCAGTGATGTAATTCATCAGTCTGCTGACTTTGTTTAGATAGAAATACAGAAGTCTCAAGAAGTTTACAGTAGAGAAGGAAGATTTCAGAAATAGTTGGAAGATGCTGGGGTCGAGGAAGAAGGATTTTTTTACAACTCTGACTTGCTCATTCTTTATATGCACAGCATAGTGGAACCCGTCCACTGCGCAGCTAGGTTCTAAATCAGCGGCGGTCGGGTCCCCTGTAAGGAAGCACAGTGCCCCTTGCTCCATCCCTTTGTTTCCCTCCGAACAAGCACAGGGCACATTTCTCTCACATCCTCCATCACCCACTGCCCCCGGGAGCCCCGGACCCCCTCCCATTCCCTTTCCAGACCCCTCTCTTATCCGCTAGCACCCCGTGCCCAAGCCCCACTCCTGCCCTCTGTGTACCAGCACTCGTTTGTCTGGGCAAGCACTGTGCTGGAGGCGGTGTCCAGCAGGAATGTGTCCCAGGTTATTCAAACCTGGAAGAAAACCACAACTCAGACTGTCAATGTCTGTCCATCTGTCTGTCTATCTGTCTCTCCCTCTCTCTCACACATACACACAGACATACCCTAGAAACACAGCCAACCTCCACCCTGAGCCAATCCTGCCCCCTGCCCTCCGTGGAGCTGGCAGTCGATGCAGGGGAACCAACTTATGAAATGACAGCGGCACTTCTGTTTTCCTATGATTATAAGGCAGACGCGGATCTGACAGCGCCAACTAGCCTGGCAGGACAAAGAACGGGAAGGAGGGAGACCGAGGTGCTGGGGCAACCAGTCATGTCGGCATCTGCACCAGGAAGACCGGAAATTCCAGTGTTTGTGCGGGCTGCTTCTGTTTTCTTCAAGGTGGAGTCACAAGGTTCCCCGACTCTTTTATAGGGAGCACTGGGTGCTGACATCTAGTGGCCCCTACTTAAATTACCTTTGGATTCTGCTGCCATGAAAAAAAATACTACGTGGCTCTCAGAAACGAAAGAGTTAACCTAAGTGCAGCGGCAGCAACCCTCAAGTCCTGGATTTCTGTCACAATCACCTGGGGCAGGTGTCTTCCTCGCTCTGCATCTGCACCGCCTCATCTGCAAGCAGGGACAGTATCGGTACTGAGCTCGTGGGCTGGGACGAGGCTTGACAGAGGTAATATGGGCCAAGTGTTCAGGAAACGCCTGACACATAGTAAGTGTCCAATTAGCTCTGCATTATTTTAATTGACAGAATATTTTTTTTCCAATTTGTAACATAATCATTGGTGCTACTAAACTGGTTAGCTCTCTAGTATTCTACTACATTTGTCTTACATTTGTCATACATTAAACGTATTTTTAAGTACTTAGTGAAACTGTGTCCATTTCTACCCACAATCTTGTAGTACTGTTGAGACAGCCATTGGAAGATGCATATGATATATCAGGTCCTACAAGCCCTCAACATCACCCTTCATAAATTCAGGGATGTGGGGACCTCACCCTGAGAAGTTCAGTGTTATCTAGGCCTGCCTGCAATCCCTACAGCGGCCCACGCGCTCCGGGTTTATGCATGAGACGTCACCGTCTTAAGTGAGATGAGCTCTGGTCACTTTGCCACAGTCCACACCTGTTGTCTTGCACTAAGCCACTTTACTTCTCCTCTTTTTAAAAATGTAGTTTATCAAAGTATAACTGATTTCCAACATTGTGTTAATTTCTACTGTACAGGAAAGTGATTATTATACATACACAGGTACACATTTTTTTCATATTCTTTCCCATTACGGTTTATCACAGAATAGTGAATATGATTTCCTGTGCTATACAGTAGGACGTTGCTGTTTATCCACTCTCTATATAATAGTTTCATCTGCTAATCCCAAACTCCTAGTCCATCCCTCCCCCACTATTCCTTTTCCTTGGAAACCACAGGCGGTCTTTTATGCCTGTGAGTCTTCTGTTTCGCAGATAAGTTCATATGTGTCATAACTGAGATTCCACATATAAGTGATCATCATATTTGTCCTTCTCTGACTTACTTCACTTGGTGTGATACTCTCTAGATCCATGCATGGTGCTGCAAATGGCATCATTTCATTCATTTTACGGCTGAATAGTATCCCATTGTGTGTGTGTGTGTGTGTGTGTTCACATCTTCTTTATTTGTGCACCTGTCAATGAACATTGAGGTTTCTTCAATGTCTTGATTATTCTAAGTGGATCTGCTATGAACATCGGGATGCATGTATTCTTTGGAATTAAAGTTTTCTCCAGATAAATGCCCTGGTTCATTTTTCTCATTTATGTTGCCTGTTGGCTTTGAAAACACTTGAGTTTGATACTCCTTGTTTATACACTACAAGACAAAGTCCCTATATTTTATTCTGGCATTGAAGGCTTTTCACAGTCTGCCTTTCTAGCCATGCTTTATTCACATGACCCCTCCTTGCCAGGCACAATCATGCCAGCTGAACAGCTGTTCCCATCTAGTCTCTGTGTCTTTCCTGAGCCAGTTCCCACTGTCTGTTTAGAATGACCCCCAAGCCCTTGCCAGTGAATGCCCGTTTCTCCTCTAAAGCCCACCTTTAATTTCACTGACACCTCAGACACTTCTCCCCTGACTGTTACAGCCTGTGTAATCATTTCCCTTTCTTGGTTTTGTCATCAGTGGATGGGGCTAATAAGCTTCGTAGGGTGGTGGCTGGAGGCTAGATGAGTTAATTAAGCTTGTTTTACCTGGCATGTCATATGTGGTCCATAAGAGAAGCCTTACTATTATCATCTTATTCTTCTCACATGATAACTCTACTTACTGTTGTACTTTTTATGCATATGTCTTTTTAAAATCATTTTTAAATTATGGTGAAATAGGCATTTATCATTTTAGTGGCATCAATTACATTCACACTGCTGTGCAACCATTACCACCACCCACCTCCAGAACCTCATCTTCCAAAACTAAATCTCTGTACCCACTGAACACTAAATCCCCATTCCCTCCTCCCCCTAAGCCTTGGCCACCACCATTCTACTTTGTCTCTGAATTTGACCACTCTAGGAATGTCGTGTGAATGGAATCATACAATATTTGTCCATTTGTGACTGGGCTTCTTTCACTTAACTTGGTGGCTCAGTGGCAGAGAATCTGCCTGCGGATGCAGGAGATGTGAGTTTGATCTCTGGGTTGGGAAGATCCCCTGGAGAAGGAAATGGCTACTCACTCCAGTATTCTTGCCTGGGAAATTCCACGAACAGAGGAGTCTGGAGGGCTCCAGTATATGGCGTCGCAAAGAGGCGGACCCAACTGAGCATGCACACACACAATGCTCTCTAAGGCTGAATAGTGTTCCATTGTACGTATATACCACATTTTGTTCATCTATTCAACTATTAATAAACAGGAGTTGCTTTCAACTTTTTGTGAATTATGTGAATCATGAATAATAATCCTCCAATGAACATGGGTATGTAAATATCTGTACAAGTCCTTATTTTCTTTTTTAATTTATTTTATTCAAATATAGTTGACTTATAAAGTTGTGTTAATTTCTGCTCTACAACAAAGTGATAGTCATACACACACACACACACACACACACACACACACACACACACACAAGCACATATATATTGTTCTTCATATTCTTTTCCACTATGGTTTATCACAGGATATTGAATATACTTCCTTATGCTATATAATAATTGTTGTTTAACAAAAGAGACTCAGAGGTATGGAGCGGACTTTTGGACTCTGGGAGAGAGGGAGAGGGTGGGATGATTTGGGAGAACGGCATTGAAACATGTATACTATCTTGTAAGAATGAAGCGCCAGTCTATGTTCAATACAGGATGCAGGATGCATGGGGCTGGTGCACGGGATGATTCAGGGAGAAGATGTGGGGTGGGAGGTGGGAGGGGCTTCGGCACTGGGAGATCGTGGACACCTGTGGCTGATTCATGTCAATGTATGGCAAAACAAATACAGTATTGTAATGTAGAATAAAGTATTAAAAAATAAATAAATAAAATAAAATAATCTTAAAAAAATAATAATTGTTGTTTATGCTTCCTATATACGATAATTTGACTCTGCTAATCCCAAACTCAAGTCCTTGCTTTCAAATTTTGGGGGTATATACCTAGAAGTGGAATAGCTCAATCATATGATAATCCTATGTTTAATTTTTTGAGGACACACTGTATCATTTTCCACAGAAGACACACCATTTCCCATTCCCACTAGTGATGCACAGAGCTTTGGATCTCTCCACACTCTTTCCAACCTTGTTCTTTTCTGCTTTTTTGAAATAATGGCCATTTTAACGGTGTGAAGCATTCGCCATTTACTGTCTTAATTTCCATTTCACACTTTATTTTTCATTCTTTGGTTTGTTCAGTCTTTTTCCCCCTAACAGAATCACAAACTTTTTTTAATTTATTTTTAACTGAAGAATAATTGCTTTACAGAATTGTGTTGGTTTCTGCCAAACATCAACATGAATCAGCCATAGGTATACATATGTTCCCTCCCTCTAGAAACTTCCTCCCACCTCCCTCCCCATCCCACCCTACTAAGTTGTCACAGAGCCCTGGCTTGAGTTCCCTGAGCCATACAGCAAATTCCCACTGGCTACCTATTTTACATATGGCAACGTCAGTTTCCATGTTACTCTCTGCATACATCGCACGCTCTCCCTCTCCCCCTTCACCATGTCCATAAGTCTGCTCTGTATGTCTGTGTCTCCATTGCGGCCCTGCAAGTAGGTTGATCAGTACCATTTCTCTAGATTCCACAGATATGCGTTAGTATACATTTGTTTTCCTCTTCCTGACTTACTTCACTCATCACAAACCTCTTGATGACAGAAATGGTCCTAGACAATTTACGTATCCTTCCCTCACCCTCCATTCCAGGGCCCTAGCTCCCACGGGCACCTAGTATGGATCTCTGCACAAGTTTGGGGCCTTGATCCTCCAAGTGTGGGATCAGCTCCTCACCTGGGAGCTTGTTTAAAATGCAGATTCTCAGGCCCTGCCTTGGAACCAGTGAACCAGAGTCTGCATTTTATCAAGATCTCCAAGGGATCTGCTAGCACATTGATTGTCGAGTGCCACGAGGATTTACTTCATTCTGTTGTTAGGTTCAGTTACTTCATCTCATAAGTGCTCCATAAGTGTTTGCTGACTGAAGGATTAATAAGTAAAATTAACAGCCTTGTTAACACCCACCATGAGGCATCTACCAAAAATGTGAAAAAGCATCACTTGAAAAGTAGCTCAAAGCAGGTTGAAAAAATAGGGCAGGGGGAACTGTCATAGCCAAGAGGAGCCTAAAGAGACATAACTCAATGGCATGTGGTGTCCTGGATGGGATCCTGGGACAGGAAAGAACATTGGGCAAAACTAAGAAATCAGCGTAGAATGTGGACTTTAGTTCATAATAATGTATGAATATTGGATCATTTGGGCTTCCCAGCTGACCCAGTGGTAAAGAATCCACCAGCCAATGCAGGAGACTGCATTGTGTCAATCCTTGGATTGGGAAAGTCCTCTGGAGAAGGAAATGGCAATCCAGGTATTCTTGCCTGGAGAATCGCATGGACAGAGGAGCCTGGGGACTACAGTCCATGAGGATGCAGAGTCAGACACACCTGAGCACGCACACATTCACTGCGACAGAGGTACCCTGGTAATGGAAGATGTTAACAGGGGAATATGGGAACTCTCTGTACTACCTTCACAATTTTTCTGTAAACCTAAAACTCCTAACATAAAAAGTTTATTTTAAAAGGGGAGCCAGAGAATGGGCAGAACATCAAAATGACAACTGACTGCAGATGTGCAGGAAGGAACTGCTGTGTCTTTAATTTCCTGCTGCGGAAAGGACTGGTACGTGCAGGACCTCGTATAAGCGAAGTGACACCTCTGTGGCACTAACGAAAGATGGTCAGCCTCTAAGGAAAGATGGCTGTCCTGGAATCTGACATCAGGCCAGCCTCCCTCTGCTGGGCTGGGGACAGGCCTCTGCTACCTAACAAGTGACTCATCTTTCTCCTTGAGGGGGCCATCTGCTAAAAGGGCAACAAAAACCTGGGGTTAAGGACACAAGACACTCTGAGAACTCTTCTAGCACTGTCTTATCTGCCTTTCCTGGGTTGAAATGTACTGTCTCGAGATTAAAATTGAAGTTATATCAGTTCTTAGAGGAAAGTATTGATGTTGGGTCAAGTGCCATGGGGAGCTAAGTTTTACCAACAGGTGACCAAGTTCAGCTGCTGCTGCAAACCCTTTACATAAGCTCCTTCTCTTTAAGTGGGATGACTACTTTCTCTCCTAGCTCCTCTGTAATATATATATACATATATATGTATGTATTCCCTCCCTCTTAAGCGTCTCTCCCCCATCCCACACCAACACAACACTGTAAAGCCATTATCCTCCAATTAAAAAAAAAATATTGACCTTAGGGAAGTAAGCACCGTTAGAATCAATCTGTACTAAGACAATTAGTATAATTAGTAATAGTAAAGATTACCACTAGCATTTCTTCTTTCCACTGTACTTTAGATATAGCGCCACGTGCTTAATGTGTATCATCATTCACTCCATAGACCAACCCTATGATGCAGGTGCTATTATTGCCTCCATGAGCTACTTATTATACATTTTCAACAGGACAGGAGAGACTGGTTTAGCAAAGCACACAAGGAAGAGTTTGGGCCTTGAGATTATTTCAATGTGGCTTTGAAATCATGGCATAGGAGTCATACGTCTACCAGTCAGGGTGGCATAGAAGTCATACATCTACCAAAAAGCAGATGTAATATAATCATGAATTAATAACAGTATAATCAACTATACTTCAATTAAAAGTGAAAAACTATACTTCAATTTAAAAATAAAAACAAAAGTACAATACCCAGAAAATGGAAAACCAAACATTTCCTGACACAAGAGCTTACATGCCATACCCTGATATTAGATACTTGGAGCATGTCACCTCTTTTTGCTCATGACACCACTTGTATTAGGAATTATTGTCCACATTTTACAAAAGGAATAAACTTGACACTCCAGGATTAGAAAAATGACACCCGAGTCACACAGCTCACAAATGGTAGAGCTGGATTCCGAGCCCAGGTATGTCTGATGGCCAAGCCTGTGCCCCTTCCATTGGGAACATACTGCCCAGCCCAGGACAGTGCTGGCCCAGCCATAGCTGGAGTCCCACATCCATTCCAGGCCTGGCACCAAAAAAGACCCAAAGGAACACAGATCAAGCACAGCAACCAGAGGGAGGGGAGATTAAACCTATTTCCTGTGAGAAAAGGTAAGAGAATGAACTTGGCCCCATGACAAGATGATGCAGGATGATGTAATTATTCTCCTACATATGTGCAGGACTCTAGTGGAAAAAAAGGACAGACATTCTGGGTGATCACAGGAAGCAGACTGAAAGCTAAAGAAGGCAAGAACTATAAAGTAATAGATTCAGGTTTGATACAATGAAGAATACAGAAGAAGAATTAGTCCTGTAGGAGAATTATTCCACTCATGGGGCAGCTAAGGGCTGCATCTTCACAGGTGAGAGAGCAGAAATGATTAGCAGGAACAGGGATCTAGAATTCTAGATAAACGTTAAGATCCTTGCTAACCCAGAAACTCCAGACTCAGCTATCCTAATCCAGGGTTTTACTATATAGCCCACTTAAATAGAATTATATACAGACCACATGAGCCCATGAGGATCACAGATTTTCAAAAGATCAAACTACTGAATATGTGTGCATGCACATGCATGCTAAGCAGCTTCAGGCAGTCAGTTCTGTGCGACCCCACGGACTGCAGCACACCAGGCTTCTCTGTCCATGGGATTCTCCAGGCAGGAATATTGGAGTGGATTTCCATGTCCTTCTCCAGAGTATCTTCCTGACCCAGGGATCGAACCTACATCTCTTATGTCTCTTGCACTGGCAGGATAGAATATGTGTAATTCACACCAAACATATTGAAGACTTTGCTAGCACTTGAAGGAAGGACATTACTGTGAATACTAAATGTTCTCAAGCAGTAGGTACACAGAAATTTCAGTGAGAGAAAATTCTAGGTCACAAAAAATGAGCATCTGAGGGCTGTCTTCAGGTATGGCGGAGGTTGGGGAGTGGCTTTAGCATATGTCCCCTCGAGCCTCTGTGCTGGAATTCTTGGGGTTCACATAGCAGAGAGGTCCTGAAGAGGGAACCTGGAGGAAGCTAAACCAAGCACCAGGCCCCTTAGAAAAGTATGCCCTGTGCAGAGAAGTCCTCTTTGAACCTCTTCATGCAACCAGCACCAAGGAATCAGGGAGATTGTGGGAGATGTCTTAAATCACAAGGCCCTGGGACCTCTGCAGTAAGAAGGCTCCCCCTCCTATGACACATCAGGAGACTCGCTGGTTCTTGCTTCAGGAGAATGGAACCTTTGCCAATTTCCAGACTTCACACCATAGGATGGAAACTTCTAGTCTGCTGGATCAGCACATCTCTTCTGCTTGTCTCCTCATCTGCTCTCTAAGTAAGTTCACTAGCTAAGCAAGTCAGGTTTTCCCAGATAGTTTAGAAAAACCCAGTGCTACCCTTTGAGATACTGGGATGTGATGATCAACACTAGTTAGCGACCCTGAAGAATCAGTTGCAGTTCATCTACCCAAAGAAACAAGCAGATGGATGGCAGACCACTTAAGCTGTCTCCTGAGGCCACATCACACAAAGGAAATGGTTCAGGTATAAAGTCACATAAATCAGCTGTGCACCTCCATGCTCACTCCCATGACTCAGATGGTGTCCCTCAGTTGTTCAACGGCTCAGGAATATGTATGAACAACACCCTATGGTTCAAAAATGTCTTTCCTGGCCCAGTATAGGGCTCTTTCTAGAGCTTTCTTCTTTCTGATGGCTTGGGTGCAATCTAAACAACCATAATTCCAAATCAATACAGAAAAACTACCAGTTGAAAAATATCTTGCTGGCCATCTTCATTTTCTTAGAGGTCCTGTGCCTCAGAGAACCAATTCTAAAAACATTTATGCAGTCACTGGGTGCCAGGATCAGAAATTAAAATGTTTAATTTAATTTAATTATCCAAAGTACCATTAATCAGAAGGACAAAAACAAATGGAAGAGAAAGCACTTTAACCCAAGGCTGAACACTCTGCTATCTTGTACAAACAGCTCATTTGTCAAAACCATGAGACCAAGTCTCCTAATTCCAGAAAAAATTGGTGCTAAGAGAGCTGGTTTTAGTGCCCACAGCCACAAGGATTTTAGTTAGTCACAAAATCTCCGAGGACTGTTTCACAAAGCTCAAAAATGCTGTAATGTTAAATACCGTACTCCCCAGCACTAACACCCCTAAAAAAAAATCTGTCATTTCCGAATTTTGATGTCCTTGCTGTGATAGCCCTTATTATCACAGGGAATGGCTTCCCCGATGGCTCAGCGGGTAAAGAATCCACCGGCAATGCAAGAGACTCGGGTTCAACCCCTGAGTCAGGAAGAGACCTTGGAGAAGGAAGTGGCAACCCATTGCAGTATTCTTGCCTGGGAAATCCCATGGACAGAGGAGCCTGATAGGCTACAGTCCAAAGGGTCACGAAGAGCTGGACATGTCTGAGTGACTAAGCACACACACACATCACAGGGAGTATCCTACTAACTGCTTTGTAGGGCAGTTATAGTCTCCAACCTGTGGATTCAGGCCCAGACATGAGATTTGCTATGAACAATGCACTGTGAGCAGAAATATATGTCACTTCTGGAGAGAAGAGCTGCTGCTGCTGCTGCTGCTGCTAAGTCGCTTCAGTCATGTCCGACTCTGTGCGACCCCATAGACAGAAGCCCACCAGGCTCCCCCATCCCTGGGATTCTCCAGGCAAGAACACTGGAGTGGGTTGCCATTGCCTTCTCCAATGCGTGAAAGTGAAAAGTGAAAGTGAAGTCACTAAGTCGTGTCCGACTCTTAGCGACCCCATGGACCGCAGCCCACCAGGCTCCTCCGTCCATGGGATTCTCCAGGCGAGAGTACTGGAGCGGGGTGCCATTGTCTCCTCTGGGAGAGAAGCTTTAAGAGTCAGTAAATTGCTTCACTGGGATCTCTGTTCACTCTGTCACGGGGCCAGCGATGTTCCAGATAAGACCTGTTCCGTCAACCCAGGTCTCGGGTTGGCAGGAGAGGATCTACAGCAAACCTGCGGTAAGCAGGAAGCACAAGTGAGGAACGAGTTTGTGTGGTCATAAGTCGCTGAGACTTTTGGGTGTGCTTGTTACTGTGGAAAACCTAGCCTATCCTCACCACTAAACCTGCCATTACCCAGTCAGTCGGTATCTGGAAAAGACTTGCTCTTCATGACCACAAGCTCCTGTTTTAGAATCGTTTCAGGCAGATACGTGCTAAAATACGTCTTTGACAAAAATCAGGCATTTACTCAGATGCGTTTTCTTTAAGCTGTCACTAAAAATAGGTTGACTTGCTAACCTGGGAATCCTCTAACAGTTGCTCTCGCTCTCATTGATTACTACAGTATTAGTCAGAAAAGTCAAAAATACATAGTGCATCTGTTATGAGCAACAAAGTGAAACATTAGCTATTCATAGCAAAATGAGCACTTTAAGGAGGTTTGAGACTCTCATTCAGAGTCATAGGAAAAAAAACATGTAGGAATGCAGTAGTAGAACAACATTAAAATTATTAATGGCAAGATAAGTAAAAAGAAAAAAATGTTCCATTTAGAAAATGCTTTGCATAAACTATATATTCCATAACTACAGGAGGAATGAAACTTGCTTTTTCTACTCTGAAGAGGCTTCTAAGAGCCTATTTTAAATTCAGGTTGCTGTGGAAACCATTAGAATTTTGGAAGGGATTCCACCATAACTGCTGCATAACTTAGTGCACACGGAATAGCCCTATCTCACTGGCTCAACTTAAAGCTATGACTCTGGTTTGAAACACTGATGAATCTCTGAATTTGAGGCTTAAATATCTATAAAACAATTAAGGCCGTGACAGTGATACTCCTTCAAACTTCCATATTTTGCTTTCAAAGAGGTAGAAGCAACTGTCAACATGACCGTGACTCACAGTTGAACCATCTGAAGCCAAGTCACAACGTGTCATTCGTGGTACCAGGCGGACATGCCTGTGTACATGGGCTTAGGTATGAGGGTGTTTGGGGAGGATATTTTTATTGTATAACAGCAATCACTGTGTTTTGGACAAACCTCAAAAGCCACTCTACAAAAATATGATTAGTCATAGCCAACATTTATTGTATGATATTTTTAATTGTTTGCATATTCATGCAACAATCTTACGAGGTAGGTACTATTATCATCTCCATTTTATAGAAGGGGAAACTGAAGCACAGTGAGTTTTCACAAGTTGCCCAACATCATGCAGTAGTTAGAGGTAAAACTGGGTAGTCTGGCTCCAGAATTTTTAACCACTAGGTTTTCTGCCTCCCCTGAGTGGAAATTGGCAGCTACAAACAAAAGACAAGTTTAGCTCAGATTGGGCTTCTCAGGTGGCACAGTGGTAAAGAATCTGCCTGCCAATGCAGGAGACATAAGAGAAGTGAGTTCAATTCCTGGGCTTGGGAAGATTCCTTGGAGTAGCAAATGGCTGCCCACTCCAGTATTCTTGCCTGGAAAATCCTATAGACAGAGGAGCCTGCAGACTACCGTCCTTGGGGTTGCCAAGAGTGCAAAGATGCATGACTGAGCATCCACACAGTTCAGATTAAGAACACAGGCACAGCACCCACACCAGTGATTCTCAAGCTCTAGAGTATACAAAGAGCTGGGGCTGTTGAGTGAAAGCGGACATTTTTAGGCCCTCCATGCAGAAATTCTGATTGAACATGTCGACAGGTGTCCTGCAGGCCACACTTAGAAAAATACTGACCTACCTAAATTTAGCTGATGAACAGTTGCAGACAGATTAAACCACTTCACCTAGGCAAAGGAAAGCTAAGAAACAGAAGACGGCCTTTAAAAAAACCCTCTGAGGACAGAAAATCAGAAAATAAAAGTCTTAAAACAACAAGGCTCTTGTACTTTATTCCTTAGAATTTTCTTTGGACCTTTGATCAGAGTGTATTCTTCAAATTTTGCACACAATTCTAAGAAGTACAGTTATCTAGCTTTCAAGAACACAGAGATTAGAAGAAAAAATAAATGAAGAAATAAGGCAGAAACAGCAAGGGATCAAGGCAGGTAGAAAGTGAGGAAGAAGGCAGGAGAGAAAAGGAGTTTAAAATTACATTCAGGGACTTACCTGGAGGTCCAGTGGACTGTAGTTCACCAGGCTCCTCGGCCCATGGAATTTTTCAGGCAAGAATACTGGAGTGGGTTGCCATTTCCTTCTCAAGGGATCTTCCCAACCCAGGGATCGAACTTGCATCTCCTCCGACTTCTGCATTGGCAGGCAGATTCTTTACCACAAGTGCCACCTGGGATGCCCAGAGGTCTGCTGGTTAAGACTCTCTTCCAATGCAGAGGGTGTAGGTTTGATCCCTGGTCAGTAAGCTAAGATTCCACATGCCTCGTGGCCAAAAAACCAAAACATAAAATGTAAACAATATTCTAATAAGTTCAATAAAGACTTTAAAAATGGTTTCATTAAAAAAACTTTTAAAAAACTTCATTTAAAAAACAATACAGACATTCATGCTTCCCTAGTGGTGCACTGGATAAGAATCTTCCTGCCAATGCAGGGGACATAGGTTTGATCCCTGGTCCGGGATGGTCCCATGTGCCATGGAGCAACTAAGCACGTGTACCAGAGCTACCGAGCCCATGCTCTAGAGCTTGCAAGCCACAACTACCAAGCCCACGTGCCGCAACTCCTGAGCCTGTGCAGCGCAACTACTGAGGCCCTTGTGCCCAGAGCCTGTGCTCCACAGCAAGGGAAGCCACTGCGATGAGAAGCCACACCCCGTAACGAAGAGGAGCCCCTGCTCTCCACAACTAGACAGACCCTGTACAAAGCAAGAAGGACCCAGTGCAGCTAAAAAAATAAAATACATAAATAGAGATTAAAAAGAAAAAAATACAGACATTCAAAGCAGTCCCGAGGCCTGGGAGCATAAGTGCTGAGATCCTAAGCCCTCTATGCATCTGGAGGAAGGACAGATTAAAAAAAAATATTCCTGATGTTGGACCATCCAAAAACAAAAAGGAGGGAAATTTAATGATTTAGTTATTCTATATACTTTTTTCAAAGGATGCTGATATCAAATATTTGGAGAAACTTTCCATTTAGAACAGCTTAAACTGTTAAACAAGGATTCGGAAAAGCTGGCAGGTGATCATTCTCTCCCATGGGCTGGAGAAGTGTAAGGCAGTTTATGGGTGGAGGCGGGTGAAGTCAGGGGAGAAAAGGGTAGTTAGTGGCCAGGATCTAGGTCTGGGGAGGACAATAAGCACACATAATGTGACCTGTCCCCTGCTGTCTGAAAAGTGTATGTTGCAACGACAGTGATACGATGACAGACTTTCATGTTGAACAAAGACCAATATTGCATCAGTGCTTGCACTCGGGGTATTTTTTACTAGAATGTAGCTGGAAAAGAACACTTTCTGAGCTGGTAATTTTTCAACCAGCCTCCTTTTCATGTAGTAAAATTGGATGACAGAAGTTGTTTCAGGTCATTTCTGATTACCTCTATGCCTTGGGAATATCATTTTACAAAACATGCATCTTTTCAATCCCATTTCTACTCCTGATGAGCCATTAGAATTGACTCCAAAACTTTTATGTGGGACTGTCCTGGTGGCTCAGGGGTTCAGACTCTGTGTTTCCACTGCAAAACACGGGTTTGATCTCTGATCAAGGAATTTTAGATTCTGCATGCCACATGGTGAGGCCAAAACCAAAAATGTTTAATGTGTTTGTGTATATGACAAAGTGAAAGTCACTGAGTCGTGTCTGACTCTTTGAGACCGCATGGACTATACAGTCCATGGAATTCTCCAGGCCAGAATACTGGAGTGGGTGGCCTTTCCCCTCTACAGGGGATCTTCCCAACCCAGGGATTGAACCCAGGTCCCCCACACTGCAGGCAGATTCTCTACCAGCTGAGCCACCAAGCAAGCCCAAGAACACTGGAGTGGGTAGCCTATCCCTTCTCCAGCGGATCTTCCAACCCAGGAGTTGAACCAGGGTCTCCTGCATTGCAGGTGGATTCTTTTCCAGCTGTAAATGACAGATAGAAAAACGAAGAGAAATCATTACTCTCGGATTCTGAGTTCCCGGTATCTAGCAGCCATGGCACAAAACAGTCCCTCTGAACATGTTTAATAGGTGAATGAGTAGATGGGTAACTGGAAGGATGAATGGATGACTAGATAAATAAATCAAAAGCTTTTCTGATAATACAGAAGATAGTATCTCCCCAGCAAAGGAATATTAGGAATAATGATTCAAAGAGGTCAAAACAGTAAGTAGACTGAATATAGTCAGACAACCACCAAACATATACCTGTGTGCCTATGTACTTATGCAAAGGAACAAGAATCAAGGTGTTAGTTTCCAATAGCTTTCTCCCTCTTTTCTCTGACTATTCTGCACATGGAGTCACTGTGCGACAGGCAGGAGGACCCTGCCACAGAAATATGGGCTGCATAAGCAATACACAGGACTGGCCAAAGAAGCAGGAGGGTCCATAGCTGGGGAGGCAGCAGGAAGGGTGAAGAAGGCCCAGGCAGTGGATGAAACCTTAACACTCAGAAAAGCGTCACTATGCTTCTATTTGTTTCCAACTCAAGTTTCTCCCATCCTGCAGCCTAGGGTACTGACTTATGTCCATCCCCAAGTCAAAGTCTCTAGAGCTTAAAGATCCTGCTGCTGTTTACTAGGAGCCCTACCCATTTGGAAAAAGCCTTCTTCAACTGGGAGGTTCCTAGCAGTGTCCATCTGAGATGCCAGGGCCAGGACAGGTTAACTGAGAGAGAGTGTCGGGAGTTTCCATGGCTATCTGCATTTTGGTGAAGTGAAGATGGGAGCTGGCATTCTTCTCCTGACCCAGGGTATTGCCTATTTGGGGCTGACATGTAGGAACTGGTCAGCACTCATGAACAGAGAGAGAGAGCTATATTGACAAGTTAATAGGAGCAGAGACTACACATGGCCCCAGAAACAATCCTCGTGACCATAACTTCCAGTGTTACAAGTGTTTCGGTTGCCTCTGAGAAATATTCCTCTTGGTTCCAAAGGCAAAGAGAAAACACAGTGCCTCCCTTTATATAGAACAGTGAAGAAAAGGTTAAGCCATGATACATACACTGTACTATAGAAAACAGAAGCTTGCCCAACAGGTCTAACTAAAGAGCAATAATGAAACAGCTATTTAAAAAGTCATTATACTACAGAACCCACCTAAGACATCCTACAGTACAATCCAACAAACACTGCTGCTGCTGCTAAGTCGCTTCAGTCATGTCCGACTCTCTGCGACCCCATAGACGGCAGCCCACCAGGCTCCACCGTCCCTGGGATTCTCCAGGTGATGAGACAAGAAGCCAAATGCTCCTGTCTGAGTAGATTGGAAATGAGGAAGTAAAGTCAGTGAATAGAAGGCTGCTCTTCCCAGTAAAGGAAGGAGACAGAGATCCAGCAGGAGCAGTAGTCGTATAGAGGAAGTGTCTGTTTTTATTCCTGCTTTGATTGCAAAATGGGCTTCCCAGGTGGTACAGTGGTAAGGAATCTGCCTGCCAATGCAGGAGACACGGATTCCATCCCTGGGTCGGGAAGATCCTCTGGAGAAGGGAATGGCAACCCACTCCAGTATTCCTGCCTGGAAATCCCATGGACAGAGGAGTCTGGCGGGCTACAGTCCGTGGGGTCACAAAGACTCGGACACGGCTGAGCGACTAAGCTCAGCTCAGCACAGCACAGTTGATTTACAGCGTTGTGTTAGTTTCTAGTGAACTGCAAAGTGATTCAGTTTTATACTATGCACTATATGTCGTTCCCTGTGCTATACAGTAGGATATTGCTGCTTATCTATTCATTTCATATATAATGGTTTGCATCTATTAATCCCAAACACTTAATTTACCGTCCCCCCCCGCCCCAGTCACCTTTCCCCTTTGGTAATCATAAATTTGTTTTCTATGTCTGTGAGTCTGTTTATGTTTTGTAAATAAGTGAATTTGTATCGTATTTTAGATTCCACATATAAGTGATGCATATATTTGTCCTTGTCTGACTTACTTCATTGAGTGTGATCATCTCTAGGTCCAACCATGTTTCGGAAAATGGCATTACTTCATTCTTTTTACGACAGTAGTATTCTGCTGTATATATGTACCGCATCTTCTTTATGCATTCCTCTGTTGGCAGACATTTAGTATTGTAAATAGTGCTGCTATGAATACTGAGGTGCATTTATCTTTTCAAATTAAGAGTTTTTGTCTTTTCTGGATATATATACACAGAGTGGAAGTGCTGGATCATACGGTAGCTCTGTTTTTAGTTTGTTTAAGGAGCTCCCATAGTGGTCTCCACAGTGGCTACCCAAATTTACTTTCCAGAATGGGGTATATTTAAGTACAACTGCAGTCAAAGGAGTTCTCTGGGGGCAGGGGGAAGACTATAGTTCCAGAGCATGACAAACAGTGACAATGAAATGACAACATGGGTGACAGGGTGAGAGGATCAAGATCACACCTGGAGGAGGAAGCCCTGGAAAGGAAAGCACAGGAAATTTCTTCAGGAGACAAACACCTAAACTGGCGCCTAAAATATGTTTTATATAAAAGTATATAGTTAATCCGCTACCTGCATCTGTGGCTTTCTCCCAAAATGCACAAAACAGGGACTTCCCTGGTGGTTCAGCGGCTAAGACTTCATGCTCCCAGGGCAAACAGCCTGAGTTCGATCCCTGGTCAGGGAGCTAGATCTCAGATGCTACAACTAAAGATCCCGCATGCTGCAACAAAGATCCAAGAACCTGTGTACCGCAACTAAGACCCAAAGCAGCCAAATAAATAAAAATAATCATAAAAATGCATGAAATAACTGAGACATTAAAGCAATTTTTCAAAGTCTGTTCTGTACTTCAGAACAGAACAGTATTTAAGTATGATTTCATTTTAGAGTGATTTCATATAAAATAAAATTATAGTTAGGCACCTAGAGGGTTAAAATTTCAAGTAAAGAAAAAAGTTACCTTCAGACAACCAAAGTTTGACTCAGTGAAAACAGGAGTATTAACTGCATCAACCCATCTTCCCTTAACATTTGATTCACCTAGAAATGTCAGCAAGGTGAAGTCTCTTACTTTGAAAATGTTTTCTTTTCAAAAATATTGTCAAAGTCTAGGAGAATATTTGACACCCTTTCTAAGTATTAAAACAGTGCCTATATTCTCTTCTTCTACCTTTATTTGTGAATTCGTGATGATTTATGGAGTGCAAAAAGTATATGTTTTATCAAGTATAAAAATATCATTAATTTAAAGACTTCACAGAATGTCAAGCAATGCATTATACATGAAACTGAGCCTTGAAAGGAAGAAAACTAAAAAGCTGAAAGTCACCTGAGGGTTTTTTTTCTTTTTTCACTTTCTTCAGTTTTTATCTCTTACTCTTAAGAAGAGATATAGTTTTTCTTTTACTTTACTGAACGCTAGCTTTTTACATTTTATCTTCCTCCTGAAAAGAGCATCTCTAAGAGAATATGAATTTAAAATTAAGGCTATGCACAATCAAAAATAATAGTCTCTAATCTTCAAACATGTCCAAAATTACAAACAAGTTCCCTCACAACTGTTATGACTGCAATTAGTCCATCACAAAAACTCAAGGGAGGACTTCTCTGGTGGTAACACTGGATAAGAATCCACCTGCCAATGCAGGGGACACAGGTTCAATCCCTGGTCCGGGAAGATCCCACATGCCATGGAGCAACTAAGCCTGTGAGCCACGACTACTGAGGCCCCCGCCCCTAGAGCCCACGCTCCACAGCTAGAGAAGCCACTGCAATGAGAAGTCCAAGCACCCACAAGCAGAGGAGCCCTGCTATCTGCAATTAGAGAGAGCCTGCACACAGCAATGAAGACCCAGAACAACAAAAATAAATTAAAATAAGATAAATAAACTCAAGAGAGACAAAGAGGCTCTCGGTTCATCCCCTCCAGCAACCTGCTTAGTACTTGCATCTCTCCCTGCCAGCTACCTCTGCATCACCTTCATCCAAACAGACACCACTCGAACCACTAATCTTATTTTAGCTTCTCCAAATAAACCCCATTTGTTTCATTTCACCACTCATTATGCTCTGAGCGAAGGGCAGAGATGAATCACACAGTCGACAGCTGTCAAAGAAAAGAAGTGTTGGAAATGGGAAGCTAGTAATTATTTTACAAAGAACACAACCGATGGCTCAGATCATACAAAAGCACAGTGCTTCATCTTGCTTTGCAAGAAGTCATTGATTCACTCCAAGTACAATGTAAAACCATGAAGAGTAAGAATTATACCTATTGCTACAATTTTTCTAACACCTCCTTGTCTATTAAGTTGGACAAAAGCACAATTTTTCTTTCCAAGGAAAGGCCAGCATGTCATAGATCTCCATTTCTTCAATATGACTGACTTGTGGATGTGAAAGCATGGACATTATTAACAACATGCAACCACTACATTTGTTTCAGCCCTCCCTACGGAATCAGATAATTAAACATTTGTTATGATTTTTCCTTAATGAAATAACAGGAAGCCAAAGAATTATAGAAAGTTTAATGGGGGATCCTCTGGACCCCAGGACCTGTGATGATGTTGCAACAACTCAGCTATTAGATCATGTACAGGCCTCACAACTGTAATCATTAGGGCCCAGGTGATGAGAGCAAAGGTGTTTAGGGCTGTTTGGAGGTTGCCTCAATTTCTATTCCTTGACAATGTTCACACTTGGAAAAGTTGAGGCGGTCCAAGAAAAGCAAAACTGAAAAAGTTGAGGAAAAAAATGAAAAGAGAACGAACTCTGGATAAAGGCCACTATGGGGATGGGATGGGTATAGCACCAACTGACATGTAACATTAATTCTTGGGATTAACTTTTAAATAGCTTTCCCCTCCAGAGTAACTGGCTACCTGTTTCAAAAAACAACTGAAGTGTAAAACTCAAAGGAGCAAAAGCATTTCTGTTATCACAAAGCCAAGAAGACAGCCACTAAAGGCACAAGTGAGGTAGAACTGTGCCTTAGAGACACGCACTGTTTACCACGGTGACAGCTGATACGTAAGATGAAGAAGCACCGTGAATGGGTCATGGCAGGGAGACATCAAATGGCAGGAACACCCCTAACGTGTCTAGGGACCAACCGTTTACCACTTCAAGCTGAACTCAGAAAAACACAAAGTGGCTAAAAATAAATATTTGTAGACACTAGTTTTGTCATTCTTTAGCTATGATGGCTATTTTCCACCATTTTTGCTTGTCTACTTAAGCAGTTTCCATAAAGCCTTTACATAAGGAACACTGTAGTTTTCTTACTGGAAAACCTTAAAATGGCTTTGAAAGATTATATGGTATTCTAGCTTTGAACTGTGAAATAAAGAGTTGATAAACACCTGCCTTGTGTAAATGTGTGTGCTCAGTCCTGTCTGACTCTTTGCAACTCCATGGACTGTAGCTCACCAGGCTCCTCTGTTCATGGGATTTTTTTAGGCCAGAATACTGGAGTGGGTAGCTGTTTCCTCCTCCAGGGGATCCTCCCAACCCAGGGATAGAATCCTCATCTCCTCTGTCTCTTGAATTGCAGGCAGATTCTTTACTTGGTGAGCCATCAGGGGAAGCCCCAGCTGCTTCAACAGGTGCTTATTAACTTAGCATATCAACTCTGACAGGCATTAGCTCATCAATCCCCATCAGCATATCATTATACAATTGAAAGAGTGCTGCACCTTTAGTGACCTGTCACTGTACCAATATGGAAGGTGGCACTCATTTAAAAACTGCAAAATTAGAAATCTAAAATCGAATATTAACTTTAAACCAATTTGCCATTTTGGCTCTAGCTTCTACACTGCCAGACAAGTAAGCCAATTTTTTTTTTTTGTTGCTACACCACACAGCATGTGGGGGATCTTACTCCCCCCACCAGGGATCGAACCTGTACCCCTTGCATTGGAAGCTCAGAATTTTAAACACTGGACTGCCAGGAAGTACCAAGACAATTCTGAATTTCACCTTTCTTCTTCTCAATCCTACCCTATCTCCCAAATCTTTACTTTTGCTTACATAAATTAGGTATAATTTTACAGAAAATAGGAAATGGTTTAAAAGAATTTCTCTTCCACGTCATAAAAGTTTGCAAGCTTCAGAGCTAGAGCCTGGAACAGTAAGGTGGCAACCAGGAAAGACAAGGACATTTCCTCCAAATTCCTCACATTGTCCATTTCAGTCTCTCTTACTCCAGATACAAGCACAAACTAGATCATTGCTAGCCCTCAGCCTGTACTGTGAGCATATGAGAAAGGAGAAATCAGAAAAATACGCATTGTGTCGCAAGTGGGCAAGATTAAATTAAAATCTCTGGCACATTTCAAATGCTCCATGAGGTGAAAATACTTGTTATTATGATACAAGAGCTGCTCATTTCAAAGGAAAATAAACTTCAGGAAACTGAACTTCAAAGAAGTCAGTTTCCAACATCACCATGGGATTTTCTGTAGTTTTAAAGGAATGGTGCCCCTATGTGGTTTCTAAAAGATTGCAGACACTGTTCAGTTATCATCTCACAAGTCAATGCTTATTCTAACCATAAAACCGTCCGTTTTTTCTTTGTGCATTTTTTGTTTACATTTGCTTTTAAATTAGACTATAGCTGTGCCTAGAGTATTGAAGAAAAACATCAGTGCATGTGAAATGCTGTGTTGCTCTTCCAACACGTGTTGCTCCATCCATCTTCGTGTTTAGTAAAGAGGACGGGAGGGTAGCACAGGCAGAGCACAGGTGGGATGCAGATACTGAGTTGCTGATGCAGCAGGTGCCTCCAGAGGGCACAGGGCCAGGGCCGCCCCTGCCTCTGTATGGGTGCCCAGGAGAGACTCCTGGGAACTCTCAGAAAAAGAAGATCACTGCAAGACCATTCCCTTGAGATGGGACTCAAGGACTGAGCTCAGCAATTCTCGTTCTTCTCTCCTCCTTCATCTTTTTCCATTTTCTACCTTCTCCTTTCCTTTTTTTCCCCACCAGCTTCAACATACAAATACACTATCATTAAAAAAACACCCTCTCTTGGCATCTTCTCGCTCCAATTAGCTCCCCATTTCTCCACTCCCTGTTACTGCCACACTCCTCTTGGGTTGTCAGAGTTAAATGGCTTCAATCTCAATCTTTCTGATCTCTCTCTGTGGGTCTTTTTGTTTGTTTGTTTTGTTTTTGCTGTTGCGGGTCTTTGCTGCTGTGCACGTGCTTTGTCTAGTTGCAGCGAGCAGAGGCTACTCTCTAGTTGCAATGGGTAGGCTTCTCATTGCAGTGGCTTCTCTCATTGTGGGGCACAGACTCTAGGTGTCCAGGCTTCAGTAGGTGCAGCACTCCAGCTCAGTAGCTGTGGGCCTTAGTTGCTCCTTGGCATGTGGAATCTTCCCGGACCAGAGATCCAACTCGTGTTCCTGCATTCGTAGGCAGATTTTAATTCACTGTACCACCAGAGAAGTCCCCAATTTTCCTGCTCTCTCTTGAATCCATTCCAGTGAAACTTTTTCTGCCCACTGATCCACCAGAGTTGGTCTTATTGAGATCACCAATGGCCTCCATGTGGTTAAATCCTTCAGTGAACGTCAGATGCATCTAACTTAACCACTGACAGCACTGGACACAATTATCATTTCTCCTTCCTAAGAACTCTTTCTTTCATTGGCTTTCAGGCATCTTTCCCTACTTTTCTGCCCACTCCTTTGTCTCCTTTGTTGATCTCATCTCCTCAACCTCTAAACCAGTAGTTTCCAACCCTAGATTCGCCCAGGACAACGACTGGCTTAATCTAGCAAGAGTGGGTCCCAGGCACAAATGGGTTATTAGATTGCCCAGGAGAGTGTGAAGTTCATCCAGGATTGAGGAAGGCACCACAGCTCAGTTCCCGGCCTTTTTTTCTTTCTGTCTACAATCATTCTCTCTGAGATCTCATCATCCTGTCTCATGGTTTTTAATACTTTTTACAAGTGGATGTCTTTATTTGGGTTCATCTGAAAGCAGGGCCTGAGTCAAGGATTCGGGTGCAGCAAGTTTATTTGGAAAATGATTCCATTAATCAGGAAGGAGGGAGTGGAGAGAATAAGAGAGAGGATGAAGAAAAGGAAACGTGTATTTTCAGGGTCATTGTTTTGGGCAACAGGGACTAGATTCTGCTGGCCCTCCTGAAAAGCATAGAGGATCCCCCTCCCACAGGATGCTAAAGAATTTTCTCACTTGCCATCATTTCCAACTGGTGGAGGGTTTCCCTGGAGGTATTAGTTGCTCTGCACTTCTAAGCTACAAGAGCTTCAGAGAAGGCCAGATACAGAAAGTGAGATAAGAGTTTGTACTTGGGTGAATCTGAGCTCAGAGCAATTGCCTAGGGCAGCGGTGGTAGATATCAAAAGTGGACCAACTGGTACTCATGGCAGAATTACATCTGATGCCTCCAAACTGTATATATCAAGACTTAACTTTCCCCCTGAACTCTAGACTCATGTACTGATTTGGATTTTTAACAGGTATCACAAAACGTAGCACATTCAAAACCAACCTCCTGATCTACTCCCTTCCCCCACTACTCTTTCAGTTCACTTCACTTCATTCAGTCGTGTCTGACTCTCTGCGACCCCATGAACTGCAGCATGCCAGGCCTCCCTGTCCATCACCAACTCCCAGAGTTTATCCAGACTCGTGTCCACTGAGTCGGTGGACATCCAACCATCTCATTTTCTGTCATTCCCTTCTCCTCCAGCCCTCAACCTTTCCCAGCATCAGGGTCTTTTCAAATGAGTCAGCTCTTCGCATCAGGTGGCCAAAGGATTGGAGTTTCAGCTTCAACATCAGTCCTTCCAAAGAACACCCAGGACTGGTCTCCTTTAGGATGGATTGGTTGGATCTCCTGGCAGTCCAAGGGACTCTCAAGAGTCTTCTCCAACACCACAGTTCAAAAGCATCAATTCTTCGGCACTCAGCTTTCTTCACAGTCCAAATCTCACATCCATACATGACCACTGGAAAAACCATAGCCTTGCCTAGACGGACCTTTGTTGGCAAAGTAATATCTCTGCTTTTTAATATGCTATCTAGTTTGGTCATAACTTTTCTTCCAAGGACTAAGTGTCTTTTAATTTCATGGCTGCAATCACCGTCTGCAGTGATTTTGGATCCCCCTAAAATAAAGTCTGTCACTGTTTCCCCATCTATTTGCCATGAAGTGATGGGACCACATGTCATGATCTTCATTTTCTGAATGTTGAGCTTTAAGCCAACTTTTTCACTCTCCTCTTTCACTTTCATCAAGAGGCTCTTTAGTTCTTCTTCACTTTCTGCCACAATGGTGGTGTCATATGCATATCTGATGTCATCTGCATATCTGAGGTTATTGATATTTCTCCCGGCAATCTGGATTCCAGCTTGTGCTTCCTCCAGCCCAGCATTTCTCATGATGTACTCTGCATATAAATTAAATAAGTGGGGTAACAAAATACAGCTTTGACGTACTCCTTTTCCTATTTGGAACCAGTCTGTTGTTCCATGTCCAGTTTTAACTGTTGCTTCCTGACCTGCATACAGGTTTCTCAAGAGGCAAGTCAGGTGGTCTGGAATTCCCATTTCTTTCATAATTTTCCACAGTTTATTGTGATCCACACAGTCAAAGGCTTTGGCATAGTCAATAAAGCAGAAATAGATGTTTTTCTGGAACTCTCTTGCTTTAGACTAAAATGGACTAGAATGGGTGAATTTAACTCAGATGACCATTATATCTACTACTGCGGGCAGGAATCCCTCAGAAGAAATGGGTTAGCCACCTTAGTCAACAAAAGAGTCCGAAATGCAGTACTTGAATGCAATCTCAAAAACTACAGAATGATCTCTGTTCGTTTCCGGGGCAAACCACTCAATATCATGGTAATCCAAGTCTATGCCCCGACCAGTAATGCTGAAGAAGCTGAAGCTGAATGGTTCCATGAAGTCTACAAGACCTTTTAGAATTAACATCCAAAAAGATGTCCTTTTCATTATAGGGGACTAGAATTCAAAAGTAAGAAGTCAAGAAACACCTGGCGTAACGGGCAAATTTGGCCTGGGAGTACAGAAGGAAGCAGGGCAAAGACTAATAGAACAAGAATGCATTGGTCATAGGCAAGAGAACCACTTCAAGAGAACACACTGGTCATAGCAAACACCTTCTTCTAACAACACAAGAGAAGACTCTACACATGGACAGCGCCAGATGGTTGACACTGAAATCAGACTGATTATATTCTTTGCAGCCAAAGATGGAGAAGCTCTATACAGTCAGCAAAAAACAAGACCGAGAGTGGACTGTGGCTCAGATCATGAACTCCTTATTGCCAAATTCAGACTGAAATTGAAGAAAGTGGGGGAAACCACTAAACCATTCAGGTATGACCTAAATCATATACCTTATGATTATACAGTGGAAGTGAGAAATAGATTTAAGGGCCTAGATCTGATAGACAGAGTGCCTGATCAACTATGGAATGAGGTTCGTGACATTGTACAGGAGACAGGGATCAAGACCATCCCCAAGAAAAAGAAATGCAAAAAAGCAAAATGGCTGTCTGAGGAGGCCTTACAAATAGTTGTGAAAATAAGAGAAGCGAAAAGTAGAGGAGAAAAGGAAAGATATACCCATTTGAATGCAGGGTTCCAAAGACTAGCAAGGAGAGATAAGAAACCCTTCCTCAGTGATCAATGCAAAGAAATAGAGGAAAACAATAGAATGGGAAAGACTAGAGATCTCTTCAAGAAAATTAGAGATACCAAGGGAACATTTCATGTAAAGATGGGCTCAATAAAGGACAGAAATGGTATGGACCTGACAGAAGCAGAAGATATTAAGAGGTGGCAAGAATAATCAGAAGAACTGTACAAAAAGATCTTCACGACCCAGATAATCATGATGGTGTGATCACTCACCTAGAGTCAGACATCCTGGAATGTGAAGTCAAGTGGGCCTTAGGAAGCATCACTACGAACAAAGCTAGTGGAGGTGATGGAATCCCAGTTGAGCTATTTCAAATCCTGAAAAATGATGCTGTGAAAGTGCTGCACTAAATATGTCAGCAAATTTGGAAAACTCTGCAGTGGCCGCAGAACTGGAAAAAGTCAGTTTTCATTCCAATCCCAAAGAAAGGCAATGCTAAAGAATGCTCAAATTTCTTTCAGTTGGTCAGGCCCCAAATCTTCTAAGTAATCCTTGGCTCCTTTTTTAGTCACTCCCCACATTCAATCTATCAGCAAATTCTATTGACTCTCCCTTCCAAATATAGCCAGACTATAACTACTCACCATCTCCACTTCTCAGTTCCAAGAAGTCCTCATCCCTTGCCGGAAATGTATCTCTGTAATCTCCTGACTGGTGTCTCTGCTTCCACCCTTCCTTTCCTCTTTAAATCTACTCTCAATTCAGCAGCCAGAGATTCTATTAAAATATAAGAATATGTAACTTCCAGGATTGGAAGTTACAATACAAGAATTCCCTGGTGGTCCAGTAGTTAAGAATACGCCTGCCAATGCAGGGGACTCAATCCCTGGTCTGGGGATCCCTCGTGCCACAGAGCAACTGAGCCCGTGCTCCACGACTGCTGAAGCCCGAGTGCTCTCGAGCCTGAGCCACAGCTGCTGAGCCTGTGTGCTGCACCTACTGAAGCCCACGCACCTATAGCCTCTGTGCTCCGCAACAAGAGAGGCCACCGCAATGAGAAGCCCTTGCACGGCAAGGAAGAATAGCTCCTGCACACCTACAACTAGAGGAAGCCTGCACACAGCAATGAAGACCCAATGCAGCCAAATAAATGTAAATAAATAAACAAAAATGTTTTTAAAAAAGAAAATGCAATTCCCCTGCTCCAAACTACTCAAGAGCTTCCCTTCCCACCTGGACTAAAAGTCAAGGTGCAACAGGACCAGCCCCCTGTGACCTCTTAGATCACATCCGCTACTGACCCTTTTGCCTCTGAAACATTCCAGGCATGATTCTGCCTCAGGGCCTTTGCACTTGCTGTAATCTTAACCACTTCCCTCCCTTTCTCTTCTTCTTCAGGTCTCTACTTAAATGTCATCTTCTTATTGAGGTCTTTTCTACCCAACCTTCTTTAAAACTGCAACTCTTTCCTAACCTTACTTAATTTTTCCTTTTGACACTTATCACACTCTAACATGGTATGTGTTTTTCTATTTATCTTACTTATTATCAGTCTTTCCTGCTGGAATGTAAATTCCACGAAGATAGTGATTTGGTCCATTTTGCTCACTTACTGCTGATCCCCAGCATCTAGAATAATACTGGCTTATTGTAAGCACTCAATAAACAGAAGTTCAATGCATGAATGACAATATCAATAATCACAACCATTATTAATATTTCTTGAGTACTGTTCATATGCAAGGCACTATAATGTACATTTTCATGTATTAACTCATTTAAGCCTCACACCCAGATTAAGAGCTAAGTTTCTATTATTATGTTATTATTATTATTATATCTCCATTATGCAAACTGTTGGGCTTCTCTGGAGGCGCTAGTGGTAAAGAACCCGCCTGCCAAAGCGGGAGACATAAGAGATGTGGGTTCGATCCCTGGGTAGGTAAGATCCCCTGCAGGGGAGCATGGCAACCCACTCCAGTATTTTTGCCTGGAGAATGCCATGGACAGAGGAGCCTGGTGGGCTACAACCCACAGGGTCACATAGCTGAAGTGGCTTGGCATGAACACACGCATGCCAACTGCTGATTCAATTATAAAGTTATATAATTATTAAAGATATAAACCAGATATAAACCCAAGAATATCTCATCCAATGCATAGACTCTTAATCACTAGAAAATACTGAGGCTAATTGCTAATATTCAGGATGAATCATTTCTCCAAATTTTTAGGGAACCAATGCTGCCCTGACAACGATGCCAGGGTAGATGAACTCACAGTCAGAAAAGAGAGTCTCATCAGTGACTGGAGAGCCACAGGCCAGGAGAACACCACAAGTGGGAGGGTCAGGGACACACCGGTCATCAGGAGGGGGACCCATCCACATTCCAGCACCCTTTCAGCAAATAACTGTTGAGAGCCTTCTGCTGCTCAGCAGAGTTCTCAGCCCAGGAAATCGGATGGCAAACAAATCAGACCTTATAACCTAGTCGGAGAAACAATAATCAGATGAATACACTTTTAATATAAAACCTGGTAGTGCAAAGTGGTGGTCAGAGAGAGAGGGCTGCAATAAAGGGCAGCCTCCATAGCTGGTGTTAGATCCCTGATGGCTTTGAAGCCCCATCTCTCCTTGCTCCCCTTCTGACACACTGAGGCTAATTGCTAATATTCAGGATGAATCATTTCTCCCCTTCTGACACACTGGGGACGCTGGGAGGAAAGTCAAGTGCTGCCTTCCTGGGCTCTGGTGGGAAGCTGAAACTATGCAAGGGCTCCCCAGCTCAAAGTCCACTCACCATCAGAGTCACAGCCAATAGCCCCTCCTTGCTCTCCAAGCCATTTCAGACCTGCCCCAAATCCTGCTCTGCTCTCTCACACATGCTCATTATGAGTAACACATCGCCTCATACCCTCCTGCCATGTGTGGTATCATGAACCAAATTTTGGAACCTCTCCACCAGATAAGCCCTAGACCTGGGTCATCTGAGCAAAGGCCTCAGTGAAGTAAAGGAATGAAGGAAGAGCAGAGAGGGTGTAGCCTATAATCCCCTTCAAATGGAAAGAAACCACTCAGGACTGAGAATCCAGGGATTCCCATGGTGGATGCTAAACCAAAGGGTTACTCGCTTGTTGGCTACTGCTGGGGCTTCCCAGGTGGTGCAGTGGTAAAGAATCCACCTGCCAGTGCAGAGGACTCTGGCTCGATCCCTGGGTCGGGAAGATGCAACCCAGTATTCTTGCCTGGAAAACTCCATGGACAGAAGACCCTGGCAGGCTATCGTCCATAGGGTCACAAAAGAACAAGACACGACTGAGCACACACACACACACACACACACACACACACACACACTGGAACCTCCAGACCAACAAAGGGCACAATGGAGAGAAGCTGTGTTACAAAATTAAAGCTACCCAAAATGCATCAGTGCAACATGAACAGGCACTTCACCATGGCCCAGATTCACACGTGCCCTGCACGAGTTGATGCGCATTCTCCTGACTCCAGCTGCATCTCCTGTTTTACAGCACAGACCAGCCCAAGCCCCATCACTGCTCTCATTCACATAACCAGTTCTCCTGCAGACAAACCACTCTTTAACTGCACCTTTGAATATTTTATTATTCAGATTCCCAGATAATGATGCAGTCATTTCATCATCATCATCATGCAGTATGCATAACTGTATCATCTGTATCTGTCTTTCTGGGAAAGAAGCAGAAGAGATTGTATTATTCTAATGTCTTCTTCTTGGCATCCGACCAAGCCTGAAACCAAATGAGCAATCTGTTGGTCAAAAATATTTCATGTGTAATCTCGTGGTGAACAGCTTGCAGTGAGCTTTGGGGGAGTCAAGGGGAAAGGAGCAGTGGATCCGTACATTTAGCACTTAAATTCTAATAAACACCAGGGAACTCACACAAGTGGACAGCAGCAAGAAAAGGATAAAGACATGAACGAATGCTGGGAATGGAAAACAAAGGAGCGGTTTGTTTCGGGAAAGCTTCATAGAGGATGGCGCTATATCGCTTTAAGGAGAAAAATCTAGGTTGTTAGGGAGAGAACATCGTATAGCAGGGAAACTAGAGCCAGAGCTAAGGGATGGCCCATACTGGTCACATGGAAGCAAAGGCAAGTATCCTGATAAGAGGAGACCACAGCAAAGGCTACAGTGAGTAGAGAAAGGTGTCTCATTTTCTTCCATTTTACAAACACTCTCACTGAGCTGAGATTGAGGCTGATGTCAAAGGATCTGAGGGAAGGATAAACTGGGAGTCTGGGACTGACATATAAACTAAATAACTAATAAGGACCTACTATACAGCCCAGGAAACTCTACTCAAAACTTTGTAATGGCCTATTTGGGAAAAGGATCTAAAAAGAGAGGATATATGTATAACATTCACTTTGCTATATACCTGAAACTAACACAACATTGTAAATAAACTATATCCCAATGAAGAAAAAATTTAAGACCTTAAAAAGCAAAGAAACAACAAAAGAAGGCAGGGGAGGGAAGTCCACTCACCGCACATCCTTGGGTCTGGGTGGAGGGCAGGGGAGTAAGCGGGGCAGATGGGGAGGGTCTCAGTTCCAGGAAAAAAGTGTCAGGATGGACAAAAATAAGGCTGTGGGCCAAAAGATGCTTGAAGAAGTAACACTGAATTGAGAAACTGCCGGACAGAAAAAGGACCTCAAGGAAGGGTGACCAGCCTTCCTGGTTTGCCTGCCACAGTCTTGGATTTAGCACGTAACATGCTACCCTCACCCTGGGAAACCCATCAGCTCCCAGGACTGCTGGTCACCCCACTTTACAAGGTAGTACATCCAAGCAAGTGTATGGTATTATGTTAATGAAGTAAGGACCGCATCAAAGTCTGAGGGTGAATCATGACTCAAATCACAGTCATGTGTTACACAGGACATACAGTTTGGCTCAGAAGGAAGACGCTCCAGAAATGGGAAACACGGGACATCGAGGATTCGAGAGCAGGCAGAAAAGTGAGTGCTTTTCCTCTGGACCTTCACTGTTGACGGGTACCATCTCTTCATCCTTACCCACTTTCTCACCTCCTCATGTGCCCCTCCTGGCAGCACCGCAGGCTCAGGTTTGAGCCCTGGGAGCTTCCAGGGAGCTGGAAACTCTGGGAAACCATGAAGGAAGATCCAGGGTTAATGACAGAGAACTAGGTCACAGGCATGAAAAAGAGGAGAAGGCTTTAATGTTGTCATTTCATGCTTTTGAAAATGGATATTTCCTCCACTGCTAAGTCTACCTTTTTCTGTCAGCATCCAGCTCCCTAAAATGTAAACACTGTGGTCTTATAAAGCCAGGGGCTCAAGGCTTTGCTTTAATTAAGGTTCAATTAGGGGAGGGCGAGTTTTCTCGTTTCACATTCAGGCAAGAACAGAGTGCAGCCTAGAATCATCATCCTTGATGATTCAAGCATCTGGATATTCAAGGTGGGGTAAATGTGGCCAAGAAGGGAAAAAGGAAAAAGGAACGGAGGCACACGACCAAGTCTGATTTTGCAGACCTTCTGTTAAAACTGCCCAGCAGATGGTTTCAAATATAGATCCAAGACTGTCAGAGCTGGAAGAAGCCCTCTTCCCTGGTCCAGCTTCTTTGTTCCACAGAGAAGGAATGGTTCAGAAGGCGGGGAGGGTGGACAAACTCAGGCCACACAGCCAGCACGAGATGGAACCCAGAGCTGACGTCTTCAGTTTAACCTTCTTGTCTGTAAGGCACATTGGACCAAAGATATTTTGCACTCACAGAAGTCAGCAACCTGACTTGCTGATTTGCAACTAATTCAATCCATCAGCTATTGAAGCTGGCATATCTAACTCCATGGACATCATTTTAAGGATGTTGTAATGCACTACAAATTCCTTAAGCACAGAAAATAAACACTATGATTTAACCATCTACTGGGCTCCCCTGGTGGCTCAGATGGTAAAGAATCTGCCTGCAATGCAGGAGACACAGATTTAATCCTAGGTGGAGAAGATCCCCTGGAGAAGGGAATGGCTACCCACTCCTATATTCTAGTCTGGGAAATCCCATGGACAGAGGAGCCTAGTGGGCTACTGTATTACTGAGATGCTTTAATCAAACACTTTTTAGGGGCTTCCCAGTGATCCAGTGGTTAAGAATCCACCTGCCAATCCAGGGGACATGGGTTCCACCCATGGTCAGTAAGTATCCCACATGCCACAGAGGAACTAAGCCTGGGGCAGTAGCCTGCACCATAACCACTGAGCCTGAGCTCCAGGGCCAGAGAGCTACAACTAAGGAAGCCCACATGCCCTGGAGCCCATGCCCTGAGAGGAGAGAGCCCACCGGAACTAGAGAGAGCCCGAGCACAGCAACAAAGACCCAGCACAGCCATAAACAAAGCAATCTTTTTTAAAAATAGGTAAATTAAGAAATCAAAATGCTTTTTCACTTTAATGCACTTCCTATTGCCAAAGACGATCTCAACATACTTTAAACCCTTCTACCTTAAAAAAGTTTTTGGTATTTCTGCTGGGCAATTAACAAGCAGGTCAAATAATAATAGCTAGCACTGAACTCATGGGTTTATTTGTATTGACCCCTTTAATCCTCACAACACTGTGGAGAGCCACTATTATCCCCCTCTGCATATGAGAAAACTGAGGCAGCAAAATGTGACCAAGATCCACAGCTAGTTGATAGCGCCAGGATATGAATGCCAGAAGTCTGATTTTGAGCTGTTATACTAGACAACTTCTCTAAATCCCATTAAAACAAGCATTTGGGCCCTAGTCTACTCCTTTTGTCATATTGAAATCTTCCTAAATAAAGCACTCTTTGGAAAAAATATGTTTAGACATCTTCTAGACATTTGTCAATTTTTGTTCCCTGGAATGAGTCCCACAGTTTCATTTCCTTTGTACAGTGAGTGCTGAGTGCTAAGCGGCTTCAGTCTGGTCCAACTCTGCAACCCCATGGACTATAGCCCACCAGGCTCTTCTGTCCTTGGGATACTCTGGGCAAGAATACTGGAGTGGGTTGCCATACCCTCCTCCAGGGATCTTCCCAACCCAGGGACAGAATTCACATCTCTTATGTCTCCTGCACTGGCAGGTGAGTTCTTTACCATAAGCACCACCAGTAAGGGCACATTGATGATCGTGAGTAAATATTAGTGTTGCTAAAATGACTTGCATGATCTTTGTTAACAATTCTCCCTAGGAAAGTAAATACATTTAATGTACTTTTTAACGGTCCCTTTGTATACACTGACTTAATTTATATACAAATATATATTCATCTAATCATCTCTAAGTGGCTTCCCAGGCGGTGCTAGTGGTAAAGAACTTGTCTGCCAATTTAGGAGACATAAGAGACGCAAAGATGCGGGTCAGGAACATCCCCTGGAGCAGTACTGTTGTTCACTCCAGTACTGTTGCCTGGAAAATTCCATGGACAAAGGAGCCTGGCAGGCTACAGTCCGTGGGGGTCGCATAAAAGGGTCAGACACAACTGATCAACTGAGCACACACGCACAATCTCTAAATGGCCTCACGCTTTTTCATTGCCTACATATACAACACAGCTGTGAGCTGCTTGAAGGAAGCACTGTGTCTCCTATTGTCTTTGTGCTTGGTCTTCCTCACCCCTCTCTCCCCCATACCCCACCCCCATAGCACTGTCTACAGTTTAGTAAATACCACAGACCAAAACTGCAGCCACTCCAGGGAACTATCAAGAGGAGCTTTCTTCCAAAAAACACTTGAAGGAATGATCCAGTACATTTACTAAGAAGTCCAACTGCCCCTGCCATTAAGTAAGTGATATCAAGAGACATTCAAAAGACACAGAAACCAATGATCCTCTGAAAACACGTAACCTGGCTAATTTTAAAAGGAAAAAAAAGGCCTGGAAGTTTACACTGCATGATGCATTTATTAGGCTGTAAAATGTACTTCAAAACAATTTATTTCAGTTTAAAAAGAGATACATTCAGTAAGTCTATTAACATTATGAAATTTTACATCCCCTCAGCAAGAATATGTGCTTCTAGTCTTGCCTGGAGAATCCCAGGGACAGGGGAGCCTGGTCGGCTGCAGTCCATGGGGTCGCTAAGAGTTGGACACGACTGAGTGACTTCCCTTTCACTTTTCACTTTCCTGCATTGGAGAAGGAAATGGCAGCTCACTCCAGTGTTCTTGCCTGGAGAATCCCAGGGACGAGGGAGCCTGGTGGGCTGCCGTCTGTGGGGTCACACAGAGTCGGACACGACTGATGCGACTTAGCAGCAGCAGCAGTGTTACAAGTAAATCTGTATTTCCTCACTGACAACAGGGTTAATGCTAAGCCCCCAAAGAAACCTGTCCAGCTAAACGCATGCCCAGGTTTCTCTTTGCCGTGATCCCTCTAGCACAGAACAAGGAAGAGAGGACTTGGATATGGATGGGCAAACCGAAGGGCCAACATCACCAAAGTGGTAAAGCTGAAACACACCTAAAGGGATCTGATGTCACAGCCCGTGCCTTTAAAGGGCATCCAACACTTCTGGAACTGAAAATGCTCTGAAGATAGAAAACAGGAAAATGACTGACCAGCTTGATGGGAAAGCCCCCTCGCCCCCTGCAATGGTCCCATTTCTGTTAAGGCCTGAGTGAGGAGGAAGAGCCAGGCACAAAGACTTAGAGATTCCTCAGCCTAGATGGTTGTGTGTGGTGTGTTGGTGTGTGCGTGTGTGCTCAGTCGTGTCCAACTCTTTGGGACCTCATGGACTGTAGCACCCCAGGCTCCTCTGTGCATAAGATTCTCCAGGCAAGAATACTGGAGTGGGTTGCCATGTCCTCCTCCAGGGGCTCTTTCCGACCCAGGGATCAAAGCTGCAGCTTTTGCATCTCCTGCATTGACAGGTGGTTCTTTCCCACTGCGCCACCTGGGAAGCCCAGATAGGAATGCTATTGTTGTTGTTCAGTCACTCAGTCGTGTCTGTCTCTTTGTGACCCCATGGACTGCAGCACGCCAGGATTCCCTGCCCATCACTATCTCCTGGAGCTTCCTCAAACTCATGTCCATTGAGTCGATGATACCAACCAACCACCTCATTCTCTGTCACCCCCTTCTCCCCCTGCCTTCAATCTTTCCCAGCATCAGAATCTTTTCCAGTGAGCTGGCTCTTTGCATCAGGTGGCCAAAGGATTGGAACTTCAGCATCAGTCCTTCCAATGAATATTCAGGACTGATTTCCTTTAGTATTTACTGGTTTAACCTCCTGGCTGTCCAAGGGACTGTCAAGAGTCTTCTCCAGTACCACAATTCAAACATCAATTCTTCAGTGCTTAGCCTTCTTTATGGTCTAACTGTCATATCCATACATGACTACTGGAAAAACCATAACTTTGACTAGACAGACCTTTATGGGCAAAGTGGTGTCTCTACTTTTTAATACACTGTCTATGTTTGTCATAGCTTTTCTTCCATGGAGCAAGCGTCTTTTAATTTCATGACTGCAGTCACCGTCCGTGGTGATTTTGGAGCCTAAGAAAATAAAGTCTGTCACTGTTTCCCCATCTATTTGCCATGAAGTGATGGGACCAGATGCCATGATCTTAGTTTTTTGAATGTTGAGTTTTAAGCCAGCTTTTTCATTCTTCTTCTTCACCTCCATCAAGAGGCTCTTTAGCTCCTCTTTACTTTCTGCCATAAGGGTGGTGTCATCTGCATATCTGAGGTTATTGATATTTCTTCCGGCAATCTTGATTCTAGCTTGCGCTTCATCCAGCCCAGCATTTCATATGATGTACTCTGCATTTAAGTTAAATAAGCAGGGTGACAAGATAAGATGGGGATAACCTCGGAATATTTGAGGACCTCAAATAAAGCTCTTGTAGCTGATAAAATAGCCACCAAGAAAAATGGTGTGAAATGAGGATGAAGAGCTATGCTGACAAGTGTTTTGGCAAGAGGACAGATTCCTACTTGCTGATGCAAATTAAACTCTTTGCTTAAGTCGCCCCCTGAGTGGTGTGAAGGGACTGCCACTCCTTTAAGGTTACTGCAAAAACACAGAGGGAAGTGAGGGGCTACTAAGCCAGCATTTTCTCTCCAGGGTTGTTTGGATACCCCTGTAGCTGAGGTCACCTGAGGTCTTCGCAGAGTCTCCAGGCAGCACGTGAAGATGCCACTCTATCAGCATCTGCCAGTTAGGGGAGAGGCAGATTTAGTGTGGTCTGGGTAAATACCATTTCCAAAAGTAACAGGAACTCAAACCTCCCAGCTTTTTATAAATTCTCCTTCCCAGATGGTATCTTCTCAAAAGACAGAGCAGCTACACTTGCAAGAGTTCTTTTCCTCCCCTATTTAGAAAGTTCTAAATAGTTTGACACAACAGTTAGCTAGCGGGGGTGGGAGGAAGTGGGGAGGAGGGCAAAAGTCACATGAAATCAAGAGAAAAATGAAAAACGTAAGGCTTTGCTCTTTTTCAAGAACTCTGCTAATTCCTCTGGTATTTCAACTTTCCCTGAACAGGATGACTCACTCTTCAGCTTTTTTTTTTTTTTGAGAACAGGTCTCTTTCTTATTAACAAGATTCAGGTATCAGCAACGTGATAAAAGCAAAAACTTTATCACACGGTGTGTCTGTGTCGCATACTATCTTTAATTCCTGTTTCTTAACACCTGGAGGAAAAATACCGCTCAACAGCTTCTCAGGCAAGAAAATAAACGAACATTTCTCCCTCACTCACAGCCAGCTCTTCCAAATAAAGCCTGTCAGGCTTAAGAGCAAGATGGACTCAGAGCAACTTGCTCCTCAGGCTATTAAAGTATCAGAATGCACAGGGTTAGTGCATTTAAGCTTCATTTCATATTAAAAATCCCACTAGAAGTTATGTCTTTCAAGCAGGTCTGAACGGTTCCTTGCCGGCAGGAGTTCTGAAGGGAAAGTAGGAGCGGGGACTAGGGTGTAGATGGCAAAGCTTATGGGCTGAGTGCTCCTGGGGTCTCCACTAGGCCAGTCTCCCAGGATTCCAGTGCCAGGCCGTGACAATGCAGGGGCAAGACCACCCTGCAGGGGAACTGAGAGCAAAGACAATCTGTACCACACACGGAGGGCAAGCTGACCCCGCTGCCTGTTCTGGCCTTCTCTCATCTTTATTTTAAGCCCTGTTACTGCAAAATGGACATGAAAAGCATCCACAAATGCCGATTTTTACTTAATGCTTTGTATACAAATGAGGAGGAAGAGGTGTCATTTTTGCTGTCTAGGTGTTTGCTGTCTGGCTTTAAAAAACCGGAGGACAGAATCATACAGAGTTGCTGCTATTGGCGAAGGCACCCCTCACAAAAATACTCTTCCAACTGCAACTAACCTTTGAGGTCAGAAAAAGAAGTTACAGGGCAACTCTTTGCCCTGGCCCTTTATTCTTTCCTAAGCGCTGTGCTGTGCTGCTTGAGTGAATGCTAACTCGCTTCTGGCATATCCGACTCTTAGGACCCTATGGACTGTAGCCCGCCAGGCTCCTCTGCCCATGGGATTCTCCAGGCAAGAACACTAGAGTCAGTTGCCATGCCCTCCTCCAGGGGATCTTCATGACGCAGGGATCAAACCCACGTCTCTCTGAGTTAGCAAGCGGGTTCTTTCCCACCAGCGCCACGGGGAAACCCAGTGGTGCTGTTTAAAGGTGCCTTTTTTTCTCGGTGGGATGAGCGGCAGGAGAGAAGCCGACTAAGGGAACCAACCACTCGGGCAGCAGAAGTGAGGGAATGCAGTTAAGTGGCCTCCCCACTGCTAAGTGAATACATTTCCAATGTCCTCATCCAATCGTCTGTCGGGCTAGGCAACTTTACAATTCCAGGCCCTTCAAAATCTCAGACCTCTGGGAAGGAGAAGGAAAGGGTACTGTTCCTGTGAGAGAGAAATGTCTGACACTGTCTCCCCCACATTATAAGCAACATTCATAGGCCTCGTGGGAGGCAAGACTGTCTTAAATGGACTCTTATTTTCTATATTTATTCCCCTCCTTGCTCCCCAAATTATTGAGGACAATTCTCAAAAATATTAGGATTTTGGAATGTACCTAATATGGACTAAGGCTGTCCTTGCTGGCAAAGGTTACTTTATCTCAGATTAATCAATTAAAAATCTCCCTCAAATTTGTTCTCTTAAGCATTTCTGAAGTTTTAAAACTTCAAGAATAAATTAAATTCTCCATAAGACTTTTAAAGTCCACCATAACAATGAGAATAAAAGCGTTAAATAGGATGAAGAATAGATTTTGATGAGAATGACAACCTCCAGAAGCAGAGGTTCCAGCACATGGGAAGTGATATTGTCAAGATACTTTAGAGTGTTCAGACTGCTGCTGCTGCTGCTAAGTCGCTTCAGTCGCGTCCGACTCTGTGCGACCCCATAGATGGCAGCCCACCAGGCTCCCCCGTCCCTGGGATTCTCCAGGCAAGAACACTGGAGTGGGTTGCCATTTCCTTCTCCAATGCACGAAAGTGAAAAGTGAAAGGGAGGTCGCTCAGCCGTGTCCGACTCTTCACGACCACATGGACTGCAGCCCACAAGGCTCATCCACCCATGGGATTTGCCAGGCAAGAGTATTGGAGTGGGATGCCATTGCCTAGTTTCTATTAATAGAATACTATTTGTTCTCACTATGGATCCCAAGGCCTATGGAACATGGTTGAAAGTCATAGTATCTAATCTTGGCTATGCCTTCTAGCTAACATATGACAAGGATCTTCTGCTACAGCATGAGATCCCTTCATTTGACACAGGTTGGCTAAGTATGCCAAGAACTGAACCAGAGGCTAGGAAGCAGTTGTCATGAACTCCAGCTTCAAAAGGCAGTTCTGTTCAGTTCAGATCAGTTCAGTTCAGTTCAGTCGTCAGTTGTGTCCGACTCTTTGCGACTCCATGAATCGCAGCACACCAGGCCTCCCTATCCATCACCAACTCCTGGAGTTCACCCAGACTCACGTCCATCCAGTCAGTGATGCCATCCAGCCATCTCATTCTCGGTTGTCGCCTTCTCCTCCTGCCCCCAATCCCTCCCAGCATCAGAGTCTTTTCCAATGAGTCAACTCTTCTCATGAGGTGGCCAAAGTACTGGAGTTGCAGCTTTAGCATCATTCCTTCCAAAGAAATCCCAGGGCTCATCTCCTTCAGAACGGACTGGTTGGATCTCCTTGCAGTCCAGGGGACTCTCAAGAGTCTTCTCCAACACCACAGTTCCAAAACATCAGTTCTTTGGCGCTCAGCCTTTTTCTCAGTCCAACTCTCACATCCATACATGATCACCGGGAAAACCATAGCCTTGACTAGACGGACCTTAGTTGGCAAAGTAATGTCTCTGCTTTTCAATATGCTATCTAGGCTGGTCATAACTTTTCTTTAAAGCAGTAAGCGTCTTTTAATTTCATGGCTGCAATCACCATCTGCAGTGATTTTGGAGCCCCCAAAATAAAGTCTGACACTGTTTCCCCATCTATTTCCCATGAAGTGATGGGACCAGATGCCATGGTCTTCGTTTTCTGAATGTTGAGCTTTAAGCCAACTTTTTCACTCTCCTCTTTCACTTTCATCAAGATGCTTTTTAGTTCCTCTTCACTTTCTGCCATAAGGGTGGTGTCATCTGCATATCTGAGGTCATTGATATTTCTCCCGGCAATCTTGATTCCAGCTTGTGTTTCTTCCAGTCCAGCATTTCTCATGATGTACTCTGCATAGAAGTTAAACAAGCAGGGTGACAATATACAGCTTTGACGTACTCCTTTTCCTATTTGGAACCAGTCTATTGTTCCATGTCTAGTTCTAACTGTTGCTTCCTGACCTGCATACAGATTTCTCAAGAGGCAGGTTAGGTGGTCTGGTATTCCCATCTCTTTCAGAATTTTCCACAGTTTATTGTGATCCACACAGTCAAAAGCTTTGGCATAGTCAATAAAGCAGAAATAGATGTTTTTCTGGAACTCTCTTGCTTTTTCCATGATCCAGTGGATGTTGGCAATTTGATCTCTGGTTCCTTTGCCTTTTCTAAAATCAGCTTAAACATCAGGGAGTTCATGGTTCACATATTGCTGAAGCCTGGCTTGGAGAATTTTGAGCATTACTTTACTAGCATGTGAGATGAGTGCAATTGTGTGGTAGTTTGAGCATTCTTTGGCATTGCCTTTCTTTGGGACTGGGATGAAAACTGACCTTTTCCAGTCCTGTGGCCACTGCTGAGTTTTCCAAATTTGCTGGCATATTGAGTGCAGCACTTTCACAGCATCATCTTCCAGGATTTGAAACAGCTCCACTGGAATTCCATCACCTCCACTAGCTTTGTACGTAGTGATGCTTTCTAAGGCCCACTTGACTTCACATTCCAGGATGTCTGGCTCTAGATGAATGATCTCACCATCGTGATTATCCGGGTCGTGAAGATCATTTTTGTACAGTTCTTCTGTGTATTCTTGCCACCTCTTCTTAATATCTTCCACTTCTGTTAGGTCCAGACCATTTCTGTCCTTTATCGAGCCCATCTTTGCGTGAAATGTTCCCTTGGTATTTCTAATTTTCATGAAGAGATCTCTAGTCTTTCCCATTCTGTTGTTTTCCTCTATTTCTTTGCATTGACCCTGAAAAAGGCTTTCTTATCTCTTCTTGCTATTCTTTGAAACTCTGCATTCAGATACTTATATCTTTCCTTTTCTCCTTTGCTTTTCTCCTCTATTCTTTTCACAGCTATTTGTAAGGCCTCCCCAGACAGCCATTTTGTTTTTTTGCATTTCTTTTCCATGGGGATGGTCTTGATCCCTGTCTCCTGTACAATGTCACGAACCGCATGCCATAGTTCATCAGGCACTCTGTCTATCAGATCTAGGCCCTTAAATCTATTTCTCACTTCCACTGTATAATCATAAGGGATTTGATTTAGGTCATACCTGAATGGTCTAGCAGTTTCTCCTACTTTCTTCAATTTGAGTCTGAATTTGGTAGTAAGGAGTTCATGATCTGAACCACAGTCAGCTCCTGGTCTTGTTTTTGTTGATTGTATAGAGCTTCTCCATCTTTGGCTGCAAAGAATATAATCAATCTGATTTCAGTGTTGACCATCTGGTGATGTCCATGTGTAGAGTCTTCTCTTGTGTTGTTGGAAGAGGGTGTTTGCTATGACCAGTGCATTTTCTTGGCAAAACTCTATTAGCCTTTGTCCTGCTTCATTCCGGATTCCAAGGCCAAATTTGCCTGTTACTCCAGGTGTTTCTGGACTTCCTACTTTTGCATTCTAGTCCCCTCTAATGAAAAGGACATCTTTTTTGGGTGTTAATTCTAAAAGGTCTTGTAGGTCTTCATGGAACCGTTCAACTTCAGCTTCTTCAGCATTACTGGTTGGGGCATAGACTTGGATTACTGTGATATTGAATGGTTTGCCTTGGAGACGAACAGAGATCATTCTGTCGTTTTGAGATTGCATCCAAGTACTGCATTTCGGACTCTCTTGTTGACCATGATGGCTACTCCATTTTTGAGGGATTCTTGCCCGCAGTAGTAGATATAATGGTCATCTGAGTTAAATTCACCCATTCCAGTCCATTTTAGTTCGCTGATTCCTAGAATGTCGACATTCACTCTTGCCATCTCTTGTTTGACCACTTCCAATTTGCTTTGATTCATGGACCTGACATTCCAGGTTCCTATGCAATATTGCTCTTTACAGCGTCGGACCTTGCTTCTATCACCAGTCACATCCACAGCTGGGTATTGTTTTTGCTTTGGCTCCATCCCTTCATTCTTTCTGGAGTTATTTCTCCACTGATCTCCAGTAGCATATTGGGCACCTATTGACCTGGGGAGTTCCTCTTTCAGTGTCCTATCAATCATTTTGCCTTTTCATACTGTTCATGGGGTTCTCAAGGCAAGAATACTGAAGTGGTTTGCCATTCCCTTCTCCAGTGGACCACATTCTGTCAGACCTCTCCACCATGACCCGCCCGTCTTGGGTTGCCCCACAGGCATCGGCTTGGTTTCACTGAGTTAGACAAGGCTGTGGTCCTAGTGTGATTAGATTGACTAGTTTTCTGTGAGTATGGTTTCAGTGTGTCTGCCCTCTGATGCCCTCTTGCAACACCTACCATCTTACTTGGGTTTCTCTTACCTTGGGCGTGGGTAAGAGAAGGCTTCACAGCTGCTCCAGCAAAGTGCAGCCACTGCTCCTTACCTTGGATGAGGGGTATCTCCTCACCACCGCCCTTCCTGGCCTTCAGCGTGGGATAGCTCCTCTAGGCCCTCCTGTGCCCACGCAGCCACCATTCCTTTGACGTGGTGTGGCTCCTCCCGGCTGCCGCCCCTGGCCTCAGACGCACGGTGGCTCCTCTCGGCCGTTCCTGAGCCGTCACAGCCTGGTACTCTCAGCCACTGCCCCTGTCCTCAGATGTGGGGTAACTCCTCTTGGCCGCTGCCCTTCAGACATGGGTGAGTGAAGGAAGTACTAAATCTAAGTACTAAATCTTCAGGTTTAATGTTAAAACCTGAAGTCTTGAAAACCAAAATAAAACTTTGAGAGTTTCAGTGAATTGATGGTGGTATAAAGACTTGAGATTAGAGTTGATCCAAAGGACCATATGAAGAGAGAGAAGGGTTCTAAGGCCCAAACTCTGCAAGCCAGCACACTGCATTGAGGAATATAAGGAGGATCCAGTGCAGAGACAAAAATAAAAGGCCGGAAAATTCAGAGGAAAACTGAAGAGAATGTTCTTCTTGGCCAAATACTCGTTTGGGTGTTTCTGTCTCAAAACAATTATACTAGGTTTGCCACAAGATGGCGCTCAGAGACCATACTGCACACCTACTGACCGCGTCACAGTTTATCTTGGAGGGCAAAGAGGCTCCCAAGAGCTTACTAAAGTCTGTGGACTTCTGTTTCATTATGTTCTAAATTAGTTGTATCTGAGAAACTTGGTTTGGATAGAAATAATAATACTCTACTCATGCTCTGATGAGTGCTCTAATAGGGTAGATACAGCAATAACCCGCTGTGTTCGTGATGTCATGAGGTTCCCGCCTTTGAGTACGAATCTGAGAAGGCATTTGTGTAGTATTCTGCATCCTACTGATCTACAAAATCAGTCATTCCATGATAAATGAATCCTGCTTGGACCCAAACTTCAATTTTTCCCAAAAGAAATACGCACAGTACGGAGAATCGTGGTGTTCTCGAGTCAGTATAAACTCTACCTCCACGCATGCTTATATATCTGACTTGTTTTATGAATCTCAAAGCTAAAAAACATGCTGAGGCAAGAAACAGACTAACACATTTTGAAGGATTCCATAACAACTCAACGTGATCTGACTCCTGGCGGATCTGTATTTTTCTCATTCTTCTTGCTTTGAACAAAAGCACCTAACCCCTCCCAAATGAGGGCACTGCACTTAGGATGACATTCTTCTCTTCCTAGGGGTGAGAGGAAGAATTGCTGTGAGGCAACCAGAGTTTCCCTGGGTGATCTGAAGAGAAGTACTTTGCTGGAGAGATTTTTCATTTCCCGGTTGGTTGAAAGTCAGCAAGGGCGCCCATCCTGTAGGCATGCCATCAGCGGGCTGGCAGTACCGCTGCATGCCCCGCATCCTTGGAGCTGCCTGCCAAATTCTACAGCACAGAGCTGGCAGAGCCGCAACCTGCAGGGAGCGTGCAACCAGGCTTCGGCAGCTGGATGCCAAAGCAACGGCCCTCAAAGAGGCGGTGACAAAACGCAGGGCCTGGGGAACCTGTTCAGTGTTCAAGCTGGCAGAGGAAACTGGGGAGGATCAGAGGGGTCCCCAAAGAAAGGCATGTCAGGAACCTACTGCGATTTCCCAAGGCTGGTTTGGGGGCGAGAGTGGGAGTGCTGGTTGCTTTCATAAATCCTGCCAATGGCAGAGTTCCTGAATTCTGTAAAGCTTCAGGGGTGCTCGCCTGCAATGGTAACAGAACAAACAGCCTTCTAAGGCAAGAGGGGAGTGAGCTTGTGATTCCCGGGTTTGCTAATTCTTAACCTAGCCACACAGTGCTGGATGGGCACAGCAGACAGTCCTCCCCGGGCCCTTTTCAGTTCTGCTGTCTGCCTTTGGCCTCACGGGCCCACTTCAGACCATGCACCCCCGACTCAGGTTCTACTAAAGACAACAGGGGTTTGGTGGTGGGGGTGGGGGGCGAGCTGGAGTGCGGCCTGATTGCAGATAGCCAGTGTGCTCAAAACAGGTGATGAGCACTCAGGACTGCTGCCAGGCCGAGTCTGACTCAGAGATGAACATGGATGGTGTGAGGGAGTAGGGGGCACTGAGGAAAGGCTGTCCTGGCCTCAGACCGGCCCTTTATTGCAGCCCAGTCTCTGCTTCAGCTCTTTAAAGCAGAGGCTAAGGATTCCATTTCTTCGTTTTTTTTTTTTTATAGGAATATAATTGTTTTACAGTGTTAGTTTCTGCTGTACAACAACACGAATCATTGTGTGTGTGTGTGTGTGTGTGTGTGTGTGTGTGTGTGTGTGTGTGTGTGTGTCCGACTCTTTGAGACCCCATGGCCTGCAGCCCACCAGGCTTCTCCATCCACGGGATTCTCCAGACAAGAATACTGGAGTCCGTTGCCATTTCCTCCTCCAGGGGATCTTCCCAACCCAGGATCGAACCTTACTCTCCTGCACTGCAGGCAGATTCTTTACCTTCTGAGCCACCAAGGAAGCTCGAATCAGCTACATGTAAACATAGATCCCCTCCCTAGTCAGCCTCCCTCCCACCCCACCCTTTCAATCCCACCCTTCTAGGTCATATCTCTCCGTGAAAAATACAGAAGGCAGGACCAGCTGTAAGTCATTTTCAAAGATTCAGGGACTGTGAGGCAGGTAGGTGGGGGTGCTGTCACATAGATGGGCACAGAGGCCCCGAGAGGCGCTGTGACTTGGTCAAGGTCACACGGCATGTTAGTGGTGAGGAGGGACAGGAGCCCGGGCCTCCTGCCTCCAGGCCCAGGACACTGGGCAGAAAAGAAACTCCTACTCTCTTCCCAGGCCGGTGCATGCCTATCCCAAGAGGATATCTCCCCAGAGATGCCTCTCCGCTAGTCCTTATCAGAGCCCTGGAACAGTACAGAAGAAAGAAACTACAGTTGACCCTTGATCAACAGAGGTTTGAACTGCTATGTCCACTTACATAAGGATTCTTTTCAATAGTAAATCCTGCAGTATTACATGATGCAGGGTCAGTTGAATCTGTGTATGAACAACCACGGACATGGAGAAACCGTGGATATGGAATGGAGAGGGCAGACTATAAATAATACACAAGAGAGCTGGCAGAGCCCTAACCCCCATGCTCTTCAAGAGTCAGCTGTAATCTAGGACTCAGGTCCCTTGTTTAGTTTTGTTGTTCAGTCGCTAAGTCCAACTCTTTGCCACCCCACAGACCACAGCACACCAGGCTTCCCTGTCCTTCACCATCTCCCAGAGTTTGCTTAAACTCATGTCCATTGAGTCAGTGATGCCATCCAACCAACTCATTCTCTGTTGCCCCATTCTCCTCCTGCCCTCAATCTTTCCTAGCATCAGGGTCTTTTCCAATGAGTCCGTTTATATAGTGGTAATTAACATATTTAAAAGGTTTAGTTTTATAAGCTAATGTTTCCTTGTATTTAAAAAAAAATCAAGAAATACACATTTCCAATGTCTCTACCTATTTAAAAATCTTATTATCCCCCATTGTTGAACCCAGACCTTTCCTTGGCTGGCCTTTTGTGGAAAGCCTACACCTTCCTAACCTACTCATTCGCCAGCAGCTTGCGAAGCCCTGGAATAGTCTTCATTGTTTGCACATAGCTTTCAACCTCACCCTTCCAACTGTGTTGTTTGCTCCTGGAGGCTAAAGCCTTGTTGATTGCTTCTTTCTTTGCTTCTTTCTATCTCTTACTGAAAACATCTGACCAATCATTCTACCCAGGGCAGTCACACAGGACAAGGGAATGGCATGGGACCAGTGTTGCTCACAGAAATAGGATTTCCTTTACGACATTGGACAAGCAGAGCAAAGCTCTGAGAAAACAAAATAAGTCCTCAGAAACAGTTGTTCCTGAAGCATGAAGAAGCACTGAACCTGAACATTTATGAGATAACATCTGTTTTTCAAAGGAGTTTAAAATACAGACTAGGAAACAAAATAAAGACATTTACAACACTGATCTTGCACACACTTTGGGCATAATTTGCTGACAAAGATTAAATCCTCTGAATTGTATTAAGGAAATGAATGTACTTTATATCCAAGGAGACTATGAACTCTAATTCCACATTCTATTTCTACAAAAAATGACACTGGCTGATAAATGATGGCCCCTGTTTTCATTACAGCTAAATGGAAATGTCTCATTTATGGGTTATGCTGAATATATTAGCTGGGAGATTTTTTTTAAGTATTAAAAATACCAAGAGGTCTAACCCATATACTAGTTAAAAAGCAGAATTTTATTTCTGCTGTACCAGAAAATTTGTGATTTTCCTACTTCATAGTATTTAACTCCTACATTTTAAAAGAAATTCAATAAATTTAGAACCTTCAATTTTTATATCTCTTTTATCAAATGTAGCTCAGATGAGAACTGAAGCATGTCTAGTCAATCACTGATGTTATATTTCCTTCTGTGAATTAAATTCAGTAAAAATTCTTCAAGATCAAAGAAATATTTATTAGACCTTACCTAAAAATCTGGCCCCTTTGTTCGAACCCAAATGTGCACGCTGCCAGTGCCAGATGCTGGTAATTAACCCCGGGTGATATTTTCTGTAAAACAAATTGGTATTTTCAGGACAATTTCCTAATGGGAAAATGTCCACAAAAACAAAGCTGCATTGTAATCCAATCTCTATGCTGGTCATCTGCAAAGCCCTAAATGCCCAAGGCAGTAGAGCAATGATTGGGAGCCCCAGTCTTGGTCTTTTAGGATCTGGAGAACAGAATTGGTGAATTCCATGGAAAGAACATAACAGGGATCTCAACTTCAAATAAAGCCCTCCTGATTTCTCTCAACAGACCCTTAGACTTTAATATAATTATTCTGAGACATTAAGAAATACAGATGACTTTTCCCATTCCCATTAGCCAGTCCCAAACTACTCTTTTCCTCCCTTTGAACTTTTTCACTGCAGAATCCTCTGTGCATAGACAGATCTGTGATTTGAGGCTCAAGAATCTGTTCAACAAACCATGAATTTACAAGGCATCATCGTTGTATAGCTGCAGGAACTGAGTACTCAAGGGAAACATTTCTGGAATAAAGAAAAGGGCAGTCTGTAATGGGGGTTACATACTTCTGTTTCAATGTGCCGTGAGTGATTAAATCCAATTTTTAAAAAATGAAATTAAAATAACCATGGGAAGTAGCAAAGAAAGTAGGCAACTGGCTGGAAGATTGCAATTGCTGATTATGAGAGAGTTTACTGAAATCACTACATAGAAAGTCTAAATTTTGATAGGGGGCTGGAGCATGGACACCTTGCAGGAAGAAAGAAGAATCTGGGAAAATTAGTCCATGGTCAAGAAGATACATCTTGATATCTTATAGATATATCTATAGCCTAGGAGATGTATCTATGGCCTAGGAGATACATCACTAGAAACACTTCCCTTCATTAAATCTCTTGATTTTCTAAAAGAGACTGAGCCTTTCCAAAAACAGCTCTGTGTATGGCTTCTCTTTGTTCCTCCAAATCCATCAAAAGGGAGATACTTTGCAAGTAATTAAAAGCTAGTGTTTGGTCTAGCATTATTGGAAGGATACATGCCTGGGAGTCAGAAGACCAAATGTTAGCACTAATTCTATCAATTCCAACAGAAAGATGAGTAAGTTCTAGGGATCTAACATAAAACACGGTGACTATAATTGAACTAACAATACTGCACGGCATATCTGAAAGTTACTAAGAGAGTAAACTTTAAATGCTCTCACCAAAAAAAAAAAATTGTATGTATGTGAAGTGATAGATGCGTTAACCAATCTTATTGTGGTAACTGTTTCACAATAGACACACATATCAAAACGTAAAAATCCATCAGGACATAAGCCCCATGTGCGGCCTTTGTCAAGCTCATCCAGTCACTTGGAATGCCAGTACTTGGAATAGTGCCTGGCACATAGTTGGTGCTCAGTAAACTTTAGTTGCACGTGGGAATGAACGAATCAACTGAGCAGTCCATTCAGTCCACCACTCTCCTACCAAGCCTCACCATAAATGCAGGTCTGGAGCTTCAGTTGCAACGCTCTATCTCCCCAACATCCATGGCCAGGACACATCAATGACTTCCTAGGGGACAAGCTCCCAGAAGCCTGGACAGTGAGAAGGCTAGAAAGTCTTTTGGGTCTCCCGGTGGCTCAGTGTTAAAGAATCCATCTGCCAATACAGGAGACACGGGTTCAATACCTGGGCTGGGAAGATGCCCTGAAGAAGGAAATGGCAACTTATTCCAGTATTCTTGCCTGGAGGGAGCCTGGTGGGCTACAGTCCAGGGGGTCACAAAGAGTTGGACGCAACTTAAGAAGTTGCGGTAAACAAGTTGTTTGTTAAGCCTGGTGTCACCTGCAACGTCTAAAGCAACATCTTGCTCCTGCTCCCTTCTGACCCTGGGAATGCTGTCCAATCTCATTTCCATTCCCCGATCTGTCCCCTTCCAGGGCCTTGTCCTCATATCTTTGTTGTGAAGCGACTTAGCAGCAGCAGCAGCAGCAGGATGTTGAGCTGTATTTCTCAGGTTTCTTCAGAAGAAAAATCCTAGAGCTCTCAGGCCTCCAAGATTTCCTGAGTGAGTCCTGCAAACCAGGAGATTCATTCTTTGAAGTCGGGCTGAGGTCCAAGGAGCTAGACAGGCAGTACCATTGACCAGAAACACCAGCTAAATTTACTACATCACTTACTACTCATACTGTGTGGCCATCTGCTGAAAGCAAATAATCATTAGAAGATGATCAAGAGGAAGAAAAATAGTATTTTACATCTTAGGGTATTCCTTCTGGCTGAAAGTGTTATTGATTTTTTACCTTCACACTTGGAATTAAAAGAGTGTGTATGTGTGTGTGTGAGAGTGTGTATACACATGCACATATATACATATATTCATACAGATACATATATACACATACTTGGTTTTTACATATTTGTGGGGAAAATATCTATAACTCACTTGTTTCTTTTGTAAAATAAATAAATAGAAATATCTTCATTCTTCAACTAGTCAACTGTTAAACTGAGAGGTTTTCTTGTCCAGAGTTCACATAGATTTGATTCAATCATATTCATTTAATAAAAAATAAAATTACACAGAAAAAATAAAAATAAATTACTGATGTAAAATAACTTAAAAAAAAAATCTTGCTCCTTTTTTTGTACCATGGAGAATGTCTGCTAAGATTAGCTCAAACACCTCTTTTTAAACAATTAAAGAGAAACTTCTTAAATACAACTACAATATAGGGTTTAGAAAAGAAATCACTTCTGCTCCCAGGTAGAGGGCTTATCAAGCCTATAATAATAAAAGAGAACATTTAAAGGCCACATTCAAACAAAATCAATTTAAGATGAAACATCCCCAGCCTTGCTCATTCCAGGTCCTTTGCCGGCTGGCTTTCTCTGCCTGAAACACATCTGCCCTCAACTCTGCCCCTTCTTGAAAAGCCTGGTCACCATAGCAGGTATCTAGCCTCGCCCACTCATCTGGTGTAAAAGGTCTTGTCTCCAATGAGAGACCATGAACATCCCAAGGGCAGTTTTATTCTTCAAAATTTCCAGAGCTCCTTGTACCCAAAAGTTCTTAGTAATAAAAATGTGTTAAATTGAACTGAATTAAGAGAAAGAAGGGGTTTTCCAGGTGGCACTAGTGGTAAAGATTTCGCCTGCCAATACAGGAGACATAAGAGATGCAGGTTCCATCCCTGGGTAGGGAAGATCCCCTGGAGGAGGGCATGGCAACCCACTCCAGCATTCTTGCCTGGAGAAGCCCACGGACAGAGGAGCCTGATGACTACAGTCCATGGGGTCGCAAAGAGTTGGACACGACTGACGTAGCACGCATGCACGAAGGAGAAAAGAAGTGATTGGAAAGAATGGTGGTGGTACGAGAGAGATGGAGAGATAGAGACAAAGAATCAGAGATGAGAGAGTCGGGGGAGAGATTGGGTGCAGAGAGGGGAGAATATGAAACAAGTGTATGAAATGATACTGATACGGATCAGAATTTCAGATTAGAGAAGTCATTTTCCACCATTAACTATTTCCAGAGCACAGAACCAGATAAACACATAAAGTTATGTTTGCATATATTGTTATGGGCTCCCTGGTGGCTCAGAGGGTAAAGCGTCTGCCTGCAATGCAGGAGACCTGGGTTCGATCCCTGGGTCAGGAAGATCCCCTGGAGAAGGAAATGGGAACCCACTCCAGTACTCTTGCCTGGAAAATCCCATGGACAGAAAATCCTGGTAGACTACAGTCACAGGATCCCAAAGAGTTGGACAGGACTGAGCGACTTCACTTTCACTTTCATTGTTATGGAGAGGTATCACCTGCTAAGTTCTTTTTGGTGCCTTAACAAGCAGATGAGGTTTTTAATATGCTTTAAAAGAAAAAGATCAAGCGTACACAATTATTCACAATAGCCAAAGGTGAAAGCAACCCAAATGTCCATCCACAGCTGAATGAATAAACAGCATGTGATGCATACTCACAGTGGGATATTACTCAGCCTTGAAAAGGAATGAAATTCTGATGCTGCTACAAGATGAAACTGGAAAACATGCTGAGTGAGAGAAGCCACACACAAAAGGACAGCTGTTGTATAACTCCACTTACATGAAGTACCTAGTAGTCAGATTCACAGAAACACCAGGAGCAGGAAGGAGGAAGTTTCAGTCTGGGAGGATGAATGAGTCCTGGAGGTGGATGGTGGTGGGATTCCCAGGTGGCACTAGTGGTAAATAACCTACCTGCCAAAGCAGGAGACATAAGAGATGCAGGTTCAATCCCTGGGAAGATCCCCTCGAGGAGGAAATGGCTGCCCACTCAGTATTCTTGCCTAGAGAACCCCCATGGACAGAGGAGCCTGGTGGGCTACAGACCAAAGGGTCGCAAAGAGCTGGACACAGCTGAAGCAACTTAGCACACACGCAGTGTGAATGTACTTAACACCACATTGCTGCACTCTGAAAGTGGTGAAAGCGGTCAATGTTTTCATGATTTTTAAAAAGATAAAGGATTAGGAGAGAGGGTCTGGAGTACAGACTCACAGACATAAGTTACCTCACATCCCTGTCCCTCAGATATCCCACTTGGAACACACAGTTCTGAGAGCTCACAGTCCTGTGCATTCCCTCTCCTGGTTCCAAGGGAGCCAAGGTGGTGCCTTATCCATAAAGGCAGATCCCGCAGCTCCATGTACAATGCCTTGCGGCTAGCAGGGGTTCATTAAATATTTGCAGATTCACTGAAAAGGAAAAAAAAAACAACAACAACACAGGTAATAAACAGCTGGAAGGATTTTTTTTCCCCTTTTTTGGAACAGAGGTTGGAAGAGGGGGTAAAAAATTCTGATAAATTGGCCAGAAAGTAGGCGTATTAGAGACTAACACATCTTGATCTTTAGAGTAACTGAGAATCAATGTAAGGATGGGAAATTTTTCTTTAATAGCAACTTCAGTTATAACAAGGAAAACGAATCATCATATATAAGTAAGATCAATCTGAGTTAGAGCTTTGAATACAAGAGAAAAGAAAATAAGTGATCAAGAGGGGCATGGCAAACATTTTACCTGGAAACTGATTACATAAGAGTGGATTTTTATATCTCCTGAACTATGTGTTCAGAGGAAACAAAAGAACACAAGCTTCCATTTTTCAGATGTGACTGTAGACAGAAACAACTCCTTCGTGGAGAAAACACACACATGCTCTGTGGCTCAACTAGGTAAAAAGGCGTTAAATTATAAAACATTAAAGCAAATACCTCTGGCCTAGAGCAACTTTATAGAACAGTCGTTAAGATGATTATCTTCCTACCATAATTTCTTCCTACACCTGTCACTGGTTTCAACTTGACTGTGGCAAACAGAACAATCTATTTTGCCCTTTTGAGCATGTGCCCATCATCCTTCAGACTCAGGCTCACTTCCTTTCTGTTTAATTCTCCTCAGTTAGTAGTGCCATCTATTCAGCGCCACAGGCTGAACACTGGAAGCCTATTCAGAGAGCCCTTATTTCCACCCTAAAAAGATGTCACCCTGGGCAGAGGCCTCTGATGAGGGGGGTTAAGACACACCTCTTGGGCAGCAGGCATCTCAAAAGGAGATGAGAATTCTGCCTGCTTTTCATCAAACCTCTTCTTTTTAAATTAAGTTAATTAACCCAGAAACTCTCATCAGTTTATATCATCTCAGGCAGCCTGCCCAAGCCCTGGGTACCTGGACTAACCTGTCTCCAGTTGCTTTCATCAGTTAGGAGAAAGTGTCTCTGTCTGCCCTGGGCCTCAGGGACTGGTCAATCAGGGTTTCTCAGCCTCAGCACTAGTGACCTTGTGGGTCAGAGAACTCCTTGTTGTGGGGGCCTATCTGTGCCCTGCTGAATGATGAGCAACATTCCTGGCCTCTACCCACTATATGCCAATAGTGGTTGTTGTTTAGTTGCTAAGTGATCTCTGACTCTGCGTCCTCAGGCTCCTCTGTCCATGGGATTTCCCAGGCAGGAGTACTGGAGCGGGTTGTCATTTCCTTCTCCAGTAGCACCCCCTAGGTGTAACAACCCAGAGTGTCTCTGGGTACTGCTGCAAGTCCTCGGGGAGGTGGGTTGGAGGTGAGGGGAGCAAAATCGCCCCTCCTGAGAACCACTGGGGTAAAACGAGATTTCACCCCTCCTCGCACCACCACCAGAAACTTCAGTCTGAACCCTCCTCCCCCACACCACCCCATCCCACCCCGCCCCCATCCCTACTCTTGAGACTGTGCGTTAGATCCATCACCAGGCACGAACTGGGTTTTTAAGAAAATACACGGAGACTTAAGGTCGGCAATAATGAAATGCAGTTTCAAGGGCATCAAGAAGGAAAAATTCAATCAGAAGTAGCTTTATTATTGTCCAGCATCGCCACCATCTTTATCCATCCTAACGTCCTGTTCAAACCCTAATACTAATATTCCTCTCTACAACCATTCTCTTACCTTCTTATGTTATAAACTAGTTTCCCCCTTCCTTCTCCCTGTTATGCACTCAGATCCCTTCACTTCCTTTCATTCTCTATGCGACAATTCTTTTTCTGTGGCTCCCTCGCTGGCTGATGCTTTCTTTCCCTCTCTCCCTGACCTTCTTCATCAGAAGAAGGAAGTAGGTTACCAGCCACAGCCTTAGATTCCACCTCCTCCAAAGATTAAGCTCTGTAGAAAGTCAAACTGTGTCCTGAAGAATGAAACCTCCATATACTACGTTGCTGCTTTATCCTATGAAAGAATGATTCCTTTTATAGGGCATACTCTGTCACACGTCAGGGCTGTTTGCACATGACGCACACTAACCTCAGGTAAGGAGCTCCTAAGAAAGGCCAAACATATTGACATGTTCGCAAGACAGCTGCGTCTGAAGCAACCAGGACACAATGCAGGGGTGGGGTGCCCAGATGCCTTAATTTGGCCCACAGAACCCCCAGCAGGAGCCCTCCTGTGCTGTGTGGACGTATCTCCATGCATCTGGCACTGCTCTGGGACACAGCAGGTTGTGAGAGGGCTGTGGGTGCCCTGGTGAAATACAGCTGATGACAGCTGACTTCCCAAAGGAAAATGACTTCCCAAAGTAACACCCTGTGCTGAGCCTTCCGCCTGTCATTCAGAGACCAGGAGCAAAAGCTGCAGGGCTCTCCCACCCTCAGTTCTAACCCTCGCGCTCCCCTCAATCTCCATCCCACTAGGGTAGATCAGAAGGCTCACTTGCTATTTATGAAGAGAACACAGCTCTGAAGGAGGCTGTTTAGAATGCTCCATGATGGAAGGAGGGCAAATCACAAACTAGATTTATTCTCAATGAGCCAAATCATGCACAAATGGAACATGAACAAAACTTCTAATCGCCACAATCAAATAAAAAGAGACTTCCTGGAGAGTAATAGACAGATGGGAAGCTAATATAATTCAGACCATTAACACTCCACCAATGCTTACTGGTATTTTTTTTTTTTAAGCAAATAGGGCCAGGTCTAGTAGAGCGAGGAAAGAAAAATGTAGGCGCATCCACTTTTTCTGAAAGCAATACACAGAATGACATAATGTAAAGACAAGTGACTGCTGATGCCGTTTACCTAATAAAGTCCTTTTCCTGGACCATCATCCTGCTTTCTACTATCAACTTCTTTTTTTTTTTGTTGTAACAGCTTTATTGAGATAAAATTCACATAACTATTAAGTTGTCCTTTAAAGAGTAGAACAGTCACAGTGGTTTAGAACAGTCACAGACTTGACAGAGTTGTGTAACCGTCACTACAATTTAAGAATATTTTCAACACCACAGAAAGATACCTTGTTCCCTTTAGTAGTTACTCCAGCCTCCAACCCCTCCTCGCCCTGGGAAACCACTTTCTGTTTCTGTATATTTGCCTAATCTGGACTTTTCATATAGATAGAATCATACAATATGTGGGAAGTTTCTGATTTCTTTCACTTACCATAATGTTTCCAAGGCTCATTCATATAGTTTCATGTATCAATACTTAATTCCTTTTGCTTTATTGTTTTTAAGTCGCCCAGTGGTATCCAACTCTTTTCAGCTCCATGGACTGCAGCATGCCAGGCTTTCCTGTCCTTCACTATCGCCTAGAGTTTGCTCAAACTTATCTCCATTGAGTCATGATTCCATCCAACCATCTCATCCTCTGTCGCCCCCTTCTCCTTCTGTCCTTTATCTTTCCCAGCATCAGGGTCTTTTCCAGTGAGTCAGTTCTTCACATCAGGTGGCCAAAGTACTGGAGCTTCACCATCAGTCCTTCCAATGCATATTCAGGGATGATTTCCTTCAGGATTGACTGGTTTGATTTCCTGCAATCCAAGGGACTCTCAAGGGTCTTCTCTAGCATCACAGTTTGAAAGCATCACCTTTTTATTGCTGAACAATATTCCATTGCATAGAGATACCTATCACATTTTGTTTTTCCATTCATCAGTTGGTAGACATTTTGGGGTTGTTTCCTTTCTTTGGCTATTATCAAATAATGCTGCAATAAACAGCCTTGTGCTGTGCTGTGCTGAGTCAGTCACTCAGTTATGTCCCACTCTCTGCCACCCCATGGAATGTAAGTCCACCAGGCTCCTCTGTCCTTAGGATTCTCCAGGCAAGAATACTTGAGTGGGTAGCCTATCCCTTCTCCAGGGGAACTTCGTGACCCAGGAATTGAATCAGGGTCTCCTGCATTGCAGGTGGATTCTCTACCAGCTGAGCAACCTGGGAAGCCCCCAATAAAGTCTTATATATATGGTTTTTATGTGGGCATATGCTTTCTTTGGGTATAGTTGACTCATTGGAAAAGACTCTGATGCTGGGGGATTGGGGGCAGGAGGAGAAGGGGACAACAGAAGATGAGATGGCTGGATGGCACCACTGACTTGATGGACGTGAGTCTGAGTGAACTCTGGAAGTTGGTGATGGACAGGGAGGCCTGGCGTGCTGCGATTCATGGGGTTGCAAAGAGTTGGACACGACTGAGCGACTGAACTGAAATGAACTGAACTGAACTGAAGGTAACTACACTTGACCTTTTGAAGAACTACCACACTATTTTCCAAGATGGCTGGATCATTTTACATTTCTACCCAGTTGTCCATATTACACTAATCATATTTTTGCCAAAATTATCTTTTTATTATATCCATCCTAGTGGGTATAAAGTGGTATCTCATTGTGGTTTTTATTTGTGTTTCCCTGATGACTAGTGACACTGAGTATCTTTCTTGTGGCTATTGACCACTGGTATGTTTTATCTGGATAAATGTCAATTCAGATCCTTTGCCTAATTTCTCATTGGATTGTTCATCTTTTTTTTTATTGATTTATAAGAGCTATCTATATATTCAGATACAAGTCTCTTATTAGACATATGATTTGCAAATATTTTCCCTCTTCATGTGGGCTGTCTTCTCACTTTCTTTGTAGTGTCCTCTAAAACATAAAAGGTTTTAACTTTGATGGGGTCCAAATTATCTGTTTTCCCTTTGATTACCTGTGCTCTCGTGTCATATCTAAAGATCAAATCCTTTTTAAAACAAGGTTTTTTTCAGCTTGTGTTTCTCAGTCTCAGGCATTTAGTTCTTTTCCATTTTAGCAGCAGGGCCTCTCCTTGGCCTGACTCACTCATACACGCAGACACAGCGACCCACAGCCCACAGGTAATGTGAGACATGAATGGATTTTCACTCCCCACAGAGTCCTGCTGCTCTCTGATTATGACTATGATTATTCTTGAACACTCACATGGCTAAGGATAGCTTTTAAGCTTCTGGAGGCTTTCATGATAATTAATTATTACTTAAAATAGATGTGAAGGGCAGGGAAGGAAGGTGATGCCCACCACCACCATTCTGAGATGTGAAGACAGTTTAAAAGTTGTTATAAAGACAAATAACTTTTGTCAGAGGAGCTCTAGCCTCTGAAATTCTCTGACTAGGAAAGAGGAAGGAAATAGAAATTGGGCAAAGTGTGATAAAATACACACAGCACATTGGGACAACCAACGTTTAACATTCTTATTTCATCATTCGCCCTCACCACTACCCTCTTTGACCACCTCTCACACCACAGCCAGGGGGATCTTAATTCAAACTTCTGGTTATATCAATTGATTCACAAATACCTGAAAGGTTTTTTAGAAATATTTAGAAATCAGAAATTTTAGGTTCCCCAATGCTTCTTCAGCTCATTTACTATAATTACCTCCTACCTTTCCTAAACTCAGGCCTTATTAAAATTTTCCCAGTTTACCAAAACCATTGGACCCCTAAAACTTCCTGGGCCCTCAAATGTACTTTGCTTCTTCTACACAGAGCAGATTCCTGCTCATGCATGAAGACCCAGACAATGCTGCCTCCCTGGGGAAGTCTTCTCAGTTTCACCAGGCAATTTATAGATTCTACTTTTATGGCATCCTCAGTATCTTCTTCATAGTTCTATTATTATTATAACCCAGATGGCAACTAGAATCACCCTGCCCTTTATACTATAGTCACTACTGGCTCACAACAGAATTCTATGCTGTGGAAAATTCAATATCCAATCAAGATTTCTGAAATTCCTAGAGGATGAGGAGAGAGTGGTGTTCCATTCTGGTGGACACTACTATGTCTGACTTTCCACCTTCACTGAGTTCCTGTTCTCTGCTCTGAGTCTTTGACTCCACAAACGTGGACCTCAACTCACTATACTGGTTTCCACTGAAAACTACAGGAAGCAGCTCCTAAGATGGTTTGAACAATCTCTGCCTCCTGATATTCCTGGTCTTACACAATTTCCTCCCTCTGAGTAACTTGCTTCTAACCAACAGAGAATCTGGCAGTATTGAGGGTTGTTACTTTTGTGATCAGATGACAAAAGATAATGATTTGACTTGCTATCAGACTCCTTTTCATTGACCAGAAAGACCCATGCTGCACAGAGCTAAGGGTAGCCTCTGGTCAACAGCCAGCAAAGCACTGAGGCCCTCAGCCCAACAGACCGTAAGGAGCTGAATGTGCTGCCATCCATGTAAGTAAGCATAAGAGCAGATCCCTCCCCACACGAAGCCTTCAGATGAACTCCAGCCCTGGCTGATACTTGACTGCAGCCTTCTGATCATAAGTGAAGCAGAAACCCCAGCTAAACAATACTCAGGTTCCTGTCCATGGACGCCATGAAATAATAAATGCATGCTGTTTCCACAACAACAGGTTAACAATGCAAAATGCAACAAATAAGCACCCTCAGTACTTAGGACAGTTGTGTATACAGAAGACTTTACTCATGGCTTAGAAGCCTTACACCACAGAAATGCTAAAAGCATAGAGCTCCATCTTGGACATTTAGTTTCTAAGAATCCTATGGCCACTTTAATGGGTTATTCAGCTTGTCTCTCCCTCTTCTTTCCCTCTTCTACTATGACGTTTTATATCTCAGGCTAAAAACTGTTGTTCATAAATGTAGAGAGAGACACAGAGACAGGAAGATTGATTTTGAAATTATCTGACCCTTGATCGATCCTAACAAAGTACACTAACAAAGCATTGTCCTTCTCCCTAATTTCTGCCTAGGGCAGGCCGTGGGGAAAGGGACTTCTGTTTTTCTGAGGACATAGTACAACATAATAAATATAGTATAACTTACCATGCTGTTTTCTAATTATTTGCTTACATGTCATCTCCCCTACTACATTGAGTTTTTCAATAAAAGTGACAGATTTTATCCATCTTTATATCCCAGTACATGGTACAAAGATGATTAAACAAAGACTCAGTAAATATTAATTAAATACCATTACATTAGAAGATCTACATTTAAAATTAATAATCAATGCATAATAATAATGCACAAGAAAACCACTGTGCTGAGCTATACGTAAAACTATACCATAACAAGTTCCTCAGGTATTTCAAATAACTGTAACTCCTTTAAAAAGCTTCAAGAAAAATTATTGCTCTGATAAACCTAATACTATAGCGTGCTGTAGCATTCAAAATATATTAATTAAATACTCTTTAAAAAAGCATATGTTCTACATTACTAGCTATTCTATAACTCATGGTAGAAATGTGTTAGATTTTTAGTTTCAAGAACAAATGCTCAGAAATTCCAGAGTAGGAATTAATCATAAAAGAATAAAACATCAGCATTATTTTTAAAAGAAAAAAATTGGGAAGCCAAATATCCAGCAATAGGCGCAAGTAAGTCTTATTACAGCCACACAGTGGATTAAAGGTGATGAATTAGATCTTATTGATTAACAAAGAAAGATGTTTACAATAGAATCTTTTTAAAATTTATTTACTCATTTATTTGGGCTGCCCCAGGCCTCAGTTGCAGTACACAGGGTCTTTATCTGAGGCATGCCAGCTCTTAGCTGCAGCATGTGGATTCTAGTTCCTTGACCAGGGATGGAACCTGGGCCTCCTACATGAGGAGACTGACCAGGGAGGTCCCTGCAATAGAGTCTTATATAAAGAGAGAAAGGAACAAATGATATATAAATGTTTGTATAAATAGATTTTGCCTAAGGCTCTGTGTATCTATGCATTAAAAAAAAAATTAAAGGATACATACCAAATGTTAATAGATACCAGTCATCACAGTATAGTCGGTCTTTCTATTTTTCTATATTTTGCAGATGTTTTGCAATAAGCATGTATTACTTTTTAATCAAAATATTTAATTTTATTTAAAAACAGAAAAGAATTAATTAGTATTATCCTAATTTGGCAAATATGGACTCTCAAATGAATATTTACTAAATGAATATTCTGGAATGTAAAAGCAGCTAACAAAACTGATTACGTTTTAGTTTTGAAAGCAATTTAAAATAAGTAGACTTGTTTGAGCCTCCCAAAACTTTGTGACATAGGAAATGCTTATTAAATACATTGTACAGATATCAAATGACTTGTGTAAGTCACATACTGGGGAAGTAAAAAAAGCGAATGTAGAGTATATGGTGCGTGTGTGCTAAGTCGTTTCAGTTGTGTCCAACTCTTTGCAATCCTATGGTTTGTAGCCTGCCAGGCTCCTCTGTCTATAGGATTCTTCAGGCAAGAATACTGGAGTGGGTTGCCATGCCCTCCTCCAGGGAATCTTTCCAACCCAGGGATCGAACCAGTGTCTCTTACATCTCCTGCACTGGCAGGTGGGTTCTTTACCACTGGCGCAACCTGAGAAGTCCCAGAGGATGTGGTAATTGAGTCCTAAATCAGGGAGGCTGGTCATCTTAAATAGCAAAATAAGAAATGATCACTAAATGATTAAGAATGCTTTGTGGATATTCTGATACCCTGAGTAATTCTTTTTATATAGCAAATGCCAAAGACTATTGGATAAATTAATTTTCCATGTCATCTTACTTGTAAATTTTTCCAAAAATTTTCAATTAACTATTATTTTCATTGGCCCTCCATATTAAGCACAGGCCAACTCAGCAGGTAAAGAAGCCACCTGCAATGCAGGAGACCCAGGAGATGCAAGTTCAATCTCGGTTGGAAAAATCCCCTGAAGGAAAAAATGCCACTCCAGTATTCTTGCCTGGGAAATCCCATGGACAGAGGAAACTGGCAGGCTACGGTCCACAAGGTTGCAAAGAGTCGGACACGATTGAGCGACTAAGCACGGCAACAAAATATGAAACTTCTAATGCATCAAGACACGTAGAAAGAAAAAAACACGCAGAGAGTTTAAGAAAAACAGTATTCAGGCAGCTGAGATGCTGCAGAGAGCACATAAGCCCCCTTCCCCAGAACTAGAGGTTTTGACAAGTGGAGGTGAGACCTACACTGACCAACACTCTTATAAGTCATTTTACTTTCATCTTGATCCAGTCTCTATATGTCTGTGTCAACTGTATAGAGGAGTTGGCGTTAAACCACCACAACAAAGAAATGCTCAGAAAAATAGCATTTCTACCAGACACATGCATTCCTAAAGCAAGCAAAGATGGAATACACCGAGAATGGGCATGAAATGTAAACAGTAAGCCCCCTCGTGGCCCAGCCAGACTAGAAACGCTGTAAAACCAGCCATCTCATCTCTGAACAGTGAAGGAGGCTCTTTGCAGAGCACGTCAGTTGGAGCACCCTGGCCAGGCAGCTAGGCTGCAGGCACGAGGCGGCGGACACAGGGAGGAGAGGGAACTTCCTTCAAGTCTGGCTCTGCCGAGACCTGTGTACTGACAAACTGGGAAGGAAACAGACCAGAAGGCAGGACATGAGGTGTGAACTGTGAGCAATTTTAGACAGGAAGGCTGGCACTTCTCTGAAATTAGCATATCTGCTTTGGGACAAGGAGGTGCCCCTTTGGACTCATATCTGCCTGAGGTAGACCAGCCTGCCAAGCAGGAGAGGAGCTGAGAGGCATCCAGATGTACCAGGACAGAGAGCATGCCCGCAGCTGTTCCACACTAGAGGATTTACTAGTCCCTTGGTGAGACGGATTGGATTTAGCACCAGACACACCAGAATGCTTTTGGGAATTCCCTGTACACATACTTAAGGCTAGCTAACTGTTCAGTAAACTGCACATAGATCATTCCACATTGTGAATTTAGTTAGTCTCAACCTGTTTCGACATTGTCAAACAGATACAAACCTCTTCATAATCATTATTAAATACCAATTAAAGAAATCCATAAAGATAATATAAAAGCCAACACGTACTTACTACATGTCAGGCAATGTTATTAATATGAGCCAGTTATTTTACTTGTTATTTTATCTTGTTGTTCAGTCATTCAGTCGTGCCCGACTCTTTGCAGCCCTATGGACTGCAGCACTCCAGGCTTCCCTGTCCGTCACCATCTCCCAGAGCTGGCTCAAAGTCCATTGAGTCGGTGATGCCATCCAACCATCTCATTCTCTGTCGTCCACTTCTCCTCCTGCCTTCAATCTTTCCCAGCATCAAGGTCTTTTCCAATTTTATATCTACCCACTTGTTATCATCTCCATTTTACAGATGAGGAAATGAGGCAGGAAGTGATTAATGTGCCTGAGGCTCCAGTTAAGAAATGGCAGAGCCAGAGCCAGAACCTGAACCAAGGCAATCTCATTCCAAAGGTTCCACTAGACTACAGTAAACCACACTGAACCATGTTAGCTGTAACTAGGGAATGTAACCTAGATTACTCTGGGGTTCTGAGTGAGTAAACCAGATAAATAGCATTCCTTGAATGAGCCTTGAAGAGCTTTTCTGCAGATTATATAATTTCAAGAGAGCTTCTTTGTTAACAACAACCATCCACAAAATTTATATCAAAGAAAACAAATTCCACAGAAGACAGGATAACCAGATGGAGCCTGCTGAGTGTGGGTCGAGGGAAGTAGGAGGGGTGGGAGTCAGTGAAGACCAAGAGAGCAAATGCCTACCTAAATCTCCCCAGACAACTATCTCCCTAGAAGATATAGAACTAGGTTTGCCAATTCCCACATTTTTTTAGAAGGTTAAAAATTCAAATTCTTGTAAAAATCCCCACAATTTTCAAATCTTGGCACTTATTCCAGCTTATTTTCTTCTGAACGATGAGCCAAACAAAACCTATCTGCAAACATCGGCTGCCACCTCTGTTCTGGATTCATCGAAGTTCTCAGCAGGCGATGCAATAATGGCCTTCTAAATGGCAGAGTACTGGAAATTAGTAGAAATTCTGAAATGTTAAGAAAACAGGCATCAGTATATAACTGCAGATGGTCCTTGACTTACGATGGTTCAACTTACAATTTTCTGACTTTACAATGGTGAGAAAGTAAATACATGTCCAACAGAAACTGTACTTTGAATTTTGATCTTTCCCTGGGCTAACAAAATGCAGTACAATATTCTACAGCAAGCCACAGTTCCAGTCAGCACTTGAGCACCAGGGTAAACAATCAATAGACTTAGAACCATTCTGTAGCCACAGGAGCATTCTGTTTTCCATTTTCAGTACAGTATTTAGCACATTACATGAGCCAGTCAACACTTTTTATAAAATAGGCCCGTGTTAGATGATTTTAGCCAACTGTAAGCCAAATCAAGCGTTCTGAGCACGTTTAAGGTAGCCTGGGAGCATCTATAAAATTAGATAGGTTGCATGTATTAAATACATTTTTAATTAATTAATTATTTATTGAAGGATAATTACAGAATTTTGTGTTCTGTCAAACCTCAACATGAATCAGCCATATGTATATATTTATCCCCTCCCTTTTGAACCTCCCTCCCATCTCCCTCCCCATCCCACATTCTAAGTTGATACAGAGCCCCTGTTTGAGTTTCCTGAGCCATACAGCAAATTCCCATTGGCTATCTATTTTACATATGGTAACATAAGCATCCATGTTACTCTTTTCATGCATCTCACCCTCTCCTTCCCTCTCCTCGTGTCCGTAAGTCTATCCTCTATGTCTGTTTCTCCACTGTACGTGTGCTTCGTCGCTCAGTCGCATCCGACTTTGCAACCCCATGGACTGCAGCCCACCAGGCTCCTCCGTCCATGGGATTCTCCAGGCAAGAGTACTGGAGTGGGTTGCCATGCCCTTCTCCTTAAATGCATTTTTGACTTACAAAATTTTCAACTTATGATGGGTTTATCTGGTCATAACTCCATCGTAAATCAAAGAGTGTCTATATACAAACAGGTTGGTTTTGGTCTGGTTATATCTAATGGCAAGAACGTGAAGCCAAACATCTCTCAAGATTCACCCCTGTTAAGAGTATATGAATGCAGCCAGGGGCATCTGAGCCAAAGGTCTCCAAAGTGGACTTCAGGTACTCTGGGAGGGATGCAAGGACATCCACTGAGGTGCAAGAAGAAAACATTCCACTTTGTATTTCTACTTCTTTTATTCTTTTAAAGTTTCATTTTTACATTTGCATTAGAGTTCATATACACTTTAAAGTAGCACATATACATATGTTCCAAATAACAGATATACATTGAAGTCTAATAATGGCTGTGATGGTTACACCCACACTGATATCACATTCTCAGGCAAAGAAACTAGACCATCAAACGTAAAAAATTCTATCTGTATCTTTCTGTCCAGAAATCAAAGGGAATTCACAAACTCAGTATTAAACCAAAAAGCTTGACCCTTCAGTCCCCAGTCAGCTGCTACATAGCTGCACTCCTATGAAATCAGGACCAGCAGAAGGAATTGCCCTTGAGGGCTGGTCCTTACTTACCTTTCTGGGCCATATACTCAACACAGAGTATGTTTAATGTACATTTTTGCTTATATAATACATGTTATATACTTGCATATCTGTCATCCAACCCTAAGCTACAAGACAGTGCCAGTTTTAGGCAGAGCAATACGCTTTTTTTTTCCCTAGAGTTTCACTTCCGGCCAGTTCCTTGACTAGTAACAATATCTGTTTTGAAGGCTTGGTTAGATCTGTTAAAACACACAGACAATTCTCCTAAGTACAAGGAAATGGAAAGTGCTAGAAAGAGGAGTTCTTGGCAATGAGCTGTTCTGACCAGGTCTTCAAGGACTTCACACAGTGCAAGTTCAGGCTCTGTGATGACATGCTGAGCTTCCCTACTCTCTACTTAGAAAGTATCAGCAAGCAGCAAGTTAATTACATAATTTATTCTCTTCTCTACACATTTCACTTGTCCTTTCTCCTCAGGCAGTCCTACATATCCTCATTTTAAGACTCTTTTTTTTTAAAAAGGGGATAATATTCTTGATTACAAAGTTAAATATATTCATATTAGAAATAACAGAGAAAAATGGGTATTCCTAAGGAGCATAAAACATGAATCCACTTAACCAGTGGATCAGGTGGGATGAAGCCTGTATCAGACATCCTTCCCTCACCACTTCCAACCTCTCAGCCCCACATATTACTCCAGCTCCTGCTGAAGTGACCAAGTCCGTACACACGTCAGCCAGATTCAAGCAGTACAGTGTGACAGCACTCAGCCTCTGCCTTCCTCTCCCTGTCCACATACCCTTCACCTCCTGCTCCAAAGTTTTCTAATGCCAACCAAGGCTTTAGAACCCACAGATATGCACTTGCAACCCAGGAGTGCAGGGAGTCATCCTTTATGGACCACTCTTGACCATTAGAGACAGAAGCCAATGGACACATCTGTCTTCCCAAGCAGATAGTTCTGAGATTATCTTACATGGCTCCTAAAAAGTGCTGGGGAATCAAACATCCATTGCCGCAGCAGTGGTGACTTGATTTCAGCTTTCTCGCCTTCCCTTTTCTTTTCCTAAGTCCTCTACTCCAACTGAGGCCACAACCCAAATAAACTACTTGCACGCAAGCAGTTATCTCAGGCTCTGCTTTCCTGGGGACCCAAGCCAAGAATGCTGATAGGGAAGTGGCCTTGGAAAGCAGAGTCTCTGGGTCATGGAGCTGTACTGCTCACGCCCCTGCTGGTGGTAAGCAAGGTAGTGACAACCTCTGAAAGTAGCATCGGCCCATTTACTGTTATTCTTACCTGTGGTGGATGAGGATGAGGTACATGTGGAATGTGAGGTAACTGAATGAACCGGAAGTTGTGGTACTTGAATAACTCAGGGTCAATGGTAATGATAAGAATCAAGAGAGTAGTCTGGTTTTCGTCAACTTCTTTGGAAGTTGGGAAGAGGTAAAATGAAAATTCCATATCCAAGTCAGTCAACGATAAACACAGGCACACTGTGAAATGCTTCTTTGAGAGCATCTGGTTGACCTTTGTTCATCTCCTGCAGCCATCGGGCAGACAATGCCAGAAATCAGGCTCAGGAACTAACTGTAGAGCTGGAAGATCCACAAAGACCAAGAGCAGTCTCAGTGTATCTCCTAAGTCAGTATCTGGCCCCTATAGGAAAACCAGTGGCTCTGTGGCCAGGAATCTGGACATTTGGGTTGATGAGCCTAAGAACCTTAAATCCCTGAATCTTCCAGACCATCAGCAGCAGCTCACTCCTTCTTGCTAATGGAGAGCAGCCTTCCCTTTCCCAGAGACCTCATAGGTAGGCAGGTGCCTGACAAGGTGACTGTTGTCCTTTTTAAGATCTGCTGCCACCTCATCTCATTGTCTGTGAACCAGTAACTACAGCCAAATATCAGCACAGTCCAACCAGGGAAACAGAGTTCCTGCTGCAGAATATATTCATCAAAGGGATATATATCAGCAGGAACCAAAGGAATATTATTTAGAGTGGGTCCTGGAGGGGGGTTAGCACCAGGGGGTACCAAATATAAAGCTGGATGAAGAATAACTTATTGACATGAGAGTTCTCGCCTATGACTCTAGCTTCAAAGTCCTGGCAAGGACACTGACATTGGTCCTGACATCCAGCTGGGATGGCGCCACAGAGCTTGGACTGGATATAGGCTCCCTGTTAATGAGGTGGAGATGCCAGACTGAGGAAGGGATCCAAGGATTAGGCAGGTGAGGCTGTAAATATGAATTTATCACTTGAGACTTAAGAACTCACTACCTATGCTTCTTGGAAGGTCACAGAGAAGAATCCTCCCTTCGCCAAGACCATAAGGAGTGGACTGCAAAGGGAGGCAGGGGTGTCTTTGGATACACATTTGTACCTTTCAGGAGCCACTTCCCAGCCTCTAGGACTGACCTCTTACTCCCATCCCTGCTGCAGCCATCAGCTTCACACAGGCAGCGACCAGCTCTGCACTGGTGTGACCTGGCCTCCCCTTCCATGGGCCTTTGGCTCCCTGGCCCTGGACCTCTCTCACAGTGCAGTTGGTGCAGGGTACTCGGCACTCACACATGTGCAGCCTGGTAGTGAGAGGGAATCAGCTTCTGAAGGGCTACCCATGGTCAGTGAGGCTCAGAAGCCAGTGGAGAAAGGCTTCCCCCTCCTGTTGCCCAGGGTGGACAGCTCCACGTGCATCTCATAAGGCTCCTTCGGGAGGCCTGGTGTCATCATCGATCACTAGTGGCTCCTAGTACTGGCCAACCTGTGAACACATTCTGGTGTTGGCTCTCACTCTCCACTCTCTGCTGCCTAGAATCACTTCCCAAATAAGCCACCTGCACCAAAGCTTTCAGAGGAACTTTGGATGAAACAAAGTCCAGTAGTTAGGGATAATGGGGGCAGGAGTGCTTTAATATGGGTCAAGACCTCAGCCCCCTAGGAAACTGGTCCCACAGCAAAAGTCACAGGAATGACAGATACCTACTCCAAACCAATCTTCCATTACATCTCCATCACAAGCATATAGGCAACACCCCTTTGTTTCTTTTCCAGTGGAACCAAACACTACTTTCACACACACCCTCCACACTGGGTCTTTTACAGCTCAACCTAATTAGTTGACAGCACTGAGGATAAATATAGAGACAAAACACTAGAAAACAAGGAGGAAAAAATTTTAGTAGATATTTAAATGAACCTCTCAGTCTTGTGATAAGATTATAGCCCTCACAATATATTAAAAAGAGTCCATCACAGGACCAAGCACTCAAGATATGTTTAATAACCTCTTACTGTTTTAAAGAAAAAAAAATATCCTTTATTCTACATCTTCTTTTGATAGAATAATAATCTATGTCAATATTTACAGCTAAACAAGCAAGAATATGTCATGACTTTTCAAAAATAAACACTTATAAGAAGATCCAAAAACAAGATTCAATTTTTCTGTGCAAGGCTCAAGCATGCTGTATCAAAAATAGGGCACTTCTTGGGGAAAAGCCAGAATTTTAGCAAACCAAATACACCCCTCTTTTAAAAATAGCTTTTCATGCTTTGCTGGTGTACTAGTTTTAGAGAATCATTTGTGCACTAGCTGGGTTTGGAGTTGTGACGCTTTATACATGTCAATCAAAGATACCAGAGCCCAATCAAGTCAACATGGGCGAGCTGTGGCTCCAAGAAATCATCCATGCTTGTCCTATATTTAGCACAAACATCCCACTTAAGTCTAACACAAAAATGGGTGTCCATAGAAACTGCACAGTCACAAAGGACTCTTAGTTTTGTCTTCCACACAGATGTTAAAAATAATATAATGGGTTATTACTCTGCTGTTGACTTCTAAGTGAGGGACAGGGCATAATTTGATTTGGCTGGCAAAAAGGAAGTTGGGAAGGGTTCAGGTTATCCAACAGTTAATTTCAGCAAACCAAACTGCTACATCCTAATCTGTATGGCTATTTAAATTACAGTCATACATGCTTAATCACAGTTGCTATATATCATAAATGATCCTAGATCAAGAAACAAGTAATCAAAAGCGGCATATTTAATAACTTGTTCACATTGAAATTTCTTATGCTATTAATATCTAAGTTCCCTTCTGTGACTTTAGGCTATTTTAAAAAGGGGGAAAATACAGAAACCTTGTTGCCATGGAGACTGTAAGCCGGTCAGCCCATCTGCTGAAGAGGATATAAAATTCTGTAAGTAGAATTTTAAAAACCTTACTATGAAAAAGACTTCCTCAAACACTGTAGCAGGGAGGGAGCTGCAGAAAATCTGGCAAATGGCCATTTGCAAAACTGCGGGCTATCACTATTTTGATACTAACCATGAATTTGCAATAACTCTTATTAAGAGGAAGCTATTAATATCTGTACATTTGATACTAAAAATGTAGAACATATTTTGGTATTCTATACTAATGATGTTCATATCATTTTTAGAAAAAAATTAGCAATTTATATTAAAAACTGGTCCAGAGAAATATATAATAGGGTTTGTTTGGCTTTAAAACCTATTCCAACAAATAACCCAATCCAAAAAAATGGGCAGAAGATCAAGATAGACATTTCTCCAAAGAAGACATGCAGATGGGTATAATGCATATGAAAAGACGTTCAGCTTCACTAATTACTAGAGGAATGCAAATCAAAACTACAATAAGGTATCAACTCACACCAGTCAGAGTGGCCATCATCAAAAAAAAATCTACAGACAGTAAATGCTGGAGAGGGTGTTGAGAAAAGGGAACCCTCCCACACTGGTGGTGGGAATGTAAATTGGTGCAGCCACTGTGGAGAACAGTGTGGAGGTTCCTTAAAAACTGAAAATAGAGCTACATATGATCCAGCAATCCCACTCCTGGGCATACATCCAGAGAAAACCATCATTCTAAAAGATACATGGCACCCCAATTGCTCACTGCAGCACTATCCACAATAGGACATGGCAGCAACCTAAATGCCCACAGGCAGAGGGACGGATAAAGATGTGGTGCATATATACAACAGAATATTACTCAGCCATGAAAAAGAATGAAATAATGCCATCTGCAGCAACATGGATGGACCTAGAGATTGTCATACTGAGGGAAGTAAGTCAGAGAAAGACAAACATCATTTTATATCACTATATGTGGAATCTAAAGAAAAATGGTACAAATGAACTTATCTACAAAACAGACACAGAGTTACAGATGTAGAAAACAAACTTCTGGTTGACAGGGGGAAGAGGTGGTGAGATAAACTAGGAGGTTGGGATGGACATATACACACTACTATATGTAAGAGGGGCCTGGTAGGCTACAGTCCATGGGGTCGCCAAGAGTCGGACACGACTGAGCAACTTCAGAGAGAGAGAGAAAGAGAGAGAGAGAGAGAAGAAAGTGAAAGTGAAGTCGCTCAGTCGTAACTCTGTGCGACCCCATGGACTGTAGCCCACCAGGCTCCTCCATCCATGGGATTCTCCAGGCAAGAACACTGGAGTGGGTTGCCATTTCCTTCTCCAGGGGATCTTCCCGACCCAGGGAATCTTCCCGACCCAGGGATTGAACCCAGGTCTCCCACATTGCAGGCAGATGCTTTAACCTCTGAGCCACCAGGGACTCCCTACTATATATAAAACAGGTAACTAATAAGAACCTACTGTATAGGTAGGTTCTCTGCTCAAGAACTCTACTCAATACTCTGCAATGGCCTATGTGGGAAAAGAGTCTAAACAAAAATATATATGTATACATATAACTGATTCACCTTGCTGTATCCCTGAAAGCAATACAACATTGTAAATCCAATAAAAAAAATTTTTTAAGGAAAAAAATGGTGTCTTTAGGAAGAAGTTTTTAAATTCATTTATTTAAGTAGGTATTTAAGTAGGAAGTAATTTTAATTGTGTATGCTTTTAAATGACTTTTACTTTTAAATACTTTTTCTGTTTTTTTCTTTTATTCTTTTTAATTTGTTTACAACACTTATCTTTCTCTTTCTGATTCTGTATGATAGGTTCTAGGTTCATCCACCTCATTAGAACTGACTCAAAGGTGTTCCTTTTATGGCTGAGTAGTATTCCGTTGTGTATACTACCACAACTTCTTTATCCATTCATCTGTCGATGGACATCTAGGTTGCTTCCATGTTCTAGCTATTGTAAATAGTGCTGCAATGAACCACAGGATACATGTGTCTTTTTCAAGTTTGGTTTCCTCAGGGTATATGCCTAGGAGTGGGATTGCTGGGTCATAGGATAGTTTTATTCCTGGTTTTTTAGAGAATCTCCATACTGTCTTCCATAGTGGCTATATCAATTTACATTCCCATCAACAGTACAAATGTTCCCTCTTCTCCACACCCTCTCCAGCATTTCTTGCTTGTAGGTTATTTTATGATGGTCATTCTGACCAGTGTGAGGTGACATCTCATTGCAATTTTGATTTGCATTTCTCTATTAGATGGGGAAACAGTGGAAACAGTGTTAGACTTTATTTTGGGGGCTCCAAAATCACTGCAGATGGTGATTGCAGCCATGAAATTAAAAGATACTTACTCCTTGGAAGAAAAGTTATGACCAACCTAGATAGCATATTCAAAAGCAGAGACATTACTTTGCCAACTAAGGTCCGTCTAGTCAAGGCTATGGTTTTTCCTGTGGTCATGTATGGATGTGAGAGTTGGACTGTGAAGAAAGCTGAGCGCCGAAGAATTGATGCTTTTGAACTGTGGTGTTGGAGAAGACTCTTGAGAGTCCCTTGGACTGCAAGGAGATCCAACTAGTCCATTCTGAAGGAGATCAGCCCTGGGATTCCTTTGGAGGGAATGATGCTACAGCTGAAACTCCAGTACTTTGGCCACCTCATGAGAAGAATTGACTCACTGGAAAAGACTCTGATGCTGGGAGAGATTGGGGGCAGGAAGAGAAGGGGACGACAGAGGATGAGATGGCTGGATTGCATCATCCAGTGAGTCTGAATGAACTCTGGGAGTTGGTGATGGACAGGGAGGCCTGGTGTGCTGCGATTCATGGGGTCGCTAAGAGTCGGACACGACTGAGCGACTGAACTGAACTGAACTGAACTGAATAATAAGTGACATTGAGCGTCTTTTCAAGTGTTTGTTAGCCATCTGTATGTCTTCTTTGGAGAAATGTCTGTTAGGTCTTTTTCCCACTTTTTGATTGGGCTGTTTGTTTTTCTGGTACTGAGTTGTATGAGCTGCTTGTATATTTGGGAAATTAATCACTTGTCAGTTGCTTCATTTGCTATTATTTTCTCCCATTCTGAGTGTTGTCTTTTCACTTTGCTTACCGTTTCCTTTGCTTGTTTACCTTTGTTTTTATTTCCATTACTCTAGAAGGTAGGTCATAGAGGATCTTGCTTTGATTTATGTCATCGAGCATTTGCCTATGTTTTCCTCTAAGAGTTTTATAGTTTCTGGTCTTACATTTAGGTCTTTAATCCATTTTGAGTTTATCTTTGTGTATGGTGTTAGAAAGTGTTCTAATTTCATTCTTTTACATGTAGTTGTCCAGTTTTCCCAGCACCATTTATTGAAGAAGCTGTCTTTGCCCCATTGTGTATTCTTGCCTCCTTTATCAATAAGGTACCCACAGGTGCATGGGTTTATTTCGGGACTATCTATCTTGTTCCATTGGTCTATATTTATATTTTTGTGCCAGTGCCATACTGTCTTGATGGCTGTAGCTTTGTAGTATAATCTGAAGTCAGGAAGCTTGATTCCTTCAGCTCCATTCTTAAGACTGCTCTGGCTATTTGGGGTCTTCTGTGTTTCCTTATGAATTGTGAAATTTTTTTGTTCTAGTTCTGTGAAAAATGCCATTGGTAATTTGATAGGGATCACACTGAACCTGTAGATTGCATTTGGTTCAGTTCAGTTTAGTTCAGTTGCAGTCATGTCCAACTCTTTGTGGCCCCATGAACTGCAGAATGCCTGACTTCCCTGTCCATCACCAACTCCCGGAGTTTATTCAAACTCATGTCCATTGATTGAGTCAGTGATGCCATCCAACTATCTCATCCTCTGTTGTCCCCTTCTCCTCCTGCCATCAATCTTTCCCAGCATCAAGGTCTTTTCCAGTGAGTCGGCTCTTTGCATCAGATGGCCAAAGTATTGGAGTTTCAGCTTCAACATCAGTCCTTCCACTGCAGTCATTTTTACAATATTGATTCTTCCTACCCGGGAAGATGGAATATCTCTCCATCTATTTATGTTGTCTTTCATTTCTTTCATTAGTGTCTTATAATTCTCTGTGTACAGATCTTTTGTCTCCTTAGGTAAGTTTACTCCTAGATATTTCATTCTTTTTGTTGCAATGGTGAATGGGATTTATTCCTTAATTTCTCTTTCTGATTTTTCATTGTTAGTATATAAAATGCAAGTGATTTCTCCGTATTGATTTTGGATCCTGCAACTTTGCTAAATTCACTGATTAGCTCTAGTAATTTTCTGATACTATCTTTAGGGTTTTCTATGTACAGTATCATGTCATCTGCAAATAGTGAGAGCTTTACTTCTTCTTTTCTGATCTAGATTCCTTTTATTTCTTTTTTCTTCTTTATTTGCTGCACCTAGGACTTCCAGAACTATATGGAATAATAATGGTGAAAATAGACACCCTTGCATTGTTCCTGATCTTAAGGGGATGCTTTCAGTTTTTCACCATTGACAGTAATGTTTGCTGTAGGTTTATCATATATAGCTTTTACTATGTTGAGGTAGGTTTCTTCTATGTCCATTTTTTGAAGAGTTTTAATCATAAACGGGTGCTGAATTTTGTCAAGGGCTTTCTCTGCATCTATTGAGATTATCATATGGCTTTTATCTTTCAATTTGCTAATATGGTGTATCACATTGATTGATTTGCATATATTGAAGCATCCTTACATCCCTGGAATAAACCCAACTTGATCATGGTGTATGAGCTTTTGATGTGTTCCTGAATTCTGTTTGCTAAAATTTTGTTGAGGATTTTTGCATCTATGTTCATCATTGATATTGGCCTGTAGTTTTATTTGTGTTGTCTTTGTCTGGTTTTGGTATCAGGGTAATGGTGGTCTCATAGAATGAGTTTGAAAAGTGTTCCTTCCGCTGCAGCTTTTTGAAAGAGTTTTAGAAGGATAGGCTCTTCTCTAATACTTCTAAATTCTTAAAATTCCCTCTGTGGTCTTCACATTTAACATGTTCAATGTGAGTTAAAGTATGACTCTGACTTTAAAAATAATAATAATAACAAAATACAAAAATAAAACTTCTCCAGATATTGATCAAGGCTTTTTATAAAAATAGCAAATGGGCCTATACTAACCTAAAAACAAAATAAAAATCATGCATTTTAAACAATTATACCTAGAAAGTACAATGACATCATTAAGACTTTATAATACTTAGCCTTTCTCTTCTGTTTTTCAGACATAAGAATCCTTAATCCAGAAATGTATTCATTCAGCAAACATGTAAACCTAGTAGGTGCCAGGCCCTGACCAAGATGAAAGCACATCAGTGTACACCAGTTCATGCACTTAAGAAATTGAAGGAGGTGACTTATCTTCATTCATTCATCCATTTGTTCATTCTGTAAAGGCTCAATGAGCACCCACTATGTGCCAGGCATGTCTTAAGGCCTTGTGAATCGCACAGTGATCAAAAGCAACAGCAATCCCTGACCTCCTGGAGCTTATACTCAGGTGTCGTTTACAAGTAGGTAATAACTGTGGGGCTGTTTAGAGATAAGTGAACAAGGAACTGTAGAAGAACAGAAATGACTCTTCTGCTAGGAAGACTCAGAAGGGGTGACTTCTAAGCTTAGGCCTCCAAGATGAGGAGGAGCCCACCAGGCAGAAGTGGGGACAGTCACTGCAGACCAGAGAGCACAGGGTGGAGCAGAGAGCTGCAGACAGTCTGTCCCTAAGCAGCGTTTATATCCCAGCTCCAAGACAACTTGAGAAACTCAACACGGCTAGAGTGGCTTAATGAAGATTAAATCACAAGAAAATTTTTGCATGCAAAGCGATTTAAAAGTATAGTTGTTTTCACAAATATCTTTGAGGCCTGTATTAGTTTTCTTGAAGAGCAAAATTCCTAATTACAGATCATTCATGCCTCAAGGTAAGTATCATAATCCAAATACAAAACAGCAATAGAAATTTTTTAAGGTTTAAGTCTTTCTCACAGATAATATCTCAGTCAAGACTAACAAAACCTTCTGATGAAGCACAGCAGTTATCTCCATTTTACAGACATGGAAACTAAAGCTCAAATAAGTTAAGTCATTTACGTACTCCCTGCCTAGTAAATGGCTAAGCTAGACCTTAAACTTGGGCTTTACTGTAAATACTATCCTCTTTTAACTAGACTGGAATTTAGTGCCAATTTAAGGGTTTTTACAAGATAACAGGGAAGTGCTCTCACAGAGCAATATATCACAAGTGCTATTGGTCTTTGGGAGAAATCTATACATATTTACTGTGTGCACTTAGCAGGAAAGAGAAAGGGCCAGGGGAATAGGGTAGTCAGCAATCAGCAAACACACAAAGTCACAATGTCAGCATAATGATTTTCTTAACAAAGTTGCCTTCCCCCTCGTCATCAAAGATCCAAAAACTCACCCATCCCACCCTTTCAGTTCAGTTCAGTCACTCAGTAGTGTCCAACTCTTTGCGACCCCGTGAACCACAGCACGCCAGGCCTCCCTGTCCATCACCAACTCCTGGAGTCCACCCAAACCCATGTCCATTGAGTCGGTGATGCCATCCAACCATCTCATCCTCTGTCATCCCCTTCTCCTCCTGCCCCCAGTCACTCCCAGCATCGGGGTCTTTTCAAATGAGTCAGCTCTTCGCATCAGGTGGCCAAAGTACTGGAGTTTCAGCTTCAAAATCAGTCCTACCAATGAACACCCAGGACTGATCTCCTTTAGGATGCACTGGTTGGATGTCCTTGCAGCCCCACCCTTACCCAAACATACCTGGAAGCGCCCTCCCCACTGAAGTGGCTGCTCCAGAGCAATGCTGTGTAATCATGCTGTCACTATGTTTACACAAAAATTCAGCCACTGCCTCCAGATCCTAGAACCATCACCATGTCTGGCATCAGTCAGCAGAAGAATGGAATTATTATAAATTTGGAACAAGTGGTGACAGAAAGGTAAACAAATGAACAGCTAAATAAATAAATTTTAGAAACAGGTTAAATAATCTTAGGAGATTGGAACACAGCACACGATAATACAAACTGTGAAGATAATTAAGAGATAAAATTTGAGAACAGAATAAAAGAAAACTGTGGGCAGACTGGTCAATCTGCTGTTACTGCTTAAAAGAAAGTCCATTCTCCATTGCCAGCTGTGTTCTTCAAGGGAGCTCTCAGAACTTGAGACACCCCTTCAGTAGGAAACATGGCCCTAAGCACTAAAATCTCTCACTTAACAAGCAACTCAAAGGACTAGTGTATTGGAGCCGTGTCTCTGGCTCCAAGCTGAAGAGCAGGGATCTGGGACCAAAAGAGGCAAGGCTGTAGAGAGAAGGGGGTATGTGGGCCAGGATTCTCCTGACAGATCCAGGAATCTGCCACCAAAGCTGGTGTCCAAATAGAGAGTCCCAGGTAAGCCCACGTGGAGGGGACTGAGGTCAGAATAAGGCAGGCTGGCAGGCAGAGGACAAGAGAAAACAAAGGTATGTTCTCACTCCAGGAGTTGGAGGCCATGAATATCAACTAGGAGGCTGAGCAACAGAAGTGAGGATCCTAGAGTAAGTGCCAGAAACTAGCTTCCCAAGGGAGAGAGGCATGAAGGAGGGAAGGACTGGGGGTTTGGGGTGGTTAGCAGATGAAAACTCTGCTATATAAAATGGATAAACAGGTCCTACAGTATAGCACAAAGAACTATATTCAATACCCTGTAATAAATCATAATGGAAAAGAAAATGAAAAAGATTGTATATATGTTGTTGTTGCTGTTGTTGTTGTTCAATTGCCCAGTCGTGTCCAACTCTTTGCAACCCTATGGACTACAGCATGCCAGGCCTCCCTGTCCCTCACCATTTCCGAAGTTTGCCCATGTTCATGTCCATTTCTTCAGTGATGCCATCCAGCCATCTCATCCTCTGACACCCTGTTCTCCTTCTGCCCTCAGTCTTTCCCAGCATCAGTGACTTTTCCAATGAGCTGGCTGTTTGCATCAGATGACCAACATCCTGGCACTTTGGCTTCAGTATATATAGATATATGCTACATATATATAGGAGAAGGAAATGGCAACCCACCCCAATATTCTCACCTGTGAAATCCCATGGACAGAGGAGCCTGGCAGGCTATAATCCATATGGTCGCAAAGAGTCAGCCATGACTCTAAACAACAAACAATACATATGTATGCTGCTGCTGCTAAGTCACTCCAGTCATGTCCGACTCTGCGCGACCCCAGAGACGGCAGCCCACCAGGCTCCCCCATCCCTGGGATTCTCCAGGCAAGAACACTGGAGTGGGTTGCCATTTCCTTCTCCACTGCATGAAAGTGAAAACTGAAAGTCAAGTTGCTCAGTCGTGTCTGACTCCTAGCAACCCCATGGACTGCAGCCTACCAGGCTCCTCCATCCATGGGATTTTCCAGGCAAGAGTACTGGAGTGGGGTGCCATTGCCTTCTCCAGTACATATGTATAACTGAATCATTTTGCTGTGCAGCAGAAAAGAACACAAATTATAAATCAACTATACTTCAATAAAGAAATATATTAAAAAAAAAGAAACTAGCTTGTTCCCAAATCCTTCAGAGCCACTGATACTCCCATCATCAGCTCCACCCTCAGCACCATCATAACTGTCGCCATTCCCAACATCACCCCCACGAGCGCCTCCACCTCCATCACCATCAGCGTCACTACCATCGCCTCCACCCAACACGATGAGCAATCACCATCCTACTGTCACCACCATCACACGACCAACCACCTTCACCACCATCATCCTGACCCTCACTCCCAACACACCACCGTCACCACCCCAGCATCCTCACCGCCAGCATCACTGCCACTGGCCATGTCATCAGTGTGACCACCGTCCCTTTAGGACGTCCCCCCACAAGCACAGAGGGACTGGCAGAGGCTTCAGACTGTCAGCCTTCCCCCACCAGTCTCTGAACATGGAAGACAGCAACAGTGGATACAAACAATGGCCACTACCCAACTTACAAAGCAGAACAGCTACAGGAGGTTGTGGTTTTAAATAAAATAATTTTCATTCAGGATATACACATATCCTGATGTGAACAGCTGACTCACTGGAAAAGACCCTGACGCTGGGAAAGACTGAAGGCAAAAGAAGAAGAGGGCAGCAGAGGATGGATGGCTGGATAGCATCACTGACTCAATGGACATGAACTTGGGCAAATTTCAGGAGACAGTGAGGGACAGGGAGGCCTGGTATGTTGCAGTCCATGGGGTCACAAAGAGTTGGACACAACCTAGGGACTGAACAACAACACACGTATGTTAGCTCACTTCTTAAAATTCTCACTGCACCGTAGGAAGCAGGCATGGCTACCCCCATTTTATGAGTGAGAAAGATGAACCTCAAGGACAGCAGTACTTGCCCAAGGTTACACAGGTAGAAAGTGACAGAGCTGGGTCACACTTCCACCCACTGCTTCCATGAGCAGTGCCGCTGGGTCACCTCTCTAAAGAAAATGAAGACTGAGCTGAGTCCTCAAGGGGCTCTCTGGCCGTGGGAGAGGCCTACAAACCTATCATTTCAAAACAAGGTAAGAAATGCTCTGACTGCACCAAGGGAGAAAGAAACTAATTCTTCCTGGGGGTGAGGGAGAAGGCTTTCCGGAGGATGTGGCATTTATGCAAGCAGGGAGAAAAGGAGTGGGAGCTCGCCACGGGAGAGCATTCCAGGTGGAGACCCAGCACACACGAGGGACACACGCCGTGCTGACTTACTCCGCGGGCTCTGCTGTTTCCACGTCTGACCTCTGGCCGGACAGAGAGCCTCGTCTCAGATCTAGTCCAACTGCCAACCTTGTCTCTTCACACCCACCCAGCCACACACATAGACCCCTGTCTCAGCCTGTCCTCACTCTGGCTCAAAACCCAGAGTCCAACATATCCAGCCGCCTCCCAAGAGAGCCTGGGATAAAAGGATCTGGTGGGCAGGAACTCAGGCGTCCAGGACAGGGCACCAGGCGTCGGACCAAACCATCAGCCACAAGGAGACTGAAAGCTGAGGCCCCGTGCTGGTCAGTCGGGACTGATCAAGAGGCTTCTTTAGATGCCCTCTCTTTGTGCAGACACTGTCCTGAAGCAAATCCCTGATGGAGTGTCCCGATGAAACAAGTATGACAGCAAAGCAACTGCTTATCTTCAGGTCACCGAGCTGCAGCTGGCATCCCTGATACCAGGCCACACAAGTCAGTGCTCAGGGTACACATTCTGCCACGGGGTCTTTTGGGGAAAGCAGATTAGGAAGGGAATTGCTCAAAGCTAGGCGTGCCATGGTAGGGACCAAGGTTGGATGTGACCACAACTGCTTTAACTTTTTCCAGGCCAAAAACATTATAGCTGTGTCTCTGGACTTGAAACCATGGGTCCACACATCCACCTGTGCGTGTGTGTCTGTTTTGCTTTTTTAAGATGTATTTGTTTATTTAGCTGAGCTGCGTCTATGCTGCTGCACATGGGCTTTTCTCTAGCTGCAGTGAGAGAGAGCTGTGCTCTAATTGCAGTGCACAGGCTTCTCACTGCAGTGGCTTCTCCTATTGCAGAGCACGGGCTCTCTGCCCACTGGCTTCAGTAGCTGCAGCTCGTGGGCTCGCTAGTTGCGGCTCTCGGGCTCTAGAGCCCTGGCTCAGTAGCTGTGACATGGCTCAGTGGCTCCATGGCATGTAGGATCTTCCTGGACCAGGGATCACACCAGTGTCCCCTGCGTTGCAAGACGGATTCTTAACCACTGGACCACTAGGGAAATCCCAGCTGTGTGTTTTTAGTAAATCCCAAACTACCTTCTGAGTAGATTGATTCCTGGACCACCCCCTGAGCCTTCTTTTTGGAACCATGTTCTTCTCCAGAGACCTCAGCTCTTAAAAGAAAACATCAAGTCTATCCTTAGCACTACTTCTCCCTTAACTGACAACAGGGACTCAGTGCTACTCAGATTCTTACCCAGCTACTGAATCACTGTCATTCTACTCACTCACCACTCAGTTTTATGAAGCACTTATTATGTGCCAGATGCTTCCTCTGTTCATGGGAATGTGCAATGACAAGGATATGCCAGTTCCCTGCCTTTTTTGGAGCTTCTATTCCAGCAAAGATTGACAGGAATGAATAAGGTGAAAGAAAATGACACTTAAAAGGTGATTTCTGATAGTAAAAGAAAGTGACAGCAGTTAAGCATGGAAGGAGGGGTGAGGGGAGCTGTCTCATAAGGCTCCCAGAGGAGGTCTCTCTAAGAAAATGATGTTCGGGCTGAGATGGGAAGAATGCGAAGGAGCCAGCCATGTAAAGAGTGGGGGAAGGAGCACACTCCTGGACAAGAAAGCAGAAGTGCAAAGGCCCAGAAACAGGATTAATCCGACCTTATCAAAGTACACAAAGCCAGCCAGGAATGAGGGGAGGGGCGGGAGGGCAGACTAGCAAGCAGGAGAGTTGAAGATGAAATAAGAGAGTGTGTCAGGAGTCAGATCACTAAAGAGCCTTATAGACAACAATAAGGAATTCAGATTATACTTTAACACAACTGGAATCCATTGGAGGGTTTAAAACAGGGGAATGGCATGATCTGATTTCCTTTTTAAAAAGAAAGATTTAAACAACTTCCGGAAGTTGTGTGGAGGATGGATCTGGTGATGAATGGAAGTGGGGGAACTAAGTAGACCAGATGAAATGAGGCTGGCTCAAACTAGGAGCTAGAGTGATGGCAGGAAAGATGCAGAGATGTGGATGGACTTGAGAGGGCTTTTGAGATAGAAGTGACTAGAAGAATATTTGGGGATGATCGTCTTCAGAATATGCATCAGTGATTTTTATGAATCCTCTTAGATGCCTCTAGAACTGCTGCAGGGGCATGAGGAGAGAATGGTCCAGATACAAGCGCCCCTGTCAATCAAAGCATCTCCAAATATGCTGACTGCCAAAAATGACAACTGCAAGTTCCTTAGGAAAAAAGGATTTTTTATGGTAAAACCAAACTTGGAAAACCACTATTGTGATAAGACAGAGTCTGCTTAGCTGTCCCCAATATCCTTTCTCTCTATTTTTCCAGAAATAGAGCTGTCGCAATTTTTAGCCCTCACACAGCTACTCAGCTAGAGATCACATTTCTCAGCATCCTTTGAAGCTAGGTGTGGCCTCAAGACAAAGTTCAGGCCAATGAGTTGTGAGCAAAAGAAGTATGTTTAACTTCTAGGTCACTCCTTAAAACTGAAGGTACTTATTCTCTTATTTCCCTTTTGATCTGTCTAGGAAATGGTGAAAAAGGGTCCACACTGGACCCAAAGATGGAATCTGCATGCTGAGAATGGCGGAGCTGACCCACCAGCCTGGGTCCTTGGACCCTGATCTCTTGGAAGACAGCCCTCTATCCGTCTGAATGGCCCACCAAACTCTGGACTCATAAGTGACAAACAAAGACACATGACATCTTTTGACTCCAGAGTTAGAGCAGTTCAGCGTATACCCAGGCAGTTTTGACAGCCAGTTTATGATCCACCATGTATCTCATTCCCTCTTCTGCAGTAAACAGAAATATTCCAGATAGTGGCTGCTTCACTGGTGTGAGAACAACTGTGAGCAAACCCTCAGATAACCCAGGAGATAGACAGAAGGTTAAGTGAAGAATAAGCCTTTGCTGTTGTAGCTGTTGTTGTTCAGGGAAAGTTTTATTACAGCAGCATCATCTAACCTATTCTTACTAACACATTCTGGTTGAAAACAATCGCTCTAAAATCTTACCTGGATTACATGAGTCAGAAAACCATATCCATCAGCTGAGGAGATTTGAAAAATACTGATGCCTAAGTACTATACCCAGAAATCCTGATTTAATGAGGCTGGAGTGTAGCCTAGCATGGGGATTTTTATAAACTTCCCTGGTGATTCTAATATGCAGCCAAGGTTGAGAATTACAGACATCTTGTGGGTGATACAGCAATGGCTCCACATAAATGCTTTTACTGAACTGGACTCCAGTATGATGAGGGACATTATATAGTGAAGGATGTTATTTAAAAAAAAACAAAAATGACTCTAGAATCATGATAAGGTGTCATCACAGCAGGGTTTAATTTACTGTCTTACACAGTCTCAACTCCATGAGCAATTTCTCCTAGTCTCAGAGTGGGAAGTATTTGTGCTTCTCCTAAACAAAAAATTTGCTTTTGCCCTTGGACACTGTAAATCCTGTAAATGACCTTGCTTTCCTCTCTGAGTAGGTCCTAGACAGTTCAAACTGGAGGCCCCCAACTAAAAGTGACTCAGATTTCACTGGCATACTGTTTTAGCCTTGATCTTCACTTCAGTTCATTTTCTTCACTTGTGATATCATACAAGCTAACTTAAGTCATTTCCAGAACAAGCCAGGATAGAGATATATTTTTAAAATAATAAATAAGGAGCATGTGCCACTGACTGGAAAAGGGACAAAAAGGAAAACAATCAAGTGCAGCAGCTTACCTGACTCAATTACATGAAGTTCTATAACAATATCCAGCAAAGTCTATTTATTAAATAGTTACTTAAACATAGAAATTCCTGCCTTGTATATTGGAATATGGGGAGCCATGCTGAACTACAGATGCTCGATACTCTTCCTCTGTGCAAGTAGGAATAAGCAGGAAGATGGGTATTGAAAGCTCCTAATGCAGTGTTTTCAAATGCTAAGAATCAATCTTGTGGTTCCACTCACCTTCAGCAAAATTTCCATATGACAGCTTCTGTTAGTCTTTATTATAGATTTAAAGCCCCATTAAGAAGCCGTGCTCTTCCTGGGGGCTGTAATTATGGTAATAACAGGAGCTACACTACTCCTCCGTGGACTTCCTCTTAATAGCTTCCAGGATGCACATCTTCGAACCATCTCATCACATTTCACAAATGTCTCATTCTTGACAACCCACTCTATTTGCTGAAGATCCTCTCAGGCTGGATGCATATGCCTGAAAGAGTTATAAATTCCAACTCCATCCAAAATTATCTTTCTTCTTGTCTCTCCACATCATCTCTTTGCTACATTCTACAAAGAATGTCTTCATCCAATACTTTCAAATAAAATATGTTATTGAATAACCCCATGTTTTACAAGTTTGTCTCAGCAGCAAAGTGTCATTGGACTTCCACAAAAACTACAGAATATAGTGTTTTCTACCAAGATTCATGAAATGACAACACACACGTGCAGACCCAGGCACAAAGCTCTGTAATACTAGAGCTTGAGATCCCCTAGTCCCCCCCACTCAACCTTCATTTTACAGAAGGAAAACTGAGGCCTTGAGAAATATTAATTCAGGTAGTCGCTCAATACTTGGATGGTGTCCCATAAATTCACTGTTTAGTCAGTTATTTGAAATTTGGTACATATTTTTTCATTAACAAACAATGTTACAACAGAACATTAGACTCAACAAAATTACAATTAGGATGGATGGTGATGATGATAATACAATCAAGTGAATGTGCTTAATATCACTGAACTGTACACTGAAAAATGGTTATGATGGTAAATTTTGTTAATGTATTAAACACAATTTTTTAAAAGATTCTTATTTAACCCACTAAGTGGATGAAATGTGGTACAAAGAGAAGAAGGAAGAGAAGCAAGAAATCCCACCACCTTTCCTGAGTCCACCTGAGCGTCCCTCCTCGAGTAAGTCTGATTAATCACATCTGCAATGTCCATTTTCCCCTTCATCTACCACTAGCTCCCCAGTTCCCTTAGGGACCTGCTCCTCCCCATTCTCAGCCTTAGTGGGCTGACCCCATTCTCATCTCCAGCAGTGGTCAAACACTGACTGGCTAGTCCCCTGGCCACAGTGCTGGCTACGAGCCGTTTTAGGCCAAGAAGATCCAAGAAGTGAGCGTGCGTACAGTATCATGTTTCAGAGGGTGGGTGGTATCTCCAAAAACAGGCAAGTAAAACTTTTGCCTCTCTGCTGGAGCTACTGTAAGAGAGGCCAGCTCGTCCTCTAAACAGGGGTGAACGGGAAACCCAGGACCAGCGTAGCCATGCTGCCACCGCGACAGATGGCAAACCAAGGCTTGAGCCAGCACACAGAGCTGAGCGCAGCAAGGCACGCGGTGCGGAAAGAGCTTCAGAGAAAGGGAGCAGAAGGCCTGCTGAAGCCACGGACTTCTGGAGCAAGCCGCACCTGAAGCTAGCACGACTACCCCTGACCCTTTCACTGGCATAAGCCAATAATTCTGTATTTCACCTTAGCCAACTGCATTGAGTCTGTTTCTTTGCAACTGAAAGATTCCTAACAGATACAGTTCCAGAACAAAGTTTGAAACAGACAAAGTGTGATCTTCATTCACTTCCCTTTCTGAAACCATCTCCCACCAGCCACTGTTTTCCTCTCTAGGCACCAAATGCCCTCCTTCTGTCCCAAGGTCTCTTCAGATACCCAATCCAGGCCTGTACTAACTACCAAAGTGCTTTAGACCCCAGTATAACCTTCCTCTTTGCTCTTATTTTTCCTATTCCATGCCCCCATTCAAATTCATAAGACAAAACATAAAATACAAAAATCATTATGCATATATCAGATATGCAGTGCTGATAAGACAAATAGGAGATTCAAAGTTTGTCTCTGTTTACATCAATATGTGCAGGTCAATATATATGCCTGGGTGGGAGTGTCACTGTTAGAAGCAAGTTTTGTGTGCAGCCCTGGGGCAGAGGCAGATTGACGCCTGTTTCCCAGTGTAACCTATAAAAGGAGAGATGCTGGCTGAAAGCACAGAGCTGGACATGTGAGATACAGGGCACAGCAAGTGTCACTCCAGGGCCCAGGGTTCAGAGTGGGACCTAGGGATGAGGAAGTTTGGAACACAGCTTGTCCAGAGAAGCTGAAGAGTATAGTGCTATTTGTCACCTTTGAGATTTTGCCTGAGAAGCAGCATCTTACTAAGAAGGAGGCAGGGTCCTCACAGATAAGCAACCTCCAGCAGGAGGAATCTCCTTCAAAGGCTTGTGGCAGCCAAGGTCAATCAGGGATAGACCTGTGTGCACCCCCTGGTCTCAGAAATAACGGGCAGGCTATTAGGAGGCAAGGTGTTGCAGTCCTCTAGACAGAGGACAAGGTAGGCAAGGTGAAAAAGCAAAGGGAAATGACTAACGTCTCTACATCAAGACTTCCTCTCCCAGCTGCTCTCCTTCTTCTTGCCCCACGCGATTAGTTAGCGACAATGTCCACATTGACCCACAGGCTGGTGGGGCATGGGGACCTCGTTTACACAGAAGAGAATTTAATATGGAACAGTCAAAACAGAGGATCGGGAGTGCCTGAGAAGGAGACCCAGGGCGGTACCACAGAGCTTCATGGAGGAGAAGGTTCTAGAGGGGTCTGACAGATGGCAAGATCATCATCAAGTGGAAACAGGGAGACCTCCTTCCAGGAGAAGGATGGCACGGCTGCGGGGGTGAGGGGACGAGAGTAGAGGCTGCACGCAGTCTGGGCAGGTGTGCTCACAGTAAAGGGAGGACACGGGTGGGCAAGGACACCCGGCTCCAGGGAGACTGGGATCTTTGTGGGGAGCCGTCTGCCTTGCAGATAACAGGACGGAACGCACTTACCTGCAGGCAGTAAGTCAGACCATGATCACGACCACGGGACGAGTGATGACAGCCCCTGAAGACTCCTGGCAAGGTTCACAATTTTAAAATAGACTGCTCGTTAACCCAAATTATCTAGAAACTGGTCGGATCTCAGACAGCGGAAGAAGAAGAAAACAGGTGCCCTGGGCCAGAGCCCCAGTCTATTATTCCCACCCACCTTCCCACACCCCGCTGGGGTCCACAGCGCCCCTGGTTCTGCTCAGCTGGGGTCCCCACTGCACGGTGATGCGCTCTAGGGCACGTTGCCTGCTGCTGCTGCTTCAAATAAGGCCACAGTTGTATTTGGAGGCCTGGACAATGGTGGACATTTTTAGTGTATTTCAAAGTAGGTTATATTAAGTTTTACCTGGTCTGCACTTTTAAAATAACCTGCCACATTCATTTAAAAAACAGCTCTAGTGAATGGGCTTACGTCACTGAATTACGCCTTTAAAAGTAGTTACAGTGGTAAAGTTATGTGTATTTTTCCACAATAAAAATACAAACATAATTTTTAAAAAACACCAATGTCTTTTTTTTTTTACAATTAACCCTTTTTATTCTTTCTATGCAGAAATACTAAACAGAATACTTGGAAATATGAAATTTGCATTTTTATCAGGTGAGTTTAAACCCTGAGCATTTCTAATGTACAAAAACAGTAATAATAATAATACCCATGGTACACATTACTCTTACAATGTAAACTTGACAATTTTCTAAAAGATATTTTATTTAATCTTCATTTTACATGATCAAAAGAAGTATTCATAGTAAAGTAAGTGCATAAGACACCCAAATGAAAAACTGAGTCTTCCCTAACCAGAAGGTCTTCCTACAATACTGAGACCAAAAGATTAAAAAAAAAAAAAATCTCCCAATCGAAATCACCCCTCAAGCTCTCTGAAATTAGCAGAGAATGTTTGCAGCTGACCTATTTCTCTCCCACACGACTGTGTTGATAATTGACTTTGTCCCCCAGGGAAGTGCTCAAATATAATTGAGCAGCACCTGCCACACAGAAAGTAGAGTTTTATACACCCAATAATCCCCATAAATATTGTACTTAGCTTGGGACTCAAGCACTCTGCTTTATCATTAATTGCGTCTCTCACGGAAGAAATATAATTTACCAGAGCTGAGTTATTATGAACACGTAGATAAAATAAAAGAAATATTTTGAACTATAAGATATAAGGCATTTCTATTACTAAAAATTATTGAAAATGATGGCAATGCCCACTTACATTGCTCAGACACTTTTCTTTAGTCCTGTCGATCTCATTCTATTACATAAATCCCTTCTATAGGTGGGAGTTACTCAGTTTTGTTTAATCCTGATGACAAGAAGGCCAAGGTCAGGGATATGATTTTCATGCAGGTCAAACAGTTTTACCCCTGCCCCACAAATTCAGCTTTATAACCTGACACTGCAGCCTAAAACGAACCAAATCATTCACCCCATTTACCACCACAACTTAAAATGCTGTCTGGATCTAGGAGTAAGAAAAGGCTTTCCACAGGCAAGCAAATGTTTGCACATTTAGACCAGCAGCTATAACTGGAAAACGTTCAGGCTGGTGTTGAGAATATGTTAATGAAATAATCCAAAACCAGTCCCAAAAGATCACATATTACTGTATGATTCGTTACATGAATGTAACCTGGAATGAAATGTTCAAAACAGGCAAATCTATAGACACAGAGATTAGTGACTGCCCAGGGCTGGAGGTGGGCTTCCTCGGTGGCTCAGTGGTAAACAATCTGCCTGCCAACGCAGGAGACACGGGCTTGATCCCTGGGTCAGCAAGATCCCCTGGAGGAGGAAATGGCAACCCACTCCAGTATTCTTGCCTGGAGAATCCCCCATGGACAGAGAAGCCTGGTGGGTTACAGTCCATGGGGTCACTAAAGAGTCAGACATGACTTATCAACTAAACACCACCACAAAGAGCTGGGGCTAGGGGTAGAAAGGAGGTTGGAGAATGATAGCTGATGGGTGCAAGATTTGATTCCAGGGTGATGAAAATGTTCTAAAATTAGATTATGGTGATAACAGAATATAGCCTTTGAATTCCTGAAAGATTACTTCCTTCTTTCTGTTCTAAACACACACACACACACACACACACACACACACACACACACACAAAGAGGCCAAATAATTAAGCCATGACCACAAAGCACTCCAACCTTAACAGTGAGGGTTTTATAATCAGCCTTTGAGTTATCCTAGCACTGGGCCACTGGAGAATGAAGTGGGACAGGATAATAAACTCATCTATATGAGTTATTATGCATTTCCATTACTGCTGGTCCTTCCTGCATTAAAGAAGAAATTGCAAAAAATTTTTCCCTAGGAGTTAAAAAAGAATATCATAATATTCAGACACAGTGAACAGTACAAAAGCTTACCATTTCTAGTAATTCTGACAACCTAGAAAAAAAAAATGCAGATTCTTTTCAAGTTTGTTTACAAAATATTTCATCTCAAAACAAAACTACTGCTCCAGCAATTTAAATTGCAGCCCCAGAGAAAGATACCGCCACCAACAGAAAAGAACATAAAATGAGAAATAAAATAGGCACACTCTGTCTTCCAAGTGATTACAGGGAAATGATCAGAAAGATTTAGTGAGTGTCCCTCATTTTACAGCCCCACCTAACACTTTCAGTACATAAAGCAACACGCTTTACACAATCCCCTTCTGATTCAAGTAATTACCTCTGCTCTGTTTATGGGTGTCATAAGGACAGAGTAAAGAAAGTAGGAGAGTTTACAGAGGCACATGTTGTTCTAGTTAAAATGAAAACCATCTTCAAGGAATTTCAAAGCACTGTCTATATTCAAGCCAGGTGCTGGTAATTCATCAGCCTTCTCGCTTTCTGAATGCAGGCTGCGGAAGCACACAGCTTGTCATTACTATTACTTGAAAGCAGTAAAACCATTCCCTTAAAATTGGATCTATAATTTAGCCTCTTAGAATTCAGGCTTCTAGTTCTAGCCCTCCCCCTCTTCCTGCCTGAGTTCACATAGTTAAATCCATGTAAAATTCCTGATGCATAGTCTGTAGTCAAGTTCATAACTTAGACTCTTCAAGAATGAAGAGTGCTTCTTGTATGTTTTCCTGGCTCAGGAAGAAAGAGGGCACGAAACTGTGTGAACGCAGGACCACACCCACCTCTCACATGAGGATGAGGCTTTATGGGGGTGCTTGGGGGATAACAGCCTAGCTCGTCTTATCAACTTGGTGAGTTCAAACCTGCAGAGGTGTTATCTAGAGAATGTGTGATGTGTGATCGGGGACGGTAAGGAAGTGCTCTGCAAGGCTCGCAAAAGAAATACTAGTGCCATACCTGGACTCAAAGGAAGAAAACGCCGTCCAGGGGCTCTGCCTGCACAGACAGGGACTCAGAAGATTCTCTCACACACACACTCCTGCTGAGAAGGGCGAGCAGGCAGTGAGGTGGTGCTGTTGTAGGACACACTCTGCCGTGACCGAGCATGGGATGGGGCTGCCTGTCCGGTTCCCACCAGTCTGTGGCCATTTCCTGGGGTTCAGTGAATCTGAGTGAGGTACAAGCCCAGTCACCCCGGTTCAGGATTATGCTTCCTTCTGAGTCCAAGCCACAGAAAGCAGACCAAGAAAGGGCCAAGCTTGAAGGACAATGATGACCTTGGACAAGGTCACAGCCTAAACCAGAAAAGATGGGTCAGAACTCTATGTGCTGGGCCCAGCTGAGCCCACTGAGTTGGCAGACTCATCAGGGGCCAAGAGACTGATTTCTGCAACCAGGTCTATAACATGGTTGAATAAAACTACATTCTTTTCCACGCTGCCCTTGCCTTTTCCCTTGATGAAGGAACCGTCTCTGCCCCTTGATTCCCAGGGACGACGTTGTCTAAGACAGCATGTGGAGTAATTACAGGGAGAGCCACAGTGAAGCCAAGGCCATTTTCAGTGTAAGTTTCCATGCAGCCTCCTATAATTTTCTAGAAGGATTAAAATGTGAATCAGAATTTATGTAAGCTTCAATAAAATCTTATCAACCTAAACTGAAGGGTAAATAGTTCTTTATTCTACAAAAATGAGATTTAGGGAACTCAGTGTGTCAAGAGCAGAAACTCGGAGAAAAGCAAACTTAACTGGAGAAAAGCAAGCTTAACTGGTTAGCTGTCCAGTAATTAGATTTCTCAATCAGAAGCTTCATAAATTCAGTTCCATTTATTCAAGCCCAGGAGCCAGAATGAAGCACTATACCAGAGGCAGAGTTCTTTTTTTTGCTCTATCAGGTCTCAATTTCAGAAGGTGCATTCCAGATAAAATTCACAAAGGAAAGAGGTATAAACTTTTCCTCAAAGTTCCCTGTCACTGGATTATACCGTTTAGCAAGGACAGTCTACTTACAGTGCAAGGAAAAACTTCTGATTTGGCTGGTGAAAATGATTCACTAGTATCTTCCATGCGGTTAAAATATAATAATGGTTGCGCCAGTCCTGGCCTGTTTTGCTCAGAGTCATCCTCTCCTTTTTCTGCTCTGCTTTCTGTCTCAGGGGGCCCACAGCCTGCAGGCAGTTTCTCAGTCCCTTATGTCAGTTGGTGTCCAGCCCAGCCAGTGACACACTGGGCAGGGGAGGAGCGGGGAGCAGAAGAAATGAAGAAGCCAGAGTGTTTCTCCCCACTTTCTCCGCCTCAGATGGCTTCTCTGGCTGTATCCCCTCCGTGTCTCTTGCTCATGTGAACAGTACCCCATCAGTTCCAGCATCCACCAGGTGATTCTGGCCCCTGGGTTCCAGTGCAACATCCTCCCCTTGTCCTTCTAGCCTGGAGGTGATAGTGGCTTCTGGATGTTGCTAACCTCTAAGTTTAGCTTCTAAGCTCTTGCCTCACCTGTTCAATCCTGTCTCTAACTTTCAAGTCCTTTGAGTTTTGTTTTGTTTTCTGGTTAGACTGGCTACTAAAATGACTAGAATGTTAGTAAGTAAAGAAACTAACAAAACTCTGTGAACCATAAACCATGCAAACAAAAATTCCATCCCATGATAAAACCAGGAAAAACTAGAGTCTCCAGAATCTCCAAGGGTTGCTTTGCTCTTCATAGTAACCATATAAACTAGGAATATTTCTAGGATCTAAGAGGAGTAAGTTTTTCATGTGTCCATATCCACATGTGTTTGTGTGCCTGGCTTGATTATTCAGGGATGAAGTGTACTGTGGTGGGGAAACTATAGAATCTGAGCTGGGGTCTCCTGTCTCAGTTCTGCTACTATCTATTGGTGTGACCTTGGTTAAGGCCTTATCTCCTCTGGTCTATATTTCATTCATCTGAAAATGGGGAATCAAAGTACTTTCCCTCCACAATCTCTTCCTGTTCTAAAATTCTGTGATTCTAAGCTTATGGATAAATTTTGCACATATGCATGACTTCAAGCATATGATTATTCTTAGAGCTATGCACAAGGCATATACCTTCTGTTGATGAATTTGCATTTCATCAGAGAAATGTGTCTATAACCGGTGCTCAAATTAGAACCCAAAGAACATTTTTGCCAACTTGCTTTATTATAGTATCAACTTAGTATCTGAATGTGTTTTAGATCTCTACATATAATGTGGGTTCACTGAATCATTGTAATGATCATCTGATTAGCATATCTAAAAAAACAGAGAAGGAAACTTGCTTGAAAGTAGATTGTCCTAAAGATGGCTGCAACAGTATCTTCCGTTCTATCTGCTCCTTTGTAAGGTGACCTTGCTGCACCCCATCAAAAGAGAGTTTATTTTCCTTCCCATTGAAACTGGCTGTCCCTTTGATTTGTTTTTACTTAGCAATTGTAACAGAAGTGAAATCATAAAGCTTTTGATATCAACTATGAAGTCTACCGGAGAAGGCAATGGCACCCCGCTCCAGTACTCTTGCCTGGAGAATCCCATGGGTGGAGGAGCCTGGTGGGCTGCAGTCCATGGGGTCGCTAAGAGTCGGACACAACTGAGCAACTTCACTTTCACTTTTCACTTTCATGCATTGGAGAAGGAAATGACAACCCACTCCAGTGTTCCTGCCGGGACAATCCCAGGGACGGGGGCCTGGTGGGCTGCCGTCTATGGGGTCGCACAGAGTCGGACACGACTGAGCGACTTCACTTTAGCAGCAGCAGCAGCAGCAGCATGAAGTCTCCATGGCTACATAGCTACTGCGGCTGCTGCTGCTGCTAAAGTGAAGTCGCTCAGTCGTGTCCGACTCTAGCCACCCCATGGACTGTAGCCCACCAGGCTCCTCCGTCCATGGGATTTTCCAGGCAAGAGTACTGGAGCGGGGTGCCATTGCCTTCTCCGGGAACTATGGCTACAGGGCTAGATAGCTACTAGGAAGTCTACAGTCCACAGAGCTACATGGGCTTCCCTCCTAACTAAGTCAGTAGAGAATCTACCTGCAATGCAGGAGACCCGGGTTTGATCCCTGGGTCGGGAAAATCCTCTTGAGAAGGAAATGGCAACCCACTCCAGTATTCTTGCCTGGAGAATCCTATGGACAGAGGAGCCTGGCAGGTGACAGTCCATGCGGTTGCAAGAGTTGGACACAACTGAGTGTCTAAACTACCACCATGAAGTCTACAGCTTCAGCCTTTACTTCTTGGGATGCTCCTGCTTAGAAGCCAGATACCATGTTGTGAAGAAACTCAAGCAACCGCGCTGACAGGTTCAGGTGGACGGAAAGTGAACCTCTGCCAAAAACTCCAATTGAGTTCTCAGCCAGTAGCCAGCACCAACCACCAACCACACATGTAAAGATACTTCAGACCATTCAGCCTTCTTAGTATCCAGATAACATCACACAAAGAAGAAGAGTGTCTGCTTAGTACACAGAAAAAAAAATTTTTAATGTTTTTCTTTTAAGTTACTAAATTTGGGATAGCAGTTAGGAGGCAATTTCTCCCCCATTAAATAAAGAGGAGTTTAATATTGGAGCAGAACCTCATGCCTAAAATATATCAAGATAGTCTTCCATCATCCCATCCACCTCTTCATTCTATCAAATCAGAGAAATCTGTCTATAAGCAGTGCTTCTTTCAAATATTTATTGAACACCTATTATGTTAAAGGCTGAGGAGGAAATGGAGACCAGATGCAGACATGTCCCTGCCCCAGTGGAACCTGTTATCTGGATGGGGAAACGAACATTAATGAAATATGTAATGACATGTTAAATAGGTAAATGTTACATAAACAGCGATGGTACTATTGAGAACTAGCACAGTGCACTCTGGGTGCTTGGTTAAGGAACTGCCCTTCTTAAGGAGATTAGAAAAAGAAGTGAAAACTAAAGTTTCAAGGAAGGTTTCAAGGAAGATTAAAAAATCAGCTAGGCAGAGGGGAGAGCCTCCACAGAGAGAACTTCACATGTGCATAGGGCCTATGGCATGAGGGACAGTGGTATGTTCAAGATCTGTTTCCAGAACTAAGATCCTGGCCTAGGATGAGGCTGGAAGCTGGTAGGATCCAGGTCTTATAAGACTCTGCAGTTCTCATAAGGGCAGTCTTAAGGAGAAGTCAACAAGCCACTCTGATCAGATTTTCCTTTGAACCCCAGAGGAGGAAAAAACTGGGAGTAACCCCAGTGAGAGTAACCTGGAGCACTCTACCACACAAATTCTATGTGCTGTGATACCCATGGTATCTCATATACTCAGCACACATGGGCATTCTGCAGACACCCTAATTCCTTGCTCCATTTCACCATATTAATTGTATACATCTATGTCTCTGTAACTGTATCAGAAAATCCTTTAGGTACAGGGGCTGTGTCTCATTCATCTTTTCATTCCTATTCCACAGTATCTAGTGCAGGGAAAGGTACATATCAAATGTTTAGTGAGCTTCCTAAAAATTTAAAGCATGAATAAACAATCCATTCATAAATAGCCTGTCAAAAGTGATCTCCTGAGAGAAAATTCTATAGCCTTTCTTGAAAAGCCATTTCAAGGATATCAGCACTCTTTGGAAAGTCTTGCTATAAAGTATCATTCCTTTCTAATTGTAGCCAATTGTTGAGTTCAGCCTCCATGAAGACAGAACAGCCCACCACATTTCCAAAGGACAGTCTTCCTGTACCCTTTGAGGATCACTACTGGGTCACCCCTAGTTCTCCGTCTTTTTCAGTGAGGAAATACTTAACCTTCTCACCTTTCCTCAAAGAAATCATTTAGTTGCTCCCTGGATTCATTCCAAAACCTCCATCCCTCCTAAACTGTGGAGGGCAGCAATCTAGCAGATCAGCAAATAAGGTCAGAGATGCCTGAGGGGTTTTGTGAGCAGTCCTCAGGGGGAGAGACAGGCTGTCTTAGTCTGTTCATTTTCAGGCCAGCTCACAAGTGTGCATGTGTACGTGTGTGCACATACATACATCTGTGCACATATACACATGAACATTGAGATTTTTTTTTTTACCAGCTCAATCAATAAACACTTCTATTTGATGAGTTTGCCAACTGTTCTCTATTCATCACCACCAGCCCGGACGTTCCTCTCTGATTCAATACATTTTTTTAAAAAAATAAGTGAAAGCTTTACCCCCATATCTTTGTAGATTATATGGCAGAGAAATGAGCAGCACTGTTTTTACTGATATCTTCACTATCTTCTTCTTGTGCAAAGATATCACACAGATTGTGAAATACATCAAGAATTCAAAAACAGTAAATCACTGGTCATTCTACAAAAACAAGTCTCCAGTAATATTAAACAGCTGCTGGTCTTTTTAAAACAATTTTTAGGGGGCATTTGGGTGAAAACTTTAATTTCAAAATACAGTGTTAAAAGTTTCATTTGGAATCATTTTTCGTCTCTTGTCAAATAAATTAAAATTCCTCAGTTATTTTTATCATAGTCATTACAGAAGTCTATATTATGACATTTAAAGAAGATCTTATACAGGATGCTTACTGAGCTGTAAGTCCTCATAAAAATTATGTATTATTTCTGTGCAGAAAAGTTAGTAAGATTGTGTATATGTTAATAATATCATTACAACAAAATGTCCAAATTTAAATTAGATCATCTTATTAAACCAACATATCCTAGCCTAGTTTCAGAAAGACTTATGAAATATATTTGTTCCCCAAATCTGCGACAGTTTAAATTACTCCCAAAATTATTCAGCATGAATACTTTTTACATTTTTAAGCCGACACACACCAGCACATTTAACAAGAACTTATATATGCCTTCTCTCACTTATTATTTAACTTGAGGAAAGAATAAGATTAAGATATTATAAAGAGTATTGATTGTGCTTGGAAAAATAAAACATTACTGAAGTGATGACATAGATAAACTCAAAAGTGTCAGTCAAATGCCTCATGGAATACACTGCTGTATAATTAGTATTTCTAAGAATCTATAGTAATAAAACACTACCAAAAATAGGCATCTACAAAATAAGATCTCAGTCACATAAGTCAATTTTTGTAAAAGAAGAATGTGTTTGCTTTATTAAATATGTAAATAAACACTGCAAAAAGGATATAATACACTTTTTGAACTCAGAATCCAAAATATATTTATTTTAATAATAGTTGCAGTAATTTCTGTTCCTGAAGAAAATGAATGCCTGTGTAATAAATATTATGTAAATAAGCTTTATGGACTTTTTAGGAGAGGCCTGAGTCCAGTTTTGAGTCTAATGCCCATTCCTCAGGGGTAATCTGTTTAAATTGAGGATAATCACTAAAGAAACATAATGCAGCTGCCATCATAGGTTAAAAACACAGTACACGATGATCTGAGTTACCTAGAGGGAAAAGAACTTCCCAAGGTCACTCCAGCAGCCCACAGCGGAGCCTTGGTGCGATGACCACGGTCCTCCCAGGGTACCCTGAACTCACACACCCCGATAGCTTCTCTTCCAAAGAGAAATCAAGGTGATTCCTTTTCGCATGATCTCTCCAACACCCAGTAGCTATGAAGCAGCGGTTTCTCTGTAGCCCATAGATAGTACGAAATTAAGGACCAATTTTCTGTGTCAAGGTAAAAGGCACTTCAGCATTCGGTGGAACCAGTGATCCTTATCACACTCAACGCGCGCTAGAACCACGCAGAAAAGAACCACCACTAAGAAAACAAACACGAAGTGTGGCAGCACCCAGACCCCAGAAACTGAGTGCAGGTCTTCGCCTACTCGGATTTAAACAGATCCGGCAGTCTTTCCCTAACCGAGCGAACCAAAGAATAGGTCCCAAAGCGAGACCAAACTTTCTGCTCAAAGTGTCTTTCCTTTGGACCAGAGCTGGGAGATGACAAAGGAGAGTATTCAAACTAGGGCAAAACAGAAGAGCTTCTAACAGCAGAATCAAAGCAGATGTCCGGCGCCCGGGGCTCTGGTCAAGTCAAGTCACGCGCCTTAAAAAGGTTTCCTCGCGCATCGAAGGTGCAAAAGAAATACTTCCAAACTTAAATTCAACTACGTCCCAACTTCCCGGGACCCTAAGACTTGGGAGCCGGGACGGAGGGAGAAGGACCAGCCGCAGGGCACTCCGAGGGAGGGAAGGGGCGCGCGGGGACCCCGCCCGCCGCGCCCGCAGGAGGGGCTGCGCTCAGCCCCGGAACACCACCCCCACCGTCCCCCGCGCCCGCCTCCTACCTGTCTGAGGATGAAGCTGGTCGAAGTGGTGCTGCCATCGGATCTTTTTCAACCTGCTCCTCCGGGTCGTGGTGCCTCGGGCCACCTGCACTCGACACACGGGGTCGGAGAGAAGCGCGTGAGGGGCGCGGCAGCGGGGAGCCGGGCGACCACCCCAGGCTAGAGTCCGCCTCGGGACCAGCTCCCCGGGGGTTCCCCAGAGCCCGCACCCAAGTCTCCTCCACGGTCCCCACATACAGCCTCCACCCCACCCACCCACCCACTCAAGCCTCGACGGCTGAAAAGATGCCCGGGAAGAGCCGCCCGCGAGCACCCACCACATCCATTAACAAAGACTCTCAGGGTGCGGGGTCCGAGTCCCCGGCGGCATGGGCTGGGGATGGTTGCGGACTCCGGCACGGGAGCGCAGAGACCGGACGAGGTGAGAAGGAGGAGGAGGAGGAGGTGGAGAAAGAAGAGGGGCGGGAGGAGAGAGGGACGGCGCGCAGGGGGTGGGGGAGCGGGGGCCGCTGACTCCAGGACCCGGGGCCCCGCTCGCCGGGCGCGAAGGCGGGGCGAGGAAGGGGAGGAGGGGGCGGTACCTGCGAGGCTGGGGAGTGCGGCCGGTCCGCGCTCCCGTTCTTGGCATAGGAGGAGGACATGGTTCACAGCCGCATGGCCCGCCCGTGCGCGGCGGGCGGAGGACGGCTGGGCCGTCCGGACGCTTGCAAGCTGGAGGCGGGGGGAGGGCGGCAGGACTTCCCCACCCGCTTCGGGACCCGCGCCGGCTCCTGCGAGCGCCGACACCTTAAAGGGATCGAGGCGCTCACCCCCGTGCCCGCAGCGGACCTCCAGGCAGCTGCCCCCGCCGGCGGAGGTCCCGCAGAGGGGGGCTTCTCGGGATCTCGCCGACCCGAGCCGATGGAGAGAAGCGCTCTCCCACCCTAGCGAGCGCCTTACATCAGAGCTTTCCAGTGGAGGAAGGGAGAGGGGGAACCTGGGAGGGGGTGGGAGGATGAAAATAGTCTGCACAGTTTAAAATGAGACAAAGGTGGCACGGTTCACGAATCAGGACTCGGGGAAGGACACTGGTGCAGAGTGGCAGGGAGTGGGAAAAGCCGATCCGGCGAGTATGCGTGTGTGTGTGTGTGTGGCGCGCTCGCGCGCAGGTGTGTGTTTGCTGCACTGGAATTTTATTTTATTTTTTTGCACTGGAATTTTAAAAGGGCAAGAGCAGAACCTTTCTTCCGCGACTTCACCCATCAGCCCATTGTGGTAAGGCATGGGGTTCTGTGGTTTGGTTTTGTCCGTGTCTTTGTATTATTCTGTGAACTCTAGCTTCAAAACCTCAAGCCGTGCACACCCGGCAGCCCCGGGAGATTCTGCCAACCTGAGTCTGACCGGGGTGCAGCTCGCAGCAAACCGGCGTGTCCTAAGGAGTTTTGAAGGTCACGTAGACGTGCTGAAAGGCAAGAGTTGGCCACGTGCCTCCCCTTTCTAGGCGGATATCTGTTTTCAAGGGAGAAAACTCATCTTTGAAATCATACATCTTTGGCGTTGTTGCAACCCTAAATTTCCTCCTGCAAAAACATACTAGAGATTAACTGGAGAAAAATAAAAGCGAATTGTCGGGAGGAGGACTTGAAATAACAAGCAAGAAGAGAAACGTGCGAATTCAAAAATAAAGAGACCCCGTTTAATTGTAAATAGTTACCGCAAGAGAAATCCATGAATAAAATTTGCATGGTATCTTAAATTACTACATCAGCCCCTATCACCTTGGTTTCTAGTATTTTCTGAGGGAAACTGCATGTCTCTTAACAATTGGTTGGCCTTATTGAAGTCCTGATAATGTTTTACCATGCACCAGACACTTTCTTTCCATTCCCACCCCCTTCACTTAATCCAGACCTTCAATTCTTTGTAAGAGTTTAATAACTAGTCTCCTTGCCTCCAGCCTTCCTCTGAGCATACACCTGCACACACACATACCCAGACACTTCATTCTATCTACACACTACAGGCAAAACCATTTTCCTAAAATCTCTTTACTTAATTCACTCTTTTCTAAAAAGCACTGCTGACTTAAAAAAAAAAATACAATGTGAGTTACATGCCATTTTATTTGGGGCAAAATGAGGACTGCAGCCTGGGAAATGGTGCCTCAAGTAGCTCTGAGAGACTGCTCCAAAGAGGCAGGGGTGAAGGTCAGTATACGCCTGATTCTGGCAAAGGAGGAAATACATATAATCAAGCACATGTACAGTATGTTTCTGCTAGTCTCATGAGCTTTTTGCCAGTGATGAGAAGCAATCATCACCATGAAGGTTTTAGTGCTTTTCTAGATATGAGGAGACATAAGAATTGGACCTATAAAATGAGATCCTCAAAATACCTATCTGAAGATCTGTCCTGCCAGTTCCTCCACCCCAGAGTACCTCATTTCTCCGCTCCACCCTGAACTCCTTTCAGAGGCTGTTGAAGGTCAGCAGCACATGCTTTAACCCTTATAGAGGTAGATGGCAAGTGTCAGTTTGTAGTTGATGGCGCTCATTGCTCTCAGCAGCCCACAAGACAGAGTCCAAACTCCTTGGTCCAACAACCCATCTCCTGCTTTGGTCACTACAACTTTTGTCCAATTTGATCACTGAACAGCAAGCAGAAAGGTCTACTCATTGCTCAAACACACCAAATACAGTCCCTCTTCAGCACCTCTGCTTGAAATGTGTCCTGCCCCCAATCCCACCCCCCCTGCATCCTTCCCTGCTTCCAAGCCTGGTTCAGCACACTCTCCTTCCACAGAAATCTTCCCTGACCATGCCCTGAAAAACTGGAGCATTTATTCTCTGGACACTTAGTGCAGGCTGCCTTGGTTTACGTGTTCTCTTTTGTGAAAATCTAATTCCTAAAATAGATTTTTAGCTTTTTATCTTCCATTCTTATATCTCACATTATATTAATAGATACTCCATAAAGTATATGGATAATGGTATGTCTGCCAATGCAGAAACCCTTGCTTTAGTTACCGTCAACTCAATCCATTTTTAGTTCTCAGCCATTTTCATAGTTGATACTTAATCAATACTTACAGAGTGAATTATTATGTGGGCACTGGGATTTGAGTTTTCTGGCTTTCTGCTGCCTACAGTCTTATGGCTTTGAGTTATCAAAAAGAATCTACAGCGGCATCACATTGAAGAGTTCTCTTTACCTGCCTCACAGCAAAACTGGTGAAAATAGTTTCCAAAAGATTCTTTAATCTGTGGAAATGGTCCAGAGAAGGGTATGCAGCCACTGAAAAAACATTCATTCAGGAAAATTTACTAAAACTCATAAGAAAAGTGAGCTTGTGGTATTCGAACCAAGACTTGTTCTCCCCACCCTCACCCCCCACCATCTTCATCTGATTCAGCAAGAGGGAAACTGGCTACCTGATGCAGCTGGGAATACAGGGCTCCCTCTCCCTTCAGCTCCCAGCTGGAGGGTTATTTTCCTGGGAGGGACAGGCCATTTATCATCCTGCAGCAGCCACCTGTTGCTGAGGCTAAGTTCCCCTCAAATACAGCAGGTGGGGGTCCTTTCTTTAGCCCAGCCCCCACTTGTGGGATGAGGGCTCTGCCTGGGACACAGTGCCACAGAGAATACTGAGGACCCAACTACTCCTGGAGAGACAAGCCAGGAGACCCAGGCTTGCTGCCCCTCACTACCAAGTGCTCAGCTCCTAAAGTGAAAATGTCACACAGAGAATGCCATTGTCCTTGCCCCCAGGACTGGAACTCAGAGAATGAAGTTGGGCCCCATTTTGCACCACATACAAAAGTTAACTCAAAATGGACCAAAGATCTAAATGAAGAGGTCTTACATAAAAGTGTAAAACTATTAGAAGGAAACATAAGGGTAAATCTTCACGATCTTGGATTTGGCAATGGATTTTTAGATATGTCGCCAGGAGCACAAGCAACAAAAAGAAAGAAAGTAAATTTGAACTTCAAAATTAAAAATGTCTGAACTTTTAAAATTTTGTGGCACTATCAAGAAAGTGAAAAGACAACAGAATGCTGGAAAATATTTGCAAACCATATATCTGATAAGGAACTTGTATCATATATGTGTGTGCATAAATATTTATTTATTTGTGTATTTATTTGTGTATTATGTGTATATATATATATATATATCTTATAGCTCAGTAATAAAGAGACAGATGACTATTTTAACATAGGAAAAGAATCTGAATAGACCTTTCTCCAAAGAAGATATACAAATGGCCAATAAGCTCATGAAAAAATGATTGATATTTTTAGTCATCAGGAGAATGCAAATTGAAACCATGAAATACCACTATACTATCCACTAGATAAACCTCAGAAAATAATTATTGGCAAAGATATAGAGAAACTGGAAATCAGAAATTCCCACTGCTGGTGGGAATGTAAAATGGTACAGCTCCCTTGAAAACCAGTCTGGCATCTACTCAAGTGTTTAAACATAAAGTTACAAAATGAGCCAGCAATTCCACTCCTGAGTATATACCCAAGATAAACAAAAGTATATATTTATACAAAACTTGTACAAGAAAGCTCAAAGAAGCATTATTCATAATAGCCAAAAAGTGGAAATACCCCAAATGTCCACCAGCTGATGAATAAACAAAAGAAACTGTGGTGTCTGTATACAATGGAATATTATTCGGTAATAAGAAGGAACAAAGTATTGAGACATGCTACAGTATGGATGAGCCTTGAAAATATTCAGCTAAGTGAAAGAAAGAAGCCACAGAAGGTCATATATTATACTATTCCATTTACATGAAATGTCCCCAATAAATACATCTATAGAAACTAAAAACAGATTAGTGGTTGCTTAGGGGGTTATTGAAATGATAGTTAAGTCTACAGGGCTTCTTTTTGAGGCAAAGAAAATGTTAATAAAAATACTTCAGCACTGAATTGTACACATTTTCATGTTTCATCTATTTCTTTTGCACTGGGTCTTCGTTGCTGCACTCGGGCTTTCTCTAGTTGTGGTGAGTGGAGGAGGCTACTCCCTGGTTGTGGTACCTGGGCTTCTCATTGCAGTAGCTTCTCCTGTTGTGGAGCGTGGGCTCTAGAGCACTGGCTTAGCAGTCGTGGGGTACAGGGCTTAGCTGCTCCACATGATGTGGATCTTCCCAGACCAGGGACCAAACCCACGTGCTGTGCGCTGGCAGGTAGATTCTTAACCACTGAACCACCCGGAAGTCCCTGAACTGTACATTTTACATGGATGAATGGTATGGTATGTGAACTATCTCAAAGCCCCTACTTTGAAAAAATGTTCAGACTTTATAAAAGTGAACTCAAAACAGATCATAGATCTAAGTACAAAACTTTAAAACTTCTAGGAGAAAAAATAGGAGAAAATCTACATGACTTTGGGTTTGGTGATGAGGTTTTGGATACACTACTACCAAAAATGTGATCCAAGAAAGTAAAAATTGACATGTTTGGCTTTATTAAAATTTAAAACTACTGCTCTGTGAAAGACTCTGTTAAGAGAATGAAATGACAGAATACATTTCTGGAAGAATACATTTGCAAGACACAAATCCGATAAGGAACTTGTAAACAAAATATACAAACAACCTTCAAAACTCAACAATAAGAAAACTAACAACTTAATTAATAAATGGACAAAAGATTTGAATGGACACTTTACCAAATATACTAGCAAATAAGCATATGAGAAGGTACCCGACATCATTTGTCAACGGGAAAATACAAATTAAAATGACAATACAGTACCAACACACACCTGTCAGGCTTAAAACAATTTTAATTGACAATAGCAGTTTTTAGTGAGGATTAGAAGAAACAGGAATGCTTATTCATTGATGATGGGAATGCTAAATGGTACAGCCACTATGGAAGATAGTTTATCAGTTTGTTAATAAGTTCAACACACCAACAGTCCAGCAGTTGTGATACTAGGTATTTACACAATTGACTTGAAACCTTAGGTGCACACAAAAAACCAGCATGCAAATGTAGGTAGCAGTTTTATTCATAATCACCCCAAGCTGGAAGCAACCAAGATGTCCTTCAGTAGGCAAATGTATCTTTTAAAATATAGTCAATCGTACAATGTAATAGTATTTGGTGATTTTAAAAAGAATGATCTAACAAGCCATAAAAACACATGGATAAACCCTAAATGCATCTTGTTTAATGAACAAAGCCAATCTGAGTCTACAAAAATGATTACGTGAGTGCTAAGTTGCTTCAATCAGGTCCAACTCTTTGCGCACCTATGGACTATAGTCCACCAGGCTGTTCTGTCCATGGGATTCTCCAGACAAGAATACTGGAGTGGGTTGCCATGCCCACCTCCAGGCGATCTTCCCAACCCAAGGATCGAACCTGCATCTCTTACATATTCCACATTGGCAGGTGGGTTCTTTACCACTAGTGCCACCTGGGAAGCCCACACAAATGATTATATTTATATGCAATTTTAGAAAAAGTCAAGCTATAACAGTAAACAGATCAGTAGAAAGGAGGAGGGTTGAACAGGTGAAGCACAGGATTGTTTTAGGATGCTGAGACTACTCTGCAGGATACTGTAACGGTGGATATTTGACTCTGAGCATCTGTCAAAACCTAGAGAACTTTACAGCACAAAGAGTGAACTTTAATGTGTGCAAATTTATAACATCATTTAGAAATTTTGGACATTCCCAAGATGGGAGGCTGCTGCTGCTGCTGCTGCTGCTGCTGCTAAGTCGCTTCAGTCGTGTCCGACTCTGTGTGACCCCATAGACAGCAGCCCACCAGGCTCCCCCGTCCCTGGGATTCTCCAGGCAAGAACACTGGAGTGGGTAGATGGGAGGCAGAAGGTGACAAAAGAATATTATTATTATGACAGCAAACCATGAAACAACTTCACTGAAGGACATGGCGGGGGGAGGTGCTAGGCTAAGTAATGTTTGAAATGAGTGGAGTCTATGAGACTAAGGCAAAAGGAGCTGTGCAGAAGCAGGACTGCACTGCAGTTGACAAAGTTGTTCCCTGAGGAGGACGGCTTAACAATTCTGAAGTCCCCATACATACATACTGGAATGGAACAGTTAGGTAAATGGATGGCAGCTGTTGGGAGCCAGGTTTTCTACTGCTGGAGTGGAAGGTTACAGATGAGCAAGGGGAGATGTCTAGGATGATCCGTGTGGTGATGGATTAGGGTCAGAGACACAGGTGTGAACTCAAGTGTAGCTTAGTGTGAGATTCAGATGGTTCCATATAGAAATATGCAAAGATATGCATGGGTTGGCATATACACACTTATTTTCCTGTCCTCAGTTGAGGACCTAGAAATAACTGCATCTCACTCAGTAGCAACAAATGCATCTAAAATTCAGGTCTTGGTTTTTAAGACTATCCTCTAATAAAAGGGCACCTTGAAGAAATGGCTGACTCTAGGAGTAGGGCAGGAAGTATATAAGATAAGCCTGGAGCATTATCATGTCCAAAAGTAAAGAAGTGCTAAAAAAAAAAAAAAGTGACTGGGTATATACATCAAAGGGGCACAGGAGCAAACTGAAAGAGCTCTCAATGGCCAAAGTTGGAACAATTTGAGCAATAAAATAAAGTAGTATTGGAGTATATCCTAATGTATAAAATAAATATCTTTGAGCTCATAGTGATAAAAATAAATGACTGAATAAGTAAATGGAAGAGAAGAGACAAATCTCCCATGAGGAAGAATTTCAAATAATCTATTAGAAATGCGATAGCTACCACACCTTCTCTGTGCACTGAGCAGTGATCTTCCAAAGAGGGCAGCCTGGCCAGGAGCAGTGGAGAAAGGCCACCAGCACCACCTCAGCCAGGTGTTCAGGATCAGCATCACCTGGCCAGGATGATGATACATACCCCTGACCTCACAGGAGGGCAAAGGCACTTTTAGGGCCTTCTCTCAAACCCACCGGAGAAAGCAATGGCACCCAACTCCAGTACTCTTGCCTGGAAAATCCTATGGATGGAGGAGCCTGGTAGGCTGCAGTCCATGGGGTCGCAAAGAGTCGGATACGACTGAGCAACTTCACTTTCACTTTTCACTTTCATGCATTGGAGAACAAACGGCAACCCACTCCAGTGTTCTTGCCTGGAGAATCCCAGGGACGGGGGAGCCTGGTGGGCTGCCGTCTGTGGGGTTACACAGAGTTGGACACGACTGAAGAAGTGACTTAGCAGCAGCAGCAGCTCAAACCCACAACCCCAGTCTAATCATGAGAAAGACACTGTGCAAATCTCAATTGAGGGAGGTTCTATAAAACACATGACTTAGAACTTCTCAAAACTGCCAAGGAAAGTCCAAGAAACTGTCACAGCCAAAAGAAGCCTGAGGGGGTGTTATGACTAAATGGCATGTTGTATCCTGGATGGGATCCTAAGACAGAAAAAGGACATGAGGCAAAAGCTAAGGCAGTCAGAATCAAGTATGGACTTAATAATAATGTATCAATCCTGGTTTTAGTGGTAACCAATGTACTTCAGTAAGGTAAGATGTTTTAAATAGGGGAAACAACATTTAGAACTCTCTGTATTATCTTCACAACTTTTCTGTAAATCTAAAACGATCCCAAGATTAAAAAATTTTTTTACAAGTCTACAATTTTATAGCTGGAAGGGAACTTAGTAACCATTTCGAACAAACTCCACTTTTAGCAAATTAGGAATCTGATCTCAAGAGAATGACTTACTCAAGAGCAATTGACCACTATACTCTGTCTTCCTTCCTGCAACACTGAATGCTGCTGAATCACTTTGTCAGCTGCAAATATTCTTAAAGCTTTATTCTGTCACTTAAATACATTTTGCAAAGTGCTTCCTACAGTCAAAATTCTGTCTGAAGTACTGTTGAAAAAGACATGATTTACAGAGCTCAGAATCGTAAGATGTCAGTAATTTTATATTTAAAAATAAAGTCACAACACATTTTGTCTAGGGTCCATGCATCCAGGAAAATATTATTTGCACTTTTAAGCTCGGAGTATACAAAAATCATAACAGTAGCACATGTACTCAATTGCATTCATAGGTTTGTGTAATTAACCTTTCACCTTTATGTCATGACAATCCCACTGTAAATTTTCTGAGTTTTGTCTCAGGAGGATCTACTTTGTCTTCTAAAGAATTTATCCTGAATTAGCTCTTCTCCTCCCCTTCTCCCCTAATACTCTGGTTCAAACTTTGAAAATCTGTTCCAAAGTCACATAAGGCCATGGACCTTCAGGATATTCAAGATTGTTATAGTTTCAAAAATTGGAAAAAGTCTACTTTCTTAACCCTAAAAAGCTTATATGCTATAAAACCCAATGAAAATATTGTTTTCTGGATACAATTTTAAAGAGGGCAAATGATTCAGATAGTAACGGAAGTAAATTTTTAGGTTTAAGTCTGAAGTATAATTACTGTGACGATGACTCACACATCTTGTATGTGCACAGTTGCTCAGTCGTGTCTACTCTTTCCCCTCTCATGGACTGCAGCCCACCTGGCTCCTCTGTCCACGGCATTTTCCAGGCAAGAATACTGGAGTGTGTTGCCATTTCCGTCTCCAGGGGATCCTCCCTCCAGGGATCAAACCTGTGTCTCTGCATTTCCTGCTTCCTACTGTGCCACCTGCGAAGATAAAGTGGGGAATTATATTGAGATGCTAGTAGTGTAGTGTAGTGGAGTCGCTCAGTCATGTCCGACCCTTTGCGACCACATGGACTGAAGCCTACCATGCTCCTCTGTCCATGGGATTTTCCAGGCAAGAGTACTGGAGTGGGTTGCCATTTCCTTCTCCAGGGGATCTTCCTGACCCAGGCATCGAACCCTGGTCTTCCGCATTGTAGGCAGACACTTTTACTGTCTGAGCCACCCAGGGAAGTCATTGAGATGCTATTAGCTAATTTAAACTTTTTGCCTTTTTTTTTTTACCAGTCCTATTTGTCATTTTTGCTTTAGTAACAAATTTACTTATTAATCTTTAGCTGTGCTGGGCCTTTGTTGCTGTGCGTGGTCTTTCTCTAGGTGCAGCGAGTGGGGGCTGGCCTTTGTTGTGGAGCTCGGGCTCTAGGTGCAGGGGTTTCAGTAGTTTGGCTCACTGGCTCTAGACTGCAGGCTCAGTAGTTGAGGTCCCTGGGTTTAGTTGCTCCAAAGGCATGTGGCATCCTCCCAGACCAGGGGTTGAACATGTATCTCCTGCAGTGACTGGCAGATTCCTAACCACTGGACCGACAGGGAAGTCCCAAATCTTAGTGGATTACAATACCATGGATCCCATGTTTCTGGTCCAGCTGATGGCTTGTCTCCACTTGTCTTCCTATTCCCAGGTCCAGGCTAAAGAAGCAGCCCCAATCTTAGATGTACTAGCTCTGAAAAGAGTAGAAACCAGAGGGCTACAGGAATTTTGAGATACCTCTTTAAGCTTCTGCTTAGATGTGGGCATTTGTTGCACCTGCTCACATCCCATTGGCTAATACATGACATGCAACCATTACAAAAATCACTGCATGGAAACATACTACTCCAGAAGTCAAGAGCATGGGCAGATATGTACAAGCCTCTTCCAGGAAAGGGGGAAAGCAAAAACCTACAAACAACAATACAACCCCTCCACCTGAAGGATCACTTGGAATATCCAGTATTGTCAGGACCATTGCATAGAATTTTCTTTTTCCTTAATCTCCATATCCTTGTGCTGCGTCTCTTGTTAACGTCACCTGCTCAGATTACCTATAACCTTTCTTTTTAGAAATATTTGGCTGCCAGGTGTTAGTTGCCACACACACACTCCTTGTTTCTCCTTGCTGTGGAGTGCAGACGTCTCTCTAGTTGTGGCACACGGGCTCAGTAGTTGCAGCACGTGGGCTTAGTTGCCTCACAGCTTGTGAGATCTTAGTTCCCAGGCTAGGGGTTGAATTCGCCTCCCCTGCATTGGAAGGTGGATGCGTAACCATTTGACCACCAGGGAAATCCCGGCCAGGACCTTTCCATCTTCTAGGTGACTCCTTTTATTTATTGTTCTGCATAACCACTCACTCCTTCTCCAGTCGACAGCAAGGTCTGTGATGTACTGTTACCTGCCATGAGTCATAAGGAAATATTCACTGGGCTTCTGCTCTGATGCAACCCCTGGGCCAAAAGTAGAGAAATGAACATGCTATCCTGGAAGGCATCCATGAGTATTATTTGCTGAGCACTGGACACACTAAGATGTTTTTTTTAAGAGCTACTGACCATATTGACAATGACAGGGCCCTTTGTCTCTTGATAGTTAAAATGGAATAGTCCCTGGGTTGGAGAAGGCGATGGTGCCCCACTCCAGTACTCTCTTACCTGGAAAAATCCCATGGACAGAGGAGCCTGGTAGGCTGCAGTCCATGAGGTCGCCAAGAGTTGGACATGACTGAGTGACTTCACTTTCACTTTTCACTTTCGTGCACTGGAGAAGGAAATTGCAACCCACTCCAGTGTTCTTGCCTGGAGAATCCCAGGGACCGTCTCTGGGGTTACACAGAGTTGGACACGACTGAAGTGACTTAGCAGTCCCTGGATTCTAAGATAATTTGGAGTTTAAGATGCATCACTGATAGAATAGCTTTAAGGGAAGAAAATTACAATACATACCCATCCACTGTAAAATAAAATACATCCTGATTTCATACATTAAAGTAGAATAATTATAATAAACACGTACAAGGATTTTAAAAAAATGAAGAAAACTCATATTTTTGAATGCTAGGCACTGAGGAGCTATGCAGCTCTCTGCTAAATCAATTTTTATTCTTCATTCCAAAAATATCTTATATGCCTCTGCTAGGCCCTGTGAATACACCAATGAGTAAAACAGAACTCCAAGTTCTGAAAGATTTTGTAGATCTTGGAGAAGGCAATGGCACCCCACTCCAGTTTTCTTGCCTAGAAAATCCCATGGACGGAGGAGCCTGATAGGCTGCAGTCCATGGGGTCGCCAAGAGCTGGACACGACTGAGTGACTTCATTTTCACTTTTCACTTTCATACACTGGAGAAGGAAATGGCAGCCCACTCCAGTGTTCTTGCTTGGAAAATCCCAGGGAGAGGGGAGCCTGGTGGGCTGCTGTCTATGGAGTCGCACAGAGTCAGACACGACTGAAGTGACTTAGCAGTAGCAGCAGCAGTGAAGGTAAGAATATTTTCAGATACAAATAGCAGAGCCCTACAAACAGAAACCTAGACAAACAGGGGTAATGACAGATTTCCCCCCGCCCCCGACAAGAAGTCCAGAGGAAGATAGTTTAGAACTGGTGTATCTCTCAAAGGTGCAAACAAAGAATCAGGCATCTTTAACCTTTTCTGAGCCTTCATAACTTTATTCCTCATGGTCACAATATGGTTGCTTTATCTCTTGACATTGCATCTGTCATGTAAGCCAGAAGAGGGAAGAGCCAAAAGCCTTTTCTTTTAAAACTGTCTTTCATCCTAAAAAGCCCTCCCAAGGAACTCTGACCTATATTTCATTGACTGAAGCCTATGTCATTGGGTCACCCATGGCTACAAAGCAATCTGGGAAGGCAAACATTATTACCTTGTTTGCTGATTTCCATATGGAGGAATATTAATAAGATGGTTGGAAACTGGATGTTGAATGGGTCAAGCTGTAGTATCTGACCTAAAGACAGATCCGTATCACACACAGATCATTGCATGCAATGTGTCAATTATTACTGAGTTACAAGATGCTACCTGCAGAGTGCAGCAGGGTCTAGGAGCCAGAATCAGAATAAGAATTTGGGCTGACACAAAGACAGTTTATTAGGTGATCAAAGCGTTTCAGGCGGAGAAAAACAACAGGGCCAAACACAGGCGCGCACGCACGCATACACACACACACAGACACACACACGCAATATTAGCACCTGAGGAATTTGGAGCTAATATTGAAATCTAGCATGTATGTGAGAAAGTGGAAGACGTCAGAAGGGCTGCCAAGGGTGAGGTCATAAAGACCCTAACTAGTACATGAGTCCTAAGTCGGCCCCTTACTGAGTATGTGACAGGACTCCAAGCTCAGTTTGGATGATTTTTTCTCAGCAGCTTTGGTCCTTGGAGAAACTAACCTGTATGTGTGGATGCTGGGCCCCAGATTTCAGCTCAGAACTAGTTCTACTTCAAATCATTCTGAATTAGCTGTCACCTGCTGTCTTCCTCAGAGCAATTCATTGAATTTCACTCTTTTCTATTCAGAAAACACAGAGCACTGTCAGGATCTCAGAGCCAGTCTGTTTGCATCAAGATCTGGTCTCATCATCCCCCCGTGTGACTGAGCTAACTGTACCAGAAGGTACATGTTAAAGACCCAGCCACTGGCATGCTGTTCCTTATAGGAGTGCTCTCACATCTGAAGGCATTTTGCCCCATGTGAGCCCTCTGGGACCTGTCTCAGTGACTTGTGGGAAAGGAAGCTGTTATAAGACACTAGCTGACAGTCTGAATATACAAATCATTCCCAGGCAACAGTCACACCAGTGTAGTGGGGGAAAGGCACAGGCGTGGGCCTCAGACAGACCAGGTCATAATTGCAACTTTGGCCACGTAACTGTTTGACCTTGTGAAGATTATGTCACCTCTTTGCCTACCTAACAAGTGTTATGCGAATTCAATGACAATGTATTCGAGTTTTTCACCAAGTCCAAGTGCAACATCTGAATGCAACCAGTAGTGCATGGCAAAGCACAACGCAACCTTGGAAATTCAGTTCTTGGCATCCCCAGCATATAGTACCTATGTTATTATATGAATTAGTTAATGAATGTTAATAAACCTGTAATTTCTTCATCTGTTTCAAAATAGAAATGACAGGAGCTACTAAAAACTTTAATCCCCATCTCTATAGGCTTCCAGGACCTTCTTGGTCTCTCCTGAGGTTAAAAAAAGTCCCAGTTTTAAGGATCAAGTCAGATGTAACTATGCTAATTCTAGCCTTTATTGACTAAAAACGATGGTATATTTAGAGCATGTTAACAAGAGCTTGTTTGACCTTTAGGCAGCAACAGAGCGATCTGAGCCTGTTTACCAGGCAAACAGTAATACCAGGCTGTAAACACATGTGCACAGGTCTGTCTCTGTCAGGTACTACACATTCATTCCCAATCGTCTCCTCCCCTGCCTCTTCTAGAGGCTGAAAGCAAAATACTCACTTTCCCAGACTCACCTGCTGTTAAGGGTAGCCTCTTGACACAGTACTGACCAGACATCTGGGTGAAAATCTCTGGGGAAGGGTTTCCTAGGAAAGGAATGCTAAAACCTACTTTTATCTTGGGTTCTAGGTCCCATTTTTAAAATTTAGACAATGTACTTTTCACAACGCTTGTCTGAAGTTACTTGGAAGAAAAAAAAACCTTACATGATAGCTAAAGGCAAATCTCTACATTGACACACAACGTATCTGTTCATGGGCTAATCTGTTGATTACCGCGAATGATATCCTGACAAGCCAGCACTGACTCCCCTTTTAGGTATGTGACAGAAGTGACCAGATGAGGACAAGGCTATCACCTCTTAGAACTGCAGGCTATACAGCTATGCAGTTGATGTACTGCAGCCAGAGGACCTAGGTTCTAGAACTGACTACCATTAGCGTATGCTATAGCAGTGTCAAAAAGTAGCTGGTGAAAGAACTGTCTCTTCAACAAATGGTGTTGGGACAGCTGGATGCCCATATGCAAGAGAAAGAAGTTGGAGTCATACCTCACACTATGCACAAAAATTAAATCAAAATGGATCGATGACCTACTTTCAAGAGCTAAAACCATAAAACACTTAGAACAGGAGAAAATCTTCATGACCTTGGATTTAGAAATGAACTCTTAGATATGACATCAAAAGCACAAGCAACAAAAGAAATTGTTAATAAAATGGACTCCCATCAACATTAAAAACTTTCGTGCATCAAAGAACATCATCAAGAAAATAAAAAGACAACCTACAGAATGGAAGAAACTAGATCCATGTGTCTAGTATCCATAATATACCAAGCACTCTTACAACTCAATGACAAACAATCCAATTTAAAAAATGAGCACAAGGCACACAGATATTTTTCCAAAAAAGATACACAGTGGCTAAGCACATGAAAAGATGCTCAATACCCATTAGGGAAACACAAATAGAAACCACAATGAGGCACCACTTCACATCCATGAGAATAACTCTAACTTTTAACAACAGGAAATAAGCATTGGTGAGAATGTAGAGAAATCAGAACCCTCAAGCATTGTTGGTAGCAGCATGAAAGTTTGACAGTTCCTCAGAATATTAAATATAAAATTACCATATGACCCAGTAGTTACATCCCAATATATAGATACAACAGAACTGGAAATTGGTATTCAAATAACATATACACACACATTCATAGCAGCACTACTCACAATAGCAAAAAGGTGGAAACAGCCCAAGTACCCATCAAGAGATGAATGGATAAATAAACCTGTGGTATATGAACATCATTCACTATGTTATATGTGGAGATGTACCGCAACAACTTTATGCTAAGTGGAAAAAAAAAGACAACAAAAAACTAATTTGGGGAGGTGGTAAATGGTATTAAAATGCCACTGTTCATTTCAAAATGGCTAATTTTATGTTACATGATTTCACTTCAATTTTTTTAAAGACAGGCTCCCTAGACTACATATAATTAGTAGAGGTCGTTGACCTTCTGTAAAAGTATTGGGAAGTGTTTTCCTTCATTTTATGGTATAGAATAAGAACATAATTCCATTCTTCAGTAGCCTTTCTGGAGGATACTCAGTTTTCTGGTTTCTTCTTCTGTCCCTCTGCTTGCTTTGAACATTTCTCCTTTTGTTCAATACCCACTAGAAAAGTGAACAGTAACTGCATAAACTCTGGCAGAAAGAAATCAATTATTGAAATGCAGATTTTTTTAATCACTAAAAATGGGATTATCAGGAGTCTTAGCTTCATTTATCCATACAATCTCATTATATTTTGAAAAGATAATAAAAAGTCCAGCAGCTGGACTTATTTGTCTCAGAACTCTTGTGACAATTTTAACCAGTCTTGTAAAAGTCTAGAATGCCCGGTATTCAGATTTCACCATAGACTTTTATCCAAGTTCATTAGTTTCCTAATGCTGCCATAACAAAGCACCTCAGAGTGGCTTAAGGCATTGATTCCTTGTGAGTTTTAGAGGCTAGAAATTTGAACTCAAGGGCCATGTTCCTCTGAAGTCTCCTAGGGAAGAATCCGTCCTTGCTTCCTCCTGTTCTGGTGGCCCCAGGCAGTCCTTGACTTGTGGTTGATTAATTTCCATCTCTGCCTCCATCTTCACAACTTGCTGTGTCCTGTCTTCTCTTCTCATAAGGGCATGTCATGGGGTTTAGAGCCCATCCTAAATCCAGAATGATCTAACCTTGAGATCCTTAACTAATTTTATCTGCTGATTTTTTTCCAGATGAGTTCACATTCTGACATTCTAGGGAGCATGAATTTTGGGAGGACATTTATTCCAAGGGGAATTTCTTGACCCAGAAACTGAACCCAGGTCTCCCTCATTGCAGGCAGATACTTTACTGACTGAGCTATGTGGGAACTTCCATGTGGCTCAGATAGTAAAGCGTTTGCCTACAATGTGGGAGACCTGGGTTCAATCCTGGGTTGGAAAGATGCCCTGGAGAAAGAAATGGCAAACCACTCCAGTATTCTTTCCTGGAAAATCCCATGGATGGAGGAGCCTGGTAGCCTACAATCCATGGGGTCACAAAGAGTTAGACATGCCCAAGTGACTTCACTTTACTTTCATTCATCCCACTACTCTATGTGCAACCTAATTTCTTTTTGACACAGTGAAGTTTTTTTCAAGATGCAAATTTAAATTTGGCTTGGTAAGATTAGAACCAATCTTCTGTGGAGAACTTTAAAAAACAAATCTTTAATCTTCAAAAGAAACTAAATCAAATCCCTATAACTGAGTCCTCTACTTACTAAAACTGATGTAAGTAAATTAGGAAAAATGCTTTTTGACAGAAACAAAGCATGACAGATTGGTGCTATAGTATTTATAATTTATTACTTACAAAAATAACTTCAGCTTTCTCATCAAAATGACAATAAATCCTCTCTCAGAAGTCAGGGGCCTTGGCACAATTTTTACTAATTTTTTCTTTTAAAATTCCTAAACCATAATTTTTAATGGCTAAAATCAACTTTTTAAAAATCTGGATGGTGAAACTTTATAACTGTCTTCAAAATATACAGTAATATCTGTTATGTAGTCAGGTATCAATTGGTAATTGATAAGTATTATAATTATTTAATGTTCAGGTAATTTTATAAACAAGTTACTTAATTACAAGACAATGTTGGTAGATCATATATTTTTCAAAGTGTAAGACCATTCCTCACTTGATATACTTTAAGATCTAGGGTAGATTTTTCCTACATTAGTGAAAATTGTATTATAAATTGTCAGGAATTCTTTCTAATGTACCTCCATGTGAAAAGGTAGAAGTTATTTTTATTTTTTATATAAAATAGTAAGTATGAACCTAATGTAGAAATCTGATGTTAGACAATTCCTTTGGCAGAAAACATTTAATTATAAACAGGTCTTAAACACATCCATAAGATCATGAAAAAGAAAGAAAAATAATCCTGTTTTTTCTTATTAACACCAAAAATATCATCTCAGTACACAGATTTAATAACATTTTTCTACTATCAACAACCTGTAACACAAAATTCACTACAGTATGGCAAAAATAAAATTATTTTTAATTTAAAAGGGAGAAGAAACTTCCAGATATATAAAATTTCACAGATAAATGCCAATATACAGTATATACACGTTTCATGTTATATCATTCCAAAACTACATTAGTTGAACTTAAAAATGGCAGAACCCAAATTAGTGGGTGTGCAGTATTTATTGTAATTCAAAGACTTACACAGAATCAAGCTTTTACAACTCAGATCACAATTATACATAAATTATTTACACAAACATTAAAATAACTTTATTAAATATTGTTTGGGGGAAAATGTAAGATTTTTCATATATTATGCAAACATTAATTATTATCAAGAGGTTTTGTAAATGTTTTTTGTTTTGTTTTCTTTATAGAAGATTGATTTCCAAAAAGTAAGGTGCTATTTTAGAATTTCTTACAAGTATATAACTGAATTCACATGGAAGGAAAATACTGGATAAAAAAGAGAAAACAGATATGAATGGTTAAAAGTTTCTTTCCAGTTACTTATATCTGAAATAAGACAATGACAGAAACTGGGTTTTTCAAATTCTGCTTGTTTTTCCCTTTAAATGTAGACCAAGTAGTATATAGAAGACTGTTTTTTTCAAGAATACAGTTTCTTTGAAAAAGGAACATATTTATAATGGAATTTCTATAAATACAGAAATGACAAATATTTCCAGAGCACTATCTTCAAATGGATTCTTAGTAGAAAGATTAAGGGCTTTCTTTAAAAAACAATATAGAAATCTTGCTTCCATGCAAGTTTATTTTTGCAGCTTGCAGGATCTTAGCTTGAATATGGACCCCAGTGGTAAGAGTGCCAAGTCATAAGCAATGGAGAGCCAGGGAATTCCTGCGAGTTAAATTCTTAAAAACTTAACTTTACATCCACTGTTTCTCCCAGTCGAAATACCATGAATCTGTAAGCATATGTATTCACATTCTGTGCTATCTAAAAAGTTGGTAGATGATGCAGTAGTGGTGCGAATTCTTAGGAGAGAAAACAATCCCTGTTGGTTTACTACCTAATTCCCAAGTAAATGGAATATATTAGCATTTCAAACTCACCTAGAACATAGGCTTCAGGAAAACTGTCTTGATGGCTTCCTATAAATCCACTGCCTGCTATTCCACAAGCTCAAGATTACTTCTGAAAGCAATGGCCAAAATTGTCAACAATCTGGCATACCATTGGTACTCAAATCACCTTTTAAAAAAACACATCAGTAAAAACATACATCATTCATGCCTGGTATAAGTTATTAGGAATGTCTCATAGCTCAAATTCACATAGTCTGGAAAAAGGAAATGCAGTGTCTCTGCACACCATGCTGCAGAAAAACAAAACCAACTGACCAATCAAAAAAAAACAAACCCCAAACAGACCTTATATCTTCATTAGATGCTGGCCAAAGCCACTTGAAAAGGTTGTTACGTGGCAATTCTAAATGCTAAGGACCCTTGTAGGAAAAAATGGTTTTTTAAATTTTCTTCCCAGGGAATGGAAATGTTTCATGGGGCATTCCTCAACCCACTGTTGGCATGACTGAAGAACTGGCTAAACACTTTAACACACATCTGCATTTATATGGTCTTCACTAATAACAGAAAACATTTTTTTTCCTCCCAAAGTGCTCTTCCTTCTGTAGACAATTCTATGCTAATTATTACTCAACACATCACTGAGAGCAAAACTGACAGTAATACAAACACAACTGCAATTTAAGGAAACAAAGGAAATACGCAGGAAGCTAAATGCTTGCACAAAAACAAGTTTGCCTTTTTAAACAATGGTATGTGGGGAAAAAAAGCAGACAAAAAAGTACTTAAAGGTCTCAGTGCTTTCCCAATTACCATGACAATTTAGGGGTAAATGGTGCTTTCCTTTTACACTCCTACACTCCTGTCTCTTGTTGTTTAGTGTCTTAAGGCTACTTATTTGTTTGTCCAGATTTGTGTAGAGAGATTTGAAAGTAAGAAAAAACTAACTGGAAGCAACTGGAAGCTGCCTCTGATCAAAAGTCTGACTTCAAACAAGCTGGAACTTGAAAAGAACTTTTTATAGCATAATAAAGTAAGACAGGTTTTTGTGCTTTATTTATTCATGGGTCTTTCCAGTTGAGAAAAAATTGTTTTCCTTCTGTTAATATTTTCAGATTATAATCACAAGGGTTGAGTAGTACACTTATGAAGGCTTTCAAGAAAATGCTTGGTTTGATTTTAAAGGAGAGGCTGCTGTTGATGGTAATTTGTTTGCTGCTGGGCAACTGAATGAGCTGGAACTGCCACCGGAAAGCCTGCCAACTGCGGCAAGTTGGATGTAGTGTTCTGGTAAGATGACATATCCACAGACATCCCCATCTGCTGTGTGTAAGCAGCTGCACCCGGAGCTGATTGAAGGTTAGAGTTCTGGTTCATGTAAGTAGGATTGGAAACAGTGTCTTGTCCAGTGCTGCAAACAAAATTTTAAAAAGAAAACCATATTTACTTTGCATTGTCTGGGTTACAGTTGGAGATCAATCACTGTGACAAAATAAAAATGTCTTTTCCATATTTCTAAGTTTATATAACTCTACTATTCTGATTATGATTTAACCACTCCAGCTATCCAACACTGTTAATGTAATTTTCATATTTGGGAAGAAGGAAGTACTGCAAGTGAAATAAAATATACGATTATAAGGCCTATCTAGTTTTGTTTTCCCGCAAACTCTCTCATAGAAAACATTTGGAAATCTTCTGAGGAGATGTAGATTGTTTCAGCCCCTGGTGTCCTTGACCAGCCGTGGTGAGAACAGAACCCCAGCTCAAGCACACCCTTGGCCCATTTTCCCCTGTCCCTCTTCTCTCAGTCAGCACAGTGGAGACCATGTATCCTTACCCACTCTTTACACTTTCCTCTGTAGCGCCCTTTCCAAGCTGCCCCTGGTAGCTTAACCTGAATCCCTACATAAAAATAATACAAGCAGGGAGAATGTGGAATCCACACAGGACCTGAATCTACCCTCTACAGACTATATCAACACTATGCAAAAACAAAACAAAAAAATCCCAAATCCCTACTAGGCTGAAAATCACACCAATCTGCAGGACATCTATTTGCTCCTATATTAGAGTGTAGCTTTTATTTTTATTTATTTACTTTTTTGGCTGCATCAAGCCTTAGCTGTGGCACACAGGCTAAGCTGCCCCATGTGGGATCTTAGTTCCCCAACCAGGGATCGAACTCATGTCACCTGCACTGGAAGGCAGATTTTCAACCACTGGACCACAGTGAAGTCCCAACGTAGTGTAACTTTTAAAAGGGGCTTCCCCAGTGGCTATAATTTTTAATTGTACCAAATATACTGCCTCAATACAGGAAGGTTAATGTCTATACTCCTCTATAGTTTTTCTCTGTAATTCCTAATGTCACTCAGGATAACAAAACTTTTACATTTTAACTGAGTTAAATACCAGTATGAACAAATTTATTTAATTACCAGATAATATCTAAAATGTATACTCATGGAATTTAAGAGTGGGAAGAGACTTTCGAGATCATTACATATGACTATACTGAATAGACATTTTGGGTTGTTAAGCAAAGTTAACAGAAGGCAAGGTTCAAACATGGTATTCAGAATAGGAGTGAAGAGTATAAAAAAATCAGATGGCAAATTCCACAGCTGAAACACACTTCTTTTAAGAGTCAAAACAGCACAGGTTTTTGCTTTTTAGGAATACACATCCTAAAGTATGTCTGAGACTACCCTGTTGTTGTTCTGTCACTCAGTCATGTCGCCTCTTTTGGGACCCCATGGACTGTAGCCTGCCAGGCTCCTCCGTCTGTGGGATTTCCCAGGCAGGAACACTGGAGAGGGGGGCCACTTCTGTCTTCACTGAGACTAGTAATTATAGCACTGTGTTAAGTATGTCACTGGCTTGGCTTCTATAAGGGAAGAGACAGTGAAAGTGAAGTCACTCAGTCGCGTCCGACTCTGCGGCCTCATGGACTGTAGACCCCAGCCTCCTCCATCCGTGGGATTTTCCAGGCAAGAGTACTGGAGTGGCTTGCCATTTTCTTCTCCAAGTTAGCTGTATTTTCTCCCAGGGACCCAGACTATAATCCAGGTCTGGGCACCATCTCAGTATGGGTAGCAAAGCTAAGATAGCACCATTCCTATCTCATGGGATCTTGAATGAGCACTTCTAAAACTTCATCTCAACAGCAAAAGAGGGCACTATTATTATAAAGAAAAGGGTCTAATTAATTATGCTCATTCTGAACATCTGTGAAAATTTAATGTATATAATTACAAAATTAACATAGCTCCCAAAAACTTACCTTAAGTATGGAGTTTGAGCAGGCTGTGTTGTCACTGAGGAATTCACAGTTGAAGGCAGAGATCTCAGTGGACCAATCTGATCTGGTCCTAGGCTGTAGCTTTGGGCAACAGTGACTTGGTGAATACTTTGACCCATATAGTTTCCACCATGTGGTTGTACTGGGTATGTCTGTTAACCAAGGAGAAAAGGTTGACTCACTGATTTCCCAAACCACTGCCTAGCAATACATTAAAACTTTAAAAGACTTAAATGAAATAAAATGTTATAGTTCTTTGGAGAGCAATCTGATTTCACCAATCTGTCCACCCTGGTATAAAACCTGGAGCGCTTCCACATCACAGTGCCAAATCCATGGAAGCTTATGATTTACTTGCTCATTCTTTTATTTTGCAGTGGGATGAAAGGAAGGGAGGTGGTGTATTTTTAAGCAGCAGGTTGGAATTCATATAGGCTGTCTATTACTAGGTAACATGTCTTACTGTTGAGCCACAGAAGACTATACTCCCTTCAAGTCAGCACTGTATCACTTCAGGTCACCATGAGAGAGATGACCTTCTTCACCCCTATCTTAGGGTGCCTTATTCAACTTCTTAAGAATGAAACTTAAAAGAATAAGTTGAAGGATAAGTGGAATCAAGGCAAGGTGCAGGCCCTCTCTGGCAATGCCTCCTTCATCCTTCCTGCAGGACAGATAGGACAAAAGGAAAGAAGAATTCTGAGTAAAGGAGATGTGCCCTCAAGAACTAGCAACATGGTCTAAGTCTCTTTGGATATTTATATGTATGTGTGCCCTACTTAATTTCCAGGGTAACATCTCTTTCAGGACAGGATCTACAACCTGCTAACAAAATACAACATTCAAAATAACTGCATGTCTTAACAAGTATCATACAGTAACTATCATCACACCAGTTTTAAACTAAGCTATTTTTAAAGCAAAGACCAATAACATGAAAATTTAGAATTCTAGAAATGCCAAATCAACTGCTACATTGACAACTATAATCATGGGAATTCCCTGGCAGTCCAATGGTTAGGGGGCTTCCCTGAGAGCCCAGTTAGTAAAGAATCCGCCTGCAATGCAGGAGACCCCAGGCCAGTTCCTGGGTCAGGAAGATCTGCTGGAGAAGGGATAGGCTACCCACTCCAGTATTCTTGGGCTTCCCTGGTGGCTCAGCTGGTGACGTATCCACCTGCAATGTGGGAGACCTGGGTTCGATCCCTGGGTTGGGAAGATCCCCTGGAGAAGGGAAAAGTTAACCACTCCGGTATTCTGGCCTGGAGAATTCCATGGACTGTATAGTCCATGGGGTTGTAAAGAGTTGGACACAACTGAGAGACTTTCACTTTCTTTCCAGTGGTTAGGACTCCATATTTTCATTGCTGAAGGCATGGGTATGATCCTTGGTTGGGGAACTAAGCTGTGCAGTACAGCCAAAATTTTTAAAAGGGAAAAAAAAACATCATACTACCTCCTTAGCAGACACACACAGCCCACTGACAACAGGCTAAGACGGTGGGAGTGGACCTCTTCTGCACATTAGGATTCCTGAATGGCCTTCACAGATGCAGCTAATGGTGTGTTACTCTCTTTCTAGTATGAACTTTTCTTTTTCAAATTAGAATAGGAACTTTAAATATTTCAAATGTTATTATGCGTGAATAGCATAGATAACATTCTAATCAAACTAGACAGAATGCTAACTTTTTAAAGTAATAAGTTGTGTTTAGCGAAACATAGATTATAAAAATATGCAACTAAACATAAAAATGTGACACAGGAAGGACATATAACCCTTTTCAGACACACAAAGTAGTAAATACAACATCTAGTCCTATAACACAATGGCACAGACATTTTATTTTGTTTCATGTTCACAGTAGCAGCAGATAAACAGAAGCAATACTAAATAAACTCCAGCTGTCTTTTGTACCCACAAGTCCTTTCTACCCTCACATGTAATGACTCTTATCATTTTCAGAAGTTCGGGGAACAGCATATTTGATAAATGCATCTTGTCTGATGTGACAGTTACCATAGTAACTATTCTTTTTCACTTAACAATTATGTTGTGTCAAGTCACCTAGATTATGCATCCACATTCTGTCTCTCCTTGGTGTCTCCTTTACACACTCCTTTACATACATTAACATGAAATTTGTTCATCCAAGCTCATTCTGAATTCAACTACTAACTGGCTGAAATTTGAAAAAGGCTTCAGAATACCAGATACAGACAAATATAAATATTCACTTCAGCTGGGAAGTGCAGAAAAGGTGTAAAAAGCCCTGGAAAAGATGTTCATGAAAGGCTCATGGAACCTGTATGTACAGACCTGCATCATATCCTCATCATGTGTGGATTTTTAACAGTGTAAGCCGTATATCTGAGAAAATATAAAGCATGATCTGAGAACAAAATACGTTCTTTAGGCCTTTTTAATAATCTTAGAAGTTAAAGAAATCTTAACAGAAATTTAAAATAAATGTTAGATTTTGCTTGCTGAGCAACAGGAACAGCCTCAGTACCTCATCTGGAAGACTCCTGACATGCCAGGCTCTGTCCTAAATCAAATGATTTATACTTACAAAACCTTATGAAGAACAGAACTCCCCTCATATATTTAATGGTCTCTTCATTATGTTATAAATGAACTAAAATATATTTGTGAAATATGAGTGTCTAATTGTTCTGGTGAACACTTAACTGTTTATCCAACATTTTTCTGATGAAGACGGATTTTATAATGTTATTCATGGACCACAGAAATTTTAATACTACGCTTTTTTTTTAATTTAAAACTTTTTTAAATTTTGAAAAATGTTCTCAAAAGATATGCTCACCTGAATCGGAACTCCAGATGATGAAACTGGATAATGTGCTGGATGGTGGATCTTTGAATAGACTGAATATACTGGCGCTTCATTCATCAACTTATTATAAAGTTCCAGAGCTTCTAAGACTTTTACATTCAATTCAGACAATTCTGAATGCTTCCTGATATAGAAGAAAAGCTCTTTAATACTTTTCAAAGTTTTTAAGCATTTAAGCATATTTTTAGCAACATACCAGACTAATGAAAAGAAGGGCTTCCCTGTGGCTCAGATGGTAAAGCATCTGCCCGCAATGCAGGAGACCTGGGTTCAATCCCTGGGTCAGGAAGATCCCCTGGAGAAGGAAATGGCAACCCACTCCAGTACTCTTGCCTGAAAAACTCCATGGGCAGTCGCCTAAGGAGCTTGGTAAGCGAAGTCCATGGAGTTGCAGAGTCGGACATGACTGAGGGACTTCAGTTTTCACTTGGCAACATAAATTATTTTTTTAAATTTACATTTTCTATTCATTTCTTAAAAGATTCTACTATGAAAGAATATTCAAACAGGGAAAACAGGAGGAGGAATTATTTACTTCATGTAATGACTAGGCTGATATAACTTCATAATACTAAGGGAATTCCTTTTCACAACTCATAAAATGTAACCAATTAATAATTTTGGTGTTAGGAGAAATTTTTTTCTTATGTTACAGGTTTCTGTTAAAAATTCAATTACAAGCAAGAGTAATTTTTGAATTTAGGAAGAGTCCAAGTCTTAATTAAAAATCTTAGTAGAAAAAGAAAGTACTCAGGCAAGGCCCAGAGCCAGGTGTGAGATACAATATGACTGAGATATAAGCACATTCACAATCAAAACAACATATTTTTATTTGCTTACACTCATGAAAGGCTCAACTAAAAAAATAATTATCCTTGAAAATGAATATGAAAAAAATGTATACATAAACTAGTCTCTACAGCTTGTTCATTGGTTTCTTTTGAAAGTGAGTGAATACAGGTCCAAATAAGAATATTTTCAAGTTTGCATCTTCAGATCTGCCAGGGAATTCCAAAGCCAGTCCTTTCAACTTGGTACAGTTGTGCTATCATTCTGGGGTAATAAAGAACTCCCTTTATAACTGACAAGTTGATAAAAGTTAAATGGCCACTTAATCTGGCCTAAAGCACCCACAAATCTGTTTATTAATGTAGCTTTTAAAATACAGAGAGACTCAAGAGACAAGAAGCAAAGCAAGCAGCCAGACACAGGGCTACCCAATATATGACCTGGACAGAATCCTACCAGGATTTGTCACCTTTCCTCTATCAGTGACTGTTATGTCTGAAACAAAAAGTGGTGTTTGCTCTCTTGCATGTGTGACTGTATCAAGAAGGCTGAACTCTACTTTCAGAAATACTGGTTGTAAATTGCACAGCAAGTTTCAGAAATGAGCGTCCATGCTAACAGATGTGTCACCAAGAACCATAGGCTCTAAAAAACCATAGGCTCTAAGAACCAGAGTCCATATAAGCCAGTATTATACTAATGAAACACCAGAAGAACACTGAAGGGCAGGTTGAATGCACACTTGAGATCACCTTCAAGGATCTGAGACACAATCCCAAAGCAGTAACAAACTGTTACTAAACTGTGCCTGACACTATCCTGGGATAGAAATTAGGCAAAAGTATCATTCTCTCCTTCAGAAAGACTGCAGTCTGTTAGGAAGACAAGGCCTGAAAAATGTATATAAGAAAGCACATAACCAAATGCAAAATTCAGTGAAATAGGTAGGGGACCGAAGAGCTTAGAGGAGGGGATTAATGTAATTGCCAAGGCTTTATGGAGAAGCCGGGACTTAACCTGGTATCCCAGGAAGGATAGAAAGGTCAAGCAAAAAGGAAGACCAAGTCAGGTCAGTGGGACAGTGTAAATCAAGGCAATTGAAAGAAACAAGGGTACACAAGGGAAGAGTGAAAAGGTGGTAGAAAAGGCACTTTGACAGAGATGGTAAAAAATGGTTTTTGGAAGATAGTAGAAAAGAACGTTAGAACAGCCTGAAACATAGTTAAGCTCAGGCTATGGATCTTTCTTCAATAACTCTATCTACACCTTTTAGAAGGGTACACAAAGGAAGAGTGAAAAGGTGGTAGAAAAGGCACTTTGACAGAGATGGTAAAAATAGTTTTTGGAAGGCAGTAGAAAAGAACGTTAGGACAGCCTGAAACATAGTTAAGCTCAGGCTATGGATCTTTCTTCAATAACTCTATCTATACCTTTTTGAAGTCAATTTACATGTTTACCCAATATAATTTGCTAGTAGGATAAATGCTACAAAATTTCATTCTGTACAATGACAGAAATGAAAGCTAAAATTTAATATTCTGACAGTAAAGTTATTTTTCTTCTTAGGAAAAACAAACTAATGGTGATCCATTCAAGGGAAGAAACAATTATTTTATTCGTCTCTGAATGCTCAACAAGGGTAAATAGTCAATGAAATTTGTTGAAGAATAACAACCATTTTCCAAAACAGGAGCTGCATCTGCAGTCAGAGGGCACGAAACAGAAAATGCCAGCTGGCCTATTCAGAGACTGAAATTAAAGAGAGAACTGGTTAACAGGTGAGCTTTTGCTCAAAAGTAATAAGTAAAGAATATCTTCAGAGGAAAACAATTAAAAAAATAAAGCAATTACTTGTTTTCTTCTGAAAATATTCTTTATTGACAAAAATAAAATTATACTATAATCTCTTTGGCTTTTTCACTACGTCAATAGATGTTTATCAATGATAATGCTTTTTACTGTAGAATGTGTGGATGTATAATTTTTTAAAAACCAATCTCACATTGAAAGACATTTTAGTTACTTTCAAGTTTGTTATTAGAAATAACACTGTGAAGAACACCCAAAGAGCTAAATCTGCATATATCCCTATGTATTTAGTATGGGCCTGAAATTGCTGAGTTAAAAGATACGGACTATTTTTAGTCTTTAGAAAAGTTTCTAATAATTGCAGCCCTAACCACACCTTGGAGAAGGCAATGGCAACCCACTCCAGTACTCTTGCCTGGAAACTCCCATGGACAGAGGAGCTTGATAGGTTGCAGTTGCTCAGAGATGCATTGGAGCAGGAAATGGCAACCCACTCCAGTGTTCTTGCCTGGAGAATTCCAGGGATGGGGAGCCTGGTGGGCTGCCGTCTATGGGATCACACAGAGTCGGACACGACTGAAGTGATTTAGCAGCAGCACCACCAACCACACCTAAGATAATACTATTTTCTTTTTAAAAAATAATTTTATGTATGTATTTCTTTGGCTGCGCTGGGTCTTCGCTACTGTGTGGGCAGACTTTTCTCTGGTTGTGGTGAATGGGGGCTAGCTGCGGTGCGCGGGCTTCTCATGACGGCGGTTTCTCTTGTTTCTGAGCACAGGCTCGAGAGGGCGCAGGCTTCAGCAGCTGCAGCATGTGGGCTCAGCGCTACAGTTCCCAGGCTCGAGAGCACAGGCTTAGCTGTGCCGTGGCACACGGGATCTTCCCAGACCTGGAATTGAACTGTGTCTTGCGCATTAACAAGCAGATTCTATAGCACTGAGTGACCAGGGAAGCCCTCTTTTTAATCTTTTCCATCTGATTATTCACTAACCATTAACATCCCTGCACTGAAACCAAAATAACACATCAACAGTAGATACTCAATGCTTTCTCCAAAATAAGACCAAAAAAATATGATGAAATTGACACCATAATTTCATTTACTGAGACAGGGATTTATTTTTCATTTCTATAGAAAATATAACAACTTTATTTTTAAAAAAGTCCTAGGGAACAAAGATTATTATCCTCAGAGACTAGAAAAAACCTTGCTACTACTTTTCTCTGGTAAAGGCAGATAAGAAGCAAAGCTCCTGTTCTTCCTATGCTGTTTTATACCCAGTTCAGTAAACAGATACAAGAAAGGGATGATGGTGGCACACTAAAGCCTTCTTCCTTGTCTGCGATTCACCATGGCTGCCCCCTCTGACTTAAGATATAAAGCTCTGAGGAATAAGAGAAGGGGCAAAACTAAGTTAAAAGCTCAAAACCCTGACAGTCTGACCTTCAGTGCTGCTATCTCTAAGGAAGAGTAAGACTCGATGGGATAATGAAATGAAAAGGACAACAGAAATACAAGGAAGAAATATGAGAAGAGAAGGTGTGTAAATCGGATTTAGAGTAAAAAAGAAATTTCATAGGGAAGTTTTACAAATACTACTTTTCATTATATAATAAAACAGTGTTTGACTATGATTCCTGTTCTCATTTTGTGCTCTATTCAAATTTACTCTTCATTATTCATTATCCCTCAACTCCAGTCCAAGTACAAAAGAGAAGATAGGAGTCCATCATTCTACGTATAAAACACTGCCATGAAAAAAAAGCTATTACTGAAATCAGAAGTACCATTCTATTCATCTTTAAGGTTTTTAGAAACAGAAACAATTTCAAAAGACTGAACAGTTCCACAAAAACTTCCTAGCTTAAAGTTCTGCCAAAACAAGTCAACATAAGAAAACTATACTTGTCATTTCCTGCATGAAGAATCTCACCTATCAATCTCTTCAAGTTTTTCATCTATCATTGGACCCATCTGTTGGCAGATATCTGTAAACACAAAAATATTTAAAAATCTTGAACTAAAAACCAGTTTAAGTCAATTTCAACAATTTTTAACAACAAAGTACCAATATGTAACACCATCTAAAATATAAAGAGAATTAAGTTATGCTAGAGAAAGGACTGTAATAGACCAAACAGTAATACTATTCAGCACCAATATTAATATCATGTGACCAAGGCAAAGTAAAAATCAGAACAGAAATCCCACCATGTTCTTTCAAAGCACTACTTTATAGACTGAAATTTGGAGTTATCTCAAAAACCTTAAAAATACTTAGAAAACTATTATCAGTTACAATAAAATAAACTTGTCACAATATATAATTATATACAGATTAGATATGAAAGTTTTTCATTTATTTAAACCATTTCAATATAACAGTTTTATATCTCCAAATGTAAACACTGATACAGTAGCACAATATTCTATATTCATAACCAGATTTTCCTCTATGAAAAATTTAATAACATTTATACAAGACTGCTGGGAGAAATATCAATAACCTCAGATATGCAGATGACACCACCTTCATGACAGAAAGCAAAGAATAACTAAAAAGCCTCTTGAAAATGAAAGAGAAGAGTGAAAAAGTTGGCTTAAAACTCAACATTCAGAAAACTAAGATTATGGCATCCAGTCCAATCACATCATGGCAAATAGATGGTAAAACAATGGAAACAGTGAAAGACTATTTTGGGGGCTCCAAAAGCACTTCAGATGGTGACTGCAGCCATGTAATTAAAAGATGGTTGCTCCTTAGAAGAAAAGCTATGACCAACCTAGGCAGCATATTAAAAAGCAGAGACATTACTTTGCCAGCAAAGGTCCGTCTAGTCAAAGCTGTGGTTTTTCTAGAAGTCAGGCATGGATGTGAGAGTTGGACTATAAAGAAAACTGAGCACCGAAGAACTGATGCTTTTGAACTGTGGTGTTGGAGAAGACTCTTGAAGAGTCCCTTGGACTGCAAGGAGATCCAACCAGTCCATCCAAAAGGAAATCAGTCCTGAATATTCATTGGAAGGATTGATGTTGAAGCTGAAACTTCAATACTTTGGCCACCTGATGAGAAGAACTGACTCATTTGAAAGACCCTGATGCTGGGAAAGATTGAAGGTGGGAGAAGGGAACGACAGAGGATGAGATGGTTGGATGGCATTACTGACTCAATGGACATAAGTCTGAGTAAGCTCCAGGAGCTGACTGACAGGGAAGCCTGGCAAGCTGCAGTTCATGGGGTGGCAAAGAGTCAGACACAACTGAGCGACTGAACTGAACTGATTATTTATCCCAGAGATTTTTATCCCAATGGACTTTTAAAAGGCACAAAAACATCTATTTTAATTGCTTCAGATTTCTTAGAGAGTAAAAAGACACATCAGTATGTATCAAATACCCCTACATTACAAAGTAAACATAGATATGTATAGTTCTCATCTTTAAAATTCTGATACAAGAGAATTAGAAGAGGAATAAGAATTTCCAACATTTTGACTCAGTTACTTTATGATGCTATTTCTAATTCTGTCCTTTTTGAACTGCAAATTTCATGAGTGGGCTTACAGAAAAGTAAAGACTTCCCCAATGAACAGGATAGGCAGGTTGTAACATCTTCCAAGTCATATGTTTACTATTTTACTACACTAGTCTACTTCCCACCAAAGATTTCTAATCTCTGGAAGCTACTCGAGGAAGAAAAAATTTAAGACATTATAAATTGCTAAAACATGAAGTGACATTAAGGTAATCCCTAATATTCACTTAGTACCTTCTAAGTCCAAGAGGTCTTGGGAGTCTGGTTTTGAATCTGTTGGATCTATACTCTGCAGTACCTGCAGGGCTCTATCCATCTTATCCTAAAAAGTAACAGGACACTTTACAAAGAGTTTTAATTTCAATGATTATGAAAATTTATTTTCAAGCATTCTCAAGAATAACACATTTTAAAAGTCTTGACAGTTTAACCATTAAACAAAAGAATGACTCTACCTCATCTATATAAACAGGTTCAGGCTCTGATTTCTTAATTTCCTCCTCCTCATCATCAATTATATTCAATTTGTCCACAGCTGCTAAGGAAACAAAGTAAACTTTAAGTTCCTCAGTATTCACTTTGGTAGTTTAGTCATTAATTCATAAATAGCCTGTGATTATTCATAAGGAAAAAAAAGGAAACTCTAAATAATAACATTTCATAATCAATATAATCATAACATTTCATAATCAAGATATATTATTACATATGGTCATTGATTCATGCCACAAGTATCTATTTAGCCCTTACTATATGATAAGCATTATTTGAGACATTGAAAATAGACTAGTGAATAAAACAAAGAGGAACCCTTACCCTGAAATAACTTACATTCTAGTGGAACAAATAAGCAATATTAATGGGAACTGTCATTACAGGCACCTTCCTAAAACTGAGTGTTATTGCTAGGGTGAAAATGTAAATACGAGAGTAGAGTATTATCTAATTAGCTAATTTCAGAGTTAAATCTATGAACTACACTCTTTCCTGCTATAAAAATTATTTTCTACATGTAAAAAATAAAAAACAGACCTGATTTCAACCTGATAATAGTTACAGTAACACAAAACAAAAACTTTTCTTAGAGAAGAGAAGGGTGAAAAACAACTTTAAAATATATATAGAAAATTATTTAAATGCTTACTGGAGAACTGCCACAATGTACTATATTTTAATAAAGTAAATTTGAATTTAAAATTGCAATCAAAAGCTATATAACCAAAGAAGTTTTAAGTCCCAACAGTTATTTTAAATATTTAGTTAACTTTCAAGTAGGCCCTAAGAGGCAGAGCTCAGCATAACACAAGGATTTACTGAAAACTAGGGTATTTTTTACTTTTAAAAAACAGTTCGGTTCAGTTCAGTCGCTCAGTCGTGTCCGACTGTTTGCGACCCCATGGATCGCAGCATGCCTGGCCTTCCTGTCCATCACCATCTCCCGGAGTTCACTCAGACTCACATTCATCGAGTCTGTGATGTCATCCAGCCATCTCATCCTTGGTCGTCCCCTTCTCCTCCTGCCTCTAATCCCCCCAGCATCAGAGTCTTTTCCAATGAGTCAACTCTTCACATGAGGTGGCCCAAGTACTGGAGTTTCAGCTTTAGCATCATTCCTTCCAAAGAAATCCCAGGGCTGATCTCCTTCAGAATGGACTGGTTGGATCTCCTTGCAGTTCAAGGGACTCTCAAGAGTGTTCTCCAATACCACAGTTCAAAAGCATCAATTCTTCGGCGCTCAGCCTTCTTCACAGTCCAACTCTCACATCCATACATGACCACAGGAAAAACTATAGCCTTGACTAGACGGACCTTAGTCGGCAAAGTAATGTCTCTGCTTTTGAATATACTATCTAGGTTGCTCATAACTTTTCTTCCAAGGAGTAAGCTTCTTTTAATTTCATGGCTGCAGTCACCATCTGCAGTGATTTTGGAGCCCCCAAAAATAAAGTCTGACACTGTTTCCACTATTTCCCATGAAGTGATGGGACTAGATGCCATGATCTTCGTTTTCTGAATGTTGAGCTTTAAGTCAACTTTTTCACTCTCCTCTTTCACTTTCATCAAGAGGCTTTTCAGCTCCTCTTCACTTTCTGCCATAAGGGTGGTGTCATCTGCATATCTGAGGTTATTGATATTTCTCCCAGCAATCTTGATTCCAGCTTGTGTTTCTTCCAGTCCAGCGTTTCCCAAGATGTACACTGCATAGAAGTTAAATAAGCAGGGTGACAATATACAGCCTTGACATACTCCTTTTCCTATTTGGAACCAGTCTATTGTTCCATGTCTAGTTCTAACTGTTGCTTCCTGACCTGCATACAGATTTCTCAAGAGGCAGGTTAGGTGGTCTGGCATTCCCATCTCTTTCAGAATTTTCCACAGTTTCTTGTGATCCACACAGTCAAAGGCTTTGGCATAGTCAATAAAGCAGAAATAGATGTTTTTCTGGAACTCTCTTGCTTTTTCCATGATCCAGCGGATGTTGGCAATTTGATCTCTGGTTCCTCTGCCTTTTCTAAAATCAGCTTGAACATCAGGGAGTTCATGGTTCACGTATTGCTGAAGCCTGGCTTGGAGAATTTTGAGCATTACTTTACTAGCATGTGAGATGAGTGCAATTGTGCGGTAGTTTGAGCATGCTTTGGCATTGCCTTTCTTTGGAATTAGAATGAAAACTGATCTTTTCCAGTCCTGTGGCCACTGCTGAGTTTTCCAAATTTGCTGGCATATTGAGTGCAGCACTTTCACAGCATCATCTTTCAGGATTTGAAACAGCTCCACTGGAATTCCATCACCTCCACTAGCTTTGTTCGTAGTGATGCTTTCTAAGGCCCACTTGACTTCACATTCCAAGATGTCTGGCTCTAGATTAGTGATCACATCATCATGATTATCTGGGTCATGAAGATCTTCTTTGTACAGTTCTTCTGTGTATTCTTGCCACCTCTTCTTAATATCTTCTGCTTCTGTTAGGTCCAGACCATTTCTGTCCTTTATGGAGCTCATCTTTGCATGAAATGTTCCCTTGGTATCTCTAATTTTCTTGAAGAGATCTCTAGTCTTTTCCATTCTGTTCTTTTCCTCTATTTCTTTGCATTGATCACTGATAAGGCTCTTCTCTCTTTCTGCTATTCTTTGGAACTCTGCATTCACATGCTCATATCTTTCCTTTTCGCCTCTCTTCTTTTCACAGCTATTTGAAAGGTCTCCCCAGACAGCCATTTTGCTTTTTTTTTGCATTTCTTTTCCATGGGGATAGTCTTGATCCCTGTCTCCTGTACATTGTCACGAACCTCATTCCATAGTTCATCATGCACTTTATCTATCAGATCTAGGCTCTTAAATCTATCTCTCACTTCCATTGTATAATCATAAGGGATTTGATTTAGGTCATACCTGAATGGTCTAGTGGTTTTCCCTACTGTCTTCAATTTGAGTCTGAATTTGGTAATAAGGAGTTCATGATCTGAGCCACAGTCAGCTCCTGGTCTTGTTTTTGTTGACTGTATAGAGCTTCTCCATCTTTGGCTGCAAAAACTTTTTAAAAATAGAAGCTCAATTTCTCCAGCTTATAGTGGATTCTAAGCATTCCCCGAGCATGGTCTATCAAGCTATTCAATCTAGTGTCTCCAATGTTCAGATCAACTTAAGAGCCATAATGGAGGCAAAAGAAGTATCAAGTGGCAGAGTACTCAGTATTCATCTCTCTGAATCTTCATTGAATGTCATTCAATCTATACAAAGATGATGCTACACATGCTGTAGAGCTTTCAATTTAAGTTCTCTAGAACCATAAAGATTAGAAGCAGTATGTTCAGCAGCTATGTCAGTACAAGTACATTCTAATGGCAGAGTAGCCGACTAGAATCCTGGCTCTACCACCTACTAGCCAAATAACCTCAGCCTCAGTTTTCTTATCTATAAAATGGGATATCAAAAGTACCTATCTCACAGACTTAAGAAGATTAAATGAATAGTGCAAGCAAAGGACTTTGCACAACACCTGATAAGCGAATGCTTAACCACCACTGAGCAACTTTATTTTTGACCCTCACCATCATTAGTATTATTACCAGTTGTTCTGCACACTCAGCACCACCACCCTGCCCCCCAACTCCCTGCTTGCCTAACAAACGGACACTTTCTTGGCATGGTTGGCAGAAGCTGTGTGGAACTGTCTGCAGTTGCAAAACTGAGGGAAGTTCAGAAGACGTGTACTAGGAACCTACTGTCTTGATTACAGTACTTTGTTATTGTTCTGAGTTCCCTGGGATCAAATCAATGTAAGGAAAAATCTACAATTTAGGAGTACTCCTAACCCCTGTAATCACACTCAGCACTTGTCAATGGATCCCCCAACCTGCCTGCTTTGATACTGTGCTTCAATGATGAATAAAACATTTTTTGTACTAGACAAATGGAAATGGCCTCTTAAACCATAATTATACTGATTTAAATATTTATATGGTCAAGCACAGCTTACTTTATGCCTTATATGTACCTATGCACATTAACTCTCAAAGGATTTAAAATATAATGATAAGGAAATAACTGTAATTTGGAATTCACCTGGGATAAGTTAACACCTTAATTTGGGAAGAAGTAGGTTTAACTGTATTATCTATAAATAAATTATTCAAAACAAGAATTAAATGCCAATCTAATTTATATTTCAAACCAAATCATAAAGTTCAAACAAAAAACTTCAGTAGATTTAACCTTTCCATAGATTTAACTTACCTGCCTCCGATTCTATGTTTAAATTACATGTTACAAAATTAGATGGGAAGAGTCCTATTCCTCTGTGATTTTCTCCTTTCCACCAATTAGCATCACTGAAAATACAGTACAAAAATGCCATTTGTTACTCTATATTTCATTAGTGTCAAGAGTAATTAAGATAAAAATTAAATTTAGTCTACTTTGAAAATACGAGTTCAAATCCCACTATAGTTAAAAGTAGTTCTTCTTAAATTTGTGTGTTAGTTGCTCAGTCATGTCCTATTCTTTGTGACCCCATGGACTATAGCCCTTCAGCCTCCTCTGTCCATGGAATTCTCCAGGCAAGAGTACTGGAGTGGGTAGCCATGACTTCTCCAGAGGATCTTCCCAATCCAGGAATCGAACCTGGGTCTCCCGCATTGCAGGCAAATTCTTTACCATCTGAGCCACCAGGGAAGTAAACTTAATAAGAGATATTAAAAAGTACAAATAAAATAAACATCTATATTTTCATACTTAAATTCAGAACCTATCAACAACTGGTCATATTTGATTGTGCACTTTAAAAAATACCAAAACATTACAGATACCACTGAAGTTTCCTTTATCAACACCTCCAAATCCCAAATTCACATCCATCCTTCATACCACCACCAAGTTATGTCACCTTCCTTCAGATGTATTTTTTATTCTTTTACTGTATCTATATTTACATATAGAGTTTACTCTACAGATATAGATATATAGATATGTATAGCCAACTCTATAGATATTAAGCTGGTACAAAAGTAATTGCAGTTTTGCATTATTGAACTTTGCCATTTGATATTGGAGTATTCTTAAATAAACATGGTTATGTTATATACTATTTTAATGCACATTTCTTGCTTTATAGTTTTTTTGCTAATGACCTATTACTTGTTGTTTATTTTATATTTTAGATTAGGGAAATGATGTTAGACAAAAAGCAAATTGGAGTGGTTTTCTTATTTGAGTTCAAAATGGGTCGTAAAGCAGCAGGGACAACTCACGACATCAACACCACATTTGGCCCAGGAACTGCTAATGTATGGACAGTGCAGTGGTTCAAGTGGTTCAAGAAGTTCTGCAAAGGAGACAAGAGCTTTGAAGATGAGCAGCACAGTGGCCAGCCATCGGAAGGTGATACCACCATCAAAGCTGATCCTCCTACAACTAAACGAGAAGTTGCCAAAGAACTCAGCGCTGACCATGCTATGGTCATTTGGCATTTGAAGCCAACTGGAAAGGTGAAAAACCTCGATAAGTGGGTGCCTCATGAGCTGACCACAAATCAAATAAATCGTCATTCTGAAGTATCATCTTCTCTTATTCTACACCACAACAACAAACCATTTCTTGATCGGATTGTGACATGCAACGTAATGTAGATTTTATAAGACCACTGGTGACAACTAGCTCAGTGGTTGGACTGGTAAGAAGGTCCAAAGCACTTCCCAAAGCCAAACTTGCACCAAGAAAGGTCACAATCACTGTTTGGTAGTTTGCTGCCACAGTGATCCACTACAGCTTTCTGAATCCCGGTGAAACCACTGATCTGAGAGGTACGCTAAGCAAATCGATGAGATGCACCGAAAACTGCAATGCTTGCAGCCATTCTTGGTCAACAGAAAGGGCCCAAATCTTCTCCACGACAATGCCTGACCACATGTTGCACAACCAATGCTTCAAAAGTTGAACAAATTAGGCTACAAAGTTTTGCCTCATCCGCCATATTCACCTGACCTCTCACCAACTGACTACTTCTTTGAGCGTCTCAGCAACTTTTTGCAGGGAAAATGATTCCACAAACCAGCAGGAGGCAGAAAATGCTTTTCAAGAGTCAAATCCTGAAGCACAGATTTTTTTTTCTTAATTTTTCGAAACCACTTTCTTAAGGTTTTAACATACAAAGAGTTGTACCTATTTACTGTACAACTTGATGGACTTGCAAATTAGTACGCATCTGAACATCATCACCACAGCTGATACAATAAATATATCCATTACCTCCTAAAACTTTCTCCACCCATCTCTATTTATTAATTTTTGGTGATAACACAATGTAAGATCTCCCTTCACAGCAAATTTTAAGTGCACAGTACAGTATTATAATCCTAGACTCAATGCTATAGAGTAGAACCCTTTAGGATTGATCTGGAGCACAGATTTTTATACTACAGCAATAAGTAAACTTATTTCTTGTTGGAAAAAATGTGTTGATTGAAAAGGTTCCTATTTTGATTAATAAAGATATGTTCGAGCTTAGTTATAATGATTTAAAATTGATGGTCCAAAACTACAATTACGTTTGCACCAACCTAATATAAATGTTAATCATTATATATCTTTTAAATTTTATAGGTTAATTCTTTCAGATTTTATTAATCCCTTTTAAAGATCCATCACACTAGATATGGCATATTTGATGTATTCATCCCCATGCAGGCAGACATTTAGGTTATTTCTAGTCTTTTCTTTCACCCTTATAAAGGCTAGGGTAATAATCATTCTAGATTTTAAGGCACACATGCAACAATTATCTAGGCATGTCCACAGAGATAGGCTTGCTGGGCCACAGAACCTAAGCATTTTCCGTTTTACTAATGTTGTCAAATGTTCCCTGAAGTGGTTGTGGCAATTCACCACCCTCCTTTCCCTCAGCAGCATGTGAGAATGTCATTTTTGCTCACATGTGTTAACTGTCCAGGCAACACTTGGTACTGCACAGGAGAAATCATCTCTTGCTGCTGTGCCCATTTGCACTTCTGAGCATCCAGACTGATCCTTCCGTAGACTGCTTGCTCCTATCTTCTGTCCACTTTTCTTTTTCACTGGGTCATTTGTCTCTTTTCATGAATATGTAGGAGTTCTGTACATATCTGAAGAGCATTTGTTTGTCTGTATTATTGCAAATACCTTGAACTCCTCAATCTATTCTCCTTTATATTTGCCTAATAGTTCCACATTTTCCTTTATAGTGCTCTTCCACACTTAGGTCTTTATTTGGAATGAAATTTTATGTACTGTGTGAAGCTGAATCAAATTTTATTTATACTGCATAGAAAGTCAATTCATCTCAGCAAAATTTATTTAATAGTACATCATTTTTCCTACTGATTTATGATAGTCTATCTTTCAAACAACAAGCTGCTATCTGTTCATAAGCTTATTTCTGGATTCCATCCTGTCGCAATAGACTATATTTATTATAACCTCTTAATATGCCTTGATACGTGACAGGAAAAGTACCTTCTCTGTGTTATTGTAGACCTTCATATTTCCATATTAATGTCAAAATAAAAATGTTTCCAAGTTCTCTGGAAAAAGTCTTATTGAGCTTTTAATTGGAAATGAATTGGTTATATATTAATATTAGAAAAAATAATCTTTACAATATTAAGGTTTCTTCAGCATAAATGACATCTCACTCCATTTATATTTATTGATATATAAATATATATGTTATTTTATATCTTTCAAAGGATTTATAATTTTTTTCATGAAGTCCTTAAGTATCTTTGTTAGGTTTATTTATTCCTAGATCCTTTATAATATTTGGGAGCACTGAGAATGACATTTTTGGTACACTCTGTTAAGGAATCTGCACCTGTCTATCAGCTGAGTATTTCTTAAACTGAAGTCTGAGAATGATATATTTCCAAAGGACTTCAAGTTCTATATGTGAAGTTTTAAATTTTGTACTTTTAATTTCAACAGAACATAAAAACAATGGATATAGTCATATTCTGGATCATCCACATGACCTCTTTTTTATACAAGATGGCCATTTAACTTTAGTACCCAAGTGTGCATTTGTGTTTAAAATCTTGCCAGTAATAACCAATCTCCTAGAATGACAACATTTAACTTACGTGTGTTGATGAGCACATCTATGGCAGTTTTAAGATTGGGGTCTCCTAACATCAAAATGACATTTAATCAACCTACATATTCCATCATATTCATGTTGAATTCTCTTAGTAGTTTACAACAGAAAAAAACATTCTCTTTTTGCGAGGATTAGCCTTAACTGAAAATAGTTTTCGTATGAGTCTAAGTTATTTAATGGATCTGTGCTTTAACTAGACATCAATGAAAAGACACATGGCTTCACAATGACGTAACCCTACTGCAAGCCTGCAGACCACACAGATAACATAATGCCACATGAACATCAAATGACATCAAGGGATATGGTATGTATGAAGGAGTCACAACAACCACATAAGAAACAATCAGAAGAAAATTGAGTTATCAGAGCAGTGAGCAGAACAGACTTGCTGAAGAAAATGAGGAAGCAGCTGTGCCACTCATCAGTACTGTTATTTACTGTTATTTACATTGTGAGCGGTAACTTACACTGGAAAATTTCCTCATTACATAAAAATAATGCTCATTTTGTAGTTTTACTTCTATTTATTTTATAAATGTCCTTAATTTTATGCTTGTATAAAAGTATCAGAAGTGTAAACTTAAGTTCTTCTACAAACATTTTACACCCAAAAGCCTGACATTTCAGACTGTCAGCATTCAGACCCCATACTAACCCTTCACCTTTACATCTATTTATTCTCCTTCAGGGATCATGTGCTCTGCTCCATATGATTATTTTAAAAAGAAAAACAAAAAGACTCTTAAAGAAAAAAAAAGATTATTTTCTAAGTAAACATAATGTTATCTTGACTGTGTAAGAGACCTTCATTTTCCTGTTCTGTAAGATCAAAGTTCACCCAAAGTGAACCCACTGGAAAAGCCTTTTTCCTAGAGGTGTGTACCAGGTGTGACTCTGCTTTCTTCTGGACCCCAACATTACCTTCTATGGCATTCACAATCTCCATACCACATATTTACTTGTAAAGTAATCTTAACTCCCTTATTTTATTCTAGGTTTTATGAAGAAAAGAACTGTTTCCTCATTCTTTATTATAAACACAGCATATTCATATAGTATTTTCCCAATAAATATTTACTGCAGCAAAGTAAAACCAATTTGGGTATCTACCCATTTAAAAATATACTAATGTACCCTTACTAAGTTATTTATAATGGATACCAAATACATTTGCAATCTGTTAGTAACGAGTTGTTAGGTCTCACTCTTGCTAAATTTCATCAATTTTTTTAAAAAGCAAACTAAAGTAGAATTAGGATCAATAAAGACAAATCTATTCTTTATTACAACTTTAAGTGATAGAGATATTGTGAGGGAGAGGCAGTAGCAGATTAACAACTGGGGAGGAGCCGAGCATAGTTTTTAGCTGAGCTGATCAAAGGTATTACAGCTATATCTCTTCCTATTTTTTTTTTTTGCCAGTAATTTTGGTATATACAATTCTCAATGTAAATACATTCAGATGACTGAATATTTCTGTGTCTCAATTGTGATAATAAACAATATTATTCAATACATTTTTAACCCAAGATACAAAGAACACTTTATTACCAAATTTAACGAAAGAATTAAGAAACTCAAATTACCCTGTCTAACTAATTTTAGAAAGAAATAATTAAGGCAGAAAAGTTCTAATATGATTTAAATACACCAAAGTCAAAAGCTGAATATTCAGCATTCTAAATTAAGGATATGATACTGATTAACTTCAAAATACTCCAGAAACATTTAAAACATACCTGTCATCCAAAACAATAATAATTTCACCATGTTTAAAGGTGAGTTCATTGTCCTCAACGGCTTCAAAATCATATAAAGCTCTCACTTTCCTTGCAACTTTATTATTTGACTGAATTTCTGCAGATGGATATAAGGATTTTGTTTCTGTGTGCTGCTGCTTCTGCTCTTGCAATGATAATTCAATAGCTAGTTTGAAAAATTAAAATGCAAAAACAAGACAGCCAGTATTAACTCTGATTTTTTAAGAGTTTAAAAAGAAATATTACATAATATATTATTTAATAAGAATAAATCAAGTGGATGTTATTTGTCCAGTTCAATATTAAACAGTTAGCTTTTGTAGGGTGGGGGTGGGAGGCAAAAGGGGACAGGGCAGACAACTATGACATTTTTGAAAATAAAGTTTTTGCTCATTCCTTAATATCACAGTCTGTCATATACAGCAGCTATTATTTTTACAGCAAACAGATTGTGACATTATAATATGGGTAGCTTTCCATATAGGACAAGTCATGAACATATTTCTGTGCTTGACTCATATCTTTGGCATTAAAGAAAAGGTGAAATGTAATCTCTTCAAAGGTAGGACACTAAAAACTGACAAGATTATAAATTCAATTAACCTTATATCATGTCAGTTGTTTCTCTTAAGTTTTCAGACTCCATTAATTCTTAGATTTGAGGTAAAATACAAGTAAACTCAGTTTTAATTTTTATTTCAATAAATCATTCTGCAAAGATCAGCAATACTAAACTACATGTGATGTGCTTGATCCTTTACCTTTAGCTATATCTTCATCTTCTTTGTTTTTGTTCGATGACGTACCGTTCTTGGCAGCAGCTGAGACAGTCTGTAACGTATAAGTAAAATGAACACAACTACCTTTTCAAAGAAAACACAAGCTCTATAATTACTTGCACATGCTGATTTAAAAACAACTAATGTAACTAATGAGTTTCACTTAAAAGTGAAGGTCATTATGGTAATTTTAAGTAGTTGTTTTCAAATATTAAAACAGAACATCAGAATTTTCAAGAAAATATGAAAAAAATCACAAAGGACATGAACTGGCTTACATTTTGCATGAATCTTAGTATCTGACACAGAACCTGGCATAAAGAAAAGTACTTAAATATACATCTTTCCTGACTGTACTTCCTGATCTCGGTGGTCTGAAGTCTCTAATTCAGTGAGAGGTGATACGCTGTTAGAGGTGTGGGGCTACAGGAGAAGAGCAAGAAGCCAGGATAATGAAGAAGAGCAGAGGCGGGACGCAGACAACAGGGTCAGCTCTAGGCATACATGTTAACCCCCTTCACTACTCATTGTGTTTGAATGGCGGTGACTCTTCAGACATAACAGAGGACTAAGGAAGGTCATGCTTAAACTTAAGGGCATGGAAGACAGAGATGTCCAGGGTTCCGGACCATCAAGCAGTTTTTTCCGAATCATCAACACAGATTTTTGAGAATGACTTGCAGAAACGACAGAGCAAGGAAATGCTGGCTTTTTATTACTTATAAGACTTTTATTTTTTATTTTTTATTGGAGGATAACTGCTTTACAGTGTTGTGCTGGCTTCTGCTGTTTATGACAATGTGAATCAGCTGTAAGTATACATATATCCCCTCCCTCGAGCCTCCCTCCTACCCCATCCCCCATCCCACCCATCTACGTCATCACAGAGCACTGAAGCTGAGCTCCCTGTGCTACAGACAGCTGCTTCCTGCCAGATATTTATTTTACACATGATAGTACCTATATGTCAATGCTACTCTCTCAATTTGTACCACCCTGTGTTTCCCCACTGTGCCCACAAGTCCATTCTCCATGCCTGCAACTCTGTTCCTGCCCTTCACATATGTTCATCAGTACCATTTTTCTCAATTCCATCTATATGTGCTAATATATGATACTTGTTTTTCTCTTTCTGATTTATTTCACTCTCTATAACAGGTTCTAGTTCATCTACCTTACTACATTCTACTTTGAACCCATAGATCTGAAATCAACTAAAAGGTTCTTTTTGTGTCTTCAGTCTATGGTCTAAAATTGAAAAAATGCACAGTTCTCTTAGTTTGTTTCCCTAGCCCATATCCTGAAAAAACAAGAGACACTGAGAGCAGAACCCAAGATACAGTGTTTTTCCCCCACAGACCAAAATACACCATGGACTCTGGGATCATTATCCCTGCCTCCACCCAGGTCCTGCAAAAGCTGTCCCTATGTCCTCAAATAAACTTCTAACCTTACAGGCCAACCCATTTTATACGTAAACTAAAGCACACTCCAGGCATGTTCCCTCTTCAACGGACAGGCCTCGAGCTTTCTCAAGTCCATGAAGTGATTCATGTCATTCCTCCCTTGACAACCTCTTTACTCCTCTTACATACTGCATTACATTCCAGCTTAAAAATTCAACTCTTCATCTTCTTCACCATCCCAGTCTACAGTTACCTCTTCTTCCTGGCATCTAACTTTTGCACCCCTCATCCATCTCTGTCACTTATAATCAGTTATTTTTCACATATATAAAGCTACCCTTTCAACTAACTATAAATACCTTGAACATAAGGGCTCTCTCACACATCTATGCCTTTTGCATGACTCTAGATTCAGAGTCACATTAAACAGATTATTTATGGATGACTCACTTCTCAAAGTTCTCATGTGTAGAATTCACTCGACAATTACAGGCACTGCACTAGACAAACTCATGTCGAGTGGAGGTGAGTAATGACTAAGATAGACCTTGCCAGCATTGAAATAAGGTATATACCTTCAAAATACTATAGTAAAGGGTCATCCATGAGTCTGAATGAATCTCTTACCTGAGAACCCGATGGAGGGAAAGTAACTCCTTCTTCTTTCATAGATTTAATAGTTGCAGATATTAGACTAAACTGAGGGTCCTTCTGAAATTCTTCTGACCATTCTACCATTAAAGATTTCAGTTTTTCACATACTTTAGGATGAGCCTTTTAAAGAAAAAGCAAAGAAAAAAAAATGGTTAAAATAAGCACTTGAATTATTTAACAAAGAGAATTACCACCAAAATTCTCTAGTTTTATGAATATCCACAAGAGTCCAACAAACCTTAGTTTAGATGAGCACTTCATAAATACCTATTTTAATATATACTTATCTCTTGGAAAATTACCCATTTTGAACATAATGTTTATGTCTTATACAATGACAATGAACCTGACATATTCAGAGATTATTTCATGTTTTCCTAATATTCTCAATATTAAACTTTTTATATCAACTAACGTAAAATTCTGAGATTTTTGTCACTAACAGCATGAACATAGTGTATCAGAGTTTCTATTACAAATAAATCAATAACAACCCCATCACAAAGACCCTCTCCACCCTGTTCTAAAATAAAGGCCTCCTTTGCTCACTATCTCTACTGGGAATCAGGACACAATGATGGTTAGTTTGGATGCTGGTATCACAGACACTTACATCTGAACTTCAGCTATGCCACTTATTAGCTCCATAATCTTAGACAAGTTACTCTTAAGTCTCAGTTTCTCCATCTATAAAATAGGAATGACCTGGGAATCTACCTTCTAAGAGTTGTTAAGAGCATTAAACAAGATAGCATGTATAAAGTGCTTAAAGCAGTGGCTGCTAACCCTCAATAAAGATCAGCTTAATCACTTACATATATGCTTTAGGGAGGAAAACAGTTTTCGGTGCTATGAATGCAAACAACAAATTTTAGAACAGAAAGTTTGTTTTGTTTCAAATTTATCTAAAATGATTTCACTTACAACTCTACTAATGCTATAACACAGCTAAAATAACACAGCATATGTATTTTTTAATGACTCAAAATTTCTTTCCTTTTAAAATTTACCTTATTTTTTATCACAGCACGTACTTCTGTTGCAAAATCACGGGAACAAACTTCTAAATGAAATATCTTTCCACAGTTTGCCACACAAGCCCCAAGAAGCTATTAATTAAAATAAAAATCAATATACAAATGTTGAGATGTAATCTTAACTTACTGAAACAAACACATTTAAAATTTGGGCCAAATAATAACATGACTTTCACTTACAGTTAATGCCTGCAGAGCAACATGAGGAACTTTATGATTTACCCTTTTCATTATGGCTTTTAGGCAATCTTTTGCTCTAAAAAATGAAGAAAGTTAGATATTCAGAATTTCAATTCAAGCATTAAATACGTAAGGTATTCTACGACCAAGTAACTTTAAAAGCTATTTGGTCATACAATACCTTATATGTACATCTGCAAACTTTACTTCATTAAGGGAATAAATCTATCAAATGATCTTACACCTTTTGCTCATAGACTTGTAGAGGGAAAAAAATGCTTGTTGCAAAGGCTGTGTATCCCCCAAATCAAATCATTTCAAAAAGGTCAGTCAACACAAGAGAACAATATCATAAAAATTATCTTTACATTTAAGACTGACAGCTTTCAGATAGCAAATTCTTATCTTGTGGGGAAAAAACTAGCAAGATACATAATCTCAAATGATTTAAGTAAACCATGCATGAATACACTTCAAAAAGCTGTTAACATTAAAACAAATGCTTTCATCAGTCTTCTAAACTTCAAATGTATAATCAGTTTATTGTCCCCATTCCATCCTCAAAGCACTATTATTTATATTCACTTTTTCATCATGATTTATTGCATTTATCTATTCATTACTGAAAGATCTTTTCAATATATATTGTTACATTTATCTACCTCATTAATAACATGTCTAAGTCACAGGGGAACACCCTAAATAATTAAGTCTATTCATTGTTAACATCTGTCCCTATTGAATCAGGGCAATATATATATATATATATTTTTTTTTTTTTGAGCTGTACCTTGAGGCTTCTAGGATCTTAGTTCCCCAACCAGGGATTAAACCTGGACCCCCAGCAGTGAAAGCACAGTGTCCTAAGCACTGGACCACTAGGGAATTCCCTGTATCAAAGCTTTAATTACACATTTTAATATTTCAAGTTTTCAGTTAATTCTTTTCTGTTTGTTCTTTCAGAATAAGATTAACCACACAAATTCAGCCAGTAGCATGTCTTTACTTTTACTCTCAAAAGGAATAGTAAAATCCCATTTCCTTCCAGAATTATATCAGGAAAAGAGATACAGATTATTAAGCTCCTAGACATTCACTGGGCATGACAGGCCATCTTACCCATTAGGAGTGCTTCCAACTTTGTCACATATGTCCATAATAAGACTCCAATCTTCTGTAGTATTGTACTCATTTGTAGCCTTTTCTATAAGAAATAAACATACAAAAAAATTAGGATGTCTTACACAATAATAAATCCAGGAAAGACATAAAAGTATCAAGAGAAAAGAAACCAGTTACACACAAGGGAACTCCTATAAGACCATTAGCTGATATTTTGGCAGCAACTCTGCAGACCAGAAGAATATGGTGTAATATTTTCAAAGTGATGAAAGGAGAAAAACCTATAAACAAGAATACTCCAACCACCTGAAAAAAACACAAGCAAACACACTACCCAGCAAAGATATCACTCAGATTTGAAGGAGACAGAGTTTCATAAACAAGCAAAAGCTAAAAGAGTTTAGCATCATTAATACGTGAACGGTGAACTTTCAGATGTTCAAGCTGGTTTTAGAAAAGGCAGAGGAACCAGAGATCAAATTGCCAGCATCTGCTGGATCACTGAAAAAGCAAGAGAGTACCAGAAAAACATCTATTTCTGCTTTATTGACTATGTCAAAGCCTTTGACTGTGTGGATCACAATAAACTGTGGAAAATTCTGAAAGAGATGGGAATATCAGACCACCTGACCTGACTCTTGAGAAATCTACATGCAGTTCAGGAAGCAACAGTTAGAACTGCACATGTAACAACAGACTGGTTCCAAATAGAAAAGAAGTACATCAAGGCTGTATATTGTCACCCCGCTTATTTAACTTATATGCAGAGTACATCATGAGAAACGCTGGACTGGATGAAGCACAAGCTGGAATCAAGATTTCTGGGAGAAATATCAATAACCTCAGATATGCAGATGATACCATCCTCATGGCAGAAAGCAAAGAAGAACTAAAGAGCCTCTTAATGAAAGTGAAAGAGAAGAGTGAAAAAGTTGGCTTAAAGCTCAAAATTCAGAAAACTAAGATCATGGTGTTCGGTCCCATCACTTCATGGGAAACAGTGGAAACAGTGTCAGACTTTATTTTTTTTTGGACTCCAAAATCACTGCAGATGGTGACTGCAGCCATGAAATTAAAAGATGCTTGCTCCTTGGAAGGAAAGTTAAGGCCAACCTATTAAAAAACAGAGACATTACTTTGCCAACAAAGGTCTGTCTAGTCAAGGCTATGGTTTTTCCAATAGTCATGTATGGATGTGAGAGTTGGAGTGTAAAGAAAGCTAAGCACAGAAGAATTAATGCTTTTGAATTGTGGTGGTGGAGAAGACTCTTGAGAGTCCCTTGGACTGCAAGGAGATCCAAACAGTCCATCCTAAAGAAGATCAGTCCTGGCTGTTCACTGGAGGGACTGATGCTAAAGCTGAAACTCCAATACTTTGGCCACCTGATTCAAAGAGCTGACTCATTTAAAAAGACCCTGATGCTGGGAAAGATTGAGGGCAGGCGGAGAAGGGGACAACAGAGGATGAGATGGCTGGATGGCATCACCGACTCGATGGACATGGGTTTGGGCAGACTCTGGGAGTTGGTGATGGATAGGGAGGCCTGGTGTGCTGTAGTCCACAGGATCACAAAGAGTTGGACACGACTGAGTGACTAAACTGAACTGGAAACTGTCTTTACGAGAAATGTTAAAGCATTTAAGCAGCAAACATCAAAACTAGAAATATAAACATTTTGAAATAAAAAATCTCACTGGCAAAGGCAAATGTACAGTGAAGATAGTAGATTAACTACTGACAAAGGTAGTAGGAAGGTTAAAAGACAAAAGAAGTAAATTCATCTATATCCACAAGAGTAGTTAAGGGATACAAAAACCGAAAACTTGCAAATTTAAGGATAAAAGGCAATTATTCTGACGGTGAAATGTTAAGTCAGAAATTTTAGCAATATATTTTTGCCTATCATAAGTTCTAGACTCAAGCACCAAGCTCTGCAGGTAGAAATTTATCACTCAAGTCTAGCTTCTTCCCTGGTAGAAAGATGACTAGTTCTTTTACAGGGAAAGTCAGACCAGACTGTATTTTTCAGAGGTTGAAAATGCATAACTATTTCTCAAACATATCTAATAATCCCAGTTAATTCAAAAGTACAGACAGGGAAAAAAAAAAAGGAAAAATCTCCTAGTTCTACGAACCTCTTGGAAAACTATGATGCATATTTACCCAGACCTTTTTCTAGCATGTATATGGGGAAAAAATATGCATAAAACTAAATAAAAGAGAGCACCCAAAAACTGATAACCACATCCCTGCCAAAGTTATGAACAAGAAACAAAACAAAAAATAAAATATCACTGTCATTTCTAATAGAAGCTTTAAGGTGTGCTGGACAAATAGGGTTGCTAGCAGTGAGCCACAGAGATGAACGTGTTAGCACAAGACAGAGCAGACCTCTCCCTGCAGGGCTGAGCCCCTGCACAATTATTCCAAGAAGAAATCAATTCATGGCTATAAAAAGACCAGATAGCTCTTACGTTGACAATGGGCACCAGGAGGGTCAGTTACTCTCAAATTTACAATCAGATAAGTCATTATACTGGAGACATAAGAGATGTGGGTTTGATCCCTAGGTTGGGAAGATCCGAGGAGGGTATGGCAACCCACTCCAGTATCCTTGCCTGGAGAATCCCATGGACAGAGGAGTCTGGTGAGCTATAATATAAGATCGCATGACTGAAGTGACTCAGCACGCACATGCATCAAGTCGTTATAACAGGGATGGAGGCAATAACGAAGTGGGGGCAGCTTGCGTGACACTAACAGAACTCTCTGCTCAGGAAGGAGACCTCGGGTAGAGAAAAGGTAGTTTTCAACAATGTGATCATCCTAAATATATTACTTCATAAAGTGCCTTTACACTTAACATAATCATCTCTTCATGTTCATAAATACATGTCTATACTGTATAGTAAAGGCTATGATCTTCCCAGTAGTCATGTATGGATATGAGAGTTGGACCATAAAGAAAGTTGAGCACTGAAGAATTGATGCTTTCCCAACTGTAGAGCTGGAAAAAATTCTTGAGAGTCCCTTGGACTGCAAAGAGATCAAACCAGTCATCCTAAAGGAAATCAACCTTGAATATTCACTGGAAGGACTGATGCTGAAACTCCAACACTCTGGCCACCAGATGTGAAGACCCAACTCATTTGAAAAGACCCCGATGCTGGAAAAGATTGAAAGCAGGAGAAGAGGGTGACAGAGGATGAGATGGTTGGATGGCATCACCGAGTCAAAGGACATGAATCTGGGCAACCTCCAGGAGATGGTGAGGGACAGAGAAGCTTGATGTGCTGCACTCCAGGGGGTCGCAAAGAGTCAGATGCAACTTGGCAACTGAACAACCACCACCACCAACGTTTTTAATCGTTGCACAATGCACCACTTTATACAGTGTGGCCACAAAGTGCCTATATAAGCTAGCGAGAAGTCATCAGTGAACTTTAATTTTAAATCCATCAAGTACTCAGCCTCTCTTCTTTATTACACTTACTGGAATCACTCATATTGATATCCCACATAAACTAAATAACAAAATAATTAAAAGAGATCAGAACTGAATGCACAGAAGTTTCTGTAGATGTGTCATAGCATTAACACTTAACCCCATCATCTCTTTCTGCCACCACTATTCTCCCTCCACCCAATCCTCAGAAAGAATATAGACTCCAATAAAACAGTATCCAGTGCACACAGTGGGTGCTAAGTAATTAATTCACGGTGCTGGTTACTCCTTCATACCCTATAACCCCGGTACAATGACTCTAAAGGGGGAAACAACAGCAGAGCTTCTGTGTAAATGAACTCTAATAGCCTTTAAGAAGCCCCAAGTGGCCACAGTGAAGTCTGTGCAAACTTCTGGACCATTAGGAGCCTCACAGCTGAGCAATACAGGGCACTCCACAGAATCAAGCTTCAGCAGCAACACCAAGTGGCAACAAAGGCAACAGCACCAGGGTGCTTAAAAGGGAGGTGCCGGTTCTCCGCTTGTTTACTGAAGAGGAATGACAATACCAATATCTCTGGGAGTCCATCTAAAAAGACAGCCAGGTGAACAGGGAAAGGAATGCCTCCAGAAGGAGGCAAAGGACTTCTAGTACAGTGATATATATTTATCTTGAGTCTGAAGAGCAAATCACATATATTACAACTTGCCAGCTTCATGCTCAAATTTTCTCTCTGCCTATAATGGATGGGGTCTTTGTTCTTGCTGTACACAGATCATTCTTTTTTTTTTTTTTTAATGTCATTTGGCAGTGTTACAACTACCTGAGATTAAATATTCCCCCAATATATTTTTCTTTATAGAGTAATATATATATTATTTATCTTTTACAGGTAAATCCTTAGTCTTTCTGGAATTTCATCTGGCACATGGGTTGAGGTGGGGATATAAGAATCTATCCTTACCTCTTTGATCTGAGAAGCCAGCATCATCAATCAACGAATTCTGTCAGTACACATGTGTATCAGTACCAACACTCAACACCCACTCATGTCCCCCTCCTCCACAACTGATTTTTAGATCATCCAATAACCTACCTATTCCTACTAGAACTCAATTTTTAATGACTGTTTTTTCACTTTGGGCTATGTGATACATAATTAAATGTGAAGCCTCTTTGATACCCCTTCAAAACCCTTTCAATTTCAAAAATATCTCAACAGAATTTTTTTACTTGATCTTTTATAGAAAATGGAAAAATCCTAATTTAAATACTCTATCCAACACAGTTTACTTTCTACAAATATAGGACTCACAATTACCCTTTTTAAAAAGTATAAAATCTAAAGACTTTATAATGGCCTGCCAAAAAGGATTTCATTTTTCAAGTGAAGGAAATAACAGTTAAATTATGTGCTTAAAAGTATTTTAAACTCCAGGAAAAATCTTAAATATTATAATTAAGGAACCATTCTTTTATAGCATGTCAGCATGCCCAGTGTTGGGGCCCTATCTCACATTATCCTATGTCAAATACATAGAGTAGGGGAGAGTTAAAAGAGCCCTCCTGGGGCCTAAATGCTAAATTTCCAGTGTTTGGTGGGTGTAAGTCATAACATTTCATCACCAGGTTATGACTGTATATAGAGAGCTTCAAATACACAGTGAAATACTTCGGAAAGATTCTAAGAATATCATAAAGAATCAATCCACCAATACCTATAAGGAACAAAAGACTCACCCTCTACATAGCCCATTATGTTCAACACACAGCATTAAAAAGGATTCAAGTCTACCCATTAAACTTTTAAAATAGGTTCCATCAGTAATAAAAAAAAATTATATAAAACAAGAATGCCTCAAGATCTTTAAAGCTCTTCCTACTAGGTTTGAAAATAAAAACTCACGACTGGTCTGCTTTCAACCATGGCAGAATATCTGGTACCAGACTTGCTACTCTATTGAAAACAAGTATGTTGTTAGTCACTCTAAGTCTCACTCTCTGCAACTCGGTAGGCTGTAGTCCACTAGGCTCCTCTGTCCATGTGATTCTCCAGGCAAGAATTCTGGAGTGGTTGCCATTCCCTCTCTAGGGGATCTTCCCGACCCAGGGATGGAACCTGGTCTCTTGCACTAAAGGTAGATTTTTTACCATCTGAGCCACCATGGGGCTGAAAACAAGAATAAAACAGGCCAAAATATCTGAGGCAACTGTGGTCAGGAAGTGAACAACAAGCAGCGCTCATCTGAGGTTTCTGAGAAGGGAAATACGAAGTAAGCCTCACTATGGCCCCAGTGTTCTACCGGGGCATACTTGTCCCAACACAAGCAGTGAAAGTCGCTCAGTCGTGTCTGACTCTTTTCAACCCCATGGACTACACATGGAATTCTCTAGACCAGAACACTGGAGTGGGTAGCCTTTCCCTTCTCCAGGGAATCTTCCCAACCCAGGGATTAAACCCAGGTATCCCGCTTTGCATGCAGCTTCTTTACCAGCTGAGCCACAAGGGAAGCCCAAGAATACTGGAGTGGGTAGTTAATCCCTTCTCCAGCGGATCTTCCTGACCCAGGAATCGAACCGGGTCTCCTGCACTGCAGGTGGATTCTTTACCACCTGAGCTATCAAGGAAGCCCCAAACACAAGTAGAACCAGCCCAAATAAGGCACCTAGGAGACAGAGGCCAGATTTCTGAGCATAGGGATTTAATCGTGGGTCCTTGTTGGTCAAGGGCTATGCTGTACACACCCACACTCCCACACACTCGGGGTGAGGTTCTGTGAGGTCTAGCACAGATTACCTGCTATGAGGCTGGAAGGTTGCACAACGCAAGGAGTCTTTACAAGTTCCTACCTGTTATGGACAGTGTCTGTGTCCCCACAAAATTCACACCATGAAGCCCTACCCCCCAGCACTGCTGGAGCTGGAGACCAGACTCTAAAGTAATTAAGGTGAAATAAGGTCATAAGGTTGAAGCCCTGACCCAAGAGAATTAGTGTCCTCAAAAGAAGAGACACCAGAGAGCTCTCTGTCTTTTCTCACATGCACAAAAATGAGGTCAGGTGAGGGCACAGTGAGAAGACAGCTATCCGCAGCCCCAGGGGCGAGACCTCATTAGACACCAACCCTGCTGGGACCTTGATTTTGGATTTCCAGTCACCAGAAACGTGAGAAGACAGATTTCTGTTGCTTAGCTTTGTCGTATACGTTATTTGGCTATGGCAGCCCAAGCAGACTAGTACTCCACCCAACTAGAGCAGAGAGGACCACCATTCTAGGCTATCAGTGGAAACCCCCAAAAGGCTATCACGCCTTAGGAGTGAAGGCATCCTAAAATTCAGTAATATCAAAACAGACCTACCTCACAAAAAAACTAGTTAACCAACACATGCTAACTAAATTCATGCATACTGGAATTATGTCAAGTGAAGACTACTTGTACATTAAAGCACAGTTTCAATATTCCTTCAAATGTGCACAAAACTACCAACACCTAGAATAATGTAGGACCATATACTCAGTGTGCTCTCTGAAGGCACCATATTTGTATTAGACCAACAAGACATTACTTTGCCGACGAAGGTCCATCTAGTCAAGGCTATGGTTTTTCCTGTGGTCATGTATGGATGTGAGAGTTGGACTGTGAAGAAGGCTGAGCACCAAAGAATTGATGCTTTTGAACTGTGGTGTTGGAGAAGACTCTTGAGAGTCCCTTGGAATGCAAGGAGATCCAACCAGTCTATTCTAAAGGAGATCAGTCTTGGGTGTTCTTTGGAAGGAATGATGCTAAAGCTGAAACTCCAGTACTTTGGCCACCTCATGCGAAGAGTTGACTCATTGGAAAAGACTCTGATGCTGGGAGGGATTGGGGGCAGGAGGAGAAGGGGACGACAGAGGATGAGATGGTTGGATGGCATCATGGACTCGATGGATGTGAGTCTGGGTGAACTCCGGGAGCTGGTGATGGACAAGGAGGCCTGGCATGCGGCGATTCATGGGGTCGCAAAGAGTCGGACACGACTGAGCAACTGAACTGAACACTACACCCAATCACATGGACATTAACAATCACAATATACAAATAATCAAGACTATACTGAAGGCAATATAAAACATTATTATAATTAGGATACTGCATGTATCTCAAGACATGACTAAAGCAATGCTTAGGTCTTTATGGAAAAATTGCTTTTTATGTATTGATTTTAAAAACAATTATTTTTATACCTTAAAATTATAGTAGAACTGTGGAAAACTGAAAAAAAAATTGTTTTCCAAAAGCAGAAATAACTAGAAAATGGAAAACAAATGAGTAAGTAGAATTCATTTTGATATCTAACAGGAAACCACAGCTGAGGCTTTTACTAAAGACATAAAAATGTTCTTTCTTTAGACCAATTCATTATATACTAAATAACTATTTGAAAATACAGGACAGCCAATTTTTTCTAAAAGATTGCAAATCCTACATATTTACACTATTAAAATAAAATATACTTGCTATTAAATTAGTAGACCACACTAGATTCTAGTTTGGTCTAGATTCTAGACAACTAAATTCTAGCTTAGTTAAGTTTAGATTAAAATATTTAAATGCCAAATACGTCACACTGATGATAAATATTTCACCTGCTTCTCTGACTCCAATTACAACCATCTTAGACTTAGCATTTTGGAGTGCTTGGGTTTAACTTACATTTTCTCTTTTAATTCTCCTCATTTAATGTTTTGATTTGGGGGAAATTTTTGTTGATACAGTTTACCATGGGGAAAGCTGTAATATAAATTCTACTTTAATACACTACTTATCTCCTAAAATAAAAACCTACTTACAGCTCTGAGTAATGAATGACAGGTAATAATTTAATTAAAAAACAACCACAAGTGACAGTTTCAAAGTATTTTACATATGCTCAACTATTTACATTGAACCCAAAGAAGATTTCCCATTTAATACATAAAGGAAACTGAGATACAGAAAAGTAACTAGCAAAGATTATACAGCTAGTAAACAGTAAAATATTCCAATCAAGGCAATGTGGCTCAGGGTGTATTTTCTATTGAACTACCTCTTGGCAGCAATTTTTGTTCAAAATTGCTAAATTAACTCTTTTAACAAATCAGTTGTCAGTTTCCCTATGTAGGAACATTTTAAACATACTGAATAATAAAAATGCTAGATCAACTCTGCTTTATAAGCAAAGGATCAGACTGTGTCATGCTTAACTCCATATACTATATTATCTAGTAAAACAATATATACATTTGAAATTCTTGCTCTGGTGGAATACAGAAGAGTGACTGCTACTCTTTTCTCATTTCACGTGTCATGCCAACATTTGTGGGGAGACTAGGAAAAATTTAGAGTTGGGCAGACAGGAAGAAAGAAGAAAAAAATCAAAAAAATCATTTACTGCCTTCTACTATTGTAATTTATTAAAAGGTAAAAGGTCTAGGGCAGGCTTTACCTCTCTACAAAGTTCAATTTCTTCTTATGTGACACTCCCAAGATACTTTCTGTTATCCAGTTTGCTGAGAACCATTAGTTCAGTTTAGTTCAGCCGCTTAGTTGACTCCAACTCTTTGTGACCCATGAACAAGCACACCAGGCTTACCTGTCCATCCAACTCCCGGAGTCTACCCAAACTCATGTCCATTGAGTTGGTGATACCATCCAATCATCTCATCCTCTATTGTCCCCTTCTCCGCCAGCCCTCAATCTTTCCCAGAATCAGGGTCCTTTCAACTGAGTAGCTCTTCACATCAGGTGGCCAAAGTATTGGAGTTTCAGCTTCAAAATTAATCCTTCCAATGAACACTCTGGACTGATCTCCTTTAGTATGGACTGGTTGGATCTCCTTGCAGTCCAAGGGACTCTCAAAGAGTCTTTTCCAACACCACAGTTCAAAAGCATCACTTCTTCAGCGCTCAGCTTTCTTTACAGTCCAACTCTCACATCCATACATGACTACTGGAAAAACCATAGCTTTGACTAGACGGACCTTTTTGGCAAAGTAATATCTCTGCTTTTTAATATGCTGTCTAGGTTGGTCATAACTTCCCTCCAAAGAACAAGTGTTTTTTAATTTCACGGCTGCAGTCACCATCTGCAGTGATTTTGGAGCCCCAAAAATAAAGTCTGACACTGTTTCCCTATCTATTTGCCATGAAGTGATGGGAGCAAACGCCATGATCTTAAGTTTTCTGAATGCTGAGCTTTAAGCCAACTTTTTCACTCTCCTCTTTCACTTTCATCAAGAGGCTCTTTAGTTCTTTGCATTCTGCCATGAGAGTGGTGTCATCTGCATATCTGAAGTTACTGATACTTCTCCCAGCAATCTTGATTCCAGCTTATGTTTCATACAGCCCAGCGTTTCCCATGATGTACTTCGCATATAAATTAAATAGCAGGGTGACAATATACAACCTTGATGTATTCATTTCTCAATTTGGAACCAGTCTGTTGTTCCATGTCTAGTTCTAACTGTTGCTTCCTGATCTGTATACAGGTTTCTCAAGAGACAGGTCAGGTGGTCTGGTATTCCCATCCCTTTCAGAATTTTCCACAGTTTCTTGTGATCCACACAGTCAAAGGCTTTGGCATAGTCAATAAAGCAGAAATAGATGTTTTTCTGGTACTCTCTTGCTTTTTCAATGATCCAGCATTGCTGGCAATTTGATCTCTGGTTCCTCGGCCTTTTCTAAAACAGCTTGAACATCAGGAAGTTCACGGTTCAAGTATTGCTGAAGCCTGGCTTGGAGAATTTTGAGAGCATTACTTTACTAGCATGTGAGATAAGTGCAATTGTGTGGTAGTTTGAGCATTCTTTGGCATTGCCTTTCTTTTGAGATTGGAATGAAAACTGACTTTTTCCAGTCCTGTGGCCACTGCTGAGTTTTCCAAATTTGCTGACATATTGAGTGCAGCACTTTCACAGCATCATCTTTTAGGATTTGAAATAGCTCAACTGGAATTCCATCACCTCCACAAGCTTTATTCGTATTGATGCTTCCTTCCTAAGGCCCACTTGACTTCACATTCCAGGATGTCTGGCTCTAGGTGAGTGATCACACCATCGTGATTATCTGGGTTGTGAAGATCTTTTTGGACAGTTCTTCTGTGTATTCTTGCCACCTCTTCTTAATATCTTCTGCTTCTGTTAGGTCCAGACCATCTGTCCTTTATTGAGCACATTTTTGCATGAAATGTTCCCTTGGTATTTCTAACTATCTTGAAGAGTGCTCTAGTCTTTCCCATTCTATTGTTTTCCTCTATTTCTTTGCAATGATCACTGAGGAAGGCTTTCTTATCTCTCCTTGCTAGTTTTTGAACTCTGTATTCAAATGGGTGTATCTTTCCTTTTCTCCTTTGCTTTTTGCTTCTCTTCTTTTCACAGTTATTTGTAAGGCCTCCTCAGACAGCCATTTTGCTTTTTTGCATTTCTTTGTCCTGGGGATGGTCTTGATCTCTGTCTCCTGTACAGTGTCACGAACCTCCATCCATAGATCATCAGGCACTTTATCAGATCTAGTCCCTAAAATCTATTTGTCACTTCCACTGTCTAATCATAAGGGATTTGATTTAGGTCACACCTGAATGGTCTAGGGGTTTCCCCCCTTTCTTCAATTTAAGTCTGAATTTGGCAATAAGGAGTTCATGATCTGAGCCACAGTCCACTCCCAGTCTTGTTTTTCCTGACTGTATAGAGCTTCTCCATCTTTGGCTGCAAAGAGTAGAATCAATCTGATTTCGGTGTTGGCTATCTGGTGACATCCATGTGTAGAGTCTTCTCCTGTGTTGTTGGAAGAGGGTGTTTGCTATGACCAGTGGGTTCTGTTGTTCTAGTAGCCTTTGCCCTGCTTCATTCTGTATTCCAAGGCCAAATTTGCCTGTTACTCCAGGTGTTTCCTGACTTCCTACTTTTGCATTCCAGTCTCCTATAATGAAAAGGACATCTTTTTGGGGTGTTATTTCCGAAAGGTCTTGTAGGTCTTCATTGAACTGTTCAACTTCAGCTTCATCAGCATTACCGGTTGGGGCATGGACTTGGATTACCGTGATACTGAATGGTTTCCCTTGGAAAACAAACAGAGATCATTCTGTCATTTTTGAGATTGCATCCAAGTATTGCATTTTGGACTCTTTTGTTGACTATGATAGCTACTCCGTTTCTTCTAAGGGGTTCCTACCCATGGTAGTAGATATAATGATCATCTGAGTTAAATTCACCCATTGTAGTCCATTTTAGCTCACTGATTCCTAGAATGTTGATGTTCACTCTTGCCATCTCCTGTTTGACCACTTCTAATTTGCCTTGATTCAGGGACCTGACATTCCAGGTTCCTATGCAATATTGTTCTTTACAGCATCAGACCTTGCTTCTATCACCAGTTACATCCACAACTGGGTATTGTTTTTGCTTTGGCTCCGATCCTTCATTCTTTCTGGAGTTATTTCTCCATTGATCTCCAGTAGCATACTGGGCACCTACCCACCTCGGGAGTTCATCTACACTGTCCTTTCTTTTTGCCTTTTCATACCATTCATGGGGTTCTCAAGGCAATATTACTGAAGTGGTTTGCCATTCCTTTCTCCAGTGGACCATATTTTCTCATACCCCACTCCCAACTCCACAGCACAGTTATGCTCATTTCTATAAACTCTGACATTAGGAAACAGGGCAGAAGTATAAATATAGTAAGTATAATTTCCATTTCAACAGACTTACCTAAAAGCTTCATGTGGAAGACACTTACTAACAGATGGGGAAAAGGAAAAATGAATCTCCAAAAGTAGCCACTAACTTGTCAAAACACCACCAATGGAGAATCAAAAGCAGTTAGGTTGGGCCAATGATTACTTGTCCTCTGCAGACTGAGGAAATCACTGGGCACATGTGGAGCACACACATCACTGATTAAACACTGATGAAGACTCATCTTCTCTATTCCCAGCTCTGAAACTTATACACTAGCTTAAAGCTTCTAGGTAGTTCCCCTCAGCTCTGACTGAAATCTGAAACCATGTTCTCATCTGTAAAATGGAAATCAGAATGGCTGCCATGTTTAAAAGAGGAGTTGTGAAAATTAAATGAAAAGAAAAATGGATGAAAAACTTAAATGGGTATTTTAAAAAAGAGAATATTAATTTAGTGACTATATTAAAGATGAAGCACATAAATACATATTAAAGCCACAATGAGATACCATTAGAATGGCTAAAATTCTCAAAACTGCACCACTAGGTACTGGCAAAATTTTGACATGAAAATGAAGTAATATGAGCTAAAACTAAGTAGGTGGCAGCTTTAAAATGTCAATAGTTTTCAGGGGGCAAAGTCTTGATATCTGTTACACTGACCTTCCTAGGTTCAGTCCCTATACTAAATACAAACAGTCACTAACCAGTAAAGTTACAGACAAATAAGGCAATAATGTTTAAAAAAAATTCTTTCCTCTCAACCCTCCATGTTAAGTTGTAGTATGTTGTATATTTACCTGTAGAAAAATCCTCCTCTTGCCCTCTTAACTTTAAAATTGACTCTTAAATAACATAGATTTGAAGTGCACAGATCCATGTAATATGCAAATTTTTTTCTAATAACTATAAAAAATTTCTAGAGGTTTCTAACAATGTGAAAAAATTTGCAGACAAATTGGGCAGCCTAGAAATATTTTAAAGATTAAGAAAAAGGTGTGTTATGAATGCATAAGATATATGTAGATATATGTATAACATCAAAAACATAACAATAGACTGTGTTATCGGTAAGGCTTCCTGTCAACAGTAGGTAATTAGTAGTTAAGTTTTGGGGGAGTCAAAAGTTAATAAATGGAGTTTTAACTGTGCAGGAGGGTCAACAACCCTAACCCCTGATTTGTTCAAGGGTCAGCTATAAATCTAAATAAGCTTAGAACTAAATATTAGTATCAGGAAACAAAAAAGTATATTTTTAGCTATCAATATCATCAGTTCATATAAATAAGAATAAACTACAGTTTAGTTTAGTTGCTCAGTTGTTTCTGACTCTTTGCAACCCCATGAACCACGGCATGCCAGGCCTCCCTGTTATCACCAACTCCCGAAGTCCACTCAAACCCATGTCCATTGTGTCAGTGATGCCATCCAACCATTTCATGCCCTGTTGTCCTCTACCCTCAATCTTTCCCAGAATCAAGGTCTTTTCAAATGAGTCAGCTCTTTGCATCAGGTGGCCAAAGTATTGGAGTTTCAGATTCAACATCAGTCCCTCCAATGAACACTCAGGACTAATCTCCTTTAGGATGGACTGGTTGGATCTCCTTTCAGTCCAAGGGACTCTCAAGAGTCTTCTCCAACACCACAGTTCAAAAGCATTAATTCTTTGCCACTCAGCTTTCTTTATAGTTCAACTCTCACATCCATACATGAATACTGGAAAAACCATAGCCTTGACTAGATGGACATTTGTTGGCAAAGTAATGTCTCTGCTTTTTAATATGCTGTCTAGGTTGGTCATAACTTTCCTTCCAAGGAGCAAGTGTCATTTAATTTCCTGGCTGCAATCACCACGTGCAGTGATTTTGGAGCCCCAAAAGTAAAGTCTGACACTGTTTCCCCATCTATTTGCCATGAAGTGATGGGACCAGATGCCATTATCTTCGTTTTCTGAATGTGGAGCTTTAAGCCAACTCTTTCACTCTCCACTTTCATCAAGAGGCTCTTTAGTTCCTCTTCACTTTCTGCCATAAGGGTGGTGTCGTCTGCATATCTGAAGTTATTGATATTTCTCCCAGCAATCTTGATTCCAGTTTGCGCTTCCTCCAGCCCAGTGTTTCTCATGATGTACTCTGCATGTAAGTTAAACAAGCAGGATGACAATATACAGCCTTGACGTACTCCTTTTCCTATTTGGAACCAGTCTGTTGTTCCATGTCCAGTTCTAACTGTTGCTTCTTGACCTGCATACAGATTTCTCAAGAGGCAGGTCAGGTAGCCTGGTATTCCCATCTCTTTCAGAATTTTCCACAGTTTCTTGTGATCCACACAGTCAAAGGCTTTGGCATAGTCAATAAAGCAGAAACAGATGTTTTTCTGGAACCCTCTTGCTTTTTCAATGATCCAGTGGATGTTGACAATTTGATCTCTGGTTCCTCTGCCTTTTCTAAAACCAGCTTGAACATCTGGAAGTTCACAGTTCACATATTGCTGAAGCCTGGCTTGGAGAATTTTGAGCATTACTTTACTAGCGTATGAAATGAGTACAATTGTGCAGTAGTTTGAGCATTCTTTGGCATTGCCTTTCTTTGAGACTAGAATAAAAACTGACCTTTTCCATCCTGTGGCCACTTAAACTATAAATAAATAAACTATAAACTATAATGTCTTCTCAAATCTTAAAAGAACATAAATTTCCTTTTATGATGTTACTAATCTAATAATAAACTCATATGGAAGAAAAAAAGGCCCCAAACAGATATGACTAGCAAAATGAAGAAAACCAAGAAACAGGTCTGGCCCTACCACACCTATAAAAGCCACGACATAGGAATAGAATGTGGTATTGGTATAGGATAAAGAGAACAGTGAACAGAAAGCGCAGACACAGGCCTCATATAGGGGAAGGGATTTACTATGTAGGAGAAAGTGCACCAAACTAATAAGGGAAGGATAGACAGTTCAACAATGGTGATTAAACAATTGATTACTGTCTATTGTAAACTGACTATCCAATCAGATCCCTCCTTAGAGCTTACATAAGGACCAAATCCAGATGGATTAAAGACCTAGCTACAAAAATCAAAACTCCAATAAAATTTTCAGAAGAAAACATGACAACATTCTTGTAGACTCAGAGAAGAGAGAAAGCTTTTCTAGAACAAAAAAATAAAAGCAAGGGAGAAAGACAGTATTACTAAATAAAGACTTCTTCTTTTTTTTTTTTAACAGTAAAAGGTATCAGAAACAAAAAGAAGCAACAGACTGGGATATATATTTGCAATTCATGTAAACAATGAAAGATTAGTAGAGGATGCATGTGGAATGCTGAAACTCAGTAAGAAAATAATCCAACAGAATAAGTATATGAAAGTAATGAGCAGATGTATATGTGAGCTAAGTCACTTCAGTTGTGTCCAATTCTTTGGGACCCTATGGACGACAGACTGCCAGGCTTCTCTGTCCATGGAATTCTCCAGACAAGAATACTGGAGTAGGTTGCCATGCCCTCCTCCAGGGATCTTCCTGACCCAGGAACTCTATCTTCTGTGGCTCCTGCACTGCAGGTGGATTCTTTACTGCTGAGTCACCGGGGAAGCCCAATTTTTACAAACAAAAAACCGACTCACCAAAAAACATGAAAAGATGTTCAATTGCAATGAAACAATGCCCTATTTCATACCCATCAAATTGGCATAAATTTTAAATTATGACAATACCCAGTATTATCGAGACTATGGAACAGGAGCTTGACTTCCACTGCTGGTGGGAGTAAAATGTTCCACAAAATACATGAAAGAACAATTCAGTATTATTTAAGATTTTGGAACTTTGCACTATACACATTTTAAATTAAGGATTCCTCTTCAAGATACAATCCCTATAGAATCTCTCACTCTTATGAACAAGAAAACATGGATAAGAATTCTCACTGCAGTGTTGTCTGTAACAGCAAAAAAGTGCAAAAACTTCATGTTCATTAATAGGATGATGAATTAAAAACGGGGAATATCACATAGTTTTTAAAATTAATGAACTAGCGCTACAAACATCAATATGAATAACTCTCCCAAAAGTGCTAAATGACAAGTTGCAAATGACTACAAAGAGTGTTATTTTTATGAAGTTTAAAAACATGTAAAACAATACATATATTTACATGTTTAGTATACATTATAAGATAGTTTTTAAAAATATTTTTAGAGAGTGTTTACTGTAAGAAGAGAGGAAAAAGAATAGTGTCAAGTAGTTACTAAATATAGATAATAATTCCCGTTGTATTTTGAATGTTTTCCTAAGAAAACAAGAATAAAGTGTGACAAATGTTAGGATTTGACAGAGGTGATGGATAGGAAGAGAAGTTTACATTATATTCTGTGCTTTATGCCAAAAATATTTCACTGTTTAAAAAATTACAAAATATATCCATTATAATTTATAACTGTTCTAATTAGGACTAGGTATTAGGATTTTGGTACCACGTGAGCAAAAGAAAGTATAGGGGAAAAAACCTGATGATTAAGGCTACCATTCTCACCTATAATCAAAAATTTTTTAATTTTAACTTTTACAAAGATTATAAACCCTCCATGTGTTCAAGAATTACCTTAACTACATAAATGTAATAAATTTAAACATATAAAGTAAATTTGTATTATCAGAGAGTTACCAGTATCTATTTTTATATTAGGGTTTCTTGTAAAATTTCATTGGAGAAAAAAAATTCCATACAGAAAATCCTAAGCCACCTCACTGTTAAGTTTCTTGAACACAACACAAGCCAAAGACAGCAATACATACATTCAAATTTTACTTGAAAAAGTCTCCTTATAGATACAGTTCATACTTCAATCCACTGTGTCTTAACAGTTTTTATAGAGGCAGAGTTTAAGCTCAGCTTTGCGGAACACAATCAAGTATATCTCTTAAGAAAGGAGATACCAAGAGTTGTTGAAAAAGAGGAAAAATCTTTCAGTGAACAGTAAATGGCATAGAGGCGGAGACTGGCAAGAAAGACTGCCTGACTTGGGTAAGGAGAAAAAGATATGTAAATAAAAACTGGAGTTGGGGAGCAGAACAGTCACGACTCGGGAACCAATGTCACGAGACTGGAAAAAGTTGATAGAAAATATAAGGAAATGAGATCAGTCCTTTTAACACTATCACTAAATCTTGCTATTGTTGACTCTGTCCCTCATGTTTTACTTTCTCCTTAAAGTGAAGTCGCTCAGTCGTGTCCGACTCTTTCCAACCCCATGGACCGTAGCCTAACAGGATTCTCCATCCATGGGGTTTTCCAGGCAAGAATAACTGGAGTGGGTTGCCATTTCCTTCTCCAGGGGATCTTCGACACCCAGGCATTGAACCTAGGTTTACCTGCATTACAGGCAGATGCTTTACCCTCTAAGCCACCAGGGAAGCCTACTTTCTCCTTGGAAGCCCCTAAAAGGTTCTCCTAACCAGGCTCTACCTGAGGAAACCTACACTCCCCCTTCAAGAGAAGACTCGGGGCTGGGGGTGAGCGGAGGGATACATGTGGATATTTTCTTTTTCTCAGCACAGCTTCAAAGAAACTTTAAACAAAACGAACAATAAACCCAGATTAGAAGAATTCCAGTAAGTATTAAAGAGCTCTAATGCTAGGTATGGTATACCTAGCATATCCTTCAGGATTTATAGGTTTAGACTTCAGGATAAAAACTGGAACTTGCCAGAGCTTTTTACCTCCTAGACTTTGATCTGCTTCCATTTGACAAGTCAAATACCATCAACTCATGATTGCCTTCTTGGACATCTAGACTTGCTACAGCCTTTTGCCTCGAGCAAAGGATTTCTTCTTCATATGAATGATATCAGAAAGACTGTGCACCCTCTGATGAGACTGCACCAACCAAAGGAAGGTAGTTTCAACTTTCAGTGAATTATAAAATGACCATATCATACACATGGTAAGAGGTGGTTATTCCCTGCAGGTTTAAGTACTGTCAGGAAAGCAGGGAGAGAGAGAGGCTAGTGTCAACACCTGTACAGATAAAATTGATGCCTGGAGGTCCTTGTCTTCTTTTCAGGGAAAATGACGGCTGTAAATAGAGGGAAAATATAAAGCATTGCCTATATTTCTAGTATTGTATTTTTCACATTATATTACAATTTAAAAAAATTATTTCTTTTTCGCTGCTCTGGGTCTTTCATTGCTATTTGTGGTGGAGAGTGGGGGCTACGCTTCCTTGTGTTGCATGGGCTTCTCATTTGTGGTGGCTTCTCTTGTTTCAGTAGTTGCAGCTCATGAGGCTCTAGAGCACAAGCTCAGCAGTTGTGGCACACAGGATTAGCTTCTCCATCACATGTGGAACCTTCCTGGACCAGAGATCAAACCTGTAACTCCTGTATTTGCAGGCAGATTCTTATCCACCAGGGAAGTCCCTACGATTATCTTTTTATATGTGTATGCATCCACCATTAGAAAGAGAGTTGCTTGAGGGAACATAGTCTGTTTATTAAATTTATGTCCCCAGAACTTAACACAATTTCTGGTGCACAGTAATCACTCAATGCCTATTTGTTAAATGAAAGGTAAACAAAGCAATGACAAAAAAGAAACAATGGTAATAAAAATCTGACTGAATCAAAGACTGCAGGTGAAAAGGACAATGACATTGCAAAGGAACATTCCTGTGGACATGTCAAGTTAAATAATGATTTGCATGTCATATTACTTTAATTTCAAATTAAAGAAGGCTTTAAGCTTTCAAAGAGCAATATATAATTTTCTTTCTACGATAGAGATATAAAGTCAATTTGAAATCCTAAATCATACCATTTTCTCTATTAATTCCAACCACTTGCCTAAAAGAAGTTTACAATCAAGCTTTCTATTTTATTTTTAAACTGTCTTTTGGATACTGACTTCCAGTCAGTCATACTTAAGTTAACAAATAAGTACCTGAAGCTTTGGCTGATGGCACTGCCCATTAAATAATCTATACATGGTTTGTTGTTTTGTTTTGTCTGAAGAGCAGTGCTTCTTTTACAACAGCAGTACTAAACTGTGATCTACTAAACCATGTTGGAACCTCAGGAGCCACTGAGGGGGAGGTTTAGAAAAGCAACTAGGCTTACGTTCCCTAGAGAAGTTTTCAATCAGAAAACAACAGGCTTCCAGGAAAAATCTCCCTTGAATAGTTCCACAGTTTTTAAGTTTGAAAATCACTTGTCTTATTCTAGTTTGCTTTTTTCTTTTTTAAAACTGTGACAAAACAAAAGTCTTCACAACAACAATAAAAAGTGTAGGTCTCACTGCAAGGAAGAAGACATCATTAGGTGCTCCAAAGGCAGAGGTTGTGAGCCTCAACGTGATGCTTCCAAGATTTATACCAGTCAACAATGTTAAACTATCAAGAAAAAAGCTGAATGAAATCATGGAATTACATACTTGAAAACTAAAAGGGTCAAAATATATAATATTTTCTAGCTCTCTGGAAATAGAAAATACTTATTAGACTTTTGAACAAGCACTTTTGGAATCACAAAACCAAAATAGGGCACTTTCTAGACTTTTCTATAATCAGAAAATTGTAACTATGAAACAGGTGCAATATTCTGTGATGTGCAATATTCAGTACGACTGGCAATTTTCAGCCATGCGTTTCATTACACTAAATCCTAAAATTCTACCTACAGTTAACTGCTGCTACAAAAATATCAATATTTACTTTAGTCAACTTCAGTTACTGCTTTTCTAATGCCACAAGTTATCATACCCAGTCCATCTTTTTCTCACTCCATAAGCACTGAAAACCCCTCAACAAGTAAAATATCAGGTGTTCTGGTTTGTTCTGAAATCTTGGCGGTTTCCTTTTCATAACCTAATTATCTCGCTCCATAATCACTGAAGACCCTCAACAAGTAAAATATCAGGTGTTCTGGACTATTTTGAAATCTTGGGGTTTTCCTTTTCATAAAAGGCAGAACACCTTATAGCACTTGCGCCATCCATGGGTAGAGTAACACTTCCAACTACCGTAAATAGTTGCTATCACGGCTCGGACGCATCTGGATATAAGGGGGGTAAAACACCTTCCTTCTACTGAACAGGAACGAGTTTAAGTCTCTAAGTGTTGAGTGCCCTACACAACAGCGTCTGCTGCACCATTTCCTAAGCACGGGGCAGGGGACTGCAGGGCCGGGGGACACCAGACTCAATCAGCTCTAGTGGGAGCTGAAAGTTTGTGTCATCAACTCCGCAACAGCTCAATTAGTGAAGTCTCTAGAGAGCCCCAGGCTCCTCCCTATTCCTGAGTTTGACGAGGGGAATGGTCCTTGTTCGAGGTCCCCTACCTCAAGTGGGCTGGAGACACGCCCCAGGCCGCTGGGGACGCGCCAAGGTTGCCCACCCTCTCAAAAAAACTGGATGCCTCTGAGCGGCGGCGCCGCCCCCTTTCCTAGGCTTTCCAGTTCCCAGAGTCGCCACCGCCCACTTTCTAACACAACAAACAGCGGCCCAGGGCCGGGCCCAGCACTTACCCACATCTTGCTCGAAGGGGTTGGCGGTGAACAGAGGCATCTCGCCGAGCCCGAGCCTTCGTCACTGCGATCACGCACAGGCTCGGCAGCTGCTCGGGGCTGGAGGACCCGCGGCGGCGGCGGCTTCCTAGACGTCTAGCTCGGCCCCGACCACGTCCCAGCACTTCCGCCACCGCATCTGCCCGGATCCCGCCTGATGGGCCAGCTCCCGGTCCGCGCTCCGCCCTCAACTCTCCTCCCGGGAGAGGTCCCGCCAGCCGCGGGCGTCTTCTCAGCGCTCCTGTGTCCGCCGCCCGCGGGGAGAAGGCTGCAGCCCCAGTCTGAAGTTCCAATAGGGGTCAGGCAGCCGCCGCGGCCACCTGTCCATGGCTAGGACCCGGGCAAGCCACGGAGCAGGGGACCTTCGGGGCCGGAAGTCGTCGTGCCTGGGACTGGGCGCAGCCAGAGGCCCGGAAGTTGCGCTGCTGGAGGCAGCCTTTCTGAGGGTAACGTCGTCCGAGGTTCTCAGCCTAGGGCTGCGGGTTCAGACGACCAAGCTCTCTCCAAATCGGTTCCTTTCTAAGCTGTGGTGCCACACGGCCTTGGGGCCGCGGCTGCGTTCGCGTCACAGTCCCGTTGCCTTGGAAACGGAAGGAGCCTTGGTGGCGCAGAGAGGTGGCGAAGGGTTTGGTTCCGCCCATAGCGCCTGCAGGGTGGCACTCTTCTCCGGCGCCTAAACTCCACGGGAATAACCACCCTAGAAGCAGCGGCCGAAGAAATAATGGCTCTGTGCCGACTCCTGTCTTTTCGCTTTCCATCGTGGTCTCGCCATGAGAATCGCTCAGTCGTGTCAGACTCTTTGCGACCCCGTGAACGCCAGGCTTCCCTGTCCATCACCAACTCCCAGAATTTACTCAAACTCCTGTCCATGGAGTCGGTGATGCCATCCAGTCATCTGTCGTCCCTTTCTCCTCCTGCCTTCAATCTTTCCCAACATCAAGGTCTTTTCCAATGAGTCAGTTCTTCGCATCAGGTGGTCAAAGTATTGGAGTTTCAGCTTCAGCATCAGTCCTTCCAGTGAATATTCAGGATTGATTTCCTTTAGGATGGACTGGTTGGAACTCCTTGCAGTTCAAGGGACTCTCAAGCGTCTTCTCCAACACCACCGTTCAAAATAATATATATCATATTAGGGCCAATAAATTCTTAATATATAAAAAAATTCCTAGTATGTCTTGGGACTTTCCCGGTGGCTCGGTGGTTAAGAACCTGCCTGGAATACGGGAGAAACGTGGATTCCATCCCTGGGTTGGGAAAATCCTCTGGAGGAGGAAATGGCAATTCACTTTGGTATCCTGGGAGATACCATGAACAGAGGAGGCTAACAAGCTATAGTCCATGGGGTCTCAGAGTTGGAAAGGACTGAGAAACTAAACAATAATAACAATTTATAATTTACTATGTTATCTCTCTCTTTAGAATATAAACTCCATGATTATTTTTGTTCCCTGTTGTATGCCCAGCATTTAAAAGTGTCCAGCACCTAATAAATACCTTTCAAATAAAGCTCAATAAATTACTTTCAATGCAACTAAACAGTAGTTGGCAACTACCAGTAAACTTAAGCCATTAGTTGAAGTGTGGACCCTACTAGAGCTTCCAATTTATCAATGATTATTTTTTTTAATCCTAAAAATGACTTCAACGTTTTAACAACAGGCCAAACAAAACCATTTTACAACCTCTGGTATGAAGATTTGAAACAAAGACAAGAGAACCTTTATACATGGCATAGTTCAGAAAAGTGGTTGCATTTTGTATCATAAAGATAGGTTAACAAATAAGGAGGAAACATTTGGGGGTGAAGAGAAGCTGATTTTCAAAAACATTGAACCTAGGATGTTCAAAATATATCTGGAGATTTTCTAGGTGGATTTGTCTGGGATTAAGACAGTGTTGGAATGGAAAATGAGGCTAGATAGACATAAGAGGAAACATAGGAAAGAGCCTTAAGGAGCAAGTTAGGCAATTTTAATTTTATCACTGAAGGCACTAGATCATTGATTATTTAAAGATTTTGAGCAGCGGAGGAGTAACTTTTACACTTTTTGTATAAAAAGTTCCCAGATACTAACCTGACTGCAGTGTGCATGATATACGTTAAGAAGCAGGCCAGACAGCTAGTTTAGGATGCGCTTGAAGAATAGATGTTGTAGAGGAGACTGTATTGAGATAAGAGCAAAGGGATGAGAATTCACCTTTGGAAAGTGTTCACATTTTAAAGAGATTCCTTAACTCTTCCACATCTTTAATAGCAAACATGTTTAACAATCTCTAGGTATTTACTTTTCTGTGCCAAGCAACTGCAGTCTTTTGGTGAATCCAATTAAAAAATCTAATAGCACTACGATCCAGACCCTGTATTAGAAACAGGGAGATACAAAGATAGCTCATTGTTACTTCACCTAATGAAGTTAATGAAGAACTAAAAGATATGTCAGTGGCAGTCCACAAGTTCAGGTGTGCAAAATTTCTGTAGTACAACCTCTTCTGAGCCCTAGTCTCCCTGATAACAAAATGATCTCAGCAATTTCAGTTGAATTCAGTCTAGGGTTTTTTGTTAACTGTTGCTGTTATTTTAGGTTTGCTCTCTACAAATCTGTATTTTTAATTCACACCACTTTCTCTGAACATATAAAAAAATCTATCCCCAGGTATGTTCTTCCAACTCTGCCAGTACAAATTTGGTGAATACCACTTTTTATTCTATAAAAGGGTCAGTGCTTCCCCGGTCAGGCCATGAAGAAGAGAGGCACTTGAAATCTGACGCTAGTTATTGGTCTAGAGACCCTAAAGGGGGTTGTGGGAAATTTTTTTTCCTCCCTTGCAAAAGATTAAGGAACATGACCTCTTTTCAGTATTTCAGAAAATAATGATTGAGGTAAGAAAAGAAAGCAGTGATTTGGTTGGTTCTGGATCCAAAGGGAAATCTTGAGAAGGGAAAGTCGCATCTTGGAAGGCATTTTCCTCAGATGGAGCTTCTCCATGGTCTTCGGGCTACGGGAGCCACTGTACTCTAGAAGGGTCAAGCACACCACTTCTGTGGGTCCAGGATACCAAGGTAATCTATCAGCTCGGAGTTTACAGAGTATCCACACAGATATCCTCATCATCCTAAGTGTCAGGGCCTCATCCTTTCCCCTGCAGGGCCCTGGCTTTAGTCTCCACTCTGCTATTGGTTGTGCATTCAACCTCCCTTTAAGTTCTGCTACTCTCACAACTGGGCCTCCCTGGTGGCTCAGATAGTAAAGAATCTGCCTGCAGTGTGGAAGACCTGAGTTTGATCCCTGGGTTGGGAAGATCTGCTGATGGAAAGCATGGTAATCCATTCCAGTATTCTTGCCTGGAGCATCCCCATGGACAGAGAAACCTGGCAAGCTACAGCCCATGGTGTCGCAAAGAGCTGGACACAACTGAGCAACTAAACACACTCTCACAATTGCATCCCAGGTGGCTCAATGATAAAGATCCTGCCTGCCAATGCAGGAGATGCAGGTTCAATCTGTGGGTTTGAGTATTTTTGAAATAAAATTTTTATTTTCAAATAATTTTAGATTTACAAGAAAGTTACAGTGATAGTACAGAGAGGTTTCATTTATTCCTCACTCCTTTCTCCTGTGGTTAACATCTTATATCTCCATAGTAAATTTGTCAAAACTAAGAAACTAACAGTTCATTACTATTAACCGAACCCCAGATTTGTTTGGATTTTACCATCATTTACATTAATGGCCTCTTTTTTTTTTTTTTTCAGAATCCAGTTCTGGTGTGCCAGATGCCCCCAACATCACCACCAGGTTTAATGATTCACTGGGACTCACAGGACTCAGCATATAGTCACCTTCATGACTGTATATATATATATTTTTACAACTAGAGGATATACAACAGAATAAGCAAAGGGTAAAGGTACATAGGGTAAAGTCTGGAGTATGGGCTTCCAAGAGTGCTGTCTCGGGGGTGGCACATAGGACTTGCCTAAATCAACCCAAAACATGTGTGAAATGTCATCTGCCAGGTAAGCTCATTGCAAATTCAATGCCCAGGGTTTATTATTGGAGGCTAGCCACACAGTCACCTTCTACCTAACACCCACTCATACTTCCAGGCTCTCAGAGGGAAAGCAGATGTTCAGCATAAACCATATTGTTTGTACAAACACTTCAGGCACCAGGAGCCATCCTTATCAGGGATATTGCGGCAACTTTCCCCAAATCTAAGTTCCCAGATGTCAATCAAGGGTCAACCTTGCAAGCAGGCTTTTCCCTTTTTTTAAATTTATTTTTTATTGAACTACAGTTGAATTACAATGTTACTTTGATTACTGTTGTACAGCAAAGTGACTCAGTTTTATACACACACACACATACATTCTTTTTCATAGTATTTTTCTGTATGGTTTATCACAGGATATTGAATATAGTTCCCTGGCTGTACAATACACCTTGCTAGTTATCCATTCTATACGTACCAGTTTGCATCTGCTACCCCCAAACTCCCAATTGAACCCACTTCCACTCTATTCCCCAACGGCAACTACCAGGCTATTCTCTGTCCCTGATTCTGTTTCTGTTTCATAGATCCATTTGTGTCATATTTTAGACTCCACATGTAAGTGGTATCAATATTTGCCTTTCTTTTTCTGGTTTATTTCACTTAATATGATAATCTCTAGTTGCTTTTTTTTTTTTTTTTATTTTAAAAATTTTATTTTTACTTTATTCTACGTTACAATACTGTATTAGTTTTGCCATACATTCACATGAATCCGCCACAGGTGTACATGATCTCCCAATGCCAAAGCCCCCTCCCATCTCCCACCCCATATCATCTCTCTGGATCATCCCGTGCACCAGCCCCAAGCATCCTGTATCCTGTATTGAACATAGACTGGCGCTTCGTTTCTTACACGATAGTATACATGTTTCAATGCCATTCTCCCAAATCATCTCACCCTCTCCCTCTCCCTCAGAGGCCAAAAGTCCATTCTATACCTCTGTGTCTCTTTTGTTGTCTCACATACAGGGTCATCATTACTATCTTTCTAAATTCCATATATATGTGTCAGTATACTGTATTGGTGTTTTTCTTTCTGGCTTACTTCACTCTGTATAATAGGCTCCACTTTCATCCATCTCATTAGAACTGATTCAAATTTATTCTTTTTAAGGGCTGAGTAATACTCCATTGTGTATATGTACCACAGCTTTCTTATCCATTCATCTGTTGATGGACATCTAGGTTGTTTCCATGTCCTGGCTATTATAAACAATGCTGCAATGAACACTGGGGTACATGTGTCTCTTTCAGTTCTGGTTTCCTCGGTGTGTATGCCCAGCAGTGGGATTGCTGGGTCATAAGGCAGTCCTATTTGCAATTTTTAAGGAATCTCCACACTGTTTTCCATAGTGGCTGTACTAGTTTGCATTCCCACCAACAGTGTAAGAGGGTTCCCTTTTCTCCACATCCTCTCCAGCATTTATTGCTTGTAGACTTTTGGATCGCAGCCATTCTGGCTGGTGTGAAATGGTACCTCATTGTGGTCTTGATTTGCATTTCTCTGATAATGAGTGATGTTGAGCATCTTTTCATATGTTTGTTAGCCATCCGTATGTCTTCTTTGGAGAAATGCCTGTTTAGTTCTTTGGCCCATTTTTTGATTGGATCATTTATTTTTCTGGACTTGAGCTGCATAAGTTGCTTGTATATTTTTGAGATTAGTTGTTTGTCTGTTGCTTCACTTGCTATTGTTTTTTCCTATTCAGAAGGCTGTCTTTTCACCTTACTTATAGTTTCCTTTTTTGTGCAGAAGCTTTTAATTTTAATTAGATCCCATTTGTTTATTTTTGCTTTTATTTCCAGTATTCTGGGAGGTGGATCATAGAGGATCCTGCTGTGATTTATGTCAGAGAGTGTTTTGCCTATGTAACTATAATTGACTTACAATACTGTGTTAGTCTTGGGTGTACAGCTTCAGATTCTTATCTGTTAGTATAGGTTATGATAAGACATTGATTATGGTTACTTACACTATACAATAAATCCTTGTTGTTGATTTACTTAATATAATGGCATGACAAGCAGGCCTTTCTAAGGATTGCAGTCTCAGACCTGCTAGGCTAACCCTTTTCTGCAAACAGGAATTTCACAATTCACATAAATTGTTACACCTCCCCTAGTCTCCTCAGATTTGTGACAGTCTCTTGGTCTTTCCCTGCTTTTCACAACCTTACCAGTCTTGAGAAGTGCTGACTGGATATCCTGTAAACTATCCCTGAATTTAAGTTTGTCTAATGTCTTTCTCATGCTGTGGGATTTTGAGTGTTGTGGGATTTTGGAAAGAAAATCACAAAGGCAGAGTGTCCTCATCACATTACTGTAATGAGCACGTGATATCTGGTGATGGTAACTTTTAGCACTTGTAAATGCAGCATTTGCCAAGTTTCTCCATTTCAAAGTTAATATTTTTCCCTTTCCCTACTCTGTTCTTAGGTCACAGAGTCTAGTCCACCCTCAAGGGAAAGAGAGGGCCATAAACTTCACCTTCTGTAGAAGGGAGTACTTGTAATAAGCACATTATTGGAATTCTCCTATAAGGAAAATTCATCTCTCCTCTCATTTTTACCTATTTATTAAATTGTTTCTATCAATATGAACTCATGTATATTTATCTTATGCTTTGGGTTATAATCCAATAATACATTTTGTTGCTGTTGTGTTTGTTTTTGCTTAAAGTGTTCCAGCTTTGGTCATTGGGAGCTCTCTCAGTTGACTTCTGTGTCCCTCTGATGTATCACTATCTTTTTTTTTTTTTTTGAGCATTTCTTTACTTTCTGGTGCTACAAGATGCTCTAGGCTCATCTTGTATGTTCTCTGCTGTAGTCTTAGAATCAAATATTTCTTAAAGGCCAGCTGGTTCTGACGTTCTCTCTAAAGGCTGCCATAGAAGATTCCTAGCTTTCGTGATGTGCCTCGAGAGAAAGCTGCCTAACCTGAGCTTGTCATTTCCTTCCTGTAGCACTGTAACAGTAATTAACAGAAGCCTGCTAGTTCCATGGTTTTTATAATTCTCTTCACCTCTCTCAAGGGCTTCCCTGTTGGCTCAGATGATAAAGAGCCTGCCTGCTGTGTGGGAGACCCAAGTTCAATCATGAGTTGGGACGATCCCCTGGAGAAAGGAATGGCTACCCATTCCTAGAGAATTCTTTCCTAGAGAATTCCAAGGACAGGGACAGCACTCCACAGGGTCACAAACCCTCAGACATGAGTGAGCAGCTAACACTTTCATACTTTTCACCTCTTTCAAACGTTAGAGCTATTATAGAAGCCAGTGCATGCCCTTCTACCTGTACCCAAATCCAATTTACCATGATTTTTGTAATTGTGATGCTACAGAAGGAGTTCTCAACATTTGGCATCAAAACTACTTGGAGAGCTTGTTAAAAACACAGATTTCTGGAGCCTCCTGCAGAGTTTCTGATACAGTAAGTCTTGTGTGGAGCACAACCTAACCCCTAGCCAGGTAAACATAAAACCTCATGAAAAAGGCCTGTTGTCCTCAGTTTCTTTTACCCAGTCATCTCTGCCTTTTGACCAAAATTCACAAGGCATATTAGAAGATGAAAAGCCGAAATAAAACAATTTGAAGAGCAACAGCAGAACTAGATTTAGACATGGCATGGATGTTAAACATTCCTTCAAACTCACAGAGTCTTTGACCATGTCCAGTCTACTTACAAGCACATTAAAGACATTCTTCATTTCTATTATAGTATGTTTGATTTCTGGGCTTCCCAGGTGGCTCACTGGTAAAGAATCTTTCTGCCAATGCAGAAGACGGGGCCTTGATCCCTGGGTTGGGAAGGTCCTCTGGAGGAGAAAATGGCAACACGCTCCAGTATTCTTGCCTGAACAGTCCCATGGATAGAGAAGCCTGGTGGGCTGTTCTTGCCTGAACAATCCCATGGATAAAGGAGCTGGTGGGCTATAGTCTATGGGCTCACAGAGAGTCAGATATGACTGAGCACACACACATTTATATTTGATTTCTAGTATTTCCTTTCCATTCCTTAGAATTTCCACTTCTCTGCCTAAATTACTCACCTGTTCTTATATGCTGTCCACTTTTCCCATTAGTGCCTTAGCATGTTAATCATAGTTCATCCAAATTCCTGATGTGATGATTCTGACATCCCTGACAGATCTGAGTCTAGTTCTGACGATTGTTTAGCTAGCTAGGTGTTACGCTGTGTTTGCGGTTTGCTGTAGCTGTAGGTGTCAGAGACTTGATTTCCTCTAGTGTTCTTGTTTTTGTCTCTCCCGTTGTCTTCGGGTTCCTGAGACTTAGACACAATCTGAGATATGTAGTCCTCTGTTTCTTTTGAGGTCAGGAGCCCTGGTGATGTGGGGAGATGTTGGGGGAGGGGATGTATTCTAAGGTGCTATGATTGAGTCTCAGTCTTTACTGAGCTTGTGTGTCTGGGCTGGGACTAGGTAAAAGAGTGCTTCTCAGGTCTACATCTTCCCCTCTTAGGTGAGACAGGAAGGCTAGAGAGGGCTGGAGTTGGGGGTTTCCCTTCTGCCAGGTGGGTGGTGATCGTTGTTCAATCACTAAATCATATCCAACTCTTGGGACCCCATGGACTGCAGCATCGCAGCCTTCCCTGTCCTTCACTATCTCCTGGAGTTTGCTCAAACTCATGTCCATTGAGTCAGAGATGCCATCCCACAATCTCATTCTCTGTCACCTCATTCTCCTCTTGTCCTCAGTCTTGCCCAACATCAGGGTATTTTCCAGTGAATCAGCTTTTCGCATCAGGTGGCCACAGTATTGGAGCTTCAGCTTCCGCATCAGTCCTTCTAATGAATATTCAGGGTTGATTTCCTTTAAGATTGACTGGTTTGATTTCCTTGTTGTCCAAGGGACATTCAAGAGTCTTCTCCAGCACTACAGTTCAAAAGCATCAATTCTTCAGCACTCAGCCTTCTTTATGGTCCACCTCTCACATCCATACATGACTACCGGAAAAGCTGTAGCTTTGATTATACAGACCTTTGTTGACAAAATGATGTCTCTGCTTTTTAATACACTGTCTAGGTTTGTCTTAGCTTTTTTAGGCTCTGATTAACCCCTAGTTGGTTAGAATCTGGTCAAATAGTTTCTTTTGAGGTCAGACTTCCTTAAGAACAGAATGCTTTGAGCTTACTTGAGTATGGTTACTTTCCCCCTCTCTCTGTCAGAAGCAAAAGGGGATTTTCTCTGATTTTCATTATGGGAATCTGATGGGGCTCCTAGAGGTAAAGCTTACAAAAACGCGGGGGCCTCCCTATTATTGGGTCCTCCTGGAGTGTTTAACTCTCACACTTGTCTGTGGCGAGCCTCCAGCAGTTCATCCGTTACAGTTCAGGTTTTCCTGCCTCAGCACTGGTTGTGGCAGGGGCTTCTATTCTAGTTAAGTTGTGATTCTCTATGTCTGCCTGTCTTTCCAACTTGAGGGCAGCAGTTTGCCTTGTGACTTCAGATCTCTGATGGACCTAAGAAGAGTTGTTGATTTTCAGTTCAGCGATTTTCTTCCTGTTATGTGGACCAGGGTGACAAGCCCTAAGCTCCTTAGATTCTGGACCAGAAAGTGGAAAGTGGCTTTTGTCTGCCTCTTTTCTGTCACAAGCATGATATTTTAGACCAACATACTAGAAACCTTTGAAGAAGGAAGCTCTAATTCTGCTTCTATTTTCCCAATTTTTAAAAACCCAGTTGCTTCACTTCTTCCTTAAAAACTGTTCTGTCCACTCGCCCCCTCTCCTTGGCATCACCTCTGTTCTCTCGCAGGCTCTCTCACGTCTGTTCTCTCGCAGGCTCTCTTTTCCTCCGTGCCTTCCAATTCTGCCCTTTGAGACAGGGCACCCATTGTAAGAGGTGAGGAGGGGGTCTGGGGTGTACTTCATGCTCTATTAACTGAGTCTTTAACCCACAGGCTACGTCTCTCCCAGAGAGGGAGCCTATTTCTCCTCAAGACATCACATGGGCTAAAACCCTGCACCCAAAACCAACGTAATTCTCCTGAAGCAACAGCTTTATGGTTTTGTTCCCTCATTTGAGAAACTCTGGATTTTACCTGCCACAGAAAGTTCACTCTGGGCTGTCACTGTCTCTGGTAAATAACTCAATTTTCCCCTATCCAATAACCTTATTTTCCATGGATTAAAGCATCAGTTTTGGAGTCGGAGGAAATCTCAAATCATGGCCTTGCCACTGACTATGTGACTTTGGGAAAATACTTAAGTTCTAGGAACTCAGTTATCTTACTTGTGAATACATGCTTCTTAAGTTTGCTATGAAGATTAAATGGGATCATCAGAGCTTTTTGCATAGTATGTGGTCAGTAGCACTTGTAGCCTTTACAAAAGATTTTTTTTCAAAGATAGATGTGTTTTATCATTGTACTGTTCAGTAGCTGAACAGTACTGTACTGTACTGTTTAGCTAACTAAAATTAAATAGCCACATGTGGCTAGTGGTTAGTGTTTAAGACAGAGCTAGCACTAGTCCACACTGTGAAAATCAGTTGAAGGAAATAGAGGTGTCTTTTGTATGTATTATTTATGTCTCATGATACTTCTCTTTCCAAAAATACATGCTTCCTTCTTTCACCCATCTTTATCTTTTACCTTTTTTCATTTTTTCATATCTGGAAATTTAAGACCCAGTTCAACACCCACCTTCTGAAGAAGCATTCCTTAGTTGGTCCCAATTCATGTCTTTCACTTCTCCGAAACTTTTATTGAGCAAATAGCGAATGCACTTCATTTTCCCCTCACTTAGTTTGTGTAATAGTTGTAACTCCATGACAGCACAACATAAGGATCTGTGTGGTTTTCTATTCTGTGCCCCTCCAAAGCAATTAGCCCATTACTTAAAATATGTAAACACTGCATTGTGAACTGTGTGTGTCTCCTTCAAATTCATCTGTTGAAATCTAGCCCCCAATGTAATGATATTTGGAGGTGGAGCCATTGGCAGGTAATTATATCAAGAGAGTGTGGCTGACATTAATGAGATTAGTGCCATTATAATAAGAGGCCAGAGAGCCTAGCTTACTCTCTTTCTGCCATGCAAGGGTATAATAAATCAGAAGTCTGTAACTCAGAAGACCCTCCCAGAACCTGACCATACTGGCACCCGGATCTCAGAATTCCAGCCTCCTGAGCTGTGAGAAGTAAGTTTCTGTTGTTTATAAGCCATCCATTCTCTGACACTTTGAGCAGCTAAGTAACTCTGTGTTTGATTGATTACTTGTCCTTTATTTCTGGGACTCATTCTACTCACATTCCAGTTCCCACCATCAAGTTGGCTGAAAGAAATGCCCAAAAATCCAATAAAATACTTACCTTTTCTAAGCTTGTGTTCCTTTATCCTCCCCACTCCTGCACAGTGACTAAAAGCATTTTTTTCAGGTACACTACATTTTCCCTATTTAGTAAATGTTGGGTGCCTCCTGTTTTCAAAAAAACAGTGGCACAGGTAAGAGTTGATGATGGGGGCATGAAAATGATATATAGCTGCCCTCAAATAAGTTATATTCAGAAGAGGAGAGTGATTTATGAAAATGATTGATTAATGGAGGAGAATACATAGGAAAAAGCAGGGAAATACCAAGTGATGGTGGAATATAGACCATTGGTATTTTGATATGTGGCTAGGTAAAATATTTTAATTGCTTACTTGAGGAGAGAAGGCACTGGCGACCCACTCCAGCACTCTTGCCTGGAAAATCCCATGGACGGAGGAGTCTGGTGGGCTGCAGTCCATGGGGTCGCTGAGTCTGACACGACTGAGCGATTTCACTTTCCCTTTTCACTTTCATGCATTGGAGAAGGAAATGGCAACTCCAGTGTTCTTGCCTGGAGAATCCCAAGGACGGAGGAGCCTGGTGGGCTGCCGTCTGTGGGGTCACAGAGAGTCGGACACGACTGACGCGACTTAGCAGCAGCTGCAGCAGCAGCAGCAACCTAACAAATTTGGTGTTTGGAATGCTTCTGATTCTAATTGAGAAATTTGATCTTGAACTAAACTTTCACAAATCAGATAGGTTGAATCCTTAGCAAAATTAAACAGGAAACTATGGACAGTATAGAAAAAAATCATTTTGGAAATCAGCTTATGAAAAATAAAACATGGCTCAACTATAAATAAATAAATAAATTTAAAAATAAAAAATATGTCACTAGAAAAAAATTGTTAAGCTTAAAAAAGAAAAAATAACATGGAAAAAGTAAGGGATACACTAAAAGATCATGTTTAAAACAGCAACTACAAGGGTGGAAGAATGAACAAAGATGTATGAATTCACAAAATTCTGTGTGTGCACATGTGTGTATGTTTTTAAAGAAAAATACTGAGAGGAGGTTTATCTTAAAAGCCCATGGCCACAAGGCCTAGTCATAGGACTCCCAGCAGAACTGATTGATTCTATTCAGTAACCCTGTTCACTGAAGATGCAACTGACGGATGGTATAATGTAATTATGTGCTTCCTTGGTGGCTCAGTGGTGAATAATCCACCTGCCAATGTAGACGACGCCAGTTCAATCCCTGGGTTGGAAAGAAGGAAGTGGTAACCCACTCCAGTATTCTTGCCTGGGAAATCCCATAGACAGAGGAGCCTGGTGGGCTATAGCCTGTGGGTCGCAAGAGTCTGACACAACTTAGCAACTAACCAACAACGTAATGTAATTACACCAAAAATTAGCTTAATTTTTACTTCATAATTCACTTAAACCTGGAAAATCATTTTTCCCTTAATCATCGTCGTTACCAGGCCCTGCACAGTAGGTGGCAGCATTGCTTCACTTCCTAGCAACAGGAATGGCCTTAACTACAAAATGCAGAAGCAACTATTGAAACAAATTTCAGGGACTCAGTTGGGCCAATCAAACATTGCCCTTTCTATCTATCTTAAAAAGTCATACGAGTAATACGGCATTTTAATAAACCAAATTTGTAGACATCCTACATTGAGTTTAATAAAAGTATTTGTTGACAATTCATTTTGCCAATGAATGTCAATAAACATTCATTGGCAAAATGAATTCGCCAACAAATACTTTTGTACTGCATACTAGGATATGCTGTTTTAAAAATTATTTAGTTATTTTTCATCAGGAGAATATAATAAATTATCTCCATTTTAGTTTTACTGTAAAGATAGTATTTATTAATACATAATTTCATTTGTGCCAGTCATTCAACCAAGTTTATTATGCCCACAATGACCAGAACTCCATGAATCTCTGCAGAGGTACAGTCAGAAGAGCAGTTATTTGGACTGAGCACAAAAGACAGATAAAAGCTCAACACGCATTTGAGATTTAAAACGTTGCTTTCAGGCAATATATAGCCACAATTTATGCATGCTATGGAGTAGTCATTTTTACTTATTCTAAAATATACCTCTTTTAGCTTTAAAGGGTGCAACCTAATTTTAATGCATACGTGCTAAGTCATTTCAGTAGTGTCCAACTCTTTGCAATCCCATGGAGTGTAGCCTGCCAGGCTCTTCTATCCATGGAATTCTCCAGGCAAGAATACTGGAGTGGGTTGCCATGCCCTTCTCCAGGGATCTTCCCAACCTAGGGATTGAACCTGCGTCTCTGGTGGCTCCTGCATTGCAGGCAGATTCGAAAGCCCAGCCTAATTTTAGTATTCAGAATTTATTCTAAATTTATTATTATATGCTCTTAAGATCCTATATTTTTAAATCTTTCTTTTTCTAAAATAAAGAAGAAAAGATTTTTTTAATAAAACTGTCTTTGTCTCCTGTCCAATTGGGGTTCCCTTTTTTATCCTTTCCACAAACACAGAAGTCTTTGAAGTGAAACACTCCAAGTAGAGATATATCAAGTAGGATTATATTTTCATTTTCAGTGTTCAATAATTGTTCAGGACATTGAGCATGAACCAATAGTTTTAGGAAACCAACTCCACAATTACGGCTTCAAACCAACTTCAAAATTCTATCTCTTTCTTGGGCATAATTAATGCATGCCTTCTAACTCAGTGTGCATGCAGCTTGGTTACTTTTTCCCAGAAGTATTATTTTGTTCTTTAGTCAAAATCTGTCCTTTCTAGTCAAGGGCAATTGTCAATTCAAGAACATTTCAAAGATTTATATAAAGAACAAGAAACCACTTTTGTTGCAGGGATTCATCATGTTGTCCACAAATATAATCATGTTTTTAATAAGATATTTTATAGATCTTAGATTAACCATAGAGACAAGGTGTCCTAAAAACACTTTTTGTTTGCTACCAAAAAAGTTATAGTAATATCAAATAATACCTCTGTAATGTGCTAAGAGCGACACCTTAGTAGTCATTATAAAGCTCATTCGAGTTTTTCTGTACGATGCAGTGGTACAACCCAAATGAATTTTGGCCCACCCAGAATTACCTACACCTGGCTCCACAGGAGTGCAGACAACTGTTGGCTGAACTAATGCACCTGAACAGTCTTAGTCTCCAGAACCTCTCGATTCCAGCCATGGGGCCTCAGACACCCCACTAGAAGCCCTGTGGCAATCCTTAAGCCCCTTGAGGAATCTTTCTTGGCATCTCCCTCCTACTTTCTTTGGTGAACCTGCTTGTTGCACTCGGTATCTCTGATTCCTACGTGTATCTCATTCCTAGCATTCTCTGCTGTGTCCTATCTAACTGCCCCTACAGTTCAGTACAGTTCAGTTCAGTTCAGTTCAGTCGCTCAGTCGTGTCCAACTCTTTGCGACCCCATGAATCGCAGCACACCAGGCCTCCCTGTCCATCACCATCTCTCAGAGTTCACTCAGACTCACGTTCATCGAGTCCGTGATGCCATCCAGCCATCTCATCCTCGGTTGTCCCTTTCTCCTCCTGCCCCCAATCCTTCCCAGCATCAGAGTCTTTTCCAATGAGTCAACTCTTCGCATGAGGTGGCCAAAGTACTGGAGTTGCAGCTTTAGCATCATTTCTTCCAAAGAAATCCCAGGGCTGATCTCCTTCAGAATGGACTGGTTGGATCTCCTTGCAGTCCAAGGGACTCTCAAGAGTCTTCTCCAACACCACAGTTCAAAAGCATCAATTCTTTGGCACTCAGCCTTCTTCACAGTCCAACTCTCACATCCATACATGACCACTGGAAAAACCATAGCCTTGACTAGACGGACCTTAGTCGGCAAAGTAATGTCTCTGCTTTTGAATATGCTATCTAGGTTGGTCATACTTTTCTTCTAAGGAGTAAGCGTCTTTTAATTTCACGGCTGCAGTCACCATCTGCAGTGATTCTGAAGCCCAAAAAAATAAAGTCTGACACTGTTTCCACTGTTTCTCCATCTATTTCCCATGAAGTGATGGGACCAGATGCCATGATCTTCGTTTTCTGAATGTGGAGCTTTAAGCCAACTTTTTCACTCTCCTCTTTCACTTTCATCAAGAGGCTCTTTAGTTCCTCTTCACTTTCTGCCATAAGAGTGATGTCATCTGCATATCTGAGGTGATTGATATTTCTCTGGGCAATCTTGATTCCAGCTTGTGTTTCTTCCAGTCCAGCATTTCTCATGATGTACTCTGCATAGAAGTTAAATAAGCAGGGCGACAATATACAGCCTTGACATACTCCTTTTCCTACTTGGAACCAGTCTGTTGTTCCATGTCCAGTTCTAACTGTTGCTTCCTGACCTGCATACAGATTTCTCAAGAGGCAGGTCAGGTGGTCTGGTATTCCCATCTCTTTCAGAATTTCCCACAGTTTATTGTGATCCACATAGTCAAAGGCTTTGGCATAGTCAATAAAGCAGAAATAGATGTTTTTCTGGAACTCTCTTGCTTTTTCCATAATCCAGCAGATGTTGGCGATTTGATCTCTGGTTTCTCTGGCTTTTCTAAAACCAGCTTGAACATGAAGAAGTTCACAGTTCACGTATTGCTGAAGCCTGGCTTGGAGAATTTTGAGCATTACTTTACTAGCATGTGAGATGAGTGCAATTGTGCGGTAGTTTGAGCATGCTTTGGCATTGCCTTTCTTTGGGATTGGAATGAAAACTGACCTTTTCCAGTCCTGTGGCCACTGCTGAGTTTCCCAAATTTGCTGACATATTGAGTTCAGCACTTTCACAGCATCATCATCTTTCAGGATTTGAAACGGCTCAACAGGAATTCCATCACCTCCACTAGCTTTGTTCATAGTGATGCTTTCTAAGGCCCACTTGACTTCACATTCCAGGATGTCTGACTCTAGTGATCACATCATCATGATAATCTTGGTTGTGAAGATCTTTTTGTACAGTTCTTCTGTGTATTCTTCCCACCTCTTCTTAATATCTTCTGCTTCTGTTGGGTCCAGACCATTTCTGTTCTTTATCAAGCCCATCTTTGCATGAAATGTTCCCTTGGTATGTCTAATTTTCTTGAAGAGATCTCTAGTCTTTTCCATTCTGTTCTTTTCCTCTATTTCTTTTCATTGATTGCTGAAGAAGGCTTTCTTATCTCTTCTTGCTATTTTTGGAACTCTGCATTCAGAAGCCTATGTCTTTCCTTTTCTCCTTTGCTTTTTGCCTCTCTTCTTTTCACAGCTATTTGTAAGGCCTCCCCAGACAGCCATTTTGCTTTTTTGCATTTCTTTTCCATGGAGATGATCTTGATCCCTGTCTCCTGTACAATGTCACGAACCTCTGTCCATAGTTCTTCAGTCACTCTGTCTATCAGATCTAGGCCCTTAAATCTATTTCTCACTTCCACTGTATAATCATAAGGGATTTGATTTAGGTCATACCTGAATGGTCTAGTGGTTTTCCCTACTTTCTTCAATTTGAGTCTGAATTTGGTAATAAGGAGTTCATGATCTGAGCCACAATCAGCTCCTGGTCTTGTTTTTGTTGACTGTATAGAGCCTCTCCATCTTTGGCTGCAAAGAATATAATCAATCTTAATTCAGTGTTGACCATCTGGTGATGTCCATGTGTAGAGTTCATGATCTGAGCCACAATCAGCTCCTGGTCTTGTTTTTGTTGACTGTATAGAGCTTCTCCATCTTTGGCTGCAAAGAATATAATCAGTCTTAATTCGGTGTTGACCATCTGGTGATGTCCATGTGTAGAGTCTTCTCTTGTGTTGTTGGATGAGGGTGTTTGCTATGACCAGTGCATTTTCTTGGCAAAACTCTACTAGTCTTTGTCCTGCTTCATTCTGCATTCCAAGGCCAAATTTTCCTGTTACTCCAGGTGTTTCTTGATTTCCTACTTTAGCATTCCAGTCCCCTATAATGAAAAGGACATCTCTTTTGGGTGTTAGTTCTAAAAGGTCTTGTAGGTCTGTTCGTCTCCAAGGCAAACCATTCAATATCACAGTTATCCAAGTCTATGCCCCAACCAGGAACGCTGAAGAAGCTGAAGTTGAACGGTTTTATGAAGACCTACAAGACCTTTTACAACTAACACCCCTACAGTTACCAACAAGCAAATTCAACACTCATGCCAGTTCAACTCTCCGCCAGGCTTGCTCCAGCTTTACTGACAGTGCTGTGTTTCAGATCTTCCAGGACATCAAATTCTGTTACCCTCATATATTAAGTGAGGCCTGGGTCATCAAGCCCCCCACTTAATATGGGAGGGAAATGCAGGGCAGACGTATGAATGTAGGTGTGAACTAACACATTTAAAACAATGTATATTATCTCAGTAGTTGAAGTCATTGGACTAGAAGTAAAAGGGAATTCTATAAAGATAATGGGCCCAACTTAGAAAAATAGGGAAGAAGTTGTAATTCTCGTAGGGTAGTATAACACAGGAGGCCACATCCAAGCGTAGGTGTCCCTTCTAGAGGTACCAGTGCAGTTGCTATAGGAAAAGATCAGTGGCAAGAATTGACTGAGAAATTTTTTGAAGCTCCCTTCTCAAAAAATTTTACTGTTTCTGTTTATAGCTCTACTAGGCTAAACTGCTTTATTTAATAAGTTGAATAATAAATAGAAGCACCATAAATAGCAAGTGACGTTGCTGAGCTTACATGACAGGCAAATGTAGTGGTGGATGACCCTCCACTTTTTAATGTATTTAAGATTTTTAAATAGAGAATACATTTAGAAATAAGGGAATTCCCTGATGGTCTAGTGGTTAGGATTCTGTGCTTCCACTGCAAGGGGCACTGGTTCGATCCTTGGTCAGGGAACTAATATCTCATAAGCTGCACAGTGAGGCCAAAAAAAAAAAGAAAGAATGTGGAAAACATTTACTTACTTAAAAAAAAAACTGTACTCTAAAAGCTGTGGAAATACATTTTATGGTTCTAATTATATGGTACTTCATGAAAATAATGACTCGAAAATATCTAGAAAGCAATCCCCAGAGTGACAGAGTGATAAACTAAAAGAGGTCTGCTCTCTGAAAACCAGCCAAATGAGTAGGGCTAAAGAAAAAAACTAAAGTAACTAAACTAAAGTAACTAAAGAAAGATAGATGTTAAGAAGGAATATGATCAGAGGTCATAAACTATAGTTCATATGTATTTGGAATTATTTTTCAACAGTCTTGCATTATTTCATTTGCCTATAAAAATCAGTAAAATTAAGCATTATAATCTTCATTTTAAAAAATAATTAGCATATAAAACCATGAAGGAGATCAACAAAGTGATTATACACCTCTTAACTAAATATATATTACAAGTAGGTAAGATTTCTTTGTAGTTTATAAGAGATACATTTAAGACAATGAGCCTAATTTAACAAAATACACATAATACTGTGGACAAAAAAATTGAGATACTTTAATTTATTTTTTAATCTATTGGTCCCATCCAAACATTGAACCCAGGCCCTCTTAGAGAAAGTGCCAAGTTCTAACCACTGGACCACTAGGGAATTCACAATATACTTTTTAAAACCTCAAGCTCAAAGTTAAGAAAGTTAAAATCAAGTTGTAGATAATCTATCCACAATGAGCTATTAGGAGAAAATAGAGGACAATGTTCTTCCAAAAACATTCCCATGGTCTAAGAGTCTGAACTTAGGTGCTGAAACTATTATCATACAAAATCAAATAAATTAATCTATTCTTTTAAATACCCTGTAGGGTAGTCTTAATCCACTATCAAATTATTATTGTAGGACTAACCTTTAGTCATAAGAGTAAAATCTTCCATATTCCACTTAATATGAAATATCCTTTTTTTCCCCAGATTCATTAGCACATTAGCAGAACCTGGCATTTCACTTATTAGAGAAATGTCAAAATGAAACCCTAAGTGTAACAAATGAATGACTTTACCACTCTAACACTCATCACATGTGTTTCCTATTTGTGCCCCCATTAAAATGTTCATGACTTTTGTGTTCATAAAAAGATCTATAGGTTTAAACAAAGACAAATGAGAAATACATCTCTTTCTTTATCTAGTCTCTAGATACCAATTTTTAATTTATGGACTACACCTAGTCTATCTGTAAGTATAAATCATGTTGTGATACTGAGTTAGAGCTAAAAAAGGGAAAATATAGTTCCTAAATACTCCACTGTAATCTTGTAGTTGACATTGTTTTTATACGACATTCATGAGGTGTTAATATTTTTTCATAATAATCTTTCAGATAGGACTCAGCCAAGTTAAAGGTTAAGGTGGCTTCCCAGCTGTACATACAGGACCATGAAAACAAAGTGTTAAAATATTTTTTCATGAATTACCTTAAGGGTCTTAAGAACCTGAAATGAAAATAATATCTAGTGTTGCTAAAATATATTGAGTGCTTACTGTATGCCAGGCACTGTGCAGAATACTTGGTGAGGGTTATCTGTTATCTCCTCTCAGTCTTCTAGTAGTTAACTTTATAAGTTGCATTTTAAAGATGAGAATGCGTGCATGCAAGCTTAGTCACCCAGTAATGTCTGACTCTATGTGACCCTATGAACTGTAGCCCACCAGGCTACCTCTGTCCGTGGGATTATCCAGGCATGACATACTGGAGTGGGTTGCAGTTTCCTTCTCCAGGGGATCTTCCCGACCCAGGGATCAAACCAATGTCTCCTGCAGGCGACAGGATTCTTTCTATGGCTGATTCGTGTCAATGTATGGCAAAACAAATACAGTATTGTAATTTAAAAAATTAATAAATTTAATTAAAAAAAACACAAAAAAAAATTAAAAAAATAAAAAAAATTTAAAAAAATAAAAAAAAGAATCCAAGCCATCAGAGAAGCCCAAAGATGACAATACTGAGGCACAAAGAGGCTACTGTAAGATAGAAAATAAAAGATGAGCTCTGAACCCAGGCAGTCTGACTGCAGAGCCTGAATAGCAGAATCAGTGTAGCATGGAGGAAGAATCATTTCAGGCATTGGGGCAGCAATGCTTTTGGTATCCTCCCTGATCTCCTTCCTGGGCAGTGTACTCATCCCTAGCCAACGCGAATATTAGCTGCCACTAGCTCACAGCTGCACCTTTTGGGAAAGGCTTGCCCTTGTCTAACAGGAGATTATTAGGAGACCTGGCTGCTGTGGTGGCTCCCGGTCATCAGTAGCTATGCAGGTGTGCAGAAGGCCGCTGTGCCACACACACACTTTTGCTCGAGTACTTTATGTGGGGGCAGGAGAGGCTGGGGCTAGACCTCTTCCTGAGCTACATGTTTGTCTGACTTCTTCTCCTGTCCTCTCCTACTACCCTCACTGCTTTATAGTGTCTCAGGAAAGCATTTTCTCAATCAACCAGTTGAATGAATCTGTCTTAGGCTCTGCTTCTCAGAACCTGGCTGAGACACTATGGAAACTTGTTCTAAAATACCTTTTAAATGGAACTTCCCTGGCAGTCCCGTGGTTAAAAGTTCACCTTCCAATGCAAGGGGTGTATGTTCGACCCCTGGCCAGGGAGCTAAGATCCCACCAAAAAGCCAAAACATAAAACAGAAACAATATTGTAACATATTCAATAAAGCCTTTACAAATGATGCACATCAAAATCTTTTAAAAATACCTTTTGGAACCTCTAATGTAAAATAATATGAAAAAGTATATATATTTAATATATTTAAAAGTAAGTCCTTGAATGAAAAGAAATCTTTTGGAATTCCATTCTTTTTGTGGGTCTCAGATTTTATAGCAGTCTCTGAGATGGATCTATAATGTGGTCCCTCATTAATTTGATTTCTATTTTATATATAATCCAGACAACTTGAAAAACTCATTAAGACAAGACATATTCATTACAAATCACATTTCAGTTAGAACATTCAGCATTTTTTTCCCCAATCAAGCTATTCTGGGCTCTCTGCTCTTCCCTTAGCAGGAAAGGAACCTCTATGCTTTATCCATTTTTCATCCCACCAGCACTTAGCATGACTTACCCGTAGTTAGGAGATACACAGTGAATGTACTAGATAAAAAGAAAAATTCTCAGAATGTGTTACGTCATTTTACTGGCATGTTTATGCTCAAGAATATCCTTCTAAGAATCTAATGTAGTTCTTTTTCAGATGTGTGAGATTCACCTGGGGAGCTTGACAAATATGCAAATTGAAGGGCCCATCTCTCCTACCCTCCTTACTCATGATTTTCATTCTCTAGGGCTAAAGTAAGATTAGGAATTCTCATCTTTAGCAACATCATAGAAGATTTTAATGCAAAAGGTTATTGGGCCACATTTTGAGTAACACTCCTTTAAAATACTTAAACATGACATGAAGCTATCTGTTGAAAAGAAAACAACAAGATTTGAGATCTAAAGGACACAACTTTTTCTTACAGTCATGAGCATTCTTTCTTTCCATAGCTGTCATTACAAGATGTATAGGCCAGTTTAAGGATCTTGGTATGTTTTCAGACTTGCCAAATTTCACTGAGATGATTTCATTTGTAAACATGAAAACAATGAAAAAAATAATATTTTTACAAGTTTGATATTTAAATATATGTCCAACATCCTATACAGTGTATCACTAGATGTTTTCTAACATGCTATTTGTATGCCTAGGGGCCCGGATTATTATCCTACCACACATTAACCACAGTGATTTGTACAGCCTTCAGGCAATTCACCCTTCCATCCTTCAAAACAAAAATACAGCGATGAATGCTTTTGAAGGGTCTCTGAGGTGAATTAACTCTGCCACCTAGAAAGCGCTAATAAAGTGATGTCTGCTCTGGGAGATTGTTGCTGAAACAGTATAAATCCGTCCATTACCATGATGACCATGAAAAAGCCAGAGCTTCTGGGCTGTCTCTAAGAAATTAGTTCTCCATACTGAAAGTCAGTGATTTACAATAAACTGTGTTGTGAGGGACATCTGAAAGGCTTAGGACAAAATCATCCCTAGTAAACTCAGCAGTGACCACAGGACTAGAAAAGGTCAGTTTTTATTCCAATTCCAAAGAAAGGCAATGCCAAAGAATGCTCAAACAACTGCACAATTGCACTCATCTCACATGCTAGTAAAGTAATATGTGAACTGTGAACTCCCTGACATTCAAGCTGGTTTTAGAAAAGGCAGAGGAACCAGAGATCAAATTGCCAACATCCGCTGGATCATGGAAAAAGCAAGAGAGTTCCAGAAAAACATCTATTTCTGCTTTATTGACTATGCCAAAGCCTTTGACTGTGTGGATCAGAGTAAACTGTGGAAAATTCTGAAAGAGATGGGAATACCAGACCATCTGACCTGCTTCTTGAGAAATCTGTATGCAGGTCAGGAAGCAACAGTTAGAACTGGACATGGAACAACAGATTGGTTTCAAATAGGAAAAGGAGGACGTCAAGGCTGTATATTGTCACCCTGCTTATTTAACTTCTATGCAGAGTTCATCATGAGAAACGCTGGACTGGAAGAAACACAAGCTGGAATCAAGATTGCTGGGAGAAATACCAATCACCTCAGATATGCAGATGACACCACCCTTATGGCAGAAAGTGAAGAGGAACTAAAGAGCCTCTTGATGAAAGTGAAAGAGGAGAGTGAAAAAGTTGGCTTAAAGCTCAACATTCAGACAACAAAGATCATAGCATCTGGTCCCATCACTTCATGGGAAATAGATGGGGAAACAGTGGAAACAGTGTCAGATTTTATTTTTGGGGGCTCCAAAATCACTGCAGATGGTGACTGCAGCCATGAAATTAAAAGACACTTACTCCTTGGAAGGAAAGTTATGACCACTTAGATAGCATATTCAAAAGCAGAGACATTACTTTGCCAACAAAGGTCTGTCTAGTCAAGGCTATGGTTTTTCCCAGAGGTCATGTATGGATGTGAGAGTTGGACTGTGAAGAAGGCTGAGCGCTGAAGAATTGATGCTTTTGAACTGTGGTGTTGGAGAAGACTCTTGAGAGTCCCTTGGACTACAAGGAGATCCAAGCAGTCCATTATAAAGGAGATCAGCCCTGGGATTTCTTTGGAAGGACTGATGCTAAAGCTGAAACTCCAGTACTTTGGCCACCTCATGCGAAGAGTTGACTCATTGGAAAAGACTCTGATGCTGGGAGGGAATGGGGGCAGGAGGAGAAGGGGACGACAGAGGATGAGATGGCTGGATGGCATCACCGACTCGATGGACGTGAATCTGAGTGAACTCTGGGAGATGGTGATGGACAGGGAGGCCTGGCGTGCTGCAATTCATGGGGTCACAAAGAGTTGGACATGTCTGAGCGACTGAACTGAAGTGTACTGAACTTATTCACAGTCGTCCTTGCCTTTAGGAACAACCCTAAAAAGACAGTGAGTGGACTGGCCAGCTGAGGCATTGCTATAATCGTGGACAAAAGCCCTATTAACCCTCATCAATAAATTTGTAGTGGGGTGCCAGGGCATTTTACTATGTTAGCTGTCACTAAATTTTGAGTCACTTTGGCTAACATTTCTTCCTAAAAACATGATTTGGTAACTTAAGATGTGGAAAAGTTTCTCTCCCAGCACTAAGGAATAAACTCCTAATAGACTGAAACTCCAACCAAATAACAGAATATAAAAACTAGCTACTGAGAGCTCTGCATAATGAACAAAAGGCAGCAAACATTGAGAGAAAATGAAAATTTGGAAAACATGACTAGCCTGGGGTAAATTTTTTGCTTCTTAATAGCTTGACTCCAGGGGTAACTGCAGATAAAGCATGCTCTGAGCAACTTTCACAGAACTTTCTCACAGAAAGTCAGCCTTCTGTCCTGAGCAGCCAGGGAACAGAACCCAGGGTACTGTCACCCCAGGTTCTATTCCCTGAAGTGTGACAACTCAGTGAGACAAAAATCCCACAAAAGAGAGCCTAAGGAGGGGCCTCCAAATGCCTGTGTATAAACTCTGCTCAAGGCTGACCTCTGAACAACAGCCACATATGGCAGACTGCAAGCAGTTCCCCTAAAAGAGAAGATCTGAACTGAGGTTTGAGATTCCAGCCACTCTGGGCAAGAAAGAGCTTGCTGTTTAAGTCTAACCCATTAGTATCCTGCCATAACAAAACCTTAGCACACTCTGGAGAAATACCAAAGAATCCAGAGTCTTGAATTGCACAGGGTAACACTGATAATCTCCAGGATACAATCCAAATTTTCTTGACATTCAAAGTATCAAAGAAATGTAAGAGAAAAGATAATCAATAGAGTATCCCAGAGGACCCACATGTTGGAAATTCCAAAGACTTTGAAGCAGCTATTGTACTAGGCTCAGTGAGGTAAAGGACGATGTCACTGGAATGAAAGGTTAAGAAATCTCAGCGGAGAAATAGAAGCTATAAAAACAAATAGAATAGAAATTCTGGACTGAAGAATTCAACACGTGAGGTAGAAATTTCACTGGATCAACCTAAAGCAGAATGGAAACGACGGGGAAAGAATTAAAGAGCTAGGAGACAGGAAAATAGAAATTGTTCAGTCTGAAGAATAGAAAGAAAAAAGAGTTAAAAATATAAAGAACAGGAATAATATCAAATAATATAACATGTGTAATTCATAAGTAAAAGTTGAAAAAAATTAAAGGGAGAAATAGACAAATCCATAATTATAGAGATTTTAACACAGAGAGATCTCAAACTGATAAGGCAATTGGAAAAAAAATCAGCAAAGACATACTGATTATGAACATTGTTAACCACCTTGACCTAATTGGTGATGTTGAATGTTTATATTTGAAAAGAAGAAAGGTTTTAAATCAATGATCTAAACTTTAGCCAAAGAAGCCAAAAGAGCAAATCTATGTAGAAAACTTAAAAGGCAATGTGAGGCAGAAAATTTACTAGTCATTATCATTCATGAATTGAAATGCAAAAATTCGTAAGACTATTAGCAAATCAAATCCAGGTAAAAAGATAATGCTTCTTCACAAAATTGGGTTTAACTTCAGGAATACATGGTTTACTTTACCACTTTAACAGTTTAAAGGAGAAAAAAATCATATGGTTATCTTCATACATGCAGAAACTGTATTTGATAAAATATTTATTTGTGATCACACTCTAAGAAAACTAAAAACAGGACTTTCTAAATTAGATAAAGGATGTAAATAAAATAAAACATCAAAATTTTATTTGTGGAACAATGAAAGCTTACTCTTGATATCAGGCAAAGGCAAGGATATCCACAATAGCTATTTCATTCAGTAGTATACTGAGTGTCAGAAGAGCATAAAGAAAAGTAATAGAGGTGAAAAGGAAGAAACAAAAAGTCCATTTTGCAAGTAATAATGATTGCTCCAGAATAATAGAACTCATAGTAATCTATGAATTACTAAAAATAATTTCAAAATATGGCACATGGCTGAATACATCAATGTCAGTACATTGCATTTGTATAAACCATAAACAAATGGTTCAAAATGAATTCTTAAAAGTTCATTATATATATGTATACATCTTAGGCTTGGTATTATATATACACACATATATATAATGTTGCTCAGAGAATCACTGGTAGGATTATTTAAACACTAGTTTTTGGTTTTTTTAATAATAGACATGGTTTTAATTTGTATTAAAACTAAATGACTGGGGCTTCCCAGGTGGCTCAGCAGCAAAGAATCCACCTGCAATACAGGAGACATTGGTTTGATCCCGGGGTCGGGAAGATCCCCTGGAGAAGGAAATGGCAACCCACTCCCGTATTCTCACCTGGAGAATCCCATGGACAGAAGAACCTGGTGGACTACAGTGCATGGGGTCCCAAAAGAGTCGGACACTTAGCAACTGTATAATAACAACAACAAAACAAGAGAACTAGTTAAATGTTAAAGAGTTACTTATGTTGTGATCATTAATGTGCTCTTTGTTTCTGAATAAAAATATAAATAAATTATATTTTGTAGAATTCTTTAAAAAAATCAAAATAACAGCATCAAAAATATTAAGTACCTAGCAATAAATATTACAGTTATTAATAAAAATCTATAAGATAAGACTTCCCTGGTGGTCCAGTGGTTAAGAATGTGCCTGCCAATGCAGGGGAAATGGGTTTGCTCCCTGGCCCAGGAGGGAGCAACTAAGCTGGTATGCCACAACTCCTGAGCAGTGGAGCAACTAAGCTGGTATGCCACAACTCCTGAGCCCACAGGCCCCAGAGCTTGAGGGCTGCAACAAGAGAAACCATTGCAATGAGTAGCCCGTGCCCCACAGCTAGAGAGCAGCCCCCGTTTGCCTCACTAGAGAAAGCCCACAAACAGCAACAGAGACCCAGCACAGCAAAAACTAAACAGTTCATAAAAAATATATAAGATAAATTTATAAACTTTATTAGGAAAAACCCTTAACTATTACAGAGAAGCTATGTTAATTAATAAAAGACTCATTACTGTAGTGATGTCTTTTCTCCTAAGACTGATCTGTAGATTTAGTAAAATTCCAATCAGTATTTCACGGGTATTTTTTTGTTGAATTTGAGCAAACTAATCCTAAACTTTAAATTGGAAGAGCAAAGATAGGTAAAAACCAAAGCCCTCTTGAAGAAGATGAACAAACTGGAACACTTTAACCTACCAGCTATAAAATGATTTATCAAGTTATCGTATTTAGAATGGTGTAGTATTTGCACAGCAACAGGCAAAAAGGCCAGTAGGCAGAACTGAGAGCCCAAATATTTGATGCCTGATTTTATCAAAGAGGGAGGGAGATGAAATTACATCCCCTACCTCTCATCACACACACAAAAAGGATAGTTTACAGACCTCATAGAAAAGCAATACAATAAAAATTTTAGAAGACAATATTGGATAATATATTTATACCATTATAGTGGGAAGAGATTTCTTAAAACAGAGAAATATATAAAAGATAATGAACCAAGTACATTCAAATTTAGAACTTTTGCTTATCAAAAGACACTACTAGGAGAGTGAAAAGACAGACCATAAACTGGAAGAAGATAATTTCAACACATATAACCAAAAAGGATTAATTCAAAATGTTTAAAGAATTCCTGTGACTAGACAGAAGCAAAAATGCTCCAATAGAAAGATGACCCACAGAAAGAGCAAGAAACTTCACCAAGATGAATCTAAATCAGCTCATAAGTATGTGAAAAGATGTTAAAACATTTTTGTAATTGTGGACATTCAAAATAAAACCTGAATGTGAAACCATTTCACATACTAGATTGGAAAACACAAGTCACTAACCTAATTTGTATTCTCCTCATATCCACTCCTTGTGATTCAAATGATTTTCATGAGAAATTCAACTTTGTCTTCTCTTCTCTTCCTAATGAATAAATGGAAGAAACTCATATCACTTAGTGCTGTGTTCCCTGTTTTTACTCTGTTCTTGATTGCTAAGTGGAAAAAATGTTGGCAATATACCATGATAACTTTTTACTTTTAACCAAATCTCTGTACTGTCTTTATTTCTAGACTGATAGTATTTTCTTAACAGCTTTGTCAAGATAAACATTTAATTAGTTAGGTTTATTGCTTAATCGTGATTCTTTTATTATGTAATGAACTAATTAACTTCTTAAGCAGAACTTATGTGCCAAGATTTTACCTGAAATTTGTTCCCCATATACGTTTGAAGTTTTATTTTTCCATGGGACTGCTTTTTAAAAAATACAAAGATTTCTGGATAGAAAACTTCAGGTCACTGGCATCTTAATGTGAATTCATTTATCAGCAGTTCTCCTCCAAAACAAAGAGCACGAAATCTAAACTGGATGTGAGGAAAAGGAGGTGCAGGCCACGAACCATGGTGGTGGTGGTGTTTAGTCGCTAAGTTGTGTCAAACTCTTTTGACCCTATGAATTATAGATCTCAGGCCCCTCCATCCGTGGGATTTCCCAGGCAAGAATACTGGAGAGTGGGCTGCTGTTCACTTCTCCAGGGGATCTTCCCAAGCCAGGGATTGAACCCATGTTTCCTGCATTGGCAGGTGGATTCTTTACCACTGAGCCACTAGGGAAGCCTGAGCAACCAAAGGAGGGAAAGGGAATCAGAAAGTATGTGTGGATATTACAGCACAACACAAATTTCACAGTTTGCTCAGCCCTGCTTTTAAATCCTCGGTTTCCCCAGTGGCTCAGCGGTAAAGAATCTGCCTGCAGAGTAGATGTGAGTTTGATCCGTGGTTCTGGAAGATCCCCTGCAGGAAGGCATGGCAACCCACTCTAGTATTCTTGCCTGGAGAATCCCAAGGACAGAGGAGCCTGGGTTAGGGTCAGAAAGAGTCAAAAACGACTGAAGTGACTCAGCACACATGCACTGTCAAATCCTAATTTCAGGTACCAATTTGTCTCTCCAAGTAATTGCCATGAAAATATTCTGTATGTAGTCAGTTAAAAGACATTTAAGTAGTAATTTTATTCAGAAAATAGAGGTGAGTTGCCAGAAAATAGGAATTTCCAGGCTTTTTTTGTAAAATTCTTTATCATATTTTACGTTTAATCATGCAGCACACCAGTGTTGTCAATGAAAATAATTCCTGGACTTCATTGTCGTTGTTCAGTCACTAAGTTGTGTCTGACTCTGCAGTCCCATGGACTGAAAGCCTCCCTGTCCCTCACCATTTCCTAGAGTTTGCCCAAGTTCATGTCCATTGAATTGGTGATGTCATCCAACCATCTCATCCTCTGCTGTCCTCTTCTCCTTTTGCCTTCAATCTTTCCCAGAATCAGGGTCTTTTCCAACGAGTGGGCTTATCGCATCAGATGGCCAAAGTATTGGAGCTTCAGTTTCAGCATCAGTCCTTTCAATGATTATTCAGGGTTAATCAACCCTTTAGGAGTGACTGGTTTGATCACCTTGCTGTCCAAGGGACTCTCAAGAGTCCTCTAGCACCACAATTAGAAAGCATCTGCTCAGCTTTCTTTATGGTCCAACTCTCACATCCATACATGACTATTGGAAAAGCCATAGCTTTAACTATACAGATCGTTGCCGGCAAAGTGATGTCTCTACTTTTTAATATGCTGTCTAGGTTTGTCATATACTTGATAGCTCAGTTGGTAAAGAATCTGCCTGCAATGCAGGAGACCTGGGTTTGATCCCTGGGTTGGGAAGATCCCCTGGAGCAGGGACAGGCTACCCACTCTAGTATTCTAGCCTGGAGAATATCATGGACTGTATAGTCCATGGGGTAGCAAAGAGATGGATACAATTGAGTGACTTTCACTTTCACTTTCCTTCCAAGAAGCAAGTATCTTGTAATTTCATGGCTGCAGTCACTGTCCGAAGTGATTTTGGAGCCCAAGAAGAGAAAAATCTGTTGCTGCTTCCACTTTTCCCCCTTTCGTTTGACATGAAGTAATGGAACTGGATGCCATGATTTTGGTTTTTTTCAATGTTGAGTTTTAAGCCAGCTTAAATCTCCTCCTTCACCCTCATCAAGAGACTCTAGTTTCTCTTCACTTTCTGCCATTAGAGTGGTATTATCTGCATATCTGAGGTTGTTGATATTTTCCCCTGCAATCTTGATTCCAGCTTGTAACTCATCTAGCTTGGCATTTTTTTGCATGATGTATTCTGCATATAAGTTAGATAAGCAAGGTGACAATATACAGCCTTGTCACCTCCTTTCCTAATTTTGAACCAGTCAGTTTTTCCATGAAAGTTTCTAACTGTTGCTTCTTTACCTGAGTACAGGTTTCTCAGGAGACAGGTAGGATAGTCTGGTATTCCCATCTCTTTAAGAATTTTCCAGTTTGTTGTGATCTACACAAATGCATTCAAACAGTCAATGAAACAAAAGTTGAGTTGACTGTTTTCCTGGAATTCCCTTGCTTCTCTCTGATCCAGTGAATGTTGGCAATGGCTTTTACATCTAGAAGTTTTTGATTCAGGTACTGCTGAAGCCTAACTTGAAGGATTTTGAGCATTACCTTGCTAGCATGGAAGGTGAGCACAATTGTCTGGTAGTTTGAACATTTTTTACCATTGTCCTTCTGTGGAATTGGGATGAAAATCCACCTTTTCCAGTCCTGTGGCCACTGCTGGATTTTCCAAATTTGCTGACATATTGAGTGCAGTGACCACAACAAACTATAAAATTCTTAAAGAGATGGGAATACCAGACCACCTGACCTGCCACTTGAGAAATCTATATGCAGGTCAAGAAGCAATAGTTAGAACTGGACATGGAACAACAGACTGGTTCCAAATAGGAAGAGAAGTACGTCAAGGCTATATATTGTCACCCTGCTTATTTAACTTATATGCAAAGTATATCATGAGAAATGCTGGGCCGGATGAAGCACAAGTTGGAATCAAGATTGCCGGGAGAAATATCGGTAACCTCAGATATGCAAATGACACCACCATTATGGCAGAAAGCAAAGAACTAAAGAGCCTCTTGATGAAAGTGAAAGAGAAGAGTGAAAAAGTTGGCTTAAAGCTCAACATGCAGAAAACTGAGATCATGGCATCTGCTCCCATCACTTCATGGCAAATAGATGGGCATACAATGGAAACAGTGTCAGACTTTATTTTGGGGGCTCCAAAATCACTGCAGATGGTGATTGCAGCCATAAAATTAAAAGATGCATACTCCTTGGAAGAAAAGCTATGACCAACCTAGCTGCTGCTGAGACTGCTAAGTTGCATCAGTCGTGTCCGACTCTGTGTGACCCCAGAGATGGCAGCCCACCAGGCTCCCCCGTCCCTGGGATTCTCCAGGCAAGAACACTGGAGTGAGTTGCCATTTCCTTCTCCAATGCATGAAAGTGAAAAGGGAAACTGAAGTCACTCATTCGTGTCCGACTCTTCGTGACCCCATGGACTGCAGCCTACCAGGCTCCTCCATCCATGGGATTTTCCAGGCAAGAGTACTGGAGTGGGGTGCCACTGTCTTCTTGACCAACCAAGAGACATTACTTTACCAACAAAGGTCCATCCAGTCAAAGCTATGGTTTTTCTAGTAGTCATGTATGGATGTGAGGGTTGGATTATAAAGAAAGCTGAGTGCCAAAGAATTGATGCTTTTGAACTGTGGTGTTGGAGAAGACTCTTGAGAGTCCCTTGAACAGCAAGGATATCCAACCAGTTCATCCTAAAGGAAATCAATCCTGAATATTCATTGGAAGGACTGATGCTGAAACTGAAACTCCAATACTTTGGCCACCTGATGCGAAGAACTAACTCATTTGAAAAGATCCTGATGCTGAGATAGATTGAAAGTGGGAGGAGAAGGGGATGACAGAGGATGAGATGGTTGGATGGCATCACCAATACGATGGACATGAGTTTGAGTAGGCTCTGCAAGTTGGTAATAGACAGGGAAGCCTGGTGTGCTGCAGTCCTTGGGTGGCAAACAGTCAGACATGACTGAGTGACTGACTAAGTGTAGCACTTTAACACTATCATCTTTTAGTATTTTAAAGAGCTTAGCTAGAACTCTATCACTTCCACTAGTTTTATTGGTATTAATGCTTCTTAAGGCCCACTTGACTTCACACTCCAGGATGTCTGGCTTGAGATGAGTGACCACACCATCGTGATTATCCAGGTCATTAAGACCTTTTTGTACAGTTCTTCTGCGCATTCTTGCCACCTCTTCTTAATCTCTTCTGCCTCTGTTAAGTCATACTGTTTCTGTCCTGTATCATGCCCATCCTTGCATGAAATGTTCCTTTGATATCTCCAGTTTTCTTGAAGAGATCGCTAGTCTTTTCCATTCCTTTGTTTTCCTCTTTGCATTGTCATTGAAGAGGGCCTTATCTCTCTTTGCTTCATTAGCCAAAAATTATCCAAATTCTATTCTATGGAAAAACCTCTTCCTGATATAAAGCACTCTGTATTAAGCAGTAAACAAATTTGGCCCTAGATAACGATTTTAGGGGCACATACACATGATACACTAAGGACCTTAAAATTTTTTTTTTTTTTTGGTTCAGATCCCTTGAAAAGATTATTCCTCATAGATCAAGAAATCTTGTTATTGACTCCAAGTTCCTCAAGCTCCTAAAGAAAGTTGCTTTTTTTCATATCTACTTAGGTCCTCCAAATGATAGGTAAATTGATTTTCATTTTATTTTTAAATAGCAAACCTACATCACACAGTTGGATGTGAAAACTCACACCAAGATCTTATAAAAAGACTTCCTAAAACTCCATATTAATTTCATAACATATAGCAATGAATCAAAGTTAAAATGCTATCATTTTCAAAGCAGTACTCACATTTATTTTTATATTGCTTTCAAAAAAGGCTTTCATACAAGGCTTATGATTTGACTTATCCCAGCAAGTCATAATACTGAAAAAAATAAGCTTCAGTATTTTATGCTACTTTTTAGCTATGTTGGAAAAGACTCTAAATGCATTACCGAGAAGATGTCTCTTAGTGTTCACACCTATGACAATCTGGTTTTGACCATAGTTATAAGAGAGACATCATGTTTCCAAACTTCTGAGAATATCTTGTTTTCTAGCTTAAGAGTCAGCTAAACTAACTGTAAATAAGCACCAAAAATCACTGACCTGTTTTCTGTTGCTAAGTTTATGGGCAATAAAGTAATTTTTACTGATATTTGTGTATTTCCTTTCCTTAAGGGCAATCTCAGGAAAGTGCAGATTCTCCTCACCTTGGTTTTCTAGGTTTTTTGCCTTATTTAGACTAATTTTCAAGACATTACCATTGTCATTTTCTGAACAAAAGTGGTGACCTGACCTTTCCACATTGAACATCTAAAATTTTTGTTAACAGTTTTATTAAGATACAGTCATATACAGTTCACCAGTTTAAAGTGAAGTATAATTCAGTGGTTTTTCATATATCACATTATCAGAATCATTATCAGAATCAATTTTAGAATATTTTCACTGCCCCAAAAAGAAACCTTGTCCTCTTTAGCTGTTACCCCTCAATCTTCCCACCCCATACCCTTACCCTAGGCAACCACTAATCCACTTTTTGCCTCTATAGATTTGACAATACTGGATATTTCATATAAATGAAATCATATATAGTCCTTTACAAGTGGCTTCTTTTACTTAGCATAAGTAAAGGACTGACTTTTTAGTCAGTATTCTTTTAATGACCAAGTAATATGCTTTATGTTCCATTGTATAGATATACCACATTTTGTTTATCTATTCGTTATTTAATAGACATTTGGGTCATTCCCACCTTTTGGCTATTGTAAATAATACTGCTATAAATATTCACATTTTTCTGTGGATATATGTTTTCATTTTTCTTGGTGGTATATTCAGAAGTGGAATTGCTCCATGTTTAAATTTTGTGGAATCATCAGATTATTTTCCAAAGTAACCATGAAATTTTCTATTCCCATCAGTGGTTAATAAGGGTTCTGATTTCTCCATATTTTAATGAACATTTTCCATTCGCTATCTCTTTGATTACAGCCTTTCAAGTAGGTGTGAATTGGTATCTTATTGTTTCTATTTTCATTTCCTTGCTGATTAATGATGTTAAGCATCTTTTTGTATGCTTATTGGCCTTTTGTGTGTGTGTGGCCTTCTTTGGAGACAAATCTATTCAGATCTTTTGCTCATTTTTAAATTTTATTATTTATCTTTTACTATTGAGGGTTAGGTATACTTTATATACTCTAGATACAAGGCTTTATCCAGTATATGAATTACTAATATTTTCCTCTCATTTTATGAATTGTTTTTTCACTTTCTTGATTGTATCATTTAACACACAAATGTTTTTTTAATTTTGGTGAAGTTCAGTTTGGATACTTTATTATTGTTGTTGCTTGTGCTTTTGATGTCACATCTAAAACAACAGTGCTAAATCCAAGGTCATGAAGACTTAATCTTATTTTTTCTAATATTTTATTATTTTAGCTTGTACATTTGGTCTTTAATCAATTTTGAGTTAATTTACTCAAATTTAAGTGAATTTGAGGGAAGGGTTCAAATAATTCTTTTGCATATGGCTATCCAGTTGTCTAGCACCATTTCCTGAAAAGACTATTCTTTCTCACCTGAATTGTTTTGATATACTTGCAGGAAATAAGTATAAATGTCAGGGCTTATTTTTGGATTCTCAGTTCTGTTCCATTGATCTATATATTGGTCTTTAGGTTGGCACCATACTGTTGACTACTGTTATTTTTAATAAGTTTTGAAATGAGAAGTGAGTCTTCTTCATTTTTCTTTTTCAGTATTGCTTTAGTTATTCTGGGTCTCTTGAGTTTCCATATAAACTTAAGGATCAGCTTGTTAATTTCTACAAAGAAAGCACTTTTGGATTCTGAGAGTAATTATATTAAATCTGTGAGTCAACTAGGAAATTGTTGCTATCATAACAATATTAATTTTCTCATCCATGAACATGACTTGTCTTTTCATTTTTCCAAATCTTTAATTTCTTTCAAATATCAGCTCAGTTCAGTCACTCAGTCGTGTCCAATTCTTTGGGACCCCATGAATCACAGCACACCAGGCCTCCCTGCCCATCACCAACTCCCGGAGTTCATTCAGATTCACGTCCATCGAGTCAGTGATGCCATCCAGCCATCTCATCCTCTGTTGTCCCCTTCTCCTCCTGCCCCCAATCCCCCTAGCATCAGAGTCTTTTCCAATGAGTCAACTCTTCGCATGAGGTAGCCAAAGTACTGGAGTTTCAGCTTTAGCATCATTCCTTCCAAAGAAATCCCAGGGCTGATCTCCTTCAGAATGGACTGGTTGGATCTCCCTGCAGTCCACAGTTCAAAAGCATCAATTCTTCGGCACTCAGCCTTCTTCACAGTCCAACTCTCACATCCATACATGACCACTGGAAAAAGCATAGCCTTGACTAGACAGATCTTTGTTGGCAAAGGAATGTCTCTGCTTTTGAATATACTATCTAGGTTGGTCATAACTTTCCTTCCAAGGAGTAAGTGTCTTTTAATTTCATGGCTGCAATCACCATCTGCGGTGATTTTGGAGCCCCAAAAATAAAGTCTGACACTGTTTCCACTGTTTCCCCATCTATTTCCCATGAAGTGATTGGACCAGATGCCATGATCTTCGTTTTCTGAATGTGGAGCTTTAAGCCAAATTTTTCACTCTCCTCTTTCACTTTCATCAAGAGGCTTTTTAGTTCCTCTTCACTTTCTGCCATAAGGGTGGTGTCATCTGCATATCTGAGGTGATTGATATTTCTCCCAGCAATCTTGATTCCAGCTTGTGTTTCTTCCAGTCCAGCGTTTCTCATGATGAGTACATTTCAGAATTTTATTTTCATTTCTTGTGTTAAATTCACTCCTCAGTATTTTATTTTTGATGGTATTGTAAATGACGGAGAAGGCAATGGCACCCCACTCCAGCACTCTTGCCTGGAAAATCCCATGGGTGGAGGGAGCCTGGAAGGCTGCAGTCCATAGGGTCACTGAGGATCAGTATTGTAAATGAATTTTTAAAAATATCTTTTTCCAGAACTTCCTGAGTGGCAGTAGTTAAGAATCTGCCTTGCAATGCAGGGGATATGGGTTCTATCCCTGGTCAGGGAACTACGATCCCACATGCTACAGAGCAACCAAGCCTCCCTTGTGATTTGGGGATTTTCTTTGCTGGTATATTCTTGTTCCTCTAGTTTTCATGTATATGTTATACGTTTTTGATTTGTGGTTACCATGGGGTTCATATATGTTGACCTATAATTATTCTACTTGTTTTAAATTAAATCATTTAAGTTCAAACATTCTAAATGATCTATATATTTTACTCCCCTCCCTGACTTTTGGTGTTTTTGATGTCCTATTTCATGTCATCATGTTACTCTCTTAACTGTCATAGTTGATTTTTATAAGTTTTCTCTTTTAATCTTTACACTCTTTTATTTAAGTGGTTGATCCATAGCCTTTACTATATATTTGCCTGTACTAGCAGTATTTTTCCTTCTCTATAAATTCTTACCTCTGTTGTAGATTTTCTTTTCCAGTTAAAACCCTTTAACCATTTATCTTAGTGTTGATGAATTTTAGTTTTCACCTGTCCAAAAAAGTTTTTTATTTCTCCTTCAACTCCAAATAATAATCTTGCTGGTTAGGATTTCCCAGATGGTAGCTTTTTCCTCTTCAGCACTTTAAATATACCATGTCACTCTGTTCTGGCCTTGAAAGCTTCTGCAGAAAAATCAGTTGATAGCTTTATGAGGGAATTCCTTGTATGTCACTTCTGTTTTCTCTTGATGTTTACTATTCTCTCTTTAACTTTTGCCATTTTAATTGTGGTATGTCTTGGTGTAGGCCTCTTTGGATTCATCTTGTTTGGAACTGTGTATGCTTTCTGTACCTAAATATCTGTTTTCTTCTTCACATTTGGAAAGTTTTCAGCTATATAGTCATCAAGTAATTTTTAGTCACTTTCTCTTCCCCTTCTCCTTCTGGGACCCCTATAATGTGAATGTTAATATGCTTAATTATTCCAGAGGTCCCTTAAATACTTCTCTTTTTAAAAATTTTTGTTTTCGCTATTCCGATTAGGTGATTTCTATTATTCTATTTTCAAATCACTTTTGTGTTCTGTATCAGCTAGTCTTACTTAACTAATTTTAGTGTTTTTCACTTCGGTTACTGTATTCTTCAGCTCTATTTGTTTTTTAGTTTTCTATTCCTAGTTTAAATTATTGCGGTGTTCATCTATTCTTTTCCCTAGTTCAGTTAACCCTTTTATTATGAATATTTTTAACTCTTTATTTGATAATTGCTTATTTCTGTTTCCTTAGTTGTTTTTTTCAGGAGTTTTCTTTTATTCTTCAATTAAAGCAAATCCATCTGCCTTCTCATTTTGCTTGATTTCCTCTGTCCCCATGAAACTGGGTGAAACAGTTACCTATCTAGGTCTTGAAGGGTTGTCCTTGTGTGGGAACTTCCCTGTGCAGTCTGTGTGTGTCTGATTACTTGGTGGGAGAGTTAGATTTGAAGTGAGCACTGGCCATGTCTTCCTGTTGTGTTATGGCAGCTCTCACCTTGGTGGAAGGTGATGCTGGAGATGAAGGGGTTAGAGCCAGAGCCAGGTGTGAGCTAGGCCTTCTCCTATGTTCAGTGACTGTCACTGCCCTGTTAAAGTAGTGTCATGTTCCAAGGTGCTAAAGCAGAAACCCTGAGGTTCAGGTCCAAGCTGATTTTGTTCCCTCTAACTGTGTGCTGTCCCATCCCCCAGCATTGGTAACTTCATCCCAAACAGAAGCAACACTGGAGCAAAAAGGGCCAGAGCGGGCACTCAGTGTGGGCCAGGGCACGCATTGCCTGTCCCAGCACACCAGTCATAGCTTGAAGTTGCTCTGCATTTGTCACCTCCAAACACCAGTTTGCCTGGTCCTGCTTGGATGCCATGCCAAGTGTGAGCCAACTCTGTCACCCCACCTGCAAACTTCCTTAGCAACAGCAGCCTTTTCCCTAGTGCAGAGCTGCTCCAGAGCTACAGGGGCTGGAGCAGGTGCTATAGGGGGCTGGGAGACTTGCTGGAGTAGTCATCAGCAGAAGTCTCAGGCTATTTCAGTCTGCTTCCTCTTCCTTGTTCTTGCGAGTAAGCAAGCATGTATGCACTGTTTATAAGTAAAGCCTGGGTTTCTTACAGCCCTCTGATTAAACCCACCAGGTTTTAAACCAGTTAAGGGGACTCATTACCAGTGTTAAACCCTAGGGGTGAGCTGTTCACTTCCCAGGGAGCATCTCTGCACCTGTGTAATCCTCCTTCTCTTTATGTCTCCTTCTTCCATATCTGCCTGACCCTACGTGGATCTTTCCTACAGCCTTGGTTGTATAGAGTCTTTCTATCAGTCTCCAGTTTGTTTTCAGTGAGAATTGTTTCATATAGATGTATTTTTGATGTGTTCATGGGGAGAGATGAACTCAGCATTCTGTTACCTCACTATCTTGATCAACTCCCCTCTATAAATGTTTTTAAGGACAGTGTGTAGTACACAATAAAAAAATAACCAGCTACCCAAGGAAACATGACAACATTATTGAGAACCAGCAGAAACAACAGAGAACAGAAACAAGCCCTAGACTTCATGAGATTTATCAAAAATATACTTTAAAAAAAGGTAAAAGATAACATTACAAGTTTTTGGAGATATAAAACAAAAAATACTTGAAAATGTTACCGAATAGAATCCTAGAAATGAAACATGAATAGCAGGAATTAAAACTCAGATTTAAACACATTAGAACAAAAGAAACTATTAAGAATAAAGCACAAAGAGTCAAAAGTATGGAAATTGTAGGTGAAGGGGCAAGAATCATTAGGGTTGATTTGTGAAGGAAAAAACAATATATAATTGAATCCCAGAAGTAAAGAGACTAAGAAAGGACATATTGGAAGAGGTAATAGCTGAGAATTGTCCAAAAACTGATGAAAGATAAGTTTAAAATTCAAAACTTCTTACAAACTCTATAAACAGGATAAACCAAAAGAAATACACAGCCAAGTCCAGAAAAAATTATGAAAACAAAAGATAAAGAGGAAAAAAAAATAAAAATTAGCCAGGGACATGGAGAAAGCAGACAAAGGAAAACAAACTGCTTTCAAAGGAGCAAAACTAGACTGAGAGCCAGCAACTAACTTTAAAACAGAAACAGAAAAGACAATGGAATAATAAGTTCAAGGCACTGAAAGAAAACAACCAAGCTAGAAATTCGTATGCAGTGAAAGCATGCTTCCATAACTAGGGGAAATAAAGACATTTTTGGACAAACAAAATCTGAGAGAATTGGTCACAAGCACATCTACAGTAAAGGGAACATTATAGGGTAGCAATCCTCAATCTTTTGGGCACCAGGGATGGGCTTTGCTGAAGACAATTTTTCCACAGATGGTACGGGGAATGGTTTTGGGATTATTCAAGTGCATTACATTTATTGTGTACTTTATTTCTATTATTATTTCATTGGGATATATAATGAAATAAATATACAACTCACCATAATGCAGAATCAGTGGGAGCCCTGAGCTTACAGGCAACAAGCTGACCCCATCTGGGGGTGATGGGAGACAGTGACGCTGAAGTGTGTTGCTTATGTCCAGTCTACTCCATAAATTCATTTGGTTGCTGTCAGTGCAGAAAACTCTGCTTCACAAAGGTAGGCTGTTGGAAATGGAAATGGACTTTTCAGTGCTTTTGTGGCTATTTCAGGATATTCTGGCTTGACTTTAATCCAGCACGTATGGAGATTTGAAGTTGTCTCACACATACTTTTAAGGGCACCATCATTTGGGATCTCACGCAGTTTATCCTCTTCTAGCAAGGATGAAGTTGATCCACCTGGCCTTTTCACATATGGGTTGCAGATCCATTCCTTCTGAGTTTGGGGGTCTTTTGTGATTGGGAAGTAGTGCCCAGGCTCTTTTGAAAGTTGTGATAGATGATCATGTATCAGCTGAAAGAAGGCCCTGGCTCAGTCTCTTTCAAAATCTCTGCTAAAGTTTGAAACATTAAAAAAAAGTCCCAAGGTTCACTCATCACCCCCATAATTCTAGTTTGACTTTGACTGCAGCCACTTTATCTGCTGACTTGAACACAGTTGTTGTTCTCCCCTAAAGTAACAGATTGAGTTCATTGAACAGGTTGAATATGTCACACAAGTAAGCAAGCTTTTGACCCATTCTGTGTCACTGAAATGTGCTGCCAGTGGTGAATGTTTTTCTAAAAGAAATCTCTGGGGTGGCTCTCATAACTTTAAAACTGTGGCCAGTGGATCACCTTTAGAAAGCCACCTCACTTCTGTGTTTAAGAGATGTGTGCTCTGCGTCCATCTCCTCACAGAGCTGTGTGAACAGACATTAGTTAAGGCCATGTACTTTAATGTGGTTGATAATTTTAATCACATCCTGAGAAATGTTAAGTTCAGGTGACATTTTTCGACTAGCCAGCATTTCTCTATGAATGACACAGTGTGTAGACTCACATTCAGAAGTGACCTCTTTGACCCAAGTAGAGAAACCAGAAAGTTAACCAGTCACGGCAGCCTTTATGTCCCTGCATATACCAACACAAAGTGACCAATTCCATTTTCCTGATATGTAATCATTCAAAGATTTGAATAGTGTTGGTTGTCAACAAAAGTGAACAAAATATATCCTCCTGCACATCTTCCTGAAAAATATATCATGCAAAAACAAGCATTGTTTCCTTCTTATCGACATCAGTAGACTCATCAACCTGATTACATGCCATGGTGACATCACCCTAATGGCAGAAAGTGAAGAGGAACTAAAGACCCTCTTGAAGGTGAAAGAGAAGAATGAAAAAGCTGGCTTAAAACTCAAAATTCAAAAAACAAAGATGGCATCCACTCCTGTCACTTCATGGCAAATAGATGGGGAAACAGTGGAAACGGTGACAGATTTTTATTTTATTGGGCTCCAAAATCACTGTGGACAGTGACTACAGCCATGAAATTAAAAGACCTTTGCTCCTTGGAAGAAAATCAGTGACAAATCTAGACAGCATATTAAAAAGCGGAGACATTACTTTTCCTACAAGGGTCTGTACAGTCAAAGCTACTGTTTTTCTAGTAGTCATGTATGGATGTGAAAGCCAGACAATAAAAAAGGCTGAGCGCTGAAGAAATGATGCCTTCAAACTATGGTGTTGGAGAAGACTCTGAGAGTCCCTTGAACAGTAAGGAGATCAAAGTAGTCAATCTTAAAGGAAATCAGGCCTGAATATTCACTGAAAGAATTGATGCTGAAGCTGAAGCTCCAATAGGTTGGGCACCTGATGTGAAGAGCTGATTCACTGGGAAAGACCCTGATGCTGAGAAAGATTGAAGGTAGGAAGAGAATGGGACAACAGAGGACGAGATGGTTGGATGGCATCACCGATTCAATGGACATGACTTTGAGCAAACTCTGGAAGATGGTGAAAGGCAGGGAAGCCTGGCATGCTGCAGTCCATGAGGTTGCAAAGAGTCGGACATAACTGAGTGACAGAACAATAACAGCAACAAATTGAAAATTTGGGTAAACAAGATAAATTTTAATGAAATATATACTTCAGAAGACATGTCCCCATTTGGGGTAATTAAAATTTGAATAACTGGCATTTATTTAGGGTTCTTTCACTTATGGTTAATTTACTCTTTTATTACAATTTTTACGAAGCCAATGGTTTCTCTAGAGATTTGCTTAAAAACATTAAATTTTGTGTTTAATTCTTAACAAAAATAAAATGGAATCAAACATGTGCAAAATAACTGAATGTCAAGTAACCAGTTATACAGCCAGCTCATTTACACTGAATTAGTAATTTGCTCAAACAGTCTGCGATTTATGTTAATTAAGTAAAGATTATCTTTTGTTATATACATTTACATGATGACATAAATGTCTCATTCTCTTCTCTGTAAATGTTATTATTATCTTAAATTTCAGCTCCTTCCCACTATTAGCCTCTTATAGTAATTCCATATAAGACTGTCATTTTTATCATACTTTTGCCGGCACTGTCATTGAGAGAATATTTAGCCTGAAAGTTAAATAAGTGCTAAAAAACTTTGGAGAAAGTGTTGGCAAACTATGGCACATGGGTCCAAACTGCCTTGCTTCTGTTTTTATGTATCCTGCAGCTAAGAATGGTTTTCAGCAGTTTTAAATGACTGGAGAAAGAAGTCAAAGACCAATGTTTTATATCTTGTGAAAATTATATGAAATTCAACTATCAGTGTCCATAAATAAAGCTTTATTAAAGCATAGCTGTGCTTATCTCTTTACATATCATCTGTGGCTGCTTTGAGTGCCTGCAAATTCAAAAATATTTTATTATCTGGTCCTTTTCAGAAGAAATTTGCCAACCCCTGTTTTAGAATATGGGAAAATTTGAAAGTTTTCAGAGATTCTTGGGTTAGTATATCTAATTGAAATGAGAACTTTATGTTTTGACTTTGGGCTTTTGTTTGTAATGTTGACTTAATAAAGTTATGTAGAGATTATTTTAAAAAGCATAGGATTCTCTTGGCTTCAACAAGCTCTGTAGAAAATGATATGACAAACTCCATGATAAACTTATTTTTAAATATAAAAAGGCTCTTGTGCTTTATAAACTTTTATATCTTTTTATTTATTATGCTTTTATAAAATCTTTTAAATAAAGTCTTAATGCCAAATATTTATGAAATATGTCAGATACTATTTTTCATATATTGTAGACATTAAATAGTAGCTTGGTTGAATGCATTTGTTCTGAATTTCTGTCTAGCCAATTAATACTTTCATATTCCACTTTTATGGAGAAGGCAATGGCACCCCACTCCAGTACTCTTGCCTGGAAAATCCCATGGATGGAGGAGCCTGGTGGGCTGCAGTCCATGGGGTCGCTGAGGGTTGGACACGACTGGGCGACTTCCCTTTCAGTTTTCACTTTTATGCATTGGAGAAGGAAATGGCAACCCACTCCAGTGTTCTTGCCTGGAGAATCCCAGGGACGGGGGAGCCTGGTGGGCTGCCGTCTATGGGGTCACACAGAGTCGGACACGACTGAAGTGACTTAGCAGCAGCAGCAGCAGCAGCATTCCACTTTTATAGTTTTACATTCTTCAAATAATTGTCAACTCTCTGAAATAAGTAAAGACCTAAATTGTAGTTCCATCTTGGCTGCTGACTTGCTTTCTCAACTCAGTGTACTTCTCTAGGCTTCTCAGTTTTCCTCTTTGTAAGCTGTCCTAGTCTGTAATTTGTATTGAAGTAATTTGATCTCTTGGTAGAAAAGAATTTCTGCAGATCCAGAGTGTCCTCATTATCCTTCATTGGAATACTCACATATAAATTTTTGGTTAAAAAATTCGTTCCTCTGAGCATATTAAGGGCCTCATCATGAATCTAGGCTAAAACACAAAGCATGTGTAGAACCCAGCGGCCTCTCTGAGTACAGTGGGTCTGTGGTGTTTGCCATCATATTGTTCATTGTTTCCTGAACTTGCTGCCCTATAAGAGGCTGCTTTTCCACTATTCCCCACTAGCATTTGTTTCTGCTGTCATGGCATCTTTCCACCCAGCATTCTCTTGTTTACTGTGAGTCAGAAATGCATCTGCGATAGAGAACTTAGCTTATTCCACTAGTACTTCAGGCTCAGCTGAAGTACTAAGAAGATCCTGGAGCAAAGTCTAGACATGAGTAGCTGCTAAGAGGCATCAGTGTGTTTGTCCCATTATGGCCAAAGACTTAAGTGACTGCTCCCTGGGCAATGAAGAGATCGGTCTTCTTATAAGGACTTCGCAGAAATAGTAGGCAAACTGAATGTCAAAAATTGGTGAATTCAAATAATATCACTAAATTAGGATTACATATATATCACTGAAGTGTGAGTTTTACAGTATTGTCAGAAGAATCTTTTTATAGCAAAAACTTAATTTTTCTCAGTGAAAAAAGAGGATATTGGAAGGTCAGATTAATAGAGAAAGTCATAGAAACAGGAGTATACATGATACAAATAAAGAAAAAAACCAACAGAGGCATTAAGCCTAAGAAAAGATCAGATTTGTGCTCTCTAAATGTTTATGACATGAAAAAAAATCCTGAAAATGGGACATTAATTTTGATTTTGTTACTTAAGATTAGATAGTACCAGGATAAGAAATATTGTATGTACAGTTACAGGATCAGGCCTGGAAAAGTATTGTAATAATGAGAGTAGAGAGGAAGAGAGGGCTTGAGGAAACAGAAAATAGAATTAATCAACTTTATATTAAAAGAAAGATATCAAAAGAAAAAAGAATAAAGGACAAAAAATTGAGAATTAAACATACATAAGTATACTGGCAAGAAATTGCATTCATCTTCATGATTTTGCAGTGTTATTGCTGCTGTGGTTTACAAGATGCTTTGAACAAGGATCTAGTCATAGAATTTCACCTTCTATAACTTTTGTTTATGGAAGAAGGAGTTTGCAAAGTAAGCAGGGGTCTACATGCAGCATGCTACCAAAGATATAAGGATTTCTCCAAATTAGAGTACTTGCCAGATTAAGCCATAGCCAGGAGACACTTCTGTCTGACAGACTCATAGGTGATGGGGCTTCCCTGCTGGGATTACTATTCTAATGATCAGAGAACCAGTGTTTCTCTGTGCTCCTGGGCATCAAATACGCTGACCTCCTCAACTTCAAGTAACCTTCCACCAGTACTGAAAGCATTCCCTGGCTCGTGCTTGCCTTCTGTAAAACCAAAGGCACTTGGCTGTAGGCCAGTTCTTAGTATTAGTCCTTGGCACATTTCCATTAGCAATGAACTTTAACACACACATACATACACATTCTCTCTCTCTCTCTGTCTTAGGATAATTTACAAGCTCGGTTACCTGTTTTTAGCATTAAAAAAAGAAAAATTTTAGTATTCCTTTTAGTGACTATTTCAGTCTCTTATCACTAAACTATCTTATAAGAAAAGCCTCATGTTGGCTTTTTAAAAATGGAAATTCCTAATTACAGGCCAATATCACTGATGATTATAGATGCAAAAATCCTCATAAAAATAATAGCACTCTGAATCCAACAATACATTAAAAAGATCATACATCATGATCAAGTGAGATTCATCCCAGGGATGCAAGGATTTTTCAATATCCACAAATCAATCAATGTGATATACTACATTAACAAATTAAATAATGGAGACTATATAATCATCTCAATAGATGCAGAAAAAGCTTTTGACAAAATTCAGCACCCATTTATGATAAAAACTTCCTAGAAAGTGGACATAAAGGGAATATACCTCAACATAATAAAGGCCATATATGACAAACCTACAGTTAACATCATACTCAAAGGTGAGACAGAAAAGGCAATGGCACCCCACTCCAGTAGTCTTGCCTGGAAAATCCCATGGGCGGAGGAGCCTGGTAGGCTGCAGTCCATGGGGTTGCTAAGAGTTGGACACGACTGAGTGACTTCACTTTCACTTTTCACTTTCATGCATTGGAGAAGGAAATGGCAACCCACTTCAGTGTTCTTGCCTGGAGAATCCCAGGGATGGGGGAGCCTGGTGGCCTGCCGTCTATGGGGTCGCACAGAGTCAGACACAACTGAAGCAAATTAGCAGCAGCAGCAGCAGCAAAGGTGAAAAATTGAAAGCATTTCCTGTTAAGATCAAGAACAAGACAAGAATGTTCACTCTGGCCACTTTTATTCAACATGGTTTTGAAAGTCCTAGCGACAGTAGTCAGAGAAGAAAAAGAAGTAAAGGAAATCCAAATTGGAAAAGAAGAAGCTACCATCACTTTTGCAGATGACATTATACTTTTTTTTTTTTTTTTTACCTCTGTGTCTCTTTGTTGTCTCACATATAGGGTCATCATTACTGTCTTCTAAATTCCATATATATGTGTCAGTATACTGTATTGGTGTTTTTCTTTCTGGCTTACTTCACTCTGTATAATCGGTTCCAATTTCATCCATCTCATTAGAACTGAGTCAAATTTATTCTTTTTAATGGCTGAGTAGTATTCCATTGTGTATATGTACTACAGCTTTCTTATCCAGATCCTAAAGGTGTGACCAGAAAAATACTAGAACTCATCAATGAATTTGGTAAATTTGCAGGTTACAAAATTAATACATAGATGTCTGTTACAATGCTATACACTTTATAATGAAAGATCAGAAAGAGAAATTTAAGAAACAATTCCATTTACCGTTGTATCAAAACAATAAAATACAGTATCTAGGAATAAACCTACCTAAGAAGACAAAAGAAAACACAGAAATAAATATAAGACACAGATGAAAGAAAATGAAGAAGACACCATTGAAATATAAATGTTCGTGGATTGGAAGATTCGATATTGTCAAAATCAGTACACTCCCCAAGGTAATCTACTGATTCAGTGCAATCTGAATCAAACTACCAATGGCATTTTTCACAGAACTAGAAGAAAAAAAAATCTTAAAATTGGTATGGAGACACAAAATACCTTGAATAGCCAAGGCAATCTTAAGAAAGAAAAACAGAGCTGGAAAAATCAGGCTCCCTGACTTCAGACTATATTACAAAGCTACAGTCATCAAAATAGGATGATACTGGTGCAAAAATAGAACTATAGATCAATGGAACAGGATAGGAAACCCAGAAATGAACTCATGCACCTACCGTCTATTAATCTATGACAAAGAAAGCAATACTACACAATGTTGGAAAGACAGTCTCTTCAACAAATGGTGTTGGGAAAACTGGACAGCTACATGTAAAAGAAGTTAGATCATTCTTTAACATCACACACAAAAATAAGCTCAAAATGGATTAAAGATCTAAATGTGAGGCCAGATACTATGAAAATCCTAGAGGAAAACATAGAACACACTCTGACATAAATCACAGTAATATCTTTTTAATTTAAAAAATTAATTTATCCTTTATTGAAGGATAATTGCTTTACAGAATTTTATTGTTTTGTCAAACCTCAACATGAATCAGCTGTAGGTATACATATGTCCCCTCCCTTTTGAACCTCACTCCCATCTCCGTCCCCATCCCACCCCTCTAGGTTGATGCAGAGCACTGTTTGAGTTTTCTAAGCCATGCAGCAAATTCCCGTTGGCTATCTGTTTTACACATGGTAATGTAAGTTTCCATGTTACTCTTTCCATACATCTCACCATCTCCTCCCCTCTCCCCATGTCCATAAGTCTATTCTCTATGTCTGTTTCTCCACTGTTGCCCTGTAAACAAATTCTTCAGTACCATTTTTCTAGATTCTATATATATGCATTAGAATATGATATTTATCTTTCTCTTTCTGACTTACTTCACTCTATATAATAGGTGCTAGGTTCATCCACCTCATTAGAACTGACTCAAATACATTCTTTTATAGCTGAGTAATATTCCATTGTGTATATGTACCACAACTTCTTTATCCATTCATCTGTTGATAGACACCTAGGTTGCTTCCATGTTCTAGCTATTGTAAATAGTGCTGCAATGAACAATGGGATACATGTGTCATTTTCAATTTTGGTTTCCTCAGGGTATATGCCTAGTGGGATTGATGGGCCATGGGTTTAGGTAGACCCTGGCAATTGGTGATGGATAGAGAGGGCTGGTGTGCTGCAGTTCATGGGGTCACTAAGAGTCGGATGAGACTGAGCAACTGAACTGAACTAAACTGATAGTGGTTTTATTCCTAGTCTTTTAAGGAATTTCCATACTGTCTTCCATAGTGGCTGTATCAATTTACATTCCCACCAACAGTGCAAGAGTGTTCCTTTTTCTCCACATCGTCTCTAGCATTTATTGTTTGTAGACTTTTTAATGATGATCATTCTGACTGGTGTGACGTGATATCCCATTGTAGTTTTGATTTGCATTTCTCTAATAATGAGTGATGTTGAGCATCTTTTCATGTGTTTGTTAACCATCTGTGTGTCTTTGGAGAAATGTCTGTTTAGGTCTTTTTCCCACTTTTTGATTGGGTTGTTTGTTTTTCTGGTATTGAGTTGTATGAGCTGTTTGTATATTTTGGAAATTAATCCTCTGTCAGTTGTTTCATTTGCTATTATTTTATCCCATTCTGAGGGTTGTCTCTTCACCTTGCTTAAGTTTCCTTTGCTGTGCAAAAGCAAGAATAGCCAAAGCAGTCTTGAGAAAGAAGAATGGAGCTGGAAGAATCAACCTTCCTGACTTCAGATTGTATTACAAACCTACAGTCATCAAGACAGTATGGCACTGGCACAAAAACAGAAACAGACCAACGAAACAAGGTGGAAAGCCCAGAAATAAACCCATGCACTTGTGGGTACCTTATTTTTAACAAAGGAATATACAATGGGGCGAAGACAGCCTCTTCAGTAAATGGTGCTTGGAAAACTGGACATTCATGTAAAAGAATGCAATTAGAATACTTTCTAACAGCATATACAAAGATAAACTCAAAATGGATGAAAGACCTAAATGTAAGACCAGAAACTATAAAACTCTTAGAGAAAAACATAGGCAGAACACTTGATGATGTAAATCAAACCAAGATCCTTTATGACCCACCTCCTAGAGTAATGGAAATAAAAACAAAAGTAAACAAGTGGGACCCGATTAAACGTAATATCTTTTTGATCCATCTACTAGAATAATGGAAATAAAAACAAAAATAAATGGGACCTACTTCAACTTAAAAGCTTTTGCACAGCAAAGGAAACAATAAATAAAACAAAAAGACAACCCACAGAGTGGGAGAAAATATTTGTAAGTGATGTGACCAACAGGATCTCCAAATTTTACATATAGCTCATGATGCTTAACAGCATCAAAACAAACAGCCCAGTCGACAAATAGGCAGAAGACCTAAGTAAACATTTTTTCAAAGAAGACATACAGATGGCCAAGAGGTACATGAAAAGATGTTCAACGTTGCTAACTATTCAGTTCAGTTCAGTTCAGTCATTCAGTTGTGTCCGACTCTTTGTGACCCCATGAATTGCAGCATGCCAGGCCTCCCTGTCCATCACCAACTCCCGGAGTTCACTCAGACCCATGTCCATCGAGTCATTGATGCCATCCAGCCATCTCATCCTCTGTTGTCTCCTTCTCCTCCTGCCCTGAATCCCTCCCACCATCAGAGTCTTTTCCAATGAGTCAACTCTTCACATGAGGTGGCCAAAGTACTGAAGTTTCAGCTTTAGTATCATTCCTTCCAAAGAAATCCCAGGGCTGATCTCCTTCAGAATGGACTGGTTGGACCTCCTTGCAGTCCAAGGGACTCTCAAGAGTCTTCTCCAACACCACAGTTCAAAAGCATCAATTCTTCGGTGCTCAGCCTTCTTCACAGTCCAACTCTCACATCCATACATGACCACAGGAAAAACCATAGCCTTGACTAGATGGAGCTTAATCAGCAAAGTAATGTCTCTGTTTTTGAATATGCTACCTAGAAGTGCAAATCAAAATTACAATATCACCTTATACCAGCCAGAATGGATACCATCAATAAAATCCACAAACAATAAATGTTGGAGAGGGTGTCAAGAGAAGGGAACCTTCCTACACTGTTGGTGGGAATGTAAATTAGTACAGCCACTGTGGGGGACAGTAAGGAGGTTCCTTAAAAACTAAAAGTAGAACTCCCATATGACCTTGCAATCCCACTCCTGGACATATGTCTGGAGAAAATCATGATCCGAACAGGCATATCACATATCACTGTTCATAATAGCCAAGACATGGAGGCAACCTAAATGTCCATTGACAGAGGAATGGATAAATAAGATATGGTACTTAAATACAATGGACTATTACTCAGCCATTAAAAAGAATGAAGTAATGCCATTTGCAGCAACATGGCTGGACTTGGACATTGTCATACTGAGTGAAATAAGTCAGACTGAGAAAGAGAAATATCCTATGACATCTCCTACATGTGGAATTAAAAAGATATAATACAAATGAACTTACAAAACAGAGACTCACAGATTTAGAGAATGAACTTATGGTTGCTGGGGGAAGGGATACTTAGGGAGTTTGGTATGGACATGTACACACTGCTATATTTAAAATGGATAACCAACAATGACCTACTGAATCGCACATGGAACTCTGCTCAATCTTATATGGCAGCCTAGATGGAAATGGAATGTGGAAGAGAATGAATACATTATGTATGGCTGAGTTCCTTTGCTGTTCATCTGAAACTGTCACAACATTGTTAATCAGCTATACCCCACCCCAATATAAACTAAAGAGCTTTTTAAAAAATGGAAATTCTTTAAGGGTAGGAATCAAAAGGAATTCACTTTCAAGCAAATTCATTGTTACAAAATATGAGAGTATAAATGCTATTCTTAGCCAAATTTCCTCTGAAATAGTCCTATATTTTAAATTTTTATCAAATTTCAAATCATTCTAATAAATTTGTATGACATGTACATGTATTATTTTCCTTGGCTTTGAGTAGGACCTATCTCCCTCTTTTTCCTTTTAAGCAATATTAAACTCCCTTATGAAAAAGAGTTACAGTTCTAGATATTTGCCCCCTAGGAAGAGAATTGCATCCACCATTGGGATATTTGCATTTTACGCTTTTGATAATTTATTTACCACCCACTTTGTTTTTCCTCTTCTTAGTACAGCTGTGTTCCATCCACACCCAAATATGGCCTGAGTCCTGATCCACAGAGTACACTAACTTCATTACAGCTGTTGTCTGGCCAACTCTCTCCTCTTCCACCAGGCTCCACCCTTCTCAGGGATCTTGGGTCATGCTGAAGCAGTGCAGAATAGCAAAGAGAGACCTAGAAGCCTAGAGTCTCAGATTCTGATCTAAAGAGACCAACTGACTGTGTATCTAATTTAAGTGAGTCACAACTGTGGGCCTTATAAAGTGACCAGGTTATACTATCTGTCATCTAATATTTCACCTTCTAAATTCTATGATTTTAATGCTATTTTCTGGTTCCACATAGTGGGGAGAAATCTGGAAATCTGAAAGGTGGCTTTCTGAAAACAGATCATTAGCAAGAGAATTATAATCTTATTATTCATTCATTGCCCAATAAATGTTTATTGAACACCTACTGTCATTCAGGCTCTCTGCTGAGTAGCATTGGAGCGATAATTACGCTTGCTTTTGTTTGTTCTCAAATGGTTTTTATAGAGCTGAAATTCACATAACGTAAAATTAAGCAGTTTTGAGTGAACAGTTTAATGATGTTGTACAACCATTACCTCTTAGTTCTAAAATATGTTCACCCCTTATTTCTAAAATATGAAATCTGGGAGGTGGGAGGTGGGTTCAGGATGGGGAACACATAAACACCCATGGATGATTCATGTCAATGTACAGCAAAAACCACTACAAAATTGTAATGTAATTAGCATCCAATTAAAATAAATAAATAAAAATAAAATATGCAACCTCCTCTCCCTACCTCTGCTGCTGCTGCTGCTGCTAAGTCGCTTCAGTTGCGTCTGACTCTGTGTGACCCCATAGACGGCAGCCCACCAGGCTCCCCTGTCCCTGGGATTCTCCAGGCAAGAACACTACCTCTATTAACCACTAATCTGATTTCTGTGTATATAAATTTACCTATTTTGGACATTTCATATAAATTATGACCTTTTTCATCTAGCTTCTTTCACTTACCATAGTACTTTTGAGGTTTATCCACATTATGTCACATGTACCAGTATATCACTCCTTTTTCTGACTGAATAATATTCTACTGTGTATACATACCACAATTTGTTTATTCATTCACCTATGATAGACATTTGGGCTGTTTCTCGTTTTGGCTATTGTGACTAGTACTGCTATTGAACACACATGTATATCAAGCAGTTTTTAATATCTAGTAAATATGGCTCAAATATACAGTTTCTGGTCAGGACTCCTACAAATACTTTTGGAAGCAGTTAACTGTTTTCCTGAACTGGATTCAATCAAAGCCACTACAATGTCTACAGTGTCATCTAATCTCTGACTTCTCTCATTTCTTTGTTCCTAGTTTTACTACACAATAAATTGAGGAAAATATAGAGTATCTCCTAATCCTTGCTGTGTTCCTATAAATGTATAAGTATAAAACTAGAATCTAACAAATGTCCTTATAATCAAGGCCACATATAGTCATATAAGCAAGGAGCCATTTACATTAGAAAAAGAAAAGACCGTGTTTTACAAAATGTTTCCAACTGATCAATTACTGGGAAAGGGAGCAGGATGAAAGTGCCAGGCTGTTGTTATTCAGATCAATTAGGACAGCAAAGTTGTACTGTATATGTATTTTTCTTCTTTAAATTACAACTTGTGGGAACCATTTATTTTCTTCACTATACAATAATTTAATAGGGACTTGGACTGGGTTTATTTTTTACTTTTACTTTTGTTTTTCTGTCCAGAGGCCAAATGACAAAATAACTCAAACTACTGGTATAATTTTTTATTATAGCTTAATAAATACTTCATGACAACTCCTGGTCCTCAATATCTAAGACATTTGTAGTTTTATTCCAGTTTCTGTACTTACCAGTCTTAGTGATCCATATAATGTTTCCATTGATTTATTATTGGCTCAGTGTAACTTTGTAGGACCTACAATGCTTGGTGAAAACCAGTCCTTAACATTAACACACACTCAGTGTTCTCTTTCTTATTTTCTTCATCAGTCTAGATTTTGGGTTCATATCGTTCACCAATTTTGAACTATTTATTTTTAATATCTTTCTATAAGACCTGGCTTGGATTATGTATAGGCTTAGAATTGATATAAAGAAAATTTGCAGACTATATTAAGAAATTTTTGCCTTGATGAGTCCGACTCTTATTTTTCTAAAACAGAGAGAATTATTTCCAGTATGGTACATTAACTGCTCTGGCCAGAGCTAATTTTCTCCGTTCAATAATAAATACACACTCTTTACATGCACAAGATGCTGCAGCTGCCATTTATCCACTCAGTACAGAAAAAATAGTCAAGTTAGTTATTTGAATTGAGTTCTGTTAAAACTTTAGATCATATAGACAGAAACTAAATTCTATTTAATCTAGGTATTAAACAGAATCTGACTGGAGGTATGATTTAAGTTTATGGTAAATTACTGACCTACAACTTTATGAGATACTTGTGTTCCTGAGAAGCCATAACATATTATTTCTTAATTATTGATCTATATTGAAAAATTATAGGCTTCCGTGGTGGCTTAGTGGTAAAGAATCGGCCTGCCAAGCAGAAAATGTGTGTTCAGTCCCTGGATCAGGAAGGTCCCCTAGAGGAGGAAATGGCGACCCACTCCAGTATTCTTGCCTGGCAAATCACATGGATAGAGGGCTACAGTCATGGGGTCGCAAAGAGTCAGACACAACTTAGCGACTAAACAACAATTGCGAAGTTAAATTTTCACATTGAGTTTGTTTCCAAAGAAAGGTGCTAATATCTTAATAAAGCTTCCATTTACATAATTCTTTACTTTCCAAACATTTTTGCATCTATTATTTTACTCATGCAAGTTCTACTGTTTAATAATTATAACTGCTTTCATCTACACTTGTGAGTCAGATATCCTAAGGTCTTGGTGCTCTAAGTATGGTCTGAGAACCCAGCAACATCATCAGATGAGTTTGTGAGAAATGCAGGATCACCATCCTAGACCTACTGAATTACAATATTATTAAGAAATCCTGAGTGATTTGCCTTGAGTTTTTTGATATTAAATCTAGAGCTAGGACTCAGATATTCTACTAGTCTGCAGCTTAGAAGTTTATCATTTGACTATCCTAATTTATAATGAATAAGCAACATGAGTGTGAGAAAATGCTCTTCCAGTAAAAATTTATCTGGCATTTCTATTGTGTGCCTGATATAAGTTGTGAGTTACATCAAACAGTAAAACATTGTAGGAGCCAGAAAACAAGGCCTGGCTGCAGACAGATTTGATGGGTCTTAGGAGGACCATCTGTTTTCTTTGTTAGATTTTCACCATCAGTTTTATTAGCACTGAGAATGATATAACTTTGTTTTCTTTAACATACTAATAAAAGTGACAGGAATTAGCATTAAACCAGAAGTTTAAAAGGGATAAAATGCACACTAAGTTTAACAAACAGCTTTCAGTATACCCTACATATTAGCACTTTCCATGGACAGATTAATGCTTTTTGTAAAGATGATGCTTGTTTTCCTTAGTTTCTCATTGCCATGAGTAAAATATTAATAAAATCTACTTTTCTGAACAAAAATAATCTTCCCCTCTGTCTTACCAAGTATTTTTATAAGATCTTATCTCAGGAAAATGTCTTTTATATTGCAAATATAAAAAGTGGTTATATATTAATATGATAATAAATGGTAGTTGGGTTTGTTGCGGTTTGTCTATTAACTGGGATAGAATAGAACCTTTTAAAATAGCTCCCAATTTCACGAATTTATAAATGTACACAAGCTAGTCAGTAGTGGAAGGAGCCACACAGAGCGGAAAGATGAAAAGGTTGGGCGCAAACCTGGGGACCATATAAACAAGACATCAAACTTCTGTAATGCTTTACACTTGCAGGGTGTTTTCTCTTGTTTGTTTTTTATGGTACTGAGATCTCTGAGTTCATAGTGAAGACAGGGGAGACACAAGGGGCAGGAAAAGCCTGAGAGGTCAGATGCTTGAGTCCAGCCAAGGGATATGCTGCAAACTTGGAACAACCTTGGAATTCTGTCTAGGAGAGCTCTTTGGGATGATTGCCTGACTCTTAAGCTGTTTGAGCCAAGTTTGCACTCAGAGAGGAAAGGGCAGTTCTGGAGGCGCAGTCCTATAAGACTTTGATCTACCTGCTCAAGATGACTCTCAACTGGCTTAGGACAGTGAAATGCCCGAAGAGAATATGTTTTGGTTTGTTTTAAAAGAAAAATGAATATTTTTAAAGTCCTTCCAGGTCTCTTTTTCTGTTTCCTCCTAGTTCATCCTAGAAGGCCTTCCTGAAAAAAAGAACTTTAAGTACAGGAATGGATTACAAGGGAGGTTGTGAGATCATCATGACTAAGACATTTAAAAATAAAATAGCACTAAGGGCTTGGGATGATTAGCTAGACACTGTCTAAAGGCAGGACAATGGAAGAGAAATTTCTTTAGTATTTTAACTCAACAACTCACAGGCATAAACAAGACGTGTTAATAATTAGGCTTTAGTGTTGAGAGTTTCTAATCATTTCAGAATTTTGTAAAAGGATGTTTGAGATTTTGTGCTTTAAATAGTAGTTTGGCTTGCAAGACCTACAATGTAAGGATAGCAAATAAAACAATTATATTCATATATTCAAGGTGATGTTAGATATTATGTCTTTTTGGTGTCTTTTTAAAAATTCAGTTACTCTTTGTGTGTGCTTCTGTGGTGCTCCATATACATTGTTGATTATAAATTATATTTATATACAAAGCATAAACATCATATGATAAAGAAGGATGGAATGTTAATGAATCATCTCAATTATCAAATGAATTATTCTCAACTATTAAATGAGAAAAAATGTTTTAGCTTCTCTGTCATTAGAGTCTTTTCTTTCTTTTTGTTTCATGTTGTAGATGCTTTACCTATGAAGAGTGACTCAAGTTTCTCTTAAATTACAAAGTATGCAAATTTAGTGGACTTTGGTCAAGGCTGTTATATACATTTTATAAATGATCTATTTTTGATACTAAATGCAACTAATGGGAAATATTTTTAATATGTTTAGAATACTTTTATAGCATTTTAAGAATGTCCTGAAATTTATTCACCTTGATTTTTTAATTATATTAATTAAAACAGTAAATAACAATATACTATTAGTGATATTGTCCTTTTTACTAAATTAAGGTGTTCAATTTAAAAAGTAACTTCTTAAAAGATCTTATATGTCACATCTGCCTAAGCTTTGTAATATGTTTGATGTTTGGAAAATGGTATGAATTTTAGTGACTAAAAAATTAAAATGGGTGAGATGATTCCATTTTTAAATGAATAAGTAAATGTGGAGAATTCTGTTTGGGACTAATGTATAAATAAATCAATTTATCATTCCATGTACAACTATATAGCTATGTATACAGTATAAGGATTCTTAAAAATCAGTTTCAGTTTGCATATGATATTTCAACCCTTAACAGAGAATAAATTTTAGTTTTATAATACTAGAGTATGCATTTATTTAAAAAATTCATGTACAAGTGGACCCATGTAGTTCAGACCCATGTTGTTGAAGGGTCAACTGTATATACACAGTATAAATATATAATGTACATGCCCACAGATATACACACACCATACATATGCTAAAGAAGGAAAATTAATAAGACCATGAATCTTGGACTGTTCTTCATCATTGCCTCCTGTAAAATTGAATCTATTGATTCATTTTCTTTTTAAAAATATTTATTTATTTATTCTTTGACTGCACCAGTCTTAGCTGCAGCATGTAGAATCTTCGTTATGGTATGGGATATCTTCCACTGTGGCGTGGTGGCTCTTCCTTATCTCCATCAGGCTTCTGTCTGGTTGTGGCATGTGGGCTCAGTAGCTGCCCCACAGCGTCTTGGATCTTAATTCCCCAACCAGGGATCAAACCCACATTTCCTGTACTGGAAGGCTGATTCTTAACCACTGGACCACCAGGGAAGTCCCTGGTGGGGAAATAAACTGAGGGCTTATTTTAGAAATAAACTGAGGGCTTCCCTGGTGGCTCAGTGGTAAAGAATCTGCCTGCTAATGCAGGAGAGGTAGGTAAAGGGATTGGACCCCTGCTCCGGGAAGACTACATGTCTCGGAGCAACTGAGCCCACGCATCACAACTAGTGAGCCTGCGCTGTAGAGCCTGGGAGCCGCAGCTCCTGAAGCCCACGCTGGACCCAGTGCTCCTCAACAAGAAAAGCCACCGCAAGAAGCAGCCCGTGCACGGCAACTAGAGAGCAGCCCCCATTTGCCAAAACTAGAGAAAAGCCCCTGAAGCAACAGCCAAAAATAAATAAACGCATAAAATTAAAAATCACACCAAAAAGAAAAAGTAAAAGAAACTGAGCAGAACTATTTAATCCAAGGAAGTATGTACTGAGCATAGATCTATGATAGGTTTGTACAAATGATGGTAATTCATTACCGTATAAAGAAGCGTTTATTAAGGAAGGCTACCATGTGGGGAATGTCCAGCATTTGACTTGAAATCAAAAAGTGATTGTTTCGTACTTCAAAAGAGGTTCCAATTAGTGAATGTTTCGGGTGAACTTTCTTAGCTTATGTGACATTATCCATTTCTCAGATGTACTTCTGGAGGTGGTTATTTTATAGGTTTAGTTCTTATATTGATTTAGTTTTTATAAAATATGTTTTACATCACAAAATGAAAGGGAGGTTCAGCACATCATTTTTTAAAAGAAACTAAGATACACAAAAAAGTATCCATAATCCCCCCCATTTAGGTTTCACCCCATCCCTATCCTCCTCTTCCCACCGTTTATTAGCAGTTCAAGAGAAGCACACTGTTTACAATTTCGTACTACAAATTCTTTTCAATTTTCCCTTTCATCTGTTCAGTTCAGTTCAGTCGCTCAGTTGTGTTCGACTCTTTGTGATCCCATGAATCGCAGCACGCCAGGCCTCCCTGTTCATCACCATCTCTCAGAGTTCACTCAGACTCATGTCCATCAAGTCCATGATGCCATCCAGCCATCTCATCCTCGGTCATCCCCTTCTCCTGCCCCCAGTCCCTCCCAGCATCAGAGTCTTTTCCAATAAGTCAACTCTTCGCATGAGGTGGCCAAAGTACTGGAGTTTCAGCTTCAGCATCATTCTTTCCAAAGAAATCCCAGGGCAGATCTCCTTCAGAATGGACTGATTGGATCGCCTCGCAGTCCCTGGGACTCTCAAGAGTCTTCTCCAACACCACAGTTCAAAAGCATCAATTATTTGGCACTCAGCCTTCTTCACAGTCCATTTCTCGCATCCATTCATGACCACAGGAAAAACCATTGCCTTGACTAGACGGACCTTTGTTGGCAAAGTAATGTCTCTGCTTTTGAATATACTAGCTAGGTTGGTCATAACTTTTCTTCCAAGGAGTAAGTGTCTTCTAATTTCATGGCTGCAGTTACCATCTGCAGTGATTTTGGAACCCCAAAAATAAAGTCTGAAACTGTTTCCACAGTTTCCCCATCTATTTCCCATGAAGTGATGGGACCAGATGCCATGATCTTCGTTTTCTGAAAAGCCAACTTTTTCACTCTACTCTTTCATTTTCATCAAGAGGCTTTTTAGCTCCTCTTTACTTTCTGCCATAAGGGTGGTGTCATCTGCATATCTGAGGTGATTGATATTTCTGAGGTGATTGATATTTCTCGGGCAATCTTGATTCCAGCTTGTGTTTCTTCCAGTCCAGCGTTTCTCATGATGTACTCTGCATATAAGTTAAATAAGCAGGGTGACAATATACAGCCTTGACACACTCCTTTTCCTATTTGGAACCAGTCTGTTGTTCCATGTCCAGTTCTAACTGTTGCTTCCTGGCCTGCATACAGACTTCTCAAGAGGCAGCTTAGGTAGTCTGGGATTCCCATCTCTTTCAGAATTTTCCACAGTTTATTGTGATCCACATAGTCAAAGGCTTTGGCATAGTCAATAAAGCAGAAATAGATGTTTTTCTGGAACTCTCTTGCTTTTTCCACGATCCAGTGGATGTTGACATTTTGATCTCTGGTTCCTCTCCCTTTTCTAAAACCAGCTTGAACATCAGGGAGTTCACAGTTCACCTATTGCTGAAGCCTGGCTTGGAGAATTCTGAGCATTACTTTACTAGCATATGAGATGAGTGTAATTGTGCGGTAGTTTGAGCATTGTTTGGTATGGCCTTTCTTTGGAATTGGAATGAAAACTGACCTTTTCCAGTCCTGTGGCCACTGCTGAGTTTTCTAAATTTGCTGGCATATGGAGTGCAGCACTTTCACGGCATCATCTTTTAGGATTTGAAATAGCTCCCCTGGAATTCCATCACCTCCACTAGCTTTGTTTGTAGTGATGCTTTTTAAGGCCCACTTGACTTCACATTCCCTTTCATAGCTACTTTTTTTTTGCTTTTTAAAAATTTTTATTTTTACTTTATTTTGTTTTACAATACTGTATTGGTTTTGCCATACATTGACATGAATCAGCCACGGGTGTACATGAATTCCCAATCCTGAACCCCCCTCCCACCTCCCACCCCATATCATCTCTCTGGATCATCCCCATGCACCAGCCCCAAGCATCCTGTATCCTGTATCGAACATAGACTGGCGATTCGTTTCTTACCTAATAGTATACATGTTTCAATGCCATTCTCCCAAATCATCCCACCCTCTCCCTCTCCCAGAGTCTAGTAAAAGTCCGTTCTATACATCTGTGTCTCTTTTGCTGTCTCGCATACTGGGTTATCATTATCATCTTTCTAAATTCCATATATATGCATTAGTATACTGTATTGGTGTTTTTCTTTCTGGCTTACTTCACTCTGTATCATAGGCTCCAGTTTCATCCACCTCATTAGAACTGATTCAAATGCATTCTTTTAATGGCTAATACTCCACTGTGTATATGTACCACAACTTTCTTATCCATTCATCTGCTGATGGATATCTAGGTTGCTTCCATGTCCTGGCTATTATAAACAATGCTGCAATGAACATTGGGGTACACGTGTCTCTTTCAATTCTGGTTTCCTCGGTGTGTATGCCCAGCAGTGGGATTGCTGGGTCATAATGCAGTCCTATTTGCAATTTTTTAAGGAATCTCCACACTGTTCTTCATACTGGCTATACTAGTTTGCATTCTCACCAACAGTGTAAAAGGGTTCCCTTTTTTCCACATCCTCTCCAGCATTTATTGCTTGTAGTCTTTTGGATCGCAGCCATTCTGACTTGTGTGAAATGGTACCTCATTGTGGTTTTGATTTGCATTTCTCTGATAATGAGTGATGTTGAGCATCTTTTCATGTGTTTGTTAGCCATCCGTATGTCTTCTTTGGAGAAATGCCTATTTAGTTCTTTGGCCTATTTTTGGTTGGGTCATTTGTTTTTCTGGACTTGAGCTGCATAAGTTGCTTGTATATTTTTGAGATTAGTTGTTTGTCAGTTGCTTCACTTGCTATTGTTTTCTCCCATTCAGAAGGCTGTCTTTTCACCTTGCTTATAGTTTCCTTTGTTGTGCAGAAGATTTTAATTTTAATTAGATCCCATTTGTTTATTTTTGCTTTTATTTCCAGTATTCTGGGAGTTGGATCATAGAGGATCCTGCTGTGATTTATGTCGGAGAGTGTTTTGCCTATATTCTCCACTAGGAGTTTTATAGTTTCTGGTCTTACGTTTAGATCTTTAATCAATTTTGAGTTTATTTTTGTGTGTGGTGTTAGAAAGTGATCTAGTTTCATTCTTTTACAAGTGGTTGACCAGTTTTCCCAGCACCACTTGTTAAAGAGATTGTCTTTACTCCATTGTATATTCTTGCCTCCTTTATCGAAGATAAGGTGTCCATAGGTGTGTGGGTTTATCTCTGGGCTTTCTATTTTGTTCCATTGATCTATATGTCTGTCTTTGCGCCAGTGCCACACTGTCTTGATGACTGTGGCTTTGTAGTAGAGCCTGAAGTCAGGCAGGTTTTAATCAATCTGTTTATCTACACAGGTTGTACAAAATGGATCAGGGTAGCTGTATTAATCTGTAACATAGGTTTTCCCCTTATTTATATATCTGGATATATTTCCATATCATCATACATAGATTTCCTCACTTTCAATAACCATTGCATTTCAGGGTATGGGTATATCATAATCTATGTATGTATTTTCCATTGATATGTCAGTTTTAAAATATAGATGTTTTTCTTTTACTCTACTGAACATACTATTTCAGGGACTATCATTTTGTTTTATGTGATGGTATAACATGTATGAAAGATTTTTTTTCCATAGTTCTTGCTAAGGTCACCATAATCAGCATAATGTTGGAGCCAACAGGAAATTTCTTTTCCTTAGCACACTCTTGACCATCCTCTCTTGGAAGGACCAACTTTCCTTGGAAGCTTCTCTGCTTTTCTTCCTACCTCATATGTTGTTCCTTCTCAGTCTACTTCACCACCACTTCCTCAATGCAGCCTCCTCAAGCTTAGTCTAGGCACTCTTTCCTTTGCATGTTGCACTTTACCTCTAGACAACCTCATCAGTAACCAAGGCTTTAATTACCATGTATATAGAAATATACACATGTATACCATTGGAGAATCCCAGGGATGGGGGAGCCTGGTGGGCTGCTGTCTGTGGGGTCGCACAGAGACGGACACGACTGAAGTGACTTAGCAGTAACAGTATACCTCCATATTTGTATCTTCACCCTTGACTCTCTGGATCCCAGAACCATGTATATTGCAACATGTTTATTACTTTTTAGATTACTTTTGATTTATTTTTCTACTCCATACCTATATTCATGACCCTAGACCCATGAATCCTACTGCCACAAACCCATTTTTCTAAAACCAAACTCATGATTCCTTCCATTAGTGGGAGGATTACTGTCCTTCCCAGTAATTTCTATTTTATTGAATGCTACTGTCATCTACAAATTTGTACAATAGAAATAGCTGCTCATATATAGTTCATCACTGTGCTTGCTTAGTCACTCAATTGTGTCCAACTCTTTGCGACCCCATAGACTACAGCCCTCTAGGCTCCTCTCTCCATGAGGCTTCTCCAGGCAAGAATACTAGAGTGGGTTACCATGTTCTCCTCCAGGGGATCTTTCCAACCCAGGGATCAAACTCAGGTCTCCTGCATTGTGGGAAGATTCTTTACCATCTGAGCCACCAGAGAAGCCCAAATCATCACCAATCATGGTTTTATCCCTAAATGTTCCTTCAGTTCATCCAACTCTCCCTATCTCCACTGTCACCCAACTAATTTATGCTACCACCACCTCTTGTCATTGTAATATCTTCCTAATTGAGTTCTATCACCTACTCTTGCCCTACTCTAATCAAGTTTCCACCTATAACCAGACTGATCGCCTCATCACTTTCTGCCTTACGGCCACACGAGCCTTCTTTGAATACCTCCAATGTTCTCCTACATTCCCTCCATCTACATAACATCTTTATTTATTTAAGACTCCAGGAAAGTCACGCAAGTTTTCTGCTTCTAATGGAGCATTCTAGGGGTGAAAAATGATGGGACCAGATGCCATGATCTTCGTTTTCTGAATGTTGAGCTTTAAGCCAACTTTTTCACTCTCTTCTTTCACTTTGATCAAGAGGTTTTTAGTTCCTCTTCACTTTCTGCCATAAGGGTGGTGTCATCTGCACATCTGAGGTTATTGATATTTCTCCCAGCAATCTTGATTCCAGCTTGTGTTTCTTCCAGTCCAGCGTTTCTCATGATGTACTCTGCATAGAAGTTAAATAAGCACGGTGACAATATATAGCCTTGATGTACTCCTTTTCCTATTTGGAACCAGTCTGTTGTTCCATGTCCAGTTCTAACTGTTGTTTCCTGGCCTGCATACAGATTTCTCAAGAGGAAGGTCAGGTGGTCTGGTATTCCCATCTCTTTCAGAATTTTCCACAGTTTCTTGTGATCCACACAGTCAAAGGCTTTGGCATAGTCAATAAAGCAGAAATAGATGTTTTTCTGGAACTCTCTTGCTTTTTCCACGATCCAGCGGATGTTGGCAATTTGATCTCTGGTTCCTCTGCCTTTTCTAAAACCAGCTTGAACATCAAGAAGTTCACAGTTCACGTATTGCTGAAATCTGGCTTGGAGAATTCTGAGCAGTATTTTACTAGCATGTGAGATGACTGCAATTGTGCGGTAGTTTGAGCATTCTTTGGCATGGCCTTTCTTTGGGATTGGAATGAAAACTGACCTTTTCCAGTCCTGTGGCCACTGCTGAGTTTTCCAAATTTGCTGGCATATGGAGTGCAGCACTTTCACAGCATCATCTTTCAGGATTTGAAACAACTCCACTGGAATTCCATCACCTCCACTAGCTTTGTTCGTAGTGATGCTTTCTAAGGCCCACTTGATTTCACATTCCAGGATGTCTGGCTCTAGATGAGTGATCACACCATCGTGATTATCTGGGTCGTGAAGATCTTTTTGTACAGTTCTTCCGTGTATTCTTGCCACCTCTTCTTAATATATTCTGCTTCTGTTAGGTCCATACCATTTCTGTCCTTTATCAAGCCCATCTTTGCATGAAATTTTCCCTTGGTATTTCTAATTTTCTTGAAGAGATCTCTAGTTTTTCCCATTCTTTTGTTTTCCTCTATTTCTTTGCATCGATCACTGAAGAAGACTTTCTCATCTCTTCTTGCTATTTTTGGAACTCTGCATTCAGATGCTTATATCTTTCCTTTTCTCCTTTGCTTTTCACTTCTCTTCTTTTCACAGCTATTTGTAAGGCCTCCCCAGACAGCCATTTTGCAGAAATAGATGGGGAAACAGTGGAAACAGTGTCAGACTTTATTCTTTTGGGCTCCAAAATCACTGCAGATGGTGACTGCAGCCATGAAATTAAAAGATGCTTACTCCTTGGAAGGAAAGTTATGACCAACATAGATAGCATATTCAAAAGCAGAGACATTACTTTACCAACAAAGGTCCGTCTAGTCAAGGCTATGGTTTTTCCAGTAGTCATGTATGGATGTGAGAGTTGGACTGTGAAGAAGGGTGAGCGCCAAAGAATTGATGCTTTTGAAATGTGGTGTTGGAAAAGACTCTTGAGAGTCCCTTAGACTGCAAGGAGATCCAACCAGTCCATTCTGAAGGAGATCAGCCCTGGGATTTCTTTGGAAGGAATGATACTAAAGCAGAAACTCCAGTACTTTGGCCACCTCATGTTAAGAGTTGACTCATTGGAAAAGACTCTGATGCTGGGAGGGATTGGGGACAGGAGGAGAAGGGGATGACAGAGGATGAGATGGCTGGATGGCATCACCAACTCGATGGACATGAGTTTGAGTGAGCTCCGGGAGTTGGTGATGGACAGGGAGGCCTGGCGTGCTGCGATTCATGGGGTTGCAAAGAGCTGGACACGGCTGAGCAACTGAACTGTAGTGGCTGAGGGGTGAAAAGTGGGAGAAGACACCCCTCCCCCAAAAACACACACACACACACAAAACAAAAATAAACAGGAAAGATAGTGATAATTATTCATTTCTATGCTGAGAATAATTTGAAACTGATATAAGAGAGTGGGAAATAAAAGAGAGAGAGAATGACTAACTGAATCCTCCTTATTGGGTGGACAGGGAAAATCTCTCTAAAGTGGCCTCTCTTGAGGTTGAGATTTGAAATAAAAAGGTAGCCAACTATGCAGAGATCATGGGGAAGAGTATTTCAGGCAAAGGGATCAGAGACTGCACAGTCGACTGTTGGATCGACGTGGTAGGAGTGGACGTGGTGAAAAATGAACAGATTGAAGAAATTATTCTAATTCTGTTCTCTCTGTCTAGACCATTTCCCCTTCTCTTTTACCCAGTTACCTCCTATTGTCCTCTCTTTTCTCGAGTATACTCTATTCATTCTTTGATCTCCCTTCCTCGGGGAGACTTTTCTTCCCCTACAGACATGATCAGGTCCCCCATGTGTGTGCCTTACGTATACTTCCTTTGTAACATGCATCACAGTTGTGGCTTATTAATAGTAACATTCATCTCCTTGGTGATTTGATTAATTTTTCTGTCTCCTTCATGAATACTCGCTCCATGAGAGTCAGGTCTTGTCTGTTTTGCTCAATATGGTTTTCCTTGCTCCTGACATGGATGAGGCACTCAATAAGTATTTGTTGAAATGAGATTGTTGGGTCAAAGAGATGTACCTTTTCAATTTCAATAGATATTGCCAAGTTACTTTCCTCAAAATGCACACTGTTTGACATTTCCATTAATCTTACATGAAAGAACTCATTTCCCCTCATCTCCATCAGCCATGTATGTTAGCATATGTCAGCATAATTAAGCATTCCACTTAATTTCATTATTTTAATAAGTGACCAGTTGTGTCTGACTCCTTGTGACCCCATGGACTCTAGCCCGCCCAGGCTCCTCTATCCATGGGATTCTCCAGGCAAGATTCCTGGAGTGGGTTGCCAGTTCCTTCTCCAGAGGATCTCCCCGACCCAGGGACTGAATGGAAGTCTCCCATATTGCAGGCGGACGCTTCATCGACTGAGCCACCAGGATGCAGCAGTAGCCACCGAGTCCCTAGAGCCCCAGCCTAGTGATGGACTTAATATGAAGTTCCATTGGATTGGGGGCAGGGAACGGAGTGAGAGGGCGGAATGTTTGAGTTAGCCTAAGGACTGACACAAAGCTGAAAGGAATTATACAGACAGTGAAGTGGAATCTAACAGTGGCAAAGCCAGTGACTCATTCAGTTCAGTTCAGTTCAGTCGCTCAGTCTGACTCTTTGCAACCCCATGACTCGCAGCACGCCAGGCCTCCCTGTCCATCACCAACTCCCGGAGTTCACTCAGACTCACATCCATCAAGTCAGTGATGCCATCCAGCCATCTCATCCTCTGTCGTCCCCTTCTCCCCCTGCCCCCAATCCCTCCCAGCATCAGTCTTTTTCAGTGAGTCAGCTCTTCACATCAGGTGGCCAAAATATTGGAGTTTCAGGTTTAGCAACATTCCTTCCAATGAACACCCAGGACTGATCTCCTTTAGGATAGACTGGTTGTATCTCCTTGCAGTCCAAGGGACTCTCAAGAGTCTTCTCCAACACCACAGTTCAAAAGCATCAATTCTTTGGCTCTCAGCTTTCTTCACATTCCAACTCTTATATCCATATATGACCACAGGAAAAACCATAGCCTTGACTAGATGGACCTTTGTTGGCAAAGTAATGTCTCTGCTTTTGAATATGCTGTCTAGGTTGGTCATAACTTTCCTTCCCAGGAGTAAGCATCTTTTAATTTCATTCTGCACTGCCTATTGAGCCTAAGTTACTTAGATGTTTTCTCTCTCCTCCACTTTCATTATGTCCCATAGCAATATTATAACTAATTTCTGAGGATTTTGGATTAAGTAGCTTTCTGTGGGGACATATGAATGGGAATAAACAATTTCTTAAGGAACATTGTGTCCTAAAATACTGAAATGAGATGGAGCACTAAGGATTAGTCCATTATTTCCCCTTTGGGAAGGATTTAACCCTTCATTTCCTAGTGCAGCGTCCAGGCTGGTTTTCAGTGCTTCATTTGATATGGATTTTTTTTTCTTAGCAGAACATACCTCACTATTAAATAAGTCTCACTGCTAGGAAGTCAGATAGGCTCCCTACATTTTCCCATTTTGTTTCACCTCATTATTTGTAACTCCTGATAGTAAATAATTCCTCTCCCAGTATGGCACACTGAAATAAGCACCAATGTGTTTTTACAAAGCTCTGTATGATTTTCTATTGTATTCCAGCCCAGTATTTTACCTTCAAGCTCTCCTGGTTCCAATTACTACCCTGGATTTGAGTCAGCACAGTGAACTTGAGCACACTGTCTGTTCCACCTGGATGAATGTCTGTAAATGTAGCACCTTTAGAATAGGATAAAAAGTCCTTTGAATATTTTGGGGGTTATTGATGCTATAAATGAAGAGAAAAATCTGTATTTCATAAGATTGTTCTAGTGATCCTTTAAATATGCTTGCAATAAAAACAACAAACCTGAACAATAGTCAATCACCAGTGGCTTGCTTCACTATACTGCTTTTATTCATGAAGATAAATATAATCTTCCCATCATATCTTCTATTTAAATGAAGCCAGGGTAATATTCAGGGTATTTTGGTAGCAAAAGAATATCTCACATATGACAACTAGATTTTAAAGAAAGAATTAAGAGACAATACCTTCCTATGTGAAAAAAAATTCCTAAAACTGATAACTCATCATCAAGGCACAAAATCTGGTCGAATGCTGAACAATAGCTTGCTGCTGTCTAGGCAGTTTATTTGGCAATCTTATCACTACCTGCTGTGTGTGTTTGTGTCCAGGTGGCCAAAATGCTGAGCAAATCCTGGAATCACAGGTGGTACTGAGATGCTGATTCTGCCTGGGTGATTGTGGGTGGGCACCTACCTTCCCAGCAGTTAGGCCTTCTTAAGTTAGCCCTGGCAAGCCATAGGATGTGTGGGTGGTGATTGACAATGTTGATTTAGGGAGTCTCATATGGAAAACAAAGCAGCTGAATGATCAGATGTCTTCTTCCCCTGAATTGAGATGATGTTTCTTGAGGTGTGGTCTAAGGACCTCTTGAATTGGAATCCTTTGGGTATCTGTTTTAACTGCTTAATGGGTCCCACCCCTGACTTATTCAGTAAATCTCTGGTGATAGAATTGAGGACTGTAAATTTTTTTAAACAAGATATATTTTAAAATAAGCTCCCTGGGTGTGATTTTTCTGAGCCCTAAATTTGAGAAGTATTGATTCAATATTAGTGAAATGATACTTAACATATGCAAACATATTGCTTTATGGAATTTAGAGCTCAAAGGCCCATCTGTCCACTAGCGCAGCCACATGCAGGCAGTAACTGAGTGGCTAACCACACAGCTTTTTCTAACCCCTGGTGGTCTTTTCCAAACAGGGAATTCCCTCAGTACTCACATGCATACAATACAACTTATAGCAACCATCCAAACGCAGTTTTCCAAGGCAGTTCCAGTAGTCTGGACGTGCGTGCATGCTCAGTCACTCAGTCGTGTCCCACTCTTTGCAACCCCATGGACTGTAGTCCACCAGGCTCCTCTGTCCGTGGGACTTTTTAGGCAGAAATACTGGAGTAGATTGCCATTTCCTTTTCCAGGGGCTCTTCCTGACCCAGGGATCAAACTCAAGTCTCCTGCATCTCTTGCACTGGCAGGCAGATTCTTTACCACTGAGCCACCTGGGAAGTGTTAACAGTATGGACAGCTCCATACTATTTCATTCTTTTTCAATAAATGTAGCCTATCTATATGAATTAATATTTTATAATTCTGCAGCAGAGAAAATATTTTGATATTAAAGCATTTATTTGGGGGAAAAAAAAACCTCATGTACCCCTGCACTTTCCACATCATTCAAGCAGTACCAAGAATATTCTAGACGCACTCTCCTCCAGATTGAGGTGATATACAGAGAGAGGAATTAGTGAAATTCCAGCCTCTAAGCATTTAAGGAGACTTAAAAATTTTGTGACATAGGCACTAGTCTGAAATTAAAGCACTTTTGAGTTTCATGAAACAGAATCAGAAAGAAGTGTTGTCTTTGTGGAGTGCTTTTAATACTACGGACTTGATTTTGAAGATAAAGAGCCAAATTTGAGAGAAAATATTCTATATAAAAGGCCAGAGTAGTGAAGAAGGCATCATGATGGCAAGAATAATCTCTTCACAGATAGAAGAGGAACTTCATTTTTTTCCTGCTAGTGGTGAGAAAGAAGCTGAGTGAACATGACTAAGGTTTGCCATGGATTGTCTTTGAGAAAGGGCCTAAGGTCCTGGGCCAGGTTCTGAAGCATAGAGTGGGGGTGGTTGGCTAAAGAGAGGACCTCCGAATAAACTGAGCAAGCCTTGAATCTTGCAGCAGAAGGACTACTGGAGTACAGACTGGGAGTTGGTAAACCTCACCGCAGAGTCCCCTGTGCCACATGAATGGCAGAATAACTGTCAAAGTGGTTGTGCCAGAGGGTAATCAGCTGACTTAGTGATAGATCAACGACACAGAGTGACCTTGCTGTATCCAAAAGCCAGCATAGAAGGATTCCAGAGCCCTTTAGCCACTGAGGCCAATGAACAGATGTGTGAAATGAAGAACTCAAGAAAGGCCCACAGAGATAAGCACATCTTCATCCCCCAGGCCAAGATATTACATATGCAATACTTGTCTTGAGGTTTCAGGTCACCCTCAAGGAAAAGGAAATGGAATGCAAGAATTTCAAGATTGCCTGAATGTTTTCAGGCAAAAGACATGAAGTTTTAAACTGGAAGTCACTGAGTCAAGTAGTCAGTGAAACTACAAATTCAATACACCTTTATGAGACTTCAAAAGAGGAAATTCACAAATCAATAAAAGAATACTTTGTTAGACCACATGTTCTGACTTTCTTCAGCATAGAAAGTGTGGTCATCCTATTTAGACTAGGTTATGCTACCTCATGTCTTCCTAAAATTGTTCTCCAGGTATTCTAGGTTATGTAACTTTCAACTCTCCAACTGATTTAAGAGCCACATATCATCTATCCTCTCTCTTATACCTTCTGCATCTCTGAAAATAGAAAAGGATGGAATGAATGGATGAATTCATGAATGGTCTACTCAAATATCTATGGAATGCAAATTCCAATAAATTACCTGCTGAGGAGGCATAATAATATATAAAACAAGAAGAAAAATATATCTGGGACTTTTATCCCATAAAAACTTAATACCTCTAATATAGGTATTTATATAACATATCAGAACACCTTAACAGAAATCAGTTGAGTTCAGTTCAGTCACTCAATCATGTCTGACTCTTTGCAACTCCATGAACTGCAGCACGCCAGGCCTCCTTGTCCATCACCAACTCCTGCAGCCCACCCAAACTCATGTCCATTGAGTTGGTGATGCCATCCAGCCATCTCATCCTCTGTCGTCCCCTTCTCCTCCTGCCCCCAATCCCTCCCAGCATCAGGGTCTTTTCAAATGAGTCAACTTTTCTCATCAGGTGGCCAAAGTATTGGAGTTTCAGCTTCAACATCAGTCCTTCCAATGAACACCCAGGACTGACCTCCTTTAGAATGGACTGGCTGGATCTCCTCACAGTCCAAGGGACTCTTAAGAGTCTTCTCCAGAACCATAGTTCAAAAGCATCAGTTCTTCAGCACTTAGCTTTCTTTATGGTCCAACTCTCACATCCATACATGACTACTGGAAAAACCATAGCCTTGACTAGACGGACCTTTGTTGGCAAAGTAATGTCTCTGCTTTTGAATATGCTGTCTAGGCTGGTCAATAACTGTTCTTCAAAGGAGTAAGCGTCTTTTAGTTTCATGGCTGCAGTCACCAACTGCAGTGATTTTGGAGCCCCCAAAATAAGGTCAGCCACTGTTTCCATTGTTTGCCCATCTATTTGCCATGAAGTGATGGGACTGGATGCCATGATCTTCATTTTCTGAATGTTGAGCTTTAAGCCAACTATTTCACTCTCCTTTCACCTTCATCAAGAGGCTCTTTAGTTCTTCTTCACTTTCTGCCATAAAGGTGGTGTCATCTGCATATCTGAGGTTATTGATATTTTTCCTGGCAATCTTGATTCCAGCTTGTACTTCCTCCAGCCCAGCATTTCTCATGATGTACTCTGCATTTAAGTTAAATAAGCAAGGTGACAATAGACAGCCTTGACGTCCTCCTTTCCCTATTTGGAGCCAGTCTGTTGTTCCATGTCCAGTTCTAACTGTTGCTTCCTGGCCTGCATATAGGTTTCTCAAGAGGCAGATCAGATGGTCTGATATTCCCATCTCTTTCAGAACTTTCCACAGGTTATTGTGATCCACACAGTCCAAGGCTTTGGCACAGTCAATAAAGCAGAAATAGATGTTTTTCTGGAACTCTTTTGCTTTTTCAATGATCCAGCGGATGTTGGCAATTTGATCTCTGGTTCCTCTGCTTTTTCTAAAACCATCTTGAACATCTGGAATTTCACAGTTCTTGATCTCTGATTTACTTGGAAGAGTGTTTTCATTAGCATCTGTATCATGGATTCTTTTATTAGGCTCCTTAAAGTGTAGTTCAGTTCCCTCAAAATCTTATGAGTCCTTCCTTCATGTATTTTGGTGAAGTTCCTCTAAGTCAAAGGGAATTTGAGTGGCGTCATTCAGAGACACTCAAAATTATTTCTAGTCTTCACCATGAGTTGGTGGCTTTCTATTTCTTGGGATTCCTCTGTTGGTTCTATGTTCCCTTCACTGATCAACACAACAGCTCTTGCTTAGATTAGAGGTGCTGTGTGACTGAATGATTGAGGGCTGAGGGAGGCAGCACATGTGCAAATTTCATGATCCCAACTCCTCATTTTGCCTTTTAGGAGTCCAAACTGAGATGGCTGAGTTAAAACTATGTAAGAATGAAGGCACAGAGATAAACAGATGAAGATTAAAATGTCAGCTTTATAACCAAATGTCAGTTTTATTACTGATTTGCAACTCCACTTTAGATCTATAGCCAAAGCGATTTCCCACAACCCACATTTCGTAGAGGTTGAACTTTCCCCCTGCAGAAACCTGCCTGCTAAGCTTATCACATCATGGAGACAAACCAGAATGCAAGAGTCACATGGCCAGGCTGGCTTCTCTAGAAGTCCCAGAAGGAATAAACCTAGCACAGCCAAAAGTCACCAATGAGATAAGTCATTTCTTCCAGAGGTAGAGTAAGTGAGGAGGTGGGGGAGAGACTGAAAGTCCCCACTTCTACTCATCTCTTAATGGAGTTCGTGAGAACAGGGGAATGTGTGCTTTCCCTTATTGGGTACGTGGACATGTTCCCTCCCCCACAATGTAGGGAAGGAAGCCCAGAGCATTTGGAAATTCCCAACATTCACACCTCTCATTGCAAGGAGGTGGCTGGTAGCCTGCAGTGGCTTGCCAGACTTCCTGAATTAGACATACCTGTAAGTACCCCACCCACCTCTGCACCCTTTTTTATACTGCTTCAAAAATACCATCGTAGTTACCAAACAAAACCCATGTACATAAATGAGGTAGGAAGATTAGGATATAAACAACTTGGAATTTAGGCTTATGATCCAGAGCCTGACTATGCTCTTTAACTATGACCTAGTAATTCCACAATTTTTCCCTGAGACATTTCATTTGAAGGACTATCTGTCATTGTCCAGTACAAATGAAGCAGGAATAAGTATCATATATTTTCTATATAGACATATGAATATGTGGGTGTGAATATGAGTAATTGCCTGTTCATGGTAGAATATGTGATGTCTAAGCCTTCCTAACATAAATATTTCATTGGTTTCTGTTAGAGGTTTTGAAATGGGAGGTTTGGACCCTTGTGTGTTGCCACTAAACTCCCACTCACACCTAATTTGCACATTAAACATGTATGTGTGCTTCTTTATAGCTCTATAATTGTCACATTTACATAATATACGTGCTTAATAGACAAAGAGCTTATTTTCCTTTTAAATTAAAATTTCAAAACTACAAATCCATCTTTGGAGGCAAGAATTTTGTTAAAAGGATGCAATGATACTCATTAATACCAGGCCATGAAAGCCTGTTGTAGTTAAGGTGAGCAGGGGATTCTGGTGGTGGGCACAGGAAACTGTCATGTTCTTTACAAGCCACAGCGCTACCAACCACGGTGTTGCCTGACAAGCTGCCAGACCCTATTCTGGGTCTCCAGTGGTTACCCAACACTCCAGGAATGTTGTGCACATTAATTTCTAACAAACTTTTTCTTAAAGATCACATGAGCAAAACAGAATGTCTTTAGCATCCCATTGTATTTTATGTTGAATAAATGCTAATACATATTGAGTATTTTTCTAAGCACTTGACACACATTAGCTCATCCAGTCCTCCTCGAAAACTTGTAAGTGAGGAACTCCTATTAGCCCTGTTTAGAGAGGGGAAATTGAGGCAGAGGGAAGGTCTAAGGTCAACCAGATAAACTTGAACCCAGTCAGCAATGGTGTGAAAGCCCATGCACTCAGTCACTCCACTTTGCTCCCTCTGGCCGGAGTACATGGAACCTGATAGTATTCTGGTCCTAGCCATCAATCATGCTATTCACCTAACTAAAGCAAATTACTTCATCTTGCTAGACGTTAAAGTCACCTTCCTAAATAGATGATTGATTTATAGCTATTCTTTATTAGACATTCTAGTTTATTGGGTTTCCCCGGTGGATCAGCTATAAAGAATCCTCCTGCAATTTAGAGACACAGAAGACTGGGATCCATCCTCACATCAGGAAGATCCCCTGGAGGAGGAAATGGCAACCCACTCCAGTATTCTTGCCAGGAAAATCCTGTGGATGGAGGAGCCTGACAGGCTGTAGTCCATGGGGTAGAAAAGAGTTGGACACAACTGAGCAAATGAACACACAGTGGTAGAGTGAGAACAAGTGACTTATGAGCTTTTCAAAGCTTTAATCCTGATTTAGTATAGAACTTTAAATATCTGTGAGTCTTGTATTTTAAGATAAACGTTAACAATTGTAGAAAAATTGTCTTTTTATGCTATTCTAATTGTACCAAATAATATTTTAGGCAAACTGAATGAGTTGATCAATGTAACATGAAAAGGCTTTGATAGAGTAAGTTTCCAAACTTGAACATCTAAGTCCCTCAGGCGATTATTTAGCTTTGTGAATTGCTTCCTTCGTGTTCTATCGGATGCCTTCTTCTTAGTCTAGCTCCTGAAATGAATCCATCTACTCAGTTGTTTCCTGTGTCCAGACCTTAAAGTCTAGCCACCGTTATTAACACTAATTGGTAGGCTCAGCAGAGAGGCTGAGGGCTGAATGAGCACCAGGAACAAAAGCAGGTTCTCTCCTTAGAACTGTGTGAACGAAAAGGGTGGGAAAGGTCAGCCTGCCTGCTGCCTGCCCTGAATCCACTGTGGAAGAAAGGACTTCATCTGGCATACCTCCCAGCAAACCCAGTTTAAAAGAAATCTCCCAAGGCAGAAATGTCTTTTTGGATTTTATCAGATCATATAGATCCTAGTTATAGAGAAACACACAAAAATAAACTAATCTGTTCTACATCTCTGGGTCCAGACAAAACTATCTTAAGACAATGGCTTAATATGCTATGAATGTTGTTTGTGGAGCTCTGGGTCCTGAACCCTTTGCTCTGCTTGCAGCTTCCATTATTGTTGAACTCAGCCAGTGACTCACTCCAGGATCCTAGGTAGGTCTGGCGGTTATGGGTCTCTGGCGTTCTGTACCCATGGTGCAAAAGGACAGGCAGGGCAGGAGCAGGAGGACTCTCCAGATTTAATTAAACAGAGGAGAGGCTCTCAGGGAGCTTCTATGGGGAAAACATACACAACTTTCCTTTCACTGTAGCAGTGAACTGTGATGAATAGGTTTTCATTAAAGTACAAAGATGGCAGACATTTCTCTGGGGATTTCTGCTCAGATTTTTGGCTAATAGGAACGCATGATGTGAATTTAGGTAGAAGTAGAAAAGTAACTTATATGCAGAGTACATCATGAGAAACGCTGGACTGGAAGAAACACAAGCTGGAATCAAGATTGCCAGGAGAAATATCAATAACCTCAGATATGCAGATGACACCACCCTTATGGCAGAAAGTGAAGAGGAACTAAAAAGCTTCTTGATGAAAGTGAAAGAGGAGAGTAAAAAGTTGGCTTAAAGCTCAACATTCAGAAAATAAAGATCATAGCATCCAGTCCCATCACTTCATGGCAAACAGATGAGGAAAGAGGGGAAACAGTGTCAGACTTTATTTTTTGGGCTCCAAAATCACTTCAGATGGTGATTGCAGCCATGAAATTAAAAGACATTTACTCCTTGGAAGAAAAGTGATGACCAACCTAGATAGCATATTCAAAAGCAGACATTACTTTGCCGACTAAGGTCATCTAGTCAAGGCTATGGTTTTTCCTGTGGTCATGTATGGATGTGAGAGTTGGACTGTGAAGAAGGCTGAGAGCCAAAGAATTGATGCTTTTGAACTGTGGTGTTGGAGAAGACTCTTGAGAGTCCCTTGGACTGCAAGGAGATCCAACCAGTCCATTCTGAAGGAGATCAGCCCTGGGATTTCTTTGGAAGGAATGATGCTAAAGCAGAAACTCCAGTACTTTGGCCACCTCATGCAAAGAGTTGACTCATTGGAAAAGACTCTGATGCTGGGAGGGATTGAGGGCAGGAGGAGAAGGGGACGACAGAGGAGATCCAACCCCAATCCATTCTAAAGGAGATCAGCCCTGGGTGTTCTTTGGAAGGACTGATGCTAAAGCTGAAACTCCAGTACTCTGGCCACCTCATGCGAAGAGTTGACTCATTGGAAAAGACTCTGATGCTGGGAAGGATTGGGGGCAGGAGGAAAAGGGGACGACAGAGGATGAGATGGCTGGATGGCATCACTGACTCGATGGATGTGAGTCTGAGTGAACTCCGGGAGATGGTGATGGACAGGGAGGCCTGGCGTGCTGCGATTCATGGGGTCGCAAAGAGTCGGACACGACTGCGCAACTGAACTGAACTGAACTGAAACCTAGACTAATTTTCCAAGTCTAGATTCTCCTTTTTCTTTGTAATTGATCTGGCTCATCTTTCTTGATGCTTGGTTGAAATTTATCAGCCCCTTCCCCATACAGATTTCCTCCATTCCTACAATCATGGAGAAGTTCAAGGAAGAGTTGTGGCTTGGTTTATAGCTTCTCATGCCCTGACATGTTGACTCACTGCTGCTGCTCAACTAGAAAGACTCAGGCAAACTAAGATCTGTGTGAATGTTACAACTTTGAGGTTCTTCTAAAATGTATTTTATTTTTGTACCACGTTGTATAGAATCACTGTATGTCACTGGTTATCTTTTAATTGATTTGTACTGATGTCTGTAAACTCTTACATAATTACAGTACAAGGAATACACTTCTTCAGCTGCTCTTTAGTTCCTGGATAAAAAAAAGCACAAAGGAATTTTCTGGAAGTATTGGCAGATAAGCAGGTACACTAGTATTTATTCCTTTAAAACTATTTTTTTTTTAATGTAAGAATTTCATAGCCAGTCATAGACATTGCCAGAATCTTTGTTCGGCAAACTGACCCTAGAACCCTAATAATTTAATGAAAAAGGAGACGTGCTTCTAAAGCACATGTGTGGTGAGACTAACGTCCTAAGGAACTGTTGATTGTAGCAGATGAGCTTCACCTGTCAAAATGATAAACTCTAGAAAGCTTTTATTCCTCCTGAATCTCACAACAATTTGGCTTTCAGACATGTAGTGGAGAGTGTAGTCACCAAAGGCACAGAAATGAATGTTAACCCTGCAAGTGCTGGTATATTATTCAAGGTATACCAGCAGTGCCTTTCTTTTGAGAGGAAAGAAACAGCTTGAACCACACCTTTGCTCCTGTCATTTTGGTTGGAACTCATGTTTCTAAGGTTCTGATATAGCCATAGTGAAGTCGGGAGTCTTGGCCCACTATGATACTGCTGGCTGGGACAAACAGAGAAGACAAAGGAGCAAGAATCCTAGCCATCTGATTCAGCGCGGTGGTTAAGTCCTACTGACGCTTCATCCTTTCTCTACATGAGCGCTTCAAGAATAACAGCAAAGTAGACAGATGACTGTGAGGGCCTCTAAGTGAGACTTGTTCCTCACTGCTGAGGCATTCTACCCTGCTGCCTTGCTGAGGCCTGACTCAACCATTAGGCCCGCTACAAGCCCCCCAGGGTGCATTCACCGGGGCTGGTTCCCGGTCACTGCAGTCAGTAGGGTAACTAGGAGGCTGTTCAGAATGCGTGACCCTGAGTACCAGGAGGACATTAAAAATCTAGACCAGTGCTGGTCAGCAGAAATATAATGGGAGCCTCATGTATAATTTATAATTTTCTATATGTCATATTGCTGCTGCTGCTGCTAAGGCGCTTCAGTCGTGTCCGACTCTGTGTGACCCCACAGACAGCAGCCCACCAGGCTCCCCCCGTCCCTGGGATTCTCCAGGCAAGAACACTGGAGTGGGTTGCCATTTCCTTCTCCAATGCATGAAAATGAAAATGAAAGTGAAGTTGCTCAGTTGTGTCCAACCCTTAGCGACCCCATGGACTGCAGCCTACCAGGCTCCTTTGTTCATAGGATTTTCCAGGCAAGAGTACTGGAGTGAGGTGCCATTGCCTTCTCCAGATATCATATTAAAAACGTAAAAGAAACAGGTAAAATGAACTTTAATACTAGATTTTACTTAACATACCCAAGATCCTCTATACCTTATTCAAATTCACTGGTTTTTTTCACTATTAAAGTTTTTCTGGTATAAGATGCAGTCCAGAGTCTCCTTTAATTTGAAATAGCTCCATAATCTTTGGCTTTCCTGACCTTGACATTTCTGAGGAGTCCTGCTGCCCAGTTATTTTGCAAGCATCCTTTTACTTTGGTTTGTGTGATATTTCCCCATGATTAGATTTATGCTGTGTATTTGGGACTCAGTACTACAGAAGGGCTGTGGTGCCCTTGGCACATCCTATCAGAGGCATCCAATGTTGACTTGCCTCGTTATTGGTAATTTTAACTTTTTAAAAATTGAGATGTGCTTGACATATAACATTATATTAGTTTCAGGTATACAACATCCATCGCCACAGATACTTATAATTTTTTTTCCCTCAACATGTGGCTTGTGGGATCTCAGTTCCCCAACCAGGGACTGAACCTGGGCCATGGCAGTGAAAGCCCAGAATCCTCACCACTAAGCCACCAAAGTACTCCCTATAATTTTTTTTTCTTGTGATGAGAACTTTTAACATCTACTCTCTTAGCAATTTGTCTGTAGTCATCATGCTGTACATTATATCCCCAGGACTTACAACTGGAAGTTTGTACCTTTTCACCCCTTTTACCCATTTCACCTACTCCCATCTTCTGCCTTGATAATTTTAACTTTATTATTTGATTCAGGTGGTGTCTTTCAGGTTTCTTCACTGTAAAATTATTTATATTTACTAAATTACTAACTGATGGCAAGAACTTTGAGACTATGTAAGCATAAGATTTATTATAGTTTTGTACTCTAATTTTTATCATTCATTGATGATTCTTGCCTGAAACAATTATTACTGCAGTGTTTGCCAAACGGTGATTTTCTATTTTCACCCTCCTTCCACGTTTATTAGTTGGAATTCTGCATGTGGTTCAGGAGAACTCTCTTCCTCTTTTGTTTATTTGTATTAGTATGCACTAGAATTCTTCTTTTCAATGGGCTATAATTCATTGCTGGGGCTTCCCAGGTGGCACTAGTAGTAAAGAACCCACCTGCCGATACAGAAGACATGAGAGACACCAATGTGATCCCTCCATCGGGAATGCCAACCCACTTCAGTATTTTTGCCTGGAGAATCCCATGGTCAGAGGAGCCTGGCAGGCTACAGTCCATGCGGTCGCAGAGTCAGCCATGAGTGAAGTGACTGAGCATGCGCGCATACCGCGTTGCTAAGGTTATTTATTTTGTTGCTCAAATTAACACAGATTGGCCATTTGGAACCTCTTAGCGTTTGTCCTTGTGTCCCTTCAAGATGTGCTCATCCCTTTTTGGAGTCCTTCCTTTTCTTTTGGGACTACAAGATATCCCAGATTCATCTTGTACTTTCCTTGTCCAGACATGAGCCACTGATAAGGAACCTTGCTTCCTTTTAGTGGAGAATGTTATTTAAAAAATAACATCTGAACATTCAGTCAGTCAGTTCAGTCTCTCAGTCATATCTGACTCTGCGACCCCATTAATCGCAGCATGCCAGGCCTCCCTCTCCATCACCAACTCCCAGAGTTCACTCAGATTCACGTCCATCGAGTCAGTGATGCCATCCAGCCATCTCATCCTCTGTCGTCCCCTTCTCTTCCTGCCCCCAATCCCTCCCAGCATCAGAGTCTTTTCCAATAAGTCAGCTCTTCGCATGAGGTGGCCAAAGTATTGTAGTTTCAGCTTTAGCATCATTCCTTCCAAAGAAATCCCAGGGCTGATCTCCTTCAGAATGGACTGGTTGGATCTCCTTGCAGTCCAAGAGACTCTCAAGAGTTAGAGAAACACCACAGTTCAAAAGCATCAATTCTTTGGTGTTCAGCTTTCTTCACAGTGCAACTCTCACATCCATACATGACCACTGGAAAAACCATAGCCTTGACTAGATAGACCTTTGTTGGCAAAGGAATGTTTCCACTTTTCAATATGCTATCTAGGTTGGTCATCACTTTTCTTCCAAGGAGTAAGCGTCTTTTAATTTCATGGCTGCAGTCACCACCTGCAGTGATTTTGGAGCCCCCAAAATAAAGTCTGACACTGTTTCCACTGTTTCCCCATCTATCTCCCATGAAGTGATGGGACCAAATGCCATGATCTTTGTTTTCTGAATGTTGAGCTTTAAGCCAACATTTTCATTCTCCACTTTCATTTTCATCAAGAAGCTTTTTAGTTCCTCTTCACTTTCTGCCATAAGGGTGGTGTCATCTGATTATCTGAGCTTATTGATATGTCTCCAAGCAATCTTGATTCCAGCTTGTACTTCTTCCAGTCCAGCATTTCTCATGATGTCCTCTGCATATAAGTTAAATAAACAGGGTGACAATACACAGCCTTGATGTACTCCTTTTCCTATTTGGAACCAGTCTGTTGTTCCATGTCCAGTTCTAATTGCTGCTTCCTGGCCTGCATATAGGTTTCTGAAGAGGCAGGTCAGATGGTCTGGTATTCCCATCTCTTTCAGAATTTTCCAGTTTATTGTGATCCACACAGTCGAAGGCTTTGGCATAGTCAATAAAGCAGAAATAGATGTTTTTCTGGAACTCTTGCTTTTTCCACGATCCAGCAGATCTGAACATTAGATGTTATCCAACCTAACATTAGATGTTTGTTCTTTGCTATGAGGTGTTACTGTTCCCACGCCTCTCTATGAACAGAGCTAGGCTATATACATGTGTGTGTCTGTACATACACACAGACACACACATGCACACATGTGTATTTCATCTATGTTTCTATATATATATCTATATAAGTAGAAAACCATTAATTCACAACATTTTCTCCAGTTCCAATCCAAAACAGCATAGGGTTCAGTCATTTTTCTCCTTTTCAGTGAGACACCTGGCCCCAATTACTCCTTTGATCCATTCCTCTGAATGTAACCAATTTCCCATAAGTATCACCACCCATCCTTATATGGATGCTGACCTTACCAGGTTTGGGCTGTCAGTGTTATTCTGTGACCAGGTTGCCTTCCTCATCCTGCCTAGACTCTGACACTATATGCCAGCACACCAACCCTTTGCCCTTTTCTTGAGCCCACATCTGCATGGAAGCAAGTAAATACCTAAACATGACCAGGGTTCAGTTAGCAGGAAATCCAGGAAAGTGGATTTTGGTTAGGCAGCACCCACTGTTACAGCACCCAGTCCCATCTTGGTATTAGTAACCTAATTTTCCTTGGCGATACCAAACACTTTCTCAAACTATCCTTGTGATTTAAATGGGACAAGATCCACCCTTGGCTCCAGTAAAGGTTAACCACAAGGCAAGCACTTGAGCAATGTGGTTGGTTCAAGTATGGACACATGACCTAAGTCAGGTCATAGAGAGCCTTGCCTAAAAGTTCTGAAAGTATTATATAGAAATAGAATCTCTTTCTACTGATGTTGCCAAGTCTTGAACTGACAATAGTCATCTTTCCACCACATCTGAAAAATGAAGTCAACATAAAGAAAAACAGATTTATGACTTGGAGAGAGATTAAGATTCCATACATCATTGTTCAAGCATCTTGATCAAGCCATGCCTGAAGCTATAACTTCTAGGTTTATCTGCTATATGAGCCAATAAATTCCACTTTTTGCTTAAGCCTATTTGAGATGGGTTTCTGTCACTTGCAACCAAAAGTGTTCTCACTACAACAGCTGGAGCCTAGATAGTTTTTATATCCTCCCAACAGCTGGGGAAGGATTAACTACCATAATTCTTAGCCTAATATAGTGGGATGAAGTAAAAACAAAAACTTTGGACTTTAAATGAAAACTCTGTGGAGAAATTGGAGAGTCAATGATGGTTTAAAAAAATTTCTGTGGGTCCTAATATATTTTTAAAATTTATGCCAGACTTACTTAACCAGTCTTTTTCCTTTCCACATATACAAAATTTTGACAACAATACTAAAACTTTCAAATTTCAGATCAGGCAAGGAATTATAAGCATGTATTTTAAACCAGCTTCAGTTCCTCAAGAGAACAGCTAAGTTTATCCCTTATCTTCTTTTTCCTATACTGGACTGCTAGTCATCCTCTAACTGCAGCCAATAACAAACGCTGTTATTAGACTCTCGAACATATGGCATATATCACTTTAAAAAACAAACTCATACAAGGAGACTCAGAAGGCTGCATCTGGGCATCTCAAGAGAGTGGTTCCAAAGGGAAGCCGGAAGCCTAAAATGAACAGATGGGTGTTTTGGTCCAAAGACAATGATTTGGTTTTCTGTGTTTATTTTAGTCATCCATTCAGCATTGGGACAGAGGTCACTGTTCCAGTCAGGCAACATAGCATCTTGCCATTTGCAGAGAAAAGCCAGACAAGGAGGAGCAGAGTCAGCAGGACTCAACCGGCAACCATGACAGGAGAAGTGAGCAGCTTTCCCCACAGCTGTGCGTCTCATGTTGTCTCTGTAAACCTCAAACCTGGCCCTGGGAAAGCTGTCTTTAAGAAGACAGACTGCTCTTTTCCTTTGTCTCACCCGTGTTTCCTGGCCCATGTCTGCATCAGTTTTGCCCTCAGCTTGAGGTGGTAGTGGTGCAACCCTGCCATGTGGTGGAACCATTCAGTCACCACCAAACTGTCACTCAGATCCTGGCAGAAAAGACTTCACAGCCATAATCCTGTAATCTTTTCCTCCAACAAGGACTCCATTTCACTTGAAGAGGTTGAAATGAATGGCTTTTGTCATTTGGAATTTGAGCACATCTGGATGAATTTTTAGTTTAAAAAAAAAAATCAGGCCATAAAAAAGTCAACGATATTCCTGTTTTGAGGACAAATGTGATTTCATCATATCAAACACATGTTAGAAAGCTTGACTCTTATTTTTCCATCCTGCTGAAGGTGACAAAGATAGCTGAGCTACTTTGTACTCTGCTTCATGCTGATCAGATAAGGCAGGTGATGCAGACTCAGCTAGTTCTGGCTGCAAGGCATTTTAAAGATCCAACAGAAAGAAAGCAAATAAAGCTATAAAAGATCACTGGCAGTTTATTTTTAATTATCATAAATAGGATAACTTTAACAAATTTAGACCTTTTTTAAAAAACAGTCTCTCCAAACTTTCCTTCAGAGACTACAAACCCCAAGTCCAAACCCAGGGAAACTTACCCCTGAACCCCCAGATAAAAGAGAAACCTCACAACTGAAATTTTACTCACATTTCACAGTTCTAGAGTGATATGTCTAAGGAACAAATGGGCTTCATACCCCAGTGAGATCTTTGGTAGATAGAAAATATTCCTTGGTGGTTCAATCAATAAAGAATCTGCCTATAATGCAGGAGATCCAGGTACGATCCCTCAGGCAGGAAGATCCACTGGATAAGGAAATGGCAACCCACTCCTGCATTCTTGCCTGGAGAATTCCATATTCATGGGTTCCCAAAGAGTTAGACAAGACTGAGTGACTAACACTTTTGCTTTACTTTCACTTTTTCTCCATTAGTGCTTCTATAATCATTCACCAAATCTAATCAAGTTTACTTCCTATATGATTGTCATATTTATTCGTTCTTCTTCATTCCCATTTGTTCAAGGCCCTATCATTTCTCAACTGAGTAACTGAGTTTCTGTTTCTGTTTTGTTTCTGTTAAGACACTGAGAAAGTGTCTTCACTAATTTTCTTGCCCCAGTCTTCCACCCTGCCATGAGAATGATCTTTCTATTCCATGTTCTAAAGTGTCCTTCCTTTACTTAAAATTTATTTTTTATGTATTTTTGTGGTTGATTTACAATGTTGTGTTATTTCTGGTGATCAACAAAGTGATTCAGTTATACATCTATATACATTCTTCTTCACATTTTTTCCATTATGGTTTATCACAGGATATTGAGCAGAGTTTCCTGTGCTATACAATAGGACCTTGTTTTTTAAATCTGTTTTATATATAGTAGTTCAGTTCAGTCCCTCAGTTGTGTCCGACTCTTTGCGACCCCATGAATTGCAGCATGCCAGGCCTCCCTGTCCATCACCAACTCCCAGAGTTCACTCAAACTCATGTCCATCGAGTCTGTGATGCCATCCAGCTATCTCATCCTCTGTCGTCCCCTTCTCCTCCTGCCCCCAATCCCTCCCAGCATCAGAGTCTTTTCCAATGAGTCAACTCTTCCCATGAGGTGGCCAAAGTACTGGAGTTTCTGCTTTAGCATCATTCCTTCCAAAGCAAACCCAGGACTGATCTCCTTTAGAATGGACTGGTTGGATCTCCTTGCAGTCCAAGGGACTCTCAAGAGTCTTCTCCAACACCACAGTTCAAAAGCATCAATTCTTCGGCGCTCAGCCTTCTTCACAGTCCAAATCTCACATCCATACATGACCACAGGAAAAACCATAGCCTTGACTAGATGGACCTTTGTTGGCAAAGGAATGTTTCCGCTTTTGAATATGCTATCTAGGTTGGTCATAACTTTCCTTCCAAAGAGTAAGTGTCTTTTACTTTCATGGCTGTAGTCACCATCTGCAGTGATTTTGGAGCCCCCAAAATAAAGTCTGACAATGTTTCCCCATCTATTTCCCATGAAGTGATGGGACCAGATGCCATGATCTTCATTTTCTGAATGTTGAGCTTCAAGCCAACTTTTTCACTCTCCTCTTTCACTTTCATCAAGAGGCTTTTAGTTCCTCTTCCCTTTCTGCCATAAGGGTGGTGTCATCTGCATATCTGAGGTGACTGATATTTCTCCAGGCAATCTTGATTCCAGCTTGTGCTTCCTCCAGCCCAGCATTTCTCATGATGTCCTCTGCATATAAGTTAAATAAGCAGGGTGACGATAGACAGCCTTGATGTACTCCTTTTCCTATTTGGAGCCAGTCTGTTATTCCAAGTCCAGTTCTAACTGTTGCTTCCTGGCCTGCATATAGGTTTCTCAAGAGGCAGGTCAGGTGGTCTGGTATTTCCATCTCTTTCAGAATTTTCCACAGTTTATTGTGATCCACACAGTCCAAGGCTTTGGCATAGTCAATAAAGCAGAAATAGATGTTTTCTGGAACTCTCTTGCCTTTTGATGATCCAGCAGATGTTGGCAATTTGATCTCTGGTTCCTCTGCCTTTTCTAAAGCCAGCTTGAATCATGAACAAGTTCATGGTTCACGTACTGCTAAAGCCTGTGTTAATCCCAAACTCCCAATTCATCCCTCTGTACCTTTCCTGTTTGGTAACAAACAGAAGTTTGTTTTCTGTGTCTGTGAGCCTGTTTCTGTTTTGCAAGTAAATTCATTTCTATCATTTTTTTAGAGTCCACACATAAATGATATTATATAGTATTGTATTTGTCTTTGTCTTTCTGACTTACTTCACTTAGCATGATAATCTCCAGATCCATCAATGTTGCTGTTAATGGCAATATTTCATTCCTTTTATGACTGAGTAATATTCCACAGTGTATATATACTTATGTATACTACATTTACTTTATCCACTCATCTGTTGAAGGACACAGGTAGCTTCCATGTCTTGTAAATAGTTTCTTCTGCTTAAATTTGATTAATGGCTGCAAGTTGCCTCCGCTGCAGAACATATTCCTTTTAAATCTGGTCTTATTAATCTCTCTCACTATCCCTTACTTGAACCTCCAAGATACTGAATTACTCAGAAGCGCTCCACGCTCTCTAGTGAGCTTTGCTCTCACGTGAGCCTTTGCATTTGCAGCTTCCTCCACTAGGAATTCATTCTGCTGCTTTGTAGCTGGTTAAATAATTGCTTCTGGAATTTTGAAACTTAGCTCAAATGCCAGTGCTTCTCAGACATCTCTCCTGGATTCCCATCTGCTTCTGGGCAAGGAAGCTTTTCCTATTTGCTCCTATCTTTGCTGCTATCATAGCACTTAGTATCTTTTTCACTCACCTTGCTCATTAGCCTGGGAGAGTCTATTTTTTAATTCCTGTATCTCCATTACCTACCATGGTTCTTAGTTTATAGTTGGTGCTCAAAAACATTGGATGAATGAATGATGTGGAACATGGGGGTGTAGGGTATGGAGTTAGAGAAGGCGAGGTTCAGAAAAAGAAGGAGACCGGCACTTTACAGGAACAGATCACCTTTAATGAGGTGAGAAGTGGCAGCAGTCAGATGAGTGAGCTGCTGCACTAACCCTCAAAGAGAGTAAGTATATATAGGCATATATGTGGCAATCTATTGTCTTAAGCGGGGCTGTTCTTCTCCAAGGTTGTTCGGAGAGTGGAGTAGTTATCTCTCAAATGGCTGGGGCAAGGAATTCTGGAGATCGGCCAGAGGCTGGAGGGCTGGGAACTGGGCATAATCAACCTTAATGTCCATTTCTTTCTTTGAGTAAGAGAGTTCTTTGTTTTGCATAGAATGGTGGGGAGGACAGGAGGGGAGTTTTAACTCCAGGCTATTTTGAGCCAAGTAACTTTCCTTCACGGAGAATTGGTTTTAGTTATATTAATCATTTATGTTTGGTTGTTTTTAACTGGAGTGGTAGTCACCAGCGACCTTGCCCTAGGTCATCATGTAAATCTATTTAGTTGGATATTTTTGGTTAAGTTTCTAGAAGTTTTGAATGTGTATTGAATCTCTGCTTCAGTCAACTCTATCTGCACTAAGATATTCAACACAGAACACTGTAAGGCAAACACATAAATTCACCATATGGAGCCAATAAAAGGTGTTAAAAATAGGGGAAAGGTTACTGATAAAGTGTGACAAGGTTTTCAAACCGGGGCAATATTATCCATTTAAATTGCAGAAACCTTATTCATACTAACTGCACACAAAGGAATAAAAATGTGTTTGGAATATTCAGAAGATGGAAATAGTCCTTGTATTTCTGTACCTGAATCTTATCTTGCAGTACTTACTATAAAAATTCATGCCCTATCAACTTTGCCCCCCCAACTTTATATCCTAGTAAAACTGGTTTCCTTGCTATTTCCTAAATCTTTTATCTTTAGAGCAGGTTTCATGCCCTTACTTAGATATGCCCCTAATTTGAAATATTCCATCTTCTATCCTTTGTCTAATCAACTTGAGCTCTTTTATGTCCTTTATTCTCAAAATAAATCCTATCCTTCAAAGAAGCCTCCCCCAACTATTTGGCCCCTATGAATTGTACCGTTTCTGATTTTCCATAGCACTCAGGCCTGCAGGACTCCTGTTGTCCCTCACACACTCTGACTCTAGCAATCCTCGTAACCACTGGGATCTACAGTCCACTGACACCTTTCTACTGTCCCCACATCCCTCGTGTCTTCCCTCCGTACCTGGTATAGGTGACTTCCATGATCGATCATTATTATCGCTCCCTTGGGTATATTTCAACTCTTACAATACCTGCTGAGCAAAACCGCAGTCCAGGTATGGTTCTCTCTGCCTGTAGGGCAACTGCAGTCACGTAGCCGAGCATGGCTAGAAAATAGTCACCATGCTAACTGGTCTCATTTTGAATACATGAATACTAACTTGGATGAAGGCTTCCCAGAAGCTAGTGGTAAAGAACCTGCCTGCCAGTGTGGGGACATAAAGAGAGATGGGTTCCTTCCCTGGGTCGGGAAGATCCCCTGGAGGAGGGGCACAGCATCCCATACCAATATTCTTGCCAGGAAGTTCCCTTGGACACAGAAGCCTGGCAGATTACTGTCCATAGGGTCACAAAAAGTCGGGCACAACTAAGAGACTTAGCACAACCTTGAATGAGTTCTTGATGCTGTCTGGCAGTCTTTTTATTTTCCTCTATTCATTCCAATCCCAAAGAAAGGAAATGCCAAAGAACGCTCAAACTACCACACAATTGCACTCATCTCACACGCTACTAAAGTAATGATCAAAATTCTCCAAGCCAGGCTTCAGCAGTACGTGAACCATGAAATTCCAGATGTTCAAGCTGGCTTTAGAAAAGGCAGAGAAACCAGAGATCAAATTGCCAACATCTGCTGGATCATCGAAAAAGCAAGAGAGTTCCAGAAAAACATCTATTTCTGCTTTATTGACTATGCCAAAGCCTTGGACTGTGTGGATCACAATAAACTGTGGGAAATTCTGAGAGAGATGGGAATACCAGACCACCTGACCTGCCTCTTGAGAAACCTATATGCAGGCCAGGAAGCACAGTTAGAACTGGACATGGAACAACAGACTGGTTCCAAATAGGAAAAGGAGTACATCAAGGCTGTCTATTGTCACCCTGCTTATTTAACTTATATGCAGAGGACATCATGAGAAATGCTAGGCTGGAGGAAGCACAAGCTGGAATCAAGATTGCCTGGAGAAATATCAGTCACCTCAGATATGCAGATGACACCACCCTTATGGCAGAAAGGGAAGAGGAACTAAAAAGCCTCTTGATGAAAGTGAAAGAAGAGAGTGAAAAAGTTGGCTTGAAGCTCAACATTCAGAAAATGAAGATCATGGCATCTGGTCCCATCACTTCATGGGAAATAGATGGGGAAATATTATCAGATTTTATTTTTTGGGCTCCAAAATCACTGCAGATGGTGACTACAGCCATGAAAGTAAAAGACACTTACTCTTTGGAAGGAAAGTTATGACCAACCTAGATAGTATATTCAAAAGCAGAAACATTCCTTTGCCAACAAAGGTCCATCTAGTCAAGGCTATGGTTTTCCTGTGGTCATGTATGGATGTGAGATTTGGACTGTGAAGGAAAGCTGAGCGCCGAAGAATTGATGCTTTTGAACTGTGGTGTTGGAGAAGACTCTTGAGAGTCCCTTGGACTGCAAGGAGATCCAACCAGTCCATTCTAAAGGAGATCAGTCCTGGGTTTTCTTTGGAAGGAATGATGCTAAAGCAGAAACTCCAGTACTTTGGCCACCTTGTGCAAAGAGTTGACTCATTGGAAAAGACTCTGATGCTGGGAGGGATTAGGGGCAGGAGGAGAAAAGGACGACAGAGGATGAGATGGCTAGATGGCATCACTGACTGGATGGACATGAGTTTGAGTGAACTCTGGGAGCTGATGGACAGAGAGGCCTGGCATGCTGCAATTCATGGAGTTGCAAAGAGTTGGACACAACTGAGTGACTGAACTGAACTAACTGATTCCATTTACTCTCCCATTCTCCTGGACAAGGAGATCATGCTGTCACATGAGTATATATTGGTTTGTCCTCCATTTATTTGAGGAACTTGTGTTTGCAAGGCTGTATGTCACTTGATGGAAGGAGTCCATTGTCCAAGGCCCTTTTAGATCCTTTATAATCATAAGGACATGAGCAGTGTCCTGTCAAGGGGCCAAGGTCTTTGAACAGTTCCCTATCCCATCCTCAGGATATGCAAGGAGTTCTGAAAGCCGCAAAGTTCAGCCAATTGTAGAAGACCCAAAACCATTTGAAAGTGCTCTGTACAGAGAATATAACAGTGAGGGTGACAGGAGAGAACAAAATGAAAATCCTTTGTATTCACTGGAGGCAGTCAATCAAGGAGACAAAAAGCTAATTTTTGAGTTAGAGTGCTTGGGTTTAAATGCCAGTTCCAATATTAACCTGCTGTGTGGTATGAGCATATTATTAATTAATCTTTACATCTATTTCCTTGTTGGTAAATGAGACTTAAAGTAGTACCTAACACATAAAGTTTAGAAAGTTTCCAAGAGATAAAGCACGAGCACATGTAGCTAAAAGTCCAATAAATACTAGCTATTATTTTCAGGAAGCAGAGTGAGGCCGAAAAGGTTTACTTGAGCTTCTCCAGCTTAAAAAGGAAACATCAATTTTCTAATTCTTATTGCAATATTTTTAGAATATTGTGCAGCACTAAGTTTTGATCTTGAGACTCTGCTTAGTTAAGTTCTCCACTGCCAACTTTGTCACTCTCATCCTATTCATGAGCCTTTCAGTTAAAGAGGCTGCTGACCGTATCTGAGCTGAGTTAATTCATCATGATCAGACCTGGGTCTTTCAGCTGGCACCGCTGGCAGCTGGTCCAAGTAATAATAAAGTGTGCTGAAATGACTTGGATTTTGGAAAAGGATATAGGCAGTGGGCCCTGCTATGGCAGTGGTGGATATTCATAGAATCACCTTCACTTCACACTATGGCTCTTTATATTATAAATGTAAATACAATGTCTAAGGAGCCAAGAGACTTCTCTAGTGTGCAAGTCAAAACCCTGCGAAGGTGACATAGCTGGTGACCTGAGCCAAGAAGTACCTCATCGTTGTCTGGATTCAGCATAAGACGGTCATCTCTGTGAGTCTGACATGCCCTCCTCTAGCACCTAGCAACCTCTTGTTGAGTTTCATGCTGGGCACAAACGAGGATATAAACCAAATGTGAAATGTCATCTGCCTTCTAAAAGTTTACAGTCTGGTTGTGTAAGAGACCCTCAAGCACATGCATTCCAAGTTGGGGTCACGATGTGTAGTCAGGTGGTAGGCTGTGGGATAGTAAGTGCTCAGAGAAGAAGCAGTTAGGAGAGTCAGGAGCCCAAGAAGCTGGCCTGGTTAGTTGATGGGTTCATTCACTTCCCTGTGTTCTCTGAGTCCTGCCAGAGTGCTCACGAGTGTGTGTGCCCGAGTGTGACAGGTGGATTCTGGGCAACGCCTCCTCCATGATAGTGCTGTGCCTCTGACTTGGAGTTTGGGTGTGAATTTAAGTGTTTGATCTAGAGATATAATTTTCTGGTAAACACTTGTAGGTAGTTTTCTGCCTTCAAAAAGTAATCTCTCAAGTGTTCATCAATATCAGGTGTATACAAAGTTCTTACCATTTTCCTCAATACCAGGCGCATGTACAAAGGCTTGACTACCCCCTTATGTGTCCCAGGGAAAACATATGGATAATTTTTTTCATCTATTTGAGCACAAACTACAGTCCCAACACTATAAAAAATGTACAGAGAACTGTTGGGCAAGATGAAGAAAGTGAGGTAAGGACCCAGGACACACCCACACTTCCGTTGGCTGCGTTTCTCTGCTGCTGTCCTTAGAGCTGGCTTGAATGGGGTGAATAGTCTTCTGCCATGTCAAAGTCCCCCAAATCCTACCTATGAGGAAAGTGATGGAGTAAGTCATAGCTTAGGTGGTAACCGGGTTGAGAGATCTGCTTCTTTAAATCATTCATTCTTTATTCCATTCAGTCATTGACTGTAGCCTCTTTAATGTTTAAATGATATATTTGTTTGGACAGAGAACGAAGGAAAGAGTGACATCAATAATTAAAAATGGATTTTAGGGAGAGGCAGTGAGTGATGAGACACATTGTCCTTCTAACAGCTTTCTTACAAAAACATGCCTGGGCTGGAAGCTTCTGACTGAAGTCACTTATTTCAGGAGGTTTTTTTCCCCTCCCTATAGCTCTGCCAGGATCTGATGTAAACCCATCCACACTAGATTTTATCAGATCTCTTAAAAAAAAAAAAAACCTTCCTCTGCTCAATCAAAGCTTTCCTAGACTTAAATATTGGATGAAGGAAAAGTCAAGGATCTAATTAGCATCATTATATTTTGGCAAAAATCTGAGATCTGTATCTGGTTTGAATTAATTTGTTAATGATTGTCACTTAACACTTACTTGTCAAAGTCAAGTCCCAGCAGTTACTAGTCCTGGTTGCCACCAAACGCAGACAGTGATAATACTAGCTGATGTTTTTTTATTATATGCCGGTCACTTGCTGACCTAGAAACTCTAATTTGCCTTGCTATTGATCTAAGTGAATGACAGCTTTTCAACTACAGTTGAATTGGGACTGGTTGTGTATCAACTAATCAAAGAGAGTTGATTAAGTAGAAAACCATCAAAAAATGATGCATATATTTTGTTTTAACTTAAACATAGAAATTATGTTCATCTGAAATGGCAACCCACTCCAGTGTTCTTGCCTGGAGAATCCCAGGGACAGCGGAGCCTGGTGGGCTGCCATCTATGGGGGTCGCAGAGAGTTGGACACAACTGAAGCGACTTAGCAGCAGCAGCAGCCAATCTTTTGATGTTTAGCCAATATCTTTCCTTTTAGTATAGCTCTGCTGACTGAAATTCTTGAGGAGGTGGCTTGTTTGTTTTTGGTTTGTTTGCCTTTTATAATTAATGGTCAACAGTTTCCATGTTTAGTTTCTTTAAAGAGCAGCAGGAACTTCAATACATTTTGGAAGCATCTCAAATGCATAATCTTTCTACATTTTCAAGATTATTCCCCCAATCTTTTACAGCCATTGAATATAAAAGTATTCGTAAAGCTTGTTTTTATTGTTATCATGACAAAGACATGTGGCTAAGACTTCTCCTCACTGCTTCCAAGTAGACCAGGGGTTTGACTCTGCTTTCAGTTTTAGTGTTGCCAAATTCAATAATGTTTTGGCCCACAAACTAGTTGAGCAGGAAAGAGCTTCCAAAAAAATCCAAGAGTCATCACATGTCAAACATCCGTGTGTTTAATTCCAAGGAACATCTGGATGTATGAATCAGGATTGTTTCCCCAAAAGTCTTCATTCAACCAACATGTATTTAAGTGCCTTCTATATGACAGGCACTTTAAGAAGCCCACAAGACTTATAAATTGCTTCTTAAGTGAATTTATGGGATTTCAAATTTTGGACACCAGAAACAAAGATGTGGAGTGCCATCAATTATACTTGGTTGCAGAGTATGCTTAAGTAAACAAGTCCCCAAGTTATTGCCCTTAGGAACAATTTAAATTTGCCCCATAGTCATCTTGGTTCAGTGTTTTATAAACATAATCCTTAGGCTTTTCATTATGTCCTAAAATTAGCTTCAGCACCTGGGCTGTTCATGAAGCCACAAATGAATTTCTAAAATACTCTTTGAAAATCAGCATTGGGCATTAGGTCTACAAAACAGTCTTGAATTGTTTCCTAAATAGTTACTGAAAGTTGTGTTCTTTATTTTCTTTGGGTCTTATAGATTAGATCACTGTTGCCCCCAAACATTCTGCACTGATGGAAATGTTTATTTTGAGCTATCTATTCTATTGAGCCACTAGTTACTACTGAGTTTTTTAACTGTACCTGGAGTGACTAAATTTTACTTTTATTTACTTTATTTATTTTCATTTAAATTTTAAATAGCCACGTATGACTAGGAACTATCATATTGGACAGCACAGTCCAGGATATTAGTAATTACCCCTCTCAGGAGTACTCAGCCACCCTACCAACAACACAGTTTAATTCTGAGTAAATATTTTGTTCAGAGGATGCTGAGCTTTTGTAATTATTTTTCTGAAGTTTCTTAGGAACTTGGTTAGAGTAATAAGAACTTCTGTTGAGTTAATTTGATTGGACTCCACGAGCATTTATTGGCCACTTCCTGAATACCGGACTCCATGCTAGTAAAATGGTCTTTGACTGGGGAAGCCCCCAAAACTAGCCTAAGAGAAGCAAATAGACAGGTAATTTCAGTTCAGTGTGGAGAAACAGTAGAAGGAACATGGGAAAAGCACCTCACCAAGGGCTTCTGGTCAATCCTGACCTGAGTCTTGAAGGCTTGGTATGAACAGGTCAGGCAACGGGATGAGGGGTAAATATGGAAGAAGAAGTGTATTTAAGGCAAAGATTAGTGCATGGGCAAAGCCAAAAGATCAAGACTATATACTTTACTGCTTGAAGGAAAAGGGCAAGACAAAGAATGCAGGAGATGAGACTGGAAGTGTAGGTGGGTGCCCAGATTAAAGGGGCTGATTCAGACAGATAGATGATGTATAAAAATTGCACTGCTCGTTAATTCCTTGGGATTTTGAAAGTTTCAATACTTTTGTGATGGACTCTGGCAGGAGAATGGGGTCTGGCAATTCATGCTACTGCTGCTGCTAAGTCGCTTCAGTCATGTCTGACTCTTTGTGGCCTCATAGACAGCAGCCCACCAGGCTCCCCCGTCCCTGGGATTCTCCAGGCAAGAACACTGGAGTGGGTTGCCATTTCCTCTCCAATTCATAAAAGTGAAAAGTGAAAGGAAGTCGCTCAGTCATGTCCAAATCTTCACGATCCCATGGACTGCAGCCTACCAGGCTCCTCCATCCATGGGATTTTCCAGGCAAGAGTACTGGGTGGAGTGCCATTGCCTTCTCCACTGGCAATTCATAGGCAATTGGAATTCTTGAAACGTTTCCTTTTAGGAATTGTCTCTGTTTTCCTCTCAAAGTGTCTGACTTGTGATTAGGTTTAAACCACTGGTGCTCTTTCACTTGCATGTTTCTTCAATTAATTGGAGTTTTTTCAATTAGTGAGGACTCCTTCTGAATGTGATCTCTTTGAGGGCAGAAACCACGTTTCATCTCTTTTACCTCCAAGTGTGGAATCCAGCATATAAAGGGGTTCAAATAATGTTTGTTGAAAAAAATGAATAAATAAGTGAAAGAATGCCAGGCTGGTGATAGATGTTACACCTATGAGTTCAGTATGATGGTTTCTATTGGCAAGCTCATGGTCCAACTAGAAAATCAGACACATCCTATCTAATAGAAAACTGCATTTCCCAGAGTGTGTTTCATGGAACTCTTTTCTCGAGAGAAGACAGTCTATGGTCAAATCGTGGAAAGTGATGTATAACATACCCCTTCTCTTGAAGATTTAAAATTCACTCTAGGATACTAAAATCCCTGATAAGTCACCTCTATTTAGCCTATCATTTGCCAGACTAATTTGGTCTGTTCTGTTTGCACAACTTTCACTAACATGTCATGGAGCTAATGTTTTGAAGAGTACATTTTGGGCATCTCATAAAAGTGATAAACACTTTTCTACCATAGAGATAGAAATTTAGTATGGCTATAGTAAATAATTATTATAATTTGAATGCAATGTATATTTAACATTCAAAATATATTGTTATTCACTGTGTTAACAAACCCCAAAAAGATCATCTCAATATATATAGAACAAGCATTTGACAAGGACATCCACACTCAGGCTCAGTATCAAACTGCCGAGAACTAAAGAGAAAACAAAGTCCAAAATCTTCCGGGATCTGGTGGGGTATAGGACTACAGAATTTTTATATTCTTCTAACCTAGAAGGAAAAATGTAAAAGCATAATGCTTTGGAAACCTGTACATAATTTTCCTTCCTAGCTTTTGCTATGGTTTCTAGGTATATGAGAGACATTCAGTTCAGTTCCGTCACTCAGTCATGTCCAACTCTTGGCGATGCTATGAATCACAGCATGCCAGGCCTCCCTGTCCATCACCAACTCCCAGAGTTTACTGAAACTCATGTCCATCAAGTCGTTGATGCCATCCAGCCATCTCATCCTCTGTCGTCCCCTTCTCCTCCTGTCCCCAATCCCTCCCAGCATCAAGGTCTTTTCCAATGAGTCAACTCTTCACACGAGGTGGCCAAAGTACTGGAGTTTCCACTTTAGCATCAGTCCTTCCAATGAACACCCAGGACTGATCTCCTTTAGGATGGACTGGTTGGATCTCCTTGCAGTCCAAGGGACTCTCAAGAGTCTTCTTCAACACCACAGTTCAAAAGCATCTTCAGCGCTCAGCTTTTTTCATAGTCCAACTCTCACATCCAAACATGACCACTGGAAAAACCGTAGCCTTGACTAGACAGACCTTTGTTGGCCAAGTAATATCTCTGCTTTTTAATATACTATCTAGGTTGGTCATAACTTTCCTTCCAAGGAGTAAGCATCATTAATCAATGTTAATCACAAAAGTAGATTAGGTTCATAACTGTTCATCATAGGTGAGCATTTGTTTAGAAGTAGAAGTCTATCTAAATAAAGTGTACAATTTACAGGATCTTAGTTCCCCAAAGCAGGGATCAAACCCAAGTCCTAACAATAAAAACCCTGTTCTAACCACCAGACAGCCAGGAAATTCCCCAAATGAGGCAAATTCTTGAAGTCTCTCTAGTCATCTGTGCTTACCAGGGTGGGGATCAAAGACTATGGAACAGAGCTGAATCCACTGCATTACATAACCCAGTAGATACAAAATAGCTTTTGAAACAGACCTACTTCCTGGTAGTACTTGTTATCATCCTATTTCAGGCCACATGAATTTCTACTACTGAAATATGAGCCAGAAAAGCAGGTTTTCAAAAATAAAGTGACACCACCATGCTGGAGGCCATAATTACCAATTGCTTAACATGTATTGTGTAGGTGGGAACTGCTTTAAAGAGAATATTACAAATGCTGAATCTTTTCTTTTATCCCATTCATCACTGGCAACAGACAGATTTCATCACATGGGGGAAATTCTTCTTCTGTAACATATTCTGGCTTTATCGATATCAGATCGTCAAAGGCTTTCCCTTCCTCTAGCCTTGGGCTGGGGTTCCTTCAGCTCTGAGATGTTTGATTGTGAATATTTTTTTTCCAAATTCTATCACTAATTCTGTTTTTTTTTCTGTGAGCAAGGTGAGGCTTCCTTGAACTGACTTTTTTGGCTGTTGACTATGCTTTCAGTTTTTACTTCATTTATCTGTGAAACATGGACTGTGTACTTGACCTCCCATGCTTCATAGCTTGTGATGATGATAGTAATACCATGCATTTTATATAGAGCATTTATTCATGTGATATTTATTGTTTCCATACCTTTTCTACTGGAACTTTTGTAATTTGTCCAAAATAACACTTCAAGTCAATGGAAGAGCCAAAATATGAACTAGGATTTCTTCATTTTCACAGATTTGCTCTCATTGCAATTCTAACTTTCAAGACATTGTGAATAGGAATACAGGAGAAAAAAGGAGGCAGCTTAGTGGATTGAAGTTTTTCTTGGGACAAAGAAATGTCTAGTGAAGAGAAATACAAGGTCCTGCCCACTCTCCAGCTCCATCTCCTGTGTTCTCCTCAGTTACTTTCTCTCCTCCAGCTTCAGTGTGTGTGTGTGTGCTAAGTTGCTTCAGTCATGTCCAACTCTTTTGTGGCCCCGTGGACTGTAGCCTTCCAGGTTCCTCTGTCCTTGGGATTCTCAGAGCCTGAGACAAATGCTTTGTAACGAGTGAGGACAGGGGAGTAAAGAGAGAAGGGGAGCCAACACACGCTGCATGACTGAGTGACCACCACTGTGGGCAATGAGCTGACGAATCACGCAGGACCTTCTGGGAATCTTAGGAACTGCATCTCAAGAACAGTTTGGCCATGTATCCACTGGCTCCTGTAGAGCATTTGCTTGAAAGAGGTTTGGCTGGCAGCTCAGTGCTATGAGGTTTAAAGGTCTCTAACAATACTCTTATTTTTAACATAGTACAATCTTGAAAACAGGCAAGGGTGCTCATCACTGGAGTCTCCTACACCTTTAGGTCTCTAAGCTATTAATAAAGCTCTAGCAAATGGGTAGAATCAAGAAAACTTCAACCTCCACAATCCTTTTAATTACCATAGCCACATAGTACTCAAGTGTTACACATAATCCAATGCTGCTTCTTCCATCTTTATTTCATCCTAATTGCAGTCTTGGTGATTGTGATGCTACTGCATGCCAAAGTTCATCAACAGACTGCCAGCAAAAGGGTGCCAATTGTCATCCTATTGGTAAGTGATCTAGTTCCAAATTTCCATTCTGAGAGTATACTTTCTAGAGCCATACTTGATCTCAGTGGTCTTATTTTTGGTTCTGCCCAAAGCAGAGTCTAAAATAAAAACCTCTATATGAACAAGAAGCAATGGGGTGCTGGTGATTTAGTCACTATGTCATGTGGTCATGGTGTCTTGAGACACCATGGACTGTAGTCTGCCAGGCTCCTCTGTCCATGGGATTCTCCAGGTACTGGATTGGGTTGCCATTTTATTCTCCAGGGGATTTTCCTGACCCAGGAATTGAACCCAGGTCCCCTGCATTGCAGGCAAATTCTTTACCAGCTGAGCTATGAGGGAAGCCCTAAGGATCCTGAAGTGGGTTGCCACGCCCTCCTCCGGGGGATCTTTTCAACCCAGGGATCAAACCCAGGTCTCCCACATTGCAGGCAGATTCTTTACCACCTGAGCCACCTGGGAAGCAAATATCCCATATACCTGACTGATTTTCACAGAATGCTTTAATTGATTTTTGCTAAAATCTTATAACCATAGCCAACCTATGTTTGAGGCTGACAAAAAGTACAGTTGCAATATGGAAACTGATTCATTTACACTAACAAGGATGAAAGTAAAACTAGAAAGATGTATGCCAACTTTTCTCATTCATAAATTATGTAGTGACTTTTTGCTGAATTGCATGATACATAATTTAGAACTACAATTTTGTGTGTGTCATTCATGATAGAAACATGACCCACTTCTAAGTTTAGCCTACATTACTAACATCTTCTCCATAATTTTCTAAAGTCTAAATAATCAACAGGACAATCAAATCCTAATTTGTAGCTTTTGCCTGTTTCTGTGATATAGATACTTCCTTATGGCTGATATCAAGCTATTATTAACAACATAATGTCATTGAATGATGTACCCATGGGAAGAAATCCAGTATAACATATCTTGTAGTATTTCCATCAAACAAGTGGATGATGTAAATAACCTTGAGAGCACAGATATTAATAATAATAAAATAGAGTAAAATAGGAAATGATAAATTTTGAATAGTTATTACCTTTGTTATTAATGTAATTTATGTTTATATAATTTAATTTTAAATAATGTCTCTATTTAACTACCAAAAGGCAAAATATCTGAAATTTAATGATGTAGAAGACAGTACAGGTCATCACTAAGGGGAGGTGAATCATGGAATGAGGAAGAGACAAAGTAAGAATGTGTTATGGCATTGGCTACTGTTTCAAATGACTGGATGGCCAATCTCACAGGAGCTTTTAGGAGCCTTATGAAACGTGTTTTAAGCTATTAGAAAGGTGGAGGCACGTGAGAAGTGACTCCCACATAATCTTAATTCTGCCACACTCTGGGTTGCATCTCTATGAGTGCTGAGTGGATTCCCAAAGTCAGACCACACCAAGTGGTCAAAGACGCTTCAGGGCAGGAGCCTGGATGCCAGCAGCATGGGTCTGGGTGAGGGGCAGTTGGGTTGGACTCATGTGGAACTGATTACCACAGCAGTCACTGGACTAGGAAGGTGGGACAGATGGATTTGAAGTGCAAGCAAGTAGTACCTGATAAAGCCCTCATTCACTGTCCGATAGCACCAGGTGTTTTTTTTTTTTTTAATGTATTCACATATGTCAGTACTTTTTCTAACAACCATTCTTCTACTTGGCTGCAAGTTCTGTGATATCAGTATGATTTTTCTCTGCCTTCTGCTGTCTCAGGGCCTGGTACTTGTATTTTGTCCATAAAAGATGATCGTTATATTTGTTGACCAGATAAATACTTAAACAGAGGATGACAGGCATTCTCCAGTCATTCTCTAACCTCCTCTCCCTCCCCAAACTACCCTCCACCCTGAGAAACAACAGCAAAGAAATCAAAGTGTTTGTATATGCTGGGGGTAGAGGAAAGGTGCGAAAACATCTTTTTTTTCTTTTCTCCGTCTCTGTTCTGGCACTCCTCACATCAGGGTCCTCCCATTAATTGGAAAGCAATTAATCTTCCTTTCCCTAGTTGGCTCTTTTCCACTGTTCCACATCCAGGGCCACCAGCACGCTCTGCCCAACAGTGGTTGACTTGCTTCCTGACCCTCTTTCTAGAAGCACAGAAATGCTGCCAAAGGATTGACATTCCCTCCTTTTCCTTTCCTTCTCTTTCTCACTAGTCTCTGCTTGTGGAAATAAACAACACAAACATTTACTTTCTCACTAACATAATTTATGAAATGACATAAGTTATGATACCTTTTGCAGTAAAAATTTTCGAGAAAGAAGAACCTATAGTTAGTCTGGATTTTAATTGTCTGATTTTCATAACTTCCTCAGAAATGTCTAATGCTTGGGAGAATACTTGACACACAGCAGAAACCAATGTCAATTGCATTCACTTTTGCCAGTGGTTCTCAAATTGCAGCTACTCCTATGCAACTTTCACATTTTTGACATATATATGCCATCAGAACTATTATTTATTTGAGTTTTCTTTAAATCACTTCACTTTTGTAGTTAAATAGGTTTCTTTAAATGGTAAATTGTACGTACCTACCATAAATAGAACTTTTAAATCACCAGTTATAAATAGCAAGTAGCCATAAAACAACCATAAACCATATGAATTGAACACTCGTGTCACCTTCCCCTCACTACCATTCATTTGTTGAAGCCCTAGCCCTCAAATGGGCTTCCTGGGTGTCTCAGCTGATAAAGAAGCTGCAATATGGGAGACCTGGGTTCAGTCCCTGGGTTGGGAAGATCCCCTAGAGAAGGGAACAGCTACCAATTCCAATATTCTGGCCTAGAGAATTCCATAGTCTAGAGTCCGACACGACTGAGTGACTTTCACTTTTCAGCCCTTAATGGTAGGATACTTGGAGGTGGGGCCTTTGATGAGGTCATGAAAGTAGGGTCCCCAGTAGTGTTCTTATAAGAAGAGGAAGAGACCAGAGCTTAGGCTCCCTTGCTCTCTTTCTCGCTCTCTCCTGCCAAGTGAGGATGCATCTAGAAGATACCTCCCACCAAAAACCAAATCTGCTGGCAGTTTGATCTTGGACGTCTCAGCCTCCAGAACTGTAATGAATACATCCCTGTTGTTTAAGCCACCCACTGTAAAGTATTTTGGTATAGCAGCCTTATCAGACTAACACACACACACATATATATGCATAACTAAAAAGAATTCATTAAGTACTAGCTTGATAAATACTTGATATATGCCTTGTGTGTGATACCTGTTCTCTTTGTAAAAAAAAAGAGTAGACTAGAAAGTAAATTAGCAAGTGTTAGGAAAGTTTTAAAACATATGAAAGATTTTCTCCTGACATAATCAGAAAGATTAAAATAGAATTCAAAACAGAGTGACTTCCTTACTAAAAGTGTCCATACTTTTAAAGTTATATTCATGTACTCCCCTAAATCTTCTATGTTTATGTCCTAGGTTTTGGGAAACACTGACCTCCACTCTTTTGCCCCTAGAGTAGCCATTTGGGAAGGCATTGCTCAGTTTTTCTAGGTGCTTATTTGCAAGAGAATATTCCCACTTTTGGAGAAGGCAATGGCAACCCACTTGAGTACTCTTGCCTGGAAAATCCCATGGTTGGAGGAGCCTGGTAGGTTGCGGTCCATGGGGTCACTAAGAGTTAGACACGACTGAGCGACTTCACTTCCCCCCTTTTCACTTTCATGCACTGGAGAAAGAAATGGCAACTCACTCCAGTGTTCTTGCCTGGAGAATTCCAGGGATGGGGGAGCCTGGTGGGCCGCTGTCTATGGGGTTGCACAGAGTCAGACACGACTGAAGTGACTTAGCAGCAGCAGCAGCATTCCCACTTTATGTTTTAATCTCCTGTTTGCCTTAATGTCCGTGACCTACTGCTTAATGATCTCAGTTTGAGGGTTGGAGAGGTCCCCTGGTAAACTTCAAAGAGTATTAGGAAAGGAGGGAGGGCATCCTAGCTCTCCTTCAGACTGCAGAAATTGGGCAGATGCTGGGTTTCCTAGCTTCAGTTGCTCTGTCTATAAATGAGGTGTTACCATCAGTGGGAGAAAACGAGGAGAAAAGACAGCTAGTGTTGAGGATATTGCCCTAAGCCATGCTCTGCCTCCTCTATGTCAAAGCCTTTAAAATGGGTCCTTATAACCATGGGGAAGTGTGGTGTTATGGACACCATCAATCTGTAGTATCATAGCAAGGAAACTGCTGGGAATGCTGAACTAAATCATTATTAACCAAGACAGGCATACATCTATGAATTGATCCGAGATGTTAGACATGTGCAGACTTATTCTTAATTGTAATGGTTCTGCTTCAATTTTTAGAGTTGCCTTCATAATTATGGAATAGGCAGAGTTTCTATTTAAGTGAATAGATTTCTTCTTGAAGGATAATGTTTAAATTCTTCTAATAAAATAGCTTTTGCTTTCCTGATTTATGCTAATATCTGTTTTCTCCCTGTTCTCCAAAGGAACTGGACTACATTTTCAAGCAAAAGTTGTTAATAGATAAGAATTAGAACACAGAATTCTTTTAAAAATACATTGAAGGTTTAACAACTAAGCAGTCATCACCAATTAATAATTCTAATAATATAATTTATGAAAGAAAATGATTGGAATGTTATTTTCTCTCTTTAGTTGAATTCATTGTATTACAGTTATATACAGTAAACTGCACATATTTAAAGTGTATAATTCAATGAGTTTAAAAAAATGTATTTAAGTAAAAATGTGAATAGATTTAAAGAAAAATACTACACTGATAAAGTAGGCATGAAATTTAAATATCACTGAATCTGTGTGGTGGAACTTGATTGGCTGAAGCTTAGGAAATACCAACTTGATTTTTAGGATACCTTCAGTCTAAAGCGGTAAATCCTGTGCCGTGATTTCCTAAAAATAGTACAGGGATTTAGAGGTTCATCTATTTTCTAAGGATGCTGTGAAAAATAATTAAAAAAATAGTGTGTGGGGAGGGAAGTCATGTACTTCCCATGTACAGACATGGGAAGTCTGTGTTTTGTGTTCAATCTTTCTGTAAATCTAAAACTACTATTAAGAATGAAGTCTATTTGCATACATATGGCCGACAGGCACAGAAAAAGATGCTCAACATCACTAATTATTAGAGAAATGCAAATCAAAACCCACAATGAGTCACCAGTCAGAATGGCCATCATCAAAAAGTCTACAACTAATGAATGCAGGAGAGGGTATGGAGAAAAGGGAGCCCTCCTACACTGTGGGTAGGAATGTAAGTTGGTACAGCCATGATGGAAAATAGTATGGAGTTTCCTTAAAAACTAAAAATAGAGTTACTATATGATTCAACAATCCTACTCCTAGGCCTATATCCAGAAAAGATAAAATCTCTTAATTCATAAAGATACATGCACCCCAATGTTGATAGTAGCACTGGAGACCTGGGTTTGATCCCTGGGTCAGGAAGATCCTCTGGAGAAGAAAATGGTAACCCACTGCAGTATTCTTGCCTAGAGAATCCCATGGGCAGAGGAGCCTGGCAGGCTACAGTCCATGGGGTCACAAGTGTCAGATACAGCTTAGCAACTAAACCACCAAAACATGGAAGCAATCTAAATGTCTATTGACAGATGAATGGATGAAAAAGATGTGGTACACACACACACACACACACACACACACACACACACACACACACACACACACACACACACACACACACACACACACTGGAATATTACTCAGCCATAAAAAAGAATGAAATAATGTCATTTGCATTAACATGGATGGTCCTAGAGATTATCATACTGAGTGAAGTTTAGTCAGACAGAGAAAGGTAAATATCATATGATATCACTTACATGCAGAATCTGAAGTGAAAGTGAAGTGCAAGTCACTCAGTCATGTCCAACTCTTTGCAACTCCATGGACTATACAGTCCATGGAATTCTCCAGGCCAGGATACCGGAGTGGGTAGCCTTTCTCTTCTCCAGGGGATCTTCCCAACCCAGGGATCGAACCCAGGTCTCCTGCATTGCAGGCGGATTCTTTGCCAACTGAGTCACAAGGGAAGCCCAATAATACTGGAGTGGGTAGCCTATCCCTTCTCCAGCAGATCTTCCAACCCAGGAATCAAACCTGGGTCTCCTGCATTGCAGGCAGATTCTTTACCTACTGAGCTATGAGGGGAAGCCCAATCTGGAGTATGATTCAAACGACCTTATTTACAAAACAGAAACAGACTCACAGACATAGAAAACAAATTTGTGGTTACCAAAGGGGAAAGGTGAGGGGATGGGACAAATTAGGAGCTTGGGATTAACAGATACAAAGCTATATATACAAAATAAACAACAAGGACCTACTGTATAGCACAAGGACTTACATTCACTATCTGTAATAACGTAATGGAAAAGAACATATATATACATATATATATATTCAGTTTCATACACATGTAAATGAATCACTTAGCTATATACCTGAAATTAATACAACATTGTAATCAACTATATTTCAATTTTTTAAAAAAGTCTGTTTAAAAAGAAACCCCAAAACCAAATAAAAACAAAAAATAAATAGTAAAGCATTTCATGTTAGAGGCACAGAAAACTTATTACCAACACTCTCTTACTACAGAGTTTTATGAATAACCCTTTGTGTGTAAATAAGATATGTACACTGACCTCTAAATATACAATCTTAATGGCACGTTCTTTTCTGTACAATTGAAAACGCATCCTTCTGAGATTACATAAAGTAAATAATTTATTAATGAGAGATTTTGTCCAGTATTAAACTACTGTCTGTGTCCTTATTTCATCTCTTCCTGTCTTTGTGGCCTATATTAGATTGTGAACCCTTAGGTGAAGAAAGACCACATTGATTAAGTTGCCCTTTTCTGTGTAGAGGAAAATATCCTGGTTTAAATGATGATTGTAATAACACTGTAGTATTTTGAGGAATGATTGTGAACCAAGATTATGAATGTATCAAGGTAGATAAACCCAGGAGGTTTATCTAGAAGCTGTAATGCTGGCAAATCCTAAAATCATGAAATGTAATTCAACATAGCTTTCTTAATCCTAAACATAGATTTAGCCTTTTTGTATACAGAGATGGTTTGATAGTCTGCTGGTATCATGAAAGCATTAATGATTTTGTCTTTGAATCTGTGTTTTCTAAATGAGGTCTGACAGGACCGTGGAGCACATACATGAGCAGAGAAGATACGCACAACAAATACATCTACTGTTCCTTTACACCCCGTTTGCATCGGGTGTTTCCAACGCTCCATGGACACAGAATTTAGGTGAACCCGCAGCAGGACTCCAAACAAGCAGAAGTGTTACATCCTCAACTAAGTGGAGTTGCTAACAAACAGCCCAAGAGGCCATGCTTTCTGTTCAAACTGGAAATTGTTTCAAATGCCTGAAAGCCAAGGAGCCTTATCACATTCTTTCTCATTCATATTACTTCCCAGCCACTTACACTGAAAATGATGAAACGAAAGGCAAGGCAAGGCTAAGGCAACCGATTGACACTTTTCCTTTCTGTTCTTCCTCATTCACAGGTAAGCCAGAGTGGAATGTTCGTAGAATATGCCTGTATCACGAAGTGACATAAAAACAGTTGAGCTTGTTTTGTGCAGCTTTTCTAGTGTTCTGGTAAGAATTAGTTGCATCTGCATATATACACTATGGAATAAGAATTCTGTGATCTCACATACAAGTTAGGGCTCTTATGTTTAAAACTGGCATTGAAGAATATAAAGATGAGTCGTAAAATTCATGCTAATAATTTTTAAAAACTCTTTTTTACTTACAGCAACATGAAATAGCAAATAAAAATGATCACAAATCAAGAGAGAAGTCAGAGAAGAAAGGAAAAAACTTTATATTTTAGTACATATGACACTGCTTTTTTTCCTTTTTTTTTTTTTTTTGAACAAGGAGTTCCACAAATTATGTAGCCTTCCTTGTTTGCAGAGAATGGATTATAAATGCAGTCTCAACTGACTGTAGAAAGATAGACGAGTATGGTTTCTAAAGACATGTTTCAGCCTAAATCTTCTCCAATCCCATGTACCTTAGCTAACTAGCATGGCTCCTTGACAGATCTGCTAGGCCTGCACTCCTGAAATGAGGAGTCAAAGGCCTTTCTTGAGCATCTTTGCCCCAAGAAGACGTGCACCCCTGTCCCTCTGTGCTATTACTGCACCTGCCACTCAGTTTCTCTAATGAATGTGCTTAGGACAAAAGGCTATAACTTGTTTCTCTGCAGATGTGTCTCTCTTTTCAGGCTGTGGCCTTCCTAGAGCAGGGAGACTTACTTTACTTAATTCTGTAACCCCAGAAACCTGGATTAGAGTAGATTTTCATAAATATTGTTAATAAATTATTGAAATTATGTTTTTAACTACTTGTGTGTAGAGTGGATTCAGGACTGTCCCTAGAGTAGATTATTCTCCCCTGCGGTATCTGTCTGAATCAGAAGAGTTCTCAGTTCAGTCAGTCAGTTCAGTTGCTCAGTCGTGTCCAACTCTTCCACCCCTAGACTGCAGCACACCAGGCTTCCCTTTTCATCACCAACTCCCGGAGCTCGCTCAAACACATGTCCATTGAGTCGGTGATGCCATCCAACCATCTCATCCCCTGTTGTCCACTTTTCCTCCTTCAATCTTTCCCAGCATCAGCATCCCAATGAGTCAGTTCTTCACTTCAGGTGGCCAAAGTATTGGAGTTTCAGCTTCAGTATCAGTCCTTCCAATGAATATTCTGGACTGATTCAAAAGCGCTCTGGACAGGCATAATACCAAAGGAAGTGCTGAAGTTGGGATTTAGATTGTGTTTCCCAAACCTGTGATCCTCTCACTCTGTGGCCCTCTTTGCAATCAGAAGAGAGCTGAGTTTAAAAGCAGGAGCTTATAGATAATGGTTCTACCCATTTGCTAGAGCTTTAGATGTGGCTCAGGGCCATGCAGGTGTATAAGATCCTAGGGATGGGCAGCCTCATCTGTTTTCAAAGCTGCACTACATAAAAAATATAGGGTTGGCTGGAGATCTTGAAATCTCATGCAATATTGAGTTGAAAGCCAAACATATTTCAACCAAATGTCTTATGTTTGGAGTAGATGCTCACTTATCAAAGATTCATTAGTTACTAGAAATGTAGGTAGATCATGAACATGGTATGACCTGCTTGGTAGCTCTTCCATCTCTCCCTCCTTTTCTTATTCCTTTCATCTCATACTCTTAGCCTGTATATATTTAGATAGATGCTATAACCCACATTCATGTTTGTGAAGCAATTGTGTATATCCTTTTAATGACAAAATATCTGGTTTTGACCATCACAAAAAGGAACAGCATCAGACTTAATAAATAATAAGACATCCATTGCACCAATAATACCTTCTCTTTTATGCTCCTTTCAAGGTAACAGTCTTGGGCACACTAATAGGCTCAAGTCAAGCAAAGCCAAGAAAGTTCCATCAATGCAGCAGATAATTATCCCCCTGGCAAACCTCAGGCCCAAGACCATTGTTGACTTGGCAAATCAGCCTGTATTTTTCAAGTGCTCATTAACTGTTAAGTCTTTTAAAAAGTGCTTGCTTACCTATGGCTGATTCGTGTCAATGTATGGCAAAACAAATACAGTATTGTAATTTAAAAAATAAATAAATTTAATTAATAAAAAAAATAAAAAGTGCTTGCTTAGTGTATTTTAGCTCATACGTTATAGTATAGGTTTAAGGGCATAGCAAGAGAAATGGTGACTATAATTAATTGTAACACTTGGACCATCTTAATATCCAAAGTCTGTGTGTGTGTGTGTGTATGAGAGAGAGAGATGGAGGGAGGGAGAGAGAAAGGGAAGGGGAAGAGGAAGGCAGTCAATATTCCTTTGTTCACAAATGGACCAGCCTCCCCTCCAGCAGCAGTGCAGCAAGCAGAAAACACCAGACTGCTCTTAGGAGGCTCAGGTTCTAGTTCTGCCTCTACCACAAGATGTCAATGGCCCTATCAAATCTTACCACTTCTCTGGAACTGTTCAGTAATGAAGAGTTTGAATATAATGATGTTTGAGTGTGTGACACTCTAATATCTAATTCCAGGATTATCAAAGAGACTTCGAATTTCTTTCTCTCTTTCCCAAGTTCATCCCACTCCAATAAGAGGTTCAGATTTGCCTAAGGGGGCTCCCTCCATTGTTATTCTTCCTGCCTGGGCTTTCTCCTGCACCCCAAACGAGATCTTCTAATTTCTTACATATGCAGACAGTACATAACCTAGTTTATTTCTGAGCCCAAATGCAAGTTGCTGAGGCCCCCTTCCCCAGCTCAGCCAGGCATGGTGTGGTGTGATAGACTTCTAGGAGGCAGGATGCGGTGCTGCAGGGCTAACTCTAGGAGCTTTCACTGTGCTCTGAGTTGCAGGTCCCCTAGCACATTGGATCTGATCATAGGCCCCTGAGTTCCTTCTGATTCCTCCTTTCTACCCTAGGCCATACTGCTGGGCTTTAAGCCTCTCCCTATTTACCGTCAAGTTCTTATTACACAAGTTCTATGTGATTACCGAAAGAAACCTGAAAAATGAAAGGAGAAGTAGAGAAGATACCATAAACTATAATCCTACTACTCAGACAACCACCCCCAACTTTTTGACATGCATCTGAGGTAACTTGTTGCAACAGGGACCACAAATTTGCTCATACTTTCCTATAACTGTGTTTGTATGTGCATGTGTGTGTGTGGAGAGAGAGAGTTTCTCTGTCCTGTTCAACTCTTTGCAATCCCATGGACTGTAGGTTCACCAGGCTCCTCTGTCCATGGAATTTTCCAGGCAAGAATACTGGAGTGGGTTGCCATTCCCTTCTCCAGGGAATCCTCCTGACCCAGGGCTTGAACCTGGATCTTGTACATTGAAGGCAGATTCTTTACTGTCTGCACCACTAGGGAACTCTTCTCTTACCACTAACTCTGGGCTTGGCCAATGAGACAGTAGCAAGTGGATCACAGAGACTTTGAAAAGGTTTATCGTTGTGCTTGCCTCTCCTGCTGCTTTTGGAATATACTGCTACCTTGTAAATGAGTCTGTGCTGCTAGCCTTCTGAATGACAGGAGATATGTGCCCCATGGTCCGGTCATATAGACAACACTCAGCCAATCCCCAGAAGCAGAGTTGCCCAGATGAGCGGTAGCTGAACACACATGTTTGTGAATCCAATTGAGAGAAGCATAAGAACCATCAGCACCTAGCCCAGAGCGCAAACCCACCAAATTCTCGACTGAATATATGGTTGCTATTTACAACAAAACACTAAGTTGTATAGTTTGTTATGCAGCAAAAGCTAACCACTAAAATAACCCTTCAGTCTTTTTAATATATAACAAAATTGAGATTATACCATATATACTATTCCATAACCAGTTTTTTCATATGAGATTTCCCTAGGTCTTTAATATTTTCCTCCTCATTATAAGTTCCACCAGGACAAAGATTATATCAATTTTGTTCAATGCTATATTTCCAGAAAATATTACACCTCTGTAAACATAGTTGAAACTCAAACTTTTGTTGAATGAATGCTTGGAGGACATCATCTTTTTGGATGGTTGAATTGTCACATGTTCTGTGAAGTTAACCATTTTTGCCCCATTCTGAGTTCCTGTTTCTCTAATAAGTTTGGCACTTCCCACTAGAACTGGCATTCAGGTGAGCTCTTCTACCACCTGAGAACTAGATCTCTAGTTCAAAATCCCCACCAGGAGGAGGGCTTTGCTAAACAGCCTTCAAAATTCAGTTCCAATCACATGTCCTATGGGGGCATACTTATCCCTCTTCAGGGTGTGCAACCTGTGTTATATAGATCTTGTCATGACAGGTGCACCATGCCATTGTGCTTACAAGTTTATCTCTTCTCCTGCTTGGTGAACTTCTGAGAATAAGGGTTCAGCTCCTGGAATGCCTGAGACATAATAAGCATTCAGTCAATGCCTGTGGGATAAATGAACAAATTAAACCACACTGCAAGGAACTCCTCTGACAGCAGCACATATGTAATCTTTCTCTCTCTTTTTTTTTTAAGAAATTTACTCTTATTACAATCAACAAATATGCTAATGATGACAATAAATTGTGAGCAAACATATTGATATCCCCTCCAAAAATCATAATTAGGACATACTATCAAAGAGGATATTTCTAGAATGGCTTTAATTCCATTTGGCTCTTTTTTTAAGGCATGAGGAAATCAAGAAACTAGGAGAGTGGAAAATGGAAGTGGGATATAGGGAGAGTGCATCATACTCTAGTTGACAGTTTTTGATGGTCCATTATCTGCCATGGATAGGAGGCAATAATGTCCATTTACATATTGGTTTAAACGTAATTAAGACATAGAGGTTAAGGCCTGAACTTAGGCTAGTGTCAAATAAAGAAGGGATATTAGTTCTGCCATTGATTAGGGGTTCTTTGTTGAAGAGAAATACTCTGCTGTGGTGAAAACTGCAATTTGTGAAAGCACTGCTTAAAAAGAGTACTCTGCTGAGGAATGTCAAGACTTGCATTATTCACACACACATACACACATGAAATCTCAACACATTACTCTGATTGCTGTAATAAACTTAAAAGACTTTGGTTTACACAAGCAGCCAGGCTTTGTTATAATAAGGGTATAAACATCAACTCTAATTAATTAATGTTAACGGTTCTTTCCTTTTAAAGGATTTTTGACTTAAGTTCTGGCTTCAGCAGCACATTATTCACATATATGAACATTTTAATATGCATAAGTCTATTCCAACAACATTGCTGGCCATTTTTTAACTACCAGAGGACAGAATAGCCCTTTTTAACTCTCTCAGGCCTTGGGAGCTGTGTTTAAAAGGCAGCTCTGATAGGTCTTTGGTTCCAGCCAGGGGGTTTTAACTTTTCCAGAAGAGTTTTAGGGGAACTTCTCCTGCCCTCATTCTAGATTCAGGCAAGCAATTCTGATGGTATCCGACTCATTCGTTTACACTTCCCTTTTAAAGATGTCATTCAAACAAAAATAAGAACATGTGTTTATGCTCCAGTGCTGTGAAAGACAAAGTCTTCTATTGAACTCTCTGGCCCACAGCTCTGGCCCATGGCTGCAGTCTCATGACCACCGGGTGCACCTGGAACCCTTGCTGCCCATTTTGTAAACAAGAACCCTTAACTCACAAGAGAATGAAGCAGAGAGAGAGGCTGTCAGATCAAGTGGCAGGGAGGCCAGCACCTCGGCTGTCCTTGCAGTGCCAAGACTGGAAACCATGGGAGACACCTGTATGGTAGACACTGTTGGTTACACAACAGATATGCAGTAAATACAACAAGCATGACAGTGATGTAAGGAAGCATATTCTTACCCAGGAAATTCATCGTAATTGGGAAATACCATCAAAGAGGAGATTTCTCCTCTTCTTCCTTGCTAACAAAACTTCAATTTAGTTCAGAGCATCAGTGTTCCCAGTCTCAGGCAGATCATAATGATTGATCTAAGTAATGACAATCCTATTTGCTCTTTCTCTGCCTTTCAAAAAAATTAACTTTGTTTTTGAAGAGTTTTATATTCACAGCAAAACTAAGCAGAAGATACAGAGACTTGACGTATACCCTCCCTGAGCCCCACACCTATAAGCCTCCCAGACTACTGACATCCCATACCATCTGTTACAGTTGCTGAACCTACACTGATACATCATTGTCACTCAAAGGTCACAGTTTACTGAAGGGTTCATGCTTGGTGTAGAATGTTCTGTTTTCTGGACAAATGTACAACATGCATCCAGCAGTATAGTATGAAATACAGAACAATTCTCTGTGCTCTGCCTCTTTATCTCTCTGTCACTTACCCCCAACCTACGGCACCACTGAACTTTTTACTGTCTCCATAGTTTTGCCTTTTTCCCAGAATATCATACAGTTAGAATCATACAGTATATAACCTCTTCACATAGGCTTATTTCATTTAGTAATTTTCATTTAAATTTCCTCTATGTCTTTTCATGGCTTTATAATTCATTTCTTTTGATTACTGAGTAATATTCCATTGCCTGAATGTACCACAATTTGTTTACACATTCATTTGGTTGCTTCTAAGTTTTGACAATTAGAAATAAAGCTCCTGTAAACATTTGTTGCATTTTTGGTTGGATATAATTTTTCAGTTCATTTGAGTAAATACCAAGGAGCATGATTTCTGGATTGCGTGATAAGTACATGTTTAGTTTTGAAAGAAATTGCCAAACTTTCTTCTAAAGTGCTGGACCATTTTGCATTCCCACCAGCAGTGAATGAGAGTTCCTCTAACTCCACATCCTTGTCAGCATTTGGTGTTGTCAGCTGTTTAGGGTTTTGGCCCTTCTAATAGGTGTATCAGTTCAGTTCAGTTCAGTCGCTCAGTCATGTCCAACTCTTTGCAACCTTATGAATTGCAGCACATCAGGCCTCCCTGTCCGTCACCATCTCCCGGAGTTCACTCAGACTCAGGTCCATTGAGTCTGTGATGTCATCCAGCCATCTCATCCTCGGTCATCCCCTTCTCCTCCTGCCCCCAATCCCTCTCAGCATCAGAGTCTTTTCCAATGAGTCAACTCTTCACATGAGGTAGCCAAAGTACTGGAGTTTCAGCTTTAGCATCATTCCTTCCAAAGAACACCTAGGACCGATCTCCTTTAGAATGGACTGGTTGGATCTCCTTGCAGTCCCTGGGACTCTCAAGAGTCTTCTCCAACACCACAGTTCAAAAGCATCAATTCTTCGGCGCTCAGCCTTATTCTCAGTCCAACTCTCACATCCATACATGACCACAGGAAAAACCATAGCCTTGACTAGACGGACCTTAGTCGGCAAAGTAATGTCTCTGCTTTTGAATATGCTATCTAGGTTGGTCATAACTTTCCTTCCAAGGAGTAAGCGTCTTTTAATTTCACGGCTGCAATCACCATCTGCAGTGATTTTGGAGCTCCCCAAAATAAAGTCTGATGCTGTTTCCCCATATATTTCCCATGAAGTGATGGGACCAGATGCCATGATCTTAGTTTTCTGAATGTTGAGCTTTAAGCCAACTTTTTCACTCTCCACTTTTACTTTCATCAAGAGGTTTTTTAGTTCCTCTTTACTTTCTGCCATAAGGGTGGTGTCATCTGCATATCTGAGGTGGTTGATATTTCTCCCAGCAATCTTGATTCCAGCTTGTGCTTCTTCCAGCTCAGCGTTTTTCATGATGTACTCTGCATGTAAGTTAAATAAGCAGGGTGACAATATCTAGCCTTGACGCACTCCTTTTCCTGTTTGGAACCAGGCTGTTCCATGTCCAGTTCTAACTGTTGCTTCCTGACCTGCATACAGATTTCTCAAGAGGCAGGTCAGGTGGTCTGGTATTCCCATCTCTTTCAGAATTTTCCACAGTTTCTTGTGATCCACACAGTCAAAGGCTTTAGCATAGTCAATAAAGCAGAAATAGATCTTTTTCTGGAACTGTCTTGTTTTTCCATGATCCAGTGGATGTTGGCAATTTGATCTCTGGTTCCTCTGAGTTTCCTAAAACCAGCTTGAGCATCTGGAAGTTCACAGTTCACGTATTACTAAAGCCTGGCTTGGAGAATTTTGAGCATTACTTTACTAGCATGTGAGATGAGTGCAATTGTGTGATAGTTTGAGCAATTCTTTGGCATTGCCTTTCTTTGGGATTGGAATGAAACTGACCTTTTCCAGTCCTGTGGCCACTGCTGAGTTTTCCAAATTTGCTGGCATATGGAGTGCAGCACTTTCACAGCATTATCTTTCAGGATAGTAGTATATAATTGTTTTTTAATTTGTAATTCTCTAATGACATATGATGTTGAACATCTTTTCATATGTTTGCTGACCATGTATATCTTCTCTGGTAAGGTGTCTGTTAGGGTCTTTTTCCTGTTTTTTTAATCAGGTAGTTTTGTTTCCTTATTGTTGAGTTTTAAGAGGTCTTTGTATATTTTGAATACAGTCCTTTATCAAATATGTCGTTGCAAGTATTTTTCTCCCCAATTTGTGGACTGTTCTTTCATTCTCTTGACAGTGTCTTCCACAGTACAGAAGTTTTTCATTCAGTGAAACCAGCTTATTAATTACTTCTTTCATAGATTATGCCTTTGGTGTTGAATCTTAAAATCTATCACTAAACTTATGATCATCTAGGTTTTCTACTTTATTATTTTTTAAGAATTTTGTAGTTTTGCATTTACATTCATTTTGCATTGAATCTGTAGATCAAGTTGGGAAGAACTGACATCTTGACAACATTGAGTCTTATTTAGGTCTTTGATTTTATTCATCAGAGTTTTATATAGATCTTGTACATATTTTGATAGATTTAACCTAAATATTTCATTATTTATACCTAACTATTTCATTAGTGGTACTAATGTAAATGATATTTGATTTTTAATTTCAAATTCCATTTGTTTATTGTTGGTATACAGGAAAGCAGTTTACTCATATATTAACCTACTGAAATCTTATTATAATCTTTTATTAGTTTCAGGAGTCTTTTGTTGATTCATTCAGATATTCAACATAGATAATCATGCCATCTGCAAACCAAGACAGCTTTATTTCTTCCTTCCCAATCTCGTGTATCTCCCCTTCCCCACACTTTTTTTTTTTTTTTTTTGGTCTTATTGTATTAGCTAGGACTTTTAGTATGAAGTCAAAGGGAATTGGTGAGAGGGGACATCCTTGCCTTGTTCCTGATCTTAACAGGAAAGCTTCTAACCATTAAGTATAATGTTAGCTGTGGGTTTTTTTCATAGATGATGGTCTTTATTCACTTGAAGAAGTTTCCCTCTATTCCAAGTTTGTTGCGAGTTTTTATCATGAATGAGTGTTCAATTTTGTCAGATGCTTTTTCTGAACCTATTGATATGATCACATGATCTTTTTTCTTTAGCCTGCTGATATGTTAGACTATATTAGTTGATTTTCGAGAGTTTTCTCTGCCTTTTAAATAGCTGGTTGGGGAAAAACATGGGGGCTTGTGACCCATTTTGTTCAACATGGTCTTAGATGAATTCTTCCGGGTGTGTATCATGAGATGCGTTTTGGGAAAGATTTCACAGTCTTGGTCAACATGGAGGAGCACACTGCTCCTCCCTCCTTCCTTCAGTTTTGAATGTGGATTAGTAGTTGGAGATATAATGGCTGTCTTGCCATCACAAGGGGGGAAAGGCCAAAATTGCAGAGATATTACCTCTGAAATAATTTAGCATCTTGTACAAACACCTACCTCTGGACTTCTTGTTATATGAGAAAAATAAAACACTTTTTGTTTAGACATTATAAGCAGCCAAACCTGTTTATATCTGATTCCTAAATCATTTCATCTGATTCTTAATAAGACATATGGAGGTTGTTGAAGAAGACCCATTATTCCTTTGATTAGGCAAGTGGTGCTCTGGTGCCTAAGCTTAGGAAAGACTGGCATGAAGGGAGAGCGGACAGAGGGAAACAAAGAGAGTGGTTGAGTGACAGGGCATCAACAGAGCATCTTATTGCTCAGAAACTCCTGGGTAATACCAGTTCAGAGTAGGCATATCAACACATGGCCAAGAGCAAGATCTGCATCCTACAGGGAGAGTAGAAAGCTCCTTAAGAAGTGGCAGAATAAAGTGAGGAACCAACATAGTGCAATAGAAAGTAGATGAGCTTAGGAACCAAAGAAATGGAAAATTGAGTTCTTGATTCTGTGACTTTTTCTGGTGTTATGTGGCCCAATTATACAATAATGATTAGCCCCAACTATCTCTTCTATAATATGGGAAGAAAATTGTCTTTCTCACAAGGTCACTGTAAATATGAAAAGCAATAGCGTAGTTAGAGCAAATAGGTATGATACCATTGCTCCATTTTCTATTTCATATGTTCAGAGCCAAGGTAAGATTAGCAAAGAGGTCAAGGCAACCTCTATTAGAAGGTGCCATTTATGAGGTCACACAGAGTCGGACACAACTGAAGTGACTTAGCAGCAGCAGCAGCATAACAATATTTACCCAGCTTATAAAATCACTTTGGTATTTTCTTCCAGTTATAATTGGAGGAAATATCTAGCTTCTACCCAGGAGAAGGTCTAAACTGAATTATAGAACACCTTGAGACTTTTGAACCAGTTTGATGTGATATTTCATCACTACCAAAGTAGTTAAAATTACATTGTTTTGGGAAGAAGCAAAATCCAAAAGAGATCTAAGCATTTAGCTCCTGAAGGAATGAGGATTATATTAATTGACGTTGGTATTATGGGCACATTTAGTGAAAATTGCAAATAATTTCCTTAGAGCAGGGCATATTTCCCATAACTGGATTTCCTCCTAAAGTTAGATTTATTTATTCCTTAATCCAACTAGCTATTAGTGACAATCATTCAGGTTCTAAGCACAGAACTGGAAGCCCCTGGCACATTAATAAAAAGTAGATGATGATACTTGGACCTCTTGCTCTTCTAATGCAATGGGTCCTAAGTTCTATATGGGCTTCCTTGGTGGCTCAGTGGTAAACAGTCCTCCTGCCAATGCAGGAAACATGGGTTTGATCCCGGAGTCTGGAAGATCCCCTGGAGAAGGAAATGGCAATACCCGACCGAGTGGGTATTCTTGCCGGGGAAATCCCATGGACAGAGGAGCCTGGGGGCTACAGTTCATGAGTTCTCAAAAGAGTTGAACATGACAGTGACTAAACAACAGGAACAACAAGCTCATACACATAATCACCAGGATAGCTTGTTAAAAATGCGTACTTCTTGGGCATACCATAGAAATTCTGATTCATGACATTGGGGCTAAAAATCTTCATCAGTCACTCCAGATTATCCAAAGGAAGATCGACTGAGAATTGCACTGTGAAGCACATTATTTTCCAGCTAGAACCTCTAAGGTAGTTGGAAAGGTAAGAAATATACATTTCAGAAGGTCAAGGGTATGGAATGACAAATCAGGATGTTGGATACCAAGGCAGAGACAGGCAATCAGAATTTGCTGCTTTGGAAGGCAGGTGATCCTGACATTTGCTGGGGAGCTGTGATTACAGGTAACTGGAACTAGACAAATAAACAGTCCCAATTAGAACATATAATAATGCCACAAGTGAGGACAAAGGCAATAATTGAGACTAAGCAGAAAGCCTCAGGAACCAAGGGCAATCAAGAATTACAGACTAAAAAAAAAAAAAAAAAACTACAACAAGTCCCCTACATATGAAAGAGTTCTGTTCTGAGACTGTAAGTCCAACACAGTTAGCCTAGGTACTGTAAAAATGGCTAACAGACGCTGGCTCAGTTAGTAAAGAATCCACCTGCAATGCGGGAGACCTGGGTTCTTTCCTTGGGTTGGGAAGATCCCCTGGAGGAGGAAATGCCTACCCATTCCAGTATTCTGGCCTGGAGAATTCCATGGAGTGTGTAGTTCATGGGGGTCACGAAGAGTTGGACACGACTGAGCTTCTTTCACTTTTTCACTGTAGAAATAAAGCGGTGGTTTGGGTGGTACCCAGAAGTTCCTTACAGGATTCCCATTGGGAAAGAAAGCAGTTCCAGAGGGATGCTTACAAACGGGAGAAGGGGGTGGTGCCCAGAGGAACGTGAAGGGTTAAAGTGGAACCAGGAGAGCATGCCCACACTGGGAAAGCAAGAAGGAAATACATATGCTTCTCTGGTCTGAGCTGAACCCCCTTGGTGCAGGAATGGCCATTCCTGGACTTAGCAACTGACCAAATCAGGATGTTGGATACCAAGGCAGAGACAAGCAATCAGAACCAAGACAAACTGATAGACAGAGGTGCCAGTGGAAAGTGAGAAATAGCCATTTCTTTTAAACACACTGGCTGACGATCCTCAAGGCACTGGGAACACCAGACTCTTGGTGACTAGCCTTCTTGAAGGCATGTTTCAACATTATGCATCAGCAACCTCATCTGTAAAATAGGAGTAAGAATAAAACCTAACTCATCTAGTGGTAGTAAGTATTAATGATTTTAAAGGTAAGCAGTTAGCTTCCTGCCTGGTCCACAGTTAGCACTCAGGGTAAATTATTAATATTATTAACCCTGTTCTGGGGTTTCCCTTAGGACCTGAACAATTAAAGGCCACATTTTGCCATGTTTGGGGGTTTTCTGGCACTTCTGTTAAAATTTTAGATAGCTGGCAATTTCATTGGGGGATATATTTATACCAAACAGTGCTAGAAATCTTGTGACATCATGTCGTTTGATTGTGGGTTGCACTCCTGCAACTTACGTTTCTCAACCCCATGCCTAGGGGTGCTTAGTGGCTGATGTTTGTTGAGCTCTTTTCCTGTGTTGGGCAGTCCGGTATTCAGTGACTTATATGAATTATCACAATTTTTCCTCATAAAAACTCTTGATTTTATTTTTTTTTCTTTTTTGGCCTGTGGGATCTTAGTTCTCAACCAGCGACTGACCCACAGTGTGGAGTCTTAAACTCTGTGAAAGTCAAAGTCGTTCAGTCATGTCTTGACTCTTTGAGACCCATTGACTATACAGTCCATGGAATTCTGCAGGCCAGAATACTGGAGTGGGTAGCCATTCTCTTCTCCAGGGGATCTTGCCAATCCAGGGATTGCATCCAGGTTTCCCACACTGCAAGGAGATTCTTTACCAGCTGAGCCACTGGGGAAGCCCAAGAACACTGGAGTGGGTAGCCTATCCCTTCCTCCGGCAGATCTTCCCAACCTAGGAATCGAACCGGGATCTCCTGCATTGCAGGAGGATTCTTTACCAGCTGAGTTACCAGGGAAGCCCCCCAGGAAATTCCCAAGAAACTACTTGAATTAAATACTGCTATTACCTTCACTTTACAGACAAGAAAACTGAGACTTAGAGAATTTTTAAAACTGTGTCCAACTTGCCAACTGCCTTGTTTTTGCATTAGTAGTATTTCCACGAAGATCTTTCTGTCTCCTATCTTTGCATCTCATTTTTCATTTACTTCTTTTCTACCTATCAGTCACCATTGTCATCAACCACATACAAGTTTAATAGATACAGCTTCAGTCACTTTGAGAAGATGTAACCTGATACTTTTAGTCCAAAGTCAAAAAGCAGAGGGGAGGGAGGGGGAAGGATTATTGTTAAAGTGGAGTTAGAATCCCATCCTTTAATCATCAGCTGTGGCCAAGAGATATAAGGAAATATGGCAGCTCTTTTGTTAACAGCAGGATGGAATGGAAGGAAGAACAGTTCCAAGAAAAAGGGGTTTTCTTCTGAGAATAAGAGGTGTTGAATAGACAAAAATAGCATCTATCTGGGCTAGGCATTTGCTACAACCTCACTGCATTTTTAATATTTTTAACTCCCATTTAAAATCATTGTCAATGCAATAGAGATTTAGAAAATATACATATATTTATATTTTGCTTTGGGGACTAGCTTTTTTCTCATAGATTTCAATTCAATATTTTGGGTTGTTTCTTTAAGAATGTAGGAAAAACCCAAACACATCCCACTCCATAAAACTGACAGAAGAAAGCAATGAGGCAATGAGAATTGGACCTGAGACAGGCCTATCTGGCCCTTGTTTTAAGAACTCTTCCAGTAGAGTTGGATAAGGTTAGCAGAGTTCAGTTCTCTTGAGAGAGGTGAGCTCTGCAGGTGTTCATAACTAGTGATTACAGAGCCAGCCAAGGGCTTGATCCTTTGAGGGAAATCTTTTAGTTCTCCTAATTAGCTGCCCAGCCCTCTCCCCCCTTCCTTCCATCAGTGAACTTTTCTTTGGTCTTAATTGAGTATGGAAAATGATTGCAACTAAAATGATATAATACAATAAACATTTATTAAATTAATCTGGTGAAGTCCAGTGGTAGAAGTAGTGTTCAGTAGCTCTGGACAATTTTATTTCTTCTATGTATAATGTAATGTTTGGCATGTAATCAGTCTACTTCTGCATATAGATGTGAGTTGGGGTCAGGAAGAAATCTGCCTGATCAAAATTCCATGTCAAAATTGGACACCTGACACCTGCCCCTCCGTTGGGAAAAACATTAAATAGAAGCAAGGATGCTTTCTTCCTCATCCAAAACTTAAAAAAATTCAAATACAAAGAACTGGTGATCTTTTTTAAAAGTTAAAAAAAATGTGTAAATGCATTTTAAAAGGAACAATCTCTCTAATTGAAATAATAGCTAATTCAATTTTTAGAGCAGTGTATATATTATAATTACTCAATGGCTTTAAAATAACTTGGCATTGTTTCTTCAGTAGAGGCATTAAGCTTAATTGCAGATGAGTCATTTCCTCAGCCCCAAGCAATTAGTCAGTGTTTCTTAAACTTGGCTAAAATAGGAACCACTTGGGGTTTTTGCTAAACATACAGATTCCTGGGCCCACCCGAGACCAATTGAATTAGACTTTCTAGGGAGGGCATGTGGAAATCTGTATGTTCACTAAACATCCCATGTAGAGCTTATTATCAGAGAACTTTGAGAAAGTTGGATTCCTGTGACAGTGGTATTAATTTTTTAAATTACTGTTAAACAGATTGACCAGAATAGAGCTTTACCATTGGAAAAACTGGGACATTAGAAAGCACTCACAGATTATACGCCAACACATGTTCTGCTTTGAAAATACATCTTCCCGTTATTTGAAACAAAGACCATGGATTTACACATTTTCTCTTTACTCATTCAGGTACTGCAGAAATGTTTATTGCTTCAACAATAAGCCCAAGATTAAATTCATTACCACCTTGAAAAAGATCACAAGGAGGAAGATACCTCCTATTGAACATTTTAGCATATATCAGATGCTATCCTGATAGTTGGTTTATAGAAGTTATTTCTCTTAATCTTAACAATTAACTGGTGGGATAAGTATTTATTTCCATTTTATAAATGCAGAAACCAAGGCTTGAAGAGGTTAAGGAATTTTCTGATGGTCACTCACTAAGCAAGAGGGAGAGGGATCCAGATCTGCCAAGCACATGGTTTTACCACATATAAGCCTTTAGAGTTTAAATTCCAAGTCAAGGAATTCAAATTCACTAGGCAAAATAATCATGGATTTGTGAACATTTCTTCTCCGAAGGTCAAAATAAGGGACACTTTTTTTTTTCGTATTTGGGCTGAGACAAAGAGGGAGGAAAGGACAAATTTCAAAAGTCTGATTGCCTCTTCTAGAATAAGAAGCCTCTTTGCTTCTTGTAGTCAGAAATATTTATAGTTCTCTCCTAAAAATTAACTCTCTGAGAACAAATGAGAAAACTAATAAAACTGTAAATCTAGATATGCATTATGTAACTGGGGAACTGGATTTTAATCCCACTTATTCTCTTTCTTATTTCCCCATGCTGTTTGTTCTGGTTGAAGTGGCTGCAGCCAGAAAGAGAAATTCCCCCTTTGGGCTTTCTTGTTTAAAAATACGTTTTTTAAAAAAGGGTTTGTTTTCTTAGACTTGGAAGCTGTTGAAAGGTGTCAGACAGATGGCCTTGGAGGCTGGGAAGGCTGTGTTTAACTGCAGTGGAGGGCAGGTGTGGATGGGGCATCCCAGGCTGCCTACGCAGCCCCGCTTAGGAACACTCGCCCTCTTGGACGACAGTTAACATTAAGGAGGGAAGTTATGAGGACTCCTTGAAATAAAAGCAGACACTGTAAGTCAGCAGCACATTCCTTTGTTGTTGCTCTGTGGCCTATATCACAAGTTAACACCCTCCCATCCTGTCATTTTGAAAGCGAGTTGTTAAGAAGGATTTTGGAGGAGGTGGTATGGTAGAGGAATATAGGATGAAGAAAGAAGAGGTGACAGATGGAAAGAATAGTGAAAAATAATCTGAACTTGACTTTTCATAGAAGGCTATCTGCATTTTGTGATTTTTTTTTCTTTTTTTTGCACAAGAATTGCATCCAGAGTGCTGCAAGTGATTTCTAGAAGATAACTAGTCTTCCTCCAATTCAGCTCCCTTTAAATGACCAATTGGTGAAACAAGGCAGTGTCTCACCAATACCCTGCTGCTGCTGCTAAGTCGCTTCAGTCGTGTCCGACTCTGTGCAACCCCATAGACAGCAGCCCACCAGGCTGCCCCGTCCCTGGGATTCTCCAGGCAAGAACACTGGAATGGGTTGCCGTTTCCTTCTCCAAAGCATGAAAGTAAAAGGGAAAGTGAAGTCGCTCAGTCGTGTCCAACTCTTAGTGACCCCACGGACTGCAGCCTACCAGGCTCCTCTGTCCATAGGATTTTCCAGGCAAGAGTACTGGAGTGGGGTGCCATTGCCTTCTCCGCATAATACCCTAGGGGTACCAATACTTGAGAGTTTATTCAGAAAGCCTCCATTCACCTATTTTTCCTTCTTTACTCTTGACTTATAATTTTTTCAAGGTGTTTTGATTTCTACAGACACATACCTGTGTATTAGGTTGGTGCAAAAGTAATTGCAGTTTTTGCATTGCTGAAATTTGCCTTTGATATTGGAATAGATTCTAAATAAATGTGATTATGTTATATACCATTTTGATGCACATTTATCACTTTATATTTTTTTGCTAATGATTATTACTTGCTGTTTGGTTTATATTTATTTTCAGTTCAGTTCAGTTCATTCGCTCATTTATGTCCTACTTTTTGTGACCCTATGAATCGCAGCACACCAGGCCTCCCTGTCTATCACCAACTCCCAGAGTTCACTAAGACTCATGTCCCTCCAGTCAGTGATGCCATCCAGCCATCTCATCCTCTGTCATCCTCTTCTCCTCCTGCCCCCAATCCCTCCCAGCATCAGAGTCTTTTCCAATGAGTCAACTGTTCGCATGAGGTGGCCAAAGTACTGGAGTTTCAGCTTTAGCATCATTCCTTCCAAAGAACACCCAGGGCTGATCTCCTTTAGAATGGACTGGTTGTATCTCCTTGCATTCCAAGGGACTCTCAAGAGTCTTTTCCAACACCACAGTTCAAAAGCATCAATTCTTTGGCTCTCAGCCTTCTTCACAGTCCAACTCTCACATCCATACCTGACCACAGGAAAAACCATAGCCTTGACTAGACAGAGCTTCGTCGGCAAAGTAATGTCTCTGCTTTTGAATATGCTATCTAGGTTGGTCATACCTTTTCTTCCAAGGAGTAAGTGTCTTCTAATTTCATGGCTGCAGTCACCATCTGCAGTGATTTTGGCGCCCTCAAAATAAAGTCTGACACTGTTTCCACTGTTTCTCCATCTATTTCCCATGATGTGATGGGACCAGATGCCATGATCTTCATTTTCTGAATGTTGAGCTTTAAGCCAACTTTTTTCACTTTCCTCTTTCACTTTCATCAAGAGGCTTTTTAGTTCCTCTTCACTTTCTGCCATAAGGGTGGTGTTATCTGCATATCTGAGGTTATTGAGATTTCTCCCCGCAATCTTGATTCTAGCTTGTGTTTCTTCCAGTCCAGCGTTTCTCATGATGTACTCTGCATACAAGTTAAATAAGCAGGGTGACAATATACAGCCTTGATGTACTCCTTTTCCTGTTTGGAACCAGGCTGTTTTTCCATGTCCATTCTAACTGTTGCTTCCTGACCTGCATACAGATTTCTCAAGAGGCAGGTCAGGTGGTCTGGTATTCCCATCTCCTTCAGAATTTTCCACAGTTTATTGTGATCCACACAGTCCAAGGCTTTGGCATAGTCAATAAAGCAGAAGTAGATGTTTTTCTGGAACTCTCCTGCTTTTTCCATGATCCAGTGGATGTTGGCAATTTGATCTCTGGTTCCTCTGCCTTTTCTAAAACCAGCTTGAACATCAGGGAGTTCACGGTTCACATATTGCTGAAGCCTGGCTTGGAGAATTTTGAGCATTACTTTACTAGCATGTGAGATGACTGCAATTGTGCGGCAGTTTGAGCATTCTTTGGCATTGCCTTTCTTTGGGATTGGAATGAAAACTGACCTTTTCCAGTCCTGTAGCCACTGCTGAGTTTTCCAAATTTGCTGACATATTGAGTGCAGCACTTTCACAGCATCATCTTTCAGGATTCGAAATAGCTGCACTGGAATTCCATCACCTTCACTAGCTTTGTTCGTAGTGATGCTTTCTAAGGCCCACTTGATTTCACATTCCAGGATGTCTGGCTCTAGGTGAATGAGCACACCATCATGATTATCTGGGTCATGAAGCTCTCTTTTTGTACAGTTCTTTTGTGTATTCTTGCCCCCTCTTCTTAATATCTTCTGCTTCTGTTAGGTTCAGACCATTTCTGTCGTTTATCGAGCCCATCTTTGCATGAAATGTTCCCTTGGAATCTCTGATTTTCTTGAAGAGATCTCTAGTCTTTCCCATTCTGTTGTTTTTCTCTATTTCTTTGCACTGATCACTGAAGGCGGCTTTCTTATCTCTTCTTGCTATTCTCTGGAACTCTGCATTCACATGCTTATATCTTTCCTTTTCTCCTTTGCTTTTCGCTTCTCTTCTTTTCACAGCTATTTGTAAGGCCTCCCAGACAGCCATTTTGCTTTTTTGCATTTCTTTTCCATGGGGATGGTCTTGATCCCTGTCTCCTGTACAACGTCACGAACTTCATTTATAGATATTTATTTTAGGCTATAGAAATAATGTTAGACAAAAAACAAATTCGAGTGATTTTCTTACTTGAGTTCAAAATGGGTTATAAGGCAGCAGAGACAACTTGCAATATCAGCACATTTGGCCCAGGAACTGCTAACGAAGATACAGTGCAGTGGTGGTTCAAGAAGTTTTGCAAAGGAGATGAGAGCCTTTAAGATAAGGAGTATAGTGGCTGGCCATCAGAAGTTGACAAAGACCAATTGAGAGCCATCATCAAATGATCCTCTTACAACTACGTAAGAAGTTGCTGAAGAACTCAATGCCAACCATTCTATAGTCATTAGGTATTTGAAGCAAATTGTAAAGGTGATAAACCTCCATAAGTGGGTGCCTCATGAACTGACTGGTAATCAAAAAAATACTGTCTTGAAGTGTCATATTAATGAATGAGGAAACAATCGATTGACTATAGAGTAGCTGTACTGGAAGACTGGAGAAAATCAGCTAGACTACTAAAGGTATGCCAAATGTGAAAGAACAGTTAAGAGACTATAGGTAGACCAATACATGGAAAAGTTTCAGAAGAAGAATAAAAGAGAATGAAGGAAAGACAGTGTTTTAAAGATGATGTCTGAGAATTTTCTATAACTAAGAAAAGTAAACACCACTAAACCCATGAGCCTTCAAACTGAGGAAGCAAATCAAACCCAGAGCAGGATAAACAGATTCATTAGCACATAGACTCATGGTAGTAAAAATACAGAAAATCAGGACAAACAAAAAAATGTTAAACCAGAGAGAAAAAGCTGCAATATGTTTTTAAAACCTGGCAATTACAGTGACAGTAGATTTCTCGTCACAGCAGTAAAGGCTAGGAGAGAATGGAATAATATCTTCAAAATGAGGAGGGAGAGGAACTTCCATTCTAGCATGATATAAACCAAATAAACTACATTCAAGACTGAGAGCAAAAAATACAACGTCGATAGTTTTACCATTCACCAGCTTTCACTGAAAGAAACACTGAAAGAGTGCACTTCTGGAAAATGAAAAATTAATCCAGGAGAAATGAGCAGCATGCTAAGAGCAAATAAATTGATAAGCACATTAGTAGTTTGAAATAAAGATTGTCTATGCGAGTAATACCACTGCTACTGCAGCTGCTGCTACTAATGGCTAATGTGAACACATAAAGAGGAATTAAAATAATAAACATTAACATAGAAAGCAAAAGGGAGGAAAGCTCAGTCCAAGTGTTTCACAGTATCTTTCTTTAAGGAAGAGGAGAGAGAAAAGGATCTACTTATTTTTTTGTAAGAGCTTTATTAAGGCATGGTTAACCAACAATAAACTGTGCATCATTTGCTATGTTTAACAACTGTATACACCAGGAAACCAGCACTGTGGTCTAGTTAATAAACATATTCACCACCCTCAGAAGTGTCCTCAGAACCTTTGGGCGTTCTCCTTCTCCTCCCTCTCCCAACAGTCTGCTTTCCCCTTCTATAGATTAGTTTGCCTTTTCTAGAATTTTATTTAAATGGAGTCATATAGTTTATACAATTTTTTTGTCAGCATAATAGTTTTCAGCATAATTATTGTGAGACTCAACCACATTGCTTGTATCCATAGTTCATACTTTCACTGCCAATTAGTATTCCACAGTTTTGCTTATTCTCTCAACTATTGATGGATATTTGATTCCAGTTTTTGGTCATTACAAACAAAGCTCCTATGAATATTATGTAAAAGTTTTTGTTTGGACATATGCTTTTATATTTCTTGGGTAAAGACTCATGAGTGGAATGGCTCAATCTTATGGTAGGTGTATGTTTAAATTTTTAAGAAACACTGAACTGCTTTCCAAAGTGGTTACATCATTTTACAATCCCAGCAGCACTGGGTGAGAGTTTTCTTGCTAACATTTGGTGTGATCTTAAAATTTTTGCCATTCTGATTGGTATATAATGGTATTTCACTGTCGCTTTATTTGCGTTTCCCTGATGAGGCATGATATTGAGCATCTTTTTATGTGTTTACTAGTCACAGATATATTTCTTTGTGTTAAGTGTCTGTTCAAATATTTTTTTCTCCATTGTTTTCCATTTATTGAATTTTGAGAATTCTTTAGGTGTTCTGGGTACAAGTCAGATATGTAGTTAACTCATATTTTCTTTTAGTTTGCAGTATGTCTTTTGGTTCTGTTAACTGTATCTTTCAAAGAGTAGATGTTGCAATGTTCGATAAAGTACAACTTATCGATTCTTACTATATATTTGCCTTACCCAAGGTATATAAAATATTTGCCTATATTTTCTCCTAGAAGTTATATAGTTTTAGGTTTTGCACTTAGGTCTCTGATCTATTTTGAGTTGTTTTGCACATGGTGTGGGATATGTACTGAAGTTCTTTTTTTTGCATTTGGGTATTGAATTCCTCCACAATCACTATTTCAACCATTTGTTGAAAAGTCTATCATTTCTGTACCAAATTGCCATTGTACTGTAGTCAAAAATCTGTTGTCAATGTATGTTTAGGCCTTTTTCTGGATTTTCCGTTCTATTCCATTGATCTATCTGCTTATCTTGATACCAGTATCATACTCTCTTGATTACTGTTGCTTTATAATAAGTCTTGAAATCAGATAGTTAGTCCTCCCATTTTTTTTCTTTTTTTTGTTTGTTTTTCAAAGTTGTCTTGGCTATCCTGCATGCATGCGAAGTCGCTTCAGTAGTGTCCAGCTCTTTATGATCCTATGGACTATAGCCTGCCAGGGTCCTCTGTCCATAGGACTTTCCAGGCAAGAATACCGGAGTGACTTTCCATGCTCTCCTCAGGGCATCTTCCAGACCCAGGGACTGAACTGCGTCTCCTGCACTGGCAGGAGAGTTCTTTACTACTAGTGCCATCTGGGAAGCACCCCGGGTATCTTAAGTCCTTTATGTGTGTGTGCTAAGTCACTTCAGTCGTGTCTGAGTCTTCGTGACCCTATAGACTCTAGCCCACTAAGCTCTTCTGTCCAGGGGGACTGAAGAGCTCCAGGCGATTCTCCAGGAGAGAATACTGAAGTGAGTTGCCATGCCTCCTCCAGGGGATCTTCCCAACCTGGAAATCAAACCGCATCTCTTATGTCCCCTGCTTTGGCAGGCAGGTTCTTTACCACTAGAGCCACTGGGAAGCCCCAGGTCCTCTATATTTCCACATTAATCTTAGAAGTGGCTTGTCAATGTCTACAAAAGTGTCTGCTAGGATTTTATTTTTGAATATATTAAATTTATAGATCCACTGGGGAGAACTGCATCTTAAAATATTGAGTCTTCTGACCCATGTACACAATATACTGCAGTTTTTAGTGTAAAAGCCTTGTATACCTTTTGGCATATTTATCCCAGGATACACAAAATTGTATTACTTTGTAGTAGAAATAAACTTTCAAAAACTGTATTTTAAATTTAAGTTTTTGAAATTTAAAATGCCATTTAAAATAATATAAATGGTATTTTAAATTTAAGTTTTTGAAACTTTATTTCTACTACAAAGTAATACAATTTTGTATATCCTGAAAACTTGCTAAACTCACATGTTAATTCTACTGTTTTCCAGATTCTGTAAGAGTTTCTACATAGATCATGCCATTTGTGAGTAAAGATAATTTACTTCTTTTTCAAACTGGATTCATTTTGGTTGTTTGTTTTCTACCCTGTTACACTGGCTAACTCTCCCACGTATTGTTGAATTAAAACGGTGAAAAGATATTCTTGCTTTATTTCTGATTTTAGGGAGAAAGCACTTCCTCTGTCACCATTAAGTATGTATTGGTAGTAGGTTTTCTGTTGATGTCTTTTATCAAGGTGAATTATTATTATTATTTTTTTTCTATTTCTAGTAAGATGAAGATTTTAATCAGGAGAAGTTGTTGGATTTTGTCAAATGATTGTCCTCTTTTGAGATGATCATGTGTTGTTTATTTTTAAGTCTGCTAGTACGGTAAATAATGTTGATTGAATTTTCAGTGCTGAGCTCAGTTCCGTTCAGTTGCTCAGTTATGTCTGACTCTTTGTGATCCCATGAATCGCAGCACACCAGGCCTCCCTGTCCATCACCAACTCCCGGAGTTCACTCAGACTCACGTCCATCGAGTCCGTGATGCCATCTAGCCATCTCATCCTCTGTCGTCCCCTTCTCCTCCTGCCCCCAATCCTTCCCAACATCAGAGTCTTTTCCAATGAGTCAACTCTTCACATGAGGTGGCCAGAGTACTGGAGTTTCAGCTTTAGCATCATTCCTTCCAAAGAAATCCCAGGGCTGATCTCCTTCAGAATGGACTGGTTGGATCTCCTTGCAGTCCAAGGGACTCTCAAGAGTCTTCTCCAACACCACAGTTCAAAAGCATCAATTCTTCAGTGCTCAGCCTTCTTCACAGTCCAACTGTCACATCCATACATGACCACAGGAAAAACCATGGCCTTGACTAGACAGACCTTAGTTGGCAAAGTAATGTCTCTGCTTTTGAATATGCTATCTAGATTGGCCATAACTTTTCTTCCAAGGAGTAAGCGTCTTTTAATTTTATGGCTGCAGTGATTTTGGAGCCCCCAAAATAAAGTCTGACACTGTTTCCACTGTTTTCCAATATTTCCCATGAAGAGATGGGACCGGATGCCATGATCTTCATTTTCTGAATGTGGAGCTTTAAGCCAACTTTTTCACTCTCCACTTTCACTTTCATCAAGAAGCTTTTAGTTCCTCTTCACTTTCTGCCACAACGGTGGTGTCATCTGCATATCTGAGGTTACTGAGATTTCTCCCCACAAACTTGATTCCAGCTTGTGCTTCTTCCAGCCAAGCGTTTCTCATGATGTACTCTGCATACAAGTTAAATAAGCAGGGTGACAATATACAGCCTTGATGTACTCCTTTTCCTATTTGGAACCAGGCTGTTTTTCCATGTCCAGTTCTAGCTGTTGCTTCCTGACCTGCATACAGACTTCTCAAGAGGCAGGTCAGGTGGGCTGGTATTCCCATCTCCTTCAGAATTTTCCACAGTTTATTGTGATCCACACAGTCTAAGGCTTTGGCATAGTCAATAAAGCAGAAATAGATGTTTTTCTGGAACTCTCTTGCTTTTTCCATGATCCAGTGGATGTTGGCAATTTGATCTCTGGTTCTTCTGCCTTTTCTAAGACCAGCTTGAACATCAGGAAATTCACGGTTCACGTATTGCTGAAGCCTGGCTTGGAGAATTTTGAGCACAACCTTTTATTCCTGGCATAAACTCCACTTGTTGAACCCATACTAGAATTCACCTTTCTCCAGATTGCTTGTTTTTTTGTGAAAGACATATTATTTAAGGCATTATCATTTGGGTTCTCTTTTATTTGGTGGCAGAAATGTTGAATCTTAACTGATTGAGGAGGAGAAGGAAGAGTCTTTGTAAGTTAACCTTGGGGATATTTGTATGAAAAATAAATTGGATAAACAATGTTTATATTTTGTTTAAAATCAACAGCAGTGTCTGGCTCTTAGTAAGTGCTCAATAAACCCTTAAAAATGAATATACTTGGGTATGTGAATCTTGTAGTACTTTTGTGGATGTAATTTGACATGAAGCAATCTTTCTAGCTTTAGCAATCCTAGGGTCCTAGCTACTACCACTAAACAAATTTGATTCGGGGCTATTGATCATCACCTTTAGTTCATCACATCACACTTATCTCATTTCCATATAGTTATACACATGAAGGGAATTTTATTAGGATAACACCAGTGCCTTCAAAGAAGCTAAGTGAACTTTGCTACAGGGCACTTCCTTAAGTTAAAAACCTGAGGAGATACCAATGAAACTCAGCCAGTCTTGTAAGGAGTATTTGTTGTGAATGATGGAAAAGCTTCTTTGAAAGCAGTGACTCTGTTATAGGGGAATTCCTAATCAAGCCATGCCTGGTATCATTTGCAAATTCCTGGCAGAGAGCGGACAAAGTTTTAATATTTCATTTTCCATGGAAGCTGAATGGATTGTTTTAACAGACTAAATGACAACTGACAAAAATGCCAATAGTTTGCAACTTTGCAAAATTGTAAATCATAGGTATTAGTGATCAGAAAACGAAATACATATTTTAAAATGACCACTTTGTTTTAATTTTGTAGGGAGGGAGGAAGAGGACTTCAATTAAAGGAATAGAAATGTCTTCTTCCTCTCTGTCTACACTGTCCCCTAAAACAAACATTTTTCTGAGATTTTGGTAGAAATTCCTACAGAAATTATATAATATAATGAGTGCTTTATTTTTGCACTTAACAGTCATAAATAATAACCAAATAGTAGAGACTGCAGAACTTCAAATGGCACAGAGGTTCTTTTGGTTCCTGGATTTACACACTTTGTCCCTGGTTCCTCTCAAAGTGTGAGATTATGAGAGATTAGATGTGATAAGACTTAGGGGAAAAAAGGTCCTGGTTACTGGCAGAAATATGGCCAGAGGGAGCCATAAATGTAATATAAAGAGATTTCTCAATTGCAGAAAAGAATCTTCGATTTTCCATCCAGATGGGCAACCCCCTAGGTGGGCTAATTTTGTGAGTCAATCAGACCCAAAGTGTATGTCTAGAGATTACAAAGAAAATAAATAGATCTGTGGGTCAGAAATGTCTCACTTGGTCTGAATTAACTGCTTTTCTTTCTCATTCATTTTCACTGTTGGTGTGTGTGTGTCCCTGTTTTTCTTTCTTTGATTGGTAACACATTTACTATTAACTTTTATATAGTATAATTTTAGAAATACAGATTGCATTTATTTGGATTTTAAGTTGAATTTATTTATACTTGCTCCCTTCTTAAAGAAAAAAACAACAAAACCAAACTATAAGTGATTTACCGAAGAGAACATATACATACACATGATGTACTTGTGTATATCTGCTCCATAGGCTTTTGGTAAAAATTCAATAGTTATTGAACATCCACTGTGTTCAAGTCATCTTGAAGTTTATAAACCTGAATGAAACGTGATTCTTGATGCCTGAGTTTTGGTGTGTTACCTCATCTGGAAGCAGTTGATTTTTAACAAGAGGGTAAAAACTCCAGATTTATATCAGAAGCACCTGGAGGGCTTGTTAAAAATATACCTGTCCTGGCCCTAGATCTTAGCTTAGGGAAATTCTGATAATAGTCAGGGCTCATCCTGCAGTGCAGTTTTAACAACCTCCCCATGTGAATTTGATACAGGAACCAGGATTAAGAAACACTATTTTAAGCTAAGAAAGGACTAATCGCAGGACGGCAGCCACAAGTCAACCAGGTGGGTATCCTTGAAATCTACAATGGGGGAAGTGGCTAAACGCTTTTCTAAGGCTGTCTCTAATTCCACTGTCTCAGAATGGATAGTACAGTTGGAAGAGCACTCAGGAAGGGCAGGGTTGGGCCCAGTCTTCTCTGTAAAACACCTGGAACAAGAGTGTTATAGAGGAATAAAACAGCTACAGCCAAAGACCATCTCCAGAGCCTTTTCAAATGCTCTGTTCTCATTTCTCATGCAAAGCATAGTTGTGTAAATTTTCTTCTTCATTTGACTGGAAAGTCTTTCTCTAGTCAAGGAACACAGTAACCCATTCGTAATAGCTATTTGACAGATATTTGTTTTGAATCCCCTTCATCCAAATCCTGGGGTCTGACCAGGATGTATAAATGTATATATCCATCTGAAAGTTTGTAAATATCCATAAAAGTGCATTTGTTTATAAAACATTTCAACTGCACAAAAGAATACGTGAACGTGTAACATACACAGGGAAGAAAGAACAAGAAAACAAACACCCATGGACCCACATCCCAGTTTATGACGTAGAAGGTGAAGTTGCTCAGTCATGTCCGACTCTTTGCGACCCCGTGGACTATAACCTACTAGGCTTCTCCGTCCATGGGATTCTCCAGGCAAGAATACTGGAGTGGACTGCCATTTCCTTCTCCAGGGGATTTTCCTGACCCAGGGATGGACGTAGAAAGTTGCCAATATCCATGAGGTCTCCTGTTGAACAGCTCCTGAAATTTAAATCAAAATGCATCATTCAATCATTGACTGGTTAATTCATTCACTTGCCAAATGTGCCTGAATGCGTAGACGATTAGTATCTCTTCCGTTGGAGTGGCGTCGGGGTGGGGGGCAAAAGTGACACTTTCCGAAGGTGCTCAGATTGCTTTTCCTGCAAACGGCCCCTAACCCAGCCGGGCCCTCCAGAGCGGGCGTGGTTTCTGCGTGCAGACACTTTGGGCAGAAACTACTGGTCCCGGCAGTCCGCGGGGCGAGTGGGCGGAGCCGGGCCGGGGGGCGGGGGCCGGGCGAGAGGGGGCATTGTGTCGGGGAGCGCGGAGCTGCATTTGTCTGCTCTAGGTGCTGGTCGAGCTAGCGTCGTGATCGCCGGCGTAGAGCTGGAAGTGTCAGCGGCAATCACTGTCCCGGCGGGAGACCAAGTCCCAGCAACCACGCGCCCGCTGGCCGCTATCGCTGGCAGGGGGCGGCGTGCCAGCGGAGCAACATGCAGATAGGCGCCCAGCGCCCTGACGACCCTTCCCGAGGAAAGGAGGCCGGGGCGGCGCTGGGGCGGCGGGGAGCATGAGGAAGGCCGGGGGGCGGCTCGGCTCCGAGCGCTGCTAGGGAGCGGCGCGCGCTGCACACTCGCCGGGGCGCAGCGGAGGGCGGGGAGCCGGGCTGGTTGCGCCAGCGGGCGGGAGCCGGCCGCCGGGAGCTGTTCTGATTTCCGACGCGGACGCAGGGGGCCCGGAGTAGCCCCCTGCCCCGGCGTGCAGCCAACATGGGCAACGCCGGGAGCATGGATTCACAGCAGACCGATTTCAGGGCGCACAACGTGCCTTTGAAGCTGCCGATGCCCGAGCCAGGTGAACTGGAGGAGCGATTTGCCATAGTGCTGGTGAGTGCGCGGCGGCGGCCGAGAGCCGGGCCCCGGGGCCCCACCAGGCGGTGCAGCTGACCCCCGCCCTCTCCCCTTCTCCCCGCGCCGGGAGCGAATCCCCGGTCTCAAGGGGGAGGCGCCCGCTTCGCTTATTGTGGCCTCCCTTGGCCTCTCCTCGGTCCTCCTCCGATCTCCCCGCGCCAAGCCTTCTTGGGGTCCCGGAGTGGGGCACGGGGCTGGGGGTTGGCTGACTGGCCGGCCCCGAACCCATTGTCTGGCGGGAGAGGCACCTCGCAGCGCGTGTGTCGGGGAGGTGCGGCGTGGGCGTGAAGGGAAGGTGGCGCGGGCTTGGAGGAGGGGGTGGCTGGCCGCTAAGGCTTTTTGTTTAAGAAAAAACTCCCCTCAAAGCCCGAGTCCTCGAGAACCATCCAGCGGGCGCCCAGCCGGGGCCCTGCGGGGTTCTGGGCTGACGGGCGCATGTGGCGGGTTGAGGGCGGCGCGGTGCGCGAAGGCGAACTTGGAGGCGGACGTCTGGCTTGGCAGAGGGGAGCTCCCCAAAAGGGAAAGAGAAGGAAACCCGCGGCAGTGCGGCGTCCCCGTCCCTAAGCGAGGAGGGGGGACATCTGAAACCGGCGCGAGAGAAGCTTCGCCTCGGCGCGTTCCTTTTCGTCTTAAATGTTAAAACCACAAAAATGTGCAGTTTTGCGGGGACGTGTTGCAAGCTGCCCTGACTCTAGGGATACCTCCCCTCCCCAAATCTCCGACTCCCTCCCGGAATCCGCTTCTCCTAGCTTTCCAGCTTTGTAAATCTGAGACACTTGAAGATTGTCTTCTGCCTTTCCTTGTTGGGTGTAAGTTTCTGGGCCCCTCCCAGCCTGAGCCTGTCAGTGCTGTGAGCTCAGGAGGGTGTGGCGGTCTCCCCCTCGCCCCAGCCGGCGTCTGGACCGCAGTTAGTCCCCAGACTTCGACTTTTAGTGTCTCAGCCTCTCTTAACGGGTGTTGGGAGGGAAACATAAAGATTCGACGCGTTCCTAATACTTGCACTCGTACAGTTGCCTTTTCCTAGCTAGTTACCTGTACATTCTACAATAGTAGGCAGCAAGAGAAACTTGTGCTTAAGGCAATCGAATTTCGCGTCTGCATACGGGGTTTGGGCATGTAACCTCCCAACTTTGGGGATTGACCAGAGTCTGAAAAACACTGGGACGTTTAAAAGCCTTTCTTCAGGCCTCTGAAAAGGACTGGTTTAATATGGGGACTGTTCTGGAGGGTAGATTAGTTTTGTGCTCTTTGGAAAAAGAGCCCACGAGCTTTTTCACACCACCTGGAAACTCCGGCGTGGCAGTCTCAAGATAGATGAGGCTGCCTGTCTTGCACTCCGTGGTCTGAGATCTCACACAGCTGCTCCCATTGTTGTGCAGAATGAAACACTCTGAAATGGAACTGCATGGGCTTAATTACTTTTGAAGGCAGCCTGGGTGTAAACTTGACGTGTCTTTCCAGGGACAAACCTTTTGGTTCAAAATCCTCTTTCTACCAGACTACCTGGTTCTTACCTCCTAGCCTTGGGTGCTCTTTCTTTCCGTCCATGCTGTGCTGGGTGGGTGTGCGTGTGCAGGTTGTGTGTGCTGGGTGTGTGTGTGTGTGTGTACACTTGAAGTGGGAGGGCCAGTGATGCAGGCAAACCAGATAATAACAATAATGCAATTAAGTTCTCAACTGGGATAGCATATTTTGCATGAGCATTGAGTTACCCTGCTGATTAATGACACATGGTATGAATTACCCTTTAGGAAAATGTCCCATCATTAATATGGTGGATCTAGAAGGCACAAATTTAGTATATAGAAATTCATGTTTCTACATCACAAGCTCTTTGGAGCAGTGGTTACTGTGTAGCTTCTTTTACTCTGTGTCATACACAAGCACTGGAAGCAGTTCCTTTCTTTAACTGTTTATAATATTTTACGCCTTTCAGAACAAATGAACAACAAAACCAAAAAATACCAGGCTGACCTTTGTTGGGTTAAGACAAAGGTTTTGGGAAAGTATTGCTTGGGGGCCCTCTTGTTAGGGATGCACTTGGACCATTGCTGTGATATGCAACTCTCCCTAGTCAGCTCCAGCTGCTCTTCAGAAATCTGTACGAGGAGTTAGAAGGAATCCTTTTTGTAGGCTGATAGAAGTACGGAATTCTGGTGACTTCTCTTGTAGTCAGTTTTTTCCTAAAGATGTCCATGTGATGCTCTCAACTGTGCTTTTTCTTCAACTGTGCTTTTTCTTCATGAATTACTTAACAAATCAGCTCAAACCATTTAATTCTGGAGATCAAGCTTGAAGGACAGGTTATAGGTTGTAATGTTCAAAGCATGTGTATGGAGGAATTCTCTGCCTTTACACAGTGGGAGTCCTTTGGGCATTATTGATACTAGTTTTATTTCCTATATGATAAAGATCATGTAAGTTTTGGGGAGGAAAACAGGATAGTAATACTGTATAGAAAAGTATACAAATACCTCATTGTAAACTTGGCTTACAGCAGTGATTGAGTCCTCAGACATGGAAAGTAATTCCTCTCACCCCACCTAGCTCTAGAATATTTAAAGCACTGACGAAGAGTAAATAAAAATTTGAATAACAGAAGTCCATCTATTTATCAAAAATCTTGAGATAAAACCTACTCAATGACTACCCCTTCATCAGTCTGTATAAGCTAAACTGTGTATATCTAGAAAAATACTGGGCATGAATGGAAAGATGAGAGAGTGAAAGATGGCTGAATTAAGATCAGTGAAGGGATAGACTCTAAAAAGTTCCTTTAATAGGAAAAAAATGGAAGTTTTGAATAGAGATTTCAGTTACTGAACTTCTGTAGTTAATGACTACAGTAGTAGTAAAAATTGGATCCAAATCTTGAGTTAAAATCCTCCTAAAGAATCTTATCCCTCCCTGAACCTGTGTTCATCATTATTACAATTGTAGTTATAAACCTTATATTTAAGGGAAAAGATTACTGACTCTTTTATACACTTAACTGTTGGCATGCTTGGACCTATCTCTCAGATAGAGCTATAAGGTGATATACCTTTGTGTGTGTACAATGTTTCTGTTACACTATTCCTTGGAAGTGTTTCATAAATTATAAATGTCATCTGTTTCAGTCTTTGTTCCTTTAAGGTATTTTGTAGATATTTTGCGTATTTTATGAGTAATATTGGCTGTGTTTTTGGGTCTCTCACATTTATAATTGACCAAGTGACTGTTATATTAGTTACAATTTGTCTAATTGTTGGGAATGCACACACACACAAATACTCCCGTGACCTTTATTCTCAGAGATGATGCTCTGAAGGTGATTTTTGGGTGTGGTGAACAATTGATTGTCCAAGAATAACTCTTTGGACATTAGATGCTCCATATATTGTTCACTGATTTTTGGCTTGCGGTCACTGTTTACAATTCAAAATTTAAGCCCCTCAATCCCTGTGTCTAGGAGCTGTCCTTTCTGGAGTCTCAGAGGAAAAGATAAATTGTAACTCTCCATCCCAGCTGCCATATCTGTGTGATAGCAGATGTCAGTCTGCTGTGCGAGTAGGTTCAAAAACACAGATTTGAAAGTGATGGCTTAGGGCTGTAGTATCTTACGTTTAACACCGGGAACTACTTTGGTGTGTGATTAGTTTGAGTCAGTTTCCTTTTCGGTTTTTTTCTTGGCGCTGAGGTTGAGTGTGCTTGCATGTTCTCACTGATTCCTCACAATGACTCCAGCTATCGGCAACATTAAAGATGAGAAACTAAGACTACTTAAGTTGACTGAAGTTACTTCAGTTATTAGATACCCAGTCTAGGACACCACTGAGTGACTTCACTTTTCACTTTCATGCATTGGAGAAGGAAATGGCAACCCACTCCAGTGTTCTTGCCTGGAGAATCCCAGGGATGGGGGAGCCTGGTGGATTGCCGTCTATGGGGTCGCACAGTGTCAGACACAACTGAAGTGATTTACCAGCAGCAGCGGCAGCTAGGATTTTTAACCCGGATTTGAATCTCTACTCCCCGCCTCCCCACCCACCTCCAATATTATATTATGCTTCCTTGAGCTTACAACTGGTAAGAAAGAACAAGAACAGAAAGGCCTGGAACTAGCAATAAAGCTGTGTTTTTTAAAAAAAAAAAAAAACTTGAATTTGGTAAGTACAAGTTTCAAAACTATAAAGTTGGCAGAAATGTCTTCGAAGCGACCCAAGTGCGGTGTACTTAATGTTTCTCTTTAGATGTCATTCATTTTGGCATCTTCACTGTGCTATTCTTTCTTCAGGCATGGAGTTAAATATTGATTTGATCCAAAAGTGTACTCTTCAGTTTTCCCTTTCAAGGCAGGCTTGAACTGCTGTGTTTGGAAAGTCTGGACTTCCAGATCAGAGGGGAGAGACAGCCTGTCAGTGTGATGCATGCACTCCAAATGTAATGACTTGTGAAAAGGACAAGGAAGGTCAGGTTTTAACATTTCAATCTATTTCCCTCTGCAAGATGTTGTTCCTTTTCAACCACTTCCATGGAGAGCCTTTTCCATGAAGTCCGCGGAGCAGATGGGTGGGTAGGAGTAAAGTTAGGCCATCATCAGAGGCATGCTGATTTGTTTTCTCACTTTTCTCCTGTTGAGAGGGAAAAGCCAAGTGAGAAAGGGGTGGATGGAGTGTTGTTGCGACCTATTCCGGGCAGTAACCTCTGAGTTGTTTTATTTTCCAGAGTGGGAATATACATGTATGGTGGTACTTTTCATCATTATCAGGGTACATTTCTAATAGTTTTCTAATCTCAATAAAAACTGAAGGTATATTTAGGTTTCTATGGCAGGGTTGATCAAAAGCTTTTCTCTGAATTATAAATGCTTGGCTCCATTGGGAGACTGGCAGCTGCGTTAAACTGATGAAGTGCAGAGGGGAGAGGGTACGTTTGCCCTTAAACCCTTCAGTGATAAGAATTACTTGCACCTGTGGCCTTTCATTTAGCAAAGAGCATTGGCCCCAGGAGTGGCAGATGTAGTTTCTAGAATCATCATCTCCTGCACCAGCTTGGGCGAGTGATCTTTCCTGTGATCCTTCGTTTTTCTCCTCTGTAAGTGGGAATACCGTTTGATACAACTGTTAGGATAGTTATGAGATTTTTGAAATCATAGCTCTTGGAAGTGTAAAATTTCTGAAACATTATATTGTGAGCCGTTAGCTGACTTCTCGTTGATGTTTTGTGTAGAAAAGAGTGAGCTGTAGTCTGTGTTGTCTGGAGAGTAGCATTTCCATGGTGGATGACCGAAAGTCACATAAGCATAAAGAAAAGTGTTGTAATATTTAGAGTTGTCAAAAATTGGAGAAGGAGCTTTCCGATTAGTGTTGCTAAGACAGAAGCTATATGAGAAATGCTGATAATAGGAAAGTCCTTCTGAGCCCAGGATCCAGCTAGTGAATGGCCTGCATGGTACCTTTCCTGGGGCAGGTCTGCTAACTGCAGGTGTTGGAAATAAAATTATAGCATCCAAGACTGGGGAAAGGTCTCCTTGGAGGCTTCTCCTGGGCTCAAAGAAGCAAAAAAGTAGTGTAGGTTCATGCTTGTTTCTGGAAATTCATTCAATTTTATGAAATCTGTGGCCTGGAGAACTTGGTCTTCATGAACTGTGCTCTTTTCATGATTAGGGCTTGGGGAGTAAGGACAAGGTGAAGTGGGCTCCCTGGTCCTTGTATCTGAACAAGTAACAGATAAAAAGTGGCTAACTAAAGAGGCACTGAGGCCAGATGGTTGTGTCTCCTTTGCAAGAGAGTGCTGGTTGCCTGGACTCTTCTTAGAAAGGCAGTGAATTCCTATAAAAGCACAGACTGGAATTGCTTAAGAGGGAAGGTGGGTTCCCAGCTATGCGGATGCTTGGCAGCCCCCATCTTGTAGCGAGGCTCTTCGTCTCTAGAGTGGGGATATTTCCTAGCTTCTTCAATTGTAAGAAGTCTATCCATAGACTTTGGGGTTCCTAGTCTCTACAGAGAAAGGCTCCTGCATCCTCTTGGTTCTCACCTACCTGAACAGTATAGTGAAGTGAAGTAGCTCAGTCGTGTCCGACTCTTTGCGACCCTGTGGACTATAGCCTACCAGGCTCTTCCCTCCATGGGATTCTCCAGGCAAGAATACTGGAGTGGGTTGCCATTTCCTTCTCCAGGGGATCTTCCCGACCGCTTCCCAACCTGAACAGTATAGATGGAGGCACCTCCTGTCTTGTCTTTTCATTCAGATGGTGTCTGCTCAGTTGCAGGGTGATCTTCCCACTCCTCCCCAGTCACCCCATCCTCTTTTCCCTGTCAGCTGCCCTTCTGACACAACACTACGGACTATAATGTTTCCGGTGGATGTGCTATAGTTTGTATGGGATGTCTGAGGAAGAGCTGGAGGGTCAGAGAGCTGTTTCCTGAACTGTAGGTCAACTGAGGTCCACAAATGTGGACCAGGATGGCTCGAAATTGGAAAACACCAAGTCCCTACTTGGAAGTATGGTGGTATTTGTTGTAGCAAAAGAGTACTTTCTTTTCATACTCTTAAACTGACCAAGGAAACATGCCCAGTGGCGTTGGAGCTCGTGGTGGGCACCTTGTCACAAACTTTCCGTAGTTTCTAGGGCACACCAAAACTGTTGCCCTGGACACATCGTCATCACTCTTACGCCACCTGGAACTGACTTCAGTCACTCTTGCTTCGCATGTAAACTTCGTCTACTTTTCTTGTTTGCTGAAGAAGCTTTGTTGCATCAATAAGCTGCTGTATCCATTGCCCCAGAAGCTGAAAGCTTTGAGATGTCTAGTCCTTGCTGTCTCCGGGCGAACCTCCCTTGACTGACTTCTGTATGGTAGGTGGTGCACCAGACTTGGTTTATCCTTAAATCTTGTTGGCTTTAGGAAAGATGTCAACTCATTCACATTTTGGCCCCATGTCTGGTGCTGGTCAGTCACCTCTCTCAGGTCCTGCCTTGAGTTGGGCTTTGCTCAGGAACCTGCCCTCTCTTCCTTGGTGTTTCTTTAGGCTGCATACTTTATTTAAAGTAGGTGACAAAGGGATTGACAAGCCAAAGTGGTGCTTTTCAAACTTGGTTATATAAACTGGGATCCTCAGAAAGACAGATGCCCGGGTCCCACCCACAGAGATTCTGATCAGTTCCTCTGGAGTGTGACCTGGGTGTCAGAATTTTAAAGCTCCTTAGATGTGAGTGTGCAGCCGTGGTTGAGAGCCACGTGCCAGAGTAGTTTTTCTCCTCTCCCTCCCTGCCCCAGAGACCAAGCATAAGAATTAAAACCACAGTGAAAATCTAGAGAAATTAGGCAAAGCTGAGGAGGGTTAAAAAAAAAAAAGCTGCTAAAGATACTTGATTCAACTGAAAGCGCCAAGATGAGAAATATAGACGAGATGGGTCAAAGCCTGTTGAATATTAGATTTATTTAACTATGCATTTAAGAAATGGCTGTCAAATAATCATAATGATAATTTGCAGAGAAAGTTCTATACATTCTAGCTTAAGAGTGAACAGTGACCCTGAGGTTTACTACTGGGATAGAGCAATCAATAAATCAATTGTATTTTTTGCTTAGCCTCTATTCTCAAGCCTAATTTTTTGTTGGTTCAGTGCAGGCTTTTGCTTTGATCTCTGGTTTTACCACTTACAAAGACTTGATGAGCTTGGCTTCCTGGAGTGAAATTCAAATACACTTCTGAAATGTAAACAACGTTCATTTATTAAGACTCCTATAATCAAGGCAAATTGGCATGGTTATATGAGCAGTTAGCTTTGAGAATAGAAAGATAAATAGGATGCTAGGTCAAGAATGAGCTGATTGTTCTCAATGTAAGACTCTAGTTATTCCTTTAATAGTTATAAGCAAATAGACATTCCCCTTATTCTTAATCTTTAGCGTTTGTGGTTTGGGGTTAGGGGACAACATACTCTGGTTTTCTCGGCTGAAAGGATAGAAGCAATTATTGGCTCATTTTCATCTGGAAATATAAATCTTTCTAGCAGATGGAGCTTTCTAGTATTTGGGAGAGGGCAAAAGAAGGCATGGATTTAGATGGGAATATTAAAGAATAATGGAATTTTATTTTGGTGGAGAAGGTAAGAAGATGATTTTTACAGTAGCAAAAAGATTGAAAATAATCTCATCTGCCTTCAGTGAACAGTGATCTTAGTGTGTGTGTAAGAGGAAGCCTTAGGATAACCAGGAGAAGCTAGATAGAACATGATTGGACCTGCATCGTGGCAACATTGCTCTATGAATTAAGTACCATGTAATATTTGTGGAAAGTTGGGAAACCTACATGGAAAGGTGATGAATGTGTACAATATTTCGTTGTTTTGTAGGTCACTTTGAGTTCTTAACCCTTTCAGTCCCCAGTATGTTCAGCCTTCTGCTTCTTCCAGGGAAGCTTTTCCTCTTTAGTGACAGTCTTGCTCAATGAGGATTCTTTCCCCAAGGACTTCTGCCTGATGAACCTAGGAAGTCAGTTCAGGCCAGGTGTCTTCAGACCAGGATGCTATAAACTTGAAACTGGTGATTTTCCAGGCGTGACCCAAGATCATCCTTCTATTGCCCACTGATGCGGCCATCTAGACGTGAACCCTGGCAGACTTAGAACTGTGTGGCCTCCTGGGCGTGTGGGACCATTCAGCTTCTCTCGTGTCCTTTCACTGTAGAAGTTTTGAGTCTCAGGGCAGGCTTTTTGGAAAGCATTTGTTTGGATGAGAAATCTTCAGATCATCTGAGAATTTACCAGGTCTCAGTCTTCATTTAATGGAGTAATTTTGTAACATTAGACAGCTGTATTTTATTTCACCAGTAATTGTCAGAAATTTCATTAACTTTCCTATAAGTTTCTTTTTGTTGTTGTTCTTTGGGATGGTATCTCCTAATCATCTCTTGGCGAGTAATATACAAACAGAAATGGGCCTTTTCATCGGTGTACAGACTGATGGATTTTCGCAGAGTGAAAGCAACGCTGTAACCAGCTTGGGTTCAAGAATCAGTCGCGGTCTCTCTGTTTTTCTTCACATAAGGTTTGACTTGGCTCCTTGCCTCCCCAGCCGCAGTTGCTCACCTGAACTTACTTTCAGAGTAGCCAGACTTACGTGGAAGAAAATAGGCCACAGGATTGTGCCTGTGGTCTGATTCTAAATGGCTCTAACCGTGAGATTTCCACCACTTCCTTTGAGAGATTTCTTCAGTTCAATCAGACCTCACCATTAGGAGATATTGACATTACGACATCTTACTGCTGCTTTCAGTTACATCATCATCTATAACCATAATGGTATTTTTAATTTTTTTGCTAGAGTATCTCTGGCTTTCATAATACTGAGAAAAATATACTTTGATTTGTGTTTCTAGAATAAAGCAAGAATGGGGGTGAGATTTCCACAGTGACAACAAGCATGTGCCCTTTGTGGTTTCAGTACTTGGAATAGGCATTTGCAAATACAGGTTTTGTGTATTCACTTTGAAGCCTAAGTTTCAGCCTTTAGGTTTTTGCCATCATGATGACTCTTTTGAAATATTAAAAATGTAAGATTAATGTTGAAATATATTTAAAAATATAAGGTTGTGAATCTCATCTTTTGGTTCAGTTTTCTCGTCGGAACCCTGTTACGTTACTTTAGACGCTGATCCAGTCTGAGAAGCTCTTTGGCCGTGTTTGTTGTCGATGGTTCACCTTCCATCCTCTCCTCTGTACCTTCTGTAGCCCTGCGCCCCACCCACGCCTGCTTTTTCACTGAAGCCTTCCATAGTCTGGCCTCACAGCTCAGTCAGTAAAAAAATCTGCCTGCAGTGCAGGAGACCCAGGTTCAATTCCTGGCTCGGGAAGATACCCTGGAAGAAGGAAATGGCCACCCACTCCAGTATTCTTGCTTGGAGAACCTCGTGGACAGAGGAGCCTGGCGAGCTACAGTCCTTGGGATTGCAAGAATCGGACATGACTTGGCGACTAAAACCACCACATTCTGGCCAGACCCATCTTCTCTCTTGCTTCCTTAGTACACCCTGACCTGGACTTTATGTCTGCTCATAGAGCAGGCTTGTACTTTCCAGCCGCTTTGTCATTCCTCACGTGATTCTTTTGCGCATGATGGACTCCTTTTGCTTATTTGCTTCCTTAAAACTATATCTGGCCGTCAAGGTTCTTCTGAAGTCCCATCTCTTTCTCGTGTCCTTATGGATCCAGCATCAACTTGGGGGAGGTGGGAAAAACAACTCCTTTCTTTGATCACTCTATAGTGTGATTTATTTCTTTTACTTACGAGGCCTGGGATTAAGTCTCACCTTGTGTGAGATGTGTCTGTAAAATAAGGAGATGCTTTTATGTGTAGCTTTGTAGCTACTCATTACCCTGTTGGCCATCTGTTTGTGAGCTTGCACTGTGGGCTCCTGGAAGCCAAGGATCACATCTTACAGGTCCTGGCAGTTTCTCCTTGTCCAGCGCAGTGCTTGGCCCAGGGCAAGGTCTTAGCAGATAATTACTGACTTGATCAGAGAACCGTGCCTGCTGAAACAGGCCTGGGAATTGAGTAGCTGCTCCAAGAACCTATCTAACTGGCCCTTCTGGGCTGATTGTTAATTGCACATAAGTTGCTTTCGTGTTGAAATGACACTTTGTCGTGGCTTCTCACTCATCTTGGTACTCCCCATAGCACTTGACTGTAGTAGGTGCCCAGGAACACTAAGCATTCAAAGATGATAAGTTGGCATCATGCTTTTGCCTGACTCCTTACGGAAAACTGGTGAATTAGAAGAGGCGGAAGGCAGGGAAATGACCAAAGGAGGTCCATGGTTTTTCACTGCTGCGAAGCCAGATTGGTGTGTCGTGATGAGCTGTCATCGAGTGTGTGGTGGAACTGTACTGTGGGGCTTTCCTTAAGTGAAATGCCCTTCATAGTATTCCCTTTGTTGTTGGGAGTCAGGCAGGTTTCAGTGAGCAGCATTCCTTAGTGTAGCATTTTAGTGCTTTGTTGTTTGTGAAGTATTTGCAAATAATCATGATTCGAAGAGTTCTTAATCCAAGAGGGCCTGAAGGTATGTGGCTTGAAGTTAACTGAAGAAGGTGGAGAGGTTGATGAGCTCATCCTAGGTCCTCCATCACTAAAACTCCAGGGGCATTCCAGGGTCAAATAAGATGCTGTTTATATTTTCTGTGCTTTATACGCCTATCTTTAATGCTCTTGGCAGCCCTCTGAGGGAGATATTATCTTCCTTTTACAAATGAGGCAGTGAGGCTCAGAGTGATAAGGTGGCTGCTTCCTAAGGATGGAGGCATGATTTGAATCCAGGCCTGATGAGAGACCGTGCTCATTTCTGCTGTATCACACTATGTATATTTTCAAGTTAGTTATAAGAAGATCCTAAATTTGGCCTCTTATTTTTCATTCTTCATGTACCCTTTAGACTGAATTCACTCACATAGAAGCTGTCCCTTGAGTATATGAGACTTGCATCAATATAGTGATAGATGTTCTGGGCTCTGAGGGTTGAGAGGCTGATGTATTAATTGCTTAGTCGTGGCCCCACGACTCTTTGTGACCCCACACACTGTAGCCCTCCAGGCTTCTCTGTCTATGGGATTCTTCAAGCAAAAATACTGGAGTGGATTGCCATTCCCTTCTCTAGAGGATCTTCCCAACCCAGGGATCCAACCCTGGTCTTCCGCATTGCGGGCAGATTCTTTACCATGTGAGCTACAGGGAAGTCCTGAGGGTTGAGAGGGAAAGCATCATTTCTGTATTTTGAGTGTTCAGAAACAGTTTCCTTGGAATAGGACGTGGAACGATGCTAGCTTTGTCCCAACCACTGCTAGACTACACTTTTTATTCTACATTGTGCAGTTTTGCTCACATGTCACTGCTTAAGAAGGGTTTACACCTTAATTAGACAGTCTGGAGGTGTTTATGGAACACTTGCTATGTGCTAGGCAATGTTGTGGGCTCTGGAGGATGTGGAGCTGCATGAGGCCCAACAATTGTCTGCCCTCAAGGAGCTTACATTCCAGCAGTGGGAAGGGATGATGGGGGCAGCCAGACGTGAAAGGGGTGCATCATACATGCTTGCATGCGTGCTCAGCCATGCCTGACTCTCTGTGACCCATGGCTGGTAACCTGCCAGGCTCCTCTGTCCTTGGGATTCTCCAGGCAAGACTATTGGAGTGGGTTGGCATTTCCTCCTCCAGGGGATCTTCCTGACCCAGGGATTGAACCCAGATCTCCTCTATCTTCTGCCTTGGCACAGATACATAAATGGACCTGAATTTCCAATGCTAGGAAGTGCCGGGAGGAGAATAAAATAGGTGTTGTGAGGTGGTTTCCTCTCATTTAACATCTGACTGATGCATAATTACATGGCGATAGAAATCACAGTGGTAATTGCTTCTGGGGAGAGAGACTGAGGCACACGAAATTCCTAGAGTGATGAACATGTTCTAGACTGGAGTGTTGGTTTTACAAATGTAACCTGTCAAAAATCATCAGATTGTACATTGTAGATATGAATGTCACAGCATAAAATTGACTTTCATTAAAAAAAAAAAATTCTAAGACCTGACTGATGGGAGTCAGGCAGGGATAAGCCCACCAGCAGGTGTAATTAGGGCTTGATTTGTCAAGCCCTAGGGCCAGGAGGGGGTTCCTCGGACCCCGGGCAGCCAAAGGGAACAGTGAGAGGAATGTCCTCAGTTCCTGTGGCTTCAGACTTGACCTGTGGGAAAACCTTCGGAAGGCTGGGCCTGGAGCTGCAGGAGGCAGAATTCCCTTTGCCATAGCGGAGCTGTTCCTTGTGTTAATAACTGGCTCTGTCGTCACAGCCTTCTGCCACTTGTTGAATTCAATAGATTTTTGAACAAATTGCAGTCTTGTCACTGCTCTGGACCCGTGAACATCCAGTTGGGGAATGGAGTGTTTGATTAGTGTAGCAGTGCACTTCTCAGTAAAGGCCCTCTGAAGGGACCCAGTACTTGGAATGGCCCATTTTATCTACTTAAAGCCATGGGTTGAAATGCAGCTTTTTTTTTAAGCTATTATTTGCTGCTAAGTTTGTTGCTCAGACCTTTCTTTTCTTTTTCTTTCTTTCCTTAAGAATTTTTTTGTATTTTTAAAGAGCATATGACAATTTTACATAGAGATTTGAATCAGAAGTTATAAGTAAGGTAAGTTGGTATAGTGGATTGATTATCCCTGAAGTCCCTTAAGTGGCTCATCAGGGTAGTGTATGCATGATTCTGGATAAACAACCTGAGAAAGTAGTTCTCGGGCGTGTTAAAGTTTGAGACCTCTGAGCTTGACTGAAGGAGAAAAGTCCCTATGCAGATGTCAGGTTCTTGCCATCCTTTGCCTCTCAGACCTCCAGCAGTGACCGGACAGTGGGTGGGAATGCTATGACATCTTGCTGCGTTAGACTTACACCCATTCAGTACCCCGCTAAACCTTTTAATACATATCAGGGAGATTGTTTCTTGTGAGGATTTTAAGGCAGCTCTCAAGTTAAATATGGGTTGGATATGTGAACAGCAGTAGTAACGATAAAGGTCACTGATCGTGCGTTTCTTGGGCTTTCCCTGTGGCTCAGCTGGTAAAGAATCTGCCTGCAATGTAGGATACCCAGGTTCGACCCCTGGGTTGGGAAGATCCCCTGGAGGAGGGCATGACAACTCACTCCAGTATTCTTGTCTGGAGAATCCTATGGGCAGAGGAGCCTGGTGGGCTACACAGTCCATGGGCTCAAGTTAAATGTGGTTGGGTGCAGGAACAGCAGGGGTAACTGTGAAGGGCACCGATGGAGTGTTTCTTTAATTTCTTCCATCGACATGAAAGATGATCCAAGACACCTGAAAGGTAGGGATCACCCTGTTTCATCTAGGAGAAGCTCAGGATTCTAGAAATTGAAGGACCTTGCCTGAGGACGCACATTTCTAGGAGATTCTGGAGCTGAAAATCAAACTTGGCTAACTCTAAAGCCGTGCTCCTAACATACTGTTTTCTCTCAATTATGAAAGTATAATACAAATATACATATAAACGTTGTGGTTCAGAGCAAATTGAAAACCCTGTGAGGATAAATTCGGTGACTCTTTAGTCTATAGTAATTTTGTTGGTATATGCCCAGAACCAAGCGTAACTATATGTCCTTCAAAAAAGAAAATTGAAGATAAAATAAGAACTGAATGAATAAGCCACTGTCCACTGTTGAAATAGTAAAGGCCAAGTAAGCTTGTGATCAAATTGGCTTTTTTCTAGTAACAGTTGTCCTCTGAAGGCTTTCTGAAGGCTCTCTTTCAGACAACTGTCTCTGAACCTTTGTTTTTTTTTACATCTCCCTAGTAAAATGGCTGTGTTGTTACAGCTTGCGGGCGTGGATAAGCCTTTTGATCACCCTTCAGTGATAACCAACAGTCTTGGACTTCCTTGGGAAGCATTAACCCTATCATCTCGTATTAATCAGCTTGATGTGGGGTTGCTTATTTTTAATAAAACCCATGTCATTCCATTCATTTCATTCAACAAATGTTTTTAAAAATTAATTTGTCTGTGCTAGGTCGTAGTTGCTGCATATGGGATTTTTAGTTGTGGCATGCAAACTCTTAGTTGCACCATGTGGGATCTTCTTGCCTGACCAGGAGCTGAACCCAGGCCTCTGCTTTGGGAGCAGAGACTTAGCCGCTGAACCACCAGGGAAGTACCTCAGCAAATGTTTTTTTTTGGGGTGTCTGCTCCAAGCTAGGCACTGTTAAAGCTTTGGGAGTTGGTGATAGACAGGGAAGCCTGGTGTGCTGAGTCCATGGGGTCAAGAGTTAGATACAGCTGAGCGACTGAACTGCTGAGGCACTGTTAAGATGCTGTGACACAAAGGTGCGTAAAGCATCCTCTCTACCTTTGAGGAGTTAATTGGCTAGTGGCAGCGGTAGGCAGAAAATGGAAATAGGGTGTTTTTAAAGTGTTTTTCATATTTACGTGCTATATATATAGTGGGCTTTGTAGAAGGGTATGTTAAGGTTAAAGTCTGATAAATGTTGACAAGTTAATACAATGGCCTAAAGTTGTAACTCAACCCAGGGACTGAACCCGAGTCTCCTGCATTGGCAGGTGGATTCTTTACCACTGTGCCGCTTGGAAACCCTGGTACCCTTTAATCTGCCTTTATTAAAGTGTTAATTTGAGGGATAGCTGTGGACTCACCAAACACGGGACGCCTGTGTATCTCACGGATGACTTTAGTGAAATCATTAAAGGTGAAGAGCGAGGTCTGGTCCATTGTGTGTGGCCTCTGCTTGGGTATTTTATCCTGACTTTTTTTGTCTTTTCTAGAAGAAAAAGCCTGTTGTTCAGGGCATTGGGTTGTTCCATTTCAGAGCTAATGAAAGTGTTAACATCCTCATAATTGGAGCTGACGAGCACCATGCAATGTACCGCAGTGTGACCGATAGGCAGCTGGTTCACATGAGAAAATACACTCAAGGTCATGACCATCTGGGCCTTAAAGAAACTGCGGTTGGTGTTTTGTTTGGCTCCTGCTTCAATCTGGGATGGGCGGAGTCATTCGGACTTTATTCTGAATTCCAGTAGTGGCAGGAAAAAAAAAAGGATTTATGTAACTGGTGTGTAGATGGCCTTCTGCTTGAGATAAGAGCATTGTCCAATAAAAGCTTCGTCCTTGTTTCAAATCAAGAATAGAGTGTCACCTGATTCGACCTAGGAAACAAAGTCATAAGTCACTACATGCTGCATTCCCCCAGTAACCCCTTGCTCTCTATTTTTTTCAGAAGATTCCTTATTTGTTTGATTATCTTATCTACACAGTAAATCTTGCTGAATCAAAGCTTATGAAACCGAGCCCAGTCCCAAATCAGATCAGTATGCTACCAGCATCCTGAAGTGGAAGCCTAGAATTTTCTGAAGATGCTTTTACACACTTTTTTCTTATTCACTTTCCAAGGAGGGAGATTGTTCTTTTGCTTTCCACTGATAAGTGTCACTTATGCCCTAAATTTTGTGGTGGCATTCTACTTTTTAAAGGTACTGAGATAAAAGAGTATTTGATAGAACTGTCAGACTAGTGTGATAACATGCTCTGTTCCCAGACCCCTGAGGGTTCTTAAGTCTCATAAGCTGAAGCTGTGTGCATGTTTTTTCTTGGTGCCCTATTTCCATATCAAATAGCCTTAGTTTTTGGATTTTAGTAATGAAGGTATGAACCCAATCTGTCAGGCTTATTATGCCCTTTATTGTAGTCCTTAGTCAGCTTAGAATTGCACGAAAGGAAGTAATAAGCCAACTCTAAGAAGGTCCAGATGAAAAGGATTATAACATGGTACAGAAATATTAGCATGCCCGCCCCAGTGGAGTGACTCATTCCTTTTGCAGTGTCCATTTTGACAGCTTTTTTGAATCACACACCAATCACAATGTTGGTGTTTTTGGCGGCGTGAGTGTTTCACCCTAACATTCATAATGGTCACTGCCAAAAGGTAACAGAGAAGAGAATCATAAATGAAGCATAATAGCATCACAGACATTTATGTGTTTCTTGAGCAGAAACAAAATTGGGAATTAGCGGATGTCTTTTCCATCACACCCCCACCCCCCTGAGAAAACCACCACTTACCCAAAGAAAGTGAGACCCTGGTGGGTCATCCCCTGTCTTTGGCTGTTGCAACAGTGCTGCTTATGCTAGTTCCCATTGAAGAGTTTCACTTCCCAAGCCCTCTCCTCTAGAAATCATTCTTTTAGAGCTTAAGGGTTTTCTCCTGATGTCTTGGTGACTAAGCTTGCTTTGGGCTTGTTCCACCTTGGACTGCATGTTGTCCCTCTGGGAAGAAACTCCTGTGCACTTCAAAGGAGCAGCGGATACACAGGGTGTATCCAGAAATAAAACTTTGACCCTTTGTCTCTCGTCTTTTCATCTCTCTCTCTTCACAGGCATGCTTTTCTTCCGTGCAAACAGACCCTTGTAATTGTTGTCGTCTGTCCTGCTGTTAAATGGTTTGCATCCCTGCTGCAGATATGTGCTGCAGTTTTATGCAGAAGTCTCCTTCCATGCAGTTTAGTGCCGTGCGGTGCGTGTGGACTTACCGGCCTGTGTCCTTCACTGTGGAGCTTCCCAGGTTCAGTGGGTAAAGAATCTGCCTGCTATGCAGGAGACCTGGGTTGGATCCCTGGGCTGGGAAGATCCCCTGAAGAAGGAAATGGAAACTCCAGTATTCTTGCCTAGAGAATCCCCATGGACAGAGGAGCCCTGTGGTCTATAGTATACAGGGTCACAAAGAGTCAAGAACGGCTGAGTGCACACACTTCACTATGAGAAATTGTTCTAATGGATATGTTCTTTGTTTTTTTTTAATTTAACTTTTTGTTTTGTATTGAAGTATAGCCAATTAACATGTTGTGATAGTTTCAAGTGAACAGCAAGGGACTCAGCCATACGGATACATGTATCTGTTCTCCCCCAAACTTCCCTCCTCTCCAGGCTGCCATATAACATTGAGCAGAGTTCCCTGTGCTGTGCAGTAGGTCCTTGTTGGTTATCCATTTTAAATACAGCAGTGTGTACATGTCCATTTCAAACTCCCTGACTATCCCTTCCTTGCTCCCCGGCCCTGCAACCACAAATTCATTCTGTAAGTCTGCGAGTCTCTTTCTGTTTTATATGTAAGTTCCTTTGTATTATTTATTTTTAGATTCCAAAGATAAGGGGTGTCTTACGGTATTTCTTTGAATTTTTCACTCCAAATGACCATCTCTGGGTCCATCTATGTTGCTGCAGATGGCATCATTTCATTCTTTTTAATGGCTGAGTAATATTTAATGGAAATGTTCTTAATGAAATAGACCTGACATTAGAGAATAGTAGGATGAAATACCCTCTGCCCTGTAGAAATACTGTCCAAGCTTCTCTGTCCTCTTCTTCCTTCCCTATTCGGAGGAAACCTATCCTGAATTTTCATGTATCCTTCCTCTATGGCTCAGTGGTAAAGAATCTGCCTGCAGTGCAAGAGACTCAGGAGATGTGGGTTTGATCTCTGGGTCAGGAAGAGCCTTGGAGGAGGGCATGGCAACCCACTCCAGTATTCTTGCCTGGAGAATCCCATGGACAAAGGGGACTAGCAGGCTACAGTCCATGGGATCACAAAGAGTTGGACACAACTGAGTAAGCATGCACTCCCTATGCACATTTGACAAAAATAAAGTTTATAGAAATGGTATCTTAAGTCATGTGTCCTTTCAGATCTTCACGCATTTGGTTGGAGAAGTATTGACTTTGATGCATGTGGCTCTGGGTCAGTTAACTTTTGAGTCATATTCATTGGGTTCCATAAATCATTTACTGTTGGTCTTCATTGTTCGTGGATTCTGGCTTTGCAAATTTGCCTGTTTGGTGAACAGTTGTTTATAGTCCCAAAGTCAGTACTTGGGGCACTTTTGTGGTCATTCATGGATCACAGGATGGTGAAAAATTTGAGTCACCCGATGAGTAGTTTTCCAGCTGAGGTTGAACAGGACTGTTTGCTTCTTGTTTCTGCTCTCTGTCAATGAGTATCCTTTTGTACTTTGTTTAGTGACATTTTTCACATTTTTTGTGCTTTTTGCTGGTGATTTTGCTGTGTAAAATGACCTCTAAATGGAGTGCTGAAGTGCAGTCTAGTATTTCTGAGTGCAAGCTGATGGAAACGTGCTTATGGAGAAAGTACGTGTGTTGGATAAGCTCTGTTCAGACGTGACTTAGCTGTTGGGTTGAGTTCAATGGTAATGAATCAACAATATGTATTACAGTAACATTAAACAGAAATGCACATAACTGTTTTATGTATTGATGTGACCAGAGGCTCAGAGAAACCTGACTGGTGGTGAGGTAGGACCTACCGGGGACCATCCTGGCTTTGGTATTGAATTTCTAAGCCATCTTTGATTTAGGTGGAGGGATTCTTAATATCCAGCTATTTTTTAAATCACCATTTACAAAGATATTGAATGGTTTTGGAAGAAGGGGAAATTCTGTAGATTCTGTCTTACCCTATTTATTTGCTCGTGAGGATTCCCAGGTTGCGCGGTGGTAAAAACTCAACTGCCAATGCAGGAAAGGTTAAGAGATGGGAATTCTATCCTTGGGTTGGGAAGATGCCCTGGAGGAGGGCATGGCAACCCACTCCAGTATTCTTGCCTGGGAAATCCCATGGACAGAGGAGCCTGGCAGGCTGCAGTTCATGGGGTTGCAAAGAGTGGGACATGACTGAAGCGACTTAGCGTGTGTGTATGCGCACGCACACCCATACATACACACACGAAGTGCAATAATAATCTTTACCAGTTTTTGAGGACTTTATAGGTGTCAAGCACTCTGAGTGCTCCACGTGTATTTCTCAGAATAGTCCTGTGTTATTTTAATAATTTACTTAGTAAATAGTTGAGTGTGATTTGAACTAGGCCACTCTGATGCCATAGCACATGTTCATCAGCTACTTTGTACTCTCTTGATGAAGACAGAGGGTGGGGTAGGGGAGAGGGCCAAGTGGGCATGGAGTAGATATCACTTGGAAGGTGCCATCCCTCAATAACAAACTGTGGACTGTGACCCCAAAGGACTGCTTGTTGGAATGCCACTACATGTGTTAAGTTCTCATTATCAGATAGGAGAAACTGCAACCAAAGCATAATAAAGGGAGTTCTATAAGCTACCAATAGCATCCTCATTCTTCAGATCTGGAGATCTCATTTGCTCCTAGGAAGGTGAATGAACTCTGAGATTCACTTCTCAGTAAGGTGAATGAGCACAATTGATGTCATTTCTTAGAATCAGGGACTTTTCCCTTATTAATGAATGATCTATGTTTTTACCTTCTGAAAGTAAATCTTCATGGCTGAGCTTGAAAGAATTAAGTTTATTCTTTGAATCATGGTCTTTCTCATTCCTGAATGCAGCTGAAGGTACAATATTTTTCTGTTCATGGCCTAATATGTACAAGTTGTGTAAATCCAAAAAAAACAAGTTTCATAAAGTGGATTCTACTCCAGTTTTTTAATACCATTATATTCTTTTAAAACATGGTTGTCTTATTTTAGATGGAAAAGATCTGTTATATGATAAGCAAATTCCAAGAATTGTTTGTAATATAATATTGAAGCAACCTGGTCAGATATCATTTAAATCCCTCAGCTCGTTAAAGACCACACCAAAGAAATTGTTTACTCCTTAGATTTGATCTTCAGACTCATCCTTGGGTCTTTGATGAGTTGCCAGTGTCTATTCCTTGTGGTTATGCTGAGATTGGAAACATTTGCTTTATAAAGTTTTTGACTCCTTAATAAACAGTGAAGGAGAATTAAGACTCAAGAGGGTACTGAGAAGAGGGCTTAATTTTAGCAGGTATGGTAATATCTTTGTATCTGTAGCCTCTGTTTTTTTCCTAGAAGAACATCTGGAAAGTACTACACTTACTCAGTAAAAGAAACTTTTTCATTCTGATAACTTGTGATTTATATCTCCTAGTTTTGCCTATGTGGTGGGAATAGGGATAATGATAACACAGTTGTGCAAAGTTTTGTTTGAAATTTAGCTTGATAGCTTCACTTAATTTTAAATCAGTGAAATGCTTCCACTAAAATAAAAATGAGAAACAAAAGCCACAGGGCAGGCTTTTGGGGTATCTGTGCTAAATTGTTGGTGAGCCATTTCTGAGGCTGTATTTTTGCTTTCTTCCGCATATACTTCTAAACTGTCTGACAACTTTATAAATAATTGTTCTCATTTATTATGTCTGTGTTCTATTCACATCTGCTCCTCTTCAATAGGAAAATAGATCACAATGGAAGGTGGTTTGATACTTTCTATCTGCGTGCCTTTACATTTGTAGACCTTTACAGGTAGCAGTGTTCTCAACAAATCATTCACATTCCTGGGTTTATGTTTCTGATTTTGAGTCTAACTATGAGGACCAGAGGGGTAAACCCAGGGATTTTAATTCTACCTTGCCAGCCACATCCCTGAGATCTCCTGCATTTTAACTTCATCATCTGCAATTAGGGATAAATACTGCTCTTACCATCTCAGAGCATTGATGCAGGAAAAATCCTGCAAAGAGCTTTGGTAGAAGGAAGTTCTTTGATGCCTAATAGTGTGAAAAGAGGAGTTACACTTGACTGCAAAGTCGTGTTACTGTAACATTACCAAATAGAACAGCAGTTTATATTCAACGTGACTGCTAAACACATTTAAAAGTAATTTTTTCTACTAATGCAAATAATATATTCTCAGGTGGAGGATTGGGAAATGCAGTTTACAAATAAATATGGACATTTCTAATTCCATTGCTCAGTAATAAGCACTGGTAACTATTTTGGAGTGCATATTTCCAGTATGGTTTGTTTTCTTGTGTGCATCCATATCATGAACATCTTTAATTTGAATTTCTGAGTGCTTGCGAATTGTTACAGTGATGGGCATTTCACAGTTGATTTAACTAGTTGCTTCTTGTTTGAGTCTCAGGATGGTCTGTCTCTTAAACTCCACCTAGATGAATATCCATGTAGCTGAGTCTTGGCACACATTCTAAATCATTTCCTTAGGATGATGTTGGATACAGTTTAAAGAGGCAGTTCAGAGTGTTTAAAACAAAACAGGCATTAGGAGAATTAGATTTGACTTTTAACTTTGCCACTCATTGTGTTTATAATCTTTAAATCTCTTTCCTTTAAATCTTTAAATCATTTTTCTTTCTTAGTCGCAGGTAAAATGAGTGAACTCCTGAAGAGGATTTTAATTCTGACTGCAGTCATTTGGGATATTTTACAGCTTAAGGAAACTAGAACCAAAATGGACTGCAGTGTTTCTTCTAATGAATTCTATGTTTGGTTTTCTTGCTCTTTTTTTTTTTTGGTGACATAGCAGATACTGAGCAGCCTGCGGTGCTTTAAGAGTCATGATATTGATAATCATTGATGACACTTATTTGTGTCTGAAGCTGAGCCTATTCTGACTTCAGGAAGTCCCTGCATTGACAAAATCTCACTTACTAAGTTATTGCTTAGTTTACCATTGTTTCCTCTCAAAGTCAGTCCCGTCTGCTGATGAACGGAGGAATGAAGTGGGCAGTCTGTACAGTGGAATACTAGGTGGGTGCATTGTAAAAAGAATTGATGTATTGGTAATGCTGCAACATGGATGGACCTAGAAAACGCCATGCAGAGTCCAAGAAGCCAGCCACAAAAGACCACCTCTCATAGAAGTCCATTTGTTGTGAGTGCCCGTAAGAGGCAAATCCAGAGAGTCAGAAAGTGGATTAGTGGTTGCTTAGGGCTAGGCGAGGGGGTGACTCTAGGAAGGGGGTGTTATGGTGGGCCATAACTACAGGGGACAGAGTTTCTTGTGGAGGTGATAAAAATGTTCTGAAGTTGATTGTGCTGAAGGTTGCAAATGCTTGAATATACTAGAAACTATTGAATTGTGTAATTTAAGTGGATGAATTGTATGGTGTGTGACTGATCTCAAAAAAGCTGTTATCAGAAACAGTGCGTGCATGTGCACGTGCGTGTGCGCGCACACACACACACGCAAAGTCCACTTCTGAAAACCTTTTCAAGTTTGTAGGTGTTCGAATTTTAGCTAAATGGAAGTTGATGTTACCATTCTTATGTGTTATTTTCTTTCCTGAGAATCTGTTTGAATCTCAGTGTGGGAGGATGACTGAATTTATAAGGCTCTGCTCTTCCCATTTGGAATTTCTTTCAGAGCTTTTCCCAAGATACTAATCTCAACAGTTTCTCAGCTGTCAATCTTATTTCCTAGGATTTCTAAAGTACCTTGTAGGATATACTCCTGGATGTTTCTGAAAAGTGGATGTTTCTGAAAAGTCAATTATTTTGATAGCCTCAATTGTGGTGTCTGATACATGGTGCTATTCATTAATTTTGCGATAACAGACCCAAGGTATTGTTCAGTCACTCAGTCATGTCCGACTCTTTGCAACCCTATGGACTGCAGCATGCCAGGCTTCCCTGTCCTTCACCATCTCCTGGAGTTGGCTCAGACTCATGTCCATTGAGTCAATGATGCCGTCCAACCATCTTTTAATTTCATGGCTGCAGTCACTGTCCACAGTGATTTTTGGAGCCCAAGAAAAAAATCTGTCACCATTTTCCACCCCACCCCCCCCACCCCAACCCCACCCCCCGCCAATCTCTTTGCCATGAAGTGATGGGACCGGATGCCATGATCTTAGTTTTTTGAACATTGAGTTTTTAGCCAGCTTTTTCACTCTTTTCTTTCATCCTCATCAGGAGGCTCTTTAGTTCCTCTTTGCTTTCTGCCATTAGTGTGGTATTATTTTCATATCTGAGGTTGTTGATATTTCTCCTTGCAATCTTGATTCCAGCTTGTGATTCATCCAGCTTGGCATCTCACATGATATACTCTGAATACAAGTTAAATGAGCAGGGTGACAATATACAACCTTGACATACTCCTTTCCCAATTTGGAACCAGTCAGTTGTTCCATGTCCAGTTCTAACTGTTGCTTCTAGACCTGCATACAGGTTTCTCAGGAGGTAGGTAAGGTGGTCTGATATTCCTATCTCTAAGAATTTTCCACAGTTTATTGTGATCCACACAGTCAAAAGCTTTAGTGTAGTCAATGAAACAGGATAGATGTGTTTCTGGAATTTCCTTGCTTTTTCTATAATTCAACAGATGTTGGCAATTTGATCTTTGGCTCCTCTGCCTTTTCTAAACCTAGCTTGTATATCTGAAAGTTCTCAGTTGACATACTGTTGAAACCTAGCTTGAAAGATTTTGAGCATGACCTTGTTAGCATGTGACATGAGTACAACTGTGTGGTAGTTTGAACATTCTTTGGCATTCCCTTTGGGATTGGAATGAAAACTGACCTTTTCCAGTCCTGTGGCCACTGCTGAATTTTCCAAATTTGCTGGCATATTGAGTGCAGCACTTTAACAGCATCATCTTTGAGAATTTGAAATAGCTCAACTGGAATTCCATCACCTCCACTAGCTTAGGAAGCACTAGTAATACTTCCTAAGGCCCACTTGACCTCACTCTCCAGGATGTCTGGCTCTAGTTGAGTGACCATACCATCCGGGTTATCTGGATCATTAAGACAGCTTGGGGTTAATTCTTGATCTTTGTTGTTCTTAATGCTGTTTTGTTGGAATTCACAACTCTGGGTTTTTGGGTTATTTGCCTGAGGGTATTAGTGAGTTGCTCATGAGGTAGTTGCCTGAGGAGCTTCAAATACTACTACTTTACTTGGGTACTTCTTCCATTTAGGTATATTAATCAGATAAAAGTGAGTTTAGATAGGAAAGGCAGAAATAGGGGTAAAGAAATGGGCTTCCTTGGAAACTTAGACCATGTTTGTTCATTTTCAGTGAAACTTTCACATGCTTTAGAAGTTTCTGTGAATGCTTGTATGCTCAGTCCCATTGACCCATGGACTGCAGCCCACCAGGCTCCTCTGTCCCCAGGATTTCCCAGGCAAGAATACTGGAATGGGTTGCCATTTCCTCCTCTAGGCGAATCTTGCTGACCCAAGGATCAAACCCAAGACTCCTGCATGGGCAGGTGGATCCTTTAACAGTGAGCCACCTGGGAAGCCCTTAGGAGTTTCTACCAGATCATAAGCATTAAGGCTAAAATTCAGTCAACAAACTTTGTTTTTCCTTACAAAATTTTACAGGATATGCATGGAGTTGCTAAGTAGATTTACCTAAGGGGTGAATGAAAGAGAATGTTGGCAGTTCTGTTCTAAGCCTCTCTTGTTCTGCCACCGCATGTCATGATAGTGGCCAGAGAGCCAGACTTTTAAGCCAGAACATTGATGATGGTGATGGTGAAGTCACTCAGTCGTGTCCGACTCTTTGCGACCCCGTGGACTGTAACCTACTAAGCTTTTCTGTCCGTGGGATTCTCCAGGCAAGAACACTGGATTGGATTGCCATTTCCTTCTCCAGGGGATCTTCCCGACCCAGGGATCGAACCTGGGTCTCCCGCATTAGAGGCAGACGCTTTAACTTCTGAGCCACCTATCTTGAGGCAATCCACTACAACAAGAGCAAATCTGGCAGAATTTCTGAAGCAGTTGCATGATGAGTATTTCCAATAAATTAATCTATTTAGATATGTTTTGGGTACTTTTTCTGGTAAAATGGTCAGTTGTGCAACTGGAGAAGACTAACTCAGATCTTGGAATTAGTGTGCAACTTTGATCTTACATAAATGAGTTTCTTCATTGATATTTCTGTTTGGTCTCTGAAATAAATATAGCTTCGTTCGAGAAAGTATTTTAGGACATTGCTCACCTCATGCCTTCACAGTTGCAGGAGTCCCTACTGCACCAGAACGGAAGAGGAGGGGAAAAAGAAGTGTTTTAGTTGAATTGTTTTCCAGGCTGATACTGAGAGTTCAGGCTCATCTCTTGTGATGAGTGACTTGGGAGGTTTTTGGGAGACTGAGATATCTTCTCCTCCCATTTAGACCATCCTTCCTACAAACCCTCAATATTTTATTTAAGCTATAAGGATTCAGAAAATTGTGAAATAAAATGAAGTACAAATATTTTTGAAGACTTTTACAGCCACATATGGTATTATTGCACACCTACTATGTAATGTGTGATTTATTCACCAGTAGGGTTTATTGGGTGGCCATGGTGTGGCAGGCATTATCTTCGAGTATACCAGTGATGACAGTGGTAAAGAACCTATCGGCCAGTGCAGGCGACAGAAGAGACGTGAGTTTGATCCCTGGGTTGGGGAGATCCTCTGGAGAAGGGCATGGCAACCCACTCCAGGGTTCTTGCTTGGAGAATCGTGTGGACAGAGGAGCCTGGCAGGCTATGGTCCTTAAGATCGAAAAGAGTGAGACTCAGCTGAAGCAATTTAGCACACACATACACAGCAATCAGAAGACAGAATTTTTTATTCCAAATAATGTAATAAAAGTAGGTGTTCAGTGGCAGTCCAGAGCTGGTGTATGTTCTTTGTGGGGCAGAGATCAACAAGGAATTAGCAAAGAAGCTGAAGAAGAGTTAACTCTTCAGTTGGAGAGGGGACGATAGCTTGGGGTTAAGGAATGTTGTCTGTGAGCAATCTTAGGATGGCTCAGAGTGGAAAAAGTCGGAGTTAGAAAGCCTAGTCACGAGTCTGCTGTCATAAACGGGCAGTGAATGACTGGAGAGATGGACCAGACAGGAGTCTGTGAGAGTCTGAGAGCTGGTGCCCAGGAAGAAAGGACTTAGGTTCAAATTCGCTCTTATTTGGATCAGGGACTCCAATGGCATTGTTAGGAAAACTGTGGGTCCTTAGCCCAAGAGAAGTCCATAGATATATCTACACATAAAAATTAACTTGCAGTTCCAGAAACCCATTCGTAGTGTGTCAGTGGTTTGTGGATTCCAGGTTCAGAACCCTTGATCCATAGATAGTGGAGAGACGAGAATAACTCTACATTTCCTCAAGCCTGGGAGTTTGGAAGATTATTGGTGCAGCCTGCAGGCCTGGCGCATGTGGTAGAGTGAGTATCTTGTGTCATAGAGGGGAAGGATGGATTGAGATTTTCCCTTTAGAATAAGAATAGCTTGCACTTGTCTCTGTTAAAATGTTGGTTGAGCATGTGCTCTGTGATGGAGCCTGCCTCCCACTGGATTAAGTCAGACAGCACATGCTCGACTATGCAGGGTCTAGACCCATTGATGGATCTCTCCTAGTAGAGCTACAGCTTCAAGTATAGTGTGCCCTGGTTTAAAATGTTCTGAGCAGTGGTTTTATTTTGCTTGTTTAGTATAGGAGTTACATTCCTATTGTGTATTGTCAGTTTTAACTTTAGGAATTTAGTAGGCATTTGTGTTCTTAATCTTTGAAAATGTGGTTCATTGCTGGAGGCTACTCAGAAAGAGGCTGGGAAAAAGAAAAAAACATTATTGCATCTTAGCAGGTCCTGTTTCTACACACTTCATGCCTTTGCACTCAGATGTGCCATATTTTAGTTGACAAAGGTCTTAAAGAATAATTTCCACATCTGAGGAGTCACTGGAGAATGCACTGCGATTTTGTAAGATGGGTTGGAAAGGGATCGTGAAATCAATCTGTCTTCCCGGTATGTGAGGTCATCTCCTCTGGTTTCCCTTCGACCACGTTAAAACCACACCTCAGGGCTCCAGGAAGCTGACTCTGCAACCTGGTTCAAAGAGATTTTGTATTCTGCTTCTTCAACAGCTAGCTTCTTTGCAGTGTTCCTTGTGATTTCCACCTTCAAACTCACTGATGAAGAGTTTACAGGGTCTGTTCCCTTTGTTTTGGCTTGCTGATTCACCCCAGTGGCTGTAGCCTAAGTGGACTTTAATGACCCTGGTTCAACGGAATTGACAGGGTGAATTGTCACACCACTCTGGTCTAGCTCCTTGCTTCTCAGAGTCTGGGGCCAGGATTAGATGCATCAGTATCACCTGAGAACTTGTTAGAACTCAAAGCAGATTCTCAGCTCCTGTTTCATCTGCATTTTAACACGATGCTGCAAGTGATTCATAATACACATTAGAGTTTGAGGCTTCCTGGACTAGTTTACCTACTGTACAGAAACCTGCAACCTACTGTACAGAAACTGAGTCCTTTTGCTGAAATTCAAGGCTTCTTCCATTTATTTTCTACTCAGAAGTGATGGGGAACATCTAGTTGGCATCTTTCATATATACATTTTTGTAGACTTACAGACTTAGGTGCCTTTTAGCTTTCAATTTTTAAGCTTTAATAACTGAACTTTGTCTAATCTCTTTCCTCATAGAGAAGCTTATCTTTTAGCCTGTATTGCTTCTGGTTTCTGTTTCCTAGATGATTAAAAAAAAATTTTTTTCCCCTGAAATGTATAAAGCACTCGTATCAGGGTCTGTTTGTTACTACGTCAGCAAAGTAACTCCTGATCCATGATTTTATGTTCCTGCTGTTAAGATTTAGGGATTTTTGGCTATCTTTCATTTAATTTTGAAAGGTTATTTTTTAAGCAGTAACAAATAGCAACTAATTCTTCCTTGAGGGAATTTCAAATCCCCAAAGGACTGGCTTCTCTTCTTAAAAATGGAGCAAGTTGACATGTGGTCTTTAGAATACCTTTGCATTGGAACTTGAGGCTTATTTTAAAATAAAGGAAAGAATAAATTAATAAAAGGAGAGGAGGAAAATAGATTATAATCCAAAGCAGAAATACTGTTGAAAGTCAGTCACATGGGAAATGAAGAGTTTGCTGTCAGTGATAGTTTTATAAATTTTTGATTTGGGGATTCAAAGGAGAATTACTTGAAGAATTAACATCTTCCTCCTGATTTTTTTATATCAGAGATTTATCCACCTCTTTTTATATAAATTCAATTTCAGTGAAGAAAAAAGTCATAAAATTGTCTGTACTGGTTTTTATTTATTTTTTTCTTTTGCTTCAGAAATATATCTAAATCTTTCCCTTTATATGTTTTTAGTCTGGGCATCTTTGAATTTAGTTGTCACTCTAAATCAGATGCTCTTTAGTTTCCTGAAGTAATGTATCCAGATGAGAAAGGGACATTATTCTCGGTAAATATATTAATGTGATTCTTTGAATCATGCCTCTTTTGTTGTTGTTTGTTTGTTTTAAAGGATTTTATTTGTGTAGTTTCATTATGGCTCAGAGGTTAAAGCGTCTGCCTCCAATGTGAGAGACCTGGGTTCGATTCCTGGGTTGGGAAGATCCCCTGGAGAATGAAATGGTAACCCACTCCAGTATTCTTGCCTGGAGAATCCATGGACCGAGAAGCCTGGTAGGCTACAGTCCATGGGGTCACAAAGAGTTGGACATGACTGAGTGACTTCACTTCACTTCCTTCAGTTTCATTATAAGAGCTGGAGGAACTGACATATTAAGGATTTATTTTATCATCTTGTCACAAAGGATCCAAGAGACAATGGTGGTTAATTCATTAGTCAGTTCAGTTCAGTTGCTCAGTCGTGTCTGACTCTTTGCAACCCCATGAATCGCAGCACGCCAGCCCTCCATGTTCATCACCATCTCTCGGAGTTCACTCAGACTCATGTCCATCGAGTCCATGATGCCATCCAGCTATCTCATCCTCGGTCGTCCCCTTCTCCTCCTGCCCCCAATCCCTCCCATCATCAGAGTCTTTTCCAATGAGTCAACTCTTCACATGAGGTGGCCAGAGTACTGAAGTTTCAGCTTTAGCATCATTCCTTTCAAAGAAATCCCAGGACTGATCTCCTTCAGAAGGGACTGGTTGGATCTCCTTGCAGTCCAAGGGACTCTCAAGAGTCAGTCTTCTCCAACACCACAGTTCAAAAGCATCAAATCTTTGGCTTTCAGCCTTCTTCACAGTCCAACTCTCACATGCATACATGACCACAGGAAAAACCATAGCCTTGACTAGACGGACCTTAGTCGGCAAAGTAATGTCTCTGCTTTTGAACATGCTATCTAGGTTGGTCATAACTTTTCTTCCAAGGAGTAAGCGTCTTCTAATTTCATGGCTGCAGTCACCATCTGCAGTGATTTTGGAGCCCCCCAAAAGTCTGACACTGTTCCACTGTTTCCACTGTTTCCCCATCTATTTCCCATGAAGTGATGAGACCGGATGCCATGATCTTTGTTTTCTGAATGTTGAGCTTTAAGCCAACTTTTTCACTCTCTTCTTTCACCTTCATCAAGAGGCCCTTTAGCTCCTCTTCACTTTCTGCCATAAGGGTGGTGTCATCTGCATATCTGAGGTTATTGATATTTCTCCCGGCAATCTTGATTCCAGCTTGTGTTTCTTCCAGTCCAGCGTTTCTCATGATGTACTCTGCATTTAAGTTAAATAAGCTAGGTGACAATATACAGCCTTGATGCACTCCCTTTCCTATTTGGAACCAGTCCGTTGTTCCATGTCCAGTTCTAACTGTTCCTTCTTGACCTGCATACAGATTTCTCAAGAGGCAGGTCAGGTGGTCTGGTATTCCCATCTCTCTCAGAATTTTCCATAGTTTCTTGTGATCCACAGTCCAAGGCTTTGGCATAGTCAATAAAGCAGAAATAGATGTTTTTCTGGAACTCTCTTGCTTTTCCCATGATCCAGTGGATGTTGGCAATTGGATCTCTGGTTCCTCTGCCTTTTCTAAAACCAGCTTGAACATCAGGGAGTTCACAGTTCACGTATTGCTGAAGCCTGGCTTGGAGAATTTTGATCATTACTTTACCTGCATGTGAGATGAGTGCAGTTTTGTGGTAGTTTGAGCATTCTTTGGCATTGCCTTTCTTTGGGATTGGAATGAAAACGGACCTTTTCCAGTCCTGTGGCCACTACTGAGTTTTCCAAATTTGCTGGCATATTGAGTGCAGCACTTTCACAGCATCATCTTTCAGGATTTGAAATAGCTCAGCTGGAATTCCACCACCTCCACTAGCTTTGTTCTCAGTGATGCTTTCTAAGGCCTACTTGACTTCATATTCCAAGATGTCTGGATCTAGATGAGTGATCACATCATCATGATTATCTGGGTCTTGAAGATCTTTTTGTATAGTTCTTCCATGTATTCTTGCCACCTCTTCAAAGGAGAATTACTTGAAGAATTAACATCCTCCTCCTGATTTTTTTATATCAGAGCTTTATCCACCTCTTTTTTATATAAGAAATTCAATTTCAGTGAAGAAAAAAAGTCATACAATTGTCTGTACTGGTTTGTTACATTTCTTTAGAGTTGTAGGTTCAACATTCTTGTAGGTGGGCTTTCCTGGTGGCCCAGACGGTAAAGAATCTGTCTGCAGTGCAGAAGACCTGGATTTGATCTCTGGGTCAGAAAGATCCCCTGGAGAAGGAATGGCAACCCACTCCAATATTCTTGCCTGGAGAATTCCTTGGATAGAGGAGCCTGGTGGGCCACAGTCCATAGGGTCGCAGAGTTGGACATGACTGAAGCGACTTAGTATGTAGGTTCCACATTGCTTGCTGGATCATAATGGAATGAACCTGAAAGTTCTCTATCTTTCTCAAGTCTGGATTACTACTTAAAAACCATGTGCCTGATTTGGCAAATAAGACATGGAGGTGCTTGCCATACAGTTAAATTACAGTCTCCTCACCTTAAGTGTGGCTTTCATTGTGTAGTAACGTCTACTTGCTTACGTTCTGCCTTTGATACTTCATTTTAGTGAGTTTGTTTGCACCCCTGTTAATTCTCAGAATTTGTAGGTTTAGGGAGACTGATGGGTGAAGGAGGTAGAGTTTCGTTTGTGCAAACACTGAATGCTGATTGTCTAAACCACTGAGACATGTAATTTAGCCCTCCATGACCAGACATGTACACAGTTAACATGAAAGCATTTCTCTTTCCTCGGCAAGCATATGGCGTCAGAGTTAGTGTGAAAGGATGCAAGAATGTGGAACCTCAAGGTTCTTAATGCTTTTGTGTTGCCATTGCCCGATTTTTTTTTTTTTTTTTTAAATGAAGAAGCTTGGTTTTTAGGGACAGTATAAAAATCAACAAATCAACAGCAAATGCTGGACTGTTTGTTGTTGGTTACTTATATGCATCTCCTTAGGTCTTTTTGATTTCTGTAGTTTTTTTGTTAATTTCTTTTTTTCTCTGAGTAAGAAGTAGAGGATGGAGCCTGAGGGGAAGAAGAGTAGTTGGAGAAGCATTACAAGTACACGGATTTGATTTAGTTAAAAGCTCAAGTGGTTAAAGATGACTTGTGACTACTTAAATATGACCTCATATCCTTTCAAATGATATGAGCTTTTAATAGCATTAGAATGGACTAGATGATTGAAATGAATCAATTCAGAAATAATATCTAGCATCTGTTGATACCATGAGCAGTGTGGCTAGTAAATGCTAGTACCTGTGTTGGTCACTTAGAAATGATGTGTTTTTTGCAGAGAAGAGCTGATCAAGAAGTGATGCCGGTCACTTTGACTGGAAAGGACAAATTTGAAAGTCATTTAAAAACAGAAGATGCTGTACTTGGGTTTCCTGAGGATTGAGTTAATAAAGGAAAAGTATATTAGGAATCTTGTTGTGTGACAAATTATGGCAAAGCCTAGAGGCTTAAAACAATAGCAAACATTGATTATCTGAGTTTCTGTGGGTCAGGAATTTGGGTGGTTCTGCCTCAAGGCCTTTCATGAGGTGGTAATCCTATGAAGGAGCTTGGTTGGGGCTGGAGGATTCACTTCAAAGCTGTCTCATTGACATGGTTGGTAAGTTTTGCTGCTGGCTCTTGCCAGGAAGCCTCAGTGCTTCTTGGTGGATAAAAACACTTCCACTGACTGCTCACCTGCCCCCACAACATGGCAGTTGGATCACGCCAGAGTAAGCAAGCTGTCTGAGAGATAGTACCATGGAAACTGCAATGTTTTTTATTCCCTAGCCTTGAAAGTCCTACACTGTCACTTTCATGATATCCCATTGGTAACACAAGTCAGCCCTGTGCCAAGGGCCTGGGATCATTGTGGACTGTCTTGGACGCTGGCAGAAGGATGGTTTTTTTTTTTTTTTTTTAAATCATAGATTCCTTTGTCCTTCTAATGGTGAGTCAGATAACACAAATAGCTTCTCTAAGCTTAGACATGACGTAGAGTATACCGGAGACCAGTTCTTAGTTTAGGGGGAGAAACCAGACACCTTAGGCTAAGAATTTTTCTGTGGCTAATGGAAGAATTTCAGGTAATACGAAAGCATGTACTTAGCACAAGTTACTAGCCTGTTAAATGTCTAAGCCCTAAGATTACTCTGCAGAGATGAACGATAGTTAGAGGTCCACCAGCGGAGAGTCTAACTGAGTATTGGAGGCAGATTTACGGTTTATAGTGTGTTCATTATGTGGAAGATTCTTGTGGAAATCTGGTTAGTTGCCTGCCTTCAGGTAGCGTAAATAAATTCTTACAGCATCCACTGTGAATTGATAGTTATTCTCTTGAGAGTTAGTTGGAGCTTTTGGTTTTAGACTTCTAGCTTGGCATAGGGTCCTATGGGAGAAAGTTTATTACCACATCTGACAAAGGACCCGTGTTGGTGATGAGTCTCATCTCAGGGATTTATTTTTGGGGTGCCTGCTATGTGTTAGTGAAATTTTCATTGAATTGTGCTTACCCATTTGATAAAGAGCTTGAATTCCCCCATTGTGCTCTAACTTTGGCAGGATCTTTATGGCTGACCTTGCACTTTTGAGAACCTTGCAGTTTCCTCTGGGCAGCCCAGACTCGGGTCATTTAATACCAATTAAAGACAAGGGTGGTTTCTCTCAATGGACTGTGATTAATTACAGTCCATATTCCAGTCATCTGAAACGGAGCTGTTTCCTCTTAGTTTCACTGAAGACTATTTAGCTCCTTTTTTGGTGATTGTTGTTGGCTGATAAAACCTGAGAAAGAGGCAGATGCTCACTTGAGGAAAGGAAGAGTATCTTGATCTCAAGGAGAGGTGTCTGGGGATTAGGAGACAAGAGCTCCGTTCTTTCCTTATGGTGTCTTTGAGCTGAGTTGGACACATACAGGAGCATGGTAAGGTCAAATAGCTCTGAACCCGAGTCAGGGGCAGGGTTTTGGTTCCAGCCTTGACACTGACTGTGTGACTTGGAATGGATGATTTCATCTCTCTCTGCACAAGTTTTCAGATCCAGAAAATAAAGGATTTAAACTAAGTTACTGCCCCCCCGCCTATAAAATTCTGTTTAAAATTGGCTGAAATTTTATAAAGCTAATCAAATCTAATTCTTCAACTTGAGGTTTTGAGACTCAGTCTTTTTAAAAAGTTTTTGGGCATTTAACGGTGATGGGAGAAATCTAGTCCCTCATGACAGGTATAATTAGTGGGAAATTTTCTCCTTGAACAGTTTGGGAGAGTTTGACTATACGCCAGAATGTGGATGAAAAGGTAGAACTGAGTTTGGCGTTTTTGAAGCACTTTAGTTCTGTGGAATTTTAAAGGAAATCCTTAGGTGGAGATGATTATTTTTATCCCAGAAATCTGGGATATGGGAGTCCCACCTAATTTACAAAGCAGGATTAATCCCTATAGTATATTAAACCAATACAGTATTGTAAATAAAGTAAAAAAATAAATAAATAAAAGAAACTACTAGCAAAAGCAACTGATTAAAATGTATGTGCATAAATATAGATACATGTACACAAGAAATATTATAACTAAATAAATAACTTGTCTCTCAGGAAAAAAAAAGTGCAGGCAAGTCTTTCATCTGTGATTAAAAGAAAATTTCTAGGGTTTCTGGAAATCAGAGCAAAAAGAAAAGATACTAAATATTTATACTTGTGAATTCATAGTTTATTCCTGAAAAGTATTCAATTTTTAAACTAAATATTTTAATAAAGAAGGAAATCTTTTCAGACAAAAAAATCAGGGTAACATGATTGAATGAGGGTTTGAGAAGTAGTCTAGGAGATATTCTTTGCATACAAAATAGTGGAATTTCCTAGATGTTGTGATTGGCTATGTAGACAGTGGGAACAAATATTTGAAAGAATAGTTCATCTCTATGATTCTGGAGATAGGCTTTACTTCAAGGTACTTTCCCCTTCGGGGTGATGTGCAGGGTAGAAAACATCTCCATTATGGGAATGAATAGTTCTTGAATGAAAAGTCTTAGTAACTGGTTTAGCATTTAATGAGACAGGCTGCAAAGGGGAATCCTTTCTCCTAAACTCTGAAAACTGGGATGAAGGACTAACCTCTGAGGCTGGGGCATTGTGTTTTCCAAGTCCTCAAAGGGAGATTAACGATCCTGTTTGGCATATGGTTGAGGGTCTTAGTCATGAGGACCAGATAATATTTTTGCTACAAACGTGTATTAACATTACTTTTTTGGTCTTTAGTACTCTGACATGCTTGATGAGATAATACCTTGACAGTTCCAGAAAACGGAGTGCGGATCTTGTGTCAGTTGTAAATAGGCATTTAGAAGATAGTGTTGTATCAGTGGGTTATTTCAGTCAAGGTGTTTGAAAAAGAGGTAGATAACTGGAATGAAAATGAGGCAGAAAACTGCAAAGTCTTTCATGGCTTTACACTTATTCAGGCCTAACTCAGAATATTTGATCATGACAGACATAGACCAGAGGGGAGAGACTGTGAGAATATGCTTTCCAGTGATTTTCTGTAGGAACTCTGTTGAAACTCACTTTCCTTCCATTTGAATATGGATTTACATAAGGTAATTGGCTGTCACACCATCTTCTCATGGGCCTGTGAGCCTGTGTGCTGATTATTTTTCTTTGCCCCCAGATTCACTCTCCCTCTGCTCTGTGCACCCCTACCCCCACTGGCTCACCATCATGACTATATCATAGGACCCCTTGCTCTCATGACCAGGTGGGTTTAGTCAGTGAAAGTCAGAGAGCAAGAGTGAGTTGCCAGCATTTATTGTGCCCCACTCCCTGCTAGGTGGTTTTGCTTTTAGGCCGTGAGGTGGTTGCTACTTTTCACTGTTGCAAGAGAACTAGAGCCATAGGTTTTCATTTCATTGGTGGATGTGAGACGTTATTACAGTTATATATAATGTATATATGTGTGTGTGTATATATGCATATATTTATGTTGCTTTTCCAGTAAGTTAAGTCCCTGGAGGACTAAGTTTTATTACTTTTTAGTCCCTGGGTCAGGAAGATCCTCTGGAAAAGCCATGGCAACCCACTCCAGTATTGCCATTCTTGCCTGGAGAATCCCATGGACAGAGAAGCCTGGCGGGCTACAGTCCACAGGGTCTCAAAGAGTGGGACATGGTGGAAGTGACTTAGCACACTTGCATGCCCAAGAGTACTGCTACTTATTTTTGTTATAGAACCTGTATATGGAGGAAGAGTTTAGAGATCTTAGCTGTTTGCAGTTAATGAAGAAGCAGTATACTAGGTCTGGAGTACTGACAGATGTTGGAGGCCTGACCCTGTGGGTCTTGTCCACTCTTCACTGATGGTGAACAGTGGCTCCTCAGACTCTGAAGTAATGGGCAAAGGCCCTGGGGCAGGACCCCACATAACTCTAAATGCTCTTGCCTGAAGATTGGGGGTTATAAGGATTAGGTTATATAAGATAGTGTGTGTGCTTAGAATGGGGCTTGGCACAGAGCAAGTCTTCAATGATGATAATGATCTGGTCCAGTCCATTCATATTATTTCAGGTGAAAAATGATAGCTTGGGAATATTGAGTGTAATTCAGACAAGGTTTTTCTGACACTCTTTTGGGAATTCAACTCTGTGCTGTTGTTCAGTTGTTAAGTTGTGTCTGACTCTGCGACCCCATGAACTGCAGTATGCCAAGCTTCCCTGTCCTCCACCATCTCCCAGAGTTTGCTCAAATTCGTGTCTGTTGACTTGGAAATGCCATCCAGCCATCTCATCCCTCTGTTGCTTCTTCCTCCTTCTGCCCTCAGTGTTTCCCAGCATCAGTGTCTTTTCCAGTGAGTTGGCTCTTTGCATCAGGTGGCCAAAGTACTGGAGCTTCAGCTTCAGCATCAGTCCTTCCAGTGAAAATTCAGGATTGATTTCCTTTAGGATGGGCTGGTTTGATCTCCTTGTAGTCCAAGGGACTCTCAAAGAGTCTTCTCCAACACCACAGTTCAAAAGCATCAGTTCTTAGGCACTCAGCCTTCTTTATGGGCTGACTCTCACATCTGTATATGACTACTAGAAAAAAATCCATAGCTTTGACTCTCTGGACCTTTGTCGGTCAAGTGCTGTCTCTTCTGTTTAATATGCTGTCTAGCTTTATCATCTAAATTCACATATACTAGGGCCTGATTTCCTTATCCATCAGCTGCAGATGATTTTGGCTCTTTGACTTTTGCATCTTTCAGGTTTCAATGAAAGACAGTTTGAGAATTCTTACGCTAAATTTAGGGGAGATGTCTTGAAAATATCATTTGATTTTCTCATTTTAATTAATAGTTTAAACACAGCTGGCCTGGGTTATATCCTGCGTGGCTCCTGTCATTGCTTTAGTTATGTTAGGAGTTTGTCTTTTAAAAATAACTTTGAGATATAATCCATGTACCATAAAATTTACTCTTTTAAAATACAGAATTAAGTGGTTTTTGGTATATTCAGTGTTGTGCAGCCATCACCAGTATTTGATGTTAGAACATTTTCATTACTCTGTTAAGAAATCCCTTACCAGCTGGCAGTCACTCCCTGCTTCCCCCTCCTCCTAGAAACGACTCTTCTACTTTGTCTTTTCAGCTTATTTCATATAAATGGAATCACATAGTTTGTGGTCTTTTGCAACTTAGTGTGACATTTATAAGGTTCATAAGTGTTGTAGCCTGTTATCCATGATTCATTCACTTTTAATGGCTGAATGATATTCCATTGTATCTCTGTACCCCATTTTATTTATCCACTCATCAGTTGATGGACATTTGAGTTGTTTCTACTTTTTGGCTGTTATGAATGATGCTGCTGTGAACATTCATGGGTATGTTTTTGTGTGGACATGTGTTTTCTTGGGAGCTTTCTTAACTTTGTTTCTAGCTGAGGCCTTGAGGGCTGGGATGCTTTGAGCTCTGTATGTAGCTCTGGTACTGTCAGAAGAGAGGAGAGGGTTTCTCTGAAGTAAAATCGTCCATTGGGAATTCTGCCTGGGGTCAGGTAGGACTTGATGGAAAGAGCTTTGAGCCCAGGTATCTGAGGAATGGAGAGTTCAGTTCAGGTTCAGATGCATTGTGGCCTTGGGTGATCAACCTGCCAGCTGCCTGATCTGCAGGGGAAGAGTAATGCTACTACTGAAAGGTGTGGCCCCCTGCAAACACTGGTGAGGATTAAGGAGTAGATAATGGCTGTGCTAAGCTCTTCCTTAACTGCTGTACATCTCAGAGGCAGTGCTGGTGTAGAGCTGAAAGTTGTAAGATCTATAACAAGGATGGATGGATGCAACTTGTCTTTGCTTTCTTGGGAATAGGGGTTACTTTGTGCTTGGTTGGCTAGGACCCTAGTTAATGTCTAGTATTCTGGGTGGAGAGTATCAGGTGTTGGAAGCTTTGGAGGCATGTAAACAACCCTGGTGGCTCAGATGGTAAAAAATCTGCCCGTAATTTGGGAGACCCAGGTTTCATCCCTGGTTTTGGAAGATCCCCGGGAGAAGGGCATGGAAACCCACTCCAGTATTCTTGCCTGGAGAATTCCACGGACAGAGTCTGGTGGACTGTAGTTTATGGGGTTGCAAAGAATCAGACAGGACTGAGTGACTAAGACTCACTGAAGCAATCATTTCAGTGAAAGTCTGAGGATCAGGGGACTGATAGAGATCTTGAGAAGAAAGCAGTATGGTGGTGTGGAAATAACATGCCTTTGGGAGTTGCATAGATCTGAGCTAGAGTCCTGCTTTTGACAATCTAGAGTTACTTAGGGTGGTGATGACTACTTGTTAGAATTGTGGCAAGGATGAAGTAAGACAGTGATTGTCAAGAACTGTTACACGACTGGCACAGTAGATTATTTATAAATATAAATTAATTTCCTTTTTCATCTGGTTCATGGCTGACCTTTTAGGCAAACTGTCTTCCTGAGAGAGATTAGGATGGAGGGTCAGCCTAGCTTGTAACTGTTAGAATTTTCTTGACCTTGGACAAGACTTTACCTCCTTTCTCTAGATCTTGAAGGTCTGTGTTAGTATTGAAATTCTTAGATAGGCATCTGGTATTATTTTTAGTCTTGTAGGAGTGAATCTACCCTTTTAAAAAGTTCTTATTGAAATTGAATGCATTTCTTTTTCATCTTTCATACTGTTTTCTCCAAAAATGGTAGACACCAGCACCACATGTGGTTGCTGCTGCTGCTAAGTCGCTTCAGTCGTGTCCAACTCTGTGCGACTCCCATAGATGGCAGCCCACCAGGCTCCCCGTCCCTGGGATTCTCCAGGCAAGAACACTGGAGTGGGTTGCCATTTCCTTCTCCAATGCATGAAAGTGAAAAGTGAAAGGGAAGTCACTCAGTTGTGTCCGACTCTTCGCGACCCCATGGACTGCAGCCTGCCAGGCTCCTCTGTCTATGGGATTTTCCAGGCAAGAGTATTGGAGTGGGTTGCCATTGCCTTCTCCCCACATGTGGTTATTTAAATGTAAATTAAAGACAAAACTGAAAATTCAGTTTCTCAGCTACACTAGCCATATTTTAAGTACCTAGGAACCACATATGGCTAATAGCTACCATGTTGGACAGTGTAGATAAGAAGGCTTCCATCATCACCAAAAGTTCTGTTGCTCAGGTCTGTTCTTATCTCTGGAGTAAGAAGTGGGAATTTCAATAAAAGCTCATTCTTGCCTCATTTGTATCAACCTGTGACTAAAACTTTCTCATCCCCTCACTTTGGATTACTGAGAATGATTGATAGCTGTAGTAATGACCCACAATACTGTGTTTGTTCAGCCTTGTTTCTCAAGGCTCCTCAAAGTTTCATACTTAAAGAAACAAGATACATTTAACCCATATTTACCCTATAAACAATCTCATCAACTCTCCAGACCTCCATCGAGCTATAGGGATTGATTTGCTTTTGGGTGAAAGTTTATATGTAAGCATCTTTTCAAATGATCACTAAAAAGGAATGTGTTTAAGTTGGGTTTGCTATGAGTAGTAGTTTACACTTTAATATATTTTTGCATTTGAGGAAATAGCTAATATGATACATGAGTTTCAGAATTTCAGCATATCTTTCTTCCTTTTGGAGTAGCTATATATCCATATCCTAATGTGGGCTTATAGATCTGTCAGGCTTGTCACCTTTGGATGTACGCAGGTATTTGTAACATGTATTTGAGTTCGTATTTAACTTGTTCTTATGTTTTTCTTTGTCATTCGCTTTTTAGCACCAGCTTAATAGTTACCAAACCTCATGTTTGTTCTGTTCCACCACCCCAAATCCCTTTCTTGCTTTCTTGTTTACTCAGCATTGTCTGTGTGAATTGCTGAGGTTGCAAAAATGATCTCAGTGTAGTTTCTGTCCTGGAGGGGCGACCAGTCCCCTCATGTGTGAAGTAGGGACAGTAATACATGGCCTGTCTGCCTTATGGTTTTGTCAGTGGGTTTACTGAAAGCTTAAATGTGAGGCAGTGTAGACTGCTTATGGTTACACAGACATCATCTATTATCAGTAGGATAGGTGGAAATGTGGGCTGTTAATGAGAGTCTTCTTGGATTGGGTTTTCTGGAGAGATTTTTAAGAGTGAGAAGTGTGTCTTGAAGCAGGTAAGAGAGAAGAACCTATTCCAGGTGTTGTGAGGAATGACTGGGGAAGGACAAAATGGAACAGCCGTGAAACAAGCCTAGGCAGAGCAAAGGCGGTGGAACCCAGCTGCCTGTCCTGCAGTCTCCCTGTGTTTCCTCAGGCTCTCGTGTAGCAGAAATGGAAACTGAGGGCAGCAGAGTGATACGCAGCCCTGCTGACAAGGAGGGAGATTTCTTTAGAGAGACTGATGATGCCTTAAAGGTACGCGCAGTGCGTCCATGTAGTAGGCATGAGCCTTTAAGTCAGAAGCCAGGCTGATGCCTGTGGGCAGGTGCTGGCTGTGGGAGCCACAGCCCTGCCTGGATTTATCCACACACCATTTTCAGTGCCACCAGGTTAGTGACCTCTGATGGGACTGTCAGGTAGTCTGTTTGTAATCACTTCATTTAAAAGTAAGAATGTGGGGAGGCCTATATATTTCCAAATTACTTGTTTTACTGGCCTCAGAGTTAGATATATGGGCCATCTTGAAGTATAGATCAGTGCCTTATTACATGAAATGTCATATCAGGATATGGTTAATATTCCCTTGTTTGTTTAGCTCTATATCTTAATTTTGCCTTTAAACTTGCACTTAGTATTTTTATGGGTATTAATATGTCATTTCTACCGAGTTTAAAAAAAAACAGTATTTTGACAACCTACTAAAGATGTAATGATACTGGAAGGGAATGCTTTGCATCAGGTTTAAGAAATATTTTGTTCCCAGGACCTGGTGTGTGTGTGTGTGCGCACGCTCAACTGTGTGCACATTGTTCTGAGCTTTGTGCTGGTAAATGGAAAGCTAGGAACCCTTACTGAAAAGAGAAGTCAAATGTGAGGAGTGATACAGGATTGATATAAAGGCATTTGTTTGAAGGACTTATTCCTTTATCTGATCAAGTTGATCATTTCTCTTGGATGTTATGGTCATAGAAAAAAGTAATAAAGTGTATAAAAATAGAGAGGTGGATGAGAATTCAGTAGCTTTATGAAAGTGTTTGCATATATGTAAACTAGAAATAGATGCAACCATATCAAAGATAAGCATAGATGTGGACAAAAGGGGAATTAAAAAAATGTTTCTGCTGTTCCTGTTTGAACATGGACCTAGTTAATTGGGAATAGTTACTCCGAATTTGCTATTTTTATAGCACTCATTGCCTTTTAATTATTGTGGCCATCTCCTCCCAGGCTTTGAGCAGCCAAGAATAAGGTCAGTTCATCTTTGTATCCCCAGCATCTAGCACGGTGCCTGGCACCTAGAAGGCCTTCAGTAACTAAGGATTGAATGAATGAACCATTTGTACGTGCAAAATAAAATCCCTGTGTTGGAGCCAAAGGAGCCCATTGTCAACCTTGGCAGCATGCTGCTGGGAAAGCTTTTTGCTTGTACAGCCATCTAGCAGCCCAGCTCTTTTGTAAAAAGTAAAAACACCTTCAAATGAGTTATCTGTTTCTGATCTTTATTAAGACAGCGGTATTATACCCACACTCTCCTAATTGTATGTAGTGACCTCTAAGAAGTTTATGAGGTGCTTGTAACCTTATAAGGCTTCACAATCCTGGCATGGAGAAGTCGGAGCAAGGCTGAAGGAATGGTTCATTCTTCTGCTGCAGCCTGGGCGCTCCCACCTCTCTAGTATTCCTTCTTACCTGGAATGCCTGTCCTCTCCTGCCTTCCCTCTGGTTGTCTCCTTCCTAATGGATTGCTCTCCAGGTTATATCCATCCGAGGCTGAGTTCTTATCTAACTTGTATAAAAAGACTAGCTTTCCTTTTTTAATTTTTACTGAAGTATAGTTGATTTACAATATTGTGTTTTAAGTGTATAGCAAAGTGATTCAGTTACCCATATATATTTTTTCAGATTATTTTTCATTATTGGTGATTACAAGATAATGGATATCTGTGCTCTATAATAAATCCTTGTTTTATATATATTAGTGTGTATCTGTTCATCCCACACTCCTAATTTATCCCAATCCTCTTCCCCTTTAGTAACCATAGTTTTTTTTCCTATGTCTGAGCCTGTTTTGTAAGTTAATTTTGATTATTTTTTAGATTCTGCATATAATTGATACCATATGATATTTCTCTCTTTCTGATGTCATTTTGTATGGTCATTGCAAACTCAATCTATATTGGTAAAAATGGCATTATTTCATTCTTTTTTATGGTTGAGTAATATTTCAGTGTGTGTGTGTGTGTGTGTGTGTCTGTGTATTTACCACATCTTCATCCATTCATCTTTTGATGGACGTTTAGGTTGCTTCCATGTGTTGGCTGTTGTAAATACTGCTGCAGTGAAAATTGGGGTGCATGTATCTTTTTAGTTTAGAGTTGGTCCTTTTTGGATATATGCCCGGGAGTGGGATTGCTGGGTCATATGGTAACTCTATTTTTAGTTTCTGAAGGAACATCTATACTGTTTTTCATAGTGGTTGCACCAATTTACATTCCCAACAACAGTGTAGGAGAGTTCCTTTTTCTCCACACCCTTGCCAGTATTTATTATTTGTAAACTTTTTAATGATGGTCACCCTGGCATGCTGCAGTTCATGGAGTCACAAAGAGTTGGACACAAATTTGCTTCTGAAAAACTACAATTTAGACAAGAGTGACGTGATACCTCATGGTAGTTTTGACTAGCACTTCTCTAGTTAGTGATATTGAACATTTTTTCACGTGCTGTATGTCTTTTGTATGTCTGTATGTGTATATACACATCTGTATGTCTTTTTGGAGAAGTATCTGTAGGTCTTTTGCCCATTTTTCAATTTTCTTTTCTTTTTTTTTTTTTTTGATTCTGATCTGTATGACCTGTTGTTATATTTTGGAAGTTAAACCCTTGTTGGTCTCATCATTGGCAAATATTTTCTCCCGGAAAAGACTATCTTTTAAATCATCGAGGGAAAACTTTTCCTGCCTCTTGTTGGTTTGCAGATGAATGTGTAGGGCAGTTTACATGGGGCCTGTTGCACGATGGCTCATTGCTAGTGTCTGTGGTAACACACGAATGTGAGATCAGGAAGGGTAGCAACAGTGAGGTGACGTTGGCATCATCAGTTACTAATGGTGTGGTTTAGGGTGTATTACTTAAACCAAGCTTCAGTTTTCTCACAAGCAGAATGGGAACTCAGTGAGAGGATGTATCTGACACTTAAGGATGGCTCTTAGTAGGTGCCTGATAAATAGAAGTTCCTCCCCTTGTTTCAAATGGTGTAAAAGGAGCCTCGTTTTGAAATCGGGACTGCTAACCTCACCAAGTCTTATCAACGAATATTGATTGCTCTATTCTTGTGGGCTTCCCTGGTGGCTCAGCCGTAAAGAATCTGCCTGCAGTGTAGGAGGCTCAGGTTTGATGCCTGGGTCAGGAAGATCCTCTGGAGAAGGAAGTGGCAATTCACTCTAGTATTCTTGCCTGGAAAATCCCATGGATAGAGGAGCCTGGCAGGCTACAGTCAGTGGGGCTAGGAATTGAACACGACTTAGCAACTAAGCCATCACCACCGTATACTTGGCGTCACCTGGTTGTCAGTTTGGTAATCTGACTTGTTTCTGAATTGTCTTGAATTGACGTTACTTCAGATTATAGTTCAGAAAAGACTGGTCACCCGGAAGCAGAAATGTTAAGAACTGTCAGCTTTGCAGTCTCGGCCATGGGGTTTTTCCTAAATCTCAGGTCGGTGTCCGGGGCTCCATGAAGGAGTTTCGTGGTACGTGAACTCTCATGCGTCCTCTTCCAGAAGGGGAAGGCACATCTCCAGGGATGCTCACTACAGGGGCAGAACTGAGCCAAGCTTCTTGTTTGAATATCTTTGTTCATAGCAGAGATCTTATTTGAACTTCTTGTCTTTTGCAAAAAGAGCAGAATGGAAAATGGTTTAATATTCCTACCCTTGGGGTTCCCACTCTGTGTGCGGCCTTAAGAGTCATGGCCTTTATTCTGGATTGTGAAATAACAGTTGTTTTATTCTTGAAAATAACATCTCAGGGTTTTGGGAAAGTGAGAACTGTTTCTGTGAACTTCCCGGTGGCTGTACTCAACACAGTTGCTGTGGCATTTTTTAAAAAGGAAATTAAAATGTTGTTTTAAATGGCCCACTTCAAGAAGCCGCATAACTCCTGATGAGTTATCCTAACAAATAGCAGAAGATATCTTTACATAGCGGTTTTAATGATTTTGTTCTGCTTTTTGAAATACCTGGTAGAAGATATATATACTTGGAAATGACCTGCTTCGTGGAAACCCAAGCACATGAGTGCTTCCTAAAGAGCTGACTCGCCCTGAGGATTGGCCTCCATTTGCGTTTGGAGGTTTGTGCCAGCCAACTGCGTTTACTGCTGCAGCCACGTGTCCTCGGATGCAGGTGTGTGCTTATGTGTTTAGTTGCTCAGTCGTGTCCAACTCTTTGTGACCCTTTGGACTGTAGCCCGCAAGGCTCCTGTGTCTATGGGATTTTTCAGGCAAGAATAATTGAGCGGGTTGTCATCTTCTGCCATCCTCCAGGGCATCTTCCTGACTCAGGGGTTGAACCCCTTTATGTCTCCTGCATTGGGCAGGCAGGTTCTTTATTGCTAGTGCCACCTGGGAAGCCTGGATATATGTATATGTGTAGCTGATTCACTCTGCTGTACAGCAGAAACTAACACAACACTGTGAAGCAACTACGATAAAAATTAATAAAGAAAAATACAAACATATCTTAAAAACTCTATAATAAACCAAATTAATAAAGAAAAATACAAATATATCTTAAAAAATTCTAAATAAACCAAATTAATAAAGAAAATAAATATATCTTAAAAATTCTAAATAAATCAAATTAATAAAGAAAATATAAATATATCTTAAATCTAAATAAACCAAATTAATAAAGAAAAATATAAATATACCTTAAAATTCTATAATAAACCAAATTAATAAAAATATATCTTTAAAAAATTCTATAATAAACCATAATGGAAAAAATATGAAAAAGAATATATACATTTGTATAACTGAATTGCTCTGCTGTATAGCAGAAATTAATACAACATTGTAAATTAACTATAGTTCAGTAAAAGAAATGTTCAAAGAAAAAAGGGAATGTAGTGAAGGAGGATCAAGGAGGCCAAGAAAGGGAAGTCTTTAATTTCTGAGAGGAGAGGATAGATACTGATGTTCAGTTTGCTTCTGTTAGGGGTAAGGCAAGTGGGCTTTAGAAATCTAGAGGAAACTTTTAGGTGTAAACTTGTAAGAGATAATATTTTCTTTCTTCCCTCCCTCCCTCTTTCCTCCTTCCCTTGCTTCCAGTTTGGGAACCAATATTGTTAGTTGGTTGCTCAGTTGTATCCAGCTCTTTGCTAACCCATGGACTGTAGCCCACCAGGCTCCTCTGTCCTTAGAATTCTTCAGGCAAGAATACTGGAGCGATAGCCATTCTCTTCTTCAGTGGATCATTCTGACCCAGAGATCGAACCCAGGTGTCCTTCACTGCAGGAGGATTCTTCATCAACTGAGCCACCAGAGAAGCTCAGTATTGTGGTTTCTTCATAAAATTTCCTTTTTAAAAATACATTTTATTTTTCCTTTGAAATTTGTACTGATGATCATTAATTTGCTCTTCATGTAAAGTTTACTCATATAAAACTCTGAATGTAGTAAATACTTCATTAACAGTATAATTATAATATGATTGTTATATTTCCTGAATGGTTATAGCAGACTAGGTGCTCTTTTCCTTCTGACAATTACCATCACAGTTAACCTTTGAAATCAGAAATGGTCAATGAAGACTTCCGAGCCATCCCTAAACTTAGAAAAAGTAAATTAGGACTTCTACGTCATCTTTGAGGGTCTGGGTTATTTAGTGAAAAAAATAAGCAGACGTTATCGTGTGATTTGATCATTAGCATCTGTTTTGTTAGAGAATTTTGACATCATAAACTAGGAATTTATAAAACTATTATGTGTGGTTTTTATTTTCCTGCATCAGGATAGCAACCATATGTTACACAGAATTTATCTTTTACTTTTCTAGAGTCATACTGTCAGAATGGTGTCAAGTAAAATCTCAGTCTTAACTGGTGTGCTTTTGGAATTGCCCTTTGATATAATGAAGAAATAACAATATTAATTACCATTTACTGAATGACTACTTCATATATATATATATACTTGCTTAATTTTCAAAGCAGCTTGGCAAAGCAGGCATTTTAATCTTCTAGGGATGAGGAAACTGAGATTGTGAGGAGTGACATAATTTACTCAAAGTCTTGTGACAGATTACTAACAGCACCCAGGTTGAAATCGAGGATCACAAAGCCCATTTTCTCTTTACTATACTGGCTTAGCTTACACATTTCCTATATTTCCTTTTATCGTGCCCTGTCCTCACAGTAGACTCTGGGTTACCAGCCTTTGTGGAGTATAGTAGAAGCTGGAAACGTTGAGGTAGGGTTGAGGCAGTGGGGTGAGGGCGTCCGTATTGCTGGCCAGGTCAGCGGCTGATCATGGGTAAGTCAGCTCGTGGGGGGTATGGTCTGACAGAGGGCTGACATTAACAAGAGGGCAGCTGAGTCCTCTGTTCCAGTGGCTGGTCTCGCCCAGTACAGAAGCAAAGCTTCCTTTCAGGCTGAACAAGTGGTTAGAGCATCCTTTAAGCATCATCACTTTGAAAGAAGGCTACTTCTTTCCTTGGCTCAGAGAAGGCAGCCCTCCTGGTTCACTTTCAACCAGGAGTGTCTCAGTTCTTAGGAGGTGTGTATCTGCATTTCGGAAAGCGAAGACGTCTGGTGTGGGTTGCTCTAAAATCTTCTCTTAAGCTCCCTGCTGCACCTACCAAGACAGAAAAAAGAAGCTGCACCCTGGGCTTATTTTCTTATTTTCTTCAGTGACATTTCTTTATCTTTTCCTAAAAATAGTAATCAGCTGACCGGATAAATGAATCCATTTTAATAGGACTAATAATAATGTGTCAGAAGAGGCATTCTTTTCTTTAGCAGTAGACTCCAAAGGTGATACTCGAACTCCTCGCTGACTCTGGCAGTGAGAACTTTAATCCAGAGGCTCCAGAGAGACAGCCCTCCCCTCAGACCTTGTGTTCTGCTAATGCCTCTTTGCTGGGAGAGTTAACAGTGACCCCTGAACAATGAAGCATCTGGTTTTGGTGCTAAAAGCACACTAGTGGTCAAGAAGCAGCATCTAAATCGGGAATGACGTGCTTTGCCCTTGCTGTTGGTTGGCAGGTACATGCTCCCTTCGAGAGTAAAGATGAAATAGAATCTCATCCAGAGAAGGCAGGAGGCAGGGAGGGAGGCTGGGGTTGGGAAAATGAGCTTGGTGGGTTTGTGAAGTGCTTGCAGCTTTGAAGCTCAGGCTGAGGCCTTTTACTTCTTAGTGTTCTCACAACTATGCTTCCAATAAAAACAAACTGAAAGGCGAAATGTAAAATTCTTCCATTTAGGAGCACCTTGCTGGGATCCTAGGGTAGTTCTTTAAATGGTACTGTGATTGGAACCATACTCCATGACTGTGTAAGATGTTGTCAGAACAGATGGTCGTATAATGTTCACTGTCCTGGTGTGTTTGAATTAGGGAGGATCCCCCCTTCCCAACCCCCATGGTGGGGGCATCTGGGCTGGGAAAAGACAGGGTAAGGCGAAACTGATCTGTCTGTGGGCCAAAGTTGCCTTCAATGGATGTAATCTCGGCAAACGTTCACCAAAGCAGTTTGTTGATACGGGTTACATTTTACTGTTAATTGGAGTTGTAGTCACGTGCTTTCTGGTTTATTCATAATGTTTTTATTTACATGACTTTGAGAACTATCCAAATGGTTGCTCTTAGGGCCTAAGTTATGCATTTTAACTGTGGATTTGCTTCACATGAGCAACTTAAAACCATGTGAAAATGTATCCACAGTCTTGACTGCTGCATCGTAAGAAAAGGCCCTTGGTAGTGTCTTATCTGTCTCGCACCCTCCCGGGCATGCTGTCTTCTCACTCAGCCTAAGTGGCATCCACTCAGCACTGCAGGCAGCATCCTGTCAGTCTCTCAGAGGTGGGATTCTCAGAAGGTCCCCTCCTTTTCTAGGGACGGATGGTGCTTGGTTGTTAATAGAGCGGAAGAAATTATGAGTGAGAGGACCGGGAAAGGTTCCATAGTTTGTGACAGTAGAAGGCAAGACTGTTTTTAGGGAAACAGCAAAATGAGGTGAACTTGCTATTTATTATTTGTTATCATTTATTGTTACTAACACGATCATCGGAGAAGGCAATGGCACCCCACTCCAGTACTCTTGCCTGGAAAATCCCATGGACGGAGGAGCCTGGTGGGCTGCAGTCCATGGGGTCGCAAAGAGTCGGACACGATTGAGCGACTTCACTTTCCCTTTTCACTTTCATGCATTGGAGAAGGAAATGGCAACCCACTCCACTGTTCTTGCCTGGAGAATCCCAGGGACGGGGGAGCCTGGTGGGCTGCCGTCTGTGGGGTCGCACAGAGTCAGACACGACTGAAGCGACTTAGCAGCAGCAGCAGCAACACGATCGTAGGTGGTTAGCCCTGTATTCATTCACCAGTGGTCTTCACAAAAGGGAAGAAAGAATGCCTGGAGGTCTCCTTGTGCCCAGTGTGGTCCTGCTGGGCGCATTCCTCTTGCTCTGTAAGTGGGAGTGTGGCATGGGTGTCACTGGATAGAAGGCTCTTCTGAGGACCTTTGAATGCGGTCTGCTTAGAACTAGCTTAGCTCACTTAATGTGATGCTTCCTTATTCCAAGATCTCTGCTGTTCCCACGTGTGACTTCACCTTCTCCCTGAGAAGGTTATACCTTGGTAGTTGATAAGCTTCGTGATTTGTAAATACTTCAACCAGGTGGGGTCTGGGTCTGTGGTAAGTAGTTTGGTCCTCAGTTTGTTAACTCATTCAACAAACTTTAGGCTTCACTTAATCACTTTTTAATTATCAGTCTCCTTTGCTAATTGTCTTACTTTGATTTTCATGCTTTGACCTTAAATACGCCTGTTCTTCCCTGTAAGATTTTGATGATCATTTCTCTTTCTGCAGTTTGTCATCTGATTTAATATTATTGCCTCGAGGCCTGGGGACTTCCTGCACAGAGGTGTTTTCCATTGACCTGGATAAACTCAGAAGCACATTACCATAATCATTCACTTTTGACATTCCCCCATACCCCATTTCTGTATATATGTTCACCATGCACTCATCATGCTAAGTCGCTTTAGTTGTGTCTGACTCTTTGTGATCCCATGGACCGTAGCCCATCAGGCTTCTCTGCCCATGGGATTCTCCAGCCAAAAATGCTGGAGTGGGTTGCTATGCCCTTTTCCAGGGGATCTTCCCAACCCACGGATTGAACCTGTGTCTCTTCTTACATCTCCTGCATTGGCAGGAGATTATTTACCACTAACACCACTTTTTCACTATAGTTGAATTAAATACAGTAAGTAGTAATGCAGAATGAAGTGGTTTCTGGTTTCAGAGTGTGTCTAACTCCTTTCACCTTAGGGTAGAGATATACTTTGTTGCTTCATGAGGCTGTTCTTTTGTCATGAGGGAAGGACCATTTCCTAGATACTGAAAAAAATGTGGCTTTTCTTGGGGTTAAGACCTTCCCAGGAAGTGGAATGGGCTCTTTATTTCCTTGTAGGTGAACACACCACATAGATGCCTTCCAAAGTCTGCGTTAAATACTGAAGCCCAAGCTGTTACCTATAAAGTCTGTGCTATTGGCAAGCTCCCCTAAAGTTGTAGCTCAGCAGACCACCTTGCGGTTGAAAATGATGCTTTTGTGTTATCCCTATTGGATGAGTTTCTACACAGATGCTTTTCTTAACGACAGGCACCAGACCAGGGCCTTGCTTTGTAGTGGGCCTTTGATAAATGTTTGTTAAATTTTAATTGTTTGGCAGTTTGTTGATTGCTGATGTGTGCTTTGTTGTTGTTTAGTTGCTAAGGGGTGTCTGACTGTTTTGCAGCCCTGTGGACTGTAGCCCGCCAGGCTCCTCTGTCCATGGGATTTCCCAGGCAAGTATACTGGTTGTGAATAGTTTAAGCCTAGTTTGTTGTAACTAAGAACTGTCATTCAGTCACAAAATAGAGAATTCTTTTATTTTAAAAATACGTGAAGTATAAAACAAGGTTCTAAAATAAGCCTAGTGGAGGAAGACTGATTTATCAGAGGAAACCTGGGTGTCCTGTTGACAACTGCATTCTGTAGCTGAGGTTCAGCTCATGATAATGCTTGAATTTGAACTCCATGTATAGGTGTTTCAGAAGATTCGTTAGTGGTCTCGTCCAGTGGAGGTCTGATGAACAGGGCAGAGGTTCCATCTGAGGTGTTATTCTTTCCAGCACAGTGCACAGAATAGAACGTTGAGGAAAGCTTTGGAAAACTCCTCCTGGCCCTCCCACTTCCCTGTGGGATTAGTGAGAACTGTCCTCTGAAAGCAGTTTTGCTCCATGCTGGGTAGCTTTGCCTTTCATGAGCCGATCTCCTGAGTTGGACCCGTTGGAAACTCAGCTCCTTTCCTGGTGGCCGTGTTCCTCTGGACTCTTCCTGATCTTGTGATATGTGTGAAGAGCCCAGTCTCCTAAGAAGTTTGAAGTTTGTGTCCTGGATGGGCCACGGATTGATTGCAACAGTCACTCAATGCAATTAAACCAATTTAAGATCCCCTGGAGAAGCAAATGACAACCCACCCCACTATTCTTGCCTGGGAAATCCTGTGGACAGAGGAGCCTGGCGAGCTACAGTCCACAGGGTTGCAAAGAGTTGACATGACTACCGACTGAACAGCAACTGTTAAATTCTTGTCGTATTTAAGAGATGATTTAATTTTTAAGTAATCTTAAAAGAAGAGCTTTCATTTATATTTGTTTCTCAAATCTGCCTGTTGAGCTAGGTACTCTTACTCTCATCTTGTTAAACCTAGAGATCCAGGATTTCCATAAGCTTTGTAAATATTACGATCTATAGAGCCAAGAGCTACGTTAGGGTCTAGAACTCCTACCATCCCGCCTTATTGAGGACACTCAGGATGAAGTGAAGTGAAATGAAGTCACTCAGTCGTGTCCGACTCTTTGTGACCCCATGGACTGTAGCCTACCAGGCTCCTCAGTCTGTGGGATTTTCCAGGCAGGAGTACTGGAGTGGGTTGCCATTTCCTTCTCCAGGGGTTCTTTCTGACCCAGGGATCGAACCCAGGTCTCCTGCATTGTAGGCAGACGCTTTACCGTTTGATCCACCAGGGAAGCCTGTTTTTAAACACAGACAGACATTCCTGACCTTCTCTTCAAAGTCATTCTGGGTTCACCACCAAGGAATCCTTCCTCATATCTGCCTGGAATGCCTGTGACTTTGCACATTTTCTCAAAAAAAAAAAAAAAAAAAAAAAGTTCTTCTTGGGACTTCCTTGGTGGTTCAGTTGTTAAGAACCCACCTTATAATGCAGGAGATGCGGGTTCCATCCTTGGTCGGGGGGCTGAGATCCCATGTGCCCCAGAGCAAGTAAACCGGCTTGCCTCCACATCGCCACAACCAGCAAGTCTGCATTGCGACGAAAGATCCTGCGTGATGCCTCCAAGACCCTGTGTGCTGCAGTTAAGACTCGATGCTGCCAAATAAATGAGTGCGTAGAAAAAATTTTTTGTTCTTCTGTATTACAAAGCTTCATTGTCCTGCTGATAATTAGCCTACTATTTTAAGAATTGGGAAGGCTCCGCTTTATCATCTTTACTTAGATGTCAGAGATTCATAAAGATTCTAGTGGAGTTACTGTTGCTCTTCCTGGTACTTGTTGTCTAGAGCTGGAAGGTCCTGGTTGAGGTTAGTGCAGGAGCACAAGAGAAAAATGCTGGCGGACCAGGGGTCAGTTTAAATGTCACAAGATCACATTCCCTGAGTCACTTATCTTCACTCTGATTTTGCATGAGTTAGAAGGCTGTTGATAACAGCTGAATAATTCAAGTGCCACGGTCACCACGGCTTTTTTTTTTTTTTTTTTTTTGTAGATTGCTGACTTTCTAATGCTATTGAAGGACCTTTTGAATAAGTTTGTGCACAGGTGTTCAAGATAAAGGAAGGTAGTGTCACTTTTTAAGAGAGGTTTAATGGCAACCCACTCTAGTACTCTTGCCTAGAAAATTCCATGGATGGACGAGGCTGGTGGGCTACCGCCCATGGGGTCACAAAGAGTTGGACACGACTGAGTGACTTCACTTTACTTTATGAACTGAAAGTGAAGTCGCTCAGTCGTGTCTGACTCTTTGTGACCCCATGGACGGTAGCCTACCAGGCTCCGCCATCCATGGGATTTTCCAGGCAAGAATACTGGAGTGGGCTGCCATTTCCTTCTCAAGGGATCTTCCCAACCCAGGGATGGAACCCAGGTCTCCTGCTCTGCAGACAGGTGCTTTACCATCTGAGCCTGAAGTGCTGTAGAACACTGGGACTTCCCTGGTGGCTCAGACGGTAAAGACTGACTGTAATGCAAGAGACCTGGGTTCGATCCCTGGGTTGGGAAGATCCCCTGGAGGAGGGAATGGCAACCCACTCCAGTATTCTTGCCTGGAGAATCTCATGGACAGAGAAGCCTGATGGGCTACAGTTCATGAGGTCACAGAGAGTCAGAGATGACTGAGGGACTTTCAATCAAAAAAATTAGAACAGTGAACCAGATATTGGAAATGACTGATGTTGTCACTTGGATGTCAATTTGTGGATGTCTATGGTATATTGTATTTTTAAATGAAAAAAAAAAATCAGTCTTCACTTAAAACAGTGCTTGTTAAAAATATCAAAGTTAAGATGGCTAGAAGTACGAGGCAATAAACACTAAGAAACTTGAGTCATGAGTAAAGTAAAACTAAAAAGGTCATGGGATCATTGGTTAGAGTCTAAGTGATATTTCCCAATTCAGACTGACCCGGGAGGTGGTATGAATGGGGTGTTTTTTTGTTTGTTTGTTTGTTTCTTGAAAATGGCTCAGTATACAGGAAATACTTCCCTTGTCTTAAGACCCTCAGGTCTTTAACTGAATTTCTTACATACCTCTTGGAAATTGTAACTGATTTATTTCTTCTTTTGTGATGCCAGATTATAACGTGACTTGTAGGAGACAAAAGCAGATAGGATGTTGGCAGTTTTCACTCTAGTTTGAAAGGGTTGTTCCTTGCCTTTCTTGGCTGAGCTGAAGCATGAATAAATACTGTAGCAATGGTAACCACACTCTTATTGTGTTTTATTTCTTCAGTTACCATCTGTTCTTGCAGCTTTAGCTAAAGCACAGATTCCCGAATTTCCAGACTGATTTTAGCACTATATCTTGGCAAATTTTTCCAGCAAGTGGACGTTAGTGTCTAAATTTGATTCAGAGGCTTGTTCCTTTTGGGCCACTTGACCATGAACTCTCAAGATGGGTATGACTTAGAGAATGTGAAATAAACATTCTGGAAACTGATAATGACATTCTGGGAGATTCTGATAGATTTGAGGGCTCACAACAGACTCAGGCAAAGGATTGGGAGCATAACTGAGATGTGTGTTTATTTTTTTCTGTTCCCACATCTGCTCCTCACCCTCCTCTTGGGTGGACAGTGGTGGTGACTGATGTTCCAGGCTTTCGATTGCATAGGGGAGGACTGAGGACTGGAGGACTCGGAGGGCTGAGGCTGGGAGGAGAGAGATACCAGGCATCACAATCCTGTGCCTTTGCTGTGGTTTGGGTGGTGGCTATGTCCACCATGGAAGCACTCTGCCAGGTGGGCGCCCCTCGGGGCTCCAGCAGCACGCTTTCCTCCCTGGTGTTTTCAGGTCACTTTCTGCCCTAACATCCCCTGTTCCCTTCACCCTCTCCACATCTTTGTAAGTTCAGGCCTTCAGCCATGTTTCTTCTTTGGAATCCATGAGTTGTCTCTCTGTATTGATAGTACTCAAGCATACAGAAAACATCACTGATGAAAAGGCATGTTACCATTTTACTATCAGGAGATAAATAGTGCATTAAATTATATAAGATATATAAGATTAGAAGATATAGTCATTTCAGATATAATAAAATTTTAAATAGGCTCAGAATTGAGGGAAGCTTTTTTTACTTGTTTTTTATTGTATTAGTGATATTGTACTAAGTTATCTCTGATGAGATAAGTTATCTCTGATGAGATAATAAATATCTGATGCAAAGAGCCTACTCACTGGAAAAGACCCTGATGCTGGGAAAGATCAAAGGCAAAGGGAGAAGAGGGCGGCAGAGGATGAGATGATTAGATAGCATCACTGACTCAAAGGACATGAACTTGAGCAAACTCTGGGAGATATATTAAAGGTATATAAAAGATATATTAAGATAAAAGAATAAAATAAAATTAAAAGAAATATATTTAAAAAAATCTCCTCCGCCTACTTATTTTATTGGGCCTCATTGTTTTCTTATGTCTAAGCCCTTTGTGTAACAGATGAGATGTCAGCACACTTCTGCAGAGGGCCAGATAGTAGATACTTTGGACTTAGTGGGCCTTGTAGGTTCAGTCCCAGCTGCTTAGCCCACTGTTTCAAGGCAGATACAGCCTCAGATGCTGGACGAAGCAATAGTGTGGCTGTGCTCCAATATGGATGCTGAATGTGAATTTCATGTTGTTTTTACATGTCCTGAATTAATCTTGCTCTTGATTTTTTTTTTTCCCACCATTTAAAAATGTGAAAACCATTCTTAGCTCATGGGCTGTGCAAAAAGATGCTGCCGGCTGGATCTGGTCCTTGGGCTGTAGCTTGCCAATGCCTGTAATAAATAGATGGTAACGATTTGTTTTTGACTGTTTTTCTCACTTTCCTTTTTAGATCAGCGCTTTAGAGCTACAGAAGTACATTTTTACGTAATCAAAAATTTAAAAATTTCTGACCATTTTTTTGTCTTCATTTTGAATGTTAAAAGGTCTTTACTAAAGATGGAACCCCAAATACACATGACTTGTTTTAGCTTTAGTAACTTCCTTTTTAAAGAATTAACTTGTATTCATCTGGAATTAATTTTGGTGTATAGTGGGATTCAGAGGTCTCAATTTAGTTTTTTCTTCCAAGTAGCAAACCAATTGTTGATTGTTTTTGAATACTCACAGTTAGCATTGGGCACTTTTGATCTCAGCCTTGCACCATGATAATGTCCCCACTTTTCACTTATGGGTTGAAAGTAATGGCAGCAATTTGTGACATAAGTTCCACTTATAGTTCTTCTTGGCTTGTCTGTTTTCCATTTGAGTTGGCATTTATACGATAGTCAGTTGGAACCCCTGTAGGCATAGTAGATACATGTGGAAATAGTTGGTCTCTTTTTTAAAAGTTTGTTTTATATAGATATATATTCTTAATGAAGAATGACAACTCCATCTCCCGCACTAAGAGAGAAATGTGCAGCTAATAGTTTATATTACAGAACATTATCTGTTAGGTTTTTTGCTTTTGGAACATACTGTACCTAAATTTGTAAGTAAAGTAATTTATCACAGGCTGTCCTGTATGGTTTGATAGGAATCATCTTTTATTTAGTCTTTGTCGTGAAATGATTCAAAATATAATTTGAGGACATGCAAAAACTTCTTGTACTGAAACTTGTAAAACTGAATTTTCAGGAATGGCTTCTTATTGTCAAGTCTTAAAAAAAAAAAAGAAAACCCAGCTGTTCTCAATTTACTTGACTATGAAGAATAGGTATAATACTTTTATTTTCTGAGAACATCAAGCTATTCTTGGTGAAGCACAATGTTGTTAGAGCGTCCGTGATAGGTATGTGTTACTTTCCATCCCAACTTCCCATTCCCAAGTGTAATTAAAAAAAAAAAAATCTGTTTAAATGCCTTTCTGATTCTTTGGTTCAGAGAAGAAAAACCCTCCTGCAGAAGCCCTCCTCTCATCAGCCTGTATTAGCAGTTGGAGTGTTCTTTCAGAGCCAGGCATGTCTGTATGTTCAAGCTGAGTTGCCATGGTGCTGGGCGGCAAGAGGTGGAAACCCCACATAAGACTGAAAAAGATGAGTAGTGCTGAGGATACAGATGATGGGAAGTACAACTTGCCAATGAGTTCTAGGTGAGAGGTTGAACAGAATATCTTAACTGAGAGGAAACGCTTCACTCCAAGGTGCCTTGGGTTTAAAGGAGATTCACTGGTTGATTGGGCTCCAGATGTGCTGTTTGCTTCACTTGGGAAACTAGTTTCAATTTTGTGTCTCCATGATGGCCTTCAACTACCATCTGGACTGATCTCTTAAAATGAAAATTAGATATGACCTTTTGGTTTAGAATTTGAAACCTGTGTTCGTGTTTAGCTAGACTATAATGATAAACGGAATTGTTCAACATCCCCCACCCTACACGAATTTGTAGAAAAGCAGGGATGAGTAACACAAGTCAACAGACTCACATGAAATGAGAGGGCAGTGTGGAAATCTCCTTGAATTCCTGTTAGTAAGCCAAATTTATTTTTATGGCCCTTTAACGGAAGACAGCTTGTTCTTCTTTGGATAATTGGCCCAGGCTTTGTCCTCCTCTTTCAAATATGCTTCAACCAAAGACCCAACTGTGAGATGAATAGGAAAAATGAATTTGGGAAGTAAAAGAAAAAAGTTTTCTCTCTTTCTTAATTTGAAAGCAAAGCAGTGATGTAGCATCTTTTTTTTTTTTTTTAATAATTCTTATGAGCTACTTTCAGAATCAGAAAGTCATTGCTTAAGCATATTTGTCACTACAGAGAGTAAATGGGATTCTGAAGTCTTTAATGTGGCTTCATAAATGTAAGCCTTGTTGTTTAATCGTGGCGTTTCTGCAAAAATGAACTCCTACGCATGCATCTCACCCTCTCATTTCTTTTAGTGTCTGAGATCTAGACTAAGCATCTGAACAGCCATCACTAAGTATTTCCACATTGGAAAACAAGAACTTGGCTGAGTACAGTTCTGATTTTTGTGGGAAGGGATTATTTTTCCCTTTTTTGCTTTAGAAGTCATATACTATATCCTTGCTATTTGGGCTGAACTGGCTTGAAAAGTCAGATAGGAATGAGTCTAGCTAGTCAGTTTAGGAAACTGATTCATAATTTCATGATCTTATACAACGGGTAGTGTTGTCATTGACTATTTCATTGTTTTTAACACTTGCCAATTAAGAATAAAAGCCAAGTGTGCTACTTAACCTTCTGTGGCTTCTGAGAATTCATTTCTACATGTATCCTGCTCATCTCTGAAGATTAAGTGTAACCCATAGGTCCTAGCATATATAGACCCTACCAGAGAAGGCAATGGCAACCCACTCCAGTACTCTTGCCTGGAAAGTCCCATGGATGGAGGAGCCTGGTAGGCTGCAGTCCAAGGGGTCCCTAAGAGTCGGACACGACTGAGCAACTTCACTTTCACTTTTCACTTTCATGCATTGGAGCAGGAAATGTGAACCCACTCCACTGTTCTTGCCTGGAGAATCCCAGGGACAGGGGAGCCTGGTGGGCTTCCATCTATGGGGTCGCTCAGATTCGGACACGACTGAAGCGACTTAGCAGCAGCAGCAGCAGCAGCAGCAGCAGCATGGGCAAGTTTTGGTGCTTCTGTAAGTTATTTCAGCATTCAGACATTCTTTTTTTTCTTTTATTTCCCCAGTTAGCAAGTATATTTTTATTTAAGTCAAGCTGTAACTCCTGTCTCATCGGCATTTTCCAAACCTCTTTTCAAGGGAGATTTGTAGGAAACTTGTGGCCCTCTCTACCCACCACAGGTCCCTTTGTTTCTGAAGCTCTCAGTACCTGTCTCACGAAATCCTAAGACCTTGGTGGTGCAGTGTACTTGACTTGTTCAGGTGCTGCTGCTAAGTCGCTTTAGTTGTGTCCGACTCTGTGCGACCCCATAGACGACAGCCCACTAGGCTCTGCTGTCCCTGGGATTCTCCAGGCAAGAACACTGGAGTGGGTTGCCATTTCCTTCTCCCATGTATGAAAATGAAAAGTGAAAGTGAGGTCATTCAGACGTGTCGACTCTTCGCGACCCCATGGACTGTAGCCTATGAGGCTTTTCCATACATGGGATTTTCCAGGCAAGAGTACTGGAGTGGGATGCCATTGCTTTCTCCGGACGTGTTCAGTAGTCCACGAAATTTCCAGACTAAATATATTATTTCTGTGGCTCATCCAGAAGATGCTGTCATCCTTTAAGACTGCAATTAGCACTGTTCTGAAATTGGCTAATAGATGCTATACCAAGGTTAGATATGCTTTGGATTTAATATTGCTTTACTTAAGGATTTTAGATTTGACGTAATCCTTCACCTGGGATATTCAGGATGGAAAATGAGGCTATATATATATATATATATACACACACACACATATATATGTATATATTAATCCATAAATTACTAATGGAGGAACTTAGTGACTGGGTTTGGAGAATTAAAAAAAAAATCACAAGCACAGATGGTTTGCCTGGATCGTTTGCGTGGAAACCAGATGGGCGGAATAGAGGGAGAGAGACTTAGGGAAATTATCTGAGTCATTCAGTTTTCCCTTTAACTCTCTGAACTGTGTAGAATACGTTGGGATTTGTGGTATTAGAATTACCTGCTGGAATTGCACATGAGCTTCCCAGAAGAAATGTCAAAAGAGAGAAGTTTAATTTTCTGGTAAGATGTAAGACATGTACATGACTAGACTGACATGTGCTGGGAAAAGGGATAGGTCAGTTCCAGGGTGTGAACCTCAGGTACCTTCCTGGCTAACACATGCAGCTGGTAATTTTCCTTCCTCTCTTTTCCCTCCTTCTTCTCCCTCGCTTCCTTCTGTTAGTCCTCTCATCCATCAAGGTAAGGTCTCTGGAGAGAAGTGGCTACAGTGCAGCATCTGTAAGCTTCTGATTCTCTTTTTCTTCCTTGAGAGCTGGCATTGGTAAAAACCTTAGCCGTAGAAAAAGAAAATCTTGCCATTTGTGCCACAACAACATGGATGGGCCTTAAAGGCATTATACCAAGTGAAATTTCAGAGAAAGACAGAATATTAGGTGATTTCACTTAGAGGTGAAATTTAGAAAACAAAACAATGTAAAACTCTGCTAATTGGTACAGAGAACAGATTGGTTGTTGACAGAGGCAGGGGATGAACAAGGTGGGTGAAGAGGGTCAAAAGGTACAAACTTCGAGTTATAAAATAAGTTAAGTCATGGAATATATTGTACAGCCTGGTGATCTTGTTAATAGTTAATTCTGTATTGTATATTTGAAAGTTAAGAGGATAGATGTTACAAGTTCTCATAAGAGAAACAATTTTGCAACTGCGTGGTGATGGATGTTAATTAGATTTATTCTGGTGAGGAAATCAGTCCTGGGTGTTCATTGAAAGGACTGATGTTGAAGCTAAAACTCCAGTACTTTGGCCACCTGATGCAAAGAACTGACTCATTGGAAAAGACCCTGATGCTGAGAGGGACTGGGGGCAGGAGAAGAAGGGGACGACAGAGGATGAGATGGCTAGATGGCATCACTGACTCAATGGACGTGAGTCTGAGTGAGCTCTGGGAGTTGGTGATGGACAGGGAGGCCTAGCGTGCTGCAATTCATGGGGTCGCAAAGAGTTGGACACGACTGAGCAACTAAACTGAACTATTTTGAAATACATTTAACCTTTGAACAGCATGAGTTTGAATCGCCTGTATCTACTTTTTTTTTTTTTCACTAGTAATACAACAGTATTACACAATCCATAGTTGGCTGAATCTATCAACTTGGAATTGTGGATTTGGAGGGCCAGCTATAAATTATATACTGTGTTCGATTGTGCAGAGAGGGTCAGCTCCCTAACCCCAGTGTTATTCAAGGGCCAACTGTGTATATGCATATCAAATCACTATGCTGTACACCTGAAACTAATGTTAAATGTCAAATTCTATTCCAATTTAAAAAAAAGTGAAAATGACCAGGTGACTTAGAGAAGTGAAAGTGAAGTACAAGTGTTAGTTGCTCAGTCATGTCCTTGCTCAGTCATGTCCAGCTCTTTGCGACTGCATGGACTGGAGCCCACCAGGCTCCTCTGTCTGTGGTATTCTCCAGGGAAGAATACTGGAATGGGTAGCCATCTCCCCTTCTGGGGATCTTCTCAACCCAGGGATTGAACCTGAGTCTTCTGCATTGCAGGCAGATTCTTTTCCACTGAGCCACCAGGGATGACTTAGAAGAGCAGGCAGTTCTGTCTGGGTGGGAAAATTAGGAAAGGCTTCAGGGAGAATGTGTCACTGGGCTGGACACAGAAGGAATGAGTGTGCTATGGAGAGGCAGAGATGGAGCCAGACAGAGAAGAATGTGATGGTCCCAGTGATAGGCAAGCTTGGGTAGTGCCCAGGAACAGCAGACAGCTTAGCTGGCTTTATGAGGCAGTCTCTGGGCATTGGTGCCGGGACCCCAGACCTGAGATGGGGTTTGGGGGCAAGACTTCTCCTACCTAAGGCTATGGTGTGGATGTGCTAGAGACTGAATCAAATCAGAGGCGAGGTGGTGACATTAGAGAAAAATTGTAGACCTGACAGGTAGAACAATGGAAAATGGCAAAACAGGACATGAGTGAGACTGTGAAAGTGGTGGTGGTAAGGGGGGCCTAGAGGACTCTCTGAGCCAAAGATGGCCTTGGCTGTGTCTCTTTCATAGATGCTGGTGAATCTGGACATAGGTAAGAGTAATTTAGTCAGTGTTCGCTTCTTGGTCTTGACAACAAGTAGGAGACACAAGGCTGGATAGGTAACTTGAGCTGCTGGTGCTAGAAACATGGAACCTGGATGTGGGTGTTGAGTTTAGACTGGGAGAGTCTGATGGGCGTTGACAGCTTTTAGGGGAGGTTGGGAGGGGGACGTGATGACAAAGTAGGGCTGACACTTGAGGGAGGTGGATTTGGCGTTTATGTGGGGATGAATGACATTGCTTGGATTTTTCAGGCAGGCATTTGAGTTGCTGCCTGGAGGTGCAATTATATCTGGAGGTGCAGTTCACAGGGCTTTGCTGTTGATTTGAGGGTGGGAGATGAAGGATTAAAAATGTGACCTTTGTGTTTTTATTATACTCCTGGGTTTATTCATTTAATGGATATTTGCATATGTTCTGCATGACAAGCAAAGTGCTAGCTACTGGATATTCAGTGCTGAGCAAAACTGGGCCCTTGGATTGGTGGGGAGGAGTGGAGTAAGAAATGTTGCTGAGGGCTGAACCTCTGTCATGGGGAAAGTGCTGAGATATTTATTAAAAGAGGGCGGGAAGTGAAGAGTTGGCTCAGAGGCCCTGGTGATGACATTTTTGATGTGTTGCGTTTGAGGTCGGTCACAGCAAGTAATCAATTGTAGGATTAGATATCATGGGCTGAGGTTGGAGATGGCATTCCAGGAAAGTGGAGCAGAAAACCAGTTTTGTGGAGTTTCAAGGGGAGAGGACAGAACCTTGTGAGCAGGGGACAGGAGGATGCTGCAGAGAAAGTTGGGGAGGAGTCAGTGTAACTTACATTTTTCTCCATAAATGTGTTCTTAGGCAGTTTTCAAGTTTCTTCTCAGGCTTTGAAACAAGATTTCTTAACCTCGGCGCTAGTTGGGTGTTTGGGGTGGATGACTGTTGTGTTGTGGGGCGCTGTCCTGTGCTTTGCATGTACAATGTTTTGCAGCATCCCTGGCTTCTACACACTAGATAGATGCTGGTGGGTTGGGGCTTTCCTGATGGCCCAGCAGGTAAAGAATCCATCTGCAGTGCAGGAGACACAGGTTCGATCACTGGGTGGGAAAGATCGCCTGGAGAAGCAAACCACTCCAGTATTCTTGGTGAAAAATCCCATGGACAGAGGAGCCTGGCAGGTTACAGTCCATGGCGGGTCACAAAGAGTCAGACATGACTGAGCAACCAAGCAGGCACTGGATAACACATTCTCCTCCTAGTTATGCTCATCAAAAATGTCTGCTGCCATTGCCACATGTGCTAGGGAAGGGGCAGAATCACCCATCATTGAGAGCTAGGACTTGGGATGTTTTTCTTTTTTTTCATATATATCCTACCCACACCACAGTCAGGGAGGAATGATTGGGCAGATGTGCCAACAAAAGGCGTGACCCTTTACTGGGCTTCAGATGTAATGTGACTCAGTTCCCAATATAGTCATTGGAAAACATTGGAACTTAAACAGTGAAGTGGTTTCCTGTACTAGAGTAGGCATGGCTTTGCAAGACGATTTCATTTCCGCTCTTAGCAGGCCTGGGCCTGTGATGTGACTGTATGTCTGGATTTCGGTGTTGAGGGGGTAGAGGGGAGGAACTTCAGCTCTGGAAGTTTGGGGAATTTATCAGTTTTAAACAGAGTATTATTTTACACGGACTCTGTGCAGTTCTTCAGTGTTTTTAGGAAGAACAGTTCATTTAAATATGTCCTGTTCAAGAAAACAGACATATGCCATAATAAAGCTCCCTAAAATTGCATGTTGAACACTCCACCTCAGTAAGTGGATTGCCATGAGGTCTCAGTGCATGGTTCCAAATGGTTTCTGTGTACCTGTAGATGAGTTATTCGAGTTGAGAGCCTCACTGTCCTTTATGCTTGAGGAATTCCTCCTTTTGATTTTGAAAGAGGAAGAAGTAGTGCTGGGAGGCCAAGAGCAATAACTTAATCAATGCAAGGCATCAAAGGGCCAAGCTTGTGAGGATGTGGGGAGTGTCCACGTTTTCAAGTGACACCTGTATTGTCAGGTTCCCTGTGGATTTGGGGGTGCTTGTCGGGTCAGCAGAAAGCACTGCCGCTTCCCTCCCTCCTGGCCTTTGAACCTCAGATGGATTTCTGACAGCTGTCTGATGAAGTGGTTACTGGGATCTGACTGACCTGCTAAGCTGTACCCGGGGCTCGAGAAACTGTCAGGAAAGAGAAGCATTTAGGGGAAAAAAAGAGAACTATTTCTAAGCAGTTTCAGTTGTTGTGTTTAATCCTTTAAAAGCCCATGAATGCACAGAGTTGTTCCCATTTATATATAGTGGTGAAAACAAGGAAGGAGATGTGAGCGGGTGTGCTCTCAGTCGGGGAATGGGGGTGGGGGTGAAGGTGAGCCCCAGCAGACCCAGCCTATTGCCCCATTCCAAGTGGGGTTCTGGGGAATAGACTCCGGGGATCCTTGGTTTCTTAGAAAAGTGCAGGAAATGCCTGTTACGCCGCTGGCCACTAAAATAAAATCTGGACTTGCCTGGCAGTGTGGTCCAGCTCTTCGCAGAAGCTGCTTCAGACCCCTGCAGGGTTCCGCCTTGAGGGCTTTGACTGCTGTCTTCCAGTCCTTGAAGGCAGGAGAGAGCAGGTGGACCGGGTGAGGAGGGCAGTTGCTGCTGGAGTGAATTGGCCGGGCTCTGTCTGTTCTCCCTTGCACACCACTCTCTTTCTCGTTCCCTCCTCTTTTTTTTTTTTTTGGCCTTTGAAATAAAATTCTTACCATAGAATAGTTTTAGATTTATAGAGGAATTAAAAGATAGTACAGAGTTCCCCTGTATGCTGAACCTTTGTTGTTCAGTCACTAAGCTGTGTCCAACTGCTTATAATCCCATGGACTGCAGGACACCAGGCTCCTCTGTCCTTTACTATCTCCTGGAGTTTGCTCAAATTTGTGTCCATTGAGTTGGTGATGCTATCTAACCATCTCATGCTCTGCCACCCTCTTCTCCTTTTGCCTTCACTCTTCCCCAGCATCAGGGTTGGTGATAACCTTGGTGTGGTACATTTATCGTAATGAATGACCCGATACTAATATTAATGTATTCTTATTAAAGTCCGTCTTTTACTCTTTAGTTTTTACCTTATGTATTTCTGTTTCTGGATCCTATCCAGGACACCAGATGACAGTCAGTGTGTCTTCTTATGACTCTTTTTGGTTGTGACAGTTTCTCCAACTTTCCTTGTTTTTGATAACCTTGATGGTTTTGAGAAGTTCTCATTAGGTGTTTTGCAGAATGCCCCTTAGCTCTGATTTGTTTAGTGTTTCTCTCTGATGGTTAGACTAGGTAAAGTACCATTTTCACCATTTGTCAAGATTAATATGACTTAGCACTGTCGATGTTGACCTTGATCAACTGGCAAAGATAGCATTTGCCTGGTTTCTGCTTTGTAAACTGTAACACAGGCCCACTCGCCCCTTTCCATCCCTCCCTTTGCACACTTTGGAGGAAAGTCCCTGTGTGTAGTCCATGCCTAAGGTACAGGGATTCAGGCTCTGGGGCCTCGAAGGTGGAGAATCTACATCAATTATTTGGATTTCTTCTGCATGGGAGATGTGTCTTGCTCGCCACCCCCCACCCCCCCACCGCCCTTCCTTTGTTTATTCAGTAGTTTATATACGTCAGTGCAGACTTGTGGATATTTATTTTATTCCTTGGGTTATAATCCAGCATTATTTCGTTCAGTTGGTTCCAGCTTTGGCCACTGGGAGCTTTGCTTTTGGCTCCTGTGTCCCTTTAGCATCCTCTCATATTTCACTGGGAAGCCTTACCTTCTGGTGCTGCAGGGCCCCCTCCGGCTTCTGGTATGTGCTTGTCATCTTTTTGCCCCAAGTGGAGCAGTGACAGATCACGTGCTCAGAGGTTTGGGCACTCAGGATTGGCTTCGACTCAGCTGACCAGTTCTCCTCACCTGTGTGACTCTTGTTTCCGGAATGAAATTTACCATGAATCTCTAGCTAACAGAGTTGTAAAAATCAAATGAATGTGAGAGTTTTAGCGTGTTCATTTTCAGTAAGTCCCTGCCCACCCCCACTTTTTTTTTTGGCATTGGAGAACATCTTGGACTTCCATCTTGGATCTCCCCATGTCCCCGGTACGTGTTTGTTGAATGAACCAGAGCCTGTTCAGTGAATGCAACTCCTGCGCTGCTTTTTGTCAGTTGATCGATTTAATGGGTATTGATTGACAAGCTTTTCCTTTCCTACATAAAACATTTTTTCTTCTGAGTTAATTATCTTGTACCTCCTCACTCCACATAGCATAACATTGGGTCACAGGTACTTATTTATCTGCTCACTGAAAGGAAAAAAATGGAGAAAGGAGATACCAAACTGAATTTAAGTAGAAAAAACAAAGAAAAAACATTTAAGTAGAAAAAACAAAGCTTTAAGTAATCTTTGGGGATACTGTCATTTTCTCACTGCTTTTGTTACTACAACCCTTAAAATGATTTTCATTACTGTTTAAAAATTTGTTTTTCTTCTTTAAAATTTTTTGTTTACATTGGAGTGTGGTTGATATACAATGTTGTTAGTTTCAGATGTACTGCAGAGTGATTCAGTTATACATATACATCTATCCTTTTTCAAATTCTACATTGCTCATAGTCAAGGGCTTGTATCATGAGATTGCCAGTGATGGCCACATGAATGGGTGGATACCTGTTGGGAGCTATGTAGAATTCTGATTAAGGAAAGGAATTCAGAAGTATCTTTTCGGTGTTTCATCTGCGAGTTCTTTTGGACCGTCTGTGGCAACATGCTGGTGGCGTTAAACATAGCAAAGGCAGAACAGAAGCCCTGTCTGTATTGTTAAACCCGGTGAGATGTTAGGGTGCAGTCAGCTACTGTCCTAGAAGAGATGCAGGAAGATGTATGTATTTATAAACACTTATAAATATATATTTTATAGACAAGAACTTTTGTTTTGAGAAGAGGACGAGAGGGTCAGAACATATGCTCCAAAATCACATGAGGTGATGTTTCTTGAAGGGTTGAGTTTGGGATGACAAGGTAAAAGGGCCCTGTCTCTGCACGACAGGCCTGGAGCAGCCATTGCCCATCCTCTTCCTTACCCTTTCTTAAAAGCCTGTTGGGGGTCTTACTGCTCTTTGTTCATTCCTGCCTCTGAAAAGAGTGCTTGGTAAAGGACACATTTGTATCCTGACATGTTGGGGAAAAAGTGTAGGTGCTTGGGAACAGCGGGTAAGGAAGAACTCGCTGATGGTGTTTGGGAAGCTTCACGTTCCCTGGGGCATCCTTGGTTGGAGCATCCCTGTTTACTTATGTGAACTCTGGTTCTAGAAAATTCTTTTCACTCCTTTTGCCAAAAAGAGATTGAACATTACCAATAAGTCTCACTGTATTACTATTACTGTTAAATAGAAGGCTGGATTAGGCACGGCTTGGGAAGCAAAGATCCTCTGGCATTCAGAGCATCTCTTTGTTTTTTTCCGGAGCCAGTTTGTCTTCTGTCCTCTGTAGGAAGCCATTCTGGTTCCTGTCCTCTCACTGACCAGCACCTAGAATGTCAACAGAATAACTCATGTCTCCAACATCCTGTCCTTGCTCTGGTTAGAGGGAATTGTTTGCCTTTGGAAAACAGGGCTTACTTCTGTGGAAAAACCCTAAAGCATGCATAGCTTTGATACATATAATATTGTCCTTATATGATGTCTGTGATCTTGTGTGTGTGTGTGTGGCTCACTTGTAACCTGAAAAAAAAAAAAAAGAAACTGTTGGGTTTTCTGTATCTGTTGTGAGACTGGGAATCCAGGAGCTTTAAATATGAGAAGGATCTTGGGGACAGGTGGGTTCAATTCCGTTTTATGGTTCTGGAAACAGAGGCCCAGTTGAGATAAAGTGATTTGAGGTCTGAAGACTGGCCAGTGAGAACCAGGACTAACTAGTACCTGAGTCTCCCGATTCCTGGTTCTGTGGCCTTGACTTTGTGGTGTGTTGTGGGGTTTTTGAACAGTTCGTCTGGCTACCTAATTAGACGTTCTGGTAAATAGAATGCTGCTGATATTGGCATATATTTAAAACTACATATGGTCAAATCTTTTGAGAGTACGTGGCATTATACATTAAGTTGTTCCTTGGAAACTAAGGGAATGGGGAAGGATAAGAATTGTTCTGAGAATCAGGACATTCTGTTGCAATTTAGCCTCCAGACAGATGTTGGGCAAGTCAGTCTTACCTCTTGGGACTTTACTCAGAAGGGGCTGGATTAGACTGTTGCTTTTGCTGTTTTGAGCCCTGAAGTTTTGTGAATTTTTGTTTCTATGAAGGCATGTTACATATCTATCACATGATACAGAATATCTGCTGTGTGGGTAAATCTTTCCCTTTAATTCCAGTCTTTATATGGGCTTGTATTGTTGCCATGAATATTCTTTTTATCAAAGAAGGGGTTGCCTCAGTTGCAGAGCTGCCTGCTGTGTTTGGTAGTATCTGAGTGTGGAGATAGATACCTGAGCAAGCTCGCCACTGGGCAGTCACCAGAGCTCTGTTAGGTCAGCAGTGCTGTGATGAAGCCATGGGAACAGGAAGAAAGTGAGTGTGTGTGAGTTAGGGACCCATCATTCCATTTCCCATTTCAGGTGTCTTAAATGCCGAGATTGAAGACACTTGGCAAGTTCTGTTACTGTGACACTTTGAATTCCTTCTACAGCCCACCCTTTCTCCTTTGAGTCTGCCTTTGATGGTGTAGTGTAATTTTTGTCGAAGTGGTGTTAGAGATTGGATCACGGCTTTTGCCATTACTGCTTCTGTTTGACAGATGTGAAGTGTGAGTCACGGGGCTTAACTTGCCCCGACTGTATCGTTCAGTCGTGTCCGACTCTTTGTGACCCCACGGATGGGGCTTGCCAGACTTATGTCCATAGGATTCTCCAGGCAAGAACACTGGAGTGGGTTGCCATTTTGGTCCTCAAACCCAGGTGTTCCTGACTTCAGAGTTGATGCTTTTTCTTTTTTTTAACCGTATAATACCTTTTAGGTGCCACATTCTGCTCCAGTTTGAGTTGATGCTTCCTATACCTTACTTTCTCGTACTGATTTGAAGTTCATGGTTCTCTTTTTACCCCCATGTTATTCTCCAGTGCCTGGCATAGAACCATAAGAGTAACATTTTTTATTAATGATTTAAAGGTAGTGAGTGATGAACAGAAAGGGAAAATGCAAGCCAGAGATTTCTGAGTCATTTATACTTTGTCACCTTGTAACCTTGAACAAAATAAAAAAAAAAAAATTCCTTATCAGTTTCTTCACTTGAAAGAGTAGGGAAAGCATTACTTGCTGCACTGGGCTATTGTAACTTTAGAAATAAGGTTCATTAAACTCATTGTATAGTGCTTAGCACATAAGAGATAATTGATGAGTGGTCTCTGTTATAGTTATGTTGCTGTTAAATTAACAAAAACCTACAACATTGCTTTTACTTTCTCTTTTTCCCCCTTAGGATAAAGCATGCCATTTCCCCTAAATGCCTGCTACCCTCAGGGAGTTCTCAGTAATAGGATGAACATATCATCCATGGAATATGAGGGCTTAATGTTATCAGATACCATTTCTTTTGATACCCTTTCCCCCAGTCATGCAGGGGAAACCCACGTTGCCTGCTGGGTGTTCGCTCCAGCTCTGCCTGCTGACTCCTGGCAGGGCCCTCTCCAGGGAGGTGGATGGAGCTTGGATGGTAATCAGCCCCTGCCTTCCTTCCCTGTCACCTGTCTCAGTTCACTGGGAAAGTCCCCAGAGTTTTTCTTCTGCTGAAGTGTGGCCCAGTAGCCAGACAGTGGCCTGTGCAATACATGGAGAGGAAGCTATGTTTCTTCCTTGCTTGTCAGCATTTTGGCCTGGGAATTTTCATCTGCCACACTGAGTCTATTGGCTCCCGCTGCTGTCACTAACATCTCTTTTCTGTGTTCAGAAGCCACTCGGGCACACTTCTCATGGTTTAGGTTAATTAACCTTTGTTGGTCCATTTCATCTGTCTTAGAAACAAACTTCTTTATCACCCCTTCCCTTCAGCTTCTGGGAGGGAGGAGTTTTTAGGCAGAGGAAACTTATCACAGGGATGAGTTAGCTGAACAGTCACCAGTCCAGTGCCTGGCACTCAGGAGGTGCTCACAGATGAAGGAAAGTGTGGATGACTCTAGTTCCTGTCAGTATTTGCGGTTTACAAAAGATGAGCATTAGATTCAGTAACTTGGGTTGGAAAATTACCCTTTCATCTGCAGTGATGCCTGATGATGGGAGAGTGACAGGGAATAGGGTGGGGTTTGCAGAGTTTCTCGGGGTAAGTGGATTAGTGTAGCTCTCAATTCAAAATAAGGTACATATTTGAAAATTATTTAACGGAGAGCCTTGAATTAGCTTCTCCTTGTAGGGTGATTGACAGGTACTGACTAGTTGTGATAGGTTATAATACATACCACTTGGGCTTTTTATCCTCAAAGAACTTAAACAACAAAACACTTGAAACAGTGATTCTACCTTGTATTCTTCATCATAACTTAATGTGCTCTCCCCTGTCTTTGTTGTATTCTGTTTCTTAGGATGAGTGAGTGAACTTTGCCAATTGGTTTATAAAACACTTAGGGATTTAAAGTCTCCGGGAGTGAGAATTGAAATGACAACCTGCAGCTTCACATTTTCTGGTTAACTACTGGCTTAGTGTTCTTTTCCTATTTGTTTTTCCCAAGCTGTAGATCCTATCAATCAAATCAAATGAAATCTGGGAACTTTGAGTTGTTTAGTTTTGTTTTTCCTTGAAGAAGTTAGCTCTGACTATCAGACCTAGGAGAAATGCTTGCTGTGCAGTGATTTCTAAAGTTAATCTTTACCAGATGCTGGGGAAAAAAAAAGAAATTTGCTAGTTGAGAAGTTCATAAAGTTCTTCTCAGACTTTGAAGTTGTGTGTCAAGAAGAAGCTTTGATGGAATATTAGGAGGTACATCGTTTGCTTTCTCATCCCTTATTTCATTTGTATAATGAGATACTAAGGCGCTGCCTGGTGGCTCAGATGGTAAAGAATCCACTTGTCAGTGCAGGAGACCCAGATTGGATCCTTGGGTAGGGAAGATCCCTTGGAGAAGGGAATGTCAACCCACTTCATTTTTCTTGCCTGGAGAATTTCATGGACAGAGGAGCCCGGTGAGCTGTGGTCCATGAGGTCACAGAGAGTCAGACATGACTGAGCCACTAACACTTTCACTTTTCAAGGTGTTCCAAAGAAATAAAAACATTATTCCAAATTATTAGCTGTTTTCTGTCCAAATCCAGCTGTCTTGTACAAGGCCTTAAAAAAATTACCCTCTGTGGAGGATTAGGAAAATGGTAACTGGGACAAGCAAATTCATAAAGGTGGTATAATACCACTTATTACTGTTTATATATAGCAATGGTTTTTCGTTTGTGTGTTTTGTTTTTGACTAAGGAGCTAAAGAAAGGAAGGAAAATTGCATTTCCTGCTCTGGATTAAACTGGTCTGAAAGCACTTTCTAGAAGACCAAGGACTGGAGTGATGTTTTCCTGTCTGTGGAGGAAGTTAAGGAAGGGAGTAGATGGAGGTTGTGGGAAAGGTGGCTGTGGTGGGAGGGTTTTGCATTTTAGGGTACAGGTGCTTGTTTTACATGAGGTACAACTGAGAGTGCTAACTGAAGTTGGTACCAGCAAGATTGCTAAGAGTGACACTGGGTCATGTTGGTATGGTTCATTTAAATACAGATCAAGACCTGGTTTGTCATGATGCTGCTGGTATTGATGCTTTATTGAGGATTTAACACGTGCTGAGCACTTTACATGCTCATTCCTGTTTAATCCCAACAGTGACCACTTTCAGGTGGTTTTCACTTCCATGCATCGGAGGAGGAAATGGCAACCCACTCCAGTGTTCTTGCCTGGAGAATCCCAGGGACGGCGGAGCCTGGTGGGCTGCCATCTATGGGGTCGCACAGAGTTGGACATGACTAAAGCGACTTAGCTGCAGCAGCAGCAGCAGCTTAGAGGAGTGAAGAATTTGCCCAGGATTATATGGTCAGCAGTGGAGAAGGCAATGGCACCCCATGCCAGTACTCTTGCCTGGAAAATCCCATGGACGGAGGAGCCTGGTGGGCTGCAGTCCATGGAGTCGCTAAGAGTTGGACACGACTGAAGCAACCATACCATACTGAACACACGCATACCTCAGGGGTAGAGCTTGGATCTGGAACTACTGTACAATATTGAACCTGGAAGTAAAGACAAGGTTATCAAAATAAAGAAGAATTGAACCAGAGAACTATTTCAGGGACAGGAGCCACAATGTTTAGTAACAGACAAGGTGTGTGAACTTGAGGCAAAATGAGGACCAGGATTTTAAAATTGTGATTTTGGAGAGAAAGCAAGATCATAGTGCTAATGATGGGGGTGGGAAGACTAAGGCTCTATGCCAGCCGTGTTTATGGACCCTTCATCCTAGAAACCAGCCAGTAGCCCTTTATCCGTGTTAATTTCATCTTCGGCTTTCAGAGAACCTTGTCACTCTATGCGCTTGCGGTCGTGGGACATAGGGTGAGTGCAGTGCTTTTGCGCCAGACTCCTGTCGCACATGGGTGTTGATTCTAGCATCAGACCAATCCCTCCTTCCCAGCAGAGCCCAGGTTCACACATCACACCACCACATTGTCCTCTGACGCAGCTAACCTGGGCATCTCATGGCAGTAGTACAGCTATTTTCATTGGTTGACAAGACCTTCCTTAGTGAAAGTGAAAGTCGCCCAGTCATGTCTGACTCTTTGCAACCCCAAGGGCAATATATATAGTCCATGGGATTCTCCAGGTCGGAATACTGGAGTGAGTAGCTGGGTTCCCTTCTCCAGGGGATCTTCCCAACCCAGGGATCGAACCCAAGTCTCCAGCCTTGCAGGTGGACTATTAACCAGCTGAGCCACAAGGGAAGCCCAAGAATACTGGATTGGGTAGCCTATCCCTTCTCCAGTGGATCTTCCCCATCCAGGAATCAAACTGGGGTCTCCTGCGATGCAGACAAATTCTTGACCAGCTGAGCTACCAGGGACGCCAGGAGCCACTTTTTTCTAACGTCTCCAGATCAGCTTTTCAAGACCACGAGGACAGCCAGTTCTTGGGCAGAGTTCATAGTGAGCCGATGTTGCATTCTGCAGGCCATTGTTTTAAGGACCTAGGATTCTCAGGCCTGACTGAAGCAACCTGTGGCAGATCACATTTCTCTTCAACTTGGGAAGAATGCTAGCTAAACCTTGACTTCAGTACTGTGACTTCAGCAGTGGATCTGTCAAGGGCTCGAGCCTGGTTGACCACCATCCGTGCTACCATGTATGTCCGAGGGTGGCTCTGTGGATTCACGGTGAGTCATTACATGTTTTTATTCTCTTTTGGCAAACTTTGTATTTTTCTGGGTGAATCTTTCCCAGTGAAATCTTTCCCAGTGAAATATTGATTAAATAGGCTTCCCCTTAGGAGAGAGTACTAATGTTGTGTGCAGGATGGCCTTATGGGCAGCCGGCCAGCTGCCTAGAACTGTCCTTGAGCCCTTTGTCCAAAATGGTTTCCTCCACCTGCTTTGTACAGCATCACCGAATATTCTGGAAGCTATTTGCTGGAAAAACCCAAATGAATTTTTTGGCTACCCAATAATTGCCTCTCATTAAAGAAGAGTAAGCCACCTGCCCCCAGGCAGTCTCAAGATTACTTAAAGCAACACCTTCTTGAAAGAAAACATTTTCTTTCTCTCCTCACCTGCATCAAATGTTTGCTATTAGGAGAAGACTCTTGAAGCCATTGATTACTTTGCAAGTCCTTTCCTAAAGATAGTCAGCCAAATATGCTGTCCAGAGAGAATTAGATATAGCTGGGTAAGCTTTTGAAAAGAGTGGAGAAAAGGACGGAAACTCTGGGAAGGGAAAGTGACATTGTGTTCCTTAATAAAAGCCTGAATACATAGTGGACATAATTGATCATGTGTGTGGTGTATGCTTTAGAAAAGTGGTGAGTATTCTACATACCTGCCACCAACGGGAAGAAGAGCTTTGCAAGAGAGGTAGATGTTTGCTTGGGACAAAGAGTACACCTCTTTCTTAGGAATCTGTCCAGTGCCCACTTTTGCTCATAATACTCATTCATTTCATTGACAGCATTCTTCAGGAAAGAGAAATGTGGTGTGAAGTCCACTTCTTCTACTCCCTAAGAGGCTCTCTTTACTGCTTTGAGCTAGGTCAAGGGCCAGCCAACTCCTTTCCTCCATTTACCTTAGGTAGGATTATGACTCAGTTCATTCACTGGAGCCTGGTGTTGTCCTTGCCTCCAGGTGCCCCTCCATCCACGTAAGTGGAATCTCAACCAGTTTCCAGCACCCTGAACAATCTCTTTAACCTGAATGACTCCACTGTGACCAAGCTTCTGGCTAGCTGAGCTCATGGTGGTACTCTGTTGATGTCACAAGATAACCTTTGTATCCTCTGGACTTTGAGCCTTCAGTTACGCTTACAGCTATTCCCCGGTGGGTATTTTACATGAGCAGGGGAGTGTGTTAGCCCTACTGTGTAGCTTTTGTGGTCAGGAGGAGGTGACCCCCTTATAGTGGCCCCACAGCTAGGGTCCCAGGTGTCACTGGGAAGCTAAACATTGGATTACATAGTCTTTTTGGCTGGTTAATCTCCTCCTAAGATTTTGCACACAGTGATTCTTTATTAGTTTGAATGCTAAAGTGTAAACTTCATTTCTTTCACCATGTTACTGCTCAATAAACTCTTCCTTTTTTATCTCACCTCCATAAATGAGACTGGTTCTTGCTCTTTTGTCTTTGAGTGTATGGCAGGTGGGATTCTGAGCCCTGTGAAGGCTACCCTTGTGTATTGTTTTCATGAACTAAATAAAGCACAAAAGAAAACCAAAAGATAGACTTTCTCTCCAGGCTAGAAGGGAAAGGAAGGACAGTGTGTGGTTTACATATGAATGTTGTTTGATTGCCCTTCTGAAGAGAATATTTTCTAATTCTGTCTTGTCTTCTCTTGTCTTACATTTCTTCTTCCCTTCCTTTCCCCCATGTATGTTATGTATATATTAGTGTTTTGTTTTTATTTTAATTGGGAGCAAAATTTAATCCACTCTCCTGTTAAATTTCATTTTGTTTTAAACTTTTTCCTGGATCAACTTATTTCTAGAGCCCCTATTAGGAGACATATGTCTTTTTGTCTCAATAAAATTCATATAGGACAAGAGAAAGAAGGAAAGAATTTTCAGTTTTAGTCTTACTATATATTCTGTGGCTAAATGATTAGGTATTCAAAGGTATTTGATCTCATGTCAAGAAGCAGCAGTTTTGAAACAGGCATTTCTAACAGAATCAGTCTTGACACCTAGCAAAATGAAGACTTTCTCGGAAAGGTTTCAGCCTGTCCATTTCCTGCTGTCACTCTTCTTCTTTCAGATCCACTTCCTCCACCAGCCTGCCTTCTTTTCCTCATTTCGATAGCTTCTCCTTGCTAACTCAGGTATTGGAGTGTTTCTGTTCTTCTTTTTCCCCTCCTTATTCTTCTTTTGGGACTGACATTGAAGTGGTTTGCAGGGGTGGCATGATTAATAGTCTTCCTGGTATTTCTTCATCCACAAGTGTGGAGTCCCTTTGTACGTACCTAAGACAAAAACACAAAATAAAGCCCCCTACTGCCTCCCAGCAAAAACCTGAGCGGTCTTTTGGCAGTGAAAAATGGAGAAATTTGGATTGACCAAAGTATAAAGTTACCAGAATTCTAGCTAACAGCTGTATGTATTAGAGAAAATTTCATTTTTTAAAGGTGAAGAATTTAATCTCTGAAGAAAATGATCAGAGAGCCAAGCTGAAATAGAAACTTACTTCTATGTTCTATCTTAACCAAGTGAGCAAGTGTTTCCAATGCTGTCTGTGTGAATCCTATGAATTTGCTGTTGCGAAAGGTAAAAAGATAGTTGAATAATATCAGTCTTAACATGAATCAGCCCTGTGAACCTGATGAAGAAATGGAGACCCAGGAAGGCTAATGGCTGATCCCTCTTCCTGTCCCCTGACCCTTGGAGGCACTGAGATAGAGCCGTTTTATTGGACTCTATCCCTTTCTTCCTCCCAACCTTCTGTTTCTTTTCTTCTGTTTCCCATTTTCTTCTATCTATCGCGTTAACACATATGAAGGAATAAAAGCCATCTTTATAGCTGAGGCCAAGTGGTATTTTGGGCGGTGAGCAGGCAGCGACAGAAACACAACTGCTAGACACTAACTAGGGGAGTAACTGTTACCCAAATTTTAAGACAGACCTGCAGTAGAGCTAGACTGCATAGAAATGAGTGTATTTACTGGTCATTTTGTTTGATTTTGTGTGAGACACATCGCCTTGTCGTTGAGCACATATTGTCCAGTTTTTCACAGCATCCCTGGCAAGCTTCAAAAAGTCTGCTACCATCTACTGCCGTTGATTGATGCCAGGAAAGTTTGCTGCACCTAACAGTAGCCCTGCTCCATGAAGCACCGCATTGATGCTTTTAGAACTCATCACTGCTAACCAAACAGTCATGGTTTTATTACTGCACTAATGGAGCCTGGTACTTGGAGGCTGGGGCTTGCGGGAGTTGGGGGGAAGATGGGGCAAAGAATGTGGGCAGGAAAAAAAATCCATTTCCACAATGAGTGGTGACCCCAGAAGAGCTGTCCAATAAAGAGCAGTTTCCAGTAAAACAATGTAATAATCTGTATACAATGCAGGGTTTAATATGCATATGCAAGGATGCACTAAATGAATTATTCCTCACAGGGAGGAACAAGGGCTTTCTCAATAAAGAATCAGCAAGACAGCAGAGTTTTCTATGGCCTTTTCCAATGAAGCAATTTGCTTTCCTAACAGTGCATGGAAGCGAACAAATCAGTTGTGCAAGGTAGGGATGCTGATGCATGGAGGACTGCTGGAAAACTTGGCAGGCCCTCATCATGGGCAGCGAGACAGACCCTGGTGACAGCATCTATTCTCTTTCATGGTTTTTGAAATGTACTTAGGTCCTTCTTTTCAACTTTTGTTTTTGTACAATATTTTAATTGGGTAGCTTTCAGTTTACCGTTGATGTATGTAGTTACCAGTGTATTTGAAATTTTATTGTCTGACAAATTTGTTTTCCATCTGACCTTATCTGTTCTGTGGTTTTTTTCCTCTCCTTGATTTCTTTTGGATTAAGCAAAAAGTTATTCCAGGTTCTCTGTTTATTGACTTGTTAATTCTTTTACTCTTCTTTTAGTGACTGTCCTGGAGATTATAGGGTTGCATCCTTGCCTTATTGCAGTCTAGCACAGACTCTTCCTTTTGTCTCTTTGACTTGGTCCCCTCCTTTCATTTGGAAAAGTTCATGATTCTTAATAAATCCCACTGGCAGTGGAACAGTTTTGTCCTTATTTCCTGCTTGAATCTCTCCCATGGTAGCTTGTACTTTCTGAAATTGCGTATAACTGTCATCAGAGCTCTTGCTCAGAATTGTCTGCCCTTGGAGACATACCGTAGGCAGCCCCACTGCTGGTTTGTGGCTCTCAAGAAGAAGGATGCAAGCTTTCTAGTATCCCCATGAGGCCATCAGCTCTCCCATAGCAGGCTTTTTCTATTCATTGTACCATGATATCTGGCCCATGGTAGCCTGTCACTAGAAATATGAATGACTAGCTCCCCCAAACCAGATGCCAGGACCCATTTCAGAGTCAAGATGCAAGCTGGAGGGGGTTAAGCACATTTTAAGTGGGTTCTGATTTTTAATATTCTACCAGCTTCTACCAGTCTCTTCTGGTTGTTTATTTCAGTTGAATCAAGGTTGTTCTTTACTAGTTTTCTTATCTGTGATGTCATTCCAATTCATATACACACTAACTTTCACCATACTCACTCACTGGTTGTGATGTGATAGTTGCTCAGTTGTGTGACTCTTTGCGACCTCATGGACTGTAGCCCTCCAGGCTCCTCTATCCATGAAATTCTCTGGGCAAGAATACTGGAGTGGGTAGTCATTCCCTTTTCTAGGCGATCTTCCTGACACAGGGAGCAAACCCAGGTCTCTTGCATTGCACATGAATTCTTTACCTTCTGAGCCACCAGGGAAGCCCAAGCAATTTCACCCACTCACTGGCTGCCACCCTGAGTATCTAGTAACTACCATTGATTTTCAGGGGAATATTGTGTGAAAACATCTTTGAGTTTCTCTTGGATTTCTTGAGCTTTGTGCCTGAAGCATATAAAATGTTATAAAATCTTGAGAGAGTGCGCTGTGCTGGAGGTCAGTAATATTTTGGTTATTTTAAGCTGTGATAAGGAAACCTAGAGCAGAGATGTGAACTTAGTCTCCCTGTGGCATTTTTCAGTCCTGTTATGGTTATTGGTTTTTAAAGTAACCCCAGAGATTTATCATGGTGAAGCAAACACCCACTTCTCAATGATGGAGGACTTTTGGATCTTGCAGGTTTTTGCTTGGGGACCACATAATCTGTGCAGAAGCAGCTCAAAGTTGTCAAGACCTAAGTTCACCATCCAGTGCAGCCAGCTTCTTTGAGTACCTGTGGGCAAGTTACATCACCCCCCATCAGCTTTCCTCATACATTAGGGCTAGTGAAACTCAGCTTACTTGACAGGCTTGAAGTTACATATTGCTTCCTAAAAGTGTTTCTGGAAACTAAGTCCCTCTACATATGTGATTTGTGCATGCTATTTTCTCTCACTAGCTGTTTTCCATTTAGGCAGCTTCTTAGAATACAGGCAGAGCTTGCTAACCTTGATTTATGTGTTTTTGAGGTAGGTGGTGGAAGATTGAAACCACTAGCTAATCTATTGAGGTCAAGAGAATCTTTTCCTACTCTTAACTAAGCTATACTTGAAATCTACTCCAAGGGTATTATAGGTTCTTGTAAATGAGCCAGTTTTGGGCTCTGAGATACATAAAGTCAGAGGGAGAGAGAGTTCTGTCTTAAAGTTTCAGGGAAGAGTTTTTTCAAGGTCAATTACCAAGAAGTTGTTTCTTGAAACAAAGGCACCTGGCTGATGTGAATTAACAATCCAGAGAAATATTTATCACTGCTGCTTCTGCCAAAGTGAATGTGGTCACTAGGGGCAACACTAGCAGCCGTCTTTATCTAGACAAGTGCTAGTCCTGAATTCAGATGCCGCTTCCTAGGACTGCCCGCTGGTCTGGAGTTGGGAGCGCAGAAAATGCATGTTCAGTGGCACCTTCCGTGGGTGTTGGAAAACCCCATTTTGGGAGCATCTGCTGAACATGCATGGAGAAGGGCTTTTCATGATTACAAAATGACTTCTTGAGGGACTGCTAAGTGGAAGGATAGTTGTATAGACGTCCTGCTCGGGACTCAGAAGCACTATTGAAACTGTTAGGTAACAAGAGAAGAGGCAGAGCTGTTCTCTTACCAGGGTGCCCGTGAAAGTGGGAGAAGAAGGGCGAAGCGAGGACAACTCCTGGGACAGGGTAGAGGGCTGGCATACTTCACAATTCCTGGAATTGACTTTGAAGATTGATGTTCACTTCATTTTTCAAAGCAAGATTAGTAGATAGTAGCAGTAACTAGAAACTAATATTCTGTCTTAAACTTTCATGATGCATGAACTCCTTTTCTTTTTGAAAGTATTTCTTTATTTGGCTGTGTTGGATCTTCGTTGCGGCACACAGGATCTAGTTCCCCTACTAGGGATCGAACCCAGGCCCCCTGCATTGGAAATGCAGAGCCTTAGCCACTGGGGCACCAGGGAAGTCCTTGGACTCATCATCTGATTTCTGAGAGAGACTGCACCTGTTTAGCCTTCATTATAGAGGGCTGGCTGGTTGGCAGAGCTTCCATGAAATCTCATTTTTTAAAGCATTTGAAGCAAGGGACCGATGCTCTAATAGAACATGTTGGGTGTGCGCTTCTCATTGCTCAGCTGCAGCCTTGACAGGTGCATCGCAGTGGCAAGTGCCTGAATCTGTACTTGTCCGTGCTGACTTCTAGTCAAATTGCCACAATGACACTTCTACAATTTGGAGGAGACTTCCCATGAGATGAGGTTTTAGTTGCTAAATTTAACTTTTAATTATAGCCTGTTGGGATGACTTTGAATTTCCCAAGTGTTTCAGCCAAAGCACGAAAATGTGAATCAAGTAACTAACAGAATTTAAAAACAACAACAACAATATAAGAAATCCTAAAATCTACTAGTGTGTCTTAGGCAATTAATTAGAGCAACCAGTGGTTTGTAACATGTGTGACACTGTTTTATGAGCTTGGAGAAATAGACCTTGTGTCTCCCAGATGGGCAGCCTACTTTCAAAAGGACCTGGTGTAATGGGATTTGACTTGACTCTCTAGATGTGTGTAGTTAAGCCTTAATGATTCAGGTATAGCTTGTTCTCTATAGGTATCTACAGAGAATTGCAATCCAGTGTTTCTTGCCATTTATCATCCTCGTCTCATTAGGGAACTCAGAGTCATCTGAGCTAACACAAAATAGCATAGACACACAGATTTGACAGGTGTGAGGTTCCTTAAGTTCGAGGAGAAAAATATGAGTTTGTCTGTGAACCTGGATAATTCCTGTCCCTCTTCTGACTCTTGGAGGCCAGTGATTGAGAGATGACTAAGATTTGTGTTGAACTTGTGCTTGAAGTCTGCTGATATAAAAGTTCAAGGTTCTGGCTGAATTGGAAGAGTTTGGGAGCTCTGTTTTTTTGAGGGGGTGGCCACACTGTGTGGCTTGTGGGATCTTAGTTCCCCAACCAGGGACTGAACTTGGGCCATGGCAGTGAAAGCCCTGAGTCCTAACCACTGGACCATCAAGGGAATTCCTTGGGAGGTCTTTGAACAACACTGACACACATAGAAAATTCCTAGGCTTTCTGGTAGCTGAATCTGTCATCTGGGTAGACCACAGGGGCCTTGCTGTTGGGCAGTGCAGTGGGCTAGCAGTGAGGCCAGGAGGGTGTCAGGTGCTAGTCCAGGGTGTGGGGGGGTGCTAGATGTGCAGATATAAGTGTTCCTGTGGTCTGTGCACATTTATCCTCAGTCTTGGGACTGAGGGGCTGGCTTTCAAAGCAAGAGATTAGAAGAAAGAAACCATGCCACACATGATCTATCTCTTGCCTTGCTTGACTCCCATCTTCATCTGCTGCCCTCGCATAAAACCTTACCTTCCATGCATCTCAGTCAGCACTAAAATCTTGCTGACCCGAACTGTTACTTTGACCTGCTCCATCTGTTTTCTTTGTGCACCAGTGAGTATGTGAACAAATGTACTGATTAAAAAAAAAAAAAAAAAACGTTCTTGGAGCAGTTGGAAACCTAGAAAAGTCACCCATTATTATTCCATTGCCTTTCACATGGTAATTTCCTTTTCCTCCCCATTTATGTTTATAGAATTTTGGGGGCATATTTTTTTTTTGGTGGCAAAATATATGCAAAACAAAATTTACCATTTAAATGATTTTTAGGTGTACAATTCAGTGGCATTTAGTGTATCCACAACCGTTATGCAGCCATCACCACTAGGCATCTCCAGAGCTCCAGAGTCATCTTAAACTGAAAGTCTCTACCTACCCATTAAGCAGTAACTCTTCATTCCTCCCTTTTCCCAGCCCTGGTGACTAACCTCTACTTTGCCTCTCAGCTTCTGTGAATTTGCCTGTTCTGGGCACCTCATGAAAGTGGAATCAGGGTGTCTTTGTCCTTTGAGTCTGGTTGTGTCTGGTGAATTTCCGTCAGCATCATGTCTTTAAGGTTCATCGGTGTTGTAGCACATTCCAGAATTTCGTTCCTTTGTAGGGCTGCATGATATTCCATTGTATGTGTGGGCCACGTTTTGTTTGTTCACTATTGAGAGACGTTTGAGTTGGTTCTGTCTTTTGGCTATTGTGAATGCTGCTGCTCTAAAAACTGCTGTACACATTTCTGTTTTTGCTTTCATTATTTTGGGATGTGTACCCAGAAGTGGGATTGCTGGATCACGTAATAATTCTAGGTTAAACTTACTGTTTTTTTTGCTATCCAGACCCAACTTTATTCCTGTCTTTCATCAGCCATCCAACTCTTGGTGGTTTTTTTTTTTAATTGGAGGTTAATTACTGTACAATGTTGTGTTCGTTTCTGCCACACAACTATGTGAATCAGCCTAGGTTTAACTTTTTGAGGTAATTCTATGTTTAAGTTTCCACAGTGGTTGCACCATATTCCCATCAGAAATGTATGAGAGTTCCAGTTTTCTGCATTCTTGCCAGCGCTTTGCATTTTCTTGATAGTAACCATCCTAATGGGTGTGAAGTGGTCTGTCAAGCAGAATCTCGTGGTTTTGATAGTAACCATTCTAATGGGTGTGAAGTGGTATGCTAAGCGGAATTGCGTGGTTTTGATAGTAACCATCCTAATGGATGTGAAGTGGTCTGTCAAGTGGAATCGCATGGTTTTGATAGTAACCATCCTAATGGGTGTGAGGTGGCATGTCAGGCAGAATCGCATGGTTTGATAGTAGCCACTCTAATGGGTGTGAAGTGGCATGTCAAGCAGAATCTCGTGGTTTTGATAGTAACCATCCCAATGGACTTGAAGTGGTCTGTCAAGTGGAATCTCGTGGTTTGATAGTAGCTATCCCAATGGGTGTGAAGTGGTCTGTCAAGCGGAATCTCGTAGTTTGATAGTAGCCATCCCAATGGGTGTGAAGTGGTCTGTCAAGCAGAATCTTGTGGTTTTGATAGTAACCATCCTAATGGGTGCGAAGTGGTATGTCAGGTGGAATCACATGGTTTTGATAGTAACCACCCTAATGGGTGTTAAGTGTTATGCTAAGCGGAATTGCGTGGTTTGATAGTAGCCACCCTGATGAGTGTGAAGTGGCATGTCAGGTGGAATTGCGTGGTTTTGATAGTAGCCACCCTAATGGGTGTGAGGTGGCATGTCAGGCAGAATCGCATGGTTTGATAGTAGCCACTCTAATGGGTGTGAAGTGGCATGTCAGGTGGAATCGCGTGGTTTTGATTTGCACGTGTGCATCATTTTTAAAAGTTTCAGCAGAGCATGTGTGTCATTTTGCATCCCTGCTTATTAATTTTTTTCTCATGTTTTGCCTTTAAATGACTTTTTCATTGCATTTTTCCTGGGTCCACCTGGCTTACCAGTTTTACCTGAAGAATTAGATTTTGAAGCAAGGACACAAACATGGCCTTCACTACAGAAAGGGAAAGGGAAGAGTTAAAGAGTGTGTAGCCACCCCTGAGAACCCCCAGGGGGAAACTGAAGGGCTTCCCATGCCTGGTTTGGGCCTCTGGGCAACTTCACTTGTAATCTGCACTCTGCATGCTGCAGAATATGGGAGGGAGTCTGCTTGCAAGAAGCGAATTCTTGGTGAGACAAAAATGGATTAGACCAGGCTAACACCAAGTAACAGAGACAGAGCAAAAATCATCTAATTTATCATCCTCCCCCCGAGGCTGAGAGGCTTTTAAGTGGTTTGGGAAAACTTTGAAGGGGGAGGGAAAGCTTGAGAGTAATTTAAAAACTTGTCCCTTACAGGCTAGTTTGTTAAAAGACCCAATTTTACCAGAAGACTAAGGCTGTGATTAAGCAAAGCCTTTGAAAAAGAATCTTAAAACACGCCATTAAGAGCGATGACAGAATACGTTTACTGAACGCCAGAGTATTTAAACGAAGAATAGTGAAGCAAAAATGAGTGCTTTGTGCGAAGAATAATTTGGTCACCAAAAATTGTAGAAACTTTCAGAAAGATACAGAGAATGCTTGTAAGAGGGAAATGGAACTCTTTAAAGAAATGTTTACTTCATTTGCAAACATTTCTAAGACCAAAGAGAAATATTACTTCAAATGCCCTTAGGAAAACACCCATATCGTTTCTTACTACTTTTTAACCTGCAGTTGTTGGAAAGAAGCATCCATTTCTGAGTCACATCTCAAAGAACCAGCTGTTAATCAGGTTCCTCCAAGACACTGGATAATACTTCTCCTACAAAGCGGAGGTGACGAGGATCACGCCTGACACTGGGTGGCCTCTGGGCACTAGTGGCGAATTCATCTGTGTTTCAGGAGTAGCTGACCAGCCACCTCTGAGTCTGAAAGTTGCCAGACAGTCAACTCTGAGCTTCGGAGTCATTCCAGTTGATTATGTGGAGATCTGCAGACTAGAGCAAAGAGAAGAATGAACTGGATGTGCCCCAGCAGCGTTATCCATGTCTGTGTAATCACCTTCCTGCTGGGGGTTGCAGGGGGCTACTTCCATGGTAACAGTGCCTCTGTAGAGATGCTTAGAAACCCACTGGCAGAAAGAACTTGGACGGGCTCTTCTCTGTATCTCGGTTGTAGAGGCAGCATGAGACTGAGCTCAAAAGTAGGCATAGGAGACCTGGGTTCCTGACAGTTTACCTATTGTTGGCCTGAGATGCCTGGTGTCGGTTGCTTAATCTTTCTGCAAGGTTGGCTGGCTACTGTTGGATGCATCATGTATGCGGATCATTTTGGAACTGTAGAAAATGATAAGCGTTGTTATTAAAGTCAGATAGTAAAACTGAAATGAAAGAATAACTGCTCTGTTCCGCCCTGCCCTCATCAACTCATTTCCTCTTTTGGCATCGCTAACGGTTCTCTTCTCAGCTGGTGCAAAGCTCCCATTAAAGTTTTTGGCTCTGAAGACATCAGAGTTGAATGAATGACTTTGGAGTTGGAAAAATAAATTGTTGGCTTATTGTGGACCTTATTGGGGTTTACCTGATTCCAATGCCAATAACATTAGGTACCAGCCATGAATTAATTCTCTTCTCTCTTTTTTGTGACACTTTAAGCCCCACAGCCTTGTTATGCTGTTTCCAGACAATTAATACTGTGCAGCCACATTGGGGCAACAAGTCAGTGCTAATGTGTCTGGGAGAACTGGGTGCAACTATGAAATTTAAGAGTCTGGCAAAGGCCTGGCAGAGGGGCTGAAGAAGTGACCACTTACTTTGTGAAATCTACAGACATGACCAGGAGTGCATAATTGCTCCATTCAAACTCTCTCAACTCTTCCTCATAGAATTTCCCCCAGATGCTATTCACAGTACCATGGATTCACCTAAAACTTCTAGAAATGTAAGAGGACTCAATTCTACTGTCAACACGTCTTTCTGCTACCAAATCTCAGCTACCATGGAGTTCATTACCTTTTTGTACAGGGAGATTACTTGGGAATAATGCTATAGGAATAGTTTAAGTATAGTTAAGTGGAATGGTTGAGTTGCCTTATTTTGTGTGACAAAATAATTGTACATTTTGTTATGTTTGTATATAATTATAATGAATGCTATTACTGTGTTACTCCGAGTGCCTACCACATTTAGAGGAATAAGCTTGAATTCAGGGGAAATATTAAAGCTCAAGATTCAGAAACAAAGATCATGGCATCTGGTCCCTTCACCACATGGGAAAAAGATGGGGAAACAGTGGAAGCAGTGTCAGACTTTTTTGGGGGGCTTCAAAATCACTGCAGATGGTGACTGCAGCCATGAAATTAAAAGATGCTTACTCCTTGGAAGAAAAGTTACGACCAACCTAGATAGCATACTGAAAAGCAGAGACATTACTTTGCCAACAAAGGTCCATCTAGTCAAGGCTATGGTTTTTCCAGTGGTCATGTTTGGATGCAAGAGTTGGACTGTGAAAAAGCTGAGCATCAAAGAATTGCTGCTTTTCAACTGTGGTGTTGGAGAAGACTCTTGAGAGTCCCTTGGACTGCAAGGAGATCCAACCAGTCCATCCTAAAGGAGATCAACCCTGGGTGTTCTTTGGAAGGACTGACGCTAAAGCTGAAACTCCAGTACTTTGGCCACCTCATGTGAAGAGTTGACTCATTGGAAAAGACTCTGATGCTGGGAAGGATTGGGGGCAGGAGGAAAAGGGGATGACAGAGGATGAGATGGCTGGACGGCATCACTGACTCGATGGACATGAGTTTGAGTGAACTCTGGGAGATGGTGATGGACAGGGAGGTCTGGCATGCTGCGATTCATGGGGTCGCAAAGAGTCGGACACAACTGAGCAACTGAACTGACTTGACTGACTTTCATGTTGAGGCATGTGTTCTTAGTCACCGGGTGCTTAAACTATTTTTGTGCTTGTGTGAAGCAGTCTTCCCAGAATTCAAAAGCTTCCTAGGGCTTCTCTTGTTCCCATGTTTTGCCAGTTATTAAGTCATGGATAACCCAGTGTGGGGAGCTCACATGTGTTAGTGCAGTCCTGTGAAGAGGTACCAGGAACAGGGGTTTGCATACTGCATTCAGATCGCAACTGAATTCAGAATTTTGATTTTACATTAGTTTGACTAAATAGTTGACTTTGATTGATTGTTTGGTTGTCTCATTGCTTTTCTTTAAAAGACTGCTTGACTGAGGCCTAGTTTATTATGTGATATGTTTTGATTTTAAAATGTGTTATGAGTTTTAGTGGACTTGTCATATTATGCCACTGTCAGTTCAGTTCAGTTGCTCAGTTGTGTCCTACTCTGTGACCTCATGAACTGCAGCACGCCAGGCCTCCCTGTCCCAATACCAACTCCTGGAGTTTATCCAAACTACGCACATTGAGCTGGTGATGCCACCCAAACATCTCATCCTCTGTCGCCCCCTTCTCCTCCTGCCCTCAATCTTTCCCAGCATCAGGGTCTTTCAAATGAGTCATCTCTTCACATCAGGTGGCCAAAGTATTGGATTTTCAGCTTCAACATCAGTCCTTCCAGTGAACACCCAGGACTGATCTCCTTTACGATGGACTGGTTGGACCTCCTTGCAGTCCAAGGGACTCTCAAGAGTCTTCTCCAACACCACACTTCAAAAGCATCAATTCTTTGGCGCTCAGCTTTCTTCACAGTCCAACTTTCACACCCATACATGACCACTGGAAAAACCATAGCCTTGACTAGATGGACCTTTGTTGGCAAAGTAATGTCTCTGCTTTTCAATATGCTATTTAGGTTGGTTATAACTTTCCTTCCAAGGAGTAAGTGTCTTTTAATTTCATGGCTGCAGTCACCATTGGCAGTAATTTTGGAGCCCCCAAAATAAAGTCTGCCACTGTTTCCACTGTTTCCCCATCTATTTCCCATGAAGTGAAGGGACCAGATGCCATGATCTTAGTTTTCTGAATGTTGAGCTTTAAGCCAACTTTTTCACTCTCCTCTTTCACTTTCATCCAGAGGCTCTTTAGTTCTTCACTTTCTTCCATAAGGGTGGTGTCATCTGCATATTTCTTCCGGCAATCTTGATTCCAGCTTGTGCTTCTTCCAGCCCAGCGTTTCTCATGATGTACTCTACATAGAAGTTAAATAAGCAGGGTGACAATATACAGCCTTGACATCCTCCTTTTCCTATCTGGAACCAGTCTGTTCCATGTCCAGTTCTAACTGTTGCTTCCTGACCTGCATACAGATTTCTCAAGAGGCTGGTCACATGGTCTGGTATTCCCATCTCTTTCAGAATTTTCCACAGTTTATTGTGATCCACACAGTCCAAGGCTTTGGCATAGTCAATAAAGCAGAAATAGATGTTTTTCTGGAGCTCTCTTGGTTTTTGATGATCCAGCGGATGTTGGCAATTTAATCTCTGGTTCCTCTGCCTTTTCTAAAACCAGTTTGAAAATCTGGAAGTTCATACTTTTATGTATTGCTGAAGCCTGGCTTGGAGAATTTTGAGCATTACTTTTTAGTGTGTGAGATGACTGCAGTTGTGCAGTAGTTTGAGCATTCTTTGGCATTGCCTTTCTTTGCAATTGGAATGAAAACTGACCATTTCCAGTCCTGTGGCCACTGCTGAGTTTCCCAAACTTGCTGGCATATTGAGTGCAGCACTTTCACAGTATCATCTTTTAGGATTTGAAATAGCTCAACTGGAATTCCATCACCTCCACTAGCTTTGTTCGTAGTGATGCTTCCTAAGGCCCACTTGACTTCACATTCCAGGATGTCTGGCTGTAGGTGAGTGATCACACCATTGTGATTATCTGGGTCATGAAGATCTTTTTTGTTCAGTTCCTCTGTGTTCTTGCCACCTCTTCTTAATATCTCCTGCTTCTGTTAGGTCCATACCATTTCTGTCCTTTTTTGAGCCATCTTTGCCTGAGATATTCCCTTGGTATCTCTAATTTTTTTCAAGAGATCTCTAGCCTTTCCCATTCTATAGATCTCTAGCCTTTCCCATTCTATTGTTTTCCTCTATTTCTTTGCATTGATCATTGATGAAGGCTTTCTTATCTCTCCTTGCTATTCTTTGGAACTCTGTATCCAGATGCTTATGTGTTTCCTTTTCTCCTTTGATTTTTGCTTTTCTCTTTTCACAGCTATTTGTAAGGCCTCCTCACACTGCCAATTTGCTTTTTGCATTTCTTTTTTGGGGGATGGTCTTGATCCCTGTCTCCTGTACAATGTCATGAACCTCCGTCCATAGTTCATCAGGCACTCTGTCTATCAGATCTAGGCTCTTAAATCTATTTCTGACTTTCACTGTATAATAATGGATTTGATTTAGGTCATATCTGAATGGTCTAGTGGTTTTCCCCACTTTCTTTAATTTAAATCTGAATTTGGCAATAAGGAGTTCATGATCTGAGCTACAGTCAGCTCTGCGTCTTGTTTTTGCTGACTGTGTAGAGCTTCTCCATCTTTGGCTGCAAAGAATATAATCAGTCTGATTTCGGTGTTGACCATCTGGTGATGTCCATGTGTAGAGTCTTCTCTTGTGTTGTTGGAAGAGGGTGTTTGCTATGACCAGTGCATTTTCTTGGCAAAACTCTATTAGCCTTTGTCCTGCTTCATTCCACATTCCAAGGCCAAATTTGCCCGTTACTCCAGGTGTTTCTTGATTCCTGCTTTTGCATTCCAGTCTGATAATGAAAAGGACATCTTTTTGGGTGTTAGTTCTAAAATGTCTTGTAGGTCTTCATGGAAGTGTTCAGCTTCTTCAGCGTTGCTGGCCAGGGCATAGGCTTAGATTACCATGATATTGAATGGTTTGCCTTGGAAACGAACAGAATGCCACTGTCACCACAGTCTAATTTTAAATCATTTCCATTGTGCTGAAAATAAATTTTGCTCTTGTTATCTCAATTTTTAACTTCTCTTTTGTGGGACTTCCATCTGATTGGAGTGCTTACCTATGGTTCTCATTGTAAAGACTCTGCCTGTAGTGCACGATACCTGGGTTTGATCCCTGGGCGGAAAGATCTCCTGGAGAAGGGAATGGCAACCCACTCTAGTACTCTTGTCTGGAGAATTCCATGGACAGAGGAGCCTGCTGGGCTACAGTCCATGGGGTTGCAAAGAGTTGGACACAGCTGAGTGACTAACACACACACCTCTGATATGAAAACCTGATCTATCAGGTATTCTAAAACTGAAAGAGGAGGAAACCATTTTTAAAAAATGATCTTTCAGTTTTATCATACACTTAATACACAGTGTTCTGTGTCAGGCACTGTTCTGAAGTGCCTTGTGAAAGTTAAATGCTTTGTGACGATCGACTTATTTTTAGTTCAATGATTCCTTATAACACTCTTTGAGATAGTACTTTTATTATTTATATTTTACAAATGAGGAAACAAGTATAGAAAAGTTAACTATCGTCACGGTGCTAGTAATGGTGAAGTCAGAGGTCAAAGCATGTTGTTCTAAATATTTTGAAGCACCTGATGAGACCAGAAGGAGCAGGAGGAGCAGAAGTTAGCCAGGATGCAGAGCATCAGAAAGAGTAAGCTCTAGTGCCCTCCAGCAAAGAGTCAAAACCTTTAGTAAACCCTGCTCTTTGATGCCTTAGTAAGTTATTGAAGAAGTCAGATAAATCCATCCTAGTGATCTATGCAGCAGTGTTTATCACCTAGGATTTGTCACTTTATTCACTCTCCCTTTACCTTGGTGTCATAGGGAGCAAAACCTGTTTTTATGGAATTAACTTTGGCTTACGAACTGGACCCCAAAGAGGTAGGGCGTTGTGCTTGGGGTTCCTTACCCAAGAGGGGTGTTTGTTAGGTGGTTGGAGGTAGGGTGTGTTCTGGTCAAAAGGTTCTTGTGAGAATCTGAGGCACCTGGCTTGGTGTCATCTGGGGGAAAGAACTGGGCCCAGTCCATTGCCCTGCGTCCTGCCCTTGGTCTGGTCCCATCACCCTTCTCTTGTATGTGGTTATGTTGTGACTCTTAGGGGTCTGCCCATTGGCTTTGCTTACCCTGAAGCCTGGGACCCCTTTTTTTTAGGGGTGATCTCTTGATCTCTCGGGGTACTAGATTTCTTGGGAGGCAAGCCCATAATGATAGTAGAGTAACAGTTCAGCTGCCTGTCAGAAACAAAATTTTTGGAAATGGGAGAATCTGAAAAATGCCAACCGTGATAATTCCATTTTAGCCTCAAAGGGAACATTGCCACTCTAGTTTTTATGTAGCATTCCTCTGTGTCTTCAGGGCACACAAAGGTTATGGAGGAATTGAGTAGTAGTACAAACGAGGAGACCCCTCCTTCCTGGGTGTGTGTTCACATTTATGTTTAATAAATATTAATTGAGTAGTGCATTCTGGTAGAATTGGACCCTTCCTACTTAATCTGTAATGTACTTGGCATTCAATAGTTGTTTTTTGCTCGTTTTAAATATACTGGCTTTGGGTTCTTTTTTTTAGTTAGCCGGGGCTACCATCTTTTCACTCTTGTCAGGTAGAGCCCTCATCTTGCTGATGGCAGATTTTCATTGGTTGAGGGCATCTTAACTTATCAAAGATCACAAGAACATGCTCAAGAGGGCATCAGACAGTATGTGGAATGCAGGGTTATCTGTCAGAACTGTTGGAATGTATTGAATCTTGGAAAGCTGCTAAACTTGAAACTCCACTGCTTTTTTTCTTCCTTGCATCAGCTCCTGTGGGTTTTTGGGGTTACATACTTGAAAAGCAAAATATGGATTTAGGACTCTACATTGATGAGAACATAGGTGAATAATTTCTGTCCATTAGCTTTAACAACAGGAACAACACTTGAACCCGTGTTGAGTCCTGGGTGCTGAGAATACCTGAAATGTAGTAAAAATCCTTTTTCCCTGATCAGTGATTTCTTAGTCTGACTTGTCTGTTCTTGCGTTGATCAGTTTCTTTCTTTCAAACTCATGATCTAGGCATCAAACTTAGCCACATTTTGTAGAGATAAGTAACATTGATGATGACTTGACTTGGTAGAGAGGCCTTTTTTCTCATGGTTATGCAACCTCTGTCCTAAGACCATAGGAATCCATGGTATTGGGTAAGTGGCAGAGTCAGAACTGTCAAGCATTCTGAGCCTTTCTTATTTGGAAAAAAAAAAAGATAATTGGTCCAGTACTCTCCTTGTAGCTCTCAGAGGGTTTGTGTCTGTTCGAATCATAGTTTGGTCCTATGTTTGCTAGAACCTTAAAGTCCTAGGTGTTGAGTCTTGGCCTGCCCTGTGGAGCAGCAGAGCTGAGCTTTGGGAACCAGAAGAGGGACAATTCCGGAGTGTGATAGACACCTCTTTTTAGGGGATGGTGTGGTTTGGGTGATGATGGGAAGCTTTGTGGGAACTGTGGGCTGAGGTTTTAGCATTTGTTTGTCCCTCTGAGTTTGCATATGTATGAGATAGTTCTTTCAGGGTTTGTGCCTTAGTTATTTGGAGCGACATTCTCTGATAAGTGGGTTTCCCTGATGGCTTAGACAGTAAAGAATCCGTTGGCAATGCAGGAGACCTGAGTTCCATCCCTGGGTTGGGACGATCCCTTGGAGAAGGGAATGACTGCCCACTCCAGTATTCTGGCCTGCAGAATCCCATGGGCAGAGGAGCCTGGTGGGTTACAGCCCATGAGGTTGCAAAGAGTCAAACATGACTGAGTGACTAACACGTTCACTTTTCTCTGGTAAGTAGAATGGGTCAGGTGCCTGGCTGAAGATACTTTATTGGTCTCTGCCTCTACACAGATGGAGTTTTGAGTAACACCAAAGGCCAGTGCAGCATATAGGATTAAGTTTAACTCCCCCTCCTTGAAGTGGGCTTTCTTTATCAGCTCTATGAGATGCCTCCTAGATCATGCTGTTCAGCCTTGGAGCTGTTACAGTGTCCTTACTGTGCAGTTGCACTAGGCACCTCTCTGTTGCCCTGTGGTTTACACGGGATGAAACTGGCGCACTGAGTGTAGTTTCTCGTGCTTGGCAGTTCTGTAGATAGTTCCCCCTGCCACATTTCAACCCCAGATGGCCCTAACATAACTGCCTTCCTATACATGTTTAAAAACTTACATTTGTAAATTGTTTGTAGAGGTAAGGAAGCTACTCATTTCTTTCTGTTTTCCATCCTGTCTGGTATAACATGCATGTCTCAGACGGGGAACGTTGATCAAAAACTGCACTGGTTGTAGGGCCAAGTCTGTGATGTGTCTTCACTTTTAACCTTTCAGGTGTCTTTTTTTCCCCCTAGCTGTGATTTCGGAGAAATTTTTGAAGCTGAAAAGAACTTCAGTAAATCTTTAAGCACAGTCTGCTTATTTTATATATGTAGCCTAGAATGTTTAAGTCAGTTTTACAAAGTACTGTGGGGAGTTCGTTGAAAGAAGCAATACAGTTTTCTGACTTAATTTTCTGGTGTTTCTTCATCCAAAAAATATAATATAGAGCCTTATTAAAAAGCTAAGGACACAGACTTGCGACAGATGCCTTTCTAGGTCAGAGCACCCTATGCTACTGCAGTGAATGGGGGTGGAGATAGAGCTGTTTGATATCAAGTAACTGCAAAGAGCTTTACAGTTTGATCTCATTCTGTGCTGTCGAGTAATGCTGAATCAGACTTAATAAGGATTTCCAGTGTATGTAGCATAAATGTTGGTAAAATCCCCATAAATGATAGTTATGGAACATGTTAATTTATTATACAATATTTTCCCCCAAATTCTTGAGTTCTTCCTTGGTTTAATTTCCAAACAGAAGCCAAAAGTAAAAGTGATCCTACTTATGATTGTACTGATGATCCTGTTTATTTATAATGGAAATAAAATATATGCTATTATGCTAAGATCAGTTAAGAATTTAAGAGTTACATTTTCACCAGGTTTTTTTGTGTGTGTGTGTGAAATTGTGCCTCCCTCCCCTGACATCTTGAATGGTGTTCTAGTTAGGGCATGTCTGTAGCATTTGTAAGAGATAGGAACCATTCCTTAGGTTAGCATCAGTCAAGGTAGTGCCTTTTGTGGTTTTCCATATGTTTCCAATGAATATTTCTTGACAGTTTCTAAATGACCCCCACCCCCCCTCTCCTTGAGATGAATGTTCCAAGAAACAAACTGTATAATCTTTGACTAGAACACATGGAGAGAGTTGTAAGGCTTTTTAACAATTTTTGATTGGGGGAGTGTGACTTCACAGGTTGTGCATAATCTCTGTTGGCATTTGGTTACATGTTGTGGCAGATTTATGTTAGTGGTGCATCATTTCAAGGATGATGAGGTTTTTTTCCCACCCGCCTCATTGCTGGCATGTAAAATGATTTAAATGTTATGGCATCTTAGTATATGGAGATGGGAGATGAGGAAGAGACGTTCACAGACTTTCAGGCCACAAGTGGTCCTTGAGCTGTGATTAAAGGCTGTTTATTTTTGTAGTTGTCTGTGCAGAAACACCAGAATAGCTGTTGGCATTGGGAGCTGTAGTCTGTCAAGGTGCTTCTGTATTTAGAAGGCATTTCTAAGCATCACTTGGAGCACAGACACGCAGGCAGTGGGAAGAAACCTAAAAGGCAACACCCCAATGGTGATTGCTGTAGCATCTTAGTATCTTGTATTGCTTGTTTTATTCCTTTCTTCATTAGCTTTTAGCCCCAAAGACAAAGGCCATGTTCCTGGGCCCTCTAAGTGCCCAAGAAATGTTTGTATGATTCTTGAAAATGTATCCCTCACTTCATGAGATAATGGGATGAGTACCTACTCAGCTTTGATGTGAAATATGTTATTTGATCATCAGTTGAGACACCATGGTTCTGATTTCGTTGGTCTGAAGTGTGGGACCCAGGTACGGGATTTTTAAAAGCTCCCAAGATGATTCTTTTAGGCAGCTGAAGTTGAGATGTATTTTTTCTTAGAAAATACAAAGAGGTGTATAAAGCAATTATCTATTTTATGTATACTCACTACTGGACAGTTTTAGAAAAGCTGTTTATAGCTTATTCCTATTGTTAGTTTGAACTACCATAAGGAAATCTACTTTAATGGTTAAGTTCATTACCTGTTCACGTTTAGGCAAATATCTCTAAGATACCTAGAAGGTATTTGTAAGAAAATTAAAATTTTAAGCACAACTGACCCATCTTAACAAACAAAAAATCAAGCACATACTCTTCATGCCTGGCCTCTGGGTCTCCGCGTTGCAGGGTCAGGTGCCTTAGGTAACGGCAGGCTTGTTGTTTATACCATGGAATCCCTGAGTGGGGCTTTCTTTACCCCTGGTCGTGGAGGATTGTGTCAGCCCGGTTGTTTCTCCTGCTCCAGTGTTGGCATGATCGGAAATGCGTTAAATGATTCTGTTTAAGCCCCAAATAGTGTAAAATGAAAGCCAGTGCTCTAACCACTGACTCTGAAAATATGTGGATTAGGGGACTTAGCGCAGGGGTTGGGGAGGGTGTTGGGGAGGAGGGGGATATGATTTAAAATCATTTGGTTTACTTTCTAAAATTACCTTTCTTTCTCTCATCTAACATAACATCTCTCTTAAAAGGAGCTTAAAACTTCAATATGTGAAGGCAAGACACTTCAGAAGCGTAGATAATGGAAAAGAAGACTTTTCCTCATTTGTGATGGCAGTTTCATTCCCCAGTATTTCCATTCCAGGTAGCCTGTGTGAGACTTTTTGTAAATCCTGCCAGAATTGGGTATGTATTCAGGCAGGGCGCCTAGGATTAGATATGTGGATTACATTTAGGTTACACTATGAACAACTCCTACCCGCCCCCCTGCCCCGCCCAACTCTGCTCTGTGTGCAGAATAAGTATACACTGCCTTTAAAACGCAACATAATAGGTTCACACTCAATGTGTTGTGCTCTCCGCTGTCTTTTCCATTTAACAGTATGTATAAGGGCAACTTTTTCCAATTGTTTTAAAATGGTGAAGTGTGTGGCCATATTGCCAAATTACCCTTTAAATGGTGGTGCGCTGGGACCTCTCTGGTAGTCCAGTGGTTAAGAATCTGCCTTCCAGTGCAAGGGATGTGAGTTCAATCCCTGGTTCAGGGCAAGCCCGCAAAACGAGAGAGAAGCCTGTGCCTCAGTGAAAACTCCTGCATGCTGTAACTAGGACCCATAAAAATAAAAATAAATATGTTTTAAAAAATGGTACCGATTTACGTTACCAATGCTGTAAACACTTGTTTCCTTCCCCCTATTCTTTGCAGCTTTGCTTATTGTCAAATGTTTGGCAATTGTTTGATAAAATTCTTATTCCAAAAATGTTTTAAGTAATTATTCTACAGTTAAATAGATTTTTCATAACATTAAAAAAATGTTTTAAGTGACTACTGTGTGTTCTCTGCTGGAAAGAACAGTAAATCAGAAACATATTTCCTGCTGTTATAGAAGCCTATGGTTTATTGAGAGGGAGGGACAGAAAAGTAAGCAAATGACAATTCACAATTACTTTATGCATAACTTTATCTTGGAAACAAAGGGGCAACTCTAGTAATCTGTGTAGTTTAATTTAAAGCTTAAAATGCTGCATAAGTAGGCCTTATTGCTGCTTATGTTGCTGCGGTATTTTTCTTACCTGTAGTATGTTTTCCATTTGATTTCTTCTTGCACCTTCTAAGTAACCTCATCTCCAAATTTAAGAGCCTTTCCTTTCCCTCCAGACACGTTGAGTAAATAGCAGATAGCCTGTCTTTAGAGACTCTTCTAAACACTTTTCTGAAATGATACCATTTTTATTCTTCTATTTTAGGAGGGGCTAATATACAGTGTGTGGGAAAGGTGAGAAATGTCTAATAGTTTGAAGCCAAAGTTTATAGAGGAACTTCCTAGGTGGTCGAGTGGCTAAGATACTCCGTGTTCCCAGTACAGAGGGTCCAGGTTAGATCCCTGGTCAGGGAACTAGATCTTACATACTGCAATTTAAAAAAAAAAAAAAAGATACCACATGCTGCAACTGAGACCTGACGCAGCCAAATAAAAAATAAGTAAACATTTAAAAAATTTTGTAGAAAGCCCGTGTTTTAACTAAATTGCATTTTATAATTTTATAACATGGCTGTTGGTCTTTAATCATTGTGACTCTGGATGGAGGTCAAGTTGTGGGGTAGAAAATGTTCCTAGTTATTACACTATGTCACATCTTAGAGGTCTGATGTTATTTTTCTGATCTGTCAACTTACCTAACCCTGTTGTATGAAAATGCTTAAAGTCTCAGACAGTGTGCAGTGTCTGTCCAGTTGTGATCATGTGAAGTTGTCCCCTTCTGGCTAACACCCCTGCCTTCTTTTGCATTTAAACTCTGTCTCCTTTTCTAGAATCTGGTTAAGGAGTTGACTGTGGAAACTGGAGGATGAATTGGTAATAACGTCCTGCCTCTGGCGATTAATTTTTCTTTTCTACACCCTTTCAGAGATAGAGACTATTGAAATTTAAAGGGAAGAAAAGGATGGTGGGGGGTGGTTTAGTCACTAAGTCCTGTCCGAATCTTACGACCCCATGGACTGTAGCCTGCCAGGATCCTCTGTCCATGGGATTCTCCAGGCAAGGATGCTGGAGTGGGTTGCCATTTCCTACTCCTGAAGAGAAGGATAAAAGCTTAGTATTTGAATTTGCCAGCTTTTCCAGATCTGCAGTGAAGAACCATGGCCAAATCAATGTGCTTGGTATTTACTGTTAGTTCCCTTAGGTGAGCCACTTCTCTTATTTCTTTCCCTTCTAAGGCTTTTTTTTTTTTTTTTTGCAGCATGTGTTTTCAACCTGTCTTCAGTTTTGGTTAAATTCTTTTTCATTTTTAACTCCTAAGTATTTAGGAAATTGATTCTTTAAGATTTGTCTCTGAACTAACACTGTAGGATAGGAATCCAGGACTGGAGTTTGCTCCCCAGGGCCATGAATGTTATGTTCAGATTGAAAGGTCTATTTTTCCTCTCTGTAGTCTTCTTCCACCTTCTGAAATGAAGGGACTAGACTCAATGAGCTCCATCTTTTCGTTCAGCTCAGCAGTTCTGTGCATGTATCGCATCTGTGTGTCTGTCTTGAATCTTCAAAAAGCAGTATGTGGCAGCAGTCATGCGCTTTGAACAGCTAATAACTTGAGGATTTTTATACAACTGGTTTTATCAAACAGTGACTAAGTATCCTCTCACTGGCAAGTGCAAGCGTGTTCATTTTCCATGTGGAGGTGGAGAGGTTGTCATCTGCCTGAGTGTAGGAAATGTTCTCATATGAGCCTCTTTGGAACTTGAGGCTATGTGATTCTTGGTCTGTTCCTTGGCAAAAGGCACCCCTTCGCCAGCATGCATTTAAATGTGTGTTCACCCCTTTACTTCTGTTTATTAATGTTCTGTTTGAGCTAAACCAACTTTGTGCTGAGTATGTTTTACTCACATCATTTAGTTGAGATGAAAGTGGAATATCATTTCCTATGGCCCCATGATGGCCAGAGGAGCCCAGGCGTAGGGGCCAGCTGAAGATGTGAACATCGTGGGGCAAGTTAATGTTCATATACCTGCTGAAGCTCCATTAATCTGGCATCTTTTTAAAAAGTTTGATTCAGGATTTATTTCAGCAAATCTTCACATTACAAAACTCTGGCTCTTATTTTGCTCATTGATGGTTAAAAATGGACCTTGCCTTGCATCTGTTTTGAATGATTGGGTTTTGTGTTTTGCTTTACAAAGCCAAAGTGATTTTGAGGGCTGACAGCTGATTTTTTTTTTTCTTGGTTTCTGCAGATTTGGAAAATGATTTTTTTTTTAAGGTCAATTATTATTTTCTTTATCACACCAAGGAAAAGAGATCACCTTTAGGAACTGGTTTAAATCATCTTCCTTGAAAGTTAGTTTTGTCTTGTTTCATCCAAAAATGCAGGAAATTAATCCATAGGTTCATTATAAAGTTCAGTTGAGATAATGATGTGAAGACTGAAAATTAGACTTAAGAGAAGTTGAGTTAATCTAGGATTACTTATCAGTGTTTCAGTAACCCAAAATTTAAAAGGTGTCTTGTCTACCAGCTTGCTGCCTGTGCTCAGTTAATCCAAGAGGCTGTGCTTTTCAGCAAAGGGAGAAAGATTCATTTTCTTTTTTTCCTTTTTTGGTGGAAATGAAACATTCTCTCTTCTAGCTGCTACAGTAAATGAGTAACGTGTTTTTGAAACTACTGTGATTTTGAATTAGTCATTTAAACATCAGATATATTGTTTCAGGTTGACTAGCATACTTTGTACTATTATGATTTGTAACCAGTTTGTAAAACTTGAAGTACAGGACAAAATAAGAGGTATTAATATGCCATGTGCCTGTGTCTGTTTTAAAGATTAAATCTGAGAAGTATTTTGAATATTTTTGAAAAGTTTCCCCCTCCCCATCTGTATGTGTGTGAAGTTTTATGAAATGGGCTTTGTGCTATTATTTGTTATCTGTATTAGGCTAATACCTATGTAAAAGGAAGTGGGGACCTCATATGCTGAATATGTGTTTTCTTCTCATAAATAGGGATCAGTGGTTGCATTCTTTAGAGAGTCTGCCAAGAGTTTTTATGGCCACTTTACTTTCATTCTGGTATTGCCTCTGTTGAATGAGCATGTGAAAGCTTGACATCGTGATTCATCTTCTGATTTATCAGTAATTCAAAGTGGAGCAGAAGCATCATGAGAATCATGCCAGTTTTCTTAAGGTTTGACACATCTATTTTAATTGACAGTATTGTTCTAAAGATTCACCAGGAAGCACACACAGAGCCAGTGGGACATCTGAAGGGACTTGGCTGCCTTCTGTTCTTTTCCTGTCTCCTCCCTTTGTTTTCCAGAGGCATCAGCAGATGGCTGTCCAAAGCTCTAAATTTGTACCTTGTATGACCTTTAGCCTGGAGAAAGGCAGATCTCTTCTGAGAGTAAACTTCCAGGCCATCGCCTGTAGGTGTTTTGTTGTCATAAATAAATTCAGGTCTTTGGCTGTTCTTTCTCAGGTTTATGAACCGTAGGCTTTCCTGCGACTGTCACAAATTTAAAGATGAGTTGAACTGGAGAACATTCTATGGTATTTCCTGAGTCCTGCATGTGAGAGAATATAGAAGCTTTGGTATGCTTCTGCTGAGGGCTGGCTTTGAGAGAAGCTTTGAGGCTGCCCAGGAGACAAGGCATTGTCTTGGAGTCAGGCAGACTTGGGTTTGGGTTCTGCCTCTGCTGTGTGCTAGCAGACCTTACCTCATAGAGCTGTTAGCATTGAATGAGGCCTTAGATATAGTAGCAGCCCAGACCTGATCAGATGTAATGAGTGCTCAGTAAGTGAGTGGTTCATGGTTCCTCCTAAGAGCTCATTCTTAAATCTCTGCATTTAAGAACAGGAGGCCCAGGACAAACCAAGGGAAGGAACCTTGTGTGCTACCAAGCAGAGAATCAGAAAGAGAATCACATGAACAATTTTATTAGCTCCTTTGTCATCCATTGTGTAATCCATTCCCTTAGGTACTTTTCAACTATTGTAATCCAGCCAAGGGAGAATGTAGGTTGTCTTAAATTAGTGGCTTGCCCTTGTTGGTGAGAACTCATTTTATGGGGAGAAATCATATAGGTTACATATGTCCATAGACAAAAGACCTAAAAGTGAATGAAGGAAATTGATGTGTTCATCCCGGAGAAGAGAAAATAAATCCAGCCTCTTCCCTTCCTGCCACCAGGCCGCAGGGTTGACTGTCAATGGGAAGTCTTGTCTTGTGTCACTGTTGACTCTTAATGAAGTGCTGTGAGGTTATCAGTGTTAGGTTTCCCAGGTGGCTCATTAGTAAAGAATTAGCCTGCCAAGCAGAAGAGCAGGTTCGATCCCTGGGTCGGGAGGATCCCCTGGAGAAGGAAATGTCAACCAGTATCCTTTCCTGGAGAACCCCATGGACAGAGGAGCCTGGTGGGCTACAGTCAATGGGGTCGCAAAAGAGTTAGTCACGACTTAGCCACTAAATAGCAACAACAAGGGTCTCAAGGTTGGTCTGACCACAAAGCTAAATTGCTTCTGAGTATGATGTTTCATTGTGAGATGATAGGAAAAGTTGGAAAAAATAAGTGGGGGTGTTGAGGATGCCTAGGAGTCCTTGAGGAAAACATGTCACCATGTTGCTGGCTGTGCCTGCCTGATGGAGCCTGTGTCCCGAGGGTGGTGGATAAAGCAGGGTGAGCATTTTCCTTCCTCACTGCTGTATTCTGGTCCCTCCCCACTGTTGGCCCCACCCTTCTAAAGAAAGCTCTGTAGATGGCAGTGGGAGAAAATTAGTCTGATGTAGTCTGGAGAAAATTTGTGTCGTGCCCTGCTTTCCCCAGCTTTGAAAAGTCTCAAATGCAAGGCCAAACAATGAATTATTACTAGAGGAAACTGGTACTATTAATGTCATGTAAGGAGAAAGCCCATTTTGAGTAGAAACAGAAGGACGTTTATGAGGGGAAAGTTGGCTGGTGATGGCAAAACTGAGCAATAAGAAACTTAACTATGATTATTCCATTGAATTTTTAGAAGGAATCTAACTGATTGGAAGTTGTCTAGTAATTAGCATAGTAGCCATTAACAAAATTCTGCTTCGACCTGGAGCAGCAGGGGAGGGAAGGGGTGAGGTATGTAAATTTTGTGTAGACCGGGTTGTATAGCAGGAAAGTACTCACAGTGAGTTTCCATGTTAGATCAGCCCTTTTAGAATCTACAGACGCCAGGGGCTGTAGGTGGATGGAGGCATTAGGGTTGTGTATGATCTGGCGGCACTTGGAAAACTGCATGTTTGGGGTTCTTATTTCTAGTTGCAGCTGAATCTGATTTTGAGAGTTTAATCTCTTTGAATCAAACTAGGTATAAGATTAGACATTTGATCTCATGCATCTTATGCAATATGCAGAAAGCCAAGTGCTTCCTTGGCTTCGATGTGATCTGGATCCCTGCTGGTCTTTGATTCTAGTTTGTGTGCAGTGATGAGCTGGTACCTTCGTGATGATGGGATCTTCCTGTATAGCTGAGGGGCTCCTGCAGAACACTGCAGTGGGTTTATGAATCAGCCCGAGTCCCGCTTGCCCTAGTAGGCTGGCGGCTGGCTTTAGGTGACCGATGGGTTTGTTACTGGCTGTAGTTAGGCAGGTAGGCTTAGCTCCTTTAATTATTCATGCCACTTTGGGAAAGCATAAGCTGACTATTCAGAGCTCTGGGGCCTGGATTTGGGTAGGAATTCTTTGGCTAGGCCAGCTGCAGGATTAGCATGAATGTGATACTAATCCCTGGGCCAGTCCCTCCGAGCAGCACACTCACATGCTTGTTTTTCCCATCAGAGTTCACAGGCACATGCTGGGGAGTGCTGAGTGGGCTCTGGCACTTACTATCTAGGCTGTGTGGTTGTGGCCAAGGAGGTCTGGAGCATGTGTCAGTGTCCAAGATAGAGCACAGATGCTGCCTAGAAGGTGTTCTTACATTGCATGTCTCTGGAGGCACTGAAATTGTATGGCTTTGATTTCTTTACTCAGAAAAAGACAAATATCACATGATTGTACTTGTATGTGGGATATATAAGTTAAATGTGACACTAATGAATTTATGAAACAAAGATTCACAGACATAGAAAGCAGACTTATGGTTACTGAAGGGGAAAGGGTTGAGGGAAGAATAAATTAGGAGTTGGGGATTAACAGACAAACTACTATGTATAACATAAATAAGCAACAGGGTCCTACTGTATAGCATAGGGAACTTTATTCAATATCCTGTAAGAAACCTTAATGGAAACGAATATGAAAAAGAATATATATACATATAACTGAATCACTTTGCTAAACTAATCACTTTTCTGGGAACTAAGGCAACACTTTAAATCAACCATGTTGTTGTCTAGTCGCTAAGTCATATCTGACTCTTGCGACCTCGTGGACTGTTGCCTGCCAGGCTCCTCTGTCCATGGGATTTCCTAGGGAAGAACACCAGAGTGAGTTGCCATGACCCAGGGACTGAACCCACATCTCCTGCTTGGCAGTTGGATTCTTAACCACTGAGCCACCAGGGATGCTCCAAATCAACCATACTTAAAAAAAAAAAGCCATAACTAGTGATGGTGCATTGTGTGAAGGTGATTTAAAAAGAGATGCGTGGGATAAGTGGGCTGTTTTAAACTATCCCTCTTGAATATAGATTTTCTAGCATTTTAATTTTGTCCATTGTGGGATCGAAAGGTATAGTTTGTTGGGACTGACAGAACTGAATGATAATTTAACAAACTGAACAACAAATTGTTAACAAATTGCTGACCTCAGCAAGTCCCTGTGATACTCTCGGATTTTATTGTGATACTTGATTGGAGTTGGAGCTTGAATGCTTCCTGTCTAGAAATAAGCCCGGATGCTGAGGCTTGACAAGGCTGCCACCACCTCGTACTTCTTCCACCCGCTGGAGTCCCAAGATTGCTCCCTCCACGTTCCCTTCCCTCCACTCTTGCAGTATTCCAGTGTGTATGAAAAGTGTCCCTACCACCAGAAGACCTGTTTGGGTCCCCCCCGCCCCCGATCTTTTTCAGTAAAGATTTTTTTTTCTCCAGCAGAAAGCGCCATGCAGTACGGCAGTCCCATACTTGATAAATTCCAATCTTTCCCTGCTTCCTGACCCCGTTACAGACCTAGTGTAAAAGTTAGGAACTGAACGCCATCTGCTGTACCCTGTCTCAGAATTTCACTGGCTTATCGTTCATCTGTTCAAGTTACATTTTAGTATAGATAGTGTTGTTAGGTGAGTGGGCTGCCAGACTTCTTTCTTTTTCTGCCTTATTGTCCTTTCAACTTTGGATTCTTCAGAGTTCAGCTAGCCAGTGGGAACGAGAGGGTGAAGGGGCCCCACTTCTTTGCCAGCTTAGCTCAGAAGTGATGTATATCACTTGCCCTAGTTGTCTCTGGTGCTGAGAAATATGAGATGCAAAGAGCCTAGGAAATAGGGCCATGGTTAGAAACCCATTTCCCAGTGACAAGTTGACAGTATGAAGAGGAAGTAAGCATCCTGGTGGACAGGTCGTCTCCCGTGGCCACATTTACACATTCCAAGAATCTAGACTGGACTAGATTCCAAGAATCTAGTATTTGGATATTGCGGGACTAGGCATTAGATATGCCACTATGTATCTCAGATGGGATCCGATTGTAAACGTCTTGGGATACATTTTACTACCTGCCATGCCTGTTTGCATAGGTCTTTGTAAAGATCAAATGAAAGAGACTGAGTACACTGGCAAGAGGAAACAAACTCTAGCTGCCAAGCAGTGGAATGATGACAGTGAGTAAGCCCTCTTTGTGGTGAAGAAGATGCTCTGGCCCAGCAAAAATAACACTAACTTCATGAAACCTTCCCTAATTTGCACAGATAAATCTTTATTATGCCTTTTTATAGTCTGTTGGTTTGGCTGAAAATCTTTGTAATTCTAGTGGCAATGAGAACAGCTAAGGTATCAGGGTCCATTAGTAAAAATCCCAGATTCAAGCAAGTGAAACAAAAAGTGATCCAGTAGTCCCCTTTGTCCATTCTTTATCACATCTATGAGAATCATATAGTGGTCCTTAAATATCATTATCTTTTGGTTGTTTCTTGGGTGTGTCCATTGAAACGGCAATTTGAGACCATTTACTCAGTTCTGAACCTCTCATACGTGTTCTAAAAGACACTAAAATATATGGGGGAGGAAAAATCCAAGTCTTTATAAAATGTATACTTGAAACAAGAGAGATATCCTCCTTCAATTTGGCCATAACAAATGAAAGAGAATTACATGGACACGTTGGGAGGTGTTTTTAGTGAAATTTGCCCTTGAAGTTTGTCTTCTCTCTTCTTAGTTCCAAAATGAGAAGTCAGGATGCCCAAATGCTAGCATTTGACACATTAAAAGGGAAGTTTGGTTAGAAAATGGGAAATGTGTTCAAATGAGACCACACAGACGTTAGGGAGAGTGAGACCGTCTGTTCAGCATTGGGTTTCAATAGACTAAATAGAAAATGGTGTCATGATGCTGACTCATCTTCCTTCTGGACACAGTCATTGAGAAATCAGAAGTAGCTGGCCAGCTTCCTCTTGTATCTGGAAGCAGAAGGGACAGACTCAGGGGTGCAGGTGCCATACAGTTAACTTAAGTGGGTGATGCAGGCTTGGAGGAGAGGGTAGGAGAGAGATCAAGTCTTTGGAGGAAGGGAGAGAAAGTAAGCTTTAGACAGAGATGCAGCACCAGTGTCATCAGATCTTTAGATTTTCTTGGAGAGAGATGCATACTGTGTATGCATGTCTTATTTCTCCTGGGAGCTGCTGGACTGTGGCTTCCATTTTAGTGACAGGAAATACCATCTTTGCTTCTGGGCACAGGATGGACAGGGAGGCTCCCTGCTTTAGCAGCGTATTGTCCAAGTAAAAGGCTCAGTGTTTGCAGTCATGATCTCAGGGTACTAATGTTATTTTGCATGTATAAATTTATAGGGCTATATGGAGAATCTGCTATTATTTGATACTCCTTCATAAACTGAAATTTTATTTACTTTATAGGAATGTCATCAGTTTCCTACGTATAAGTTTCTAGTACTTGAGATTGGGAAATCAGTAATAAAGAAGGTTTATTTGGGATTTAGAAAAGGCAGAGGAACCAGAGATCAAATTGCCAACATCCGTTGGATCATCAAGAAAGCAAGAGAGTTCCAGAAAAACATCTACTTCTGCTTTATTGACTATGCCAAAGCTTTTGACTGTAGATCACAACAAACTGTGGAAAATTCCTCAAGAGATGGGAATACCAGACCACCTGACCTGCCTCTTGAGAAATCTGTATGCAGGTCAAGAAGCAACAGTTAGAACTGGACATGGAACAACAGACTAGTTTCAAATAGGAAAAGGAGTACGTCAAGGCTGTATATTGTCACCCTGCTTATTTAACTTCTATGCAGAGTACATCATGAGAAATGCTGGGCTGGAGGAAGCACAAGCTGGAATCAAGATTGCCGGGAGAAATATCAATAACCTCAGATACGCAGATGACACCACCCTTATGGCAGAAAGCGAACTAAAGAGCCTCTTGATGAAAGTGAAAGAGAGTGGAAAAGTTGGCTTAAAGCTCAACATTCAGAAAACTAAGGTCATGGCATCCAGTCCCATCACTTCATGGCAAATAGATGGGGAAACGATGGAAACAGTGAGCGACTTTATATTCCTGGGCTCCAGTATCACTGCAGATGGTAACTGCAGCCATGAAATTAAAAGATGCTTGTTTCTTGGAAGAAAAACTATGACCAATCTAGACAACATATTAAAAAACAGAGGCATAACTTTGCCAACAAAGGTCCGTCTAGTCAAAGCTGTGGTTCTTCTAGTAGTCATGTTACGGATGTGAGAGTTGGACTATAAAGAAAGCTGAGCACCAAAGAATTGATGGTTTTGAACTGTGGTGTTGGAGAAGACTCTTGAGGGTCTCTTGGACTGTAGGAACTCCAATCAGTCAATCCTAAAAAAATTCAGTGCTGAATATTCATTGGAAGGACTGATGCTGAAGCTGAAACTCCAACAGTGTGGCCACTTGATGCGGAGAACTGATTCGTTGAGAAGACCCTGATGCTAGGAAAGATTGAAGGTGGGAGAAGGGGACAACAGAGGATGAGATGATTGGATGGCATCCCCGACTCAAGGGACATGAGTTTACGCAAGCTCTGGGGGTTGGTGATACACAGGAAAGCCTGGTGTGCTGCAGTCTGTGGTGTCGCAGAGTCGAACACTCCTGACAGACTGATTTGGGATTAAAAGCGTAACCAGTTCATAATTTATTCAGTTATTGAAAAGAAAGTAAAATTAAAAACAAATTCTTGACTGGTCTATCAAATAGATTGAATTCAGTTTAATTCTTTGTGTGAGTTGCCATAGCTAGTTTAAGTGTTCTAGGACTAATATCCGTATCTTTTTAGGAGATTTGGCATTTAGAAGAAAAAAGTTCCTTAGTGTAGAAAAAGAAATGACCATGTAAAATGTGGAAATTGACAAAGATAAAATACAATTAGAAAGAAACTAGGAGTATTGTGTGTCTATTTAAAAATTGCTAATTTGAGGATTGAAAAATCTCACAAACTACTCCAAAAAAAAAAAAAAAAAAATCCTGAACTCTCACATCAGGAACTGAATGCAAGTTATGTTAGGTTCAAGATTTATTTTCCTTAAGAGAAGAAAAATCTTTTGGGGTGTGCTTTGCTTTTCAGTCTAACCCAAATTTTATTTTGTTTTACATAATGGGTATTGAAATTAAATAAGAAAACCGCTTTTAAAACATGCATTTTTACTAAAGGGTGTATAGGTATGAAAGGGACCTTTGTACTCCATAGTCTCTGTGGGAACCTTCATCTGAAAATTGGGAATGCTGCTGCTGCTGCTAAGTCACTTCAGTCATGTCAGTTTCCTATATTTTACACATTACAAGTTATATTCTTTCCCCAGCTAGGATCAGTACAGTAACCTCCTTAGAAGTCAGCGCCCTGATATCTTTGACCCTAAAGACACTGAAGAAAGGAACAAGTCCCTGTTATGTGTCAGGTATTGCAACAAGTGAATTATATAGTTACTCCTTTGATGCTAAAGAACAGTCTGCAAGATCAGTCGCTCAGTCATGTCCCACTCTGAACTCAACTGGGTAGATTGGTTTTACCATAAATGAATTTTGATCACATGCTTTGTAGAATTGAACAAAGAGTTGGGATCTTAACCACTAGTAGGAAGCAGATAATGAAGTTGCAATGCAGTACTCCTCAGTGGATCCTCTACGGAGAATGTCTAAGGAAGTGCCACAAAGTGAGGAGTGAGCTTACAAGAACCTTGGGTCAACCTGCTTTCCTACATGAAAGAGTTAGGACTTTGTTATTGTTACGTTGCTAAGTTGTGTCCAGCTCTTTTTGCAACCGCATGGATTGTAGCCTGCCAGGCTCCCCTGTCTATGAGATTTCCCAGGCAAGAATACTGGAATGGGTTGCCATTTCCTTCTTCAGGGGATCTTCCCGACCCAGGATTGAACCCAGGTCTCCATCATTAGCAGGTGGAGTCTTTACCACTGAGCCACCAGGGAAGCCCAGTGATGGCTTTATTGGGCCATTACTATGGCATTTCGTACCGAACTCAGCTATGAAGTTGCTTGCTTGTCGAAAGACATGGAAAAGAGAAAAGTTTAATAAATGTGCATGCTGTGACTTTATGCTTGCAAAGAACCAAAATCTTCTGCTGTTAGTCTGGCTGTAAAACTGACATGTCCTTCTGCCTCTTGACAAAAACACACTGCTGATAAGGACAAGGGAAATGGCATGACTGACTATGTTTGGGCCCAGGAATTCTTCCTTTTGCCTTAGAATAAAAAGTGTTTTTTTGGAAGGTCAAGTTGAAACTGTCTTCATCAGTTCAGTTCATTTCAGTCGCTCAGTTGCGTCCGACTCTTTGTGACCCCATGAATTGCAGCATGCCAGGCTTCCCTGTCCATTACCAACTCCTGGAGTTCACTCAGACTCATGTCCATCGAGTCAGTGATGCCATCCAGCCATCTCATCCTCTGTTGTCCTCTTCTCCTCCTGCCCCGAATCCCTCCCAGCATCAGAGTCTTTTCCAATGAGTCAACTCTTCGCATGAGGTGGCCAGAGTACTGGAGTTTCAGCTTTAACATCATTCCTTCCAAAGAAATCCCAGGACTGATCTCCTTCAGAATGGACTGGTTGGATCTCCTTGCAGTCCAAGGGACTCTCAAGAGTCTTCTCCAATACCACAGTTCAAAAGCATCAATTCTTCGGCGCTCAGCCTTCTTCACAGTCCAACTCTCACATAGAATTCAATTCTTGTGACATCAGTTTCAGAAGTCCTCCTTGATACATATCTGTAGTTCACAGCAGTGACTAAACTTGTGGTTAAAAAACAAACAAAAAAGGATAATTTGTTACAGATAGAACCATGTGGAAAATACTTTCTTTTTCAAGCTGTGAGTCCTTAGGGGAGAATCTGCCTGTAGAAGATGCTGACAAGTTTTCATTCTTTCCCTTTGAAGTGTTCCCTGCCAGAGATGGGAGACTACTTTTATGGGAGTGATAAGAACGCTATTATGGAAAGCTTATTAAGTTCTTGTTTACTTAAATATGAAATATGGCTAAATCTTACTAGCCTACAAGATGGTTGAAATGTAAACCTCTGAAAAGGTGGAAATCAAAGGAAAACTGCCTTTACCTTCCTTTTTCAAAGAGGGAAATAATTGGGAAGGCAAGTCCTCTGTGGCTTTTAGAAGTGTGATTTCTGGAGCCTTAATCAGCACCATTTATGGACTGTTTAATATATGTAGAGCACTAAATGTGATTATAGGTAATGGAATTTTAGAGTTGAAATTGACCTTAGTTGTCATTTTATTCTTCCTGCTTATTTTGAAAACAAGGCAACTGAGAAGAGAGACAGTTTTGCCCTTGGGCAAGTCAACTGTTGAATAGATAGATACAAGTGTCTTATAAATAGTCTTGAGTTTGATGGTGCAGCAAGTGATACTTATACAGACACACATACACACCCCCTTTAAATACTGAGGATCTGTGGAGTGATAAGGGTTTGCCTGATTGTAGTGGTATTTCCTGGGAGGAGGTGGGATTTGAAGCAATTTTAGCAAAAGGTGAGGGACTTGGGGTAGTAGAGTTAAGGAAGATTCAGCACTGTGATGGGAAATGAGTAATTGGTGAGAACTCAGAAGGCCAAATGAAGTGTGAGTGTAATTTATAAGACCAAATATTCAGAGTATAAGTTCTTACCACTTAGGAGTTTTAAGCAGGAAATAGTGGCCAGGGAGTTCTGTATAGTAAATCTGTGTTGTGGCAGGTTCTTTGGTTGGTGAAGGGGACAGGATGAATGGATAAAGTACAGGTATTATCTTGACACCTGAGAAAGGAAGAAAGCATTATTTTCCACTGTGTGTTCAGATAGCTTATCTTCGTGGTCTCATTCCTTGATCACTCTCGGTGCTAGCCAGTCTCCTCGGCATGCCGTAATTCTTTCATTTTCCATATGCTATCGCTTTTGCCAGTAATACCTTTCTCATGGTCTCACCCGTAGACATTTTTTGTCTGTTTAGTCCCTATTCAACCATCATTTCTCATATTGGGGATAATGGCTTCCACAATAAATGATATTGAAGAACTTGATCTCTGTTGTAGGGACAGTGACAAGCCACTGAAGGCTTTCAATCAGCAGAGTGATGTGAGCAGACTGATATTTTAAAGCCGTGGTTCTCACACTGCATCCAGTTTCCTGGTTTTGTGCTGTGCTTAGTCTCTCAGTTGTGTTTGACTCCTTGTGACCCCGTGGACTGTAGCCCTCCAGGCTCCACTGTCCTTGGGATTCTCCAGGCAAGAATACTGGAGTGGGTTGCCATGCCCTCCTCCGGGGATCTTCCCAACCCAGGGATTGAACCCATGTCTTCTGCATTGCAGGCGGATTCTTTACCAGCTGAGCCACCAGGAAAGCCCAAGAATACTGCAGTGGGTTAGCCTATCCCTTCACCAGGGGATCTTCCTGACCGAGGAATCAAACTGGGGTCTCCTGCATTGTAGGATGATTCTTTACCAGCTGAGCTACCCACAATTACCTGAAGGGCTTGTTAAAACATGCTACTGGGCCCCACTCCCAGAGTTTCTGATTAAATAGGTCTGGGGAGGAGCCTGAAAATTTGCATTCTAACAAGTTCTCAGGTGTTGCTGCTGATCTGAGGACCCCACTTGCAGAATTACGCATTGAGAAGGGCCACTGAAACTGAAGTGGAGATGAGTGGGGATGGATGGGTGAGGGGTGGGGGGTCAAGACCGGAGGCAGGGAAAACAATCTGGAAGCCGCATCACTATGTCAGATGGTGATGAAGAGAAGATGTAGGTCTATCAGGAGATGCCTTAGAGAGATAGTGATTGGTCAGAGATGAGAAATCAAGGAAAAAGCCCTGGCTTCTTACATGGGGAGCCAGGTGGGTGGTGGTGCTATTCACTAGAAAGCACACAGTGATTAGATTTTTTCGTGAGTGATCAAGGGGGCAGGATGGTGATGAGACTGTGTGCCTTTGAGACATCTAAGTCATTTGTTGAGACATTGGCCTTAAGTTCAGAGGTGAGAAGCTCACCTCTGGTAACAGCTTTGGGACTTATCAGCATGGGATTGGGAGCTGACCCTTGGGAGTAGATGAGATGGGTAGGAAAATGTGTAAGGAAAAGGCAACCAGGGACAGAACCCTGAGGATCACAGTTCAGTCGCTCAGTCGTGTCCAACTCTCTGCAACTCCATGAACCACAGCACGCCAGGCCTCCCTGTCTATCTCCAAGTCCCGGGGTTTATCCAAACTCATGTCCATTGAGTTGGTGATGCCATCCAGCCATCTCATCCTCTGTCGTCCCCTTCTCCTCCTGCCTTCAATCTTTCCCATCATCAAGGTCTTTTCAAATGAGTTAGCTCTTCGCATCAGGTGGCCAAAATATTGGAGTTTCAGCTTGAACATCAGTCTTTCCAATGAACACCCAAGACTGATTTCTTTTAGGATGGACTGATTGGATCTCCTTGCAGTCCAGGGGACTCTCAAGAGTCTGCTCCAACACTACAGTTCAAAAGCATCAGTTCTTTGGCGCTCAGCTTTCTTTATAGTCCAACTCTCACATAGTCATGTATGGATATGAGGGTCACACGAATCAAGGAAAGCTGGAGGAGGAAGATTAGGAGCAGCTTGAGAGGTGGATTATAAAAACAAAAACGGATGTGCACTGTTTCAGGAGGGAGGTGCTGCTGGGAATGTAGGGAAGTAAGCACTGAGAGAGCGTTCATCTGATCTAAGAGCACAGAAATTCCCCATGCACTCAGTGTTGACCGAGCCTGTGTGGGGCCAGGCTCTGTGCTAGACACTGTGGCTTTAACCATGACCTAGATTTTTCAGTGGCTGGGAAGAGAAAGAAGCCAGACAGCACTGGCTTTAGGGAGGATCAGGGGTAGAGACAGACTGTTTAAACAGTGTATTCTAGAAGGTCGGCTGGAAGAGAGAGGAGGCAGGGCAGAGGGGAGAGTGGGTGACATGAGGTCTGGGGGAAGATTTTTTTTCTTCTCCATTGTGATGGAAGAGACTTGAGCATGTTTAGATGTAATAGGAAGACTCAGAGAGGTTTAGAAGGATGGGAAATGTTGATAGGGGAATGTTCCATGAGGATACAGGATGGGAAGGAAGGAGACCATGGCACAGACCACAGCATGGGGTGGTCTGTCTGCCTGTCCCACAGTGGCCAGCTTTATACTTGGACCAAGTGGGATCTCTCAGTTATAGCCCATAAGGGCCTGAGTTTCCAGCATTAAGGATTTCTTTCTTTCTTTTTTTTTAATGTGTGTTTTTTTGGTTTTACTGGGTCTTTGTTGCTGCGAGAGGGCTTTTCTCTAGTTGCTGCAAGCAGGCTTCTCATTGCGGTAGCTTTTCTTATGTGGACGGGCTCCAGTACTTGTGGCTCCCAGACTCCAGACAGGCTTAGTAGATGAGGCACATAGGCTTGAGTCGATCCATGGCATGTGGACTCTTCCTGGACCAGGGATTGAACCCGTGTCCCTTGCATTGGCAGGTGGATTCTTATCCACTGTACCATCAGGGAAGCCCAAAGAGTCATTTCTTTGGGCTGTTTTCCATAATTACTATTAAAGCTATTCCTCAGAGCCATAACACATTACAAAACTAGACTCCATTGAGCAAGGGAGTTCTCTGCTTCCCATTCATCCTGGTGGGAGGTACCGAAATGGTGGGTGGTGAGCGGGGGAGGTGCACAGAGATGTGAGGATCCTTTCTCAACTTGCCTCCTATAACTTTCAGTTCAGTACAGATAAATAGCCCTGTGTCACATTAGCAGAGTTTTTACAGCCATTTCCTTGAGATCAGTTTGAAGATGATATTAAAATAGGATAGAATGCAGTGAATGTTCAGCACACGGACAGTCCCCCGCCCCACTGCCCTGTGCGAGCGTGCACACGAGCTGGTATCAGCACTCATATGGAAATGGCGCCAATGCCTTGGGCCCTCCTAGGTGGGAGGCAGCCCCTCAGTCCTCTTCTGACTGCTCTGGCTTATCTTGGTGTGTGTTAGTTGCTCAGTTGTGTCCAACTCTTTGCGACACCATGGACTGTAGCCTACCAGGCTACTCTGTCCATGGGCTTCTTCAGGCAAGAATACTGGAGTGGGTTGCCATGCCCTCCTCCAGGGGATCTTCCTGACCCAGGATTGAACTTGGATCTCCTGCACTGCAGACAGATTCTTTACTGTCTGATTATCTCTGAGGATATCACACCGTGTTCTCCTCAGGCAGAGCCATCGGCGAGACATGTCTTACCTCTGCTGCGACTCTGGGGCCCTTCCTGGAGGATGGGTAACCCCCAGGAGTCTCAGTGAATCTCAGTTGCAAAGCTTTGACAGCCGATTTAATCAGATCCCTTTGATCTTGGTACATCAGTCTCATCTCTGTCATGAAACAAAGAGCTTTACTTACTCCAATCTGTTTCACAAAGCGCCTGGTGAAAACAGTAGCTTCAGTGGCTACCTGTAGTCACATCTATTTTGCACGGACCCAGACCTGGCCAAGTTGGGTAACAGTCACCATACTTTCCTCTTTACCCCAATTCTCTTGATGTTTCCCACTGTGGAATCCAATCGTATGATACCTGGAAGCTACAGGCTCTTGAGATCCAGAAATAAGCAGAATTTCACCTTCGGGTGCCCCAGAATTAGAGAAGCATTGCATTCTGTGGATGGTAAATTGAAGTTCATTTTAAATGCTCTAGACCATTGCTACCCATAGGCACTTCCTGTGATGGTAGAAATGTTCTGTAATCTGTGTTGACTGATATGGTAGCCACAGCTAACTGAGTTTGAAATTTTATTTAATTGTAATTACTTTTAGTTTAGACGTGAGTTTGATCCCTGGGTTGGGAAGGTCCCCTGAAGAAGGGCATGGGAACCCATCCCAGTACTCTTGCTGGGAAAATGTCACAGACAGAGGAGCCTGGTGGGCTGCGAGGTTGTCCATGGTGTTGCAGAGTCAGACAGTACTGAAGCGGCTGAGCACACGTGAGCACTTTAAGTGAGATAGTGACGTGTGGTTAGTCACTATCACATGTGGATGGTGTTAGGCCAGCAGTTCTGAAATTTCTGGTATGTAGCAGAATCATTGAAGAGGACTTGCTAAAGCACAGGTTGCTCGGCCCTGAAAGTTTGATTCAGTAGGTCTGGCTTAGGGGTTGATATGTTGCTTTTTCTGACAGGTTCCCAGGTACTGGTGCTGGTCTGGGGAAGATCTCGCTTAGAGAACTACCACTGTAGACCTGTGTTCAGCATTGAGTTTTCAGCTAATTAATACAGATGGAAATGCCATCAGCCCCTCAGGGCCCCTGGTCAGCTACTGGACACGTAGCCTAGTACCTCTTCCCTCACCCCACTCCTCAATCCCAAACTAGATCCTTTTTTCCAGATCAGCACAGCTCTTCTTTAAAGCTGACTCATGACACTTTCTGAGCAGCCGCAGTAGCTGAAACAGTGGCCTTCTGGGGAAGTTTTAGCCCTGAACAGACTTTGGTTTTCATTACAGCTTTATTAATTCATTTTCTAACCTTGTAAGAAATTGACCATGTGTATGGTATATGTAGAATATTAGTAATTTTGTTTTTACCAAGTTTATACTATAGTGAATGATTTCTGCATTTATTCTGGATGGCTGGACTAGGCTCAGATGGACTGTCCCTAGAATCTAATTTAAATCAGTAGCCTTTATTTTTAAGCAAAAGAGAAAATCATTTTTCAGTACTCAGAAATGCCATTTAAAAAACAGTTTCTATAATAACTAAGCATTCTCTTGTGGGTGATTGCTTATTAAAAAATCCTTCTCACAATGCAAGTTGAAATGTTTACAGATGAAATGACATGCTGTCTGAAATTCTATTTTTGAGTATTGGGTAAGGGAGGGTAGATGAAACAAGACTGAAAGAAATTGATGATTGTAGAAGGTCCACATGAGGTGTATTACATTAGTCTACTTTTGTGATTGAAATTTTACAGAATAAGAAAAAACCTCTTAGAGAAACTAAATACAGCATTTTTACAAAGTGATTTATGAAGAAAGATTGAGGGCTTGAGGAGAAGGGGGCTACAGAGGATGAGATGGTTAGATGACATCATCAACTCAATGGACATGAGTTTGAGCAAACTCCGGAAAATCGTAAAGGACAGGGAAGCCTGGCATGCTGCAGTCCATGGGGTCACAAAGAGTTGGACGCTTCTGAACAACAGCTACAGTCAAGTGCCAGGTGAACAGTCGAAGCTGCAAATGGAAAGTAGTTTGTTGGTTTTACTCTAGGGAATTTAACTGGCATAAAATTTTGATTTAAAGGATGCTCTGAAGTAATAGAGAACAGCAATTTTTAAGTATAGGGGATTACAGAGAGTGATTTATGAAGAAGCTGCAAATAAGTGAGTTACTTTGTATGTGTGTGTGGTATTTAAGGAGGGGAAATATACCCTTGCTAATTTTTCTGCACATGGCTACAGATAAATCTTCTTACAAACGTACATCCCCAGCACAATGGTTCTCTCTTTGATGTGTCAAAATTGTCCTTAATTTGGACAAAGAAGAGTTTTAAAAAGAAGTGTGGGAGAAGGGGCAATGGTGGGGAATCATATCACCACCATCTGTAGGCAGCTAAACCTTCCTGGATGCCTGAGTTTACATTTTTCCAGGAGAGTGATGATATTCACCTGAAGGAGGAGAGAGAAGTGTTTTATTTTTAAAAAGACTTTCCTTGATCTTCAAAAGTTGAATAAATTCAACTTATTTTTGGTTTAGGAAATGGTTTCAGATTTTCTTTAACTAGATAGTAGGAGTTGAGTATTTAAAATTTTCTTGATAATTACAGGAAGTGGTTTATTAAACAGCCACATGTGTCATGCCAATTTATAGTATATAACCTAGGCCTGCTCCCCCCGCCCCACCATGGCACCACGAGGCGGGTGGGATCCTGGTTCCTAGACCAAGGATCGAACCCTTGCCCCCTGAATTGGCAGCATGGAATCCCAACCACTGGATCACCAGGAAGTCTTGCTCTTTCCCTTTTATTATAGGCAATTTGTCATCCGTTGTTCTCCACTTGAAGTGTCCCTTTAATGTATTTCCCGCCCCATTTCCATACCCTATCACCTGTACCCGCTATTTCGGTCCAAATCCCCCACTGCCTGGTTTACTGCCTGTAAGTAGTTCCCCGTCCCTTCTCCTCCCCTTCCTTCAAGTGATTTCCCTCTTCTTTGTCTTCTGTGCTCGGACCACGTGACTCAGGATTCGGTTTTTATGACATGTATGCCATGTATTTGCCAATCACGCAGACAGTATAACCGCATCTAACAGTTGGTTATTCTCTTAAAGTACCTGATTATTGCTGGTATTCAGTTGAAAATGTCTGTGAAATCTAACAAGTCTTTCAGGCACTACTTGGGTTTATTTTTCATCTGTATAATTCTATAGAGGAAAAGTTTTCACGGGCATCTTTGTCAGTATAAGACATTGCAGGTAATACTAATGGTTACAAATGCATCTCTGGACTTTCTCCTACACCTGAAGAATTCGTTGAACCTGGTTGCATCTTTAAGGGAGTTGCTTAAAATGAATATTTTGCAGCAGAGATTTCTGCACCTAGCATTTGGGGCTTGGGGAAAAAAAAACATTTAATAACAAAAAGACTGTTCTGTATTTGATTGTTTCAGTAGTCCTTGGTGTTTAAGTATTCATTGCTTGATTTCATGTTTTTGGATACTACTTTTGGTTTGTATTATCCTTTTATGGAGCTGCTTCTAAGGGCATGGCAAAGCATTAGTCAAGCAAGTGTTTATACCTGCTTGGGCCTGGTATGTGTGTGTATGTGTTTTAAAGGATGTGGCATCTTTGTCTCGTGTGGAGTTTTAGTAATGTTCAAACAAGAGTAACATAAAAGAATTCTCCAGGGACGTGGAATGTGAATTGTCAGGACAAGCCTAGATTGACCCTCAGTCAAAACAACAAGCTTGCTCAGGAACCTCTCCTTTTTGACTAATCTTGGAAGGACAGGTGAGGCGTGGGATACAGTTTTGGGGGTTTTCTCTTTTGGGGTTTTTATGATGAAAAGGAAACCTCTTATAACTTGAGCATGCTCTCCAAGCCTGGATGCATTCACCAAAGCATTTGTCAAACACCTTTGCAATTCTCTTGAAGTCTTGCACTTTTCTCAGTGATGGATTTAAAAGTAGATCAGTGACCACTTATGTAAAAAAAAAAAAATTGAAAAAGATCCTTGGGGATTGCTGCTTTGGTAAGATCTATATAAGCTATAGATCTATATATTATCTATTATATTATCTATATAATCTATATAATCTAATATATCTATATATAATCTATTATATATTATCTATATTTATATATATTATCTATTATCTATATTTAATCTATATAATCTATCTATATATTATCTATATAAGCTCGCACCCAGATTTTTTTTTAAATTTTATTTTTACTTTATTCTACTTTATAATACTGTATTGGTTTTGCCATACATTGACATGAATCAGCCACAGGTGTACATGAGCTCCCTGTCTCGATTTTTCTCTGTCTCATGCACTTGTCCCTTTAAGAGTTTCCAAAATACAGAATTTAGTGCTTTTAAGCCTTGCACTTTGGCTTGGTGAGAAAAACGAAAGACCTGTGCCTGACAAAGGCATGTTTGAAGCCTCAGTGTCACTGGGTCAGATGTCATTCAGTCAGGTTCAACATTGAAGGCACCAGAGGGGGCCTGTCAAATGTGTCCTCGTTGTGAATACATCGTGCCTCTTAGTTGCTAGAAAGGACTAGATGCCATCTCTTTATGGATACACTTCTTCCCTCCCTTTTTCTTTCATTCCTTGGCTTCTGTCTCCCAGATGACCAAGTGTTTATTGCAGGAGGCCTCTTAGATGTGTAACCTTTAAGCTTAATCCATGGCTATATGCAGGGAACAGACTGTCTGGGCCTACTTTCTTCTCTTTTTTTCCTCCACTCATAGGCACTGGAAATCCTTTTCAGGATTTCCCTGCCATCTTAAAGATGTCTGCAAAATTAGTTAACAAGTATAGGATTTCTTAGTTCTTTTCTTGGCCCTCCCCTGCCCCATACCCCTGCAAGTATACTTTTATGGGAGAACTATGGGGCTCCCAACCCTGTCGGGAAGAACCAATCAAGGCTTTCATGGTAAATGCCTCTTTCAGGTGTTTGAAATGGCCTGCTGTTAGCCTAGAGCAGATGGAAAACCTTCCAGTGAGGTTCATACCATTTGAGCAGAACTTTGGGATTGCACAGCTTAAGTGTTCCTACTTAGGTCTTGTTTTCATTGCCTGGTCACCTACTGCAAATAGATTTATATAAGAGTTGTGGCTTTTTAGGATAGAGACAGTCATTTAAAAATCCAAAGGTTTTGAAAATGAAATTTGATCTTAGAAGAAGCTTCTCTGATAAGGTGTCAAATCTGTTTGGCTGAAGTATGTAGTTGATACACCACATAAAATCCATGTGATTTAGTGCAGTGGTTTGAAGAATTATTACCACCCAGATGTAAACTTTCCCTCACTCAAACATATTTCAAAGCTGAGTGATACCTTCTTCCAAGTCTACCTCTAGCCACTTCTTTGTGCTTTCGTCTAATTTTAAGGCCTCTGTAGCTATAGCACTTTCTCAGTTACCCATGTGGAAATAATCTAATTCTTGAAAAACTCCCCATGAGGCTTTTTGATAACCAAATGCTCAGGAGTAAAGAAGTAACTTTAATATTTGCCTTAGCAAAACAATCAGACAAATATACTGCAGATGATTATCTACATTTCAAACCCAAATACATAAAACTGTATGAATCAGAACTTCTAGTTAACATCACATTTATTTTTGCTTTACATTGATAGGAAAGAGAAGATATGAGAATATAAAAGGAAGGATTTAATAAGAACACAGGATTACCTTTGAGTAAACTCTTGAGGTCGTAAAGACATGACCAACTTATATTTTTTACTTCTGTGGTATTCTACAGTGAGAATTGACTGGATAGAACCTTAAGGTATTATACGCTCTCCATACATCATAATTACAGTAACTGGAGACTTTATACAGGTTGGTGTTATATTTAAGGATGAAAACCCCAAATCTTTTCTGCTTTTAGCTAGATTGATTATTTTTACAAAGCCATTTCCCTAAAATTTTCCTGTTAAAAAGTAATTGGTCAGCCTTCATAACCAAAACCAGAGAAGGCAGTGGCACCCCACTCCAGTACTCTTGCCTGGAAAATCCCATGGATGGAGGACCCTGGCTGGCTGCAGTCCATGGGGTCACTCAGAATTGGACACGACTGAGTGACTTCCCTTTCACTTTTCACTTTCATGCATTGGAGAAGGAAATGGCAACCCACTCCAGTGTTCTTGCCTGGAGAATTCCAAGGATGGTGGTGCCTGGTGGGCTGCCGTCTATGGGGTCGCAAACAACTGGACACGACTGAAGTGACTTAGCATATCCATAAAATACACATTCATAGAGTTAGGCCAGAAAGCAGACATCTTCAGCTCCCCACTTCTGAATAAGTCAGCCCCGAGTCTCCACTTCTTGACCTCTCTGTCTCCTGCCTGAGTGCTCACAGAAATCTCAGAGCAAGCCTCTGTCTTCATCCTCTTACCTCTTTGCTCCATGCTTCAAAACCATTGAATGTTGTCATGTCACAGCACGGGATGAGATCATGAGATTGAGTCCCTTCTCTGTGTGTCCATTGACCTGTGGTGAAGGTTTTCAAAGGTGCGTCTCTGATGTGTCTGGGCCTCTGGGTCCCCAGGTTTTCGTTCCCCTCACCCCTATCCTTACAGCTTCAGTTGGACTAGCTCCACTTTTGTTCTGCCTTTGAACTTGGAATAGGATTTTGTTGAATATAATCTTCAAGGACTTAAAAACTTTTTTTGCAAGCCATGGAATCGAGTAACTATGAAAATGCTATGAATTCCCTCATATTCTGCTGGAGGTGCTAACTTTGAACTTTCCGACTTCTGGTTTTTAAGCTTTTATATTGTTCCAAAATACATTAAATGTATGTTTATGTTCCAATCACTTGCTGTTCTGCTGTTCATGGGCTCATGTTTATGGAGTGTTTATTGTGACTCACACTTTCATGCATACTTATTTGAGTTGTACTTGATTGATGTCCATGCTATTAGTTAGCACCATCTTACAGATTAGAGACTGGGGCATGCAGGTGAACTCTCTTATCCGAGGTGTTATAGTGAGTAAGTGTAGAGCCAGGAGCCTGAGCTCCAAGACTTGCAGAGTCCACAAACACTCGGTGCATTAACACAATGAGGTGGCTTTGGGAACCTGACGGGGAGAAGCACAGCCATCCGACACTTCTGTATACACTTGTGGCTGAACTTTCAGTTTGAGGCTTAATGTGTCCCTACATTACTCTTGAGCCCAGGACTGCATGGGGCATGTCAGGCATGGGCAGGGGAGGAGAACTGGAGCCGGAGGGACTGGGCCACAAAGTCAGGAACACCAAGGCTAAGAGCCATCGCCCCCAAACCCAGAAGGACTGTGGCCAAGTGTGCTCCCTGGCCTTGATCTGAAGTCTCTGGACCATTGATTTCTGCTGCCAGGATAGTGCCCATGCTCACCTGGCCCAGAGTAGGGCTTCCCTGTCCCCTTCACTCGTCCACTCCTCAGTGGGGAAGTGTGCTGCTGTGATCACTCCAGGTGTTAGGATCTTTCCTCTCCACATCTCGAGAGATGGTTAAGGGGCTTATATGCTGAAAGAAGATCACTGATCCTTGAAATCAGTTTCTCAGGAGCGGGGTTCATTGAACCACCAGCAATGCTCGCAGAAGGCAGCCTCTGTGCCTAATGTCCCGCCTGTCTTTGGTCACATTTCAGAATGGTCAGTCTATCTGTCTGCCTCTCACATGCACATTTTACTTCTGGGGGTTACCATTGGAGGATGAGGCCGGGCTGCCACTTTATTTTTGTGGGCAGAAACCACTACGCAGTAGGTTGATGAAGCAAAAACATCTTTACAAAGACACTTGTGGGTTGGTAGGAATTTGTGCAAAAAAAAAAAAAAAGTCTTTTAAAAAGCACTTTTGTAATGGGACAGATGTGACTGCTCAGATCATTCCCACATGGGCACTTTAGAATATCTTTTCTCTCTCCTCTGTCTCTCTCTCTCACACACACACACTCTCAGGTGAGGGACCTGTTTGAGGATGTAGGGGAAGTAACTGAGCAACGGTCTTAACTGCAGAGGAGGGCCTGCCTCTGGCCCAGGGCTGCCTTTGCAGACTTTTGTCAGGACCAGATGGGAGGGGTGTTGTGCCAGGTGAGCTGCAATTAGTGGTTGAATTAGGCGGTGGAGGGGGTGGGTGTGGAAGCCACAAGGCTGGGTTCTCAGCTGCTCAGTTCAAGTGTAAACCTTGGAGTTTAGCCTCAGTGTGGGCCAGGATTAGAAAGAAAACATGGCAGTATGAAAGGTCAGGATTGGATTCCGGGGCAGGGCTGACCCTGTGTGTTTATGAACAGACTCCTTAATTGGGAGCAGTCTGCTAAGAAATATCCCTTATGTATGTATTTAAAAAAGAGCTTTTGCATCTGGCTTGAAAGGTGAATTGCTGGACGTTAACACTTGGCGTGAAGGGGCAGGTGTCTAGAATCATCAGCCCTTGGTCCCCGAGAGGAGTGGACAGTCCAGTTTGGGGATTGCAGGAGGCCTGTTTTGTTCTCTGCCTCCCCTGCGGCCCAGCCTTCTGGCTGTTTTACTGCTTATTAGCCTCTTTGTTAGAGGAGGAAACAAACAAAAGGAGTTAAAATTCAGCTTCTGGTTTCCCTTCTGGTTTAGCAGCTTGCATTGAAGGTTAGCTGGGTGGATCAGGAGAGTGGAAGGTGAAGATCTGTATGATCCTTTTGGGTTATCAAAGAGTTTAGACTGGTCTCTTTTCTGTCCCTCGCATGCTGGCTCTTTGGGGGTAGAACCTTTAGGAACGGAAAGCGAAAGGGAGATTCTTTGTAACAAAAGACAAGGCTTTAGAGCCTAATTAAACAATATGCATGTTCAAAACGGGTTCTCCTGTGGCCAAGAAAATATTTTCAAAAACTTGAACAATAGGACAATGCGATGGAAAATACATAAGATTTGTTTAAATGGCTCAGATATTATACAGCAGGAAATGAACAAGTTAATAATATTAGAGTATTTTTTTTTCTTTCTTTGTAGTTGGGGAGAGGAGGTGCAGTCAACTGATAATGAGGGCTTGCTTTCAGGATTTTCTTAATCTTTTTGGCCTTGTTTTAAATTTAAGACTGTAGACTTATCACCAGTACTTGGAGGCACCTAGGTGAAAATCCTCACACATCAAGTGGAAAATCTCTTTCTCTGTGGGTGTCATGTTTCACTTGAAAAAGAACTGTTAAAATCCTGCAGGATCACAGGTAACAGACAGAATGCAAAAGGCACAGAAAAAGCTCCCTTTTGACTCTGGATGCTTTCTGAATCTTGTCAGATGACCAGCTTTGTCTTACTGCTGCTGGCGTGCTGAGAAAAGAATGTGGGCATTAAGGAGATCCCAGTAGCTTTTCATTAAGCTCAGGCTCCCTGTCTTCAAGGGCCACTGCATGATTGGAAGTTTAATCAGTGTGCCCATGGAAGGGACCTAAGGTGGCTGTTAATGCCATTGAAATAATCAGAGAAGGGACTGACCCTCAGGGAAGCACTCCCCACCTGTAGCTGTTTGTACTTGGATGTGAAAAGCAGTGTGCCTGCGGGAGCCCCATGCTGCTGCAGGGCCAGGAAACCCTATCTGGATTCCTCCCTTGAAGCAGAGAGATGATGAAGGGTCTCCAAGCTTTTGTGGGGATACTAGATATCTAGAGCCCCTAGATACTTGGCGCTCCCCTGGTGGCTCAGCAGTGAAGAATACATCTGCAGTGCAAGAAACATGGGCCCCATCTCTGGGTCGGGAGGATCCCCTGAAGAAATGGCAACCCACTGCAGTATTTTTGGCTGGAGAATCTCATGGACAGAGTCTGGTGGGCTACGGTCCACAGGATCGCAGAAGAGTCAGACACGACTTAGCGACTAAACACCACCACCTAGATAGGGAGTAGAAGATTTTGCGTACAGAAGGCCTGGTATTATTCAAAGCCCACCTCAAGGGTTTTCTCTTCTGATCAGATCCCTTGGAGAGGACCCCTGGAGTGGGGAGGTAACCCTCCTTTTATATGACCAGCCAGAAGGGAGGCCTGGGAGGAAGGGCACAGGATGACACTGCACCAGAAGGTGAACAGAAAAGAAAAGAACGAGCAGATACAAAGTGCACTTGAAATGGGTGGGAGTGGGGATTTGCTCCCTTTTAAAGGCAAGAGGAGCAAGGCCTTAGGGAGAGAAAACAAATAAGGAAATGGAATCAAATCAGATGACGTCCTTTAAAAGAAAGGATGGTGTTAAATCTATAGGCAGAAAATGAGGACAGGCACACTGATGGAAGTGTCAGAGGAGAGTTTCAGCTGGTGTAGGGCAGAGGGGAGGTTTATGTTTGCAAATTGAGGCTGGTGCTCTAAAAGACTGAACTTTGGAGGGTTGGGACATCATTGGAATGGGGACCACCAGTGTATTTCATGCCATAATTTCCCCATTGGATAATGTCCAGGGAGTTCAAAGTATTTTGGTGCATCCTAGGTATTGATTGATGCATTTGAATGCAAAGGCAGAACATCAGATACATGCAGGAAAGGAATGTTTTGAGATGAACATGTCAAGCCAGGAGGTTTGTTCTAAGCTCCCTGTAGATCTGTTTCTTTGGTAAATTCCTATGTTAAATTTTCTTTCCAACTATCCTATGAATGGAAAGGGGAAGACGTCATTAGCCTCATTTCTTAGAATCATGGATTTGGTAAATGAGGTTTGAAGAGGTCTAATAAATGAGTGTCTCCATCTTTAATTTACCCTTCAGTGAGTCAGAAGTAAGAATCTCAGAATGTTGTATTTAATACATTGTCTGAAAACTAGATTCCGGAGAATGTGCGGTTTGAGTCAATACCTCTTTGTGTACACCCTTCAGCCTACTCTTGCTTACAAAGACTTCAGAGAGAAGTGGTGATTTTCAAAGCACTAGCCAGTAGGGAATGCCATTTTGATGGAGGTTTCATTAAAATATTTTTGGAATGTGAAGTCAAGTGGGCCTTAAAAGCATCAGCATCACCATGAACAAAGCTAGTGGAGGTGATGGAATTCCAGTGGAGCTATTTCAAATCCTGAAAGATGATGCTGTGAAGGTGCTGCACTCAATATGCCAGCAAATTTGGAAAACTCAGCAGTGGCCACAGGACTGGAAAAGGTCAGTTTTCATTCCAATCCCAAAGAAAGGCAATGCCAAAGCATGCTCAAATTACTGCACAATTGCACTCATCTCACACGCTAGTAAAGTAATGCTCAAAATTTTCCAAGCCAGGCTTCAGCAGTACGTGAACTGTGAACTCCCTGATGTTCAAGCTGGTTTTAGAAAAGGCAGAGGAACCAGAGATCAAATTGCCAACATCTGCTGGATCATGGAAAAAGCAAGAGAGTTCCAGAAAAACATCTATTTCTGCTTTATTGACTATGCCAAAGCCTTTGACTGTGTGGATCACAATAAACTGTGGAAAATTCTGAAAGAGATGGGAATACCAGACCACGTGACCTGCCTCTTGAGAAATCTGTATGCAGGTCAGGAAGCAACAGTTAGAACTGGACATGGAACAACAGACTGGTTCCAAATAGGAAAAGGAGTATGTCAAAGCTGTATATAGTCACCCTGCTTATTTAACTTATATGCAGAGGACATCATGAGAAACGCTGGACTGGAATAAACGCAAGCTGGAATCAAGATAGCAATAACCTCAGATGTGTAGATGACACCACCCTTATGGCAGAAAGTGAAGAGGAACTAAAGGGCCTCTTGATGAAAGTGAAAGAGGAGAGTGAAAAAGTTGGCTTAAAGCTCAGCATTCAGAAAACGAAGATCATGGCATCCAGTCCCATCACTTCATGGGAAATAGATGGGGAAACAGTGGAAACAGTGTCAGACTTTATTTTTCTGGGTCCAAAATCACTGCAGATGGTGACTGCAGCCATGAAATTAAAAGACGCTTACTCCTTGGAAGAAAAGTTATGAGCAACCTAGATAGTATATTCAAAAGCAGAGACATTACTTTGCCGACTAAGGTCCATCTAGTCAAGGCTATGGTTTTTCCTGTGGTCATGTATGGATGTGAGAGTTGGACTGTGAAGAAAGCTGAGCGCCAAAGAATTAATTGATGCTTTTGAAGTGTGGTGTTGGAGAAAACTCTTGAGAGTACCTTGGACTGCAAGGAGATCCAACCAGTCCATTCTGAAGATCAGCCTTGGGATTTCTTTGGAAGGACTGATGCTAAAGCTGAAACTCCAGTACTTTGGCCACCTCATGTGAAGAGTTGACTCATTGGAAAAGACTGATGCTGGGAGGGATTGGGGGCAGGAGGAGAAGGGGATGACAGAGGATGAGATGGCTGGATGGCATCACGGACTCTATGGATGTGAGTCTAAGTGAACTCCGAGAGATGGTAATGAACAGGGAGGCCTGGCGTGCTGCGATTCATGGGGTTGCAAAGAGTCGGACACAACTGAGCAACTGAACTGAACACTGTTTACTTACTACCATATTTTGGTTATGATTATGGGTAATTTTTAGTGCCTAAAAAATGGAATTATTAAGCAGAGTCTGGTAAATATCTGAAATAAATTAGAAGAGTTGTGGGCAAAAAACGAAGATGCTGTCAGAGTTGGACAGGGTAGGAGGTCACTTTGAGAACTTAAGACATGTCTCTTCACTTAGTAAGCAAGCACTATAGGCTAGGTACTGTGTTAGGATTTAGCAAAATAAAGGTGAATATAGCACAGTTCTTCATGAAGCTCATGATAAAATGGGGTGACAAACATGAGATGCTTGCTTGTTTAAATTGAAGGATAGTTGATTTATAATATGTTTAAGGAATACAGCTGAGTGATTCACCTATATATATTCTTTTTCATTACATTATTACAAGATACTGAATACAGTTCCTCTGTATTGCTTATCTTTTTATATAGCGTTGTATATCTGTTAATACCAAAGGTCTAATTCATCCCTCCTTGCTGCTTTCCCCTTTGGTGACCATTAGTTTGTTTTCTGTGTCCTTGAGTCTGTTTTGTAAATAAGGTCATTTGTGTCATTTTTTTAGAATAAAAATTCCACATATAAATGATATGTGATATTTGTCTTTCTCAGAGTTGACTTAGTAAGATAATTTCTGGGTCCATCCGTATTGCTACAGGCATTATTTCATTCTTTTTATGGCAGAGTACTATTCCACTGTGTATATGGTACATATCCTCTTTATCCGTTTAACACAGATGTTTTTAAACATGACCATAGTTGTAGTGGTGTAGATTGGTCCAAGATTCCCTACTGTTTTCAGGAGAAGTGATACAAGGAAGAAGTCTTAATGCTGATGTTAGGGGTGCACTAACTAGAGTGGTTCCTAACTCCTCCTTACTCACATGTATGACTTTCAATCTCTGAAAGCAGTGACAGTTACACACAGTTGGGAGTTTGTATTCAACTCAAGAGATCTCTCCATAGCTCTTTGTGGTGGGTGGATATAGGTCTGAGAGGATGGTATGTAGTAAAGGTCTTGGTAAGAAAAAAACGGTCGAAAGATGCTCTAGTTTTCTATTGCTGCTATAAGAAATCGTCAGAGACTTACTGCCTTAAAACAACACAACTTTACTATCTTACACTTACAGAGGTCAGAAGTTGGACATGGGTGTCCCTGGGCTGAAGTCAAGATGTTGGTGTTCCTTATGGAGGCTCTAGAGGAGAACTTGCTTCCTTGCCACTTCCAGTTGCCACATTTCTTGGTTCTTGGCCTCGTTTCTCCATATTCGAAGCGGGTGACGTCAGGACATTACTGACGTCCTGGAGCCTCCAGTCCTGGAGTGCTCCGGCACGCGTGCTTCTCATGCTGTCATTTCTCTGGCCCTGGTCTTGAAAGGATCTCTAACTCTGGGCACTCACGCTGTAGACTGGGCCCACGCAGATAGGCTGAGATAGTGTCCCCATGTCAGGGTCCTTAACTTCAATCATAACTTCCAAGTCCCTTTCATCATGTAAGGTAACATACTCACAGGTTCATGGGGATTAGCATGCAGACATCTTTGTCTATCAGAAAAGGAGGACTGGCTTCCTTCTTCTGGGCCTATGGTTCTTAACCTGGGTGAATGGGCCTCCAGATTCATTTTCCTTCAAGTTTTTGTATCACTGCCGTAATTGCTCGACCGTCATCTTTGATAGGTCGTTCCTTGGCTCAGAATACTGCTTGGCCTGGCACTTGGGTCGCCGCACAGGAGGTCCTTCATCACCCTTTCCCATCCTGGTCTTGATCAAGAACTCTGTGTTCTGGTTGGATGTGTTTTTTTTTTTTTTACCAAGGCCTTCTGTCCCCTGTTCTTTCTTCGCATTCCTTTGCCTGCCTTGTCTCTGACAGACCAAGACATCCTCTTTTATTTTTGTTCATCCTTATAAAATCCTGCGACATTGGTCATCTTCATAATTACTATTATTTAATGTTTTTATAATTTATTTCTTAATTTTTAAATTTATTTTGACTCTGCTGGGTCTTTGTTGCTGCACAAGCTTTTCTCTAGTTGCAGCAAATGGAGGCTACTCTGTAATTGGGGGTACAGGCTTCTCATTGTGGTGGCTTCTCTTGTTGTGGAGTGCAGGCTTCAGTAGTTGTGGCATAGGGCTCCCTGGCTCTAGTTTTTGTTATTTAGTCACTAAGTCATGTCTGATTCTTTGCAACCCAATGGACTGTAGTCCTCCAGGCTCCTCTGTCCATGGAGTTTTCCAGGCAAGAATATGTCTCCAGGGCACCTTCCCATCCCAGGGATTGAACCTGCATCTTCTATACTGGCAGGCAGATTCTTTTCTGCTGAGCCACCAGGGAAGCCTTATTATTTAACTTTGTGTAAGTGCATTTATCTTCCCAACTAGACTAAGGTGCTTCTCATCTCGACTAGGGTGCTTGTTAGAAAGGCAGTGTCCTGGGACTCACTCTCAGAGAGACTGATTGAATGGCCTGGATGCAGCCCGGGATTTTGGCTTTTACCAGACCCTGTGGGTGATGCTGATAGAGGCAGCCCACACACAGCTTGTGCCGGGAACTTGTTGAGAGCGGAGGTGAATGACCTGTCCTCCCATAGTGATGAACATCATGTTGTCCTTGTAGGGGAGATTATGATGTTTTTTGCAGAGGAGAATGAATCCCGGTTTTCTGCAGGAGAGTTTGAATCTAAAGAGAAAGAGGATTTTGTGAGAAGTATATAATAGAGTTCAGGGCACCAAACGGTGTACCATCATTTTTGAAAGTTCAGTGAGGGACAGAGCCAGTCTCTGCACCCTGGTGGAAGTGGGTAAGATCAACAGTGATTTGGAAAGGATGCAGGACGCGTGGGGCTGATGCACAGGATGATTCAGGTAGAGGATGTGAGGTGGGAGGGGGGAGGGGGCTTCGGCATTGGGAGATTGTGTTCACCTGTGGCTGTTTCATGTCACTGTATGGCAAAACAAATACAGTATTGTAATTAAAATATAAATAAATTAAAAAAAAAAAAGAAGGCAAAGTGGCCAAGCCTCTAGATTTACTATATTTAACTTTTCTGTGTTTCAGGGACCTAAAGTGATGTATCAAAAGCAGAAATTCTGTTGTGGAAAAGATTTGAAAAAGGGAAGATGGCTTATTCTTGGGAACTTGCAGAGGGAACTCTGTGCTTTTAGTGCCCTTTTCCATCACTAGTTCTTCTAGATGACTGGAATGCAAAGAATACCCCAAAATCTGAATTCCCACTGGACCAAGCATTTTTGGAATGAGACCCTTCATGAATATGCCATGATTTTAATTTCTGCTTTTGTTAAGATTGAAATAGAGTCTTTGTTGTTTTACATTATTTCCTAGACTTCCTGGAGAGTTTAAGTCCGAAGGAGTGGATTTATTTTATGAGATTGATTTTTGCCTTTTCCCATTTTGGGGGATCTTATAGCAGGAACTGAAACTATTAACAAGCTTATGAAGCAGAAATACTTTTTTGTTTATTTTAGTGTTCTACTTTTCATTAATTTTCTATCAACTTTGTGGCCAAAAAGGAAGACAATTTTTATTGAGAGTAGAGCTTTAACTAGCTAGTTAATTTAGAGTTCCTCTTATAATAGGAGTCTTCCTAGTATAAATAATTAAATGAATTTAACCTGGACCAGAGGAGACAGTATTAAAAATAACAGATGTTTCTGTGAGCTCTAAGCTGTCACAGCAGTGATACACTTGAATTGGAAATTACCAAAATTTCCTTATGCTTCGCTGGTCACCAAACAAAACAGATGCATTATATTACTAGCTTTCGTTTGAAGATTTGAAGAAGAGCTTTAGTATAAGATGAACTGTGTTAGGCACTTTAATAACAATCTTTGATTTGGTTTAAGCCAGTTTGTATGTGCTGTCTAAATTTAAAAAATATTCCATAAATTAAGTCCTGAGAATTCCTTCTATTTTCAGTGGGCTTATTTGCATGTGTGATGATCACGTTCTCTTCACCTGGTTCTGTGATGATGATTTCTGAGTCTGATAGCGCCGATAACCATGTGGGACCAACAGGGGTGAGGAGGAGCACATGTGCTGTGCCTCCAGAGCTAAATTAAAATATGGATAATTAATGTAATTATTTGCTTTCAAATGTTTTATATTTTTTAGTAGCAATTATTGTGCAGTGTCCTTCCAGATGAAACAGAATGAAAGAATGAAGGAAGTTACTACTATGTTGTTCATGCATACGTTATTTCTTCTGGATGGAAATCTGCATTTTTAACACACAGCTCACAGTTAAAATTCACTCCTGTGTAAACAAATCTAGGAATGATCAAGGTATTTTGGCTATGTATTGAAATAAATTGAGTCAGTTATTTATGTAGAGTCTTGATAATTTAGAGGAGAACTATTATAGTAATACTATGTGAATCATATAACTTTAAATTTCCCAGTAGCTACTATAAAGGATAAAAGACACAGGTGAAATTAATTTTAATGGTGTTAAGTCCAGATTTTTGTTCTTTTAATTGTTTATTAATATAAATAACTCCAATATAAAAATATTATCATTTCAACGTGTGCTCAGTATACAAATTACAAATGAAGTTTTACATTAAAAAATACTAACTTTTCAAAATCTGCTGTTTGATTTACTCTTAAAGCACATTTCAATTTGGATGTTAAGTTTTCATTGGAAACACTGTATCTTCAGACTACAAAATGCGGAGTTGGAAAAGTAGTCACATACTAAAGTTGCCCAGTAACTGAACATCTGTTTTAAATTTGAATTAAAAAGTACTGTTAAAAATTCAGTTCACCAGTCCCTCTAACCACATTTCAAGCGCCAGTAGCCCCACATGACTAGTGGCTACTGTATTGGACAGCACAGATTTAGATGTTGAGACAAGACTTTACGCACGTTCAGTATTTAAAAATTGAAGATGGTATGTTGGAATTCTCTAGATGAGAATACTGGAGTGGGAGCCATTCACTTCTCCAGGGGACCTTCCTGATCTGGGGATCGAACCTGGATCTCCTACACTGCAGGCAGATTTTTTTACTGTCTGAGCCACTAGGGAAGCCCAGTAAATATAAAAATGAATGCCTGTGTATTTGTAATGGACAATTAAGAGAAGTGCGGGCTAGAGCAGTGCTTGTCCAGTAGAGCTTTCCATGATGAAAACGTTCTTTACTAGCACAGCTCAGTAAGTGAGCCATTAGCCCTGTGCAGTTTTCAAACACTTGAAATGTGGCAGTGCAACTAGAAACTATATTTTAGTTTTCATTAGTTCAAAACTAGATAGCCTTATGGATGGAGCTGGTGGCTGCCATATTGGCTAGCACTGCAGGAAGTTTCATAAAGGAGCATGTATTAACAGAGACAGTGAGAAAAGAACAAGACATTACTGAGTGGGGACTAGCATAGACCAGTGCTTCTCAGACATTAGTGCACATCCAATTATAGGAGGATCTTGGAAAAAACAAACCACCTATATTCAGGGTTCCCACGTGACAATGATCAAGAATCCACCTGCCAATATAAGAAGTGCAAGAGATGCAGGTTTGATCCCTGGGTCAGAAAGATCCCCTGGAGTAGTAAGTGGCAACTCACTCCAGTATTCTTGCTTGGAGAGCTGTTTCATAGACAGAAGAGCCTGGAGGGCTGCAGCCTATGGGGTTGTAAAGAATCGGACATGACTGAGCATATATTCAGCTACCACATCCAGACATGCTCATTTAATTGGTGTGGGTGACCTAGTTATTAGAATTTTCCAAAGCTCCTCAGGAGCATACCTGTGCTGGCTTTTTGTAAATTTGTTTTCTCTTCATATCATATAGAAATTTGTTAGAAACAAGCACAATAAAGAAAAAAACCAAATCAGTACCTGCTGTTTTCTAGGTTCTTAAGACTGAATACCTGCTCCTTTTGGATCATACAGAACTCTGGGCTTTAGGCAGAAGAGAAGTGATTCCCATTTGGCTAATAAGAAGAGACTCAAAGGTCAACTCACTTGCTGAGAGCCTCACAGCTGGGGGGCCGAATGTCGTGGCCTCAACCTGGATCTCGTGTTTCTGCCACCACATAAGCAGAGCAATATAGAGTATCCAGCTTCTTCCAGTTTGTGGCTTGTTTTCTCTCTCTTCATAATAGAGCCCTTGTGCTTGGATTTATAAAGAATGTTTCTTTTGATATTCAGGAAAAAAAAATCTCATTAACAATTGGATGTTTGTAGTCCCTACAGATTCATGATCCTCTAAAGAGCACTGTGCTGGGTGTTGGGAGATCTCTGCTCTTTTCCTGTTACAACATATGAGCTTGGTGATCTTGAGCCAACCAGCTAGTTAGTTGGTGCATCTGATTTCTAGTTGCCAGAACAGAAATGATCAAACCTGCCTGTTTTATAACTTATAGAATTGTTGTGAAAAAAAAAGTCATTGCCCTGAATAAAAGACTATGCTTCTGGAAATTATACTTGAAATACTTACGAGAGTAAGATAGTTTTTCCTTGACTCTTTTTTAAACTAAGAGTATTTTTCATATGGCAGATGGGAATTAACCCTCGCACCACCTTGGGAACAGCACTTATCACCCCATCTGACTGTTGAAGAAACCGATGTTCAGTGGCTTGCCCATGCTCACGCGTCTTGGGAGAGGCAGAGCTGGGATCTGACCAGGGGGCTCTTGCTGCAAAGCTTGCAGTGGCGTCTGCTGCAGAGTCATATCCGTATGGCCTGAGGGCAGTTTGCCTCCTGTGCTCCGCATCAGTGGCACCAAGAGGAGGCAGGACTCGTTAGTGAGCATGGCACTGAAACATGGATACTAACATGTAAGAAACGAAGCGCCAGCCTGTGTCCGATACAGGATACAGGATGCTTGGGGCTGGAGCATGGGGATGATGCAGAGAGACGATATGGGGTGAGAGGTGGGAGGGGGTTTCGGGATTGGGAGCTCGTGTACACCTGTGGCGGATTCATGTCAATGTATGGCAAAACCAATGCAGTATTGTAAAGCAGAATAAAGTAAAAATTAAAAAAGAAAGTTCTTCTGCTTAGGCTTGAAAGAGACGGTAACTGTTTCCTCAGTCTCAACTAAACTGTGAATAAAAACGGCTTTGGAAAATATTGCTGTTCATGTGTCTCTCACTTTAAGAGCAGTGAGCTTGCTGTGCAAAGGCAGCTTTGAGACTGTCTTCTTCTATTAGGGATTCTTAGAGATATCAGTGCCATTCATCCAGAGTTTAGTTTGAATTGAAGTAGTTAGTAAATAATTGAATATTGCTTTCCATTCTCTGGCTCTTTTTCCCTTGAACAAACAGTATTTGAAATCTGGAATTAGGTATTCGACTTCTATGATGGTTAAAGTTCAAACACTATATGTATTTTCCTTCCCCTCTCTTGCTTTAAGCAGACTTATTTAAATTATTTTTTATTTTATTTTATTTTATTTGCTGATTGCTGAGTCCTTTTGTTATCTTCTTCTTTGGCTAGCTTTAAAAATGTTCTTTTAGCCTTTTAATTTTTCTAAAAACTTGAAGCAGACGTTTCTTATTTGGCTCCCATTTGCTGAGTATGATCATTTTCAAGGTTTCTGTCACTCCTTGGGAATGCATCTTTATGAACTGAACTTTGTCTACTCCAGTGAAATTGTTTGGGGGAAAGGGAGCAGAATACACTTTCTGGAAGGTTTCTCCTGGCATTTGCCTGTTGATGAGCTTTTAGTATCTCCATGTCACTGTCCTATCCCTAGAGGATAACCCTGGATCTTAGCGCACATTTGATTGAGTGTAAAATGAGTTAGCGCAAAATGAAGTGGAAACAGATCGGTCCACAAGGAGGAGGTTCAGATGCTAAGTCCTCTAGTTCAGTGAGGTTGAGCGCATTTCCCTAAGAGCCGCTCTGGGTATTGCCTGTCCTAATTCATAGAGAAATTAGCTACCGTGTACATGCCGTTGCTGTTTATGCCTTTGATATTTGTGCTGTTTTGTGGGGGAGAATGCAAAAAGGAAAAAAAAAAGTACCCTTATCTCTGGCCTCAGGAAGCTTATAGAATTAGGACCTTGACTTTATTTTCTAGACACTCGACCTGCCTCCTCACTGCTAGGCATAAGATGTACAAAGATAAAAGAACCACAAGCGCTACCCTCTTTGAGTAAGCAGCTTGGTAGAGAAGTCCTCCATGACTCTATCACAGTGTGATGAGTACAGCGATAGAAGTGTGAGCAAGAACCAGCAAGGGCTCATAGCACAGAGCCAGAGATCAGCTGTCAAGGAAGTTGGGGAGACTTCACAGAGGTGAAACAGACTGTGGGGCAGGGCATTTTGGGAGATGAGTACCATGTGCAAAGGCACTGAGGTATGAGACAGTCTGATGTGTTGGAGGACGAAGCTCAGGAGAAGGGAAAACTGTAAGTATTACTCTGTATCTGGTGGGCAGTACAAAGGAGCCCCGAAGCAGAACTAGCTAGATTTGGCAGTGCACGGCTGGGATGTTCCAGGTCAGCAGGCTACAAGGACTAAGTGGTTCAGGTTGGATAAAGGCATAGTATGGGAAGGAATCCAGGGGGATGAGGGGAGACATGTGACCCTTTTAGTATCCTGAATGAGACTTTCAGATATGAGTCCAAATATGGTGTTCTGAGAAGGGGGCGACAGAAAATGAGATGGTTGGATGGCATCGCTGATTCAGTGGACATGAGTTTGAGCAAGCTCTGGGAGATAGTGAAAGAGAAAGCCTGGCATACTGCAGCCCATGGGGTTGCAAAGAGTTAGACATGACTGAGTGGCTGAACAACAACAAATGGTGCTATGTTTTGATTGTTTTTGCTCCTCTTTGAGGACATATTTTACTTTAACCCCAGTAATTATGCCAGATTGTAACAATGGATCTGTTCTCCCCTTGCCCAAATTAAACAGTTTGCATAGTGAATAGAAGGCTCAGCATTGTCAGTGGAAGTACTTGCTTCTCTTAAGAAAGGTCACAATTCCTCCATGGAAGAATAATGTCAACACACTTGTCTTATGTACAGGCACCAGGACACTGGTGGCCTTATATCCACAGCAAAAGTAAGGGGTTCCCTGGAATTTCCTTTCCATTCTGGGAACATGCAGATATGATTAGAAGACTGTCCTTCATGAAAGCATCAGTGAATGATGGAGAGGAGGGTTTGTGACAGGGACCAAATGATTACTGGGAAAGTTGCTAAATAAGAAGCAGCTTGATGTTGTGGAAAAAGCACTGGTCGAGGATTGGATCTAATCCTCATTTTATTCTAACTAGTCCCATGACCTGGGTCTTTCTGAACCTTAATTTCCTAGTGGGCTTCCCTGTTGGCTTAGTGATAAAGAATCCGCCTACCAGCGCAGAAGATGCAGGTTTGATCCCTGGGTTGGAAAGATTCCCTGGAGTAGGAAATGGCAAGCCACTCCAGTATTCTTGCCTGAAAAATCCCATGGACAGAGGAGTCTGGCAGGCTATAGTCCATGGGGTCACAAAAAGTCAGACACGACTAAGCAGGCACAATGACGACGAATTTCCTAGTAGACAAATGAGGAAAATGGACTGGAAGAACTGAAAAGATTCTGGAAGGCTGGAAAATGACACAGTCCTTGACAGTCCATGAGCCCTAACTGCCTCCTGTCATTTGGCACCTCCATCTGGCCGCCCTTTACGTCCTCCTCCCTGTGATGAGGGAGGGGCCAGCCTTGAGGTGACTCCCTGTCATTCTGCAAACCACCTTTAGAGAAAACATTTTTACTATCAGCAAAACTTCATTTCTTTAGTTTATTTTCTCTTTAGGATTTTCTTGAAGTGAAAGTTGCTCATTCATGTCTGACTCTTTGCGATCCCATGGACTGTACAGTCCATGGAATTCCCTAGGCCAGAATGCTGGAGTGGGTAACCTTTCCCTTCTCCAGGGGATCTTCCTAACCCAGAGACTGAACCCAGGTCTCCTGCATAGCAGGTGGATTCTTTACCAGCAGAGCTGCAAGGGAGATGGAGATAATTTCCAAGAAGAGTTTGGAATTCTCTTTTCTCCCTTTAACCCTTTATAGCCTCTCTGTAGCCAGTTACGACTTCAGCTCTTAAGTAATGCTAGATACAGTCTGGACCGCTTTGGATTGAGTCGTCAAGCCAGGAGTCTGGCCAGTAACTGGATTTGAAGTGTGGACCTGAAGTCACCTGATGAAATGAAAATGACATCAGGCCATTCTGATAACACTTGGCCCCCTTTGGCCTTCTCCCTCCTAAGACCTCTCAAGTTTTCCTGAGCGTTGAGGGGCTGTTGGGAAAGGAGATGGTGGTGTAGACAGCCCAAAGACTGGTATTCTGGAACTCTAAGCATGATAAATTCTTACAGAGTTTCTGCTTTGTGCTTGACGGAAGAGATCTGTTCTCAGCTTGACCCTAAGAAGCATAGCAACATCTGCTGTTCACTCCAGGTGCTATAAGCTGGAGGCCAGGAGGACTGGTCACGTCTTTTTGTAGAGTTGGGTTGGCGCTGGTGACTCTGGCTTCTCTTCTTGAGTATCAGGCTGCTCGGATTTTGTGTCTGAAGCTTCTGGTGCTGCTGATCATTTCTTCTTCCTTTGTCCTGCCGCTTCCAGCCTGGGCAGCCTGACATAGAGCCCGTGGGGGCTGCTCCTGCCCTGAGAGAAGTCATAGTGTTCTCACCCTGTGTATACTTCTTCCCCAGACTGGTATCACCGTAGCTTAACCCCAGAGGAAGCCTGGTGTCTGGGCAAAAATCTCACTTCTCGTTTTTTTCCTGGTAACTTGGCTCTCCCCGCGCCTCCCCCAAGCAGAGCTGGGATCATGGACTTTGCCCATCCACCCCACCATCCCACTGTTTTTTTCCTGGAAGTGCCAAAGCATCTCTCTGTGCCGAACCTGCTCATCAGTAATTCTTGATGGATTGTCATTCCTTCTGGCAAACTGAAATTACAAAAACACAAAAGTCTCAAAATAGATGTAACCAGACTCCTCAGACTTAATAAAGACCACATGTGCTCACACTCGGGATTGAGTTTGTTCTGTTTGGTAAGCGGTACTTCTTCCACTCTCTGGCCCTTCCCTGCCTCCTTCTTTTCTGCACATGGAGACTGACAGAGCTTCTCCCATGATTCATCCTGTGTAGTTAGGCTGCATCTTTTTTGATCCTGGCCACCCTGTTCTGATTGTTTACGCTGTTTAAAGAACTGTCTATGCAGATGTTATTTTGTTTGCCAAAGTTGTTAACAGTAGGGTCTGTTCTGGTTGACATTTCTTAGAGAGCTGTGGTCTTTCTCCAGTGTGTGCATGTGCACATAGTGGGTTTTTGCCATTCAGCATTTTACTTCTTGGTGAAAAGTGGTGCAGGCCAGTAGCATGCTTTTATTGGGCTCTCAATGTGTGCCTGGCACTGTGCGCAGCTAAGTGTTTTAGCTCATTTAATCCTCAAAATCACCTTAATTCATGGGTACTTTCATCACCATCATCCCATTTTCCCATTAAGGAACTCAAAGCACAGAGACGTTGAGCTGCATGCCCAAGGTGCTGTGTATAGTGATCTGGATTCTAAATCCAGGCAGTTAGTCTGCAGAACCCTGCTCCCAGATCTATACTGCTGCTCTTAAATTGCTAACCCAAGTGGTCATGCAAGGATTGATTTAGCCTCTGACTGAGAAGCCATAGAAGAGTCATGGCTCTGGCTTAACAGTGATGTCTTTATTTGAGAGATGGTGCAGAGTTCTGACTTCATTACTTCCCTTGACACCTTACATTAACAAGTAAACTTTCCCTGATATATTCCTGCCTAGTTTCCTCAAGAGAGGGTTTATTTGGGTCTAGAACAGTGCTATCCGATTCAGGAACCACCAGCCTCACATAGCTATGAAGCTTCGAAATGTGGCTGGTTTAACTAAAGAGCAGACATTTTCATTTCATTTCACTTTTAATTAAATTTTGAAACAGGTAAACTATGTTTGAAACAACTTGGGTATGTGAAGCTGCCCTATTTCAACTGGATCTTTTGTGACATTTAAACATAAGTATATCTGATGAAAGTTTAGTATCTGGGTTGGAATATGTTCTAAGTATAAAATATACTCAGGGTTTGAAAACAAAGTTTGGATTCTTTTTCATATTGTATCATTAATAGCTTTTATATTGGTTACATATTTAAATAATATGTCTTACTTAAACCAACATGTCTAAAATGTTGTTATTAAAATTGATTTCACTTCCTTTTTACTTTTTGATGTGGATACTGGTAAATTCAGTTCTCTATGTGGCTCACCTTATAATTCTGCTTCGCAGTGCTCTTTTGAATCATAGATGTGAATGTTCCCCTATAGAATAATACTTTTGCTAAAGTGAGTGCTTGAAAGATGGTGAATGGGTAATTTGCTGGTGGCAGCTGCCTGTGACAGTTGATTCAGTGGGGAGAGCTAATGTAACATGATGACTTTGTTGAAGTTGGTAACTTATTTAGGGTACAAATGCAATAATAATGATATACAATAAGCTGGGCATCACATTCACAATGCTTTTGGCCTTTGAATAAATTACCACTTGGAATATCATGTGATCAGATGAAGGTGGCGAAAATGACATGAGTCAGTTACTCTTTCAGTCGAGAGGAGTTCTCCATTTCTGTTGAATTTCACTGTAGCACTGATTTGTTTTTCTTTCCCTTTGGCCAGACTTGACAATTAAATGTATGACGCTCTCATGGCCAGCCTCTTCTGCCTGCTCCAGCCTTCTCCCCTGCTGTTCACCAATTCTGTTCACCTACACACATGCCATTTCAGACCTGCTGTTGTGTGGGACACCTAAGAGGCAGGCAGCATCTCTGGAATCAAAATTGAGTGTGTTGCCTTGGGAAGCCCCACTCCCTAAGTGATGGCACAGAGCTGCCTCTCCACCTCTCCTCCATTCCCGTCAACGCTGGCTACTCTTCTCTAGCGTCTTGGTCAGTGTTTCTTTTGCCGCATGCCCTCTAAATGTTTGCATGCCTGGTCTATGCTCTTCTCCCCCAGTTCATGTCTCTCTTTCTCCACCATTCCTGAGCTTTCCTCTGCGCTCTCACGGCCTCAGCTTCTCTTGCCTGGGTTCTGAGTAGCTAGTCTAACTGGAAAGAAGTGCTGAACTTCATGTGTCCTTGTACTCTTCTTGAAGGGACCAGTAGTTTCAAATTCTGTGGTTAATTGATCATGCAATTTACAGTCAGAAAATACATGTTCTAATTTTTCTTACTACTTTTTTCTCATAATCTTTTATTTTTCCTTTTAATGTCTCAGTCCTTGAGTTTCTTCCATTGTAAAATGGGAGCAGTATAAGCACCCAGAGAATTTCCGAGAGCAGCATAGCATCGTCCTGGAGAACCGCAGTGAATCTGTGATGCACTATGCTTGGCTCTGTGCTGAATTACAGATGAGTTACCTGCTGTTGGATTTCAAACAGTACATTAAACGGAGGCACTGGATTTGCTGAGTTTATTCCCATGAAAGTTTTTTGAAAATGAATGTCTTAATTTGTCTATTTCTTTCCTCTTTTCTACCCTTATGCTTGCTTTGTGTCTACATTATTGCTTTAAAATATTCAAATAACTTGAATAACTCTTAGCATTAAGGATAACCTTTTCCATCCTTTCTTGTAGAGGATGAAGATGACTATTTGAGAGGTAGGTGGTGTCTGAGGCTAAATAATGTAGTGTGTAGGGCATATACTTGGAAAGTGAAGGCATGGATTTGGTTTTCATTTTTGCCTATTGAGTCATGGTATTAATTGAGCATGTTCCTTAATTTGATATCATGTATATCTCCCTTAGAACAGGTCTGTTATGTTGTAATTCGTCAATAAACATTCAGTTCAGTTCACTTGCTCACTCGTGTCCGACTCTTTGCGACCCCATGAATCGCAGCACGCCAGGCCTCCCTGTCCATCACCATCTCCCGGAGTTCACTCAGACTCATGTTCATCAAGTCCGTGATGCCATCCAGCCATCTCATCCTCTGCCATCCCCTTCTCCTCCTGCCCCCAATCCCTCCCAGCATCAGAGTCTTTTCCAATGAGTCAACTCTTCACATGAGGTGGCCAAAGTACTGGAGTTTCAGCTTCAGCATCATTCCTTCCAAAGAAATCCCAGGGTTGATCTCCTTCCAGAATGGACTGGTTGGATCTCCTCGCAGTCCAAGGGACTCTCAAGAGTCTTCTCCAACACCACGGTTCAAAAGCATCAATTCTTCGGCGCTCAGCCTTCTTCACAGTCCAACTCTCACATCCATACATGACCACAGGAAAAACCATAGCCTTGACTAGACGGACCTTTGTTGGCAAAGTAATGTCTCTGCTTTTGAATATACTATCTAGGTTGGTCATAACTTTTCTTCCAAGGAGTAAGCGTTTTTAATTTCATGGCTGCAGTCACCATCTGCAGTGATTTTGGACCTGAAAAATAAAGTCTGACACTGTTTCCACTGTTTCCCCATCTATTTCCCATGAAGTGATGGGACTAGATGCCATGATCTTCGTTTTCTGAATGCTGAGCTTTAAGCCAACTTTTTCACTCTCCTCTTTCACTTTCATCCAGAGGCTTTTTAGTTCCTCTTCACTTTCTGCCATAAGGGTGGTGTCATCTGCATATCTGAGGTGATTGACATTTCTCCTGGCAGTCTTGATTCCAGCTTGTGTTTATTCCAGTCCAGCGTTTCTCATGATGTCCTTTGCATAGAAGTTAAATAAGCAGGGTGACAATATACAGCCTTGACGTCCTCCTTTTCCTATTTGGAACCAGTCTGTTGTTCCATGCCCAGTTCTAACTGTTGCTTCCTGACTTGCATACAGATTTCTCAAGAGGCAGGTCAGGTGGTCTGGTATTCCCATCTCTCTCAGAATTTTCCACAGTTTATTGTGATCCACACAGTCCAAGGCTTTGGCATAGTCAATAAAGCAGAAATAGATGTTTTCCTGGAACTCTCTTGCTTTTTCCATGATCCAGAGGATGTTGGCAATTTGATCTCTGGTTCCTCTGCCTTTTCTAAAATCAGCTTGAACATCAGGGAGTTCACAGTTCACGTACTGCTGAAGCCTGGCTTGGAGAATTTTGAGCATTACTTTACTAGTGTGTGAGATGAGTGCAATTGTGTGGTAGTTTGAGCATTCTTTGGCATTGCCTTTCTTTGGGATTGGAATGAAAATGGACCTTTTCCAGTCCTGTGGCCACTGCTGAGTTTTCCAAATTTGCTGGCATATTGAGTGCAGCACTTTCACAGCATCATCTTTCAGGATTTGAAATAACTCAACTGGAATTCCACCACCTCCACTAGCTTTGTTCGTAGTGATGCTTTCTAAGGCCCACTTGACTTCACATTCCAAGATGTCTGGCTCTAGATTAGTGATCACATCATCATGGCAATAAACATTAGCCATTATTATTGGCTGTTTTCTTATTTGAGGACTTAGATGTCAGTATTTAAAAGATTGTTGTCTATGACTTGTCAATCTTAGTTGATAACTAGGACATTTATTTTAGGTCTTAAGCAGAGGAAAAACTGGTAAAGATGGAAATACTATCTATAAAGAAGATTGAAATTTTCTCTTTTCCTAGTTTAGAAACTATAAATAATACCGTATAATGAAAAAATACCCATCAACCAGTTTTCCTCCTAGGGCCATAATGAATGCATAGTTCTACCAATCCAGGTTTTTATAATACAGTCTTCTCACAATGCCACTTCTAGATTGCCTTTGCAAGCTTAATTCCAGATTTATATGAAGGATTTGAATTGTATTATGGAATTAGTGATTTTAGTGGTCATATATAGTTCCAGAAAGGAGTGAATTTTCTGGTTATCACGTGAATTGGAGACCCAAGTTAGCTAATTTGACATTGAGTTAGAGAAACTGTAAGGTATACAATTCTCGTTTGAAAGTGGGAACAGAGCAGGAACTTCAGAGCTGCATGTTCTTTTAATGAAGGCTGTTAATGTAATTGTTTTTTCAAAGTGGAGGATTGGCTTCCTACTAACAGTTAGCTGGTCTTGTCCTTGATTTCTCATAGTATGACCAAACCCTGTTCTGTGGAAGTGTTAGAGAATGTTTGGCTTCACATAAGAGACCTCCCTTTCATGTTTAAAGAGGCAAAGAATGTAACTAAGTTGTTCGAAAGATTTAATTTCCCAAGCTGTGCCATTAAAATAAAAGAAAAAGAAAAGAAAAAAGAGACAGCATGCAGAGAAGTCCTGGAGGCTGTTGTCTTAGTTTTATCTGAGCCGGCCTTTCATTTTTGCCCTTTGTACCATTTGAACATCCGAGGGATCTGAGTCTAACTCCCTTGGCAATTTAGGGACCACATTCTGCCTTTGGGAAAATGCAGTTACAAATCATGTTCTTCACTAAACAAAGTGAGGCTGTTCAGCCCCTCATTTTGATCCTCTGAGGAGTGAGAGGCTGTTTACATTGAGCAAGTAAGATATATTTATTCTTCTTGACAAAGAAAGGCAAATTATTTACCAGAAAGCTCTTTAGTTTCCTGTACCTGGCACTTGCCTGCAGGGTGCCTTAAAAAAGCTAGGGACCAAAAATAAGCAAAAGAATGAGCTCTCAGTACAGTCCACGTCGGGGTGTGGGGTCGGCGCTGGGGTCCGAAGCCGCCCTGCTCCAGAGCTGGAGCCAACATTTGTTTCCTTGTGGTTAGATTTAGAAACTTTTAACCCTGCCTTCTCACACTCCCTGAAATTTATAAATAGGAACCTTTTCTTATGCAGGATCACTTGGAGGCCAGTTATTAGCTAGTTTGAGGTTCCAGATGATGATATTTTGGAAAACAATATTCTGTTTATGACATCATCAAGGCCTTTCTTTGAGACAGGATGAGACACATCTTGGCGTGTGTCTTATAACTCTGCAGTTCTCGAACTTAGCTGCATAATAGGTGCCCTCTGGGGAGCTTTTGAAATTGGCGAATACCAGGCTGAACTCTGTGCTGAACCCATGTTGACTGAATCACAGCCTCAGGAGTGGGACCCGGGCACTGAGATTTCTGAAAGTGCCCCAGAGGACTCCAGAGCACAGCCAAATCTGAGAACAGGTCATCAGACCTGCTCTCATCTAGACTGGGTTGTGCACTACCCACTGGAAGAAAGATGAATTTCCTTTCAAACACAAAGTGATAGTATAATATCGACAGTCTTTTGATAATACGGTCTGGCTAAGTGATTTCATCACTCTGATCAGCCTGGCCTTTTGATGTTCCAGTAGTGGAGGCTTTATGAATCAGACATATTTATTGAAATAGAAACCACCCAGTGGTGTCCTGAAATGTCTTCAGGTATCTGGTTTAGTATCTTCTGTTCAGTCGCTAAGCCGTGTCTTGACTCTCTGTGACCCCGTGGACTGCAGAGCACTGGCTTCCCTGTCTCCCAGAGTTAGCTCCAACTCATGTCCATTGAGTCAGTAATGCCATCCATCATTAGTATCTTCTAATTCCTGATGATAGAAAATCAACAGGCTCTTAATGTCCAGTTAGTGCATGTGAAACCGGTTCCATCACCTGTATCTCAATTTATGCTCTTTTTTATAGGTCCACATCTCTATATTGGTACATGTTTTGGATTAAAAGCTTCAGGAAGGTTTTTCTTTTACAGTAATGCATTGGTGGGCAGAGCCTGGCCAAACTGAGATCGCCTGGCAGTCACCCTGACCTCAGCTAAAGTTGGGCTACCTACAGCCTTGACTTGTCTAACTTAGTGTGTTCATTGTTTCTGCTACTGTTTTGTCTACTGTTTTAACCCAGGCACCACTGTGAGGATTAAAGATGACCTCACGCTGTTTGTTACTTTACTAAATTCTGAAAGAATTGTGAATTCTGGAATTACTTTTGACTCAGGGAAGGGATTGTGGACATGCTGTGTCATGATTATGCCATTCCTAGAGTCCCTTTTGTAGTCACATGCTTTGCTTATGCATTCTAACTCTGCTACTGATCATGTAACTTAGGGCAAGTTGCTTGACCTTTCTGAGCCTCGGTTTCCCGTCTATAAAGAGGTGCAAATGATGGTATCTGTTTTTAGGGCGATTGTGAAAATGAAGAGGAATAATGTACATAGAGTTTTAAAAACAGATGTTCAAGGAAGTTGAAAATACTGCAGGTTCTCCCTTGGGGAACTGTGATGGCCTGTGGCAGAGCCGCCTTCTTGATGTGGGTCCACTGTGTGTTGTCGTGAGACCAAGTGAAGCATTTTTTCCCCAAGCTCTTCATCAAGATTGGGCTTCCCTTGTGGCTCAGCTAGTAAAGAATCCACCTGCAATGCTGGAGACTTGGGTTCGATCCCTGGGTTGGGAATATTCCCTGCAGAAAGGAAAGGCTACCCACTCCAGTATCCTAGCCTGGAGAATTCCGTGGACTGTATAGTCCATGGGCTCCCAGAGAGTCTGACACAACTGAGCGACTTTTACTTGCTTTCGCTTCATCAAGATTGGGTCCTGGATTCTGTGTAGTAGGTAGTTGGTCGTGGATCTTATGACTTGTATAGGAAAGAAATATAGAATAAAAGAACTTATGCCTTGCATAAAGTCAAGGTGATTTTTGTGTGTGATTTTTTTTTAATGCCTATACATTTGTATATGTGTGCCTTGAGTCACTGCCCTTCAGTTATGGGAATGGCACACAGAGGATCCAGGAGTCCCCCAAATACTGTTTATGGTCTGCTTGTTGATAATTGACTGAGGTGTCTAATATACAGTACTCACGTGGTGGTTCAGAGAAATGAGAAAAATTGTGGGGATGTTATGAGTCAGAGTTCCTTGGGCTTACAATATCCAAAAAAAATCAGGGCCAAAGATTGCATTTTGTTTCTGTCTGAATAGTTGCTTTCGCTCTTTATTTCATACTGTGTGTGCAGACCAAGCATTGAAAGGTCTCCATAGAAAATATTGACATTACTTCTCTGTTAGGAAACTCTTAGTGTAAGAAAGGCACATACTGAATTTCTTGGACCATGAATATTTGTGGATTTTATCCCATTTGGGATTTTCTGCCCCTCAGGAGTTTGTTTCATCAGAGGCCAAATTTACTTAAAACCAAACCAAGAAACTGTCTTGCTCTTGTCTCATCTTGCTTTCCTAAGCAGAATGTCATCTCGTGGTCATGCCCTGTGCCTCTCCATTCCGACATCAGGAAAGGCCCTTGGCTCTGTGACTCACAATTGTTGTTTTTTTTTTTATCTGAATCTTGGTTGAAGAGTTGTAATTCTCAATGCAAAGCATTTTAATTAAATGGAAAATGAGCTTAAGTAATTTGATATAAATAAGATGCAGTCAGCACTTATTTCAAATGCATGTGTAGGCTGAGCTTTGTTGATGAACGCTAATGACCGTTAGTTCGGTCTGAGTCAAACTATATATTATTAGCTGTGAAGCTTTTACTTTTCAGTGCTTGATCTGAAGGCCTGAAAGCGGAGGAAACCAGTCACATAGCCATTTGAGGGGGTGTTACTGTTGTCTTACGTGTATCATTGAGTTGATTGCAAGGATTTTTATCTTTTTTGGAGGCTACATCCCTAAAGCTTACTGTCTATGGGCAGATGATTTAATCTTTTGAAATCTATTTGCTTATCTGTAAAATGAAGAAAACTGTATGTAAATAACTCACCTTTAATAATTATGTGAAGATGAATAATCTAAATCATTTTCAAAAATTGGTAACTGCTATTCAAATGTAAAATGTATGGTGGTAGAGTACTAGAATTTGTGAGTTAGGATCTGTATCTGATTCATCATTGCCTCCATATATAGCTATATGCCTTGTAACTGTTGAATAGATTCTGGGATGTTAGTTTGCCTCTGAATGACTTTGAAAGCTGTTAGTATTTTTTCTTTTTAATTTTTAGACGTGAATATTGAGAGGATGAGGATAGATATTCAGCCTCTTAGACTGAAACTGAAAATAGGCTCAATCTTAGATTTAACATCATGGGTGATTATACATTTTTAGTAAGGCCAGCTATCTGTTGAGTGGGGTGCCTGCCATATCATGGTTTTCAGGGTTGGAGTAGTCCCTTTTATGAACACAATGACAATTCATTTCAAAGTTTCTGCCTTAAATGGTATCCTAAGGAGCCTGTGAATGATGGCATGACTTCCTTTCAGAGAGTCTTTGGTGGCAGCTGGTTGAAATACCCAAGCTTGCACCATTCTAGGAATGACTGTCCTTAAAGGATCAGCTATCTTTACTCTTTGGTGATATATTTTTATTAGCCATTTGTGTTTGTTTTCTATATATTTTCCCATAAAACTATTCCCAACATTTTATAGATGAGGGATGGACTTTGGCTTGCACAAAGGTCATCCAGACTCTAAGAATTCTCTACTAGAGACCAAAGATCCTGCCAGAAGTTAGTGTCTGATAGATGTTTATGGGGTTTTTAAGAAATAATAACTGTGCTGACGGTGAAATCCTTACCTCTAAGCAATAAGAGCTCATGGGAGGAGATCTGGGCTGAGAGGTGAGTCCCTTGTCTAATTTGGAGGCAGGATTTCTTATCTGGGAAGTTGCATTGATCATCTGGATCTTGACCTTTCGCAGTCTTCAGACATCAGAATTATAAACACTGTTTAGTTCCCAAAACATGGAAATACCCCTGGTTAGACACAAAAAGTATGGGAATGTTTAAGTTTTCTGAAAAGATAGGGCAAAGTAGCTTGATAACCCTCCCTAGCCAGAAAGTTGGTCATATTGATCCTGCACAATTAAGAAAAATACTTCACTGCCTTGGTTAACAGGGAATATAGGCTGATTGTGAGCTCCTTAAAGCCACAAAAACTTACTAGAGAAAAGTCTACGCATCATTAGCTTTCTCTTGTGGAACTGAAATTTTCCTTAGTAAATTCTGAGATGGCTGGGAGCTAAAGGAATACCTGTGTGAACCAGGAAAGTCTCTTCATCATCTGTAAAATGAGGCGTGGGGGTTAGATGGCCTTTGAGGAATCTTCAACTATGGTGTCCAGATTCTGCTCTTGGGCTACCCACCTTGTCTCAAATTTGGGTTTTGATTCTTTGAGTCCTTTCAATTTTGCTTCCTGTTGGTCTGAGATCATGACAAATCAGGGTCTGAAAAAAAAAAAAGGTAAATAAGATGAGTCTTGAGCAGATTGTTGATTGATTTAGGTTTTTGGAGCCTCTCAGATCCTGGTCATTCCCAAATAGATGGAGTTCTTTCACACATTTCTTTTTAAAGGCAGAAGGAAGCAGAAGATGGACACTGAGTATAGGTTGGACAATAACAATATAAAAATGACTTGTATCCTTTATAATTATGGTCTGACATGTTTCCAGTAAAGGTGTCTTTGGTTAAATGAAGTGATGCATGGTGTATATATATTCACAAACTATATACATGTAAACATAGCAGGTTCTAAATTTAATGCCACATTGTTGCTTCATATGACTTGTAATTTTTACTGATTCAGCAGTCTGCTACACCAAACCTCAGGAAAATTGAGCCCTTGGATAAACTGGTCTAAACACTATTGATAATTTATAACTGGTGGTTAAAAAATTAAAATGGAAACTTGGATTCCCAAATTAAAACTTATACAGAGCCACAGTGTATAAACTAGTGAAAAGCAAAACAGTTCTACTTTGCTAGGCTCCTTTAGTGCCTTCAGGGACCTTGGGGACCGAGGTTACATTGTCTGAAAAACCTGATGGAAATATCTCAGTTATCACTGTACATAGGTAAAATACACCAAAGAACAGAATTACAGAACATCATTCCAGTGTTGTGGTGGTGAAGTGTTAGTAAGAACTAGTTCTTTACGTTGAAAATCATATGCGTTTAACATCAAGTGTTGGAACAAATATTCGTGATATAAAGACATGTAGATGAGAGCTAAGTTTCAGGAAGCTTTATTGCTTTGTATTTACTGATAGAATTATCATAAAGACAGACAAGCTTTACTAAAAAGATTATGTGGACCAAGTAGAAAGACCAGATTCGTTTGTGGCCTGGTGAATTTTAAAGCAGATACAGCAATAGAAACTATCAACCTGAATATAAGGCAATCCTCAAACAAGGCAATATCCTATTTTCTCGAGAGAGATCCCAAGTTTTGAGTTTGAATATCTAACTTTCTCAGAATGTAGATGAAATAATGGAAAATATATTAAGGATTAGGCTCCCCGCGGTGGCTTCGTGGTAAAGAATCCACCTGCCAGTGCAAGGAGACATGGGTTCAATTTTGGGGTCTGAAATATGACCTGGAGGAGGAAATGGCAACTCCTCCTCCTCCTCCTCCCAATGGTAGTCTTGCCTGGAGAATGCTATAGGCAGAGAGCCTGGCAGGCTACAGTCTGTAGGGTTGCAGAGAGTCGGACGTGACTGAGCAACGGTCCACGGGCGCAGGCACACGCAGTCTTAGGGTTAGTTACACCTAAAATATGATAAATTTAGAAAATCTGCATTTCTCATTCTGTTTTCGTGAGCCTGTTCTGTTTAAGCTGTTTCATCATACATGCTTCAGCAACAGTTTCTTCACTGGTACCACTCTTGGGGTCTCCCATAGTTTCAGAGCTCCTCATCCTCATTGCCACCTTACTTTAAAAAAATACAGCATTTTTAGAGTCTGTGTGGTGGTGTCAGTTTTGCACCAACCCTCATTTTTTTTTTTTTTTTTTTTTGGTTTGTTTTATAAGTGGCAGATTTATGGATCATGGATGCTGTAGATTAGATTATTTTCATGTCTCACTTTCCTCCTCTGCTATGTGACTTACATTACATGAGAGTATTTTTCCTGCTTTATTGATGTTGAACTTGGACTGTAACCTATTTGGCCAATGAAATATAAATGAATGATGCAATCAGATGGCTTAAATAGGGATGCCTTAAGTGTAATAGGGCTGTGGTGCTTCTGTGATTGCCATGAGAAAAATATGCTCTAGCTAGCTACTGCCTCTTCAACTTGGATCCCACAATAAGGCACAGGTTAGGTGGTGTAGCTGACCCTGAGCAGACGGACTCAAATCTTGACGATGCATCAGACTACAACTACCTGTTGGCCTAGCAGATCTAATCTAACTGCTACAACTCATAAGTCTAATAATATTCCCCTTTTGTTCGAATTAGAGTTAGGAGTTGCATCCAAGATAGTTTACTTAGATAATTTGTATATCAAAAATAACTTTGGGAATGTTGACCCTATCTTGTTGTTCATGCACTCAGTCGTGTGTCATTCTTTGTAACCCCATGGACTGCAGCACTCCAGGCTTCTCTGTCCTTCACTGTCTTTTGGAGTTTGCTGAAACTCATGTCCATCCAGTCGGTGATGCCATCCAACCATGTCATCCTCTGTTGTCCCCTTCTCCTCCTGACTTCAGTCTTTTCTAGCACCAGTGTCTTTTCCAGTGAGTTGGCTCTTCACTTCAGGCCAAAGTATTGGAACTTCAGCATCAGTTCTTCCAAAGAATATTTGGGTTTGATTTCCTTTAGGATTGACTGGTTTGAACTCTTGCAGTCCAAGGGACTGTTAAGGGTCTTCTGACTATTTACAAAGGGTTAATTGGAATATGCAGTGACCTAGGATTCATTATAATTGGCATTTTCAAGAAAACTCCATACAGCAAAACCAAATATATGCATTAAAAATATTGCCAGATTTGAGTGCACTTTTGCTTTTCCAGTGAGACCTCTAAATGGTCTGGAATAAGAGCCTGGTGTTTCCCTCCTGGATAACTTACTTTTGAGCATCAGTTCAGTTCAGTCGCTCAGTCATGTCCAACTCTTTGCAACCCCATGAATCGCAGCACGCCAGGCCTCCCTGTCCATCACCAACTCCCAGAGTTCACTCAGACTCACGTCCATTGCGTCGGTGATGCCATCCAGCTATCTCATCCTCTGTCGTCCCCTTCTCTTCCTGCCCCCAATCCCTCCCAGCATCAGAGTCTTTTCCAGTGAGTCAACTCTTTGCATGAGGTGGTCAAAGTACTAGAGTTTCAGCTTCAGCATCATTCCCTCTAAAGAAATCCCAGGGCTGATCTCCTTTAGAATGGACTGGTTGGATCTCCTCGCAGTCCAAGGGACTCTCAAGAGTCTTCTCCAACACCACAGTTCAAAAGCATCAATTCTTCGGCACTCAGCCTTCTTCACAGTCCAACTCTCACATCCATACATGACCACTGGAAAAACCATAGCCTTGACTAGATGGACCTTGTTGGCAAAGTAATGTCTCTGCTTTTCAATATGCTATCTAGGTTGGTCATAACTTTTCTTCCAATGAGTAAGTGTCTTTTTGAGCATAGTAGAAACAAAATTTTGGCTTTTGTGTGTCTGTACACACTTATTAAATTTTGTAAAATACATGCACACAGGAATGGACTTCTCCAGGGGTTCAGTAGTAATAAATCCACGTGCCAAGTAGGAGATGCGAGTTCTATCCCTTGGTCGGGAAGATACTCTGGAGAAGGAAATGGCAATCCACTCCAGTATTCTGCCTAGAGAATCTCATGGACTGAGGAGCCTGGCAGGCTACAGTCCACGCGGTCACAAAAAGTCAGATACAATTGAGCAACTTGACAAAGATAGCAATACACAGCAACATCTCTCATATCTGTTAGCAGGTTTTAAACATGATGTATGTGTTTCTGTATAGCCAGTCAGCCTCTGTGTGGGTGTTTAAATAAATTTATTGTAGATACTTGTTTATTGCTCTCTAAAGAAAATACTACCTGTATAAGAAATTCAGGTTTATGTTTTTAAAAATTATTTTTCAGTAGGAGAGTTCTAGATAAAATATCTCTATCTGCTGCTTATCAGCAGGTTTTTACTTAAGGTTTAAATCCCCCAAGGGATAACTTAATTGAGAAAAAAACAGTTTATGCTGTATTTTCTTAAAATATTTAATTGACCAAATTTTAACACTTCCCCTCCTTCATAATCATCCATTTCCTTTCAGATGATGCCTCTGACTGATATAGCACTTTCAACAGCCAAAAAGCAAGATATTGACTTTGTTAAAAGAAATAGTATTTCTTTTTGCCCTGGTTCCATATGCATTGCAAGTGAGGAGCTTTAAGAAAAGAATCTCACCTTCCACAGAGATTCTGCTTTAATTGTTAGGGCAGAGCCTAGGTATCCATACTTTTTAATGAAACTTCTCAGGTGACCCTAATTTGTAGATGCAGCCTACCTGCATACTGATACTAAACTAAGCAATTCAGGTTAGAAGCTTGTGTTACATGTAGGACTGTTCAGTTATATCATCTCTGTTGTTCAGATCAACCTGATAATTGATAGATCTTCTAGGAAATTAACATCCTGTCAAAAAAATTTTATTTATATCCTGTTTTCAGTTTACTGCTTTTGGACCATTCTTGGTAGACTGATAGAGAAAACTTAGTTGCATAAGTAAACCCATAATGCTCGCCTGGGGATTCACTGCCTTCCTTTATGACTCCATTCAGGCATTTGGGTGATTCTCAGAGTTGCCTCTTAAATCACACTGCCTCGGCCAGCTTTACACAAACTCATTTCAATTGTGAACTCTCCTTCACCATGGAGAGGAGCCCAGTGGATTTGCTCAGGTGACCTTGGCTACACTGAGCACAGTAGAGCCTTGTTAAGGACGCAGGAGGCAGCATTCTTACCTTTCTCTGCGAGATCTTAGGTAAATAGTCAATGACAAGTCCCTGTGAAAGTCTCAAATACCTAAATGAACACTATGCTTTAAAAGAAAGAACAAAGCCTTAGCATGCATGCCTTAAAAAAAAAAAAAAACAAAGCAACAACAACTTAAATCTACAGAACTGGAACTGTGTATTGTCTTTAAAAAAAAAAAACTTTTTTTTTAGGAGAGGACAGGATTTTCTTTTCCTTCAGTTGATGTTAATTTTCTAGATACAGCCTAATTGCATGTACATGGATTCCTTTCCATTCATATCTTGAGGCAGCATATTTGTTCCACAAATAGCAGGACTCATACTGAACAGTATGTGATAATGTGATGCATTGAGTCTTACTCATTCTTGTTCTCTGGTACTCATCAGCCTGAGGGGAAGTTTATGATCATGTTTTCCACTTTATAGCTTTAAAAATGTTGATTTTTGTCTTTAAAAGTTGTTTTAAATTGACTTACTGTTGATTTATGGGCTTCCCTGCTGGCTACAATGTTGTGTTAATTTCTGCTGTATAGCAAAATGATTCAGTTATACACATATATACATTCTTAAAAAAATTTTTTTCCATTATGATTTATCACAGGATTTTGAATGGAACTTGTTTATTCATATATATATATATATATAATCAATAGTAGCTTGCACCTGTTAACCCTAGACTCCCAATCCATCCCTCCCCAACCCCCCCACCCCAAACCTGGCAAAGACAAATCTGTTTTCCATGTCTGTGAGTTGATTTGTGTTTCATAGATAGGTTAATTTGTGTTATATTTTAGATTCCACACAGAAGTGGTATCATATGGTATTTGTCTTTCTGATTCACTTAGTACAATAATTTCTAGATCCACCCATGCATGCTAAGTTGTTTCAGTCATGTCCAGCTCTTTGCAACCCCATGGAGCATAGCCCACCAGACTTCACTGTCCATAGGATTCTCCAGGCAAGAATGCTGGAGTGGGTCACCATTTCCTTCTCCAGGTAATCTTTCTGACCCAGGGACCGGACCTGGATCTCTTGCATCTCTTGCATTGGTAGGTGAGTTCGTTGCCACTGGCACCACCTGGTAGATCCATCTATGCTGCTGCAAGTAGTATTAGTTCATGCCTTTTCATGGCTGAGTAGTAATCCATTGTCGATGTGCTCCATATCTTTATCTGTTCATCTGTCGATGGACATGTAGTGCTGCTGTGAACACAGGGATGCGTTTGTGTTTTTGAATGACAGTTTTGTCTGGATATATGCCCAGGAGTGGGATTGCTGGATCATATGGCAGCTATACGTTTAGTTTTTGAGGACCTTCCATACTGTCCTCCATTGTGACTGCACCAGTTGGCATTCCCACCAACAGTGCAGGAGGGTTCCATTTTCTCTACACCCTCTCTGGCATTATTATTTATAAACTTTTTGATGGTGGCCATTCTGACAGGACTGAGGTCATACCTCATGGTAGTTTCGGTTTGCATTTCTGCACTAATTAGTGACGTTCAGCATCTTTCCATGTGCCCATTGGCCATCTGTATGTCATCTCTGAAGAAATGTCTGTGTTCATTTTCATAAGACTGGCTTTGATGGGTTTTGTGTATGAGACCATGTGATAAAAGGAGTATAGATTCTTAACCTAGACATTTTGATTTTAATTCTGGCTTAATAGCTGAATGACTTATTTTTTAAGAAAACTTTTCTATGCTGTTGGCTGTATGCAAGGAGATCAAACCAGTCATTCCTAAAGGCAATCAGTCTTGAGAATTCATTGGAAGGACTGATGCTCCAATACTTTGGCCAACTGATGTGAAGAACTGACTCTTTTGAAAAGACCCTGATGTTGGGAAAGATTGAAGACAGGAGGGGAAGGGGACGACGGAGAATGAGATGGTTGGATGGCGTCACTGACTCAATGGGCATGAGTCTGAGCAAGCTCTGGGAGTTGGTGATGGACAGGGAAGCTTGGTGTTCTGCAGTCCATGGGGTCGCAAAAAATCAGACATTACTGAGTGACTGAACTGAACTAATTTTCTTCATTTCTACAAAATGGAGATAATTGTACTTGCCTACTCCATAGGGTAGTAGTGACAATTCCATCTCTTTCAAAGCCTCTGAATGTTTCTGGCATCCTGTAAATGCTGACTGCTGCTGCGCCCACCGTCATAACTGGTGCAGCTGCTGCTGCTTTTCCTGGTAGTGTCCCAGTTATTACTCTTTTATAGTCTTTGAAAACACCAAGTAAACCGAGGTCGGGCTTTCCTGATGGCTTGGTGGTAAAGAATCCACCTGTCAATGCAGGACATGTGAGTTCAGTCCCTGGGTCATGAAGATCCCCTGGAGAATGAAATGGCAACCCATTCCACTATTCTTACCTGGGAAGTCCCATGGATAGAGGAGCCTGGTGGGTTATAGTCCATGGGGTTGCAAGAGAGTCAGACACGACTTAACAGCTCAACAAAACAAAACTGAGGTCATTGATGAATTATTAAGAAAAAGAATTAACTGTCTTTCTCTAGGTCATCTTCTGTGAGTTTTTTCATGTGGTCTTCTGTTTCATGGGGCTTCCTAGGTGGCTCAGTGGTAAAGAATCCTCCTACCAATGCAGGAGACATGGATTTGATCCCTGCGTTGGGAAGTTCCCCTGGAGAAGGAAATGACAATCCACTTTAGTACTCTTACCTGGGAAAATCCCATGGTCAAAGGAGCCTGGCGGGCTATAGCCTGTGGGGTCGCAAAGAGTCTGACACAGCTGAGTACAGTGCCCTCTGTTTCATGAGTTAAAACATCTCTCCTTGGTTGCAGGCTCACTGAGGCTAAGAATCTTTCATTCTATTTGAAAAAAATGAATGAAAAAAGAGATCCATCTCTTTTTGTCAGGGGATGCAAAATTTTTGTGTATCAGCTGTGTTTGAGTATATGAGGCTATTAAAATAAATCTTCTGGTATAATCCTATAGTAATAGGAATTCCGTAAAGATTACGACACATTAATTTTAAAAAGAAATACTTAGAATAACATCTTGGTGTGGCTGAAAACTGAAAGCTTAATTCTCCAAGGTCATGTCTGTGTCATTGTAGTCACTGACTGGAAAGTCATAGTTTCCTTTAACCAGAGGAATGTGCTGAAACAGTAGTAGGTATTGGTTAAAATTAGAATCAACTATTTCCATAACCAGAACGACAGACATGTTTTAAAAAAAAAAAAAAAAGAAAAGAAAGTGACAAGTCTACTAGTTTTTGCCTGTGGGTTCAAGAAGTTTTCAACCCAGTTCAGCTAACTACATTTGGATTCTGTCCATGAACTTGGCACATGATGTGTATGGCAGACTTCCTAAACCTAGTCATGGAAGCTCAGAACTCTTCCCAGGGACCAGCCCTTAGGAGTTGTCATCAGGAGCTGAACAGCAGACCGCCAGGCTGACCACGGTCCTCTGCTCTCTCACTTGTGCCCCTCCCTCCTACACTGAGCCCCAGGGAAGGATTCCACATGGACATTATTTGCATTTAATAGCTCATTACTGTGTCCATGCTCTGCTTCACCAGCAGAGAGCTTGCCAAGGCTCCAGCGCTGTGGCTGTGCACATGTGTTTCTAGACTACTTACTGTAGGGATTGGTACTCTCTTGAAGCTATTTATTTGTAGCTAATAGCTACAGAAATTTGATGTCTCTTGAGAAATCCATACACAGACACAGTTTCCATGTGGGGGGCCAGGTTGGGGAGGGGCGGAAACTACTCATGATCCAGGGTCCTGTTTTGGGGTAAGGAAGATGTAGTTTGTGTGATCAAGACTCTTACGATAGATTTATAAAGGGTGCAGGTATTCATCACTAGTGCTCAATGTATGTGTAGAGCTGGAGCTAGATAATGGATCTCCTCCACTGGGCATTTGTTTTGAATCAGAAGCTGCCCAAGTAAGCAATTTCTACTGTAATGGCTCCTTTGCATGTGGTTTATTTTGGCCTCCTTTCCTCCTCACATGCTGAATTTTAACAGTGCCATTGGTGTGCAGGTCCAGGGTTTTTTAGTTTTTTCCATCAGACACCTAACATTTACAAAATGACTTTAAATATTTGCCTCAGTCCCAGGTCTTGGCACCCAGTACCTTTTTCTTCCTTATGTAATGTTGAAAGTCCGTGTTGCCATTTTCTCAATGAACAAGCCTAATTAAAAGGAGAGATCAATGGCTTCAGGGTTCAGACTGTAAGCAGTGATGCAGAAGAGATTTGCTTTTCTGAAGGAAAACAAGACATTCTTGGGGAATTGGGAATCTGTGGTGCATCAGTGTTTTGAGTCTTGGAAAAAAGAATGCTGAACGTGGCAGAGTGTCTTGGGGTTTTTCCGGTAGCTCCTGGCTTTGAGAGATGATCATGTTCAAGGATACTCAGCAGAAGCAGAAGAATAGGTATTTGATGTTTGCTGTTGGTTATTTTTATTTTTAAAGTACAATTATTCTAGAATTTAAAATACACCGAAATATTTTCAACATAAAAGCAATTTGTATGTATTGAAAATTTATCTGATGGTTTTTTTTTTAAACTGAAAATACTTCCTCCATACAATAACATTATAAATGTAAAAAAAAAAGCATATTTAACCTAAGTGTGGTAAGAGTATTTCATGAAGGGAAATCCAGTGACTCTTTGAATAAGGATATTGTTCTCCGGTGGGGCAGAGGTGGGGGCGGAGAGGGCGGGGAGCTGTATTTGCCTTTTTTTTTTTTTTTTTTGCACTTGCCTCTTAAGCTAGAGTACCCCTTTCCTCCATCTTACAGGGAAAGAACAGTTGGAGAGGAAGCTTAGTGAAATCATTGCCAAGAGAAAGCTTTAAAAATGTACCTGTTTGTTAAACTACACCCCAGGCTGTGCAGGGACATGGGAGGGACATGCAGTTTTTGAAGAGTACTTTAATATTGTATTTAGGAATAATTGCTTGACTTCATGGAAAAGGCATGGGTCTCTTGAGACCTCAGTGGGTAGCAATGGATCATGCTGGTCCAGTGGTTCCCAGGAGCCCAGCTCAAGTGTATTGCTGTCCTGCTTGGCCTGTGGAAGGTCTGTGTGATCACCTTCCAGCTCCCCTTCTGAATCAGCTAATTGCTATAAAATTAATCTAGATTACAGGATGTTTCCTGCCACCCTGCATACTCGTGTGTGTCACAAGTCTCTAGTTTCCCACCACCCTTTATTTTAGGAGAATTTTTTATGTTCTTAACAATATTTGATGCTTTCTTTATATAGCTGAGGCTGAGTAATAGGTTGGCACTGGGGTCTAACTGTTCTAACTCAAGTCAACATTTCGGGTTATTATGAACAGCCCTATACAATAATCCTAGAATAATACTGGAGTCCCTGAATATTCACTGGAAGGACTGATGCTGAAGCTGCAATACATTGGCCACCTGATTTGAAGAGCCAACTCATGGGGAAAAGACCCTGATGCTGGGGAAGACTGAAGGCACAAGCAGAAGGGGCAGCAGAGGGTGAGATAGTTAGATGGCATCACTGACTCAGTGGACATGAATCTGAGCAGACTCTGGGAGATAGTGAAGGACAGGGGGAGCCTGACATGCTGCTGTTCATGGGGTCACAAAGAGTTGGACACAACTTTGTGACTGAACAACAAATAAAATAAGACCTCAGTTAGCTGAGACTACTTTGGAGAAAGGGCAGTTTCTAATTAATAGGATTTTTCTCTTGAAGGTTAAACACTTTTATCTTTTCTCAGCCCTTACTATTAACTTACTTTCTTTGGCTTTTGGAATTAAGATGTCCAGAGTTTGAAAATAAGTTAATGTTTCTTTGAGTTAGTCTTTGGAACATCCTTATGAGTTACAAGCCTTGATGTTCAGGTTTTATTTTCTGCAAGGGTTGAAGAGGCTGGGGGTGGCTACTGAATTCTGTAAGTTTTTTTTTTTGGGGGGAAGGGAATAAATCTTTTTGGGATTGTTTTGTTTTCTTGTGTCTTTCTCATGTTGTGAATGAAAAAGCTATCTTATCATTCCCAGGATTGGTAGGCTTAGTTATTTATATAATCCTGTTGTTTGAGGGTATACAGATATTCTACCAAAATATAATAACAAGAATGAGTTATCCATGAACTGCTTAAGGTATTGATTTATTTCAGTGTGAGGTAATTAAACTCAAGTTGTATTTGCTTTAATAGGCTGTTGAATGGTTCTTCTGTATAATCCGGACAACAAATAAACCCAAGTATTTATCGGGTCCTTGCTCTGTGCTCTTTGTATACCATGTAGGTAGTTTTAATGTCAGTAATGATGTCAGACCATGAATGTATCAGCCTCTGATAACCTTTGCATAAATTTGATTTTCTAAAAGCAAAGAAAACTTGTCCCGGAGGGACTTTGTGGTCATAAAAGTTCTGATTTCCTTGTTCAGAATATCGTTGAGCTTGCCATTTGTTTTCTTTTACATTTAAAGAGAAACTTCATTCCAAAAGTTAAATTATTGCCATTTTCATTAATCATTAATTATAGATATTATTAAAGAACATAAATTTTTTTCATGAACATAGGTAGGGAAGTTAGGTGAAAAGATAGCTTTAATTTCATCTAAATCTAACACTGATTTTTAAGTATGTCATTGAGTTGAATGTCTTCAAATAAAGGTAGTTTACATTATCTATTGATGCTGATGATGAGAGCTAAGAATATTAGGAAGTAAGCTAAGAATAATAGTTTATATTTCAGATTCTGGATTATATAAAAATGGAACCCTTTTCTAATGGTTTTCTCCCCTAATTCTTGATCTAGTCATGCTATGACTATTTAAAAAAAAAACAACTTTAAAACATATGTGAGAAAAATCTGAAGAAAATGTAGTGTAGATTAAGATTTGAAAAGAGATGGGTCTGGGTTCAGGCTTCCCTGGTGGCTTAGCGGTAAAGAATCCACCTACAATGCAGGAGACCTGGGTTTGATCCTAGAGTAAGGAAGATCCCCTGGAGGACAGCACAGCAACCCATCCAGTATTCTTGCCTGGAAAATTCCAAGGACAGAGGAGCCTGGTAGGCTATGGTGCATGGGATCGCAAAGAGTTGGACATGACTGAAACGACTGATCACACACGCAAGTTCAGGTCTGGGTTCATGAGGAATACATTAAATTCTTTATGTGTTTTTGAAACATAATAAAAACACTTTTAGGTGAATCACTTTTTTGAGAAATTTATTTTTACATATCTGCAAAAGTGTTTCACATTAGTACTGTGGAATCAATTGCCCCTTTACTGGACCTTGCTGGTGATTTATAGATGTTAAAGTAAATATCACACTTCTAAGACGAAGCAGTCTACATCTATGAGGTCTTTATAAAAGAGGTTGCCTGTGTGTGGTAGTAGCGAGTTTCATCTTATTAGACATTTGAGGGCAAGAGAAAGGTCAGGCTATTGGTGGATCCCATAGAGCTAGCAAGTCAGCTTTTTGCTGCTTAAATCTAGTTGTATTATTGCCACTGAAGCCTTGGTTGCACCAGCAACACTTGCTCAGTCAAAAGTGCTTTTTTCCAAGATATACTCTGGTCATCCAAGAAAAATGAGGAATGCTGAGATAACACTCAAAGAATTTGCTCACTGTATACTTGGATTCAAAATGCATTTGTATATGTGTGTATGTAAACTCATATATACACATATATGTAGATATACATTTGTAAGTATGTTTTTTTAATCACAGTACTTTCTTATACTCTGTTCAGTTTGTCTCTAAACCTAGTAGCTAGATTAATGCCCGTAAGTTAAATTAGATTGACTTGAAACAATCTGCAGGATCTTCACACATGATTTTGATGTCAGCTGGAAAGTGAGGTGAAGAATTGTGGATATTAGGAACTCTGTAGAGGGTGGGATGTATTTACAGAGCTAAAGCAAAACCAGTACCCAGTTGTGGATGTGACTGGTGATGTAAGTAAAGTCCGATGCTGTAAAGAACAATACTGCATAGGAATCTGGAATGCTAAGTCCATGAATCAAGGTAAATTGGAAGTGGTCAAACAGGAGAGTAAACATCAACATTTTAGGAATCAGTGAACTAAAATGGACTGGAATGGGTGAATTTAACTCAGATGACCATTATCTACTACTGTGGGCAAGAATCCCTTAGAAGAAATGGAGGAGCCCTCATAGTCAACAAAAGAGTCCGAAATGCAGTACTTGGATGGAATCTCAAAAATGATAGAATGATCTCTGTTCGTTTCCAAGGCAAACCATTCAGTATCACAGTAATCCAAGTCTATGCCCCAACCAGTAATGCTGAAGAGGTTGAAGTTGAATGGTTCTATGAAGACCTACAAGACCTTCTAGAACTAACACCCCAAAGAAATGTCTTTTTCAGTATAAGGGACTGGAATGCAAAAGTAGGAAGTCAAGAAACACCTGGAGTAACAGGCAAATTTGACCTTGGAGTACAAAATGAAGCAGGGCAAAAGCTAACAAGTTTTGCCAAGAGAATGCACTGGTCATAGCAAACACCCTCTTCCAACAACACAAGAGAAGACTCTAAACATGGACATCACCAGATGGTCAATTCGAAATCAGGTTGATTATATTCCTTGCAGCCAAAGATGGAGAAGCTCTATACAGTCAGCAAAAAAACAAGACCAGGAGCTGACTGTGGCTCAGATCATGAACTCCTTATTGGCAATTTCAAACTTAAATTGAAGAAAGTAGGGAAAACCACTAGACCATTCAGATATGACCTAAATCAAATGCCTTATGATTATACAGTGGAAGTGACAAATAGATTCAAGGGATTAGATCTGATAGATACGAGTGCCTGGAAAACTAAGGATGGAGGTTCATGACCTTGTATAGGAGGCAGTAATCAAGACCATCCGCAAGAAAAAGAAATGCAGAAAGGCAAAATGGCTGTCTGAGGAGGCCTTACAAATGGCTGAGAAAAGAGAAGTGAAAGGCAAAGGAGAAAAGGAAAGATTTTCTTTCTTCTCAAAGGAGAAGATGGAACTCTGCATCCATTTGAATGTAGAGTTCCAAAGAATAGCACAGAGAGATAAGAAAGCCTTCCTCAGTGATCAGTGCAGAGAAATAGAGGAAGACAATAGAATGGCAAAGACTAGAGATCTCGTCAAGAAAATTAGAGATACCAAAGGAAATTTTTATACAAAGATGGGCACAATAAAGGACAGAAATGGTATGGGCCTAACAGAAGCAAAAGATATTAGGAAGAGGTGGCAAGATTACACAGAAGAACTGTACAAAAAAGGATCTTCATGACCCAGATAACCACAATGGTGTGATCACTCAACCTAGAGTCAGCCATCCTGGAATGCGAAGTCAAGTGGGCCTTAGGAAGCATCACTATGAACAAAGCTAGTAGAGGTGATGGAATTCCAGTGGAGCTATTTCAAATCCTGAAAGATGGTGCTGTGAAAGTGGTGCACTCAATATGCCAGCAAATTTGGAAAACTCAGAAGTGGTCACAGGACTGGAAACAGTCAGTTTTCATTCCAATCACAAAGGCAATGCCAAAGAATGCTCAAACTACTGTACAACTGCACTCATCTCATACGCTAGCAAAGTAATGGTCAAAATTCTCCAAGCCAGGCTTCAACAGTACATGAACTGTGAACTTCCAGATGTTCAAGCTGGATTTAGAAAAGGCAGAGGAACCAGAGATCAAATTGCCAACATTCGCTGGATCATGGAAAAAGCAAGAGAGTTCCAGAAAAACATCTGCTTTATAGACTATGGCAAAGCCTTTGACTGTGTGGATCACAACAAACTGGGGAAAATTCTGAAAGAGATGTGAATACCAGACCACCTGACCTGCCTCCTGAGAAATCTGTATGCAGATCAGGAAGCAACAGTTAGAACTGGACATGGAAAAACAGACTGATTCCAAGTCAGGAAAGGAGTACATCAAGGCTGTATATTGTCACCCTGCTTATTTAACTGATATGCAGAATACATCATGTGAAATGCCGGGCTGGATGAAACACAAGCTGGAATCAAGATTTCTGGGAGAAATCTCAATAACCTCAGATATACAGATGACACCACCCTTATGACAGAATGCAAAGAACTAAGGAGTCTCTTGATGAAAGAGGAGAATGGAGAAAGAAAGATCATGGCATCAGGTCCCATCACTTCATGGGAAATAGGTGGGGAAACAGTGGAAACAGTGACAGACTTTATTTTTGGGCTCCAAAATCACTGCAGATGGTGACTGCAGCCATGAAATTAAACGACGCTTGCTCCTTGAAAGAAAAGCTATGACCAACCAAGGCAGCAAAGCAGAGACATTACTTTGCCAACAAAGGTACGTCTAGTCAAGGCTATGGTTTTTCCTGTGGTCATGTATGGATGTGAGAGTTGGACTGTGAAGAAGGCTGAGCGCCGAAGAATTGATGTTTTTCAACTGTGGTGTTGGAGAAGACTCTTGAGGGTCCCAGGGACTGCAAGGAGATCCAACCAGTCCATCCTAAAGGAAATCAGTCCTGAATTTTCATTGGAAGGACATGCTGAAGCTGAAACTCCAATACTTTGGCCACGTGATGTGATGAACTGACTCATTGGAAACGACCCTGATGCTGGTAAAGGTTGAAGGCAGGAGGAGAAGGGGATGACAGAGGATGAGATGGTTGGATGGCATCACCGACATGATGGACAGCAGTTTGAGTAAGGTAAACCTGGTGTGCTAAAGTCCACGTGGTCACAAAGAGTCGGACACCACTGAGCGAATGAACTGAACTGAAACAGTCTGCAGGATAGTCGCACATGGTTTTGGTGTCAGTTGGAAAGTGAGATGGAGGATTGTGGATATTCGGAACTCTGTACAGGGTTGGATGTATTTACAGCTTATATGGGTTCTCTCTCTTCCCGTTGAAATGACACAAAAGGAAAAAACCCCTAGGAAATAGGAAATGAATCCTTACAGGGCAAGAAATACTGAGGAATTTCTGGAAAATAGTTGGCAGCCAGGGTCAGAGAACCCTCTCACGGACATTCCTTCCTATGAAGGGAAGATGAGGCATTTGGAGAAATGGAAAGACAAGGCCACCGGTCAAACTCCAAAGAGAGTGTTAGCTCAGAGTCCACAGGGCAGGGAGTGGAGTGGCCAGTCCCTGCGATGAAGACTGTGGAGAGCACGTAGGATGGTGAATGGTGGAACCTGGGGGCGCCCTCCTCCCCTGAGTAAAGAGTTGCTTGATACTAGCTCACAGGCTGAAACCATGAGATGAGCTCTCTAACCAAAAGAAACTCTTAGAGATTGGGGAGGAGGAATAGCTTTTCCTTGTAGTGGGGGAAGAATGGGAGGGAAGTGAACAACAGCAGGAAAATAATCCCGGTGTCAAAACAGCTAGAAAAAGAAAAAGAAAGCAGCATCCCCAGAGGCCAGAAATAATACACCTGAAGTTAGCCTGCCCTATTTGGCAGTTCTGGGACCCCAGCTTTCTTGTCCTCATCCTCATGCCTTCTAAATGCACTCTAATAGAGTCTGCTTTTCAGCCTTCCCCTCGTAGGGAGGAGCCAGCGTTGCACCACAGTGGAGGAAGCCCTCCCCTGCTGCCTGTACCAGTAGGGGATGTGACATTTAAGGAGAAAGAACAGCATGGAAGAAGGACCAAGGTGAGCATGACAGCTGATTCCAGAGCAAACAGGCTAGCTGCAGATGCTCTGTGCTTACTATGTGTCCACCACTGCCTCTGTTCAGGAGGTGAGTGTGGGAAGTGGAGACTGACTTCTTAGGCCTCTGTGCTAGGTTTTTCATTGATTACAGTGAACATTTTAAACTTTAACAAGTTTTTTAAAAATGCAAAGTTTGCATCTTAAGCTTAGGAGATGACATAGTGAAGATGACCTGCCAAAGATTCCATTGTCAGCAAAGTTTTTCATGATTGACAGTTTTTTTTCCTTTTTTAAAAATTAATTTATTTCTTAAGTGGTTGACAATTTTAATAAATTTTGCCAGTCAAAATATGCGGAGAGTGGTAGTCATATGATTTGAAAGTTTTGCCACTAGAGGGATATAAAAACATTACCTATATTTTAGTGATAAACCACAATGAATAGATTTTTGAATCAGCATTTTGTTTCTACTTATGGATGAGCGAGGAAAGTATACAGTAGACCCTTTTAAATCTCCCTAATTTAGAAAACCAGATGCCATCTCTAGTTTTGCCTGTTAGTGGGAGTGATATAAAACTTGTACTCAAAGTGTTTTAGTGTTAATTTTGCCACAATAGAGTTGATGAGGAAACTTACCAAAAGAGGAATGGGGGAGGAATGGATGCGATGGAATTAAAGCATCAGTAGGGAATGAGTTAAATGAGGGGTCAGGTCAAGGAGGGGTTTGGGGTTGGAAGGATGAGGGAAGATAAAATGCAGGTCCATGGTGTTTATGTTCACTCCTTTTCTTTGAAAATTAAAAACATTACCACCCTGCTCAGGCCGATTCTGTGAGGACTTTACTGCCACAGTTTATGATGTACTCGAACATAAACTTTCCTGGAAGTCTTTGGCCTCTGGGCCAACTTGTTCTTGAGCCAAGAGTATAAGGGCTCTGTTACATACGCGGGCCACAGATGCGTCTCTTCAGCTTCTGCAGTCTAGATTGTGTGTGTGTAAAACTTAGAAAACCTGTTGACTCCATGCTTTGGTGATGAGCTGCAGCCTACACTTGGGAATCCCATTCGGCCTTGCCCTCCCCATTGGAGAAAACTATCTTCAGGAGACGGTTTCTAGGCTTGAAAATAACCAAAAGGAAAATCATCAGGCTCCAATCAAGTTGTTGATGGACCAGTGTGTGAACAGAACATGAGATTAAAAAAATTTACTGATGGGTGGGGATGCAAAGACAAATGTGTTATGTAGCTGGCCAAGTAATATCTGACTGTGTCCAAAAATGGGGATAAAACTATCTTCAATGCGTTACATTACTTTTATGCCTTCCATCTTGCTTGCCAATTGCTTCAAATAATGCTGCTGTTTCTAGAGCCCACTGTGTTGCTCTGTTGTACTGCTCATGGGGGTGCCCAGGGAGGTTTGGGAGTATATTTGTGCTTGCTTCCTGCTGGCTCTAGCTGTTGCCTTTTGGAAATCACTGATACAATGAGTGTGTTTTCATCTCCTCCCCACCCCCACCCTTCATTGTTTTGTGGAAAAGAAGAAAGCCAGTAAAAATGAGCATCTGGCAAAGAAGCCACCCTGATTTAAGGAGGAAGTTCTCTGGATTTATGAGCTCCTCTTTCTGCTCAAGTGTAAACTGAAAAGAGAGTTTGCTACAGTTATTCGGGGTCAGGGCGCCAGGATGGGGTGAGTAGGGGCACTGGGGTTGCTGCTTAGGCCGGAAAACATTTTGCATCAGTTGAGTGGCTACTGGCCTGCCAGGATGCTGCTGTTTTCTATACTGTTTCAGTTTTGTGAAAGGACAGTAGGTGTGAATTGAAAGCTATTGTCCTCTTAATCATTCACCAGAGTCAAGCCACATGGGCCACAGGAAATTTCAGTCTTGTAAATCTCACCTGCTTATCTCCCAAAGTTTGCTTTGTTTACCTTCTTACCCGAAAGTATTTTATCTTCATAATGACTATTAAGGGTGGTTGCTGTGCTGTGCTGATTCAGTTGTGTCTGAATCTTTGCAACCTCATGGACTGTAGCCCGCCAGGCTCCTCTGTCCATGGGGATTCTCCAGGCAAGAATACTGAAATGCTATGCCCTTCTCCAGGGAATCTTCCCGTCCCAGGGATCAAACCCAGGTCTCCCACATTGCAGACAGATTCTTTACCATCTGAGCCACCAGGAAAGCCCATTAAGAGTGGTGGTGGTGTTTTAATCCCTCAGTCATGTCCAACTCTTTGAGATCCCATGGACAGTAGCCTGCCAGGCTCCTCTGTCCGTGGGATTGTCCAGGAAAGAATACTGGAGTGGGTTGCCATTTCCTTCTCCAGGGGATCCTCTCGACCCAGGAATCGAACTGGGTTTCCTACATTGCAGGCAGATTATTTTACTGACTGAGCTATGAGGGAAGCTTAAGGGTAGTTTTATTTAAAAAAATTTTTATTTGGCCACACCAGGTCTTTGTTGCAGCAGGTGGGATCTTTGATCTTCCTTGCAGTATGGAGGATCTTTAGTTGCAGCGTGGGAGCTCTTTAGTTGGTTCACAGGGAATCTTGTTCCCTGACCAGGGATTGAACCTGGGCCCTTTGCACTGGAAGCATGGAGTCTTAGCAACTGGACCACCAGGGAAGTCCCAAGGGTGATTTTAAAAATGAATGCTATAATACAGTAGAATGATACTGATCTAAAGTATGTATTTCTGCTCGATGGCTTATGTACTGTGAAAAGCAAGCAGTTTTTTTTTTTTTTTTTTTTTAAAGAGTAACATGGAAAAGGGACCTAACATTATTCCTGTTGAAGGGATTTTGAGGGTCAGCCATTTAATAAATTCTGGTTCAGGAATTTGTTTTGTTTGTTTAGTCGCTAAGTCATGTCAGACTCTCTGACCCTGTGGGATCCATCATGCCAGCCTTCCCTGTCCTTCACCATCTCCCAGAGTTTGCTCAAACTCATGTCCATTGAGTCAATGATTCCATCCAACCATCTCATCCTCTGTCACCCCCTTCTACTCCTGCCCTCAATCTTTCCCAGTATAAGGGTCTTTTCCAAAGTTCACTTAAGAAGCTTTCTTATCCTTGCTATTCTCTGGAACTCTACATTCAGTTGAGTATATCTTTACTTTTCTCCTTTGCTTTTCACTTCTCTTCTTTCCTCAGCTATTTGTAAAGCCTCCTCAGACAACCACTTTGTCTTCTTGGAATTCTTTTTCTTTGGATGGTTTTGGTCACTGCCTCCTACACAATGTTATGAACCTCTGGCCATAGTTCTTCAGATATTCTGTCTACCAAATCTAATCCCTTGAATCTACTCATCACCTCCACTGTATAATCATAAGGGATTTGATTTAGATCATACCTGAATGGCCTAGTGGATTTTCCTGCTTTCTTCAATTTAAGTTTGAATTTTGCAATAAGGAGCTGATGATCTAAGCCACAGTCAGCTGTGGGTCTTGTTTTTGTTGACTTTACAGAGCTTTTCCATCTTCTGAGGCAAAGAATATAATCAATCTGATTTTGGTATTGACCATTTGCTGATGTCCAAGTGTAGAGTCATCTCTTATGTTGTTGGAAAAGGGTGTTTGCTATTACCAGTGTATTATTTTTGACAAACTTTTAACTCAGTTCAGTTGCTCAGTCGTGTCTGACTCTTTGTGACCCCATGGACTGCAGCATGCCAGGCTTCCCCTGTCCATCACGACGTCTTGGAGCTTGCTCAAACTTGTGTTCATCGAGTTGGTGATGCCATCCAACCATCTCATCCTCTGTTGTCCCTTTCTCCTCCTGCCTTCAGTCTTCCTAGCATCAGGTCTTTTCTGATGAATCAGTTCTGCTCTAATGAATCAGTTCTCACATCAAGTGGCCAAAGTATTGAAGCTTCAGTTTCATTATCAGTCCTTCCAGTGAACATTCAAGACTAATTTCCTTAGGATTGACTGGCTGGATCTCCTTGCTGTCCAAGGGACTCTCAAGAGCCTTCTCCAGCACCACAGTTCAAAAGCATCAATTCTTTGGCTTTCAACTTTCTTTATGGTATGACTCTCACATTCATACATGACTATTGGAAAAACCATAACTTGACTAGACAGACCTTTGTTGGCAAAGTAATGTCTCTGCTTTTTAATATGCTGTCTAGCTAGATGATCACTGTATAACGTATCTCTTAATTTTGCCTTCAGAACACTTTCTTTACTTATGTAATTTCTTGCTAGAATAATTTCTACTTCCAAAAGCAACTGGGATAGATTAAATTGAAGCTCATGGTCAGTCTATAAAAACAGGAACTTCATGTCAGGGAAGATTTTTGTAAGATTGCTTGCTATAAAAAGAGTATCAGAAATATTTCAGTAATGCTTTTTAGCAAGGAAATTAGTTCAATATTTTTGGCTTTGTCATCTTGTTAATAGATGTGCTCTTTTGTTATTACACTCTTGACTTTTATCAGCTGGAGAATGATCTTGGTTTAAGTGCTTTGAAATTACGAATTTTTTTCATCCATTTTAATCTAATGCTTTGTAAGTGGGATGCTCAATTATAGAGTGGAATTAGGAAAATCCTCTTTACCTTTCACCCTTTTTCATATTTGTGTTGAGTTAATTAGCTATGAATCAGACAAGAAACTAGTATTTTAAAAGATCTGGAATCTAAGCATTTTTAGGGGGTTTATTCATCTCTTATTCCTACTAACACTAAATTTTTCTCAGCACCTAAGCAGATCTTGTTCCATTATTGAACTTCCTAATTGAGATTAGGAATTAGAAACAAACAATAGAATAGGAAAGACTAGAGATCTTGCCTGGCAAATCCCATGGACAGAGGAGCCTGGTAGGCTGCAGTCCATGGGGTCCTAGGAGTCAGACATGACTGAGTCACTTCACTTACACTTTTCACTTTCATGCACTGGAGAAGGAAATGGCAACCCACTTCAGTGTTCTTGCTTGGAGGATCCCAGGAGCAGGGAAGCCTGGTGGGCTGCCATCTATGGGGTTGCACAGAGTTGGACACGACTGAAGCAACTTAGCAGCAGCAGAGATCTTTTCAAGAAAATTAGAGATACCAAGGGAACATGCAAAGATGGGCTCAGTCTTTAATGCAGATCATCTTTCATGCAAAGGTGGGCTCAGTAAAGGACAGAAATGGTAGGGACCTAACAGAAGCAGAAGATATTAAGAGCTGGCAAGAATATACAGAAGAACTGTACAAAAAGATTTTTATGACCCAGATAATCACTATAGTGTGATCACTCACCTAGAGCCAGACATCCTGGAATGTGAAGTCAAGTGGGCCTTAGAAAGCATCACTACGAACAAAGCTAGTAGAGGTGATGGAATTCCAGTGGAGCTATTTCAAATCCTGAAAGATGATGCTGTGAAAGTGCTGCACTCAATATGTCAGCAAATTTGGAAAACTCAGCAGTGGCCACAGGACTGGAAAAGGTCAGTTTCATTCCAATCCCAAAGAAAGGCAATGCCAAAGAATGCTCAAACTGTCGCACAATTGCACTCATCTCACACACTAGTAAAGTAATACTCAAAATTCTCCAAGACAGGCTTCAGCAATATGTGAACTGTGAACTTGCAGATATTCAAGCTGGATTTAGAAAAGGCAGAAGAACCAAAGATGAAATTGCCAACATCTGATGGATCATCGAAAAAGTAAGAGAATTCCAGAAAAACATCTATTTCTGCTTTATTGACTATGCCAAAGCCTTTGACTGTGTGGATCACAAGAAACTGTGGAAAATTCTTCAAGAGATGGGAATACCAGAGAAACTGACCTGCCTCTTGAGAAATCTGTATGCAGGTCAGGAAGCAACAGTTAGAACTGGACATGGAACAACGGACTGGTTCCAAATAGGAAAAGGAGTATGTCAAGGCTGTCTATTGTCACCGTGCTTATTTAACTTCTATGCAGAGTACATCATGAGAAATGCTGGGCTGGAGGAAGCACAACCTGAAATCAGGTTTGCCGGGAAAAATGTCAATAAACTCAGATATGCAGATGATACCTCCCTTATGGCAGAAAGCGAAGAAGAACTAAAGAGCCTCTTGATGAAAGTGAATGAGGAGAGTGCAAAAGTTGGCTTAAAGCTCAACATTCAGAAAACTAAGATCATGGCATCCAGTCCCATCACTTCATGAGAAATAGATGGGGAAACAGTGGATGACTTTATTTTTCTGGGTCCAAAATCACTGCAGATGGTGACTGCAGCCATGAAAGTAAAAGACGCTTACTCCTTGGAAGGAAAGTTACGACCAACCTAGACAGCATATTGAAAGGCAGAGACATTACTTTGCCAACAAAGGTCCGTCTAGTCAAGGCTATGGTTTTTCCTGTGGTCATGTATGGATGTGAGAGTTGGACTGTGAAGAAAGCTGAGTGCTGAAGAATTGATGCTTTTGAACTGTGGTGTTAGAGAAGACTCTTGAGAGTCCCTTGGACTGCAAGGAGATCCAACCAGTCCATCCTAAAGGAGATCAGTCCTGGGTGTTCATTGGTAGGACTGATTTTGAAGCTGAAACTTTGGTACTTTGGCCACCTGATGCGAAGAGCTGACTCGTTGGAAAAGGCCTGTATACTGGGAAAGATTGAGGGCAGGAGAAGGGGATGACCGAGGATGAGATGGATGGATGGCATCACCGACTCGATGGACGTGAGTCTGAGTAAACTCCGGGAGTTGGTGATGGACAGGGAGGCCTGGTGTGTTGCGGTTCATGGGGTCGCAAAGAGTCGGATACGACTGAGGGACTGAACTGAATTGAGATATTTTTAAACAAGCAATAGTCTTATTATGAAGCAATATTCATGGAAAAAAGAAAATAACTGAGATATTAGTGATTATTCTGTTTTTTGTTCCCCTTTTCACATTGTTTTGCAAGGTTATTTCATTGCCTCTCTAACAATATTCATGAAAATAGAGTCAACAGGAATTCTGCCCAATAGGATACCAACTATAACCTTGAGTAAGAGAGTAGATGTTTGTTTCCTAGCTTTAAGGAATGTATAATGTTGTTGGATTAGCAAGAGATTAATTTTAAAGCAATGATTAGAAGCAGTTAATGATTTAAATAGGTATTGTAAGAGTAAGTTACAGATGGTATGGTGCAGTCTGTAAGAACTATAGAAACTTAAAGAAGGCTGAGATTGTTTTGAGATTATGGAAAGTGTTCTTAAGGAAGAGGAAGTTGAGAGGTGGAACTATTTTCTCACTGAACTTTTCCTTATTTTAAGTTGAGGATTTGATAGGCTTCCAAGTTAATGTCTTTTTTCCTTTTAAGTAATGCCTGAGAGTTCTGAAAATGTTCTTTATAAGGAAAAATAGAAGAATCTTTTAAAACTCAGCTGTCCTTTCTAGAAGAATGTGTACTAGGTAAAAAGAGACTAAGGTGCTGATAAAATGAATGTCTCAGTCAGTTTTCATTTGGGCATGTAGAATAGCTGGCAATTAGAATCTTGCAATTTTTCTTAGAAAAGCATGAATACCCATTTCAAGTATTACCAAGTCCTTCGGCTCATATAGGCTACTGGCTTGGTTAAAAACAAAAGAAAATGCACATTGTTGATTTACAGATAAAGAAAGCCAGCTGCAGATCCTGGTGAACCCTTTTAACCATCTTCCCCAGGAAGGATGCAGCACTGCGTAAGTCAGACTGAGGCCTCTGTAAAACCGCCTGATACATAAACAAGGGCCAGCCAGTGTGAGGCCGGGAGGAAGGGGGGCCATCTTCAGGAAGCTGTGAGCTTTTCCTTTTGTAGAGTGGGTGGGCCAAAATTTTAAAGGGCCATTGACCGCAGTGTTGCTGTACTTCTAGTTCACTCTCAAGATCTGACCCCAAATAACAAGCATCGTTTTAGACACAAAGGACAGAACTGTTAAAAATCAACCAAGTATAGAACAAATCTGTAAAGTAAGGATTTTAAACTGCACCAAGTGCGATGGGAGCCAAATTTATAAACTACCACTGAGATGATAATGTTCCAATGTTTTCAGTTTCAGTAGTGTTTCAATTTGGCTTCAGAAACACATGATATTCAAGAAAAACTTCTTAATTTGCTGCTAGTTTCTTTCCTTTCAGAGAGCAAGAGTATGAAATTGATTTCAGAATTATCATTTGGATTTAATTAACAGTTTTAAAAATGTTAATCTCATTGTGGTGAATGAGTTTTTAACCACCAAACAATTGCACAATGAGTTCATGATGATTTTAAATTTGATTCACAAGGAAAGGTTTTATAAAGTGCACTTTGTCATGTCCCTTGGCTCTTGTCGAAGAAAGTCCTATGTTATAAGCCTGTTAGAACAGTCAACGTGGTCCGCTTTGGGACTCTTGGTTCAGAAAACACATGATCAGGGCCATGCAGGTTTTATTTATATGACAGATATTTACTGTACACCTGTTGAGTTGTAGGTAGTATGTGTGGAACACGTGAGTCACTTCTACAAAGTCATCTCTTTTGTTTTAGCTCAAGTCGATTAACAAAAGGAAAAAATTTGAAGAATATGTGGAACACTTGGGGTTCTTCACTGAAATACCTTATTTGGCTGTGCTGTCTGCCTACTACTAATACTTCTATTACTGTATACTATACAGAGTCTCTTAATGTAAAGGAGAGTTCAGAGTTCTTTTAGGGAAAGCTTTTATTAAAAATATTAAGAGGCAACAGTAGAGCCATTCAGGATTAAAATATCATTGAGTTCCACTGCAATTCCAGGTAACTCCAAGTAATGCCTTTGATTTAACAGGCACATGTCAACTGTAAGTTTTATCATGCTCCTATTCCATGAAGATCACATGACCAGACAAAGGGACTATGAAGATTGATATGATGTTCATGCCCTAAAAATCTAGTAGTTGACGGCACTGACACATACACCCCAACGCACATGGGTGCGTACCCAGACATGACTGTAGATAGCATATACTGAGTATTAATTGACCCGAATGATTTGTTTAGTGTTTAAAACTAGAGATTGACAGGGGTAGCTATTCTGAAGCTGTGTTACTTTTGCTCATTAATTTTAGCATCCTTTGATTCCCTGTCTGAAATAATTATTGCTGCGTTGCTTTCCAAATGGTGGTTTTTTAATTTCATCCATCCATCCTTCATTTATTAGTTGGAATTCTGCGTTAGTGAGGAAGAGCTGTTCCTTGTCCCCTCATTATTTATTCAATTATTTGTATCAGTACAGATTTGTGGATATTTTCCTATGAGTTATAATCTCCTACTGTCATCTGTTGGTGTTGCTCAGATTGTTCTAGATGTGGCCATTGGGAGTCCCTGAAATTTAGGTCCTGTGTCCTTTTGACTTATTCCCATCATTTTTTAGGAGTCATTTTAACTTTCTGACAGCATAAGATATCCCAGGCTCATCCTGAATTTTTCCTGCTCCAGCCATAGAATCAGCCATTTCTTCAAAAAGCTCGAGCTCCTTTGCTTGGAGAAAGGCATTGCCACCGAGACATCATTAATTTTAGGTCCTCAGCAGATGAAGGGAAGAGTTATAAACTGCAGGGCTCACTCTAGCTTTCACCCTTAATTATATCCTCCGAAAGTGAGAAACCTGGCTTTTGTAGCCACAACACATTAATACTTACTCATGTGTGCACTGCTAAGCTACATATAAAGTAACTGCAGAAAGCTAGCACATACCCCTGTGTGAAACACATTTACTAGCTAAGTTAACACTGTTTGTGGACAATTTTTTTCCCCCGAAATCAGAATATTTAGTGAAACTAGTGTTGACCAAAGTTATTTGGGTTAGTTCTTTTCTTCTCTACCTACTTTGTTGGGCTTTTGTTATTGATTTTAATTTAGCTACATTCACTTATTACTATTCTGTTCCGATTCCTGCCATACCCTGCTGACTGCTGACAAGTGCTCAGTTGTGTCCGACTCTTTGTGGCCCCATAGTCCACCGGGCTCCTCTGTCCATGAAATTCTCCTGGCAAGAATGATGGAGTGGGTTGCCATTCCCTTCTCCAGGAGATCTTCCCCACCCAGGGATCAAACCCTGGTCTCTTGCGTCTGCTGCATTGTTAGGTGTACTCTTTACCAGGAATGCCACCTGGGAAGCCCCATCCTAGCTGATTTTTAGTTATTTATTTATTGTGAATATATATGAAATATTGCCTTGTTCTAAAAGTGTGTTCAGAAAATGTCGTTTCCTCTTTGTCCTTTCTACTTCTTTCCCATTCCCTCATTCTTTTCTCCCCATTCCCACCCTCTCTCTGGAGGTAAATAATTTCATTACCTCTTAGCTTATCCTTCCTATATGTATGTATTTATTTTATATATATATATATAATGCACAAATCAGTGGACACATTAGTATTTTCTTCTTTCTTATATGAACGTGGTATACTTCCTTGTTTTCTATTGCTGCACAAAAACTACTACAGACTAAGTAGCTTAACGCAAATTTATTATCTCTTATTTATTCCCTGGACTAGGGAGTTGGGCCTGTCTTAGCTGAGTCCTCTGCCCAGAGTCTCAGTTAGCTGAAATCAGGGGATGAGCTAGGCTGTGATCTCACCTGAGGCTCAGGGTCCTCTTCTGAGCTCCCTGGTTAACAAGGTTCACTTCCTGGTGACTGTGGGAGTCATCTCATGGAAGCTGCCCGCCATACCTTGGCACACAGCCTTCTCTGTACATACTGCTGGCCTCTTCAAGTCCAACAGGAGAGTGTCTCTGCTGCTTTGAATTGTTCTGACTACTTTGTTCTCTCACTGTAGAGTCTTGGGTTGTCTGATGAGATCAGACCCACCTAGGCTAACTTCTCTTTATGTTTGCCATATAATGTAACCTAATGACTTTTTCTATCACATCCTTAATTTGTTGTCATGCTCCAGAGGGGACAGGATACAGGACAGTCAGTTCCGTATGTTCATGTGTACCAGAGAGCAGGTATCCTGGGGGCTATCTTAGAATTCTGCCTTACCAGGTATCATACAGTAGGTCCTCTTTTGTGCTTTACATAGTATAATGCAGTGTTGTGAAAAAAAGAAATGTTGTATTTGTTATACTTATCTCTTGCATGTGTTGTCTTTGTTCTTTAATTTACTAAAGGATGATTTTTGGTACTTAGGAAGGTCTGAATTTTGCTTCTAGTGGATGCCTTTGTTTTTAAAAAAAAAAAAAAGCCTTCAGACACTGGTTTCTTAGTTAACCTTATATTACCTGGTTTGTCAGTTTTTAATGATAGTCTTTAAATCTTACCTATTTCCTGTATGGCAATCAGCGAGCTTAATTTATTTTCCTCTTTCATTCTCCCTTTTTCCAGTTTGTTAACTTGTATTATTTCTGTGTTGACAGAACATACAGCATTATTGCATTCGTCTTCCAGATCTGCATTTTCATTCTTTGTTTTCAGATTTTGCTGCTGGCATGGCTTTTGTGAGACTTTTTTCCCTTTTGTGTAATTTTGGGAGCATATATGGTTATCCTTATAGGAGTGTTTTTCCTCTTCTTTTTCTTTAGAGTTCAGAGAATACTGAGTTTCAGAGATCATTAAATAATAAAATACTGAACACGAACAAGGAAACTTAACCAAATATTCTAAGACCTTACCATTTATGTGCGTTTTTGAAAACAGCACAGGCGCTCTATTTTATAAAGAGAAGGAATGGTTCCTTAATCAACTTAATTAGTGTAGAAATTTGGCATCTTTGTGAACATAAAGGGCCTGATGATGAATATATGACATTCTGTAAGGCAGTAAGCATGAAGGAAGAGAGGTCTTTGACTATATGTAACCTAAGCAGGATGGGAAGAACCAATAGCATTCTTTAAATAGAAAAACAGAGTTAATAGAGAGCTCTTCTTCTCTGGGAGCTGGGTAAGCTATGTTTCCCATTAAGCCTGATTAGGGAGTGCAAGTCTGCCCATTGGAGAATGTGAGTGATGATGGTGTAGATCCTAGAGGATCAGTATTCAGGATGTCCCTTCCAGCTCACTGGAATTCAAAACTTAGCTGTTGAAGCTCCGGGAAATTGAAGAAGTGAATGGTCAGAATTTGTGCTGATAGAATTTTCTAAATAGTGGTCCGATATCCTGAGGATGACTGCTCTGAAGCCTGGCCTCCTGTCTGCAGGGCTTTGACTTCCTGTTTTGGAGGATAGCTGAGTCTTTGCACTGTTGGGGTTCCTGGTGTCCAAGACCTTATATAATATAGCTCTAGAATTTTTCATGACTCTGAGTTGATAACCAAGGCCACCTAAAATTTACATCAAAGAAATCATAAGACTGGTGAGAAGTGAGTCAAGTACCTAATTTGTGGAAGGATTTCCTGACTTAGTTGTAGATCACTGCAGACCTAATACAGGCTCTTTTTTAAAATTCATTAATTTTATTTTTGGCTGTGCTGTGTCTTCGTTGCACTGGGGGATTTTCTCTGGTTGAGGTGAGTGGGGTCTACTCTAGTTGCGGTGCGCGGGCTTCTCATTGTGGTGGCCTCTCTCATTGCAGACTGCGGGCTCTAGAGCACAGGCTCAGAGGTTGTGGCACATGGGCTTAGTTGCTCCCAGGCTAGGGGTCACACCCCTGTTTTCTGCATTGGCAGGCAGATTCTTTACCACTGAGCCATGAGGGAAGCCCCAGGCTCTTTCAAGGTGTGTCTCTTTGAAACCTGAGTGGGTTCTATGCTATTTGAGAAAGCTTGGGTACCAGTGAATGATGGGCATATTTGGCCATCAGCCTCCCAGGATTGTGATTCTAATGATTCTCTTCTGTGGCATAAGCCTAGAAAATGTATGATTTACAAAAGACATGGGTGTGAGTGTATATTAGCTAGCAGCATACTGAGTTTTAAGTTTCGTTTTTTTGGGTTTTTTTTTTTGGTAATCTGGTGCTTTTCTTTTCTTGATACTGGTTTCTGGAGAATTAAGTTGAACTGTGTTATCCCAAACCCAGCTCCAGATTGGTTGAAGAATTCATCTGAGTTTTATTGTGGGAGGAAGTCTGTCTGCTTTCTCTTTTGCACAGTCAGGGGCTAGAACGGTGACCTCTGAAGTAATGTCTCATGTTGTTAGAGCTCACGCAGTGTTAAGAAAAGCAGAACATTAAATCAAACGGTGCTGACCTCAGAGCAGGACTGCTTGGGTGGGGGAATCTCTGAAGATAACATGTTGTTACAGGCAACACCCAGAGGAAAATTGACAAACTGTGATAACAATCGTTGGATTATTTCTGGCCCACCAAGAGAGCCAGAGAGTGAGAACTAAATTGTCTTCTCAAATAAATAAAGAAACTGCCTGATTCCCTTTCTACAACATCATTTTTATCAAAGAGGAAAGCAAGCTTGTTGTTTTCCTGGGCAAAATTGACTTGGGGAATAAACTTGGTTGTTGTTTCCCCTCGTGGTTTCTGCTCAGGTCTTGAGTACATGGTTGATTAAACCTTCCCACTCGTGCCCTCAAAACCTCTCCTCGGAAACCATCTGAGGTTTGTTTTACTGAAGAATCAACAACTGCTGACAAAATTGGTATAGACGATTTTATTTACAAAGCAGAGATAGAGACACAGACATGGAGAACAATGTATGGATACCAAGGGGGAAGAAGGATAATAGGATGAACTGGGAGGTTGGGATTGGCATATATACATTATTAATGCCATGTATAAAGTAGATAACTAATGAGAAGCTACTGTATAGAGTAGGGAACTCTCCTCAGTGCTCTCTGGTGACCTAAATGGGCAGGAAATCCAAAAAGATGGGCTATATGTATACGTATAGCTGATTCACTTTGCTGCACAGTAGAAACTAACAGAACATTGTAAAGCAACTGTGTTCCAATAAAAAATTTAAAAAGAATCAGCAGCAGCTGAATGCTTCAGATAGGTTCCCTACCCTCTGTGATACCCTAGGCCTCCATCCGTGCCTTAAAAGGAATCAAAACCCTGGTGCCTACAAGGATAAGGTAGGTCCTTTGAACTGGTAAAACTGCCTGGATTTGAGACAGAAGGGAATGCTGGGTCCTTGGCAAGCCAGAGAGTCAGTGCCCTGACCGTGGGGCCAGCACCACTCGGTGTGAGCCTGCCCTGGCAAGGCAGACCAGAGTTGCAGGATTTTCCACTATTTATGAGAAGGCAGAAATTTGGATTCTTACATGAAATCTTTCACATTTCACAGTTTTAAGAGATTTACTGGCATTTAAAAACACCTTCTGAGGTCTGCGGTGATCCTGCAAACTATTCTAGGTAGTTCCTAAATAGAAGTTTATGGTGTAATATGCTTTCTTAAAGCTAAATTTATTTAATCCAGGAATTATTTTTATATTCTGGGATTTTTGTCCTTACTATGTTGTGGGTATAAGAATTCATACAGTGACTGGGTGGGGGGGCAGAGAAGAAGGTAGTTTTACCTGTATCCACTGAAACTTGAAGGATGGCCTTCCTAGCTTTCCTAGTAGCTTGGAAAATGTGCCTCTGATTTTTCTAAAGATATGGTTTGTAAATTAAAAGCTCAAGTATCTATGAGCTGATATTGAGAGTTCCAGGTGGGTTGATGAAAACAGTAACCAAGGCTGTGTTCATTTTTAAAATTATCTTGAATGAGCAGTCAGTGCAGAGGAATTACCTTGAATGAGTGGCCAGTACAGAGGCCCAACCCAAACCAGCCAGCTTACTCGGATGTGGAGGTGAAATCCTCAGGCTGTCAGAGTTTTGAGTGAGAGGGCTTTGGGAATATTTTCGTAGCAGTGAGCAAAGAGCCTGATTTGTGTTTCTGGCTTTAACGAGTTGAATATTGTATGTCACTCTGTATACATTTGTTTAGCTTTGTTTCTTTTGTCTTTTCTGTTTCTCTTTTGAGAAATTGTCAAGATTCCATCTAGAAGGAAGATTACTGTGTGAGTCTTAGGGACGCATGAGCTGCTCTGTTCTCTGCTCGTGTCCAGTGTACCCTGTGATTTAGATATTGACTGCAAGGTATATTATATACTTTGAATGTGATCCAAATGCTCTAGGTCATTTAAATTTCACAAATTACAATTTCCCAGAAGAGAAACTGGTAACCAAGTATAGCATAGCAAGTATGGAGAGGAAAATGTAGGATTAGTTTTCACTCTTGTACCCCATCATTTAAAAGTAGTTCTGAGTAATTCTAAAATCAGCAAAGGCAACAAAATAGCAGTGCCTTCACTTTTTACCTTTCTCATACTAAGCTCTGAGGCAAGGTTTTCTTGTGATAAATATTTGGGTTATTTCGCAGGTTTGGGGGAAGGGGGTAGTTGTCAGAATTTTGTTTGAAGTACATGCTCATCTGATCCTTTCTTCCTGCGTGAATACGGGATTATTTTATCCTTGGAGCTCCCACTGTACGGCGCTCTCTTGGAAACCTTGTTAGTGAAAACAGGTACAATTTATTGAATAAGTTTTGATATGCCACTCATTGTGTGCAGATCTAGCCTTTATTTTTCACTGTGGCCCTGTGAGTAAAGAAGACAGGAGGGCACGGGTCTCCAGAGACAGGAAGAGGTGCTTCGTTTATTTTATGGCCAGGAGAGGGAAGAGGAGGGTACAGCTGTGTGATGGGTTTGTACATTTCATTGCAGGATGTGGAGAGAGTTCTGGTGGAAAGGCATTCATTTTCTTTGTGAGGCAAAGAGGGTGGAGGCTAGATTGAAGAGGGAGTAGGGAGAGGGGATGGAGGCTTAAGGAGACTAGAAAAGGTTGATGCAGGGTGAGTTGGCCAGAGGAATAAGAACAGCTGGATGGGCAGTGTTGAGGGTCATATGAGAATGGTAGTTGACACTTTTCAGTAGATTGAGTAACCTGTCGGTACCGTGTAGCAATGCTGCTCACCTACCTGGGTGGGAAAATTGGCAACCAAGTTTATCTAGATTTTGAGGTTTGTTAGGTGGCTGCGCTGGAAAGACAGCTAATGGAGCAAAATACTTTCCTGTGTTGTCAAGCATGTTATTTACCTGGACCACAGATTCTAATAAGGAGAGAACTGCAGATAGGAATGAACTGATGATAGAAATTCTTTACTAAGTAAGAATCCGTAAGTTTGGGGAAAGTATTAATAGTGTACAAGGAAAAACAAAATTGCTTGAAATAACAGCCAAGGTGGTCCCTTGCAACTGAGTTTCTGATAGGTGATTTCTTTGTACCATCTTCATAATGAGGAGCAATTGGTCTGTTTCTGACTTGTACTTCCTTTCCCCTAGCTCCTCCCATCCACGTGCAGGGAAACTTTTTTAATGATTATTAGAGTATTGTTGTTTTACAATGCTGTGTTGTTTTCTGCTGTACATTAAAGTCAAATCAGCCATATGTATTCCCTCTTTCTTGGATTTCCTTCCCATTTAGGTCGCTACAGGACATTGAGTAGAGTTCCGTGTGCTGTACAGTAGGTTCTCATTAGAGTTTTGTGTATAGTATTGTATATATGTCTGTTTTATATATAGTAGTGCATATATGTCTATCTCAGTCTCCCAGTTCATCCCAGCCCCCTTTTCCCACTTAGTGTCCGTGTGTTTGTTCTCTGCGTCTTTGTCTCTCTTTCTGCTTTGCAAATAGGTTCATCTGTTCCATTCTTCTAGATTCACATATGTGCATTGGTGATTTAGTCACTAAGTCGTGTCTGACTCTTTGAACCCAATGGATTGTAGCCTGCCAGGCTTCTCTGTCCATGGGATTCTCCAGGAAAGAATACTGGAGTGTGTTGCCATTTCCTCCTCCAGGGTATCTTCCCAACCCAGGAATCAAACCCAGATCTCCCGCATTGCAGGCAGATTCTTCACCAGCTGAGCTATAAAGGAAGCCCCTCATATATGTGTTAATAGATGATATTTGTTTTTGTCTGTCTGATTTACTTCACCCTGTATGACAGTCTCTAGGTCCATCCATACCTCTGCAAATGGCACAATTTCATTCCTTTTTATGGCTAAGTAATATGAGACTTCTTAAAAACCTGTGCAGTCTGTCTCCCCACAGTTTCTTATTTTATGCTTTTAAAAATATATATACATTCGTGCTCAAAATTGTGAGAAAAGAGTAAATGGCCTTGCTTATATGCACATGTGTGTGCACATACATGGGGGCACTTTTTAAAAATCATCAAACCTGGTGTATCTGAGGATTCCCCAAGAGATTTCTAAGAGATATGGGTTCCTGGGTTTAAATCTTAAGGCTCCTGAGTTGGTACTGCAAGGCTGGGGCTTAGGAAGGTGCATATCTATAGGTTCATATGATGAGAACATTCAAAGAAATACCCGTCATTACCTTCATCTTAGGCCTTAAATGTAGAAGGTGCTAGGTTGTGGAGAAAAGCAAGGATGAAACCAATGAATTAACTGTCTTGAAATACTGTCACATTTGAAGCACAATTCTGCAGAAAGGGAATGAAGAAATTATCTGTAGTATTTTTGGCCTGGATGTTATATGTGCTTCTGCTTATTTTCTAGGAGTCTGTATTTTATTAAGTCAAAAGTTTGTGTTTTTTTTTTAACCCTGAGGCATAAGAGGTTTTGTGAGAAGGAAAAATATATTTTTGTCTTTCATTTTTAGAGAACAGGAGACAACATGAAAACTCTCTACTTAGTGAGTTTCTTGAGAAGAAAATTAAGTGTTGGTGAATAAGCAGTGTGTTTTTGAATGACAAAAAGTAATTAGAATTTGCTTAAGGGCAACGTGGAGAGTTAGGAAAAAAGTGGTAGAATTAGTGAAAAGATCCAATTGTAGATATTTTTAAATGACATACGAAAAACCTTTTGGTAAATAGCACTTCCCAGGTGGCACTGTTGTGCCTATGCCAGTGCAGGAGACAGTGAGACATGGGTTCAATCCCTGGGTCAGGAAGATCCCCTGGAGGAGGACTGGGCAGCCCATTCCAATATTCTTGCCTGGTGGGCTACAGTCCCTGGGGTTGGCAGAGTCAGATACAACTGAAGTGACTTAGCAGTCATGAAAAACTTTTGGATAAGTAAGAATTTAGAGTGACTGAGTTGCCTTTTGGGGGTATTTTCTTTAAATAAGTAAAGCCTAGTTGTTACTTGGCTCATTACAAGTTATTAATTATTACTAACAACTTATTAAAACATGCATGAATGTATAAAGTGCAGAGCCTAAGTCACCAGTAGCTCTGGTCTCTGGAAATGCTGGTTCACGGTCTACCCCGGTGACTTAAGAGTCACAGGACTGCGGGATTGGAAGGAGGTTTCTAGGGTCAGATGCTCACAGCCTGGTCTTTCAATGTCTGCTATCGAGATTTTTAAAAACTGAAATCCAGTTTTATAATTCTCCTTCATGCTTAGTTTCAAATAAACAATCATATCTTAATTTCTTCAGCATGTATTTGTTCTTTAAGTTAGGGTGACCAGTAAAGTCAGTCTTTCAAATGAAAGACTTTTAAGAGTGAAAGGCACCGTTAATAGTTATACCAGGACCACCGGCCTTTCCGAATAATACTCTATTGCAAAACTAAGTTCTGTGTTCACTGAACTAAGTTCAGTGTTTAGTCTGAAAGATATTTTTAGAAATTAATTGTGAAAAGAAATTACCTAAAGTGAAGTTTATTTATGAGGGTGGTTAGGGTGATGCATGTAATCTGACACTTTGTTTGCATGGAACACTCAGAAGTCTTTTGTTGTTTTTTTTTTTTTTAATATAATTTTATCTTTTGGCCATGAGGCATGTGGGACCTTAGTTCCCCAATCAGGGTTGGAACCTGTACTCCCTGCATTAGAAGCACAGGCGTCTAAACCACTGCACTGCTAGGAAAGTCCCAGAAATTTCTTTTTATGATAAAATTTTATTGATCTAGTTGAAAAATATGTATATTTTTCTTGAGTCATCCTCACCTACTTCTTTTAACAATTTCTTGTATGGCTTAAGATGAAAGTTTAAAATTCTTTATAGAGGCTCTTTATTTTAGAATATTTCCAGAAGGCTCTAATCAGATGTGAGGGAAGAAAGCATGGATGTAACCTAGACCAGAAGTCTCCAGACTTTCTCCGTGTGCAGTGCCCTTTGTGTCTCAGCAATTCTTCATGGTGCCTGAGGCCAAATGGAATACCTAATACGAAGTATGTATGTTTGATATGAAGTATGCATGTCCAAGCGACTTAACAAGTATTTATGTCTGCATAACTCAGTGGCTGTTTGAAAAAAATAATTACATGTACTTTGAAAGAAAAATACTTTCATTGTATTCTTAAAAAAAAATCACAATTCGATCCCTGGGTTTTGAAGATCCACTGAAGAAGGAAATGGCAACCCACTGCAGTTTTCTTGCCTGGAGAATGCCATAGACAGAGGAGCCTGGCGGGCTACAATTCATGGAGTCGTAGAGAGCCAGACATGAGTGAAAGCAGCTTAGCACTACACTAGCAGCCCAGTGGCTGTTTGAAAAAATAATTACATGTAATTTGAAAGAAAATACTTTGTACTAAAAAAAAAATCAGCTTCATATAAATTTGATGTAATACCTGTAGGACACTGCATGATTTATCTAACTTTAAAGTCAGATTTGATACTATCACTCATTTCCTGCTGAATTTTTCCTCATGGTTTGCTGTCATACCACCTGCTAAAAGAAAATCAACTTAGCAAAAGTACGCATTATGGAAAGGAATATAGTGCGATTAAAAGCTACTTCAGGGTTGCAGTGGTGACAGTGGATTTTGAGTTTTGTTCCTTTTTCAAAAATTTTAAATAATCCTGCAGTTTCCCTCTGGGATTTTCATAGTTAGGGTGCCTTGGTACCCAATTTGGGAACCACAAATACAGACATTTCTCTTAGGGTCATTGTTGGGACTATTAGCTAAAATGGAGTGTATGTAGAGTGCCAGAAATTCTTACAGGTGTGCTGCGAAGCTCTCAAAGACATTATGTTTAAGAGGGTAAGATGCTCTCATCTCCCCTACCCTGCTCCTTGAATTTAGTTGTGTTGGATTCTGATACATACAGCAGCAAGTCTCTTGAATTACTCTGTAATTCCCTGAACTTATTGCCACATTTTACATGTGTTCACTCATCTGTTGCTTACTTTTCATAGCCACCCTGCTTTTTAAAGCCTCTCCTGTCAGGCTCCTCTGGAAATACCCCTGGAGTGGGTAGCATCCTTATTTTACAAGCGAGGAAGTTAAAGAGAAAAACAATTAAGGGCTTTCCTGGTGGCTCAGTGGTAAAGAATTCGCCTGCCAATGAAGGAGACAGGGGTTCAGTTCCTGATCTGGGGAAGATCCCACATGCCGCAGAACAACTGATCCCGTGCTCCATCCCTACTGAGCATGTGCTTTAAAGCCCGGGAGCAGTGACTACTGAAGCTCATGCGCTCTAGAGCGCTTGCTCCGTAACTAAAGAGGCCTGCCCGTTGCAAATAGAGAGTAGCCCCCTGCTCACCACAACTAGAGAAAAGCCCACACGAGACCCAGCACAGCCAAAAATCAATCAATAAATACAATTATAATTTTAAAAAGTTAAGTGTCTTGCTAGTGAACACACAGCAAGGAGGTTCACATCTAGGATATAAACTCAAGTTCTTTTTTTTTTTAAACTCTGAAGGCCAGAATATTTGTCCCGTCACAGCTTCTCCTGTAGATACCACACTGCTGTCCCTGGATCTCCTGCTGTGAGGGGTACATCTATGTCATGGTGATCCTAGCAGGGAGGTTCTTTTGTCCTCGTTTTCAGAAGAGGATGCTGATACTTAAGAGAGTTTTGTTATGTGCCAAGATGAATTGCTAGAAACTGGAATTTGAACCTAGGCCTAGTCATTCCAGCCACAAAGCTTATCGTTGTAAGCCATAGGGATGACCAGAAAACATTGTAAAAATTTTAAAGAGTCTTTCTCAGAGTCATTAAAGAAAGATTAAGTTATGATAATATAGCTTTTGTGTTAATATATTTTGATAAATCCTATTCATTTTAAAATCATGCATGGTATGTGTGGCACCTCTCTATTAAACAATGTCTTTATTGGCTAACTGTGTGGAATGACAGAGAATATATTGTGCTTACCATTTATAAATATATGTACAGAGGAGAAGGGGTGGATGAATAGACCTGTTTGTCAGTGGGCCTGCTAGCTAGGACGGAGCACTGCAGCCACAGAGGCCTGCAGACCCCCAAGCTAGAGATGTGTGTGGAGGGCTAGTTTTCAGGATCAGCTTATAACAATTTGTTTAGGTCTACATTCTACAGGGTTAATGGTGATAACATTTGGACAGTGGGAAAGGATATTATTATTATTGTTATTATTTGTTATACTTGTCTATATTTTCTTATTTTCTAAACATGAAGATTAAATTGTAGTCTAAAAATAAGACTTCACTGCAAAAAAAAAAATTCATTTAGGAAGTAAAGTAAGTATTAGGTAATTTTAAGTCAATGATCCCGTCACTTCTTAAAGCTTAATATCCAGCAGTGGTTCATGTACACTGGAGTTCATGTAGAGTTGAATTTCTCTCTGGAAGAAGACAAATCCAAATCAGAGTTGCACTCCAAGTTGGCCACTTCTTTGGGTGGAGGTTCCTGGATGAACTGTATTGCTTTACCCCTGGGATCCTTAGGACTTGAACTTGAGGTTTACTTTGCAGTAGGATAAATCGGTTCATGGTGACCTGGGTATGGTCGATCTGCTGTCAGGAGAGTAGAGTTGTTACAGAACGTAAGAATGCAAAGATTAAATGGCCATTGTCCTATTCTGGCATTTTCCCAAATACTTGTAGCTCTCTTGGAGAAGCAGAACACTGCTATGTAGGAAACAGAAAAGTGTTTACATCCAGAACATTGTTGAGGGGGTGTGCTGAGTTCAGCAGCCAGGGTCACGTCTCCCAGGCCTACTGTTGTGGTTTACTCAGCTGAGAAGCACAGGGCTTCATTGCAGTCGGATCCTCCCCAGCCCTGCCCCTCCACTTTGTCATCTCTCTCTTGCTTGTGTGCTTTTTCCTCCTTTTTCTTGCACATACCATTTCTAGCACTTAGAACCGAGACGTGTACACCCTGGGGCCTGCTTCCCCAAACTCATTCTCTGTAACTGTAGGTGTTTGCTTTCCCTGAAAGGTTCTTGATTCTTGTTTAGCTCTGCCTGGTACATCCAATCCAAATGTGACCATTTTTCCTCATTTTAGTCTGAGACCAGATCATTTAGGTAGCGCTTTATGCCTTGAACGTATCACTGTATGGTGAGAACATAAAACCAAGGATAATTCCAGTGGCTTGGATTTTATTTTATATTCTCCTAGATAGGAACAGCAAAGATCGAAAACCTACACCCCCAACAAGAGATACCGCTTACTCAGGTATCTGAGAGTTCATTTGTAATATATGATTTAGTTCAGCTGTTTAATAAAAATTCCATTATTTAATGTCATAATTGTTTTGCAGTACATGTGTAAAATCTAAAATGCCATGTACCAAACATCAGGAGATATTGTTTTGGCTGGTACATTGGGAGTGTTTACTTAACTCATGAATGTTTTATCAACTGTTTCATGTGTCTGTCTTAACTGTGATGGAATTCAGCTATCTAATATGTTGTAGTTAATTTGAACTTAGTATCTTCAATTCTCAAAATGTTTTTACATAGAGAATTTTATGTCAGAGGATGTTAATGTTTATCCAAAGTCTAGAACCCGTTCATTGGATTTTGACTCTGTGCCAGCAAACATAGCATGTGAATGTATTTGCTCTCCTATTGTCAAATGATTGACAATTAAGCATTAAATGTGGCCTCTTGTGTAACTTCCCATCTGATTACTCAAGTGTGTGCAGGTGGACACTGCTCTTGGAATAGCAGTTGGCAGACAGATGGTAAACAACTGTTTGAGTTCCAGAGCATGTCAAGGAATCAGACATCAGGTCTCCAAAGGAAATTAGATATGAGGTTTAAAAGAGATTGAATGTTTCTTTCCATTTATTCCTTTTCTGTTTGAATATGGTTGTTGTTCAGTCACTCAGTCGTGTCCCACTCTTTGCAACCCCATGAATTCCAGCATTACAGGCTTCCCTGTCCTTCACTATCTCCCATAGTTTGCTCATACTCATGTTCATTGATTTGGTGATGCCATCCAACCATCTCATTTTGTCCTCTACTTTTCCTCCTGTCCTCAATCTTTTCCAGCATCAGAGTCTTTTCTAATGAGTTGGCTCTTTGCATCAGGTGGCCAATTATTGGCACTTCAGCATCAGTCCTTCCAATGAATATTCAGGACTGATTTCCTTTAGGATTGACTGGTTTGATCCCCTTGCTGTCCAAGGGACTCTCAAGAATTTTCTCCAGCACCACAGTTTGAAAGCATCAATTTTTTGGCACTCAGCCTTCTTTATGGTTTCACCTCTCAAGAATCTGTATTTCAGGAGCTGGCATGATGGCCAGAGGAGGGATATGTGGTTTTGGCATCGTTGGATGTTGAATCACTTAAGCTAGTGGTATAGGGAGTAGCAGAAAAATGAGCCATGGGAAAACTTGGTGTTGACTACTATAGCTATGCCCTCCTATTCTGTAGGTAGCATGGACTCTTCCATCCACTTTACCCATATTCATGATGCACTGGCTGTGCAATTAAATAAGATAATATAAACGTATATATATACACACAATCAACCCTATTCATGCCCATTTGCAAAGAGTAGTGAAAGTGTGATTAAAGTATGGGAATTCTTTGGTTGTGCAATGGTTAGCACTCCACACTTCACTGCAAGGGGCACCGGTTCCATCCCTGGTCAGGGAATTAATACCTTTTAAATTACCCGCAGGCTTCCCTGGTGGCTTGGTGGTAAAGAATCCATCTGCCAGTGCAGGAGACTCAGTATGATCTCTGGATATGGAAGAGCCCCTGGAGGAGGGCATGGCAACCCACTCCAGTATTCTTGCCTGGAGAATCCCATGGATAGAGGAGCCTGGTGGGCTACAGTCCTTGGGGTCGTAAAAGAGTCAGACCCGACAGTGACTAAACAGCAACAACAAGCTACACAACATGCCCCCCTCCCCCAAAATAAACCAGTTAATTTGCAAGCAACTTTGTTAAGTTTTTGGTTGTAATTTGTGTTTATTGGTAAAAGCAAATATGGCAGTTTCTACAGGTTTATAATTTTACAGATAAAATGAATTGTTTTCTGACTGTAAAGCCCCAAGTCAAGGAAGAATGGTAGAGACAGCGCTGGTACTTACTATTGTGGTATAAGGAAACTTGTGTAGTCAGGAAGGATGGAGGCTTACTAAGTAGGAGGGGAGCATAATAGTAATTCTATGTATTCTTTAAAATGATAATAGCAAGTGGAACAATGTTACAGGCTCCCCAGGTGGCTCTGAGTGGTAAAGAATCCTCCTGCCGATGCAGGAGACACAGGACAGGGGGCTTGAGTTTGATCCCTGGGTAGGGAAGATCCCTGGGGAAGGCAGTGGAAACCCACTCCAGTACTCTTGCCTGGAAAATTCCATGGACGGAGGAGCCTGGTGGGCTGCAGTCCATGGGGCTGCACAGAGTCGGACACGACTGAAGCGACTTAGCAGCAGCAGTAGGGAAGATACCGTGGAGCAGGAAATGGTAGCCCACTCCGGTGTTCTTGCCTGGGAAATCTCATGGACAGAGGAGCCCACCAGGCTACAGTGCGTGGGGTCACAAAGAGTCAGACATGACATAGCCTCTGAGCACCCACGCAACAGTATCAAACGTACTGAATGGAGGACTTTGTGCTAACTACGTGCATTATCTTATTGGATTTTCTAAAATATATGTGCATATACTCACATACACACGCAACAGATATAAGTGGGCTTTCATTCTTGATAGTGGAAAATGAGTAGAAGACATGTTGGCCCAGATTTTTTTTTCTGTCTGGTAATAACCAGTTAAATGAACTTGAGCACAACCTTCATTTTTGGAGTCAGTTTGGTTACCTCTGAAAAAACGGAAGACTAGAATATGATAAGCTTGTGTTCTAGTTCTGTGCTTCTTAGACTATAAAAAGTTATGGAGGAGTCCTTTTATTTATCTCAGTCCTCAAAACCTTCCAAGAAAATGGGCTGTAACTAAAATTGTGAATGGGAGACTGGGGAGCTGTCTCATTCTCACAGCTTCCCTGGAAAGGACAGCTCTCCAGTCAGATTTCATTCTGAAGATGTAACTAGACCAGGAGCAGACCAATTTCTCCTACTGTGGGCTTCACTGGCAAGGGAATGATGTTAATACCTCAATGATTAAATAAGAATAACAGTGACAGTGAAAGATGACTGACTGATAATTCACTTTGGGGAACTATTTGGCTAGCTGCCGGAAACCTGTGCCAGGAAAGAAGTGGACTATATTTCAGCAGCATCCTCTAGGCTGGGAGGATATTAAAATTTAGGATGTCAGGTAGTTGTTTGGAACAAGAATAGAGGGCATGGAAGGAAATGGCTTTGAGGTTAGCTAAACAGAGGGGTGGGTCACTTATTGAATTTGCAACCACCCAGATGTTGCAATTCTAAGTGAACTCATAGGAGAATTGATGCATTATTCAGCAAGTGACTCAACTTGATGTCCCAATAATAATACAAGGGAAAATGGTGATCTGGGAAGAATTAACAGAGGAGGAACAACCCTTTACTTAGTGTGAGTTGAGGACCCCACGCCTGGCTTTTTTTTTTTTTTTTTTTTGAAGACATTTCCTTGGCTGATGACTTACCATTGCCTGTCCAGTAAGTTTGAAATTCTGTGCTGTGTCCAGGGCCCTGCCTTTCTAATTTGGTCTAACATGACCCACTCCTTATCCTCTGATCTGTTCTGTGTAGTTCACAGTCCTCTGCCTTTTGCATTCATGCTTCTATTCACCTAAAACCATGAGAATGATAAGATCTAAGGAGTGCTTTCCAAGCACTTACTCTGTTAGGTATAGGTGTTATCCAATTTGGATTTCCTCACACTCCATGAGGTGGGTAGTAGCATCACTACCACCATCATCCTTCTCATCATTATCACCACCACCATCTCCTTTTTTTTTTTTTTTAAGTGAAGAAGCTGAGGTTTAGTTTAAATAATGTACCTGAGATTATCTATTCATGAGTGGCGGAGTTAGGACTGCAACCCATGTGACCCATCTTCAGAGGCCAAATGTTGAAAACCAGATTATGCCATTAAATGGCATTCTTTATGCTCTCCCCACACCCAAGATCAGTCCATAGCCTTTCTTGCTTTCCTTAATGAAAAGTAATGGCTTTTTCTCTGTGGCTTGGTTATATTACATAACATGTTCAGTTGTGTGTTGTGGATTTATCTTCTCTTTTGGGTCACTGAAGTGCAAGTTTACCTTATATTTGTATCTCTGCCTTCATTTGATATTTAACAGGGTTTAGGAGGTGATTGTTGAATTGACACAGTACCTGGCTAGCTAAAGATTTGACCCAGTAACTTTTTTGGGGGAAGGGTTTCTAGTTTATATCATATTGTTAAAGAAATTGAAGAATTCTATTAAAGTGCCAGTATTTTGTCTGAAAATGTTAATAGCTTATTAAAAATAGTGATAAATATGTGCATTTTCACCTTGCTCTTGCATATAATGACTATGTTTCTGGTATTCAGGTAGGATTGTTGAGTTGGTTCACTGAGGTCAGATTTTAGAAACATTATAGCTTAAGTGTCATGGAAAGAGGGTGATCATACAGACCTCTTTTTTGAGCCTTGGAATCTGTTACCTATCTCCTGCCTGGAAGAGCTACTTAACCGCCTTGCCCTTTAGTTTCCTTCTCTGTTAAATGGAGAAGATAATACCTGCTTGTCAGGATTTTAAAGTGGATTAAATTGGATAATGAAGGCAAAGAGCCTAAGGACTTGAGATGTATCAGACCATTAATAAATGGTCCATCTTGTTGATTTTAACCCTTAACTTTGATTCTGAGAAATAGATATAAGGGACTAGTTCTGATAGATAGAGTGCCTGGTGAACTATGAACGGAGGTTCGTGACATGTATAGGACACAGGGATCAAAACCATCTCCATGTCAAATAAATGCAAAAAAGCAAAATAGCTGTCTGGGTAGGCCTTACAAATAGCTGTGAAAAAAAGAGAAGCGAAAAGCAAAGGCGAAAAGGAAACATACAAGCATCTGAATGCAGAGTTCCAAAGAATAGCAAGAAGAGATAAGAAAGCCTTCCTCAGCATTCAATGCAAAGAAATAGAGGAAAACCATAGAATGGGAAAGACTACAGATCTCAAGAAAATTAGAGACACCAAGGGAACATTTTATGCAAAGATGGGCTCGATAAAGGACAGAAATGGTCTGGACCTAACAGAAACAGAAGATATTAAGAAGAGGTGGCAAGAATACACGGAAGAACTATACAAAAAGATCTTCACGACCCATATAACCACAATAGTGTGGTCACTCACCTAGAGCCATACATCCTGGAATATGAAATCAAGTGGGCCTTAGAAAGCATCACTATGAACAAAGCTAGTGGAGGTGATGGAATTCCAGTTGAGGTGTTTCAAATCCTGAAAGATGATGCTGTGAAAGTGCTGCACTCAATATGCCAGCAAATTTGGAAAACTCAGCAGTGGCCACAGGACTGGAAAAGGTCCGTTTTCATTCCAATCCCAAAGAAAGGCCATGCCAAAGAATGCTCAAACTACGGCACAATTGCACTCATCTCACATGCTAGTAAAGTAATGCTCGGAATTCTCCAAGCCAGGCTTCAGCAATACGTGAACCATGAATTTCCAGATGTTCAGTCTGGATTTAGAAAAGGCAGAGGAACCAGAGATCAAACTGCCAACATCCGCTGGATCATGGAAAAAGCAAGAGAGTTCCAGAAAAACATCTATTTCTGCTTTATTGACTATGCCAAAGCCTTTGACTGTGTGGATCAGAGTAAACTGTGGAAAATTCTGAAAGAGATGGGAATACCAGACCACCTGACTTGCCTCTTGAGAAATCTGTATGCAGGTTAAGAAGCAAAAGTAGAACTGGACATGGAACAACAGACTGGTTCCAAATAGTGAAAGGAGTAAGTCAGGGCTATATATTGTCACCCTGCTTATTTAACTTCTATGCAGAGTACATCATGAGAAGTGCTGGGCTGGAAGAAGCACAAGCTAGAATCAAGATTGCCGGGAGAAATCTCAATCACCTCAGATACGCAGATGACACCACCCTTATGGCAGAAAGTGAAAAGGAGCTAAAGGGCCTCTTGATGAAAGTGAAAGAGGAGAGTGAAAAAGTTGGCTTAAAGCTCAGCATTCAGAAAACGAAGATCATGGCATCTAGTCCCATCACTTCATGGGAAATAGATGGGGAAACAGTGGAAACAGTGTCAGACTTTATTTTTCTGGGCTCCAAAAGCATTGCAGATGGTGATTGCAGCCATGAAATTAAAAGACGCTTACTCCTTGGAAGGAAAGTTATGACCAACCTAGACAGCATATTCAAAAGCAGAGACATTACTTTGCCAACAAAGGTCCGTCTAGTCAAGGCTATGGTTTTTCCTGTGGTCATGGATGTTAGAGTTGGACTGTGAGGAAAGCTGAGTGCCTAAGAATTGATGCTTTTGAACTGTGGTGTTGGAGAAGACTCTTGAGAGTCCCTTGGACTGCAAGGAGATCCAACCAGTCCATTCTGAAGGAGATCAGCCCTGGGATTTCTTTGGAGGGAATGATGCTGAAGCTGAAACTCCAGTACTGTGGCCACCTCATGCGAATAGCTGACTCAATGGAAAAGACTCTGATGCTGGGAGGGATTAGGGGCAGGAGGAGAAGGGGACAACAGAGGATGAGATGACTGGATGGCATCACCACCTCGATGGAGGTGAGTCTGAGTGAACTCTGAGAGATGGTGATGGACAGGGAGGCCTGGCGTGCTGCGATTCATAGGGTCTCAAAGAGTCAGACATGAGTAAACAACTGAACTTAACTGAGCTTTGATTCTGACTGGAATCTGATCTTCAGGTTTTGAATTTCATTTACTGGCTTTTTCAACTTTGCTTTTTGATTCAAGTTGTGTGGCTCAACATCACCAATAATAAGTCATACAAGTCTGGATTGAGTTCTACCTAGTCCAGTTCCAACTGTGATTATAGTTAACACCACTGAACTGTACACTTACACATGGTTAAATAAAAAGGCAAATTTTCTATATGTGTGGTTTTTTTTTTTTTTTTACCTCATGCTCAAAGAAACATAATGGTTCCTTCGTTTAAGTTGCTGTAGAATGTTTGTACCTTTATCATTCAACAACTGTCAGTGATTGTCTTAGCCTTTCCTCTAGTAACATCTTTTCCCTCCTTCCCTAAGCACTGTTGCTTATGAAGTGTATGCAGGTGGTTGTGTAATAGCAGAGTTTCTGTTTAAAATCTGGTGACTTAATACTTGAAAGCTTTAACTTAAAGATTATAAGAACAAAAGTATATTACATAAGGTGTACTTGATATAATTCACTTTCACTCCTGTGTCTGCATGTTACTGTGGATTTCTCAACAGGAGCCTGGAAGATATCAGGGAAAAAAGGATCTTTTGCAAGGTTTCGTTGTTCCCATGAATCCAGGGCAAGAGCTGAGACCAGAAAGCCCTATTCCTAAAGTTTGGGTTTATCTGGTTCTGAATGGTTTGGGTACTTTTATTCTTCTCTGTGTTGTATATGATAATCTATAAGTATCACTTCTAATGCATAGACTCTTATAGACTCTCTTAATCATAATTTCTCCATGAAATACCCAGAAACTTGCATATTGTATTGTTATCTAAGTATTGAGTCTTCCATTTTTAAAATACTCTGAGATGGAAATTGAATTTAAAAACAATATAGACCATGAAGGTAACTACCCCTTTTGTTTGTCATTTAGTTGCTAAGTCATATCCAATTCTTTGCAAGTCCTATGCACTGTAGCCCTCCAGGCCCCTCTGTCCATGGCATTATCCAGGCAAGAATACTGGCGTGGGTTGCCATTTCCTTCTTCAGAGGACCTTCCCAACCCAGGGATCAAAGCTGTTATCTCCTACATAGGCAGGCGGATTCTTTACCACTGTGCCACCTGGGAAGCCCTTAAGTAACTTTTGGATTAGACTAATTATTACAGTTGATACTGATTTGAATCTACTGGCAACAAGACCAAAACAAAGTTCAGGTTCCATGGTTTATTATATGTGGCAGAAGGATGTGTAAAATATTTTTCTTTTCAAGGAATTGTTGCTAGAATTGAACTTGATTTGTTACCCCGTGAATTCCTGTTTGGAAGGTAATTATTAATAAGTAATAGACATTATCATTGAGCTTTTATAAGAAAGGCTCTTTAGTTTGTAGACTTTGTCAGTAGCTAAAGCATAAATGCTAAATCAGTGAAGATATTGTCAAACTGAATAGTATGATTGAGTTAGTTTGCTTTTCATTGATTCAGCAGCTTGTTGAGTGCCTCCCGTTTGCCTTGTACTGTATCTGATTAAGAAATTATCCGTGAAGTACTTAGTTGGGGAGTGATTTAGGTAGGCTAACAGATGATTAAGGCACGGTGTGTGGTGCTGTAAAGGAGAGATGTATACAGTGTTGTCAGAGCCCAACCAGAGGGTAATATCCTTTTGGAGTAGTTGGGAGAAGGTGCTAATGGTAAATGGTATTTGAGCTGATTCTTAAAATTTTCCAGGTGGAATAGAAAGGGACATTCCTTACAGGAAAAAAAAAAATGCCCTTGAATGATCTGATTAATTTGAGCTAGAAACTTGTACAATCTAGAAAATATAGGATTAATGTCCACTAGACTTTTCAATTCAGATATCATATGTCTTGGTGATGGAGAGGGGTGCCTGGTGTGCTGTAGTCCATGGGGTCACAAAGAGTCGGACACGACTGAGCAACTGAACTGAACTGATCATCTGTCTTCAGTGGACCTTTGGCATGTACTTGAGCACAGGAGCTTCATCAGTGAATTTCCTCCTGTGCCTGCAGGGCAGGTACACTGGCACGTGGTCAAAGCCTAGTACATACATATAGTGTGAATCCATGGGGGAAGGAGTGCTCTGTGTTGATATATCACTAAGTACATATGAGGTTGAGTTGTTCCAGGGGTTAGGACCACTTGGAAGTTGTACGTTTTCTGCTGAATAGAAGGGCAGTGCATTTTTATACAGGCAGTAGTAGAGCCTGGAGAGACAGCCAGTATTATTCAGTGGCTAAATTGTGGTAAGACTCTTTGCAACCCCATGGACTGCAGCACACCAGGCCTCCTTGTCCTTCTCTATCTCCCAGAGTTTGCCAGACTCACATCCATGGAGTCAGTGAAGTCATCCAACCATCTCATCCTCTGTTGTCCCCTTCCCTTCCTGCCCTCGATTTTCCCAGCATCAGGGTCTTTTCTAATGAGTGGACTGTTCACATCAGGTTCCTCAGAAAATAGCTTGGGCTCTCGGGAGTTACCTGCACAAACAGCTTGGATTCCCAAGGCCTTCCCTATACAGCTCAAAAGGAATGAATGCATTCTCAGAAAGTCTAAGGGCAGTTCTTGCCAGCTAATCACAACATCCCTGAACTTTAACCAGGCCTCTGTGGAGGGTCTGATTTTAAATGGAGCTGCTTCCTCACTGTCCTTGTAGATTTATTAAGCTGGGTAATGTATATCTGAACTGCTCAGAGGCTTGACCTGTTTAAGAGTTGATTTTAAATGCTTGGTGAATGATTACCGAGTGTATGTTTTTATGTGTGGGTGCTGATAACTAGTTCTCAGGTTCAAAAAGACTTAGGACTCTTCTCATTCAGAAAGATGCACACCTTTCCTCTGACCTTCAGAACTGTACATCTACCTGACTGCTTGAGTGTTTTCTTGGATGTTTCATAGCTATCATATACCTAACCAGTTACGGCCATTTAGAAACTTATTCTTCACCACCTCCATGCCACCTTTGCAGTGTGCCCCTCTTAAACAGACCACCATTCACCTAGTGACTTAAGGAAGAAAGCAGGTATAACACTCAACATTCTCCCTCAGCCCTTAAGTCTATCCAGGCAGTTTCACATACTATTTCTGACATCTATCCACCTGCTTCAGTCGAGATCTCACCTTGTCCCAGCCTACGGCATTCATTCGAACTACTGCCCTGCTTGCTGCCGTTCATTTGAACTACCCTCAACTGGTTCCCCTGTTTGCATTTGTGCTGTTTCTCATCAGTTGTCCATAAAGCACCCATGATAATCTTTGTAAAACATAACCTGGTTATGTCATCTCATGCTTACAAGCCTTCACTGGTTTCTCATTGCACTTTAGAGCAAAGGAAAAGTATTGCCTCCAATCCTACATGGCTGGACATGACCTAGCCTTGACTCACCTCTCCAACTTTATCTTTCCCTCATTTCCTCTCTTTTGTTTTCTCTCCAGCCATGTTGACTCACTTTCAGCTTTGATATATCCAACTGTTCTTACCTTAGCCTCTTTCCCCTGTTTTCTCTGCCTAGAATACTGCCATCCACTCTACATGATTCACCTTTTCTCATTTCTGGAACTTACCTTAATTGTTATATTTTCCTTAAGTCTTTCCAGATGTTGTTCAGTCGCTCAGTGATGTCTGTCTCTTTGCGACTCCATGGACTACAGCATGCCAGGTTTCCCTGTCCTTCAGTATCTCCAGGAGTTTGCTCAAACTCATGCCCATTGAGTCAATGATGCCATCCAACCATCTTATCCTCTTTCATCTCCTTCTCATCCTGCCTTCAATCTTTCCCAGCATCAGGGTTTTTCCCATGAAGCAGCTCTTTGCATCATGTGGCCAAAGAATTCAGCTTCAGCATCAGTCCTTCCAGTGAAAATTCAGGGTTGATTTCCTTTTAGGATGGACTGGTTTGATCTCCTTTCTGTCCATGGTACTCTTAGGAGTCTTTTCTACCACCACAGTTTGAAGGCATCAATTCTTTGGCCTCAGCCTTTTTTGTGGTCCAGGTCTCACATCCGTACATGCTGACTAGAAAAACCATAGCTTTTCCATGCTCTCTATCCATGGAATTCTTCAGGCAAGAATTGCCTTCTGCAGAGGATCTTCCCAATCCAGGGATCAAACCCAGGTCTCCTGCATTGCAGGCAGATTCTTTACCATCCGAGCCACCAGGAAAGCCCTCTTTGCATATAGTTCAGTCTATAAGTTGCCTTCTGATAATCTCTAACAAGACTTATCAGAGTTTGAGAAGATTAGTTTGTTTCTTCTTCATCTCATTGGAATATGATGCTCCATGGGGACGATATCTGTTAGGTTCCCCACAGTACTGTGGAGCACAGTGCTTGTACTAGGGTGGTGCTTCATAAACATTTGAATGAAAGACTGTTTTATTAAAAGAAAAATCGATCCAGAAAGGATTATCTTGGCTTTCTCTTTGCAGTAACAACAGGGCCTGCATCTAATTTCCGTAGCACTATTTGCATACTGCTTCTGCGTGATTACCTTGTGGAGTACTAACAGAAAGTCCGTTATTTGCCATTCTACCTCAATGCCAAAAAATAAAAAAGGCCTATCATTTTTAGTGTTTGTTCTTGGAGTCCAACAAACTAAGTTTAGGTCCTGTTTTCTTGTGTAAAGAAGTCTAACCTTGAGTAAGCACTCCTAGGCCTGTTTTCTCATTTGTAAAATTGGGGAAGTTATATCTATCCCATGGGGTTGTTATGAAGATTAAATTATGTATACAGAATGCCCATACAGTGCTTGGCACCTTGTAGGAGTTTAGGCGTTCATTGTGTTACCCCTTTGTATCACGAGAGGTTAATAAGGACTCGGGGAAAAAAACTCATTTAATCTACCTTATAATCTTATTGTTCTTATTTAATGCCCACCCAGGGGCACTAACATGAGGGTCAAAATCAGTTTAAGAGGAAATAATCCATCTCTTGGGTGCAAATAAGCAATGATGGGCTGGTTATTTAATGATCAATAATGTTGGGCTGCCTCAGAAAAACATGTATGGAATTCTCCTTTGCTTTATCTCAGCGCGGGTTGTTGAACATTATAAAAGTGTAATTGCAAAATAATATAAGTAATTATTTTCTGTTTTACTTCAAGTAGATATTCCATAGATATAGACCATATGAAAATATTTTTCCCATTTTAGATATTTTTATGGAGAAACCTTGGCAGTATCATTGAAAACTCTGGAGTCTAAAGATTTTCTAATAATGTTGTAAGCTTTGGGGTTATTAAAAAAATAATATTCTGAAAAAGGTTATTAGATTCAAATTGATAAGTGGTACATATCTACTACCTCCTTATGCACATTAGTCTGGATACTAGATTGAGCTTTGGGGAAAATGCTTCAGTTATATCAGTCAAAATCATCAAAGGTTAATTGTCTGCTATTAAGTCAGAATAACTCACCCACCCTCGCCTCTATTAAATTTGTTTTGCTGGATGACATGAGACAGTAATGGTGGCAAGGGGAACCATTCTCTGTAAGTCCAAGTCCTCCAGAGAGCTAGGGGTTTGAGCATTATAAGTTCAAGACCTCTGCATTTGTCTACTCAAATACTGACCCAGGAAAGGGGCTATATTATTTATTATGAGCCAGATATGATTTACAGTATTGATACAAGGGTTTAGATGAGACAGTTAGTGCATGAAATTAGTTGAATATTTGGCTCAGTTGTTTAAAGCATGGGAGCTTTAGGGGGACCGGGGAACAGGTAGGAATTTCTTCTGGGGCTCTCTCTGTCATGCTCCATGCCCAAATATCTTGAAATCACATCAGACCCAAGACAAGTATCTTGAAAATGTATATGATTGGTTATTTGGGACATTGACTCATGTGTTTGTACCTGGGTGTGTGCTTAGTTGCTCAGTCGTGTCCATCTCTTTGCAGACCCCATGGACTGCAGCCCTCTAGGCTCCTCTGTCCATGGGAATTCTCCAGGCAAGAATATTAGAGTGAGTGAGTAGCTATGCCCTCCTCCGGGGGAGTCTTCCCAACCCAGGGATCAAACCCAGGTCTCCTGCATTGCAGGCAGATTCTTTACTGACTGAGCCAACCGGGATGCCCTCGGAAAATTACCGTCAACACTATAGAAAGTGTGCTCTATTAATGGAGGAGGGTTTCATGAAGTCTGATGTCTGGACATCTTTTAGCTCATGATCCATTTCTCACCGCAAACCCCACTTCCCAGCTAAACTGAGAGTAGAAGTTACTGATATTAGCCAATGTCATGAAGGAGTGCTGTCATCTCACAGAGGGGACAAAAACCGCTTGCATTGTTTTCTTCTCTCCTTCATTTGTTCCTTTATGCATAGTCTTTCAAAGTGAGTCAAAGTTGATGTTATCTATCAATGGTTCTGTTCGTTGAGTTTTCTTTTAGTGTTTTCTGTTCTGTGTCTGGTGGGGCTGTAGTACTTCAAAAGGAATTGGGAGCAAATTTTGATAAGGATATAACAAAATCAAGTTCCCACTGTTCAAAATGGAAGACTCTTATGCCTGGAAAAGAAAATTGGGACAGTACCTTCTCAATAACCTCTAGTGCTTTGTTGAGAAGACTAGGAGCCGGCTATTAAGTGAAGAAGTAATTACTTTTGCTGAAATGCAAGTCTGTAGTTCAGAGCAGACCACCCCAGTGTCCCAGCATAGGACTTCAGAGCCTGTCTCCTCTCATTCAAGCAATTTGATAGTTAAATGACTTGTGTAGGGTGTTTCTGTTTCATCAGATGCTAGGAGTTGAAGTCATTAAAGAATCACAGTAGTATTCTTTGGCCTGTCCATGAGTGGCCTGTTATTCTTGTTGTGAGATATGACATATTTCTTTTTTTTTTTCCTTACAGAATGCTATGAACCTACCCCCCTGACAAAGCCAGGTTGCTGCGGCAGTATGACAATGAGAAAAAGTGGGAACTCATCTGTGATCAGGTAAGCAACACTGAGGCTTTTTCAACACATAGTGAGAGAAGAGAACCAGATTTAAACCCTAAATATATCAGACTTTTTCCAAGAGATACATGGATTTCTGTTTTGTGATTTACCTTCTTGTTTCTCATGACCAAAGAAAAAATTAGAAAAAGACATTTTATTCTTGCCTTATCTTAATTCTCGATTTTTAAATGTTTTGCAGGTAAAATTTCTGATAAATCTGGTCAAGTGGTCAAATCAAATTTAGCTGACCTGTTTTTCTATTTATCTTACATAGCAGTTTATGCTTCTTAAATAATGCAGATTCTCTAATTTAGATGGCTTTTCTGTTCATGTGTATTGATACATATTGATGCCAGAAGGTGAATTGTTTATAAAGAGACATTACTTAGGATGATAAAATTATTTCGTATTTTGGCAAATCTCCGGCAGGTGTTTTTCTCATTAATTTATAACAAATTTATGCTCTTCAGAGGGATATAAAATAAAAAGGGAAATTCTCCATTTTCTTTCTCTCTACCCTCCAAATTCTACATTTTAGAGGTCTACTGGTAAGACTGAAGTATCTCTGTCTAGTTTGTTTTTGTTTTTAGAAGTAATATGTGAATACCCACAGATACTCTTCTGTATCTGGATATTTTCATCAGTATACATGTCCTTACTGCATTCTTTTTAAATGTTACATAATATTCTGCTGTAATTGGTAGTAATTTGGGGGCACTTCACTCCTGGGCTAGGTACCAGCTAGTTATTTCAAGTCTAGAAGGCTCACCCTCTAAAGTTACACTGTGTATATTATGTATTAGCTCTTTGACTTTGTGCCATGAATGTCTTCAGGAGGGTTGTGCCCCTCTCTGCAACCCCCACCACCCTGGAAATTCCTGGGAGTGTTTTAATTCCTAACTCAGCTCCCTTGGGTCTCTGCTGTGGGACAGATTGTGGGGAGCAGAGGCATTTTCTGTTCCTCAAAGGTAGAGGGTCCATGTTCCCTAAGGAATAGATGTCTGCAGTTCACATGGAGCTTCCGAAGTGCCCATTGTGTTGTTTCACTTTAGCTCCTGAACTAAAAGAAGATGAGGACACCATCCTGTCTTCTCCATGCTGTATTGAGCCCTATGAGTAGATAGAGGCTGAAGAGAAAGCATGTTGTCTAGGATCATGAGGCAAAAGAATAAAATTTTACTGATACAATCTTCTTCCTTAAGACTTAACTTTAACTAAACATTACCTAAGTCTATTACTGCCAGGAAAAATGATTTTATGATAGTGAACAAATAGTATAGTGATAATTAGTATAAAGGAAAGGTAACCATGCAAATAAGAGAGATCCAAGGCAGGGGGTTATAAATCCTGGATATGACAGGGAGCCTAGGCACAGGCAAAGGAAGGTTGTCTTGGGAGGTGGTTTCTGTCTCCAGCAAACCGGAAAGGACAGCCTGTTGGTGATGGACTTCTAATAGCTGCGCTCCCCTCAGCCCGTAAGTAGCTTCATAGAGTTGGTGGTGAGGTCTGGTGGGGATCTTGAGACAGGGGAGTAACAAGTCAGTTATCTTAATGTTTCTGAGTTTCAAATTCTCCACGTTCAGGTTATTATTTCCCTTCAATGTTAATACGCCAGGGTGTGGATGATTGAGCTACTTTATCCATTCCTCTCTGGTCAGTCTCACACATGCTGACAGCTGCAAACGGAAGTGGCTCTGTCAGTTGTGAAGTGGCAAATGTGATTTGTTAAAAATAGTGAAATGATCATAAGTATTATTGCCACTAACCAACATTTAGTAAGCAGATTTTCTTCATAAGAGTTTTGTGTTAAATCTTGAAAGCAGTCATACTTATTAGTATCTCCATTTGACATACAGGGAAACTGAGACTTAGAGATTAAATCATTGCCAAAGGTCACATGGCTGTTTTGTGGTGAAGGGGTGTACAAGTCTGACCCTGGAGAATATGCTCATTCTGGGGGCTGTTCCCTTAAACACTAGCTCTTTACTTCCTTCCTTATAATATGCTAAAGTGTGTGAACGATATGCTAAAAATAAATGTAAAAATACATGTTATCTCTGTTTCTCCAACTTGCATTCTGGTATGCTTTTCTGAGAGCAAGAGGAAGCTGGGAGTTGGTAGAAAGGCGCTGAGCCACCATTATGGTGGACTACCATTTTGGTTAACTGTTAGTTATTATGGGAATTGTGGCCAGCAGAAAACTGGACTTTCTGTCACATATAAGTAACCCAATAGTATGTCACATACATGAGTTTTGTTTTTCCTATGTATATTTGTGAGGTGAAAGATAAAAACCATGAGTGTAGAGCATTCATAATGTAGTATTTTTATGGCAAATATAATGTGTTGGTATTTGTTGACTATCTGTTATCGACAGGAATTATGTCATATGTATTTATGGTACCTATATATATCTGTTAATGGTACCTAATCTAGTAGACACTCAAAATACATTTGCTTTTGTGATTTCATTTCTATGAAATGTCCAGAATAGAAAAAGTTATTGAAAGACAAAGTAGATTAACGGTTGCCATAGCCTGGGAGTGGGGGATGGGCAGTAACTGCTAATGTGTGCTGGTTTCTTTTTAGTGTGACAAAACTTACTGCAAATTACATAGTGTTGGGAATTTCATAGTGTGATGATTGCATGGTCTTGTGAATATATTAAGATTATGCACTTTGAAAGAGTGAATTTTATAATATGTGAATCACGCCTCAAAAGAGACATTTGCTTTTACAGCAACCAGAGATAGGGAAAAAGAGGTGTCGAAAACTCAAGAGAAATAACTAAATGAGTGGATTTTCTTTGGGTCCTAATCTGAACAAACCAATTATGAAAAGACTTAGAGAAAATTTGGGATATTTGACTTGTGAATCCAAAGTAATTATTAGATGATTCCAAGAAATTATCATTGACTTTGTTGGGCTTGGTTTTGGCATTGGATTAAATAAGGATCCATCTTTATTTTTAAAAAATGGTGTACTAATATAGGGATGAAATTATATGACTAAGAGTTTTCTATTAAAAAAAGTCATCAAAAAATGGTAGATAAAGGAAATTTGGGAAAATCTTTAGTTGAATCTTGGTGGAATATGTTAGATTATAGTATAATCTCAACTTTTGTGAATTTTTGAACATGTATAATACAACATTTAAAAACAAAGATATTTGCTATTTTAATGATCTTCATTTTTTCCCCTCATCTGTAAAATGTAGTTAATACTAACATTCTTAAACTATTTTGAAGATTGGAGGTATGTATATAAAGTACATAGACTAACCCTGGATATATAGTAGGTGTTTCATAAATGGAATGGCTGCTTTTGCTGCTGCTGAGCAGCCCAGATATTAAGTATTGGACCCATGATTATTTTTAGTGTCAATTTGTCTTCAGAAAATTCAGGAAAATTTACTGTGTTGAATCAGTCATCATGTTCTGCAAATATACGATTTAAACACATGGCAGATGATGCAGTCAGGAAAAGCCACAGCTATAGATTTTCGGTCCAAGAAAATATCAAGGTGAACTTCTTTTTGTGAAGTCTTAAAGCAATGACCGTGGCGCTTTGTCATTGCTGCCTGATGCATTAGCCATTCTCTGGACATAGAGGCTTTGTGCACAATAGCATACTAAATACAAATGATAGTTTTATTTCTTTTAAAGCAAATAATGAAGATACTTTATTTGTTATTTTAAAATACATGTTACAGGCAAGGTGTGAAAAGTGAAATTGGATGTTAAAGAAATTTCATTCTGAAAGGAAGTATGTGAACATGAGTGGAGTGTTGGAGGACCTAGGGAGAGGTTACTTCAGGCTTTAGTCCTATGAAAAATTATTATGTGGACATTGTGAGTCATGGACTGGACATGTTTCTCCTTTTTACCCTTGGCCGCCAGAATGCACAGAGCTAGATCTGTGTCTGCCCTCACGCAGCATACAGTATCTCGGTGGGCTATGTTCTGTTTGCCAGGCTTATCTCATGGCTTCATCAAATTTTTCCTGCCCCTATTTTTCCTCCACACTGATTTCCTCACTTTTAAAAAAAATGTTGTACGAAGCTGTAAAATTTGATAAATCTTTTTTTGAACAAGATGAACATAAAACATATCCAATTATTGGTGAATAAAAATTATGTTTTCACAGATAATAACTTTTAACTTTTCTATCTGCTGTGGGCATTGTGCACATCTACTGTTTTCCTTTAAGAAAGTGTATACAGATGGTCAGAATAAATGTCTTATTGTGATTCAGCTTCAAATTCCGTTGAATACAATTCACTATTTGTTGGAATCATCAATTTTTCATACTTTCAGGGTGTTGCAATAGGCTATCACTTATTTTGTAAGTCTTTGGATAGTTCTCTTCCACCAAGAGGCTTCCCTGGTAGCTCAGCTGGTGAAGAATCAGCCTGGGTCAGGAAGATCCCTGAGAAGGGATAGGCTGCCCACTCCAGTATTCTTGGGCTTCCCTGTTGGCTCAGATGGTAAAAAAATCTTCCTGCAATGCTAGAGACCCAAGTTCAGTCCCTGGGTTAGGAAGATCCTCTGGAGGAGGGCATGGCAACCAACTCCAGTATTCCTGCCTGGAGAATCCCAATGGACAGAGAAACTTGGCAGGCTATATACGGTCAATAGGGTCAGAGAGAGTCAGACATGACTGAGCGACTAAATACAACTTCCACCCATTCAAGGGAATGGGCCATGTTTATTGGTGCACCTCCGCCACCTGGCTTAGTGCCTACGGAAAGTGTATTGAATGAAATAGAGAATAGCTAAATAATGTTTGGGGGCAGTGGACAAGAAAGAGAAGGCAGGAGGAAGAAGGTAGAAACGGCAGCCTGGAACTATAGGTTTGCTGTTTCTTTATCCTGTTCGCCTACTTCTACCTGTTGATGTAATTTGCTTGTGATAAGTGAAACTAAACTTCACTGCTCAATTCTGGAAACTTTAGTAAAGAGGGTAAGGTGCCTGATGTAGATAAGGAGGAGTTTATATGGGCATGTCGGTGATGAAGCTCTATCTCTGCCTCCCATGGTCAACTGAAAATCCAGTTCTCTGGCTGATTTCAGGAGCAAAGGAAAAATGCTTAAGAGAGTAAATCTCAAAGAGTTTTCAATACTAACAGTATTTCAGTAGTATCTGTTAGTCCTTTCCTAGAATTACTGCATAAATGTAAAGATGACTGGAATTTAACCAACATCACCTAGGTCTCAGAGGTTAGAAATGGGAAAACCATATAACTCTGGTCTGAGTGGGAAGACAGAAGCTGAGAAAAGAGAGACTTTTCTTTTGGATTCTGTGTGGTGTTAGGTGAATGCCAGAGAACTTATTTCTGTGCTATAGTCAGCCAGCGGAGTTCCATGAGGCCATCAATACGAGGACTCAGTGGGGGCAATGAGCTAGTTTTATTATAGCCTGAGATGACAATGTGAGAGTAAAAAGCTGGACATGCTGAGTTCTTGTGGCAACTGCGCACAAAACTACAAGCTGTGTAGCAGTAAGAGATCTTTCTCATTGGTCTTTTTACCTGGGCAGGGAGGGAAAGCCCTTGCTCATGCTCCTGTGCTCCCTAATCACAGACCCTGTGTTCCCTAAACACAGACCTTGTGCTCCCTAAACTCAGATTCTATGCTGTACTGGTTGGCTTTGGGGTCTTGACTATTTCCCACGCATGAAGGGTGGAGGCTGCACATATAGACCTTAGAGATCTGGATGAACTTAAGACTTCAAGATTATTTTATGTGGAAGGGTTGTTAGAAGTCATTTATTTCAAGCCACTCTAAATTTTTTCTACTAGAAAAGGTAACAAATGCTTGTCAAAGAAAAGAAAATTTAACTGTACTGGATCATATGAAGTAAAGCAGAAGTCCGTTTGCCTTTCCTTTCTGTTCACCTAACTTATTTTATAGTTGATGAAATGGAGGCTCAAAAATATAAATGACATGGCCAGTGCCAAGGCCACTCTGGCTGCTTAGACAAGAACACCAATGACAAGCTCCAGTCACGAGCCTTGTTAGTTATTAGGGACCTGGAAACAATCCATTGAAACAAACATTGTGGTAGGTAAGGGGCTATCACCAAGGCTTCATTCTGTGGCTTCTCAGGCGATTTTGGTGTAGAAGGGGCATGATCTATAGAACTTAGTGGTGGTGGTGGACTTGGTTCATAAGTTTCCTCTGCTGGGTAAGTGGAAGTGGTCAGTCAAAAATTCAGGACCTTGCAGATGACTAATACTGATGGGTATAGATTCTGTGAATGTATATAATCCTGTCCCCAAAATGTTAGCAGTACCACACCTGGGCTGGGTTAGAAAGCTTTCCTGTGACTTTGCTGGGGACCACACAATTTTGTTTTTTGTGAGGGCTGAAGAAGGGGGAGTTGATTTGGCGCAGCTTTACCTTGCCCCCTCATGGCTGGCTCTTGCTTGGCATTATAACCTAGCAAGAGACCGGGTGTTTCCTTACTTTGCTTGTATAGAATGATATGGGAGAAGGGGATTAAAAACAGAAACAAAAAGGGGAGAGTGAAGAAGTGGCAGGAAATCATACCCACTTAGACTCAGCTTCCTGTGTTTAGTACTTCAGGGAGATCAGATTGCCGCTCTCCAGGCTTGCATGTGTCCTGGTCAGCAATGGGGAAGGCCCTTCCTGCCACTCAGTGGGTGCGGAGCCAGGCCAATGGCTCTAAGGTACTCCAGTGTGCTAAGATACTCTACTGCACAAAGGTACTCGAGTGTACTCAGATATGCCAGTACGATGAGAGTAATTTTCTTTAAAAAAAAAATAAATTTATTTATTTTTGATTGGAGGATAATTGCTTTATAACATTGTGTTGATCCCTGCCATACATCAGTGTGAATCAACCATAAGTATACATATGTCCCCTCCTTGAACCTCCCTCCCACCTCACATCCCACCCCACCCCCCACGTTGTCACAGAGCACCAGATTTGAGCTCCCTGCATCATATAGCAAATTCCCATTGGCTCTCTATTTTACATGTGGTAATGCACATGTTTCATTGCTACTCTCCCAATTCATCCCATCCTCTCCCTCCCCCACTGTGTCCACAATCCACTCACCACATCTGCACATCCATTGCTGGACTGCATCTAGGTTCATCAGTGCCCTCTCTCTAGATTCCATATTTATGTGTTAGATAGCTTTCTTTCTTTCTTTTTTTAAAAAATTTTAATTGGAGGCTAATTACTTTACAATATTGTGGTTTTTGCCATGCATTAACATATGTTCCCTGTCCCAAACCTTCCTCCCATCTCCCTCCCCATCCCATCCCTCTGGGTTGTCCCAGTACACCAGTTTTGAGTGCCCTGTTTCATGCATGGAACTTGGATTGGTCATCTGTTTCACCTATGGTAATGTACATGTTTCAATGCTATTCTCTCAAATCATCCCACCCTCGCTTTCTCCCACGGAGTCCAAAAGTCTGTTCTTTACATCTGTGTCTCTTTTGCTGTCTTGCAGATAGGATCGTTGTTACCATCTTTCTAAATTCCATATATATGCGTTAATGTACTGTGTTGGTATTTTTCTTTCTGACTTACTTCACTCTGTATAATAGGCTCCAGTTTCATACACCTCATTAGAACTGACTCAAATGTGTTCTTTTTAATACCTGAATTCTGCTGTGTATATGTACCACAACTTTCTTATCCATTCGTCTGCTGATGGATGAATAGGTTGCTTCCATGTCCTAGCTATTGTAAACAGTGCTGCAGTGAACGTTGGGGTACACGTGTCTCTTTCAATTCTGGTTTCCTTGATGTGTATGCCTAGCAATGGGATTGCTGGGTCATATGGCAGTTTTGTCTCCAGTTTTTAAAGGAATCTCCATATTGTTTTCCATAGTGACTGTACTAGTTTGCATTCCCACCAAGAGAGTAAGAGGGTTCCCTTTTCTCTGCACCCTCTCCAACATTTACCGTTTATAGACTTTTGATGACAGCCATTCTGACCAGTGTGAGATGGTACCTCACTGTGGTTTTGATTTGCATTTCTCTGATAATGAGTGATATTGAGCATCTCTTCATGCGTTTGTTAGCCATCTGTATGTCGTCTTGGAGAAATGTCTGTTTAGTTCTTTGGCCCATTTTTTGATTGGGTCATTTATTTTTCTGGTATTGAGCTGCATGAGCTGCTTATATATTTTGGAGATTAATTCTTTGACGGTTGTTTCATTTGCTATTATTTTCTCCCATTTGGAAGGCTGCCTTTTCTTGCCTTGCTTATAGTTTCCTTCATTGTTCAAAAGCTTTTAAATTTAATTAAGTCCCATTTGTTTATTTTTGCTTTTATTTCCATTACTCTGGGAGGTGGGTCATAGAGGATCTAGCTGTGATTTATGTCAGACAGTGTTGTGCCTATGTTTTCCTTTAGGAGTTTTATAGTATCTGGTCTTGCATTTAGATCTTTAATCCATTTTGAGTTTATTTTTATATATGGTGTTAGAAAGTGTTATAGTTGCATTCTTTTACAGGTGATTGACCAGTTTTCCCAGCACCACTTGTTAAAGAGATTGTCCTTTCTTCATTGTATATTTTTGCCTCCTTTGTCAAAGATAAGGTGTCCATAGGTGCATGGATTCATCTCTGGGCTTTCTATTTTGTTCCATTGATCTATATTTCTGTCTTTGTGCCAGTACCATACTGATGACTGTAGCTTTGCAGTATAGTCTGAAGTCAGGCAGGTCGATTACTCCAGTTCCATTGTTCTTTCTCAAGATTGCTTTGGCTATTTGAGGTTTTTTGTGTTTCCATACAAATTGTGAAATTATTTGTTCTAGTTCTGTGAAAAATACCGTTGGTAGCTTGATAGGGATTGCATTGAATCTATAGATTGCTTTGGGTAGTATACTCATTTTCACTATATTGATTCTTCCAGTACACGAACATGGTATATTTCTCCATCTATTTGTGTCATCTTTGATTTCTTTTACCAGTGTTTTATAGCCATATATATATATATATATATATATATATATATATATATATAGTATGTGTATGTCTTCTCTTTCTTTCAGTAAATTTATTTCTAATTATTTTATTCTTTTATTGCAATGGGATTGTTTCCTTAATTTCTCTTTCTGTTTTCTCATTGTTAGTGTATAGGAATGCAAGGGATTTCTATGTATTAATTTTATATCCTACAACTTTACTATGCTCTCTTGTCTTTTTTTAACACTACTGATCCTTACCATTTGAATGTATTTAATCATTAAGAATATAATTCTTTTTAAAACCTTCACTTAATTTCTAATACTATTTCTTTTGAAAGACAAGGAAGTTACTTACTGGATAACTTATTAAGCCACTTTGCCACTAGAGTCAAATTTCCTAAAATATTGAAGAGCATACATATATCTTTTTTTTTTTTTTTTTTTAACTATTTGTGTTTCTGTGAGCCAGTTAGAGCTCTTCTGTGCTGGGTTAGCAAATATTACCGAGTACCAGTAAATGATTTCTTATGGACCATCAGATTCCAGATCATGAGGGTTTGTCCTTGGAGCCCCAGGGGAATTAAATCAGGAGTGATGAGAAAGAGTGGGAAGGATGGGTTGTAGCCTGCTTCAGTGGCAGCTCCAGGTTAGTCATTGGAACAGCATATGGATGACAGGGGATGAGAAGGCTGGATGGCATCACTGACTCAATGGACATGAGTTTGAGCAAACTCTTGGAGACAATGAAAGACAAGGAAGTCTGGTGTGCTGCAGTCCATGAGGTCGCAGAGTCGGACATGACTTAGTGACTGAACAACAGTAGGTAGCATACTCAGTGTGACAGAAGCTGAGGGAAAAGATAGTTCTGCAGCCAGAGTCTTCCCCTTACTCTCTTCCCTCTCTTCTTGCTCTAAGACTCTAGGTGTAATCTGCCTTCAGCCTCCATCCCCATTTCCAGGCTTTGATTCTGTGTTTAGTACCACTCACTTCATTGAGGCTTTCAGCTGACTCCTCAACAGACAGCTATCTCCTCTGCCTCTCCCCCCTTGATTCCTCTGGCTCGCTGACATTATTACTGTATTTAATGTTATTTGGTATTGTTTGAATTTCTGCTGTATTTCCCTAATCCTGTGATGTGTTGAAATACTGTTTATTTCAAAATCATTCTAGGTTTTGGGATCTGTTTCATTCATTTTAAAGTCTGTCTGTCAAACCCTTAATATTTTTCTTTTACCATTTTGGTTGTTTGGTCTTGCCCTTCTGTGTAATCCTCATTTTTACTATGCATTAGTTACATTTTTTGTTTGATATTTTGTTTTCTAGTTTACCTTAAAAATTCACTGTACATCTTATAAAAATGAGAATTTTCTCCTGTATCCAAATAAAGTCATCACAATTAAAATGAGTAAGTAATTTCTTAATAGCATCTACTGCCCAGTTCATATTTCACAGTTTTCTTAACATTCTTCCCACCTAGCTTTGTTCAAATGAAAGTCTAGTCCAGAATCAAGTACACATTGCATCTAGTGGTTATGTTCTTTGTTTCTTTCAGTCTAGAACAGAGTTTTATTCATGATGCTTATATAGTAAAGTGACCAGGTAAGCCATTTTGTAGAAGGTTTTGTTTCCTGCATTTACCTGGTTGATGAGGTGTCTGAGCTCCTGAATTTCCTGTTAACTAGAAGTTAGTTGTAAAGATATGGTAGATTGGTGCTGAACATCTTTTGACTGGAATATGAGACAAATAATGTCTGTCTCACCATTAGATAATGTATGTTTTTCCCTCATGCAGAAAGAAATCTGTGGGCTGTTATTTTGGCATCACATGTCCATCTTGTTACCTGTCAGCCTTGTACCTCATGAGTTTTAAAATCAATTACCGATTTTTGGCTGAATCAGTTTCATTAAGAGTTGCAAGAGGGCTTTGTAACAACCTGGAGGGGTGGGAGGGGAGGTTCAAAAGGGAGGGAGACATACGTATGCTGCTGCTGCTGCTGCTAAGTCGCTTCAGTCGTGTCCGACTCTGTGCGAACCCATAGACGGCAGCCCACCAGGCTCCCCCATCCCTGGGATTCTCCAGGCAAGAACACTGGAGTGGGTTGCCATTTCCTTCTCCAATGCATGAAAGTGAAAAGTCAAAGTGAAGTCACTCAGTTGTGTCCGACTCTTTGCGACCCCATGGACTGCAGCCCACCAGGCTCCTCCGTCCATGGGATTTTCCAGGCAAGAGTACTGGACTGGGGTGCCATTGCCTTCTCCAAGAATATTTATACCTATGACTAATTCATGTTGCTGTATGGCAGAAACCAACACTGTATGTAAAGCAAGTATCCTTCAATTAAAAATAAATAAATTTAAGAAAAAAAAATTTTTTAAAGACTTGCAAGAAAAAAACTCTGAGTTTTTAAAATTATATTTCCCTTCAACATTAAGCTAGCACCTAACGTTTCATCTGGTATTCATTTACCCTGGAATATAATCATCCCTGTAATTCTTTCCCTCAATTGTCATTTTCTCACAGTAAGGCCTTAGTTTGATACCTCAAAAGGTGACAAATGAGTTCTCTTTGGCTTCCTTTTGTGAATAGCATTGTGAAGCCATGGATTTTCATAGTTAATGTATTTCAGTCATTAGAGCTTTTTTTTTTTTTTTTTTAGGCTCACCTTAACAGCACTTTAACACTTGAGAACTCCTTCATTCTGGCTCCTCTGTCCTTTTGACATGACCCTATTAATTCTTTAAGCTGGCTCTATGGTGCAAAAGTCATTTCTTAAGAATAACTTGTACTCTCCTTGCACTAGACCTAGAATAAGACATTTCTCCAAGGAGCCCTATTCTTTTGCCTGGGGGTATGGTATTAGAAGTTGTCATATTATTAAGTTGTCACAGCTCCTGGGTGAATTTGCTTCTCAGTTTAAGTGTCTAGACCTTGAAAATGTATGTCGAAACATTGTAAGTTCATACTGGTATTTTCCAAATTTTTATAAATTAATTTATTTTTTATTTTATAAATATCATTTTTTCACTGAAGTATTTGATTCCTAACATCAATAATTTGTCTTCCTATAATGTTAAAAATTTCAAAATAACAATATCATTACTAAAATATTACTAAAATTACTAAGTGAAGGCTATTTTTTTTTTGTACTTTGTAACCTCAGAATGCATCCTATTAACAATGTCCCATGTACTATGATTTAAAAGTATCAGCACTTGATGTTGATACCTTTTCTGTTATTAACTTCCAGTATAAGTTAGAGTAATACTAGTTAACATACAGATGCTGTATTAGATTCCTAGGACTTCCATCACAAATGACTATAAACTCCATGGCTTAAAACTACAGAGTGTTTTATCACATATCTGGAGGCCCAAGAAGTCTGGAACCAAGCTGTCTGCTGGGCCATGCTCCCTCCAAGGCTCTAGCGGAGAACCATTCCTCTTTCTTCCAGCGGCTGTAGTCATGCCTTGGCTTGTGGCTGTGTAACTCCAGTCTCTTCACATGGCCTTTTCAAGCTCTTCTCCTTGTGTCTGTTTCTTCTCTTCTGTCTCTTATAAGGACACTTAGCACTGGATTTGAGCCTACCTGCATCCTCCAGGGTGATCTCAACTCAAAATCCTTAACTTCATTGTATCCACAAAGACCCTTTTCCTAAATATAGTCACTGGTTTTCACGGTTAGGATATGGGCGTGACATAGGGGTTGGGGGACACCATGGGACCCACTATGTAGATACCCAAGACACTTAATGATTTACATAACAAGCTTGTCTTTCACATAACAATCCAATTTAGTACTGTTGATCACGGGGTGTTAAATTCTACATTATTAATCAGGGACCCAGGTAAGGCTGTTTTCAACATAAAGTTTCAGCTTTGCAATCAAAAGACTAAAGCGAGGTGCACACCTGGGGAGTTTTTGGGCCAGGCAGTGGCAAGTATTGTTGTTCAGTCATGTCCTACTCTTTGTGACCCTAGTAAACAGCTAGTCTCTGCTAGGATTACCAGTTTTGATAGTCTGATAGTTTAATTCATTTTAGATTGTATTCAACTTAAAAATTTTTATGTATTCATTAGTTTATCCACTGAGTACACATTTAGTTGTACAGGTGAGGGTAAGAGTAGAGTGAGAGAGGATATGAGTCTGAGTTCTCTCAGAACAGATGACCTCATATTTGGAGTTGGAAAGAACTCTAAATGGTTAATATTCGGTTGGCCAAAAGTTCATTTGGGTTTTCTGTAAGATGCTATGGAAAGACCCAAATGAACTTTTTGGCCAACTGAATAGTATAATACTAGTCTAATATGTAGAGAATGCAATGGCACCGCAGTACTCTTGCCTGGAAAATCCCATGGACAGAGGAGCCTGGAAGGCTGCAGTCCATGGGGTTGCGAAGAAGTCAGACACGACTGAGCAACTTCACTTTCACTTTTCACTTTCATGCATTGGAGAAGGAAATGGCAACCCACTCCAGTGTTCTTGCCTGGAGAACCCCAGGGATGGGGGAGCCTGGTGGGCTGCCGTCTCTGGGGTCGCACAGAGTCGGACACGACTGAAACGACTTAGCAGCAGCAGCAGCAGTGTATTATGAGGTCCAGTAGGGGACCAGACCAGGCATGATTGGCTTTGGGACATGCATTTTAGCCAAATTAAAAAGAAGAATTGTCTCTGGGTTGAGATTTTAAAGGGACTGTTCTTTTCTTGAAGTCTCCAAAATAGAGGACATGTACTGAGTTAGTTGCTCTTAAAAAGAAGACACCTTTCTTTCAGCTTCCCTCCAGAAAGCAAAGTTTCTCTTCCATAATGACTTACTTCAGGCCTCCGATGTCTTGATTCTGAAACACTGGAGAAACTGTCAGAGGAGTGGATGCCAGCTCTCTGTGTGGTGAGCTTTCTAATGTTGAATATCTCTGGAGTCATGGAAAATTAAGCCTGAACCTAGAAGCTAGTTTACATCTTCCCTCGTCCAGAGGTGCCCTTTGTCACACAATTTTTATAGTGAGGAAAGACGCTGACCTATCCCACTGGGATCGAGAGAGGAACAGAAAACGAGAAGGTCAGCTAAACAAGGAGGGGAGATTATTTCTTTTTAAAGGAATCCTTTTGGCAGCTTGATGTGAATGCTTTCTCAGAAGTGCTATTCGGCACGAGCAGCCAGAGCGAGAGGCCTGGGGCTCAGTCTGATGCAAAGAGTTTATCTTTTGCCAAAATGAACATGAACATCACATTGCCTGCCTTGCTGCCTGTGAATACAAATGGAATTACAAGCCCCCTAACCCGCCCCCTCCCCCACTTCCTGCACCTAAAAACAACTAAATTGCCTGAGCTGACTCAGACAACTTGGTTTTGCTGTTTGAAGAAAGCTTTATTGTATGAGCACCTTTTGTAATCTTGGGGTACTATTACAGGAAAGGAAGACTCAGAGAGTTAATTTAATGTATATGAGCTACACTGAGCTTGACCTCTGACACTGTCTTTTAGGAGGTAATTTATTTATTAAGGTGTATTGGGCAAGAATTTCAACCAGGTAGTACAAATACTACTTTACATTATTTTAAGCCTTGGCTCTCTAGCTCATCACCTTTGCTGTGGAAGGTTGTTTTTGTTTAATTTTTATGAAAAAGATAAGTCAAATGACTTTGGGAAGTTATCCAGCAAGTGATTGAGCTGATACTAAAAAAAATACTGAAAATTTTTATGTTCTGAGAAGCACCATAATGGTTTGGAAAAGTTTTTTGAAAAAACTGCCAGTGGATGACCTGGATCACCACCTTATGACTGTGGCTCTTTTCATCAATCCATTCATCAGTTCAGTGATTTATTGAGTACACACTATGAAGAGTGATGAGCTGGGTGCTGTGACATTAGTGGTTCAGAAAACACAGTGCTGAATCTTTCAAAAGAAGAGTTTAAGGAAAGAATAAGACATCATCTTAAACAGAAAAAATGAAAAGATTGTTTCTCCAATGGCTTAGCAGTTAAAGAATCTGCCTGCAATGCAAGAGACTCTGGTTCAATCCCTGGGTTTGAAAGATACCCTGGAGGAGGAAATGACAACCCACTCCAGTATTCTTGCCCAGAAAATTCCGTGGACAGAGGAGCCTGGCGGGCTACAGTCCATGGGGTTGTAAGAATTGGACGCGACTAAGTACACACAAGCACAATGAAAAGGTTTCATTTATTTCTTTTACATTTATTTATTTAGGCTGCATTGGGTCTTAGCTGCAGCACTTGGGCTCAGTTACTCTGCAGCATGTGGGATCTTAGTTCCCAGACCAATGATCAAACCCACGTCCACTACGTTGTAAGGTAGATTCTTAACCATTGGACCACTAGGGAAGTCCCAAGACTAAATTTAAAACAGAGCTTTCAGTCCCATATCTCTCCTGCTTATCTGTAGCATTCACTGTAGATCTTGATGAACTTTAAATTACATGTTTTAAAAGAAGTTATTTTCTGAAGTCACTGAGGAAATTAAGGTATCTGTTGTCTTTATCCCTGCCATAGTAGTAAAACAGCATTTTAGTTTCACTTAAATAGCAAAAATAGGAATTGTTTTCTTTTAAAATAAATTTATCTATTTTTCAATTGAAGGATAATTGCTTTATAGAATTTTGTTTTCTGTCAAACCTCAACATGAATCAGCCACAGGTATAAGGAATTGGTTTTGATTTCCAGTTAGACTAGATGTTGTGAGTGCAAAGAAAGAGAAGGAAAGTGAATTAGAAATGTGGTTTGGGTTTATACATACAGCTGTATGTAGGGGAAGAGATTGTGTATACTCTGTATCAACATGATGGGTGTTAGCTATGGACCAGACCACGGTTTTGCAGCATCTTCAGGTACTAGAAGTACCATCATTTGTGCTGAGATTTGTTACCTCTTCACAAAAACTTTGATCTAACAGCTTGACTAGGCTGTTGATGTATGGGCTCATAGTTTCACATAGAACGTTCCAAGTCCATCTAAGATCCTATGAAATAAACACCCGTAATAGATGCGTTATTGTATTAATATATCTCTGTCACAGCTAGCAAATGTTTTCAACGATGACCAATTTCAAAGGAGCCGCTTCTAAGTCCCTTTTTGCCCGTCCTTGTCAGGCACTGCCTGAGAGCCTGATTTAATGACTAATTTTGACCATGTGGATCACAGATTGAAACTATCTGAACCCTGTGATCTGAAGATTAAAAGAAGGGCTTATTAGAAAGAAGTGGGTATGTGTGTGTTTATTATGTTAAATAGGAAATTGTGGAATATCTAAAAGAAATCATAAAAGACCCAACTGGAGCTTAGTTTTTAGGTTTTCAGGTTGGTAGCACATGTTACTTTTGTTTTTATGTTTTAAAAGGTGAATATGTGTCTAGGAAATAGGGATGTGTGTTGGGTTGCTGCAAACTATGGTAGATTGAATAAGGATGGTGGATAAAGCAAATTTCATGAAATGTCAGTGAAGATAAAAGTAATAATTTGAGGAATGCAGGTACTTTCGGACCTTGATGGAAACAGCTGTGACACAATTCCCAGAATTTTTATTTCTTTAAGTAGAATTATGAATGACTTATGTAAATATTTTGGAAATTATAAATCTAAGAGATCTGTATGATCCCATTGGAGTGCATTATTTATTACAAATGTATTAATTGGCAAAGTTGTGGATTTCTTTTTAATTATGGCAAGTGAGACCAACAAAATATCAAGAATAGCTTTTAGAAAGAGGTATGCTCAGTAACAAAGTGAATAAATTATTAAATAAATTACTTTAGCTACTGTTTTTTAATCATCTTCACTGAGGCATAATTTATATACAACAAAGTTTACCAGTTGTGCTTTCCAAAGTGGCTGGACCATTTTGCATTCCCACCAGCCGTGTAGTAGAGTCCCAGTTACTCCAGATCCTCACAACCCCTTGGGTATTGTTTTTTATTATTCTAGCCATTTTAATGGGTATATAGTGTTATCTCCCTGGTGGCTCAGGTGGTAAAGAATCTGCCTGTAATGCAGGAGACCTAGGTTTGATCGCTGGGTTGTGAAGATCCCCTGGAGGAGGGCATGGCAACCCACTCCAGTATTCTTGCCTGGAGAATTCGCATGGACAGAGGAGCCTGGTGGGCTACAGTCCGTGGTGTTGCAGAGTTGAACATGACTGAGGGAATAAGCACAGCGCAGCACAGTGGTATCTGGAACTGTGGTTTTACTTTTCCTTTCCCTAACAATGAATATCTTTATATGTGCTTATTTGTTGTTTGTGTACTACCTTTGTTGAAGGATCTGTTCAAATCTCTTGCCTATTTTTAAAAATCAGGTTGTCTTATTATTGAACTGTTGAAGTTTTTATTGTTGATACATTTGTATTTTATTAGAAAATCAAAACATCCAACTTCAAATGACAGAGTAAACAAATTGGTAGCATAAGTTGGAGCTGATGTCAAATAATCCAGAAGTTTCAGGTCCTACTTCCAACTTTATGTAGAGTTTAAAAATATATATTCTGCATACAAGTCTGTCACATATATTTTACAAATATTTTCTCCTAGTTTGTGCTTTGCATTTTCATATTCATAAGTATCTTTCAGAGAATTAAAGTTTTTCTGGTAATCAGAATTTAGTTTATCTTTTATTTTTAAGTGGTTCATTTTTATAGCCTAAGAAATCTGCACACTTGTCAGACAAAGATTATCTCCTATTTTTTCTTCTAGAAAATATATGGTTGTGATCTTTGTGTTTAGTCTATGATGTATTTTGAGTTAATTTTTATGCATGAAATGAAGTAAGGCTGGAGATTCACTGCTTTTCCCCCATATGTATATACAGTTATTTCAGCCATTTGTTAAATAGACTATAGTTTTTATATGAACCACCTTACTGTCTTTGAAAAACGAATTGGCTATATATGTGTGGGCCTATTTTTGTTTTCTTTATTTTGTTTCCCTGATCTTTATTTCTATCCTTTTTCCATTCAACACTCATGATTACTGTCCTGAAACCAGGTAGTATGAATTCTTCAACTTTGTTCTTTTGTAAAAATTATTTTGGCTATTCTTTTTTTTTTTGCATTTTTAATATAAATTTTAGAATCACCTAGTCAGTTTCTAAGAAAAACCCTGAAGTCTTTTGATTGAGGTTGCGATGACTCCAGAGATCAATTTCAGCACTGATATCTTAACAATACTGTATTGATTCTTCCCGTCTATGTATATGGCATCTTTGTTTATCTAGGTCTTTAATATCTTGGAATGTTTTGAAGTTTCTAGTGTACAGGTCTTGCACATATTTTGTTGAATTTACCCCTAGGTATTTCATGGTTCTTAGGGCTATTTTAAGTGATACATTTTAATTTCTAAAGATGTGTTTGTTTATTTTTGGCTGTGCCGGGTCTTTGTTGCTGCATGTGGGCTTTCTCTAGTTGGGGTTAGACAGGGGCTACTCTTTGTTTTGGTGTGGGGACTCCTCACTGGGGTGGCTTCTCTTGTTGCAGAGCACAGGCTCTAGGTGTGGACTTAAGGAGCTGCAACATGGCGGCTCAGTAGTTGTGGTGCACATGCTTAGTTGCCCCATGGCACGTGAAATCTTCCTGGAACAGGGATTGAACCTGTGTCCCCTGCATTGGCAGGCAGATTCCTAACCACTAGACCATCAGGAAAGTCCAAGTGATACATTTTAAAAATGAACATTTCCAGTGGTTTATTTTCAGAGAGAGGTGGTTAATGCTATCTATAGCAATACATTTATCAAAACCAAGTTCTACAGTAGACCACCATCTCAGTGACATCTGCTTGATTCTTATGTTTACATCTGTGCTGAGTAAATGAAAGAAATTGGTATGGAAATGATTAAGACCTGATAACTTTTCCTGTATTTTCATCCTTATATTCTCTTTGTGGTACCAGTCACTTGTTGACATTATTGGCAGCTTCCATCTCCAGCTCTTCCCATGCTGTCTAATTTGAAGGTTTACTTATATAAATTATGCCCTTTGGTTCACCAAGCACCTAATGAAATTCTATGAATTTTACCCGTGTATTTGCACACTGTTTGAACTGAGGCGAATGAAGTTTCAGAGAATTCAGATGGTATAACTTACAGTCCAGAAAGTGTGAAAGGGTTAGTTGCTCAGTTGTGTCTGACCCTTTGCAGCCCCATGGACTAGCCCACCGAATTCCTCTGTCCGTGGAATTCTTCAGGCAAGAATACTGGATTTGGTTGCCATTCTTTTCCCAAGGGGATCTTCTCCACTCAGGAATCAAACCCATGTCTCCTGCATTGCAAACAGATTCTTTACCATCTGAGCCACCAGGGAAGCCCAAAAGGAAAGTATTAGTTGCTCAGTCATGTCCAACTCTTTGTGACCCCATGGACTGCAGCCTGCCAGGCTTTTCTGCTCTATGGAATTCTTTTAGGCAATAATACCACAGTGAGTATCCATCATCTTCTCCAGGGGGTCTTTCCGACCCAGGGATTGAACCTGGGTCTCCTGCATTGCAAGTAGACTCTTAACTGTCTGAGTCACCAGAGGAGCAGAAAAGCAACTCTTAAAACAAGAGCTTCCAATGCTTTCACGTTCTTGAATGATTGAAAAATATTATTGCTCTATCTGAATCTTGAGATACACATTTTTTTCTATAAGAAATCTAAGACTTTCTTTTTTTTCCCCCAGCCCTGGTCAGGATCAGAACTATTTTTTATTGTTTCTTTCCTATATCTTTTATATTTGTATGATACATGGTTAGCTTCCGTTCAGTTCAGTCGCTCAGTCGTGTCCGACTCTTTGCGACCCCATGAATTGCAGCATGCCAGGCCTCCCTGTCCATCACCAGCTCCCGGAGTTCACTCAGACTCAGCGTTCATCGAGTCAGTGATGCCATCCAGCCATCTCATCCTCTGTCGTCCCCTTCTCCTCCTGCCCCCAATCCCTACCAGCATCAGAGTCTTTTCCAATGAGTCAACTCTTCGCATGAGGTGGCCACAGTACTGGAGTTTCAGCTTTAGCATTATTCCTTCCAAAGAAATCCCAGGACAGATCTCCTTCAGAATGGACTAGTTGGATCTCCTCGCAGTCCCTGGGACTCTCAAGAGTCTTCTCCAACACCACAGTTCAAAAGCATCAATTCTTCGGCGCTCAGCCGTCTTCACAGTCCAACTCTCATGTCCATACATGACCACAGGAAAAACCGTAGCCTTGACTAGACGGACCTTGGTGGGCAAAGTAATGTCTCTGCTTTTGAATATGCTATCTAGGTTGGTCGTAACTTTTCTTCCAAAGAGTAAGCATCTTTTAATTTCATGGCTGCAGTCACCATCTGCAGTGATTTTGGAGCCTCCAAAAATAAAGTCTGACACTATTTCCACTGTTTCCCCATGGTTAGCTTAGGAGACTCTAAAATATCTTCAGTGTGTTATTGTTGTTTGGAAGGCATCATTAAGTAGGGTTTTGGGGGACTTCACTGATGGCCCAGTGGTTAAGACTTTGCCTTCCAACGTAGGTGGTGTGGGTTTGATCCCTGGTCAGAGAGCTAAGACCTCACATGCCTCGCAGCCAGAAAACATAAAGCAGAATCCATATTGTAGCAAATTCAATAAAGACTTAAAAAAAAGGTTTTAGGAATATGTGATAATGGAGGAAAAGGGTTTCATATTTCCATTTTTCAGATGAAGAAACAATAAGGTGTGTTTATAACACTTGTGTTTTTATAGGAAGAGTATACCCAGGGATACTGCAAATTTTTCATGAAAGCATGGACTGTACCTGTAGTTTTTATAATGTAAGTCTGTGTCTTTAAACCTAACTGAAAATATTCCTAAGTCTTTGGTTACCAAGAATATGCACATTCCCTTTATAGAGTGAATAAAGAGAACGATTCAGCTATCCAAGTTGGAAGCATAATCTAAAGGTATGATTAATGAACTTTAGTGGCAGAAGGCCTACTTGGGGAATTTAAGAAACTACAGGTTCCTTAGTACTGTGATTGGGTCAGGAGAATTTTTGCAATTTAACAAGCGTCTTCGGCCTCTTCAGATGCAGGTCTTTGGTTGTGTATATTTTAAGAAATACCAGTCTAGAAGAAAGGAAAGCTGTGGCTCTTGAAGGGACAGAGCAAAGGATTTGAAGATTGTCTTGAAAGTTTTCCAGTATAAATGCAGACTTCCATCGTTCTGCCCATTCTTAGATCTTCAATAACAGCAACAGTGACATCTGCCCTTACTGAATACTGCTACGATACTGCTACGTGACAAGCACAGTCATGGTTCAGTCTTTGCTTAGGACAGCAGAAGATAATAAGCTTTATTAGTATGGCCTCCTTTCTTACAAATTCAATTCAAACACTTTAAATAGGAGGAAATGATGAACTATGAATAGGCTTAAAGAAACCAAATCAATATTACATATTAGGGAATGAATTATAGGATGTTTTGATTAGGAAAGACCTGTTGAGCTAGAAGAGACTTTTCCTAGTCTAAATAAAGGAAATCATTTGGAAAAGTCTCATCAAAAGTTATTTTCAGTCTGAGAGCTGTAATGGAACACTTGGAAGGTTGTCCTCTCCTCTCAGACTAGGAAAATGATTTCATATGCAGAGCTGAAGAATGCTTCACAGCTCTCCAAGAAACTATGGCTGTGGAATGAATCTGACATGCTGATTAGTCAAGTCTAGTCTAAGGGCAGAAATGGCCAACTTTTAAAGTTGGGAATAGAGAAAGGGAGTTATACGGTATTAACTGTATGCTCTTCCACTATTTAGAACTCCTTGTAGGCTCCCTGTTGTCCATTCTATATGCACACATTTGCTTATCATTTGACATCTGCCTTTGTCTTTTCCAACTCACTGTTTAGCTCCTTTATGCCACTACCTTTCATAAACTGCATTACTGGAGCCTGATTAAAGCCCTTGAAGTTCCTAGCACATGCCCCGTGCTTCTCTGCCTTTATTTTCACGTTTCCCCATCTGGAAATTTCTGTCTCCTGCCTCTCACACTGTCCCAGGATATCTATATGCTGTGTGTCCTTCAAAACGCAATTCAAAAGCCAGTTTCTTCAGGGAAGTTCCTTTGATCGTCTCGGTTGGAAAGAGTCTTACCTTTCTTTGAACTTCCAGAGGATCACATATGGCTCTGATCATATTCTACTTTGTATTACAGAAGTGTCTGTTGTATCTCAGAAGAGATTTAACGCTTTAGAATCCAATTTGTTTCGTTTTGTGCTTTTTGAATGGTGTCTTGCATAATATGTTCTGGATGAATGGAAGCAAGAAATGACCACAAAAATTTTTATTATTATTTTTTTATTTTTTCACTTTGACATATTTAATGTTAGTGCCTGGAAAAAGGAGACCTAAATGTGATGGCAAGATTTAAGATGTTCAGCGGCCGGGATTTCTCTAGTAAAACGTTTTCATCCAGTAATAACCACAGGGATCCTTCTAAATAGTAGCACAGCTGGCACTAGCTGCCTCTGGTAGTCGTGAAACAAAATTAAAATTCCATGTGAAAGTGCTTTCTTGGCCGTCTATTGTTATAAGTAGGTAGAGTCTTAAAACTTTTCTTTGTTTTCTAACTGTCCTCCTCTTTCAAGCGCACACTTTCTGTAGGTGGGATAGTTGTCTGGCAGCCTTTCTGAAGTTTCAGAATTTTTCTTTCCCTTTTTGGGGAAATAAGGAATGTACTTTCCCTTGGGAACTTTGATACTCTCAGCTTCTTAGGGGAATCCGGGTCTGTTGGTGTGAGCTTTTTCCCTGTGTGTGTAAGTTGTTAACCTTTGAGGGCTGAGATGTTATGGCTTACCTTAGTCCCTCTGCTTAGAAACCTGGTTTCTGGTCTTGGCACCTGCTCCCCGCACCCACACACTAGTTCTTGGTCTCTGCTATATTGTGTAAATCACTTCTGTCTATGTTCAAGATTCATGCAACATTTTATTTCTGAGTTTTCTCCTCACCTACTCATTTCATGGAGGTTCTCCATTTTAGAGGGAAACCCTTTGAGGCCATAGGTTATTCCTGTCAGGGTAGCTCTGAAGAACCTTGAACACCAAGTTAAGTCCTACAAATGACTACTCACTGACAGCAGTCAGTGATGCTGATTGTAATTAGAGCTCATTTAGAGACAACAGTTGGCTTACTCAGCCTTGGGAAGGGAATCCCAGATACTTTCAGCTAGAAAGAAAAGTCATTCAAGCTTGGAGAGCTTATGATGTGCCCAAAAGCAAAAAAAAAAAAAAGCCCTTTGAATTGTCACCATCTAAATTGATTATAGAAGGAGAACAATGAAACATTAATAATGGCATAATGGTGGTGATGTCTAATTTGTCTCTAAGGGTGTTTAAGCAGTTTGTATAGCTTTGCTTAATCCACTACTGAAATAGAGCCAGTGACCTGTAACTGTCCCAAACAGGGAGAAAACTCAGCACAAAGTGTATTCCCCATAAGCCATTCATTTTCTAGAGACTCACTGTAATTTCTTTCTGTAAACCTGAGAATATGAAGGTATAAGATAAACTTGAATGAAATTCTGTTTGATTTTGGAGTTGCTTATCCAAATAGAACTTATGGAGCGGAAATGCTTATGCTTGTTGTAAGTCCAGCCAATGCTAAATTAACCTCAATTAAGTAATTTCTCATAATTATACACATGGATGGAGAGGATGCAAGGGATCAGAAATATACTAGGTGAGTGGAATGTCCGATTCCAAACCTTTATGCAGAAAAGTTTTCCGTGACAAACTTTATTAGATTTAGGTGGGGAGAGGGCAGCATGGAGGGAGGCCCGGAGAAACAGCTGGTTAGAATCCAAGGCTGCCTGTCTGTGTCTAATAGAGAAGGCCGGGTTGTAGCATAGCAGATGAGTTCCATGCACCGTGACTTAGCTAATGAGTCTAGCACTTCTCTCTCACAGCCCCTTCATTTAAGCTCCTTAAAGAATGACCTGATTTTCTTTCTTTTTTTTTTTTTTCTAATTGGAGTATACACGCTCAGTCACTCAGTCATGTCTGAATCTTTGGGACCCCTTGTAGTCCAGTAGGCTCCTCTGTCCATGGGATTATCCCAGCAAGGATATTGGAGTGGGTTGCCATTTCCTCCTCCAGGGCATCTTCCTGACCCAGGGGTCAAGCCTCGTCTCCTGTGTTGGCAGGTGGGTTCTTCACTACTGAGCCACCAGAGAAGCCCTTATTGGGGTATAGTTGGTTTACAGTGCTGTGTGAGTTTCTGCTGTAGAGCACAGCGAATCAGTTATATACACATACCCACTCTTTTAAGATCCTTTTCCCTTATAGGTCATTACACGAATGACCTGGTTTTCTAATTTGGGTTGCTGTAGACTTGAACCATGGTCATTAGTGGAATCCAGTCAATGCTTTGTTTTTTTCCTCATCTGCAGGGCTGGCCTGTGTGTAGTCAGTGATTTTGCTGGTGGCCAGTGGGGAGAGGGGACACTGGTGTAAGCCTTAGTGGATTGAGTTAATGAGCGATGTGTAATTGTGGAAGTCACTCGGCGGTTTCAGAGCCGTGAGAGATACAGCACAAGCTTATCTGCAGAAGTCCTTTAGCTATGACCTGAGCGTGGCTGACATATTTGGCACAGAACCTGCGGGGTGTGTGCCCCATACAGAGTGCGCTCAGTCTCTTTGTGTACTTTTAAACTTCAAAACCTGTAATTTATGCGAGAAGTGACTTGTATATGGCATCTAAAAGAAGTTTAATTTTTTGAACATTATTACGGACTGGCTGCCAAGTATTTATCTATATATTAGAACTCAAAGTAGAACATGTTTTTGTCTTATAAAAACTTATTCTATCAAAAGCATTTTCTGGAGAAGGAAATGGCAACCCACTCCAGGCTACTGTCCATGGGGTCACAAAGAGTCAGACACAATTGAGCGACTTCACTTTCTTTCTTTCTTCTTTTTATCAAAAGCAAGATGGGCACACTTATTACAGTGTATTGAAAAGAACAAGGACCAGAGTCAGAAAACCTGAGTTTGAATCCTTGACCTGGGTGTGTGGCTGTGTGTGATTTAAGGCAAATTATTTACTCTCTGAGCTTTGGTTTCCTCATCTGTAAAATGGACTTAATATCTACTTGGCAGGTAGGGAGGCTTGAGAAGTTAAGAGTTCTAAAGAATATGGTAAACTGTAAAGTGTTGTTGAAAGATAAGTTGATTATCTTTGAGAAACAAAGTGCCTCTCCAAAGTGCTGCTGCTGCTAAGTCACTTCAGTTGTGTCCGACTCTGTGCGACCCCATAGACAGCAGCCCACCAGGCTCCCCCCTTCCCTGGGATTCTCCAGGTAAGAACACTGGAGTGGGTTGTCATGTCCCTCTCCAATGCATGAAAGTGGAAGGTGAAAGGGAAGTCTCTCAGTCGTGTCTGACTCTTCGCGACCTCATGGACCGCAGCCTACCAGCCTCCTCCGTCCATGGGGTTTTCCAGGCAAGAATACTGGAGTGGGGGTGAATTGTGCTCCTGGACTTGTATGAATAAAGTTGCTTTTAGCATTGGGAAGACATTTTCTGGTTGTGGAGTGGGGTGAATTGTGCTCCTGGACTTGTATAAATGAAGTTGCTTTTAGCATTGGGAAGACATTTTCTGGTTGTTACTAGAGAAATTGGATTCCTAACACTCTAATTTATTAAAATATTTGCGAAAGGCTCAGATGCTTCATGAAGATTCTAAGGTCTGTTCTCCCCTCTGTTTCCTCCCATGGTTCTTTCAATGCAGTTTGTCAGCAATAATGTCCTGAATAGTAAGAAATGGATTTGGGCTCGGTTCTTTGAGTGTTTATGGAGAATAATTAAAACCTCAGAGCCATTGTTATTTCCCATCGAGAAATATCTCATGAATAAAGTTCAGTCACGCAAGGAAATAAATGGCAGGAGGTCAAAGTGGTTGTGATGCTGCTTGATTAGATATTTTGAAAGGAATTTGTACTTTTAAATCCCTTTCAGATGGCTTATTCATTCCTATTGATGAATCACCAAATTTTTATCCCTAAGAACAATATTTCTATATAATGTAATTTCTATATAATGTATAATATTTCTATAAGTTAGGGGCTTAATCTAATTAAGCTATGTTTATCAGTGATGTTGAACAAGCAGGTAACTAGTTATTGAAAATAACATGTGGAATATGAAGGAGTCTCAGAAGTGAGGATGATGGAAAACTGCAGTCATACCAATTTTGAGTTTCAATGCAAAATCTAAAATTCTAGTACTTAGAGAAAAAATCATTTAAATAAGCATGGTGCCAATAATCCACCCAAAGTTCTTCAAAATAAATATGTTTTGGCATGGTACTGAAATTCCCCAATGTATTCCCCCAAATGTTTCTGTTACCCAAATGGCCCTGTTGAAGACAGACAGACAGAAAAGGCCAGATGTACCGGGTGCTGGATTTATAACTCAAACGGTAGCTCCTTCTGAGGTTAGACAAACAACTCCAACTTGTAGGAAAAGAGTTGGGCTTTGCTGGGCATATACACCGAGGAAACCAGAATTGAAAGAGACACATGTACCCCAATGTTCATTGCAGCATTGTTTATAATAGCCAGGACATGGAAGCAACCTAGATGTCCATCAGCAGATGAATGGATAAGAAAGCTGTGGTACATATACACAATGGAATATTACTCAGCCCTTAAAAAGAATAAATTTGAATCAGTTCTAATGAGATGGATGAAACTGGAGCCGATTATACAGAGTGAAGTAAGCCAGAAAGAAAAACACCAATACAGTATACTGACACATATATATGGAATTTAGAAATATAGTAATGATGACCCTGTATGTAAGACAACAAAAGAGACACAGGGGTATAGAACGGACTTTTGGCCTCTGAGGGAGAGGGGGAGGGTGGGATGATTTGGGAGAATGGCATTGAAACATGTATACTATCATATAAGAAACGAAGTGCCAGTCTGTGTTCAATACAGGATACAGGATGCTTGGGGCTGGTGCATGGGATGATCCAGAGAGATGATATGGGGTGGGAGGTGGGAGGGGGCTTTGACATTGGGAGATCATGTACACCTGTGGCTGATTCATGTCAATGTATGGCAAAACCAATACAGTATTGTAACGTAGAATAAAGTATTAAAAAAAAAAAAAAAAACTTGAATCCCTGAAGGTAGGCAGAGTCGCAGTTTTTGAGAAGTCACCATGATGTAGACCCACTGTGTTTTATTGTTAATTTTTTAAAATTTTAATGACATTTTGAAACTTATCTACAATCATCATCTTTTTGTTTATTTATTTCTTGGTTGCTTAAGCAGGTGGGATCTTAGTTCCCCCACTGCATTGGAAGCACGGAGTCTCAACCACTGGGCCAGCAGGGAAGTGTCCTGACTGTGTTTTAAAGCATCGACTTTCTTCATTTTGTTTCTTAGAAATAATATTAGTGAGTTACTCAGACAAGTGAAGGAAAAATGTCTAAAACACAATAGCAAATCCTAAGCACATTTGAAAAAGTATGTTTGTTAAATTTAGACCCTGTTCATAATTTCAAAGGCTTAATTGTAAGGAAACCAATCAAGTCAATAGGACCAGCAAATGTGTCTTTAAATAGACTGTGACAAGACCACAGTCTTAAGTAAGTAACAGGAAACTACCCTAAGAGAGAAAGTGGGATTTTACTGAGAGGATGTCAATATATTATATATGCTAGTCAGCCAAATTATTTTAAAAGAATAAATATAGCTCTTGTGGTGTGAAGACATTGTCTACAAGAAGAAACATTAGAAATCTCTCAGTAACTGTCCACAGATTTAAAATTTTAGGTCCTCAAGCAAATGCTACAATAGCCAGAGTTAAAACTCACTGAGTTTCATGTGTTACGAACTTTATAGAGAGAGGTAGGTGGTATTGGCTATAGTAGAATAGAATGCAATGTGAGTTGTTGCTGGTCATGGGATGTTTAAATATTTGGGTAATTGGATTGTATTATTAAAAAGCATTGTTTCATTTATATCCAGATATATCCCTGGCATCAGCTGCTGTCATACACAAGGTTGGAAATAGTAACTGGTTTCTAGGTCACTTATCAGTTCATTTTGGGAATGGGATGCTTTTTATTATTTTAGCCCTCAGCTGGACTATTGCTAAAATCCTGTGACAGTTGAATCCTAACTGATTCTTTAGTGGGGAGTGTTTAAAAAAAAATTAGGACTTGATACATAGACACAGTGGCACCTAAGATGTCAAATATGTGTGAAGCATTATTTAGAAGTTGCTTGTGGGATTGAAAATTCAGGAGAATAATTAGAAATAATAAGCTGACCTTTTTCTTTTGAACAGTTCTGTGGAGAGCAAGTTTGTATACTACAAAACTTGCCGTGATCATTTTTAAGTAAAGGAGAAGTATTGATAGGTGTCTCACTATAAGCCGCTTTCTTTTATTTTAAAGTAATATTAAAAAGTAATAAAACAGATTTTTTCACTAGTAAAATGATCTTTTGATAATAAGATTTAGCAATAGAAACTTAGCATTTCTAAATCTGTAAGCACAGAAGCCTGAGTGGACCAGGAAGAATGTTGTGGTTCCCTGTGTTGAAGAAATACAAATTTATATGGGATAAACAAACACTTATCATGCTGGCCAATTGTCAGCATTGTGAAACACTGAATTCCATTTTGGTGTAAACAATAATCAGGCTAAAAATAATTCCTAGGAAAACGTCTTTTGAGTGGTGTGTAGAAAAAAATTTGATAAGAATTGTCCTGATTTCATGATGAATCTTTGTTTTTTCCCTTTTGGAGCTGATTTGTATAACCTTTTTCTGTGTGTCAAAAACAGCTTGTATACAGGAAAAGTTGTGAAATTTAAGAATAGCATAATAAGTAAGATAAAATCAGCACAGTGTAACTAGTGGTAGGCCAAAAGAACATTGCCACCCTCTCAGAATCAGTCTGTATTCCCCTTCCCCTCTTAGTCCTTGACTATTATATTTATGCAAATCACTCAGCTGTGTGTGTGTATGTGTGCGAGAGTAAACCACCCATGTGTGCTAGTATCTAATTTTGCCTCTTGTTAAAGAAATCGTGTATTCTCTTTCATCTCAACATCAGGTTTATAGTGCTTTGCTGTGCTAAGTCGCTTCAGTCGTGTCCGATTCTTTGCAATTCTATGGACCACAGCCCAGCAGGCTCCTCTATCCATGGGATTCACTAGGCAAGAACACTGGAGTGAGTTGCCATGCCCTCCTCCAGGGGATTTTCCCAACCCAGGGACTGAACCTGCAACTCTTACATCTCCTGAATTGGCAGGCCAGTTCTTTACCACTGGTGCCACTTGGGAAGCCCCCACAGGTTTATAAGATCCATCCAAATAGCACCGTGTAATACAGTGTGTTCTTTTTCATCAGAATGTAGTATATCATGATATGCCTCTAGTATAGTACATTTTATGGTGTGGGCCTTTGGATTTGTCCAGTTTACTACTGCTGCTTTTGCTTCGGACATTATGGCCTATAAAATCTAATACACATGGACATGAGTTTCTCAAGGTGTGGTCTTTCTATCCTCAGCATCAGCATGAAACATGTTGGAAATGTAGAGTTTTAGGCCTCAGCCCAGATCTACATTCAAATATCACCTTAAGATATATGTGTTTTATATATATATATATATATATATATATATATATATATATAAATAATATGCTGTTTCAGTGATTGTGTCTTTAGTCACAATATTTTGGGGTTTTCTGATTTTGAAACTGCCTTAGGAATCCTTCAATGGTCACACACATGCACACAAATATGCACATACTCACTGCAGTCTCTGAGCAGTAGCCTCATTGCTCATTTTTGAAACAATTTTATCTAGTTTGAGTCAAATTTTGGGTATTTCCAAAGATAAAATAAATTCAAAAGAAAAAGATCTGCTAACAAGAGCTTCAAAGAATATGTAACAGATGGAAGACCGGCTGAAAGAGGACCCTGCACACAGAGTAGGCAGATTATTTCCAGAAACGGAGCTGCAGAGCTCCATGGGGAAAGCAGGTCAGACTCTCAAGTTGAGCAGACTTGGGTTTGAATCCACTGGTGTCCCTGACTCGCTGCTTCATCTTAGGGAAGGACTGAGTACCTTTAAGTTTCAGTTTCCTCCTTGGCAAAGAGAGGATAAGAAGATCTACTCCTAAGATTCAAAACCAATGACTCTCTGCAGCACCATAGTCACGCTGCGGGTGCGTTTTGGCTTTGGATCAGCGGCATCAATCTGTGTGAATATGACTTTCATGCCTTCAGAGCTTTCATGCCTTTCACTTTACTTTCGTGCTTCCTGCAGGAACGATTCCAGGTGAAGAACCCTCCCCATACCTACATTCAAAAGCTCAAAGGCTATCTGGATCCAGCAGTAACCAGGAAGGTAAGATGGATTTGTTTCCACTGCGTGTTGTCGCTTCCTCACTGGCAGGGACAATCCTTGTGCCCTGGAGGAGACCTTCCTTCCTCTCTGTTATAAACTCTGCTGATGCCTCTGGGGAAACAATCCTGGAGTTGTTGGAGCCTAACAACATGAAACGACAAAGAAAAAAGTCATCCTCTCTTGAGAATGTGTTTAAAAGTTCTTTCCTGAGATGGAGTCATGTACCTCTGATGGTTATTGAGTAGCTGCCATTTATAATTATACTGGGTGGTTAGTTCAGCTCAGAGGTGTTCAGGCCCCCAGAAAAACAAGGCCTCGCAAAGAGAATATTTGTCTTCCATGCCTTGGTGCATTTCCAGAGACCTTGAAAAATCACTGGGGCTTTGTCATCCCAGCTGTGTGCTCACATCCTGTGTTGATGCTCTTCGCGGCTTCTCCCCAGCCGTGCCCCAGGCCTGAGAAGGTAAGGAGAGAATAGCTGATTCCATTCTCAGCAGACTCTCTCCTTCTACAAATAAGCTCTGCTTTGTGCAGCCACACAATTGGTTTAAACTGATGCCTCGTGGTAAAGCATGTAGCCTGGCACAGCCCGGTGGGCCTGGATCAGCCCTGGGATGTCTCAGGATGGGTGAAGGGCCCGTCACCAGAGACTGCTTGTTTTTCGGTTGACCTGCCACAACTCCTGCTTTTAGGGCTGCCCTGACAATATCTTGAGCTGAATTCCCTCTGTTGTTTTAGCACGTGACTCGGGAGCAGAAAGGCACACTTTTCCTAGTTAGCTGCTATTTCCGGGTCTCTTGGCTTGGAGATACATTTTCAAATTTTGTTTCCTGCTTCCATTCTAAGCACTGCCTTCCCTCTGCCAAAAGAAACCAAGCAAAGGAGAACAACTACTATTTCCTTTGGGATGTTTCCTGGCCCTTTGTCCTGTGGTTGCTATATAGACAAGCAGAAATAAAGTCTAGGGGTGATGAAGCAGACGGTCTGTGGGCCTCTGCTGTCACCTAGAAGCCATGCATGACATAGCCTCCTCTTCTAAGAATGTACCTGTCAAAGCATCCTAATACTCTCCTCCTAAATATGGTACACATGTTTCTTTTCAACACAGAACTTCTGTCAGTTCCCCTAAATGAGACAGCTGCTTAATTCTTTTTATTTTATTATAACTTATTTATGGTTAATTGGAGGATAATTGCCTTACAATATTGTGTTGGTTTCTGCTGTACATCAACATGACTTAGCCATAGGTATACCTATGTCCCCTCCCTCTTGAACTTTCCTCCCACCTCCCACCCCATCCCTCTAGCTTGTCACAGAGCACCAGGTTTGAGCTCCCTGTTCAGTTCAATTGCTCAGTTGTGTCCAACTCTTTGTGACCCCATGAATCGCAGCACACCAGGCCTCCCTGTCCATCACCAACTCCCGGAGTTCACTCAGACTCATGTCCATCGAGTCAGTGATGCCATCTAGCCATCTCATCCTCTGTCGTCCTCTTCTCCTCCTGCCTCCAATCCCTCCCAGCATCAGAGTCTTTTCCAATGAGTCAAAATTTTCTTTTGCATAAGGGCAGCGAAATTCTATATGAGAAATATTTTCAGAAATCCCCTAGCTTGTAAACTTTCTGGCTAGATGGCTTAGATCCCAGCATTGAGCACACTCATCCTGAGCTCTGTGTGTGTGTGTTTACTCATTCAGTTGTGTCTGACTCTTTGTGACTCCATGGACTGTAGTCCGCCAGGCTCCTCTGTATATGGGATTCTCCAGGCAAGAGTCCCAGAGTGGGTAGCCATTCTCTTCTCCAGGGGATCTTCCTGACCCAGGGTTGGAACTCAGGTCTCCCACATTGCAGGCAGATTCTTTACCATCGGAGCCACCAGGGAAGCCCCAAGCTAGATGTGGCAGAATCCGGTACAGTACTGAGAGGTTCCCTCACCCAGAATATCTCCCATCCCCTAACAGTCATCTCAATATTTGTCAAATTCTTTAAAAAGCAAGATAATACTCCTAGAGCGCACTTAGACTGCAGCCCCGAGCCCGCTGGGGGAGGAAGATGCTTGGAGGAGGAGGAGGTGGGGTCTTCTGGCCCAGTTCCAATTTCCCTGGAAAAGGATAAAGAATGAGGCAAAGCATGCAAAATGAAAAGCAACAACAAGTCAGCTGCACGGAGAGTGTTTTGCTTCCTTGCAAATAACTTCATAAAGAGACCCCAGACAAAGGATGTTTCTTTGGACTGACCTTCATTCCTGACATCTCTGCCCTGGCCTTGTGTGTTCATCTGAATGGTTGTATTTGGCCTGAGCCTCATCTTTCAAGATCAGTCATTCAGCTCTCAGGAAAAAAAAAAGAAAAACCGAAAACTTAAAATGGACATTGGATCAACCATCCCCGCTTTAGTAAGAGTTCTGTCAGGAACTGGCAATAGGAAATGATCTGTTCCACTCAACATAATTGTAATGCTTAAAGTCTGGAGAAAAGGAGATTTTGCTTGGAGTAAGGCATGGCTTGCAGTTGAAATGAGTTTACAATTCTCAGTTGCATTATGGGGTAGAAGATTTACAATCAGGCTTCCCATTTTAACCAGACAGTCTAAACTGAGCAGTCTCCCCTTAACTGCATCTGGAGTCCTCAAGTACTTCATTCATTAATCTTTTGTTCACATTGAATTGAAGATTCTTAATTTGCTCTCTTCTTAAAAAAATAATTCTTAAGCATATTCTATTTCTTCTAAGTAGTTTTAAATGAAACCCTGTAGGGCAGGGAAGGAAGAGCCTAAATTAGATATCTCTCCAAACCAGCCTCCTTATTTAATATACCAGGCGGTTCTCAGTCTGCACTTTACAGGGGTGTGCTCATGTCTGGCGGGGAGAAAGGAGACGGGCCATGAAGAGAGAAGTCTGGTTCTCTGTGGGTGCTGCAGATGGAAAGGAAACCTATTATATGGGTCTCCAGGGCTTAGCTGTCTCTGTGGGCTCCTCCCTGGGCCTCCCTTTTACAGAGAGGGCTGAGAGAGGCTGAACTCTGCTCATAAATGGTACCCAACTCTTTTGTTGTTGTTGTTGTTGATTCCCGCAGGCACACAGTTTGAAGTTTTTTAAAGCATCCTGGGTACATTGTACAGATGCAGAGTGTTGGCAGTCATTATGTGTTAGGGAACTATATCCCAAGGTTTCTCTTTGGTGCAGTCCGACTGAAATTCAGACAGTTCCCCCAGAGAACAGAACACGTGGTGAAGTCAGTTTAGTTGTGTCTCAGTTAATCCTGCAGTTGCAAAGTGTAGCGCCTTCCATAGTAAATACCTGATAAATATTATCTGCTATTGTTGTCAGACCTGTTATCTCAGTATTTTAAGCTACATTGTTTTGATATGTGCCTCTTAGTCCTTCAGCGGATCCTCTTTTGTGCTCAGTTAGATCCTTGGTTGTACCCCGGTTGTCCTTGTCACCCTGTATGAGGGATGACCTTCCCTGAGGAAGCATAAGGCTGAGTTAGGGAACTGGCACAGGTTATGGGGGATGAACTATGCATAATGCATAGCTGAGTTGTTTCCGAGAGGCACATGTGCAGACAGCCCAAGGCTTGTGACTCTGCCATGGGACTGGCTCCTCGGGAGCAGCCAGCACACCTGGAAGTGGTTTCCTTAGCTGTGTGACCACAGGCCAGTCCTCGTTTGCTGAAAAGCTCTCCAAGAAGCACTGGGCTTAGATGTCCCTCCAAACTACAGATGACTCTGTTTTGTCCTAAGCCATTCTTGACAAATTGGGGGTGGCTCTGTTTTTTTCATGGCATCAGGGATGCTTTTATTTCACACCTCCTGGATGCTGCACATCTGAGAAGGTCTTCCGGGTGCTTCAGGAACAGCAGTCGGGGGAAACTTTTGAGAGTCTTTGGAGAGGCAGCTGGTGGAGAAGCACAGGGACCTTCAGAAGAGGAAGCAAGGGTAGCCGGAGCCCCTCTGTGTTGAGCAGGAGTCTAGTCTGCCCTGGGGCACCAAGGCTGGCCTGTGGCAGGGCACTCCCCTCCCCACATCCTGGAATCCTCCATTCTAACCTTCCTCCTGTCCTTTGTCCTTGGGACACCTTTGTCTTTGGAGCTGGATGACCCTGTTCCTTCTGCAGTCATGGCAGCAGAGAAGGAGCCCAAGTATCCTGAGGACACATGGAATTTTGACATTCGTCAGGTAGAAGGGAAGTGTCTAGAGGAACCTTCCATGTGAGGTAATGCAGAAAAGAATAAATGTGGCAGGTCTGAGATCGCCACCTTGGAAAGGCATGCTTGCAAGTTTGGCTCTTGTTTGGCAACTGGACACTTGAATTTCGGGGACAGTTCCCAGAATTCCCTGTTGATAATGACTCACTGTGGCTGAACTGTTGATGCCAACCCATGGTATATGCAGAGTGCCTGTTTTCCTTCTGGAAGTCTGCACTTTTGGTATGTGCTTGGCAGAGACTGTTTAAGTAATGAGCCCCCAATAGAAATCCTAGGTACTAAGCGTCTGTTCTTCCCTGGGGCCTCAGTGGCAAGAATCTGCCTGCCAGTGCAGGAGGTGTGAGTTTATTCCCTGGGTTGGGGAAGATACCCTGGAGAAGGAAATGGGCAACCCACTCCAATGTTCTTGCCTGGGAAATCCTGTGGACAGAGCAGCCTGATAGGCTACAGTCCACGGGGTTGCAAAGAGTCAACATAACTGCAACTAAACGACAGTGCTGTTTCCAATGAGCTTCCCTGCTTGCAAACATTTCACAAATATTGTCATTTGTCACTCCTCTCAGGAGAGACTTGGAAGCATGTATCTGGTTTCCTCTGGACCTCATCCTGTTCACCTTTTCCTTTAGTGGATTATACTTTGTAACTTTTTGCTGTAATAAATCCTAGCTGTAAGGATAGCTATATGTTGGCTCCTGTGAGCCCAACTGAATCATTGAAATGAATGATTTTAGGGACCCCAACACATAGGTATTGTATTGTGGGGTAGGGGAAAAAAATAAGCTACTTAGAGACAGTTATTACATGAAATAAGTCATTTTCCCTAGTCTTTGTGCATAAGCTGACTGTTAACAATGAGAAAAATTTGTGTGCTTTGCCAAAAAGAAATGTGAGAGAAGCCCACTTTAGAAGCAGAGATGTTTCTGTATTGTGTTAAACTTATTACAAGTAAGCTACAGTTATAACACTTGTTAGAATATCTTTTGTGAGAATATGTGTTCTTGAATTATAGAAATTCAGACGGCGTGTTCAAGAATCCACACAAGTGCTAAGAGAACTGGAAATTTCTTTAAGAACCAACCATATTGGGTAAGTGTTCCCACTGAACATTTTAGGTCTAAAGCTTTTGGACACTTAAGAGAATGACTGAATCCTCTCCATAGAACTAAGCTTCCTTACTGTTCATTATCAGTTTTGACTGAGGTTTAGACGGGTGGAACCGTTTAGTTCTTGAACTGCTCACTGTATAAGAATCAGTAGAAGCAGGACAGACAGTCCTTGATTTGGGATGTTTATGGGAATAGTAAAATTCTTTGCTTGCATTCAGTGATGGTGTATGTAGAGTGATTCCCTGGAAAGATAGGAACCCCCAACAAGTAATGTAGACTGAGAGCCTAGAAAATCTTGAAGCCTTCCCTGGAGTTCTTTGAGTTGGTTACTTGAAGCTGCCTCATCCTTTCCTCAGTTCTCTGGCCAAAAGAGGGCAGAAGCTGGGGCAGTACCACTTGACATACCTTCTTGTGTTACTACTCACTTTGTTCTGAGTCTCTTCTTCATACATCCCCAAATTTCAGGACCATGAAGTGTAAATCCATACCATGAAAGCAAAGTTTGGGGAATCTCTGCACTAACCATTTCGAAGAGTTTTTCATGCAACAGCATGGCTGCTTTGCCTCCAGCAGAACAACTTCATTACGCACTCCCTTTCTCCAGAATTGTATGACAGAGTCAAATACAGTACTTTCAAATAACGTGTTTTGTCTCTAAGGCAGATGATATCAGTATTTTCTTTTATAGCTTCCCTTCTTTCCAAAGTACCTGTTTAACACCTGGTAATTATTTAACCCGTCTGGATTTTGAGGCTTTGAGATTTACAAGGGAAAAACTTCAGATCTTTGAGAATTTTCCCCTGTGATAGGTCTACTGGAAGTGCAACTTTACATGAATGTTACATTTTTGTTTTTCAGACTCTTCTGTAAAATAATTACCCAAATAACAGTTTACTTCTTCTTCTGACTATGTTTGGTATGACCCATCCAAATGGTTATTTTCCACAGTTATTTCAGCATAAGTTTTAAGTCAAAGAAATGTAAGGTTAATTTTTAGCTTCCGAACCTGGGTGAGAATATTCATTTCCTTAAGGATAATTTCACATGCTTGGCACCTAGAGAATGAAATATTTGGAAAATGAACTGATTCTAACCTAAGGTTGATAATCACCTTTGTCTCAGAAAGTGTGCTGTAGAACAGTGGATCAGAGTGACGTGAAAATAGAACTGGAAGAGAAATTTAGGATTGCTTAAATTGATTGCTCGTTTCACAGATTAAAAGAATTAAGGGCCAGAGAAGGTAAGAGACTTTCCCAAAGTCGATGGCTGTAGAGCCAGATGTTTTGTTCAGAATGCTGTCCTTTTGTTTATCTGGCCTCATCTGGCAGTTCTTTCTCTGAAAGGAAATAAGATAATCAGGGCTCTGGGATCAAAGCGATGGAGCTTGTCTGTTGGGAGTGAAAGTGGTGGTGACTTAATATAACATAGTTGGGCATCCAGAGCTTAGGAAATTCAAATACTTTGCAATATTCAGGGATCCGGAACTAGATTACACTTGGTAAGGCCAACCCCTTACTGTTGTTACTTCTTCTTGACTGAAAATAGTGGGTTGATCTGCAGCCAGGATTTCTACAAATTGTCGAAAACCATGTCTTCAAGCATTGATGAAATAATGTGAAATTGACCATCAAATACCAAGGCAGGGCGATCATTTCCAATAGGAAGTTGGCGGAGTAGAAGCACTCTGGTTGGGTAGAAGCCAGTACAAATGTGCAAGCAATTGGAGTGGTTTGTTGTTTAGGATACTATAGGCACATTCAAAGAGTTTTACATTTTTCTTTCATCTTCATCAGCTGAAGTTTTCCCTTGTCTACTACCTATGTGAGACGCTTGGAAAATTTTGGCATCAGCAACACAAAAATTCATGAAAGTGCATTGTGACATACCCTTATATGGAATGAAACTACACACCGGGATTTTGACCTGATTTGCTTGTTCTGAAAACCCAAACCTGAAATGGACTTTTCTTTATGAAGCTAACTGGCTTGACCACTTTTGATGGGGAAAAGTTTTGAAGAGTTAGGAGTGTGAATATAATCAATGAGTACAATGAGAAATTCTGGAAATGCAAGGTGCTGTAGAGGGAATCCTTAGATTTTTTATTGTACTCTTTGAGATACCATATTAGAAAGGTGATTGGGTGCTTATTTGCCTTAGGGAAAGGGAGATCTTGACCTATTTTTGCCATGCCCCCTTATCAGTTCTTTTACGTAACTTATTATACATAAACTCTCTGTATTTATCATGTGGCCTAAGTTAACTTCTCATCTATAAAATAAGAATATTAATACTTATAGGAAAGTTGTAAGGATTAAATGGGGCTTCCCAGGTGGCACTAGTGGTAAAGAACTTGCCTGCCAATGCAGGAGATGTAAGAGACACAGGTTCCATCCCTGGTCAGGCAGATCCCCTGGAGGAGGGCATGGCAACCCACTCCAGTATTCTTGCCTGGAGAAGCCCATGGACAGAGGAGCCTGGTGGCCTATGGTCCATACGGTCGCAAAGAGGTGGACACTACTGGAGTGACCTACCACACATGCAAGGACTAAAGGTAACTTATGCAAGACCTGATATAGGCTTTAATGCAAAATAATTACTCTCAAGGTCTCTCTGGCGGCTCAGTGGTAAAAAATCCGCCTGTAATGCAGGAGACATGGGTTTGTCCCCTGGGTTGGGAAGATTTCCTGGAGAAAGAAAGACCCACTCCAGAATTCTTGCATGGAAAAATTCCATGGACAGATGGGCCTGGCAGATTACAGTTCATGGGGTGTCAAAGAGTCGGACATGACTTAGTGGCTAAACAACAACAACGATTACTGTCAAATATGATAACAGTTATTTGTTATACTTGTTGAGAATAATAATATATAATAATAATTGGACAATGTTGTATAATAATAATATATCCCTAAGGAAATCCATGCAGAGAATGTTACCTTCTCTATCTAAAAGTATCCTAATACTTAGGAGTTTATGCTTCCCAGAAATGAAAAGCGAACATTACCTTTAAAAACTACTTGTCCTGAAAAAAAATTATCTTTGGCACATGCTTGCCCTTCAAGGTTAAAATCTGAGGCTTTGCTGCAATAGCATTCCAAGCTACAGCTTTGTCAAGCAAAGGGTGTGTTCTGAATTTTGATATAAGCCTAAACTTCTAAGTGAATGGTCTTTTGAGAAAGAAAATTAATTTTTTTGGAGTCAAATTGAAATAAGAAATGGACTAGAAATAATCTCATTCACTTACTCTCAGGAACTATAATAATAGAGAAGAATTGGATTATGACTTACCTAAGCCCTTGAAATGACTTGAAATACCCTTGAAAGGAGCCAAGTACTGTTAGAACACATTGGCTGTGCGTTATGAACAGGCAGCTGCTGTGACATTTTGAAGGTTGGGTGATAAGATTCCAGAGGCACTGATGGTTGTGAGCTGGACAGATTGATAGGTGTTAATCATGAAACTGTATTGTAGGCTCACTCTCTTTGCAGGTAATTTATTTTAGTGAAACTGCTTATTAGGATAGAAAATTACTTTTCATCCTGAGTGCGAGGTCATAGAGTTCTCAGAGATGCTTCCTTGGTTCACTGTATCTCAGTGGGGAGATGAGAATAGGCATGCCATTACAGGTGGGAGGCGCACGTCAGCAAGGAGAAAAGGAGGATATCTGTAGAAAGAGGAAGGAGCTGAAGGATGTGAGGTGAGCATCTTCTTTCCTGGACTTCTTTATGAAACAGTGCTGGCTGGGCCAGGTGAGCAGAGGAAACAGAATGGCTCAGGCTGGGTCTTAAGGGGTGTACAACACCTATGGTGTATGTGTAACAAGGTACCCTATGATTAATTCACTGTTGTTTAGTTGCTAAGTCTTGTCCGAATCTTTTGTAACCCCCATGGACTGTAACCTGCCAGGCTCCTCTGTCCATGGGATTTTCCAGGCAAGAATACATGAACGGCAAGAGGGTTGCCATTTTCTTCTGCAGGGGATCTTTTTGACCCAGGGATCGAACCAGTGTCTCCTGCATTGACAAGCAGATTCCTTACCATTGAGCCACCAATGAATCCCTTAATTCATTCTTAGATGGTGCTTTTTGAAAATTCATGAGATCATTATAATTTTGTTATGTGTTAAGCAGTGTATTCAGCAAGTTAGAAGTGTTACTTCTTAACAGATTTTTTTTTAAAAAATTGCTCTTGACCATTGAACCTCCCATTTTCTAGATGAGGGAACTGAGAGTCAAGCAATTAAATATCTTGGTAAAGTCCACACAATTGAGAAGCATTAAGGTGTGAACCTGGAAATGTCCAAATCTAAAGCTGTTATCCAGACCAGCAGTTAAAATTTTTTTTTTATTTCAAGACTCTTTTACTTCCTTAAATTATTTTGAAATCCAGTAAGTCTTTATTTCTGTGGATTTTATCTATTAGGGCTTCCCTAGTTGCTCAGACAGTAAAGAATCTGCCTGCAATGCAGGAGACCCAGGTTTGATCCCTGGGTCGGAAAGATCCTCTGGAGTAGGAAATGACAACTCATTCAGTATTCTTGCTTGAAGAATTCCATGAACAGAGGAGCCTGGAGGGCTACAGTCCATAGGGTTGCGAAAGAGTCAGACAGGACTGAGTGATTAACACGCTATCTATTAATGTTACTATACTGGAAATTTGAACTGGTAAGTTTTATATATGCTTATTTAAAATAATTTGTTACCTCATGATAAACATTAGTTGTAGATATGTAAATATAAAATAATAAACATCATACAGCATTAATAGCATGAAAATAATTATTTTCCAAAGTAAAAAAAAAATTAGTGACAAGAGTGGCTTTGTTGTGCATGTTTACAAGTCTCTTTAATGTTTCACTAATAGAAGACAGCTGGATTCTCATAGCTTTGTCTGCATTCAAGTTGTTGTGATTTGTTTTGATTTATGTATATGAAGAAAACCTGGCCTTAAACAGATATGTACTTGAAAAAGTTTTTATATTAGCCTTTTCAGATAATTGGGCTTCCCTGTGGCTTAGCTGGTAAAGAATCTGCCTGCAGTGTGGGGAGACCTGGGTTCAATCCCTGGGTTGGGAAGCTCCCCTGGAGAAGGAAAGGCTACCCACTCCAGTATTCTGTCCTGGAGAATTCCATGGACTATAGTCCATGGGGTCGCAAGGAGTGGGACGTGACTAAGCGACTTTCACTTCACTTCATTTCACTTTCACGTAATTGTGGCCAGAAATCACCAAAATTCAAAACTGATGATTTATTAAAGTTAGTTGCAACGTGGAATCTGAAAGCATATCAGTGAGTTTTGTACTCTTTTATACTAAAATCTGTTGTGCTGTTTTGCACTCTGAATGGGGATTTTTACCCATGCACCATTTTGAAACATGAAAAAATCATTAAAAAAATGTTTCAATGAGTTGTCCTGATCTCTCACACATAAACACACTTTATTCTACAATATAAAAATAATCATGTTTGTTAATAATCACCGGTCTCATCAGAATATAAGCATTGGGAAGCTCTCAAACTCATGGTGGTGAACACCAGTGTTCCAAAAGTCCAATTTTTGTTTGTAAGCTCAAATTTTATATTCTCAGTTCTTTCCTCAAAATGGCAGGCTCACTTCCTTCACTTTTGAGACTATCTGATGGATACCCAAGATAGAATAACCATAATGTGTCTGTCATTTGACATTCTATGTAAAGAGTGCCTGGGTCAGCTTGCAGCTCTAACAGTTGTATCCATGCTTTTCTCAAGATCGGGTAGTTTTTGGGCACACAGCAGAAATGCTCTGTGGGCTTCCCATTTTGTCACACAGAATTAAAAAGATGTATCCTCAAGGAGCAAGCGTCAATAAAATCAGGAATTTTTGCGCTTCACTAAGAACAGTTTTAAGTGAAGTTCACTTTTTCCCCCTTTCAAGTGCTTACGGTGAAGAATACAATCAATAGGTGTATTCACTGGCGGTAGATTTCATTCACATTTCTGTTGTACCATCAGTGCAAGTGTCAGAAGAGTGACAAAAGCAACTACTCAATGTTTGTGTGAAAATAGGTTTAACTTCACAGACCCCTCAGAGGGTTTCAGGGACCCTTGGTGGTCCATGGGCCACGTTAGAGAAACAGAGAAACAGTTTGAGATGCTGTCTCGCAGAAAAGGCGTGGTCGCTGATGATAACTCTGGGTGATACTTAACCTTTCTCTCCCTTGTGATTTTTTTTTTTTTCATGGTTGGTCAGCAACTGCAGTTCCTTTCCGATGCCTGCTGCGTCTCTCTAAAGAAGGCGGCAGAACAGATTTACCATTTGTCCCTACAGTTTGTGTGTTTTGTATCTGCTTCATTTGATCTCACACATTTAAGGCCCGTAACGTCCTTAGAGACTTTATTTTCTAGATGAGAACAATGAGGTTCTAAGATTTGGGAGGGAATCAGAGGGGGAGACAACATCAATCTGGAAACAAAGCTTTGACCTGACTAGAGTGAAACAGTAACTATTGGCACCCGCATTTAGAGCCCTTCCTTGAATAAGTTTTTTTCCAGAGCTATTTCTCATTATCACTGTGCCTTCCAGCTCCGCAGCAGCCAGTTTGGAATTTGCCTAAATTCAAATTTACAACATATGGTATTTACATCGAAGCTGTGAGGTTCTCAGTAATGAGGCACGCTGTCAGAATCGGAAATAATTCTACTTTCCAAGACCTGTAATCACCCAATTTGAAATTCTCCATACTGGCAATATGTTGAAGTGTGTGTAGCATGCACAGAGGTGAAAATGGAAATTTACTACAGGAATCCTCAATTTATGATGTCATAATCATGCACCTGATAATGCCCTTAAAGATACTCTTTTGAAAGCTGCCCTTTTTTCATCTCTACCTACGATCTCAATTTGATTTCCATGGTCTTTCATTTCCACCGAAGTTCACTCTTACCTCTGTTCTCTCCGATGCAGAATATGATTTTTGTTTTCTTATAGGCCAGAGCCTTTTTGCTGAGATGACTATACAAACCTGATACCACTTGACAAAAGGGGTGGTAAGGTAGTGAGCTGTGATGGAGTTCTATCTTCTTTCCTGAATCACCTGCGGGGGTCCAAGCCAAACTGTAGACCCAAGGAAGATCTCACAGCTTCGAAAAAGAGGTTAAAGATGAAATTAAACTTTTCAGAGGCATGTTATACTCTCGCCTATTTTTAGGAACTGAGCAGTGGCTCCTGCCTTTCACTTTGAAATTTATTTTTAAGGTCCTTTCACTCAAAGTCAGCAAGAACAAGCATTGATAAAGGCTTTGGAATAAAAGCCAATTAATAGGCTTTATAGTTGCATCAAAATATATGCATATTAGTACTTTGAGTCAAGAGGATTGAGCTTTGGCTGTACTTGGCTATTTCCTACCATTTCTTCCTTCCTTCCTTCCTTAAAAAAAAAAAATCTGTGAGTCATTTTGCCTCTTCTCCAGTTTGTGGCTGAACTAAGTGAGGTAAAGGTGCTAGGGGTTGAGATGAGAGAATGGCGGGTCCTTAGGGTGTCTTGGACCATTTATGTGTTTTAGAGGCAATGTCTCAAATCAACAAGAAGAAACTATAATGACTATTCTTCTCAACTCCTAAATTAGAGTGTTCTTATGGGGCCAGTCTGTGGGGTCACAAAGAGTCGGACACGACTTAGCTCCCGAACAACAATGAGCCACTGAGAGTGAAGTATGGGCCACATAGACTACGTAAAATCAAGATCACTCTGAAAAATCTGATTTTCTTTCAAATTAAAAAGATGACCCCCCCCCACTTGCCCAGCTCTAGGGCTTTCTGCTGTGACCCCACTGTGGAGGGCTAGTTTAAATCATGCCCTCAGAGCCCATAGACCCAACCAATGGGAAGGCCACAGAGAGGCTAAAGGGCTTGAGTTTCAAGAGCAAAGCTAGTTATCCAATTCAGTAGTGAGCTCCAACCTTTCTTTAGTCTCCGACCAGTTTTAAAAGGAAAAAATATATATATATTTTTCTATTTCTAAGCTTGAAGAATGGGCACTTTAAAATGCCTCATGTCTTCTAAGACCTAGCCACATAGGGACTAATTTAAAATAAATCAAATGAAAATAAGGATCTGGGGACGCCTCTGCTGGTCCCATGGCTAAGACTCTGAGCTCTCAGTGCTGAGGCCCTTGGTTTGATCCCTGATGGGGAAACTAGATCCCACATGCCACAAAAGACCCTGTGCAGCCAAACAAATAAAAATAAATATTAGAAAGAAAAGAAGGATCTGGAAGCAGACACCGAGATCATATATGAGGTAGTGGTGTGAAGGGAACTCCAGCCTCTCCCAGTGGCCAGACCCTTAGTTTTGGTCAGCTCTCCTAACAAAGCCACTTCGTGAGACCCAGCAGGTCATGTTTTCTTTGCCAGTGTTTCCCCTCTAGGTCTCTCTTTGCACATGGCTGTGTTAAGTGCATACATTTTGAGATGGCCTGCCTGGGCCCTGGGGGAAGGATGACACAAGCTGTCTACATTTTCCATCTTACCGTTTTTCTGGACCTACCTGCAGACCTGAGGTTACATTATGCAGATGATAGGACCAGAGGAAAGGATGTGCTTGAGGATAAAACAACAAAAACCCTCTAGAAACAAAATTTTTACAGAAAGGCATTCTGAGCCCAACAAAAATTTTTTTTTTTCCCTTCAAGACAAAAACCTTAAAAGGACTGCTCATCCTTTCAGACACACAGTAGAATTGTCTGACCGTCATTCTCATAGCTTCAAGACTGGTTTCCATAGGAGCCATAGTGTCCATAACTGGTGGACCTTATTGGCTCAGTGTTCATGGAGGAAAGCAGCCATCTGGGAATGCTTTTGGCCCATATACCCCAAGATTTGTTTCTGTGTTGGTATAGCAGATGCATTTACTTACTGTTTGTTGGAATTTCTAATGCTGTACAGGCTTGATGGGATACCACATGTTCTTTGAAGGTGGATATCCTGGAGGAGATCTGGGACATAGGGTAACAGGTGTTCATCCTCACTATCTGATCACTCTGCTTCATCTTCTGTGAAAATAAAAGTGTATACGCATTCTCAGAGGACTGCATTCAAATCCACCACTCAAATGCAAACTGATACTATTTTTAAATGATTTTAAACATGTTTGTCATATCTCAGGTTGGTTGGTGTGTGTTGCCTGCGACTTCTTAAAAGGTTTTAACATTCATGGAAAAACTAAGCAATCATTATCCCGATGGAACTTCCAGAAGCCCATAAATACTGGTCTCTCATTGGCTAGTTGAGTGTTTACTACAGCATCGTGTGCCAAGAAGGAGTTGAATGCGGATTTGGAATCAGGCCTGGATTTCAGTGGTTATGTCGTCATGTCCCCAGTCTGCCTGATTCCCAGTGCAGTCTTCGCTCCCTAAACAAGCAGTCTGTTGATCAGTTATAGTAGAGAAAGGACAGCAGCAAGTTCCTCATTGAGAAAGTTTCTTACCTGTTATCCTTATTCTACTAAGCAGTGAAATACACAGACGGCACTCATACACTTTTTGCCCCCAGTCACTCACACGGAAACGTGGTTTTTAAGAAAACCTAGCCATATTTGAAAGCTCCTTCCTTATGTGAGATAGTCTAGGCTTACTGCTGTAGCTCCTTTCAGGCAGCAGACGTTTCTGATGGAAAAACAAGTTTTCACTATGTCCTTTTCATGGTTGTGCGTGCTAAGTCGCTCAGTCATGTTCAACTCTTTGCAAGCCTATGAACTGTAGTCCACCAGGCTCCTCTGTCCATGGGATTTTCCAAGCAAGAATATTGGAGTGGGTTGCCATTTCCTCCCCTAGGAGTCTTCCCAACCCAGGGGTCGAACCCTCATCTCCTGCATTGGCAGACAGATTCTTTACCACTGAACCACCTGGAAAGAAGCCCTTTTATGGTAGAGCATATGATAATCTTTGCCAATGAATTTTTTTTTCCCCCCAAACAGATGGGTCAGAGAGTTTCTGAATGAAGAAAACAAAGGTCTCGATGTTCTGGTAGAATATCTATCATTTGCACAGTATGCAGTAACGTAAGTAAAACCTGGCTTGTTTCCTTTTAAATTTTATGTGGTCACAGAAGATGCAGCTCAGTGGTAAAATTAGATACCACACTGAGGGCAAAAACCCAGAAGCAGATGTGGTCAGGCTTAAGGAGGTTTGTTTCTGTTCAAGTAACTAAAAGACAATCACGTAATTGTTGGTAGAAATGCTTTTACGGCAAAAATAAAACGGGAATAAGATCACCCTTAGAGGCGTCCTTACTTCAAAAGAAGCGCTTTCTTTAGTGCTCAGATTTCATATGTTCATATGGCAGAATATTCTAGCAATTATTGGAAGAGATATTGTGATATATTAGTGAATAAAGCAAGGTACAGAAGAGTGACTCCTTTTTATTAAAAACGTGTATGTGTATATTTGTATGTGCTAGTGAATACAGACAAAATTAATGCAGAAATAGATACTAAATATAGTGAGAGTGGAGGAAATGTGGTGAGCAAGAGGGTAAATGTATATATATTTGTATTGTTTTGACTTTTCCTTTTAGGGAGTAAAAAGAAAAAATGGGGATGAGCAGGAAAAATGGTACTGTCTCACATTGCTTTTGTTGATTCAGTTTTCTTATTTGCTAGGCTTCTGGAAAGATTTACAGCAGGAATGAAAAGTGTACGTTTGAATGATGCATTCTTTTCTCCACTTTCCCTCTTTAATTGAAAACTATTCCAACATCCAGAGATGGACACTCTCACACACAGACATTAAGGAAATAGTACTGTATTATTTTTAATTTTATTGGAAGGCATTTTGGCTTAGATGGTGCTTTTTTTCTTCTCAATTATTCTTTTTAAAGCAAGAACTTGTTTCTTTATTGCTCCACTTTAAGATGTAACCATGTGTTATCTTATAATCCTCATTACTTCCTTGAGGCTTGGTGAAGGGAAAGCTGTAATTATTCCTGCCTGCAGAAACTAAAGTGTTAACTGAAACTGGCTTGATGAGTTTCAGTTTTGATAGCTTTGCATATGATATGGACTGTATTAAGAAAATTCAACAGATAAGTTCTTATCTTCATGAGAAATTGTCTTCTGAAATATAATGCTATTGTTTATAGCATACTCTTCCAAAGGTTGTTTCTTATCTACCCCTATTACATCGAAAACTGCTAATCTCCCCTACACTTCATATTATATGGCAAAATGTAATAGAAGTATTATCCTGTTGCATATTTTAAAATCTAGAAGAGTATTTAATAAGGGACTAAGGGAGGACTAAGAAACTTCAGGAATAATGGAAAAGAATTGTGTACTATTTGTAATATGTTTGCTGTAATCAACCTTTTACCTATCACATCAGTGCTTATAAACCAGCTTTCCCAAAAGCGTCTACTCATAAGACCGGTGGGAAAAGGTCATGCTTCTCCAAGGGAATTTTTCTAATTTGAAGCCCAAGAAAAAGACAACAGCAACAAAAATATAAGAACTCAGAGCTTTTAGTCCCTAATCTTCTATTTTTAAAAATTTTAGAATTAACTTTACAGTCTTTGCTTATTAGTCTTATTTTTGGTTTCATTAGAAAACGATATGCAGATAAGTAATTTATGTTTTATCCTTTCTTGAGACTAAATGGGCCAAAAAATTTCTTGCTATTCCTTAGCATGTGGCAATTTTCTTTCCCATGTAAATGTGAAATGGCAGACTCATGCAGCCTCCCTAAAACAGGAGCATTCACCAAGTTGCGCGTTTCCTTTTTCTGCTTGGTGAGGGGGTGGGAGGATGAGCTGAGAGGAGCATAAGGATGCTGAATGGCTGAACATATGGGGGCTGCAGAGTGACTTAGCAGGAGTCTTAACGACATGGGTGATCTTAGGATGCCCCTAGGCTTACCTTTTCTGATGTCAATTATAGGCTTCTATTTTTAATATTTAAGGCTCTGCTTGATTACTCAATTCCACCTCTTTTTCTGTTCACTGGTTTTTGGATTCTAAGGAACAACAGAATTGTTGGACCCATTCAATGACTTTGTGCATCTGTCTCTGTTTTCTGGATTAGAATTTAATAGATGGAGAGTATCACTTAGTTTACAGATGGTTGTTCTAAGCAGATTTGGCAGTCACACTTGTATAAAAATCATACTTGCTATTTCCAATATGTGTTATTGATATTTCTTCCATGATAGCCTCCAGAATCTTACAGATGATACTAATTATAGCTGCATTCTGTTTATTTTCTACCTGATCAGGTGTTCTTATTGGAACTATGGCTAAAAACCATTGACAAAATATATTTTTGAGAAAGTAGAGCTACTAACTTTGGCAGGGGAAAATGCATAGAACACAGAGGCCTGTGTGTTAAAAATGTGTTCCTAAAATTATACAGGGATGAGCAATTTAGCCATTTATTCTAACATGGTTAACATGAGTAATAACCTCAAAAATATGGCAGAGAAACAACAGCCCTACTTTAAAGAGCACCACACTGGGGAGAGATTCCAAAATCAAAGCAAATTCATAACTTTGCAAGTAATGTATCACATATGGTTGGAAAAGCACATTTGCCAACACACTAGGGGAAAATGCTTGGTGAAAATTGATGGGTAGGAATAAATTAGTATAAGCCTAACATATTGACTCGTTAAAGCAAAATGTAGACAGCTCTAAGATCTTTTTCCCTATCCCACCAGAGCTCATTAGTAATCAGTAAGTCAGCAAGCTTTATAATAAGATGCAAATAACACATTCCTAGTTGTCATTCTGTATTTTTGAAGCTAACACATAGTCCATGGAAATTCATTTGTATTCCATTATCAGTTTTCTTTGTTTGCAAAAACTACCTGTATTAAAGTGCAGATGTGTAATTGGAAGGAGCAAGTTTTACACATCCATGTGTTTGTGTGAATCTGAATTAAGTCTTGAGTGGCATTTCTCTTTTGTTTTAGTTTTGACTTTGAAAGTGTGGAGAGCACTGTGGAGAGCTCGGTGGACAAATCAAAGCCCTGGAGTCGGTCCATTGAGGACCTGCACAGAGGAAGCAACCTGCCTTCCCCGTGGGCAACAGTGTATCCCGCTCGGGAAGACATTCTGCCCTGCGGTGAGTGCCTGGATTCAGGAACAGGCGGGTTTGGTAGGACACGTTGAGACAACTTCTGTTGAGGATCCTGGGCTGTGTATGTATCACTTGTATCTTGTCCGACAACACTTGTGTTATCAACAATTCCAAATGCGGATTCCTATGGGAGCTCATGGGATCATCTGTTGGGCAATACTCAATGCCTTTAAGTAGCTCGCTGCAAATATTACTCCTTCATTCAGCACAGAAAGAAAATTCTTCCAAGTGACACAGCAGAGCAGTCTCCATAGACAGATCAGTTCCCGAAACCCAGGAGATGCTCACATCCTGGGCTCTGTTTCCTAGGTAGAGTCAGCACATTGAGATCTGAGAATCTCAGGAACTCATTGTTATTTAAATTCTACTCCTTCCTCTCTTCTTCTTGTGGTAACTCAGGTGTGTCTTCTGTGGGTTGTGTTCTTAGTCATATGTGCAGTGATTATTAAAGAGATTCCTTTAAGCACTGTTCCTTTGGTTGGGTGTGCTCTCCATTGTCAACCTTCCATTTCTTCCTACCGATTCCTTCTCCTTTGGTTGAAATACCACTTTGCTAAGGGAGGATGGGGGGTGAACACTTGTATTACTGCTGAGTATAATTTCACTGAAATTGTACATTCACTCATACCTACTGTAGAGCTTTGTGGGTTTTTGTCATGGAAAGTTAAAGTCTTTATAAATTCAGTTCTGCTCAGGATTTGATGTTTGAATATTATGTTTCTTAACAGCCATGCAGATTTTCCTTGTTTGGAAATGCCAAAAATATTAACAGCTTTGGAATTATTCAATAATAATAATGAAGAATTGTCTGTCAATTCATCTCACAATTTTTGCAATAGGTCAAGGGCTATAGGAGCCTGGTGGGCTGCTGTCTGTGAGGTTGCAAAGAATCAGACATGACTGAGCGACTAGGGATAGCACACGTACAAATTTCCCAGGTGGTAAAGAAACAGGTTGCCAGTCTTGTTAATAAACCTAGAATTGACTTTTGGCCAAAAAAAAAAAGAATCTGCTTGCTTGCGATGTAGGAGATGCAGTTTCAGTCCCTGGGTTGGGAAGATCCCCTGGAGAAGGAAATGGCAACCTACTCCAGTATTCTTGCCTGGGAAATCCCATGGATTGTCAAGCCTGGTGGACTATATATAGTCCATGGGTTTGCGAAGAGTCGGATACAACTGAGCGCCGGTGCGTGCACACACACAAAGGCTATATAACCTGCTAGTCTGCATCAGCTTAACATGTGGACGGAGGATTATGTGGGCTGATTGGGAAGCTGAAGGAGGGCCAGTTGTGCCTGAAGAACTCCCTAATCCCAAACGGAAAGTCTTACCATTGATACTAGTATAATGATGTGTACGGAATTTAATTGACAAAAGTACATTTTTAATTTGCTTTTTCATCATTTCTTACCTGGAAAGTATCATATACTGGCCAGCTACCATCTTAGCAAGAAGTTATTTGTCTTTAACTGCAGGATAATTGCTTTACAATATTATGTTGATTTCTGACATACATTAACATAAATCAGCCATTGGTATACATATGTCCTCTCCCTATAAATCCTCCCTCCCAATAATTCATTTTAAATTGGAAAAAAAAAGACCCAAAGTATATAGAGAGACAAGATGGAAATACTGTTTTGAGAAACTTGGGAACCATTATGACATTTCTGGTTGGCAAGTGTGTTGACCAAATAAGAAACCAACATTATGTTCTTTTTTGTGTGTTTAAACAGTTTCAGGCTCAGGAATGGAACATTTGAAATTCCTTTGACTCCTTCAGTTCAGTTCAGTTCATTCGCTCAGTCATGTCTGACTCTTTGCGACCCCATGAATCGCAGCACGCCAGGCCTCCCTATCCATCACCAGTTCCCGGCGTTCACTCAGACTCATGTCCATTGAGTCAATGATGCCATCCAGCCATCTCATCCGACGTCATCCCCTTCTCCTCCTGCCCCTAATCCCTCCAAGCATCAAAGTCTTTTCCAAAGAGTCAACTCTTCGCATGAGGTGGCTAAAGTACTGGAGTTTCAGCTTTAGCATCATTCCTTCCAATGAACATGCAGGACTGATCTCCCTTAGAATGGACTAGTTAGATCTCCTTGCAGTCCAAGGGACTCTCAAGACTCTTCTCCAACACCACAGTTCAAAAGCATCAATTCTGCGGCGCTCAGCTTTCTTCACCGTCCAACTCTCGCATCCATACATGACCACTGGAAAAACCATAGCCTTGACTAGATGGACCTTTGGTGGCAAAGTAATGTCTCTGCTTTTGAACATGCTGTCTAGGTTGGTCATAACTTTCCTGCCAAGGAGTAAGTGTCTTTTAATTTCATGGCTGCAATCACCATCTGCAGTGATTTTGGAGCCCCCAAAATAAAGCCTGACACTGTTTCCAGTTTCCCCATCTATTTCCCATGAAGTGATGGGACCAGATGCCATGATCTTAGTTTTCTGAATGTTGAGCTTTAAGCCAACATTTTCACTCCTCTCTTTCACTTTCATCAAGAGGCTTTTTAGCCCCTCTGCACTTTCTGCCATAAGGGTGGTGTCATCTGCATATCTGAGGTTATTGATATTTCTCCCGGCAATCTTTATTCCAGCCTATGCTTCCTCCTGCCCAGCGTTTCTCGTGATGTACTCTGCATATATGTTAAATAAGCAGGGTGACAATATACAGCCCTGACTTACTCCTTTCACTATTTGGAACCAGTCTGTTGTTCCATGTCCAGTTCTACTGTTGCTTCCTGACCTGCATATAGGTTTCTCAAGAGGCAGGTCGGGTGGTCTGGTATTCCCATCTCTCTCAAAATTTTCCAGTTTATTGTGATCCACAGAGTCCAAGGCTTTGGCATAGTCAATAAAGCAGAAATAGATATTTTTCTGGAACTCTTGCTTTTTTGATGATCCAGCGGATGTTGGCCATTTGATCTCTGGTTCCTCTGCCTTTTCTAAAACCAGCTTGAACATCTGGAAGTTCACAGTTCACGTATTGCTGAAGCCTGGCTTGGACAACTTTGAGTCCTTCATGGGCTCTCAAAAAAAAAAAAAAACCAATATAGCAATAAATTTCATGACACTTGTTAACTTGAAACTTCGATTTTGTTTTTAAACAACATGTTTCAGTATATTTCAGGTCTAATGGATTCTAATTCTGTATTTGGTCATTTGATAGCATCTCTAACTTGTAAAAACAGCAACCAGAGGTGCAGGCATATGCAACATATTGCTTTTCACATACCCAAAGATGGTTGGGCTTCCTTGATAGCTCAGTTGGTAAAGAATCCGCCTGCAATGCAGGAGACCCCAGTTGGATTCCTGGGTCGGGAAGATCCACTGCAGAAAGGGATAGGCTACCCACTCCAGTATTCTTGGGCTTCCCTTGTGGCTCAGCTGGTAAAGAATCCGCATACAATGCAAGAGCCCTGGGTTTGATCCCTGGGTTGAGAAGATCCCCAGGAGAAGGGAAAGGCTACCCACCCCAGTATTCTGGCCTGGAGAATTCCATGGACTGTGTATAGTCCATGAGATCACAAAGAGTTGGACACAAATGAGCGATTTTCAAAGATTGTTTACATATTTTTTTTCTCTATTCCTTCTCCTTCCTCTCTCCCCTTTCTTTTTCTGCTGCCTCCACTTTTTGACTTTATTTTTGTTGGTCTTCTTTTTCATTCTTCCATGTCACTTCTGATCATTATCTCCTCCTCTCTCTTGCCCTTTCTCGTCCCTCCTGTCTCTTCTTCCTCTGGTTCCATTTGTCTCTCATGTTACCACCAGATTAGTTTCTCTGCCTGAGTATCTTCAGTTCAAATGCCACCAGAGCTGCTTCTCCCTTTATTACCTCTGGAGCAACTTCAGTTTATACATTGTTGACAAGGCTTCAAACTGGAACATCTTGTAAGTCATGGATGACAGTGACAGTGACACCCAAGAGAGCTCGTAGTGCGTGACAGCAGAGCGTGGTGCCTGCTCTCTGTGTTAGAGTAAGATAACTGTATGGCTGAACTCCATCACCTTGTGCTGGGATAAAGCCCAGTATCTTTTAAACTTTGATTCTTTCTGTTATCATATTATGATTCTTCATTTTAAGAGTTTGCGCCTTCAAGTAATACTGCATTTTAACTAATATTACAGGCTTGTTTGTTTGTCTTTTGACTGATAAAAAGACACTTAGTCACATTCTGTCGAGACTAGTTATTCTGGTAGCTTTGTTTGATTAGAACATGTATTCTGTATCCAAATGCAGATTTTAGTTTTCTCATTCCCATCCCCAGATAATAATGTAGATTCAGCAATCTTATCCTATATCACTTGACAAAAGGGTTGGTTAAAAACTTGGAGGAAGAAATGAGATTTCAAGAAATTTAAAACACTTCATATACATATAAAGACAATAAATGTGGCTTGGTTGAAGAAAAGGAAAAATGCTCTACTTTCAAAACAAAGTTCTAATAGTGCACTCTCCTTTTCATATTTAGCCTTTTAAAAATACTTAAAATAGATGGTTAAGCATTTTACGCCATGACATTCACCTGGAGTTGTTTCAACTTGTAGATTCTATACTATCATAAGTTTGTCAGAGTAGCCAGTTGTAGAAATGTTTACTGATGCAATGGAAACCTTGAGTGTGCTGTCTCATAAGCTTAGAGTCTGATGTGCCTTCAGTTAAGATAGAGTTCTCTTACAGATCTAGCTAAATTAAATGATGTCTTATATGCATATATGGACACTCTAGACTTTTTAAGGCAAAGACTGCATTAATTCAGCTGTAAGAGAAAGTAATTTTTAAGAATGTCATGGTTAATGCCACTAAACTTAAAGAAGCTGACTTCCCTGCTGGCTTGGATGGTAAGAGCAGCTGCCTCCAATGCAGGAGACCTGGATTTGATCCCTGGGTTGGGAAGATTCCCTGGAGAAGGGAATGGCAATCCACTCTAATACTCTTGCCTGGAAAATCCCATGGACGGATGGAGGAGCCTAGTAGGCTACAGTCCGTGGGGTTGCAAAGAGTTGGACACGACTGAGCAAAATCACTTTCTTTCTATAGTTAATAAATCAGTATTACAAGGTTTAAAAGAAAGTGGTGGAGTGTGTCTTTTTCTACTTCACCCAAAGGTGGTAAATGCCCTAGTGGAGACCTGATTAATGTGCTGGATTTTATGTACTTTACAACTATTAGAAGATAACCATCATATAGAAACGTGAAGGAAGTTTCCTAAATGAAAGACAGGAATAAGAAAGTTCTTTATGAATACAGTTTTATTTTTACCTATTTGGAAATGAGGGCTTCCCAGCAGGCACAGTTGTAAAAAAAGCCACCTGCCAATGCAGGAGATGCAGGAAACACAGGTTTGATCCCTGGGTTGGGAAGATCTCCTGCAGTAGGAAATGGCAACTCATTCCAGTACTCTTGCTTGTAGAATTCCATGGCCAGAGGGAGCCTGGAGGGCTATAGTCCATGGGGTCACAAACAGTCAAACGTGACTGAGCACACACACACACATTTGCAAATGGGAAGACATAGGAAAGAAAGTTTATTGACTGGAGATAGTGACTATTTTTACTGAAAAGGAGATTATGAAACGAATTCTTCAAGTTTCTGTTTTTATGATTTTAGAACTGACATAAAGTGCATATACTATATACTCATGGATCAGATAGGGAGAGGCCACTTAAGAAAGAACCTTTCTTTCTTGAAATTTTGGAATTTGGCTTTTATTTGGAAGGCAGTGGATGGAAATCACACAAGGTGTGTAGGGTCTGGTAAATGCCCTGGATATTGAGGGAGTGAAAGATTGCTGAGGCTGCTGGTGCTTAGATGTACGTGTGAGATACCCAAAGCTTAGACTATAGAGCAGAGACCAGCAGAATGATAAAAAACAGAAGCTTTTGTCTGATTGATTAGAAGAGGAATTGAACCATTAGTAAAAAGGGGAAAAGTTGGAATCTGGAAAGGATCTCGGATGTCATTTAGTCCAACTCTTTGCTGATGAGGCACTTGAAGCCCAGCTCAAAGACCTTATTTCCTAAGCAGCTAACTCATTCCTACAGACCGATTTCCATGTGTATGGGCCAAGGGCCCATCTGGTTCATTGGCTTTCATTTGCAATAGTTACTTCTGTTCATAGCAGTTTTCCTGATCTCTTCATAACAGTGATCCTATCTACAACTATGAAAATACCAACTCAGTACCAGTTTGCTTATAAAGTAAGTGATATTTTAAAAAAGATGAGCTATTTTAAGCTCTTATGAGTTTTTATTTCAGCAGTAGCATTTTACCTTGAATTTTTATTGTTGGGTGAAGAAGATCATCTAACCTTTTAACTTAAACCATTATAGTAGCACATAAAAAATATACTTGAGTTTTATAGTTAGAAGCGAAGGCACTTATCTTGATTCTCAACAAGGAGATTGAACTCAGTTTTGTTCATTTTCCAACTTCTCTAAATTAAGAATGTAATTTCTGAAATGATCATTATTCTCTTCCTTCTTCTCCCCCAAATTATATAAAATAAACTCAGATCTTCTATAGTTCATGACTGAGACTTGTAATCTATATTTTATTCTACATGTATTCCTTTCCCTTAACTTTATTTATTCTAAGTTTTCCCTATGGAAGGATCTTGAAGAATTTACCTTATCTGCCAGCTTGAAGGGGAAAAGTTGAAAAGTATATTTAAACAGTTATTATCAAGGTTTGAAGTTTGTCTGTTCACCAAATGAGATGGCAGATGTTGGTTAAAATTTTCAGTAATGCTTACTTTAGAAGGAGAGAAAATGCTGAAAAGGAGTAGAAGCAAAAAGAATAATGGATGATCATTATAGCCAATACCTGAGTTTTATTTCTGAGGAAGGGGAAATGTTGAAGATGCCCCTTAACCTGCTAGACAGTTGACATGAAGATCTAAAGTTGCAGAAAATGCAGTACCCATGTATAGAAGAGACTTTGTAAATTCCTAGACTTTCCAAAAATAATCTGTAACTACAAATTGTCACTTTTCCTTTTCAGCACATTTGTAAGCAGAAATAAGTTTGAAGCGTTAGGCTGTTGTGTTTCAGATTTTTGCATTTCTTTTTTATTGAGTGTTGTAAAAAGAGAAAAATGTACTGGGGTTAAGAGTGTACATTCCAGATTCTCAGCTCGAAACTGATTTTAATGACCTTGCTAGTAGAAATGATGACAGTTGTAATTATAGCTTCTGGGTGCACCATACTGGCAGATGTCAGGCATTTTTCACTGTGAGGTTTTCTTCCCTTGTTCCACTTCTTTATTGGTCTTTTGTCCAATAGAAAATTGACTGAAAGAGGCTATGTGGAAATGGAAAAACAAGCCTACTTGACCAGTGCATTGTTGGGGATCTGTTTCACACATTCTCAGATCAGATCTAGGACCTGCCTCATAGGTTGTGAGATTAACAGTTCCTGTAAAGAACCTGGCACAGTAGTGTGTAGTCAATAAATGTTAACTGTATAAGACTGAAAAAAATACTGAAGATGATTTAGCAAATTCCTCCAGCTACAGTCTGTTAACCTTCATCTGCAAGATTGATTGCATCCATAATATGTGAAGGGTGCATTGCTAAATGCTGAGGATACAGAATGACACATGGAACAATACATTTGTACATAATATATTCATTCTTGATAAATGATACAAGAAGGCTCAGAGAAGTTACCCGTAGGTAGTAAGTGACAGAACCAGAATTTATAATCCAAGTCTTCTAACTTCTTTCCACTGTGTCGGTGTCTTTATATACGATTTGACTGAGAAGAGTGTGCATGTGTTCATGCTCCTACTAACACATGTTAAGTATCAGCTGTGTATAACCAGAACTAATTATATGGAACCTTAGGGACTAGAGTGAACAACCAAACCTAGAGAAGAGTCATAACTTGGTCTGCATGCGACAAGTGAGGAAGGTTGGGAGGAGAAGGTAGCAGCCAGGGGAGGAAGGGAGAGCTGTAGGAGCAGTGGTTAGCTGTGAGACTGCATGGCTTGTTCAGGAAACAGTGAACAGGTAAATCTGGCTAGAAGTCATGTAGAGCCAGGTTACGTACTGTGTTTCGTACATATACAGATGTGAGAGTTGGACTATAAAGAAAGCTGAGCACCGAAGAATTGATGCTTTTGAACTGTGGTGTTGGAGAAGACTCTTGAGAGTCCCTTGAACAGCAAGCAGATCCAACCATTCCATTCTGAAGGAAATCAGTCCTGAATGTTCATTGGAAGGACTGATGTTGAAGCTGAAACTCCCATACTTTGGCTACCTGATGCAAAGAGCTGACTCATTTGAAAAGACCCTGATGCTGGAAAAGATTGAAGGCGAGAGGAGAAGGGGATGACCGAGGGTAAGATGGTTGGATGGCATCACCAACTCAATGGACATGAGTTTGAGTAAACTCCAGGAGTTGGTGATGGACAGGGAGCCCTGGTGTGTTGAGGTCCATGGGTTCACAAAGAGTCGGACAAGACTAAGCGATTGAACTGAAATGAGTACTGTGTTGAAGGCCAGGCTGTGGAATTGTCATTTTGACACATTGACAATGATTTATTGAAGGTTTATGAAAAGAGGGGCCAAATATTGATGAACATAGAAGTATTTCTATTGAAAAGTCACAAGCGTTAGTTTCCTTGGACACTTTTCCCATAGGGTCATATCCTAATTAGCCACTCCATAGCAAATGCCTTTTACACAAGGAATATAATTGAAAAACAGAAAATTCGAACTAATGGCCCTTCATTCATTTGATGGAGCCTGTTGATTCATGTATTCCATTCAAAATGCATGTAAATGAGACCTTACAGGTTCTGTTCTAGCTGTCACCTGGTTCTCTGATAGGAGAACATTTCAACAACTGAATAGAAAAAAACTCATTAGGAGTTTTGTGTAACCAACACCACCCACACATATCTCTGTTTCTGTCTTTGTTTCCCCCACCTGCTTCACTCCCACTTCAGACTATCTGGGTTCTACTCTTTCAGCTCTGTTTCTTTTGGCTTTAGAGACAGAAAAGTGCTTGGTTCATTTTTTTTTTTTTTAGCATCAAGTATTAATATTTTATGAGTTTAATTGATAGGAAAACTATGCCCAGGTGATGTCATGTCTGAATAGTCAGGGAGAAGAAACCTAAAACCCCAAATCTTAGTGAAGTTCTATTAGTCCAGACCTTGGAACTATAAAAGACTAGTACGGTTATGCCAAATGGTGTGATGTACTCAGATGGCATTCCATTCCGATTGGGCTGAATATTAACATTAGCTTCCAAGGGAGTTCTGATTGCTAGTCTTTATTTATAGTTTTATTTAGTTTAATATCTGACTAGTTCAGTTACTTGAAGATACTTTTGTGAGAAGAATAAAATATGCCTTGTCTTTTTCTGTTGCCAATAGGACCTAAATATTACAAACCTCACAAATGTTAGCATGGAGACTTCACAGAATATTTGCAGAAACCTTCTTGATGGACTCTGGGAAGACCTGGTTAGGTCAGTTCAGGGAACATTCCATTTAAGGTTCTGCAGTAACGTACTGTACTTGGATAATAGGAGCTCAAAGGGAGAGGCAGACATGTACAAAACTCACATGTAGGAATATGTCTAGAAATAAATATATTTCAAGACAACAGATGTGTGATCAGACTTTTTTTTTTCTTCAAGGCACCACTGGTTAAATACCAGTTTCCATTTGATTTTGGTGCTTTGCAGATATAGATCTTGAAAGAAATTCAGGATTTGATCACATGTAGCTTTTGATCAGGAGTGGGTCTTCTCCTGTACATGTTGAATTATCATAGACACATTACTTATAATTAATTCTTTTGTTATCACCCATTGTTATTTTTTAAAGAGTACTGCTTTTATTTTTATTTATTTATGATGCTAAGAACCCTTACCATGAGATCTAGTTTCTCAACAATGTTTAAGTATATGGTACAGTGTCATTGACCTGTAGGCGAGATATTATTCAGCAGATCTCTAGAACTCACTTATCTTGCATAACCAAAACTTTGTACTTGTTATTAGCAATTCCCCATTCTGCCCTCTCTTAAGTCCCTGGCAGCCACCATTCTACTCCCCACTTGAATGAGTTTGACTATTTCAGGATTCTCATATAAATAGAATCATATAGCATTTGTCCTTCTATGACTGGCTCTTTTCACATAGTGTAATGTCCTCAAGGTTCATCCATGTTATGACATATTACAAGATTTCCTTTAATTGAAAGCTGACTAATATTCTAGTGTATATATCTACCATAATTTTCATGATTTTCTTCTTTTATTTTTTGTGACTTTTAATTTTGATATCATTGAAAACTGAAAAAAGGCAACAATAGTACAATGATTCCTCCTTATGCTCTTAACACAGATTCAGCCATTGTTTTAACATCTTGTGTACTCTGCCATTTGCACATTTGCTTTGTAAACGTACACACTTTTTAACCATTTGAGAACAAGTTACAGAGTCATGCCTTTAATACCTAACTATTTTTGTTTAGATACTTTAAGAACAAAGACATGCTCTTATATAACCATGGTGTAATTGTTAAAATCAGTACTTTTACATACTGGCACATTTTTAGTTCAGTCTGTTTAGTTATTCCAGTCTGTTTCATAACATTTTTTCGAACTCTGTCCAGAATCCAACACAGGGATCATTTATTGTGCTTAGTCATGTCTGTGTAACATCCTTTTACTTGGAACCATTCCTTATCTTTTCTTTTTTTTTTTTTTTAATTGAAGTATAGTTGCTTTGCAATGATGTGTTAGTTTCTGCTGGGGAGCAAAGTGAATCAGCTGTATGTTTACATATACTCTCTCTTTTTCATTTCTTTCCCAACTACATCCCCACAGAGCACTGAGTAAAGTTCCCTGTGCTCTACAGTAGGTTTTCATGAGTTATCGATTTTATAAGTGTATATATGTCAGTCCCAGTCTTCCAATTCATCCCACCCACCTTACCCTGTCTTAGTTTCCCAACCAGGGACTGAACTCTCCACGGCAGTGAATGCACCAAGTCCTAATCACGGATTGCCAGGGAATTCACAACCCTTTCTTTGTTTTTCAGGACTTTGATATTGTGTGTCTATGTGAATATATGTTAATTTTTATTGAGATATAATTGTTGTGTAACGTTGTATATCCTATACAATGTGTTGATTTTGTATGTTTATACATTGCAGTGATTACTACCATAACATCAGGTAACACTTCTGTCACACCACCTCATTATTATTTTTTAAAACCATATTTTATCCATATTTATCCGCTTATCTGTTGATGGGCATTTAGGTTGTTTCTAGATCTTGGCTTCTGTGAATAGTGCTGCAAGGAATGTGAGTGCAGATACCTCTTTAAGATCTTGGTTTCAGTTCTTTTAGATAAACATCCAGAAGTGGGATTGCTGGAACATTACATGGACAACTTCTATTTTTGTTTGAGAAACCTCCATACTGTTTTCCATAATGCTTGTGTAACTTGCATTCCCGCCCACAGTGTACATGGGCTCTAATTTATTCTTGTTAACACTTGTTATTCTTGTCTTTTTGATAATGCCCATCCTGAAAGTCAGTATGAGGTGCTTTTTCATTGTGGTTTTGATTTGCATTTTCCTGTTAATTAGTGAGCATTTTAAATGTACCTGTTAGCCATTTGTATGTATTCTTTGGAGAAATGTCAAGTTCCTTTTGCCCATTCTTTAATTGGATAATTTTTGTTTGTTTTTGCTGTTGATTTGTGGGGGTTTCTTATATATTCTGGATATTAACCTCTTGTTACATATTTGGTTTGTAAATTATTTTCTCCCATTCCATAGGTTACCTTTTCACTCTTTGTTTTACTGTGGTTTTTAGATTGATGTAGTCTCACTTGTCTGTTACATTCTTAAACCTGAGGAACTCGTTCAGAATTACTGTAGCTTTTTTTTTTTTAGACTCTCTTACAGTGAGTTGTGGTTTAAGGACAGCAAGACATGGTTATAACCAGAACTCTAGTGAACGCTGTATATAGTTCAGGGCTTGAAGACGTACCTGGTAAGAGAAATTCCTGTGTATCTACTCTGTGGTCAAGTAGATCCAAGAGAGCTACTTCCCCAGGTTTTGTCTGCTGACCTTGACATTCTTTTGCTTTCTGGACTCAGAAATCGATGTTTGAGTTGCCTTGCCATTTATTAGAAATCAACTGGTTGGCTCTCGCTAATCAGTCATTCTAACAGTCTTTCAGAGCAGAGATAGCTTCTTCTGCATACCACCTGCTGCCAGTGCTGGGCGAGTCGAGGTGCTCACTACCAGCTCCTGCAGATGGATTGCCACCGTGAAGCAGGCGGCCCAGCTGTCACTATAGTACTAAACAGGGCACATTGTACAGGCTTCTTAAAAGATACTTATTTGTGCCAGTTGCTTAAATTTTTTATGTGTTTTACTCCCTACTAGCATTGATGGTAACTTCCACATTTATTATTATTTCATGTAACTTATAAAACACTGGTGCATAAATTAATACAGCCAGTTAGAGTCAATTTTCTTTGGTTTTGATCTTAAGTCAGTTTGGGCACATGTTTCTCTCCACACACATAGAACTTGGTGAATACCACTGGCGGTTCTTCCAAGATAGTGTCTTACTATCTTTGAATGTGAGGGTAATGTTTAGTTTTCATCCAGTGCTTGACAAGAGAGCGGGCAGTTTTCACAGTCGATGGAAAAAATTGCTGGAGAAATTTGGTGTTGTTCCTGTCAGAATGACCTCTCAAAAAGCAGGATTTCCTTAAACCTCTTGAGACCTCAAAAATAGCCCTAAATGTCCCTTCTCCATTATCTTGTCTACGAAGGACAGGAGCTCCAAAAGTTGGAACCAGGGTTGTTTTCTGCCTCTGGGAAACCCCTCTTTTGTGTCCACAGACCTAGAATCTCAAAACTCTTGCTTGCCTGTCTGGAGGAGGAAGGGTAGTCAGGAAGGTATTTAGTCCCTTAACCTCGTGGTCCAGGCATTGGGCCACAGCCCCTTTATACATACAGAATGCCCTTGTTTTTCCATTCGATAGTTCTCTGATCCTGACGTCTTAGAGAACCAGCTCCAAGTCACCAGAGAAATGTAATTCTTGCAGAATCTTGTTTGATTGTCCTTTGAACTTGAAGGAATTATTACACGTATTCAGAATGAATAGGTTCTCAGGATTCTCTAAATGTTATGAGATGTCAGTGAAAATGGTGAAGTACAGGACCCATGAAAGCAATGAGAAAACCAGCAAAATAAGCCAGAGTCAACTTTTTCAGAACTCGAGAGAATGAAGTCTTGTAGCAATCTGGGAAACATCGATTTAGGAAAAACAACTGAATCTCAGTGAGAATAGCTAGCTTTGTGACATTTTAACTTGTGCTGTTTCCCCTTCCTCATTCTCTAGATCCACAGTAGCCTCAAAAACCATTAGTTCCCATAATCAGAGTGTAAACCACCAGCCTGGTAGGCAGTGGAGGAGGGGCAGAATGGAGCCACCAGCTTTCTTCCTCCTGCTTTCTCTTCCTCCTCCTCCATTAAGCTGGATGGACCTTGAAGTTTGGGAGCTACTAGTGAGGAAGCCAAGTTCAAATCTCAGTTAAGGGAACATGTACCATTTACTGCTAAAAAAATCTAGGATCATTCAAGATATTATATGGGGCAAGACTTGAGCTTTTCTGCCTCAGTTATCCATAGGAGACCATAGGGAAGCTAGTACTGCCTCCCACTGGGGCCTTTTCATATATCACAATGCACTGGGGCAGTCTCCAATGTGGCCCTGTTTTATATGTTTCATAATAACTCCAGGAAGAAAATATTATAGTACTTGTTTTGCTATATGTAATTCTGTAACAGAGCACCTGCCAAGGATATTAGATTTCCACAGAAACACTCATATCTTCTACTGAGGCAGTGATGTCATCCTTGTAAAACTTAGGTCTTTGTGGAAAGTTTATTCAAATAGCCAAAGTGGGATGATCAGTGTTTGTGAAAGATGAAGATAGGTTAGCCTCAAGGGCTGTGGCATAGAACCGGATGTGCCCTTATCTACCCTTTTAAAGATAATACATTGCATCATATTTACTTGTGTTAACCTGACTGGGCAGGAGCTCCTTGTGCATGCAGTGTTTCACTGTGATGACTAATTTCATGTGAGTTGCTTGCATTTTTAATTGGTGATGGATTCTTGCTGTGATGTTCCAGCCCTACCTAAGTGAATCCGTGTGACACATATGCTTGGTAGAGGTGTGTGGCTCTAATCAATCCCCCCTCATCAGTTTTCTCTGGAAAGTTACTCATGGCATTCTGTTTTTATTGGCATCCAGGTGGGTGTGTGTGGGACCAGGGAAAAAAGATTTGCAAAGCTTAGTTGTTCTGATGATACTTGGGTCTTTTGCTGTATGTGTCGGGGTAGAATTTAGCCTCTTCACAAAAACCCTCAGCTTGGCTGTCTGTTTACAGACCAGCTCTCCATTCAAGAGGCCTTTGGGAAACATTCTTCTGTGGGATGATTAAAGTAGAGAAAGTGTTATCATCTTATGATCTGGTTAGCCTTCTGTCTTCAGATGAATGTAAACGCAGACCATCTGCGAGAGGTTTTTTCTGGTGCAACTTTTTCTTTATTTGGAGAATACTGTACATCCATTGTAGAAATTTTAAATATAGATAAAGATGAATGGAAGTGTTTTGTGATTCTGTTACGCAGATTTGTGAGATGGTGTGTTTTAAATCTGTGTTAGACACATACGTATGGAATCTAGAAAACTGTTTCTGATGAGCCTATTTGCAGGGCAGGAATAGAGACACAGACGTAGGAAGTGGACTCGTATGCATAATGGGAAGGAGAGGAGAGGACAAACTGAGCGAGTAGCGCTGGCGCATACACACTCCCCTGTGTGAGCCGGAGAGCTAGTGGGGGGCTGCTGCATGACACGGGGAGTTCGGTTCAGTGCTCTGTGATGACCTAGAGGAGTGGGATGGGGGGAGGAGGAGGGAGGGGATGTGTGTATATGCTTCACGCTATTGCGTGGCAGAAACCAACATAACACTGTAGGGCAATTATCCCCCAATTAGAAATAAATGAAAAAAAAACAGATCTGTATTAGTAACATTTCATGTGCAATTATGTTCATTGTATGTCACCTTCTGATGCTTACCCCACAGTTTGTCCTTTCCTTTCATACTTCTTGAATTAGAGCCTCATTCAAACAATATTCATATGCCTAAAGATAGTTACCATGATTTGGTCTGTATTAACTTGGTCAAATATGGCTTGATTGAGAAAAGATTGTATGAGGGTTTTCAGGATCATGATTTGCGAGCAAGTGTTCTCGTTTGAGGTGTGCTTATTATCACTCCAGCGTACTGTCATGTGCAGGTGTGTGTACACTTATTGAGTTCATTTCACACATTAGACCGTGCATGCAGCAGGAGGGGTGGGCTGAGGTATGAACAGAGAACATCTTAGCACAGAGGCTATCCATAAAATGTCTTGCTTCCTAAACTAAATGGTGGCTGAAGCAACATCTTGATTTTTCATATTCCCTTAGCATTTAATAGAGTTTAGCATAAACAATAGTTGCTTGGGAAAACCAATTTTGGGCCTTAAACACAAGGTTTGGTTTGATTTCCTGTGGTTGATAGAGCACCAGAGGCCAGTTCTTTAAGAGTGCTTATTCAATCTGAAAGTGCTTGTGGAAAGTCAAATGCAGTAAATTGTTAGTGCTAATTCTTTTGGTGTTTAAGTCAAATTGGGGATCTGTTAAAACCAGCTCCATGTGGATGTGTTCTTTGGAGAGTATTGATATTGTTCACTAGAGCTGGATTTAAACATTGTTCAAAAAGGTAAAAGGTGGAAAGTTACTCAGGTGAATTAAAGCAAATAAATATCTGATGACATAAATGGTCAAATTCTACAGAATGTGCATGCTGAAGAGTAGGTTACTGTGCATGCTGTCCATGACACAGTCCCTAGAATCTAGCCTTGGGGACTTGAGTGATTCTCGGTTGCTTGCAAATACTTCATTTCTGCCGAGGTAAAGAGTTGTGATGTTTATCAGGTGTGCATTTACTTAATAGGGGAGAATATTTTTGGAATGAGAATTACAAAATACGGAGAAAAATTTATTATTGAGTTTAAAAAAATCCTTCCTTGACTGGTAAGTGATTGAGGATGAAGATTTAAAAAGGAAACTGCTTACAGAGTGGATCAGCCACTGTGTTGTGAAAATGCTCAGATACTGCTCTTCTTAGCCACCTAAGCCTTAATTCTATATGTGGGATAATTATTTGAGGGGTGGGGGAAAGATATCTTTTAAGAGCCAGGACAGAAAACTCTGTTGGGATGACAGCATAGGAACCTCTGACAGGGAATTCAGTAGCGCATATGGCTGCAGGCAGTAGCTTCTTCATGTGATCACTTGATGGATGAGTCAGGTTGAGAAGCAACCTGGAGAAAGTGACTGCCTTGAATTCCAGGGAGGAGACTTGGGGGTCTGGTCTCATCTCTTAACGTCTACTTGCTCTGTAGGTGTAACATCTTGGGTCATCATTTTTCTCATCTGTATCAGGAAAGGTTGATGTAAATAATATCACAGATCTCCTTAAACTGTCAATACTATGGTTGGTTGTTGTTACTGGTTATGGTGGTGTTTTAACACAAGTTCGAATGTTGCCTTTAATTCTGTTTTTATGTAAATAAAAAATCAGAGAATTAATTTTATATGAACTATCATTCACCTTAGGAAAAAAGTCAACTTTTTTTAAAGCACAGAACAACATTAATAAATTTTTAGTTACTTTATATCAGTTTTACTTATTGACATCTTTGTATGCTTTCTAAACTCCTTGAATATTGATAAGTATCCATGTGCTTTTTCATATTAAATATATTTCAAGTGTTGATTCAGAAAATGTATTTGAGATTAACCATGTACTACAACAAATACAGATCTTTTGTATTAATGTTTAGTAAGTAGGATATTATAATCAATGTTTACTGGTTTCTGCAAATAATATTAGTAAGGACAATGACTCCTTCTTAGAAAGTCTTAATATGGTATAGCTGATGTTATGGATTAATAAATAAAAGGGAGGAACCTGCTATGTTACTTTATGCCTAGGAACTACCATTAAATGTGTAAGTTTGGTCTGCTTGCTGGAAGCATTAAACTTTATTTGGAAGTGATGTGGAAGCATGTGTTGGTGTGAATGACCTGTTCCATGTTCCTTAAAGAATAGTTGGCTTTGGTCAATATATCTTCTGCAGTCACTGCTGCATTTAAATATAAGTTAGCAAAGGATGATTGATTCCCTTCATAACACCTTTTCTTTTTAAAACTTAAGATTTCTTTTACACTAATCACTCGTCTGTTTTATAGTAGATAGTTAGAAATAACTATCTCTGTAATATAAAACAGACAAGTGATTCCACTAAAGAAATACAAACCTGAGGTTAAAATAAATTCAGAAGGGCAGAGGAAGGGGAGAGAACTTTGGGTATAGACTAAAGAAGACTACAGATTCTTGGGTCAGACTGGTCATGTGGTTGTTTGAAGCAGCCCCAGATTCTGTGAGACCTCGGTCAGGTGTGTCAGCCATCATGCTTGGGCTGGAGTTATAAAAGAGTGCAACACCTTTTAAAACTATATTTTAGAATTTGAAATTAGGCTTACTGCTGCTACTGCTAAGTCACTTCAGTTGTGTCCAACTCTGTGCGACCCCATAGACGGCAGCCCACCAGGCTCCCCTGTCCCTGGGATTCTCCAGGCGAGAACACTGGAGTGGGTTGCCATTTCCTTCTCCAATGCATGAAAGTGAAAAGTGAAATTGAAGTTGCTCAGTCGTGTCCAACTCCTAGCGACCCCATGGACTGCAGCCCACCAGGCTTCTCTGTCCATGGGGTTTGCCAGGCAAGCGTACTGGAGTGGGGTGCCAATTAGGCTTACTAACAGCGAAATTTGCATGTGTTTCCTGAACTTTGTTTTTGCATTCAAAACTGAATTAGGCTATCTTCCATTGCTGAAACGTTTTCCAGGGTGAGGAAAGCAGACAGTCCTTAGAAAAAACATTCCTTAAAAGTAGCATGAGTAAACCAGATTTTGCACAGTCAGGTATGTTCAGGCAAGTAACTAACTGGGGTGCTTTTCAAAAATTTCTTTGGCTCATTAGTAGGCTTATAAACAAATCTTTTTATTTTTTTTTCTGTTTGATAGTTTTGAATAGAAAATGTCAAAGTTCTGCTCAGCTGAACCGTTCAAGACAAACCTGTCAATTCAGTTTTCAACTCTTCGTCCGCACCTGTGAGACTTCTGAAAGCAGTTAATATTAATCATGGCTTCCTTAAAATTCTTTAACTAGCGCAATTCAAGGAGAGGGAAGGCCTATAGCTGCTTTTGTGGAGCATTTCTGTCATTGACTCTCAGAAAGTAGTTGACGGCTTTTGAAACTTGCTTTCATTTCAGGCTTGGAGTTGCAGAGAAAACTTACTGTTTTCCTCTGAAGCTGTCATTTAAGGCTCATAATGAAACCTTTAGAACTGTCACCTTTCTACTTTCCCTATCTTACACTCTTTATGCCTTGTGTACTCTGATAAACCTGCATAATGGAGAACTAAGGCCTAGTAACATAGAGTCTCCAGAATGAACCCTGATGTTGTAACATCTTAACCGTTTGAAATGTCACCACATTTCTGTCTCAGTTTAGCTGCTAGACCAGAGTTTGGGTGAGGGTGTGGAGGCGTATGTATACTGTTTCGGTTTTGCATATTAAAATTTAGTATCACAGCTGATACGACAGCTGTATGACCTTGCCTAGGCTTAAACTCTGAAATAGGGACTCTTAAAAACAGTGATGGGAAGATACAGTTAAAATTGAGTCAGAAGATAGGAGATCTCTGTATAAGCTGAGTTTTACCCCTTCACTTCTTCACATATGTAATCTGCGTGTATGTCATGTCTGAAAATCTAGCTTGGTCTGCACATTAGAGCCTGGCTTGTTGATGAGTCTCATGTACAGTCTGATTTGTTATGTGCTGTGAGTGGAGTTGAGCATCACTGTCCACGGGGTATATGGCCTGACAAGATGATGACAACTGCACAGAACTGTCTAGGCCTCACGGTCTGTGGAACAGTTTTGTGGTGATGGGGTGCTTGTGGTGCTTGATGGGTTCGTTAGTGCTGGCTTGACCTGCAATGTTCATTTAGGTGCAGGAACAAATAGAGAACAGTGTCCATCTTTTAAAGTGCGTCTGCCCATGCTAAGGAAGTAATCCTTAGTTTTATAGAGTTTCCCTTTTATTTGTAGGTACAATACTTTGCCAAGCAGAAGAACCCTGAAAAATTCAAGATTAGTGAGTAAGAAAGATGACGTGCATGTCTGTATCATGTGTTTACGTGCCATCATGAATTATCAGGTATGTTTCTGTTTATAATCCTTAAAATCTGAAATCATCAGACTCACTGTTTTTCTCTTCGGTATCTTTGCATTTTTATTTGAAGTAAATATCAGGATTTAAGGAAATTTTTTAGAGAAGAAAAGTCTGGTTCCTTCTACTGCTCGTAATTCATTGGCCTTTTAGTTAGCATTTCTGATGTATAATGTATTTAAAGGGAGGACATTTTCCTCCTCCAGTGGTAAGCTCATCTAGATTACCTGGTAAGTGTTTGTGACTATTAGAGACAGAGTAAGCCACTGGTTTGGGGCAATAATAGAACAACGTTAGGAACCTGGGAATGAATAATCTCACACACTGGGTAGGTCATTGTTCCTCAAAGTTATGTGATGACAGGCAAGGAATTATAATTACTGTGTGTTGGACCCTGTGGTTCCTAATCTTCATGAGAAGCACTTAGAGGATGCTTGGTAGAAGAGCAGAGTCCTCCTTAGATGACTGATACAGATTATCTTCATTCTGAGAATCACTGGGAGTTACTAATTACAGTATGTGGAATTAATCCTAATGACAGAGTGGGAATTAGAGCTCAATTAGAGCTACGGTGAGCTGAAGGGCCGAAAGTATAGTTATAAAATCAAACCACGGCTGAGAATTTAGCCACGGTTCAAATAAGAAAACAGGATTTTATCTCCATCGACACAGATTCTATAGATGGATCCAAATAGAAACCAATTGTAGATACATAGACCAGTATTAGAGTTCAAACCCAACATAAACTTGCCAGATTAAATTTAAGAAGGGAAACATGCATTTATTCTTTCAGTCAATTAAATTTTTGAACATTGCCTGATAGACCCTATTCTAGGCATAGGGAACAGAGCAGCAAAAAAATAAATACCCCAGGAAACTTACTTTCTATTGAGGGGAGACAGTGATAGACAATTGGTGAATTATATAGCACTCCAGATAATAATAGTGATGAAATAAAAGCTGACAGTTACACAGTGCTTCTTCCTACAGTGTAGGACTTTAAAATGTATTACTTCATTTAAGCCTCAAAAGAATCCTGTGAGATTGGTAATATCACTCTCTCGTTGTACTCATGAGGAAACTGAAATACAGAGAAGTTAAGTATGGCTATAAGCGGTGAACTCGGATCTGAGCTGAGGAAGACTGGCTCCAGAGAACTAAGTCCTGTAGAAAAAATAAGCAATAAGAATAAGTGCCAAAAATGCGAGTTCATTTTTAAATAGGCTAGCCAGAAAAGTGTCATGGAGAAGGTAACATTTATGTAGCAACTAGAATAAGGGAACGAGGTAGGGAATATTTAGAAAGAAATTATAGTCAGAGAGAAGGGCAAGTGCAAAAGTTCCTGAGGCAGGAATAGGTCAGTTTGGCTGGGTCAGGATGAGTAGGGGGAGTAGTAGAAGGTGAAATCTGAAGTTACACAGGGGTCCTGATTATGTAGGGCTTTAAGTCATTGAAAGGACATTGGCTTCACGCTGACTGGAATGCCACTGAAGGATTGATTCTGAGGAAACGTGTGACTTGATCTGGCACCGGAATTTAGCATGATCCATCTGGCTTCTTTGTTAGGACTGACTCCAGGGGGCAAAGGCAAAAGGAGGTGGACCTTTTAGAAGGCTGTTGCGTTAATTTAGGTGAATGTTGATGGTGGTATGAACCAAGGTAATAGCAGCAGAGGTGATGAGAGGTGGCCAGACTCTGATTTTGTTTTGGTGGTAAGGACGGTAGCAGTGGGGAAGTGGTGAGGACTCAAGGATAGCTCTCAGCTGTTTGTCCTTGGCACCTCTGAGATGGACTTGCCATCTTCTAAGACGTGGAAGGCTGCAGGATGAGCAGATTTGGGAGACCTTATTAGTATTCCAGTTGGAGAGATGTGAACTGTGAGAATGTCCATGGACCTCTAAATAGAGATATTAAATAGGTGGTCAGAAATGCCAGTCGGGAGTTCAGGGTCTGGAGGTCTGGGCTGGAGCTACAAGCTTGAGAGTCAGTAGCTGGCCTATAAAGACAGGGGAGTGAAAGAGATCAGCAGGGATAGACTGAGAAGCAAAGAATAAGCTGGGTCTCAAATAACTCTGGGCACCCTGTTTAAAGTCAGAGAGATGAGAGAATACTAGCTAGACTGACTGGGAAGCAGCCGAGAAGTAGGAGCCAGGTCCAGGAAAGAGAGTGGTTGGCTGTGCCCAGTGCTGCTGCTGAGTCTTGTAAGAGGAAGTTATGGCATGGCCTTAGCAAAATGCAGGTCTTGAGTTATCTTGATACAGTTTCGTTGGAATGGTGGGGATGCAATGCCCGATGGACATGGTGTTGAGAGAGAATAGGAGGAGAGGAATTGGAGACCATGAGTGATGTAGAATTTTGCCATAAAAGAATAGCAGAAAAATGAGACAGTGGCTGAACACAGGTTGTAGGGTCCAGAGAGATTCTGTTTTTGTTGTTTAAGATAAAAGAATTTGCATCATGTTTTTATGCTAATGAGTCAGAGAGAAAAATAATGATGGGGGAATGGGAGAATTGCTGGAGCATATGATGTTTTTGGTCTTCCCTGGTGGCTCAGATGGTAAAGATTCCATTTGCACTGCGGGAGACCTGGGTTTGATCCCTGGGTTGGGACAATCCTCTGGAGTAGGGCATGGCAACCCACTCCAGTAGTCTTACCTGGAGAATTTCATGGATAGAGGAGCCTGGTAGGCTACAGTCCATGGGGTCACAAAGAGTCAGACATTATTGATAAAGTTCTTGAGTAGTGAGAGGGATTGGAATAAAGGGCTCAAGTGGGGGAAGGGCCTTAGATGGAAGGGTGGAGAGTTCATCTTTAGGAAGAAGTAAGGAGGGAAGCCACAGATCTGTGTGGGTGTATTGATGTGGTGGTGGGAGCTTTTGGAAGTTTTTTCCCTAATTGCTCATGTTTTCTGGGTATAATTGGAAATAAGGTCATGAGCTGAGAGTTTGCAGGAAAAGGAATAATTCCTCAACTTGGCTAAATTGAGAATGATTCTTGATCCTTTTACTGAGCTTTGTTCATTTTATAGAAGGACGAGGTAACATGCCTGAGAGCAAAGCAGGTTTTCCCTAGGCTTTGGGTCCTAAGAGCCATTGCTGATAGAGAAGGGATTAGAGGTGGTGGTTGTCAACTCTGCTGCGTAGTGAAGTCAGCTCAAAGAAATTGACATACCAGAGCCCCATCCTGGAGATTCAGAATAAATTGACCTGGAGTGAGTCCCAGAAAGCTGGTGTTTCGTTTTGTTGACTTTTCCAAACAGCAGGATTGAGATCACTGGCCTGGAGCCTTTTCATCATTTTGATAGAAACACGTATAGTTTATTCATAGGGAATGGGAATATATACCTTGATAATGGCATCATTCCTGAAATTTTTCATAGAGAAATACGTGCAGACACTGCGCTAGAGACATAAGTGTACTTATGATGGTATAAAATTACATTAGGTAGAAACTTCAGGTTTTTGCTTTTTAATCGACATTGACAGTTCTCTCAAATAGCTCCTAATGCTTTGTTTTTTCCATACCCGTTTCAGTATGGTTTCAACATGGTCATGTCTCACCCACATGCTGTCAACGAGATTGCATTAAGCCTGAACAACAAGAATCCAAGGTAAGCTGGATTCATACTGTCCAAGTCTTAATCAAACTAGGGACAGCAGAGAGCTCGTCAAGAATCAAATTAGAGCTGGGAAACTTTCAAGAGTGACTTTTTGAATTCGGATTGCCAGTAGACTCCCTGGCTAAGTAATTTTCTTTTCATCAATGTTACAGTTTTACATGTAGTGGAGTTGAGAAACTGGTGACAACTCTGGCCCTTTTCTTCAGGCTTTCATTCCTTTTGAGGCCTGGTTCTCAGCATCCTTGCAAATTTAGCAAAACTTGGTGAAGAGCATGAAGCTGCCAGGTTGTCAGGATTGGATCCAGGAGAGTCTTGATACAGCCCTAGCCACACCACTTGGTGCTGAAAGCTCACTAAAACTACTACCGCTTGTCCACACTTCATTTGCAGTCTTTACACATGTAACTTTTATTACCAAACCAAACAAAAAACACCACAAAACAAAAATAACTGCATGCAGGTTTCTTTTCATGTTCACTTTCCTATAAAGGCAAGTGCCATATACTATTCATTTCACAGATTACCTCCAAAAGCCTGTCTTCATCAGTTTATTTTAGTTAGTATAATGCCTTTTCTGTTCTAATGCATGTCTAGTTTCACACTGTTGCTCCCTTTTATCAGATCTCTCTGACAATACTGCACATCTGAAAACTGTTCATTCAGCTAAAAAATGTGATTAGAAGTTACACCTTTTGTGATTGAAAATGCAATGCAAACTGTAAATCCTATTTAAATGTTGAGTATTTTTATTTCATACTTCCCCTGATGAATGCCTTTGCAACTTTGTGCTTGCTTCCCTAAGTTCACTAGAATCCCAAGTAGTCATGCCTCTTTGTCTCTCTATCTGACACTGAGGGAAGTCATTATTCATTTTTCTTAAGACAATTGATACTGTGGATTTTCAGAATGATCTTTGTTTAGAGGTTGGCAATAGCTTTTATTACAGAAAAAAGATGAAATACTGAAGTAATCATACTCTGAAGAAATGATACTGTCCTTGACATTGTGTTTGAAAACTTAGATTATATCTCTAAGGTTCTCCTTCTAAAAATATGTTAGATTTTATATTTATTTAATATTTTAGAAGTTTTATTTTCTTGAGTCAGAGAAAATATTCTTGTATTAGCACAGCTGTAAGCCAACTCCTTTCAGATCCTGTATGGAAAGAAGTAGTTTTGGAAGCTTGCATTATCATGGGAGACTTAGATGGAGCCACTGCAAATGAGCAGATTTGCAGTGTATTAATAGGACATTGATTTCAGTTGATTTTGAACTTTTTCAGCAAATGTTATATCTTTGACTCCAGAACCAGAGAAAATATTTACCCAATGGGTGATTTTACTGAAAATTCTGTGTTTCCTGTCTTCTTTAACTCATTAAAAAATACTTTTTGACCATATTACACTGAGTCACTTGATGATAGAACAAAAGACTTAATCTTCCCAGAATTAATTTTCATTTATAAGAAACTTGTAACCCTGGGAGTGGGAAATATGCCTTGCAAACTTGCTACCCCAGAGAAGCCACATGTGTAGAAGATTGTAAAGGTTTTAAAATGTATGTGTTTTAATATAACTGTGCCTTAATTAGTAAACATCAAATAAATACACTGGCAAATATTTATTATCATATTCATCTTGGAAGGAACAGCTGACTCATCATTCATTCACTTTCACTGATTTGTGAGTTTTTCCTTCTTGTTTTGACAGAACAAAAGCCCTTGTCTTAGAGCTGTTGGCAGCCGTTTGTCTTGTCAGAGGCGGACATGAAATCATTTTATCAGCATTTGACAACTTTAAGGAGGTAGGATATTCTCATCTTAAAAGTATGTTCACACAAGCACCTTATATTTGGACATCTTTGAACAGAATGATTTACCTTTTGTGTGTATGTGTTATTGAAATAGAATTGACATATAATAGTTTTATGTGTACAACATAGTAATAGTAATTCGATATTTGTATATACTGCAAAATGATCACAGCAATAAGTCTAGTTAACGCCCACCACCATGGTTTACTTTTTATTTATTCTAGGGCCCAAAGATATAATTGTTAATTTTCTCAAATGTCACTCAGGGAGAAGTAATGAACTTAGTCTAAATATCTTAAATGGATGCATTAAGCTTTCTTGACTGTCCCATTTCCAAGAAGAATTAAAAACTCTTTGTAGCACTCCTTTTCCTATGGAGAATATGAAATAGCCAAGTCTGAAAACTGGTTTTGTTAAGCGTATGTGGTTTTCATTATGGTTGTTACCTGAGCATCCACCTTGGACATTTTATGAGCTCTTTCATCATAGTTACTTTCCTCAAATCATATGTATGATTCCTGCTTTGCTAGATGCATGAGGAACTGATCAAATAAATACAGACACTGATTTTTAGCAGTTTGTAATCTTAAGCAGTCTGGTCACATGAAAACAATAAACCAATGGACATACATGTTTGAAATGGAAAAGAAATGACAACAAATGAAGAAACAATTACACACAGATAATGTGACACCAGGGATTCTGAACCAAAACAGCAAGACATCACAACTGAACTTACAGCCAGTTTCCTTTGGTGGTGGCATGCAGCATTCTATAGCCAAGAAGGGTGCCTGCCAACTCCCATGTATGTGTCTAACATCTGAGGCTACTTTGAAGTGGGACGTGACAAAAGCAATGGAAGGCACTTGGAGCCCCAGGTTATAATAGGAACATCAGCCAAGGTGTGCCTTTTATCCTGGTAATCCTATTTGATTTCAGATGCTTTTAGCTTAAGACTCAAGCTCCATGAAATATCCAGATCTCAGAGGGACTTCCAAACTCTCTCTCATTTTTCCTGGGACCCTCTAGAGTAGAACACAACTATTTGGAGTATTTGTTGAGGACCTACTGTGTGCTGGCGGCTTGCCAGATACAACATGAAATTGTTTGGTTCTTATAAAGTGTTAATATCTCCATGTCATAGGAGAATAAAATTTCAAATATATCGTTTGCCCATGGCCCCATGGTCAGACAAGCAGAAGAGCTGGGGTTGAGATTTGGTGCTGCTGATTTTGAACTTCTGTCTTGGGTGATGTTTGGACCTGGTTATGTATCAGGATCCTGAGACAGGACCTAGGAGCCCATGCTCCCGCTCTGCTCCCTTAATTGGATTCACTACCGCAGCTGACAGGTATACTAATGACTGACACAATCCTCTTCATGGGCTGGCGAGCTTCAAAGATGCTTCTGTCAGCAGGGAAAATGGTCCTCCTGCCTCTTTATTTACATGGCCTTCCTCCTCTGCTGTCACTGCTTTTAGATTTTTATATTATCCATTTTGCTAATTCCAACCATGGACAGAACCTAATACTGTCTTTTTCTGTATTCAGCCTTAGTAGTAAAAAAAAAAAATATCTGGGTTCTAAGAAAATGATGAAGAATAGTAGTGCATCTTTAAATTCATATTCTGGCTTCCAAAACACATAGTCTCTTTTTAAATAAAGTTATTCATTTTAATTGGAGGCTAATTACTCTGCAACACTGTAGTGGCTCTGTCATACATTGACATGAATCAGCCATGGGTATACATGTGTTCCCATCCCTCTGGGTCATCCCAGTGCATCAGCCCGAGCATCCTGTCCCATAAACACACAGAGTCTTGAGAGATAAGAATGAGTGAGTGCTTGTCTGTGAATGTTTTTATATGTCATAAACAGGATGTAAAACTTGTATTTATAAATAAGGTAATATGTGGGTGGATGGGTCTAAAATGAAAGTAAAATAGCATGTAAAGCTAATAGAACTTGAAAATCTTTATCATTAGATCATATCACATGCTGAAAAGTCTTTTCCACACTGGAAGCACTCACTATACAGTTATCAGTGACCCTTGTCACTGGGGTTCCTTGGGCTTCCCTGAATAGCTCAGTTGGTAAAGAATCTGCCTACATTGCAGGAGACCCTGGTTCGATTCCTGGGTTGGGAAGACCTCCTGGAGAAGGGATAGGCTACCCACTCTAGTATTCTTGGGCTTCCCTTGTGGCTCATCTGGTAAAGAATCTGTGCAATGTAGATATTACTGTTCTGATATTAAAAAGCAACTGATTATACTGCAGATCAAATTATGCCTTGAAATTATAATTGTATAGAGTCAGTATTTCGAAGAAGGCAATGGCACCCCACTCCAGTACTTTTGCCTGGAAAATCCCATGGATGGAGGAGCCTGGTAGGCTGCAGTCCATGAGGTCGCTAAGAGACATGACTGAGCGACTTCCCTTTCACTTTTCACTTTAATGCATTGGAGAAGGAAATGGCAACCCACTCCAGTGTTCTTGCCTGGAGAATCACAGGGACGGGGGAGCCTAGTGGGCTGCCGTCTATGGGTTTGCAGAGTTGGACATGACTGAAGCGACTTAGCAGCAACAGCAGCAGCAGAGTCAGTATTTATTGAAACCAGTAAATCATGAGATGAATGTTAAATTTGTTTTCTCTTAGATAAGGTAGAGTGCCTTTCTTACACATAATACAAAAGACTTACAGAATTGAGTTTTAACTATCTGGTATCAGAATTGTATATGGTTTAGTCATTTAGGGCATTATGTGTACTCAGTTGAGAAAAACAAAAAATAATCCTAAATCTTATAGCTGGTTAGTAGTATAGATAAGTAAGTTTTGACTCTGAATTGGTAGAGCTTTAACCCAGACCTCCCTCATTTGTGTAATTTCTTATGAATGATGGTGGGTGTTTAAATTCTGATGTCTCCTTGGGCCAGCAGTTGCTTCTCAGAAAACAAACCATGTCACATGGGAGAGGGGACAAGGATAGTGCTGGTTCTGTGTGTGCTCTTGGCTTGCAGTGACCTCAAGCTGTGGTATTCATGTAGACAGGCCAGGGGAAGGATTATCCTAATAACCAGAATCTACATTTTTAGGGGTAGATGAGAAGAGAATCTACTTATTTATCTGTTTAATCTGAGCTTTGAATATTTGTGTTAGTTTATGTTGATCTTTGTTTTAAAAGAATATAATGCCACCCACAGGTCAGCATCTTCTGAATTTCTCTTCTCTTCTGCTCCTATCTTTATGTAAGGGAATTTTTCCCCCCATATATGTCACACTGAACAGTACATTCTTCAGTCATTTCAGCAAAATGTCACTGAAATCTTGGGTTTAGGGAGGTTTGGAAGGCAGTTGTTCCTGATTAGGAAAAGTTGTCGTTATGGTCTCAGATGCCCAGTGCAGGTAGAATCTTGGTCAATGAGAAATGCCTATTGAGCTGCCCATAACAGAGAGAACACACAGCCAGCCACCAGAATCCTTGGCAGGAGGACCATGGCGGGGTCTTTGCCCTCAAGAAGATTATTTTTCAGGCTTTTATCTCATTTAGTAAGTGGGATTCCATTCATCTCCTTAAAGAAAAATGAAGAGATTAACCCACCAGTTGAAGACTGGTGGGCTTCAACATCAGATATTGATATCTATTTTTGAAGATAAAGTAATATGCATTAGAGTGCCAGACCCTCTCCAGTATTCTTGCCTAGAGGATCCCAGGGATGGGGGAGCGTGGTAGGCTGCGGTCTATGGGGTCGCACAGAGTTGGATACGACTGAACCCAAGATGGGCGGGTCATGGTGGAGAGGTCTGACAGAATGTGGTCCGCTGGAGAAGGGAATGGCAAACCACTTCAGTATTCTTGCCTTGAGAAACCCATGAACAGTATGAAAAGGCAAAATGATTGATAGGATACTGAATGAGGAACTCCCCAGGTCAGTAGGTGCCCAATATGCTACTGGAGATCAGTGGAGAAATAACTCCCGAATGAATGAAGGGATGGAGCCAAAGCAAAAACAATACCCAATTGTGGATGTGACTGGTGATAGAAGCAAGGTCTGATGCTGTAAAGAGCAATATTGCATAGGAACCTGGAATGTCAGGTCCATGAATCAAGGCAAATTGAAGTGGTCAAACAAGATATGGCAAGAGTAAACATTGACATTCTAGGAATCAGCAAACTAAAATGGACTGGAATGGGTGAATTTAACTCAGATGACCATTATATCTACTACTGCAGGCAGGAATCCCTCAAAAGAAATGGAGTAGCCATATTGGTCAACAAGAGAGTCCGAAATGCAGTACTTGGATGCAATCTCAGAAACGACAGAATGATCTCTGTTCGTCTCCAAGGCAAACCATTCAGTATCACAGTAATCCAAGTCTATGCCCCAACTAGTAATGCTGAAGAAGCTGAAGTTGAACGGTTCTATGAAGATCTACAAGACCTTTTAGAAGTAACACCCCAAAAAGATGTCCTATTCATTAGAGGGGACTAGAATGCAAAAGTAGGAAGTCAAGAAACACCTGGAGTAACGGGCAAATTTGGCCTTGGAATGCGGAATGAAGCAGGGCAAAGACTAATAGCATTTTGCCAAGAAAATGCACTGGTCATAGCAAACAGCTTCTTCCAACAACACAAGAGAAGACTCTACACATGGACATCACCAGATGGTCAACACCGAAATCAGATTGATTATATTCTTTGCAGCCAAAGATGGAGAAACTCTATATAGTCAACAAAAACAAGACCAGGAGCTGACTTTGGCTCAGATCATGAACTCCTTATTACCAAATTCAGACTCAAATTAGAAAGTAGGGAAAACTGCTAGACCATTCAGGTATGACCTAAATCAAATCCCTTATGATTATACAGTGGAAGTGAGAAATAGATTTAAGGGCCTAGATCTGATAGATAGAGTGCCTGATGAACTATGGACTGAGGTTCATGACATTGTACAGGAGACAGGGATGAAGACCATCCCCATGGAAAAGAAATGCAAAAAGCAAAATGGCTGTCTGGGGAGGCCTTACAAATAGCTGTGAAAAGAAGAGAGGTGAAAAGCAAAGGAGAAAACAAAAGATACAAGCATCTGAATGCAGAGTTCCAAAGAATAGCAAGAAGAGATAAGAAAGCCTTCTTCAGTGATCAATGCAAAGAAATAGAGGAAAACAACAGAATGGGAACACCTAGAGATCTCTTCAAGAAAATTAGAGATACCAAGGGAACATTTCATGCAAAGATGGGCTCGATAAAGGACAGAAATGGTCTGGACCTAACAGAAGCAGAAGATATTAAGAAGAGGTGGCAAGAATACACAGAAGAACTGTACAAAAATATCTTCATGACCCAGATAATCACGATGGTGTGATCACTCATCTAGAGCCAGACATCCTGGAATGTAAAGTCAAGTGGGCCTTAGAAAGCATCACTAAAAACAAAGCTAGTGGAGGTGATGGAATTCCAGTGGAGCTATTTCAAATCCTGAAAGATGATGCTGTGAAGGTGCTGCACTCAGTATGCCAGCAAATTTGGAAAACTCAGCAGTGGCTACAGGCCTGGAAAAGGTCAGTTTTCATTCCAATCCCAAAGAAAGGCCATGCCAAAGAATGCTCAAACTACGGCACAATTGCACTCATCTCACATGCTAGTAAAGTAATGCTCAAAATTCTCTAAGCCAGGCTTCAGCAATACGTGAACCGTGAACTCCCTGATGTCAAGCTGGTTATAGAAAAAGCAGAGGAACCAGAGATCAAATTGCCAACATCCACTGGATCACTGAAAAAGCAAGGGAGTTCCAGAAAGACATCTATTTCTGCTTTATTGACTATGCCAAAGCCTTTGACTGTGGGATCACAATAAACTGTGGAAAATTCTGAGAGAGATGGGAATACCAGACCACCTGACCTGCCTCTTGAGAAATCTGTATGCAGGTCAGGAAGCAACAGTTAGAACTGGACATGGAACAACAGACTGGTTCCAAATAGGAAAAGGAGTGCGTCAAGGCTGTATATTGTCACCTTGCTTATTTAACTTCTATGCAGAGTACATCATGAGAAATGCTGGACTGGAAGAAACACAAGCTGGAATCAAGATTGCCGGGAGAAATATCAATAACCTCAGATATGCAGATGATACCACCCTTATGGCAGAAAGTGAAGAGGAACTCAAAAGCCTCTTGATGACAGTGAAAGAGGAGAGTGAAAAAGTTGGCTTAAAGCTCAACATTCAGAAACTAAGATCATGGCATCTGGTCCCATCACTTCATGGGAAATAGATTGGGAAACAGTGGAAACAGTGTCAGACTTTATTTTAGGGGGCTCCAAAATCACTACAGATGGTGACTGCAGCCATGAAATTAAAAGACGCTTACTACTTGGAAGGAAAGTTATGACCAACCTAGATAGCATATTCAAAAGCAGAGACATTACTTTGCCGACTAAGTTCCGTCTAGTCAAGGCTATGGTTTTTCCAGTAGTCATGGATGGATGTGAGAGTTGGACTGTGAAGAAAGCTGAGTGCTGAAGAATTGATGCTTTTGAACTGTGGTGTTGGAGAAGACTCTTGAGAGTCCCTTGGATTACAGGGAGATCCAACTAGTCCATTCTGAAAGAGGTCAACCCTGGGATTTCTTTGGAAGGAATGATGCTAAAGCTGAAGCTCCAGTACTTTGGCCACCTCATGCGAAGAGTTGACTCCATTGGAAAAGACTCTGATGCTGCGAAGGACTGGGGGCAGGAGAAGGGAACGACAGAGGATGAGATGGCTGGATGGCATCACTGACTCAATGGGCGTGAGTCTGAGTGAACTCTGGGAGATGGTGATGGACAGGCCTGGCGTGGGTGCGATTCATGGGGTCACAAAGAGTCGGATTGAGTGACTGAACTGAACTGAACTGAAGTGACTTAGCAGCAGTAGCAGCAGCAGCAGCCAGACCCTCTGGGCTTGGATCACTGTTAGAACATAGCTGAGCATACTGCTGCAATGTGGCACCAGATGCTGAAAGGATATTTAAAGACTACACATTTTAAGTATGTAGCACAATTTTTTTTCCTCTCTGCTTCGTGAGCCAACAAATCCATTCTCTCCTATTTCACTACCACTAATTAATTCAAACGTAAGTGAAAAGTATCTTTAGCTTCTGACAGATTTTAACATGTGATTATGTTAATTTTTATATTTTAGTTAATACTTAAAATCCCAACAAGTGTGATATTCTGTGTTTTTGCAGTGAAATCTTATGGGTTGTCTTACAATATCTGAAGTACATATTTTAGGAAAATAGCACTTCCAGTTTAATGGTATCTGACAGTGAGAAGGGTTTCCCTGGTGGCTCAGTGGTAAAGAATCCATCTGCTAATGCAAGAGATGCAGGAGAAGTGGGTTTGATCCCTGGGGTGGGAAGATCCCCTGGAGGAGGAAATGGCAATTCACTACAGTATTCTTGCCTGGGAAATCCCATGGACAGAGGAGTCTGGCAGGCTATAGTCTATGGGATCCCAAAGTCTGACTTGAGTAAGCAGGCACGCAAGATGGTGGGAAGGATATTAACGCAAGACCTTGCTTTTGGTGGGTTTGGAGTTTTGCGACTAAGCCTGACATCACCAAGCAAGCACATATATCACCTCAATGTTTATCATAATAAATAAGTTTTAATTATGTTTTTTTGTAATTACATAACTTTGTAATTACCTAAATCTGTAAACATAAGTTTACAGAGAGTAAACTTGTGCCAAGAATCATTTGTGACATGACTGAACTTTTAGTCATCTCTTATGCTCCTTGAATTTTTTTTCCCTTAAAAAGTTTTTTGTTTTTTTTTTTTTTGTTTTTGTTTTTTTTTTAAGTAAAAGGAGTTAACACATCTGGTTGTGATGTTGAAACATCTCATGAAAATTTATGGTCCTGAATTGAGGACCACGGTGAGAACAAGGAGTCATCTGTTTTTTCTGATTTAGCCATGTATAAGGACAGACTGCCATCTTCCCTAACTGGTGCTTTCTTAGTTACCTAGCAATATATGCTCATGAGCGTTTGGTCTACCAGACAGAAGAAAGAATACATTTGAAAGTAAAGGTTGCTGTGTTGGTATTTACATTAGTTCAGGGTCTTATTTACAAGAAGTAGACACTAAGCCTAGCAGTGTCTAGGCTAAGATTGGAAGGATGGGTTGATTGGAAAGATGTCAGGGAATGCACAGAGGTCATAAGGAGCCTGGAAAATAGGCCTGGAAAATAGGCAGGCATTCCTAAAAGGTAGCTGGACTCAGGCTGCAAATTTGAAGCCTGGACACCATAAACACTGTTTGGGGTTCTGGTCATGCCTGTTCTTTTCTCTCAAAGGACATGGACCACAGCTAGCAACCCACTGGGTCATAAAGCTACACTTACTGGTTAAGGACATCAACTGGCCTCCACTTTGGAGTCAGAACACTAAATTTAATCCAGTTTCCTTAGGGAACCCTGAGGTCGCCTACCTAGACCTTGCTCTCCTCGACTTTTCTTAGTCAGCCTATCTCTTTTGCTATATTTATTCTTTGATGTAGCTGAGAAATTGCCTTTAAGAAAGTGTCCCCAAAAGTTGGTCAAAAAAGTGTGCCTGATTGAAATCACAAGGAAAAAGTACTGAGGCCGTGCAGACTCTGCAGCAGAATAGCTCACTGTGACACTAATGATAAAAATTCTCTGAGGTCTTTGAGCTACCCACTTCTCCAGACTGCTGGAAGGTGCACCTGGAATTCATCAGGATTCCAGATCGATTATAACTGTGTTCTCATCTGCTTCCAAAATGACAGCATCTGGCTTTAGCAAATAAACCCGAGGCCTGAGTTTGGTTATTAAAGGCCCAATGCCTTCCCACTTTGGACCTTCCAGCACAGATAAATGGAGCCTTGTGAAATGAGTTACTTGAGGCCACCAATTCTCTTGGACATAGCGCTCTTGGCAGGAGCCATTATTTTTTTCACCTATTGCTAGAAGGCTTGCTGAGGAAGCTGATGTGGCTTAGCTACTGGGCATCTGAAAGCACTTGCGCTACACACGATTATGTTGATTTAAGAAAGCCTGTCAAGTTTTATTTACAGTGGACCCAACTGGGCAGGAAGGAGAGCAGACATTCTGGTGTGTTTCCAGCTTCCTTCTGAATTTAATCCCATCTAATCCAACCTCTCAAATATTTGAAGGGGGTAGGACTATAAACCCAGCACAAGCCATCCTGATAACTCATTCACTGGTAAAATTCTCAGCCTAGAGGGCAGGGTACTTAGTTTTTTCAGTCTCTTCTTGAGTTATAAGCAAAGCAGTCGTTCAAATCTCAACCTCTGGGATTGATAGTTCTAGAGCATGTGTGTATTTCAGCCTAGCATGCCAGAATTAGGTCAGTCTAATTTACCCAGACTCTTCTCAGGAAGAGTCTGGAAGGAATCAGGAAGTAAAGCACCGTGATTGTCTCTTGGACTGTGTATTCACTGTGGCAGTTGTTACTTGTTCGTAATAAATTACTCTGAACTCAGTCTTCTTAGGCTCATGGATTCTGTGTGTCAGGAGGTCAGGCTGGGCATGTCACGGTTAATTGTCTTTGGTCCTTTGCATCTAGGGTCTCTTGAGTGAAGATCTGATTGACGCGGCGGGCTTTCACTTGGAGGTTTTCTTGCTCATATGTCTAGCTTCTGGGCTGTGGTGACTCAAAGGCTGAGTTTGTGAGTCAGTCAGAGTTGCCTGCCTGTGGAACTCGCTGTGGCTGGACTTCTTGTGGCCGGACAGCTGGCCTCTAACAGGGAGTGTCCAGGAGGGAGCAGCTGCAGAGCAGGCGTTCAGAGAGACAGAAGTCACAACGTGTCTCTCGAACTTTCCTCTGAAGTCATCAGTGTCGCTTCCACTATGTTCTGTGGGTTACAAGCGAGTCACTAAGACCAACCCAGATGCCAAGGGGAAGGCAATGACTTGACTTTTTGATGGTGGAGTGTAAGGGTCACAGTGCAGAAGAACATGTGGGTGGAAGAGACTCCTGGGGTCATCTTTGGAAAATTCAATTCACTTAATAACTTTTTGAGAATTTATCCATTTAGCTGTTCCTCTTCTATTTTTTCTTTTTCACCCAGGGTAATACTTGGTTTCTTCCTCAGAACCAAAAACTGTATAACCTTTTTCACTGGAGAGAAAAAGAATGGTCACTACTTTTTTGGAGGAGAAAGGAGCCATTTATATAGGGTTTCTGAGCCTGCGGTAATGAACTAGTTGCTTGTCCATCATCTTGGTCTTTATTGTGGAGTAAGGAAGTGAAGGCTGGTATCCTGCTCAGAATCAAAGGATGAGTCATGCTAACTTGCAGGAAAAAAATTATGGGCATTTGCATGCTCCTATCTGTCAGAAACAATGATAAACATTGGAAATAAGAAAATAAGTATGACCAGTAAGAGTTCTGCCCTTAAGAGGGAGCATCCTAATCCAGTTAAGGAAACCGGTATTGGTGTCGCCATCGCTCTAGGCCGTATGAAGGTAAACGCCAGGTGCTTTGCAAAGAGAAGAACGACTAACCAGGAGGAGAAGGACGGAGGGCAGATACGGGGTCTGAGCTTTCAGGGGATGCTTCCTATAGGAAAGGGTGCCTGAGCTGAGTTTAGGATGAATAAGAATTAACCAGGTATATTAATTTCTTGTCCCTCTTGTAACAAATTGCCACAAGCTTTAGTGGCTTAAAACATCACAAATTTATTAGTTTGCAGTTCTGTTGGTTGTATGTATATAAAATATAGTCTATAAGATGCTGTTCTCCTGGGGAATCTATTTCCTGTCCTTTGGGTTTCCAGAAGTTGCTTCCATTCCTTGGCTCATGGCCCCTTCTCTTTGGCCTCCTTCCTTTAATGACCATTGTGATTATATTTCTCTCACCCAGATAATCTAGGATAATCTACCCATGTCCATATCCTTGGCTTAATCATATCTTCAAAGTGCATATTTCCTTACACATAAAGTAAATAATCACAGTAATAGGATTACGACTTAGACATCTTTGTGGCCTACCACACCAGGTAAAAATGTCATTTGATGTGAAGAACGTGGCATCTTCATAAACTTTCAAGGACTTTGTGTGCTGTGTGCTTAGTTGCTCAGCCCTGTTTAACTCTTTGTGACCTCATGGACTGTAGCCCACCAGGCTCCTCTGTCCATGTGCATTATCCAGGCAATGATACTGGAATGGGTTGCCATGCCCTCCTCCAGGGGATTTTTTTCCAACCCAGGGATCAAACCCAGGTCTCCTGCACTGCAGGCTGATTCTTTACCATCTGAGCCTTAGGGAGCCCTCTAGGACTTTAGTTCACCTTATATCTCCAGTCCATCTTAAGTCCAGTCTTCCAGAAGGTAGGCTGTGGGAAGAGAACAGGTGGGATAGAAAGTTATGAGCAGATCATGAAACCAATCCCTCATGACTTACTCCAGAGACTTCCTATTGCCCAGTGGCCTAAGGTCACACAAAACAGGTGATATATCCCTCACTCTTCTCCAAGCAGTGGATGTTTCAGTTGACTCTTTCAGTTAGTAAAGAATTGGCTGTAACATTTTCCTGCAGAAGTCAGGTGCGTGGGCCCATGGTGGGTCACGTTGACAGAGTAAGCTGTGGGTGGGGTCTGAAGTTTCTTTCAGACACTTTGACATTCATATGCCCAACTGTTTGGGCCTCTTCCTCCATTGACAGTTGTCTGCTCCCCCAGTGGTTGTATTCATTCATTTCTAACATCTTCAGGACTTTCCTGGGATGTGGGCCTGGGAAAGGTGTGTGTGTGTGTGTGTGTTTTTTTTTTTTTTTTTGAATTAAAAAAGTATAGGAGATGAAGATATCTGGGGCAAAGAATCTGCCTGCCAAATGTAAGAGACTTAGGAGATATGAGCTTGATCCCTGGGTCGGGAAGATCCTCTGGAGGAGGACATATCAAACTGCTTCAGTATTCTTGCCTGGAGAATCCCATGGACAGAGGAGCCTGGTGGGCTACAGTCCATGGGGTTGCAGAGAGTTGGATATGACTAAGCTCACATGCACAAGGCAGATTGTCATGATTTCTGGTGAGCATTTGTAGAGATGCTTTGCTTCTCAACCCAACTTTAATTAGACCCTTGTCTCTCTCCACAAGACTGAAAGCAATTTTGCACAACAGGGATCTTCTTCTATTTCATTTGTAGCAACCACTTAAAAAAAAAAGATAGGGTGTTGCCTCCTTGGTTTTTTTGCATGTAAAATGCCATTTCTTAAACCTGTGCCCTTTGCCGACTGTAAAGCAGTTGGCCTGCATGCCCTGATACTATATTCTAGGAAGGTAATGAAAGATCTTGAGAGAAAGCAGTGAGAGCTGTGTATTATTGCTTTAAGGCTCCAGAGAATCTGAAGCAGAGTCTGGCCCAGGGCCCTCCACATGGATGTTTCACCTGGGAGGTGTTTCTTTGACATAGAGATGATGCTTTGGTTGTGGGTACATAAGGATGGTATAAAGCACTCTGCTGTGTGTTGATAATAGAATTGGAGTCACAATCCCTCTAGCTTTGGCAATATCATCACCAAGTACCATTAGAATGGGAATTTTCAGTTCCTGGTCAGGATTTTGTTGTCATTTTGGCATTTTTTGCAGAGTAAGGCTAAAGGATCTTTAATTGTAGGATCTCCTTGGTTTCTTTTTCTGTGTGAAAGCTGCTACTGCTAAGTCGCTTCAGTCGTGACCGACTCTGTGTGACCCCATAGACGGCAGCCCACTAGGCTCCGCTGTCCCTGGGATTCTCCAGGCAAGAACACTGGAGTGGGTTGCCATTTCCTTCTCCAATGCAAAAAAAGTGAAAAGTGAAAGTGAAGTCTCTTAGTCGTGTCCGACTCTTCGTGACCCCATGGACTGCAGCTTACCAACCTCTTCCGTCCATGGGGTTTTCCAGGCAAGAGGACTGGAGCAGGGTGCCATCGCTTTCTCCATGTGAAAGCACTGGCTCCCTATTCTCTTTCCTCCTCACCCATCCTGACTTAAGTATGCTTTAGTATTCTACCTTTGGTCTGGCTGTTTTTAAAGTTGTTTTAAATAAGTCGAACTAGAAAGAATTGCTTTTCAATGTCAAACAATTTTGAATTATAGGTTATTTTAGTTGTTGTTTAGGCTAAGCAGTGGCTATGCCAAGACATAGGACCACATGAACCATCTTACTAAATAAGCTTGTAGATCCAAATAGAGCTGTTAAAATAATTATGAAAGTGTTTGTAAACAAAAGATTTGTTAACTAGGAAAAGACAAGTCATATTTATGCATCTCTGTGTATATATGTTATATGTACATACATGTGTTATGAGTAACAGTAGAAAGGTTATTTATGCATGTGTGATGTATGTGTGCTCAGTCATGTCTGACTGTTTGTGACCCCGCGGACTGTAGCCCGCCAGGCTCCTCTGTCCATGGGATTCTCCAGGAAAGAAGACTGGACTGGGTTGCCATGTCCTCCTCCAGGGGATCTTCCCGACCCAGGGATTGACTCGTGCTTCTTTTGCCTTTTGCATTGGCAGGCAGATTCTTTATCACTGCACTGCCAGCTGGGAAGCCCATTTATGCATAGCAGTAGGCTGCAGTCCATGGGGTCGCTAAGAGTCGGGCACGGCTGAGCGACTTCACTTTCACTTTTCACTTTTTTGCACTGGAGAAGGAAATGGCAACCCACTCCAGTGTTCTTGCCTGGAGAATCCCAGGGACGGAGGAGCCTAGTGGGCTGCCGTCTATGGGGCTGCACAGAGTCGGACACCACTGAAGCAACTTGGCGGCAGCAGCAGTGAGCCCTAAAGAGAAGCCAGTGAAAGAGTTTGGAGTGGCAGTGTTGCTTTCAGTTTGCATGTATGTTTATTTCTACTGCGTGTAATGTTTGGAAGGTAACATTTGTCTTGTGTAGTTAAATGTCCCTGTTGTGCAGAGTGAGAGTTTCCCTTCCAGGAACTTTCCATTTGGCTTCCCCTTGTCCTTTCTAAAGATGCGCAGTTGTCTTTTGTGTAACATCTCTCCAAAAATACAGGCATGGCTCATGGCCACTATTTTTTTTTTTTTCAGGACTAGTAAGGCAGAATTCTTTGGAAGTTCTAGAGAATTGTTGAGCAAATTTCTTATCAGAGAAAAAAACATTGTTGTAAGATCAGGAGAGTGTGACAGAAAATAAAAGGCATGATTTTTGTCCCACAGAATTTCCATTGCTTTGAAAAAGACAGGACTGACTTTAATAGATACTTAGTTAAGGACCACATGTGGGCTAAAATTAGCTATAACTCAAAACTTTTAGAGTTGTGTTTATATTTAAATTTTTATTCCTTTTATAATTTATGCTTAAGTTTTAGTTTTTTTGCCAATGAATATGCTGATTGGCCTTGACTCCCTTTATGAGTGAAGTGCACATTTCATTTGAAATTTAAATAATTCTAAAACATGAGCATGTTTGTTTATTTCGGCTCCAAAGTCACCAGAAGGATTTTGTTTTGGTTTGTTTTAAATGAACAAACAATCATTTTCGGAAAGAAAACACGAGCAGTGTTCATGAAAGTGTTGCATTTTATTCCATGTTTTAAATCTTATCTAGTATATTAGTTAAGTGTTTTTAAAAGGCATATGCATGTATAGAAATAGTAAAGCTACGTTTATTTGCTGAGTGCTGACAGGCTAGCATATATTACTCTAATGATAATCTCTACCCAGTAAATTAGGAATAAGCAAAGAGGGGTTCAGAGTAAATAGGCCAACTGACATACTTTAGTAAGTGGCCAGCTTGGCATTTTCACACAGATCCATTGAACTCATAGTCAGTGTTACATAACATATAGTCAAGGCTCATGGAGTTATATAACATATTGTCACATATCAAACACCTTCTACACAAATCGATACACACCTTCAATCTTCTACCAGAAGGCAAACTTAGTCAAACAGTTATTGATTGGGTAGATTATTGGAAGGTTTGAAGTTATTTGTAAAACCCAAGATAGGGATTCCCTGGTGGTCTAGTGGCTAAGAATCTGCCTTGCAATGCAGAGGATGCAGGTTCGACCCTGGTCAAGCAACTAAGATGCCACAATTAAGACTCTATGCAGACAAATGAATAAATAAATATTAAAAAAAAAAAGATAATCTGAGCTGTTTGTATGGATCCCAAAGAGAGGCGTGAAGTCTTGTGCACAATTACAAAGGAAGAGACTTGATTTAGTCAGTGGAACAACTCTGGGAGCAGAGAGAGAGAGAACGGGCATAAAGTCTGTCCTGGGGGTAGGATGTGTCAGAATAAATGTGCTAGTTTACAAGAAAAAAATATCTGACTGGGGCCCATGTTACAGAGTATAAAGCATGACAGGAGGCAATCACAATTAAGGTTCTGATGAATAGTGGAGGTTCAGAAAATCCTCACTGTGATGAAAAAAATCTCAACTGGAAGACAGATGTAAGTAGGAGGGAAAAGGAAAATAGAAAGCGAAGCAATAGTACTTTATAGTTTTTAAAGTGCTTTTGTATCAACTGTATTTGATTTTGTGGAAATCTAAGAAGGCATTTTATGTAATCCCAATATATCTTAAAATTATCAATCTCTGCATAAAAAAATAGAGGGCAGAGATGCTAGAGTTTGGAAGACAGGCAGGTCAGACATTAAATGACTGGGCCCTGAGCCAAATTTGTAGCCACGACAGTGGGTGTGGAAGCCATAAAACCGAGGAAAAGTTGACAAGAGACAGTGTGATCCTCTGAATTGGGGATGGATATAAGTTGGAGAATAAGAATCTATTCTAACAGCATAAATTTATTTAAGAAGGAAGCACAGCCACAAAAAACAAGTAAGAGCTGGGATTTTTTTTTTTAGGTGAAGAAAATTGTCTTTTTAAGTTAATTTCTTTAGTGATGGTAAAATGTCCAAGATCAGATTCTTAGTTCTGCATTGAAGATAATGAATGAGAGAACGGGCTTAAACAGAGGTGACTGGGAATTGTGTGTGTGTGTTTCCAAGTAGAGAATAGGATTATACTAAAGAAGTTGAACTCCACAAAGGCACCAGGCTAGAATGAGCTATAAGAATTCTCAGAGGAAGCCAACAGATGACACAAAGGTAGGCAAGAAGGAAGAGGATCCCTGGTGAGTCTGGTATATTGCGTGCAAGTCTTGCTTTAGGTGACAAGTTAGTCACATTGTCTCTATATCTCTTCAGTTCTACTGTTTTATGATTTTATATAAAATTCTAGAATTTTATATAGAATACATATTCTATATAAAGTGCTTCTTTGACTACAGATATTAAAACAAGATGCCTAGATAATGATAGATACAAGAATTTATGGACACAAGCAAAAAGTAACGTGTCCTAGGCTAGCTGATAAGATAGTGACAGTCTTAGGTTAGAAATATTAATAAGTTACGGTGATTTTAGCCTACATTGTGATTTTAGTCTCTAGTTCCCTTTGTGACTGCCTGGAAATGGCTGCATCAGTCTCTAAACCCAGAAAGTGAAAGTGTTAGTCGCGTAGTCATGTCCGACTCTTTGTGACTCCATGGACTGTTGCTTGCCAGGCTCCTCTGTCCATGGGATTTTTCCAGGCAAGAATACTATAGTGGGTTGCCATTCCCTTCTCCAGGGAATCTTTCCAACCCAGGGATTGAACATGTGTCTCCTGTATTGCAGGCAGATTCTTTACCATCTGAACCACCAGGGAAGCCCCTATAAACCCAGATCTCACTTAAAAATCTAAAGGAGCTTGCTGCTCCTCTAACCGGCAGGTGGGCTGAGCTTGTGGACATGCTGTGGGTACCTGCCCCTAGGACCATCCCGTCTGTGAAAGCTGAAAGCATCCTGGCTTGGGCAGTGTGTGAAAGCCTGGGCTTCAGAGTCGTGCTTTAGGCTCCGTAGCTCTGGCTCATGGTAGATCCATAGCCACTTTTACTCCTTTCACCACAGTGATGCATGTGGTTCCTGCCCAGCTCTTTGTACTATGTATCGATCTGCCAGCAATATATAGTCACACTCAGTTTTCATTCAGACATTGGACCGAAAGATGCTCAGAGGAGGGAAGTGGCTCAGTGGTTCCTGATGATGATCCAGCAACCACTGCCACTCTCCTTTCCTCATAAAACTGAGCTCTCAGACGGAGTCTCCCCATCAGCTGTGCGTCACTGCAAAGTGGAAATGGCCAGTCACAGTAACATGAGCTGTAGCTCTGTTTTGTTTCAGCAGTTTGGTTTGGGCCATGAAAAAATGAGGGCTCCTTCCATACCAGTACATGTACCAGCAATACATGTGGAAGCCCAGATTAGCTGGTACGCTGCTAAGGACCACACTGAATTTTCCATGTGGAAGTGGCTTCCAGGAATAGGTGAAAAACTAGGGAAGAGTATTTTCTGTGCGGTAGGTAGCAAGGACATGTTTAGTGCTTTGATAGAAAGTAATCTTTTGATTCCTTGCCTGTTTGTTTGATAGAAGTAATCTTTTGATTCCTTGCCTGTTTGTTCTTGATGGTTTGATATTACAGCATGTCAGGCATACTAGGACAAATTTGTCTAATTAGGCAGATTGACTGAGTCTGATTCTCCTTGAACTTGGGGAACCTATATTCTAATAGACCATGCAGGAGAAAACTGCTTCTGTATTTCTCTCATATTCTTGCTTGGAATCTAACATTGACTTGGCTTTGAGAAGAAAAACCTAGTCTTCTAATGAGCCTCTATATGACATCCCAGAAACATCCAGAGAATAGTAAGGGATTGCTTGGTGTAACCTGCTAAATGCGAGGGATTGTACCTTGCCTTGTTAATCATAAAGACTGAAGGGAAGTCTTTTCTTTTTCTACCTCGTAAACTAATGGAGGGTTCTTTTCTGCATAGAAGACCCTATTCTGTCTCTGAATGGTTTGACTTATTTTCATGGAGAGACGGCATATGGGTTGTTCTTTATATGGTGTGGTTGATTCCCATATGTTAATATGCAGCAAAAGTACTTTATGTAGGGTTCTTATTTCCTCATATAGAATATTAAAAGGTGTCTATTCAGGGTTGAGACTTAATAAAATTAATACTTTTATTGCATTATCAGCTTCCTGGTGGCTCAGATGGCTGAGCCATCTAAGTGGCTTCCCTGGTGGCTCTTGCCTGCAGTGCGGGAGACGAGGGTTCGATCCCTGGATCTGGAAGATCCCCTAGAGAAGGAAATGGTGTCCCATTCCAGTATTCTTGTCTGGGAAATCCCATGGACGGAGGAGCCTGGCAGACTGTATAGTCCATGGGGTCACAGAGAGTCAGACATGACTGAATGACTTCACTGTGAAACTCTTGCATTATCAAGGATATTCTTAAGTGAAACTGTATTAAAAACTGGAAAGAACGCATGGCTATGGTGAATACAATGATTGCTCATATAATTTGTTGCCACTGCCTTGATTTGTATAAGTCACCAGTAATTTCATTCATCTCTCATTGCTTTTGTACCACCAGTGCAAATGTTAATTCTGAGAAAAAGGTAAGTAGCATCTTAGTATTACTATACAAATAGTTTTGATCTCACAAACCCTGGAATAGGGCCTCAGGAGCCCTCAGTGTTCAAAGACCCCACTTTAAGAACTGCTGCCCTAATCTGTAATCTCCTGTCATCTTTGACTTGGTGGATGTGGTGACCAGAGGCTAAAGCAGGGTCTTCCTGATGAAGACTCAGAATTGGGGGAGAGCACAGAAGAAAGCAGAAGAGACAGTGAAATGAGAGTTAGGTAGGAGCAGCGGATAAACTTCAGGCATTTGCCTGTTTGTGGACTGAGGTCTTTGATCTAGCAAGCAAGGAGTCCTTGTCTTCAAGGGCTCTGAGTTCTTAGCACATCTTTGCTGGATTTAATTTAATTTGCTGTGATTCAGGCAAGAGGGTAGCATGGGTTGGCGTCTGCCTCCTAAGCAGGTCCCAGGGTCTGTGGTGGGCATGTCACAGGATTGACACAGCTCCTGCCACGAGCTATTGCTGTGGTTCAGCGAACATGTGGTGACCACTGGAAGTGTGTCATTGTGTCCCTCTTGTTCCCCCTGCCCACCTCTCTTGACTAAATTGTGTATATGTTCAAAGAGCAAAGTTGAGAGGGAAAATGAATGGGATAAAGCATAGAGTTAGACTTTTTTCTACTATTGAGGGATCTAACTGGCAAATTGTCCCAGAAATGACTGGAGGCCTTTGCCATTTGCCAGTTTAAAAAAACCCATCATTTTAAACAACTGGAAGGTATTTTGGTCTTCCTGTGGGAATAGAAGCCTTAGAAGAATCCGTATCATTACTGATGACCAAGAGATGTGAGTCTTGCAAGTGAAACCAGAGAATTTCAAGTCCGACATTAGAAATATTCCTGAAGGGTGTCATTGATGAAGAATTGTATGGTGGAGCCTCACTCTCTAGAATTTAATGAAGGCCATCTTTTTTAAAGAGGGGTGATAAAAATGCGTTTCTCATTTAAGGTGTGGTGTGTCAACAAGTCATCCTCTGGGGATTTTACTAGCCCTTTGCTTCTATGTCAGGATTCTTTGTTCAGTACTGCAACATATGTGCATGGGAAGTGAAACAGTCATCTGGATGCTTTGTGTGCCTGGTGCCAAACATCTGGGTATTTGGAAACATCTGGAAAAGTGACTGAAGTTTTCACGAGGGTGTTCAGCATTATGTGGATGAAACCTCTGGTTCATAATCAGACATCTGCCAACTCAAGGTTGATTATAAATGTTTCATTAATTTATGAGGAAGGAAGGTTGGGTCGATTGTAGAGTACACTGTTGTTTGACTTTCATTAGTTTTTATTGCAGTGGAGTAATATCAGGTTGTTGCATTTCAGAATGTTTCAGTCTGATGAACATTTCTGCTTCTAAATTCCAAGGATGGGGGAGAGCCAGCAGCAGGTTAGAGTGGCCGGCTGCTGTCACGGCAGCCATTCGGTGTCTGTGTTTGAAATGTCTAGTCACCTCAGGGAAGAGATACTAGACGCTCAAAACCACAGAACACCCCAGAAGAGTGGTTGTGTTGGCTCAACAGAGAATAAGAGATGCTTTCTCCTAGGTCTAACGAGGCATTAACTGTTTACTTCATGTGACCCCGAGAAGAAAACGAAACTTTTGTTCCGGGGCAGGCCTTGGGAGGGTTAGTCTAACTGTCATAGTAGCCTGTGCTTTTAAAGAGTGCCTTTCTGTGGGGAGCCCTGCAGATCACAGGGACCTATTGTGAGAAGAGAAAAAGAAAGCATTGAGGCAGGCACCAGGCAACAGAGCAAGGTGGAAACACTTAGCGAGAGGCCTTTAATTTTTATACAGGTAACCTAGAAGCATATTTTATACCCACCTCGTAAGTCAGGCCGCAGCCTGGCTGTAGACTTGGTGTGGTTTTCTGGGAGCTGTTGCTGGGGGAAACCAAAGGTAGTCTCTGACCTTGATGGGGACCTTGGTGGCTGAAGGCTGGCAGTCTGTTCATTGCAACATCTGGCTAGCGAGATAATATTCTTCATTCCAAAGCTATTGTAAAACCATCTTTTCTCCGCGATTAGCTTTTAGGGAAATCACGCCCTAAACTCTGCCCACCCTTAGAGATGCTTTAAGCCACTGTCTCTCTTGCATCCAGGGCCTCTGGTTTATCTAAATGATCTGGGACGCTCTTTAGAAATGTCCTGCACAGATGTTGGAGGACAGAGTTGTTTTTTGGCAGGGGCTATGTTTTTGCTTCAAAAGTGAAATGGATCTGGCTTGTCTCGGGTGTGGCCATTTGTGTCTGGTCAGGGCAGGATTTATCCACTTCATAAACAGAGTGAGCCAGATGCCATGAGATGGTGCTTTGGCCTTCCAGCTTGGTCCTCGGGGGCCTGCAGAGCCCAGAGCATCTCTCTAAAGTTGATTTGTGTAGAGTTTCCAGGCCAGTCAGCTTGGGAATATCATGTTCTGTGGCCATGCCTAGATTAGTTTTAGAGCTTCAAGATACTGAGTGGGAGAATTTTTTTTTCCTAACTTTTATTAGCAATGAAAACTTTCAGTGAAACATTTTCCCCCTGGAATAAATCTTACCAGGCAATGCAGTGTAATACAGAATTAATAAAGGAGGATGGGAGTCTCAGGAACTTCACTTGTGCTTTGTCCTGTCCCTGATGGGGCCCCCATCCCTGGGTGTGTTCCCCTCACGCTGTCAGTTGTCTGTGTGCTCAGTGGTGTCCAGCTCTTTTGAGAGCCCATGAACTGGAGCCCACCAGGCTCCTCTGTTCATGGGATTTTCCAGGCAGGCATACTAGAGTCTGCCATTTCCTTCTCTAGGGGATCTTCCTGATCCAGGGATTGAACCCATGTCTCCTGCATTGGCAGGTGGATTCTTTACCACTGAGCCACCTGGGAAGCCTAAAGTGGAGATCCATCCCTGGGTGGGCATCACTGTAACCTTTTATGTTTCCTTAAAAAAAAAAAAAGGTTTGACAACCAACATTATAATCTAAAGCTCTTAAATCAATGTATGTGAAAACCAAATCCCAGGGAGGTTCATGGAATTGTCCAGACTCACAGTAGCTTAGAAATGGTACTGACTTATAACTGAGGTTTTATGGTTCCCTGTTTAATACTCCACAGACTTATTTCTCAAGTCCGATCACCCTCACCAGTGGTAGAGCTTAAAGGTGCAAAGAAGGCTGCTGTTTTAGGCAGGACCCCACAGGAATGGGTAGGTGATGCCTCTGTTCACAGTCAAGTCTGATGTCGATCCCAGCCTGAGTGCTTTCTCCTTACACAGTGTTAATCAGGGTCAGTGAATTTATTCACATGGGACTGATTTATAAATGACTTATACACAAAGATGCCTTTTAAGTATACAGCAGAGTATGTGCTTTTCCAGAGTGTATACTTTTTTTTCTGCCTTGTTGACTTCTTATCTGGCAGCCCTGCTGTAGAAGTCTAATTCCTAATGGAATAGGCTTCTCTCTACCTCTGCCTTCTATGCCTGTGTCTCTTAAATTCACTTCCTACGCTCCCTACTCTGGTGGCTGTGTGTTATTGATGGAAGGTGTCAAAGTTAGTGGGGAAATGAGAAATACCAGTGAATAGAAAAGTCAAGAAATGACAAGTTTCAGTTGCAATAGTACAACTGTTTTACTTGGAAGTTTTCAGATTGTCTGGTCTTTGTTGGCACATGGAAGTTATATGCAGCAGTTGATAATGTGCAATAATATATACATGCAAACATGCGCCTGGCTGTCCGGTACATTTTGATGAAGCCCTTGAGAGCATCCTCACGAAGGCTGTTGTAGATTTGGAAAATAACTGGGGATCAGTGTTTCGTTCCTTTCATCCTCACCAGTTTTCTAAATGAGGCCAGTTTCAAAGGAGAGAAGAGGCATGTTCAGCCATGATGATCTTATTTGAACTAAGTTTGTGGGGGTGGTCCAGATGTGAGCTGTAGGAGCTACGACAACTTTCCTTTGATCTGGAACAGGACTTTTACCAACCTTCCCCAAACATGTCTTCCCATTTCCTGTGGGATTGTAGTATACTCTGGTTTAATGATTGCTAAAGTAACATAGAAACAAATGTGAATCTGGTTTGCATGCTTCCTTTTTTTTTCCAGCAGGAACGAAGGGGTCCTAGAGAATCCTTACTGTTCCTGTGGAACAAATGTCAGAAAGTACCACCCTGAATTCATTAGTGGAGATTGACAGCAGAGCAGTGTAGCTAAACCGTTACAGGGAGTGACATGGTGGGGCTGATGGGGGGAAGCCCTTCTAGTTCTTACAGTGGGTGAGGAGAGTGGTCAATCTTTCGTGGTTTCTCCAAGCTGGCATCTATGTTGACAATGTGTTGTTTGGTGCATTTGGATCCTTTGCACCCATTTCCAAGGAGCTGTAAGTTGAAAGACATTTAAGTCTATTATTTTTAAAGATTAAAGGTATTTAATACATTTGTTTCATAACACATGTTCTCAGCATGGATTTGTCTGTTGACAGAATGAAGAATTTCTAAAGAAAGGCATATATTCAAGGCTCCTCTTAATATCTGTTTCAGTCCAGTCTACCAGTCTAATACAATGACTTTTCAGATCTTTATTCAGATGAAAATTAATATAATATTTCTTGTTCTGAAGTTGATCCCATATCTTTTTATTAACAGTCTGAGTAGCTTTGCTGCCCACATGTGCTTTCCTCAGCTGTATAAAATCCACTTTCTTAATGCTCTGGACACAATCTCTGATTATTTGGGAGTTAGCTTATTATTCATTGTATCCATGCAGGGACAGTGGGCCAATTCCTGCTTCATTCCTGTGATACCCAGTTACAGTAATTTTGTTTCTTTTATGTGTAGTTAAGTAGGAAGTTGAATGAGTTGTGGAATTAATGATGTAGCTCTCCAGTTTACAATTGGGAGTAAAAAGGATGAGGCTTTAATCAGCTAGTCTAATACTGGATAAGCCACTGGTTCCCTATTGCTGGTCCAACAATTATGAGCCCTTTTAAAGACATCGATTCCTAGTTCTGTCCATGGAGATTCTCATTCAGTGTGTCCTGGTGTAGACCCTAGGAATCATCCATTTTCAGAAGTTCCATGGGAGATTCTGGTGCATGGTTAATTGAGTGCACGTCCGATATAATGATTGTGCTTTTTAATGACAACATTTTCCATCTCTCTTGGTGTCTCAGATGATTCTGAAATGCTTTTACTGTCATCTTAAATGGAATATATTTATCTGAACATTCTGGGCTGTGTGAGAGCAGGAACAGAAGGCTGGCAGTTGGAAACCTGGTTCTTGCCTCTGGATGGATGTTTTATCAAGCTGGAGACATTTTGGTCTGTTTAGGTGTCAGTCTCATTCACAAACTGAGGGCACCAGATTCCCCAAGGTACTTTCCAGATTCCTGACATTCTTTGATTTGGAAGATTTTGCCCTCCTAGGAATTGTCTTCATCATCACTGTTCACTGAGGGTTGCTGCCTCTCCTGGTTCAGTGAGTGCTGAGCTGCTCAACAGAGCATTGCTCACAGCCTGCTTCTCAGGAAGGCTGGCAGCTGTCCTCACGTCCAGAACCACCTCTTTTCCTTTCTCCTGTCACTGCATGTTACTGAGTTCAAGTTTGCTCTGCTCACCATATGACAAGCTAATGAATCCGAGAGACAAGGTGTTGCAGGAAGGAATACGACTTTATTCAGAAAGCTGGCTGACCAAGAAGATGGCAGACTAATGTCTCAGCATAACCAGCTTGTTGCGGTCTGGATACCAGGTTCTTTTATGGATCAGAGATGGGGAGGGAGGTGAGGAAACAAAGTAAACAGGCCATTAGTCTTGAAGGTATCTCCTAGAATGGCAGCCTCAGGCAGGGGATGTGTTAGTTCCTTCCTTCCTCCCATCAACAGGTGGACAGGGTTCTGAACAAAGGCACTCTAACAGGCAGAAAGGCAGGATTCTCTGAGGCAGGCCGTTAGGTATAGTTATAACAAAAGCAATGGAGACCAAGTCAAAGAAGTTCCAGTGTGGAGTCAGAATTGACTTCTCCCTGCAACTTATCCACCTCCAAAAACAGATGAAAATAAACTGTCCTGCTGGGAAGCAAGTTCTTATGTTGAGGTTTCTCTTAAGGAAAATTCAAGTTGTAATGCTGATTTTTTTCTATCCCATGTCTTGCAGGTTTTTACCAACTGGGTTTTTTTTTTTGCAGGCTAGGAACACTTGTGTCTTTGAGCATAAGATGTGACTGATGTCATGGTCTAGGGAGCTGATCCTGCACTTCTATATCCCCTTCAATAAGCCTTAAGTTTCCCAGAACTTGTGGCATATGCTCTAGAGAGTTTGGTGGGCCCCAGGGCAGAATGTGACTTCTTTTAAATCTCTGGTTCTCAGCCTTTGTAGAGCATCAGAATGGTCTGTAGTACTTTTCAAATGTACCCACCCAAGTCATGCCAGCCCTGCCTGGGCCTCCTGACTCGGGCTTTCTAGGTGGGATTGGACACACATGTATGTCTTTTAAAGGTTTCACTTTAAACTCTCCTTTCTGGAGCCTGCTTCTCTTCATTCTGACCCGGCCCATGCACTGTTCCTCTGTCTTCTGTAATTATTTTTTGTTAAAATGGGTATAGATAAATGGGGAGTTGTCACTGGAATATAGTAAACTGTGGTCTAGTCTATTTGAGAAAATTAACCCAGTATGAGAAAAGAAGTTTTTCCGAGGGGAGGGAGTCTACTGAGCATTCCTAGCACACAGTGAAGGCACAGGAACCACTAGTAAGATTAACCCTTGTCCCTGTCTACAGAGATCTGAAGGTTCTTATTTTATGTAAAACATCATGGGGAGCAATAGTAGATCATACACTATTTCATTAAGAATATTTTAGCATAATATCTTGTTTATCCTCTTTTCAGTGCAATTCAGCAAATATTGAGAATTTACAACATGCTTAGCACTGTTCTAGATGCTGAGGATAGAGTAGGGAGCACAACATAAAATTCCTGCCTTCACTGGACACACTCTTCCCCAAAGTGTGTGTGTGTGTACATGCATCAATTTGCTGCATTATAGCATTATGAAATGTCATTTTAGGAGGAATCTTTAGGATTGGCCTGATTATTTCTAAGATCACAAAGGGAATCAGAAAACTAAGCATGTGAAACCTGAATAAGATTCACAGAATATTAATACCGGAGACTGTCTTACTGTCAACAAGGAGCCCGTGGGTGTTCAGGTAGCGATTTTCTGAAGGTGTAAGGAAATAAACTAGTGGACTTAGGACTTTGCTCCAAAAACAGAAAGGCAAGACAAAGACACTGAAAGAATTAAAGCTCATCTTCTGATTTTGGGCACAAGTCTCCAGGTTGTTGTCATTTGGTACAAATCTTTCTTTGACTGTGTTTTTAGCTCCATGTTTTTAATTCCCCGTATATGCAGAATACATTGGGACTTTGGAGTTCACAGTATTTTATCTGCTTATTTCACCTGTTCAGCAGAAGCATTCATTCGAGCTGAATGCATGTCTTTCAGGCCTCTGGAGTGCTGCTTCACAAATGACTGCAAAATTCTGTCCTCATCTTGAAGGAATTAGATCGCTTCCCAAATTTTTATGTTGTAGTTTATGCTTAAAATTATTATGACAGAAATAAAACCGATATTGTAAAGCAATCATCAATCAATTAAAAATAAAAATAATTATTAGGCATGTTAGACATGATATACACATTTTGAATCTGCTTCTTAAGGAATTTAAATACAAAGCTATGAAAAATCTGTTAGCATATCTGTTTCAAAAGTACTTTTGTGAAAAGGAAAAGTGTGGTCATTTTTTTAAAAACCATAACCAACATTCTGGGATTGTGAATGCCAGCTAAAAGATGGATACAACAAAAAAAGTGACCAGTGAAAGAAGAGCACATTTTAGTATGGATTTCAAGCCATGAAGAGAACAAGTAAGAGAAACAGAGGATGAGCTTTGGTGCTGGATCATGTTGCTGCTTGTGCATTAACTAACAGGAGAGAAGTAAATAGCGTGTGAGAGGGGGATAAAATAGATGTTCTGGAAATAATTATTAGTGCTAAAATTTCTGCATCTAATTTTGGAGTGCTTGCGTTTGGAATTTCACATGCACAATGATAATGTGTGTTTCAGGTTTGTGGAGAAAAACAACGCTTTGAGAAGTTGATGGAACATTTCAGGAATGAGGACAATAACATAGATTTTATGGTGAGTTATTTCAGTGCTACATTCAGTAAAAGCCAGCTCAGATTTAGCATTATTTCTTAAATCCACTTACATTTATATATTATATATACATATGTATTATAATGTTACAAACGATAGGAAACAGTTTTATATGCTATAGATTCAAATTTGAGTTGCTCTTTTCATCTGTATTTGACCTTTATGGCATTTATCTCCAAGTTGTTGTTTTTTTTTTTTTTTCCTATCATAAAGGCCAAAAGTATTTATTGGTTATAGTGCTTTTGTTGACCCTTGAACAATGCAAGGGTTGGGGGTTCCAACCCTCCCCACAGTGGAAAACCCTCCTGTTAACTTACAGGAGGTTATGTGGTTACTCTGTTTACGTGGTGTCACATCTGCAGGTTCAACCAACTGTGGGTCATGTAGTACCTAGTCTTCATTATTGAAAAAAATTTGACCTGCACAGCTCAACGCATCTTGTTCAACAATCAACTGTGTTTATAGCATAAAGGGAGAAGCCATGCATTTGTGAAAGGAAAGTTAACAGTTGGCGCAAATGTCTACAGGAGCCAGCTTGATCAGTCAGTGGTGGTGATGGTTTAGTCACTAAGTTATGTCTGACTCTTGTGACCCCATGGACTGTAGCCCACCAGGCTCCTCTGTCCATGGGATTTTCCAGGCAAGAGTACTGCAGTGGGTTGCCATTTCCTTCTCCGTGGGATTTTTCCCACCCAGGGATTGAACCCTGGTCTCTTGCCCTGCAGGGAGATTTTTTACCAGCTGAGCTGCCAGTGAAGCCCTGAGAAGTCAGTAGTGCTGCATAAGAATCCTTAAAGTAGAGACCAGGAGCGCTGGACCATTGTGCCCTTTGCACACCCCATCCAGTGGCCTTCTCCAGACTGCTCTCCAAGACTGAGGTGCTTTGGTTTGTAGGCCTGGTAGTATATATCCCCAAGTGAACACACAGCAGTGATTTTGTGTTTTCCTCCTTGATTACCAACTCTAGTAATTCTCTGAGACTGCAATGGTATTGCACCTCTCCTTAGTGGGGCAAATTGCATGTAAGAACATGTGATTCACCATCATAACTGTGATCCTCAGGGACAAAAGCAAAAGATTCTGAGCACCTCTGAATCTATGTACCTAAGTCTTAATCCTGGACTGAAGGTAGACTCCACTGTAGAGGATTTCCAGAGCCAGGTCACCCGTGAGTATACCCAGGTCTGCTTTCTTTGGCCCAGTCTGTTTGACCTCAGGATCTTCTGGACCCAGGAGTTCCTTTACTGGGGCTTAATTTCCCAGATCCCATCTAGCCTGGAGCAGATAGCCTATTCATTTCTTCTGTTGTCAAGTTTTCCAAAACCTATGCTTACGATGCTAGGCAGTTTTCATTTGAATTGCTTCAGTGGTTATAAAACATGGACTGTAGCTTTGCAGATTTCTAACCCTTTTTATATGAAAGATGTTTTCTGGGTCCTCAAATTTCATATGCATTCTAATCCTTGGCTCTTTCCCAAAACAGTATTGGTTGAAGTCTTTTATAGAGGTTTTCTGCTCCATAAAGTGTATGTATATATACTTTTGAAAAAGGTAAAAGTATAAATTTGAAACAAGGAATACTTTTACATTGACTTTTATGTTCTTATTGTTTGGATTTTGGTTGGAGTGTTTAAGGCCCTGGTGACAAAGATGTAAAGAAGCTGTGCCCTTGCTCACATGACCAGGTTCTTTCCGCTGCCTTCATAGGAGGAACTTGTTCATTCCTTTAGAGTTGAGGTTGCAAACTGGAGGCTCCACGCTGAAGCCAGCATACATACAGACTTGTGAGTTTAGCCTGACAGCGATGTCCTTGCATTAAAAAAGTGGAAATTGGGCCTAAAAATACAGATTTGTAGGTTTTCTTGAGAATTAATAAGTTCTGATAATGCTTGGTCCCTGTTCTTACAGAGTATAAGCTGCTGGCGCCAAGCAGCTCCTATTCCTTAAGTCTGAAGGTAACCGTGCCAGTTTGTCACAGTCCACACCATTCCTTATTGTATTACACATGGCCCGCTTCACTCATTTATCATACATACCAGATCCCTCTGCCATTTGAGGTTCTACTGAAATTATAAATGGTGTGAAGCCCTTTTAGAACATTTGCACTGTTGACAAATGAGGGCATATTTTTCCTGTCAGTTCATTTATTCATACATATATATGCATTGGGAGTCTTATTTCGATGCTGCTAGTATGTCGGTACTCTGTGCTCAATTCACGTGCCATCTAGCAAATAGTTGCCTCTTAGGCATATCATTACACTCAACAGATCATTTAGACCTGCTTTCAGAAGAGTAACAGAAAAATGCCAAAATCCAACCATACTTTTTTTCCAGATGAGGCTTTTCATAAACTGTCTTGGGAATGCAATTAAGTTGTCAAACCTCCCAAACAACATATTCCCTTAAAACATAATATAAATGCTTCAGATGTTGCACAAGACCTTTCTAAGTATTTTTTGGTGGGCAAAAGAAAAAAGTGACAAAACTAGCACTTGAAGTAATTTTTTTAGTAAATCACAACAGAGTCCCGTGTAACCTAGAGAGTTGACACGTCTTCCCACAGATACCAGGGGATAACATACACGCAAGCAAGAACTAACTTGATAAACAATACTTTAAACAAGGTAAAGGAAGAAGGGCTTGGGGGAAAGAGGAAGGGTGAAGGAGTTTGCAGAGTAAATGTGAATCTGGATCCCACTGTCACACCTCCTGCCTAGTCTCTGGGTGGTTATAGAGGGAGAGCATCAGAGAGAGATTTTCCCTGTAAATACACTGACTGTCCCTACCTGAAAATAAAATAGCTACGTTAAACTCTGTTTCTGTTGTTTACTAAACAGGGGACAGGTTTTCTTTGTGGCAGATCAGAGCCACTGATGCAGTTGTGGGAAGAAAGTAGCAAATCCAAGACTTTTATGGACTAGAAACTGGTTGGTTGTTTAAAATGGAAAAATGGGTCAGAAGTTCTGTTGCTCTTCTGCTGGTATGGTGGGTCCCCCAGTACAGTTTTAGAAGAGATTGCCTTGTGATTGCAGATGATTTAAATGTTCTTCATTGTAATAATTGTTTTTTACAGTGTACTTGTAATAACTTAGGTTGTTCTATATGCCTATAAGACTTTTAAAAATACCTTTACTGAGATGTAACTGGGGCTTACTTGGTGGCTTGGAAGGTAAACAAATCTGCTGCAATGCAGAAGACCTGGGTTTGACCCCTGAGTCAAGAAGATTCCCTGGAGAAGGGAATGGCAACCCACCCCAGTATTCTTGCCTGGGGAATCCGTGGACAGAGGAGCCTGGCAGGCTACAGTCCATGAGGTCGCAAAGAGTCGGACACGACTGAGCTACATGCCATCCAACTTACACATCTAAAGTGTGCAGTTCAGTGTATTTTTAATATGTTCCTAGGATTGTGCCATCATGACTGCCATCTAAAGTAGGAGATTTTGTTGCCCCTCAGAGAATTTCTGTTACCACTAGTGGTTATTTTTCCCACCCCAAGTACTAGGCAACTATTAACCTACTGTCTGTCTACACATGTTCCCATTCTGAATATTTCACATGAATGGAATCATAATGTACATGGTCTTTTATGTCTGGCTTTTTTTTTTCTTAGCACAATGTTTTCAAATTCACTCCTGTTGTAGCACGTGTAGGACTTCATTTTTTCATTGTTGTATAATATTCTACTGTGTGCATATATCACATTTAAAAATCCATCCATTCATGGACATTGGGATTTTTTGTTTCCCCTACTGTTTAGTTATTATGAATAATGCTACTATGGCCATCTGTATACCCGTTTTTATATGGATGTATTTTTTCATTCCTCTTGATTATGTATCTTGAAGTGGGATTGCTGGGTAACACAGTAACTCTGAATAACATTTAGAACAACTGTCAAGCTTTTCAAAGTGGCTGCTTGACAGTAGTTTATATCCCCATCAGCAGTGGAGGAGGGTTCCAGTTTTTCATGTTTTGTCAATACTTGTTATTGTCGTATTGATTAAAGCCATTTAGGGGATATGAAGTGATATCTTATTGTGGTACTACTCTTCATTTTTGCACATTAAAATTTTTTTTCAGTGAAAAACAGTACTTTTTAAATTAATTTATTTTTAATTAGAGTGTAATTGCTTTATAATGTGTTACTTTCTGCTATACAACAACGTGGATCAGCTATATGTATACATACACCCCCCTTCTTCTTGAGCCTCCATCCCCCTGCCTTCTAGGTCATCATGCAGCATCAAAGTGAGCTCCCGTGCTATACAGGGACTTTTGCATGTTTAAAAATTGTAAATTTTTTTATTGTAAAATATTTTTAAAGATCCAGTGAAACAAAGGAAAAGCAAATTGGTAAATGAGCATAGATTTGGGAAATTGAAAGTATACGCCTGCGATTACTCTGAGAAAATAAGTTTGGACCTCTTCTAACCTGTTGGCAATTTTATTTCAGGTGGCCTCTATGCAGTTTATTAATATTGTAGTCCACTCAGTAGAAGACATGAATTTCAGAGTTCACCTCCAGTATGAATTTACCAAATTAGGCCTGGACGAATACTTGGATGTAAGTATAGCTGTTAAACTTTGTTCTAATATGAGACTTGATTTATCATGGACCCTCAAAGATGCACTTCATAATGACCAAAGATCACCTAAGGCTCTATGCAGTCAGGTGTTGTAGAGCAAGTTAAAGGAACCCATCTAAGCGATGTGATCTGTCAGGGAAGCTGGATTCAGGCAGGTCTCCTGGGACCTGGCACTGTCTTCTGTCAACAGTGTTTAGTGCCTTCTGGAGCCTTGGCGCAGCTATCCTCTGCTTTTGAGCTCTGTCTGGGTCAAATCTTGCTGCACCCTTCATCAGGTCTGTTGGGCACTGTGTGCTCTTAGTTACTCTAGGGACTCCATCTGGGCAGGGGCAGTCAAATGAAGGCTACCATAAAGTGATGAATAAATGCTTACAGCATCAAAAAATAATGAGGAAATGGACTCTAGAGACTTCCTGTCTGTTAAATTCTGCTTAAAGTGTTTGTGGCTTTAGAAATTCTGCTTTTAGTTCTTAGGAGAAGAGAGAGCTAAAGTTTCTCTTTCTCTTGCTCCTTTGCAGAAGTGCTTAGCTGGTTCCCTGAAATTCTTCCCCTTAGGAACAAAGTTGATGTGAAAATCATAAATAGACTTAAGTAACTGTGTGTACACAGATGTCCTTTGACACTTAGGCAGTTTTGTTTTCCCTTCTGCTTAAGGAATGATTCACCTGAATTTGAAAGACTGCTGGTGATAGGGCAATAATTGTTGACCTCAGTTTCAAGGCTGTTTCTAGAAATGAAGACAATAGATGTAATTCCCTTGGACATGTCCAGATTTTACCTGGAGAGTTCATTGTTGTTAAGGCTGAAGCCAGAGAACTACACTGATGGTACCCTCAGTTTATTGAAAGGTAGAATCGCTGAGTTAGTTACTCTTGAGCTCATGGCCTTATTTCTCAGACCAGCTAGGCTGCTCTTGAGTAGACCGGCCTAATGTTGTCTAAAGATTCCAATCAGGTTTGTTGTTGTTGCGTTGCTCAGTCATGTCTGACTCTTTGTGACCCCATGGACTGCAGCACACCAGGCTCGCCTGGCCTTGACCATCTCCTGGGGTTTGCTCAGACTCATATCCATTGAGCTGATGATGCCAGCAAATATACTCTGTCACCCCTTCTCCTCCTGCCCTCAATTTTCTCATTGGGTCTTTTCCAGCGAGTCAACTCTAAGCATCAGGTGGCCAAAGTATTGGAGCTTCAGCTTCAGCGTCAGTCCTTCAATGAATATTTAGGGCTGATCTCCTTTAGGATGGACTGGTTTGGTCTCCTTGCTATCCAAGGGTCTCTCAAGTGTCTTCTTCAGCACCACAGTTTGAAAGCATCAATTCTGCTTCACTCTGCTTTCTTTATGGTCCAACTCTCACATCCGTACATGACTACTCAGGTGGAACTATGAAAGATTTCCATTGAAAAGTTTGTTTAAATATCTTCCCTGTTAAAAACCCACTAATATATTTGACAGCACATTGTATTCAATATTTTTTTTCCTTCTTTGAACTGGAGTTCATCTATTTTCTTTCTCTGCATTCTCTGAGAGTAGCAGTATTTGAGTGAAAGTTGGGTGTATTCCTAATGGTGTTTTGGGTTCAGTTTTGTGATGGCTGCACAGAGCTCATTTCAGGCTTCAGGATATGACAGGTAGTGACATCAGCACCTGTTACTCACTGTGAATCTTGTAAAGAATCCCACTAAACTCCTGCTTCATTTCTTTTCTAGACTTTGCCCTTATTCAGAAATTTTTTTCTTTTCTGACTCGTAAACTAAGATAGAACATATTCTCTTCGAGACAGCTAAGATGTAGAATTCTAGATTAGACCCAGGAGAAAAATCCATTTTCCTGAGACTTTATCTGTAAAGCAGAATTCCTCTTAAAAATGTAAGATTGCTTCCAAAACTCTGCTTCTCTAACTTCCTGCCTTGTTGGTGCTGAACCTTGGTAGATAGAAGTGGTTATAAGAGTAATGTAAGCATATAATAAATGCTTCATTAGTTTACAAAACCTAGCCTTGAAAGTCACCATTATCTGTTCAGTAGCTGTCCACTGGCATCATCCATGTGCCAGATATTATCGTCACCACTCACTTGCTCCCCAGGGAGAGAGACATGAATTACAGTACTTGTAAAAAGATGGACTGATTCATTGCTCGACCTCTAATTTTACCTTAGAGCTGGTTGACTTCCTGTGGGAGGCCTGCCCCTAGAATGCTGAGAATGGCAGAAAGCTTCCTAATCTGTGCTTTGGGAGCCATGAGCTTCTCATGTTGGGCAAGTGTCTTAGTCATCTAATTATGGAGGATGGGTTCAAGCAATTAGTGCCAAAATAGTCCCCAAGGCTAAGATACTCTATCAGTGTCTTTCCCGCCTCCCAGCCTCACCTCCAGCCAGAGCTATCATCCCTACCCAGGCAAGATACCACCCACTGTAATCTCTTCTACCACACAGATACCCCTTGGGGTTTATGTTACTTGTGACTGCCGTTCCTTACAATTTTTCTATTATCTTGATTTCACTTGCATCAAAAATGTTTTAGGTTAAAATATATCTGCTTGGGAAATCTATCTACAGGAAGGATTAGGGGAAATGTGTGTATATTTGGGAGAGGGTAAGTGCCAGAAAGTAATCTGATGATACCCTCTTAGATGATTACTCCAGAGTTCTCTTAAGGAGGATAAGATAGAAAACCCTCTCTTGGAAGGAACAAAAATATGTAGGCTATTGGGTAACTATGTTCTATTTGACAGTTATGCTGACACTATATTCTCTTGCATTTTGTTTTTTTAGAAGCTGAAGCACACGGAGAGTGACAAATTGCAGGTACAGATTCAGGCTTACCTGGACAACGTGTTTGATGTGGGAGCTCTTCTGGAGGATGCCGAAACCAAGAATGCAGCCTTGGAGAGGGTGGAGGAACTGGAAGAAAACATCTCTCATGTAACTACCTCTCAGAAAAGGAAAAATGGCTAACGTTTTGGCTAGGTGCAAAGCAGAGTAGATGTTAGATTTATGGCTTTTATGACGGCAAACAGAAGGATGTGGAGTCTAGGAATGAGCTGCAACTTGAGCTAGAAAGCAACCTGAAGCCATGTGGGCTCTTTCAAAGAAGGCAGGTGTGTTACTTACAGCTAAGTGAAACTCACTGCCTTGCCTTCATTCACTGCTCAGTTTTCTGCTGCATCCAGATTTCCCTTTTAGTTACAAGCACAGAAGCATTACAGGATGGTGTTAAAAAGAAAAGAAGATTGGCATTACCTGGGAGGAAATGCGACTCAAACATTTCGGCTTGGTGAAGTATTTTTTGAACATGAGTACCTTGTACCAAATGTGTCCATGCAAGCCAGTGGACCTTATGATGTGGGTCTTCACCTTCCTGCCTCATGGGTCCTTAGGTTCTAAATAGATTCATCACAACAGTAGCATTTTCAAGGAAATCAGCAAAATTTCCCACATAACCATTTCTTTCAAGGCGTGTCCCCTTAGTGTAATGAAGAGGAATATGGTACTTCTGAAAAACCCAAACACTGTGAAGACCAGATTCTTTTGCTGAATTCTAATTGAAAGTGCCCTTGATTGGGAAATGAGTTGTGTCTCCCTGGAGAGATGTGGTTTTTCCTCTCTGAACAGTCCATTTATTTTTCCCTGCATTTCCTAGTATGTCTTCATATGTGTGTGCTCCATGTCATTATTCCCTTTCCCCCATCTGTCTGAAAAGGGGAATTTTCATGGCCAAGTTGCCAAACCCCTCCCTTTATTTAGGTGCTGACTCAGTTGGCACCTGCTTAGGAAGAGAATTTACAGGCTCTTCCTTTTTTTTTTCTCTTCTCGCTCAAAATATGTATTGGTTTGGTCAAAAAGTTTGTTTAGGCTTTTCCATAAGATGTTACAGGAAAACCCAAACGAACTTTTGACGACCCCAATCTTGTGTTCTGAACCTGGTCAGCAGTAAATCTCCACTCTCCCTCCTCATCATTTCTCTCTGATTTTCTTTACTTATTATCCTCAGTGAGATGGAAGGAATCAGAAGTCACCCAGTTTTAGAGCCTGCTGTAGTAACTGTTTCGTTGATGGTTCATCCCATCTTTCTCTGAAGCCTCAGCCAGCACTGCATGACCCTACTTAAATAATCTGTTATTGTAGTAACCACCTGTTTATTTAAACTACCCCTCCAAGATGATGATGATTATTGAAATTCCCCAGTGACTCAGTGGGTAAAGAATCTGCTTGCCATACAGGAGACACAGGAGACATGTGTTCAGTCCCTGGGTCTGGAAGATCCTCTGGAGAAGGAAATGGCAACTCACTCCAGGATTCTTGCCTGGAGAATCCCATGGACAGAAGAGCCTGGTGGGCTACAGTCCATGGGGTCACAAAGAGTTAGAAACGACTGAGCAACTAACTAAGCATGTCCAAAATGTCTTTTATTTTTGCGATAATTTAGGTCAAAACAAGCAGTGGAATTTTTTTCAACTGATAACTCAACAGAACCAGCTTTTCTTAATCAACAGTTTTCAAAACCTTTTGCCTAATAGCCCTTTCTTAGCGAAGGAAAGGTGACCAGTCCACCTCCCTCACCCACTATTCTCTACCCTTGCTGGCTCCTGCAGAAATGGAGATTGACACACTATGTATGTGGAAGCACTAAGGAGCTGACACATGAGTTTTGTTAAGGGTCCCTTGTAAGTGAATTCCTGTTAGAAACAAGTCTATATTCAGGACCATCTTATAAATATTAACAATTTCAGAAAACAACTTGGGGTACACGTGCAGGACTCTGAGGGCCCCTTATGTCTCTGAGCTCCGCTTTCTGAAAACTGAGGACCTGGTCAGAATGATCTTGTGTCATGACAGATCTTTCCTTTCGAAACTTAACAGTTGTCGGAAAAACTGCAGGACACAGAGAATGAAGCCATGTCCAAGATCGTGGAACTGGAAAAGCAGCTCATGCAGAGGAACAAGGAGCTGGATGTGGTTCGAGTAAGTGTGAAGGTGGCAGCTGCCCCAGATGGGCACTGTGGGGAACCAGCTCTGGCTTCAGCCCAGTAGACAGAACCCCAATATGGTCACGGCCTTCCCAGGTGGCACTAGCGGTAAAGAACCTGCCTGCCAGTGCAGGAGACATGGGTACAGTTCCTGGGTTGGAAAGATCCCCAGGAGGGAGGAAGTGGCAACCCACTCCATTATTCTCGCCTGGAGAATCCCATGGACATGGGAGCCTGGCGGGCTAGAGTCCACAGGGTTGCAGAGTCGCATATGACTGAAGCATCTTAGCACACACACATACATGGTCACGGCAGAGGGATGCATGGATGTAGCGTATTTGCTGCAACCATTTCAGAGGTGAAACTTGAAAGTAACTCATAGAGTCTGTCTTCATATGTGACTGCAGTCAGATACTAGGGGTTCACTGGTTCCTTACCACAGGTTTTGGGAGCAACAGTATTTTCCCATCTGTACAAATCTGAGTGGATTCTGTAGATCACCCATTTGGTTGAAAAGAAAAACACAACATGGATTTAATTCATGCCACTTATTTATTTTTTTAGACCTTGCACTTCTTTGTATTTCTTTGCTTTGCTTCTGCTTGAAACCAGATTTGGTGGTTGCCTTGGAAACAGTGAAATCACAACACAGCCAACACTGGCATTCACCAAAAAAAAAAAAAAAGAGAAAAGGCAAAAGTAAAATCAGTCCGTTTTATTATCAGATAATTTTGCTTGGCCAGCTATTTTGCTTGGCTTTAGCATTGTTTTTATTTACAGGTCAGGTATTTGTGGGGTACCATCCATGTGTTTGAACATAAAAACACCAAAATGCCTGGAAGGCTTTTAGGCCAATGGCTGGCTTTTATGCCCCTGTTAATGACATGGCACATTTTATGCGATGGTTATCGTGTCTACGTGCGTTGCTGGATATTCTGACAGGTCCTACAGTTAACTCTAGGAAATTTGTTTTCTGGCACACTATCGAGACAAAGTTGTAGCATATGGACTCAATTCAAGTTCAGACTCTCAGATTATTAATAATAGACAGGGTGTGAAGAATGTTTCCCTGCCTGCTAGAGGTTTGTGGTGAGGGATCACGTGTGTCAGGCCCAGAGAGTGAGTTACATAAAATCCTTTCACTGGAGCCTCTGTGGGCCCCTTAGAAAAGGAACCAGGACAGCCTTTGAATTAAAAGTCGTGACTTCTTTGTTTTCTGCTGAGAACCTAGACAGAAGTAATTAGTAGAAGGCAGCACTGGACTGTTTTGTTAACTGCATTACCAGAGGGAAAATGTTACAACAATTGCTGTCCTGGACTGAGCTTGGTCAAGGGAGCATTGTGAAGGCCAGAGATATCCATTCAAAACAGTCAGCCCCTGGTTACTCATGACTGGATTATTCCATGATTTGCAGATTTTTAATCCCAATCTGACTTCTATCCAAGTCTGATATAGGGACCTTTTGTCTGCTGTTAGCTGATATGTATCTAGGAGTTACAGTTGAATTTTAACAGAACTAAAAGGAAAACATGCTGTACTTCAGAATGCCCTCAGGATATTCCCAAGTCAACTATAAAATTATTTTTGGATTACCTCTGCCCTTTTCTTCTTCACCTGTGGGGAAAACTGATTTAGCTGTATTTACTAAAGGAAAAACTATGTTAACAGTAGCAATTGCTAGAATGCATGTGTTGCATGGATTACCAGTGAATAGTTGAGAACAATGAGACTTTACAGGTTCTGGCTGAATTCCGTAGATTTTCTATATATATAAGTATCCTTTTTCTTCCCCCATTTTCTTTACCTTCAGTTTGCCAATCTAATGGTAATACATACGGATGTCACTTGAAGACAAACTCTTGACCATGACCTCTTTTGCAGGAAATCTACAAAGATGCAAATACCCAGGTTCACACATTAAGGAAAATGGTCAAAGAGAAAGAAGAAGCCATTCAAAGACAGTCTACCCTAGAAAAAAAAAATTCATGAGCTGGAGAAACAAGGGACCATTAAAATTCAGAAGAAAGGGGACGGGGACATCGCCATACTCCCTGTTGTGGCTTCTGGCACATTGCCCACAGGGTCTGAAGTGACAGTGGGTAACTTCGTGGGACCAATAATGGGGGCCACCTCCTCGGGACCCTTGCCTCCCCCTCCCCCACCACTACCTCTGTCGTCAGATGCACCTGAAGCAGGTAAGAAGCCTTGGCAGGAGAACTGAGGTCGTATTGGGATATTTGTATTTCTTCTTTTACCTACTGTTAATTTATGTCCTCTGTCTGCTTTTGTTTGCATGCTCTTTTATTTATTTTTAAAAACTGTTTACATTTTGAGATTAAAGTTTAAGTCTTTCATATGTTGTAAAATACTCCCTATTTGTCACTGAAAAAAAACACATTTATCCTTTACAGTGTTTTGTTTTCAATTCCTTTATGTACACATGGCATGTTGCAGGAGAAACCATCCTCTGTTTTAAAAGCCCATTTGTTTCTTTTCTTTTGCCAGTGCAAAATGGTCCAGCAACACCACCTGTACCACCCCCGCCTCCCCTCCCCCCACCTCCTCCACCCCCGCCTCCACCTCCTCCCCCGCCCCCTCTCCCAGGTCCTGCAGCTGATACCCTGCCTGCTCCTCCCTTACCACCCCCACCTCCTCCTTCTGCACCCCCGCTGCCCGGGACGTCTTCACCCACAGTGGTTTTCAACTCAGGATTAGCAGGTAAGAGCAGAGATTTAAGAAACAGATACTTAATACTGAGAGTCAATTGTCTTACCTCCAGAGAGTTAGAGGCATTCTTTTCAATTCCAGGTCTCTTCTAAAATCACGTGTTCCGCTAATATAGCCACTAGAGGGGAAATTGTCTCGCAGGGGTGGCGTTTTTCTCTCAGTAGCCTTTGTTGTGGAAGTTCCAGTCTCCCACTGTCTCCCCGCCCTCTCTCTCCACCTAGAGAAGGGAAGAGAGACAGGTTGCCCTCTTAGGGATCTTTCTGCGCGCAGGAAACGGGCCCATCCGAGCTCTGAGGCAGCATGTGTGCTTCCAGTGCTTACGGCTCTCTTCTTTGAAGGTATTTTCAGTGGCGTCTGCAAAAGAGGAAGATGCCTTTCTGTGTAACTGCCTGATGTGGGCTTCCAGGCATTTCTTCCGAGCATTTGAGGACATCACAATTTACTATAGCACAATTAAGCTTTGAAGGGAACTGTCCCACCAGCAGTATCTTCTTGCCTTGAGATGCTTCTGTTGATGCTCGTGGTCCTCCTGCTGCCAGGACAGGGTGTGGATTTCCTCCCGCATCAGAAGTAAGGCAGGGCCAGTGTGGCTTGAGAGCAAGTGAATTGCTCTAATGTCTTGAAATCTTAAGTTCTTATTTTTGACTCATGAAAAGGAATTTTTACTCTTCTAAAATACTGCAAGCCGTTTTGCCAGGCAGAGTGTTTCCCTGCCATTTGGAATTGCTCTGAGTGTTGTGGAGCCATCCCGGTAACACTGGATGGTTCTGCTTCCTCATCTGCTTCAGTGCCTTCGTGAGATCTCTTATTTCCAGTGAACTAGCACTCTAGTGGTCTGATTGCCAAGGCTGCTAAGCTTTTCGCCCCAATTCTAAACGACAGTCTTAATTATAGGCGATCTCCTAGCCTCCGTCTCTTAGCCTGCCTGTGCCATCAGCAGCTGGACTGGCCGGTCATTAGGACTAATTCATCCTAGTGACTAAAGCCCTTTTCAGCGCCAGCAAACCACCCATAACAAACTTGTGCTACATCAAATCTGTGGTGTTTACTTCCACCCCTGTTCATATAAAACTGTCATGCAAGATGCCTGTTCAAAGTCGTGTTGGCAGTAAACCAGTGACTTATTTCAGCGTTTCAAGATCTTCCTCATCTACTGCTTTCTTGTAGAACTTTTATTGCTTCTGAAGGACAAAAGTTAAAGGAGCGTCACAATGAGACTGTTGGGTTTTGAAACATAAGCAAACAGAAAACCTCTTAAGGAACCGCAGGAGTCTGTTCCATCAACAGGCTGTTTTCGGTGATGTTGTGGAAGCTTGTGATTGTCGTGTGCACCCAGGCCCCGGGGATGAGTGCACCAACAGCGTGCACCGTCAGCTGTGTCGCCCGGCGTCCCTCCTTTGGTTCTGCTTCCTTTCTCTCTGGTAGAACCTAATGTGCGGTACACCCTCCACTTCCATTCACCTGGGCTCCGACTTGTGCCTCCGAACTGCTGTGGCCGAGAGAAGAGCCAAGAGGCTGAGGCGCACAGGTCCAGGGCTCCCCCGCTGAATGCGTCTCAGCCTCTCGGGTTGAATGTTTGGCCTGGGTTCTTTCTCCTACCTCATCTTTGCAGTTTGTTGGCTCTGTTGATTTGCCTCATTTTCGCAGTGAGACTCTGTGTTCAGCTGGTCATTCACGGCTCCTGCCAGGGTTGCTGCGTTTGGAGGTTGTCCCCTTCTCGTGCAGTTTGAAGGACTGGATGTGGGACTGAAGAAACTTCTCTTTAGTGCCATGAGCATCAACTGAACAGCTATAAGATGTTCTGTTTATCAAGACTTAAGGATTATGAGATCCTTATGAGTCTTTGATAGCTTGGGGTCAGGCAGTTTCTGCTGCTGCTGCTAAGTCGCTTCAGTCGTGTCCGACTCTGTGCAACCCCATAGACAGCAGCCCACCAGGCTCCCCCCGTCCCTGGGATTCTCCAGGCAGGAACACCAGAGTAGGCTGCCATTTCCTTCTCCAATGCATAAAAGTGAAAAGTGAAAGTCAAGTCGCTCAGTTGGTTTCTGCAAGGCCTTTAATCTCTTTTCTTTACTCATCCTTAATTTGACCATTAATACTAAGTGGTTGAAGCCCATTTTGTGGGCTGCTTTGGGCTACTGGCCGCTTTGCCAGTGTGTTCAGTAACACGCTCTTTCTGACACCAGGAGGTCAGACAGAATCAGGATGTCCCCGTAGAGCCAAGAGACAGCTGAGATGATTCACCAAAGGCTCCCAGGAAGCCAGAGACCTGTGACATCACTAGGGTCCTGAATCTACAGGCAACTGGAGGTCTTAGTTCTTCAGTAGGGAATCAGCAAATATGTGCCTGGTGACCAAGTCAGGGGACCAGGAGGAGGTCCCTAAGTTTATGTTGTTGACTTTTCTTTACATTTTATAGAGAAAGTATTATTAGTGTGAAGCATGCATTCAAACTGTAAGGCATGGCTCCTGAAATCTGTTGGATCAATCTGGTTCCTGTTTCTCGGTCAGATCATTGATGACAGGCCCTTGGGTAGTCTGTAACCTTTGCTGTCTCTTTGGAAGAATGTGTTTTCGAACTTCACAATGAGAATTGGGAGTTCAGCTGATTATTTTTTTCGTTTAAAAAAATTGTTCAGATCTTATGGAATACCTGGTACATGTCAATACGGATGTTTGGGACCACTGTAATGAAATCATCTTTTCTTCTCTTTTAAAAAAGAATTATTAAAAAAAAAAAACCACAATAGTAAGGGTGTCTTTAAGGCAGGCCTGAATGGAATTGAATTTTTGGCTCTGCACTGTCTTATGAAATGTGTCCCAGAAAGTGTGGAGTTCTCTGCTAAGAGTATGTGAACTGCTGAGCCGCTGGATGCTAACCATATCTAATTTTTTTTTTTTCTGTATTTTCTTTGTTCTCTCTGCTTCCACAAAAGACGGGCCCATCAAGCTTTTCTGTAGGTTGCTCCTCCCTGAGTGTGTTGAGTGTCTGCCCTGTGTCCCCGTGGGTCACACTGTTCCGTGACATCCCCCCATCTCCCATCGAGCCATTGCATTTGCTGTGTCTGTGGGGAGGCGCGGTGCTGGCTGGCAGTTGTGGTTCCAGGGCTACCCGTGTTTTAGTTGAATCTATAGAAGAGGTTACGGGCCTTTAGGCAGACATCCTGGACTTCAGGCAGCAAGTTCCTTTCTCCTTGGACAGAGGACTGTTTCCTAGTTTTATTTTCATAGTTGGATCTCAGGGCCTCAACTCTGGAAGGGTTTTAGATTTATCCTGAGGGCAAGGACAAAAGCTCCCTCCCCACAAGGGCAAGCTGGGTGCTGGATAACCCCTCCACCTGGGGCCCGGCTGTCTCCGCAGAACACCACCACTTGCCCACCCCACCCCCAGCACACACGCAGCCACTTTCTGGAGCCAGAACACTGGGGGCACGATGTACGTGGTCGCCTAATGACCCCTCCTCTGCCAGCCGCATCCCCCCTTCCCCAGCTCCCAGGGTCAGGACAGCCTTTCTGAAGAGAACATTTTTTTTTGGCCTGTGCTCTGATCTCAGGCTTATTGCTAATCTTGCTGAAAGAGTTAGAAACAGGATGGCTGCCCCTGGAGTGACTTGTAGGGAGTGTCCTGTGGCCTGGAGGGATGATGGAAACAGCTGATGCTGACCTGGCCGTCTCAGGTTATGAAAGGAAGGGGCAACCTGCCTCCCAGCCCCTGCTTCTCCCTGAACTTTGTTGAGGCGCCAGACTAGAGGAAGCTCTGTTCCTTCGTCCCCTGGCAGGCATGGTTCTTCTGGGCAGCACTGGCAGACATGGTCGCCAGCAGGCAGTGGGGACTAAGGTGTCGCATTTGGGGGTGGGCGGCCTGGTTTGGCGAAAGCTGTGTTTCTGTGTCCCTGCATGCTTCTGTGTGGATCTGTCAGATGACATTCCTGCTGTTTCTGTGGCCTTCGTAACTCTGGAGGAACGAGAGGCACTGTCTGTCCCCCTTATTGCGGTCAGGCGGGCAGCCAGGTGAAAGCCCACTTGTGTGTTACGTTTCCTTTATTCTGCACTGACTGAACTTCCTCTTCTCCCTCCCTTCCCAAATAGTGTGGTGTGCATCCTGAGACAGACTTGGAAGGTGAATATTTATAGCTAGTTGGTTTAGGAAGACTTCTTTATGTTGTGTAGTTAACTGATGGAATTTTTAGTGGTTATCTTTTTAGCTTATTTCCCCAAAGTAAGAGGAGTTAGCACCCCTCCACCCCCATCCCCTCAGAGATAGAACCCTTCCTCTCTATTGAGAGGTTTCCAGTGTTTTTGATGAGTGCATTCTTACCTTCTAGTTGCAGGTAGCTAACTCCTGGGGAGATGTTGCTCCTCGAAAGAGGGGGCAGAGATTGCAGCCCTTATCACAAAAGCAACGCTAACCCCTATTTCTAAGTACCCTTTTTGTCTTCTTACATATTTTCTGTTTGGGGACTTGCACGGCCCTTAGTCTCTTTGGAATAACTCAGCAGCTAGTATAATCCCTGTGACTGGAATCATCTATAGGGTTGTATTGCTGTGGCTGAAAGGCAGCCTTCTGGACCTTTCATTCTTGGTGGTTTAGGCAGATACTATCTGCAGCCTCTGATCATTGTTGAAGATTTTTTTTTTTTTTAAATAAATGTTCAAGAGCCAGAAATTTAGGATGTCAGAATTACAGTCACGTTCACGCATGTCAAACCAAGTGACACAGGATATTTGTCCTCTCTGCTATCTAATAACATGAAGAATAATTTTTACTCCCCGACACTTTGTGCTAAGCATTGTCTTGACACTGTGACTGTATTTCAGCCATCCAGTTGCCTACATTAAAATGGTAAATACAAGCAAAAAGCCCAGGGCTTGGGCCTCATTAACACACTGTTTTATCAGTCAGCCAAATGAAGACCTCAAGTTGCTCTGGCCAAAGCATGTGTGACATTTTCCGTTTTAGAAACACCTGGTCACCTCTTGCCAGTCTTCCTCCAGGGTTAGAGTGTCATCTGCAAGGACTGTTGTCTGATTGTTCTCGAGGGTCTTGGTGGAATCTTCATTGCATTCTCTCTGACCTCTGTAGCTGTGAAAATTAAGAAGCCAATCAAGACGAAATTCAGAATGCCAGTGTTTAACTGGGTTGCCCTGAAGCCAAACCAGATCAATGGCACAGTCTTCAACGAAATTGATGACGAACGAATTTTGGAGGTATCTTTCTCATTGGTTAGAAACAATGGAGCTTCTCTGTGCAGCAAAGCCAGAATGGGTGCTGTGTTAACTGGAACACTTCAGAAAGCTAGTGTTTTAAGTGTCTTGATGTAAAAGAAGAAAAGGAGAATAAAATTGAATGCTCTTTTATAAGGTGGCTCTAAAACTGTGTTTAACAAGTGACATTAAAATGGAATAGTTTTGAACGTTTCACTGTATGTGACAAAAGTGACACAATCTCTGCCCTTAATTTATAAAAGGGCATAACAACCTTTTATTGAACTGTGAATAAGAAAGGACTCAGTAATCACACCCACCGGCTGGTTTGGTGGGTAGCTTCCGTCTGTGCTGGCCGTCCCTACAAGCCAGTAATTGAAAGGCAGTTGAATTAACTGGTTGGAATCAGTTGTCCAGATAGTGAAATAGAGTTAAGCCGTGGCCAAAAACAAGTATTATACATGGTAGAGAAAGTAATCTTTTTGATGCTTAAGAGACTATCCAAATTGTGGCTTCCTGACTTCATTTTTAAGTATAATCTAATTTGCTTATTTCATCCCCCCCCACTCCAGGATTTAAATGTGGATGAATTTGAGGAAATATTTAAGACAAAAGCCCAAGGTCCTGCCATTGATCTTTCTTCAAGCAAACAGAAAATAACGCAGAAAGGATCGAGCAAAGTGACATTACTAGAAGCAAATAGGGCTAAAAATCTTGCCATCACTTTAAGAAAAGCTGGAAAGACTGCTGAAGAGATATGTAAAGCTATCCATGTGTAAGTTCAGGGCATTCAGGAAGATTATATCCTAGTGAATTTAGGATAAAATGATGGACCAGAAATGGCCCATGGGGGTGCTGTATTAGAATGAGTAATTGTCTTAGAAGAACAACATTTGGATTGTGATGTCATTTATTATCTTGTTCTGCTCTCTTATATATGCTGATAGCAACACTTACATAAAAGGAAAGTTGAGAGAAGTATTGCAGATGATAAGAAAAGGGAGAAAATGTCAGTTTTCTGTGGAGTATCTGAATTTTATCCCGATTTGCTGAGTACAAATTTGATGGCATTTGTGGAATGAGTCAACTCAATGCCAGTTGCAAATAGGATACAGATGCATATTTTAATTCATAACAATAGGAATGTGATTCCTGTTGCTCCTTAGCACTTTCCGAACATTTTAAACCAAGTTTTTTTTTTTTTTTTTTTTAATCCGTGGACTGCAGAGATGGCATTGGTTTTATTTACTCTTCTGTGAGAAGAATCTTTCTACTCTTTCACTTGTGGTAACTTTCAAATATGATAAGGATGTTATTAGATGTTTTAGGAACTAATTTGTCATTTATGTTTTATAAATTTTGATCAGAGATTCTGTTCTGATTTCTGGAGCTGAAACCTAATATGCATTATGGCTTTTATCTATATTTATTTTGCTTGCCATGATTAAATGTAATTCTGTTGTTTTGCTGAACAGAGTTTGTCCAGAGAATAAAACAGAGGTTTTAGCACATACTTCTTTAGTTCACATTGAGCATATGTCTACAAAGAGCTGGTATTCTTTAAACGGATGTATGCATTTAAGTGAAACATCCATTTATTATAGGCATTTGGATGCATTTTTCCTATACACAAGGAAAAATATCCCAGACTTGCTCATCTGATTGAAATCGTTTACAGAGTTCACCAGATATTCTGTAATCATGCATATAATTTGTATCTCTTTAATTAGTATTTCACATGCCTAAAAATGTCCTTGAACCACTTAACCACCAGACATTCAGCCTTCCTTCTGCTTTTTCCTCCTGTCATTTATTGGTGGTTTTCAGGGGCTTAGGGCTACTAGTAGCCTGAAAACTGGGTGTGGCAGTTGTGCTCTAGGTTTCCAGGAAGGACCAGTCAAGGTCCCTGATGCATAGTCAGGAGTCAGCTCTCGGGGCGTGTGCACATCTGTAGACATCGCTTGCTGTAAACATCAGCTCATGCATGAACTGGACCAGACGGGGAGGAGGTTCTCTCTCTAACACTGGCGTGTTCACTTCTGTCTTCAGATTTGACTTGAAGACCTTGCCTGTAGACTTTGTAGAATGTCTGATGAGGTTCTTGCCAACTGAGAATGAGGTAAAAGTGCTTCGGCTCTATGAGCGAGAACGGAAGCCCCTGGAAAACCTGTCAGATGAAGACCGGTTCATGATGCAGTTCAGTAAAATTGAGAGGCTCATGCAGAAGATGACCATCATGGCCTTCATTGGGAACTTCACTGAAAGCATTCAAATGCTGACTCCTGTGAGTGGCCCAGCTCTGGCAAGGGCATGGAGGGGTGCAAAGGGATAGGATTTTTTGTTGTTTTCTTTTATGGTTCTCGCAGAATTGCACTTCATGTCATGGACTCTAAGACACTTTCCCAGAACTTTCGAGATGGTATTTTTATTTTCGCCATCTTCTTCTCACTGTTTATGCCAAATAAATTTGAAAACAGTGAATTTCCCTATTCCATGTGGCTGTTTCCCCAGAGAATGCCATTTCCTGTGTCTGCAAATGTCCTTTGGATTTCAAATGACACTTCAATACAGAGAACAAGGAAAATCATTTTCTCAAATTTGGTTCCCTCGTCAAAGTACCAGTCCTCTGGCTGGGGTTAGCAAGACTTAAAATGTAATTTCATTTCTAAAAATGATCTCATATCTTTAGTGAACAGGCTTATTGGCTTCCATTGGAAGCATTAAATTCCAGTGCTTCCATTGGAAGCATTAAATTTTCCATTGGAAGCATTAAATTTGTCCTAGTGGGAGGACACCATGAATCGCAGCACGCCAGAGCCTTCTTCCTTGGAAGTTTGTTACAATACACTGTGGTGATGTAGAAATAACAGCCAACCATCTCTTATTCCTTTGTGTTAAACTGGTAGAGGCTTATGAATATCATAAACAGCTCTTTCCCAGTTCTGTTTCTAAATAAATGTTTGTTAATTGCTGATTATAGTAGCATGTATTCTGAGAATTTCTGCACAGTGATGGTATTTCTTTGCTATTTTGTTGTGTTCTTGTTCTTGGCTAGCTCCATTGATTTAAAAATATGAATTGTATTACATGATTACAGATGGTGGGCAAGGAACTGAATTCTATTGTAAGACACTGTTGACTCCTAACACTTAAGTCTCATTGCTTACAGATTTTATGATAAGCTAGTTCTTATAATGCTTCCTATTTAGAGAAGAGCTTACATGTGATGCGATAGTTATTTAAGACCTAGCAGGACAAGTTAAATTTGTTATGTTTAGGAAAAAATAGAATCTCAACATTAAGGCTCTAAGTTCTAAACGAAGGCCTATTTTCTTCTGTGTTAATTTTTAGTTTTAAGTTAGAGTTCCCCATTTTAACGTGTCTTTTTCCCCCCTTCTTCTTTCCTTTGACTTGGACTCTAGCAACTGCACTCAATTATAGCGGCATCTGTCTCTATAAAGTCATCCCAAAAACTCAAGAAAATCCTGGAGGCAAGTGAAGTTTTCCTTTCATGCATTATGCACGTATGGAAGAGCTGACTTGTCAGTTGCATTCCTCGGCTGGGGAATGTCTGAGATGCTGTTCTGATGGGCTAATCTTTTCTCTTGTTCTTTACAGATCATCTTGGCCCTTGGAAACTATATGAATAGCAGTAAACGAGGAGCAGTTTATGGATTTAAACTTCAGAGTTTAGATCTGGTGAGTGGGTTAAAAGAAATACGAGAATTATATGAGAGATGAAACAGCTGGCAAAGATTAAACCCTGGAGCAGAGAGGTTCTGCTCTGGGAAGCGGGCTGGGATATTTTGATGAAGATTCTCTGCTAGTGGGAGGATCAGTTGGTACAAATTTTCTGAAACACCATTTGGCAGCAGGCAGTTCAAACGTTAGGAATACTGATACCTTGTGACCCAGTATTTCCATTTTTAGGACTCTTTCCTCAGGAGTCAGAAGTATGGATTCTGTTATTTTATTTATAATTGCAAACAATTAGCAACAATGTAACAGAGAGAAAATCCCATGGTGTAGCTGGTGGGCTACAGTCCATGGGGTCGCTAAGAGTCCGACACAACTGAGCGACTTCACTTTCACTTTTCACTTTCATGGTTTGGAGAAGGAAATGGCAACCCACTCCAGTGTTCTTGCCTGGAGAATCTCAGGGACGGGGGAGCCTGGTGGGCTGCTGTCTATGGGGTCACACAGAGTCGGACACGACTGAAGGGACTTAGCAGCAGCAACAATGTAAAGATTGGACATTTGGGGAAATGATTAAACATGCTGTAATAATAGTTGATCCAATGAGCTCTCCTTCAAGTGTAAGAATATTTGTGAAGAGTTTTCAAAGGAATAGATAATTTGTTTGTTTAGGAAAGAAAGGGTATAAGTTGTCTATACAGTTTGATTTTTAACTAAGTCAAATATGGAAGAAAAAACCAAATGGAAGTAGGTCAGGTATTAACAGAGAGGTTGAATGGAATTAGGAAATTCTTTAGAGCTTATTTTTATTTTTCTATGTTGTCTAAAAAAAAAAATTTTTTTTTTCCCTTCTTGGATGGAGAAGGGTGCTCTGCTTTTCAGTCACCTGACTTGTGTGAATAGCACTAGAGAAAATGCTTTGTGGAGCCCTGTCCCCCAGGCTGTATGGGGTACCACGATTTCACAGGAGCCTCCCGGGGCAGTGGGTGGAGTCCCCAGCCCGGGGCTACGCGGTTATTTGATGGGGAGTGTGTGTTAAGTCTCAGTTCTGGCCCCTAGGAGGCACAGTCCATTAAGCACATCTGCTTTGGGTTGGGAAATAAAGCGGCCAAGTGGGATGTGAGGACTGTGGGGCAAGGACCTCTGCCTGCCAGCGCGCCCCTGTGCTCACCTGCCAGGCCCAGCCTCAATCCCACTCTGGCCTTCACTTGGGGAGCAGAGCCTGGAGTCTTACTGCTTGTAAGCGGCCTGGAGGCGGTGGGGCGGATGGGGACGAGGAGTTCCCGTGAGGAGAGAAGGGTGAACGGCTCTCATGCTTAGAGGCGTCTGTGAAGTTGGGTGTATTCCCTGGTCAGGAAGTCCTCTTGTCACTTAATCCATGGGCTGGTTCACGTGAGAACCAAGCTGACTCTCCTGTGGGGATGTTTTCCGTCTCCTCTGGGGCTCCTGTGTGCAGGTGTTTATTCTGAGTGGGAGGATGTTATCTTTACTCTAACCCGTGTCCCCTCTGGTTTTCAGCTCCTAGATACAAAGTCAACGGACCGAAAGCAAACGCTTTTGCACTATATATCCAATGTCGTAAAGAAAAATATCAACAAGTGTCCCTCTTTTATAATGAGCTTCATTATGTGGAGAAAGCTGCTGCAGGTACTCAACTTCAGCTTTTAACATTACTGTGGGGTGTAAATGCCTTGAGTCATGGGGAACCATTTCCTGTGTAAATAGCACTCCTCAGAACCCTTCTATGAAAGTGAGGCTAAAATATCAGAGGGTCTGAGCTGAAACACATTGGCTATGGTGCTGCCCATTCCTGAGACCAATAACAGACATGGACATGAAGGTGACCTTAGTGTCCTCTTTATAAAGGACTTTGGGGCTCATGCAACTTCCCTCTTCCATGTTGCCCTTGTTATCCTGTTGCTGTCGTTTTCTTTTTTTCACTTTTTGGCCATGCCTCTCAGCATGTGGGATCTTAGTTCCCCGACTAGGGATCAAACCTGTGCCCCTCTGCACTGGAAGCATGTGGAGTCTTCACTGGACCGCCAGGCAAATCCCTGTTGCTGTTATTTGACCTAAGAGAATGAGAATCTAAGATTCACCCCCTAACAAATTCTTTAATTAAATTTTGTACCGTCCTACTTGCTCAGGTGTGGCAGTTCTAAACATTTGTGTTTAGCCTGAATTATCAGTAATACTCGTTGCTTTGCTGTGACAGTTGGCAATTTTTTTTGTATAAATCACCAATGACCCAGAGATTGTGGCTCTGTACTGGGTAATAGTATCCTTATGTTTCAAATGAGAAAACTTGACATTTGTTATGGATTAAATGCCTTTCCCAAGGATACATGGCTAGAAAGTGATAGAAACACAACTCAGGGAACTCCTCTGGTGGTCTCGGGGTTTTAAGAAGCTGCCTGCCAGTGCATAAGACACGGGTTTGATCCCTGGTCCAGGAAGATCCCACAAGCCACGGCACGATGAAGCCGGTGTGCCACAGCTACTGAGCCTGTGCTCCGCAACAGGAGTCAGCGCAGCAATAAGTGAATAATAATAATTTAAAAACAAAAGGAACTGGAACTTGGGTTGTCTTCGCATATGCATTTCTCTTCTGGTGGAGTGATTTCCTTCCTTTTCAAGTTTCGCTTTGTCTAAAGTAAGGGGTTTTAGCATCACAATTCGAATTAAGAAAAGCAAGTTAAAAATTTCCTATAGCTCATTTTGGCCCAAATAAAATTCCCCTAAAGTGTCATTTCAAAAAACCCAGTGGGGAGACTGGGGAGATTGAGGTGCTCTCTGACAGACTTGTTTTCTGCATTCTCACTCTGGGGCCCACGTGGATTCCTTTATTTATTTATTTATTTATTTTTACTGTGGTAGAAGTCATGTAATAAAAAAGTACCATTTAACTATATTCACCCGTGCAGTCCAGGAGCACTGTTCAGTGTGAATGTGTAAGTACATTCACTTTGCTGCGCAGCTCTCACCATGATCCATCTCCTGAATTTTTCACTTTCCTAAACTGAAACTCTGTCCCCATTAAACACTAACTGCCCATCCTTTGTCCCCTCCCCACCCCACCCCCAACGCCTGGCCTGTACCAGTGTACTTTCTGACTCTCTGAATTTGACTATTCTAGATATCTCATATAAAATGGACTCAACCAGTACTTGTCTGCACCTAATATATATTGGAATGCCTTTTAAAGTTTCATATGTGACAGATTCTTTATCCCGCCCCTCCTTTATTCATTCACTCCTTCCTTTAGCCAGTAAACCTTGTACTTGGCACTGGCCTAAGCACTGAGGAGTCAGAGATGAATTACAAGTGTGGGTCTAGCTAGGGAAAAACATGCTACTTTGTTCTGTAATTCCTCCCTGTGCAGAGCTGAGTCAGGGAATGGGGAGCCAGAGGTGGGGCTCAGACCTCCTGCAGGAGGCTGCAGGGGTGAACCCACCCTGGGAGGATGGCGACACTGCAGGTGGAAAGATTCCTGCTCATAATCCCTTCTGAAGCGCGAGCGCGTAAGGGTTGTTGAGCGAAAAGAAGCTGTTCCAGGTTGCTTTGGGTCCTGGTGGTCAGGACAACTGAAATTCAGTAGGTGAAATGCTGCCCTCTGCTGGAGAGTTATAGAAATGCAGAAGAGTTCAAGGGCTTCCCTTGTGGCTCAGCTGGTAAAGAATCTGCCTGCATTGTGGGAGAACTGGGTTTGATCCCTGGGTTGGGAAGATCCCCTGGAGAAGGGGAAAGGCTACCCACTCCAGTATTCTGGCCTAGAAAATTCCATGGGGTCACAAAGAGTCGGACACGACTGAATGACTTTCACTTCACTTCACTCAACACTTAGAGGGTAAGCTCTTGGGCCAGTCAGTTAAGGAACCTCTGAGCGTATAGGCTAAGTAATAGGTTATCATTTCCAGTAAGAGGAGTGGAATAGCTGGAAACAAGCAAAGGATTTGGGGGTCCGTATTTGTTATCCAGACTCCATCTCTGCCACCTCCTAGCTTGTGACCTAAGGAAGCCCGTCTTTGTGCTGCTTTTCCTCGTCAGCAACGTGGGCTGATGGTACAAATGAATCAGTGCATATAAGGGATTTACTGCAGTGCTTGATGGTGAGCGCTTAGTAAATTCCTGCTGTTGAAGTATCTCTTCACTGAAGACTGGAAACCAGATCCCAGGCTCCTGCTAACCTTGGTAGCCCACTGACAAGTTGGCATCCCAGTGAGAGCTCACCGTGGCTTTGACCTTTCCCACTGAAGTCACGGGGACCTTGCTTTCTCTACTTCAGTGTCCCTCGAGAATGTTTTACTGGACGTCAAGGAGCTGCAGAGGGGCATGGACTTGACCAAGAGGGAGTACACCATGCATGACCACAACACGCTGTTGAAGGAGTTCATCTTCAACAACGAGGGGAAGCTGAAGAAGCTGCAGGATGATGCCAAGATTGCCCAGGTCAGTGTCTGTGTCCCCGACCTCCATGAAGAAGAAGGAATCGGATTCCGTAAAGCCACCTGGGGTCCTGTCCTGACAAGGGGGGTCAATTCCCCTCTGCCTGCTGAGAATAGATACCCTATGTAACTGTGCTAAGCAGGGATAGGCTCTTTCTGCATTTGTAACTGGAGATGTCCCTGTCCTGCTCATTGTCCTCTTCTAATTTGAGGTCTTCACCCTTTTGTCTTGAGGCCCACCCCTGCTTCCCTTCCATTCTTAGGCTCCCTTTACCATGAATCCTGTATTCAGTTCACCTCAGCCAACACATGTCTGGCCTCTGCTCAGCAGAGCAGTGTTCGCAGTGTGTTGGGTTTCTGTGGGACTTGACCTTGAAATCTTTCGCCACACTGGGGGTCAGGTTACATACTTAGAAGCAGCCAGAATGGACTGTACACCATCACAGAAAGGGAAGGCTGTGTCCAGGGAACCCAGGAAGCAGACGTGCTGGGCTGGCTCCCGTGTGAGGCTGGCTGCCTTGTGTCCCAGGAGGATTTGGGCAAAGACATGAGCGTCCCTGCTGTGAGACCCCTGGAAGGAGTGTGGAAGCAGTGAGCCGGAGTCTGACCAATTTCTAAGGTCCCTTCTGACTTGGTCGACTTTAAGGAGTCCTCCCATGGCCTGAGGACACTCTTGTAAGGAGAAGCTCCTCGTGTGTGTGTGTGTGTGTGTGTGTGTGTGTGAAGCGGCAGGAGTTCTCAGGGATGGGTTGCTGTGCAGCACTCTTGCCTCTTTGGGTTGCCTTTGACCAGGTGTTGGGAGGAAACAGGCTGTGGAGAATCGTGGGAGGCGAGGGAGGGCAGCGGCCAGAGAGTTGCAGGGGCCCCTGCAGCTCCTTCCCAAGTTCACATGCTGGAAAAAATGACATTTCAGAGAAATTCACTTTTTCACAGGATGCCTTTGATGACGTGGTGAAGTATTTTGGAGAAAACCCCAAGACGACACCCCCATCTGTCTTCTTCCCTGTCTTTGTCCGGTTTGTGAAAGCCTATAAGGTAAACAGGTGTCTGTCAAGCCTCCCCTGGCATTATTTCTTGAGCGGGTGCCTTCCTGGAGCTGCATTGCAGTCTCAAGGGCTCTGCAGGGGCCTCCCCGGGCCTTCAGGTGGCAGATCTGGGTGGGGAGGGACGAGATGCGGATTCTGGCCCTGCTGCTTAGGCCCTCAGACTGTCATGCTCTCTGTTTCTACCTACCCAGCCAGAGGTTCAGCCCCCAAACAAAAGCCTTTGGCTATCGCATGGGGGCGAGGAAGACCCCGACCATCCAAAGCCATCTTTGGAAGCTGCTGTGTCAGCTGTCGCCCTTGCAGGCAGGTCAAAGGACTGAGAAACCCAGGCCTCCTATGGAGTTGTGAAGCAGGTTGGGGTAGTGAGCCTCAGTATCATAGCCGAGGTCACGGACAGCCTGCTCGTGCTGGACACGCCCACGACCATGGGCCTCTGGACCAGCACTTCCCTAAGTGTGGGCTGAAAGGTGGCTCTCGGAAGGATAGTCGCTCCCTGTTTCCTTATCTGGACCCATAATGGCCCTTCCTTTAAATGGGAGGCCCTCTGTGACATACCCATAGACCATGGTTTTGAAAAAGCGCATGACTTAGATCTGTGTCAGAAAAACGTGTCCAATGAGAAAGGAAGCCAAGGAGAGCATTATGAGATTTCGGTGCTCAGCTTTCCAGATGGAGCAATGGTAAAGAATCCACCTGTCAATGCAGGAGTTATAGGAGACGCAGGTTAGATCCCTGGGCAGAGAAGATCCCCTGGAGGAGGAAATGGCAGCCCACTCCAGTATTCTTGCCTGGAGACTCTCATGGACAGAGGAGCCTGGTGGGCTACAGCCCATGGAGTTGTAGAGGGTCAGACATGGCTGAGCACAGACGCAAGTGCTCAAGAAGACAGTGCAGTCTCTACTCTCCCAGGCTTGCCTGCACGCTCGCCTGGGTGATGTCGGTGGAGGAAGGAAGAACGTGATGGTGGAGCGGGGAGGGATGCGACAGGGGAGTGGACATGTCTGAAAAATGTGATTGGAAACAGTGAATCACTTCACCATTCTGATGGCTTTGGAGAACCATCCCTGGGCCTTTTCACTGAAACCCACCAGGTTCCCGCTATTCAGCCCTCTTCTCTCGGCATGGCTTAGTGTAGTAGTGATGCGACCAGCAGAAGGAAGGCTTCCTCTTGCGTATGTGAGGGTGAACACAGGCACAACCCCAGGTCCATGTGCGTGATGCCAGGGGCTGTGAGCAGTGAGAAGTGCTGGCTGGGCACTGGGCCTGCCGACCGAGGTGCTCTGCTGCTCCCTGGCTCAGGTGCAGAGAAGGCTTGAGCCAGCTCTGGTTATGAGCTGGGACCATGTTTCTTCACATGAAAAATTATAAGTCTGAGGTCTAAAGAGAAAATAGATGTTGCTTACAAATGCATGATACAAGCTGGGGAGAGGGGTTGGCCTCCAAGTCTGGAGGAAAAGAAGAGGTGCCACTCTTGGTGGTCTGTGGGGTGCCACAGGTCAGAGCTTCTTAGCGCACTCCTTCCATGTCATCACTTCTCCCGGGGGTCCTGTTCACGGGTGCCGTGAGGCACTTGTCAGGCAGGGATGTGACCAGATGTTCTGCTTGCCCTAACACACTACATAGATAACAACTGCCTGGCCTGACACTGCCCGAGGGACTTGGTAGGCAGGTGTTAGGATTTTAGGATGTTTTCTCTTCTGAAGTGTGAACCGAAGTGAAACTTGAGACAAAAGCAACAAAGATGAAAATGTAAAGTTTATTACTGATAAAAGCTGGTTTGGAGGATAGGGTGTGCCTCTGTGAGCTCATACTTCAGCCCTGAATTAGATGATTTATCACTGCACAGCTAGACTATTAGAAGTAGCTGAGGGAGGCCGGATTCCAAAGAGAAGATGCTCAGAGGGCTGAACTGAGGTCGACCTGTTAGATTTCTTGTCGCTAATATGTCAGCCTTGCCGCTGCCTCCCGTGGAAAGGAGTGAGGAGGGAGTCCAAGAGTGTCGCTCGGTGAGGCCCCTGAGGAAACAGGAGGCCATGGGTGGAGGTTTTCCCCTAAAAATGGGCAGAAGGAGAGGAATCTGAGACCTTCCTTTCAGAGCAACTGTAGGGAGGGGAAGTCCCCACACATCTGTGAGAAAGACTAGGAAGCGGCCTGAGTAGGGAGAGGACCATCAGGAAAGGAATTTTCTGAAAAGGTGAATCTCAACTATGAGTTTTGAAGAGATGTGATATAGACTGACAGCAAAACCCCAGGGTCATATGTAGGAATAAAGTGTACAGCTTCTGCACCTTCCTTCCCCTCTAATGCCTGCCTAACTAAGGAGCCTCTCAGAAGGGCTTTTTAAAAATCTTGACTGCCGGCATTTCCAGCAACATAATCTGCTGCTGCTTTTGATTTCACCCAGCAAGCAGAAGAGGAAAATGAGCTGAGGAAAAAGCAGGAGCAAGCACTCATGGAGAAACTCCTGGAGCAAGAAGCTCTGCTGGAGCAGCAGGACCCAAAGGTGAGCCGTGGCCCTGTGAGCAGGGTCCTGATGGCTCCATGGAGGCATGCGCGCAGGAGGGGCAGAGAGCCAGGCTGGGGCAGGATGCTTCAGTTCCTTCCTGGGCTTGGAAACTTGGCAGATGGACGCTTGTTCACGCATTACTTGTTCAGCCATCACTGGATTGAGGCTGAGAACATGTTTGTATAGTGTTTCCAAGTTTATAGAGATAGGGAACTTAAATCTTGGTTGGATGTACAGAGAGACCATCCCAGGTAACCTGCTGGGTGAACAGCGAAGTATCCAGGAAGTGGGAGGCTTCACAGGGTCGCCGTTGGTGCTGGCCTTGATTAGGGGAGGGCTTTGTAAGGGAATGGGAGAGAGCATTCTAGGGAGGGAAGCAACACAGGGGGAGACCATGATGGAGGCTGGCAGGTCATAGTATTTTTCGTCAGGGTCCTCTGCACTGAAGTGTAACAAGTCCGTGGCTATTACTAGATGCCTTTTGTTGCTGTGGGATCCGGCCTTCCTATGTCTGCCAGTTTGTGTGTTCTTTATGAAAAAGTTTCTGTTCCCAGAAGCTTCCTAAGTTTTCTTCTGCTGTGCAGTGTTGGGTTGGTGCTGTCTGTGTTTCAGACTGAGGCCGCTTGTTAGTCACAAAATGCTAAGATCCATTTTGGATTTTCTCGGACCTCCAGTGGGTGTTAGTCTCATTAATCTTTGCCATTCTTTTTTTCTTCTCAGTCGCCTTCCCACAAATCAAAGAGGCAGCAGCAAGAATTAATTGCCGAATTAAGAAGGCGGCAAGTTAAAGATAATAGACATGTATACGAAGGAAAAGATGGTGCCATTGAAGATATTATCACAGGTAAAAGCTACTTCCTCACTGTGGCCCATGGAGATCCCACTGGCCTGTTTCTGGAACATTTACAGATTTTGCTACTGCTTTTGTCCAGGGTTTACAAGTTCTTCAGTTGATTTTATCCAGACGCAGAATTACAGAGAAACTCCATGCTAGTGTCTGAAGTATGTTTGTAGTAACCTGTATACTGCCTGTCAAAGAACTCCAACATTCTTTCTGAACAAACAAAAGTCTATTTCTCAATATCATGTATCAGTATCTCAGCATCATTGGAACCCTGAATGTCATTCACGGGGCTCCTCCTTCTAATGATGTCCTGTTGTCTTAGATTTGTCCCCATGCTCCATTTTCTTGCTCATGGCCACTTCTACCCATCTGCCTACTCATGGACAGGGCCCATACTGTACTAACCACAGTCAATGCATGCTTTTTCAACATGCTCTCTAAAAGCCTTTTCGCTCATTCAAAGTAAGTGAAGATGCTATTCCTATTCAGTGCTTTCATGAGGATGGACCAACAGGTCAAAAGCCCAGAGGGTTGAAGATTGGTCATTCTCTCAGCTAGAAATCGTGCCTAACCCAGCTTAGTTCTTGTCTAATTAAGTTGTAGCCTAATGCTTTCTGCTCAAACCAATTCTTCTCAGAGTTTCTGCATTCCCTGTTAAAGATGGGGCCAGTAATTTGGGGCTGTAGCTACAAGTGACTGCCTTTTCATGTTTGTTACCTAAAGTTTCTCACCTTCCAAGATACTTAACACTTTTTGGTAGGAAATGTTACACAAAAGTGTAGAGGAAACTCTGTAAAAGTATAGAGAATAGTACCCATCACCAGTCAGTAGTTTCCAGCTCATGGAAACTGTTCCGTGGGGTGTTCCCTTGGGGTTATTTTGAAGTAAATCCAAGACATGCAATTTCATTTAGAACTATTTCCATATAATCTTTGAAAGATAAGGTCTATTTAGTAAAACAAGCATACCCACAGGGCCATTATCACATACCTCTGAAATGCAGAGTTTCTTAAAAAAAAAAAAAAAAAGCCAATCATCCTATTTCCTTAATTGTTCTAATTTTTTAAAAAATATAACTCTCCAGACTTTTGATTTCTCATTTCTTGGTAATAGCTTAGTCAGCATTGAAAATGGGGATTACAAAATGGCCAAGTCAGGATTTTTTATCAGCTTAGACCCAAAGAAATAAACTAAGAGAATGAATCACTAAAAAGGAAGTCAATAAATAATTACTTGTCCAGAGTAAACCACTGTGAGAAGTGGAATAGGTAAGTGGCTGATGAAAGTGCCAGTGTCTGCAGGGTACACACGTGTTCTGTACCTTTGTCCCCGCCAGTGTCTGTCCACTCTGCAGTGGCTGGCAGGTGGCTCCCAGATAAAGCTTCCTTGTTTAGCATCTCTCCTTGCCTCCTCTGCATGGAGCAAGTTCTGCTCTGAGCCAAGACCAGGACAGATCTCCTTGGGTAAGCACTGTTGTAGCCTCAAGGCCACAGTGAGGTTGACTTGTAGGTAGAGGAGCATCCAGCCGTGGCACGTTAAGAACTGAGAGCTCCGTTTTCATCAACCTGTCCTCCAGCTTAGCGACACTGCCTCATAAAATACACAGTTTCTATTTGCCTGACCTGATCTACCATAGGAGGTAAATAAATATGTTTATGGAGCAGTTTTGTTTTTGTTTTCTTCTGCTTGGGCTATTTTCCATGATCTACTCAACCCTGCCCTAGATTGAGTAAAGACTGAGTAACTCTTCTAGGCTTTTTGAACTCACCTGGGTGTATATTATATATTGCCTTCCCCGTTTCCTGCTCCCCCTCTCTCACCCTTCCCCCAGGTATGATTAACAAAGGACTAACCATGTACTAATGCAGTAGATTGTGGCTTCTTACTCTCTTCTGTCTTGTTTGACTGTTATTTCAATGCAGTGCTGAAGACTGTGCCCTTTACTGCTCGCACCGCCAAGCGTGGCTCTCGATTTTTCTGCGAACCTGTTCTCACTGAGGAATACCATTACTAAACTATTACTCTTTCTCGCCTGATGCTCTTAAAAGGTTGCTATGGGTTTGTTGACCTCTAACGACCCTGTGTGTGTGTGTCAGGCCTACCTAGCAGTCTAGCATGGAACTGCCGTCTCCATTGTGTTGTATTTTACGTTATCCTCATGCTGCATGGTTTCTCATTTCAGTCACAATTGCTGACTCACTAGCATCCTTAATACATCCTGAACCCACATGGCTGGGATGGTGTGTGCCAGTTGAATTAATACAATTACATATAGAAATTTTCAGAAAATGGAACACTTCTTTGAGAGTCAGGGTGGGGACAAACTAGGTTGCTTTTAAGATTTTGAGGCTAATATCTTTCAACACAAAATGACAGTCACCAATAACAATAATTACTGTTCCTACCATTTATTGAGCACTTTCTGTGTTGGAATAGATTTATATAGATATTAAACCAACCTTTTGTGCTCAGCTTGCTTTGATAGTAAAACGAGCTGCTATACAAGCTCTCAGGAATACAAAGTGCTCTACAGATGCAAAATGATTTGCAGAAGGATCTGTGAAGTGCACGCACCTGTAAGTTGGATCTTAACTGCCTTATGTAGTTCGTCGCCATCACCCACAGTGTGGTGGAGCTCATGGCACAAGCTAAACTCAGGGAGCTCTTTAGATCGAGAGGCCTGCATAAGCCGATACAGGTAGTCTGTAGCTTGATATTCACTTCTTTTCCTTCTGAGTGTCATGGCCAAGTTTCAGCTGTCAGCAGTTCCCTGTTGGAGCAAGGCTGTGAACTAAGCAATGAATATAAAGGCTTGGGAGACCCCACTGTCTTCTCATTCATGCTTATTCACTCACTGGTGGCTCTGTTCCATGTCAAACCCAAGACATTACTACTGTGATGAGCTCATATCTGGATCTGCTTCTTTGGTCAAGATGGTGGCTACATATTAATAGAAAATACCTTTTATTGGCAAATGCTACTGTTCTTGAAAATAAAAGAAAAACATGATCAAACTTTCCCAAGAAATAAGCCTGGGCTTAGTTTCTGATGGCTGAATAAGGAATAAACTTCTCTGTCGATTAGAAAAGTGACAAAGGAAACACATACTTTGAGTAGATGAAATAGCCACTCTGACTGCCATGCTGAGGTTGACATGGAACTGGTTACACGTTTAGTTTGTGGCTTTCTCTTCTGTGAATTGCACTTGTTACGTGTGCTCCTCTGTGTCTGAAGATGATGAAGGATGTGGTATGTTGCTGCCTGTTCTGCAGTGTGCTTACCCGCCAGTGCTTATTAACAAGGCTAGAGACTGTCATCTACTTGACTGAGGTTTATTGTCAGCTATGCTGCCAGACTGTTTTTCTGGAGCCAAACTTCAAAGCAGCTTGGATCTGGGTGGTCAGAGCTGGGTGGGAAGGCATGCTCACCCTTCCCTTGTTTTCTCTAACACTTCTTGTAGTGTGGCTTCCTTTTCTGTTGGCTAACATGCCCGGGAATGTTATTCACAAAGTTGAATTGCTTTCCATTTTCATCCCATTTTTACTTAACCGTCATTTTGTGTTTTTGTTTTTCTGTTTAGCTTTAAAGAAGAATAATATCACTAAATTTCCAAATGTTCACTCGAGGGTAAGGATTTCTTCTAGCACACCGGTGGTGGAGGATACACAGAGCTGGCAAGCATCACTTTTACTTAGCTTCCTCCTCTCTCTGTATGCAGATCAATGATTTCAATCTCTGGCTGAGGGTAATACTGGTGAGAGTCTGAGCAGGGGAAGTCTTTGCACCTCACATTCCAAAGATGTGAGGCTAAGCCTTTCTGTTGGACCGTTTGGTCTCCTGCCGTGTTCTCACATGTGATGGCTTGGGGAAAGGTATTTGATGGTTATACTTACTTTGGGTGTGAGGCTGTCCTTCCCTTAACCCCTTCTTGGCCTTTAAGTTACTCGGTGAACCCCATTTTGATCCAAAGAAATTGAGACCAAGTCCTGGCCAGGGAACATGATCTATAGTCTTTTAAGGATTAGTTTTTAGAACTAATTGCTCTGAGGACTCAGGAACCATGAAACTGCAGGTCACTGCATATCCTGAGCCAGAAATGGAATTGTGACCTCCATTAACCACTCTGGGTGAGGAAGAAAAGGCTGGAGAACATTATTAGGCATGCAAAACCATTCTTGGCCTGAATTTAGGAGTAGGGCAAGATCACAAATTCCAGTGAGTCAGGAGCTTATGGGGTGGGGGGCAGTGCTGAATTGAGCTGAGCACTCAGCTCTGGCTTATTTTGCCATGTGAGAATTAAATGGGCCCCAAACCAGTTTTCCAAGAGAAGTCAAGAAACCTTGTTTTTATGTTAATTCCCAGTTTAAATTTCTAGGAAACTGTATTTAAAAATTTAAGGCCTCGGCCAAACATCTTGTGGACCAGCTATGGCCCATCCATGTTCAATCTGAGCAGTGAAGGGATAAAAAGATGAAATGTTTTAATTCTCGTTTCCCTTTCTAAAGATAGGATTTTTTTCTAAACAGAAATCAACAATACTAAGTTGATGAAAGGGAACTAGATACTAAACAGAACAAGGGGAAAAGGTATGAAGCCTGCTTTTTCCTTTCAGTGTGTTCTGACTCCATTAAATGGAGGCTACCCTGCCTTATTCAAGAAAGCATGCCTTCATATGAAGAGTGCTTACTAAAATCCCTCTTGTGCCTCTCATTCATCCCTTCAACTTGCTTGAACTGATGTGCAGTGGTTGATTCGTTCAAGCATTTTGTTATTGTTAGGCATCCTGCCATTCACTGGCAGTACAAATTGAGGAATCCAAGAGGGCCCATACAATCTTTTCCCTCCGGTGAAAAACATCTTGGGTGGCAGGAAAGAACGTTCAGGAATGGAGTGTTATTTTGATTTAGTGATTGCTTTTGTTTGGTGGTTGACTGATATATCCGATTCACAAAATAAACTGACCTCGGCGCATTTTAATGGAATAATAATGGAAGCTGTGGCTGCAGACTAGGTTTAAGCTCCTTCCTTAATTAAAATCTCAGGACAAGGCAGTCTGTTTTGTCTTGTAGTTTAAATCGTTGCAATTGTTGGTATTCACATTTTCAGAAACAGAAATGACTATTAAGTAATAGCTACTTCCCAATAGAAGAAACATTTGAAAATGACACTGGCTACACTCTGGCCAGTGACAGAAGCACTCTACTTGTATTAATAAAAGAGCCAGAATCACACCAGTATTACATGCTGTTTTGCTTGACTGTAAATATCAAGGGTAAAGTACATGTTTTTGGCTCAAACTCTCAGTTTGAAGGGCCCATTAGCTGACTCTTCTACACAAGCTGCTTTGATTGGCTGCCAGCTGCCCTTTGTCTTGCTTAGACACATGATATTACAGATTGCAATTCTCTAATTGGTGCTCTCCTCTTTACAGATCTTAGAAACCAACCATACAGACGAGCCGATGCGGTGAGGAGAAGTGTTAGGCGGCGCTTTGATGACCAGAACTTGCGTTCTGTTAATGGTGCCGAAATGACCATGTGAACCAGAGACCTGCTTGTATGAATAGAGGGTGTGCGTGAATGAAGATGTCCATGTGAACTTTCTGTGCTACCATTTAACTGCAGCCTTGAACATAGATAAAATATTCTAAGGGCTCAGATTTAGCAAACACATAGTAATTTTTAAATGATGGGCTCTGCTTTCAACCTTTGTTAACAAGTGCCTAAAAGTGGAAGTACCTGCTCAGATTAATCAAAGCAATAGGATTTGATTTGATTAGTATCTTTTACATCAGTATGTTGTTTTTAACCAAAACGTAAATTTCATATTACATTCATTACCTGCCATTGTGATTGTCCCATGATGGCCCACCCTGGTTTCCTGATAAGTTGTAAATAACATGGAATGCATCTGCTGTGGGCTTCCTTTGCTGTCTTTTAAGAAGTTAATTTTGTTTTAGCCATACCTGTCAACTTTGTATTTTTAAGGGCTTGCAGCACAGAAGGAAAAAGTCATGTGATAAACTCCTTTTGTCTATACCCAGGCCCCAGCCAAGTACAAATGGGATATAACTGCAGTGGCACAGAAGTCAGTCAACTTGTTTCCCATTCTGCTTCTGTGCTGGGGCACGATGCCTCATGGGATATTCATTGGTATGAATGAGACCATACGATGGCATACAGATGTTGTACAAGACTTATTTGCAGTACTGTGTTCTTCAGCTAGAGGCAGCTTTTTAAAAATACAAATGTTTATTAATTACCACTAAAATTAACATCTCAGTAATCAGTATTAGGATTTCTGAGGACCACTATGGGTCAATCCTGAGAATAGAAATCAGTGCCTTTCTAGCCAGGGAGAAGTTCACTAGCTCTATGAACAACCACTCAAGATTTACTTCCGCTAGCAGAGTAGTGTTAGTAACCTGGCCTTATCACTCTGACAATCGCAGGGTCCCTGTCCCCCCCCGCCCCCGCTTTTGTAGATTGGATTAGATACATTTGGCATCATACATCAGAGCTAAGAAATTCTTGTACTTCCCAGACTACCTTGAGGGGAATTGCAATTAAATTGCTGAATTACATTGGTATTAAGCTTAAATGATATGTAATGGGACTAAATGGCCAACAAAGCCACTGCTGTTCCTTCATCTCTGGCAGGGCACTTGATCCAAAGTAAAAAAACTGGACTGAAGCTAATTCGTAATTTTCATCACACACATTCTGCTTCTGGCTTACCTTATTGGTACATTACACCAGTATATTAATTGTAAAGTTTATTGTATAGTATTTAACCACTGAATTTATGTTGTGCTCATGTGAACTCCTTGGTGAAGGTCCCATTTCCCTTGAATAATGTGTAGTTATATATCTCTTTTTAAATGTACAGATATTTTGCTATAAAATTGGTGCAGTTTTTTATGGTTTTTACACTTCTCTTTAATTCCCACCTAAGCCTCTGGGTAATATTGTAAATATTGTTTAAAAATGCATCAGCCTATGCTATACAATCTGAATGTTATTTTAACTTATAGGTTTTTTTTTTTAATATATATATTTAACTTCAAGGACAGTTTAGGGATCAGTTACCACATTTCACTTTAGCGTATCTATTTACAAAAGATTAAACTGCCACCTGCTAGCACATTATCATAATGTGTACTTTAAAAAAGAACATGCCAAGATTGTGTCTGACTCATTCAACATTTCATTTTGATGAAAAGAGGGATTTGACCATGAGATTTAACACAAATAGTTGGTCCGTTACCACAAAGCAGCTGTTTTCCAAAGCTCAATACTGATGAACATGTGTTAAAATGGGCTATTTATTAATCTACAAATAGACAATAATATTGGCATGTCCTTTCCTGTTTGTCTCTTAATGGGCCTGCTTCTTAGCAATATTAGAAATGTTTTATAAAAGCAGTTCATGTTACTTTCCTGGTCTTTTCATGGCATATGAGCAAATAAACTATTTACACTACTATCCTATACTGTGTTGTAGTCTTGCAGTGTACACTTTAGGGGTTTTTATGTGCCAGTTTCATGTATACTCTTATCTTCTAGAAACAGGTATGTTTTGCTGCTTGAATTCATAACCTAAATAGACTTGGTAAAATATAAGGAAAACTCTTTCTACAAAACTCCTGGTCACTTGCTGTATGGAACGTAGGAACCAAGCAGATTTTAGTATTGAGTATTTTAGCATTGAGATTTAGTATCTCCAGAATCCTAGTTATGAATTTATTCCTTTCAGAGAAAAAGCACTCTTTCTTGGTGAGATACTGCCTCTCTCAACATTTGTTGTAATGAGGATGTTGCATATACTCAGTCTACTAGTGGATTGCAGATAGGCACCAAGCACCTGAAACATTTGTGCATCTGTGTGTGACGCACGCATACACACAGATATTTGAAATTCCAAGTCACCAGAGTATATTCTTAGTATATTCATTTAGTACATTTTTTTAGGGAAGCAAAGAAATTTATAATTTAAGAAACTGTCCAAGTGGTTTAAAAAACAAAGGGGCATAAATTAGTCTTTATTGTGATAATCTGGAACCAAACTTCCAATATTCCCAAGGTAGACTTGTAGCTGAAACTTTTAAAACAGAAAAAAGTTAAAATTTTGCATTTATTAAGACTCTTGCTTGTTTTGTACCAGGAGAAGTGCCATATGGTAAAGGAAATCGTGTCATTAATATTCTGTCAGGATATTTTCAAGAATAAACTAGAGCAATAAGTTAAAATGAGGTGGATATGGTTAGGTTTTGGAAATTTATCAGTAGCACCCATTTTTAAAGATTTTTCTAATGAAACTAAAACTCTGTATCTTAATCCAGTAAAAGTCACTGCCAATGACACTGCAATGAATGTCCAGCAACCCTGCTCACTCAACAGTGCTCAGTGGTTAATGCAACGTGACATGCACCACTGACTCTGCTGGTTCAACATACTGGATTTTGTAGAATTACCTAATTTTACACTGTGAAATATACTTTACAGTACTAGATTTATAATTCCCATCTATTAATTTTAAACTTGATAAAATGAAATTCTTAGCCCTAATACATTTGTCTTTATCAGAAATGTGTACACAAATAGTATACTATCAGCCCACTTTGTGCCAAAGGATTAATCTTCCATTTTTTCTAAACTAATACTCCCAACTATTGCTAAGAAAAAAATCTGAAGCAAGAAACAAATGCATGGACAAATGTTGATATACTTTTTTTGATCTAACTTTTATAAAGAAAAGCAAATATTAACATTGAGAAAACAATGTGGGCATATCACCTCACAGCACAGAACTGCTGCAACGACAGTGCTTAAAGGAAAAGGCTGACACAGATCTAATTTAGTAGAAGATGTCATTTTTCTAATAAATTATATTTATTTACAAAAGGTCTACTTTTATATAATTGAAGTTCTTTACATCAGAACAATATATGAACAGAAGAGAAAATCTGGTAAGTACAAACACAAAGTAGAAACCTTGTTCCTTGTTATTACTCACCTTTCAGAAACAAGTCTTCAGTTTAGTTGTAGAGGTAGGCAAGAGAGCAACACCTACCAAAAAAGTTTGCAGGCAGGACCAAAAAAAAAAAAAAAGATTATAATTACCACATTTAGATACCCCCCAAGACAGCATAAAAGAAGGGCATCAAGAAATGGCTTAGTTTGAATATGGTGTGAGATTAGACAGCCACTTTGTTTCAGTCTGAATGTAAACTGGAGGTAAGCTAGTTCCCCTCAAATGCAAACATCAACCTTAAACCTAGGACAAATTACCAACAAATTAACAGTCAAGTATCAATCACTAATAATGATGAGATGGCCTTGAACTAGATCATACTGACTCACAAGAACAGTTTTTAGTGATTTTTTAAAAAGCATAAAAATTCACTGCAGTTAAGAAACTTAAGCCAGATAGAGAAACCCAGTATAGTTTGGAGGGCTATGTGGATATGTGGGTAACTGGAGCAAAATCTTCCCCTTCCTAACTCATCTTTAAGTCAGCTCCAGTATTGCATACATGCCCTGTCACTATTATTCACCTGTTTGTCAAAAATGGCCTGACATGATTAGTTCTCAGAACTTAAAATAGGAATTTTGTTTTGTCTAATTAGGGCCTTTAGATCAAGCTCTGATCTAGCTAAAGGTTAGCTCCTCAAAAGTCCCTACTTTTAAACTACTACTCTTGTAACAGAAGTATATGTATTATATGAAAGAAGGTATGTTTTCAGATCATCACAGGGGATTGCCTTTCCTACTCAAAAACCACATGAAAAGCTGTATGTTTTCATATATAATAAGCGTTTGGACATTTCTGAAGGAATAGTTAAGACTGAGGCAGTCACTACAATGTATCTTCGGTGTACTTCAGTTAGTTTGGGGTTCAGTATGGTTTATTGCAATGATGCTTTTTCAAGCCCTTTAAAACAGATGATGAGTACCATGGATGCTGGATGAGTACATCTGTCAACTGATATTTTATTTTACATTCACTCAATAAATGCCTACTATGTGCCAGGCACTGGTCTAATTCGCATGACAGTGAGTGAAACACAAATCCTTGCCTCCAAGGAATCTGACCACCACCTACATCAAAACGGTGGAAAAACTTAACAGCAAGGTAAGAATAAGGAAGGTAAAAATTATTAGATTGCTATACACCATTACTAGAACCATAGAATGAAACTATGAACTTAGAATTAGCATTTCCATGAAAATTACTTGGGATGTTACTTTGCTTTTCCTTTATGTAAAATGAGTCCTAGAAAATGTAAAAAAAAATTTGACCTGCTACTGGGAGAGAGCTTCCCCACGGAAAAGAAAAAGTCTGATTTAAGATATAAGGAATTAATCTGCTTTGCCTCAATTTTGCTTTTAGAAGTATTTATTTAGTTCTTTAGCTTTGCAATTTACATTTAAGTTACATAATGAACACCCTATAAACTCATTTTAAAAATGCATTCATTACTCTTTGCTGGGTACTGTTTGATTAGAAACTGCTCTCTCAAATAGTATCCAAGTTTTAAATAATCCTTAAAGGAGTTAGCCCTATCTGGATACAAAAATAAAAGTGGCTGCCTAGTCAGCACTCAGTTGATCATTAACACTGGAAGAAAACCAGGATCACCTAGGCAAATGATTCTTAACACAAGATGCAGGCCACCTGGTAACTGAATGAAAACTATGGACCTTCTTTTCAGAAAGATGTATACAGATATTTGAAGTTTTACAGTCTTACCACTGTGAATTAGAGACTGCTTTACTCGAGGCCAACCCCTTTCATACTATTGTTGTACACCGGGTTCAATTAGCAAAAATCAAGATGAAATGGCTGTGATACTTTGAGTATTTTCAGATTTACTGGGAGGCATAAAAATATTTTCCTTGTTGAAACACATGAATGATCTATAGGCTGACGCTCCTTTGGGTATGATAATGAAATGGCATCACTATATTAAAAATGTTGGGACCACTGCTTTTATTAAAAGTTTTATGTTGTTTAAATACACTTGGGAAAGGTGCAAAGAATTCTTCATATGTCATTAATTTTTTATATACCAATTCAATTTTTCCACATAGGAATTAAATACTGGAATTTTATACTAGAAGGAATAAAAACATCAAATATTTGAAGTCCTAATTTTTGATTATTAAGCATGATATTAAATGTATTACTGAATTTAATGCAAGAGTTCATTAATATTAATGATAATGAGGGAAGATAAGCCTTTAACATTTACCTAAGTCTGAGGCTTAACTGAAAAGTATAAATTCCCTTTATCTGAATATAAACATACTTTCTGTTTGAACACATTTTGAACATAACTGTTCAGCTCTATTAAAACCAACATTCTAAGACATTTCAACTTTATTAGACTGAAGATCCAGAAACCTAATCAAGTGGATTAAAGATATTCACACATAACTCTTATTTTAATCTTTCTGGCAACTTAATGCCATTTGATGGGATCACTACAGGATTATAGTCACTTCAATTACATACTTTATAAAAACCACGTTATATTTTTTGCTTTACAACTCATTAGCTTTGTTTTTAGGTCAAATAATTTTCATGGCTGGAACAATAAGGAAACTTGAGTTTGTACTGTCTTATGGGAATCTGAAGCTGTGATAAGACAGTATCTCTATAATACAGAAAGTTAATTTGAGGACATGCTAAATCACATCAATAGTTTAAGAGGAAAACTAAAAACTTTATAAAGTTCTACTTAAAAAAATCATGATTCATGGAAGTAATTTAAAAGTTTCACAGATTCTAAATTCTGTGAAACACCACCAGTATTTCTGCCAATATCATATGTAAATTTTACTTTGATGTCCAGGTCAAGTGTTTGACATGATAAGCAATATTAACTATTATTATGAAGGGACCTCTGAAAATTAAGTCTAGGCAACCTGCCTGTTGATAAAGTTGTTGTGGTTCTAATATACAATAGGAGACTAATGTCAAGCAAGAAACTGGTTTTGCATTTGTTGAAGATAGTGGTTTTTACTGTCTACAAAGTCATGTCATATTTCACAGCAGAAATATGACTTGGCATTGAGAAAATTCAGGACTCCCCCAGCCTTCCCCTGCGGCTTTCAAGAGTGGATACTAGATTTAATTGAAACATAGGGGGCAGAGATGGGAAAAGTCATCCCAATCTGTCCCACTTTCAGGATGGTGAAGCGAAAATGAACTTTTTGTTCTTCTAAATCCCAACGTGAAACAGGATTGCCCCAAATGCCCAAAATAAAAAAATATCTAAGGTAATACCAAAGACTATGTGCTAAAATTTACTTATTTACTTAAAAAAATCTCCTGCACTGAAGGAAAATAGTATAAATTACATTACCAACCTTTAAAAGTTAGCATGTAAAAGTATTCTAGCTTCAAACCACTGCCTTTCTTAACGTATTCTGCAGGAAATTCATAGATCAAAAACAAATACAGGGGCCTGTATGATTTATAATATTCTTAAATATTAAAAAGGAAAGTAACTTAGCTATGTGGGTTAGATAAAGCAAAACTTTAGGGGTTTAGTATCTTAACCTTTTTTTTTTTTTCAGAGCTGAGCAGTAGAAATAAATACTAGTACACACTAGAAGAGAAGATTTAATAATTGATAAAAATGTACAAAAATATTCAAATCAGAAATGCTTTAGAATGTGTACCACGAAGTCAATACTTCTCAGTGAGTAGGGAAGGTAAAAGACTTCCTCAATGAAAAAAAGCAAGAGAAAGTTCGGATAAAAAAAAAAACTGTTAAAGAAATTGCTGAAGTCAACATTGATTTGTTTTAGACAAGGATATTGCAGCCATCACTTAAAGTTTGGTGGCACATTCTTTAGTAGGTCCTTAAGGCAATATATTTAAGCTAATTTACAATTTGATTTGATGTTAACTTTTAAACATCACCTCAAAATAATGCCCTCACAGTAGCCTTTTCAAAATGTATTCAGATGTTCCATAAAAAATAATGGTGGCTTTATTATAGCAGTGCTGAGCAGTACCACTATAGTTAAGGGTCTACCAGGTTTCCATTATGAACACTTATTTCTGAGTTTACCATAAAAGATCATATCATTAACCAGTTGGGTAGTGCACAAAAAAGCAGTTTATCAGTTGCTGGTGCTTTTTTTGTACTACTAGATATCAAAATTTTTCCATTATATCCTCAAAATCCAACTTCTATAAAGTAAATCAAATCACCTCATGACTTACACTTCAGAATAAAGTAGAGACACCTGCAGTTATCAGTAAATTGCCACCTTTAATCCATCCTGCAGTGCCCTATGAAAGGGTCACAGACAGACAGTTATGACTGTATGAAAATATGATTCTTGATACAGAATCAAAAGTTATTTTCAATTTCCTTTGCTTTTATAAAGTCCACAATAACAATACTTAAATGCACTTTTTTTTTTCCTGTGATAGAATTAAAACCCAGTGTTATTTCAACTGAACTTAAAATAGAGTCCCTGGTCTGAATTAGACTTTAAATCATACTGTAAACATATTTGGTATAATTTATTGATCATCGTCCAGTTGCTCCAAAAGGGTCCTTCTGCGCTTTTCCAATTCCCCTTCACTCAGTTCACTGCCAGAAGTATCCCAATTACCCTGAAAAACAACAATGAATACAATTGTGTCAGTACTCAAAAGGGTAAGTAATAGTGAACCTTTGAAAAAGAATACAAAATCTACATGGATTCTCTTCCACAAAAACTAAGGCATCACAGACTGATTAAAGACTGATTTCTTTCCCAAAAGCCTACTAATGAATTAACCAAATACTCCCTGGTTACTTGAGTAAGTAACCAGGGGAGACAGTTCTCTCAGAACGGAACTCTTCTAAGATGTTTACTTTCAGTTTAATATGTAGATCAGGGAGAACAGTACATATCCATTTCTTTTCCTTCCTTCTACATAACTGAATATGAAACATTTCCATTTATTGAAAGCTGAGTGTTCATTTCCTAAGTATTCTTCATTAATTTTTCAGAATCTAGGTTATCCTGTGCTTTATACTAAAGTATTATCTTTTCAGCATTATTATATTGTACCCAGAGTTATTAGGACAAGTGAGGCTGGAAAAACTTTAAAAACAACAAAAACCACACAAAACATTTTGAGAAGGAACTCAACTCTTCAAAAGTAGAGTGTTCACCTATATTTTCCATCACCCTTCAGGGATCCCATTTAATCTAATGTAAGGACACTTAAGTCACCAAGTAGGTACAGAGGAAATAATCATTCCTCCCCAAAGATGTACATCAGATTCTTCAGTGCGGTTTGAAAACAAATACCCCTCCACCCTATTCCCACCGAAGGAGAAAATGCTAAGGGAGGACGAGGACTTACCTACACAGCTTAAACTCTCAGTTGGTAGCTCAGAGGCATTATACTTGCTAAGCCCACAGAATTTGTGGCATGAACAGCAAGGTGAAGAAGGCTTGTATTATATGCTCTGCCACACACATACATATGGGGGAAACCAAGGACTGACTATGCAATTCGATATTAAAACACTAGATTTGGCTTATAAAATCCCCCTTTTGCCCTCACCTTGTCCCTCCCAATGATTATTTCTAAAAGCTGTTGGAAAACTACCTGCTGAAACAGGATTTACAACGATGCCATATCGAGGGAAGACCCAATTTGAGTTTCATCTGTTAAATCTTATATTCTTAAATTAGGCAGAAAACATCCATTGGCATTTCTTAATGAGAATGTACAAAGCTAGAACAACATAGTCTTTCTTAGTGGGTTAAACAACAGTGACAGAATGCCATGTTATTTTTTTAATGAATATGAAATTTAGGATGCTTAAATTTGGTCACACATGATGACATACGTTAGAAAACTGCTTTGTGTGAAAAGCAGCTAACTGGTAGATACAAGGAGGAAGAATTCTAGATACTTACAGAATCCTTTCCAGTCTTTTTCTTAGGTGATTTGTGTTTTGATTCTGATCTTTGTCTAGTTCTGTCTTTTTCGCCTTCCCGGTCTTTGTCTTTTTATCCTTTTCTCTTTCAGCATCTGAGTCTGGAGAGTCCTTTGTAAATAAAAGACAATGTTAAAATGGTTACTTTATTAAAATGCTATTAGGAAAAAAACCCTTACATTGGTAATATTTAAGAACACCCACATTTAACATGGTATTTATGTATTTAGCAATACATGAACCATGAACTTCCAGATGTTCAAACTGGTTTTAAAAAGGCAGAGGAACCAGAGATCCAAACTGCCAACATCTGCTGGATCATGGAAAAAGCAAGAGTTGCAGAAAAACATCTATTTCTACTTTACTGACTATTCCAAAGCCTTTGACTGTGTCGATCACAATAAACTGTGGAAAATTCTCAAAGAGATGGGAATACCAGACCACCTGACCTGCCTCTTGAGAAACCTGTATGCAGGTCAGGAAGCAACAGTTAGAACTGGACATGGAACAACAGACTGGTTCCAAATAGGAAAAGGGAGTATGTCAAGGCTGTATATTGTCACCCTGCTTATTTAACTTCTATGCAGAGTACATCATGAGAAACGCTGGGCTGGAAGAAGCACAAGCTGGAATCAAGACTGCCATACCAATAACCTCAGATATGCAGATAACACCACCCTTAGGGCAGAAGAGTAAAGAGGAACTAAAAAGGCTCTTGATGAAAGTCAAAGAGGAGAGTGAAAAAGTTGACTTAAAGCTCAACATTCAGAAAACTAAGATCATGTCATCTGGTCCCATAACCTCATGGGAAATAGATGGGGAAACAGTGTCAGACTTTATTTTCTTGGGCTCCAAAATCACTGCAGATGGTGATCACAGCAATGAAATTAAAAGACACTTACTCCTTGGAAGAAAAGTTATGACCAACCTAGTTAGCATATTCAAAAGCAGAGACATTACTTTGCCAATAAAGGTCCATCTAGTCAAGGCTATGGTTTTTCCTGTGGTCATGGATGGATGTGAGAGTTGGACTGTGAAGAAGGCTGAGTGCCGAAGAATTGATGCTTTTGAACTGTGGTGTTGGAGAAGACTCTTCAGAGTCCCATGGACTGCAAGGAGATCGGCCTTGGGATTTCTTTGGAGGGAATGATGCTAAAGCTGAAACTCTAGTACTTTGGCTACCTCATGTGAAGAGCTGACTCACTGGAAAAGACTCTGATGCTGGGAGGGATTGGGGGCAGGAGGCGAAAGGGACGACAGAGGATGAGATGGCTGGATGGCATCACTGACTCGATGGACATGAGTCTGAGTGAACTCCAGGAGCTGGTGACAGACAGGGAGGCCTGGCGTGCTGCGATTCATGGGGTCACAGAGTTGGACACGACTGAGCGACTGAACTGAACTGAACTGAGAGTGGTGAAATCTGAATTGATAACCTCAAGAAATCTAAAACATTCCAAAGATTCATGGCAGCAAACTGGTCTTTCCTACGGGAAAGATGACAGTCTGATAGGGCAAATTATCACTAAAAATGGGTCACTAAATTAGGTGTACTTTCATCCCTAAGATTAGGTGTATCTTGATGTGTACCTAAGACCAAGAACTGAGCATAGAAGAGAAAGTTGTTTAAACTTGTCGTTTTCAACAACAGCTATCACACACACACACACACTTGGGTCTTTCTCTAAGATTACTAAAAAAAACCAAAGTGGGAATCCTAACGCTGTTTACTACTTCTTTCAAGTTCAACAAAGAATTTTATTGCAAGATTAAGGTGAACCACAACTATGAAACTCTTGAGCTCAGGTGCTCACCTGAACTCTGTATAGGACCAAGCAGAAATGTCTACTGCCACTGAGAAAGCTAAGGGCAAAAGCTTAGGTGCAGTATAAAAATCAAGAGTTTGCTTACTGATTTATGTCTTCTCTTCTTGCTTTTCTTCTTATGTTTTTTTGACTTCTTATAACTTCTCTCTAAGCAGCATGAAAAGAAAAGTGTCAGAATTTGAGGACATCCAAATGCCAACGACTTTAATCAAGTTAAAAGATATGTTTACCAGATTCAGCACTAGAAGAATGTTCTGAAGCAGAACGAGACTCTGATCGCTGTCTTTTTTTCTTTGAATGGCTGTCATCATCATCTGAATCTGACCCCTACACAACATAAATAATGTTATTCATAATGAAGCTAACATACTTCAATATACTTATGGTACCATTTTAAATAAACTTCCTTACTGATCGAGAGCGGGAGCGCTTTCTGTGATGTTTTTAGATTTCTTAGAATGCTTCTTGTTTTTTGAATGATGATGTTGACATTCATGCTACAGGGGCAAAAGAAAAAAATTACAAAAGCTCACACTTTAGATAACAGATCACAGAGAATTTTTAATAGTTTTGCAAGTTAAGTTCTTTTTAGAGTAAAAACAACATTCATTTTGCATTTTTAGGATGTACTCCCCAACTTGAAACTGTGCAAAGAGTTACTATCACTTCCTATACGCACTTATTTCACATCTAAACACAGGTGTAAAAGTATTAATAAAATACTTTTTACAGCAATGAGAATGGTTTGGGTACAGTGGGGACAACCAATACCCTCTATAAAGGTATATGTCTTCAGAATAGTCATACTACTTTCAAAAACAATGAAATATAATTACATTTTATTTATCTGATGAACGTGGCTTTTGTCAGTGAGCTAAGTTCACCACTGAAAGAAATAAAGAATTATCCCAGAGCCATCTGTAAAGGAGGTTAGTCTCAGAAATTGAACATAAAATCTACTTTCTTTTCAAGGAGCAAACTTAAGATATCCAAAGGCAATCTAACTACACATGAAATAAAAAAAGGAAATGTTCTATGGATTTTAACTCTTTTACTAGAACAATGATCAGGCTAGAAGGAGAGGGGAAATGCTGCAGTAAAAGTCCCCTACTCCCAAACCAAGGACTCTCACTTTTTATGTCACTAATTGTTAACTCTTCTTCCTTTTCTACCTCAAGGCCCGTTTTGAGGTCCAAATCCTTTTCTGGTATGATCAGCTCTTCCCTATGTGGTCATCAGCTCCATTTATGACCTCATCACTTTACCAGCACAGACCATGAAAGAAATCTTGCTGTGGACATTCCTGAATTGGGGGAAAATATTAACACACTACACTACAGCAAAGGTTATCAAAATTAAATGTACATTCCAGTGCTTAAGAATCTTGTGACAATAATAATTCTGATACATTTCTGCTAATGGGGCCTGACGTTCTGTATTTTTAACAAGTGTATAGATAATGCAGATGCTGCTGATCTGAGTAGAAAAGCTCTATAGGCCAATAGCACTAGATCTAAAGGCAGCTGAGAGACAACATATGGTACATGTGGGGCATGTTAACAGAGCAAATTGTCGTCAACACTGGTACTTATCAAGGACAATAAATCCAAAGAAATCATCAACAATTAAGTTACCTGCTATTCCCAAAGACCATGAACATTACAAATTTAAGTATATGCTAACTTCACTCTGCTGTGAAGTATAAGTTTGTCCAAAACTGATGGCAAAGCATATTTGGTAAAAGCACTGGCCCTAGAGTCAAAAGCCTACGATGGAATCCCTTCACAGCAAATTACTTTTCCTCTTGGGCTGTCTGCTCATCTGTAACTTCACAGGGTTGCTGTGAGGATTACATTTGTATATGTAATATTTGTAAAACATAACATGGGCACCAAATAATAATAATTATTGGTCAATTTAGCATGTCTACTATCTATAAGTTACTATCTGAAATCTTCATCAAAATACCCTTAATTCAGCTAGTGGAATAATTTGCAATTTTATCATTACTTGTTTTAGCAAAAACTTACTGTTTTTCAGAACATCCCTGAGATTCTAACACCTTTAATGTAGTACAATATTTGAAATATGCTTAAAACCTTTTTCTATCTGCTTTACAGATTCTAAATTCTTTACAGGTTTATTAATCATTCCATGTGACTCCTAAATTGATGACTTTCTGTAACACTGTATACATATGAAACATATGAACTGTTTTCACTGAAAAGATCTTTACTTTCTCATGCAAGCCTAGTGTGTTTCATTTAAAAGCAGTTTCTATAGAATAAACCATTCCCTAATCATCCCAGATAGTTCCAAGATAGTTAAGTACATTTGTATAAAAGTAGTATAATTTAGGAAAAACACTTTGATCATTCTAAATTCTTCGATTAAAAAAAAAGGTTTTACATTTAATGTATCAGCCAATTATGATAAAACTAAAATTACCTCAAGCACATGCATAAAATCTTTAAATATTCGTTTTCTTTCAGATTCTAGAGTTATATCCTCAAATGCTGGCTCTTTCACAAATCTCTCCCGGATCTGAAAAATTCAGATATGCAGTAAAAATATGAAAACTGAGAAAAATATTCCAATATGACTAAAAAAACAGCAAGTGAAAACTGACAGCCCAGCCCCCTTTGTCTTTATTTCTATTCCTCCAGTATTCCTAAATGCCATCACAGCTGAGTTCACAATCTTCAAATAACTTCAGTTTATCTCTGTAGCTATGAGAAAGAAAGATTTTTATTTTCAACTGTGAAGGAAAAAATCTGTAAGTATACATACATCTTCCCAGACAGCATCCAATTCTATTGGAGGAGTAGCTTGTTTCAACATACTCTTAAATGCAGATTCTTTTCGTTTCATCTTCCGAGCCTCCTCTTTTTCTCTTTCACGTTCACGGGCTTCTGCCTTTTCTAGTAACTTTTAGAAAACATATTTTTATATATATAGTACAATTTAACTTGTGTTAAATTCATTATTCTCCCCTCATCTATAAGGGTCAATTAATTTTAGCAAAGGAATTTACTATCACTCATCACCTAAGTATATTGTCTGTTACCTTGTTTGAAACCGTGTCCACTACCCTGTAAAATACTATTCCTATTCCCTTATTTCAGGAGTTTACATACAACTTAAGTAATCTTTAGTCAAATGTATTAAGAACTGTTTTATTAATCTAGTTGTTTATAACAGTAAGAATGATAACTTACACTATTGAAAGCCAGCTTAATATTTCCTGCATCTAATGTGGTTGATCTTTTAGTTGAACTGATTATTGCCACAAAGTCTTCAAAAGTAGTATTTACTTCAACTACAAATCCTTTATCCTAAAATACAGAAATCTTGTTAATATCAGTAACAAAAGAACATAGCATTATTTTAAAAAATATGCCTTGACTAAAAGTTTATATATATTTACCTTCAGAATGTCTTTTATTATCTTCTTTTCATCATGATAACGTGCTTTAAGATCCTCAACATAAAACTTGAAAAGGTCAAGTGCAGTTGATCCTAATGAAAAACTAAAGAAGTCAAAAGCTAGCTCTAATCAAAGAGCTGCAATTACTTTTGTTTATAAAACAAAAGAAAGCACACCCCATGCCCCAAACACAACCACCTCTCCCTGTGGCCCATTCCAACTATCATAACTACAATTTAGGAAAAAGAAGAATCTCACCCGGCTGACCAAGCATATTAGTGAATCTAATGTCAGAACTAATTGTTGGATACAATTCCATCCAAGATGACATAGAATGCAGTTGTCCATGTTCATGCAGTTCATCTAAAAATATCTGGGGGAAAGGGACAACAACAATGAACTCTTTACATATTCAAAAGCCATCTTTAAGGACTTTGGAAATATTGGTATAACATGAATAAAAATATATATTAAAATTAGCAATATAAAAAACTCTTCCACCTGTGTTATCACAAATGTGTTTAGGTGCAACTGATACTTGCCCTTTAATGAAAGTAAAATCTACTTTTACATAAACTATTTTGGACTTCAGACAAAAGGACTGCATTACTTTTAGACTTCAGTTTATGTGCCCCTTAAGACAGACCATCATTTCCAGTTTATAAATATGTATACAAATAAATTCAAAACACTGGGTATTATTACAAATAATGAGGCTAAAGAAGGTACATGCACTTTTACTGTAAAACGTACTTTTTGTTTTTGAACACAACACCTGATGTGTTCTGGAAGATTTATTTTTTATTTAATTTTCTAAGAGGAAGATATATTAATTTTATTAAAGCAATACACAGAGTTTAGGGAACTAGAACTTAACCTCCATGTCTGATTTTAAAACCTCTTTCTTTTTTCCATATTACTGTTATAATAAACAAATTTTTATAAGGCTCACTTTATTATTTTTACTATTTGCTTACTTTCAGGGCAACATATTGACTTCAATAGTATGCAATTTTCACATTTGCTGCTTCCTGAAATCCTTAGAGAGTTTAATGTTATAAATGTCCCTAAACTATGGTACAAATTCCATTCCTAAAATTCCTATACCTGTACTGTTCAATACCAAAGTTGCTGGTCAAATGCAGCTGCTAAGTATCATGAAATATGACTCTGAATGAGATGTACTAGCAGTATATAACACACAATGATTCTGAAGGTTTAGTATCAAAATAAATATTGGTTGCATGTTAAAATGAAAATATTTTAGGTATACTGGGTTAAATAAGAGGTTACTAAAATTAATATTAGTTAAATTAATAAGAAATTACAATCATGTATGTGGCACACACATTTTTATTGAATAGCACTGCCCTGAATGATACCAGGCATACAGCCCCACTTCTCTCCAAGTGGGAGTAAGTATGTCGATTCAGTCTCTATCCAAAATTCTTTCAAAATTTCTATCCTTTCATCCTTACCCTTCAACATAAATGGGAGCTTAACAACACCCCTGCTATGTGATCACTAAGTGATCACACTTCTCCCTCTGTGGAATCCTTAAAATAGCTTGGAAACCGTCTTCAAAGATGTTCTCTAGGATCTTAAGAATCTACTCTATCGTATCTGCTTTGCTAGTAGTTCTGTTTTACTTCTTGGCTGCTAAGATCTGATAAGTAACAGAATTTTCACACTGAATTACTTCAGTAATGATGGAGTAGGAAATGGCAACTCAACCTAGTATTCTTGCCTGGGAAATATGATGGTTAGAGAAGCCTGGTGGGCTACAGTCCACAGGGTTGCAAGTTAGACACGACTTAGAAACTAAACTAACACCACCACCACCACTGTTGCAATAGTCAATCTAACTTGAGTGATAATTAGAAATCACTTGAGATTCTTTTTAAAATATGAATTAAAATAAAGATATTTATAATTTACTTTTTAAAGATCACCAGTTAACTCTGATGTGGATTCAGGTTTGAAAACCATTATGTTAAAACTGTATGGCTTTTATTCTCCTTTATTGAGTTGGCCGAAAAGTTTCTTCAGGTTCTCTCCTACGATACTATGAAAACCTCAAACAAACTTTGTGGCTAACCCAGTATTTACTAACCCCATCTTGGGAAGGATGGGGACAAGATGGAAAGCAAGCTGCTTCAAAGATGGCTCAGGCTGGTTTTCAGGAAGCAGGAAATCTGAAAATTGTAGAGTACTGAAGTCAATATGTTTCCCTGAAATCAGGTAGGCAAATCGTAAAAATAATAAAGTGCGCCTAAAAAAATTTGTGTTTAAGTTATAATAGTAACATGGAAAAAAGAATAGGTTTTCAAATCAGACATGAGGGTTAAGTCCTAGTTCTCCAAACTCTGAATGTATTGCTTTAGTAAAATTACGTATCTTCCTCTTACAAAATTAAAAAAAAAAAAAATCCTGCAGAACACATTATGTTTAGAGAAGGTGGCTCCCAATGCTGGCACTAATGACTTCTTGGAGCTTGTAAACTTTTGGAGGAACAATGAAGGATGGGAATCCTGTACATTGGAAGATGTTTATCAATACCTCTGGCCTCTATCCAATTAGATATTAGTAGTAACTTATCAACAGATCATGACCATCAATAAAATCAACTAGTTCAACACCACTCACTACCTCAGTCCAACTCAATAATCTCTTTTCCCTCATCTCCTTCCTTCCTTTTGGTCTCCTTATATATTGTCCATGATAAAACTACTCATATATACTTGAATAAACCTTCAAAGATTTTACTTAGCAATAGAATACCTCCATCTTTGAATTCTTTCTTCATTCCTTCCATCTTGACTGGTCTCTCTTACCAAAGAAAAGGTAGTCTTAAACCCTGAACTATCTAATCAAAACATCAGACAAATGTCTAATTTTGCCTCTACCTTTAATCTGGGCTTAAGCCTAAAATATAGCTTTGTATCAGGTTAGTATGTGTCTGGCATGGTTTCTGATTACTATTGATATAATTGGACAGAGGAGCCTGGCAGGCTACAGTCCTTGGGGGACATGACTTGGTGACTGAACACAAGCACACACACAAGCAAAAGCATGTTCTATTGGTTCTGTGACAGACATTCAGCAGTAATCTTCCTCTGCTGCTCTGCTTCCTTTAAAAGGTCTATGTACAACTTGAAAGAGACCTACTGAATCAGTTTCTGAGGGTGAGGCTCAACAACCCCTGCTTTTAACAATACTCCAAATGATCCTTTGGGAAACTACTAAGATAAAAGAAAACCATCAAGAGAAGTAAATGTTATATTCTTATGGAATGAAGACTGCAATAATGCTATTGGCTGTAGCATTTAAGGTGATTGGTGATCTTTGGCACCACGGGGAGTTGCACATCCTAATACAGGATTTAATGAAAGAGATCCAGTAATTAAAACATGACATAGATTCAAAATAAGGCTATACAAAGAACCTGTAATTTTAGCTCCTCTGTATAGTGTTTAAGAATTATGGCCCATCCTCAAAGGCATACCACAGCATTTCCTACAGTTCTTTAAAGACCTAAAAATGAATCAGTACCACTGACTCATCACACATTTTATTTTCAGTCCTCCCTTATGCTATTGATTCCTCTTTCCTGAGTGAAACCATACCTATCAGTGTTCGCTTTAAATACCAAATCTGCTATAGCCTTCTGTGTTCTTCTTGCCTAGAATGGCTATTCTCCTTAAGTGGATTCATAACTAACTGTATAATTTAAGAATTAAATGTCTATGGATCCTCTGCAAAGCCCAAGTTAATGATCTGAGACCAGGATTCTCAAAATTGCTTTTATCACTGTAAAAGGTCATCAACCACATTACAAAATTAAGCTGAAAAACAGAGCTTTTAAAATTACCTGAAAAGATTCTCTATTTTTACGCTGTCGTCTCCTTTCACGAAGCAAACTCTTTTGTTTTTCTTCTTCTTCTTCCTTCTCTAAAGCCCGGATGTGTTCCTCAAAGCAAATTAATGCATCTTCTTTATCCATATCTAGAATTTTTATCAGTTATAAAAATTAAAACATCAAACATCAGTAAAGAAAGAGGTTTATTCACATTAACTCCCTACAAAATTCAAATTCACTTTATCAGAATATTTGTATTTAAACTCAAATATAACTTTTAATTATCTAAATAGGAAATGTTTCTGGAAAACTTTTTATTTATATAATTATTTCTTGATCTTTTATTTATGGCCTTGTGCACAGCTTTCAGGATCTTAGTCTTGAGAAATGAAGTATTTCTGGCCATATTAGTAAACAAGGATTTAACAGTCATCGGCAATTGCACCCTCCAATGCAGGCCCTAAGGGCACTCAGGAAAGAGAAGAGCACCTGTAATCTGGCAGCCATCAGGCTGCAACCACTCCCTAAACTGAGTCCCATGGAAGCTCAGGATGTGGGATAAAAACACAGGATACTGGCCCCAGAGAGCTGAGATGCCTGAGTCCTATGGAAGCTCAGGATGTGGGATAAAAACACAGGATACTGGCCCCAGAGAGCTGAGATGCGTATTAAAGGAATGATTTCAGTGAACCCAGACTCTTGCACATTCCCAAGCACAGAAAAGTGCTAAACTCCTAAATTCCTTGAGGTATCCAGCTTCCTTTAATTAACAATCATTTTCTGACTTTCAGACTACCTGGCCTTGTTATAAAACTTCTATATATCCTGGCTCCTCCTCTCGCCTCCTCAGAGCAGTCTTCTCATGGTTACTTGAGATGCCCAAGCCTACTGGGCTTGAAATCCTAAAAATTTCCACCAAATAAAACATAACTCTCAATATCTAGGTGGTCACTATTTTTTAAGTCTACAGCTCCCTGATTCAGAGATCATACCCACAGTCCCTGCAGTGGAAGAGCAGAGTCCTAACCACTTAACTGTCAGGGAAATTCCACATGGAAAATTTCAAAAGACTTCATTAAAACATACTCTGAATTCAAGGATGAAACCGAGATAATACATGCAACACAAATAATGAAAATAGAATTGTTGTGATAACTTGGTTAGCAATATCAGAATTACCCAAAGAGCTTTTGAAGTATAAAATTCTATGACTTCCCTCAAACCTACTGAAGTATGGTATTCAAAAGGGTAATCAAGAAAGCTGTAATTTAATAAGCAATTAGGTAGGTCAAAAATAAGACAGAACTTAGGGACGCTTACTACAAGAAAATGCTAATACATATTTTTTTTTGCCTTTTGCAAATCTTTATAAAGCCATTATTACCTCAGGAGCACAGTATGATAAATCTGGTCACTAATTTAGTTCCCATTAAATCACAAATAAATAGCAAGGCAAAATTTCAGGTTTGTCCTAATAAATATATTTCAGTTAAAGTTGATAAAGCTAACCTCAGATTTTGGGGGAAAATATTTGGTATTGAATCACAAAACTCAGAAAGAAATATCCTATCTTTAAACAAACAAAACAACTTTTCAGGAAGGGACAAACAATTATGCAAAGTTCAGTTAGTGCTTTCATTTAAAAAAATAAAAAAGTGACCAATTATTTTCCCTGCTTGACAACTGTTTAAAAAGTATTCCTTCCACTTAGTTGTAATTCTTACTCTGTAATTCCTCATCTTCTGCAAAAGTTGGATTATCCATCAGATACTGCTGGGCTTCAGACCAAGTAGTAGAATATGTCACATTAGCCATGTTGTCAAGTATGTTTTTCAAGGCTTCCCAATTCCTCTTTCGCAACTGCTTTGCTTGCTCCTAAGTAAAAAATATGAATATATGTTTTAATGTTCAAATAAAGCATAACGTATGAAATGCAATCAATGAAGGCTTCTTCATATTCTGATGTCCAAATTTCAATGCTACCCATCTACTTTAAATATCAACACTCTTTACCTTTTCAGTACTCTTGCCTAACTGCTTCTCTCTTACCTTCAATTTTTTTTAACTTCTCTTCTAAGACTAACCTGGAATTCCCTCTCCACCTCACAAAATCTCTCCTCCCACAACTATGTATTGTAGACACTGTCCAAACAAAAGTTACTGCAGACAAATCACAAAACAGGTAAATGATAATGTGTTCAACCACTTTTTCAGTGATGTTCAAATTTTTGTTAATGATACTTACATTTCTATAAGTCTCCTGGAAGACTGGATAACATATAACTTAGTGAATAATAAAACAGACATGATCAAAACTAAATATATTTGTAGGACAGTATTTCAAAAACACTACCTTACAAATACATTTTAACAATTACACATTACTGTTGTTCTTTTAAAATGATCATAAATTAATGCCTTGTAAGGAAAAATACTGAGTATTTTCTAAACTCAAACAAGCTAAAAAAAAAAAAAAAGCATTTTCTAAGTGGGCATAAGACAGGCAATTAATGACAATCTAGGTTATTAGCTACTTCAGTAGTTGTGGCAAATACTTAGTTGCCCTGTGGCATGTGAGGTCTTCCCTAACAGGCACTGAATGCATGTCCCCTCCATTGGCTGGTGGATTCTTAACCACTGAACCACCAGGAAAATCCAAGAGCTATCTATTTTTTAACTTAACTTCTAATAAACAGATCTAGAGCACCATATATAGTAGATAAACCAACAAGAATGGACATGTTATAAAGTAACTCCTAAACAAGAAACATGTTGTTTAATCTATACTGTTAACAGTGTAATAATACCTTTTCTTTTTTGAAAGAAAGAATAAAACATCTTCATAGATTTCAAGACGATCACGTTCTGATATTGCATTCCAGACTTCCATCTCTCCGAACATTTGCTCTGCTTTTCTGTTTGTTAAAAAGACTAAATGTTTCTGTATCATACCATAAAAAGTAATTTAAAACCATTTAAATTTTATTCTAAACTTAACACTACCAGATGAACACTCTTCCACTCTTAAGTTCATAATGGTATTATAGAGGAAAACTTTTTGGAAATTAAGAAAAAACAAGACAGGTTAAGTCTTGATTTCTCCTTAGAGACAGTGTGGACAAGTGAGCAATGTTTTGCAGATAGGACTACCTCTATTTCTTAAGGCAGCGACAGAGACTACCAAACCACCCATGGAACTAAATTAGACTTTAGCAAACTCTAAGAAATTTAGTTAACAGATAAAATAAGACTACTTAAAGAAATGAAGAGTTCTTCAGTAAGGCTTCTCCAGAAGAATGAGGAAAATAAGAAAAATATACAGAGAATGAACTCAGTACCTTGTTGCAAAGATTGTTAATACTGAATACTCACAATCTTAAATAATAAAGCACTCAAAAATGAAGAATGCTAGGTAAATGTAAATTTTCAAAAATGCCACACGTAATAAAAATGGCCCATTTCTATTCCACAAATACAGAAATAATTGAACTCATATTAAGGAGAAAGGAGTCAACATTTCATCATTAAATAAGTCTTTCTCCTTTTTTGTTGTAGTCCCTAATTAATAACTAAGTCCTATGAATTCCACATTTAGCTATTGATTTATCTTTTATTTTATGAAGCTACCATATTCACAATCACTTAAGCTTTATTTAATGAGCATCTACTCTGATTAGTTACGGTACCTAGCAAAAAGTCTAACATGGAAACAGTATACAATAAACATACAACATAATCAGCAAAAATCTTACTTGTATCTAGTTGTAGAAGTCATTTTCTCATGATTTTCAAGAAAACGCTGAAAGGATTCCTTAGCCTCTTTGTATTTGGATCTTGCTTCTTCTTTTTCTTCTTTCTCTGTTTGGACTTTATAAGCATTAAAGGCCTGCTTTTTTTCACTCAACTTTGCTAAAGCACTAAACAAACAAAAAAAAATCATGTAAGAGTAAATGAAGATGATCAAATATTAGTGTCTTGAAAAATAATAAATTTCATTCACAAATTAAGAAAATTTCAATAAGTTACTCAACACAGAAAATAATTTCTACTTTAAAAATTAATTCTAATATCTATAAAAGGGTGCCCACATTGTGTGACAAACCTTTTTAAGTTTTGGTTCTTATCAGACATAAAGCAACTCTATTATTGGTATCCAAAATAACAAGAAGATCAATGGGAATAAAAAGTTACATTATTTGACACAATTTAAATTTTCTAGGCTTGCTTTACTCCAAGTAAAAAGTAAACAAAAAACCAAAGTATTACCTATATCGTGGATCATTAATAATCATTTTCATAGCTTGCTCCCATGAAGCATTAGATGGTACACGCTGAAAATCATTTAATGAAAAGTTAAAATTTCACACAAAACAGTAAGTCATACAACAGAGAACAAAGTATAATACTCACTGCAAACATCAAGCACTTCCTTTTGCAGGAATTTTAACAAAAAAGTCTAAAAGATAATTTATTGACACAAGGCAAATGTGTGTAACAGTCTATAGATTAAAAAGAAAACTTAAAACTGAAATTTAAACAGATCATTAAACAGTACATTAATACTTTCTTAAGACTACTGATTAGAAGACAGAAAACTTTTATGAATAAAAAAGCTTTAAAGACTGAAGTGGAATGTGCTATGCAGTATCTTATACATTTTTTTGGTTGGAAGTTTTAAAAACAAGTTAAAAAAACTTAGTAAATTTTCAGTCAAAGCTATTTATAGGATTAGTATTTTTAATAAAAGCATCAAGGTAGTAACTGCATTAAAGCATAATTTCATTTATTAGATACTATATATCATATAAAAATCTACAATATAAATACCTTTTCTTTTAATAATTCTTTAAATGCTTGCTTGGCCTCCTCTTTCGTATTCCAAGTATATGTTTTTTTGCTGGTTGGCTTTCTTCCTCTTCTTTTTGGGAGTAAAACTAAAGAAAGATTCATACATGGTATTTATAATTTAAATAAACACTTGCTTTACTTCGGAAAATAATGTTTTAATTATTCTTTGATGTTTAGGCAAAATTTGACAATTTTAGAATAAACTCATCTATAAGGGACACAAATGCTAGTATATATTTAATGGAACATAAACACTAGTATATATTTTCTCTAACATTCAGTTATTAAGACCTTGCACAAAGGCCAAAATAAACACTTACACTATAACACTATTTTCACTATTTATACTTTCTAATGGCTTATAAAACTTACTCAATGCTCTCATTTTTGTGTCTTAGTAACAGGCTTTGGGCAAGTGCATAAAATAAGATGTAGAAATCAATCTAAATAGAGGTTGGCAAACTATGACCCCGAGGTCAAATCCAGCTTGCTGCCAATTTCTTTAAATACAGCTTTATCAGAACATGACCCTGCTCAAGATTTGCATATTGATTATGGCTGACTAGGTACTGCCTCAGCAGAACTGAGTCACTTTGACACACTATATGACCCACAAAACCAAGTATTTACTCTTTGAAGGTTTATGAAAAAGTCTGCCAAACAGTGATCTCAAACAGAAAAGAATTACACAAGAATTATCAACTATACTTGGTTAAGCCATCTTTAAGAAAAGTTGTATAATCTTAACATTTCTTCCTTTACAGAAGAGAATGCTGGGAAAAAACACATCAGGAGGAAAAAAAACAAAACACCCACCTCAATCCCCAATAGTTAAGCTGAATGTATAGGGGAAGATTATGGAGTACACACTAACAAAACATACAATTAACTCACACCCTCTGAATCAAACCCAAAATACAATTAACTCATTCCATATTAGTTTGGAATACTTAAAATTATCAAAATATTGGAAACAACATGGTCAAAAATTACCAGCTGTAAAATGATCTATGAATAATTGAAATCAAGTTTAATGACTCAAGCACTATAAGGAAACAGAAAAAAGGAAGCAGAAAACAACTGATAGTTAAAAATGTGAAAAATTATTGTGAAAAAACAGGATAAGTGCAAAAAGATGTAAAAGAATATTACTCTAAAAGGCCTAAATGTCTACTAGTAGATTACTTAATGTTCATATAAATGTATGTAATCATTCAACATGATGGGATATGGATCTCTAATGATGTGGATGTCTGATATATTTTAAAAATTAAACATATGCATATATTTTAAATGCACAGAAAAAAAGCAGAAAGAATAAAAATTTTAACTCTTTTATGCCTTCAAATATACTATATAGACATATTTTTAAAGCTTCTAAACATAAGAAAAAAATTTACAAAGCTATTTTCACTTTGGAAAATGCAAATTAAAAATTAAAAAAGTTTATGAAAAGTGGAAGGGAGATGAAAGCAATATACTTAAATATTAAGATGGGTGATCATGTTTGGATCTTGATATCATAGTTAATATTTTACATGTGGTAACTTTCAAGTCAAGAAGCATAGCTCAAGGTTACTTTTTATAGCTACAGAAAGCACAGCCATATGAAATTAGAAACCGTAAACTTAAGAGATGCAGCTCTGTGGCTTTATTAAAAAGCTGTACCAATTTAATCCTACTAACAGTTTTCCTATACATTGTTAAGTGTTATCTTGATTTTTCCATATTTGTTCAGTATCAACTTATAGCAACTTCCCTGCAGTGCTGTGCTAAGCTAAAACTCAGACTTAAATAGACTCACCCCATCACCAGCACTGCTTTCTAAGCTTAAGTGGAATAGTTTTGCAACACTTTTGAGAGCATGATCCCACAAAAGTAAATCTCAAAAACTGTTATCTAAAGATGTGTGTTTTGATTCTCAATTTTTAAACATGTAATGACCATTGACTAAATCAGCAATTTCTTGTATCAATGATGTCTGCGACTGATTTGCAGAAAACAAGTTACTAGACTTACTCAGCTACAGTTTCCTGCTTAGATGTTTCTTCTCCAGTATTACTAGACACTTCACTTTGATCCTGAACAGAAGGGGTACTAGTAAGTTGTGCTTGTTCTTCAGTAGAAATTGTTACTGTACTTTCATTATCTACAACAGTAGCAACAATCGAAGTAACCTCAGGCTCAGGAACAACTGGAACAGTTCCACTGACAGTACTAGAGGCAGAAGTGGAAGCACTGGCATTGGCTGCAGCAGCAGCTGCTGCTGCTGCGGCTGCTGCTGCAACAACAGCAGCTGCTGCTTCTGCAGCAGCCATGGTGCTCATTGTGGTTGGAATTTCTGTTGTAGGAACTGGGGCTGCTGATGTTGTGGTGCACTCTTCTTGTTTACTATATATTTAAAAAAGAGAAAACTGGTCAGTTCGATACAAGTAATTGCAAGCACAAATAAAGTCTGTTTTAAATTATTATAAAATCAAACGAATAAGAGAAACTAAAGGGAAAAAGGGCAGTATTGCCAAACTATTAAGCCATCTAAAAAGATTAAAACCACAGTATGAAACAATTACTTCAATTTGGCAAACATTTGTGATAACATATAATGCACTGATGCAACAATCTGCCATTTCCAAAACCAATAATCATTTTCATTTACAAAATGTCCTATCAGATGGTATTATGCCTTAAAATTTGATTTATTTTTTTATTTATTTCACCCACTGAAAGGAAAATCTGGGTAAAGGAAGAGATAGATAAAATATTTCATCTGTTCTCAAATTAACCAAAATCAAATTTCGGACATTTCTGTAATGGTCTTAATTTGGTAAGGATGTAGTCCAAATTCAAATAACTGTCTGGGAGCATCATGTGTGTATCCTGAGTACATCTCTTCCCCTGTCCCAAATCCTCCAAAGATATCAAACTATCAGGTCTACCATGTTAAATACTATTTATACAGACAATTAAAACAAGGATGTTATAGGAGGATGCTATAAATTTATAAATAGGTACTGATGTCCAAAATTGCTTACCTGCTTTCTTCAGCTTTGATCATTGCTATTAAAGAGAAAAAAAGAAGTTATAAACACTACATAGTTTTTAAATACAATCACTGAAAACAACTTTAAAAGGAGATTAAAAGTTCCATACAGTAAGATTTAATTTATCAGCCTTAAAAAAAAAAAAAAAAACACCACTACATTTACAGTGCAAGTGCTCTATAAATTCCAGGACAGAAATTAAAGAATAAAAACAAATTTTAAATTAACAGCAGGTTTTAGGAGAGCTTCTTCCCACAATGCTACCTTCTCAAAGGCTGCTGGCTACTGCAAAAACACTCTCAAAGTATCTGCGTAATTCTGAAATAAAACAACATTTTCCTCAGGGATAAAACCATTTGCTTTTCTTTAAGATACTAAATTCAAAATGGGATTGAATGTATGTTATGAAATTCCAGCACATATATACGAGCATTGACAGGTAGATAGATAGTTATGCACACCAACTATTTGTAGTAGGGTTATATCAGAAATGAGCTTGATGTTCCTTACATGAATCAAGTGGAAATCTACCTATCTACAATAGTATTATTAGCCAATGCTAGTATAGAAATATAAATTAAGCTTTAAAGATCTTCACTCAGTATTTCAGATTTCAATCTAGTTAAAGTAAATTTTTCTTTACAGGTAACACCGGTATCTCATTTATTCACATTATTAGGGAATGAGGTGCTCCATGTAAATGAAAATATAGGCTTAACTCCATCAAAGTATTTCTGAAACTTGTCCCCTTTGAAAGGAAATGTGTTTAGAATGGCTGACAAAACATACCGATGGTGTTATCACTACTAATTAAATTCTTCAGATAAAATGATCATCAAAATGAATGAGGTGACACAGGGCAAGTTAAATAGACATAAGATCACAGTGCCTTTAAGAAATGCTTATTCTCTTTCCTGTCAGATGTCATCTTATGTTTCAAACAGTCGCATTCTCCTACAATTTGTTTTTTCTAACCAGATATAGATTATGACACCAGATTCTATTAGAAGTCAGAGTAAAAATAAATTCTCAATTCCTACCCATAATCTATTTTAAGTCATAGGTTTTTATAGTAGGTAATATTCATAGATTTGCAGGAATGTTCTGAATAGTTGAGGATGCTAAAATATTCTCCTTCTGTGATGCGTGGCATTTTAATTCTCCCATAATAAACATAAAGGCTATTTTGCAATGTTGTGGTAAAATAAAATCAGCATTAAATGCAGAGTCTGACAGTATGTTAACAAAATTTAAACTGATAAAATAGTTCAAGGTTCTCTATTTGCTAAATGAGTTAAGTCACATATTCCATGTATGCACCAACACTCACAGCTGTCTTTAGAAATACTGTATATGATGTCTTTGTTCAATTATCGAATGATGCATATGATGTCTTTGTTCAATTATCGAATGATGCTTTTTTTTGTTTAAAAAAGTCCAAGTACAACGTTAAAAACTACAAGCTCATTTATAATATAACCCTTAAATGAAAGGAATTTTTGAATTAGAAATTTCTCACTGCAGATTTATCCACTTATGGTTAGTGAACATTAGTGACATACTCTAAAAATGTTAAATAATGACAGAAAATGAATTATCAAAGCAGCTCACCATGCAGGTTTGATTTTGTAATAAGACTTCCAGCAACAATGGTATTCTGGTATCCTAGTTTCAGTGGAATCAAATCAAATAAAAATCTATTTAAAATCTATAGAACTGAGATCTAGAGCAACAAGAAAATAAGAGCCCATAAAACTGTTACACCATTTAAAACGTTCTAATCACTTAATTAAAAAAATAAGGCCTTTGATTGAACAATCCTATTTATGAAGGACTGTGAATAACACACACATATAAAAAGGAACATTAAAAATTATTTTTCCCTATTTTACCTTCAAGATCTTCAAGTTCTTTAGGTTTGGCCCAGCGAGATTCTTTTGTTTGAGAATTGTAATAATAAGGCTTTCCAGAGTCAGACTTGTACTCCTTCCAAGGGCATTTAGATAAAAGTTGCTAAAGTGAAAAAAATAAAAAAACTTCAGATAGCAGTAATAGATTTAGTCTGTTTTCATCATTTACATCACTGATTTTACTAGGTATTATCAACCCATACAATTCTAAACCTTGCAAGATGGTGACAATATAAACAACCACTGCAGGATATTTACTAAATAAGAGATGCTAAGTTATTTGGATATACTATGTTTGTCTAAGGTAATGTATCTATTAAGGGGCAAAGACAGGATTCAAAAACAGATCTATCTGATTTTCAAATCCAGATTTGAATGCTCTTGCCATTTACAACTCACTACAGGTAATAATTACCATCCATTTTTTTTCCACAAATACTAATACAGATAGGAAAAACAAAATTTAAGAGAAAGCAAAATCTGATTTCGTCATGTTTAGATTTCAGTTTCACAAACAATTTATCTCAAACCTATGTGACTATATCATGTAAGGAAGAGTTTAAATATGATATACTTAAAACCTAACACACAGAACCTGTTATGGTGGTGGGATGAGAATTCTATTGAAAACAAATCTGATCAGTGTCTGGGGCAAATATCTATGGGATAAATAAAAATTTTATCATCTGCCAAATTCCCTTCCCAAGTATTGCTATACTATCATTATTGTGGTGGCATGAAAAACACTTTTTACCTCTTCAAATTCTTTATTAAGAACGGGCGAGGGAAGAAAAGATGCCAACTAGAAAAAACTTTCAAGTATAGCTTTGAAATGCCAGATTAACTCTCACTTAGGACACCAGAGTTCCTAATTTAAAAAATGGAACACTGCTTACTCACTTATTCCTTCAATCTTACTTTCATATTTGTATAGTTTGAATGGTAAAATTTACAACATAAAATGAAATAATACATACTCAGGTGGGGGTTGTATTTTTCACAGACATAATTTCCCATTTTTAAAGATGGAAGTATTGTAACTTCAAGTCCACTGACACTAGCTTCTTTGGAAAAACATAAGCACCCAGAAGAAGACATCTGAAATCACTGAGGTTTGATATAAAGAGGAAACCAAAGACCAAGTGGAGAGAGAGTACTTTTTTCTTCCAATTTAGTCTTTAAGTCACTTTTCTTTTAATTGATAACCACCTGACAAAGGTTCCTGAGCAGGGGTAAAACTCAGTAAATAAAACTGGTTTGCTCATAGAAGGGAATGAATTTTGTCTTTCTGCTTACTGATGTGACTATACAAACCCTTTTCTCCTCTGAATGCCTTTGCAGCATCCTTTTCTGATATAAGTGGTACTATTCCTCATGTATGGATGTGAGAGTTGGACTGTGAAGAAAGCTGAGTGTCGAAGAATTGATGCTTTTTAACTGTGGTATTGGAGAAGACTCCTGAGAGTCCCTTGGACTGCAAAGAGATCCAACCAGTCCATCCTAAAGGAGATCAGTCATGGGTGTTCATTGGAAGGACTGATGCTGAAGCTGAAACTCCAATACTTTGGCCACCTGATGTGAAGAGTTGACTCACTGGAAAAGACTCTGATGCTGGGAGGGATTGGGGGCAGGAAGAGAAGGGGATGACAGAGGATGAGATGGCTGGATGGCATCACTGACTCGATGGACATGAGTCTGAGTGAACTCTGGGAATTGGTGATGGACAGGGAGGCCTGGCGTGCTGTGATTCATGGGGTCACAAAGAGACAGACACGACTAAGTGACTGAACTGAACTGATTCTTTGGATAGCCAAAACCCTTAAAATAAAAAAAAAGAAAAGAAAACTCTATTTAATCTCTAACAAAGTTTTACCTCAGCAGGAGTTTTAAGATCATCTGGTTTCTCCCAAGTAGACTGTTTTGTTTCAGTATTGTAGTAGTAGGTCCTTCCATCAGGTGATTTATGTTCAGTCCACATTGATTTCTAACGAAAAATATTAATGCAAAGATTCAAATTATGTAACAGTGACAATGACAGTAAACATGAATGTTATGATAGTTTCAAAGTAATATATGAAGAAATTAAAAGTCTAAAATGGGTATACTTTTGAATAACTGATCAACATTAAGTAGGGAGGTAACTGAAAATAGAATATTTTATAAATACTTCAAAAGCAGCATGGATCAATTCAGGTTTTAGGATCTCTATTCTATAGTCTCAAAGTTATAAGGATACAACTGCTTGTATAACTACTACACATAAGACAATCTTTCAGCAACACAATTCTACACCTTGGGGATAAAAGAGACTGTATGAATGAGATGCTAATGCAATACAAGAGGATTGACCGTGAGCTCAACAACTCTAACATAAAAGAATATTTACATAAAGTTGAACAAAGTTCTAAACTGACATGCAATAAAGATGCAGGAGTTGAAACTGGAAAGGATGCCTCTTGATGACAATCAGAATTTAATAATCAACAAGGTGAAGTTTAACAGGGATAAAATGTGAATTCAAATGCCTCAACACAAGATGGGAACATTTTATAGAAAATGCTTTGATACAGAATACATATTCGCTAATGTAAGAACCTACTAAAAGGTGTTAGTAAGACTTCATGTATCAACAGATGTGATACCTCATGGTTACAAGCTCTGTAAGGTAACCATATAAACACATGCGCGCTAACATAAAAGGGATTGCAAAGAACTTTAGAGAGATGATAGACATCTATATTCTTGGTGATAATTCCACGGATGTGTATTTATACCCCAAATCATCCAGTCATACATATTTAGTATGTACAGTTTTTCATATGTCAATAACAACTTAATAGTGTTTTTTAAAAAGTAATTTTACAAAGAATTATGAATGAATGAATGAATGACTGGATGAGATCAAAGGTACTAAGCCCAGTTCTGGGCATCAGACTTTTCAGATGGTAACAGACTAAAGTGTGCTTTAAAAAGGGTTATAAAAATGATCTATACTAAATTTCTTCAATCCTCTAAGAAAGAAAAGGTAAAATCACTGTCAAACTATCACAGTTTATACCACTCAGATTTACGTTAAACTTTTTGAAGAATTTATTCTTATTTAGGGGCTTTCCACGTGGTACAAGTGGTAAAGAACTTGCCTGCCAATGCAGGTTGTTAGATTTAAGAGACACAGGTTCCGCTGGGTAGGGAAGATCCCTTGGAGGAGGGCATGGCAACCCACTCCAGCATTTTTGCCAGGAGAATCTCATGGACCAAGGAGCCGGCAGGCTACAGTCCACGGGGTTGCACAGAATCAGACACAACTGAAGCGACCCGGCACACATACACACATTCTTAATTAAGACTTGGTTTCATCCCCTATCACTTTTGTGAATACATAAAAAGGAAAATAGGCAAATAAAATAGTCTATTTCTCAAAATTTACACTGAAGATGCTTACTGTAACTAAGTTGCTAATGTCTATTATATTTCTCCATAACATAATTCGCTGCTGAACACTAAGAATCTTCCTAGCAACGCAGCATTTCTTAAAAAACAAAACAAAACAAGCCATAAAATATCTGAAAACCACTGGTACTGGTTCTTAACTTTCTTCTTAACGATTTAAAACTGCCCCCTATCTTCCCTTCCTTATCAACTTTATTGAGTAATGGAGCAGATCTGCCTCTGATTTCTGCTTTGGGAACGTGGCTAAACACATGACTTCATTGCTTTTCCTATTCTCTCACCATAACCACTTTATTCCTAATTGATAAGAGTGTTGTGTCATTATTTTCATGTCATGATTTTCTTACAAACCACTGACAATCTTCTGATGATGTTATTTTTGCTGTTCAATCATGCACAACTAGGCTGGAGAACACAGAGCATAGGACAACATGAATGGTAGAATGCATTCCAGTTTCAAATGTGTTAAATGTTGCTATACACTAACTAAAAATAAATCAGGGCTTCCCTGGTGGCTCAGCCTGCCAATGCAGGAGACAAGGGTTCCATCCCTGATCCGGAAAGATCCCAAATGCCACAGAGCAACTAAGCCTGTGCGCCACAACTATTGAGCCTGTGCTCTAGAGCCCAGGAACCACAACTACTGAAGCCAGTGTACCCTAGAGCCCATGCTCTACAATGAGAGGCTACCACAACGAAAAGTTTGCACACCCTAACAAGACAGTAGCCCACGCTTGCTGAAAGTACAAGAAAGTCTGTGAAGCAATGAAGACCAAACATATCAAAAATATATAAATAAATAGTTTAAGAAACATTTGCAAAATGTGGGAATGGAAAATAAGAAAAGACAACCTAAGGGACTTCCCTGGTGGCACAATGGGTAAGAATCCACCTGCCAGTGCAGGGGACATGGGTTTCATCTCCAGTCTGGGAAGATTCCAATGCCACAGAGCAACTAAACTACTGAGTGGAGCAACCAAACTACTGAGCCCGAGAGCCCAACTATCAAGCCCATGTACTGCAACTACTGAAGCCCAACCTCTCTAGGGACCCTAAGCTTCAACTACTGAGCCTGCATGTCACTAATGAAGCCTGTGCATCTAGAGCCTATGCTCCACGACAAAAGCAGCAGCCAACACAATGAGAAGTCCATGCACCACAATGAAGAGCTCACCCCAACTAGAGAAAGCCCAAACAGAGCAACTAAGAACCAAATGAATAATAAATAAATATACACACACACAATGAAAAAGACAACTTGAGGATCTAAATCAATGTAATTTTAACAAAACTAGGTGAGGTACGATGATTATTTTCTGTAATTCCTGAAAAGGGAACTAGAGTTATGTGAAGGAATTACAGATAACCATTAGAATTCAAAGAAATGACTTGACCAAATTTGGGCTGTTTAACAACAAAATGATTAGCTCTTCTGAAACTTGTTAATAATTCCATTCCATAAACAGTCAGAACCTTACAGAATGGATTTCTGAATGATGTAGCAGGATAGTTAGGTTACTGTGAAAGAGAAATTGTGAAAGCATTAGTTGCTCAGTCGTGTCTGAGACTTTTAGACCTCATACCAAGTTCCTCTGTCCATGGGATTCTCCAGGCAAAAATACTGGAGTGGGTTACCATTCCCTTCTCCAGATGATCCTTCCGACCCAGGGACTGAACTCAGGTCTCCCACACTGTAGGCAGATTCATTACCATATAAGCCACCAGAGAAGCCTCTAGATAACTGCAAGTGTATTTAAATTCCTTAACTTGTTCCAGCACCTTTGCAGAATATGACAATTTCTCTGGAGCCAACATTAAATAATTGCTGAAAATGAAATGAAAAAGTGATACAGTAAGAGACATATATGGAAGCTTCAACTGTATGGCTAATGCTTACTTCATAAATTAGATGATGTTAACATAGATAAACAAACATGAGATAAAAGAATGAAAAAGGAAAGGACTCTGTGCTCTTCACCAAAAATGGGAAGAGAAGATACAAAACAGTAAGCAATTTAGCATTCACTACCTATTACTTTCTTTGAATTTTAAAAGCAGGTAAGACCATTATCTTCATTTTACAAATTAAAGGAACAAAGCTTACAAGGGTTAACAACTTGCTCACAGTGATTCAGGAAATAACACTGTTTCAAGCCAGCATTCAGGGACAGTCTAATAGACAAATTCATGGCCAGCTATTTAATATTAAGCCCTGTACTAACTGCTTTGCATCAGTTATCAGTTAACTCTTTTAATAATCCTTTTTAAAAACCCTTTAAAAAACCCTATGAGGTAGGTACCATTTACCAGCCTCACTTTATACAAGACAAAAGGGAGCACAAGAAAGTAAAGAAACATGCCCAAGGTAATATAGCTAGCCTGAGTTCCTAACACCACTGTCTCAGCCCAAAACTAAGGTCTTAACTACGGATCAAGGGTCCAGCTCTTTGCAACAACAGATATTGAATCATTCCAGAGAGTAATATAAATTCTGTATAAATGTCTTAAGCAGTATACCAAATTCACTTATAAAAGTCAATTTTGGAGTGAGAAAAGTCATTTATCTGATAAACTTCTCACTCTTTTACCTTAAAAATATCTAATCTGCAACTTGCAGTAAAATTATGTTTCTGGTCAAAAGTCGTAATATTTTAAAAGCTTAAAAACAAATATATCTGAATGTTGAGTGGCATAAAAACATTATCAACAACTAACAACTACAGAGTTATCATTCATAGGCTAAAATATGACCTAGGCAAGTTGTTACTAAGTATTGACAGTCATGTTAATAATAATATAAAACATTTGCCTACAAAATTACTGTTTTTTAAAAAACATGAGTTCCCCAAAGCAATAAGCAAAAGCTGCCTATCAAAGACTTAAGATAATAATCACCCAAGGACAGTTCAATTACAGTCCTCCATTCATACTATAAACTCAGATCTGCTTTTAATATAATGAAAAATATGCAGTGCTAACTAAAAACAGTAAGACATTGTTACAAAAGATGTAGTGGCACAATACATACCGAAAATACCTGAGAGGAAAAAAAAAACAAAAACAAAATCCTGGGTATAAGGGGGAAAATGCACATACATAATTAACAAGAGACCTTACATACTTTTCAGAGTCAAAAAACCTAGTTAACAACTGGGTTGTGAATAAACTCAGCACATTCAAACTCAAAATGTGAACATTTATACAATGTATAAGCTCAACTGAGTGAAAAAAACAAACAAACCTAAATCATTTTTAAAACATGACTAAATAAAACACCAAGAAATGTAGAAAAGCTGCTCACTACTCTAAATAAGGAAAACAAACCACAGACAGAGAACAGATTCACAACCAATTTCAAAATCCAGAGAAAAAGATTTCCTCCCAAACTATTTACCAAAATTCAGCCAAAAGAAAAACATCACCCTTGAATATTTCAGTTACCATAGATGCAACTGAAAGAAACTTAAACCAGCTGATTTTACAGCAGAACTCTATGGAACCTTTCAAGAATAGAGTAGTTCAATATCATTTCAGATCACAGAAAGAGATGAAAAGCTCTTTATAAGAGTAACAAAGCACAACAGAAAAGTATCAAAAAAGAAAAGCAGGCAATGATGCTTATAAATGTAAGAATTAAAATATTAGCCAAGAGGATTCTACAATGTATACACTTTGAATAAGTAGAATTTATTATATACAAGTGCTAGGGTAATTCAATATTAGGCAATGTGTAAAAGTATTTCTATTAACAAATTGGAAAAAAAAAAACCCAACCAAAACCAATCCACCATCACAGGATCACACCAATAGACTTGGTACAACCTGGTGGCTCAGACAGTAAAGAATCTGCAATGCAGGAGACCCAGGTTCCATCTCTGGGTTGGGAAGATCCCTTGGAGAAGGGAAATGGCAACCGATTCCAGTAATCTTGCCTGGAGAATTCCACGGACAGAGGAGTCTGGTGTGCTACAGTCCATGGGGTCGAAGAGTTGGACAACTGAGCTACTTTGACTTTCACTTTTCACAACCAAACTACATCCTGAAAAATAAATTTCAAATAATACAATAATAAAAAGAAAAATATTTAAATGATAATTTATCAAAAACCAATAAAAATTATTCTAAACCCACTTCTACTAAACTTATGACCAAAACATGAGTCTGCAATCACCATTAATTTAATGAACACAGCATGGCAATAAAATTCAATGATGGGTATTAAGTTTGGGAAAAAGATCAATTCTCCTGCCTTTACTTTGCTAAAGAACTCCTATAAAATCTAATTATCCAGTGACTGTGATAATATAGCTGGCTATGAGATACATCATACATGCATTTATTTTGCACCTGAGCCTTAAAATACAGAGCAACAAGAGAAAAATATGGGAGAACAAGATGAAAAAAGATTTTAATATACCTATCTCCTTAGGGAGATCAAGCAGAATAGATATGCCAAGATACAAAATAACAAAACTTTAAACTGTCAACACAAAAAAAATACTCTTAAAATTGGTCTTGACACAGAACATAAATGAGGCTTTAATAAACTGCAAAGAATCACCATCTTATACACTGTGCTTTCTGATCACAATGCAAAAAGGTATGCCTTATAAAAAGTCAAAGGCATGATCAATGAAATAAGTAACTGATAGATGGACTTAACTAAAATTAAAAACTTCTGCTTTCCCAAAGATAGTTCAAAGAAACAAAAGCCGCAAAAAAATTATTTGCAAAAAGACACATCCATATAAGTACTGTTAACCAGTATAATTTACCAAATTATATTAAAAAAAAAAAAACTCTAAACTTAACAATAAATGAGTAAAAATATCTGGATACCTCAACAAAAAAGAAATATAGAGCCAAGTAAGCGTATGAAAACATGCTCAACATCATACATTATTATAGACCTGGAAATTAAAATGCACCACACACCTATTAAAATGAAAAACAAAAAACCTAAAAACACCAAAAATATAAAATGTTATGGGGGACAGGAACTTTCATTCACTGTTAATGAGATGTCAAAATGGTACAGTCACATTGGAAGACAGTCCAGCAGCTTCCTGGTGGTCCAGTGGTTAAGAATCCACCTTGCAGTGATACAGGGAGGGTGGGCTTAATTCTTGGTCTGGAAACTATGATCCCACATGCTGTGGAGGAACTAAGGCCTCAAACTGCAACTACTGAAGCCCATGCATTCTAGAGCATTTATGACACAGCTACTGGGCCTGAGTGCTGCAGCTACTGAAACCCATGCACTCTGGTGCTCACATACCACAACTAGAGTTCATGTGCTGCAACAAAAGATCCTGCATGCCGCATCTAAGACTTGATGCAGTTGAATAAATCTTTTCTTTTTAAAAGCAGTAAAAACACTCTTACTATATGAGAAAAGGGCAACAGAGGATGAGATGGTTGATGGCATTACTGACTGAATGGACAAGAGACTGAACAAACTCCAGGAGATAGTGCAGGACAGGGAAGCCTGGCACGCTGCAGTCCACGGGATCACAAACAGCTGGGACATGACAGAGACTGAACAACATACGATGAAGCAATCATGCTCTGGAATATTTAGCCGAATGAGTTGAAAACTTTTCCATACAATTATCTGTACATAATATTTGTAGCAGCTTTATTCATAACTGCTAAAACCTGGAAGCAACCAAGATGTCTTTTAATAGATGAGTGGACAAACAAATTGTGGCATACAACGGCTGTGGAAGTGGGAAGAGAGATGAAGAGGAACAGCACAGAGGATTTTTAGGACAGTGAAACTATTCTGTATGATACTACTGTGTGGACTACATGTCACTAAACATTTGTCAAAACTCACAGAATGCATAACACCAAGAGTGACCCTAATACAAAACAGACTTTGGGTGATAATGATGTGTCATTGTATGTTCACCAACTGCAGTAATGTACCACTTTGGTAAGAGATGCTGATGGTAGAGAAGGTTGTATGTTTGTGAGATTCTCTACTTTGCACTCAATTTAAGATTTCTCTAAAAAAACAACAGGTAATTTGAACAACAACAAATCCTACATCTAGAAGCTGAAAAAAACCCACTTACTACCTAGTAAATAGAGAAATCAAATGAAGACAACAGAAAACAAGATATTGAGAGCTAAATAACAACAAAACCCTTTAACATCAAAACTTAATAGAAATTGAATATTTACTTTTTGCCCCTACTCAAAAAAGGACAATGATGCTATTATGATCTCTAATTGTATGCTAAATAATTATTAAACCTCTGTAACATAAACATCTGGAAGACCCCAATAACTGCTAAGAAAATTGAAATGGTAACACCAAACCATTACTTTCAAAAGTATTAGATCCAAAATTAACCTTAAAAGCTTTTGTACAGCAAAGGAAACCATCCACAAATTGAAAAAACAACCTACCGAATAGAAAATATTTGCAAATGCTATGACTGATAAGAGGTTAATATCCAAAACATAAATAGCTTATACAACTCAACACCAAAAACCCTCCCAAACAACCCAATTAAAAAATGGGCACAAGACCTACACAGCCATTTTTCCAAGGAGGAAAAGCAGTATGCCAACAGACACATGAAGAGATGTTTGACATCAAGTGATCATTCAGTTCAGTTCAGTCACTCAGTCGTGTCCAACTCTTTGTGACCCCATGAATCGCAGCATGCCAGGTCTCCCTGTCCATCACCAACTCCCGGAGTTCAGACTCACATCCATCGAGTCAGTGATGCCATCCAGCCATCTCATCCTCTGCCGTCCCCTTCTCCTCCTGCCCCCAATCCCTCCCAGCATCAGAGTCTTTTCCAATGAGTCGACTCTTCGCATGAGGTGGCCAAAGTACTGGAGCTTCAGCTTAGCATCATTCCTTCCAAAGAAACCCCAGAGCTGATCTCCTTCAGAATGGACTGGTTGGATCTCCTTGCAGTCCAAGGGACTCTCAAGAGTCTTCTCTAACACCACAGTTCAAAAGCATCAATTCTTCGGCGCTCAGGAAATGCAAATTAAAATTACAGTGATATATCACCTCACACCTGTCAGAATGGCTATCACTGAAAAGAATGCAAACAACAAGTGTTGGCAAGGATGTACAGAAAAAAGAACCCTCATAAATGCTGGAGGGAATGTAAACTGGTACCACCACTGTGGAAACCAGTATGGAGATTACTCAAAAAAACTAAAAACAGAACTACCATATGACCCAGCAAGTCCACTCCTGGGAAAATAAAAACATTAAATTTGAAAAAAATACACGCACTCAAATGTTCACAGTAGAATTATTTACAATTGCCAGGGCAAGGAAGGAAATTAAAGGGTCTTATCAACAGATGAATGGATAAAGAAAAGGTGGTAAACACAGTGCACGCGCACCCACACACAGACCTGTGTGTGCACAAACAATGGAATACTATTCAGAAAACCATTAGCCCATTCAGGTATGACCTAAATCAAATCCCTTATGATTATACAGTGGAAGTGACAAAGAGATTCAAGGGATTAGATCTGATAGAGTGCCTGAAGAACTATGGACTGAGGTTCATGACACTGTATAAGAGACAGGGATCAAGACCATCCCCAAGAAAAAGAAATGCAAAAAGGCAAAATGGTTGTCTGAGGTGGCCTTACAAACAGCTGAGAAAAGAAGGTAAAGGAAAAGGAGAAAAAGAAAGATATACCCATCTGAATGCAGAGTTCCAAAGAATAGCACAGAGAGATAAGAAAGCCTTCCTCAGTGATCAATGCAAAGAAATAGAGGAAAACAATAGAATGGAAAAGACTAGAGATCTCCTCAACAAAATTAGATATACCAAGGGAACATTTCAATCAAGGATGGATACAATAAAGGACTGAAACGGTATGGAGCTAACAGAAGCAGAAGATATTTTTTAAAAGGGGGCAAGAATACACAGAACTATACAAAAAGATCTTCATGACCAAGATAGTCATGATGGTGTGATCACTCATCTAGAGCCAGACATCCTGGAATGTGCAGTCAAATGGGCCTTAAGAAGCATCACTATGAACAAAGCTAGTGGAAGTGATGAAATTTCAGTTGAGCTATTTCAAATCCTAAAAGATGATGCTGTGAAAAGTGCTGCACTCAATATGCCAGCAAATTTTGAAAACACAGTAGTGGCCACAGGACTGGAAAAGGTCAGTGTTCATTTCAATCCCAAAGAAAAGCAATGCAAAACTACTGCACAATTGCACTTATCTCACACGCTAGCCAAGTAATGCTCAAAATTCTCCAAGCCAGGCTTCAACAGTACGTGAACCATGAACTTCCAGATGTTCAAGCTGGATTTAGAAAAGGCAGAGGAACAAGAGATCAAATTGTCAATAACTGCTGGATCATCGAAAAAGCAAGAGAATTCCAGAAAAAAACATCTGCTGCTGCTAAGTTGCTTCAGTTGTGTCCGACTCTGTGCAACCCCACAGACGGCAGCCCACCAGGCTCCCCCATCCCTGGGATTCTCCAGGCAAGAACACTGGACTGGGTTGCCATTTCCTTCTCCAATGCATGGAAGTGAAAAGTGAAAGGGAAGTCACTCAGTCATGTCTGAATTTTAGCGACCCCATGGACTGTAGCCCACCAGGCTTCTCCATCCATGGGATTTTCCAGGCAAGAGTACTGGAGTGGGGTGCCATTGCCTTCTCTGACAAAAACATCTACTTCTGCTTTATTGATTACACCAAAGCCTTTGACTCTGGAAAATTCTTCAAGAGATGGGAATACCAGAGCACCCTACCTGCCTCCAGAGAAACCTGCATGCAGGTCAAGAAGCAACATTTAGAACAAGTCATGGAACAACAGACTGGGGAAAGGAGTATGTCAAGGCTGTATACTGTCACCTGCTTACTTAGCTTACATGCAGGGTACATCATGAGAAATGCTGGGCTGGATGAAGCACAACCTAGAATCGAGACTGCCGGGAGAAATAGCAATAACCTCAGAAACACAGATGATACCACTCTTATGGCAGAAAGCAAATAACAACTGAAGAGCCCCCTGATGAAGGTCAAAGAAGAGAGTGAAAAAGCTGGCTTAAAACTCAACATTCACAAAACTTAAGATCATGGCATCCAGTCCCATCACTTCAATGGCAAACAGATGGGGAACACTGGAAACAATAAAAGACTTATCTTTTGGGGCTCCAAAATTACTGTAGACGGTGACTGCAGCCATGAAATTAAAAGACACTTGCTCCTTTGAAGAAAAGCTATGACAAACCTAGACAGCATATTAGAAAGCAGAGACATTACTTTGCCAACAAAGGTCTACCTAGTCAAAGCTATGTATGATTTTTCCAGTGGTCATGTATGGATGTGAGAGTTGGACGATAAAGAAAGCTGAAGGATGAAGAATTGATGCTTTTGAACTGTGGTGTTGGAGAAGACTCTTGAGAGTTCCTTGGACTGCAAGGAGATCCAACCAGTACATCCTAAAGGGAATCAGTCCTGAATATTCATTCGGAAGGATTGATGCTGAAGCTGAAACTCCAATACTTTGGCCACCTGATGTGAAGAGGTGACTCATTTGAAAAGACCCTGATGCTGGGAAAGACTGAAGGCAGGAGAAGGGGACAACAGAGGATGAGATGGCTAGATGACATCACCGACTCAGTGGACTTGAGTTTGAGCAAGCTCTGGAAGTTGGAGACTTCCAGGACAGGGAAGTCTGGTGTGCTGCAGTTCATGGGGTCGCAAAGAGTCAGACACGACTGAGTGACTGAACTGAACTAAAAGTAATTTTGAACTATTTCTTCATGTTTTGGAATAGAAAGTGGGATTACATCAAACTAAAAAGCTTCTGCACAGTGAAGAAAACAGTGAAAAAATAATCTTTGGAGTGGGAGAAAATGTTTGCAAACCATATAACTAATACAGGCTTAATAGCCACAATATCTAAGAAACTCCTACAAATAAATATCAAGAAATTCCAAATAATCCAATTAAAGAATGGGTGAAAAAGGCATACAAATGGCTATAAGGTACATTAGATATTCAACATCGCTAATCAGAGAAACACAAATCAAAACCATAATGAGATATCACCTCACACTTGTCAGGACAGCTATTATCAAAAAACAAAGAAATAACAAATGCTGGCAAGCGTGTGCAGAAATTGGAAGCCCAGTATACCATCGGTGGAAAGTAAGCTGTATAGAAAACATTATGGAAGTTTCTTATAAAATTGCATGTAAGCATCATATATAGTAGCTAAGAAATGGAAATGATCTAACTGTCCATGGATTAATTATTTAATGGATACAGAAGATACATATAAAATACACATACACACAAAACAAAACAATTTAGCCATAAAAATGAAATGAATGAAATCTTGCCACCTGCAACATGGATGGACCTTGAAGGCTACGTGAAATAAGCCAGAGAGAGAAAGACAAGATTAATATAATCTTACTTACAAGTAGACTGTAAAAACCCAAAAACCCAAGCTTACAGAAACAGAGAACAGACTGATGGCTGCCGTAGAGGAGGGTGGCTTGGCAGGTGAGAGAAATGGGTAAAGAGGGTCAAAATGTACAAACTTTTAGCTATAAAACAAGGAAATCATGGGGGACAAAATGTACAGCATGGAGTATAGTTAGCAATACTGTATTATGTCTTTGAAAGTTGCTTAGACTAAGTCTTAAAATTCTACCTCACAAGAAAAAAAAATAATGCTTGCATGTTAACTAGATTTACAGTAATCATTTTACAGTGTATACGAGTACCATACTGAACCACTGCATTTACACCAGAAACTACTATTTTATGTCAATTATACTTAATGAAAACACAAAAAATTTCATAAGCCTTCCCCAATATTTACATGTCTTAGGACATATATCCTAGTGAGCACCTACTAGGGAGGGTAAACTGGAGTATAAGATGAAATGAAAGTGAAAGTCACTCATTCATGTCCGATTCTGTGCAACCCCATGGACTGTGCAGTCAATGGAATTCTCCAGGTCAGAATACTGGAATGGGTAGCTATTCCTTTCTCTAGGGGATAGTCCCAAACCAGGGATCAAACCCAGGTCTCACACTGCAGGGAAATTCTTTACCAGCTGAGCCACCAGGGAAGCCCAAAGATGAACAAAGGGAAAAATTATGAGGGAGCCTGCATGGATCAACAATAATGACCACAGTCTGAAAACTTCAAGTAACTCAAATTTGTGTACCAGAACTCTAAGAAGAATAAAAAACAAGTTTTAAAATAAATACATTCAATTTTTGGATAAGAAAACTTAATTGAAAAACATGAAATGTTACTTCTCTTAAAATGGAAGAATTAAATTTAATTCCAGACGAAAACACAATTTTGTCTTTTAAGCATCTCTGTTTACATATTTACAGATTATTTTTAGCGGGAACAGGGAAATGTACATGCTAATATCTAAAAATAGCAAAGGAAATAATGAAAAGAGAAACCATGAAAAACTTGTCTTATTAAATATGAAATCTACTCTAAGTTTCCCTGGTGGCTTAGTGGTACACAATCCATCTGCCAACGTAGGAGACTCAGGTTCAATCCTAAGAGTCCCTGGAGATGGAAAGGACAACCCAATTCAGTATTTTTTTTGTAACTTACTTGTAATTGAAGGATGATTGCTTTACAGGACTGTGTTGGTGCCTGTCAACACTCCAGTATTCTTGCCTCGGAAAACCCACAGACAGGAGCCTAACAGACTACAGTCCAGGGGTCATCAGTCAGACATGAGTTGGGTGACTAAACAACAATAATCAGGAAAAGGTGTAATACTGAATTAGAAACAGAGTGAAAAAGAAAACCCAGAAATAGATGTCAGAATATGTGAGAGTTTAATATATGATAAAGAAAGCTATTTCAATCAAGTGAGAAAAATAAAGGTTTGACACTGGATTCAAACAACCAAAATATTAATCATGGCCGTTTCCTCATGGAAATAGAAACTTAAGGTAATTTACTTTCTTCTCTTTAACTTATGTCTGCTTCATTTTCCTCCCAGTGAACCCATATTATTTAAATAAGCAGGAAAAACAAGACGCTATCATCAGTCAAAACCAAAAGACATATAATGAAAAAATACCAAGTAGATATTTTATAACCATTCAACTTTTAAAGCTTTTAAAAAGATATAAGCTTAGTACATTTAAATACAGTTCAAAATTAAACATCTTTCCCCCAGATTTACCATACCTGCAATTAATTCACAGCTTTCTGAATTTTCTCAACTATATGAGAATGACAACTACCTCTCAGGACTACTGTTTTGATTAAATGAGATTATACACATAAACTTCATACAGCTTTAAGGGAAAAACAACACCAGAAAATGCTTGGAGGCTAAAGAATCTATTCTAGAGGTATTATCAATAACCATAAAATAGTCATCTTTAAGCGAGGCCTCGGGCTTACACTATTTTTCTAAACACCATGAAAATGTATGAGAAAAGAGCATTCAGAACATTAGCAAAAAGAACTAGAATATTACTATCTTAAAATTAAGTACTAAGGGGAAAAAAAATGCCGTACAGCAATGTCATTCTCTCCTTTTCTAAGGAAAATCAAGCAACTTTTGTCTTTCTGATTCTGTTAAGGAAGATACAAGCAAAGAAGCAGTTTAAACAACTAAGTATTAGGGAAAATCTACATCAAATTTACAGTAATAGACAAAAGTAGATAAATTTTTGTTTACAAAGGAGTACATTCCAAGGTAATGCTTAACTGAAAATTATCAATTACTGTATACCTGTTTCCATTCTAATTGTGATGGGGAGAATTCAAATCCTGTAAAAACTGATTTATATCTGATTCCCTATCTGTCATTACCCCCTTCATGGATTACAGCCTAGCCATGGCGAAGGGGATTGGGTAACTCAATAAAGCTATGAGCCATGCTCTGCAGGGTTACCCAACACTGATAAGTCATAGTGAAGAGTTCTAACAAAACGAGGAACAGCAGATCATTCCAGTATTCTTACCAGGAGAACCCCACAAATAGTATGAAAAGGTAAAATGATATGATACTGGAAGATGAGCCCCCTATGTCAGAAGGTGTCCATTATGCTACTGGAGAAGAGTGATAAATAGCTCTAGAAAAATGAAGCAGCTGTGCCAAAGTGAAAAATAACCCTCAGTTGTGGATGTGTCTGGTGGTGAAAGTAAAGGCTGCTGTAAAAAAATAATACTGCATAGGAAACAGGAATGTTAGGCCCATGAATCAAGGTAAATTGGAAGTGGTCAAACAGGAGACAGCCAAGAGTGAACACTGATATCTTATGAATCAGTGAACTAAAACTGATGGCAATGGTTGAATTTAATTCAGATGACCACTGTATCTACTACTGTGGGCAAGAATCCCATAGAAGAAATGAAGTAGCCCTTATAGTCAACAAAGAATCAAAATGTAGTATTTGGGTATAATCTTAGTAACAACAGAATCAACTCCATTCATCTCCAAGGTAAATCATTTAACATCACAGCATGTCTGTGCCAACCACTAATACCGAAGAAGGTGAAGATGACTGGTTAAAGAACAGCTTCTAGAAATACTGTTAAAAAAAAAAAGTCCTTTTCATCATAGCAGGTTGGAATGCAAAAGTAAAAAGTCAAGATACTCAGAGTAACAGGCAAGTGTGGACTTGAAGTACAAAATGAAGCAGGGCAAAGGCTAACAAGAGTTTTGTCAAGAGAACACACTAGTCATAGCAAACATTTCAACAACCCAAGAAATAACTCTATACATGAATATCACCAGATGGTCAATACCAAAATCAGAGTGATTATCTTCTTTGTAGTCCAAGATGGAGAAGCTCTACAGTCAGCAAAAACAAGACCTGGAGCTGACTATGGCTCTGATCATGAGCTCCTTATTGCAAAATTCAGGTTTAAATGGAAGAAAGTAGGGAAAACCACTAAGCCATTCAGATATGACCTAAATAAAATTCCTTATGATTTTACAGGGAAGTGACAAATAGTTAACGGGTTATATCTCACAGACAGAATGCCTAAAGAACTATGGACGGAGGTGTAATACTGTTTAGGAGGCAGTGATCAAAACCATCCCATGAAAAAGAAACGCAAGAAGGCAAAGTGGTTATCTGAGGAGGCTTTACAAATAGCTGGGGAAAGAAGAGAAGTAAAAGGCAAGGGAGAAAGGTAAAGGTATACCAAACTGAGCACAGAGTTTCAGAGAACAGCAAAGAGGAACAAGAAGGCCTTCTTCGATGGGCACGATGAAGAACAGAAATGGTTAGGGACCTAACAGAAGCAGAAGAGATTAAAAGGAGGCAACAACACACAGTAAAACTATATATATATATATATATATATATATATGTATGAATGTATGTATAAAGGTCTTATTGACCCAGATAACTACAATGATTTACAAAATCTAGATGATCTAGGTGGTTACTCACCTAGAGCCAGATATCCTAGAGTGTGAAATCAAGTAGGCTTTAAGATGCATTACTACAACAAAGCTAGTGGAGGTGACAGAATTCCAACTGAGTTACTTAAATCCAAATATTTACCGTGGCTCAGACAGTAAAATGTCTGTCTACAGACAATGCAGGAGTCGATCCCTGGCTCAGGAAGATCCCTTGGAGAAGGAAATGGCAACCCACTCTAATACTACTGCCTGGAAAATCCCATGGATGGAGGAGCCTGGTAGGCTACAGTCCATGGGGTCGCAAAGTCAGACACGACTGAGTGACTTCACTTCACTTCTTCACTTCAGCAGTAACCACAGTTCTGGAAAAGGTCAATTTTCATTCCAATCCCAAAGAAAGGCAATACCAATGAATATTCAGACCAATGAACAACTGCATTCATTTCGTACTCCCGCAAGGTAATGCTTAAACCCCTTCAAGCTAAGCACCAGCAGTACATGAACCAAGAATTCCAGATGTACAAGCTAGGTGTAAATAAGGAAGAGGAACCAGAGATCAAATTGCCAAGGTTGCTAGCCATGGAAAAAACAAAGAAATTTTAGAAAAATATCTACTTTGTATCCAACTTTTGCAACCCCATGGACCATCAGGCTCCTCTGTCTGTGAGATTCTCCAGGCAAGCATACTGGAGTGGGTTGCCATTTCCTTCTCCAACTTCTGCTTCCTTGATTTAGACTGTGGGGACCACAACAAACTGTGGAAAATTCTTAAAAGAGATGAGAATAGAGACCACCTTACCTGTCTCCTGAGAACCTGTATGTAGGTCAAGAACAACAGTTAGACGTGGAAAAATGGACTGGTTCCAAATTGGGAAGGAGTACAAGGCTGTATAATGTCACCCTGCTTATATGCAGAGTACATCATGCAAAATGCTGGACTGGATGAATCTCAAGCTAGAATCAAGACTGCTGGGAGTAATACCAACAACCTCACATACGCAGATGATTCCACTCTTAATGGCAGAATGTGAAGAGGAACTAAAGAGCCTCTTGATGAAAGTGAAAGAGGAGAGTGAAAAAGCTGGCTTAAAACTCAACATTCAAAAAACTAAGATCATGGTATCTGGTTCCATCATTTCATGGCCAATAGATAGGGAAAAAGTGCAAACAGTGACAGATTTTACCTTCTTGGGCTTCAAAATCACTGCAGATGGTGACTGCAGCCATGAAACTAAGACAGTTGGTTCCTTGGAAGGAAAGCTATGACAAACCTAGACAGTGTATTAAAAGGCAGACATCACTTTGCCAACAAAGGTCAGTAACAGCCAAAGCTATGGTGTTTCCAGTAGTCATGTACAGATGTTAGACGTGGATCATTAAGAAGGCTGAGCCTGAAGAATTGATGCTTTCAAATTGTGGTGCTGGAGAAGAGTCTTGAGAATCCCTTAGACTGCAAGGAGTTCTAGCTAGTCACTTCTAAAGGAAATAAATCCTTAATATTCATGGAAAGGAATGATAGTAACCTTAAGCTCCAATACTTTGTCTACCTGATGCAAACAGCCAACTGGCTGGAAAGGACCCTGGTGCTAGGAAAGATTGAGGACAAAAGGAGAAGGGGACAGCAGAGGATGAGATAGTGTCACTGATTCATTGGACAGCAATTTGAGTAAACTCTGAGAGATAGTGGAGGACAGCGGACCCTGATGAGCTGCAGTCCATGGGGTTGCAAAGAGCTCAACACAATTTAGTGACTGAACAATAACAATCTCTCATTAAGTCCCAGGAAAATTATTTTTTAAAATAAATCAAAAATTTTTCAACCTTTACCACAGAAAAGAAAGGAAAAGGGTTCAACTAAGTAGATGATCTCTAAAACAGAATAAGGATCAGTCTTTCCTGGTGGTCCAGTGGTTAAGAATCTGCCTGCCAGTGCAGGGGACATAGCTTTGATCCCTGGTCAGGGAAAATTCCACACACCTTGGGGCAACTAAGCTGGTGCATCTCAACTACTGAGTCAGTGCTATTCCACCCTTGCTTTGTAACAAGAGAAGCCACTACAACAAGAAGCCCATGGACCACAACTAGAGAGTAGTCCTCACACGCCCCAAGTAGAAAAAGCACATGCACAACAAAGAGGACTCAGCACAGCCAAAAGTAACTAATAAGTAACATTTAAAATACAAAGAAATAAGAATCAATGTAGCAGGCAAACAATTATAATGAAATAAATATATTCCAAAGGTACTTACAGCGCCAGAAGTTGTACCTAAAAAAAAAAAAATCAGGGGAAGAGTATTACAATGTGATAAATCATGCTGTCCTTGAGTTAACAGTTTTAAAATATTTATTCATACTACTTTTTCTCCTCATGCCATCACATTAAGTATCCTAAGACTGTCCCATGTGACTTATGTGCTTGCTCTCTTTCCCCCAAAATAAAACATCTATACTGCAACGCACTTTCAGAATTAAGTTGGCACTTTGAACTTTCAGTCTACAAACTCACTTGACAGCAGTTAGAGAAGCTAACAGTTTGCCTTTTGTTTCTCCTCTTCCTGTTATTATAGCTGTCCCATCTTAACTAATTTCTGTTTCTCTGCTATACTGCTGACAGTAATGAATGTGTATAGCAATGAATGTTTCAGACCCCTGATTCTATTCTTTAAAGTGAAAGCCACTTAGTCGTGTCTGATTCTTTGCGACTTCATGGACTGTAGCCTGCCAGACTCCTCTGTCCATGGAATTCTCCAGGCCAGAATAATGGAGTGGGTAGCTGTTTGCTTCTCCAGGGTATCTTCCCAAAACAGGGATCAAACCCAGGTCTCCTGCATTGCAGGCAGATTCTTTACCGCCTGAGCCACCAGGAAAGCCCTCTATGCTTTAGGTTTATGACAATTTCAATTATCTAGGTTCCAAAACACACGCTGTATAATACAGTATCCTTTGGCCATCACATATCCCTGTTTAAATTAGATTAAGTAAAATTTTAATGTTCAGTTCCTCCTGTGCACTAGCCACATTTCAATACTCAATAATTACATGTGGCTCTATATGACACTACAGATTACAGAACAAGTCCTTCCATTCAGAAAGTTCTATTAGATGGTACCATCTTAAACTACTACCAAAGCCCCATTAAGACATAAAAGGAAATCCACGTCACAAAGTTCATACAAATAATTAACTTCAGAAACAAGTAGCTTAAAATTGTATGTAAAAAAAAAAAAAGACTGTAAAAAGAAAACAAAACTAAGTACATAGATACAAACAGCATTCAAAAGCAGCTAGTATGAAAATATCAGTAAAAGACCCAGAGCATTTAAAAACTAAAAAGAAAATGTTAAGGCAGTTGTTCAGGATTATTTAGGGTAATTAGTAACCAGCTCGAGATATCTAAATAGACCTAGAATACTATTCTAAAATATATCAGAATATTGTTATAGCTTAAATGATGAAATCCATGAAACATCTTAAAAACATCAACTATGGCCCTTATAAACCCACATACTGTATTTTAAACATGTTTCAACTGATAATGTTTAAAAGAAAAAATGTTTTGGCAGAATCATGGGACAAAGTACACCATCATACATGGAACATTACTTGTGTATAATTGAAGTATTATTATTATACATTAAAGTCATACTAGTTATAACACTCATAGGTAACCTGCTGGAAAAAAATATGCATTATCAGAGGACTTACAAACTACATGGACCAAGCAGGTACCTAAAAAATGACTGAAGTAGTCCAGAAGGCTGAGAGTGCTTGCTTGATATCTGAAGTATAGAGTCCCTATCCCATTTCATAGGGTTTGCTGAATACAAATATGGACTCAACCAGAATTTTTTATTCAAATATTCTTTGATTATCTACTGAGGACCACTGTAAATATTAAAAGTACAGATCATCGAACTTTAAAATAAATTCAATCTTTGTGTAAAATGATAAATTCAACTTTATATAAGCCTGCAGATTTTAATGTTAGCAACTAATTAGTACTTTGGCCACCTCATGAGAAGAGTTGACTCACTGGAAAAGACTCTGATGCTGGGAGGGGTTGGGGGCAAGAGGAAAAGGGGATGACAGAGGACGAGATAGCTGGATGGCATCACCGACTTGATGGATGTGAGTCTGAGTGAACTCCGGGGGTCGGTGATGGACGGGGAGGCCTGACATGATGCGATTCATGAAGTTGCAAAGAGTCGGACACGACTAAACTGAACTGAACTAAATTATAAAATTTAAAAACATTGTATGGGCCAAACTATATCCTGTAGATCAAATCTGGTCCCAGAACTCCATACCTAAAATTATGACAATTTCTTATGGATTTAATTATGAATTCTATATTCAAAAAAAATATTGGGAGCTGATTATAATGCCCAGGAGACACTTTTATTCCTCATTTGAGGATGGTTGTGACTGTCTATATTAAGTCTAGTATATCACCATAAATGGTATACATACCTGCTGCTACATCCATATTATTTACTCCTGGCTGTAAGAAGAAAAAATGAAATTAGTAACATTTACTTTGCACAAGCTATATTTTATACACAATCCTCATAAAGCATAGTCAATCAACCTCTTCTCTGTATTAATTCTCTAGTCACCGACTCAAAAAGTTTGGTTAAGTTTTAGTGATTCTGGTTCCCTAAGCTTGCTATAAACTGTTAAAAACAAAACAGTAACCTACAGCTACTGTAGCACTTTAAATGTTTTATTTATATGACCATCAATTATATAAAAGATACACAATTCTAAGATCCAAAAAGCTGAAAACCTTTTAAGTTTGGCATCAAAACTCATCACAGTGGCTAACGCTATCCTGAGTAATAGGAATTCTTTAGTCTTATTTATTCCACATCAGAATAAACATCTCTATGTTCTGATTTAGAAATATGTGTTAGAAATTAAAGGGCACTGGCCAAGACCCTGTGGGTATACTATACATATTATTATATACTATATGCAGTGTACTACTTTATAATATTAAAAACAAACTTTGAAATGGGGTTTTGGAGAAGTCACTGCAAACTTACCATCCCAGTGGAGTATGCCACATCTGTTCATTAAAACTAACCAATAAATAAGTCACACTAATTTTAATATCATAATGATTTCTATGTTACTATACTATCTAATACTGTCTAATAGGGTGATAAGATTATTCAAAAATTTTCTAAGTAATGTGCCATAGCTGAAGTCTCATGAATTGTGGATTTCAAATGAAATCTGATTTCTAAATTTAGGATCCAGTATTAAATCACATCACATCAACTTTTACTCAGCACTCAGTAAAGCATATGTCTACTGTTTAAGATTAGAATGCTACTAGAGCAATTAAATCTGAGAAGGCGATGGCACCCCACTCCAGTACTCTTGTTTGGAAAATCCCATGGACGGAGGAGCCTGATAGAGTGTGGTTCATGGGGTCGTGAAGAGTCGGAAACGACTGAGCTACTTCCCGTTCACTTTTCACTTTCATGCACTGGAGAAGGAAATGGCAAGCCACTCCAGTGTTGTTGCCTGGAGAATCCCAGGGACGGGGAGCCTGGTGGGCTGCCGTCTGTGGGGTCGCAAAGTCGGACATGACTGAAGCGACTGAGCAGCAGCAGCAGAGCAATTAAATGCTTCTAGCTAACAAATTATGCTTTTCAGAATTCTAGACTTTTAACGTAGAATAACTAAGGATGCATATCTATTATAAATATAGGAAAAATGTAAATGCCTGGAATCTAAAAACTTGTAAGTCCTTGTAATTTCTATCTTATAGTACTCGGGAGGCACTTAAATGACTAACACGAATGTCTACAAAATATATATGCTGTTTCAAAAAGAAATCAAAACATCACACAAAAAGTTATTTTTCACAAGATTACCGGTAAGGCAGGCTGCATGGAAGCCTGAGACATATGAGACATCATCATTCCAGGCATTACTGAAGACATCATTCCAGGCATCTAGAACAAAAGCAAAAAAAGATTACTATGTAAGGCCAAAGCACCCAGTAAGATTTTAAGAATCTATCTGGTTTTTAAAGCAACTGTGTACAATTTAAGGTTAAAACTCAATGAATACTATACTACATGAATAGCATGCTTAGTAAGTGCTTGTTGAATGAATGAAGTTATTTTATTAACGATCTCTTTATGTGTGTGTCATCATAATTACTTTAACAAGTACATTTAAAAGTTTAGATTATGTGTTATTTGTAACCTAAAATTTAAGAATATTAATTTCCTTTTAACTCAAACCCAACGTTTTTCACCCTTCTTTGGAGCAAAGCAAAATTTTTTTCAGTGTTTCGCACCTTTGTTTTTTTAATATCTGTATTGAATAATTTTCATATTCATCTGGTCTTTTAAAATCTCTAAGTCAAAGGTGCTTGTAACTCACTGACTTTAAACAAATACATAAGTAATAACTTTTCAAACTCAAATCTATGCTCAAATCTATAAAGAAAAACTTAAAGCACATATACACAGGCATATCTGAAGAAAGAATTAGCTTGGTGGCTTAATCTCATCTACCAATGACTGTCAACCAAACCTATGAATGAATCTTCACTACTATGAATAAAAACCACAAAAACTGACACAAATTTCCAAAGGATTTGTCACATATTTAGTACAATCTCACACCATAATTTTAATATGAACAAGGAAAACATGGAGAGAGATAAAATTGTATAAAACAATCACAGGTACTGGAACAAGGTAACCAGTTATTCAGCAGTTTCAAATTAAATGAACAATCTAAAAATAGGAACAACAAAAAAGAAGAATATTGGTCAACAGGAACATATAAAGCCTACTGCAAGTAGAGGAGAACACTCAAACTCTGATGTTTATTACTTGTGAAAGTCAGTCAACTAATGATGCAAAACAAGGCTAAGTATCATTAAAATGAAGTTGCATGATATTTATGGATGAAAAAAATTAACAAAAAGTCTTTTTAGTCCTCAAAACATTCAATAAATTGTTTAATCACTAAACAAGAACTTGACAGAAAACATGTTACTAAAGTAATGTTTTCTTTTTTTAAGAATTTCAAAACAAATTACTGACGAGCCTCTACAACCCCATGACCAACAGAACTAGGTTTTATCCCCTCCTTCCTTCAACAGATATACCCTCACAATTAATTCTGCTTTAGGCTAACAGCAAAGTATGTTTGAATTCTTAAAGAACTAAGTAACAAATTATGAGGGGAAGCATAGTGGGCAACAGAGAGAAATGGCCTGCTATTTAAACTAGGATTCTAAGCCAAATAGAGAAACTTAAGTTTAAAAACTTAAGAGGAAAATGAATCAAAGTCTTTTCTCATAAGAATTAAAGACATTGAAGGGAAAAGATAAATTGGGAATATGAGATTAACAGAGGCACACTACCATATATAAAATGAACAGCAAGGACTTACTGTACTGTCCAGAGAACTATATTCAAAATCTTGTAATAAACTATAATGAAAAAGAATAAAAAAAGAATATACATATACACGTATAACCAAATCACTGCACTGTACATCTGCAACTAATACAGTATTGTAAATCAACTAGACTTCAATTAAAAGAAAAATAAATGCCACACTAAAGCAAATATCAAAATTGTAGCTACCAAGACTTTTGTGGCAACATGTAAAATGCTTATGACTCCATGTTAACAGGAAAAACTCATAATCAAAATAGTGCATAAACTATGATTAAAATTTAGAAACAGATGTATATACCATAAAATCTGGAATAAAATTTACCAGAAATGATAATATGGGTTATTTATTTCTCATTCTACTTTTCAAACCTTCTGGAATGATGTCTTTAAAACTAAACAACCAAACTGAAAGAATTCTGTCCTAATTTTACTTCTTAAAAAAGGATTAAAGACATTTTAAAAGTAAAATCTCCATCATGCAATAGAGTATTTCCACATGACAGTGGTACAAACGACTGTACAAATAAATTTAATTGCAAACTGAAATACTCTACTTCATTAAGACATCATGATCAAGGCCCATCTTAAAACAAAGCACAAAAGGGCTTACATATAACAAAAGTTTTACTAGACCAAGTCAATGAGATAGCAAACAATATCTGAAGAGAATTTGACAGAGTTCTTTCAATTGTTATTCTTCCCACACTTCAGATTTTAAAACATCTCAAAATTTTGCCTTTATACATTAGTACTAGTGCTACTGGTTACATGATGAAATTTAATGTCAAATAAAAAGTTAAATTTTCCCTCTGAATCTCTATATATTTTGAAGGGTAGCAATCAGTTGAAGCTTGTTCATCCTAACAAACACTGGTAAGATTCTTAAATTATGTACAACTGAGTATCAGGCAAGAACACTGGACTGGGTTGCCATTTCCTTCTCTAGGGAATCTTCCCCAACTCTGGCATCCAACTTGTATCTCTCTTGCATTGGCAGGTGGGTTCTTTATCACTAGAACCACCTGGGAAGCCCTCTAAAAGTAAACAGATCATTAATTTAATTCTAAAGCTAAGCTGTGATGTTATTAACATGAAACCAAGGGACAAAAACACAAATACACAAAGTACTGTTTCTCATGAAAAACTATTACAAGAATCTGATAAAATTAAGAGCTCCTCCAGAGACTTGCACATCATAGAAAAGCTTGTTTCTCAAAGTCTGAAAAATCTATTTTGTGGAACTGCTATGATTTCCACTTTGCATTAATTCTAGGATACACCTAGGATGGAGATGCATGTGTCAGTCTGACTGAATGAAGCTGAATTCTTTTGGAGGATTTGTATTGACTGACGCCAGTCACTTGGCAGCATCATCAATCTGAGATTATTAAATTTTTCTAAGTTACTTATTTAACACCACAATGGTAATGGGAATCTAGGCTGCAAGCTTATGACAGAACTGGCTTGTAGTTTAAATCCTCAGAAGTGACTTTTTTTGCCTTCCTTTTGCCCAATTATCAAAGTTGAGACATTTGAGATGCTTTCCTGTCCCTTTTACATGGCAGATTACCGCTTGCTTCACAGGCAGGGAACAGCCCTTTGGCATCCCAACTTTATCCACAGACTTCTCATTTAAGTTGTTTTTTCTCCCTCAGGGCATGTAATATTCTCTTGGCCAAAGAGTTTGTTTGGATTTTTCCAAAATCCAAACTCTTTGGCCAACACAATATAATGGAATTTCTCACCAATATTGAGATGTTAAGTTCAACGAAGACAGGATGTTCATTCAAAATGGTTAAAGGGAACACATCTTGCACAGTTGCTACAATAATGCCACAACAAATTCCATAAGCCAGATCCTCTTAAAGCTTCAAAGTGGTAGCTTACACTAAGCTTGCTGAGAAGCACGCTATAAAATTACAAATGAACCTGTAGAGCTTCACAAATTTTTACTTAAGCTACTTTAGCAAATATATTAAGTGCTATAATTAAGAATTTTTAGTTGTTAGGAGACAAAAGAAGAATGAGAAGGGTGAAAGACATACGTGAGATATAAACTAAATTGCCTAAAATATTAAGCATCTAAATATAATGGACACTTTTGCACCTTTAAAAACTAACTCATACACAACTTGATATGCTTTTTCAAAGTAGGCAATGACTTGTGTGATATGTTTCTATTTTTTTAATGATAAAAGTTAAATCAAGAAAATCTCTTGAAAATTCTCAGAAGAATCATCCATTTGCAGAAAATTAAAAATGAGTAAAAACTAGGAAGCACCACACAACCCACTCAGTCATTCTTAGCATCCTAATTTAGCAAATTTCTCATGTTAGACAAAAACAAGCATGATTCATTGATCACTCTAATTTTCAAAAAAATTTCAGTAATAAAAGCAATCTTGTTAAGGCTATAGCAAATTAGTTACACAAAATGTAAATTAGCCCAATTTTATTCTGATATGAAAACAAAAGTGCACATCTTCATGTTGGCACCTCAAATTTTCTTTTCTTCATAATTATTTCCTGAAGTTTCTCCTGTTGGAAAGAAATCACACAACCTAACTTATTTTTTGTCTAAATATTAACTCTTGAATGTGGTTGACTTTTAAAAACCACTCTTCCTCCCCCTGTAGCTGGAAACTGATTACTTAGACAGTTTGAGTCTCGCCTTATACTTGGTTCCTTTCAAATGTGCTAAAGTTAATTCCACAACACTCTACAGAGCCTAGTAAATATAGTATTTAAAGACAACTATTTCCTATACCACTAACTTACCTTATATACAAATATATGAATGCAAATTAAGTTTTGAATAAATGTGAAAACTATATCTTTGAATGTAACTAAATGTTCATTCAAATGGAATAAATAGAAATACCTGTTTAAAGCATATTCTTAACAACCCAAAATAAGTGGTTGCATTCTGGGACAATCATTTACTTCCTTTTCATCTATAGTTATACATAAACTCCAGACATCTGTCACTTTCTGATATAACATTTAAACAAAAAAATAGACAATATTTGCAAAACCACTTCCACATGGGAGTAAAATCTTCCATTTAGTAAGTCAACTTCCAGTAGTCATTATTAGTTTGCTAAATTCTTTTAACCTGGAGACATTAGAATCACTGAAGTAAAGCACTATTCCTTCAAATTCTAAGGTGTAATGTTAATGGCATAATCTCAAACTGCAATACAAGGAAGAAGCCTAGTACAACTATTAAGTATACTCTGGAATCAGACTGCCAGAATTCCTACCCCAGTTGTGTAACCCCTGGGCAACTTTCCTTAACCCTCAATTTCCTCACCCACAATACGAGGAAAAACAGTACTCATCTGATAGGACTGTGTAGGAATGAAAGGGAATAATACATGAATACACACAGGCACTTAAAGCAGCACTCAATAAATAAAAGCTGTTTCATTACAACTGCTCTCCAACTCATATAAAGTATCCCTCATGTTGCCCCTTCTTTATTCCCTAGTTATCTATTAGATAGGAACTTCAGTTCTTTAAAGACATCTAGTAAATACTGTAAAACCATCACTTTCAGTAGCAATCAAAACAAGTAACAAGAAGTCAATCCTAGATTAAGGATCACATTTAGTGCTGGCTCCCTAGTGTCACTTTACAAGTCACTCAACTCTCTAGGCCTTATTATTCCTCTCTAAAATTGGACATTCATCTAGCCAATCCACTTTTTAGTCTGGTTGGATCAAATTCAATAGGGCATATGAAATCAGTTATACACAAACATGGTGATAAAAATCTATGATTTTAACACAGATTAGGTATCAGTTCTACTCCCTGAAACCTTACAAAACTATACAAAAAAAGGGCAAGTAAGGAGTTTAAAATATTTAGTCCACTGTCTCTGGTTAAACCCCCATTTTCTTAAATGAAGGTATGGAAAATATACATGACACAAAAACTTAGAAAGGACCTGAATAAAAATGAACTTTTAATTTTTAAAAAGCTCTAAACATACTGGGGACACACACACAAATTGTGATGTTTCATGTCACATACAATTAAAAGATTTTATAAAACTTACTCTAGAAAGTCAACAGATTCAAGTCTTCTAGGACACAAGCAAAGAGGGACATGAGACTATTACTACCCCAAATGTTTTAAACTAGATTTAATATTGCTAAATCATTAGATATTTGACTACATGAAACTTAATTACACAGATATAACAGAGACTCAAAACACTTGTAGTAGACAACTTTATGATTAGTCCTTACAACTGCAAAACAGTTTGTCTATTTTATTTAACAAAAAAATTGATAAAAATATGCAATGATCTTAAAACTATTAAAAAATCATCCTTCTGAGAATTAAACAACATTCTTGATACCTGAGGACCAAATAAAGTATACCAAGCTCATGTTTTCAAACATAAACTTAATGCTCATTCATTAATTAAAATTTAGAAAGTCTTAGCCCAAACAGATTATGAGCTAATTATGAAAATTGTTTTAAAAATAAATCTAAGATAAATGAGATGAAAATTTTGTTAAAAAAAAAAAAGCCTAAGACAAAGCAAACTACATTTCAACTCAGTTCTCACTTGCTGGCATGTTTAGTCCCTTAAGAAAAGTGGCAAACAGCAACTCTCAGATTTGGAGAATATTCAGATTTCCCCTTTAAGTGCAGTGAATTATTAATTAAGAAAGAAGCAGATTTTCTTTCAAGCCCTACATGCAAAGTAGCACATATTTAGTGACCACTAACTACAACAAACCTTTTTAATAAGTAGAAGAAACACGATTACCTGACTAGGGAGAAAAAGGCAAATACAAAAGTCATCTTAACTAAATATCCAAATATCTACAAATCTACAACTATCACGACAACCCAATCAGCAGTTGAAAGATGAGAAAACTCAGTTTGGCCAGGCATCTGAGTAATTCCTTAAGTCCCCTGAGTGCAGGGTACACATACAGCGTTCGTCTTTGTACTGATGCATAGTCAAGAAAAGGCTTAACGTCTACTGACTAAAATGGACAGTGTCTACTGGCTATACTGACAAATGGAAACATGAAGGTATGGAAATAGGAAATAAGAATGGAAGACCAACCACAACTTTATGAGACATTGTATATCCACAGATTCCTACTTACAAATCTTTACAACTTAGGCCAATTATTTCTACAAAAACTCTAGTACACTAGTACATAGCTGTGTGTACATATATAGGTGCCAAATCTGTAAAATCTACAGATATACTACTTCATAATAGACCAGAAGTAATGCCATCAAAATTTCTAATAAATCCAATTAAAAATCAACAAGTTAGCCTGTTCTTTCCTTTTTCCTTTATTTTTGATCATGCCTTGTAGTATGCAGGATCTCAATTCCTCCACCAGGGGTGGAACCTGTGCCCCTTCCCCTGCCGTGGAAGCACACACTTAACTACTGGAAAACCAGGGAAGTCCTTTTATTCACTTTTCTTTTTGATCCCATTAATGAATACATTTGTCACATTTTATAAGCTGTTATATTTATATGTGTTCAGTCAGTTCAGTTCAGTTCAGTCCAGTTGCTCAGTTGTGTCCAACTCTTTGCGACCCCATGAATCGCAGCACGCCAGGCCTCCCTGTCTGTTACCAACTCCCCAAGTTCACTCAGACTCATGTCCATCGAGTCAGTGATGCCATCCAGCCATCTCATCCTCTGTCGTCCCCTTCTCCTCCTGCCCTCAATCCTCCCAGCATCAGAGCCTTTTCCAATGAGTCAACTCTTCGCATGAGGTGACCAAAGTACTGGAGTTTCAGCTTTAGCATCATTCCCTCCAAAGAAATCCCAGGGTTGATCTTCAGAATGGACTGGTTGGATCTCCTTGCAGTCCAAGGGACTCTCAAGAGTCTTCTCCAACACCACAGCTCAAAAGCATCAATTCTTTGGCATCAGCCTTCTTCACAGTCCAACTCCCACATCCATACATGACCACTGGATAAACCATAGCCTTGACTAGATGGACCTTTGTTGGCAAAGTAATGTCTCTGCTTTTCAATATGCTATCTAGGTTGCTCATAACTTTCCTTTCAAGGAGTAGGCGTCTTTTAATTTCATGGCTGCAATCACCATCTGCAGTGATTTTGGAGCCCCCAAAAATAAAGTCCGACACTGTTTCCCCATCTATTTCCCATGAAGTGATGGGACTGGATGCCATGATCTTCATTTTCTGAATGCTGAGCTTTAAGCCAACTTTTTCACTCTCCTCTTTCACTTTCATCAAGATGCTTTTTAGTTCCTCTTCACTTTCTGCCATTCAGCCATCTCGTCCTCTGTCATCCCCTTCTTCTCCTTCCCCCAATCCCTCCCAGCATCAGTCTTTTCCAATGAGTCAACTCTTCCCGTGAGGTGGCCAAAGTGTGTTAATACTTACTAATTTCAATGTTGCCCTGGGCTTCCTTGGGAGCTCCGAGGGTAAAGAGTCTACCTACAAAGCAGGAGACCTGGGTTCAATCCCTGGATTGGGAAGATCCTCTGGAGAAGGGAACAGCTACCCACTCCAGTATTCTTGCCTGGAGAACTCCAAGGACAGAGCAGCCTGGCAGGCTACAGTCCATGGGGTCGCAGAGATTCAGACACGACTGAGCTACTAACACACACACATACATTTATGTGTGTTAATACGCCCTTTCTCCTAAAAGGCAGACTAAATGGGTAAGTGATTCCAATCAATCATTTCTCACAAAATGTTAAATTTCAGGCAATGTTAATTCTATGCAATGTGATAGACAAAGCAAAATAAACAGACAAGGGGGGCAGTAATGGAAACTGCAGAAGTTGGGGGAGGGAAAGATGGCCAAATAAAACTGAAAATACTATTTAAGTTTTAAAAGGCTTCAGCAAAACTTGACATCTTTAGAAAATAACCGCACCCTGTGAATCTCAAGAGGGGCAAGGGGGTACACTTCATTCTTCCAAAATGACATAGTCTCCTTAACATCTCTCCAAGTAATCCCCATATACTTAGAAATACTACTCTAGCTGAAGTTTTTGAATAAATTCAGACTTAAATAAGTTGCTATGTAAAAATAATGAAACTAAAACCTATCAAAATCTCACTGTATTCATAGGCCAAAAGTTATACCAACACGTTAGGTATGGGTCAATCTATATTTTAAAATGTACTCATCTGGGTAATATAAATGCATAAAGAAAGTTACCCAGATTCAACAATCTGTAAGTAGACAACCTAAAAAACGTCTCTTTGTCACTGGCTAATGTTCAATTACAAGAGAAGGACTTTGTGAACAACCAAAAATGACAATAACTTAAAAGCAACAACAAATCAACTTGTAACATTAGTCACAGTCAGATCAATCTAAGATAACAATATACTGGATTTTTCTGGAAGGCCTATATTTCAAATCATTTCTCCCTAGGGTATGGAAAAATATGTGGTAAAACTTAAAAGATGATCACCAATGAAGTCATATAGACAGAAATATACTTGCCTGTAATTTAAAGTAAATGGAAGTAACTTCTTTAATTTTATTCACCAAACAAAAATTACTTATGTATTTCATCTTATTTATCTTCCATTTTTGTCAAAGGAAAAATCAATAGTAAAGGCAGACTCTAAAAATAAGTGGTAACAATGTAAAGTCATAAGTAACTACTGAAAACCATTACATGTAACTGACTAATTTCCTGGCTTATATTGTAGGAAAGAGTATCTGTGTTTGTTTCATTCATTCAACAAGTAATTTACTGAGCACCCATGATGTGCCAAGAACTGTGCTCAGCACTATAGACTTCTTAAAAGTTCAGATCACAGCCTCTGCCCTCTAAGAGCTTACAATCTATTACTCATTGAAAAGACAAACCAAGTAAAACCATAATGAAACAAGGCTAGAATAAGTGAAACAGTAAGAGTTATGGGCAGATTATATAGGATTTTATTTTGATAATCTGAAGGGGAGATGTATGCTGGGCAAATTTATTGCTGAGGACCTACTGGAGAAGGCGGGACTTGAAATGGGAGAATTTAGGTAAATAAAGTTCACAGTGGTAATGAGCTGGGGGCATGAGAGCAAGAAAAACATAAGCCTGGTTGTGAAATAATATCACTCAAAATATCATGAGAAGACCAGTCCGAATTCATATTAGGGAATGCAAAGGCATGCAGCTCAGAATCATGCTTTGAATTATACAACAGGAGATCACTGAAAGTTAAGTTGTGGAAAGTAGAAGTTAAGCTATAGGCACAGGAAAACACTGAAAGTTCTAGGGCAAGAAAATAACTCACTGAAATCTAAAAAGTTTTTGAGGGGACAAGCTTGAAGCAAGAAAACTATCTAAAAAGTTATAACGATATCCAAGGCATGATGCAGCTCAGAGAGCAACAGGAATAGAAATAAGGACTATAAAAACCTGCCTTATTCAATACGAGAACAAGAAAATCCAACTTAAAGAGGAATTATTCAGTTATCAATTTTAATGAACAAAAGCAAAAGAAAAAATACTGAACAACTAGAATTAGGGAGGCATTACTAAAAGAATTTATTCTCTTATATATCAACCCATAAAATCTTATATATATCATCTATCCTTATCAAATGATCTAAATTGAATCATAGGCTGTTAGAGCTGAAAGGGACCTTAATTCTTTTACTCGACTCTTCTCATTAAAAGAAGAGAAAATTAAGAATTAAAGAAAGGGGAAAAAAGATAGGGAGGAAGACTCTCTTGGGCTTAAGTGAAGACAAAATCACCTGTATAAGGACAGTTTATGTTGTAGAAAAGACAACAGAAGAATAAGATGTGAAAATATTTTAAAGCAAAACATTATTTACAATACACATGGAGAAAGAAGACAGCGTCATACATATCTTAATACAATTTCTTACCGGAAAGAACATTTATACAGCTTGTAAGGTCCCTTCCAACTATAAGATCCTATAATTCTATAAAAGTAGAAGCAAAACTTTCCCATCTGAAGCTACTGTACAATAAGAAAGGTAAGTTTAACTTACAGGATAAACTTCAAAGAGTATTATTAAGCCCAAATGCTTATTACTACTAACAGATTGAGTCTGAATTCTAAAAGGGGCATTCTAGGTTATCTTCTGAATTAAAACAAATGAAAACATACTACTCCTTTAATCAAAATCATTTGCTCTAATTTCAAAAAATACAAACTCTGGCTAATGTAGACTGTTACATTCAGTCTGCATATTATTTTACAAACAAGTTTTAAAATTTCATGTCACGTTCAGTAGCATTCCAAATACCACAATCATTTAGCAAGTAAGACTGCCACCAATTATAGTCCTCAGCTGGCCCCAGAATGAGATCTTAATGTGAACTAGACAATATACATGAAGGTTCCATAACCTTCAGTTGCAAAGTCTAAAGAATCTGTGAATTAACTTTTTGAAATTGGATGGCAGAACCCTACCAACTTTGTATCACTGCAGCCAACTATATAGGCACCCTGCTTATCTTCTGACCACTTACTGCTCACTAACGCTTCTGAGGTTGGGTAGAAAGAAGACATGATGCAGAAAGAAAGATCAAGTTTGAGAATTATCAACTTATTTTAAGGTAGTTTTTTATCGGGCTTTAAATTAGATTCCTGGATACATGATTATATTATTCATGCCCTCTCAGTCTGCTATTAACACCTAAAAAATTTGTTTTACCAAGATTTGGGCTCCATATTTGATAGATACCAAGAGGGAAAAAAGGGAATAATCTAATTTAAGGGGAAAAAAAGATTCTCTTGATTTCCTCAAAGCTGGACTCTTAAGTCATTCAATCATCATCCTAAAAGGAGCCAACAGACACAGACAGACTTTTACAAATCTTAATAGTCAGGGTAAGCATAAAGGCACAAAAGCTTAAAGGGCATATCCTAGGCTAGGAAAAATGTAGAAGAAAACCACAAGGTAAAAGTATCTGAATGAATGTGTACCAAGTAGCAAATAACCTCACTAGGAAGATGGTCACTATAAAGTAAAGAGAAAGGGCCATAAAGCAAACTGTGACCAGCTTATGTCAATGAGATACATGAATACTTAAAAATAAAATAATATCTGCATGTTACTCGAAATGACTAGCTGGTATCTTGGTTTTGGTAGTGCAATAGCACCAATACAGCAAGGGTAAGCAGGTCAATCCCTTGCAAAACTTACCTTGATTGGCCCAATGGAAACAGAAGGCCCCAGAAAAGAGAGAAGCATCTGGCAGTAGCAAATTGTTTTATTTTATCTTTCTGTGGAAAGAAACTAATTTTAAATAAGAACCAGAGCATTTAAAGAGTAAATATTTTTTTAAAGCTCATTATCTAGTTAGAGCAGCTCTACTAAGAAAACAAGAAGAGCTCCTTGTTGTTTAGAGATGGAAGGAAACAGAAGAGGAATCAGAGTTGTTTCTCCATCACCTAGGGAGTTTTAAAACTTGTGTTATCCTAAAGTAACATAAATAGTTCTTTTATTTAAAGAACTCCTGTAAGTAGAAATTTTGGGCCTGGTGCCTTTGAATAAAGACTTTTATATTAAGGGCTATATTCCAAATAAAAAGATAAACCACTTGACATTAAGCCCTTCTACTCTTGAGTTAAAAAAAAAAAAGACAGAGTGAGCTCCTTTCTCCACTGCAATTTCACCAATTTAACTCAAACCATCAAGGTTTAAATGATTATCAAAGCAAATGATGCCCCCAACTGGCAGAAAGCTCATACCTAATTGACTGGCTTTCCAAAATATTGTTAGCCTAAACAATTGATTTATCCAGATACTAAATGGAAAGAACCCAGCCACTAAAGGATATGTGTATTACAGAACCTAACAGGGGGCATAAAATTATTTATGGTAACCAAACCTGTTACCTTTCTCTTCACTGTTTTTCTAGGAATTCAGTTTACTGAATTCATTGAGTCAGCATTAAAATCTTTTGGTCCAAATCACTCCCACAAAACGTCTGTTTACAAGTTATGCTGGAGATGGAAGGGATAGCTAGCTCAAAAGCAGGAGTGCAGAAGCAATAAGCATTTAAGAAAACAAAAAAAAACCAAACTAGTGTAAGTGGAAAATAATCTACCTATTTGGCACCATCCTATGAAGAATCAAATCAGAGTAGAATCTTCCCACATCCACCCCCACCACACACATCCACACACGACAGGAAGCTATTCCAGAAATAAAATTCATTCTAAGTCAAAGGCCTAAACAATTGCTGTTTTCAGATTCTATGCATGTACAACGTCCACCACATAAATTGTATTGACATAGCAAATTACTTCAGTTGACATTCTTGGGGGAGTAAAGCCATTAGACTCAAAAGCTTAGATATACATTGCTACTTTTAAATTAAAAATACAAAATAAAAACAATTCAGCTTTGTTACTGCAGAAAACAAACCTCTTACACGGAAGACTTTTCAATACAATCAAAATTTGATTAGTGTCATCATTATTTAACATTTCACTTACTTAAAACATTATTTTGACATAAAATGAAACAAACAGCTGCAAGTATTGACCCAGATTTTGAAATTCTTTGACATAAGAATACCACAGGCAAAAGTAAACAAATAAATACAAAACAAAACATTCTTACTTGTCCCATTGGTGGTCCTCCCATTGGGGGCATCATTTGTGGCATCATTCCATGAGGTACAGGAGGCATATTCGCTCTCTGACCCATAGGATGCATTCCCATTGGGGCATAATGCATGCCAGGGTGCCCCATCTGAAAAAGAGGGACAATTTTAAAATTTTCCAAGTTTCAATAAATGCTTCTCAAAAATTTGACTCCTACAAATCAGTTTTGTGCATGACATATTTGCCTAATGTTCGACTCAATTAGTTTATACTTTCTTGTCTTAAATAAAAAAATTATACCAGTATTTATGAGCTTGAACTTGACCAAATTTCAGAAAATGGAAAAATTAAAATCAGTACCGGACACCTAATTCATAGTTTTTTAGAGCATGCTGATTTAATCAATTGCCAGTTGGCTTGCTAAACTGAGAGGAAATGCATGTGAAGGCCACCTTAACTGTTATGGTGAAAACCACAACTTTGTCCTACTTCACAAATATAAGATAGCCAACTATGTTTATTTTATAACGTCACATTACCAAGTTCATTTCTAAGCTGATGTTAAGCTTTAGAACGCTGAAAATTTACCCAATTAACTGAGATGAGGGCTGGTCTTATAAAAGACAGCGTCGGTACCCGAGGACACTTCATTCCTAACAAACAAACATATTATTTCCTGATGGAATCTCTAACACTGCTAAAATTACTTATGCAAAAAAATATCCCCCCCAAAGACTAAGCTCTGTTATTTACGAACACTAAACGTAAACAACTAACTTAGGCACCTTAATGCGCTTTTTATAAGACAACTCCTTTTTTTACGTGTGTCCATTGTTCCAGGTCGTAAAACCAGGTAGTTATCTCCTGCCAATTCTCCCACCTATCACCCCGGCTGCGAACACCACTACTATTAGTTAAGATCCAGGCAGACTCTGTTAAAAGTAAAAGTCTATGGAAGAAGTCTCCGTCTCCGCTTCCCCCTCCCTGCTTAACCCGGCCTACCTCTCCAAAACGCTCACCCCGCCCAGGGCCCAGCACCTCCACCGCGCATCTGCCTAGGCCGAACCTACTGAGAACTTCCAGGGTCCCACTTCCTTTCCTTTGTGCATCCCCGCTCTCCATTTCTCTCCCTCGGAACAAATCCCACCATCTCGAGCTCTTCCTTCGTCCACTCTCATCTTCTTCTCCTTTTGGAGAATGCTTCCTGTCTCTGACTCCGTTTTTCATTGTGCCGCTTTCCCCCTGCCCCACCGCTCCCTTACCGAGGGCCGTCTCCTCAGGAAGCCGTCAGCAGAGACCCAAGAGCTGGAGCAGAGGCTTGAGCCGGACAATCTCCGCTCCCCGTCCCCGAGACCCCGCGAGGGAGGATGGTTCTCCATTTCACTCACCATGAGGCCTCCACGCTCGGCTCCCGTCCCCGGCCTCATCGTCGGGCTCAGACTGCTCCGCCGGCGGCCACTGCCGCTACACATACCAACAAGAAGCGATCTGAGTGGCTGGCGCCCACTGGGGCCAAAGGTTAAAGGCTGCCCTGCGCTACGGGGCGGGATCAGCGGGACCAGTAGGCTGACAGGCTTCCCTCCCGTCCAATCAGACCGCGTTTCCGACTCGCAGCTCTTTGGCGATTCGCCCCCAGCCTCAGCCTAACTCAGCGTCGACTGCATGGAGTTGGGGAAGGGGGGCGGAAGAAGTTTCTGCGCCGATTCCCCTGCAGGGAAAACTCCACCAACTTTCCCCGGGGAAGGGGAGACAACGGTGTCCCAGCGTCCCGAACTTAGACTGCCACACCCTGTAGGGGGTGGACCAGTGGAGGCCTGCCACCTTCAACAACCCCCGGCCCGAATTACCTATGCCCCACAAACCTGAGGCCGCCAGAGGTGGGATGGGATGGGGGTGGGGTAAGCAGCCTCTAGCTTTAGCCTTGACCAGGGCCAGTAGCTTGCCCGCGGGACTACAGGCGGAGGAAGGGGGCGGGGCAGCTAGAGGAGGGGTTGTTAGAAGCGGGTTCGAGCTCCTTACGCACCAGCTGGCCGGCGCGCGCCAGGGTGGGGGCGGGGGGTGGAGGCCTGCCCAGCGGCGTGGAGGGAAGTTGTGGTAGGGGCGGGGAGAACAGTGTGAAAGGGAAAGCTGTATTGGGCAGTTAAGGAGATGAGGGCGCCAGGCGCTGAGCTTCCTTTACTGAGGGAGATTGCAGGTGTAGAGGAGAACATGGGAGAAAGCAAACAGGTTCGGGAATGTGAGTTGGCGGGCGCTAGGACCTGGCGTAGAGGAGGTGCGGCTTTGGGACTGCGAAGGCACGCGCTAGTTTAGAGGTGACGCGAAGGTGGCGGAGGTTTCTGGCGGAGAGATTAAACGCTGCACGGAGAGGAAACTCGGCTGCCTTGGGCCTCGGCTCGCCGTCCCTCGTACTGCTTGCGGGTAGTGCTCTGGCCCAGGGGCGCTCAGCCTCTCGGCGGCCCCAGGGCTTCTTACTCGCCCCAGCACGCACCCCTGAGGGCCTGGGCCTGTTGGTGGAGGCCGCGGGGGGCCAGGCCGCTCATTGGCTACTGCGACCGCGGGGCGGGGTAGGTGGGCGACGTTGGATCTCCGAGGGCCTGAGTGTCTTTCCCGCCATGTCGTTTGTGGAGAGCGGGAGGCGTTCGGCCCGTCTGCGCCGCCGGCCCGGCACCCCTGTCCCGTTCGCTCGACCTGCGTATTCCGTTTTCAGTCAGGGAGATAGCTGGGGTGAGGGCGAAGTCGAAGAGGAGGAGGGATGCGACCAAGTGGCCCGTGATTTGCGGGCGGAGTTCTCGGCCGGGTCGTCATCGAAACTCAGAAAGCGACCCGGTACCCCGGACTGATGGGGACGGATCTCCGGTTCTGCCCGATAAACGCAATGGAATTTTCTCGGCGGATGCGGGTGGTAAAGTCCTGGCTCGCCGTTGGCCGGTCCAGGTCCTCTCGATTCTCTGTTCGCTGCTGTTCGCCATCCTCCTTGCCTGTCTGCTCGCCATCACCTACCTGATCGTAAAAGGTACAGAAGGAAGCCCGGGCCTTGAAAGTCTATCCAGAGTTTACTTCAGTTGAGCCTGGACGTGGCCCTTGCCTTCATCTCCCTCTTCCCCATCGAAGCTGCAAGCTTGGTAGCTGGTTTCATCCATACGCCTCATCCGCACTTTTCTTTGGTCTTCCCCTTTGTTTTCTCTTTTCTTAAAAGTAGAAGACTTTGGTCGGTGATCAGGACGCCCATTTTAAGAAAGGGTCTTGATAGGTTGGTAGTCTTGAAGAAATAATGAAATCAACGAACACTTGGGGATAAAGTATTGGTAAAATTAAGCTAAATGCAAAACAACTGTCCTTAAAGGAAGGCGGTGAAAAGGGTAATTTTAAAAAGCTATACAAGTTCAAAGACTTAAATCCGCAAATGGCTAGAGGTGTACAATCAATCCACCTGTTCTGTACACATTGAATTCCTAAAGAACAAGGATTTCCATTGCACAGCCCAAAATGTCTACTTAGGTAAAATAGTCCCTCTTGGATTTTGTACTAGGTTTGCAACCCAGTGTATTGGTGAAATTCTGTTGCAAACCAAGATAGTCTGTTCTTTCTCTGATTAATGGTTTTACATTTCCGTGTCTGATGTTGAAATACTGGCCAGGTTGAAATAGAAATATGCCTTGATAGGTTTTCCAGAACTTGTACAAATGTATTACGTGTTTGGATATTTTACCGTGGGAAGAATCAGGCCTGAGTTGAAACCTCATCTAACGGTGTGATTTTCGCTAAGTTATTGGGGAAAAAACCACCTTAGTTTGTTGTATGAAAAGCACCCAACACGTCACTCCAGTATTAGTTTTACTTCACTAAGTAAAATTAAATCTATTTAATTATAGTTTTTATTTCCCTCTTTGCTTCAGGCCCCTCATGAGCTGTTCATGGCATCTAACACCTCTTCATGCTTGATTTTCATAAAGAAGACAGATTGGCTTGTTAATGTGAGAGTTTGACCTCTTCATACAATGGTACAGGGTGTAAACTGTCAGTGTTAAATATTTGGGTGCCAGTGTTTCATTCCTCTGCCACTCCCCTCCCCCATTTTTTCAAAGCAGCTCAGTTTTAACTTGTAGGTAGTTACTTCTGTTTTACTCAGAGAGATTGCCTTTGTTCATAAAGTCATAAAACTTGGTAAGTGGAAGTGCATTGCAGAAAACCTTAAACTGTGTTTATTTTGGAGAATAAAGAGCTGAACTCAAAAACTAGTAATTTGCCATGTATAAAATGTCTTGGGAATAAAAATTCCCATTTTAAATACATAGCAGTTGATCATAAAGACATCTTATTTGCTTCCTGAAAGTCACATAGCTAATAAATGGAATCCAGGTTTGAACCCAGTTGTTCCCAGCTCCAGAGCAGTTTCCAGAACTCTGCATCTTTCTAGCCTTTGCGCTTCTGTTCAAGTTATAAAATCATCTCTTTTTGTATTTACAGAGTTACATGCTGAAAATTTGAAGAGTGAAGATGATGTAAACACTGGACTGTTAGGTATGGACCTTACTGTCACTTGATTTTTGAGCTCACTTTTGTTTTTTATGTTTTAATGATATACAGGTTTGGATAAAATACTTATATATTCCCTGTGTGGTGGTGTTTCACTCTTCATTTGTATATGTATATGGTATATTTTGTTAGACTTTCTTTTTATGTATATGTTTGTTTTTATGCCAGACACACTAGGAATATATTTTGAACACAACTGTATGTAACAGACCCAGAGAATACTTAACATTTTTTAGTTACCTTTTGCAAAAGCTTCCCTACACTTCTTTCGAGGAGGTAAACAAATATTTCCCCACAGACTTAACAAAGATAACATCTTAAGCAGGCCTCAGAAGTTTAAGTTCAAATCTCCTTATAAGCAACTTGGTTTTTTAAAAATATGAAAAGCATTGGCTATACTTAACACAAGCTAGTTATGACCAGGAAAAAGAGCTGAGTTTCTTATAGAATGTCAGTAGAATGCTAGTTTACAGATTTGTAGTAAAAAAATTCAGTTGTTATTTAATCTTTATTTTTCTCTGCCAAAATAATTGTGAAGAGTTCAGAATTTTACCTGTCTGGCATATTTTACTCTGTTTGCTATAATTTATTTGGCTTCTCACTCTGAATTGGGGATGAGGTTATCGGAAATAATTGAGAACCTATCCCACTTGTTATTCCCTCTCCCAATCTTAGCTAAACTATTTAAATTATTCCACCTGGTTTTGCAGATAGGAAGGCTTTATCTTCAAATTATGAACAGATTAGTTTGCTGGATGTCCCATGAAAACTTGTCTGTGCTTAACTTCTAGCATGAGAAAACACGTCCTTTTCAGTTACTCATTTTGTTAGTGTGCCTCTGTGTGTTGTTAAACTGTTGGTCTCTAAAATCAACAGTGATCATAAGGCTTTTCATAGCATTTATTGATCTGTCAACTCTTGACTGAAAGGAACAATATATAAGCCTAAACGCCTGTTAAGAAACTTAGTTTCTAAAGGAGCTGAGACACTGCTATGCTCATGCTTGTTTTCTGTGAAAGAAATGTTCATGGGAAGCCCCATTTATAGTGTTTTTTAAAAGGTTCCTGATGAGCATTGTATCAATGCCTTTAGGAGCTGATTGATCCTAATGGCTAACATGATTAGGCTATTAGAGTGTTCATCTTAACTAGTGAGGTAGTCCCACCAAGGAGATGTGATTAATACTTTTGGCTGGCTTTGGAACTCATCTCCCCAAATCTTCCCTGGGTGGTATTGGAATCACACTGCAGAGTTCGTAGGGCTTTCCTTTTATAATTGTCCTGTAAGCCTATTTTTCAGATAAATTAATAAAATAAAACTTAAGGTCATTTAGTTGAAAATCACATTCCAGCCATTCCTCCTTGAAGTTATTTTCTGGCCAAATTGATTGCACTAATCATATATAACATTGAACTGTTTCATTTTCCACATTTGCTTTTCTCTCAGCATTTTCCCAAATTTTATCATGTTTCACAGGTAGTCCTATTTCCAATTTTTGCATTTTTTCCTTAGTTTTATAACTAGGAAAGTATCAGAAAGAATGATAAATGATTTTTTATTTGAGGCAAACCTGAAATAAGTGCATAAAATAATAGAAGGAATTGCCCTTAGCAAACACTCCTTAATCTGAGACTGTTGTTATCAAACGTAGTGCTAGTACTTTTACAAACACTGTAAATAGTACTGTACAGAAATTGTAATCAGATTTTTTAGCATTCCTTCAGTGTCTAAAAAGGTTTTAAATTTGATCTTTGGTTCCTATGACATCTATTGGTAGTTACCTTTAAGTCCCTTTCGTGGCTAGTAGCAGATTCCTAGCATCTTGCAATGTCAGGGGCTGTTTATTTTGTAGCTGCCCATTTACTGCTCATTTTATGCTTGAGATGTTTCCAGGCTTCTACACATTTTCCAGAGAAGAGATAACTGACAAAGATGAAGCCTGCTCATTTAAAGAGATGATGATTGATTTCTTTCCTTCTGCAGAGTGATAAGTGAGACTTTGTACCATCATAACTGAATGATACAGAACATTAGAAATATGGTAAAAATTTCCAAGGGAAAGGATGTGTTGGGAAATGACCCATTCTCTTAGAAAGGTGCAAGTTGGTAGCAGAGAACTCAGTTTCTTCCTCACAGTGAAAGCTGATTAAAACCATAAACTTGAGCTTTTAGTGGGTGTAAAATATGAACCTTATAATTTGAGCCCACAGTCTACTAAGGAAATAATACAGTACTTTCTGTAGCTGGGTAAGGTAACTCTAATATTTCATCTAAAAATTCACAAATATGTTTTCCTATTCTGTAGCAGAGTCTTTGTAAAATTTTGTATATTGCTGATAACAGTAAAAGAACCAAAGCAAAAAAAGAAGAGAAAAACAAAAAGTCCTAAAACACCGGAAGGATACAACCAAACTGTTAGTTTATCTGAATTTTGAAATTATAGTTTTTTTTTTTAATCTCTCTTGTTTGTAATGAATGACTGTAACGCCTAATGAGGAAAACTTTGTTTAAAAAAGCACAAGTATAAGTTTAAGAAAGTGTGAAAACCATGATCAACAATTAACAACACTACTGAACTTTTACAGTATGCCAAAAATGTGTTATCTCACCTGGTATTCCCAACTATCCTGCATCCATAATATAAAATACTCGTTCTAAATAAAAACTCAAGACAGTGTATATTAGAATTTTTATGCCATCAGATAGCTTAGGTGTGGTAGCAAGGCAAAAACAATACAGGTCGTTATCCGGAATTATCAGTGTGCAGCTGAATTATTAGTCATTAAATCATTACAAGTCTCCTCTTAACACGTAAAATTATTAATGAGAACCAGACATTAGGAGCTCTGTTCTCAAGAAATTGGTTTATTATTGTTAGTGTGTTACTTCCTGGCCCAGGTGATGGAAAGGATGTTTCCTAGGCTAATGAAGTCAGACAAGTTAGCGTCAGAATCACCTGGAAAACTTGTTAAAGTATTTTGCTGGGCTTCACCTAGTCTAGTGGAGAAGGCAATGGGACCCCACTTAAGCACTCTTGCCTGGAAAATCCCATGGATGGAGGAGCCTGGTAGGCTGCAGTCCATGGGGTCGCGAAGAGTCGGACACGACTGAGCGACTTCCCTTTCACTTTTCACTTTCATGCATTGGAGAAGGAAATGGCAACCCAGTCCAGAGATCTTGCCTGGACAATCCCAGGGACGGGGGAGTCTGGTGGGCTGCTGTCTATGGGATCGCACAGAGTCAGACACGACTGAAGCGACTTAGCAGCAGCACCTAGAGCTTCTGTTCAGTAAGTATAAGGTAGAGCCCAGATATTTTCATTTCTTAAAGGTTTCTAGGTGATGCTTATGCTGCTAAGTTTACAAGAACCACTAGTCTAGTAGTTTTTATTCCTCAGGTATAGCAACAGCAAACAAACAAAAAAAAAACTCTGAAGATTTTCTTACTCTGAATTTATGAAATTTCAGACCCTATCCTTAAGTCTCCTGGATCAAAGTTAAAGTCACCTAATAGGCTGCACTCTCAGAATCCTCTCAGGGTCTGTTGGACCCAGTGTTCATTTTTAAATTTCCTTGAGTAGTTCTTTTGTAAGAATTATTTCATGTCGCTTATTCTTACTTATGGGACCTTCCACGGAATAAAGAGAAAATTGAGATATATATTTTTTGATAGAGTAAAGCTTATTTAATCTTGAAATTACCTTATTGGTACATTGGCCTCTTTTATATATCTAAGATACATTATAAGATTTTAATGATCTTATTTCCTGTATCTGGAAACACTTTGTTATTGTATTATATTAGGAATCATTTAATATTACTCATCAGTTATTCTCAACTATGCTAAAAAGAATAAAATAATTTTGATAAAATATTCCAGAGCCGAGGTCAGCGAACCCTGATCTGCTACCTGTTTTGTAAATTGAATTTTGTTGTAGCATACCTGTGCCCCATTGTTTTATATATTGATTATGGCTGCTTTCATGCTAAAACGTCAAAGTTGAGTAGTTGGGAAAGAGACCTTATGGTAAGCGGAACTGAGGATAATTACCATCTGGTTATTTTCAGGAAAACTTGTATTCTCAACCAGCTGTCACTTAACAGAGAAGTCGAAGGCAAAAACACAAACCTTCCCTTTTGCTAAAATATATATAACGTTCTTTTTCATCTTTTATGAGTCTATGCCTACTAATTTATTTGACACTGTTTGTAAATGGACAAATGCTAATATCAGGTAATTGGAAAGGAATAGGGGAAAAAAATCATTGGATTGAGCATTCACATTGTTTAAAAATATAAAAATGAAAATGTTTACAGATTATGGAGCTAAGTTGGCCAAGTAATATTCCATTGTATACATATACCGTAGCTTCTTTATGCATTCATCTGTCAATGGACATCTAGGTTGCTTCCAAAAATGTGAAACACTTAAAAATTTGCATGTCATCCTTGCACAGGGGCCATGCTAATCTCTGGATTGTTTCAGTTTTAGTATGCTGCTACTGCTAAGTCACTTCAGTCGTGTCCGACTCTGACCCAATAGACGGCAGCTCACCAGGCTTCCCTGTCCCTGGGATTCTCCAGGCAAGAACACTGGAGTGGGTTGCCATTTCCTTCTCCAGTGCATGAAAGTGAAAAGTGAAAGTCAAGTTGCTCAGTCTTGTCTGACTCGTAGCGACCCCATGAACTACGGCCTACCAGGCTCCCCCGTCCATGGGATTTGCCAGGCACGAGTGCTGGAGTGGGGTGCCATCGCCTTATGTGCTGCCAAAGTGAGCACTCACTATATTCTGCTTTTGTGTATGTTTGAAATTGTTCATGATAAAAAAATCTTTTAAGTTTCCCTTGTGAATATGATGATTTAACAGGATTGGAAAACTACAAATGATACTTAACTCGTTTCATCAGTTTTAATCAGAATATTCCCTTCCACTTGTTAACCTTTTAATAAGAAAGGGAGTGGAATTCCTGCAAGCTGAGTGGCAGATTGACAGAATAGTTGAGTGGAGACCTTTATCAGTGCAGCTGCTGTACTCCAGCTGTGTGTTCAGGTCAGATGGCACTGGTAGGGGAGGAAAGACCCCTTTTTCTGCTCCTGTACTTGGAAATAAGTTTGAAGACCCACGGCTGTTCAGCTTTTTGATAAAGTTGCACGCATTTGCTTACCATTAAAATTGTTGATTAGTTCTGTGCATGAGTCCATCAAAGCTTTTATTAGTAGCCAGGTGGTTATAGTTTTTACAGCTTATAAAACTACCTGTTAAGTTAATTTTGATTTTTAATTTCATAACTTAGTTATATGAGTTATAGTCCAATGAAAAAAATTTCATTAAAATAAAGGTGGCCGTTAATCTCCTTGTATATTTTCTATTTTCTTTTTCTATTTGTTTATATGTATATAATAAGTATAGTAACTTAAGATATGTGGTTTTATCACAGCTGTAGAAAAATAATTGTAATCATGCGTATGCTGCAGCTTCATTAAAATATCTTGGAGTTCATTCTGTATCAGTAAACATAGTTCTACCTCATTCTTTTTATTACTACATTATATTTTATACTGTTTTAGTTTACTTAACATTTCAAATGTCAGAAGCTCTAAAACAGGACTTGGAATTTATCAATATGTGGTCACATCTTGTCCTATTGTTTATTTATGAAAGGAATACATCTTAGAAGAATGTAACTGATAGCTTAACATTTTTTAATAAGACTCCTTTCCCAGTATGGGAACATGGGAGATTTTTGTTTTGTTTTTCTGTTTGTTTCTGCTTACATCTCTGACTTCATAAAACTTCTGAAAGTCATCTCATCTCTATAAGCCTGAAATTGCTAAATAAAATTGAAATGTTTACAACATACCATAATCTTTCTTTGCTGGAAGCTCTTTTAGAAAAACAGAGCTGCCATCATATTTCTAGGAAAATAACTATACTTTGAAATAAAAATCATATATTTTGAAAAATGATCTCCTTAATTAGGTAAGTGAATATAAAACTCCAGTAAAGGGATTAGAATAGGAATTTCCCACCTACTTTCGTATTTGCTTTAGGTGAAACCACTGAGTCCAGGGGGTTACAGTGGATGAAAGAGATTTTCCATCATATCAACTGATGAAAATTAACTATAGAGAAAAAACAAGGGTGTGTGTATTTAAAGACCTGTATCCTTTGACACAGCAGTTGTTCAGAAATTTGTTACAGATGTTTTTGTATAACTATATAAGAATGTTACTTGCAGCTTTGTTTTTAATAGTGAAAAGTGCAATAATAATAATATACAATGGGATTGTGGCTATGTGTACTGGATATGGAAGGTCTCCAAAAACGTGTGAAAAAGTTCAGGACAGTTTTTCTAGTGAGAATCCCATTTGTGGAAAATAAACTGAGAAAATACATACATGGCATAGATTTGTATATAACTGGCTCATTCTTGTACATAGCTATCTACATTGCCTATAATTTTTACAAAAGATGGACAATAAACCGATTGCTTTTAGAAACAGAGTTGGTAAATTAGAGAAGGAAGACTAACTTAATTTTTATGTACCTTTAAAAAATTATGTTAACTTGGTAAAATGGGTTTATAAAACATAAGTTATCAAATTTTTAGCTTCAAGATTTTTGTTTAAAAATGTAGTTGTGAACTGCCAACTTTTGTGGCTTTTCTGCTTGTTCATACATGGATTGAGTAATTTCAGAAGCATACACACACTTCTAGACCACAGTATTGCAATGTACTACAGTATTGCAGTGTACTCTTTTAGCCCTATTGTTGTGATATGACTTTTATCAGGGATGTAACTGTTGATCAGTTCAAAGTGAATGTAAAATAACTAAAATGCCCAAAATGAAGCAGGCACTTAGATCATAGAACAGTAGTTATTTCTGAAGACTCAAGAATATTTTTGTGTTAAATCCGATAAGTGTTCTGTTAAAGCACCTGAGTAAAAAAGCCTGATGGGCCTTAGGGAGCCTCACATTTTGTTGTTGCTTATTTTGTGTCTTTCTCACTTTTTAGATATTTAGAATTTTCCATCATTCTACCACAGTCCCCATACAGTCTCTGAGTTGGCAGGAAGGTTGCCCTCAGTCTTTACTCAGGTTCTCTCTGCTCAGTCCCACATTGCGTACAGTTCTAAGGTTTGACTGTGCCAGGACATTGGGATGGGAATACGATCTAGTCCTCAAGACATTTGCTCAAATGACTTACTGCTGAAACATTTTGCATTCTGTTCAGGATGGCCTTTCAGATGCAGCAGCTTCCAAGCCACATGACCATGTGCTATTTCTATGCCTCACTTAAGGCAGAGGCATCTGCAAACTTGGCTCTGGACCTGTCTGCCAAAATTCTATATACAGCTGCAATTCCTCTTTAGTGTGTGTGGCTTCTTGATGGCTCCACCAGGAAGCCTCAGCAACACTACCACTCCATATACACATACAAATGCACCCACACCTACACCATTTTTCAAAACCAGGACTCTTTCTCATCTGTAGATAAAGCCCTCACTGTCTCTACACAAATGGTTCTACACATTTTTTCTGTATCCTTGCTATCCAAGATACTTTGTCTTTACCCTCCTCCTTATATCTGTGCTACTAGTTCCCTTAATTTTGCAACATAAAAACCAAGAGCCATAGGGCTTTTTCTCCTTTCTTTGCCACATCCTTCTGGGGCAGTTAACACAAAGTTTGTTATCTTTTGAAAATGGGGTAAGGGAGGAGGAACTATCAGGAGAAAAAGATTAGGTTCATCTTTCAAAAATACTTTGCCACAGATTTGTTTATTACTTCATTGCTCTGAGTTTCTCTTTCAGTAACTCAGTCTGGTACTGAGTTTTAATTAGTTTACAGACAGTCCAGTACACATATTTATTTTCTATTTCTTGCTAAAGTAAAGCTATATTTGGTTGTGCATTTTGTGCAGCCAGGGAATTTGGTAATTTATAAGTCAGCCTCTGTTGTAGTCTTCTCAGCCTTTCTTATGTGTACTCCTGAGGCCTGGGAGACACTCATTGGTAGTGGTGGCTTGGTAAACTGTATAAAGGAGGCAATTTGAATGTGTATCTTCAATCCTTCAAATTAATTTCTTCTCTCTCTTAGTCACTCTGTTTATTCCCCAAATTGTTCCATATCTTAACTCTTTCCTCTTACAGCTCGTTGTAGTACTGTTCTTTTGGTTTGATATCTCTCATAAATTGCAGTTACAGTGTGAATGAAAATCTAGGATCCCAGCCCATTTATAAATTGAAAAGTAACATTTCCATGTACCGAGCAAAGTTAAGGAATCAGATTAGGTTTGTAATGTTTGTAGGAAAATTATAAAGAGTAGATACTCTAATAAAATTAATTCATATGCCAAAAGTTCATGGTATGGAAAGAAAGGGATCAGTTCAGTTCACTCACTCAGTCATGTCTGACTCTGCGACCTCATGAATTGCAGCACACCAGGCCTCCCTGTCCATCACCAACTCCCGGACTTCACTCAGACTCATGTCCATCAAGTGGGTGATACCATCCAACCATCTTATCCTCGGTTGTTCCCTTGTCCTGCCCCGAATCCCTCCCGGCATCAGAGTCTTTCCAGTGAGTCAGCTCTTCGCATGAGGTGGCCAAAGTATGGAGTTTCAGCTTTAGCATCAGTCCTTCCATTGAACACCCAGGACTGATCTCCTTTAGGATGGACTGGTTGGATCTCCTTGCGGTCCAAGGGACTCTCAAGAGTCTTCTCCAACACCACAGTTCAAAAGCATCAATTCTTCAGCACTCAGCTTTCTTCACAGTCCAATTGTCACATTCACATATGCCCACTGGAAAAACCATAGCCTTGACTAGACGGACCTTTGCTGGCAAAGTAATGTCTCTGCTTTTAATATGCTATCTATGTTGGTCATAACTTTTCTTCCAAGGAATAAGCGTCTTCTAATTTCATGGCTGCATTCACCATCTGCAGTGATTTTGGAGCCCAAAAATAAAGTCTGACACTGTTTCCACTGTTTCCCCATCTATTTCCCATGAAGTGATGGGACCAGATGCCATGATCTTCGTTTTCTGAATGTTGAGCTTTAAGCCAACTTTTGCTCTCTCCTCTTTAACTTTCATCAAGAGGCTTTTAGTTCCTCTTCACTTTCTGCCGTAAGGGTGGTGTCATCTGCATATCTGACATTGAGATTTCTCCCAGGAATCTTGATTCCAGCTTGTGCTTCCTCCAGCCCAGCATTTCGTATGATATACTAAGCAGGGTGACCATATATAGCCTTGACATACTCGTCTTCCTGTTTGGAACCAGTCTGTTGCTCCATGTCCAGTTCTAACTGTTGCTTTCTGACCTGCATATAGGTTTCTCAAGGATTACTTAGTACTAAGTAAAAATAGTAGCAAGCTGTGATCACAGAGTTAATAAAAAATGTTAGGACATTTTAACAGTGAAGTGTTTTAACACTTTCCCCACAGTTTCAGTTATATAAAACTGAAGATAAAAGCTTTATTTTTAAGTTGAATTTGTATTCTTTTCCACATAGTAAATTATAATTGAATTAAAATATTCATTGATATGACTTCTAGTTGTGCTTTAATATTTACACCTCCACAAAAGATTTTCTCCAAGGCTCATATCTCTTTTATCACTTAAGTATAATTTAGAGGATTAGAAATATGTATGATCTTCTGAATGTGATCTGAGTTAATTTAATTGCTTTGGTGTTAATAATTCAAGTTTTCTCCTCTTTCCCCATTAAGGATTCTGGAGTCTACTTATAATATCCCTAACTGCTGGATTCTCCTGCTGCAGCTTTTCTTGGACAGTGACTTACTTTGATTCTTTTGAACCAGGAATGTTTCCTCCTACTCCTCTTTCACCTGCCAGGTTCAAGTAAGTATTCTTGTTTCTTGTTTTTGTTTTTTTTTCCCCAACCCATTCCAGTTCTGTTAAACATATTAACATAGAAGCAGGCGGCTGCTTATTTTTGAAATAATATGTTGAGGTCCCAATCTTTGTAAAGTACAGCTTGGCTTTGTCTTTAGATAAGTGGAGAAGAATATTTTAAACTCTATATGTAGATAATGCAGAGGTGTTCTTAAAAATTAAATTCAAAAATAAGATGTATGAAACTTTGATGGCTATTAATCCTTTTGGGATGAAATTTCACTTGAAACACTTCATGAAAGCCGAATTAAAAATTCATGCTTGGATAGTTAAGACTTAATAATTGGATTGAAATTTTCCATAGATGTAAACTCTGTGTAATAATTAGCAAGCATTTATGGCATACCCCCAAATTTATATATCTAGACAATATTAGATTTATTTTATAGTGGAACATTAAATTTCTTTGGTCTGTATTTTCTGTTTCAAAGAGTTTCAGTAAATTTGGTAATCAGTATTCTAATCTGGTTTATGTTAGGAAGACTTGGGTTTTAAATACAATTTTCCAAATGAAAGCATCTAAGACCTCTAGTTTAATCCTACAAACTAAGATTGGAAGAAGTAGAAGAGTATGAAGAGTAGAAAATAAATTCTATTAATGATACATATGTTATCAAGAGTACTATACTTGGTACTGTTGTTTCTACCAGTTCCTGCCCACTCCATGGACAACTCATAGAGATCAAATGAAATATGTTGGAGGCACTCTGTAAATAAGAAGTGTGATACTAATGATAGTTACTAATAATCATTGTTATTAATGATCTTTGTTATTTTTAAATTCATTTTTCTGTCTTATAAATATATTTTTAAAATTTTTGACTTCACTTTAAATGAAATGTGTAAGTTTATTTAAGGCATCTTAATAAATCCTTATCTACATATGTAACATAAATCACATACTTGCCAACAAATTTTGTGTGTTTTGAGTGGATAATGATTAATTAATAATCTAAACTAAGTTATATGTAATAGTGCAGTGCCCTTACATAATTTACATGGGTGACATTCAGTTCAAAAGTTAATTTTGCTAAGTATTCAATTCAGAGTTACTTTCTATTGCTGCTCATTGACATCAACCAGTTAACTTTAATTGAGGGTGTGAGTCTAATATAGATGATACAATAAGTCACACAAAAAATACCTTAGTTTTATTCTTTTTTCTTTTACTTATTTATGTCTCACTTCTCCCCTGAATTCTAGTCCTATATTTCCAGGTATGTAGTAGACTTTGCCACCTGGAATCAGAAAGCACCTGGCACTTAGAATTGCTAAAACTTTTAGTCCAAGACATAAGTATCCACCTACTTATCAAGGCCTGAAACCCTTTTTACTCTATTTAGCCCTTCAGCAAGTCCAGTCATTCTTGCCTTTTGAGGTGTTATTGGAAAACTTTGTCCTAACACACACGATGTTTTTGCCCTATTTGAAGTCTTGGCTGGGGTACTTGACTCCTTGGAGTCCTGTGCTCCCAGGCTCTCACTCTGATTGGTCCTGTGTGTTACAGCCTTTATAAAAACAGATCTTAGTCACAGTTCCCTCGTTTAAAAGTCTTCAGTGGCTTTCTCAGTTCTTTCAAAAGCAAATCTGACTCCCAAGTGTAGCCTAACAGGCCTTCCCCAAGTGACCCTGCTCTACTTTTTCCAGCTTTATCTCCAGCTTTTTCTCCAGTGCTCCCTCTCTCGTAGCCATTACCAAATTACCATGACATTCTCTAAACAAACTGAACTTTTGGCTTTGCTCTTGCTGTTGTTTCTTCCTGGAATATTTTCCTCTCAGCTTCACTTCCACTATTACCAGAATTTCTAAGACTCATGTATTAGAAGCTTTTAGAGTTAGAAAAAAAGCATTTCAGTGTTCCTTTAAGGATCTGGAATTCTAAGGACATTTAACTAATTTCCTAAAATTTATCTTTGCATTTTTTTATTAGACTAGAACCAGTAGTGATGGACCTCAGTTTTCAATGTCTTTATTAGTCATTCAAATATGAGATAGTGTCAGATCAGAGACTTACATATTGATAAGTAGAGAGAAGTTCATTTTACATACGTGTGTGTCTTAGTTGCTCATTCGTGTCTGACTGTTTGCCATCCCGTGGCCTGTAGTCCCCCAGGTTCCTCTGTCCATGGAATTTTTCTGGGCAAGAACACTGGAGTGGATTGCCATTCCCTTCTCCAGAAGATCTTCCCAAACCAGGAATTGAACCCGGGTCTCCTGCATTGCAGGCAAATTCTTTATTGTCTGAGTCACCCAAAATTGGGAAGTCCAATTTTATATATGATAAATCCACTATTAGCTCAAAAGCAAGTCTGACCCCCAAGAATAGCCTAACAGGCATTCCCCAAGTGACCCTACTCTACTTTTCCAACTTTATCTTCAGCTTTATCTTGAGTCAAACTGTAATTTTAATTGATCCATATTTACTAAATAGAAGTACAGTCCAAAAGACATAATAAATACAGTGGCATTTGATCACAGATTAACGGAAACCACAGACCCGAAAAAGGTATATAACATAGTTGTTTCCTAGTGAAAACCCTGCCCTCTGGTGTTTGAAGCAAATAATGCAATTACTTCAGAACTGGCAGACTATAAGTACATTCTCTTTGTCACCAGCAGAGTGAGTGCTTGTACAGGGAAATAACTCTGCCTTTTGAGAAAGTTAAAAACTTCAGACTTTTATATTCTGAGAAATCAGATTGATGCATTTTATTATTTTTCAACATCACACTTTTGTAGAAATATGTTTATAAAAGGTTATGTATATTTTCTCTAAAATAAAGTGATGTTAATATAAATGTTTCCTCTGATTACATAAAGTACAGGTTCTTTGTTAAAAATTCAAAAGACATAAAGAAAAATAATGGGAAAACTCTTAATTAGAGAAAATGACTGACAACATTTTAATGTGTATCTTTCCATTCTTAGCATTTTTAAAAGTTAAAATTGGGATCATAGTATAGATATTTGTAATCCATTTTTAATTTAAATTTTGTTAGAACATTTTCTATTCAATATTTCCTTGAGATTTCAATGTTTTAAGTGTATGTTAAATATCAATTATCCTATATATCTATTTTTTGAGGAAAATCTAATATAAATGATAGCTAGATCTAAGATAATTTATTAAACAGAGGTCTCGTTAACTAATTAAAAAGTAAAGAAGGGCATGATAATTGAGACATAAAGAGAATTTTTTCTTTATTTTTAAGTTTATTATTAAAAATATTTCATATTTCTAAGTCCATCATGAGTATCAAGGATGAAGAGAATAAAATAATCAAGTCTGATTGGTTTGTTTTTTTACAAAAAGCAGTCATTTGCTCTCCTTTCCAGATTTAAACCCAAGAGCATTTTTTTTCAACTAATTGGTAGAGTGGGAAAAAAATTCGAAAATTTACTATGGCTATCAATTAGTTGTACTTCCTTAGAAACATAAACTCCTTGAGGGGAGAAAATAATCATCTTTATTGTTATAATAGTAAATTTTAGATGAGACGTTCAATGAAATCACAGTTTGGATCAATAATTAATTAGAGGAGTTGAGATAAGTAAAACCTTTGCACTCATAAACTTTTTTATATTTACACTTTCATGTTTGTTAGGTATTGTCTTAGTTCAGGCTGCTATAAAAAGTACCGTAAACTGGGCTTGTGCATGTGCATGTGTTGGCCATTCAGTTGTGTCCGACTCTGTGCAGCCCGATGGACTATAGCCCATCAGGCTTCTCTGTCCAGAGAATTCATCAGGCAAGAATACTGGAGTGGAATTTCATGCCCTTCTCCAGGGGATCTTCCCGACCCAGGGATCAAACCCAGGTCTCCTGTGTTGCAGGCAGATTCTTTACCATCTCAGCCACCTAGGAAGCCTCATGAACAACAAATATTTATTTCCCACAGTTCTGGAGACTGTAATTCTAAGATCAGGGTGCCAGCATGGTCAGTTTCTGGTGAGGTCCATCTTCTGGGTTGCAGAGAACATCCTTCTCATTGTATCCTCACAGGGCAGAGAACAGAGAGAGGATGCAAGCTTCTTGTTACTCTTACAAGAGCACTTATCCCACATCCCATTCATGAGTGCTTAACTCATAACTCCCATCCAATCCTAATTACCTCCAAAGGCCCCACTTTCTAATACAGTAAGTTGGAGGGTAAGGTTTTGACATGAATTAGGTGGTAAGGAAATGGACACATAGTCCATAACAGATATAGCTGAGAAACTTTCATTTTTAAATACACACAGAACTTTAGGAAAGTGAAAGTCGCTCAGTCGTGTCTGTTTGGGACCCCATGGACTATACAGTCCATGAAATTTTCCAGGCCAGAATACAGGAGTGAGTAGCTGTTAACCTTCTTCAGGGTATCTTCTCAACCCCTGGATTGAACCCAGGTCTCTTGCATTGCAGGTGGTTTCTTTACCAGCTGAGCCACAAGGGAAGACCTTTAGGAAATAAGATGGTTAAAGAACTTTGCAAGGTGTATTTTTAGTCAGCTACTTAATGGGCTTCAAAGCCTTTTTTTTTTTTTTTTTTGGCCACTCACCAAGGCATGCAAGATCTTAGTTTCCCAACCAGGGCTCAGACCCATGCCCCCTGCAGTGAGGAAAACCCCCAGAGGCATATTTTTAAGAAAGATGATTGTCAGGCTGACTTTGCAAACTTACTGGGTTAGAATGTATGCTGCATTGTCAAATATATAAACTTCTTGATTAGGAAGCAGTCGCTTTCTTTGCAGAAAAAGAAATTTTGGTCAATTGTACTTTTAAATTATTTTCTTAGTTCCTGAATGTCTGTTAAAGAGCTAGAGGCAGAGGCAGTAACTTTAGATTCCCTGAGGTGTCTATTTAGGCAGTGCCTACTTCTCCCTACTGTATAATTCATTATCCTATTCTTCTATCCTATTTAATCAACATCTTTAGTTCACTATTCATTAGGTTTTTCCTGTTCACTCATTGGGTTTTATTAGTGATTTCCAAGCAGACAACTTTAACAGTGTGCTGCTGCTGCTGCTGCTGCTAAGTTGCTTCAGTCGTGTCTGACTCTGTGTGACCCCATAGACGGCAGCCCACCAGGCTCCTCCATCCTTGGGATTCTCCAAGCAAGAACACTGGAGTGGGCTGCCATTTCTTCCTCCAATGCATGCTAAGTCACTTCAGTCGTGCCCAACTCTGTAGTTAATATTTCACATAATGGTAATCTGCTTTAATTATAGTTTTTAGGAGTTAATGCGTTTAAGTATATGACCACCCAGGTAAAGATACTACAGTCAGAGAATCCAAAGCCTAAAAGAACCTTGGGGTTCTTTCCAGGCTGAGCTGGTGGCAGCACAAGAACTTATTTAAGTTCTCCTGAATAGGGAGAAAGATAGGTATGGATAGGAGATGTGTACTTGAGCTGTTAAAAAGTACAGCTTTTTAACAAATATTCTGGGATCGCTGTGGATGTCTTAGACCTTCATATTAAAGGTTTTGGAGAACTTGGTCTCCTCTAAGTCACTCATAGGGGTTATCATTAATCTAGGTCCTCCATTTTTTTAACAGATAAAGACATGAGTCCCAAGGAATATTAGTGCCTTGCACAAAGCCAGATAATTTGCATGTGGCATAGCTGACACTAACTATGTCTATTGTTTTTGTTTGCTCATCTCAAATCAACAGGGAGAATTTCACTCATTGAAGCAGTGTCATTTTATTGACAATTAAAGGCAGTTGCTGTGAGTCTTTGCTCTGTGGCACTTTTGCCCATGCAGTGTTGCCAAATCCAATTAAAGTCTGTTCTTATTAATAAAGTCTCACTCTGTTCTCTCCTTCACTGTTTTCTCTCAGGGACCAGAGTGTTCCACTTCAGAATGATTTCTCTCACATTACCTGTGCACAAATGCCATCTCAGTTCAGTTCAGTCCCTCAGTAGTGTCCATCTCTTTGCGACCCCATAGACTGCAGCACACCAGGTTTCCCTGTCCATCAACAACTATTGGAGCTTGCTCAAACCCATGTCCATTGAGTCAGTAATGCCATCCAACCAGCTCATCCTCTGTCATTCCCTTCTCGTGGCTTCTGTCTTTCCCAGCATCATTAGTCAGTTCTTCACTCAGGTGGCCAAAGTACTGGAACTTCAGATTTAGCATCAGCCCTTCCAATGAGTATCAGGACTGATTTCCTTTAGGATTGACCGGTTGGATCTTCTTGCAGTCCAAGGGACTGACTCTCAAGAGTCTTCTCCAACACCACCGTTCAAAAGCATCAATTCTTCATCACTCAGCTTTCTTTATCTTCCAACTCTGAACATCCATATGTGACTACTAGAAAAACCATAGCTTTGACTAGACGGACCTTTGTTGGCAAAGTAATGTCTCCTTTTTAATATGCTGTCTAGGTTTGTCATAGCTTTTCTTCCAAGGAGCAAGTTTTTTTTTAACTCAAGGCTGCAGTCACCATCTGCAATGATTTTGATTTTGGAGCCCAAGAAAATAAAGGCTCCCACTGTTTCCAGTGATGTGACTGCAGTTTTATAGTTATCAGCTTGTTAGATAACTCAATGATTATCATAGGTCTTGTCTAGGGTAAAAATGTTAGTTTATTATCTAGAAATAAATTTAGTTGGGAAACGATAATGTATGTGATGGGTCTTGCAAAAAACACAATGTAGATAGCTCATTAGTTTTTAATTGAGTCAAAATATTCCATAAAAGGGATGAAAATATATTTAAATAAGTCATTAAATTTGTCTGCCTTATAGGACTTTTACATAGAGTCAGAGGTTAAGGGCCAGTATTTTTTTTTTAAGGGCCAGTATTCTTTAAGAAGTAAAGGTATTCTTTAATTTCAGTTGCTAGACAGAAGTCTTAACTGCCAGCATGATCATCTTTAATCTTATTTAGGTCAGAGTTCAAATTTAACAGCATTACTCCTGTAACATTCAAGCCAAGATGTTAGCATTATAGAGATAACAATATTATTTTGTTCTGGAAATACCCAGAGACTTACTTCTGAGGAGGAAAAACTAATGCTTATATTTAAAGTTTCTAAGGATATGGGAATATTTGTTAAAACAAAAAGAAACATCACTGTAAGTTTTCTTAGATAGCTTTTATTTTATTTTATTTTTTAAAATTTATTTATTTATTTATTTTAAATTACAATACTGTATTTGTTTTGCCATACATTGACACGAATCAGCCATAGGTGAACACAATCTCCCAATGCCGAAGCCCCCTCCCACCTCCCACCCCACATCCTCTACTTAAATCATCCTGTGCATCAGCCCCATGCATCCTGCATCCTACATTGAACATAGATTGGCGCTTCGTTTCTTACACGAAAATATACGTTTCATTGCCATTCTCCCAAACCATCCCACCCTTTCCCTCTCCCTCAGAGTCCAAAAGTCCACTCTATACCTCTGTGTCTCTTGGTTGTCTCACATACAGGGTCATCATTACTGTCTTCTAAATTCCATATATATGTGTCAGTATACTGTATTGGTGTGTTTCTTTCTGGCTTACTTCACTCTGTATAATTGGTTCCAATTTCATCCATCTCATTAGAACTGAGTCAGATTTATTCTTTTTAAGGGCTGAGTAGTATTCCATAGTGTATATGTACCACAGCTTTCTTATCCATTCATCTGCTGATGGACATCTAGGTTGCTTCCATGTCCTGGCTATTATAAACAGCGCTGCAATGAACACTGGGGTACATGTGTCTCTTTTAAAGGAGACCTAAGCCCAAATATTGAAAATTATTACTCAAGTAGCCATTTTTAATTATCAGAAATAAGTAAAATATTTTTGTTATAACTCAACTCAAAGGCAGTGTTTGTGTTGCCAGTGAATTTAAGGTTCTTGCTTCATCATGAAAAAATTTGGAGACAAAGTAATGGGTTAAAAAGTAGATTTACTTAGAGAAAAACATACTTCACAGACTTGTTGACAGCTAGTACAGCCACGAAATTAGAAGATGCTTACTCCTTGGCAGGAAAGCTATGACGAACCTAGACAGTATATTAAAAAGTGGAGACATTACTTTGTTGACAAAGGTATGTACTGTCAAAGCTATGGTTTTCTCCAGTAGTCATGTATGGATGTGAGAATTAGACCGTAAAGAAGGCTGAGCACCAAAGAATTGATGCTTTTGAATTGTGGTGCTGGAGAAGACTCTTGAGAGTCCCTTGGACTGCAAGGAATTGAACCCAGTCTATCCTAAAGGAAATCAACCCTGAATATTCATTGGAAGGACTGATGCTGAAGCTCCAATACTTTGGACACCTGATGTGAACAGCCAATTGATTTTAGAAAAGACCCTGATGCTAGAAAAGAAGGAAAGCAAAAGAGTAAGTAAGTGAAAGTCACTCAGTCATGTCCAACTCTTCATGGAATTTTCCAGGCCAGAATACTGGAGTGGGTAGCATTTCCCTTCTCCAGGGGACCTTCCTAACTCAAGGATGGAACCTATGTCTCCTGCACTGCAGGCAGATTCTTTATCAGCTGAGCCACAAGGGAAGCCCAGGAATACCTGGAGTGGGTAGCTTATCCCTTCTCCAGCAGATCTTCCCAACCCAGGAATTGAACCGGGTCTCCTGCATTGCAGTTGGATTCTTTACCAACTAAGCTATGAGGGGAAGCAAAAGTAGGGGACAGCAGCAGATGAGATGCTTAAAGAGCATCACTGACTCAGTGGACGTAAATCTGAGTGAACTCTGAGAGATAGTGAAGAACAGGGGAGCCTGGCCTGCTACCGTCCATAAAGTTGCAAGGAGTCAGACATGACTTAGTTACTGAACAACAGCACCACTCCACAGAGTATGGGCCATCTCAGAAGGTGAGAGAGCCTCGAAATATGGTGGGGTTATTTTTTATGGGCTGGGTAATTTCATAGGCTAATGAGTGAGAGGATTATCCCAATTAATTTGGGGAAGGGGCAGCAGCTTCAAGATTAGGCCACCACCTACTTCTTGACCTTTTATGGTTAGCCTCAGAACTGTCATGGGGCTGGTGGGTACATCATTTAGATACTAAGGTATTACAGGGAGTATATGATGAGGTTCAATCTTCTGCCATCTTGGACCTAGTTGGTTCTAACTAGTTTTTGTCATGTCCTATGGCCATATCACTGTTTTAAAGGTTGTTCCCTTCCCCCTCCCTTTTGTTTCATTTGTACTTTAGATGCCTCTCGAATGGTCACATCTGTGCATTTCCTAAAATGTTAAAATATATAGAATTTGATTGGCAATCTATACTGAATATACAAACTACTGTCTTCCTGGTGCTGTTGGTTTTTTGGTCTGGATCACTGAGTTATCCACCTTTCTGCTTCTTCCAACCACAAATGATATTTGTGCATATTAGGACACTCAGTTTCAACAAACACATACTTTTAATTCAATTTAAACATTTCTGTACAGCCTTTTTTTTTTTTTTTTAATTGTGTTGCAATGGTGTTTGGTATTTGCAGAGTAAATTAGAAGAAAGAAAGAAAGGTGAACAATTGATTTTCATTTGAATTGCTTTTTGGTAAACTGTTTTTGGTAACTTTTACAGAATGAAGATTAACACATCTCACATGTTATTTCCTGTGTAATGTTCTGGATATATTCAGATGATGAAATATTTAAATCTCCATTACATTTGTATGTGAAAGGGTTTTCTCTAAGTTCTTGTTCTTAATACTGGGGCCATTATTTTTCTTACAGGTTAAGATACAGTACAAACAAAATAGTAAATTCATAATAGAAATGAGGCTATGAGTTCTTGATCAGTAATATAAGTCTTGAAGATCAAGACAAGTAGGTGATTTAGTATTTAAATTAGAAGTTTCTTTTCCAAGCACACAAGATTTAACATTGAACACAATAAATTGATGGTGTGACTCTTTTATACAGACTTTGGAGAGTTGCCGCTTTGTGAGATCAGATATTCTTTATTGCCATGGACTAATGAAACAGATGTCAGATGGCTAATTGCAGTTGGAGAGAAGCTACTGACAAAAGAGATAGATCAAGAACTTGGCCTTGCTATTTGAGTATCATGAAGTTTCATTATTTATCTTTTCATTATTCATTATCTTCATTCTAGGGACTGTTTGGAACCATCAATTGTAAAGCTGTCACTATTAATGAATATATTGATGGCACTGCACAGAGGCTTCTTGAAGGGTTAAAATATATACATGTCTTATATATTCCATTAAAATTCTGAATGGAGACTTAAATAGATGTAACAAAATCCTGTAAGAAATCATATTAAATATTCTTGGTTTCTTTGTTGCTTTCATAAAGTAATATAACTGCTGTTTGCTTTGCACCTATTTGCTATGGCTTTTGCTTACACAGATTTACAATGTGTTATGTATGGGTTGCTGAATAGACACAGGTGTCCATATGCACAGAATAGCATGGATAAGAAATACCTAAGAGATAGCACTTGGTAATATTGTACTTTGAACCCTTTATATGTGTTCAACAATCTTCATAAATTACGAGTCAGCCTGGTATGTTATGAAGAACTTATAAGTCAGGAAGCAACTTCTAAATGCAGGCTATGCCGTATACTACTCAGAAGAACTTTTGAGCAAGTCAGTTGGTATCTCTGAACCTTAATTTCTTCCTCTCCAAAATGGGATTGAAAGCAGTGATATCTACACTCATAGGCAATAAATATGTTTACCACGTAAAGCAACAGATACATCAGATGATAAATCTGATATAGTCCCAGAGCTTTTCTTTCCTTTCCTTAATTCAGGCTGGATGTCTGACTGTGGCCTACCACTGGTTGCAAATTATCTTTTCTTGAGTAATTGTTATTTATCTTTAGATTTTTATCCTTTAAGTTTTTTCCCCTTTCTGTTCTTTTGATAATAATATGCTCTTTCTTGTATTATAATATGCTCTTTCATGTATTAAATAATGCTAATAGTACATGGTAGTGGTTTTTAAACCTTGTTCTTGGCAAAACAAGTTTGTCAACAAAACATTGTGTTATTTTTAAACTGACTTATGAAATCTAAGGTCTTGGGAATCCCATTTTTTTATACTGTTTGGCCTAACTTTCTAACAAATAAGGACTTTGTTTAACTAAGGACAGTATCCAGGACAGATAGATGTCCTTAGCCATTTTTCTAACTCGATCCACTAATGAATAAAGTTAACATATTTAGTTCAGTTTGCAACCAAGTAAACTGCTATATGGCTTTCCTGCTGGCTCATTGATAAAGAATCTGCTAATAATGTAGGAGACGCAGGTTTGATCCCTAGGTCGAGAAGATCCCTGGAGAAGGAAATGGCAACCTGGCACCTCACTCCAGTATTCTTGCCTGGGAAATCCCATGAGCAGAGGAACCACGTGGGCTACAATTCGTGGGGTCGCAAAAGTGTGGGACAGGACTTAACAGTTAAACAGTAACAACAGATTGCTGTATATAAGTAAACTAGACTCTAAGTTAGTATGCAGTTTCATCCAGCCAGATTTACATTTATTTCTCTTTAATTTTCAGGAAACTGTAATACAATGAGAAATAAATGCATACATTTAAATTCCATGTTAAAGAATTCAGCTCATTGTTAGGATCTTTCAGTGCTTGTATGTTATTATGTTAGTTAATGTCACACCAGCAGAACATAGGTTGTGATTCAATTAAAATTTCTAGTTGGTAAAATTCTAGATGAGGCATAGATTATTATAGAATAGAGATCCAGAAGTGATTAAAGACATCATAAGGACTAGAGAAGCTGGCAGTATAGCCGGGAAACTAAGGAAAAAGAAAATCCTCTTTTAAAAAATGAGGAGCTGCTTAAAGTTGAAATTTTGAATTGTATTATAACATAGTCTACCATTGTGTAGATTGATAAACCAACTTGCTTCATTAAAATGGTAGCTACTTTATAACTGATACTTACTCATAATGCACATCATTAGCCTAATTACTAGGCTAATGACACAGTGGAGTAAATGCTCAAAACGGCTTCTCTGTCCATGGAATTCTCCAGGCTAGAATACTGGAGTGGGTTGCCATACCCTCTTTTCAGGGGAACTTTCCGACCCAGGGATCGAACATGGCTCTTACATTCCCTTTACTGGCAGACAGGTTCTTTACCACTAGCACCACCTCAGAAGCCCATGTATTTTTAAGAATCATGCATTATAGCTCAACATTATGTGTGTGTGTGTGTGTGTGTGTGTGTATATTTTTTTTTTTGGTCCCCCCTCACATCTTTTAAGTAAATGTTTTTGAGATGATCCTTAGCTCAGGATTATCGTGAAACCTTGAAGTCAGTGCACAGTCGTATTTCTAATGCTTTTATATTTTAATAGCATTTCTATTTCAAATAGTAATTGAGAAATTTATCTGCTAGGACAGTAACTGATTTAAAATTTCTCTTTATTGATTTTTTTATGATGATAGAATTAATACATGTAGCACAGAATTGTATAACTTAGTTAACTGCTGCAAAATCTTATTTTGAATAATACTGAATTAACTAGTGTGAACAGACTGCAGATTATACTTCAGATTTAAAAAAAAACTATATATATATGTAAATATTTCTGTTTTTATACAAGTATAATCACATAGCACATACTTTAAAATAATTATTTCTGTATTTGTAATCTTGATTACTAAAACCATATGACACTAGACATGCATATGTGTGTATATGGTGTGGTATATGCACTTGAAATACATCATTCCACCCAAATATAACTACACCTGCAGTTCACTTCAGTTTAGTTGGTCAGTTGTGTCCAACTCTGCAACCCCATGGACTGCAGCACGCCAGGCCTCCTTGTCATCACCAACTCCCACAGTTTATTCAAACTCGTGTCCATTGAGTCAGTGATGCCATCCAACCATCTCATCCTCTATCATCCCCTTCTCCTCTTGCCTCAGTCTTTCCCAGCATCAGGGTCTTTTCAAATGAGTTACCTCTTCACACGAGATGGCCAAAGTACTGGAGTTTCATCTGTAACATCAGTCTTTCCAGTGAACATTCAGGACTGATCTCCATTAGGATGGACTGGTTGGATCTCCTTGCAGTCCAAGGGACTCTCAAGAGTCTTCTCCAACACCACAGTTCGAAAGCATCAGTTCTCTGGCACTCAGCTTTCTTTATAGTCCATCTCTCACATCCATACATGACTACTGGAAAAACCATAGCCTTGACTAGACGGACCTTTGTTGGCAAAGTAATGCTTCTGCTTTTGAATATGCTGTCTAGGTTGGTCCATAACTTTACTTCCAAGGAGTAAGCGTCTTTTAAAAGTTTCATGGCTGCAGTCATCATCTGCAGTGATTTTGGAGCCCCCCAAAATAAAGTCTGATACTGTTTCCACTGTTTCCCCATCTGTTTGTCATAAAGTGATGGGACCGGATGCCATGATCTTAGTTTTCTGAATGTTGAGCTTTAAGCCAACTTTTGCGCTCTCCTCTCTCACTTTCATCAAGAGGCTCTTTAGTTCTTCACTTTCTGGATAAGGGTGGTGTCCTCTGTATATCTGAGGTTTTTGATATTTCTCCCAGCAATCTTGATTCCAGCTTGTGCTTCATCCAGCCCAGCATTTCTCATGATGTACTCTGCATATAAGTGAAATAAGCAGGGTGACAGTATACAGCTTTGACTTACTCCTTTTCCTATTTGGAACCAGTGTGTTGTTCCATGTCCAGTTCTAACTGTTGCTTCTTGACCTGCATACAGATTTCTTAAGAGACAGGTCAGGTGGTCTAGTATTCCCATCTCTTTCAGAATTTTTCAGTTTTTTTGATCCACACAGTCAAAGACTTTGGCATAGTCAATAAAGCAGAAATAGATGTTTTTCTGGAACTCTGTTGCTTTTTCAATGATCCAACGGATGTTGGCAGTTTGATCTCTGGTTCCTTTTCTAAATCCAGCATGAACATCCGGAAGTTCATGGTTCACATATTGTTGCTGCCTGGCTTGGAGAATTTTGAGCATTACTTTACTAGTGTGTGAGATGAGTGCAATTGGGCGGTAGTTTGAACTTTCTTTGGCATTGCCTTTCTTTGGATTAGGCTTCCCTGGTGGCTCAGAGGTTAAAGCGTCTGCCTCCAATGCGGGAGACTCCCTCCTGGGTCGAGAAGATCCCCTGGAGAAGGAAATGGCAACCCACTCCAGTACTCTTGCCTGGAGAATCCCATGGACCGAGAAGCCTGGTAGGCTACAGTCCATGGGATCGCAGAGAGTCAGACACAACTGAGCAACTTCACCTTCACCTTCTTTGGATTGGAATGAAAACTGACCTTTTCTAGTCCTGTGGCCACTGCTGAGTTTCCCAAATTTGCTGGCATATTGAGTGCGGCACTTTCACAGCATCGTCTTTTAGGATTTGAAATAGCTCCACTGGAATTCCATCACCTTCACTAGCTTTGTTGGTAGTGATGCTTCCTAAGGCCCGCTTGAGTTCACATTCCAGGATGTTTGGCTCTAGGTGTGTGATCACACCATCGTGATTATCTGGGTCGTGAAGATCTTTTTGTATAGTTCTTCTGCGTATTCTTGCCACCTCTTCTTAATATCTTCTGCTTCTGTTAGGTCTGTACCATTTCTGTCCTTTATTGTGCCCATTTTTGGATGAAGTGTTCCCTTGGTATCTCTGATTTTCTTGAGGGGTTAGATTTATAATCTCTTAAACTAGCTAATATGATAGTTTTAGTCTTATTCTCTGGCACTTCATTCTAAAAATATTTTGCGGTATTTTCTCCTGACAGATTACTTTGAAATGTATTTTTTTAAGGCAAAAGAAATACAAATGTATATATACATGTACAGTTGTACAGTGTATCCAGTGTGTAGCCACTGTCTTAGCAATGTAAATATACACAAAAACAAGAGAGGGACAAATGGGAGATTTTTTTTTTTAACTTTTGCAGTTTCTTACCTGATTTCTTTTTCAAGTTATCTGTCCTATAACATTCTAAAGAAGTCAAAATCTGTTGTAGGAACATAATGATAAAGTGAAACGAATACGTTTTATCATTGTTCAACTTACGTATTTTTTTGTTTAAAACTTCAGTAACTTTGAAGCTTTCAGTGGAAAGCAGTTGGGATAGATTTTTGAAGTGGGATAGATTTCTGAAGTGATAATCTCCTAGGAAATCTCTTTGCTAATTTATATATTTCCAAATAGTAATAGTATTTACTTTGAGGTTTTTAGAGTCACTAGAAGTTCTGGCTGAAGAGAAATTTTGATTCAGTATGTTGGGGTACATTCTGAAATTCTGAATTTCTAAGGAATTCCCAAGCAAGGCTAGTATATTGCTAATCTGTGGATTATACTTTGAATAGGAAGGCTTTAGGACAAAAGTTGGCAGACTTTTTCTGTAAAGTACCAAGTGGTATTTTGGCTTTGTGGGCCATGTGGTCCCTGTCACAACTCTTCAGCTCTGCCACTGTAGCACCAAAGCACTCAAAGACAGTACATAAAGGAATGAGTGAGACTGTGTCCCAATAAAAAGAAACAGGTGGCAGGACAGGTGTGTCCTAGTTTGCTAAGCCTTCCATAGAGGACCACTCTGAAATTAGACATTGCTTATAAAGTTTCTAAAAATCTAAGAAATACATGTATATACACACACATATGTAAGATCAAGTGGGCTTGTCTGTTCAGCTCAGTTTTATAGTTGTCAGGATATGACACTTTTTAAAAAAATCCCATTTTACATTAACTTATAATAATTACTTCCCCATGGATGGAATACTGGAGTGAGTAGCCTTTTCCGTCTCCAGGAGGTCTTCCCAACCCAGGGATCTAACCCAGGTCTCCCGAATTGCAGGTGGATTCTTTCCCATCTGAGCCGCAAGGGAAGCCCATAATAATTCCTTCACACTTAAATGGTAAATGCGTTAACTTTTACTGAACATCTAAGTTTTCATGAATAAATGATGATAAAGTAGTGATAAAGTGTCCTCTAAAGGCCATTTGGACAAACAAGAAAGCCTACAGCTTGAGGATGTTTAAAATTATAACAAAGTAAGACAGTTATTGGAGAAGGAAATGGCATCCCACTGCAGTATTCTTGCCTGGAAAATCCTATGGACAGAGGAGCCTGACAAAATAGAGTCCATGGGGTCGCGAAAGATTTGGACATGACTGAGCAAACACACACAACAGAAACACAAGACAGTTATAAAAACCCGTTGTATTAACTTTACTCACTTCTTTTAGATTGTGAGTCTACAAGTTACTTTTTTTCCCAAGTACAGTAAGTGTTTTCAGGATTAAGAAATCAACTAGGAGAAATAAGTTATTGGCAAGAAAAATAATTATAATAGAAACTTTAAAAGGGGAAGCCGAAGTAAATACATCAAAACTTGGTCACAGTTGTTAGGAACTATAAGTAAAACTAGCTTCCTTTTACCAGGCCTGTGCCGAGAAGGAAGGATGAAGTGCCTGCCCTGAAAAATTGTAAAGTTACAGAAGTATTATAAAGTAAAATAAAGTAAAATTTAAAAAAAAAAGGAAAGGTAGGAGAGAGCCTGCAGCAAAGCTAGCAAAACATTGCAACAGTAGAAGACCTCAAATCCATTCTAAAATGGATCAGGTGTTGTGGTGTTCCATATAGAAAGGATGAAGAAACTAAGAGATGAATCATCCAAACTAAAATCTGAGTAACTAAAATTCACAACCTTCATATTCTGAACTAGAATCTTAACTAGCTAGCACTATCCGTCCATGCCTGGAGAATCCCATGGACAGAGGAGCCTGGTGGGCTACAGTCCATAGGGTTGCACAGAGTCAGACACAACTGAAATGATTAGCAGCACATCCATCCTACATTCCTGTCCCATTTTTTTTTCTGTGTCTATTCCACATATTTACTTTGCATTTTAGTTTTCAGTGGACCTCACTTCCAGTTTCATGACATCATGAGAGAACTTCTTGCTTCTTCCTCCCTCTTTCATGAAATTAATTACAAACTTAATTTATATCCACTTCCATCATACCATTTTTCTTTGTATCTCAGAGGATAAAGGGTTCTTCTCCTTGCCCAAACTTAATTCTACTTCCTGTGCTGTATATATTGCCCCATCTCACTGCAGCCTTTCCTTTATACCCAGTGTTCTTTTTAGGATATTTTTAAACATTCAAGTTTCTCCTGTGTTAGAGAAAAATTTTCATGCCTAAATCTCTCCGTAGTTAAGTATCTTGTAAGACTAGAGAAGAAATAGTTCCCGCTTCACAGTGAACTATAGTTGCTACCACATATGTTGTGCAGTCACTCCTAGACTAAAATTTTTTTCCTTAAATTGACCGCAGAACTCTTAATTACAAAATTTAAAATTCATTTTCAATCCGTTATTTGAAAGTTTAATATTCCTTTTCAAAATGATTTTCTTTCTTAATTTATCTGACACTGCTCCCTTCTGTTTTGTTTTTCTTTCCAGCTTTCTGATCCCTACTTGGCACTTGTGGAATCCCTTTTCCTAAGCTACTTTTCTGAGAAATAGACTTCTGAGTCTGTCTAGCCTATCTTGAGTCTCTCTCCTGAGAACCTCCCTTTTAATTTTCATTTGTATTTCCTGTTGTTTACTAGGAGTTTTTACTTCAGTGTCCCATAGGTATTTGCAGTTTAACACATCTAAAATTTCCCACTTTGTTATCAACCTGTATTTCGGGATCCCTATCACGGTGAGTGATGTTTCATCCAGCCAGTAAAGTGGAAAACCTGCCCTCACCTTCAGTTCTTCCTTCTCTCTCATTAACTCTAGCCAGTCCAGCACGAAAAATAATGGTTGACATTTATTGTGTTAATGATTGTGTGCTCAGTACATTCAAGACACTGCAACAAGTACTTGTTAATATTATCTCAGTCTTCACAGGAGCACTAAAGAGAGGAGTTATTAACCTTACTTTAAAGATGGGAATTAGATTTTCAAGGAGGCTAAAGTAGTCCTATAAATATTAGAGCCCGATTTAACCCCCCACCTCCACCCCGTGGAAGGAGAGTTAGTTTTCCAAGTCCTTCTCTCTCACCATGATAAACTATTAACCATTTCCTGCATTCTCTATGTGTTGCCCCTGCATATACTGTTATTTGTTTAGAAAGCTGAATTCATCATAGTCCATTTTAGCTAAGGTACTGACTGTTCTTTTAAAATTAAAATCTCTCCCCTTCTACAAACCAAACAGAGCTTTGTCTTCTAAGTAATGCTGTCTGTAGAACTTTTAACTCTTAGCACACTATGTCAATAGACACATCCTTGTCTCCTATGTATATTGCCTGGTATAAAGAACTCATAAATTTTGGTGAAGTTTAATGGAAAGAAAAGAAAATTATAAAGAACTTTAATCAAAACAGAATGATAGTGTTCATAGAACACAGAAATACAGATCAGTGGAGCAGGATGGAAACCGCAGAGGTAAAGCCGTGCACTTTCGGTCACTGAGTCCATGACAGGCGGCGAGAATATACAGTGGAGGAAAACAGTCCGTTCAATAAATAGTGCTGGGATAACTGGACAGATGAAATTAGAACATTCTCTACCACCATATACAAAAATAAACTCAATAGATTAAAGACCTAAACAGAAGACTGGATACTATAAAACTCTTAGAGGAAAACATAGGCAGAATACTCTGACATAAATCGCAGTGAGATCTTTTTGATCCACTTCCAAGAGTAATGAACAAATGGGACCTAATTAAAAGCTTTTGCAGAGCAAAGGAAACCATAAAGGAAATGAAAAACCCACAGAATAGAAGAAAATATTTGCAAACAAAGCAACCAAAAAGGGATTAATCTCAAAATATATAAACAGTCCAAAAAACAATCAAAAAGTGGACAGAAAATCCAAGTAGACATTTTTCTAAAGAACACATACAGCTGGTCAAAAGGCATATGAAAAGATGCTCAGCATCACTAATTACTAGAGAAATGCAAATCAAAACTACAGTGAAGTGTCACCTTATACTAGTTAGAATGGCCATAATCAAAAAATCAACAAACATTAAATGTGGATGGTGTGGAGAAAAGGGAACCCTTCTACACTGTTGGTAGGAATATAAATTGGTGCAGCACTACGGAAAACACTGGAGGTTTCTTTAAAAACTAAAAAAATAGAGCTACCATATGATCCAGTAGTCCCATTCCTGGACATAAATCTAGACCATAATTCAAAAAGATCCATGCACCACCGTGTTCATTGTATTATTTAAATAATCAGGACATGGAAGCAAACTAAATGTCCATTGACAGAGGAATGGATAAAGAAGATGTAAGTATATATTACTCAGCCATTAAAAAGAATGAAATAGTGCTATTTGCAATGACATGGGTAGACCTAGACACCATTGTACGAAGTTAAGTAAGTCAGATAGAGAAAGACAAATATCGTATGATATTGCTTATATGTGAAATATAAACACATGGTACAAATGAACCTATTTACAAAACAGAGATTGAGTCACAGATGTAGGAAACACAGTTACCAAGGGGAGAGGGGGCAGGAGGGATAAATTGGGAGATTGGGACTGACATGCACGTGCTTGCTGTGCTAAGTAGATTCAGTTGTGTCTGACTCTTTGCAACCCCATGGACTGTAGCCCTCCAGGCTCCTCTGTCCATGGGATTCTCCAGGCAAGAGTACTGGAGGGGGTTGCCATGCCCTTCTCCAGGGAATCTTCCCAACCCAGGGATTGAACTGCTGTCTTATCTCTCCTGCATTAGCAGGCAGGTTCTTTACCACTAGCGCCACCTGGCACATGTACACACTACTATAAGAACCTATTGTATATAGCACAGGAGACTCTTCAATACTCTTTAATGACCTATAGGAAAAGAATCTAAAAGAGTGGATATATGTGTATAAATATATAACTGACTCACTTTGATGTACTGCAGAAACTAACACAACATTGTAAATCAACCCTACTCCAATTTAAAAAATAATTTAAAAAGTGAAGAAATAAAGACTTTTCTCCAACAACAGAAAATGGAACTTTAGAGTATAAGCGGTGAATGTAATATATATTGTTTTTTCCTTAATGAGAGACAGCATTTCCTCAGGGAGGAAAGCTTTCTCTTTGAAATTCTAACCCTTATTTCTTAAATAACACTGGTAAAGTTAATTGGAATACTGACAGTTTCATCTTCCTCAGCAATTTTTGCAAGTAATTTGTTGTATCATTTTGTGTTTCTGAAAGAAACATAAGAGAAATGCTTTGCAAGTGATTGAAATATGGTGAGGTTATTTTCTTTCAGATTTCGGGCTTGGGTTAAGAATTTCTGATTCCAGGTAACTGATAGTTATTCCAGTCAGGCTCACACAGCTTAAAATTCTTTTCGGCATTAGAGATGTCTTGGCTAGAGAGAGAATGAGCAGTAAAAGGCAGCTCAGATGTGTGAAGAAGGAATAGATTAGTATCAACTAGTCATCCTGTCTCCTACTGAGCCAGTCAGACACACAGACAAATAGCCAGTTGGTTGTTAATGTAAGACTTTCATATAATTTCTTACTGGCAAGCACAGCTTTCTGCTCAGAGCAAAATCAGTTGGCAGTGATGTTACTGTATTAAATTGTCATAAGAATTTGTGAATTTCTTATTTGTCATAAGAAGCGTGTTTGAAATGTGGAATATATGTGAGGAAAGGAAATAAAGGAATTAATATGGTATATGAATGAAGACTTGAAGAAAGTGAAGAACACTGTGTAGTATTGGCTCAGACAGTAAAGAATCCACCCGTAGTGAGGAGACCTGGGTTTGATCCCTGGGTTGGAAAGGTCCCTTAGAGGAAGGCATGGCAACCCACTCCACTGTTCTTACCTAGAGAATCCCCAGGGACAGAGGAGCCTGGCAGGCCCCAGTCCATGGGACCACAGAGAGTTGGACACAACTGAGTGATTAAGCACAGCACTGTGTAGTACAGAGATTCAGTTAGGAGTCAACCAGACTATGATTAGAGGAAAAGCAATAAATATGAAACATGAAAAAAGAGCTGCCAATCTGTTTGGTCTCTCTCTGAAATAAACGTAATTTATTTGAGACTTATGGTAGTGGCTTATTCAGTGCTTTAATTTGTAGTTCAAAAGTAAGACTGCTGCTACTGCTGTTAAGTGACTTCAGTCGTGTCCGACCCTGTGCGATCCCATAGACAGTAGCCCACCAACTGCCAGAATCACTGAATTAATTTGAATCTTAAATTTGAAATGTATTCCATTCCTGAATAAATGAAAATAATTAAGGTATAGTTCTTTCATGATTTAGTCACTTTACAAATTTGTTAGATAGCAGTATAACTATATTGCTAGAAAGCGCATTTCCAGACTACAAAATCTAGATCTAAATAGTGGAAGTCTTGAGTTGCCTTGTGAATTATAAAGGGAGAAGTGATTATGAACTTTTTGGAAGAGGGCAATACCAAGCAGAAACGCACACGCAAACACAAACCTGTAGTTCTTCAGTCTCTTTCTTCCCTCCACCTCTTGAGTCTGCTTGTATGTTCCTATTCCTCTGTTTTGATTTGGGTTGGGTCTAGATTTAGGTGTTTTACTTAGAAGCAGGAATTGAAGTAGAAGATCAAAAGAATTTTTCAAAATCTCATCTATAGCTAAGCTTTCTTTTCCATAGTAGATAGTGGCTAACATTTATTGATTATTTGGTATGTGCTAGATACCTGATTCTCATAACTTTATATAAGAGTAGACTTTCTTTTTATTTCCATTTTGGGAAAAATCTGGCTTCATACCCCTTGAAAGTGGCAAAACTGGCCCTCAAAACTGTCTCTCAAAGACTCTTAACCACTAATAGGATTCACATGAGTACCTTTTATAGGATTCTTTATTATTAGAAAGGAATTCTTTAGAACCAAAACAAGGTAGTACCTTCTTATAACTAGTCTTATAGGATATAGAAAGAGTTGTATTATTATGAGCTTTGCTTTGTAACCATATTTTTTTCCTAGTATTTTTTCTTATTAAATGTTTCCCATTTATTTCCATTTTGATTTCAAAAATGTATTGTGGTGGAATAGAACTATATCTCAGCATAATAAAATCCACAGTTGGGAATTCTAACATTTACTTTAGGAAACATCCTGGTTTTGTCATTGAGGTCTCTGTGTGTTCCTGTATTTATTTTTAAATGGTCAAATGAATAGTCAGGTCTTAAATTTTGAATTAGTATGTTAAATGAAGTCACATGTTAATTTTCATTATATTGGGTTGGCCAAAAGTTTGTTCAGGTTTTTCCATAACATCTTATGGAGTATGACAAAGGGGAATCAAAGTACCTTCAGTTTTTACAGGACTTCAAAGGTCACAAGTAGGTCATAGAAGAGAAACCTGCCAAGGGTTCTGTATATCTTCTTCAGGGAGGAAAATCATGTGAATTTAAAAAGCTGTTTTAAACTAGAGATTCCTCAAATATTTTAAGTCCCTTGCCTGGCAGTACATTCATGAACCGCTATAGTGTTCGCAGTGGAAGCATGGTATGTCTGAGGTGGTAGAGAGAATAAGAACCACAGCTCTGGAGTATTTCTTCAATTTTATTAAAATTCATTGTTTTACAAGTTTCTGAAAGCCACCGAGCATTTCAGCTTGTTCAGTTCAGTTCAGTCGCTCAGTCGTGTCTGACTCTTTGCAACCCCATGAATCGCAGCACACCAGGCCTCCCTGTCCATCACTATCTCCGGGAGTTCACTCAGACTCACGTTCATCGAGTCTGTGATGCCATCCAGCCATCTCATCCTCTGTCGTCCCCTTCTCCTCCTGCCCCCAATCCCTCCCAGCATCAGAGTCTTTTCCAATGAGTCAACTCTTCACATGAGGTAGCCAAAGTACTGGAGTTTCAGCTTTAGCATCATTCCTTCCAAAGAAATCCCAGGGCTGATCTTCAGAATGGACTGGTTGGATCTCCTTGCAGTCCAAGGGACTCTCAAGAGTCTTCTCCAACACCACAGCTCAAAAGCATCAATTCTTTGGCACTCAGCTTTCTTCATAGTCCAACTCTCACATCCATACATGACCACAGGAAAAACCATAGCCTTGACTAGACGTACCTTAATCGGCAAAGTAATGTCTCTGCTTTTGAATATACTATCTAGGTTGGTCATAACTTTTCTTCCAAGGAGTAAGCATCTTTTTAATTTCATGGCTGCAGTCACCATCTGCAGTGATTTTGGAGCTCCCCAAAATAAAGTCTGACACTGTTTCCACTGTTTCCCCATCTATTTCCCATGAAATGATGGGACTGGATGCTATGATCTTCGTTTTCTGAATGTTAGCTTTCTGCCAACTTTTTCACTCTCCTCTTTCACTTTCATCAAGAGGCTTCTGAGTTCCTCTTCACTTTCTGCCATAAGGGTGGTGTCATCTGCATATCTGGGGTTATTGATATTTCTCCTGGCAATCTTGATTCCAGCTGTGTTTCTTCCAGTCCAGCGTTTCTCATGATGTACTCTGCATATACGTTAAATGAGCAGAGTGACAATGTACAGCCTTGATGTACTCCTTTTCCTATTTGGAACCAGTCTGTTGTTCCAACAGTTCCAGTTCGAACTGTTGCTTCCTGACCTGCATACAGATTTCTCAAGAGGCAGATCAGGTGGTCTGGTGTTCCAGTGTCTTTCAGAATTTTCCACAGTTTATTGTGATCCACACAGTCAAAGGCTTTGGCATAGTCAATAAAGCAGAAGTAGATGTTTTTCTGGAACTCTCTTGCTTTTTTGATGATCCAGCAGATGTTGGCAATTTGATCTCTGGTTCCTCTGCCTTTTCTAAAACCAGCTTGAACATCAGGGAGTTCACAGTGTATGTATTGCTGAAGCCTGGCTTGGAGAATTTTGAGCATTACTTTACTAGCATGTGAGATGAGTGCAGTTGTGTACATCTCAGTAAAATTCAATTATGTCAGCATTGTAGTTATTATAATTTCCTAATGTCTAATAAGCTGTACTTTAGGGATTTTCCTAGTTTTATTGGAATGTGGGGACTCAGACTAGTAAAAGAGAACAATAAAGTCTTGAAATTCTATTCCATGATTAACTTTGTTAGTGTTTATTTAAATATTCTCAGGTCAGTGATAGGTTTTGTTTTTACAATGAATGATAATGTTGACAGTTACAATTAGATTTCTGTTCACCAGTTTTTGTTAGAGGAATTTCTTTTTCTTAAAGGGGCAAAGTATTTAGTGTTATCTGTTTTATTTTACCAAATAGTAGGTTATACTGCTAGGTAGAATAGTCCTTATGAGCAAATGAGAAGCATCTTAAACTAGTCCCAGATGAGAAGGATTGAGTGGAGAGAGTAATAATTCCCATGGACCAGAATAGGAGGCTCTCCTAATACAAGTCTTCTGTAGCCCCAGGTGAATGCAAAGGGGCTGTTCTTCGAAAAGTGTAAATTCTTTAGTCTTTACTCCTGATTTTACTGGACTGGAATCATTATAATAAGGTGCTCTTCAGATGTTAATTTTTATCTAAATACTTCCCTGGCCTTGATCTGTGATTAAAGAGGACAAGGGGCATGGTAACCTTCTCAGTCCAGGGCCCTTATTATTTAATACTTAACAACTTGACATTCTTAATACTACTAGTATACCTCCCTCTATGTCCTCGATTTGGATTGTTCCACTGAGAAGATTCTTTTCTGCCTCTGACACCAATTGGACACTACCTTCTATTCTTCTTAGCATGTCTTATCCTTATTAGGATAAGCAAAGAGTATTGCTGCAATAGAGTTTGTGTAAAGAATGTTAAAATGTAGTAAAATAAGTAAAATTGCTCCACGATCAAGGGAACAAATGTCATGGAAAGTCTGTGCACATGAGCTAGCTGGCCCTCATAGTAATCATAAAGCAGTGTCTTGACTGACACCTGGGAACCCACTGGAAGCCACCTAAATTAAGTAACCTGTTAAGTTGAAAACTGTAATGTTTATAATAGACATAATCTGTTAATGATTTATATATGGGCAAGTACTGTTTTTAGTGCTCAGAAAAAAGTACAGTTTCATGTAATCTAAAGAAAACATGGTACAAATAGGACAAATACTGGGAAAAGTATGTATTTTAAATTAGCAGTAAGAATAGAGTGGGGAAACCAATGCTAAACCAACTTTAAATGAAAAAGTATGCTTGTAATATATTAGTAACAAGATTTATATTTTAGAATTAGGTGATGGTACACACATGTGACTATGAAACACAGTAAAGAAGTTATGGGGATCAAATAGCATTTTACTCCAATTAATGAGATTGAAAAATTACATTTGATAACAAGACAGTTTTTGACAGAGAGCTTACATCTTTACTAATCTTGCAACTGTCTAATATTCTTTTTTAACTTGTGAATTAATATATAAACAGTGTTTGGGAAACGTGTTTCCAAGTTGTAAGCATTTTCAGTAAAAACTGATGGTGTCTTTGTTACACCAGATTACATTTTCCTTTTTTCATCTGTTTTTTTCTCCCCCTAGGAAAATGACCGGACATTCCTTCCACATGGGCTACAGTATGGCAATTTTGAATGGCATTGTAGCTGCTCTGACTGTAGCTTGGTGCCTCATGTAAACCTGCACTGAAGCAAAGTACTGGACAAAACTTAGTCATGATTACTTTGTAATAACAGAAGAACATCACTGCCTATTCAGAAGACCAAGAAAGTTGCTGCTCATTATGTCGTTCAGATACAAGTCATATCATCATCATTATGGAGGACTTTTTAAACATCATTCTAGAGCCTAGGCATTGGGAAATGTATAGGTATTAAGTTTCAAGTAGTTCTTAAAAGTATAAGATGTTTACCTCATCTTTTTACTTTTGTGTGTGTTGTCCTTATAAGTTGTAGAAAACAATTTAATGGAAATCAAACTCAGAAACCTAGATGCAGAACATCCTGTATCAAAGCCTGCTTTTCCGTGAATATACTACATTTTTGCTAAGAAATACTGATAGTACTTTTGAGATAGAAATATTTCTTATTTATTCATTGTATTAGAAAAGCAAACAATGCCTACTACTTTGACATTTTATAGAAGCTACTTTTAAATCAGAATATTTAGTTTTCGATATATAATCAATAGAAGGTGCACTTATTTTTTTAATGGGGTATGGTTCTTTGGGTTTTTTTTTTTTTACATATTTTCCTACTATATATTGAATTTGTATCTTTTAAATTGTTGCATCTAGGCAAATGTAAATGTTATTTTTATCTGGTGCAAACCTAATACCTTCCATTTTTAATAAGTATTTTGTCTTTTAAGAAAAGCACATTGGCCTCACATTTAAAACTTAAGTAAATTTATTTTTGACAAAAAAGTAAAAACGTTTATTTAAGGAATGATAATACTGAGGAAATTTAAAGGTATTCCCCTCTTTCCATTTTCACAATGCCAAATATTTATCTTGGTGCATATATGATTACTTCAACAGAACTGATACTATCTTGTTTTTAATAAATATAGACTTGACATTTTTATATTTAGGAATGCTTGAATTAATTTGTTTTTAGTCTCCAAAATTTGGTTACCAAAATAGAAAAAGTATTTTGATACAGTGTGTGTACATGTATAATTTTTTATGTATAGTTGCCTTATTTTCCTATTTAAATGTTCTTTTGTAATTGTGTTGTTTTGTTTTTGTTCTCATTCTAATTAAGCCTTAATTGTTCCAATTCCTTTCTAAATACCTGCTTAGGAATAGTCACTTGAATTTTAGAAAGATGGACTACTTAAAATACTGTTTTCCCTGGCCATAGGAAAACCTGCCTTCGGATAGCATTGTATGGCAAAACTGCATATTCAGGCCAAATGGGAAATGAATATATACATTTGTTCATGTTCCCTGCTAATTGTTGTTACTGAGTAAATGATTTAATAATGTTTCTAAAAGTCTTAACCTTTTTTTTCTTTTACCATTCAAAAACCTTTCATTGGACATGCCAAATGCTGCTCTCTCTAAATTATCTAAAGTGTTTAGATTAATAGGGGAAGGGGGTGTTTTTGTAAGGCACACATATTACACACACATACACACATCCCATGGCTTAATTATTCCTTGCGGAGTAGTGCTTCCTATCTTCTTCCCCACCCCATGAACCCTTCTTCTTCTCCCTTCCCCAGCAACCTTGGCTCTAAAGGGCTCTTCTATTGCAAAGGAATGTACAAGTAACAAAATCAGTTTTTCTTCTCTCTACCCCCAAGAACTCCCCAGCACCCTCAATCTGGAAAACTTCTTCCTGATTTTTATGTCTTATGACTAAGAAAAATCTAGTAGACCCTTTACATGTAAATATCTATAAGATACTACATCTATATAATATGGATACATATAAATATTCAGTACGTATCTCTTCACCTACTTCTGGAGCTCTGTTTCTTTTGGACTGGGACTCCTCTTGGGAAACTCCTCTCTGCAGTCTAACATAGGATGCAAATATAAACTATCCTCCTTCCTTAGCAGAGTGATTGAGGATAGGTATCTAACCAAAGCTAGCCCACTCCTAGTTGGCCACAGTGATTGCAATAGCAATAAAGACATGACTTAAAATAGGCTAGTCTCTTCCCAGAATTTTTCAGGTTGAAATTAAGGTTAATTAAGCTGGGAACATACAAACCCAGGAGATGCTGGCAACCAGAGTTTAGCCAAATTCAGTAAGACAGAAGAAGGCTGACATGGATACTGCTAATATTTCCTATAGTCCTTGATGCCCAGTGGTGACCCTGCCGTTATTGAAATTTGGTTTATTTACAGTTTTGGGAGCTAGAAGTCTAAGAATAGAGTGCCAGCATTATTGGGTCTAGTGAAGATAGCTGCCTTACTGTGTCCTCACTGGTGGGAGAGAGGCTAGCTGTCTTCCTCTAACCCCCATAATGAGGGCTCCACTCTCACTACCTAATTACCTCCCAAAGGTCCCACCTCCTAATACCATCCTGTTGAGTTTTAGTTTCAACCAGTGAATTTGGTGATATTCAGGGGGCACTAACGGGCAGTCCATAAAATACCAGTAGCAAAAGTAGGTTCTTTGAAAAGATAAGATAGACTTCTAGTAATAAAACATCTTAAAAGACATTTTCCATGTTTGTCTATTTTTCCATTTCTGCCAGTTTACTTGATTATATCAGGAACTTGTTGCAAGCAACAGATACCATCTGACTAACTTAAGGAAAGGAATTTAGTGGAAGGATATCCGGTGACTCTCAGAACTGGTAGGCAGAAATCAAAAAAGTACTGAAAGGTGAGCGAGGAGGGAAGCAAAGGAACTGTTTGTTGATAGGAACAGTATGATCAGGATAATAAAATGAATCCTTTTTGTCATTTGTTCTTGTTCTTGCAAGATCAGCTCAAGGTTCAGACTCTTTGGATAGATTGCCAACCGACTAAGATTTGGTCATGTGCCTCCTCTATTTGGCTTCTGTAATTTGGGATGAGCAGCCCTAAAGATAAACATTCACTACAGCTCATTCTTGACTGTTCAGTTTCCCCACACATACCATTCCTTTCATACTTGAATTTCTAAAAGTAAAGCGTGCCTAACAGTGCAGCTATTGTTTACTACATCTGAGGCCAGGACTTCAGAGTATGTTCATTCTTCTAGTTTTGGACATTCTACAAAATATGCTCTCTTAATCCAAATGACAGGAAAGAGAAATTTCTTAAAATACATATTGTATATGACATCAAGAAGAAAGGTAGAAGTTACTGTCTTAAGATCCTCATCACAAGACCTTCCTTTGTAGCTGTTCTTTTATCTTTGCTTTGGCCACTATCTTGGCAAATTAGGTTTCTTCCCTAAGAGTGAACAAATTTACTTCTGACGTGTCTAACGTCTTGTTGATTCTTTGCTACCATGTATGGTAGTACAACACACCCCAGAGTATCTTTAGTTTTCCCTCTACTCTGCTCACGTCGTGTGGTAGCAACTGTATCACAAGGGTAAAACACCCCAACTAACTTAGTCTTTTTTGTTTTGCATGATTACCTGATGGCATAAAGAATCTATAATGTGGCTGTTTGAACTCTTCTGAACTAATTTCTTTTGAACTCTTTGATTATGTACTTAAATCTTTAAGAACAGCAGAGTTCAGAGTCGGGAACAAAGGGCAAAAACTTTGTGAGGATATCACTGGGTGTAATAGAGGCCTCTTGGTTCCTGGACCTATGTAATATAGGAATAGGAGAAACAGCATCAAAAGTCAATTGTTGGATAAAAATACGTACTACATCTTGAGACACCACAACTTTAAATCTTGTGTCCCAACTGGCTCTATAACTAAATCTTCAGTAGATTATTCCAATACTAGCTAATGGGAATTCCCTGGCAGTCCAGTGGTTAGGACTCGGATCCTTCACTTCTGGGGCCCAGGTTTGATCCCCTGATCAGGGAACCAAGATCCTGCAAGCAGAAACAAAACCTAGCAGCTGATAAAGAGATTAACAAAATAAGAAGTACATCGTCTGACCTCTTCTGTGGACTGTTTTTTGGCTAGAGCAGTGTGGTATGAGAATCCATGATAATATATAAACTATTCAGTAAATCCATAAATAATGGTGCTGCCAGGTGTATCACAGGTGAGAAAAGCAAATATAAGACCATAGTATGTTTACCAATGAGGACAAAACCACTGAGATATTACTCCTAATGCAGTTAGTTAGCTACCAGGTAACAGGGCTGAGTGCCCTGCCCCCTTTCCCTCCCCCAACATGTGACACCATGAAAGGGGATGGGGGCGAAGATGGGGTGGGAACACGACAGTAGCCAGGATCACCTCTGAAGTCACACTTGTGTCTGTGTATTCCATCCTAGCCATCCACACTTTATTCTCCCATCAAACATGGCTTGATAGGAGGACACTAACAGAATATCTACTTGATTACTCAGAGCCTCTTTCACAGGGCTTTGGTATGTGCATTAACATATCTCAGACATACTCTCATATTCTAGATCCGCTTCCCAGCCTTTTCTTAAGTTGGCACCGATTCTTTTCCCAGCCCCTGACAATCCAGCCACACTGCTTGTTCCTTCTCCATAAGTGTGTATAATCCTACCACATCTCTTCAGGCTACAGAGACAACACTGAACTGCTTGAAGTTCTACTCCCCTAGGAGGTTTTTCCTTGACTGCTCTTCAATGCCACCTGTGCAAAGGGGGTTTCATGGCCTCCACCACCTCTTTTATGACTGGTAGGAACATAATATCTAAGCCACCTGGAAGTCAAGGTTGGATTTTTTTCTGAATCAATCAGTTGTCCATAAGGAACTCTAATGTGGCCACGGTTTTGAGTTGAATGAAGAGGCAGAGTGACAGGAGAACCCATATGGGGAATGAGAACATTCAACTAATACTCAACTAATACTCCAGAACTCAGACTAGTTGTGCTGAACAATGGAATTCCAAAGATGTGCCTAACTCAGTAGTTCTCAAGTGAGGATTAATTTTGCCTCACAGTAGCAAACTTTAGCAATTTAGCTTAAATATTTAGTGGTGTTTAGAGACATTTTTGTTTGACGACTTCCAATTTGCCTTGATTCATGGACTTGACATTCCAGGTTCCTATGCAATATTGCTCTTTACAGCATCGGATCTTGCTTCTATCACCAGTCACAGCCACAGCTGGGTACTGTTTTTGCTTTGGCTCCATCCCTTCGTTTTTCTGGAGTTATTTCTCCACTGATCTCCAGTAGCATATTGGGCACCTAATAACCTGGGGAGTTCCACTTTTGCTATCCTATCATTTTGCCTTTTTATACTGTTCATGGGGTTCTCAAGGCAAGAATACTGAAGTGGCTTGCCATTCCCTTCTGCAGTGGACCACATTCTGTCAGACCTCTCCACCATGACCTGCCCATCTTGGGTTGCCCATGCAGGCATGGCTTGGTTTCACTGAGTTAGACAAGGCTGTGGTCCTAGTGTGATTAGATTGACTAGTTTTCTGTGAGTATGGTTTCAGTGTGTCTGCCCTCTGATGCCCTCTTGCAACACCTACCATCCTACTTGGGTTTCTCTTACCTTGGGTGTGGAGTATCTCTACACCGCTGCTCCAGCAAAGCACAGCCTCTGCTCCTTACCTTGGACGAGGGTTATCTCCTTACTGCTGCCGTTGCTGACTTTCAATGTTGGATAGGTCCTCTAGGACTTCCTGCGCCTGCACAGCCAGGGTTCCTTGGGTTGCACCTCCCGGCTGCCGGCCCAGCCCTCGGGCGTGAGTGGCTCCTCCCAGCCGCCTCCTCTGGCCTGGGCTCAGGGTGCTTCTCATGGTCACCGAACCTGGCCTCCCGGCTGGAGGTGGCTTCTCCTGGCCACCCCTGACCTCAAAAGTGGGGTAGCTCCTCCCGGCCGCCGCCCCTGACCTCGGATGCGGGGTAGCTCCTCTCAGCTGCCGCCCCTGACCTCGGACGCGGGTTAGCTTCTCTTGGCCACTGCCCTTGACCTCAGATGAGGGGTAGCTCCTCCTGGCCGCCACTGACCTCAGACGCGGGGTAGTTACTCCCGCAGACTCAGAGTAGCTCCTCTTGGCCGTTCCTGGGCTGTCACAGCCTGGCACTCTTGGCTGTTGCCCCTTACCTCGGATGTGGGGAGTTCCTCTCGGCCGCGTTCAGTGCGCCCGGCTCCCGCCCCCGGCCTAGAATGGGTGAATTTAACTCAGATGACCATTATATCTACTACTGTGGGCAGGACTCCCTCAGAAGAGATGGAGTAGCCATCATGGTCAACAAAAGAGTCCGAAATGCAGTACTTGGATGCAACCTCAAAAACGACAGAATGATCTCTGTTCGTCTCCAAGGCAAACCATTCAATATCACAGTTATCCAAGTCTATGCCCCAACCAGTAATGCTGAAGAAGCTGAAGTTGAACGGTTCTATGAAGACCTACAAAAACCTTTTAGAACTAACACCCCAAAAGATGTCCTTTTCATTATAGGGAACTGGAATGCTAAAGTAGGAAGTCAAGAAACACCTGGAGTAACAGGCAAATTTGGCCTTGGAATTCGGAATAAAGCAGGGCAAATGCTAATAGAGTTTTGCCAAGAAAATGCACTGGTCATAGCAAACACCCTCTTCCAACAACACAATAGAAGACTCTACACATGGACATCACCAGATGGTCAACACCGAAATCAGACTGATTATATTCTTTGAAGCCAAAGATGGAGAAGCTCTATACAGTCGATGAAAACAAGACCAGGAGCTGACTGTGGCTCAGATCATGAACTCCTTATTACCAAATTCAGGCTTAAATTGAAGAAAGTAGGGAAAACCACTAGACCATTCAGGTCTGACGTAAATCAAATACCTTATGATTATACAGTGGAAATGAGAAATAGATTTAAGGGCCTAGATCTGATAGATAGAGTGCCTGATGAACTATGGAATGAGGTTCGTGACATTGTACAGGAAACAGGGATCAAGATCATCCCCATGGAAAGGAAATGCAAAAAAGCAAAATGGTCTCTAGGGAGGCCTTACAAATAGCTGTGAAAAGAAGAGAGGCGAAAAGCAAAGGAGAAAAGGAAAGATACAGGCATCTGAATGCAGAGTTTCAAAGAATAGCAAGAAAATATAAGAAAGCCTTCTTCAGCTATCAATGCAAAGAAATAGAGGAAAAGAACAGAATGGGAAAGACTAGAGATCTCTTCAAAATAATTAAAGATACCAAGGGAATATTTCATGCAAAGATGGGCTCGATAAAGGACTTGGTATGGACCTAACAAGCAGAAGATATTAAGCAGAGGTGGCAAGAATACATGGAAGAACTGTACAAAAAGATCTTCACAACCGAGATAATTATGATGATGTGATCACTCATCTAGAGCCAGACATCTTGGAATGTGAAGTCAAGTGGGCCTTAGAAAGCATCACTACAAACAAAGCTAGTGGAGGTGATGGAATTCCAGTGGAGCTGTTTCAAATCCTGAAAGATAATGCTGTGAAAGTCCTGCACTCAATATGCCAGCAAATTTGGAAAACTCAGCAGTGGCCACAGGACTGGAAAAGGTCAGTTTTCATTCCAATCCCAAAGAAAGGCAATGCCAAAGAATGCTCAAACTACCACACAATTGTACTCATCTCACATGCTAGTAAAGTAATGCTCAAAATTCTCCAAGCCAGGCTTCAGCAGTACGTGAACTGTGAAATCCCTGACATGTCAAGCTGGTTTTAGAAAAGGCAGAGGAACCAGAGATCAAATTGCCAAAATCCACTGGATCATGGAAAAAGCAAGAGAGCTCCAGAAAAACATCTATTTCTGTTTTATTGACTATGCCAAAGCCTTTGACTGTGTGGATCACAATAAACTATGGAAAATTCTGAAAGAGATGGGAATACCAGACCACCTGACCTGCCTCTTGAGAAATCTGTATGTAGGTCAGAAAGCAACAGTTAGAACTGGACATGGAAAAACAGACTGGTTTCAAATAGGAAAAGGAGTACATCAAGGCTGTATATTGTCACCCTGTTTATTTAACTTCTATGCAGAGGACATCATGAGAAATGCTGGACTAGAAGAAACACAAGCTGGAATCAAGATTGCCGGGAGAAATATCAATAACCTCAGATATGCAGATGATACCACCCTTATGGCAGAAAGTGAAGAAGAACTAAAGAGCCTCTTGATGAAAGTGGAAGAGGAAAGCAAAAAAGTTGGTTTAAAGCTCAGCATTCAGAAAACAAAGATCATGGCATCTGGTCCCATCACTTCATGGGAAATAGATGGAGAAACAGTGGAAACAGTGTCAGACTTTATTTTGGGGGCTCCAAAATCACTGCAGATGGTGACTGCATTTTCAAATTAGAAGACGCTTAGTCCTTGGAAGAAAAGTAATGACCAACCTAGATAGCATATTCAAAAGCAGAGACGTTACTTTGCCAATTAATGTCTGTCTAGTCAAGGCTATGGTTTTTCCTGTGGTCATGTATGGATGTGAGAGCTGGACTGTGAAGAAGGCTGAGCACTGAAGAATTGATGCTTTTGAACTGTGGTGTTGGAGAAGACTCTTGAGAGTCCCTGGACTGCAAGGAGACCAACCAGTCCATTCTGAAGGAGATCAACCCTGGGATTTCTTTGGAAGGAATGATGCTAAAGCTGAAACTCCAGTACTTTGGCCACCTCATGTGAAGAGTTGACTCACTGGAAAAGACTCTGGTGCTGGAAAGGATTGGGGGCAGGATGAGAAGGGGACGACAGAGGATGATATTGCTCGATGGCATCACTGACTCAATGAACGTGAATGAGTGAACTCTGGGAGATTGTGATGGACTGGGAGGCCTGGTGTGCTACAATTCATGGGGTCGCGAAGAGTTGGACACGACTGAGCAAATGAACTGAACTGAGAGACATTTTTCTGACCGTTGAGCTTCAAGACAACTTTTTCACTCTCCTCTTTCATCAACAGGCTTTTTAGTTCCTCTTCACTTTCTGCCATAAGGGTGGTATCATCTGCATATCTAAGGTTATTGACATTTCTCCCAGCAATCTTGATTCCAGCTTGTGTATCTTCCAGCCCTGCATTTCTCATGATGTCCTCTGCATATAAGTTAAATAAGCAGGGGGACAATATACAGCCTTGATGTACTCCTTTTCCTATTTGAAACCAGTCTGTTGTTCCATGTCCAGTTCTAACTGTTGCTTCCTGACTTGCATACAGATATCTCAAGAGGCAAGTCAGGTGGTCTGGTATTCCCATCTCTTTCAGAATTTTCCACAGTTTATTGTGATCCACACAGTCAAAGGCTTTGGCATAGTCAATAAAGCAGAAATAGATGTTTTTCTGGAACTCTCTTATTCCATGATCCAGTGGATGTTGGCAATTTGATCCCTGGTTCCTCTGCCTTTTCTAAAACCAGCATGAACATCAGGAAATTCACGGTTCATGTACTGCTGAAGCCTGGCTTGGAGTATTTTGAACATTACTAGCATGTGAGATGAGTTTAATTGTGTGATATTTTGAGCATTCTTTGGCATTGCCTTTCTTTGGGATTGGAATGAAAACTGACTTTTTCCAGTCCTGTGGCCACTGCTGTTCAGTTCAATTCAGTTGCTCAGTCGCGTCCGACTCTCTGCGACCCCATGAATCGCAGCACGCCAGGCCTCCCTGTTCATCACCATCTCTCGGGGTTCACTCAGACTCATGTCCACGAGTCCGTGATGCCATCCAGCCATCTCATCCTCTGCCATCTCCTTCTCCTCCTGTCCCCAATCCCTCCCAGCATCAGTCTTTTCCAATGAGTCAACTCTTCGCATGAGGTGGCCAAAGTACTGGAGTTTCAGTTTTAGCATCATTCCTTCCAAAGAAATCCCAGGGCTGATCTCCTTCAGAATGGACTGGCTGGCTCTCCTTGCAGTCCAAGGGACTCTCAAGAGTCTTCTCCAACACCACAGTTCAAAAGCATCAATTCTTCGGCGCTCAGAGTTCTTCACAGTCCAGCTCTCACATCCATACATGACCACCACGAAAACCATAGCCTTGACTAGACGGACCTTAGTTGGCAAAGTAATGTCTCTGCTTTTGAATATGCTATCTAGGTTGGTCATAACTTTTCTTCCAAGGAGTAAGCGTCTTCTAATTTGATAATGCAGTCACCATCTGCAGTAATTTTGGAGCCCTCCAAAATAAAGTCTGACACTGTTTCCACTGTTTCCCCATCTATTTCCCATGAAGTGATGGGACCGGATGCCATGTTTTCCAAATTTGCTGGCATACTGAGTGCAGCACTTTCACAGCATCATCTCCCATCACTTCTGGGAAATAGATGTGGAAACAGTGGAAACAGTGTCAGTCTTTATTTTGGGGGGCTCCAAAATCACTGCAGATCGTGATTGCAACCATGAAATTAAAAGACGCTTACTCCTTGGAAGAAAAGTTATGACCAACCTAGATAGTTTATTCAAAAGCAGAGACATTACTTTGCCGACTAAGGTCCATCTAGTCAAGGCTATGGTTTTTCCTGTGGTCGTGTATGGATGTGAGAGCTGGACTGTGAAGAAGGCTGAGCGCTGAAAACTGATGCTTTTGAACTGTGGTGTTGGAGAAGACTCTTGAGAGTCCCTTGGACTGCAAGGAGATCCAACCAGTCCATTCTGAAGGAGATCAACCCTGGGATTTCTTTGGAAGGAATGATGCTAAAGCTGAAACTCCAGTACTTTGGCCACCTCATGTGAAGAGTTGCCTCATTGGAAAAGATTTTGACACTGGGAGGGATTGGGGGCAGGAGGAGAAGGGGACGACAGAGAATGAGATGGCTGGATGGCATCACTGATTCAATGAACATGAGTCTGAGTGAACTCCGGGAGTTGTTGATGGACAGGGAGGCCTGGCATGCTGGGATTCATGGATCGCAAAAAGTGGACATGACTTAAGGAGTGAACTGACTGAACTGAGAGACATTTTTATGGTTGTGAGTGGGGGATGTCACTGGCAAGCAGTTGACAGAGGCCAGGTACGCTGCTCAACATCTGTAAGGCAATCCCCCACTAGAAAGAATAATCACCTCAAATGTCAGTAGTGCCAAGGTTGAGAAACCCTGATGTATGTATACATGACTAAGTGAATTAGATGATGTCCTATTCAGAATGGACAGCTTGGGTAACAGGGTTATCTGGAGTCCCAAGGTCAGGTGTTCATTCCTCAAAAGGCCAAGTAGAAAGAGCCTATATCTCAAAAGGAAATCATTATCCTGAGTACTTATTGCTGACTACCCTGTGAACTTCTGCTTGGCAAGGTCTGTCATAGACACTAGTCATTAACTACTATGACTTTGTATACTATTGAGATTCCCCACATGATTGTACTTCTGGTCAAAGAATTCATAAAAATAAAATCCACCCACAAAACATTTTCTTCCCATTTCCATATCCTATCTGTTTTTGTGCTCAAGGGAGAATTCTTCTACAAAGTTTGCATACAACAATGCTATTATTGTTGAATTGGAAGCTGAGACTATATTTGCCCATGCCAAATTCCTTAAGCATTGGGTACACAAGCAAAATGGATGTTAGGGCACTGACTGGAGTGATTGCTAATATGCCAAGAGGTAACTGAGTTGGCTGCTACACAATAGGAGCCAGAAGGAGTATGGACAAAAACCCAAAGGCCCCCAAACCCAAATAAAGTTGCTTCCTTGTTAGACTCTCATACTGCTAGTAGAATATTACAACAGCCTTACATAGGCAGAGCCTCAAGTCCCTCAGACATGAGGTTTTCGTCACCCCACTGGATTGAAGTCCTACACCTGTTAAGAGTTCTGGATGAAAGTCAAGGGAACATTAAATAAATATTAGACAAGGTAATAACCAGCTAGGTATTGTTTTGGTCCTCACAACTAGTTTCAAAAACAAATAGCTAGAGCCTCTATCCATATTTCTTTTGGAATGGCATGCATGTAGTCTAACTAACTTCCTTTTTATTTTTTTAATTTCTCACACTCTTGTTTGAAGGATTTTGACATTGGCTCTAACTACATTGTAGTGCATTGTTTGCAGAATATATTGTGATGGGATTAATTGTGGAATTGGGAAGGAATGGAATTCCCTGCAATCCTGACCATGGAACTAAATACAGTAACCTATGAGAACTTTCATCGTCCTCCTATGAGGAAGGATCAGTGCTTTCTCAATTGGATGAGCAATGGTTGTACGTTATGTTAGACGAGATAATTTTTTGAAGTGTAATCATGTGAAATAATGAGTATGTGTATATTGGGCAGGAGAAGAAGTAGACTTTAGTGGGTATTTTGTCATTTATTGACTGCCAAATCCCAAAACCTGTTTTTATTTAGGGGGATTCCTTGTTATGTGAATGTCTGTTAGAAGGCAAACCTCCACACTGCATTAGAGAAGGCTAAGAGAATAGATATTTTCTTTCTCACACATTGATTGCTAATATGTAACCTTGGTGCCACCAGTTATACTGCTCCTGCCTGAGCTTTGAGTTGTGAAAGGATGGCATGATAACTAATGGAAGACTTAGAATTCATTTGCAGTAGTGCCAGTCTGTGGCATTGGCAATGGTTTCTAGCTGCATTCTGCTCTGATCAGGCCAATAATAGAATCCTGATCAGGCAGTTTTGATGCATAACTTTTGCTGTCTTTGCTACCAAGCTTTCCTTGGTGTCTGGCATTTTATGATCCTGGTTGTCTGACCTTTCTTCAATTTTGTGAGCTAATCCTTAACCTTATAATAAAATTATTTTGTTCCTAGCCAGCAAAAATTAGATTCTGATGTTTAAAATCAAGTACTAAGGATTCATATATCAACTTTCACCACTACTTGTCCACAAAGCTCCTTGAAAAAACTTTGTTCCACCACGATTTCATCCACATAGACTTATTTATTTTACTAATTTAAAAAATTATTGTATGCTATCTCAGCCTTATTATTTTATAATCAATTGTCTTCCTAAAGAATCTTTTAGATTCTTTTAAAATGCATACAGTACTTAGGCTGAAGCTTACACACAGCAGGTGCTCAGTAATTGTATATGACATGTTTTAAACACTTATCTATGCATAGAATTACAAAGTGGTAAAGGAAATTTGTTTTTTAATTTTAGAAGAAATTACTTCAGATCTTATACATAAATTGACAGTAAGAAATATTACGCACTGTGTTCCTTATACTAGTATAAATATCTTTTTATACAATGCTGAATTTTTTTCAAAAATGCAAAGAAAGTTAATAGGAATGTATAAGTGTGATATTTGAAATAAAACATATATTTGGATTTCCTTTAGGTCTAACCATTTACAATTGACTGAGCAGACAAGTGGTATAATTCAAGGGCAGTCAGAATGCAATTTATTTGTATTTTCATAAGTTCATGTATCAGAACCAAACTCCACAGAGTACAGAACTGCAGAACTACAAGTCACTTGTAGTCATTGTACAGAACTACAAGTCACTTCTTGGAGTAAAAGTTTCCACAGCATAAGATGGTTAGTCAAACATCAGTGCTTAGAATGATAGTGCTTTTACTTATAATCTGAAAAAGTTGTGTACAACAAAACATCCAAATGTACAATAAACTCCCCTCAATGCTGGAATTTGGAAAAACTACAAGACTATCCCAGAAAGATGTACAAGTGGGCAGAAAAATAACATATGTTTAATGGTGGACACCCTGGTAGCATGGGAAGAAAATCCAAATGTTTTTATAAAGGACCACCTGGAAAGGTGTTAGAAACAAACTGAAATACTTGCTTTGGACTATAGGAGCCTCTGCTGCTCAAGGAAAAAGTATTGCAAATCCATGTTGAAAAGATGGACCAAAATCGTAAGTTTAAGCGTAGCTTAAATGTGTGGCAGGGGTGAGGGGGACTTGAGGGGAAGTAGTCATTAGTGGCTTATTAAATCATAAAGGAAATGAATGCAAGTAAAATGAGCATGGGCAAGTAACTAATAAATAGATATTAAAATAATAAAGAATACTTTAGGGCTTGTAAGTGTAATGTCAGAAGAAAAATATTCAGAGTATTGCAAAACTATGATAGTTTTTACCTACAGATAGATATAGTATGGCCTAAAAATCTAGATAGCTTTGATAAGGGCCTCCCAGATGACACAGTGATAAAGAATCCACCTGCCAGTACAGGAGACAAAAGAGGCAAGGATTCGATCCCTGGGTTGGGAAGATCCCCTGGGGTAGGGAAATGGCAACCCACTCCAGTATTCTTGGAGAAGGCAATGGCACCCTACTCCAGCACTCATGCCTGGAAAATCCCATGGATGGAGGAGCCTGGTAGGCTGCAGTCCATGGGGTTGCTAAGAGTCGGACATGACCGAGCGACTTCACTTTCACTTTTCACTTTCATGCATTGGAGAAGGAAATGGCAACCCACCCCAGTGTTCTTGCCTGGAGAATCCCAGGGACGGGGGAGCCTGGTGTCTATGGGGTCGCACAGAGTAGGACACGACTGAAGCGATTTATCAGCAGCAGCAGCAGCCAGAATTATTGCCTGGAAAATTCCACAGACAGAGAGCCTCTTTGGGTTACAGTCTACGGAGTCTGAGTTGCACACAACAAAGCCACTGAGCATACAGCTTTGATAAAGGCTTATAAAACCATGAAAGAAGAAAGCTGCAGCCTTTAAAGGGGGAATGTTTCAGAGATATAATTAATCTTGTGGGAGAAAAAGGTTCTGGAAAGTGAGAGCTGTTTTGTGTTACCTCTGTGAGAGAGCATTAAACTGAATGAAAATCACTGCTTTGCCCTAACAGCTTCTTCTTTCCAACAAAACTCTTAATAAAACACAGCCTCCTTGCTGCCTCTTTGAGCAACATACTCCTGGTCTCTCCTGCTATTCCCAGAAATCAGCACTATTTTACAGCTGCTTACATGAAACTAACTGCTGAGATGGGCCCATCCTGGACTCAGTGAAACTCATATTTTCCTTCTCTTTAGAGAAGACTGCAAGACCAGCCAGTTAGTGGCTTTGAATCAGCTCCAGAATGGAAGACCAGCCAGTTAGTTGCTTTGAATCAGCTCCAAAATGGACCTGGATATGCAGTTTAGTGTGATATGTCAGGAAAGATAAGAATTCCTAAGAGCAATTCAAAGTTAAAATCCTGACTCCCTCCAAACTTTTGTAGATGGCTCTGCTGCTGAAAGTTCAGCCTTTTAAAGTACCATTTAAAAATCTGTCAGCATAATTTGTGTGTCAAAAGATGGGACTTCTTATGTCTGTATTTTAGCTAGATACTGAGAAAGTAATTACTCCAACTTCTAGGTAAGTTATAATCATTTATAATTCTTAGTGCTGTACAAACCTGCCCAAGGTGAAAGTATGCTGGATCTAAAAGTATAATGAGAGTATAATTTTCCATTTTGCCTTAAATACAACTGGTGCTTACACTGTTGGATGTTACAAGTTCCTATTAATATAAAATATAGATTCCTTGACATTTATTCTGTATCAGTTTTTATGTAAAATTGTACTTTCAGGTTGTACAAATTTCCATTTGTATTCAAGTTTGGAGAAACAAAATAAGGATTATACTTTTAAATATCATATAAACATCCAATAAGAAATATCCTGTAAAACTGATAGATAAATTATTTTAAAGGAAATATAAGAATGAATCTCAGAAAATGTTTCTTAAAAACGTATCTTGATAAACACATTTTTATACTAACCTAATAGCATGTAGAAATCTACAATAAAAATGAATCAGAAGTGTATTTTGTAAATCAAAATCATTAATGATTCCTATTTCTCTGTTTCCCAGTTAGAATTAAATTTTTACTTTGTAGAAATTTTTCAGAAACATAATCAGTGATTTCTTTAAAAGCTTATTTTAGTAATAAATACAAAAGGAAAATTAAGCAATTTTTCATAGAAAAAATCTTAGATATATATCTTAGATATATATATATATACTGCTACCCACAACAAGGAAATACTCCCAACCCAACAATAAAAATTGTAAACAATTGGAAATATCTTGGTATTTAAAAAAATAAATCTTAAGGATATAGGTAACAGAATATGAACTCCCATGAAATATGACTAGAAAAACCAAAGAACAAATTTTTAAAGTATATGATAGCAAAGTTCTTATTATAATTGTTCTGATTATTCATATATTCTTATATAAAGGATTTTTTCTGATAATGCAAGAAGAAACATGTAGTAAATGGCTGATGTTGATACCATAAAGCTAGAGGGGTACAGGAGTGCTAAAGGCAGCCTCCTTCCTGAGTAATTATCTAAAAGGCTTGGTAGGAACAATTCAATGAGTGACTAATGAAAACTTTAGTTCAGCAATATGCAATAAGAGCTTTTATCTCCTAATTTCACTTCTAGGGCTCTCTCCTAAATAATATAAAACAGAAAAATCTCTATACATGAAGGCACCCCAGTCCTCTTGCCTGGAAAATCCCATCGACGGAGGAGCCTGGTGGGCTGCAGTCCATGGGGTCGCTAAGAGTCGGACACGACTGAGCGACTTCACTTTCACTTTTCACTTTCACGCATTGGAGAAGGAAATGGCAACCCACTCCAGTGTTCTTGCCTGGAGAATCCCAGAGACAGTGGGCCCTCGTCTATGGGGTCGCACAGAGTCGGACATGACTGAAGCGACTTAGCAGCAGCAGCAGCAGCAGTGGGAAATAATGGAAGCAAACTAAAAGACCGGTAACATATAGTACAGAAACATAATGGAATATTATGTAGCATTTAAAAATGGTTATCAAGAGGAGTAACATAAGAAATGTTATAATCTTAAATTAAAAAGCAAGATACAAGGGACTTCCCTGGCAGTCCAGTGGTTAAAACTCTGCACTTCCAATTCAGGGGGCACAGGTTCAGTCCGTAAATTGAGCAGGATATAGAAGTGTCTAAAGCTGAATTTCAACGATCTGAAATGCTGCACAGAAAGAAGACATGGAGAGTCACTGGAATATTGACAGAGATTTTCTCAGAACAGCTAAATTATAGGTGGTGTTAATTTTCTTCTTTAAGGATTTCTATGTGTTCTTTTAAAAAAATTATGTAATTTTTGGCTGCGCTGAGTGTTGCTGCACAGAGGCTTTCTCTAGTGGCGGTATACGGGCTTCTCACTGAGGTGGCTTCTCTTGTTGCAGAGCACAGGCTCCGGGTGCGTATGGACCTCAATAGTTGAGGTGCACGGGCTTAGTTGACCTGTGGCATGAGAAATCTTCCTGGACCAGAGATCAAACGTGTTCCCTGCGTGGCAAGGTGGATTCTTAACCACTGAACTGCTAGGAAAGCCCCGCCACATGTTCCAAATTCCTTGTAAGTATGTATCATTTTGTAATTAGAAAAATATCAGAATTTTAAAACTAGGAATAGCCATTAACTACATATAGTTCTTGTGAGGATGACATAAGATCCTGGATATGAAATTCTCTAGCATATATAATACTGAGTATTTCCTTTAAAGCACAACTGAGAGAAGGGGGTGGCTTCACCACCTAGCAATCAGAGTTGCTTCCATTACTGTCAAAAAATAGTAACAAAAATCCTGCATGCTGCATAGAATCAAATTCTGTCACTCCACACATTTTCAGAGATATTAATTTGAGAATTGTTTTAATAGTTAAAAGCAGAAAACAACCTAAATGATTACAATGGAGGATTGATTAAGTATATTTTGTTTGGTTTGGTTAATTATATTTATTCCATAAAAAGAATGAGGTAGATAATGGAAGCCTTAAAAACCAAGATGTCCATGATATAGTTTTAAATGAAAGCTAAGTTGCAGAACAGAAATATAGTATAATCCTGGCTTCATCAAAGACAAAAATGAAACCAGGGAAAAAATTTCACATTTTATAGGTTTGACATAATATTCTTAAGAGACTAAACAGATGATATAGCTGAGTACCTGATCTACAAATCAGAAAAATGCCTCTAGCTTATGTGTCCAAATATTACATTAAGATTTCAACTTTAAAATCAGCATAATCTGGATATTTTAGTGTTGCAAGACATCAGCAAATGACTAAGCTTAAGGTATCTGACAAGACTTTTTGGTGCAGGTAAAAGAAATATACTTGTGCTACTTTATTATATGCATGCTATGAAATCTTAGACACAGGCTGAAGTACAAAGGTCTTGGCACATTCTCCCTAATAAGAGTGTATCATATGCCCGAAGTCTTTGACTTGCTGTACCAGTTTGATGAGAGAAATTTATCCTAACAATGTGGTGATTTATGATGAATGCCTGTTTTTGTTTTGGGATGGAAGAGGTTGAAATGTGAGTAGCTGAGGTCAGTCACAGAAGCACTACATACACATGACTGAATCCCAATAAAAGTCTAGCACACCAAGGCTCAAGTGAGCATCCCTGGTTGATAGCACTTCACCTGTATTGTTGGGAGAATGTAGTGTGTCCCTAAATGACTCTGGGTTTCCCTTGTGGCTCAGCTGGTAAAAAAATCCACCTACAATGCAGAGACCTGGCTTTGAACCCTGGGTTGGAAAGATGCCCTGGGGAAGGGAACAGCTAACCCATTCCAGTATTCTGGCCTGGAGAACTCCATGGACCATATAGTCCATGGGGTCGCAAAGATTCAGACACAGCTAAGCAACTTTCACTTCACTATATGACTCCACTGAAAAGGGACACCTGGAAGCAATACCTGATTTCTCTTGCACTTCACTCCATATACCTTTTCCCTTTATTGATTTCAATCTGCATCCTTTTGCTGTAATACATTGTAACCATGAGTGTAACATCCTTTGAGTTCTGCGAGTCCTTCTCGTAAATCACCAAGCCTAAGGGTGGTCTTTCGAACCCTGATAAAAGAATTAACTAAAAATTTGTCAAAAGATAGCTACTCTCCTCATCCTAAAACCAACATAAGTGTTAAACCATCCTCCCCCAAATAAGGAGGTCTGCTTGACCCATACACCCATACACCCATACACCCATACACAGAGGTCCTTAATTAGAGGATGCTAGCACTGGAAGTTGATTTAATCTGACCTCATTCTATAACTGAGGTAATTAAGGGTGAAAGGATGGTAGACAGGTTGAGACTGGTTGATTCTTTTCTACATTTTCACCACAGGAGCCTAGACTAATTCTCTGGCTTTGTAACTGAGGAAGGACAGTTTAGCTTGTGGCTGTCCTGTGGGAGCTCTGCGCTTCTCTCTCAGGCCACATGGAACCATGATGCTCACTCTTGATCAACACGGGAGTGGAATATGCTACCTAATGGTATGCAATGGAATGTCTTAAAGTCCAAAAACTCTCCTGGGGTATCCTGTACCCATTTCCCTATCTTGTTTGCTGAAAAGATATACACTGATAGTCTTTCCTTTTTATATTTAGTCACACAGTCTGCTTTTGGCTCGGTGACCCATCAGTAAACTTGTGCCTTAGCATATTAATTTCCTAGGGCTGCTATAACAAATTACCACAAACTTGCTGGCTTTAGAGCAACAGAAATTTCTTCACTCACAATTCTGAAGTTCAAAATCAAGGTCCTGGCAGGGCCACACCCTTTCAAAAGCTCAAGGGGAGACTTCTTCCTTTCCTCTTCCAGCTTCTGGTGGTTCCTGGCATTCCTTGACTCGAATATGCATCATCACTCCAGGCTATTTTTCTCTGTCTTTTACTGTCTCCTATAAAGACATTTTAATTGGATTTAGAGCCCACTCTAACCCAGTATGGGCTTCCCAGGTGGGGCTAGTGGTAGCGCCAATGCAGGAGACATAAGAGACTCAGGTTTGGTCCCTGGGTCAGAAGGGATTCCCTGGAGGTGGGCATTGCGGCCCACTCCAGTATTCCTGCCTGGAGAATCCCATGGACAGAGGAACCTAGCAGGCTACAGTCCATAGGGTTATAAACAGTCGAACACAACTAAAGCAACTTAGCATGCATGCTAACCCAGTATGATCATATCTCAATCTTTACCTTTAATTGCATCTGCGAAGACCCTACTTCCAAATAAGGTGACATTCAGAGATTCCAGGTAGGCATGAATTGTTGAGTGGAGGGGGAATGAGGAGGTACTATTTAACCCACTGTATTCTCTGGAGACAAGACCCTTCACATGTACTCTGGTGGTTTGCGTTTTGGAAATGAGGAATATCTGTGTGACTGAGAGAGAACCTGAAAGTGTGCTTGGATGTTGTGGGTGTTCCTAATGTTTTTCTTTGCTTTCTAGCTCCTGCCTCTGTGTTTGCTTTGCTTGTTCTATTTTATGAGCATTTCTTGTTAGACTATGCTGTGAATCTTCCAGTGTTCTTAGTATAAATTGTTGTAATTTTATTTTTATTACTTTCAGCATCTTTACTTTGAATCTCCTATTTTGGTAGCAAAAGCATTTGATTGTGAATTGTAAAACCTATCACTAATCCTGGTCAGCTGAGTAGGAGCCTTGTGGCATTCAGAAAATCATCTGAAATCTCAGATTCCCAAGTTAAGAAGTATTTAATGAGCCCAGAAGGCATGGCAACCCACTCTCGTATTCTTGCCTGGAGAATCCTATGGACAGAGGAGCCTGGCAGGATACCGTCAGTGGGGGCGCAAACAGTCAGACATGGCTGAGCAACTTAGCACACAGCACACAGATCCTCTTTGAGGTCTCATCCTGTGTCAGTTTGGGTGGGTCCTCTGAGAAGAAGATGCCAAGAAAGTATTAAGGGTGCAAGAAATTTGCTGGAGGAAATGCTTATAAAAGCTGAAGGGGTGAAGGAGCAGGAGGAAGCAAAGACAGTGATACCATCTGAGTCCTGTGAAAGAAGAAGAGAAAGGAAGGAGGATTAGGCATTAAAAATCTCAGACTTTACCACAGTTCTGAGAAGGTCTCAGGGAGTCCCAGAGCAAAGACTGCCCATTAGCAGAGTCCTGTCATGGGCTGGTTTTGGTACCTCTGCTGTATCATTAGCTACAAGCAGCCTAGGAAGACCATAGTCTCAGAGTAGGGGATCCCCACTGCTAGGGATCCCAACATTAACTAGTGGGAATCAGCAAACTCCAACACTTACAAGCAGTTTCTGTCTTGAAGGAAGATCTGAATGGCAGACCTCTAGGATGGTGACAATGCCAATATCTTTAAAATAGTGAGCTTATGATCAGTATGGACTGCAGGTTTTTCTGTCTCCCCCATTCATATGGTGATGCCCAAATCACCAATGCAATGATATTAGAAGGTGTAAGTTTAGATGGAGTTTATGACTGGCTTAGAGTGCCTTTGTAAGAAGAGAGAGAGACTAGAGCTTACTCTCTCTCTGTGAGAATACAAGAAGATGGCTGTCTGCAAATAAGGAAGACAGCTCTCCGTAGACACTGAACTTGCCAGTACCCAGGCCTTCCCTGGTGGCTGAGATGGTAAAGAATCAGCCTGCAATGTGGGAGACTCAGGTTAGATCCCTGGGTCAGGAAGATCCCCTTGAGGAGGGTATGGCAACTCACTCCAGTCTGCTTTCCTGGAGAATCCCATGGACAGAGGAGCCTGGCGGGCTACAGACCTTTAATTCTCGAACAGTCAGACATGATGATGACTAACACTTTCATGTTTCACTTTCCTAAGGGTGTGGCCTCCATGGTTGGCTTAGAGTGCCTTTTAAGAAGAAAAAGAGACTGGAACTCACAGTCATGTGAGAACACAAGAAACTCTCCCTAGACCCTGAATTTGCCAGTATACCCTACTCTTGGACTTGTCTCCAGAACTATAAGACTTATATTTCCGTTGCTGAAGCCTTCTGGTCAATGGAATCTTATTATAGGAGCCTGAACTCAGATAATAAAGATACCTCATTTTCATTCTCCAGAGAGAGGGAGAAGGAGAAAAGATTGTCCTCAAGTTCAGTCAGTCTCTCAGTCTGAGAGCCACAGGCCAGGTTTGCTGGGAAGCTGTACTGCGAGTGTGCCTGTGTTGTTTCATCCTGCTCCCCCATGTGGTGCACATTTATTTTTCTTCTCCCTCACGCCTCTACAGTCCTCATATTCTGAAACTCCATCTACCTTCTCCCTTCCTTTTCCTGTGCTAGTGATGGGACAGGGAATCTTGTGAGGACCACTGTGGCTTCTCCTTTTGTAGAAGATTGCCTCTCAACTTTGGCTGCACTTCTGGGGACTATTAAAAATGCCCAGGGCTCAGGACATGCCCCACGACAAGCAAATCAGAATCTCTGAGGAGTGGAACTAGGCATAAGTGTGTTTTCAGGCTCTTCAGTTTGATTCAACGGGCAGGGAAGGTTAGAAGTTCTGCACAGAGGATCCTAGCCCAGGGGAAACACACAGCACTAGCTAAATTAATAAAAGTACCGCAGTAGCAGTATTTCCTTTTTCAAAAAGTTTTAAAAGAAAGCATAGCTGTCTTTCTTACTTGCTTTTTGAATGAGAAATAAGGGACATTAATTTTATTCAAAAGGGCAACGTATGAAAGTAAAGTTCATACAGATCCTCCTCCACTGTTGGTCATTTCAGAGTCTGCCATGTGGCATTGTCATAACTTGATCCTTCTTTTTGTATTACATTAATTTAATATTTCCTGCTGTGCTGTGTTTGAGAGGGAGTTATGTTTCAATAATAAAGGAAAAAAAAATTGTGATCCTTTTGAGACAGAGTTGATTTCTCCAAGGCTTTGGTGAAGTTGGAGGTCATAGTCATGGTAGAAGAGCTGAGTTAGAGTAATTTTGCAGCGACACTGGACAGTTTTGGATGGGACTTGTTTGTTCAGTTTTATACTCTCCAGCGCAAGATCACTACTGTCAGAAAACAGACACATATTCATTGCTCTTCCTCTGTTTTCTCTGAGCCCATTATGCAGTGGATATTGTGCTTGGGACCAGTGATACAAAGATGAATAAAAGAGGTTGAATCTATCAATATGGAAATGGTAATCAATTTATGGTATATCCTTACAGTAGATATGACTCTAACTTTCAAAGCATAATGAGTTAGGTATATACTTATATACCTGGGGAAATTACTCATGATAAGGCTGTTAGATGTTTATAGTTTTTAAATTTATTTTATTTAACAAATGGTATGTGTATATAGAAGCATATTAAAATTTTTGAAGAATTCATTCAAAAACAGTGATTATCAGTGGAGAGTGTATTGGAGAAAGCTGAAAGAATCTTTCATGCCTTTTTTTATATATAGCTTAAGAACAGTAGGATTTTAAGTGACTATAGGCATGGGGTTTTCTGTTATTCTTGATATTTAAAAAATATCATAAGGCTTCCTTCACGGTTCAGTGGTTAAGAATCTGCCTGCCAATGCAGGGGACACAGGCTTGATCCCTGGTCTGGGAAGATTCCACTTGCCACGGGGCGACTAAGCCTGTGAACTGAAATCACTGAGCCCGCACCCCTAGAGCCTGTGCCCACGACATGAGAAGCCACTGCAGTGAGTCCCCATGCAGCACTACAAAGAGTAGCCCCTGCTCTCCGAAGCTAGAGAAAGCCTGGGCACAGCAACGAAGGCCCAGCACAGCCATGAAGAAAAAGACATCTATAAAAGAAACCTCTTCTTCAAGGAATTAGAGAAATAATTTTGAGATGTTTTAAAAAACTTTGCCTATAAATCAAAGATGTTTTCCTGGCTTCCCAGGAATAAAAGAAGCTGAAAACAAAACAAAACAAAACAAAACTGGAATTGAATAGCCCTTATCTTTTCCTGGTAGCCCTGCTTTGTTTTGAAACAGTGGCCCTGCACTTTAATAAACTGTTACCTCTTTACAACATTATGGAGCAAACTCACAGAAAAAACAAACAAACAAGAAATTCTCTCAGATCATTTGCTTCAGATTAATCTCAGAGAGAGAAAGTCTGTTTAAAAGATACTGTAACAGGATTCCAACAGAAAAGCAAAATCAGTAGGAGATAGATACATGGATAGGTATAAAGATACCTATATACTTATTTATAAGCCTATGCTTTACAATAAACCTCTCCATATTATTATATGTATTATATATAAAATATAGCATATTATCATATAATATTAATGATATTGGCTAGTCAGCCACTGGGGAAGCTTACTAGGCAAGTTCAGATGTATAGGGCAGGCTATTAGGAAAGGCAGGCTGAAAACTCTTAGACAGAAGCTGAGACTGCAGTCCATAAATGGAATTTCTTCTTCAGGGAAGGAGCCTGGTGGGCTACAGTCCATAGGGTTGCAAAGAGTCAGGCAGGACTAAAGCGACTTAGCACATATACACATAGGGAAGCTGCAAGCAGGGATTAGGCCCACCCAAATTATTGGAGATAATCTCCCTAAAGTCAACTGAGTGTTGATATTAATGACATCTACCAAATACCTTTACAGGAATACCTAGATTGGTGTTTGATTGAATAACTGGGTACTATAAGCTAGGCAGGCTTTCCCTGATGGCTCAAGGAATAAAGAATCTGCCTGCACAGGAGACTTGAGTTTGACCTCTGGGTTGGGAAGATCCCTGGAGGAGGGCATGGCAACCCACTCCAGTATTCTTGCTTGGGAAATCCCACGCACAGAGGAGCCTGGCTGGTTACAGTCCGTAGGATCTCACAGAGTTGTACACAGCTGAAGCAACTTAGCACGCACACATAGCCTAAGCAAGTTGACACAAACTGGTATGATCCACCCTTTGTCAACTTAGCACCCATACACATCTCCTTAAATGACACTTAATCTCTGAGACAATAACAAGGTCATAGCTCTCTGCTTAATATGATTCACTTATCCTGAATGCACATTAAAATTCACCAACCATTTCACTAGATAAAAATGCTAACTCTGGGACTTCCTGGTGGTTGGTTAAGAACCCGTCTTGCAGGGAACTCGAGTTTGATCCCTGGTAGGAAAACTAAGATCCCACATGCCTGAGGCAACCAAGCCTACAGGCTGCAACTAGAAAACCTATATGCTGCAATTACTGAGCCCACATGAGGCAATGAAGATCACATGTACTGCAGTTAAGACCTGATGAAACCAAAAAAATGTGTTTTTTTTTTTTTAAAGAATGCAAAATCCTTGGGTAAACTTTACTTTTCTACTTGATATTCTATAGCTTAAATATTATGACATAAAGTTAACTAGTATTAGCATATTTTTTAATATGAGATAATAGAGAGGGAATAAAACTATTTACATATAAAAATACTCAACTATTACAGGAATTGTTTCAATAGTGGTAACAGGGTTTTAGCTGCTGTTTTTAACTACCTTTTTCTGCTACCCATTCCATATCCCCCTTTGTCCTCAGCAAGCATTTCAAGGAGTTGTGTTTGGCTGGTTGGGTAACCTAAATGTTTATTTCTGAAGGCTCTGGGCCGTTAGAAATCCTTCCTGAATTGGGTTGTTGTAATTTTCCATTGGCATTAATCACAGGACATGATAGTACTAAGTGATCCCCTGAGGGATTTTCTGTATTCTAGCCATATTCTTCCCTACCTCTATTTTGTAGTAGCAGCCCAATTTCCGTTTGGTAATCAGGATCGAGTGCCCCATTGCCCCAATGACTATAGTAACAACCTTCTTTTCCTGTCGATTCAGAAGCATGTGAAGCCTAAGGTGACTGAGTGGCAGTCTTAACTTTTAGTTCATGAAATCGCTGTTGAGTTTCCTGGTAGAAGCATTCCTCTCATTTGAGACTAAGATTTTGTGACCAGCAGAGCATATAGTTTTAGGAACAAGAAGCAAAAATTTTGCCAGTGAATCAGTAGGATTAGTAGTAAATGATGCCACTCCTGTCTCTACTCCTTGATTCTTTAACCGGTGCATCTTGGCTAATGAGGGAAATAGCACCTTATACTGGGTGTTTATTTAGAGCATGTATAATTCTCTGAAGAGCTTTTGCTCCTGTCCTGCAAGGTACTGCCGCCTAACTGATCCTGTAACTGAGTCTTCTAAAGTTCATTCCATCATTCTATCAAGCCAGCTGCTTCATGATGATGGGGAACATGGTAAGCTCAGTAAATTCCATAATATGATTGTATTATCACACTTCATTTACTGTGAAGTTAGTTATCACTTCTAACTGCACTGTGTAGAATACCATGATAGTGGATAAGGTACTATATAAGTCCATGGATAATAGTTTTGAAAAAAGCGTTGTCTGCAGGGAGGCAAATTTAAGTCTGTATTCCAGTAAAGCCTAAATGCTGCCTCTGCATTGAAGGAAATGGTTCAGTATAATCAATGTGCCGCCAGTTAACTGGCTGATCTCCTGAAGAATGGTGCTATAATGAGGAGTCTGTTGGTTTCTGCTGCTGGCAGGTTGGGTACAGCAGTGGCTGTAGTCAGGTCAGCCTTGGAGGCTGAAGGCCACACTACTGAGCCCGTCTAAAATCTCCATTCACACCACCCTTGCCTACTGCATTCATGAGCTTATTGGGTAACGACAGCACTGACTGGAGAAAGAGGATGACTGGTAGGCAGAGATGGGCCATCCTATCTACTGGATAATTAAAATGTTCTTCCGGACTCTTTTAAATATGGCTGAGAGGTCTTACATGACAAATCCACTCTAACATCTCTATATCCTTAAGCCTTTTAATTCCTTCCTCAATAGCATACCAAGGCAGGTGTGGCATTCTAACTTAATTTAGTGTAGCACACCTTTTGGTCGGAGTATTAGTCAACCAAACAATCTGCCAGAGCCTTTTTCACCCCTCAAGCTAAATCATAAAGTTCAGAATCTCTTGCTTAGGGAGCCCATATCAATAAATGTGGCCTAACCTAACTTTATATTTTCTACCCCATTCACCCACACCCTTAATACCTACTCCCCAGATTTCTGTCCTTATAAATTGGAAAATTCATGTACTTCTTTTGTTGTGTGGAGAAACAACTCATGATAAACTTACCTCTCGTCCTTTAGGGCTTGTCAGGACTTGAGTCTGCTTTTTAGGTCTAGAGGCAAAGGGAGTGGCAGTGGTAAGTCCTGTACAGAACCAGTAGTGACTTGCAAGGCAACTATTTCAGGAGAGGTCTTTATGGGCTCTTCAGACAAAGCAGTGTTGACCTCCACAGGCAAGGGTGCAAGGGCTGCTTCTACTGGCAGAACTTAAAAGCTCTGTGCCCCCAGCTTCATTGGGATCTTCCCAGATATCCTCATTCTAATGATCAGGATCCCATTCCTTAGCAATCAATGTTCTACTTTAACGGAAAATACTGGGTGAGGTTGAGAATTCAGTTTGCATTGTAATTCAGCTACTTTCAGGATGAAACTTTGGTTATTTTCAGAAATCTCAGCTTTGCAACTATAGGAGATAAGGCTTTTTCTTTTTCTTTTTTTTCAGATCTGACATAGAGATTTTTAGGTCATTTAAGCTGAGCTTGAGCTGGAAATTTGAAGCCCAGAGCTCATCATTTTCTTTGCCCATTTTCTCAAGTGCATTTAGGAGCAATCACTGAATCTTATTATACTTCTCAGTTTGACTGGAATGTTCTAAGGTTATCAACTACACAGTCACTTAGAACCTTAACCCACTCCAGTATTCTTGCCTGGAGAATCCCAGGGACGGAGGAGCCTGGTGGGCTGCTGTCTATGGGGTCGCACAGAGTCGGACATGACTGACGCGACTTAGCAGCAGCAGCAGCAGCAGTCAATGGTGATATTTTGCATCTTTATTGCCACTTCACACTGTGGAGGACAAATGCCCTTTTACTACTAGATACCCTTTAGTATTTTAAATCTAATCAAGTTAGAGGCCCAATGCAAGAAAACTCTGAAGCAATTTAAGAAACGCATCCTTAAGATTCTGTTCCTTTTAAGAATTATAATGTTTTTTCAGAGTCCCAGCAGAGAAGCAGGTATTTATTCTCCAGAGTCATAATTACCCATTTTATTTGCTTAGTTTCTATGCACTTATCACTGATTCAAGTTTAGTTTCCTCTCACTATGTATTTGGATACAGCAGGTAGTCTGTCTTCTTGAAAAGAAGTCTCCTTGGACTTGCCCCAGTCTCTGCTGGGTGTTCTATTTGCCTGGGATTCAGTTGTCATCTTGGAATCTCTCTTCATCATCACTCTGGTGATTCCTTTGCTTGTCTATTTGGTTGGATATCCTATTTCCTTTTCCATCTTCCCTTTTCTTGTTGTGTCCCCTCACTTTGGTAGAGCACATTTTCCAGTAACTTCTTAAGAAAAGGTGCTTGGGAGATAATTTATATTTTAAAACTCACATGTCTAAAAATGTCTACATCCTACTCTCACACCAATTGATAACCTGACTGAAGACTGAAAACCTTTTATCTCAGGACTGTGAAGATTTTGTTGCATTATTTTCTGGATTCTAATGTTGACATGGAAAACTCCAAGCTGCTCTGAGTCCTGAGACTTTGTATTCTACCTGGTTCCCACTCTCCATTCCAGAAGCATAAAAGATTTTCTTCTCAGGGTTTCCTGATACTCCCGTGGTTAAGAGTCTGCTTTGCAATGTAAGGGATACTGGTTCAATCCGTGGTCTGGAAGGATTCCACGTGTCGTGGAATAACAAAGCCCGTGGCAATAATTACAGAGTCAGCACTTGCCTAGAGGCCATGCTTTCCCACAGAAGAAGCAACTGCAATGAGAAACCTTCTTTCCTTTCACTGAGTAAGCTTTCAGTCTCCTGCCCAGTTTGCTGGAAAGTCAGGGAGTAATCTGATTTCGTGACTGGGGAGGGTTCTTCATAAGTGGAGTTGTAAATAATCTTTTGGTTCTTAGTTTCATTTTCACCCTACCTTCAGAAGTTCCTGGTGTCCCAAATGCCAAGGCTTTTGACGTTCCATTATACACACACACACACACACACACACACACACACATCTGGTTGTCTCTCAGCTTTCTCCTGTTTGCTTAAAGCTCATCTTTCTCCAGTTAAGTTACTGCCTGTCTTCCTGTTTCCCAGTTTCCATAATTTTATTGTTGTATCTCCCCTTCCGACTTCCCTGGTGGCTCAGATGGTAGTTCTTATCTGAGTTAATACATTAAAGAAAGACATATATATCAAAGAAAGAAAGAAAAACCCAATAAAGCAAGCTAATCAAAACACCTCTTTGAGCGCATCATGTTCAGTCATTTCAGTCGTGTCTGACTCTGTGTGACCCCATGGTCTACAGCCTGGTGGCTCCTCTAGCCATGGGATTCTCCAGGCAAGAATACTGGAGTGTGTTGCTGTGACCTCCTCCCTGGGGATCTTCCCAACCCAGGGATCCAGTCCTCATCTCTTATGTCTCCTGCATTGGCAGATGGGTTCTTTACCACTAGTGCCACCTGGGAAGCTCAAATACCTCTTCACTGTCATCTTAATGGGATTTTGGGAGGTAACAAAAGTAAATGCATTTGTTTAATCCATCACCTTTACCAAAAACCAATACAATACTGTAAAGTAAAATAAAATAAAATCTGAAAAAAAAAATTTAAAAAAAGAACCCATTATATTAATAGAATTTCTAAGGATGAGCTCAGGTTCCTGGGGGTAATCTCTACTTGGTTGTGATTTTGCAGGATTACTGAAATGCCACTTAACTTGGTATATTAGCATCTCATTTCATAAGTGAGGTTCACCAAAAGCTTTTTTATTAACCAGGAGTGGTTTTGGTATGTGTCATTCTTGTCACATAAAATTAATTCAGGAACACCTCCATTTTTTTATCCTATGAATTTGTTTACAGTAGGAATTATTCTTTCTTTGAAGGTTTGGTAAGAGTTGATTATAAAACCTTCCAGATATGGTGCCTATGATTTGGCTTTGCTCTATCACTTTTACCTAAAATTCTTGATTGATGTGAACTTTGACATTTGTGGATTAAATAATAACCAAAAGCTATTACTCTAAATCTTACACTTCATGGTAGACAGCTATATTACTATAAAACCATAATGTATTGAACTCAATCTTAACTGACTCCAGAGTATATTCTAAGAATGTGCATTGAAAATCTACTTAATAGTGCTTGAATTACAAAGAATAGCCCTAAAATAATTAAATTACCTACTTAAAAATTAATTACATAGAATTTAACACTTAATTCTTTCCAGATAATTTCACATACGTGGGTTTTATCTTCCCAGGTACATTGTAAAATCTTATATGTATATAAAGCTTAACTCTAAGAGCCATGTTTTATATATCTTTGTATCCTTCATAATGCTAAGAGCTGTGCTGGATAGACAGCATAACATATAAATACTAATGATTGATTTTAGTATCTCCTCACCGTCTACATCTTTATTAATGAATACATGTGGGAAAAATTCAGTTTATTAAGGATTCTGGTTAGTTAAGTTCTAAAAATTGATCAAATTTCTCCAAAAATTTCTACATTAGATATATAATAATTGATTAAGCTTCCTTTGAAGTTATTGCCCAGCTTTACATTCAATCTTCTGACTTTTTATCATTTTGACTTAATAACTAGCTTAGACTGCTCATAAAAGTAATGACCCATTCATTTACTTATCCATCTCAATAACTGATGCAGTTCATTGAATCCAGTGGTTCAGCTGGTGAGATTGATATTGAAAGTAAATGTAGCTGAAATAAGTGTAACAATCATTTAAGAGCCTTGTTTGTCTATTGCAGTGTTGTGACCCCTCAGAATAAAAAGGTTTCTAAGGAGCCCTCTCACTGGCCAGAGAGATACCTAAACAGGAATCGTCTGAGTACTTTATGCCCATTTCAGCCAGAATAGTTCTTCTGTTTCATTAACTGAGATTTCCCACTAAGTGTTATTTGAACAAAAGCCTTTTAGGCTAAAAACAGGTTTTAAAAACTACTGGTCAATTGTGTAAATATGACCAAAATCTCTACAGTTCTCAGTTGAATCGTACATGTGCTAAATACTAATTTAGACTCTGAAGAGAAGCCTCTGTTCTCAGGAGCACTGATAACCAGCTCTCCAGGATGCAATCATTTGTGTCCAGTGAGAGAGAAAATAAAAGGGCAATTTAAAAGGTTCTCTCTTATGCTCTTTTTCCAGCTTATATAGTTTTCTTTTCCATGGCTCTCAAGATAACCACATAAATAAGAATAATTAATTTTGGAGAGTTTGCATTCATAAGTTGCAAAATATGGTTAATATTTAGAATTTGGTTAAGAGATCAAAAAAATGTCACTCTGTGAAATTGGAGTTGCACTCTGACTCTGTCTTGCCCAATTACCCTGAGCCTAGCAGCTACTGGGGGTCTAGAGGTGCCAATCAGAGGTTGTTACAAGAGCTTCTCTGCTATGGGTCCAACGAGAGTCTTGAGATCAACACAGCATGCTCCATCTTGGGATCCTAGAAAGTACGGGCTTTAAGGATCTTTGACCTTCCAGGGGAGGATCAGCCAGTTATGGTCCAGGAAATGGAGGAGGAACTGAATAATGGGATCATCCTCTCTACCTTGAGGTAGGAGAGAGAATAGCAGAGAAGTTTCATTCTGATGCCTTCAAGGAGGACTGACAACCTTCTGGTGGCTACAGCGCCAGCCTCCAGGCCCCTCCACCTCTCGTGACGCTCCTCACTTAAGGTGTCAGCCCCACTGAAGTCCTCATAGTCTCAATGGGCCGATGAAGAAAAACTGCATCACATCTAAGCAAGCTTAACACTAGAAAGAGGCAAACAAAGGGAACAATATGAACAGGCCTCCAAAGAAATAGAGATGCTGGAGGAGATAGAGAACAACTTGAACAAAGCAATGATTAGAGCTCAAGTTTTCAAGTAAAGCACGAGTTAGACTTCCTAGAAAAAAGTGCCCCCCAACCTCCTTGATTTACAAATAAAAAAATTCAGTATGGGATTTGTAGGAGAAGATGGCTATTTATATAATCAGGAAAGAGTGATACATCTATATTTTTCATTTGAAAAAATATATACTATATGCCTGGCACAATGCTAAGTGCTGGATATAAATGGCCATAAGGAAATCATGATTTTGTCTTCCTGGAGCCAAAAGACTCAAGAATGACAAAAGGGAAGGCCATTCTGAAAAAGTGACACAATAATGAGTGTGATTAAAATTTTAAATAGTATAAAGCTCATAAGAACAAGAAAAGGAAAATGGATGAGATAGTTCATCTCTTTGAAGTTACCTGGCTGAGATGAATTGTAGATATACCACTTATGCTGCCTAATTAAAGAACCAGGGAGTCTTCAAAATTCTACATGGAGAAGTAAAGCATAAATGATACAGTGAAGGCCATGATACAATTAATGTTATTATGGACAAAGATATGTCATAATAGGAGTATGATCCATTGCAACTAACATTTTTGAACTTACATAACTTACCCTGTGCTAAGTGCTACGCTTATTGTCTCATTCACTCTCTATAAAGTGCCTTCTATACCTGCCCCATTTGATACATTAAAAACCCAAGGGGCAGGGTTATTACTCAATTGCCCATTCACAAAACTAGTGAGTAGTTGAATCAGGATTCAAACACAGGTTTTATGAATTCTCTTTCACGCCCTGTGAGCAGCTCTTTATAGGAAACTGCCCTCAGCTAAAAGACCCTCTTCTTGTCACTTCAGCAGAGCTATAGCTATACAGTAACTCATTTTTAAACCAGACACCCTCATGCTCTTCTATTCATCTCTGGCCCAAGCACACCTTTCAAATCTTTTGATCACCCAATATCTTACCTAACTTGTTGGTTCCTTTTGTACATTAAATTAGCAGAAATGAAGAATGAGTAACACATGATCAGATCTCTTCCCTTCAAGTAATTGCCAGAACAAACTCTGCGACCAAACTGTGTGAACAAGATAACATCTAGAGGAAGATCACAAGGTATCAACAAGCCTGTGCACAAGTCTGCACGGAGAAGGGGATGGTGATGACTCTGATCCCTATGTCAATGATTAAATGAGATTACTTCTCTGTTTCTCTTAAAAAGCTTTCATGGCCCAGTGGAGTCTCTGGAGGTGGTTTTGGGGGAATGTGGATTCCATGTCCTCAGATTGCCAGCATTCTGATCAAAGGCACCTTTCCCTTCTACCATTTGTGAGAATGTAACTGATTTTGTAAGTAGTAAGCAGTGGGAACCAATTCACTGGGTAACATACCCTATTCTCCTCTAACCTGGAGTCTTGAGAATCAAAGATGTGTCCATTCTGTGTCTCTGCTGTGATTCTGGGAGAAGGGTGATCTTCCGATGACAAGTCCTGTTTCTGAATAAAGAAGTATTCCTTGAGTCTACAAAGCAATTCATTAAGCAAATTGTTGTACTTTCCTGAAAATACTGCTTTTGCTCATTCAGTTCCCTTATCTTTAATACTGGATTCTGAATCAATTCATTAGTTTCCAATCTATAATGTGATTTGTTAAGTGATCTTGGGCCTCACAACAGACTTTTCTGACAGATGTACTTTCCTTTATCAATGCTTAAATTGATCTCCTATGAATTTGGTTAATATGAATGATTTTCTAAGATCCAATCATGACTTTTAAAATTAAATATATTTATATTCAGTTCAGTCATTTCAGTTCAGTAGCTCAATCATGTCCGACTCTTTGCGACCCCATGAATTGCAGCACGCGAAGCCTCCCTGTCCATCACCAACTCCTGGAGTTTACCCAAACTCACGTCCATGGCATCTGTGATGCCATCTAGCCATCTCATCCTCTGTTATCCCCTTCTCCTCTTGCCCCCAATCCCTCCCAGCATCAGGGGCTTTTCCAGTGAGTAAGCTCTTCACATGAGGTGGCCAAAGTATCGGAGTTTCGGTTTCAGCATCAGTCCTTCCAATGAACACCCAGGACTGATCTCCTTTAGGATGGACTGGTTGGATCTCCTTGCAGTCCAGGGGACTCTCAAGAGTCTTCTCCAACACCACAGTTCAAAAGCATCAGTTCTTTGGTGCTCAGCTTTCTTCACAGTCCAACTCTCACATCCATAGTTGACCACTGGAAAAATCATAACCTTGACTAGACAGACCTTTGTTGGCAAAATAATATCTCTGCTTTTGAATATGCTATCTAGGTTGGTCATAACTTTCCTTCCAAGGAGTCAGTGTTTTTTAATTTCATGGCTTCAATCACCATCTGCAGTGATTTTGGAGTACTCCACCAAAAAAGTCTGACACTGTTTCTACTGTTTCCCCATCTATTTCCCATGAAGTGATGGGACCAGTTGCCACGATCTTCGTTTTCTGAATGTTGAGCTTTAAGCCAACTTTTGCGCTCTCCCCTTTCACTTTCATCAAGAGGCTTTTTAGTTCCTCTTCACTTTCTGCCATAAAGGTGGTGTCATCTGCATATCTGAAGTTACTGATATTTCTCCCAGCAATCTTGACTCCAGCTTGTGCTTCTTCCAGTCCAGCGTTTTTCATGATGTATTCTGCATAGAAGTTAAATAAGCAGGGTGACAATATACAGCCTTGACGTACTCCTTTTCCTATTTGGAACCAGTCTGTTGTTCGATGTCCAGTTCTAACTGTTGCTTCCTGACCTGCATACAGATTTCTCAAGAGGCAGGTAAGGTAGTCTGGTATTCCCATCTCTTTCAGAATTTTCCATCGTTTATTGTGATCCACACAGTCAAAGGCTTTGGCATAGTCAATAAAGCAGAAATAGATGTTTTTCTGGAACTCTCTTGCTTTTTTGATGATCTGGCGGATGTTGCCAATTTGATCTCTGGTTCTTCTGCCTTTTCTAAAACCAGCTTGGATATATGGAACTTCACGTTCACGTATTACCGAAGCCTGGCTTGGAGAATTTTGAGCATGACTTCACTAGCGTGTGAGATGAATGCAATTGTGCAGTAGTTTGAGCATTCTTTGGCATTGCCTTTCTTTGGGATTGGAATGGAAATTGACCTTTTCTAGTCCTGTGGCCACTGCTGAGTTTTCCAAATTTGCTGGCATACTAAGTGCAGCACTTTCACAGAATCATCTTTCAGGATTTGAAATAGCTCCACTGAAATTCCATCACCACCACTAGCTTTGTTCATAGTGATGCTTCCTAAGGCTCACTTGACTTCACATTCCAGGATGTCTGGCTCTAGGTGAGTGATCACACCATTGTGATTATCTGGGTCATGAAGATCTTTTGTACAGTTCTTCTGTGTATTCTTGCCACCTCTGCTTAATATCTTCTGCTTCTGTTAGGTCCATACCATTTCTGTCCTTTATTGTGCCCCTCTTTGCGTGAAATGTTCCCTTGGTGTCTCTAATTTTCTTGAAGAGATCTCTAGTCTTTCCCATTCTGTTGTTTTCCTCTATTTCTTTGCATTGATCACTGAGGAAAGCTTTCTTATCTCTTCTTGCTATTCTTTGGAACTCTGAATTCAGAGGCTTATATCTTTCCTTTTCTCCTTTGCTTTTCACTTGTCTTCTTTTTACAGCTATTTGTAAGGCCTCCCCAGACAGCCATTTTGCTTTTTTTGCATTTCTTTTCCATGGCGATGGTCTTGATCCCAGTCTCCTGTACAATGTCACGAACCTCATTCCATAGTTCATCAAGCACTCTGTCTATCAGATCTAGGCCCTTAAATCTATTTCTCACTTCTACTATATAATCATAAGTGATTTGATTTAGGTCATACCTGAATGGTTTAGTGATCTTCCCTACTTTCTTCAACTTAAGTCTGAATTTGGCAATAAGGAGTTCATGATCTGAGCCACAGTCAGCTCCCGATCTTGATTTTGCTGACTGTATAGAGCTTCTCCATCTTTGGCTGCAAAGAATATGATTGTGGTGTTGACCATCTGGTGATGTCCATGTGTTGAGTCTTCTCTTGTATTGTTGGAAGAGGGTATTTGCTATAATATTTATATTATATTTTATTTACTTTTTTAATTTTAAAGAAATGAAGGACAGTCCATGAAATGCAGTGCCAGTAGTTATCTCTTTGACTTTATTACATATTTATCTATAATAAAGCAGTTATCTTCCACAAGTAGGTATTTTCAGAAGAAATAGATAGGACCTATATTCAGCACCAGTACTATAAATGTTCTTTTTTAAAAACAAACATAATAAAGTAAGCATGCATAAAAACATCAGTGAATTATGTATATTCCACTGAAAACTACACAATAGAGACATATAAGGCTTATTTGCCATCCTCTCAGCTAAGTTTAAAATTTGCCTTCAAAATTTTGTTCTCTCAGGCCTCATCTAAGTTCTTGCCTCAAGAAGAGGAAAGTTTACAGTAAAGGGAGGTTCATATAGTACTTATTAAGGACTTTATATATTTGACTCTATTGGATGAATACTATTACTATTTTACAGATAAGGAAATTGAAGTCCAGAAAGAGAAATAGTTTGCCCGAGGTCACACAGCTAATTGGAGGCAAAATTGAGCTTTAAAACCAGACTGTTAGAAGTTCACCGCTATAGTCTTCTTTTCTGCTTTCGTTCTACCAAGAAAATGCAAACCGTCTGGTTTCTGTCTTCCTCCAGGGAATTCCCTGAATTTTCTCCAGGGAACTTCCCTTTTCTCTCTTTGTTATTTAGAGAAAGCTCCTAATTCCCCATGCACTCACCTTAATGTCTCATTAAAATATGTCTCTTTGTTAACAGTTCTACATCCAGTTCCCTAAGTAAAATGAACACAAAGGAAGGTTTCTGTTTCAGAAAAGGGGCAATGAGAGGTACCAGAATATGCTGCCCAAAATATGCCTCTTTGGAGTATGGGTTATTTTGAACTAAAGGCCATAGAGAACCAGCAGACACAGCAGAGGCTCTAAATCTAGGGCACAGAGTTTCTTTTGTAAAGAAATATACGTAGGATTAGTAAATAAGACTTCCATTTGTAGAAATGTCTCTCCCATACTGGAAGAGGAGGACTTTTACCAACTCTTCTATGAATGGAGAAAAGTGAAAGTCGCTCAGTCGTGTCCAACTTTATGAACCCACAGACTATACAGTCCATGGAATTCTCTAGGCCAGAATACTGAAGTGGGTAACCTTTCCCTCTCCAGGGGATCTTCCTAACCCAGGAACTGAACCCAGGTCTCCCAAATTGCTGGCACATTCTTTACCAGGTAAGACAGAAGGGAAGCCCAGGTCCAGAACAACAGGATTTTCCTGGTGGCACAATGGATAAGAATCTGCCTGCCAATTGCAGGGGACACAGGTTCGATCCCTGGTCCTGGAAGATTCTGCCTGCTGCAGAGGAGCGAAGCCCATGCTCAACAAATACTGAGCCCTTGAGCTGAACTTCCAAGTCCATGTGCTGCAACTACTGAAGCTCATGCACCTAGAGCCTGCTGTGCTTTGCAACAAAAGAAGGAAAGCGAGAAAAAAAATGCTAAAAAAATCTGCACAACAGATTTTTACTAAACATAATTTTCCTGTCACCTTCCCCAAACTTGCCACTACCACCCAGAAAGCCCCAAACTCTTTTCTTTTGTTGGTATTTAAAGCCAGCAGGGTATCTAACTCCTAATTTGAGTGACTCATTTCTGGGAGCTTCCATGTATACATGTTCATGTTCATGAAATTCTATTGTTTTTCTCTTGTTAATCTAATTTACAGGGCTTCAGTTGGTAAGATTGGTAGAGGAAGAGATTTTTTTCTCCCCTAAGATGAGAGAAGTAAGGTGACACCTCTAGGATCACATAACTAGGCAAGTGCCTCATGCAAGACTGGAAACAGTGACTCATCCAATTCCATATGCCAAATGGAGCCCATTATCGAGACTGAAGGCTTGGAGCTTTCAGCATTTTCAACCTTGGGGCTCCCTACCCTGAGAGATAGAAGTTATATTCATAGTTAAAGGGTAGCAGAGTGTGTCACCCCATGTTTGGAACTGTAGGAGTTCATGGTATTCCACACTAAAATATGCCACTTTGGTATTTTGATTATTTTGAGCTGTAGGTAGTTGAAAAACCACAAATGCAGGGAGAGGATTTTTCTGACACCCCTTCTCTGTCTAAAGACAAATCCTCCGAAAGGAACTCAATTGTCACAAATCCCTTCCCCAGGAGGAAGTTTCATCAACCAGGGAAGATTACTATATCACAGGACAGGAGACTAAAAACTGACATCACAGTGGACAGACTTTGTCACAATCTGTCACACCTCCTATGTATTCTCCTAAGGGCCCACTTGTCTTTCCATCTTTTGTAAAAAAACCATTTACTGTGCCCTAAGAGCTTCTACATCCCTCTTCTGCTTTTCCTGTTAAGATGGTCTTTAATCCTGAATTCTAAAGGCATCTAGGGGAGTAACTCATTTTTTCCTGGATATTTCCTATGGATACATGCATATACACCTTAATAAACTTCTAGAGTTTTCCTCTGGCTAATATTTTACTACAGTGTCCTCAGCTAAGAACTCAGAAGGATGGAGGAAAAATTATTTTTCCCTCATACATAATCAAGCTCTTCAGAAAATGTCCAATCAATTTTCTGATATGATAACTAATGGGAAGCAGCTGTCTTTTCCCCTTTTATTTAAAAAAGTGGAATTTATGGGAATGATATGGGGATTAATATTTATAAAGTGCTTTTTGAAAGGAAGAAGCACTGTGATTATTCAGTAGAGCATAGAGTTATTGGAGAATGAGATTAATCTATCTCTTATAAATCTCTTTAACTAGGCAAAATGGATATGACAAAGGACCTGATCAAAAGCCCCCAAAAGACATCAAGTGCTGATCAGTGCACACTGTCAACCTTACCAGTATTTCAGAAAAGTCTGCAGAGCATTACTCCTTCTGCCTGCCTCCTCTCAATATAACTTATCACCAGTACATAACCTTGGTAAGGCTTGTGGACAGCTACTGCCCACACACATTTAGTTGTTCTTTTCAGCAAGATGTCACATCATAAAAAATAAGCTTCTTTCTCAAAATAATGTAGTTTTTTTAAACTGAAGATTTAATGGGTAATGGAGAAGACAGTTTAGATTGCCTATACTACAATGATACTTAATAATATCTCTATAATACATCTTAGATCTATTCCCAAATGTTCTTTCTGGCTGACTTATATTCATGTCCTAATCTCTTCCAGAGCCTCCAAAACCTTAACTGTTTTCTGGAGCCCTTCAGCTCTGTCCACACTTCACTTCACAAAACATATCAAAGCTTGCAGGCTAGTCAGCTTTCTGCCCCTAAGAAATCAATTCAGGTTCAGAGATTATCTATTGTTACTGAAGTCTGTCACTAAAGCTTTAGTTCAGTATTCCAGGAAGCAAATCCTGTTCTCCAGGAAGCAAAGTATTAACACTCAAGAAAGGTATATGGGTGAGAGTGTGGGAAGAAAGAGAGAAGCAATTCAGATTTAAAAGAAGCAAGATTTTCTTTTTCTCTATGTGCTAACATCTGGAAATGTATTCCCATCTTTAGACTAAGCTGGTACCTAGAATCAATAAATTAAACACAAGATCTCATTTGAGATAAATGATAACATGATGAAATAAAAATTACAGCGCCTAAATTTCTTCACCATTTAGCATGTCTCCATAGATAGTTTTAATCTAAAATAGACTGTGGGGAGAGTTAAGTTCAAGGACATTGGAAGTAAATAATAAGTTACTGTTTTAAATGATTTTAAAAAGGGTAGCCAGTAAAATATGATAAATATATTCAAGACATTAGTCTATAAAATAATAAAACAGAATATTAGCACTAGTCTAAGGATTGAAAAACAAAATTCACCAAGTAAATTTGAAGATCAAATTGACTTTATCCAGTGATTCATACAATGATTCTATAATCAGCAAAAACAAGACCGGGAGCTGACTTTGGCTCAGATCAAGAACACTTTATTGCCAAATTCAGATTGAAATTGAATAGGGAAAACCACTAGACCATTCAGGTATGATCTAAATCAAATCACTTATGATTATACAGTGGAAGTGAGAAATAGATTCAAGGGATTAGATCTGATATACAGAGTACATGAAGAACTATGGATGGAGGTTCCTGACATTGTACAGCAGGCAGTGTTCAAGACCATCCCCAAGGTAAAGAAATGCAAAAAGGCAAAAATGCAAAAGGTTGTCTGACAAGGCCTTACAGATAGCTGAGAAAATAAGAGAAGCTAAACGCAAGGGAGAAAGGGAAATATTTACCCATTTGAATGCAGAGTTCCAAAGAATAGCAAGGAGAGATAAGAAAGCCTTCCCTAATGATCAACGCAAAGAAATAGAGGAAAACAACAGAATGGAAAAGACTAGCAATCTCTTGAAGAAAATTAGAGATACCAAGGGAACATTTCATGCAAACATGGGCACAATAAAGGACAGAAATGGTACAGACCTAACAGAAGCAGAAGATATTAAGAAGAAGTGGCAAGAATACACAGAAGAACTATACAAAACAAATCTTCACGACCCAGATAACCGCAGTAGTGTGATCATTCACCCAGACCCAGACATACTGGAATGCAAAGTCAAGTGGGCCTTAGGAAGCATCACTATGAACAAAGCTAGTGGAGGTGATGGAATTCCAGTGGAGCTGTTTCAAATCCTGAAAGACGATGCTGTGAAAGTGCTGCCAGCAAATTTGGAAAACTCTGCAGTGGCCACAGGACTGAAAAAGTCAGTTTTCATTCCAATCCCAAAGAAAGGCAATGTCAAGGAATGTTCAAACTACCATACAAGTGCACTCATCTCACACGCTAGTAAAGTAATGCTCAAAATTCTCTGAGCCAGGCTTCAACAGTAAGTGAACTGTGAACTTCCATATGTTCAAGCTGGATTTAGAAAAGGGAGAGGAATCAGAGATCAAATCGCCAACATCCGGTGGATCATCAAAAAAGCAAAATAGTTCCAGAAAACATCTATTTCTGTTTTATTGACTATGCCAAAGCCTTTGTGTGTGTCACAGTGAACTCTGGAAAATTCTTTAAGAGATGGGAATACCAGACCACCTGACCTGCCTCCTGAGAAATCTGTATGTAGGTCAAGAATCAACAGTTAGTACTGGACATGGAACAACAGACTGGTTCCAAATAGGAAAAGGAGTATGTCAAGGCTGTATGTTGTCATCCTGCTTATTTAACTTACATGCGGAGTACATCATGCGAAATGCCAGGCTGGATGAAGCACAAGCTGGAATCAAGATGGCAAGGATAAAGATACCACACTTATGGCAGAGAGGAACTAAAGAGCCTCTTGATGAAAGTGAAAGAGGAGAGTGAAAAAGTTGGCTTAAAGCTCAACATTCAGAAAACGAAGATCATGGCATCCAGTCCCATCACTTCATGACAAATAGATGGGGAAACAATGGAAACGGTGAGATACTTTGTTTTGGGGGCTCCAAAATCACTGTAGATGGTGACTGCAGCCATGAAATTCAAAGATGCTTGCTCCTTGGAAGAAAAGTTATGACCAACCTAGACAGCATATTAAAAAGCAGAGACATTACTTTGCCAGCAAAGGTCCTTCTAATCAAAGCTATGGTTTTTCCAGTAGTCATGTATGACTGTGAAAGTTGGACTATAAAGAAAGCTGAGCACCAAAGAATTGATGGTTTTGAACTGTAGTGCTGGAGGAGACTCTTGAGAGTCCCTTGGACTGCAAAGAGATTCCACCAGTCCATCCTAAAAGAAATCAGTCCTGATATTCATTGGAAGGACTGATGCTGAAGTTGAAACTCTAATAATTTGGCCACCTGATGTGAAGAACCAACTCATCGGAAAAGACCTTGATGCTGGGAAAGATTGAAGGTGGGAGGAGAAGGGTATGACAGAGGATGAGATGTTTGGATGGCATATTGATGGACCTGAGTTTGTATGAGGTCCAGTAGTTGGTGATGGACATGGAATCCTGGCATGATGCAGTCCATGGCATTGCAGAGTCGGACATGACTGAACGATTGAACTGAACTGAATGATTCATAAACTGGACAAGCAGAAAAGAACCCCAAGGAACTGTACAATAGGCTCTTACAGATAGAAGGGAAAACAATGGATTGTTTCAAAGCAAGGTCATCTTCCTCTGGGGGATGAAAGGAACTATCAAATGGATTACCTCACTAGTGCTAGTACCTCACTAGGAAATTCCTGACTGACTGGTTAAGATTACATTCTTGATGGAGGTTGAAACTGTAATAGGTTAGGTATTAAGTCTTGGTTTGGTGGCATGGGCTTAGCACAAGTGACTCCATCTTGAGTCTATTGTCTCTTTTTAATAATTCCCTCTTTTGATCAGACTCTCAGCTTAACTGAGAGATGTGAAAAAAATTAAGGTGCTACTGCTCTGATGTTCTTGTAGGTTTTGTTGATCCTTCTTGTGGTATTCACAGGACATGATGCTTTTTTGCTTAACATCTGTGATATTCACAGGCCACAACTTCAGATTCACAGGGTGTCTTTTTTTTTTTTTTTAAAGTCAGTCATTCTCTTTGTTCCTTTTCTGACATTCCAGTCTTTGGGAGATCATTTGCTTGGTGGTTTATGGCTACAAGTATGCATTTAAAGTCTTTGAGAGAACAAAGTGGATCAGGGAGACCATTATGATTATTGTAAGTGGGATAATTCCTAGTACTTGTAGTGCATCTAGAAACCATGGTCCCCAAGACTCAAACTAATCAAAGTCAAGTAAATCAAAGAAAGATCCTCCTGAAGGTGTCTTTGTAAGTCAAGCAGCTTGCTGAGTGATTATATATAACTGAGTTTCAGCTTCTCCAGAGGAGTTAATTAGGTGCAACAGGATGTTGGCCACAGCACAGACACCTTGCTAAAAGATAACCACAGGCTGTCCTGTTATCAAGAACAACTTTGGGCAGAGAATCTAAGGAATTTTGTTGAGCACCTATTGCTTTGACAGAAAATTCCATAAATACTTTCAAGAGTTAGGAAGAGGCTTCTGATGATGGCCTCATTTACATTTACTCCTAATCAGGGAAGTAGGGTTCCTGCAAAAAGAAGCAAATCAGAAACCACCAGATAATGCCTGTTGAATCTGTGGCTCAGGACTGATAGTCGTTCAGTTCAGTTTAGTCGCTCAGTTATGTCTGACTCTTTGTGACCCCATGAATTGCAGCACACCAGGCCTCCCTGTCCATCATCAATCCCGGAGTTTACTCAGACTCATGTTCACTGAGTCAGTGATGCCATCCAGCCATCTCATTCTCTGTCATCCCCTTCTCCTCTTGCCTCCAGAGTCTTTTCCAATGAGTCAACTCTTCTGCATGAGGTGGCCAAAGTACTGGAGTTTCAGCTTTAGCATCATTCCTTCCAAAGAAATCCCAGGGCCGATCTCCTTCAGAATGGACTGGTTGGATCTCCTTGCAGTCCAAGGGACTCTCAAGAGTCTTCTCTAACACCACAGTTCAAAAGCATCAGTTCTTCAGTGCTCAGCCTTCTTCACAGTCCAACTCTGACATCCATCCATGACCGCAGGAAAAACCATAGTCTTGACTAGATGGACCTTAGTCAGCAAAGTAATGTCTCTGCTTTTGAATATACTATCTAGGTTGGTCATAACTTTTCTTCCAAGGAGTAAGCGTCTTTTAATTTCATGGCTGCAATCACCATCTGCAGTGATTTTGGAGCCCCCCAAAATAAAGTCTGGCACTGTTTCCACTGTTTCCCCATCTATTTCCCATGAAATGATGGGACCAGATGCCATGATCTTCATTTTCTGAATGTTGAGCTTTAAGCCAACTTTTGTGCTCTCCTCTTTCACTTTCATCAAGAGGCTTTTTAGCTCCTCTTCACTTTCTGCCATAAGGGTGGTATCATCTGCATATCTGAGGTTATTGATATTTTCCCCAGCAATCTTGATTCCAGCTTGTGCTTCTTCCAGCCCAGTGTTTTTCATGATGTACTCTGCATAGAAGTTAAATAAGCAGGGTGACAATATACAGCCTTGACATACTCCTTTTTCCTATTTGGAATCAGTCTGTTGTTCCACGTCCAGTTCTAACTGTTGCTTCCTGACCTGCATATAGGTTTCTCAAGAGGCAGGTCAGGTGGTCTGGTATTCCCATCTCTTTCAGAATTTTCCATAGTTTATTGTGATCCGCACAGTCAAAGGCTTTGGCATAGTCAATAAAGCATAAATAGATGTTTTTCTGGAACTCTCTTGCTTTTTCCAAGATCCAGAGGATGTTGGCAACTTGATCTCTGGTTCTTCTGCCTTTTCTAAAACCAGTCATGGAGGCCAGTAAAAGTTTAAGGATTTGTAGACCACACAGGCAGTTTGATTCTGGTTATTTTTGCCTTGTGTTCCTTTCTGTGCATAGAGGCCAGATGTAAAGTTCACCAAATTTTTGATTGTTAATCAGAGACAAGGAAATAGACCAGGGGTTCTCTACCATCTTGGACAGATTAGATTTTTGATGACAAATCTAGCAGTCTGAAAATTTACTCCCTTTAGCAATGGCCTGGGAGATATGGGTGGTGGCATTATTTTTCCAGGTCAATGCCAGAGTAAAGGAAAGAAAGAGAAGATGACAGGGTTTCATGTTTAGTTACATATAAATCTTTTTTTTTCTTTTTCTTTTCAAGTATTTATAATTTGGCTGCACTGGGTCTTAGTTGGGATCTTTAGGTGTGGCACACGGGATATTTAGTTGTAGCATTCAAACTCTTCGTTGTGCATTCAAACTCTTTGTTGTAGCATGTTGGATCTAGTTCCTTGGGCAAGGATCAAACATGGGCCGCTAGGATGGGGAGCGTGGGGTTTCAGCCACTGGGCTGCCAGGGAAGTGCACAGTATGAAGTCTTGACTTGGTGTCTTGGGAGGAGCCAGTCTTCCTCAATGCTGGCTACTTCTCTTTCTAGTCTGTTTGATTTAGAGATCTCCAACATTTGCTTCAGGCCAGATTGCAGGTGGAGCCTTCTTCTAAGGTTCAAATCCCTGAAGTCGGGTTGCCATTTGGGTAGTGAGAAGACTTATTATAATCCCCTGCAAGGAGATTCAAGGGCAGACTTTGTTCTCAGTGATCCCAAGAAAAAGGGGGAGAAAATTGGAAATGTTAGTTTGGAGACTCATATTTGAGGAAACTAGAATATGGGATCCAGTCCAATTTACAGGTATATAGCAAAACTTCAAAACAGGATTAGAATTTAATATCTACAAAGTGCAAACTTAATTTTTCTTTTTATAATTTTCCCCATTTCTTTTTTTCAAGGATGATCACAGTAAAAGTAATTTGTTTTTGTTACATTTGGCCTGATTATTTACGTAAGTGCTGCAAAATAGTGATTAACTATATAAACTTTAAGGCTGCATAGCTGAAACTGGTAAGAGAGGTACCAGGTCTATTTTCCCAAGGGGCTATACTGGCTCTGTAAAGTCAATCTTAGTTTCTTTAAACTGTCATATCTAAGTCTATGCACATCTCTCTCAAATATGCCATTCCAGTCAAAGTCTTGGGAATACAGCCAATGTTTAATTGTGTCCTGTTACAAGGAGAATAGATTATTAAGCTTATGTGAATAACTAACTGTATTTCCATGAAAAGAATATTTAAGAGTTTCCAAAGTCTTGAGGGATCAGACAGGGAGAATAATATTTCATCTTTGTTTGTAAATTTGTTGTTTGTTTGTTATTTAGTCACTAAGTCATGTCCCACTCTTTGTGACCCCATGGACTATGGCCCACCTGTCTCCTGTGTCTCCTGCATTGCAGGCAGATTCTTTACTTTCTGAGCCACCAGTGAAACCTTTATATAAAGGTATACTCAATCAAATTGTTGCACGTTATATATAGCTTAAGAAAAAAAGTTTGCTTAAATTTGGAAAAACAAAACATTAAGTAACTAGCTATGTTGCAAACAAAAAATCATAAAAAATAGAGTTATCCTTTTCACTTCATTTAGTCCCGTATAGTTAATACTTGTTTTGCTTGAATCTGGTTTTTCCATTAAATCTTTATGAAAAACTTTATTGGAGTATAGTTGATTTACAATGTTGTGTTAGTTTCAGATGTACAGCAAAGTGATTCAGTTATATATATATACATACATATATTCATTTCTTTTTCAATTCTTTTCTCATGTAGGTTGTCACAGAATATCTAATAAGAATATTCCCTGTGCTGTACAGTAGGCTTTTGTTAGTTGTCTGTCTCTTATGTAGTGTGGATGTTCATTCCAAGCACCTGACTTACCCCTCCCAATGTTTCTCCTTTGGTAACCATACATGGTTTCCAATATCTGCAAGTCTGTTTCTGTTTTGTAAATGAGTTCATTTGTACCATTTTTAAAAAAAAATTAGATTGCACATATGAGAGATATTATTTGATGTTTGTCTTTCTCTGTCTGATTTCACTTAGTATGACAATCTCTAGGTCCATTCATGTTGCTGCAAATGGCATTATTCCATTCTTTTTGATGGTTAACATTTCACTGCACCACATCTTCTTTATCTGTTCCTCTGTTGATGGACATTTGTGTTGCTTCTGTGTATCGGCTATTGTAGATACTGCAAATAAGCATTTGAGTGCATGTATCCTTTCGAATTATGGCTTTCTCTGGACATGTGTCCAGGAGTGGGATTGCTGGATCATACGTTAGCTCTATTTTTAGCTTTTAAAAGAATCACCATACTGTTGTCCACAGTGGTTGTACCAACTTACATTCCCACTAACAGTGTAGGAGGGTACCCTTTACTCCACAAACTCTCCAGCATTTTTTGGTGTTTCTCTTTTGACGATGGCCACTCTGACCTGTATGAGGTGATACCTCATTGTAGGCTTGATTTTCATTTCTCTGATTATTAGTGATGCTGAGCATCTTTCCATGTGCTCCTTAGCCATCTGTATGCCTTCTTTGGAGAAATGTCTATTTAGATCTTTTGCCCATTTTTTATTTTTTTTTTAAACTTTACATAGAGTATATGAGCTGTTTGTATATTTTGGAGATTAAACCTTTGTTGGTCACTTTATTTGTAAATATTTTCTCCCATTCTGTGGCTTGTCTTTTCACTTTGTTGATGGTTTCCTTTGCTGTGCTGAAGCTTTTAAGTTTAATTAGATCCCACTTGTCTATTTTTGTTTTTATTTTCATTACTCTAAGAGGTGGATCCAAAAAGATATTGCTGCAATTTATGACAGACAGTGTTCTGCTATGTTTTCCACTAAGAGTTGTATAGTGTCTGGCCTTACACTTAGATCTTTGATCCATTTTGAGTTTATTTTTCTGTATAATGTTAGAGAATACTCTAATTTTTTTCTTTTACATGTGGTTGTTCAGTTTTCTCAGCACCACTTATTGAAGAGACTGTCTTTTCTCCATTATATATTCTTGCCTCCTTTGTGGTAAATGACTTGACCATAGGTGCCTGGGTTTATTTCTGGATTTTCTATCTTGTCCCATTGATCTATATTTCTGTTTTTGTGCCAGTACCTTATTGTTTTGATTACTGTAGCTTTGTAGTTAAAATTCTTATACTATTCAGTTCTGTGGTCCTAAAATACCAGAAATCTGTACTTGTCAAAGTCTTTTTCATGAATCTCCTTGCAGATGACTTAATTCTGCAGAAATACTCTTGCAAAGCATCAGAGTAAAATTATAACTCTCTGAAAGTGACATAAGATATAAAGATCTGATGAGAGTTCATTAAATAAGGGAAGATGCAAAGAAATCCGCTTATTTCTGTGAAATTTTAAGGTAATAACTAGAATTATGACTGATAGCATTATTCTAGGACATATCAGATTTTCAGGAATTTTACATAATTCTTCTGGAACACATACAACCTATATCAAATACAAACAACATAGAGAAGGCTTAGCATTACTTATTTGACAATTCTTTCCATGTAATTTAAGATGTCAAGTAAGCCTAATTAGTTTAACATCTCCCTTTTTATTAGAAGAGAAACAAGTCTTTTGAGATGTTCTGGGGACCCTCTGGAAAATCTCAGTTAGTTCAAAGTTGAATTCATTTAGAACTTGATTTTTGGAAAGTTTGTTAAAAAAAATCAAAGTTTTTTTATAACATTTGGTCAAATATGATCATAAGTCATTGTGAAATAATACTTAATTATCCATTTAACCACAGTGACAATTAAACACTTTGCCAGATAAATAGAGAAAGTTAAATATAAATAGAGAAAGTTTAAATGTTTTTAAAAAATGATCTTAGCTTTTTTAATAGAGAAGATTGGGTATGATTAAGTAAGCAAAGGCGTGGTAAAGACAATGCAGAAAATTATTTTTGCCAAAACACAGAATCTTTGTTTCCTAGGCAGATTATTTTAAAAGATAAAGAATCTTTCACAATTTCTTACACAGAAGAAAATGTATTTTATATTTTTAGGAACATATGCGTTATCATAGCAAATTTTTCAATGTGGCACAAAATATATTTACTACTAGACTCAAATATATTTAGTTTCTTTGTAAAATTAAAACCCAAATGGATAAACCTATGTTCAATAATTAATATTTCAGTATTTTACCTTACTTGGAAATCATCTAGATATTTAATAACTATCTGTCATTTAATTTACCTAAGGGAAACTTTAAGGATTCAGGTAACCAAAAGATTTGTGAACTATTTGCAAAGTTCACATAAAAACTTCTTATCCTACTTCAGTTCAGTTCAGTTCAGTCACTCAGTCATGTCCGACTCTTTGCTATCCCATGAATCGCAGCACGCCTTGTCCATCACCATCTCCTGGAGTTCACTCAGACTCACGTCCATCGAGTCCGTGATGCCATCCAGCCATCTCATCCTCTGTCATCCCCTTCTCCTCCTGCCCCCAATCCCTCCCAGCATCAGAGTCTTTTCCAATGAGTCAACTCTTCTCATGAGGTGGCCAAAGTACTGGAGTTTTAGCTTTAGCATCATTCCTGCCAAAGAAATCCCAGGGCTGATCTCCTTCAGAATGAACTGGTTGGATCTCCTTAGAGTCCAAGGGACTCTCAAGAGTCTTCTCAAACACCACAGTTCAAAAGCATCAATTCTTCAGCGCTCAGCCTTCTTCACAGTCCAACTCTCACATCCATACACGACCACAGGAAAAACCATAGCCTTGACTAGATGGACCTTAGTCGGCAAAGTAATGTTTCTGCTTTTGAATATACTATCTAGGTTGGTCATAACTTTTCTTCCAAGGAGTAAGAGTCTTTTAATTTCATGGCTGCAGTCACCGTCTGCAGTGATTTTGGAGCCCCCCAAATAAAGTCTGACACTGTTTCTACTGTCTCCCTATCTATTTCCCATGAAGTGATGGGATCAGATGCCATGATCTTCGTTTTCTGAATGTTGAGCTTTAAGCCAACTTTTGTGCTCTCCTCTTTCACTTTCATCAAGAGGCTTTTTAGCTCCTTTTCACTTTCTGCCATAAGGGTGGTGTCATCTGCATATCTAAGGTGATTGATATTTCTCCCGGCAATCTTGATTCAGCTTGTGTTTCTTCCAGTCCAGCGTTTTTCATGATGTACTCTGCATAGAAGTTAAATAAGCAGGGTGACAATATACAGCCTTGATGTACTCCTTTTCCTATTTGGAACCAGTCTGTTTTTCCATGTCCAGTTCTAACTGTTGCTTCCTGACCTGCATACAGATTTCTCGAGAGGCAGGTCAGGTGGTCTGGTATTCCCATCTCTTTGAGAATTTTCCACAGTTTATTGTGATCCACATAGTCAAAGGCTTTGGCATAGTCAATAAAACAGAAATAGATGTTTTTCTGGAACTCTCTTGCCTTTTCCATGATCCAGCAGATGTTGGCAATTTGATCTCTGGTTCCTCTGCCTTTTCTAAAACCAGCTTGAATGTCAGGGAGTTCACAGTTCACATATTGCTGAAGCCTGGCTTGGAGAATTTTGAGCATTACTTTACTAGCATGTGAGATGAGTGCAATTGTGCTGTAGTTTGAGCATTCTTTGGCATTGCCTTTCTTTGGAATTGGAATGAAAACTGACCTTTTCCAGTCCTGTGGCCACTACTGAGTTTTCCAAATTTGCTGGCATATTGAGTGCAGCATTTTCACAGCATCATCTTTTAGGATTTGAAACAGCTCCACTGGAATTACCTCCACTAGCTTTGTTCGTAGTGATGCTTTACAATTATATTAGACTACCCACAAAAGAGGCCTCCCCAGTGGCTCAGTGGTAAAGAATCTGCCTGCGATGCAGGAGATGTGGGAGACACAGGTTCAGTCCTTGGGTAGAGAAGATCCCCTGGAGCAGGGCATGGCAACCTACTCCAGTATTCTTGCCTGGAGAATCCCATGGACAGAGGCACCTTGTGGGTTGCAGTCCGTGGGGTTGCAGAGTCGGACATGACTGAGGCTACTGAACAGAGCACACAGCACCCACAGAAACTCCATGTGACATGAGAAAGTCAGCCATTATTTCAAGCCATTTTTCTGACTGACAAGTTTTGTAAGTAAGGGCTTTGGTTTCCTAAGGCCAGAAGTTTGTAAAACTTGCAAGCCTTTTGAGATACATGAGGAAAGTTTTTGAGTTGGTAAAAACAGGTGAACTTTGATGCCTCTAGAGTTGCATTTCTAGTTTTGTGGGGATGTGTAAGACAAAACTGTTGCTCTCAATTCCTCAAAGAATTGAGATATGATATGTACATGATATCATAGGTTGACCCACGCATCCAACAATATTATCTTTAATTTGCATTTTTTATATTAGGGAAAAGATTTCTAGATAAGATGGAAATCAAAAGATTTCTATAGTCTGGATTTAGAAACTATTTGCCTTTGGAATATTTTACTAAACCCTTTCATAAAGGCTTTAAAAGGTTTTTTTTCCTTTTTCTTTCTCTCTCTGGGAATGCAGTTTCATTTAAGCTGAAGAGAGGAAAGAAAAAAATAATTTCTATCAGGCTCTGAATATTAGCTGCCAATTTGTGACCAAATTCTGACCACAGAGCTGCTTAAACAAAACAAAACAAAACTTTAAAATATCTTGTCAGGTTTCAGATGGCATAAATAGTAAGTATTCCTGGCAGTATTAAACAACTCCATGTGAAACAGGAGAGAACAGGATAGGGTGCAAACTTTAAAAGAATGACACAGCCCAAGGACACAACACAAACTGATTTAGTCAGTTCAGTCACTCAGTTGTGTCTAGCTCTTTGTGACCCCATGGACTGCAGCATACCAGGATACCCTGTCTATCACCAACTCCTGGAGCCTACCCAAACTCATGTCCATCACATCCGCGATATCCAGACATCTCATCCTCTGTCATCCTCTTCTCTTCCTGCCTTCAATCTTTCTCAGCATCAGGGTCTTCTCTAGTGTGTCAGTTCTTCACATCAGGTGGCCAAAGTATTAGAGTTTCAGCTTCAACATCAGTCCTTCCAGTGAATATCAGGACTGATTTCCTTTAGGATTGACTGGTTGAATCTTCTTGCAGTCCAAAGGACTATCAAAGGTTTTCTCCAACACCACAGTTCAAAAGTATCAATTCATCAGTGCTCAGCTTTCTTTAGAGTCCACCTCTCACATCCATACATGACTACTGGAAAAACCATAGCTTTGATTAGAAGGACCTTTGTTGGCAAAGTAATGTCTCTGCTTTTTAATATACTGTCTAGGTTGGTCATAGCTTTTCTTCCAAGGAGCAAGCGTCTTTGAATTTCATGGCTGCAGTCACAATCTACAGTGATTTTGGAGCCCCTCAAAACAAAGTATCTTACTGCTTTCATTGTTTCCCCATCTATTTGTCATGAAGGGATGGGACTGGATGCCATGATCTTCATTTTCTGAATGTTGAGATTTAAGCCAACTTTTCACTCTCCTCTTTCACTTTCATCAAGAGGCTCTTCTTCACTTTCTGCCATAAAGGTGGTGTCATCTGCATATCTGAGGTGATTGATATTTCTCCCGGCAATCTTGATTCCAGCTTGTGCTTTGTCTAGCCTGGCATTTTGCATGATGTACTATGCATGTAAGTTAAATAAGCAGGGTGACAATATACAGCCTTGACGTACTCCTTTCCCAATTTGGAACCAGTCTGTTCTTCCATGTCCAGTTCTAACTGTTGCTTCTTGACCTACATACAGATTTCTCAGGAGGCAGGTCAGGTGGTCTGGTATTCCCATCTCTTGAAGAATTTTCCAGAGTTCATTGTGACACAGTCAAAGGCTTTGGCATAATCAATAAAGCAGAAATAGATGTTTCTCTGGAACTCTCTTGCTTTTTCGATGATCCAGTGGATGTTGGCAATTTGATCTCTGATTCCTCTGCCTTTTCTAAAACCAGCTTGGACATCTGGAAGTTCATGATTCACATACTGTTGAAGCCTAGCATGTGAGATGAGTGCACTTGTGTGGTAGTTTGAACATTCTTTGGCATTGCCTTTCTTTGGGATTGGGATGAAAACTGACCTTTTCCAGTCCTGTGGCCACTGCTGAGTTTTCCAAATTTGCTGGCATATTGAGTGCAGCACTTTCACAGCATCATCATTTAGGATTTGAAACAGCTCAACTGAAATTCCATCACCTCCACTAGCTTTGTTCATAGTGATGCTTCCTAAGGCCCACTTGACTTCACATTCCAGGATGTCTGGCTCTAGGTGAGTGATCACATCATCATGATTATCTGGGTCATGAAGATCTTTTGTATAGTTCTTCTGTGTATTTTTACCACCTGTTCTTAGTATCTTCTGCTTCTGTTAGGTCCATGCCATTTCTGTCCTTTATTGTGCCCATCTTGGCATGAAATATTAACTTGGTATCTCTAATTTTCTTTTTATTTTTTTTAATTTTATTTTTACTTTATTCTACTTTACAATGCTATATTGGTTTTGCCACACACTGACATGAATCAGCCACAGGTGTACACGAGCTCCCAATCCTGAAACCCCTCCCACCTCTCACCCCATATCATCTCTCTGGATCATCCCTGTGCACCAGCCCCAAGCATCCTGTATCCTGTATCGAACATAAACTGGCGCTTCGTTTCTTACATGATAGTATACATGTTTCTTGAAGAGATCACTAATCTTTTCCATTCTATTCTTTTCCTCTGTGTCTTTGCATTGATCATTGAAGAAAGCTTTCTCATCTTTCCTTGCTATTTTTTGGAACTCTGCATTCAAATGGGTATATCTTTTCTTTTCTCCCTTGCCTTTAGCTTCTCTTCTTTTCTCTCAGCTTTTGTAAGGCCTTGTCAGACAACCATTTTGCCTTTTTGCATTTCTTTATCTTGGAGATGGTCTTGATCACTGCCTCCTGTACAATGTCAGGAACCTCCATCCATAGTTCTTCAGGCACTCTCTCTATCAGATATAATCCCCTGAATCTATTTGTCACTTCTACTGATTAGAACCAGATAAATCCAAGATGGCAAACAAGTTGAAATCCACTGTACTCTGAGCCTCAATATACATTCATTGCAACACTTCAGCAAGCTACATAACACACCCATCAGTGCCATGAAAGTTCTGAGGTCAATCTTCAAAGTGTAAACAGTGGTCAGTGGCCCAATTCCTGGAATTCTCCACTGCTTCCCTGGAATAGTTGGAATAATCCTCCCACTCATTAAGCACACCATATTTCAATGCCACTCTCTCCTTCTGAAATGGCCCACGCTCCGTCTGTGGAGTGTTGCTCTCTAAATGAATCCAATTCTTACCTATCACTTTGTCTCTCAGAGAATCCTTTCTGCCACGAGACATCAAGAGCCTGAGCTTCATTAAGTCCTGAAAATGAGTGTATGACCTCTGCTAAAAGACTATGGGTTCAAGTCCCAAACTGGATTTTAGCTAGGTTTGAGTCCCAGCTGTGTGGGTTTACATCCCAGTTAGAGGTACATGGTTTCCCTTGGACTCTAGAGACATCCCCAAAGAGGAAGGATGCAAAAGGTATTTCATTTTCCTCTTTCTATTGGGTACTATATATTTAGGACAGCTGACTTTAGTAATAATTCTCACCATTAGTTTCTGCCTGTTTTCCTGGTCCCCATCTGCAGCTTTGGTATCTACCAGAAATTGGCAACATTTTCCTTTCATTTTATTTTTTTCTCCCTTGTCTCTTTAGGAGACTAACATTGAATCATAAAATCAAAACACTGAAATATAAAACCCCACATAAAATATAAAATCAAATTGGGGGCATCTATATGGGGACCTTAAGAGTAGATATGGAGATGTCTCTAAGTTCATTAATTTGGTGGACTTCTGTTTATAGTCATGCAAAGGCAATTCAGCAACTAACAACCATCACTACCAAAGGCAATGCAGACATATTACTACAATGAATACTCAAATAAATGAAGATAGAGGGAAGCAGTAGGGGTTACATCAGGCTTATTTGTTTTAGGTACCTCTTATATCATTATTTTTCATTAACCTTTGCAATGAATCTTTTAATGAAACTGTTTTGGAATTCTGAAAACTTTTGGAGGCTTCTGCATACCAATTAAAATAGGTATCCCACTCTGCTTGCTTAATCTGAGAACCTTAACTTTCAAGCACACTTCCTAAATGATCTTATCTAATTGAAACATTCCTCATAATGGCCATGGTTATTTCCCTGAGTGCTGACAACAGTTTGGTAGGACCCTTAACTGCAAATGACGTTTAACCCATGTTTCTGTCCAGCCATATCTAACCACAAATAGGATGTAACCCCTCATTTCTGTTTCAGTATTTTGGGAAGCCCCCAAACTGAAGGTTACCAAGCTATGTTCTCATGATACAAAATAATGACCTTGTCTGATTCTAGACTGTTGTTAGTAATATTTTGCCATTTTGTAGATATTTACTGCTTCTAGGGCTCTAATTCTTAGACGTAAAATAAGCAAGTATTTTGGAGGGTGGCATGCTTAACTCTTTAGAATTTAAGGATTCTATCTCTTTTAGTTAAACCTTTGGGTCTCTTGGAGCCAAACTAATATCTGAGAGGGATGTGCCACTGGTTTGGGAATTGTGCATGATTTCACACACAGTATCTTGATGTACAGAAATTTTCTTGAGGTTGGCGGATGCCCTAGAGTCGATTTAACTCATTCTGTAATCAACTTACTCTAACATGGTGGGGTTCTTAGAGTGAGCAGGCAAGTACTCTAACAGCTTTGAAATGCTCAACCAAGGTTCACCAGTTCTGCACTCCTGCTTTTTTTTTTTTTCCCAGCTTCTGAGATTCCCATTAGCAGTGGCCCTTACTGGACTCACTTTGGCTCAAGTCAAACCTAGTCTGATCTCAGTTTAGTTCTGGACCCAAACCATTTTTTAAGATGGACCCAGTCCAGTGTTTAAATCAGATCCAGTCTGACTCTGGCCAGTTACTACCAACAAATTCCAATGTGGAATCTTGGGATTGAGAAAAGAACTGAACCAGCAGACCACAAAGGATGAGAACTGTGGGCTGATTCCAAAAAGGAGGGACTACCAGCTGCCACTGGTAGTTCCCACTGTGGAATCAGGGACAGAACCAAGGGCTTGGGTTCTCAAGAAATGGGGAACTGTGAAAAGCCGGTTAGATACAGACAGCTAAGCTCAGAATTGAGAAGACCTTAACAACTGGGCCTCAGAAGGCAGAACTCAGAAGGGTTCATGGCTACTATGCCAGTGTTTCTCATTGTCCCTAGGCTGGTGTAGTCTCCTTTGATCCCACTTCTGACAGCAAATCTGTTAAAAAAGTCAACTCAGTACATTTAAAGATCTCATTGGCTTTATTCAGTGATTCAAGAATCAGGAAATATCCTATATGGATATTCTGAGGACTGCACAAAATGGAAGACTTTTATAGGCAGAAAGGGGGAAAGTAGATTGTTTCAGATAAGGTCATCTTCCTTTACAGGATGAAAAAAGTCTATCAGGAAATTGCCTCCTTAGTGCTGACTAGGAAATTCTAGACTGGCTGATTAAGATTATACTCCTGAGGGAGGTTGAGTCTACAGTTAGGTTAGGTATTAAATGTTGATTTGGTGACATGGATTTAGTACCTGTGACTCCATTTTGAGCCTGTTGTCTCTTTCTTAACAGAAAAAAAATTAATAAAACTTGAGTGAAAGATAACATTCTAAGGTTGTTTAAAATAAGCAAGTAGATAAACTTGCCTTTGGGTGATTTAATTTAAAATTCAAAATGTTCAGAGAGGTAATGAAACAAATATAGGTAAAATGTAAAATGCAGAGAAAGTGTTAACAGTTGTGGAAAGACAAATGAGAGTTGGACCATAAAGAAAGATGAGTGCCAAAGAATTGTTGCTTTTGAACTGTGGTGTTGGAGAAGACTCTTGAGAGTCTCTTGAACTGCAGGGAGATCCAATCAGTCCATATTAAAGGAAATCAACCCTGAATATTCATTGGAAGGACTGATGCTGAAACTGAAACTCCAGCATCAGCATATTTGGCCACCTGATAGGAAGAGCTGACTAATTGGAAAAGACCCTGATCCTGGGCAAGACTGAGGGCAGGACAGAAGGGGACAACAGAAGATGAGGTGGTTGGATGGCATCACCAACTCCATGGACATGAGTTTGAGCAAGCTCCAGGAGTTGGTGACAGACAGGGGTCACCTGTTGGTGATGGTGTGCTGTAGTCCATGGGGTTGCAAAGAGTTGGACACGACTGAGTGAACTGAACTGAAAGATAAACTGAGGCATTAACCTTTTTGGGAGTTTATTTGAGTAAAATTTGATTCAAATTGGGCTGCACCAGAATGGTAATGGTTGGGAGTGCTCCTCCAATAGGAGCCAGGAGAAAGACTTTGTGTGTAGAGACGGTGTGGAAGCTAGGAAAGGAGATTATTTGGCTGCATGTGTGTGTGCTCAGTTGTGTCCAGCTCTTTGTGACCCCTTGAACTGTAGCCCGCCAGGCTCCTCTGTCCATGGGATTATCCTGACAAGAATACTGGAGTGGGTTGTCATTTCTTTCTCCAGGGGATCTTCCCAACTAGGAACTGAATTTGAGTCTCCTGCACTGGCAGGTGGATTGTTTACTGCTGGGCCACCAGGGAAAGCATGGCTTAAAAATTAGTTGGCTGTTTGTGATTGGTTGTCCTTTGGTTTCAATCTCTTAATCTTGAGGCATTTATAGCCTTAAGTTTTAGTTTGCTTACATTGGCTACCACTTCAGTCCTCCTTGTGTAATTAATTTGATGTACTGAACACTACAAAACAGACCATAAAATTAAATTTAAAGAGTGTTTATAAAGATGACTGATCAAATGACATAATATTTAATATTTAAATGGGCAAAACACAACATTTTAAAATAAATTATTCAAGAGTTTCAGGGGCTTGCCTGGTGGCTCAGTGGTAAAGATCCACCTGAGAAATATACAATGGGGCAAAGCCTCTTCAATAAATAGTGCTGGGAAAACTGGACAGCTACATGTAAAAGAATGAAATTAGAACACTTCCTAAAGCCATACACAAGGATAAACTCAAAATGAATCAAAGACCTAAATGTAAGAACAGAAACTATAAAACCCTTAGAGGAAAACCTAGGTAGAACACTCAATGACATAAATCAAAGCAGGATCCTCTATGACCTACCTCCTAGAGTAATGGAAATAAAAACAAAAATAAACAAGTGGGACTGGATTAAACTAAAAAGCTTTTGCACAGCAAAGGAAACTATAAGCAAGGTGAAAATACAACCCTTAGAATGGGAGAAAATTAGCAAATGAAACAATTGACAAAGGATTAATTTCCAAAATATACAAGCAGCTTGTTCAACTCAATACCACAAAAACAAACAACCCAATCAAAAAGTGGGAAAAAGACCTAAACAGTCATTTCTCCAAAGAAGACATCAGTTCATTTCAGTTCAGTTGCTCAGTCGTGTCTGACTCTTTGCGACCCCATGAATTGCAGCATGACAGGCCTCCCTGTCCATCGCCATCTCTCGGAGTTCACTCAGACCCACATCCATCGAGTCAGTGATGCCATCCAGCCATCTCATCCTCTGTTGTCCCCCTTCTCCTCCTGCCCCCAATCCCTCCCAGCATCAGAGTCTTTTCCAGTGAGTCTACTCTTCGCATGAGGTGGCCAAAGTACTGGAGTTTCAGCTTTAGCATCATTCCTTCCAAAGAAATCCCAGGGCTGATCTTCAGAATGGACTGGTTGGATCTCCTTGCAGTCCAAGGGACTCTCAAGAGTCTTCTCCAACACCACAGTTCAAACACATCAATTCTTCGGTGCTCAGCCTACTTCACAGTCCATCTCTCACTACATGACTACTGGAAAAACCATAGCCTTGACTAGATGGACCTTAGTCGGCAAAGTAATATCTCTGCTTTTGAATATGCCATCTAGGTTGGTCATAACTTTTCTTCCAAGGAGTAAGCGTACAGATGGCTAAAAAATGCATGAAAAAATGCTCAATATCGCTCATTATTAGAGAAATGAAAATCAAAATGACAATGAGATTTCATCTCACACCAGTCAGAATGGCTATCATCAAAAAGTCTACAAACATTAAATGCTGGAGAAGGTGTAGAGAAAAGGGAATGCTCTTGCACTGTTGGTGGGAATGTAAATTGATACAGCCACTATGGAAGATGGTAGGTGATTCCTTAAAAACTAGCAATAAAACCACCATATGACCTAGTAATCCCAATCCTAGGTGTATACCCTGAGGAAACCAAAACTGAAAAATACACATGTACCCCAGTGTTCATTTGCAATAATTGGAACCTAGATGTCCATCGACAGATGAATGGATAAAGAAGTTGTGGTACATATACACAATGGAATATTACTCAGACATAAAAAGGAATGCCTTTGAGTAAGTTCTAATAAGGTGGATGAACCTAGAGCCTATTATACAGAGTGAAGTAAGCCAGAAAGAAAAAGATAAATATTGTATACTAATGCATATATACAGAATCTAGAAAGATGGTACAAGAATTTACGTGCAGGACAGCAATGGAGAAACAGATATGGAGAACAGAGTTATGGACATGGGATGACGGGAGGAGAGGGTGAAAAGTATGGAGAGAGTAACATGGAAACTTACATTACCATATGTAAAATAGATAGCCAATGGGAATTTGCTGTATGTCTCAGGGAACTCAAACAGGGGCTCTTTATCAACTTAGAGGGATGGAATGGAGAGGGAGATGGGTGGGAGGTTTAAAGAGGGAAGGGACATATGTATACGTATGGCTGATTCATGTTGAAGTTTGATAGAAAACAACAAAATTCTGTAAAGCCTTTATCCTTTAATTAAAAATTTTAAAAAATAAAAAAATAAAAGAATCCACCTGCTAATGCAGAAGATATGGGTACAATCTCTGGGTTAGGAAGACTGTCTGAAGAAGGAAATGACAACCCACTCCAGTATTCTTGCCTGGGAAATCCCATGAACAGAGGGACCTGGCAGGCTTAGTCCATGGGTCTCAAAAGAATCAGACACAACTTAGTGACTAAACAACATATTATGAGGATGTTTATGAAAAGGGATAGAGCACTGAACTCCCTGGGAAGAGAGAATTATCACCTTGGTAGGAATTATTCTTAGGGTGAACACACCTAGTGTGGCCCACCTCTGTGCAGCTCTGAGACCTGGGAAGGCCAAATTGCCACCAATGACAGAGGTTGTTATTGCTCTGGATGATTCTTTTCATTGTTGCAGATTTAAAATGTTGGCAATCTTGTTCAAACAATGCTTGAAGAGTAATGAATTGACATGCTTTGTGTGTATTTTCTAATTCTTCAAGCAGATCTCCAAATATTAGGATAGTAGGGGGAAATGTGTATCACAGTGGGTAACTACACATTGTCTATAGCACATCCTTCCAGGTTATCTGACAATGCTTTTGTGGGGAATATTTCACAATTCCAACATTTGTAGATAACAATACAAGAAATGATTCTTGACTGTAGACATACAAGCTCTGTTCTGTGCTCAGCTGCTCAGTCGTGTCCAACTTTTTGCGATCCCATGGGCTATATAGCCTGCCAGTCTCCTCTGTCCGTTGGATTTCTCAGGTGAGAATATTGCCGTGGGTTACCATTTCCTTCTCCAAGCTCTGCCCTATAGAAATTCAATTCACCTTCTTCCTTTCATTGAGGAACCAAGCTAGTTTTGCCTCTTTTTCCACATTCATTTCAACATGCCTTATTTATAAATGTGTCTGTTCTCTGAATTCTCCTTTGAACAGATTATAGAATTTTACCCATTAATGAGTTAGGAAAAGCTTTAATATGTGCTCACTTTTGGATCTGTATGAGTTACAATTTACTGTTTTTTTTTTTTAATTGATCTTTAACATTACTTAAGAAACAAGCTTCCATTCATAGCCAATTAGTTGAAATGAGTGATCAGAACCTCTATTTCAGAGGCATGCTGTATCTGCCCATACCAATTAAACATCTTCTCTGCTTAGTGAATATAGTAAAGAACTTTTTGCATTAATTAGCTTCTCACTAATCAATCATTGTCAGTCTGATTGGCTTCTCTGCAAGGGATGCAGGAAAGGATGGCTCGCCCAAGTTTAATCTCTGTAACTACCAGTTCTTTCTGCATCTTTCTACATAACAGTTCTTTCAGACTGTTTTTCCTCTCTTATAGGGCTGGTACTATTCTGTGAAGTACAGAACTGAATTTGCTGTTGATCTCAAAACTGCTGACTGTTCAACTACACTTTATGCAGAATTATTGTTGTTTAGTCGCTAAATCCTGTCCCACTCTTTGTGACCCCATGGCCTGTAGCCTGCCAGGCTCCTCTGTGCATGTAATTCTCCAGGCAAGAATACTGGAGTGGGTTGCCATTTCCATATCCAGGGGATTTTCCCAACTCAGAGATCAAACCTGCATCTCCTGCTTGGCAGATAGATTCTTTACCACTGAGCCACCTGGACTTCCCTATGTATAACTGTGAAAGTCCTAAAATAAAACCTTTTGTCTTCTCTTTTCTCACAATACTTCTGACACCAAATGCGTGCGGGATTTACCCACACCAACTCTTTCTCCAATTCTCTGAAGACACCAACTGTGTGTCCTACAGTTTAATTAATTTCTGACACCTGCTGCCTGTCCTTAGTGCAGACCCCAGAGGTTAAAGACTCAGTATCATGAAACTGCCTCCCCCGACTTCAGACATCAATTCCAAGTCCAGGTCGTCACATGTGCTTCTCATTGACTCTAAATCAGAAATTCCCATGACCTTCCCCTCAGATCTGATAATTAAACATGGCTCACAGAACTCAGGAAAATAGTTTACTCACTAGATTACTGGTTTATTACAAAGGATACAACTTAGGAACAGCCGCAGTGAAGAGATGTGCAGGGCAAGGTCTTAGGGAAGGTGCACAGAGCTCTCTCGGAGCACACCACCCTCTTTAGCAACCTGAAACTCTCTGAATTTCTTTGTCTAGTATATCTATAATGATTCCTTTACTTAAGTGAAAGTGAAAGTGAAGTTGCTCAGTCGTGTCTGACTCTTTGCGACCCCATAGACTGTAGCCTACCAGGCTCCTCTGTCCATGGGATTTTCCAGGCAATAGTACTGGAGTGGATTGCCATTTCCTTCTCTGGGGAATCTTCTCAACCCAGGGCTCCAACCCGGACTTAAGCATAATTACTTAAATCATTGGCCATTCATGATTAAGTCAATCTCCAGACCCTGTCCCTTCCCCAGGGCTCAGGTGGTAAGGCTGAAAGTTCCAATTCTCAAATCACTAGGTTGGATTCTTGGCAACCAGCACTGCCAATTCATAGCGGTTTTTCCAAAAGTCACTTCATTAACAAAAACTCAGGTGTGGTTGAAAGAGGACTTGTTATGAATAATAAAAGGCTCTCCTTTCACCTTTCTGTGCCCATAGGACAGAAAGCTACACTCCAACAGTGGGTATCTGCTGCAAAGTAAGAGTTTTTTTCAGTACACCAAGCAAGAACAGGCAGCCCGAGCTCAAAAGACCTAAATTCGCTTTCAGGTGACAGTTTTTAAAGACAACACTAGGGGAGAGGATTGCAGGATGGTGACTTTCTTCGGATTGGTTGGTGGTAAAGAAACAGGGTAATGTTTAGGGAGTCTCACTCATCAACCTTCTGGATTCAACCAGTCTGGGGTCAGCATATAGTCACCATCCTCTACCGGAGGGGGAGTTAGTTTCTGCAGAACAGCTCAGAGATGTCCATCAGTTGTTTCTATATCCATTCAGGAGAAACCAGGAGTGCACTCCCGTGTGTGGGCCGAGTCTCTTCAGTCAGGTCTGACTCTCTGCTAAGACTGTAGCTAATGAGACAGTGGAGTAAATGCTCAAAATGGCTCCTCTGTCCATGGGATTCTCCAGGCAAGAGTACTAGAGTGGGTTGCTGTGCCCTCCCCCAGGGGATCTTCTTGACTCAGGGATTGAACCCATATCTCTTGTGTCTCCTGCATTGGCAGGCCAATTGTTTACCACTAGCACCAACTGGGAACCCCAGGAGTCCTGTGACTCTTTCCTAATCATTAACTGTTTGAGCCTACTCTCTGGGACTTGGAGAAAGCCTATGGGCTTTTGTAAACCTGCAAGTCCCCCTGCCCCACTGAGGTCCTGCTTGGATTCAGAGGGATAGGACAGTAAGTAATCCTGGGTAATCTAGGTGAATTCTCTTTTTTCCTACATCTCTCTAGAAGGTAACATAAACATATTTCTTTTTCTTTTATAATTTTGTATCTAATTTAAAGATACATTCAATAAGCATGGAAATCTTAACTAAGATGTAAATTTTTCTTTAAAAGGGGTATAAAAAAATCCATTACTTAGAATTCTTTACCCAATTACTTTCACTCTATCATAGTTTCTGAGGATGCCAGCTGTGTTTTCCTTATGGTAAAAACAGGCAATTTGAGTAAATTAAAGAATGTTTGCAATTGATGTGTACAGAGCTGTCCTTGGAAGTGTACATGGTATTTTCAAGATGAAAGACTCTAATAAGTGTTTCTTCTTTTCAGTGTTAGGCTTGGTAAGATGCTGTCCTTTTTCTTTCTCAATTATGATTATAAAACCAACATGACCTGAAATTTTATATAATAATATCTGTATGAGTTTCCTAGGGCTGCTCCTGCAAAATACCACTGCCTGGTGGCTTAAAATGGCAGCAATTTATCGTGTCACAGTTCTGAAAGTAGAAATTGGAGATAAGATGTGGGCAGGGTTAGTTCTTCCTAATAACTATGAAGAAGAATCTATTTCATGTCTTTCTCTCATCTGGTCATCAACTGGCAATATTTGTTGTTCCTTAGCTTGTGGAACGGAGAAGGCAATGGCACCCCACTCCGGGACTCTTGCCTGGAAAATCCCATGGACGGAGGGAGGCTGATGGACTGCAGTCCATGGGGTCACTAAGAGTCAGACACGACTGACTGACCTCACTTTCAATTTTCACTTTCCACTTTCATGCATTGGAGAAGGAAATGGCACCCCACTCCACTCTTCTTGCCTGGAGAATCCCATGGATGGAGCAGCCTGGTGGGCTGCAGTCCATGGGGTCTCTAAGAGTCGGGCACGACTGAGCGACTTCACTTTCCCTTTTAACTTTCATGCGTTGGAGAAGGAAATGGCAACCCACTCCAGTGTTCTTGCCTGGAGAATCCCAGGGGCAGGGGGAGCCTGGTGGGCTGCCATCTCTGGGGTCACACAGAGTCGGACACGACTGAAGCGACTTAGCAGCAGCAGCTTGTGGAAACATTATCTGTCTCTGCCGTTTTCTTCACATAGTGTTCTCTGAATATGCATGTTTGTGTCCAAATTTCTCCTTTTATAAGGACACCAGTCATGGCTCTAATATGACCTTGTCCTAACTTAATTAACTACATCTATGATGACCCTATTTCCAAATAACATCACATTCTGATATGTTAGGGGTTAGGACTTTAACACATGAACTCTGTGGAGACACAATTCAGCCCAAGAGACTATCACTCATCAGACACCTTCCATATGATTTGGTCAAAGCATAAGCACATAATGACTGGAAGGTGTTTTCAAAAAGTTTTTCATGGTATTGAGACAGTTTACTCATTACTTAGTCAAAAAGAGCCTTACATTCTGATTGTTTATCAAATACAGATGATTTTTAGTGTCCTGTGTGGTTGCTGGTGTTGTGAATTATCTGCACATAGTATAAGACAATTATTCCCTGATATCACAGCTTTTGTTTTTGGTAACTACAGGGAGAATGTGTTTCTCCAAGCTTCTTGTGATGGTGGTCACTACAGCACATAGATTAAGCTCATGAGAATTGTGCTGGTGCCACTGGAGCAGTTTCTGCATCAGGCTGGGGCTGTCAAAGTCGAGCTTATCTGGGGGAAGTCAGAAGGCAAGATGTCTGGTATAGTTTCTCTGTTTTTCCTTTTCTCCCTCCATCTCCCTGGTTCCCTAGGTCAAGTGGAATACAGAGAGAGAGTTTGCTTGATAGTAGCTGTGTTTAGAATCAGACCTGGGCAGTGATGATGCATGTAGAATATATCCAGAGTGTAATACTAAAATAGTATGTATATCCAAGTTTATAAAATAAATTTCCTTTTACTTATTTATTCATTCATATATCCATTCACCAGTCATTGAGAACCTCTATAGATTAAGGGTTAAGGTCAAGTGCTTGAGAGTTAGATATATATGAATTGTAATCTAGATTATATTATTAACTAATTACATGACCTTGGACATTTTCTGTATATTTCTGTTGGATATTTTGAAACTCAATTTTCTTATCTGTATATATTTGAAATAATAAAACTGTCATGATAGATTACATTATACATTTGGGGGTAAGAGCCCCCATATGTCAGTAGCCTGAAATGACAAAAGTTTGTTTCCTTCTTAAGCTACATGTCCGTATTGCTGGCTGAGTTCTCTATACCACATGGGCTGTCCTCCAGAACCACAGAGCAGCCAATATGTGGAACATTTCCCATGCTATGGGAGAGGGAAAAAGAGATCTAGAGGAGCATTTTTATCATTTTTCCTTGTAACATACTGGCCAGAATCAGTCACTGACCCACTTAACCACAAGGGACCAGGAATTGCTTTACTATCATGGAGAGTGGGAAAGACCTGGTGAACAACACACAGACTGTCACAAACCCCCTCTGTAGGGTATAAAGAAGGATTTCACACAATTATTTGTGTGTGTAAATATATAAAGTGCCTGGTACAGTGACTGGTAGGGGCATGTTAGACTCTCAATAATAATAGTAGCTATTATTATTCTTGTACATTATCACTGTTAATCACCTCTATATGCCAAGCACTGATCTAGGTACCGGGAAGCCATAGGCTATCAGTGAAACTCCAGCTGGGGGCAAGGAGTGAGACAGCTGTGACTTAGGAAGGCTATCGTCCCTTACCTTGAATGAACAAATAAATAAACCCAATTTGTTAATAGGTCATAAGGGAAGTGGGCTAAAGCGGTGTCCAAATATTGTTTCATTTAATCTCACTCCATCCTATAAATTAAGGATATTTATGCCAGTTCACAAATGAGGTAAACACTAATTACCTTTTAAAAGGACAACCAATTTTTACTCCCATCAACAATATATAATATAATGCATGTTTCCTTGCATCTTCTCCACAAATTCCAGTTACCAATCTTTTAAATGTTTGTTAGGAAACATTTAGGGAAATAAATAAAAATTTATGGCTGCTAAAGTATATATTTCCCTAATTACTCCAAAAGCAGAGAATAATTTCTTATGCTCACTGACTATTTGTGCTTTTGTGTACTGATAATTCGTATCTTTTGCCCATTTTCTTGTTGGATTGTTGATTTTTCTTATTGATTTCCAAGAGTCCTTTAATTATTATAATAGCAATTATTAGTTATATATGTTACAAATATTTTCTCTAAGTCTCTTGCTTCTCTTTAATATATGTATCTTTTACTAATACAGAATTTAAAATCTTATATATGTATGTATCATGTATTGGTCAGTCTTTTCTCATGGCTTCTGGACTTTATATGTCAATTCAGAATATCTTTCCTACTGAAATAAAAATAATTCTTTATATTTTGTTCTTTTCATAGTTTACTATTTAGACGAAATTAACTTTTGCCTAAGTTCTGAGATAGGGATCTAATTTTATCTTTTCCTAGAGGCGTCATTTGTTTCAAATTCAGTTATTGATTTGGAAATTCTTAGTCACACACACACACACAATTTTCTAGACTATTTTCTCCCCATTGGCATTGCTATACTGTTTTAGAAACCATAGCTTTATCGTATATCTTAACAGCACTGAGGACTGATCCTTTCTCATTGTTCTTCTCTTTCCAAATATTTTTGTCAATCTTGTGCTTTGTCACCATGAACTTTTAAATCTGATTTTTAAGTCCCACAAACTATTCTATTAGGATTGCCCAGATGTATTGATTAATTGGGGAAGAATGATAGCTTTATACTATTGAAGTTCCACATTCAGGAACATGATATATCTTTATATTTAGATCTACCTTTCTGCCTTGCAATAAAATTTGATAGTTTGCTTTGAGTGTTATTCTCAGGTATTAATGAGCTTAATTGCTATGGTTTTGAATGGAATAAATGTTTCCATTATGTTTTCTGATTTAATATTGTTGATATATAAATGTTATTTTTGTTGTTGAGCTTGTATCACTGGCTTCCTAAATTTTCACACTGGATTCAACAGTTTTTCATTTGATTCATTTGGATAGTCTAGAAGAAAACTGTAGACCTTACAAACACAGCTTTTGTATAGCCATTCTTATCAGGAAGATAGAAGCCACTTAAGTATTTACCACAAACGGAATGTGAAACAAGTGGTTACAGAGGTGAGATGAGATGAGATGAGATGAAATGAAATCGCTCAGTCGTGTCTGACTCTTTGCGACCCCGTGAACTGTAGCCCACCAGGCTCCTCTGTCCATGGGATTCTCCAGGCAAGAATATTGGAGTGGGTTGCCATTTGAAGGGACCCTTAAAAACCACATCAGCAGCGAGGAGATAACCCAGGGGTTATTAACAGCAGGAAGCCACATTATTAGACTGAAAAGATAAAGAGAAGAAGCCGGGTTAATGAAGCCTAGGGACCAGGTCACCCTTAAGAAGCTGGAAGCTTGGTGGGCCAGTCCTGTGGGAGTCATGTAGGAGAAAAGCTGCTACCAGAGAAGTTGTACAAGGCTGAAAGGAGGTGGGAGAAATACCTAGGCTTTTCCCTTTCCCCACTCTCCAATCAGTCTCCTACTCGGCCTGCCATCTTTTGCATTTAGCTGGACACCAGCTGAAAAGGAACCAATACTGCAGAGACTGGCCCACCTACGATAGTGAATCTGAGCACAGGTAGGTCTAGGATAGGGTCACTTTCAAATATTTATGCCTCTAAATTCTTTTTCTCATTTAATTATACCGGTGAGGACCTGCAACACAATTTAAAAAGTGCTATAGCCTTGGCTAGATGGACCTTTGTTGGCAAAGTAATGTCTCTGCTTTTCAATATGCTATCTAGGCTGCTCATGATTTTTCTTCCAAGGAGTAAGCGTCTTTTAATTTCATGGTTGCAATCACCATCTGCAGTGATTTTGGAGCCCCCAAAATAAAGTTGACATTGTTTCCACTGTTTCCCCATCTATTTCCCATGAAATGATGGGACCAGATGCTGTGATCTTCATTTTCTGAATGTTGAGCTTTAAGCCACCTTTTTCACTCTCGTCTTTCACTTTCATCAAGAGGCTCTTTAGTTCCTCTTCACTTTCTGCCATAAAGATGGTGTCATCTGCATATCTGAGGTGATTGATATTTCTCCCGGTAATCTTGATTCCAGCTTGTGTTTCTTCCAGCCCAGCGTTTCTCATGATGTACTCTGCATATAAGTTAAATAAGCAGGGTGACAATATACACCCTTGATGTACTCATTTTCCTATTTGGAACCAGTCTGTTGTTCCATGTCCAGTTCTAACTGTTGCCAACAAAGGTCTGTCTAGTCAAGGCTATGGTTTTTCCAGTGGTCATGTATGGATGTGAGAGTTGGACTGTGAAGAAAGCCGAGTGCCAAAGAATTGATGCTTTTGAACTGTGGTGTTGGAGAAGACTCTTGAGAGTCTCTTGGACTGCAAGGAGATCCAACCAGTCCTTCTAAAGGAGATCAGCCCTGGGATTTCTTTGGAAAGAATGATACTAAAGCTGAAACTGCAGTATATGTGAAGAGCTGACTCATTGGAAAAGACTGATGCTGGGAGGGACTGGGGGCAGGAGGAAGAGGGGACAACAGAGGATGAGATGGCTGGATAGCATCACCGACTCAATGGACGTGAGTTTGAGTGAACTCTGGGAGATGGTGATCAACAGGGAGGCCTGGCGTGCTGCGATTCATGGGGTCACAAAGAGTCGGACACGACTGAGCGACTGAACTGAACTGATGGATAGGACATCTCTGTGCTTATTCTTGATTTTAGAAGGGTTACTTCTAATGTTACAATCTTAAATGGTATGCTGAGGAACTGAATCCTTTGTAACATACACTGAGATGATTATATAAGAATATATTATATATATATACATTAATTTACTATATTGATGTACTGAATTGCACTGATAGACTTGCTAATGAGAAAAAGTGAATCAGCCTTCCATTGTATGGAAAAACCTTACTTTGTAAGTGTATTGTTCTTTTAATAAATTGCTATATTAGATTTATCCGTATCTTACTTAGGACTTTTATATCTATGTACATAGGTGTTATGAAACTAGAAAATTATGCTATCCTTGAGAATGGGTTAAGACCCTTTCTATCTTTTCTATGCCCTATATATATAATATAAAGTTTTCCCTAATCTTTGAAAATTTGGAAGAACATCAAGTTAAAACCTGATGTTTGATAGAGTAGTGGTGGTGGTTTAGTCACTAAATTGTGTCCAACTCTTGCGACACCATGGACTGTAGCCTGCCAGGCTCCTCTGTTCATGGGATTCTCTAGGCAAGAATACTGGAGTGGGTTGCCATTTCCTTCTCTAAGCGATAGAGTGTTCATAACCTTTTCAAGTTCTTCTATGATTATACTTTCTTTCCTTCAGCCAATTGCTAAAATTTGCTTTAGTAAACTTTCACTTAGTCAGGAAGGCAGGAAAGTTTATGGCCATCTGGGTCTCCAATTCTTAGCCAGCTATCTTGAAGACAGTCCCTTGTGTGGTTGAGGGAGGTTGCATAATGAGGATTCTTGTTCTAAAACTGATGACTTCCTTCTGTAGAAGAAATATGTATCTCATTAGGTGTCAATTTGGAGAATGGTATAAAGAAAGAGGACACTTATTCCATTATTTTAGGGATACATGTATCTGACTGAAACTCACTCAAAAGAAAAGTGGTACCAATGTAGCCAAGGAGATGTTGTCTCAGCCGTCTTTTCATGTGTGAAGCCAGAAAATGCTGTCATATAGGGATAGAAAGTGGGCAGTTCCCAAGGTGAGCGACTTCAGCTAATTAAATCCATTTTAAGACCAGAGGTTCCTTTTGTAACCTTAGAACCAGTCCTAAACTGGTCCATTTTCTAACTAGATACCGAGTTGTTTTTCAGAGACAACAGAAAACCATCAGTCATGCAGCTGAAGCACACACAGAGGAGAAATTTTGGCCTCAAACAATGCCTGGAACCAGTGTTTCCACTCTCACAGAGCCAAAGAACTCGGAGATGATCTGCATGTCAGAATGTTCTCAGAAGTGAAGGGTCCAGTGTCCAGGAGGAGCCAGTGCTGAAGCACCTTTATCGTACCTTCCTCTAAAGGGCCAAATTCTCAGCCCTCCAATGCAACCTGCTCGCCAGCACTTCCAAGTAACAGCCCTCCTCCTCTAATTCAGAGATGTTTGACCAAACCCAGATCTGGGACACAGATATGAACTGTGCCTTCTGTCTCCTTGCCAGCAATAACGTTTTTCCTCAAAAGCTGATGCTGTGGCATTGGCTTCTGTGTTCACTGGGCATCAAGCCCTTTGCTTGGTAACACTCTTGCTTGTGTTTTTCACCAAAGTTGGGAAAAGAACTTAGTTTTCTCACACTACCCACCCTGTAAAGTGAGAAATGTTTATTTTTAAAGTGACTGCAGATTAGGAAATGTATTGTCTTACACAAATTTAAAGCCGGTATGGGACACTATGAAGCATCTATGGAGAGGGATAGATTTCTTCACACCTCAATCCTATTTTGATTTAGGGGAAATTAGGTTAAAACTGACAACCAGGGCAGCCTTACAAGAAAAAAGAAGTACATTTCTATGTCAGTCTGTGGTTATATTCATGTAAGCATGACCATTGTCATATTTGTTTTTTTTTAAATTTTATTTTTACTTTATTTTACTTTACAATACTGTATTGGTTGTGCCATACATTGACATGAATCCGCCACGGGTGTGTATGAGCTCCCACTTCTGAATCCCCCTTCCACCTCCCACCCCATATCTTCTCTCTGGATCATCCCCGTGCACCACCCCCAAGCATCCTGTATCCTGTATCAAACATAGACTGGCGCTTCGTTTCTACATGATAGTATCCATGTTTCAATGCCATTCTCCCAAATCATCCCACCCTCTCCCTCTCCCTCAGAGGCCAAAAGTCGGTTCTATACCTCTGTGTCTCTTTTGTTGTCTCACATACAGTGTCATCATTACCATCTTTCTAAATTCCATATATACGTGTCAGTATACTGTATTGGTGTTTTTCTTTCTGGCTTACTCCACTCTGTATAATCGGCTCCAGTTTCATCCATCTCATTAGAACGGAGTCAAATGTATTCTTTTTAAGGGCTGAGTAATACTCCATTGTGTATATGTACCACTGCTTTCTTATCCATTCATCTGCTGATGGACATCTAGGTTGTTTCCATGTCCTGGCTATTATAAACAATGCTGCGATGAACATTGGGGTACATGTGTCTTTTTCAATTCTGGTTTCCTCAGTGTGTATGCCCAGCAGGGGGATTGCTGGGTCATAAGGCAGTTTATTTGCAATTTTTAAAGGAATCTCCACATTGTTTTCCATGGTGGCTGTACTAGTTTGCATTCCCACCAACAGTATAAGAGGGTTCCCTTTTTCCACATCCTCTCCAGCATTTATTGCTTATAGACTTTTGGATCGCAGCCATTCTGACTGGTGTGAAATGGTACCTCATTGTGGTTTTGATTTGCATTTCTCTGATAATGAGTGATGTTGAGCATCTTTTCATGCGTTTGTTAGCCATCCATATGTCTTCTTTGGAGAAATGCCTATTTAGTTCTTTGGCCCATTTTTTTGATTGGGTCATTTATTTTTCTGGAATTGAGCTGCATAAGTTGCTTGTATATTTTTGAGATTAGTTGTTTGTCAGTTGCTTCATTTGCTATTGTTTTCTTCCATTCAGAAGGCTGTCTTTTCACCTTGCTTATAGTGTCCTTTGTTGTGCAGAAGCTTTTAATTAGATCCCATTTGTTTATTTTTGCTTTTATTTCCAGTATTCTGGGAGGTGGATCATAGAGGATCCTGCTGTGATTTATGTCGGAGAGTGTTTTGCCTATGTTTTCCTCTAGGAGTTTTATAGTTTCTGGTCTTATGTTTAGATCTTTAATCCATTTTGAGAAAGAATGGAACTGGAGGAATCAACTTGCCTGACTTCAGGCTCTACTACAAAGCCACAGTCATCAAGACAGTATGGTACTGGCACAAAGACAGAAATATAGATCAATGGAACAAAATAGAAAGCCCAGAGATAAATCCACACACCTATGGACACCTTATCTTCAACAAAGGAGGCAAGAATATACAATGGAGTAAAGACAATCTCTTTAACAAGTGGTACTGGGAAACCTGGTCAGCCACTTGTAAAAGAATGAAACTAGACCTCTTTCTAACACCACACATACTTTGTTTTGATGAGAAATGTTTTCAGTTGATTGTATGTGTAAACTCCCACCGCTCTCCACCACCACAGAAGTCACTTCATGCTCTTTGTGTTTCTACCATTTTTACTGCACTGTGTATTAACCTATGAAACTTCTCTAATTCTTTCCCCCATCCCCATGGGATGGCAGAACAATTTGGATAAAGCATATTAGGAGGAAAGAAGTAAGAAATAGCTTCCTTGTTCCAGGAATGTGCTCTGTGTTTTCCAGATGTTAAATGAGGTAACTGCCACAAACAATGGTTCTCAAACCTAAAGATGGATCATGTGGGTTATTATTTTTAACCTTATTCTTGGTATGGAAATTTGAGATCTGCTGACTTAGCTACAAGAACTCTGTTTTCTAGTTAGGTGAACTTTCATTGAATTGAATACATGTTTGCTACTTACTATGTTTGTGGCATTGACGAGTGTATTAAATGTTTAAAGGTTAGTCTCTTCTTTAGAAAATGAGTATATTAATAACAGTATTAAGAACCAGTTCAGTTTGGTTCAGTCACTCAGTCGTGTCCGACTCTTTGTGACCCCATGAATCGCAGCACGCCAGGCCTCCCTGTCTATCACCAACTCCTGGAGTTTACCCAAACTCATGTCCATGGAGTTGGTGATGCCATCCAGCTACCTCATCCTCTAAATGAGATTAAATTGTCTATTGAGGGCTTAGCAGAATTCCTGAAACACTGTTAGCAATCCATTAATGTGTTATCATTACCCAAGTCAGAAGACCTGGATTATTCTTGTAAGTAGTGTGTTACTTTGGACAATTTATATAATTTCTTTGTCCCACTAATCATCTGCAAAGTACATTTATGTTTTTCTGTTTTTTAAAAAATTGTGATGTGTTTTTATATCTCTTAATCTTCAAATGGGCTTCCCTAGTGGCTCAGATTTAAAGCATCTGTCTACAACACTTTATATGGCATAATTTATCATTTGGAGGAGAAACTCTTAACAATGAATTAAAAAGTGGTAGAGGGGGAATTGAACATAAGTTCTCTGATATTCCCTGGTGGCTCAGATGGTAAAGGACTGCCTGCAATGAGGGAGACCCAGGTTCAATCCCTGAGTAGGGAAGATCCCCTGGAGAAGCAAATGGCAACCACTCCAGTATTCTTGCCTGAGAATCCCATAGACAGAGGAGCCTGGTGGGCTACAGTTCATAGGGTTGCAAAGAGTCAGACATGACTGAGAGACTTTCATTCACTCTCTGATAGTAGATTCTCATTCTTTTGTTTCTATATCACATGGTCCTCAAATAAAGAACTTGAACCCAAAGCAATCTATAGATTCAATGCAATCCCTATCAAGCTACCAATGGTATTTTTCACAGAACTGGAAAAAATAATTACACAATTTGTATGGAAATACAAAAAAAACCACGAATAGCCAAAGAAATCTTGAGAAAGAATAGAACTGGAGGAATCAACCTGTCTGACTTCAGACTATACCATAAAGCTACAGTCATCTAGACACTATGGTACTGGCACAAAGACAGAAATATAGATCAGTGGAACAAAATAGAAATCCCAGAGGTAAATCCAAACAACTATGCACACCTTATTTTTGACAAAGGAGGCAAGAATATACAATGGAGAAAAGACAGTCTCTTTAACGAGTGGTGCTGGGAAAACTGGTCAAAGACCTGTAACAGATTGAAAGTAGAACACTTCTAACACCATACACAAAAATAAGCTCAAAGTCAATTAAAGATCTAAACATAAGACCAGAAACTATAAAACTCCTAGAGGAAAACAGGCAAAACCCTCTCTGACATAAATCACAGCAAGATCCTCTATGACCCACCTCTCAGAGTAACGGAAATAAAAGCAAAAATAAACAAATTGGGACCTAATTAAAAGCTTTTGCACAATGAAGGAGACTGTAAGCAAGATGAAAATACAGCCTTCAGAATGAGAGAAAATAATAGCAAATGAAGCAACTGACAATCTCAAAAATATGCAAGCAGCTCATGCAGCTCAATACCAGAAAAATAACCCAATAAAAAATGGGCCAAAGAGCGAAACAGACAGTTATCCAAAGAAGACATACAGATAGCTAACAAACACATGAGAAGATGTTCAACATCACTCATTATCAGAGAAATGCAACTCAAAACCACAGTGAGGTACCATCTCATGCTGGTCAGAATGGCTGCTATCAAAAGGTCTACAAACAATAAATGCTGGAGAGGGTGTGGAGAAAAGGGAACACTCTTACACTGTTGGTGGGAATGCAAACTAGTATAGCCACTATGGAGAACAGTGTGGAGATTCCTTAAAAACTGGAAATAGAACTGCCATATGACCCAGCCATCCTACTGAGGAAAACGGAATTGAAAGAGACATGTGTATCCCCAATGTTCATCGCAGCACTGTTTACAATAGCTAGGACATGGAAGTAACATAGATATCCATCAGCAGACGAATGGATAAGAAAGCTGTGGTACATATACACAATGGAATATTACTCAGCTATTAAAAAGAATGCATTTGAATCAGTTCATATGAGGTGGATGAACCTAGAGCCTATTATACAGAGTGAAGTAAGAAAGAAAAACACCCATACAATATATTAATGCATATATATGTAATTTAGAAAGATGGTAACGATGACCCTATATGCGAGACAGCTAAAGAGACACAGATATAAAGAACAGACTTTTGGACTCTGTTGGAGAAGGTGAGGGTGGGATGATTTGAGGGAATAACACTGAAACATGTATATTACCATATGTGAAACAGATCACCAGTCCAAGTTCAATGCATGAAACAGGGCACTCAAAGCCAGTGAACTGGGACAACTCTGAGGGATGGGATGGGGAGGGAGGTGGGAGGGGGTTTAGGATGGGGGACACATGTACACCCATGGCTGATTCATGTCAATGCATGGCAAGAACCATTACAATATTGTAATTAGCCTTCAATTAAAATAAATTAATTAAAAAATAAAGATACCACTAAAAAAATGAAGAACTACAATAGCAAACTGTGTAAAAATTCAGGAAAATTGAGACCCAATGTGAGGGTCCAAGTGACCTTCAAATATGAACTTAAAGCCCAAATTTCAGCTGCCAATGTGAAGTTGTCTCCCCACAACTTCCATTTCCAGTATCATCACTCCCCCACAGCTAAGATATTCAAAGGAAGAGAGCAGAGGAACCCAGTCACACTGGGAAGGCCAAGAGTGGATTCAAATCTGCTTTCTGAATAGTGTTTTTGAGAGATATGACCTCTCAGTTGCTGCAGGCTGCCTCCTCCCTGTAGAGTCACCAGAAACCTGGGAATAAAATGAGCAGCATTCTACCAAGTTGAAATGTCTTCACTTGAATTTTGGAGGCCACGGGTATGTAAGTAGAGTAAGGTTTTCCCTGTTTCCTCAGATCCTTCTGCATTCAAGTTTTGTTTTTAACATTCTTGGAGGATACCAAGGAAGGGGTGACAGAACCTAGAATTTAAAGAGCGAGCAGGAGTTATAGAACTGCTGGTTAAAAACTGGGATGTCCAAAGCTGATGATGAAAGGTGGGAAGTACCATGTATTCCCAAAGAGTGCCAGCAATTAGGATCAGTCTCCTGCCTGCAGGACTTACCACAAGGTGACAGTGTATAACCAGCAGTTCACTATCTGTCAATCTTGCCCAGGTATCCCAACTCAAACTAAGAAAAGCATGGAAGAGATGGACTAAATGTTAGGAGTGGTTTACTTTTGTTTCCTTCTTAGAGGGTGATGATTTCTTCCCTCCAAAGGCAAGGAATGGGGTTCTCTAGAGCTCCTCATAACTGTTGGGGGTATCCTCCAAACAGGATAGGCTAGCAGTTGTTATTTAAAGAATGCTTAATGTGCGGTAGGACCTGTAAACACAACTTGAATGTCTTCAGAGTAGTATGGAGAGAGAGTTCTTGAAGGACGTACTGTGAAACAAGGAATTCCCTTGTATTATAGGGTGAGTAGAGTTTTTGCTCAACCTGAGATACTTTTGAAAGTAAAAGGGGATACCATAATTATCCCCAGACAACAGTTGTAAAATATGTCAACCAGAATGTCTGATTATCTAAATTTACTTTAATATACTTCATCACAGAGAATGTGATATATGCATGCTAATTAGTTTTAATCTACCAATCCTATGGGTTATTAGTTAGTATCTGAAGACCTCTAATTGGACATGCACACTCCCAAAGTAGTTGGTTAACGTTTGAATGACTGACTGATCAGGAACCCACTCTCAAAAGGCACATTGGCTTCACTCATCTTTGTGACTTAGTATAATGAATATTAGAAAAGTTTCATTATTGGATTCAGTGGTGCTCAAGATGTGTGGATAGACCAGTAATAGTGTACAGCCAGTTTTCTCCCTTCTATGAATAAGGTATAACTATTCATGGAATTCAAAAGCCTTCACTATTTGGAATGGCTCCCTAGGTTTAGGATTCCAAGGAAATTGAGAGACTGTTTTCAATTTCATAATGGAAGATTTTGTTACTTGACCCTGACCAAAAGGCTAACTGAATATCCCTGCATCTGCATGGTTGGACAGAAAGCTAGAATTTGATTGGACCTACAGTACAAGTTGTAAGACTGTTTTACTGCCTTCCATAACATTTGCCTGTATGAGTAGCAAATTTACTGTAGTATACCACGTGGTACCAAGATTGAGGGGAAGGACCCATTCAGTCTTTACTCACCTCTAATCATAGGACACTATAGATATCCCCTATGAAGATCCAAACTGGCTTAGGCCAGTGTGTGATACTTGTCATTTTCAGCTTCCTCCCCTCTATGGAAAAGAAAGGATGCTTGACATAAGTACTCTGGATCTGGGGTATGCTTGAACTTGTGACAGATGCTCACTGGGGCCTGGAGATTTCTAACACAAGGAGGCCAATGGATTAACATATGCTTCCTGAAATAACTGTGTTACAGTGCAGCTAGGAAGTGGACGGGGGTGGGGGAAGCAATTACTAAGAGGTCCAATTATCCAAGATCCTTGGATAGTGTGAAAGAGGATTCCAAATGAAGGAACCCAGAGATGACAGGAGTGACAGGAGCTCTGGGCTGTGGACTAGGCAAGGGGTTGGGCACTGCATCACTGGAAAGTCCATGGGAGACACCACTGTCATTTCTAAAAGGAGTTTGCTTGATACAGAGGGCCAGAAGTTTTACATGCGAAGTTTTACATCATTCCAAGGAAACCATGCACAATGATTATGCGGTGACCACTGCATTGGCAGAGGCTTTCAGCCTTAGCTGGCAGAACCAGAACAAGGCATTGGGGGAACCCCTTTCTAATACTGAAAGTAGTCTCCTGGTGGGCTTCCCAGGTAGCGATAGTGGTAAAGAACTCACCTGCCATCTCTTGTGCAGGAGACACAAGAGATGCGGGTTTGATCCCTGGGTCAGGAAGATGTCCTGGAGGAGGGCATGGCAACCCACTCAAGTATTCTTGCCTGGAGAATCCCATGGACAGAGAAACTTGGAGTGCTATGGTCCATAGGCAAAGAGTCGGCCATGACTGAAGCAACTTGGTACCCTTTGCAGTCTCCCTAACAACTCTGTTTCCTATCCCTCTTCCCTGTCCCCATAGCATAGGTCCTAGACGAGAAAGAGAGAATATAGTTCTCAGAGCTTCTTTCTTCCTCCTCACTCCAAACTCTCAGAAGTAGGGAAATGGATATTTTACTAAAGATTTTGTAGGCTAACCAGTGGTTTCATGATGTCCCAAGAGAAGGAATTAATGAAATTCCAACAGTTTATCTCTGTTCTTTCTCCAAATTCTTCCCTCATTTGTCCTAGAAAAACTCCCCTAGTTTTCCTTTTATGCATGGTTTAAATTAGTAGCTTCAGTGAGACTGCTACCATCAATTAGGGGAAATCAGTGGAAGTGTTCTTAGACTGTTTCCATAGAGGGAAAGTACCACTGGTTTTGATGAGCTGGACCCAGGGAAGATAAATGTCCTACAATAAGTAGCAAAGTCCCACACTACAAAGAATTGCACCATGTCTTCCATGATTCTTGAATGTCCTGCTGGACATACATGTACATGAGAAGCTCTAATTATCTGAGACTAGACCTTACCGTAATGTGTGTGAGTATGTATGTACGTATGCTGTAAGGCATGATTTTAATATACACGAGGTCTTTCAGGAATGCAACTACTATGCAAATCAAAAGAACTTGGTGGCTTAGTTTTAAAATTTTCTAAGAGAGTGTTTGTCATTTCCGATAATCACATCACTAACAGCTATACTGCTTATGGCATTTGAGAGGCCAATGAAACCTACCAATATCAATCTGCATTGACAGCTATTGCAATCTGGTGATTCCAACATCGGCAATAAGCATCTAACAACCTCCTTAAGTGTTACGGTGTAGTCAAGGCTAAGCAGTTACACTAAATACTATTCAGATATTATTGTCTTTTCCTAATTAGGCTTCCCAGGTTTAACAAATAAAAATATAGGAAGCCAAGTTAAATTTAAATTTCAGATAAGCTACAAATAAATTTTTTTGGAGACGGCAATGGCACCCCACTCCAGTACTCTTGCCTGAAAAATCCCACGGACAGAGGAGCCTGGTGGGCTGCAGTCCATGGGGTCGCTAAGAGTCGGACACGAGTGAGCAAATTCACTTTCACTTTTCACTTTCATGCATTGGAGAAGGAAATGGCAACCCACTCCAGTGTTCTTGCCTGGAGAATCCCAGGGACAGCAGAGCCTGGAGGGCTGCTGTCTAAGGGGTCGCACAGAGTCGGATACGACTGAAGCGACTTAGCAGCAGCAGCACAAATAAATTTTTAGTGTTAAGTATGTGCTAGATATTGTCACTCTGGCAATCCTATTTATAGTACATTTAGGAAATTGTATTGAATTGCTTAAAATGTGTGTGACTAGGAAATATTATTCTAATAATTTAATTTTTGAAGGTTAAAGGGATGCTATCTAATATTAACATAAGAAGGGATCAATGGAGCTAGATAGAAGTTAAAACTACTGGTTTAGTGCAAAACAGATATAGCAAAGGAGGAGCTGCCTGTCTACAACATGCTTCTGGGGCAGAGTCTCTGTCCCCAACTTGACCCACTAAAATAGTTAAATAAATGCTCTCTCTCTCTCAAAAAAAAAAAAAAATCTTACAGAGAATTGTGCTGCCCCTCAGCCAGGAAAGAGGCCACTGACCAACTGACCAACTGACCAACTGCTCTGGATTGTCTCTGCTTTGTTTCCATCTTATAAATTGTTTCTCATTAGTTATCTATGTTATATACAGTATCAACAGTGTATATGTATAGCACTAATGCTCTGTGGCTAAATGGGAAGGAAGTTGAAAAATGGGGGATATATACATACATATGTATGGTTGATTCATTTTGCTGTACAGTAGAAGGTAACACAACATTGTAAAGTAACTATACTGCAATAAAAATTAAATAAAAATAATTGTGCTGCTGATAAATAGGTTTTGTTCATTTTGATTTATATTTTAAAATCTAGATTTAATCAAAGTACCTGTTCTCACTATGGGGAGGAGGTGCTATACAGCACTGATGCCTAAAACACCTAAAACATTGTACCAATATTTTCTGTCTTCAGACCTCCTACTCATTTTATAATACTTCTCAGACACTAAGATAAATTTTCTGTGTCTTTTGAAATAGACATATAGCTTTAATTTCTGCAACTTTAATATTTAATTAAAATATCGCTACCAAAATGGGTAGAATAATATTTTAAGATGGTATACTCTATTGAAAAACAAAGACTGAATTATGGTTTTATGATTAGATTCAGGGAAAATCTGAAGACCATAAGTATCAGAATGCCTCTAGCCAAGCTGTATAAGGTTCAGGATAAATCACTAGGAAATGTACAAAGGGCAGAGATATTTTATGATTTAAAAAACTGCAGAAGAATAAATAGGTAAAAATGAAATAATAATCATTAAGAGGAGGAAAGGCTTATCTGGTTTATCCTGATAAAATTACAGTTACTGGAGCCAGGATGATCTTCCAGCTTTGCCATCAGAACATATTATTCCCTGCTTAAAACTCCTGAGGGAATTTGCATTGAACTCAAAGTTCAGAATTCTCTCCAAGCTCCTGCCTGACCCATTTCCTGATTCTTTCTCCAGCTTAACTTCACACATCTGCTTCAGCTTCACTGGACTCTGTTCACTCAGGTCTTTTTCCTTAGGCTCCTGCCATAAGGTCTCAAAAGAGGCTGTTCTCTCTGTCTGAAATCTCTATACCATTCATCCTTCGTCTGCATCAACTGTCATTCAGGTCTCAGTCCAAATATATTTCCCTAGACTTGCTTTAGGGGCCCTCACTACATGCTTCATAAGGAGGGGTGTTTGGGGGAAAATGGATGCATGTATATGAATGGCTGAGTCCCTTTGCTGTTCACTTGAAACTATCACAACATTGTCAATTGGCTACACTCCAATATAAAATGAAGTTTTAAAAAGCCCATTTAATCCATTCAATATTGTTTAATTAATGCATATCATTAGTTATAGGATTCAGCTTAAATCTGTGTACGATGTTTCTCATTTTCAGCCTCCTCCCCACTATGGGAAAGAAGAGAATGCTTGATGTAAGTCTCCTGCACTGGCTTGGACCCTAAACCCTTGAATATCTATATTCCCTACAAGACTACAGGAGGCTTCCTTTATGGCTCAGCAGGTAAAGAATCCTCCTGCAATGCGAGAGACACAAGAGACATGGATTTGATCTCTGGGTCAGGAAGATCCCCTGGAGGAGGAAACAGCAATCTGCTCCAGTATTCCTGCCTCAGAAATCCCATAGAGAGAAGAGCCTGGCTGGCTACAGTCCAAAGGATCAAAAAGAGTTGAACATGACTGATTGACTAAGCACACAGAAGACTACAAGCTCTGTTAAGTCTGGGGTCCTGTCTATAACCATCATCTACTGACTGATAAAATAGGTGCTTAATATGTGACTTTTGATTATAGTAAGTAATGTTGTTAAATGTCATCTTTAAGATTAAATAAAAATATATATTCCTCATATAGTTTAGAAATATAGGAATTATGTTTCTTTAGTTTTCTTGGCATTGCAGTGGCAAACTCAGGTGTATATTAAAAAAAGACTGCTTCATTTACTTAATATGAGTTCAGAACATATCACATGTGCACAGTCCTAGACAGTGGGGATACAGAGGTGGAAAAAGTTGGCAGGCATTTATCCAGCTATAAAGGAAATTTGAGCAGAAAGCAAAGAGAGACTAACATATTTTGTTATTTAACTGGAATGCTGATGAGCTTCATGTGGTAAAGATTAGGTGCTAAGGGGACTATGATAGATGACCTTGCCGTAGAAGACCCAATGTTTTTGTCTCCTTGTAATTCATATACAGGACTTCCCTGGTGGCTCAGAGGTTAAAGTGTCTGCCTGCAATGTGGGATACCCCTTGTTTGATCCCTGAGTCAGGAAGATCCCCAGAGAAGGAAATAGCAATCCACTCTGATACTCTTGCCTGGAAAAAGGCTACAGTCCATGGGGTCTCAAAGGTGACATTTAACAATTTATATATGTTAAAACCTAAAGCCCTAGGTTATGGTGTTGGAAGTGGGTCTTTGGGAAGTGATTAGGTCATGAAGGCAGGGGCCTCTTGAATGTGATTAGTGCTGTTACAAAAAGAGACCTGATGGAGCTCCCTAGCCTCTTCCACTATGTGAGGTTACAGTGAAGTGGGCTCTCACTTGGCACTGAACTGGCAACTTGATCTCAGACTTCCCAGCCTCCATAACTATGAGAAGTATGTTTCTGTGGTTTATAAGCTACCTAGTCTATGGTGTTTTGTTACAGCAGCCCAAATGGAATAAAACAGGAGTCCTTGCCAAGCTGAGAGTGTCCAAAGAAGTGACATTTAACCTGAGGTTTGAAAGAGTAGGCTTCCCTGGTGACTCAGATGATACTTTACTTGCAATGTGGAAGACCCAGGTTTGATCCCTGGGTCAGGAAGATGCCCTGCAGAAGGGAATGGTAACCACTTCAGTATTCTTGCCTGGAGAATTCCAAGGATAGAGGAGCTTGGCAGGCTACAGTCTATGGGGACACTGCTGAGCACCTAACACTTTCACTTTCACTTTGAAAGGGTGTTGTGGCAGTGTTGGGTGAAGTGCCTTAGAGGAAGAGGAAATCTGTATGAGGAGATTTTTAGAGGAGAAAAAGGACGGCCTTGCTGGAGGTAGAACATGAGTATCAGCTGATTAACAAGCTCCCCAGGGATTTTAATGTGGACCCAGGCATGCAAATCATTGGGCTGGAGCTTTTCTATTCAAAATGTGGTCCTGGTCCCTGCCACATCAGCATCACCAGAAGTTTATTGGGCCTTAAGTCTCAATCAAAATCTGTGTATCAAAATCTCCAGGTTACATATAGAGGTTACAGTTTGAGAAGCACTGCATCAGAAGAACTTAGAAAGAGAAAAAGCCAACATGTACTAAGGGTGGTGTGTGTGTGTACACTTTGTTGCTTAGTCGTGTTTGACTCTTTTGCAACCCCATGGACTGTACCAGGCTCCTCTGTCCATGAGATTCTCCAGCAAAGAATATTGGAGCAGGTTGCCATTTCCTACTCCAGGGGATCTTCCTGGCCTAGGGATTGAACCCGCATCCCTTGCATGGGCAGGCAAGTTCTTTACCACTAAACCACCTGGGAAGCCCACTAAGGGCAGTGCTCAGAGAATAAGGGCAAGAGTGATTGGATGAGGCTGTTGGAGCAAGCAGAGCTCAGATCATGTAGAGCTAAGAGCAATGTCTTCCAAGAGCAGACGATATAGCTCAGTGAGTGTAAGAGGCAACTTCATGGAGTTTAGAAACAAAATGTGAGCATCTATCTATCTGTTTATATTATATCTATCTATCCATCCACAACTATCTATAATCGAGTATCTATTTAAAATCTATTATTTTTCTTCATATATATTAACCTCAAAAGGTAAGAAAATAGTAATATCATTTTGTTTTGGCTGCACTGTGCAGCATGCGGTATCTGAAGATCCCGCACCAGAGTTTGAACCCACACCCCCTAGAGCGGAAGTGCAGGGTCTTAACCACGGTACCGCCATGAAAGCCCCTACCATGTTTTTGACGACTGTTTCATAAACTAGGACACTATCAGTTTTAGTAAGGTGGAGTAAGAGAAGCTACATGTTCTACGTGAAAACCTCACACGACAAAGAAATTTCTTTTTCTTTCTTTCTCCATGGTAAATACATGTTATTAAACATTTGTCCAAACCCATAGCAGGCATATCAAGAGGTAACTAATGTAAGCTACGGACTTTGGGGAACTGGGAGATGTCACTGTAGATTCATCAGTTGTAACAAACGCACCGCCTCTGGTGGGAAAGCCTGCTACTGAGGAGGCTATGCATGTGTCGGGGCAGAAGGTATATGAGAAATCTATGTACCTTCCTCTCAGTTTTTTTTTTTTTTGCTTGTTTACTTTTTCACATTTTTATTGGAGTATAGTTGATTGGCAATGTTGTGTTAGTGTCAGGTGAACAGCAGAGTGAATCAGGTATACATATGCATATATCCACTCTTTTTTAGATTATTTTCCCATATAGGCCATTACAGAGTATTGCACTCCCTGTGCTATACAGCAGATTCTTATTAGTTATCTATTTTATATACAGTAGTGTGTATATGTCAGTCCCAGTCTCCCAATTTATCCCTTCTTACCTTCCTCTCAGTTTTGCTGTGAACCTAAAGCTGCTCCCAAAATGAAGTTTATTAAAATATAACAAAATATAGTATTTAATATGTGAATTACACCATCCTTCCTCAGTCCAGCACCAAGTGTTCCCATGTTGTGTATTGTATGTGTTATTTGGATGTGAGTGCCCCCAAGGCAGAGATAACAGAAGCAATCTCACTTGTTTGTTGGCTTTTAGAAAACTTCACTTTGATGTATGCCATGTGTACTCAGATAAATGAATTTAAAGATATATCTCCTGGTTTTATTTAGACTAGCTACCTCAAAACTGGATATCCACAAGGTGTGAATAAAAGGTTAGGAAACCTTTTCTCCTTCTGCACAAGAACTTGCCCTTTTGTTAGCTTTTCAGCTCCTTGTTTAGAGTTCTGTTAAAGGTAGTGAATCAAATAGGTTGCTAGGCAACATCACTCACTGGTAAAAATGACTAAGTAAAAGGCTACAACTGGACCAGGGGAACTGTAAGTTCCTAACAGATCAGGAAGTAACAGTTAGAACTGGACATGGAGCAACAGACTGGTTCCAAATAGGAAAACAAGTACGTCAAGGCTGTATATTGTCACCCTGCTTATTTAACTTATATGCAGAGTACATCATGAGAAATGCTGGGCTGGAAGAAACACAAGCTGGAATCAAGATTGCTGGGAGAAATATCAATCACCTCAGATATGCAGATGACACCACCTTTATGGCAGAAAGTGAAGAGGAACTAAAGAGCCTCTTGATGAAAGTGAAAGACAAGAGTGAAAAAGTTGGCTTAAAGCTCAACATTCAGAAAATGAAGATCACGGCATCTGGTCCCATCACCTCATGGGAAATAGATGGGGAAACAGTGGAAACAGTGTCAGACTTTTTGGGCTCCAAAATCACTGCAGATGGTGACTACACCCATGAAATTAAAAGATGCTTACTCCTTGGAAGAAAAGTTATGACCAACCTAGATAGCATATTCAAAAGCAGAGACATTACTTTGCCAGCGAAGGTCCGTCTAGTCAAGGTTATGGTTTTTCCAGTAGTCATGTATGGATGTGAGAGTTGGACTGTGAAGAAGGCTGAGCACTGAAGAACTGATGCTTTTGAACTGTGGTGTTGGAGAAGACTCTTGAGAGTGCCTTGAACTGTAAGGAGATCCAACCAGTCCATTCTTAAGGAGATCAGCCCTGGGATTTCTTTGGAAGGAATGATGCTAAAGCTGAAACTCCAGTACTTTGGCCACCTCATGAGAAGAGTTGACTCACTGGAAAAGACTCTGATGCTGGGAGGGGTTGGGGGCAAGAGAAGAAGGGTACGACAGAGGATGAGAGGGCTGGATGGCATCACTGACTTGATGGACGCGAGTCTGAGTGAACTCTGGGAGTTGGTGATGGACAGGGAGCCCTGGCATGCTGCAATTCATGGGGTCGCAAAGAGTCAGACACGACTGAGAGACTGAACTGAACTGAATGGGCACATCATAGCTTTTGGGTGAGAGTGGTGATCCTAGAGCTGATTATGTCCCTATTAGAACCCCAGAAGCTATGCCTATGGAGTTGCTTCAAGAGATACTGTTTACCAGGGTAGATCCTGAAACAAGCCAATATGGATTGATAACCTTGAACCTGAGCTGTCATAAAGGAAGGGCAGAGTTCACTCCCTGGACAATGGCAAGAAGTGTTGAAGGACTCTGGCAGAAGAGGAATGCTTAGCTCTGACTTCTGGTTGGCTGTATTCCTAGTCTATATTCTTCTGAACAAATCTAAAGCCAAGTGTGACCTATAGTAGTTCAAGAATATGAATATTCAGTAGAGCCTTAAGTCCCTCTAGTAGGCATTGCAATAGCCTCAAAGGATTCCTGCAAAAAACTTGCTGTTTAGAAATAATACTAATAATACAAACACAGCAAACAAGAAGAAAATGTCAGCATCAATACTTCTTTGACTCCGAGTACAAACTCTTCATCAGTCACATTGCAAGATTAAAACCAGTGACACCCTAGCCAGATCTAGTAGGTCTAGTAAGCAGTAAGTGAAAAAAATTGGAATTATCAAGAAAACTCTTTTAAATAGGAATATAAATCCACTGTTACTAATGATGTATGTTTTCAGGTACATGGTTATATATCAAGTGTCTACTGTGCATTCACCTATTCTGAGATGTAAGAGTATATATTATGCCATGAATCATAGCTAGCTGGATGAAGCTATTGCAGTTAGCAAATGTTGAAGAACTAAGGTTCTGAAATTCTATTAAAAATATTTTTTAACTGATGGTAAAAAGAGTTTCAATGCCATTAGTAAATAAAAACAAAGTTTAAAATATTTTTCTTTCATATCCTTTTTAAAACTTCCATTTTTGTGTATATTTAAAATAAATAATACCTTATTCAGTAAAACTTGCTTATGTATACTACAGATATATGCTGAATTTTTTTCCACTTTGGACCTGGAGAAAAGTATTTGGAGATCACTGCTGGGAAGTAATGATTCTTGATTCTGATTAGCACTGGAGTCAACCTTTCAAACCTTTCAGAATGCTTGAGCTCCTTACCACACATACAGTGTTAGAATTTCTGAGAACGAAGCCCAAGGATTAATACTTCGGAAAGCTCAACAGGTAATTCTGAGGTAGAACAGTTACCTACCCTCCAGAGTCCATCCCCAACCAGGGACCTTCCTTCAGCACGTGTTGTGTGGGTCCATAGATTGAGTTTTTGGTTGAGAAACAAAGGAAAGCTTTGATCAGAGAATGGAGTGGTCACAGCTGGAACTCTAGGGTCCAAGCTCTCGCGCACAAAAACACAATCAGGGCCGCCTTACAGGGATCTGGTGCGCGGAGAGCGGGTGGAGTTTTCGCAGGTCGTAGAGGCGCACCTGTGCTGCTCACGCAGTCTCCTGCTCACCACTCGGAATCACAGCGCCCGCAGCCTGCTCACGGCGCGTCCCCACCGCTGCCTTCAATTGCTGCGCCTGCACGTGGCCCTCGTAGCCACAGTATTGGCTGAGGTCTTGCCGTTGGCAGTAGGAACTCTGGTGTGAGGGGCCAGATACAAGCCGTCAGCACGCGGTCCGGGAGCAAGCTCAGAGACACTAAGTACAAAGGAAAAAAAGGTTAGATTTTATTTTATTACCTAGATTCTATTTCTCCTTCCCAGGAACTGTTAATGAGCTTAACCGGGGACAGGGCCACGCCAAGTGGTCACAATCTAGAGACAAGGGGTTTCTCAGAATATCTCCGTTCTCAACCTACCTGCAGCAAGATTACCCGGGAGAGGGGACTTACTGAATCAGAATCTTTGGACTATGTTGTCGTTGTTATTTTGTTGCTAAATCATGTCTAGACTATTTTGCGACTGCATGGGCTATAGCCTGCCAGGCTCCTCTCTTCATGGGATTTCCCAGGCAAGAATACTGGAGTGGGTTGCCGTGCCCTCCTCCAAGGGATCTTCCTCACTCAGGGATTGAACCATCAGCTCCTACATTGGCAGACCAGTTCTTTACCACTGAGTCACCAGGGAAACCTGGGACTATGTAGATGCTCTATATTGGGTACTATTCTATATTAAACTCTCAAATACTTTTAATGCGGAAGTCACTCCCATTTTATAAAAGAGAATACCGAGGGTTAGAGAGGATAAGGGACCTTCAGGATAAGAGTCACAGAAGTGTGCAAGGAAATCTGAATTGTTAATGAACTCTATGGGCTTCCCTGGTGGCTTAGATGGTAAAGAATCTGCCTGCAGTGTGGGAGACCTGGGATCTATCCCTGGGTTGGGAATGTCCCCTGGAGGAGGGCATGGAAACCCACTCCAGTATTCTTGTCTGGAGAGTCCCCATGGACAGAGGAGCCTGGTGAGCTATTGGGGCCGCAAAGAGTCAGACATGACTGAGTGACACACACACACAGCAAGCTCTGCAGAGTAGTCTTATACATGCCGAAGTCTGAGAAGCACCAGAACAGAGCAGAGAAAGTTCCCTCCCAGCGTTGGTCATCTCCATATTAAGAAATTCCAAAGCAGTCACCAGAAGCGATTATGCCAGAGAAAAATTAACTTTCTGCCCTTAAACATGCACAGCAATAATAGGAGTTCATCAGTATGAAATATACTCACATTAAAAATGCTCTGGGTTAGCATTTATATTATTTTGATAATTCCTTTATTATAATATAGTGGTCGTTCACTGGAAAAGCTTGGAACAATAGCTGTCCTCTTTCACATTATGCATACGAGCAGAATAAATATAAGTTAATTTTAAAAATTTGAGTATAATCAAGGTTGACAAAAGCTAATTAAGTAGGACATATGCAGAAAGGCTCTTAATTAGCCTTTAAAAATTGCCACTTATCTTGTTACTTCATCTCTCAGGAAGAAAGGAGCCAGAAAAAAAAATGGCAAAGCATATGTGTGTGGAAGAGGGCTAAGACTCAGACCAGCTGGACACAAAGGCAGTTGTTAAAAACATAGGAGAGTGGCTAAGGCAGAATGACTCTGACCTTGTGTGTTCAAGAGTTGTTATCTAACTAAATAGAGGGGAAATTTAATAATAATTCTCCCTGCAGGGATTGGCTAAATTCATATCATCATATTGGGAAATGATCAGTTAGAAGAGAAATAAAGTGAAGCAGGTGGTTTCTGGCCATCACCCCAAGAACCATGTGTACTTTACAAAATGTGCATGAGTGTATGTGTGCAGACAGAGATATGAAATGTTTATGTTTCATGCATGCTAAATTCAATTATCCTGCAGATGTTAGCATTTTTGGACTTTTGGATGAGTAAAGGTAGCAAATTTGTGGTCTACTGCATGGCATAGGGCAGCAGATAAATTTAATTGACCTCACAGTATCAGTGCATTTTTGTTGCTGTTGTTTAGTTTAGTCAAGGCTATGGTTTTTCCTGTGGTCATGTATGGATGTGAGAGTTGGACTGTGAAGAAGGCTGAGTGCCAAAGAATTGATGCTTTTGAGCTGTGGTGTTGGAGAAGACTCTTGAGAGTCCCTTGGACTGCAAGGAGATCCAACTAGTCTATTCTGAAGGAGATCAGCCCTGGCATTTCTTTGGAGGGAATGATGCTGAAGCTGAAACTCCAGTACTTTGGCCAACTCATGTGAAGAGTTGACTCACTGGAAAAGACTCTGATGCTGAGAGGGATTGAGGGCAGGAGGAGAAGGGGATGACAGAGGATGAGACGGCTGGATGGCATCACTGACTTGATGGATGTGAGTCTGAGTGAACTCCGGGAGTTGGTGATGGACAGGGAGGCCTGGTGTGCAAAGGGGTCGCAAAGAGTCAGACACGACTGAATGACTGGGGTCGCAAAGAGTCGGACACGACTGAGCGACTGAACTGAACTGTTGTTTAGTTGCTAGGTTGTTTCCGAATCTTTTGTGACCCCATGGACTGTAGCCTGCTAGGTTCCTTTGTCCATGAGATTTCCCAGACAAGAATACTGGAGTGGATTGCCATATTCTTCTCCAAGGGACCTTCCTTTTGCAGGGATTGAACCTGTGCCTCCTGTATATGCAGTCAGATTCTTTACCACTGAGTCACCAGGAAGGCCCTTATTGGTGAATACAGTGTTTTAATAATTTTGACCACACTATTAACACTAAAGGTGGAGAAATTCCACATAAAATTCCAGAGCTCTGTTTCGCTTTCATTATGGGAAGAGATGGCAACATTTAATCTCTGTTTCTATTTGGCACTCACACTGTCTGGTATGCTCAGGTCTTTACCTGCTTTTAATTTGTGATGTCTCTTCTGGAGGGATACAGTGAAGAAGTGATATGTAGGAGGGAGGAATTTGTTACATCTTTATTCTATGATTGGTACTATTAGCATAGACTTTTATGTATGACGTTAAGATTTTTCTATTCTTTATTTAAACCTGTCAAAACAAGTTTGCCAGATGAAAATACTGAGATTCAGAGAGAATAAGTCCACCAAAGTCATGCAACTTGTGACAGAGGCAGGAGGAAATCAAGATCTGATTTGGCTCTTTCTGCTGTTGTATGATCATGACATAAATGTTAAAATAGCATTAAAATAGTGTTCTCAGACTCCTATGTGTGCACATATTTTCCTTCCTGTTCTGACTTCTATTGGTAGTGAGTTTTGTTTTCAGATATCTTTCTGCTGCATCAGATCTATGAATATCAGAGGAGACATCAACAAATGTTTATTAACAGCTGTACATGAAAGTTGATGAACTAGATTACATATCTTAGATGTGGCCGCAGTTTAAAACAGAATAGAGCCATTAAGAAAAATGCACAAATAACTTCAATACTAAACTCAGTGAGTGTTGTACAAAGAAATTGCTACAGAAGATGAGAGAAGAAAGAAATCTTTTAGTATGTGTGGCATAAACTCCAGTGTAGATTGTATGATCATTGGCTATTACTGTTTATCTTGCTTTCTTCCTATGTTCTCAGGTCTCTGGCTGATATCTCTCTCTCTCTATTATATATATATGTATGTATATTATATATATATAAAATGTGTGTGTGTTAGTCACTCAGTCGTGTCTAACTCTTTGTGACCGCATGGACTCCTCTGTCCATGGGATTCTCCAGGCAAGATTACTGGAGTGGGTTGCCATTCCCTTCTCCAGGGGATCTTCCCAATCCAGGATCTAACTCAGGTCTCCCCACACTGCAGGCAGATTCTTTACCGTCTGAACCACCATGGAAGCCCATGTATATTATATATAGAACTATCTATATGGTATATAGATACATATAGTCAAAATGTACATGTGTATATAGAAATAGATTAAGATATAATTGTTTATACACACCTGAATACATGGAATAGGCCAGGAGAATAGTTTAGAACTCATCATAGAATCACACAAGTCAGAGTCTAGATCCTTGATTTTAGTAAATGTCAGATGCTAGTATGATAAATATTAAGAGATGGTATAGTATAGTGGTCAAGGGCCACACCGCTGCTGCTGCTAAGTCACTTCAGTCATGTCCAACTCTGTGTGACCCTACAGACGGAAGTTCACCAGGCTCCTCCATCCCTGGGATTCTCCAGGCACAAAACTGGAGTGGGTTGTCATTTCCTTCTCCAATGCCTGAAAGTGAAAAGTGAAAGTGAAGTCGCTCACTTGTATCCAACTCTTAGTGACCCCATGGACTGCAGCCTACCAGGCTTCTCCATCCATTAGATTTTCCAGGCAAGAGTACTAGAGTGGGGTGCCATTGCCTTCTCCACTCTCTGGGCTTAAGTCCCAGCTATGCTATTTATTAGTTGTATAAACTTGAGCAAGTTATTTGATCTCTCAGTGCTTTAGTTTGCTGATTTATAAAATGGGGATAAGAAGAGTGTACCTGCCTTCTGTGCTTCTGGTGAGAATTAACATGAGCTAATACACATAGAATAGTGTCTTTCTCAAGATAAGAATGATTTTAGAGTTAGCTATTATTACTACAATGTAATAAAACCATGTTTAATGTTATCCATTTTGGGCATGTCTCTTTACTTAGTAATGTAAGGAATCATCTATTCAGAAGATGCTATTCTTAAGTCATTGCACAGTTCCCTCTCACTTCTGGGTTTGATGTAAGCCCAGCTTGTTTCATGGTTAGCACCACAAGGAAAGTTTTAAGAAAGTGGAAGAAGCAAGAAGAATAGATCTTATGTAGTATTGGTAGTCTGTGATGCATAAGCCTGAGGATAAACCAACCTGCCTGCTGTCTGCTCATTTACTCTGGGATCTAAGGTACCACAGTCAGGAGAAGACCCCAAGTGCGTTTCATGGCTCAATGAGGAGAAGTTATTCTTTCTCCCCAGATTCTTATTTAGTTCACATGCCCAATTTTTTTTTTTGGTAAAGGAATCAGGGCCATATAAATACACAGGTAAGATTTTAAATTTCTTTGTAGATAATTATTTTGTTTCACTTTTATGGGAAAATACAGATCTTGCACTGACAAAAAAATACCTAAGATATTTTTGAAGTTTTATTCATATGTAGTAAATGCTGTTAACATTATAATAGTTCATTAGATTTTAAAAGTTAAATATTAAATCCCTAAATTTACCTTTTAAACTACTTTGATGGTATAAACAATCCAATAACTTTCTTGAGGTAAATTAAACATAACAATAGAATGTAGGAATAGAACAATAGAGCTTCATTTTTAAGTGTATAATTATTTGCATTTAAGATAGAAAAAGTGTTCAAATTGATAAAGTTTACTCCTGTCACTTTGCAGTCAATTGCCTTTGCAACTCCTGGCCTTAGGAAACAACTCATCTATTTTCTAAAATTATAGATTAGTTTTATCTGTTCTAGAATTTCATATAAATGGAATAATATGATATATTTTTATATGCATGGATGCATGTGCTTGTTGATCATTTGTATATCTAATTTTATGTAGTGTCTGTGCAAAGCTTTTGCCCATTTTTAGGTTGGGTTTATTGTCTTCTTATTGGGTTGTAAAAGTTCTCTAAATCTGACACCAATCCTTTATCAAATATTATGTACTGTGAATATTTTCCCAGTTTGTGGCTTGTCTTTTAATTTTATTAATGCTGGATTTTAAAGAACAGAACTTTAATATTTTGATGGAGTCAGGTTGAATCTTTATTTACCTTTTATGACTTACCTCCTAAAGTTACATAGAACTACTTTTGTTTTATTCTGTTAGTAAAAGCAGTTGCAAAGATCTTCCAAGGTTCAGGACTGACTCCATCTCTTGATGGGGGACAGGAAAGTTCTGAAAAGTATGTGGGTTGAGAAGTATTGTTGTACCAATTTTGCAAAATATCTTCCAGTGTCTTTAAAAAATGTGTCAGTTTCATCTAAATAGTCAGATTCATTAGTGCAAAGATATTCATGCTAATCTTGGTGGTGGTGGTGGTGGTTTAGTCACTAAACTGTGTCTGATTCTTGGCGACTCCATGGACTGTAGCCTGCCAGGCTCCTCTATCCATGGAATTCTCCAGGGAAGAATACTGGAGTGGGTTGCCATTTCCTTCTCCAGGGGATCTTCCCAACCTAGGAATCAAACTGGTGTCTCCTGCACTGTAGGCGGAATCTTTACCAACTGAGCTATCAGGGAAGCTCTGTTAAAGCCCTATTAGAAGCTTAGATCATTGCATTAGGCTTTTATTCTTTTTTAATACAAGCGTTTAAAATTCTAAGCGCTTCTAGACATGCATCTCATGAATTCTGATATGCTGTGTTTTTGTTATCACTCAGTTAAAATATTTTCTAATCTTTCTTTTAATTCTTTGACTCAGGGCTATTTAGAGATGTTATGTTTAATTTCCAAACAAGTGAGGATTTTCTACCTTTCTTCTTTCTTTTTTGATTTATTATTGAAGTAAAAGCCATACAACATAAAACCAATCAGTTTTAACTGTACAATTCTCTGACATTTAGTACATTCAGAATTTTGTGGAACCATCACTGCTTCTAGTTCTAAACCATTTTGATCATCCTTAAAGGAAAGGTCTCCTTAAAGCAGCCATTCTAAATTCCCCCCTCTTCCTGGCACCTAGGATCCCCTATTCTTTCCTGTCTCTATGGATTTTCCTGTCCTGGATATTTCATACGAAAATTGAATCATGCAACATGCAACCTCTTATGTCTGGTTTCTTTCACTTAGCACAGTGATTTGTCTGTTCATCCGAGTTGCATCATGCATCAGTACTTCATTTCTTCTCATGGCTGAATAATATTCCACTGTGAGAATATAGTTTTGTTTTTCTGTTCATCAGTTGAAGGATGTATGTTTCTAACTTTTGGCTCTTTGTGGGCAAGTTTTCTTTTCTTTTTTTTTTGAATGTTTGTTTTCAGTTCTTGTGGGCATGTACTTAGCTGTGCTGGGAATGCGACAATTCCATGTTTAACTTTTTGAGGACCCATAAAACTGTTTTCCACAGTGGCTGCACTTTTTGCATTTCTTTTTTTTTTTCTACTTTTACAGTTTAATTTGCAAACAGAATTTTGCATTTCTACTGAGCAGTGTATGCAATGTCTTCACATCTTGCCAACATTTATTTTCTATTTTTTTTGCCTATGGCCATTATAAGATATATATAGTGGATAAGCAGGGATATCTCATTATGATTTTAACTTGCATTTACCTAATGGCTAATGATATTGAGCATCTCTTCATGAGCTTGTTGGCCATTTATTTATCATCTTGGTAAAAATATCTATTCAAGTATTTTGCTCATTTTTAAAATTTTTATTTATTTTATTATTATTATTTTTAAATTTTACTTTATTTTGCTTTACAATACTGTATTGGTTTTGCCATACATAAATTGAGTTTTTGTCTTTTTGTTGTTGAGCTGTAAGAGTCCTTTATATATTCTTGAGACTGAATGCTTATGAGATATATGATTTGTAATTATTTTTCCCCATTATGTGGGTGTTTTTTCACTTTCTTAATAGTGTCTTTGAATGCACAAGAGTTTTAAATTTTGTTGAACTGTAATTCATCATTTTTTTCCTTTGGGTTTTTAGTGTCATATGTAAGAATCCATTGCCAATCTATGTTTATAAAAGATTTACCACATGTTCTTCTTGTTGAAGAAACTATTCTTCCCCTCATTGTATAGTTTTGGCACTCCTGTTGAAAATTAGTTCACCATAGGTGTATGGATTTATTTATAGACTCTCAGTTCTACTCCATTGTTCTATACGTGTATCCTTATGCCAGTGTCTTTCTCTTAATTACTGAAGCTTTGTGGTAAATTTTGAATCCATAAATTTTAGTGCTCTAACTTTATTATTCTTTTTCAAGATTCTTTTTGGCCTTATGGGTCCCTTGAAATCGCATATGAATTTTAGAATCTAATTTTCCATCTGCTTAAAAAGGCTGTTGATATTTCAACGGAGATTGCATTGACTCTGAAGATTGCTTTGGGGAGTATTGCCATCTTAACTATGTCGATTTCCATTCCTTGAATATTGACATCTTTCCATTTATTTAGGTCTTCTTCCAGGTCTTTAAGCAATGTAATAAGCGTTAATCTTTAAGTAATAGTTTCCAGGGTACAAGACTTGCAACTTTTTGGTTAAATTTATTCCAAGTCATTCTAATTGCTTCGATGCTATTGTAAATTGAATTGCTTTCTTGATTATTATTATTTTTGCTAATTATTTGTTACTATAGAAATACAACTGATTTTTACATGTTTATCTATGTCCTGCAACTCCAATGAATCTGCTTATTAACTTTAATTGATTTTTCCAGATTCTTTAAGATTTTCTATATGTAAATTCATGTCATCTGTAATAGAGATAATTTAATTTCCAAATTGGATGTCTTTAATTTCTACTTTTGTTTTGGGGAAAATTGATCTGGTTAAAACTTCCAGTGCAATGTTGAATAGAAATGATGAAAGTGGGAATTCTTCTCTCGTTTCTGATCTTAATTGGGAAAACTTTCTGTCTTCCATCATTAAGTATAACATCACCTGTGTTATTAAAAAAATAAATTTGTAGTTTTGGGGGTGTTTTTATGCACTATTTTAAAGGTATTTAATTCTGCTATGGCCACAAAACATATTTTTTATTGCCTTCTAAATTTATGGAGATCTGTTTTGTGACCTGACTATGGCTATTTGGTGAATTTCTATATGTACTTTAAGACAATATCTGTTCTGAAGATTTTGGCTGTGCATGTGCTCAGTTGTATCTGACTCTTTGCAACCCCCGTGGACTGTAGCCTGCCAGGCTCCTCTGTCCTTGGGATTATCATGGTAAAAATACTGGAGTGAGTTGCCAATTCCTGTTTCAGGGGGTCTTTCCTACCCAGGGTGTGAACCCAAGGCTTCTGCAGCTCCTGCACTGGTGAGCAGATTCTTTATCCCGAGCCACCTGTTCTGTAATTGTCAATGAGGAAAAGTTGATTGATAGTCTTGTTCAAGTCTTTTGTATTTTGCTAATTTTCTACTTGTTTTATCAATTATGAGACAGGAATATTGATATTTTTCAACTGTAGTTAGTGATTTCTTTATTCTTATTTTCAGTTCTGTCAGTTTTAGTCTATGTATTTTAAACCTCTATAATTACACACAGACACATTTAGGATTACTATGTCTTCTTTGGCAAATCAACCCTTTAATCGTGAAACAACACACTTTACCATTGGTCACATTTTGTGTCCTAAAGCCTAATTTGCTGATGTTAATGAAGTCACTCTAATTTTCTCATTACTATGGTAAAATATTATATCAATTATTATTCTTTTACTTTTAAACTGCATCTATGTATTTAAAGTGAGTTTATTATAGATAATATAAAATTGAACATTGCTTATAAGAAATCTTGCCAGACAATCTCTGCTTTAAATGAAATACTTAACCATGTACATTTATTATTTTTTATAATTTTGTTTTATAAATTTGTAAATTTATTTTATAATTTTATTACTTTTTAATATTTGCTCTCTACTTTTTCCTCCTTATTTTCTTTTCTTAACTTCTTTTGGATTAATGACTATTTTTTAGCTTTCCATTTTATCTCAACTGTTGGCTTATTAGCTATATCTCTTCATTCTTTTTTTTTTTTTTACAGGTTACTAAAATTTATAGTATATACCTTTAACTTATCACACTTTGTCTTCAAAGGGCTTCCCAAGTGGTTCAGTGGTAAAGAACTTGCCTGCCAGTGCAGGAGACTTATGAGATGCGGTTCGATCCCTAGGTCAGGAAGATCCCCTGGAGGAGGGCATGGCAACCCACTCCAGTATTCTTGCCTGGAGAATCTCATGGATAGAGCAGCCTGGTGGGCTACAGTCCATAGGGTCTGCAAGGAGTTGGGCATAACTGAAGTGACTTAGCACGCACTCATGCCCTTAGCCTTCAAATAATATTATATCATGTCACATATAATGTAAGAGTCTTACAAAGATAAAATTCCATTTACACTCTCCCATCCTTTGTGTTATTGCTTTGTTACATTTCTATTCTACACATATTATAAATCCCCAAATACCTTGTCATTTTTATTGCTACTAAAGCCAATAATCTAAATAATTAAAAAATGAGAAAAATATATTGCAATATTGTATACAAATATATCAAATCAACATATATACCTTCAGCTTATACAGTGTGGTTTGTCGGTTATATCTCAGTTAAAAAGTGAGAAAAAAATTTTATTTTTACTCACATCTTACCGTATCCAGCATGCTTTTTGCTCTTTGTATTTCTATGTTTCTGTAGGGTATTATTTTCCTACTACCTGAATTCTTCTTGAAGTTCAGAGCTGACAGCGATTTTTTTTTCAGCTTTTGTTTACATGAAAATCAAAGTGGAAATGAAATGAATGGAAGGAATGTTTTTATTTCTCCATTTTTGAGGAATAGTCTCAGGAGATATAGAATGGTTAATGGCCCGTTTTTTTTGTGTGTGTTTTCATCAGTTTAGGCACATTATTGCGTATCTTCTCTCTTGCACATTTTCTGATGAAAAGTCCACTCTTACTCTTATGTTTGCTTCTGCATCTAGTGTGTGACCCATCTGCTGTTTTTTGTCCCCTTCCCACTCTATTGAGGCTTCTGTTGTTGTTTAGTTGCTGATTTATGTCCAGCTCTTTTGCAGCCCCATGGACTCTAGCCCTACAGGCTCCTCTGTCCATGGCATTTTCCAGGCAAGAGAACTGGAGTGGGTAGCTATTTCTTCCTCTAGGAGATCTTTGTGACCCACGGATCAAACTGGCATCTTCTGTGTCTCCTACATTGGCAGGCAGATTCTTTTATCATTGAGCCACCAGGGAAGCCCTTATTGGGGTATAATTGTCAAATAAAAATTACATATACCGTACACACAAAAAATTGTAACTCTGTGACATGATGAAAGTGCTAACTTTATTGTGGTAATCATTTCTCAATATATTTATTAAATCATCACATGTATACCTTAAACTTACATTATGTTATATGTCAATTATCTCTCAATAAAGCTGAAAAAGAGCTAAAGGAAAACAATCCAATATTATTTTAATTACTCTAAATAAATATATAAGACTGCCCTGGTGGCTCAGAGGTTAAAGCGTCTTCCTCCAATGCGGGAGACCCGGTTTGATCCCTGGGTCGGGAAGATCCCCTGGAGAAGGAAATGGCAACCCACTCCAGTATTCTTGCCTGGAGAATCCCATGGACTGAGGGAGCCTGGTGGGCTGCAGTCCACAGGGTCGCAGAGTTTATTTATATATAAATAAATATAAATATATGTAATATATTTAAGATATGCCTGTTTTTCCTTTCTGTTTGCTTTTAAAAGTCTTTTTAATTCTTGATTTTCATCAATTTGATTATAATGTGCCTTGATGTGATTTTCTTTGTTTTTAACCTCCTTATGGTTTATTGAGTTTCTTGGATCTGAGATTTATAGTTTTCATCAAGATTAGAAAAAGGTTTACAATTATTGTATTCATTTATAAATATTTCTTGTGTTCCTCTCTTCTCTTTTTCCCTGGGTCTCTAACTGCATTCATGTTAGATCACTTTTATTGTCCACAGTTCACTGAGGTTTTGTTAATTAAAAAATCAATTTTTCACTTTGCACTTCATTTTGAATAGGTTCTATTTTTAGGTCCTCAAGTTCACTGATCTTTTTTCCTGAAATATCTAATCTGCTGTTAATCACATCCAATGAACTTTTAAAAATAAATTGTATTTTTTATCTTTAGAAGTTCTATTTAGCTTTTAAAAATAACTTCCATTTCTCTTTTTATTATAGTCATGTTTTTCTTTAATTCTCTGAGAATATTTCTAGTAGTTATTTTGATATCTTTGCCTGATAATTTCATCATCTCTGCCATTTTGGGGTCTGTTATTATTTACTGATTTGTCTCCTTGTTATGGGTAACACTTTCCTCTTTTTCATAGCTACAGGCACTTTTGATTGAATTTAGGACATTGCAAATGTTAATAGTGAGTCCTGGATTTTTTTTTTTTTGTTTGTTTGTTTTTAAATCTCAAACTTCATTTTACTAGGAAGTTAAGTGACTGGTAGGTTGCCGTTGTCCTTCCTAGTCTTGTGTTAAAGTGTTTCACGGTAAGTCAGTAGTAGTCCTTACATTAGAGCTGCATTAGAGTTACATTACTTTGCTAACAAGTCATGACCTTCCATGTGCCAAATGTTCAGTAAGGTTTTGTACTCTGGCTGATTAGAACTTTACCATCTCTGATTTGTGTATAAATTCTAGGAATGATTCAGCTGATAGCTTCTAGTTCTTTCGTTGGCCTGACGGCATTTGTACTCAACAGCAGACACAAGGGAATTTCTATGTCGATTTCTGGAGCACTTTCTTTGAAGTGCCCTCCCCACCCCATATTTTACCTTGTCCCAAATATTTCAGCTGTGTCATTTTCCTCAAAGTCCAAACTCTGGCCTATCAATTTACAGTTTAGCATAGCTGCTATGATCTGCTTGAGTTTTTCCTTTGTCATATTCAAAAAGTACTCCCAGGCAGATGGCCAGGGTGATCCTAGGGCTCATCTCCTTTGCCTTCCTTTTCTAAAAGATCTCAGTCCTGTGTTGCCTGTTTCCAAAATTTGAAAACACACGTTTCTTCTTATTTCTGTCACGTTGTCTAGTTCTTTATGGGGGAAGGGTGACACCAGTACCAGTTATTCCAATATAGTTGTTGCTGTTCAGTCACTCAGTTGTGTCTGACTCTTTGAGATCCCATGGACTGCAGCACACTAGGTTTCCCTGTCTTTCACCATCTCCTGGAGCTTGCTCAAACTCAAGTCCATTGAGTCGGTGATCCCATCCAACCATCTGATCCTCTGTTGTCCCCCTGTCTTCCTGCCTTCAACGTTTCCTGGTATCAGGGCTTTTCCAATGAGTTGGCTCTTTGCATCAGGTGGCCAAAGTATCAGAGCTTCAGCTTCAGCATCAATCTTTCCAATGAATATTTAAGGTTGATTTCCTTTAGGATTGGCTGGTTTGATCTCCTTGCAGTCCGAGGGACTCTCAAGAGTCTTCTCCAGCACCACAGTTCAAAAGCAGCAATTCTTTGGAAATCAGCCTTCTTTATTGTCCAACTCTTACATCCATACATGACTACTATAGCATTAAGCTGTTATTCCTTGGAAAATCTGTCAGTAGGTTACAAGGTCCGACCCTAGCCTGAATTTCAAGTATTATGTGCTTTGAAGTAGAAGTGAGGCACGACAGTCATTTTCTATCTTCTTCCAACATCTGCCATCCCCTCTCATCCCAATCATATATTGAACCCCTACTTTGTGTTCAGGGCCAATCACTTTCTTATTTTATTCTTTAAATATTTTTTTGGCCAGTTAAAAAATACAGAAATTTATAGGCCATATTTCTGATCATAATAATGAAATAAAAGTAAACAAAAAGACAAAAAATTTCAACCTTGAAAACTGAGTTAAACATACCTGTGAGTATAGACCATAGACCACAAGAAAAACAATGAGCCCCAGAGTCTTTGGAACCCCTGAGTCTTTCCAAACTCAGGAAAAAATGTATATAATTACAATCATGTTTATTATTAAAGAAGATTAAAAAGAGGAATCCAGGGTCTAAAGAAATTAGAAAACAACAACAATAATAATATAAGATAATATGGGAGGGAGGGAATTTATTATTTATAAATTTATTTATAAATTATAAATAATTATATAATTATAATTATATACAATATATAAACATATGATTATATAAATTGTATTTTATTATATAAATATATGTAATTATATAAATATATAATTGTAAATAAATATTTGTAAATTATTTATAAATGATTTATTATTATTATTAGCTGGCCCACACTGACTCCACTTTGTCAGCTCTGTCTTAGATCCACAGTCCTACCTCCTGAGCATGAGCATTTGTAGCAAATTCATAGATGCTGTTGAGATTCCTGATTGGGACCACACTTTGGGTACCACTGACATCCAAGCTGGAGAGAGAAAGGCCTTGATATTGAGGATCAAGTGATTGTGCCTGTGAGGAGAGTGGGTTGCAGAGACTGGAAACCATGCAGGGCTTGACGACATGGTTTACCTTTCTGAGTTCTCCTGACTATCAGTCTATCTACCTGCCAACTTCTTCTTAAGCCAGACAACCTCACCTCCTTCAAAAGAGATTACAGCATCATTAATTGTAATGAGATTTTATACGAATAAGACTTTATGCTACCTATAAAATATATACTCTGATGGTATGCTACCAAGCAGTCTGTCCTAAATGAGAGGAACCCAACTTTGTCTGACAGAATAAATGGATGAAATTAATGCACTATCTTTCATTTTTTATGTTGTGTGTTGACATTCTCATTTTCTGAATTCAACAGCATGTCATTAGTGTGGTTTCTGAGTAATTTTCATGATGTAACAAGAGTGTAACATTTTCTGAAACCACTGGATTAATTAATCCAGATTTATCTTCTCAGCATCCTGGTAAGTAAGGAGCTGTATCAGTTATCCTGCTAGGACCCTCTGACTTAGAAGGAGAAAGAGGAGTTTATGATTCAGCGTATGCTGGTAATTAGGGACTGGGGACTGCTGGACTATTCCTTTATTTTTAATTTTTTTGTCATTGTATTAATACTTTAATTACATGTACAAATTAGTGTGATTCAATAATGCACACATAACTGGCAATGCATGTTGCCCACAAACCTGCTACAGTTTCTTAATTCCTACTATGTTGGAGAATCTCTTAGGTTATCTTAGGTAATGGAAGTTTAATATAAGGATGAGTAATGAGGAAATAGTTTTTTTCCTATGTACATGAAGGGTCCATTATGTGTATGTTTTTTTATTTATTGAGGAAATAAAGTTTTTAAACCGTAGTTTTAATCACAAGATACAATTTTCAATGGTATCTAGTAATAAATTTTGACTAAAGAATCTGAATAAAGATTTACCCTCCCACCTGAAATAAATCAGATAATATATATGAAACAATGTCTTTCAAGTTTCCATTCAGGCAGTGAAGAAAAGTGATTCCTGAGAGCTGAAAGACAGGTAAGGTGAGCCCTATGCTGAAGTTGAACGGTTCTATGAAGACCTACAAAATCTTTTAGAACTAATACCCAAAAAGATGTCCTTTTCATTATAGGCGACTAGAATGCAAAAGTAGGAAGTAAAGAAACACCTGGGGTAACAGACAAATTTGGCCTTGGAATATGGAATGAAGCAGGGCAAAGGCTAATAGAGTTTTGCCAAGAGAACACACTGGTCATAGCAAACACCCTCTTCTAACAACACAAGAGAAGATTCTACACATGGACATCACCAGATGGTCAACACCGAAATCAGATTGATTATATTATTTGCAGCCAAAGATGGAGAAGCTCCATACAGTCAGCAAAAACAAGACCGGAAGCTGACTGTGGCTCAGATCATGGACTCCTTATTGCAAAATTCAGACTGAAACTGAAGAAAGTAGGGAAAACCATTAGACCATTCAGATATGACCCAAATCAAATCCCTTATGATTACACAGTGGAAGTGAGAAATAGATTTAAGGGACTAGATCTGAAGATAGAGTGCCTGATGAACTATGGATGGAGGTTCATAACATTGTACAGGAGATAGGGATCAAGACCATCCCCATGGAAAAGAAATGCAAAAAAGCAAAATGGCTGTCTGGGGAGGCCTTACAAGTAGCTGTGAAAAGAAGAGAAGCGAAAAGCAAAGGAGGAAAGGAAAGATATAAGCATCTGAATGCAGAGTTCCAAAGAATAGCAAGGAGACAGAAGAAAGCCTTCCTCAGTGATCAATGCAAAGAAATAGAGAAAAACAACAGAATGGGAAAGACTAGAGATCTCTCCAAGAAAATTAGAGATACCAAGGGAACATTTCATGCAAAGATGGGCTCGATAAAGGACAGAAATGGTCTGGACCTAACAGAAGCAGAAGATATTAAGAAGAGGTGGCAAGAATACATGGAAGGACTGTACAAAAAGATCTTCATGACCCAAATAATCACGATGGTGTGATCACTCACCTAGAACCAGCCATCCTGGAATGTGAAGTCAAGGGGGCCTTAGAAAGCATCACTATGAACAAAGCTAGTGGAGGTGATGGAATTCCAGTAGCGCTATTTCAAATCCTGAAAGATGATGCTGTGAAAGTGCTGCACTCAATATGCCAGCAAATTTGGAAAACTCAGCAGTGGCCACAGGACTGGAAAAGGTCAGTTTTCATTTCTATCTCAAAGAAAGGCAATGCCAAAGAATGTTCAAACTACTGCACAATTGCACTCATCTCACATGCTAGTAAAGTAATGCTCAAAATTCTCCAAGCCAGGAATCAGCAGTCCGTGAACCGTGAACTTTCAGATGTTTGGGATGGTTTTAGAAAAGGCAGAGAAACCAGAGGTCAAATCGTCAACATCCGCTGGATCATCAAAAAAGCAAGAGATTTCCAGAAAAACATCTATTTCTGCTTTATTGACTATGCCAAAGCCTTTGACTGTGTGGATCACAGTAAATTGTGGAAAATTCTGGAAAGATGGGTGCCAGGGTCCAGCCCTGGTTGATCCAGGGTAATTCGAAGTGGGGATGGAGTCAGCGTCCTAGGAATTAGTTGATTAATTAAAGATATACAGGGAGTTTAGAAAAAATAGTGTAGTAGGAAAATTAGTGGAGAAAAAGATGCTGAATAACTTGGTTTATGTGGGATACCAAGCTTCGAGACAAGAAGCTTGCACCACCTACGTAGGCCACCAGTGCCCACTTGAATATCAGAGGGTGCCCCTCCTTGGGCTCCCTCTCACGTGGATCTTAAAAGCCAGGGCAAAATTACCAGGCTTGGCGAGCACCCACGCTCCAGATGGGAATTCAGCCAGAAAAACGGAGAACAAGAAAGAACCACACAGGATAATCAGTCTTTCCTGAAACTGATCTGATTTCTTTATTTTCAGGTTTGCTTATATACCTTTTGTTACACATAGAGACAAAGGGAAATTTTAAAGTCACGGGGGGTCAGCAGTCCTGACCTTTATCAAAATCAGATGCTTCATATAAATGTATACAAAAAGGTCTTAGGGGTTTTACATTATTTTCTGGCCATGAGGTCTGCTGACATTTTATGATCCTTTCTTTCTGATAATGGTCAGTCAACCAAAAACTTATTTTTCAGGGGTGATTTTTCTTAAACCAGGCACCACCCTCCAAAGGTACCAGATAAAGTTGCATTCCTATAGGGTGAGGGTGTAGTGGGTTACAATTAAGAAAGGAATTTACTTAGCCTAAGGTTAACATGATTAATCTTAAAGGTTAATACTTATTTCCTCTATATGTTAGTTATAGTCATTATAAGGGCAGGGAATATGGTGACTTAGCACCAAATATTGGCCCAACAAATGAAAAACCCTTCACCAAAATAATTCCTAATCAACCCATTATACTAATAATTTCTAACTTCCTAAAATAGTCTGCCTTTAGTAAGTCTAAAACATCTTGTGCCTCTCACGGTTGGGAGGCTGTAAACAATCACATGTGGCCGGACGAACCTGTACAGGCAGGCTAGATAACCTTCAGAGGAGTTCGTAAGTTGAAACACTCTTGTCACACCCAGGTATTTTTATTAACTGGAGCGGTAGGTTAACTCGTTCTCCAAGAGAGGTGATGGGGGAGAGCCCCCTGTAAAGTCAGGGGTGTAGGTAAGAGCATAAAACAGTAAAGTAGGCAGACTCTTATTTTGGGGGTAGATGCTCGGGAACAGGGGGTTTCCTGAGTCTCAATCCCACCTTTGTGTATGCCGAAGCCTCCTTCCTCATGACCTTTGCCACAGGCAGAGTTCTTTACACTGGCTCCTGGCAGATGCGAATACCAGACCACCTGACTTGCCTCTTGAGAAACCTATATGCAGGTCAGGAAGCAACAGTTAGAACTGGACATGGAACAACAGACTGGTTCCAAATAGGAAAAGGAGTACTCAAGGCTGTATATTGTCACCCTGCTTATTTAACTTCTATGCAGAGTACATCATGAGGAACGCTGAGCTGGATGAAGCACAAGCTGGAATCAAGATTGCTGGGAGAATTATCAATCACCTCAGATATGCAGATGACACCACCCATATGGCAGAAAGTGAAGAGGAACAAAAAGCCTCTTGATGAAATTGAAAGAGGAGAGTCAAAAGGTTGGCTTAAAGCTCAACATTCAGAAAATGAAGATCATGGCATCTGGTCCCATCACTTCATGGGAAATAGATGGGGAAACAGTGGAAACAGTGTCAGACTTTATTTTTGGGGGCTCCAAAATTATTGTGGATGGTGACTGCAGCCATGAAATTAAAAGACGCTTACTCCTTGGAAGAAAAGTTATGACCAACCTAGATAGTATATTCAAAAGCAGAGACATTACTTTGCCAACTAATGTCCATCCAGTCAAGGCTATGGTTTTTCCAGTAGTTGTATGGATGTGAAAGTTGGACGGTGAAGAAAGCTGAGTGCCAAGGAATTGATGCTTTTGAACTGTGGTGTTTGAGAAGACTCGAGAGTTCCTTGGACTGCAAGGAGATCCAACCAGTTCATCCTAAAGGAAATCAGTCGTGAATATTTATTGGAAAGACTGATGCTGAAGCTGAAGCTCCAGCATCAGCATATTTGGCCACCTGATAGGTAGATTGCTTACCGAGTCACCAGGGGACCCTTTAGGTATGAGTGTGGAGTCTTTAACACGTTCATACTCCTACTGTTTTTTGTCGGTCTTACCATCTCATGGCTCCTGGAGTGGAGGAGCTATCACAACTTTATCCTTTGTACTACTGCTTTTCAGTTATTTCCATAGACAATCAAATCACATCATCCTCACCAACCATTTGGATTGTGCCTGAAAAGGAAATTCTCTCTCTTGGGGACAAATGGATGATAAAGGCTCTTAAATGAAGAAGGAATGATGACAAAATCAAGGCACTGAGCCTAGTCATGTCAGTGAGTTAGTGCCACTGGGATGTCTCTAATTATGGGCTTCCCAGGTGGTGCTAGTGGTAAAGAACCCACCTGCTAATGCAGGTAGACCTAAGATACCCAGATTCGATCCCTGGGTTGGGGAGATTCCCTGGAGGAGGGCACGGGAAACCCACGCTAGTTTTCTTGCCTGGAGAATCTCTGGTAGGCTACAGTCCATAGGCTTGCACCGAGTCAGACGTGATTGAAGTGACTTAGCACTCATACATGTCCCTAACTATGCACAGAACCTTATGGCCCCTGCAAGTTGTGGAGAAAAGCTACTTATTATTTCTTACTCACAGAGTACCTAACATTGTGGTGAACTTCATAAGGCTCTCTGAAAATATCCCAGTGTCAGCTCAAAGATTCCTGGACTTGTAAAGCTGACATTAGCACCTTACACAAAGCAAAAACAGGAAAAACAAAACACAGTGGTTTTGTTCACAAATAATTCAGTCTCATCTTGTCTTTTCTACTCTGAAAGATTTTTTTTTACACTTTTGTGATTCATTCAGATTCTTTTTCAACTCAGTAAGAGGATAGCTATAATATGCCATGTAACCAATTTATCTGTAAAGTCATTACCCATATAATTTGATTTTAATTAAAAAGTGCTTCTGCACTTTCCTTTACTTATCTAGTTTAACACCCACTGAAACATATTTTAAAATCAAATTGTCTTCTTGAACAGAAAAGCTTTTTTTAAATGATATTTTTGTATTGTATGGGATTCAGAGAAAGTGAAAGTTGCTCAGTAAGGTCCGACTCTATGCAACCTCGTGGACTATACAACCCATGGAATTCTCCAGGCCAGAATACTGGAGTGGGTAACCATTGTCTTCTCCAGAGGATTTTCCTGACCCAGGGATCGAACCTTGGTCTCCCGCATTTCAGGCAGATTCTGTACCAGCTGAGCCACCAGGGAAGCCCTTATGAGATTCATAAGTAGGCCTTTAAATCTTTACTCCTAAGTTATTGGATTGAGTCTGGCAGACTATATGAAAATGTATATGTACTCATCCAGTGGTTGACTAGCCATTTATTCCAACCTGCCTCCCACCCCACCCCCCGCCACTGCTGCCGAGAGTACCTAGCTAGGTATAGGACAGGTGCAACCACAGTATAATAATGTAGGGTCTATGGCATTGTTAATGGGTGGAATCCACTAGAAAGCCAAGGATTATTTGCTATAATTATTCTTATCAATTCTCTATTGTTTATTTAGAGAGTCCTGAAGCCAGATTCTGAGCTCTGTTAGCTGTAAACTCTTGAAGGTGTCTGTGGGGATTGTAGCCTGGAGAAGGACTTTGTGAATAAAAAAAAATGCTTTCATATTGAGTGTGGCAACTAGGAAGGAAGACAAATAGCAACAGAGCAAAGATCCCTCATTTCTCTGTGGTAGAAGGTTAGTTTTGATAACAGTCTCCACATGGCATCATCCTCGGGGCTGGTTCAGACTTCAACTTTGGAGTCTGGACTATTGAATTATTCTTATGTCTTGTCCACATAGATCTGAAGAAATATGTAGATGCCCTGAGAGGCACAAGCTGCTTCTGAGCTGGCTGTTAAGAACATGTCATTGCCTCCCTGAAGGATCTGGGAAAGAAGGAAGCTGAGGAAAGTTGGACTCTAAGTTGATGTCATGGGTTGGATTCTTGAATGCTTAGCTAATGTTTCAGGTTGGTTTTCTGGGAAAAGATGTTGAGATGGAATTTGGTGTGCAGGGTATTTATTAAGGATTAACACATGTGGAAGGGAAGAGGCTTGTGGGGAAATAAGCTTGCTTGGGCAGAAGTTTATTATGTGCTAAAGGCACTCCTAAGCAATGGCCAGCACTAGGGGAGGGGGTGCTCTGAAGAACAGTCTCATCAGAGTAATAGCTCATGTTGGGATGAAGTTGCTGAGCCTATATACTCAGTCAGTCATAGAATACTGGTTGCCTTTTCAGGGTGTATCTTTGAGTAAGGTGACTTTCTGCAATTGAGGCAAACCCTGAGAAGGTGACTGCTGGAACACATTTCACCTCTGGAAGGGGATCTAGGGGGCACACCTCCAATGTCTACCCCAGCTAGTAAGTGATAGAGTTAAAAACTGAGCTGAGCTTGGGTGATACTGAATCCAAAGCTAATGGTATACCTTCCCATTCATTCAATAGGTATTTATTAAAGATTTCATTAGTGCCAGGAACCTTTTTAGGTGCTGAGGGTTCAACATCGAAGGAAAGAAAAAAGTAAAAATTCTTGCCCTTAGGGAATTACGTTTCAGTTGGGCGTAAGCTGTAACAAAGGAATAATATACATAGTACATTGGATGATGATAAGTGCTTGGTGAATATAAAATAAAAAGGGTGGTGAAAACTGTGTGTGTATGATGGAAGGATAGTATAGAATTTATTGCCATTAAAAACAGAATAGTTAGAGAAGGACTCACGAAGAAGACATTTGAGCAATGACCCAAAGAAGAGACAGAGGAGTGTCTTGTGGATGTGTGAGAAACCATTCCAAGCAGAGGAAACAGCCAGTGCAAAGGTCTGAGGCTGGAGCATGCCTTGTGTATTCTTGTCATAGCATTCTCTTGCAAGTTTTTTGCAAAGTATGACATCTAGCTTTGCACAGAAGGCAGTTTTTTTCCTCCCAAAACTTCCTTCATTTGTGTACCACTGTGATACTTTTTACAATAGTCATATACCATCTCTATTGTCATTTAGTTGCTAAGTCATGTCTGACTCTTTTGCAACCCCAGGGACTGTGGCCTGCCAGGCACTTCTGTCCATGGCAAGAATACTGTAGTAGGTTGCCATTTCCTTCTGCAAGGGATCTTCCTGCCCAGGAGTGAACACCCATCTCCTGAATTGGTAGGTGGATTCTTTACCATTGAGCCAAAAGGGAAGCCCTCATATCATCTGTACTACTATTTAATTATACTTTTGTTTAATTTCTCTTTTCACATGTAAGTACACTTATTTTAGAAGGAGATTTTGGTTTTGTGGAAATAAATGAAGACCACTCAAATGAGAGCAAGCAAAGATTGTCTATTCAGAGCTTACTATAGCAAGGGAATCAGCCACCATCATCTATGTTTGACATGGACTCAAAGTCAGACAGGGGAGCAGAAGAGTGGAAAAAATAAGACATACCTTGATTGGAAGCTGTTGGTGTGGGGAAGCTGTAGGTCGGCCAACTAGAAGTGCGGTACTCTACATGACTGATTCAGTTCAGTTCAGTTCAGTCTCTCAGTTGTGTCCGACTATTTGCGACCCCATGAATTGCAGCATGCCAGGGCTCCCTGTCCATCACCACCTCCTGGAGTTCACTCAGACTTGCGTCCATTGAGTCAGTGATGCCATCCAGCCATCTCATCCTCTGTCGTCCCCTTCTCCTCCTGCCCCCAATCCCTCCCAGCATCAGAGTCTTTTCCAATGAGTCAACTCTTCACATGAGGTGACCAAAGTACTGGAGTTTCACCTTTAGCATCATTCCTTCCAAAGAAATCCCAGGGTTGATCTCCTTCAGAATGGACTGGTTGGATCTCCTTGCAGTCCAAGGGACTTCTCCAGCACCACAGTTCAAAACGTCAATTCTTCGGTGCTCATCCTTCTTGATTAGGGGTACATATTTAACTCTTGTTGGTTGGAAATAGGGGCAAAAATTAGGGAAGTCCTCAGTTATTAATCAAGTCCTGGCCATTTTGGGCCCATTGTTTACAAGGGTTTTTGTTTGGACTGGTTGATGGAGAAAGTCATCTGTCTTCTTACAGTTTTGACTTATAGATAGTATATTGGCTTCTTAGACTGGTTACTGTAGATAATAGGTAGTCTTCTTGAGCTGGTTGGTACAGATTGTGGGTCAGAGTTTTATTTTTATATATGGTCTGGCCATTATCCATTTGTGTATTCAGTTTCTCAATTTTATTTCCCTAAAATAAGAAGGTAGCATCATTTAGTAGGTTAGTTCTATTTTCAATATAATTACATATAAGAACAGCAGAAACAAATATATATATATATATATATATATATATATACATATACACTTCATATAACTGTTAAAATGACAATGTATCCCATGTGATACCAAAAGGGATGTGCATCACACTTTGTGGTATTGTAGGTGTTTAATATATATTTTATTTTAAACTATCCCTGCAAGGCAACCAATATTTCAACAATTTTGAGTATATTTTCATTGATTTAAATTTTTTTTCTGCATTAATACTACATTGTCTCCTTAGAGGATTAACTTGGCACATCATTAATTTATTCCTTGGTGAGAATTGATCTAAGAAAATTTGTTCAAGTGATTGATGTTAGTTTCCCTAAGATCATGGGGATTTTGATGCAATAGGGAAATGAAGTGGGCTAATGCTTTGAGAATGCAGAGAGATTGCTTCAATTCAGGTCATTGGTGTTGGGTATGAGGGAGAAAAGGGTGACAAGGAAAACAGAATAAGGGTAGGTGACAAAAACTGATTTTGCAGAGGTTACAGAGAACTCAGAACCACATTCCCTGGGCCATGTTCTTCAAACTGGGGGAGAAACTAGCACTTTTTCCTAGCACCATTTTGCTTGATCTTCAGAGACACATCCTTTGTGTATGCACATCTAATGTGCTTATTCATTTAGTCATTTTGTGTTTTTCTTCCCCAATTGACTGTGAAATCCTTGAGGGTTTCTGGAATTAGTCTTCCACATGCTTGAACTCCTGCCTATTAGTCCTGAGTTTGCCAAGTAGCAGCTGCTCAATAAATGTCAATGAAATTAATTAGCGAGCAACTCTTCTAGGGCCTTTGCATATTGTGATTGTTCTCCTGAGCCCGGTGAAAGTAATGGTCAGCAGGTCTGTGTCTCGACAGGGGATTTCACAAACAAATGGGTTCCTATCAAGTGCTTGATGATCAGGTGAAAAGAGAGCTTGGAGGAAGACCAGCTCTCTAATTCTTTGGTGTCCAAGCTCCTGATTTAACATTATGCTTTGTAGACATTAGGCCAAATGAAACACATTCTGTGCTCTCTGATGAATAGCCCCAGTCTTCAACTGTGGAGGTTTGCTTTTGTAAAGATAAGAAATGAGGTGTTTGATGGGAGAATTTGTGGGAAGCCTGTCATTACCCACCATAGGATGGCTTGGCATTTCTTTGTCTATCTTATTTCACATTCAGGAACAAAAAGGACCCTTCCATATTTCTTTTCTCATATTTCTGATAGTTAAGGCTTGTCACACTAACTTTGTGTTTTGAGTGTGTGTGTGTTTGTATAGCATATTTCCTAAGTGTGTGAAATTGATCTAATTTAATAAATACATTTTCAGTGGTTTACATATTCTCATGTGAAAGAGTACAAATTAAAATTTTCACAGACTTTAAAAATGATGTAAATAAAACTACCCAAATAACAAACTGAACTTGTTCAAAGGGAGAGAGTTATGTCATACTTGGTTATCTCAGCCTATTAAGATCTAAAAGTAGGAACTTCTTTTTCTAGAAATAATTAGGTGTTGACAGGCTTCCCTATGCAGTTCAGTTTGCTGGTTAGTAATGACTTTCATAACCTGAAAGACACTCAGAGCAGCTCAAAGTCTTAGGAAAACCCATTTTTCCTTTTAGATATTTGGTTATGGTACTTGTTATGATGTCTACAGTTTACTCCCAAAGTACCTTAGTATAGCAGTGTTGTTTGGGGTTTATGTTAGTTGAGGCTAGGTTCTAGCATAGGGAGTGAATTGGGATTTAGTCAGAATGGCCACTCTTCATAGATGGCTACTGCATGTACAGCAACCTCTGGTTGACATTAGACATTTTGCTAATTAGCATTGCAAATGTTAGAAATCAGTGTTCATAGATGAAATCAGTATTTAATTGATTAGCATAATAGATTTAATAATTAACCTCTTATTAGTGAAATTAGTGGTATTTAAGATTATATGGGCAAATTGACACTTTTGAACTGTGGTGTTGGAGAAGACTCTTGAGAGTCCCTTGGGCCACATGAAATCCAGCCAGTCCATCCTGGAGGAGATCAGTCCTAGGTGTTCATTGGAAGGACTGATGTTGAAGCTGAAGTTCCAATACTTTGGCCACCTGATGTGAAGAGCTGACTCATTTGAAAAGACCCTGATGTTGGGAAAGATTGAGGGCAGGAGGAAAAGGGGACAACAGAGGATAAGATGGTTGGATGGCATCACTGACTCAATGGACGTGAGTTTGGGTGAACTGTGGGAGTTGGTGATGGACAGGGAAGCCTGGTGTGCTGTGGTTCATGGGGTCGCAAAGAGACACGACTGAGTGACTGAACTGAACTGAAGATTATATGGCTTGGCTAGAGAATCACCATTATTGTATGAAGAAAGTATAAAAAAACTACCAAGCATTATAGCTTTGGGCATGATAGCTGCTATCCATAGCTGTCTTGCCCTTATGGTTTTCAACTGATTGAACTGGGTCTATTTAGATTACCCAGGATAATACCTTTCACTTAAAATTGACTAATTATGAACTTTAATCTTATCTACAAAATACTTCCCTAGCAACACCTAGACTAGTGTTTAATTGAAAACCGAGGACTGTAGCCTAGCCAAATTGACATATCAAAAAGATCATCATGTCCCTTCTTGGTTTTATAAGTAGCCAAGGCAGGCTTGGTGCCAATCATTCCTGTCCAGGTCCCCTAGATGGTCTAATTACAAAAGGTCACTCATTGTGCTCAGTCTCAAGGGTCCTTTTGGTCTCTCTCAGTATTCTTTTGTTCATAATTCTGAAAATAAAAAGTAATGTTTCTAAAGAGGTTATGTTAAATAGCTTAGCTTAACTTCAGTGATTTTTCCTCATTTAAAACATGTTTGGATTTTCAAAATGGGCTTCTTTAGCCCAATTTTCTGATGGAAAGATTTATCTCCAAAATATTTTGCTAAGCAGCTAATGTACTCTTCTGTATTCTATCCAGAGAAGTGGTGGCCTCCCAGAGTGAATGGCAGCGGGACAGACATGGGATTTAGAGTCTCATGACTTCCATGACACCCAAACTCCAGTCTTTTCTTCAAAAAATATTTATTTGGCTGTCCTGGATCTTAGTTGTAGCATGCAAGCTCTTCATTGTGGCTTATGAGATCTAGTTCCCTTACCAGGAGTAAACCTGGGGAATGTAGAGTCAGCCACTGGACAAGCCAGGAAGTCCTTCTACAAGTCCTTTCTAAATGGACTTTGGAACTGCATGTGAGTTACTTAATCTATTTGAATCCTTGATTCATCATCTATAACACAGAGACACTGACCGTAGTTTCTGTGAAAAATTGTAGTAAAGGTCAGAAATAGTATTGAGAAAGTGACTGGAACATGGTAGATTCTTCATTGTTGTTTATTGCTCAGTTGTGGCTGGCTCTTGTGCAACCCAATAGACTGTGGCCCACCAGGCTCCTCTGTCCATGTGATTTTTCAGACAAGAATACTGGAGTGAGGTGTTTCCTTCTCAGGGGATTTTCTTGACCCAGGGATCAAACCTATGTCCCCTAGGTCTCCTGCATTGACAGGCAGATCCTCTACCACTAGTGCCACCTGGGAAGCCCTTTAGATTGTTAATAGATGACGGATCATCACTTAACCAACAACTGTATCATCTGCTATACTAAATGCTCTAATCGATACCAGAACAACAACAAACACACACCTCCAGAGCACTAGGAGGAAGAAAGACCTGGTGCTAATTAATACTTCCAATATAAATGTCCACATGAAAATGTCGGTTATAATATTGATAAATAACAAATGATATTTATTATCCAATCTGTAGTAATAAATTCTTCATGACATTGAATTTCCTTTCCACCTTCTTCTGAATTGAGTAATGTGTATTTATGACATTTCCTAGGCTTTATTATTGGTCTCAAAAATGTCATTCTTGAACAATGTCTCAGAACCTGCATTTTGCCAGGGCAAGCTGCTCTTACCACACTGTTATAAGTTTGTTGTCTTTTACTTACTTAGTATAACCAGATTTCTGCTGTTATTCCATATTTTATTTTAATATTAAATATTACAGATGGAGATAGTAAAATAAGCCAGGCTTTTAAAAATCGGCAGAATGTAATTCATCTTTCTCTAGAACCAGAAGGTATCAGTTCAGTTCAGTTCAGTTCAGTTCAGTCACTCAGTTGTGTCCGACTCTTTGTGACCCCATGAATCGCAGCACGCCAGGCCTCCCTGTCCATCACCAACTCCCGGAGTTCACTCAGACTTGCGTCCATTGAGTCAGTGATGCCATCCAGCCATCTCATCCTCGGTTGTCCCCTTCTCCTCCTGCCCCCAATCCCTCCCAGCATCAGAGTCTTTTCCAATGAGTCAACTCTTCGCATGAGGTGACCAAAGTACTGGAGTTTCAGCTTTAACATCATTCCTTCCAAAGAAATCCCAGGGTTGATCTCCTTCAGAATGAACTGGTTGGATCTCCTTGCAGTCCGAGGGACTCTCAAGAGTCTTCTCCAACACCACAGTTAAAAAACATCAATTCTTTGGCGCTCAGCCTTCTTCACAGTCCAACTCTCACATCCATACATGACTACTGGAAAAACTATAGACGGATTTTAGTTGGCAAAGTAATGTCTCTACTTTTGAATATGCTATCTAGGTTGGTCATAACTTTTCTTCCAAGGAGTAAGCGTCTTCTAATTTCATGGCTGCAATCACCATCTGCAGTGATTTTGGATTTTATTCTTTAGGTCCTAAGAGTTATGTACTTGAATTATTTGATTAGTAGCAGTAAGAAAAACCAATTGACAAGACTAATCATATTCTTTGTAACAGACATGAGTTTATATTAAAATATTTTGACTTGAAAGAACATACAAAACAAGAAATTTAATGATTTCAGAGGTATTGCCATAATCTTGGGTTTGGAGATAAATCTTCCAGATAGGGACAGCTTGAGATGAAGTTGTATATAAAATTTTGTCTTGTTGCCCTTTGCCTTCCCTGATTTTCTGTCTTCCTGATCACTGTTACTGTGTTTAGGGAGACATTGCATAGTCCTTGAATTAATTATGTCAAGCATTGTTCCCAAGCTCACAACTTTCTTACCCACTCCCTGCCTCAAAGAGCAAAGTGGGATCACAACAAAGCTATTTCCATAGGTTCCTCTTATCAACCAAATTGAGTCATTCCTCTTTTCCTTCATTTTCTCTTATTTTAGATAAATATTGATTTCTTTAGGCTCTTGGCACTAGTTCAGTTCAGTCACTAAGTTGTGTCTTACTCTTTGTGACCCCATGGACTGCAGCACACCAGGCCTCCCTGTCCACCACCAACTCCTGGAGTTTACTCAAACCCATGTCCATTGAGTTGGTGATATCATCCAGCCATCTTATCCTCTGTCGTCCCCTTCTCCTCCTGCCTTCAATCTTGCCCAGCATCAGGGTCTTTTCCAATGAGTCAGTTCTTCACATCAGGTGGCCAAAGTATTGGAGTTTCAGCTTCAGCATCAGTCCTTCCAAAGAATATTCAGGACTGATTTCTTTTAGGATTAGCTGGTTGTATCTCCTTGCAGTCCAAGGGACTCTCAAGAGTCTTCTCCAACACCACAGTTCAAAAGCATCAATTCTTTGGCATTCAACTTTCTTTAGAGTCCAACTGTCACACCCATATATGACTGCTGGAAAAACCATAGCCTTGACTAGACTAGACCTTTGCTATACTAAGTCCTGGGGTCACAGAGATGAAAAGCCATGATCTCTATCTTTAGCAAGCTCACAGAAAAGTAAAGTAGATAATGAAAACACAATATAACATTTCTATAGTGGACATCTGGGTAAGGTGCAGAAACACTGAATTTTCAGTAAATTGGTGAATCCCAACGAAGTCTGCCTACAATTCAGGAGACATAGGAGAAATGGGTTCAATCCTTAGGTTGGGAAGATCCCCTGGAGAAGAGCATGGCAACCCACTCCAGTATTCTTGTCTGGAAAATCCTATGGACAGAGGAGTGCCAGGAGCCAGTGTGAGGAATCCCACCCATGGCAAAGGTCATGAGGAAGGAAGCCCGACAAAACGCAAAGGTGTGATCCAGCTTCAGGGGTTCCCCCTGGAATTTCCTGAGCATCTACCCCCAAACCAGAGTCTGCCTGCCTTATTGTACTGTGCTTTCCACTCTTCTGACATAACGGGGCTATCTGACCATCTTTCTCTGGAAAGAGTTAACTCAGGGCTTCAGTTAACAGTCTGTTGCAAAAGGATGTCTTGGCTTAAAACCCCTCTGATGGCTCTCTAACTTGCCTGACAGGTTTCCCAGACTTTTAAGATTTGTGAATTGCTTACAGCCCCTCATCCACGAGAGGCACAAAGCTTAAAGCATCTTAAAGATACAAAGCCTTTTCTAAAAAGCTAAAAATTATATTGGTAACAGGTTTCACTGTTGAATCAATGACTGCTGCCAGGCTTTCATATTCTTTATCTTTTAGGCACCTGAAGGATATTAATCAGTGTAATTGGGATATAGAAATAGGAATACAGTAGTTTTGACGTTAGCAACACTAGACTTTTGAGTTAATTACTTTTCTTTGTTATAAATCACTGTACTCCCTTTACCTGTTATAAATTGTTGTATCTTTGCTATATAAGAATGTAACTTTATTTAGTGCTTTCTGAGAGTGGCACCAGACTTTGGGAAGAACAAGTCTTCTGGTTGACAAACCCTTATCAGAAAAAAAGGCTGTAAAATGTTAATTGGCCCTCTGGCCAGGAATGATGTAAATCACCTAAGACTTGTGTATACAACTAGGTATGTAGAGAGAAAGCCTGGTCTCGATAAGAGTCAGAACTGCTGACGCTGCATAATTTTATGTTATCCATTGATCTCTATGTACAAAAAAAAGGTATAAAAGGCCTTTCTGGACAATAGAGGGGGGCCAGTCACTGAACTGGTTTCCCCGTGTCCTCTTTACTCTATTTTCTGGCTGAATTCCCACCTGGAAAGAGGAGGCTCACCAAGTCTACTTACTTGCCCCAGCTTTTAAGTTCTGTGAGAGAGAGAGCCCAAGGTGGGGCAATCTCTGATATTCAAATGGGCACTGGTGGCCCAACGTAGATGGTGCATATCTCTTGTCCTGAGATTTTATTGGCTTTCCCTGTAAACCAAGTTATTCAGCATCTTTTCTCCACTAATTTTCCTACTATACTATTATTTCTTAATCTCTCTTTATGTTTCTAAATAAATAAGTTTTCCTCGCCACGCTGTCCCCACTTGGAATTACCCTGGATCCACCAGGGCTGGACCCTGGCAGAGGAGTCTTGTGGGCTACAGTCCATGGGGTTGCAAAGAGTTGGACATGACTGAAGCAAATGAGCATGCATGTATGCAAAGAGATGTTGCTTGAGCTTATTTTCAAAGGAGTATGTCTAAGTCAATTTGGATTACTATAATGAAGTACCATAGAGTAGGTGTCTTATAAACAATAGATGTGTATTTCTCACAGTTCTGGAGTCTGGGATTTTGAGATCAGGGTGCCATCAAGGTTGGGTTCTGATAAGTAACCTCATCTGGTTTGGAGACTGCCAACTTCCTGATGGAGAGCAGAAAAGAAGCAAGGTCTCTTATGACTCTTACAAGGGCACTGGTCCCATTCATGAGGGCTCCATTCTCATGACCTTCTATAATCTGAATTATCTCCCAAATACCCCACCTGCTAGTACCATCACATTGGGGTGGTTTGGGGGAGAGTTTCAACATAAGAATTGGGGAGGGGGCTATGTAGTGCTCAGATGGTAAAGAATCTGCCTGTGATGCTGGAGACCCAGGTTTGATCTTTGGGTTGGGAATATCCCTTGGAGAAGGGAATGGCAACCCACTCCAGTACTTTTGCCTGGAGAATTCCATAAACTAAGGAGCCTGGCAGGTTATAGTCTATGGGGTCACAAAGAGTCAGACACAACTGAGCAACTAACACACTACACAAATTTAATTCCTAAGATGGAGACAGAGGTTTTCCAGGCAAATAAGGTGAGGGAGGAGTGGTGATGGGGGACTGGAATCTTCCTGGTGGAGGAAATTTTATGCACAAAAGTTCAAATCTTTGAAACAGAAGCTCAAAGGTCATTAGGAAGGGGGTCAATAACACAAACTTTCATAATAATTGAGCACAAGGGTGATGGTAGGTTTCATGCTATGGGACAGAGGGCAAAGATAAAATTCTTAGATAAGAAAAGAGGAACTTACACTTTATCCTTTTGATGAGGGGACTATTGAGAAATTTTAAAATAGTGTGAAATTAATCATGTTTTGCTATGGAATCTCAGAAGTCGGCTCAAGAAGAGAGGTGAAAAGACCATATTAGAGGTTTTGCTCATATTCAGGTCAGGAGACAGAAGAGAGGTGGGTATTAAAAATCCACTCATCCTTTGACAAATGCCTTTGAGTATTTACAATGTGCCAGGCATGAGGGCTGCAGAAGTGAATATGAATTATCTCTTCACTCACATTGCTTATGAGCCAGTGGGAAATTAGATATGCAAACAGACTCTTATCATATTGTATTTCAGATTTTTTTCTTCTTTGAGGGTGTAAAAGTGAAGGTCACTCAATAGTGTCTGACTCTTTGTGGCCCCATGGACTATACAGTCCATGGAATTCTCCAGGCCAGAATACTGGAGTGGGTAGCCTTTCCCTTCTCCAGGGGATCTTCCCACCCAGGAATTGAACCCAGGTTTTCTGCACCGCAGGTGGATTCTTTACCTCCTGAGCCACCAGGGAAGCCCAAGAATACTGGAGTGGGTAGCCTATCCCTTCTCCAGAAGATCTTCCCAACCCAGGAATTGAACCAGGGTCTTCTGCATTGCAGGCAGATTCTTTACCACCTGGGCTATAAGGGAAGCTCCAATGTGTTGTATATGAAAGAATCTTTAGATCAGACCTGCATCTGGTATTCAAATTCTGCCTCTGTAGTTTTCTACTTAAGAAAACTTGGATAATTTACTTGTCCTCATCAGTAATGTGGCTGGGATTTGTGAAGATGAGAAGAGAAAAATAAACAAAGAACTAACACCGGTGCTGGTACATCTCTCAGCTCCCAGTTTAATGAAGAAAGAGAAGACAGAGCAGGAGCCAGACAGGTGATGGAATATAAAGGGTACAATGTAGTGTTTCTAGGACTTACAAATTGCTAGGAAGGCCGGTGCAAAAACATTTTCCTTAAGAAAGACTCTGTCATTTCCTTCTCATTGCTTTCTAGTTCCTGAGATAGTAGCAGTCTGGTAGGGAAGAGGGAGGTTCATTCGACACAGAAATGGCTGTAATTTGTCTGCCATGTCATGAATTGTCCCTTCTTGATTTCTCTGCTCCCAAAGTTGATGACCTTGCACTTCAGCTGTTTTCCCTGATGCATACAGACCTGCTTGACACTGGAGACAAAGGACTGTTTTTCAGTTCAGGTCAGAGGGTGAACTCTGGTTAGAGGTCACTGTGAACTCACAGAGACAGGAGTCTAGTATTAAGAATATATAAATTGGAATAAAGGAAGCAGAAAAGACCAATGGTCAGAGAAAAGGAAATTTAAAGAGAATAGTATCCACTTGAGAGAGGGTTTTGGGCTGGCCACTGTTTATCAGCATTTTACATAATAAAGACTCAGGAACTGAAATTGTCAGAATTCATGATTCTGAGGCAGTAGAATGGTCCCAGCATTGGCAAAAGGAGAGGCAGATGAGCATAAAAGGTCTGCTGGTGAACAGTGTCCATGTGACAAACATCTTTGGGCTGGGGACAATTCATAATTGTCTTCCATATAGGATTTTCACATTAAAGAAATAAACTCTATATGAAACAGTATCAGTTCTCCCATCAGAGGATAGAAAAGATCTGAAAGATGGTGTTTTTTTGGAGATTGCAGTCCAGGAAGTCAAGAATGTTTCTTCCAGAGTTGCCACGGCAACATCTCCCTCTTATGACACGAGGGAAGACAGAGGTCATGTTGGTGGGTGTTTAAATGTTGCTCTGATAATGTCTTTTATTTCCACAGGGAAGAAGAGAAAAAGGCAATAGGCAGGAAAAATTAGAAAGGAAAACAAAAGAGATAAAAGGATTCCTGTGAGTGATTTTCCAAATAGATTTTGTTATCGAAGGATTTATATTCAGTTGGATTTAAAGTCTAATTTGAGAATTTAAAATGAAATCAAGACACTTTAAGGTGTAAATGAATGTTCAAGTATAAGATGATGTAATGGCCACTTTTGTGTTGTGGAGAGGTACTTTAAACTCGATTTCTGGGAAGAGAAGAGGCTACAAAAGCCATCAGTTAAGATGTAGACCAAGTGAAAACACAGGTTTTTAAATTAATACAGCTTCTTTTGGTGGTTTCTACTTTACTCAGTATTTAAACCCATAATTTAGAATTATACAAAACCTCTGTCAAATTTATGAATTGGGTGATATTTAACCAGGGTAATAGTAATACACAGTGCTTTAACAGAATTCAGTATAGAAAACTAGTTTTTGGATATGAATGTATCAGAAAATCTAAAGACTAAGGCAGATATTATGCTATGTATATTTTACCCTTGTGTTCCCCATATAGAGTGGAGGGGACAGAGGGCCAAGCCAGAAGTTAGTATCCTGGTCATCGTACTTCTGGAGGGACAAAGGGAGAAGGTAGTGGGTACAGGACTCCAGGGTCAAACAGCTAGGTGGGAGCAGTAACCATGGTAAAGCAGACTGGCAGGAGCTAGGGCCACAGAAGAGACAAACCAGTGTTGGAAATATCATCCAAATAAGAGAGAGGGAGAAGGAAGGAGAGGAGGCTGGGGCAGAGAGAGAGAGAGATTGATTCTGTTCTCTCCCCTCTTTTCCCCTTCAAGTTTTTGTTTTTCATTTCCTCACTAGTGCCTCCCATTGACCAGATGGGGTCACAAAGAGTTGGACATGACTGAGCGACTGAACTGAACACAAAGTTGAAAAGAGAGCCTGAAAAGTACCATTGCATGGATCAGCGTCCAGTGATGCAGAGCAGAGGAAGGGTGCTGAATGGATCTTAGAGACAGACAAATAAATCAGCAAAGGGAGCTTGGAAACATGAGAGAAGGCTAATATTATGTACTAGTGAAAAGTGTGAATTATAAAGTACTTGAAAATAAATGCTATTTTACTTTTGATTTTTAAACTTTTTATTTTGAATTGGGGTATAGCTGATTAACAATGTGATAGTTTCAAGTGAACAGTGAAGGGACTGAGCCATACATATACATGTATCCTTTCTCCCCCAAACTCCTATCCCATCCAGGCTGCCATGTAACATTGAAAAGAGTTCCCTGTGCTATACAGTAGGTCCTTGTTGGTTATCCATTTTAAACATAGCAGTGTGTACATGTCCATCCTAAACTCCCCAAGTATCCCTCTCCCAATCCCTCCCCCAGCAGCTATAAGTTTGTTCTCTGAGTCTGTGAGTCTCTTTCTGTTTCATAAGTTCATTTGCATCATTTTTTTTTTTAGATTCCACATATAAAGGATGTCATGTGATATTTCTCCTCTGACTTACTTCATTCAGTACAACAATCTCTAGGTCCATCCCTGTTGCTGCAAATGACATGATTCCGTTCTTTTTAGTAGCTAATATTCCATTGTATATATGTGTCACATCTTCTTTATCCATTCTTCTGTGTATGACCATTTAGGTTGCATCCATGTCTTGGTTATTGTAAACAGTGCTGCAATGAACATTGGGGTACATGTATCCTTTTGGGCCATGTTTTTCTCCAGATATACACCTAGGAATAGGATTACAGGATCATACGGTAGCTCTTAGGCTTCCCAGGTGGCACCAGTGGTAAAGAACCTGCCTGCCATGATCTCTCCATTTTCATTTCTAATTTTATTGATTTGATTTTTCTACTTTGGTTTCTTGATGAGTATGGCTAATGGTTTGTCAATTTTATTTATCCTTTCAAAGAACCAGCTTTTGGCTTTGTTGATTTTTGCTATGGTCTCTTTTGTTTCTTTTGCATTTATTTCTGCCCTAGTTTTTAAGATTTCTTTCCTTCTACTAACTCAGGGGTTCTCCATTTCTTCCTTTTCGAGTTGCTTTAGGTGTAGGGTTAGGTTATATAGTTGACTTTTTTCTTGTTTCTTGAGGCATGCCTGTATTGCTATGAACTTTCCTCTTAGCACTGCTTTTATAGTGTTCACAGGTTTTGGGTTGTTGTGTTTTCATTTTCATTTGTTTCTATGCATATTTAGATTTCTTTTGTGATTTGTTGGTTATTCAGCAGCGTGTTGTTCAGCCTTCATATGATGGAATTTTTAATAGTTTTTCTCCTGTAATTGAGATCTAATCTTAAGCATTACGGTCAGAAAAGATGCTTGGAATGATTTTGATTTTTTTGAATTTATTGAGGTTAGATTTATGGCCCAGGATGTGATCTATCCTGGAGAAGTTTCCATGAGTACTTGAGAAAAAGGTGAAATTCATTGTTTTGGGGGTGAAATGCCCTATAGATATCAATTAGGTCTAACTGGTCTATTGTATCATTTAAAGTTTGTGTCAAATCAATAAAATTAGAAATGAAAATGGAGAGATCACAACAGACAACACCGAAATACAAAAGAGTCATAAGAAACTACTATCAGCAATTATATGCCAATAAAATGGACAACGTGGAAGAAATGGACAATTTCTTAGAAAAATACAACTTTACAAAACTGAACCAGGAAGAAATAGAAAATCTTAACAGACCCATCACAAGCACAGAAATTGAAACTGTAATCAGAAATCTTCCAGCAAACAAAAGCCCAGGTCCAGATGGCTTCACAGCTGAATTCCATCAAAAATTTCGAGACGAACTAACACCTATCCTACTCAAACTCTTCCAGAAAATTGCAGAGGAAGATAAACTTCCAAACTCATTCTATGAGGCCACCATCACCTTAATCCCAAAATTTGACAAAGATGCCACAAAAAGAAAACTATAGGCGAATATCACTGATGACCATAGATGCAAAAATCCTCAACAAAATTCTAGCAATCAGAATCCAACAGCACATTAAAAAGATCATACACCATGACCAAGTGGGCTTTATCCCAGGGATGCAAGGATTCTTCAATATCTGCAAATCAATCAATGTAATTCAGCACATTAACAAATTGAAAAATAAAAGCCATATGTTTATCTCAATAGATGCAGAGAAGGCCTTTGACAAAATTCAACATCCATTTATGATAAAAACTCCCCAGAAAGCAGGAATAGAAGGAACATACCTCAACATAATAAAAGCTGTATATGACACACCCACAGCAAACATTATCCTCAATGGTGAAAAATTGAAACCATTTCCCCTAAAGTCAGGAACAAGACAAGAGTGTCCACTTTCACTGCTACTATTCAACATAGTTCTGGAAGTTTTGGCCACAGCAATCAGAGCAGAAAAAGAAATAAAAGGAATCCAAATTGGAAAAGAAGTAAAACTCTCACTGTTTGCAGATGACATGATCCTCTACATAGAAAACACTAAAGACTCGACCAGAAAATTACTAGAGCTAATCAATGAATATAGTAAAGTTGCAGGATATAAAATCAATACACAGAAATCCCTTGCATTCCTATACACTAATAATGAGAAAGTAGAAAAAGAAATTAAGGAAACAATTCCATTCACCATTGCAATGAAAATAATAAAATACTTAGGAATATATCTACCTAAAGAAACTAAAGACCTATATATAGAAAACTATAAAACACTGATGAAAGAAATCAAAGAGGACACTAATAGATGGAGAAATATACCATGTTCATGGATCATAAGAATCAATATAGTGAAAATGAGTATACTACCCAAAGCAACCTACAGATTCAAGGCAATCCCTCTCAAGCTACCAGCGGTATTTTTCACAGAACTAGAACAAATAATTTCAAGATTGTATGGCAATACAAAAAAACCTCGAATAGCCAAAACAATCTTGAGAAAGAAGAATGGAACTGGAGGAATCAACTTGCCTGACTTCAGGCTCTACAAAACCACAGTCATCAAGACAGTGTGGTACTGGCACAAAGACAGAAATATAGATCAATGGAACAAAATAGAAAGCCCAGAGATAAATCCACACACCTATGGACACCTTATCTTTAACAAAGGAGGCAAGAATATGCAATGGCGTAAGACAATCTCTTTAACAAGTGGTACTGGGAAAACTGGTCAACCACTTGTAAAAGAATGAAACTAGACTAGATCACTTTCTAACACCACACACAAAAATAAACTCAAAATGGACTAAAGATCTAAATGTAAGACCAGAAACCATAAAACTCCTAGAGGAAAACATAGGCAAAACACTCTCCAACATAAATCACAGCAGGATCCTCTATGATCCACCTCCCAGTATACTGGAAATAAAAGCAAAAATAAACAAATGGGATCTAATTAAAATTAAAAGCTTCTGCACAACAAAGGAAACTATAAGCAAGGTGAAAAGATAGCTTTCTGCATGGGAGAAAACAATAGCAAATGAAGCAACTGACAAACAACTAATCTCAAAATATACAAGCAACTTATGCAGCTCAATTCCAGAAAAATAAATGACCCAATCAAAAAATGGGCTAAAGAACTAAATAGACATTTCTCCAAAGAAGACGTATGGATGGCTAACAAACACATGAAAAGATGCTCAACATCACTCATTATCAGAGAAATGCAAATCAAGACCTCAATGAGGTACCATTTCACACCAGTCAGAATGGCTGTGATCCAAAAGTCTGCAAGCAATAAATGCTGGAGAGGATGTGGAGAAAAGGGAACCCTCTTACACTGCTGGTGGGAATGCAAACTAGTATAGCCACTATGGAGAACAGTGTGGAGATTCCTTAAAAATTGCAAATAGAACTGCCTTATGATCCAGCAATCCCACTGCTGGGCATATACACTGAGGAAACCAGAATTGAAAGAGACACATGTACCCCAATGTTCATTGCAGCGCTGTTTATAACAGCCAGGACATGGAAACAACCTATCTAGGTTCATCAGCAAATAAATGGATAAGAAAGCTGTGGTACATATACACAATGGAATATTACTCACCTATTAAAAAGAATACACTTGAATCAGTTCTAATGAGATGGATGAAACTGGAGCTGATTATACAGAGTGAAGTAAGCCAGAAAGAAAAACACCAATACAGTAATACTAACACAAATATATGGAACTTAGAGGGATGGTAATGATAACCCTGCATGCGGGACAGCAGGGGAGACACAGATGTATAGAACGGACCTTTGGACTCTGGGGGAGAGGGAGAGGGTGGGATGATGTGGGGAATGGCATTGAAACCTGTATACTATCATGTAAGAAATGAATCCCCAGTCTATGTTTGATGCAAGATGCAGGATGCTTGGGGCTGGTGCATGGGGATGATCCAGAGAGATGGTGTGTAGTGGGAGGTGGGAGGGGGTTCAGGACTGGGAACTCATGTACACCCATGGTGGATTCATGCCAATGTATGGCAAAAGCAGTACAGTATTGTAAAGTAAAATAAAGTAAAAAAAAATAATAATAAAAGATCCTGCCTGCCAATGCAGGAGATGAAAGAGACAAAGGTTTGATCCCTGGGTTGGGAAGATCCCTAGAGGAGGGCATGGCAACCCCCTCCAGTATTCTTTCCTGGAGGATCCAGAAGACAGAGGAGCCTGGCGGGCCCCAGTCCATAGGGCTGCAAAGAGTTGGACAGCACTGAAGTGACTTAGCATGCACACACTCATGGTAGCTCTATTTTTAGTTTTATTAAGGAACCTCCATTCTGTTCTCCATAGTAGCTGTTCCAATTTACATTCCCACCAAGAGTGTAGGAGGACTCCCTTTTCTCTACAACCTCTCCATCTAGAAATGTTAATTTATTATTTCTGAATGCATATTACATTAGACATTTTGTTTAGGGTTCTGAAGTTATACTAAAAAGGCCAAAACCTTGGATTTGAAGTCCAGAGGTCCTGGGTGCAGAATCTGTAGTATTCAAGACAGCATCAGTGAAGTTAGAGCACCTCTTCTTTAATATCAGAATGAGATTCACCAGGACAATAACTTTGGACAGTAGAATGAATTTCTTTCCTGAATAACTTCTAAATTATTGCAAGTAAATATACACAATCTCCAATTCAAAGAACTGATCAGAAAATTGACTGCAGTTGAGCTGCAATAAAAATTTGGTAGAATGTTGAGCTACTCTTTGCTAGAATCCTAGAGTATCATGGCAGGGTCAAGACATCATCTCTGAATCTAGAGCTGTGTTTCTGGAAAACATCTACAATTATTATCTTTTCATAGCCTCTTCTTGAATTATTCTAGAGGAAGATGTCTTCTTGAGGCAACTTACGACATTTCCAGACTCTTCTGTGTCAAAGAAAAATCTTCTGTACAGACATTTAACTGGTAAAGGCAAATTTTATTCAGGAACCGCTGTGATAGGGGAAGACAGACCTCAGTATAGATTTGTGCTTCATTCCAAATATAACAAGGACAAGTGGGTGTTATACAGCCAAGGAGCAGAGTGAGGGTCACTGGGTAGAAGGTTACCAACAGGAAACATCAAGGATAAGGGGAATTCTGGCTAAATTTATTTGCTAGGAGTCTTGCTGAAGGCAGGGCAGGGTGATAAGATATTAGATGCTGAGGGCAAAGAGGAACAAAATATGCCACTCCACAGTATGCCATTTTTGGTGTATTGATCATTTTGAATTAGAGTTACTTGAGAAACAGTGGGTCCAGGAAACACATGCTGACCATCCTTTGTCCTCCTGAAAACAGGAAATAAATGTCCCATGTGGAAAGTGCCTTTCCTGTACCAGAAGGGCAAAAGCATCACTGTCACTAGAGATTAAAGAACCTGTCTGCAATGCAGGAGACCTGGGTTTGATCCCTGAGTCAGGAAGATTCCCTGGAGGAGGAAATGACAACCCACTCCAGTATTCTTGTTTGGAAAATCCCATGGAGAGAGGAGCCTGGTGGGCTACAGTCCATAGAATCACAAAGAGTTGCAAAAAAAAAAACCTGACTTACTGACTAAAACAACAGCAAATCACCAGAGATGGGGACTTAAGGGCTGAGAAGACTATAAAAGCAAATCTTGTTACTTCTTTACTGATATACTACCCTAGCCCATACTTCTTTGCTTTTCAGTTCTTTAGAGATTTATTGTTTCTTTGTCTAAAAGGTATAAAAAGCTGTCTGTTTTGATCCTGTCTTTGAGTCTCAATTTTTATGGGGCTCTTTTATGTACAAAATTAAATTTGTTTTTCTTCTGTTAATCTGTTTTATGTCAATTTTATTATTAAACCAGCCAACAAACTTAGAAGGGATGAAGGGAAAAGTTTTCCATCCCTATAGGGGTGATGGGTCAGGAATTTCATCAGCTATCAAGGGTAGGAAAATTTCACTAAACAGATCCAGCAGTATTTTTGCTAAAATTGGACTAAATGGGCCAAGGACAGAACCCCCAACTTTGGATCTAGACAAAAAGAAAACTCAGAGCAGCCCAACCAAAGTTTGGTCAAGGGTAGCTAATTTGTCATCCTGTCATCAGCTAGCAAAATTTTCATTTTGTTCCATGACGTTCCTTCATATGTTGAAAGAGAAGCTGTGTGCTTCTCACCTTGGCTCTTCTCAGGCTAAAAATCTCCTGATTCCTCACAAATTCCTTCTATTAGCATTTCATTGATCTCACCGGTTGTTTTTCTCCTGCCATCCTTATTCGTGTCTCTTGTTGTTGTTGTATTGGTATTATACATTTTATTAGAAAATACATTATTTAAGCAGTCTTATTTTGAAATTTGAAATGCATTCTTTCCTTATGGACATATAGCTGATTTACAATATTACTGATTCATAAGTTACAGAGGTACAATATAGTGAGTCACAATTTTAAAGCTTGTACTACATCCCCTGGGAGCTCAGCCATAAAGAATCTGCCTGCAGTGCAGGAGACATGGGTTCAATCCCTGGTCTGGAAGGTTCTCTGGAGAAGGAAATGACAACCCATTCCAGTATCTTTGCCTCAGAAATCACATGGACAGAGAAGCCTGGTGGGGTACAGTCCATGGGGTCTCAAAAGAGTTGGACACAACTTAGCAACCAAACAACAAACAACTCCATTTATAGTCATTATAATATATATTCCCCATGGTGTACACTATTATTGTCTTATCTTGATACAAATCTTAGGCTCACTTATTCTGAAACTCATCACATTTCACTGATTTAGAGGCTGAATTTCTTATCTCTCAGGATAATTTGTAACTCTGTTACTTCAAACAACTTGGTGGTAGATTTGCTAATCTCCTCTATTAGATTATGTATTCGTGAAAAGCAGAGATTGTGTCTTGATCATTTGTTTTATCTTACCTTCCACAATGCTTAGGTTAATGTGTGGATATCACACAGCAGTATGTAGATATAGAAGGAAGGCAAAAAGTAACCTACTGAAAGTCATGATCTTATGCTCTACCCACAACTCTTGGGCCCTTCAGCAGCTCTGTGTTTCCCCCTTGCAGTCCTCCTTTGTCTTGAATGGTATTTTCCTTTATCTTTATAGGGAACTCCTTCTCCAAGATTCAGCTTAAATATCACTTAGCCTTTCTAGTTATCTTTGTCTCTCCCTCTCCCAGAAGTCTGACCCTCTGAAAGCAGAATTCATTTCTCCCTCATTTGTGTTCTTATGATGTATAATTAATTCTCTGTCATATAGAAAGAGCCTTTGATGTGGGAGTTAGGGATATTTATGCTTGAAGCTCAATTATCAATGTGGTCTTACATACTTTGTCTTTTATAGGACTCAGTGTTTTTGTTTTGTTTAAAATATGAAATTCAGGATGGTAATTATTTATTTCACTGAGTTCTTGAAGGGTTAAAAAGATAATACATATTGAGAAAATTGCCTAAATCTTGGCACATACTGAGTACTCAATTTTTATCTATGATTATGGCATTTATATCCTTGTATTTTAGTTTTGTGGGCATCTATATACCTGCTATATTTTAATTGAATCTTACTTTTATGTCTGCAGAACAAAGGGCTAAAAGGTTCTATTGAATTAAACTGTTTTCTTTTATTACACAAGTACATCTATGATGCCAAATGCTTCATATCTGCACTGTTCAGTATGATAGCCACTACCCACATGTGGCTAGATTTAAATTAGTAATTTAAAATTAATACAATTAAAATTCAGTTCCTTATTCAGACAATATCCACAGGTGGTTATTGTATTGGCCAGAACATTTTCATTATTGCAGCAATTTCTTTTGGACCATGCTGCTCTAAAATGCTTCCAGCTTAACATAATGCTTCCAGCTTGGTCAGCTATTTCCTCCATCATTCTGGATCCTATATTTGTAGCAATCGAACTATAGTTTAATTTCACTGTTGAGCAGCCAAATCATACAACTAATTTATATAGAATTTGCAATAAATTAAAATACAAAATGCCTTAATTTTTTTTTCTTTAGGTGCTTTCATACTACTTTGAAAGTATTGATTATATCAAGGGTTGGCAACTTTATCTGTAAAAGGCCAGATACTAATTATTTTAGGCTTCGAGGCTGTACAGACTCTGTTGCAACTACTCAGTCCTGCTGTAGTAGCAGGAAAGCAGCCATAGACACTATGCAACAGTATGGGTGTGGCTCTGCTATTTATAAGCTGTGTTGTAGGCTGTAGGCAGTTTCCAAGGCCCGGTCTTTTTCACAGACCTCACTGCTTCCTGTAGTGACATGGCTAGTCCTCTCTACCCCTACGCCTTTTTCCTTTGGAATCAAAATAATTCTACCTCTAAATACTCTCCCCCACCCGACTGGAGTGAATCCAGTCTTAGTTGGTGCTAGAGGCTCATCTTCTCAAAGATTTCATCAGAATTCTTTAAGGTTTACACACACCCCAGAAAATGAAACAGTGAGGAACTAACACAGTATGCTGATTGTATACCAAACATTTTAAACCTATTACACCAATTAGCTCTTTTAAACCTCACAACAGCCTGCTTTACTGAGAGGCAAAGAAGGTAAAGAGAAGTTAAATAACCTGTCCAAGGTCACCCCACTTTTAAGTGGCAGCTCTGTGAACCCAGCATTGACAACCTCAAGTTATTAGTCTCTACACAAGCTTGCTTCCAGACAGCACCCGTGTCCTTGCTCCCACCCTTTGATCTCCATACTTTAAAAAATCTGAATACTCTTCTCTCTCTTGTTGCTCCCAGAGGCCCTCACTTATACATATCGCCCAAACTCAGGCGATTAGCAAAAATTCTTCAAAACTCTATGCTGCTGCTGCTGCTAAGTCTCTTCAGTCTTGTCCAACTCTGTGCGACCCCATAGATGGCAGCCCACCAGGCTCCTCTGTCCCTGGATTTCTCCAGGCAAGAATACTGGAGTGGGTTGCCATTTCCTCTCCAATGCATGCATGCATGTTAAGTTGCTTCAGTCATGTCCGACTCTGTGTGACCCCATGGACAGCAGCCCCCAGGCTCCCTTGTCCATGGGATTCTCCAGGCAAGAATACTGGAGTGGGTTTCCATTTCCCTCTCCTCAAAGCTCTATACAAATACACAAATTAAGCTAACACTCAGTCCTGTCCAACTCTTTGTGACCCTTTGGATTGCAGCCTGCCAGGCTCCTCTGTCCATAATATTCTCCAGGTAAAAATACCAGAGTGGGTGGCCATTTCTTCCTCCAGGGGATCTTCTTGACCCTGGGATTGAACCCATGTCTCCTGTGTCTCCTGCATCACAGGCAGATTCCTTACCTACTGAGCCATCTGGAATGCCTCTTCAAAGCTCTATAAAAGACAGGAATGTAATTGTCTTCTAGCAGATACTTCTAAGGTACAAAAATCTATCCTGTTGGTGAACCCACTGGATGTAATTTCAGTCTTCTTGTTGTTTCAGCAGCATTTGGTATGGTGGTCACTCTTCTCTTCTTGAAATCTTTTCTCCTGACTCCCATGATGCCCACACCTGGCTTTCCTCACATCTCAAGGCTAGTCATTCTTTGAAACCTTTTTAACCTTTAAAGACTGGTTTCCCATTCTTACTTTCTTTCCTAGTCTGCATACTTTCTCTGTGTGATGTCACAAGCCCTAGTGCCTTAACTCTGATTTGTATGAGAATGGTTCCCACATCTTTATCTTCAGAATTTTCTGAGCCCCACTCTTACTGACCAGATAAACAACTTGTTCATCTAGATGTCCCCTGAGCACCATAGCTCAGCATTTCTCAGACAGAAATAATTATTTTCCCTCTTAAAGCTGCTGTTTCTCTTATACTGCCTTCCTTTTTGAATAGATTTCTTAGCTAGAAACCGCTTGTCTTCTGATTCCTCCTCTGACAGCTCTACCAATTACCAAGTCGTGGAAATTTCACACTACTTTGGAAATCACTTTTAAATCCACCTACATCTCGTTCTTGTAACTGCCACTTGCCTGTGTTCCTGACCATCTCCTAATTGGCCTTCCATCAGTCTAGCTCCTCTTCCAAACACTTGTTCTCATGATGCAGACTGAGAGGTCGTCCCAGTATGCAAATTGAACTTGTTATTTTCCTTCTTGAAATTTTCATTGGTTTCCTGCTGCTTTTAGAATTAAGTGTGAATGGCCAACAAGACCCTTCATGCTCCCATCCCCTGTCATCTCCCCAGCACATCACAGTGTGTTCTTTCACACATTGTGCTCTTTTCCACAGTGACCTTGGAGTCCTTACCCAGGCCCTTTCCTCAGCTTGGAACACACGTCCTTTAATTTGGCCACCTGACTAACCCCTGCCCCTTCCGTGTTTCACAGTGCTACAGACTTATGCTTAGAAGTTGCTTGCTGTCCACACTTTCTGTGACTTCTGGGATGCCTTCTTTAGTCTCCCAAACCAGTGTTATGGACCTCCTGTTTACTCTCACAGCACCCGTAACTAATCCTATTCAGTATCTATTCTTCTAGGTTGCAATTGTCACAGGTTGCTTGTCTTTCGCATAGACTAAGCTCTGTGAAGGCAGGAAGGTTGGTCTCTCCTGCTCTTATAGCCCTCGTACCTTGCATGTTGCCTAGTAGAAGCTTTATACATATTTAAAAACTGAAAAAAAAAAAAAGATCAGAAAGAGGAAGTTAGGAATATGGGCTCTGGAATAAAAAATCTTGTGTTTAAATCCCACCTTTGCTACTACCAGTCATGTGACTATTGCTGTTTACTAGCTATATGACCTGTGTTGATCTCCTGAAGCCTCAGTTTTGTCATATGTAATATGAGGATAATAATGAAGGCAAATTCATGGAGTTGTTTTCAGGCTTCTGTGAGATAAAGCATGCAAAGCAATTAGCCTCGTTACTGGAACATGGTTAGTGCTCAGTAAATGCCACTATTAGTAGTAATGTCCTTGCAAGGCACACGGACTCTAGAACTAGACTGCCTGGGTTCAAATATTGCTTTTAAAAGCAAAAATGCCAGTACCATACTGTCTTAATGACTGTGGCTTTGTAGTAGAGCCTGAAGTCAGGCAAGTTGATTCCTGAATGCAAACTAGTACAGCCACTATGGAAAACAGTGTGGAGATTCCTTAAAAAATTGCAAATAGAACTGCCTTATGATCCAGCAATCCCACTGCTGGGCATACACACCAAGGAAACCAGAATTGAAAGAGACACATGTACCCCAGTGTTCATTGCAGCACTGTTTATAATAGCCAGGACATGGAAACAACCTAGATGTCCATCAGCAGATGAATGGATAAGAAAGCTGTGGTACATATACACAATGGAGTACTACTCAGCCCTTAAAAAGAATAAATTTGACTCAGTTCTAATGAGATGGATGAAATTGGAGCCGATTATACAGAGTGAAGTAAGCCAGAAAGAAAAACACCAATACAGTATACTGACACATATATATGGAATTTAGAAGGATAGTAATGAAGACCCTCTATGTGAGACAACAAAAGAGACTCAGAGGTATAGAACGGACTTTTGGACTCTGAGGGAGAGGGAGAGGGGGGGATGATTTGGGAGAACGGCATTGTAACATGTATACTATCTTGTAAGAATGAAGCGCCAGTCTATGTTCAATACAGGATGCAGGACACATGGGGCTGGTGCACGGGATGATTCAGGGAGAGGATGCGGAGTGGGAGGTGGGAGGGGGCTTCGGCATTGGGAGATTGTGTTCACCTATGGCTGATTCAGGGGGGTCAATGTATGGCAAAACAAATACAGTATTGTAATTAAAAAATAAATAAATTTAATAAAAAAATAAAAGCAAAAATGTTAATAGATACAGAGAAAAAACTAGTGGTTGCCAGAGGGGAGAGGGATAGACGAGGTGGGTGAAATAGGTAAAAGGGATTAAGAGGTTAAATGATGAGTTATAGAGTAAATAAGTTACAGGGATGTAATATACAGCCCAGGAAATATAGAGCATTGTAATAACTTTGCATGGCGCATGCATTTGTGCTCAGTGGCTTTGGTCCTGTCCAACTTTCTGTGACCCCCTTGGACAGTAGCCTGCCAGGCTCTTCTGTCCATATGATTATCCAGGCAAGAATACTGGGTTGCCATCCCCTCCTTCAGGGGATCTTCCCAACCCAGGGATCGAATCCACACCTCTTAGGTCTTACGCACTGCAGGTGGGTTCTTTATCACTAGTGCCACTTGGCAATCCATGATTTTATATGGTACATAATCTATAAAATAACTTTGTAATATTATACTATTATAATATCTGCATAATCTATAAAAATATTGAATCACTATGTTGTACACCTTATAATATTGTGGTTCGGTTCTATTTCAATTAAAAAATCCTGGTTTTACCTCCTACTAGCCATATGAACAGAGAAGGCAATGGCATCCCCCTCCAGTACTCTTGCCTGGAAAATCCCATGAACGGAGCAGCCTTGTGGGTTGCAGTCCATGGGGTCGCCAAGAGTCAGACACGACTGAGTGACTTCACTTTCAGTTTTCACTTTTATGCATTGGAGAAGGAAATGGCAACCCACTCCAGTGTTCTTGCTTGGAGAATCCCAGGGACGGGAGAGCCTGGTGGGCTGCCGTCTATGGGGTCACACAGAGTCAGACACGACTGAAGCGACTTAGCAGCAGCAGCAGCAGCAGCCATAGGAAATTGGGCAAGTTGCTAATCTCTGTGTGCCTCAGTGTCCACATCTTTAAAACGGGAAAATGACAGAATATGTTATTTGTTTGTGGGGTATCTCTTCATAGCTGCTCCAGCAAAGCACAGCCGCTGCTCCTAAACTTGAATGGGGAGTGTCTCCTTACCACCGCCTTTCCTGACCTTCAACTGGGGTTAGCTCCTCTAGGCCCTCCTGCGCCTGCACAGCCACTGCTCCTCGGGTTGCTCCTCCTGGCCGCCAGCCCTGGTCTCCCAGATAATCATGATGATGTGATTACTAATCTAGAGCCAGACATCTTGGAATGTGAAGTCAAGTGGGTCTTAGAAAGCATCACTACGAACAAAGCTAGTGGAGGTGATGGAATTCCAGTGGACCTGTTTCAAATCCTGAAAGATGATGCTGTGCAAGTGCTACACTCAATATGCCAGCAAATTTGGGAAACTCAGCAGTGGCCACAGGACTGCAAAAGGTCAGTTTCATTCCAATCCCAAAGAAAGGCAATGCCAAAGAATGCTCAAACTACCGCCCAATTGCACTCATCTCACATGCTAGTAAAGTAATGCTCAAAATTCTCCAAGCCAGGCTTCAGCAATACATGAACCGTGAACTCCCTGATGTTCAAGCTGGTTTTAGAAAAGGCAGAGGAACCAGAGATCCAATTGCCAACATCCACTGGATCATGGAAAAGCAAGAGAGTTCCAGAAAAACATCTATTTCTGCTTTATTGACTATGCCAAAGCCTTTGACTGTGTGGATCACAATAAACTGTGGAAAATTCTGAAAGAGATGGGAATACCAGACCACCTAACCTGCCTCTTGAGAAATCTGTATGCAGGTCAGGAAGCAACAGTTAGAACTGAACATGGAACAACAGACTGGTTCTAAATAGGAAAAGAAGTACGTCAAGGCTGTATATTGACACCCTGCTTATTTAACTTATATGCAGAGTACATCACGAGAAATGCTGGACTGATAGAAACACAAGCTGGAATCAAGATTGCCGGGAGAAATATCAATCACCTCAGATATGCAGATGACACCACCTTTATAGCAGAAAGTGAAGAGGAACTAAAAAGCCTCTTGATGAAAGTGAAAGAGGAGAGCGCAAAGTTGGCTTAAAGCTCAACATTCAGAAAACGAAGATCATGGCATCTGGTCCCATCACTTCATGGGAAATAAATGGTGAAACAGTGGAAACAGTGTCAGACCTTATTTTGGGGGCTCCAAAATCACTGCAGATGGTGACTGCAGCCATGAAATTAAAAGACGCTTACTCCTTGGAAGAAAAGTTATGACCAACCTAGTAGCATGTTGAAAAGCAGAGACATTACTTTGCCGACGAAGGTCCATCTAGTCAAGGCTATGGTTTTTCCAGTAGTCATGCATGGATGTGAGAGTTGGACTGTGAAGAAGGCTGAGTGCCAAAGAATTGATGCCTTTGAACTGTGGTGTTGGAGAAGACTCTTGAGAGTCCCTTGGACTGCAAGGAGATCCAACCAGTCCATTCTGAAGGAGATCAACCCTGGGATTTCTTTGGAAGGAATGATGCTAAAGGTGAAACTCCAGTACTTTGGCCATCTCACGTGTAGAGATAACTCATTGGAAAAGACTCTGATGCTGGGTGGATTGTGGACAGGAGGAAAAGGGGATGACCGAGGATGAGATGGCTGGATGGCATCACGGACTCGATGGATGTGAGTCTGAGTGAACTCCGGGAGTTGGTAATGAACAGGGAGGCCTGGCGTGCTGCGATTCATGGGGTCGCAAAGAGTCGGATAGGACTGAGCGACTGAACTGAACTGAGCTTTGTTCGTAGTGATGCTTTCTAAGGCCCACTTGACTTCACATTCCAGGATGTCTGGCTCTAGGTGAGTGATCACACCATCGTGATTATCTTGGTCGTGAAGATCTTTTTGTAGTACTTCTGTGTATTCTTGCCACCTGTTCTTAATATCTTCTGCTTCTGTTAGGTCCATACCATTTCTGTTTTCTATTGATCCCATCTTTGCATGAAATGTTCCCTTGGTATCTCTAATTTTCTTGAAGAGATCTCCAGTCTTTTCCCTCTGTTGTTTGCCTCTATTTCTTTGTGTTGATCGCTAAGGAATGCTTTCTTATCTCTTCTTGCTATTCTTTGGAACTGTGCATTCAGATGCTTATATCTTTCCTTTTCTCCTTTGCTTTTCACTTCTCTTCTTTACTAGCCACTCCTTTTGAAGCCATCAATAGAAGCTCTCAGTTCATTCCACTGAGGCTCATTCTCTTTCTCTTTTTACTTCTTTCTCTCAGGTTGCAAAATATTCCAAGCTTACAGCTTTCATCTATAACATGACCCCCATCTCTTCATTAATTGCACCCTCTTAATTCTTCAAATATAAACTTTCCTTAATACCACATTGAAAGAATTATTCTTACTCCTATAACTACCAAGGCCTTATTTACATTTTGATTTCTTGTATTTGAGTTTCTTTCCTTTCACTCACTGGACTGCTGGTGTCAGAAATGCTAGTCTTAAATATTCTAGTCCCAAATATGCTTTAGCCTTAATATTCTATAAACACTCAATTTAACCTCCTTCTCTTAGTTATCATTTTTGCTATTTCTTTACAATTTTTGATACTTTAATCACTGTTTCCAAGTAAAAACAAGTGGCCAGAACTTCAAGTAAGGTCTCTGAATTTGAAACTGGCTTTGAACTTGCATTCTTCAACTAAACTAACTATGAAATCTTAAATTTTAACCTCTCTGAGCCTCAGTTTCCACATCTCCAAATGAGAACTTTTATATATATTTTCAATTTTCTTAGAAAGATAAGGTTTTTACTATAAAGTTCTTTGCAAGTTTCTGATAAATAAAGAGTCTTCAGTTTTTGGACAGATATTTTCTTCTTTCCTTGTTCTTGTCTTTTTCTCACTGTAAGCCTATATTTCCAAACAATCTTTAGACCACTTATTTTACCTTCTTATAGTTGTGGCTTTGTCCAACTGTATCCTCTCCTGCATCTTCTATGTAATTCTTATGCCAGTGATAACATGATCTATGTCTCTAGTACCAAATATTTTAAATCAAAGATTTTAAAATATAATACTTGAGAACATAAATCCATAAAGAGTAAAACATGAAATTTCCTGCTCTCATCAACATCTAGTTTTACAGGATCTGTTATTTCTCTTGCATTTGGGGAGTGGAGCATGTGTTATTATACAGATTTTTCTGTGAGTTTATATCAGTTAATAAGCAACAACATTTAAGATCTGACTTTTAAAAATAGCATGATACTAAATCCTTAATCTGTGTTTCCATTTTTCTGCTATAAACTTTCAGCTGTGTATCTGAGTGAAATGTTGAAGTGCAGGCTCTACAGACAACACTCATGTCCTTTCCCAAGTGGCATCTGTTCTTGACATCTCTGTCTGCCTGGTCCTGTGAATAAACTCTTAGTTACATTGCCCTCCCCCTCATCAAATTATTTGCCAAGTTTTATAATATTCAGCTCTACAGTGTCTCTTGTCCTTTCTTTTAAGTTTTCTGCGACTTTTTGGATCACGCTGATTGTCTGATTCAGACTGATTTATATAAGAATTGCTTATTGTTTTTCAGTTCAGTTATTTTTGGGAAAGATTTTTCTTTCTTCTTGCACCAGAGCCAAGGTTTAGACTCTTGTTTGTTCTTCCATTCTGTGTTTCCCACATCTTACTTCAATGCTTTATCATACTCTCTGCTTTTGCTACAACAATAGAAGCTCCTCAAGAATAGAGGCCACCTTTTCACTTTCAGTTTCTTAATAGATTCTCCATCTTGATAATTTGCATTCTGTTTTCAATGCTAAACACAATGGCACTTTTACCATTGATTTTTTGAACTTGATTTGATGAAGTGTGGGAATTTTCCCACCACCAGTGTCTTCCTGCCTTAATCTATTCTGCACACTGTGGGAGAAAATATTCATGAAACCCAGCTCCAATCCTGTCACTCTTTTGCTGATACTGTTTGTTGGCTCCCTACTGATTATTGCATATGTACATGGTTCTTCTCTTGGTGTCAGTGCCTTCCATGATATGACTCCAAAGTATCCTTCTGGTTTATCTCCTCCCAGTTGTCATTCCCTAAGCTCTAGACAAACTAGATTACTCATATTCCTCACAGTCCTTCCTATTTTAGTTTCCATAGTTCTTATTTTCTAGCTTTGCTGTCTTCCTAAGACTCTGTCTACCTTTAGGAGCCCTATTTCCATCTCCATTTATTGATATTCTATCCATCTTAAAGCTTCATTTCCGATAAGACCACCCATAATCTTGCTGGAATTAATCATATTTTATCTTTTCCCTCCGTCTTTTTGGGACTTTTCTGAAATAGCTGACTGAACTGTAAACTCCTTGTTAGCAGCAAGTCTATTTCGGTCATCTGTGTACCTCTTTCAGTATCTTGCATAGTGCATGGATATTCGGAAAATTAAGTGTTAGGTGTTGCTGCTGGAGGCAAACAAATAATTTTGGGGGAGCATAAGCTTCTGGAGGGATAATATGGAATGACAGCAATTATTTAATGAGTTTTAAATTTATCCAATGCATATTTACTGGATAGATACTCTGTATTGGGCACTGTGCTAGGCACCTAAATGTGATGAAATGTGATGAAAAATGGGCACCATTACCTCTGTCCTCAAAGAGTTTAAAATGAAGAAGAGAAAACAATTATAACAAATATTTAAAGTGATAAAGGAAGTATAAGGCACAGTGGGGAACAGCTGAGGAGTCTGACCTGTCTGCTGAGGATGGGGAAGTGACAATCTCAGGGAAGTGTAGGATCCAGCCAGGAGATAATGGGGTAGTGCAGCGGATTATTTTGTACAGAGAAAATAGTCTGATGGTCTTGTGGTTAGAATGCACAGGGTACATGAAACTGTTAGGTACAGCCGGTGGATACTGTAAGCAGAGTGGTAAGAGACATATTGAAGAGGTCCAATCACAGAAGGTTTTGTAAACTATGGTAAGTAATTTGAATTTTTCCATTAAGGACAATAAAAAATTAGAAGATATTTAAATGAGGAATAACTTGATTAGATTTATGTTTTGACAGTTACCTTTTGGTGTGGAAATAGAAGAAGAATAAATTTAAGGTGATATATTAAAAGTCTGCTTTAGGAATCAAGCAAGGTAGAAAAAGAGAGAGAACAAGAATATGAATGAATTTGACAATGTCTTATTTTAGGGATGTAGGTGTGTGGATTTGAAAAATGTTTAGGAGACTATACAGCATAATAGCCCGGAGAATCCCCATGGATACAGGAGCCTGGTGGGCTACAGCCTGTAGGGTTGCAAAGAGTGAGACATGATTAAAGTGACTTAGCACACATGCACAATATAATAGAGGGGCTTCCCAGGTGGTGCTAGTGGTAAAGAGACGCCTGCCAATGCAGGAGACACAGGAGACTTAAGAAACATGGGTTTTGAGCCCTGGGTAGGGAAGATTCCCTGGAGGAGGGCAGGAACCCACACCAGTATTCTTGCCTGGAAAATCCCATGGACAGAGGAGCCTGGTGGACTATAGTCCATGGGGTAACAAGGAATCAGACATGACTAAGGCAACTTAGCATGCATGGTGTTCTGTATTTGGCTTCATATTTTTTAGCTGAATAACTTGGCAAATTAGCTACATCTCTAAGTTTAAGTTCTCTCATCTCTAAAAATGGGAATAATAAAGAATTCAACTATGTAATGCATGTAAAATCTTCTTGTGCAGCATTTGGCACATAGTAATCACTCAGTAACTGTTAATTTTAGAATTAACACAGTTTGAGTGACTGGAAAGGGTGAAGGAGTAGAGGCAGTGAGATCGTTCGAATCACAGTTTACTTATTGAGTGGATAGTGATGCTATTCATTGAAATTTGGAAACAAGTGTTGAGGGATAAAAAAAATGAGTTTGAGTGAAGATGTGGAAATAGATTTTATAGGTCTAGAATTCAGGAGAGAGACCTGAAAATTACTTATATAAGGGTATTTCTTGAAAAGATCAATGGGCTTCTGTTTTCTTACAGCCGTATTATCTCACAGTCCTTGTTGCATGTGTCCATAAACTATGAGAAGAGGCATGCTCTACTTGCTAATTTAATTCATGTGAGTGAGTGGGAATATCTGGGAGTAGGTGCAATGTGAGAGTAGAAGAAGGCTCAGGGAACCCTGGGGACACCAAATTCCAAGATGTGATTAGAGGAACAGCAGGCTGTAAATGAAAAGGTGTGTAACCAGAAGGAAAACCAGGAGAAAGTCATGGGACAAAGCCAGGCAGACCAAGTACTTTCGGGGGAATGGTCAATGGTTCTGTTGAGAGTAAAGTATAAAAATTATTAATTGGATTTAGCAATGAAAATATTCATCATAAACTTTGCATAGAGTGATGCGAACAGAAGAAGGATTTGAGTGGATTGAGAGGTGCTTAGGAAGTGAGAAAACAGAATCCTGGCAACCCTTTCAAGAAATTGGCTGTCGAAGGGTGAGGGGGAACAGGGCCTAAAGAGGGTGATGAGGGTAAAGGATTTGTTTTGTTTTGAAAAATAGTTTGTATTAGCATATTTGAGTGACAAGAAGTAGCTGGTAGAAACAGCTGGTAGTGTAGAGGGCCAGGAAATTAGAGAGAAGCAAGTAAAGATAGAACAGAGCAGAGAAGCCCATGAAAACATCCTGGAGTTAAAAGATGGAAAATTAGGGGACTCCAGCATGAAGAGCCAAAATCAGTTCACTGTAGCATTTTGGGAAACAACTTTCCAAAGATGAAAGAACTTTGGACTAAAGAAAAGCAGTTTCTGTGGCTGTGCCTTATAGTAGGGGCTTCTACAAAGTTCATGGGGTCAGACTAGCATTTATAGAGAAGATGGAAAGAGTAAACTTTTAGAGAGGTGTGGTTGTACTTATAGAAGAAAAGATTTTCTTCAGAAATGGCAAGAGAGAATGAAGAGACATCAAACTTCTAAAGAACTGTCTTGTTTGATCATCTAGGAGAAGGCTCTTGGGTACCATTTTATGGCAAAAATGCCTCTTTTGGAAGAATGTCTAGATGTAATCAATATTCAGACTTTGAGGAAGCAGGGTCATAAGAAAAATTTTTTAAAGAATAATAATTGAAGATGAACAAGATGATATACATATATTTTTATATGACATATATGAGGGGAAAGCAAAGTAGTTTGTAAGAATTTTAGAGAAATGCAGTGTTGGTTTCCTTTTAATTAATGTGAGGTAGCACAGACATATTTTTTCTAATATCAAGGAATGTTTTATATGCCACTTCCTTAAAGCCTCTATCTCCCAACCATGTGCATTCTTTATTTTTGACAAATGGGCCTTTTGTGCACAAACTTCATGATCAAATTGGTTCAAGAATAAATTGCTGAAAATAACTTTCCTACATTAGCCCTTGTGACAGCTAATGAAGATGGATAGGGTAAAGCAGGGCTTCACTTTATGAAGGAGGCATTCTCATTCTCCACTGTGTTGGCTAAAGGCAAATTTGTTTGCCAAGGAAAAAATAGAATCATTTAATTGATTAATTTTTGCAGAAAGCAGTTGTCAGCCAGCTTGCTCAGAATCACAGAATTTTGCTAAAGAAGCAAGTGTAAAACTCTTGCATACACACCAAACAGAAACCTCATTTTTTTCTCCACTGGACGTTTGATGCCATCAGAAAATGTCTAGATTTGATCAGAAGAAAAAAATATTTGCATTTAAGTGTTCAGATTCATGAACAAACATTTCTGTTTGCTTTAATTCGTGGAAATAAAGATTATAACTGGAATGACTAGAACTTTGGAGATCAGGAACACTTGAGAAAGTTTCTTACCCTCAGCTAATTTTGAAATCAATGTACCAGTCAAGTATATGAAGTAACTGGAACTGCCACTGCTGGTAGGCATCAAATTGATACAATTACTTTGGAAAATTGTTTGGCAATATATATTAAAGCAAATATATATCTACACTATGGTCCAGCAATTTCAATGCTGGGCATTACCCAATGAAATTATTTGTATGGGAATGGTCATATTGCCACTACTCAGCATAGTTCCAAACTAGAAACAACGTAAATATTCTTCTGTAGAATTGAATAGAATACCTGCATAATAATAAAAAGAATGAGCTACTGACCAAGGAACAACATAATTGACTCTTAAAAAAAGAAAAAACAATGTTGAGTAAAAGAGCTCAGATGCAAAAAATGCTTTCTGCATCTGTATGTTTACATATTTTTATTTTTAAATATTGATTTGGCTGCATAGAGCCTTAGTTGCAGAACATGGGCTCTTCAGTCTTCGTTGCAGCATGTGGGATCTTTAGTTGTGGCATGTGGCAGCATGTGGGTTCTAGATCCTTGACAAGGGATCGAACCTAGGCACCCAGCATTGGGAGTGCAGAGTCTTAGTCACTGGCCATGAGGCAAGTTCTGCATGGTTCCATATTTTTAAAAGTTCAAAGACAAACATGGTGGATGCCTGGGGATAAAGGTTAGAATAGTGATTATCCTTGGAGGGGAATATTGACCTGGAGGGGCCCAAGAGAACTTTCTGCTGTGCTGGAGATAGCCTAGTCTCCAGTGTGATTATTAGAGTAATGATTAAAAGAGGGTTATACATGTGTAAAGATCCACTGAACTGTATATTTCAAATTTGTACACATTACAACATGTTGCACTTCAATTTGAAAATGGACCATTTTTCCACATCAGTGATTTTTTTTTTTTTTTTGCCTTTTATCTATGAGGGGGCAAAAGGAGGCAATTATAAGGGCTTGTCTCCTTGACAATGACTTTGCTGGTCTTGCATGTTTTAGGTGAATCAGACCATGTGACAAAACCTCACTAATCTGAGTAACTGATTTTCATTTAGAAGGTAACAACTGTAACAATTGAATATTTACTGGATTTAAAGTAGTTATTAAAGATAAATTTTATTTACAGAGGTATTGAGAGCATTCTGTAAGCAACACTTTTTGTATTTGTCCTACTCATGAGTCAGTAGTCACAAGCCCATGACCTTGACCCCCTCTTTGTCCCTTTGTTTGTGGCCTCATGTACCCTATTGAGGTCATCTAGAGGTCCTTCATAGGCTCTGTCAATGGCCCGATTTCACCTGCCTTACAGTTTGACCTATGAACTTCGGAAATACACAAGGAGATAGTGCTTCACTTAAGAAACCACAAGCAAATTAAAATGTCTGGAATTTTAGAAAATATTGTAGGGTTGGAGGGGGCAGCAAATTTTCACAGCATTAACCTATTCTGTCGATAGATGTTAAAGCCTGTGTGGAAGAGGATGGAGGCTCTCTGTCTCTGGTGTGATTGAAAAAAATCAACTTAGATATAGCAAAACACACCTAGGATGAAAGTCAGAAAGAATTGGAGAATTGGAAAGGACTTTAGAGATCACCTTAATCTTGTGTTTCTAAGAGCAAGAATACCATGCATTTAAATAAGGATGTTTATTATACCTGTTTCTATTTAATCCATGGAGAAGTGGGAAACACATGCCCTGACATCATTAGAAGGAAAATAATATTTTTACCCCCTATTAGACTTTAGTGATTATCTGTGCAAAGCAGTTACATATTATGAGAGTAGAGAAGACAAACTTTGGAGTTGAAATGGTGATGCCAAATCCAGCCTGTGTACCCAGACACTAAATTAAATCTTGGAGACAGAGTTTTGAGTGAAGTAGAAAATAATTATTTTATTGCTTTACTTGGCAAAGATGGCCACAGAAGTCTAGTGCCCTCAGAACAATGTGCCTTGACCTGGAGGGGTTAGCAGGTAATGATTCAAAGAAAGCATGGTCACTTCATGGGCATTCTTCTAATTGGCTGAGGGGTGAAGTAACTGGGAGTCAGCAGCATCAAACTTCTGCTTCCAACCAGTATAGGGTCTAAATGCTTGAGGGTAGTATGGAGTTAAATTTTCCCATCTGGTGGGGGGTGTCAATATCTACAAAACAGCTCAAAGATATTCTTACGTTTATCCCTTGAGGGAGAACCAGGACCTTGCCCCAGTTCATTTCAGTCCCTCAGTCATATTTGACTCTTTGTGACCCCATGAACTGCAGCACGCCAGGCTTCCCTGTCCTTCACCAACTCCTGGAGCTTGTTCAAACTCATGTCCATCTAGTTGGTGATGCCATCCAACCATCTCATCCTGTCATCCCTTTCTCCTCCTGTCTTCAGTCTTTCCCAGGATCAGGGTCTTTTCAAATGAGTCAGTTCTTCGCATCAGCTGGCCAAAGTATTAGAGTTTCAGTATCAGCATCAGTCCTTCCAATGCATATTCAGGACTGATTTCCTTTAGGATGGACTGGTTGGTTCTCCTTGCATTTCAAGGGACTCTTGAGTCTTCTCCAACACCACAGTTCAAAAGCATCAATTCTTCAGCACTCAGCTTTCTTTATGGTCCCACTCTCACATCCATACATGACTAATGGAAAAACCATAGCTTTGACTAGATAGACCTTTGCTTGTTGACAAGGTAATGTTTCTGGTTTTTAATATACTGTCTAGGTTGGTCATAACTTTTCTTCCAAGGAACAAGCATCTTTTAATTTCTGTGGGTGCAGTCACCATCTGCAATGATTTTGGAGCCCAAGAAAATAGTCTGTCACTGTTTCCATTGTTTCCCCTTCTATTTGCCATCAAGTGATGGGACCAGATGCCATGATCTTCATTTTTTGAATGTTGAGCTTTAAGCCAACTTTTCACTCTCCTCTTTCACTTTCATCAAGAGGCTCTTTAGTTCTTCTTCACATTCTGCCATAAGCGTGGTGTCATCTGCATATCTGAGGTTATTGATATTTCTCCCGGCAATCTTGATTCCAGCTTGTGCTTCTTCCAGCCCAGCATTTTGCATGATGTACCCTGCATATAAGTTAAATAAGCAGGGTGACCATATATAGCCTTGGTGTACTCCTTTCCGAATTTGGAACCAGTCTGTTGTTCCATGTCCAATTCTAATTATTGCTTCTTGACCCACGTACAGATTTCTCAGGAGGCAAGTCAGGTGGTCTGGTATTCCCATCTCTTTAAGAATTTTCCACAGTTTGTTGTGACCCACATACTCAAAGATTTTGGTATAGTCAATAAAGCAGAAGTGTTTTTCTAGAACTCGCATGCTTTTCTATGACTCAACAGATGTTGGCAATTTGACCTTTGGTTCCTCTGCTGTTTCTACATCCAGCTTGAATGTCTGGAAGTTCTTGGTTCATGTACTGTTAAAGCCTGGCTTGGAGAATTTTGAGCATTTCTTTGCTAGCCTGTGTCTGAATTTGGTAATAAGGAGTTCATGATCTGAGCCACAGTCAGCTCCTGGTCTTGTTTTTGTTGACCGTATAGAGCTTCTCATCTTTGGCTGCAAAGAATATAATCAATCTGATTTTGGTGCTGACCATCTGGTGATGTCCATGTGTAGAGTCTTCTTGTGTTGTTGGAAGAGGGTGTTTGCTATGACCAGTGTATTTTCTTGGCAAAATTCTATTAGTCTTTGCCCTGCTTCATTTCGCATTCCAAGGCCAAATTTGCCCGTTACTCCAGGTGTTTCTTGACTTCCTACTTTTGCATTCCAGTCCCCTATAATGAAAAGGACATCTTTTTTGGTGTTAGTTCTAAAAGATTTTGTAGGTCTTCATAGAACCGTTCAACTTCAGCTTCTTCAGCATTACTGGTTGGGGCATAGACTTGGATAACTGTGATATTGAATGGTTTGCCTCGGAGACGAACAGAGATCATTCTCTCGTTTTTGAGGTTGCATCCAAGTACTGCATTTCAGACTCTTTTGTTGACCATGATGGCTACTCCATTTCTTCTGAGGGATTCCTGCCCGCAGTAGTAGATATAATGGTCATCTGAGTTAAATTCACCCATTCCAGTCCATTTTAGTTCACTGATTCCTAGAATGTCGACGTTCACCCTTGCCATCTCTTGCTTGACCACTTCCAATTTGCCTTGATTCATGGACCTGACATTCCAGGTTCCTATGCAATATGGCTCTTTACAGCATCGGATCTTGCTTCTATCACCAGTCACAGCCACAGCTGGGTACCTGTTTTTGCTTTGGCTCCATCCCTTCGTTTTTCTGGAGTTATTTCTCCACTGATCTCCAGTAGCATATTTGGCACCTACTGACCTGGGGAGTTCCTCTTTTGGTATCCTATCATTTTGCCTTTTCATACTGTTCATGGGGTTGTCAAGGCAAGAATACTGAAGTGGCTTGCCATTCTCTTCTCCAGTGGACTGCATTCTGTCAGACCTCTACACCATGACCTGCCCATCTTGGGTTGCCCCACAAGCATGGCTTGGTTTCACTGAGTTAGACAAAGCTGTGGTCCTAGTGTGATTAGATGGACTAGTTTTCTGTGAGTATGGTTTCAGTGTGTCTGCCCTCTGATGCCCTCTTGCAACACCTACCATCCTACTTGGGTTTCTCTTACCTTGGGTGTGGGGTATCTCTACACCGCTGCTCCAGCAAAGCACAGCAGCTGCTTCTTACCTGAGTGCGGCCGAGAGGAACTACCCCACGTCTGAGGTCAGGGGCAGCAGCCAAGAGTGCCAGGCTGTGACAGCAAAGGAACGGCCGAGAGGAGCTACCCTGCATCTGAGGTCAAGGGTGGCGGTCAAGAGGAGCTACCCCACGTTGGAGGTCAGGGGCGGCCTGGAGAAACCACCTCGAGCTGGAGGCCAGGAGCAGTGACCCTGAGGAGCCATCTCGAAATCAAGTGGGCCTTAGAAAGCATCACTACGAACAAGGCTAGTGGAGGTGATGGAATTCCAGTGGACCTGTTTCAAATCCTGAAAGATAATGCTGTGAAAGTGCTGCACTCAATATGCCAACAAATTTGGAAAACTCAGCAGTGGCCACAGGACTGGAAAAAGTCAGTTTTCATTCCAATTCCAAAGAAAGGCAATGCCAAAGAATGCTCAAACTACCGCACAATTGCACTCATCTCACATGCTAGTAAAGTAATGCTCAAAATTCTCCAAGCCAGGCTTCAGCAATACATGAACCGTGAACTCCTGATGTTCAAGCTGGTTTTAGAAAAGGCAGAGGAACCAGAGATCCAATTGCCAGCATCCACTGGATCATGGAAAAAGCAAGAGAGTTCCAGAAAAACATCTATTTCTGCTTTATTGACTATGCCAAAGCCTTAGAGTGTGTGGATCACAATAAACTGTGGAAAATTCTTCAAGAGATGGCAATACCAGACCACCTAACCTGCCTTTGAGAAGTCTGTCTGCAGGTCAGGAAGCAACAGTTAGAACTGAACATGGAACAACAGACTGGTTCCAAATAGGAAAAGGAGTACGTCAAGGCTGTATATTGTCAACCTGTTTATTTAACTTATATGCAGAGTACATCATGAGAAATTCTGGACTAGAAGAAACACAAGCTGGAATCAAGATTGCCGGGAGAAATATCAATCACCTCAGATATGCAGATGATACCACCCTTATGGCAGAAAGTGAAGAAGAAGTAAAGAGCCTTTTGATGAAAGTGAAAGAGGAGAGCGAAAATGTTGGCTTAAAGCTCAACATTCAGACAACGAAGATCATGGCATCTGGTCCCATCACTTCATGGGAAATAGATGGAGAAACAGTGGAAACAGTGTCAGACCTTATTTTGGGGGCTCCAAAATCACTGTAGGTGGTGACTGCAGCTATGAAATTAAAAGACACTTACTACTTGGAAGAAAAGTTATGACCAACCTAGATGGTATATTCAAAAGCAGAGACATTATTTTGCCGACTAAGGTCCGACTAGTCAAGGCTATGGTTTTTCCTGTGGTCATGTATGGATGTGAGAGTTGGACTGCGAAGAAGGCTGATGCCGAAGAATTGATGCTTTTGAACTGTGGTGTTGGAGAAAACTCTTGAGAGTCCCTTGGACTCCAAGGAGATCTAACCAGTCCATTCTAAAGGAGATCAGCCCTGGGATTTCTTTGGAAGGAATGATGCTAAAGCTGAAACTCTAGTACTTTGGCCACCTCATGCAAAGAGTTGACTCATTGGAAAAGACTCTGCTGCTGGGAGGGATTGGGGGCAGGAGGAGAAGGGGACGACAGAGGATGAGATGGCTGAATGGCATCACGTACTCGATGGACATGAGTCTGAGTGAACTCAGGGAGATGGTGATGGACAGGGAGGCCTGGCATGATGCAATTCATGGGGTTGCAAAGAGTCGGACACGACTGAGCGACTGAACTGAACTGAACTTGCTAGCCTGTGAAATGAGTGCAATTGTGCAGTAGTTTGAACCTTGCCACAGGGCTGCACTATCATTTCCTGGCTGTTCCTCCCTTGTTTCCACATCCCCTTCCTTGTTTAATCAGTGATCCTTTGAACCTGCCCATGGAACTCAGGGAAGGTCACGGAGGCTGAATGAAGCCTATTCCTTTAATAAGGAAATGGGGGACTTCCTGGTGACACAGTGGATAGGGATCTGCCTGCCAATGTAGGGGAAATGAGTTCTGTGTCAGAGATAGCAATCTGCTCTCTATAAAACAGAGAAAACCTGTGGGCAGCAACCAAGACCCACTGCATCCCACCCCCAAAAAAGAAATGTGGGAACACAGAAAGGCTTTTGTGCTAAGGAATCCCTGCTCAGTTTCAGCAGGGAGTTTAGGGTTTGCTCTTTATTGGTTATGTAACCCCGGACAAGTTACTTTACTTCTTCAGTTCCTGTCTCCTTAATTGTTAAAGTGGAGCTTGTAGTAGTGAGCTGACATACATTAGCTCTTAGTACTTAATAGAACAAAGCCTGGTATATCTTAGCAGCTCAATACATATTACCTATCATAATCATTACATAACAACAACATAATTGTAGCAGCTACTATTTAATAGCTTATATTTGTGTATTGAATCTGGTGTGAACTTTATGTGAGACTACCAGTGTGGTAACGCCAAGTGCTCCCTGCCCTTTTATCCCTTTGCCTGCTGTGTTTATCCTTCATACAGAATTGAAGCAATTTATATAATGGTTTTAGAAGAGAGGTAAAATAGGATGTGATTCATTACTGTTGGACTGATTTGTGCCTAGCACCCCCATGGGAAATTTCTTGACAGCTAAGTCACCTAGTCCTATGGAAACAATTAATAGAAAATGCTTGATCTATAGTGAATTCATTTGTTATTGTAGGTGGGAACGTTTTATTTTCTAATCTTTTTATTTGCAGCTGCACTAGACTCAGAGTGTTTCAATATTTTTATTTTAAAGGTATTGTTTACATTTGAAATTACCCTTCGGAGGAAGCAAAGTGTCTTCCTAGTTGCGAGGCAGGGTAATGTATTTGCAACCCCATTAAAATGTGACAATAACACAGCTGTGGGAGCTGGTGGGGCTTAATCTTTTGAGCTAGAATAAAGTGCTGTGTACCTGAACTTCTATATATTGATTAGACAGAAATATTCATGTGTATTAAATTTGAACGTTATAATCGTGACTTATGTTATTCAGTGATGTTAGGTGAATGAACAAATGCAACAACTAAAACCAGTGCCCATACTTATCACTGTAGTTGTCGCTGTATTACATGAACCTAAATACAAACTTTAGTTAAAAAATTGGAACGTATATCCTTATCATATTGCTATTTGTCTGGTTCAAAGCTTATGGCTTATTTAGCGATTTTGTTATAGGGAAAACCATCTAAATGTGAATTCCAACTTAAGTGTTTTGATTTTTGCAGATCTAGAAAAGAGATTATCCTTTTCTCTGGAGAATCATTCTTTGAGACTGGAGCTTGGATTTGGGGGAAAAAGGAAAAATTTGAGTTTTATGGTATATTAAAAAAAAAAAAAAATCCTAGGGACTAAAACTTACTTTCATTTATTTTATGCCCATAATAGACATAAGACTCTATGAACATGAAAACACTTTAAATTTGGATGTTTAGATCCTTCAATTTGTTCTCTATTATCTGTTTTGAGGCAAGTGTCTCTTCTAGAACATGTTTGTGTGTTAGTTGCTCAGTCATGTCTGACTCTTTGCAACCCATGGACTATATAACCTGCTAGGCTCCTCTGTCCATGGAATTCCCTAGCCAAAAATACTGGAGTGGCTTGCCATTCCCTTCTTCAGGGTATCTTCCTGACCCAGGGTTTGAACCCAGGTCTCCTGCATTGCAGGTAGATTATTTATCATCTGAGCTACCAGAGAAGTCCTTACTCAACTTGTTTGAGTCACTAAGGCATCCATTGACTCAACTCTAATTGTTTTTATACCATTGCCTTTAGATGATACAGATTTTATAAAAACATCTAAAGTTAACAGGCAAAACAGCTGAAGAATGTTCCATAAGAAAACACAGAAAACAAAAAGAATTTGAAAATATGGTAGGTGTGTTCATCCATATATAATACACTGAGAAGCAATCAGAAGGTAAGCACAGAAACATGGGGGGTGGGGGTGGGAGTGGGGGTGGGAGACAAATGGACTAGATTCAGCTATTTAAGGGTTATTTTAAGTGACCAGAAAAAAACTTCATTTCTCAGTAATTTTTCTTCTATTACATCATGTAATCAAGAAATATTTTGTAGAGCCTCCCAGAAGCCAGGGTCTTCTAGACACTGAGGATTTATCAAAGAATTAACAGGCGTTGGGTATGGCCTAAGATCAAACTAGGTGACTGATTGTTCCTCCAAAAGTTTCAGTGAATGGCTAGGGTTGTGGTGAGAAGCTGTTAGGGAAAGCAGTATAAAATGAGCCTGGAAACACAGGTACTTAGACTGTGGATTAGAGGCGGTGGGGCCTTCTCAGTATGTCACTTCTTCAGCTGTGAGCACTCTGGGCTCCTGCTTCATCTCTCTAGTCAAAAAGACAGTTGAAGTCCAGTCCAACAAGCCAAAAACAGATCAGGAGATAAGTGTTAGGAAGGCAGTGAAAAAGAGAAGTGTGATAGAACAGAAGTTTGAGAGAGTACAGCCTTAGAGAGGGTGGTCAGGAAACATTTCTAGGGGAGGCTGACATTTGAGCTAAGATTTAAATGACAAGGAAGAGAATATCTATGAACACCCTGAATTGTGTGTGATTTTTCCAGAAATAAGAAACAAGTCTCATTGAGAGCAAATGGAAGGGTTAGGATGATGCTGAAATAATTCAAGCCATAACAGAGCTAAACTCCCAACTCCTCTCCTCCCCCAACATCCTTGGGTTAAAGAAACAACCTAACAACAGCCTGTATAATCAAAATAAGCTACTCATTCATTCTCTTAAGAGAGTAATTTATAACTGAGGAGTTTTTGATAGAACATGAAATTTATGTTCCTGGAAAATGTCCTATTAGGAAAAATTGTGTGCTAAAAATAATAAAGTTCCAAAAACATCTACTTCTGCTTTATTGACTACATCAAAGCCTTTGACTGTGTGTACCACAACAAACTGTGTAACATTCTTAAAAAGATGGAAATACCAGACCACCTGACGTGCCTCCTGAGAAATCTGTATGTGGATCAAGATGCAACATTTAGAGCTGGAAATGAAACAACAGACTGGTTCCAAATCAGGAAAGTAGTGTGTCAAGGCTATATATTGTCACTCTTCTTATTTAACTTATATGCAGGGTACATCATGCAAAATGCTGGGCTAGAAGAAGCACAAGCTGGAATCAACATTTCCGGGAGAAATATCAATAACTTCAGATATGCAGATGACACCACCGTTATGGCAGAAAGTGAAGAAGAACTAAAGAGCCTCTTGATGAAAGTGAAAGAGGTGAGTGAAAAAGTTGACTTAAAGCTCAACATTCAGAAAACAAAGGTCATGACATATGGTCCCATCATTTCATGGCAAATAGAAGGGGAAACAATGTAAACAGTGACGGACTTTATTTTCTTGGGCTCCAAAATCACTGCAGATGGTGAATGCGGGCATGAGGTTAAAAGACGCTTGCTCTGTGGAAGAAAGTTATGACCAACCTAGACAGCATGTTAAAAATCAGAGACATTACCTTATCAACAAAGGTCTGTCTAGTCAAAGCTATAGTTTTTCCAGTAGTCTTGTATGGATGTGAGAGTTGGACCATAAAAAAGCTGAGTGCTGATGAATTGATGCTTTTAAACTGTGGTGTTGAAGACTCCTGAGAGTCCCTTGAACTGCAAGAAGATCCAACCAATCCATCCTAAAGGAAATAAGGCCTGAATATTTATTGGAAGGACTGATGCTGAAACTGGAACTCCAATACTTTGGCCAGCTGATGCGAAGAACTGACTCATTTGAAAAGACCCTGATCCTGGGAAAGATTGAAGGCAGGAGGAGCAGAGGATGACAGAGGATGAGATGGTTGAATGACATCACCAACTCAATGAACATGAGTTTGAAAAAGCTCCAGGAACTGGCGAAGGACAGGGAAGCCTGGCATGCTGCATCCCATGGGGCTGCAAAGAGTCAGACATGACTGAACAACAGAACTGATCTGAACTGAAAAATAATAAGGCTTATGGGAAAATAAGCCAGGCTTCAGCAATACGTGAACTGTGAATTCCCTGATGTTCAAGCTGGTTTTAGAAAAGGCAGAGGAACCAGAGATCAAATTGCTAACATCTGCTGGATCATGGAAAAAGCAAAAGAGTTCCAGAAAAACATCTATTTCTGATTTATTGACTATGCCAAAGCCTTAGAGTGTGTGGATCACAATAAACTGTGGAAAATTCTGAAAGAGATGGGAATACCAGACCACCTGACCTGACTCTTGAGAAATCTGTATGCAGGTTAGGAAGCAACAGTTAGAACTGGACATGGGTCAACAGACTGGTTCCAAATAGGAAAAGGAGTACATCAAGGCTGTATATTGTCACCCTGTTTATTTAACTTATATGCAGAATACATCATGAGAAACGCTGGACTGGAAGAAACACAAGCTGGAATCAAGATTGCCGGGAGAAATATCAATCACCTCAGATATGCAGATGACACCACCCTTATGGCAGAAAGTGAAGAGGAACTAAAAGCCTCTTGATGACAGTGAAAGAGGAGAGTGAAAAAGTTGGCTCAAAGCTCAACATTCAGAAAATGAAGATCATGGCATCCGGTTCCATCACTTCATGGGAAATAGATGGGGATACAGTGGAAACAGTATCAGAATTTATATTTTTGGGCTCCAAAATCACTGCAGATGGTGACTGCAGCCGTGAAATTAGAAGACACTTACTCCTTGGAAGAAAAGTTATGACCAACCTAGATAGCATATTCAAAAGCAGAGACATTACTTTGCCAACGAAGGTCTGTCTAGTCAAGGCTATGGTTTTGTATGGATGTGAGAGTTGGACTGTGGAGAAGACTGAGTGCCGAAGAATTGATGCTTTTGAACTGTGGTGTTGGAGAAGACTCTTGAAAGTCCCTTGGACTGCAAGGAGATCCAACCAGTCCATTCTGAAGGAGATCAACCCTGGGATTTCTTTGGAAGGAATGATGCTGAAGCTGAAACTCCAGTACTTTGGCCACCTCATGAGGAGAGTTGACTTATTGGAAAAGACTCTGATGCTGGGAGGGATAGGGGGCAGGAGGAGAAGGGGACAACCGAGGATGAGATGGCTGGATGGCATCACTGACTCGATGAACGTGAGTTTGAGTGAACTCCGGGAGATGGTAATGAACAGGGAGGCCTGGTGTGCTGCGATTCATGGGGTTGCAAAGAGTCGGACATGACTGAGTGAGTGAACTGAACTATGGGAAAATAGAACTGAGGCAGACCATTTAAAACCTATGCAACTCTCTAGCCAGAACTTTAACTGATACAGTAATAATGTCTGAAGGCAAAACAACTAGGGGTTGCCGTCAGTTCAGTTTAGTTCATTCCTTCAAAAAAACACCCAGGGCTGATCTCCTTTAGAATGGATTGGTTGGATCTCCTTGCAGTCCAAGAGTTTTCTCCAACACCACAGTTCAAAAGCAAATTCTTCGGTGCTCAGCCTTCTTCACAGTTCAGCTCTCACATCCATCCATGACCACAGGAAAAACCATAGCCTTGAGTAGATCGACCTTAGTCGGCAAAGTAATGTCTCTGCTTTTGAATATGCTATCTAGGTTGGTCATAACTTTTCTTCCAAGGAGTAAGCGTCTTTTAATTTCATGGCTGCCATCACCATTTGCAGTGATTTTGGAGCCCCCCAAAATAAGGTCTGACACTGTTTCCACTGTTTCCCCATCTATTTCCCATGAAGTGATGGGACCAGATGCCATGATCTTCGTTGTTCCGAATGTTGAGCTTTAAGCCAACTTTTTGCGCTCCCTCTTTCACTTTCATCAAGAGGCTTTTTAGTTCCTCTTCACTTTCTGCCATGGGATATCAAAAATACACAAGCAAAATAGAGTAAAAGTACTGGCTTGTTAATATGGAGACAGTACAACTGAAATTGGAGTTCTAAGTACAAGAAGAAGAGCAATTAAAAGCTGGGGTGCACCTCTTTGGAGAAGGGATCCTGGATGCAGGCAGTTATTTGAAATAATACAGTATTGAAAGGGCTCCTGCCTTTGCAGCAACAAGTGGAGACCATTGTTTTTTCCTGCTGAAGAGTTTACTTTTTTCCACAATTGTTGCTCCCTTTACTTGAAAAAATCGCATTTCAGTCAACACAGCTTCTGCCTTTTTGCTTATGTACTAATTGGTTTATAATACACATCGTAGGTAGAAGACTGTAGCTCATTTGTTTTTAGGTTTTATCTCACTAAGTATCTTTGTGAATGTGTGTTCAGTTGCTCAGTTGTGTCTGACTCTCTACAACCCCATGGACGATAACCCACCAGACTCCTTGTCTATAAAGTTTTGAGTCAAAAATTTTGGAGTGGGTTGTCATTTCCTTCTCCAGGGGATCTTCCTGACCCAGGGATTGAACCCTCATCTCCTGCATTATTAGGCAGATTCTTTACCACTGTGGTAAAGAATCACAATAGGATATTGTGATTTAATTCAATTAAATTCAATTCAATAAGAATTTATTGAGTGATTACTTTGTGCATGTTACTTTAATTAATGTATCTGAAAAGACTTGGTCAGTTACTGTGTCATTGAATCTTTACTGTGAATACATTGAATCTTTACTGAATCTTTAATTCAGTCTCTACATTGAATCTTTACTGTGGTAAAAATCACAATAAGGATATTGTGATTTAACTCAATTAAATTCAATTCAACAAGAATTTATTGAGTGATTAGTTTGTGCACGTTACTTTAATTAACATATCTGAAAAGACCTGGTCAGTTACTGTGTCATTGAATCCTAGAGTCTTCACTTTTTTGTGTGACCACATCATGTGTGAATGGAAAGAATTATTTTCACATTGGATGCTTTTTTGGTTGTTGTTTAGTTACTAAGTCATGTCTGACTCTTTTGTGACCCCAAGGACTCTAGACCACCAGACTCCTCTGTCCATGGGATTTCCTGGCAAGAATACTGAAGGAGGGTGCCATTTCATCCGCCAGGAGATCGTCCTGACTGAGGAATGGAACCCATGTCTCCTGTATTGCAGGCGGTCTTTCTACTGCTGAGCCACCAAGGAAGACCTGGATGCTTTTAAGAAGACCAATTATAGTTTTAAAATAATTACATATAATCAAAACAAACCGAAAATTTATTAGTTTATTTTGAATGTATAAGGAAAGCTTTTTTAAAAAAATATAATTCTTTGATATGCTCATGAAAATTGAGTAATAATCCCATTGTCTATCTGTTTTGTAAAGTAAGAATTTCTGCTTAAAATGGGGGACACATTTTCAAAACTAACTTCTTTGCTTTTCTCTGGTGTAGCATTTTCTATGGTGTGTTCTGAAAAATAGTCATTCTCAGTGGTTGCTAGTAAGTAGTAAACAAAATCAGTTTTGTAGGGGTGGCATGCCCCTACTATGTAAGGTCCACAACTGGGCTTGAAGTTAAATTGACATAAGACAGATTAACAGGAAAAGTAAATTTATTTAATATAAGTTTTACATGACACAGAAGCCTTGTACGGAAACAAAGACACAAAAGAATAGGCAAAACTTAAATGTTTTTATACTAGGTTGAATAAAGAAAGGCAATTGTGAAAAATAATTAAACTAAATGGAAAAAATATAGAGAGATAATTATTTTAACAAGGTCTATTTGTATAGAATTTTTTTAGGTTTGACTCCTGCCTCTGGTGATAAGGATGTTTCTTTCCTCCTGGCATAGGGAGAGCAGTTCTCACATGAAAGTTTTGTCTTCTGTTTTCAGCAAGAAAAAAGGGAAGTTAGCTCTTCAAGTGCCTTTATGTCAAAATGATTCTTAACGCTCAAGTAGCGTATTTTGGGATAGCATATACTGTCACCCTTTAGCTACAAAATGCAATAGGTCTGGAAACACTGGTTAGAGTGAAACATATATCTTTACTTTTAAACTTCTAAGAGTTGTCTAATATTTTACTGTGTCTTGTGAATCTCTAAGAAGGGGGCATACTGCCTGCCATTTACCAAAGTCATTTGTCCATCAAACTCTTGACGGAATATCTTGTGAGGCTGATGACTTAACAACAGTTTGGGAAATCCTAATCTATTTTGTGAGACTTGGAAGTAAATAAACAATTCCTGTTTTCCTCATTTCCTTCCTTGACTGTAAAACCCACCATAAACCAGGTGAGATACTGACATCCTTACTTCAACATTTCCATTTAAATAGTCATGACACCAACTATGTCTGTGGTTGGGAATTTCATGATGGGAAGCAAGTATTATCAGCCAGTTGCTATTAAAAACGTTTTATAGTTTCTGGTGGCTGTACAGATTTAGGATCTTTAATCCATTTTGAGTTTATTTTTGTGTGGGCAGGCGGGTGGTGTTAGGGTAAAGTCTCCTGCCATGCGGAGACTAGGTTGTCCCTGGATTCTTTTACAAGTGGTTGACCAAGTTTTCCCAGGACACCACCTGTTAGAAGAGACTATCTTTACTCCATTGTATCTATTCTTGCTCCTCCTTATGTCGGAAGATATTTAGACCAGTGGCCATTCAGTGATGAGTGTTGGTAACTGTCCTTTTTTCATTTGTGGGTTTAATCTAGCAGGTGCTATTCAGTTTAGTTTTGTTCCATTTAAATGACCTATTTATTTTACTGTCGTTTGTTTCATTCAGCTCCTTGGGTACCATTAGTGTCTTGGATGACTGTGGCTTTGTAGTAGAGCCTGAAGTCAGGCAAAGTTGATTCCTCCAGTTCCATTCTTCTTTCTCAAGATTGAATTTGATCTTTGATTGGCATATCCTTCTGAGTGGAGGTTTTGTTGTACTTGGGTGAGTCTCACAAATACAGAATCTTGAGATTATTTGATCCTAGTTCTGATGAAGCTAAACTGACTGGTTCTACGTGCTGGTAGGCCTTATGATAGGAATGAGTGCATTGAATCCTGAATACAGGAGTTGGCCTGAAAATAAAAGCAGGGCAAAGACTAAAAAGAGTTTTGTCAAGAGAACACAGTGGTCATAACAAATAACCTTTTCAACAATCCAAGAGACAGCTCTACACATGGATATTACCAGATGGTCAATACTAAAATCAGATTGATTGTGTTCTTTGCAGCTCAAGATGGAGAAACTCTATACAGTCAGGAAAACAAGACTAGGAGCCAACTGTGGCTCAGATCATGAGCTCCTTATTGCAAAATGCAAGGTTAAATTGAAGAAAGTAGGGAAAATCACTAGGTCATTCAGGCATGATCTTAATCAATCCCTTATGATTATACAGTGGAGGTGATGACTAGATTCAAGGAATTACATCTGGTAGACAGGCTCCCTGGAGACCTATGGACAGAGGTTCATAACACTGTATAGGAGGCAGTGACCAAAACCATCTCAAAGAGAAAGAAATGCAAGAAGGCCAAGTGGTTGTCTGAGGAGGCTTTACAAATAGCTAAAGAAAGAAGAGAAGTAAACAGCAAGGGAGAAAGGGAAAGGTAAGTCCAACTGGATGCAGAGTTTCAGAGAATAACAAGGAGAGATAAGGAGGACTTCTTAAATGAGCAATGCAACGAAATAGAAGAAAAAATAGAAAGGGAACAACTAGAACTCTCTTCAAGGAAATTAGAGATACCAAGGGAACACTTAATGCAAGGATAGGTACAATAAAGGACAGAAATAGTAAGGACCTAACAGAACCAGAAGAGATTAAGAAGGAAGAACTATACAAGAAAGGTCTTAGTGACTCAGATAACCACGATGTTGTAGTCACTCACCAGGAGCTGGAAAACCTGGAGTCAGGTGGGCCTTAAGAAACATTACTACAAACAAAGCTAGTGGAAGTGATGGAATTCCAGCAGAGTTATTTAAAATCCTAAAAGATGATGCTGTTAAAGTGATGCACTGAATATGTCAGCAAAATTGGAAAACTGAACAATGGCCACAGGATGGAAAAAGATCAGTTTTCACTCCAATCCCCTAAGAAGGACAGTGCCAAAGAATGTTCAAACTACTGCACAACTGCACACATTTCAGATGCTAGTAAGGTTATTTTCAAAATCCTTCAAGCTAGGCTTTTATATGACCTTAGAACTTCCAGATGTACAAGATGGGTTTCAAAAGGCAGAGGAAACAGAGATCAAATTTCCAGCATTTGTTGGATCATGGAGAAAGCAAGGGAATTCCAGAAAAGCATCTACTTTTGCTTCATTGACTAGGCTAAAGACTTTGGCTGTGTGGATCACAACAAATGTGGAAAATCCTTAAAGAGATGGGCGTACCTAACCACCTTACCTGTCTCCTAAGGAACCTGTATGTGGGTCAAGAAGCAACAGTTAGAACAAGACCTGAAACAATGGACTGGTTCAAAATTGGCAAAGCAAGACAAGGCTGTATATTGTCACTCTGCTTAACTTATATGCAGAGTACATCATGCAAAATGCCAGGCTGGATGAATCACAAGCTGGAGTCAGGATTGCTGGGAGAAATAACAACCACCTCAGTTAGGCAGATGATGCAACTTTAATGGCAGAATGTGAAGAGGAACTAAGGAGCCTTTTGAGGGTGATAGAGGAGAGTGAAAAAGCAGGCTTGAAACTCAGCATTCATAAAACCAAGATCATGGCATCCAGTCTCATTACTTCATGGCAAATAGAAGGGGAAATAGTGGAAGCAGTGATAGATTTTCTTGGGCTCTAAAATCACTGTGGACAGTGACTGAAGTCATGCAATTAAAAGATGCTTGCTCCTTGGAAGGAAAGCTATGACAACCAAGACAACTTATTAAAAAGCAGAGACATCGCTTTGCTGACAAAGATCTGTATAGTCATTTCCAGTCATGTACGAATGTGAAAGTTGGATCATAAAGAAGACTGAGTGTGGAAGAACTGATACATTTTAATTGTGTTGCTGGAGAAGACTCCTGAGAGTCCCTTGGACTGCAAGGAGATCAAATTAATAAATTCTAAAGGAAATCAACCCTGAATATTCATTGGAATGATTGACACTGAAGCTCCAATACTTTGGCCACCTGATGCGAAGAGCCAACTCATTGGTAAAGACCCTGACACTGGGAAAGTTCAGTTCAGTCACTCAGTCATGTCTCACTCTTTGCAACCCCATGAATCCCCTGTCCATCACCATCTCCCTGAGCTTGCTCAAACTCATGTCCATCTAGTAAGTGAAGCCATCCAACCATCTCATCCTCTGTCATCCCCTGCTCCTCCTGTCTTCAGTCTTCCAAGCATTAGTTGTCTTTTCCAGTGAGTCAGCTCTTCACATCAGGTGGCTGAAGTATTGGAGTTTCAGCTTTAGCATCAGTAATTCCAATGAATATTCAGGACTGATTTCCTTTATGATGGACTGGTTGGATCTCCTTGCAGTCCCAGAGACTCTCAAGAGTCTTCTTCAACACCACAGTTCAAAAGCATCACTTCTCCAGCACTCAGCTTTCTTTATGTACCAACTCTAACATCTGTACATGACTACTGGAAAAACCATATCTTTGACTAGACAGAACTTTGTTGACTAAGTAATGTCTTTGCTTTTTAATATACTGTCTAGATTGGTCATAGCTATTCTTCCAAGGAGCAAGTGTCTTTTAATTTCATGGCTACAGTCACCATCTGCAGTGATGTTGGAGCCCAAGAATATAGGTCTGTCACTCCTTCCATTGTTTCCCCCATCTATATGCCATGAAGTAATGGGACCACATGCTACGATCTTCATTTTTGAATGCTGAATTTTAAGCCAGGATTTCACTCTCCTCTTTCACTTTCATCAAGAGGCTCTTTAGTTCCTTTTCACTTTCTGCCATAAGGGTGGTATCATCTACATATCTGAGGTTATTGATCTTTATCCTTGCAATCTTGATTCCATCTTGTGCTTCATCCAGCCCAGCATTTTTCATAATGTACATTGCATATAAGTTAAATAAGCAGAGTGACAACATACAGCCTTGATGTACTCCTTTCCCAATTTGGAACCAGTCTGTTGTTCCATGTCCAATTCTAACCATTGCTTCTTGACCTGCACACAGGTTTCTCAGGAAACAGGTAAGGTGGTTTGGTACTCCCATCATTTAAGAATTTTCCATAGTTTGTTGTGATCCACACAGTCAACTCTTTGGTGTAGTCAATAAAGAGAGGTAGATGTTTTTCTTGAATTCTCTTGCTTTCTCTTGGTCCAACAGATGTTGGATAGTTGATCTCTAGTTCCTGTGCCTTTTCTAAATGCAGCTTGAACATCTGGAAGTTCTTGGTTCATGTACTGTTGAAGACTGGCTTGGAGAACTTTGAGCGTTACTTTGCTAGCATGTAAAATGAGTGCAATTGTGTGGTAGTTTAAATGTTCTTTGGCATTGCTTTTCTTTGAGATTGGAATGAAAACTGACCTTTTCCATTCCTGTGGCTGCTACTGTGTTTTCAAAATTTACTGGCATATTGAAAGCAGCACTGTCACAGCATCATATTTTAGGATTTGAAGCAGCTCAGCTAGAGTTCCATCACCTCCACTAACTTTGTTCATAGTGATGCTTCCTAAGGCCCACTTGACTTTGTATTCCATGATGTCTGGTTCTGTGTGAGTGATCACACCATAGTGGTTATCTGGGTCATGAAGATCTGTTTTTGGTATAGTTCTTCTGTGTATTCTTACCACTTTTTCTTAATGTCTTCTGCTTCTGTTAGGTCCATACCATTTCTGTTTTTTATTGTGCCCAGTGTAGTTCAGTTTATTCACTCAGTCATGTCTGACTCTTTGCAACCCCATGGACTGCAGCATGCCAGACCTCCCTGTCCATTACCACTCCTGGAGTTTACTCAAACTCATGTCCATTGAATCAGTGATGCCATCCAACCATCTCATCCTCTGTTGTCCTCTTCTCCTCTTGCCTTCAATCTTTCCCAGCATCAGAGTCTTTTCAAATGAGTCAGCGTTTTGTATCAGGTGGCCAAAGTATTGGAGTTTCAGCTTCAGCATCAGTCCTTCCAATGAACATTTCCTTTAGGATGGACTGGATCTCCTTGCAGTCCAAGGGACTCTCAAGAGTCTTCTCCAACACCACAGTTTAAAAACATCAATTCTTTGGTGCTCAGCTTTCTTTTTAGTCTAACTCTCACATCCATATATACTGGAAAAACAATAGCCTTGACTAGATGGACCTGTGTTGGCAAAGTAATGTCCCTTCTCTTTAATATGCTGTCTAGGTTGGTCATAACTTTTCTTCCAAGGAGTGAGCATCTTTTATTTCATGGTTGCAGTCACCATCTTCAGTGATTTTGGAGCCCCCAAAATAAAGTGTACAACTGTTTCCACTGTTTCTCCATCTGTTTGCTGTGAAGTGATGGGACTGGATGCCATGATCTTTGTTTTTGAATGTTGATCTTTAAGCCGACTTTTTCACTCTCCTCTTTCACTTTTATCAAGAAGGTCTTTAGTTCTTCTTCACTTTCTGCCATAAGGTTGGTGTCATCTGCATATCTGACATTATTGATATTTATTGTGCCCATGTTTCCATGCAATGTTCCCTTGGTATCTCCAATTTTCTTGAAGAGATCTCTAGTATTTTCCATTCTATTGTTTTCCTGTATTTCTTTGCATTGGTCACTTAGGAAGGCTTTCTATCTCTCCTTGCTATTCTTTGGAACTCTGCATTCAGATGGATATATTTTCCCTTTTCTCCTTTGCCTTTTACTTCTCTTCTTTTCTCAGCTATTTGTAAGGCCTTGTCAGACAGACATTTTGCCTTATTGTATTTCTTTTTCTTGGGAATAGTCTTCATCACTGCCTCTTATACAATGTCATGGATCCCCATCCATCGTTCTTCAGGCATTCTCTCTATCAGATCTAATCCCTTGAATCTATTTGTCACTTCTACTGCAAGTGGAATCATAAGAGAGTTGATTTAGGTCATACTGAGTGGTCTAGTGGTTTTCTCCTAATTTCTTCAATTTAAGTCTGAATTTTGCCACAAGGAGCTCATGATCTGAGCCACAGTCAGTTCCTTGTCTTCTTTTTGCCCATGTTATAGAGCTTCTCCATCTTCAGCTGCAAAAATATAATCAATCTGATTTCAGTACTGACCATCTGGTGATGTCCATGTTTAAAGCTGTCTCTTTTGTTGTTGGAAGAGGGTGTTTGCTATGAGTAGTGTTCTCTCTTGGCAAAACCCTGTTAGCCTTTGCCATGTTTCATTTTGTACTCCAAGGCCAAATTTGTCTGTTACTCCAGGTATCTCTTGACTCCCTACTTTTGCATTCCAGTCCCCTATGATGAAAAGGACTTCGCTTTGGTGTTAGTTCTAGAAGGTCTTGTAGGTCATCATAGAACTGTTCAACTTCATCTTCTTCAGCATTAGTGGTTGGGGCATAGATTTGGATTACTATGTTATTGAATGGTTTGCCTTGGAAAAACCAGAGCTCATTCTGTTGTTTTTGAGTTTGCACCCAAGTACTGCATTTTGAACTCTCTCTCTCTCTCTCTTTTTTTTTTTTGTCTATGAGGTCTATTCCATTTCTTCAAAGGGATTCTTGCCCTCAGTATATTGGTCATCTGAATTAAATCCACCCATTTAAGTCCACTGATTACTAAAATAGACGTCTGTGTTCACTCTTGCCATCTGTTTGACCACTTCCAATTTACCTTGATTCATGCCTAACATTCCAGGTTCCTATGCAATATTGTTCTTTATATCATTGGAGTTTACTTACATCACCACTCACATCCACAACTGGGCATTGTTTTTCTTTGGCTCAGCCTCTTCATTCTTTCTGGCATTATTTCTCCAGTCTTCCTCAGTAGCATTTTGCACATCTACCGACCTGGGGAGTTCATCTTTCAGTGTGTTATATTTTTGCCTTTTCATACTATTCATGGGGTTCTCAAGGCAAGAATACTGAAGTGGTTTGCCATTTCTTTCTCCAGTGGACCACATTTTGTCAGAACTCTCCACCATAATCTATCTGTCTTTGGTGGCCCTAACACATGGAATGGCTCATAGTTTCAATGAGCTAGACAAGACTGTCATCCATGTGACCAGTTTGGTTAGCTTTCTCTGATTGTGGTTTTCATTCTGTCTGCCCTCTGATAGATAAGGATAAGAGATTTGAGGAAGCTTCCTGATGGGAGGGACTGGCTGTGGGGAATCTGGGTCTTATTTTGATGGGTGGGCCTATGCTTAGTAAATCTTTATTCCAGCTTTCTATCAGTGGGCAGGCTGTGTTCCCTCTCTGTTGTTTGGCAAGGCCAGACAGGTAGGGGTAATGGTGGTAATGGTGACTTCCTTCAAAAGGAAGGAACTGTTGCATTGTTGCAATCAGTGCCCCTGACCCTGCAGCGGGCCCCTGTTGATCCTTGCCTCCACCAGAGACTCATGGTCACTCACAGGCAAGTCTGGCTGTCTCTTGTGGGGTCACTGCTCCTTTGTCCTGGGTCCTGGTGCACACAAGGCTTTGTTTGTGTCCTCCAAAAGTCTATTTCCCCAGTCCTGTGGAAGTTCTGTAATCAATTCCCACTGGCCTCCAAACTCAAGTTCACTGGGGGTTCTCAGCCCCTTTGCAGGGATCTCCAGGTTGGGAAATCTGTTCTGGGTCCTAGAACTTTTGTAACAGTGCGAGAACTTCTTTGGTAATATGGTTCACCAGTTTGTGGGTTGTCTGCTTGGTGGCTCTGTGGTGTTGCTAATGGTGACCTCTCCCAAGAGGACTTAGGCCACATGCGGTGCCTCCCAGGTGTGCTGGAACCAGAGCCCCTGTCCCCATGGCATGCCACTGCTGGCCTGTGCCTCTGCAGGAGACACTCAAACACTCAAAGGCAGGTCTGGATCTGTCTCTTGTGGGGTCCCTCGGTCCTGGTGCACACAAGGTTTGTTTGAGCCCTCCAAGTGTCTCTGGTGGGTGTGGAGTCTGATTCTAAACATAATTTAACCCTTCCTAAATGGCAACCCACTCCAGTGTTCTTGCCTGGAGAATCCCAGTGACGGCGGAGCCTGGTGGGCTGCCATCTATGGGGTTGCACAGAGTTGGACACGACTGAAGCGATTTAGCAGCAGCAGCAGCACCATCTTGTTGGGACTTCTCCTTTGCCTTTGGATGTGAAGTATCTTTCCCTGCTGGGATCCAACATTTTCCTGTTGACGGTTGTTCATCCAGTTCCAGTTCCAGTTCCAGTTCAGTCGCTCAGTCGTGTACGACTCTTTGTGATCCCATGAATTGCAGCACCCCAGGCCTCCCTGTCCATCACCAACTCCCGGAGTTCACTCAGACTTATGTCCGTCGAGTCCGTGATGCCACCCAGCCATCTCATCCTCTGTCGTCTCCTTCTTCTCCTGCCCCCAATCCCTCCCAGCGTCAGAGTCTTTTCCAATGAGTCAACTCTCCGCATGAGGTGGCCAAAGTACTGGAGCTTCAGCTTTAGCACCATTCCTTCCAAAGAAATCCCAGGGCTGATCTCCTTCAGAATGGACTGGTTGGATCTCCTTGCAGTCCAAGAGACTCTCAAGAGTCTTCTCCAATACCACAGTTCAAAAGCATCAATTCTTTGGTGCTCAGCCTTCTTCAAAGTCCAACTCTCACATCCATACATGACCACAGGAAAAACCATAACCTTGACTAGACGGACCTAAGTCGGCAAAGTAATGTCTCTGCTTTTGATGCAATTTGGAATTTTTCAGGATAAGATGAGTGCATGTCCTTCTACTCCTGCATCTTCCCTTGTAGCTGGGAAAGACTGAAGGCAAAAAGAGAAGTGAGCAGCAGAGGATGAGATGTTTAGATGGCATCACCAACTCAATGGGCTTAATTTGAGCAAACTCAGGGAGATAGTGGAGGACAGAGGAGTCTGGCATGATCCAATTCATGGGGTTGCAAAGAGTCAGACACAACTTAGCAACAGAAAAACAGTACAACCCTGCATTCCTAGAAGAGCAACAATCTAGGTGGAGAATAGTAAAGCACTAACATATCTTTAGTTTTTTTTTTTTTTAATGTTTTGTATTACTGTGAAGCCTCTGTAAATTTTGTACAAATTAACATATTCATTTGTAGTAGTGATATCTCATCTTCATAGATGGCAGTCTTCATAGTTCATCAGATAAATGTCGAAATTCTGATATATTTCCATTCTCTGCATTCTATCTTACTTTGTACATGTCTTTATTATAGAACTTCTCATGTGATTATATCATCACCCCATTAGGTAGGATCTAGGTTTCATTTGTTTTATATTCCTAGTACCTCAGATAGTGCTTCCTATTTGGGAGATGTTCATTTTTTTTGTTAATAAATTTGTATTCTAGTCTCTATGGAGGATGTATGCTTGTCTGAAAAATTTAATTATGCTTGTATTATTATTCATTTTAAAATTAGTAAACTATTTTACAGCAGTTTTGGGTTCACAGCAAAACTGAGTGCGAAGAGTTCCCACATACTCCCTATCCCGATACATGCGCAACATCCTTGCTCAGCAGTGGTACATTTGCTTCCATCTATTTACCTAGAGTGGTGTATCATGCCACTCATCTCTCTACTCCCTAACCTCTGGCAACCACTGTTATTTGTACTGTTTCTAAAGTTTTACCTTTTTCAGAATATCACATAGTTGGAATCATACAGTACGTAGCCTTTTAGGATGGGCTTCTTTCACTTAATAACAAGTATTTACATTTTTCCATTTCTCTTCATGGCTTCTTAGTTCATTACTTTTCAATATGGAATAATATCCTTTTGTCTGGATGTACCACTATTTGTTTATTCTTTCACCTACTAAAGAACATTTTGATTGCTTCCAAGTTTTAACATTTGTGAACAAAGCTTCCATAAACATCTGTGTTCAAGTTTTCACATGGACTGTTTTCAGCTCCTATGGGCAAATACCAAGGAGTGTGATTGCCACATTGTATAGTTGGATTATGGTTAGTTTAGTAAGAAACTGTCAAACTGTCTTTTAAATTGGGTACATCATTTTGCACTTTCATCAGCAATGTTGCTCCACATCCTCACCAGCATTTGGTGTTGTCTGTGTTTTGGATTGGGAACATTGTAATAGGTGTGTATTGATGTCTTGATGTTTTAACTTGTTTTTCCCTGATGACTTATTATGTTGAACATCTTCTCACATTTTTACTTGCCATCTGGATATCTTCTTCGTTGAGATGTCTCTAGATCTTTGGCCTCTTTTAAATTGAGTTGTTTTCTTATTGCCAAGTTTTAAGAGTTCTGTGTATATTATGTATATGTATTCTTTGCAAATACTTTCTCCCAGGTCTTCTCATTCTCTTGGCAGTGTCTTTCACAGAGCCAAAGTTTGACATTTTAATGAAGTTTAGTTTATCAATTATTTCTTTCTTGGATTGTACCTTTGGTGGTGTATGTAAAATATCATTGCCATACCCAGGGTCCAGAGAAGGCAATGGCAACCCACTCCAGAACTCTTGCCTGGCAAATCCCATGGACAGAGGAGCCTGGTCAGCTGCAGTCCATGGGCTCGCTAGGAGTTGGGCACGACTGAGAGACTTCACTTTCACTTTTCACTTTCATGCATTGGAGAAGGAAATGGCAACCCACTCCAGTGTTCTTGCCTGGAGAATCCCAGGGATGGGGGAGCCTGGTGGGCTGCCGTTTATGGGGCTGCACAGAGTAGGACACAACTGAAGCAACTTAGCAGCAGCAGCAGTATACCCAAGATCATTTAGATTTTGTCCTCAGTTGTCTTCTAAGTGTCTTATAGTTTTGTGTTTTATGTGTTGTTTTATGATCTACTGCTTTTGTTGCATCCCACAGTTTTGATAAGTTGTGTTTTCTTTTTCAAGTAGTTAAAAACATTTGTAAACTTCTGAGATAACTTATTTGATTCATGTATTATTTAGAAATGTGTTGCTTAATATTCACATACTCTGGTATTTCCTCATTATCTTTCTGTTACTGGTTGCTAGTTTAACTTTATTGTGGTCTGAGAGCAGCCTTTGTATGAATTGAAATATTTTGTTGCAAGTGGACATGCTATACTGGGTAAAATGAAATTTGATGAATATGTTTTTAGCAATGCTGTGGTGAAATGTTGGGGTTGGGGGAGGGAGCGCTCTATAGTCCTGTCGTTAGGCCTCAGTCTTCTAGTGAGCCTTTGCTTTGGACAGTGAACTCCACTGGTGCTTCTCAGGTTACATCCACCCCTTATTGGGACAGGGCTGGAGTTGGGTACTTCTCCTCTCTCATGTGGAAGGCAAGATACTTATGGAGTTGAATACTTTCTTTGTTCCAGGAAGATTGGACTCTGATAAAACCACAGGAGGTTAAAATTGTAATTTTTCATTTTTTCTGGTAAAATTGTTTCTCCTGAGGGCAGGCCTTTTTATGAAGGACAGAATACTCTGGTGTATCTCAAAGTGGTTCCTTTCCCACTCTTCCTGACAGAAGAAAAAAGGATTATTTTTCTTTAATATTCACTGTGCACACCTGGAGGTAAAACTCACAAAAGCTTCACCCCATTGACTGAGTCCCCCTGGAGTTTTTAACTCAGAGATTGCTCCACACTGAGCCTTCAGCAATTGTGAATTACAGCTCAAGTTTCCCTACCTTGGCACTGGTTCCCATCACATTTTCTACTGGTGGATTTATGTTATATAAATTGTGATTCTCTGTATTCCTCATCAGTCTTTCCAGTTTTAGGGGCAGTGGTTTTCCTTATAATATCACTTCTCTGCCAGATCTATGAAGAACTGTTGATTTTTCAGTGTATTTAGCTTTTACTTGTTAAAGTGGCTGGTGACTTTAAGTTAAGGTGGACTGAATGGCTTCTTTTTTTTTCTTCCTGCTCATTATTCAAGGCATGTGCTACCTTTGGGTTCAATTCCTCCTAAGTTTCTCATTGTTGCTATAGTATAGCTGTTGAAAAGTTATGAATGAATTCATACATATGTCTTACAATACAGAGCTTTTCCTGAAGTTTATTTCTGTGCTTTCATAGTGTTATGCTTAACCTATAAAATTTTAGATAACTTGATTTCCTTTATATTAGATATTATATGCCTGTGATAAGGAGAGAAAAAGATAGCTAGCAAACTTTAAATCTGACCTTTTTAAAGCCAAATTCAGAAAATGAACTGATCAGAATGTTTGCCGCTGTTACTTGTATTTTCTGAAGTCTGAAACTCACATTTTTTCCTAATGTCTTTTTTCCCCCTGGAAACTCAAGAAATCACTCATTTATTTATTTAATTTTTTACATTTAAAAGGTAGCTGGATTGCCTCTAATAATGTCAATTCTTTGACAAAGCACATTCTTTTTCTCCTTAAAAGAAGGTAACCTTTTAAAGAAAGGCATAAATATAGTGTCAGTCAAGGTTCTATGAGCACATTGTGGTTCCTATCTTAGCTTGGACTAGGAAATTGAGCATAGAATTATGGACAAAACTTCTCCTCAGAAAAATTCTTTAAGGAAAAGGACTCTGCAAAAACCACATTATAAATTGTTTTGTCTTCTTGGAGAATTGACTTCTTTACCATTATGTAAAGCCCTGCTTCCCTGATAATTTTCCTTGCTCTGAAGTCAGCTCTGTGTGAAATTAATATAGTTACTCTTTCTTTCTTTTGATTAGTATTATATTTTCTCTACCCCTTTAATTTTTAAAAGGTTTTTTTTTAGCTTTTATTGAAAAAATTTTAAGAATTGTATTTAAACTAAAAATTCCACCCATTTCCCACTCCTTACCCTTTTACTGTATATGTTTCTTTATATTTAGAGTAGATTTCTTATAGACAAATACATTTGTGTTTTAGTCTTTGATTCACTGTGGCCTCTTCTGTCTTTTTTTTCTTAAACACATGTATTTGTTTACTTGGCTGTGTCAGGTCTTAGCTGCAGGGAGTGGGGTCTTTTGTTGCAGTGCAGGCTCTCCATTGCAGCTCAGGCTCCAGAGCATGGGGGCTCAGTAGTGGCAGGGGATTTTGACACTTTTCTGTTTTCTTGAGCTCTAGCATATCCAAGCTTTCTGGAAATTCTGTTCTTGTATAATTTTGACCTTTCTTAATAGAAGTAATGCATTGTGAAGTGAAAGTTACTCAGTCATGTCTGACTCTTTGCGACTCCGTGGACTATAGCCTGCCAGGCTCCTCTGTCCATGGAATTCTCCAGGCTGGAATACTAGAGTGGGTAGCTGTTCCCTTTCTTCAAGAGATCATCCCAACCCAGGGGTCAAAGCCAGGACTCCCACACTGAAGGTGGCTTCTTTACCTCTGAGCCACCAGAGAAGCCCAAGAATGCTGGAGTGGGTAGCCTATCTTTTCTCCAGGGGAACTTCCCGACCAAGTAATTGAACCAGGGTGTCCTGCATTGCAGGCAGATTCTTTAACAGCTGAGCTAACAGGGAAGCCTGTAATGCATTGTATGATAATGTAAAAATGATCTAATATTTATACCATTGCATAATTTAATATAAATTATTAAGGATAAAATATATTGATAGTCTGATTTTTTTCCTTTAGAAAGTAAAAGTTGTAATTTTTTTACATGAAACGTGAGAAGTATTTATTACTCTTCTTCTCTCCTTTCCTCCTTCCCCTCCTCCCTCTTTCCTTCTTTTATTTTTCCATCAATGATTGTTTACTAAATATGTAAGCCAGAGACCTATAAGTGTGAATTTTGTTCTTTTAGTTTTAAGATTTAATTTTTGTTGTATAGGGGCTTCCTTGGTGTCTCAGATGGTTAAGAATCTGGCTGCAATGCTGGGTCAGGAAGATCCCCTGGTAAAGAGAATGACTACCCACTCCAATATTCTTGCCTGGGGAATTCCATGGACAGAGGAGCCTGGTAGGTCCATGGGATCAAAAAGAGTCATACATGGCTGAGCAAGCAACACTTTCACTAACACTTGTGTTTTGCAAAAGGGGAAATAGAGGAGGATTAAGATGTAGAAATTAAAAAGAAACAAGAAAAAGAAGGGAGAAAATTCACTCAATAAACCAGATAAGCAAAACTTCTCCAGTTGATTTTCTCCATGTTTACCTCAAAGAGAGAAGTCTGAACTCTTTGTGACTTCAACACATATAGATCTTTCTGGTACTCTCTGGGAAGAATCTGTACCATAGGTCATAGTGAGGGCTAGTTAATCTTTATGAATTAAAACCTGAATTTTGTAATTAGCCCCATAAAATACCTAATCTAGCTCTGGTTAGAGTTCCTGATCTTTAATTTTTATTTTCATAGAATCTCCATTTCTAATTGCAAAATATATTACTTCTCAGCCACCAAAGATTTGCTGCATTATTCTTGTTTGCCAAGTTTCCCAGGTGAATTCTGACAAGGCACTGTGGATGAGACATTAAATAACTAAGTAACTCAGTAGCAAACATTTCATTAGACTGTTGTCAGCTAGTATTGGCTTGGGTCTCAGCTGGTATTCCTAGGTGTCTGACAAAGTTTAGTCATCTGGTAAGAGAACGGATACAGGGTGGATCTGTTTGAATAAACTTGCTTCAAGAGTTTTTCTTGACGGGGATGATTTTCTTCTACAGTTTTAAGGTAGGAGGGAGGGCAATGTACCATTTACCTCACCTGTGGTCCTCCTGCTAGCTTTAAGCACTTGACTTGGAGAGAGGTGCTGTAGGTGGAAGGGAAGCAGAAGAGCTGTTTCTAGAGTTACTGAGACCTGGAATCCTCCCATTACTGCATTAGTTGGGGAGGCGTGTGCACTGAGACTCTAGGAACTTCCTGGGTCTTTGCTGCAGATCTGGGAAATCCAGGAGACAGTTTCCTTGACCCTGACAGTTGGAGTAACATAGCCAAAACCCAGAGGCCAATGAGATCTCAAACCCTTGCCTTAGACAGTTTGCCTTTGTTGGTGGAAAGAAAGGTACTAGGGTTAGAATTCAAGGTGAGACAAAGATTGTATAGAGTGGAAAGGAAGCAACAGGCTGTCGAATGACTTCACAAGAATGTGAACATCTCAGGAATTCACAGTAACCATGGGGTAGGAGTTGACCTTCTCACAGTTTGGGGCACAGAGCTTAGAGTCTCCTTTTGTTTAGAACTTAAGATGACTTCAGTCTCTCTCTCACCGCAGGCCCTCCTTCCACCTTCCTCCCTTTTCCTTCCATGCTATTCAAAATGAACCAGACTGTATTATTTTCCCTTTCCTGTATCCCAAGTTTGTTTGTTGCTACATTTAGATGTTCCTGAATGGGCCTCAGGGATTGACTAGACATTGCCTGAGAACGTTCAGTGTCAGCAGCGTCCTGAATCATTCATCCTGGAAGTGGGCATATATATTGATTTTTTTTTCCTTGTGTGGCCATTCCCTGCCTTCATTATCTGATTTTTCTTTGTACGTTTACTCCATCATTGCTGTCAGTCCCAGTGGTACTGTTAAGGCTAGAACGGAAACATATGAGGAGTTAAGACCCTGGCTCCTCTGACTGTTCAGGATTTGGCCACAAGGGACACACTCCTCCGTACTGTTGTCTGAGCTGCTGGGAAGAGGTGTGCTCTCTTCTGCTGGGACTCTTAGCCTGGCAGAATTGAGCTGAAGCTGCTGATGGTTAACTTTGCTACCACGTTGGAAGAAGAGCCTGCCTGAACATGAAGAGAGGACAGGAGGTCCAAGAGGAGCAGAGGCAGCTTTCTGAACACACTGTAGAAACTGGGTCCAGTCAGTCATGCCAGATGCACTTGTAGGTTTGTGAGTCAAAGTGGACTCTTTCTGCGTATGCAGTTTGAAATGGGTCTCTGCCACCTGAAGTTTCCAGAGTCTGGCTAAACATAGCACCTAAGCCATACCTGCTGATGTTGTGTGAGGAAGAGGATTAGTTGAAAAGTGATGATGCTATGGAACAAATACCTCTAAAATAGGCATCCAAAAAAAAAAAAACCCCACAGCCTAAAGTGATCTGACTTTACTAAGGGTGGAGTTGGGATGCCAGGGAGTGATGGGGTCCCTTTGATCATTACATACCCTCCTGCATAAAGTCTTTTCTCTCAAGTCTATATGTAGGCTCAGGACAGGGTTTGAGGGTTTAACACTTTGAGCTTGAGAGAGGGCTACTTTGAGGTGTTTTGACACACCATGACTACCTGACTGCTCCGTTAGCAGGTCCTATTCTAACAAACATCGTTGCTCGAGCTTGACATTGGGTCATCCAGACTGTCTTATTGTCTGTATGCTAGCTAAAGAGTAGAGGGGGTAGGACAGTAGCTCCCATGATTAGAAAAATGGAAGCTTTTATACATTTTTTCTGCCTCTTCTAAGAGATTTATTTTTAGAAGTGTGAAATTAGCAGGTATGTACTGCCTTTCATTCTGTGTACCTGACTGCCTCAAGGATACAGGCCAACCTCAAAAGTGTTTGGAGAAGATAAATGCAAATCTGTGCTTCAAAATTAATCACACAGACAAGAGATTTGGAGATTCAAATGTGTGACTTGTCTCATTAAAGATAAAGGTGAAACAGGATTACTGGACATAACCAATTAGAAGAGTGTGGCCTCTTGGAGGTTCAAGAAGCAGCTCATGGCCACAGCTGGGAAAATGAGGTAGGAATGTCACCCAGGGAGGCTGGATAATCCACCACCTGGTAACCTCTGCTGAGCAGTAGAAATTGGCACTTGAAATTAAACTGGTTTGAATTGTTGGCTTGATTCAGCCTCATTTATTGCAGCCCTGTCAAGGGGAGCAACACAGGGACTCAGATTTCTCCATGTCAAAGGTAATCCTTCTTGTATTATTACATTGTTTTCCTTAAATTTGATAAAAATGTTTTTAAAATTATTAACATATTCTCCCTTTAATGCTGCAGTCTAGGGCACAAAATTTTAAAGGTAATGTGAAGTTATGCAATCCGAGTCATTGACTCTCTTGGAAACTGCATTTGTCTCACTGTGGCTCCCACAAAACACTTAGGTGTAGCATGACGAGGTATTTAAAGTGTGCACGTTATTATAAACTATATGTGTTTATATACAAGTGTGTACTTCAGGTGCCTAGAATTGTACTTATTGTAATTCTTGGTTTATGACACCTTCTCATTACTAGTCCCTTGAATGGGCCACTTTTATTAATTTTCTTGGCCTTCGGGGCATATAGTGGATTTCACTTCCCATACTCTCTGCTCTGAAATTTGGGATGGTCATGTGAAAAGGTCAGTTTTCATTCCATTCCCAAAGAAAGGCAATGCCAAAGAATGCTCAAACTATCACACAATTTCACTCATCTCATACGCTAGTAAAGTGATGCTTAAAATTCTCCAAGCCAGGCCTCAGCAATACGTGAACCATGAACTTCCAGATATTCAAGCTGGTTTTAGAAAAGGCAGAGGAACCAGAGATCAAAATGCCAACATCCACTGGATCATCAAAAAGCAAGAGAGTTCCAGAAAAACATCTATTTCTGCTTTATTGACTATGCTAAAGCCTTTGACTGTGTGGATCACAATAAACTGTGGAAAATTCTGGAAGAGATGGGAATACCAGACCACTTGATCTGCCTCTTGAGAAACCTGTATGCAGGTTAGGAAGCAACAGTTAGAACTGGACATGTAACAACAATCTGGTTCCAAATAAGAAGGAGTACGTCAAGGCTGTATATTGTCACCCTGCTTATTTAACTTATATGCAGAGTATATCATGAGAAATGCTGGACTGGAAGAGACACAAGCTGGGATCAAGGTTGCGGGGAGAAATATCAATAACCTCAGATATGCAGATGACACCACCATTATGGCAGAAAGTGAAGACGAACTAAAGAGCCTCTTGATGAAAGTGAAAGAGGAAAGTGAAAAAATTGGCTTAAAGCTCAACATTCAGAAAACTAAGATCATGGCATCTGATCCTATCACTTTATGGGAAATGGGGAAACAGTGGCTGACTTTATTTTTCTGGGCTCCAAAATCACTTTAGAGTGATTGCAGCCATGAAATTAAAAGATGCTTACTCCTTGGAAGCAAAGTTATGACCAACTTAGACAGAATATTCAAAAGCAGAGACATTAGTTTGTCAACAAATGTCCATCTAGTCAAGGCTATGGTTTTTCCAGTGGTCATGTATGGATGTGAGTTGGACTATAAAGAAAGCTGAATGCCGAGGAATTGATGCCTTTGAACTGTGGTGTTGGAGAAGGCTCTTAAGAATCTCATGGACAGCAAGGACATCCAACCAGTCCATCCTAAAGGAGATCAGTCCTGAGTGTTCATTGGAAGGACTGATGCTGAAGCTGAAACTCCAATACTTTGGCCAAAGTATTGATGCAAAGAGCTGACTCATTTGAAAAGACCCTGATGTTTGGAATGACTGAGGGCAGGAGGAGAAGGGGACAACAGAGGATGAGATGGTTGCATGGCATCACTGACTCAATGGACATGGGTTTGGGTGGACTCTGGGAGTTGGTGATGGACAGGGAGGCCTGGTGTGCTGTGGTTCATGGGATCACAAAGAGTTGCACATGACTGAGTGACTGAGCTGAACTGAACTGATGTGACCTGCTTTGGCCAACAAAACATGGTTGCAAAAGTGACATGTAATATTTCAGAGCAGAAGCATTAACAGCAAGTGTATGATCCATACACCTTTCCCGTTGCACTGATGGTTGTAGAAACTTCCATAAGCATGGTCCTTGACTGGCTATGATGCACAGAGCCCCTTGCTGACCTGCACTGGGCAAAGAGAATGGCAGAAAGTATACTTTTATTCTATCAGAGATTTTAGGTTGTCAGGACAGCATAACCTATCTTACATGTCTGCATGGGTAACCAGTTATTGTTTCTCTACCTCATTTCTTGGGTTGAGATTTTGCTAATCATTCTCCTCCCTGTCAGCTGACTTCCTGTCTGTTAGGTCCCACAAACAGAGGTCTCCAGAGGGCAGGAGGAGGGGATCTTCCTGAGCCAGTGATCAAACACAGGTCTCCTGCATTGTAGGCAGACTCTTTATGCCTGAGCCATCAGAAAAGCCCTTGATATATGTGTGTGAGTGTGTGTGTGTGTGTGTGTGTGTATTCATTTCTAACATTTATAATTTTATCATACCAAGTTGTTTTTATTTTATATCTACCTATTTTTGTGCCATAAGCTACCCCCTCCCCTTTTGCAATGGAAACATTTTTTCTTCTTTTATCAGTTTGAAGACATTAAAATGCTCATTTAAAAAAATTTTCATATGCTTTACTGTTTCCATTTCTTTGAGGTTCAGTTCTCCCTTTTGTTGAATTTGTGGGCTTTCATTTACTGGGTGGAGTTTCTTTGTCAGGAATTAAATTCTGACTTTCAAGTCTCATCTTAAGCAAGAGGTTTCCTTCTCTCTTCAGACAACATCCTTGTACTTGGCGATTTGGCAGTTGCTTTCCTTTGGATTCTTGTCCAGTTCAAAACTATGTCTTATATTGACTTGGGGATACTGTACATCTAGTCCTAGAAACTTTCATTTGTTTTCTTGTGTTTCAAGGCTAACAGCTTTCCATTCCAGTCTCTGTTCCCAGACAGGAATAGTCTTTTTATCAGCTTGCAGTTTCAACATTTGAGCCTGAATGTGGGCTCTGACACACACGGAGTGTTCTGTCCTTATTCTCCTGAAGCAGTGGAGCGGCCAGAGACCAACACTTGTTAATTTTGATCCCAGTGCCTCACATGCTTAGAGCTGGCTGCAACTAGTTTTCATTATTATGGACTTCTTTCTATATCTGAACCATGAAGATACTTACATTGTTCTGAATTATACCAATGTCTTTAAAAAACATTGAAAAATTTAAACTATTATTTTGTTTGAAGTAAAGGAGAGATAAGGATGTGCAAGGGGTCTTACTCTACCAGCTCAGTAAGCTTACTTTTGCTTTTTTTTTTCAAGGTAACATAAGACAGATTTTTTTTTAAAGAGTTTTTTTTTAATGTGGACTGTTATTATAGTCTTTATTGAATTTGTTATAATATTGCTTTTATTTTATGTTTCGGTTTTTTAGCTGCAAGGCGTGTGGTATATTAGCTCCCCAATCTGGACTGAACCCATACCCCCTGCATTGAAAGGTAAAGTCTTCACCACTGGACCACCAGTAAAGTCCCCTAAGAGAGACTTAAGCATAATTAATTCTACATAGATATTCTGGGCAATGAGAGGCAGGTTTAGAAATGTATAGACTTATTTGCTGCCAGATGTGGTGATGAGGTAATTTTAGCAGAAAAAAATGTATAAACTTTCATGTTATGTATTTGTTCCCTAACCAGTTTCCTAAAAACTTGGTTGAGGAATGTAATGTTAGTACGAAGGATGGTTTTGAGCAGTGGTGATCAAGAAATTTGTGTTTATTTAGAACTTTGTGTTTCCCACTTCTCAAAGTGGCTGTCTTATGGGAGGTGAGAAAGCACAGCAGTGGTGCCAATGTGGCTGGTAGAGTTACTAGGGGAAGGGTAGGACTGGAGAGAGAGCAGAGGAAAGAGGAAGACGGATCAAGCTTTCTTTATCTGCAGTGATTTGTTGTATTTCTTTTGGCAAGATTTTCTTCTAATAGAAAAATTACTTTGATATTTTTTATTTCCTGCATAAAAGACTTATTTCCTCTGAACTTAAGAAAGATCTTTCTCTGAGCTTTCTTTTGTTGTACAGTGATATCGTAATCTGAATGCAATCTTCTGGAGTGCTTCCATTAATCTTTAGGGAGGTGTTCTAGTCCCCTGACTGTAACAGAATGCCTTTTATGTGCAACCTAAAGCAGTAGTGTTCTTTTCGTGAACACTAAATTACATTGTAGGCCTTCTCTTAATGTTTCTTGCTAATCTTTCTTTAATGGAACACTTCATGCACATTCATTTTTTACCTTTTAAACTATTTGTTGAAGTATAATGTACACAAGGAAAAGTGCATGAAACCTTAGCTTGATAATTTTTTAGGAAGTAAATACACTTGTGTACCTACTCCCCAGATCATGAAGTAGAAGATTACCAGCACCTCAGAAGTACTTCTTGTACTTTCCTCAGTTATAACTCTTCTTTCTCAAAGGTAAGTAATATCCTGGCTTCTATGAACATCTTTAAGTTCTATCTGTTTTGAATTTTGTATGAAAGGAATTGTACAACATGTCCTCCTTTTGTCTGACTTCTTTCACTCAACATGTTTGCAAGACTCTTCTATACTGTTGTCACGTCAGGAATTCATTCATTTGCACTGCTATTTAATATTCTATTGTATGAACATAACACAATTTATCATACCTGTTTATTTATTAGGAACGTTTGGATTGTTTCCAACTTTTAACTATCATAAATAGTGCTGGTATGAACACTCATGTATGATCATATAAGATATTCTTGTATATCTTTTGTTGAGTATACATGTATACATATGTATATATCTAGGGCTGAATTTCTAAGTCATAGGGAATTCAGATATTCAGTTGTTATTTGATTGTTGTAGATATCACTGAATGATTTTCCAAAATGGTTGTACCAACTTACTCCATCTCCATTAGTGTAGAATTTCGGGTGCTTCCCATCCTTGCCAACATGTGGTATTGTTAGTTATTTTATTTTTTCAAATTTTTATTTTTATTTTACTTTATAATACTGTATTGGTTTTATCATACATTGACATGAATCCACCACGGGTGTACATGAGTTCCCAATCCTGAACCCCCTTCCCACCTCCCACCCCACACCATCTCTCTGGATCATCCCCATGCACCAGCCCCAAGCATCCTGCATCCTGAATCAAACATGGACTGGCGATTCATTTCTTACATGATAGTATACATGTTTCAATGCCATTCCCCCACATCATCCCACCCTCTCCCTCTCCCCCAGAGTCCAAAAGTCTGTTCTATACATCTGTGTCTCTTCTGCTGTGCTGCATGCAGTATTATCATTACCATCCCTCTAAATTCCATATATATGTGTCAGTATACTGTATTGGTGTTTTTCTTTCTGGCTTACTTCACTCTGTAAAATCGGCTCCAGTTTCATCCATCTCATTAGAACTGAGTCAAATGCATTCTTTTAATGGCTGAGTAATACTCCATTGTGTATATGTACCACAGCTTTCTTATCCATTCATCTGCTGATGGACATCTAGGTTGTTTCCATGTCCTGGCTATTATAAACAGTGCTGCGATGAACATTGGAGTACATGTATCTCTTTCAATTCTGGTTTCCTCGGTGTGTATGCCCAGCAGTGGGATTGCTGGGTCATAAGGCAGAATACTGGAAATAAAAGCAAAATAAACAAATGGGATCTAATTAAAATTAAAAGCTTCTACACAACAAAGGAAACTATAAGCAAGGTGAAAAGACAGCCTTCGGAATGGGAGAAAATAATAGCAAGTGAAACAACGGACAAACAGCTAATCTCAAAGATATACAAACAACTTATGCAGCTCAATTCCAGAAAAATAAATGACCCAATCAAAAAATGGGCCAAAGAACTAAATAGGCATTTCTCCGAAGAAGACATATGGATGGCTAACAAACACATGAAAAGATGCTCAACATCACTCATTATCAGAGAAATGCAAATCAAGACCACAGTGGGGTACCATTTCACACCAGTCAGAATGGCTGCGATCCAAAAGTCTGCAAGCAATAAATGCTGGAGAGGGTGTGGAGAAAAAGGAATCCTCTTATACTGTTGGTGGGAATGCAAACTAGTATAGCCACTATGGAGAACAGTGTGGAGATTCCTTAAAAATTGCAAATAGAACTTAGTCATTTAATATTAGCTATTCTAGTCTTATAGAACAAATCCTCATTGTGGATTTAAGTGATATATTTTAGGTGACAGATGAAGTTGAACAACTTTTCATATGCTTACTGACCATTTGGAGAACCTCTTCTGTGCAGTGTCCATTATCTTGCTGCTGCTGCTGCTAAGTCTCTTCAGTCGTGTCCGACTCTGTGCGACCCCATAGATGGCAGCCCACCAGGCTCCTCTGTCCCTGGGATTCTCCAGGCAAGAATACTGGAGTGGGTTGCCATTTCCCTCTGCAGTTCATTATCTTAAGTAATTGTTTTTTCTTCTTGCTGATTTGCATCAATAGTTCTTTTAGAGTCTTCATATGAGTTGTCTGATTGATGTACACTTGTCAATTTCTCCTTTCACTTGAATCATGATCTTCTGTTATAATAGTGTCTTTGGACGCACAGGATTCCATACTTACCACAAAACAAGAATATTTTCTTTATTCATTTTCTAAAAGTTTTATTGCTTGATGCTTTACATGTAGATCTACATTTTGTCTAGAATTGGTTTGTTGTTGTTGTTGTTGCATTGCTTAGTCATGTCTGACTGTTCCTGACCCCACGGCTTGCAGTGCACCAGTCTTCTGTGTCCTTCAATGTCTCCTGGAGTTTGCTCAAACTGATGTCCATTGAGGCAGTGATGCAATCCAATCATCTCATCATCTGTCGTCCCCTTCTCCTCCTGCCCTCAAACTTTCCCAGCATCAGGGTCTTTTCCAGTAAGTCAGCTCTTCCCATCAGGTGGCCAAAGTATTGAAGCTTCAGCTTCAGCATCAGTCCTTCCAGTGAATATTCAGGACTGATTTCCTTTCGGATTGAATGATTTGAGCTCCGTGATGTCCAGAGGACTCTCAAGAGTCTTTTCTAGCACCACATTTCCAAAGCATCAATTCTTTGGCCTCAGCCTTCTTTATGGTCCAACTCTCACATCTGAACACAACTACTGGAAAAACCATAGCTTTGACTAGACAGAACTTTGTTGGCAAAGTGATGTCTCTGCTTTTTAACACATTGTGTAGGTTCATCATAGTTTTTCTTCCAAGGAGCAAGTGTCTTTTAATTTCATGGCTGCAGTCACCATCCACAGTGATTTTGGAGCCCAAGAAAATGAAGTCTGTCACCGTTTCCATTTTTTCCCCATCTATTTGCCAGGAAGTGATGAGACTGGATGCCATGATCTTAGTTTTCTGAATGTTAAGTTTTAAGCCAGCTTTTTCACTCTCCTCTTTAACCCTCATCAAGAGGTTCCCTCGTTCCTCTTCACTTTCTTCCATAAGGGTGGTATCATCTGCATATCTGAGATTATTGATATTTCTCCCAGCAATCTTGATTCCAGCTTGTGCTTCATCCAGCCCAGCATTTTGCATGATGCAGTCTGCATATAAGTTAAATAAGCAGGGTAACAGTATACAGTCTTGATGGACTACTTTCCCAATTTTGAACCAGTCCATTGTTTCATGTCTGGTTTTAACTATTGCTTCTTGACCTGCATACAGGTTTCTGAGGAGGCAGGTAAGGTGGCCTGGCATTTCCATCTCCTTAAGAACTTTCCACAGTTTGTTGTTATCCACACAAAGGATTTAGCATAGTCAATGAAGCAGAAGTAGATGTTTTTCTGGAATTCTCTTGCTTTTTGTATGATCAAGTGGATGTTGGCAACTTGATCTTTTGTTCCTCTGCCTTTTCTAAATCCAGCTTGTACATCTGGAAATTCCCACTTCACATAGTGTTGAAGCCTAGTTGGAGGATTTTGAGCATGACCTTGCTAGCATGTGAAATGAGTGCAGTTGTGCAGTAGTCTGAACATTCTTTTCATTGCTCTTCTTTGGTGCTGGAATGAAAACTGACTTTTTCTAGTCCTGTGTTCACTGCTGAGTTTTCCAAATTTTCTGGCATATTGAGTGAGTACTTTTAACAGCATTGTCTTTTGAAATAGCTCAGCTGGAATTCCATCACCTTTACTAGCTTTGTTGGAGTGTGGGCTCTAGAATGTGGACTTCAGTAGTTGCAGCTTGCATGCTTAGCTGCCCTGGGACATGTGGGATCTCACTTTCTGGACTAGAGATCATACCAAAGTCCCGTGCAATGGCAGCCGGATTTTTACCTACTGGGCCCCCGGGAAAGTCCCTGCAATAGGGTTTTTGTAAGTATCATTTTAAAATTGGATTTAAGGAGTTCCTATTTATTCTTGGTATGCCAAGAGTTTTTTAAAACCAAAAAGGGTGTTGAATTTTATAAAAAAAATTTTTTGCATGTATTTATATAATGTTTCTCCTTTACTTAGTTAAGGTGGTGAATATACTAATTAAATTTAGTTTGTTAAACCAACTTTGTATTTTTTTTTTTTTTTGAACATAGACTGGTGCTTTATTCTTACGAGATAGTATACATGTTTCAATGCCATTCTCCCAAATCATCCCACCTCTCCCTCTCCCTCAGAGTCCAAAAGTCCGTTCTATACCCCTGAGTCTCTTTTGTTGTCTCACATAGAGGGTCATCATTACTATCTTTCTAAATTCCATATATATGTGTCAGTATACTGTATTGGTGTTTTTCTTTCTGGCTTACTTCACTCTGTATAATCGGCTCCAGTTTCATCCATCTCATTAGAACTGAGTCGAATTTATTCTTTTTAAGGGCTGAGTAGTACTCCATTGTGTATATGTACCACAGCTTTCTTATCCATTCATCTGCTGATGGACATCTAGGTTGCTTCCATGTCCTGGCTATTATAAACAGTGCTGCAATGAATATTGGGGTACATGTGTCTCTTTCAATTCTGGTTTCCTCGGTGTGTATGCCCAGCAGTGGGATTGCTGGGTCATAAGGCAGTTCTATTTGCAATTTTTAAGGAATCTCCACACTGTTTTCCATAGTGGCTGTACTAGTTTGCATTCCCACCAGCAGCGTAAGAGGGTTCCCTTTTCTCCACATCCTCTCCAGCATTTATTACTTGCAGACTTTTGGATCGCAGCCATTCTGATTGGTGTGAAATGGTACCTCATTGTGGTCTTAATTTGCATTTCTCTGATAATGAGTGATGTTGAGCATCTTTTCATGTGTTTGTTAGCCATCCTTATGTCTTCTTCGGAGAAATGCCTATTTAGTTCTTTGGCCCATTTTTTTTTATTGGTTCGTTTATTTTCCTGGAGTTGAGCTGGATAAGTTGCTTGTATATCTTTGAGATTAGTTGTTTGTCAGTTGTTTCATTTGCTATTGTTTTCTCCCATTCCGAAGGCTGTCTTTTCACCTTGCTTATAGTTTCCTTTGTTGTGCAGAAGCTTTTAATTTTAATTAGATCCCATTTGTTTACTTTTTCTTTTATTTCCAGTATACTGGGAGGTGGATCATAGAGGATCCTGCTGTGATTTATGTCGGAGAGTGTTTTGCCTATGTTTTCCTCTAGGAGTTTTATAGTTTCTGGTCTTACATTTAGATCTTTAATCCATTTTGAGTTTATTTTTGTGTATGGTGTTAGACAGAGGTCTAGTTTCATTCTTTTACAAGTGGTTGACCAGTTTTCCCAGCACCACCTGTTAAAGAGACTGTCTTTACTCCATTGTATATTCTTGCCTCCTTTGTCAAAGATAAGGTGTCCATAGGCATGTGGGTTTATCTCAGGGCTTCTATTTTGCTCCACTGATCTATATTTCTGTCTTTGTGCCAGTACCATACTGTCTTAATGACTGTGGCTTTGTAGTAGAGCCTGAAGTCAGGCAAGTTGATTCCTCCAGTTCCATTCTTCTTTTTCAAGATTGCTTTGGCTATTCGAGGTTTTTTGTATTTCCATACAAATCTTGAGATTATTTGATCTAGTTCTGTGAAAAATACTGCTGGTAGCTTGATAGGAATTGCATTGAATCTGTAGATTGCTTTGGGTAGTATACTCATTTTCACTATATTGACTCTTCCGACCCATGAGCATGGTATATTTCTCCATCTATTAGTGTCCTCTTTGATTTCTTTCATCAGTGTTTTATAGTTTTCGATATATAGGTCTTTAGTTTCTTTACGTAGGTATATCCCTAAGTATTTTATTCTTTTCGTTGCAATGGTGAATGGAATTGTTTCCTTGACTTCTTTTTCTACTTTCTCAGTATTAGTGTATAGGAATGCAAGGGATTTCTGAGTGTTGATTTTATATCCTGAATTTCTTGAATATTAACTGGTTATGATTTTTTTAATGTCACTAGATTTGACTTACTAATTTTTTTAAACTTTATTTTGTATTTAAGTATAGCTGATTAACAAACAATGTTGTGATAATTGCAGGTAAACAGCAAAAGGAGTCAACCATACATGGACTTACTAATATTTTGTCTAGGATTTTTATGTCTATGTTCATGAAAGAAATTGACATAAACATTTCTTTCTTGAATTGCATTTGTTAGGTTTTGGTGTAAATATGCTGGCTTTAAAACATGAGTTGAGAAGTGTTTCCTGTTTTTCTATTCAATGGTAGGGTTCATATAAGATTGATTTTATATCTTAGCATGTAGAAGAATTCACTGATAAAACTCTCTGGATCTAGAGATTGTTTTGTGGTTAGGTTTTTGATTACAGATACTATTTATTTTCTAGTATATGTGTGCATGCTAAGTCACTTCAGTCATGTCCGATTCTTTGTGACCCTGTGGACTATGACCTGTCAGTTTCCTCTGTTCATGGGATTCTCCAGGCAAGAATACTTGAGTGGGTTACTATTTTCTACTCCAGGGGATCTACCTGACCCAGGGATTGAACCGAATTGCTTATATCTCCTGCATTGGAAGGTAGGTTCTTTATTGCTAGTGGTACCTGGGAAGTCCTATTTTTCTAGGATAGTAATATTCTATTTTTAAATTTCTTCTTATGTTATTTTTTATATTGTACTTATCTAAAAATTTATTTTATATGCATTTTTAAAATTTATCAGCAAACCGTTATTTTGATAACTTCTAATTTTCCTTTTAATGTCCAGAGTGCCTGTGGTAATGTCTCCTTTTGTATCCCTAAATATTGGTCATTTGTACCTTACCTCTCTTTTCTTAGTTTCTCTTGATAGGAGTTCATAATTTTATTTTATAATCAAATATTGTCTATGTTGATTTTCTATACTGTGTATATGTTATACTTCATTTGTTTTTACTGTTTATAATTTTTTTCTTCTACTTTCATTTGAATTTAGTTTTTGTTATTTTTCTAATTCCCCGAGATAGATATTTTCAGCATTCTAGTTTTGATTTACATTTCTCTAATAGTGATGTTGAGCATCTTTTCATATGCCTGTTGGCCATCTGTATGTCTTCTTTGGAGAAATGTCTGTTTAAGTCTTCTGTACATTTTTTGATTGTTGTTGTTGCTTTTGATATGAAGCTGTATGAGCTGGTTGTATATTTTGGAAACTAATCCTTTGTCAGTAGTGTCTTTCCTCCCATGCTCTCTTTTGTTTTGTTTATGATTTACACCTTTATCTTGAAAGGTCATATTTTTCTGGACATATAATTTTACATTGAATTAAAAACCTTTCAGCAGTTACCCTATTATTTTCTGGCTTCCATCATTTCTGTTCAAACTTAGCTGTTAATTTGGTAGCTCCTTTAAAGCTAATATGTTTTGTTCTTTTGGCTGATTTTTAAGACCTTTCCCTCTATCATGAGTTTTGTTCAGAAATTTTGGTAAAAATGTGGTTTTTTTTTTTTTTGTGTGTGTGTAGTTTCTTAGAGCTTTATGAATGTGCCGATTGATATTTTTACAAACCTTAATACTGTCTCACACATATTCCTTCAAATGTTGCTTCAGTTTGATTCTTTTACCCTTCCATCTCGGGTCTCCAATGATATGAATGTTAGATTTTTCTTCATGTCTCTGATATTGTTTTGCATTGTTTTTATTCCTGTTTTTGAACATGGATATTTTATAATAACCTATTTTTTGATCATGGATTTCTCTACTTCTATTCAATTTGCCGAAACAATGATTACATTTTAATGTCAATTATTTTACTTTTCAATTCTGTAATTTACAATTGGTTATTTTTGTAGATTTTTATTTCTCAAGTAAAGTTCTTTATCTTATCTATTTTGTTAAAATCATTTATATGAACTTTAAAATTTGTGTAGATGCCAGTCAGAATGGCTGCTATCCAAAAGTCTACAAGCAATTAATGCTGGAGAGGGTGTGGAGAAAAGGGAACCCTCTTACACTGTTGATGGGAATGCAAACTAGTACATCCGCTATGGAGAACAGTGTGGAGATTCCTTAAAAACTGGAAATAGAACTGCCTTATGACCCAGCAATCCCACTGTTTGGCATACACACTGAGGAAACCAGAATTGAAAGAGACACGTGTACCCCAATGTTCATCGCAGCACCGTTTATAATACCCAGGACATGGAAGCAACCTAGATGTTCATCAGCAGACAAATGGATAAGAAAGCTGTGGTACATATACACAATGGAGTATTACTCAGCCATTAAAAAGAATACATTTGAATCAGTTCTAATGAGGTAGATGAAACTGAAGCCTATTACACAGAGTGCAGTAAGCCAGAAAGAAAAACACCAATACAGTATACTAATGCATATATATGGAATTCAGAAAGATGGTAATGATAACCCTGCATGTGAGACAGCAAAAGAGACACAGATGTATAGAACAGTCTTTTGGACTCTGTGGAAGAGGGAGAGGGTGGGATGATTTGGGAGAATGGCATTGAAACATGTATAATATCATATATAAAACGAATCGCCAGTCCAAGTTCGATGTACGGTACAGGATGCTTGGGGCTGGTGCACTGGGATGACCCAGAGGGATGGTATAGGGAGGGAGGTGGGAGGGGGGTTCAGGATGGAGAACATGTGTTCACCCATGGTGGATTCATGTTGAAGTATGGCAAAACCAATAAAATATTGTGAAGTAATTAGCCTCCAATTAAAATAAATAAATTTATATTAAAAAATAAAAATATCCCATTGAAGAAAAAAAGATAAAGTAAAATTTGTGTAGAATATATGGGTCTTATTTGTGGATCTCTTTCTTTTTTTATTTTTATTTTATATTGGAGTATAGTTGATTTACAATGTTATATTAGTTTCAAGTGTACAGCAAAATGATTCAGTTATACATGTACATATATCTATTCTTTTTCAGATTCTTTTCTGTGGGTCTCTTTCTATTGTCTGCTTGTCACCTGGCCCTGTTTCTTGGTATGCCTAATAATTTTTTAATGGAATGATGGCATTGTATCTATACTTACATCTGTATCTATAAAGTGGAGGGGCTTTGGATGACGGTCTCTTCCTCCAGAGATGATTTGCCCTACATTCCATCATTTAGTAGGGTAGGGGTAGAAACCTTAATCTAATCAGAGATTAAAATGATCCTAGGCTACATTTTTGACCCTTTTACGCCTAGATCTCATGTTTGCCCATCTCAGAAGATAGAATTCAAAAGTCCCTAAGTGAAAGCCTAGGGTATTTAATGCAAGGCTGTTCTACTTGGCGGATCCTAAACTCTAATTTTTATTTCACCTGTACTGTGAGCCTGTGGAAGGCTCCACTGTTTCCTGTAGACTTTTGCTCAGCTTCTTACTGACTTTTCCCTGTGTAATTTAAGAATTAGGAAATGCTATGCGGGGAAAACTTATGTGAGTTTGGACTTATGTATTTATGCTTCACTTCTGCTGATGATCTCAGCTTCTCTGGCTGCCTTAGCAGGCCCAAAGTGCATTTTTTATCTACTTAGTTCTGTGAGAAAAGCTGCATTGTCTTCTTTGATTTAGAATTTTCATTCCGCAAAAATTTTTAGCTTCTGTTTTCAGCCTCTTCCCTCTTCCTTAAGACTTAAAAATGCCCCAAGGGGAAAATGTGTGCATAGAATATTGGGTTCATCTCAAAGAATTTCTCTTCTTTTTGAGATCTTGACCCTCTGTTCTGGATGTCCCAAAGATTCTCCAATGCCAACAGATATATTTCAAAGCTATTTTAGATAGATAGTCTAGTTACTTTTACAGGGCATATTGGACTAAGAAAGCTATTCTGTTTCTGTTGCACATAGGATGTCTACATTTATCTTTGATATATTGATATTTTTGAAAAGTTTTTTAAAAAGATACTAAGTATAGGAAGGTCTAATTAATCTACTTTTAAAGCAAATTTATTAATTACAGTTTTTTTAAATGACTCAGTTCTTTTTATAATTTATGTATTCTAATGAATACTTGGTATCTCTACCTACTAAGATGGACAAATAGAAGTTGTTTGTGAAAGGAGGACCTTTATTCAGGCAGTTGAAATTTTCATACTGAATATTGTTCTCTATCCATAAGTCAAATACTCAAAAGTAACACCTTCCACATCAGCATGTGCTTTGCATGAAGCAGACTGCCAGAAACATTAATGATAACTGACAGCTCCAAGGACAGGAAGGAGCATGAAAGGACTGGTGCCCTTGCAGAGAGTACATTCACTGGCAGTTACTTCAAGAATGTATTATCTTAGCTTAAAGTAGAAGATAGGCTTGCCACCAAATAAAGGGTTTTGTATTTTGTAATTTACCATGATTTTTCTTTTTGTTGTCTCAAGGAACTAACAGATAAATAACGTAAAGATGATACTGTCTGTCTGAAACATAGGTAACAGATGAGCTGTTCTTTCAAGATCTCTCTCAATTCAGTTTCTGTGTTATTATTAAAAAGAAAGTTAATATGATCTTATGGAGAATTAGACAATAGTATAGAAGATGAATATAATGAAATGCTTTTCTTGAAAATTTCCATTTCCATTTCTCTGCTCATGTCCTTTCCTGCTCATGTCCTCTGCTCATGTCCTTTCTCTTTTTACTTTCAGAGCTGGCTCACATTTTACCACGTTTAGGAAGTCATCCTTGGTTTCCACACCTGGTCTTACTATGTCTTTACTAGTACTTGTCATGCATCAAGTACTGAATAAGTACTCTAACAGAATTATCACATTTAATAATCATCATGAAGAGAGAGGTCACCATTTTAGAAATATAGAGAATAAGTTTCAGAGAAGTTAAGACATTTGCTCAGTCATATCCTTAGTGAATAATGTTGCATTTTTATCCTTTATGTTTTCAATTTTCATTATTTGTTACCTCTAAATCCAATATTTTTTATTGCTCACTGTAAATTTTTTTATGCAATCTTTATATAGTTGATTACTTTTCACTTACTACATTTAGTGAAAATGAAAAGTGAAAGTGAAAGTCGTTCAGTCATGTCTGACTCTTTGTGACCCCATGGACTATACAGTCCATTGAATTCTCCAGGCCAGAATGCTGTAGTGGGTAGCCATTCCCTTCTCCTGGGGATCTTCCCAACCCAGGGATCAAACCCAGGTCTCCTGCATTGCAGGCGGATTCTTTACCAGCTGAGCCACAAGGGAAGCCCAAGAAGATTTTATAGAGGTAAGTGCTTGCTAGTGTCCCCTGGGTTAACTATTTGGAACATAAAGAACTGTCATTGTGCTGGAAAGATCACTGTTTTGGTTCACATACTGACAGTGAGTAGAGAGACCAAGTATGTTGTAAGACAGGAAACACTGGAGATATGTAATTTTAAGACATGACTCAACCTTAGGTATTTGAAAGGAAATTAAAATTGAACAAGCCCTTGAAAACATGAGAAATACTTCTGGAGAACTGTGCAGTCTCTTAAGTTCATGAATTCCATCTGTTCTTTAGAATCTTTGTTTTCTCCCTTTTATCACTAAGCAGTAATAATTTTCCTTTTGGAGTCAATGAAAATAATGTTATAATGTTATTTCTTAAGATTTACCATTTCTGTAGTGGTGAGGATGGCAAAAATAAACCGAGATATAGATGCTGAAAGGTTTGCTAGACTCCTTTACTAAAAAGTGGCATATTATTATACTCTAACCAAGTATCTGATTCAAATTTGTTTTTTACCTGATTAAAATGTTATCATAGTCCTATCTCTTGAGAGTTACTTTCAAAATAGTGGAAAATGCAATGTCATTTCCTGAGAGGAAAGTGAATTCTCCTGTATGCAATAATAGTATTTTTGTGAAGGATATTAATTTATTGGTCTAAGACCCCTTTATTTTTGAAGAAAAAGATATCTTATATATAAGATTAAAAAAATGTTATGTTTTGAATTCTGAATTAATATCCATAAAGAATTAAACTTAGGAAGCATTTTATTCATTGTTAAACATTTCATATTAAACATTTTTTTCAGAGAAAAAATTATTAAAGCATGACATGTTTATCAATTACATTAGTCTTCCGCCTTATCTTTTTACCTCTTTGAAAATGTTTATTCTTTCACTCTGTCTCAATTTATTAAGATTTCACTGAATTTTGATGCAATTCTTATGCCTTTAGCACGTATACCCCTTATTCCATCCTAGTCATTGTTATTTTTAAATGTCAGTTGCTTGGAATAGAACCAGTTCAATTATTCTTGTTAGAATTAATCTCTTCCATAACCATCCATGAAATTCAATCCAGCCAACTGTAGATTCTGACTGGTTTTTGGGATCTAGGGCAGAATCATAATGATATGGCATTGTACTATCATTCAATTCTTCTCTCCATAACAAACATTGATAATAAATGATGACACTCTAACCAGCTGGGCCTGGATAAGGTTTCATAGTCCTCTCAATATTCTGCTCTAGGCTATTAATACCCAACTGATAGATTTTGGCAAATCAGAAGATGTCTCCATGCCAATTTAGGTCTTTTATTTTAGTCAAAGGAATGGTTTGCTATATTAGATGGAATTTAAAAATATCACCAGCACCAAAATTTATTACAGCTAGTACATTTTTAGGCATGATAAAAACTTTAAAGTCTTCACATTCTGAGGAAAAGCCGACAATAATCAGTAAGCATCAGTCCTGGTTTTAAACCTGTCTCACGGATTAATGAGAATTTGCTTCTGTGAATTCTCCATGGGAAGTCAGTCAATCGATAATAGTCTCGTGGTTTGAAAGTCAGCCAATTAGCAGTGGACTCACTCCCCTGAACTTGAGTCAAAAGCTGACGTCAACCCACTCTCGTTTCTGTAATCAAACACAAGCATGTTTCTTTATCCAAATCAAGTGACCTTTTCAGTTCAGTTCAGTTCAGTCACTCAGTCATCTCTGACTCTTTGCGACTCCATGAACTGCAGCACACTCCTGTCCATTAACGACACCTGGAGTTTACCCAAACTCATGTCCATTGAGTTGATGATGCCATCTAACCATCTCATCATCTGTGGTCCCCTTTCCCTCCTGTGTTCAGTCTTTCCCAACATCAGGGTCTTTTCAAGTGAGTCAGCTCTTCGCATCAGGTGGCCAAAATATTGGCGCTTCAGCTTCAACATCAGTCCTTCCAAAGAACACCCAGGACCGATCTCCTTTAGGATGGACTGGTTCAATCTCCTTGCAGCCCAAGGAACTCTCAAGAGTCTTCTCCAACACCACAGTTCAAAGGCATCAATTCTTTGGTGCTCAGCTTTCTTTATAGGCCAACACTCACATCCATACATGACCACTGGAAAAATGATAGCATTGACTAGACGGACCTTTGTTGGCAAAGTAAGTTCTCTGCTTTTGAATATGCTATCTAGGTGGGTCATAACTTTCCTTCCAAGGAGTAAGTGTCTTTTAATTTCATGGCTGCAATCACCATCTGCAGTGATTTTGGAGCCCCCCAAAATAAAGTCTGACACTGTTTCCCCATCTATTTGCCATGAAGTGATGGGACCAGATGCCATGATCTTCGTTTTCTGAATGTTGAGCTTTAAGCCAACTTTTTCACTCTCCTCTTTCACTTTCATCAAGAGGCTCTTTAGTTCCTCTCTGCCATAAGTGTGGTATCTTCTGCATATCTGAGGTTATTGATATTTCTCCCAGCAATCTTGATTCCAGCTTGTGCCATATTCCATATTCTAGCATGTGAACAGTTGGGGGCTTAAGGGGACAAAACTCTGAGAAATCCCTATAAATAAGCTAACAGTTGATGAGTAATAGCAAATAAGTCTATTTGGAGTTCCCCAAGATGAAACTGCACTGTGCCATTTCTGCCTCTTTTCTAGACATCTCAATCAGTCTAGAAACAGAGAAAATAGAATGGAAAAGCATGTATGTGTGAGAAAATAATTTGGAGTTAAACTTGCCAGTAAGTCCAAAGGTGAGGCTTTTGATGATTGTGATGGAGTTGGCAGAGAAGTGACTCAACAGAAGTCCAGGACTTAGTAGGGATTATATTGTCAGTGGAGAGATCAAGGATGGACTGGAAAAAGTGTAAAAGACTTTGCTATTAAGTATCTTCTATAAGAATGAAGTACAGATGCGTTTCGAGATGGGGAGGATATGGACAGAATGCAGTGATAAGAATTTCAGATATGTTGCATTCAAATCAAAGAGTTCCAAGCCTCAGTGGTGTATCACTCAGTTGCTTCAGTTATGTCTGACTCTTTGTGACCCCATGGACTGTAGCCGGCCAGGCTCCTCTGTCCATGGGATTTTCCAGGCAAGAATACTGGAGTGGGTTGCCATTCCCTTCTCCAGCAATGGCATAGTATGTGCTGATAATTTTGCCCGATTCTGTGGGAGCTACAAAAGAACAGCAAGTCATAACTTTTGCTCTCATGGAACTTATAGCTTATTAGGACCATAGCTTTATGACAAGGTTGTTCAGACATGTTTGTGGCTGGTTTGGGAAGAAGGCTATGAAGGCCATTGAAAAATACAGGCTGTGAGATCCATGTGCCAGATGGTCATCAATGTAAATGCTAAAGGCTGAGGATAAAGGCACGGAATGGATCTGAAGAGACATAAAAGTGCTGTACATCCCCCAAGGTGTGTAGGTCAGTGATGACTGCTTCTTTCTTTTGATTTCTTCCTTTTGGACTACTTAGTAAGAGAAAGAAAAGCTGATAACTCCATTGGAACCCTTAGCAGATGATATACATTTACAGAGGCATTGGATATACATTTATGAGAGGAGGTAGGTCTGACTAATTATAAAACCATTACATTATTACTTGAGATATTAAATGCTCATAAATTTTCTGAAAACATAAATTCACATCTGAAAATTTGCAACCTTATTTTTAGGAAGTGTATACAGGTATTAATGTATACATCTGGGAAAGTTGTTGTGATGTGATATGAAGTCGCTCAGTCGTGTCCGACTCTTTGCGACCCTATGGACTGTAGCCTACCAGGCTCCTCTGTCCATGGGATTTTCCAGGCAATAGTACTGGAGTGGATTGCCATTTCCTTCTCCAAGGGATCTTCCCAACCCAGGGATCGAACCCGGGTCTCCCGTATCACAGACAGCTGCTTTACCAGCAGCTGCATATTTCTTTTGATCATTTTTCAGTCAAGCCATCAACACTAAATGTCTGAAGACTAATGCAGTTTTAGTTCATGATTATTTGGTGTTTATATCAATTCTTTAAGAAAAGATAATTTCATAAGATTAGATGATAACATTAAAGATAAGTCAATAGAATCAAAGTTAGAGGCCTAATCACAGACGCAATTTGGCATAAAGTTGCAGTATTCAAGGTTTCTTGTACTTAATCCTTTGTACCCAGCATCACCCATCATTTATCCAGTGTCCTCATTTCTGTACTTTATGTCACAAACTTGTTGGCAGCACTTTTTTGAAGCCTTCTTTCAATATGTGATAGCTGGGTTTAATATGGTTATTAGAGAGAAGCTTATTAGTGGTAAGGGAGTGCAGAGATGAAAGTGAGTGTTCTCTGACGGCCTGTCTGTTCTGAACGCGATTTGCTGGGAGGTAGCAGATATCAAAGGAAACACTGGCTGCTGCTGGCAAGTCTGAAGGGTCTGAGGGGTTTTCAGAGCATAGGCTGATAGACATGGGGTGAATAATTGCCAGTGGGTTTAACCCTGGCTTGTCGCCAGCCCGGCACCTGGGAAGCTCACAATAGGAAATGACGTGTGCTGAAGTGTGAGGCCAGTGTGTGACATGGCTTTGGACAGAAGCCACAGACTGTTGGTTACCTTGGGTGTTGCTGTGTCTTTTATTTTACCCTAACACCTGATTTTCTTCACAAAGTAACCAACTTCATGGAGCTCCAGTCCTTGATGAAAAAAAAAATTTTAAGGGGCATATTTACATCTTTCCTTTGGACTGACATGAATCACATGTGGTGGCATCTGTTGGCTCCATTTGTGATGGGGCCAGGTGGGAGACAGTATACCCGCAGTTTTCTCATTTAGTTATAAGGGAAAGAGCAGATCATCCTTGTGTCACATGCCTTGGTATCATTGCATTTCTAGCATCTGGCCCTACATGTGGTGCAGTTAGACGCATATGGATATGTGACAGGAGGAAGACGCCCAAGGCAGATAGAAATTGAAAACAAGATTACAGGCAGGGCCAAACAAGCAGTGTGTCAGTTTTGGAAACACTGAAATATTGAACAGAGCCTTAACTTGGGCAGCAGATTGGCTGCCAATGATCTTTTCTGATGCTGGTGGTTAATGTAGCATTTTTTTTTTTTAAGAAGAAAACATATTGAGCAAGTGCCCAGAAAGAAGGGCAAAAAATTAGCCGAAAAAGGAGGTGGCATTGTTTATATATCTGTTTAATTGTATTGGAAACACATCTTGCTTGCTGTGGGAATACTGATACCATCATTTAAAGCTTAGATTGCCTATGCCAAACACGAGGGATGCAAATCAATCCTTTCCTTTCATGTAGGCACCTATACAAGGAATGGTAACTATACCTGGAAGACAGATAAAACCTTATGAAGAAAAATGACTTGTCATTTACAAACAGTTGTTTGTAAATGTTGTTTCTCATATATGAACAAAATAGATTGTGTGTTCTTGGCAAAGTACCCAATATTGTCTTAAGGGGAACATCAAACTACTCTCATAGGGGGTTGAGAAGGAAAGGATTTGAAAAAGAGAGTAGTTTTCCTTCTTTTTTTTGGGGCATCATTTGGAAATGGTGATTTATTCTTTCATCAGTTTTCCTTCTTTAACTGGTACTCTTCAAATATTACTTGGGCCAGAAAGCAAGCACTTTCCCTTTGATTTCTATTCCTGTAAAGTGTTGAAAACACCAAAGTCATTCCCCCAAAATTAGCCTGATCTCTAATTTTCACCTATTGTCTTTCAACCAAAGAACTGTCAATAAAAACACAAATGGTTTTGTATGTTCGCCTTAGAATAATCCGTGGCAACAGCTCTGTTTCCTATTTGTCACTTTGACGTCTCTTGTTTTGGGTACCATCTAGGTAATATCAGATGTTTAGCAAGAAAGCATCATTAAGATTATTTTCTGCCTTACAGAGAAATAGGTGGGATATGGCATATTTACTTTTCATTCACAAGGGGGTAGAAGAGTAATTACTTCTTAGGATTAAGTTTTTAGCTAACAGCAGAATTTTCATTAAATACTGACATAGCACAATATAATCTATGCTTTTTGTGAGTTTCCAGAATTAAGCTTGAGAAGCATGAAAGGGTGTCTGTTCTCTTGTACCACAATGAGGGTTTTTTTTTTTTTTAAATTCCTGATACTTATTTTATCTTTATTCAAAGAGAAACTAAAGATGCACAGTGATTTCTTTTACCTGTAAATGACAAATCAGACATAAAACTAACAAAAAATCCCAGATGCAATAATATTTATTCCTTAAATTTTTTTTTCTCTCACACAAAATAGGTTGTTATACCATCTAATAGACCACGCACTGAGATCAGTTGCTTGGTCAGACTTTGGGATCCCATGAACTGTAGCCTCCCAGGCTCCTTTGTCCATGGGATTTCTATAGTTATATAATATGGTCTAATGTACCCATTTTGGCAATCTTTTAAGTTTTACAAAAATGAGGAGGAAAGGAAAAGAGGGGATGAAAATGCACATTTGTTCAACACAACGTTAATTAAGGCTCATTCTGATAGTTGCAGCTACCATAATTCATTATATGTATGTATGTACATATGATATATACGCGCAATTTGCTAATAAGGACATTGAAGAGGAGAATCTGGCTTCAGTCATGCTCTATACTATAGAAGTATAGCTGAAATTATCAGGAATCTGAGTCTTTTACTCTCTTTCTTGACTCTTCTTTCCTCTGGATCAGCTTCATTCTAAATGCGAGCTTTCAATACAGTGGTGAAGATGGTCACTGGCCTCTCTAGACAGACATAATCTTTACAGGTAGCATCTCTTTCCTTGTAGCTCTAGCCAGTCTTGCTAATGGTCTTGATTGGCCTGACTTGGATCACGTGGCCATTCCTGATCATATTACTGTGGCTAGACTTGACTTACATGCTCATGCCTACAGCTATCAGGACCAAGGACAGCAGTGATGCTGCCCCAAAAGAAATTCTGATTCTAGTCAGAAGAAGAGCAGTGTCCACTACAAATTTCTATTATGTTCCAGGCACTTTGTAACTACCTTTTAGAAACTATAAATGGAGCATAAAGCAAATTCCTTTTTTTTTTTTCAGTTTTACATATAGGTTGAATTATGGAGCTAATGTTTTTAAACTATAATGATTTTAGCAAATCTTTACAGGGCTAATGATTTATCTTGCTATTTATTTGGAAGTCTAATATCTCCCAAAGGATTAAAGCTCCCAACAATTATATGAGGAAATACAGAAGACACAAGCAAATTTATGGTGCTTTTCCTGAGCTTTCCCTTAAAAGAGTATTTTGATGTGCTGTTTCAAATAGACATTTGCCTGACCATCTATGAAATCAAGAATCCATAGATAGCAAATAGAAATAGCAGGAACTAGTTATCTGCCAAGTATAAGTAGATATTAACTCATAGAATTTAGCTATGTAATTGTATTCAAAGTTGTGATTGGACATTATGGCAGATTTCAATCTGTGGGTTCCCTCTAAGAATCCTCTTCTATTCATCATCAAAGCTCAAATGTATATGACTATAAGTTAAAGCGTATTTGTTATTTTCCCTTCTATGTGTCATTTGTGCTTCTAATGTTGCACTTATCTACAGCTGTAATTTGCATATGTGCTCAGTTGCTCAGTTGTGTCTGACTATCTGCAACCCTGTGGACGACAGCCTGCCAGGCTCCTCTGTCCATGCAATTTTCCAGGCAAGAATATTGGAATGGGTTGCCATTTCTGTCTCCAGGGGAATCATTCCGACTCAGGGATTGAACCCACTTATCCTGCATTAGCAGATGGATTCTTTACCACTCAGCCACCTGGGAAGACTTGGTGTAATTTAGTGACCTAAATTCTTTGGGGGCAAAGTAAGAATATATATATATATATATATATATATATATATATATATATAATGTTATAACATTATTATTATTTGCTTATGGATTTGTCTCAACCATCAGGTTTCAGGAGAATGTATATTGGTATTTTCTCATCTTTTCTCCCCCTCATTCTAAACAGTTGGCACATAGCAAGGAATCAACAAATGCTGGTTGAATCACTATGAAAGCCCTTTGGGAATTTGCTGCTGAAAGAAACTGGGGAAATCTTTCAGTGAGTCTTGGAATAATTATTTTCTAAGTGATCTGTTTCACAGACTTGGATACTAAATAACTGGGTTCCTTTACAGATTTATAACACACACACCCCGCTGGTAGGGCTTCTTTATTAATTGTCTATGCGCAACACTGGATGAATTCTAAAAATGTTCAGAAGTTACCTGTGTATATATGAAGATGCAGATATATAATATGTATATATGAAGAAAACCTAAAATTTAGAAAATCTCTCTAAAAGTGACCAAGATCAGATATTGTAATAAAAAATTGTGTGGGCAAACTGCTTGGATGGAGGTACCTTCCTCTCTTTACTTACTGCAACCAAAAGAAAAAAGAATCCTTTTACTCTTTGGTGGAAAATATAGTTTCAGAAAGCAATAGCTAGGCTGCAAAGTATAATAAGCTTTTCATAAAACAGAAATAATTTGGTATAATTTAAAACAAGGATCAGATGTGTTCCATCTGGAAGGGTAGGAAACTGATATGCTCATTTCTGTAAAGATGATTTTGGATGTCTTTAAAATAAAACCTTACCACTCAATAAAGAAGCATTCTAAATAATAGTAGCTAACTTTTTAATTTCCCAACTGAGATGTCTAAATACTTTCCTGTGCATACAAGATTACATAATTAACTATGTATCTTGAATAAGACATGGATATTTGGAAATACAACTCCATTCCCACTTTATATAGTAATTCTGTGATTTCTAAAATGAAAATTTACAGTATTTTGTAACTCATTAGAAGTTGAAATGTTGAAATGATTCTATTTCAACTTTCAATGAGAACTTTCAAAGAGTAAATTTTAATATTAAAATCATAGAATTAATATATAAAGTGAGAGTGGAGCTTTATTTCCAAATATACATACCTAATTCAAGTGGCAGTTTTAATTCTCTAAGAAATATATACATTCTAATAATGCATATGGAAAATCTCAAAGGTAGATCACAGATACCTCAGACCCAGGCTTGCAAGGCCAAATCTGCATAGCATAGTGTATAATAAAAATGCCACTTTATATATTGTCCATAATAAGGAACTGGCAAAAGTGGATGATAATATTAAGTTGTGAATAGTGTGATAGTTAAAAAAATTCAGGAATAATACATATTTAGTTGTTACCAATCTTAATTTTTTAAATTAACACACAGATTCACCAGACTTTGCCAATTCATCACTCTGCTTTGGCCTGTCTCATGGAGGTTTATTGCAGCTTTAGCTTGGACAATAAAAAGAGGAAGGTTATTTCTTGGTGTTAATGGCTTAAAAAAAAATGTGTATATCTTTTCCATTTGTTTAATCTTGATTCCAACAGGTAAGAGGCCTATACCTTGCCTTCTACATGATGATAGATTATTCTGTTTGTTTCATTTACGGGTGTGGCGGGCAGCTTCATCTTCATACCAAAATGTGTGGTTGGCTCAGATGGTGTGCCTTCTGTGAGGGAGGGAGCCTGACTCTTTAGCAGCCCCATGTCCTCAGTTTTTCTAGATGCCAAAGGATTTGTGATTTAAAAAAATTTTTTTTTTAGGATTTGTGTTTTGACAGGTGTTAAGCTCCTTAACTTTGATCAGTATTCCTTTAAAAATGTTGTTGTTATAGTTTCTTTATAATAAAGAAGGAGAAACAAATTGCCATGCTTTATGATCCAGAGCTGATAAAAGGTCTTTGAAATAAAAGGCATTTCCTCTTGATTTGTCATTCTCCTAGGAAAGCTTGAAGAAAGGTACCAATTATTTCTGACTGGCGGCAAGGGAATTAGGAGCAATTCTCTATTAACACGTTTTTGGTCATTTGCCAGCTTATCTGTATGGTCTGCCAGCGCTCAGCACTAATTAGCAAAACTAAAGGAAGAGAAAAAAATAATCACCTAAGTTCAGTCAAACTAACATGACACAGAAAATAGTTGAGAAAAAGCCTACTTTTCTAGAAACAGATTTTTGAAAGAAAATCCTACAGATTGGAGTAGTTTGCAGAATTATGAAAGTATTTGGGTTGTTTTGCTTACTTTTAGGTATTCTGGCCTCTTTGATTATGCTGTAGATTGAATGGTGGGATGAATTGGAGCTGAAATGCACTTAGAGATGTTTGTTTTGAGGTGAAGTCACTCAGTCGTGTCCGACTCTTTACGACCCCATGGACTGTAACCTACTAGGTTTCTCTGTCCATGAGATTCTCCAGGCAAGAATACTGGAGTGGATTGCCATTTCCTTCTCCAAGGGATCTTCCTGACCCAGGGATTGAACCCGGGTCTCCCGTATTGGAGGCAGACACTTTAACCTCTGAGCCACCCTATCATCTTATCACATAATAGTTTTTTGCCTCTTTCTCATATTTTTTTCTTTTACTGACTTTGGCCTCAGCTTCTTTAGTACCTGGCCAAATCCCTTTTCTGAGGCCTAGTTTTGTTTCAAGTTTTGACAGAGACACCTTGACATGAGAATTCTCTCATACTCTCCATGATTATCCCTAAAGACACTTTGCAGTGTGTGTGTGTGTGTGTGTGTGTGTGTGTGTGTGTGTGTGTAGAAAGAAGGAGGGAGGGAAGAAGAGAGAGAGAAAGAAAAAAAGAGAAGCATTATTTTTCTTCAAATAGAGTCTAAATAGCTGAATAAGATTTTATTAACATATAATCTCCTTGCATTCAGCACTTGGTTAAGCTGTATCATGATGAAAGGGAATTTTTGTCACTATCATGACAAGTAGTGGATTTCTAGGGGATTATAATGGGTCTGTCTCCTCAATCTGAGTTATCTCATTATGGATCCAATGCTAAGAGCCTCTTAGTTGGAATTTGTTCTTTATCAAAGCAAGCTGTGATGCTCTGTTTAATTGTCTCAGTTCTTGTTCAGAGCAGTGATTCATTTTCAGTGCTGTGGTGTAGTGTCTGATATTTATAAAGGCTAATTTAAAGATATAACAAATGATACAGATTAGTGATACAGATTAAACATTCTGCTTTCACATCTGTTGGAGGGATAAAACAAGGGTATGTAAATCAACTTAGAAACAAGTGCAAACAAGTATATTTTGGCATTTATAGTTTTGGAGTTTGGCTCACAGGTGGCCAGCCTGGCTCATTAGATAGGAGAATACATAGGGACCTAGGGCCTCAATCTCAATGAACAGTGAAAACATCATTTACCTGGAAGTGTTCTCTATAAGGCTATATGCACTGGAGACATGCAAGGGACAGTAAGGGATTGGTCAAGGATCATGGATGGAGGTTCTGTGTTTCCTGTCAGAGTCATGGCTAACACAGGTCTCTGGGTTTAGGTAAAGCAAATATCTGATGGTAAAAGGAGAGTTTATAAAGATAATTAGAATGTTTCTAATCATAGCCTCTGTGTCCTGTCTACATTTTTTTTTTTTTTTGGTGTGTTTTCTACCTGAATCCCCATATTTTGTTTAACATGTACTTGTGAACTTTGTAGAATAGCTTGTTAATGAATTCTGATTTGAGGGATAGTATGAGAATTGTATTGCAAAACTTTTACTGTGCTTCTTGTAACAACATTGAGGACATTGTCTTTTATCCATGATCTCTAGAAGTACTTGGGGTTCTTCTGAGGATCTGCTAGAATATCTTTTATGTTTACTGTGAATTGTGTACCAAGTTGTACTTTCCCCTTTGAACTGACTCCTGTAAATATGAATTTGTGGCCAATCTATAAAAAGATGGAACTTTATGGGTTGTGTTTTATCTTTTTTCCTTATTTATATTTATTCTTTGTCCTAAAATGCCCTCTATTTATTTTAGTTTAATAATGTTAATTTGAATGATTTTTGAAAAAGGGTGGTTATAAAAAGTCAAATTTTAGAGGATATTTTACTCTGTAATATTCTTTGGTAATTTCCCCATTTCCTAAAGTTCTGTTTGTTAAGAAAATAACAGAGAGAAGCTCTAGTTCCAGGCTCACCTATGTGAATAGATGAGAAGCAGGAGAAAGATTTGGCCAGAGGTGTGTGTATGTGTTAGTTGCTCAGTCATGTCTGACTCTTTGTGGCCCTAAGGACTGTGGCTGCCAGGCTGCTCTGTCCATGACATTCTCCAGGCAAGAGTACTGGAGTGGGTTGCCATTGAAATGTCTAATTTCTCTTTGTGCTCTTGTAAACGTCCCAGGAAAGACAGCTACATTCATTCCTATGGAAAGATATAGGTTCTGAGAGTGGGGAGAAGGGAAGAAAGAGAGAATACTGGAGGAGGAAGAAGAGTGATAATTAAAAAGGAGAGCCAGAAAGCTGTGGGTGAGGAGGAGAGAGGACCGAGACTGCTGGTACGCTTGGTATTAACACAGATGTCCAGAACCGCTCTGAAGGCTGCATTAGGCATGGCTGAAGAATAGTCAATGGGTAATGGATTAATATGCCCCAAATGCCTCTATTTTCTTCACTATTTACATGATTGCTGAAATCAAATTGAAATAAACCAATAAGAAAACTTTATTAAACCCCCGTTTGTTGCTTAATGATATTGTTTTCTTTGTTTAAAGTTTCAAAATATTCAAATGTTTCAGAACATTCAAGTTTTAATTTCCAGAGGAAGACATATTTTTGATTTTCAGAATAATTTGTGATTATAGCCTTCCAAGCTGTATTGGTAATTCCATTGTTATCACCCCGTGTAATAGTTGCCAGGGCTGGAGTAGGGGAGGTGTGTGAGGCATGCCTTTCTTCATGCTGATTATAATACACAATATTTTTTTCATTTTGACTTCCATAATCACTATGAGGTATTGTTGTCTTTCATGCTTATGTCCAAATGGGACATGTGTGAGGGGGTATCAAAGTTAACTTTCATACATTCTTAAATTGTTTCTACAAGAACATAAGATTGAAAATAACAAAATTTATGAAGATGAGCTACTACTCATCTTGATATATAACATTAAGATAAATTTGCAGCCAGATTTACAAAAGTAATAAGCATCTGAGCTTGGGAGGGAATGTTAAGTTTTTAAGCCAACATTTAATTTAATTCTAATAGGATGCCCTTCTTGCATCATAGTTGTTTAAAACGACTCATCCACCACAGTTCTGCCTTTGTATAACCACTGCAAACAGTTTGTCAAATTCTCCTTGGCCTGAGCTATCTGAAGCTGTGTATATCAGAACTTACCATGAAACTAGTGACTTCAGGCCCAAACCTATGGTCTGAAATTGTTTTCCAGTGCTCTCATTTCTGCTCAAGAAGTATTTCACTTGTTCAAGCCCTCAAACTTCTCTCATGTGCACCAGCAAAAGAAATTCCTGCCATACCTAGCAGATTTTAAGCTGAGTTAATGATTTCAAGAAAACACAACCAACCACTGTGTTCTCACTTGGTGGCAGTATCAGGAGCAGAGTAGAGACATGGGCTCTGAGCCTAGTGGCTATGTTCAAATACCAACTTTGCCTCTTATGAGCTATTTTATTTTATTTTTAAATTTATTATTTTAATTGGAGGCTAATTACTTTAAAATATGGTAGTAAGTTTTGCCAGTATTGACATGAATCTGCCATGGATGTACATGTGTTCCCCATCCTGAACCTCTCTCTCACCTCCCTCTCCATCCCATCCCTCAGGGTCATCCCAGTGCACCAGCCCTGAGCAACCTGTCTCATGCATTGAACCTGGCCTGGCAATCTGATAATATACATGTTTCAATGCTATTCTTGCAAATCATCCCACCCTCACCATTTCCCACAGAGCCAAAAGACTGTTCTATACATCTGTGTCACTTTTTTCTGTCTTGCATATAGGGTCATCATTTCCATCTTTCTAAATTCCATATATATGCATTAGTATACAGTATTGGTGTTTTTCTTTCTGACTTACATCACTCTGTAAAATAGGCTCCAGGTTTCATCCACCTCATTAGAACTGATTCAAATGCATTCTTTAAAGTGGCTGAGTAGTATTCCATTGTGTATATGTACCACAGCTTTCTTATCCATTCATCTGCTGGTGGACATCTAGGTTGCTTTCATGTCCTGGCTATTATAAACAGTGCTGTGATAAACATGGGGGTGCACGTGTCTCTTTCAATTCTAGTTTCCTTGGTGTGTATGCCCAGCAGGGGGATTGCTGGTTAATATGGCAGTTCTATTTCCAGTTTTTTAAGGAATCTCCACACTGTTCTCCATAGTGGCTGTAATAGTTTGCATTCCCACCAGCAGTGTAAGAGGGTTCCCTTTTCTCCACATCCTCTCCAGCATTTATTGCTTGCAGACTTTTGGATAACAGCCATTCTGACTGGCATGAAATGGTACCTCATTGTGGTTTTGATTTGCATTTCTCTGATAATAAGTGATGTTGAGCTTCTTTTCATGTGTTTGTTAGCCATTTGTATGTCTTCTTTGGAGAAATGTCTGTTTAGTTCTTTGGTCCATTTTTTGATGGGGTCACTTATTTTTCTGGAATTGAGCTGTATGAACTCTTTGTATATTTTTGAGATTAATTCTTTGTCAGTTGCTTTATTTGCTATTATTTTCTCCCATTCTGAAGGCTGCCTTTTCACCTTGCTTATAGTTTCCTTCATTGTGCAAAAACTTTTAATTTTAATTAGGTCCCATTTGTTTATTTTTGCTTTTATTTCCATTAGTCTGGGAGGTGTGTCATAGAGGATCCTGTTGTGATTTATGTCAGAGAGTGGTTTGCCTATGTTTTTCTCTAGGAGTTTTATAGTTTCTGGTCTTACATTTAGATCTTTAATCCATTTTGAGTTTATTTTTGTGCATGGTGTTAGAAAGTGTTCTAGTTTCATTCTTTTACAAGTGGTTGGCCAGTTTTCCCAGCACCACTTGTTAAAGAGATTATTTTTTCTCCATTGCATATTCTTGCCTCCTTTGTCAAAGATAAGGTGTCCGTAGGTGTGAGGATTTATCTCTGGGCTTTCTATTTTGTTCCATTGATCTATGTTTCTGTCTTTGTGCCAGTACCATACTGTCCTTGATGACTGTTGCTTTGTAGTATAGCCTGAATCAGGCAGTTTAATTCCTCCAGTTCCATTCTTCTTTCTCAAGATTGCTTTAGCTATTCGAGTTTTTTGTATTCCATACAAATTGTGAAATTATTGGTTCTAGTTTCTGTGAAAAATACTATTAGTAGCTTGATAGGAATTGCATTGAATCAATAGATTGCTTTGGGTAGTATACTCATTTTCACTATATTGACTCTTCTAATCCATGAACATGGTATATTTCTCCATCTATTTGTGTAATTTTTTATTTCTTTTATCAGTGTTTTATAGTTTTCTATATATAGATCTTTTGTTTCTTGAGGCAGATTTATTCCTAAGTATTATATTCTTTTCGTTGCAATGGTAAATGGAATTGTTTCCTTAATTTCTCCTTCTGTTTTCTCATTGTTAGTGTATAGGAATGCAAGAGATTTCTCTGTGTTAATTTTATATCCTGCAGCTTTGCTATATTCATTGATTAGCTCTAGTAATTTTCTGGTGAAGTCTTTAGGGTTTTCTATATAGGAGACCATGTCATCTGCAAACAGTGAGAGTTTTATGTCTTCATTTCCAATCTGGATTGCTTTTTTTTTTTTCCTCTGATTGCTGTGGCTAAAACTTCCAAAACTATGTTGAATAGTAGTGGTGAATGTGGGCATCCTTGTCTTGTTCCTGATTTTAGGGGAAATGCTTTCAGTTTTTCACCACTGAGGATAATGTTTGCTGTGGGTTTATCATATATGGCTTTTATAATGTTGAGGTATGTTCCTTCTATGTCTGCTTTCTGGAGTTTTTTTTTTTTTTTTTTAATCATCAATGGATGTTAAATTTTGTCAAAGGCTTTCTTTGCATCTATTGAGATAATCATATGGCTTTTATCTTTCAATTTGTTAATGTGGTTTATCACACTGATTGATTTGCAAATATTGAAGAATCCTTGCATCCCTGGGATAAAGCCCACTTGGTCATGATGTATGATCTTTTAGTGTGTTGTTGGATTCTGTTTACTAGAATTTTGTTAAGGATTTTTGCACCTATGTTCATCAGTGATATTGGCTTGTAGTTTTTTTTTTTTTGTGGTATCTTTGTCTGGTTTTGGTATTAGAGTGATGGTGGCCTCACAGAATGAGTTTGGAAGTTTACCTTCCTCTGCAATTTTCTGGAAGTGTTTGAATAGGATAGGTGTTAGCTCTTCTTTAAATTTTTGGTAGAATTCAGCTGTGCAGCCATCTGGTCCTGGGCTTTTGTTTTTTGGAAGCTTTCTGATTATAGTTTCGATTTCTGTGCTTGTGATGGGTCTGTTAAGATTTTCTATTCCTTCCTGGTTCAGTTTTAGAAAGTTATAGTTTTCTAAGAATTTGTCCATTTCTTCCAAGTTGTCCATTTTATTGGCATATAAGTTGCTGATAGTAGTCTCTTATGATCCTTCAAATTTCTTTGTTGTCTGTTGTGATTTCTCCATTTTCATTTCTAATTTTGTTGATTTGATTCTTCTTGCTTTGTTTATTTTTTTGAGTCTGAGTAATGGTTTGTCAATTTTATCTTCTCAAAGAACCAGCTTTCAGGTTTGTTGATTTTTGCTATGGTCTCTTGTTTCTTTTGCATTTTTTTCTGCCATAATTTTTATGAATTCTTTCCTTCTACTAACCCTGGGGTTCTTCATTTCTCCCTTTTCTAGTTGCTTTAGGTGTAGAGTTAGGTCATTATTTATTTATTTTTTTGACTTTTTTCTTGTTTATGAAAGTAAGCCTGTATTGCTATGAACCTTCCCCCTTAGCACTGCTTTTACAGTGTCCTATAATTTTGCGTTATTTTTTCATTTTTATTCATTTCTATGCATATATTGATTTCTTTTTGATTTCTTCTGTAATTTGTTGGTTACTCAGAAGGGTGTTGTTTAGCTTCTATATGTTGGAATTTTTAATAGTTTTTTTTCTCCCTGTAATAGACATCTAATCTTATAGCGTTGTGATCAGAAAAGATGCTCGGAATAATTTCAATTTACCAATGCTAGATTTATGGCCCAGGATGTGATCTATCCTGGAGAATGTTCCGTGTACACTTGAGAAAAAGGTGAAATTCACTTTTCTGGGGTGAAATGTCCTATAGATTTCAGTTAGGTCTAACTGGTCCATTGTATCATTTAAAGTTTGTGTTTCCTTGCTAACTTTCTGTTTAGTTGATCTATCCATAGGTGTGAGTGGGGTATTAAAGTCTCCCACTATTATTGTGTTATTGTCAATTTCCCCTTTCATACTTGTTAGCATTTGCCTTACATATTGCGGTGCTCCTATGTTGGGTGCCTATATATTTATAATTGTTATATCTTCTTCTTGGATTTATCCTTTGATCATTATATAGTGTCTTTGTCTCTTTTCACAGCTGTTATTTCAAAGTCTATTTTATCTGATATGAGTATTGCTACTCCTGCTTTCTTTTGGTCTCCATTTGTGTGAAATATCTTTTTCCAGCCCTTCACTTTCAGTGTGTATGTGTCCCTTGTTTTGAGGTGGGTCTCTTGTAGACAACATACATAGGGGTCTTGTTTTTTATCCATTCAGCCAGTCTTTCTTTTGGTTGGGGCATTCAACCCATTTACATTTAAGGTAATTATTGATAAGTATGATCCCATTGCCATTTATTTTGTTGTTTGGGTTCAAGTTTATACACCTTTTCTGTGTTTCCTGTCTAGATAAGATTCTTTAGCATTTGTTGAAGAGCTGGTTTGGTGGTATTGAATTCTCTCAGCTTTTGGTTGTCTACAACTTTTGATTTCTCATTCATATTTGAATGAGATCCTTGCTGGGTACAGTAATCTGGGTTGTGGGTTTTTCCTCTTTCATCACTTTAAGTACATCCTGCCATTCCCTTCTGGCCTGAAGAGTTTCTATTGAAAGATCAGCTGTTATCCTTATGGGAATCCCTTTGTGTGTTATTTGTTATTTTCCCTTGATGCTTTTAATATTTGTTCTTTGTGTTTGATCTTTGTTAATTTGATTAATATGTGACTTGGGTTTATCCTGTTTGGGACTCTCTGGGTTTCTTGGACTTGGATGACTATTTACTTCCCCATCTTAGGGAAGTTCTCAACTATTATCTCCTCAAGCATATTCTCATGGCCTTTTTCATCTTCTTCTGGGACTCCTATGATTCGAATGTTGGGGCATTTGACATTGTCCCAGAGTTCTTTGAGGTTGTCCTCTTTTCTTTTAATTCTTTTTTATTTTTTCCTCTCTGCTTCATTTATTTCCACCATTCTATCTTCTACCTCACTTATCCTATCTTCTGCCTCAGTTATGCAACTGTTGGTTCCCTCCAGAGTGTTTTTAATCTCATTTATTGCATTATTCATTATTGATTGACTCCTTTTATTTCTTCTTGGTCCTTATTAAACATTTCTTGCATCTTCTCTATCCTTGTCTCCAGGCTATTTATCTGTGACTCCATTTTGTTTTCAAGATTTTGGATCATTTTACTAACATTATTCTGAATTCTTTCCCAGTTAGACTCCCTATATCCTCCTCTTTGGTTTGGTGGGCATTTTTCATGTTCCTTTACCTGCTGAGTATTTCTCTGCCTTTTCATCTTGTTTAGATTGCTGTGTTTGGGGTGGCCTTACTGTATTCTGGCAGTTTGTGGTTCCTCTTTATCGTGGAGGTTCCTCCCTGTGGGTGGGTTGGACTAGTGGCTTGTCAAGGTTTCCTAGTTAGGGAAGCTTGTGTCGGTGTTCTGGTAGGTGGAGCTGGATTTCTTCTCTCTAGGTGCAGTGACGTGCCCAGTAGTGAGTTTTGAGATGTATATGGGTTTAGTGTGACTTTGGGCAGCCTGTATATTAAAGCTCAGAGCTATGTTCCTGCATTGCTGGAGAATCTGTGTGGTATGTTTTGCTCTGGAACTTGTTGGCTCTTTGGTGGAGCTTGGTTTCAGTGTAGATATTTACATGGAGAAGAGGGAGGAGGGAGATAGAGGTAACCAGGAGGAGAAGAGGGGGAGTCAAAAGGGGCAAGAGCAATCTAGCCAGTAATCAAATCCTTATGTGCTCTCCACAGCCTGGAACACCGAGAGAGGTTCACAGAATTACATAGAGAAGAGAAGAGGGAGGAAGGAGATAGAGGTGACAAGAAGGGGGGTTCAAAAGGAGAGAGAGAGATCTAGCCAGAAATCACTTCCCTAAGTGCTCTCCACAGCCCAGAATACCCAAAGAGATTCACAGAGTTTGGAAGAGAAGAGAAGGGGAAGGGAGGAGATAGAGGTGACCTAGGGGAGAAAAAAGGAGAGCCAAAAAGGGGAGAGGGCAATCAAGCCAGTTATCACACTCCTAAGTAAAAATAGGTAATGAAGATTGGATTCTTAAAAGTACAAAACTGATAACAAATACCAAAAAGCAAAGATTAAAAATCTAAAGTAGAGGTTAGACTCTCAAAGACACAAAGTTAAAAAAAAATCACAAGAATTATAAAAATATATATGAAGTTTGCTTTAAAAATAGGGTCTTTTTTTTTTAAAACAAGGTAATAGTAGGTTATAAAAGTGAAAGTTCACCTATGGCTGATTAGTGTCAATGTATGGCAAAACAAATACAGTATTGTAATTAAAAAAATAAATAAATTTAATAAAAAAAATAAAATAAAGCAGCAATAGAGGACTTAAAAATAAAAAAATTAAAAAAATGATAATAGTAAAAATATATCTAGGAATTTCTCTGGAGCTGTTGTGGGCAGTGTGGGGTCAATCCAGTTTCAGATAGTTCCTTGTTCCAGCTTATACTTTTCAATATCTATAGGCCACTTCCAAAGTAGTCGGTGCTAACTACAGGGTTTTAATCTGTAGCACCTGTCACTTCCAAAGTGGTTCCCTCTGTTTCTTTTGGCTTCTTCTGTTTATAAGTCTCTTCAGTGTCTAATTTCTGCCCTCATACAAGGGGGGCAAAGGTGATCACTTATTTAGGCTCACTTGTTCAGTCGTGCTGTGGGGAGGGAAGAACACCAAACAAATATCACTGCTGTGTGTGGGGAACGCTTGCAGTGTCTTGGCCACACTGGGTTTGCCCCCACTCACAGTGTATGTGCTTTCCCAGTCTACACTGCTCAGGCTCCAGGTTGCTCTGCTGAGGAACTGTCTAATGCGGGCCCTGGGTTGTGTGCACTTCCCAGGTCTAAGCTGCTCAGGTTCAGGTTTTTGAGTACTCCATAAAGGTGCAGACTTGGTTGGGCCTGCATTTTGTGCCCTTCCCAGGTCCAAGCAGCTCAGATGACCAGGTGCTTGGCCAGCACAGTCTCCTAGGTGCAGTGCATCTTATTGCCCCCCCTTTCCCAGCTGCTTGGTTTCCTGGGTATGCAGCGGGAATGCCATCTCAGGTCTGCTGTGTGTCTCTTCTGGGGAGCTGATCTCTGGCTGTGGATGTCAACTGTCCAAGATCCCAAGAAGACTTGATTAGCAACTGGGAGCCTGCTGGCAGTTTGGTAGAGGATGCCGTCTCTGGGACCAAGATTGCCTCTTTCCGGCTCTGGCTGCCACCCTCCTGCCTCTCTGCCTCCAGCAGGGGATAGACCGGTCTGCTGCTGGCTAGCTCTCTTCTGGTATTTGCTCAGTCCTTTGTTCTGTGAGCGGCCTGGCAAGACCTCAGGTTAGGGCTTTTCATGGGAAGGTTCTCTCTCTCTCTCTCTCTTTTTTTTCCTCTTCTCTGGCTATCCTACAGTTTGGGTTGCTATCTCACACTACCTCCCTCAGATTGCCCTCATGGCATTCAGGCCTGGTCCCTACCTAAGCAATGCAGCCCACGCCTCCCTGTCCAGCCCTCACTTGCTGGTGGCGGATATGAGCATCTGGGCTACTTCTTTGCTGGGAGTTGCCATTAGGCATATAATCTGTGGGTTTTATTTTTTTATTTTTATTATTTTTTTAAACTAACTTTTTCATTTGGAAACCTTATGAAGAAGTAAAGTGAAATTCACTCAGTTGTGTCTGAGTCTTTGTTACCCCATTGACTGTAGTCCATGGAATTCTCTAGGCCAGAATACTGGAGTGGGTAGACTTCCCTTCTCCAGGGGATCTTCCCAATCCAGGACTGAACCCAGGTTTCCTGCATTGCAGGTGGCTTCTTTACCAGTTGAGCCACAAGGGAAGCCCAAGAACACTTGAGTGGGTAGCCTATCCCTTCTCCAGGGGATCTTCCTGATCCAGGAATTGAACCAGGGTCTCCTGCATTGCAGGCAGATTCCTTACCAACTGAGCTATCAGGGAAGTCGTGAAAACCTTATAACTGAATTTAATTACATCATGTATAGTGAAATTAAAATTTCTGTAAATTTAAATTCTATGAGATTATATTTAAGTTATTGTTTGTGTTTAAAAGCTAAGCTACATTGGGTCTCAAGATATGCATATACACACATTCATATTATAAAAAGTGACTTTGTCAGGTGACTTTACTATGCACTTTTAGGAAACCGAAAACTACATTGTGGGTTTTTCAGCTTTAATAGGTATAACTGGCAAATAAAACTCTGAGATATTTAAAGAGTACAGTGTGATGATTTGATATATGGACACATTGTGAAAATATTCCCATCATCTAGTTAAATATCACATTGATCCCCTCACATTTATTATACATATATTTTTTGTATGAATTAGGAAAGGTGATTTAGGTGCTGCTTATCTATCCTTTTTCATCTTAAAGTTCTGAAACTGTTTTTTATTCTGAAATCCTTGCCACAGTCTTTTAAGAAATTACCAGAGAATCACTTTTTAAAATCTCCCAACTTCAAATGAAGTGTTTTTTGATTTTTTTGTTTTCATAGTGAAATCTTAGAAATAAAAACTTTGACTGCAATCTAATATTTATTTCAAGATCTTAATAGTCCTCATAATTTAGAGCAGGGATTGGTAAATAATGGCCTGTGGGCCAAACCTAGCCACTACCTGTTTTATAGATAAAATTCTATTGGAATACAGCCAAGTTCATTCACTTACATATTACCTGGAGCAGAGTTGAGTTGTTGTGACAGAGACTGTACTTTTGCTAAGCCTAGCATATTAACTGTCTGGCTCTTTACAGAAAAAAGTTTGCTGACTTCTGATTTGGACTGTTAGGATTCTAGTCTTTTCCAAACTAATTCTTTATGAACACTTCTTGATTTTTGCTACATCTGCTTATCACTTGTTATTTACTTAATATTTTTAAAAGAGACCCATGAATCCCACGGACAGAGGAGCCTGGTAGGCTGCCATCTGTGGGGTTGCACAGAGTCGGACACGACTGAAGTGACTTAGTAGCAGCAGCAGCAGCAGCATTTTTCAGTTAAAGTTATTTTAAGGGAAATCTTTATATTATTTAAATAAAAACATTAGTAAAACAAAAGACATATTTATGAAAGCAAATATGCTTAAAAATTAATTTATTAAAGTCTCACTAAAATTATTCCCCAACAGTCTGTGACCTGCTCTCTTAGGTGAAAAGGAGATATTCAGTTGTTGGAGAGATAATAAAGATATCTTGCCACTAAAACTGAAACTTTAATCTTGTTGTGGTCAGAAGAATTAGTGAGAAATAAAAGATAATGGTGTGATTTTCTCCTCACCTGTGATTTATGTCATTCAATGACACTTCTGAGTTCCTGCTACAGTAACTACACTTGCCTGTGTGTGCCTGCTCAGTTGCTTCAGTCTGTCCACCTCTTTGAGACCTCTGGACTGCAGCTTACCAGGCTCCTCTGTCCACGGGATTTTCCAGGCAAGAATGCTGGAGTGGGTTGCCATGTCCTCAATCAGGAGATCTTCCCAACCTAGGGACTGAACCCACATCTCTTATATCTCCTGTATTGGCTGGGGAGTTCTTTACCACTAGTGCCACCTGGGAAGCCCCACAATAACCATATCACCCCTAACCTTGTATAGGTTTCCCACGTGGAGCCAGTAGTAAAGAACCCCCTGCCAATGCAGGAGATGTAAGAGGTGTATGTTCAACCTCTGGGTCAGGAAGATCCCCTGGAGAAGGGCATGGCAACCCATTCCAGTATTCTTGCCTGGAGAATTCCATGGACAGAGAAGCCTGGCGGGCTACAGTCCATGAGGTTGCAAAAAGTCAGACATGACTGAACACATGGGAGCAGTACTTAATCTTGTATATCTGCAGCAATACACATCGTACACTTTCAGAAACCCTGGGTAAACAATGGCAATGAGGAAGCTAATGCTAGCTAAGGTATATTTAGAGCTTACTCTTCTTCACATGAAGGGCTCTGCATGTAGAAATTTATTTCGTTCTCACAAGAACCTCTGAAATAGGCTCTATTTCCTTTTTCATTGTACAGATGTGACAGCTAAAGTAGAGAGAGGTGGGTAACTTGCTCATAGTCTATTGGATTAAAAATGACAAAGTTGGCAATGAGGCAGTGATAAAGGTTTAGGAATGGAGGCTTGACCACCAGTTTTGCTTCTAGAAAACTTGAGATCAGCTGTGAATTTTCCCTTTTTTCTTTGTATTATAAATATTTTAGTAAGATTTTGAAAGAAGTTTTAAAAGCTGCTATCTTATTAAGGAAACAGTTTATTATTGTTTGTATTTTTCTAAAATTGTATCTCTTCTTTTAAACTTGAGGTTGCTGAGAATGGATATGAATAAGCAAAACAAATGATAATAAGATGCCCTTTTCCATGTTGTATTAGTAAAATATTTTTAAAGTTGCAAAATATCTAATTCTATAAAGATGCAATAAATTTTTTGAGATTACATATTGTAGTTATGGGCTTCCTCAATGGCTCAGCAGATAAAGAATCACCTGCAATGCAGGAGACATAGGAGATGCTGATTTGATCCCTGGGTCAGGAAGGTCCCCTGGAGAAGGAAATGGCAACCCATTCCAGTATTTTTGTCTGAAAAATCCCATGAACAGAGGAGCCTGGTGGGCTACAGTCCAAAGGGTCACAAAGAGTCAGACAGACATGACTGAGCAACTAAGCCCATTATATTTATAAATTTTTGATGACAGTCTAATTTGGTAGAGCTGTTTTGGGAAGCAAGCTTAAAATATGTGTTGACCATAATAAAGCGGAGAGAAGTAGGTAACTTGCTCATAGTCCACTGGATTAAAAATGACAAAGTTGGCAATGAGGCAGTGATGAATGGTTAGGGATGGAGGCTTGACCATCGATTTTGCTTCTAGAAAACTTGAGAGCAGTTGTGAATTTTCCCTTTTCTCTTTGTATTATAAATATAAATTTATTTCCATAAATTGAAAGTTTAACTTGGCTAAATCTATTGTGAAAAAGCAATATTAATAATGTTAACAATAAAGATAATTTGGAAACAACCAAAAACAATACAAACTTTGGAATTAAATAGATTCCAGAGCGTGAGTCTATTGCCTGATCTATAGTGAAATGATTAAGGTGTTTAGGAATGCTACCCCATGGTACCAAATATGATAAAAACCGCCCATGCACAGCAGGAACTAGGCTACATTTGAGTTTGGGCTCTGCCTCTGCATGTTTAGGTTGCATAACCTCTCAAACTTACTTCCTAATCATTAAGCAAAGATAAAAAAGTCTATCTGATAAAAAGAACTAAATGAGACAATGTGTATAAAGGGTCTCAGGAATATGGTTCTTTCAAGACATCTTAGCGATTTTTTCCCTCCTGTTTGGTTTTAACATGTAGTAGAATAAAAAGACCAAACTTGTTGGGACTAAATATCACAGGTGGGGAATATTTGCTTAGCCTCAGATATGACAGTTCTCTTTGTGACATGGAAGCAGTATTTTTGACTTTTTTTTTGGCCACTGAATATTAAATTCCATTCAGATTTCAAGGCCAAATACTCTTTTAGTCATAAGGAAACATAAACTTACTTAGAAACTGAGGACTCAAACTACCAGGAGTTGAAAGCAACCTCTGACATTTACTAGCCCTGTGATTTTAAGTAGGTTCAACTTTCCACACCTCTGTTTCCTTATCTGCAAAGTAAAAACAATGAGAGTGTGTCACTCAGAAGGCTAGGAAAATTTAGATCTTAATTCTGTAGGTTTTCAACATTGCCCGATACTTATGAAAACTCTATAGTGCAGGTGATCAGTTGTGTCTGACTCTTTACAGCCCTATGAATTGTAGCCCATCAGGCTGCACGGTCCATGGGATTTTCCAGGCAAGAATACTGGAGCAGGTTGACATTTCCTACTCCAGGGGATCTTCCCAGCCCAGGGACTGAATCAGCATCTCTTACATCTCCTGCATTGGCAGGAGGGTTCTTTACCACTAGCAGCACCTATAAGCACTCTGCATGTATTGTTAAATAGAATACTTTGACATTTCTGAAAAATGTCATTGAAGCAATAATTATAACTCTTCTTGAGGTTATTAGTAAGCATTATTTTATCATTGTGCCACAAATCCTCCATCTATGAGCTCTTAAATAATGAGAAGGGCTGGATTCTACACTGTTGTCTTTAGTTCTTGCTCTTCATGAAGTACATAATATGTTACCTTGTTGTCAAGGTAACAGGATTCAGGAAGGTTCTGTAAAATGAGAATGGGAGTCATTAAAGAAAATAGCACCAGGAAATGCTTTAGAAAGGGAGATGGCTTAATAACAGATTTTATTGAAGCAAAAGTGTCTAGATCTCATTGAAGGCAGAGAATCGATTGCTCTGTAGTTCAGCTGCCTTATTGAAAATAGCCTGTATTTTCAAACAAGAGCTTGGCATTTAATATCACCACAATAATGGGACAGAACTTTTAAGAGTGAGAATAAAAGGAGTTAATAAAGATTTTTTTTCCCTTGAGAAAAAGACATAAAATAACAGTAGGTGTCACTGACTTATGATTGGGAGAATATGATATATGAAGATATTTAACAGAATGAGTCTCAACATTATGAAGTATATATCAATATAGCCATTTCACTTGGCTTCTCTATCCAAGTCCTGGAACCAACTCACTTTTGTGCTAAGCCAAAGGTTAATAGTGATAAAACAAAAAATATAATTTGGGAACATGTAACCTCATTTACCTATCACCTAAAATTGTTCGAAAGAAAGGTTTGTTATTGAACACAAATTCCTAGTCCAATATACAGTGAGGCAAACAAACTGCAATGTTGCAATGTGAGCAGAGAAAGGATTATTGCAGGACTGGAAAAGGAGAACAGGTGGCTTGTGCTCAAAAACTGAACTCTCTGATGGTTTGGGGGGAAGCTTTGTGTTTTTAATTAATTTTTATTGGAATATATCTGATTTACAATGTTGTATTAATTTCTACTGTACAGCAAAATGAATCAGTTATATTTGTACATATATCCTCTTTCTTTTGGGATTTTCTTCTCATATGATTACCATAGAGCACTGAGTAGAGTTCCCCATGTTATACAGGAAGTTATTATTAGTTATCTGTTTTATGCATTGTGTGAACACGTGCTAAGACGTGTCAGTTCAGTTCAGTTCAGTTCAGTCGGCTCAGTCGTGTCCAACTCCTTGCAACCCCATGAATGGCAGCACGCTGGGCCTCCCTGTCCATCACCAACTCCTGGAGTTTACTCAGACTCATGTCCATTGAGTCCGTGATGCCATCCAGCCATCTGTCTGCCCTCTGATGCCCTCTTGCAACACCTACCATCTTACTTGGGTTTCTCTTACCTTGGGTGTCGGGTATCTCTTCATGGCTGCTCCAGCAAAACACAGCCGCTGCTCCTTACCTTGGACGAGGGGTATCTCCTTACTGCTGCTGTTCCTTACCTTCAAAGTGAGTTAGCTTTTCTAGGCCCCTGCACAGCCACCGCTCCTCGGGCTGCTCATCCTGGCCACCGGCTCTGGCCTCGGGCGTGGGTGGCTCCTCCCAGCCTTTTCCCTTGGCCTCGGGGTTGGGGTGGCTCCTTAGGGTGACTGCCCCTGGCCTCGGATGGGAGGTGGCTTCTCCCGGCTGCTCCTGACCTCGGATGCGGGGTGTCTCCTCCAGGCCACCCCTGACCTCAGACGGGGGATAGCTCCTCTTGGCCGCCACCCTGACCTCAGATGCGGGTTGTCTCCTCCCTGGCCGCCACTGGGCTTGGACGTGGGGTAACTCCTCCCGGCCACTGTCCCTGACCTGGGATGCAGGGTAGTTCCTCTCGGCCACTGCCCCTGACCTCGGACACGGGGTAGCTCCTCTCCCGGCCATTTCTGCGCTGAAGCAATCTGGCATTTTAGACCACTGCCCCTGACCTCTGAAGTGGGGTAGCTCCTCTCGGCCATGCAAGCTCACAGCCGCCTGCGCTCCATGTACCACAGGTTCTGTTTTTATGCCATAAGGGTGGTGTCATCTGCATGCTGCTAAGTTATTTCAGTCGTGTCCGACACTGTGCAACCCCATAGACAGCAGCCCACCAGGCTCCCCTGACCCTGGGATTCTCCAGGCAAGAATACTGGAGTGGGTTGCCATTTCCTTCTCCAGTGCAGGAAAGTGAAAATGAAAGTGAAGTCGCTCAGTCATGCCCGACCCTCAGCGACCCCACCAACAGCAGCCTACCAGGCTCCTCCATACATGGGATTTTCCAGGCAAGAGTACTGGAGTGGGGTGCCAACGTCACCTGCATATCTGAGGTTATTGATATTTCTCCCGGCAGTCTTGATTCCAGCTTGTGTTTCTTCCAGTCCAGCATTTCTCATGATGTACTCTGCATAGAAGTTAAATAAGCAGGGTAACAATATAAAGCCTTGACGCACTCCTTTTCCTATTTGGAACCAGTCTGTTGTTCCATGTCCAGTTCTAACTGTTGCTTCCTGACCTGCATACAGATTTCTCAAGAGGCAGGTCAGGTGGTGTGATATTCCCATCTCTCTCAGACTTTTCTACAGTTTATTTTGATCCACACAGTCAAAGGGTTGGCATAGTAAATAAAGCAGTTTAGTTTAGTTCAGTTCAGTCACTCAGTCATGTCAGACTCTTTGTGATCCCATGAATTGCAGCACACCAGGCCTCCCTGTCCATCACCAACTCCTGGAGTTCACTCAGACTCACGTTCATCGAGTCCGTGATGCCATCCAGCCATCTCATCCACTGTCATCCCTTTCTCCTCCTGGCCCCAATCCCTCTCAGCATTAGAGTCTTTTCCAATGAGTCAACTCTTCACATGAGGTGACCAAAGTACTGGAGTTTCAGCTTTAGCATCATTCCTTCCAAAGAAATCCCAGGGCTGATCTCCTTCAGAATGGACTGGTTGGATCTCCTTGCAGTCCAAGGGACTCTCAAGAGTCTTCTCCAACACCATAGTTCAAAAGCATCAATTCTTTGGCGCTCAGCCTTCTTCACAGTCCAACTCTCACATCCATACATGACTACTGGAAAAACCATAGCCTTGACTAGATGGACCTTAGTCGGTAAAATAATGTCTCTGCTTTTGAATATGCTATCTAGGTTGGTTGCTTGGTTCCAGCCCCATGGATCCAGGGTAATTAGAAGGTGAGATGGAGTCGGCATCCTAGGAAAAAACTTATTTAATTACAGATATATAGAGAGTAGCAACGGATAGTGTAGTACGAAATATTAGTGGAGAAAAAGATGATGAATAACTTGGTTTACATGGGATACCAATAAAATTCCAAGACAAGGAATTTGCACCATCTATGTTGGGCCACTGGCGCCACTTGAATATCAGAAGGTGCCCCTCCTTGGGCTCCTTCTCACATGGAACTTAAAAGCCAGGGCAAATAAGTAGACTTGGAGGGCACCCACGTTACAGATGGGAATTCAGCCAGAAAAATGCGGAGCAAGAAAGAAACGACACGGGGAATCAGTCTTTCTAGAAATTGATCCGATTTCTTTATTTTTTAGGTTTGCTTATATACCTTTTGTTATACATAGAGACAAATGGAAATTTTAAAGTCACATAGGGGTCAACAGTCCTGACCTTTATCAAAATCATTGCTTTACATAAATGTATAAAAAAAAGATCTTAGGGGTTTTACATCATCTTCTGGCCATGAGGCATGCTGACATTTTATGACCATTTCTTTTGATAACCTAAAAACTTATTTTTTCCAAGGGTGTTTTTTTCTTAAACCAGGTGCCACCCTCTGAAGGTAGCAGATAAAGTTGCATTCCTATAGGGTGAGGATGTAATGGGTTACAACTAAGAAAGGAATTTATTTAACCTAAGGTTAACATGATTAATCTTAAAGGTTAATACTTATTTCTCCTATATGCTAGTTATATTCATTATAAGGGCAGGGAATATGGAGATTTAGCAGCAAACATCAGCCCAACAAATGGAAACCCTTCACCAATGTTTCCCTTAAGATCTATTTAGTCTTAAGATAGTGATAAAGTTATGTCTTTACATAGCAAGGACACAGTGATTTATAACAAAGTACAGTGAGCTATAACAAAAGAGAAAATTCATTAACTCAAAAAGTCTAGTATTGCTAACATCAAAAACTACTATATTTCTTTTTCTATATTCCAAATACATTGATTAATATATTCTGAGGTGCCTAAGGATAACAATGAGAAAAGCGCTATGCTAATTAAGACTTTCAAAATACTCCAAACTCTCTGTGCTGTTTATGGTTGAGAGGTTGTCACACAAGCTAGTTTGCCAGCAGAGAGGTTTGACCTGAGACACCCAGGGCAGGGGATTAGCAGCAATTATTGGCACAACAAATGAAAAATCCTTCACCAATATAATTCCTAACCAACCCACTATACTAATAATTTCTAACTTCCCCAAAGAATCTGCCTTTAGTAAGTCTAAAACATCTCATGCCGCTCATGGTTGGGAGGCTGTAAACAATCACATGTGGCTGGATGAACCTGTACAGGCAGGCTAGATGACCTTCAGAGGAGTTCCTAAATTGAAACACTCTTGTCACGCCCAAGAATTTTTACTGACACGGAGCTGCACGTTTACTCCTTTTCTGAGAGAACTGGTGGGGAACAGCCCCCTGTAAAGTCAGAGGTGTAGGTGAGAGCTTGAAACAGTAAAGTAGGTAGATTCTGGTTTTGGGGGTAGATGACTGGGAACAGGGGGTTTCCTGTGGCTCGATCACGCCTTTGCATATGCCGAAGCCTAATTCCTCATGACCTTGGCCGTGGGCGGAGTTCTTCACACTGGCTCCCGGCAGTTGGTCATAAGTTTTCTTCCAAGGAGTAAGCGTCTTTTAATTTCATGGCTGCAGTCACCATCTGCAGTGATTTTGGAGCCCACCAAAATAAAGACTGACACTGTTTCCACGGTTTCCCCATCTTTTGCCATGAAGTGATGGGACTGGATGCCATGATCTTTGTTTTCTGAATGTTGAGCTTTAAGCCAACTTTTTCACTCTCCTCTTTCACTTTCATCCAGAAGCTTTTTAGTTCTTTACTTTCTGCCATAAGGGTGGTGTCATCTGCATCTGAGGTTATTGATATTTCTCCCAGCAATCTTGATTCCAGCTTGTGTTTCTTCCAGGCCAGTGTTTCTCATGATGTGCTCTGCATAAAAGTTAAATAAGCAGGGTGACAATATACAGACTTGACGACCTCCTTTTCCTATTTGGAAGCAGTCTGTTGTTCCATGACCAGTTCTAACTGTTGCTTCCTGACCTGCATACAGATTTCTCAAGCGGCAGGTTAGGTGGTCTGGTATTCCCATCTCTTTCAGAATCTTCCACAGTTTCTTGTGATCCACACAGTGAAAGGCTTTGGCATAGTCAATAAATCAGAAATAGATGTTCTTCTGGAACTCTCTTGCTTTTTCCGTGATGCAGCGGATGTTGGCAATTTGATCTCTGGTTCCTCTGCCTTTTCTAAAACCAGCTTGAACATCAGGGAATTCATGGCTCACGTATTGCTGAAGCCTGGCTTGGAGAATTTTGAGCATTACTTTACTAGCTTGTGAGACGAGTGCAACTGTGTGGTAGTTTGAGCATTCTTTGGCATTGCCTTTCTTTGGGATTGGAGTGAAAACTGATCTTTTCCAGTCCTGTGGCCACTGCTGAGTTTCCCAAATTTGCTGGCATATTGAGTGTAGCACTTTCACAGCATCATCTTTCAGGATTTTAACAGCTCAACTGGAATGACATCACCTCCAATAAAGCAGAAATAGATGTTTTTATGGAACTCCCTTGCTTTTTCCATGATCCAGTGGATGTTGGCAATTTGATCTCTGGTTCCTCTGCCTTTTCTAAAACCAGCCTGAGCATCAGGAAGTTCACGGTTCACTTATTGCTGAAGCCTGGCTTGGAGAATTTTGAGCATTACTTTACTAGCATGTGAGATGTGTGCAATTGTGCGGTAGTTTGAGCATTCTTTGGCATTGCCTTTCTTTGGGGTTGGAATGAAAGCTGACGTTTTCCAGTGCAGATGACACCACGCTTATGGCAGAAAGTTAAGAGAAACTAAAAACCTCTTGATGAAAGTGGAGGAGGACAGTGAAAATGCTGGCTTAAAGCTCAACATTCAGAAAATGAAGATGATAGCATCCGGTCCCATCACGTCATGGGAAAAAGATGGGGAAACAGTGTCCGACCTTATTTTTTTGGCTCAAAAATCACTGTAGATGGTGACTGCAGCCATGAAATTAAAAGATGCTTACTCCTTGGAAGAAAAGTAATGACCCACCTAGATAGCATATTCAAAAGCAGAGACATTATTTTGCCGACTAAGATCCATCTAGTCAAGGCTATGGTTTTTCCAGCAGTCATGTATGGATGTGAGAGTTGGACTGTGAAGAAGGCTGAGCGCCAAAGAATTGATGCTTTTGATCTGTGATGTTTGAGAGTCCCTTGGACTGCAAGGAGATCCAACCAGTCCATTCTGAAGGAAATCAGCCCTGGGATTTCTTTGGAAGGAATGATGCTAAAGCTGAAACTCCAGTACTTTGACCACCTCATGGGAAGAGTTGACTCATTAGCAAAGACGCTGATGCTGGGAGGGATTGAGGGCAGGAAGAGAAGGGGACGACAGAGGATGAGATGGCTGGGTGGCTTCACTGACTGGATGAACGTGAATCTGAGGGAACTCCGGGAGTTGATGATGGACAGGGTGGCCTGGCGTGCTGCGATTCATGGGGTCGCAAAGAGTTGGACATGGCTGAGCGACTGAACTGAACTGAACTGAGCTTGTTCTTGGGTGTTCAGGGAGGTTCTTGGAGGCTAAAGCCTTTTCTTGTGAAAGAGAAATGGGAACACGGAAAGGATTTGTACCCCAGAGGACCCCACAGGGTCCTTCTTGGTTTTAGGTTTTGCTATTTTTGCTTTTTACCATAAACCTACTTTTTAAAAACAAAATGATGTTTATTCTTTTTTATTTTTATTTTTTGCAAAGTCAAGAAAAGAGGAGTGTATGAGAAAAAGACCAAGGTATATGAGATGTTATCAACCTCATTGCTTATTTTGTTTTTTTCTTAATGTATACTATCTCATCTGATAACAACATATTAAAAACTAAGAAAAAATATTGAGAATCTTAATTGAGGGTCTTGATTATGAGTGATAGAAATTGACTAGTTTTTCTAATATTAAAAGATGCATCCTTGCTTGAGATTCCATGGTGGTGGCTGATGCCACCACAGATAATTCTAGCCAGTTCCTTTTCTTTGTATTATTGCTTCAAAGCCCTTCGCACAGAGTCACCTGGCTGAGACTAGGCCACCTGTTTGTGCCCTGGCTCTAGGGTTGGGGAGCCGAGCCATTTGCTTCCCCTAGATGTCATAGTGGGTGGGCAAAAATTTGCTTCACATCAAGTCTCACACAATAGGGTCTCCCCTTAGTTAGGAAAGAAGTTGAGATACAACAAATAACAGCAAATAAAAACATCCTAGAGCATAATTTTTAAAAGACTGAAATAAAGAAGAGATAGAACTGAACCCCTTTATATATGTGCTATGTATTGCATATGGTAAGTTATTTTGTATGAGAACTCGAGAACTTGCCTGGCAATTAATGTCATCTTATATGAACTCAATTTCCTGGATGTCCCAGAAGTGCAGCTCCATCCCACTGAAGATGTTTAAAGGCTCCTGAAAGGCAAATAAATAATCTCTTTCCTGACCCATGGAAATAAAAGTAAGCAGAAATAACTTATCTTCTTGAATGCTAGACTCATAAAATTAATGTCTTCCCTCTCCTAGTCTGGCTTTTCTTTGACTAGGTACTGATAGTACAGTTGGTCCTGCTAAACAATCCTCTCAAAGAATTCCACAGGGAGGTGTCTGATACCAACTACTGGTGGTTATTAGAACTTAATATAGATGTACAGCTTTGGCCATCTGATGTGAGGAGCCAACCCATTGGAAAAGACACTGATGCTGGGAAAGATTGAGGGTAGGAGGAGAAGGGAGCACAGAGGACAAAATGGTTGGATGGCATCATCGATTCAATGGACACAAGTCTGAACAAACTCTGGGAGACAGTGAAGGACAGGGAAGCCTGGCATGCTGCAGTTGATTATGTCGCAAAGAGTCGGACACGACTTACTGACTGACCAACAATAGCAGCAGCATCTTTTATTCTCAGCTTGGTCTTGGGTCTTAGTCCTATTTGGACTAAGTTTTTCATAGAAAAACTCCCATTGCTATCTAGTAACTGACAGTTAGTGTTCCCGAAGAGGACAGAATAAATGATTCAGATAAATATTCAAAGACAGAATAGAAGAAATATCTTGAAATAAAGAAATCTGTGGCTAGGAGGGCACAGTATATGCAAGGGAAAAGATGGTAGAGCATGACCAATATCAATCTATATTCTAGAGAAGTTACTGAATTTCAAGGATCTAGAAACCATTCTTAAGGCAAAAGAAAAAAACTAGCATGTTTAGACTACATCACAGTGACTTTTAATGACAGAGTATCATGGAACAACATCAGATATCTAAGAAGAAAAAGTATGATTCAATGATTTTTAAAAATTTTATTAAAGATCAAAGATCCATGTTGTCAACTGTGCAAAAATGAATATAGCAAAAATTCAGTTCAGCTCAGTTCAGTCACTCAGTAGTGTCCAAGTCTTTGCAACCCCATGAATTGCAGCACACCAGGCTTCCCTGTTGGAGAAGGCAATGGCACCCCCACTCCAGTACTCTTGCCTGGAAAATCCCATGGAGGGAGGAGCCTGGTAGGCTGCAGCCCATGGAGTCGCTAGGTGTTGGACACTACTGAGCGACTTCACTTTCAGTTTTCACTTTCATGCATTGGAGAAGGAAATGACAGCCCACTCCAGTGTTCTTGCCTGGAGAATCCCAGGGACGGGGGAGCCTGGTGGGCTGCCGTCTCTGGAGTTACACAGAGTCAGACGTGACTGAATTGACTTAGCAGCAGCAGCAGGCCTCCCTGTCCACCACCAACTCCCAGAGTTCACCCAAACTTACGTCCATCGAGTTGGCGATGCAATCCAGCCATCTCATCCTCTGTCGTCCCCTTCTCCTCCTGCCCCAAATCCTTCCCAGCATCAGAGTCTTTTCCAGTGAGTCAACTCTTTGCATGAGGTGGCCAAAGTACTAGAGTTCCAGCTTCAGCATCATTCCTTCCAAAGAACACCCAGGACTGATCTCCTTTAGAGTGGACGAGTTGGATCTCCTTGCATTCTAAGGGACTCTCTAGAGCTTCCCAACACCACAGTTCAAAAGCATCAGTTCTTCAGTGCTCAGCTTTCTTTACAGTCCAACTCTCACATCCATACATGACTACTGGAAAAACCATAGCCCTTGATTAGACGGACCTTTGTTGGCAAAGTATAGTCTCTGCTTTTGAATATGCTATCTAGGTGGGTCATAACTTTCCTTCCAAGGAGTAAGTGTCTTTTAATTTCATGGCTGCAGTCACCATCTGCAGTAATTTTGGAGCCCCCCAAAATAAAGTCTGACACTGTTTCCACTGTTTACCCATCTATTTGCCATGAAATGATGGGACCAGATGGCATGATCTTAATTTTCTGAATGTTGAGCTTTAAGCCAACTTTTTCACTCTCCTCTTTCACTTTCATCAAGAGGCTTTTTAGCCTCTTCACTTTCTGCCATAAGGGTGATGTCATTTGCATATCTGAGGTTATTAGGCCTTGAAAAAAGATTACCTGATGAATTTTTTCAAGGTGGTTGAAAAATCAGACATTAGAGAAGTGAGTCACGATGAGGATCTTGGAAATAGCAAAACTGATATTAGAAGGCTGGGAATGAAAATTAACATGTCTCTATTAGAATCAGGGCTCAACAATTATGAGAATTCTGGTTATAGGGAAGTATCTAAGTGTTAAAAGTGTAGGCAATGCAAAAATAATAATATACAAAGCAAAATAATGAAAGATGAGGAGAAAAAGTGTGATAGAAATGTAGTGCACCTTTTTAGCAGAAAGTCAGAAAACGTATTCTAATGTAGCTAGTTCAAGAAATATGCTTTAATATACCATTTAAACTTTTTCTTAAAAAATGAAAGAGATTAGAGACTCACAGACCTAGAGAACGAAGTTATGGTTGCTGGGGGAGAGGAGGAGAAAGGGAAGAGATAGTTCGGGAGTTTGGGAATGACATGCACACACTCTGTATTTAAAATGGATAACCAACAAGGTCCTGCTCTATAGTACAGGAAACTCTGCTCAATGTTATGTGGCAGCATGGATGGGAGGGGAGTTTGAGGGAGAATGGATACATGCATACGTATGGCTGAGTCTCTGCTGTCCACCTGAAACCACCACAATCCTGTTAATCACCTATATTCCAAAACAAAATAAAAAGTTTAAGGAAAAAAAATCAGAGACAACTTCATAAACAACAGAAAAAAAGAAAATACAAATATCAGAAAATATAAATAAAATATTAGGAATAAGAGCAAAGCATATCTGATTTTTAAAAAAATGAAGATAACTGAGATAAATTACCTATAACAAGAGAAATAGTCTCAAATTAGTTTCATGAGAATAGGGATTCTGCCTGTTTCACTTGCTGTTGTCTCTTATGTTTTTAGAACAGAGATAAAATCAAACTGACTTGAAAATGAAGAAAATATTTGGCTTATGTGTTAAAAAAACAAAATTCAACTGAGTAAATTTTAAAGATCTTACTGGCTTTTTCAATGATTCAAGAATTGGGCAGTATCCAGTCTAGCAGATAGAAATGAGCTCAGAGGAGCTATACAAAATGAATCACTTAGCAGCAGAAGGGAGCAGGAACAAGGGAGTTAACCTAGGCCGGAAAAGTAGATTGGATGTGGGAAGGCTGATGTCCTTCTGGGCAAGACAAGGGTCTCTTAAATAAATTATCTAACCAGTGCTGACCAGGGGATTCCTGATTGACTGGTTTAAGATCCCATTTCCGGGAGAGCTGAAGGTGTAATTAAGTTTCAGTTTGGGACTGAAACTGATGTGAGACTTAGCTGTAGTGCATCTGGCTGCTTTGCAGTAGACCCTGGTTCAATCCCTGGGTCGGGAAGATCCCCTGGAGAAGGAAATGGCAACCCACTCCGGTATTGTCTGGAGAATTCCGTGGATGGAGGAGCCTGGTAGGCTAAAATCCACAGGGTCACAAAGAGTTGGACACAACTGAGCGACTTCACTTTCACTTTCTCAAAGTGTGAACCCTAGATCTCTAGGACTTCTCAAGTCTCTTCCAAGAGATCTGCGTGGTTAAAACCATTATACTAATACTAACTGAATTGCTGACACCTCAGTGTGAGTCAAGGCCATAGCTCCAAAATGCAATAGTGATGCTTGCATTCTTTCCTGTCAGTCCCTCGCAGTCAAAATGGCCAGTTTCACTTGTGAATGTCATTGCTAAAGCAGTAAAAGCTATTAGCTTTATTAAATCTCAACTCCTGCATGCATGTCTTTTTAATATTTTATCCAATGAAATGAGAAGTAAGAATAAAGCACTTATGCAATATCTTAAAGTACAGTGGATGTTTCTGATTGTCTCAAGGAAAGTTTTTGAGATCATCTGAGATAACTGAACTAGCTGCTTTTTGCATGTAACACCTTTTATTTCAAAGAACCACTGACAAACTATTGTTATTCAGATGTGAGTATTTGACAGACATTTTCTTGAAAACAAATGAAGTGAATCTGTTACTTCAAGAAACCCACTGGTAGTATTTATTATTATTACTTTTTTAAACCAAAGATAAAATTCAAACTTTCAGGCAAAAACTTGAATTTTGGAAACTTGTATCTGCCACAATGAACTGAATAGCTTCCCTATAATAAAAGGCTTATCTGGTCATAATGATGATGATATTACCACATGTAATTTTTTGGTATTATATAATGAAATATGTCAGCATTGAAAAGATTCATATAACTTAGCTCATATTTCCCAAATGACCAATGTATATTATTGCAAAATCATGCTTAATAGAAGATCTATTTATACTACAAAATAGACCAATAAAAATTTAAAATTAATTAATTAATTATTGGATGCAATGGGTCTTCATTGCTTTGTGTGGACTTTCTCTAGTTGTGTTGAGCTGGGAGGCCACTCTTTGAGTGGGGGCCACTCTTCATTATAGCGCAAGCTTCTCATCATGGTGGCCTCTCTTCTTAGAGAGCACAGGTTCTAGGCACATGAGCTTCAGTAGTTGTAGAATGTGGGCTCAGTAGTTATGGAGCATGGGTTAATTGCTCTGCAGCTTGTGGAATCTTCACAGACCAGGACTTGAACTTGTGTCCCCTGCATTGGTAGGTGGGTTCTTATCCAGTGAGCCACCAGGAAAGTCCCCAAGCCAATAGATTTTAATGTAAAAAAATGTTCAAGATACAAAATGTTTGTTTGTATGGTTTCAGATTCAGATATTGCAGTTAACATTTAAGATACCAGGTATGACTAAAATGTCATACCTAAGTAGATCCTGAATTCACTTCCTTCCACAAGAACACCAAAATTGCAGCTATTTAGAGAGCAACTAAATACACCTGCTTTAACATATTCTATCAGTACAGAAGGGCAAGATGTAGAGAAATACTTCTGTTTCTATCCTTACTCTTTTCTCAGTCCTCAGAGGAAGATTTAACTTTTTTTTTTTTTTGCTCTGGATATAATTATATGATAACTGAAGGATTTCTTCTGAAGTGATAATATATGACTGTTAAAATATAAATATGCAAAGAGAGAAGAGAAAGAAAAATATTTTTAAGGAAACTGGATATTTTACCTTTATCACAAAAGCTTAAAGCTTATTTAATTGAGGAAAGTGCTTTTATACTTTTATGTGTCCCTGTCTTCTTGGGCTCACTTTTGTGTTTTAACTTGAATATTTCCAAATGCTGACCACTTTCTTTTACTTTTTGCCAGAAATGGAGTCACCTGAGACAGGACCAGGTATGAGGAATCTGAGGCTGTATTGCATGAAAGCTCTGTCATGGTGTCATGAGAAGGGCTTGCTTGTTGGAAGTCCAAAGGGGCTTCCTGTCCTCAGTTCTGAGGCTTTGCAACATTTGATAGTGCCTCTCTCCCAGTGACTCCTAAGTATGTCCTTTGTTTCTTACATAGTAAAATTCAGTGGTATGTATATTCATCAAAAGTATATTCTACTTTTAAACGAATGTATACCATTAGTCTTTCCACTCTTCATCCTTTAAATCTTTTTCAGAAATACTAGATTGTATTGTCCAACCTGATTAGAAATACCAGTCCCACAAAATGAACCATGAAAAAAAGGTACTGTGGGTAAAAACATTTTGGAACATGTTGCATACAATATCTCTGCTTTGGATAGTCCCTGTGTATTAACATATTGAAAGTTGGACTTAGCACTTCTTTAAAAATCTGTACTTAAGACTCTCTTATCCCCCAAATTCCCATTAGCATCTAAGAAGGCTCTCATTCATCAGATTCCACAGGAAGCAGACTATTAGCAGGAAAGGAAGCTAATTCTCTCATGGAATGTTTTGTGGAAAACTTGGGCTGGTGAAACAGTATTTCATAGCAGGAATTCCTAGCAGATTCTGCAACCAAACAGATCTGGGTTTGAATTTCAATCTTTTCCTTATGTATTTAGTAGTCCATAGTCTGGATAAAATTTTCAGTACTTCATAGCTCTTATTTTGAAAAGAGATTGTAGGGAGAATGAGGAGATGAGGTATCTAAAGTAGGTGCTCAAACAGTGCTTACTCTCTATTCTCTTTAAGAGAAGTTTTCAACTTATCATGCTTTCTTTCCTCATAATTCTATCTTATTACCTTTAAGACAACCATTCTCTCTCTCCAAAAAAAACCCAGAAACTTTCCTCTCTTTTTACTTCCTCTGAAATATTTTATTCTTATCTTGTCGCTTAATGTTTCCTGTTTGGTATGATTAACCAAGACAAACCAAATAGATACAAAAAGTACTTTATATGGCAGCCTGGATGGGAAGGGAGTTTGGGGGAGAATGGATATGTATATGTGTGTGGCTGAGTCATTTTGCTGTATACCTGAAATTATCATAGCATTTATAATCAGCCATACTCTTTTATAAAATAAAAAGTTAAAAAAAGATTAAAAAAGAAGAAAATTTAAAAAGAACTTTAAGGGTAAAAAAAACCATGATTTAGCATTTAGCTACATAAAAATGTTTAGCTTTAAAAAAATTTTTATTTCTTACTTTCCAATAGTCATAATGGTTTCCCAGGTGGCGCTAGTGATAGAGTCTACTTGCCAATGTAGGCGACGTGGGAAATGTGGGTTCTATCCCTGGGTAGGGAAGATCCCTTGGAATAGGAAATGGCACCCCACCCCAGTATTCTTGCCTGGGAAATCCTATGGACAGAGGAGCCTGGAGGGTTACAGTCCATGGGGTCACAAAGAGTTGGACACAGCTGAGCATCAGCATGAGCATTCCAATAGTCATAATAGTCCTAATAGCTCATTAAGATACAGAATCAGCTTGAGGGACTTGATGTGGCCTTCTCCTTATTTGCATTTCATATTTATCCCAGTCATTGTGCTGACCTATCTCTAGTTAGAGTAGCTTCTGAGTTGATCTTCCTGCCTCTAGAATCTCTTAGTGTCCCAGTGATCACCAACACACCTGTCAGTCCATCTTCCTAGAAATTCCACTATATCTTACTCTCCTAGTCATTCATTTTAGTAACTTACCTTGCACATAGAATTGTGTCTAAGGAGCCTTCCCCTGTTAAATTCTTTCAGCCTAGCTGTGTAATGTCTTTTACATGTAAGCCCCTCTTTCACCCAAACCAGAATTTTTTCTGTTTTATGTATGCACTAGGCTCACATCAGTGCTGCCAGTATGCTTTCCTCCAAACCTCTGTGCTCCTCCCCTTCTTTTCTGATTATTGTAAATTTTAAGGAGCAATGAAGTCTTTTCTTCTACCTGAAACCTTCCTTTCCTACTCCAGCCAGTGAACATGATTTCTTTTTGAATAACTGACCATATCTGGCTAAGTGTGAACCACTTACTGTGGTATATAATCAAATGCTTACCTAAAAAGTAAGACTTTATCTTTTATCACCCCATAGGGAATTTCTAGAAAAAAGACACTATCTTTTTCACCTCTAGAAAACAAGAATTAATTTTTCAACTTTTTTGTATTGTTTATGAGGTCTAGCATAGTGCATAGGTTGATTGACTGAATCAGGTATGATTTTGACTTCATCTAGACTTTTTCTTTTATCATCTAAATACTGCCATCTTCCTTGTCTTGTGACTTTGTCCCATGATTTATCTTGTTTTAAAAGTGTTTGAAGTTCTATCTAGGGGAACCTAGTTGGTCTTCCCAGGTGGTGCAGTGGTAACAAATCTGCCTATCAGTGCAGGGGACACATGAGCCTCAGGTTTGATTCCTGCAGAAGAGTCCCTGGAGAAGGAAATGGCACACGATTGAGCATCATGCAAAGCAAGGCAAAAGAGTGTAGAGTTAAGATTAGGGAACCCTGGAAATGTTTATATGTTCTTGCAAGTATGTGCCATTGTAATCAGAAGAAAGTTCTTTTGATAAAGCAATTTAAGTAATGAATTGCAAAATAAGAGCATAAGGATTGAGAAAAGACAGTGAAGTACAAGAGGTTTGGGATGAAATGGAGCACAAAATTTCTATGGAAATTAATGAATAACCTTATGTTCTGTTCAGGAGTTTTCTGATAAAATCAGTTTTAGGCAGCCATCCATTTTCTTCCAAATTTTTATTTCCTTGAGAGGAAAGCAAGACATGAATAGTAGAATTTTGAAGAGACAGTTCAGGGAAGAAACATGCAATCTGCTGTTGTATTACTTTAAAAGGGAAAAAGGGATAACAGGGATAGCCCCCTGTTAATGTCAGAAGAGTTGATGAAAGGCACAAAATAGTAAGACAGACAGATTCTGGTTTTGGGGTAGATACTCGAGCAGGTCCAGGGGGTCCCTCAAGTCCTGATCTGCCTTGCTCGTCAGGTCTCTTCCAAATCACCTTGTCATGGGTAGGATCTCCCATGCTGGCTCCCAGCAATGTCCCAGCTTTCTTGATAAATTATGAACTCCTTTAAAGAAAGTTCTCTGCATGATTCAAGTTTTTAATCTTAGCAAAATACCTTGCACAATGAAAGACATTGAATAAACATTGTTAAATGAATGGCATGGAGGAATGGATGGAGACATTATTTAAGACCAACACTGTCAAACTTCTTCTTAAAGAGGCAGAGAGTAAATATTTTAGACTTTATAGGCCAAGAGACAAAATTTAGAATATTATAAAGGCACTTGTATATAGAAAAATGAAAAAGTGAACCACTTAGTATATAGCCATTGTAAAAGTAAAACCATCTTAGCTTTCAGGCTGAATAAAAGAAAATTTGGCCCATAGGCTATAGTTTGCCAAACTTTTGTTTATATCATTTTGAAAAAGTACCTTCATTAAGAAGATTTGTTTTTAATAGACCACTTTTATTTTTTTTTTAAATTAAATTTATTTATTTTTAAAATTACAATACTGTATTTGTTTTGCCATACATTGACACGAATCAGCCATAGGTGAACACAATCTCCCAATGCCGAATCCCCCTCCCACCTCCCACCCCCATCCTCTACTTGAATCATCCTGTGCATCAGCCCCATGCATCCTGCATCCTACATTGAACATAGATTAGCGTTTCGTTTCTTACGGGAAAATATACATGTTTCATTGCCATTCTCCCATACCATCCCACCCTTTCCCTCTCCCTCAGAGTCCAAAAGTCCACTCTATACCTCTGTGTCTCTTGTTGTCTCACATGTAGGGTCATCATTACTGTCTTCTAAATTCCATATATATGTGTCAGTATATTGTATTGGTGTTTTTTCTTTCTGGCTTACTTCACTCTGTATAATCGGTTCCAATTCCATCCATCTCATTAGAACTGAGTCAAATTTATTCTTTTTAAGGGCTGAGTAGTATTCCATAGTGTATATGAACCACAGCTTTCTTATCCATTCATCTGCTGATGGACATCTAGGTTGCTTCCATGTCCTGGCTATTATAAACAGCGCTGCAATGAACATTGGGGTACATGTGTCTCTTTCACTTCTGGTTTCCTCAGTGTGTATGCCCAGCAGTGGGATTGCTGGGTCATAAGGCAGTTCTATTTGCAATTTTTAAGGAATCTCCACACTGTTTTCCATAATGGCTGTACTAGTTTGCATTCCCACCAGCAGTGTAAGAGGGTTCCCTTTTCTCCACACCCTCTCCAGCATTTATTGCTTGTAGACTTTTGGATCACAGCCATTCTGACTGGTGTGAAATGGTACCTCATTGTGGTCTTGATTTGCATTTCTCTGATCATGAGTGATGTTGAACATCTTTTCATGTGTTTGTTAGCCATCCGTATGTCTTCTTTGGAGAAATGCCTATTTAGTTCTTTGGCCCATTTTTTTATTGGATCATTTATTTTTCTGGAGTTGAGCTGCATAAGTTGCTTATATATCTTTGAGATTAGTTGTTTGTCAGTTGTTTCATTTGCTACTGTTTTCTCCCATTCAGAAGGCTGTCTTTTCACCTTGCTTATAGTTTCCTTTGTTGTGCAGAAGCTTTTAATTTTAATTAGATCCCATTTGTTTATCTTTGCTTTTATTTCCAGTATACTGGGAGTTGGATCATAGAAGATCCTACTGTGATTTATGTCGGAGAGTGTTTTGCCTATGTTCTCCTCTAGGAGTTTTATAGTTTCTGGTCTTACATTTAGATCTTTAATCCATTTTGAGTTTATTTTTGTGTATGGTGTTAGAGAGGGGTCTAGTTTCATTCTTTTACAAGTGGTTGACCAGTTTTCCCAGCACCACCTGTTAAAGAGACTATCTTTACTCCATTGTATATTCTTGCCTCCTTTGTCGAAGATAAGGTGTCCATAGGTATGTGGGTTAATCTCAGGGCTTTCTATTTTGTTCCATTGATCTATATTTCTGTCTTTGTGCCAGTAATAGACCACTTTTAACTACATGGCTTTATTCCTGAAACAGTGTGTGGCATGTAACTAGGACATATAATAAATAAGTGTTTTTGGCTACCAACAACCAAATCTGATAATTATACTTTGCTTTTCAGACCCATTTAAAACATGTTCAGCTCTATGCTTCTCTCCATACTTTCCTTGTTTGACTTTGTATTGCAGTACTTTGTAAGGTTTAGTTCATCAGATGTTTGAAGACAAAAAGTGTGTCATCTTCTGAGTCTCCCCAATAGTAGGAAAAAAAAAGATATAAAAATAAAGAAGTGGTAAAAGAAGGTAGATTCAAAAAACAATAAGTGATCAAGTTTTTGCCACCACATGTAGGGTGGTAGTAGTTTTCAATAAGGCTAAGTGGTTGGTAGGAATACAATGTTCACCAGAATATATTATCTATCTGTCAGAGGAATTTATACTTAAAAGTATAGCTTAAAAGGTACAGGCAAGTACAACTTAAAAGGAACAATCATAGATTTCCATTTCTAGCCTTGATGGAGTAAAACTGGTAACAGTTTTGTCTTCCAGCAGTAAGTAGAAGACTTGACAAAACAGATGGAGTAATTATTTTCAGGCCTGAGCCAGAGGTGAAGGAGGACCACAGCTCCTATGGAAAAGGATGCAAATAAAGTGGGCCCTATGATCATCCCATATTCTGACTGGATATACATTAAGGATTACAGTACATAGAGGAAAAACCCAAATGGAGAATAAGGGTACCACTAAATTAAGGAAATAGAGATCGAGTTCAGGAAATGTTCTAGGCAGAGACTAGGAAGGAAAGATTAAAAGGACTCCAAAAATCTACAAGGAAGCCCCCTTGAGTCTTTTCCTGAATTTTCCTAGGGGCACACACATAGCATAAAAGCTCTATTAAGCTAGGTAAAGAACAACTAAGGAGCTGTAAGCTGAAAAATTCCCAGAGTAGACAGGGATGGGCAGGGTTTGAAATATAAATAGCCAAAGTAGAAAGACCTTGATGAACAAGGAGTAGAGACCTTAGAGGCTCACCCTTTAATACCAAAACTAAACTTACCTAAATTAAAACTACTCCAGCCATGAACTATTAAAACTTAAAAGCAAACTTCAAAAGAATCAAGCTGATCATTAAGTTTCTTGAGTGTCTATTAAATCAAAAGTAATAGCTTTTAAAAAGAGAAGCATAATCCAGATCCTCAATCATATAATATTTATATTGTCTAGCATTAAAAAAAAAAAAACACTGGAATGTGAAGAAGCAAAGAAATGTGACCCACAACCAAAAGAAAAATACAATCACTAGTAAGGAACCAGAGATCAAATTGCCAACATCCACTGGATTATCGAAAAAGCAAGAGAGTTTCAGAAAAACATCTATTTCTGCTTTATTGACTATGCCAAAGTCTTTGACTGTGTGGATCACAATAAACTTTGGAAAATTCTGAAAGAGATGGGAATACCAGACCACCTGACCTGCCTCTTGAGAAATCTGTATGCAGGTCAGGAAGCAACAGTTAGAACTGGACATGGAACAGCAGACTGGTTCCAAATAGGAAAAGGAGTACATCAAGGCTGTATACTGTCACCCTGCTTATTTAACTTATATGCAGAATACATCATGAGAAACACTGGACTGGAAGAAACACAAGCTGGAATCAAGATTTCCGGGAAAAATATCAATAACCTCAGATATGCAAAAAGTATGGCAGAAAGTGAAGAGGAGCTAAAGGGCCTCTTGATGAAGGTGAAAGAGGAGAGTGAAAAAGTCAGCTTAAAGCTCAACATTCAGAAAACGAAGATCATGGCATTCAGTCCCATCACTTCATAGGAAATAGATGGGGAAACAGTGGAAACAGTGTCAGACTTTATTTTGGGGGGCTCCAAAATCACTGCAGATGGTGACTGCAGCCATGAAATTAAAAGACGCTTACTCCTTGGAAGAAAAGTTATGACCAACCTAGATAGCATATTCAAAAGCAGAGACATTACTTTGCTGACTAAGGTCCATCTAGTCAAGGCTATGGTTTTTCCTATGGTCATGTGTGGATGTGAGAGTTGGACTGTGAAGAAGGCTGAGTGCTGAAGAATTGATGCTTTTGAACTGTGGTGTTGGAGAAGACTCTTGAGAGTCCTTTGGACTGCAAGGAGATCCCACCAGTCCATTCTAAAGGAGATCAGCCCTGGGATTTCTTTGGAAGGAATGATGCTAAAGCTGAAACTCCATACTTTGGCCACCTCATGCGAAGAGTTGACTCATTAGAAAAGACTCTGATGCTGGGAGGAACTGGGGGCAGGAGGAGAAGGGGACAGCCAAGGATGAGATGGCTGGATGGCATCACTGACTCGATGGACGTGAGTCTGAGTGAACTCCGAGAGATGGTGATGAACAAGGAGGCCTAGTGTGCTGTGATTCATGGGGTCACAAAGAGTTGGACACGACTGAGCAACTGAACTGAACTGAACTGAAGTAAGAAACATACCATACAGATCAAAGCAAAATAAGCAAGGATCTGAGGGCAATCATGCTCAAGATAGACACAAAGCTCCAGATGAATTTGGGGGTCCACGAGCAGAGATCAACTGTGCTTTTCCTTCCCAGTAGTGACAGAAAAAAGTACCAAATCTGGAAAAGCTTCTGAGCACGGTGCCTGATACAGACACAGAAGAGTGGAGAAGGCTACCCTAGTCATCTAGGCAGCCTTCCTGAGACAGGCTCACAGAGCTTTCCCCACAGCTCCCAGCATCAAGGGGGAAGCTGACAACTTCCTGGGGTCAATAGTTGGAGGATTTTGAATATAGATAGAGAACAGGCACTAAGAAAGCTTTAGAACCAAGAAATAAACAACATGTATACTAAGAGAATGCCCCCGTGATCAGAAGACGTGAATCAGGTTCTCTACCATCTCACACTATCTTGGAATTAATTATGCTCTGAAATAAAAGTCTGAGTAAGGTAAGGACCCAGTTTGAGAGAACAATAGATTGAGCAAAATCTAGTTTTTCAGTTATATTCAAGGGAAGTTATGGGGGGTGGGGGAGGGGCATTTCTTGCTAATCCATGTTTCACTGTATTATTGTCGTTCTTGTTTTGTCTTGGTGTTTTTGTTATTTACAATAGAGACCACGTTATCTTCTTTAGAAACAAAACTGTTGTTATCTTAGTCTTGGACTGTTCCCGATCTCATGTCTGACTCCATCAACTCTCACTGATGCATTTCAGCTTTTAGGTCACATTCCAGCCTTCACATCTGGCTTTACCTCCCTACAAGTGCCTGTTCTTGGCACTTTTCTTCCTTGTCAAAGTATGCCTGTCCTCTGCTCCCTGGGGATCCTGCTCTCTGCTTCTAAATATTCCAATTGTGCCAAATAAATCTACTGAAAGGAGTATATGGCTGCCAATACTTTAATGTTCTATCTCTCAAAGTAAAGTGTTTTCATTAGAACAAATGTCTACTTAGAAAAATATCTTAAGAGTGGAAACTTTATTTCTATTGAGAATGATTGGCCCACATGAGCTAGTCTTACCAGAGTAAAGTACAGGGGAAAACCAAGCCTTGAAATAGATTCAGACACATGATACCATTAAGGAACTACTAAAGCATATGAATGACAGCTAACTATTGAAATTTTCAGAAAATATAAGCATATTTATCATATAATCCAGGATACTTTTGAGAGGGACAAGAGGCTATTAATAACTTCTCTTGGAAAAAAGTCAAACCTAGGGAGATGATCACCTATATATATAATAATCTACTACTGCAATCAAAAAAGAGAAAACACAAATTCTTTTAAAATAGATAAAAAAATAAAAATAAAAAAATAAAATATATTGAATTTTATTGAATAATATGCCTAGCAAATGGAGGATAGTTGAAGAGTGAACAAAGAGAATGTAGGTAGAAGAGGAAAAAGAAAGTAGAAGTAGGGAACTAAGAGCAAAACCTGAAAGTGGGGCAGTGCACAGACATAGAAAGCAAAAGAGGGAAACTGCCAGATGGAGAAGAGAATTTTAAAGGGCCAGCTTCTGCTTATATAACCCTCAACATCACTCTTTCCCTTTTCAGTCCTCTGAAAATGACCCCTGGTGTAAAATAATCTTTTCTGTAGACATATCATTGCTGAGTTCTACCTCAAGTCTGGTATCTTACTGATCATGACAGCTTCCATTCATGACCCAATATTTGTCTTTATAAACTGTACATTTTTAAAGGCCACATTGTAGGCTTTCCCACATACCCAAAACCCAAATCATCCACACAAATTTGTTTATTTTGAAACAAATCCCACACATCAGATCATTTCTTCTTTAATTTAAGCTTGTATCTCTAAAGTATAAGGTCTTTCTTTAATAACATATCAACAATAGCATTACCACATATAAAAATAGCAATATTTAAGAATACCTTAAAGAGAAAGTGAAAGAAGAGAATGAAAATGTTGGCTTAAAGGTCAACATTAAGAAAACTAAGATCATGGCATCTGGTCCCATCACTTCATGGCAAATAGATGGGAAACAGTGGAAAGTTATGACCAACCTAGATAGGATATTGAAAGGCAGAAACATTAGTTTGTCAACAAAGGTCCATCTAGTCAAGGCTATGGTTTTTCTAGTAGTCATGTATGGAGATGAGAGTTGGACTATAAAGAAAGCTGAGCACCAAGGAATTGACGCTTTTGAACTGTGGTGTTGGATAAGACTCTTGAGTGTTCCTTGGAATGCAAGGAGATCCAACCAGTCCATCCTAAAGGAGACCAGTCCTGGGTGTTCACTGGAAGAAATGATGCTGAAGCTGAAACTCCAGTACTTTGGCCACCTAATGCGAAGAACTTACTCATTTGGAAAGACCCTGATGCTGGGAAAGATTGAGGGCAGGAAGAGAAAGGGACGACAGAGGATGAGATGGTTGGATGGTATCACCCGACTCAATGGACATGGGTTTGGGTAGACTCTGAAAGTTGGTGATGGACAGGGAGGCCTGGCGTGCTGTGGTTCATGGGGTCACAAAGAGTCGGACATGACTAGGTAACTGAACTAACTAACTAACGCTATCAAATATCCACACTATAGGCAAATACCCTCACACACTATTTTGGGTTTCTATTGCTATGGTTGGTGTTTGACTTACTTTTATGCTTGCTTTGTTCAGATAAACTTTCTATAATTCATTCAGCTGATATATTTTTAAATTTCTTTGTAATATACCTTTGAAGCCATCAGATCATTTGACCAATACATTTTCACACCTTCTGGGTTTTGCTTGTTAGACCATTATATAATAATCTAACCTGTTTCTCTGTCCCTTATAGTCTTATAAACTTTTAGTTAGAACTAGAGGCTTGAGCAGGTTAAAGTTGAATTCTTAAAATATAAAGCTTCATAGGTTGTGTTATATACAATCATGTTGTTGCTTAGTCGCTAAGTCATGTCTGATTCTTTTGTGATCCCATGGACTGTGGCCTGCCAGGCTCCTCTGTCCATGGGATTTCCCAGGCAAGAATACCAGAGTGGGTTGTCATTTCCTTCTCCAGGGGATCATTCCAACCCAGTGATTAAACCTGTATCTCCTGCATTGGCAGGCGAATTCTTTACCACTGAGTGACCAGGAAACCCCACAGCATCATAGCAAGAAGCAAAAAAAATTCAATTATGTCTCTTTTTGTGATATTTAGATTATTTATAAGTTTCAGGTACTGTTAGCCTTAACCATACATTGTAAAGCTTTCCATAAGCTTCTCATCTAATAAATTTATTTCCCATTGATCATCATTGCCTAGAGGGTCCTATTCACAGTAGATTAAATAATTAATGATTTTTTAAAACTGAGGCAAAAGAGTTGGACCTAGATGTTTGTGATAAATAAAAATGAATAAAACAAGTTTCTGCTGCTGATTTAGGGGAATAGAATTATGACCAAAAACATGTTTGTTGCAAACCAATGCATAGAAACAAGAGCGATTCCTAAGTATTCAGAAAGTCAATGGTGGTTTTTTAAAAATGTTTAATGCAGGTGCTGTTTCTTGGAGGATGAAAATTATTTCAACAGGCAGAAATGAAAGAGGACATTCCAAGCAGGGATAACAGGATGACCCAGATTTGATCCTTGAGTTGATAAGATCCTCTGGAGAAGGAAATGGCAACCTATTCCAGTGTTCTTGCCTGGAGAATCCCCATGGACAGCGGAGCCTGGAGGGCTATAGTTCATGGAGTTGCAAAGAGCTGGACACGACTCAGCAACTAACACACACACACACACACACACACACGTTACAAGTATACTGCTTTCATAATACCTTTTCATTTCTTCCATGGACTCTGCAGTGAACTGTGGATAATTCTGTTTATTTCATTTAAAGTTTATTTCAAATTTGTATAGTAGTCATATTAATTTATCCAACATAAGGACAGTGAGAATTGAGTTGAAAGTTGCATTAAAGAATGATGGAGTTACTAGACTCAGATCAAATGGAATATTTTGAGGAAAGTTCTTAGATTTGTTTGGCAACAATAAAAATGCCTTATTTTTGTGTACCACATTAACATTTTATCATTGCTTTACCATAATCTCAGTCTACCTTTGGCTGCAAATGGCAGAAATTTAACTCAGAAAAGTTTAATTTAAAAAAGAGAATGTATTGCTTTATTTTGCTGAAAAGTCTAGAGGCATCAGTTTTTAGGAATAACATGTTATGTGTTTTCAACTATATGATTAGATTTTGTCTTTGCTCATACTCTGACTTTGATTTCCTCTGTGTAAACTTCATTCTTAGAGTCTGTTTCTATGATGTACCCATTGATAAGTCTAGGCTTGTGTGGTCCTTATAGCTTTATATACAAAAGGGACAAGGAGCATCTTTACCCACAGATCCAACAATCTTCCCAGAGTGGACTCTGGCATGGGTCATGCATCTTGAATATGGTTAGGGAATACAATATTGACTGAACCAGGCTGCCCAGTTTGCACACATCTGAGGCAAGGTACATTAATGTACTTTGGGAGCAGGAGCTTCTAGATCAATCCATTAAAAGTCAATTAGCCAATGAGAAATTTATTGAATTCATTTTCTTTTAAGGATTTACTTATTTGCTTTTTTACATTCACATGAATCAGCCGTGGGTGTACATGTGTTCCCCATCCTGACCACCTCCCCCCACCTCCCTCTTCATCTCACCCCTCCGGGTCATTCCAGTACACCAGCCCTGAGCACCCTGTCTCATGCATCGAACCTGGACTGGTAATCTATTTCACATATGATAATATACATGTTTCAAACCTATTCCCTCAAATCATCCCACCCTCGCCTTCTCCCATAGAGTCCAAAAGTCTGTTCTTTACATCTGTGTCTCTGTTGCTGTCTCACATATATGGTCATCTTTATCATCTTTCTAAATTCCATATATATGAGTTAATATACTGTATTGGTGTTTTTCTTTCTGACTTAATTCGCTCTGTATAATAGGCTCGTTTCATCCACCTCACTAGAACTGATTCAAATGCATTTTTTTCAATAGCTGAGTAATATTCCATTGTGTATATGTGCCACATCTTTCATATCAATTTGTTTGCTGATGGACATCTAGGTTGCTTCCATGTCCTGGCTATTGTAAACAGTGCTGCAATAAACGTTGGGATATACTTGTCTCTTTCAATTCTGGTTTCCTCAGTGTATATGCCTAGCGGTGGGATTGCTGGGCTGTATGGCAGTTCTATTTTCGGTTTTTTAAGGGATCTCCACACTGTTTTCCATAGTGGCTGTACTAGTTTGCATTCCCACCAACAATGTAAAGGGGTTCCCTTTTCTCCACACCCTCTCCAGCATTTATTGCTTGTAGACTTTTGAATAGCAGCTATTCTGACTGGTGTGAGATGGTACCTCATTATGGTTTTGATTTGCATTTCTCTGATAATGAGTGATGTTGAGCATCTTTTCATGTGTTTGTTAGCCATCTGTATGTCTTCTTTGGAGAAATGACTATTTAGTTCTTTGGCCCATTTTTTGGTTGGGTAGCTTATTTTTCTGGGATTGAACTGCAGAAGTTGCTTGTATATTTTGAGATTAATTCTTTGTCAGTTGCTTAATTTGCTATTATTTTCTGCCGTTCAGAAGGCTGTCTTTTCACCTTGCTTATAGTTTCTTTCGTTGTGCAAAAGCTTTTAAGTTTAGTTAGGTCCCATTTGTTTATTTTTGCTTTTATTTCCCTTATTCTAGGAGGTGGGTCATAGAGGATGCTGCTATGATTTATGCCAGAGAGTGTTTTGCCTATGTTTTCCTCTAGAGTTTTATACTTTCTGGTCTTACATTTAGATCTTTAATCCATTTTGAGTTTATTTTTGTGTATGGTGTTAGAAAGTGTTCTAGTTTGATTCTTTTACAAGTGGTTGACCAATTTTCCCAAAACTACTTGTCAAAGAGATTGTCTTTAATTCATTGTATATTCTTACCTTCTTTGTCAAAGATAAGGTGTCCATAGGTGCATAGATTTATCTCTGGGTTTCTATTTTGTTCCACTGATATATGTTTCTGTCTTTGTGCCAGTACCATACTGTCTTGATGACTGTTGCTTTGTTGTAGAGCTTGTAGACAGGCAGGTTGATTCCTCCAGTTTCATTCTTCTTTCTCAAGATTGCTTTGGCTATTCGATGTTTTTTGTATTTTCATACAAATTGTGAAATTATTTGTTCTAGTTCTGTGAAAAATACCATTGGTAGCTTAATAGGGATTGCATTGAATCTATAGATTGCTTTGGATGGTGTACTCAATGGTGTACTCATTTTCACTATATTGATTCTTCCAATCCATGAACATGGTATATTTTCTCCATCTATCTGTGTCCTCTTTGATTTCTTTCATCAGTGTTTTATACTTTTCTATATATAAGTCTTCTGTTTATTTAGGCAGATTTATTCCTAAGTATTTTACTCTTTTTGTTGCAATGGTGAATGGAATTGTTTCCTTAATTTCTCTGTTTTCTCATTGCTAGTGTATAGGAACACAAGGGATTTCTGCATGTTGATTTTATATCCTGCAACTTTACTATATTCATTGATTAGCTCTAGTAATTTTCTGGCAGAGTTTTTAGGGTTTTCTATTAGAGGATTATGTCATCTGCAAACAGTGAGGGTTTTACATCTCCATTTCCAATCTGGATTCCTTTTATTCCTTTTTCTTCTCTGATTGCTGTGGTGAAAACTTCCAAATCTACATTGAATAGTAGTGGTGAGAGTGGCATCTTTGTCTTATTCCTGATTTTAGGGGAAATGCTTTCAATTTTTCACCATTGAGGATAATGTTTGCTGTGGGTTTGTCATATACAGCTTTTATTATGTTGAGGTATGTCCCTTCTATGTCTGCTTTCTGGAGGGTTTTTATTATCAGTGGATGTTGAATTTTGTCAAAGGCTTTCTTTACATCTATTGAGATAATTGTATGGTTTTATCTTTCAATTTGTTAATGTAGTGTGTCACATTGATTGATTTGTGAATATCAAAGAATCCTTGCATCCCTGGGTTAAAGCCCACTTGGTCATGATGTATGATCTTTTTAATATATTGTTGGATTCTGTTTGCTAGGATTTTGTTAAGGATTTTTGCATCTATGTGCATCAGTGATATTGGCCTGTAGTTTTCTTTTTTTGTGGCATCTTTGTCTGGTTTTGGTATTTGGTGAATGGTGGCCTCATAGAATGAGTTTGGAAGTTTACCTTCCTCTGCAATTTTCTGGAAGAGTTTGAATAGGATAGATGTTACCTCTTCTCTAAATTTTTGGTAGAATTCAGCTCTGAAACCATCTTGTCCTGGGCTTTTGTTTGTTGGAAGATTTCTGATTACAGTTTCAATTTCTGTGCTTGTAATGGGTCTGTTAAGATTTTCTATTTCTTCCTGGTTCAGTTTTGGAAAGTTATAGTTTTCTAAAAATTTGTCCATTTCTTCCACGTTGTCCATTTTATTGGCATATAGTTGCTGATAGTAGTTTCTTATGATCCTTCATATTTCTGTGTTTGTGATCGCTCCATTTTCATTTCTAATTTTGTTGATTTGATTCTTCTCCCTTTGTTTCTTGATGAGTCTGGCTAATGGTTTGTCCACTTTATGTATCTTCTCAAAGAACCAGCTTTTAGCTTTGCTGATTTTGGCTATGGTCTCCTTTGTTTCTTTTGCATTTATTTCTGCCCTAATTTTTATGAATTCTTTCCTTCTACTAATCCTGGTGTGCTTCATTTCTTTATTCCTAGTTGCTTTATGTGTAGAGTTAGGTTATTTATTTGATATTTCTCCTGTTTCTTGAGGTAGGCTTGTATTGCTATGAACCTTCCCATTAGTACTGCTTTTACTGAATCCCATAGGTTTTGGTTTGTTGTGTTTTCATTTTGATTCATTTCTATGCATATTTTGATTTTGTTTTTGATTTCTTCTGTGATTTGTTGGTTATTTAGGAATGTGTTGTTTAACTTCCATCTGTTTGTATTTTTAGTAGTTTTTTCCCTGTAGTTGTAGTTGACATCTAATCTTACTGCATTGTGATCAGAAAAGATGCTTGAGATTATTTCAGTTTTTTTTTTTAAATTTACCAAGGGTATATTTATGGCCCTGGATGTGATCTATCCTGCAGAATGTTCCATGGGCACTTGAGAAAAAGTTGAAATTCATTGTTTTGGGATGAAATGTCCTATAAATATCAATTAGGTCTAACTGGTCCATTGTATCATTTAAAGATTGTGTTTCCTTGCTAGTTTTCTGTTTAGTTGATCTATCCATAGGTGTGAGTGGGGTATTAAAGTCTCCCACTATTATTGTGTTACTGTTAATTTCCCCTTTCATACTTGAAGGCATTTGCTTTACATATTGTGGTGCTCCTATGTTGGGTGCATATGTATTTATAATCTTTTAAGGATTTATTTTTAAACCAGATTTCATTTTACACTCATGACAACACTTTAAGGGATGGTCACTTCACTTCCCTACTTTCTGAAGCTAGAGATAGAGGCTAGAAAGGTGGGGAATCAGGAGCAGAGGGAGGAAAGACACCTGGCTCTACTCTATCTTTGCTTTATGGGAGGAGGGGAGTAAACTGTGAAGAAAGCTGAATGCCAAAGAATTGATGCTTCTGAACTGTAGGATAAGACTCTTGAGAGTCCCTTGGACTGCAAGGAGATCCAACCAGTCCATTCTGAAGGAGATCAGCCCTGGGATTTCTTTGGAAGGAATGATGCTAAAGCTGAAACTCCAGTACTTTGGCCACCTCATACGAAGAGTTGACTTATTGGAAAAGACTTTGATGCAGGAGGGGAATGGGACGACAGAGGATGAGATGGCTGGATGGCATCACTGACTGGATGGACATGAGTTTGATTGAACTCTGGGAGATGGTGGTGGACAGGGAGGTTTGGTGTGCTGTGATTCATGGGGTCACAAAGAGTCGGACACGACTGAGTGACTGAACTGAACTGAACTGAACTGAATCACTTCATCAGGGCTACTGTCAAATCCAAGATCTACCATTAAAATAACTTTGTGTTAGCATTGAAGAGTTCTTTGTAAGTGAAGTGCTTCCCAGGTGGCAATAGTGATAAAGAAGTTGCCTGCAAATGGAGGAGATGAAAGAGACACAGGTTTAATCCCTGGGTCGGGATGATCCCCTGGTGGGCATGGAAACCTACTCCAGTTTTCTTGCCTAGAGAATTCCATGAACAGAGGAGCCCAGAGGACTTCCACTTACATAGGACTGCAAAGAGTTGGACACAGCTGAAATGACAGCACACACACATGCATGCATGTAAGTGAAACCGGATTCATCAGTGGATAGATTCCATTGACAGCTTTTTTGGAACTGAATCACCAAGTCCAAGGACCACGAAGTACTGACAGGGGAGAAGTTGGGTCTTTGCCACTAATGTGGTGTGAATGCATTGTTCACCTGTCATACATTATTTAAGACATGGACTTCTGTGATATGCCATTAAAAATTTATATGAAATGAGAACAAACTGTTTCATCAAGCATTTTCAAAAGGTCAAAAAGAAATTGCAATAATTCCCTGTATCCTCAGCCATGAACTCATGCAACACTCTGCAAGGGTTTCAGATTTTGAGAACAGAGAGAAAGGCATAGTTTTGAGAGAGGAGGATAACATTTTAGGATACTTTGTACTTACAGTAAAGAGTTGCTAGGGTATTTGCCGACAAAGATCTATCTAGTTAAAGCAATGTTTTTCCAGCAGTTATATATGGATGTGAGAGTTGGATAATAAAGAAAGTTGAGTGACAAAGAATTGATATGTTTAAACTGTGGTGTTGGAGAAAACTCTTGAGAGTCCCCTGGACTGCAAGGAGATTGAATCAGTCCATCCTAAAAGAAATCAGTCCTGAATATTCGTTGGAAGGACTGATGGGTAAGCTCCAATACTTTGGCCACCTGATGAGAACTGACACACCGGAAAAGACCCTGATGCTGGGAAAGATTGAAGGTAGGAAGAGAAGAGGATGACAGAGGATGAAACGGTTGGATGGTATCACCAATTCGATGGATGAGTTTGAGCAAACTCTGGGAGTTGGTGATAGACAGGGAAGCCCCGTGTGCTGCAGTCCATGGCCATGTCGCAAAGAGTTGGACACGACTGAACAACTAAACTGAACTGAATTGAACTGAGGGTGTAATGTAAAGAACATCTAATTAGGGGTAAATATCAGGATTTAAATCCCATTTTTTCCCTGTTCTAGCCTTTCAATGTTAGTTAAATTTAACATTATAACCTTTGAGTCCCCCAGTAATAGAGCAGATTGATAAAGATCTTTTAAAAGTGGATACCCATAATAGCATTGTGAGTGTTGAAATGGCAGAGCAAGATTAGATGAAGCAATTGATGTACTATTCAGAGGAAATGAGTACAATTTTCTCAATATTTCCAGTGTTCTTTTCAAGTGCTTGGAATAAAAGGACTTGCTTTTTACTCCTTTACAAGGACATTTCAAATAAAATACACTTTAGAAGTATAGGCGAATATCTCTTTGTCATTGGTTGCTTAGTAGTGATAGTGGAACGTGTAGCTGTTTCCAAAAGCTATTCCTTTATATTGTAGAGTACTTTAAGCTTGCATTATACCAAATAACCATCACTATCTGTTGCAGAAATAGCAGTGCAGTACATAGTCACAGTTTGAAATATCAGTGGCTATCAGTCTAAACACCTGGGATGTCTTGAAACATTATTGCTGTGTGGGGGCAAAAACCTGTTTTGATCAGGAAATTACACCTTGAGGAACTGGCTTTTATTATAGACATTTCTTAAAACCAAATTACGCTTTATGGTGCAGGCTGAGTTAAAAATTCCAACTATCAATATGATTCTAATATGTGATGCTCTAGGATTTATCTTTCCTGAGCTTACAAAATTATATTTCTATGCTTGGCATCTATTCTTTACTCTGTGCTCTGGGGCATCACATTATGTCTGTGTGTTTCGCAGATATTCTTTGTGGAAATGCAGTGATTAATGAGAACAATAATCAATTAAGAACTCATTTATTACACTCCATTAAACCCGTGATCCATTGACACTCACAAAACATGAACATAAAGTACAATTTAATGATTAAAATAGTACAGTGAATTAAATTTATCATGGACTGTTAGCTCATTGGAAGAGTTGACAAAGATGATTATTTTTGTGCAATATGAGAGGGCTGTCTTTATGTGAACTTCAGCTAAGGAAAAATGTGAATTAAAAACAGTGGAATGACAAGAACTTAATAAAGGAAGCCACGTTATAGAACCAATATCTGCTTAGCAAAACTGAAAAACAGGAGAGAAAGAAAACCTATTACAGGGAAGGTTGATAGATAACTGTAACATCATTCATTCAATTAATATTTGTGACACATGTTCTATGTGCACTGTACTAAATGCTGAAGATCCAAGATGGTCAAATCTCTGAAGAGATTAAAAAAAATCTTTGTTTTCTCTCTTGATTACTGAAGAGTATTCTACTTTATTTTTATATTATTATAAAACACATTTGTTTAGCTAAGTTGGACTCAATACTGTTAGCACAAACACTATCTTCCTTCCTTTTTAAAAGCATCTATTTGGGAGGGGAAAAAGATGGCGGAGGAATAGGATGGGGAGAACACTTTCTCCCTCTCTACCTCATCAAAAGAACATTTCAACGCTGAGCAAATTCCACAAAATAACTTCTGACTGCTGGCAGAGGACATCAGGCATCCAGCAAAGCAGATCATTGGCTTCAAAACCAGGTAGGAAATATTTTATTTATTTTAAAGAACGAAGATAGAGACAAAGGAGGTAGGGGAGGGAACCCCGGCACAGGAAGGGAATCCCGTCCCAGGAAGAGACTCTTAAAGAGAGAGATTCCCTAAAATTGGGGAACTTTCTCACAGCTGTGCATGGGGCGAGCCCTGGAAGCACAGAGGGCAACATAACAGGGAGGAAGAATAAATAAATAATTAAAACCAACAGATTACGAATTCAACAGTATAACCCCCAGCGGACAAGCAGCGCAAACGCCTGCGTCCGACAGCAGTGGGGGTCGGGCACGGGAGGAGCGCCCCGCGACAGTGCTTTCTAAGAATTGGGCCGCGGGAGACGTAGGCTGCAGGGCTTTTCTCGAGAATCGGGGCGTAACAGGGCCAGAATCGGGTCCGTGCGTGTTTAGAACGATTTATCCCGGACTAGCAAACCAGACTGGGGAATAACTAACACGCAAAACGCTCGAACATAAGACACATTCAGGCCCGCACACAGAACAAAGGACTGATCGGAAATAGCCGGCTGCAGGCCATCCCCCACCGGCGACAGGCAGCCAGAGCCTTAAGCGCTGAAAGAGGGCAGTCGCAGCTCAAGAGAGACATTACCTACCAAATTGCAAGCAAGCTTCTTTATTGAGACTTCTGGGGGTCTCTGAATAGTCATCATCTGCCTAAGAAAGAGCCCGGCGGAGATCCCAGAAAATTGAGCGACCCGCAAAGCCCAGAAGATGCAACAATAGTCCACGCCAAACTCCCTAGCCACTCAGACTTAGAACCAAACCCGGCACCTGGAGGGGACTTACTGAGCGCCAATCCTGAGCGGCTTAAACCAGGGAAATGCATGAAACATAGGCCAGGCCCCACACGGTTATCCCACGGATTGGGAAGGGGCAAGCCCAGTGCAGAGCTGATCACCACCCTCCCTGTGGCAAGACAGAAATCAGACTAGGAAGAGACCAGCAAACAGAGGAAGTCAAACAGAGGGAACTGCCTTGGTAGCGACCCCACACAGTCCTCAATGACAGAGAAAGCGCCAGATACGCCATTTCTACTTTTATGATCAAAAAAAAATTTTTTTTGGGTGGGGGGATGATGTGGAAGCGTGATTTTTTTTTTTAAGAATTTTTTTCTTTCTTTAAAAATTATTTTTTTCTTTTAAATTTGTTTATCCTTTTCTATTTCATCTGTTTTTTCCCCCTAAACTTCCTTAAATTTTTAAGTCTTCTATATTTCTAGTTATTATTTTTAGAACCTAATATTACTTAAAAAAAAAAAACCCTATCGTTTAAGCAAATGCCGTATATAGTCTTATTGGTGAAGGAAGTTGTCTTTTAATAATTCTGGAGTCTTTTATTATATTTTACTTTTTTTTCTTTTTTTCTCTATTTTTTTAAAAATTTCTCTTTCCTTCTTCTTCTTCTCTTCAATAATCTATCTTTGAAAATGCAATCTATACTCCAGATTTTTAATCTTGGCATTTTGGTATTTGTTGCCAATTTTGTACTTTTAAAAACCTAATCCTCAGTACCCAGTTTTACATGAGTGCAAGACTACTGGCTTGACCACTCTCTCCACCTCTGGAATCTCCCTTTTCACCACCAGGTGGCTTTTGTCTCCTCCCTCCCCCTCCCCCTCTCTACCCAACTCTATGAACCTCTGAGCGTTCCAGAAGGAGGAGAACTCTAAGGGAACTGGTCACTGACCGGATCTGTATCCCTCCTTCCCATCTCCCTCTTTTATCCTCCTGTCCACCTCTATCTACTTCCTTCCTCTCCTCTTCCATGTATAACTCTGTGGCCACCTCTGAGCGGTCCAGACTTCGGAGCGCACACAAGAAAGTGGTTACAGGCTAACTTGCTTTTCCCTCTTTTGATTCCACCTCATCCCATTCCACTCACCTCTAAGTACTCCCTCCCTCTTCTCTCCTCCAAGTAACTCAGCAATCCTCTAGGGACAACCCTCAAGGTGGAGAAACCTATCATCATTAACCTAGATGTTTTAACATTAGTGCTGAATAGATGGAGAAATCATGAGGCTATTCTAAAAATAAATCTGAAAACCAGAATCAGGAGGTGTAACTCCAAATCCTGAGATCATCAAAGAATTCCTGAATACAGGGAACATTATCCAATTAGAGCTCATCAAACGCCTTCATACCTATACTAAAATTGAGCACTGCCCAAGGGCCAACAAGTCCAGAGCAAGACATACCATGCAAATTCTCCAGCAACACAAGAACAAGCCCCTGAGCTTCAATACACAGGCAACTCAAAATACTCCAAAACCATTGACGTCTCATAACCCGTTACTTCACACGTCACAGCACTCCAGAGAGAGGAAATCCAGATCCACCCACCAGAACTCCAACACAAGCCTCCCTGATCAAGAAACTTTGATAAGCCACTGATATAACCCTAATCACAGAGAGGAAACTCTATAATAAAGAGAACTCCACAAATTCCCAGAATATAGAAAAGCCACCCCAAACGCAGCAATATAACCAGGATGAAGAGACAGAGGAATACCCAGCAGGTAAAGGAACAGGAGACATGCCCACCAAACCAAACAAAAGAGGAAGAGATAGGGAATCTACCTGAGAAAGAATTCCAAGTACTGATAGTGAAAATGATCCGAAATCTTGAAATCAATATGGAATCACAGATAAATAGCCTGGGGTCAAGGATTGAGAAGATGCAAGAAAGGTTTAACAAGGACCTAGAAGAAATAAAAAAGAGTCAACATATAATGAATAATGCAATAAATGAGATCAGAAACACTCTGGAGGCTACAAATAGTAGAATATCGGAGGCAGAAGATAGGATTAGTGAAATAGAAGATAGAATGGTAGAAATAAATGAATCAGCAAGGGAAAAAGAAAGACGAATTAAAAGAAATGAGGACAACCTCAGAGACCTCCAAGACAATATGAAACGCTCCAACATTCGAATTATAGGAGTCCCAGAAGAAGAAGACAAAAAGAAAGACCATGAGAAAATACTTGAGGAGATAATAGTCGAAAACTTCCCTAAAATGGGGAAGGAAATAATCACCCAAGTCCAAGAAACCCAGAGAGTGCCAAACAGGATAAACCCAAGGCGGAACACCCCAAGACATATTTTAATCAAGCTAACAAAGACCAAACACAAAGAACAATTACTAAAAGCAGCAAGGGAAAAACAACAAATAACACACAAGGGGATCCCCATAAGAATAACTGCAGATCTTTCAATAGAAACTCTTCAGGCCAGGAGGGAATGGCAAGACATACTTAAAGTGATGAAAGATAATAACCTTCAGCCAAGACTACTGTACCCAGCAAGGATCTCATTCAAATATGAAGGAGAAATCAAAAGCTTTACAGACAAGCAAAAGCTGAGAGAATTCAGCACCACCAAACCAGCTCTCCAACAAATACTAAAGGATAGACTTTAGAAAGGAAACACAAAAAGGACGTATAAACCCGAACCCAAAACAATAAAGTAAATGGCAACAGGAGCATACTTATCAATAATTACCTTAAATGTAAATGGGCTGAATGCCCCAACCAAAAGGCAAAGACTGGCTGAATGGATACAAAAAAAAGATCCCTATATATGCTGCCTACAAGAGACCCACCTCAAAACAATGGACACATACAGACTGAAAGTGAAGGGCTGGAAAAAGATATTCCATGCAAATAAAGACCAAAAGAAAGCAGGAGTAGCAATACTCATATCCGATAAAATAGACTTTAAAACAAAGGCTGTGAAAAGGGACAAAGAAGGCCACTACATAATGATTAAAGGATCAATCCAAGAAGAAGATATAACAATTATAAATATATATGCACCCAACATAGGAGCACCGCAATATGTAAGACAATTGCTAACAATCATGAAAGGGGAAATTAATCATAACACAATAATAGTGGGAGACTTTAATACCCCACTCACACCTATGGACAGATCAACTAAGAAGAAAATTAACAAAGAAATGCAAATGTTAAACGATACAATTGACCAGTTAGACCTAATTGATATCTATAGGACATTTCACCCCAAAACAATGAATTTCACCTTTTACTCAAGTGCACACGGAACCTTTTCCAGGATAGACCACATTCTGGGTCATAAATCTAACCTTGATAAATTCAAAAAAATTGAAATTATTCCAAGCATCTTCTCTGACCATAATGCACTAAGGTTAGATCTCAATTATAGGAGAAAAACTATTAAAAATTCCAACATTTGGAGGCTGAACATAACCCTACTGAATAATCAACAAATCACAGAAGAAATCAAAAAAGAAATCAAATTATGCATCGAAATGAATGAAAATGAAAACACAACAACACAGAACCTTTGGGACACTTTAAAAACAGTCCTAAGAGGAAAGTTCATAGCCATACAGACATAACTCAAGAAACAAGAAAAAATTCAAATAAATAACCTAACTCTACACCTAAAGCAACTAGAAAAGGAAGAAATAGAGAACCCCAGAGTTAGTAGAAGGAAAGAAATCCTAAAAATTAGGGCAGAAATAAATGCAAAAGAAACAAAAGAGACCATAGCAAAAATCAACAAAGCAAAAAGCTGGTTCTTTGAAAGGATAAATAAAATTGACAAACCATTAGCCAGACTCATCAAGAAACAAAGAGAAAAAAATCAAATCAACAAAATTAGAAATGAAAATGGAGAGATCACGACAGACAACTCAGAAATACAAAGAATCATAAGAGACTACTATCAGCAATTATATGCCAATAAAATGGACAACTTGGAAGAAATGGACAAATTCTTAGAAAAGTATAATTTTCCAAAACTGAACCAGGAAGAAATAGAAAATCTTAACAGACCCATCACAAGCACGGAAATTGAAACTGTAATTAGAAATCTTCCAGCAAACAAAAGCCCAGGTCCAGACGGCTTCACAGCTGAATTCTACCAAAAATTCCAAGAAGAGCTAACACCTATCTTACTGAAGCTATTCCAGAAAATTGAAGAGGAAGGTAAACTTCCAAACTCATTCTATGAGGCCACCATCACCCTAATACCAAAACCTGACAAAGACACCACAAAAAAAGAAAGCTACAGGCCAATATCACTGATGAACATAGATGCAAAAATCCTCAACAAAATCCTAGCAATCAGAATCCAGCAACACATTAAAAAGATCATACACCATGACCAAGTGGGCTTTATCCCAGGGATGCAAGGATTCTTCAATATCCGCAAGTCAATCAATGTAATTCATCACATTAACAAACTGAGAAATAAAAATCATATGATTATCTCAATAGATGCAGAAAAAGCCTTTGACAAAATTCAGCATCCATTTATGATAAAATCTCTCCAGAAAGCAGGAATAGAAGGAACATACCTCAACATAATAAAAGCTATATATGACAAACCCACAGCTAACATTATCCTCAATGGCAAAAAATTGAAACCATTTCCCCTAAAGTCAGGAACAAGACAAGGGTGTCCACTTTCACCACTACTCTTCAACATCGTACTGGAAGTTTTGGCCACAGCAATCAGATCAGAAAAAGAAATACAAGGAATCCAAATTGGAAAAGAAGAAGTAAAACTCTCACTGTTTGCAGATGACATGATCCTCTACATAGAAAATCCTAAAGACTCGACCAGAAAACTACTGGAGCTAATCAGTGAATATAGTAAAGTTGCAGGATATAAAATCAACACTCAGAAATCCCTTGCATTCCTATACACTAATAATGAGAAAGTAGAAAAAGAAGTTAAGGAAACAATTCCATTCACCATTGCAACGAAAAGAATAAAATACTTAGGAATATTCCTACCTAAAGAAACTAAAGACCTATATATCGAAAACTATAAAACACTGATGAAAGAAATCAAAGAGGACACTAATAGATGGAGAAATATACCATGCTCATGGGTTGGAAGAATCAATATAGTGAAAATGAGTATACTACCCAAAGCAATCTACAGATTCAATGCAATTCCCATCAAGCTACCAGCAGTATTTTTCACAGAACTAGATCAAATAATCTCAAGATTTGTATGGAAATACAAAAAACCTCGAACAGCCAAAGCAATCTTGAGAAAGAAGAATGGAACTGGAGGAATCAACTTGCCTGACTTCAGGCTCTACTACAAAGCCACAGTCATTAAGACAGTATGGTACTGGCACAAAGACAGAAATATAGATCAATGGAACAAAATAGAAAGCCCTGAGATTAACCCACACACCTATGGACACCTTATGTTTGACAAAGGAGGCAAGAATATACAATAGAGTAAAGACAGTCTCTTTAACAGGTGGTGCTGGGAAAACTGGTCAACCACTTGTAAAAGAATGAAACTAGACCTCTGTCTAACACCATACACAAAAATAAACTCAAAATGGATTAAAGATCTAAGTGTAAGACCAGAAACTATAAAACTCCTAGAGGAGAACATAGGCAAAACACTCTCCGACATAAATCACAGCAGGATCCTCTATGATCCACCTCCCAGAATACTGGAAATAAAAGCAAAGATAAACAAATGGGATCTAATTAAAATTAAAAGCTTCTGCACAACAAAGGAAACTATAAGCAAGGTGAAAAGACAGCCTTCTGAATGGGAGAAAACAATAGCAAATGAAACAACTGACAAACAACTAATCTCAAAGATATATAAGCAACTTATGCAGCTCAACTCCAGAAAAATAAATGATCCAATAAAAAAATGGGCCAAAGAACTAAATAGGCATTTCTCCAAAGAAGACATATGGATGGTTAACAAAGACATGAAAAGTTGTTCAACATCACTCATTATCAGAGAAATGCAAATCAAGACCACAATGAGGTACCATTTCACACCAGTCAGAATGGCTGTGATCCAAAAGTCTACAAGCAATAAATGCTGGAGAGGATGTGGAGAAAAGGGAACCCTCTTACACTGCTGGTGGGAATGCAAACTAGTACAGCCATTATGGAAAACAGTGTGGAGATTCCTTAAAAATTGCAAATAGAACTGCCTTATGACCCAGCAATTCCACTGCTGGGCATACACACCGAGGAAACCAGAACTGAAAGAGACACATGTACCCCAATGTTCATTGTAGCACTGTTTATAATAGCCAGGACATGGAAGCAACCTAGATGTCCATCAGCAGATGAATGGATAAGAAAGCTGTGGTACATATACACAATGGAGTACTACTCAGCCCTTAAAAAGAATAAATTTGACTCAGTTCTAATGAGATGGATGAAGTTGGAACCGATTATACAGAGTGAAGTAAGCCAGAAAGAAAACCACCAATACAGTATACTGACACATATATATGGAATTTAGAAGACAGTAATGATGACCCTATATGTGAGACAACAAAGAGACACAGAGGTATAGAGTGGACTTTTGGACTCTGAGGGAGAGGGAAAGGGTGGGATGGTTTGGGAGAATGGCAATGAAACATGTATATTTTCCTGTAAGAAACGAAGAGCCAATCTATGTCCAATGTAGGATGTAGGATGCTTGGGGCTGATGCACTGAATGATGATTCAAGTAGAGGATGTGGGGTGGGAGGTGGGAGGGAGCTTCGGCATTGGGAGATTGTGTTCACCTATGGCTGATTCGTGTCAATGTATGGCAAAACAAATACAGTATTGTAATTAAAAAAATTAAAAAAATAAATAAAATTCAAACAATATTTACTGAAAAAAAAAAGCATCTCTTTAATACCATTGCTAATTCTAGTAGTTTTGTAAACATTTGAAGAGGGAGTTTGGGTTTGAGTTTCGTGGAGACAGTAATGAAGAAATGGTGATGTTGATTAGTCATTTCCAAAGTATGTGATACCACCTCTGATGGAGTATTTAGAAATTTATGAGACATTTTAATATTCTTACAGTGATGGAGGAGGGGAATACCACTGGTGGCTATCACAATGCTAGATTATCTGCACAGATGAGACATTCCCAGAGAATGAAGACTTATCATGTGACTCATAAATATGGAATGTCCAACCAGACATTAATGTATATATTTAAAAATTCTATTTATAATTATCTGAGTATAAATGCAAAAAATATACATTCAGTCATATTTTTTGCATATGATCATGTCTTTACATAAAATCTTTTTTTGCAAGTTGTTATATAAACTGAATTTTCTCAGAATGAAATCACTAAGTAAATCATCAGAAAATTCAGTTTTTTTACCTTACTAAAAATTTCTTGTTATTCTGAAAAATCACATAATTGAAGGAAATGTTACTGCAAAGTACCAGTGTCAAACTTCATTGGAGTTTCACTGTGGTTGTAGACATACAGATAAGTATCAGATTTCTTCATTAAACTTTTTAGTGTAATTTTCTGTGAGCATTTCGCACTGAAATACATGTTTTTATTATAAATTTATTTCCATTCTTCTTTTAAAATATAAAGTTTTTATATATTATAATTTGAATTTAAGATATATAATTTGAAATTCTATATTTGGGTAGCTTACCTATGAATTTAATTTCATACATAAGAAGGCATTGAGAACCACAGATGGCAATAGTATGGTATCTGTCCCTCTTTGGAAAAACCTTTGAACTTTTATTCATAAAGAAATAAAGGACAGAATTTATCAAACCATTTTGATGAGGACTCTGTGAAATTCTGTGCTGGCAAGAAAGACTCAAAAAAGTCTATGAAAGGTTTAGAAATAAGCAGATTTGACTCAGTATCCAAATGTCAAAGTTTGACACTAAAGACAGGGAGGAGGACATTCTTATGTCTCTACTGATCCCAGAATTGGCCAAATTTGGAATAATCTGGAGAGGAGACACTTAACAGTCCTGTGATGTAGTATATAGTGATAAAATTTTACAAAGTGACCTAGAGGGGCATTGGCCTGGGCACAAGAATGGAAGAGCAAGAAAGAAAAACTGGGTGGTCTTTGTGAGGTAGCAGCAGCAAAGTCTTTGGTTTATTGTTTGGCTTGTAGGGGGTGTTTTGGTGACTTCTGTAAGTAGTAATGGGACATACAATGAAGGCATCAAATTTCCATCAGCCATACTGATAGGGGCTATCATAATTTGGTCATTGAAACTAAATATAGATATTCATTTGGAAGTTGGATTTTTCTTATACCATATACTAAAATACATATTAGATTAAGCATTTAAATGTTTAAAATACTTATAAAATATTAGGAAATCCAGGGGCTATTTGTATTATTCTGATATGAGGAATGTCTTCAACCCTATTAATAAAATATGCAACTTTAAAACAGTTATTAAATCCAAATTTTTCACAAATCTAATTGTCAAAATTTAAAGATTGATAACATGAATTTTGGTGATCAGATTGGGGAAAATCACTTTTAGATACTGGTAATGAACAGGTGTTTGGAGGGGTAATTTGGCAATATTTTTAAACATTAGAAATACATAAATTTACATTTAGAAATCCTTCTTTTAGGAGTTAAATACAGAAACCACAATCCAAATGAATAAACAAGTGTATACATATACACACACAAATAAACACATACAAGTGTCTAGCAGTGGGGAATGGTTAAATAAATTAGGGTACAGGAAAATACTATTTATCCATTAAAATGAAAATTAATGTTTCCTTTACATATATACATATATAATGAATGTGCATATATATGTATTCTTTTTGTTATATGAATCTAGATATTTGTTTTGGAAGATAAGCATGATCTATTAAATGATAACAACAAATTTCAGAATAATGTGTTTATTGTCACCCCAATATTAGTAAAAAAAAATAAGTGTTTACTGTGAAATTGGACTGTATTGTAATGGTCTCTGGTAGAATTGTGTCTATGGAGTCAGAAATTCCCTAATCATGCTCTACTCTATCAATCAGCTGTCTTCCCAGGGCTGCCATACTGCACACCTCAACAAGGCAGGATAAGCATTTGAATTCTTCATTGCATGATACAACCTTTCCTTCCATGGAGCTCTGGAGGCTGCTGAATATTAAAGGAACAATTGCAGAAATGACCAAGTAATCAATAACTTTTAATAAAGATTTCTTATAAATCTGGGTTGGCTTCTATAGCTTAGACCAGAAGTCCAGGTGATATTTTTATCTTCTTTAAAATTTTATAATAAATCCAAACCCTAGAGTTTTGTCATCCCCTGGCTGGCAGCATGGAAGAATAAAGTCTAGGATTTTTAATGGGGAAGAGGTTAAAGAGTGAGACAGAGAGAAAGTGAATGAGAACCAGACAGAAAGAAATTAGAAGAAGGAAATGATTTAGAAGTTGACCTTCTTTAGAGGCCTGGCTGCACTTAGTTGGATGGGAAAAATGATGTGGAATGGAGGATAGAATGTCCATGGACATGTACAAGCCTTTAAAATACAGTAACCCAGCCCACTAGTAAAAGTGGCTCAGTCAGTATCTGAAGACCTTCTCAATCGTATTCACATTCATTGTCTTTAGAAGGAGCAGAATGGGGATATATGGAGAGGTAAATAAATAGATAAAATCTGGAAGGATATTCAACATTTATTAACTCTGATTACTTCTGAGGAGGATGGTGGATGATGGAAATGGAATTGGGGAGAGAAAAAAGTGAGAAATTTTGTTTCCTAGGGGAAAAAAGTAATTGTGATGTGTTTTGTGGTTACATTTGGCAAAGTTTGTTGTGATAGCAACTGGCTAGATGCTCACCCATTCTAGTTCCTTTTTCAGGACATATACTAATATTTCCCAACTTTCCTTGTAGTTATGCTTTGGCCAATCAACTAGTTCCAAAAGTGACATTTCTAGGCCTGCACCTAAAATCTTCAGTGAGATTCTTGATTCACTTTCTCTCTCTAATCTCAGTAAAGTGATACTTTACTGAGCAAATATATGCCACAAGATTGAAGTAACCTGGGTTCCTGAATCACTGGTCAGAGAACAGTCTAGGAGAACTGTCAGATTGCAGAAATTAAAAGATGCTTGCTCCTTGGAAGAAAAGCCATGACAAACCTAAACAGCATATTTGAAAGCAGAGACATTACTTTGCCAACAAAAGTCCGTATAGTCAAAGCTATGATTTTTCCAGTAGTCATGTATGGATGTGAGAGTTGGACCATAAATAGGACTGAGTGCTGAAGAACTGATGCTTTTGAACTGTAGAAGACTCTTGAATCCCGTGGACAGCAAGGAGATCCAACCAGTCCATCCTAAAAGAAATCAGTCCTGAATATTCATTGGAAGGACTGATGCTGAAGCTGAAACTCCAATACTTTGGCCATCTGATGTGAAGAACTAACTCATTTGAAAAGACCCTGGTTCTGGGAAAGATTGAAGGCAGAAGGAGAAGGGTATGACAGAGGATGAGATGGTTGGATGACATCACTGACTCAAAGGACTCAATGGAGTTTGAGCAAACTCCAGGAAACAGTAATGGACAGGGAAGCCTGCCATGCTGCTGTCTGTGGGGTCACAAAGAATCAGACACAACTTAGAAACTGAACAACAAGAAAGATGGGAGAGGCACAAACTTTTGTTCTGTTAAGTTGCTGAGATTTCAGTGTTTATTTGATACCAAAGCATAGCTTGGCATATTGTGTGTGCATGCTAAGTCCAACTTTTTTCGACCCCATGGACTGCAGCCCACCAGGCTCCTCTGTCTACTAGATTCTCCAGGCAAGAATATTGTAGTGGGATGTCATGCGCTCCTCCAGGGGATCTTCCTGACACAGCGATTGAGCCCATGTCTCCTGCAGCTTCTGCTGCAGATTCTTTACCACTGAGCCATGAGGGAAGCCCATGGCATATCCTGACAACTAAAATTTTTTTCTAGAATTGGGTACTGTGCTGTGACAAAAGTATAAAACATATAATTAAAAAAATTTTTTTTGATGTGGACCATTTAAAAGTCTTTATTGCATTTTTACAATATCGCTTCAGTTTTTATGTTTTGATATTTTGACCACAGTCATGTGAGATCTTAGTTCCCCAACCAGGGATCAAACCTACACCCCCTGGATTGGAACACAAAGTCTTAACCATTAGCCCACCAGGGAAGTCCCTAAAACATGTAATTTTGATTTAGTATTTGGTCTGTGAATGACAAAGAAAGATACAGCAGGCTGGGCAAAATGTTTGTGTGCTGATGAAATGTTTGTGTGCTGATAAAATGCTTAATCAAGCTGTTATCAACTTGGAACGCAAACCATATGCTGACTGAGCAGGCAGCTACTGGGATAAGGTGGGCAATCTAAATTTGAGGAGTTTGTATTGGTTACTGATATCTATTTTTAAGAAATTTTATAAGGCAATATTCTAAAAAGGCTTTCCCCTGTAGCTCAGTGGTAAATAATCCACTTGCACTGCAGGAGATACAGGAAATGGGAATTTGATTCTAGGGTCAGTATGATCCCCTGGAGAAGGGAATTGCTACCCACAAGAATACTGGAGTGGGTAGCCATTCCCTTCTCCAGGGGATCATCCTAACCCAGGGATCGAATTCCACGGACAGAAGGAGCCTGGTAGGTTACAGTCCATGGGGTAACAAAGAGTTGGACACGACTGAGTGACTAACACTACTATACTATTGTGGATCAGGAAGATCCCCTGGAGAAGGGATAGGCTGCCCACTCTGGTATTCTTGCCTGGAGAATCCCCATGGACATAGGAGCCTAGTGGGCTATAGGCCATAGGGTTGCAAAGAGTCAGATACAACTGAAGTGACTGAGCACACAAGCACGTGAACATTGTAAGAAAGGATCTGGAAACAATTGGCCATTGCAAGCAGAAGTGAAAGGATATAGAATTCAGATATCTGAGGCTAGAAAGACTGAAAAAAAAAAATAACCATAGCTTCTATACTTAAACTGTAGGAGTTCATATGAAAAAAATGATGAAAGTTTTATTAAAGGTGCTAAAAATTCACAGATGAATAAAGAAGGTCAGGAAAAGATTTCATTAAGAGGGAAACTTCTCACCTGCGGTTCCAGAGAGCCTCAACGTAGTCAATATTAAACTGAGAATAATGTGAGGCACTGGGGCAAAGAGGCAAAGGACGAAAGTCAGGTTTGAGATTTGTGTCCAAAAATAACTTTGGATATGGCACATAGAATGAACTACTGGAAGCAAAAATACTAAGTTCTTGGCTGTGTTTCTGAGGAGACTATACGGCCAAAGCCACACACTCAGGATAAAATAACTTTGATTATTTGAGATGTAGATTATTCTTATCTCTTAACTTTCCATAAGCAGGAGGCAGCTTAGAGAGCTTGGTATAGATTTCAAGAAGAATCTTCTCCCTAACACTCACTTCAGGTGTGGCCAAAGTTGATTAATGAACAGGAGGAAATTCCCTAAAGATGGGATTATTTATCTGAGAAAGCAAAAAATTATGGAGACTTTCTCAAAGAGCAGAATCAGGCTCTACTTAAGGACCTACACCTAAATGGAGGGGCTCCTAAAATGTCTGCCTAATAGGATTTCAGGATTGCTGTTGGACCTATGTCTGCTGTGTCCCTCCATTTGCCCCTCTTTCCAAATGGGAAGTGTTCACTGAGTAGTCCCTGTGCACCCATGGTGTCCTTGTTCAACCACTGAATATGAGATATAGAGAAACAGGTATCTTTTTAGTGTAATAGGATGCTGGGCCATAAGGAACCATATTTAGATCTGATGGAGAAGACTATATCTCACCTAGTGATCCTGGACTTGAATTGCAAGAAGTGGCTGAATAAAACTTGGGGCTGCCACTCCCTGATGGAGAGCAGGTGTGTTCTACATGTGTGAGAAAGAGTGAAATAGATTTAATGACAAGAATGGAGAAGGTCCAGCTATGGATGAGAACGACTAGCTGCTCACTAATACTATTTTCTCTTCTTGAGCCAAGTCTACATCTACAGTCTCCTTGCTGGGAAGGAGTTAGTTTAGACCATATAAATACGGTCCTACATCTGGAACACTCTAATATAAAACCATATTCACAGTCAGTGATGAAGTGATTTAGAATAAACAAACCAGAGAATATGGGAAAAGATTACAGAAGTATCTTTTCACTAAGGAACGTTGATAGGGCATGCCTATCATAAAAATAAGCTAACTGATAATAATAATGAGCCATTTAAATCACACAAATGATCACAGTGAGATCAGGAAAGGATCTGTTGGTTATGTTGCTCCTGCTGCTAGGTTGCTTCAGTCGTGTCCGACTCTGTGCGATCCCATAGACGGTAGGCCACCAGGCTCCCTGTCCCTGGGATTCTCCAGGCAAGAACACTGGAGTGGGTTGCCATTTCCTTCTCCAATGCATGAAAGTGAAGTTGCTCAGCAGTGTCCGACTTTTAGCGACCCCACAGACTGCAGCCTACCAGGCTCCTCCATCCATGGGATTTTCCAGGCAAGAATACTGGAGTGGGGTGCCATTGCCTTCTCCGCTGTTGGTCATAGGACGTAGTAAACAGAGCATAAGTAGTGGTACAAGTGCCAGTAAAAGGAAAGCAGAAATAAGTATGCAATTAGGAAAAAACAGCTAGATTTTTTTGGGGGTGTGTTATTACCAGAATGGAGAAGTCAATGGCACTCCACTCCAGTACTCCTGCCTGGAAAATCCCATGGATGGAGGAGCCTGGTAGGCTGCAGTCCATGGGGTCGCTGAGGGTCAGACACGACTGAGCGACTTCACTTTCACTTTTCACTTCCATGCATTGGAGAGGGAAATGGCAACCCACTCTAGAGTTTTTGCCTGGAGAATGCCAGGGATGCGGAAGCCTGGTGGGCTGCCGTCTATGGGGTCGCACAGAGTCGGACACGACTGAAGTGACTTAGCTTATTGCCAGAATACTTTTGAAAATGCATTCAATCTAGTTGTACAAAGTAAAGAATATAAAGAAATTGAAGAGAGTGAAATTATTTTTACCACTTTCACTAAAGGAAGGATAATTATTTATTTTGTTCTTTTTTGGCTCCTTTCCTTACATGAACTGTTTGCAACAAGTGGTATTTTTGTCTGTTCTTTCTCTCTTTAAAACTGATTTTTTTCTAGTCCTACGACACCACTGGCTTCTAAACACTGTTGTATGTGGATCTCAGGTGCTGAATATTGAATTAATCATATTCTCTGTTCAGAGAATATTTTAATCGTTTGGTCCTTTTCTGTTTATGATTTATTCTTTCTTTACCATACTCATTCACTTTTCCCAAGGAACACACATTCACCTTCCCTACTGTATTCAATATTCACCCTCTTAATATACAAACCATATGTTTACTTAGGTATGTATCTGACTTAGAAATATACATCGTTCTTTTGCTTTGTGTTTTTGATTTACATAAGTGATATGGCCATGTAATTCTCATCTTACTTTTTTTGAGAACTACTGTATTCTTGTGTATGTACCCATGTTGTTACATGTATATCTCGCTCACTATTTATGACTACTCCATGCCATCATTTGTGTATGCCATATTTTACTTATCCTTTCTTCTGCTGATGAATGTCTAGGATCCCTCCAAATACTTGCTACCAAAAGTCATGCTATGATGAACATGCTGTTTCTCTAAGGTTAGAAGTCAACAAACGATGTATTGAAGACGTTAAGTGAAGTTGCTCAGTCATGTCCGACTCTTTGTGACCCCATGGACTGTAGCCTACCAGGCTCTTCCATCCATGGGATTCTCCAGGCAAGAGTACTGGAGTGGGTTGTCATTTCCTTCTCCAAACTATGTATTGCTGCTGCTGCTAAGTCACTTCAGTTGTGTCCGACTCTGTGCGACCCCATAGATGGCAGCCCACCAGGCTCCCCTGTCCCTAGGATTCTCCAGGCAAGAACACTGGCGTGGGTTGCCATTTTCTTCTCCAGTGCATGAAAGTGAAAAGTGAAAGTGAAGCCGCTCAGTCGTGTCCAACTCTTTGGGACCCCATGGACTGCATCCTACCAGGCTCCTCCATCCATGGGATTTTCCAGGCAAAAGTACTGGAATGGGGTGCCATTGCCTTCTCCAAAACTATGTATTAATAATACACAATTTCATGCTTTCCAGAATGTCTGCCCCAGTTTACATTCATAATAGTAACAATGGATGTTAACATTTTCTTATATCTTTGCAAACATTTGATATTTCTCATGCTCCAATTTTTACCATTCTAATGACCATATAATACTGTTTCAAATTAGTTTTATTTGCTCTCACTGATCCTTAGGGAGGTTGAACATCTTTCCATATTCTTATTAATATTTTGGGTTGCCCCATTAGTGAATTTCACATTCATACACTTAGGCCATTTTTTTATTGTGTTTTCTGATTTTTGTTTAAAAATATGATTTATAGTGTGTGTGAGCTAGGTTGCTTTACTGTCCAACTCTTTGTGACCCTATGGACTGTAGCCCATCAGCCTCCTCTGTCCATGAGATTGTCCAGATAAGAATACAGGAGTGAGTTGCCATTGCTTCCTCCAAGGGATCTTCCCAACCCAAGGACTGAACCCACATCTCTTACATCTCCTGCGTTGGCAGTCACGTTCTTTACTGCTAATGCCACCTGGGAATCCCATGATTTATAGTACTACTGAATACCATATAAATCCTTTGTCCAATTTAGATATTTCAAATATTTTCTTCTAATCTGGAACTGTTCTGCTAACTTTGTGGTGTCTTTTGCTGAAAGACAGCAAGTGTATTTTTCCTCATAGACTCAGTGGGAAACGGACTAATAATTTAGTAGATAGTACAGAGAAAAATACATTTGGATACTTCTTATTCCATACATGTAGATGAGCTCCAGTTTGATAAAAGACCTAAATATGAAAGCAGATTTAGAGAGCTAAGTAGAGGATGGAGATGAAGGCTTCTTTTATATAAATCATAAGGAAAAAAAAAAGGTGTTTCTGGGTTTTCTGTTATATTTTGCTAGTCTCCTCTGTTTGTATAGCAATATCAAGCTGATTTCATGGGTTTAAAGTATGTCTTAAGAACTGGAAAGGTAAATACTCTAGATTTGTTCTTTTAAAAAACTTCATAGCTATTCACAGATCTTTATTCTTTGATGTAAATTTAATAATCACTGCCATATTCTAACATTATTCTTTCTAAGATTTTAATGTGACTTTTATTGAATATATAGACTGATTTGGGGAAAATTTGCATCTTTAAAATGTTCATCAGCTTATCCTCAAGCATGTTATTTTAATCCATCCTTCACATCTTTTTATAGTGGTCTTATAATATGTTGTTAAAATTTTCTCCCAGAACATTTCATGAATATTTTGCTGAATAATCCCTATATATCCTATAGTGTTTCTTGAGTTTCATAGATTCTTATTTATGTAACATCTTCTATTGAGTTACTGCTGCTTTAAAGGAATAATATTGTTTTTAAGTTGCATTTTAAGTGCAGTAAACTTACTTTACTTTCTTATCTATTTAATAGTTTGTTGATTTTCTTTGTTGTTATCTGCTAAGACAAATGTATCCTTTCTTTTAAATTCTTACATGTATTCTGTTTTAATAAATTAATTTGTTTATTCACAAGGAAGTACTGTACTATATTGAATAAGAGCTGTAATAGTGGGTGTCCCTGCCTTGTTTCAGAACATGAGCAGCATATATCTAAAATTTTCTCCAGTAAGTGTGATGCGTGTTTATTTTATCATGCTTGGGAAGTTTTATTTTATTCTTGATACTTGATAGTATGTTTTAAAATAATAAATTGCTATTGGAGTTTATCAAGGCATTTTGGCACTAGTGACAGTATCTCTGGAGCACCTTTCTAGGCTTTTGGGTATAAATTGTGTGGGATTCTATAGTAAGGCAACAAAGGCAGTGTTTTGTTTATGAGTTTGGCCACTTAATTAAGGTTAATAGAGACTGTTGATCTACCCACTATTGCTCTCAAGCATGTTTGTTTAGACTCTCATTTTTCATATGGTTATGTAGCTGTGTCACTGTGAATCAAATGAGGCTAATATGAAAATTTAACTGACTCTTTGCAACCCCATGGACTGCAGCATGCCAGGCTTCCCTGTTCTTCACTATCTTCTATAGTTTGCTCAAACTCATGTCCATTGAGTCAGTGATGCCATCCAATCATTTCATCCTCTTTCATCCCCTTCTCCTCCTGCCTTCAATCTTTCCCAACCTCAGGGTCTTCTCTAATGAGTTGGCTCTTTGCATCAGGTGGCCAAAGTACTGGAGCTTCAGCTTCACCATCACTCCTTCCAGTGAACATTCAGGACTGATTTCCTTTAGGATTGACTTGTTTGATCTCCTTGCAGTCCAAGGGACTCTCAAGAGTCTTCACTACCAACTTCTTTGTTACAGTTTGGCAGAAAAAAAGTGACACTTTCATGTTGGATTTATTCTTAATAAATAAAAAACTGAATATCAAGAATATAAAGTGTACACAAGGTTGAGTGACAGAAAGACAAACTCATCTTTAAATTACAGTATCCCATTACTGTTTTAGTTTGATTTGCTATGATTTTATAATTACAAATGTTTCATCAGTTGTAATTATTGCTTAAGAAGATGTTGTGTGTTAATAGAATCATGGAGAATTTTTCAAATTTTTACTTAAAGAAGAAGAAACAAAAGAATTCCATGTATAATTTCATTTATAATCTAGAGTCAATTAATGATTCTGTGGATGACAATAAAGACTATAAATTGTAAGACAAAAGACTTAAAACTTTGAAACATGTAGAGTACTATAGTCTTTGAAATAACAAGTAAGAGTGGGCATTATGTGTATCTCAGAAAAAGAGAATCTATTTTTCCTTTTCTTTTCACTTAAGGTCATTGGCTGTCTGACACCTGAAGCACAAAAAACAGAAATCCTTTGTAAAACTCTGATGGCATTTTTTTTTTAAACTACAAAAATCAAATATGTAACTCTGGACCCAACTATAAATAACTACCTTGGGGAATTCAGTGTTACTTGTGGTGAATTTTTATTCAATTGCCTTTTCCTTATTTTTTTCTGTTAAGTGCAACTACACTTAAAAAAAATCTTTAAAAATATCTGGTTTTCTTTTCTGTTTGGCATTATTATGTTAAACTCAAGAGTGGTTTAAATGTGAAAAATTGGGAATATTTAGTGAGTTCACAATAGGACCAGTGCACTCCTTTTTCTTTTTGATATTGGTATGGCTCAGTTGTCTCGTACTCCACAAAATTAAGGAGTTTTGTATTCCTACTCTCCATTATCTGCTTCTCCTAATAATGACCCATCATGATAAAAATACATGTCATGTATGAAAGATTATGCAGGGATTCAAAGGCCATAAATATTACACTAACTTCTCAAATTTCTTGCTTAACTTTGAATTTCCCACTGGGTTTAAATTGGCATTTTAGTCAGAAAAGTAATGATAAATTAAAAAAAAAATTATAAAGGAACATTGGAGATCCTGGAAGCAAAGTTAAGTGTTTAAAGAGAAAATAACTTTGAGGGTGCATAGGGTTTCATAAATTTTTCAATGTTTCTGCTTTAAAATGAAGTAAAAGCAAAAATCATTTCCTTTCTTTAGTCATTCAGGCTACTTCAAGTGAGACAGTGTTATTCTGTAATAAGAACAGAGGCTCAGTATTAAGATGCACAGTTTGGTAAAGGAAGGCCTGGTGCAGAAAGAAACTGGTAAGTCTGTCTCAGCAAGTGGCATGTAGAGTTTTGCTCTAGTGCTCCCCAGCGATACCACTCAACCTTTCTCTGTCACCACTACTCTTTCAACCAAAACCTGCTGCTTTTACAGTGGTCCTTCTTAATATTCTCCCCCAACTCCTGTTTCCTTTCATAACTTGGTCTGGCCCATCATGTCCTCTCTTCCACCCCATGGCTTCCATTTGAGCCATCTTTTACTTTAATTCCCAAATGCTGGCACCAGTTCTCACTGTATTTCCCAGCTCCCAAAGCAAGATTTTAATGAACTCTGTTAAGCTTTTCAAAATAAGCCAACTTACAGGCCACCAGACAGCTGAAAGGCGGCCTCACCTTTGGTCAGATACCCTCCATTTTCCAATCAGTTGTGGCCCTAGGGAGATAGAGGAGGTGGGTTATGTGATTCATAATATGGCCTTCCCTGCAATAGCAGAAGCTGGTGGCTAATTTCTTCAGCAGGAACTATGGAAAGGCAGTTTCTTTGTAAGGGATAGTATGCATAATGATTGATGTGTCTGGCATGGTAGCAAACCATAGACTCTCATGGTTTGTAGGGAGGAGCTGAACCATCACTCTGAATGTTACTGGAGGCAGTAGTCTCAGGAGAATCTCACACAGAAATAGAAACATCCCCAGAGCTCTGCTGCCAAATGTGATACCCAAAGAAGACAAAAGCTTTCAAGCAACCTGTAGCTGTTAACAATTAGTGGATATTCTTGGGTAGCGATGCACATAGAAGGACTGGTTTCACTGTATCACGAGTTTATCTATTTTGGGAGACTATGTGAGAATACTGATTAGTTTTACCACATAAGTGAAGGAATAGAAGATGCCTTGTAACTTTTCCTGTGTTCCTTGGTTACCATCTCCTGTGTGATTTTCTTTCTCATCAGCAGGCATTTGAAGGCTGATCTATGATAATTAAATGGAGATTAAAATGTGATGAGATTTAATATAAACCTCTATGCTTCCAAGGAAACTACAATTAGTGAAGTTTAGATTCCAGACTATTTTAAAAATGCTAAATCAACTGTCATTTTTCTCATCAATTAGCTCTCAGCTTTGGATTTCTTCATTGTCTAAGAAATAAAGAGGATTTTTCTGAGTCCAGGGAATATTGTCATGTTTGTGTGTGGAACAAATAATAAAAATTGTGAAAGAAAATCTGTTATAATCAAAATTATACTTTTACAAAATGTGAAAGTATTAAATAATTTAATTCCTTTCACACAGTTGACTTAGAGTTTTGTAAAATATGGAAATCATAAGATGAGTCAGCAGGCTTAATTCAATTTGGGATTTTAAAAATATTTGAAAGAGTAACATGAAAATTTACATTACCATATGTAAAATAGATAGCCAGTGGGATTGCTATATGGCTCCAGAAACTCAAACAGGGGCTCTGTATCAACTTAGAGGGGGTGGGATGGGGAGGGAGATGGGAGGGAGTTTCAAAGGGAGGGGATATATGTATACCTATGGCTGAATCATGCTGAGGTTTGGCAGGAAAGAGCAAATTCCATAAAGCAATTATCATTCAATAAAAAATAGATTAATTAAAAAATATTTGAAAGACTAGGAAATTATTTACAAAAGGTAAGGGATAATCAAATCAAATATTTGGTTCACTAAACTTCCATCATCTTTAAAAATAATGTGTTTTTTAATGATTTATTGCTTAAACTTCTTAAGTAGTAAGAACTTGAAATCGTCTGAAGTGTTTTCTTTTTCTTTAATTAATTAATTTTATTATTGAAGGATAATTGCTTTACAGAATTTTGCTGTTTTCTGCCAAACCTCAACATGAGTCAGTCACAGGTATACATATATCCCCTCCCTTTTGAATCTCCCTCCCATCTCCCTCCCCACCCCACCCCTCTAGGTTGATGCATAGTCCCTGTTTGAGTTTCCTGAGCCATACAACAAATTCCCATTGGCTATCTATTTAACATATAGCATATTCAAAAGCAGAGACATTACTTTGCCAACAAAGGTCCGTCTAGTCAAGGCTATAGTTTTCCAGTGGTCATGTATGGGTGTAAGAGTTGGACTATAAAGAAAGCTGAGTGCAGAACTGATGCTTCTGAACTGTGGTGTTGGAGAAGACTCTTGAGAGTCCCTTGAACTGCAAGGAGATCCAACCAGTCCATTCTGAAGGAGATCAGCCCTGGGATATCTTTGGAAGGAATGATGCTAAAGCTGAAGCTCCAGTACTTTGGCCACCTCATGCGAAGAGTTGACTCATTGGAAAAGACTCTGATGCTGGGAGGGATTGGGGGCAGGAGGAGAAGGGGACGACAGAGGATGAGATGACTAGATGGCATCACTGACTCAATGGACGTGAGTCTGTGTGAATTCCAGGTGTTGGTGATAGACAGGCAGGCCTGGCGTGCTGCAGTTCATGGGGTCGCAAAGAGTCGGACATGACTGAGTGACTGAACTGAACTGAACTGAATGTAAATTTCCATGTTGCTCTCTCCATACATCTCAACCTCTCCTCCCCTCTCCCCATGTCCGTAAGTCTATTCTCTATGTCTGTTTCTCCATTGCTGTCCTGTAAATAAATTCTTCAGTACCATTTTTCTAGATTTTGTATTTAGGTGTTAGAATATGATATTCATCTTTCTCTTTCTGACTTACTTCACTCCTTCTGGTTTATTTCACTGTATAATAGGTTTTAGGTTCATTCACCTCATCAGAACTGATTCAAATGTCTTCCTCTTTATAGCTGAGTAATATTCCATTGTGTATATGTACCACAACGTCTTTATCCATTCATCTGTCTATGGACAACTAGGTTGCTTCCATGTTCTAGCTATTGTAAATAGTGCTGCAATGAACAGTGGTTACATGTGTCTTTTTCAATTTTGGCTTCCTCAGGGTATATGCCTAGGAGTGGGATTGCTGGGTCATTGGGTGGTTTTATTCCTTGTTTTTTTAAGGAATCTCCATACTGTCTTCCACAGAAGCTGTATCAATTTACAGTCCTACCAGCAATGCAAGAACATTCCCTCTCCAGCATTTATTGTTTGTAGACTTTTTGATGATGGCCATTCTGACTGATGTGAGGTGATATCTCACTGTCATTTTGATTTGAACTTATCTAATAATGAGCAATGTTGAGCATCTTTTCATGTGTTAGCCATCTGTATGTCTTCTTTGGAGAAATGTCTGTTTAGGTCTTCTTCCCACTTTTTGATTGGGTTGTTTGTTTTTCTGGTATTGAGTTGTACGAGTTGCTTGTATATTTTGGAAATTAATCCTTTGTCAGTTGTTTCATTTGCTATTATTTTCTCCCATTCTAAGGGTTCTCTTTTCACCTTGCTTATAGTTTCCTTTGGTGTGCAAAAGGTTTTAAGTTTAATCAGGTCCCATTTGTTTACTTTTGTTTTTATTTCCATTACTCTAGGAGGTGGATCATAGAGGATCTTGCTTTGATCTATGTCGAGTGTTCTGCCTATGTTTTCCTAGAAGTTGCCTAAGAGTTTTATGTTCCTGTGTTGCCTAAGAGTTTTATAATGTCTGGTATTACATTTAGGTCTTTAATCCATTTTCAGTTTATCTTTGTGCATGGTGTTAGGAAGTGTTCTAATTTCATGCTTTAACGTGTAGCTGTCCAGTTTTCCCAGCACCATTTACTGAAGAGGCTGTCTTTGCCCCATTGTATATTCTTGCCTCCTTTGTCAAAAATAAGGTAACCGTAGGTGCATGGGTTTATTTCCGGGCTTCCTATCTTGTTCCATTGGTCCATATTTCTGTTTTGTGCCAGTACCATACTGTCTTGATCACTGTAACTTTGTAGTATAATCTGAAGTCAGGAAGGTTGATTCCCCCAGCTTCATTCTTCTCTCTCAAGATTGCTTTGGCTGTTTGGGGTCTTTTGTGTTTCCATAGGAATTGTAAAAATTTTGTTCTAGTTCTGTAAAAGTGCCATTGGTAATTTGATAGGGATTGCATTGAATCTGTAGATTGCATTTGGTAGTGTAATCATTTGCACAATATTGATTCTTCCTACCCAGAAACATGGAATATCTCTCCATTTGTTTATGTCAAATATTGATTTCTTTCATCGGTGTCTTATAATTTTCTGTGTACAGTTCTTTTGTCTCCTTATGTAAGTTTATTCCTAGATATTTAATTCTTTTTGTTGCAATGGTGAATGAGATTGAGTCCTTAATTTCTCTTTCTGATTTTCATTGCTAGTATATAGAAATGCAAATGATTTCTGTGTATTGATTTTGTATCCTGCAACTTTGCTAAATTCACTGATTAGCTCTAGTAATCTTCTGACACTATCTTTCTATGTACAGTATCGAAAGTGAAAGTGAAAGTAAAGTCACTCAGTCATGTCCAACTCTTTGCAGCCCCATGGACTGTAGCCTGCCAGTCTCCTCCCTCCATGGGAGTCTCCAGGCAAGAGTACTGGAGTGGGTTGCCATTTTCCTTCTCCAGGGGATCCTCTCAACCCAGGATCAAACCTGGGTCTCCCACATTCTAGGCAGATGCTTTAACTTCTGAGCCACCATGGAAGCCCATGTACAGTATCATGCCATCTGCAAACAGTGAGAACTTTACTTCTTTTCCGATCTGGATTCCTTTTATTTCTTTTTTTTCATTGATTGCTGTAGCTAGGACTTCCAGAACTATGTTGAATAATGGTGAAAGTGACACCCTTGTCTTGTTCCTGATCTTAGGGAGAATGCTTTCAGTTTTTCAACATTGAGAATGATGTTTGCTGTAGGCTTATCATGTATGGCCTTTACTATGTTGAGGTAGGTTCCTTCTATGCCCATTTTTTGAAGAGTTTTAATCATAACTGGGTGCTAAATTTTGTCAAGGCTTTTTCTGCAGCTGTTGAGATTATCATATGATATTTATCTTTCAATTTGTTACTATGGTATATCACATTGATTGTTTTGTGTTTATTGAAGAACCCTTACATCTCTGGAATAAAACCAAGTTGATCATGGTATATGAGCTTTCTGATGTGTTGCTGAATTCTGTTAGCTAAAATTTTGTTGAGGATTTTTGCATCTATGTTCATCAGTGACATTGCCCTGTAGTTTTCTTTTTTGTGTTGTCTTTGTCTGGTTTTGGTATCAGGGTGATTGTGGCCTTGTAGAATGAATTTGGAAGTATTCCTTCTTATGCAATTTTTGAAAAAGTTTCAAAAGGATAGGCATTAGTTCTTCTCTAAGTGTTTGATAGAATTCTCCTGTGAAGCTGTATGGTCCTGGGCTTTTGTTTTTGGATATTTTTGATTACAGCTTCAATTTCAGTGCTTGTAATTGTGTTGTTCATAATTTCTATTTCTTCCGAGTTCAGTCTTGAAAGATTGTACTTTTCTAAGAATCTGTTCATTTCTTCTATGTTATCCATTTTATTGCCATATAGTTGTTCACAATAGTCTTTTATGATCCTTTGTATTTCTGCATTGTCTGTTGTAACCTCTCCTTTTTCAGTTCTGATTTTGTTGATTTGACTTTTCTCTCTTTTTTTTCTTGATGAGTCTGGCTAAAGGTTTGCCAATTTTGTTTATATTCTAAAAGAACCAGCTTTTAGTTTTTATTATTTTTTCTATTGTTTTTTTCATTTCTTTTTCATTTATTTCTGCTTGGATCTTTATGATTTCTTTCCTTATACTAATTTTCATTTGTTGTTGTTGTTCTTCTTTTTCCAGTTGTTTTAGGTGTAAAGTTAGGTTGTCTATTCAATATTTTTCTTGTTTCTTGAGGTAGGATTGTATTGCTATAAACTTCTGTCTTAGAACTGCTTCTGCTGCATCCCATAGGTTTTGAATTGTTATATTTTCTTTCTCATTTGTATACCACTAGACTATAATTTTTTGGGTGCTCAGGTCCTTAAACATGTATTTTTCCAAGATAACAGTTGGACTTCCCAGTTCTTTTTTTTAATTTTTTTTATTTTTTAATACTTTATTCTACATTACAATACTGTATTTGTTTTGCCATACATTGACATGAATCAGCCACAGGTGTCCATGATCTCCCAATGCCAAAGTCCCCTCCCCAGTTCTTTCATCCTTCCCACCAGTGGATGGGGTCACGAGGCACTTCTCTCTTGAATGTACCTGTAAAGAACCCCTTTTTGCTGATAGAGAGACCACTTTCAGCAATCTTAGGTCCCAGCCTGTAAGTTTTCATATAACAGTCACTGGATTCCCATTGGTTAACAGAGATGAGAAGTCAGTGTGAAACTATATGACGGAGCTAGTGGTTCAATTGTTGGAACAGGGGCAGCACAACGGGCCTACTTCCTCCATAAGCAATGTACCAGATGGCGCCAAGAAAAGGATGAAAACCCAAGCAAACTTGTTTGTTCTCCATGCTCCCCTATCTCCCTGAGGCGGCCCGCAGGTGATGGCCCCAGTTCCAGGAACAGCCCACCAATCACAGCAAACTCTCCTCTGAGTCTAGAATGAGGAAAGGAGTCCTGCAGGCCAATAATGGTGGGTCACGGGGTTCAGCAGTGAAACTGATTCAAAGCTATCTCTGCCCTATACCCAGTGCTGCCCATGTTACTCCACTCCAGGGGCCTTGACCTGGAGCCCTGATACTACTGCTGCCATGGCTGCCAAATGGCACTTCGTTACATCCACTTCTGGATTCTTGTTTTCTTTTAAAATAAAATTTGTTTGCACTTCATGAAATAGAAATAAGACAAAAATCAGCAATACATCAGGAATAAATCCCAAACCCTGTTTGCCTGTATGTGTAGTAAGTCACTTCAGTTTTGCCCTACATTTTTGCTACCCCATGGACTGTGTCCTCCTCTGTCCATAGGATTTTCCTGGCAAGAATACTAGAGTGGGTTGCCATGCCCTTCTCCAGGGGATCTTCCTAAATCAGGGATCAAACTCGTGTCTCCCGTGTCTCCCTACTTGCATGCAGATTTTTAACCACAGAACCACTGGGGAAGCCCAAAACGCTGTTTACTCTTCATGAAATAGAAGTTACATTTACACAAAATAAATCAGTTATAAAATGGAAAGCTAGTTTTCTACCTTGCCTAACAACAACATCATCATAAGTTTGCATATAGATTATGCCATTTAATGTTTAAAGTTTGTAAAATGTAATTTGACAATGGTGTATTTTATATTCTCTAACTTGCTTCTTTCACTCAATATTAATTTTTCAAGATAAATTTAAATTATATAGGTAGAACTAATTGATTCATTTTTACTATTATCTGGTTTATACAAAATCCCATGATTTATCTGATTTTAGATTGCTTTCAGTCTTTTGCTTCTATAAACATTTTTGTCCATGTTTTCTTGGGCATACATAAGAGATTTCCTCTAAGAATTTCCCTGGAATTCATTAGTTCCTTGTATATTCTTGGGAGGGAATTTCTGGATAGTGGGCTAAGCACATTTTAAAGTCTTCTGTGTGCATGAGTGCTGAGTCGCTTCTGTCATGTCTGAAACTGTGTGACCCCATGGACTGCAGTCCACCAGGCTCTTCTGTCCATGGGATTCTCCAGACAGTAATACTGGAGTGGTTGCCATGCCCTCTTCCAGGTTAAAGTCTTCTGCTGTTGCTAGATACTGGTAAATTTCACTCCAAAGGGATTGTGCCAATTTGTACCCCTGCAGGTACTATAATGAAAATTCCTATGTTTATGAAAAACCTGATCTTACTTAAGATTTTTAAATGTGATAGATATGAAAGGACAGTTTCTTCCAATTTTTATTTCCTTGATTACTGGTTAAAACAAAGAGCCTTTCATATAATCATTTGGAAATCTTAGTCTATTAATTTTTCACATCCTTTGCTATTTAAATATTTCATGGTCTTTTCATTTTAATTGACCTATAAGAATTCTTTCTGGGTTTGAATAGAATCTTTCATGTGTATACATATAAGTATTACAAATTACAGATAATATAATTATATTTAATAGAACATTAACACTAAATATTGGAGAAGGCAATGGTACCCCACTCCAGTACTCCTGCCTGGAAAATCTCATGGACGGAGGAGCCTGGTGCACTGCAGTTCATGGGGTCGCTAAGAGTCGGACACGACTGAGCGACTTCACTTTCACTTTTCACTTTCACGTATTGGAGAAGGAAATGGCAACCCACTCCAGTGTTCTTGCCTGGAGAACTCCAGGGACGGCGGAGCCTGGTGGGCTGCATAGTCCAGTCTATGGGGTTGCACAGAGTCGGACATAACTGAAGCGACTTAGCAGCAGCAGCAACACTAAATATTACCTATGTAATATAATATTTACTTATTGTAATACAATATCATAAATTTAATATAATCATTCTGTATAATAGAGATGTATAATTTTGTTATAAATATTTCTTATATAGATAAAAATACACACATATATACATGAAATGTCTTCTCACAGACTGATTTGTTTTATTACTTAGAAAATAAGTCTTTTGACAGACCAGCATATTTAATTTTAAATTAGTCAAGTGTAACCATTTTTTAAAAAGTTCATGCTTATGCATCTTGTTTAGAAATTTGTCCCTCACACTGAATTCATTAAAAAAATCTCCTATATTTATTTTGAAAAATTTAAAGTTTGCCTTTCACATTTAGGTCTCTAGTCTACTTGGAATAAAAGCTTTAATGTGGTATAAATAAGGATCTAATTTTGTTTTTATTCATATGAAGAACATATTTCCCCAGTATCATTTAGTAAATATTCTATTATTTACCTACTGACCTGAAATGCTGCCTCTATTATATACTTTAGGCCTCAAAGTACACAAGCTTCAAAACACAAACTGTTTTGAGTTCTCTATTCTGTGCATTGGTCTATTTGTCTTTCTCTACATGAGTGCCACACAATTTCAATTGTTTTAGCTTTACAATTCCCAGATATTTTGTAGAAATAACTCATCTAGATCTTCAAAAACATTTTGGCTACTTTTGGCCCTTTGTTTTTCCTTTTAACTTTTATTGTCCACTTGTCAGGGTCCATGAAAACTTGTGTTGGTTTTGGATATGACATATCTGCCCATTTATTTAGGTCTATTTTATTTATTCCTCAAAGTTTTTTATTTTTAGTTTTTGGCTGCACTGTGCAGCTTATGAGATCTTAGTTCCCCAACCAGGGACCAGGGATTGAATCCAAGTGAACCATAACCACTAGATCACCAGAATTCCCTATTTCTTTCATGATATTTTAAAATTAACTTTGTGTGTCTTGAACATATTTTGTTGTTTTTACAAGGCCCTTTAAAATTTTTATAGCCAGTAAAAATGGAAACTTTTGAAAATCACACTTTCTAATAATTTATTGCTGGTATGGAAACGTTGATTTTCATATATTGATCTTATTTTAACAAGTTTCTGAACCCTCTTATTGCTAATAGTTTGTATAGATGAGTAATTGTAAAATAATTTTGTTTTTCTTCTTTTTGTTGTTATACTTTTTTTTTTTCTTATTCTGGATAAGTTTCCGGTACAATGTTGACTATAAAATAATTCTGTTAACCTTGCCTTTAGAAACTATAGCCTAGATTGTTTTCTTAAATATTACCACCATTCTGAAGTTATAGTGTGAAGTGAAAGTCACTCAGTTGTGTCTGACTCTTTGCGACCTCATGGACTGCATAGTCCATGGAATTCTCGAGGCCAGAATACTGGAATGGGTAGCATTTCCGTTCTCCAGGCTATCTTCCCAACCCAGGGATCAAACTGAGGTTTCCTGCACTGCAGGTGGCTTCTTTACCAGCTGAGGCACAGGGGATGCCTAAGAATAATGGAGTGGGTAGCCTATCCTTTCTCCAGTGGATGTTCCCAACCCAGGAATTGAACCAGGGTCTACTGTATTGCAGGTGGATTCTTTACTTGCTGAGCTATCAGGAAAGCCCCTGTGAAGCTGTAGGACCTCTCCAAAGAATCAGGTAAAAGTGGGAGAAAATGTTGATGTCTTCTTCTCCATCTCTTACTCAAAGCAGTCTCAGTCTTAGTAAAATGTATGATGAGCACTAGATATAACAGACTAGCAAAAATGTTACAACTTCAGTTTATAAATGCTATCAAGAAAACAAACCCTGATTTTTTCTTGTTCAGGAGTAAAATTAAACAATGCTGAATCTAGAGAGGGTTACTATTTGAATGAGCTTACAGTAGAATTTCCATGCAAGTGAGAGAAACAAGTATGCCCAAGACCCAAGAAGAGATAACATTATTATTTTTATTGTCTTTATATTTCAGTGCTTATTTGGATTTACCAAAATATTTTAAAGTAATTTTTGCTAGTTAGTATAGTTTGCTGGTTGTTGCTTCATGCACTTTTTTCTTCTGTGGTTAATTTCCTCTTTCCCGACACATGTTCTTTAATATGTTTTTCAACAGGAAACACTGAACAGTAAACTATCGCATTCTTTGCTCTTCTGAAAATGTATTTATTTTTAAATATAAACTTATTTTAATTGGAAGCTAATTACTTTACAATATTGTATTGGTTTTGGCAAACATTGACATGAATCCACCTCAGGCGTACATGTGTTCCCCATCTTGAACCCCCCCTCCCACTTCCCTCCCCATCCCATCCCTCTGGATTATCCCAGTGCACCAGGCTCGAGCACCCTGTATCATGCAGCGAACCTGGACTGGCAATTCATTTCACATATGATAATATACATGTTTCAATGCCATTGTCTCAAGTCATCCCACCTTCACCCTCTCCCACAGAGTCCAAAAGATTGTTCTATACATCTGTGTCTCTTTTGCTGTCTTGCATACAAGGTTATCGTTACCATCTTTCTAAGTTCCATATATATGCATTAGTATACTGTATTGGTGTTTTTCTTTCTGGCTTACTTCACTCTGTATAATAGGCTCCAGTTTCATCCACCTCATTAGAACTGATTCAAATGTATTCTTTTTAATGGACGAGTAATATTCCATTGTGTATATGTACCACAGCTTTCCTATCAAATTGTCTGCTGATGGACATCTAGGTTGCTTCCATATCCTGGCTATTACAAACAGCGCTGCGATGAACATTGGGATATACATGTCTCTTTCAATTCTTGTTTCCTCGGTGTGTATGCCCAGCAATGGGATTGCTGGGTCATATGGCAGTTCTATTTCCAGTTTTTTAAGGTATCTCCACACTATTCTTTATAGTGGCTGTACTAGTTTGCATTCCCACCAACAGTGTAAGAGGGTTCCCTTTTCCCTGCACCCTCTCCAGCATTTTTTGCTTGTAGACTTTGGGATAGCAGCCATTCTGAATGGTGTGAAATGGTACCTCATTGTAGTTTTGATCTGCATTTCTCTGACAATGAGTGATGTTGAACATCTTTTCGTGTGTTTGTTAGCCATTTGGTTGTTTTCTTTGGAGAAATGTCTGTTTAGTTCTTTGGCCCATTTTTTGATTGGGTCGTTTGTTTTTCTGGAATTGAGCTGGAAGGATTTGCTTGTATATTTTTGAGATTAATTCTTTGTCAGCTGCTTCATTAGCTATTATTTTCTCTCATTCTGAAGGCCGTCTTTTCACATTGCTTATAGTTTCCTTTGTTGTGCAAAAGCTTTTAATTTTAATTAGGTCCCATTTGTTTACTTTTGCTTTTATTTCTGATATTCTGGGAGGTGGGTCACAGAGGATCTTTCTGTGATTTATGTCGGAGAGTGTTTTGCCTATGTTTTATAGTTTCTGGTCTTACATTGCAGATGAAATGATCCTCTATATAGAGAACCCTAAAGATTCCACCAGAAAATTACTAGAGCTAATCAATGAATATAGTAAAGTTGCAGGATATAAAATCAACACACGGAAATCCCTTGCATTCCTGTACGCTAACAATGAGAAAACAGAGAAATTAAGGAAACAATTCCATTCACCACTGCAACAAAAAGAATAAAATACTTAGGAATATATCTACCTAAAGAAACAAAAGACACACACACACATATATATATATATATATATATATAACTATAAAACTATAAAACACTGGTGAAAGAAATCAAAGAGGACACAAATAGATGGAGAACTATATCGTGTTTATGGATCAGAAGAATCAATATAGTGAAAATGAGTATACTACCCAAAGCAATCTGTAGAATCAATGCAATCCCTATCAAGCTACCAATGGTATTTTTCACAGAACTAGAACCAATAATTTCACAATTTGTATGGAAATACAAAAAACTTTGAATAGCCAAAGCAATCATGAGAAATAATAGAACTGGAGGAATCAACCTGCCTATCTTCAGGCTCTACTACAAAGCAACAGTCATCAAGACAGTATGGTACTGGCACAAAGACAGAAACATAGATCAATGGAACAAAATAGAAAGCCCAGAGATAAATCCACACACCTATGGACACCTTATCTTCAACAAAGGAGGCAAGAATATACAATGGAGAAAAAGACAATCTCTTTAACAATTAGTGCTGGGAAAACTGGTCAACCACTTGTAAAAGAATGAAACTAGAACACTTTCTAACACCACACACAGAAATAAACTCAAAATGGATTAAAGATCAACTTTCTGCTTGAATGTTCTTTTAGCTAGGTTTCTAATTTTTATTGACTATTTTCTCTAACACTTTGAAGGGAATGATTCTATTTGGCCTCTATTATTGTTTATGGGAAGTCTATTATTTGTCTAATTGTTATTTCTTTTAGAATTGTTAATCTTTTTGTTTTAAATATTATTCTTTTTGTCATAGGTAATTTAAAATATTACTTTGATGTGTTTGGGTGACAATTTATTGTTATTTGCCTCTGTAAGTCCTCTGCTTTTTTCAGTTAAGGAGCTATCTTTACTCATTGACTCTTAGCTCTTCTCAGTTTTCTTTATTCTCTCTTTAGTAGTAGTAACATTAGTCACTCGGTTGTAGCTGACTCTTTGCTACCCCATGGACTGTAGCTGTATTCCCATTATCAGTGTAAGAAGTTTCCTTTTTCTCCTCACCCAGATGAGGACTCATTTTTAAAGCAAAGTAACAATTTCATTATTGTCCAAAAAGTTAAAAATTCTTTGTGAAGTGAAGTGAAGTGAAGTGAAGTGATGTCGCTCAGTCGTGTCCGACTCTTTGTGACCCTGCGGACTGTAACCTACTAGGCTTCTCCGTCCATGGTATTCTCCAGGCACGAATACTGAAGTGGGTTCCCATTTCCTTCTCCAGGGGATCTCTCGACCCAGGGATCGAACCCAGGTCTTCCACATTGCAAGCAGACACTTTAACCTCTGAGCCACCAGGGAAGCCCTATATCATCAATTATACAGTTAATTATTGAGTTTTCCTCGTTGTACACAATGTATTTCAAAGTTAGTTTGCTTCAAGATCTGAGTAAGATCAATACAGTGTAGTTAGCTCCAGTTCAGTTCAGTTGCTCAGTCATGTCCGACTGTCTGCGACCCCATGAATCGCAGCACGCCTGGCCTCCCTGTCCATCACCAACTCCTGGAGTTCACCGAAACTCATGAGCATAGAGTCAGTGATGCCATCTAGCCATCTCATTGTCTCCTTCTCCTCCTGCTCCCAGTCAGCATCAGGGTCTTTGCCAGTGAGTCAACTTTTCCGCATGAGATGGCCAAAGTATTGAAGTCTCAGCCTCAGCATCAGTCCTTCCAATGAACACCCAGGACTGATTTCCTTTAGGATGGACTGGCTGGATCTCCTTGCAGTCCAAGGGACTCTAAAGAGTCTTCTCCAGCACCTCAGTTCAAAAGCATCAATTTTACGGTGCTCAGCTTTCTTCACAGTCGAACTCTCATATCCATACTTGACCACTGGAAAAACCATAGCCTTGACTAGACGGACCTTTGCGTATTGCTTGTTGCTGTTGTTTAGTCACTAAGTCATGTCCAACTCTTTTGTGACCCCACGGACTGTAGCATGCCAGGCTCCTCTGTCCATGGAATTCTTCAGGCAAGAATACAGTAACGGGTAGCCATTGGCTTCTCCAGGGATCTTTCCAACCCAGGGATTGAACTTGGATTCCCTGCATTGAAGGCAGACACTTTACCACCTGAGTCACCAGGGAACTTATATTGAATGTATGTTGAGTTTTCACATTCTTAACTCCCTATCCCCTATCTCTTAACAACTCTTCTGTGGTTCATGTTTATTAGTGCTACATTCTGTGTAAGTTTCTTGGATCCCTTCTCCATTTTACCAATTTTCCCTACATCTTAACCAGTTTTTCATCTTCTTCTTGTTTAACTACTTGCTTAGTCTATTGAAATTTTACTGTCAAATGTTATATATAAAATTTTCTGTTTTTATTTTTTATTAAAATAAGAGCACCCACTATTCATTAAGTTTTTCACTTCTTCTTTTAAAGCTTAAAAATTTATCTTTGGATTGATTTAGTGACTCAAGCTTCTTAGATTTCTAATTCTCTTTTTAGTTCTGTCTAATTAGTATTTGGGCTTCCCTGGTGGCTCAGTGGTAAAGAGGTCCCCTGCCAATGCAAGAGATGTGGGTTTGATCCTGGGTTGGGAAAATCCCCTGGAGTATGAAATGGCAACCCAATCCAATATTCTTGCCTGGGAAATCCCATGTTTAGATTTAGTGGCTAAACAACAATTATGATTTGTCATGGTGTATTATTTCTTTTTATGCTTTAAATTTTTTTCTTATAAGCTCACTTTCAATGAGTATTCTTTCTGTGGGAATTCCCTGTACACTCAGTATAGACAGTGTTTCTACAAAAGATTTTTGAGTTTGTTTCTGCCAAAGTTTTAGGATTTCACTAATTTCTATGTTAAATTCTAGGCTTTAGATTTCAGCACCATGTGAATAGTATAAATCTAGACTCCTTACTCAGGTACAGATGTAACCTTAGTGTTTCAAATTTAATGAGATTCTTTTAATTTCGACTGAATTCTAGGCACACAGTGTTTCCTTGCTTCTTTGTGAGTTGCTTGGTGAATCCATTCCATTTTCATTTTTATGGAGTGGTATCAGTTCAAGGCATTCTACTTTGCAAGAAACTTGACTCCAGCTCTTTGCCTTATATAGGCTCGAGGCATATCTGATCTTGCTTGATATTTGAAGCCCAGTTCTGAAGTCCTCAAGGCCTCAATCTAATTCAGGAATTACATTGTTAGGTACCTGATACATTGGCTTTTGTGTGTAACAGTTCATTTTTATGTATGAAAAGTGAGTTATACTTTATCAATCCTTTCCCTGTTTATATAGTGAGACTGGTTTATATTAGTTCAGTCTTCTATATTATTGGAAAGGTATTATTTTTCCCTGAATTTTCTAGATATTAAACTGGAGAAAAGCACAACTGTTAATTAGGCTAAGGGTGGCTATTCTGTTCATCAGTACTGTACTTGGGAAAAAGTAACCAAATTCCTAATATTTATCAAATATTTAAGTTTCTTTTAAAAATAGAATGTGTGTGTGTTAGGTTGCTTCAGTCCTGACCAACTGTTTGTGACCCTGTGAGCTGTAGTCTGCCAGGCTCCTCTGTCCAAGGGATTCTCCAGGCAAGAATACTGGAGTGGATTGCCATGCCCTCCTTCAGGTTATCTTCCCAACCCAGGGATTGAACCCTTGTCTTCTGTGGCTCTTGCATTGCAGGCAGATTCTTTACCTCTGAGCCACTGGGGAAGCCCCCAAAACAGAATATTATAGTTGATCTTGGGGAAGTGAAGAAGGAATGAAAAGATTACCAGAAATGGGAGTGGAGAGAATACTTAAAAAAAAAAAAGACATATGTTATGTCAATTAAACTTTAAATGGGCTTCTTAAAAGGTGAGTTAATTGAACATTTTGACATAGGTTGCTATTTTTAAAGGAATTTATCTTTTAAGAGAGATGTAGTTTTATAAGGAGCAAAATAACTTTATAAGAAGTAATGCAATCACATTGAATATATCTATATGCCACCTAATGTGAAGAGTTGACTCATTGGAAAGGACCCTGATGCTGGAAGGGATTGGGTGCAGGAGGAGAAGGGGACGATGGAGGATGAGATGGCTAGAAAACATCACTGACTTGATGGACATGAGTTTGGGTAATCTCCGGGAGTTGGTGATGGACAGGGAGGCCTGGCATGCTGTGCCTCATGGGGTCGCAAAGAGTTGGACATGACTGAGCGACTGAAATGAACTGAACTGAACTGATATCTATCTATAAAGCATGTATATGTCTACATTTGGAGTTTTAGTTGAGGAAAACCATTCTAAATGTATTTTCTATTGGCACTATCCTCTTTTTCAACTGACTTATAACTATGAAACCAGCATAAAAATGAAAATCTTTGCCTGTCTTACTTGGGTTCCCCTAAAGAGCAGAACCCAAGTTGAAAACTTTGTATAAGTACTTTGCATGTATGTTTAGTCACAAAAAAATGTCCAGTTCTTTGTGACCCCATGGACCAGGCTTATCAGTCCATGGGATTTCCCAGGCAAGAATACTGGAATGGGTTTCCATTTTCTTCTCCAGTGAATCTTCCAGACCCAAGGATTAAACCCATGTCTCTTGCATCTCTTAAATTTTCAGGAAGATTCTTTACCATTGAGCCACTTGGGAAGCCTATATAAGTACTTTATTGGGTAATAGACCTAGGAATTAGGAGAGGGAAAAAGAGAACCAACACAGGAAAATTAGTTGATTACCACAAAGGGGGCCTGAGTACTTATCTGAGAAGCCATGTAAAATGTATCCCAGGACTCTTGTGAGTGGGAGGAAGAAAGGAGAAGCATTGATTCACTGGATTCTGTTCCCTGTTGGCCAACTTTTCCCCATGGAGAATTACCTTTAAGGTTATATATGTTTCAGTGTATCTATACTGAAGCTTGGGACTGGAGCAAAGAGGTGCACAGTGGGGTGGAGGTACTGTGTGAAGCTAGTCAGACTCTATAATGAACTTGCTGCAGCGGTGACTAGATATAAGATGGGTGAAACAAAGAGGATCAGTAAGAATGCCTAAGAAGACCAAGTAAATACAAAACCAAAAACTATTTGTGTGTGTGTAAAGTAAATTTTCTTAATAAACAGTATCATCATTTGATAATCAATTACTTTTTTTTGAATACTTCAGACAAGTTTCTGAATGAAAAATATGGACCATGGATCATTTTGACACTGGAAAACATGACGAAGACAAATCATTTAAAAGTGTGTGATAGAATGAGAATGCCAGGCCAGGTAAAAATACTGTATTTGGAGAACCTCATCCTTTTATTCTAGAATCATATTAGAAAAGGCAGATAAACATAGGAACTGAATTCTGCTGTTAAACTGTGGAGGACCTCCAAATGCTTATCAATCATGCATTAACTTGTAATACTGGAATCACAACAGAGAGGGCAAATATTCCACTTATAAGAGGGATTGCTGGTCCAGGTTCGATACATGAGATAGGGTGCTCAGGGCTGGTGCACTGGGATGACCCTGGGGGATGGGATGGGGAGGGACTTGGGAGGGGGCTCTGGAAGGGGAACACATGTGTGCCCCAGGCTGATTCATGTCAATATTATAAAGTAATTAGCCTCCAATTAAAATAAATAAATAAATTTAAAAAAGAACATAACCCCAAAGCTGGTAGAACGGCCACTACTTCCTCCATTCTATCCGTAAAGCCTTTTCTCCAAAAATTCAGTCTTCTAGCAAGTACAGATAGTGATTATTCATTTTGTAATTTATATCCCACCTATTATTTTCTCCCACCCGAATAAGGCGTTGAGGAGGCTCCCTAAAAGTTTGAATGCTTCTCTCTGCTCTAATGATATGCATGTCATTTCTAATGGAATATAAATACATGCCAATAACATCTACAGATTATAGATTTGTGAATCTCGCTGGCTTGTCATATATCAAGTTAAATGTTCAGAGGTTGCAACTGAAGCAAGTATTCAAGAATTCTTGAGCAGTACACTTTAAGTTTCCATCAATGTTTATACTGTGATTTGGGGTTTATAGATGGCTGGATATTGAAAGGAGAAAGGTTAGTGCAGACTAACAGTTAAAATTCATAGTTTTGCATAGTGTCTACCTTGGTGGAATAGCTCTTTGATTTTAGGTATCTAAAATGTCTTGTGTTTAGCCTAAATCTCTCAGGTTTTGGATGGAGGTTTTGGCAATAATGTCTCCTGTGCATAGTGTTGGAGTAAAATGATCTACTGCTAAGCTCTAGCCCCATGCCACATGCGTAGTTTGGAGAAGATAATTTAGAGGACATGACAACAGTTTGACCTGTGAGCTGTTTGACTCCAGAGTCACTGGAGGCTCCTCACTTGCCTCCCCTGTGCTTGGAATGTACATGGTTCCCATATGGGAGGCATTTTTAAGAATGTTGCCTTGAGAGAACAATGTGTTGTTGAGATCATCTGGATGGTATATGTGCCTGAACATGTTTTTAAATTCTGTTGGGTTAGTATGGAGATTTATTAGTCTTTCAACAGCCCAAGATAAGTTGGTAAATCCCCTTGCTTATTAAACCTACCACCTATCAATCTGGAGTGATCTGCCTCTTTCTTTGGTCTCTCTCTGCTCTCTGTTTATGGGGACCAATTTGTAAATCAACACTTACTGGGTCTTAATATTTTTGGATTGAACAAAAGAAAATAATTTATTTGAATGAAATCAACTGGTGCATTGCTTATTGAAGAGATAAATAAGGGATTTATAAAACTTCTTCCTCTGCAGGCATTCAAACTGAGACAGACTATTTATTAATCTTAGGTGATTTAGTGGTAGGACTCAACTAAAGGCAGGCAATGATTCAATGAATGTCCATAGTCCCTTTCGGTCCATGCTTCTGAACACCATCTACTAGACTGTAATATTCAATTATAGTTCAGGACTAACTTAGTTTCACTTGAATATTTTTCCTAAGGAAATCCAACACTTTTTATTTTACTGTCCTCCCTAAATTTAATAAATGTGTGATGTGATTGCTTTTTAAAAGAAAAAATCTTTTTATACTAGTGGATTTTTCAACCTGCTCCCACAATGACATTTCTGGGATATTTTCCAATCTTTTTTTTTTTCTTTTAAAATAGACTAAGACCTTATGTTCCATCTTGGAAAGCATATCATTTATCTCCTATTTGGTATCTGAAATATGTATTTTCAGTGCTCCTGAAAGGCGATCCTCTGAAAGACATATAGTTGTTTTCCAAGTTTTATCTGGCTTGAATTCTACATAAACTTGCAAGTTTGTGTTTGTAATGTTGTTTGTTACTATGTGTAAAGAATATGACTTCTTATAGGAGCAGTTGAATGGATCAGACAAGATGTAGTTAGTAAATATCCTTGATGGAAACTCCTAAGAAAATGTTAGGAAATCTTTCATTTGCATGGAAAGATCATAAATGTAGGAGAGTTTTGATAATTTTGGGGGCTACAAGATAAATATTTTCATGGACAAAGGAAAATGTAAAAATAGTACTCTTACATTAGCAAATGATAATTTAAACAGCTGTCAAAGCCTCTTTATATGAAACAAATATATGAATCATATGGGGCCTTTATCATGAAAAATATTGTAGAACTAACATTTCAAACTCAATGTCTAATGTATTCATAAAGTTGTTCTTGTTGTTTAGTTGCTGTCGTGTATGATTCTTTGCAACCCCATGAACTGTAGCACACTAGGCTTCCTTGTCCTTCATTATTTCTGGAAGATTGCTCAAAGTCATGTCTATTGAGCCAGTGATGCCATCCAACCATTTCATCCTCTATCACCCCCTTCTCCTCCTGCCCTCAGTCTTTCCTAGCATTGGGGTCTTTTCCAATGGGTTCGTTCTTCACATCAGGTAGCAAAAGTATTAGAGGTTCAGCTTTAGCATCTGTCCTTCCAATGAATGTTCAGGGCTGATTTCCTTTAGGAATGACTGGTTTGATCTCCTTGCTAGTCAAGGAACTCTCAAGAGTCTTTGCCAGCACTAGAATTCATAAGGTATAATACTTAAAATGAACAAAAATTCAAATTACAGGAGGACTTTTTCTTTTGTTCCAGAAGTGAATTGAATGTGATATATATATATATATATATATATTTTTGAAGGTTAATATGAATTTCTTTAGATTTTCCACATGATAAAAACAATTTTTCCAATGCAAATGTGCACTTTGCCTAGGTTCTAAGTGTTCCTCAAAATGGGCATTAAACACCATCTGAAGTATTACCTGAGATGTTAGTTAAAAAGCATATTCCTTGGCATCACTCAAACCTGAAGAATCAGATATTTTGGGGTTAAGGTCTTGGAACTTTAATTTTAAAATGCATCCAAACTGATTCTGATGTACATGAAAGTATTAGAACTTGGTGCAGCATGGTGGAATTTCAAATAACCCAGAAAATAAATACAAAAGCCCACTGGAGACCTAAAGCCCCATTTTGTTTTTTGTTTGCTTCAAATAAAAATATTCTTGCACAACTGCATTTCCATGAGTAGTTTACTAATGGCATATTAAAAACATAAGAATAATAGGTAGATATGGATTTTTAATATATATATATTTAGTGATGTATAGTTGACTTATGATGTTTCAGGTGCACAGCAAGGTTATACAAATACACATATATTATATCCAGTATTGTGTATATTCTTGATTTATCTTTAGCATAGTGAGGAGCAATGTATGGAATCACAAGAGATTCAGTTATACAAATACATATATATTATTTTTCAAATTATTTTCCATCACACTTTATTAAAAGATATTAACTATAGTTACCTGTGCTATACAGTAAACCTTTGTTGCTTGTTACATATCTATTTCTCAATTAGAAATATAGCATTCTATTCATACTAAATCAAACAAGTGGAATCAAAATGTCAATTTTTTTAGTTAGGCCAAAATTTATAAGTTTTTAAAATACTTATATATATGTATGCAAAAGTTTTTCTATTACAGTTAGTAAAGGCTTGAGAAAGAACATCAAACAAAAAATGAAGAGACAGAGAAATGGGAGAACAGAAACTAAATGGGTGGGAGCACTGACTATGAAATAGAAAAAGTAAAACAGACTAGATAAAAGTAAAAAGATCATCATATAGTCCAATTATTTTTAAACATGACTGCTCATTAGAAATGTATCTGGAGCTCTGAAGAAAAAAACAATACCTGAGCATTTGTATTTTCCAAAAATTTGAAGACAATTCTGATATGCATCTGGATTTTAAAAAGTGATTACAGGTTTTTCTATTAGATTCTAGTTTTGGGGATATAGAGTTCTATTATTTTTCTGTTGACCAATCATTATACAATGGTATTATATGAGTAATAGTTACATAGTCACATTAGTAAAAAATGTTCATCAGTTTTCATAATTAATAGCTAGACCAAAAAAGAGATAATTACAATTGTAAGCCATAAAGGGAGCATGATTAATTTAATATAAAATAATTGCATGTAATTTGGAGAGGTCAAGCACAACGAAGTGGTAAGTGGAAGTATATACAGGCACGTGTTTTCATCCACCCAGCCAGTCTGGGTCTTTGGTTGGCATGTTTAATCCATTTACATTTAAGGTAATTATATATATATATGATTCTGTTACTGTTTTCTTAATTGTTTTGGGTGTATTTTCTGTAGGTCTTTTCCTTCTCTTGTGTTTCCTGCCTAGAGAAGTTCCTTTAGCATTTGTTATAAAGCTGGTTTTGTGGTGCTGAATTCTCTTAACTTTTGCTTATCTGGAAAGCTTTTGGTTTCCCCATCAAAACTTAAGGAGAGCATTGCTGAGTAGAGTATTCTTGGTTGCAGGTTCTTTCTTTTCATCTCTTAAAATATATCATGCCATTCCCTCTGGCTTGTAGAGTTTCTGTTGAGAAATCAGCTGACAGCCTGATGGGAGTTACCTTCCATGTTGTCATTTTTCCCTTGTTGCTTTTAATATTTTATCTCTCTTTTTAATTTTTGTCAGTTTGATTACTATGTGTTTCAGCATGTTTCTCCTTGGGTTTATCCTTCCTGGGACTCTCTGTGCTTCATGGACTTGGTTAACTGTTTCCTTTCCCATGCTCGGGAAGTTTTCAGCTATTTTCTCTTTAAATATTTTTTCAAGTCCTTTCTCTCTCTCTTCTCCTTCTGGGACCCCTATAATGCAGAGGTTGGTGTGTTTAATGTTGTCTCTGAGGTCTCTTAGTCTGTCTTCATTTATTTTCATTCTTTTTCTATATTCTGTTCTGTGGCAGTGATTTCCACCATTTGTCTTCCAGGTCATTTATCCATTCTTCTGCCTCGGTTATTCTGCTATGGATTCCTTCTGGTGTATTATTCATTTGTTTGTTTGTTCTTTAGTTCTTGTAGGTTTTTGGTAAATATTTCTTGCATTTCCTCAATCTTTGCCTCTATTCTTTCCTTGAGATTCTGGATCATCTTCACTATCATTATTCTAAATTCTTTTTCTGGAAAGTTGCCTATCTCCACTTCATTTAGTTGTTTTTCTGGAATTTTATCTTGTCCCTTCATCTGGGATGTAACTTTCAGCTTTTCCATTATGATTAATTTTTTGTAATATGCTTTTGTTTTAGCCACTGTGAGATTGTGCTTCTTCTTGCTTCTTCTGTTGACTCTGATGGCTGTGCCTATGAGGCTTGTGTAAGCTTCTTGATGGGGACTGGCAATGGGAAAAACTGGGTCTTGCTCTAGTGGGCAGGGCCTTGCTCAGTAAAGCTTTAATTCAATTATCTGCTGATGGGTGGGGTTGCACTCCTTTCCTGGTAGTTTGGCCTGAGGCGATCTAGCCCTGGGGTCTAAGGGCTTTGGTGAACTCCAAGAGTGTTTAGTCCAAGGGGGACCTTCCAGTGCCTGTGTCCCTGTGTTGAGCCCCTGCCAACCCACATTTCCACAGGAGGCCCTCCAACACTAGCAGATAGTTTTGGTTCAGTCTCCTGTGGGGTCACTGCTCCTCTCCTCTAGGTCTTGGTGTGTGCAAAGTTTTGTTTGTGCCCTCCAAGACTAGAGTTTCTATTTCCCCCAGGCTTGTGGAAGGCCTAAAATCAAATCCTGCTGGCCCTCAAGTCTAGATTCCCTGGAGATCCCAGTCCCTTTGCCAGATCCCCTTGCTGGGAAGCCTGATGTGGAGCTTAGAATCTTCACAATAGTACAAGAACTTATTTGGCATTTTTATTCTCCAGTCTGTGGGTCATCCACCTGGCAGGTATAGAATTTGATTTTATTGTGATTGCGCCCCTCCTACCATCTCACTGTGGCTTCTTCTTTGTCTTTGGACATGGGTATCTTTTTTTTGGTGTGCCTTTGTGTCTTCTTGTCTATGGTTGTTCAACAACTGGTTGCAGATATGGTGCTCTTACAGGAGGAGATGTCTCTCTCCTTCTACTCTGCCATCTTGAACTGGAAGCCAGATAGGAATATTTTAAATGACATTTTTTTTTGTTATACTGGAAAGACTGTCTTCTAGGTAGAAAAAAATCTCAATGAAATTGGTTTGATATCTTGTAATTTTAGGAGTCCTAAGACCAACTTGAATACTTGAATAAAAAGCATAATCTGGGTATTGTGGTTAGTTCACTGATGCAAGAATTGTATATACCCTGAACAGTTTTCAATGTTCAAAATGCCTAAAGGCATTTAGGAAGTAGTTGTCCAAATGTTAACATTTTTCTCCTAATTCCTTTTATTTCCTCTCAGTTTTATTGGAATATAGTTGACATATAGCATTATATAAGTTTAGGATGTACAGCATGATGGCTTGTCTTATACTTATTGTGGAAATGATTACTGCAATAAATTTAATTATCATTCATCATCTCACAGATATACAAAAAATATTTTCCCTTGTGATGGGAGTTTTTATTTTTCAGACATTTTAAATGAAACCTTTTTAATCCTCACAGACATGCAAGAAAGTAGTTTTTAGAATTTACTCTCTTGGCAACTTTCAAATAATCCATATGGTAGGGTAAACTATAGTCATCATGTTGTGCTTCACATCCCCAGGACTTACCTATCATATAAATCTTGTCTTTGTACCTTCTGACCATCTTCATCCAGTTGCACCATCTCCATGCCCTGCTTCTCATCTGAACCACATTCTGAACCACAGATGTGATCCCTTTTTCTATGAGTTGGATGTTTTAAAATTTCACACAAATGAGAACACACAGTATTTGTCTTTCTCTAACTTATTTCACAAGGTCCACCCACATTGTCCCAAATGGAAGACTTCCTTCTTTTTAAAATAATGGAATGGTATTTCATTGATATCTATTTACCACATTTTCTTTATCCATTCATCTGTTGATGAACATTTAGGTTGTTTCCATGTTTTAGTGATTGTAAATAACGCTGCTGTGAACATGGGGGCTAGCTCTTTCACTTACTGATTTCATTTCTTTTGGATATATACCCAGAAGTGAAGTTGCTAGATCATATAGTAATTCTACTTTTAATTTTTGAGGCACCTCCATACTGTTTCCCATAGTGGTTGCACAAATTTATAATCCCACTACCAGTGCATGAGAGTTCCTTTTCTCCAAATCCTCACTAGCCTTTATCATCTTTTTGATGATAGTCACTCTAACAGGAATGAGGTGATATCTCATTGTGATTTTGATCTTCATTTCTCTGATTAGTGATGCTGAGCACTTTTTAATGTACCTGTTGGCCATTTACATATCATTTTTAGAAAAATGTCCTTTGCCCTTTAGGTCCTTTATCCATTTTAAAACTGGGCTATTTGTTAATTTGTTGTTGAGTTGTAGGAGTTCTTTATATATGTTGATGAGATATATGCTTTGTGAATATTTTCTCCTATTTGGTAGGTTGCCTTTTCTTTTTGTCAGTCATTTCTTTTATTGTGTAGAAGCTTTTTAGTTTGATGTAGTTCCACTTCTTATTTTTGATTTTATTCCTTGTGCTTTTGTTGTCATGTACAAAATATTATTGCTCAGGGAAACATAGCCATTGTTTTGTAACAATTTTAAGTGAAGTATAATCTATAAAATAATAAATCACTATGTTGTATACTTGAAACTAATGAAATAGTATAAATCAACTATGAAAGTAAAGTGAAAGTTGCTCAGTCATGTCTGACTCTTTGTGACCCTATGGACTATATAGCTTGCCAGGCTCCTCTGACCATGGAATTCTCCAGGCCGGAATACTGGAGTATGTTGCCATTCCCTTCTCCATAGTCTCCTTCTCCAGCTCTATATCCCAACTCAGGAATCTAACTCAGGTCTCCCGAATTGCAGGCTGATTCTTTACTTTCTGAGCTACCGGAGAAGCCCTAAATAAACTACACTTCAATAAAAAATATTGCCAAGACCCATGTCAAGGAGACTTTTTTCCTGTTTTCTTCTAGGAATTTTATGGTTTCAGGTCTTACATTTAAGTCTTTAATCCATTTCAAGTTAATTTTTGTAAGTGATATGAGATAGAGGTTTAGTTTTTATTCTTTAACTTGTGAATATCCAATTTTCTCAGCACCATTTACTAAAGACCATCTTTCCTCTATTGAGGATTCTTGGTTCTCTTGTCAAACATTGTTTAACCATATTTGCATGGATTTATTTATGGGCTCTCAAAGACTATACAAGAGCTTAATAATATAATATGAAATCAGGAAGTAAAATACCTCCAACTTTACTCTTCTTTCTCAAGATTACTTTTGCTATTTGGAAGTCTTTTGTGATTTCATATGAATTTTAGAATTTTTTTTCTGTTTCTATAGAAAATGCCATTGGAATCTTGATAGGGCTTTCAACAAATCCATGAGTTTCCCTGATGGCTCAGTGGTAAAGAATTTGCTTGCAATCAATGCAGGAGGTAAAGGTTCAATCCCTGGGTTGGAAAGATTCCCTGGAGAAGGAAATGACAACCCACTTCAACATTTCCTGCCTGAGAAATCCCATGGACAGAGAAACCTACAGGTTATAGCCTATGGAGTTGTTAAAAAAAAAAAAAAAAAAAGACATGATTTAGTGCCTAAATAACAACAACAGATAGATTTGGGTAATATAGACATTTAAGAAATATTAATTCTTCCAGCCCATGAAAATGGGATACTTTTACGTTAATTTATGTCTTCTTTGATTTTTAGCAATGTAGTTTTCAGTATAAAGATCTGTCATCTACTTGGTTAAATTTATTCCTGAGTATTTTATTGTTTTTGATGCTTTTGTAAATGGGATCCTTTTTAAAACTTCTTTTTCATGTAATTTATTGTTAGTGTATAGAAATACTACTGATTTTTGTATGTTAATTTTGTATTCCACCTAATGTTATCACTTTACCCAGGAAAAAACTCTCAGATTAGTACTGACCTGAAATAAAAGCTCCTACAGCTTAGTAAAGCTTAAGAATTCTTAAAGCTATGAGAGCAGAAAAGAAACAAATATTTTTAAAAGGATTTAATGTGTATAAAGAGCTTTACTTATGCAATCTCATTTAATCCTTTGTGCAGCCTTTTATTATTGGGTTTACTATCCCTATTTTACTATCAGAGGAACTCAGGTTCAGAGAGGGTAAGCATATTATAAAACACATACAGCTAATAAATAGCAGAAGCAAGGCTCAAAATAGAACTTTTCTTTCTTCAATGTATTCTTAATGCTTTCCAGCAACCTATATTATACTGCAGTGTCATACTGATATTTGTCATGAGAATGGTTTCATATCTTCTCCTTTTAAAATTATCACCAAAGAAGTTGCCTCATATTTTTGTGATCTAGTTGTGACAAAGTTTTTCTCAGTCATCTTTTTCTTGACTGCATAATCTGTGGTTTTCTCCCTCCAGTCCCAGTAGCCCATATCCCCTAGCCTAAAGTAATCCTCTAGGGTGAACTAATGCTAGTCACCCCCATAAATGCTTCCTTTATCCCGTTTCCAGTTCAGTTCAGTTCAGTCGCTCAGTTGTGTCCGACTCTTTGCGACCCCATGGACTGCAGCATGCCAGGCCGCCCTGCCCATCACCAGCTCCAGGAGTTTACCCAAGTGTCAGGGAATGTTTAACAGGAAGACTCCTGTGTGCTCTTTGCTGTCTCTCCATGAGCCCTCTGTTCCTTATCAGTCCCTGGTAGCAGGAGTGAGTGGAGCGGCCAACTGCTCCCAGGACTAAGGTCAGGAGACAGAATGCATGCATAGGATTTCCTTCATTAGCTTTTCCTTATGGTGAAAGTGATTATTTACAACCCTCTTTCTTTTGATATGGATTGTATTCTGGTTTTATGACCTCTATTACTGCGTGTTTCCTTGGTAACTTGTAAAGTCTGGTCTTTTGACCTTTATCTGAAGGAGCTACCTTGTAAAACAGTATATATACTCACACAGAGTTCAATAAAGCACCCTTGTTCCATAAGAACCTGGGTCCCTGTGTCCTTCTTTCTTTCTCTCTCTCTCTTTCTCTCTGTCTCCCTCTGGCTAATTCTCTGCAGTGTGGAAACCTGCTGAGCTCACTTTTCTGCCTAGGCATTCAAGACCTCCTTGAGAGGACACCCCGTGCCTTTGTGAGCGGTACAAGCCCTGTTCTAGGGCTTTATTGGTTCTCTGCATAAACCAGGGAATATTAGCTTCTTCTTTCACTTTCTTATCGTCAACTCCAGACCACCAGGTTCTAGTCCATTAAAGGACCACAATACCCAAGCTCATGTCCATTGAGTCGGTGATGCCATCCTATCATCTCATCCTCTCTTGTCCCCTTCTCCTCCTGCCTTCAATCTTCCCCAGCATCAGGGTCTTTAGAAATGAGTCAGTTCTTCTCATCAGGTGGCCAAAGTATTGGAGTTTCAGCTTCAACATCAGTCCTTCCAATGAACACTCAGGACTGCTCTCCTTTAGGATGGACTGGATGAATCTCCTTGCAGTCCAAGGGACTCTCAAGAGTCTTGTCCAACACCACAGTTCAAAAGCATCAATTCTTCAGTGCTCAGCTTTCTTTATAGTCCAACTTGCACTTCCATACATGACTACTGGAAAAACCATAGCCTTGACTAGATGGACCTTTGTTGGCAAAGTAATGTCTCTGGTTTTTAATATGCTGTCTAGGTTGATCATAATTTTCCTTCCAAAGAGTAACTGTCTTTTAACTTCATGGCTGCAATCACCATTTACTGTGATTTTGGAGTGCAGAAAAATAAAGTCTGACACTGTTTCCCTTTCTATTTCCCATGAAGTTATGGGACTGGATGCCATGAATGTTGAGCTTTAAGCCAACTTTTTCACTCTCCTCTTTCACTTTCATCAAGAGGCTCTTTAGTTCTTCATTTTCTGCCATGGTGGTGTCATCTGCATATCTGAGGTTATTGATATTTCTCCTGGCAATATTGATTGCAGCTTGTGCTTCCTCTAGCCCAGTGTTTCTCGTGATGTACTCTGCATATAAGTTAAATAAGGGTGACAACATGCAGCCTTGACGTACTCCTTTTCCTATTTGGAACCAGTCTGTTGTTCCATGTTCAGTTGTAACTGTTGCTTCCTGACCTGCATACAGATTTCTCAAGAGGCATGTAAGTGGTCTGGTATTCCCATTTCCCTTAGAATTTTCCACAGTTCATTGTGATCCACACAGTCAAAGGCTTTGGCATAGTCAATAAAGCAGAAATAGATGTTTTTTTTTTTTTCTGGAACTCTCTTGCTTTTTGATGATCCAGCAGATGTTGGCAATTTGATCTCTGGTTCCTCTGCCTTTTCTAAAACCAGCATGAACATCTGTAATTTCAAGGTTCATGTACTGCTGAAGCCTGGCTTGGAGAATTTTTAGCATTACTTTACTAGTGTGTGAGATGAGTGAAATTGTGTGGTAGTTTGAGCATTCTTTGGCATTGCCTTTCTTTGGGATTGGAATGAAAACTGACCTTTTCCAGTCCTGTTGCCACTGCTGAGTTTTCCCAATTTGCTGGCATATTGAGTGCAGCACTTTCATAGCATCATCTTTTAAGATTTATCCCCTGTTTACTCCCGATCAAACATGCACTGGAAGAATCTCAGAAAAGTCGTATCATGTTTGTTGCTATTCAGTCACTCAGTCATGTCTGACTTTTTGTGATCCTATGAGCTGCAGGGTGCCAGGCTTCCATGTCCTTCACTCTCTCCTGGAGTTTGCTCAGATTCATGCACATTGAATCAGTGATTCCATCCAAGCATCTCATCCTCTATTGCCCCCTTCTCCTCCTTTTGTCCTCAATCTTTCCATCATCAAGGTCTTTTCTAATTAGTCAGCTCTTTGTGGCAGGTGGCCAAATATTGGAGCTGCAGCTTTAGCTTCCATCTTTCCAATGAATATTCTGGTTTGATTTCTTTTAGGATCAACTGATTTGATTTCCTTGCTGTCCAGGGGACTTTAAAGAGTCTTCTTTAGCACCACTGTTTGAAAGCATCAGTTCTTTGGTGCTCACCCTTCTTTATGGTCCAACTCTTACACCTGTATATGACTACTGGAAAAACCATAGCTTTTCCTCGATGGACCTTTGTCAGCAAAGTTATGTCTCTACTTTTTAATACACTAAGTTTGTCATAGCATTTCTTTCAAAGAGCAATCATCTTGTAATTTTGTGGCTGAAGTCACTGTCTGCAGTGATTTTGGAGCCCAAGAAAATAAAGTCTGCCACTGTTTATGTTTTTCCCCATCTGTTTGCAGTGAAGTGATGGGACCAAATGTGATGATCTTAGTTTTTTGAATGTTGAATTTTAAAATTTAAATATAATGACATAATAAATTTGATCGAATTTAAATTAGATTTCAAAAATTATTTTGATTTTTTTCTATCTTTGCTATCCACCACACATACCACTAAAGGAGATTTCTCTTCACCTGCTGGGAATAGGGTGCCTACAAATATTCTTCTCTTTATATATCTCTTCTTCTGCTATAATAGAGAAATTCCCCTCCTATCAAAGAGCAGTGCTTCCATCTATATTCTGGATTCCATCCTTTCATACCATCCTGGTGTCCTTAATTTACCATCTCTCTTTCTCTTGCAGTTGAGATTTAAAAAAAAAACAACCAACTGGAGCTGCCTCATCAATTTGTAAATATTATCTAGTGCTCCCTTATTATAATACTGTAGCTATATATTTATTTCTTTGTTGTATTACTCCTTTCTTATAGACTATAAGCTGCATGTGGAAAATGAGTATTTGTATTTTATTTTCCAAGGTATCAAGCACAGAACTAGACACATAGTAGGTTTTCAATAAATATTTGTTATTTGAATAGTAGTCAGTCCCTAAATCCTATGTTGAAGAGTAATGGGGATAATGTAATTGTGATGTGTACCATTTGTTGACTCTTGGTGATCATCTGTCTCATTGATTTTACTTAAATTATAGAATGGACTTTAGAATATTTTTTAGCTTCACAGCAAACTGGGCAGAAAGTACAAAATTCCTGTATCACCCATCTCTATACATGCAAATTCTTTCCTACCATTAACATCCCATACCAGTTTACCAGTGTGGCACATTTGGTATAATGAATGAAACACCAATGACAAATCACTATTGAGGAAAGTTCATGGTTAACATTACAGTTTACTTTTTGTGTCATATTTTCTATGAGTTTTGACAAATGTGTGATGACAGATGTATCATGATGACCTTTATAGTGCATAACAGAATTGTCTCACTGCCCTAAATATTCTCTGTGCTCCGCCTATTTCTCCCTCTTTCCCCACAAACCCTTGGCAACCAGTAGTCTTTTTACTGTCTTCATAGTTTTGCCTTTTCATGTGCTTGAATTTATATAGTATTTAGCTTCTTGAAACTGGCTTCTTTGACTTAGCAATATGTGTTTATTGTTGCTCTATGTTTTTGTGGCTTGGTAGTTTATTTATTTTCAGCACTGAGTAATATTTAATTGTCTGGGTATATCACAGTTATTTATCCATTTACCTATTGAAGGACATTTTGGTTGCTTCCAAATTCTGGCAGTTATGAAGAAAGCTGCCAGAAACATTCTTGTGCGGATTTTTGCATGTACATCAATTTTCAATCTGTTGGAATGAAGGTCGGGGAGTGCATTTGATGGTCTGTATGCTTAATTTTGTAAGAAACTGCCAAACTGTCTTCCAAAGTGGCTGTACCATTTTATATTTCCACCACCTGTGAATGAGAACTCCTTTTGCTCCACTTCCTTGCCAGCATTTGGGTGTTGTCAGTGTTTTAAAATTTGGTTATTTTAATAGATGTGTAGTGATATCTCATTTTAATTTGCAAGTCCATAGTATACTTGCCTGGAGAACCCCAGAGATGGCAGAGCCTGGTGGGCTGCCGTCTGTGGGGTCACACAGAGTCGGATATGACTGAAGTGACTTAGCAGTAGCAGTAATGACATATGATGGACCTCTCAAGTGGTGTTAGTGGTAAAGAACCTGCCTGCCAGTGTAGGAGACATAGGAGATGTGTGTTTGATACCTGGGTTGGGAAGATCCCCTAGAGGAGGGCATGGCGACACACTCCAGTATTTTTACCTGAAAAATTACATGAGCAGAAGAGCCTGGTGGGCTGCAGTCCATAGGGTCACAAAGAGTTGGACATGACTGAAGCTACTTAACACACAAAAATGACATATGACATTGAACATCTTTGCATTTGCTTAGTCGTGTCCAACTCTTTGTGATCATGCGCTATAGCCCACTAGGCTTCTCTGTCTATGGGGTTTTCCAGACAAGAGTACTGGAGCGGATTGTCATTTCCTTCTCCAGGGGGTCTTCCTGACCCAGGGGTTGAACCCAGGTCTCCTGCATTGCAGGCAGACGCTTTACCCTCTGAGCCACCAGGGAAGCCCATATCTTCTTTGGTGAGGTGTTTGTTCCAATCTTTTGTCCATATTTTAATCAGGTTGTTTGCTTTTTTTAACCATTAAAATTTAAGATTTCTTTGTGTATTTTGGATAATACTCCTTTATCAAATATTTCTTTTGCAAATAGTTTCCTTCAGTGGCCTTTCTTCTGATTCTCTTGATTCTTTTACTCTTTAACCTTCTTTTTCAAAACTTTTTGGCACCTGCTCTTTTCCTGGAATGGAGAAAAATTGTCTCAGTAATTCACACTAAGATCTAAGTGCCTCAATGTTATTTATTTCTCTAAGAGAACTGGAGAGAAATGGCAAGGCTTAACATTAGGAAATAAACCTCTGGTGATGGAATTTAAGGGCTTGTGATAGTGAAATGAGGTATTTTGGGGAAGAGGTTTTTTTTTTCATTATCATTCTCGCCAATTGTTATTGCCTATAGAGTACAGATACAACCATGGATGTGTTTATTCACAGAATTCCAATATACTACCACTACTGAAAACTTGAGATATTTTAAAGCCAAATAAAAAGATATATAACTTCTCATAACTGGTAGTAATCTTGAAGAAGTCATCTTTATTCTTTTTTAAACTTTTAATTTTGTATTGGAATAAAGAATAGCTCAAATGGTAAAGAATCTGCCTGTGATGCAGGAGACCAGGGTTTGATCCCTGGGTTGGGAAGAACCTGTGGGGAAAGGAATGGCAATCCACTCCAGTATTCTTGCCTGGAGAATTCCATGGACAGAGAATCCTGGCGGGCTAAGGTCCGTGGCATCACAAAGAGGCGGGCACGAGCAACTGAAACACATGCAAAGCTGATTAACAATGTTGTGATAGTTTCAGGTGGACAACAGAGGGATCAGCCATATATATACGTGCATCTCTTCTCCCCCAAATCCCTCCCATCCAGGATTTCACATAACACTGAGCTGAGTTCCCAGGGCTATATGAGTGCATGCTAAGTCCTTTTATTGGTGTCTGACTCTTTGTGACTCTATAGACTGTAGCCTGGCCAGGCTCCTCTGTCCATGGATTCTCCAGGCAAGAATACCAGAGTGGGTTGACATGCCCTCCTCCAGGGGATCTTCCTTATGCAAGGATCGAACCCGTGTCTCCTGTGTCTACTGCATTGCAGGTAGATTCTTTATGGCTGAGCCACCAGGGAAGCCCTCCCCGTGCTATACAATAGGTCTTTGTTGTTGTCTATTTTAAATATTGTAGTGTATACATGTCCATCCCAAACTCTGTAATTATCCCTTCCCCTCCCCTTCACCCCAGCAATCATAAGTTTGTTTTCCAAGTCTGTGCATCTGTTTCTGCTTTGTGTCCTTACCTGGAGAATCCCAGGGACAGGGGAGCCTGGTGGCCTGCCATCTATGGGGTCGCACAGAGTCGGACATGACTGCAGTGACTTAGCAGCAGCTGTTTGTATCATGTCTTTCTAGATTACACATGAGATATGTCACATGATGTTTCTGCTTCTCTGACTTACTTCACTCAGTATAACAATCTCTGGGTCCATCTATGTTGCTGCAAATTACATTTTTTCATTCTTCTAATTGGCTAATACTCCATTGTAATGTGTACCACATCTTTTATATCATTCCTCTATCTATGGCCATTTAAGTTGCTCCCGTGTCTTTATAGTGCTGCAGTGAACACTGGGTACATGTTTCCTTTTGGCCATGTTTTTCTCCAGATATATGCCCAGGACTGGGATTGCAGGGCCATCTGATAGCTCTATTTTTAGTGTTTCAAGGAACCTCCATATTGTTCTCCATAGGGACTATACCAATTTACATTCTCACCAAGAGTGTAGGAGGGTTTCCTTCTCTCCACACCCTCTCCAGCATTTGTTGTTTGTTGATTTTTGATGGTAGTCATTTTGATTGGTGTGAGGGGGTACCTCATTGTGGTTTTGGTTTGCATTTCTCTAATAACTAGTGATTTTGAACACCTTTTCATGTGCCTCTTAGCCATCTGCATGTCTCCTTGAGAGGCATGTCTATTTAGGTCTTCTGTGCATTTTTGGATTGATTGAGTTGTTTGTTCTGTTGATGTTGAGCTTCATGAGCTGTTTGTAGATTTTGGAGGCTAATCTCTTGTTGGCCACACCATTTTCAAATATTTTCTCCCAATCTGTGGGTTGTCTTTTCATTTTGTTTATTGTTTTTATTGTTTTCTTTGCTGTGCAAAAGCTTTTAAGTAGGTCACATTTGTTTATTTTTGTTTTTATTTCCATTTTCTGGGAGATGGCTCGAAAATATTATTGCTGTGATTTATGTCAGAGAGTCTTCTGCCTATGTTTTCCTCTAGGAATTTTATCATGTCTGGTCTCACATTTAGGTCTTTAATATACTTCAAGCTTATTTTTCTGTAGAAGAGCTTGTCTTTAAATCTTAGATTCCTAAATGTAACTATATTCCAGAGGAAATTAAGTAACTCCATGGTTGAGAGAGATTGTATCTGTCAATTTTTTTTTTCTTGCAAGTGAAACTCAAATCAAATTGGCTTAGGAAAAAAGGAAGTTTGTTGGCTCATGTGACTGTAAAGGACAAAGGAAGATTTGGCTCTACATGATGCCACTTTATCACTCATCTCTGCTTCTTCTGTTTATTGATTTTATTATTAGATAAGATCTCCCCAAATGGTGGGAAATATAGCTACTGCAAACCCAAGCTTATATCCTTACAGATCACAGTCCACAGGAGAGACTCCAAAGCTCTTTCTTACTGTATATATAGTAAACATCACTGAAAAGGATGATTAGAACTCTTGGCTAATGTCCCCAGTTGCTGTGCCAAGGAGATGAAGAACTTGGTCAGTTAGGAGTCCTATGCTCACCTCTATGGTCTGGGTTGCATCAAGTTCAACTCTGCCTAAATGACAAGAAATGGATTCCCCCAGATAGTAGGGGTTTTGTTGCTATGAAAAAATGTAAGGCGCTTCAGACAGCGAAAACAACAGATGTTCAATTTATATGTTCCTTATCTTTACTGTACATTACTCATTTCTTTTCTTATCTCCATGGTGATAATCAGAAACAGGTGAGCAATAGAACAGAACAGTTTGGATGACTCACTGGTTTGATGCTATAAGGTATGTTTCTCACTGAAGCTAAATACATATTTATCACTTTTATATCTAGAAGGTTGAAAAACAACAAAGAATGAAGAAAGCATTAGTTTACATGTTAAATGGCTATTTTAGGCATATAGTATAACTATTCTATAATTCAGTTTTTAAAAGTAGAACAGGGAGATAAGAAATAGTAATTGTTTTTAATATAGTTGTGATAATTCTTATGAGATTAGTTCTTTCTGCCTCATGGTAGCCAGGCAACAGGATTTGCCACAGAATGAACTGTGAAGACTAAATTTTTATTAAATCTTTAAATCTTACTTTTTCCATAATTAATATTTTAATCTCATCCAAATGATTTTTAATCTAATTCCTCAAACTTGAACTAAATTTCAAGAAAAAATTATGAAATATATTTTATTAAATTTTATTTCATTATTTATAAATTTTCAGACAAATTTCACCTATTCTATTTTTGAACTATTTTTCTTTTTTGAAAATTTGAGGAAATAATTTCTTATATACTGATTCAATATAGCACTAAGACTAAACAATTTTGGAGTCAAGAATTCTGGTTTTTGATATTATTTTGTCAGTTCCTAGTTTTGTGACCTTGGGTAGATTAACCTCTGTAATCCCCAGTTTTACTTAAAATGGAAATAATGAATACCAACCTAAAAGACTATTGGAAAGATTCAGTGCTATAATGCCTGTGAACTGCTTGGCAACAACCTTGGTACACAGTGAGTGTTTAGTCAATGTTAATTTTTATTAGCTATGTTAACAGATGCAGAAAATTCTGACTTCTATAATTAATGTTACCTCCCTGCATAAAGGGATACAGCCTGGAGTCTAGAGCTGTCCTTTAGGGATTTAGATTCCAAGGTGAAGGGAATATTTAACATTCAACTCTTCTTTGGAATGCAAAGTGTGGGATCAGTGAATAATATTACTTAGATGTTCCAAAAGTCATTCATGGATATAATTCAGAATCATTTTACACTAAGGTTGAGTAAATGTATGCTTTAGAATAAAATTATGTGCAATTTTGATATGTTGCTGTGGAATCCATTATAGATTTATCTTTCTTCAATAGTTTTAACTTATTCTATTTCCTTTTTATATGTGACTTAGTTTATATTTTTATACCATCTGATCATGGAAAGAATATATCAATTCTTGTTTTAGTCTATAACTTTGATTGTTCAATGGAGAGATTCTGTCCATTAATTTGTTGATGCATATATGATCAGAAACATATTAATTTAGAAATTTTTGTAATCCATTTTGTTTTGTTGACCCTTAACTTTGTATCACAGTCTAAGACAATTAATAGTGTAACTAGTATTGAAACGTGTATACTTATTTTGACTAAGAGAGTATATTGTTTTTAGATATTTCAGGGCATATATATTTTATCCAAATGAGTATATAATTTATAAGTGTAATTCATATTATCTTCAAAAATACAAACATATATTAAGTACATTTTGTGTATAATTAATTGAGTAGCACCTTGTGATACTAAGAACTAAAGAACAAAATATTTGATTTTGAGTAACATAATGGGAAATGGCCTCTAATATTTTTACATTTTAAAAGCAGGTTATACATTGGTAGAGTTTAATGACCCTTGATAAAAATAAAACTCATAGTATTAAGGAACAATTCAACGATGATGAGGCTGTGAGGGACCAAACTTCTGTTTTAAAGAAGATGATTTTCCTAAGGTCTACCCTGAATCTAAACTTTTAAGCGGTCTTCCCACCATATGATATCTTTTGTCTGGGACTTATTCTCCACTTGAGCTTTGCTGGAAACAAACAATTTAAAATCTAATAAATGCAAGAACATTGACACTTTATATTTTGAATTTCTTTCAAATTTGAATACATTATAAATTTACTCTCCGGATTTTTAGCTGATTTGGATCAGTCTTCTGCATGATTAGTCTGAATATGTAAAATTTTATAATACAGATTAAATTTTTCAGGTAGCTTTGTGGGAAGTAATTATATATCTTCTCTTTGAAAATATGAGCTGTAATATCAAGACATGAAATCTGACATTTATCAATAACTGCTTCTGACATAGTTTTCATCATTGGTTTTCCTTCTTCTCTTCCACTTGCTCTAGTTGTACTTTCTTCATTACAGAGGCACAGAAGATAAATATTCTGCTTATCTCTTATAACACGTTATGAACAATGGTGCTGCTAAAAATGAGCATAGAATCTAGATAAAAGTATGCTTAAATTGATAACCAATTCTTGACTTGAAATTAGAAATCCTACCTTAAATAAAAGGTTTGAGTCTTCCTTCTGATGTTATAGAGGGTAATTCTCTATTTTTCTTGGGAAAATTTAACTAAGTAACTTATATGGAGCTATAATTGACAGATAACTGTGAAAGTTTAAGGTGCACAGTGTGGTGAACTGCAATATGTTTAACACAGCAGCATTAGCTAATACCTCTATCATGTTACATAATTTCTTTTTTGAGATGGGAAAAATTAAGATTTGGTCTCAGCAACTTTGAAATTTACAATACAGTTTTGTCTATAATTATTATGCAGTACAGGACTTCTTTATCTACTAGTTGTAAGTTTGTACCCTTAAACAATACCTCCCCAATTCGCCCATTACTCAGCCCCTAGAGTGTGATATATATACACAATAGAATATTATTCAGTAGTAAGAGAAAAGGAAATCTGATCATTTGCAACAAAATGGATGAACTCTGAGAGCATTATGCTGAGTGAGATAAGTCGCATAGAGAAGGATACATACTTGTATGGTGGTGGTGGTGAAGTCAGTAAGTCTTGCCCAGTTCTTGCAAACCCCATGGACTGTAGCCCACCACGCTCCTCTGTGCATGGGATTTCCCAAGCAAAAATACTGGAGTGGGTTGACATTTTCTTCTCCAGGATCTTCCTGAGCCAGGGATTGAACCTGTGTCTCTGGCATTGCAGGTAGATTCTTTACTCCTGAGCCATCAGGGAAGCCCATAAATACTGTATAATATTACTTATATGTGGAATCTAAAAGAGCCTTGCTTGTAAAAACAGAGACTAGAATGATAGCAATTCTCTTCTTTATATTCTTCCCCACAAAAGTTTTCTTGATGTTGCAGAATGCTACAAGGAAATGCTGTTGACTTGACCCAGTTTGGCATTTCTGTGATCCAGAATTCTTTACGGGATAGAATTCTCACTTACAAAACCACAAACAAATAAACACACACCATTTAACCATAATGGGTATTACCAGTTAAACTACTATAGAATTGTTAATTTCTCTTCTTTGATGAAATATTTGCAAAATTTTCACTTATGTGATTTAGTCATGCTGTCATATTATGTGAAGGCCTTCTGAAGGATTCCCAAGCCTTTGTTGCCCCACAACCATTTTTGCGATTGTGTTCACCTATGGCTGATTCGTGTCAATGTATGGCAAAACAAATACAGTTTGTAATTAAAAAAATAAATAAATTTAATTAAAAAAATAAAAATTTTTAAAATTCTAAAGTTAATACCTTTTATTTGTAAAAAAATTGAAAAGCTCTAAATTATATAAAGCAAATGTTTTATTTTTCTAGATCCTTTCTTTCTCCCACTCTCATTTTCTAAGTTATTTGAATAGTCTGCTTCATATCATCTTAGCATTATGTTTCTCTTTATGTGTATCCACACAAATGCATACTAAATTTTAGGAACAAAATCATATCCTTTTGCCACTGTTCTTTCTCTTAATGTATTAATAAACGACAACATTGTAAAATCCTTTTATTTCATTTGATATATATATATTTACCTACTAAGGGTTGTGCACAATTGTTCTGAATGCATATACCATACTTTATTAATCAGTTGTCAGTTTCCTGCCATTGACTGTCTTCAAGTTTTCCAGTGACTGGTAGAGAATGTACACCTTAAGTTTGGATAGTTATTACCTGAGGTGTTTTTTTTTTTTTTAAATCAATTTAGAGTTTCCTCTAACACTGTAGGGAATTCCCATTTTTAATGTTTTTGCTAACACTTACATATTGTCAATATTTTTCACATTTGCCCATCTGAGGATCTCCTTGTTATTCTTAATGAAGAGTGAAATTTAGCATCTTTCCAAATGTTGATTGGCCATTTGAATTTTTTTTTTCTTATTTTAGCTTTTTGGTAATAGTGCCTTTTCAATTTCCACTGCAATTACCCTAATATAGGCTAGGCCTTTAAAACCATTTATTTCTTCTTTTCTTCTTCTTTTAAAGCCATAGCATTTCTTCTTTTCTCAAATCCTTCCAACCTTTCCAAAGGGAAATATCTTACATTACTCTGTTCAGAACTTATCTATTTATGATTCGGTTCTGATCTAACTCAACATCTTACCTCTATTAGAGGCTTCAAACTTATTGAAAGGCTAACATTGGCTGATTTTTTATTTATACTCTGTCCTGTGGTACTCTCAGTATGGTGTCTTGAACATAATAGTGCTCAAAATTATTTCAAAGAGGGCCAATAATGGAATTATTATTTCAAACTACTAACTAGTTATTTGGACTATCTGATAACCATAAGTGGATATTGGGGAATATATTTGACTCTTTATGCCACATGGCAAAGGAAAACATCCTGTGGGCATGGGGACAGTAGAAACTTTATACAAATTTGACAGCCATATGTGTAAGTACTAAATGATTGCCACTGTGTGAAATTTCTAGGATAGTTGTAAGACTACTGTTATTAAAGAATTTTATTTCTGTCAAAAGTTTTGAAAGAAGATAGAGTTTGTTTTAAGCAATTGCCTATGTTTTTAATGTATGTGTCTACAGAGTTTATAAGAGACAAATCTGGTTCTGTGATTCTATAGGGATCAATTTCATAGACTAATGATAAACTGGGAGTGTATACTTTAGTGCTATTGGGGATTTTCAATGAGTGACATTCAGTTCTTTGTGTTTTGAAGTTTGTGTAAGAATTCATTTTCTTCAGACTTGCTTTCTTAGTGAATCTCTATTCATTTGTGTTAGCAAAAATTCATTTGCTATGCAATGTCTCTCCTAGTTATAATTTGCAGTAAGCAATTACCTGTTTGGATTTTGTTATTCTCACCATTTAGAAGGATGTATGCCTTCTTGAGGGAAATTAAGATGTTTTTCATTAAAAGTGGAAACACTGCATACAGAATGGTAGTTACGTGCTCAGAGTAAAGATTTAAAATTTTTACACAAATTCTCAAATCCCTCTAGAACTAAGAGTGACATACACAGCAGGGATGTATGTGCAGGGGAATATCTGCTGCATCTCTGGTTAGATTGCCATATTATAAAGGCCCATAGTATGTCTTGTGAGTGGTTGTTTTCTAGAAATATATTAAACAGTTTAATCATCTTCTAGTGGAAAGAGAACAGATATTAGCCCTGGGAAGAGGAGGTTCACCTTCCAACTCTGGATTGTCTGGGTGATCCTTTATAGCTACTTCACCACAAAATTCTTGTAAGTATAGTATTATGGTATTAACCAAAATTTGAAACATGATGCTGTGCTATTCAGAGAAGGCAATGGCACCCCACTCCAGTACTCTTGCCTGGAAAATCCCATGGATGGAGGAGCTTGGTGGGATGTAGTCCATGCGGTCGCTAAGAGTCGGACACAACTAAGCGACTTCACTTTCACTTTTCACTTTCGTGCAATGGAGAAGGAAATGGCATCCCACTCCAGTGTTCTTGTCTGGAGAATCCCAGGGATGGGGGAGCCTGGTGGGCTGCCGTCTATGGGGCTGCACAAAGTCGGACATGACTGAAGCGACTTAGCAGCAGCAGCAGCAGCAGCTGTGCTATTATTATTATGGATTAAAAAAAAAACTTTTTGCACTGATTTAAGCTTTTTCTCCCTTAAGATACTCTTAAAAAAAAGTAACCTCAATCTTTCAATATTTTGCTAACCATCACCTAAGTATCAAAGTTAAAAAAGAGATACTCATTAATTACTCATTCATAGTTGAGCCCCTTGGGCTACCTGATTCTTTTTTCTTTGAGGACATTTTCAATTTTACTTTAAAAGTTTTAAAGTATATAAATACACAATTTCTCCAACAAACCCAGAAAGTTTAAATAAGTTTGTCTTTCTGCAATGAAATAAAGATATCTAGGGAAGGTGATATATTCCCTTTATTCAGTCAATATATGTTAGAATATCCCAGAGAAACAGTTGCTTCAGCCCTCTTCTCTCTCAGAGGCTGGGAAACTCCTTCATGTAGCCAAACTGAAAAAGGTCACAGGTTATTAACCTGGGCACAGGGGCTGGGCGCAGGGTGCATTGGATGATCACCTACCACCACTTCTTTCTGTTTAGTTTTTGGGCTTGTTATAGAATTAGATTTACCATTACTTCATGGCAAATAGATAGGGAAAAAAATGGAAGCACTAACAGATTTTATTTTCTTGGGCTCCAAAATCACTGCAGATGGTGACTACAGCCATGAAATTAAAAGACACTTGCTCTTTGGAAGGGAACCTATGACAAGCCTAGACAGCATATTATAAAGTAAAGACACCACTTTTCCGACAAAGGCTGTATAGTCAAAGCTATGGTTTTTTCAGTAGTCATTTATGGAAGTCAGAGTTGGACCCTAAAGAAGGCTGAGCACTGAAGAATCAATGCCTTCAAACTGCGGTGCCCCTTGGACTGCAAGGAGATAAAACCAGTCAATCCTAAAGGAAATCAATCCTGAATATTCATTGGAAGTACTGCTGCTAAAGATGAAGCTCCAGTACTTTGGTCACCTGATGCAAAGAGCTGGCTCATTGGAAAATACCCTGGAGATGGGAAAGAGTGAGGGCAGGAGGAGAACTGGGTAACAGAGGATGAAATGGTTAGACGGCATCACCAACTCGATGGACATGAGTTTGAGCAAGCTCTGGGAGATGGTGAAGGACAGGGAAGCCTGGGGTGCTGCAGTCCATGGGGTCACAAAGAGTCAGACATGACTTGACATGACAACAACAGCAAGAAGAATTAGATAATTTGTTTTTTTTTTTTCCTACACCTGGATTTAGGCTTCCCTATGGCTAAAAATACTCCTTGTTCTCAGGAGCTTTCTCTGAAGGAGATCATGAGGCTTCACCAACTCTGGAGGGAAGATGGTGCAATGAATTGAGTCCAGACTAGTGGTATTTCATCTAGAATAGTATATAAGCCTGAGCAATCTACACTTTGATAAAGTCCTATATATATGTGTGTGTGTATATATATATGTGTGTGTGTATGTGTGTGTGTGTGTGTATATATATATATGCTTTGAGAAGGAAATACTATGCTATGCTTTGAGAAAGAAAATATTGTCCTGTCTCCTCTGGACGTTGGAGTTCAGGCCACATCTTAAGGATAGAGTTTTAACTTTCTCTAAATAATTGCTGTGTATCAAGCAAATCTGATCTGGAGTGAGTGTAGACCTTTTCTTTTCTCTGGGGTGAAAAGAGAATTGGGGCTTGAGGTGGAATGAGTGAGTATTGTGAATTGTATGGGTTATTCTGATCACTCACCTCCACCAGGAGGAATCCTGAATTATATTGATTCAGTTCAGTTCAGTCCTTTGCGACCCCATGGAATGCAGCATGCCAGGCTTCCCTGTCCTTCACCATCTCCCAGAGCTTGCTCAAACTCATGTCTATTGAGTCAGTGATGCCATCCAACCATCTCATCCTGTCATCCCATTCCCCTCCTGCCTTCAATCTTTTCCATTATCAGGGTCTTTTCAAATGAGTCAGTTCTTCTCATCAAGTGGCCAAAGTATTCGGGTTTCAGCTTCAATATCAGTCCTTCCAATGAACATTCAGGACTGATTTCCTTTAGGATGGACTGGTTGGATCTCCTTGCAGTCCAAGAGACTTTCAAAAGTCTTCTCCAACACCACAGTTTAAAAGCATTAATTCTTCATCACTCCATCTTCTTTATGGTACAACTCTCATATCAATACATAACTACCAGAAAAACCATAGATTTGATTATATCAGATCTTTGTTGGCAAAGTAATGTCTCTGCTTTATAATACACCGTCTAGGTCGGTCATAGCTTTTCTTCCAAAGAGCAAGCATTTTAATTTCATGGCTGCAGTCACCATCTGCAGTGATTTTGGAGCCCAAGAAAATAAAGTCTGTCACTGTTAACACTGTTTCCCCATCTGTTTACCATGAACTGATGGGACTGGATGCCATGATCTTCATTTTTTTTTGCCTAAGAAATCATCCCATTTTATTTTTTATATATAAATTTATTTATTTTAATTGGAGGTTAATTACTTTACAATCATTTTTTAAGTGTTGAGTATTAAGCCAGTTTTTTTGCTCTCCTCTTTCACTTTCACCAAGAGTCTCTAGTTCCTCTTCACTTTCTGTCATAACAGTGGTGTCATATCTCCATATCTGAGGTTATGGATATTTCTCCCAGCAATCTTGATTCCAGCTTGTGCTTCATCCAGTCTGACATTTCGCATGACTCTGCATATAATTTAAATAAACAGGGTAACAATATATAGCCTTGATGTACTCCTTTCCCACTTTTGAATCAGTCCATTGTTCCATGTCTGGTTCTAACTATTGCTTCTTGACCTGAATACAGGTTTCTGAGGAGGCAGGTAAGGTGGTCTGGTATTCCCATCTCTTGAAGAATTTTCCGCAGTTTGTTGTGATCCACACAGTCAAAGCATTTAGTGTAGTCAAGAAAGCAGAAGTAGATATTTTTCTGGAATTCTCTTGCTTTTTCTCTGATCCAGCAGATGTTGGCAGTTTGATCTCTGGTTGTTATGCCTTTTCTAAAACCAGCTTATGCATCTGGAAGTTCTCAATTCACATACTGTTAAAGCCTAGCTTGAAGGATTTTGAACATTACCTTGCTAGCATGTGAAATGAGTGCGATTGTGTGGTAGTTTGAACATTTTTGGCATTGCCCTTCTTTGGGATTGGAAGGAAAACTGACCTTTTTCAATCCTGTGGCCAATGCTGAGTTTTCCAAATTTGCTGGCATATTGAGTACAGCACTTTCACAGGCTCATCTTTTACAATTTGAAATAGCTCAGCTGGAATTCTATCACCTCCACTAGCTTTGTTGTTAGAAATGCTTCCTAAGGCCCACTTGACTTCACACTGCAGGATGTCTGGCTCTGTGTAATCCATGATGATCACACCATCGTGGTTATTCAGGTCATTAAGATTTCTTGTGTATAGTTCTTCTGTGTATTTTTGCCCTCTCTTCTTAATATCTTCTGCTTCTGTTAGGTCCATACCATTTCTGTCCCTTGTTTTATCCATGTTTGCATGAAATGTTCCCTTGGTATCTCTAATTTGCTTGAAGAGATCTCTAGTCTTTCCCATTCTATTGTTCTACTCTATTTCTTTGCATTGTTCACTAAGGAAAGCTTTCTTATCTCTCCATGTTATTCATTGGAACGCTGCAATCAAGTGGGTATATCTTTCCTTTTCTCTGTTGCCTTTTGTTTTTATATTTGCAAGGCCTTTTCAGACAACCATTTCGTCTTTGCATTTCTTTTTCTTGGGATGGTTTTGATCACCACCTCCTGTACAGTGCTATGAATCTCCATCCATAGTTCTTAAGGCACTCTGTCTATCAGATCTAATCCCTTGAATCTATTTGTCACCTCCACTGTGTAATCATAAGGGGTTTGATTTAGGTCATACCTGAATGGCCTCATGACTTTCCCTACTTGTTTAAGTCTGAATTTTGCAATAAGGAACTCATGATCTAAGCCACAGTCAGCTCCTGGTCTTGTTTTTGCTGACAGGATAGAGCTTCTCCATCTTTGGAGAACTTTGTAGGAAGGGAATTGAATAGTAAGTGAAAAGTGCCAGTGGCAGTAATGAACACCAAGTATGTGAAAGACTGAAAGAAGGCCCAGGTGGCTGAAATGGAAAGAGAGGCTGGTATGGGTTGAGGGTAGTAAGGCACATAGTAGCTATACCATGGAAAACTTTAAGCCCTTATAGGCTGTTTTTTTAAGCTTTTATTTTGTGTTGGGGTATAGCCAGTTAACAAACAATGATGTGAGAGTTTCAGGTGAACAGAGAAGGGACCCAGTCATACATACACATGTATCCATTTTCCTCCTTACTTCCCTCCCATCCAGGCTGCCACCCAACATAGAACACAGTTCCATTGGCTATACAGTAATTCCTTGTTGGCTATTCATCTTAAACATAGTAGTATATATATATCCACCCCAAACTCCCCCAGCTATCCCTTCCCCTACCCCCGGCAGCCATAAGTTTGTTGTCCAAATCTGAGTCTCTTTCTGCTTTGTAAGTAAGTTCATTTGTATCATTTATTTTTAGATTCCACATATAAGGGATGTCATGTGATATTCTCCTTCTCTTTCTGACTTCTTTCAGTATGATCATTTCTAGGTCCATCCATGTTGGGCAAATGGCATTATTTCATTCATTTAATGATTGAGTAATATTCCATTGTTTATATGTACCACATCTTTTTATTCATTCCTCTGCTGATAGACATTTAGTCTGCTTCCACTTCTTAGCTATTGTAAATAGTCCTACAATGAACATTCAGGTGCATGTATCCTTTAGTCTCATGTTTTTCTCTAGATAGATGCCCAGAATTGGGATTTGAGCTTACAGGCTTCTTAATGAGTTTTATGCTTGTACTTAGAGTAATGGCAAGTCATAAGTTTTAAGAGAGATGAAGATGATCAGGTTTGGATGTTGAAAAGATTATTCTGCAGATTTCTATAGATTTTGCACTTGAGCCAATTGTATTAGGAGAGAGGAGACGCCTTCATGTCAATTATATTGTAGCATAGACCCACTTTTAGCCCTCAGACCAGCAGTTGAATTGTGGAGGAAGTAAGGGTTTGTTTAAGAGACATAGACCTTCCTGAACGAGGACTCTGATAGAAGCACAGACATCTGCAGAATAAAAGTTCACATAAGTTATCATATGGCTGTTAAAAGCAGTGTGACTTTATTTAGCAATCACAGGCAAGTAAACTGGGGAGTTATAGGTATAAATATGTACCTATATATAAAAACTTGGTTGAGATCATACTGAATGACAATGAAATATTCAGTAAATCACTCCCTTTTATTAATTAATAATTAATAAACTTTTCAACTTCATTAAACATTTATATACATTTTTACTTGTTTCATACAATTCCATGGATTTAGTATAATTTATGGCTTGCCAGTGGGCATTTGTATTATTTCTAAGTTTTTATTGTTATAAAAACTTTACAAAATTGTTATGTTGTACTTGAACACAGTTATATTGTTGCATATATGCTGGAGATGTTCTTGAAATCAATGATTCTGGCAATGGGAGAAGGGGAATCCTGAGAATATGTGTTTTCTATATAATGGCATGTTTTCACCTTGTTTTTCTTACCCATTTGATCTCTTATCTGTATTGCAAAAGGTCTTGCCAACAGTGAATAGTAATATTCTTTTCTTTTTTGCCTATTTGATAAGTACAATTTGGATCTCATTTTAATTAGCATGCCATGAAATAAAAAAAAGTAAAATCTGGAAGAAACCCTACAGAGTGTCTAATTTAACCAACTCATTTGACAAAGCTCTCAGAGGCTATATGTTGGCTTGTGCCTAAGACCTCACAGCTAGTGAGTTGCAGAACAGGCATTATGATTTTGTCCTCCTGGACCTCAACCCAGGGCTCTTTCCACTAAAATGAGCTCAGCAGGGGTCCTTGTCACATTGCTCTTTCTGGAGGCATTGATGTGAAAAACTATGGGGAGAGAGTTGGTTTTTGTCCAGTGAAAAGCTATTAGCAGCTGATTGTAACCTACAGAAGAAATTAGTAGGCCCAGGTTCCTAGGGATGCTTCTGCCCAAGGGAAAGAATGTGAGGAGGCCATAACCTCCAGGAGGTCTGGTTTTCCTTGCACCAGAACCTTTTCAGGAGAGGACACTGAGCTAAGGAAAACTTAACTTGGATAAAATTGTGCTCTGGCCAACCTCAGCATGAATCTTACTGGGGTTAGCCTTTCTTGCCTCTGGGTCTTCAAGTGCAGACAGAAGATTCTTAACCTTTTTCTGGGAAGAAGGATTAACAGTGGCTATCAAATCCCTTATGATTATACAGTGAAAGTGAGAAATAGATTTAAGGGCCTAGATCTGATAGACAGAGTGCCAGATGAACGATGGAATGAGGTTCATGACATTGTACAGGAGACAGAGATCAAAACCATCCGCATGGAAAAGAAATGCAAAAAAGCAAAATGGCTGTCTAGGGAGGCCTTACAAATAGCTATGAAAAGAAGAGAGGCGAAAGCAAAGGAGAAAATGAAAGATATAAGCATCTGAATGCAGAGTTCCAGAGAATAGCAAGAAGAGATAAGAAAGCCTTCTTCAGAGATCAATGCAAAGAAATAGAGGAAAAGAACAGAATGGGAAAGACTAGAGATCTCTTTAAGAAAATTAGAGATACCAAGGGAACATTTCATGCAAAGATGGGCTTGATAAAGGACAGAAATGGTCTGGACCTAACAGAAGCAGAAGATATTAACAAGAGGTGGCAAGAATACACAGAAGAACTGTACAAAAAAGATCTTCATGACCCAGATAATCATGATGGTGTGATCACTAATCTAGAGCCAGACATCTTGGAATGTGAAGTCAAGTGGGCCTTAGAAAGCATCACTACGAGCAAAGCTACTGGAGGTGATGGCATTCCAGTTGAGCTGTTTCAAATCCTGAAAGATGATGCTGTGAAAGTGCTGCACTCAATATGCCAGCAAATTTGGAAAACTCAGCAGTGGCTACAGGACTGGAAAGGTCAGTTTTCATTCTAGTCCCAAAGAAAGGCAATGCCGAAGAATGCTCAAACTACTGCACAACTGCACTCATCTCACATGCTAGTAAAATAATGCTCAAAATTCTCCAAGCCAGGCTTCAGGAATATGTGAACCGTGAACTTCCTGATGTTTAAGCTGGTTTTAGAAAAGGCAGAGGAACCAGAGATCCAATTGCCAACATCCACTGGATCATGGAAAAAGCAAGAGAGTTCCAGGAAAACATCTATTTCTGCTTTATTGGCTATGCCAAAGCCTTTGACTGTGTGGATCACAATAAACTGTGGAAAATTCTGAAAGAGATGGGAATACCAGACCACCTGACCTGCCTCTTGAGAAACCTATATTCAGGTCAGGAAGCAACAGTTAGAACTGGACGTGGAACAACAGACTGGTTCCAAATAGGAAAAGGAGTATGTCAAGGCTGTATATTGTCACCCTGCTTAATTACCTTCTATGCAGAGTATATCATGAGAAACGCTAGACTGGAAGATACACAAGCTGGAATCAAGATTGCTGGGAGAAATATGAATAACCTCAGATATGCAGATGACACCACCCTTATGGCAGAAAGTGAAGAAGAACTGAAAAGCCTCTTGATGAAAGTGAAAGTGGAGAGTGAAAAAGTTGGCTTAAAGCCCTACATTCAGAAAACGAATGGCATCTGGTCCCATCACTTCATGGGAAATAGATGGGGAAACAGTGTCAGACTTTATTTTTCTGGGCTCCAAAATCACTGCAGATGGTGACTGCAGCCATGAAATTAAAAGACACCCACTCCTTTTAAGAAAAGTTATATAAAGAAAAATAAAGCCAATCATGCCTTTCAAAAAAAAAAAAAAAAGAAAAGAAAATTTATGACCAACCTAGATAGTATATTCAAAAGCAGAGACATTACTTTGCTGTCTAGTCAAGGCTATGGTGTTTCCTGTGGTCATGTATGGATGTGAGAGTTGGACTGTGAAGAAAGCTGAGTGCCGAAGAATTGATGCTTTTGAACCGTGGTGTTGGAGAAGACTCTTGAGAGTCCCTAGGACTGCAAGGAGATCCAACCAGTCCATTCTGAAGGAGATCAGCCCTGGGATTTCTTTGGAAGGAATGATGCTAAAGCTGAAACTCCAGTACTTTGGCCACCTCATGAGAAGAGTTGATTCATTGGAAAAGACTCTGATGCTGGGAGGGATTGGGGGCAGGAGGAGAAGGGGACGACAGAGGATGAGATGGCTGGATGGCATCACAGACTTGATGGACATGAGTCTCAGTGAACTCCAGGAGTTGGTGATGGACGGGAGGCCTGGTGTGTTGTGATTCATGGGGTTGCAAAGAGTCGGACATGACTGAGCGACTGAACTGAGCTGAATCAGGGTATTGACAGGAGGACGTTCTTACGGGAAGAAATTTGAGTTATAGCCAAAGACTCCAAGTTGTGATCTAACCTCAAGTTTTAGTTTTTGAGGAATTCTCCTTGGAGAAACCACTTGTCTTCAGTTTCCTCTTTCCCCTTTCAGTCTCTTTTTCACATTGTCAGCAGGGTCCTCATCTTGAAGTCCTGTTTATATCTCATGCCCCATTGGCCTTACAGCAAGTTCAAAACCAAGTCTTTTTTTATATAATAGAATAGTGGAAGGAGTTATGGGGGAAAAGGACATTTAATAAAAAGGCTATCTTTTGAAATAAATGAAACTGAAGACTCAAAACAGCATTTATTTTGGAATTCATCCATTTATTTATTTAACAGATATTTACTGAAGACCTACCTTATAGAAGACATGGGTTTTATGTTAGGTACAGAGTATATGGTGTGAAAGAAATGAGCATAGTCCCTGCCCTCAAGTCTCTTTTAGTCTAGCACATACAACAAGCATTAGGAAGAGGTGGGAATTATGACAGGAGAGGAGGACAGAAATAGGAAATCATACAGGAGTAAACTTCAGTCTAGTCTGAAGGCCAGGCCAGCACTCCTCAGTGAAGTGTGTCCTCACTGGAGACATGAAGGACAACTAAGCTTAGCCAGAACAGACAGTACAGAGAGTGTTCTAAGATGAGGAATCAACATCCATGAAGGACCAAAGACTAGGAAAGACATGGCATGAAAGGCACCGATAAGGATTTTGGGATGCCTGAAATATTAAAATTCAGAAAATTGGATTGCACGGATTGAAGCTGGGAAGATGGACACCAGAACTGGAAAGGCCCATAGAAAGGTGAAAGTCTGGGTGGTATGTGAATGGTGAAGGAACAGCTCGACAGGTTTCAGAACTAACATGACACTAACAAATTTATGGCTTTCCTGGTGGCTCAGTGGTAAAGAATCTGACTGCAATGCAGGAGACCCGGATTCAATCCCTGGGTCAGGAAGGTCCCTGAAGAAGGAAATGGCAACCCATTCCAGTATTCTTGCCTGGAGAATTCCATGGACAGAGGAGCCCGACAGGCTACAGTCCATGGGGTCATAGCGTCAGACATGACTGAACAGCTGACACACAACAAATTTATGACTCAGAAGGATTACTCTGGCTACAGGGTGGAGAATGGATTGCAGGAGAACAAGTATGAAGTAGAGAAATGAGCTAGGGAGGCTATTGAAATAACCAGGTATTAGATGAGGTAGGGGCAGGTGGGAAAATTTTGGTGTCATTGCTCCAGTCTTCTGAGAATATGATATTGGGAGGGATCCAGAGCACAAAGAGAAGGACTAGCCTGAGACAGTTGTTTTTAAACAGGCATGCATCAGAATCACCTGGAGGGCTTGCTAAACTACAGATCACTAGACCCAGAATTTCTAGTTCCGTAGACCTGAATTTGCATTTCCAGTAGGTTCCCTGATGTTGCTTACTTGGAAACTAAACTTTGAAACCCACTTCTATAAAACATGGATACTAAAGGTGCATCATTCTATTTAGCTTTTCTTGTTTTCATGAAGTTGGAAGAGAGATCATCTGTTTGAAAGCAAATGGAGAGGCAACAAAGTAAACTGCCTGCAGACAGTATATGTTTAGTGCTAAGCAAGGCAGAGGCTTGATTAAGAGTGCATAGTGGTATTTTGGGATAATGCTGAACTTCAGATGAGATCAATGATCTTAAATTTATATGACACAAATCTACCAGTTTTTGTGACTTTATACTGAATAGCTCAATTTCCCATGTGCATCTGCAGAGAAGGTAGATATTTGAATAATCCAAAGTTGGTGTTTTCCTGGGCTATAATTTCAGGATAGTGAATTAAGGTTAATTATGAGCCATTGGAATGTTGAGCCTTGAATATAAGGAGTGGAAGGAAAGAAAAGAGACAAAGATCCTAGCAAAGAAAAAGTTGAGAATCAGAGATTCTAAAGAATTGATAAAACTGGTGTATTGGGGCTAAATGAACCAGAAAACTAGAAGAGCAAGATATTTTAGAGAACAAAAGCTCTGAGATTATGATGTCAAGATTAGAACTATGCTGAGTGATAATGAATGCCAAGGTTTCCATGGGAGTAGATAGTTGAAGTGAATGAAAGAGAAGTCATGGGAGATGATGAATTAGAGTACTGAGATTTTCAGAGATTGTTCTCTCCATGGATGTGGTAGAGAACTAGGATGGTGAAAGAAGTTAACGTGATGTGTCAAAGTCTTCAATAGATGAGGGAGACTAACTAGGCCCTGCTTGTCCCCACTGATAAACAGGAGTGTAGGATAATACAGCCAATGACACAAGTGAGCCTCAAAGGGAGGTTTGCAGAAGAGAATTAGGAGTTGTATGGTGCTGGAGCAGCAGTGAGGGAGACAGGAGCACCCTGATTTAGACCATATAATAAATGGGGTATAGGAAAATGAACAGCCTTCCCTTGAAAGACCTACAGGGAAAGTGAGGTCCTCAGTATGGGAGCTGGTTTTCTCTTAGAGAAACAAAGCAACATGTAGCAAACAGTTGAGGTTGTAGGGAAGTTTGTTAATAATTAGATATGACCGTTAGAGGACACAGTGGAAACATTTTAATTTATGGAATAGAAGCAGCATATTAGAGAAAGTTGTTGGCAAGGAATCAATAAGCGTGTCAGAGCCTCACTTCTTAATTTATAGTTTGCTGAAGATTAGTGAAATTGATTTGTACATTTGCTGAGATTGTCAATTAGCTGCAGAAAGTCATTCATATGCTCCTTGAATTCCAGCAGGCTTGGTCATGTTAATGACACAGAGGAAAGTCAGAAAATATATGTTTAATTAGAATATTGATAGTATGAAAGCGGGAACTGAGTTTGTACTATCTTATGCACTTTAAGAATTACATTTGTAAACCATATAAAAATAAATCCAGACATCTGGAGACCAAAGTCACCTACATAAGACTGCCTAAAAGGTTAATGTGATTACAATTTATGATGCTCATTGTTCCTGCTGCCATTTAATACCAAGTGGTATATGGTTTTTATTCAAAAGGAAGTAATTATACTGAATTTATTATATTGCTAGATAAGGTATTTTAAAACTACATTTTAGAACAATTTAGATCTGAGTCTTGTAGGATGAAATAACCTTATGTATGTGTAGAAAAAGATTTAAAATCCTGTTCACATTTCTAAGATTATATTCTGGTATAGATGAGATTTGCAACTCCAGCTCTTTCAGCAGTCTTCTGAGATTGTATGTAATGACTCCTCATGGAAGGGACTGAATGCAAATTTTGTTTCATATACACATAGCCCAACCATTGACTAGAGGTAGAGTGGTTTCTCTGTCTGAAGAGAAGGGGTAGGTCATGCTGTGCTGGTTTTTAAGATTTATTTCTTCATTCTGGTCCTTTTTCCCTAGCTTGGCGCTCTCTTCATTTGACAGGGAAGACACTCAACCCTCACAGGACCTTCTGCCCATGCTTTTTTGTGCTTCCATCCTGGGGTAAGAATTGGCAGGAGATTGGCGCCTTGGAGAAAGGGAGATACCTGAGTACTTCCCTCCCTCTTTCTCTTCCTTAGTCACATTTCTGGCATTGCTTGTTTCTTCTAGAACTCCATAACTCCTGGGCAGCTTCACCGTGAGTCCAGCTTCTGCCAGGATAGCTCAGACCATAGGTTTCACTAATCCACGAACATGTGCATGCTCAGTCACTCAGTCACTCACTGCCTCTTTTCAACCCCATGGCTCATCTGTTCATGGAATTTTCAGGCAAGAATAGTGGCTTCTAAGTCACTTCAGTCGTGTCTGACTCTGCGCGCGACCCCATAGACGGCAGCTCAGCAGGCTCTGCCATCCCTGGGATTCTCCAGGCAAGAACACTGGAGTAGGTTGCCATTTCCTTCTCCAATGCATGAAAGTGAAAAGTGAAAGTGAAGTCGCTCAGTCGCGTCCCCACTCTTAGAGATCCCATGGACTGCAGCCCACAAGGCTACTCCGTCCATGGGATTTTCCAGGCAAGAGTACTGGAGTGGGGTGCCATTACCTTCTCTGTCTATGTTTTGGCCACAGCAATCAGAGCAGAAAAAGAAATAAAAGGAATCCAAATTGGAAAAGAAGAAGTAAAACTCTCACTGTTTGCAGATGACATGATCCTCTACATAGAAAATCCTAAAGACTCAACCAGAAAACTACTAGAGCTAATCAATGAATATAGTAAAGGTGCAGGATATAAAATCAACACTCAGAAATCCCTTGCATTTCTATACACTAATAATGAGAAAGTAGAAAAAGAAGTTAAGGAAACAATTCCATTCACCATTGCAATGAAAAGAATAAAATACTCAGGACAATACCTACCTAAAGAAACTAAAGACCTATATATCGAAAACTATAAAACATTGATGAAAGAAATCAAAGAGGACACTAATAGATGGAGAAATACACCATGCACATGGGTTGGAAGAGTCAATATAGTGAAAATGAGTATACTACCCAAAGCAATCTACAGATTCAGTGCAATTCCCATCAAGCTACCAGCAGTATTTTTCACAGAACTAGATCAAATAATCTCAAGATTTGTATGGAAATACAAAAACCCTCGAATAGCAAAAAGCAATCTTGAGAAAGAAGAATGGAACTGGAGGAATGAACTTGCCTGACTTCAGGCTCCACTACAAAGCCACAGTCATTAAGACAGTATGGTACTGGCACAAAGACAGAAATATAGATCAGTGGAACAAAATAGAAAGCCCTGAGATAAATCCACACACCTATGGAAACCTTATCTTCGATAAAGGAGGCAAGAATATACAATGGAGTAAAGACAGTCTCTTTAACAGGTGGTGCTGGGAAAACTGGTCAACCACTTGTAAAAGAATGAAACTAGACCCCTTTCTAACACCATACACAAAAATAAACTCAAAATGGATTAAAGATCTAAGTGTAAGACCAGAAACTATAAAACTCCTAGAGGAGAACATAGGCAAAACACTCTCCAACATAAATCACAGCAGGATCCTCTATGATCCACCTCCCAGTATAATGGAAATAAAAGCAAAAATAAACAAATGGGATCTAATTAAAATTAAAAGCTTCTGCACAACAAAGGAAACTATAAGCAAGGTGAAAAGACAGCCTTCTGAATGGGAGAAAACAATAGCAAATGAAACAACTGACAAACAACTAATCTCAAAGATATACAAGCAACTTATGCAGCTCAACTCCAGAAAAATAAACAAACAATCAAAAAATGGGCCAAAGAACTAAATAGGCATTTCTCCAAAGAAGACATATGGATGGCTAACAAACACATGAAAAGATGCTCAACATCACTCATTATCAGAGAAATGCAAATCAAGACCACAATGAGGTACCATTTCACACCAGTCAGAATGGCTGCGACCCAAAAATCTACAAGCAATAAATACTGGAGAGGATGTGGAGAAAATGGAACCCTCTTACACTGCTGGTGGGAATGCAAACTAGTACAGCCATTATGGAAAACAGTGTGGAGATTCCTTACAAAATTGCAAATAGAACTGCCTTATGATCCAGCAATCCCCCTGCTGGGCATACACACCGAGGAAACCAGAATTGAAAGAGACACATGTACCCCAATGTTCATTGCAGCACTGTTTATAATAGCCAGGACATGGAAACAACCTAGATGTCCATCAGCAGATGAATGGATAAGAAAGCTGTGGTACATATACAAAATGGAGTATTACTCAGCCCTTAAAAAGAATAAATTTGACTCAGTTCTAATGAGATGGATGAAACTGGAGCCGATTATACAGAGTGAAGTAAGCCAGAAAGAAAAACACCAATACAGTATACTGACACATATATATGGAATTTAGAAAGATAGTAACGATGACCCTGTATGTGAGACAACAAAAGAGACACAGAGGTATAGAACGGACTTTTGGCCTCTGAGGGAGAGGGAGAGGGGTGGGGTGATTAGGGAGAATGGCATTGAAACATGTATACTATCATGTAAGAAACGAAGCGCCAGTCTATGTTCAGTACAGGATACAGGATGCTTGAGGCTGGTGCACGGGATGATCCAGGGAGATGATATGGGGTGGGAGGTGGGAGGGGGCTTTGGCATTGGGAGATCGTGTTCACCTGTGGCTGATTCATGTCAATGTATGGCAAAACAAATACAGTATTGTAATGTAGAATAAAGTATTAAAAAAAAAAGCCATCAACTTGAAAAAAAAAAAATAAACCAAGAATATAGGGCAGTGACTGATGTATTCTTAACAAATTTTTGAGTGGGAAAAGCAACCTTAGAAAGCAGTTATGCATCATCTTTCTAAATGGTGCAAAAAGTTGCAGGCCTCTCATAAACAATGTGTGGTCACATTAAAAACTTGCAATCACTTTCTTAATGCCTAATAAGTCATGTTGTCAGGAAAGAGTTTTGGAAAAAAAAAAAGGAATCAAAGATATGGTGATTTGAATCATTTTGATACTAGCTTGAGGAAAATAACAGTCATCAGAATAATTCCCATCTCTGCCACAGTTAATAAGGAGCTCAAGTACTAGGCATTTGCATTTTATGCAAAGGATACTTTTCTGAAGGCCAGCTATAATTCAAAATGCATATGATTGAAGACTAAACTTTCCACAAGCCTGAATAAGTCTACAACTTGTTTTATTAGTACACAGTATCATGGCTATTGATTGTCCTCCTTCATGGTCATTTATCACATCTTCTTTCCAGTTACTGATTTTGGCTTAGTCCTAAACTGTCAGTAGCCCTACTACTTGATCAATAATATACAGCATACTTTACATATGAGAAAAAATTCAAGTATGATAACAGCAAATGAAAAATTTCTTGTGCAATTTTGATGAAGTAAACAAAATAAGACTGTGCTACAGAAGAAAGATTGGTTGGGTATTTATAGTTTATATGAGAGGCTCATCTATTTGGCAATAGCCTATACACAATATGCAATGAAGTTGGCTTGCCAGCTCAGAAGTCATAAAATTCTTGGTGAGCTTTTACAAAATGGGAAGATTAAATGATTTTTTTCCCAAATTTTATACCTAAAGTGATAATTTAGTACTGTATTATTTTGCATCATATCCAATTTTTGTAGTTTAACATAAAATGAAAACCCAAGTTTCAAAACAACAAATCTGAAGTTAAGGGGCATATGTGTACTCAGAGTTTTTTTTTTTTTTAAATTATGTAATTTTCAAAGAAAGTTTAAAAGAGTTCTATTCAAGCTTTGAATAAATGTAGGATTTGATTAAACAGCATTTGGTAACTGTGATACTAGGGTAAGAGTATCATGCAAATACACACACATCTTTCCATTTTGCATTAACTTATTATCCTTTTAAGTTTAATAATTAGGAATAGTGTTGAAGTATTAATTGCAGTGTTATTCAAGTCTGCAGTCTGAGCCTGTTTCCCATTAAAGCTTAAACAGAAGACTCAGGTATCCATTGCCTGAGGGAAAGAGGAATAGAAAAATCAGTCAATTTTTGGCTTTAATTTTTTTCTTTAAAAAGTTAGTTTTAATTGGAGAATAATTGCTTTACAATGTTGTGTTGGTTTCTGCTGTACAACGACTTGAATCAACTATAAGTATACAATTATCCCCTCTATCTTGAGAGTCCCGCCACTCCCCTATCCCACCCCTCTAGATCATCACAGAGCACCAGGCTGAGCTCACTGTGTTATATAGCGACTTCCCATTAGTTATCTACTTTACACATGATAATGTATATGTTTCAATGCTACGCTCTCAATTTGCACCACTCTCTCCTTCCCTCTCTGTGTTCATAAGTCTCTTCTTTACATCTGTGTCTTTATTCCTGCCCTATTTATAAGCCATCAATAGGCTTATAAATGCAATGGAGAAACAACAGTTTTGAGAGAAAAAAATGCTTTTGAGTTTGCAGAATCTGAACATTTGCACTGGCTTGAAAAAACAGAATTTTGAAAGTACTTGGGAACACAGTTATGCCATGAACAACAGATATGAAAAGTACTGCCAAAGACAGTTTTCCATCTCCCTGACTACATAGAATCTCAGGAACTAAGAGGAGAGCCTAAAGGAAGGGAATGAGTTGCACGTATGTCCCCCTGAGAAGTGGGTGTGTACTCTGGTCCCTGAGGTTGGGACCAGAGAGGGAGTAGAAATTAAATCCCTGAGATAGTTTTTTTTTGGTATTGAAGGCCAGTGGCTATTAAAGCCTACTTCAGGGATGAAGCTGAGGGAGACAGCCAGCTATGAAGAGAAGCATTTCTGATTTTCTAAGAACTCAGGGCATGTGGAATAGAGATATCCAGGTGGCACATCTAGGCAGAGAGGACTTTAGACACCTTGGAAAGCTCTCTGCTGTTCTCAACAGCATGGTGGGGGCAGTGACCACATCTTTTGTGCATCCCACAATTAGGCCTGGAGTAAATGAAAAGCATCTGGCACTACAGAGACCTTGAGGGTAGTTTAAGGAAGATGTGGGCCATGTTTTAACCTCATGTCAAGAGATGCAGTAGTCACCTTGATATCTTATGTGTTTTTCAAAAATTTTGACCCGTGAGCTGCAATAGGAAAGACATTGTACGTTGTGTTCCAGGACCACAAAATATTTATAAAACAATATTTTTATTTATGATGTTGGTTTATGTTTTCTTTCCTATTCTATTTTTTTATTGTAAGATTGTCTAGTGTGATCTCCTAAACTGATGCCATAGATTAAAACCCACACTTTGAAAACATTCTGTAGTGCAAACCAGTGGATAATCTGCCTGGCAATCTCTAACTTCTCCCCACTCACGAGATATAAAAAAGAGTCCTCCAAATTGACTGAAACTGGGGCTAAGTTAGATTTAGTTCATTTCAGTTCAGTCACTCAGTCGTGTCTGACTCTTTGCGACCCCATGAATCGCAGTACGCCAGGCTTCCCTGTCCATCACCAACTCCTGAAGTTCACTCAGACTCACGTCCATCGAGTCAGTGATGCCATCTCGTCCTCTGTCATCCCCTTCTCCTCCTGCCCCCAATCCCTCCCAGCATCAGAGTCTTTTCCAATGAGTCAGCTCTTCGCATGAGATGGCCAAAGTACTGGAGTTTCAGCCTTAGCATCATTCCTTCCAAAGAAATCCCAGGGTAGATCTCCTTCAGAATGGACCGGTTGGATCTCCTTGCAGTCCAAGGGACTCTCAAGAGTCTTCTCCAACACCACCGTTCAAAAGCATCAATTCTTCAGTGCTCAGCTTTCTTCACAGCCCAACTCTCACATCCATACATGACTACTGGAAAAACCATAGCCTTGACTAGATGGACCTTAGTTGGCAAAGTAATGTCTCTGCTTTTGAATATGCTATCTAGATTGGTCATAAGTTTTCTTCCAAGGAGTAAGCGTCTTTTAATTTCATGACTGCAATCACCATCTGCAGTGATTTTGGAGCCCAGAAAAATAAAGGCTGACACTGTTTCCACTGTTACCTCATCTATTTCCCATGAAGTGATGGGACCGGATGCCATGATCTTCGTTTTCTGAAAGGATCTTTAAGCCAACTTTTCCTCTCCTCTTTCACTTTCATCAAGAGGCTTTTGAGTTCTTCTTCACTTTCTGCCATAAGGGTGGTATCATCTGCATATCTGAAGTTATTGATCTTTCTCCCGGCAGTCTTGATTCCAGCTTGTGTTTCTTCCAGTCCAGCGTTTCTCATGATGTACTCTGCATAGAAGTTAAATAAGCAGAGTGACAATATACACCCTTGACGTACTCCTTTTCCTATTTGGAACCAGTCTGTTGTTCCATGTCCAGTTCTAACTGTTGCTTCCTGACCTGCATACAGATTTCTCAAGAGGCAGATCGGGTGGTCTGGTATTCCCATCTCTCTCAGAATTTTCCACAGTTTATTGTGATCCACACAGTCAAAGGCTTTGGCATAGTCAATAAAGCAGAAATAAATGTTCTTTTGGAACTCTCTTGCTTGATCCAGCAGATGTTGGCAATTTGATCTCTGGTTCCTCTGCCTTTTCTAAAACCAGCTTGAACATCAGGGAGTTCACGGTTCACGTATTGCTGAAGCCTGGCTTGGAGAATTTTGAGCAATACCTTACTAGCATGTGAGATGAGTGCAATTGTGCGGTAGTTTGAGCATTCTTTGGCATTGCCTTTCTTTGAAATTGGGATGAAAACTGACCTTTTCCAGTCCTGTAGCCAGATTAGGTAAAGTTATAAAAAGTAATCATATTTCATATGCTCTTGGGTACAGTGAAGAAAAATTTGCATTCATTACAGTACTCAGTGGTTATACTTAATAAAGAAGTACATTTGAAAAAATGAATTTTAAAATTTATTTTTATTTTTTTAAAAATAATTTATTTATATTTTATTGAAGGATAATTGCTGTCCAGAATTTTGCTATTTTCTGTCAAACCTCAACATGAATCAGCCATAGGTATACATATATCCCCTCTCTTTTGAACCTCCTTCCCATGTCCCTCCCCAGCCCACCCCTCTAGGCTGATACAGAGCTACTGTTTCAGTTTCCTGAGCCATACAGCAAATTCCCGTTGGCTATCTATTTTACATATGGTAATGTAGGTTTCCATGTTACTCTTTCCATACATCTCATCTTTTCCCTCCCGTCTCCCCATGTCCATATGTCTATTTTCTATGTCTGTTTCTCCACTGTTGCCCTGTAAGTAAATTCTTCAGTACCATTTTTCCAGATTCCATATTTATGCATTAGAATAAGGAATTTATCTTTCTCTTTCTGACTCACTTCACTTTGTATAATAGGTTTTAGTTTCATCCACCTCATTAGAACTGATTCAAACATCTTCCTCTTTATGAAGTGAAGTCACTCAGTTGTGTCTGACTCTTTGCGACCCCATGGACTGTAGCCTACCAGGCTCTCAGTCCATGGGATTTTCCAGGCAAGAGTACTGGAGTGAGTTGCCATTTCTTTCTCCAGGGGATCTTCCCAACCCAGGGATCGAACCCGGGTCTCCTGCATTCCAGGCAGACACTTTACCCACTGAGCCACCAGGGAAGCCCAAAATATTCCATTGTGTATATGTACCACAACTTCTTTATCCATTCATCTGTTGATGGACATCTAGGTAGCTTCTATGTTCTAGCTGTTGTAAATAGCACTGCAGTGAACAATGGAAATACATGTGTCTCTTTCAATTTTGGTTTCCTCAGGATATATGCCTTGGAGTGGGATTGCTGGGTCATATGGGGGTTTTATTCCTAGTTTTTAAAAGAATCTCCATACAGTCACCCATAGTGGCTGTATCAATTTACCTTCCCACCAACAGTGTAAGAGTGTTCCTTTTCTCCACATCCTTTCCAGCATTTATTATTTGTAGACTTTTTGATGATGGCCATTTTGACTGATTGCTACTCTGATGATGGTGTGAGGTGATATCTCATTGTCGTTTTGATTTGCATTTCTAAAATAATGAATGATGTTGAGCATCTTTCCATGTGTTTCTTAGCCATCTGTATGTCTTTTTGGAGAAATGTCTGTTTAGGTGTTTTCCTAACTTTTTGATTGGGTTGTTCATTTTTCTGGTATTGAGTTGGACAAGCTGCTTGTATATTTTGGAAATTAATCCTTTGTCATTTGTTTCATTTGCTATTATTTTCTCCCATTCTGAGGGTTGTCTTTTTACCTTCCTTATAGTTTCCTTTGCTGTGCAAAAGCTTTTAAGTTTAACCAGGTCCCACTTATTTACTTTTGTTTTTATTTTCATTACTCAAGGAAGTGGGTCATAGAGGATCTTGCTTTGATATATGTCATTGAATGCTCTGCCTATGTTTTCCTCTAAGAGTTTTATATTTTCTGGTCTTTCATTTAGGTCTTTAATCCATTTGAGTTTATCTTTGTGTATAGTGTTAAGAAGTGTTCTAATTTCATTCTTTTACATGTAGCTGTCCAGTTTTCCCAGTACCATTTGTTGAAGGTCCAGCACCATTATTAAAGGCTATCTTTACCCCATTGTATATTCTTCCCTCGTTAGTTGAAATTAGGTACCCATAGGTGCATGGGTTTATTTCTGGGTTTTCTATCTTATTCCATTGGTCTATATTTCTGGTTTTGTGCCAGTACCATACTTTCTTGATGACTGTGGCTTTGTAGTATAATCTGAAGACAGGAAGTTTGATTCCTCCTGTTCCATTCTTCTTTCTCAAGACTGCTTTGGCTATTCAGGGTCTTTTGTGTTTCTGTATGAACTGTGAAATTTTTGTTCTAGTTCTGTGAAAAATGCCTTTGGTAATTTGATAAGGATTGCACTAATTCTGTAGATTGCATTTGGTAGTATAGTCATTTTCACAATATTGATTCTTCCTACCCAGGAACATGGAATATCTCTCCATCTGTTTATGTCATCTTTGATTTCTTTCATCCAGTGTCTTATAATTTTCTGTGTGTGTACAGTTCTTTTGTCTCCTTAGGTAAGTTTGTACCTAGATATTTAATTCTTTGTTTTGCTGTGGTGAATGGGGTTGATTCCTTAATTTCTTTCTGATTTTCATCGTTACTATATAGAAATGCAAGTGATTTCTGTGTATAGATTTTGTATACTGCTGCTGCTGCTAAGTCATTTCAGTCATGTCTGACTCTGTGTGGCCCCATAGATGGCAGCCCACCAGACTCCTCCATCCCTGGGATTCTCCAGGCAAGAGTACTGGAGTGGGTTGCCATTTCCTTTCCAGTGCATGCATGCATGCTAAGTTGCTTCATTTGTGTCTGACTCCTTGCTAAATTCACTGATCAGCTCTGGTAATCTTCTGATACTATCTTTAGGGTTTCCTATGTACGGTATTGTCAAGGCTATGGTTTTTCCAGTGGTCATGTATGGATGTGAGAGTTGGACTGTGAGGAAAGCCGAGCACTGAAGAATCAATGGTTTTGAACTGTGGTGTTGGGGAAGACTCTTGAGAGTCCCTTGGACTGCAAGGAGATCCAACCAGTGCATCCTAAAGGAAATCAGTCCGGGTGTTCATTGGAAGGACTGATGCTGAAGCTGAAACTCCAGTACTTTGGCCACCTTATGCGAAGAGTTGACTCATTGGAAAAGACCCTGATGCTGGGAGGGATTGGGGGCAGGAGGAGAAAGGGATGACAGAGGATGAGATGGCTGGATGGCATCACCGACTTGATGGACATGAGTTTGGGTAAACTCCAGGAGTTGATGGACAGGGAGGCCTGGCATGCTGCAGTTCATTGGGTTGCAAAAAGTCGGACATGACTGAGCGACTGAACTGAACTGAACTGATGTACAGTAAGTATCATGTCATCTGCAAATAGTGAGAGCTTTACTTCTTCCTTTCTGATCTGGATTCCTTTTATTTCTTTTTCTTCTCTGATTGCTGTCGATAGGACTTCCAGAACTATGTTGAATAGTGGTGAACGTGAACACCCTTGTCTTGTTCCTGATCTTAGGGGGAATGCTTTCAGTTTTTCACCATTGAAAATAAAGTTTGCTTTAGGCTTATCATGCATGGCCTTTACTATGTTGAGGTAGGTTCTTTCTGAGCCTATTTTTTGAAGAGTTTCAGTCGTAAATGGGTACTGAATTTTCTCAAAGGCTTTTTCTGCATCTATTGAGATTATCATATGATGTTTATCTTTCAATTTGTTAATATGGTGAATCACACTGATTGATTTGCATATACTGAAGAATCCTTGCATCCCTGGATTAAACCCAATTTGATCATGGTATATGAGCTTTTTAATGTGTTGCTGAATTCTGTTAGCTAAAATTTTGTTGAGGATTTTTGCATCTATGTTAATCAGTCATAACAGCCTGTAGTTTTTTTTGTGTGTGTGTTGTCTTTGTCTGGTTTTGGTATCAAGGTGATGGTGGCCTCATAGAATGAGTTTGGAAGTGTTTCTTCCTCTGCAATTTTTGGAAAGAGTTTCAGAAGGATAGACATTAGCTCTTCTCTAAATGTTTGACAGAATTCTCCTGTGAAGCCATCTGGTCCTGGGCTTTTTTTTTTGGGAGATTTTTTGGTCACAGATTCAGTTGCAGTAATTGCGATTGTAATTGGGTGGTTCATAATTTCTATTTCTTCCTGGTTCAGTCTTGGAAGATTGAACTTTTCTAAGAATCTGTCCATTTCTTCCAGGTTATCCATTTTATTACCATAAAGTTATTCATAATAGCATCTTATAATCATTTGCATTTCTGCATTGTCTGTTGTAATCTCTCCTTTTTCATTTCTAATTTTGTTAATTTGATTATTCCAGATGAGTCTGGCTACAGGCTTGTCAATTTTATCTTCTCAAAGAACCAGTTTTTAGTTTTATATTTAGTTTTATATATCCTAAAAACTGGTTCTTTGAGAAGATAAAATTGACAAGCCTGTAGCCAGACTCATCAAGAAAAAGAGAGAAGAATCAAATTAACAAAATTAGAAATGAAAAGGAGAGATTACAACAGACAATGCAGAAATGCAAATGATTATAAGTGCTATAATGAATAACTTTATGGTATTGTTTCTTTCATTTCTTTTTCATTTATTTCTGCTTGGATCTTTATGATATCTTTCTTCCTCCTAATTTTTTTCTTTCTTCTTTTTCCTGTTGTTTTAGGTGTAAAGTTAGGTTGTCTATTCTTGTTTCTTGCTTTCTTGTTTCTTGAGGTAAGATTGTATTGCTATAAACTTCCCTCTTAGCACTGCTTTTGCTGCATCCTATAGGTTTTGAGTTGTCATGTTTTCATTGCATTTGTTTCTAGGAATTTTTGATTTCCCTTTTGATTTCTTCAGTAAGCTGTTGGTTATTTAGAAACGTGTTGTTTAAGCTCCATATGTTTATGTTTCTTACAGTTTTTTTCTTATAATTGATATCTAGTCTCATAGCACTGTGATTGGAGAAGATGCTTGATACAATTTCAGTTTTCTTAAATTTAGTGAGATTTGATTTGTGACCTAAGATGTGGTCTATCCTGGAGATCATTCCATATGCACTTGAGAAGAAGGTGTATTCTGCGTTTGGATAGAATGTCCTGAAGATATCAATGAGATCATCTCATCTAATGTATCCTTTAAGACTTGTGTTTCCTTATTAATTTTCTGTTTTGATGATCTGTCCATTGATGTGAGTGGGATGTTAAAGTCTCCTACTGTTATTGTGTTACTGTCAGTTTCTCCTTTTATGTCTGTTAGTGTTTGGCTTATGTATTGAGGTGCTCCTATGTTGGGTGCATAGATATTTACAATTGTTATGTCTTCCTCTTGGATTGATCCCTTGATCATTATGTAGTGTCCTTCCTTGTTTCTTATAATCTTCTTTAAGGTCTATTTTGTCTGATATGAGTATTGCTACTGCAGCTTACTTTTGCTTCACATTTGCATGAAATATATTTTTCCATCCTCTCACTTTCAGTCTATATGTGTCTTGAGGTCTGAAGTGGGTTTCTTGTAGACAGCATATATATGGGTCTTGTTTTTATACCCATTCAGCCAGTCTGTGCCTTTTGGTTGGAGCATTTAATCTATTTACATTTATAGTAATTGTTGATATATATGTTCCTATTGCCATTTTCTTAATTGTTTTTGGTTGATTTTGTAAATCTTTTTTTTCCCCCTCTTCTATTTCTTGATTATATAAGTCCCTTTAACATTTGTTGTAAACCTGGTTTGGTGGTACTGAATTCTGTTAACTTTTGCTTGTCTGCAAAGCTTTTTATTCCTCCATCAATTTTGAATGAGATCTTTTCTGGGTACAGTAATCTTGGTTTAGGTTTTTCCATTTCAGTACTCTAAATATATCCTGTCATTCCCTTCTGGCCTGAAGAGTTTCCACTGAGAAATTAGCTGTTAAGATATGGGGTTTCCCTTGTGTGTTACTTGTTGCTTCTCACTTGCTGCTTTTCGTATTCTTTCTTTTTGTTTAGTCTTTGTTAGTTTGACTAGTATGTGTCTTGGCATGTTTCTCCTTGGATTTATCCTGTATGGGATTCTTTGTGCCTCTTGGACTTCATTGACTATTCTCTTTTCAATGTTGGGGAATTTTCAACTATAATCTCTTAAAAAAATTTCTCATACCCTTTCTTTTTCTCTTCTTCTTCTGGGACCCCTTATAATTTGAATGTTGGTGCATTTGATATGGCCCCAAAAGTCTCTGATGCTGTCCTCAGCGCTTTTCATTCTTTTTACTTTATTCTGCCCTTCAGAAGTTGTTTCCACCATTTTATGTTGCGGCTCACTGATTTGTTCTTAGACTCAGATATTCTGCTATTAATTCCTTCTAGAGTATTTTTAATTTCAGTAATTGTATTGTTTGTCTCTGTATGTTTATTCATTAATTCTTCTTGTTTTGCTTTGTTAATTGTTAATTGCTTCTTTCATTGTCTCCATTTTGTTTTCAAGGTTTTTGAACATTTTTACTCCCATTATTCTGAATTTTTTTCAGGGAACTTACCTCTTTCTTCTTGATTTATTTATATTTCTGTGTTTCTAGTTTGTTCCTTCATTTGTGCAGTTTCCCCTGCCTTTTCATTATCATTATTTTTCAAGTTAGTGTGTTTGAGGTCTCCTTTCCCAGGCTTTAAGGAAAGTTGAATTCTTTCCTTGATGAAGGTTGAATGTTTTCTTCCTTTTGGTTTCTTCCCTCCTAAGACTGGTACAGTGGTTTGTGTGATATTTGTGCTGAGTTTTTGCTGTTTGTTTTTCCTCTGATGGGCATGGCTGAGGGAGGTGGTAAATCATGTCTGCTGATGGTTGGGTTTGTAGTTTTGTTTTGTTTGTTGTTTAGATGAGGCATCCTGCACAGGGTGCTATTGGTGGTTGGGTGATGCAGGGTCTTGTATTCAAGTAGTATCCTTTGTGTGAGTTCTCATTAGTTGATACTCCCTAGAGTTAGTTCTCTGGTAGTCTAGGGTCTTACAGTCAGTGCTCCTACTCCAAAGGCTCAGGGCTTGATCTCTGGTCAGGAACAAAGGTTCCACAAGTAGTTTGTTATGGCATGAAGTGAGATTAAAATAAATATCCCAAAATAAGAAACCAAAGATGAACCCCAGACAAATGGCAGTTACAAAATCAGGCAAATAATACTTAAAATAATGAAATATACACTTATACATATACACCCGTAAGCAACGTGAAAACATCAAAAATAGGGTACAGTAAATTGACCTGGCAAACAAAGGAAATAAAAATTATATTTGCCAGTTAAGAACAAAACTAACTTAAGCACAAACTGGAAAACAAAACTAAAGCAAGGTGCCAAGTGAGGGATAAAAAAATGAAAACAAAACTAAGAAATATGCTGAGAGGAAAGGAAAGAAAAAAAAAAGAAAGAAAGAATAGATATGCAAAGTTAAATATAGATAGATAAAGAAGATTTACATATGTTAAAGATTAACTGCAAGGGGAAAAGAACAGTAGGAAAGGCAAGCAAAGGAGTAAATGTAGAAAAAATATTTTATTGATTTGATTTTTTCTCTCTTTGTTTCTTGATGAGTCTGGCTAATGGTTTGTCAATTTTACTTATCCTTTCAAAGAACCAGCTTTTTGCTTTGTTGATTTTTGCTATGATCTCTTTTTGTTTCTTTTGCATTTATTTCTGCACTAATTTTTAAGAGACACATGTACCCCGATGTTCATTGCAGCACTGTTTATAATAGCCAGGACATGGAAACAACCTAGATGTCCATCAGCAGATGAATGGATAAGAAAGCTGTGGTACATATACACAATGGAGTATTAGCCATTAAAAAAATAAATTTGAATCAGTTCTAATGAGATGGATGAAACTGGAGCCGATTATACAGAGTGAAGTAAGCCAGAAGGAAAAACACCAATACAGTATAGACACATATATATGGAATTTAGAAAGATGGTAATGATGATGCTGTATGCAAGACAGCAAAAGAGACACAGGTATAGAACGGACTTTTGGACTCTGAGGGAGAGGGAGAGGGTGGGATGATTTGGGGAGAATGGCATTGAAACATGTATACCATCATGTAAGAAATGAAAGGTGAATGGGGATGATCCTGAGAGATGATATGGGGTGGGAGGTGGGAGGGGATTCAGGATTGGGAGCTCGTATACACCCATGGCGGATTCATGTCAATGTATGGCAAAACCAATACAGTATTGTAAAGTAAAATAAAGTAAAAATAAAATTAAAAAGAAAAACTAATAATACATTTAAAAAAGTAAAATTAAATAAAGAGAAAAGAATAAAAAGAGGAAAACTCCACAGAACTGCAAAAGCCCAAGGTAGAGGCAGAGGTTTATGACAACAATAAAAATGTGACTGAGGGGGAAAAAAAGCTGAAAAGCTTAATTGGATTTCTTAGTGCCAATAAAATCAACAACTACAACAGAGCAGGGGAAAAAGAAAAAAAAAAGGAAAAACCCTGAAACAATCTACAGAACAAGTCAAAATGTAAGAATAATAGATGTTTTTCTTGAGTCACTGCTGTCAGAGTCCTTTCCATCGCTGAGAGTTGCAGTCCACCTCACCTCGCTAGGATGCCCTCCAACACTGTGTTGATCTCTGGACCTGCTGTGGGGGCAACTCAGATTCTAATCTGGTCCTACTCCTGTGTGTTCTTGCCTCCAGTGTCCACAGCTATCAGCACTAGTGAGTTTTATTTTGTGGAAGCCTTCAATGGACTTTTATATTTCCATTGACACAGAGTCCACATAGTTTTGGATTTAATCTGTAGCTTGTATAGCTGGTGGGGATGTTTTGGGTCTTCTTCCTTAGCCACACTGCCCTTGGGTTTCAATTGTGGTTTTTATTTCCACCTCTACACATGGGTCATCCACTGGGGTTTAGCTCCTGAGGCTGCCCTAGAGGGCTTGGGTTTGCCCCTGTGGGGGCCAGGTGTAGAGTGGTGCAGCTGCTTGGGTTGCAGGGATTCTGGCAGGACCAGGTACTCAGGGGAGTTGGCAGCTAGGGCAGCAGGAAATATAATGTAGAAGGGTATATGACAAACAGTATTGACCAATACACTTCAATGATCTTGCCTGGAGAACCCCTTCTCTGACAGAGATGCTTGGCGGGCCACAGTCTACAGGGTTGCAAAGAGTTGGACACAACCAAAGAGACCCTGTGTGCATAGATGCAAGACTTTTCTTTTGCCTGTGGCAGCTCTGCCCCAGTGAGAGTTGAGCATGAAGGTGGCACAGCTGCTTGGCTTGCAGGGACCCTGGTGGCACCAAGTGTGCAGGGACACGACTGCCTCCACTGCAGGAGTTATGGCCCTATTGGAGTCTTTTCTCAAGCCTCTTGTAGCTGGAGATCAGAAGGCCTCTTTGGTCAATCTTTCTCCAAAGCTGCCCTGTTTAGGCACTTAGAGTGCTCCCTTGCCTAGGGTCCTTCTCTGTTGTTTTGCGGGTCAGGCACATTGAAGGGCCCCTGGCTGGGGTCCTACTCTGTAGATCAGTGGGTCAGTCACTGAAAGGAGCAACCTGGGTGTGGTTCTACTCTGTAGTCCAGTGCATCAGGCTTTTGATGGGCCAGGCTGTCTATTGTTCAGCTGCCTATGCTGGCATGTGGGAGAGAGAGGCTATGGTGATGGCTCCACCCCCTATGCATGACTCAGCAGTGGCGGCCTGGTTTTCCTCCACTGGCATTTCCCACCACGATCTCCTCCCTCATGTCCCCTCCATCCATCTCCACAGTCAACAGCAGCCCTCGCTCTGGGATTTCTCTGCAATCCCTAAACTCCAGCTCCCAGCCACTGCACCTTCCGAGAGACCAGTGTTCCTGTCGGAGGTATGTATGGCTGTGGCAAGGACTGTCTGATTCTCATTCCATTTAGGCTACCACAGATCAGCTGTTTCACTCTTAGTCTTAAACTGACTCAGACATTGCCCCACTGTGGGTATTGGACCCCTGCTTCAGTTCCCCCCATCGCTGAGGGCAGGTCCACTCCTACTAACAATTCTGGTTTTCCCCCTAGTTCCTCCACCCTACCGAGTTTTGCACGGTTCTGTATATTCGGTTCTTTTCCACTGGTCACGTACTCCTGTCCACTCTCAGCTGGTGTTCTGCCTGCACTTCTGTGTCTGAGGTATCCTGATGTATCCGTGGAGAGAGATGTACTCCACAGTCTACCTACTCCTATGCTATCTTGTTCTCCTCCAAATTTAATTATTTTAAATTGGAGCATGTTCTTTGATGAGAAGATGGTGAAATAGAAAAATAAACATGTCCTGAGAAAACTTCTACTCTGTCCCTGTATTCTTTGTCTTTCAGTTAGAAAGCCTTTGCTTTTTTTTTTTTTTTAAATTAAAGATTTTTCTTTATTGGCGCTCAATTAACCTTTGCTTTTTAAAGTATGTTACAACTTTATAAACTAGCTTGTTCTAACCAGGAAGTCATAAACTAAATCCCTCTAGGGACCAAATAGGAAACAAATAAATGGAGAAACTTGGTGTAAGAGAGAATAGAGGTAATTATGGAAAACTGGACAAAGCTATGCTCTATCTGAAGACAACCAAACACACATTTAAAAAATCAATGTGTAGACCTACACTGTCACTGAGTTCAGCTTTAATCTACTTGTTTGTCTTAAACTGAGAAAGAATTCAGTTCCTCTCAGAGGAGTACAATGAAATTATCAATATAGGTCAGAATGAATACTGATCTGACCATCCCAACTTATGGTGGACCTGACTTAAAATTGACATTAACTCAGAGCAAGGAAGTGGACAAATATTTATGGTAGGGGTGGAGGTGAATGGCATGGATGGGGGTGGGGGGTGGGGTGGAAGGGTGGGGCTGGAAAATTGTATCTGCTTCATCTGGAAGCTTTTTCAAATAACACACATCTGTTCATTTCTCCTCCCATCCCTAGATTGTAATATGGAGCCAGATCCTGCAAATAAGAATTCAAATTTTAATGAGACTATTGTTACTGCTGATAATAGTATTTGGTATTAGTTTGATATGAGGAGAGTGTAAATAAGATTGAAAGTAATTCCCATTGAAGGTCATCTATTCCAACAAGATTTTGACGCTTTACATTCATTATTTTTCTAACTCCAAATCTAGTTCCAATAAAGAATCAGAAGGAAATCTGATCTCTTCTTGTAGAAACACTGTTTTCTTTCACTTGAGTCAGTGTTTTCTCATTAGTTTATATACAGTTCTTAAGAAAAACTCTTCAAAACATAAATCTGAAAAATTTCTCTATAGTGAAATCCCTCTGTCTGCCTCCCTGCCATCACTAGACAAAGAGAAAAAAAAAAAAAACAAAAAACCACTTTTATTATTTCCTCAGGGAGCTACAGATGTATATTATATATATATATGCAAATGAGGTAGATATTTTTTTAACTGTGTGCTATTTCAAGGCCACAGAATTTGTCAGCAACTAAAGATTCAAAATAGGCTTTGCCAGTTATACCCAGAGAATAGAAATACAAATGTATATGTGAGAATATACAGAAAATATTATTCTCCAGAATTCCAGGGGCTGGAAAGAGCTAACTGGCTTGATTGGACTGATTATCAAGAAATAAATACTTGAGATGCAGGGGGAAGCACTAGCATCTACATCCTGCAGAGGTGTGTGTGGCGAGGGAGAAGCTTCTAGAGGTGCATGAGGTGGAGAGGCAGTGACTTAGAGACCTCTTTATTTTAAATTCTTTATTTTAAAATTATTTTACTTTATTTTGCATTGAAGTATAGTTGATTTGCAATGTTATATTAATTTCTGCTGTACACATCATACAATATGACTCAATTGTACACATATATACTTTTTAAAAATATTCTTGTCATTATGTTTTTCACAGGACACTGAATATTGTTCCCTGTGCTATATAGTAGGACCTTGTTTATACATTGTATATATGATGGTTTGCCATCTGCTAATCCAGAGCTCCCAGTCCCTCCCTCTCCAGTCCTCAACGCCCTTGGCAACCACGTGTCTGTTCTCTGTGTCTATGAGTCAGCTTCTGTTTTGCTGATAACTTCGTTTGTGTCATAGTTTAGATTTCACATATAAGGGATATCATATAATATTTGTGTTTCTCTGACTTAGCTCACTTAGTATGATAATCTCTAGGTCCATCCATGTTGCTGCAAATGGCTGCATCCATTTGTATCCATTCATCTACTGATGGAGATTTAGGTTGTTTCCATGCCTGGATTATTGTGAATAGTGTTGCTGTGAATATAAGGGTATATGTGTCTTTTGCATTATAGCTTTGTCCAGATATATGCCCAGGAGTGGAGTTGGTGGATCATATGGTAACTCTATATTTAGTTTTTGAGGAATCTCCATACTGTGTTTCATAGTAACTGTAAAACTTTACATTGCCATCAACAGTGTAAGAGGGTTCCTTTTTCTCCACATCCTTTCTGGCATTTGTTATTTGTAGGCTTTTTTTTAATGATGGCCCTTCTAACTGATAGGAGGTGGTACCTTGTAGTTTTTTTTTTTTCTTTCTTTGCCTTTCTCTAATAATTAATGAGGTTGACCATCTTCTTTTAGCCATCTGTATGTCTTCTTTGGAGAATGTCTATTAGGTCTTCTGCTCATTGTTCAACTGGAGACATATGTCTTTAAAGTTTGGTAAAACTACAGAGCTCTTATCGCAAGTATGTCTGGACTTTTAAAATGGAAAACAAGTGTTTGTGTTTTGATTATTTCATTTTTTAAATTGGAATATAATTGCTTTACAGTGTTGTGTTAGTTTCTGCTATGTGGATGGACCTAGAGTTTGTCATAGAGAGTGAAATAAGTTAGAAAGGGAAAAAGAAGTATCATATATTAGCGTGTATATGTGGAATCTAGAAAAATGCTATAGATGAGCCTATTTCCAAGGCAGGATTAAAGACACAGAGAGCAGACATGTGGGCACAGTGGGGGAAGGAGAGGATGGTTCAAATTGAGAGATTAAGATAGACATATATGTTATGATTCTGAAGTCTACTTCACTGTGAAAGCTCTTTCTGTTTCTCAGTTAGAGAATTGCAGTTCAATTGTGTCTTCAGAAGTTGGTATCCTTAACTCAGACAAATTTTTCTCTCTAAAATATTTTTGCTCAGCTGCCAAACTGATGCCTCTACTGTATTAAAAAAATTATGCCCTTTTAAAGAATAACATTTGATGACTCTTGGTTGCCTTACAAAGAGAATGCCAAACTTCTCACCACAACACATTCATGACCCTTTATGACGTTGTTCCAGTAAAAAGGCTTTCTGACATTTCCTGAAGGAGTCATGCTCAGTCACTCTTTTCATTTCTCTGTTCAAAACTGACAAATCCAGGGTTAGTAATTTAGGATCAGAAATAATCAGTAGTGAAAGCTTCAACTACATTAATAAGGAGAAAGGAACACTGTTAGGGAAAGAAGACAGAGTCAAATGCAGGTGACATTGTTATCTCTAATTTCTTTAACAGTTTAGTTATGAATGTTCATATACTCCTTATTAAAAATTATCAAAAGGAGTATTTGCCCCTAGTTCTTTGGGTAAAAGTTGGATAATGCATTGGCTTCATTAATTATATGATCAAAAATCTAATGTCATCAATCTAGTTTGGAAATCAGAATTTTCAAAATTATTAGTAATTTGTCTCACTCTTCCTGTATAGCCATGGCAAACAGTTTACTGCAAGTTATTTGGATATAGTTCACATAGGGTTTCTTTTGTAGAAAAGCTGGAAGCGATTCATTTTTCTTAAAAAGTGAACTGAGTGAAATGAGATTATACAGTATGAGGCTATCAAATTGTATTATGTAAATGCAAATAAAATAAAATATATTCTCGCTAAAGTGCCATAGGGTATTAAGAAGAGCCTAATGGGATTTACATGAATTCTCATAAATAAACCTCCTCAGGTTACCCTAGTCCTCAGATAGGAGGCAGAGGACAGTGAACTTCAGTCTTTGACATTTTATAAAATCATTTAAAAAAACTATTTTATACAGAAATCACTTAATATCACTCTTTGTGAAATGATAGGAAATTTTAAACAATTGGTGCTTCAGCCATCAGTGTTCAGCATACAAATTTTTTTTGATCCAGTTGGATTTCACTGCTTTGTAGAAAAGGGGGTCATTCAGAGGGCAGAATTATATAGTCAAATTCATGCCAAGTTATTGTCAGTGAAAAATGATAGTAATATTGTCTCTCATTTATTGGGAAACTTTGGGTAAATTGGAATCCCACTCAAATTAGAGGTTCCTTATGGTCAAAAATTGTAATATGTAACACTGCATTTTATTAAGAAGTCAAGGTAAGGAAGTCACTCAGACATTTGAATATTGAAATTTTCACACTGAAAACTGAAATAACCTTTTTTTCCCCTGAATAATTCAGGTAATACAAATCATATATATTATGTATATCACCCATGCTCAGTCGCTAATGGTGCTCGTGATTTGTTGCTCAGCCATGTCTAACTCTTTGTGACCCCACGTAACGTAGCCTGCCAGGCTCCTCTGTCCACTGGGTTTTTCAAGCAAGTATACTGGAGTGGGTTGCCATTTTTTCCTCCAGGGGATCTTCCTGACCCAGGGATCAAACCTGTGTGTCCTGTGTCTCCTGCATTGGCAGGCTAATTCTTTACCACTGAGCCACCTGGGAAGCCCATATATATTATATGTGCATGTTTGAATGTTTTTCTAATGTGTTTTAAGGTCAGTGTTTAGTTTTTTAAATTTTCTCTTTAGCTTTCTTGTCTTTAATTTTTTCTATGATCCACTGCTGTCATTAACAAATTATTTTATAATATAGTTGATTTACAGTGATGTGTTAGTTTCAGGTGTACAGAAAAGTGGTTAGTTATACATATATCTATTATTTTTAAGATTATTTTCACATATAAGTTATTACAGAGTATTGAGTAGAGTTCCCTGTTATACAATAGGTCCTTGATTATCTGTTTTGTATATAGTAGTGTGTATTTGTTAATCCTAATCTCCTAATTTATCCCCCTCTACCTTTCCTATTTGGTAGCCATAAATTTGTCTTCTGAGTCTGTTACTGTTTTGTAAGTAAGTTCATTTGTACCATTTTTTTTTAGATTCCACATAAAGTGATATCATATAGTATTTGCATTGTCTGACTTACTTCACTTAATATGACAAACTCCATGTCCATTCATGTTGCTGCAAATGGTATAATTTTGTTCTTTTCTATGGCTGAGTAACATTCCACTGGACATATGCACCATATTTTCTTTATCTATTCCTGTGTCAATGAACATTTAGATTACTTAAGATTGCCAGGAGAGGCATCAATAACCTCACACATGGAGATGAACTGCCCTTATGGCAGAAAGCAAAAAGGAACTAAAAAGCCTCTTGATGAACATGAAAGAGGAGAGTGAAAAAGCCGGCTTTAGTCACAACATTCAGAAAACAAAGATCATGGCCTCTGGTCCCATTACTTCATGGGAAATAGATGGAGAAACAATGGAAACAGTGACAGACTTTATTTTCTTAGGCTCCAAAATCATTGCAGACAGTGACTGCAGCCATGAAATTGAAAGACACTTGCTTCTTGGAAGAAAAGCTATAACAAACCTAGACAATTGTCGACAAAGATCTGTATAATCAAAGCCATGGATTTTCCAGTAATCGTGCATGGATGTGAGAGTTGGACTATAAAGAAAGCTGAGTGCTTAAGAATTGATGCTTTTGAAATGTGGTGTTAGAGAAGACTCTTGAGAGTCCCTTGGACAACAAGGAGATCCAACCTGTCCATCCTAAAGGAAATCAGTCCTGAATATGCATTGGAAGGACTGATGTTGAAGCTGAAACCCCAATCCTTTGGCCACCTGATGCAAAGAACTGACTTATTTGAAAAGATCCTAATGGCTGGGAAAGATTAAAGACAGGAGAAGAAGGGGATGACAGAAGATGAGATGGTTGGATGGGATCACTGACTCAATGGACATGAGTATGAGTAAACTCTGGGACTTGGTGATGGACAGGGAGGCCTGGCATGCTGTACTCCATGGGGTCACAAAGAGTTGGACATGACTAAGCGACTGAACTGAACTGAATATGTAGCTAGTCTATACATTTTTATAACCAAATTTTTTTATTGTTTTTTGTTATCATAAGCAGTGATATGCTAGTACATGCTTAATAATGGACTTTCTGGGGGTAGGAATGCCTGATTTGTAATATTTACTGATTTCCATGGTGCAAATACTCCCACCTGGCTTATTTCAAGCTATCAAGGACCTTATTAAATGCAGAATTGGAAAGAGATGTGCAATGGCTCACCACTGTTCAGTGTTTCTGCTGTACAGATACATTAAACATAAATAATCTTCAGGGAAGAGATACAGTAAAATGTAGTAAAATAATTAGGAGGTGATACTTGTATGGGATTTACTACCTTGATTTTAACATAGTGTATTTCATTTCAAGTTAATATAATTTAATTTTTAGTAGTTGGCTATAATAACTGGCTCAGAAGAGTCTTGACAATTTAACAATCTGCTTATTTATCCTGCTCTGAGTAGGGCTCTAGCACAGCCCTGATTTAGGCAATACACCTTATGTAGGGAGTGTAAATCTCACTTTCTATGGCTAGTTTTTAATAGTTAAGCTTTGAATGTGTTTATAAACTTGTCAGACCCCTTCAGAAATCAGAATACAGAAAAGTAACTAGATGAATGAGCCCTGTCTCCAGGCTGTAGTCGAAACACCTGAACCCTGCTTAGTTTGATTCTCAAATGCACTCACCTCCCCCACTTCTCTCTTTGAACACCTCTGAAATTGGTGTGCATCTTATAATTAAGATATGCACTTTCTCATAATTTACTTTGGGGCATTTTTTTCTATGGTATCTAAATAACTGTGGATCTTAACAAGTTATGGCATCTTCAAGTTGATGAAATATGGCACTTTAAAGTATGAGAAATTACTGATTTGTCTAGGACACTGTGAGATTATTTTTTTCTTGTTAGAAAATGCAAGGAAGCCCCTTCATATTCCAGGAACTGAGTATCTTGACATTAATTCAAAGTATCTAAGTACTGTGTTAGTAAGACCGAAAAAGGACCAATCTATCAAATGAAGTGAGTTGACATTAAAATGGTCTAGTTCTTAACATCAAAACTATGGTGTTCTGAGAAGAAAACATCATTTTCTCCTCATCATAGCTTCAATGTTAACATTCATTATGTGAAAAATGAAGCATGTGCTAATCTATTTCTTGTAGTAATTGGCTCTATCCATTATATGTTTTAGCAATGGTAAATAAGCAGTTGTTAATGCAGAAAGAGTCTGCAGGTGACATCTGAAATGTAACTGAGTATTAAAACCCAGAGAGAGACAAAATTGCCTTCAGTTCAGTTCAGTCACTCAGTCGTGTCCGACTCTTTGCGACCCCATGAATCACAGCACGCCAGGCCTCCCTGTCTACCACCAACTCCCGGAATTCACTCAGATTCATGTCCATTGAGTGAGTGATGCCATCCAGCCATCTCATCCTCTGTCGTTCCCTTCTCCTCCTGCCCCCAAACCCTCCCAGCATCAGAGTCTTTTCCAATGAGTCAACTCTTTGCATGAGGTGGCCAAAGTACTGGAGTTTCAGCTTTAGCATCATTCCTTCCAAAGAACACCCAGGACTGATCTTCAGAATGGACTGGTTGGATCTCCTTGCAGTCTAAGGGACTCTCAAGAGTCTTCTCCAACACCACAGTTCAAAAGCATCAGTTCTTCGGTGCTCAGCTTTCTTCACAGTCTAACTCTCACATCCACACATGACCACTGGAAAAACCATAGCCTTGACTAGATGGACCTTTTTTGGCAAAGTAATGTCTCTGGTTTTTAATATGCTATCTATTGCCAAGTCATTTCGTCTTCTGATTTTATTTTAAAAAAAATGTTGATTTCATGTCAGAGCAGAGAAACAAATAGGAAGTTCCAGTCTGTCTCTGCCCCTGCCTTGCTGTGGCAAATTGGTTCACTCATATGTATCATCCTTGTACACATTAGTAGAATGAAAGTAGGAAAAGCAAAGAGTGGTGCTTTTTGATAGAGTTTAATTGCTGGTTCATGTCATATCTTTTAAAATATAAAATAACTTTTACTTTGTTTTTCTGCTTATAATGGCTGTACCTATTTAGTGAAAATGTTTGAAAACTACAGAAAAATGTAATGATTAAAATAAAAATTATGCATAATAATCCTATCACTGAGAAACAAGACTGTTGTGCAGAAAATTTTGGGAATATCTCTGATTTTTTCGGAGGAAAATTTCTTTTGCATAATGTCCCCATGTTAAGAAAATAAACATTTGGAAAATACTTCCAGGAATTTGGAATTACACACCTAACAATAGTATATGAGAGTGTGTATTCCACTATACCCATGCTAACATTGGATATGATCATTTAATTTACCAATTTAATAACAATTTCATCTCATTTAAAATTTTTGTCTATTGGATTAATGATAGTTTGATTAAGGTTGAATGTCCATGTGCATGTTCACTAGCATCTGCATTTCTTTAGTGATTAACTCGTTAAGGTCCTTTGTCCACTTTATTTTAGAATGTTTACATTTTACATGGTGACATATGAAAACATCCATATGTAAGAGATAAAAACTCTTGACAAGTATATTTCACATATTCTTCCCAATTTTTTTTAAAAATAGTTTTTTTCATTATAAAAGCAATAATATTCATGATGCAAAATTTAGAAACTATGAAAAGTGGAGAGACAAAAATAAAAGTCATAATAATCCTTCTTCTTAGCTATAATTATTGTTTACATTTTGGTAAATTTTTTTCCTTTTGGCCTTTCTTTGTTTTACACATTTATATACACTATTTACAAATTCAAATCCATATGCTATGTTTGTATTCAAATTTTTAAAAGTTGTATTGTGGCCAATTATAAAAGTGCTGTGTGCTTATCTTGATTTCAGTTCTTCCAAATGTAGACCCTGAGACAAGAACTTGGATGTGGGTGTCTAGCTCACACATAAACTAGACAGCAAAGCCAAGGACTGACAAGTCAAATGGTAGAGACACAATGAGCTACTTTTATATCAGAGTTACTTACAGACCCAACAAATTGAAGAATAAGACAGAGGAGTCCACTCTCCTTGGTCTTGGTCCCTCACACTGAAGAAGAAGAACCTAGAAGACTCTAACACGAGAGGGCACCTACGCCTAGACTGCTGCTAGAGGATTTATATTCTGCAGCTGCATTCTGATGGGGACAGAACAGAGCAGAAGGTCCCATGCCTCATGAGAATATGGGAAGTGGTGGAAATCATCCTTACCATAATCAATAGGGAGATAAGTCCAAGATAGCCTCATACCAGCTCCTTATAAGACCTCCTAAGCACACACATGCTAGTGTGCTAGGCGGCATACAAAGGTCTCTATTGAGATGGGTGGGTGTGTTGCAGTTCAAGCCTTTACCTATAAGGATACCTGCAAGATTGCCAGGTGCCACAGCTGAGCTGTTTTTCAACAGCTACCCACTCCAGTACTCTTGCCTGGAAAATCCCATGTACAGAGGAGCCTGGTGGGCTGCAGTCCATGGGGTCACTAAGAGTCAGACACGACTGAGCGACTTCACTTTCGCTTTTCACTTTCACGCATTGGAGAAGGAAACGGCAGCCCACTCCAGTATTCTTGCCTGGAGAATCCCAGGGGTGGGGGAGCCTAGTGGGGTGCTGTTTATGGTGTTGCACAGAGTTGGACACGATTGAAGTGACTTAGCAGCAGCAGCAGCAGCAGCAGCATAGAAAGTGACTCTAGGTAGAAAAAGTAATGAAATGGGGAAAAGGAAATATGGAAGAATGAAGAACCAATGAAGTGTGTTCATGAACAAATGGGTTACTGCTGCTGGCAACTGTGACTCACTCCCCGTGGAAGGGAGGCCTCTGGGGAACTGTGTAGATGTGCTATGGGACAGGGGAAGCTGAAGTCTTCATCACCCATTCTTATCTCACTTTGCTTGTGGGTTGCCCAACACCGATGCCCTGGCCTTTCTGGAGCGTTTTGCATGTGGTTAAGTACATCGTGAGAAATGCTGGACTGGAAGAAACACAAGCTGGAATCAAGATTGCCAGGAGAAAGATCAATAACCTCAGATATGCAGATGACACCCACCCTTATGGCAGAAAGTGAAGAGGAACTAAAAAGCCTCTTGATGAAAGTGAAAGAGGAGAGTGAAAAAAGTTAGCTTAAGCTCAACATTCAGAAAATGAAGATCATGGCATCCGGTCCTAGTACTTCATGGGAAATATATGGGGAAACAGTGGAAACAGTGGCAGACTTTATTTTAGGGAGCTCCAAAATCACTGCAGATGGTGAGTGCAGCCATGAAATTAAAAGACGCTTACTCCTTGGAAGGAAAGTTATGACCAACCTAGATAGCATATTGAAAAGCAGAGACATTACTTTGCTGACTAAGGTCCGTCGAGTCAAGGCTATGGTTTTCCCAGTGGTCATGTATGGATGTGAGAGTTGGACTGTGAAGAAGGCTGAACACTGAAGAATTGATGCTTTTGAACTGTGGTGTTGGAGAAGACTCTTGAGAGTCCCTTGGACTGCAAGGAGATCCAACCAGTCCACTCTAAAGGAGATCAGCCCTGGGATTCCTTTGGAAGGAATGATGCTAAAGCTGAAACTCCAGGACTTTGGCCACCTCATGCGAAGAGTTGACTCACTGGAAAAACTCTGATGCTGGGGTGGGGGATTGGGGGCAGGAGGAGAAGGGGACGACAGAGGATGAGATGGCTGGATGGCATCACTGACTCGATGGACATGAGTCTGAGTGAACTCCAGGAGTTGATGATGAACAGGAGGCCTGGAGTGCTGCGATTCATGGGGTCGCAAAGAGTCAGGCGCTGACTGAGTGACTGAACTGAACTGAACTGAACTGAACTTAAGAAAGTTGTAAGGAAGCCAGAGAAAGCCTTGGGCAGAGAAGTTTGAGGTCTTGAGGTTGAGATCTGTCAGCAGTTTGGGAATTATCCACTGTAGCTGCATGTGAACTCAGAAGTGGGCAGAAAGGATATGAGCCTCACCTGCCACAGTGCAGAAAACAGAACACTATGCATTATAGAAAGAGATATTAAAAATACCTTACTTCCATTTCTATAAGGTTCAGTTCAGTTCACTTTCTTTGCTCAACTATTAGAAGCGACTCTTCATGCAGTTTTATGACGTGTGATGTAGGCTAAGTTGCTTCAGTTGTGTGCGGCTCTATGAAACCCTATGGACCATAGCTCACCAGGCTCCTCTGTGGGATTATGGAGTGGGTTGCCATGCCCTCCTCCAGGGGATCTTCTTGACCTAGGGCTCGAACCCACATCTCTTACGTCTCCTGCATTGTCAGGCAGGTTCTTTGCCACCAGAGTCATTTCAGTAATGTCTTCCGGCTACACTGCTAGTGCTGGTTCTCTTGCTATCTCCACCACATCTAAAGTTTCCTCCTCCACTGAAGTCTTAAAATCCTCCAAGTCATTCATGAAAGTTGGAATCAGCTACTTCCAAACTCCTGTTAATGTTGACCTTTTGATGTCTTCCCATGAATCACAAATGTTCTTAATGACATTTAGGGTGGTATATACTTTTCAGAAGGTTTGCAGTTTGGCTTGCTCAGGTCCATCAGAGGATCTGAGGATCTGCCATTATTTATGGCAGCCATATAAAAAGTAGTGAAAGTGTTAGTCGCTCAGTTGTGTCCAACTCTTTGCAGCTCCATGGACTATAACCCACCAGGCTCCTCTGTCCATGGAATTCTCTAGGCAAGATTACTGGCGTGGGTAGCCATTCTCTTCTCCAGGGGATTTCCTGATCCAGGAATTGAACCCAGGTCTCCTGCATTGCAGGTGGATTTCTTACTGTCTGAGCCACAGGGAAGCCCTAGACTTATGAAATATGTTTCTTAAGAATAAGACTTGAAACTGAATTACTTTTTTAATCCATGGGCTGCAGCATGGATGTGATGTTAGCATGCGTTTCTCCCTCAGAGCTCTTGGGTAACTAAGTGCATTATCAGCAGTGGTATTTTTAAAGGAACTGTTTTTTTTTTTTTTTTTTTTTTTTCTGAGCAGTAGGTCTCAGCAGTGGTCTAAAAATATTCTGTAAGCATATATGTATTGTTATTTAGACCTTGTGTTCCACAGAGTAGACTTATCATAATTCTTAAGCGTGCTATGATTTTCAGAATGGTATATAAGCATTGGTTTCAACTTAAAGTCACCAGTTGCATTGGTTTCTAACAAGAGAGTCAGCTGATTCTTTGAAGCTCTGAAGCCAGGCATTGATTTCACCTCTCTTAACTATGAAAATCCTAGATGGCATCTTCTTCCACTAATGTAAACTGTTTGTCTATGTTGAAAATCTGTTTTGTGTAGCCATCTTCATTAATTATCTTACTTAGATCTTCTGGAAATTTTCTGCCACTTCCACATCAGCATTTGCTGCTTCACCTTGGTCTTTAAAGTTATAGAGATAGCATCCATCCTTAACTCTCATGAGCCAACCACTGCCAGCTTCAAACTCTCCTGTGAGTTCTTCATTTCTGTCAACCTTCATACAATAGAGAGAGTTAGGACTTTGCTGTGGATTAGGCTTTGGTTCAAGGGCATATTTTGGTTGGTTTAACTTTCATTCTAGACCACCAATGCAGTCCATGGGGTTGCAAAGAGTTGGAAATGACTGAGCGACTGAACTGAAGTGAATACTTTCTCCATATCAGTAAAAACACTGTTTTGCTTTCTTGTCATCCAAGTGTTCATTGGAATAGCACTTTTACTTTCCTTCAAGTATGTTTTATTTGTATTCATAAGTTGGCTCCTGTTTGCAACAAGAGACCTAGCTTTCAGCCTATCTTAGCCTTTGACATATCTCCTCACTAAGCTTAATTATTTCTAGCTTTTGATTGAAAGTGAGAAGTTTGAAACTTTTTCTAGTTGAACGCTTAGAGGCCATTGTAGGGAAATTAATTGGCCTAATTTCAGTGTTGTTGTGTCTCAGGGAGTGGGGAGGCTAGGGAAGAGGAAGAGAGATAGGGAATAGCTTGTTGATGGAGCGGTCAGAACTCACATATAAAACTTATCTATTGTTTGCTGTGTTATAAGAATGTGGCTCATAGTGCCTCAAAACAATTACAGCAGTCACATCAAAGATCACTGATCACAGATCACCATAACAAATATAATAATGAAAAAGTTTGAAGTAGTGTTAAATTACCAAAATGTGACACAGAGACAAGAAATGAGCAAATGCCATTGGAAAAATGGTGCAGATGGACTTGCTGTAACAGGGTTGCCACAATAAAATGAGGGATTCTTATATAAGTCTGTTTTGTGAACACATTTTTCTCCTTGGAGAGTAAAGTTTGTTTGGGGGATCAGTACACATGAAAAGACATTAAAATAACACATTAAATTGAAGAATTATTGTTCAAAACATGAAAAAGGGAGATAGGATTGTGGAAGTGTCAAGAAAGGTTTCAATGAAGGGAAGAATTTTAAGGTGGCTGTTGTAGGACTAAACAGGAAATAACTCAGATGTTTAGGAGAGTATCAGATAAATTAAATCAGGTGCAGCATGAGTACAGATTCTGAGGCACAGTGAAACAAACTCTATTAGGAAGCTGTGGTAGGCAGAATAATTCCACAACCCACACAACAGAATAGGGAAGTAGTCTGGATGGTCTAGATGGGACCAGTATCATCACAAAAGGTGGTTCTAGTGGTAAAGAATCTGACTGCCAATGCAGGAGACACAAGAAGCATTGAGTTCATTCCCTGGGTTGGGAAGATCCTTTGGAGGAGGGCATGGAAAACTTTTCCAGTATTCTTGCCTGGAAAATTCCATGGGCAGAGGAGCCTGGTGGGCGACAGTCCATGGGGTTGCAAAGAGTTGGACATGACTGAACCACTGAGCACACACAGCAAACCTCTGAAAAAAATAGGGAGATAGTTTGGATGGTCCAGATGGGATCAGTATCGTCACAAGTTTCCACATTAGTCTAGATGTGCCAGGTGGGCCCAATATCATCACAAGTGTTCTTAAGAGTGGAAGACAGGCAGAAGGGAAGTCAGAGTGACATGCTGAAGTGGGAGGAGGACTTAGTCTGCCCTTGCACAAGCTAATGAATATGCATGAATTCTAGAAGCCAAAAACGGCAAGGAAACTTTCCTCCATCAGCTCAGTTCAGTTCAGTTCAGTCGCTCAGTCGTGTCCGACTCTTTGTTACACCATGAATCACAGCACGCCAGGCCTCCCCTTTCCATCACCAGCTCCCGGAGTTCACCCAAACTCATGTGCATCGAGTCGGTGATGCCATCCAGCCATCTCATCCTCTGTCGTCGCCTTCTCCTCCTGCCCCCAATCCCTCCCAGCATCAAGGTTTTTCCAGTGGTCATGTATGGATATGAGAGTTGGACTGTGAAGAAAGCTGAGTGCTGAAGAATTGATGCTTTTGAACTGTGGTGTTGGAGAAGACTCTTGAGAGTCCTTGGACTGCAAGGAGATTCAACCAGTCCATTCCTAAAGGAGATCAATACTGGGTGTTCATTGGAAGGATTGATGCTGAAGCTGAAACTCCAATACTTTGGCCACCTCATGTGAAGAGTTGAGCCTCCCAAAAGGAACACAACCTTTGGACACCTTGATTTTAGTCCAGTGAGAGCCCAGATTGATTTTGCCTGGAAAGCGATGAGTACTTTAAGTTGCACATTTCATTTTTTTTTCAACCAAGAAAGTTTCTATTTTCCTGTTCCTCTGTTCCCATCATTAGTGTCCCTTCTGTTGTCTGGGTTCTATCTTTCCATTTTTATTTTAAAAATCTTTTCTCATACACTTTAAGAAAGGTTCTCAATTTTTACTTCCACATCTCTTATTTTATTTATTTTCCATGAGTCAATTGCATTTAGTTGCTACATTTTATATTTCCTTGTAGAACTTAATCACCTTTCCTCTGCCCTGTTTTCTTTTCTAGCATATTCTCCTCTGTCTTCTGGATCTTTTAGTAAGTTATTTTTAGAGGTGTTCATTTCCTTACCCCTCATAGGACAATGTTTGTTATGATTGACTTTTAATTGATTGACTCCTAACCCCTTATATAATCCCCTCTCTGCTTATTTTTCCTTTCTACCCACTGGAACTTAAACAGTAAGAGACCTATTTAGTTGTAATATTTTCCAATAAGATGAATTCATGAAATATGCTTAACCAGCTATCTAAGAGGTAACATGGAAAAGCAGAGAATGTATGACCCAGTATGTGATTATTGAGTCTGGACAATTAGCTTTTAAAAAGAGAGACAGATGCAATGAGTGGGGAAGAAAGACTTCATAGTGGAGATGAAATCTAAGCTGTTCATTGAAGGCCTAAGTTGAAAATGGTGCAGATGTTCACGGGTGAATCAGATAATATAGACCTCTGATTCTCTCTGAATTAAAGTACTGAATGTCCTTCTGAACTTCAGTTAGAACTTATTCAATCCTGCTCATTTCTATACTTCCTTTCATATTTTCCATCTACTTATCTCTCCAAGCCACATGTAGGTAATTTCTTCAAATTTCTTGTCTAATTCATGAATTCTACTGTTTGAACCACCCCACTGTTTTTTTGAATTTTTATTTATTTTAATTTAAATAATAAATTAAAAATGTTTCTAAAAATTTACTGGATTCTTTTTTCAAGACTATCCGGATACTTTTGGTGATACGGATAGCTTATTTTTGTGATTATATTTTTTATTTTCTAAGCATTTTATTCCTATGATTTTGTAAATTTTATTCTGATTTGTAAATTTTATTCTGATATGTAAATACATAAAGTTTCTGGAGATTATTTTAACAGATACTTGCCCATCTGACTTGTTTTCTTGTTGCTTTGATGAATTTTAATTGTGAGTTCCTGTTTGTTTGAAATTGATCTGTGAACACCCTAGGGGTTAACTTGAGGATATTTTCCTCAGGAGGGGATGTGTGTTTCCTTTTGCTGGGATATGGGGCACAGGCAATTTAGGGCCACTTCAGTCTCCTTCTTGTACCCTGGATTAATGGGAGAGTCTCAGGTTGAGGTCCCACTGTTGACACTGGACTAAGAATAGTCTTTAGGATTTTAGGATTGGAGGGCTAGTTTACACAGTTTATACTAATTTATTATTAGGCATACTGTCTTTGTAGGCAAAATGTGTTTTTGCACAGTTACTTGTAAACTTTTTTTTCCCTTGATAGTCTGCATTTCCTTTATGGTGTATTTGGATGTGAATTTACTTTTTCCTTCTGCTTGGTTCTTGAAACACAATTTTGAATGAAATGGTCTTTGATTCTTGTAATTACTTCTTTACTATCTCTTTGAATATTGCTTCTTTGCCCACAGCTTTCATTCTTTTCCCAAACTTTTATTTGGAGCCTTTCTCAGTGATCCCGATTCTGGTAAGTTACTCTGGTCTGCTCACACTCTCTATATCTGTTTCATCTCTTGCTGGGACTTCTAAATTTTATCATGTCTAGTAATATTTTTATTCCACTGACCATTTTTCCCTTTGAAAATATCTTTTCGTTTCCTTCCCTGCTTGCTTTCTTACCCCATTTTAACTTTTTAAAAATGGAATATATTCCTTTATTTTTGAGCATTCTGAGGCTATCAAGTTCCAAGCCTTTTTACAAACTGTTTCATAAAATTGTGTAGTGAGGCCCTGTTCCTATGTTTCAACACTGTGTATGGTTTTGTTCTGTTTTAATCTTTGTGGCACATTTTTCCTACTCCTTCTCATTTTCTCTTATTCCCTGTGTTGCTAGCCTAGAATCCTGCGCCCCCTCTTTTTTTTAATGGTCATTTCAGGGCTCCTTGTCTCATGTGATAAGATATTTCACCTCTAGTCACAGAATCAGCAGGTGGCTTGATTTGTTTCCTGATTTTTAGAATTCTGTGACCTCTTCATCCCACAGCTTGCTCAAAACCAAAGCGACAGTTTTTATTTTGCTCCCTTTTTGAAGACTGTGTTTATATGGCCCTTTCAGCTTCTATCCCCAGACAATGAGCCAGGCTGAGGTTCCCCTTTTCAAGTGTGAATTTATACCATTTGGACTAGAACTCTTACCTTCGTTTTAGAAGCTGTTTATAGACTGTCAGTATTTACCTTCAGTATTTGGTTTGGTTGTACATGCATTTGAGAATAAAGTTATATCTTTTGGTGCAGACACACACCACATACTATGTTGACCTGATGTGCCTGGTGCCTGTTGGGCTTTTTCCTAGATTTGCTAAGGCTTTGATTTCTTGGTTCATTTCTAAGTATCATAGATCAGAATGCCAAAGATAAATCTTCTTTCTGGCCTAACAGTGATTTTGTTTTTAGAGGGATTGTGGGGATTCTAAACAATTTGCTATTCTTTTGTTATCATTTTGTCAGTAATACTTTCTATCCCTCCCCTACCAAATAAGTCAAAAGAAAGGAATTGATTTGCTTTTAGTTTATGTGATCATCTTGGATTATCTAAGTCAATCTCACTTAGTGAGAGTTGTGCTTTCAATAGCTGTCTCTCTGTTGGACTAATTAGAGCCACGCAAATCTATGGCTAGAGTGACAGGGAACAAGCCAGGTTTAACCACATTTCAGCACTCAGTCAGGATGATCCCCTTTTCTTGCTTCTGTGGACTATTCTGCAGAACCCTAACTCTGCAAAAGACACTTAGGTTATGCTATGTGTTTGCCCTTCAGCTATCAGGAGGTGTGTTCTGCTTTTCTGACTGGTCTGCTATCTTGGAAGCTTAGTGGTTCACCTCCAGTCTACACATGGCAACCATAACGATTTTCCTGTTAGAAAGGGTTCAACACTTTCTTTTGTGCTGCATAAATTATTTTCCTTTCCTATTATGCTAATTTACTCTGTGAGTTACAGGGTCTTTTGTCTCCATGTTTTAAGCAGGTTTCTTTGTAATGTCCTTCTTGACAACATCTTATCTGGGATGAGTGCCAGAGAGTAGAAGAGGGGTTAGGATGGGGAGTTCAATAACAGTTTCATTAACATTATTATTACAACAGCAACAGACTAAACCTTTTAGAGGTTTGTCAGTGTTGTCCCTGCATCACTTTTATCCCCTCCATTCATCTCAGTCTTCTTTGATCCTCACAGCTCTAAGTCAGGAGGGGACCACTATTTTCTCCATGCTACAGATGAAGGTCCTGGAGCTCACAGAGGAGAAGTGACTTGTTGAAATCAGAGTTAGTAAGTGTCAGAATAGGAAATGTGATTTTCCCATCAGTATTTGTTGAAATTCAAACTGCCCAACATGGAGCTCATTTACATGATAGTGGGGATTCTACAATAGCAAAGACATAATTTGAAAATGGGTTATTTTCCTATTTCCTTAGTCTTTTTATATCTGTTTGCAAAAGGACACATGTCTGCAAATAGTCAGGCACATGTATCTCCTTTACATCTTTCTGCTCTGGGGGTCCTTGATTTTGACCAGAACTGGAAGTGAAAGACAGTGTGTATTAAGTATACTTCTGCCATTTACATTGTTTGAGAGAGGCTATTATATTTGGAAATTCTAACAAAATTATGTATCAACTAACTACTTGTATGAAGAACCTGTGAAAACAACTTTTGGCAGGTAAATATGTACCCTGCTGGTAAACTCTACCTATTCTAGAATTATTTTACATCCTTAAATGAATGCCTTTTTGGTAAACCCTTAAGTTCCTTGAGAATTACTTTATCTGTCCTAAGAAAGAGCTAGTAGTAAAAAGAAATGACCTATTAAGCCATGAAAAGACATGGAGCAACCTTAAATGAATGCTGCTATGTGAAGTACACAAGTCTGAAAGGGCTACATACTGTATGATTCGAACTATGCAGCATTGTGGAAAAGGCAAAGCTACAGAGACAGTGAAAAGGTCAGTGGTTGGTTGGCAGGGGTTCACCTGCCAACCAAAGGAGGGGAAGGAGGCAAGGGAGGAGGAGGCAGAGGAAGGGGACAGGTGAAGCCCAGGGCATATTTAGGGCCTGGAAACTATTCTGTATGACAGTAATGGTGGATACATAACACTGCCTTTCTTAGAACTGATAGAACTATACAACACACAGAGTGGACTTTATTGTAAACTAATAATTATATATCAATATTGGCTAATAATTATATATCAATATTGTTTTTCAACTGTTATAGATGTCCCACATGAATGCAAGGTAATAATAGGGAAACTATGTGTTTTGAGGGAAGGAGAGAAGGCATATGGAAATTCCCTATGCTTAGTTTTTCTATAAATATAAAACAGCTCAAAAAAGCCTATTAACTAAAAAAGGTGATGTTCCTTGTTCCACATGGTACATATGGAGAAACTAAAAGTTATAGGAGGCTCTTCTCTGCAAAGGGTGTCCATCCTTTAGGGATATGACATACAAGTCTCTCTATGCATAAATTTATCAAGGTTACAAAAGCTTTGGGTTGGGACCTTCCTTTGTCCATTTCTCTAAACCTTCTGAACAGTTTCCTTTTCTTAAATCTGAAATTTCTCTAATCTTGGTCTTGGCTAAAGGGTAAATTTTAAGGGAATGTGAGATTCAATGTTTTCAAATATGAGTTACGAGATTGAGAGAATAATAAAAAAACACTGCAGTTATTTTCTTATATTTAGCCCATAGGCATTTCAGCACTCATAATTCATAAACAACTGCAGCTAAAATCCAGTTTTGCAGGGTGCAAGTTCCTTAGAAAGACTACAGTTTAAAAAGATTACCCCCTCTGGAACATGTTTGGTTCCGGTTCTTTGGTATCAAAAACTTCTTTTAGATTCAGTAACTACAGCTGTGCAAGAAAAGAGACTATTTTTAAAATTTATGTGAATGGAAATACAAGAAATGGCATGTTTTATATCCAGTTTGATATGTTTCATCTGTACTAAAGACACTGTTGGCAGAAGAAAATAATACTAGAAAGCATATGCCTTTCTGCATCTTTATTTCTTATGTCATATTTAGTCTCTTTTAATTTGAACCAGCAGATACACTAAAATTCTCTAGCAGTACAATGTTGCATAAGGTGATGGTCAGCATTAGTCAACAAGGAAAAGAATGAAGCTTTCCTAGCATAGCATTGCACACAAGCAAGCCTCCAAAATGGTTGGTTTCATTGATCAGTAACCAGTGTGGTTGTAGGAATATAGGGATTTTGAAAGCAATATCTGAGAGACTGACTCTATTACTAAGTAAGGGCCAAAGCTCCAGAGTGTTTTTAACTAAGCAATTTCATTGATGAAAACTGGCTAATCTTTCATTGGAATTTATTTTTATAATTTTTGCAAGGACATACTCTTGGCCAAAAGGAATTACCTCTTGTTAGAGGTTGGACAGACTATGGTTCATGGATTAAATCTGGCCCACAATCTGCTTTGTGTATACCCAAGGCCTTTTTTTTTGTACATCCCACAAACTAGGAATAGATTTTGAAATTTTAAAGGGTTAAAAATTGCACAAAAACTGTTAAGTGACCCAGAAAGCTTAAAATATTTTCATCTGGCCTTTGAACTGACTTGCCAGCTTCTACCTTAGAAAATAGAAACTTGTAGGTCCAGTCCTTGCTTCTTATAACTAGATTAATTTAATTAGCTCTTATCTCTATTCCTTCCACACAAATAGCAGAGATAATTTACTTGAAGCTTTTAAAAACTCTACTATTTAGTGTGTTCCTATTGCTCATATTCTTAGTGAAGTCTTTGAGTTGGCCAATTAATTAGCCATCCTCTTCTCAACTCACATCCTGAACAAATCTTAACTAAGACAAAGGATGGTAGCTGAAGGTCAATATCACCTTCATCACTGCTGACATCTACTTTTGAGGGTATAACAGTCAGCAAAGGCAGTACTAGGGCCAGACTCTCCATGTGAAGAGCACAAGACAGCATGGAGCCCTGTAGGCAGCTTCTTGAAGGAAAGGGGATAAAAGGACACAGTTGCACTGAGCTTTCCCAATTAATTCTTAAGTTATCTCAGAGGGCAATATTCCTCCAAAAAGAAGAAAATGAATGAATGAGTAAAGAGAAACCAGTGGTCAAATACATGCTTAAGACTCATGTTGAGAAAATCTCGGGTGAGAACGAAGTACTTCTCCCTAAAGTGTTGTTGTTCAGTTGCTAAGTTGTGCCCGACTCTTTATGACCTGCTGGGCTGTAGCATGCCAGGCTCCTCTGCCTTCTACTGTCTCCCACATGAATCCTCCAATTCATGTCTGTTGAGTTGGTGACACTCTCTAACCATCTCATCCTCTGGGGCCCCCTTCTTTTGCCTTCAGTCTTTCTGAGCATCAAAGTCTTTTCCAGTGAGTTGACTCTTCGCATCAGGTGGCCAAAGGAATGGAGCTTAAGATTCAGCAGCAGTCCTTCCAAAGAATATTCAGGGTTGATTTCCTTCAGAATTGACTAGTTTGATCTCCTCGCAGTTGCAAGGGACTCTCCAGAGTCTTCTCCAGCACCACAATTCGAAAACATAAATTCTTCTGTGCTCAGCCTTCTTTCTGGTCCAACTCTCACATCCATACATGACTACTGAGAAAACCATAGCTTTGACAGTACATACCTTTGTCAACAAAGTAATGTCTCTGCTTTTTAATATACTGTCTAGGTTCATCAAAGCTTTCCTGCCAAGGGGTAAGCATCTTCTGTTTTCATAGCTGTACTCACTATCTACAAGTCTGTGAAGTGTACATGGCTACTGGGAAAACTATAGGTTTGATTGCATGGATCTTTGTTGCCAAAGTGATGTCTCTGCTTTTTAATATGCTGTCTAAGTTTGTCACAGCTTTCCTTCCAAAGAGCAAGTGTCTTTTCATTTCATGGCTGTAATCACTGTCCACAGTGATTGTGGAGCCCAAGAAAATAAAACCTGTCACTGCTTCCAATTTTCCCCCTTCTATTGATTTTAGGTTAATGTTGAGTTTCAAACCAACATTTTTACTCTTCTCTTTCACCCTCATTAAGAGGCTCTTTAGTTCCTCTTCACTTTATGCCATTAGAGTGGTATCATCTGCATATCTGAGGTTGTTGCTATTTCTCCTAACAATCTTGATTTCAGCTTGTGATTCATCCAGCTTGGCGTTTCACACAATGTACTCTGCATACAAGTTAAATAAGCAGGGTGAAAATATATAGCCTTGTCATACTCCTTTTTCCAATTTTGAACCAGTCAGTTTTTCCATGTCTGGTTCTAACTGTTGCTTCTTGACCCGCCTACAGGTTTGTCAAGACATAGGGAAGGTACTCTGGTATTCCCATTTTTTAAAGAATTTTTCACAGTTTGTTGTGATCCCCCTAGTCAAAGGCTTTAGCACAGTAAATGAAGCAAAAGTAGATGTTTTTCTGGAATTCTCTTGCTTTAGCCATGTTCCAAAGAATGTTGGCAATTTGAGCTCTGCTTACTCTTCCTTTTCATAATTCCTCTTGTACATCTGGAAGTTCTTGGTTCACATACTGCTGAAGACTTGCTTGAAGGATTTTGAACATAACCTTACTAGCCTGTGAAATGAGTGCAATTGTATAGTAGTTTGAACATTGTTTGGCATCGCTCTTCTTTGGAACTGAAATGAAAACTGACCTTTTCCTGAACATAGTCTACAAGGCATACATTCTTCCCTTTTTGCCCCAGTTTATCTCTCCAGTTTAATCTCTTATTATTTTCCTTTACTTCAGTATACATAACTACATTAAATGACTTGTTACAGCTAGTTTCTGTATCTTGACTATTGTAATAGCCCAGTTAGTGATGTCCTTTTCCTGCAATCTGCATCCGTCCTTTGTATAAAACCTTATCTTTGTATAAAACCCTGGAAGAACCAGGGACTATTTGCTGTATAAATAGCACAACACTTTGCTATATTCTCTTTATTCTACTATACATCTTTCCATTCTTAAAATTTCATGTTAATGTGGTAGCATGTTTGCATGTTTTGATAGCACCCATAGATTAAGGAAGAAAAGTTATGACCAACCAGATAGCATAGTGAAAAAGCAGAGACATTACTTTGCCAACAAAGGTCCATCTAGTCAAGGCTATGGTTTTCCAGTGGTCATGTATGCATGTGAGAGTTGGACTATAATGAAAGCTGAGTGATGCAATGGTGAATGATATTGTTTCTTTTCATTGCAATGGTGAATGGGATTGTTTCCTTAATTTCTCTTTCTGTTTTCTCATTGTTAGTGTATAGGAATGGAAGGGATTTCTGTGTGTTAATTTTATATCCTGAAACTTTACTATATTCATGGATTCAGTCAGTTCAGTTCAGTCACTCAGTCGTGTGCAACTCTTTGCGACCTTGGCTCTGGTAATTTTCTGGTGGAGTCTTTAGGGTTAGGGTTAGTTCTTTAATAACATATTTTTAAATTTTAGGGGAAAGTTCTTTTTTTTTAACATTTGGTTAGAATGATATATTCTAACTTTGGTATTAATTGATCATTTCTTGTGACCACAAATACTGTACTTTTCATAAGTGTTTTGCTAATCCTTACAAAGAAGACATGTTCTTTACTGGGGTTTGGGGTTTGATATGTATCCATTAGGTTCTATTGTTTTTGTTGTTTAGGTCTTGTCAGTCAGTTCAGTTCAGTCACTCAGTAGTGTCAGACTCTTTGTGACCCCATGAATCATAGCACGCCAGGCCTCCTTGTCCATCACCAAGTCCAGAGTTCACACAAACTCATGGGCATTGAGTCGCTGATGCCATCCAGCCATCTCATCCTCTGTCATCCCCTTCTCCTCCTGCCCCCAGTCCCTCCCAGCATCAGGGTCTTTTCCAATGAGTTGACTCTTCGCATGAGGTGGCCAAAATATTGGAGTTTCAGCTTCAGCATCAGTCCTTCCAATGAATATTCAGGATTGATTTCCTTTAGGATGGACTGGTTGGATCTCCTTGCAGTCTAAGGGACTCTCAAGAGTCTTCTCTAACACCACAGTTCAAAAGCATCAATTCTTCAGTACTCAGCTTTCTTTATAGTCCAGCTCTCACACCCATACATGACCACTGGAAAAACCATAGCCTTGACTAGACAGACCTTGGTTGGCAAAGTAATATCTCTGCTTTTTAATATGCTGTCTAGTTTGATCATAACTTTCCTTCCAAGGAGTAAGTGTCTTTTAATTTCATGGCTGCAATCACCATCTGCAGTGATTTTGGAGCCCAGAAAAGTAAAGTCAGCCACTGCTTCCCCATCTATTTCCCTTGATGTGATGGGACCAGATGCCATGATCTTCTTTTACTGAATGTTGAGCTTTAGCTAACTTTTTCTTTCTTCTCTTTCACTTTCATCAAGAGCCTCTTTACTTCCTCTTCACTTTCTGCCATAAGGATGGTGTCATCTGCATATCTGAGGTTGTTGATATTTCTCCTGGCAATCTTGATTCCAGCTTGTGTTACTTCCAGCCCAGTGTTTCTCATGATGTACTCTGCATATAAGTTAAATAAGCAGGGTGACAATATGCAGCCTTGATGTACTCCTTTCCTATGTGGAACCAGTCTGTTGTTCCATGTCCAGTTCTAACTGTTGCATCCTGACCTGCATACAGGTTTCTTAAGAGGCAAGTCAGGTGGTCTGGTATTCCCATCTCTTTCAGAATTTTCCACAGTTTATTGTGATCCACATAGTCAAAGGCTTTGGCATAGTCAATAAAGCAGAAGTAGATATTTTTCTGGAACTCTCTTGCTTTTTGACGATCCAGCAGATGTTGGCAATTTGATCTCTGATGTCTCTGCCTTTTCCAAAACCAGCTTGAACATCTGGAAGTTGATGGTTCACGTATTGCTGAAGCCTGGCTTGGAGAATTCTGAGCATTACTTTACTAGCGTGTGAGATGAGTGCAATTGTGTGGTAATTTGAGCATTCTTTGGGATTGCCTTTCTTTGGAAAACTGACCTTTTCCAGTCCCGTGGCCACTGCTGAGTTTTCCAAATTTGCTGGCATATTGAGTGTAGCACTTTCACAGCATCATCTTTCAGGGTTTGAAATAGCTCAACTGGAATTCCATCACCTCCACTAGCTTAGTTCATAGTGATGATTTCTAAGGCCCACTTGACTTCACTTTCCAGGATGTCTGGCTCTAGGTGAGTGATCATACAATCGTGATTAGCTGGGTCATGATAATTTTTTTTGTACAGTTCCTCTGTGTATTCTTGCCATCTCTTCTTAATATCTTCTGCCTCTTAATATCTTCTGCTGTGGTCTTGTCCATCCCTACAAATATTTTGTCTACTTGATCTTAGATTGAGAGAGTTATATTAAATCCTAAATTTGATGGATATTTTTACCTATTTTTAAAAATAGTTTGTAATTTCTACTTTATGAAAGATTTTGCTGTGTTCCTGGGAACAAAAATTTTAATCATAGTTACGTTCTCATTGTGACTCTTCACTTCAGCATTTTAGTTTCCTTTTTCTCCTTTAATGCTTTTTTTTCTGAATCCTTCCTTTTCAAATATGAACATTGTGGTAACTGCATTGAGTTTATTTACATTTTCTTATTACTCATTCTTCATCCTTTTTAAAATCTCTTTGAATCTCTCCCATTGAAAAATATAGATGTATATCTTGTATTTAGCAGAGAGTTGTATTTTACTCATTTAGATAATTTGAAATATATTGGTTTTAACTTCATATTGGTTTACTATGCACATGTATATTCCAATAAATGTCATGTTTTCTTTTTTTTTTCCCTTTGGTATTTATTGTTATATCACTAACCCTAATCCTTACAAATGGTTGTGAAAAGAAGGGAAGGGAAAAGCAAAGGAGAAAAGGAAAAATATACCCATTTGAATGCAGAGTTCCAAAGAATAGCAAGGAGAGATAAGAAAGTCTTCCACATTGATCAATGCAAAGACATAGAGGAAAACAATAGAATGGGAAAGACTAGAGATCTCTTCAAGAAAATCATAGATACCAAGGGAACATTTCATGCAAAGATGGGCTCAATAAAGGACAGAAATGGTATGGTCCTAACAGAAGCAGAAGATATTAAGAATAGGAGGCAAGAATACACAGAACTGTACAAAAGTTCTTCACGACCTATATAATCACAATGGTGTGATCACTCACCTAGAGTCAGACATCCTAGAAAGTGAAGTCAATTGGGCCTTAGAAAGCGTCACTATGAACAAAGCTAGTGGAGGTGATGAAATTCCAGTTCAGCTATTTCAAATCTTGAAAGATGATGCTGTGAAAGTGCTGCACTCAAATATGCTAGCAAATTTGGAAAACTCAGCAGTGGCCACAGTATTGGAAAAGGTCAGTTTTCCAAAGAAAGGCAATGCCAAAGAATGCTCAAACTACCGCACAATTGCACTCATCTCACATGCTAGTAAAGTAATGCTCAAAATTCTCCAAGCCAGGCTTCAGCAATACGTGAACCATCAACTTCCAGATGTTCAAGCTGGTTTTGGAAAAGGCAGAGACACCAGAGATCAAATTGCCAACATCTGGCTGGTTCATCAAAAAGGCAAGAGAGTTCCAGAAAAACATCTATTTCTGCTTTATTGACTATGCCAAAGCCTTTGACTATGTGGATCACAATAAACTGTGGAAAATTCTGAAAGAGATGGGAATACCAGACCACCTGACTTACCTCTTAAGAAACCTGTATGCAGGTCAGGAAACAACAGTTAGAACTGGCAAGGAACAACTGACTAGTTCCACATAGGAAAGGAGTACATCAAGGCTGCATATTGTCACCCTGCTTATTTAACTTATATGCAGAGTACATCATGAGAAAAGCTGGACTGGAAGAAACATAAGCTGGAATCAAGATTGCCCGGAGAAAGATCAATAACATCATATGCAGATGACACCACTCTTATGGCAGAAAGTGAAGAGGAAGTAAAGAGGCTCTTGATGAAAGTGAAAGAGAGAAAGAAAAAGTTGGCTTACAGCTCAACATTCAGAAAACGAAGATCATGGCATCTCGTCCCATCACTTCATGGGAAGTAGATGGGGAAGCAGTGGCTGACTTTACTTTTCTGGGCTCCAAAATCACTGCAGATGGTGATTGCAGCCATGAAATTAAATGACACTTACTCCTTAAAGGAAAGTTATGACCAAGCTAGATAGCATATTAAAAAGCAGAGATATTACTTTGCCAACCAAGGTCTGTCTAGTCAAGGCTATGGTTCTTCCAGTGGTCATGTATGGGTGTGAGAGCTGGACTATAAAGAAAGCTGAGTACTGAAGAATTGATGCTTTTGAACTGTGGTGTTGGGGAAGACTCTTGAGAGTCCCTTAGACTGCAAGGAGATCCAACCAGTCCATCCTAAAGGAGATCAGTCCTAGGTGTTCACTGGAAGGACTGATGCTGAAGCTAAAATGCCAATACTTTGGCCACCTTGTGCAAAGAGTCGACTCATTGGAAAAGACCTTGATGCTGGGAGGGATTGGGGGCAGGAGGAGAAGGGGACGACAGAGGATGAGATGGCTGGATGGCATCACTGACTCGATTGACGTGAGTCTGAGTGAACTCAGGGAGTTGGTGATGGACAGGGAGGCCTGGCGTGCTGCGATTCATGGGGTCACAAAGAGTCGGACATGACTGAGCAACTGAACTGAACTCTCCTTTCTCTTTTTTGGTTAAACAGTAATGTTCAAATTGTTCAAACAATTAGGTGTATGCCAATACATTTTACCCCCAGCTAGGTTCTATCAGATAATCAGTGAATTTATTTTGCCTTTTTCATAATCTCTCCATTCTTTCCTTGTTTAAGGTAGTTGCACTCTCCTGCATTGTCAGACTATCTAGCCATTGCTTAACATACAGTTTCTGTTATGGTCGTCTTTTAGGTTTAGTTCTTAGTGTTTCAGGTATGTGTAATGCTCACCATTTGTCTTTATATCAGTGTTTGTGTGGTCATTTTGATTATCTGAAATTTATTCTCTTAGCTTCTTCATAAAAGGCTTTTAGCAATTGTATTCCCTCAACTCCTGTTTATTCATAACAGTGTGTGGCCTTTATCCTTGAAGTCCAACTTATATTTGGCTTGCAGCTAAATGAATTTCAATAGAGCAAATACCTATGTTTCTAAGCACAGCTTTCTTCTCTAAAATTAATCACTGTCATCTGATTAGGTCTTATCTTTACAATTTTACCATATGTTCCCACACATAATATTTTAGATTTAAAAATCCCCCCAAATTTATTAAATTTCATAGAAATGAAGCCATGCAGTATATATTCTTTTTCTGACACTTTAAAGTTTAATCACATTTATGAGATGCATCTACATTGCGTGTGGATGTAATTCATTTTCACTGCCTATATTACTCCATATCATTAATGTATGATAATTTATCCATTGTAGTGTTGATGGATATTTAGCTGTTTATATGTTTGCTGCTTTAAACATGCCTGCACATATTTCTCAGGGTAGAATTGGCTGGAGTAAATTTCTTGAGTCATGGTATATATGTAACTTGATTAGATAAAATAAAAATTTTCCGAAGTGGTCATATCAGTTTATATAGCAGTGTGTAAGACAGACTCAGAATTGCAAGGAGACTTAGAAAATATCTTTTTCCGTTCTTTTAAATATGATAAAATGAATTTCTGATTGGTTAACAGTGACGGAGTTGAAATTCCATTGCTGGTTAGTGAGCAAGGCGGTGTGGATTCTTGATCTTTTAATTTCTTTCTTTTTGTCATGTTACTGTTCTTTCTATGATATTTTGACAATAAAGGAATAGACTGAAAGATGACTGGAACATGTGCAAAATCTCAAGAAGTCTCAAACTTCGTGCCATGCAATAACTTGTGCTACACATAGCTCAAATGTGCTCTAGAGTGTCACTGTTATAGAAATACACAGTATTGGTATTGTGTTAAATCTGAATCATTATAACACTGATTTGGTATTATGCATTCTGTTTATAAAGGCAGATAAATACAGAGTGCATTTTAGAAAGATTTTCATTAAATGTTACAATTGAAATTATTATGCTTGAGGGAAAGATTTTAATAGCTAAATGTTTTACACTAGGTAAAATGCCATTGCATCCAAAGATGTGGGAAAATTAGGCAAACTCTACTATGCAATGTTTGGTGTTGTCAGCTTATTTCCTATGTTATCTAAGTTATCAGTTCTTATACAGTGGATATAATGTCTGTTCTCTTATTTTCCTTTTATCATTTTGTATAATACATGTTATGCAGTAGGAAGTTTATTAATGTATTGAATACTTCAATTTCCCACACAGTATGCAAGTCTGGAGTCAAAATAGTAGATGTGACTAGTGTCAGAGTTGCATTTCATAAATATTTCTAAGGAGAATTGAAAGCCATTTATAAGGTAATTCAGTAATTATGACTAAGTTGATAAAACATGTTTTTGCACCCTCTTACCTATTTTGTATAAAACCAGGGATTGAGAAAAAGCCATATACTATGACTCTAGAAATCCACTTCTGCCAATTCCACCCTGAGAAACATCAGCACAAATTTTTAAGAGAGTAAAACTTTAAATATCAAGCTATTCATCAGCAATATTTAGATAAATTATTGCTATAATTCTCTTTGATCTTTGTTTAGTACAAGTATATTTAATAGTGTATTCAATATGTGGAAAATTCAGAAGAAATTATTTGAAAGGATCAGGTGGGCGCTCAAATATATCCCTTATATCTCAATGATGTTTTGAATCTAAAGTTCAATGAACTTGAAAAGAGTAGGTGAATTTAACCCCCCCAAAAATCAAAAGAGAAACCCTCCGGACTCTACTAAAAATAGCAGAATCTGATATTTGGAGCCTGGTTGGGCTGCCGTCTATGGGGTCGCACAGAGTCGGACACGACTGAAGCAACTTAGTAGCAGCAGCAGCAGCTAATGAGCACATGTCATGGAATTGCTGTGGCTCTTGTCCGCAGAAGCTGTAAAGAGTGACAACAAGGAAAGCACTCCCTTATCAGATCAGAAACAAAAGCAGATGAAATTAGAAGCATACCTTGGAAATACTGCTAGTTGGATTCCAGACCACAATAAAGCGAGTATTATCATAAAGTGTATCACAGAATTTTCAGTTTCACAGTGTATACAAAAGTTACCTTTAGGCTATATTGTAGTCTGTTAAGTGTGCAATAGCATTATGCCTAAAAGTACATATTTTAAGCAAAAAGACACCTTGTTCTAATCATCATCTGAACCTTCAGGGAATCATAATGTCTTCCCTTGATGCTGACGGCTACTGAGTGATCAAGGTGGTGAATGCTGAAGGTGGAAGTGAACAGTGAAGTTTTTACCACATTGATTGACTCCTCTTCAAAATTGATTTCTCTTTAGCAGGCAGTGCTGTTGGAACCCATTTTAACTAAGGGAACTTTTTCAAAATGGGAGTCAATCTTCCCAAACCCTGCTGCTGCTTTATCAACAAGTCTATGTAGTATTCTAAATCCTTTGCCATTTCAACAATGTTCACAGCATCTTCACCGAGAATAGATTCCATCTCAACAAACCACTCTTTTTGCTCATCTGTGGAAACAACTCCTCATCCATGAAAGTGTTATCATGAGATTGCAGCAGCACAGTTACATCTTCAGAACTGACCTCTAATTCTAGTTATCGTGCCCTTTCTACTATGCTGCAGTTCTTCCTTCACTGACGTCTTGAACCACTTCAAGTCATCTATGAAAGATTGGAATCAACTTCTTCCAAACTCCTGTTAATGTTACATTTTGACTTCTTCCCATGAATCACAAATTTTCTTAATGGCATCTAGAATGATGAATACTTTTTAGAAGATTTTCAAATTGGTTTGCCCAGATCCATCAGAGGAACCGCTATCTATGGTAGCCGCAGCCTTACAAAATACATATTTTTAAGAATAAGACTTGAAAGTCTTATTCTTCACCCATGGCTGCAGCATGGATGTGATGTGCAATATGTAAACAACAAGAATCTCACTGTGCATCTCCCTCAGAGCTCTTGGGTGACCAGACGCACTGTCAATGAGCAGTAGTGTTTGAAAAGAGTCTTTTCCTAAGCAGCAGGTTTCAACAGTGGGCTGAAAATATTCAGTAAGCCATGTTGTAAATGGCTGTGCTATTATCCAGGCTTTGTTGTTCCAAGTACAGAGCACAGGCAGAGTAGATGTAGCATAATTCTTAAGGGCCCTAGGATTTTCAGAAGTGTAAATGATCACTGGCTTCAACTTCAAACCACCAGTTGCATTAGCCTCCAGCAAGAGAAGCAGCCTGTCCTTTGAAGTTTAAGGCCAGGTATTGACTTCTCCTTTCCACCTTTGAAAATTCTAGATGATATCTTCTTCCTATATTAGCCCATTTCTTCTGTAGTGACACCCACTGCAGTATTCTGGCCTGGAGAATTCCATGGATTGTCTGGAGTCACAAAGAGTTGGAGACGACTGATTGACTTTCACTTTCACTTCTGTATGAAAATCTCTTGTTTCACCTTCATGAATTATCTTAGCTAGAACTTCTGAATAATTTGCTGCTGCTTCTATATTAACACTTGCTGATTCACTTTGCACTTTGGTGTTATGGAAATGGCTTCTATCCTTAAAACTCAGGTAGCTTAAAACTCTGCTAACTGTGGCAGCTTACCACTTCTCTCAAGCTACACAGAATTGAAGAGTTGGGGCTTTGCGCTGGATTAGACTTTTGTTTATTTTTTTAATTTTTTAATTTTTTTAAATTTTATTTTTACTTTATTCTACTTTACAATACTGTATTGGTTTTGCCATACATTGACATGAATCAGCCACAGGTAGACTTTCATTTAAAGGAATGTTGCGTCTAGTTTGATCTCCTAGCTAGTCCACTAAACCTTTCTCCATATCAGCAGTAAGGCTGTTTGCTTTCTTGTCATTTATATATTTACAGGAGGAACATTTTTAATCTTTCAGAGCTTTTTCTTTGCATTCACAACTTGACTAACAGTTTTGGACAAGAAGCCTAGATTTCTGCCTATCTTAGCTTCTGATATGCCTTCTTCACTATTAATCAAATAGTGACTTTTGACTTTGACTCAAAGACCTATGACTTTTCCTTTCACCTGAACACTTAGAAGCCTTTGTAGTAGTATCAGTTGGCCTAATTTCAACATTGTGTCTCAAGGAACAGGAAAGTCTGAGAGGCTGGGGAGGGAGATGGGGAGCAGTTGGTTGACCGAGCAGTCAGAACACATACATTTATTAATTAAGCTTGCCAACTTATACAAGCACAATTTGTGGTGTCCCCAAATAATTGCAATAGTTAACACTGAAGATAACTGATCACTGATGAGCATGACAAACAGCATAATAACAAAAGTTTGTAACATTGAGAGAATTAGCAGAATGTGACCGAGATGCAAAGTGAGAAAGTCTTGTTAGAAAAATGGTGCTGATAGACTTGCTCAATAAGGTTGCCACAAACATTCAATTTTTGAAAATGCAATATCTTCAAAGCACAGAAAAGGAAGTGCAATAAAGAAGGTATGCCTGTACATTTAGCACTCCATGGAAATGATTTTCTATTTAGTATCTTACAGAGAAGCCTACTATGTCAATTTGGGGACTTTTAAACAATTATACTTGGCAGAAATTGTTCTGGAAGAAACTATTTAAATGGGACTTTTGGGGTTGTGACTCTTGTAGGATTATCAATCTCATTATTTCATGTTACACTGAAAAGAGTATACTTTTTCTTACCTTCATTCTATTTGACCTTTAATATTTAAGTATATGAATGTTTTTCTTCACTGAAAAATGTGAAGGATAGACACAGATCTGAAGTAGCTCATAATAATATCTAACCTACATGCATGTTTATAATTCATGTTGATATATATTTATAATATAACAACTATATTTCTCTAAAATATATAATGTCAGTTATCATATATTCTATCAACAACCCATGAGAGCATATAAAGATGCATTTTAATTACTCACCAGTGGTATATTAGTAAACAGCAGGTTTTTGGAGAAAAATAAAGCATAATGAAGTGATATGATTTGTTAAAAGTAGAACTCATATGTTGAAGAATCCTACTCGAACCAGGTTATTTTATTTCTCCAAATCTATTTCTCTCCACTAACCTATGTGATCCCTTATGCAATTAATTCCTAGAGCAGAGGACAGCTTATCTATCTTCTTGGCATTTACTACTCTTCCCTTAAGAACTTAGTCTTTTAGTATAAGTATCCCTTGTGCAGTATCATGAACAGAACACAAAAATTGGGACATCCTTTGACTGAAAAATATTTTTGTCACTTATCTGGAATTCAAATTTAACTATGTCCTGCATTGTAACTGGTAACCCTAGCTTTGCCTTAGAGAACAGTGTTTAAGTTGGAATGACAAAAGTGATCATGAGCTGAAGAAAGAGAATGAACAAAGGCATAGTGGGAGAATTGAATACTGAGTGCTCAGAAAACCCCAAGGAAAATCATGTGGCAGAAGAAAACTCTAGGGCTTCCCTGGTGGCTCAGTGGTAAAGAACTTACCTGCCAGTGCAGGAGACACTGGTTTGATCCCTGGTCTGAGAGAATCCCATATATCACGGAATAGCTAAGCCCAATGTGCCACAGCTACTGAGCCTGTGATCTAGAGCCTGTGAGCTGCAACTACTGTGCACTCAGGCCGCAGGTACTGAAGCCCACACACCCTAGGGCCTGGGCTTTGCAACAAGAAGAAGCCACAGCAGCAAGAAGCCTGTGCACCACTACTAGAGAGTAGCCCCTGCTCCCTGCAACTAGAGAAAAACCCATGCGGCAGGGAAGACCCAGACAGTCCAAAATAAATAAATAAATAAATGAAATAAATGAAGAAAGCTCCATGAAAGTTCTACAAAAACAGAAACTATGTCTTATTTATCCTAGGACCCATCCTGATTACCATGGAGTAGGTGATTACTAAGTATTGTCCAGTGGTTAAATGCACCATTGCTCTGTGACAAAGAGATTTAAGATTGGAGCTGTGAAGTGAGTCTAGACTGCGGAGGGCTTAGATAGCTGGAAAGTGTGGGTTTGAAGAAAACCATGCTGAAGATAGGGTTTGAATGTGATTGATCACAATTTCAAATAACCAATTTACCCAGTTCAAATAGAACCCTTAAATGCATATACACGTTCATATCCAGAAAGACCAAGTCCTTCTATGGTCTTTGCTCATCTTGCCAGAGAAAGGAGCTGGAAAAAATAAAGTCTTTAGGGTAATGAAAGTACACGGAAAGTTGCAAGAACATCTTCACTAATGATCATCGGATTATTTCACAGTGTTCCTTCCAAAAGTGACTAATAAACAAGAATGATGGGCTTCATTTTTGTCTCAGGTTTTGGATATGCTTGAAAGACTTGTAAGATATGCCAAGGAATAGAAATATGACATGCACATACCAATCCTGAGACCAGTTCTGTATTTGTCACTCAGATTGTTCACCAGCCCTGCCCCAGGCACTCACCGAGGCAGGCGGGGATGAAAGGAAGACAGGGCCAAGGTTTTGTGAGTGCTGAGGGCACTGTAGGGGCCAGTGATGGGTAGAGGCATCACTGTGGTTCATGCCCTTGGTGCCCTGAGCATTCTTGATTCCGCAGTCCTGGGTGTCATCAGCAGAGGCAGTTTCCTAGGTTAGTGGAAGCAGCAACACCATTTCAAGGCAGTGCAACTACTCACTTGGGTATCAGCAGATACAGAAGGATCACTACAGTTTGCTGGAGCTGAAGGTGAGGGAGATTGAAAACTCATAAGTCACTAGAGCATCAGCTAAAGGGACTTGGTCACAGGGCACAGAGGAGCCTGAGAATCACAGCAGGAAGAATGTGAGATAAGGTGGTGCTCTTGCAGAGAAGGTGCTATGAAAGCTAGAGAAAGCAAATCTGATTTGTGTCACTCTGACCTTTTCTCTGTGAGTCTTGCCCCACCTTTGTTGGCTGTTGTGTTATGGGCACTATGGGCAGCAGGGATGGTTTACCTTGGGTTGCTTATTGGGTCTATTGTAAATTACATGCATCCAAATAAATATATCACTGACTCAATGGACATGAGTTTGAGCAAGCTCCAGGAGACGGTGAGGGACAGGAGGCCTGGTGTGCTGCAGCCCATAGCGTCACAAAGAGTTGCACATGACTGAGTGACTGAACTGAACTGAAATAAATATATCAGCACTGTCCACACTGAGGTCTATAGCACGCTTAATTTCACAGGCAGTAATATTAATAGTTACCTATTGTTCAGTTGATCAGTTGTGCCTGACTCTTTGCAACTCCATGGATTATAGCACACCAGGCCTCCCTGTCCTTCACCATCTCCTGGAGCTTGCTCAAGCTCATGTCCATTGATTCAGTGATGCCACCCAACCATCCAGTCCTCTGTCATTCCCTGCTTCTCCTGACTTCAATCTTTCCCAGCATCAGGGTCTTTTCAAATGAGTTGGCTCTTCATGTCAGGTGGCCAGATTATTGGAGTTTCAGCTTTAGCATTAGTCCTTCCAATAAATATTCAGGACTGATTTCCTTTAGGATTGACTGGTTTGATCTCTCTGCAGTCCAAGGTACTCTCAAGAGTCTTGTCCAACACCACAGTTCAAAAGCATCAGTTCTTTGGGGCTCAGCTTTCTTTATGGTCCAACTCTCATATATGTACATGACTATTGGAAAAATCATAGCTTTGACTAGATGGACCTTTGTTGGCAAAGTAATGTCTCTGTTTTTTAATATGCTGTCTAGATTGGTTATAACTTTTCTTCCAAGGAGAAGCATCTTTTAATTTCATGGCTGAAGTCAACATCAGTGATTTTGGAGCCCCCAAAATAAATTCTGTCACTGTTTCCCCATCAATTTGCCATGAAGTGATGGGACCAGATGTCGTGATCTTCATTTTTGAATGCTGCATTTTAAGCCAGCTTTTCACTCTCCTCTTTCACTTTCATGAACAGGCTCTTTAGTTCCTCTTTGCTTTCTTCCTTATGGGCAGTGTCATCTGCATATCTGAGGTTATTCATATTTCTTAATCTTGATTCCAGCTTGTGCTTCATCCAGCCCAGCATTTCACATGATGTACTCTGCATATAAGTTAAATAAGCAGGGTGACAATATACAGCCTTGATGAATTCCTTTCCCAATTTTGAACCAGTCAGTTTTTCCATGTCTGGTTCTAACTGTTGCTTCTTGACTTGCATACAGTTTTGTCAGAAGGCAGGTAAGGTGGTCTGATATTCCCATCTCTTTAATAATTTTCCAGATCCACAGTTATCTATTACTTCTTTTTTAAAAAATTCTATTTAAATAAATGTGCATTCATGAGTTCAACAAAGTAGTTTTTCAACTACAAGATTTCTCAGAACCTTAAAATGCTAAAATATTGTAAGTATTCAAGAGGCAGTTTTAAAATTAGCATCAATTCAGTTCAGTGGCTCAGTCATATCTGATTCTTTGTGACCCCATGGACTGCAGCACCTCAGGCCTCCCTGTCCATCACCAGCTCCTGGAGTTTACTCAAACTCATGTCCATCAAGTCAGTGATGCCGTCCAACAATCTCATCCTCTGTCATCCCCTTCTCCTCCCTCCTCTCCTCCTTCAGTTTTTCCCAGCCCCAGGGTCTTTTCAAATGAGTCATTTCTTGGCATCAGGTGGCCAAAGTATTGGAGTTTCAGCTTCAACATCAGTCCTTCCAATGGACACTTAGGACTCATCTCCTTTAGGATGGACTGGCATATCCTAAGCTTAATTGGCCTTGCCTGATGGATCAGATGGTAAAGAATCTGCCTGCTATGCAGGAGACCCAGGTTCAATCCCTGGGTCAGGAATATCCCCTGGAGGAGGGAATGGCAACCCACTCTATCATTCTTATCTGGCAAATCCCATGGACAGAGGAGCTGGGCAGGTTACACTCCATAGAATCACAAAGAGTCAGACACTACTGAAGCAACTGAGCGTGCACTCATGCAAGCCTAATTGACCACTACAATTTCCTACCACTATGCTATATTTTTTAAGATCAGTTTTTCAAGGAAAACACTTTAGGAAAACATTCTTTTTATTCATGATGATACGTAAGTTATAGATTTATTAAGAATCACTTCAGGGACACAATCACTTTGTTTTTGTGTGAATCTAATGTTGGTGAATTATTTTAGTGGGCGGAGAGGAGCATTGTCTAATTGTATGCTCACATATTCTCAAGTGTACCTAGTCTCTCCTAGACTGTTGACTTAGAAGTGAAAAGAGCATCAGTGTATTTGCTATTGGAAAACACACTGTATTTGCACACGTTGGATCTAGGATTCCTACTTTTATGGGCTTGGCAGAAGTAGAAAGGACCTTCAAGGTTGACTATAGCCAGGCAATGTCAGAGCGTTCACACTGTTTATCATCTGTCATGGTTTTTTTACTGCTGGAGAAGGGATCTGGGTTTTGCAGTTTTGAGGTATCATCCCTCTTGTCCTCCATTATCTCGACTGTAATGTACTGCATTCTGCTTTTGTTTTGCTTTTAAAAAGTCTTAAAGCCTTAGGTGATCAAGAATGAAGATGATTTGTGCAATTTAACAACTGGTTACTTGTCACTTATAAATACATTTTTTTCAAAATTAACCTACCCAGCTACTTTTCTTATTTGAGATGTAAAAAAACAACAAAGAAGATTCTGACAAACATATGTGTTCATTTATAATTATAACTGCTAATATATTTCATATACATATAAACTAAAAGAGCTGGAGTTTACCTCAACCTCACCCTCAATCCCTAAATCTCATTCTCTTTTTTCAATATCAGAGGTAACCATTACCAAGAATTTATTGAGTGCTTTTCAGTTGTATACTTTTCCAAACATATTGGTATTTGTGACATCTGTATACATACATGTACACCATACATAAATAAATATACACATATAAATGCTATATATCCATAAATAATATCATACTTTATTATATGCATTTATGTTTACTAATTTGTATGAATGAATAATACATATTCAATTTCATTTGTTTTAATAGGTGTATAACATTTTATTTTGTATATTTATATATTGCATTTGGATATGAGTGTTGTTCATAGCTTGTTTTTCTTAATCATAAGTATTGCTTGAATAACATTTTTTATTTATGCATTTAAGTGAGAGTTCCCTGAAGTCACACCCACAGGACTGCTGTCACTGAGATATAACATATGGGGTATATTTGAATTTTTCCTAGCTACTGCTCATTGTATCCCAAGATGGCTGTAACAATTTTCATTCTTTTAGCCAGATCTTGAGAGTACCATTTCCCCTAAAGAATTGCATACTTTTTTTTAAAAAAATTTAAATTTCTTCATTTTATGGAGGCTAATTACTTTACAAACTGCATACCTTTAATTGGATTAAAAAACTTTGCATCTCTTTCAATTATGGTATTCTCAGAGTATATGTCCAGTAGTGGGATTGCTGGGTCATGTAGTGGTTTTATTCCTAGTTTTTTAAGGAATCTCTAATGTTCTCCATAGTGGTTGTGTCAATCTACATTCAGGCCAGCGGTGCAAGAGGATTCCCTTTCTTCACATCCTCTCCAGCATTTACTGTTTGTAGATTTTTAAATGATGGCCATTCCAACCAGTGTGAGGTGATACCTCATTGTAGTTTTGATTTGCATTTCTCTAATAAAACTTTGTGTGTGTGAGTTGCTCAGTTGTGTCTGACTCTTGTGACCTGATGGACTGTAGCTTGTCAGGCTCCTCTGTCCATGGGATTATCCAATCAAGAACACTGGAGTGGTAGCCATTCCCTTCTCTATGGGAATCTTCCTGACCCAGGAATTGAACCAGGTCTCCCAAATTTCAGGTAGATTCTTTACCACCAGAAATGCCAGGAAATCCCAATAATACATTCAGTTCAGTCCAGATCAGTCTCTCAGTCGTGTCCAACTCTTCACAACCCCATGGATTGCAGCATGCCAGGCCTCCCTGTCCATCACCAACTCCCGGAGTTTAGTCAAACTCATGTCCATTGAGTCAATGATGCCATCCACCCATCTCATCCTCTATCATCCCCTTCTCCTCCCACCTGCAGTCTTTCCCAGCATCATCCAAGGAGTCAGCTCTTCGCATCAGGTGGCCAAAGTATTGGAGTTTCAGCTTCAGCATCACTCCTTCCAATGAACACTCAGGACTGATTTCCTTTAGGATTGATTGGTTGGATCTCCTTGCAGTCCAAAGGTACTCTCAAGAGTCTTCAACACCACAGTTCAAAAGCATCAATTCTTTGGTGCTCAGCTTTTTATAGTTCAACTCTCACATCCATACATGACTACTGGAAAAACCATAGCTTTGACTACATGGACTTCTGTTGGCAAAGAAATATCTCTGCTTTTTAATATGCTGTCTAGGTTGGTCCTGACTTTTCTTCCAAGGAGAAAGTGTCTTTTAATTTCATTGCTGCAATCACCATCTGCAATGACTTTGGAGCCTCCAAAAATAAAGTCTGTCACTGGTTCTACTGTTTCTCCATCTATTTGCCATGAAGTGATGGGACCAGATGCCATGATCTTAGTTTTCTGAATGCTGAGTTTTAAGCCAACTTTTTCACTCTCCTCTTTCACGTTCATCATGAGACTCTAGTTCTTCTTCACATTCTGCCATAAGGGTGGTGTCATCTGCATATTTGAGGTTACTGATATTTCTCCTGGCAATCTTGATTCCAGCTTGTATTTCATCCAGCCCAGCATTTCTCATGATGTACTCTGCATAAAAGTTAGTTAAGCAGGGTGACAATATACAGCCTTGACATATTCCTTTTCCTATTTGGAACTAGTCTGCTGTTCCATGTCCAATTCTAACTTGCTTCCTGACTTGCATACAGATTTCTCAAGAGGCAGGTCAGATGGTCTGCTATTCCCATCTCTTTCAGAATTTTCCACAGTTTATTGTGATCCCCACAGTCAAAGGAATTGGCATAGTCAATAAAGCAGAAATAGAATCTTTTCGGCAACTCTCTTGCTTTTCAATGATTCAAGGAATGTTGGCAGTTTGATCCCTTGTTCCTCTGACTTTTCTAAAACCAGCTTGAACATCTGGAAGTTTACGTATTGCTGAAGCCTGGCTTGGAGAATTTTGAGCATTGCTTTACTAGCATGTGAGATGAATGCAATTGTGCGGTAGTTTGAGCATTCTTTGGCATGGCCTTTCTTTGGGATTGGAATGAAAACTGACCCTTTCCAGTCCTGTGGCCACAGCTGAGTTTTCCAAATTTGTTGGCATACTGAGTGCAGCACTTCCACGGCATCATCTTTTAGGATTTGAAATGGCTCAACTGGAATTCCATCACCTCTACTAGCTTTGTTTGTAGTGATGCTTTCTAAGGCCCACTTGACTTCGAATTCCAGAATGTCTGGCCCTAAATGAGTGATCATACCATTGTGATTATCTGGGTAGTGAATAAATACATTACCATATGTAAAATAGATAGCCAGTAGAAATTTGCTGTGTTGCACAGAGAGTTCAATTCAGTACTCTGTGCCAACCTAGAGGGGTGGGATGGGGTGGGAGATGGGAGGGAGGTTCAAGAGGGAATGGACATATGTATACCTGTGGCTGATATATGTGGATGTATGGCAAAGACCACCACAATATTGTAAAGCAGTTATCTTCTAATAAGAAATTTAAATAAATTGCTTAGTGTTGTGGAAGGAAAATGTCAGTTAATTTGTATTTTCCTGATACTAAAAGAGATTGGACTTCCCTGGTGGCTCAGATGGTAAAGAATCTGCAATGCAGGATAACTGAGTTTGATCCCTGGGTCTGATACCTGGGTCAAGAAGATCCCCTGAAGCATGAATAGCTACCCACTCCAGTAATTCTTGCCTGGAGAATTCCGTGGAGTGAGGAGACTGGCAGACTACTGTCTGTAGGATTGCAAAGAGTCAGTAAGACTGAATGACTAACACTTTCACTTTTCACTTTTTTCAAGAGAGGTTAGCACATTTTCACATTTGTCTTTTGAGTTACTATTCTGGAAACAACTTATTCTTAAATTTTGCCAATTTTATAAATGTGACTTTTGTCTTTCTCATTAATTAATTGAATTTCCTTATATATTCATGATATTACTTCTTTGTTGGATATGGCATTATAAAAACTTTCTATTCTCTAGCTAATATTTTAACTTCATAATTATAATTATATACTTAAAATTTTGAATTAAGTGTTCTTAATGGGTAATTTAATTATGTCATAAACATATTTTCCCAAATTTTAGAAGTTTCTCACATTTAGAAATTTAATACACCTGGTACTGGTTTTTGTTTATGAAGTAGTAAATTAATTTTCTTAGGGTTGCTTTTGATAACACAACTTATTATAAACTCAGTATTTTTCTCACTGATACATATATTGCATATATTATGCACCATGTTCTATGTTTATGGGTCAGTTTCTGGGCTCTCTTGTGGTCCATTGTTTTGTTTGACAACTATTGTTTTGTTTGACAGCCATGGTACCAATACTGCATCAGCTGAATTAGTATGGCTCTACCTTTTGGTAGGCAAGAACTCTTTTTTTTTTTAAGATTGCCTTTTTTTTTTTTTTTTTACTTTACATGTCAATTTCAGATTCAGTCTAAGTCCTATGAAAATGTCATTCCAATTTTATTGGAGGTTGAATGAAATTTTAGATTAATTTTGGGAGAAGGCATTTTTACTACATTGAGAATTCCAATCATTCAGGTCTTATATGACTTTCAAAGACTTTCATAATTTTGTCTAAAATGTCTCATATATATTTTAGAGTTAGAATTCTTCATAGACTTAAAAGGAGCTGCCACTCTATATGAAATCTTTTTTTCTTTTGCTTTTCCCCTAACACCATGTCCAAGGTAAGGAGCAGTGGCTGAGATAACCCACGTCCAAGGTAAGAGAAACCCAAGTAAGACAGTAGGTGCTGAGAGAGGGCCTCAAAGAGCAGACAGACTAAAACCACAATCACAGACAACTAGCCAGTCTGATCACATGGACCACTGCTGCTGCTAAGTCGCTTCAGTCGTGTCCGACTCTGTGCGACCCCTTAGACGGCAGCCCATCAGGCTCCCCTGTCCCTGGGATTCTCCAGGCAAGAACACTGGAGTGGGTTGCCATTTCCTTCTCCAATGCATGAAAGTAAAAAGTGAAAGTGAAGTCACTAAGTCGTGTCCGACTCTTAGCGACCCTATGGACTGCAGCCTACCAGCCTCCTCCATCCATGGATTTTCCAGGCAAGAGTACTGGAGTGGGGTGCCATTGCCTTCTCCAACATGGACCACAGCATTGTCTAACTCAGTGAGACTAAGCCATGCCATGTGGAGCCACTCATGACAGATGGGTCATGGTGGAGAGGTCTGACAGAATGTGGTCCACTGGAGAAGGAAATGGCAAACCACTTCAGTATTCTTGACTTGAGAACCCCATGAACAGTATGAAAAGGCAAAAGATAGGACACTGAAAGATGAACTCCCCAGGTCAGTAGGTGCCCAACATGCTACTGGAGATCAGTGGAGAAATAACTGCAGAAAGAATGAAGAGATGGAGCCAAAGCAAAAACAACACCTAGTTGTGGATATGACTGGTGATAGAAGCAAGGTCTGATGCTGTAAAGAGCAATATTGCATAGAAATTTGGAATGTTAGTTCCATGAAAGGGGGCAAATTGAAAGTGGTCAAACAGGAGATGGTAAGAATAAACATCGACATTCTAGGACTCAGTGAACTAAATGGACTGGTGTGGGTGAATTTAACTCAGATGATCATTATATCTACTACTGTGGCCAAGAATCCCTTAGAAGAAATGGAGTAGCTATCATAGTCACCAAAAGAGTCCAAAATGCAGTACTTGGATCCAATCTCAAAAACGACAGAATGATCTCTGTTTGTTTCCAAGGCAAACCATTCAATGTCATGGTAATTGAAGTCTGTGCTCTGAACAGGAACACTGGAGAGCTGAAGTTGAACAGTTCTATGAAGAACTACAAGGCGTTTTGGAACTAACCCCCCAAAAGATGCCTTTTTCAGTACAGGGGACTGGAACGCAAAAGTAGGAAGTCAAGAAACACCTGGAGTAACAGGCAAATTTGGCCTTGGAATACGGAATGAAGCAAAGCAAAGGCTAATAGAATTTTGCCAAGAGAACACATTGGTCATAGCAAACACCCTCTTCCAACAACACAAGAGAAGACTGTACACATGGACATCACCAAATAGTCAACACCGAAATCAGACTGATTATATTCTTTGCAGCCAAAGATGAAGAAGCTCTATACAGTCAGCAAAAACAAGACCTGGAGCTGACTGTGGCTCAGATCATGAACACCTTATGCCAAATTCAGACTTAAATTGAAGAAATGGGGAAAACCACTAGACCATTCAGGTATGACCTAAATCAAATCCCTTATGATTATACAGTGAAAGTGAGAAATAGATTTAAGGGCCTAGATCTGACAGATAGAGTGCCTAATGAACTATGGAATGACGTTTGTGACATTGTACAGGAAACAGGGATCAAGACCATTCCCAAGAAAGAGAAATGCAAAAAAGCAAAATAGCTGTCTGAGTTCAGTTCAGTCACTCACTCGTGTCCGACTCTTTGCAATCCCATGAATCGCAGCATGCCAGGCCTCCCTGTCCATCATCAACTCCCAGAGTTCACTCAGACTCACGTCCATTGAATTAGTGATGCCATCCAGCCATCTCATCCTCTGTCGTCCCCTTCTCCTCCTGCCCCCAATCCCTCCCAGCATCAGAGTCTTTTCCAATGAGTCAACTCTTCGCATGAGGTGACCAAAGTACTGGAGTTCCAGCTTTAGCATCATTCCTTCCAAAGAAATCCCAGGGCTGATCTCCTTCAGAATGGACTGGTTGGATCTCCTTGCAGTCCAAGGGACTCTCAAGAGTCTTCTCCAATACCATAGTTCGAAAGCATCAATTCTTCAATGCTCAGCCTTCTTCACAGTCCAACTCTCACATCCATACATGACCACAGAAAAACCATAGCCTTGACTAGAAGGACTTTTGTTGGTAATGAGGAGGCCTTACAAATAGCTGTGAAATGAAGAGAAGCAAAAAGCAAAGGAGAAAAGGAAAGATATAAGCATCTGAATGCAGAGTTCCAAAGAATAGCAAGGAGAGATAAGAAAACTTTCCTCAGTGATCAACTCAAAGAAATAGAGGAAAACAACAGAATGAGAAAGACTAGAGATCTCTTCAAGAAAATTAGAGATATCAAGGGAACACTTAATGCAAAGATGGGCTCAATAAAGGTCAGAAATGATAGGAACCTAAAAGAAGCAGAAGATAATAAGAAAAGGTGGCAAGAATACACAGAATTGTACAAAAAAGGTTTTCACAACCCAGAAAATCACGGTGATGTGATCACTCACCTAGGGCCAGACATCCTGTGGCTGGCTGTGAAGTCAAGTGGGCCTTAGAAAGCATCACTATGAACAAAACTAGTGAAAGTGATGGAATTCTAGTTGAGCTATTTCAAATCCTAAAAGATGATGCTATGAAAGTGCTGCACTCAATATGCCAGGAAATTTGGAAAACTCAGCAGTGGTCACAGGACTGGAAAAGAACAGTTTTCATTTCAATCTCTAAGAAAGGCAATGCCAAACAGTGCTCTAACTACTGCACAATTCCATTCATCTCACACACCAGGAGAGTAATGTTCAAAATTCTCCAAGCCAGGCTTCAGCAATACATGAATGCTGAACTTCCAGATATTCAAGCTGGTTTTAGAAAAGGCAGAAAAACCAGAGATCAAATTGCCAACGTCTGTTGGATCATCAAAAAAGCAAGAGAGTTGCAGAAAAGCATCTATTTTTGCTTTATTGACTATCCCAAAGCCTTTTACTGTATGGATCACAATAAACTGTGGAAAATTTTGAAGCAGATGGGAATACCAAATTGTCTTACCTGCCTCTTGAGAAATCTGTATGCAGGTCAGGAAGCAACAGTTAGAACTGGACATGGAACAACAAACTGGTTCCAAATAGGAAAAGGAGTATGTCAAGGCTCTATATTGTCCCCCTGCTTATTTAACTTCTATGCAGAGTACATCATGAGAAATGCTGGACTGGAAGAAGCACAACCTGGAATCAAGATTGCTGGGAGAAATATTAATAACCTCAAATATGCAGGTGATACCACCCTTATGGCAGAAAGTGAAGAATAAATAAACAGCCTCTTGATGAAAGTGAAAGAGGAGAGAGAAAACGTTGTCTTAAAGCTCAACATTCAGAAAACGAAGATCATGCATCTGGTCCCATCACTTCATGGCAAATAGATGGGGAAACAGTGGCTGACTTTATTTTCTTGGGCTCCAGCATCACTCAGATGGTGACTGCAGTCATGAAATTAAAAGATGCTTACTCCTTGGAAGGAAAGTTATGACCAACCTAGATAGCATATTCAAAAGCAGTGACATTACTTTGCCAACACAGATTCGTCTAGTCAAGGCTCTGGTTTTTCCAGTGGTCATGTATGGATGTGAGAGTTGGGCTATAGGGAAGGCTGAGCACTGAAGAATTGGTGCTTTTAAACTGTGGTGTTGGAAAAGACCTTTGAGAGTCCCTTGTACTGCAAGGAAATCCAACCAGTCCATCCTAAAAGAGAGCAGTCCTGGGTGTTCATTGGAAGGACTGATGTTGAAGCTGAAACTTTAATACTTTGTCTACCTCATATGAAGACCTAGCTGATTTATTGGAAAGGACCCTGATACTGGGAAAAATGAGGGCAGGAGGAGAAGGGGATGACAGAGGATGAGATGGTGGGATGGCATCACCGACTCCATGGACATGTTTGGGTGAACTCCAGGAGTTGGTGATGGACAGGGAGGCCTGGCATGCTGTGGTTCATAGGGTTGCAAAGAGTCAGACATGACTGAGCAACTGAACTGAACTGAGCTGAACCAGCTATTACAGCCTATACAAAGTGCTATTTACTTCTGATTGTTCATTTTGTATCCAGTAGTGAAAGTGAAATCACTATTGTGTCCAACTCTTTGAGACCCCATGTACTATACAGTCCATGGAATTCTCCAGGACAAACTATTGGAGTGGGTAGCCTTTCCCTTCTCCAGGGATCTTCCCACCTAGAAATTGAACCGGGGTCTCCTGGATTGCTGGCAGATTCTTTACCAACTGAGCTATCTGGGAAGCCCAGAAACAGTATTAATTTTTCACTGGCTTTGTAACTTTTTAAATTTCCTCAGACAAGAATCCAAATAATGACAATATTTAGTCTTTCTGTGACAGAGACCAGTATTTGTCATCTAATATCCTTTTTCCTTTGAGGATAACCCTGCGTTTTAACTGGGCATATAACTATACAGGATAAAGCCAACATTTCCCAGGCTTTTCTTAGAGTTACGTGTGGCCATTACTAAGTCTTAAACATGGGGATGTAATCAAAAGAAATTTATGCAGTTTCAGACAACTGTATTTAAAGGGGAATGCAACTTCTTATCATCTCTTTTTGGGTTGGAATGCAGAAATGATAGCTAGTGCTAGAGTATTCATGTTGAACCACGCAGTGGAAGAACAATAAACCTGAGTTTCTGATTGTCAGTTCACAATTAACCCAGGTCAAGAGGCAAAACTCAAGTTTACAAGATGGAAAAGAAAAAACCCCAAACAAAAACTACTATCCTGATTCTTTGCATTTTCTGTCACTTGCAACAGAACCTATTCTTTCCAGTCTTTATATAAGTGGTATAATTTTTCTTCAGGAACAGTTGTATATGGTAGAGGTCACATATTCCTTAGAAATTTGCTAAAATTAAACAGTAAAAGTTTTTTTGAGAGTTTTATAGGAGAATCTTGAAAACCACATTAATGTCCTTAATAATTCATCTAATTCAATATTCATTTCATCATGGATCTATTCTGTCTCTCCCTGTCTCTCTCCACCTCTGTCTCTCTCTGTCTCTCTCGTCTCTAGATAGATATAGAATATAACTCTAGAAAAATCTCTTATTCTTTCCTGATTTTTCAGATTTACTAGCTTTATTGTATATCTTAAGAAGTTTTTAATCTCATAAGTATCTTTGTAATTACTTAAGGGTCTACATCTGAAGTTAAATTATTCTGTTGAATGATTATTATCCATTGGGGAAGAAACATTTGCTATATTACGGTTTTCTCATTCTAAGTTTAAGAGTTAAATGTTTATTTCCTTGGAGGCAAATAATATCACCATTACAAAAAGAACATAGCAGAAATCTGATAGCATGATGAGAATTGCTGTGCATTATAAGCAATGAGTGCACGCATCAGTCACTCAGTCATGTCCAACACTTTGCAATCACATGGACCGTAGCCCACCAGGCTCCTCTGTCTATGGGATTTCCCAGGCAAGAATACTGGAGTGGGTGGCCATTTCCTCCTCCAGGGGATCTTCCCAATCCTGGGATCAAATGCGTCTCCTGCCTTTCATGCATTGCAAGTGAATTCTTTCCTGCTGAGTCACCAGGGAAGCCCATTTTAGGCAATATTATTTAATGTTTATAGTATAAGTTGAGGTGGCATATAATACAATGTAAATCTTGTTCTTTCTCCACGCCATTCCCCAAAATAGGTGTTTTCTACATTATTCAAGTTAAAGTAACTTCAAGTTAACCACCAGGTAGATAAATTCCTTATCTCTTGGTATGCCAAGTCACATGGTGTACCAAAACCCCTTCATTGTTGTGTCATCACATGCTAATCAATAAGAAAATGTATTTTTGCCAATATCATCATGGGAATGTTCATCAGAGGTTTCACTGAACTGAATTAATCATGTGATAGATATGGTGTTGGATATAACTTCTGTTAGATAGCAGATAAGAGGCGTGGCATATTGGTAAGAGGAATGGCATGTTTACTGAAGTACAGTCCCAGGTATTAAATGCTGATAGAGCCTTCCAAGTGATACCCCACCTTCACATCTGCTCCCAACTCCCTTATTGCACCCTACCAAACTCCCTTATTGCACCCAAAGACAAACTAGGTTGACCTTTATTAGGCCTAAATTGATCATATTACTTTCCCATTTAAAATCCTCCAGTGACATCACTCTTCATCCAGAAAAAAAAAAAAAAAATCAATCTCATACCATGGCCACAGTACTCACCACTGCCTGCCTCACTGACCCAACCTTTCTATACCACATCTTGTTCACGATTCCTGTCATGCTGGTCTCCTTTCAGTTCTTGAAGAATATCAAGCTCAGTCCTTTCTTGAGTCTCCTTCCTACTGTTCCTTCTGCATGGGACATGCCTCAGAACCACGCACATCCTGCTTCCCAACTTAAATGTGACCTCTCCAGAGACGCTTTCCCTGTCTACCCTACTAAGCTTCAGTCACTCTTTATCTCATTACTGTATGTGTGATGGAAGACAGCAACAGACAGCTTGAAGAGGTGTATTTCTTTAGAGGTGACAAATATGGCATTTTAAGGAAATAAGCACATTCTGTTTTCAGACTTAGGTTTGGCAGTTCAGGGCCCCTGAGTTTCCATTTGAATGTATAGCGAGAATAATACCACCTCTGTAAATGGAGGAGGCATGTCTATTTTGATCCTTGGTGACTTTCTTCTCAACACTTCTCAGTACTTCAAGTAATCTTTTCTAGGTTTGCTTTCTTATGTACAGTTGACTCTTGAACAATGTGGGAGTTGGGACACTAACTCCTCCTTTCCAGCACAGTTAAAAATCCATGTAACTGTGTTCTCTGCCTCAAAAAGAAAGAAATTGATAAATGACTTACCCAAGGACAGGAAGCTGAAACAATTTGAATGGGATCAGAACTCAAACTCTCGTCCTTTTGATTCTAAATACTGTGATCTTTGATCAAATGCAAACATTTTCCTGCACTTAGTTAACTTAAAGATCTGTACAATAAAAATATCAGAAAAACCCACATGTAAGTGTCCCATGCTGTTGAAATCCATGTTATTCAATGATCAACTGTATTATTTGTTATCCCACTCTAAACTGTAAGTTCCTTGAGTTCAGAATCTCTAGTGTCTTATTCATTGTTGTAACCTGTACATCCAGATTATGTCTGGGAGGCATTCAGTAGGTATTTGTCATCTGTTGATTGACTGAATAACCTGGTCTCCACTGCTTTTTGGTTCACTCAGTCTTCTGGAAATGTTTTTGAGCTTGCAATCCAAATATAAGTTCTCAGTTCTTTGAAAGAAACTTTGTACTTACCCTCCAATGACCTCATATTCTTCCTGTATTCTCACTATTCTGTTAACTTCCTATTCTCTACACTAAAGAGTAAACTTCTAAAGGACAAGAATGATGTCCTGCTCATCATTATTTCCTTTACAATGCTTTAGCACAATGCCTTGTGCAACTTTACCATTAGCGCATTAATTTATTCAGTTTGTTGCTGTTTACTCACTATGTCATGTCTGACTCTTTTGGGACCCCAAGGACTGTAGCCCACCAGACTCCTCTGTCTATGGGACTTTTAGGCAAGAATACTGGAGTGGGTTGCCACTGTCTTTTCCAGAGGATCTTGCCAGGGATAGAAGCCACATCTCCTGCCTGGCAGGCAGATTCTTTACCACTGAGCCACCTGGGAAGCCCAATTTATCCAATTAAAGCAGTCCTAATTTTCTATTAATTGGTGCTTTTAAATTTTGAATTGTGAACTTTTTGAGTTGTATACACTTTATGTTGGATGGAAGTAACAGTTTTTCCTTTAAAAACTCTTAATTGTTTCTGATCTGCCTCATCCCTTATATGTTCTTCTCCCAGATGTGCTCTGCTTAGAAACTGCCTGTCTACTTAGAGATTGGCAGCTCACCATCTAAATGTGGGTGGCAGATAGGTTTTATTTGGCTCTCTTATATTTTTTAAAATTTTGAGTTGGCTGATACAATTTAAAAAATTAATTAAAAAAATTTTTTTTAACTTCGTCTTTCCTAAAAAAAAAAAAAAAAAAGACAAGCTGGCATCCCTGGGTTCACATACTCTCATGACAACAAATGTTAAACATGCATGTGAGCTCTGGTTTCCCATATGACTCTCTTGTTTTGCCTCATTTGTTTGCAGTACATGCTTAGACTCTTTATATATAGGAGTTTGAAAGTCCAGTTTTATTCCATTTCTATAATATGTATGTTATTTTAGTGATGATCCAGTAGTAATTACCTTTTTCCCAAGCTAGGCTTCAACAGTATGTGAACCAAGAACTTCTAGATGCTCAAGCTGGATTTAGAAAAGGCAGAGGAACCAGAGGTCAAATTGCCAATATCCATTGGAACATAGACAAAGCAAGAGTATTTCAGGAAAACATCTACTTCTGCTTCATTGACTATGCTAAAGCCTTTGACTGTGTGAATCACAACAAACTGTGGAAAATTCTTCAAGAGATGGGAATACCAGACCACCTGAGCGGCCTCCTGAGAAACCTGTAAGCAGATCAAGAAGCAACAGGTAGAACCAGACATGAAACAATAGACTGGTTCCAAATTGGGAAAGGAGTACATCTAGGCTGTAAATTGACACCCTGCTTATTTAACTTATAAGTTAAATGCTGGGCTGGATGAAGCACAAGATGGATGCAAGATTTCCAGGAGAAATATCCATAACTTCAGATATGCCAACCTTATGGCAAAAAGCAAAGAGTAACTAAAGAGCCTCTTGATGAAAGTGAAAGAGGAAAGTGAAAAGCTGGTTTAAAACTCAAAAATTCAAAAACTTAAAATTCAAAAAAACAAAGATCATGGCACCCTGTTCCATCATTTCATTGCAGATAGGTGGGTAAACAATGGAAATAGTGACAGACTTTATTTTCTTGGGCTCCAAAATCACTGTAGATGGTGATTGCAGCCATGAAATTAAAAGATGCTTGCTCTTTTGAAGAAAAGTTATGACCAACCTAGACAGCATATTAAAAAGCAGAGACATTATTTTGCCAACAATGGTCTGTCTAGTCAAAGCTATGGTTTTTCCAGTGATCATGTATAGATGTGAAAGTTGGACCATGAAGAAAGCTGAGCGCCAAAGAATTGAAGATTTTGAACTGTGGTGTTAGAGAAGACTCTTGAGAGTCCCTTGGACTGCAAGGAGATCCAACCAGTCCATCCTAAAGGAATTCAGTCCTGAATATTCATTGGAAGCTGAATATTCATTGGAAGCTGAATATTCATTGGACGCTGAAGCTGAAGCTCCAATACTTTGGCCACCTGATGTGAAGAACTGACTCACTGGAAAAGACCCTGATGCTGGGAAAGATTGAAGGTGAGAGGAGAAGGGAATGACAGAGGATGAGATGGTTGGATGGCATCACCAACTCGATGGACATGAGTTTGAGCAAGCTTCGAGAGGTGGTGTGACAGGGAAGCCTGGCGTGCTGCGATTCATGCGGTCGCATAGAGTCAGACACGACTGAGTGACTAAACTGGACTGAACTGATACCCACTTTGAGAGCTCTTCTTATAAATGGATATTGAATTTTGTCAAATGCTTTCCCCATGTCTATTTATAGGATCGTATGGGTTTTAATTGTTTTTGTTTTTGTTCCTTTTGTTACTGTGGTGTATCACATTGATTTGCATATACTTAACCATCTTTATGACCCTGGAATAAATCCAGCTTAATCATAGTGAAAGAGCCTTTTTACATGTTTGTTAGATTCAGTTTGCTAGTACTCTGTTGATTTTTGCATCTATATACATCAAAAATATTGACATAATTTTCTTCTTTCATAGTGTCTTTGTCAGGTTTTAGTATCAGGGTGACGTTGGCCCTGTAGAATGAATTTGGGAATGTTTCCTCCTCTTCAATTTTTGGAATTGTTTGAGAAGGATAGGTAGAACTTATTTACATGTTTGGTGAAATTCTTCAGTGAGGCCATCTGTTCCTGGACTTTTTGTTGAAGGATTTTTTTTTTTTTTTTAATTACAGATTCTGTTTCACTTCTAGTGATCAGTCTTTTCAGGTTGTCTGTTTTTCTTAACTTAGTCTTGGCGGGCTGTATGTTTCTAGAAATTTGTCTGTTCCAGATCCAGTGCCAAGATGTGGCATGGAGCAGATGGGGCCAGAGTAATCTGCTGGGAGTGGGACTGAGGCAGGCTTGTTCCTGGCACCACTTGACTAAGCACTGAAAATGGCCATCATTGCCCTGCCTGGACCACACTCCAGGCCTCTGGTCTGTCACTGTGTAGCTAGACCGAGTCTTTTCCCAGGGCCTGGCTGGCTTGGATCCCACATCAAGCCATGATGTGGAATGAGTGGGGCCACAGTATTCACCTGCTCAAACTAGGGACAGTGGCAAGGCAGCAGCCACCAGTGCAGAGCTCTTTCCGCCCTCTTCATTGGCAAGCCAGCATTCGCACACTCTCCTCAAGTAGAGTCTAGGCTTTTCCAGTGCATTCATCTGTCCCAGCAGTTCTCCCAGCAGCCAAAGTCTCCTCTTCTTGGACCCCGGCATGCCCAGTCTGTGGCTTGAACTCCCCAGGGTGAGGGTCTGCCCATGCAACTTTTCTCTTCCTTTCATATCCCTCCTGTGGGCAGAAGTCCCAACTCTATCTTCTTTCTCAGTTACATGGACATCTTTCTTTCACCTTTGGTTGTATAGGAGTTCTTTGCCAGTTTTCAGTTGGTTTTCCAGAGGAATTGCTCCCCATGTAGGCATATTTTTAATGTGTGCATGGGGGGAGGTGAGCTTCATGTTCTCCAACTCTGCCATCTTTATACAAGGTCCCTATGATTTTTTTTTTAATTGGTGCCTTCTTTATATGTTGATTTCAATTGTTAACCTTGGTATACACAGAGCTGATAAGTCTCTGTTGTTTGTTCACATTTGGACACATGTTTGATATTTTCACTTCACTATTCAAATAACTCTCCCCCAAATTACATTTGACAAAGTTGACCTGTGTGGTTACATTTCCCTCAGCATACACTTAGGTTTTTAAATGAAAGGGGAAAGTTGATGGCAACATGTGCTTTTGGCTTTCAAAAACTGGTAATGAATTATGCATTGTTTGCTCCCTGTGTAGTAGGCATATCTTAGAACATGCATCAGTTGGCCTGTGCTCAGGGTGGATTATGGCCTTTCACTGAACTTGACCTGCTTGAACTCTTCTTTAAAGCATTTGTTCAAGCCTACCCTCTCCCCACGTGAATCCATGTCAGACACTAGTGAGTGGTGTGCTTTCGATCATGACTCTTTATAAAAGCAGAGAGAAGCTAAATCATAGCACAACAAGCACAAGACCTCCTTGCTTCTTAGGCTAGTGTTTCCTTAACAAGGAATAAAAGTGAGCTATCCCAAGCTAAGTGTGGAAGGATAGCCAAGGCAGCTTCACACTTTTAAAATAATGAGATGGTCAGAGATGTTGTTTTCCAGCTAGTGTCAGTGTGAAGTGATGTGTACTCAAATATTAGTCACCAAGAAATGTAGGTATGAGCCTACAGTGTTAGGAGTGGGGAGGAAGGCTTTCTTTATGACCTGCAAGTGGATGCTAGAAGAAATATTTCTTCCACTTATGTGAGGCATGGAAATTAGTACTCACCTACTATTTACAGAAAACTCTTTTGTTAAAAGCTCTGGGACTTGTTTCCTCTGAGAGAGAGAGACTTGTAGCTATAATTAAGAAATCTGTTTAAATTGTGCTGATAATTATCCTAACTGGTTTGAAAATTTGATGAAATACTTAGAGAAGTAAATTGCCCCAGCTAAGGGTTCGATAAGCAACCCATGTCTTATAAAAGAGAAGTTAAAGTAGGTAAATAGTTTTTCAAAATTAAAGACCCTGCTAACTTTAAGTAGGTCACACTTAGAAGTCCTCTTTGTGTGTCTGTTTATCTTAATTTGGGAAACTTGGTGGCCTTGCAATATTTATATCCAGGACTAAAATAAGGCTGAAAATAAAGTACAGCTGGATTGCTTGAGATGCTTTGAAATGAAAGGTCCTCACTGTTAATATCCAGATACTAAAAGCACTCAGAGTTGGAGAGTTAAGACACAGCTGAGTGAATGATTGCATGTGGGAAATCGAGGGTGGGTCCATTTTGATACGTGTGAAACCAGTGGTCTTCCATATGTGTCAGAGAAATTACTGCAGTGATCCTTAAAACATGTGTTTCCAGTGATTAGCATCTCTGGGGGAAGGACCTGTGAATCTCAATTTTTAAAACCTGGTCCTTTGGTGATTTTTCAGTTCACTTCAGATTTCAGATCATCGTTGTACTAATTTTAACAAACAGTGCAGATTGCAAGTGGCAGAAAAGAAGGGAAACTAAAAGAAAGGGTATTTGAAGCAAAGAATAAAGTAGATTCTCTTCCTGGAGAGGAACAGAGAAGAGAGTAAAAACGAATGACCTCGAATCATTTATATTTGCCTTTGGAAGATGTCCTGACTGTGTTCTGGCAGCAGATTTACAGTCATAACTTAATTTTGCTTCAGATAATAATAAATAGGTTTTCATTTCCAAAATACACACTGGAGAATGTGTGTGGGTGGGGAGAAATAGCTCCTCACATTGTAGGGCGATGACAAAGGAAAACTGGTTTGGTTTTTAAAGTTTGTCAGAGAAAACACACAAAGTGAACAATCCAAATATAGATAATTAAGTGGTAACTGTTTATTGGTTAAACACTCTCTATAATGCATACCATTACTAAAAAATTATAGGTGGCTCATAGCAAATTTCTTTTTGATACAACTGTAATAAATAGAATATGACAAATGCTTATGGAACAAGTATTTTCTCATGTGGTAGTCTCTTTATAGCAGTGCAACCTGATTTATATGCTGTGTGCATTGCAGGTGGGGAGGGAGGGTGGTGATGTGAACACAGTGAGCAATTTGTGTCCTTTATGACAATTATTACTCAACTTTTTACCTTTCTTCCCATCTCTAAATTGCAATCATTTAAACTATACCTATTTGTCAAAGCAAAACCAAACAAAACAACGCTTGGGAAAGGAAAAGAGTGAAGATATTGATTCAATTTTTCTTCTATTATTAATTACTTTTTTCTGTAAAGAGCATTACAGTATACATCTACAAATACATTTATCTCATGTTAGTGATTCTTGCCTAACTCTGTGAGAGGGTGGTGAAGATCTAATCACCTGAAGATACTTTTAATGGGCAATGGATGAGGAACTTGAGTCCCAGAGATATTAAGTTAGTCCCCAATGTAAAAAAGCAGTCCTAGAATCCAACATCTCCCAATTCTAAAACTGGTATTCTCTGTAGTGCTTAACAATCAAGATTGCTACTAATATGCTAATTAACCATGGGGATATTACATGTTTCCTTTCTGTTTCATCTGTGGATGCTCTAGGCTGAGAATATGATTTTTAGCCATGTGCTCATATAAAGACATTTCATTGAACAGACTGTTATATATGAGAGTTGAGATTTGGGATAAATTATAAATGCAGATACAAAGATGTTGAAAATATATCTGGAGTGTCAGTTGAAGCAAGTATAGTTTCGGAGGCTCTGGTAAGGATACAGTAACTACATGGTTATAGTGGGGTTTTCATGTCCAAGAGATATTAGGGGTTTCTAGATTGACATGTTGTAAAACGACTCCCTAATAGATATATTGTTTTGTTTTATGGCCCTTAAATGCCATGCAATTTTGATAATTCATATATATCATAGACTGAAGAATTAATTCTAAAGATAAGAAAATGAAATTCAGGCATATAATGTGCATGTGTATAACAGAACAATCAAACTAAGGGTTGAAAGCAGATCCTCTGACTCTCCTGCCCAGTGTTTTGGAAGGAGCTTTAATATGACATTTAATTACCCTTATCACAATTGACAAGTATTTTGTGGGCTCCAAGCATTTGTTAGACACAGCAGAAGCAAAGCACTATAAAATCTAACCCTGCTTTGAAGGAATATATAGACTGTTTTAGGAAAACAGAGCAGATCAGATCATTTCAGAAAGACAGAATCAATAGAAAAGTCTCTTTCTTTAAACATTGATAGTTCTATCTATTTTTGCAGAAAGACTTTCCATTGTTTAATGATGAATAAGAAACAGCCTAATGCTTCTTGCTGCAGCTGAGCTAGTGTAAAGTAGCTGGAAATTTTCAGACTGAAAGTTGTACCATGCCTGCATTACTGATCTGTCTTCTGAAGGTCAGTGAATCTCTACTTCTGCCAGTTCTGTTCCTCTCCTGTAGACCCTTCTGTTCACTGTCATTTCAGGACAATAATCTGACATTTTCAGTAAGCTCAAATCAATTTTGATTCTTTTAAAGTGTTAAAAAGAAAGGCTCAGTGATGATGTGAGTAAAGAGAAAGCAGGGTGACCTGTGCTGTACTGAGTTTTAAAATTATACAGTTTCCTTTATGGACTTTTGTTCTGTATGAAGTATTATGCTATAAAAGCACAAAGTAAACAGGCTGATTTTTAATTTGTATATATGACATCCTAGACATCTTATCAAACTTTAGAACAGGTTGAGTTACTCTGTGATTTGGGGTTAAACGTACATCTGTTTTCTCTCTTTGTTGAGAAGACAGCTCATAAAAATCCATTTTCAACGGTTGGTGGTAAATGAGGACTGAATTACCTTGTTTGGGTTAATACACATTCATGAAGAACATACCTTCTGAGGAAACCCAAGTCATCCCATAAATTCTGTCAATAGACTGATCTGGAATTTCTTTTAAAATGTACCAAAATATGAGTAGCAAGTAATTGAATATAGCCTTCCACCTCCTATTCCTGTCCCTTGGCCCCACATTTCCCACTTTTGATCTTTGATAAGCTTTGTAGTAGAGACAGAATTTTGTTATAAAAAATTTAAGTATAGATCTGTTTTACTGAGGCTGGAAAAAAACCAAACCTTACTATGGACATTTTCAGGTAACCAACAATCATCCTCTGAACATTAAGCTTAAAATGCTTGGTAAAGGAGTCTTTTTGGAAAATCTCTTCTCTTTGTAGAGTTTAAGGTATAAAACCTCACTGTTTTCCCCTATGTTTCTACTATTTAAGCTTCAGTTCTTACCCCAGCTTTGATAAAGAAAGGGACATTGGGCTTGGATCAGGAACTCTTGTTTCTAGCTCTGACTCTGTCTCTCACAGGATGTGACTTCAGGCAGGAGAGCTAATGACTAAGACCTCATCTTTCCCAGCTTCCAGATGGGAGGCCCAGAGTGCTCACTACCAGCACAGTCTTGATATTATAGGATTACTTATGGGATTATGGTTGAGGGGCAAAATGAGGAGGTGGGGCAAGATGCTTTGCTGTCATCAAGTGTACCATTGCTCTCTTTCTACCTTTGAGCTATTTCTAGGGAGAGGAGGTGAGACCATTGTACATACTGAATCTTGTGTAGGCTCAGCTGGAGTCTTAGAGGAAATCACATGACTTTTTCTACACAGGAGTCTTTCATGAGGTATGAGGGAAGACAAAACAAATTGGTTATGAATGCAAGTGACTTTGAGATTGAAATGACCCCATAGATGTTTGTAAAATGACTATCATAATATACCAGTCCTGATCCATTCTCACTTCATCTCCACAATTATACATTAATAGCAAAGAGAAGTAGATTAATATGGATCATCTTTGTAATGGTGCAAATTATCTAGTTGTCACAATTCAATAGAGGTTTCCAAAATTAAATGTATCATTGTTAGAGCTATGCATATCATATCATGGATTTAAAGAATCTCTCCTTTAGAAGATCATAATCTTATTTTTTAAATAAATCATTAGGGATGTTAAAAATAAAAAATTAGTAATTCCTTTAAACATCTTTGACAAACAAAAACAAATCTGAAGCACTGGAATGCAAGCAAAAATAAAACTTGTTTCCATGTTAAAAAAAAAACACATTTAATAATGCTGAGAATACTTTAAACTGAAGATTCCATATCTTATTCTGCACAAAGTCTTATAGTTCAGATTTTAAGCTATGTTTATAGGTGACAAAGGGGGCACGATTAATTTAAGTCTAAATGATTTTAAAATAGAGAAATTCACTCAGTGTGAGAGGAGCAATTTGGAGAGCTAACAGGATGGAAATACGTGATTAAAAAAAAAAATCACTAGATGTGGAAATAGTTTGGTACCTAGACTGCCAACATGAATAATTCTCATCTTGATTTGGGTATTGTTTAGGTAAACCTTCTCACGACTCTTATGGGTATCATGGGAAGAAGAAAGTAATTTAGCAGGCTTTCATAAAACCTTTTTCTTTTCATAATCATAATGCTATCTTTTTCCCTGAAATTTAACATGTCCCTCCTTCTGTTCCTCCTATTAGGTCAGTTGCTAGAATAGATAGTTGTAAAATTCTGCCCCCAAATAAATGCCCCTGTGTTATCTACCTCTGGGATAGCTGACGATTGCATTATAAGAAATCTAATCCTTAAGATTTTAAGTAGTAATTTACATAGGACATTTTTCTAATATCTGTTTAAAGGATTATACTAGGCAATAGGGATATAAGTTTGCTCTCTACCCTCCCATCCCCAAACCGAGTGATGTTTGCAGCACCGGGAATGACACCTCTTCCCCATTCCTGTGTTTCCTTCCATGTGGAAGGGCAGGGTGTAACATTCCTAGCCTATTCCTCTGCGTCTTTGCTCAGCTGTTCCCAGGGAACCTGAATAATGACTGTTGAGTTTGGCTAGAGCAAACTGGTTGTGCTTGGATCTACACTTTCCTTTGTCCTTTTGAGAGCCAACTGTCTGCAGGGAGCCTGTGCTCTATTCCTCTCCAGTGAAGGGTCTATCCTTTGTTGGCTGGAGTGTGGAGGGAGAACCTTGTCCTACCCAGCACTGCCTATGGGTGGGTGGGTGCTTGCTTAGTTGCTCAGTTGTGTCCTACTCTTTGTGATCCCATGGACTGTAACCAACCAGGCTCCTCTGTCCATGGAACTCTCCAGGCAAGAATACTGGAGTGGGTTGCCATGTCCTCCTTCAGAGGATATTCCCAACCCAGGGATCGAACCCAGATCTCCTGCATTGCAGGCAGATTCTCCACCATCTGAGCCCATAGGGAACCTTAGTCTAATTCTAGGTTCAGTATTTAGAAAACACTCTCTTCCACTCATACAAACCATGTCCACCTAGTCAGCTATTTTAGTAATAAGTGATACAAGCCATCTCATTTATTTCTTGAGTCCATAATGTAGAAAAGAATATTAATTAGCCTCTATTGAATACCAAAACTAAGTAAGTAGATTCTGACCATGTTATGCTTCTGTTCCAGGCTAATGGACTGTCCAGGCTAATGTTTTGTTAGAATAAATAAGCTCCAGAATTTCAGAAATTAGTGTTTGAAGTAAGCTTAGATTTGTGTTTTTAATTATAAAACACATTCTTTCTTCCTCATCTGAGGTGTTAACCTCCTATCTTAAAGATAGCAGCCTTTTATTTTTCAGTATAATAGTAAGCAGACTAGTTCTCACCACCAAGTTTTTAAATGGGCTATTATTCACTGTTAACATGTTTGTGGCATCACTGACTTGATGGATGTGAGTCTGAGTGAACTCAGGGAGTTGGTGATGGACAGGGAGGCCTGGTGTGCTGCGATTCATGGGGTCGCAAAGTGTCGGACACGACTGAGCAGCTGAACTGAACTGAAGATGTTTGTAGCTGTGGTTTAGCTTTAATTTATACAAGAGAGCATGGGAAAAATAAACAGAGAACAATGTGTCAAAATCTAAGAGCTTGTTCTCTCTTTGACTCCAATCATATAGTCTCCAGTAGTATAATCTCCAATAAGGAGAAGTAAAGTGAAAGTCACTCAGTCTTGTCTGATTCTTTGCAACCACATGGACTATACAGTCCATGGAATTCTCCAGGACAGAATACTGGAGTGGGTAGCCTGTCCTTTCTCCAGGGGGTCTTCCCAAGCCAAGGATTGAACCCTGGTCTCCTTCATTGCAGGTGGATTCTTTACCAGCTGATCCACAAGGGAAGCCCAAGAATACTGAAGTGAGTAGCCTATCCCTTCTCCAGGGGATCTTCCTGACCCAGGAATTGAACCAGGGTCTCCTGCACTGCAGGTGGATTCTTTACCAGCTGAGCTATCAGGAAGTCCTTCGGAAGGAGATGCTTCACTAAAATATAGGTTCATTCAGATCAAAATTCAGTTAAGAAATTTCAGAGTAGAAAAAAAGAGATGTGGAAGAATAATGTCAATATGTATGTTCACTTTGAGTTAATCCAATTATGAATTTTAAAATGTATTTTTACACTTACCTATTTTAAGAGACTATCTGTTGAGGAAGTTAGTGTGGCATTCTGTTCTGGCAAGAATTTTGCATGTTTGGTTCATAGAATGTTGACCTTATTCCCCATTGTTTCCTGAGAGGATACAGGACAGAGACTCAGAATATTTTTTTGTTATCTAGGCAGGAGGATAATTTCTAACTCTATGTCTGGAAGTGTTTAATGCTCTGTAACTTCATGCAGAATTCCACATCACAAGCATCAACAGTATTGCAAAACCTTAGCAAAAGCAACTACATTTTTATGCTTTTCCTGTAAGCAGTGAGTTGCTAAAATTTTACAGCTTAAATCCATCAAATAGGATCATTTCTTAATCTTGTACTCAAAGGTTCTCACAACTTTTAGGGAGGTACATGTGAAATATTAGTGTTCATACAAGCAAATCTGAGCCTTGTGAACGTAGGGCACCCACAGTACTCCACGGACACTCATGGAGTTTTTGAAGGTAATTTTTGTATTATCTTTAGGGCAGCTAATTTTTAGCATTATCCCTAGGTAATCGGCCTTCTTCTAAAAGATATAATATTTATCAAAGCCAAATATGTTGTATACATGTCCAGCCTCACATGCCACTGAAAGTAAAACAAAGAATACCCATAGGTCTTGGAAAGATCTGGGGGCATCATTAAGATCTCTCATTTTATTTTATTTTATTTTTTAATTTTTTTATTTTTTTTTAATTACAATACTGTATTTGTTTTGCCATACATTGACACGAATCAGCCATAGGTGAACACAATCTCCCAATGCCGAATCCCCCTCCCACCTCCCACCCCCCGTCCTCTACTTGAATCATCCTGTGCATCAGCCCCATGCCTCCTGCATCCTATATTGAACATAGACTAGCGTTTCGTTTCTTACAGGAAAATATACATGTTTCATTGCCATTCAAGAGACACAGAGGTATAGAGTGGACTTTTGGACTCTGAGGGAGAGGGAAAGGGTGGGATGGTATGGGAGAAGATCTCTCATTTTATATTTGGAAAAAAACCTGAGAAATAGGCAATGTGACTTGCCCAAATTTGTTAGTGGCCATCCAAAATTAGAAACTTAGTACACAGTCAGTCCTGTGTACTTTTCATTATATTGCATTAAATAGAAAGGAAAGGAATAGCTATTTAGAGGTTGTTTTGGCCAGGGTGAGTATCTTCCCAAAGTTTGCATATCGTACCATTTTTACGTATCTCAACTTAAGACAGCACTGGACAAGCATAAAGTAAATAGTGAAATAGTGTTTGTATATTGACAAAAATTGAAATAGAAAACTCTTCACTTGCTACTTTCCTTACCTTCATAACTTTTTCTAACTCAGCCCTCATAAGTCATTTTGTAGATAGGATTTCAGCACTTCAGCATGCAGAAGAATGAGCTAGACTTTCTGGATTATTTTCCTGGTTCTGCCCTTGATAAGCCATGTGACCAACCATCAAAGATAAGTTGCTTAACCTTTCTAAACCTCAGTTCTCTCCTTTAATAAGTGAAGAAGATGATTTTTTATCAAGCTCAACTGAACTAACTGACAGAACTATTTCAAGGGAGTAGGATTGATCTAGATCAAATTTGTGTCAAAAGGGACATTCTTGGAATTTTCAATTTCATTGATTCTTCATTGTATGGGACTATTTGGATCCTTGGCTTGTACTTGCTAAATGCCATCCTGACCCCACCTATTATTACAACTCAAAATGCTCTCATAAATACCAAAGTGGATCTGTTTGAGAATCATCAAACTCATCTCTGTGTATATAGGTCTTAATATACATATTTGGGACATAGTAAATACTCCCGAATACCATCACCATCCCAGAAACTACCAGGAAATAATGTCTGGGGTTTTTCCAGAGCTCAACATCTTCACCAAGTTGGGACTTTGCTATGGATTTGTGTGAGCTTCCCTTGTGCTATGAACTGTTTCAAAGGGGTAAGATTGGCCTACATCAGATTTGGAGGCCCATTTAAGCCCTGCTGTTCAAATGGTCTGGTTTGTTTGCTTGCTAAGTCACTTCAGTCATGTCTGACTCTGTGTAACCCAATGGACTGTAGCCCGCCAGGCTCCTCTGTCCATGGGGATTCTTCAGGCAACAATACTGCAGTGGGTTGCTATGCACTCGTCCAGGGGATCTTCTCAACCCAGGGATCGAACCTGCATCTTTTGCATCTCCTGCACTAGCAGGCAGGTTCTTTACCACTAGCACCACCTGGTTTATTTAGTGTTTATTTGTAAATCTGGTGATCTAGTTTCCTGTCTCTAAGTTCACCGACTGACAAGAATGGCATAAGGATTCTATAATTTCTGGAGAGAACTTCCTGAGAAAGTCTGGGTCACATGATTATTTTAATCCCCTTTTAATCTCTTCTTTGTCATCTGACATTGTCCTCATCTCAGCCAATTATTTGGGTTAGCCAAAAATTCTTTCAGATTTTTTTCATAAACTCTGACAAAACACCCAGATGAATTTTCAGCCCAATAGTTTGAATCCTGGTGCTTCTTGCTGCTCTGTCTCCCTTCCCCTGCATCCAAGTATCTTGTGCACTAATACTATGAGTGAGTGAGTGAGTAAAAGTCACTCAATCATGTCCGATTCTTTGCGACCCTGTAGACTATATAGTCCATGGAATTCTCCAGGCCAGGATACTGGAGTGGGTAGCCTTTCCCTTCTCAGGGGATTTTCCCAACCCAGGGAATGAACCCATGTCTCCCACACTGCACATAGATTCTTTACCAGCTGAGCTCTCAGGGAAGCCCGCATTAATACTATGGACTGATGCTAACATTGCCCTAGTCTGAACTTGGAGATGATGCTTTTCCAGCCATACAAAAATATGTTAGGATTTGCTCAAATTGGATTATAGTTCCACATTCTTGTGTTAGTCAGTTCCTCCTTGGGTCTGTGACTTCACTGTTTTTTCTGTCACTGTGGAGGTTCTTTCCTTATAAGAACCAGTGAGGGTGCAGCCAGCCCCACAGTTTCACGGCCCAGTCCTAGTTCTCGCACTGTGGCCTTACACCTTGGCTAGGTAAGAAGTCAGTCAATTCTGTCTGACAGCACACTGATAAAAAGATTGAAGGGATTGAGAGTAAGAACTATTGACTAAAATAATTATCCTGCTCATCCTGGATCAATTTGATATCTACTTCAAAGAGATAGTAATAGCTTTGGATCCTAGTGTGTAGAAAAATGTTGACTACATCTGAGAACTGCTACCAGTGAGAGTTTAATATCAAAATTGCTTTTGACAAATCAATATGGAAAAGAGATAACAATTGAAATGACTAGCTAATAGGAATCCACAACCTACTTGGGGTTACAAAGTATGTTTCTTCTTAGTTTTATCTAGGATATAGGTCAAACATGTGTCCCAGAACCAAGTTTGGGTCCGCTTGCCCACGAGCAGTAAAGCTTACCTACTGGCACTGGGTTGTGGTAAAGGAAAGTGCAGCACTTATTGTAAGGTGAGGTACGAGGGGGCCAGGACAGCTAAAGCTCCAAAAGTCTGAACTCCCCAGTAGCATTCAGTAAAGCATTTTTAAAGGCAAGATGAGGGAGGGATGTCTCGCAGTATATGATCGGTCTGTGCACCAATTCTGTGATTGGTTGATGGTGAGGTAATAGGGAAGTGTTAATATGTTATGGGGTTAACATCATCAATTCTTAGGCACCAGGCGGTCTGGGGACTATGTGCTCATGGTCATCAGATAGTTAACTTCTTCAGTTTGGTAAGGGTTTGAGCATCTGTGTTAAAGAAATGTGCTTCAGGTACTGTTACCAACGCTCTCCAGAAAGAAGCTAAAGCAGAGGATATGAGCAGATTTGGGGTGAGGGTTTGTCCCAGGAAGGGGCCTAATAGGCCCCTATTCAGTGCCACATGGGTAACTATTTCTCCACAATCTTTTTGCTTTAACTGTTTGGCAGCAAGTTTAACTAGAATTTCAAAAACTGCATTTACCAATAAATTTCAAAAATGATCAGTTCTTCTCTTAATCTTTCACTTCTTTCTTCTCGTCCTCCTCCTTCCTATTGTTATGAAGCGGTATAAGATAGCCATTAAAAATTGGGCTTTAGAATTGGACAGATCAGAGTTTAAGTGTAATTTCAGACAAATCCAGTCTGAGTGATTTTGGGAAAATTTTTTTACTTCTTTGAGTCCTAGATTCTTTGTCTATAAAATAAGGACAATAACACCTACTTTGGAGAATGCCTGTGATTATTAAATGAAATAACGTATGTAAAGTGCTAGCTAGGGAGAATGCTTGCTTCATAGTGAGTGTTCAAAACAGAAGTATAGTTAAGGGTTTGTATGTCAAAATAGCTGTCCAAATGCTTCATCAAACTTTTATGAAAAAATGAAGGCGTGGCTGTCGCACCTTGGGATATGCTCTGTCATCCGCCTCTGCTCTTCATTTTTGTTTGTTCCACATCTCAAATAAACCTGGAAATTTTCTAAATATAGGCCAGTTACCCAGGAAAGGAGGAGTAAACCAGTCAAGGTAACAGTGAATTACAAATGGAGAACATCTGTTTATTATCCTGAAATGCAACAAGACAATGCCGCTTGGAAGAAAAGTGCTGATAAGACATATCAGCATGTATCGCCATCAGGCTTGCATATGCTTCTTTTAAGTCAAGACTACGTAAGATTTTCTCATATTCACTTGATTTCGGTGATTATTCTCCAAGCTTTCATCAAAATGAAATATATATGATGTTTGATCATTGTAAGTATTCCTTTTAATGCACAGAGAGAGAATTAAAAATCTGGAGATCAGCCCTGGGATTTCTTTGGAAGGAATGATGCTAAAGCTGAAACTCCAGTACTTTGGCCACCTCATGCGAAGAGTGGACTCATTGGAAAAGACTCTGATTCTGGGAAGGATTGAGGGCAGGAGGAGAAGGGGACGACAGAAGATGAGATGGCTGGATGGCATTCGGGACTTGATGGACGTCAGTCTGTGTGAACTCCGGGAGATGGTGATGAACAGGGAGGCCTGGTGTGCTGTGATTCATGGGGTCACAATGAGTTGGACATGACTGAGCGACTGAACTGAACTGAACTGAACTGAAGTAGTATCAGAAATTCATTGTACATTTTAAGATATTACACAGTAAGGATAAGGATCATACCCATGTCTCTTATTTCCCACTGTGTCTTTACTGCATAGCATCATGCCTAGAACATAATAGGTATTAAAAAGCAAATTGCCTACTTGTATATAATTATTCATGTAATGAAGCATTGGTCTATAATTATGTATTTCTGAAAGTAGTTAAAAATCTAAAGATAAAATGACATTCAGCCAAAAGTTTCTGTCATATTTGTCTAATAAGATTCCTTTTATGTGAACCAGTTAAAGTGAAGTCATTGCTTTGCCTTAAGGGAACAACATTCTGTTATGATCAATCTGTGTGTCTCTTTCCCAGGGGGTATTTTATTTTTAATAAAAAATTGCCCAGTGGTATTTTTTTTAGACTTGTTCATTAGCATTTCAGCTGTCTTATCTAAAACATTGATGTGTGGTTAAATTAAGGTTGTAGTTTTAGGGGATAAACTAAAAAATAGCAAACCGCTACATTATATATAAAGGACAAGGAGATTTAAATTAGTAATAAACCAGTCTGTGTTGGGTTAATGTGATTGGGTCATTAATCACAACCTTAATGATTGTGCAAAGGACTAACAATAAGCACATAGTATTTTTAAAACTTCAGCATCTCTAATTTGTCTGAAATTATTTTCTTTGGGAAGTCTTGAAGTTTTTTATTAGGAAATCTAAAAGAGTATTAAAATAGCAAAATTTCATAACAAAGTAATGAGATTGATCCTTCTCTTTTAATGAACAGATTGGAATGTATAATTTAATATGTGTTTCCTTCTAAATAGTCATTTAGTCCAAGAATATCATCCCATTTAGATGATATATTTGGGATTTGCCTGTAGCATTAGGAAAACAGGAAAAAAAATTATCCTCATTATTTTTGATTATGCTTCACTCTTGAACTTGCTTGTTTACCTTAAACATGTGGCTGCAAATGTTTGGAGTCAAATGTTTGGTTGGTCATAAAAATCGAATCCAACTTTGAATACAAAGGATGTGCTGTCATTGAGAACATTAAAATAAGAGTGGCAGTCTTTGATGATTATTCTTAAAGAATTCTAACAGTGTTTTGAGATGCTGAGAAATTGCAGCATCGTTGGAAAAAAAAAGTATAGCCTTCTAAATGACCACTGCATTGAAGGTGGAAATATTGGGGTACATGTGTACTGTTTTCTTTTTTAAAGAAAAATGAGCCTTGTTATTTTAGCATTCTAGCAGAGCAGCACAGTTAAAGATGGAATCCTTACTTGAAACACAAGCCTTCTTTATCTAGGAAATTATTGTCAGTGGCACAGCCTTGGGATAAATATTAATACATATACAACAACAAGAGAGAAAGAATCAATCATTTTGTGCAGTCTTGGAAATCAAGTGATAACTGACAGATTAATGTCCAACAACTGCATAATAATTATGACTCATGTACTCTGAATCAAGATTTAATTTATCCTCTCAGTTTTAGAGTGGATCTATTGGAGAACTATCATAAAATAAAATGGACACCTAACTTACTGGAAACATGAAAGACATGTTATTCAGTGATTTCTGTATAAGATTCAGCCATTGAACAGCTGGGAATTGTTCAGTTGCTCAGTTGTGTCTGACTCTTTGTGACCTGGGACTGCAGCACACCAGTTTTCCCTGTCCATCACTGTCTCCTGGAGTCCACTCAAACTCATGTCCATGGAGGCAATGATGCCATCCAACCATCTTGTCCTCTGTCACCCCCTTTTCCTGCTACCTTCAATCTTTCCCAGCATCAGGGTCTTTTCCAATGATACTCAGCTTAGTAACTATATCCAACTCATCTGTTTATTTTGGTGTGACTGAGGCACCAGAATATCATGCAATTTTTTTCCCCAAATACTATTCATCTATTTTTTCCCCAAATACCATATAACTTCTGGGTGAGATAATCACATGTTCAGCTCAGTTCAGTTCAGTCGCTCAGTCGTGTCTAACTCTTTGTGACCCCATGAATTGCAGCACGCCAGGCCTCCCTGTTCATCACCAACTCTGAGTTCACTCACACTAACGTCCATCGAGTCAGTGGTGCCATCCAGCCATCTCATCCTCTGTCGTCCCCTTCTCCTCCTGCCCCCAATCCCTCCCAGCATCACAGTCTTTTCCAATGAATCAACTCTTTGCATGAGGTGGCCAAAGTACTGGAGTTTCAGCTTTAGCATCATTCCTTCCAAAGAAATCTCAGGGCTGATCTCCTTCAGAATGGACTTGTTGGATCTCCTTGCAGTCCTCCTTCAGAATGGACTTGTTGGATCTCCTTGCAGTCCAAGGGACTCTCAAGAGTCTTCTCCAATACCACAGTTCAAAAGCATCAATTCTTCAGCACTCAGCCTTATTCACAGTCCAATTCTCACATCCATACATGACCACAGGAAAAACTATAGCCTTGACTAGACAGACCTTAGTCGGCAAAGTAATGTCTCTGCCTTTGAATATACTATCTATGTTGGTCATAACTTTTCTTCCAAGGAGTAAGCGTCTTCTAATTTCATGGCTGCAGTCACCATCTGCAGTGATTTTGGAGCCCAGAAAAATAAAGTCTGACACTGTTTCCACTGTTTCCCCATCTATTTCCCATGAAGTGATGGGACCAGATGCCATGATCTTTGTTTACTGAATGTTGAGCTTTAAGTCAACTTTTTCACTCTCCTCTTTCACTTTCATCAAGAGGCTTTTTAGCTCCCCCTTCACTTTCTGCCATAAGGGTGGTGTCATCTGCATATCTGAGGTTATTGATATTTCTCCTGGCAATCTTGATTCCAGCTTGTGTTTCTTCCAGTCCAGCATTTTTATGATGTACTCTGCATAGAAGTTAAATAAGCAGGGGGACAATATACAGCCTTGATGTACTCCTTTTCCTATTTGGAACCAGTCTGTTGTTCCATGTCCACTTCTAACTGTTGCTTCCTGACCTGCATACAGATTTTTCAAGAAGCAGGTCAGGTGGTCTGGTATTCCCATCTCTTTCAGAATTTTCCACAGTTTATTGTAATCCCCACAGTCAAAGGCTTTGGCATAGTCAATAAAGCAAAAATAGATGTTTTTCTGTAACTCCCTTGCTTTCTCAATGATTCGGCGGATGTTGGCAATTTGATCTCTGGTTCCTCTGCCTTTTCTAAAACCAGCTTGAACATCAAGGAGTTCATGGTTCACATATTCCTGAAGCCTGGCTTGGAGAATTTTGAGCATTACTTTACTAGCAGATGGAGAAGCTCTATACAGTCAACAAAAACAAGACCAGGAGCTGACTGTGGCTCAGATCATGAACTCCTTATTACCAAAGTCACACTTAAATTGAAGAAAGTAGGGAAAACCACTAGACCATTCAGGTATGACCTAAATCAAATCCCTTATGATTATACAGTGGAAGTGAGAAATAGATTTAAGGGCCTAGATCTGATAGATAGAGTGCCTGATGAACTATGGAATGAGGTTTGTGACATTATACAGGAGACAGGGATCAAGACTATCCCCATGGAAAAGAAATGCAAAAAGCAAAATGGCTGTCTGGGGAGGCCTTACAAATAGCTGTGAAAAGAAGAGAGGTGAAAAGCAAAGGAGAAAAGGAAAGATATAAGTATCTGAATGCAGAGTTCCAAAGGATAGCAAGAAGAGATAAGAAAGCCTTCTTCAGCGATCAATGTAAAGAAATAGAGGAAAATAACAGAATGGGAAGGACTAGAGATCTCTTCAAGAAAATTAGAGATACCAAGGGAACATTTCATGCAAAGATGGGCTTGATAAAGGACAGAAATGGTATGGGCCTAACAGAAGCAGAAGATATTAAGAAGAGGTGGCAAGAATACACAGAAGAACTGTACAAAAAGATCTTCATGACCCAGATAATCATGATGATGTGATCACTCATCTAGAGCCAGACATCCTGGAATGTGAAGTCAAATGGGCCTTAGCCAGGACATGGAAACAACCTAGATGTCCATCAGCAGGTGAATGGATAAGAAAGCTGTGGTACATATACACAATGGAGTATTTCTTAGCCCTTAAAAAGAATAAATTTGACTCAGTTCTAATGAGATGGATGAAACTGGAGCCGATTATACAGAGTGAAGTAAGCCAGAAAGAAAAACACCAAGACAGTATACTGACACATATATATGGAATTTAGAAAGATAGTAACGATGACCCTGTATGTGAGACAACAAAAGAGACACAGAGGTATAGAACAGACTTTTGGCCTCTGAGGGAGAGGGAGAGGGTGGGATGATTTGGGAGAATGGCACTGAAACATGTATACTATCATATAAGAAACAAAGCGCCAGTCTATGTTCAATACAGGATACAGGACGCTTGGGGCTGGTGTACGGGATGATCTGGAGACTGTGTGGGGTGGGAGGTGGGAGAGGGCTTCGGCATTGGGAGATCGTGGACACATGTGGCTGATTCATGTCAATGTATGGCAAAACCAATTCGGTATTGTAAAGTAGAATAAAGTATTAAAAAAAAAAAAGAAAGCATCACTATGACCAAAGCTAGTGGAGGTAATGGAATTCCAGTTAAGCTGTTTCAAATCCTGAAAGATGATGCTGTGAAAGTGCTGCACTCAATATGTCAGCAAATTTGGAAAACCCAGCAGTGGCCACAGGACTGGAAAATGTCAGTTTTCATTCCAATTCCAAAGAAAGGCAATGCAAAAGAATGCTCTAACTCACATGTTGCTCTCTCCCAAATCCAAAATACCCAAATAGACATCTTTGCCTGGATGTCCTGATGGCTACTCAGACTTGCTTGTCATTATCCAACCTCATCATGGTTTCCTAACCCTTGGATAAAAACCTAATATTTCTATATCCGTTATGCCTATTAATATTGTGGCCAGCCAAGTTCTAAGAGAGCTGGAACTCATAATGTCCTTCTTAACCCCCTCCCTCATCTCTACATGTGTGTGTGTGTGTGTGTGTGTGTGTGTGTGTGTGTGTGCTTGGTTGTGTCCAACTCTTTGCGACCCCATGGACTCTAGCCCACCAGGCTCCTCTGTCCATGGAGTTTTCCAGGTGAGAATACTGGAGTGGGTTGCCATTTCCTCCTCCAGGGGATCTTCTCAACCCAGGGATCTAATCTGTGTCTCCTGCATCTTTTGCATTGGCAGGTGGATTCTTTTCCACTATGCCACCTGGGAAGCCCCTTCTCTACCTGGACTTTCCAAGTAGTCACCACCTGCAAAAGTTTCCTTTCACCTGCCATTGCTCTTTTACCCATTGTCCCTGCCTCAGGGAAAGCCCCACCTGCCTGGCTTCTGACTTAGACCGTAGCCACAGCAGAGGTTTTGTTTCATTGATTTCAATCAATCCTTCACATTAACGACCGAAATCTTTTTCTAAGAAGCAAATTTGAGATGTCATTTTCTGTAGAAGTAAAACAAAAACACCACTTCTGTGTTCTTCTTTAGAGAAGAAAAGTCAATAACTTTCACCTGGTGAGCAGACACATTTACTCCCTTGTTATAACACAACACTTGTTCTGACACAGCACTCTGAATTTCAGTCACACTTTAAAAGTTTCTTACAATCTGCTTAATTTTCCTATCTGTTATTGTCATTAGCCTGTTTAACTAAACTGTTGAGTTACTAGAAAGCTGTCATGTATCATTGATATGAATAAATAGAGGGTCGAATAAAGCTCCTGGCACAGAGTATAGGCTGCTTAAATGGTTGTTGAGTGAAAAATTTAATAACAGCTAACACTTAGCGACTTAGCAGCAGCAACACTTATATGGGTCTCATTATGAATCAGGCACTGTTCTAGGCTATTTATATCAACTTATGCAAATTTAAACACAGCACTATTGTTCAGTTGGTAAGTCCTATCTGACTCTTTGCAACCCCATGGACTGCAGCATGCCAGGCTTCCCTATCCTTCACTACCTCCCAGAGTTTGCTCAGATTCATGTCCATTGAATCCCTGATGCTATCTAACCATTTCTTTCTCTGCCACCTTCTTCCCTTTCTGCAGTCAATCTTTCCCAGCATCAGAGTCTTTTCCCATGTGACAACTCTTCACACCAGGTGGCCAAAGAATTGTAGCTTCAGCTTCAGCATCAGTCCTTCCAATGAATATTTAGGGCCAGTTTCCTTTAGGATTGACTGATTTGATCTCCTTGCTGTCCAAGGGTCTTCTCTAGCACCACAATTCAAAAGCATGATTTCTTCTTTATGACACTCAGCCTTCTTGATGGTTTAACTCTCACATCCATACATGACTACTGGAAATCCACAGCTTTGACAATATGTATCTTTGTTGGCAAAGTAATGTCTTTGCTTTTTAATCTGTTGTCTAGATTTGTCATAACTTTTCTTCCAAGGAGCTACTGTCTTTTAATTTCATGGCTGCAGTCACCATCAGCAGTGATTTTGGAGCCCAAGAAAGAAAAGTTTGTCATTGCTTCTACTTTTTACCCCTTCTATTTGCCTTAAAGTGATGGGACCAGAAGCTATGGTATTAATTTTCTGAATGTGGAGTTTCAAGCCAGCTTTTTCACTCTCTTCTTCCATCCTCATTAAGAGTCTCTTTACTTTTTCTTCATTTTCTGCTGTTACGGTGTTATCATCTGCGTATCAGAGATTGTTGATATTTCTCCCAGTAATCTTGTTTCCAGCTTGTGAGTAATCCAGCCCAGAATTTTGCATGATGTACTCTGCATATAAATTGAATAAGGATGGTGACCATATATAGCCTTGAGGTACTCCTTGCCCAATTTGGAACCTGTCTGTTGTTCCATGTCCGATTCTAACTCTTGCTTCTTGACCTGTATACAGGTGTCTTGGGAGACAGGTAAGGTGGTCTGGTATTTCCATCTCTTTAAAAATTTCCGCAGTTTGTTGTAATCCCCACAGTGAAAGTCTTTACTGTAGTCAATGAAATAGATGTGTGGTTTTTTTTTTTTTTTTTTCTGGAGTTCCCTTGCTTTCTCTATGATCCAGCGAATGCTGGCAATTTGATCTCTGATTCCTCTGCCTTTTCTAAACACAGCTTCTACATCTGGAAGTTCCCAGTTCATGCACTGCTGAAGACTAGTTTAAAGGATTTTGAGCCTAACTTTACTAGTTGTAAAATGAGTGCAATTGTGAAGTAGTTTGAACATTCTTTGGCACTGCCTTTCTTTGGCATTGAGATGAAAACTGACATTTTTCAGTCCTGTGGCCACTGTTGCACTTTCCAAATTTGCTGGCATACTGAGTACAGCACTTCCACAGCATCATCCTTTAGAATTTGAAATAGCTCAACTGGAATTCCATCACCTTCACTAGCTTTGTTCGTAGTGATGCTTCCTAAGGCCTACTTGACTTCACATTCCAGGATGTCTGGCTCTAGGGTGAGTGACCACACCATCATGGTTATCCAAATCATTAATACCTTTTTTTTTTTTTTAAATAGTCGAATAGCTTTGTATGCTGCTGCTGCTGCTAAGTCACTTCAGTCATGTTTGACGCTGTGTGACCCCATAGGGCAGCCCACCAGGCTCCCTCGTCCCTGGGATTCTCCAGGCAAGAATACTAGAATGGGTTGCTATGTCCTTCTCCAGTGCATGAAAGTGAAAAGTGAAAGTGAAGTCATTTAGTCATGACTGACTCGCAGCGACCCCATGGACTGCAGCCTACCAGGCTCCTCCATCCATGGGATTTTCCAGGCAAGAGTACTGGAGTGGGATGCCATTGCCTTCTCCATAGCTTTGTATAGTTCTTCATTAATACCTTTTGTATTCTTGCCCTCTTTTTAAGGTCTTCTGCTTCTGATAGGTTCTCACTGTTTCTGTCCTTTTTCATGTCTATCAGTGCTTCAAATGTTCCCTTGATGACTCCAGTTTAAGTAGGTAAAAATTGTTATTTTCCTGTTATAGTTGAGGACATTGAAGCACAGAGAAGTTAAGCAACTTATTCAGTGTGTACAACTAGTAAGTGTGACTGAGCATAGTACTGAACTCCAGACATGGGGTTCTTAACAACTATATCTTATCACCTCTTAGTGTAGCCCAAAGCCAGAAATAAAAATTTGTTTTTTCCCATCTTTGCTTTTAGGGAGAAAAAGCAATTACAAGAAGATTAAATAGTTAGAGACTTATTTATCCAAAGGCAGTTTCTAGCATATATCTGATAATAGAAAATGAAATTTATTTACTATGACCACAATATATCATAATTTAAATGCATTATAGTTTGATAAAAATGACAGTGTCATATTTCCAAAATTTCTCTGTGGGAGCAGCTTCTGTTGCCCCAGTGGTAGATGTTTTAATAATTGCTTTATTTTCTAATTTCCCTTCCCTATATCATTTTTTCTGTATTTTAAAATATTATATTTCTATTTCCTACATATTTCTTATATATTAAAAATTATTTTCTTTGGAATACTTTTCTTGGAATCTGTTTCTGGGAGAATTCAGCTCAGGCAAAGATGTTCATAATTATTACCTTGGTTGCAAAATATAGAATAGAAAAGGCATTAAATGTGTTAATATATTAAAAAAAGAGTTAAAGCACTTTGGGGAATATTTTTTATAATCCCTGATTATAAACTCAGTTTGAGCTCTGCTCCGGGCCTCTGATATTCTGCCTGGTTTACCGTTACAATTCTCCTGAAACCAAGAAAATCAACAACCTCAACACAAACAAGGACTCCTCTTCTTTATGTGACAGCTTCTTTCCATTATGTATTAGTAGCTCAGTCATGTTAGACTCTTTGTGACCCCACCAGTCTCCTCTGTCCATGGAATTCTCCAGGAAAGAATATTGGAGTGGGTTGCCATGCCCTTCTCCAGGGGATCCTCCCAACCTGGGGATCAAACCTTGGTCTACTGAATTGCAGGCAAAGTCTGTACCATTTGAGGCACCAGGGAAGTCAGAAAATGCTCTCCTCAGACACCAAATTCAAGACTTGTCAGTGAGAAGAACTGCCTTTTGTCTACCAAAGTTTGAAGTGACTACAACTAGAAAACAATTTATTTGGGCCTTTCAAACTTCTCTCTGAGTGTATCAGTGGGTCATGAATGAGATTTGGGCAAAACCTTTTCTATTTTGGATTCTTAGGTATCAAGGGTGATAGAATGGAAATACAATAGTTATTTTTAAAATTATAAAAATCCTATTGGAAAATATATATTTCCCTACAAAAATCATTGTCCAGGATAAGCAAAATGTCAAATATACTTGTTCTCAGAATTTTACTATCTCATATTTGTCTAAAGTTGTGACTAAAACTTGACTTTTATCTTTAATAAAAAGGAGGCTAGTTATTTAATGAAAACGATTTTGTAAATGAGTGTCTTTGAAGCTTGGAGTTAAAGCTGGAGTGAGAGGGAGAGGGTCCTTGGTGGTCAGAATATTGGAGGTAGAACCTCTTTCTCTGCCTCACCAAACTCATGGTGCAGGGCAGAGAGAATGCTGCCTGTCATTATGAGTGAAGCCAAAAGTAATATACCTGAGGGAAATAATTCAAACTATAATTATTGTGTGATAAGCTCCAAAGTGTCAGTTACAATTAGGAAAAGGAATCACGGAGTCATTTAGAGCATTTCAATTCACTTCTACAGACAGAAGCTGAGTACCTGTTGTTAATTTAGGCACAGCTCCAAGTAGAAAGACCAGCAAAATACTGGGCCCCCAGGGGGTATTTGAGGACAGGAGGGAAGCACGACGGTGTGTTGGATACAACCCCAGTGCGTCTGGCTCTGAGAGAGATTGGCTTGGGCTGTGTACGCCGAGGAAGACCTCATGAACTCAGAGCATGCCAGAGCTACCCAATATTTGCTAATTTACTGTGTGTTAGGCACTGTAACTGGATAGTATTCAACATATTTTACCTGACTTCAAAATCAGTTCCTCTATAGAAAATTTTAAAAAACCTCCAAAGAAAAAAACAAACTCAGATAAAGAAGCTAATACTTCCATCCAGTAAGCACCAGAAAAAAAAAAAAAAAAAGACTAGTAATTCTATTTCATCATCTTAAGCACTGTTTAATTTTTCATTTTGGTCACTTTTAGTACATTTACCCCTCATGCATGTGTGCATGTTAAGTCGCCTCTGTCGTGTCTGACTGTGTGACCCTGTGGACTGTGGCCTGCCAAGCTCCTCTGTCCATGGGATTCTCCAGGCAAGTATATTGCCCTCCACCAGGGGATCTTCCATACCTAGGGACTGAACCTGTGTCTCTTAAGTCTACCTGCATGGGCAAGTGGGTTCGTTACCATCAGTGCCACCTGGAAGACCTTCCCTCCTATAATGCAGTTACATATTTATGTGTTTGTAATCATGGTGTGCATGTACCCTAATTTTTATGTGACTTGGAAAGCATTTTCCAGATTCTAACACAGTCTTCATTCCATGCCTGCAGAGTGTTTCATTCAATGGACAATGAATTTTTCTGTTAGATATTTATTGCTGCTTTTATTTTACTGTCTTGATGTTGCCATGAAAAGTTTTATGTTTATGATATCTTTTAATATTTTAGATTATTTCCTTAAGTTATGGTTCCTCCAGAACATGAAGTATGGATTGTATTTATTTTTCACAGTTGCATCCTCAGTGCTAAGCTCAGTGTCTGGCATATGGTGTGTACTTTATAAATTTTTGTTAAATAAATGATGAATGAAGGGGAATTACTGGATTAAATGGCATTGATACATTTTACTGCCATTTTCATCCCTGATAGTGTCGTATTATTTTGAACTGGCCAGATACTTTTGCAAATGCCATTTCATTTAATTCTAAGAGAAACTCAGTGATGTAGTTGAAGAAACAGAGATTCAGGGGTTGAATTCCAATGACACAGCTGGTGTGGAGCCAATATTCAGACTAGTGTCTTTGATGCTAACCTTCGTGTTTTATTCATTTTGCCACACTGTCCCTCATCTAAATTTTCTCATTAACAGAATCTTGGAGACAAAGTCCAAAGGCTTTTAACTGTTTTTTGCCCAACAACAGTTCATAGAGAAGTAAAACTGGTTAGTTTCAGCAGAGTTTGCCAAAGCGTTATCTGTGCACCACTCCCAGAGAACACACAGAGCTTGTCACTCCTTCCAGGACCTATGAAATAAAAATCCCAAAGGGATCCAAAATTCTTGTCAGATGGGAATGGACATCTTTACCAAGAACACTTGCGTGTTGAGTTGTGTCCCCCAAAATGATGTGCTGAAATCCTAGCTCCTGGTATGGAGTTAAGATTTGTGAATGACATTTGGAGATAAGGTCTGGATTAGGGTGAGCCCTAATTTAATGAATGGTATCTTAGTAAAGAGAGGGAACTTTGTATACAGAGGTGACCCAGAAACAACACCATGTGAAAATACAAAAGGTAGAGTGATGAACAGCATTCAGACACAGAGGCAGGGGTTGGAGTGATGCATCTACACCCCAAGGAAAGCGTTAATGGAAACCACCAGAAGCTGGGAAGAGGCAAGGAAGTATCCTCATCCAGAGCCTATAAGGAGAGCAGGGCCCTTCCAACTCCTTGATTCAACCTTCTAGCCTCCAGAACTGTGAGAGAGTTTTATGCCATTTAGTTTGTAATCCTTTTTATGGAAGCCTCAGGGAACAAATATATACACTAAGATAAATATTCTTCATGATTAAATTTGAGAACCACTAGTTAAATTTGCAGAGAAGGCAATGGCACCCCACTCCAGTACTCTTGTCTGGAAAATCCCATGGGTGGGAGGAATCTGGTGAGCTGCAGTCCATGAGGTTGCTGAGAGTTGGACACGACTGAGTGACTTCACTTTCACTTTTCACTTCCATGCATTGGAGGGAAATGGCAACCCACTCTAGTGTTTTTGCCTGGAGAATCCCAGGGACAGGGGAGCCTGGTGGGCTGCCGCCTGTGGGATCACACAGAGTCGGACATGATTGAAGCGACTTAGCTTAGTTAAATTTGCCCTAATTTTAAATCCTATGACTGATTCTTAACCCAAAAATATTAATTTAAAACCAGAAACTATCAAGTAAAGGGCAAGACTAAGGGTGCTATATCATCAATGGAAATAAGGACTAATAAGCATGGTATGAAGTCATAACTCAGACATTCCAAAATATAACTAACTCTGGGAGATAGTAAAGGACAGGGAAGCCTGGTGTGCTGCAGTTCATGGGGTCACAAAGTGTTGGACATGACTTAGCGACTGAACAACAAGTGTAGTAAGTTTGGATCAATATAGTTAGATTTTGGTATGGCTGAGTTATGACTCCACCTTTGAAAAAAAGAATAAACCAAATTTTTATCTGCATGTTTCATATGGAAAAAGAAGCATATATATATATGTATATGTGTGTGTGTGTATGTGTGTGTGTGTGTGTATATATATATATATATAAAGCTTTCTCTCTCTGTGGGAGATACTTCTAATAATGATTCAATTTCATATTGATCCAAAATCTTATGCCTTTAAGATTGGACACTAATTTCTTAAGGGCTCAATACAGAGGCTTCATTTTGACTAATAATAAACTATATTTAACTAAGATTTATACTTGTTAATTTTTCAAGAAAAAAATTTTTTTTCAGTATGGTAGATAGTGTCTAAAATGATTCCCAGTGATCCCCACCTCCTGGTATTTACATTTTATACTATTGACCTAAGACAAATAAATTTCCAATTACTTCTCTGACAAAAATTGGATTTATTTAAGATAAGTGAAGAATTGCAATTTGGGGTCTGCAACCATGGCAAGCCACCTGCAAGTCCCCTGAATGGCAAGGAAGGGAAGCTCTTTTATAGAGAGGAAAAGGCAGTTGGGAGGGCTGTAGAAAACCAACAGTCCATGGCTTTCCATTGGCTGAGTCCTTGCCAGGAAAAATAAAAGGAGTTTTCTTTCTGTCGAGTTTTGTTATCATCATAGGATGTGAGAGTTCCCCCCTTCTGTTCTCCTGACTACATTTAATTGAGATTTCTGCATACTAATTTTTTACCATATGGTCTTCTCCCCTTGATTGTGGGCTGAATTTACTGACTTGCTTTTAACAAATAGTATATAGTAAATGTGATGGCATATTATTTCTGAGATTAGGTTATAAAAGGCTGTGACTTCTGCCTTGCTTGCTTTGTTTGGCTTTTCTTGCTTGCTTTCTCTTATAAAGCAAGCTGCTATGTTGTGAGCCACCTTATGAGGAGGCTCATGGGGCAATGAAATGAAGGTGGCTTCAGGCAATAGCCAGCAAGGAACTGAGGCCCCCAGTCTAACAACCTGCAAGATAGCGAACCCTATTAACAACCACACGTACACGTTTGAAAGAGGCTCCTCCTATATATGATTCTTGAGGTGGTTATCAGTTAAGTCTCTCAGTCATGTGCAGCTCTTTGCAACACCATGAATCGCAGCATGCCAGGCCTCCCTGTCCATCACCAACTCCCAGAGTTCACTCAGATTCATGTCCATCGAGTCAGTGATGCCATCCAGTCATCTCATTCTCTGTTATCCCCTTCTCCTCCTACCCCCAATACCTCCCAGCTACAAAGTCTTTTCTAATGAGTCAACTCTTCACATGAGGTGGCCAAGGTATTGGAGTTTCAGCTTTAGCATCATTCCTTCCAAAGAAATCCCAGAGTAGATCTCCTTCAGAATGGACTGGTGGAATCTCCTTGCAGTCCAAGGGACTCTCAGGAGTCTTCTCCAACACCACAGTTCAAAAGCATCAATTCTTCAGTGGTCAGCCTTCTTCACAGTCCAACTCTCACATCCGCACATGACTACTGGAAAAACCATAGCCTTGACTAGACGGACCTTAGTTGGCAAAGTAATGTCTCTGCTTTTGAATATGCTATCTAGGTTGGTCATAACTTTTCTTCCAAGGAGTAAGCGTCTTCTAATTTCATGGCTGCAGTCACCATCTGCAATGATTTGGGAGTCCCCCAAAATAAAGTCTGACACTGTTTCCACTGTTCCCCATCTATTTCCCATAAAGTGATGGGACTGGATGCCATGATCTTCATTTTCTGAAAGTTGAGCTTTAGGCCAACTTTTTCACTCTCCTCTTTCACTTTCATCAAGAGGCTTTTTAATTCCTTTTCACTTTCTGCCATAAGGGTGGTGTCATTTGCATACCTGAGGTTACTGATCTTTCTCCTGGCAATCTTGATTCCAGCTTGTGTTTCTTCCAGTCCAGCATTTCTCATGATGTACTCTGCATAGAAGTTAAATAAGCAGGGGGACAATATACAGCCTTGACATACTCTTTTTCCTATTTGGAACCAGTCTGTTGTTCCATGTCCAGTTCTAACTGTTACTTCCTGACCTGCATACAGATTCATCAAGAGGCAGGTCAGGTGACCTGGTATTCCCATCTCTTGAAGAATTTTCCACAGTTTATTGTAATCCCCACAGTCAAAGGCTTTGGCATAGTCAATAAAGCAGAAATAGATGTTTTTCTGTAACTCCTTGCTTTTTCCATGATCTAGCAGATGTTGGCAATTTAATCTCTGGTTCCTCTGCCTTTTCTAAAACCAGCTTGAACATCAGGAAGTTCACAGTTCACATATTGATGAAGCCTGGCTTAGAGAATTTTGAGCATTGCTTTACTAGCATGTGAGATGAGTGCAATTGTGCAGTAGCTTGAGCATTCTTTGGCATTGCCTTTCTTTGGGATTGGAATGAAAACTGACCTTTTCTAGTCCTGTGGCCACTGCTGAATTTTCCAAATTTGCTGGCATATGGAGTGCAGCACTTTCACAGCATCATCTTTCAGGATTTGAAAGAGCTCAACTGGAATTCCATCACCTCCACTAGCTTTGTTCATAGTGATGCTTTCAAGGCCCACTTGATTTCACATTCTAGGATGTCTGGCTCTAGATGAGTGATCACACCATCGTGATTATCCAGGTTGTGAAGATCTTTTTTGTACAGTTCTTCTGTGTATTCTTGCCACCTGTTCTTGATATCTTCTGTTTCTGTTAGGTCCATACCATTTCTGTCCTTTATCAAGCCCATCTTTGCATGAAATGTTCCCTTGGTATCTCTAATTTTCTTGAAAAGATCTCTAGTCTTCCCCATTCTGTTATTTTCCTCTATTTCTTTGCATTGATCACTGAAGAAGGCTTTCTTATCTCTTCTTGCTATCCTTTGGAACTCTGCATTCAGATGCTTATATCTTTCCTTATCTCCTTTTCTTTTAATTTCTCTTCTTTTCACAGCTATTTGTAAGGCCTCCCCAGACAGCCATTTTGCTTTTTTGCATTTCTTTTCCATGGAGATGGTCTTGATCCCTGTCTCCTGTACAATGTCACAAACCTCTGTTCATAGTTCATCAGGCACTCTATCTATCAGATCTAGGCCCTTAAATCTATTTCTCACTTCCACTGTATAATCATAAGGGATTTGATTTAGGTCATACCTGAATGGTCTAGTGGTTTTCCCTACTTTCTTCAATTTAAGTGTGACTTTGGTAATAAGGAGTTCATGATCTGAGCCACAGTCAGCTCCTGGTCTTGTTTTTGTTGACTGTATAGAGCTTCTCCATCTTTGGCTGCAAAGAATATAATCAATCAGATTTTGGTGTTGACCATCTGGTGATGTCCATGTGTAGAGTCTTCCCTTGTGTTGTTGGAAGAGGGTGTTTGCTATGACCAGTGCATTTTCTTGGCAAAACTCTATTAGTCTTTGCCCTGCTTCATTCTGCATTCCAAGGCCAAATTTGCCTGTTACTCCAGGTGTTTCTTGACCTTCTACTTTTGCATTCGAGTCCCCTATAATGAAAAGGACATCTTTTTTGGGTGTTAGTTCCAAAAGATCTTGTAGGTCTTCATAGAACCATTCAACTTTAGCTTCTTCAGGGTTACTGGTTGGGGCATAGAGTTGGATTACTGTCATATTGAATGGTTTGCCTTGGAGATGAACAGAGATCATTCTGTAGTTTTGAAATTGCATCCAAGTTCTGCATTTCAGACTCTTTTGTTGACCATGATGGCTACTCCATTTCTTCTGAGGGAGTCCTGCCCACAGTAGTAGATATAATGGTCCTCTGAATTAAATTCACCCATTCCAGTCCATTCTAGTTCACTGAATCCTAGAATGTTGACGTTCACTCTTGACATCTCTTGTTTGAGCACTTCCAATTTGCCTTGATTCATGGACCTGATATTCCAGGTTCTTATGCAATATTTCTCTTTACAGCATTTGTGATGGCGCAGGAACAGCTGAGAGGTGCAGGAATGGCTGAGAGGAGCTACCCTGTGTCCAAAGTCAGGGGTGGCAGCTGGGAGGAGCAACCTCATGTCAAAGGAGCAGTGGAAGGGCAGCAGTGAGGAGCTATCCCTCATCCAAGGTAAGGAGCAGTGGCTGCGCTTTGCTGGAGCAGCCTTGAAGAGATACCCCACGCCCAAGGTAAGAGAAACCCAAGTAAGATGGTAGGTGTTGCAAGAGGGCATCAGAGGGCAGACACACTGAAACCATACTCACAGAAAACTAGTCAATCTAATCACATTAGGACCACACCCTTGTCTAACTCAGTGAAACCAAGCCATGCCTGCAGGGCAACCCAAGATGGGCGGGTCATGGTGGAGAGGTCTGACAGAATGTGGTCCACTGGAGAAGGAAATGGCAAGCCACTTCTGTATTCTTGCCTTGAGAACCCCATGAACAGTATAAGATGGCTATAGCTCTAGCTAAAACCTTTATTATAGTCTTGCAAGATTCTGAGTCAGAGGATCCAGTTAAGCTGTTCATAGATTTCTAACCCACACAAGTGTGAGATAATGTTATTTTGAGCCACTAAAGTTTTGGGGTAATTTATTATGCAGCAACAGATAGCAAATACAATAGCTATTAAAATACCTGAACATGTCCACATTGGAATTTTATAGAGATAGTGTATCCATTTCCACCCTGAAGCTTTGCTTGCTTGGTTATACATATGATTGACTATGTGAATTTCTGCTTAATAATTAAGGAAAACAAATATGGTGAGTTTTGCTCCTTGCTTATTTATTCCCTGGTGGCTCAGAGGCTCAGAGGGTAAAGTGTCTGCCTACAATGTGGGAAATCTGGGTTCAGTCCCTGGGTTGGGAAGATCTCCTGGAGAAGGAAATGGTAACCCACTCCAGTACTCTTGCCTGGAAAATCCCATGGACCAAGAAGCCTGGTAGGCTATAGGCCATGGGGGTCACAAAGAGTCAGACATGACTTCACTTTCACTTTATTTATGAACCTAGTATTTTTATGATGTCTCATCTAGAGGTCATTCTGTCCAACCCGTGTATCAAATGATGAAGCCATCATTAGCTTGCCCAGGTAGGGTTGCCAGATGTAGCAAATAAAATTACAGAATGCCCAGTTAAATTTGAAATTCAGATAAACAAGTTAATTATTTTTTATCATAAGTATATCCATGTGATATCTGGGATGTGATTATACTACAACATAATTTGTTGTTGAATTGAAATTGAAATCTAACTAGATATCCTGTATTTTTATGGCAACCCGATGCCTAAGATCAAACAACCAGTTAGTAACAGAGTCTGTACTAGCAGCTGGATGTCTGGTTACCAAGCCAACATTATTCTTTCCACATGACCCTGTGATGTTGATGAAAGTGGTGCTTTAGAACCTCATCTTAAGGTTGTATGTGTTTGAAGTTTTAATGTCTTTTAGCAACCATTGCTGAACTGCTTTTGAAAGGAGCTCATGGGTTATTAAAGAACAAAACTGATGTTCTTTGACACAATCAATGGGTCTCATTCTGCAAGTGAAAGTCCAGTCTGATAGTATTAACGCAAGGCGGCTGCAGATCCTGATATTCCAATAGTAATGAGCAGGACCAGATGATGTTAGTTTCTGACTGGATTGCATTACTATAATGATTTAAGTATGCAGATACACTTTAAAGAAGGACAATTTGCAGAAAAAAAGTCTGAATCACTGTTAAGCTTTTATGATTATATTTAACATATGCAAGAATTAAAGAATTATAATTATATAATATATAATTATATAAGAATTAAAGTGATTATGTGAAATACATAAATATGCACAGTAGGTATAAAAAAAGCCTCTTGCTAACTGGTACCAGGAGACCTTATGTCTGTGGGTGATTCCTCTTTAATTAGAATTAGTATTTCTTTGCATTGTTCTTTAACTTTGAATATCTACTTGTCTTTAATTGTTTAAGTACATTTACATGTATAATTTACATAGTCTACTCTTATTGATAAAGGGTTTATGTAGAGTATCATCTTTGAGGATAACAAGTGAAATGAGAAAATAACAGACTGGTGAGGCCAAAAAAAAAAAAAAAAAAAAGAGAGAGAGAGAGGAGGGAATGCTCAGTGATTAAGGAGTTTTAATAAATGCCATTGGATTTTGTGTCTTTGCTCATTCCAGCACATTTATTCCAGTGTGACCCACCACCTGGAAATGCTTTGTATTTTAGGGCTTTAATGAAACATTGTTATTTTTCAGAAGCTCAACAGGCAAAATAATCAAATGAAGCAAATAATCAAATGAAGTATGAGAGGTATCTTAGAACTCACCTAAATGTTAGGTGAGTTATGGTGAAGGGTAATATGATGATCTTAAGGAAAATTCACTGATATTAAAGTAAAAATAACTTTCTTATATTTAGTAATAATATATGACTGAATAATGCTCTACTTTTAATAAAATACTTATGTTATCTCCCCAAATATCTAAAATCATCCTGAAAACAGTATTAAAAGAAAAACAATTTGCCTAAAGTCACTCAGATAATGTGGCACAGCCTGATCTCAAGTATTTTCTGGTTTCAGGCCCCCAAATCTTGGTGCTGTGCTGTAATACCTCTAAATTTCTGATGCTGTTCTGTTGAGGACTGTATGCACATTGCAAAAATAGAGCCTGTGCTGAAATAAAACCAGGATTTATTTACCAGACACTCTAGAGTCTTATTTCTTGGAATTTAGCATTTGAACCTCTCAAAGACTGAAAATGACTTATTTAGAAATGCTAAAGAAGGAGGAATGGAAATTCACTTTTTCCATTTAGAATTCTCTGGCCAGTCTCATCTCCAGTCAGTGTGGTGTGTCTCTCTGCATATTTTATTAGAACTCTGTTGCAGCTGAGTTAAAGTTGTGCCTGCCCCACTGCCCTGAGCCTGTTCACAGCATATGTCCCATAATTTTTTGTTGACTGGCTGACTGACCCAAGACCCTCAGGATAGATGTGAGGAGTGCTAAGTGAGCTGAGAGAAACCGAAGAACCTCTTAGCAGCCAAGATTTGAACTAAATATTAAAAGGGTACAAAATGTAATCTCTAAAGAAAATAAAAGCTACACAAGAGTCTTTGAGTTATCTGTGTCAATGTTTGATTTTGTTGGTGTGGATAGGGGAGAATTGTCTTTTTATTATTATTTTAGTTTTTAATGGTAACCCAGTACATTGTAAATCCAAGTAAACCTACGATTTTATCCTCCATTCTGAATAACAATTAGACTTTACAATAGAGGCCCTGAACATAGATTTCTCCCTTTGGCATCCTGAGCTGAGGAGCTCTATGCATTTGAGTACCAGATTTATTTGAATTAACTGTTTTAACGTAGCTGTGTAGCCTCCTGCATCCATATATTCCTGATGAGTGAAATTCTCATATAAAGTTGAAGTTACAAAAGTACATGACTGTGGTGTTTCTCCCTAATTCGTCTCTTTGTTCACAATCCTCTCATAGGTCTCCCCCATTCCCACCACATACAAAACACTCAGACATGTCAGGACCATTCTTGTTGCATGCATGTGTCTGCTAAGTTGCTTCAGTCATGTCTGACTTTGTGATCCTATGGACGGTAGCCCGACAGGGTCCTCTGGCCATGAGATTCTCCAGGTGAGAATACTGGAGTGGGTTGCCATGCCCTCCTCCAGGAGATCTTCCCGACCCAGGGATCAAACCCATGTCTCTTATGTTTGCTGTATTGGCAGACAGGTTCTTTACCACTAGCGTCACCTGGGAAGCTCACCGTTCTTGATATTTGTTCTTATCTCCAGAGTAATGTGGAGACCATAATCTTAGTGATATCCGGACTCCAGGCTCACCAGTCTTTTTGATTTATATTTTTACTTGTATTTCTTCTTTTCTTCTAGTTATTTTGACTCCCAGATTCACAATATAGACCAGAAATATGTCTTCTGGGCTTTCTCTGGGTCTTTATTCTATTCTGAGCTTTCTGTATTCTATGCTGAACTTCGCCACCTTTTTCATCTATGCTCTCTTTATTGTATCTCATGGCTGTTTTTCTTAGGCCTTTTGCTGTTTTGTGTAATACTTTTTGAATGTAACCCAATATATTTCTACCTGGTCAAAAGATTAATGGGGAAATTGAAGTTGGGGATGTGCCTTCCAACCATTGCAAAGAATATGTCCTTGTTACAAGTAGAAAATGATGTCCTATTTATGTGTGAGAAGCAGCTGTCTGAATCGCTATCCTTCCTGTGTGAGAGTTTATGCAGAGTGTCTATGATGATTTCTTAGATAGGCATGTGCTCTCAGCCATTCATAGGAAATCCACCAATATTGTCTCTGATTACCCCTGGATATTGTTTAGCCTGTATAGCCATGTATCTTGCACCTTTAGCTCACTAGCGTGAAGACTGAATTTTCAAATGTGGTCCTACTACATTTGAGGAAAATGCAGTCTGATCTTCTTCAGCGTTTGATTTTGGGAAGATAGACAAGAGGCTAATCAAGTTCCTTCCACTTAAAGTGTCCTAGTGTCTCTTCCACAGGTGTTTCCTCTGGCCAAATGAAAGTCATGACCAGGGCAAAGGAGACTTTTAGAAATGATTCATTCCTTTCTACAGATTCAGGCAGATAATGCCTAGGTAATATTTTAGCTGCTGTAGTAAGCAATGAGAGGTAAATTGGATTATAGGTATGTGTGGAGAATAATGGTTTATTAGGAACCATTTTAATGTTTGAATAGCAAGTAAAAAAATAGGATCCAGGAAAGAGTCTGAGGACTAGGTATATTAGCAGCAGTAAATAAATTAATAAAAGTGAATAAATTAATAAAAGGAACAAGTTGAAGGCCAAACTTTAGAGTGTAGAGTGGATTAATAGAAAGCAGATTAGAAAAAACTTTATTTATGACTTACAATAAATCCTTTAATAATAAAAGTATCATTACAATAAATGTACAGCTATTTTCAGTGTTTCTAGAGGCAGTCACCCCAGAAGTGATTATCGAGCAGAATGATTGAATAAATCATCATATTTCTATTCTATAGCATAGTTACTTAAAAATAATTCTGTATTTATTTCCTGGGATAGAGATACATGAAATAAGAAGTGAGAAAATAAGTTGTAGTGTGATTGTATATGTATCTATCTATATCTATATGCACACATAGACACTTTATTTTGAGAAATAGAATTATTTCCTGCCATATGGGTAAACAAGGATGTCACAGTCGTCAGAGATTCCAGCCCTCCAAATGTGAATCCCGGAGCCCTAAGGGCACTCAGAAGGGAAATAATCTCTCTGTGATCTGGCATCATTAGGCTGAAGCCACTCCCCCTGGGAGTCCTGAGGCACACAGGATGTGAAAAATGCCCCAGATAGCTGAGATGCACATGGAAGGAATGATTTCAGTAAGCCTAGACTCTCTTTTCTTTCCATACATAGAAAAGTGCTAATATCCTCAATTTGGAATATGTGGTTTTCCTTAATTAACAATAATCTTTTGATAAACTGGGCTTCCCTTGTGGCTCAGCTGGTATAAAGAATCCACCTGCAATGCAGCAGACCCCCCGTTCCTGGGTCGGGGAAGAACCTCTGGAGATGGGATAGGATACTCACTCCAGTATTCTTGGGCTTCCTTTGTGGCTCAGCTGGTAAAGAATCCACCTGCAATGTGGGAGACTTGGGTACATTCCTGGGGTTGGGAAGATTCTCTGAAGAAGGGAAAGGCTACTCACCTTAGTCCATGGGTTCACAAAGATGCAGACACATCTGAGTGACTTTCACTTCATTTTGATAGACTATGTGCCCTTCTAAATAATCTGGCTTCTTCTTTCTCCTTGGAGTAATTTTCTCAGGGTTATTTGAGATGCTGCCTCCTGAGCTTAAGTCCTAAAAATTTCTGCCAATAAAATATAACTCTTAACTTTTAGGTTGTAACTATTTTTTAAGACGACAGTTATGTACATCGGTTCAGTTCAGTTGCTCAGTAGTGTCTGACTCTTTGTGACCCCATGGACTGCAGCACGCCAGGCCTCCCTATCCATCAACAACTCTCAGAGTTTACCCAACTTCATATCCATTGAGTCGGTGATGCCATCCAATTATCTCATCCTCTGTTGTACACTTCTCCTCCTGCCCTCAATCTTACTCAGCATCAGGGTCTTTTCAAATGAGTCAGCTCTTCACATCAGGTGGCCAAAGGATTGGAGTTTCAGCTTCAACATCAGTCCTTACAATGAACACTCAGGACTGATCTTTAGAATGGACTCGTTAGATCTCCTTGCAGTCAAAGGGACTCTCAAGAGTCTTCTTCACACCATAGTTCAAAAGCATCAATTCTTCCGTGCTCAGGTTTCTTTATAGTCCAAATCTCACATCCATATTTGACTACTGGAAAAACCATAGTCTTGACAAGATGGACCTTTGTTGGCAAAGTAATGTCTCTGCTTTTTAAAATTTCTGTCTAGGTTGGTCATAAGTTTCCTTCCAAGGAGTAAGCATATTTTAACTTCATGGCTGCAATCACCATCTGCAGTGATTTTCAAGCCTCCCAAAATAAAATCAGCCACTCTTTCCACTGTTTCCCCATCTATATGCCATGAAGTGATGGGACTGGATGTCATGATCTTAGTTTTCTGAATGTTGAGCTTTAAGCCAACTTTTTTAACTCTCCTCTTTCCTTTCATCAAGAGGCTCTTTAGTTCCTCTTCACTTTCTGCCATAGTCGTGGTGTCATCTGCATATCTGAGGTTATTGATGTTTCTTCCGGCAATCCTCATTCCAGCTTGTGCTTCATCCAGCCTAGCATTTCTCATGATGTACTCTGCATATAAGTTAAATAAGCAGGGTAACAATATACAGCCTTGACGTACTCCTTTTCTTTTTAGGGAACAGTCTGTTGTTCCATGTCCAGTTCTAACTGTTGCTTCCTGACTTGCATACAGATTTCTCAAGAGGCAGATCAGGTGGTATTGGTATTCCCATATCTTTCAGAATTTTCCACAGTTTATTGTGATCCACACAGTCAAAGGCTTTGGCATAGTCAATAAAGCAGAAGTAGATGTTTATCTGGAACTCTCCTTCTTTTGATGATCCAAGGGATGTTGGCAATTTGATCTCTGGTTCCTTTGCCTTTTCTAAATCCAGTTTGAACATCTGGAAGTTCACGGTTCACGTATTGCTGAAGCCTGGCTTGGAGAATTTTGAGCATTGCTTTACTAGCATGTGAGATGAGTGCAATTGTGTGGTAGTTTGAGCATTCTTTGGCATTGCCTTTCTTTGGGATTGGAATGAAAACTGACCTTTTGCAGTCCTGTGGCCACTGCTGAGTTTTCCAAATTTGCTGGCATATTGAGTGCAGCACTTTCACAGCATCGTCTTTTAGGATTTAAAATAGCTCAACTGGAATTCCATCACCTCTACTAGCTTTGTTCATAGTGATGTTTTCTAAGGCCCACTTGACTTCACATTCCAGAATGTCTGGCTCTAGGTGAGTGATCACACCATCGTGATTATCTGGGTTGTGAAGGTCTTTTTTTTTTACAGGTCTTCTGTGTATTCTTGCCACCTCTTCTTAATATCTTCTGCTTCTGTTAGGTCTATATTATTTCTGTCCTCTATTGAGCCCATCTTTGCGTGAAGTGTTCCCTTGATATCTCTAATTTTCTTGAAGATAACGCTAGTCTTTTCCATTGTATTGTTTTCCTCTGTTTCTTTGCATTGATCACTGAGGAAGGCTTTCTTATCTCTCTTTGCTATTCTTTGGAACTCTGCATTCAGATGCTTATATCTTTCTTTTTCTCCTTTGCTTTTTGCTTCTCTTCATTTCACAGCTATTTGTAAGGCCTCCTCAGAGAGCAATTTTGTTCTTTTGCATTTCTTTTTCTTGGGAATGATTTGATCCTTGTCTCCTGTACAATGTCTATCCATAGTTCATCAGGCACTCTGTCTATTGGCTCTAGTCCCTTAAATCTATTTCTCACTTCCACTGGATAATCATAAGGGACATAATTTAGGACCTACCTGAATAGTCTAGTGTTTTCCCCTACTTTCTTCAATTTAAATCTGAATTTAGCAATAAGGTATTCATGATCTGAGCCACAGTCAGCTCCCAGTCTTGTTTTTGCTGATTGTATAGAGCTTCTCTATCTCTGGCTGCAAAGAACATAATCAATCAGATTTTGGTGTTGACCATCTGGTGATGTCCATGTGTAGAGTGCTCTCTTTTGTTGTTGGAAGAGTGTGTTTGCTCTGACCAGTGCGTTCTCTTGGCAAAACTCTATCAGCCTTTATTTGCTTCATTCTGTACCCCAAGGCCAAAATTTCCTGTTAATCCAGGTGTTTCTTGACTTTCTACTTTTGCATTCCTGTCCCCTATAATGAAGAGGACATCTTTTTTGGGTGTTAGTTCTAAAAGGATCTTTTAGGTCTTCTTAAAACCATTCAACTTCAGCTTCTTCAGTGTTACTGGTTGGGGCATAGACTTGGATTACACTGATATTGAATGGTTTACCTTGGGAATGAACAGAGATTATTTTGTCGTTTTTGAGATTGCATCCAAGTTCTGCATTTTGGACTCTTTTGTTGACTATGATGGCTACCTTATTTCTTCTAAGGGATTCTTGGCCACAGTAGTAGACATAATGGTCATCTGAGTTAAATTCATCCACACTCATCCATTTTAGTTCACTGATTCCTAAAATATCGATGTTTACTCTTGCCATCTCCTGTTTGACCACTTCTAATTTGCCTTGATTTATGGACCTAACATTCCAGGTTTCTATATGCAATATTGCTCTTTACATGGTAAAGCCAGTAGGCACTGAGAGAGGGCATCAGAGGGCAGACAGACTGAAAACCACCATCACAGAAAAATAACAGTCTAATCAAGCGCACCACAGCCTTGTCTAACTCGGTGAGACTAAGCCATGCTGTGTGGGGCCACCCAAGATGGACAGGTCATTGTGGAGAGTTTTGACAGAATGCAGTCCACTGGAGAAGGGGACCACTTCAGTGTCCTTGCCTTGAGAACCCCATGAACAGCATGAAAAGGCAAAATGATAGGACACTGAAAGATGAACTCCCCAGGTTGGTAGGTGCCTAGTATGCTACTGGAGATCAGTGGAGAAATAACTCCAGAAAGAATGAAGGGATGGAGCCAAAGAAAAACAACACCCAGTTGTGGATGTGACTGGTGATAGAAACAAGGTCCAATGTTGTAAAGTATATACATATGTGCCCACATTTATGATATCACCCTCTTTTGGTTATAAACAACACAGAATCATATATATGTGGGTGTATGTATATGCAAATACTTATATGAGAGTAGAGAAACATATTTCAGAGTAGGAATGGAGGAGGTAAGGAAATCAGTTACTTGCTCTCAATACAACCTTACATTATCTGATTAGTTATAATAATACACATTATTTTTAATAAGGTACTGTTGCTGGCCCAAATTTTGGCTTCCTCTGCCCAGTGTAGCTGAATAAGAAAATACAAGACAGAGTTTGTAGGAAATAGGTGGCTTTAATTCTCAGTGGGTGGAGAGGGGCACACAGTAAGCTTATGTCTTGCCCCCACCTCCTCCTTGAAGGGTCTATATAAGCCCCTATGCAGCTGCTGCTAAGTCGCTTCAGTCGTGACTGACTTTGTGTGATCCCAGAGATGGCAGCCCACCAGGCTCCCCTGTCCCTGGGATTCTCCAGGCAAGAACACTGGAGTGGGTTGCCATTTCCTTCTCCAACACATGAAAGTGAAAAGTGAAAGTCAAGTCGCTCAGTCATGTCCGACTTCTAGCGACCCCATGGATCTCAGCCTACCAGGATCCTCCATCCATGGGATTTTCCAGGCAAGAGTACTGAAGTGGGTTGCCATTGCCTTCTCCAATATAAACCCCTATAGAGGCTTATATAAGATGAGGGCTCGCAATTTTGAGTCAATGATGAGAAACACAGAGGTATTAGGATCTTAACTTCTTCCTCTTGGATTATTTTAAAAACAGTCATAGGCTGGCATCAGTAACCCAGTAACTGAGTCTGAAGTTCGGTGGCTCTGTGGCCTTCTTTCTGATATGTGAAAAAGAAGTGCTACAAGGGGAAGAGTGTTGTAAGTGTAAGCACCAGATACAGGATGTATTTAGCATAGAGTCAAAGGATATTAGGTACAAAATGTAGCTCCTGTAGAGATGAGAGGCAGAAAAGCAAACTTTGTTACAGATGTGAAGAATTAGAAGTAAAAACCTGGGATTGTTCAGCCTTGTCACTGTTCTCTTTATCTTCTTTGTTCTCAGGAGAGGGAAAGAAAACTAATTTGTCTCTTTTTTTTTCCCCTTCCTTTTCATTGCAATAGTATTAAAAATAAATTTTCAAGACTATATTTCTAGTTAAATGATCATTGACGCTTAAAGTTTGAATGAAAAAGTTTGCGTTTTCTTGAAATACTGAAAGACCCTCCCATCTGATGTACCTTTGGATACTTGTGTGAGTACTTCGGATACTTCCCTTTCTGGAATCCTAGAGATATGACATGGGCTTGCCATATTCAGTGGTAAAGAATATGCCTACCAATGAAGGAGATGCTAGAGTTGTGGGCTCGATCTTTGGATTGGGAAGATCTCCTGGAAGAGGAAATGGCAACCCATGCCAGTATTCTTGTTGCAAGGAAAATCCAAATCTGACTCTGTGTTGGAATTGTTTCTTTGACTTGCTTTTCATTGCTTTTCTTGTTATAATCATACAGAATGGCCTGTCTCAGAGAATCCTGCCCCTCTGCCTGACTATTAAACTAAAATGCCTTTGTTCAGAACTCTGGAGACGCCAGGAAGGAAGAAATGAACACATCCCCTGACTGAGGTTTGCCATTCTAGGAGATATTTGCAATATTAATGGCCTTTTAACTTTGTTTCTTCACCTCCCTACCTCCCATTTCTGATCTATAAAAGAACCTGTCATCCAAGCCCCATAAAATGGTTATTTTGAGACATTAGTCTACCATCTTCTTGGTCAGCTGGCTCTCTGATTCACTGGTCTGTTGTGTGGTGAGCAGAGTGAGCTTGAACTTGGTAACATTCTTGCCTAGGAAATCCTATGAACAGAGGAGCCTGGTGGCCTATAGTCCATGGGGTCACAAAGAGTCAGACACAGCTGTGAATGAATGCATGCACACATGCGCACACACACACACACACACACAGATATGAAATCGATGCTTTCTGAGATCTTTTCTATCACAGTTATTCTATTTTATTGTTTAATAATAATAATAAATATGTGTGAAGATAGTAGTCTTGCTAAGGTATGGCTGGGATTTTAATCCTTTCCTTCCTCTCCACCTGCCATTCCATCAGTTGCCTATAAAATACTTCAAATAAGCTTATTATCCAAAAGAAAATGATGGGCTTTTATTCAAGCTCAGCTTCAAGACAAGCTCCCTGACTGTTCCCTTACCTCATGTCATTGCTGTCTCTGAAGCCTCCTCAAAGCAGAAATTCTGTGTCTATTGCTCTTAGAACTTGCTCCATAGAATAAATCAATATGTGTATTTAGGATTATAGGAAATATTTATTCATAAAGTTTAAAAGGCACATTATTCACATACAACTGTTCTCTAAAATGCAAATTTTTGGGGGGAAAAGTACACTTTAAATCTCAACACTCATTTATGTCTCAACAGATACATTTTAAGAGCTTCTCAAAGAGCAGGATTTTGAGAAGGAAACATGGAGGAGAAGGAGAACCATGTGGAAGGAATGAAATACACAGAAAGGGGAGAAGCCTCAAAAAGTGAGTACAAAAATGACAAGCACTTCTGGAACTTGTAGAGGAAAAAATGTACTTGGGTCAGCATCCTTGACTTCTGTTTTTCTCTCCCATCTCCCATCTGCAAATACATCTGAAAATGCTGTCAGTTCTCTCTTCAGACATTATGTGGAATCCAACCACTTTTCACACGACTAATGCTCCAGGCTAGACCAAACCACATCTAGATTATTGCAGAGGCATTCTAAAACTAGTTCTGGTTCCTGTCCCCTTAGGATCTATTCTCAACACAATAGCCAGAGGGACCTTTTGAAAACCTAAGCAAGATCAGACGCTTCTCTGTTCAAAATCCCTATTCTAGTGGTTTTTCATTTACTCCAAGTTAGAGTCAAGTTACCTATAATGTCCCACAAGAGATTCTTCAACTTGGCTCATATTAAACACAGTCTGGTGAGCTTTAAAGAAATATTCATGTTGAAGTCTGATTCCCCACAATATTGATTTTATTGGTTTTATGATAGAGGCAGCGATATTTGCTAGAAGGTCTTCAAGTGATTCTAGTGGACATCCAGGTTTGAGATTCACTGTCCTCTATAATCTGCTCTCACCTTCCTTTGCTCCTTGCCCCCTTCTCTCACCTTTTTTTTTCCTTTTCCCCTAATATTTTCTGGACATACAGGAATCCTGGCTGTTAACTGAACACACCAGATATACTTCCACTTCAGAATTTTTGTATTGGTTGATATGCCCTCCAGTGAGCCTCCTTCAGGTTCTTAAAATGCCAAACATCCTGCACAGAGACTCCTTAGAAAATTATGAGCGGAAGGACCTTGATTAGCCTCTTGTACTTTTTCCCAACTCAAACTCCCCAAGCTATGCCAGATTAGACTTCCCTCATATATAAATATATCTGTCATTTGATAATTTATCCTTCACTCTGGTGAGCTGAGGGTGCAAGGTAATTGTTTGTGCCATCCCAACATTGGCCAAAGAAATCACAGCTAGTATTGATGAATTTGCTGCATACATGCTTAGAGCACATTCTTATCTAACTAAGTCTCTAGAGACACATGCATGTAATCTCACATACACAGAAAAATCATGTGCTGAGATGCTTTGAACAGAGTTTCTAAGGTCTCTTCCATCACAGATATTCTATGATTCTGTTATTAAAAATTAGTACTAACAGAATTATAAATATCAATGATGTAAAAACAGAATCAAGGAATAGGTTAAAGAGATTTAACCCCTCCATTTCCTGTAATCTATCTGGCCATCCTCAAATAACCCCAAATCACCACACAATTTAAGAAAAAGCAGTGATCTCTCTGCATGTTAAATGTGTATGGCCCCTGGCTTCATGCTCAGAGCACGTTGCTGCTTTGGGAGCATCCACATGTACAAGTTTCATGTTGGGCCTTCTGAATAAGCTTATGGGAATCTATTGAATAAGCCCATCTGTGTTATTAGGATTGTGTAATTTATTCTTGTGGTTTAAAGCATCTCTCTTTTTTTTTTTAAAGATACCAATAACCCTTGGAAAAGGTATACTTTGAGGCAGATTACTCACTTATATTTCAGCATATGATATTTTTAAGAGTGCTTGATAACTAGTAGGATCTCAATAGCCATTTGGAGAATGAATAAATTGATGGGTTGAATATTTTCTATGGAATAGATGTAGGCTCCTTGCTCTAGGAGAAATCTGGTCTGAGATTATCTTAAATTATATCCAAAAAGACACTTAGAAAAGTGGCCTGCAACAACAAAGGGACATAAAGGGATTAAACACACATTAAAGATGAGGAAGGAGCATTAGCCATTAATATGAAGAATCCATGTTCCATATTAAGGGCACTGTAGCCGAGAACTGTCCAGCTTTGTATGCGTGGGTGATTTTTAGAAGAACCCACAAAAGAATTCACCTTTTAAACATTTGATAAACCTGAAGATGACCAAAACCAGCTCACAAGTGTATCAGTCAAGTAAGGTCTTTTTGAACCTCCTATCTTTCATATTTTCCAGTTAAAGATGGGGATAGATAGGTAGAACCACAAAGTATTGGGTTGGTCAAAAGTTTGCTCAGATTTTTCCATAAGATGGTATAGAAAATCTGAACGAACTTTTAACTAAGCCGATAACAAAAGAGAAGCCCATTGGTTATTCTCCAACTCCATGTTTCTCTCCTAAGGTCTTCATTTGTAGGGAGGCAATATCTTTGGCTTTAAATCAGGTTTAGACTTTTGATTTATTAGTGACATAAACCATTGTTTTGTGGTTTAAAGTAACTTTAGAACTTCTTATTACTTAAAAGTACCCAGAAAAAGTAATGTGGACTGCCCGAATTTTCATCTGGAGACAGTTGAAATATTAACCCAACAGAATAAATTTGAAGAGACAGTTGGAGATAAAAAATGAAGTTGTTTACAATTCTGTCCCATGAGTCACACTTGTTACGTGTTTCTCCTTCACAGCTCTGTCTTGATTCATATGATATCAATTCTCATGTCAAACTGAAAATATTTCTGTAGCAAGTCAAGCACATCTTCTGTTGGTGCTGAAATTTCACATAAACTTTATTTTAAAATCTGCTTGGAATTATTAAAATGGATTAATTTTTTCAGTCTTTAAAAGAGAGCCTGTCAAGAAAATCTTTGCTCAGGGATTGCTCAGGGATTTACTCAGGATTGTAGTAAATCCAATCCACAAGTAGCAGGCTCACAGCTCACTGTCTAAAATCTCTCATAGTCACATGCAGAATATCTCAAGCTGATTTTATCTGTGGCAATTACCAGTGCTAAAGGCACTAAGGGAACTGCTTTTATTGGGTTTAGTTACATTAAAAAAATTAATTTTTATTGAGATATAGATGCAGTGTTGTCTCAATATTGTGTTAGTTTCTGCTGTACAGCAAAGTGAATTGGCTGAATGCTTACATATGTCCCCTCTTTTGGATTTTCTTCCCATTTGAGTCACCACAGAGTACTGAGTTGAGTTTCCACTGCTTTTAATGAGCTATATTAATTTTTTGAGCTACATCAAGTAATAGACAAAATTGAGACTTCCCTGAGAAAAATGAGAATTTCAATCTCTTGAAGTTAATTGTTCTCTTTAAATTTAGGGACACACAACTTTACATTTGTCTGTAACAGAGATACAATTTGTCTTTAACAATTGTCATCAGTTCTGACAAAATGGCCTCTTCTTGTGGAAATGGCTTCCCAAAGTGTCTTGGTCTATTGAGACCTGCAGCCTTGTAAACTGGAAGATAAGGGCTGCCCTGAGTTTCTTTTCTTTCTCTAGACAGCAGCCAGGCATGGTGCTCTGCACACAATAGGTGTCAAAGAATGTTATTGACAGAAGTCTGGTCTAGGTGCTTCAGTCGTTTGGAATGCATATTACTGCCCATTGTTCATACTTGAAACACAAACAGCATTAATATTAACATTCTGTGGTCTCTGAATTCTTTTCACAGCTCTCTCCTCATTTCGACTAATTACTGTAATAGGCAGAACATCCCTTCCATTTTGACAGTTAAGATGGAGGAAATTGAAAATTCGAAAAGACCATAAAGGACAGAGTCTCTTTAAAAAGAATCCATTAGTCAGTTAAAAGTTATCTCAGATTCTCAGCATTCAAAGTCTCTAACTTAAAATTTCCTGTTTTGTTAAAGCATAAATGAAGTGGCTCTTTTTCCTCCTCCTGAAGATCACGAAAGCCATTTCACTTTGTAGATGATTCGCCTACCTTTCTGTGTAAGTATACTTAAAATTTTGTATAGGTGTGAGTAAGAATAAGTAATCTTCCCCTTTGTTATTTCTGGAAGTGAATTTTCTCCGTTTGTCCTTTGAGAGGATGAATGGAGGGCGTAAGAAGAGCTGGTAAGTGGGGCTGTTTATCTGTCTCCTGGAAGATTAATAACGCACTAAGCAATTCTCACAGATATTACATTTATGAGCAGGAAGAGCCTTAGGCAAAACCAAGAACGATGTCTTTGCTACCAACATATCTTTGTTTTCTTTATCTCCTATGTTAGTCTCCTTTCCAAACTTCTAGAACTTAGTGCCCAGCCTTTCTGCCACCCCTTAGATGCCCAAGCCCCAGCCTACCTTTTGGCATATGCTTCAGTATTCCTTTGATAGAAATTTTGTACCTGAATTTTCTTGACTATTCACTTAGTTCTAACTGGCTCACGTGTATTCCATCCTCTCACACATTGTTTGATAACTGGCTAACAAATTCAATCAACTCCTCCAGTCAGGGTAGTGATAACCAATTATAATTCAATGTGTTAACATAAGAGTTGTATCATATGCACAGTTAAGTAAGTCAAGCTTGAGCACAGGGTTTGAGTATTAAGGAACAGAGAGAAAGAATGTGAGTTATCATGTGTTCCTTACTGGAGTAGTCAGCCCAAGCTGCTGTAACAAAGTGCCATAGACTGGTTCAAGCAACAGTCATTTGCTTGTAGTTATAGTTGTGGAAATTGAAGTCAGAGATTAGAGTGCCAGCATGGCCCAGTTCTGGTAAGAATTGTCTTTTTAGATTGCTGATGCCTCCTGTTGTGTCCTCATCTGGCTTATAGAGAGGTTTCTCTCTTCCTTGTTTTATAAGGCCATGAATCCTATTTAATGAGAACTCTATCCTTATAACCTTATTTAACTTCAATTTCCTCCAAAGGCCCTATTTCTAAATATAGTCACACTGGAATAGAGCTTCAACATATGAAATGCAGTGGGGCACTCACAATTAGTTCTATAGCATTCATTCTATTCCATCTATGGATGATTGGGAATGAACAAGACAGTATATATTTATATATGTTTCTCCTTTGTAAGTCTCAGTTTCTGTTTTCAGTATATGAATGTTTTGTTGAGCTAAATTTTATTCTAAAATTCAAATATATGTTAATTTCCTTCAGTATGCATAAATACTTCATCTGATGCTCAGTTGAAGATATAGCTCTCTGTTCCAAAGATATTGAAAGTGAAAGTGAAGTCACTCAGTCATGTCTGACTCTATGCAACCCCATGGACTGTAACCTACCAGGTTCCTCCATCCATGGGATTCTCCAGGCAAGAATGCTAGAGTGGGTTGCCATTTCCTTCTCCAGGGGATCTTCCCGACCCAGGGATTGAACCTGGGTCTCCTGCCTTGCAGGCAGACGCTTTAACCTCTGAGCCACCAGGGAAGCCCAAGGAAAAAAAATAACTATGCTTGATTTGCTGAGAAATAGCATATGTGCTTCATGGGTGACGTAAGGGAGTTTTAAGGGTAATTTCGTCTATGTTTGATTTTTTACCTTAGGAATTGCCTTTAGAACTGAACAGGACTTCATGATAAATTTGATTTTAACAGTTATGCTATTTGATTTGAATAGCATAACTTAAGGTCATGAGTAGCCTGGTACTTGATAAGATATATTTGAGTTAGGGGACCTAGGGATATTTTGAAAACATGCATAGGTAGTGTCCTTCTCTGACCGTAGATAATTATAAAAACCCAAAGCTTTGCAAATGACATTGTGTATAAAATGCTTTTAAAACCCTCACATAAAACATAACATGAAATAAAGTACTAACTCCAAGTGACTTTTTATTAATTAATCCAGGAATATATTTATTAATGTGACTCAGGAATGATCAATAACATCTATATGATGGGACAGATGTTTTCAGATGTCCCTCATGGAAACTTTCTCTTGTTAAAACCTGAGTTTAGAAATATTTTCTAGGTAGGACGCAGTTGCACGAGAATAATTTATTGAATGTCCCTTATTGGGATGTATTTGAGGGCTGACTAAACGCCGGCACTGTTCTAGGTTCAAGGGAGCACATGGAAACATGACTTATAAGCTTTTGTCCTGCAGGAACTCACTCAGAGTGGGGGCAGAAAGGCAATGAACAAATGCAATGAATATGGCACTAGATGGCAATAACTGGGCTGATGAGACAGAGTACCTGGACTGCTGCTTCAGACTGAGTGGTTAAAGAAAAGCATTCAGCTTGAAGGCAGGCCATGTATGACAAAGAGTCAGTCATGCAAAGAAAACAGAGCTACTGAAGGGCACAGCTAGGGTGAAGGCCTGTGGTCTGAATGAACTGCTGTGTTTGCTGACCAGGGACAAAGAAGCATGTCCACCTCCAGCAAAATGGAAAAGGGGAGGGTGGCTAGAGCGTGATCTTCCTTAAGCAGGTCTGCAGGCATATGTTTAGTAATAAACTAGAAATGGCACTAAATTGCACTATTCAACAAAAGTTGATAGATTCTGATTGTATCTCTGAGTCAGAGGAAAAATAACGTATATTAATATATGTATATATGGAGGACTTCACTGGTGGCTCAGCGGTAAAGCATCTGCTTGCAGTACTGGAGCCACAGAAGATGTGGGTTTGATCTTTGGGTTGGGAAGATCCCCTGGAGGAGAGCACAGCAACCTACTCCAGTGTTTTTGCATGGAGAATCCTGTGGACAGAGGAGCCCGGAGGGCTACCGTCAGTTGGGTGGCAAAGAGTCGAACATGACAGAAGCACACACACACACGTATATATGTGGAATCTAGAAAATGGTACTGATGAACCTATTTGCAGGGCAGGAATAGAGAAACACGGATGCAGAGAACAGACATGTGGACACAGTGGGGGAAGGGGAGCTGAAGGGAGTAGCACTGACATATACAGCCTGTCATGTGTAAAACAGATAGCTAGTGGGCAGCTGCTGTACAGCACAGGGAGCTCAGCTCGGTGCTCTGTGACGACCTAGAGGGTTAAATGGGAAGGGGGGAGGGAGGTTCCAGAGGGAGGGGATATATGTATACATACGCCTGATTCATGCTGCAGTACATCAGAAACTAACACAACATGGTAAAACAATTATAATAACAAAATTTTTAAAAATGTATAAAAAATGTATCTCTGAGCTGGTTCAGGGGATTTAGAAATTTTCTGAAATTAATAAAACAAGCCCTGATAAAACAAAGTGACCATTTTGAGACAGACAGACCTGGGGACTGAGAAAATGAGGAGAAAAAGAAACGATCAATAGAAGCACAAAATGAGAAGAGTGAGGGTTAGGATAAGACTTCTCCAAGAGCAGTATGCCCCACATGTTGATATGACTGGCAGCTTACTCCAGTGTGCTGTACCATTAACATTTATTATGTGTTATAGCAGTGGAAACACAGGATATAGGACTAAGGATCTCACCAATGGTTTAGTGATACTTTGCTTTAACACTACCATCACACTACTTGTTACCTGTAATGTGGAAATGCTCTGTGCATCTTTATCTATGCACATGTAATGCATATGTAATGCATTGTATGTGGCATATATTTATATATTATAATGTGCATTGTATATAAAGTAAGTATTTGGTCATTCTCAACTAAACCATATATTTACTGTCACTATTTACTGTGGTGCTAGAGAATACTCTTGAGAGTCTTTTGGACAGCAAAGAGATCAAACCAGTTAATCCTAAAGGAAATCAACCCTGAATATTCATTGGAAGGATTGATGCTGATGCTAAAGCTCCAATACTTTGGCCACCTGATGGAAAGAGCCTACTCATTGGAAAAGATCCTGATGCTGGGAAAGATTGAAGACAGAAGGAGAAGGGAGCAGCAATGGATAAGATGGTTAGATAGCATTAATGATTCAATGAACATGAGATTGAGCAAACTCCAGGAGGCAGTTGAAGCCTGGCCTCCTGCAGTTCGTGGGATCACAAAGATTGGACATGACTGAGTGACTGAAAAACAACAGCAAGTTAAGAAATTCCTCAGAAGCTGCAAATGATGAATACCTGTATTGGTTGGACCCACACAAGAAAATAAAAACAAAAACAATGAAAAGTCCATTGTCTTTATACAGTACCTTAGTTTAGAGATAACATTCACTTTTGCAAACATCACTTCATATAGTATCATTTTGAAAATGTGGATTTGGAGGTGCAGATGTGCTTATTTTCAAAGATGACTATCAACAGAGTACCCTCTGCATGTTTCTTATTTGAAAATCCTGAGAGAATTTGCTTGGCCAGTGCATATGCTTCCTTGTGTCTGATCATCCTCCAGATTTGGTCAGCTCAGACTCAGGAATGGGAGAGGAGTAGAAACATGACTGAGAGTGTGGGCTGCAGCTATTCCTAGGAAAGGGGAGTGAGCAGTTACTGCAAAACATAACCAACCCTCTTACCAGCAAGGCGAGGTGTGGAAATATTTTCCAGCTAGTCAGCTAAAATAAATAAAACCTGTACTTTAAGAAGTAGATTCTGCAGAAGTGAGTTTTTAATTATCAGAGTTATTATTAAAAACTTCCATAACCGAGACCATGTTTCATCGTTTTTTTAATCCTCTTTTGCATGGAAGGATGAAGATATGTATTTTTGAACATTTCAAATAAATTAAAGCAAGTTCCCAAAATAGAGAGTGTGTGGGCAATTTTGTTGGTATTGTTTTACTCCTTGTTCAAACTCTGGCATTCACACCATCCACACACTTATGTCTGTGGACTGGAACAGTAAGGAAAAATGAGGTGGGTTTCAGTGGCATCTACAAAGAGACAGAGCTGCACCTGCCTGTTCTGAGGATACTGTTGTCAAGTGAGACCCTCTCTTAGGTATATTTATAGTTCATCCCACTGCTAATGTGTCGTAAAATGGAAGAGTTCTAAAAATATGCTAGGAGATGAAGTTTCAGAGAAAAGAAATTTAAATGGATCTGGCTGTGTTTATTTTATTCCTTATACTAGCCAAATAATATCAGGAATGGAGGAAAGGGATGACTAGGGTAGATAAATTTTAAGATTTTAGGCTGAAGGAGGGCTGAATTTTTAAAAGGAGAAAATTAGTAGTGGGAGGGGGCTTCGGCATTGGGAGACTGTGTTCACCTATGGCTGATTCATGTCAAGGTATGGCAAAACAAATACAGTATTGTAATTAAAAAAAAAAAAGAGTGAATGAAAAATGGTAAGCAATAGAAAAACTTACTCTGATGTTTTTACTAAGTTCCAACAAAACGGCAAGAGGTTGACTTTTTGTTTTCTGTATACCCAGGTGTGGGGTTGACAGGTAACTTTATGAAAGACCCCCAGGGAGGCACATATAATCAGGAAAGTCAGGGACAGTGTGACCAGACTGATGGCTTTTGAGCTTTAAAGGGTCCGTCTTGACAAACTCACTACTCCAGGCCTGTTAAGTGGACCTGAACTTGCTCGGGTACTCCTTCCTAGAGGAGGTCATCTTATAATCACTATACAGTGTAGAACAAAACATCTGAAAGCATAGACTTTGAACCCTGGCAAAGGAGAGAGCCATCTCTGATCATTCTTAGAACTGTGTATCTTTGGACAAATTACTGTTTTATATCTGAGTTTTCTTTCCCAAGCAGGGAAAATAAAATTACCTTACTTGCAGAGTTCTTAGGGAGAGTAAATGAGGCAATATGTGTTATATACTGAGTAGCACTTGATAGAAGTTTGAAAAAAAACCAAATGAGGTTTATCACTATTACCTACTTGGGTCCCTTTTAGGTGACCAGTCATCCATATTTGTACTGAAAAAGTCTTGGACTCACTGGTTTTTAGCATGGAAAATCTCAGGTGCCTGAAACTGTTCAGTCCTGGACAAACTGGGATGGTAGTGATGCTAGTCTCTCACTCTTTAGGGTAAAAGACTCTTTAATCAAAACTTCTTGATTCCAATGTGCATTTCTAGAGGTTTTAATTCTCTTTGTGTTTCACAACTATGTGTATTTATTTAATAGACTTTTACATAGTACTTAGTATGTACCATTCACTGAAGCTTTTTCAAATGTTTACTTATCTAATCATCCTAAAAACATTCTGAGACAGGTCCTATCATTATCCTTGTTTACAGACAAGGAAACCAAGGCAGAGAGAGATAAAGTAAGTTGCAGAAGGCCACAGATAAGTCTGGATTCAAATTTTCAAATTCTGGTTCCAGGGTGTACACTATTTACTACTACCCTTATGTTAACTGTGTATAGTGTATGTATTCTAATAAGTACTATCTGGAATTAAGATGAGAATTCCATTTTAATCTCTGTCACTGATTTGAAACTTGGCTTCACTCTGTACATCCAAGTTTGTTGAGCTGTAACCTGAGATACGTACTTAAACCAGGTGGTTAAGGGCTATTAATATCATGGGGGAAAAGATACCATAAAAGGCAGGATAATATTACCGCATGACACCCAAGGCCAAATTTTCCATTGTGAATCTTTGAGATCTCTGTGTTCTTTTTGTTCTTCTTCTTCTTTTTTTTTTTTTTAACTTTATTTCTGTTACCAATATGTCATATCACATATGAAAGATATTTCTCTTTAAAATGATAGGAGAAAATGCTGAATATTTAATCAAATCAGCCATTTTGACTATCATGGATTCAGGTAGTCACAAAATTGTCAGATTAGCCTAAATTCTAGACATTATCTTTACTGTATTTTGAATTAAGTAATTCTTTTTAATAAATATCTATCTTCTTTGCCTCTGCCCTGACACTCTCCACCCTAAGTACACATTCACATAGCTTTGTCAGTTACTTGACAAAGTGGCTCTGCTATAAACCTTGATTAAGAGTTAATGGTTTTGCCAGCACAGCCTAAATATGATTAGTTGTGCAGATGAGTTGAGGCATATGGATGAAGCCTCCTCACTCTTCTGTGCATATCCAATTTACCACTTTTCCTGGAAATAGTTGAGGATATGAAAATCTTTGGTCTGTCCCCTTTTTACAATTTATTTAGAATTCACAAATGTTTTATTCCAAATGCTTTTTCCTTTAAGTCACAAAACTAAATTCAACAGAAGGCACATGATCTTCATTTCATGTTATTTCATATATTTTTCATTTCATCTTATTTTGTATGATTTGGCTGCCAATGTAAGATTTCTGAAGGGCAAAGTACTATTTTGGACATTTTCTGAAATGAAATGGTGGTGCCTCAGGATTATTCTAGAGCCATTTCACACAGCACATTCTGTTAGTCCCCAGATAAAAGCGAGAATTTTCTTCTCATAGACATGAAACCAAGAAAGTCTTCATGGCATTCTTTTATATTCATTCCAGGGATTTTTGAGCACCTATTATATGCAGGCATGATGCTAAGTTTCAGATGAGGTCCCTGATTTCAACAGGTGTCCAGAAGGGCTACAAAGTAGAATACTAGAAAGTTTACAATGGAAGTGCAAAAGGCTGCTGAGAGGCAAAAAAGAAAAGACTATTTAGGATGGGATGGAAAGAAGGGATGGAGAGAGAGGGAGAGACATCTTAGAAGAGGTGGCATATGAACACATCCTTGAGAGACAAATAGGATATGAACAGACAGAGATGGGTAGGAAGGACAGTTTATGCTGAGAGAACAATAAAAGCGAAGCCTCATTAGGCAATTGACGAAGTGCAAAGCGTCAAGTCTTCTGAGACCATGGTCAATGCCCATAAGCGTTAGGCACAGGAGGATATGAGTGCTGCGCTGAGACAGATGGGAAGACATTCAACAAGAACTACAGAAGTTCTTGGCGTGCTTTTAGTGTGGACTTTGTAGGCAAAAGGAGCAACTGCTTAATTGACTAATGTATGTGAGCTCATTGTATACAACACAGGACATAGAGCAGTTAATAGTTGGCTATGATTACTGTCATTCTTAATTTTGGAGGTTTCTAGTAAATAGGAGTGATGAGATCATGCTTAGAAGAGATTATTAACTATTCCTTTACTTGAATCTACAATTCCTCTTTCTTTTCCCATCAGCTCTTAAGAGCAACAAAGAGGGAAAGTCCACAGAGAGGACATCAGATCTAGCATTTGATGATGTGGCAATCCTACTATCAACTTCCTCAAAAAGATCTGTTATGCTGGTTTGGAAGAGAACACTCACCCAGTTGAGAGCTAGTTATCATTGAAGGGCTTCCCTGGTGGCTTGGAGGGTAAAACATCCGCCTCCAATGCTGGAGACCCGGATTCAATCCCTGAGTCAGGAAGATCCCTGGAGAAGACAATGGCAACCCACTCCAGTACTCTTGCTTGGAAAATTCCATGAATGGAGGAGCCTGGGAAGCTGCAGTCCATGGGGTCGCACAGAGTTGGACACGACTGAAGTGACTTACCAGCAGTGTGAGTCAAGCCCAATTCTTGGTGCTTCATCCATGTTATTACATGTCCAACCTCCACAAGAACCCTATAAAATAACTGGCCTGGGAGGCTGAGTTGTTAGAAACCTCATGAAAGAGACAGACCTTTAGAGAAAGGAAGGATTCCAAAAGTTGCCTACAAAGAAAAACAGGGTGTCTGATAGAAAGAATGTGAGCAAAAATAGGTATTTAAATGTATTTCTGTTAAAGGTAAAGAAACCAAAGGTGGGAGAGATTAATAATACACAGCTGTTAAGTATTAGAGCTTGGATTCTAATACTTGAGCAGGCCTAATACATTGAGCAGATCTAACTTTGAGGTCTGTATCCTAGGACTTGAATACAGGTTTTAAGGCTCCAGAATCCATGTTGTTAATCCTTATTTTACAGTGCTGTACATCATACATAAAATGACTATCTTTTTTTATGAAATACAGTAATCACTGAGTACTTGCAGGGACTTGGTTCCAAGGCCCACTGAGGATACTGAAATCTTCAGATGGTCAAATCCCTTATATGTGTAATGTGATGTAGTATAGTTAGCTCTCCATATCCACAATTTATACTCTATGGATGCAACCAACTATGGATCCATTTTCCAGAGGTGAGGGATATGTGGAAACACAAGGCCAACTCTGTGTTAACAATGAGAAACCAGCTTTCAAGGAACTTTTAGCCTACCTATGGAAGACAGAAATCCTAGGAAGAATCATGTCTACATTTTTGCATTATTTTTATGACACCTGTGGCTGATTCATGTCAATGTATGGCAAAACAAATAAAGTATTGTAATTAAAAAAATAAATAAATTAGAACTGATAAAAAAAATAAAATTTTATTTATTTTTTAATTGAAGGATAATTGCTTTAAGAATTTTGTTGCTTTCTGTCAAACCTCAACATGAATCAGCCATAGGTATGTATATATCTCATCCCTTTTGAACCTCCCTCCCAATTCTCACTCCATCACACCTCTCTAGGTTGATACAGAGCCCCTGTTGAATTTCCTGAGCCATACAGCAAATTCCTGTTGGCTCTTTATTTTACATATGTAATGTTAGTTTCCAACACATTTCACCCTCTCCTCCTCTCTCCCCATGTCCATAAGCCTATTCTCTATGTCTATTTCTCCATTGTTTCCCTGTAAATAAATTCTTCAGTGCCATTTATCTAGATTATATATATATGTGTTAGAATACGATATTTATCTTTTCTTTCTGACTTACTTCACTCTGTATAATAGGCTCTAGGTTCATCCACCTCATGAGAACTGACTCAAATGTGTTCCTATTTATGACTGAGTAATACTCCATTGTATAAATGTACCACAACGTCTTTATCCATTCATCTGTCTTTGGACATCTAGGTTGCTTCCATGTTTTAGCTATTGTAAATAGTGCTGCAAAGAACACCAGGATATATGTGTCTTTTTGAACCCTGGTTTCCTCAGGGTATATGCCTAGGAGTGGGATTGCTGGATCATATGGTGGTTTTATTCCTAGTTTTTTAAGGAATCTCCATACCCTCATCCATAGTGGCTGTATCAATTTACATTCCCACCAACAGAACAAGAGCATTTCATTTCTCCACACCATCTCTAGCATTTATTGTTTACAAACTTTTTGATGACAGCCATTCTGACTGGTGTGAGGTGATATCTTATTGTCATTTTGATTTGCATTTCTAAAATAATGAGTGATGTTGACCATCTTTTCATGTTTCTTAGCCATCTGTATGTATTTTTTGGAAAAAATGTCTCTTTAGGTATTTTTCCCACTTTTTGATTGGGTTGTTTTTCTGGTATTGAGTTGGATGAGCTGCTTGTATATTTTGAAAATTAATCTTTTATCATTTTTTCATTTGCTATTATTTTCTCCCATTCTGAGAATTGTATTTTACCTTGCTTATAGTTTCTTTCACTGTGAAAAAGCTTTTAAGTTTAATCAGATCCTACTTGTTTACTTTTGTATTTATTTCCATTACTCTAGGAGGTGGGTCATTGAGAATCTCCCTTTGATTTATGACATTGAGTGTCCTGCCTATGTTTTCCTCTAATAGTTTTGTATTTTCTGATCTTACATTTAGGTCTTTAATCCATTTTGAGTTTATCTTTGTGTATTGTGTTAGGAAGTGTTCTAATTTCATTCTTTTACATGTAGCTGTCCAGTTTTCCCAGCACCATTTATTAAAGAGGCTGTCTTTGCCCTACTGTATGTTCTTGCCTCCTTTGTAAAAAGTAATGCAACCATAGGTGCATGGGTTTACTTATGTGCTTTCTATCTTGTTCCATTGGTCTATATTTCTGTTTTTGTACCAGTACCATACTGTCTTGATGATTGTAGCTTTGTAGTATAATCTCAAGTCAGGAAGGTTGATTTCTTCAGTTCCATTTGACTCCTCTTTGACTTTCATCAAGAGGCTTTTTAGCTCCTCTTCACTTTCTGCAATAAGGGTGGTGTCACTTGCATATCTGAGGTTATGGATATTTCTCCCGGCAATCTTGATTCCAGCTTGTGTTTCTTCCAGTCCAGCTTTTCTCATGATGTACTCTGCATAAAAGTTAAATAAGCAGGGTGACAATATGCAGCCTTGATGTACTCCTTTTCCTATTTGGAACCAGTCTGTTGTTCCATGTCCAGTTCTAACTGTTGCTTTCTGACCTGCATACAGATTTCTCAAGAGGCAAGTCAGGTGGTCTGGTATTCCCATCTCTCTCAGAATTTTCCACAGTTTATTGTGATCCACACAGTCAAAGGCTTTGGCATAGTCAGTAAAGCAGAAATAGATGTTTTTCTGGAACTCTCTTGATTTTTCCATGATCCATTGGATGTTGGCAATTGGATCTCTGGTTCCTCTGCCTATTTTAAAACCAGCTTAAACATCAGAAAGTTCACGGTTCACATATTGCTGAAGCCTGGCTTGGAGAATTTTGAGCATTATTTACTAGCATTTGAGATGAGTGCAATTGTGCAGTAGTTTGAGCATTCTTTGGCATTGCTTTTATTTGGAATTTTAATGAAAACTGACCTTTTCCAGATCTGTGGCCACTGCTGAGTTTTCCAAATTTGCTGGCATATTGAGTGCAGCACTTTCACAGCATCATCTTTCAGGATGATGAAACAGCTCAACTGGAATTCCATCATCTCCATTAGCTTTGTTCGTAGTGATGCTTTCTAAGGCCCACTTGACTTCACATTCCAAGATGTCTGGCTCTAGATGAGTGATCACATTATCATGATTATCTGGGTCATGAAGATCTTTTTGTACAGTTCTTCCATGTATTATTCTTGCCACCTGTTCTTAATATCTTCTGCGTCTGTTAGGTCCATACCATTTCTGTCCTTTATCGAGCCCATCTTTGCATGAAATGTTCCCTTGGTATCTCTAATTTTCTTGAAGAGATCTCTAGGCTTTCCCATTCTGTTTTTTTCCTCTATTTCTTTGCATTGATCACTAAAGAAGGCTTTCTTATCTCTTCTTGCTGTTCTTTGGAACTCTGCATTCAGGTGCTTATATCTTTCCTTATCTCCTTTGCTTTTTGCCTCTCTTCTTTTCACAGCTATTAGTAAGGCCTCCCCAGATGGCCATTTTGCTTTTTAGCATTTATTTTCCATGGAGGTGGTCTTGATCCCTGTCTCCTGTACAATGTCCTGAACCTCATTCTATAGTTCATCAGGCACTCTATCTATCAGATATAGGCCCTTAAATCTATTTCTCTCTTCCACTGTATAATCATAAGGGATTTGAAGAAACACAAGCTGGAATCAAGATTGCCTGGAGAAATATCAGTCACCTCACATATACTAATGACACCACCCTTATGGCAGAAAGTGAAGAGGAACTAAAAAGCCTCTTGATGAAAGTGAAAGAGGAGAGCAAAAAAGTTGGCTTAAAGCTCAACATTCAGAAAAAAGAAGATCATGGCATCTGGTCCCAGTACTTCATGGGAAATAGATGGGGAAACAGTGGAAACAGTGTCAGACTTTATTTTTGGGCTCCAAAATCACTTCAGATGGTGACTGCAGCCATGATATTAAAAGATGCTTACTCCTTGGAAGAAAGGTTATGACCAACCTAGACAGTATTTTCAAAAGCTGAGGCATTACTTTGCTGACTAAGGTCCATCTAGTCAAGGCTATGGTTTTCCCAGTGGTCATGTATGGATGTGAGAGTTGGACTGTGAAGAGGGCTGAGTGCCGAAGAATTGATGCTTTTGAACTGTGGTGTTGGAGAAGACTCTTGAGAGTCCCTTGGACTGCAAGGAGATCCAACCAGTCCATTCTAAAGGAGATCAGCCCTGGGATTTCTTTGGAAGGAATGATGCTAAAGCTGAAACTCCAGTACCTTGCCACCTCATGTGAAGAGTTGACTCATTGGAAAAGACTCTGATGCTGGGAGGGATTGGGGGCAGGAGGAGAAGGGGACGGCCAGGGATGAGATGGCTGGATGGCATCACGGACTCAATGGACATGAATCTGAGTGAACTCTGTGAGATGGTGATGAACAGGGAGGCCTGGCGTGCTGTGATTTGTGGGGTTGCAAAGAGTCGGACACGACTGAGTGACTGAACTGAACTGATTCTTCTTTCTCAAGACTGCTTTGGCTATTTGGGGTCTTTTGTGTTTCCATGTGAATTGTGAAATCTTTTGTTCTAGTTCTGTGAAAACTGCCATTTGTGATTTGATAGGGATCACATTGAATATGTATATTGTATTTGGCAGTATATTCATTTTCACAATATTGATTCTTCTTACCCAGGAACATGGAATATCTCTCCATCTGTTTATGCCATCTTTGATTTCTTTCATCACTCTCATAATTTTCTGTGTACAGTTGTTTTGTCTCCTTAGGTAAGTTTATTCCTAGCTATTTAATTCTTTGTGTTGCAATGGTGAATGGGATTGATTCCTTAATTTCTATTTCTGACTTTTCATTGTTAGTATATAGAAATGCAAGTATGTCTGTGTATTGATTTTGTATCTTGTAACCCTGCTATATTCACTGATTAGCTCTAGCAATTTTCTGATACTGTCTTTAGGGTTTTTTATGTACAATGTCATGTCATCTGCAAACAATGAGAGCTTTACTTCTTTTCAGATCTGGGTTCCTTTTATTTCTTTTTCTTCTCTGATTGCTGTAACTAGGACTTCCAGAACCTTGTTGAATAATAGTGGTGAAAGTGGACACCCTTGTTTTGTTCCTGATCTTAGGGTGAATGCTTTCAGTTTTTCACTTGAGAATAATGTTTGCTGAGGGCTTATCATATGTGGCCTTTACTATGTTGAGGTAGGTTCCTTCTATGCCCATTTTTTGAAGAGTTTTATTCATAAATTCATTTATTCAAATGAATTTTGTCAAAGGCTTTTTCTGAATCTATTGAGATTATCATATGGTTTTTATCTTCACTTTGTTAATATGGTGTATCAAGTTGATTGATTTCCATATATTGAAGAATCCTTGCATTCCTGGAAAAAAACAAACTTGATCATGGTGTATAAGCTTTTTGATGTGTTGCTGAATTCTGTTAGCTAAAATTTTGTTGAGGATTTTTGCATCTATATTCATCGGTGATAGCAGCCTGTAGTTTTCTTTTTTGTGTGGTCTTTGACTGGTTTTGGTATCAGGGTGATGGTGGCCTTGTAAAAAGAGTTTGGTAGTGTTCCTTTCTCTGCAATTTTTGGAAAGAGTTTTAGAGGGGTAGGCATTAGCTGTTCTCTAAATGTTTGATAGAATTCTCCTGTCAAGCCATCTGTTCCTGGGCTTTTGGTTTTGTGAGATTTTTTTTTATCACAGCTTCAATTTCAGTCCTTGTAATTGGGTCATTCATAATTTCAGTTCCTTCCTGATTCAGTCTTGGAAGATTGAGCTTTTCTAAGAATCTGTCCATTTCTTCCAGGTTATCCATTTTATTGCCATATAGATGTTCATAATATACTCTTATGATCCTTTGTATTTCTGCATTGACTATTGTAACTGCTCCTTTTTCATTTCTAATTTTGTTGATTTGATTCTTCTCTCTTTTTTCTTGATGAGTCTGGCTAAAGGCTTGTCAATTGTATTTATGTTCTCAAAGAACCAGCTTTTAGTTTTATTATTTTTACTATTGTTTCTTTCATTTATTTTTCATTTATTTCTGCTTGGATCTTTATGATTTCTTCCCTTCTACTAAGGTTTTTATTTGATATTCTGTTTCCAGTTGTTTTAAGTGTAAAGTCAGGTCATCTATTAAGTGTTTTTCTTGTTTCTTGAGGTTGGATTGTATTGCTATAAACTTCACTCTTAGCACTGCTTTTGCTGCATCCCATAGGTTTTGAGTTTTCCTGTTTTCATTGTCATTTGTTTCTAGAAATTTTTTTATTTCCCTTTTGATTTCTTCAATAACCTGTTGGTTATGTAGAAATGTGTTTAAACTCCACGTGTTTGTGTTTCTTACAGTTTTTTTCTTGTAACTGAAATCTAGTCTCATAGCATTGTGGTCGGAGAAGATGTTTTATACAATTTCAATTTTCTTAAATTTAGTGAGGTTTGATTTGTGACCCAAGATGTGGTCTATCCTGGAGAATGTTCCATGTGCACTTGAGAAGAAGGTGCATTCTTCTGCATCTTCTGCATTTGGATGGAATGTCCTGAAGATATCAATGAGATCCATCTCATCTAATGAATCCTTTAAGACTTGTGTTTCCTTATTAATTTTCTGTTTTGATGATCTGTCCATTGATGTGAGTGGGGTGTTAAAGTCTCCTACTATTATTGTGTTACTGTAAATTTCTCCTTTTATGTCTGTTAATGTTTGTCTTATGGATTGAGGTGCTCCTATGTTGGATGCATAGGTATTTTCAATTGTGATGTCTTCCTCTTGGGTTGATCCCTTGATCATTATGTAATGTCTTTCCTTATCTCTTGTAGTCTTCTTTATTTTAAGGTCTATTTTGTCTGATATTAGGATTGCTACTCCAGCTTTCTTTTGCTTCCCATTTGCATGGAATAAATTTTTCCATCCTCTGACTTTCAGTCTAATGTTTCTTTGGTCTGGAATGTGTTTCTTGTAGACAGCATAATATGGGTCTTGTTTTTGTATCCATTCAGCCAGTCTGTCTTTTGGTTGGCACATTTAATCCATTTACATTTAAAGTAATTATTGATATATATGTTTCTATTGTCATTTTCTTAATTGTTTGGGGTTGATTTTGTAGATCTTTTTTCTTCTGTTCTATTTCTTGACTATATAAGTCCTTTTAACATTTATTGTGAAGCTGGTTTGGTGGTAATGAATTCTGTTAACTTTTGCTTGTCTGAAAAAAAATTTTTTTATTTCTCCATCAATTTTGAATGAGATCCTTTCTGGGTACAGTAATCTTGGTTGCAGATTTTTCTGTTTCAGAACTTTAAATATATCCTGCCATCCCCTTCTGGCCTGCAGAATTTCTGCTCAACGATCAGCTGTTAAGTGTATGGGGTTTCCCTTGTGTGTTACTTGCTGCTTTTCATATTATTTGTGTTTAGTCTTTGTTAGTTTGATTAGTATATCTTGGCATGTTCCTCCTTGGATTTATGCTATATGGGACTCTTTGTGGCTCTTGGACTTCACTGAATATTTCCTTTTCCATGTTGGGGAAATTTTCAACTATAACCTCTTCAAAAATTTTCTCATACCCCTTTTTTTTCTCTTCTTCTTCTGGGACCTCTATAATTCAAATATTGGTACATTTGATATTTTCCCAGAGGTCTCTGAGACTATCCTCAGTTCTTTGCATATTTTTTTTTTTACTTTATTCTACTCTTCAGAAGTTGTTTCCACCATTTTATCTTCCAGCTCACTGATTCATTCTTCTGCTTCAGATATTATGCTATTGATTCCTTCTACAGTATTTTTAACTTCAGTAATTGTGTGTTTGTCTCTGTATGTTTATTTTTTAATTCTTCTAGGTCTTTGTTAATTGATTCTTGCATTATCTCCATTTTTGTTTCAAGATTTCTGATCATCTTTTCTATCATTATTCTGAATTCTTTTTCAGGTAGTTTCCCTGTTTCTTCTTCATTTATTTGGATTTCTGAGTTTCTAATTTGTTCCTTCATTTGTGTAGTATTTCTCTGCCTTTTCATTATTATTATTTTTTAACTTATTGTGTTTGGGGTTTCCATTGCCCAGGCTTCAAGATTGAATTCTTCCTTCTAAGGTTGGTCCAGTGGTTTGTGTAAGCTTCATATAGGGTGAGATTTGTGCTGAATTTTTGTTTGCTTGTTTGTTTATTTGTTTTTCCTCTGATGGGCAAGGCTGAGTGAGGTGGTATTCCTGTCTGCTGATGATTGGGTTTGTATTTTTGTTTTGTTTGTTGTTTAGATGAAGTCTCCTGCACAGGGTGCTACTGGTGGTTGGGTGATGCAGGGTCTTGTATTCAAGTAGTATCCTTTGTGTGAATTCTCACTATTTGATACTCTTTAGGGTTAGTTCTCTAGTACTCTACAGTCTTGGAGTTCATGCTCCCACCCCAAAGGCTCAGGGCTTGATCTCTGGTCAGGAATGAAGATTCCACAAGTGGTTTGTTATGGCCTTAAGTGAGCTTAAAAGAAATACCCAAAATGAGAAACCAAAGGTGAACCACAGACAAATGGCAGTTAGAAAATGAGGCAAATAATAATTAAAATAATGGATTATGAACATATACATTTATACCCATAAGCATAATCAAAACATTAGAAGAAAAATAAATTACAATAGATTGACCCAGCAAACAAAGGAAATAAAAATTATATTTACCAGTTAAAAACAAAACTAACTTAAGCACAAACTGGAAAACAAAACTAAAGTGAGGTGCCAAGTGGGAAATAAAGCAATGAAAACAAAACTAATAAATATATTGAGAGGAAAGAAAGAATAGATATGCAAAAATAGTAGTAGATGAAGATATATATACATTAAAGATTAACTGCAAGGGGAAAAGAATAGTAGAACAGGCAAACAAAGGAATAAATGTAGAAAAAATATAATAATTTTTAAAAAATTAAAAAGGAAGAAGAAAAAATAAAAAGGAAAATTCCACAGAACTGCAAAAGCCCAATGTAGAGGCAGAGATTTATAACAACAATGAAAAGTGTGACTGAATATACACATATACTATACACCCATAAGCAAAATCAAAACAGTCCAACTAAAATAAAGTGCAATAGATTGACCTGGTGCACAGAGGAAACCAAAAATTATATTTACCAGTTAAGAGAAAAACTAATGCAGAAAGGGGCAAAAAAAACTAGAGTAGAGTGCCAACTGGGGAATAAAGCAGTGAAAATAAAACCAGCAAATATGTTGAGAGCAAAGGAAAGAAGGAAAATAAAGAAAGAAGAGCAAAGTTAAATGGATGTAGATAAAGAATATTTAAATACACTAAAGATTAACTGCAAGGGGGAAAAACAGTGGGAAAAGTAAATGAAGGAATAAATGCAGAAAAATAATAATGAATTTTAAAAATTAAAACTAACATTAAAAAAAGAGTAAAGAGAAAAAGACGAAAAAGAAAGAAAGAATGAAAACTCCACAGAATGGCAAAAGCCCAACATAGAGGCAGAGGTTTATAAAAACAATAAAAAATGTGACTGAGAGAACAAAAATGCTCAAAAACGTAATTAGATTTCATAGTGCCAATAAAATCGACAGCTACGACAGAGGAGGGGAAGGTAGGGGGAGAAAAAAATCCAGAAGAATCTACAGAACAAGTCAAAACATAAGAATAATACATGTTTTTCTTGAGTCACTGCTGTTAGAGTTTTTCCCTCGTTGGAAGTCACAGACCTCCTCACCTCCCTAGATTGCTCTCCAGCACTGTCCTGGTGTTGGGACCTGCTGTGGGGGCGCTCAGATTCTATTCTGGTCCTACTCCTGTGTGTTCTTGCCTCCAGTGTCCACAGCTATCGGAACTACTATGTTTTCTTTTGTGGGAGATCTCGACGTCCTTTTATATGTTCCATAAACACATAGTCTGCCTAACTGATCATGTGGATTTAATCTGCAGCTTGTACAGCTGGTGAGAAGGTTTTGGGTTTTCTTCCTTAGCCGCCCTGCCCCTGGGTTTCAACTGTGGTTTTATTTCCACCTCTGCATGTGGGTCATCCGCTGGGGTTTGCTCCTGAGGCTTCTACTCTGGAGGACTTGGGTCTGCCCCCAGTGAGGGCCAGGTGTGGCAGTGGTGCAGCTGCTTGCGTTACAGGGGTACTGGTAGCAACAGGTATTCAGGGGAGTTGGTGGCTAGGGCAGCAGGAAATATAGTGCTCTAGAAGGGTATGGCAGCCAGTATTGGGCAATACACTCCAGTCTTCTTGCCTGGAGAACCCCCTCTCTGACAGAGAAGCCTGGCAGGCCAGAGTTGGACATGACGGAAGTGACCTTATGTGCAAGGCTTTTTTTTTTTTTTGCCTGTGGCAGCTCTGCCCTGGCGAGAGTTGAGCGTGAAGGTAGCACAGATGCTTGGCTTGCAGGGAAACTGGTGGCGCCAAGGGTGCAGGGACACAGACTGCCTCCACTGCAGGAGTTATGGCCCTATCAGAGTCTTTTTTTGAGCCTCTTGTAGCTGGAGAGCAGAAGGCCTCTTTGGCCAGTCTTTCTCCATAGCTGTGCCCTTTCAGGCACTTAGAGGGCTCCCTTGCCTGGGGTCCTTCTCCGTTGTTCGGGTGTCAGGCACATGGAAGGGCCCCATGGCTGGGGTCCTATTCTGTAGATAGCTGTGCCAGGCACTTAAAGGGGCAGCCTGGGTGGGGTCCTACTCTGTAGTCCAGTGCATCAGGCGTTTGATAGGCTAGCCTGTCTATTGTTCAGCTGCTTAAGCTGGCGTGTGGGGAGAGAGAGGCTATGGTGATGGCTCCACCCACTATGCACAACTCAGCAGTATCACCTTGCTTCCATGGCTGCCCAGCTTTCCTCCACAGGTGTTTCCTACCACAGTCTCCTCCCTTACATCCTCTTGATCCATCTGTCCGCAGTCAACAGCAGCCCTCACCCTGGGATTGCTCCGCAATCCCTAAATTCCAGCTCCTTGCTGTTGCGCCATTCAGGGGACCTGTGTCCCTCTCTGGGGTATGTATGGCTGCTGCAAGGACTGTCTGATTCTCATTCCATTTAGGCTGCCACAGATCAGCTGTTTCACTCTCAGCCTTAAATGTTTCTCCTCTGACTCAGACAACTGTCCCAATGTGAGGATCAGAAAAATAAATGACTTCAGTTCTCCCACCTGCCAAGGGCAGGTCCAGTCCTACTAGCACTGCTGTTTCCCCTAGTTCCTTCACCCCACCAAGCTTTGGGTGGCTTTACATAGTCTTTCCCACTGGTCAGTTTCTCCTGTCCGTGCTCAGCTGGTGTTTTGCATGCACTTATGTATCTGAAGGTGTATTCCTGATGTATCAGTAGAGAGAGATGTACTCCACATCCACCTACTCCTCTGCCATCTTGTTCTCTACATTTTTGCATTCTGATCAAATTCAGTGAAAGAAAAGAAAAAGAATATAGCATTCACAGAACACCCAGGGCAGATCATGTATAATGTTTTGTTAATTTTTTACAATGCCTTGATTGAAATATCACCCACTCATTTAGTATGGTTTTTAGTATATAGCCCATGGAATTTTCCAGGTAAGAATACTGAGTGGAGTGCCATTTCCTACTCCAGGGGAATCTTGCTGACCCAAGGATCAAAACTGCAACTCTGTGTCTCCTGCATTGGCAGGTGGATTCTTTACCGGGACCCCCTGGGAAGCCCCGAATTTATAGTATGTATTCGTAGAGTTGTGCAATCATAATCACAATCCAATTTTAGAATTTTCATCAGTCCTCCATCCCAAATCCTATACCCATTAGCAATCACTCCCTATCCTACCACGCTGTGCACCACAGGCGACCACTAATTTCTGTATCTATAGATTTCCCTATTCTAGACATTTCAAATAGATAAAATCATGAAATATGTGGTCTTTTGTGACTGGATTCTTTCACCTAGCACATTTTCAATGTTTATCCAAGATGTAGCTGGCATGAGTACTTCATTTTATTTTTATTGCTGAATAATATTCCATAGTATGAGTATACAATGTTTTATTTATTCATTGTTTCTACTTTTTGTTTGATATTAATAATGCTTATATGAACATCTGTGCAAGCTTTTATGTGAACATATATTTACATATCTTAGAGTGGATTTTTTTTTTCCTTGTCTCATTGCCCTGGCTAGAACCTCCAGTAATATGTGGGATAGAAGTGGTTGGAGAAGGTAACTTCATTTTTCTCCTGATCTTAAGGAGGATGCATTCAGTGTTTCACCATCCTGTATAATGTTAGCTGTGGATTTACTTCTTGTAGGTGTCTTTTGTAGATGAGATAGAGGAACTTTATGTCTATTCCTGGTTGGTGGTGTAATTTTTATTTTTTTCATTAATTATGAAAGTATTGAATTTTGAAAAAAATTTTCTTCATCTATTAGATCTCTTGTACTTTATTATACTGTGGCTTTTGTACTTTATTGATATATGTGTTATATTAATTGATTTTTGGATATTAAATTAACATTGGAGTCTTGTAATAGTTTGGATGTATAGTGTATAATCATATCTTTATGTGTTAGATTTGGCTTGATAATAATATCTTGAGGATTTTTGCATTCATGTCCCTGGTGGTCTGTAGTTTTATATTCTTTGGGTGATTATATTAGTCTGTTGAGTTATCATAACAAAATACCCAGACTATGTGGCTTAAATAGAAATTTATTTTTCAGAGTTCTATAGGTTGAGAAGTCTAAGATTAAGCTGACTGATTCCGTTACTGATGAGAGCTGTCTTCCTGGCTTGCAGATGATCACTTTGTCTTCACATGGCCTTTCCTCTGAGTGTGTGGAGGGGAGAGAAAGGAGAATGGAGGGGGAGAGAGACTTTATTTAACCTTAATTACCTGGTAAAGGTCCAGTTTCCAAAATTTAGGGGTAGAGAATTTGGGGAGGACACAGTATGGTTTATAGCAGTGATGTATTTGTCTCACTTTGGTATCAGAGTAATAGTAGTTTTATATAATAAGTTGGGCAGTGTTCCTTGCTCTTCTGTTTTGGGGAAGAGATTGTGAAGCTTACTATTAATTCTCCTTTAAATGTTTGTTGGAGAAGGAAATGGCAACCCACTCCGTGTTCTTGCCTGCAGAATCCCAGGGACGGGGGAGCCTGGTGGGCTGCTGTCTATGGGGTCGCACAGAGTCAGACACGACTGAAGTGACTTAGCAGCAGCAGCAGCTAAATGTTTGTACGTGTTTTTCTTGCTGCTTTAAAGCTTTTGTCTTTGTTTTTTCAACATTTTTTATTATGATATGTTTGGGTGGGGATTTCTTTGTGTGTATCTAACCTGGAGTTCATTGAGCTCTTGGATATGTTAATTAATATTTTCCATTAAATTTAGAATGTTGCTATCATTATTACTTGAAAATTTTTCTGCTTTTTTTTTCTTTCCTCTCCTTTCCTGTCCTCTTCTTTCTTCTCTTCCTGTTTTATCTCTTGTTATGCATATGTTGTTGCACTTAATGGTGTCCCACGTTTCTCTGATGTTACTTATTTTTTAATCTCTCTATTCTTCAGATTGCATCATCTCTATGGATCTGTATTGAAGTTCACTGATGCTTCCTTCTGCTAGTTTAAATCTATTGTTGACCCCTTCAATGAAATTTTCATCTCAGTTGTATTTTTCAACGTCAAAATTTCCATTTTTTAAATAATTTATTTCTGTGTTGATGATATTTTCTATTTGATAACATACTGTCATCACATTCTCCCTTACTTGTTTAAGCAAGGATTCTTTTGGTTCTTTGAACATATTTATAATAGCTGCTTTGAAGTCTTTGTCTTCTATGTCTAACATGTGGGATCATTCAAAGGTAATTTCTGTTCCTTGCTTTTGTTTCCTATATGTAAGTCACAGTTTCCTATATGTAAGTCACAGTTTCCTATTTTTTTGCATACAGTCTATGTTTTCTATTGAATATCGAACATTTAAAATAATATAGCAATTTTCTCTTACTCTCTTCCAAATAAAATTGTTTCTCCTGGAGAAGTAACCAGATATTTCTGTTTTATGTCTGCTTCTTGCTCTGAAAAAAATCTCTGTTCACTGCTTCAGAGCTGTGTGTGCATGGAGACAGTGACTCACTTTTCTTGGAATGACACCCTGACTTCACTGGGCTGGGGCTGCTGCTCTTAGCTTGTCTTTCCTGTCCCTTTACATTTAGTTTCTGAACTTATTATCTCTGTTAAACCTTCAGTTCAGTCGCTCAGTCGTGCGACCCCATGAATCACAGTATGCCAGGCCTCCCTGTCCATCACCAGCTCCCGGAGTTCACTCAGACTCACGTCCATCGAGTTCGTGATGCCATCCAGCCATCTCATCCTCTGTCGTCCCCTTCTCCTCCTGCCACCAATCCCTCCCAGCATCAGAGTCTTTTCCAATGAGTCAACTCTTCCCATGAGGTGGGTAAAGTACTGGAGTTTCAGCTTTAGCATCATTCCTTCCAAAGAAATCCCAGGGCTGATCTCCTTCAGAATGGACTGGTTGGATCTCCTTGCAGTCCAAGGGACTCTCAAGAGTCTTCTCCAACACCACAGTTCAAAAGCATCAATTCTTCAATGCTCAGCCTTCTTCACAGCCCAACTCTCACATCCATATATGACCACAGGAAAAACCATAGCCTTGACTAGACGGACCTTAGTCAGCAAAGTAATGTCTCTGCCTTTGTATATGCTGTCTAGGTTGGTCATAACTTTTTTTGCAAGGAGTAAGCGTCTTTTAATTTCGTGGCTGAAATCACCATCTGCAGTAATTTTGGAGCCCCCTAAAATAAAGTCTGACACTGTTTCCACTGTTTCTCCATCTATTTCCCATGAAGTGATGGGACTGGATGCCATGATCTTCGTTTTCTGAATGTTGAGCTTTAAGCCAACTTTTTCGCTCTCCACTTTCACTTTCATCAAGAGGCTTTTTAATTCCTCTTCATTTTCTGCCATAAGGCTGGTGTCATCTGCATACCTGAGATTATTGATATTTCTCCCAGCAATCTTGATTCCAGCTTGTGTTTCTTCCAGTCCAGCGTTTCTCATGATGTACTCTGTTAAACCTTAGAACCACCTATAATCAAATATCAGAGCCAGGTTTTAAATCCAGACATTTGACACCATTCCTTGCTTTGTGGCAAGTGCTTAATAATATTTGCTAACTAAATTAATGAACCCCTAAAATCAAGCAATACATCTTTAGAAAAAAAGAACTTGTCAAGAAGGATGTTAAAATAAAGGCTGTTATGGTTGGGTTGAGAGATATCACAGAGCATTTTTTTTTATTTTGCTATTATAGAATAAAATAAATGTCTTAGAAATTGTAGAATTATCAAACTTTGCACCTAAACTATTGGACTTTATGAACAAGATATGCTGTAGAGTCAAATTTTCAGATCCTTACATAGTACTTAGTATGTCTTAGTTTTATAGTATGTGAAGCAGTAGCTCAGAAATGGGTAATTTCTGAAGGAGGACATGATACTAGAACATGAAGAAAGATAATAAAGCAGTGAAGAGGAGCTTCAAGGGTGTGAATGGAAAGGTAACCACAGAAATGATAAAAGGAAACTTTAGTGGCTAAAAAAGAACCCAAGTGTCTGATCGCAGAACTACACCAACAAGGATGGGACCTGGAGAACTGGCATTTTCATTATTTCTGGTGGATAATCCCAGACTTGATAGTGTCTCAAGCACAGGACAAGTCACATGTATTTCTCTGATTATATTTTCTTTAAAAAAGAGAAAAAGGCTAAGATGGAAGGAAAAAGGAAACATTTTGCACTCTGATGATTTCTGTGTATCTCTGATGGTTTTTCTTTATGCTTCCTTCTATCCATTCTTTTATAAGAACTCTGGTTATGCCTGTTAACACCTAAAGCCAGATCCCAGGATCTGTGATTATAAGTCTGTCTTGTCTGGTTCCTCCAGAGCAGTTAACCTTTCTCTTTGGGCTAAAATATCTGAAGTGCTGTAATCTCAGAGCAATGAAACTGAGTTAGATCTGGGCATGAGAATGCTGCCTACATTGAATTAAAGCCTTGAAAAGCAACCATGGTTGTTTTAACTCAGTTCATTTCCAAAGACAAGTAGTAATGTCTGATAGATGGAAATAGTCTAATGTGGTAGGTGAAAACATTTCTAAGACTCATGGACTATATAACAAATGCTGTCAGTTGAAACTCTTATATGACTCAGAACTGTATTCTCCTACATGATATCATTTAGAAGGCCCAAAAGAGCATTTTAAAAAATGAAGTGGAACAGAAAATCTGCCCCAGATAACTGTTGCTAAGTTTGCTGATGTCATTTAGATATCACTTTGTTACTTACCTCTAGTGGGTTAAAAGCATTGCAAAGATTTTTTTCCTGCCCTCAGCATATCTTTAAGTGACAGGCACAGATGTTTGCTTTCACTTCTTAGCATCCTCACCCTGGGCATTCATTGTCTAAGCATTGGAGTTTCAGTCGTCACATGAATGATTACAAAATGCACATCCACATCCACTGTCCTTTTGCCATCTCTAGTGCTCCTGTGGGTCATTGGATAATTAGATATTTGAAAAGCACCTTGACATAAGAGCTATAAATAATTCCTTTCTCCAATTTTAGAAAGTTCCATGGAAGGAAGGGTCATTGGAAAAATCCTTGTATCACCCTGCCTAAAATACTGGTATTTGTTTGTCTTAGAGTAATTCAAGGAGAGGGAAGATGATGTGATGGAAATAGATCCTGATAGTAGAATGGGTATTTAGTCTAATCTAGTCACTAATTACCTGTTTAAATTCTGAGTAGCCCCTTCTCCTCATGAACACGTATATGCAGAATGAGTATTGAAGTTGATGATATTTTGGATGGTTTTTGAATATTCTGTGAACACTTGTTTTTACCTTTGTGTTCCTTTCTTTTAGTGTCTTAGGGCTATCCTAGTATTTCACTAGGAAAGTGGCTCCTCTGACTTTGTAGAGATGCAGAAAGCCTGGTATGAATACTTAAACATTTGATAATTCAGGTTTTTCACTAAGGGAGAGAAGTTGATGTGGCATACCAAGGCAGAAAATAGATAAAAGAATTGGAGTCCCAAGAAGCACCTGGAATATACAATTTAAAACATTAGCTCATTGCCTAGAATTATTTTTTTTTAATTGAAATGTTGATATGCATATTATCCTAGTTTCAGGTATACTACATAGTCATTTGACCTTTGTGTATACACTATGAAATAAGTAACACAATAATTCTTATAACCATCTATTTCCATAGAGTTATTATATTACTTTTGACCATATTCCTTATGCTATGTATTGTATCCTCATATCTTATTTATTGAATAACTAGAGGCTTGTAGCTCTTAATCTCTTTTACCTATTCCACACTCTCATGCATATCCCTTCTGGTAACCAACTTTGTTTTCTGTGTCTATGAGTCTGTTTTCATTTGTTTTTTAGATTCCACCTGTGAAATCATATGATATTTGTCTTTCCCTCTCCAATGTATTTATTTCACTTAGCATAATATTCTCTATATCCACTCATGTTGTCAAAAATGGCAAGACTTCCTCTTTATGGCTGGGTAATATTTCATTGTATGTATGTATGTATATATACACACACACATATGTACACATATTACACCTTCTCTATCCATTCATCAATCAGTGGACTCTGAGGTTGCTTCCATATCTTGGCTATCATAAATAAAAAGGTGAATGTGGGGGTTCATATATGTTTTTGAATTAATTCTTTTGTTTTCTTTGGCTAAATACCCAGAAATGAAATTGCTGGATCATGCAGAAGTCTATTTTTAATTTCTTGAGGAAATTCTGTACTGTGTTTTATAGTGACTGAACCAATTTACTATCTCACCAACAGTGCACAAAGAGTCCCGTTCTCCCGTATCCTTGCTAACAACTATTATTTGTTGTCTTTTTGATGATAGCCATTCTGACAGATGTAAGGTAGTATCTCATTATGGTTTTAATTTGCATTTCCCTAATGATTAATGATGTTGAGCATCTTTTGATGTGACTATGGGCCATCTGTAAGACTGCCTTGGAAAAGTGCCTATTCAGATCCTCTGCCCATTTTTTTTACTTGTGTTATTTTTCTGATGTTGAATTGTATGAATTGTTTGCATATTCTGAATATTAACCCTTTATCAGATATATCATTTGAAAATATCTTCTTGCACTGAGTAGATAGTCTTTTGTTTTGTTTTTTCCTTGCTGTGCTAATATTTCTAGTTTGAAGTTGTCTCATTTTCATGTGTGTATGTGCACTAGGCCATTCAGGTATGACCTAAATCAAATCCCTTATGATTATACAGTGGAAGTGTGAAATAGATTTAAAGGACCAGATCTGATAGAGTGCTTGATGAACTATGGAATGAGGTATGTGACACTGTACAGGAGACAGGGATCAAGACCATCCTCATGGAAAAGAAATGCAAAAAAAAAAATGGCTGTCTGGGGGAGGCCTTACAAATGTATGTGAAGAGAAGACAGGTGAAAAGCAAAGGAGAAAAAGAAAGATATAAGCATCTGAATGCAGAGTTCCAAGAGAATAGCAAGAAGATATAAGAAAGCCTTCTTCAGTGATCAATGCAAAGAAATAGAGGAAAAGAACAGAATGGGAAAGACTAGAGATCACTTCAAGAAAATTAGAGATACCAAGGGAACATTTCATGCAAAGATGGGCTCGATAAAGAACAGAAATGGTATGGACCTAACAGAAGCAGAAGATATTAAGAACAGGTGGCAAGAATACACGGAAGAACTGTACAAAAAGATCTTCATGACCCAGATAATCATGATGGTGTGATCACTACTCTAGAGCCAGACATCCTGGAATGTGAAGTCAAGTGAGCCTTAGAAAGCATCACTACGAACAAAGCTAGTGGAGGTGATGGAATTCCAGTGGAGCTGTTACAAATCCTGAAAGATGATGTTGTGAAAGTGCTGCACTCAATATGCCAGCAAATTTGGGAAACTCAGCAGTGGCCACAGGTCTGGAAAAGGTCAGTATTCATTCCAATTCCAAAGAAAGGCAGTGCCAAGGAATGCTCAAACTACTGTACAATTGCACTCATCTCACATGCTAGTAAAGTAATGCTCAAAATTCTCCAAGCCAGGCTTCATCAATATATGAACTGTGAACTTCCTGATGTTCAAGATGGTTTTAGAAAAGGCAGAGGAACCAGAGATTAAATTGCCAACATCCGCTGGATCATGGAAAAATCAAGAGAGTTCCAGAAAAACATCTATTTCTGCTTTATTGACTATGCCAAAGCCTTTGACTGTGTGGATCACAATAAACTGTGGAAAATTCTCAAAGAGATGGGAATACCAGACCACTTACCTGCCTCTTGAGAAATCTGTATGCAGGTCAGGAAGCAACAGCTAGAACTGGACATGGAACAACAGACTGGTTCCAAATAGGAAAAGGAGTACATCAAGGCTGTATAATGTCACCCTGCTTATTTAACTTATATGCAGAGTACAGCATGAGAAATGCTGGACTGGAAGAAACACAATCTGGAATCAAGGTTGCTGGGAGAAATATCAATAACCTCAGATATGCAGATGACACCACCCTTCTTGCAGAAAGTGAAGAAGAACTGAAAATCCTCTTGATGAAAGTGAAAGAGGAGAATGAAAAAGTTGGCTTAAAGCTCAACATTCAGAAAATGAAGATCATGGCCTTTGGTCCCATCACTTCATGGGAAATAGATGGAGAAACAGTGGAAACAGTGTCAGACATTTTTGGGGCTCAAAAATCACTGCAGATGGTGACTGCAGCCATGAAATTAAAAGATGCTTATTCTTGGGAGGAATAGTTATGACCAGCCTAGATAGCATATTCAAAAGCAGAGACATTACTTTGCCGACTAAGGCCCGTCTAGTCAAGGCTATTGTTTTTCCTGTTGTCATGTATATGGATGTGTGAGTTGGACTGTGAAGAGGGCTGAGCACTGAAGAATTGATGCTTTTGAACTGTTGTGTTGGAGAAGACTCTTGAGAGTCACTTGGACTGCAAGGAGATTCCACCAGTCCATTCTGAAGGAGATCAGCCCTGGAATTTCTTTGGAAGGAATGATGCTAAAGCTGAAACTCCAGTACTTTGGCCACCTCATGCGAAGAGTTGACTCATTGGAAAAGACTGTGACACTGGGAAGGATTGGTGGCAGGAGGAGAAGGGGACGACAGAGGATAAGATGGCTGGATGACATCACTGACTCGATGGACGTGAGTCTGAGTGAACTCTGGAGTTGGTGATGGATAGGGGTTCTGGCATGCTGTGATTCATGGGGTCGCAAAGAGTCAGACACGACTGAGCTCTGAACTGAAGTGATGCAGTTTAGAATTTTTTTCTAGTTCTGTGAAAAATTCCATCATTATTTTGATAAGAATTGCATTGAATCTGTAGGTGGCCTTGAATACTACAGTCATTTTAACATTCTTCTAAACTGTGAGTATCTTTACATTTGTTTGCTGCTTTTAAGATTCTCTGACCTTTAATTTTTGCTATTTTAATTATAATGTGTCTTGATGTAGGCCTCTTTGGTTTAATTTGAGATTGCGTGTGTCCTTCCCTCAGGTTAAGGAAGTTTTCAGCTATTATTTTTTCAAGTAAGTTTTCTGTCCCTTTCTTTCTCTTCTCCTCTGACCCCTATGATGAGAATACTTTTTAAAATTCTTTTTTATGCTTTTTCTATTTAGATTGGATTATTTCTACTATACCATCTCCCGGTTTGCTGATCATTTTCTCTGTCATCTAATCTACTTGTGTACTTATATATTGTTTCTAGTGTACTTTTAATTCTAAGTATTGTATTCATTAGCTCATTTTGATTCTTCTTTATATTTTCTAACTCTGTTGATATTCTCACCATGTTCAATCATTTTCTTCCAAATTTGGTGAACTTCTTCATGATCATTATCTTGAACTCTTTATTGGGTAGATTGCTTATCTCCCCTTCATTTAGTTCTACTTTTTAGGTTATGTCTTATTCCTTTGTTTTCAGTATATCCCTCTCTCATCATTTTGCCTGTCTCTGATTCTTTCTATGTGTTAGGTAGATTAGTTACATTTCCCAGTCTTGGAGATGTGGCCTTCTGAAGGAGGTATCTTATGGGACCCAGCAGTATGTTCCCCTCTGGTCTTCAGAGCTGTATGTTGTAGTGGCGCCCCCTTATGTTGGCTATGTGTACCCATCTGTTATGGCAAGGTCAACTACTTTGGGCGCACTGGTAGGTTATGCTGGCCACCAGCTGTTTGGCTGTGAGACCATGCCATACAGGGTAGCTATGGACCTGCTGGAACACAGTGTGGGCTTGCTGTGTGGTTGGCTGCATGGCCTCAAGTGGTATAAAGCTGAGGTGATGACTTGCTGGTGGGCAGAACAGGCCCAAATACAACTGTCTGTATCACCCAGTGTGGGGCTTGGAGCTGGTGCTGGTCTGCTTGCAGGCAGAATTAGGTTCCCAGTGCTTTAGGCTTGAAGGAAGATTCTCAAATAGAACTCGCCAGTGTAGATGTCATCATAATGGAACAAGCTCCCCAAAGTGGATACCACCATTGTCTCTGTCCCAAGGGAGTCCAAATTGCCTCCTGCTTTTCTGGGAAGCTTGCCAGAATCAGCAAGAATCTTAAGAGGATCCTTTCAAGCCCCGGCTCTGGGCTCGGACTTGTAGCATGTGAAATTTTGTGTACCCCTTAACTGCAAAGTGTTTGTTTCCTACAGCCCTCTGGCTTTCCAGAACATAAGCTCCACTGGTTTACAAAGTCTGGACTTGTCCTTCTTGTACAGATTTCCCAAACTGAAGAGCCTGAGATGGGACTTGAACTCCTCTCTGCTTGGGAAAGACTTTGATAGCTGTGATATCTCGCATTTAAGGGTTCCCAGCCTAGGACTGTGGATCTTGACCTACTCAGTCTCTGCCTCTTCTATAATTCTAGTTATGGTTTCTTCTTTACATCTTTAGATGTAGAAACTATTTCTGCAAGTCTTTAGGTCATCCTCATAGATTGTTGCTCTTTAAGTAGCTGTAATTTTAGTGTGTCCATGGGAGGAGGTGAGTTCAACATCCTTCTACTCTGCCATTTTGGCCCCCTCTTGAAATTCTCAAATGTATAGCAATTCTCCACCACAAAGCCTATTTCTGCTTTCCCAAGCAGAAATATGCATTCATGGATGTGGAAAAACAATAATTAAGGTAATGAACCCTGAAGTCAGACATATCTAGGAGCTCTAATAGCATAATTGGTTACTATACGGTACTTGTAAGAAGTCAGACAGATCTGAGTTTGTGACTCCAGTTTGCCATTTACTAACTTTGTGTCTTTAGGAAAATTTACTACCCTCTCTAAGCCTCAGTTGCCTTATTTGTAAAATAGGGATATGTCAAAATTAATCTCAGGTGATTAATGTGAAAATTATGTATGCAAAATGTGCTTAATGCAAAGTCTGGCAAATGGAAAGTTCACAATGTGCATTAGCTATCATTCCCATTTGTATTAGTAAGGTCATAGGGTGATGAAATTTAGGTTTATTTTATGAATTATTTAATAAATACATATTATAGCATAGTATACATATAAAGAAGTGCAAGGAATTCTTTTATTCCTAAAAAAACTTAAAATCCTATTTTTGAGACAATGGTCACCTCTTATGTTGCTGGGTGTAGGGTTTGCAGATTTTGTGTTACTGGATAGCAATTTAAAAAGACATTGTATTCAGGGCTGTAGTTCTTGTATTTGGTCATTGGAACAAAATACAACAAAGGAGTATTTCCCAGTTATCAACTAATTTTAGCCAAAGACTTATGAATACTGTTATGCTGAAAAATATGTTTAAAATTATATTATGAAAAATGTATGGCTAACCATGGGCTTCCTGGGTAGCTCAGCTGGTAAAGAATCCACCTGCAATGCAGGAGACCCCAGTTTGATTGACGGTTGGGAAGTTCCCCAGGAGAAGGGATAGGCTACCCACTCCAGTATTCTTGAGCTTCCCTGACGGCTCAGAGGTAAAGAATCCACCTGCAATGTGGTAGACCTTCATTTGATCCTGGGTTGGGAAGATCTTCTGGAGGAGGGTATGGCAATCCACTCCTTGTCTGGAGAATCCTCATGGACAGAGGAGCAGGAGCCCCATGGGCTACAGTCCATGGGGTTACAAAGAGTTGAACATAACTGAGCAACTAAGCACATGGCTAACTATATTTTAATTACATTAACAAAATTACTAAACCATGGTGAGAAGTGCTCTAGTTTAAAAAGTACATGCAATTGGATTTCATTTCAAAGATTGCAATTTATGTAATAATAATAACAATCCTTAAAGTTTAAGCCTTAGAAAAATTAAGCTCAGTTCTAAAAATATTTCTTAATTGGATCATTTTGGGGCTTCAGGTCCTTGATTCATATATAATTTTGGCATTGGGGTTCTCAGTGTGTGTGACTATCAGGCACCTGACAGAGATGGATTAGGTCCAAATCCAACCAGACGCTTAGTGGCAGATGGTTCCCAATGCACTTACTCCAAACTTGGAATGTGTAAGAAGCTAAATGCTCAGGGACTGAAACCTAATCCATTATGAGCATATGTGTACTGAGTTTGGGGGATCTGGCTACCAAGAGCAGTGTTGTGTACCTAATCCTGAAGGAGGATATGTGGACTAGCACGACCTCAAAGTATCAAAATCTATCTGTCCTAGGCCTCTATTTGGTTTCCCAAGAGAATGGAACCTTATTCTTGGGGGCTCTGAGGACACAGTCCAATTTATTTCCATTGTTTATTTATTTGCCAAATGCTTTAATAACAGGTTTTAATCTGTTTCTTCCAAACCCGGGGAGCAGGATCAGATTCTCCTATTTATTCTGGTTGGAGAAGCTCTCCCTAAGAACCTTAATGTCAGAGAGAAAATCACTGTTTTCCAGAACAAAGAAATTCTAGCTGACCATTTTGACCAGCCCTTGCACTCAGTGGTATGTACAGGTTCTCAAACATTCCTCCTGACTGTGAGATGTATCTCAGAAATATGCTCACTGATCATGAATCTAGCTAGCATCTCCTCTCGTTGCCCTCCAAGATTCAATTCAACCAGTCTCCCTGATTCAGAGAGCCTTGTCTCAGGGCTTTCCTTTAGTGAGAAGTTCCCTGATCTCTGACATTCTAGTAAAAAGACCCTGAGGAGGCTGGAAAAGGATCTTTTAGCCAAGACAATCGACAAATATTCAGAGTGTTTATTATATAAAGGCAATAGTTCTATATCTTAGAAATTTGACTATTTGCTCATAGGATTTATAGTTTAGTGGAGAAGGCTAGGTCCTTTCCTTAAGTATAGATTATGATAGAAGAAGTTATTTCCTTCTGGCCTACTTTCTCAATAGTGGCCCTATCGACATTTTGGACTCTGCAATTTTTGCTGTGTAAAGTTGTACTTTGCTTTATCTGATGTTTACCAGCATTTCTTGTCACTACTTACTAGATGGCAGTACCAACAAATGAATTCCAGACATTACCAAATGTCTCTTGGGGTCCAAATCATCTCCAGGTGAGAATCACTTCTATAACTCCATGCATCCTACTCTGTGGGCACCTCTAAAGTCACCTGGGAAGGAGTAGTTTCTCAGTTTTCATTCAGGGATCAGGATCCACATATCTCATAAGCTATGATTAGAATAGTTTGAATATGTCATCGTGGCTCTAGAGCAGCTTTCCCCAAGTGGATGTCCCCTGAACTTTCTCTAGAATGTTGACTGGTGCATGCTTAACAACAATGAGTCCCATGTCAAATATGCCTGGCACGTGCGTGATCAGTCACTTCAGTCATGTCTGACTCTTTGCAACCCCATGGACTGTAGCCCACCACGTTCCTCTGTCAATGGGATTTTCCTGGCAAGAATACTGGAGTGGGTTGCCATGCCTTCCTCCAGGGGATCTTCCTAACCCAGGAATCGTCTCCTGCATCTCCTTCGGTGCAGGCAGATTCTTTACTGCTGAGCCACTGGGGAAACCCCATGCCTGACACATGTTGGGTTAAACAAAGTTAATCAGATTTGTTCACTGTAGGGCTTTTCATCACCTTTTAAATGCTCATGTCAATTAGAGCTCTCTGCAAGAGGATATAGTACTCAGCCTTTCCAAACTTATTTCAGGCATTCTTTTTCATAACATGTTAATTGATGGCCTTGAGAATACAGTTCTGAAGGATACTTTTGGAAAATGGTACCTAAGGATATTCAACATTAGCTCCAACTTTCACTGGAGCATTTTTGGCCAAAGAAGAAGTCCCTTCTGAGCCATTTAAAGGCAACTTAGCAGCAGGTGGAAGCCATGGGTGGTAGAGCAGCAAGGGGGTATAGCTTTGGGGTCAGACTGTCTCTTTTCAGATCACAGCTTTACTACATACTAGTTCTGTGTTCTTGGGCAGGTTTGAAGCATCTGTGTCTCAGTTTTTATCTGAAGTTATGAATAGTGCTACTCCAGCAGTCTTTAGTTAGGTCTTAAATGAGGATTACATCAGTAAATATAAAACATTTAGAAGATCTTTTAACATATAATTAGTGCCCCACTAAGGGGCTTCTTTCTTGACTCAAATGGTAAAGAATCTGCCTACAATGCAGGAGACCTGTGTTTGATTCCTGGGCCGGGAAGATCCTCTGCAGAAGGAAATGGCAACCCACTCCAATATTCTTGCTCAGAGAAACCCACAGGCAGAGGAGCCTGGCAGGTTACAGTCCATAAGGTTGCAAAGAATCGGACACAACTGAGTGACTAACACACATCACAAAAGCTAGCTACTGTCTGTATTTATTATTAGACCTATAGTGAGTCCAGAACTCAGATGAGTTCTGTGAGGCTGTCTTGATTATGGACAGAACTGCTTTAATCCACTGAGAGTCTGTTTATCTGAGGCTTTGCAACATGGGGCAATTTCCTATGTGCATGAAAAACCAAAAAACAATCTTGGCTGAAAGCACTTAACTACTATTTCAGATATAGAAAGATCCAAAACAGACTGGTTGAGGAATGATTTTCCTTTCATTCCTCATTCTGGTATGTTCAGAGCATTGGTTTTAAACATTAACTTTAATTCTCTGCAATTGGCCTTTTGCTATGGAAGGATAAGGCTACAACTGAGATGGGCTTTGATTTTTAGAAATCTAGCCCCCAAATCCTTATAGAATCACAGAAGGTGATGAGGTGTTGAATGAAAAAAGAGGCTGATAATAACTGGTGACATAGGGAGGTACTTTCAAGCTCTAGTTTTCTCTAATAGAGGAAGCCTTAGGTGAAGAGGTGGCAATTACCTATTTAACTCCCTGAGTTTGAAGTACTTTGTTATAACTAGGGCCATTGAACCACCAACTGTACGTTTAAGCCTCATGCAGATTTTAGGGGGCTTTTCTACTGGCTTAGATGGTAAAGAATCTGTCTGAAACCAGGAGATCTGGGTTCGATCCCTGGGTCAGGAAGATCCCCTGAAGAAGGGAATGGCTACCCACTCCAGTATTCATGCTTGGATAATTCCATGGACAGAGGAGCCTGTCAGAATTTAGACAGTGTATTAAAAAAGTAGAGACATTACTTTACCAACAGAGCCTCATACAGTCAAAGTTACAGTTTTTCCAGTAGTCATGATTGGATATGAGAGTTGGATCATGAAGACTGAGTGCCAAAGAATTGATGCTTTTGAATTGTGATGTTGGAGAAGACTCTTGAGAGTCCTTTGGACTCCAAGGAGATCAAGCCAGTCAATCCTAAAGAAAATCAACCCTAAATATTCACTGGAAGCACTGATGCTGATGCTGAAGCTCCAATACTTTGGCCACCTGATGTGAAGAACCAATTCATTGGAAAAGATCCTGATGCTGGGAAAGATTGAAGGCAAAAGAGGAGGAGAGCGGCAGAGGATGAGATGGTTAGATAGCATCAGCGTCACTGACTCAGTGGACATGAATCTGAGCAAACTGCAGGAAATAGTGAAAGACAGGGAAGCCTGGTGTGCTGCAGTCCATGGGGTCACAAAGAGCTGAACATGACCGAGAGAATGGACAACAACAGATTTTAGGATCACTTGTGTCCTTAGAAGTTCTTGCATTTAGGAATCTTAGACCAGTAGATTGATGGCTCTGTATCTCTCTGGAGGTCCTGTCCTTCTCATCTGTTAACAGTATCTGAATTTTGTTGTGTATCTTTGTGATCTGGTCCCTCCTTTACATCGAGTTTTCCAGTTAAGTTATCCTATTTCTTCTTCCCACATAAACCACATCTCTGTCATTTGTTCCTTTAGGAGCCACACATTTCCTCTGGGGCAGGGTCCTTGCTTTCTCTACTGTAAAGTCTCCTTGAACCAGTTCATGAGTTCTGAAAGGGTCTGATATTCTGATAAGCTTACTGAAGCCAAGGCATTTCTATCTAACTTACCTTGCTCAGGATTGCTTGTATATTTAAAATACTCCAGACCTCAACTGAGGTACCAGGGACATCTTGATGCAAGAGGTGCATTTGGGCATTTTGGTTCCATGGTTTTTCTTCATGTTCCATGTGTTGGGTCATCCCTGGCCAACACGTGGAGCCTGTCAGTTGTTGTAACTCATGGAGTTCTTATTGTGTACTTTTGTCCAGTACTTGTCTCTACCTTATATCTGGAATGAACTTCATTAACACTCCCCTCCTTTATTCATTACTATTTTCACTTTATCCTGAAAACAAGGTAGCAGAATATAATACAGAAAACCATTAATTCATACTTAATCTACTCTGAAAAATAGTTCAGGACTATCTCATTTTGTGGATAAAGAACTAAGATTCAGAGACAAAAGGGTTGTCTCACACAGCTAAATAGACCTCTTTATTTTCCGTGCCGTAAAAAACATAGCTACATGGTGAGGGTAGCTCTTGCTTGTTATGCTTATTATCTTGAGTTTCAGGATCTGATCGTGTGCTCAGTCACTCAGTTGTGTCTGACTCTGTAGCCACCAGGTTCCTCTATCCATCGGATTCTTCAGGCAAGAATACTGGAGTGTGTTGTCATTTCCTTCTCAATCTGATCATAATAGAGCAGTATTTACAGGCAAATGACAGAATCAGTTTGCATGTGGTCAGAACTAGATGTAAACTTTTCATGCTCGGAGGAGCGAGGGGCAGTTGGGATTCCAAAATCTACTCAGGATTTAAATTCATTCTCAAAGTACTTTCTTAACACATAGCAAAGTTAAAGGATTCCTGTTTTGTGTTTCTTTCTTACTGTTCACATAAGTAGAAAAACGGTAGAGAGGAGAAGATTCAATAATTTCTGGAGAATTGTCACCTCACAGTCCCTTCATAGGGAGATCAGGAATCATGAGAGATTTTTTTGCCTCTTTGTTAGATGTTCTGAAATCAGTTACGATAATAAGGAGCAGCTCCTAGGGATTCAGCAGTTACCTTACGTAAAGGCAAAATTTCAGGTGCAGGATGATTTGAGGAATTGGAGGCGCTATAGATAGTGGGTTTGTAGGAGAATTTGGATATAATTTCATGGCCCTTGCTCTACAGGAAACCAGGTCCTTGGGTTATTTTTGTTGGCTTCACTGCCCTGAAGTGCTAGGCAATTGTCAGATGGTATGTAGAGTTTTTGAACTGTTATTCCTAGGGTGTGTGTGTGTGTGTGTGTGTGCGTGTATACTTGTGCAAGTGCGTGTATGTGCGTGAGTGAGGACCTAGGTGGTGGGAGGGAGAGGGGAAAGAGAGGGATGTTGTTGCAGTAGCAGTAGTTGGGAGTCTGGCACTCTACCAAGTGCTGGAGGACCTCAGGACGCACTGTGGAAGTCAAACATGCTAGAGTCAGAATTTTCAGAGTTGTGACAAAACAATACTAATACTAAACATATAAGAAGAACTATGCCTAGTGGGTAGATTTCTATTTACTAAGGTAATATTTCAGCAGTTTCATCTTGACCATGGTTGATATATGCACACGCACATTTCAGGAACGCTAATAAAAAAAAAAAAGCTGCTGCTTCCTTTTAAAAAATTCATTAAGAAACAGAAAAGATAATATAGAAAGCAATCAGAATGCCTCATATTTCATCTTAAATAACTCCTTGTGGGTGCTGAATGTTTCTTTGCAGTACCTTTGGTACTAGCAGAAGTGATTTGTAACAAAGTGTCGGAGAGAAGGTATCCATCTTGAGTTAATCCAAGCTCTGCAGGATGGCACAGACTCCAGGAATAATGTTGGTTTCCTAGTTAGCAGTAGCTGCTGTCTCTCTCACCACCTGAATGATTCTGCTGACAGATCTCTGTAGTATGAATTGAATCTTAAAGGCATAATGAGAAAAAGCAATGCCAGAGGTCTTATCCATGTTTTTTTTAAAGACTCTTATTTAGTTGTTTCAAAATAAGGAGTTAGAAAGATGGAAGATAGACATGTCTTTTCTGTGTCTGCATCTAGACTGCTTAATGTGGAAAGCATGTTCATTTACTTGCATTTAGAGCTCATTTAGAGCACTTTAATGAAGGAAGGCAAAGTTAGAAAGGGAAGAAATTAAAATGCAGTCATTTAGATCCAACTGCTTATTAAGACATTCAGGGGTTCTGAATTTTTTTTTCCGACTAGTTTCTGAAAACATAGTAAACCTTCAATAAGAAAGAGGCATTTGATCAACAGAATGTTATCTCTAAGGGTTTTAATCTGTTGTTCCAACAACAAAATAAGAAAAAAAAGAGAGAAAGAAAGAAAGAAAGATACAAACAAGGGAATACAAAAGCAAATGCCAGAACTCCAGAAGCTAACAATCAGGTTAAATCTTCAGAAATTTTCCAAGGTTGGAGAAGGAAATGGCAACCCATTTCAGTATTCTTTCCTGGAGAATCTCATGGACAGGGGAGGCCAGAGGGTTACAGTCCATGGGGTTGTAAACAATCAGACACGACTGAGCAACTAATACACACACATACATTCATTAATAAGCAGACAGACAGGGCTGTAGTCAATGAAAGGTGGATATTTGTGTGATGAGCTTCATCTGGTGAAGTAAGCTTGAAAGTTTACTAGCTCAGATCTACACAGGGTGATTTTACAGGCCAGCACAGTCTTATGATATGATGGTGCTGCACTTGAGATCTGCTTGAATCTTAGGACCAATTACAAAAACCAGGAGCTAATCTAAATAATAGTAACAATGGCTGTCATATGCTGAGCATTAAATTAGATAATCTAGGCAGATAAGTGATTTAATCATCCATCACAACTGTCTTGCAGGGAGTTTTCCTATTCCTATGTGACTGATGATGAAACTAAGGCGAAGGAAGTTAGGCAACTTGTCCCGAGTGCTAGAGGAACCAAGCCCTCAGCTTTTTGACTCCAAAGTCCATCTCTCTTGAGGTATAAACAGTGATTTGTGTTTACTTTCTTTTTTCTGGGCATCAAGAAAACTGCATTTCTCAGGCTTTCTGCTATGAGACTATGTTCTGGGCAATGCATTGGGAGCAGAGGTCATTTGTGTGACTTCCGCCTGAATCAGTTAAGGATTTTTTCCCTTGAACAGACATATGGATCAATAGAACAGAATAGAGAGCCCAGAAATAAAGTCACATGCCTATGGACAATTAATCTTCATCAATGGAGGCAAGTACATATAATGGGGAAATAACAGTCTCTTCAGCGACTGGTGTTGGGAAAGTTGCACAGCCACATGTAAATCAATGAAACTGGAACATGCTCTCATAGAGTGCCCCAAAATAAACTCAAAACGCCTCATGACTTAGGCATAAGACATGGCACCATAAACTTCTAGAAAAGAACATAGACAAAACAGTTTCTGACATAAAATCATAATATTTTTTGGATCATTCTCCCAAGGCAATAGAGACAAAAGCAAAAATAAACAAATAGGACCTCATCAAACTTACAAAATCTTGCACAGCAGATGAATCCATAAACATAACAAAAAGACAGCCTACAGACTGGGAAAAATATTTGTAAATAATGCAACTGACAACGGAAATATTAATTCCCAAATATAGAAACAGCCCATACAACTCAATAACATAAACACAAACAACCAAAACTGTGGGAGAGGGAGATGGTGGGATGATTTGGGAGAATGGCATTGAAACATGTATAATATCATATAAGAAATGAATCGGCAGTCTAGATTCGATGCAGGATACAGGATGCTTGGGGGCTGGTGCACTGGGATGACCCAGAGAGATGGTATGGAGAGGGAAGTGGGAGGGGGGGTTCAGGATGGGGAACACATGTACACCTGTGGCAGATTCATGTTGATGTATGGCAAAACCAATACAATATTGTAAAGTAATTAGCCTCCAATTAAAATAAATAAATTTTAAAATACAATAAAAGAAAAAGAAAAAAGAAATGGGAAGAAGGCCTAAATAGACATTTCTGCAAAGAAGACATACGGATGGCCAATATGAAAAGATGCTCATCGGTGGTAATTATTAGAGAAGTGCGAATCAAAACTACAATGAGGTACCCCTTTACACCAACCAGAATGACCACCATTAAAAAAGTTTACAAATAATGTTGGAGAGGGTGTGGAGAAAATAGGGAACCCTCTTACACTGTTACACTCTTGATGAAAGTGAAAGTGGAGAGTGAAAAAGTCAGCTTAAAGCTCAACATTCAGAAAACAAGGATCATGGCATCCGGTCCCATCACTTCATGGGAAATAGATGGAGGGAAACAGTGGAAACAGTGTCAGACTTTATTTTTTTGGGCTCCAAAATCACTGTAGATGGTGACTGCAGCCATGAAATTAAAAGACACTTACTCCTTGGAAGAAAAGTTATGACCAACCTAGATAGCATATTCAAAAGCAGAAACATTACTTTGCCGATTAAGGTCCGTCTAGTCAAGACTATGGTTTTTCCTGTGGTCATGTATGGATGTGAGAGTTGGACTGTGAAGAAGGCTGAGCACCGAAGAATTGATGCTTTTGAACTGTGGTGTTGGAGAAGACTCTTGAGAGTCCCTTGGACTGCAAGGAGATCCAACCAGTCCATTGTGAAGGAGATCAACCCTGGGATTTCTTTGGAAGGAATGATGCTAAAGCTGCAACTCCAGTACTTTGGCCACCTCATGGGAAGAGTTGACTCATTGGAAAAGACTCTGATGCTGGGAGGGATTGGTGGCAGGAGGAGAAGGGGATGACAGAGGATGAGATGGCTGGATGGCATCACCGACTCGATGGACGTGAGTCTGAGTGAACTCCGGGAGTTGATGATGGACAGGGAGGCCTGGCGTGCTGTGATTCATGGGGTCGCAAAGAGTCGGACACAATTGAGCAACTGAACTGAACTGAACTTACACTGTTACTGGACATGTAAACTAGTGCAGACACTATGGAAAATTGTATGGAGGTTCCTCAAAAACTTAAAATAGAGCTGCCATATGATCCAGCAATCCCATTCCTGGGTACATATCCAGAAGAAACTCTAAATTGCAAATTTACATGCACTGCTATATCACAATAGTACTACTTACAACAGCCAAGACATGGAAACAGCTTAAATGTCCATTGACAGATGAATAAATAAACAGGATGTAGTATATGTATACAATGGAATGTTACTCAGCCCTAGAAAAGAATGAAATTATACCATTTACAGCAACATGGGTGGACCTGGAGAGTGCCATACTGAGTGAAGTTAAGTCAGAATGAGAAAGACAAATACTGTATGGTATCACTTACATGTGGAATCTAAAACGTGACACAAATATGAAACAGCGACAGACTCATAGACACAGAGAACAGACTTATGGTTGCCAAGGGAGAGGGGTGTGGGGAAGGGAAGGAATGGGAGTTTGGGTTTAGCAGATGCAAACTAGAATGTACAAGATGGATAAGCAACAAGGTACATCACAGGGAACTATATTCAATATCCTATGATAAACCATAATGGAAAAGAATATAAAAGAATATGTATATATGTATTACTGAATAACTTTGTTGTGCAGAAGAAATTAGCACAACTTTGTAAATCAACTATACTTCAATAAAACTTTTTTTTTTAAAGATAATCTTTGTTCCTTATCCTGTTTCTTTCTTCCCCTTCCATTGTGAGTGAAAAGTTCTTGTGTTTTGAAAATATCAGCATCTCAAGATAGAAGAATTCTGAGTTGCAATTTAGAGGAGAGCCTTTCAACACACGTGTGTTATGTAGACAACAAATAAATCTCTGCTATGTTAATCTATCCATGTTTTAGGGGTATTGTTATCACACCATAGGCTATCTTGTCCTGACTAATATATTTCACGATCTGTGTGACATCTGACCTCCTTTAAATTTTAGCTGTTAGCACAGTATACTCCATGTCTTATACCTACAGATGTCGAGTTAATAGGTGACAAAAGAAATCAAATTTTACAAAATATTATTTCTAAAACCCGTCACCTAGAATAAAAATAACATCAAGAATGGCAGTTTTGCCTGAAGATAATGCCTTTGGGATTATAATTGAATTTGGTGGTACAGGGGCTTCCTCATTTAATTTACAAAGGATTCATGGTTTAAGATGTCTTTTGCCTCCATATGGTCCATGATCTCCTGTCAATTTCATTCTAATCAGCATATCTATGAAGAAGAACCAAACTGTGAATTAAAATAGTCTCTTCCACTTCAAATAACTTCAAAGGGAAGTCTGAAATGTTATATTCCTTTACTCATTTGATTCCTCAACACCTTTGATTTCAGAAGATGGCCTTACTAGAAGAAATTTATGATATACTTGTTCCATTAATAAGCACATTTAAGAGGTTGGCCAACTGCTGTATTCTGAGTGGAGTAGGTCTAATTTATTTTCATTTTACAGGTGGGGCACATGAAATCAACTCTGATTTCTGGAGGAAAGCTTTACTAAGTCTTGGTAACTGATACCTTGCCCTTGTTAGGTATACAGAAGACTGTAATAGGGAACTCTTCAAAATTTTTCTGATAAAGAATAACATTTGATTTCTTTGTAATTTGATAACTATCCTCTTGATTATAAAATGCTGGTTGTGCAAATGACTGATGCAGGGGAACATTTTCTCCCCAGGGAAACATCATAAACGGTATACGTGGCAGTGGTAGCTGACCTGGAGATGGCCAGATAAAACATTAAGTTCAACTGGAAATATCAGGATTTCTTAGGGAAAATCTAAATTAATGATAACCCTGTATGCAAGACAGCAAAAGAGACACAGATGTAAAGAACAGACTTTTGGACTCTGTGGGAGAGGGAGAGGGTGGGATGATTTGGGAGAATGGCATTGAAACATGTATACTATCATGTAAGAAACGAATCGCTAGCCTAAGTTTGATACAGGATACAGGATGCGTGGGGCTGGTGCACTGGAATGACCCAGACAGATGATTTGGGGAGGGTGGTGGGAGGGGGGGTTCAGGGTTGGGAACTCATGTACACCTGTGGTGCATTCATGTCAATGTATGGCAAAACCAATACAGTATTGTAAAGTAAAAATAAAAAAAAAAGGCTTTTATTCCTCAGCACTTTCTTTTATTAATTCCACCTGTCTTTTAATCAACTTTGGAGCAGAAAAACATAGAACTGGACTTCTGGTTTAACATACTCTCTACTCAAGGTTTCTCTCTAACATAGCCGTTTAGATATTTTCAATACATCCTCCCTCAGCACATGTGTCTCCAGTGAAAGTACACTTTGAGCGTATCTTCCTTAAACACTGGTAGAAGTTGAATGAAAATATATGATTTATACATTCAGAAAAAGGGGAAACTAGTATTTTGGGAGTAATCCAATAATCATTGGTTAGATTTTTCATTTTTCCTTCTAAAGGGTAGCTGCCATCAGAAAACTCAGCATTTCTGATTCTGTTAATAGATTAGTTTTATGTCACTTTTCCCTCCTTTTGGGGCTTCCTAGGTGGCGCTCGTGGTAAAGAATCTGACTGCCAGTGTAGCAGACTCGAGAGACGTGGGTTCCATCCATAGGTCGGGAAGATCCCTGGAGAAGGAAATGGTAACCTGCTCCAGTATTCTTGCCTGGGAAATCCCATGGACAGAGGAGCTTGGTGGGCTACAGTCCTTGGGGTTGCAAAGAGGAGGACATGACTGAGCACACAGACAAATTCCCCTTCTTTTAGAGTTGATAGATAACTTAGCACTGAAATGTCAATACCAGCCCAACACCATTATCCAAACCCCTGCTTAAAAATTTTCTCATTTAATAATTACCAATCCTGATGATATTGTTTTAGAAACTGATCCTGGGTAAGGGCCCAGGGCATGATGCAACTGTTAAAAGATGAAAATCTAAAGATGCTTTTCACTTTTTGTGTAACAGAAAAGACTTTTCTGGTTTCGATAGAAAGTAAAAGTTGTGCCACATTAACAGTACAGACAAGGCAAAGCATGGTATTAACTGTCCCATCTGGTGTTTCTTAAATAGGACCAACTATTCTTAGAGCTCTATGAAGTGCTTGCTTCATCTCACAAGAGTTGGAGAAGACTGGGCTGCTCAGTGAACTCAATAGGTGGAAGATGTGACTTGTAAATCTAAATGAGAAAGAAATAGAAACATACAGCATATGGAGAAAAAATGTCCAGCAAATGATTCTGTGTCTATGAAAGCTCAGCAAATAGGTTTTTTTAATAAACACAATTGTGTTCCCAATCCATAAACCTTATTTTTAATAAAAGTCATCTGTTTATTTCTTTAGTAATCCTCTTGAGATTACAATTGCAGTTTATCATTTGCAATTATGAAACTCCTCAGTCCACAGGTATTTAGCACAGGGTTTGGGGAGGTGAATAAAACTGTAATTTCAAAGCTGCTCATAAAATTTTTGGCAGCTATTGCTGGAGTAAAGCTGTCCTTCCATCCTTTTGCCTTGGCTCTGAAAACTAGTGCATTACAATGGACTCTGTGTAATTGGATATTCTATGAAGTTATCTCAGGTTATTTCTCATTTTCCTGTCTTACAACTGCTTGTTTCAAGATAAATATAAATGTTATTAGATTGCACATATGTTTCGGATCAGGAAGTCCTTGACTATTTTCTTGGGATCATCATGTTCTAATGCAGTTAAAATGATGAGCTTGAGAAACTACTCCTGGATTGTGACTTGACCTGATGAGTCACACTGATAATCAGGTCTAAGAAACATTAGAGTTCAAATGCAATTTGCTCAGTGTCTTATATCTCTATGTATTTGCAGGAAGAGCCCTTTCACTAAAACACCAAACCTTTTACATACCTACAAATATATTCAACAAAAAATGTTCAAGGTACCTACTTTCCAAAGAATATAAACTTGTACTGAAAGATACAGAAAATACTGAAAACAGAGAAGTATAACATGGACCTGAAATAGACGGGCTTCCCTGGTGGCTCACACAGTAAAGAATCTGCCTACAATGCAGGAGACACGGGCTCAATCCCTAGATTGGGAAAATCCCCTGGAGAAGGAAAGGGCAACCTACTCCAGTAGTTTTGCCTGGAGAATTCCATGGATAGAGTAGAGTACCCTGGTGGACTGCAGTCCAAGGGGTCTCAAAGAGTCAGACATTTCACTCACTTCACTGATACAGATTATTCAATATTGTAAAAGCATCAAATACTTTGATGTTTACCACTCTTGCAACCCCATGAACTATAGCCTGTCAGGCTCCTCTGTCCATGGGATTTCCCAGGCAGGAATACAGGAGAGGGTTGCCATTTCCTCCTCCAGGGGATCTTCTTGACCCAGAGATTGAACCCATGTCTCCTGCGTTGCAGGCAGATTCTTTGCTGACTGAGCCACCAGGGAAGCCATATTCAATATTGTAAAATCACCAAACAGTTTTTGAGTGAATTTATAAATTCAATGTAATAATTATAATAAACACCCCAATGGGACTCCTTATGTACCCTGGTTCTAAAATGTATCTGGAAAAGAAAGTTCATAAAATGGAAAATGTCAGAAAAAAAATCAAACAGAAAAATGCTCATTAATCATCTGTTTATGTGATTGTTGATACTAGCAATAATTTTCTGAATAGTTCAGCTTTATTTTAATAGCAATTCACAACTTTTAAAAAAATTGATCCACACAGTACGTTTTCCTAGCTCAGTATATTAATGTCATCTTTCATGTTGTTTTTTTTTTTCCTGGTTGAATTAATTCCATGTAAGCAAACTACCCTTAAAGTTTTATTCATAGGATTTTATGAGAACGGGGGTCTGGGTATGTTTGCTACAAAATAATGTTTATTGGATTTTATTTTTTTCATTATTTTACTATAAAAACTTTTAAAGTTGTGAAGTGGCATCAGTTAATTTCAGTAATTAAATAATGAAATTGAAGTTAAAATTATTTTTCTGGTTTTAAGTCATCTCTGAGTGAGTCTATGACTGGTCTATTGACCATAATAAATATGACCAATAAAATATTTCAGTTCAGTTCAGTCGCTCAGTCGTGTCCGACTCTGCGACCCATGAATCGCAGCACGCCAGGCCTCCCTGTCCATCACCATCTCTCAGAGTTCACTCAGACTCATGTCCATCGAGTCCGGTGATGCCATCCAGCCATCTCATCCTCTGTCGTCCCCTTCTCCTCCTGCCCCCAATCCCTCCCAGCATCAGAGTCTTTTCCAATGAGTCAACTCTTCCCATGAGGTGGCCAAAGTACTGGAGTTCCAGCTTCAGCATCATTCCTTCCGAAGAAATCCCAGGGCTGATCTCCTTCAGAATGGACTGGTTGGATCTCCTTTCAGTCCAAGAGACTCTCAAGAGTCTTCTCCAACACCACAGTTCAAAAGCATCAATTCTTCGGTGCTCAGCCTTCTTCACAGTCCAACTCTCACATCCATACATGACCACAGGAAAAACCATAGCCTTGACTAGACGGACCTTAGTTGGCAAAGTCATGTCTCTGCTTTTGAATATGCTATCTAGGTTGGTCATAACCTTTTTTCCAAGGAGTAAGCGTCTTCTAATTTCATGGCTGCAGTCACCATCTGCAGTGATTTTGGAGCCTCAAAAATAAAGTCTGACACTGTTTCCACTGTTTCCCTCCATCTATTTCCCATGAAGTGATGGGACCGGATGCCATGATCTTCGTTTTCTGAATGTTGAGCTTTAAGCCAACTTTTTCACTCTCCTCTTTCACTTTCATCAAGAGGCTTTTTAGTTCCTCTTCACTTTCTGCCATAAGGGTGGTGTCATCTGTATATCTGAGATTATTCATTATAGCTAAAAATAGTGAAGCAGTGGAAAAACGATCATCCATAAATAGTCAAGCAAACTATAAAAATTAGTCTACTCCTAGCTTCTTAACTCTGTGTCAATAACATCTTACAAAAAGATTCAAGCTGAGAAATTTGTTGTCTAATTAACACCTAATGGAATGCTGGAGAATGAAAATGAATCCATAAACTTCTTTGCTGTTTCCAGAACTTATAACTTGACAGAAGATGTCTTGAAGAAAGCTCATGGTTTAAGAACATGATATATTTATGAAAATACTTTGTTGTAGGAAATTTTATTTCATCGTACACCACTTCAGTGAGCCGTCCACAGGCCAATATGGTATTTGAAATAATAGATGTTTTACTAAAGATTCTATGTTAGAATCAAATTAAATCCCATGGAGACAGACTGATATTCCTCTATATTAACTGACTTTCTTGTGATCACTGTGTTTATTTTAAGAAATGGTCTTGAGTTGTGAAAAAAGCATACCATCTTGTGAAGCTCAGCTTTATAAGTAAAATACAGCTACTGATGTAGGATATATAACTGGGGTTTGGGCCAGATTTATAGGTAAGAGAAACTGCCATGATATAATTTTATTCATTCATTTATTCAAAACTATTTACTGAGCACCTGTTAAGAGACAGACATCTTCAATGTATGGATACAGTGATGAGTGATGAGCAAGATCAGCATGGCCACTGATTCAAAGGAGCTTATAATTTCATTAATTGATCAGGTAAAACATGCTTCATTTCCTGTGAAAATTCCTTATAAAGTTGAAATAAAGTAACAGCTATAAAATATGTAACACACTGTATTTGCTCAGAAAACATTAGTCTTCCCTTTCATTTTATATTGTCATGTACAGAATACTTCATTATGCTCAGCTGCCAAGAAAATTTAGCATTCAAGCAAATTGTTTTTGATTACCAGTTGAATCCAAGTCATGAACCTATGTATGAGTGATGCAAGGAAAAGATGACAACACAGATTTCTTCTTTTACCTTGTGTGTAAACAAGAGAGGGAGGCAGATATCCGTAGCAGAAAAGTCACTACAAAGGTAGACATTCTAGATAGGTCCCAGAATGATTCTGAGAATGGAAAAGAGCAGTTAAGACTGTTTCCCGACCTCATCAACTGAATATAAATGACGCAGGTCCTCTGGCTAATATCAGAGTGGTGTCCTCTGAGGTCGGAAGTGCTGATGAGAATGAATGGAACCAACTATCAAGTTAGCGGGTTATTTAGATTTACCCTCAGGGTCCTCTGTTCTTTCAGAGAAGGCATTATTACTTCCTGGAGAAATGGAAAATGAGGGATTATACTCAGAGAATGACTGAAAGCTCTTTAAGCCAGAGGCAGTGTTTGTGTAGGATGGGGTGAATAGACTAGAAGGTAGACTAGTGATATTCTGGAATTAAAAACTGTAAAATCCTTCAGACAACAGTAAACAAACACCTCCTATCTTAGACTTATTCTAAAAAATATTACCCAAAACTCCAGAAAGTTCTGCTACACTAGCTCTTTGACCTGGTTCACTTCCGCCACTCTGTATATCATCTTTGCAGTGCTTGGCAGTTCTGGACTCAGGGCTGTGTCACTTTGACCTTGACTTGCTCTTGAACTGCATAGTAAAGGAACCGATCTGCTGAATCATGTTAATGTCTTCATTCATTCTTTCAACAACATTGAATTAACTGAGTATGTATCATATCAGACACTCTTTATTGAGTATTTATTGTGTGTCACTCTTCTAGACACTTAGAATACATCAGTGAAAAAAACAGATGAAACTCTTGCCCTTGTGAAAATTACATTATAAAATATGTGAGAGGGAATAGGGGAATTGGGGTATATTGGGCTATATAAACGTAACAGCCAAACTATATAGTATTTGAGAAGCTAGTAAGTATTAAGTAAAAACAGATTAAGGTAAGGGCTCAGGAGTGCTAGTGGAGGGGATGGTGATGCTAAGGTGGCATTTGAGCCAGATTTAAAGGAGAATGCCTAGCCAAGAGGATATCTCAAAAGGGAATTCCAAGCAGAGAAAACACGTGGAGATGTTGAGACAAGAGTGCGTCTGATGTGTGAGAAGATAAGCAAGAAGGGAAGTTTAATGGGGACAGAGCAAGGGAGAAGGATTAACAAGAAATGAGGGGAGAGAGGGATTTTGTTCGGTTCAGATTTTGTAGAGTTTTGTAGGTCTTAGTAAAACTTCTCAGTTCCAGAGCTTGCCTTGGCTATGGATGGTGACAGTATGCAACCAGTGATCAGCTGAACTTGTTACAATGCCTAAAAGGGTCAGTTAACAGTTTTTTACTTCCTAAGAAGATGGAAAGAGTTGTAGTAGGAAAGAGGATTTGTGTTTGGCATAAGTTGATGACGGGCCTGAAGAACACTGAGGTTGATTATTGGTGTTTGATTATTGGTTTGTGGTTGGTTGTGCCATCTGAATGTATGATTGTACCCTTTTTCTGTAGGCATGAACCTTTTGGATGAGGTGAAGGGAGATGATGCAGAAGCTCCCAGCCCGGGAGCTCCGCAAGAGATTCTATCAGTCAGAATATCCTACATTCACAGTGCAGACAAATGCAAATCACCTTTTAGCTATGTGAATACATCAAAAGTCATTTCTTAGTCAAGAGTTATTCTTTAAATTATTTGACTATGAATAGTTTTAATTTTAGCTGTTGGCTTTAAAATTTTTCATCCATTTTTATAATGTTATATCTATTTTTTAATTAATTTACTTTTTATTGAAGGATAATTGCTTTACAGCATTTTGCTGTTTTTCTGTCAAGCCTTTTTATAATGTTATATTTTAATCTATTTTATTATTTAAAAAATCACAGCTACCCACGAAGATGGATCCAAGAAAACATTGCCAAGACCAGTGTCAAAGAGCTTACTGCCTAGGTTTTTTTCTAGGATTATTATTGTTATATAAGTCTTTAATCCATTTTGAGTTTATTTTAATAAATGGTATAAGAAAGTAGACTAGCTTGATTCTTTATCATATAGCTTCAGTTTTCCCAGCACCATTTATTGAAAAGGCTGTCTTTTTCCTATTGTATATTCTTGTCTCCCTTGTCATAAATTAGTTGACTGTAAGCGTAAGTTTGTTTCTCAGCTCTGTATTCTATTTCACTGATGAAGCACAAGCTGGAATCAAGACTGACTGGAGAAACATCAATAACCTCAGATATGCAAAAGACATCAGCCTTATGTCAGAAAGTAAAGAGAAACCAAAGAGCCTCTTGATGAAGATGAAAAAGGAGAGTGGAAAAGCTGACTTAAAACATCCAAAAAACTAAGATCAAGTCATCAGGCCTGATCACTTCATAGAAAATAGATGGGGGAAACAATGGAAACAGACTTTATTTTCTTGGGCTCCAGTATCATTGCTGATGGTAACTACAGCCACAAACTTAAAAGAAGACGCTTGCTCCTTGGAAGAAAAGTTATGACCAACCTAGACAGTATATTGAAAAGCAGAGACATTACTTTACCAACAAAGGTCTGTCTAGCCAAAGCTATGACTTTTCCAGGAGTCACGTATGGATGTGAGAGTTGGACCATGAAGAAAGCTGAGCACCAAAGAACTGATGCTTTTGAACTGTGATGTTGGAGAAGATTCTTGAGAGTCCCCTGGACTGCAAGGAGATCCAACCAGTCAATCCTAAAGGAAATCAGTGATGAATATTCATTGGAAGGACTGATGCTGAAACTGAAGCTCCAATACTATGGCCACCTGATGCAAAGAACTGACTTATTTAAAAAGACCCTGATGCTGGGAAAGATTGAAGGCAGGAAGAGAAGGGGACTAAAGAAGATGAGATGGTTGGAAGGCATCACTGACTTGATGGATGTGAATTTGAGCAAGCTTCGGGAGTTAGTGATGGACAGGGAAGCCTGGCATGCTGCATTCCATGGGGTCACAAAGAGTCAGACATGACTGAGTGACTGAGCTGAACTGAACCATAGTTCTTTTTTTTTTTTTTTTAATATATATACCCATGCTTTTTATTGAAATATAGTTGATATACAATATTATGTTATTTTCAGGTATACTATATACTGATTGACCTTTATATATTATTAATATGAAATAGTCACCACAAAAGTCTAGTAATTATCTGTCCCCATACAAAGTTATTACAATATTATTGGCAATATTCCTTATGGTATATTTTACATCCTTGCATGCATTCTAAGTCATTTTAGAGTCATGTCTGACTCTTTGTGACCTTGTGGACTTTGGCCTGCCAGGCTCCTCTGTTCTGAGATTCTCCAGGAAAGGATACTGGAGAGGGTTGCTATGCCCTCCTCATTTTACATCTTAGTGGCTTATATATTTTATAACTGGAGGTTTGTACCTCTTAATCTGCTTCATCTTCATCTTAATCTGCTTTGGTTACTACAGCTTTGTAGATGATTTGAAATCAGGGAGCATGTACCTCCAGCTTTGTTCTTTTTCAAGACTGTTTTGGCTATTCAGGGTTTTTTTGTATTTCCATACAAATTTTAGAATTACTGGGCTTCCCTGGTGGTTCAGAGGTTAAAGCATCTGCCTGCAATGTGGGAGACCTGGGTTCGATCCCTGGGTTGGGAATATCCCCTGGAGAAGGAAATGACAGCCCATTCCAGTATTGTTGCCTGGAGAATCCCATGGACTGAGGAGCCTGGTGGGCTACAATCCACAGGGTCGCAAAGAGTCGGACACAACTGAGCGACTTCACTTTCACTTTAGAATTATTTGTTTTAATTCTTTGAATAATGCCACTGATACTTTGATAGGGATTACATTGAAGTTGTAGATTGCCTTGTGCAGTATGGTCATTTTAACAATATTAATTCTTCCAATCTACAAGTACAGTATATCTTTTCATTTAATTGTGCTGTCTACAGTTTCTTTTATCCGTCTAATAGTTTTTAGATTACAAGTTTTTCTTCTCCTTGGTTAAATTTATTCCTAGGTATTTTATTCTGTTTGGTCTTCTCACAAAAGGACTACAAAAGAAAAATAAACAAATAGGATTACATCCAACTAAAAAAGCTTCTGCACAGCAAAAGAAAACATCAATAATACAAAAAGGCAACCTATCGAATAGAAGAAAATATTCACAAATCAAATAACCAGTCAGGATCTTATATCCAAAAGACTTACTATAAAAACTCATACAGTTTAACAGGAAAAAAACAAAAACAAAAAAACACCTAACCCTGTTTGATTTAAAAAAGGGCAAAAAACTTGAACAATTTTCCAAAGAAAACATACAGATGGTTGACAAGTACATGAAAAAAATGTTCACAATCATTAATATCATGAAAATGCAAACCAAACCACAGTGAGATATCACCTTATACCTGTTAGAATGCTTTTATCAAAAAAGACACTCAACAAGTATTGGTAAAGATGTGCAGAAAAGGGAACCCTTGTGCACTGTTGATGGGAAAGTAAATCATGCAAATCCTGTAGAAAACAGTATGAAGTTTCCTCAAAAATTAAAAATAGAACTAACATATAATGCAGCAATTCCATCTCTGGATTTTATCTGGAAGAGAAGAAAATGCCAATTCTAAAATATATATGCACCCCAAAGTTTACTACAGCATTATTTTATAATAACCAAGATATGGAATCAATATAAGAGTTCACTGATAGATAAATGGATAACACAATGGGCTGTTACTCAGCCATAAAAAGACATCCTATCATTTGCAACAACATGGACCCAGAGTGTATTATGCTAAATTAAATACGTCAGGCAGAGAAAGGCAAAGATTCACTTATGTGTGGAATCTAAAAAAATAAGCAAAGCAATGAACAAGCAAAACAGGAACAGACTCATAGAAACAGAGAACAAATGGTTGCCAGAGGGGAAGAAGGTCAAGATATGGGGAAAATAGGTGAAGGGAATTGATAAACAGGCTTCCAGTTATAAAATAAATCAGTTACCAGAGCATAATTAATGCAGCAATAATACTGTAATGACTTTGTATGACAGATAGTATCTAGACATTATGGTGATCATTTCATAGTGTATAAAAATATCAAATCACTATGTTGTATACCTGAAACTAACTATACTACTTCAATTAAAAGGTAAAATTATAACTACATTTTAATATTTTTAAATGAGGATAGAGAAGCACTAGGACAAGGGAGTAAATTCTGAGGAGCTTGTCTTAAATCCTGGAAATGTGGGAGATTCCCTTTTACCTTCTAACGCTGTAGGGATTTTCCAATGATGTCAAAACATATTTCTCATTCCAGCATCACATGAGAAAAAGCAACTTCAAGAAGTCTGGCCTTTAGGTAGTGTGAGAGTGACTTCACTTTCACTTTTCACATTCATGCATTGGAGAAGGAAATGGCAACCCACTCCAGTGTTCTTGCCTGGAGAATTCCAGGGACGGGGAACCTAGTGGGCTGCCGTCTATGGGGCCACACAGAGTCGGACATGACTGAAGTGACTTAGCAGCAGCAGCAGCAGCAGCAGCAGAGGTTCACTAAAACATAGTAAAGCAGAACAAATAGTTGAACACTTGGAAGAATCTGCAAACATTTATTTCTTCATCTTTCTATTAACACATGGTACTTAGAAGGCCCCAGATATTTTGATATTTATATAAAGATGCCATGTATTCCACTAACAGCGTTCAGACACCAATGCTTATACTAACGTTCAATTCAGAAGACATCAACTCTGCTGAGACAAAAACGAGTGGATTAGTCTTGCCCACAGATTCAAATTCTTCCTAAGGGTGTCAGGTAATTTAGAAGATGCTGCTGCTGCTGCTGCTGCTAAGTTGCTTCAGTCGTGTCTGACTCTGTGCAACCCCACAGACGGCAGCTCACCAGGCTCCCCCCGTCCCTGGGATTCTCCAGGCAAGAACACTGGAGTGGGTTGCCATTTCCTTCTCCAATGTATGAAAGTGAAAAGTGAAAGTGAAGCTGCTCAGTCGTGTCCGACTCTTAGTGACCCCATGGCCTGCAGCCCACCAGGCTTCTCCGTCCATGGGATTTTCCAGGCAAGAGTAGTGGAGTGGGGTGCCATTGCCTTCTCTGTTTAGAAGATGAAGTAATGCTTATGTATCTTTGGTGACTTAGAGTACACCAAGGTGTCATGTTATCAACGCTCGTGAGTACAAATTGGGCCAGTAAATCAGCTGCAGTTCAGAGCTGGAGCATACAGCACTGAATAGAATAAAAATCGTGGCATTTGAAAAGGAATGAGACTAGAAAAAAGGGCCTTCGTAAAGTAGGGAAACCATTAAAAACATTTTATCTAAACCATAAATATTTCCTGCCAATTATTATCTTATCCATCTCATCCTCCACTCATACTGCCATACAGGAATATTGTTCCCTACCTGATAGATAATTGTGTTTTTCGTTTCTTGAAATTTGATTGTCTTCGTAGGAAATCAAGTCCTGCTTTTCTGAATCAAGGACCACAGAGAGTTGAACAAAAAGGAATATCTCTTCTCAAGTTAACCACCAGGGGGCAGTCTGAATCTGATTTAGGAGTAAGCGGAAAGACCAAAGAGGTGGGTTTGAGAATTTGCGTTGGGGGCGGGACGGGGCAGGATGGGGCGGGATGAGGCAGGATGGGGCGGGATGAGGCTGGATGGGGCGGGTGGCGGGGGAGTGGGGGTGGGTGGATTTCAAACTCTGAGAATCCAGTTTTGGGCATCTTATCCTTTGGGCATAAAGAAACTTCTCAAATCAGTATTTCCCAGTCACATTTTAAGAGGTTTCTTGACTCCTTCCTCAACAAATGACTTCTTAACCTCTGCAGTGATGTGATAGGTCCACTGGTGACCATGCTCTCAATCTCAGAACCTCAACCTTTTTCACCTTCAGAGGATGACCCTGAGATTAACAAGACGGATTTTTTTGAGGTTATGCTAGCCTGGACTAAGTCTATGAAGCATCAATACCACTCACTATGCCAGAGAAAGGAATTAGCATTCTGAGTGGCAACTACCCTGTCTTTCATTTTGCCACTAAAGGACATTTAAAATATGGGCAGGCCAAGAAACCAAAATATAACTCCATAATTTTAATTGGAAATGACTTCCAGTATACCTGATTCATTCAGAGGAAGTAGGTTTCATTTTGTTACTTATTTATTCTATTTGCCTTTGAAACAGTAAAACAGTAAAATTTCAAGTACTGCTAGAAGCTATACAATAAAAAGTAATATACAATTCTACCTCGTAATTCATCTCCCTTTGCCAGAGTTAACCAGTACTAACAGGTCCTTGTTTTTCCTTCCAGGAAAAAAAGTGTATATAAGCAAACATGTATATGTCTTTTCTCTGCTTTCTTTAAATAAGTGGAACCATGTTATATACACACATCTGTGCTTTGTTTTTGTCTTTTTAAACAATGTAATATTTTTTGTAGGTTATCCTTGAGAAAATGTCTTCATGCTATTATATAAACATAAAGCTAGGCAGAACTCCTAGGTCAATGCTTATATGTATTTTAATTTTTTGATGGCCATCACCAATTTGCCTGCCAAAGAGGATGGCCCAGTTTCTAGTCTCATTAGCCAAATATAAGAATACCTGTTTCTCTGTACCATGGCCCACATAGTACTTTCAAACACTTTGATCTTTGACCCTGTATTAGATGAAGAGTTGTCCCATGGTTTTGGTTAGTCCTTAGTTATGAATCAAGTAGAGGATATGCTGATCTGCTTATAAGCCTAGTTTTTGTTAGAATTGTCATGCTACTTTCTAGTGTCTTTGAAAACAAGAACATCATGCACCCTTTGGGGTCATGAATCATATTGTCATTCGTGTTGTCAGTGATATCTAGCGCCTGTGTGTAAATATAGTAATATTTTATTATGAAACTGTTGAAAGACAAGAGTACTTTTATTATTATAGTGTGACAGGAGCATTATACTTCTCATCTAACAGGCATTTGATTAATACTATAATAAAACACAATCTATGTTCTGTAAAATGTTTGCATTTTCCTTTGAAATGAATTTTAGTCAAAACATTCCTCACAATATATATACCATAAACTGCTACAAATGGCCAGATTTAGTGTTGCCAACTTACATTTGAAAGTCTTTTGCAGAATTATTTTGGTCTTAGGAAAAAGCGCTTTGGTCATAATTAACATTTAGAAATTTCTTTTTGGTAAGCAAACATTTTCATTCAGTCTGTTTTCTGGCAGTGCCTTTTATTTGAGCTGCTTGGCTTATAAACACATAATGTACGATAATTGTAGAAAGCAGGAGCTTGGCATTCTCTCTTATTTTGATAGAAGCAGCTTTGCATTGGTTGTATTTATTAGCTATTCTAGTGACACACATTGTCTGTGACTGATGTGGAAATGATAATCGACAGTTCACAGGGAACAGATGAAAAAGACCTTAAGATGTGGCTTTATTTAGGTCAGTACATATTAAGAGAAATACAGTCCTCTTCTAGAAAGCGAGCTGGAAGTGAAGAATGAAAGATGATTTTCATCAATATCATGACCAGCTATATTCTTAAATGTTTTTCCTACTAATAAAAAAAAATAGCAGCCTCAGGGAAGGGGAAATATGCTGGGATTAAAATAAAACTGTTGCTATCAATGTCTAAATAAAGTAATTTTACATGTATGGGTATATTTTTGGTAATACTTGAAATATTCTTGGTCAGGTCTTTGAAGTACACATTAACAAGGGTACTCTATCTTCCAAAGGGAGTCTTAAGACTTCCCACTCATTTCCCACTCCACCTCCTGTGGTGAGCAGATTTTAAGCTGACCCTCGAGACCTCCATCCCCTGCTACCCACATCCGTGTGCAGTTCCTGTCCTCTTAAGTGTACGTGAAATTGTTGGCTTACTTCTAAGCAATAGAATATGGCGGAGGTGATGGTATGCCATTCCTGTGATGACATTATGCTCTGCAGGACTGTCTTCCTTGCAGACTTGCTCTCAAGACTCTCTTACAAGAGGCAAATTGCCCCATTGTGGAGTGTCTCTGTGAGGGGACTCACCTGGCAAGGAACTGGGCATGGCCTGGGGAAGCTGAGGGCCTCAGACCGACAGTGAGTGAAAAGAAACTGCATTCTACCAACAACCATGTGAGCTCGATTAGAACCCCAAGACTATGAAGACTGAAGCTCTGATTGACACCTTGATTTCAGCCTAGGAAACTCAAAAGCAGAAAATTTAGATAAGTTGTGCCCAGACTCCTGACTCACATAAACTATGAGAATCAAATGTATATTGTCTTAAGGTGCTAAATTTGTGATTGTTCATTATGCAGCATAGAAAATAACATACCAATAGGCAAAAACACAACCTGTGGTATATTGTAATTTTGCTCAAATTTTGCTTCTGTGGGGAAAATTATACTTTCCTATTCCATTGGAATTGTGTGGTATGTATACTTATCCCAGCAGAAAGAATACAGTCTTGCCCTTTGAACCTCAGGAGTGAAAATCTCATTTTCTTTGGCTTTGAGAGCCAGCTTGAGGTTGGCTATGTCTCTTTTTCCTTTCTTTACCTATGTCTGACCTACGTCGAACATATGAAAGTGTTAGCCACTCAGTTGCATCTGACTTTTGCAACCCCATGGACTGTAGCCTGCCAGGTTCCTCCATGGAATTCTCCAGGCAAGAATACTGGAGTGGGTAGCCATTCCCTTCTCCAGATCTTCCTGACCCAGGGATTGAAGTCAGGTTTCCTACATTGCTTGCAGATTCTTTACTATTTAAGCCAACAGAAAAAATAAACATTTATTCTTATAAGTCGTTGAGATTTTAGATTACTAAAGCATAACCTTGTCTTTCTGAGGATAATAATTATGTCAGACGTAACTGGGTCAAACTGCTGTGTAGAGTTTTAAAAATGTCTTTCAAGTGGCAGACTCTTAGATACTTCCCTCATTATATTTTCTTCCTTTGGTGATTACTCCACAAATTGCTCTGCTTCTGTGTCTTCTATAAACAGAGGCTGATGCAGTGGGATAGTGTGAGCTGGGTATTCTTGGGACTCTGATCTGGAAAGACTTCTGAGGATTAGGACAGAGTTCAAGGGGAAGGACAGATGAAGTGCACTGCTCAAGCCCCTAGAAGAGTCTCCTGCTATGAGCTAGTTTTTGCATGCTCCTCCTTTCCTTTGTAGAGGAAAAATTTCAAATCAAGGTCAGGGTGGGGTTCAGCAGGAAAGGACCAAAGAGGACATTTGGCCTGTCTCTAACGCGGAAAAAGGGGTTCCCAAGGTCATAAGTGGTAAAGCCAATGTCACCAGCGTGGGAAACCAAGTTCTAACTGATAGTAAAGAGTGTTTCTTTTTCTCAGAATATCTACTATACGTTGACCCTTTAAGAATTAGCCATGCTAAGTGGTTGGTCAAAGGTTTAGGGATCTTCAGGTTTCTAGAATCTCTCTCTTTGGAAGCCCAATAAACAGTGCTGATAGTACTCAACTATTTAAGGATAGAATGGTAGAAGAAAGCAAGAGGCTATGTTTCACTCAAATGCTACCTTAAGTTGATCATTTAATGAGGGACAGGAAATTTCCAAAATTAGTATTTTATCTAGCCACAGAATGGGGACTATTCCTAAATTCCTTTGGAAATATTTGAATATGAAACAGGGCATGTAGGAATTTGTGCATTCATTTCTCCATAAGACTTAACTTCGATTTCTATTGACTGAGATCACCCTGGAATCAGACTACCTTGATTTGAATTTTTACTCTGTCATTTAATTTCCTGTGTGACCTTGAGTAACGTTCTTACATTTTCTGTGATTTAGCTTCCTCATAAAAATACTATAAGTATAAAGTACTTTTATACTAATAAGTATAAAAATACTTATATTAATACTATTAGTATAAATACTTTTATACTAATAAGTATAAAACATACTTACCTCCAATGATTGTGAGAATTACATTATGAGAATTAGCTAGTACATATGAAGTGCCTACTTAATAAACCTGACCTAACTCATTATTATCACTGGTGCTCCACAGTGAAAAACTTCAGACCATATTATTGTAGTGGAGACCTCAGTACCCCCTAAGTATAGCATTTCATTCACTCTCAGCTCTTTTCCTGTGCTTCCAGATTGGCTATATCACACATTTGTTAGAAGCTGTAAAAATCACAGCTTTCTTTAAGCCTCCTTTCTTTTTATAGTCCCCTTACAAGCTGTTTGCTCTCTAGCAACAAAGTTAGAACTGTAGTTAAAAAAAAAATCCAGTTATGTTAATGAAGGAAGATATAGTTATTAGCTTTCCTTGCACCAGCTATTTAACTAACTGCAAGCGTTCTGATATGGACTCTCCCCATTTGTGATTAGCCCAGCCCTGCCTACCTGCATGTACAATACAATTTCCTTCTGGGGCAACAAACTTGAGCTGAGGACAGGACAGAATTAGTAATTAATTGGTGGAGGCTGAGGAAAATAAACAGTCTAAAATATAGTCTAAAGTAGAGTGTCAAAATCAGGTTATGTCTAAGTGAGATTACAGTTTGAGAGGTTTCTGCTCATGTGGTCAATGGGAGGCTTTAGGATGGCCATGATTCTTGTGGGTGCTGTATCTAGAGTGTGAGGGTGGAAGGAATGCCTGACTAAAATGAGGTGAAGGATCTGAAAGTGTGGTCTAGCCCTGGAGAAAAGGTATCTATAGGAGGAAGGGTCAGGACCATAATTGTCCAGGGTAGAAAGTTAAGCCAAAACAGGCTCTGGGGTCCTCTCTGTGTGACGGGGGTTGATTAGGGAGGATGTAGCACACTGATCACTTGGGGACCCAGGACGCTCTTCATGGCGGTATGCTTCCATGTGTTAAAGCAAGACACAGAAAGAAGCACCAACCTAACTGCACTGGACCAGGACTTGGCTGGGACTGAATTCCCAAGAGGAAGAGACTGTTACCAACTGCTTGGGAGGAACCTGAAACAGATATAGTGTTTAAATCTTAACGCATTATATTCTTTGCCTTCTCAAAGTATAACCTTTTTAAAAATTTTTTTAAAGGGGTCAAAAGCACAACGTCTACTATTGTTAGCATCCAGCTGTTTGCTGACATATGTGGAAAGAGAAATTTGGAAAGATCTGGTCCTTGACCCCATCAACATGTGTAGTTCTACTTTTTCACATCTAGAAAAAAATTGTGTGAATGCCCTTATCCAAAATTAGATTTGAATGGTGTATTTCTTTCCAACTAATTTTAATGTTTATTTAAGTAAAACCAATTTAATTAGCTAGTAAAGGTAATTACAATTGTTATCTAATTTGTAAAATCCTATCAAATTTATTTTGAAGATTTAAGGAACTGGTGGTTAAATTCTTAGAAGACTACATCATTATAACAAGGCTAAATTAGGATCTTTTTCATAAAAAACAGAAATGATAGAGTAGAACTAATGTTTTCTTTAAATTTCACATCTAATCTTTTAACATCTTGAACGTATTAATTTAATAAATAATATAACAAAAATATTTTTGAGTTAGTTATTTTTTTAAATGGAAAAATATCATCAGAAGAAAATCATATCTTATTGGGATTCTAAAGACTTTATTATTTATTGGAGAATGAAGATTCAATCTCTGACTTGAGGGATTTTGTAATTCTTTGAACTTCTGGTAGTCGTAGAAAGAAAAACACATGGTTGTATAAACATATGTGTCACAGTCAAGATCTGGAACTGGTGATTTTTGATGCTCAGTAGCAAAATTACACAGCTATTTAACTTACACAGCTGACTAAGAATCAAAATGTCATACAGGGAAAGAAAAAAAAAACAGCCTCTCATTGTAAGTTGAATAACACTGCTACCAGCCAAATGTTGCATTAGATAGCTAAACACAGACATTCTGACTTCCAAATATATGTTGGTCATTAGCCAATTGCAACGAGGACTGAAGTCAACATTATCTAACAAATGTTACCTCATTTGAAATTCAGACTATAGCTGATAACATTTTGGTGACAGGATGATTTTCAGTCAGTGGGGAAACTGTGCTTGAAATATATTAATATTTTTTTCTCTCTTACATTATCATGTACACGATCTTCTGACTAGTCTGATTCATCCATTTGTCTAATATAGCAGTCATTTAGCTTTAGTGTAACAAAAAAAAAAAGATTTTAAGTAGAGAAAATAATTATGAAACCTAGAATTTATCAAGAGATAAAAGGATTATAATAATTCTTTTAGCATTTTAGTGTACACTTTTGTTTGCCTAGTCAATAACCGGTACCTTTTCCTTTTCTGCTCTGATAGAAACTGATTTGGTTCAATTACTGCACTGGGTCACGAGTCTTAGGAAGGCTGCCAGCACCAGCCCAGGGCTGAATCGTTACTAGTCTGAGCCAGACATGCTGTTCTCCTTTCCTTTGCCAAAGAGTAGATTTAGGTCTAGGCACATGATGCACTTCTGAGAAGTGAGATGTTGAGGATATTTCCAATCAAGATTTTCCTTGTTATAAAAAGCCCTACTAATGTTGTTTGGCAGCTAATTGAATGCTTGAATTGGCTTAATGGCTATATCATGTGGTTGTTAGTAAGTTTAAATAGGCATGTAGAATATAAAATAATGATCTTCCCTGGTGGCTTAGACAGTCAAGCATCTGCCTACAATGCAGGAGACCTGGGTTCAATCCCTGGGTCGGGAAGATCTCCTGGAGAAGGACATGGCAACCCACTCCAGTATCCTTGCCTGGAAAATCCCATGGACAGAGGAACCTGGTTAGGCTACAGTCCATGGGGTCGCAAAGAGTCGGACACGACTGAGCGGCTTCACTCACTCATATGAAATAATTATAGAGGAAGCACTGTGCATTAATTTAATTAGCAATAAATAACTAATTATTATTCAGTATGCCAAGAATAACACCCAGCCCACAGTAAGTTATTCACTAGAATGGGAAATTAAAAATAAGTGACAATACAACTTTTGACAAGAATGTTTGGCAACAGCAACTTTTATGTGCTGCTGATGTATTTTATATTTAAATTAAAAAAAATTTACAAACAATAAATGAAAGAATCTGACAGAGGAAAAAGCAGTTATCTTCAGCTGCTAGATGGTTTTGTACTTTCCAGTGACACTTAAATAGTGGTGGCTGTCAACTGGCTCAAGATGGCAGTGCAGAAAAATGCAGGGAACCTGTCTTTGATTACATGGTCGTGGACCGAATTAACCAACCTGGAACAGACCTACCTTGGGTATAATTACATTAGATGATGCCACTCCATTACTGTCTATGTCAAATTGAGTTGACATTGTCTGTTAACTGCAGCTGAAGGCATTCTGGCTGATAATTGGCCATCAAAAGCCAGGCCTGACCATCTAGGTAACAGTTTTGTCTATAATATATAGAGTGTAGCTCTTCTATCATTAAGATGTAGAAAAAGTTCGTACAGGAATAAGGAGGGTATAACATGAGGGGAATTTATTTGAAAAAGGAGGAGAAAACATACGACTCTAGTGCAAGGAATTATGGGAATAGGGGGCAAAGATGAAGCCTGAACCACTGTTGATTAACTGAAGCCCTGGACATATTGAAACTGCAAAGCAGAGCATTTTTTTTTTTTTTGCACCAATTGATATTAGAAATTCTAGCCTAAACTGTTTTGTAAGGAGGCTAGACTCAACAGGTGGGTGATTGTGTCTGTATTAGAGGAGCAGAGAGCCTTGGTGTAGCTCCTTTGGACCACCTTTGTTTTTGAAGTAGTTGAAATAGGGATAAATCCCAGGATTCCTCTAAGGTAAAAAGACAGAAAATTAGCCAAGAGTTTGGGTGAATTATGGTGAATTTTGCCAGTAAAAGTTGTGACTGTAAGTACAAAAGGGTAGTGAATGCAGTATATAAGGACTTTTGGCAAACTACCTAGGATTCACAGCCAGCCCAAAGTGTGTTTGCAGCACCACTGAGAGCTGAATTCAAGCCAGTAGAGAGAACCATTGAGCCCTAAAAGGAGAACAGGTTATGAGTTTATTTTCTAGTCTAGTTATTATCAGTAATGGGTGCCAGTGGGGTCACTAGTGACCAGGCAGCCAAGGAAATACGAGTTGATTAAGAGCAAAGAGAGCTGCACAAGGCACTGAGTATTGTACAAATAAGATACTCTCTTCCTGTGCAGACAAAGGATTCAGTGAGCCATCGCTGGATGACACCTTGGGAAGACGAGGGAGAAGGTGAGGAGATCTGAAAGACTAAGCATCCCAAAGAGGCTATTGAAACCAAGGATTACATATTTTCTTTATGCTTCTCTGAACCTTAGAGACAGTCCTTGATTCACTAACTGCATGACTAAGATAATTAAGCCTTGTGAGTTTTAGTTGACTCCTGTAAAGAACAGGGACAATAAGCTGTACACGAGAGCTCTTGTGAGCATTTCAAGTTACATCTACAAAGTACCAAACACAGATCAGACTAGTAGACAACTTTGACATGAGTCATTAGACCATGCTTTTGGCTTCTGAAGGCCAGAGTAGAGGTGTAGATGGGCACACTGTCTGTGTGGCTGCGTTAGCCCAGGCAGAAGACTGGTTACTCTGGGGGTGAACTGAGAGTTAGCAATCAGAGCGATGGTTGCCCCTGAGATGCTCTGTCCTTCTTGAGCCCAGGAATGAGAGTGACTTGACATCACGATGCATTTGTCTGAGTCTGGTGAAATCAAGTTATAGTTTGTACAGGATCTGGGAGGGGGACAGAGCCTTGAGTTGGGGAGATCAACTTGGCCAACTCTGGGGAGTTGGGATAGCCCAGGGAATATGAGAGGAGAGGAAACCTCAAGGGTAGTTGAATCCTCCCTAGGTGTTTCATCCCTCCATCATGAAGAAAATGTTCTTCAACTTTCTTGACATTCCAGACCCAAACATTAAAACCCACCTGTACTCACATGTGTGCTTGCATGCTTTGTTGCTGCAGTCATGTTTGATGCTGTGTGACCCTATGGAATGTAGTCTTCCAGGCTCCTCTGTCTGTAGAATTCTCCAGGCAAGAATACTAGAACGGGTTGCTGTGCCCTCCTCCAGGGAATCTCCCTGACCCAGGAATTGAACCTGTGTCTCTTATGTCTCCTACATTGATAGGCAGGTTCTTTACCATTAGCACCACCTGGAAAGCCCTGTATTCACAGAAATGCTTACCTAATATATTTATCAATAGAAAAAGCCTCCATGTAGGAGCTGAGTGGAAAAGGAAACTGTTTATTGGGAGGGAGGCAGCTGAGGTGAAATCTTTGCTTCCACTTACTAGAGATGGGAATTTGGTCTAGTTGGAATGGACTTAAGACATCAGAATGTTAATTTTTCTAGTTGAATCAGTCTCTGATTTTGAGCCAGTTTTCTACTTTGTAATTTCAGTATATGATTTTGACTTGAGGGGCAAATAACTCCAATGGGATGAGCAATTAACTGGACTATTGTACAAGTATGTTAGGGCTATCATAACAAAGTCTCAATACAGTAAAGTGAATGGCTGAAAAAAAGGAACAAAATTTATTGTCTCTGTTATGAAACTAGAAAACTGAAATCAAGATATTGGCAGGACACTGTTCCCTCTGAAACTCTGCAGAGAGCTCTTCCTTGCCTCTTCCTGCTTATTGGTTGTTGCTGGCACTTCTTGACACTCCCCGGAATGCAGCTGCATCAGTCCAGTCTCTGCCTGTGTCATCCCATGGCTGCCTTTACATAGTGCCTCCCTCTGTGTACTAGTTTTCTCTTTTTATAAGGAAAGTAATTAAGTTGGGTTAGATCCCACCCTAATGACCTCAATTTAATTTATTACCTCTGTGTAAGATTTTTTTGTGCAGAACACAATTGAACACACAACAGTCAACTCTCTGGTCCTCCAAAATTCACGTGTTTCCCATGTGCAAAGTACTTTCAAACCATCCCAACATTCTGCAAAGTCTTATCATTTCAGCATCTACTCTAAGTCCAAATCAAGCCTCATGTTAAATAGCACAGGATGTGTCAACAAATTTCAAAGGTTTGCAATCATACAAATATAGCCTCTAACTATAGTGGAATTAATCAAGAAACCAACAACAGAACAATAACTAGGACATTTATAGGTGGTATGGGGAAGGAGGTGGGAAGAGGGTTCAGGATTGGGAACATGTGTACACCCGTGGTGGATTCATGTTGATGTATGGCAAAACCAATATAATATTGTAAAGTAAAAAAATAATAAGAATAAAATTAAATAATTAAGTATCAAGTTTCTAAATAATCTTGGAAAATAAATAACAAAATTAGGAAAAAATATGGTATATATAAACAATGGGCTATTATTCAGCAATTAAAAGAATGAAATAATGTCTTTTGTAGCAACATTGAAGGACCTAGAGATTATCATATTGAATGAGGTAAGACAGAGAAATACAAATATTATATGATGTCACTTATAAGTGAAGTCTAAAAAGCTGGTAAAAATGATTTTATTTACAAAACAGAAACAGACTCACAAATATAGAAAGTAAATTTATAGTTAGCAAAGGAGAAAGCAGGCTTCCCTTGTGACTCAGCTGGTAAAGAATCTGCCTAGAATGTGGGAGATCTGGGTTCAATCCCTGGGTTGGGAAGATCCCTTGGAGAAAGGAAAGGCTGCCCACTCCAGTATTCTGGCCTGGAAAATTCCAGTCCATGGGGTTGCAAATAGTTAGACACAACTGAGCGATTTCCACTTATAGGAGATTAAACACATCACTATGTACTCTATAGCACAAGAAATTATATTATCTTATAATACTGTAATGGAAAAGAATCTAAATAATGCACACAGATACATGTACACAGACACACACACACACACTCTGAATCTCTTTACTGTGTACCTGAAACTAACACAATATTGTTTACAATATAGTTTACAACTATACTTCAAAAAGGCTTCCCTCATTAGCTCAGTTGGTAAGGAATCTGCCTTCAGTGCAGGAGACCAGGGTTCAATTCCTGGGTTGGGAAGATGCCCTGGAGAAGGAAATGGCAACCTACTCCAGTATTCTTGCCTGGAAAATCCCATGGACAGAGAAGCTTGGTGGGCTACAGTCCGTGGGGTTGTAAGAGCTGGACATGACTTAGTGACTAAACAACCACCAATGTTGGTCCAGTGGTTTGTATACTTCAAAAAAGGAAAACAATACCATCAAGAACCAGGTAAAGGTGAAACATTTCTTTCTGGGGTAGACTCACAGATAGATGTGCAAAGAAACTGACTTTGGTCAGAGGGCTTGAGAGATACCAGATAGCTTCTTGACTTCCATGTTTCTCCTCCATCTACCCAGGACCCCACGATGTGGCTCTGGACCCTGCTGATGAACAGTTAGGGCCTGAGAAATTTGGTTTGATCCCTGACCTAGGTGCTGGCCCTGAAGTCAAAAGTCTACATGAAATGGCCAGAGGCCCCACTGCCCATGATTGTGATGTTTTGCCTTTGTGAAAGTGATAAAGGGAAGGTCTTGGAGGGATGGCATTGACCCTAAGAAATGTAAGCAGAAATTATATTCAAGTTATAGCAATATTAGAGACAAGTTAAGCATGTGTACTTACCCTGATTCTATTTGATCTTGTAGCATGCAGTAAGATAGGAAACACAAAAGCATAAATATTGAAAAATAATTAGAAAAATATTGAACTCATTAATAATGAATATATGACATGTTAAAACCTGTGGGATGCTGCTAAAGCAGAACTTGGGGAAAGTTTATAGCTTTTAAGTGTAAATAGAAAAGAAGAAAGATTAAGAATCAGTTATCTAAGCTTCCATATCCAGGAACTAGGAAAAAGAAATGCAAATAAAATACAAAGAGAAAAGAAGGGAAGAAATGATAAAGAGAAAAACTCAATGAAACAGAGAAAAATTGTAAATGCTAACAATGAGTTCTTTAAAAATAGTAATAAAATAGACAGATTTCTATAAAAAGGGGCTAAGGAAATAAAACTGTTCAATAGCAAGAAAGAGGACACTACTACTATAGATCCTACAGGGATGTAAAAAATAAGTTTATATTATGAATGGTGCTATATCTGTTAAATAAATTGAATCTGAATTTAAACAACATTCCTACAAAAGAAAAATTTCTTTATGGTATCACTGCTGAATTCTTTCAGAAGAGGAAAAAAAACACCAGCAATCTCACACAAACATTTGAAAATACAGAAAAAAGGACATTCCCCTATTACTCTTTTGGACAAAATATCCTGATCCTCAAATTCTGTATGTTGTTGTTCAGTCACTAAGTTATGTCCAACTCTTTGTGACCCTGTGGATTTCAGCACACCAGACCTCCCTGTACCTCATTATCTCCTAGAGTTTGCCCAAGTTTATGTCCATTGAATTATTGATGCTATCCAACCATCTCATCCTCAATTCTATACGTACATAACAAGAAAAGAAAATTATGTCAATATCTGTAAACTTAGATACAAAAATGCTAGTGAAAGATTAACAAATCAAATTCAGCAATATATGAAGAAAGAAAAATAAGTTGTGACCAAGTAGAGTTTATTCCAGAAACGAGAGATTAATATTTGAAACCAAATCAGTGTAATTCACCATAATAACACAATTGATGTGTAAAAAGCATTTGCTAAATTGTCATTCATTGTTTTAAAAATTCAGCAAAATAATAATAAAAGAAAACTTTCTTAATTTAATAAAGAAGTATGTACCAAAAAAATCTACATAGAACTCATATTTAGTGATGAAATAGTAAAATTTTCTTCCTGAAGTTGGGAATAAAATGATGTTCATCATGACTTTTTATAATTATAACATCTTAGATATTTTAGTGATTGCAGTAAGAAAAATTGGAAATTAATAAAAATTGGAAAGAAGGGAGCAAAACTCCCATGAAATATAGGTGATAGTATTATAAATATAAAAAAATCCAAAACTATCTGCAACAAACTGAAATAATTAGCAACAGAATTTAACAAATATGTGGTATACAAATCAACATTCAAAAGTTAATTATTTGTATATGTTACCTGAAGGCAATAAAAAATAAAACTTAAAAAAATTTTTTTTTTCAAGAGTCAGAACAATTTATTTGACACAAAGCATAACATAGAGCTTTTAACATAGAGCCCGTAACATAGAGCATCACAGATAGCCAAGCAGGGCAAAACTTTGCTAATTCTAGGAAACCACATTAAAGTGGAGACAGAAATGAAACAATAGATCGAAAAGGATTTTTAGATTTTATACAACCAGAAAATAAACAAGTGATTTTATACTGCTTTCAATGTGCAGAACAATGACATAGATGTCTAGATATTCTATTGACTCTGAAATCTATCTTATTCTTTGAACTTTCTCACGTTACATGAAATAACATATAATAATATTTCACCTTTTTATCCTAGTGCTTTAAAATTTTTAAGAAGGAAATATATTATTTCATGTCTGATAAGTTCCATGACACATTAAAACTCATACAGTAAAAGCATAAGATGCAGAAGGAAATGACAACCCACTCTGGTATTCTTGCTTGGAAAATCCCATGGACAGAGGAGCCTGGTAGGCTATAGTCCATGAGTTCACAGAGTTGGACACAACTTAGTGACTGAGCATGCAAACACATAAGAAAGTGTTTCACAATTAGTAATAATTGAAGAACTTATAGTCTTAGAATGACTAAACTTACTATGATCATATGTCTTTGTTCTTCTGTGTTCAAAGAGTTCACACTTGTGGCTGATTCATGTCAATGTATGGCAAAACCAATACAGTATTGTAACATAGAATAAAGTTAAAAAAAAGAAGAAAAAAATAAAATAAATAAATTTATATTAAAAAAGAATAAACTATTTTAAACTAATAGCTTTTAAACAATTATTATGAGAACCTCACAGATTTAATTCAGTTATATTTCCAAATAAAAACTCATGTAAAATACCTACATGTTTCATATTTAAGCAAAAGGAAATCTAAAATTCAGAAAGCCATGTTACTCACTAATGATACACATTAAAAATTAGAGAACTGATAGCAGCCTTTGCCTTTCTAATCCAATAGAATGTTTCTCTTTAATTTTATGAACTAGAAGTAATGAATTCAGAAGTAAGCTTTTAAGTTTGAACATCTATGTCACTGATGAGTAGTTGAGTGAATTTTAGTAATTTAAACAGACATTTGTTAAAATAGTTTCATTATGTGAAAAAATGATATGAAAAATATTATCTATTTCTTTTAGGATTATTTGATAAATAGGAAAACAAGTATATATAAGTACATTAAAAACTGTATGGCACAATAAGATAACTCTACAAAAATTAGCCTTAATAATACATTGCTGCTATTAATATCAGCCATAAATAGATGTTTTCCACCAGAATAATTTGTAAGTAAAATCAGACATTGAGAATTGTCATATAATATAATTCAACTCATTTTTCAATTAGAAACAGTTTAGGTGATATAGTATTTACAATATCCTTATGGGTTGGACTCTATATTCCATCTACTAAAATATTTTTTAACACAAGATCAAAAAGATCAAATGCTTAGCAATAAATAAGAGATATATAAGATCTATACTTAAAAACTACAAAACACTGTTCAAAGAAATCAAAGACCTAAATAAAAGGAGTGATACATCATGTGTTTTGATTGCAAGACTCAATAGTATTTACATATATATCAATTTTCCTCAAATTACTCTATTGATTCAACACAATCTCTGTCAAAATTCCATCTTGGAGAAATAAATCAACTTTCATGTAAATTTTAAGCTGGCACTCATGTTAAATTCATTTGCTAACTTTTCTAGTTTGTAGATACTTTTGACATTTCTATATCCACAATGTGTTTGTCTCTTATTTGGTAGATTAAAAAGAAGCATGCTAGTCTTGGAATCAGGATCTCTATCCAATTTCTTTCTCCTGGGGAGAGCAAGGCAAGAAACCTATTGGACCCTTGGTTTTCCCTTGGACAGAGTGGATATTGGGCTGTATGATCTCTATTGTCTCGTGTGCAGGTATACATTTTATAAATTTATTAAGTATAAAGAGAAAATGTCGTATCCATCTCAGTGGCTAAAATCATAATATCTAAGATAAGTCCAGAAACTTTTGTTGAAATATTTATTATAGATAAGGAGGAAAATTGTAGGAATATTGCTATTTCTTCACATATTAATTTTGCAATTTGCTTGTTGCTGTCATAAAATAGTAATTTCTTCACACTGAACTGGAAATGTAAATTTAACATATGATATTTTTACTTTAAATTTTGAGAAACTGTAATTTTACCTCTTTTTGTGGGCATTTGAATGATATTTTATAATATAAAGATGATGGTATTATTAGGTAGTCTGACTGCAGTGGTAAGTATAGAACTTTAATACACTTAAAACATTTAAAATTGAAAACATTAAATAATAATGGTATTTAATCTCAAGGGCAGATTAAGTGATATTCTTGAGTGAGTTAAAATTTTAGTATAATAAGAGAAATGAGAAAAACATTGTTTTTCAATATTCAAAATGTAATTCTCTCTCCATGAAAGATGCATAGATGATGGTAACAACTACTTAAAGTAGGTATGTCCAACTCTGTCCAACTCCAGAAGATTTTCCTTTAGGTATGACTAAAAAAAATATCTATTCAAGGCAACACTATATCTAAAGTTAACTTTCAAAGTAATAGTTAATTAATTTATTTGAGCAGCAGAAATGTTTCTCAGTTCTGGAGGCTGAAAGTCAAATCAGGGTGAGAATCCTCTTCTGAGCTGCAGACTTCTTGCTGTGTTCTCACATAGTGGAAAGGGCAAGAAAGGGTCTCTTTGATAAGAACACTAATCCTATTCATGAATTCCCACACTCATGACATAATTGACAATAAGTTCTTCAAATATACCCAAGATTTCAAGTTATTGCCTGTGGGTTTTTAAATCATTTTTTTAAAAATTATTTATTTTAATTGGAGGCTAATTACTTTACAGTATTGTAGTGTTTTTTTTATTATTTTTTAAATTTTTTGCCATACATTGACATGAATCAGCCATGGGAGTACATGGGTTCCCCATCCTGAACCCCCTCCCACCTCCCTCCCCATCCCATCCCTCAGGGTCATCCCAGTATTTTTGTAAATGTCCTTTACAACTTATGGTTTGTTAGGGAATGAATGTTTGTGTCTCTCCAAAATTCGACATAATACTTTTAAAATAATAAATTTGCTTAGGAAGTGGAGAGGAGCTGGAACAATGAAAATAGACATTGGGTTATGGGGGAATATCTTTTTCTAGTGTAATATTTATTATCTCTATCATGTTTATAAGTTACTGATCTCTTCCTTTTCCACTATTTCTTTGTAGATTCACAGCTCATTATCAAGTTCCCATTACCTGGCTCCCTTTTTGCCTTAACTTTTTAGTTCCTTAGACCCATTGTTCTTTGCCAGATTGAGGGTAGTGAAGTGAGGCTATAGTGATTGTAGATTCTTGCCTCCCTCAGAAGGCTTGGGATGATGACGTAAATCATTAAGAATTTTATTTGTGTGCTCTGATCCCATTGAACAGTACTGCCTTTTTTAAAATTTATTTTTAAATTATTATTATTATTATTAATACTTTATTCTGCAACTTATGCAGCTCAACTCCAGAAAAATAAACGAACCAATAAAAAAATGGGCCAAAGAACTAAATAGGCATTTCTCCAAAGAAGACATACGGATGGCTAACAAACACATGAAAAGATGCTCAACATCACTTATTATCAGAGAAATGCAAATCAAGACCACAATGAGGTACCATTTCACACCAGTCAGAATGGCTGCGATCCAAAAGTCTACAAGCAATAAATGCTGGAGAGGATGTGGAGAAAAGGGAACCCTCTTACACTGCTGGTGGGAATGCAAACTAGTACAGCCACTATGGAAAACAGTGTGGAGATTCCTTAAAAAATTGCAAATAGAACTGCCTTATGACCCAGCAATCCCACTGCTGGGCATACACACTGAGGAAACCAGAACTGAAAGAGACACATTTACCCAGTGTTCATTGCAGCACTGTTTACAATAGCCAGGACATGGAAGCAACCTAGATGTCCATCAGCAGATGAATGGGTAAGAAAGCTGTGGTACATATACACAATGGAGTACTACTCAGCCCTTAAAAAGAATAAATTTGACTCAGTTCTAATGAGATGGATGAAATTGGAGCCGATTATACAGAGTGAAGTAAGCCAGAAAGAAAAACACCAATACAGTATTCTGACACATATATATGGAATTTAGAAGGATAGTAATGATGACCCTCTATGTGAGACAACAAAAGAGACTCAGAGGTATAGAACGGACTTTTGGACTCTGAGGGTGAGGGAGAGGGGGGATGATCTGGGAGAATGGCATTGAAACATGCATACTATCTTGTAAGAACGAAGCGTCAGTCTATGTTCAATACAGAAGGCAGGATGCATGGGGCTGGTGCACAGGATGATTCAGGGAGATGATATGGGGTGGGAGGTGGGAGGGGCTTCGGCATTGGGAGATCGTGGACACCTGTGGCTGATTCATGTCAATGTATGGCAGAACAAATACAGTATTGTAATAAAGAATAAAGTATTAAAAAAATAAAAATACTTTATTCTATGTTACAATACTGTAATGGTTTTGCCATACATTGACATGAATCAGCCACAGGTGTACACGATCTCCCAATGCCGAAGCCCTCTGCTCTCTATCCCTTAGGAATAGACCAGAGACCCTAGACTTTGAGTAGAACCTTTATATAAAATTTTCTAAGTTCTCTTTCAAAGCCTCTGATCAGGGCTGCCAATGAGCATTTTCCAGGTAAGATGCCCAGAAATGTTTGTAAGTCCTGGTCCCTATTTTTCCTCTTCGGGACACTCTCAGTCCTCCTTGAAGGTTATATAGACTATAGACCAGATGCTCAGAAATGTTCTGGGATTTGATCCTCCAGCATTATCCCAAGGGTCCTCTGGTCTGGAATGGGTTCCTAAGAACGAAATAAATAGTTATCAGTGCACCATAGAGGCAACAAGATCTATGTTGCTTCCAAACACGTTCTGAAGACCATAGTCTTGCAGGTAATGACAGCACTCTTACCTTTTTCTCACAGGCGGAGATATGAAATTGGACAGGAATGACACATTTGATAGTAAAGAACATGACAGGATAGTTCCTAGACCTGAATAAGAATAGATGTTGCCAGAAGAATCATCTCTGGGCAATAAACAAATATTTAAGGATTTCTCTACCCATGTTTCAAAATATTTTTTTGATAAACAATCACACTTCACATGGACTCAAGGATTTTATAATCTGTTTAAATAAAATTGCTTAGCATAAATAGGAGGACTCACATACCCTAGAGACAGCCTGGGCTGAGAGAAACAAAGAAGACTTTGGAACTGATGGTTAATTTCCTAGTCTGTGGGTTGTATCCTTGAGGTTGAAGTCAGGCATATTAGACTTCTGCCAGTTTTATTCTGAACTAGCAAGGGCATACCTAAGACAAGCTAAGAATCCAGCGCTGCCAGCATGGAGGACAATGACTGTGACTGAGAAGAATCATACCATAATCACAGCAGTTTGTTCAAAGACCTGATGGAGGTAGGGCTGGGAATGTAAGAACTGAAATAAAGTTAGTGGTCAGGAGAACTGGAAACAGGCTGGGGCAACGTGATGAATTTGCACAGTTCAGCATAGACCATGGTGGCTTTTATGCTCTATGGAAACCCCTTTAAATAGGGAGCAAGTACAATGGAGAAGTGGTACCTTAGAGAAACCATTATCAATCAACTGAACATAGAAATTAAGACTGTGTGCTCCTTGAAGGCAGAAACTGACTTATTTATTGTTGGAATTGCAGAATCTATCTCCTAACCTAAAATATAGCAAAAGCTCTGGAAATGCTTGTATAATGGCAATAAAAACACTCAAAGGACAAAGTTTTATAATTTTGAGGACTGAAAAAATGCAGATGCCAGATTTACCAAAGTTGCTTTACGTTTTCATGAGAATATGTCCTTCCATTTAATTGTAAAAATAAATGTTAGTAGATGTAGTCAGATTGGATTGTAGGGTCATAAAAGAGACAGATCAGCACAAGGAGTGGTCTTATAGGGAAGTTAGGATAGGATTTGATTTATTCTGAGAGGATCCATCTCCACAAAAACAGAATTGAATTCAGAGGCTTACTGGGAGGTGATAATACTGTTAGTGAGATCACATTTCTTTTCCGTGGCTCAAGACACAAAAGTTAATTACAACTTTCCATTATAGTCTTCCTTATGTTCCTGCTAGAGACTGAACAGATCTTTCCCCATTAGTAATTTCTCCTGAAATTCCCTTGTTTTCCTAATTCTGTTAAGACAGAATCACACAATTCCATCTGGTCCTGCATCTGCCTGTCCCCATCTGTGTGTCCCTGAAGTGGGAATAATCTTGCTCTCTGAAGAGCTTGCTATGGCTGGTGCTGTGGCACAGGAGACCTCACCTTGGACTGTGCAGCTTCGTGGGTCTGCTGTCAGTTTGGATTATCTTAAGTGCTTGTTTCCCATGGAATGGAGGTGGAAGGGTGGCTGCTTGTCTATTCTGACAATGTGTCTAAAAGACAGAACTGCAGGGAAAGGAAGGCTGAAAAGTAAATTTACCCGCATCCTAATATCCTTCCTCAACACACACCTACTTCTTTACTGTTGGTAATTATGGGTGGGATTATATTGGTTATAGGCTTCCCAGGTGGCTCAGGGATAAAGAATCTGCCTGCCAGTGCAGGAGCTGCAGGAGACACAGGTTTAGTCTCTGGGTGGGAAGATCCCCTGGAGGAAGAAATGGCAATCCACTCCAATATTCCTGCTGGGGTAATCCTGTGGACAGAGGAGACTGGTGGGCTATAGTTCGGTTCATGGGGTCACAAAGAGTTGGATACAACTGAGCAACTGAGTACACAGATACTGGTTGTGCTTTTAAGTTGATTTAGTAGAGGTTTCTAAGCAAAGACTTCTTGAGGACACTTTTTAGGACATTCTTGTTTTCAAAGGTGACTTTACATGACAGGTAAGGAACATGCTGACTATGTAGCCCTTTATCTTGAACCAACTCTTTTTAGTCCATCTCAGTTCAGTTCAGTTCAGTTCAGTTGCTCAGTTGTGTCCGACTCTCTGCGACCCCATGAATCACAGCATGCCAGGCCTCCCTGTCCATCACCATCTCCCGGGGTTCACTCAAACTCACATCCATTGAGTCAATGATGCCATCCAGCCATTTCATCCTCTGTCGTCCCTCCTTCTCCTCCTGCCCCCAATCCCTCCCAGCATCAGAGTCTTTTCCAATGAGTCAACTCTTCGCATGAGGTGGCCAAAGTACTGGAGTTGCAGCTTCAGCATCATTCCTTCCAAAGAAATCCCAGGGCTGATCTCCTTCAGAATGGACTGGTTGGACCTCCTTGCAGTCCGAGGGACTCTCAAGAGTCTTCTCCAACACCACAGTTCAAAAGCATCAACCCTTCAGTGCTCAGCTTTCTTCACAATCCAACTCTCACATCCATACATGACCACTGGAAAAGCCATAGCCTTGACTAGATGGACCTTAGTCTACAAAGTAATATCTCTGCTTTTCAATATACTGTCTAGGTTGGTCATAACTTTTCTTCCAAGGAGTAAGCATCTTTTAATTTCATGGCTGCAGTCATCATCTGCAGTGATTTTGGAGCCCCCAAAATAAAGTCTGACACTGTTTCCACTGTTTCCCCATCTATTTCCCATGAAGTGATGGGACCGGATGCCATGATCTTTGTTTTCTCAATGTTGAGCTTTAAGCCAACTTTTTCATTCTCCTCTTTCACTTTCATCAAGAGGCTCTTTACTTCTTCCTCTTCACTTTCTGCCATGAGGGTGGTGTCATCTGCACGGACTCAATTTATTTTAAAACACAAAATGTGAGGTTATATTCTAAATTGCAAAGAGAAATGTAGCCCATTATTTCAATGTGATTTCACAGAATGGTATACTCTGCACAAGATGGGCTCTGGTCACCAGCATGTTCTTGCCCTGCCAAGACTGCTGTGACATCACCTGTTTTCTGAATGACTCTTCCTATTGGGATGCAGTTCATGGCTCACAAGATAGAAGTAGCTGAATCTTCAGGCCTAAGTCTCCATTTTCTTCACGTCATTCAAAACAAACAAGTCATTACAAATATTGGGATTCCATGGGTTGACCGTTTCTCTATCTACTTTCCTTATGAAGATTACTTCATAAAGAATGAAGAGTCGGGGAGGGGAAAAAGATGGCGGAGGAATAGGACGGGGAGACCACTTTCTCCTTCACTACTTCACCAAAAGAACATTTCAACGCTGAGTAAATTCCATAAAACAACTTCTGAATGCTGGCAGAGGACATCAGGCATCCAGAAAAGCAGATCATTGGCTTCAAAAACAGGTAGGAATAAATATAAAAGACGAAAAAGAGACAAAGGAGGTAGGGATGGAGCCCTGTCCTGGGAAGGGAATCCCGTCCTGGGAAGGGAATCCCATCCCGGGAAGAGACTCTTAGAAAGAGAGGTTTCCAAACACCAGGAAACATTCTCGCAGCAGAGTCTGTGGTGAGCCTTGGAAGCACAGAGGGCAACATAACAGGAAGGAAAAATAAATAAATAATTAAAACCAACAGATTAAGAGCCCGACAGTAAATCCCCAGCAGATAAGCAGGGCAAACGCCTTCATCCAACACTAGCAAGTGGGGGTTGGGCAGGGAGGAGCGGGACTCATGAGCGGCGGTGCTTTCTAAGAATCGGGCCGCGGGAGACGCAGGCTGCAGGGCTTTTCTCGAGAATCAGGTGGTAACACGGCCAGAATCGAGTCCGCGAGTGGCCAGAACGAACTAACTTGGACTAGCAAACCAGACTGTGGGATAACTACCACGTGAAACGCTTGAACATAAGACACCGACAGGCCCGTGCACAGGCTGCAGACCATCCCCCTCTGGTGACAGGCAGCCACAGCCTTAAGTGCTGGAAGGGGGCAATCGCAGCTCAAGAGACATTACCTACCAAATTGCAAGCGGGTTTCTTTGCTAACTAAGACTTCTGGTGGGCTCTGGACAGTCATCATCTGCCTGAGAAGGAGCCCCAGTGGTACGCCCAGAAAAATTGAGCAGCCTGGAAAGGCCAGAAATCACAGCAATTGCGCTTTGCCAAACTCCCTAGCTACGCGGACCTGGGAAGGGCACAAAGTGCAGGCCCAACCAAATCTGTGCCTTGGAGGGCTTCCTGAGCACTGAACCTGAGTGGCTTAGACCGGGGAGGTGCATGAAGCCTAGGGCAGGCCCCAGACAGTTATCCGGCGGAGCAACATAGTGTGCGCCGTCAGCAGGGGCAAGCCCAGCGTAGAGTCCATCACCGCCTTCCCTGTGTCAAGACGGAAATCAGACATGGAAGAGACCACCAAAAGAGGAAGTCAAACAGAGGGAACTGTTTTGGTAGCGACCCCACACAGCTCACAATGCCAGAGAAAGGGCCAGATATACCTTTAATACTTTTATGATCAATTTTTTGGGGGAGGTTGATGTGGAAGCATGATTTTTCTTTCTTTCTTTTTTTTTTTCTCTTTTAAAGAATTCTTTTAAAAATTTTTTTGAAAAAGTTTTTTTCTTCTTTTTGTCTTCTTTTTAAACTTTCTTAAATTTTTAAGTTCTCTATATCTCTATTATTTTTATAACCTATTATTACTTTTCAAAAAAAACCCCCTATTTTTAAAGCAAATGCCGTATATAGTCTTTTTGTGGTGGAGGTGGTTGTCTCTTAATAATTCTGGTGGCTTTTTTTCTTTTCTCCTTCTTCTTCTTTCCATTAATATTTTATTTTGAAAATTCAATCTCTACTCCAGATTTTTAATCTTTGCATTTTGGTATTTGTTGCCAATTTTGTACATTTAAAAACCTAATCTTCAGTACTCAATTTTACAAGAGAGCGAGATTACTGGCTTGAACACTCTGTCCTCCTTTGGGCTCTCTTTTTCTCCACCAGGTGGCCTCTGTCTCCTCCCTCCCCTCCTCTTCTCTACCCAACTTTATGAATCTCTGTGTGTCACAGAAGGTGGAGAACACTCAGGGAACTGGTTACTTGCCGGATCTGTATCCCTCCTTTTCATCTCCCTCTTATATCCCCCTGTCCCCCTCTGTCTACTTCCTCCTTCTCTACCTCCTCCCTCTCCTATTCCCTGTATAACTCTGTGACCACCTCTGAGAGGTCCAGACTGTGGAACACACACAAGAAAGTGGTTATGGGCTAGCTTGCTCTCTCCTCTTTTGATTCCACCTCATCCCATTCCAGTCACCTCTAACTACCCCCTCCCTCTTTTCTCCTCCAAGTAACTCAGTGATCTTCTAGAGGTGACCCTCAAGGTGGAGAAACCTATCATCTTTAACCTAGATGTTTTAATATCAGCACTGTATAGATGGAGAAGTCATGAGGATATTGTAAAAATAAATCTGAAAACCAGAATCAGGAGGCTTAAGTCCAAATCCTGAGATCATCAGAGAATTCCTGAATAAAGGGAACATTATCCAATGGGAGCTCATGAAACACCTTCATACCTACACTGAAATCGAGCACCACCCAAGGGCCAACAAGTTCCAGAGCAAGACATACCACGCAAATTCTCCAGCAACACAAGAACACACCCCTAAGCTTCAATGCACAGGCAGCTCAAAATACTCCAAAACCATTGACGTCTCATAATCCATTACTAGACACTTCACAGCACTCCAGAGAGAAGAAATCCAGCTCCACCCACCAGAACTCCAACACAAGCCTCCCTAATCAAGAAACCTTGACAAGCCACTGATACAACCCCACACACAGTGAGGAAGCTCAATAATAAAGAGAACTCCACAAATTCCCAGAATATAGAAAGGCCACCCCAAATGCAGCAATATAATCAAGATGAAGAGACAGAGGAATACCCAGCAGGTAAAGGAACAGGAGAAATGCCCACCAAACCAAACAAAAGAAGAAGAGATAGGGACTCTACCTGAGAAAGAATTCCAAATATTGATAGTGAAAATGATCCAAAATCTTGAAATCAAAATGGAATCACAGATAAATAGCCTGGAGTCAAGGACTGAGAAGATGCAAGAAAGGTTTAACAAGGACCTAGAAGAAAAAAAAAAGAGTCAACATTTAGTGAATAATGCAATAAATGAGATCAGAAACACTCTGGAGGCTACAAATAGTAGAATATCGGAGGCAGAAGATAGGATTAGTGAAATAGAAGATAGAATGGTAGAAATAAATGAATCAGCAAGGAAAAAGAAAAATGAATTAAAAGAAATGGGGACAACCTCAGAGACCTACAGGACAATATGAAACGTTCCAACATTCAAATTATAGGAGTCCCAGAAGAAGAAGACAAAAAGAAAGACCATGAGAAAATACTTGAGGAGATAATAGTTGAAAACTTCTCTAAAATGGGGAAGGAAATAATCACCCAAGTCCAAGAAACCCAGACAGTGCCAAACAGGATAAACCCAAGGTGAAACACCCCAAGACATATATTAATCAAATTAACAAAGACCAAACACAAAGAGCAAATATTAAAAGCAGCAAGGAAAAACAACAAATAACACACAAGGGGATCCTCATAAGAATAACTACAGATCTTTCAATAGAAACTCTTCAGGCCAGGAGGGAATGGCAAGACATACTTAAAGTGATGAAAGATAATAACCTTCAGCCAAGACTACTGTACCCAGCAAGGATCTCATTCAAATATGAAGGATAAATCAAAAGCTTTACAGACAAGCAAAAGCTGAGAGAATTCAGCACCACCAAACCAGCTCTCCAACAAATGCTAAAGGATAGACTTTAGACAGGAAATACAAAAAGGGCGTATAAACCCAAACTCAAAACAATAAAGTAAATGGCAACAGAAGCATACTTATCAATAATTACCTTAAATGTAAATGGGTTGAATGCCCCAACCAAAAGGCAAAGACTGGCTGAATGGATAAAAAAACAAGATCCCTATATATGCTGCCTACAAGAGACCCACCTCAAAACAACGAACACATGTAGACTGAAGGTGAAGGGCTGGAAAAAGATATTCCATGCAAATAGAGACCAAAAGAAAGCAGGAGTAGTAATACTCATATCCGATAAAATAGACTTTAAAACAAAGGCTGTGAAATGAGACAAAGAGGGCCACTACATAATGATTAAAGGATCAATCCAAGAAGAAGATATAACAATTATAAATATATATGCACCCAACATAGGAGCACTGCAATATATAAGATAAATGCTAACAAGCATGAAAGGGGAAATCAATAATAACACAATAATAGTGGGAGACTTTAATTCCCCACCCCACACCTATGGACAGGTCAACTGAACAGAAAATTAACAAAGAAACACAAAATTTAAATGATACAATAGACCAGTTAGACCTAATTGATATCTATAGGACATTTCACCCCCAAACAATGAATTTCACCTTTTTCTCAAGTGCACATGGAACCTTTTCCAGGATAGATCACATCCTGGGCCATAAATCTAACCTTGATAAATTCAAAAATCTAAATTCCAAGCATCTTCTCTGACCATAATGCACTAAGGTTAGATCTCAACTACAGGAGAAAAACTATTAAATATTCCAACATTTGGAGGCTGAACAACACCCTTCTGAATAATCAATAAATCACAGAAGAAATCAAAAAGAAATCAAAATATGCATCGAAACGAATGAAAATGAAAACACAATTACACAGAACCTTTGGGACACTATAAAAGCAGTCCTAAGAGGAAAGTTCATAGCAATACAGGCATACCTCAAGAAACAAGAAAAAGTCATATAGATAGCCTAACTCTACACCTAAAGCAACTAGAAAAGGAAGAAATAGAGAACCCCAGAGTTAGCAGAAGGAAAGAAATCTTAAGGGCAGAAATAAATGCAAAAGAAACAAAAGAGACCATAGCAAAAATCAACAAAGCAAAAAGCTGGTTCTTTGAAAGGATAAATAAAATTGACAAACCATTAGCCAGACTCATCAAGAACCAAAGAGAAAAAAATCAAATCAACAAAATTAGAAATGAAAATGGAGAGATCACGACAGACAACTCAGAAATACAAAGAATCATAAGAGACTACTATCAGCAATTATATGCCAATAAAATGGACAACTTGGAAGAAATGGACAAATTCTTAGAAAAATACAACTTTCCAAAACTGAACCAGGAAGAAATAGAAAATCTTAACAGACCCATCTGAAGCATGGAAATTGAAACTGTAATCAGAAATCTTCCAGCAAACAAAAGCCCAGGTCCAGATGGCTTCACAGCTGAATTCTACCAAAAATTTCGAGAAGAGCTAACACCTATCCTACTGAAACTCTTCCAGAAAATTGCAGAGGAAGGTAAACTTCCAAACTCATTCTATGAGGCCACCATCACCCTAATACCAAAACCTAACAAAGACACCACAAAAAAGAAAACTACAGGCCAATATCACTGATGAACATAGATGCAAAAATTCTTAACAAAATTCTACAATCAGAATCCAACAACACATTAAAAAGATCATACACCATGACCAAGTGGGCTTTATCCCAGGGATGCAAGGATTCTTCAATATCCACAAATCAATCAATGTAATTCACCACATTAACAAATTGAAAAATAAAAGTCATATGATTATTTCAATAGATGCAGAGAAGGCCTTTGATAAAATTCAACATCCATTTATGATAAAAACTCTGCAGAAAGCAGGAATAGAAGGAACGTACATCAACATAATAAAAGCTATATATGACAAACCCATAGCAAACATTATCCTCAATGGTGAAAAGTTGAAAGCTTTTCCCCTAAAGTCAGGAACAAGACAAGGGTGCCCACTTTCACCACTACTATTCAATATAGTTCTGGAAGTTTTGGCCACAGCAATCAGAGCAGAAAAAGAAATAAAAGTAATCCAAATTGGAAAAGAAGAAATAAAACTCTCACTGTTTGCAGAGGACATGATCCTCTACATAGAAAACCCTAAAAACTCCACCAGAAAACTACTAGAGCTAATCAATGAATATAGTAAAGTTGCAAGATATAAAATCAACACTCAGAAATCCCTTGCATTCCTATACACTAATAATGAGAAAGTAGAAAAAGAAGTTAAGGAAACAATCCCATTCACCATTGCAACGAAAAGAATAAAATACTTAGGAATATTCCTACCTAAAGAAATTAGAGACCTATATATCAAAAACTATAAAACACTGATGAAAGAAATCAAAGAGGACACTAATAGATGGAGAAATATACCATGTTCATGGATTGGAAGAGTCAATATAGTGAAAATGAGTATACTACCCAAAGCAATCTACAGATTCAATGCAATCCCTATCAAGCTACCAACAGTATTTTTCACAGAACTAGAACAAACTATCTTAAGATTTGTATGGAAATACAAAAACTCGAATAGCAAAAGCAATCTTGAGAAAGAAGAATGGAACTGGAGGAATCAACTTGCCTGACTTCAGGCTCTACTACAAAGCCACAGTCATTAAGACAGTATGGTACTGGCACAAAGACAGAAATATAGGTCAATGGAACAAAATAGAAAGCCCTGAGATAAATCCACACACCTATGGACACCTTATCTTTGACAAAGGAGGCAAGAACATACAATGGAGTAAAGACAGTCTCTTTAACAGGTAGTGCTGGGGAAAATGGTCAACCACTTGTAAAAGAATGAAACTAGATCACTTTCTAACATCACACACAAAAATAAACACAAAATGGATTAAAGATCTAAACGTAAGACCAGAAACAATAAAACTCCTAGAAGAGAATATAGGCAAAACACTCCGACATAAATCACAGCAGGATCCTCTATGATCTACCTCCCAGTATACTGGGAATAAAAGCAAAAATAAACAAATGGGATCTAATTAAAATTAAAAGCTTCTGCACAACAAAGGAAACTATAAGTAAGGTGAAAAGACAGCCTTCTGAATGGGAGAAAACAATAGCAAATGAAGCAACTGACAAACAACTAATCTCAAAGATATACAAGCAACTTATGCAGCTCAACTCCAGAAAAATAAACGATCCAATCAAAAAATGGGCCAAAGAACTAAATAGGCATTTCTCCAAAGAAGACATATGGATGGCTAACAAACACATGAAAAGATGCTCAACATCACTCATTATCAGAGAAATGCAAATCAAGACCACAGTGAGGTACCATTTCACACCAGTCAGAATGGCTGTGATCCACAAATGCTGGAGAGGATGTGGAGAAAAGGGAACCCTCTTACACTGCTGGTGGGAATGCAAACTAGTACAGCCACTATGGAAAACAGTGTGGAGATTCCTTAAAAAACTGGAAATAGAACTGCCTTATGACTCAGCAATCCCACTGCTGGGCATACACACCGAGGAAACCAGAATTGAAAGAGACACATGTACCCCAATGTTCATTGCAGCACTGTTTATAATTGCCAGGACATGGAAGCAACCTAGATGTCCATCAGCAGATGAATGGGTAAGAAAGCTGTGGTACATATACAGAATGGAGTACTACTCAGCCCTTAAAAAGAATAAATTTGACTCAGTTTTAATGAGATGGATGAAACTGGAGCCGATTATACAGAGTGAAGTAAGCCAGAAAGAAAAACACCAATACAGTATACTGACACATGTATATGGAATTTAGAAAGATAGTAACGATGACCCTGTATGTGAGACAACAAAAGAGACACAGAGGTATAGAACGGACTTTTGGCCTCTGAGGGAGAGGGAGTGGGTGGGATGATTTGGGAGAATGGCATTGAAACATGTATACTATCATATAAAAACGAAGCGCCAGTCTATATTCCATACAGGATACAAGATGCTTGGTGCTGGTGTACGGGATGATCCGGGGAGATGGTGTAGGGTGGGAAGTGGGAGGGGGCTTCGGCATTGGGAGATCGTGTACACATGTGACTGATTCATGTCAATGTGGCAAAACCAATACAGTATTGTAAAGTAGAATAAAGTATTAAAAGAAAAAAAAAAGAAAAGCCCCATGGCTGGGAAAGTTTGAATGCAGGAGGAGAAAGGGAAGCCAGAGGATGAGATGGTTGGATGGCATCACTGACTCAATGGCCGTGAGTTTGAGTAAGCTCCAGGAGTTGGTGATGGACAAGGATACCTGGTGTGCTATAGTCCATGGGGTCGCACAGAGTTGGACACAACTGAGTGACTGAATTTACTAACTGAATTGAGCCTGTATATGGAATACTTTGAAACTACTGTTCCATGGAGACACCAAAATATCACTGCTTTAAAATTAAATTATCTTTAATAAATGTCACCATTTTTACCAAATTTAAAAAAATAAAAGAATGAAGAATCGAGGAAATGATAAGATTTTTTTAAAAAAACTTTCTATTTTTTTGCTTTTTAATTGTTCATTCAAAGTGAAAAATACATATTATCAAGAGAGTTCTATTTAGTAATTTACTATAATGAAATTCTAAGGCATATATATTATCCTTTCTCTACTTGCTTTTATCTCACAATCAAGAATTTTATTTTCTATTGCTTTCATTTAGTGGGCCAGTATTGACTTCTCTCTTCTCTTACCTCCTCATTTCTTCTGAGTTCTCCAAAATCTGGTCTGACATGCCTTTTGGTGTACCCTCCGAAATCAGACCTGAATCTGATTCAAAAGTCAGGAAGGATGTTACATGTCTGCCTTCAAGAAGGTGGGGTCATGTTTTCATTTCTAGACTGTTCAGTATTTATAGTGTAGATTACTATAGATGGCACCTTGAAGAACCTGAAATGGTCCCAGTGGCTCTCATTCCCTGCCTAGAGAGATTTGGGGTCCCCTCCCCCAGAAGGATAGGTTTTATTTGTCTTGTGCAATTTCTGGGAACAGAAACTTTAGATAGAATGTATTCCCCTCCCTCTTACTTTCCTGACTGTTATAAACTAAGAGTTATATAATTTAAAGCAGCATCCTGAAAATAGGTACACAAATTTGGTAGGCAATATAGTTAATATTTCCTGAACATTTTTTATGAACCAAGAACCAAGGATTAACTAGTTTCTCCTTTACAGCAAACTTATGTATAGATACTTATACTATTCTTAGAGATGGACTAATTAAAGTTCAGGAAAGTGATTTTGCCTACAGGCAATAGATTATGGGTGACAAGACAGGGGTTCCAATGCAGTTTGACTCCATGAGCCAAACTCTTAATCACTGTGATATATAATTAACTTGAACAGTGGCCCAGGACCAATTTCCATAGTGCCTTATTTAACTAGCCATTTAAATCATGAGAAATCACTTAACCTGGCTGTTTCTCAGATTCTTCATTTATTGTAAGAGGATTTGTCAAAGCGGTGATTTTTTTTAGTCTCTTTCTGTTTCATAATTTTATGAGAGATTGGAGATTACATTCCTTCTAGAAAATTTCTGAAACACTCAGTATCACTTAACTGCTGGTTATGTTTTAAAATCAGAATGTAGTTTATGTATGTTTTAGAATCAGAATGTAGTTTATGTATGTTTTAGAATCAGAATGTAGTTTAAGCCTGGTCAAATCCACTTCCAAACATGTTACTCTTGTGATTTCCTTTTTTCTGTTTAACTATTTCACAAAACATTTATGTAAAAGTAGGAAAATCGACCACAATATGTAGCACCTGTGTATATGTGAAAAGTATGACAGTAAAAGATTGTATATGAGAGTTGGGTGTGTAAAACAGTACTTAAGAGAGAGTGATAAGTGTGTGAGAGTGGGTGTGAGACTTTGTGAAAATATGTTTGTAGAATGTGAGAGTGTAAGAGGAAGAGGGTTCATGCAGAGAAAGGGTATATAAGAAAGAGTGCAAAAGGGAGAAAGTATAGGTGAGTGTTCAACAAAGAGTATGTGTGAGAGATAAAGTGTGGATACACCAGAGAATATGGAAGGGGAGAGAGAGAGAGAGAGAAGCAGAGAGAGGGAATGTGGAAGGAAGGGTTTGATGTATTGTGAACCTGGGAGGGTGAGAAAAAGATTGAGAACAAGTGTGAATGCTGCTGCTGCTGCTGCTGCTAGGTCGCTTCAGTCGTGTCCGACTCTGTGTGACCCCATAGTTGGCAGCCCATCAGGCTCCCCTGTCCCAGAGATTCTCCAGGCAAGAACACTGGAGTGGGTTGCCATTTCCTTCTCCAATGCATGAAAGTGAAAAGTGAAGGTGAAGTCGCTCAGTAGTGTCCGACTCCTAGCGACCCCATGGACTGCAGCCCACCAGGCTCCTCTGTCCATGGGATTTTCCAGGCAACAGTACTGGAGTAGGGGGTGCCATTGCCTTCTCCAAGTGTGAATGTAAGAGTACATAAATGTGAATGAATCTTTGTGTGAATGTGTATGTGTATGTATGTTCACTAATTAGGCATATGCATTTTCCTGTGTTAAGGCCATTCCTATGCCTTGCACAGCATGCTATTACACACCATAGCTGATTCATTGCTCTGACTGACGTCAAATAGTTCACCACTCACTGTAAAGGATGTCCAGAAAGTGAATATCTAACACAGAAAAAGCAATTGACATGAGTAGCTGAGATGAATCATAATTGCACCCTGGAGTTGGAGAGTAGAGTTGCCCTGAGCCAAAGATGTCTTGTAGAGGGAGGGCATGGCTTTTGGGTTGGCAGTGAATAGAATGTGCTACAATATTCATGACACCTTTTGGGAAAGATAAGCAAGAAAGTACGAAGATGTGTGGAATGAATTTTAGTTCTTACCATATATCTTTCTGCATGGTATGAATCTTTTATAAGAGCATGACATATTTTTATATTTAATAAATATAAGAAAAACAGAGGAGGGTCTATCTAAAAGGCTCTTTTAAGTTATTTATTGAGTGATGTAATGTCTTTAACTTCTCTGAGGTTTATAGACCTTCAATAATATTTCAATAATAGCTGCCACATACAATTATGCTTCATATAGAATTGTTCTGGGTGGGAATCAATGGGTAATAATTACTTTCCACATTTGGACTGATGTCCACATGGAAATAAAGTAAATACTTTAAGACTCAGAGAATAGAAATTCAGTTAAGAAAGGAAATCCAGGGGTAATCATCAGTATCCAAGTACCTAGGAATTTGTGGTTGTATTAAACTTGCAACAATTTGAACTAATATTAAGTACATCTCAAAGGAGTATGATGAACTTGAGTGGCTGCATCTATGGTACAAATGGTGGAATAAAAGCCCAGAATTTCCAAATATGTTCTCACCTCTGTCATTGTTTCAGTTCCAAGTACACAGAAGAGCAGCAGATCTCCACTTATTTGTCCTAAACTAACCCAACTTTTGCGACTTCCCAGGTGGTGCGGTGGTAAAGAATCCACCTGCCAATGCAGGAGACATAAGTTTGATCCCCAGGTCAGGAAGATCCTCTGGAGGAGGAACTGGCAACCCACACCAGTATTCTTGTCTGGAAAATTCCATGGACAGAGGAGCCTGGCAGGCTACAGACCATGGGATTGCAAAGAGTCGGACACAACTGAGCAACTGAGCACACAACCCAACTTTAAAAATAAGACCCAGATCAAATTCTAGTGAGCAAAGAACATTTTGTTTTGATAAAAACCATCCATCCCTTTTATATCTCCAGCAGACTTTTCTGGTGCCTATTATTTTATGATGCAGTGCTTTTAGGGCCTATGAAGTTAGTGGGGAAGAATATGTCCCCCTGTATTGGAACAGTGTGTGTGTGTGTGTGTGCTCAGTTGCTCAGTCGTGTCTAGCTCTTTTTGACTGTATGGACTGTAGCCTGTCAGGCTCCTCTGTCCATGGAATTTTCTAGGAAAGAACACTGGCGTGGGTTGCCATTTCCTTCTCTAAGGGATCTTCCTGGCCCTGGGGTTGAACCTGCATCTCCTGCATTTCCTGCATTGGCAGATGGCTTCTTCACCACTGAGCCACCCAAGAAGCCCCACTGCGACACAAACAACTACAGAGGCGAATATTCTAGGGGCTGACCAGGATACATGCCAAAATACATTCCTATGATCATTCAGACAATGAGAATTTCCCAACAAGTTGGGAAAAATCAGAGACTGCTTTATCAGAAAGATGCTCATGTATTTATTTGAGTTCACATGTCTCATTTTCCTAACTTTAGAATACAACACACAAACCCATGAGAAAGAGACCCTCACTCATTCAATACGTAGTCACAAGGAAAAGCTGCATAAAACACTTACATTTAAAAATTATATAATTAATTAAAAATGGAGTTAATGACAGTGAACTGTGTGCAGTTAGCAGTAGAAAGATTACTTACCACTGTGATCCTCACCTGTCAGGATTCTTGTCAGCTGCTGCTGTGCACTTTAGGCTCTTTGGACTCTGAGGGAAAGGAAAAGGGTGGGATGGTTTGGGAGAATGGCAATGAAACATGTATATTTTCCTGTAAGAAACGAAGCGCCAATCTATGTTCAATGTAGGATGCAGGATGCATGGGGCTGATGCACAGGATGATTCAAGTAGAGGATGTGGGGTGGGAGGTGGGAAGGGGGCTTCGGCATTGGGAGATTGTGTTCACCTATGGCTGATTCGTGTCAATGTATGGCAAAACAAATACAGTATTGTAATTTAAAATAAATAAATAAATAAATTTTAAAAAAAAAGAAAAAAAAAAGAACAGAAGGATCATGTGTGACTCATCCTCTCCAGGGAAGACACAGGTAAATTAGGTCTCTTAATGAGTTCCTTTCTAAAAGGGCATTGGTCGAGGGGGCTATTGCTGGCATTTAAGGGGTTCAAGTGAATAACCTCAGATATGCAGATGACACCACCCTTATGACAGAAAGTGAAGAGGAGCTAAAAAGTCTCTTGATGAAAGTGAAAGAGGAGAGTGAAAAAGTTGGTTTAAAGCTCAACATTGAGAAAACGAAGATCATGGCATCCGGTCCCATCACTTCATAGGAAATAGATGGGAAAACAGTGGAAACAGTGTCAGACTTTATTTTTGGGGGCTCCAAAATCACTGCAGATGGTGACTGCAGCCATGAAATTAGAAGACGCTTACTCCTTGGAAGGAAAGTTATGACCAACCTAGATAGCATATTCAAAAGCAGAGACATTACTTTGCCAACTAAGGTTCGTCTAGTCAAGGCTATGGTTTTTCCTGTGGTCATGTATGGATGTGAGATTTGGACTGTGAAGAAGGATGAGCGCCAAAGAATTGATGCTTTTGAACTGTGGTGTTGGAGAAGACTCTTGAGAGTCCCTCGGACTGCAAGGAGATCCAACCAGTCCATTCTGAGGGAGATCAGCTCTGGGATTTCTTTGGAAGGAATGATGCTAAAGCTGAAACTCCAGTACTTTGGCCACCTCATGCGAAGAGCTGACTCATTGGAAAAGACTCTGATGCTGGGAGGGATTGGGGGCAGGAGGAGAAGGGGATGACAGAGGAGGAGATGGCTGGAAGGCATCATGGACTCGATGGACATGAGTCTGAGTAAACTCTGAGAGATGGTAATGAACAGGGAGGCCTGGCGTGCTGCGATTCATGGGGTCGCATAGAGTCAGACACGACTGAGCGACTGAATTGAACTGAAGTATTGCTGCAGTCTTGTGTGGGAACGACAGATACTGAACAAGAGGTGATTGTGTTGAAGGTGGGGTGGTAGAATCAAAGACAAACGTGTCTGGCTGATGTAGGCCAGGAGAAGAAATGATATTCCCATGAGAAGGTCATGCAGTACTGTGCTGCTGCTGCTAAGTCGCTTCAGTCGTGTCCGACCCTGTGCGACCCCAGAGATGGCAGCCCACCAGGCTCCCCCCGTCCCTGGGATTCTCCAGGCAAGAACACTGGAGTGGGTTGCCATTTCCTTCTCCCATGCATGAAAGTGAAATGTGAAAGTGAAGTCGCTCAGTTGTGTCCGACTCCTAGCAACCCAATGGACTGCAGCCTACCAGGCTCCTCCGCCCAGGACTGAGCAGAGGGAAAGCAACTTTCTTCCTTTTTCTGTTGGGTTTTGTTTGCTTACTTGCTTTATCAAATAACAATACTACCCTTATCTGCACATTTAGTATTTTTCCAAAGAAAATGTGTAATAGTTCAGGCACATCACTGGTGAAATAGCTCACGTAACAGCTGTAGTTAACCTAGAAGTAACATGGGGAAATGTATTCTGCAAACCACGTACAGAGACAAATGTAATAAATGTACTTTTAAATATAGCTACTTGTAAAATACATGATAATTATGAATAATATATGCTCACACATGGTCCATTTTTATTTTAAACTTATGTAGTGATTTTATGTCTGTAAAAGCTTTAAATATACCACATATATTTTGCTTTAGTTCAAGATACGTCTATTTCAGGAACAGTTTAGAGTATGGACACTTCTGGAAGTATTACATCTTTAGCTGTACCTTCTTCATTTGGTTAGTTGATTAAATATATGTGTACTTAGTCACTCGTGTCCGACTCTTTGTGACCCTGTGGACTGTAGCCTGCCAGGTTCCCCTGTCCTTAGGATTCTCCAGGCAAGAATACTGGACTGGGTTGCCATGCCCTTCTCCAGGGGATCTTCCCAACCCAGAGATCGAACCCAGGTCTCCCACAATGCAGGCAGATTCTTGACCATCTGAGTCACCAAGGAAGCTGTCCTACCGCTGCTGCTAAGTCGCTTTAGTCGTGTCGGACTCTGCGAGACCCCATAGACTGCAGCCCACAGGCTCCTCCGTCCCTGGGATTGTCCAGGCAAGAATACTGGAGTGGGTTGCCGTTTCCTTCTCCCAGGGATGCTATAATCAAGTACAAATAACTTTATTTAACTAATTATATAAAAAAATTAATTGAGTAATAAAATATTTAACTTTATTAACTTAGGATGTATTATCCTTAGATGTATGGGTAGACTAACATATTTTTTCATTATACACTAACTCCCCTATATAGTGCACACTACATGTTAAGGGCTCAATTAGATAGGCGAAAGAATGTGTAGGTGAATAAGTAAAAGCTTGCATATACAAATTAAGAAATAGTTATATCTAGTTATTCCTTAAAAGAATTTGAACTGAGAATTTGAGTTCAGTTGGTGCACTGGAATATCCCCAAGAGAATCTAGGAAGGAGCTAGGGGAAGAAGCCAAGCAAAGGTTTGCTTTCCAGTAAAGTCCTGGTCTCAGCCTAATGCCCCTGAGGCCCTGAAGTACACATTGCACATCACAGAGTTGCCTTTCCAGGGAAAATAATTAGCTGTTTATACTCAGCATAAGTTGTGAAGGACAACACACTCCTGGGTACCTCCGGCTCTCATCTGTAGGTTGCTCCAAAGTCTAAGGGCAATCCTAAGATTTCCATAACGAGCAGTTAGCAGCAAAGTATGTAGAGGCCGGGAGCTTGACGCCCAGTTCTGGTATGAGGGATTGATAGAACCTAAGTGAAACGCCAACAGGATTTACTACAGCTCGCAATCAGTGCAGCCAAGATTTTATTTTATTTTATTTTATTTTATTAGTCTCATGTTTGCCTTTATTTATTTATTTATTTTTAAATTTTTATTTTTACTTTATTTTGCTTTACAATACTGTATTGGTTTTGCCATACATTGACATGAATCCACCACGGGTGTACATGAGTTCCCAATCTTGACCCCCCGCCTCCCACCTCCCACCCCACATCATCTCTCTGAATCAGCCCCATGCACCAGCCCCAAGTATCCTGTATCCTGTATCGAACATAGACTGGTGATTCATTTCTTACATGATAGTATACATGTTTCAATGCCATTCTCCCAAATCATCCCCCCCTCTCCCTCTCCCACAGCCAAGATTTTAAAGTGAATTTCTAGTTAAGAGAAAGAGCTTTTCAAGTACATTACTGCAAACCATTGCTTTACTAAACGTGATCACATTATTATTTGGTTAACCAATTCCAAAAGAAAATACTACAGAATTTCATCTTCAAACACAAATGCTTTCAATATTTCTGTGATCTCTTTATCATTGCACAGCATTTTACATATATTTAATCAATATGCACAGACCATTTTATAGTCCTTGTTTTTATTTTTTAAAAATTTATTTACTTTAGTTGGAGGCTAATTACTTTACAATGTTGTAGTGGTTTTTGCCATACTGATATGAATCAGCCATAGCTGTACATGTGTTCCCCATCCTGAACCCCTCCTCTTACCTCCCTCCTCATCCCATCCCTCTGGGTCATCCCAGTGCACCAGCCCTGAGCAGCAGTCTCATGCACTGAACCTAGACTGGCGATCTGCTTCACATATGATAATACACTTGTTTCAATGCTATTCTCTCAGATCATCCCACCCTCGCCTTCTCCCACAGCGTCCAAAAGACTGTTCTATACATCTGTGTTATCATTACCAGCTTTCTAAATTTCATATATATGCGTTAGTATACTGTATTGGTGCTTTTTTTCTGGCTTACTTCACTCTGTATAATCGGCTCCAGTCTCATCCACCTCATTAGAACTGATTCAAATGTATTCTTTTTAATGGCTGAGTGATATTCCATTGTGTATATGTACCACAGCTTTCTTATCCATTAGTCTGCTGATGGACATCTAGGTTGCTTCCATGTCCTGGCTATTATAAACAGTGCTGCGATGAACATTGGGGTACACGTGTCTCTTTCAATTCTGGTTTCCTCTGGTTTCCCCAGCAGTGGGATTGCTGGGTCATAAGGCAGTTCTATTTGCAATTTTTTAAGGAATCTCCACACTGTTTTCCATAATGGCTATACTAGTTTGCATTCCCACCAACAGTGTAAGAGGGTTCCCTTTTCTCCACACCCTCTCCAGCATTTATTGCTTGCAGACTTTTGGATAGCAGCCATTCTGACTGGTGTGAAATGGTACCTCATTGTGGTTTTGATTTGCATTTCTCTGATAATAAGTGATGTTGAGCATCTTTTCATGTGTTTGTTAGCCATCTGTATGTCTTCTTTGGGGAAATGACTCTTTAATTCTTTGGCCCAGTCTTTGATTGGGTCATTTATTTTTCTGGAATTGAGCTGCAGGAGTTGCTTGTATATTTTTGAGATTAGTTGTTTGTCAGTTGCTTCATTTGCTATTATTTTCTCCCATTCTGAAGGCTGTCTTTTCACCTTGCTTACAGTTTCCTTTGTTGTGCAAAAGCTTTTAAGTTTAATTAGGTCCCATTTGTTTATTTTTGCTTTTATTTCCAATATTCTGGGAGATGGGTCACAGAGGATCCTGCTGTGATTTATGTCGGAGAGTGTCTTGCCTATTCTTTGCTTTTAACTAGCCTGCATCACAGTGGCAGTGACTTCTAGACCAGGTCTCAGCAGGTCTTCTCTGCACTGCTGGCCACCCCTGCCTCATTGGCCTGTATCTCTCCTCTGCCTTCCTGCCTGTCTACACTGTAGCCACAGTCATGATTTCTCAGCTCCTTGGAATCAACCACTCTTTCCTTCATTTGGGTCTTTACTCAGGCTAGACTGAGTTTCCCCTTCACTAAATGACTGGCTCCATCTTAGCCTTTAGATCTCAGCTCCCCTTTAAGAAGACCTCCTTGACCAATCTGCCTTGAGACAGCATCATTGAGGTCTCCTACCCCTTCTACCCCTTCATTCTGTTCCTTTGCTTTGTGGCACATACTTTTTATATTCTATGTTTTTTTTTTACTTACTGACCTATCTCTGTTTGCCCCACTACACTGTAAGCTCCAGGAGTGTAGAAACTATCTCAGTTTACCACTGTATACCTAGCACCTCACACAGTGCTGGCATAAAATAGGTTCTCAGTAAGTATTTGTTGACCAAATAAAAATTGTGACTATCCAGCAATATAACCTTTTAATAAAAACATTAGAACTTTGACCTCTAGCTGGGCATTCCTTCCTTAGGCAGCTTCACTAGGATGACACATATTTATTTAAATGATATTCATTGTTCAAAATACGTTTGAAGCATCTGTTAGAAGTATTCCTCAGAGCGTACTCTTGAATATATTTAATAATGATAAGTTATATCCTTTGAAGGGGATTTCTTCATTTTTTTGTAGAAATAGTCAATTTTCTTTAGTAGTCAAGGCTGGAGAATAAAATCAAGAACACTGTTTTTGGTTACATTAAAAGTACTGTGGATGGATTTTTTTTTTTGGGGGAGGCTCAGAAACTAGAAAAGCTAGAGGTTTTTCCAACAGGTTATTTCAGATAAGATTTCACACAACAGTGGTTGCAAATGTCTTGTTGACAAGAGATTATTCTACATCTCGGTAAAAACAAATTTCAGCTTCCTCACTTTAGAATTACAATTTCACTTAAAAACAATGAAACTGAATAATTTTTTAACATATTTTCTAATGTTTAGGTTTACTCAAATGAGTAGTCTTCTCCATAACTTTTAAAATCTAAATTCATTGGGTTGACCCTCTTCGGCTCCAGAATCACTGTAGATGGTGTCTGCAGCCATGAAATTAAAAGATGCTTGCTCCTTGGAAGGAAAGCTATGACAAACCTAGACAGCATATTAAAAAGCAGAGACATCACTTTGCTGACAAAGGTCTGTATAGTCAAAGCTATGGTTTTTCCAGTAGTCATGTATGGGTGTGAGAGATGGACCATAATGAAGGCTGAGTGCTAAAGAATTGATGCTTTTGAATTGTGATGATGGACTTTTGAGAGTCCCTTGGACAGCAAAGAGATCAAACCAATCAATCCTAAAGAAAATCAACCCTGAATATTCACTGGAAGGACTGATGCTGAAGCTGAACTTACAATATTTTGGCCACCTGATATGAAGAGTAGACTCATTGGAAAAGACCCTGATATTGGGAAAGACTGAGGAAAGGAGAAGGGGATGACAGAGAATGAGATGATTGGATGGCATCACCAACTCAATGAATCTGAGTTTGAGCAGACTCTGGGAGATACTGAAGGACAGGGAAGCCTGGCGTGCTGCAGTCCATGGGGTCGCAAAGAGCTGGACATGACTTAGGGTCAGAACAGCAACAACAAGCCTGCATAAAAGAAAAAAAAAACGAAGTGTGGAATCTCTAAAACTCTTTTTAAATGCAGTAAAACAAGGCTACATTATCCTAATTTGGAGAAAGTGTTATCTGTTCTAGTGACAAGTTGACTTAGAATATTTACTTTAAAATGCAGTTTTATTATTTTTAAGTGCCTCTAATACATTGCTGATGGGGGCAGGAAAGGGAGAAGTCAGTTATGTCTTTAAAATTAAATAAATATATTTTTGGTAATTATCTTATTCATGTTTAGCAGTTTTTACTCATAAAGTGGTTCTATAATTATCTGAAAAGAATTTTTTGGCCTTCTACTTTAATCAGGCTAATCACTTTTGAAAATTTCCTAATCAGCTGTTTTGGATGAAGCAAAGTGAAATTTTAGCAGATATTAGTTACAATTATCCAAATTCCGTAATGAATGTGGAGGGACTGAATGAATCCTTTTTAAAAAAAATTCTTTAGCCAATGAATTCATTAGGAAAAGCTCTGAAGCTTACTTATTCCCCATTCTCTCCTGTAATGCCCCTGTCCTATGAATAGCCCTGTCCCTGTACTCTACAAACCTGCCTCATCAGTCTCCTGTAAATATTTCTTGGTCAGTCTGATATCTGTGCTTCACTGGGTGCAGGATTAGGGAAGGATGGATTAGTTCTAGGCTGAGGTTTTGCCAGATGGGAGGGATGAAAGGAACATGGGACAAAAGAGTTTCAGATATTGAAAGAGAATGTTGAAATTCTGGACTGGTTCTACTTATGGTGTAGATCAATTATGAGAGTCATTGGCAAGCTTACTGGAAGAATAGTCGATTGGGTAGGTGACTGGGACATCTGAATTAGCAGTTTTATTTTCTGCTTATGACACATTTCAACAGCATATCTGTGGGAATATGGAAAGTAGTGAAGCCAATGGAGTAGAATTGAGGGTCATTAAAGATAACATGGTCAAGGAGATGAGAGGCTGGAATACTGGCTGAATTCCCCTCATACTGAACATTGGATTCAGTCAGGATAGTGGCAGCCTTGGATTGGAAGGGAGACTCTGAGTCTAGGAACCCAATTTTCCATAAATGGTTGAGAGACCTGTGAATGTTGGGCAAGAGCAATAAAGAGACGGATATATGGGGAGTGGGACAGTGTAATTGTTTGAAAGTGACACTGGAGAACTAAATAGGTGAGACCCTTTTCTAGTCTCTGTGGTACATGGTATGATTGGCATGATTGGCTTTATGTTGAGAGGCTTGTCCTCAGGGGAGATTCAGGTTTCAGGAAGCCAGACAACACTCAGTCAAGGTAGAAGATACAGAAGAGTGTGTCTATTACCATGCTGTTCCTCGTCTAAGCAATGTCTGAATGGGAAGAGATGGGCAGGAAGCTGGGCCAGGGGAGATCAAGTGCAGGGCTGTCTGTGTGTGATGAGAGCACTGTGAGTAGATAGAAGACAGGAACAATTTTATATTTAGTGATATGCCCAGGGAGGAAGGAATGAGATGGAGGGCTTGGGGGCTTAACTTGTGGACTTGGATAAAGGGGGTACTTTGTGTGTGTGTGTGTGTGTGTGTGTGTTTTAAACATACTATTTAAAAAAATAATTCATTTGGCTGCAGAGGGTCTTAACTGTGGCACATAGAATCTTTGATCTTCATTGTAGCAGGCAGGATCTTTTAGCTGTGGCAGCATGCATACTCTTAGTTATGGCACTTGGGATCTAGTTCCCTAGTCGGGGACTGCACCTCTGCCGCCTGTACTGGGAGCATGGAGTCCTAGCCACTGGACCACCAGAGAAGTCCCGGGAGGGGGCACTTTGGTCTCATTGAATCAGCTGCAGCTTGGAAAGGAGACCTGCAAAGATGGGGTTGGTTTGCCACGATGGGTGGATGGCTGCATAGAGCTATGTCCACAGATAGCAGGCTACAGGGAACCTTAAGGCATAAACAGGAGGGGCAGGCAATGGAACAGGCAGACTTCTCTTTCATCTTTTCTTTGGCTGAGTTTTCTTTTCTGGAGGCTGGAATGGGAGATAAGATCAATGCTTACTCTGCTCCAGAGGGATTCCGCCCGGCATTTGACCTACAGCTGGTGTCCTGGGCCTTCCTCTGCTGAATGCCACTAGTGGGCAATTTTCCTTCTTTAAGTTTTTCTGTGGAGGCCTACAATGAACATGTATTACTTTTAGAAGAATGGGAGAATATTTAAAACAGATAACTCATAGACAAATTCTGATGAATGGCTCCCACATGTCAGAGGTGGCCAGGTGTGGGAATATAAAGATAAATGTAAGACACAACATCTGCCTTTAGGGAGTGGGCAGTTTAGGAGAGAAAAGAGCAATATTATATTATTCTGTGACCTCAGTCCTTTCTGATTCCAGGGAGAACATCAGAGAGTAATAGTTAAAGGAGAAATTTGGGCTACAAAACAAATGAAAATCACTTTTTTAAATTGAGAGAGTAGCAGTGAAATATATACATTACCATATGTAAAATTCGATAGCCTGTGGAAATTTGCTGTATGATGCAGGGAGCTCAAATGCATTGCTCTATAACAACCTAGAGGGTTGGGATGGAGTGGGAGGTGGGCAGAAGGTTCAGGAGGGAGGGGACATGCATACACTTATGGCCAATCCATGTTCAGATATGGCAGAAACCAACACAATATTGTAAAACAATTATTCTTTGATTAAAAATGTAAAAAACATAAATCATGACAATCTTATAAAAATAAGCTTCTTTAGGGACTTCTCTGGCAGTTCAGCGATTAGGACTTTGCCTTCCAATGCAGGGGGTACATGTTCCATTACGGTCAGGGAGCCAAGATCTCACATGCCTAGTGGCCAAAAACCCAACACATAAAACAGAAGCAATATTGTAACAAATTCAATAAAGACTTTAAAAATGGTCTGCCTCAAAGAAACATATTTTAAAAAAGCAAAAAAATAAAATGAGCCTCTTTATAATCAAAGAATGACAGCAGTTAGAAATATCCAGGTGATATCCGTGTTCTCTGCTTCACTGTGGAAACTCAGTCTTAGAGGACATTTGTCAGTACGTCTTTTGAGTTTCCTTATATGATATTACTATAAGAACAACCAAAGATTTAGGAAAGATATTAAATACAGCACTGGTATAACGTTTTCTAATAAGATCTTTCCTCAAAAGTAAAAACTTGAGCTTGTTTACTTGAAAATAGCTTTTTAAAATAAATAAGTTTTTAACACTTGAAGAGTGCCTGACATTGTTTATTAGATCTGGACCCAGGTTTGGATTTGTAAGGCCTTGCCTGGTAATACCGCTTTAAAGTGGAAACCCCATCAACTTTCCTGGTTTGTTTTTCTCATTTAGCAATATTCATTATCCAGAACATATAGACCATACTTGTTCATTACTTGCCTATCCCAAGAAGCCATAAACTTTTGTTTCTTGTCTTCACTACTGAGTTCCCAGAATCCAGAGAAGTGCTTGGAGTATAATAGATGTTCAGTAAATGTGTTGAGTAAAGTAATTAAAATTTTCCCCATCATCTAGACTGTTCCAACAGACAGTGATAATTTTTTTTCACAACTATGCAAGAATGCACAAGATTTGGAATTATTTTTAAACATAGTTAGAACTCTTTCTTTTATTAGTAAGTGAAATATGGAAATTTCTTAGGATAATGTGAACAGATTGTGAATGCAACAGAATTCTTTATATTCAGCATTCTGAAGTGTTGATGCTTTCACTTACAGAACGTGCACACATGGTTGGGCAGTCTCCCTGCCACCGTCTTGGATATCACTCATAAAGGTTACATCAGCACACAGAGCATTAACCTATCCAGTTAAAGAGAGATGCCTGCTATTTGCATGGACCTGCGCTCACCAGACTTAGGTCCTATTCCACGTTCTTAATCTATATCTTACCTTTGAACTGCCCCATGCCTTGATTCGGGTTTCCATCCTGGTTCCTGGAACACACCTCTAGCAGCTCCATGTGTCTGCCCTCTGGGACTCTCAGCTGGCCAAGTGATAGAGTACCTCCTTGGCTGCAAGCAGGGCTTTGTCCTGGAGCAAACAGAGAAGAAGGTGTTTGTCTCCTGCTGGGGTGGAGAACCGTGATTTTGATGCCCAGGGCTTTGTCTTACCTCAGAGATGAAGGATTCTGTGGTATAACTGCAGTTTATTCACCAGGTGTTCCCTTTATTGACTGCACTGTGTCAATCAACCTTGCTGTTTGACAGTCCTTGATGTTGGTATGCATAACTGTACACCCTCAGATCTCTATTAGAAGTTTCCTTCCCTAATTTTTAACTTTAGGAGATCACCAAGATTATCTGGCAAATACTTGAGGCTCCCTGAAACCGCTGTTGGCTTTATTGTCCCTTAACCCTGGATCAGTGCTTGGTGCCTCCTTTGGTTGCTGTTTTCTCTTTCCTCCACAGGGGTGCCTGCCTTAACCAGTATTTTAAAGTCGAGGAAGTCCGTCCCCACCACTGATTCTAAGGAGAGATGCTGGACACCACAGTATTGTGGAACTTAGCCAAACACTTTTTAGTCCTGTGTGCTGGTTTTTCTAATACCTATACCCAATGATGGCTGGTTTTGAGTTAAGGTCAGTAACAACTACCAGGCTACACTATAAATGTCTTCAGACAGGCTTAAGTCCAACTTGCTATGTCTAAGGCCTTTTTCTTCCAAAATGAATCGTCTCTCGGGAACTTTAGAGTACTCCTTGTTAGGACTCTTAGATCTTCCTTCTTCTTTATACTTTAACTACAAATACAAACTATATTGAGTTCTTTTCTTTGAAGGCTTTAGTACCCTTTGTAAATTAATGGATGCAAATAGGAATGGCGTCTGAAGCAGGAAGATCAACGGTCTAGGCGTTCTGGGATATGATCCATTTGGTAACTCACTACACTGTTGAAAAATGTTCTCTACTGAATAATATTGCTTGTTGACCAGTAAGGGAAAACATGGGTGATTTATTTTATTTTATAATATTGGTAGCTCATGATAAAGGGTGAAGTATAAACTATTTACCAAGCAAACTGACACAAGATTACTTTGATATTAATGCGTTAGACATTTATTATAATTCCTTGGTGCATGTTCAGTGGCTGACTCTTTGTGACTCCACGGATTGTAGCCTGCCAGGCTTCTCTGCCCATGGAATTTTCCAGATAAGAATTTTGGAATGAGTTGCCATTTCCTACTGTAGGGAATCTTCCTGACCCAGAGATTGAACTCGAGTCTCCTGCATTGGCAGGTGTATTCTTTACCCCTGTGCCACCTGAGAAGTCCAACAGAATTTGATATAAATTTAGCTGTACTTGGTTCTCAACCAAGGGAGTCAAGTTACTGAAATCCTGGCAGTCTGCTTTTCACTGCTTGGTCACCTTTCTTATCCCAGAGGGACTCAATGACATTCTTGTTGAACTCTGTCACTTCAATTTATTCCTCTTCAAGTTCATCCTAAAAAGTAGGATAATATTTGAGATTATTTTGAGACAATTTTTGTGAAAAATTGTCTCAAAATAATTTTTCTTAGAGTTATAAAGTTAATAGTATCTGCTATAATGTGTTCAATAACTATTTGTTTAATTTAAATTTGAATTAGGGTTTTAATTGTGTGAATCATACAGCTCTTTCTAATTTTCTAACCAGTCAGACTCAAGCTCCTTGTTCTCATATCTATCTATCCTGTTATTGTTTCCCAGAAATGGCCCTTCCCTTTTTTAATTAAGACCTTCCTGGTAGCTCAGTGAGTAAAGAATCTGCCTGCAGTGCAGGAGACCAGGGTTTGATCCCTGGGTCAGGAAGATCCCCTGGAGAAGGAAATGGCAACCCAGAAAGGGCTCATCTCTTTTTCAATTAAACATAATCAATTCAACTCCAGCAACCCAGTCAATCCAATCAATGGATCCAATGCAGTGAAGACTTTTTCATTCTATTTCATTCCAATAAGTAAGCCTTATCCAGCACTTTTGCGCAACCAGAGTTAACTCATACACTTTATTGATCTTTTAAATCTAGTACTGTTTCACTTTGAAAGTTGTTCTGCTTCATCTTCACCAATTGAAATAATTTAATTTTAAAACTCCAAGGAAGACTGGTTTTCTTCCAAAGGTTGTCCAGAACCTTTGTTGTTCAGTTGTTCAGTCACGTCTGACTCTTCGTGACCCCATGAACTGCAGCACACCAGGCTTCTCTGTCCTTCACTGTATCCCTAACTTTGCTCAAATTCACGTCCATTGAGTCAGTGATGCCATCCAATCATCTCATCCTCTGTCGCCCCATTCTCCTGCTCTCAATCTTTCTCAGCATCAGGGTCTTTTACAATAAGTCAGTTCTTTGCCTCAGGTGGCCAATGTATTGGAGAGTCAGCTTTAGCATCAATCCTTCCAATGAATACTCAGGGTTAACTTTCTTTAGGATTGACTGGTTTGATCTCTTTACTGTCCAAAGGACTCTCAAGAGTCTTCCCCAGTACCACAATTTAAAAGCATCAATTCTTCAGTACTCAGGTTTCTTTATGGTTCAACTCTCACATCCATATATGACCACTGGAAAAACCATTGCTTTGATTATATGGACCTTTGGTGGCAAAGTGATGTCTCTGCTTATTAATATGCTGTTTAGGTTTGTTATAACTTTCCTTCCAAGGATCAAGTGTCTTGTAATTTTGTGACTGCAGTCACTGTCCATAGTGATTTTAGAGCCCAAGAAAATAAAATCTGTCACTGTATCTGCTTTTCCCTCAATCTATTTGCCATGAAATGATATAGGCATCTGAATGCAGAGTTCCAAAGAATAGCAAGAAGAGATAAGAAAGCCTTCTTCAGTGATCAGTGCAAAGAAATAGAGGAAAACAACAGAATGGGAAAGACTAGAGATATCTTCAAGAAAATTAGAGATACCAAGGTAACATTTCATGCAAAGATGGGCTCGACAAAGGACAAAAATGGTATGGACCTAACTGAAGCAGAAGATATTAACAAGAGGTGGCAAGAATACACGGAAGAACTGTACAAAAAGATCTTCATGACCCAGATAATCATGATGATGTGATTACTAATCTAGAGCCAGACCTCCTGGAATGTGAAGTCAAATGGGCCTTAGAAAGCATCACTATGAACGAAGCTGGTGGAGGTGATGGCATTCCAGTTGAGCTGGTTCAAATCCTGAAAGATGATGCTGTGAAAGTGCTGCACTCAATATGCCAGCAAATTTGGAAAACTCAGCAATGGCCACAGGACTGGAAAAGGTCAGTTTTCATTCCAATCCCAAAGAAAGGCAATGCCAAAGAATGCTCAAACTACCGCACAATTGCACTCATCTCACATGCTAGTAAAGTAATGTTCAAAATTCTCCAAGCCAGGCTTCAGCAATACAGGAACCGTGAACTCCCTGATGTTCAAGCTGGTTTTAGAAAAGGCAGAGGAACCAGAGATCAAACTGCCAACATCCGCTGGATCATGGAAAAAGCAAGAGAGTTCCAGAAAAACATCTATTTCTGCTTTATTGACTATGCCAAAGCCTTTGACTATGTGGATCACAATAAACTGTGGAAAATTCTGAGAGAGATGGGAATACCAGGCCACGTGACCTGCCTCTTGAGAAATCTGTATGCAGGTCAGGAAGAAACAGTTAGAACTGGACATGGAACAACAGACTGGTTCCAAATAGGAAAAGGAGTACGTCAAGCCTATATACTTTCACCCTGTTTATTTAACTTATATGCAGAGTACATCATGAGAAACCCTGGACTGGAAGAAGCACAAGATGGAATCAAGATTGCCGGGACAAATATCAATCATCTCAGATATGCAGATGACACCACCCTTATGGCAGAAAGTGAAGAGGAACTAAAAAGCCTCTTGATGAAAGTGAAAGAGGAAAGCGTAAAAGGTGGCTTAAAGCTCAGCATTCAGAAAACGAAGATCATGGCATCCGGTCCCATCACTTCATGGGAAATAGATGGGGAAACAGTGGAAACAGTGTCAGACTTTATTTTTGTGGGCTCCAAAATCACTGCAGATGGTGACTGCAGCCACGAGGTTAGGAAGACACTTACTCCTTGGAAGAAAAGTTATGACCAACCTAGATAGCATATTCAAAAGCAGAGACATGACTTTGCCGACTAAGGTCCGTCTAGTCAAGGGTATTGTTTTTCCTGTGGTCATGTATGGATGTGAGATTTGGACTTCGAAGAAGGCTGAGCACCGAAGAATTGATGCTTTTGAACTGTGGTGTTGGAGAAGACTCCTGAGAGTCCCTTGGACTGCAAGGAGATCCAACCAGTCCATTCTGAAGATCAGCCCTGGGATTTCTTTGGAAGGAATGATGCTAAAGCTGCAACTCCAGTACTTTGGCCACCTCATGGGAAGAGTTGACTCATTGGAAAAGACTCTGATGCTGGGAGGGGTTGGGGGCAGGAGGAGAAGGAGATGACCGAGGATGAAATGGCTGGATGGCATCACGGACTCGATGGACGTGAGTCTGAGTGAACTCCGGGAGTTGGTGATGGACAGGGAGGCCTGGAGTGCTGTGATTCATGGGGTCGCAGAGAGTCGGACATGACTGAGTGACTGAACTGAAGTGAACTGAACTGATGGGACTGGAAGCCATGATCTTAGTTTTTTGAATGTTGAATTTTAAGCCAGCTTTTTCACTTTCTCCTTTCAGCCTCACCCAGAACCTTTAGGACTAATAAATTTACATATACTTCAGACTGAATTATTATTACCTTACTTGTCTTTCCTTATTTTAAAAATGTTTTTAATTCTGCTATCTGATAAAATTTAAAGCAATGCTTGCTTTCCTTTTCATATCCTCCTCAGAAGCCTTAGTAGGTCCTGAATACTTGCTGAATAAAGGAGTGGAAAAAAATATGTATTCTCATGGAAATGCTATTGACTAAGGAAAGGACAAAAGAAAGTAAAGTAGGCTCTTCATTCATAGAAACTAGTATTGCTTTCAGTGAGCAGAGCCAAAAGTATAGAACATGCTTCTATAATAAGAAGACAACATTTGGAATAATTTATAAAGGAATTTGAAGAGTTGTTGTGATAAACAGAGTTAACTTTCCAGCCACTTTTTACGTTTTTACCATGAATTGTATAAGACATTTTTGCAAAAAGTTGTATAAGACTGTTTAATTCTTGATACTAGAAGCGCTAGTGTAAGGCTGAGAAACAAACTGATGATGATAAAGGGCATTTTGAATGGTCATCTTGAAAGGAACTCTGGTTTTAAAATATTGAATGAGAAGTATAACTGAAGAGCTCATTAGTTACAAGATTAGAAAGGGCAAATGAAATTTATATCTTAAAGGAGAAAATGATAAAGATCAAGCCTCTTCATACCTTGAAGTACTGACTGTATTAAGGTTTGAAATTGTGATATGATTGTTAGAGCCACCTAAAATAAGCTCAAAACACATTTTACTTTTGGGTTCCGTATTTATTTTTGTTTCTGTATCTCCTTAATTTTTTATTATGGAAAATTATAAGCACTTAAAACTTAAGTTTAATTAACTTAAAAGTTTAATCAAAATTTTATTGAACCTCCATTGTACCCATTGTCCAGATTCAATAATTACAGACTGATGACCAATCCTGTTTTATCTGTAGTCCCAGCTCTTAACTCTTTCCTTCACTTCTTATTTATTTTGGCATGCATCTTTAGAAGAAAAAGACTCTTCTTATAATCATGAATTCAGTATAATTGTCAGACATTATTAAGAATACTTAGTAGCTACTGTTTACATTATTCTTTCATAGATGTCATATTTCACTTATAGTTTGAAGCATGAACCAGATAACCTTTTCACACTGAACATGAATGATATGCTTCTTAAGGCTTTCTCAATCTATAGACCATTCTTACTCCCTTTTTTCCATTATGACTAATGTGTCAAAGAAATGGAATACCTTTGTTCTGAAAATTATTTTCCACATCCTGGATAGTGATGATTACTGTTCCGTGCTATGTTTTACATATTCTTCTGTCTCTTGTCATGACTAAAGCATTTGAATCATCTTCCGATTGTGTATGTGTGTTTATTTTTAATATCTGTTTCCTTTCTCCCTTCAGAACACATAATGTCTGATTGTCTAACTTTCTTTGTGATCTTAATGGCCACTGATGATTAATCTCTGGATCCATAACCTATTTCTTTCTTGGGGGGTGGGGGGTATAGCCTATTTCTAAGTAGTGATACTTTAATTCTATCATTTCCTCTTGACTTATTAGCTGTAATATTCTGTTAAGAGAAACTTCCCCTCAGCTACCTTTGAATTATCCAGTGGGACTGTTTATATAGGAAAAACAGAATGAGTTTTATTTATTTACTCAGTTCAAAATGATGATTTGGTTTATAGGTATCCTCCCATGGTGATTGATTATTTGTATTTTTATAAACACTGATTTCATTTTAGAGAAGTGTTATTAATTAGCATTATTATCCTTAATGGTGCTAAAATAAAATTTTGTTTTGAATGTTATCTTTATTATCTTTTGATGCTTCATTCAGGTATTTGGCAGCAATAAATATTAAACAACTATTAAGCAAGGATTGTGTACAACTTGTATATCTTAGATAAGGTAATGCACAACTCTCCTCCTCCCTCAAAATTAATGCTCCTGTTAAAACTCTGGATAATGTTTTGCTTGTATCAAATGACTAAAACACTAAGCAAGCACATCCTCTCAACGAAGGAATACCTACAACTTTTCCTAAATTATAAAGGCTGCAGGCAAATAAAAAAGAAAATTGTTTTCAATTCATTTAAAAACACTCTCATATTTATTGCAGCATTATTGACAGTAGAAAAGACAGTCAGTTCAGTTCAGTCACTCAGTCATGTCCGACTCTTTGCCACCCCGTGGACTGCAGCACACCAGGTTTCCTTATCCATCACCAACTCCTGAAGCTTATTCAAACTCATGTCCATTGAGTTGATGGTGTCATCCAAAATATCTCATCCTCTGTCATCCCCTTCTCCTCTTGCCTTCAATCTTTCCCAGCAACAGAGTCTTTCCCAATAAGTCAGTTCTTTGCATCAGGTGACCAAAGTACTGGAGCTTCAGCTTCAGCATCAGTCCTTCCAAAGAATATTCAGGATTGATTTCCTTTAGGATTGATTGGTTTGATCTCCTTGCAGTCCAAGGGACTCTCAAGAGTCTTCTCCAACACACAGTTCAAAAGTATCAATTCTTTGACACTCAACTTTCTTTATGGTATAGGTCTCACATCTATATGATAACTGGAAAAACTATAACTTTGACAAGATGGATCTAGAGACATTGACAAAGTAATGTCTTTGCTTTTCAATATGCTGTTTAGGTTTGTCATAGCTTTTCTTCCAAGGAGCGAGTGTCTTTTAATTTCATGGCTACAGTCACCATCCACAGTGATTTTGGAGCCAAAGAAAATAAAGTCTGTCACTGTTTCCATTGTTTCCCCATCTGTTTGCCATGAAGTGATTCCAGCTGAGCTATTTCAAATCCTAAAAGATGATGCTGTGAAAGTGCTGCACTCAATATGTCAGCAAATTTGAAAAACTCAGCAGTGGCCACAGGACTGGAAAAGGTCAGTTTTGATTTCAATCCCAAAGAAAGGCAATGCCAAAGAATGCTCAAACTACCACACAATTGCACTCATCTCACATTCTAGTAATGTTCAAAATTCTCCAAGCCAGGCTTCAACAATATGTAAACCGTGAACTTCCAGATGTTCATATGGTTTTAGAAATACAGAGGAACCAGAGATCAAATTGCCAACATCCGATGGATCATCAAAAAGCAAGGGAATTCCAGAAAAATATCTATTTCTGCTTTATTGACTATGCCAAAGCCTTTGACTGTGTGGATCACAATAAACTGTGGAAAATTCTGAGAGAGATGGGAATGCCAGGCTACCTAATCTGCCTCTTGAGAAATCTGTGTGCAGGTCAGGAAGCAACAGTTAGAACTGGACATGGAACAACAGACTGGTTCCAAAGGAAAAGGAGTATGTCAAGGATGTATATTATCACCCTGCTTATTCAACTTATATGCAGAGTACATCATGAGAAATGCTGGGCTGGAGGAAGCACAAGCTGGAATCAAGATTACCGGGACAAATATCAATCACCTCAGATATGCAGATGACACCACCCTTATGGCAGAAAGTGAAGAGGAACTAAAAAGCCTCTTGATGAAAGTGAAATAGGAGAATGAAAAAATTGGCTTACAGCTCAACATTCAGAAAATGAAGATCATGGCATCTGGTCCCATCACTTCATGGCAAATAGATGGGGAAACAGTGGAAATAGTGACAGACTTTATTTTGGGAGGGGGGGCTCCAAAATCACTGCAGATTGTGATTGCGGCCACAAAATTAAAATACATTTACTTCTTGGAAAGAAAGTTATGACCAACCTAGATAGCATATTCCAAAGCAGAGACATTACTTTGCAAACAAAAGTCCGTCTAGTCAAGGCTATGGTTTTTCCAATATTCGTGTATGGATGTGAGAGCTGGACTATAAAGAAAGCTGAGCGCCAATGAATTGATGTTTTTAAACTATGGTGTTGGAGAAGACCCATGAGAGTCTCTTGGAGTGCAAGGAGATCCAACCAGTCTATCCTAAAGGAGATCAGTCCTGAGTGTTCACTGGAAGGACTGATGTTGAAGCTGAAACTCCAATACTTTGGCCACTTGATGTGAAGAACTGACTCATTTGAAAAGACCCTGATGCTGGGAAAGATTGAAGGCAGGAGGAGAAGGGGATGACAGAGAATGAGATGGTTGGATGGCATCACTGACTCAATGGACATGAGTTTGATTAAACTCCGTGAGTTGGTGTTAGACAGGGAGGCCTGGTGAGCTGCAATTCATGGGGTCGCAGAGTTGGACTCGACTGAGAGACTGAACTGAACTGAACTGATGGAATTGGTTGCCATGATCTTAGGTTTTTGAATGTTGAATTTTATTTTTATTTATTTATTTATTTATTTATTTTCAGAATGACAAGTACCGTTTATTACAGTTACAATCCCACGGGCCCACAGAGATGAGCACAGTCACAACCCCTTCCCCATCCCCGAGTCATGTCCAGTCATACACTCCAGGCAGAAAGTCCCCGTACGGAACACAAGGCACGGGTCCCCTTGGTCAGGCAGGGGCATCTCTCCAAGTCTCGGACGGTCCCCTCTTGGAGAAGCCAACAGAGCAGCTGGAACATTGTCAAATTAAATAAGCAAGCACAGGAGTTCCCAGGAGCCGGGGCTGGGATGGGGGGAGTCGGTGCGGGGGTTGTCTCTGGTCCCAGCAATGGTGTGAGAAAAGGAACATCCAAGGTGTCTGAGAGGCAGGCCTTGGCTCCAGGCCTCCATGGGGCCCATGGCCTCCGATCAAGCTGGACTGGGGCCGACACAGCTTTGTAAGGTGGGAGAGATGGTGCTGGGCCCAGAGAATCTCCTATAGACCAAGCCCTTCCTCTGAATATTGAATTTTAAGTGAGTGTTTCACTCTCCTCTTTCAAGACAAGATATAGAAACAGCCTAAGTGACCATTGATGGGTAATTGGATAAAAAACTTTTAATGTATATTGAGATTTCCCTTCTAATATACTGGTTAGGATTCCAAGGTTTCACTGCTGTGGTCCAGATTCAATCCCTGGTTAGGGAACTGAGATCCCACACGCTGCCTGGTGTGGCTAAAAGAAGAAAAACATAAGAAAATTTTGATATACACACACATACAATGGAATATTATTTAGCTTTAAAAAAGAATAAAATCTTCCCACATGTAACAACATAGGTGGTCCTCTAGGACATTATGCTATGTGAAACATATCAGACAGAGACAGATAAATGCCCCATGGTCTCTTTCATATGTGGATTGACTCATTGGAAAAGACTCTGATGCTGGGAGGGATTGGGGGCTGGAAGAGAAGGAGACGACAGAGGATGAGATGGCTGGATGGCATCACTGACTCGATGAACGTGAATCTGAGTGAACTCTGGGAGTTGGTGATGGACAGGGAGGCCTGGTGTGCTGTGATTCATGGAGTCACAAAGAGTCAGACATGACTGAGCGACTGAACTGAACTGAACTGAAACAGCAAGCAAACAAACCGAGCTCAGATACAAAGAACAGGTTGGTGAGTGCCAGAGGTGGGGTTGCAGGGTAGGAGAAATGTTAAGTGGGTCAAAAAAGAAAATGAAAAGATTTAAAAAATTACAATTCCTGGCCTTCTCACTACGTGAGCTAGACTCTGTGAGCCTTGGATGTTTATACAACTGGAAAATAAATTAATAACTAAAAGTGGGTTTGCAAATCACAGACAGTCGGTGGAACTGTGCAACTGGCTGAATGGATTAAGCCAGTCCTGATTAAGAAGCCAATCCTGACTGAGAAGTCAGCAGTGATAAAGCCAAACCAGGAGAGGGTAAAGTTCTGTGGGCTCTGTTAGCAAAATGGGAGGCTAGCACCCTGTGCTGATTATTCTTTAGAGCTTTAGGAAACATACAATCCCCAGAGAGATCATTTTTGTTCTCGATTTCTCTGATGAAAAGGCATAAGGAAAATAACAGTGCAGTTATATGATCCTACTAGAGAAAACACCTTCTCCCTGTAATGTAAAAATACTTAAGGCTAGGTTGAGGAAAATTAATCCTTTGTTGTTAAATTTTAGGCCATAACAAATTCTTTGAGATACTAGGTTTTTGTGACTAAAGTTAATGCATCATTTGACCTTGAGTAGGCGCTTGACAACTGAAATGTGGATTTCTCAGAGGATCAGAACCCAGCTCCTAACATCTGGGCTGCTGAAAAACACATTTTTTTTTTCTTTAAATGTATTTTTAATTGAAGGATGATTAAAATATTGTGTTGGTTTCTGTCATACATCAACATGGATCAGCCAATGAAGCCCCAACGTGGATCAGCCATAGGTATACATATGTCCCCTCCTCTTGAGCAGCCATCCCACCTCCCAGCCTATCCCACCCTGTGGGGCCCTAAACGGGAAACCTTAAAAAGAAAGGGGCTAGCTTTGTGGTCGGAAACTAAGATGGCGCCTGGTGGGAGAGATGGGGGTGTGGTCTATGTTGTTTGTCAAAGTTTTTTGATTGGCTCTCTTGATTTCCGTGCAGGTAAACAGCGCGTGATCTCCATAGACTCCTGTTATAAAGAAGGCACATGACAATTTGACCTTTAACGTGATTGGTGCACATATGGAAAGTCCCTCCTAAAACTCCCCTGCTTGCCTATATAAGCTGGGAGTTTGTGGCAATAAAGCGGAACTGCTCAGACAGAACCCGTGTCCCGGGTCGGGGCTGATTGTCTCTGGCTCGCTGGTGGCCTGGGTTGGCAGACAGCAGGCTCACCTCTCCTCGGGACACCTTGGCTTTGCTGAGGGAGGTTCCACTGCCTCTCTCTTTCTGCGGAGCGCCCCTGCACCACCCAAAACACTTCTTAATACAAACTTTTTCCCCCAAAAGAAAAAATAATAAAAATGTGACAAGTTTCATTTAGCACATATTTTAATCTATATGTCAATGACATTAATAATTGTACAGAGTTGTGTAATAACCACACCAAAAATATATATAAAATATTTCCATTGTCTTAATAAGTTTTCCCATACTCATTTACAATCTATCACTTTTTCACATTCCCAGTCCATGAAACCACTTATCTAAATTCTGTGCCTACAGTTTTGTCTTTTTCAAAAGGTCATCTAAATAAAATATACATATATGGAAGCAGAATATTTTTGTCACCCCTCATGTCTGGATCCTTTTACCTAGCACAATATGTTTTATATTCATTCAGGATGTTCCATGTATCAGTAGACTGTATTTTCCGCCGAGTGAGATTCCATTGCGTGGCTGCAGTGTACCTTCTTTATCTAACTGGTGAGCATTTTATCAGATCCCAGTTTTTGGTGACTATAAATAAAGCTGTTGTAAACATTTGAATGAGTCTTTATGTGAGAATTCATTTTCATTTCTTCTGAGTACATATCTAAGGGTGAAATTAGTGGGTTGTATAAATGTATATTTATTTTTAAAGTATCTATCAAACTATTTTCCAAAGGGGTTGTACTTTTTAGCATTTCTCTCAGAAATATATGAAGGATCTATGCTTTGCCTTCTTACCAGCACTTGGTATAGTCTTTTTTTTATCAGTTGAAATATGATTTTTTTAATTTTATTTTTATTTTATTTTACTTTACAATACTGTATTGGTTTTGCCATACATTGACACGAATTTTTTAAATTACTTGTATAGGTTTGTAGTGGTATCTCTTTGTTGTGTTGAGCTATGAGATTTTTTTTCTTTGATTGTTTTCCAGAAGTTTTTAGTTAAGGATTTTTGTGTCTGTGCTCAGGAACAAGGTCTGTACTCTTTCTGTGGTGAAGTCTTTGTCTAGTTTTTGTATTAGGATATTGCTGACCTAAAAAAATGGGTTGGGAGTGTAATTATTTTTCAAAGGCTATGTCTACACACAATTAAATAGAGTTCTGTAAGTTTTGGAGGCAATTTTATATATGGTGAGAGTCATGGGCTTCTCTGATGGCTCAGAGGGTAAAGAGACTGCCTGCCCTGGGTCAGGAAGATCCCCTGGAAAAGGAATGACTACCCAACTCCCTTATTCTTGCCTGGAGAGTTCCATGGACAGAGGAGCCTAGTGGGTTACAGTCCATGAGAGTCACAAAGAGTCGGACACCACTGAGCAAGTAACACTTTCATTTTTCAGAGAACCATACCATATCATATGACCAAAGTAAAAATCGGATCTTCTATTTCTACTGTGATGTTATTTAGTGACATCACATTACATAATATTTGAGAAAGCACTCATTCTGCCCTTGATTCTTAGTAGAGTCTTAATAAATATTAGGTACTGAAAATAATATCAGTAATAATATTAGGTACTGATAATAATAATTGTTATTATTTTTATTAATTTAATGAGCTATTAGTGGCTACCACATTTTCAACCTTAGGCTATGTAGAAACTGGTTATACATAGAACATATTAAAGATCAGACAGATTTATAGTATTCCAATATGTGGCAATTTACTACACAATCATTTTGGCATTAATGGAAATTTAAAGCTAAAAATATAGCTTGAGTATAGCCCTTGAAATTCAAAAAAAATTTCTTTTGTTGTTCAGTTGCTAAGTCTTGTCTGCTCTGCAGCCTCCATGGACTGTAGCAGTCCAGGCTTCCCTAACGTGGCATTTTTCTCTGCGGCTATCACAGTGATACGGTAGCATAAAAGCCATAGTTTCCCCTTTCACCCAGTCTTAACATTAATCTTCATAAGGAGAAAAATGTAGAAGCTAAAAGCCTCAAAGTCTGGTCCATTTGCTGCTCTGTGCTCTTGATAACGGGGTGTGCCACAGTGATACTTGCAGAGTCAGCAGCATCAGCATCACTTAGAGCTGTTCCTGCAGCAAATCCATGTCCCCACCTTGCATATGAAATCAAGGGACAGGGGCAAGCATCTGAGGTTTAACAGGCTCTCCACATGATTCTGAGGTTTATTAGAGCTTGGGAGCACTGGCTAAGCAGATTGTTGGCAGAGTGCGAGATGGTTGAAAACAGTAAGAGTTAAACAGTGTGCATTAAGAAGAGGGCTGGTCCCCCTTTATTGATTTAAAATACACTGTGTTGTCAGCTGCAGTCTGAACCACAGAAAAAGGCACAGGTAACTCACAGTAGGTAACACACTCAAGAACATCTCCTCTTCTTTCCCCACATGTGCCATCTGTGGAAAGTGACCTGGAGAGAAAAAAATAAGAGTTTACGAAGGGAATAGAGAAATTTGTTTCAAAACTAGATACTCAGGAATCTGGGTGTTGTGCCTATCCTCTACTTTTCCTAACAGCCAGCATATTCAACTGTTAAATGCCTAAGAATATTCAAAAGCTTGCCAGTGTTTAATAGGCCTCCTTTCTTTCTAGGTGCCCTTCCTTCTCCAATCCTCTTCAAATTAATAGCTTAGTAAAATTTGTAGTTGTTTAGTTGCTAAGTTGTGTCCAACTTGTGAGACCCTATGGACTGTAGCCCATCAGGCTCCTCTGTCCATGGGATTTCCCAGGCAAAAATTCTGGAGTGAGTGAGTTGCCATTTCCTTCTTCAGGGGATCTTCCTGACCCAGGGATTGAACCCAAGTTTCCTGCATTGGCAGGTGGATTCTTTACCACTGAGCCACCAGGGAAGCCTAGTCTAGTAGAATGTACAAATATACTAATAGCTCAAAACTAGTGGAAACAGTGTCAGACTTTATTTTGGGGGCTCCAAAATCACTGCAGATGGTGACTGCAGCCATGAAATTAAAAGACGCTTACTCCTTGGAAGAAAAGTTGTGACCAACCTAAATAGCATATTCAAAAGCAGAGACATTATTTTGCCAACAAAGGTCCGTCTAGTCAAGGCCATGGTTTTTCCTGTGGTCGTGTATGGATGTGAGAGTTGGATTGTGAAGAAAACTGAGTGCCGAAGAATTGATGCTTTTGAACTGTGGTGTTGGAGAAGACTCTTGAGAGTCCCTTGGACTGCAAGGAGATCCAACCAGTCCATCCTAAAGGAGACCAGTCCTGGGTGCTCATTGGAAGGAATGATGCTAAAGCTGAAACTCCAGTACTTTGGCCACCTCATGTGAAGAGTTGGCTCATTGGGAAAGACTCTGATGCTGGGAGAGATTGGGGGCAGGAGGAGAAGGGGATGACAGAGGATGAGATGGCTGGATGGCATCACCAACTCGATGAACATGACTTTGGGTGAACTCCAGGAGGTGGTGATGGCCAGGGAGGCCTGGCGTGCTGCGAGTCATGGGGTCACAAAGAGTCAGACACAACTGAACGACTGAACTGAACTGAACTGAACCTTGAAAGGAAAACATATATCATAAAAAATCTCTTAATATTAGCGTCTTGATTTTATTTCCCCTTGCTCAAATTCCCCTTTGTTTTGTTTTTTATTACTCTGTATTATCTCCAAAAACAGTGTGCTCAACTCATTGTGCACATTGCATTATTATGCTTATAAATTAAGTCAAAGGAGTTTAAAGATCAGAAGCCTCTGATTTAGGAAGATAATCTGAGCACAAAAGAAATAGAGGTTGATTAATTCTTGCTTGTATTTGCAGTTTAAAATGCCTAAAAACAATGGTAGGTAACTCATGACTCAGCTGAAGTGAGAATCTTCATAGGCAAAAATATGCTTGAAACGATGCTAGGAGAAAAAAAACAAGACTTGTTTTTAGAGTTAAATATTACATTCTGTCTTTTCATAGTAAAGCAAAATAGAATCTGAACCTAATCTCATTGGCTTTGGACAGTGGGACTCAAATTTTTTTATTTATTATTGTAAGTATTAATCTGATAATCGTAACTAGATTACAGTACAGTCTGGCTGCTCAGAATAAAAAATGGGCTTTATTTATTCCTACAGAAATTACTCTTTAGTATTATAAAAGAGGTAAGGCGATCATAAGATTGTTCAGTTGGTTATATCAAGTTCTGTTACTGTGTATCAGAAAATAAATTACCTGCCTAAACAAAATATTCTTTAGTGAAACATTACTCATAGGAGATTTTTTTATATAGCCAGGATTCACTAAATTGAAAAATATTTGCATACTGCCTTATATATTTTAAAAATTCAGCAGGTATACATAGAGGGCCTGCAGTTGTCAAGAACTGTAAGGGGACAATGATTCTGCCCTGCTTGCAAGCTAACAAGTTAGCCTGCCACATAAGACCACCAGGACATCGTTATTAGCACATCAGGAAGGCTGAGCTCTGTAATTGGTTTATTTCATAGGTCATATTTTCATTGGTTCCATTCTGTCCTATATGCCACAAGTCCCATAGTGGAGGGTGTAGTTGTTATTGTTCAGTTTTACAGTCATGTCCAGCTCTTTGCTACTCCATATACAGCAGCAGGTCAGGTTTTCCTATCCTTTACTCTTTCCTTGAACTTGCTCAAACTCAGGTCCGTTGAGTTAGTGATGCCATCCAACCATCTTATCCTCCATTGTCCCTTCTCTTCCAGCCCTCAATCATTCCCAGCATTAGGGTCTTTTCCAATGAGTCTACTCTTTGTATCAGGTGGCCAATTATTGGAGATTCAGCTTCAGTATCAGTCTTTCCAGTGAATAGTCAGAGTTGATTTCCTTTAGGATTGGCCGGTTTGATTACCTTGCTGTATAAGTTACTCTGAGTTTTCTCCAGCTTCACAGTTCAAAAACATCAATATTTTGGCACTCAGCCTTCTTTATTGTCCAAATTTCACATCCATACATGACTACTGGAAAAACCATAGCTTTGACTGTACAGAGCTTTGTCAGCAAATGATGTCTCTGTTTTATAATATGCTGGCTAGGTTTACTATACCTTTTCTGACAATCAGCAGGTGAGTTTTAATTTCATGGCTGCAGTTACTGTCTGCAGTGATTTTGGAGCCCAAGAAAATCGTCCGTCGCTGTTTCTGTTTTTCCCCCATCCATTTACCATGAAGAGATGGGACCAGATGCCATGATCTTAGTTTTAGAATGCTGAGTTTTAAACCAGCTTTTCACTCTCCTCTTTCATCTTCATCTAGAAGCACTTTAGTTCCTCATTTCCTTCTGCCATTAAAGAGGTGTCATCTGTATATCTGATGTTATTGATATTTCTCCTGTTGATCTTGATTCCAACTTGTGCTTCATCCAACCAGGCATTTTGCATGATGTACTCTGCATGTAAGTTAAAAAAGCAGATGACAATATACAGCTTTGACATACTCCTTTACCAGTTTAGAACCTGTCCACTGTTATATGTCCAGTTCTAACTCTTGCTTTGTGACCTGCATACAGCTTTCTCAGGAGGCAGGTATGGTGGTATGGTATTCCCATCTCTTTAAGAATTTTCCACATATTTTGTGATCCACACAATCAAAGCCTTTAGCGTAGTCAATGAAGCAGCAGCTGCTGCTGCTGCTGCTAAGTTGCTTCAGTCGTGTCCTACTCTGTGTGGCACCATAGATGGCAGCCCACCAGGCTCCCCATCCCTGGAATTCTCAAGGTAAGAACACTGGAGTGGGTTGTCATTTCCTTCTCCGATGCATGAAAGTAAAAAGTGAAAGTGAAGTCGCTCAGTTGTGTCCGACTCTTTGTGACCCCATGGACTATAGCCCAACAGGCTCCTCCATCCATGAGATGTTCCAGGCAAGAGTACTGGAGTGAGGTGCCATTGTCTTCTCTGCAATGAAACAGAGATAGATGTTTTTCTGAAATTGCCTTGCTTTTTCTCTGATCCAAGGGATGTTGTCAATTTGATCCCTGGTTCCTCTGTCTTTTCTAAATCTAGCTTGTATGTCTGAAAGTTCTCAGTTCATGTACTGTTAAAGCATAGTTTGAAAGATTTTGCGCATTACCTTGCTAGCATGTGAAATGAGTGCAATTGTGTGATAGTTTGAACATTCTTTGGCATTGTCCTTCTTTGGGATTGAAATGAAAACTGACCTTTTCCAGTCCTGTGGCCACTGCTGAATTTTCCAAATTTGCTGGCATATTGAGTGCAGCACTTTAACAGCTTATCTCTTAGGATTTGAAATTACTCAGCTGGGATTCCATCACCTCTACTAGCTTTGTTCGTAGTAGTGCTTCCTAAGGCCCATTTGACTTCACACTCCAGGATGTCTGGCTCTAGAAGAGTGACCACACCATCATGGTTAACTGGTCATTAAGACCTTTTTGTATAGTTTTCTGTGTATCCTTGCCACCTCTTCTCAATTTCTTCTGCTTCTTTTAGGTCTATACTTTTTCTGCCCTTTATTGTTTTCATCTTTGCATAAAATGTTCCTTTTTTATCTCTTATTTTCTTGAAGACAAGACTTTCCATTCCACTGTTTTCCTCTATTTCTTTCCATTGTTCACTTAAGAAGGCTTTTCTATCTCTCCTTGCTCTTCCTTGGAACTCTGCATTCAAACTGGTGTATCTTTCCTTTTCTCCTTTGCCTTTTGCTTCTCTTCTTTTGTCAGCTATTTGCAAGGCTTTCACAGATACCCATTTTGCCTTTTTGCATTACTTTTTCTTGGTGGTCGTTTTGGTCACAGCCTCCTGTACAGTGTTACAAACCACAGTCCATAGTTCCTCTGGCCCTCTGTCTATTGGATCTAATCCCTTGACTCTCTTTGCCACTTCTACTGTATAATCGTAAAGGTTTTATTTAGGTCTTAGCTGCATTGCCTAGTGGTGTTCCCTACTTTCATCAATTTAAGTGTGACTTTTGCAATAATGAGCTCATGATCTGAGCCACAGTCAGCTCCCAGTCTTGTTTTTTTCTGACTGTATAGAGCATCTCTGTCTTCAACTGTGAAGAATATAATCAATCTGATTTCAGCATTGACCATCTGGGATGTCCATATGTAGAGTCATCTCTTGTATTGTTGGAAGAGGGTGTTTGCTATGACCAGTGCATTCTCTTGGCAAAACTCTTTGGCTTGCTTCATTTTGTATTCCAAGGCAAAACTTGCCTATTATTCCAGGTATCTCTTGACTTCCTATTTGTGCTTTCCAGTCCTCTGTGATGAAAGGGGCATCTTTTTTGCTGTTAGTTCTAGAAAGTCTTGTAGGTCTTCATAGAATTGTTCAATGTCATCTTCTTTGGCATTAGACTTGGATTATTGTTATTTTGAACGGTTTCTCTTGGAAACGAATGAAGATCATTCTGTCGTTTATGAGATTGCACCCAAGTACTGAATTCTGGACTCTTTTGTTGACTGTGAGGGCTACTTCATTTTTTCCTAAGGGATTCTTGCCCACAGTAGTAGACACAATGATTATCTGAATTAAATTTGGCCATTCCTGTCCATTTTAGTTCGCTGATTCCTAAAATGTCAGTGTTCACTCTTGCCATCTCCTGTTTGACCACTTCCAATTTACCTTGATTCATGGAGCTAACACCCCAGGTTCCTATGCAATATTGTTCTTTACAGCATTGGACTTTACTTCCATCACCAGACACATCCACAACTGAATATCGTTTCTGCTTCGGCTCAGTCTTTTCATTCCTCTGGAGCTATTTCTCCACTCTTCTCTAGCAGCATGAGGACACCTACTGACCTGGAGGGTTCATCTTTCAGTGTCATAGTTTTTGCCTTTTCATGCTGTTCATGGGGTTCTCAAGGAAAGAATGCTGAAGTGGCTAGCCATCCTGCTCTTCACTTGACCACATTTTTTCAGGGGGTGTAGAAAGAGGCCCAGATAGATAAAATACACACAGTGGGTTTGTGTCCAAGTTAATGACACTGAGCTTTGAAACACTGCTTCCCTCATTCTTGTAAGAGACTTGTTGGCAAAATCTGCTGTATTATCCCAGAGAGGAAACAAATCTTCCTTTGCCTCAGAAGGAGACATCTCTCTGTCTTCCAAGGCTGTTTGCTGTATGAATGTCGTTAGAAAGCTTGTCTAAAGATGTGCAGAAATGCCATGAAGAATTTCCTCTCAGCATTATATACTTATTACACTAGATGCAGTAAGCAGTATGACGGAAGGAAGAAGATACTAATGATGGTGATGGTACTGGGTCTTGAGGGGAGAAAACATACTATCCTAGAAAGAGCTTATTTGGAAGATCACACAAATGGAGGTACCAAGCCAATTTCTTCTATTTGTAGTTGTGTGATTTTTGGTCAATTTTATTTAGTTCTCTGAGCCTCAGTTTTCCCATCTGTAAAATGGACACTATATCTATTTTCTGGCCTTTCTTTGAGGATGAAATGAAATAATTTGCAGTGAACTGTGGAGCAATTATTGGCCAACAGTGAAAGTATTGAGATGCTAATGAGAGCTAGTATTCATTAAAAGCAGTAATGCTTTCCATATAAATGAAAAGAGAAGAAGATAAACCCTTACGCTGGACATAACTCAGTTCATCCTCAGTCTCATGATGCAAAGCTGTTATCAGGTAAATATTTTGAAATAGTGTGGATTTGCCCTAAATAGAGATTAAGAATCCTGTAAGATGTTGAATAGGGCCCTGGATAGTGGAAGGATTCACAGCATATCATACGCGTGAATGTTCGACTCTTGGGCAATAGTGGAGTTCAATGATGAATTCTATGTTGACAAAGCTAAACCAGAGAGACATCTGCCTTGTTAAGAAGACGACAGTAGCTGATGAAAGACAGCATCCTATGCAGCTCTTCTGTCTGGGAGTACTTTTATTATGACCCAATGACAGCTTGAAATGGGAAAAGGAGAGTTTGCCAGGCCTTGGAGGAGGAAATGGCAGTCCACAGTCGGGCTTCTCAAGTGGTACAATGATAAAGAATCTATTGGCAATGCAAGAGACACAAGAGACTCGGGTCTGATCTTCTCCAGGAAGATCCCCTGGAGAAGGAAATGACAACCCACTACAGTATTCTTGCCTGGGAAATCCCATGGACAAAGAAGCCTGGTGGGCTGTAGTTCATGGGATTGCACAGGGTGAGACACGACTGAAGTGACTGAGAATAGCACAATAAGAAACTAGATATTCCACTATCATAATTTCTATTGCACAAATTTACCCATTTTTTGTGAAATCAACTGTTATGAAAAGCAGTATACCGTAGACACACGGAAGCACGTTGTCACAAGGAATTGCAGCACGTGGCATTAAACTGCCACGTACTGTGTTATATGACGTGCCACCATGCTGAAATGTTCTCATTTAATAGCTACTATATGAAGTCAGGTTTCTTTTAAGTAAATGCAACTTCAAACATTTGCTCAAAACTTTCAATAAGGAAGCCAGTATTTTAATATTTAGAATAACATAGTTTGCTCATTTAAGAATAAGACTTAGTTGATTTGTGAAAAGCATTTAATTAAAGTAGATAATCTGCCTGCTAGATATGAAAAATGAGATACTAGAAAAGTGGAAGTAAAGTGTTTCACTAACAAGGATGTTTTATTAGAGAAGGTTTGATTTGTAAATACCCTTGAAAATTACCTAAATGATATTGAATCCCCAAATAGCATCTACCAATAAGACTGTGCTTATATTTTGTGAAAGTGTTTACATGTTCGAATGAACACCATCCTCTTGAATCCTTTCTAGGCTAGTTTTATCATGGCCATTCCTGCTGCCAACACCACTGTTTTTGGAATATCTTATAAATGTCTTCTGTGTGCCCAGTCTCGAGAGGGGTTCTTTACATCTCATCTATTTAATTTTTTATATTTGTATTTTGGATAATGAATTCATTTGTATGATTTATTACCAAAGTTTTCTGAAAATTCTCCCTCCTGCTCTTTGCTCCTTTTCATCAGATTCCCATTGTTCCACCCTCCCACAGAAGCAGTCACTGTAAAAATCTCTGAGTTTTTTTAAAAATGCAATCAAATGCAGAAGGTACTTATTTCCACACAGCCTCACCAAATACAGCACCTTATTAAATGTGAATCAATTTACTCATTAGTATTTTTATTGCCATCTTATAGATAAAACTGTCACTCCATAAAGTTTCATAACTTATTCAACATTGCATAACATAAAATTGAAAGTGGTAGGATTTGAAATGAGTCCTGTTTGTCTAAAAGAAAAGTCCATGTAGGTCCCCTATAAAATAGTAACATTTTACCATGGATGAAACTGAGATGGCCGAGTGACCTTTCCCAGGACATAGAGGAAGGTGGAACAGGTTGAGGCTTCAGACTGGATCTTCTGATGCTTTCTCTAATGTTATTTCTACTGCATCTTCAGTCTGTTTTTATTGATATTTACTTTTCTGTTGGTATGTGTTTAATTATTACTTGGTGCTTAGTTGCTTCCATTGTGTCTGATTCTTCGCAGCCCTATAGACTGTAGCCTGCCAGGTTCCTCTGTCTGTGGGATTCTCCAGGCAAGAATACTGGAGTGGGTTGCCATGCCATGCTCTCCTCCAGGGGATCTTCCCAACCCAGGGATCAAACCTGCTTCTCCTGTGTCTCCCATATTGAAGTCAGATTCTTTACTGCTGAGCCAGTGGGGAGGTCATACATTCTGTTTTTCCAAGAGACTGAAAATTCAAAATAAAATCTTTTCTGCATTTTTTCCACCCACTGGTCCTTTAAAATATGCTTTATCTAATTTGATTTCAGTATAGTTTAAAATTTTTAAAAATTTACATAAAAGTAGAACTCACGGTGTATGGTGTTCCATTCCGTAGACTTTTATAAATACTTTGAGATCTGTATTTATATCATAATCATGATACAGAACAGTTCCATCAACCCTTAAAATTTCTTCAGGCTCCTCCCTTTTTTTTAAAAAATTAAATTTATTTATTTTTTAAATTACAATACTGTATTTGTTTTGCCATACATTGACACGAATCAGCCATAGGTGAACACAATCTCCCAATGCCGAAGCCCCCTCCCACCTCCCACCCCACAATACTGTATTTGTTTTGCCATACATTGACATGAATCAGCCACAGGTGTCCACGATCTCCCAATGCCAAAGCCCCTCCCACCTCCCACCCCACATCCTCTCCCTGAATCATCCTGTGCACCCGCCCCATGCGTCCTGCATCCTGTATTGAACATAGACTGGTGCTTCATTCTTACAAGATAGTATACATGTTTCAATGCCGTTCTCCCAAATCATCCCACCCTCTCCCTCTCCCTCAGAGTCCAAAAGTCCGTTGAAGTAAGCACTTCTCTCTACCGCAACCCCTGGCAGCCACTGATATTTTCCATCCATTGTGTTCTACCTTTTCCAGAGTGTCATAGATAAGATTGTACACTCTGTGTTTTGGCTAGGCTTTTACAATTAGTAAATTGCATTGAGATTCACCCATATTATTTCATATATCAGTATTTCATTCCTTTTTAGCTGATGAGTAACATTCCATTATGTCAATCTTCCTCAGTTTGTTGATCCATTCACCAGTTGTATCAGTTTTTAGTGGCTATGGATAAAGCTGCTATAAACATTTACATATGGGTTTTTTTGTGAGAGCATCATTTTTATTTCTCATGGATAAATCTATAGGAGTGAGATTGCTAGATCATAGAGTAGGTTTTTATCTTCCTTGGTAAGAAACTTTCAAACTGTTTGCCAAAGCAGTTGTGCTATTTTATATCCTTAATCATCGTATATAAGATCTACAGTTACTCTGTTTTCTCATCAGTGTGTGGTATTGTCTTTTTTAATTTAAAACGTAAACCATTCTAGCAGTTGTGTAGTAGTATTTCACTGTTTTAAATTTACATTTCCCTAATTACTAACGAAGTTGAGCATTTTGTTCATGTGCTTTTCTAGCATCTATACAATGTCTTCATTGAAATGTCCAATTGTTTAACCATTTTTATATTGGAATGTTGTCTAATTGTTGTGCTTTAGAGTTCTCCATATATAGATAGAGGTAGTTTTCTATATATAGATTTCTAGATGCAAATCTCTAGTTAGGCTTGTGATTTGTAAATATTTTTGCTAGTCTGCGCCTTTTTTTAAAATAGTGAAAGCCTTTCATTTTTATAAAGTTTAATTTTTTCTTCTATGAGTAATATTTTGATGAAATATCAAAATAAATTTTGCCTGGTCCACTGTCACAATAATTACTCTATCTTTTCTTATAGACATCTTATAGTTTTAGGCTTTACATTTAAATATATAATTTTAGTTAATTTATATATATAAAGTGAAGAAGGGGTCAAATTTTAAAAATATTTTGCATATAAGTATCAAATTGTTCAACATCATTTGTGGAAAAGACTGTTTTTATCCATTCAACTGCTTTCTGTACTTTTGATCCAGATCCATGCGTGCATATGTGTTAAGTTGCTTCAGTCATGTCTGACGCTTAGTGACACCATGGACTATAGCCCACCAGGCTCCTCTGTGCATGGGATTCTCCAGGCAAGAATACTGGAGGGAGTTGCCATGACATCCTCCAGTGGATCTTCCCAACCCAGGGATTGACCTGCATCTCTTGCATCTCCCGTATGGGTTATTTACCACTATATACCTTACCATGTGGATATATTCTTAAATCTGTTTTGTTTCATTGATCCATTTGTTTATCTTTTTTTTGCAATTCTAATTCAATAATTTTATTATTTTATTCCTTTTTAAAAATTATTAAAAAATTTTATTGGGATATAGGTGACTTAAATATTGTGTTAGTTCCCAGTGTACAACAAAGTGAATCAGTTATACATATACATATATTCACTCTTTTTTGGATTCTTTTCCCTTGTGGGCCATTACAGACTGTTGAGTAGAATTCCCTATGCTTTACAGTAGGTCCTTATTAGTTATCTATATTATATATAGTAGTGTATATGTTTCAATGATGAAGACTTATTCTTTTAAACTTTTAAATTTATATTGGCCTACAATTAATTAACTATATTGTGTTAGTTTCAGGTATACAACAAAATGATTCAGTTATGCACATACAGTTAATCTATTCTTTTTCAAAGTCTTTTCCCAATGAAGTTGTTACAGAATATTGAGCAGAATTTCCTATTATTTCCTTCCCCAGCTTTATTGTTATTGACATACAACATACAGAAGTTTAAGACATACAACCTGATGGTTAGATACATGCATTTATTAAAAAATGATTAACACAATAAAGATAGTTAACAACACCGTCCTCTCATGTAATTATCTCCTTTTTGTGTAGTAATAACATGTAAGACCTACTCTCTTAAGAACTTTTCCTATTTTCTTCCCCAGACAGAAAAGGTTTTCACCAGTATGCTAAGGGCGATGATATTAGTGCTCCCTTCCATCCCGTGACTTTGGTCTTAGTGGTGATAAGGAAAGCCAGGAAGAAGGATCTCAGTGGGGCTTCATTCTCTTCCCATGCTGGCTGATGTTCCCCTCTTCAAGGCTGTACCACAAGGGATGCCCCCTTTGGAATCACCAGTTTTCTTCTTCTTTTCCCTTTTATTCTGTGAGGTCCATGGGGAAGAGCTTACAAGTATATGTAGAATCTGTATCTCCAGTGTCCAGAGATCCCACACTTTGCCCAACCCACACTTGACTTCTATCAACATGTTAACAATTATGACCAAATTATTCTCACAGTTTTCCAGCAACATCTGCTCCTGGTAAAAAGGGCTGGTGTTCTGTATTTTATCTCCTTAGATTTTGGACTAGATGGATTCAACTCTTTGATAGGTTCAAAAAAGCAAAAAATGTGCAGTTTCTTTGGCTTTTGTGTTTGTTGCTGTTACTATAAGAGGAAGAAAGTGGCTTCTTTACAGTTCTCTACATTCCGAGCAGAAACATGCCTTAATTTTAGCTTATGTGTACATACCACAGAATTGTTGCACTTTGAATCAGATTTAATCTCAGAGTCTCCTTCTGGGATAGCTACCTAATAGGATAATTAATAGACTGTTTCCCAAAGCATCCAATCCAATAAAGATTTATCATTTACTCATTCAGTCATTACCTCTGAATCTTCTTCAAGAAACCAGCAGGAAGCTAGGGCTCTGAGATGATAGCAGTTGTTATTACTGACCACAAATAGAAACTTATAAAATAAGTTTGGAGAATATGTTTTTGGTAATCTCTCTGTGAGCTGAATATGCTCTGGTTCAATGACAGAAAATGGGAGACTTCCATTTTGAAGTCCAAACTATTTTTGTTACTCACTTCATGGCAGATCTACAAGCCATTTCTTTGTTGTGTAATATTTAGGGTATTATTATCTTCAATATAAAGAAACCAACAAGTGATTTAATTGTTTCTCAGCAGAGCAACTGTCTCAAGGATTTTAGAGCTGCCTTTCTGCACTGTAGGTGATTTAAGTGCTGAGCTAAGTGACTACCAATTTCCCAATTTTATGCCCACTTTAGACTGTCTTGGTATTTTGACTCCAGTGAGATCATGTTTCCCACTCATTTTACAGTGTACAGTCTAGTATCTACTTTAGGTATGATTCAGTCGAAGACTGGGAAAAATATACTAGAACAACTAGTTATTGCAATATGATCTTTTCTAACTGAAACTTTTAGCTGATGTAGAAAGCACTAGATAACAAATCTGTTTCAAACGATATCATTGATATGGAAAAATTTCACCCTTTTTATTTTGAAAGTGCTCTAAATTGAATGACTGCTTACACTGAGAGGAAAAAAAATACAGAATGACTCATTTCTTTTATACAGAAATAAATATATTTATTCTGGTATAATTGATAGGATTTGCTCTAAAGTTTATGTGCCCTGAAATCTTGTCTCTATTATAACAAAACCTTATTGTGAAAACTTGGGGAAGTCACTTATCCTCTTTGATTTCCAGTTTTTGAATGAAAATGATACATGCTCTTTCTGCTTTTAAAGATCAAAAATCAAATTAGGAATTTTGTTGAGTATTAAGAAATCCTTAACCAAAGATTAAGGATTAATTAATCCTTAAGGTTAGCACTTAGTAGGTGCTAAGTAAATATTTGTTGGCTAGTTTATTAGGAAATGGCAACCCACTCCAGTGTTCTTGCCTGGAGAGTCCCAGGGACGGCAGAGCCTGGTGGAGCACTGAAGTGACTTAGCAGCAGCAGCAGAGTTTATTAGTAACTTTATTAGGAAATAGGATATAACACATCCCCAATATACCTTTCCTTGCTCCCCCAGGCTATTAGATGGCTTCCCAGGTGGCACCAGTGGTAAAGAACCCACCTGCCAATGCAGGAGACAAAGAATCATGGATTCAACCCTGTGTTGAGAAGATCCTCTGAAGAAGGGGACGGGAACCCACTCCAGTATTCTTGCCTGGAGAATCCCATAGACAAAGGAACTTGGTGGGCAGAGTTCCTATGGAAGAGGAACTCAGTCCATAGGGTTGCTAAGAGTTGGACATGACTGAAGAGACTCAGCATGCACGCATGCAACTAGAGCACCTTTTAGTAATTATTGTAATATATATTAATCATCTCTCTGCATCTAGAATTTCCTTCTGGGTAGTTAACTCCTTGAGGGCAGTTTAATTATTCTTATATTCCTCAAATATAATGTATTACCTAAGGCTGTAGTTACTATAACAGTAAAACCTGACTTTATTGAGTATTATGTTTCAGTAGTTAAGTTCAGTGGTTTAGGTACATTATCTTATAAGACACTTTCAACTACTTTGGGAGGCAGTCTGAACTCCTGGGGCACAGTTTTAGGGAAACTTCTCACACATTTCTGGGTTCTACCATCAGGAATTCACGGTGAAGATCTAAGAATTATCCCTTCATGACTCTGATAGGGTAGCTAATGAGTAGATATGCTACCCATCTAGAGCATTCTCCATAACAAGATCTGCTCTCAATGAAAGATGGCCAGTTTTAACCCAGCTTGAGGAAAGGAGTTTTTTCCAATGCCAGGCCCTTCCAGCTTTCCTCTCTTATCTAAGGGAAGAACATAGTCAACATGGGTTAGGTCTATCAAGGATGTAGATTGTATTAATAAAACATTGTAAATCAGCCATGTTGTGTTGTTATTTAGTTGCTAAGTCATATTCGATTATTTTGCAACCCCCTGGACTGTAGCCCTCTAGGCACCTCTGTCCATGTGATTTCCCAGGCAAGAATACTGGAGTGGGTTGCCATTTGCTTCTCCAGGGAATCTTTCTGACCCAGGGACTGAACCCATGTCTCCTGCTCTGCAGGTGAATTGTTTACCATTGAGCCACCTGGGAAGCCCAAATCAACTGTACTTCAATATTTTGATTATTTTTAAGGAAATAGATTATAAACACCACTGCCAGGGAAGGGAGTAGGGTGCTGGCACTGGGGAAACTCCTGTGAAATTCATAGCCCAGGGCTACAGGGCTGAGTCAATACTGAAATTTAATACAAAGATTATAGAATGCTCACTTCCCCACACCTTACCACTGTACCAACAAAACCCTAATATAGAAAGAGTGGATTACAGCTGGAAGAGTTGTAAGATGCAAACTTCAGTCAGTTTGAAGATGTAGCAATAGGAACTTCCCAAACTTAAATGCAAAGAGAAAATAGAAAAACAGAACATCTACGAATTTAGAGACAGTATCAAAAGTTGTAACATATGTGTAATTGGAAAACCAGAAATAGAAGAAGAAATATTTGAAGTAATAATAGATTAGAGGTTTCCAAAATTAATGACAGACAGAAAACCATAGATTCAAAGAGATCCGAGAACTCCAAGCAGGCCAAATACCAAACCAAATCAAATACACCTAGCTATCTCATGTTCAAACTGTAGAAAACTAAAGACAAAAGAAAAATCTTGAAAGAAGGCAGAGGGAGAGGGGGAAATATATTTTATTTATAGAGGTGCAAGAATAAAAAATTAAAGCAGACTTCTTTCTTTAATTTAAATTTATTAATTTTTAATTAGAGAATAATTGTTTATAATACTGTCTTGGTTTCTGGCATATATCAAAATGATTCTGCCATAGGTACACATATGCCCCATCTCAATTCAACCTTCCTCCCACCTCCCACCCCATATCCCATACCTCTGTGTTGTCACAGAGCTCCAGACTTGAGTTCCCTGTGTCTTATAGCAAATTTCCACCTGCTATCTAATTTTACATATGACAGTACGTATGTTTCAGTGCTGCTGTCTCAATTCATCCCACCCTCTCCTTCCCACCTGATGTCCACAGTCTGCATCTATGTCTGCATCTCCACTGCTGCTCTGGAAATAGATTCCTTGGTACCATCTTTCTAAATTCCGTATATATGCATTAATATACAATATTTGTTTTCTCTTTCTGATTTTCTTCACTTTGTATAACAGGTTCTAGTTTCATCCACCTTATTAGATGTGAGTCGAATGTATTCTTCTTATGGCTGAATAATGCTCTATTATATATATGTACCACAATCTCCTTATGCAATTCTCTGTCAGTGGACATCTAGGTCGCTTCCATGTCCTAGCTACAGTAGTTTTATTCCTAGTTGAATTTCCATACTATTCTCCCTTGAAGTTGTATCAATGTGCAATCCCATGAATAATGCAGGAGGTTTCCCTTTTCTCCATACCCTCTCCAGCATTTATTGTTTGTAGATTTTTTGATGATGGCCATTCTGACTGGTGTGCAGTGATATGTTATTGTAGTTTTGATTTGCATTCCTCTAAAAATGAGTGATGTTGACTATCTTTTCATGTGTTTATTAGCCATCTGTATGTCTTCTTTGGAGAAAAGTCTGTTTAGGACTTCAGACCACTTTTTGATTGGGTTGTTCGTTTATCTGATATGGAGCTGAATTAGCTATTTTATATTTTGGAGATTAATCTTTTGTCAGTTACTTTGTTTGCTATTATTTCTCCTGATCTAAGAATTGTCTTTTAACCTTGTTTATAGTTTCCTTTGCTATGCAAAAGCTTTTAAGTTTAATTAGGTCCCATTTGGTTTATTTTTTGTTTTTATTTTCATTACTCTAGGAGGTGTGTCATAGAGGACCTTGATGTGATTTATGTCAAAAGTGTTCTGCCTATGTTTTCTTCTAAGAGTTTTATAGTTTATTGTCTTACATTTAGGGCTTTAATCTATTTTGAGTTTGTTTTGTGCATGGTGTTAACAGTGTTCTAATTTTATTCTTTTACATATAGCTGTCCAGTTTTCCCAGCACCACTTATTGAAGAGACTGTCTTTCTCCATTGTATATTCTTGCCTCCTTTGTCAAAGACAAGGTTTTCCCATACGCGTGCAAGGTTATCTCTCAGCTTTCTATCTTGTTCCATTGGTCTATATTTCTGTTTTTGTACCAGCACCATACTATCTTGATGATTATTGTTTTGTAGTTTAGTCTGAATGCAAGTAGGTTGATTCCTCTAGCTCCATTCCTCTTTCTTAAGATTGCTTTGGTTATTCAGGGCCTTTTGTGTTTCCATAAAAATTATGAAAATTTTTATCTGCTTTTGTGAAAAATATTCTTGGTAATTTGATAGAGATTGCTATGAATCTGTAGATTGCTTTGGGTAGAATAGTCATTTTCACAATATTGATTCTTCCAGGCCAGGAACATGGTATATTTTTCCATCTGTATATGTTATCTTTGATTTCTTTCATCAGCATCATATAGTTTTCTACATATAACTCATTTATCTCTTTAGATAAGCTTTAGTTCAGTTCAGTCACTCAGTCGTGTCTGACTCTTTGTGACCCCATGAATCGCAGCACGCCAGGCCTGCCTGTCCATCACCAACTCCCAGTGCTCACTCAGACTCATGTCCATGGAGTCAGTGATGCCATCCAGCCATCTCATCCTTTGTCGTCCCTTCTCCTTCTGCCCCCAATCCCTCCCAGCATCAGAGTCTTTTCCAATGAGTCAACTCTTCGCATGAGGTGGCCAAAATACTGGAGTTTCAGCTTTAGCATCATTCCTTCCAGAGAAATCCCAGGGCTGATCTCCTTCAGAATGGATTGGTTGGATTTCCTTGCAGTCCAAGGGACTCTCAAGAGTCTTCTCCAACACCACAGTTCAAAAGCATCAATTCTTCAATGCTCAGCCTTCTTCACAGCCTTCTTCACTCTCACATCCATACATGACCACAGGAAAACCATAGCCTTGACTAGACAGACCTTAGTCGGCAAAGTAATGTCTCTGCTTTTGAATATGCTATTTAGGTTGGTCATAACTTTTCTTCCAAGGAGTAAGTGTCTTTTAATTTCATGGCTGCAGTCACCATCTGCAGTGATTTTGGAGCCCCCAAAATAAAGTCTGACACTGTTTCCACTGTTTCCTCATCTATTTCTCATGAAGTGATAGGACTGGATGCCAAGCTTATTCCTAAGTATTTTATTCTTTTTTTTTGTTGCAGTGGTGAATGAGACTGTTTCCTTAATTTCTCTGTCTGATTTTTTCATTATTAGTATATAAGAATTCAGTGAATTTCTGTATATTGACTTTATATCCTTAAAGCAGACTTCTAATCAGAACTCATGGAAATAAGAAGGCAGAGGAGTGAAATATGTTAAGTATTAAAAGAGAAAGATCACTATCCTAGCATTCAACATCCAGTGAAATTATTCTTCAGAAGCAAAGGAGAAGTAAAGTCTTTCTCAGACAAACACAAAATTAGGGAACTTGTCAACAGCAGATTTTTCTTGTAAGAAATGTTAAAAGAAATTCTTCGGGCATAAGGAAAATAATATGGGTCAGAAACATGAATCTACATAGAAAAAGTTTGCATCAGAGAAGTAATGAGTGACTATTAAATAATTTTTTTTTCATTCTTAAGGTAAAAGATAACTATTTAAAGCGACAGTGATGGTAGTGTATTGGTGAGTTTACAACAGAATAAGAGAAAGCAATGTCAGTTATGTCATAAGCAATTAAAGGGAGAAATTGGGGATATCCTGTTATAAGATATCTGAGCTACACAAAGCAGTATAACATTATTTGACAGTGAACCAGACTAGTTTAAAATTTATACTATTAATTCTAGGATAATGACTATAAGGTAATTTTAAAGAGATATGTACCTGATAGGGGTCTTCCTAAGTTGTGCTGGTGGTAAAGAACTTGCCTGCCAATGCAGGAGATGGAAGATGTGCAGGTTCACTCCCTGGATGGGGAAGATCCCCTGGAGAGCCTGGCAACCCACTCCAGTATTCTTGCATGGAGAATCCCATGGACAGTGGGGTCTGTCAAGATACAAGCCATGAGGTCACAAAGAGTCAGACATTGAAGTGACTTAGCATGCATGCACACACACACGTTCTTGATAGGCTAAGAGAAGAGATGAAATAGAGAAGGAAACAATTTAAAACAAATGAGGGAGGAAAAAGGATAAATGGAAATATTAACAAACATTATAGATATTAATCCAACCATATCAATAATCACTATAAGTGAGTGGTCTAATTAAATCAATAAAAAGACATCATCAATATGATTAAAAACAAGATGCAACTCTACGTTGTCTGCAGAAAATTCACTTAAAATATAAAGACTCAAATATGTTAGAAGTATAGGGATAGGTAAAAATACACCATGACAATACTGATCAAAAGAAAGTTATTCTTTTCATTTTAGACAAAGTAGACTTCAGAACAGACTTCAGAGGTAAATAGATCATGACATAAGATAAAGAGGTAAATTCTACAAGATAACAATCACGTGAGCATTTAACACAGAAGCATTAAAATACAGGAGGTAAAAACTGATGAAACTGAAAGGAGAAACAAGCAAATCCATTGTTATAGCTGTAGACTTCAGTAGCTCTCTATCAGTAATTGATAGATCAAGTAGATAGCAAGTAAGGATATGGTTGGAGAAAGCAATGGCACCCCCACTCCAGTACTCTTGCCTGGAAGATCCCATGGATGGAGGAGCCTGGTAGGCTGCAGTCCATGGGGTTGTGAAGAGTTGGACATGACTGAGTGACTGCACTTTCACTTTTCACTTTCATGAATTGGAGAAAGAAATGGCAACCCACTCCAGTGTTCTTGCCTGAAGAATCCCAGGGACGGGGGAGCCTGGTGGGCTGCCATCTATGGGGTCGCACAGAGTCGGACACGACTGAAGCGACTTAGCAGCAGCAAGGATATGGAAGACCTGAACTTCACTATCAATCAACTTTACCTAATTGACAGTAAAGAATATTCAACCTAACAATAACAATAAGAATTCTTTTCAGGTTCACACAGAATATCCACCAGTATATAACACATTCTGAGCATAAATTATACCATATACACCATCAAAACATAAAAGAATAAAAATCATAGAAAACTTTAAGAGAATTAAACTAGAAATCAATAACATTAAGAAAGCTGGAAAAATCCCTGGATCTCTGGAAATTAACCAAAACATTTTTTAAGAACACATGGATCAAAAAGAGTTCTCAAATTAAAAATATTTTCTTAAATTAAAAAAATTAAAAACTAAATTTAAGTAAATATAGAACTTATCAAAATTTGTGATATACTATGAAAGAAGAGCTCAGAGTGAAATTTTTTTAGTTTCTTTTTTTAAAAAATTTTTAATACTTTATTTTCTACATTACAATACTGTATTGGTTTTGCCATACATTGACATGAATCAGCCACAGGTGTACATGATCTCCCAATGCCAAAACCCCCTCCCACCTCCCACCCCATATCATCTCTCTGGATCATCCCGTACACCAGCCCCAATCATCCTGTATCCTGTATCGAACATAGACTGGCGCTTCATTTCTTATATGATAGTATACATGTTTCAATGCCATTCTCCCAAATCATCCCACCCTCTCCCTCTCCCTCAGAGGCCAAAAGTCCGTTCTATACCTCTGTGTCTCTTTTGTTGTCTCACATACAGGGTCATCATTACTATCTTTCTAAATTCCATATATATGTGTCAGTATACTGTATTGGTGTTTTTCTTTCTGGCTTACTTCACTCTGTATAATCAGCTCCAGTTTCATCCATCTCATCAGAACTGAGTCAAATTTATTCTTTTTAAGGGCTGAGTAATACTCCATTGTGTATATGTACCACAGCTTTCTTACCCATTCATCTGCTGATACAGCATTTATTGCTTGTAGACTTTTGTATCACAGCCATTCTGACTGGTGTGAAATGGCACCTCATTGTGGTCTTGATTTGCATTTCTCTGATAATGAGTGATGTTGAACATCTTTTCATGTGTTTGTTAGCCATCGGTATGTCTTCTTTGGAGAAATGCCTATTTAGTTCTTTGGCCCGTTTTTGATTGGATCGTTTATTTTTCTGGAGTTGAGCTGCATAAGTTGCTTGTATATCTTTGAGATTAGTTGTTTGTCAGTTGCTTCATTTGCTATTGTTTTCTCCCATTCAGAAGGCTGTCTTTTCACCTTACTTATAGTTTCCTTTGTTGTGCAGAAGCTTTTAATTTTAATTAGATCCCATTTGTTTATTTTTGCTTTTATTTCCATTATACTGAGAGGTGGATCATAGAGGATCCTGCTGTGATTTATGTCGGAGAGTGTTTTGCCTATGTTCTCCTCTAAGAGTTTTATAGTTTCTGGTCTTATGTTTAGACCTTTAATCCATTTTGAGTTTATTTTTGTGTGTGGTATTAGAAAGTGATCTAGTTTCATTCTTTTACAAGTGGTTGACCAGTTTTCCCAGCACTACCTGTTAAAGAGACTGTCTTTACTCCATTGTATATTCTTGCCTCCTTTGTCGAAGATAAGGTGTCCATAGGTGTGTGGATTTATCTCTGGGCTTTCTATTCTGTTCCATTGATCTATATTTCTGTCTTTGTGCCAGTACCATACTGTCTTAATGACTGTGGCTTTGTAGTAGAGCCTGAAGTCAGGCAAGTTGATTCCTCCAGTTCCATTCTTCTTTCTCAAGATTGCTTTGGCTATTTGAGGTTTTTTGTATTTCCATACAAATCTTGAGATTATTTGTTCTAGTTCTGTGAAAAATACTGCTGGTAGCTTGATAGGGATTGCATTGAATCTGTAGATTGCTTTGGGTAGTATACTCATTTTCACTATATTGACTCTTCCAATCCATGAACATGGTATATTTCTCCATCTATTAGTGTCCTCTTTGATTTCTTTCATCAGTGTTTTATAGTTTTCGATATATAGGTCTTTAGTTTCTTTAGGTAAGTGTATTCCTAAGTATTTTATTCTTTTCGTTGCAATGGTGAATGGAATTGTTTCCTTAACTTCTTTTTCTACTTTCTCATTATTAGTGTATAGGAATGCAAGGGATTTCTGAGTGATGATTTTATATCCTGCAACTTTACTATATTCATTGATTAGCTCTAGTAGTTTTCTGGTCGAGTCTTTAGGCTTTTCTATGTAGAGGATCATGTCTTCTGCAAACAGTGAGAGTTTTACTTCTTCTTTTCCAATTTGGATTCCTTTTCTTTCTTTTTCTGCTCTAATTGCTGTGGCCAAAACTTCCAGAACTATATTGAATAGTAGTGGTGAAAGTGGGCACGCTTGTCTTGTTCCTGACTTTAGAGGAAATGCTTTCAATTTTTCACCATTGAGGATAATGTTTGCTGTGGGTTTGTCATATATAGCTTTTATTATGTTGAGGTACGTTCCTTCTATTCCTGCTTTCTGGAGAGTTTTTTTTTATCATAAATGGATGTTGAATTTTATCAAAGGTCTTCCAGCAAACAAAAGCCCAGGTCCAGACAATTTCACAGCTGAATTCTACCAAAAATTTCGAGAAGAGCTAACACCTATCTTACTGAAACTATTCCAGAAAATTGCAGAGGAAGGTAAACTTCCAAACTCATTCTATGAGGCCACCATCACCCTAATACCAAAACCTGACAAAGACGCCACAAAAACAGAAAACTACAGGCCAATATCACTGATGAACATAGATGCAAAAATCCTTAACAAAATTCTAGCAATCAGAATCCAACAACACATTAAAAAGATCATACGCCATGACCAAGTGGGCTTTATCCCAGGGATACAAGGATTTTCAATATCCACAAATCAATCAATGTATCACATTAATAAATTGAAAAATAAAAGTCATATGATTATCTCAATAGATGCAGAGAAGGCCTTTGACAAAATTCAGAGTGAAATTTATAGTATTAAATAGATATGCTAGAAGAAAGACTTAAAATTAATAACCTAAGCTTTCACTTTAGAGAAATAGAGAAAAATGCAGGTAGACAGGAAATCTAAGTCAGGAGTAGAAGTCATAGGAATGTAAAGCACAGAAAAGCCTTTGGGGATAAAAGGTGCAATGAGAAAATAAGCAGAGAGATGACTGGCTCCAGGGGAGGAACAACATATAAAGAAGAAACAGATTAAAAGTGCCTATTATGACAACGAGGACGTGGAAGCAACCAAAATGTCCGTAGACAGAGGAATGAATAAAGAAGATGTGGTACTTATATACAATGGAATAATTACTCAGCCACAAAAAGAGTGAAATAATGTCATTTGCATGAACAGAGTGAAGTAAGTCAGACAGAGGAAAACAAATGCTATATGATATTGCTTATATGTGGAATCTAAGAATGTGGCATAAATAAACTTATTTACAAAATAGAAATAGAGTCACAGATATAGAAACAAATTTACCAGTAGGGAAAGCTATGGTGTCATGGAGGGATAAATTGGGAGGTTGGGATTGACATATACACTACTATATATAAAATAGATAATCAACAAGGACCTACTGTGTAGCACAGGGAAGTCCACTGAATTCTCTGTAAAGGCCTATATGGGAAAAGAATCTAAAAAATAGTAGATACATGTATATGGATAACTTATTCAGTTTGCTGTACACCTAAAACTGATAGAACACTATAAATCAACTATACTCTAATACAATTTTTTTTTTAATTGGCAAAGGATTTGAATAGCTAATTCTCCAAAAAGATCTACAAATGGTCAATAAAAACATGCAAAGATGCTCAATATCACTACTCATTAGGGAAATGCAAGTCAGAATCATGACCTATCACCTCACACCCAATAGGATCACTGCTATCAAAAGCAACAACAACGACAACAAAGCAAGTGCTGACATGGGTGAGGACAATCTGAAACCCTTATGCACCATCCATGGGGATGTAAAATGGGCAAGCTGCTATGGAAAACAGTATGATGGCTTCCCAAAAAATAAAATATAGACATCATATGATCCAGAAATTCCACTTCTGACTATATATCCGAAAGAATTAAAAGCAAGGCCTTAAAGAGCTATTGATATACCCATGTTGCTAGCAGCATTATTCACAGTAGATAAATGAGGAAGCAACCCAAGTGCCTACTGACAGATGAATAAATAAGCAAAATATGGTATATAAATACAATGGAATATTATTCAGCCTTAAAAGGAAGGGAATTATGGCATAAACTACAACACAGATAAGCTTTGAGAACTTTATGCTAAGTGAAATAAGCCAGTCACAAAAAGCCAGATAACTATATGATTGTATGGGTATCTAGAGTAATAAAAACCATAGAGAAAGAAAGTAGAATGGTGTTTGCCAGGAGTTGGAAAAAGGGAAAAAATGGAAAGTATATAGTTTAATGGATACAGGCTTTTAGCCTTTTTAAGATGATAAGAGTTCAAGGAGATGGTGGTGATGTTTACACAACAACATGAATGTACTCAATATCATTGACTGTATTCTTAAAATAATTGTTCTGTGTACTTTGTTGCTTAGACACGTCCAACTCTTTGTGACCCCATGGACTGTAGGCTCCTCTGTCCATGGGGATTCGCCAGGCAAGAATGCTGGAGTGTGTTGCCATACCCTCCTCCAGGGGATGCTCCCAACCTGGGGATCAAACCCAGGTCTTCTGCATTGCAGGCAGATTCTCTACCATCTGAGCCACCAGGGAAGCCCTTAAAATGATTAAGATGGTAAATTTTATATTACATATATTTTATCACAATAAAAAAATTGAAAGGAGGAAAGACATTTAAATTGATAGTTATGAAGACTAAGTAAATGGTCTGAGAGATTAAGGAAAAACAGATGGAGGTTATAGAAATCAAGAGAAGAGGGAATTTTGAGAACAAGTTGATTGTCAATAATAGAAGTTCAGAGTGGGGGAGGCTAATAAGACTAAGACTGAAAAATACCCATTTGATTTGGATATAATTTTTTGGTAACCTCAAAAGTGCAGTTTCAGGTGAGAGCATTAAGTGGCTTCTGACGTTTGCCTTCAAGCACAGAGGGAGCAGAATCAGAAGCTAGTTAAGAGAAGGGGTATAAAGAGATGAAGGAAATGAAGACAGTAAGTGAAGACAAGCTTAAGAAGTCTGTCCTTTATGGGAAGAAGAGACAAAAGAAGCTTAAATGACACAGAATCAAAGAATGGCTTTGTTTTTAAAAAGTACAAGAGAATTTAGGCAGCTTTATAAATTGAAAGAAAGGATCAGTTGACTGGCAGTGGCTGAAGACATAGGAAAGGAAGAGATAACTCACGTAGGAAGGTCCCAGAAGAGAATGAGGAAGGGGGGAGAATAAAGAATCCTGGGACTGGGGCTGGTTTTGAGCAGGAATATGGTTACTTCACTGAAACTGGAGGATCCTACCAATACCTACAGAGGTCTGCTTTCTGTCTTAAGGAGGGGCATGGGAACAGTTCAAGCCTGATTACCCTCATTCATCTGTACAGTCCTTGTGAAGTGGGAGATCATATCATTTGATGAGAAAGATAATTGAATAAACTGATAAAGTTTTAGAAAAGACACCAAGGAATGAGAATGAAATTTTGCCAGGTGGGGACAAAAGGGATTTGAGTGGGTCGCTAAAATTATAATTTTCAAATCTGTCATAGCATTGACTCAAGTGACTGTATGGTATTTTCTAGGACACCCAGGTAGATGAATATGTGTACAGAACAGGAGACTAGGATGGACCTCTGGCTGGGAATTTTTAGGGCCAGTGCAGTAGGAGGAGGGAGGGTAAGGAGGGTGAGATTGCTTGCGACAGAATTTTTCAGACGATCAGTCATTGTAGTTGGAGTGGGAATGAAGACCATTAATTAGAGTTGATGAAGTAAAAGAACCATAGGGTTTAAATGAATCAATCACATGATTGCTGTCACTGCCTATGGTGATGTCAGGAGTTGACATAAAATTATATTAACCTGGGTGAAAGTTGATGACTTTCCAAATGGCTCGGTGTAAAGAATCTATTTGTCAGTGAAGGAGAGGCAGGAGATGTGGGTTTGATCCCTGGGTCAGAAAGATTCCCTGGAGTAGGAAATGGCAACCTACTCTAGTATTCTTACCTGGAAAATTCAATGGACAAAGGAGCCTGGTGGGCTATAGCCCACTCAGTTGCAAAGGTCAGACACGACTGAGCACATAGGCACGGGTAAAAGCTGATACGGTTTAATGCCATCACTATTTTTAAAAGTTTAAGTTTCTCCAACCCTACTTAAATACAGTAACTAAATCTGTACTTCAAAGGCTTCATCTTATTCTCGTAACTTAATATATAGTTGGCTGCCTCTTTAGATGTTGTACTCATATTCTAGTTTTCGAGGAATCCAATAGGATTCAAAGGATTTTGAATATCTTCAAAAGATAGTCCTGACTTTGTGGGGATTTTAGCTGAAACAAGGTAATGAAAAATTGCTGGATGATCCATTTTCCCACAAATGATGCATTGATGATATTACTAGTGAATACTAGAGTAAATATGCACATTCTTTTGGCTTATGTAGAGTAAATTCAGAGTCTGAGAAATTTAAAATTCATTATTTCTATTCACAGTTTAAGCATAATTAAGGGCAGCTGTCAGAATGGCAAAGTTTTTGACAGACTCAAGTTGCTCTGTTTCTTACAAATTGGACCTGGATGTGGGTTGGTATAATACCTAACAAAGCTCTCAGTTAGTAATGAAACACAGAATACTGAATTTTAAGATACTGTACCTAGAGTTGTTGAAGGACACAAAGCAAAAAGAAAACCCAATTGAAACACATGTGTGGTAGATGGATATCTAGGATAAGGGTCATAAATTCTGAATTCTGTGCTCTGGTTATTAAAATCCTGCCTGGTGCTGAGTAAGTGACACTGTAGGACTATAGTTATATGATTTATAAAATGAGAGGATCAAAAGATATCTTAGATCTTTTCTAATTTTGAAATTCTATTACTCTCCTATGTCAGGGACATAGATTAGTTTTTTTTTTTTTTAATATTGAAAATGCCTGCATTTAATTATTTTCAGTACCTCCATGAATGGAAATAATACCAGGATATAGACAAAACACAATTACACTCATTTTTATTATCTTTCAATTCTAACATAAACTTACACTTATTTTATTCCATCTCTAAGTTCTCTGAGTTTAGGCAGAAAAATTAAATTCTGTTTTCAGTAGGAGATGGTTGTTTTTATTGTTTGGTCGCTAAAGTTGTGTCCAACTCTTTGTAAAACCACAGACTGCAGCACGCTAGGCTCCTCTGTCCTCCACTATCTCCTGGAATTTTCTCAAATTCATGTTCATTGAGTTGGTGATGCTATCTAACCATCTTATCCTCTGGTACCCCTTCTCCATTTGCCTTCAATCTTTCCCAGCATCAGAGTATTTCCAGTGAGTTGGCTCTTCACATCAGATGGCCAAAATTTTGGAACTTCAGCATTAGTCCTTCCAATGAATATTCAAGGTTGATTTCCTTTAGCATTGACTGGTTTGATCTCTTTGTTGTTCAAGGACTCTCAAGAGTCTTCTGCAGCTCCACAATTCAAAAGCATCAGTTCTTCAGGGCTCAGCTTTCTTTATGGTACAACTCTGACATCCAAATGACTACCGGAAAAGCCATAGCTTTGACTATATATATAGACCTTTGTCAGCAAGGTGATTGTCTCCACTTTTTAACACACTGTCTAGGTTTGTCATAGTTGTCCTTCCAAGGAGCAAATATCTTTTAATTTAATGACTGCAGTCACCATTCACAGTGATTTTGGAGCCCAAGAAGATAAAATCTGTCACTGCTTCTACTTTTTCCCTTTCTATTTGCCATGAAGTGATGGGACCAGATGCCATGATCTTAGTCCTTTGAATGTTGAGTTTTATGCCAGCTTTTTCACTCTCCTCTTTCACCCTCATCAAGAGGGTTTTTAGCTCCCTCTTCACTTTCTGCCATTAGATTGGTATCATCTGTATATCTAAGGTTGTGATATTTCTCCGGACAATCTTGATTCCAGCTGGTATTGTAAGAATGTAGAAATGATTTGTAATTAATTATCTTGTATACAGATGCAGTGGTCTGAGGCAGAAAACTACTTTGCCAACTTTGTTTTCACTAAAAAACAGGGAAGTGAAGTGAAGTTACTCAGTCGTGTCCAAGTCTTTGTGACCCCCATGGACTGTAGCCTACCAGGCTCCATACATGGGATTTTCCAGGCAAGAATACTGGAGTGGGTTGCCATTTCCTTCTGCAGGGGATCTTCCCAACCCAGGGATCGCACCCGGCTCTCCCACATTGTAGGCAGACACTTTATCGTCTGAGCCACCAGGGAAGGAAGACAGGGAACTGGGCTCCAAAGACTGAGATGAGTGTGAACTGACGTTTTGTTTTGTTTATTTTTCATTCTACCCACTGCTTTCTCTGAGCACATTCTGCAAGGGTATAGTTCTTTCTGGTCTTGCTTTTTCTACCAGATCTAGTTCTCAGGTGTGAATGGTGCATGCACTTTAAAGCACAGCTTTTTCTTCCTTCTTCATCTTCTCCATGAAAGAAGTTTGAAAGTTCTCCAGTTTTATATCAGAAATGTCATCGCTCCCTCACCTTTCTTCTTCAAGACTTTAATCTTTCAAGTAAATAAGCAAACTGGTTCTAATACTAAAGCTTGTGACATTTGGCTGGTCACTTATCTCTAGGCTAAACTTCTTCCTTACCCTCTGTATCTTAGCCAGGCTGCCTCCTATCATGCTAAAGGATCTTATTCTTATCTTATTTATTAACCTTCTGGGTGAATTCTTTATGTAATGTTTAATCAGCAGCCTTTTGTAAAATGCAAGTAAATTGCAGACTAATCTTCAGAAATCATCTATCATTTTTCAGCAAAACCAATTCTATTTCCTGAAAATGATCTTTGGTTGAATGGGTCTGTACAGGATATGTTTAATTTCAACACTCATTTTTAGTTGTTCCTTTTATTACAAGTATGTTCCTTTTATTACAAGTATGAATAGTATTTCTAGACTGGTAAATATGCTTTGTTCTGATGACCTGACAGCGGTCTACAAAGCATGCACTCAGTAAATGGTCAGTCAGGAAAGAACACATCCACATTTCTCTCCGTCTAAAACACTTGGCAATTCAATTCCTTGGAAAGTCTTTAAATCTCTTCTCTGTTTCACAAGTTGCCATGACGTTTGATGGAGGAATGTACTATAGCAGTTTTATAGCACAGCAGAAGAGGAAGCCAGTCTTAAATGGTAGGGGAGCAGGGAACACTGGCTAAATTCTTTCCTTAGTGGAGTTTCACTGATACACACACACACACACACACACACACACACACACACCCTCAGTTCCTTGGTACCCAAATTCCTTGGTACCCATTAAAGTGTATTCCAGGTGTCTGATGATATTAGAAAGCTGTGGACTCTCTACTCGAGAAATTTGATAGAGGAATTAAACATCTGATCAAATAAATTCATAAGTTCTTCCCTAGAAGCCTCTGAGTACATGCTGGGTGGTCATGGGGGTTGGGAGGGATAGACTTAAACAATAAATTGTCAGGCCTGTAATTTACTTCTTTGTGCTAAAGAGTGACTGAACTGAACGATTAATGTAATTTTGAGGCTAGAGATGAATCAAGGTCTTTAGAGGAATTTGGGGAAGGATGGCTCTTATTATGACTGTTTTAAAAATTTCCTTGTGAGTGAATAAAGAACCTTGCATATGACTTTCTTTTTGAGTTAATCAATCTGACATGCTCAGAAATATAGAACTATTATGACTTAGAGAAAAATTTTACCTTTCCATACAACAATGGTGAATATCTTCCTTCACTCTATACCATTTTAAAGCAACTTCTCTTGTGATGAAGATATATCTTGCTGCCTTAAATCAGCCTCTGCCTGAAGCTGAAGTTGACTTAATAATGGCAAAAAGCCACAATCTTATTAGCTGTGATACAGAAGAAGCCAAATAATTCATCGCAATGTCATAACTAACTTCTTTTCTGTTGCTCACAGTGGCTGGTAGAGGCCAGTCAGGTACTCAGGACTGCAGTAAAGAAACCTTCTCTTAGAATGATTACAACTTATGATTTAGACAGATACAAACACATCTTGGAATATTTTCAAAGTTAAGAATCCACATCCATCTTCCTGCTATCAAGGTGGCAGGCCATGCCCACATCTTCAATTTCCCTCTTTGATTCTAGACTTAGAAAGCAAGAACACAGGCATCCAGTCTCCAGAAATTGGATTGCGAGAGTTTTCCCATATATACATTACCAAGAAATCTACAAGATAAACTAGAGATCTTATTAAATTATCTAAGGAAAGCCTTAGCTTGTAAAATCTTCGTGTCTGATTTCCTTTAGGCTCATTCAGATTTCTTTTAGATCCGGGCATGGAAACTCTTGATGCTTTTCTGATCGTCCTAACCTGTGGCTGGCCGCGGAGACTGATGAATGTTCTTCCACTGCTTTGCATGTTAGGCATTTTCCTTCTTCTCCAATATGTCTTTGGTTTAAACTGCACTTTAGCTTTTTCACCTCCAGCTAATGGAGACACTCCCAGGAATGGAGGCTGATGATACAGAGGCTGGAACAATGCCAGCAGACGCATTAGGTTTCTTCTCCCACTCCAAACCAATCCTCTGAAGGTTTTAAATGAGAATTTTGAAATTTGAACTCAGTTAAAAAAATAGAGGCATATTAGCTCTAGGGCATAGAGAGTTCACATCTTCCTTGGTTTTTCACATCTCCTTTTCAGAGAAGAGTTTGCAGATGGCAAAGTGATGTGATAGTGGTGTTATTATGGAATAGGGTTCTCATTTGGACATGGTGAAGTCCCGTCCTCTTTAATTTATTTTCTAATTTTTTAATTGGAATATAACTGTATTACAATGCTCTGTTAGTTTCTGCTGTACAGCATCATGAATCAACCATATGTATACATATATCCCCTCCCTCTGGAACCTCCCCTCCCACCCTCCCATTCCAGCCCTCTAGGTCATGACAGAGCACCAAGCTGAGGTCCCTGTGTTTTAAAGCAGCTTCCTGATACCTATCTGTACAGATAGGTACAATATATATGTGGTAGTGTATATATTGCCAATGCTACTCTCTCCATTCTCCTTCCCCCGCAGTGTTCACAACAGAATATTAACTCAGACATGAAGTCATGTTCTTTTAAGATTCTGTACGGCATGTGCATCTTATTCATGAGAGGAAAACAGAACAGCTTAATAGTAGAATTTATATAAATTTTTAAAAAGAAACATCAGAGTACACTGCTAAGACTCTAGCCTAAACATATACACTAAAAATAGGGTAGATATTTTTCAGTTGCCCAAATAGAGTTCCTTTATCCTATGAAATAAATGACACAAACACATAAACTGTCAGCTATTACTTCTATTATTTTTTTTTCAGAATTTTTCTCTTATTGAAGGAATCACACAAAAAAATAGTTCATAAAGGATTATTTAGAAATATAGACACAGCAAATTTTATTTCTGGTTATTATTGTCCTGAACTTCAAAACAACACATATTTTCTAGATGAGGAAGACAAGACAATTTACTTCTCCTTTATGCAGAGGTCCCGCTAGCAAGGGAATGTTTAGTAAAGTGTTAAATCAGATTGGTTTCAGCAGCTGTACTTGTGATCTTCGAGGACCTGACTTTTAGAAAAATCTCCTCCCCCGGTTGCATATGCCCAGCTATTGATGTTTTCCGTTGCGCTGAGTGGTGGTTTTCAGCTGCTGGAAAAAGAAATGCCAAAACATGCACTGACCCTTGTCAATACTCAGGAAGGATGTCAGAATAATATTAACCTTTCAGTCCAACTTCAGCACCTGTTTTTTTTTTTTTTTAAATCAATTTCAATACAACACAAATGCATGCTTTGATATTTTTAAGAATTAATAGATATTAGTAAAATAAGCTGTGGTAAAGACAGAGGAAGTGATACTTCATTCATAGCACAGAATGTGCTTTGCAAGGGCACAAACCTAAACCTTAAATTCAGATCTGAATAAAGCAAGTTATTTTAAAACCACAGATTCTCTGTTCAAAAATCTCAGAGGCTATTTAGAGTTTTTAATTGTCACTGGTCACATTGTACCTCCTAAGTGAGAATCTTTCATTTCTATTACTACCTGGGTAGATATTCTAATAAAGTGAATTTGTTCATTTTATATATAACCCTTTTCTCTTGGGCCACATCCACCACAATGAAAGTCTATATCTCTTAAGGCTTCTCCATACTTTCACAGGATCTTATTCTACTTGTTTTCTCATTAAAAGAATTCTTTCATCTCTACAGTGAGTTATATGTTGGAAAAATGGCAAAGCTTACAGCCTTTAGCTATCAATGGTACTCATCTGAGAAACTGGATATAGTTTTCAGAATAGCACATGAGAGAGTTGTTGTAAGACTCTCAATACTTGGAATGTGGTCCCTCCCACTTAACCCTCTTATCTGCTACTTCCAGGAGCAGATCTTTCTTGGCAGCACTGACTAGCTATTCTCTGTCCAGGAGGCTCAGTCTGAACCAATGGCTTCCAGAAACTCTTCTCCAGGTTCTTAGCAGTGTAATGCCACAGGTCCCAGTGGTCTCTCCTGCTGGCTAGCCTCAGTTATGTCTCTCTAAAGTAGCTGCATCTTAAAACCTTTCCTTTATGACTCCTACAAGGCCATACTTGTCTTTTGACCTGCCAAACAGTTCTGCATAGTGTGCAAATATATGCGGATGGGTTTATAAAGATGTAAACTGTGTGAGCACAACAACACAGAGGGGAGAGAGAACAAAGCTATACAGTAGTAATATAAAGTTGGCACTAATCCTAACTATCAATGTGTGTGCCCAGTTACCCAGTTGTGTCCAATCATTTATGATGCTTTGGACTGTAACCTGCCAGGCTTCTATGTCCATGGTATTCTCCAGGCAAGAATACTGGAGTGGGTTGCCATTTCCTCCTCTAAGGGAATCTTTCTAACCCAGAGATAAAACTCAAATCTCTTACATCTCCTGCATTGCAGGCAGCCTTTATTGCTGAGCCACTGGGGAAGCCCATTAACTGGATTCGAAACTGTGGCTCTCAAGGAACATTTGGCCTACAAATATAAATTTGCTTGGCCCATAGAGTGTTTAACATTTTAAAATTACAAGATTTAGAAGTAGAAGTTTTCACATAAAAATCTTGATTTCCATTTCTCCTTAAAAATATTGAAATCCATGCAAACTTAAAGATGGCATGGTTCTTACATGACCACCATGTTCTGGTAGTGAGTGGAAATTTCTTTTTAGGCAAGTCTTTGTCTCTGTAGTTTGCGATAGAGCACACATCCCTTAGGATGACTTCTGACCTAATTATACTTGTGTTATATTTCTGATTTCTATAAGTATTCAAGTCTATGTAGGACTCTTACCAAAACTCTGTCTCTAAAGGGGAGTTCACAGGATCTCAAATGGGAGTCTGTAGACCCATTCAGTGCCCTTGAACTTTTTCTCAGTGGTATATGAACTGATGATGGGAACTGTTTTAGTCTCTTCTGGCAGAGCATATAGTATATCAGAATACTAAAAACACAGTGACTCAAAAAAAGCCTATTTCTCACAGTCCTAGAACAGCCTTAGGAAGTTCAAGTTCAAGGCACCAACAGATTCAATGTCTGGCTTGCATTTTCATTGCCAGCCATTGTCTCACTGTATCCTCATAAGAGGCAAGGGACCTTTCTTAGATCACTAATCCCATTCATGAGTCTTCTGCCCTCATGACTTAATCACCTCCTAAAGGCCCCACCTCTCAGTATCTTCACATTGGAAGTAAGGTTTCAGCATATAAATTTTGGAGGATGCAAACATTCAACCTGTGGCAGGAGCTTAATTTGTTTTCTTTTAGTTCAATGATTATTTATCAGTTGAGCTATTGTTCTATCTGCAAGGAGATCCAACCAGTTCATCCTAAAGGAGATCAGTCCTGGGGGTTCATTGGTAGGTCTGATGTTGAAGCTGAAATTCCAATACTTTGGCCACCTGATGAGAAGAGCTGACTCATTTGAAAAGACCTTGATGCTGGGAAAGATTGAGGGCAGGAGGAGAAGGGGATGACAGAGGATGAGGTGGTTGGATGGCCTTACCGACTCAATAGACATGGGTCTGGGTGAACTCGGAGTTGGTGATGGACAGGGAGGCCTGGGGTGCTGCAGTTCATGCGGTCTCAAAGAGTCAGAGACGACTGAGCAACTGAACTGAACTGAACTGATTGTTCTATCTATGAAATTATCGATATGATGCCTTTAATACTAACCTGTTATTCCCAAACTACTTTAAGTGCTATGGATTAACATAAAAGAACATATGAAAACTTAAAGGTAAATGATACATTTGTATGAAATAAAGGCCAAATGTCATATGGTGCTCTATGCATAAGGTTTCACAATAACTTAATCTGAAGAGGGGATGATAGAAATGAATCATCACATGGCATTAGAATTGTGAAAGATCCCAAGTGAAACATCCTTGAAGCAGTATTATATTCACACCAAAAGCAACAATTTATTTTCAGTGAAACAGTATTAATGGTCATATCAATTTTGTTAATCTGAATTGCGTTTGTTTTGTAGTTTCTACTTAATTTGGTTTTATAGATATTTAAGCACAGTTACAGTCACAGAGTCAGACACAACTGAGCATGCACTCATAGGGAAGAAAAGTTACAAAAAATATAAAAAAAGCATATACTGAATTTCACATCTGTACATTTAAAAGCCACTTTCTATCTAAAAACAATTTAGGTTACAATTCAAAAAAATGAATATTTTCCTTTAATAGGGTCCATTTAGTGTTCAAATTTGAAATATTCTGCTTTGAAAAATTTTCCTCTTTTATGTAGGATCAGGTTTTGGCTTGTTTGCCTTGAGAGGAAGGGTTCATTCCATGGATTTGTGTCTCTACCTTAGAGCACAACCCAGGAGAAAGAGAATGGTTAGCTGCAGAGTGTGCTCCAGGTGCCTGAGGAGAGGGCTGATGAATGCCACATTGAGCGGGGAGGGGCAGAGGCGATGACACATCAGAGCTCAGCTCAGGTGAAACTCAGCAAGGCCGGGGATGCAGCATCCTGGCAACTGTTTAGGCCGCTAGCTGGCAATTGAGATTCTACCTTTATGATTTACAAAAAGAGTGCTGCATGGCTGGAGTAGTCTGGCTAACAAATATCTGAGATGGGTGAACAACAGCAGTGGTACTCACAAGTTGGTCAGAAGTAATTCTTCAAAGGGACTAATTTAAAACTTCAAGAATCACATTAGCAAGCATCCCAATGTAATACCATAGTGTCTTCTACTCAAGGGATTATTCATTTGTCTTCAACCAGAACGTGGATGTATTGGGCTTTCTTTCTGAAACGTGCTCTCACGCTTCCCAAGAAGGCCCACCTGGATTTTCAGAGTAGAGCATAGCACACTGTCCTGAGGTTGGACATTCCTCTTTACATCTAATTTTGAAAGTTCACTGGGATCCCGAATAATCCTGATTATCTCATAGTGGCCCAATCTGGACATAAATTTTAATTATATGAAATGTTGAAATCTATGACTGTTATTATTTGCCTGATATCTGTTTGAGAACAAATGATAGCACTACTTTGAGGAAATATATGTGAGATTTTCAACTGGAATGTTGATTTGAGACATTTGATCAAGTTTGAAAAAGGTAATTCTCCAAGCCAAGTTTGTTAACTTACTTAGACTTACAGCCCCAAAATGTAACTATGAATCAGAGAGACAGGGTTATTTAGGAGCCTTAGGCTAATTAAAACAGAGTGTGGGCATCTAGGGATGAAAGACCTTGTTTATTCACATGACTGTTTCAAAAAGACCCAGTTATTGAGATCTAGAATTTGGTTTTGAAAGCTGATTTTCCACTCCTGATGCAAGTAAACCGTAGTCCACATGTAGTAATCTGCACATGTGGCAAACTGGGTTTCCAAAGAAACATTCCAACATGTGATATACTTTCTGAGTAACTGCTCTTGTAAGATATGTTAAATACTGAAAATATTGTGCTGAGCCAGACAGAACTTCTATTCCCATGGAGTAATAATCTAATGCCAGGCATTAAACTGAGTTCTCACTGCAAATCAGCTCTTGTAATTCCAAAATTAACCCTGTATCCTAGATGCTGTTTAGAATTATAGTTACTTTTCTTAAGATTCCACACTAGCAAGTGGTAGAGCTGAGATCAAAAATAGGGAGTTTGACTAATAAGAACATGCTGTATAGCACAGGAACTCTTTTCAATACTCTATAATGGCCTATATGGGAAAAGAAACTAAAACACGAATGGCAATCCACTCCAGTATTGTTGCCAGGAAAATCCCACAGACGGAGGAGCCTGGAGAATCTCAGTCCATTGGGTCACAGTCAGATACCACTGAGCAACTGACACACACATACGTATAAATATAACTGATTCACTTTTGCTGTACACCTGAAACTAACACTGCATTGTAAATCAACTATACTCCGATACATTTTTAAAGAAAATAGGCAGTTTGATTTTAGTGCCCAAACTCTGACCTACATACAGTAAGTATGTCTGTATGTAATGTCTACCTCTTAGACAGTTTTCTTTGCTTTGGTTCTAAATGCAATTTAAATTGTAGAGACACAAAAAATGAACAAATTTTTTTAAAAAGGAAATAGATTATATGAGGTAGAAATAACAGATTTAAATGGTACTAGGTAAAAATTAAGCACTGCTTGTTTATCCTTTCCCTAGAGTTGTCTTTATGGTTTTAATTAAATTGTCTCCTATATAATGCTGTTTATCTTATTCTTCTTATTTGAGTGCTCAGTTGCCTCAGTCCTGTCTTACTCTTTGAGACCCTATGGATTGTAGCCCACCAGGCTCCTCTGTCGATGGGATTCTCCAGGTAAGAATACCAAAGTAGGTTACCAGGGGGATCTTCCCAACCCAGGGATCGAACCCAGGTCTCTTTAAGTCTCCGACATTGCAGGTGGATTCTTTACCACCAAGCCACTGGGAAAGCCCATACTTCTTACTAAAGTCTGAAGAATGGCCTCCATGATAGCTTAGATTTCTCATCTGCTGATGTAATGCTGTGAACTGAAGGTGGTGATGATGGTCATAGTGATGATAATTAACTATGATAATTAAAAAGTATCTGAGGAGTCATGATTGGGGTGCAGAAATATATATTGCTCAAGATCAAATTTTGGAATTAAAATGGCCTTGCTCATGAAGATATCACATGGAGGATTATATTAAGTTGTTGCTGGTTTTCAAAGATGGTCACAGGAGGGTGAATTTTTCATTTAGTTGTCTCAGCTGGAGAACAATCAAATGTCATGGCTACTGGTCAAATATAGTGAGTATATATGATTAAATAAACTTTTAGATTCTTGATTTATATAATATTTGAAATTAAATTTCATATTTATTATATTTCTAATTAATTCTTAAATGTCAGAAATAGCTTGAAGAATAGGCTGTTTTGCTTTTCGGATCAGTTTACTATTTTCTGTTTACAAAAAAATCTTCACGACCCAGATAATCACGATGGTGTGATCACTCATCTAGAGCCAGACATCCTGGAATGTGAAGTCAAGTAGGCCTTAGAAAGCATCACTACGAACAAAGCTAGTGGAGGTGATGGAATTCCAATAGAGCTATTTCAAATCTTGAAAGATGATGCTGTAAAAGTGCTGCACTCAATATGCCAGCAAATTTGGAAAACTCAGCAGTGGCCACAGGACTAGAAAAGCTCAGTTTTCCTTCCAATCCCAAAGGAAGGCAATGCCAAAGAATGCTCAGACTACGGCACAATTGCACTCATCTCACATGCTAGTAAAGTAATGTTCCAAATTCCCCAAGCCAGGCTTCAGCAATACATGAACCGTGGACTTTCTGATATTCAAGCTGGTTTTAGAAAAGGCAGAGGAACCAGAGATCCAATTGCCAACATCCAATGGATCATGGAAAAAGCAAGAGAGTTCCAGAAAAACATCTGTTCCTGCTTTATTGACTATGCCAAAGCTTTTGACTGTGTGGATCACAATAAACTGTTGAAAATTCTGAGAGAGATGGGAATACCTCTTGAGAAATCTGTATGCAGGTCATGAAGCAACAATTAGAACTGGACATGGAACAACAGACTGGTTCCAAATAGGAAAAGGAGTATGCCAAGGGTGTATATTGTCACCCTGCTTATTTAACTTCTATGCAGAGTACATCATGAGAAATGCTGGACTGGAAGAAACACAAGCTGGAATCAAGATTGCTGGGAGAAATATCAATAACCTCAGATATGCAGATGACACCACCCTTATGGCAGAAAGTGAAGAGGAACTAAAAGCCTCTTGATGAAAGTGAAAGAGGAGAGGGAAAAGTTGGCTTAAAGCTCAACATTCAGAAAACGAAGATCATGGCATCTGGTCCCATCACTTTATGGGAAATAGATGGGGAAACAGTGGAAACAGTGTCAGACTTTATTTTTGTGGGCTCCAAAATCACTGCAGATGGTGACTGCAGCCATGAAATTAAAAGATGCTTACTCCTTGGAAGAAAAGTTATGACCAACCTAGATAGCATATTCAAAACAGAGACATTACTTTGCCGACTAAGGTCCGTCTAGTCAAGGCTATGGTTTTTCCAGTGGTCATGTATGGATGTGAGAGTTGGACTGTGAAGAAGACTGAGTGCTGAAGAATTGATGCCTTTGAGCTGTGGTGTTGGAGAAGACTCTTGAGAGTCCCTTGGACTGCAAGGAGATCCAACCAATCCATTCTGAAGGAGATCAGCCCTGGGATTTCTTTGAAAGGAATGATGCTAAGGCTGAAACTCCAGTACTTTGGCCACCTCATGAGAAGCGTTGACTCATCCTAAAAGACTCTGATACTGGGAGGGATTGGGGGCAGGAGGAGAAGGGGACGACAGAGGATGAGATGGCTAGATGGCATCACGGACTCGATGGACGTGAGTCTGAGTGAACTCCGGGAGATGGTGATGGACAGGAAGGCCTGGCGTGCTGCAATTCGTGGGGTCGCAAAGACTGAGTGACTGAACTGAAATGAACTGATAGCAAGCATCTAGGAAGACTTCTAGCAGATGTCATAGGGAATTCTCATAAATGTTGTTAAGATAATTAATAATTTTCAATTATGTCCAGCCTGCCATTATTTGAGACTTGGCTCACTGGATTTTTCATTGTAAGAACATCACACTGGGGACAGAGACTATGAGACTGAAGCAGTGCTCAGCTAGAAATGTATGCCACCTTTCTTCTGTTCTTGTTTCTTTACCAGTACATTCTCTTGCCAACTCATTTGCTGCTGCTGCTGCTAAGTCAGGTCAGTCGTCTCTGACTCTGTGCGACCCCACCCCCTATCCTTGGGATTCTCCAGGCAAGAACATTGGAGTGGGTTGCCATTTCCTTCTCCAATGCATGAAAGTGAAAAGTGCAGGTGAAGTCGCTCAGTTGTGTGCGACTCTTTGCGACCCCATGGACTGCAGCCCACCAGGCTCCTCCATCCATGGAATTTCCCAAGCAAGAGTACTGGAGTGGGGTGCCATTGCCTTCTCTGAACTCATTTGCTACTAGTGGGCAAAAGTGTGCAAAGTGAAGAATATGCTTACAGTTAGGGAGTTCTAACTGCTGGAGTATGGTCATGTATGGATGTGAGAGTTGGACTGTGAAGAAGGCTGAGCACTGAAGAATTGATGCTTTTGAACTGTGGTGTTGGAAAAGATTCTTGAGAGTCCCTTGGACTGCAAGGAGATCCAACCAGTCCATTCTGAAGGAGATCAGCCCTGGGATTTCTTTGGAGGGAATGATGCTAAAGCTGCAACTCCAGTACTTTGGCCACCTCATGCGAAGAGTTGACTCATTGGAAAAGATTCTGTTGCTTGGAGGGATTGGTGGCAGGAGGAGAAGGGGACGACAGAGGATGAGATGGCTGGATGGCATCACTGACTCGATGGACGTGAGTCTGAGTGAAGTCCGGGGAGTTGGTGATGGACAGGGAGGCCTGGTGTGCTCTGATTCATGGGGTCACAAACAGTCGGACACAACTATGGGACTGAACTGAACTGAACTGCAGGAGAAAAGAGAAAGGGGAGAGGTGTGATGATAAAGTCAATCTGGTACTTTAGTACCTGAAGTCGGTTTGTAACTACTCCATAAATGGCTTCTCTATGGCTGGGGGCTGGGGATCCAAATTCCTATATTTGGTAGACTATGCATGTGGAACCTTTCCTCCTCCTATCAAAAGCTCCTGATTTTCCAGGTAATGATGCACTCTCTTTGCTCTTACCTTTCTTGGTCTTTCAATAGCTATAAGGGGTTTAAAAAGACCTCAGGTCCCCTACTTCCACTTACTCTCAGCCTATTATTCACTTCCACCTCTCTTCCCTTCAGATCAGCGTATTTTTAAGATATGCACGATGAAGACTGTCTCCAAAATGTTGCCTGTTCCATTTTTCAAAGACTATGCTGCTGCTGCTGCTGCTAAGTCACCTCAGTCCTGTCTGACTCTGTGAACCCATAGACGACAGCCCACCAGGCTCCGCCATCCCTGGGATTCTCCAGGCAAGAACACTGGAGTGGATTGCCATTTCCTCCTCCAATGCATGAAAATGAAAAGTGAAAGTGAGGTCACTCAGTCATGTCCGACTCTTCATGACCCCATGGACTGTAGCCTACCAGGCTTTTCCGTCCATGGGATTTTCCAGGCAAGAGTACTGGAGTGGGATGCCATCGCCTTCTCTGTTTCAAAGACTATAGATGTTACCAAAGCTGTGGTCAACCAGACTTGGCATGTTAGCATTCTTTTCTATTATTAATCATTGATAAATTGCAAGTTTCTAACTGTAAGTAGTTTTTAAAATTATAAATTAATATGTGAAATACCAGATAGATATAAACAAGTCAAATAATAAATTTAAAATCGAGTTATTGCTAACTTCCACTGCCTCTCTTAGCCTAGTTCCTCAAAAGTAATTACTGCTAATGGTTTGGTGTGTATTTATCCTGTTATTTTTAATAGAGACACACACATTTAAACTTTTACGGATCATTTTTAATATCATAAATGGCATCATAGTAAGTTATTTTTCTACAACTTGCTCTTTGATTTGATTTTATTATTTTTATGATTTGATTTTATTTTTTTACTTTACAATACTGTATTGGTTTTGCCATACATTGACATGAATCCACCACAGGTGTACATGAGTTCCCAACTCTGAATCCCCCTCCCACCACCCTCCCCATATCATCTCTCTGGGTCATCCCAGTGCACCAGCCCCAAGCATCCTGTATCCTGTATCAAACCTAGACTAGCTATTTGTTTCTTACATGATAGTATACATGTTTCAATGCCATTCTCCCCAAATCATCCCACCCTCTCCCTCTCCCACAGAGTCCAAAAGTCTGTTTTTTGCATCTCTTTTGCTGTCTCACATACATTGTTATCATTACCATCTTTCTAAATTCCATTTATATGTGTTAGGATACTATATTGGTGTTTTTCTTTCTGGCTTACTTCACTCTGTATAATCGGCTCCAGCTTCATCCATCTCATTAGAACTGATTCAAGTGAGTAATACTCCATTGTGTATATGTACCACAGCTTTCTTATCCATTCATCTGCTGATAGGCATCTAGGTTGCTTCCATGTCCTGGCTATTATAAACAGTGCTGCGGTGAACATTGGGGTACATGTGTCTTTTTCAATTCTGGTTTCCTTGCTGTGTATGCCCAGCAGTGGGATTGCTGGGTCATAAGGCAGTTCTGTTTCTAGTTTTTTAAGGAATCTCCACACTGTTCTCCATAGTGGCTATACTAGTTTGTATTCCCACCAACAGTGTAAGAGGGTTCCCTTTTCTCCACACCCTCTCCAGCATTTATTGCTTGTAGACTTTGAATCACAGCCATTCTGACTGGTGTGAAATGGTACCTCATTGTGGTCTTGATTTGCATTTCTCTGATAATGAGTGATGTTGAGCGTCTTTTCATGTGTTTGTTAGCCATCTGTATGTCTTCTTTGGAGAAATGTCTATTTAGTTTTTTGGCCCATTTTTTGATTGGGTCATTTGTTTTTCTGGAATTGAGCTGCATAAATTGCTTGTATATTTTTGAGATTAGTTGTTTGTCAGTTGCTTCATTTGCTATTATTTTCTCCCATTCAGAAGGTTGTCTTTTCACCTTGCTTATAGTTTCCTTTGTTGTGCAGAGGCTTTTAATTTTAATTAGATCCCATTTGTTTATTTTTGCTTTTATTTCCAGTATTCTGGAAGGTGGATCATAGAGGATCCTGCTGTGATTTTTGTCGGAGTGTTTTGCCTATGTTTTCCTCTAGGAGTTTTATAGTGTCTAGTCTTACATTTAGATCTTTAATCCATTTTGAGTTTATTTTTGTGAATGGTGTTCTAATTTCATTCTTTTACAAGTGGCTAGCCAGTTTTCCCAGCAGCACTTGTTAAAGAGATTGTCTTTACTCCATTGTATATTCTTGCCTCCCTTGTCCATAGGTATGTGGATTTATCTCTGGGCTTTCTATTTTGTTCCATTGATCTATATTTCTGTCTTTGTGCTGGTACCATACTGTCATGGATATTACTTCACATCTCTCTTACATGTCTCAATAGATATTACTACATCATTCTCTTTGACAAAGTATTTCATGATAAGCTTAAGTCATGATTTTATTAATGAGTGTTTAAATTTGCTCTAGTTTTTACCATTACAAATAATATACTTTTATATATTTGTGCCAGTGGTTTTGTAGGGTCAAATCGAGGAAATGAGACTTAATGCCAAAGTAAAAACAAACAGTTTTTATTGGTTCTTCCCACTGAGATTGAAACATTGAAATTGCCAATATGCCAATCATATTCTTACCAAGAATTATTAGATTACCTGTTTCCTTGCATCATCACCAATACAGGCTATTTGTTAAATTTTACTAAAATGGTAACAAATCATACTTCTCTTTTGTTCAAATTTGCATTTCTGAACTGTTAATAAAGTTGAGCACCTTTTCATATTTGCACTTCATTTCCTGTTGATTTATTATTTCTAGTGTTTGTCTTTTTCTAATATCAGATTGTGTTTTTCTTAGAGGAAACTATATTATTTTTTGTAATAGCTGCATGATTTAATTCCCACTAATAATGCACAAGGATTCTCTTTTATTCACATCTTCCCTGATACTCATCTCTTGTGGTTTTTTTTTTTTTTTTGGATAATAATCATTCAAACAGGTATGAGGTGATATCTCATTGTGGTTTTGATTTGCATTTCTCTGTGGATTAATAATTTTGAACATCTTTTAATGTATCTGTTGGCCATCTGCATCTCTTCTTTGGAAAACTGTCTGTTCAAGTTTTGCCTATTTATAAATCAGATTTTTGTTGTTGTTGTTGAATTGTATGAGACCTTTATAGATGTTGGATATTAGGCCCTTTTCAGATACATAATTTGCAAATATTTTCCTCCCATTCAGTAGGCTGCTTTTTTATGTTTTATTTTGCTATGTACAAGATTTTAAATTTTATGATAGCCCCATTTGTTTGTATTTGCTTTTGTTGCTCTGTGCACCTGCTTTTCTCTTAAGTTCTTTCATTATCTTTACCATCATTGCCTTGAAATCTTTCTCAAGTAGATAGCTATCTACTTGAGATAGAGCAGATCCCTATCTCCTCTTCACTTAATTCTTCTTCTGGAGTTTTATATTATTCCTTCATTTGGAATATGTTCTTCCACCACCTGATTTTGCCTAGTTTGTTGTTTTTATTTCTATGTATCTGGTACTTTGCTTATGTTTCATAACCATGAAGAAATGGCTTTATGTACCAAACATCTTAGCAGCACACTCACTTCTCATCATTAGAGCTTTATGCGCTTGGGATGCCCCCTCTGTGGGCTGTGTGGGTCCTTCTGCTATGGTGGGATGACTACTGTGGGCAATTTGGTATTTTTGGCTAAACCTGTCTGGTTGATTACCAGACCTTATCTTGTGTGAAGGCTGCTGGTCGCTGATTGGAGGGGTCAAATCACAAGGTGGCTGACTGTAGAGCCCTGGTGGGTCCTGAGTTTAGTGCTGGATCTGGGGGTAGCAACAGGGTCCAGGATATTCCAGGGCTGGGGTTTCCTCATCTGTTCTAAGCGTCTTTAAAGTGACAGCTTCTGCCCTGGGTCCCAGAGCACGTGAGATATGGGCATGCTCTTTAAAAAAAAAAAAAGGCTGTATTTCCCACAGAACTCTGGGTCTCCTGAAAGTGACTCTCAGTGGCCTTTAAAGCCAAACATTTAAAGCCAAAGTTCATCTTCCCAGCACAGGGCTCCTCCACCCCCTAGACTGGGGATCCAGACATGAACTTCAGAACTCTCTCCTTGGGAAGAACTTCTGCAATTGTACTAATTCGTCCATTTATGGGTCACTCACCTGTGGTCTTCACTATACTGTAACTTTGCCCCTCCTGCCTGTCTTGTGGTTTCTCATTTTTATCTTTGTTGTAGAAGATCTTTTCTATTAGATTAGAGTCATTTTCACTGTTGGCTGCTCTATGAATTGTTGTAATTTTCTCCTTTGACTAATTTTAAACAAAAATTTCTGGGTAAAAAATATGTTGATTTAATATTTTTTGAAATACCTATTACTAAATATAATGATGAACATTCATAGTATATTTTGGAGTCATTAGAAAAAATATATAGATTTTAAAATTCCAACTTAATTGCATTTCCATGTTGCAAGATTAGTGACTCAGTTCAGTTCACTCAGTTATGTCCGACTCTGCAATCACATGGACTGCAGCACACCAGGCTTCCCTGTCCATCACCAGCTCCCGGAGCATACTCAAACTGATGCCCATCAAGTCAGTGATATCATCCAAAAATCTCATCCTCTGTCGTCCCCTTCTCCTCCTGCCTTCAATATTTCCCAGCATCATGGTCTTTTCAAATGAGTCAGTTCTTCACATCAGGTGGCCAAAGTACTGGAGCTTCAGCTTCTGCCTCAGTCCTTCCAATGAATATTCAGGACTGATTTCCTTTAGGATGGACTGGTTGGATCTCCTTGCAGTCCAAGGGACTCTCAAGAGTCTTCTCCAACAACACAGTTCAAAATAATCAATTCTTCAGTGCTCAGTTTCCTTTATAGTCCAACTCTCCCATCCATGCATGACTACTGGAAAAACCATAACTGACTACATGGACTTTTGCTGGCAGAGTAATGTCTCTGCTTTTTAATATGCTGTCTAGGTTGGTCATAACTTTTCTTCCAAGGAGCAAGTGTCTTTTAATTTCATGGCTGCAGTCACCATCTGCAGTGATTTTGGAGCCCCCCAATAAAGTCTGTCACTGTTTCCCCATCTATTTGCCATGAAGTGATGGGACCAGATGTTATGATTTTAGTTTTCTGAATGTTGAGTTTTAAGCCAACTTTCTCACTCTCCTCTTTCACTTTCATCAAGAGGCTCTTTAGTTCTTCACTTTCTGCCCTAAGGGTGGTGTCATCTGTATATCTGTTGCTCTTTTGCTAAGTTGCTTCAGTCACGTCTGACTCTGTGCAACCCCATGGACAGCAGCCCACCAGGCTCCTCTGTCCAAGTGATTCTCCAGGCAAGAATTGGAGTGGGTAGCCATTTCTTTCTCCCCTGCATATCTTAGGTTATTGATATTTCTCATGGCAATCTAGATTAGTGACCAGATGTATTTAATAGAAGGATAGTCATGTATAAAAGATATCCTCCTCCTTGTCATACTCTTTGTTTCTCTTTTTCACTTTCCTTTTTGTTTCTCTCACTAAAGAAGGTAGAATTGCATAAAAGGAGTTACAAATGTTTAATAGTTAAAAATCTGTCATATAGATCTGACAGATCATTGGAGGAGAAAATATTAAAATTTATACAATTTTTATAAATATACTTAATAAATTTTGGTGTTGATTTATAAGAAAAATTCATTAGTATATAATAGATATATGCTAAATATTATAAAATACATATTACAAATCCTATTGTGTTAAATGGTGAAATATTGGAAGCAATGCCATTAAAGACAATCTCTATAGAAGGATTTCAGTTATCATACTTGCAATATAAAATTTATGAAAGTATAAAAGTTTCTGATACTTTCCTAAAAAACTAGCCAATGTAACTAGATTAGTCGGAATATAAATATGAGTACCAGAAAAGAGAATGTGTCTTTAGTGATAAATGATATGTTTAAAATTTAGTCAAGTAATTAGAAGAAATATTGAAGTATAAAAACTTTAAAAATAAGCTAATTGTTATTTTGTCAATAATTTATCATTACTTTTAATGACATAATTATATCTAGGACACACAGAAGAATAAACCCAGGGATTGTTGTACATGGTAGGAAAATTTAAGCAGCGATCAATAAAATTAATATTTTAGAAAATATAATGTCTAATAGCAGAGAAAAACTTTCAAAATGAGCTGAACAGAATCTTTGAGATCCTATTTAAATGATTTTTTTATTTTTAAAATAATATTTTTAAAAATTCTATAGTAAAAATCAAATGCTTATAAACATATTAGTATTATCACATAATTGTGGTCTTGAAGTAATTAGCTTTAAACTTGTCTGAGAGGGACAGAAAACTCAATGATGGATTAAATAAGAAAGTAGTTTTAAAAATTTAAATCCCTAGAAAATTACTTAAAAGAAGCCTGTATTGAACTCATGGAAGGCTAAAACCCATTCAAGTGTAGAAAGCCTACTATTGTAGATATGCCAATTTCTCTAAACCATTCTATAAATTATAAACAATGATAGAATCACCAAAATTTATAATGTTTACCATATGCTAGGCATAATATTTTTACTTTTGTTTCCCTATGATCTTCATAAAAGTGTTATGAAAAAATCTAAGCATTATGGCCATTGTATGATGAGCAAACTGCACAGGGAGGGCATTTAAATAACTTTCTCATATTCACACAGCTAATAATAACCCAGGGAACCTAAATATGCCACACAGTCTCTCAAAATTATCAATCATCAAACTTTATTTTCATTCAACAAAATTCTTTTAGAATATGATAGAATATGAGATTAGCTAAGAAAATTTCATTAAAGAGGAGTAATATGAACAATTAAGTGCATTTGATACATTTAAAGCTAACATATATAATAAAGGTCCAAAAACACAAAGGAAAATTAATGAACAGAATAGAGTTCAAAAATAAACACATTGTGTATAAGAGTTTAGAATATGAACAATTGCAAATCAATGGGAAAAGCTTCAATTTGTGTTGAGAGAACTGTATATCATGTGGGAAAAAATTAAACTACTGCATTTCTATATCATTAGATTCTCCAAAATGAAATCGCAGATGAAGTTCATATATATATATATATATATATATATATATATATAGAACTGATTTAAAAAAATAATCTTGAGCGGGAAAAGTCTTTCTGCAAATGAACCAGTATCTCAAATCATGAGTAAGTTCAGTTCAGTTCAATCGCTGTGTCGTGTCTGACTCTTTGCGACCCCATGAACCGCAGCACGCCAGGCCTCCCCTGTCCATCACCAACTTCTAGAGTTTACCCAAACTCATGTCCATTGAGTCGGTGATGCCATCCAACCATCTCATCCTCTGTCGTCCCCTTCTCCTCCCGCCTTCGATTTTTCCCAGCATCAGGGTCTTTTCAAATGAGTCTGTTTTTAGCATCAGGTGGCCAAAGTATTGGAGTTTCAGCTTCAGCATCAGTCTTTCTAATGAATGTTCAGAACTGATTTCCTTTAGGATTGACCAGTTTGATCTCCTGGTTGTCTAAGTTACTCTCAGTCTTCTCCAACATCACAATTCAAAAGCATCAATTCTTCGGTGCTCAGCTTTCCTTATGGTCCAACTCTCATATCCATACATGACTACTGGCAAAACCATAGATTTGACTACATGGACCTTTGTCAGCAAAGTAATGTCTCTGCTTTTTAATATGCTCTCTAGGTTGTTTGCAGGTTTTCTTCCAAGGAGCAAGCGAATCATGAGTAAAATGACAAATAAAATTAGTTTAAAAGTACTTAGAAATTGTTAAGGAAACAGCAAGAGCAATATAAGAAAGAGCACTATAAGAAAATATTGCAGTGCTTTAAAAGATTAATTTTATTAGCCGTGCTCTAGAAAGGTTATTATCTTTATTTACAAAATTTCTCACAAATTAAGAAAATATATGAAAAAGAGTTAATCGTGGTTCACAGAAAAAGATTTACACAGGCCAAAAAGTATTCTCACAAATTACTGAGGCAATTCAACAAGATAATATTTTTTTTTCTTTCAAACGATCCAATATTAAACAATAATGGAGAGCTGTGAACGAGTAGGCATTCATACACTGTCGGGGAGCTAAGCCAATTTTTGAGTACAGTTGGCAAAACCTATCAAAGTTAAGAATGACATGTCTGAGATTATCTTTAGAATATATTCCGCAGATTGAGCTTTAGACATATGCAAAGATTTGTGTTTATTGCAGTATTGCTTATAATAGTTCAAATAGTTTAAAGATGGCCAAATAATTCTGAATTATGGAGTAGTACACAGATAGTATAAAGAATTACTTTATCTAACATAAAGCAATTCTCTAATATGTATGTGTATATATATGTAAATATGTATTTATAATCTGTTTTATGTAAATAGCTTCATATAAATGCTAGCATACACTATTATTACTTTATTAAAATGCTTAAAAAGAACATGGAAAGTATAGGAGTACAAATGTTGCCAGCAGTAATTATTTCTGGTGTGTTGTTGGAGATTTGAGTCAGATGACTTGTAGATTTATTCCTATTAATCTTTGGATTTCACTTTGCCATAAGCATATATTCATTTTTATAATTAAAAATCTAGTTAAACATTGATTCTCTTTTCATTTAGTCCAAGAATATATTGATCTTACTCTTCCATTTTAATTAAGCTTCCAATCTGTATTCACAGTGGTGAGTAGGATCATACCCAGGAGAGAGAGCAGAAGGGAGCTTTATTATCTTATCTACTGACCTCATTTCTTTACACATTTTAACTTGGTCCTGAATCATTAACAACAGAAAAAAGTTTTTATTGAGAGTCTGTTAGATGATAGACATTCTGTTGAAGGGTTTATCTGTGTAATCTCATTTAAGTATCACCATATGCTGTGAGAAAGGTAATACAGATTCCATTCTATAGCTGATGAAACTGAGGCACAGACCATTTCAGAAACCTTCCCAAAGTCGAATGAGGATCCATGTCAGAGCTGGTGCTCTTTCAACTACTTTACATGTGCTCCTTGGTGAGTTATTTAAATTTTCTTTGTATGGGCATAGCACTGCATCTCCTGTTAAGCTTTTGGTTTGTTCTGAGTAACAAGTACCATAGGAGAAATACTTCAAAAATAATTTGAAATACAGACCACACTATTTCAGAGTGGGCATGTGCACTCAGTCGTGTCCGACTCTTTGCAAACTTACATAGACTGTAGCCCTCTAGGCTCCTCTGTCGATAGGATTTTCCAGGAGAGAATACTGGAGTTTCCTCCTCCAGGGAAACTTTCAGAACCAGAGATTAAATCCAGACTCCTATGTCTCCTGCATTGTAGGGCATTTCTTTACTACTGAGCCATCAAGGAAGTCCACACTATCTCAGAGGTTGCAACTCAAATACCTTCAGACCCAGGATGAATGACGTGGGAAAGGGGTAATTTGCCAGCCAAATAGAATATACCCTGGGCACAATGTGGCACAATAAGCAGCCACCATGTGGGACCTTTCCACTGAACAAACGCAATGAAATATCACAGAGGAGTTTTGTTTAAGCTTGTTTTCTTATACTTAGAACAATACAGCAAGGTGGTTAGGAGCATGAAAATGGAATCAGACAGACATGGGTCAAAATCCTGGTTAATCGTTTCCTAATAGTGTGATTAAAGGCAGGTTCCTAACTTCTGTGAAGCTCAGTGTTGACATGTGAACAATTTTACGAAATTGATTTATTTTGAAAAAAATCTATTTTTGTATTTTTATTATCCTCCTAACTTCAAAATCACGTTGTTATTATATACTAAAAATCCATAGGATTTTTAGCATAATTACTAAGTACATGCAATCAGACATAAACAGAGACCTGGTCTTTTAAAATTTAAATGGTTTTGTCCTCAAATTTTTAGCTACATTTTTTAATACTGTGGCTATTGTTTTTAGCTAAGAATTTCAGCACAAGGTAGGCTAACCTTGAACGTAATCTAAGCAGGGATGTTTGAAGTGTCAAAGGGATTTGATAGCATGGCTATTTCACATAGATAGCATTATTTAAAATTAAAATTTGAGAACCATTCCCTATTTGCTTCTTCATGGCTATTACATTTTTGTAAAAGTGATTCACTTTCTAAAAAGTTATTAAAGGATTTTGGTGGCACGGTACAAAAATGTTGTCAGTGTTAAAACAGTTACCTTTGAGTACAATTAACTGTACTGTATACATAATTACCAAATCATTATTAGAAAGCACCTCCTGTGTTACCAGGACCCAATCTCCTCATTTTGTTTCTATTGCACTTCTGTAACTCTGTGTGATGAACATTTGTTTCATGCAGAATAACTGAGGGTAAGACCAAGGCATGATTTTTCTATTCCTCATATTATGCTCCTCTGCCCTTAAAAGCTTTATCTAGCACCTTGCATGGAGAAGTTTATTTACAGTTTCTTTTGAAAAACTGATGATATACTTTAGTGCTATAACTTTATATGCAAGGAAAAATGCAATAGTAGGTTTACTTCAGATCAGTTCAGTTCAGTAGCACAGTCGTGTCTGATTCTTTGTGACCCCATGGACTGCAGCACGCCATGCCTCCCTGTCCATCATCAACTCCTGGAATTTACACAAGCTCATCTCCATTGAGTTGGTGATGCCATCCAACCATCTCATCCTCTGTCATCCCCTTCTCCTCCTGCTGTCAATCTTTCCCAGCATCAGGGTCTTTTCAAATGAATCAGCTCTTTGCATCACGTGGCCAAAATATCAAAGTTTCAGCTTCAACATCAGTCCTTCCAATGAACACCCAGGACTGGTCTTCTTTAGGATGGATTGGTTGGATCTCCTTGCAGTCCAAGGGACTCTCAAGAGTCTTCTCCAACACCATAGTTCAAAAGCATCAGTTCTTCAGTGCTCAGCTTTCTTTATAGTTTAATTCTCATATCCATACATGACTACTGGAAAAACCATAGCCTTGACTAGACGGACCTTTGTTGGCAAAGTAATGTCTCTGTTTTTGAATATGTTGTCTAGATTTACTTAGTGCTATCCATTTGTAAAAAATATAATCTGATGTTGCAACTCAGTATCATATAGCTATAAATATAACAGAGCAAATAGCATTTACTAAATTGTTTTCTATGAAATTCAAAAGATGTAAATCTAGATTTTTTTACATTTTCTTTGCCTTTTTACTTGCTTATTATAAATTATTTAAATATATTAGCCAACAAATATTCTATTTTCTTAAAAATAAGCAAAATTGATCCCTAGGGATTGATTTGACAGAGGTTCAAGAATCTATTAATGCTGACTATGGCCACCAGTTTCAGTCATACTGGTAATTGGGCAGTATTGATAGAAATATCAAGATTAAGACAGATGATTCACCAGTTGGGTTGTATACAGAATGATATAGTGTCTGAATCTTCCATGGTGGCTCAGCTGGTAAAGAATCTGCCTGTAATGCAGGAGACCCAGGTTCGATGCCTGGGTTGGGAAAATCCCCTGAAGAAGGAAATGGCAACCCACTCCAGTACTCCCTTGCCTGGAGAATTCCAAAAAGAGGAGCTGGGCAGGCTATAGTCCATGGGATCACAAAGAGTCGGACATAACTGTGTGACTAACTAGAGTTTCTGAATCATTTCAGAAAATAGCCCTGATTCTTTTTTAAAAATAGCTTTTTTAAAAAAAATAGCACTTAAAAATTATTGCAATACTTATGTAATATGCTACAACTTAAGTTTTAGACTGAAAAAGATATCGACATCTGTACTGTGAAGAGAGTACTCAAATAGTATCTGTCTTCCTCACTCACTCAAGCTGGAAGTTGCAATTTATTTGCTTTATTCAAACCTAGGGTCACATGTCCTGTGCTGTGCTTAGTCACTTAGTCATGTCCAACTATTTGTGACCCCATGGACTGTAGCCCAGCAGGCCTCTCTCTGTCCATGGGAATTATCTAGGCAGGAATACTGGAGTGGGTTACCATGCTCTCCTCCAGGGGATTTTCCCAACCAAGGGATTGAACTCAGGTCTCCCACACAGCAGGCGGATTCTTTACCATCTGAGCTACCAGGGAAGCCCAAGAATACTGGAATGGGTAACCTATCCCTTCTCCAGGGATAGGAACTGAACCAGGGTCGCCTGCCTTCCAGGCAGATTCCATGCCAGCTGAGCTACTAGGAAAGCCCTAGAGTCACATTGTAATGCACACACACACACAGACACACACCAAAAAAAAAAAAAAAGATTTTTCAAAAGATTTCATAGGTCAACATTTTCCCTTAGTTTTACTCGGGTCAGTGCCTGGGCTCTGCCTCCCTAGACTACTATTCCTGCCACAGCGTCACCCAGAACTTTACGGTGACTTCTGCTTCTTGAGCTGAAACATAATGCATGACCCTTCATCTTGCTCTAAAGCTTCTGGCATATGGTTTCATTCACAGGATGAAAACAAGCCCATGGCATAGTTAATGGATTTATTGGATATTTGCTATTCAGTTCAGTTCAGTTCAGTCACTCAGTCGTGTCTAACTCTTTGTGACCCAATGAATCGCAGCACACCAGGCCTCCTTGTCCATCACCAACTCCTGGAGCTCACTCAGACTCACATCCATTGAGTCAGTGATGCCATCCAGCCATCTCATCCTTGGTCGTCCCCTTCTCCTCCTGCCTCCAATCCCTCCAAGCAACAGAGTCTTTTCCAATGAGTCAACTCTTCCCATGAGGTGGCCACAGTACTGGAGTTTCAGCTTTAGCATCACTCCTTCCAAGGAAATCCCAGGGCTGATCTTCAGAATGGACTGGTTGGATCTCCTTGCAGTCCAAGGGACTCTCAAGAGTCTTCTCCATCACCACAGTTCGATTAGGCTATTTATTTTACATTTTTGTGGGCTAGCAAAGTATCAAATCTGTCAAATTTGTATAAAATAACATTGTCTGGAGACATACAAGAAAACACCTATTTGATTGAGTTGAACTGTGTGTGTATATGTGTGTGTGTGTGTTTAAAGCTCTGTCTAGCTGCTGCTGCTGCTAAGTCGCTTCAGTCATGTCCGACTCTGTGCAACCCCATAGACGGCAGCCCACCAGGCTCCACCGTCCCTAGGATTCCCCAGGCAAGAACACTGGAGTGGGTTGCCATTTCTTTCTCTAATGCATGAAAGTGAAAAGTGAAAGTGAAGTGGCTCAGTCGTGTCCAACTCTTAGCAACCCCATGGACTGCAGCCTACCAGGCTCCTCCATTCATGGGATTTTCCAGGCCAGAGTACTGGAGTGGGGGTGCCATTGTCTTCTCCAGTTCACTTTAAATAATAGCAAGTAACTTTCTATGTGAGGAGATGCATGAACCAAATTAAAATGCAATTTAAAAGAAAGCTCACTACACATAATGCCACTAGAGTAACAAAGCTATCTTAGATTTTCTATAGATGCTTCTGGTGCTTGCTTATATATTTGTTCATATCACTGTCACCAGAGTTCATATATAATTAGCATTTTCTTTGCTGTCTTAATGATTAGCCATCTGAGGTATATCATTATTGGCCAAAGGATATAGAGTGATGCCTATTGGGCTCTCATGGAAAAGTTCTCTCTTAGAAAGAGTAGTTGGCAAGATGTCAGCAAAGACATGCTCTGTGTTCTTGTCTAAGAGTCAAGGAAGGAGTACCTTATCTGTATTTTTATTTTTAAAGTGGTAATTAATTATTTATTAAGTGCATTTACTGAGAATTATTCTATGCTGGGCATCATGTCAAATCCTGGGTGTAACAATTCCTGCTTTTAAAGAGATAGGAAATCTCCTTTGTGAAAAGTTAGGACAGCATGAAATAGTAGGAGAAGTATTCAGGGTTCTCTGGGAAAAGACAGCAGGTAGTCTGGTTTCAAGGGTCATCAAGAAGTTCAGTGTGGCTGAAGCAGAGAATGTGAGGCAAGCCAGCAAAACGCTGAGGCCAGAGAAGCAGTGGGGACTAGGGTGGCAGATATGCGGTCTAGAATTGTATTTTGGGGTGATGCTTGGAGAAGATATTACAGAAGAAAACATGAGAGTAAAGAGACAATTTTAGAGGCTACTGTGGTAATCCCAGGAAGAGGAGATATAATTTGGACCATGGCAGTTTACAGCAGGAGCAGAGAATACTGGAAGGTTGAATCAAGAGAAATTATAGAAAAATAGAAGAAAAAATCACCCACATATCACCACCAACAAGCAACCAGTATAATTCCCATAAAAAATGTTTATACATATGTACATATATGTACATATGTTGTTTAGTTGCTAAATCATACTTGACCCTTTTGTGACTCCATGGACTATAGTCCACCAGACTCCTCTATCCATGAGATTCTTCAGGCAAGAATACTAGAGTGGGTTGCCATTTTCTTCTCTGGGGGCGGGGGAGAAGGGTCATCTTCCTGACCCAGAGATCGAACTTGCATCTCCTGCAAAGGCAGATTCTTTACCACTGAGCCACCTGGAAAGCCTGCCTGTGTATGAAATCAGAAGCATATTTGTGCTTTCACCTACATATTTGTTATTTTATAGCAGAGCTTAAGTAAGACTATGAAGTAAGTGAAGTTTGCTTTCATCCTAGTCATTTTTTTTTTGTAGGGCTTTTCTCCCATTTAATATTCACTTTCCCAAGTGTGCAATATTTTTTATTTTGGTGTCGACTCATTCTTATCAGTTCCTGCCTCCTAAATCCTTTGCTCCCTGTGCTCTATTATCAAAATCAACCACTTTCTAGGGTAATTTTCTAGATATGGTGGTAGTCAGAATAATAGATTCCCAAAGAAGTTCACATTCATATCCCTGACACCTGTGAATATGTTACTTTCTCCTGCAAAATGGATTTTGCATAAGTGATTAAGGACCTTGAGATGAGATTATCCTGGGTTATGTGTGGGTTGGCTCATTGTAATCACAAGGACCCTTAAAAGATGGAAAAGGGAGACAGAAGAGTCAGAAAAGGAGCCAGGAAGGTGAAAAAAAAATAGGTCAGAGAAAGAAAAAGATATTTGAAGATTTTATACAATTGGCTAGGGAGATGTAATTTGGGGCCACCAGCCAAGGAATATGGGTGCCCTCTACAAACTACAAAACAAGGGAATGAATTTTTCCCTCAAACTTTCAGGAGAAATGCAGCCTTGTTAGCACCTTGATTTTAGCCCAGTGAAACCCAGTTTGATCTTCAGTCTTCCAGAACTGTAAGATAAATACTTTGTGTTGTTTTAAGCCACTAAATCCATGGTGATTTGTTAAACAACAGGAAACAAATACCAAAATCTATTAGAAAGAAGCAGCTTGACTCACATGGAGCTATATTCAAATGACAAAGTTTAACATGTAGTCTTTCCTTTTTAACCCCAAATAAAGTCCAAAGACTGTCAAATGTTACAATTTCAGGAATCAGTCTTCTAAGGAAGATATGTGAGGTTGGGTGCAGGCAGAGGAGTGGTGAGCATTTATGACGGGAAGAACTTTCCTGGAGGTCTTCACATTCCTCAGATTCCCAGGAGTCATCTTCCTTCCTGCAAGTCTCAGAGATACACACCAGCTCAACTGCACTCAGTGCAAGCTTTCCATGTGAATTTCTTTTGAGTTATAAAGGCTTAAAAGTTTTTGTCCTTATATGTGTGCATGTGTGTGTATCCATAGTTTGGCATGAATGAGGATTCAGATACTTTCCAGTGCATTTTTACACAAATTTCATTTTTACTTTTAAAATCAAAAGTTTAGATTTTGTATTGGCTCAGATACTTATTTACAAGGGATCTTACATTCATATGTCTTTAAATTATTATCTCTCAAAAAGGAGATTTCCTGCATCTTGAATAGACACCAGATGCTGAATGTGAGGGAGCTGGGGGTGGAAGGAGATGCACTGTGAAAGATGAGAGGATAATTCTGTTGGCTGATGGGACTATGAGATTGAATAGATGTTCAGTGAAATGGAAGAAATAGAGCTGGAGTGTCACTTGTCACTTGCATTGTTTTCAGTTTATCAAAAACATGGCCATCACTTTAGCTTCAGGGGCGTGTCTGATGCAAACATCAAAGGTGTTTTATCCTCTTTTATACTCATCAGGGAGGAAAGAAAAAGTTTCATCACAGTATCATACAGGTCTCTGAACCAAAGCCTTAGGCTCCAAGAACAAAAGAATATCAAAGATATTATTGGAGCGTGAAAAGTGATCTCTTAGGAAACTGGGGCTTTATAGATTCAAATTTGCCTTTGCAATTGTTCCTGACCTGAATGATAGCCAACTCTAACAGTCACAGCTGGAGCCTTCTCTCTGACTTACTGTCCTAAGGAAATGCTCTGCTGTGTTTTCCAGCATCTGAGACTTGCTGATGAGCTTCCAGAACTCCCCTCAGAGCGTTTTACCGTGATCCTCTGAATATTTCACAGCATGGAAAAGCGGGGCTGGCACCACATGAGGAAGAAGGTGATGACATCTTGGTATCAAATGACTCTGGGAATGATTACAGAGGGTGGCCAGACGATTTATAGTTGTATAGCTCAAGAACATACTTCATGATCCCTTTGGAACTTTACAGCAGTGCAAGGATGCCAATGGAGCAGATGATATAAAAACCATTTTAAAATCTTGGGAGCTATGCCTAAAAGATGTTACTTGTATCTCATATCACAGACTTAGTTGTAAAGCCAAGATTGGCACCTTGGTCTGATGCCTTGTCTGAAGTTGAATCCAGCTCATACTGAACTTATATTACTTAAAGAGTGTTCTGCTGATGCCCTGAATCCTAAGCATCAGGAATATTTTTCAAAAAATTAATGCCTGGGTTCTGCCTGAGATCCTCTGGGCATGGAGTTTAGGAGTCTGCATTTTAAATGAGTTCACAAGGAAATTCTTTTGCACACCCAAATTTGAAAACATCTAAGCTTCTGGAATCTCATTTCTCAAAGTGTGATCAATGGATCAGCATCACCTGGGAGGTTATTAGAACTAGAGAGCCCCATGCCAAATTTCAGACCTACTGGATCAAAATTTGTATCATAAGCTTTGCAGAGCATCTGACTCATGAACATCTGAGAAACTCCAATTAAGCTTGGTGTTAAAGGTTAATTAATGTCTTGTCAAACTGAGGAAAGCACAGTTGAGATTTAATACATATGACTTTTGGTTTTCCCTGAATGAAGCCCAAGTTAGCCGGTCCTCATTTCTAGGTCTGACATAGGAAGGATCAAGTTATACGTTAGAGGACTTATTCGGTGTTTGCATGTATCAGGCAAGCTTATGGAAAATGTTGCTCCACTATCTGGACTGCTGAAACAGTGAGGCCCATCAGATATGAAAGCTCTAGCTATCTTGTTATCTCTGCATACAGTCTGTTACACCAAACTGAACTGTGAGATAGCACTAACAACTGAAACTTGAGGAAGGAGAATTTGAGCAAGTGGAAAATTCTGGAAAGGGGACTCCAGATAGAAATTGAAGTTAGTAACAATGCAAGTGCCTGTACCTCCTATCCCTGGAGAACTTCTGTTTTCAAAACTACCATAGTGGATAGAAGGCTCTCCACTGAGATTAAAATCTCTGAGGAAAGACTTCTGATCTTTGGCATGCACCTTGCAAAATGGACAAATTCTTATGTCACTTTGGGGAATTTAATATTTGTTCTAGAAAACCCAAACATTTTCCGTCTCAGAAAATCCCAGGTTGTAACATCATTTAGTAATTAGGGTTGATGACGGAGACAGAGAACACAACAGACTTCTTGAACTACTTCCAGTACATAATTTGTATGATAGGTCACCTGTGAAAAGTTATATGAACTTGCCATTAGCCTCATCTGGCAGGATGTATTCTCTGCTGATGCAGGGTGAAGGGCACTTTTTAAAGGGCCAGGGAAACAAATTGTGGTCCTAATAGTTCCTGGCACGGGCTGGACAATTTTTTTATTTTAGCCTAAAATATTCTAATAGAAGAGAGAAATAAATGTACACAGAAAGAAAGCTGGTAAAAAAGAAATACACAGTGGGAAGGGATTTTGAAAACATTTTTATTAAGGGCAAATATTGGTTTAAATACCTGTGTTAAGTTTTCAATTAAAAATTTTACCTTATTTGTTGAAGCTCCCACAATCCTGAGGACCAAGTAAACATTCTTCTCAAAGGATGATATGCTTTATACTTAAAGAACTTGGTGATTTAAGGTTGCTTTAAATTTAATCCTATAGGACAGATATATAAAATGGAATGCAAGCAGATGTGTTAAATCTATTCCAAGGAAAAGGAATTCCTAACAAAGCAATCAGCCTCCAGAACAGCCTCCAGGACAGGACTTTTACTTTGAACAGTAAAAGCAGACATTATTAAACTTTTAAAAGCTTACTTTGAAGGAATGTGGAATTGTTTAATATCATTTTAGTGAGGAGGAAAGGAAGAGACTGTGTTACATTATTTATTCCAGGATCTTTGAAGGCAGCGTTTTTTTTTTTTTTCCCTCTCAGCTGGCTCATTTTAGTGTTAATGAGCATTAAGCTCATATATCAGAGAGAGAATAATAAACCTTTAAATGTCAACCCAAAGGAGGTCTTTATTTTTCTACTTACAGCTGTGAAGCAGGCAAGATAATTTAAAATATGAAAACCAGAAAAGTTACATGAAAATGTATTAAGGGGAAACTGGAGTAGGCATGAAATTGCAGAATATTTGAACAGGAGAAGATTTTACCTGCACATTCAGCCCACAGTAGTGAAGGAAAAGAATACTCCTTTAAGGAATTGACAACCTGGAATTAGAAACTTGCAGTTAAAATATGGAAATATAACCCCTTATATTTGTCTTTACAATGGCAAATGGGAACATTTAGACATTAACTTTATCATTATCTGTAAGGATGAGCTGATTGATGGCTTATAAAGTAAGATTTCTGTCTTGTACATGATACTAAATCAGAAAAAAAGAAGTAAATAATGAAGAGCCATTCAGGGTGCTGTTAAAGGACATAAATCATTGTAGTGCAATTGCTGAGCCAACAATAATAAATATGCTTAGAGTTTAGGGCAGAGCGAAGTATTCCTTTTGAAATCAGCAAGAGCAGGTCTCTCAGGGAGTGTCGCCATGTAGCAACCAAAATGATATTTGAGTTAGAAAAACTGTTCAAACTGAGTGATTCAACAAATTCAACAGAGAAAGAAAAAAAATTATGCCTCAAGAATTGAACACACACCTAGATATAAAGGAGTTCTCAGAGAGGCCAGTATGCAGCTAAACTAGACTCGTTCTGAGTATATAACTTAGGAGGAAGTTGGAACATAGTCCAAAAAATGAGCAGGTTATCTCAGAGAATCAAAGGATGTGCCTTCTTTCTCCCCAGCACCAGGATTTTGTTACACATACTTCTGTTGTTTTTATTGTGGGTATTCTTAGCATATCTGTATCCTACTCCCTAAATCTGATGACTTTTTACTTTCTTATTACTAGGCGGTCTATGACTTTAAGCCACGGAATGTAGAGAAGTTGGAAGTGTATAGCTAGAGTGGAATTTTGCAGAGAAGCCAGGCAGATGAAGACTGCTACCCAGGGGAAGCCTGCCTTACATGTTTGCAGGCTTTCTGATCATCTGTGTGAGGGGACTGAGAACACCTGAGGCTTCCTGAAGAGCAAGCCATCTGTCATTGGGCTAATGTTTCACTGTTAGAGATTGAGTCCTTGAAGACTTTTTTGGGGGTCTTGCAGTTATCCATGTGCAGGCAAAAGCTTATAAGAATGGTGTTCTATGTCACTGTGACCATCTTTCATTGTTGTTGTGATTGTGCTCAGTCATGTTCAAGTCTTCCCAACCCCATGGACTGTAGCCCATCAGGTTCCTCTGTCCATGGAATTTTCCAGGCAAGAAAACTGGACTGGGTTTCTGTTTCCTACTCCAGGGAATCTTCCCAACTCAGGGATTAAACCTGGGTCTCTGGTATCTTCTGGATTAGCAGGTGGATTCTTTACCACTGCACCACTTGGGAAGCCCAAGTCCAGTCTTTAGCAAGAGGTTAAAGGACAATTTGGTATATCACAAGTAGGGAATAGGGGGAGCCAGAAAATATTTCATAATTTAGTTTATGGCAATTAACTCATGGATTACTACATGGATTTAATGAGAAGTTTCAAAAATGCTATCTCTTTTCCTTTCCTTTTTCTCTTTGTTCTTCCTTCTCTGTCTTCTTTTTCAGGGCCTTACTCGGAAACTTCTGCTGCCCACCTACAGAAATGTGCATTGTAAATTATATCAATTATGATGCACCTAGAGCATCTCCATGCTGCACTTTCTTCTCTGTTTGCTAGTCCAGTGTCTCATGGTTATAAAAGCTGTGTTCTCTTAGATAGCTTGAGGGCCTTACTCTTGCTAACACGAGAAGATGTGATAGAAAATTCACTCTAAGCTGTTAATGATTTGTTATATAGTTCCTGCCATATAGATAAATGTTTCTGCCAAAAGAGGATAGAGAGAGGATAGAATGAAAATTAACTAAACACTTGACCAAATCCAAAGAATAACTAATGGAAACCTTTTGAGCATTATGTCACCTGCAAGAGGGAGATACTTTGGGGTTACTGGAGGCTCCCTAACATTTTTCAAGTCATTCTTTTCTGTGTGAGGCTAACATGGCTTGCATTTAAGAGGAAGTTAACTTGTATGTTACTGGGAAGTAAGGTCAATACTTTGTTAAAATTGCAGTCATATTTTTCTTGTTAAGATAGATTTTTTTCTACCAGTCAGCAGTTTTCTCACTCTCAACCCTCAAAAGCAAACTGATTTGGGGACACACATGCAAGAAATCTTTGAAGACAAATATATTCCCTATTTGACATCAAAAATTATAGTGCAAAACAAACACAAATAATAGAATTTTTAAGAAAACCTTTATTTTTTTGTATTTTATGAGCTACATTTTTTTCCTTTAGTTTGGATATAAGAGGGTATGTCACATTATAAAGAATATTGATGGGAGAGATTTTTCTGATGGTCCAGTAGTTAAGAACCTGCATTTCCAATGCAGCAGGCATGGAGCTAAGATCCCACATGCTGCAGGGTGTGGCCAAGAAAACAAAGAATAATGACAGGAGAAAATTGTTGGGGGTTCATGTAGGAACAAAGAATAAAAAATAATTTCATTGGGAAATTATTCACAATGTTTCAGAGAATGGCAATCTTTTGTTTGTTTTAAGAAATCTGAATTAGGTCACTGTAAGGAAATAGCTCACTTGAACTCAATAACTGATGGGAATTTGATAGAGGAATCTTTTGTAAAAGAGTTTACAAGGGATACTGTAGTACCAAAAGGTGTGCAAGGATGGGAAGGAGGAAACAAGACTGAGAAACTGCATGGGAAGGTCAGGGAAGTGATAGGTTGGGAGTTTGGGATCGGCACGTACACACTGCTACATTTAAAATAGATAACCAACAAGAACCTACTGTACAGCACAGGGAACTCTACTTAATACTCTGTAATAACCTAAATGGGAAGAGAATTTGAAAAAGGATACATGGATATATGTAACTGATCACTTTGCTGTACACCTGGAAGTAACACAACATTGCTAATCAGTTCTATTCCAATGTAAAACAAAAATTAAAAAAATTAATATATGTAATGCTGCTGCTGCTAAGTCACTTCAGCCGTGTCCGACTCTGTGCGACCCCATAGACAGCAGCCCACCAGGCTCCCCCATCCCTGGGATTCTCCAGGCAAGAACACTGGAGTGAGTTGCCATTTCCTTCTCCAGTGCTACCCTCTAACAAAAAGAAAAAAAGAAAATGCATGGGAAAGGCTGATAGGCCTGTGGCCTTCTGTAGTACAAGTATGTAGTAGTGACTTGGTAGGAGAGAGCTGGAAAAATAAAACCCTTAGCCAGCCTCATTCTTTTCCTGTCACACTAGTTCTGGTTACTGTGTGTGTATGATCAGTTGTGTCTGACTCTTTGTGACCTCATGGACTGTAGCCCACCAGGCTCTTCTGTCCTTGGGACTTTATAGGCAAGAATACTGGAGTGGGTTGTCATTTCCTCCTCCAGGGGATCTTCCCACCCTAGTATCAAACCCATGTCTCCTGTGTCTCCTGCACTGGCATGTGGATTCTTTACTATTGAGCTATGTGGGAAGACCCCGGACTATAAGAGATATCAAATTTATGATTCGGGAGAATGGCATTGAAACATGTATACTATCATGTAAGAAACGAAGCGCCAGTCTATGTTCAATGCAGGATACAGGATGCTTGGGGCTGGTGCACGGGAGGATCCAGGGAGATGATATGGGGTGGGAGGTGGGAGGGGGCTTTGGCATTGGGAGACCGTGTACCCCTGTGGCTGATTCATGTCAATGTATGGCAAAACAAATACAGTATTGTAATGTAGAATAAAAAAAATAAAATAAAAATAAAAATAGGATTGACAATTAAAAAAAAGTTATTCTTTTGAAGAATGTCAGTCAGAATTCTAGATCTTACATAGGCACATGACCATACTGTACCAGAGCAGAGAGATTATTTATCACAATTGGCAAATTGTTGGAACAGTTGTGGAAAGATGAGGAAAGGTTATTGGCAGAAAGGGGTTTCATATCTGAGCTGACAATTATTGGTATAATGTAAAGGAAACTATAAAGATCATACTGATATGGTTGAAACAATCAAATGAGAATTCCCTAAATTAAGATAGGCATGGTTCAGGAATTGGCCATTTGGAGTTAAAGAATGGTCATGACTGCTGGAAGAAACAGCCAGGTATAACTCTAAAATATTGCATGAACTCAAAGTTACAAAGAATGAGGTTTCTGGGGATACTGGCTCATTACCCAGCATAATTGTATGGTGACATAGATTGTTATTCATAAATCAGGTGTCACAACTATTAGTAAATATTTGTGGACAAGGGAATATTGGTCTGTTTTTATGTCCAGAATAAAAGAACTGCTATAATATGTCATCTGCCAGGAAACAGTATGAAAAGTATATACTCAAAAGAACCTCAGTCTACTTCATAGAAATTTGCAGAAGTTAGTAAGAATTAGATCTCTTGTCTGCCAAGTTTGCAAATCTCATCTACAGGCAAACTCAACTGAACTAATGCAGAAAAGGTATAAAATCTAGTGATCATCAAGGAACAGGATTAAATTCAAGCCAGAGGTGCTAGAGCAAATGCGAGAAGGCAACAATCACCCAAGTATTCCCCTATTCCTTGAAAGGAGACACTTGAACTGAAATCCCATTGAGTGGTGTAAGGAGGTCCACTAGTCTTAATTATAGGATGCCCCACAGCCAGGCTTATGGGAACTAGACCTGCTAATATGCTACCTGTGAGGCATAAGCAGCATTACAGTGACTTGTGGCACAGTAGGATGTCTCGCAGCTAAATATTCATGGGCAATATGTCCTCCCTTGAGTGAAAGCAAAGCCTTGGAGAAGGAGGTTTTAAATGCCAATGTCTCATATTTGTTTCCTGGGAAATTACCCATTTCTCAGTTAGGCAAAGTGTGACTGAACATAAATTATTAAAATGGGCATGGTCACAGATTTTACCTCTCCTCCATCCCATCAATAACAATCCTATGTTTCTAAGTCAATTTGCCTCCCTCCTTTCTTCTTCTAAAATGGAAATATTCTCTCTTAGTGCGGTTGGTAATGAGAGGATTTGCAGGAAGAAGTCTGGGGTAAAAGCCACATCAGGAGATTCACAGAGAAAGTTTTAGGTGAAATAGCTGAAAGTTGAGAGAAATGAGTAGGCCAGAAACAAAAGATTTTACATTAGTGTTTCTGAAGATTATCTAATCTTATATACAGCTTTAGAAAAATGCAATTTAATATTTTTAGGTAACAATATTTTACTTTGATTCAGTCATTCAAAAATATGTTGTTAGAAATCAACTGGGAACAGTGGGATAACAAAAGGGTAACCAAATGGTGGCTCTCATGGGATTCACCTTGCAGGTATGTTATATTATTGTGGTTTCTTGTGGTTTGCTTCATGTCCATCCTCATCAGTATTAAGTGATGGGCCCTACACATTCTGGGTTTCTAAAATTTACAGTAGGGACAAAAAAAAATACAAGCAAAATTTGCCTGATGTGAGCTCAGTCTCATTTTTCTACATTCTTCCTAGGTTCTGGACTTCTTGCATCACATCCCTTCCTATTTCTACATCTCATATTCTGTTAATTCTTTCTGATCTTAAAATCTGCATGCTGTACTTTTGGGGAGAAGTTTTCTTACTTCTTAGAAATTCAAAGTTTTTGATTTGTAAAGTAAGGGATACTAGTCTCTGAACTCTAATTCATTATGTTGCTTTGCTGTTGTTCAGTCGCTCAGAGTCATGTCCAATATTTTGCCACCCCATGGACTGTTCCATGCCAGGCCTCCCTGTCCCTCACTATTTCCTGGCGTTTTCTCAAACTCATGTCCATTGAGTTGGTGATGCCATCCAACCATCTCATCCTCTATCGTCCCCTTCTCCTCCTGCTTTCTATCTTTCCCAGCATCAGGGTCTTTTCCAGTGAGTCAACTCTTCACATCAGGTGGCCAAAGTATTGGAGCTTCAGCTATAGCATCAGTCCTTCCAATGAATATTCAGGGTTGATTTCCTTTAGGATTGACTGGTTTGATCTCCTTGTAGCCCAAGGGACTCTCAGTGGTTTTCACAGCACCACAGTTCAAAGGCATCAGTTCCTCAGCACTCAGACTTCTTTATGGTCCAACTCTCACATCCATACATGACTACTGAAAAAACCGTAGCTTTGACTAGATGGACCTTTGTTGGAAAAGTAATGTCTCTGCTTTTTAATATGCTGTCTCGGTTTGTCATAGCTTTTCTTCCAAGGAGTAAGCATCTTTTAATTTCAAGGCTGCAGTCACTATCTGCAGTGATTTTGCAGCTGCTAATGAAGATCAAATGAAATACTGAAAGAGAAAGTGCTGCAAAAATTATGAATAACTTGAAGCAGAATTGTTTACAGCCTGTGTGTAAAACCTGGATAAACCGGTGTATGAAGAACTTTCAAAAGTGACATTTACCAGGCTCCTCCCCTAGATGTTCTGGTCCTGTTGAGTTGGGTTCCTGGCTTCAGAATATTTTAGAAACTTTCCAGTAATTCTATTGGGCCACCAGTGTTGACACTGGTTTACTCCTGAGAGAATTCATTACTTCCCTCTGATAGATGAATCTCTTTTCTTTTCTTTTAAATTTTAGATCTCATCATAAAATTTGAGAGTAGGAGCTTTTAAAGGGATTTCAGCTTCCAGGAAGATATTTGCTAGAGTGTCTTTGTAGAACCTTTGAGGCCTCTCGTAGGATTTGCCTTCTTCTAACTATGAGGAACAACCTTGAAATAGTCATAGAAGTCATGATTCAAAAATGAAATGAGCATGCTGCCAACTCAGGCACATACTAGAAGGTACTAATATGGAGTATTTTAAGCTTCAGAATCATAAACAGCAGTAGAATCTAAGATAAGGGCTGTATGATCCACAACTTCTAGAATATTCTGATGGTGCGTCTTCCTGCAGTGTCTCCTTTCCTATCTTGCCTGCTCCCCAGCAGTCAGGTCATTCCCTGCCTCCTCTGGTGCATCAGGTCAAAATACTCTAGCCTTTGAAACAACTTAGTTGGAATTTTATCATTACAATCATGAACAGTGCTTCACTGAAAAGAAGTTAATTAACTTCAGCTTATTTTTCTTCTGCCAGAATGTATTTAGTGTAAATTACTCATGAGTAATGCAATATTTGATAAATTCATATATAGCCATATGTGCGTGTGTTTAGAATTTAATTTTAGGCATGTGAAAACTGGCATTAAGTTTCCAGTTACTTTTGCTAAATATCTGCATACTTTATTTATTAGTCCATTTACATTTACCTTTTTCTTTGATAAAAGTGTATTTCCAACTTTTAAACTGAATTTTTAAATGATTAATGATCTGCTTGTCTACCTGATGCTGAAAACAAGTTTGAAAATTTCCAATGGAATTCAAAGCAACTATTCTTATCATTGCTAGCCATCACCATTCACAAAAATGTTCTGCTGCAATTTTTGAAATATAATATAATGATTTTATGAAGAATAAAAATAGGAACAATTAAGCCTCACAGGTCATGAATTACTTTCACAGAAAATAGTAAAAAGGCAATTTATTCTGTATGTCAGTGGGAGAATTTTAGCTTCAGAGCATTCATGTAGCCTTCACTTAAGACCATCTCAGGGACTTCCTTTGTGGTCCATTGCAAGAGGGTCTGGATTTGATCCATGGCTGGGGATCAAACCTGCTGCATGCTGCATATCATGGCCAATAAATAAATAAATAAAATGAATTTTTAAGAAAGATACACTGTTGGTGGGAATGCAAACTAGTACAGCCACTATGGAGAACAGTGTGGAGATTCCTTAAAAACTGCAAATAGAACTGCCTTATGACCCAGCAATCACACTGCTGGGCATACACACCGAGGAAACCAGAACTGAAAGAGATACGTGTACCCCAATGTTCATTGCAGCACTGTTTATAATAGCCTGGACATGGAAGCAGCCTAGATGCCTATCAGCAGATGAATGGATAAGAAAGCTGCGGTACATATACAGAATGGAGTATTACTCAGCCATTAAAAAGAATACATTTGAATCAGTTCTAATGAGGTGGATGAAACTGGAGCCTATTATACAGAGTGAAGTAAGCCAGAAAGAAAAACACCAATACAGTATACTAACGCATATATATGGAGTTTAGAAAAGATGGTAATGATAACTCTGTATGTGAGACAACAAAAGAGACACAGATGTATAGATCAGACTTTTGGACTCTGTGGGAGAGGGACAGGGTGGGATGATTTGGGAGAATGGCATTGAAACATGTATAATATCATATATAAAATGAATCACCAGTCCAGGTTTGATGCATGATACTGGATGCTTGGGGCTGGTACACTGGGATGACCCAGAGGGATGGTATGGGAGGGAGGTGGGATGGGGGTTCAGGATGGGGACATGTGTACACCCATGGCGGATTCATGTTGATGTTTGGCAAAACCAATACAACACTGTAAAGTAATTAACCTCCAATTAAAATAAATAAATTTATATTTTAAAAAAAGATCATCAGAAATATAAAATATGAACAAACATATCTGATAGGCAAGGAACAAGTGTTTTCATTTTGAAAATGTTTTGTCATAGAAGCCTTTGAAAGTTAATTATGAAACTGTTAAACTTATTTTCAAAACTCTGTTAACCTTTGCCCTGCTTCATTGTGTACTCCAAGGCCACACTTGCATGTTACTCCAGGTATCTTTTGATTTACTACTTTTGCATTCCAATCCCCTATGATGAAAACAACATCATTTTTTGGTGTTAGTTCTAGAAGGTCTTGTAGGTCTTCATAGAGCCATTCAACTTCAGCTTCTCTGGCATTAATGGTTGGGGCATAGACCTGGACTACTATCATTTTGAATGTTTTGCCTTGGGGATAAATAGAGATCTTCCTGTCATTTCTGAGACTGCACCTAAGTACTACATTCTGGACTCTTTTGTTGACTATGAGGACTACTCAATTTCTTCTAAGGGATTCTTGCCCACAGTAATAGATATGATGGTCATCTGAATTAAATTTGTGATTTCCGGTCCATTTTAGCTCACTGATTCCTAACAATGTCAATGTTAACTCTTACCATCTCCTGTTTGAACACTTCCAGTTTACCTTGATTCATGGACCTAACATTCCAGATGCCTATACAGTATTGTTCTTTACAGCATCAGGCTTTACTTCATACATTGCTGCTGACATGGTAAATTAAAACAATCATTCATCTGTGGGGAATCAGCTTGAGGGAAAAAAATTTAAAACCTTCTAACTATGTACACAAATTTGTTTATCATTATATTACATAGGCTTTGGGGAAAAAAGGAAATGACCTAAATATATAACAACTGGGCAATAATAAGGTAAATAACATTACCTTTACTGGATGAACAATTGTAAAGTTTTAAAATTGAATATTTAAAAATCTTAACAAATTGTATACTTAAAATGATTGACAGTAAATTTTATATTATGTATTTTGGCACAAGAAAAAAAATCTTATAAAATATGGGGGCAGTGCTTATTAGCATATAGTACTGGATGAAAATCAGAATGAGTTATGAATATAGAATTAATAGAATCATGGTGAATATACACACAGATGAAAAAAGAATGCATTAAAAAATAAAATTGTTTTATTTAGAGTGGTAATATCATGGGGGACTTTTCTTCTACTTCATATTCAATATTTTTAAGCATTCTTTACAGGAAAACAAGCATTAGCACTTTAAAAATATATTAGAATAGACTGAATCTATATACAGTTTCAAATTATTATTTGAAATTATTATCAAATTTCAAATTATTATCATCATTCTTATCATCTAATCAGATGTATAAATGAGCTCAATAATTTACTTTTATTTTTGTAGTGCATGTTTCATGTAAAATGTTACTGCAAATAAGCAGATTTTCAGATACAAACAAGGAAAAACTAGATTTATTAGTATTTGTGTGGGTGAGAGACAGAGGTAGTTATTCATTATCTCATTTGAAAAACAAGATAAAAATAATCAGGAAAAGATGCTGCTGATGCAACTGATGGAAACACGGGGGCTATTTTTATTTTCTTTGGTACAGGAATGCCTCATTATTCTAATACTGCTCAGTGCTGGAGTTCTTAATAAAACTTAAACCTATCTTTTGAGCACTAAAACTAAAGAGCAAATAAACATGAACAAATATTTTGATGAGAATCTTTCTGGAATGTATTACACACTTCCCTGCCTTCCTAAATGGTTTCCACTGACTGTAATCTGGCCATTTTTGGTTTAACTTATATTAACGGCTCTATGCTACCAAGCCTGTGCAATTCTTGTTTTTGCAGTTGCTCTGTCTCTTCCCTTGCTATCAAATGATACTACTTTAACAAATAGAATGACGCTGTCTCAGTAGAACCACCTAGTACTGCCATTTGAATTTCCTGTGTCAAATTTTTTCTAATCAGGTCACCTCTGTAATAAGCATTTTTGAGCTTTGCATGTTACGTTGTTAATCATGTAAATCATTTGGCATTCTGAGGAATAAAGGTCTGAGTCTTTGCAAAGTTCATTTGATGTACTGGAAGCTGTGCTCTTAATTCTGTGCTCTTAATTCCAAGTGTATAATTATATTTTGGTATAGTCAGGCTTCCAGGAGTCTGGCTCCCAGATAAGTGTAGAGCCACAGAATTACTATAATACAGAAGCAATAAAAAACAGGGAAAATGCTGATAAGCAAATTATGTTTTGTGGATGTCGTGTTAATAGGTAGAATGGAAGAAGTAACCTAAAAGGAACCAGGAATTGGAAAACTTCCAAGTAGGCAGACGTTGGCACATATAATAAATGCAGAAGAGAAAGGGAAGTCTTTTCTATCACAAGACCTTTCAATATTCAGTATGTATAAAGTTTTCCCCCATAGCAGCTGAATGTAAGCTTTTCTGAATGCCCAGCAATTATTAATAATACTGAAGGAAAGAAATAGGAGACTACAACAGTTCTCCTCAAATGGAAGAGACAAAAATGTTATAGTATCTTTAAATAAAAGAGGCATTTCTAACTGTTACATTCTGAGGCCAATATCAGAGATTTGATAGAAAACCTGTATAAACTTAGGAAATATTATAACCCCACCCGCTCTGGCCAGAACAAAATTTTTATGTCCTAAGACTGGGTAGAAAAAAAGAACTCAATTTTATGTCCAGATTTATGTTTCTATAGCATAGTACAAATTCTTTCCTATTTCTGGACCTTTTCCTTTCTCCTTCTTCTTTCCTTCCCTCGTCCCTCTTTCCCTGATTTACTCCCACCCTATTTGCCTCCCCTCTTCTCTCTTTTCCTTCCTTCTTTATTTTAAATCTCAGTTGTAAAATGAGGGCATGGAATAGAATCAATAGAATCCTGCAGAGGCTCCTTTAGAACTCAAATAGAAAGGCATCATCTTTCACAATTTTTGCATTGTATGGGAAGAAGTTAACTAATACCACCTTGAAACTATACTTCCATGAACTATACTTCATTCTAGATTTCTAATTCATCCTCTGATTGGTTTTTCTTTGCACTGTCAAAGAAATGAGTTATTCATTCTAAAAAATATTTCTGAATTAAGATTGTCAATATTTTGTTTAATAATTTTGGATTATAAATCAATGATACAAAGATGACTCCATCTCTGTAGCAGCTCTGATCCACTTGACTTCTCATTCTAGAATCCAGGCAGAATAAGTATCCCTTTCCAGGATACTACATTGTGTGACAGAAAAGTGCTGGAGAAAACTTGTGATACCTCCAAAAGCTTCACAATGAAGTGTGATGGTCATTAAAATCACCCACATATCCTGGCTAAAGCAATACTTTGTATAAAAGCAACATCATATTTTCAGGGAATAAAATATACAACATAATAAAAAGCAATGTAATTTTTAGGAGCAAACATAGACAAGGATCATAAACAATGCCTATAGACTTAGAAGTTCATATACAGTGAAGCTTTTTATAATAATAGGAACAATCTAAATACAAAAAGTAAAAATCCTTAAAATTTTGGTGATTTGGACATTATCTGGATTTGGAGGACTGTGACTCACACTAGAAATATGCAAAAGAAAGAACATACTTTAACTAAACAAATATCCCAATATGAAGAAAGGTAGAACCACAGGTTTACAAGGTGCATTAGATTTCTATTGCTGCATTAAAAAAAAAATTGCTCCAAAATAGAAGCATAAACAAACAAATGTTTATTGTCTCATAGCTTCTGGGTCAGAAATCCGAGAGCAGTTTAACTGAATAGTTTAGTCTCGGGGTGTCTCATGGGATGCAATCAAAGTGTTGGGCAGGGTTGCAGCTGTCTTAAGCTTGACTAGGGGAAGAACCACTTCCAAGCTCACTCACATGGCTTTGACAGGCCTTGGCAGATCTGCTTCAAAGCTCACTCACACATGCCTCTCCACAGGGCTGCCTCGTATCTTGGCAACTGGCTTCCCACAGAGCAAGTCATCTAAGAGAGAGTGAGACTATGCCCAAGGAGGAGGCCACAGTCTTTTAACCTAATCTCAGAGGGGATCATCAGGAGCCATTTCAGAAGCTGCTTGACACAAAAGTGTCAGTTTCCATACATTTTTATGGAAATCTATAACTCTGAAAACGAATAAGGTAAGATTCTGAAAGACACAGAATGGATAAGGACAACTCTCACTTTTTGTTTTGTACACATCTGTATTTTTAAAATTTTTTTATAATGATAGTCACTAGTCTAAAGAGCAAGAGTAAAAATGAATAAGAAATTATCAAGGTGATTTTTAAAGCCTGACCTCATAGTAGGTGAATACTCAGTATTGTCTCATAATTAAATAATTTATCACCATATGGATTGATAAGAATGTGAAAGAATTGGCATTGGCCCAGGATTTTGACTTCCTATGGGCCAGTCTTAATGGAGTTATCCCAGTAGAGGGTAAATGATAATTTAGATAAAAATGTAGATTGAGCTACAAGGTTAACTCTTTGGAGTTGAATTAAAGTTCCCATATCATGGAGATATAGCCATTAGGTAAAAATGCTTGCTAAAAACTTAACCTGGAGAGAGAGATCTTTTGAACATAGGTGATAGCAAAGTGTGCAAGACTTGTACACTGGAAACTCTAAAATATTGTTGAAAGAAATGAAAGAAAACAATAAAAAAACATTTTGCATTCATAGATTAGAAATCTTTGAAGCTCAGAGAAGAGGGAGACAATTGGTATGACAGAAATATCTGAAGAAACAGTGTCTAAATAGTTTGCAGATTCAGTAAAAAGTATAAGTCCACATCTCTTTGAAACTTTAAGAATCTTAAGCAGAGTAAACACAATTGCACCTAAAGAGTACTGCAGTTCAACTGCTGAAAAGATTTTTAAAAGCCTTTAAAAACTAGAATAATGAAGAAAATTTCTACTTACTTCTTATCATAAATAATGTAAGGAAAAAATTGCTGGCAATCTATGTCTATATATGGTGGAGATATCCTTTAGAAATGTAGGCAAAATTTTTAGGTTGACAAACATGAGAGTGTATTTTCTGCAGACCTACACTATCCTGTTATTAAAGACAGTTCTTTAGTCTGAATGAAAGTGATACCAGACAGAAGCTCAGGTACGCATTAATAAAAAAAAAAGCATGTGAGTGAAAATAAATTTTTTTTCCTTAATTTTAAATTTCTTTAAAAGATAGTGGACCGTTCAAACAGAAATAGTGAGAAATGTTATCTCGGTGCATTTTAAAATGTGTAGAAGTAAAATTCATGGCAACAATAGTACAAAGAAAGGAAATAATATATAAATGGAGATATAGTATTAAGAGATTCTTATATCATATAGAAATTAGATGATATTTAATTCAAAAATTAGGGATGTGTGTTACCCCAAAAAATTACTATGAGGTAAAATTAATGACAGTAGAGGATATACAATGGAATAGTTAGAAATTCTCAACCCATAAGAAGGAGTAATGGATGATAAACTGGAACAAAAAGCAGATGGGACATATGGAAAACAAGTAGTAAGACAGTATAACTAAACATTAACATATAAATAATTACATTAAAATGTACTAAACACTTTAATGGAAATTAAGAGGTCAGATGAAAAATGTAAGTATGCTGAGCAAATGTATTAATTTAAGAAAATGGATTTCAAGAAAAAACCTATGAGAGAAAAGAGATATTTTATAATAATAAATAGCCAATTTATTAGGAAGAATTTTTGTTGTTCAATCGCTAAGTCATGACCAGCTCTTTGTGACCCCGTGGACCGCAGCACACCAGGCTTCCCTGTCCTTTACCATTTTCTGGAGATTGCCCAAGTTCATGTCTATAGAATTGGTGATACCAGCCAACCATCTCATCCTCTGTCACCCTCTTCTCCTTCTGCCTTCAATCTTTCCCAGTATCCTGGTCTTTTCCAATGAAACTGCTCTTTGCACTAGGTGGCCAGGGTACTGGAGCTTCAGCTTCAGCCATCCATCCTTTCAAAGAGTATGCCGGGTTGATTTCCTTTAAGACTGACTGGTTTGAACTCCTCAAGAGTCTTCTGCAGCACAGCAATTTGGAAGCTTCAATTCTTCAGCACTCTGCCTTCTTTATGGTCCAGCTCTGATGTCCGTACATGACTACTGGAAAGACCATAGCTTTGGCAATATGGACCATTGTTGCAAAGTGAAGTCTTTGCTTTTTAACACACTGTCTAGGTTGGTCATAGCTTTCCTGCCAAGAATGAATCATCTTCAATTTTAAGGTTGTAGTCACAATCTGCTGTGATTTTAGAGCTCAAGAAGTGGAAATTTGTTACTACTTCCACCTTTCCCCCTTATATTTGACATGAAGTGATGGGACCAGATGCCATGATCTTAGTGTTTCTAATATTGAGTTTTACGCTGATTTTTTTCACTTTCCTCCTTCAGCCTCATCAAGAGGCTCTTTAGTCCCTCTTTGCCTTCTGCCATTAGAGTGGTATCATTTGCATATCTGAGGTTGTTAATATTTCTCCCAGCAATCCTGATTCTAGCTTGTAACTTAACCAGCCCAGCATTTCACATGATGTGCTCTAAGTTAAATGAGCAGGGTGACAATAAACAGCCTTGTCATACAAACTTAAGTGAGTATGAACCAAATAAGTGTTTAAAATATGATAATCAACACTTATGAAGGCTAAAGAGAGAAACAGACAAGTCTATTAATACAAAGATTTTAAAAGCCTTCTTTCAGTCATTGATAGAATAAGTAGATAAGAACACTAAACCCAAACGTAGCAAAATACACATTCTTTGTAAGTTTACATTAAACATTCACTATGATTGACCATAAATTAAGTGTAAATAAGTTCAAAGGATTAAAAATTGGACTGCATAAAAATTTAAAACTTATCAGAAAATGAATACACAAGCTCCATACTGGGAGGGAATAAATGCATTCTTTATATCTAACAACGTATGTCTAGGTGATATAAAATACTTCTAAATTCAGTAATAGGAAGAAAATCTCTGTAATGGATAAAAACCGAAACACTCGGAGAGACACTTTCACATAATGATATACATATGGCCAATAGCACGTGAAGACGTGTTCATCATTAATCACCAGGGTTATATGAATGAGAGAGCAAGTAGAATGGTATATAGTTTAAAAGACTGATAATACCAAGTATTGATGAGCATATGAAGCAATTGGGATGCTTATGTATTTTTGGTGGAATGTAAAATTGTCAAACCTCTTTGGAAAACTGTTTGGAAATGTAGAGTTAAATGCCCACCCAAACTGGCATTCCTACTCCTATCATTTATTTATTCAATAGAAATAAAAATATATGTCCACAAAAACACTTGTACAAGAATGCTCACAGAATTTTTAGTTGTAAAGTCTCCAAACTTTGGAAGTAATCCAACTATCTATCAGTAGGAGAATGGAAAAACAGAAGATTACTCAGCAACAAAAAAGAACCAAATGAATGACTCTAATAGCACTACAGAGGAGGTGGTGAGGGGTAGGTGGCATGGTAGGGAATGTCTCAGTAATTTTGCAGAGAAAAAGTTCTAGAGCAACATAAATATATCTTGCTAGGTATATGAATTCCACTGGTATATGTACTAACCAAGATTATTTAAACTGCTCTCTGATAATCTGTACACATCTTTATGAATAATAAAAAGAAATTCTTCTTGGGGCAAGATAGTTACAAATAAATGCAAAGTTCTATTTTTTTCCTATCCAAATATAGTTCTTTTTTTCATCTCACTTTTAAGATTACACTAGAGACAGAATGGTTGACATCAAAATCCAATAGATTATTTTCTTTGCAGCCAAGATGGAGAAACTCTATACAGTAAGCAAAAACAAGACTAGGAGCTGACTGTGGCTCAGATCATAAACTCCTTATTGCCAAATTAAGACTGAAATTGAAGACAGGGGAGAAAACCACAAGACCATTCAGGTATGACCTAAATCAAATCCCTTATGACTATACAGAGGAAGTGAGAAATAGATTTAAGAGATTAGATCTGATAGAGTGCCTGATGAACTATGGATGGAGGCTCTTGATATTGTACTGGAAACAGGAATCAAGACCATCCCCAAGAAAAGAAATGCAAAAAAAGCAGAATGGTTGTCTGAGGAGGCCTTACAAATAGGTGTGAAAAGAAGGGAAGCTAAAAGCAAAAGAGAAAAGGAAAGATATACCTGTTTGAATGCAGAGTTCCAAAGAATAGCAAGGAGAGATAAGAGAGTCTTCCTCAGTGATCAATGCAAAGAAATAGAGGAAAACAATAGAATGGGAAAGACTAGAGATCTCTTCAAGAAAATTAGAGATACCAATGGAATATTTCATTCAAAGATGGGCTCAGTGAAGGACAGAAATGGTATGGACCTAACAGAAGCAGAAGACATTAGGAAGACGTGGCAAGAATACACAAAAGAATACACAAAAAAGAACTTCATGACCTGGATAATCACGATGGTGTGATCACTCACCTAGAACCAGACATCTTGGAATGTGAAGTCAAGTGGGCCTTAGAAAGTATCACTATGAACAAAGCTGGTGTGGGTGATGGCATTCCAGTGGAGCTATTTCACATCCTGAAAGATGATGCTTTGAAAGTGCTGCACTCAATATGCCAGCAAATTTGGAAAAGTCAGCAGTGGCCACAGGACTGGAAAAGGTCAGTTTTCATTCCAATCCCAAAGAAAGGCAATGCCAAGGAATGCTCAAACTACCGCATAATTGCACTCATCCCACATGCTACTAAAGTAATGCTCAAAATTCTCCAAGCCAGGCTTCAGCAATACGTGAACCGTGAACTCCCTGATGTTCAAGCTGGTTTTAGAAAAGGCAGAGGAACCAGAGATCATATTGCCAGCATCTACTGGATCATGGAAAAAGCAAGAGTTCCAGAAAAATATCTACTTCTGCTTAGTTGACTATGCCAAAGCCTTTGACTGTGTGGATAACAATAAACTGTGGAAAATTCTGAAAAAGATAGGAATACCAGACTACCTGACTTGCCTCTTGAGAAACCTGTATGCAGGTCAGGAAGTAACAGTTAGAACTGGACATGGAACAACAGACTGGTTCCAAATAGGAAAAGGAGTACATCAGGCTGTATATTGTCACCCTGAAACACTGGGCTGGAAGAAGCACAAGCTGGAATCAAGATTGCCAGGAGAAATATCAATAACCTCACAAATGCAGATGACACCACCCTTATGGCAGAAAGTGAAGAGGAACTAAAAGCCTCTTGATGAAAGTGAAAGAGGAGAGCGAAAAAGTTGGCTTAAAGCTCAACATTCAGAAAACGAAGATCATGGCATCTGGTCCCATCACTTCATGGCAAATAGATGGGGAAACAGTGGCTGACTTTATTTTTCTGGGCTCTAAAAGCCCAGAGGGTGCAGATGGTGATTGTAGCCATGAAATTAAAAGATGCTTACTCCTTGGAATGAAAGTTACAACCAACCTAGACAGTACATTGAAAAGCAGAGACATTACTTTGTCAACAAAAGTATGCCTAGTCAAGGTTATGGTTTTCAGTGGTCATGTATGGATGTGAGAGCTGGACTATGAAGAAAGCTGAGCACCGAAGAATTGTTGCTTTTGAACTGTGGTGATGGAGAAGACTCTTGAGAGTCCCTTGGACTGCAAGGAGATCCAATCAGTCCATCCTAAAAGAGATCAGTCCTGAATATTCATTGGAAGGACTGATGCTGAGGCTGAAACTCCAGTACTTTGGCCACCTGATGCAAAAAGCTAACTCATTTGAAAAGACCCACATGCTGGGAAAGATTGGAGGCAGGACTAGAAGGGGACAACAAACGAGATTTTTGGACGGCATCATCGGCTCAATGGACTTGAGTTTGGGTGAACTCCGGGAGGGATTAGGGGCAGGAGGAGAAGGGGATGACAGAGGATGAGATGGCTGGATGGCATCATGGACTTGATGGATGTGAGTCTGAGTGAACTCCAGGAGTTGGTGATGGACAGGGAGGCCTGGTGTGCTGCAATTCATGGGGTAGCAAAGAGTCGGACAAGACTGAGAGACTGAACTGAACTGAGATACAGAATGAAAAATTAAAAACTCTTAGCTATGGAAATTTATTAAGTCAGAAAAGTGAAAGTGAAATCCGCTCAGTCAGAGAAAACCTTAGAAATTTACCATTAGTGTTGCACTCCCTTTGAATTCCCATTGTTTTATGCTGCCAAGATGGAAGTTATGGTTCATTCAATATATTTCATGTTCCAAAAATACCTGGTTGTTGAAGAGATGCTTATCTTCATTCCCACAACACCTGCAGAGTGTTGTATCTTTAAAGTTCTTGGTAGGTAAATAGAAACAAGAAATATTTAAAAGCTCTATGATTTTCCACCTGCTGATCTTGAGAGTAAGGAGAATCTTTAATCAGTTCAGTTCAGTCACTCAGTTGTGTCCGACTCTTTGTGATCTCATTAATTGCAGCATGCCAGGCCTCCCTGTCCATCACCAGCTCCCTGAGTTCACTCAGATTCATGTCCATCGAGTCAGTGATGCCATCCAGCCATCTCATCCTCTGTCATCCCCTTCTGGTCCTGCCCCCAATTCCTCCCAGCATCAGGCTTTTCCAATGAGTCAGCTCTTCGCATGAGGCAGCCAAAGTACTGGATCAGCTTTAGCATCATTCCTTCCAAAGAAATCCCAGGGCTGATCTCCTTCAGAATGGACTGGTTGGAGCTCCTTGCAGTCCAAGGGACTCTCAAGAGTCTTCTCCAACACCACACTTCAAAGGCATCAGTTCTTCAGTGTTCAGCCTTCTTCACAGTCCAACTCTCACATCCATACATGACTACTGGAAAAACCATAGCCTTGACTAGACGGACCTTAGTCGGCAAAGTAATGTCTCTGCTTTTGAATATGCTATCTAGGTTGGTCGTAACTTTTCTTCCAAGGAGTAAACATCTTTTAATTTCATGGCTGCAGTCACCATCTGCAGTTTTTTGGAGCCCCATAAAATAAAGTCTGACACTGTTTCCACTGTTTCCCCATCTATTTCCCATGAAGTGATGGGACCAGATGCCATGATCTTCGTTTTCTGAATGTGGAGCTTTAAGCCAACTTTTTCATTCTCCTCTTTCACTTTCATCAAGAGGGTTTTAGTTCCTCTTCACTTTCTGCCATAAGGGTGGTGTCATCTGCATATCTGAGGTTATTGATATTTCTCCCAGCAATCTTGATTCCAGCTTGTGTTTCTTCCAGTCCAGTGTTTCTCATGATGTACTCTGCATATAAGTTAAATAAGCAGGGTGACAATATACAGCCTTGATGCACTCCTTTCCTATTTGGAACCAGTCTGTTGTTCCATGTCCAGTTCTAACTGTTGCTTCCTGACTTGCATACAGATTTCTCAAGAGGCAGGTCAGGTGGTCTGGTATTCCCGTCTCTTTCAGAATTGTCCACAGTTTATTGTGATCCACACAGTCAAAGGCTTTTAGTCAATAAAGCAGAAGTAGAAGATTTGCTGGAACTTTCTTGCTTTTTCCATGATCCATAAACTGTAATTCTTTGGGGAAAATTTTTTATATTATTTGCTAAGATTGAAAGTGTCTCCATGGAATTACCCTACTTTAAAAAAATTTTAATGCTAACATTTGAATTAATCTTCAATATTCTATGAGAAATTGATTATTGATGAAACATCCCTTATTAACACAAAGCCTAGAATCCCTTAGATTTTTGTCCTGCCAAGAGAATCTCTTGATATGAATAGCCCACTGCCATTTTCATACTTATCCCACAGATCTATTTCTCCACCTTTTAAAGGTTTCAGTTGAGTGTGAATAAAACCACCTCCTCTTGATATTTTCAGTACAACTGAGATAGCCTGTAATTTTCAAAACTATTTTGGTTAACCTAATAATTGCGAAAAGAGAAAAAATAATCCAGAGAATACAGGAAATAAAAGCAGCTGATAAAATACAGATTTTGGAACCTATCCTTACTAGTTTATTCCTACATCATACCTTATGGGAAAGAGATTATTTTTCCCCAAATGCATTGCTTTTTTTTTCATCCTAGCTGGAGTATCTACTTCTCACCTCTGTGTAAGTTTTACACAGTGTTATATGACAATTGTATCTCAACAAAAAATTTTTAAAATTGGTACAGCCATTATTTGCAGCAGGTTTTCTTTTCTGGTTTCACTGTGTCACTGACACTCACAAATTTGCCAGTCAAGAGGTGAGAAGTAGATACTCCAGCTAGGATGAAAAAAAGCAATGCATTTGGGGAAAAATAATCTCTTTCCCATAAGGTATGATGTAGGAATAAACTAGTAAGGATAGGTTCCAAAATCTGTATTTTATCAGCTGTTTTTATTTCCTGTATTCTCTGATTTTTTTTCTCTTTTCGCAATTATTAGGTTAACCAAAATACATTTAAGATCTAGTCTCAGCAGCTTTGAAGTATATGATACATTAATGGTTTTGCCATATTATCCTGGACCTAAAATAAAAGCCAATAGTATGAGTGCTAAAGAAAATGTGTGCTAACAATATCTTTGAGAAATAAGACAGACAAGGATTTATTAGGACAAAATTTCTTTGAAAAATAAAACCATGGTAGGCGTTAGCATCTATCCCTTATTCTGCATAAAAGATTCAGTCTGATGCAAAGAATAGCCATTTTTATTTGGAAATTCAACTCCTCTCCACTCCTTACTCGTCTCATCTGAGTAGAGTTCTAGTAACAAGGTATGGGGGTGAATGTATAAAAGGGATTTAAGGTAACTGAGGTGTCCTATGTCTGCATCAATTTGTTCACGAATGGGCATGTAACCTAAGCCATGCCAATCAGAGTAAATCTTTACATGGAATTCCCAGAGTAAGCTCCCAGGTAAAGACTCTACTGTTTTCTTTTTTTAAGTTGGATTTGACTAGGTTTGCCAGTTCCATAATCTCCAGCAGTTCTTTTTCAGCCCTGAGGAAAGAGCCCTCTGGAATGAATGAAACTAGGTGTGGATGATATTGCTTTACCCTTTGTTTCTAGGAGAACCTGATGCCAGACGTACCCTTGAATGATTTAGTTAGTAGAATCAATGTATTCCATTATTCACTTGAAACTAATTTAAACTGAGTTTTCTATGAAACTGAAAGAATTTGCATTGATACAGGAAATATTATGTATGACATAAGATTAGTAAGATGAACTGATGTGAGAACATCTAGAACATATTTCGTGATAAGGTTCTGTAGTGAAAGAGAAAAAGATAGGGTTTAAATTCTCCATCATTTATGATTTACATTATCTTTTATTTCAAATGGAATCAAGCCTTTTTACGGCTGGGTAGTATTCCACTGTAAATACGTACCGCATCTTCTTTATCACCGTATCTGTCAGTGGGCGTTTAGGTTACTCCATGTCTTGGCTGTTGTAGATGGTGCTGCTATAAACATAGTGGTTCATGTAACTTTTTGAAGTGCAGTTTTGTCTGGGGTATATGCCCAGGAGTGGGATTGCTGGATCATATAGCAATTCCATTTTTAGCTTTCTGAGAAACTTCTATACTATTTTCTATTGTGGCTGCACCAACTTACATTCCCACCAACAGTGTGGGAGAGTTTCCTTTTCTCCACATCTTCTCCAGAATTTGTTATTTGTAGACATTTAAATGATGGCCATTCTGACTCATGTGAGATGGTACCTCATTATAGTTTTGATTTGCAATTCTCTAATATTTAGTGATTTTGAGCATCTTTTCATGTTCCTTTTGTGCATTAGGAAGCATAACTATGAACAAAGCTAAAGGAGGTGATGGAATATCAGTGGAGCTATTTCAAATCCTGAAAGATGATGCTGTGAAAGTGCTGCACTCAATATGCCAGCAAATTTAAAAAACTCAGCAGTGGCCACATGACTGGAAAAGGTCAGTTTTCATTCCAATCCCAAAGAAAGGCAATGCCAAAGAATGCTCAAACTACTGCACAATTGCACTCATCTCACGTGCCAGTAAGGTAATGCTCAAAATTCTCCAAGCCAGGCTTCAGCTGTACATGAACCATGAACTTCCAGATGCTCAAGGTGGATTTAGAAAAGGCAGAGGAACCAAAGATCAAATTGCCAGCATCCGCTGGATCATGGAAAAAGCAAGAGAGTTCCAGAAAAATATCTACTTCTGCTTTATTGACTATGCTAAAGCCTTTGATTGTGTTGACCACAACAAACTGGAAAATTCTGAAAGAGATAGGAATGCCAGACCACCTGACCTGCCTCTTGAGAAATCTGTGTGCAGGTCAGGAAGCAACAGTTAGAACTGGACATGGAACAGACCAGTTCCGAATAGGAAAAGGAGTACGTCAAGGCTGTATATTGTCACCCTGCTTATTTGACTTATATGTACAGTACATCATGAGAAATGCTGGGCTGGAGGAAGCACAAGCTGGAATCAAGATTGCCAGCAGAAATATCAATAACCTCAGATATGCAGATGACACTGCCCTTATGGCACAAGAAGAACTAAAGAGCCTCTTGAAAATGAAAGAGGAGAGTGAAAAAGTTGGCTTAAAGCTCAACTATCAGAAAACGAAGATCATGGCATCCGGTCCCATCATTTCATGGGAAATAGATGGGGAAACAGTGGAAACAGTGTCAGACTTTATTTTCTTGGGCTCCAAAATCACTGCAGATGTTGATTGCAGCCAAGAAATGAAAAACGCTTACTCCTTGGCAGAAAAGTTATGACCAACCTAGACAGCATATTAAAAGCAGAGACGTTACTTTACCAAAAAAAAGTCCATGTAGTCAATGCTATGTTTTTCCAGTAGCCATGTATGGATGTGACAGTTGAACTATAAACAAAGCTGAGCACCAAAGAACTGATGCTTTAAACTGTGGTGTTGAAGACTCTTGAGAGCCCTTGGACTGGAAGAGGTTCCAACCTGTCCATCCTAAAGGAAATCAGTCCTGAATATTCACTGGAAGGACTGATGCTGAAGCTGAAGCTCCGATACTTCAGCCACCTGATGTGAGGAACTGACTCATTTAAAAAGACTCTGATGCTGGGAAAGCTTGAGACAGGAGAAGGGGGACGACAGAGGATGAGATTTTTGGATGGCATCACAGACTCAATGGACATGAGTTTGAGTAAATTCTGGGAGCTGGCAATGGACAGGGAGGCCTGGCATGCTGCAGTCCATAGGGTCACAAAGAGTTGGACATGACTGTGCAGCTGAACTGAACTGAACTGATTGAACATCTAAACATCTTCTTTGGAGAAATGTCCATTTATGTCTTTAAACCATTTTTAAATAGCATTGTTTGTTTTGTGTGCTGTTGAATTGTTGAACTGTTAGTATATTTTCGAAATTGAGCCCTTGTCAGTTGTATCATCTGGAGAAGGCAATGGCAACCCCTCCAGCACTTTTGCCTGGAAAATCCCATGGATAGAGGAGCCTGGTAGGCTGCAGTCTATGGGGTCGCTAAGAGTCGGGCACGACTGAAGCAACTTAGCAGCAGCAGCAGCAGTTGTATCATCTGCAAATATTTTCTCCCATTCTATAGGTTGTATTTTTGTTTTGTTGATAGTTTCCTTTGCTTTGCAAAAAGCTTGTAAGCTTGATTAGGTGCTATTTGCTTTTTAAAATTTCTATTGTCTTGGAAGACAGTGAAAGTCATTGTTTCTATAGTTGTTAAATTTTTAACAAAATCTGCCATATCCACCTTTTATTTTTGACCCTCTGACTGAAGATTCTCACTCTGTTTACTTGAAATAAAGTGTGTAGAATCATAACTAATTTAGAAAATATATTAGCTTTTATAGTCCCAGTTTCTCAACCAAATCCTCAGGAATGAGGCAAAGTGAGAAGAGAATGCAAATTAGTACTTGCATATGAAAATAAAGGGGCTTTTTAGAGAAAGTGATGAAGTGTAAAAGATGGAGAAGTACAAAGGAGTTCTGTGATCCAAAGCGTAGGCTAGCTACTGTGCTCAGCTCTGGCTACACAATAGAATTATTGATGGATATTTTAAAAAATAATCATACTTGGAACTCTGGATCAATGAAATTAAGTCTCATGATTGAAGCAACAGACATTTGACATTAAAGCTCCACAGATGACTTCATTGTACAGGCAGGATGTAAGGCCATTGGGATAAAAGAAAAAGTGGTGCTATTCCTTCAATTTATATGATTGTAGTTATTTTAATGTCTCAGTTTTAATCTACCTATTAATTCATCAGCTAATTCCTGCATCCATCCATTCGTCCATCCATTCATTTGCCTTTCATTTCGTTAGTTACTCATCTGTGCACTCATGTGATCAGCTACCCATTTGTGTGTTCTTTCATTTACTGACTTAGAGTCAGTCAGTCATGTACTCAGTCCACTAATATTTATCGAGTACCTAAACTTTGCTTCCAGAGATAAATGAACACAATAAAATAGGTCAATGCCTTTCAAAACTACCAGTTAGTTGTGGCAGTGTTCCTCACAGTGTGTGCTAAATAACAGAAGTTATTTCTCGGCCTTATTAAAAGGGATTATGAGAAACACAGGTTGAAGTTATGAAAACTGTTCTTTTAATGTCATTTACATGGATTGGTAATATCTCTGAATCTCTGACACACTTAAGATACTGGAAGTTCTAATTTTAAATTTACTAAAGTGAGATGATGACTGAGGAAAATAAATAAATAATATGCAATTGCCACTTCCTCCCACCTCACACCAAAGAAAGTTTGGTTTAATATCTTCAGCTGAAAAAAATGCAGATAATCACTATAATTAACTTTGGTTCAGTTCTTAGTCCATTTTCTATTTCCAAATAATTATAATTCCCATAAAAAGCTCATTTATATATCTTTTAATACATTCAATTAAAACTTCTCCAACCTCCCTCCTTATTGAATTGAGACAAGTTTTGGGTTGATATGCTTTGTTTTAGTTGCTGCTTATTTATTTGTACTTATTCACTCAACCTTAATATAGATCATGTTACAGAGTCTATGGTTACTGTTTATTTTTGAGTGAGAACAGGATGTAAGTACTACATGTTCTTGAACATCAATACCAATTTTAACTTTCTCACTTGCTAAATTCAAGTATTCTTAAAGAACTTGTACTCCTATGAGTATAATGTACATTTTACAGTCATTTTTGTATCTAACGAGAGAGAAGGATTTGTCAGACTCCTTCAGAAATCCATTGCTTCATACTACTGGTCTTATACATTCCTGAATTTTTATAGCTCCCAGTTTTCATATGCACTTTCTTTTAACAGGGCTTCTGAAATGAGTTGATAAACATGCCTATCAGAGGTGACTTGGCCTTAGTTCTTTGGAATTTTTTTTTTACCCTTTTTAAAAAAAATCATTATTTAAAATATAAGTATTTCCTAAATTATTTTTAGTGTGAGCATAATACAAACATGTCAATTTTTCTCAAAGATGCAAATTGTATGAAAAAGTGAAAATATACCACCTTTGTTTTCTTGCTACAATCCTACTCCATAGAAGTTAACTAGTCCTAATTATTTCTTAAGTACCTCTTCCTGAAATTTTATATATTGATAACATTGTAGCCTTGGTTTCCCCAAAGGGAGAAGGGAAAAATTTTACCTAACAGCCTCTATTTCCATTTTGTGAAAATTTTGTCCAACAATTGTCACTCTCTGAAACTTCCATGCTGAGCATGCTAGTTGTAGGACAGAGCCTCTTAGGGAAGGCTCAGGGCAGGATGTTAGGGATGCTTTGTGTGAATAGGAAGTAAAATACTGTCAAGTTAAGTCTCTTCCTTCATGAAAACTGGGCTTTTCCTCCTAACCAGCCATCACTGGAAAAAGAGACAGTTGAGACTGAGAGAGTCTGAACTGGTGCTTGAGAGCTGCTTAATATTCTTTGTATATTTTAGTGTGTGTGCATGCGTTCTTAATTTTATGTACTGAAAAATTATCAATATTTTAATTCATGGCTTATGAAGTGTTAAATGAAATGAAGATTTCATAACTGTTGGCAACTCAGTATTTTTCACTTCACAAAATCTACCAACTATCATCTGCATTAGTTGCCAGAAAAATTAAAATCAAGCTTAAGAAATTTACATGTGGCCAAATAATTTCAAAAGCAAAATTATAAAATTTTTTGAAATATAGTTACAGAAAAAATCATATTTATTGTGACAAGGGAATATATTTTAATGTTTGTTCTACTTTGTATGGTATCTCTGAAAGTAAGAAACTTAGGGTTAGTGCTAGAGATCTCTTCAAGAAACTTAGAGATATCAAGGGAACATTTCATGCAAAGATGGGCTCGATAAAGGACAGAAATGGTATGGACCTAACAGAAGCAGAAGATATTAAGAAGAGGTGGCAAGAATACATGGAAGAACTGTACAAAAAGATCTTCAAGACCCAGATAATCATGATGATGTGATCACTCATCTAGAGCCAGACATCTTGGAATGTGAAGTCAAGTGGGCCTTAGAAAGCATCACTAAGAACAAAGCTAGTGGAGGTGATGGAATTCGAGTGGAGCTGTTTCAAATCCTGAACGATGATGCTGTGAAAGTGCTGCACTCAATATGCCAGCAAATTTCGAAAACTCAGCAGTGGCCACAGGACTGGAAAAGGTCAGTTTTCATTCCAATCCCAAAGAAAGGCAATGCCAAAGAATGCTCACATTAGCGCACAATTGCACTCATCTCACATGCTATTCTCCAAGCCAGGCTTCAGCAATACATGAACTGTGAACTCCCTGATGTTCAAGCTGGTATTAGAAAAGGCGGAGGAACCAGAGATCAAATTGCCAACATCCGCTGGATCATGGAAAAAGCAAGAGAATTCCAGAAAAACATCTATTTCTGCTTTATTGACTATGTCAAAGCCTTTGACTGTGTGGATCACAATAAACTGTGGAAAATTCTGAGAGAGATGGGAATACCAGACCACCTGACCTGCCTCTTGAGAAATCTGTATGCAGGTCAGGAAGCAACAGTTAGAACTGGACATGGAACAACAGACTGGTTCCAAATAGGAAAAGGAGTACGTCAAGGCTGTATATTGTCACCCTGCTTATTTAACTTATATGCAGAGTACATCATGAGAAATGCTGGGCTGGAAGAAACACAAGCTGGAATCAAGATTTCCAGGAGAAATATCAATAACCTCAGATATGCAGATGACACTACCCTTATGGCAGAAAGTGAAGAGGAGCTAAAGGGCCTCTTGATGAAGGTGAAAGAGGAGAGTGAAAAAGTTGGCTTAAAGCTCAACTATCAGAAAACGAAGATCACGGCATCCGGTCCCATCACTTCATGGGAAATAGATGGGGAAACAGTGGAAACAGTGTCAGACTTTATTTTGGGAGGGCTCCAAAATCACTGCAGATGGTGACTGCAGCCATGAAATTAAAAGACGCTTACTCCTTGGAAGAAAAGTTATGACCAACCTAGATAGCATATTCAAAAGCAGAGACATTACTTTGCTGACTAAGGTCCGTCTAGTCAAGGCTATGGTTTTTCCTGTGGTCATGTATGGATGTGAGAGTTGGACTGTGAAGAAGGCTGAGTGCTGAAGAATTGATGCTTTTGAACTGTGGTGTTGGAGAAGACTCTTGAGAGTCCCTTGGACTGCAAGGAGCTCCAACCAGTCCATTGTGAAGGAGATCAACCCTGGGATTTCTTTGGAAGGAATGATGCTAAAGCTGAAACTCCAGTACTTTGGCCACCTCATGCGAAGAGTTGACTCATTGGAAAAGACTCTGATGCTGGGAGGGGGTTGGGGGCAGGAGGAGAAGGGGACGACCTAGGACGAGATGGCTGGATGGCATCACAGACTCGATGGACGTGAGTCTGAGTGAACTCCGAGTGATGGTGATGGACAGGGAGGCCTGGCGTGCTGCGATTCATGGGGTCGCAAAGAGTCGGACACGACTGAGCGACTGAACTGAATTGAACTGAGGATCTTAAAGTGGCCTTGTGCTTGAAGGGTCATTTTCTAAATCCTAGAATTGATACAGTTTTTCTCTGACTCTTATCTATGTTTGAAAATTCTCCTTTTAGAGGACTTAGATATACTCAGAAGAAGAGACCTCTTGGTAAGAAGCAGCCTCTTGACTAGCACAGGTGTGCGTGTGTTCTTTGTCATTTCAGTGTTATCTGACTTTGTGACCCTATGGACCATAGCTTGCAGGCGCCTCTGTTCTTGGGATTCTCCAGGCAAGAATACTGGAGTGGGTTGCCATGCCTCCCTCCAGCAGATCTTTCCTGACTCAGGGATTGAAACCGCCCCTCTTAACCTCTTCTGCACTGACAGGTGAGCGCCACTTTGGAAACCTCTAGCTAGAGGTCAAGGGTATAGCTAATATACATGCACATATACACACATATAAGCATAGAGAATATGGCAGAAACTTGGAAGACCTGGTACACTCAAAACCTCAATGAAAGAAGAAATGAGAAAAATAGATTTTGGTGAACCCAGGTAAATATACATCACTTGTGCAGTTAATAATCTTCATTGGATTGAATTGAAAGATGCACTGTGGGAAACATGGAGATGTCTGCAGTCTGAAATTAGGAAAGCCATATTTGATTGGTGTAGGTCATTATGTCAAAGATGAAGAGAACATTGTTCCTCTAATTAGAATTTCTTTATTAGGTGGATAATAAAGTTGTGCTCCTAGTGTAGACTTATATATACTACATCAAGATTCACTGTACTTGAAACAGTAAAGGTAGTTCCACAGAAACCTTCATAAATTATCTCTGAAACTGATCATAGTTAATTAAAGACTTTTACTTATTAATTAATTGATTTTACTCCAGCATTCTTCCTTAACAGACAAAATTTCAGCTAAATTTTTTTGGCAAAACAAGAGTGTCTGAATTGAAATGAAAATCTTAGATAAAGGCCAAAACTTTTGGTGTTTTATGACTTTATTAGCCTTCAAAATGTGAATCCTTTTTTAATGTCCCAGTGCTTTGAACTACAGAAGAAATAGCTTGACATGTTATAAAAATGTAATAGTCTATCTGAAATGTTTTGATTACACAGTTTTTGGAAGGCTTCTTCTGTTTCTTTTTCTTTAAATACAGAGTTCATTTTTCATTGCCTCCTATGCTTGAGGACTATGCCCTGAGTGATTAAGCTTGCTCTGTGCATGTCAAGTATAAGAAATATATGGATAGGACTACAAATTTGTGATTAACACAAGGTAGGTTTGTGTGCAATACAATTTGCCAACAGCCTGAGAAACAGAATTTCTTTAGGTTTACAGTTTACTTACAATCAGTGGAACTGTTATCCTTTACCACTTTCGCCAGTGTTCACTGTAGTCACTCTTTTCAAGCTGCCTATTTTACTATACTTTAAAAAAAATTGCTTTGAGAAAATTGAGGATCTTTTTCTTTTACTAATGACTACAATCAATGTTTATTTCAAAGAAGAATAATCAGAAACAGGAAAATCAAAGGGAAAAGGTACAGTCCACAGCACTCAGAAATTGTTAAATTCAGGATATTCAAGATTTGACAACAATCGTCTTTTCATGCTCTTATTTTTAAGCACTTCTAGTGAACAGCATTGTTTCTCAAATTTAGGGAGGGCAGTAAGATTTGAAAATATTTATTTGATTCTGATTATAATTAAGACATATTGTATGCTCAGTTATGTCCGACTCTTTGTGACTCCATGGACTGTAGCCCACCAGGCTCCTGTGTCCATGGGACCCTACAGGCAAGAAAACTGGAGTGGGTTGCCATTTCCTTCTCCAGATCTTCCTGACCTAGGGATCAAACCTGTGTCTTCTGCATTGGCAGGTAGATTCTTTCAGCACCAAAAATTTTTACTTTTTAAAATTAAGGCTGGTGAATAACTGATTGCATTAATTGTTTGCTATCTTAATATGTCTCCCCTCCCCGGTGACTCATGGTAAAGAATCCACCTACCAATGCAGGAGCTGCAGGAGATATAGCTTCCATCCCTGGGTCAAGAAGATCCCCTGGAGGAGGAAATGGCAACCCACTCCAGTATTCTTGCCTGGAGAATTCCCTGGACAGAGGAGCTTAGTGGGCTACAGTCCCTGGGTTGAAAAGTGTTAGACGCTTCACTCACTTCACTGACACAGATTATCCAATACTGTAAAAACATCAGTGGGTGAAGTCATTTTACCAATGATTACACATCAAATAGTGAAGCTGAGGTTAAAATCTAAGTGTATAAAAATTCAAGGTCTATAGTTTACTTCCCATTTGGAAAATTTTAAGTCTGTCAAAATGTTGAGAGCAGAGTATAGTGAATTCACTGTCAATCAAATTTACTAATTGTTAAATTTTTGCAATATTTGTTCTCTTTCTCTCTCTTCCCAAATATTTCTTTCAGCATGTATCTCAAGGAATAAGAACATTCTTCTGCTTAGGCACTTGACATCTTTGCAGCTGGACTTCCCAGGAGGCTCAGTGGTAAAGAATCTACCTGCCAGTGCAGGAGATGCAGGAGACATGGGTTCGATCCCTGAGTTGGGAAGATCTCTTGGAGTAGGAAATGGCAACCAACTCCAGTATTCTTGACCGGATAATTCCATGACAGTAGGGCCTGGTGGGCTATAGCTCCATGAGGTTCCAAAGAATGAGTGACTAAGCACACAAACATCTTTGCGGTTAGAACATTTAGCATTAATTCAGAAATATCATCTAACATACCCTCTATGTTAATTGGCTTACCCAGTGGCTCAGATGGTAAAGAATCCACCTGCAATGCAGGAGACCTGGGTTTGAGACCTGGGTTTGATCCCTGGGTTGGGAAGATCTGCTGGAGGAGGGCATGACAAACCACTCCAGTATTCTTGCCAGGAGAATCCCCATGGACAGAGAACCCCGGTGAGCTACAGTCCATGGTATCGCAGAGTTGGACACGACTGAATGACTTTTCACTTAATTATTGTTAATAGTGCCTGCTCCATTTTTTAAATTAAAAGATCCATACTTTCAATTTCTCTGCTATACTGATTTCTTTACTATAACGTGCTTTTTATAATAGCAAACAAAGGAGGGAGGATTAATAATACAAAAAGGTTAAAGAAATGATAGTGTAACCATGTGATGCAATATTATACCTCAAAAAATAATTTTTTTTCTTTTGCTAAGTCTTCCCCTTGACATATGTGTATGTTAATTTGCATAGTTGTTAAAACACATAGTACGATTGACTCATGTTTAAAATATTTACATTTTTGTGTTCACCTATGGCTGATTCGTGTCAATGTATGGCAAAACAAATATAGTATTGTAATTTAAAAAATAAATAAATTTAATAATCAAACAAACAAACAAAATATTTACAGTCTATGATATGGAATGGTGATGTGCAAGTGTGAGATGATGGAGTAACCTGGGGTGATTGTGGAATCAAAAATCCAAAGGCAAATTTAGGCCTTGAGCATAAGCCAGAGTCAACACAAAGATGAGCCATCTGTATTGCTGTCAACTTAGCAAATAAATCAGCTGATGCAGGGAGAAGGAGAAAGAAAATTAGAAACTTTAATTGATCTCCTCTCCAGTCACTTTTTAACACCTGCAATGAGCCTGTTTCCTCCCCTGTATCATTGGAATGTGTTTATTTGGTAAAGTCCAATGGCTCCTTTAAAGATAATTTAATTCCTTTTAATTAAGGAAGCCTATTTTAATAGCTAGCATTTTGATACATGTGGTGTTTATGGCTTGCAACATATTGAACACCCTGCTCATTAGGAAAGTCTTTAAAAAGTCATTCAGTGCAGACAGTATCTTCCGCTTAGCAAATGTAAAACTATAATTTAAGTTGAACATAATTGCAATATTATTCACAGACTCAAAGATAAATATTATAAACATCCCAAAAGTAGAACTTATGGGCATAAAATGACTGGACACATGGACCAGAATATAGCTTTTAAATGGTAATAGGTAATACTTGCGGTTTGAACTTTTCTTGCTTTTATTAGGAATGAATGCACTAGCAAAAGCCTAGCATTACGGTAGAAACTAATAAGATGATGTTTCATTGCTTTCGCCTCTGCAAATGCCTTTAACCATATATTTTATTGAGGCAAACGAAAATCTCAACTCCAGAAGTCTAAATTGAGTTGAATGACGGATTCTCTTTGCTGAGCCTTTGTCTCAGCCAGACAGGCTAAAGTGCAAGGGGAATGATTTGATCTCATTACCTTGCTGCTGGTGGTGGTTATCACAGATGGTGAGGGTTTTCATCACAGAGCTGTGCAACCGGAGACACAGAACAAAGAGGCCGCCCAGCCTCCAGGTGGTCATTTCTGGTAATTAATGCCTTGGGGAAAGTTCAGCTCTGTAACAGTATAACAGCCTGGTGAGCCTGCCAAGGAAGTGGCCCTTTCCAAAACAATTCTTTCTTTTTTTTTTTTTAACCTTTTCTCCTGTCAGTCAACTGACATATAGCTGTGCACAAGAGATTTATTTTCTAACAGAGGAGCCAATTAGGAGGGGAGGATTTAGTGTAATTTTTCCTGTTGCTCTTGCTGACAAAACCCAGATATTCCTCATCCAGCGCATTCAGTTTTCCTTCTTGTTTACCACTGGCTGGATTTCTCTGGAAATGGTTTGTCCACTTTCAGTGCCTAATGTGTGCCTTATACAAAGTCTAGGGCTTATCTCTGATATGCTGTGAGAAGGACTATTTGGTTAGTACTTAAACAGACTAACAGTTTCTTTAGTTGCGAAAAGCTAATTGTATCAGGAACACTTTCCAAATATGAAAGATGATTAAGATCCTCAACTAAGAATGGTATATTAGCTGCTGAAAAGTCATAGAAAATATGAGGAAGTGGATTAGGTGTTTGTGAAGGGCTGTAAGCTAGACCTTTCAGAACTAATCATCTTTTGGCAATGCTTAACATTTATTGTAGCTTAGATGGTAAAGTGTCTGTCTGCAGTGTAGGAGACCTGGGTTCGATCCCTGGGTCAGGAAGATGCCTTGGAGAAGGAAATGGCAACCAACTCCAGTTATTCTTGCCTAGAGAATCCCATGGATAGAGGAGCCTGGTGGGCTACAGTCCATGGGGTCACAAAGAGTCGGACACGACTGAGCGACTAACACAAACACACACACACACACACACACACACACACACACACACACACACACATTTATTGAGTGCTTATTATGTGTCAGGTTCCTACAAATATTATCATATATAGTCTTTATGGAAAGCCCATGGAAGAGCAATTATCCTTAATTTTGCAGAGAAGGAAATGGATACTTAAAGAGGCACAATAATTTGTACAAATTTATGAAACCAGGTATGGAGTGTGACTAAAATTCAAGTCACTTCACCATATTTTCTTATTCTATATGAGTCATCCTTAAACTTTTGTGTTGATGAGGATTACATGGAGGACTTGTTAAGACATAGATTTCTGAACGTAAATCCATAGCTTGTGGTCCAGTAGGTCTGGGCTGGGATGCAGGAATTTCCATTCCTAACTTGTCATACCTGGTTAATGCCCGTGCTTGCTCATCTGAGGACCACACATTGAGACTCAATGTTCTATACCATGCTGTCTCTTCTAAAAAGTAAATTGAATTCAGGAAAATGGGCTAATGGATATTAAAGTTTATATAAAATTAAACTGTAAGAAAACTCTAATTATAATAAATAACAAGGTGGGGGCTATTTTTAATATTGTTAATAATGAAAGGTTTTTGCTTAGGGAATATCAGTTCAAGTATTCGAGCATTGATCTACACTGTTCATGTATCAAATATCAACCGGAAAGCAGATATGGGAGATACAATGATCAGTTAGAAATGATATTTGTCTTTCAACAGTTTAAAAATCTCAAGAGAAGACATATGCTTATAGATTAGTAGGCAGAACAAAAAAGTATAACAGGTTAAAAATAGAATGTTTGAAAACATTGAACTGGGAGACATTAAATTCCAACAGGATATTAATTTTACTTTGGGGAAAATGATTTCTGAATATTAGTCATTCTTCTGTTTTCCATATGTGTTTTATGGCATGCCTTTTCTGTTATATTTTTCTTGCCTTTATCACATTGTAGGTGAATACCGATCTTTTTTTATGAGTTTTATGTAGAAAGTGGGCATTATTTAACAGGTGATTTCATCTTCTGGCTATTATAGTCTAGCAATAGTAACCATAAATCTAAAAGGAGTCATAGCTTTCCTCCTCATGGGTTTGGTCACTGTAATTGCCTATAGAGCGTCCTTAAAGGATCATTGGCCAAGAGGCAAGGAGGGCCCAGAGCTCCATGAACCAGAAGTTGCCATGATTCTATTGCTGGATGATGCCCTGCCTAAGGGTCTGGTTCATACTGAATGTCTCTGAGAGTTTAATGTGTTTCATGGAGAGGCAAGGGTTTTTTTGTTGTTGTTGTTGTTGTTTGTTTCTTGATAAGAAATGACTCACAGGATAAAATAGGGTACAAAATGACTTCTGGAATTTTGTAGGGGGTATACTCACATGTAACACATTAAAAGTTTGTCCCCAAATTTATACAAAGTGGATATACTTTGCTTTCCAACATAGGAAATTAGCAAATTATTCTTATTTGTTTTCTTAACTCTTTTCTTCACTGTCTGTTTCCTCTATGCAAATTGTTTTTAGAGATTAGGATGTAACATTTTCCTTGAGAGTACTCTAAAAGTGGAAAACGAGGTGCTCGTTGTCATTGAGGGCTGCACTGGCCATCCTTTGAGGCTAGAAACCCTAATTCTCAGGCTTTGTATCATATTTTCTTTCCACGTGGTCCCAGCCACAGTAGAGTGATGTTCTAGTAATTGTTTCTTAATAGGCTCCTTTTCCTAATATTTCTAATTTATAAATTGATTTCTTTTTTTAAATGAAAGAGGTATTGTTCAAGGTATTCAGCAAGCCTGAAAAAAAATCCATTTTTATTTTAGATGTTTGAACCTTAAGAAATTGTGTGCCAAAACATTTTTAACATAGACTCTGTATTTTCTGAGATATCCTGAATTACAAGCTTGTCTTGAACTTACTATATTGTCCCCAAAATTATGTGAACTCAAAGCAAGTTTTTGTTTGTTTTGTAACTTTTGAAACTAATACCTAATGTTATTAATCCCTAACAGTGCACCAGTTTCTATATCAAGCCTTTTATATAAATTTAAAATATATTCAATCCTATTACATCTCTGTATTATAGGTGACGTTATCATTACATTTTCTTGATGGGGAAACAGGTTTATAAATATTACATGCTTTGTGTATGATCATTCTGATAGTCATGGCTAGCCATATAATTTCTGGGCCAAGTGAAAAATCAAAACGTAGGCCCCTTTTTCAAAAAGTAGGAAAAAATCTTTTCCTTTTCTTGTATAGTTTCTGTCTCAAGTTGTCATTGTTTTTTATTCTCTGTTGGATGTATCCTTGCTTGGGTACGAGGATACTCGTGTGATACATATAAACTCTTTAACAGGTGCCTGGAGCCCCTTCCTGTAACTTGCTGCCTTGAGCTTGCATGCCTATCCTCACCCTCTGCTGCCCAGGCCCTGCCAGGGGTACAACACAGCATGATCGTGGCATAGATGGGAGGGTAAGTCTGGAGTATGGCTTGGGTACCGGGAGAGAGGCAGCAGGTAGCTGAGAGCCTGTCCCAGGAAGGCAGAACATTGAGAGAGGCATTGCTCCCCTTGACTTTGCTTAAAAAAATCACAAATTTAGAATACATTTATGAAGAACTTCAAGACAACCACTGCAACACATTAAAACCCGAGCATGGGAGCCTCTTCTAACCCTTGCCTCCAGAGAAAGCATTTATAAAAAGAAGACTCAAGTTCGTAAAACTTTATAACCTTACCCTCCCATGAAGCTGGCACTGTTAGTACTAAGTTAGGAATCTAGCCCAGTTATGTAGGATTCCAAACCTTCATGTCCTGGAAATCATGTCATTCCATAGAGGCAACAGGAGCTCACAAAAACCACCCATTAAAGGATTTTACTAAGATAAGAGGAATTGTCATATAAGTCTGATGTTGGGGAGGAATAACCCTCACCTTTTAAGCAATTGTGTCATTGAAGGCTCTGACTGTTGATTGTCATCATGCTTTCAATCAAATGATTTGACCTGCATATCTCTATGAAAGCATACAATATGAGTCATGTTCATGCGTCACTTCCGTTGCTTAAAAACAGTTTTGCTATTATAGTAACCTGAAGATTTTCCTCCTTAACCTGTTAATTCTCTTTTTCTGAAGCAGTGCTTCATGTTGGCCATTTGCTTCTCAGCCTCAGACAGTAGCCATCCTTGGATGTGATGGACAAATTCCTCAAGAAGTTAAGCTGGAGTCCTCTGTTGGGAGATGAGGCTGACACCCAGCCCCAGTCCACACTGCTGTTAGAATTTAATGACAAACTTCCCTTTTAAGTCTGTGTTCAAATTTCATCTCAGGAAAGAAAAGCAAATTCACTACCAGACCTGCACATTTCCCATTACCCTTAATAAAATATATTCCATAGTGAGGAGTGACATTTTGAAAGAATAGACCTTTCAGCAGACTGTCTCTATGGCATTGTGCATAACCAAAGCCTGGCAGGTCACAAAGGGAGATGCTGGGGAAGTGGATTAATATGTAAACCAATCTGGGCGACTTAAAATGATGAATTCTAGGGCATACTTTGTGAAATTTCCTTCATTTTGTGAGCAGTTGTGTTCAGAAATGAATTTGTATTCATTAGGCTCCCCGTTTTTCTCTTTTGAAAATGATAGGCTTTGTTTTTCTTGAAAAGTTTGTGTTTTAACAATGTGACAAATTAATTCTGTGGAAAAAATGTTTGTAACTAAAACATGATGTAGAAAATTATGGATAGAAAATAAAACATGCTTTCTAAAAGCATAGGGTAGCCCAGTTCTCCTGTGGTGCTTGACCTGAGAAAGCAATGGTTACAGTCTGTTGTGTATTTTTGGATTTTTAAGAAACATATTAAAATTCACATATGTAGGCTTATTTTAATATGATAGACATTAAAGCACCCTTAATTTCTAAATGAATTACTACAGCTAAAAGCACTGGGATTTAATTGTGACCCTGTTCTGAGCACACAGTAGTCTTCTCCATCAGATAGGAGGTGGAAGAGTCAAGCTTAGGGGATTTGAGCTGGCCTCCTGAGATCAAGGATCTTCTGTATCTTGACATCCTCCTCGAAGTGTCTATTGTGTATCACTGCTATCAACACAATTTCTTTCCAGAGAGTGACAAAACATCTTAAAGCTATAAATACTCAGGCCACACTTCCCAACAATGAAATAATTATAATTAAGTACATCTCCAACTCCTAGGCCTTAGATTGCACCTAATGGACTGTCAGAAAGAAATAGAGAGCTTGATGGGTCATGCATTTATCAGCTGGCACTGTTATATCTTCAGAATATTGTTTTCAGAGAGGAGAGTTCATAAGAAAGACAAGCTCCATGAACCACGCATTTTCTTTTTTAATGAATAATAATGCCTCTGACTCATCAGGGAATGTAAAGGATGCATTGGATTATGTGATGGGCATACAAGCTTTGTTGGTGCAATGACTCAACTTTATGATTTCTCTATTTGATAGTCCCCAGTATTATTAAGACAATATTTCTACATATTTCAAAAAGATCCACAGACTACAAAAATTTGCATCACTATGGTTTCAACAAAGAAAGCATTCAAAACAGTGCTTGGAATTGCTGCCATTTATCCTGCCTACACATGAGAGGAAGAGTAGCCAGAGGAAGGAATTCCTCAAGTGACGATTCTTAAAGAGTGGCAGAGTCCCAGGTATGATGTCAAGAGTCAAGGTGCGTTTCTGAAAGGTGCTCAGAGCTCATTGCTCTTATGTACTGACAATGTAGAATCACTCCTAAATGTGTCGTAATCCATCTACTAGCTGAAGGAGATTTACCTGCCCCCGTGCTCCTCACAAAGAAAATACTATCTAAGCCAGATCTCAGGAATATGCTGTGGAGGCAAACCACGCTTCTCTCTGCAGTTGCTCTGGCTTGAGCTCCACACAGGCCATCTCCCTTCAGTGCTGGAGCGGAGTGATCATAGAGTTCAGCCAGGCAGAAAGAATCTTAAAACTCATGTGTATCTTTCCAAATAATAGGTGATTTGGACACAGGATTTAGCTGAAACTTAATGGTCTTCTCAAAAGTCTCAAAGCACCAATTCTTTCACAGTGAAAAGTCACTTCAGATACCTGCACCTCCCTTCCCCCACGACTTATGCTGACTTTCTCTTCCCCATCTTGAATAGTGTACTGATGCTTCCCTAGGCATGGACCTTCTCCCTTCTCTGGTTTTTACCACATGCAGTCTAGGAGTGGCTGAATTATATTGTAACCTTTACCCACTTCTGTGCTGTTTAACTTTCATGTTATAACCATGTGCTTTTTTCATAGTCAAAAAAGTGTATTTTAAAATGAAATAAAATAAGCAAATTTCAGGGCTATATAAAGAAAACACTTAGTTTGCTTTGGAAGCTTTCTTTGCTTAGACCAGAACTGCCAACCTCACATGTCTTTTCAGTAATAGTTTACTAAATAATTTTTGTAGTCTACATGTATTGCAGGATAATCGGTTGTTCATTTAAACATATTAGGGTTTTAATCTATATTGTCTCAATTATCACTAAGCTAGTTGAAGGGAGGAAGCATATGTAACTTAGAGAGTACAGCCTTCTTTTCCCCCAGAGAAATATTTGTCTCTTTCAAAAACGGAGGTATAGTTGATTTATAGTATATTAGTACAACATAGTGATTCAAAATTTTTATAGATTACCCTCCATTTATAGTTATTATAAAATACTGGCTATATCCCTGTGTTGTGGAATATACTTTTGTATCTTATTTATTTTATACATAGTAATTTTATCTCTTAATCCCCTATCTCTATTTTTTTTCCTCTCCAGTTCCTTCTCTCCACTGCTTGCCACTAGTTTACTCTCTATATCTGTTTCTTAGCTCTCTGAGTCTATTTCTTTTTGTAATATTCATTAGTTTGCTTTATTTTTAGATTCTATAAATAGTTCTAATAGATAGTATTTGTCTTTTTCTGACTTATTCCACTAAGCATAATGGACCTCCAGGTCCATTCATATCATTGTGAATGGCAAATTATCATTCCTCTTTATGAATAAATAGTATTTCACTGTACACACACACACACACATACACATAAACATATGACAATATAATACATATACAATATACTTGCATATTGTAAATAATGCTGCTATGGACATTGGGGTACATGGAGCTTTTTGAATTAGTGCTTTCATTTTATTTGGATATATGGCTAGAAGTGGATAATATAGTAGTTCTATTTTTAGTTTTCTGAGGACCCTCCCTAGTGTTTTCCACAGTGGCTGCACCAAGTTACACTCCCACCAACAGTGTTCAAGGGTTCCCTTTTCTCCACATCCACACTAAGATTTGTTATGTGTGTTCTTTTTTGATGATAGCCATTGTGACAGGTGTGAGGTATTATCTCTTTGTGATTCTGATTTGCCTTTCTCATGGGGCTCCCCAGGTAGCCCAGGTAAAGAACCCACCTGCCAAGTAGGTGACATGGGTTTGACTCCTGAGTTGGGAACATCCCCTGGAGAAGGAAGAGGCAACCCATTTTGGAGTGGATTGGAGTGGATTCTTGCCTGGGAAATCCTATGGACAGAGGAGCCTGGTGGGCTACAGTTCATGGGTCAAAGAAGAGTCAGACACGACAGCAACTAAACCCCTACCACCAACAATTAGTGCCTGTTGGCTTTCAATCATCAGTATGTCTTCTTTGGAAAAATGTTTATTCAGGTCTTCTGCCCATTTTTTAAGTTAGGTCTTTTTCTTGATATTGAGTTGTAATATATATTCTTTTTGGATATTAGCTCCATTATTGCTCATATCATTTGCAGATAGTTTCTCCCATTCTGTAGGTTTGTCTTTTTGTTTTGTCAGTTGCTTTCTTTGCTATGCAAAAGCTTTTAAGTTTAATTAGATCTTGTTTGTTTATTTTTGCTTTTGTTTCCTTTGCCTTGGGAAACAGATCCCAAGGAATATTGCTATGATTTTTACCAAAAGATGTTTTGCCTATGTTTTCCTCTAGGACTTTTATGGTTTCTGGTCTTACAATTAGGTCTTTAACCTGTTTTGAGTTTATTTTTGCATGTGGTCTGAAAAATGTTCTAATTTCATTCCCTTACCTGTAGCTGTCCATTTTCCCCAGCAGCACTTATTGAAGGGACAGTCTTTTCTCCGTTGTATATTCTTGCCTCCTTTGTGGTTGATGAATTGCCCATGAGTGAGTGGCTTTATTTCTGGGCTCTCTGTTCTATTCCACTGATCTACGTGTCTGTATTTGTGCCACTGCCATGTTGTTTTGTTTACTGTAGCTTTGTAGTACCATCTGATGCCAGGGAGCTAGAGAGCTCTGTTCCTCTTTTTCAAGGCTGTTTCAGGTGATTTGTGGGGGTTTGTGTTTCCATACACATTTCAAAATAATTTGTTTTGGATCTGTGAAAAATTCCATAGGTATTTTGATAGAGCATACATTGAATCTGTAGATTACCTTGGGTTCTATGGCAATATTAACAATATTGATTCTTCCAATCCATGAACACAGTATGTCTATCCATTTAACTATTTGTGTCTACAGTTTCTCTTATCAATGTCTTACAGCTTTCCAAGTACAGACTTTTTACTTCCTTAGCTAGATTTATTTCTAAGCATACTTTGGATGTGATTATAATAGACATTATTTCTATAATTTCACTCTCTGATAATTTGTTTTTAATGTATAGATTTCTATACCTTAATTTTGTATACTGCAACTTTACTGAATTCACTGATGATCTCTACTAGTTTCATGGTGACGTCTTTAGAATTTTCTATATGCCAAAAATTTTCTATCTTGTCACCTGAAAACAGTGACAGTTTTACTTCTTCCTTTCCAATTTGGATTCCTCTTATTTCTTATGTGATTGTTGTGGCTGCTGCTGCTGCTGCTAAGTTGCACCATGTCTGACTCTGTATGACCCCATAGACAGCAGCCCACCAGGCTCTCCTGTCCCTGGGATTCTCCAGGCAAGAACACTGGAGTGGGTTGCCATTGCCTTCTCCAATGCATGAAAGTGAAAATGAAAGGGAAGTTGCTCGATGGTATCCAACTCTTAGTGACCTCATGGACTGCAGCCTACCAAGCTCCTCCATCCATGGGATTTTCCAGACAAGAGTACTGGAGTGGGATGCCATTGCCTTCTCTGATTGTTGTGGTTAGGACTTCCAATATTATGTTGAATATAAATGGTGTCTCCAAGCTGTGTTTTCTAGGGATTGCCCCCTATGTGGGCTGCATGTGTCCTTCTGTTGTGGTGGGCCAACTTCTGTGGGCAGTCTGGTGGACTTGTCTGATTCCTAGTCATTTGGTTGTTAGGCCCTGCCTTGTATGGAGGTTGCTGGCCGCTGTTTCGTAGGGCAGTATCACAAGGTGCCTGGCTGTGGAAACCCTAGTGGGGCCTGGGCTATTGCTGGCTCACTGGTGGGTGGAGTCAGGATCCAGAAGATCCTCAGGCTGGGGCCAGTGCCCTGGTGGTGAAGAAAGTTCCTGGGGATATTTCTGGCCCACTGTGGGGCAGAACCAGGTCTGGCTGCAGGACCCAGGCATCCCAGAGTTTGTATCAGATCACTGGTGTATGGGACTGGTTTCTGACACAGATGGCTGTGGTGTCCTGGCTGTCCCAGTGCTTGGGTTGGCCCAATGATTGAGTGGGGCTAGATTTGGGGTGGTTGGATGAGGGGTCCAATGTATCTCAGAGCTGATGTTGCCCTGTTGGTAGGGGACAGTATCAAATAATCCAAGTACTGTAGTAGACACTAGCCTACTGGCGGGTAGCGTTCTGCAGGCTGCGGGTCTATGATTGTCCTGGGGCTCCCCGTCCACTCATTGGTAGATGAGGCTGGTCCAAAGGCTAGAGCAGCCTTTCTGCTGGGCAGGATTGGGGCCCAGGAATTCTGGAGCTGTTGCCCGCCTACTGGTAGATGGAACTGGGTCCCAGTGTTTCCATCTGAAGGATGCTGGGGGTCTCAGGCCTGGTGTATGGGGCCAGGTCCTATACCCTCTGGTGAGTGGAACCATGTCCAGGAGCAGTTGTGTTCCCAGGGTGAGCACCAGTTTCTTCCTGTCAATCTGGGAGACTCTCCAAGATCAACAAGTAGGTTTGCTCTAGGCTCCTTTCAAATGACTACTTCTGCCTTGGATGCGAGAGCTTTCAGTGTGCTCTCCTTAACAGTGGCATCCCTATTTTGTACAGTGCTCAGTGTCTCCCAGAAATAAGCCCTGCTAACCTTCATAATCAAATGTTCTGAGTGTTTATCTTCTGGGTGCAGGGCTCCTGATGTAGGGCTCAAACCTTTCACTCTTTGGGGAGAACCTCTGTAATTGCACTTATTCTGATTGGGGTTTATCCACCTGATGATGTAGGTCTTAACATACTGAGATTTCTTTCCTTCTCTCCATCTTGTTGTGGTTCCTTCTTTCTATCTTCAGTTGTAGAAGATCTTTTATGGCAGGTTTTTATTTTTTCCATCAATACTTTTCCTGTAAATAGTTATGGTTTTGGTGAACCCATGAGAGGAGGGGGAGCACAGGGTCTTCCCTTTCCTGTCATCTTGAAAGCTAACTCCTAAGGAATGCAGCCTTAATTTGAATACATAATAGAGTTGATGGTGATGATGATGTTGTACTCCAGTTAGAATAAATGGCCTATTCATGCAGTTTCCTTTCTAAGTTCCAATTTAAACTCTGAAGTAGAAAGAAAAATATTTTCTTACTCAGGTTTTCTAATACAAAGGAAAATCTGTATGCAGGTCAAGAACAACAGTTAGACCCATACATGGAACAATGGACTGGTTCCAAATTAGGAAAAGAGTATGTCAAAGCTGTATATTGTCACCCTGCTTATTTAACTTATATGCAGAGCACATCATGCAAAATGACTCAGTGGATGAAACACAAGCTAGAACCAAGATTTCTGGGAGAAATATCAATAACCTCAGATATGCAGATGACACCACCCTTATGGCAGAAAGCAAAAAGGAACTGAAGAGCCTCTTGATGAAGGTGAAAGAGGAGAGTGAAAAAGTTGGCTTAAAACTCAGCATTAAAAAAACTAAGATCATGGCATCCGGTCCCATCACTTCAAATAGCAAATTGATGGGGAAACAATGGAAACAGTGATAGACTTTGTTTGGGGGACCCCAAAATCACTGCAGATGGTGACTGTAGCCATGAAATTGAAAGATGTTTTCTCCATGGAAGAAAAGCTACACCAACCTAGTTAGTTAATTAGTTCAGTTGCTCAGTCGTGTCCAACTCTTTGCGACCCCATGAATCACAGCACTCCAGGCCTCCCTGTTCATCACACTCTCTCAGAGTTCACTCAGACCCATGTCCATTGAGTCCGTGATGCCATCCAGCCATCTCATCCTCAGTCGTCCCCTTCTCCTCCTGCTGATGGCGTATTAAAAACAGAGACATTACTTTGCCAACAAAGGTCTACCTAGTCAAAGCTATAGTTTTTCCAGTAGTCATGTAGGAATGTGAGAGTTGGACTATAAAGAAAGCTGAGCATTGAAGAATTGATGCTTTTGAACTATGGTGTTGGAGAAGACACCTGACAATTCCTTGGACAGCAAGGAGATCCAACAAGTCAATCCTAAAGGAAATCAGTCCTGAATATACATTGGAAAGACTGATGCTGAAGCTGAAACTCCAATACTTTGGCCACCTGGTGTGAAGAACTGACTTACTGTAAAGACCCTGATTCTGGGAAAGATTGAAGGTGGGAGGAAAAGGGGAAGACAGAGGATGGCATGCACCACCGACTCAATGGACATGAGTTTGAGCAAGCTTTGGGAACTGGTGATGAAGAGAGAGGTGCTGTGTGCTGCAGTCCACACGGTTGCAAAGAGTCGGACAGGACTGAATGACTGGACTGAACTGAACTGAACTGAATTTGAAGGAAAAACAAAGTACTATTGGTCAGTGTAAAAGTATTGGTCAAATTTTGCAATCTTCTCAGTGTTAACAGAAAAATAAAATTTTCAAATGATTTGTAGATTTTGATGAGCTTCACCTTTTTCAAGAAAAATTCTCTAGAAAACTAGATAAGGATCATCTAATGTTCATGTGTCTACAAGTTAGAATGAGAGAAAAGTGAAAGTAGTAAACATATTTAAAGTTAATAGCTGGTATGCATGACTTGATTAAAGTTGCTTGAACTAAGTTGCATATGTGTGGTTTTTTTCCTCTCATTCATGAGCTGATTTACCTTAAAAATTGATTATAAACTGGATAATGAACATCCTAAAGTTCCATGTGATTAATTTTTAAGGGGAACAAACACATTAAAAAGATAAGAGCTTTTTAACATCTTATAATTGAAAGAGAATTTGACTATTTCTCCTGAGGAACCCAAAGTGAAGCAAAAGGCAAAGGAGAAAGGGAAAGATATACCTAAATGAATGCAGGGTTACAAAGAAGAGCAAGGAGAGATAAGGAAGACTTCTTTAGTGAAAAATGCAAAGAAATAGAAGAAAACAATAGAATAGGAGAGACTAGAGATCTTGTCAAGAAAACTAGAGGAACCAAGAGAACGTTTCATGCAAAGATGGGCAGAATAAGGGACAGAAACAGTAATGATCTAACAGAAGCAGAAGAGATTAAGAAGAGGTGGCAAGAATACACAGAACTAGATAAAAAAGGCATTCATTACCAGGATATCCATGATGGTGTGGTCAGTCACGTAGAGCCAGACATCCTTGATTGTGAAGTCAAGTGGGCCTTAAGGAGCATTATTATGAACATAGCTAGTGGAGGTGATGGAATTCCAGATGAACTATTTAAAATCCTAAACACTGCAGCACTGTTTATAATAGCCAGGACATGGAAGCAACCCAGATGCCCATCAGCAGATGAGTGGATAAGAAAGCTGTGGTACATATACACAATGGAATACTACTCAGCCCTTAAAAAGAATACATTTGAATCAGTTCTAATGAGATGGATGAAACTGGAGCCGATTATACAGAGTGAAGTAAGCCAGAAAGAAAAACACCAAGGCAGTATATTGACACATATATATGGAATTTAGAAAGATAGTAATGATGACCCTGTTTGTGAGACAACAAAAGAGACACAGAGATATAGAACGGACTTTTGACCTCTGAGGGAGAGGGAGAGGGTGGGATGATTTGGGAGAATGGCATTGAAACATGTATACTATCATGTAAGAAACAAAGCGCCAGTCTATGTTCGATACAGGATACAGGATGCTTGGGGCTGGTGCATGGGGATGATCCAGAGAGATGATATGGGGCGGGAGGTGGGAGGGGGCTTCGGGACTGGGAGCTCGTGTACACCTGTGGCTGATTCATGTCAATGTATGGCAAAACCAATAAGTATTGTAACGTAGAATAAAGTAAAAATAAAGTTTCAAAAAAAGAAAGCTGAAAAAAACCCCAATGATGCTGTTAAAGTGCTGCATTCAATATGGAAGCAAATTTGGAAAACTCAGCAGTGACCACAAGACTGGAAAAAGCCAGTTTTCATTCCAGCTCCCAGAAAGGCAATGCCAAAACATTGTTCAAACTACCATACAATTGCACTCATTTCACAAGCTAGCAAGATAATGATCACAATTGCTCAAGCTAGGCTTCAGCAATAAATGAACCAAGAACTTCCAGATGTACAATCTGGGTTTAGAAAAGGTAGAAGAAACAAAGACCAAATTGCTAGCATTTATTGATCATGAAGAAAGCAAGGAGTTCCAGAAAAACATCTACTTCTGCTTTGTTGACTATGCTAAAGACTTTGTATGAAAGTGAAATGAAAGTTGCTCAGTTGTGTCCGACTCTTTGCAACCCCATGGACTATACAGATCACAATAAACTGTGAAAAATTCTAAAGAAATGGGAATACCAGGCCACCTAAACTGTCTCCTGAGAAATTTATAGGCAAGTCAAGAAGTAACAATTAGAGCCACACACGGAAAAATGGACTGGTTCAGAATTGCAAAAAGAGTATATCAAGGCTGTGTACTATCACCGTGCTTATTTAATTTATATGCAGAGTACATCATGCAAAATGCCAGGCTGGATGAATCTTAAACTGGAATTAAGATTGCCAGAAGAAATATCAACAACCTCAGATATGCAGATGATACCACCCTAATGGCAGAAATTGGAGAGGAACTAAAGAGCCTCTTGATGAGGGTGAAAGTAGAGATTGAAAAAGCTGGCTTAAAACTGAACTTTCAAAAACTAAGATCGTGGCATCCAGTCCCATCACTTCATGGCAAATAGAAGAGGAAAAGTGGAAGCAATGACAGATTTTATTTTCTTGGACTCCAGAATCAGTGTGGACAGTGACTGAAGCCATGGAATTAAAAAGGCTTGCTCCTTGGAAGGAAAGCTGTGACAAACCTAGACAGCACATTGAAAAGTAGAGACATCATCACTTTGTCAACAGATGTCCGTATAGTCAAAGCTATGATTTTTCCAGTAGTCATGTACAGATGTGAGAGATGGGCCATAAAAGGCTGAATGCCGAATACTTGATGCTTTTGAACTGTCATATTGGAGAACATTCCTGAGAGTCCCTTGGACAGCAAGGGAGATCAACTTAGTCAAATCTAGAGGAAATCAACACTGAATATTCATTGGAAGGAGTGCTGCTGAAGCTGAAGCTCCAATATTTTGTCAGCTTATACGAAGAGTTGATTCATTGGAAAAGACCATGATGTTGGGAAAGATTGAGGGCAGGAGGAGAAGGGGGTGACAGAGGATGAAATGGGTGGATGGCATTCTCAATGGAAACGAGTTTGAGCAAACTTGGGAAGATAGTGAAGGACAGGGAAGCCTGGCATGCTGCAGTCCAGGGGGTCCCAAAGAATCAGACACAACTTAGCAACTGAACAACAACAGCAGCCTGAAGTGCCAGAGTTTGAGTGAACACCACCAAAATGGTAAATTCTCATAGAAAAGGAAACGACTTTCTCTTTATAGTCTTAGAAAGTTCTCTCTTTAAGCCTCACCCATCTTACCGGTGTGGGAGAATGTTAAAGTGATTTATTGGTGTGCCAGAGACAAGTTGATGTTTTTACTCATGGTGAAACATTCTGTGTCCCAATAACTATTTAGCTGAAAGGTTGGATTTGATTTTTGGAAAGAAGAAGTAATATATGTAGCAAAATAAATATGAGATGCAAATGGAATGATAACAAGTATGTGAAAAACCTTACAAGGGTTATTATATGATGATAGCAGACTTTAAAGCAAGTATAAGAGTTAGTGGGGTTCCCAGGTGGCTCAGTGGTAAAGAATCTGCCTGCCAATGAAGGAGACTCGGGTTCTATCCCTATGTCAGGAAGATTCCCTAGGGAAGAAAATGGCAACCCACTCCAGTATTCTTGCCCAGGAAATCCCATGGACAGAGGAACCTGGAGGAACTCTACAGTTCACAGAGTCACAGAGAGTTGGATTCAACTTAGTAATCATGCACAGACATATTAATAGTTGTAATTCACTCCAGGTAAGACTGACAGGAATGGGGCTTGTTCACATTTTACCTGTCTCAGGTGAATTGGACTGACCTAGTGTGTCTTGGCCAGTCTAATTGATTGCCTTTTGGTAAGTTCTGCTAAACACTAAAGAAATTTATTCAAGATTTTAGCTAGTTCAGTTTATATTTTATAACCAATGGACTATTTCCTACCCTATACCATCCTCCTCAAGGATTAAACTTGACATTTCAAGAAGTTTAAGATTGTTATGTCCTAATGTACATTGATAGAAGGTGCTTTTCCATCTGACCCATCCTTATACCAACACACTAGGGTCAGTGATCAAATAAAGCCCAATGTTTCAATTATTGCAGCAGTAGCACAGAAAACAGTTTAGCTAGGTACTCTGTGAACTGAAATGTCCAAATATATTGGATTTATTAATTCCAAATGTATCAAATCAAGAGTATCCTCTAGAGAAGAATGAACCCATAGCTTCTTCTCATCCAACATATTCTATGCCAAATATCCCATTGTTCAAAGGGGTTAAACATTTTTACTGTTTTTTTAATGGGAGTATGAAATCAGGATAATAATTTAGTTAGGTTTGTCATTTCATTTGGACAGAAGTAATATTGCAGAAGAAATTTTCCTCTTAAAAATATTAAATCAGAGGAATTTGGAGCAAAGATAATCAAGTATGATAGGTATATAAAATGTATTAATTTTTGGAAGAGAAAATGCTATGAAAAAATATATATTTGTACATAATACTCAGCTCATATTTCTCTGTCCCTCATGGATTACATGCCCATCTGTAATTAATCTCTGTATGTGTATATCAGAGAACATTGTAATTGTATTTTGTTCTTCAATATCATATAAACTCTTTGAACATATTTTGGCTCTTTTGGTGAGCCCAACATATGGCATAGTGTCTTGTAAATATGTAATACATGAATAGGAAAACAGTGAATCAAAGGCAGGATCATTTTGTAATGTCATGCCTGATATCAGTTTCATCTTGTAGCTAACAGTTTGCGTTCCTTACTCAAACAGCTTGTAAATCTGAAGCATTCCTTACTAATTCTGTGACCCTGGGCAATTTACTGGTCCTCTGTATTAGTTTTTGATATTTACTGTCATGGCAATTGTAGTGTCTACAAGGTCTTCACAAAGATCACATAAGTCCAAAAGTTTTTTTCCAAAGTTTTCAGATGGCTACCTGACTCATAGTAAGTGGTCACTGAAAATTAATTATTAATATGTACATTTTTAAAAATTAAAGATCACATCATTCTTCTTATAAATGATAGCTTTAGTCTTTTAAAATAACATGAAAGAATAAGAACATGAATATTGAAGTTAAGACATTTGTCTTTGAATTCTAAATCTGACATTTAGCAACCACAAGAATCCTCAGACTTGCTTCTCTAAGTATTTTGTAAAAAGAGATATTAAAATTTAATTTACATGATTGTTGTGAACATTAAATGGAATAATATTTGCAAACTGCCTAAAGCAGTGTAATAGCATAATATTAATATATGTCACTTTCTATTTAACTGACTCAATGATTAGCTTACAAGGTTGCAGTAAAAAAATTTATGTACCAGTCACCCAAAAGAAGTTTTAGAAAAAGTAGATTTGAGGACCATGAGCAATGTAAAAATAATTATTGAACAGAAACCTCAATTAAATAGAGTTGGGGGATCTCCTATATCCTGGGAAGATAGCAGAGTACAGTAGGAAGAGGAAAGACTTGGCTTCTTTCCTGGCAACAGCTCAGCCAATAAAAAGCCAAGGACTCTGTTTGCTGTAGTCCTCCCAGCTGCTTTTCCTCTCTATAAAAACATTCTCCTTCCCTTCCCACGGGACTTGTACATGGCTCACTATGGTTGGAGGCTTCCTCAGGTGGTGCTAGTGGTAAAGAACCCTCCTGCCAATGCAGGACACACAAGAGCCTTGGGTTTGATCCCTGCGTCCAAAAGATACCTTGGAGGAGGGCATGACAACCCAGTCCAGTATTCTTTCCTGGAGAATCCATTCATGGACAGAAGAGCCTGCTGTCCATGGGTATCAAACAGTCAGACATGACTGAAGCGACTTAGCACATACTGTGGTTGCAGACTTCAAATAGCAATTCTCTGCTGGGCCTGAATAACTAACTCATCTTTGCTGGAGAAATATCTGGCAGTCTACTTATCAAGTCAACAGTAATAATAAAGTTGCATAGATGCACACAGTGTTGCTGAGAGAAATAATTAAAACATGACTTTGTTGCATGTCAAATATATTCTCTCCACTTGTTCAGATGATTTTGTCTTTCTGGAAAGTCTTTGAATGGAATAGAAAGTTCACTTTTGTGGCAATGTTGTGTTTAGAGCAGAGGGCTGTCTGACAACTTTTCTTTATCTTCCCGTTTCCCTCAGTGAGAGATACATAACAGGAAATCAATATAGAACTGTTCACCGATAATTGATTAATTTCTGATTTATTACCCTGAGTTGCTGAAGTGAGACACCGCCCAATGATATGCCCAACCTTACAATGTTTAAAGTTCAGTCTAGTTTTCCTATCATAAAATACTTTTAAAATTAATGTTTAAATCAATTTCCTAGATATAAATAGATTGCTTACAAGCATGTTTTGGGAGTGTTTTATCACTCTGCAGGTTGGAAAGATGGAGGACAGAAAAGCTAGGTCTATAGAAAATAGAAACAGAGATCTGGTCATTTTCAATTAATTTTATGATTCTAGATAATGGATATTTATCTCACTTTTCTTTGTAGGCATATTCCTGCTGTGCTGGAATGTGCTGCATACAATAGGTGATAGTTTAATTGAGTACTTTTCATCTTACAAATACGTCATCTTGATTCAGAATTAAGAATACATTTAACAGAAAAAATCATTCCGATTTAAGCACTATACCTCAGCAAGCAATTTGTGTGAAACCTGATTACTGAAGGTGTTTATTTCAACTTGATAATTCTTTATTACATTGCATTACCAATTTATACAGATTAAAATGCTAATGTCCTATACTATTAAAGGATTACAATTACATTTTTAAAATTTCCCACATTAGTAAGAATGAAACATTTATGAGAAATTCATCTTGCCTGTGTACTAAATAATGGAATAAGAGATTGCAAAATAAGAATAGCAGAAGCAATTTTGGGACATGAGCTGTTCTGATCATTTTTGTTTTCTTTGAGATATTTATAAAGTTTGCTTGCTTAAGAACTAATAAGATACCACTTCTATAAATACTGAAATATGAAAATGGAAGCAGAAACCTGAACTAGCTCAAGCCACTCCAAGCCTAATTCTCTATCTTCACTTTGCTTTGAGTCTGTTACATTAGCCCTTATTTGTGATAATAGTATCAAAATACTTTGTATATTTGTAAACATACTTGTCATATTGATGCATTTGAAAGTAGCATAAATTGGTTCTAATGATCTTACTATTATTTGTAGTGATTTTAATGAGAGTTAAGTCTTAGCTACAACACTAAATTTGTGTCATTTTTATACTGTCATGTTCAATTCTTGTAATTTTAAATCAATACATATCCTACCAAGACACATTTAAACTTACAGCTTATTTAAGACTAAATTGAATATCTGTGTATGCACATAAAGCCAGAGATGCTTAAGTATTTAAACAAAACAAGAAATAAGGTTTACAGATGCACAAGGAATGTATACAGCTGCTTGTTGTTCTGTAGGCTACTTAAAAATGCTATGCAAGTGGCCTTCAAAAATAATTTTAGGCCCCTGTTCACCTTTACATTTTTATCTTTCCCTAAAATGTACTGCTGTCTAAGCCTAGTGTTAGGTACATGCACTATGATGAAGTGTTTGAAAAAGAAAATAATTTAAATATGTATCTGATAGAGATGCCTTTATCATTCTAAATCTCTCTGAATTGACCAGAGTGTAATAAAGACACAGCAGTTATAAATGCCTAAGGGCACCACTAGTAGAGAGTAATGTGGAACTAGAACAGTTACCCCGCCACTTATAAAACCATTTCAGCCATTCACAGTGAACACTTAGCAGTGAACTTCATAACATCCAAGGACTGTCGTTACCCTCTAGTTAATCTGTACTTGGTGAGAAGTGAAGTGAGAGTCACTCATTTGTGTACAACTCTTTGCGACTCCGTAGACTATGCAGCCCATGGAATTTTCCAGGCTAGAATACTGGCGTGGGTAGCTATTCACTTCTCCAGGAGGTCTTCCCATCCTAGGAATAGAACTCAATCTCCCACATTGAAGGCAAATTCTTTACCAGCTGAGCCACAAAGGAAACCCAAGAATACTGAAGTGGGTAGTCTATCCCTTCTCCAGGGGATCTTCCCAACCCAGGAATCCAACCGGGGTCTCCTGCATTGCAGGTGGATTCTTTACCAACTGAGCTATCAGGGAAGCACCTGGTGAGAGGTACACACACTAATGATAATTCTTGTATACTAGTGAGACTTAAAATTTTTCTCTTTTAAGTCATAAATTGTTAGAAAAACAGTTGATATGAGCAGCTCTTATCTATAGTAGGTCCAAGCAATTTGAAATAAATTATCTCTTATTGCTGCTGCTGCTGCTAAGTCGCTTCAGTCATGTCCAACTCTTATTAGACTGGAATAATTCACATGGGAGCAATATAAACTGAATTTCTTTAGAAAAGTTTAATTATGAAATATTTCAAAAGTGCAGAAAAAGTATAGCTGATGCCCACATGTTCATAACACATATTTACCAGATGTTACCTGGTATCTGTATGATGTGAATGTTTGTGTTGCCCCCAAATTCATATGTTGATGTCCTAGACCCCAAAGATGATGACAATAGAAGACGGGGCATTTTAGCCATGAGAGGGCGGAACCCTAATGAATGGGATTAATGTTCTTAAGAAGGAGACTCTATATGCCTTTCCCTTTCTAACACTTAAGGATAGAGTGAAACAGTGGTGGCTCTGAACCAGGAAGTATGCCTCTGCCAGTACACAACCATTTTGGAGGTTTGACTTTGGACTTCCAGCCTCCTCAGCTGTGAGACATAAGTTTCTATTTCTTATAAGCTATATGGTTATAGTATTTTGTAATAGGAAACCAAATGGACTAAGATAATATCCATTTATTTAAAAAAATAAAAAAACAAAGCACAGATGCATCTCAATCACCTCTCCTGTATTTCTCTCTTTCTTCATATTTTCCCACCAGAGATTATCTTTATTTTGTGGCTACTGTGACTCACACTCAAACCTGCCTTTATTCTTTTAAAGCACAGTTGTAGGGGACTGCCCTGGTGGTCCAGTGGCTAAGACTCTGAGCTCCCATTGGAGGGAACCTGGGTTCAATCCCTGGTCAGGAAACTAGATCCCACATGCCACAACTAAGACATGATGCAGCCAAATAAACTTTAAAAAACACAGTTGTAAAACTGTAAATGATAAAAGGAATTGTTTTAGACATTTTCCCATTTTATATTAATAGTATACTATACATTCTTTTGTAATCTGCTAACTTAACTGAACTTTATTTTTGAGATTTATCTGTTTCAGTGCATGTAGACCAGTTCATTAATGTTGATATGTATAGTATTCTGTTGTATGAAAAACACACTTGGTCTCTCTAGTTTCTTTCTTTTTTTGGTTTCTTACTGAAGGACATTATTAATTATTTCCATTTTATAAAATGCTATTGTGGTACATGTGTTCTGTGCACACATATAAGTATTACTCTAGTATATTTATCTTAAGTTAGATTGCTGGATCAAGACGTTTACAGTTTGCAATTTTAATAAACACTGCTAACTGCCCTCCAGAGCAATTTTCCATACCATACTATCATTTGCAGTGAAAAAAACTTCCTGCTGCTTCACATCCTAAACAATACTTTTAAAATTTTTGTCCGTGTTATGAGTATGAAATAGTTGTTTTATACTTCATGAAAACTAGTACCCTAAGGTTTTAAAAATTTGTTAAATTAAAATGATATCAATATATCATTGAAGAGAGTCAAATGATGTCTAGTTCTATCCCAGGATATAGAAAGCAGGAAGAAGCAATAATCTCACCACTTCAAGGAAAAAGATCCAGATTAATTTTAATATTACAACTTAAAAAATTCATTGAATTCATGACAAACAACTAGCCTAAGATATAAAGAGAGATAGTACCTGTAGAGAAAGGGGAGATATGAGCACTCACTCACCTGGCTAGACATTCAAATTTTAACCAAAAATTATGAGATGTATAAGAAGGTAGGAAAAACACAGAAAGAACAAAGTAATAATTAGGTCAAACTCATATGTGACACAGGTGTTGGAACTCACTGACAAAGAATTTTACAGAACTATGATTAATATATTTAAAATGCTAATGGAAAACATGCAAGGTTAAATGGATAATTTCAGTGTGGAGACAAAATTATAAAATAAAAGCAAATTGAAATGCAAGAAATGATGAACAGTAATAGAAGAATAAAAGATTCACTGGTAAATCTGGCACAGGGAAAGGATCACTGAACTTGAAGAGAGAGCAATAGAAATGATCCAAACTGAAACACAAAGAGAAAAAACGAGAGAGAGAAAGAAACAGAATCAGAAATTTCAAAAGCTGTGGGATGATATTAAACATTCTAAAACAAGTATAATTGAGATCCCAGAATCCCAGAAGAAAGAAAATGTACAGAAGTATTTGAAGAAGTAACAAGCAAAAATTTCAAAAATTAATGACAGACACTAAATCACAGATCCAGAAATTCAAAGACCATCACAGTGTCATTTATCACTACTCCAATTTAATGTTGTCCTAAATGGCAACCCACTCCAGTATTCCTGCCTGGAGAATCCTATGGACAGAGGAGCCTGGCGGGCTATAATCTATGGAGTCGCAAAGAGTCTGACACAACTGAGTGACTTCACTTTCACTTTCATATATCCAGCCAATGCAATAAGGTGAAAAAACAAAACAAAACAAATTAAAAACATAGAGATTAGAAAAGAAGAAATAAAATTATTTTCAGTAACATGATTGTTTGGCAAATATCAAAGAATCTACAAAAAACTCTCAGATTTAATAAATGAGCTATCCAGTTTACTAATGGGGCTTATCTAGGTTGCAGGATGCAAAGTGTACACATAAAAATCAATGGTGTTTCTATACATTAAGTAAACAGTTATGATCTGCAAATATAAAAGCTGTATTGTGTCTGTTAGCACCAACCAATTTAACAGGTGTGTATAACTCGAAAGGAGAAATATTGTATCTTAAGGTGAAAACTATGAAGTATAAGCAAAATATAGTAATTATAATAATTAAAAACATATAATTGGAAAAATATTCATGCTGGTAGATTAGAAGACTCATTATTGTTAAGATGTCAATTCTCCCTAATTTGATTGCTGAATCCAACTAAATCCCAGTAAAAATCCCAAAAGACTTTTCATAGATATTGATAAGCTGATTCTGACATTTATCCTTTCTCCAAACCTCTGATGATTTTCAGATAAATTTTAAAATGTGAGGACTAAGCTCTAAAAATTCTCTGAAACCTCTGTGTGTTTGGGTTAGGTTTGTCCATTAGAGGCTTCACCTTTGGATGACAGCTCAGTGCCTCTGCATTTTGTTGGGGACCTAAATGCTGGTATTTGTTGGATTTTTCTCTGGGATGTTCAATTTCTCTTGTTAAAAAAAAATTCTCTTCCTGATTTAGTATTTGGTGGTAAAAGCCATACTGGGCTGTCAGAATTCTATTCTGCTGGAAAATAAGGTTGGTTGGGGTGGGGAATGTTACTTTTTAATAGGTAAAATTTTATTTAATCTCTTATTTTTATTCCATTGCCTCACTGCCATTTTAAATTGACTATTTTCTTTAAACTTGTTTCTATAGTTTAAGTATTCTAGGAGAGTCTTCTGGTTTCCTCACAGAGAGGAAAACACACATGGTTGTAGGAAAGCAGAGGAGAACTTGGTTTTCTCTCCATTTTATGCTTTTCATTTGTCCCTGTGCTTTTATCCCATCTTTCATACCCTTCAGATATAAGTGGTGCTTCTAACCTGAGCCTCATAATGGTTTTACTTGGCGAATTACTGTGTTCTGTATAAGCATCTCTAGATGGTAGGTGTTGCAAGAGGGCATCAGAGGGCAGACACACTGAAACCATACTCACAGAAAAATAGTCAATCTAATCGCACTAGGACCACAGCCTTGTCTAACTCAGTGAAACCAAGCCATGCCTGCGGGGCAACCCAAGACAGGTGGATCATGGTGGAGATATCTGACAAAATGTGGTCCACTGGAGAATGGAATGGCAAGCCACTTCAGTATTCTTGCCTTGAGAACCCCATGAACAGTATAAAAAGGCAAAATGATAGGATACCAAAAGAGGAACTCCCCAGGTTATTAGGTGCCTAATATGCTACTGGAGATCAGTGGAGAAATAACTCCAGAAAGAATGAAGGGATTGAGCCAAAGCAAAAACAATACCCAGCTGTGGCTGTGACTGGTGATAGAAGCAAGATCCGATGTTGTAAAGAACAATATTGTATAGGAACCTGGAATGTCAGGTCCATGAATCAAGGCAAATTGGAAGTGGTCAAACAGATGGCAAGGGTGAATGTCGACATTCTAGGAATCAGTGAACTAAAATGGACTGGAATGGGTGAATTTAACTCAGATGACCATTATATCTACTACTGTGGGCAGGAATCCCTCAGAAGAAATGGAGTAGCCATAATGGTCAACAAAAGAGTCCAAAATGCAGTACTTGGATGCAGTCTCAAAAACGACAGAATAATCTCTGTTCCTTTCCAAGGCAAACCATTCAATATCACAGTTATCCAAGTCTATGCCCCAAACAGTAATGCAGAAGAAACTGAAGTTGAACGGCTTTATGAAGACTTACAAGACCTTTTAGACTTTTAGAACTAACACCCAAAAAGATGTCCTTTTCATTATAGGGGACTGGAATGCAAAAGTAGGAAGTCAAGAAACACCTGGAGTAACAGGCAAATTTGGCCTTGGAGTGAGGAATGAAGCAGGGCAAAGACTAATAGAGTTTTGCCAAGAAAATGCACTGGTCACAGCAAACACCTTCTTCCAACAACACAAGAGAAGACTCTACACATGGACATCACCAGATGGTCAACACTGAAATCAGATTGATTATATTCTTTGCAGCCAAAGATGAAGTAGCTCTATATAGTCAGTGAAAACAAGACTAAGAGCTGACTCTGGCTCAGATCATGAACTCCTTATTACCAAATTCAGACTCAAATTGAAGAAAGGAGAGAAAACCGCTAGACCATTTAGGTATGACCTAAATCAAATCCCTTATGATTATACAGTGGAAGTGAGAAATAGATTTAAGGGCCTAGATCTGATAGATAGAGTGCCTGATGAACTATGGAATGAGGTTCATGACATTGTACAGGAGACAGGAATCAAGACCATCCCCATGGAAAAGAAATGCAAAAAGCAAAATGGCTGTCTGAAGAGGCCTTACAAAAATAGCTGTGAAAAGAAGAGAGGCGAAAAGCAAAGGAGAAAAGGAAAGATATAAGCATATAAGTGCAGAGTTCCAGAGAAAAGCAAAAGAGATAAGAAAGCCTTCATCAGCGATCAATGCAAAGAAATAGAGGAAACCAACAGAATGGGAAAGACTAGAGATCTCTTCAAGAAAATTAGAGATACCAAGGGAACATTTCATGCAAAGATGGGCTCAATATAGGACAGGAATGGTGTGGACCTAACAGAAGCAGAAGATATTAAGAAGAGGTGGCAAGACTATACGGAAGAACTGTACAAAAAAATCTTCATGACCCAGATAATCATGATGATGTGATCACTCATCTAGAGTCAGACATCTTGGAATGTGAAGTCAAATGGGCCTTAGAAAGCATCACTAAGAACAAAGCTAGTGGAGATGATGGAATTCCAGTTGAGCTGTTTCACATCCTGAAAGATGATGCTATGAAAGTGCTGCACTCAATATGCTAGCAAATTTGGAAAACTCAGCAGTCATCACAGGACTGGAAAAGAATAGTTTTAATTCCAATCCCAAAGAAAGGCAATGCCAAAGAATGCTCACACTACCGCACAATTGCACTCATCTCACATACTAGTAAAGTAATGCTCAAAACTCTCCAAGCCAGGCTTCAGCAATACGTGAACCGTGAACTCCCTGATGTTCTAGCTGGTTTTAGAAAAGGCAGAGGAACCAGAGATCCAATTGCCAACATCTGCTGCATCATGGAAAAAGCAAGAGCATTCCAGAAAAACATCTATTTCTGCTTTATTGACTATGCCAAAGCCTTTGACTGTGTGGATCACAATAAACTGTGGACAATTCTGAAAGAGATGGGAATACCAGACCACCTGACCTGCCTCTTGAGACATCTGTATGCAGGTCAGGAAGCAACAGTTAGAACTGGACATGGAACAACAGACTGGTTCCAAATAGGAAAAGGTGTACGTCAAGGCTGTATGTTGTCACCCTGTTTATTCAACTTCTATGCAGAGTACATCATGAGAAATGCTGGACTGGAAGAAACACAAGCTGGAATGAAGATTGCCAGGAGAAATATCAATAACCTCAGATATGCAGATGATACCTCCCTTATGGCAGAAAGTGAAGAAGAACTAAGGAGCCTCTTGATGAAAGTGAAAGAGGAAAGCGAAAAAGTTGGCTTAAAGCTCAACATTCAGAAAACAAAGATCATGGCATCTGGTCCCATCACTTCATGGGAAATAGATGGGGAAAGAGTGGAAACAGTGTCAGACTTTATTTTGGGGGGCTCCAAAATCACTACAGATGGTGACTGCAGCCATGAAATTAAAAGACGCTTACTCCTTGGAAGAAAAGTTATGTCCAACCTAGATAGTATTTTCAAAAGCAGACATTACTTTGCTGACTAAGGTCCGTCTAGTCAAGGCTATGGTTTTTCCTGTGGTCATGTATGGATGTGAGAGTTGGACTGTGAAGAAGGCTGAGTGCCGAAGAATTGATGCTTTTGAACTGTGGTGCTGGAGAAGACTCTTGAAAGTCCCTTGGACTGCAAAGAGATCCAACCAGTCCATTGTGAAGGAGATCAGCCCTGGGTTTTCTTTGGAAGGAATGATGTTGAAGGTGAAGCTCCAGTAATTTGGCCACCTCATGCGAAGAGTTGACTCATTAGAAAAGACTCTGATGCTGGGAGGGATTAGGGGCAGGAGGAGAAGCGGGTGACCGAGGATGAGATGGCTGGATGGCATCATGGACTTGATGGACGTGAGTCTGGTGAACTCCGAGAGATGTTGATGGACAGAGAGGCCTGGCGTGCTTTGATTCATGGGGTCGCAAAGAGTCGGACATGACTGAGCGACCAAACTGCACTGAACTGAATTACCCTGAGCCTCCTAATGGCTTTACTTGGCGAATTACTGTGTTCTGTATAGGCATCTCTCTACTAGTATTCAGACTGAAACTCTCTTTATTCAACTTAATAACCATGGGTTTGTCCACTTTCTATCTTGCAATTATTTATATACATCTCTTATTGATAGACTATCAATTTCTTTTCTGGTGATATCTGCATGGTGTCATTTAGCAGAACTGCATAGGACAGCAGAGATAAATGAACATTTTAACTCAAGCCATTTAATTTTATATCTGAGGTTGATGTGATTTTCTTATGATTATTTGTTTTTCTCTTGTGAACTGTCAGCTTCTGCCCATCTGTCATTAAGCTGTGTGAGTGTGTGCATAAGTGTATGCATTATTGTTTGTAGATAGTCTTTAATTCCTGGGAGATACAAATAATTGGAACAAGAAAGAAAGTTGGGTCAACAATATAGACAAACATGAGGTCCCTTTCACTAAGAAAATTAAAGTATCAATATCCTAACCACAAAACTTTTAAATCATAAAAACAGGGAATTCCCTGGTAGTGCAGTGGTTAGGACTTGGTGTTTTCATTGCCATGAGCCCAGGTTCAATTCCTGGTCCTAGAACGAATATCCTCTAAGCCACTCAGTATTTAAAAAAAAAAAAAAAAAAAAGTATAAAGTTTCTACTACATATTATACACTTCTCAAGTGGAAATTGAAAAACTGAGTTTTTTTGCCCTCAAAGTACAAGGCTTAATTTCTGTACTCCCTTAGGTGCACTCAGCCTCATCTGCCTATCTGACCTCAGTTTTTGACTGCTTCTGACTTGAGCATCACTATATACATATTTGATTAAATTGCTTGACTCTATAGACCAATTTGTGGGAATTTACTCCTTTACAAAACTGTATTTTTCATAATATTGAATATTTGTCCTTATAACCACTTTTAAATGTATAGTTTAGTGGCATTAAATATTCACATTTTCATGCAAGCATTCCTATCATCCATCTCCAGAACTCTTCATCCTCCCAATGGAAACTTTATATCTATTAAATACTAATTCTTCATTTCCCCTTGTCCCCTGCCCCTGGCAGTCATAATTCAATTTTCTGTCTCAATGAATATGATTATATGTATTGTGTATAAGTGAAATCCTACAGTACTAGCCCCTTTGTGACTGGCTTATTCCACTTAGGATAATGTCTTCAAGGTTAATATATTTGAGGCATAGATTATGTCAGAATTTCCTTCCTTTTTAAGGCTGAATAATATTAGTTTGTCTGTATTAATGTATACCATATTTTGTTTTTTCATTCGTCTGTCAGTGGCTGCTTGGGTTACTTTTCCCTTTTAGTTACTGTGAATAATGTTGCTATGAATTTGAGTACAGAAATGTCTGTTTGAGGTTTTGCTTTCAATTGTTTTGGAAGTGGAATTGCTAGATCATATGGTAATTCTATTTTTAATTTTTTTGGAAAACTATCATACTGTTTTCCATAGCAGGTTCACCAGTTCACATTCCCACTAGCAGTGCCCAGGGGCTCCAGTATCTCTACATCCTATCTAACACTTGTTCTTTTCTTTTTTTTTTTTTTTTTTAAATAATAGCCATCCTAACTATGAAGTGTTATTTCATTGTGGTTTATTACTATCATATTTCTATTGATTAGCAATGTGGGGCACCTTTTCATGTGCTTTGTAACTATTTGTATATCTTTGGAGAAACATCTGTTCAAGTCTTTTGCCCATTTTAAAATTGAGTCATGGGGTATTTTTGTTGTTGTTGTTTTTGCTTTTGTTGAGTTGTAGTACTTTATTCTGGATAATAACCTCTTATCACGTATATGATTTTCAAGTCTTTATTCTCATTTTTGAGTTAGCTTTGCATTCCCTTGATAGTGTCTTTTGATGTATAAAAGGTTTAAAGTTCGATGTAGTCCAATTTATTTATTTTTCTTTTAGTTGCTGATGATTTTCATCTTATAGCCAATAAATCATTATCAGATCTAATGTTTTTCCCCCATCTTTGTAATACTTTTCCTCTATATTTGCTTATAAGGGTTTTATAGTTTTGGGTCTTCAGTTAGGTCTCTGATCCATTTTGAATTAATTTTTGCCTATGATGCAAAGTTAGAGTTCACTGTCATTCTTCTGCATGAGAATATCATTTCCCTAATATCACTTGTTAAAATTTTCATCAGCTTTTAAAAATTTGTTCAAATATTGTTCAAGCATATGTTCAAATATTGCTTCTGTTACATATCTTCTTGCCTATTTTTCTTTTAGATCATTTAACAGTATATACTACATATCTTACTCTTTTATGATTTTCATTCTCATTTTCTCTCCATGATTTAATCTTGTATTTTACACTGACTTAGTGTCTATTTCCTAATTATCTGTGCTGGGTCCAATCTAACAAACCCAGCTATTAAACTCTTATTTTTCTTACTGTATCTTTTAGTTTCTATGCGTTAAGAAAAGGAATATTATGGCCTGACCGATGGATATCAGTTAAGTTTCACCAATCAGTGGTACTTAAACAAAAGGTTAAAGAAAGAGGAGAGTGAGGACAGGTTATTTTTCACCTTGGCCACCTCCTTCCACCCTTGAAGGTTATTTGCTGTCCTGCAGGATCAGGTTCTACCAGGAAGCTCTGTAACATGGATTTCTCTAACTTCAAAACTGTTATTCCTTCTTTTCTTCAGCCTTAAAGGAGATAATGTGCCCTGCTAGTACCAGTTGTTAGACAGTCCTCTGACTCTAGTGCTTTTCCGATATTCTACACTTAGCTTTGCAAATAGTGCTCTCATTCAACACTTCTCAAATCATTCAATTGGGTGCATCATCTTTTTCTTGCTGGGACATTGACTACAGTGGATTTTACACATAGAATATCTTGGTTTATGAATGTTTTGTTGACAGGTTTCTGGATTTTTTCATACTTCAAAGGTCATTTTCATGCAGATATTGTCTAAATAAAGTATCCCATGGTTTGCTTTCATGGTTTCAAATTTTATATTCTATTCTATGATAAATTTTGGTGTTTTATTATAATACTAAAAATGAGATGACTCATTTTTTCCTACAATTTTTGTGACTATTCTTACTTGTTTATTTTATGTTTGACATTTAAAATCTGCTTATTAAATTAAAATATATTTCTGGTATTTCTATTAAACAAGTATAAAATTTATAGATTAATTTAGGGATAAATAAATCTTTAAGGGCCCAATTAGTCATGAGTGTAGATACCACTGTTCTTTCTATTTGTTCAAGTCTTCATTTGTATTTTCACTGGTTTCAGAGTTTTCTTTGCAAAGATTGTTTACAATTCTTGTTACTCTAGCTGTTTTATCAAAGTTGTTATTGTAAACATTGTCTTCTTTCATTATAACTTGTTGTAGGTTTTTGTTTGTGCATATAAAGCTTAGTGATTCTTGGTGTGACTATTTTAGTTTTGAACCCAGCCACTTTACTGAGTTATCTTCATGGACATAATGGTTATATATTTTCTTTGTTTTTCTTTAACCAGTTTTGGATAATAGAAATACAGAAGAAGTACTCAGTTTTTGTGTGTTGTACAAATGTTTCCAGCAGGAGGTAGGTGTTTCTTAGCTGAGTCCCCAGGTTCAAGTGGGATTTTCATAGCTGTGAGTAAAGGTGAGAGGAATATATGAGGATGTTTATAGATTAAGGAAGGAGCATACAATAACAGAAGAGACAAAGCATATCATTGACTTGAAGGCACTGTTCAGTTTCATGGAGCAACGGGCTATGGAGTAAAGAGATGTGGACATGAGGAGGATAAGAAGAGATGAGTTCATTTAGGACCTTACAAGCACGGAGGCCAGGATTCATGCTGAGAATGAGAAACTGAAGAATTTGTAACACAGATGGAACTAGGAAAAACACTGCCAATGTAGAGAATGGCTGGTTGTTTTGGCTTAAGATGGCTGGTACAAGTGTGTTGCAATAAAATTGGTGGTAAATTTTATGATATGAATAAAGAGGAATGTGTGAGTCAAAGTCCTATTTATGAGATAAAGTCTCCAAGAGTTGATGACTGACTGGCAGGGAGAGGAAAGGAAAGAGAAAGTTTAATGACTCTCACTGGAGCAGTGATTGGCGAGGAAAGGATTCTGAGAGGAAGGGGAAGAGTGTGATTCTGGCGAGGGTGCTTTTGAGGAGCCTGTGGGACATTTACATATTCATTTACTAAATATATCTATGAGTTGCATGTGCATACTCTGTCACGTCCGACCCTTTGCGACCCCGTGGACTGTAGCCTGCCAGGCTCCTCTATCCATGAGTTGGTCCAGGCAAGAATACTGCTGCTCCCTGCTCTATTGTAACAACTAATAGAGAATGAGAAGTATGAAAATGTAATTTTATATCCAAACATTATGTGTCTAAAAAGAAAGAAAAGCAGCTATCATGGCTGAATTACACCCCCCACCAAATTCATATGTTGAAGTCCCCATCCCCCGTGCCTCAGAATGTAAGGATATATGAAGACCTTTTGAAATGTGATTAAGTTAAAATGAAGCTGTTAGGGTAGATCTAATTGAGCATATCTAGGGTCCTTGTAACAAGAGGAAGAGTCATCAGGAATGCTCATGAACAGAGGGCCAGCTATGTGGTGAGGCAATGAAAGAGCAGCCATGTGGAAGCCAAGGAGAGAGGCCTCAGTAGAATCCAACCCTGCTGGCACACTGAGCTTTAACTCCAACTTCCTGTACGTGGGAGAAAGTAAATTTCTGTTATTTATGTCCTTCCATCTGTGTTATTTTGTTATGGCAGCCCTAGCAAAGAAATAGTCACTGATGATTAGAACATAGATTCACGTGCACACAAAGCAAATAAATTAATGACAGAGATCAAGAATCAAATAAAGAAGATGAATATGGATTCTTTTCTCTAACTTTATTTCTAACTAAATGTGCAACATGATGATTGACATACATACACACTTTGGAACGATTTTCAAAGTCAAGACAATTAGCACATCCATCACCTCACATACTTAACTTCTGTGTGTGTGTGTGTGTGTGGTGATAATATTTAAAATCTACTCTCAGGGACTTTCAAGAATGCTATATTTCAAATAATGCAACTATTAACTATAGTGATTTATTTTTCTTAAATATTTTCAGAGTAACTCCGTATTTAAATTTAATATTCTTTCAGCAAAGATTATAATTTAGTAATAGAACTTGGAAATGTTTGAATCAATTCTTTTATTATCCTTGCCATTTTCCTTGGTGACAAATAAAGTTCATATTATTGTTTAGAATCTCAGAATAATTCAAGGCAAGGATAAAGCATGTAAGTAAAACGCTTCTTGTTTTGTGACATGGTTATTAGATGTTATGCTTCAGTATGCTGATCTTTCATTTATAAGATAATTTTTGAAGCATTACTCTTAGTGTATTATACAGAAGTGATGTTTCCAGAAAGGTAAATAAAATAACTTTCTGTAGTTTTATTTTTAGTAAATGCTAATTCTTCAGCCTTTAACAAATTATTAGTGGAAAATAAACTCATACTTTAGTGTTTCTGGAAAACAGTTTGTGATCTCAATATGAAGACAATAGCTGTGAAAATAAAATGCATCTTTTGTGAACATAATTTCCTCAGATTCTTTGGACTAAGAAAGCTGAATCAGTAGTAGACAACCAAGTAGTCAAAAAGGGTAGTTTTTAGGCCATTTAAATTCAAGATACTTTATTTCCAATCATTGCCTCTCTGTTGGAGTGTACACAAGTTTTTCAACAGTGTCCACCTTTAAATGTTTCCAGATACCAAGATTTAAGCTATGTTTTTGCCACTCATGAATTTACCTTTTTAAGAAGTATCACTTAAATTATGTTTTAAAAGCATATGATTTCCCCTTAATAATGCTTGAAAATATGTAATAGAGATTACAGAGATGAACAGGTCTCTGTGGCCCTGGGCCTCTGATTCAGGTAATTCATTAATTTGGAAGCTAAATCAGACTGGCTTAAACAATAGAATTTGCCAGTGCCCATGTTGAAAAGTCCAGAGTATTGGCAGACTACTGGCACAGATTAATCAAGCTTCCATTCCATTTTTCTGGAACTCTTTTGGCAATCCTTTCTTGGCTTGTTTGACCATATTCTCTCAGGGTCTCAGAAGAGTTACAGCACTCTAGACGTCACTACATGAATTGTGGCTATATAGGACTCACCCCCAGAGCCTGGAGTGGTGATAATTCCTAGTAGTAGCCCAAAGGAAGGAGATACTTAAAGAGCCCCTCTATCCTTACATGCAATCATGCATCCACTTTTTTTTTTTTTGGAAAAAAATCTAGAAATGTATCTTATACTTTGGAGTTAAAAAGCCTCTTGATGAAAGTGAAAGAGGAGAGTGAAAAAGTTGACTTAAAGCTCAACTATCAGAAAACGAAGATCATGGCATCCGGTCCCATCACTTCATGGGAAATAGATGGGGAAACAGTGTCAGACTTTATTTTTGGGGCTTCAAAATCACTGCAGATGGTGACTGCAGCCATGAAATTAAAAGACACTTACTCCTTGGAAGAAAAGTTATGACCAACCTAGATAGCATATTCAAAAGCAGAGACATTACTTTGCCGACTAAGGTCCATCTAGTCAAGGCTATGGTTGTTCCAGTAGTCATGTATGGAAGCATGAGTTGGACTGTGAAGAAGGCTGAGTGCCGAAGAATTGATGCTTTTGAACTGTGGTGTTGGAGAAGACTCTTGAGAGTCCCTTGGACTGCAAAGAGATCCAACCAGTCCATTCTGAAGGAGATCAGCCCTGGGATTTCTTTGGAAGGAATGATGCTAAAGCTGAAACTCCAGTACTTTGGCCACCTCATGCGAAGAGTTGACTCATTGGAAAAGACTCTGATGCTGGGAGGGATTGGGGGCAGGAGGAGAAGGGGGTGACCGAGGATGAGCTGGCTGGATGGCATCACGGACTCGATGGACGTGAGTCTGAATGAGCTCTGGGAGTTGGTGATGGACAGGGAGGCCTGGTGTGCTGCAATTTATGGGGTCGCAAATAGTCGGACATGACTAAGCGACTGAACTGAACTGAATTTAGTTTTTAATTGGAATATAGTTGCTTTACAATGTTGTGTTAGTTGCTGCTGTACAAGGTGTTTCAGCTATACATATTCATATAGCCCCTTCTTCCCACTCCCCTCTTCCCACTCTTCTAGGAGAGAGCCCAGTTAAGCTCCCTGTGCTATACAGCAACTTCCCACTAGCTATCTATTTTACACACAGTGCTGTATATATATCAATGCTACTTTCTTAATTCATCCCACCATCTCCTTTCCCCACTGTGTCCACACGTCCATTCTCTATGTCTATATTCCTGCCCTGCAAATAAGTTCATCAGTACTATTTTTCTAGATTCCACATATATTAATTAAAGTACAATATTTGTAGTCAATAGTCCATGAATTTGGATTCATCAACAGTAAAAAAATCTGCCTGCTATGCAGGAGACTCAGGTTCGATCCTTAGGTTGGGAAGATCCTCTGGAGAAGGAAATGGCAACCTACTCTATGTATTCCTGCCTGGAAAATCCCATGGACAGAAGAGCCTAGAAAATTACAGCCCATGAGGTCGCAAAGAGTCAAACATGATTGAGAGAGAGATTTCACAATTTTGCTTTTAGATTAATTCAAGTACAGTGTATATCTGTCTACAATAACCAACCAAATCTATGACATAAATAGTATTTTTATTTCTTCACACACTACTACTATGCTTATTTTGAGAAGGGTTCAGTTCAGTTCAGTTCAGTGCAGTCACTCAGTTGTGTCCGACTCTTCACAACCCCATGAATCGCAGCACGCCAGGCCTCCCTGTCCATCACCATCACTCAGAGTTCACTCAGACTCACGTCCATCGAGTCAGTGATGCCATCCAGCCAGCTCATCCTTGGTTGTCCCCTTCTCCTCCTGCCCCCAATCCCTCCCAGCATCAGAGTCTTTTCCAATGAGTCAACTCTTCGCATGAGGTGGCCAAAGTACTGGAGTTTCAGCTTTAGCATCATTCCTTCCAAAGAAATCCCAGGGCTGATCTCCTTCAGAATGGACTGGTTGGATCTCTTTGCAGTCTAAGGGACTCTCAAGAGTCTTTTCCAACACCACAGTTCAAAAGCATCAATTCTTCGGTGCTTAGCCTTCTTCACAGTCCAACTCTCACATCCATACATGACTACTGGAAAAACCATAGCCTTGACTAGACGAACCTTAGTCAGCAAAGAAATGTCTCTACTTTTGAATATGCTATCTAGGTTAGTCATAACTTTTCTTCTAAGGAGTTAAGTGTCTTTTAATTTCATGCCTAGGAGACTATCTAAATGAGCCTAGGTTTTCTAGGAAGAAGCTGCTGGTTGATTTAATGTAGAGATGAGGAATTAAAATCAGTACTTACAAGGCTCCTTTAGGGAAATAATTTTTATTAGGTATTAATCTAGCTGATTAGGCAGCATTCAGTCTTCTTTGTATTCTAAATAAAGCAGTTAAGAAGACAATATTGTTTCATTTACTCTGATTAGAACTCTCAATAAAGGCATGAAAGATATTTAAGATAAATGATGACAGGTGTAGAAAGAAGTTGGGCACATGATTTAGAGCTGATGTTTTCATGTAAGAGCTAAAAGAGACATCATGTATGTTCGTATCTTAATCTTTATTGTGTGCATGCGTGCTAAGTTGCTTCAGTCGTGTCTGACTCTTTGCGACCCTATGGACCATAGCCGTCCAGATTCCTCTGTCCATGGGATTCTCCAGGCAAGAATACAGGAGTGGGTTCCATGCCCTCCTCCAGGGGATATTCCCCTACCCAGGGATCAAACTTGCATCTCCTGCACTGGTAGGCAGGTTCTTTATCACTAGCGCCACCTGGAAAGTCCAATATTTATTACATGAATACAATATTGTCTCTGTGGCACAGTTTCATAAAAATACTCATTGAAAATAATTTCCTGAATATCTATGATGTGTATGGAACTTAAAGGTACAAAATTAAGAAAGATATTTCTTACAATCAAAGATCTTATGATTTGATGGAGGAGATAAATACATACATGAATATAAGTCTAAGTACTGAAAAGGAATATAAATAAAATTCTGGTAGAAGAAGGAAGAAAGAACAGTGTGAATACTCTAGAGATGTATGAAAAGTCTTCCCAAAGGAAGCGATTTTTCAACTGATGATTGAAAGATGAGAGCAACAGTGATAAGCAATGGTGAGATAGGACTCTGTTTACCCCAGGAAGTAGAAAGAGTGATGCTATAAAGGAGGACTATATGTGAATGTACATCACATGGTGGGAAATGATGATATAAATGTATATTATGACCACATTTACAATGAAAGATGCTGACTCTCATGTTAAAAAATTTAAACTCCATTTTATTGTTAATGGGGAGATCATTGAAGAATGTATAATGACAGAGTTAAGGATTAATAAAATAGTGATTATACAGAATAAGAACTCTTAAAGTTGCCTGAAGTATTATTCATTGAGAAATCTCAAATTTCAGAGGAAAGTAGGAAGAAGATGGAGGAAAAGCAATCATCAAATGATTGTAATAGTCCAAGTGAAAACCATTTCTATAATATCATTTGGGTGAATAACATCAATCAGAGTTAAGGGGCCTTTAGAAAGAAATTTTATGATGTGAAGAATGAGGTAAATGTTAAAGTCAAGCATAACTGTGGCTGAGACTTGTGATTACCTTTTGGTATTAATTCTCTCCTTTGTATTTAATAACATTGCCCAGAATTTTAGCTGGGCATAAGGCTATTCAGCTAAAAGATTATATTTTAGGGATTTCATAGTTGAATGTGGCTGTGGGATTAAACTTGAACCTGAGGCATAAATGAAATTTATAGAAATTCTCATTAAAAGAGAAATGTTTCCTTTTCCCATTTTCTTTTTCCAGGTACTGAGTCATGGATGGGATTGTTACAGCACCACCAACCATCATGTGCCCTGATGTGGAAGCTATGTGCTTCAGAGGATGCCCCTGCTGAGGAACAGCCAGAAAGCAAGAGCCCAAGCCACTGCTGATTGCTGGGTAACTCAAGGATGCTTGCTTGTGAACACTTTTCACCTGTCACGGAAACAAAGGTAATAGTATCATTCTGTCATTCACATTTTAGTTTTTTGTGTATATACACCTATTTATTCCTGATTAATGCAGTGAGATGAGATTTCATATGTGAGAAATTCTATAGCAGTCAGTGGACTAATTACATTTTAATAACACTCCCCAAATTTCAATGGCTCAGAGCAACAAAGGCTTTTTTCTCACTATGTCACATGATCATGCCTAACTTAAAAGACTGTAGAAGTGTCATCCTCTTGTATGCAGAGAAGAGAAAAGAAATAGAAATATTGGTAAATGTCATTATAGTTACTGCAGAAATTTTTGAAAATGATGACAATTATCAGAAAGAGAAAGCAAGAAAGAAGGTGGTAGAGAAAATGAGTATCATGATGGATATCTTGTCTGTGGAATTCAGGTTTCTCTGTATCAAAACTTAAAATCTAAACCTGGGATTTGAATAACATTAGATGTAAGGCTGAAATTCATCCATATACCTATAGAATTTGAGTCAGTGGGGGACAGTGAAACCACTGTGGGCAAAGAGAAGATATGAAGCAAAATCTTGAATTGCTACATTTAAGTGTGCAAACTGAGGAAAAGGACCTAGTGAGAGACTGTGAAGACTGCTCAGAGATGTAGCCAGAAAGCCAGGGCAGAGTAGGGTCACAGAACCCAAAGAAGGATTTTGCAGAGAATCCATGTCAAATTTTTTTAAAAAGTGATTTGAAGTATTTGAGTAAATGAGTTTCAGAGCAGTGGTACCTGGGGAGGAAGCTTGCAATGACTTATGATGCAATGGGGTGCGACAGAACAATTGATCTGAAAGTAGCAGTGAGGTATTTAGAGAATGACGGGAAGAAATTGATTAACTAGGACATAAAGGAGCTCCATAAGCCTTAAAAATGTCTAGGTAGATGTTAATTTTAGGAATTAACATTTTATTGAACCGCCTTCTAAATTTTATAAGCACCCACTGGAAACCAATATTGAATATTGATCCAGCCAATCATCTTGTATTTATACTGTTATCTGTGAGAATTCTTTCTTGACATAAACAACTGGCTCATAAAGGACTTTCTACTATGGAGAACAGTATGGAAATTCCTTAAAAACTGGAAATAGAACTGCCATTAGTTCAGTTCAGTCGCTCAGTTGTGTCCGACTCTGCGACCCCATGAATTGCAGCATCCCAGGCCTTCCTGTCCATCACCAGCCCCTGGAGTTTACTCAAACTCATCTCCATTGAGTCGGTGATGCCATCCAGCCATCTCATCCTCTGTCATCCCTTTCTCCCTCCTAATCCCTCCCAGCATCAGAATCTTTTCCAATGAGTCAACTCTTCCCACGAGGTGGCCAAAGTACTGGAGTTTCAGCTTTAGCACCATTCCTTCCAAAGAACACCCAGGGCTGATCTCCTTCAGAATGGACTGGTTGGATCTCTTTGCAGCCCAAGGGACTCTCAAGAGTCTTCCCAACACCACAGTTCAAAAGCATCAAATCTTCGGTGCTCAGCTTTCTTCACAGTCCAACTCTCACATCCATGCATGACCACTGGAGAAATCATGGCCTCGACTAGATGGACCTTTGTTGGCAAAGTAACGTCTCTGCTTTTCAATACGCTCTCTAGGTTGGTCATAACTTTCCTTCCAAGGAGTAAGCATCTTTAAATTTCATGGCTGCAGTCACCATCTGCAGTGATTTTGAAGCCCAAGAAAATAAAGTCTGACACTGTTTCCCCCTCTATTTCCCATGAAGTGATGGGACCAGATGCCATGATCTTCGTTTTCTGAATGTTGAGCTTTAAGCCATCTTTTTCACTCTCCACTTTTAGTCACAGATAATTATCTAGAAGCATAAGTTTGAATTAGATTGGGGGTTGTTTTATGCCACGAGTTAAACTGTGACCTGAAAACAACTTAACAGTACATTGGTAGGAAAGCAGTTTATTCTGGGATTGAAGGAGGAAAAATATGGGGTGTTTACAAGTTTCTCTTTGGCTTTCTGCATTGCCATCTTAAAGTTACTTAGTTGGTCTGTTTTAAATTAATTCATATAAAGTGTCATGATAACACATATACCTAAGAATAAATTTGCTCCCTGATTGATTTTTCAGTAAAGTCTCCAGTTTACAATTAAGATGCACTACAGTATCAATGGAAAGAAGGCATTACCAAAATACCATGTCCAGAGCTAATCTGAACCACTGACAAGTGGCAGATAAATCAAATGAATTGTAATGCTTCATAAGATGGAAGAATATTCAGCCTCACTGAGAAGATACAGAATATATTTTGATGAGCTTTGGTATTTGAAGTAGTATGATGAATAAAAGGGGTGGAAATGGGTGAATATTAAAAATAAAAATACCAATAGGATAAGATATGGAACTGGGGGCAGAAGTTTTGAATTCTCACCAGTAGAAATTTGAAGAGAAGTTCATTATGGGAATATTTAAATAACAAACACCCCTTTCCTATTCCTTCATTTGTAAAATACCAGAAACATTTTTGTGGATAAAAATATTTCAAATGTATGAGTTCTTTTCTTTTTTTTCTCCTCCCCACCCCAAAATGATGTTGATTTCCTGTGGTAATTCCCTATTTACAAGATCTCTGTTAGTTGTAGAACTGACTGTCTAGAAGAGGTAAATGATTAATTACTGTGACCAAATGAAATTTTAAAACATCCTATTTCTCTGCAAAGCTTCATCCTTACAGGCCCATTTTGGAGAAATATTGAAAGCAGTAGAGTTATTCTTGAAAGCAGGGATTCTTAATCAGACAGGCAACATAAATGAGTGAATCAGGCTGGTTAGAGGACAAGTAGGGAGTATGGAGGCAGTGAATTAAAGAGGACATCCTATTTAAAACAGACATTTACCACTCACTGCAGTTCACTGTTGCCATATTAAAATTGATGTCCTATCTTGCCAGATCTTCTAGTTTTTAAAAGCAAGACAGAAACTTGGACCTTTATGTAAACATCTCTTGGTTTTTAAAAGACACTCTTGCAAAAATCTAAAGAATAATATCTCAACCAAATAAAACACATCTGTGTACCTTGTCCAGTTATCTGACTTACTACCTTTAGTTTCAACCCCCCAAAAAAAACTCTTTATTCTAAAATCAACCCAGAAACTAGTTATTAGTGTGTCAGGGGAGTGTAATCTCCTCTGTTCTGTCTCGTCACAACAAAAATTTGAAAGGATGGACATTAAAGCCCTCGGCGTGTCACAGCTCTCAGACAGACCAGACAGTGTTATAGCTCTCAGACAGATCAGTGTTACAGCTCCGTGTTACAGCTCAGTTTTATTTAGAAAATAAAAGGAAAATACATCCTTGAGGTGAGAGGGCATGCCTATCCAAAAGACGAGAAAAGAGAGCGCCCCGGCCCTTTGGCCACTCTTTTTATATGTTTCCCTCCCCCTGGGCCTGCCCTAAGTAAAGCGGGCCAGCCAGGAGGACCGACCCGAGGGCCTCACTCCGGTGCCGGAACTTCCTTTGTTCTACTGTCACTTCCTTTGTTCTACTGTCACGGGCTTTTGCCTTCCTTGTCTTTAGCCACCACCATTCTGGGCTCCTCTTTCCTATTCTAATGACCTAACAAGTGTAAATTGAAGCCTGACAATGTCCCAGGTATTGTGAGGGACACACACAAAAAATGAGTAAGACAGGACCACAAACTGTGAAACTTGAGAAAAGTAAGAATACAGCAAACTAGAAGCATAAAATGGATCGCCAGGGTTTATGTTGACCACTTTTCTATACACACACATAGACATACACACACACACACACACACACACACACACACTTTGAGTGGCAAATTAATCTATTTAAAATCTATTTTTGGTGGGGAAAAATAAAGACAGAGTAGTAACTTGTATTTTTCATATAAAAACAAGTAGCGGCTTTCATACCATGATAAAATTTCTTGTTTCTGGGAATTTTTACATTCTAAGGAATCAATGTCAGACTCAAAATGCCATCTGACCCCTTAAAGGAGAATTTTTATTTTATTTTATTTTATTTTTTGTATAAAGCTCGAAATTCAGTACTCAGTGGTCCACATATGTTAGATTTTTAGGAGATCTGAATAACGTCTAAGCATGAAGGGAAATTTTGTGCTGAACTGATGTGACAGCAAAGCAGTGAACCCTTATCTTAAATAAGCAGAAGAAAATTAATCTGAAAGTAGTTGGCTTGAACTAAGAGCAATTTTAATTGGGTGATTCATTTGTAAGTCTTTCTCTTTATAGTTGAGCAGAAAACTGCATTAAATGGAATGAAAAATTTTTAGGGGACCTGAAAAGCATTGATATTTTATTTAATAGCTTTGAAACGAACATTTCTCCAATCTACTGAAAGAGGCAGCATTTTCCTTCCCCCAAATTCTCTAGTTGATTTATCTTTTCTTTCTCCAAAAGGGTAATCTTTCCATCTTCTGTTCCAAGAGTGAACAAGGATGATCAGAGCTCGGAGTGCCTTATAACTTGATTTTCTAACACACTCTCTCCCAGTGCAGCTAAGTATTTTTGCTCCCTCTTCTCTCTTTCCCTCTTGCCCACCATCCAGGGAGGATTAACCTCCTGGAGATCTGAACTAAGGAGCCTGTCAACTCTGGGTGTGTACCCAGTTCAGCTTTGTGTGCTATGTCACTTCAGTCGTGTCTGACTCTTTGTGATCCTCTGGACTGTAGCCCACCAGGCTCCTCTGTCCATGGGATTCTCCAGGCAAGAATACTGGAGTGAGTTGCCATGCCCCCCTCCAGGGGATCTTCCTGGCACAGGGATCAAACATTTGGTTAAAAATTCTCTGAGACTCTACCTGTGAAGTATAGATAATATATACATTGTGAGATTTTTTTAAAGTGAAAGTGAAGTGCTCAGTCGTGTCTTACTCTTTGCAATCACATGGTCTGTAGCCTACCTGGTTCCTCCATCCACGGGATTTTTCCAGGCAAGAATACTGGAGAGGGTTGCCATTTCCTTCTTCAGAAGATCTTCCCAACCCAGGGATTAAACCCAGGTCTCCTGCACTGTAGGCAGATGCTTTACTGTCTGAGCCACCAGGGAAGATTTTTGTTAGAATGAAATTAAATAATGCCTAGTAGTTTGTGGGACTTGACTCTCTTCCCTTCTGTTCAACCCTACTGCTAACTTCGATTTTTCTTTTCTGTCTTGCTGTTTGATTTCTTGGGAGTGCTCAGAGGCATCTGGAGGAAAAGCTTTATCTATCCCCAGTGGTGGTATATGAAAGAGACTCATTTCCTTGGCAGGTTGATAAGAAGTCTAGGGGTCCCCAAGGAGAGAGGAGTCTGGAATTCTCAAGGAGGAAGAAAGTGAAGAAGGAAGTAAAATGTTTCCCAGGGAGTTGAATACTAGGTCAGCTTTACTGGGACGGAAAGCCCCCAAATTTTAAAGAGAACAATGGATACCAGGTGTGTCACTGCAATGTTTGCTGTGCAACCTAAGAAACAGGATCTAGCTCTAGAAAACAGGGACTCGACGCTAACTGCAAATTGTCACCAACGGTTACATAAACCTTACCTGCCTGCCCACCAATCATGCTCTGCCGAGTAGCCTAGTCCCCCTCCTCCCCTGCACAATAGGATAAAAGGCTCCCAAAGCGGGTGTTCAGGGGCTCCCCACCTTCGATTGGCTTGGTGGGGGCCCGGATCCGAAATTGCCAATAAACTGTTTTTCTCTGAACTCCGACTGGTGGTCTCTATTGGCAGCTAGTCTCCCACAGTATAAAGTGTTGAAGAAATTTTATGGTGTGAGACCCAGAAAGCCATTTATAATCATTCATACCTCAGAATATAAAGTTTGAAGTATAATTAAGCTTTACTCCATCACCGTGATCTTTCTTAAAAAATCGATCGAATAGCAAGTTATACTTAATTGTTAAGTATTTAGTATGTGCTGAGTATTGCTCAGAGTCTAGTTAAAGTATGATCTTTACTAGAGTCACCTACCCAGAGAAGCAAAATGAGCTTTAAAAAAAAAAGAGAGAGAGCAAGAGAGAGAGAGGGTGGGATGAATTGAGAAAGTAGCATTGACATTCATAGACTACCATGTGTATAATATATAGCTAGTGTAAGCATATATGTAACCCAGGGAGCCCAACCTGGCGCTCTGTGATGACCTTGAGGAGTTGGGTGGGGGTGAGGGAGGCCCAGGAGGGAGGGGGTATATACATAGTTATGACTGATTCACGTTGTTGTACAGCAGAAACCAACACAACATTGTAAATTAATTATCCTCCAGTTAAAAAATTAAGATAAAAAGGAAAAGACAAAGCGACAGAGAGAAATAAAAGAACACTATAAGTTGGTAAAGTGCTAATGTACTCCTCTGGACTCTGTGAGCTCTAGAAATGAAGTATGAGTGGAAATGGACTAGACGAAGGTGGCTGGTGGTGAGGTGGGACCTGCAGTCTTTGAAGGAAGAAAAAGGGGAGAATATTCCAGGCAGTGAGAGCAACCAGAGGGGAAGCAGGAAAGAGTACTCCTTAGCCCATGTGCTCAAGCTTCCACTTGCAGCTTAGGAACTGTTCAATTCATCAGTGCTAACAAGGCCCAGGGCCTAGGTCCACATGCCCTTCCACATGTATTTAGTATAATTGATCTTCTCTTTGGACACAACACTATCTCCGCAGGTATTAGTGACCAGGTCTCCAGAGATATATATTTAGATCCAGGCCTCCTAACACTTGTGCATTTGCTTATCCCTTGAATGTGCTCCAGGTCACACTCTCCACCTGGGCCTGGAATGTGTTAGGTAAAAATAAAAATAATAATGTCAGCAATGACCTCAGGTTTATAATGTGAAGCAAAGTTAAAAAAACACATTTCTGTCCTTCTCTCTCCAGAACATCTTATTGTTGACAATCCAGTCTCAGAAATTCTGATTTGGAGAATGAAAAAGAGAAATGATTGTATTCATCATTACCCCATAGTATTTGGCTTTGGCACTTTATTCCAGAGGCCAGAAAGTAAAGACATGCATTTGAAAGAGAAGGAATGAATGATATTCCCTGAAAGAAACCCATTTTCCTTCTGAGACAATGAGAAGACAGAATGAAGTGTGACTCTATAAAAATCTCTGGCTACTTATTTTGGTTTCTGAGCAGATTTAAATGATGCTATGTTTAAAAAATAAGAATAGGATTTTGCAGCACATATAATGCACATAAACATGCACACATGTAACTAGATCGTACAGGTGTGCTTTTTAAAATTTGCTTCCAACAAGTACTTTCATTTAAAATCTACCCCCATACTGCACTTAGTGTCCTGGAAGTTAGACTTCTAGTTATTGCTTTTATGTTAACTGTTTTGTTTGGATTTCATTGACTAAATTTTTTGTAAAGGAGTTTCATATTCAGTGTTTAATGTATTAGTGAATTTCCCTTCTCTTTAGAAGAGTAGACATCAAACATTATGGAAAATTTATACATTATTAGCAAAATGTTGGATTTATTTGCTGTATCTGAGATGTTCATAGCTGTTTAAGATGGAGGAAAAAATGTTTATTTTTACTTATTATTAAATCTGTGTGAAGATCAAGAAGCAACAGTTAGAACTGGACATGAAACAACAGATTGGTTCCAAATCAGGAAAGGAGTACGTCAAGGCTGTGTATTGTCACTCTGCTTATTTAACTTATATGCAGAGTACATCATGAGAAATGCTGGACTGGATGAAGCACAAGCTGGAATCAAGATTGTGGGGAGAAATATCAATAACCTCAGACATGCAGATGACACCATCCTATGGCAGAAAGTGAAGAGGAACTAAAGAACCTCTTGATGAAAGTGAAAGAGGAGAATGAAAAAGTTGGCTTAAAACTCAACATTCAGAAAATTCAGATCATGGCTTCCGGTGCCATCGTTTTCATGGCAAATAGATAGGGAAACTGGAAGCAGTGTCAGACTTTATTTTGGGGGCTCCAAAATCACTGCAGATGGTGACTGCAGCCATGAAATTAAAAGATGTTTGCTTTTATGTTATGATCAACATGGGCAGCTTATTAAAAAGCAGAGACATTACTTTGCCAGCAAAGGTCTACCTAGTCAAAGCTATGGTTTTTCCAGTAGCCACGTATGGAAGTGAGAGTTGGACTATAAAGAAAGCTGAGCGCCGAAGAACTGTTGCTTTTGAACTGTGGTGTTGGAGAAGACTCTTGAGAGTTCCTTGGACAGCAAGGAGATCCAAAAGTCCATCCTAAAAGAAATCAGTCCTGAATATTCATTGGAAGGAATGATGCTGAAGCTGAAACTCCAATACCTTGGCCACCTGATGTGAAGAACTGAATCACTGGAAAAACCCTGATGCTGGGAAGGATCAAAGGTGGGAGGAGAAGGAGACAACAGAGGATGAGATGGTTGGATGGCATCACCAACTCGATGGACATGAGTTTGAGTAAACTTTGGGAGTTGCTGGTGAACAGAGAGGCCTGGAATACTGATTTCCATGGGGTCGCAAATAGTTGGACATGACTGAGAGACTGGACTGATAAATAAAAATCACTCAGCATGATTTTTAAATAGAAGCTAAAACTAGTTTTAATACTTTCAAAGCTATATATTTCAATTATTCCCATTATCCATGTGTACAAAGACATGAACTTTTGAAAGTGAGATGGTATAATTAAAATTAGCTAAGGTTAAAAATGCTTCTTATTCTTCTGGTTTGAATATTGAGGACTTGATAGTAGTATCTAAATCAATAAAGAAAATGAGGGTATGCTATAGTAGAATTCAAAGAGTCCTCAGGTAGCCTCTTGGAGGAAAGGAATATTTATAATATATAAATATTCCTTCTAATCTACATGTAATATCATACAGTTACTTTGGGAACTATGGAATGAATGAAAAGAAGGGAGGTAGAAGGAAGAAGAGAGGGAAGGAGAGAGAAAGGAAGGAAAGGAAATATGGGTCATAGTCTTTGCTTTGTTACTTCTTAGTTTTTTAAACTTCTTCCCTTGATGCCATTTTCCACATCTATTAGGGCTGAAAAGTGACATGAACAGAGCAGCCGGCAGAAGAAGTCCATAGGATCTCAAGGACTGGACATGACTGAAGCGATTTAGCATGCACACAAGGGTACCTTAGCTCCACATTCTATGACTGAGTAATTCATCTAAATAAATAATAAAAATATTTCTGCATGTGGTTCTTCAAAGCTCTAGTGGTCTCAAAAGCCAGTTGTTTATGAGAGGCTTTGCAGTGTGAGGCTTCCCTTGGTAGCTCAGATGGTAAAGAATCTGCCAGCAGTGCAGGAGACCTGGGTTTGATCCCTGAGTTGGGAAAATCCCCTGGAGAAGAGAATGGCAAACCACTCCATTCTTCTTGCCTGGAGAACTCCATGGATAGACCATGGGGTTGCAAGGGTTTGGACATGACTGAGTGACTAACAGTCTCACTTTCTTGTGGTGTGGAAGGAATAAGGACAGACACCTGCCTCAAGAGTCAGACATCCCTTATGCAGATGTCTCCTGGGCCTGAACTTCCTCAGCAATATAGCACTGGTGTGCTGGCCTCACTGGCTTGAGATGAGGACTGACAGCAAAGCATTTAGCTTGGTGTCATGCATTTGGCTCATGGGCAGGATTTCAGGCATATGGCACATTCTTGATACACAGGAAATCTTCATTAGAACTTTTAGGCATCTATCAAGGAAGGATTAATTATTAATTCATTAGCTAGAGCATGGAGTAATTAGATTTTGAATTTTGAGGGGGTCTTGCAATCTTTCAGTCCAACTCTCTCATTATTACTAATTAAGGAACAGACATTCTAAGTTTTGGTGATTTGCTAAGGCCATTCAGTGGTCTTGTTGCAAAGCCAGGAGTAAAATTCTGGCCTCCTAACTCACAGTCCAGGGTATATTTCTTGAAATAACACAAACCTAGAAATGCCAGAGGACTGAGTGTCATAATACAGGTTTCTCTGCTTTGATATCCTGACACCTTTCTAGTACTATTCCTTCGGGTTTTTTCTTTTGTACAACAAAGGTACCTGAGGTCTATTTGGAGAGAATAAAAGTAGCCCCTCACATAGTGCTTCTGAGTATTTCCTCAGGGACCACAGTGAAAAATCTTGGTCATAAGAAGGTGCATGAGGTCTGCAATAGAATTAGACCCTTAGTAACATGACCTCACATCAATAGAGTTCATCATATGCTCTGAAGGGGTGCTGCTCTACTCACTGCTTACACGTATGGAGTGGTTAGTTTGCTAATACCTGCCTGAGAGTATTCATATAACACTAATTCAGACTGTGCCTTTTCTGTTACAAATATGTACAGTGTTTGTTTGCAGCATAGCCAGTTTGACAGCTACAGTCTTCTGCAAATGCTTTTGTTAGTGATAGTTTGTTCCAGTTTATCTTTCTTCTGTTGTTGTTTAGTTGCTACGTCCTGTTTGATTCTTTCATGACCCCTGTGGACTGTGGCTCACCAGGCTCCTCTGTCCACGGGATTTCCCAGGCAAGAATACTGGAGTGGGTTACCATTCCCTTCTCCAGGAGATCTTCCCGACCCACGGATTGAACTCATGTCTCCTGCATTGACAGGCAGATTCTTTACCACTGAGCCACCTGGGAAGCCCTGTCTTTCTTTACCCAGTTGGAAATTTACATACAAGTAGCACAGGTACCAACAAAGGTCCGTCTAGTTAAGGCTATGGTTTTACCAGTGGTCATGTATGGATGTGAGAGTTGGACTGTGAAGAAAGCTGAGCACTGAAGAATTGATGATTTTGAACTGTGGTGTTGGAGAAGACTCTTGAGAGTCCCTTGGACTGCAAGGAGATCCAACCAGTCCACTCTAAAGGAGATCAGTCCTGGGTGTTCTTTGGAAGAACTGATGCTGAAGTTGAAATTCCAACACTCTGGCCACCTCATGCGAAGAGCTGACTCATTGGAAAAGACCCTGATGCTGAGAGGGATTGGGGGCAGGAGGAGAAGGGGACGACAGAGGATGAGATGTCTGGATGGCATCACCAACTCGATGGACGTGAGTCTGAGTGAACTCCAGGAGTTGGTGATGGACAGGGAGGCCTGGCATGCTGCAATTCATGGGGTCACAAAGATTCAGACACAACTGGGCAACTGAACTGAACTGAACTGAGAACAGGTACCAGCAAAGAGATATAGCTGGGAAATAAGTTGTCTGAACCAAAAAGTCATAAGAAGAAAGACTCACCTTGGCAGCCCCTAAGCCTACACTCACATCAACTAACTCCAAACTAAGGGTTCAGCTCCAAAGAGTCATAGGGTCTAGAGCCAATCACATTATTTGTCAATCATGCTAAACCACCATTACACACATTTTCTATTGTGAGGTCAACAGAATGAACTAAAAAAATAGCATCAGGAAGTCTTAAAAAATGAAAGAAGGCCCTGAAGTTTCATTTGTAGATTTTAAAATACAGATATGAGAGAGTTCTACAATAATTCCCTCGATGGTGGTGAAATAATTATGAGCCAACTCACACAAATAAGATTTTCCATGATACCACTTGGGAGAGAGTCTGTTGGAGAGGCCTCCAGACTGGGAGCAAAATACTGGGGTTTGTTTATCTTAAGTGACTTTCTTTAAAAAAGCTCAGTTTCTGAGATGCAGCTTCTAATCCATTAAATGAAATAATAATATTTACTTATCTCACAAGTTAGATAGAATAACAGTGTGTATAAAACACTTTAGAGATGATAAAGATCCAAACAAATATACTCTACATCATAACATCAGTCATAGAAAGCTTTTTACATTTCATGTATAGACACTGGTTCCACTACAGTACAGATCAGAAAGCAGTGATTAATATTAGTATTATATTTCATATATTAATATTTATCCCTACCATAACTCCATGAAACTCTCCTCATTCACCAGTTGCTGCAGTCACATTTTTCATCCAAAGTATATTTTCAAGTGTCTGTTCTGTATTAGGTACTATTCCTGGCTGCTATATGACAAACTGCTTTCATTGTGCTTACATTCTAGCAGAGAGCTGAAGGTAGAGGGAAGATGATAAATAAAACAAAGAAGAAAATTGGGCTTCCCTTGTGAGAGCTGGTAAAGAATCCATTTGCAATGTGGGAGACCTGAGTTTGATTCCAAGGTTGGGAAGATCCCCCTGGGAGAAGAGAAAGGCTACCCACTCCACTATTCTGGCCTGGAGAATTCCACAGACTGAAGGTAGAGGGAAGATGATAAACTTAATAAAGAAGAAAATTATAAAGCATAAAATTATAAAACATACTGAATGGTGATTAGTATTATATGTAAAAAAATTAATACACAGAAATCTCAGTTCAGTTCAGTCACTCAGTCATGTCCAACTCTCTGTGACCCCATGGACTGCAGCATGACAGGCTTTCCTATCCATCACCAACACTTGGAGCTTGCTCAAACTCATGTCCATCAAGTAGGTGATGCCATCCAACCATCTCATCCTCTGTCTTCCTCTTCTCCACCCCGCCTTCAATCTTTCCCAGCATCAGAGTCTTTTCAAATGAGTTAGTTCTTCACATCAAGTGGCCAAAATATTGGAGTTTCAGCTTCAGAGTCAGTCCTTCCAATGAAGAATCAGGACTGATTTCCTTTAGGATTGACTGATTTTATCTTCTTGCAGTCCAGTGGACTCTCAAGAGTCTTCTCCAACACCACAGTTCAAAAGTATCAATTCTTTGGCTCTCAACTTTCTTTATGGTCCAACTCTGGCATCCATACATGACTACTGGAAAAACCATAGCTTTGACTAGATTGATCTTTGTTGGCAAAGTAATGTCTCTGCTTGTAAATATGCTTTCTAGGTTGGTCATAGCTTTTCTTCCAAGGAGCAAGCATCTTAATTTCATGCTGCAGTCACTGTCTGCAGTTATTTTGGAACACAAAAAAGTAAAGTCTGTCACTGTTTCCATAGTTTCCCCACCTATTTGCATGAGGTTACTTGATTGAATTTTCTGGATGAACAATCGATTATTGGTTTTCAGGTAGGTCTGAGCCCAAAAGGCGGAACTGACTTGAAGACAGAGCTTGGGGCAAATACATAGTACATTAACATAGCTTAAGATAAACATTTCCATAAGAAAAGGCAATGGTTAACTTTAAGTGAAACTAGGTGTCATTATAGCAACACAGAATTTTAAGAGAAACCTCCTTTTAAATTTGTATAGAGAGGAAAAAGTATCGCTAGTTTTGTTTCCTCCTGCCGCTTGGATGGGGGGAAATGTCTGACACTTGCAGGCTATTTCCTCCGTTTGGAGGCCCCTGGCCTTCCTGCCTGTTACCCTCTCAGAATGTTGCATTTTAAGCTGGCTTTTTCACTCCCTCCTCTTTACCTTCATCAAGTGGTTCTTTAGTTCTTCACTTTCTGCCAAAAGGATGGTGTTATCTGCATATCTGAGATTATTGATATTTCTCCTAGCAATCTTAATTCTAGCTTATATATCATCCAGCCCAGCATTTCGCATAATGGACTTTGTACATAAGTTAAATAAGCAGTGTGACCATATATAGTCTTGATGTACTCCTTTCCCGATTTTGAACCAGTCTTTTGTTCCATGTCCAGTTCTAACTGTTGATTCTTCACCTGCAAACAGGATTTTCAAGAGGCCGGTAAGGTGGTCTGGTATTCCCTTTTCTTGAGGAGTTTTCCACAGCTTGTTGTGATCTACACAGTCAAAGGCTTTGACATAGTCAATAAAGCAGAAATAGATGTTTTTTTCTGGAATTCTCTTGCTTTTTTGATGGTCCAATGGATGTTGGCAATTTGATCTCTGGTTCCTCTGCCTTTTCTAAATCCAGCTTGACAAGGAAAAAAGATGGTGGAAGAATAGGATGGGGAGAACACTTTCTCCCTCTCTACCTCATCAAAAGAACATTTCAACGCTGAGCAAATTCCACAAAATAACTTCTGACTGCTGGCAGAGGACATCAGGCATCCAGCAAAGCAGATCATTGGCTTCAAAACCAGGTAGGAATTATTTTATTTTAAAGAACGAAGATAGAGACAAAGGAGGTAGGGAGGGAACACCGGCACGGGAAGGGAATCCCGTCCCAGGAAGAGACTCTTAAGGAGAGAGGTTCCCTAAAGACCTTGAGGAGAGAGGTTCCCAAAATTGGGGCTGTTCACAGCTGTGCATGGGGTGAGCCCTGGAAGCACAGAGGGCAACATAACAGGGAGGAAGAATAAATAAACAATTAAAACCAACAGATTACGAATTCAACAGTATAACCCCCCAGCGGATAAGCAGCGCAAACGCCTGCGTCCGACAGCAGTGGGGGTTGGGGCAGGGAGGAGCGCGCCTGCGACAGTGCTTTCTAAGAATTGGGCCACGGGAGACGTAGGCTGCAGGGCTTTTCTCGAGAATCGGGGCGTAACGGGGCCAGAATCGGGTCCACGCGTGGATAGAACGAATTATCCTGGACTAGCAAACTAGACTGGGGAATAACTAACACGCGAAATGCCCGAACATAAGACACTGACAGGCCCGCGCACAGAACAAAGGACGGATCAGAAATAGCCGGCTGCAGACCATCCCCCACCGGCTACAGGCAGCCAGAGCCTTAAGCGCTGGAAGAGGGCAGTCGCAGCTCAAGAGAGACATTACCTACCAAATTGCAAGCAAGCTTCTTTATTGAGACTTCTGGGGTCTCTGAATAGTCATCATCTGCCTGAGAAAGAGCCCCAGCGGAGATCCCAGAAAATTGAGCGACCCGGAAAGCCCAGAAGATGCAACAATAGTGCGAACCAAACTCCCTAGCCACTCGGACTTGGAACCAAGCCCGGCACCTGGAGGGGACTTCCTGAGCGCCAATCCTGAGCGGCTTAAACCGGGGAAGTGCATGAAACACAGGGCAGGCCCCACATGGTTATCCCGCGGATTGGGAAGGGGCAAGCCCAGTGCAGAGCTCACCACCACCCTCCCTGTGGCAAGACAGAAATCAGACACGGAAGAGACCAGCAAACAGAGGAAGTCAAACAGAGAGAACTGCCTTGGTAACGACCCCACACAGTCCTCAACGACAGAGAAAGCGCCAGATCCGTTACTACTTTTATGATCAAAAAATTATTTTTCGGGGGGAATGATGTGGAAGCGTGATTTCTTTTTTTTTTTTTTAAGAATTTTTTTCTTTCTTTAAAAATTATTTTTTTCCTTTTTAAATTTGTTTATCCTTTTCTTTTTCATCTTTTTTCCCTAAACTTGCTTAAAGTTTTTAAGTCTTCTATATTTCCAGTTATTATTTTTATAACCTAATATTACTTTTCAAAAAAAAAAAACCCAATCGTTTAAGCAAATGCCGTATATAGTCTTATTGGTGGAGGGAGTTGTCTTTTAATGATTCTGGAGTCTTTCATTATATTTTTACTTTTTTTTTTTTTTTCTCTTTTTTTTTTAAATTTCTCTCTCCTCCTTCTTCTTCTCTTCAATAATCTATCTTTGAAAATCCAACCTATACTCCAGATTTTTAATCTTGGCATTTTGGTATTTGTTGCCAATTTTGTACTTTTAAAAACCTAATCCTCAGTACCCAGTTTTACATGAGTGCAAGACTACTGGCTTGACCACTCTCTCCACCTTTGGAATCTCTCTTTTCTCCACCAGGTGGCTTTTGTCTCCTCCCTCCCCCCTCCCCCTCTCTACCCAACTCTATGAATCTCTGTGTGTTCCAGAAGGAGGAGAACTCTAAGGGAACTGGTCACTGACCGGATCTGTATCCCTCCTTCCCATCTCCCTCTTTTATCCTCCTGTCCACCTCTATCTACTTCCTTCCTCTCCTCTTCCATGTATAACTCTGTGACCACCTCTGAGCGGTCCAGACTTTGGAGCGCACACAAGAAAGTGGTTACGGACTAACTTGCTTTTCCTCTTTTGATTCCACCTCATCCCATTCCACTCACCTCTAACTACTCCCTCCCTCTTCTCTCCTCCAAGTAACTCAGCGATCCTCTAGGGACGACCCTCAAGGTGAAGAAACCTATCATCATTAACCTAGATGTTTTAACATTAGTGCTGAATAGATGGAGAAATCATGAGGCTATTGTAAAAATAAATCTGAAAACCAGAATCAGGAGGCATAAGTCCAAATCCTGAGATCATCAAAGAATTCCTGAATACAGGGAACATTATCCAATTAGAGCTCATCAAATGCCTTCATACCTATACTAAAATTGAGCACTGCCCAAGGGCCAACAAGCTCCAGAGCAAGACATACCACGCAAATTTTCCAGCAACACAAGAACAAGCCCCTGAGCTTCAATACACAGGCAACTCAAAATACTCCAAAACCATTGACGTCTCATAACCCATTACTTCACATGTCACAGCACTCCAGAGAGAGGAAATCCAGATCCACCCACCAGAACTCCAACACAAGCCTCCCTGATCAAGAAACTTTGACAAGCCACTGATATAACCCCAATCACAGAGAGGAAGCTCTATAATAAAGAGAACTACACAAATTCCCAGAATATAGAAAAGCCACCCCAAACACAGCAATATAACCAGGATGAAGAGACAGAGGAATACCCAGCAGATAAAGGAACAGGAGACATGCCCACCAAACCAAACAAAAGAGGAAGAGATAGGGAATCTACCTGAGAGAGAATTCTGAATACTGATAGTGAAAATGATCCAAAATCTTGAAATCAAAATGGAATCACAGATAAATAGCCTGGGGTCAAGGATTGAGAAGATGCAAGAAAGGTTTAACAAGGACCTAGAAGAAATAAAAAAGAGTCAACATATAATGAATAATGCAATAAATGAGATCAGAAACACTCTGGAGGCTACAAATAGTAGAATATTGGAGGCAGAAGATAGGATTAGTGAAATAGAAGATAGAATGGTAGAAATAAATGAATCAGTGAGGGAAAAAGAAAGACGAATTAAAAGAAATGAGGATGAGGACAACCTCAGAGACCTCCCAGACAATATGAAACGCTCCAACATTCGAATTATAGGAGTCCCAGAAGAAGAAGACAAAAAGAAAGACCATGAGAAAATACTTGAGGAGATAATAGTTGAAAACTTCCCTAAAATGGGGAAGGAAATAATCACCCAAGTCCAAGAAACCCAGACAGTGCCAAACAGGATAAACCCAAGGCAAAACACCCCAAGACATATTTTAATCAAACTAACAAAGACCAAACACAAAGAACATTACTAAAAGCAGCAAGGGAAAAACAACAAATAACACACAAGGGGATCCCCATAAGAATAACTGCAGATCTTTCAATAGAAACTCTTCAGGCCAGGAGGGAATGGCAAGACATACTTAAAGTGATGAAAGATAATAACCTTCAGCCAAGACTACTGTACCCAGCAAGGATCTCATTCAAATATGAAGGAGAAGTCAAAAGCTTTACAGACAAGCAAAAGCTAAGAGAATTCAGCACCACCAAACCAGCTCTCCAACAAATACTAAAGAATAGACTTTAGAAAGGAAACACAAAAAGGACGTATAAACCCGAACCCAAAACAATAAAGTAAATGGCAACAGGAGCATACTTATCAATAATTACCTTAAATGTAAATGGGTTGAATGCCCCAACCAAAAGGCAAAGACTGGCTGAATGGATACAAAAACAAGATCCCTATATATGCTGCCTACAAGAGACCCACCTCAAAACAACGGACACATACAGACTAAAAGAGAAGGGCTGGAAAAAGATATTCCATGCAAATAAAGACCAAAAGAAAGCAGGAGTAGCAATACTCATACCAGATAAAATAGACTTTAAAACAAAGGCTGTGAAAAGGGACAAAGAAGGCCACTACATAATGATTAAAGGATCAATCCAAGAAGAAGATATAACAATTATAAATATATATGCACCCAACATAGGAGCACCGCAATATGTAAGACAATTGCTAACAAGCATGAAAGGGGAAATTAACAATAACACAATAATAGTGGGAGACTTTAATACCCCACTCACACCTATGGACAGATCAACTAAACAGAAAATTAACAAAGAAACGCAAACGTTAAACGATACAATTGACCAGTTAGACCTAATTGATATCTATAGGACATTTCACCTCAAAACAATGAATTTCACCTTTTACTCAAGTGCACACGGAACCTTTTCCAGGATAGATCACATCCTGGGTCATAAATCTAACCCTGATAAATTCAAAAAAATCGAAATTATTCCAAGCATCTTCTCTGACCATAATGCACTAAGGTTAGATCTCAATTATAGGAGAAAAACTATTAAAAATTCCAACATTTGGAGGCTGAACAACACCCTTCTGAATAATCAACAAATCACAGAAGAAATCAAAAAGAAATCAAATTATGCATCGAAGCGAATGAAAATGAAAACACAACTACACAGAACCTTTGGGACAATATAAAAGCAGTCCTAAAAGGAAAGTTCATAGCAATACAGGCATACCTCAAGAAACAAGTCAAATAAATAACCTAACTCTACACCTAAAGCAACTAGAAAAGGAAGAAATAGAGAACCCCAGAGTTAGTAGAAGGAAAGAAATCCTAAAAATTAGGGCAGAAATAAATGCTAAAGAAACAAAAGAGAGAATAGCAAAAATCAACAAAGCAAAAAGCTGGTTCTTTGAAAGGATAAATAAAATTGACAAACCATTAGCCAGACTCATCAAGAAACAAAGAGAAAAAAAATCAAATCAACAAAATTAGAAATGAAAATGGAGAGATCACAACAGACAACTCAGAAATACAAAGAATCATAAGTGACTACTATCAGCAATTATATGCCAATAAAATGGACAACTTGGAAGAAATGGACAAATTCTTAGAAAAGTACAATTTTCCAAAACTGAACCAGGAAGAAATAGAAAATCTTAACAGACCCATCTGAAGCATGGAAATTGAAACTGTAATCAGAAATCTTCCAGCAAACAAAAGCCCAGGTCCAGACGGCTTCACAGCTGAATTCTACCAAAAATTCCGAGAAGAGCTAACACCTATCTTACGGAAGCTATTCCAGAAAATTGCAGAGGAAAGTAAACTTCCAAACTCATTCTATGAGGCCACCATCACCCTAATACCAAGACCTGACAAAGACAGGTCTTGTCACAAAAAAGAAAACTACAGGCCAATATCACTGATGAACATAGATGCAAAAATCCTCAACAAAATCCTAGCAATCAGAATCCAGCAACACATTAAAAGATCATACACCATGACCAAGTGGGCTTTATCCCAGGGATGCAAGGATTCTTCAGTATCTGCAAGTCAATCAATGTAATTCACCACATTAAAAATTGAAAAATAAAAATCATATGATTATCTCAATAGATGCAGAAAAAGCCTTTGACAAAATTCAACATCCATTTATGATAAAAACGCTCCAGAAAGCAGGAATAGAAGGAACATACCTCAACATAATAAAAGCTATATATGACAAACCCACAGCTAACATTATCCTCAATGGCGAAAAATTGAAACCATTTCCCTAAAGTCAGGAACAAGACAAGGGTGTCCACTTTCACCACTACTCTTCAACATCTTACAGGAAGTTTTGGCCACAGCAATCAGAGCAGAAAAAGAAATACAAGGAATCCAAATTGGAAAAGAAGAAGTAAAACTCTCACTGTTTGCAGACGACATGATCCTCTACATAGAAAATCATAAAGACTCGACCAGAAAACTACTAGAGCTAATCAACGAATATAGTAAAGTTGCAGGATATAAAATCAACACTCAGAAATCCCTTGCATTCCTATACACTAATAATGAGAAAGTAGAAAAAGAAGTTAAGGAAACAATTCCATTCACCATTGCAACGAAAAGAATAAAATACTTAGGAATATTCCTACCTAAAGAAACTAAAGACCTATATATCGAAAACTATAAAACACTGATGAAAGAAATCAAAGAGGGCACTAATAGATGGAGAAATACACCATGCTCATGGGTCGGAAGAGTCAATATAGTGAAAATGAGTATACTACCTAAAGCAATCTACAGATTCAATGCAATTCCCATCAAGCTACCAGCAGTATTTTTCACAGAACTAGATCAAATAATCTCAAGATTTGTATGGAAATACAAAAAACCTCAAATAGCCAAGCAATCTTGAGAAAGAAGAATGGAACTGGAGGAATCAACTTGCCTGACTTCAGGCTCTATTACAAAGCCACAGTCATTAAGACAGTATGGTACTGGCACAAAGACAGAAATATAGATCAATGGAACAAAATAGAAAGCCTTGAGATTAACCCACACACCTATGGACACCTTATCTTCCACAAAGGAGGCAAGAATATACAATGGAGTAAAGACAGTCTCTTTAACAGGTGGTGCTGGGAAAACTGGTCAACCACTTGTAAAAGAATGAAACTAGACTCCTTTCTAACACCATACACAAAAATAAACTCAAAATGGATTAAAGATCTAAATGTAAGACCAGAAACTATAAAACTCCTAGAGGAGAACATAGGCAAAACTGTCTCCGACATAAATCACAGCAGGATCCTCTATGATCCACCTCCCAGGACACTGGAAATAAAAGCAAAAATAAACAAATGGGATCTAATTAAAATTAAAAGCTTCTGCACAACAAAGGAAACTATAAGCAAGGTGAAAAGACAGCCTTCCGAATGGGAGAAAACAATAGCAAATGAAACAACTGACAAACAACTAATCTCAAAGATATATAAGCAACTTATGCAGCTCAACTCCAGAAAAATAAATGATCCAATCAAAAAATGGGCCAAAGAACTAAATAGGCATTTCTCCAAAGAAGACATATGGATGGCTAACAAACACATGAAAAGATGTTCAACATCACTCATTATCAGAGAAATGCAACTCAAGACCACAGTGAGGTACCATTTCACACCAGTCAGAATGGCTGCGATCCAAAAGTCTACAAGCAATAAATGCTGGAGAGGATGTGGAGAAAAGGGAACCCTCTTACACTGCTGGTGGGAATGCAAACTAGTACAGCCATTATGGAAAACAGTGTGGAGATTCCTTAAAAAATTGCAAATAGAACTGCCTTATGACCCAGCAATCCCACTGCTGGGCATACACACCGAGGAAACCAGAATTGAAAGAGACACATGTACCCCAATGCTCATTGCAGCGCTGTTTATAATAGCCAGGACATGGAAGCAACCTAGATGTCCATCAGCAGATGATTGGATAAGAAAGCTGTGGTACATATACACAATGGAATACTACTCAGCCCTTAAAAAGAATAAATTTGACTCAGTTCTAATGAGATGGATGAAGCTGGAGCCGATTATACAGAGTGAAGTAAGCCAGAAAGAAAAACACCAATACAGTATACTGACACATATATATGGAATTTAGAAGACAGTAATGATGACCCTATATGTGAGACAACAAAGAGACACAGAAGTATAGAGTGGACTTTTGGACTCTGAGGGAGAGGGAAAGGGTGGGATGGTTTGGGAGAATGGCAATGAAACGTGTATAGTTTCTTGTAAGAAACGAAGCGCCAATCTATGTTCATTGTAGGATGCAGAATGCATGGGGCTGATGCACAGGATGATTCAAGTAGAGGATGTGGGGTGGGAGGTGGGAGGGGGCTTCAGCATTGGGAGATTGTGTTCACCTATGGCTGATTCGTGTCAATGTATGGCAAAACAAATATAGTATTGTAATTAAAAAAAAAATAAATTTAATAATTAAAAAAAATAAATCCAGCTTGAACATCTAAAAGTTCACGGTTCACATATTGCTGAAGCCTGGCTTTGAGAATTTTGAGTGTTACTTTGCTAACGTGTGAGATGAATGCAGTTGTGCAGTAGTTTGAACTTTCTTTGGTATTGCCTTTCTTTGGGATTGAAATGAAAACTATAGAATTGAGAGATCAGAAAGAAGAGCTCTTGTGCGCAGTCCCAAGAAGAAGAAAAACAACTCTTCTTTCTTGGGAATAACTAAGGTAATGAAAGTCATAGACTCTTTGATTACTCTCAACTTGTTTTCCTCTCTATAAAAACGTTCTCTCTCCTTTGCTGTCGGAGACTTGCAGGTGACTCATCATGGTTGTAGACCTTAAATTGCAATTCTCAGCTAATCTTGATGGTCACTCTATCTTTCTCACCATCTCTAGAGTTTGAAGGCATGTCTTTCTCCTGGATCAGAGCCCATGCCACCTTTGCATTTGAAGCTCTCCAGACTTTTTTCAGGATTCTATTTAAATGTGTTACCTTTCTGGTTCAGGTTTTGTTCTATATTCGAGTACTTACTTGGTATTTCTCAAGATCAGACTGTTTGGACCCAAGCTAGCAGCTGAAAATGCCTTTGACCCAGATCCATCAGGAAGGGGCTGCTTCTTTGAATCTGTGCTGGTTATTCAGCCTTTGTCACACTCCTTGGAAGACTGTCCTCTAGCATACGATTGAAAAAAATCTTTGGCTTGCCCCACTGGGACCAATCTGTTATATAGGGATGGCTAGGATTAGCTTACAAGCCATTTGAATTAAGACATTCATTTTGTAAGCTGTTTAAACTATTTGCAAGTGGTCCTTTACTCCAGGAGAAAAAAATCTGAGAAATGAGATCCAAGTTATCTAAATATTTTGAAGGCATCTCCACCACAGAGACTTTAGCCAATTTTATGTCTAAAAACTGTAGTTCTTCCTCGTGTGCATTTCTAATTAAGTGGACCAAACTGACTAAAAGTAATTTAGAATACCAGTGGCCACTACTGGGAACTTTTGTAATCCTCAAACATAATTTCCTTAAAACCAAATTGGACTACATCATTTAAAAATTTCCAGGACTGTATGGAATGGTTAAGCTTACTTAATGGGTAAGCAAGCTTACTTACTTCAATGGGTGTGTAATTCAGTGGGTAAGTAAGTGTTTACTTACTTACTTCAGTGGGTACAATGCTTACTTCAGTAGGTATTTTGAGGCTTTCCAATTTTATCAGGAGTCAAAAATTGCCTGTGTGCAAAATATATTTTTAAGATTAACTGAGGCAAATGAACAATTTTAAAAAGATAAAATGGTCCCCAAAGCCTCAGGTTTCTCTTGACTTCTTTATCTCGGGCTTTGCCTCTGGAGTTATCTTCCTCTTTTCTTCCTATGCCACCTGCTCCTCCTCTACATCCTCAGTTCCCCCATACTAATTACCTCACCAGATTTTCTGTTTCCTCTGAACTCTTTCCTCTCCCTTTTCTTCCAAACTTGTCAGAACCTTTCCCTTTAAGCCTTCTGAGGATCCAGAGGCTAAACGTGGGGTGGGAGGTGGGAGGGGGCTTCGGCATTGGGAGATTGTGTTCACCTGTGGCTGATTCATGTCAATGTATGGCAAAACAAATACAGTATTGTAATTAAAAAAAAATAAATTTAATAAAAAAAAACCGCAGGACTAAAGCTGAACTTTGAGTCACAGATATTTTCCCAAAGTAACTGAAGATCTCCACAAATTTGCTGATAAATTTAATATAATCAATCAAACCTATCACCTGGTTTGTCTGACTAATATCAGCTAGTCTGTATGCTTGTCAGCAAAGGCCAGGCATAGCATTGGATGAAAACCACCAATTGGAAAAGTCCTGAAAAGTCTCTAGAATTATAACTGGGAGACTAGCTTGCTGAATTATTATACTATTAAGCATTAGTAGTTGATAGATGACTTTATTGAGAAATTCTTTGAGCTTTTCAGTAGTCTGTTGATTAGAACAAAATACAAGTTTGCACACAGAAATATGTTGAGCGTGTTCATGATTTTTATAATTGATTTCAGATTGTTTCTAAAGAAAATTCTGGTCTTCCTTCAGATGTTGATTCCAACTGATAGCTTTTAATTCTATATTTATTAATGAACTGACCTGGGATCTTTCCCTTCTAGTAAAAGGACCAGGATGGAATGGCAAACAATGTCCACTCCAGATTTAGTTAACCTGGCAAAGCAGCTCTCTGTTCCTCTAGATGTGTGTGTGTGTGTGTGTGTGTGTGTGTGTGTGTGTGTGTGTGTGTTAGTCTCTCAATCATATCCAACTCTTTGTGACCCCATGGACTACAGCCCAAACAGGCTCCTCAGTCCATCAGGATTTTCCAGGCAAGAATACTGGAATAGGTTGCCATGCCCTCCTCCAGGGGATCTTCCCAACCCAGGAATCCAACTGGGGTCTTCTGCATCACAGGCAGATTCTTTACCATCTGAGCCAGCAGGGAAGCCCTTGTTCTCTAGATGAGTCATCTCTAAAGAAGACCACCGAAGTTCTTCTTCACCTCTAACAAATGAAGGCTCTGCTGGTAAAGAATTTACCTGAAATGTGGAAGACCTGGATTTGACTCCTGGGTTGGGAAGATCCCCTGGAGAAGGGAAAGCTACCCACTCCAGGATTCTGGCCTGGAGAATTACATGGATTGTATAGTCCATGGGGTTGCAAAGAGTCAGACGTGACTGAGTGACTTTCACTTCAAACAAAATCGAAACCCTCTTGCAAAGACCCAGAACACTGGAAAAGAGATTGTTGCAAAGTGCTCTGGGTGCCTTTCCTATGTCTTCCTAATTCTCTTTGAAAGGACTTTAAGGAACTACGGATTCTTTCCAGTCCTCCCTCTTAATTGACTTAGTGAAGCATTTCTTCAGTTCTGAGGTGACTCTCCTCCAGTCCTAATTAACGTTGGAGCTACATCCTAAGTGCTCAATCACAGTACTGTAAAGCAGCTCTTCCACAGAGTACTAAAATATTTCAAATACTAGGAAATCTCTTACCAACCTCAAGAAGTTTGTCTCTGAACTTAAAATTTCTTTTTATTTAGTCTCTTTAAAAGATGCCCACTCTTTTTCCTTAGCTCCTCCACCCCTTTCCATTCACTAGGCTGCTACTTCTTAGTATTATGCTGGAATTTCTTTCTCCCAGAAGGGAGAAATAATTCTAGAAATTGACAGTAGTCATCAAAGCAACCCATCAGGTGAATTACATGACCCTCTGATGTCTTTTATTTATTCCTTCTCTAACTGTACTAGAGCAGATTCTGGAAACACAGATCATTCGTCCCTACTGAATCAGCTACCACCTTCCTTATGGGCAAAATCTCCAACTGAAGTTGGCAAAATTCACAGTATACCACCCATCAAAATTCAAATAGACTCCTCAAAACTTCTTTCCAGAATTAATAAATACCCTGTAGGAAAGAAGTCCTTCAAGGCATAAAGCCCACAACAGAAGGATACAAATTTCATTATCCCTTGTGCTAAATTTTTAACACTCCATAGAAGTTTCTCTATGACCTCTAAACAAAAAACACTCTTATTCCTCAGTTTCAGTTCAGTTCAGTCACTCAGTTGTGTCTCTTTGCGACCCCATGAATCACAGCACGTCAGGCCTCCCTGTGCATCACCAACCCTGTTTTTACTAGGCCTTATATGTTATGAACATCCATTGCCAGCAGAAGTAAATTCTTTATTGTAATTGATTTCACAGCACATTCTTTTTCTTATTTATTTTTAATTGTAGGATAATTACAGTAATTATGTTGGTTTCTGACACACATCATTATGAATAAGCCATTGGTATACATATGTCCCCTCTATCTTGAACCTCTCTCCCACTTCCCACCTCATCCCACCCCCTCTAGGTTGTCACAGAGCCCAGGTCTGAGTTCCCTGAATCATACAGCAAATTTCCATTGGCTATCTATTTTACATATGGTAGTGTATATGTTTCCATGCTAATTTTCCATTCATTCCACCCCTCTCCTCCGCCTTCTATCTCCATTATTGCCCTGCAAATAGGTTCAACAGTACCATTTTTCTAGATTCCATATATATGCATTAGCATACATTTATTTTTCTCTTTCTGGCTTACTTCACTCTGTATGATATGCTCTAGGATCATCCACCTCATTAGCACTGACTCAAATGTGTTCCTTTCTATGGCTGAGTAATATTCCATTGTATGTGTGTACATCATTGTATGGACCACCACAGCTTCTTTATCCATTCGACTGTTGATGGACATCTAGGTTGTTTCCATGTCCTCTACTGTAAACAGTGCTGCAGTGGACACTGGGGTATATGTGTCTTTTTCAGTTATAGTTTTCTCAGGGTAGGGGGAAGGTTGGGTCATATGGTAGTGTTATTCCTAGTTTTTTAAGTACTCTCCATACTGTCTTCCATAATGGCTGTATCAATTTACATTCACACCAGCAAGAAGGCTCCCTTTTCTCCACACCCTTTCCAGTATTTATTGTTTTTAGATATTTTGATGATGGCCATTTTGACCAGGGTGAGGTGATATCTCACTGTAAGTTTGATTTGCATTTTTCTGATGATGAGCAATATTAAGCATCTTTTTACATGTGTATTAGCCATCCTATGTCTTCTTTGGAGAAATGTCTGTTTAGGTCTTGTGCCCACTTTTTGATTTTTTTTTTTCTGATATTGAATTGCATGAGCTGCTTATATATTTTGGAAATTAATCCTTTGTCAGCTGTTTCATTTGCTGTTATTTTCTCCCATTCTGAGGGTTGTCTTTTCACTTTGTTTATACTTTCCTTTTCTGTGCAAAAGCTTTTAAATTTAATTAGGTCCTATTTGTTTATTTTTTTGTTTTTATTTCCATTATTCTAGGAGGTGGGTCATAGGAGATCTTGCTGTGATTTATGTTATGGAGTTTTCTGCCTATGTTTTCCTTTAAGAGTTTCATAGTTTCTGGTCTTACATTTAGGTCTTTAATCCATTTTCAGTTTATCTTTATGTATGGTGTTAGGAAATTTTCTGATTTCATTCTTTTACACCTAGCTCTCCAGTTTTCCCAGTGCCACTTATTGAAAAGGCTGTCTTTTCCCCATTGTATATTCTTCACCTTAAAGTTAAGGTGCCCATGTGTGGGTGGATTTATCTCTGGGATTTCTATCTTGTTCCATTAGTCATATTTCTGTTTTTGTGCCAGTACCATACTGTCTTGATGACTGTAGCTTTGTAGGATAGTCTGAGCAGACCACTTCCTAACTGCTTATAATGATCTAAAGGAAATTTCACTGAGTACCCTTAACTTCTCATGGTTCACTGATGGCTCTTATTTAAAAGGTAGCAATGGCAAATATGTGCAGGATATGCTATTATAACTCCTACTGAGGTTATTGAAGCAGCACCTTTACCTATGACTACTTTGGCCCAATAGGCACTTATATAAGCTGGTACTTAAGCCAAGGACAAAACTGGCAAAATTTATACTAATAATAGATATACTTTTGGAGTAGGTCATAATTTTGGAAGGTTATGGAAGCAATGTGGCTTCCTTACTTCCAGAAGAAATAAAATTAGAAATGGCTTATATGTTCAGGAATATTGAATACAAAAATTTACTCTCTGCCTTAGCTATTATTAAGTCAATACATTCTAAACTTGACTCTCTAGAACCTAAGAGAAATTACTTTGATGATATTCCTTCAGTGAATGCTGTCCTTAAAGGGACCAAGCACAGCCAAACCTCTGTCATGGCCCAAAGGGACATTTCCCCAAACAATAATTTAGAAAAACTGGCTAAAGAGACCCAGGAATTGGTCTCAGAAAAAGAAAAACCAGACTATAAATTCAGCAATTGTTGGTTTTATAAAGAGAAAGATTTGCTTTGGACCAAATGAGACTCTAAAATGTTCGCTCTTCATCACTGTATGTGCATTAAACCATTTGTTTACTGAGAAAATGATGGCTGTCATGAATCAATATTGAAGGAGAAATATTAACAATGCACAAAAGTGCCTACTTCACTTTCCCACTCATCCAAAGCATAGCCTAGAAAAGTCTGTTCCACCTGCTCTTAGACATTCTGAACTGTCTAATGGGCAGTTCAAGCAAATGGATTTCATCGACGTCTTTCATCTAATTGGTATACATATGTTTTAGTCATGGTTTGTATGTTTTCAACACTGGACTGAAAACTTCCCTTGTGGAGCAGTTACTGCTGCTGTGGCTAAAGTCCTTTTGGAAAATGGAAAAGATTATCCTTACTTGGAAGAACTATTGAACTCAATAATGATCCCATTCTAATGGTGAGATGCTTCCACAACTATGCTGTTTGATCTATTTTACAACAATTACACTCTGCTTACTACTCTCAATCTTCTGGTTTAGATGAATATTCTATCAACATTAAGACTCAGTTGGCAAGCTCTCCTACCATCTTGGCCCAAAGCATTGTTGTTGGTTGTTCTAAATCAGATTGATCCTCTTTGAAACTCAAAAGCTCTTACTCTTTGATGTAGTGACAGGCCATCCAGTGTACTTGGCTCCTTCTTTTTACCCACAACTGATAAAAAAATACTACAGTATTGCAAAGCCTTACTTGCTTTTTATTTAAAAAAATAACCATGACTTTGTATAGCAATCTTGACTGCACTCCCAGATCAAGACCCTAAGCATCATACTTTGCAATCTGGAGATTTTGTCTATTAGAAAAGATGCTTCTGAATGAACTCTTTCAACTTTGCTGGAGAATCCCCTATTTGGTACTACTAACCAATTTTTTTGCCACTAACTCCAGGGAAGAAATTCTTGTATTCAAATAAAACACCTAAAAAAAATGTCAAACCCTGACTTGAACTAGACATCATCTGGTGACCTGAAAGTGAAGATATCCCAGAACTGAAGCAGAGAACATCTAATGAGACAGCTCTCCCAAGGTAATACAAACTATGCCTGTTGGAAGATTTTGCCAAACTTTTGATGATGACATATGCTTTAAATGATCTCACATGTGGTTTTGATAACATATGCACTTTAGATAAAAGTTCCTGAGAGTCCTCTCTCCTTCCTGTCATTATATGAATGTGACCTTGTTGTCCAGTTGCCAAGTCATGTCTGACTCTGTAGTGTTCTAATCTGTGCACTTTTCCTCCAAAGTAAGACAATATACCCAGAAAATGTCATTCCTGACATTAACAGAAAAAAGTAGATGAACCTATAAAAACTGACTCTCAATCAGTTATGACTTCAGAGAAAGATCTTGATCAAAAGGGGAAAATGTTAAAAAAAAAAAAAATCCCTAGAAGCTTCAATTAAATAGAGTTGCAAGACCAGAAGGGGAAATTCACACACTGCACCAATAGCAGAACTTAAGATGAAAAAAAAAAAAAACACTCCTCTGCTTTCCTAGTAACAGCTCAGTCAATGAAAAGTCATTGACCCTTTGTTTACTGTAGTCCTTCCAACTTCCTTTCCCCTCTTTAAAATCCTTCTCTGTCACTTGCCATGAGGGGATTTGGTTGCAGATCCAGAATTGCAATTCTCTGCTGATCTTAAGAAAAACCCAGCTTTGCTAGAAATGTATCTGGCAGTCTATTTGTTTCGTATCAACACATAGAGAAAAGAAAAAATGGAACATGGTAAGGAAAAATCAAAATGTCATAATTAGGGGAAATTTTAAATAGGGTAATCAGAGTTGGCTTTATTGAGAAGATGCAAAGAACTCAAGCTGGTGAAGGAATTTGCCATTCCTATAACTGGGCAAGAGCATTCCAGGAGGAATGATTACTGAAGTTTTACAGTGTGATCATGAAAGGCTTCAACAATGTGACCTTTTATTCTGAGGGAAATGAGGTCTTTGGGAAGGTGTGAACACAGGAGTGACATGGTCTACCTTATGCTTTGACATTATCACTCTGACTGCTCTCTTGAGAATTGGCTTCAGTGAGACAGAAGTGGCAGCAGTTACAGAAGTTAAGAGGTAACTGCAGGAGTCCAGGAGCAAAATGATGGTAGTTCATTCCACATTATAGACGTGGATACACTCAAAGTAGAGCTACGTTATAGCTTAGCTGACATACTGTTATTTTGGTAACAAGTGTATCATATCATCTATTTAGGGTTCACTTATACCTAAGACTTGGACTGCAAGGAGATCCAACCAGTCCTTTCTGAAGGAGATCAGCCCTGGGATTTCTTTGGAAGGAATGATGCTAAAGCTGAAACTCCAGTACTTTGGCCACTTCATGCAAAGAGTTGACTCATTGGAAAAGACTCTGATGCCGGGAGGGGTTGGGGGCAGGAGGAGAAGGGGACGATGCCAGGGTGCCCGGCCGCACGACAGAGGATGAGATGGCTGGATGGCATCACTGAATGGATGGACGTGAGTCTGAGTGAACTCCGGGAGTTGGTGATGGACAGGGAGGCCTGGTGTGCTGCAATTCATGGGGTTGCAAAGAGTCGGACATGACTGAGCGACTGAACTAACTAACTAACTATACTTAAGACTAGCAGCTGAGGAAGGGATTGTAGTGTATATCCTGAAATAAGAAAGACTGTAGGACATTTCTACTGGCAATATTGTGGGTATGTCTTTTATTAAGAATAGTAAGAATGTATCTCTAATTTATCATTTTAGACTTGAAACAAAAGATTTGTCATAGGGGTCTTGAAATCAAGTTATTTTTACCACCCCCGATCTCCTCCATGAAAAGAATGAATTCTTTAAATTTATAGTAGAGTATGAACTCATCAATAAGAAATTTGCAAGATTATTTTTTCAGAGCTAAGATTTGCTTTTGTGCCTTTTCACTTGCAGATTTTGTTGCCTGAATGTGCTAAGTCACAACCCTAAGCCAATAGCTCGCCAGGCTCCCCGTGTCCATGGGATTTTCCAGGCAAGAAAACTAGAGTGGATTACTATGTTCTCCTCCAAGGGATGGACCCAGCCCAGGGATAGAACCCACATCTTTTACGTCTCCTGCATTGGCAGGTGGGTTCTTTACCACTTTGCTGAGGATATTTTTATTGGTTTTAGTACACCTTTATTGGTAATAATATAGATATTTACCTTAAAACAACTTTGCAATGGGAAGTCATAATTTCTAAGCCCTATGTCTTCCAACTAAATGATTCTGAACCTAACTTTACCCTTTGGAATATATATATATACTATACACATATGTATAGTATTTAATAACATTAAATAAGCAATATAGTTTATGTATATGTATAATATATAAATTATATTAACTATGTACCATATTTTATATTTTAACATAAAATAAACATTACAGTACTTTTGTGAATTCCACAAATAACCTAATTGATAAGCATTATACACATTTTTCTTCAAGCGTTTTAAGAATCATAAGATTTTTGAAGTGCTTTAATTTATTATCTTCAAAATTTTCACTATAAAAAGAAATCAAACTATTAAAAAAAAAAACTTTGCTATTTAAAGAGGTCATTTGTTTGCATCTCAAACAGACTAACCTCCTTAGTTGTGGATCTTACATAGTTTCTTAGGGAAAGATGTCGGCAGTCACTGAATTTGTTTACAGGGTTTTACCGATTAGACTAGAGCTATTTAGGTTGGCAGATCCTTTGACTCTGAGCATTAGTATTCCATAATCATGTGAATCCCAATTCGCTTGCCCTTACTCGCCCTAATTCAATTCATCTTCAAACCTTGTTCCACTTAATCATAAAGTTCAGAGCCACAGCTGTCCTTGTGGCTTGCTATATAACTGTAAGCTTCTTAAAGCTATATAGCTTCTAAAGCTATATAACCTTTCCAGCTTCTCATTAGACATTAAATCTTAATTTTACTTTGTCATCTCAACAACCAGCTCAATAGTTGTTAATATTTTGTACTGTTTGGGGAAATAGATACATGACAAACAGATCTCTCCAATTTCTTTGGCTGATTGCAGTTTGTTTTCATGCTGTTCACCAATGTTGCCAGCCAAACCTATGGTAGTGTTACACGTCCTTAGAATTTAGGTATGAACACACAAGGAATAATTTTATGTGTCAACTTGTTGGCCACAGTAGCCAAATATTTGGCCAGACACTATTTTTCTAGGTGTTTCTGTGAAAGAATGTTTCAGATGAGATTAACATTTAAATTAGCAGACAATGAAGAGGGTAGATAACCCTCCATAATATGGTGTGTGTGTTAGTTGCACAGTCATGTCTGACTTTTTGAGACCCCATGGATTGGGGCCTGCCAGACTCCTCCATCCATGGGATTTTCCATGCAAGAATACTAGAGTGAGTTGTCATTTCCTTCTCTAGGGGATCTTCTCAACCCAGTTTCCAGGTATGTCAGAGGTAATGAATCTGCTTGCCAATGCAGGAGATGTAAAAGATGTGGATTTGATCCCTGGGTTGGGAAGATCTCCTGGAGTAGGAAATGGCAATCCACTCCAGTATTCTGTCGGGAAAATTCCATGGAAAGAGGAGCCTGGCAGGCTATAGTCAATGGGGTCATAAAAAGTCAAAACAACTGAGCATGCATGCACTTTGGGCCTCAAGTTGTAATAATAGCTCTTACCTGGGTCTCTAGCCTAGCAGCCTGCTTTATTGATTGTGACCTTGCAAGCCTCCAGCATTATGTGAGCCAATTTTTTAAAATAAAGACACACACACATTCTACTGGTTCTATTCTGGGGGAACCCTGACTAATATAGGCCAACAAGACTTTTTAGACAATGAAATGTAAAAAGAAATAACACGTGTCTGTTTCAAGCATAATATTTAAGATTCCATGCATGATTTGCCATATTCACATTTTCCTGCCTCAGAAAATGTGAAAGCAGAGAAATGGCGCCGTTAGAGCAAACCATGATGAACTAAGAGCTTGTACAATAATTAAACTTTCATTTTTGTAAGTCTCTATGATTTGGAGACTGTTACCATGACACCACCTATATTTTCATGATAGCTACAAAAATCTCTAAATTTACACTTCAGGGTCAGAACTTTCTTCTCCTTCTAGATTTTACTATTTCACACAAGTCTATTTCTAGCTTTGGGACTTCAAGAATTTAAGTTGGGTTCATGCAGATATCTGAACCACTAGTCCAGCTGACTCTAAAGAAAAGTTCTCTTCAGGAGTAAGGAACCAACCAATCCAGGCTATGCAAATGATAATTTATCCTCCCTTCCCAGGCTTATAAAACTATCTGACAACTCTGCACCTGCAGAGCCTGATCATGGACTTCTTTCTTAGTATATCCTAATCATAAGCTTCTGATACTTGACAACCTGGGGACTGTATAGAAATGTTACAATTACAGTGATCAAAATATATCTACTGTCATTTCAAATCAATGTCTTTGTAACCCTAAGGAAAAATTAAAATAATCCTCTTTTTGTTTCCAGTAACAGGGTATCAGTTTTCTATTGCTGTATAACCAATTACCTCAGACTTAGAGGCTTAGGACAACATAAATTTCTGATCTTACAGGGAGCTGTGGTATTCCAGGCCATGGTAGGGGCTGTCCCACCTGGCAATACTGCTTCTCAAAGTCACAGGCTCATGACAGAAGAAGCAGACGTCACAGTGGGGCTGATGATCTTCCTGGGAGAGGCTGGTGAGCATGGTGTGGAGGGGTCAACCTCTTCTCCCGCCTCAGTGACACTGGGTTTAGGCCTGGCCATGACAGCACCCACCCCGCAACTTTGGTTGCCATTGTCCTGATCCTCCCAGGGTCAGGATTCTGACATGTTTTAGCTGTGTCTTCTGCTGAGGCTCTCACAAGGCTAAACTGAACATGCTGGCCATCTACGTCCTTACCTGGAGGCTCTAGGGAAAGACAGACTGCCAAGCTCCTTCAGTTTGTTGGCAGAATAAATTTGCCTGAATTTGCTCTATTGGAGTTCATGTTGTCAAATCTTAGAAGCCACTCCCAGGTCCTTGCCAAGAACCTTTTCATACTTGCATCCCTCTGCAGTCTGTTATGAAGGATTCTTAAGGAGTTAAAGGTAACCACAAAAAGACTATCCTATCATCTTTTACCATATAGCATAATTTAGTCAAGAGACTATTATCCCATTATGTACACAAGTTCCATCTACACTCAAGGTCTGGAAATTATACAAGATGTGGACACAAGGGAATAATTATTTTGGTCATCTTAGAGACACAAGGTCACAGTTATACAGAACAGAGAGGGGAAGTTGGGGTAACAGATCAGGTGACATTCCTAATTGAACAATTATGAGCCCTTTCACCACATGAATGCATAAGACCTTGATGCAGAGACCTCCATGGATATTGAGGTATATTCCTTTTGGATACCCTTCCCACTGTTTCTTGTTTCTTATGTTCAGAAACTCTCTTGCAGCCTTTTCCTTTTTCAAATCCCTTCGTTGTGATAGCAGTACCAGCTCAAGTCTTTCTATTTAGAAAAATTGTATAATTACAAGATGGGTGGAGATGTACATTTATGGCATGTGCGAGAGTAGGCTTAGGGTTTCATTGTGAAAGGATTTTTGTTTTGTTTTTCCATGAAGATTGAGAAAATGTCACATATTCATAGAAGAAGTGAATCAGTTGATGAATATCTCAGGGAAGAAGTCAGGAAATTGACAAGATCATATTTGTATATAAGAATGATTTCTTTGGGACCCGTGAAGAAGGGCCTGGGATGGGACAGTATGTGTAGGAAGGGATGGAGTGGGTAGAAGATAACTATTATAGACTACTGCAACCAGCTAGGGGTTGTCAAACATTTTCTATAAAAAGCCAGATAGTAAATTTTTCAGGTTTTGTGGTCCAGACAGGATCTTTGCCAGAGTGATTCAAGTCTGCTGTTGTAGCGTGAAAGCATCCATAAATCGTATGTGAACAGATGGGTGTGGCTCTGTTTCAACACAACTATATTTACAAAACCAGGCAGCAGGCTGAATTTAGATCACTGGTTGTGGTTTGCTGACACATGGAATAGACAATTGGGCTTCCCTGGTGGCTCAGCTGGTAAAGAATCCACCTACAATGCAGGAGATCCCAGTTCAATTCCTGGGTCAGGAAGATCCGCTGGAGAAGGAATAGGTTACCCACTCCAGTATTCTTGGGCTTCCCTGGTGGCTCAGCTGGTAACAAATTCACCTGCAGTGTGAGAGACCTGGGACTGATTCCTAGGTTGGGAAGATACCCTGGAGAAAGGAAAGGCTACCCACTCCAGTATTCTGGCCTGGAGAATGCTGTGGACAGAGGAACCTGGTGGGTTACAGTCCATAGGGTCGCAAAGAACTGGACATGACTGAAGCAATTTCCAACCAGTCCATTCTAAAGGAGATCAGTCCTGGGTGTTCATTGGAAGGAATGATGCTAAAGCTGAAACTCCAATACACTGGCCACCTCATGTGAAGACTTGACTCGTTGGAAAAGACCCTGATGCTGGGAGGGGTTGGGGGCAGGAAGAGAAGGGGGCGACAGAGGATGAGATGGCTGTATGGCATCACTGACTCAATGGACATGAGTTTGAGTAAACTCCGGGAGTTGGTGATGGACAGGGAAGCCTGGCCTGCTGCGATTAAAGGGGTCGCAAAGATTTGGACACGACTGAGAGACTGAACTGAACTGAACTGAAGCGATTTAGTGCTCACATATACACTCATGATGTATGTTAAGTGTGAGTATGGCAAAGAATAATGATGTGAAATAATGAGAAACTATTATGACATGGATAACAGGAGAGTAACTTGAGGTTAGTTTTGTCATATGCTTTCACCCTCTGAGTCATATTTACAAAGTAACCACAGGCTTAATAATCATTTCTTCTCTAAGCTTATAGTTAGTTATATATAAAACATCCAACCAGTGGCTCTATAATCAACATCCGCTCTAATAAAAATGCCCTTAAAATTGTTAGTATCAGAGAGTAAAAGGATGCTGTTCATTTATATTGTGGTATCTTTATTCTTCTTGTGTCTCCTGGATGAATCTTCAAATCAATGCGTTTTACATGAGATATATGTTCAAACTCAGGAGACTTTATATATTTTATCAATATTTTATTAACGACAAGGTGCAGGAATCTATGAGCTAATGCAGGGCGTGGGAAGAATCAATACAAATCTGTAAAAACCTCACCATTACAGGGTTGTATGTTACCAAGAGAACTGTCCTTCTGTACAAGCCAAATAGGTCAGAACTTATGTGCTGATATTTTTAGGGTATAGAGATGCTCAGAAAACAACAACAACAACAACAACCACCACCTCACCCAGTGATAACCCATGACTGCAATATTTTCAATAGATGGTCCCAACCTGCCACCCAGAATTGGAATTAGGTGTATCTAATTCCATACCCTACAGTGGCGTGGGAAGGAGGGCCTGTGGAAGCAGAGGGGGAAAGACATCTCCAAGGGGAGAAACTGACTACAGCACTACAAAGATGCAATATGCTGATCTGCTTGTCACTTGCGATTCATCTCCAGCATCTATTCTGTTTTCCTCCATCCCGGAAGAACTCCAATGTATTATAGAATCTATATGTCCCCTATATGACTCAGAGAGCTGGCTTTGTCTAATTCTAGTCACAGATTCTAATCCATCTGCATGATGATACATTTCCCTGGTGATAAGACTCATATGAGATCTTTATTACATATATTGATTACCAGATTCTTCCATTTAATTTCCACTCTGTAGGTCTTACCTGGGCCTCCCTGGTGGCTCAGTGGTAAAGAATCCACCTGCCAATACAAGAGATATGGGTTCAATCCCTGAGTCAGAAAGATTCCCTGGAGAAGGAATTGGCAACTCCAGTATTCTTAACCTGGGAAATCCCATAGACAGAGGAGCCTGGTTGGCTCCACGGGATCACAAGAGTCAGACATGACTTAGCAACTAAGCAACAATAAGTCTCAGTTGGTGGGGGCGGAGTGGGGGAGTCTCAGAAATCTGTTTTTTCTGAACATTGCAATTATCTTCTGCCTTTAGAGAAGTTGTAATAAATGTTGATATAGGCCTATTGGTGCAAAACCCAGTGCAAAAACTGGCTGGAGATTCAAATTGGTCCAAGTTGACTGATAGGAAGGTTGTTAGTTTTAATGTTTTTGAGAGGCTATTTTTTTCTGCTGTTTTATCCTGAACAAAGAGACATGTTGCCCCAGTTGCTGGTGACAGCCGTCTCACAAAAGTGAGGGTAATTAGCCATAGGATGAAAGCAGTGTGTATTTGTTAGAGCACAAAAGGAAAATGAACCAGAGATCTTAACAACAAAATGAGCCATCAATCAACTAATCCAGAAGGCTGCCCTGCCTCTGGACTTTTGTTATGTGACAGTCAATATCCTTATTTTTTAAGTTGTATTTTCTGATCCTTGCAGGTAAAGGCTTTTAAGTTGATACACCTAACTGTGATTCTATTCAGTTATATGTTCTTGCCATTAGAAAAAGGAGAATCTGGGAGTAGTGTTTCTCATTTTACAGCTGCTGCTGCTAAGTCGCTTCAGTCATGTCTGACTCTGTGTGATGCCATAGATGGCAGCCCACTAGGCTCCTCTATCCCTGGGATTCTCCAGGCAAGAATGCTGGAGTGGGTTGCCATTTCCTTCTCCAATGCATGAAGATGAAAAGTGAAAGTGAAGTCACTCAGTCGTGTCCAACTCTTAGCGACCCCATGGACTGCAGCCTACCAGGCTCCTCTGTCCATGGGATTTTCCAGGCAAGAGTAGTGGAGTGGGTTGCCATTTTACTGCTATTACCATGTAAAACAATAATAAACTATTAGTTCTTATCATCTCTCTCTGGTAATAAGTTTAAAACCTAGGGAAGAATGATGAATTTTTTTTTACAATTATGCAATGAACATCACTTCAAGATCAATTTCTACAATTTCTGTGTATTTGGTATTAATGACTATGAAAAAATAACTTACTAGTTAATAAATACATGAACATGTATTTGAAAATAAATTAAGGAAACAAAATTGGTTAAATGCTAAAGTAGCAAACATTTCTATAGTTTCAAAGATGAAATTTAATTTTCCCTTGAAATAGTGAAATGAAAACTTTTATACAAATATTCACATGTGTGTGAAATGCTCATTTTAGTTGTGAGATAGGCTTTGGGTTCGATTCCTGGGTTGGGAAAATCTCTCAGAGAAGGGAAAGGCTGCCCATTCCAGTATTCTTGCCTGAAGAATTCCGTGGACTGTAGAGTCCATGGCATTGCAAAGAGTCAGATACGACTCAGTAACTTTCACTTTCAGGCTTCCAGGGCACAGCCTCTGTTTGTTGGCTCTGGATAAGGCAGGTGTCTCATTTCCTACAAGCATTTGCATTTGGTGATTGCATTCTATAAGTGGACAGAATTTGTGGTGTCCTTCCCATCAAAAGCCTTTTATGTCCAATAAGTTACACATGAGACTGATAAGTTTCCTTGCATGCACAAAAGGACTGGATCTCTGATCTCAGTCTCCTAAATTTTATATATTAATATAAAAATTCATCTGTTGGGTGGGTATACAGAAGGACAATGGGATTTCTATGTAGGAATAAGAGGTTGGCGCCTGTGCGAAGGTTGAGAGACAGAGCTTAAGGATTGGAAAGGACTCATGCTTCACAACTCCACAGAAAGCTGAGACCAGGATCCACTTCAGTCAGTCTGACTTCACGGAGGGTGGCCCAAGGGCAGGGCGGATGTGTGCACATGCTCCTGCGTGAATGCCTGTGCTTTCGTTGGTATACAGGACTGTGTACCTCGGCTAAAGGACCCTCCTTGTCTGATCACAGCACAGGGAAAGGAAGCATTCTTCCTCACTTTGAAAGGGACTGCAGAGCTGTTCCCAGCAGTTAGCTGCTGTTGATCAGGTTCCCATGTAATTGTCACTGAGGATACTGGAGCTCAGCTTTAAAGGATACCTACATTTCTGTTCTCCCAAGGAGCACTGAGGGTAATTTGGAATGATTGATGGCTATGAATTCTCAGAAATAGCTGAAAATGGAAATGTTAGAAAATACTGGAATTTTGGCAATCAAGCAGAGGATGGGGACAACATGGGATTGTGAAGGACTAATATAAATATGATCTTATTGGTAGTAAACTGATGGAACCTGAGGAACACTAATTATGATTGCAGCACAGGATGGTGGTATGTAATATTAACTACCCTGCATAGGCCTTCCTTTGACATTTCAGCTTTCAATGTTATTACACCTCAGACCTTATGATGCCCTGGGATCAAGTGCAAGGAAGCTAAGACTGGCAGGTAACCCAAAGTAGCAGAACTAGTATTCCCTCTCTGATCCCTGAACTAGAGAGGGGGAAGTGCTAAAACAAAACTGTTAAAAGCAGCTGTGAGCAGGCATTCTAACACACCTCCTTCCCCAGTCTCATAAACAGTGTTGGGATAAAGGGGAGCATGAAATAATTCCCCATGCAGTTTGGGGGTTTCAATGTATTTTTAACATTTTTGTTGGTGGCTTTTGCGTGCACAAACAAAATTATCCAGAGACTTCTTCTTTTCTTTCAATTATTACTTGTGTCATTGATATTTCAGGTTAAATCTAGCTCTTCCTTATACTTTGAAGTCCAAATTAAAAATCTTATAATTTTATTTATTCATATGCTTATTACTGTAACAAAATTTAACATCACTTTTAAGGGAGATTTTACAACCTAATTAAATTCTCTTGAGTACTTTAAACTACATTTACAAATTTAATATATTAAGTGCTTTTTGTAACAAGCAATCCTTCCTAAATACCAAAGCATATCTTGCAAATCTAATGGATGAAGCATATACATAGCTTAGTACTTATAACAAATAAAAAATCTCTTAAATATTCAAACACTGTTTTTATGCTTGACCAGATACTATTTCACTTTCAACCTAAAACTTAAATCAGTAACTCAATTATGTACTTAAATTGGAAGCATAAGGGTGGTTTTAGGTTTTCTAATATTCTAAATTCTCTTAAAGATTAAAACAATTAAAACAATAAATATACAATGGCTACTCCCAAATCTAGCACAAAATATTGTTATAATTTTTATGACCATTTCTAGTTTTAGTTCCCAGTAAAAGAAGCATCAGCATCATGTAGAAACTTGTTGTTTAGTCTCTGAGTTGTGTCCGACTCTTTTGCAACACCCATGGACTATAGCCTGCCAGACTGCTCTGTTCATGGGATTTTCCAGGCAAGAATATTGGAGTGAGTTGCCCTTTCCTTCTCCAGGGGATCTTTCTGACTCACGGATCAAACCCATGTCTTCTGCCTGTCAGGTGAATTCTTTACCCCTGAACCCCCTGGGAAGCCCAGGAACTTGTTAGAAATCCAAATTCTCAGCCTCTACTCTAGACCTTGGAGAAGGCAATGGCACCCCACTCCAGTACTCTTGCCTGGAAAATCCTATGGATAGAGGGGCCTGGTGGGCTACAGTCCATGGAGTCGCTAATAGTCAGACACAACTGAGCAACTTCACTTTCACTTTTCAGTTTCATGAATTGAAAAAGGAAATGGCAACCCGCTGCAGTGTTCTTACCTTGAGAATCCCAGGGAAAGGGGAGCCTAGTGGGCTACTGTCTATGGGGTCGCACAGAGTCGGACATGACTGAAGCAACTTAGCAGCAGCAGCAGCAGCAGCACTCTAAACCTGGGTTTCCCAGGTGGCTGAGACTAAAAGAATCCACCTGCAATAAAAGAGACCAGGGTTCAACCCCTAGTTCAGGAAGAACCCCGGGAGAAAGAAATAGCAACCCATTCCACTATTCTTGCCTGGAAAATCCCAGGGACAGAGGAGCCTGATGGGCTACAATCCAGGGGTTACAAAAGACTTGACTTAGCGACTAAACAACAACTCCAGACTTCCTGAATCTGAAACTCAGTCACGAGGTCCAACAATTTGTGTTTTAATTCTAAAGTCTGCACACTAAAGCCTGACAGCTGCTATATTTAATTTGAAAGCTCCTCAAGGGTAATGCATCCACCATAAAAATAATTAAACTATCCTAAACATTTGGAGCTACCTTCTCAGATAAATGTGGGGTTAAATTAGCTGGTGGAAGCTACATTTTAATGAGAGAATTTTGAGGGGCCAGACAGGAAGTTTATCATGGATGAGTTTTCTAATGACAATGGGTTACACACTGGAGCTTTATGTAAACTAGGCCAGTATCCTCATAGTTACTGCATAGTCCTCACCTGTTGTACTCAAATCATGCATTAATTGGCTATCATATCTGACTTAAGGTTGCAGCTCCTATCTTTCTACCACTTTATTAGATTCAAATAATTTTTGTCTTGCTTAGTCCTCTGGATTCTTTTCATGTATACTCTTAACTGGTAGGACTACAAGAGGTAGTCCTGTTAGGTAGTCCTTATAGGTATCTGAGTGATATTGACTTTTATTTTTAAGTGCTATCCACTTTGATTCTGCCTAACTCTAAAGTTTTTGTGTCTCTGGACTCAGCATTAAAATCTTGCTAGTAACAGAAAGTTTCAAGAGGAAGGAGGTGATTTAGTGTTGCTCTCATCGACAGTTTTGTAAAGAGGGCTCTGTAGAGGTACCTCAAGCCAAAAGCATGGAAGGAGAAGTGGAGCTGGTGTCATGTTTTCCAAAGGCCTTATTTATAGTAAAATAATAATTGAACTGAACTGAAAATAATAATAATAATATGGATGTGGGAATTTCCTGGTTGGCCAGTAGTTTAGGATTTAATTCTTTCAGTGCTGGGGACCAAGTAAGATTCTTAAGCTCCTGAAACCTTTGTGGCATGGCCAAGAAAAACTGTCAATGTTATCCTTCAGAATTGTGCAACAAAGAAGCTCGGTGTCTGAACAAGAGTGGGGAGGAGACCCTAAATTTCCCCTGGCTTCCTCTGTATCTCCAGCAGATGATATGATTAGCTAAGAGTACCCACAGGCCTGCCAGGAAAAGCATCACCAGGACAGTTGACCATGTTACAGAGGTGGAGGGCTAGACTATGCACTGTTTTGTTAGGAAGAGAATGTGGCTCATCTCAGAAGGAATTCCGGTGCAGGGAACCTATGTCTGGTTGTCATTATCAGGAGGGGTGGTATGGCAGACACTGAATGACACCTGTACAAAAGAGCTAATAAGATGAGGTACATCTAGAAAGAAAAATGATCAGCATATGACCAAGCTAGAACAATACAATAATAAAAGAAGGTAGAACAGTAGAATAAGATAAAATATGCAAAAACCATGAAGAAATGAGGAAGACTGGAAGAAAGGAATGATGAAGACTGGAAGAAAGGAATGATGAAGGGAAGGAAGTAAGGCAGGAAAGAAGGAAAAAAATAGAGTGGTTAGGCCTTTAACCCTCCAGCTTCAGTAAACACTTCCTTATTTGACAATCAAAAGGTTCCTGGTTCACTGGCTTGTTTCTACCATGTATTCTAAAGAGAATCCATCTAACTGTGCTATCAGTTCAGTTCACTTCAGTTACTCATTTGTGTCTGATTTTTGCAACCCCATGGACCTCACCATGCCAGCCTTCCCTGTCCATCACCAACTCCCGGAGTTTGCTCAAACTCATGCCCATCGAGTCAGTGATGCCATCCAATCATCTCAAAATCTGTTGTCTCCTTCTCCTCCTGCCCTCAACCTTTCCCAGTATCAGAGTCTTTTCCAGTGAGCTGGTTCTTCACATCAGGTGACCAAAGTATTGGAGCTTCAGCTTCAGAACCAGTCCTTCCAATGCATATTCAGGGTTGATGTCCTTTAGGACTGACTGGTTTGATCTCCTTGCTGTCCAAGGGACTCTCAAGAGTCTTCTCCAACACCACAGTTCAAAAGCATCAATTCTTCAGCACTCAGCCTTCTTCACAGTCCAACTCTCACATCCATACATGACCACAGGAAAAACCACAGCCTTGACTAGATAGACCTTAGTCAGCAAAGTAATGTCTCTGCTTTTGAATATGCTATCTGGGTTGCTCATAACTTTTCTTCCAAGGAGTAAGTGTCTTTTAATTTCATGGCTGCAGTCACCATCTGCAGTGATTTTGGAGCCCAAAAATATAAAGTCTGATACTATTTCCACTGTTCCCCCTCTATTTCCCATGAAGTGATGGGACCAGATGCCATGATCTTCGTTTTCCGAAAGTTAGCTTTAAGCCAACTTTTTCACTCTCCTCTTTCACTTTCATCAAGAGGCCCTTTAGCTCCTCTTCACTTTCTGCCATAAGGGTGGTGTCATCTGCATATCTGAAGTTATTGATATTTCTCCTGGCAATCTTGATTCCAGCTTGTGTTTCTTCCAGCCCAGCATTTCTCATGATGTACTCTGCATAGAAGTTAAATAAGCAGGGTGACAATATACAGCCTTGACGTACTCCTTTTCCTATTTGGAATCAGTCTGTTGACCCACGTCCAGTTCTAACTGTTGCTTCCCGACCTGAATACAGATTTCTCAAGAGTCAGGTCAGGTGGTCTGGTATTCCCATCTCTTTCAGAATTTTCCACAGTTTATTGTGATCCACACAGTCAAAGGCTTTGGCATAGTCAATAAAGCAGAAGTAGATGTTTTTCTGGAACTCTCTTGCTTTTTCAATGATCCAGCAGATGTTGGCAATTTGATCTCTGGTTCCTCTGCCTTTTCTAAAACCAGCTTGAACATCAGGGAGTTCACGGTTCACGTATTGCTGAAGCCTGGCTTGGAGAATTTTGAGCATTACTTTACTAGTGTGTGAGATGAGTGCAAGTGTGCGGTAGTTCGAGCCTTCTTTGGCATTGCCTTTCTTTGGAATTGGAATGAAAATTGACCTTTTTAGGAATCTAGAATGTCAGGTCCATGAATCAAGACAAATTGGAAGTGGTCAAACAAGAGATGGCAAAAGTGAATGTCAACATTCTAGGAATCAGCACACTAAAATGGACTGGAATGGGTGGATTTAACTCAGATGACCATTATATCTACTACTACAGGCAGGAATCCCTCAGAAGAAATGGAGCAGGAATCATGGTCAAGAAAAGAGTCCGAAATGCAGTACTTGGATGCAATCTCAAAAACGACAGAATGATCTCTGTTCATCTCCAAGGCAAATCATTCAATATCACGGTAATCCAAGTCTATGCCCCCACTAGTAATGCTGAAGAAGCTGAAGTTGAACGGTTCTATGAAGACTTACAAGACCTTTTAGAACTAACACCCCAAAAAATGTCCTTTTCATTATAGGGGACTGGAATGCAAAAGTAGGAAGTCAAGAAACACCTGGAGTAACAGGCAAATTTGACCTTGAAGTACAGAATGAAACAGGGCAAAGACTAATAGAGTTTTGCCAAGAAAATGCACTGGTCATAGCAAACACCCTCTTCCAACAACATGAGAGAAGACTCTACACATGGATATTACAGGATGTTCAACACCAAAATCAGATTGATTATATTCTATGCAGCCAAGATGGAGAAGCTATATACAGTCAGCAAAAACAAGACCAGGAGCTGACTGTGGCTCAGATCATGAACTCCTTATTGCCAAATTCAGACTTAAATTGAAGAAAGTGGGGAAAATCACTAGATCATTCAGGTATGACCTAAATCAAATCCCTTATGATTATAGAGTAGAAGTGAGAAATAGATTTAAGGGCCTAATCTGATAGACAGAGTGCCTGATGACCTGTGGGATGAGGTTCATGACATTGTACAGGAGACAGGGATCAAGACCATCCCCATGGAAAAGAAATGCAAAAAAGCAAAATAGCTGTCTGGAGCTGCCTTACAAACAGCTGTGAAAAGAAGAGAGAGGCGAAAAGCAAAGGAGAAAAGGAAAGATATAAGCTTCTGAATGCAGAGTTCCAAAGAATAGCAAGAAGAGATAAGAAAGCCTTCTTCAGTGACCAATGCCAAGAAATAGAGGAAAAGAACAGAATGGGAAAGACTAGAGATCTCTTCAAGAAAATTAGAGATAGCAAGGGAACATTTCATGCAAAGATGGGATCAATAAAGGACAGAAATGGTCTGGACTTAACAGAAGCAGAAGATATTAAAAAGAGGTGGCAAGAATACATAGAAGAACTGTACAAAAAGATCTTCATGACCCGGATAATCATGATGGTGTGATCACTCATCTAGAGCCAGATATCCTGGACTGTGAAGTCAAGTGGGCCTTAGAAAGCATCACTACGAACAAAGCTAGTGGAGGTGATGGAATTCCAGTGGAGCTATTTCAAATCCTGAAAGATGATGTCATGAAAGTGTTGCACTCAATATGCCAGCAGATTTGGAAAAGTCAGCAGTGGCCACAGGACTAGAAAAGGTCAGTTTTCATTCCAATCCCAAAGAAAGGCAATGCCAAAGAATGCTCAAACTACCACACAATTGCACTCATCTCACACACTAGTAAAGTAATGCTCAAAATTCTCCAAGCCAGGCTTCAGCAATATGTGAACCGTGAACTCCTTGATGTTCAAGCTGGTTTTAGAAAAGGCAGAGGAACCAGAGATCAAATTGTCAACATCCGCTGGATCATTGAAAAAGCAAGAGAGTTCCAGAAAAACATCTACTTCTGGTTTATTGACTCTGTCAAAGCCTTTGACCGTGTAGATCACAATAAACTGTGGAAAATTCTGAAAGAGATGGGCATACCAGACCACCTGACCTGACTCTTGAGAAATCTGTATGCAGGTCAGGAAGCAACAGTTAGAACTGGACATGGGTCAACAGACTGGTTCCAAATAGGAAAAGGAGTGCATCAAGGCTATATATTGTCACCGTGCTCATTTAACTTCTATGCAGAGTACATCATGAGAAACGCTGGGCTGGAAGAAACACAAGTTGGGATCAAGACTGCCAGGAGAAATATCAGTAACCTCAGATATGCAGATGATACCACCCTTATGGCCGAAAGTGAAGAGGAGCTAAAAGCCTCTTGATGAAAGTGAAAGAGGAGAGTTAAAAAGTTGGCTTAAAGCTCAACATTCAGAAAACGAAGATCATGGCATCTGGTCCCATCACTTCATGGGAAATAGATAGGGAAACAGTGGAAATAGTATCAGACTTTATATTTTTGGGCTCCAAAACCACTGCAGATGGTGACTGCAGCCATGAAATTAAAAGACACTTACTTCTTGGATGAAAAGTTATGAGCAACCCAGATGGCATATTCAAAAGCAGAGACATTACTTTGCTGACTAAGGTCCATCTAGTCAAGGCTATGGTTTTTCCTGTGGTCATGTATGGATGTGAGAGTTGGATTGTGAAGACTGGGTGCTGAAAAATTGATGCTTTTGAACTGTGGTGTTGGAGAAGACTCTTGAAAGTCCCTTGGACTGCAAAGAGATCCAACCAGTCCATTCTGAAGGAGATCAACCCTGGGATTTCTTTGGAAGGAATGATGCTAAAGCTGAAACTTCAGTACTTTGGCCACCTCATGAGAAGAGTTGACTCATTGGAAAAGACTCTGATGCTGGGAGGGATTGGGGGCAGGAGGAGAAGGGGACAACAGAGGATGAGATGGCTGGATGGCATCACGGACTCGATTGACGTGAGTCTGAGTGAGCTTCAGAATTTGGTGGTGGACAGGGAGGCCTGGCGTGCTGCGATTCGTGGAGTCGCAAAGAGTCAGACACAACTGAGCTACTGAACTGAACTGAATTGCATATGTCTGCTTGTAGGTGGATTTTTCCCCCAGTAAACAGTCAGCCCTCCATTTCCTTGAGATATGCCTCTGTGGATTCAGAGGGCTGACTATGAGACCTGAACCTCTTTGGCAAGTCTTGAAACCAGTCTCCTTTGGATGCTGAGAGACAATTGCAATCTCAATTAAAATTCCAGATAGTTTAAATAAAACATGATTAAGAAATGGAGAAAAAGACATGCTAAAAATCTTGTATTGATAGTTTTAGCACTAAGATATTTTAAATTCTAGAATTTGATTAAAGATATTTAAATGCATATATATTTAAGTGAAAGGGTAATACATTCAGGGATTAATGGGATTAATACAGTAAATTCATTCATTCATTCAATAAACGTTAGCTGAATACTTGTCCCTGCCAAGGATTTTGTTCAGTACAGAGGATACAATAGGGATGTATGGCCTTTCCCATAGAAGCCTGGAATACATTTCAATGAATGAGAGATTTGACCTGAAATCTCAGGATGCTGAGTGGGGTACCTAACTCAGTCTTGGTGAGGGGGTGGGAGGGGCAACTCATTTCTTGATGAAATGAAATCCAATATGAGATTAGGAAAAGTTATCCAGGAAAGAAAGAAATGTAAGCCTGAGGGTGTGACAATGAGAAAGTTTTTGGTGCTTTTAAATAACTGGAACATTTTCAGTTCCAGCTGGAATATGGAGTTCAGTGGGATGAAAATGCATGAGATGAAGCTGGAAAGGAAATAGGCTGGATCATGTCAGTCTTTTAATAATAGCTATTGAAACATTTTAAGCAGAGGGGAGATTGACACAATAGACTTGCATATCAGTGAGTTAACTTCTGGTTAAACATAATACAAATATATTCTTTTGAGCCTCTAAAACCAATACAATTTTGCTGTAAATAACTTATTTAAAGTACCTTGAGTTTGCAATTTTGGGTACAATTCTTAGCTCCGTCGCTTACTAGCTGTGTGATCTCAAATGTGTTACTTAACTTCTTTAAACCTCAATTTTTGTCTTATGAAAGAAAATACTGATATCTTCTTTGCAGCTTTTAAATCAAGAGCTGCAAATGAGAATTTAATATGAAAGCATTAAGCACAGTGCTGGCTGTATGCGGGATCTTTTGTTCCAAGAAGCAGAAGCCCAATCTTAACTAGATGAAGTCAAAGGGAGGGAATTGTGAGAGCGTCTTGGAGAGTCTCCCAGAAGCCAAGGGTGAGAATGAGCTCACCTTTCCTAAAAACAAAAGATCTAGCATTTGTCGTCTACAGTTGCCTTTGTTCTCATTCCCTAGGATCTGACATCTAATTGTACCCACCAAAAACTTGGGGTTGATGTTTCTTCTGTGCAAGAGTAACAGTTTTACTTGCAATTTATTAATTTCATTTCTAACTTTCTTGGATGAAATTCTCTTTTGCTCATCTTTTTAAAATTCATTTTTATTGGAACAGAGTTGCTTTACAATGTTGTGTTAGTTTCTATTGTACAGTAAAGTGAATTAGCTATATGTTTGCATATATCCCCTCTTTTTGGATTTCCTTCCCAAAAAGGAAGATCACCACAGAGCACTGAGTGAGTTCCCTGTACTACATAGGGAACTATAGAGTAGGTTCCCACTGGTTATCTATTTTATACACAATAGTATATATATATCAATCCCAATCTCCCAGTTCATCCTACTAGCCCTCTTTCCCTCTTGGTATCCATACATTTATTCTCTATGCATGTGTCCCTGTTTCTGCTTTGCAAATAAGAACAACTATGCCACTTTGTTTTTTGGTTTTACATTTATCTGTTGACATAATATCTTTTCCTCTTTCTAACTTACTTTACTCTGTATGGCAGTCTCTATATCCATCCACATTTCTGCAAATTACATGTTTTCTTTCCTTTTTATGGCCAAGTGATATTCCATTGTATATATCTTATTTGCTCATCGTGGTCTCATGTATGTACCCAACAGACTGTGGCAGTGAATGAGTTCATGTACTAATATGAGTGTGCAGATGGGGCTATCTTGCAGGAGAAGGGTAATTTTTAAAAGGATATGTAATAGTCAGAATCTCATAAATTAGGATAATTCAGAAAAGGTTTCTAAAAAAATGATTTCTGTTAACCCTTGAAAATGCAAATTTGAACTGGACAGATTCAGTTATATGCAAGAGGACCTACAGATACAGAAGGCTTACTAGACTTACAGCTTCAGTTCAGTCGCTCAGTCATTTCTGACTCCTTGGGACCCCATGGATTCCAGCACACCAGGCTTCCCTATTCATCACCAACTACCAGAGCTTGCTCAAACTCATGTCCATTGAGTCGATGATGTCATCCAACCATCTCATCCACTGTTGTCCACTTCTCCTCCTGTCTTCAATCTTTCACAGCATCAGGGTCTTTTCCAGTGAGTCAGTTCTTTGCATCTTGTGGCCAAAGTATTAGAGTTTCAGCTTCAGCATCAGTCCTTCCAATGGATATTCAGGGTTGATTTCATTTAGGATTTATTGGTTGGATCTCCTTGCAGTCCAAGGTACTCTCAAGAATCTTCTCCAACACCACAGTTCAAAAACATCAGTTCTTCAGAACTCAGTCTTCTTTAGGGTCCAATTCTCACATCCATACACGACAATTGGAAAATCCATAGCTTCAACTAGACAGATCTTTGTTGGCAAAGTAATGTCTCTGCTTTTTAGTATGCTGTTCAGGTTGATCATAGCTTTTCTTTCAAGGAACAAGTGTCTTTTAATTTAATTGCTTCAGTCACCATCTGCAGTGATTTTGGAACCCAAGAAAATAAAGTTTGTCAGAGTTTCCTTTTTCTCCTTGTCTATTTGCCATGAAGTGATGGGACTAGATGCCATGACTTATTTTTCTGAATGTTGAATTTTAAGCCAGCTTTTTCACTCTCCTCTTTTACTTCACCAAGAGGCTCTTCTTCCTTTTCATTTTCTACCATAAGTGTGGTATCATCTGCATATATGAGGTTGTTGATATTTCTCCATGCAATCTTGATTCAAGCTTGTGCTTCATCCAGCCCAGCATTTTGCATGATGAACTCTGCATATAAGTTAAGTAAACAGGGTGACAATATATAGCCTTGATATACTCCTTTCCTTATTTAGAATCAGTCCATTATTCCATGACCAGTTCTAACTATTGCTTCTTGACATACATACAGATTTCTCAAGAGGCAGGTCAGTTGATCTGGTATGTCCATCTCTCGAAGAATTTTCCACAGTTTGTTGTGATCCATACAGTCAAAGGCTTGGACATAGTCAATAAAGCAGAAGTAGATGTTTTTTTGGAACTCTCTTCCTTTTTCTATGATGCAACAGATGTTGGTAATTTGATCTCTGGTTCCTCTGCCTTTTCTAAATCCAGTTTGAACTGGATTTAGTTTGATCTGAAAGTTCTTGGCTGACATACTGTTGAAGCCTAGCTTGAAGAATTTTGAGCATTACTTTGCTAGCGTGTGAGATGAGTGCAATTGTGTGATAGTCTGAACAGTCTATGGCATTGCCTTTCTTTGGGATTGGAATGAAAACTGACCTTTTCCAGTCCTGTGGCCACTGATGAGTTTTTCAAATTTGCTGGCATAGTGAGTGCAGCACTTTAACAGGATCATCTTTTATGAACAGTTCTGCTGAAATTTCATCACCTCCACTAGTTTTGTTCATAGAGATATTTCCTAAGGCCCATTTGATACACTCCAGGATGTCATGGTTATCTAGGTCATTTATATCTTTTTAAAATAGTTCTTCTGTGTATTGTTGCCACCTCTTATTAATATCTTCTGCTTCTGTTAGGTCCATACTGTTTCTGTCCTTTATTGTGCCCATCTTTGCATGAAATGTTCAACTGATATCTCCAATTTTCTTGAAGAGATCTCTAGTCTTTCACATTCTATTGTTTTCCTCTATTTCTTTGCATTGATCAATTAGGAAGGCTTTCTTGTCTCTCCTTTCTATTCTTTGGAAATCTTCATTCAGATAGGTATATCTTTCCTTTTGTCCTTTGACTTTCACATCTTTTCTTTTTTCAGCTACTTGTAATGCCTCCTCAGACAACCAGTTTGTCTTTTTACATTTCTTTTTCTTGGGGATGGTTTTGATCACTGCCTCCTGGACAATGTCTGGAACCTCTATCCATAGTTCTTCAGGCACTCTGTCTATCAGATCTAATCCCTAATGGGTCCATTGTAGGGTTTATGGCAAACTCCTTCCAGTGCCCCTATCTCTGTGGTGAGCCCGTGCTGACCCACACCTCCAACACTAGCAGGTAGTTTTGGTTCAGTCTCCTGTGGGGTCACTGCCCTCTGGGTCTTGTTGCCTGTACAATTTTGTGTGTGTCCTCCAAGACTGAAGACTAAGTCTGTTTCCCTAGTCCTCTGGAAGTCCTATAATCAAATCCCCCTGGCCCTCAAGGCCAGATTCACTAGGGGTTCCCAGTCCTTTGGTTGGAATCTCAGGCTGAGAAGCTTGATTTGGGGTTCAGAACCTTCACAACAGTGCAAGGACTTTGATATTATTGTTCTCCAGTCTGTGGCTCACCCACTTGGTGGGTATGGGATTTGACTTTTTCCTGATTGCTTCCCCTCTTACTGTCTCACTGTGGCTTCCTCTTTGATTTTGGACATGGGGTATCTTTTTTTGTTGGGTTCCAGTGTCCTCCTGTCTATGGTTGTTCAAAAGTTAATTGAAATTTTGGAACTCTTGGAGGAGGTGATGAGCACATGTCCTTCTACTGTGCCATCTTGAACCAAGCCCTTTTAATGGATAAAAATAATAGGCATCTAAGTTAAGAATGCTAACAGAGTAGAAAGATTTTCTTTAAATGATCTTTACATCAGCCAAAAAATAAAAGGTGAAGTCATGATAAGAACCACTAACTGAATTACATCCAAGTAATTCAGAAAGAAAAATCTTTTCGTTCTAATGATCCTTAGTTGGATTTGTATATAAACAAATGGAATTAGACATGCAACAATACTGGAATGAGATTTTAAGATTATGAAGCAAAAGATCAAATTTAGTAGTCTATTTATTCACTAGCTTTTACAGCTTGAAAAATACTCTTTTTTCCCTACTCTACCCTGAGGGTCCTTCTTAACTCTAAAAATAAATTCCCACCTTCAACATTTAAAGTTTATAAACTTTGAAAGATTAAAATGTATGGCATTTTCCTCAGACCAACTGTTGATCTTTACAAATCAAACTGTATTTTAAAATATTTTAGGCCAACCAGGTTGCAGAGCCCTGGTAAGGAGAAGGCAGTGTTTCCCTTGGGAAGAAGGAGAGAGTTTTAAAGACATGGCCAATTATAATTGCTTTACTGCCCTAAGTAGCAGGCATTCCAGACTTTTCTAGAAAGCACTGACATAATATTATTTATGGTTTTGATTTCTTAATATGTAAATGTGACTTTTCTATAAAATTAACAACTTACTAATTAAAAAAGAAAAACTTTAAAAAACAAGACATTGGAAAGGATATTGGCTTTTTATTATCTTCCAAGTGTTAGAAAATTCACACATAATCTTGCTCATTTCAGATGAACCGTCCAAAGCCACTGCCAAAATTGTGTGATTCCATCATTAAAAGGATGCCAATTAGTTGAGTTACAATATCTCACTGTTGGGGAGGCTGACTAGTTCACAACCTTTGATAAGTAGTTTTTCAAGTGTGAATTGGAATTACCAAAGAGAGCAATGGGCTGACGTACTTTATGCAACCTGACTCTATATTAAAGGTAAAACAATTTCATGAAAATTCTGATTACTTACAGACTATTATGTTAAACCTTAATCAGTTCCATTTTGGTTTGCATAAAAATAGGGTTACATGATCAGTTTATCATATTAATAAATTATAATGCATCTATAAAATTAAAACAATGAGTTTTAAAATTTTGAACAATATATGATATGAAAAAATGTTCACAAAATGAAATTGAATCACAAAATTGAGAAGTAAAATAATATTTAGAGTCAGATCCTACCTTTACTAAAATATAGTTTAAAATTTATTATAAACTAAATCTATAAAAATAGAAACTGTTTATGCTGGTGAGAGTAGGAAAAACTTCTCTTCATATATGTATCTATACATTGTAATTTTCTTTACAATGAAGTAATAGAAAGTATTTTTATAATCAGGAAAGAATTAACTAAATGTTGTTTACAAAGCAAAAAGAAAACAAAAAGTTCTGCAATAGCAATACATGCAGCCCATTTAAAAATGTTTAATCATTCTAGGTAATTGTTAAAAGAACATTTGCTATAAATAAACAAGCCTAGCAACAATTCTATTGGAATTTAGGGCTTCTATTAGAAAAATATATTAATGTTGCTTATAACCAAAGACAACAGTACAAAAGCAGCTCCCTGGTTTTGTGACTTGTGATTCATAACCAATCATTTTCTTATTCAACATTAAAATTACTCCTAAAATTACTATTGTATTAAGGATAAGAAAATGTATTCTGTTCTCTTTGAAAAATGCAAAGACCACAGTAATGTGACTGCTTCTGTTTTGTGAAAGCAGTCCACAGTATCTTGGTCTGCAGCAGACATCCTGGAATATAGCCAACATAAGAATATTGATAAAGAATAAGTACTGAGCAAAATAATTTAATTATTACTTGTTGGTTTCTATCAAAATTACATGAATCTTTATTTCAAGGTCATAAAGACATCATTTCATTAAAGCTGGCAAATAACTAGTTACACATTTTCCCATAGAATACTTAGATTTTGCCTTGTATATTGCATGAATTTATTATTGTTATTATTATTCTGGCTTGTTTTTTGTTTGCTTTTTTAAAATTTGTTTTTATTGTGTATATGTTTTGTTTTATATATTAACTTTTATCTTTTATCTATCAAAGTCATGGCAAATGTTTTCCTATACTGCTGACTGCTATTTCATTCTGCTTTAACCTTTTTAAAAATATAGAGTTGTATCTGTGGGTTATATCCACAAATTTCTTTGTGATTCCTACTGATTTTAATAGCTGGTTCAAGAAATATCTCTCATATACTGTATGCCAGGTACTCCTCTATGTGCTATGGATGCAGCGGAATCCAAACAACAAAAATCCCTGGCTTTATGGAGCTCACCCTCGTAGAGGGAGACAGACAATAAACAAGTAAGGCAGATCCAAATTTTGTAGCACCTGCTGCTGCTGCTGCTAAGTCGCTTCAGTCGTGTCCGACTCTGTGTGACTCCATAGACTGCAGCCCACCAGCCTCCCCCGTCCCTGGGATTCTCCAGGCAAGAACACTGGAGTGGGTTGCCATTTCCTTTTCCAGTGTATGAAAGTGAAAAGTGAATGAAGTCACTCAATCATGTCCGACCCTCAGCGTCCCCATGGACTGCATCCTTCCAGGCTCCTCCGTCCGTGGGATTTTCCAGGCAGGAGTACTGGAGTGGGGGTGCCATTGTCTTCTCCTGAAGTTTATGTAATTTGGAAGCTGCCTTTAAGAGGAAGAATACAAAGCAAGATACCAGGCCTTGGAAGGAACCTATGCAAATGAAGATCATTAGCATGAGCTCTACAGAGATGAATAAACTGGGGAGGAGTTTAGGAAGTACTCAGGCAGATGGGGAGATCCAAGTTTCCCCTGGAAAAGTCAGAGAAGGCCTCCTTGAGAAAGACTGTTAAACAAAGACCCCACTGGAAGGGAGGGAGCATACCAAGATGTGTCTGGGAGAGAGCATGTCAGGAGAATAGAGAAGTACAGAATCCCCACAGGAAGAGTGTACCCATGGTGTTTAAGGAATGGAGAGAGGTTTGGTGGGGCAGAAACAAAGACAGCCAAGGAGAAAGGAAGAGAAGAGGAGTCACAGAGGTAACAAAAGACGGGCTGTGGGAGAGGATAGCAGATGATATAGGGTCTTGCAGGCCTCCATAAGCTTTCTTGACTTCTTTTCTCTGAGTGAGGAGAAGTCACTAGAAGTGTAATGATTAGATGATTGGTTTCACTCTCATTGCTAATTTAAGAATAAATTGAGGGAGAAAGGAGACAAAAAGGGAGATGGAAATCGAGACTATTACAGCAATCCTGCCAGAGGTCATGGTGGCTTGTGCTAGCTACTAGTGGAGGTGAAGAAATGTCATTTTTGTTTCAGAATGTGTCTTGAAGATAGAACTAACAAGATTTTCTGGAATATTGGCTATAAGTTGTAGAAAAAGGCAAACATCAAAAGAACTACAGGTTTTGTCCTAAATAAGCAAATATGAAATTTTAAATTAATAATGTGATGAACTGTTTCAGAGAATATGTTTTTGGGTACAAGATAAATGAGAAAGTCCATGTGAGGTAGGTATATTGAGTTTGAGATGCCCTTTGGAAATACAAGTGAAAATTGTCAAATATGCACTTGGAATTCAATAGAGAAGTTCAGACTGATGATGTACATTTGAACACCATCAGCATATATTTGGAGTTTGTAAATCATATGATTATGAACTATATGAGCTACTAAATTTATCAACCATATGATATATGTAGTATATGAGCTACTATATCACTTAACCTAAGAAATAAGAATAGACAAAACAGAAAAAAGATGTGAGGATTGAGCCCTTGGAGCATGCCAATGTTTAGTTTAGACAGATGTAAAACAATTAGCGAGGAAAATGTTGTAGGCAGAATAATGGCCTACCAAAGATATCTTGGTAGAGTGCGTGGTTAGTGTGCACAAGGTTGAGGGTTCAATTCCCAGCACTTCCAGGGCTTTAATCTCAGCCATAAACTAAGACTCACAGCTTACTGCTGCCAAGTGACTTAGCAGGCTAAGTCAAAGATTTCATTTTTCTTCCCTGGTGGCTCATATGGTAAAGAATCTTCCTGCAGTGCAGGAGACCTGGGTTCAATCCCTGGATTGGGAGGATCCCTTGGAGAAAAGAATGGCAACCCACTCCAGTATTCTTGCCTGGAAAATTCCATGGACAGAGGACCCTGTCAGGCTACATAAACCTAAACACACACACATTAACATACTGGTAAAAATTGAATAAGGTTAATGGTTTGTATCATTGTCAGTTTCCTGACTGTGATACTGTATTATAGCTATGTTAGATATTACCACTGGAAGAAACTGAGTGAAAGGTATATCTTATAATTTCACATCAGTCTATGATGATCTCAAAGTAAAGGTTAACAAATGCCTTAAAAGGTTAAAAACATTTTTTTGAAGTTGAAGAAATGGTACAAGTAAATCCAAAGTAATTTGACTAAATTTTCAAGTTAAATGACAAGAATTCTGATAGTAGATCAAGAAATAATCCATCTGGCTGTGTTTCATTTATAACAGATCTACTTAAAATGTAAAGACACAAAAATGTGAATGCAAAGGAATAGAAAATTATATTTGTGATAAATACTAAATAAAGAAAGTTGATGTCATTCTAATAACATCAAACAAAGTAAACTTTACAACCAAAAGCAATTTTAAGGAAAAAGAAGATTGTAGCAAAGTAGCAAGAGGAACAAATTCACAATACATACTCAATGGTGTTGCTACAAACACATGAAACAAAAATTGACTGATTTACAGAAAATAAAAATCTAATCAACAATCATCATAGTAGATTTCAACATACGTTTTTGTGTAACATTCAGATCTATTATATACATTACTTAGCCAACAAAGGTCCATCTAGTCAAGGCTATGGTTTTTCCAATGGTCATGTATGGATGTGAGAGTTGGACTATAAAGAAAGCTGAGCACCAAAGAATTGATGCTTTTGAACTGTGGTGTTGGAGAAGACACTTGAGAGTCCCTTGGACTGCAAGGCGATCCAACCAGTCCATCCTAAAGGAGATCAGTCCTGGATGTTTATTAGAAGGACTGATGTTGAATCTGAAACTCCAATACTTTGGCCACCTGATGCAAAGAGCTGAGTCATTTGAAAAGACCCTGATTCTGGGAAAGACTGAGGGCAGGAGGAGAAGGGGATGACAGAGGATGATATGGTTGGATGGCATCACTGACTCAATGGACATGGATTTGGGTGGACTCTGGGTGTTGGTGATAGACAGGGAAGTCTGGCGTGCTGTGGATCATGGGGTCGCAAAGAGTGGGACACAACTGAGTGACTGAACTGAACTGACATATTTATATGCATATTACATATATGCATAATTATGCAGATGTTATGGACTTCCAGGTGGTGCTAGTGGTAAAGCACCTGCCTGCCAATGCACAAGATGTAAGAACCACGGGTTCGATCCCTGAGTCAGGAAGATCCCCTGGAGGAGGGCATGGCAACCCACCTGCCTGGAGAATCCTATGGACAGGGGAATCTGGAGAGCTACAGTCCATAGAGTAGCAGACTTGGATACAACTGAAGCAACTAAACATGCAGCCACATACTATATATGTATATTAGGTATACAGAAGAAGTATAAAAAAGATGTAAGGTTGACGTTAACAGAAACCAGTACCCAAGAATTAAAGTGTAAATTTCTTCAAATATATATGAAACCATTAACAAATGACAAAATATTTAGACATAAAATAAAGAACACAGTTCATGCATGTGCCTATAAAAACAGAAAAGTAGCAAGAAATTCCCATATATTTGAGGATCTAAAATATGTATAATTAACTCCAGACTTTTAATAATTCATGGAACACTTTAAGAAAAAATGATTATAACAATTAGAAAATACTTAGACCTGTATGATAATTCAACATCATAAATCAAAATATGCAAGATTTAGCTGAAACCACAAATAGAAAGTTGAACCTTAATTTCACATATTAGAAAAGAAAAAATACTAGAAATAAATCGATATAACTTTCAATTTAAACATATAGAAAAATAATAATGATATCATTCAAAAGTAAAGAGAAGGGGAAAAGTAAGTATAAGAACAGAAATTTTGAAAATAGAAAATAAAGAAGCAACAGAGAGGCAAAGGATACCCAAAGTTGCTTTCTTTAGAGAAACTAAACTAATGCTAATAGACAAATCTTTGGCAGAGTTAGCAAGATAAAGAGAGAAACTATAATGAAAATTAGACCACAGTTACAAAAGAAGTTTGCCAATAATCTTGACAATGTAAGTTACTTAGAAAAATAAAATCCACAGAATAGATTCAAGAAGAAATACAAAATTTGTTTAATCCTATTAAAATAAATTAATTTGAATCAGCAGTCAACAATTTAACCACTGGGAGAAGCAGCAACAACAAAAACTGTGATAACAAAATGAAAACAAATTACAAAACAAACAAAGCAATATTATCCTATAATATATTTGCAGGATTATTTTGAAAGAGGAGACAGACAGAACAGGCTCCATCTTGAAAGCAGGACTCCATCTTGGGCTGGACTGTGGACTTTGAGCTATATGCCCAGTATCTATGGAAACAACATATCAACTGGAAAACCAGGCCCCCAGAAGGAAGAGCCCAGGGCTCATACCTAGACTCCCCATCGCCTAAAATAATACCCTAATTATCTGAGTAACCCAATAGAATTATACATTCTATTATGTTTATTGAAGCATGACCACAGGCCTATTTATAATTGTCCACTGTTAACTACCTAGGCCTAAGGCATATGAATCATGGGTTAACTTTGATTGTATCTTTCTTTCCCTTTGTTCAGACTAGTTTCAGGGAATTTGGGCAAGTGAGTTTGGGCGTGTACACTTTAGGTATATAGTTTAGTTCAGTTCAGTCACTTAGTCGTGTCTGACTCTTTGCGACCCCATGAATCACAGCATGCCAGGCCTCCCTGTCCATCACCAACTCCCAGAGTTCACTCAGACTTCTGTCCATCGAGTCAGTGATGCCATCTAGCCATCTCATCCTCTGTTGTCCCCTTCTCCTCCTGCCCCCAATCCCTCCCAGCATCAGAGTCTTTTCCAATGAGTCAACTCTTCGCATGAGGTGGCCAAAGTACTGGAGTTTCAGCTTTAGCATCATTTCTTCCAAAGAAATCCAGGGCTGATCTCCTTCAGAATGGACTGGTTGGAGCTCCTTGCAGTCCAAGGGACTCTCAAGAGTCTTCTCCAACACCACAGTTCAAAAGCATCAATTCTTCAGTGCTCAGCCTTCACAGTCCAACTCTCACATCCATACGTGACTACTGAAAAACCATAGCCAATCCTAATTAAAATATTAACAAAACAAAGAAATATTAATATATGTATATATAAATTAGGACACAGGATAATTTTTTTCTAAAGAATGTTGGTAAAACAATATTAAAACATTTATTAGTATGATTTATCACAATAATAGATTAAAAGTTTTAAAACATATGATTATCCCAACAATTGAAGGAAAATCACTGGATAAGGTCAGGGCCCATTTGTGATAAAAACATTTAAAAACTAGAAATAGAGATCCTAATTTACTGTGTTTAAAAGTTAGCCAGCAAGCATTACCTACATGAAATAAGAAACTTGATAATAAAATTAAAACAATGTCTTTAAAGTCAGGAACAAGACTTCAGGCCTTCTATTATACATCTGTAGTGGAGTGTCTGCTAAATCAATGAGGTATGCAAAATAAATAAATTCATAAGGACTAGAAAGAAAGAAGACTGTCATCATTTGTAGATATTATGATTATGCAAATGAAAGTTCAAGGAAGCTACAGAGAATGATCAATATTTTTAAAAATTAAAGAAATTATTGTATAAAACCTACAAACATTTTTAAAAGATAATTTGAAAGTACATCAATCACCACAATTTAAAAGAAGAATATATAAAACACTGTGGCTTAAACATTCTGGTTCTATAGAATCACTGAGAGCTGCATGTGAAAATCATACTTTGGGTTTCAATGAATGTGGGCACCATTTTGATTTGGTGCCCATTGCTACATTAATTCAGGAAAGAATAATTGCAATGTGCAGGAAATCCCTAACGGTGGGCTTCCCTGGTGGCTCAGCTGGTAAAGAATCTGCCTGCAATGCAGGAGGCCTGTGTGATCCCCAGGTTGGGAAGATCCACTGGAGAATGGAAAGGCTATCCACTTTAGTATTCTGGCCTGGAGAATTCCATGGACTGTATAGTCCATCGGGTTGCAAAGAGTTGGATATGACTGAGCGACTTTCACTTCACTTATGATTCTCATAGAAATAAATGGTAAAATCTTGGCTTGTGAAATCTTCTTTTCCATTTGCTTACTGGCCACACCAAAGGAGAAACATTGATCTGAGATCACATATTAAGTCTATGGGAAAATGAAACAGAGTACACATATGGCTCTTGCATGGAAGTTTTCACAATGCTACTCGTGTATAGAGTGACATTATAGCTATACCTGAAAATAAGGACAGTTTATTTAGCCTAACAAATAGTGCCCTAAGCCATGGTCTAAAACTTTGTCATTTAAGATGTTAAAAAGCATGGTGAGTAATTATGATCAATACTTATCACATTACCTTCTATTTGAGTTTAGTAATACAAGATTGGCTTTTTCCTCTTCTGAGTCATTTTATTTTACTACCTCATCTTCCCTCAGAAGTAATTATTCTAATCAGTTATGGTACTGAAAACAAACAAAAAGCCCTCTGAGCTCATCTTGATGCCTTACATTTCCTTAGATGTCACCAATTTTGTTTATTAGGTAACATAAGGTCGAATTCTAAGTTGAATTTATGTTTGAATATTAATAGCAAGAGTAAAAATAAAATATGAATAATGACTTGACCATTACATTTTGTCTTTAAAATTGAAAGCTCTATACACACAGCCATCTCACATTAGCTCTATCTAGGCTATCTTTGTTGCCATTAATCAGCACAGAAGATTTAGGGGTTTTAGATCATTGTTTTTTAAATTAATACTTGCTCAGTTTCATAGCCTCCATTGTCTTGAAAACATATAAAGATGAAATATTTAAAGTGTAAGACCACAGGACACTGCATTTCAATCAAGCACAGAGTACTGATACTATGAATATAGACTCAGATTTTGTGTTTTTAACATGGGATTCTTCACTAATGGCTCTCCCTGATCCTAGACCTATTTGTGTAAGAAATAGTGCTACACATTAAAACTAATATTGTAAGTCCTGGTTCTTCTTTACAGTCCTAAGAAGGTGAAGGGTGAAGTAATAAAAACATCCTAAGTAGAAATCATTTTATTTACACCATGTTCACATATTCACGTAGATTTAATCTATACTGCAATCTTCAAAGTTATGCTCATTACTAGACTTCTTGTAAACCCAATTCTGGTGTCAATTTTTCTTTCCATCTTGGATGCTTTTACCTGCTTTGTTAACACACACACTTTGAGGTAAGTCTAGTCATCTTGAAAGTGAAAGTCAGCCAGTCATGTCTGACATTTGTGACCCCACGGACTGTAGCCTGCCAGACTCCTCTTAGAGTGGGTTGACATTCCTTTCTCCAGGAGATTTTCCAACCCAGGGATTGAACACCGGTCTCTCACATTGCAGGCAGATTCTTTACCATCCAAGCCAACGGGAAAGCCATGTCATCTTAAGATATAGCTCTGTGTAAAGTTGGATGGTTTAGAACAATTATTCCTCCTGTTGTCTGACTGAGTCAACTCAGAATGTTTAAGTATATTAATAGTATCCTACACTGTGAAGGTATTTTTCTGTTTTAAGATAGTAAAAGTTAGCTAAGAAGACAAGATCAAGGAAAGATGAAGGAGAAAGGAAATTAACAGGTAACAGGTAAAGTTAGAGGTTATCCTTGAGGAAAAATGAGTTCTCTATTCAGAGCAAGGAGAGAAGGAGAAGAAGATGGGCAAATGTTTGGGATATTTGAAACTTAAAAAATGATTTCAGCCTTTATATTGACTGAAACATATAAAATTGCAGATATTAAACTTTTTTTCACTTAGAAAACAGCAAATACATATGGCTTAACCTATTCTTATTTTGTTTTTCTCCACAGTTTTCATCATCAACTTAAATATTATATACTTGCTTATTGCCTCTCCCAGCTAGAAAATAATTTTACCAAAACAGGGATCTTTTCTAATTTGTTATTAATTGAAAAATACGTGCACATAAAACAATGACTGGCACTTAAAGGACAATAAATATTTGTAGAATAAATGACCCCCAGAAGACTTTTTCTCTCTTTCTCTTTTTTGTTTGTTTCATTCTTGTTTTCTAACTAAAGAGGGATTTGAAATTATATATATATTTTAAAAGATGTGCATTCATTGCAGAATCAAAAATGATCAAAGGATTATTTCCTCCAAAGAAACTCACTGAAACTAGGCAGCATGTATATGCAGTGAACAAGATGTCAGTATTTTTTGGATGATCTAAAGAAACATTTCATTATTAAATACTTTTATAAAATTCCAATGGTGGGCAAAAATTGAATTAGAGATGAAAAATATGAAAAGGAATTATGTAGTGTAGGGAATGGGCAAAAGCAGGTAAACTTTTCTAGTAGAGCAGGAGGTTATAAAAATGGTAGTCTGGGTAATCCATTGACAATTGAACCTAATTAAAAAAATAACTGGTTCATCATTGGTAAAAGATTATGACAAGGCTGTATATTGTCACCCAGCTGCTACTGCTGCTGCTAAGTTGCATCAGTCGTGTCTGACTCTGTGAGACCCCATAGATGGCAACCCATCAGGCTCCCCCTCCCTGGGATTCTTCAGGCAAGAACACTGGAGTGGACTGCTATTTCCTTCTCCAATGCATGAAAGTGAAAAGTGAAAGAAGTCAATGCTACTTCTAATAGCAGAAAGTGAAGAGAATCTAAAGAGCCTCTTGATGAGGATGAAAGAGGAGTGTGAAAAAACTGGCTTAAAACTCAACATTCAGAAAACTAAGACCATGGCATCTAGCCCCACCACTTCATGCAAATAGAAGGGGAAAAAGTGGAAATAGTGACAGATTTTTATTTTCTTGGGCTCCAAAATCACTGCAAATAATGACCACAGCCATTAAATTAAATGACACATGCTCCTTGGAGGAAAAGCTATGACCAACTTGGACAGCATACTTAAAAGCAAAGGCATCACTTTGTCAACAAAGATCCATCTATTCAAAGGTATAGTTTTACCTGGAGTCATGTACAATTGTGAGAGCTGGGCCATAAAAAAGGCTGAGAACCAAAGAATTGATGCTTTCAAATTGCGGTGCTGGAGAAGAATATCAGGAGTTCTCTTGGACAACAAGGATATCAAACCAGTCAATCCTAAAGGAAATCAACCCCAAATATTCACTGAAAGGACTGATTCTGATGCTGAGGCTGCAGTACTTTGGCCACCTGATGTGAAGAGTCAACTCATTGGAAAACACCCAGATGCTGGGACAGATTGAAGGCAAAAGCAGAAGAGAGTGGCAGAGGATGAGAGGATTCGATAGCATCATTGACTCAGTGGATGACATGAGTTTGAGCAAACTCTGGGAGATAGTAAAGGACAGAGAGGCTGGGTGTGTTGCAGTTCATGGGGTCACAAAGAGTCGGTTAGGAAATAGTGACTGAACAACAACAACAAACATAAAATAAAAAAAGAAGCATCAGTGGGTCTGGGGAAGTTGCAAATCATGTTTCAGAAAGGAAGAATTAAGTCTGATGAGGCATGGATGGTGATCAGATTGAGTTTGTAAGCTGACTCTAAAACAAGAAAGGTAACAGGCGTCTCCTTTACTGTGAGAGAACATCGCCTGAATTTCAAGAAGCTAAGGAGATCAGCCCTGGGTTTCTTTGGAAGGAATGATGCTAAAGCTGAAACTCCAGTACTTTGGCCACGTCATGGAAAGAGTTGACTCATTGGAAAAGACTCTGATGCTGGGAGGGATTGGGGGCAGGAGGAGAAGGGGACTACCAAGGATGAGATGGCTGGAAGGCATCACTGACTGGATGGATGTGAGTCTGAGTGAGCACTGGGAGTTGGTGATGGACAGGGAGGCCTGGTGTGCTGCAGTTCATGGGGTTGCAAAGAGTCGGACACGACTGAGCAACTGAACTGAACTGAACTGAAGCTCCATGGAAGTAGGTGATATTCTTTTCCAGTCATCAAACATTTTCTTCCTTTCTTTTCCCTATAGCTACTGTGGTTTAGGTATCTTCTTTTTAGATTTTAGTAATCGTTTTCCTGCTGCACAACAGTGCCCAGATACATTATCTCATATGGTCAATAGAATAATACTGTTTAAAAAACCCACAAAAACACAGTAGTCATCAAATACTTCCTGAGTCCACTCATCACCATTTAAAAGAGTAAATGGATAAGTTGTTGCTTTTTTAAAAATATTGCAAGGAGTTAAGCCTGAAAAATATTTAATTCATTACTCTATTTTTTGTGTGGGAAAACATCAAACATATGCAAACAAAATTATGTTGGCATAAAGTGCATTTTAGGAGGTCAGAGATGTCTGTTTCTTTTGAATGTCCTGATTCTCCCAGCTTATTTGTTGGTATGTTACTTCCCTGGTGGCTCAGATGGTAAAGAATCTGCCTGCAATGCAGGAGACCCAGGTTCAATCCCTGGGTAGGGAAGATCATCTGGAATAAGAAATGCAACCAACTCCAGTATTCTTGCCTGGAGAATCTTATGGACAGAGGAGCCTGGCAGGCTACCGTGGGGTCACAAAGAGTCGCACACGACTGCACAACTAACACTTTCACTTTCACACTTTCATAACAGACATAACAAACATAAGTCCAGTGACTTACTGTGGACCCTTAGTGAATTGGAAAGCTTTTAATGTGATTGATCTTTTACAAAGACAAATATAATAACTTTATAGAAATTTTATTTAATATAGGTTTTGAGTTAATTTGACAAAAATGATAACTTTAAAAGAGAACATAGTGAATTTTATCCTAATTTAGTAGATGGTAGTTATATCATCTTGGCAATACCATTCCATAATATCACCTACCTTATCAAAACAGAGGCAGCAGCATGGAGTTAAAATCCTAGAGCAAGATTAATCTCAGTCTTCAAATATGGGGAAAAAATTAGTTTTCTTAATTTACTTGCTACTGATACTTAACTAAAGAAAATTAAAATTTTTATGCCTTCTATTTCATGGAGCAACTTCATTTAATGTGCTACCTATTTCTTTCTGAAACTCAGCAATCTTTTAACATCATAAAATATTTAATAAACTGAAGTTTAAAATTTTTCTATCTCATATTATTGCTAATATATCTTGCATTTATAAAATACATTTGCCTTCTTTATCCAAATGCTTTGATGTGTATTACCTCACTTTGCCTTCACAATTATGTATTTTTTCAAAAGGTTTTACCCATATTTCAATATAAAAAGGTAGTAATCACTAAAATCTTCACAGCAAATGTAAATTGTGTCCTCAGGAAGAGAGTGAGATAGTAATAGATACAGGAATGTATTCTGTTTACAAGGAATTTTATAGGAGTTTCTTTGCATGCATTCATACTGCAAGCGGGAACTAGAGTCACTGGAATTGTGTGAGTCATTACATTTTCACAGTATGAGAACACTTGTCTCATCCTTGAGTGACAAGTTTTGGATTGGACCCATCCAATATATAATTCTATAGAGAGCCAGCAATATAGATTATCGAAGTTTGAGAAAAAAATTATATACTTTAAATCCCAGAGCACATGACTTATAAGAAATAACTGGAGGCATGATTTTCAAAATGAGTACCCAGTTTTAATCTGAATTACTTTGTAGGGGAAAGTGAAGTTTAAATATTATAGTGAAAGCTTGCTAAACACTTATAGCTATTGCTTTAAGGAAACAGTCTTTTAGTGATAGTGTTTACGATACTGTCTGCTGTTGTAACATCATGATTAGACATTGAAATAAATAGCATTAATAACCAAATCTGTGATTCACAAGATGTTGCAGTAATTGCATTCTCTTGAGATTCTCGTGAAAACTAGGTCTTTTTCCCCTAATAAATAGATGAAAGGAGGGTAGTTTGGTAGGTAGATATCTAGATACGTAGATAGACACTATATCTAGTTTATATTTCCAGGGAGTCATAGACCACTTGAGTCTTTAAGTTTCCAGTGATCACACGTGACCTTGGCTTCATTATTATGTCAATAAACTGCTTAGAGAATTCATCTGAAGATAGTTATATTATCTTGATATGAAACCCCTGATTGATTTACTCAGCACTATTTCACAAATAAAATACACTTATTTGAATCTAAATTCTTACCAGTTACTCATATTTTTATACAGAAAAACCATTTAATTATGAAGAGGAGCAATATTTAAAAGTCTTAACATACTTCGAGCATTCTATTTTACTAGGACAGTTTTAACTGATGTTATTCACTTAAACTAGGCAAACCTAGGATTTCCTAGTTGAAGTTAATAACCTCCTTTCACCCTTTCTTGTCTTAGACCTTAGACATTATTCCAGATCTTCTCTGTTGAGTTCCCTGTTATTTTGGGTCTGAGATTTAACATGTCACAGACAAACATGAGGGATGTTGTATATCAAAATGTTTCAAGTAATAAGTGGCAGTCCTCAGACTGAGCCTGTAAATGGTGGTTATTCAGATAAGGGCACTGATTCAAATCACAACTGCACAGAAAGGTAAAAGAGATGGTAGTTGTTTTGTCCCTTGTTTCTTGAGGTATGTTTGTTCCCATTAAAGAAGACACAGTATGTGTGAGTCGTCTTCCCTTCTCTCTTGAGGCTTCTAGTCCCTCAGATCTTTGTTTCAGGTAGAGCTCTGCTAAATAGACAAGTAGCCATGTGACTACAGCAGGTTGTTCTTGAGCTTTCTGCTTCTGCCAAAGTCATGGGAAAGAGTTACTCTTCAGTTCATTTTTTTTAAAATTATTAAATTTATTTATTTTTTAAATTACAATACTGTATTTGTTTTAAAAGAGTCACCCACTTCTTTTAAACATCTAGTATATTCTACATGCAATGGCTGTGGAAAAATAACCAGTTATATGGGCATAAAACTATTGCTTTTTCAACAATTGCTGAAGACAGTTGGAAAATCAGCCAGAAGACAATCACGTTATATTGAACGACACTTGCATACTTCATTTATTTCCCCCTCAAGCACTGCAGCTGGAATAGCTGCTAGGAAGCTTTAAAAATATGCAAGAACATTTTAAACCTCCAGGAACACTCAGACTTCAAACTGCTTTTTCTTCTTGCATAACATTTTTAAATAATTAAGTATTTCTTTTGTTTCTTTTTAGTCTTCTGGTTTGGGAAATATTAAGGTAACTGGAAATGAAAGAAAAAACTCACAGAGGAACTTATTCGTGATTTTTCAATTTCCATAAAGTCAGCAATCTTGCTTTTGAGACTGCTGGAGTGGATTCTGACCAAGGTCAATAGTACACTTATGTGTCAGTGACATTTGTTAGCACTTCTGTCTAAAAGCCACAGGACAGCATTCTGCAACCCATACGAGCAACACCACAAGGGCTCCCCAGGATTCTCAGCTTCTGTTATCACCAGCAGTTTTTTGTTTTTTTTTCAGAAGCATTTTTGAGAAATGGACATAAGCTAGCATCAAATGGTTTGGAATGAATCTGTTCTGTTGGAAGAAGGGGTTTAATTAACTTTTGAGCCACACAGATTCATCTGGACCTGAGTGAGGGCTGAAAATTGATTAAACTGTGAGCACCTATTCAGAAAGTATTTGACCAGGAAATAAATTCATTTATTTAAGGTCAATGACCCTACAAGCTGATGGGTAGCTGAGACTAATGCACACTGGGTTTCCAGTTTCAACCATTGCTTGCTGGAGCTTTCCCCTCCCCCACACAGCTTGTCATCTACCTGGTCTTCTGTCACTTTTATTCTCTGGACCAACATTTTCTCACAGAAACTCCTAGCATTTTGCCTGGTCTTATGAGTGAGGAGAGGGCTTATGATTAAGGCATTGCAGTCACTGCATTCTGTTGTTTTATTTTATCCAAAGTTGTATCATAATATGCAATGATTTAAAATAAGATAGAGAATGGTCTTACCTAGATTAATTTTTTCTTCTGAAAAATATTAAATGGACAGCAAAAAGAATGTGTTTATCAGTTTTATAAAATCTCACTTGATTAAATGGTCTGCCTATTTTTCAGCAGTAACTTTAATTTTTTTTTCTTGAGTCTAAACATACACAAAACACACACATACACACATGCACACACACACAAGCATTTAGAAACTGTATATCATCTGTATATTATCTTGTAAGGCAAGGTGGGGAGTCAGGTGTTACTGCAAAAGAATAATGAGATAATTAGGGAAATTTTGTTTAAGGAATGAGTTAAAAGATTCTCTGCTTATTCTAAGAGGAAAGGAAATAGCAAAAAAAAAAAAGTCCCATTGAGTTAAGAAGAGAATTTGAAACACAGTTCAACCTTGCTACCCTCTTTTAAAAAATAATAAATTGTGATCTTACAAAGTTCTCATCTACTACATTCTTGCATAGTTTACATGAAGTGACAATGGGAAGATTTAAGGTGTTTCTGCTTCCATTTGATTTAAAGTCTAGTATAATTTAGTGGGCAGTTATGTACAATACATTTGATAATTAATTTTCCACACCAAATTAGGTCTGGCAACTCTTACATTGTATAATTTTTCTTGTAGAATAATCTAAACATTCTTTTTTTCACTTTCTATATAAATGTTTTAATTATTTCAAAATAAATATAACTTTTCCACATAATTTGTAAGCAAAATCTTCATATTTAAATAATAAATTTGTTTATCATAGAGTGAAACATATTCTTTGTAAAAATAGTTAGCAATAACTTAGAATTCAGTCAAAATTTAGGAAAACAGAGCTTTTCTTTTGTAAATTAGACAGATTAAATTGAAAAAGTCTTTGTCCTTTAACAACTTTTGCTCTAAGGGAGAAGAGTTTTAATATTTGAAAAAGCAGGAATACAGTCTTATCAGATTTTGATATTTATGCTTTCTAAACAATTTGAAACTCTCCCTAAATTAATGAAAAAAATATAACTGCTTTTCAGAATAACTTCTGCTGTCAATAGTATCTCCAATACATGACCCAAAGTGTGTCAAATTAAATGTTGTTTTACTCCCTAATTTTTATTCCAGGTATATGACTTTTGTCCCCAATCAAATTGTAAGTTTAAATCATAGACATAGCATACTTCTTTGAATTTCTTATTGCATTAACACAATGCTCAGTGGATGACAGATTCTAAATAGATGAATTTATCTGAAGATGCTGGAATAGAACTGAGAAGCAGTAAGCAGCTGGCCACACGTGTTGCTAAGCACTCATAGCTCTGACCTTCGAAACTACTGTGTCAAGTTAAGGAGACTGGAGAGATACCGAATAAGATGAAAGGTGCGGGGTACTGGCAATGATCAATTTTTATCACCTTCTTTCCTGCTGAGAGTATTAAATGATCAATGTGAAAAATATATACCACAGAGAAAAGCAGAAAGGGCTAAAAAGAATCTATAATCCCCAAACTCAAAGAAAACCACAATTAACACTAACATTATAACCTTAATATTAACACTTGCTGTTTTTTCATGTAACATTGCTCTAGTAGTACTTGCGCAGCAGTATGTTATAAATTCCCCTTATAATTACAGTTTTTATCAATTATGTAACCATCCATTATTTCTCTGGATCATGGCTTCTTTCAACATTCTCTTATTGTCAAGAATGTTAGACTATTTCAAGTTTGCAATATTATGAATAATGACTTAATGAACACTTTTATGTGTAAAGCTTTTCCAGACTTTTTATGAAAGTCAGTGTAATAACTGGAAGTTAGGTTTGTGTATTTGGATTTGGATTTTCTGTGACTTATCAGATTTAGGGTACTGATTTGGATAAAAGATGCTTTTCTACAATGTGGAAGATCAGGTGATCCCTGGGTTGGGAAGATACCCTGGAGAAGGAAATGGCAACCCACTCCAGTATTCTTGCCTGGAAAATTCCCTGGACTGAGGAGCCTGGTGGGCTACAGTTCATGGGATTGCAAAGAGTTAGTCATGACTGAGCAACTTCACTTCACTTCACAAACAGTTATAATGGATTTTCTTGCTTTTTGATCCTATTTAAGTGAGAAATAGTTGATTTTGGGGGCTTCAAAATCACTGCAGATGGTGACTGCAGCCATGAAATTAAAAGACGCTTGCTCCTGGGAAGGAGTTATGACCAACCTAAACAGCATGTTAAAAAGCAGACACATTACTTTGCCAAAAGGTCCATCTAGTCAAAGCTATGGTTTTTCCAGTAGTCATGTATGGATGTGAGAGTTGGACTATAAAGAAAGCTGAGCAAGGAAAAACTGATGCTTTTGAACTGTGGTGTTGGAGAAGACTCTTGAGAGTCCCTTGTACTGCAAGGAGATCCAACAGTCCATCCTAAAAGAAATCAGTCTTGAATATTCATTGGAAGGACTGATGCTGAAACTGAGACTCCAGTACTTTGGCTACCTGATGCAGAGCTGACTCATTTGAAAAGACCCTGATGCTGAGAAAGATTGAAGGAGGGAAGAGAAGGGAACGGCAGAGGATGAGATGGTTGGATGGCGTCACCGACTCAATACATGATTTTGAGTAAACTCCAAGAGTTGGTGATGGACAGGGAGGCCTGGCGTGCTGCAGTCCATGGGGTCACAAAGAGTTGGACACAACTGAGTGACTGAACTGAAGTGAGAAATACTGCTTTTCTATATTTATTAACAGCATCTCCAACCATATGAGTGGGTGGAGTAGGGAGATTAATAAGGAAATCTTGAAATTTATTTTTATGTGTTTTCTAGCTTATTAGAGTAGAATCTTATTTTTATTTTATTCCTGTAATAGTTTATCTTTTTCATCAGATAGGAAAATCATCTTTGTTGTCTAGAAACAAAATTTCTACAATGCTTCAGTAATCGTTAAGTTTCAGGTTTAGGGGAAAATTATTTTTAGTGATAAATTAGCCATTTTCTATAGCCAATATTTTGATCACAACTGTCAAATTTATGAATATATACTGATCTTCCATTTATAGTCATTAAGGAACACACATTTCACCAAATTATATTACATCTATTCAATACTATTATTTGTTTTTCTCCAGATTCCATTAAAACTCAGATTAAAATAATTCTGATGGCAATTTTTCAGGTTAACATCCTCATTTCTATATCTCACAACCTTTCCTGGGGTCCTTTGCCCTTTGACATCTCAGAGTTTCAGCCAGAGGCAGCATTATGGACTGAGTGTCTCCCTGAAATTCATATTCTGAAGCCCTGACCTCTAATATAAGTCAACCATGGGCTTCCCTGGTGGCTCAGTGGTAAAGAATATGCCTGCAAATGGAGACATAGGTTCTATCCCTGGGTCAGGAAGATCCCCTGGAGAAGGAAATGGCAACCCACTACAGTATTCTTGCCTGAGAAATCCCATGTGGGCTACTGTCCATGGTGGGCTACAGTCTGTGGGGTCACAGAAGAGTTGGACATGGTTTAGTGACTAAACACCAACAGCTGTATGTGGAGATGGAGTGTCTAAGGAAGTAACTGAGATTGTGAGGTCATAAGGGTGGGGCCCTGGTCTGATAGAATTAGTGCCCTTTTAGTCAGCACTACAGAATGCTTCTCTCTCCTTGCCTATGCCTGAGGAAAGGCCCTGTAAGGACATAGCAAGAAGGCAGTCTAATAAGCCAGGAAAAGCAATCTCCCACAGAAATCTTGGTCTTGTTCTTCTAGACTTCAGAACTGTGAGAAAGTAAGTTTGTTTTTTAAGCCACCCAGTCTATGGTATTTTGTTAAGTCAGCCCAAGCCTACTTATACAGGAAGGCACTGGCCAAATATTAGAGGGAAGAAGGAGGAGAAGAGCCTAGCTGTTTCTGCCCCCATTCCTTCTGCTCCTGTGGTGTCTCTATGAGTTACTGCTTCTCCACAACCCCAGTTCCCCTCCAGGAAGCCCTTCACTTTGAGGCTACAGCTACAACCAAGACATTTCCATTGTGACTCTGGTTCCCAGGGGGTTACACTGTGTAACTGCCATGGCTCCTCCTGCTCTTGAGGTAGTAATGTCTTCCTGAGGTTGCCTTACTTGCTTCTGTTTGCTCCTTAACAGTTTTATCATCTGTGAAGCAATTTTCTATATAAACATTTCTGGATTAAAGACCTAGGGTGGCTTCCACTTCTTGGATGTTGCTGCTGCTAAGTCACTTCAGTCGTGTCCGACTCTGTGCAACCCCATAGATGGCGGCCCACCAGGCTCCGCCGTCCCTGGGATTCTCCAGGCAAGAACACTGGAGTGGGTTTCCATTTCCTTCTCCTAATACAAGGGCATTTTACTTAACAAGATTATTCTTCCAGGGGTTAGAATGAGGCTTCTAGGTAATGCATCTCTCAGGCAATAATTGTTAGAAGTTCCTCACAATCCACTTTGACTAGATGAGTTGGTAATGTGAAATCTGCTTCTCATTTTCTGCTTAAATATTTCTTTCTCATAAATCATATGCATTAAATGAGCAAAACAGCAGCTTAAAAGCTTCCTCTAGCATATCATAAATTACGGTGTTCAATTTTTATTTTCTTTTATGCTCTTTCTCCTTCTTGCTTACCTATTTTTTGTTATAAATCTGTCAGTCTGAATTAAAAAATGATAGAACCAAAATGATCCATGATAAAATTTACTGCTAAGAGACTCAGAGAAATCATGAACTCAGACATACTCAAACATTGGTTTTGTCATTGTGATTGCTTCTCTAAGCAGTGGTCCTTTAGGTGTTGTACTAGGAGATGAGTTCTCATTCACATAGATAGTTTACTTTTTTTTTTTTTTTTTTTTTGTCCACACTTTAAATTGTGCCTAGAAAATTCTCTGGATGGAATTTGTTTATAGATGCCTATTATATTCTGATGAACATATATCTGCTCAGTCATCCAAATTATCTTCTATTAGAGTAAAGATAACTTTGTAATATAGTAGCACACAGGCCATTGAAATGTCTCTCTTAGGTAATAGTAAACAGTTGCAATTGACTAGGATATACTTTGATGCAGCTCCACTGGAAACTTGTCTGAATGTTTTTCAATTTGATTTTTCTCCTTAGGACCTTAATTTTCTTTAGCATATTTCAAGTGAGGACTGCAAGAAAATGAGATACAAGATTTTAATTAAGACTTAACTGTCCAGCATCCCACAGGAAGGATTTTCTGTAGATTTTGACCATGAATACAAAATGTTTGTTGTATACAATTCATTATAATATTTCAATATTTATTAATACCCCCAGGCGATGTGATATGTTTTCTTCTCAATTGTTTTGCTTCATTCAACTAAAGTATTGTTTAATTATATTGTTAATATACTAATATTTTAATTGAAATTATGATAATAATATAAATAACCTCAAAAACATATTTTGATCTGTAATTCTCTGTATTTATAACAAATTCTGTGCCCCTTTGTTCATCCAAATTTTCAACTAAACAAATAGGACAGTTTTCTCAGCTAGTATTGAGACGTCAGTAGCTTGCCCTCAAAAATCTCTTCCAACCCATGTGTGACTCCAATCATTGTCACAAAGACTCACTTAACTAAACTACCAGAATTTTAAATTTACAGAACCCTTTTCTTCTCAAGTTTCGAAAGAGGGCACCGATTTCTCAGTATCTTCATCACCATTACTATTATCAAATAATACTTACTGGTCTCCCCAAGTTCATGATGCTGGGCTGGAAACAACTAATTATGTTAACTGCCTCTGTCCCTTTTTTTTGAGAGAAATCTGCCCTAGAGTTATGCAGTATAAAAAGAGAAAGTGAGAATTAACTATCAGATTCAGATCATGTGCTCTGATGTGCTCCACCGCACAACCAGTATTTTACAGTAATTGAAGTATACTGTATGTTTTCTTCCGAGCTAAAACAGCTTGGGAGAAAATTTCACTTTCTACATTGTGAATTTGCTGTGCAAGAAATGGGAAGAAATGTCCCCAGTAGTGTCAAACTGACTGCTGCTTTCTTTTCTCTTGGCAATTAGAGCGTTCTGGCCCCAGGTGACTGGGTAGGTACAGACACAGGGCGTTCATTCTTGATTGAGAGGCTCAGGAAGCCTACTGGGGGATTCCTAGGAGTCAGTGAAGGATTCCTTTGCCTTCAGGGCTGGTTTGGAATAAGCCCTGGATTCCTGACTAAATGAATACTTGGATTCTCCTTCATATCAGTCAGAATTAGAGTTGGAAAGCTTGTAAGGGACAGCTTCTTAAAAGCATCTCTCATAAATCTTCTACAGCAGATACTGGTCCTGTCTCTGACTGACATGGTTCTATGAGAATTTTAACACTTTGGGTTTACTGTTTCAGTACTTGATTCTTTTTGCCTGCTCAGAGTTTCCTCCAACTGGCACAGTGGACCAAACAGTACATATGGCATAAGAATATGCTAATTTTCCTGAAATTAACATGTGGGCTTGTGACCAAATTGAAGAGTTTAATTATACTCTTTCCATAATTTAAATATAAAAGAATATAACTATCAAATGATATGAATTTAGCCTTAATAAATGAAATGCATGCTTACAATATAGCAGTATATTCTTTTCAAGTTGGTAGTAGTCTTTTTTGTCTTATAGGCATTCCTATTCAAGTCATAATAGAATTACTTTCTTCCTTTCAGACTCATTTAAAGTCCCACTTGAATTCCTACATCAGGCTACTAATTTCTATCACTGTCCATTTTTACAGTCTGCTGCAGAAGAAACTTGGCAGCCAAGACCTGTTTCTTGAATTTCAAGCAACTATATCTAATTACTTACTGGAAAGCTCAACTTGGATGCCCCATAGACTGAAACTTAACCTGTAAAAATTGAAGCCATGATTTCTGCCTGTGAAAAACCTTTCTATGCTGGCATTCCTTAATTATTTATCCAAGAAAGAAATCTGGAAATTTCCACTTCATATACTATCTTGCCATCTCCACTCTCAGCCACTAAGTTCATGTCTCCAGCATGTCTTGAATGAAAAATATACGCATGAATACGCATGAATATATATACACACACACAGTAACATAATTTTAAAGTCCAACAGAGGATTTGTTATACAAATCACCTATGCCTAGCTCATTCAATAGAATACAATGCAGCCTTTAACGTATCGATATGCATATATTTATGTTTAAAGTTTTGTAGAAAGTATGGTATAATTCCATTTGTAATAAAAAAAATGCACACATACACAGTTGAGTAAACTTTTTTCTTTTTGTAAGAACATAACCTAAAACTGACAAAGTGGTTATGTTAAAGAAAGGAATAAAGGATTGGGTGAGGTAGGAAGATTTTCCATTTCTTTTCTTTGTTTTAGGTGGTGTTTGAATTTTTAAATACAGCTTTTCCATAAAGAATAATTTTAAAGCTTCCAATGAACTCATTCATATGATGATAATTTATAAGGATTAGAAAAGAAGGAACAAAGTTCAGTCTCAAGGAACCTAATGATAGGAGTAAAACACATTACAACAGGTGAATGGGATAGGAGGGTAGCTGGTAAGTATCAACATCTTCACAAAAACACTGAAACTGAATCAAAGTGCTGACCCCTTTCTCTAGAGTCACTAAAATGGGTCCTGTCTGGGCTTTCAAAGAGTCCAGATTTGAGTCATCCTCTGGAAGAAAAAGGAGATGGCAAGAGCACCCCACTCCAGTACTCTTGCCTTGAAAATCCCATGGACAGAGGAGCCTGGTGGGCTACAGTCCATGGGGTTGCTAAGAGTTGGACATGACTTCACTTTCACTTTTCACTTTCATGCATTGGAGAAGGAAATGGCAACCCACTCCAGTGTTCTTGCCTGGAGAATCCCAGGGATGGGGGGGTGGGCTGCCATCTATGGGGCTGCACAGAGTAGGACACGACTGAAGCAACTTAGCAGCAGCAGTAGCAGCAGCTGGAAGAAAAAACAGAAAGCATGAGTTGCAAGTGCTGAAATCTATATGTGCTGATAAGGTATAGATGAGTATTGATAAACCATGGTTCAGAGAAGCTCCAGAACATGAGTGGTGTTACGTGGAGTGGCTTCCTGAGAACAGGTTAACCTCAAAAACATTCATTTGTACGTGGCTTTCAGAACAGCTAAGAAAAACCTCACTTACTTCCTCAGTACACAGCCATGAGTACTAATCTGTTGTCATGTACTCTTCTATAGCTGTCTTTAATCCACCTGACAACTTCTAAATTAACTATTAGTGTCCTTATGTTAGTTGCTCAGTTGTGTCTGACTTTCTCTGTCCCCATGGAGTGTAGCCCACCAGGGTCTTCTGTCCATGGAATTCTGCAGACAAGAACACTGGAGTGGGTTGCCATTCTCTTCTCTGGGGTATCTTCCTGATGCAGGGATCAAACCCTGGTCTCCTGCACCGCAGGCAGATTCTTTACCACCTGAGCCATCAGGGAAGCCCTGTGGTACAAAATGAAAAGACACAGTTTAGAGAGGTTAAATAACTTGCCTAAGGTCAGATAATAAGCACCAGAGTTAGAATTTAAACCAGATATTAGGAAAAGTTTCAGTGACTCAGGTGGATACATGCAGAGCCCCCAGGCAGATAGTACAAGTGAACAAGAAGAATCAGATGTAAGATATCAAACAGGAAGTGGTAGGAACAAATGGGAACTAGAGAGCCAAAAGCAGAAGCTGATTTTTTTTATACAAAGCCAGAACCCAGAATCGATTCTTTAGAGTCAGTAGGTTCAAGGCTTAATTGCCTTATTTTGGATTCGTGCTTGCTTTCTTGGGTATTTTGACAGAGGATAACCAGGCAACTGGCTATTTCTTCAGCATAAACCAATTTGCCACAGCCTGAAAATTTTCATGCCTCCTGAGTGTCTTATATTTAGGTATATCATCAAAATGACAACTGTGTTTTGTGTGGAGACAATTTGGACAAGTTTCATAAAAAGGGTCAATAATTTTTTAATCTCAGTCTCAAAATTTATGTTACTGCAGCATGTGCTTGGAAAATGTCTGCTTGCCTGCTGGTCTAGTACTCAGAGAACAGACTTAACAAATAAAAGACTTTTGACTGGAGAAAAATCATCTAATCTCCTTTCTTTATCCAAACATCTGAAATAGAGACTGTGATAAACAATGTATAAGGTTGGAGTTCAAATTGAAAATGGGACCTCATTTCTCTCTCCCCTGTACTCTTTAAAAAAGTCATTAAGCGCTATTGAAATAGATGCTTCACCCATATTATTCCATTTAATTCTCACAAAGACCCTGTGAAAGGGTAGAATTTTATACTGTTAATATGAGAAAACCATGGATCTGAGAAGTAATTGTGTCTTAAAAAATTACCAAGTAAGTGCTCATACACAATGTGGTTGTACCTAATTCTAAATATTATTTCAGTTGCTTTCTTATACCTTCTCCCAACCTATTTAATTTTCATTTTTAATGGGACCAACCTCCGTTAGGTGTTTTCAGCTGCTGGCACATTGAATCATTGTCATCACCTGCATCCTCACTCTATTCTCAATAACCATGATCATGTCCTTAACAAACCTCATGATCTCTTCATACTCCTACCCTCCCCATCCTGTTGAAGAGAACAGAAACCCTGGAGTTCTTCCTTGACTCGTTCATCTTTTCTCTCCACATCCAATTCTACTTTAAAACCCTCCTAAATATTGTTCCCTACAAATTGTTCATGAACTCCTTATTGCCAAGTTCAGACTTAAATTGAAGAAAGTAGGAAAAACCACTAGGCCATTCAGGTACGACCTAAATCAAATCCCTTACGATTATACAGTGAAAGTGACAAATAGATTCAAGAGATTAGATCTGATAGACAGAGTGCCTGAAGAATTATGGATAAAAATAAATACAAAAGGCAAAACGGTTGTCTGAGGAGGTCTTACAAAGAGCTATGAATATAAGAGAAATGAAAGGCAAAGGAGAAAAGGAAAGATACACACATTTGAAGGTAGAGTTCCAAAGAGTAGCAAGGAGAGACAAGAAAGCCTTCTTCAGTGATCAATAGAAAGAAACAGAGGAAAACAATAGAATGGGAAAGACTCTTCAAGAATATTAGAGATGCCAAGGGAACTTTCATGCAAAGATGGGCACAATAAAGGACAGAAATTGTATGGACATAACAGAAGCAGAAGATATGAAGAAGAGGTGGGAAAAATACACAGGAGAACTATGCAAAAAAGATCGTTACGACCCAGATAATCACAACGGTGCGCTCACTCACCTAGAGCCAGACATCCTGGAATGTGAAGTCAAATTGGCCTTAAGAAGCATCTCTATGAACAAAGCTAGTGGAGGTGATGGAATTCCAGTAGAGCTGTTTCAAATCCTGAAAGATGATGCTTTGAAAGTGCTGCACTCAATGTGCCAGCAAATTTGGAAAACTCAGCAGTGGCCACAGGACTGGAAAAGGTCAGTTTTCATTCCAGTTCCAAAGAAAGCCAATGCCAAACAAGGTTCAAACTACCGCACAATTGCACTCACCTCACACACGCTACCAAAGTAACGCTCAAAATTCTTCAAGCTAGGCTTCAACAGTACGTGACCCATGAACGTCCAGATATTCAAGCTGGTTTTAGAAAAGGCAGAGGAACAAGAGATCAAATTGTCAACATCCATTGGATCATTGAAAAAGCAAGAGAGCTCCAGAAAAAACATCTACTTCTGCTTTATTGACTATGCCAAAGCCTTTGACTGTGTAGATCACAACAAACTGTCAAAAATTCTTAAAGAAATGAGAATACCAGACCACCTGACCTACCTCCTGGGAAATCTGTATGTGGATCAAGAAGCAAGTTAGAACTGGACATGGAACAACAGACTGGTTCCAAATTGGGAAAGGAGTACATCAAGGCTGTGTATTGTCCCCAGCTTATTTAACTTATATGCAGAGTACATCATGAGAAATGCTGGACTGGATGAAGCACAAGCTGGATTCAAGATTGCTGGGATATCTATAACCTCAGATATGCAGATGACACCATCCTTATGGAAGAAAGTGAAGAGGAACTAAAGAGCTTCTTGATGAAAGTGAAAGAGGAAAAAGAAAAGTTGGCTTAAAACTCAACATTCCAAAAACTCAGATCATGGTTTCTGGTGCCATCACTTTCATGGCAAATAGATAGGGAAACTGGAAACAGTGTCAGACTTTAATTTTTTGGCTCCAAAATCACTGTAGATGGTGACTGCAGCCATGAAATTAAAAGACATTTGCTTTTATGTTATGACCAACATGGGCAGCTTATTAAAAAGCAGAGACATTACTTCGCCAACAAAGGTCTACCTAGTCAAAGCTATGGTTTTTCCAGTAGCCATGTATGGATGTGAGAGTTGGACTATAAAGAAAGCTGAGTGCCGAAGAACTGATGCTTTTGAACTGTGGTGTTGGAGAAGACTCTTGAGAGTCCCTTGGACAGCATGGAGACCTAACCAGTCCATCCTAAAGGAAATCAGTCCTGAATATTCATTGAAGGGACTGATGTTGAATCTGAAACTCCAATACTTTGGCCACCTTATGCAAAGAACTGACTCATTTGATAAGACCCTGACACTGGGAAAGATTGAAGGTGGGAGGAGAAGGTGATGATAAAGGATGAGATGGTTTCATGGGATCACTGACTCAATGGACATGAGTTTGAGTAAACTCTGGGAGTTGGTGATAGACACGGAGGCCTGGCAGGCTGCAATCCATGCGGTCAAAAAGAATTCAACATGACTGAGCAACTGAACTGAACTGAACAAATTGTTCTTTCCATTTCAATGCTAGCATGCTAGACAAAACTACTGTGAGCTCTCAGTGGCACTTTTGCAACAGCCCCTTCCCCTAAGACTTCTCTTTATGTCTCAAATCCACCTCCATAGAGGAAGAACCAGGGAGATCCATCCAGCTACAGGGATCCTATTATGCAAATATTGATCAAGTCAATCATCCATATTCTACCCTCAAATCCTTATTCTATTTAAATATTTCAGTGGTTTACTGACCTAAAGATCAAAATCTTTAACCTGACCTAAAATGCCTATCTTATTTGGCTTTAGTGTACTTCTCACTGCTTCCCAAGGCATCCAATTTCTTTCTCTTTTCAATCAAGCTTCATGAGAGGTAGGAACTGCCAGATGCCACCTGCCTTGGAGTCTGAGCCTACAATATTCCTCTGCTTCATAAATTCCCTCCTACCACTCTTTATTTTGACCTCAGTTTAATATTTGTACTTTGGGAAAGCCTTTCCCAGACTTCCTAACTAGATTTTCTCCCTACCGATGATCCAGCACTTTGCTTCTTGGGTGAATGAGTGATTGATAGCTGCTCAGTCAGTCTGACTCTTTGCAGCCCCATGGACTGGAGCCCACCAGGCTCCTCTGTCCATGGAATTCTCCAGGCAAGAATGCTGGAGAGGGTTGCCATTTTCTTCTCCAGCTTCTTGATATAGAACTTAATTTTATAACTACTCAGATGATATAATCTCCTGATAGATTCTAAGCTTCATTTTATGGAGCCATTGTTGTACACTATTGAATTCCCAAGAGCTATCTCAATTCTTAGAAAAAGTAGCTTCAGTCAGTGTCTGCTGAATGCAAATTTTTGTTTATGCTATTCATCTATAAAAAATCAAACTGGTCTTATTTTCATTCACTAATTAAAAAGGTCCATGATGTTTGTTTTGTCTGTTCCAATAAGCATAATCTTTGAATATCACACAAATTATAAATTTCATACTATTGGCATTTACTTGTTTTTTTCTGTTTCTCTAGGTGAAATGCCCCTTAAAAGAAAGGGTCATATTGTACCCTTTTGTTGATTACCTGCTCCACTGCATCCTTCCATATTATATTATATCTTTTGCCACAAACACTGCTAGTTTAGATTTGGCATTGATTAAATAGTAATAGATGTAAGATTTCATAAAACTCATTAGGAAATGAAGGGAGGGAGTATGAGAGAAACAACTCTGGCAAATTAACATCACTCTCTTTTTGAAATTCAATGTGTACCTGACTTTGGAAGTTTAAAAATAGGATTGCAACATATAAAGATGTAATGAGAGGAGAAAAATGAAAACTGAATAACAGACAATTGTCAACAAAGAATAGACATATAAAAGCTATACAGAATGAAACTTAAGGGAAAATTTATTTTTTAAATGAAAATAGTTTATATTGATTAAGAGCCAATCCATTAAGTACCTCTTTCATATAAACTCATATGCATATGCACTGAATATAAGATCATAAATGTAGGACAAACTGACAGAAATACAAGGATAAATTGAAATCACAATTATTCTAGAAAGCTTTAACCTTTCCTAGAAATGGTCATGCACACACAGAGACAGATATGAACACACATACATACATATGTGAACACACACATACTTACATATGACATTGAACCCAGTAAGTAGGGACCGCACATCATTTGCTAACACCTTCATGGCACTTAAGGAAGCTTTTCATATGCAAGGGTCAAAGAAAATTCCCATAAATTGGTAAACCTAGATACTATTAAAGCTATGTTGTACAGAGATAGTGTAAATAACTAAATAGTATAGTGAAAAGTTATGTAATTACTTAGAAAAAGCACAGACTAATTTTTTAAATCTTAAAGATGAAATCACAAAACAGAATGTGTGGACTATATAAGCAAATTATACTGAATGCAAAAATGTGGTATTTAGGAGAAAATTTATTGCAGCAGAAGAAGACTTTAAAATTAAAATAAATATATTTAAATGCATAAGATAAAATACACAGGTGGACTAATGTTGACACTTTATGACATTTTAGATATTTTTATTATAAATAAACAACTTCAGATAAGGTTGATTGTTTTATCCATCACTATCTATCACAAATTTGATGTACTAAAATACTTATTTTTTATACTCTTAATAATTATTTACAGAATAAAAAACATAGTATAATTTTGCTTTTAATTATGTATGTGGTAGGTAACAAAATTCAACTAGTTTTTATGTTTAACATTATGTCTTTAGGATCAACACACATTGATAAATGAACATAGAGATTATATTCATTCATTTTATCTGTTTTTCAATATACCATTTAGTTTATTTAATCCATTTTTCTACTCTTAGTCTTATAGGTAGTTTCTAATTTTTTTGATTAGAGACAACAGTGAAAATGATCATTGTACTGATTTCTTTATTTGTGAGAGAATTTCACTATACCTAAAAGTAGATTTATACTTAAGAATTGGCAATAATTAGGTATATGTTAAACTTAAAAAGTGAGTTGCATCCTATAATTACAGACGGTGGGTACACCTTCTGCCACTTTGCTAGATATTGTGAAGTTATTCTTTAAAATAGCTGTAATATTTATACTATAATGTTCAGTTCCCATTTCATCAAATCCTTAAGTCAGTGTTTTTAATACATTTTTATTTTTGCCAATTTGATAGGTACACAGCTATTTCCTTGTCTTAATCTGCATTTTCCGTGTTTATTATGTTGAACTGATTTTTTCGTGCATTTGGTTCTCCACATTACTTCATATACATTCATCATTTTAAATCATGTGTTTGCTTCATTGCTCAGCCATGTCTGACTGTTTGTGACCCCATGGACTGTAGCCTGCCAGGCTCCTTTGTCCATTGGAATTCTCCAGGTAAGAATACTGGAGTGGGTTGCCATGCCCTCCTCCAAGGGATCTTCCCAACCCAGGGACTGAACCCAGGTCTCCTGCATTGTAGGCATATTCTTTACCATCTGAGTCATCAGGGAAGCCCTTTAAGTCATATAATTAGTCTTATTCTCATGAGGTCATTAGTTACTATGGACTCTCATTTTTTGTTGTTGTGCAGATTGAAAACATTTTCTCCTAGTTGGTCATTTCTCTTTCACTTTGTATATTTTATTAAATATAAATCTCCGTTTTAGTATAACAAATGTGTTTACTACAAAAATAAAAGGCCTGAAAATACTAAGTGTTCAATTAGAGAAACTATTTTTTTAAGCTAAAAGGAAACTATAAGAATGATGATAAGAACAAAATCGGAAGTGAGTTAATCAGAAATTACAGGCTTCCCTGGTGGCCCAGTGGTAAAGAATCCATATGCAAATGCAGGAGACATGGGTTCAATACCTGGGTCAGGAAGATCCCCTGGAGAAGGAAATGGCAACCCACTCTATTATTGTTTCCTGGAGAATCCCATGGACAGAGGAGCCTGGTGGGCTACAGTCTATGGGGTCGCAAAAGTCAACACAACTTAATGACTAAACAGTGCTAAAATTATACAGAGGACAAGAGCTGCCGCTTTGAGACACCAGTGAAATTGACAAATTTCTTGTCTTAGCACTGAAGAAGACGGCAAATGCAAATGATGTTAGAAGCAAAATTAAGATAATCATAAAAATAGAATTAACTGATAATGAAAGGAAAACATATGCAATCTTTTACTAATGTTTTTAAAACTATGAACTAAAGGGACAAATTTCTTTAAAAATATAAAAGATAAATTCAACTTAGAAGAGTGAGAAGATTCAAATTGATGAATAGCCATAGAGTGTATAGAAGAAAACAAACAAAACACAGCTATCCTCCATGTCTAAAGGCACCTGACGCCACTGCTTGTATGCTGATATATCCCAGTCTTCAAGGCACAGTTTCTTATGTTATTTATGCTTCTCTCATTCCCAAAATTTATTCTATGACTTTAACTTGAAAAATTGATTAAACAGTTCAAATCTAAGAAGAAATGCAGTTGACCCTTGAAAATGTGTTGAGTTAGAGGCACCCACCCCGGACGTAGTCAAAATCCATCTAATGTTTTCTCTGACTTAGAAACAAAGGAACCAAAAACCTAAGGGGAAGAAGCTGAAGCAGTTGAATTAGGACTCAAACCTTTGTTCTTTTGATTCCACATATTTTGATCTCTAATCAAACACAAACTTTTCCATACACTTAGTAATTTAAAATATGTAAAATAAAAACACAAGTACTGTATTCATTAAAAAAAAATTCACATGTGAAAAGAGGACCTGTGAAGTTTAAGTCTTTGTTGTTCAAGGGTTAACTGTACTCCAGAATTGCCAAGTATATTTGGAAAAAGTAATGAATTTTGACTTGGGTGGCACTTGTAATAAAGAAGCCCCCTCCCAATGCAGGAGACATAAGAGATGTGGATTCCATCCCTGGGTTGGGAAGATCTCCTGGAACAGGAAATGGCAACCCACTCCAGCATCCTTGGCAGAGAATCCCTTGAACAGAGGAGCCTGACAGGCTATAGTCCATAGGGTCTCAAAGAGTCAGACACAGCTGAAATGACTTAGCACACATGCATGCAAGGAATTCTGACTTGCCCCAACACATAACCAGAGTATAAGCAATAGCTACAATAACTTAACCAGTTTAGTATTTTTCTTACACAAATATATTAATTTGGAAGAATATGCTAATTATTCAGTTCAGTTGTGAAAATAGTATAAGATTTGAAAAGCTATTGGGATAATTGGAAAACATGTTAGCATTTACTTCACATCAAGTTAAATCATCTGTAAAAATTAAAAATCTAATTCAAGAACCAAATATTATAAATAATTTTAAAATGAAAGAATTTTAACACGGGAAATATAAGTTAAATAGGAAAAGATAAATAGATATGACCTAAGTTTTATATGAGGAAAACATGTAATTGATAGACGCAGGGACAATATTGCCACATATATAGGATTCCAAATATCTCATATCACTAACAGAGAGCATCTGTAAGTCAATAACAAAAGCCAAACAAACAGAATATAGAGGTAAATTTGAGAAAAAGTGCACAAGTGCCCAGAAAACACAGGCCCGGTCATACTTGAAATATGAGTAATCAAAATTAAAATAATAGCTAATATTCTTTAACTAAATATTGGTATACATTTTAAAATTTTATAATATTTAGTGCTATCAAGGGTGTGGACAATGAGGTATATCCATTCTTTTTGTGGGTAATTGATTAAATAAGGAGTTAATGATCTGAGCCACAGTCAGCTCCTGGTCTTGTTTTTGTTGACTGTATAGAGCTTCTCCATCTTTGCTGCAAAGAATATAATTAATCTGATTTCAGTGTTGACCATCTGGTGATGTCCATGTGTAGAGTCTTCTCTTGTGTTGTTGGAAGAGGGTGTTTGCTATGACCAGTGCATTTTCTTGGCAAAACTCTATTAGTCTTTGCCCGGCTTCATTCTGCATTCCAAGGCCAAATTGGCCTGTTACTCCAGGTGTTTCTTGACTTCCTACTTTTGCATTCCAGTCCCTTATAATGAAAAGGACATCTTTTTTGGGTGTTAGTTCTAAAAGGTCTTGTAGGTCTTCATAAAACCATTCAACTTCAGCTTCTTCAGCATTACTGGTTGGGGCATAGACTTGTATAACTGTGATATTGAATGGTTTGCCTTGGAAAGGAACAGAGATCATTCTGTCGTTTTTGAGATTGCATCCAAGTACTGCATTTCGGACTCTTTTCTCGACCATGATGGCTACTCCATTTCTTCTGAGGGATTCCTGCCCACAGTAGTAGATATAATGGTCATCTGAGTTAAATTCACCCATTCCAGTCCATTTCAGTTAGCTGATTCCTAGAATGTCGACGTTAGCTCTTGCCATCTCTTGTTTGACCACTTCCAATTTGCCTTGATTCATGTACCTGACATTCCAGGTTCCTATGCAATATTGCTCTTTAGGGCATCGGACCTTGCTTCTATCACCAGTCACATACACAATTGTTTTTTGTTTTTTGTTTTTTTTGCTTGGCTTCATCCCTTCATTCTTTCTGGAATTATTTCTCCACTGATCTCCTGTAGCATATTGGGTACCTATTGACCTGGGGAGTTCCTCTTTCAGTATCCTATCATTTTGCCCTTTCATACTGTTCATGAGGTTCTCAAGGCAAGAATACTGAAGTGGATTGCCATTCCCTTCTCCAGTGGACCACATTGTATCAGACCTCTCCACCATGACCTGCCCATCTTGGGTTGCCCTGTGGGCATGGCTTGGTTTCACTGAGTTAGACAAGGCTGTGGTCCTAGTGTGATTAGATTGACTGGTTTTCTGTGAGTATGATTTCAGTGTGTCTGCCCTCTGATGCCCTCTCACAACACCTACCATCTTACTTGGGTTTCTCTTACCTTGGGTGTGGGGTATTTCTTCACGGCTGCTCCAGCAAAGCACAGCTGCTGCTCCTTACCTTGGACGAGGGGTATCTCCTTACCACCACCCTGATAGTTAGAGTGCCTGAGAAACTATGGAATGAGGTTTGTGACATTGTACACAAGACAGGGATCAAGACCATACCCATGGAAAAGAAATGCAAAAAGCAGAATGGCTGTCTGGGGAGGCCTTATAAGTAGCTATGAAAAGAAGAGAGGCAAAAGCAAAGGAGAAAAAGAAAGATATAAGCATCTGAATGCAGAGTTCCAAAGAATAACAAGAAGAGATAAGAGAGCCATCTTCAGTGATCAATGCAAAGAAATAGAGGAAACCAACAGAATGGGAAAGACTAGAGATCTCTTCAAGAAAATTAGAGATACCAAGGGAACATTTCATGCAAAGATGGGCTCAATAAAGGACAGAAATGGTCTAGACCTAACAGAAGCAGAAGATATGAAGAAGAGGTGGCAAGAACACACAGAAGAACTATACAAAAAGATCTTCATGACCCAGATAATCATGATAGTGTGATCACTCATCTAGAGCCAGACATCCTGGGATGTGAAGTCAAGTGGGCCTTGGAAAGCATTGCTACAAACAAAGCTAGTGGAGGTGATGGAATTCCAGTGGAGCTATTTTCAAATCCTGAAAGATGATGCTGTGAAAGTGCTGCACTCAATATGCCAGCAAATTTGGAAAACTCAGCAGTGGCCACAGGACTGGAAAAGGTCCGTTTTCATTCCAATCCCAAAGAAAGGCAATGCCAAAGAATGCTCAAACTACCGCACAATTGCACTCATCTCACATGCTAGTAAAGTAATGCTCAAAATTCTCCAAGCCAGGCTCAGCAATACGTGAACCATGAACTTCCTGATGCTCAAGTGGGTTTTAGCAAAAGGAGAAGAACCAGAGATCAAATTGGCAACATCCGCTGGGTCATGGAAAAAGCAAGAGAGTTCCAGAAAAACATCTATTTCTGCTTTATTGACTAAGCCAAAGCCTTTGACTGTGTGGATCACAATCAACTGTGGAAAATTCTGAAAGAGATGGGATTACCAGACCACCTGACCTGCCTCTTGAGAAATCTGCATGCAGGTCAGGGAGCAGCAGTTAGAACTGGACATGGAACAACAGACTGGTTCCAAATAAGAAAAGGAGTGCGTCAAGGCTGTATAATGTCACCCTGCTTATTTAACTTACATGCAGAGTACATCATGAGAAACGCTGGACTGGAAGAAACATAAGCTGGAATCAAGATTGCTGGGAAAAATATCAATAACCTCAGATATGCAGATGACACCACCATTATGGCAGAAAGTGAAGAGGAACTAAAAGTCTCTTGATGAAAGTGAAAGTAGAGAGTGAAAAAGTTGGCCTAAAGCTCAACATTCAGAAAACGAAGATCATGGCATCTGGTCTCATCACTTCATGAGAAATAGATGGGGAAACAGTGTCAGACTTAATTTTTTGGGCTCCAAAATCACTGCAGATGGTGACTGCAGCCATGAAATTAAAAGACACTTACTCCTTGGAAGAAACATTATGACCAGCCTAGATAGTATATTCAAAAGCAGAGACATTACTTTGCCGACTAAGGTCTGTCTAGTCAAGGCAATGGATTTTCCTGTGGTCACGTATGGATGTGAGAGTTGGACTGTGAAGAAGGCTGAGTGCCGAAGAATTGATGCTTTTGAACTGTGGTGTTGGAGAAGACTCTTGCAAGTCCCTTGGACTGCAAGGAGATCCAACCAGTCCATTCTGAAGGAGATCAGCCCCGGGATTTCTTTGGAAGGAATGATGCTGAAGCTGAAACTCCAGTACTTTGGCCACCTCATGCGAAGAGTTGACTCATTGGAAAAGACTCTGATGCTGGGAGGGATTGGGGGCAGGAGGAGAAGGGGATGACCAAGGATGAGATGGCTGGATGGCGTCATCGACTCGATGGGCGTGAGTCTGAGTGAACTCCTGGGGTTGGTGATGGACAAGGAGGCCTGGCATGCTGTGATTCATGGGGTCGCAGAGTTGGACACGATTGAGTGACTGAACTGAACTGAACTGAATTGATTAAAAAGTTGGATGATTTCAAATGTCCATATATCTTAGTCCAATTTTTCTACAATCATATATAGTAGGGAAATACAATGGAATAAGAAAGGTTAGAGATCACCTCAAGAAACTGGAGATATCAGGGAATATTTCATGCAAGGATGGGCATGATAAAGACAGAAATAGTAAGAACCTAACAGAAGCAGAAGATATTAAGAAGTGGCAAGAATACACAGAAGAACTATGCAAAAAGATCTTCACTACCCAGATAATCACGATGGTGTGATCACTCACCTAGAGCCAGACATCCTGGAATGCAAAGTCAAGTTGGCCTTAGGAAGCATCACTATGAACAAAGCTAGTGGAGGTGATGGAATTCCAATTGAGCTATTTCAAATCCTGAAAGATGATGCTGTGAAAGTGCTGCACTCAACGCACCAGCAAATTTGGAAAACTCAGCAGTGGCCACAGGACTGGAAAAGAAAAATTTTTGTTCCAATCCCAAAGAAAGGCAATGCCAAAGAATTCTCAAACTATCTACAATTATACTCATTTCACATGCTAGGAAATTTATGCCAAAATCCTTCAAGTCAGACTTCAGCAGTATGTGAACTGCAAACTACCCAGATTACAAACTGGGTTTAGAGAAGGCAGAGAAAGCAGAAATCAAATTGTAAAAACCTGTTGGATCATAAAGAAAGCAAGGGAATACCAGGAAAACATCTACTTTTGCTTCATTGACTATGCTAAAGTTTTTGACTGTGTGGATCACAGCAAACCATGGAAAATTCTTAAAGAGATGGGAATACCTGATCACTTTACCTTCCTCCTGAGAAACTTTTATGTAGATCAAGAAACAACAGTTAGAAGTGAACATAGAACAACAGACTGGTTCCAAGCTGGGAAAGGGAGTACAAGGCTGTATATTGTCACCCTGTTTATTCAACTTAAATGCAGAGTACATCATGTGACATGTCAGGCTGGATGAATCACAAGCTGGAATTAAGATTGTCAGGAGAAATACAACAACATCAGAAATACAGATTATATCACTCTTATGGCAGAAACTGAAAAGGAACTAAAGAGCCTCTTGATGAAAGTGGAAGAGGAGAGTGAAAAAGTTGGCTTGAAGCTCAACATTCAGAAAACTAAGATCATGACATTCAGTCCCATCATGTCATGGCAAACAGAAGGGAAAAAAGTGGAAGCAGTGACGGATTTTATTTTCGTTTGCTCCAAAGTTACTACGGACTGTAACTGCAGCCATGAAATTAAAAGATGCTTACTCCTTGGAAGGAAAGCTCTGACAAACCTAGGCAGTATATTAAAAAGCAGAGACATCACTTTGCTGAAAAAGTTCCATGTAGTCAAAGCTGTGGTTTTTCCAATAGTCATGTACGGATGTGAGAGTTGGACCCTCAGGAAGACTGATTGTAGCAGAATTGATGTTCTTGAATTGTGGTGCTGGAGAAGACTGTTGAAAGTCCCTGGACTGCAAAGAGATCAAACTAATCATTCTCAAAGGAAATCAACCCTGAATATTCATTGGAAGGACTGATGCTTAAGCACCAGTATTTAGGCCACCTGAGGCAAAGAGCTGACTCACTGGAAAAGACTCTGATCTGAAAAAGATTGAAGAGAAAAGGAGAAGGGAGGAGCAGAGGGTAAGATGGTTAGATAGTATTATCGACTCAACGGACATGAGTTTGAGCAAACTCCGGGAAATAGTGAAGGTTGGGAGAGCCTGGCTCCTCAGTCCATAGGGTAGCAAACAGTTGGACAAGACTTAACAACTAAACAACAACAACAACAGAGAAATACTATGTCTATAATATAGAAATACTATGAAGATGCATGTTCCCAGCAGTATCATTTAATAGCAAAAACCCAGGTGGTCCTAGTGGTAAAGAATCCACCTGCCACTGCAGAATAAGCAAGAGATGCTGGCTCCATCCCTGGGTTGGGAAGATCCTCTGGAGAAGGAAATGGTGACTCCTTCTCGAATTCTTGCCTGGGAAATTCCATGGACAGAGGAGCCTGGCGGACTACAGTCCATGGGGCCACAGAGAGTCGGACATGACTGAGCGACTAAGCACACAGAAACAACCTATCTCTATGGTTGAGTTAAGGTACTTCCATGGGTGTTAGAAGAGTAAACAGTAATAGAAATAGACAACAGTGTAACACTAGTGTTAAATAAATACAATGATTAATCAGACATGGACTCTGAATAATTGGCACAAGAATAAAACTGTATACTGACTTGTTTTCAGTCACATATGCATCATTTTAGATAGTTGCTTTTAAATTTAGGTCTGATTTGTGTGAATTACACTTGAAGATGTCCATAATATTAATATGCTGTTTAAGGAAATAGAGTAATTTGCAGACTTCTACCTATGCACTTTTAATGATTTCATTTTTAGTGATAAATAAAAGAAAGAAACAAAAAATATACTCTTTCATTTCTATGGCAGAGTCTGGTAAATATATTTTGAAATATGTAATAATATTAATTCATAACTCATATTAATACTTTAATTTAAATCTCATCATATTTTCTTATATGTCATAACACTTCCTCTAATCAGCTTGTCTCTTTTCCTTCCTGCCTCACAGAAGAAATGACACAGCAGACAGAAGGGAAAATACTGAATTTCACAAGTTTAACATTCAGGAAGAAATGGAAATATTTCATAACTCAGGACATGGAGGAGATATTTGGAAAAGACATGGTGAAGTCAGAAGGTACTACTCAGCTGACTTCTTTCATCAAAGAGGAAAGAGGAGAGTTAGAAGGTAAACAGGAAGATCTTGATCGAATTAGGTCTATAAGACAGAACCTCAGAATCCCATTCTCAGCCATCCTCAAGAAAAGTCAGATTAAGACCAGGGTAGGACAATGAAAGTCTGCAAATAGACTGGAAGATCTGAGAGGAGTGGTTGGGTCCCTCTCCAGAGAAGTGGCTCTGCGGAGCGTCTGGGCGCATAGATCTGAGTCAATTTCCCAGTGTCAGGATACCCAGGATGGTGCAAGAGTAGGGAAGTTCCCGGTACTCCTGAGAGAAGATCAAAGGGCTGCTTACCAGTCCAAGGAGAACAGGAACTTAAAACTAGGATCCACCTGACTTTCAGAGGCTCTGCAGGGAGGGACCTATATGAATCCACCACGCACAACCATATTAAACAAGAATCATCTCAATAGTGGAGAAGGCAATGGCGCCCCACTCCAGTACTCTTGCCTGAAAAATCCCATGGATGGAGGAGCCTGGTAGGCTGCAGTCCATGGGGTTGCTGGGAGTTGCACATGACTGAGCGACTTCATTTTCACTTTTCACTTTCATGCATTGGAGAAGGAAATGGCAACCCACTCCAGTGTTCTTGCCTGGAGAAACCCAGAGACGAGGGATACTGGTGGGCCTCCGGTTATGGGGTCACATAGAGTCAGACACGACTGAAGCGACTTAGCAGCAGCAGCAGCAGCAGCAGCAGCATCTCAATAGCAGCCACACTGTAAAAAAAAAAAGGATGAAAACTAGATGCCACCACTGCTTTTCCCAAAGCCTTGGCATTTTGTAAGCCCACAACTGTGGGCCCAACTCTGAGGAAAGAGGTGGAATGTGACTGAAGGGAAGAAATTATTCAGTAGTACAGAAGCTCTTACTCTAAGTGGTCGTAGAAAAAGAATATTACCATTTTCATATCATGGAGTTTGTAGAGTGAGACCTGTATCTGCCATCACCATGAATCTCTCTCTCTTCAAATGCCAGTCTCACACTGTAGTAGTATTCCCCCTGCCCCCACCAAAATATTTTAGGGAGCAGATAGAGATTTTTCATTTTTTACTTTATAAACTTGTTTCATGTTGAATTTTTTTTAGCAGTACACACTTCTCCTGTAATTAAAAATAATAAAGAAAACAATAATTGACATTCTCCCACTGCCATCCAAGTAAAACAGCAGGGTAAAATAAATCTCAAATGACTTGAAGGTTACACATGTTTCCAAATTAAGCATCCCTTTAATAATTAGCTGCAGTAATCATTTGTATTTTCTGCATTTAAGTTCAAATTAATTGGCCAATATGAAGCTTACAAAAAAAAGAATATTGTGAAATGCTTTTGTTGGACCTGCTTCTTTTCATAGCCACAATTTTCACAGCAATTGAGGCCACTTTTAACTCTGTTTATATCTGTTAATGACAGAATACAGTCTTTCAGAATTTTCTCTCTAAGACAGCAGGGCAGAATTAATGGCAGTTTCAGCTCTCTTAAAGATTGATGCAGCACTGCAGTGCTTAGCAAAACCATGTGATCTTTTAATCAATCACTGAAATAAATCTATGCAACTGGTGTCAGGAATGAAAGTCATTCTACACTCACCTTCCTGATTCCCTAAAGTCAAAGGAAATGGAATTCAAATGAGATTCACTGACCACACTACCGAGTCTCCACTCCCAAAGGGATTTCAGATTTGTCACCATTCAAAAGACTCGTCTTGCCATGAAAAAATGGAGGTTGGCATATTTTTCTATAAATATGAAAGTGATGGAGCATCCCTTATGGTCCTGGCTCATGAATAGGCTAAGTCAGAATATTACTGCATGAATCTCTAATTCCTAATGGCTGACATGTAAACTGTAGATGTATCCTTTCATAGGTTCTTAGAAACATTTTGCAGAAATCTTATGATTCATTCTTCTCACATAAGAGTCAATGAAATTTTTCTACACAGATTATTTTTTACTCTTCAATATCTGGAGGAAAGAAGTTCCTCTAAAGATATAATTTATAGCCTCACTCTGCTTCCTTCTAGGAATTTCTTCCTCATAAAATCAACTCTTGACTTAACTCAGTTAATGGAAAAAATGAGTGAACCAGTGAGTACAGAATGATAAATAATTCAAAAAGTAATTTAACCTTGCCCTGCAGTGCAGTGGGACCATTACATAATGAAGAACAAAGTAACAGTATCTTAGTAATATTTTTAAGAGCTTTTACTATTACACAAAATTCAGGTGTGTATTAAAGGAGTGGCCATATTTAATGCTCATCAAATTCAGGACCAAAATAGCATCTTAAATTATCTTTTGGCCTCTGTGTCTGAGCACATTGCTTTTCTTTGAACACTTTGTTACTTGTCTTGGAATCTCACTGAATATGGAGGTAGAGAAAACAGTGTAGATGTATAGTTGATATGAGTAGATGTAGCTCTCAGCCTTATAGCTCCCCTTTTTCTTTTGATTTATAACAGTCAGCATGCCATAGCATATGGACCCCAGGATGAAAAGCACACCAGGGTCTTCATAGCAGATCAGGGGATAGGAAAGGAATAGGGAACGAGAGAGCAAAGCTGGGAAGCTAACTCAACTGAAATGTTGGCGCCAGATGGAGCATTCAGCAGGGGTCCAAGTCCCTGTGTCCGTAGAAATATGGTTAACTTGAGCTGATCCTGACAGTCTTAAGTACCCCAGCGCATGTGCGGACACTGTGGAGACATAATAGACACAGTTTCAAAGGGACATTATGCTCTATGTAAAGAGCATCACAATGCTAGATTGTCACAGCAACAGCTAGGATTATATCCAAAGTTCCAGTTTCCTGAGAGAGAAAAATTCTGGCTGAATGTCAGGGCCAGTGAAATTCTGCAGCAGAAGCCAGGACACTGGGAAGAAACCAGCTACATAGACCAGACAAACAAGTGGTCTTCAGGGAAAGAGCTGTATTTCTCTGACTAAAGATTGTCCAGGCATTACTTTGAGCACACTAGATATTTCAAGGTCCCATCACCTAGTTCCCTGGAAGCTACTATAATGTTCTCTAATGGTCCAGAAACTGAGCAGAAATGAGTGTTTGGTGGAGGGCCTCTGGGCTGAGAAAGTCAAGAGCATCACTTATTAAAATGTTTCTATTAGCCAGATATTTGATATCCTCTCCCACCCAAACACTGTGCTTCCAGGTGCCTGAGAGATCTAGGACATGGATAAACCACAAGATTCCTTCTAGGAAGCATTTCTTACCCCAGCAGAGCTTAACATTAAATCATCTCATATTTTTAAGTCTTGGTTTGAAGATGATTTATTGTCATTTTCAAAGCATATGCAACTTTGTGTTTTATAAATGGAAACTGGGTGAGATATATCCTTTGAAAGACATTCTTTAAGGCTATGTTTAATTAAACTCTAGCAGTCAGAATGATGGTGTTCTTGGCAGGATTTCAAAATAAAGCCCACTCCGAGGACAGGACATGAAATTATATCACAGCAAGGGGCATTTAAGCAAGATCCTAAGATGGTAATGGCAATTACAGTGACTTTGGAATACAGGACTGAGAGTGCACATGAGGCTGTAAAATTAGGTCAGGGCATTTTCAATAACAAGGTATGTTTAAGTGCAATATCACCTAGAAACAAAGAATTCAGGTCTTAGGATTCAATGATCTTTCTCACTACCGTAAAATGTAAAACATAACGTTGTTAAGAAGACATTTAACCAATGTTAAATGTATGACATTTTCTTCATTGAAATAAATGATAAAAAGCAGATGACATATGGAGACTATTATAAATTTTGCCAAAACTTGATATTTGCATACTGGAAAACTCATAACTAAGGCTTTTATGCCAGGAATCAGACAAGCAGCACAGTGACACAATTTCAACACGATTGATTTTGATTCAGGATGAATGAGTAGTCTCCTGTTCAGTGAAACTTATTACCTCCTCTCTTTATAATGCAATGAACAGAATCAATCTGTATTCAGAAAGGTGGTCTTCATGTCTCTACTGTGGCTGTGTCAACTAAGAATGTCCGGAAAGAACTCTATCCTAAAACATTACTCTTGTTAGAAAAGTATCTTTTAAAAAAAAATTTAGGAGGCATGACAAACCATAGTATTGTGGAAAGGAATTTGATGGCACACTGGCAAAAACCACATACACATCCTGCAGAGGAGTAACTGTGTTCTATGCAGGGCTGTGCAGATTCTGAAACACAGTGTTATAATTACAGGTTTGATTCTGTGTGTGTTCTCAAGCCTTGAGACATAAAATTATTAAATTTTCTTTTCCCTAGAAACAATAAGAGGTTTCTTATATCTGATTATTTAGTGTAGCAGAGACCACATCTTGTGCTGAATTAGAAAGAATGATTTATCCATTAATACCTTTCATCCATATAGTAAGGAAACAAAATCCTGTTACATTCATGAGACTCTGTACCTCAGGTATCCTTTTGTTTTATTGGATAAATAGGTGGCCCCAAGCCAGCTTAGTTTATCTTTAGAGGCAGGGAGCTTAATGTAAGAACTAGCCTTTGAACTTAAAGAAAGCTGAAAGGTATGTCAGCACCTGCCTCAGTAAAATGATATCAAAGTCATTTTGAGTGTAACTTCTAGATGAACCAATTAGGAGTGATCCATTTAGAGCTGAGACCAGAAACTTATTTATGTGTGTGTGTGTGTGTGTGTGTGTGTGTGTGTGTGTGTGGCCAAGACATAATGAAAGATGGTTTTAGCACAACGGGGGAGTTATGAGAAAATGCAGTCATGTGAGTGAGAAAGGAGGATTCAGCCTTTTAGGTCTGGCTACTTCTGCTAAAATCCTGTAATACTGGCAGGCTTTCTTCAAAGTTCCTAAAGCTGCTGCTTGTTCAAACCAGTCAGCAGAGTCACCTGCCAGGTGCCCCCATCCCCCAAGAAGAGCTGAGAATAATGAAGTCCTAAGGTTGGAAAGTGTCACATGGGTCTGTCCAAGGAACTCATTCTGGAATATCCAGACATACAGAAACAAGACATTTACTCTTCCAAAGGCAGTTCACTTCATATTTGTACAGCTCCAGCTATCAGAGAATCTTGCTTTTAAGAATTGAATTCTCTTTGTCGGTAGCTTCCTCTCCTCCTCACTGTTGCCAGTATAACTACTTGAATCCATACTAAACAAAAGAAATCCTTCTTGTCTGCAGCAGTTTCTCAAATGCTGAAGCCCAGCTATCTTGTTATCCCTGAAGCTTTATTTATTTATTTTTCTTCAGTGGAAAACACTGCTGTCTCTTTTGACCATTTTTTCAAATTTAACATGATTTCAGAACCATTACCAGCATAATGGTTTTCTTTTAAATACACTGAATCCATTTATAACTTAAAAAAAAATGGTGTTAAGACCAGAATCACTCTAAAACTGGAGAAATCTAGAAACAGGAAAGTTGGCCTCTTGCCTCCCGTTGCTTCCATTAATGCAGACTAAGTTCACACTATTCTTTTTTTTAATTTTGGCAATATCAATATTTCATTGTCTAGAAATCCTTCTTGAACAAAACTCTATTAATACATTTTCTATATTCATGTTCTGATGGTAAATCACATGTTCCTCATTCTATACTTGCAGAATTGTTTTAGGCCCAAGCACAGGAACTTGAGTTTTTCTAGATTAAATTTTCTTGCTAAAATCAGACTATTACTGAAGTTTTTCAGAATCTTTTGGTACCTGGATTTACTCAATCAATATATTCTCTTTCTACTCATCAGTTTCTTCATAAATGTAGACAAACTGCTTCATGAAATGATTGTGAAGACTGTGTGATCCAACACAAGGAGAGTGCTTAGCATGGAGACAAATACTTAGTAAGTGCTCAATAAATTGTATTACTATCATTTTGTAAGCACGCCTAGTCTAAAAAAGAGTCTTTTAACCTTAAAGTACATTTGTTGACATCATATAAGTAAATCCCAACGTTTTAGAATACAGTATTTCAGTCAAAACTATGCTGTCGCCAGAGCTTGAGTAAAAAATTACTGGAGCAACATGAAATAAGTGAATCCTAGAGGCCTTTATAATTACAGAATTCAAAGAAAAAAAAAATTAAATCTCTATGCATTTCCAAGTCAGAAGTCTACCTAACTGGACGAGTTGAAACTCATTTTGAATTGCCTCCTAGAGTCATCTGCTACTAGCAAACTCTAAATCTACCAAAATGATAAACTGCTTTGCATTTCTTCTATGTGAAATCATTACTCAAAGCTGTAGGGGTGAGTTGTTAATGACAAATCACCACATGTGTGAGAAAGTTGAAATTTTCCTTACTGTCAATTCATTACCAGAAGAATTAGCAGGATGACATATTGAAAAATGCTCTTGGCTTATGACAGTTTCAGATTTGTGTTCACATCATAGCACAAGATAATTTTAACTATGTGACCTCAGGAAAGTTATTAATCCTCAGTCCCTCCATTTCTCACTTATGGGAGTAGTGTAACAGTACCATCTAGATTTGCAAAGAATTTGAAGTAACATGTGCAAAGTAGCAACTATGATTAATACTAGAGGTTACTATCAATCATTCATATGAATGGATGATGAGGACAGTAATCAAGAATTTATGTGATGCCCTCCTAGTTTCCATGAGCAGAATGTGAAGCCATGCTAATAATACAGTCCAATGGAAAACCATAGCAAGAGAACATAGAAAATAGGGATATATTGTATTGTGTACCCTGATAGCTCAGTTGGTAAAGAATCCTCCTGCAATGCAGGAGACCCTGGTTCAATTCCTAGGTTGGGAAGATCTCCTGGAGAAGGGATAGGCTACTCACTCTAGTATTCTGGCCTGGAGAATTCCTTGGACTATATAATCCATGGGTCAGACACGACTGAGCAACTTTCATTTTCTTTAACTGTTTTGGAATCAGTGTGAAAGGAAGATTCCCACAGAGTAACTTTTCTTAAGTGAAAATATAGGATAGAAGAAAATCAGATGAGCTTATATAGAATGACCTAATATTCTGGTATGTAATTTCATTAAAACATGAAACTGCTTTAGGTTGGCCAAAAAGTTTAATCAGGGTTTTCTGTAAGATCTTATAGAAAAAACCAAAAGAATGTTTTGGCCAACCCAGTAAAATCTTGTGACTTCACTCAGTCTTTCTTAAGTGACTGCTACATGCCAGGTAACCCACACTCTAAGAAGAAAATGCCCTTGGTGGTCATAAAACCTTTCTCATAGCACTCTTCCAAAGTCTAAAGCACTCTTTAGGAATCCATAGAATCATAAATTGAAAATATTTTTATCTCAAAAATCACTGAATCATGCAACATTGTTAGCATTTTCATTCTTTCAATACATAGAACATTAAATGTGAATTGAAACTCGGTACCAATAGCAAAGGTTAATTCTTTGAACAGCTTTTCTTTATCTTAATAGTCTTTGTTTACTTTGTAGAATGGAAATATGATACTGGGAAATTAGAATACATTTAACAAATGCAAAGAATTCAATAAAATTTTATTCAGTCTCATACAAAAGGTGAATATGGATTTACTGCAATTTTTAAGTAGACGTTTGTCCACAAGCTAAAGGAATATTTCAATAAATCCTCCTTTAAAATAGAAAAATTTCTGTTCAAGTCCTCTGTCCATTTTTTAATTGAGTTTTTTTGCTTGTTTTCACATTGAGTTGCATGTTTTTTGTGTGTATTTTGGATATTAACCCCTTTTCAGATATCATTTTCAAATAACTTCTCCCATTCAGTAAGCTGTCTTTTCATTTTGTTGATAGTTTCCTCAAAACATTTTCCCAAAGAAGACAAATATATGGTTAATAGCCACATGAAAAGATGTTTGACATCAGCAATCATCAGAAAAATACAAAGCCACAAAGAAATACCACCTCACACCTGTCAGAAGTGCTATCATAAAAGAGAACAAATAACAAATGTTGACAAAAATGTGGTCAAAGGAAAGCCCTTGGGCACTGTTGGTGGGACTGTAAATTGGTGCAGCCAGTATGGAAAAAAAGTATGGTGGTTCTCAGAAAATTAAAGAAGAACTACCCATATAATCCAGAAATTTCACTCTAGGTCTTTATAAGAAGAAATAAAAACACTAGTTTAAAAAGATGTATGCACTCCAATGTTCATTGCGGCATTATTTACAACAGCCAAGATATGGAAGCAACCTAGGCATCCACTGGTAGACAAATAGATAAAATGTGAGATATATACACACATAAACACACACATACACATACATATGCACACACTTTGTAATGGAATATTACACACACACAATGGAATATTATTGAACCAAAAGAAACAGAATCTTGCATTTGTGACAGCATGATAGATCTAGAGAGTATTATGCTAAGTGAAATAAGCCAGAGAAAGACAAATACCATATAATCACACTTCCATGTGGAATATAAAAAACAAACCAATCAAAATGAAAACAGACTCATGAACATTGAGAATAGTGGGTTGTTACCAGAGTGGAATATTGGTTGGGCAAAATAGGTGAAGGGGATTCAGAGGTTCAAACCTCCCGTTATAAAATAGATGAGCAATTGGGATGTAACATGCATCAAAAGGAATATGGTTAATGATGTGGTAATGACTTTGGGGACAGATGGTTACTAGACTCATCATGTGACCACTTAATAGTGTATGCAAATGTCAAATCCCTATGTAGTACAAATGAAATAAGCATAAATTATATATCAACTATATATCATTTAAAGAAACATTTATTATTTATTGAGAAAATACACAAACTTAGATATTTATTTTTTTAAGAGAAATTCAAATAGACCTAGATCCAGATCTCTCTTCAAATAAACCAGGAGAGTATATTATTTCTTATGTCCTAGTAAGAACAAGATTTTGTGAATCACTATGATCCTCTGGAGGAGAAAATGGCAACCCACTGCAATATTCTTGCCTGAAAAGTCCCATGGACAGAGGAGCTTGCAGGGCTATAGTCCCTGGGGTCTCAGAGCTGGACACGACTGAGTGCCTGAGCACACACACACACACACACACACACACACACACACACCACACACACACGTGTAACATATTATGCTAAATCGGTACAAAAAGACTAGACACCAAAAACCAACTCAGGAAATTAGAAATAAAAAACGGTTTAGAAAAACTACCTCTGAGCAAAAACTGGGTAATCAAGCTATTGTATATATAGCAATCAATCAAAGTTTAACCTCAAATGGAATCATATTTGTAGCATAGCAACTTATATTATTAATTATTGAAATTTGCTTTTATTTTTAAAGTTACCATTTCCTGGAAAAAAAAAAGTCAAAAGATAGGAAGGCCATCATGCCAAGGAAAAAGGGGACACATTGCCAAAAACAGGAGTGCTCTTATATTTGAACAAATGTGCCTTTGAGGCCACTATGTATGTTGCAAATGCAGAGACCCTCTACTGTGAACATTGTGTTTCCTTGTGTTCAGATTCAGGCCTTCACAATTGGAAGCCTGAAATAAGATGAGCTTACCTGTTGTGATGAGCCATATGAGAAAACACTCCTAAACACCAGTCTGTATGGTTGATAGGTTTCCTTTCTGAGCCACACCATCATCTCCTTTTTCCGCAAGTGAATAAGAATGAAAAGGCCCACTTCTACAAGCCTCATGGTGGGGGAAGATACTTGCAAAGCAGCTGGTTACAGTTAGCAAGGTAATTTCTCCAAGTTAGAGTATGGGTCAGGCAAAGTAGCTCAAACCACGCCCCCCCACCCCACCCCCAGCCCCCACCGCACTGCCAAATGAGCGCTGATGGTTCAGTGTCTATACAGACAAGAAAGTTAAGCCAACTCTCTGGATTAGGATGAATTTAGATGAGGGACAGTTTAGGTACAGAATAAGGATGGATTCAAAGAATGGTGATAAAAACATCACATGTTCCTACAGGGTGTCCCCAGTTCCAAGGAAGATGGATCACGAGAGAAGTTCCAGGAAAGTGAGCTTGTTAGGTCATTATGAAAGTGAAAGTGAAACTCTCTCCATTGTGTCCAACTCTTTGCAACCCCATGGACTATACAGTCTATGTACTTCTCCAGGCCAGAACACTGGAGTGGGTAGCTGTTCCCTTCTCCAAGGGATCTTCCCAACCTAGGGATCGAACCCAGGTCTCCCACATTACAGGCAGATTCTTTACCAGCTGAGCCACAAGGGAAGCCAAGATCAATGTGGGAAATGCTAAATATTTTGTTTATCCCATTGAGAGTCTTGGAGTCTAGAAGAGCTATCCTATAGCAAATGAATCTTCTTAATTTTGTCTGGTATTTTATCATATTAAAGCTTTTTAACATAAAATTTACTATCTCATCTTGAAGACGTTTTTATGCCTTGCCAGGTCCAGGGAGGACAGATGATTTTATTCTCATAAACAGAGATGTCAAACGATTGGTAGAAATTCATATCACCAGATACAAGGTGGTGGCAATGCCTGGCCCCAAAATCCAGGCTGTTGTCCAGGCTCTTGGAATTACACCAGTTCAGACACAGAGACACTTAAAAAAAAAAAAAAAAAAAAAAAACTTTTTATTTTGTATCAGGGTATAGCTGATTAACAATGTTGTGATAGTTTCAGGTGAACAGCAAAGGGACTCAGCCATCATATACATGTATCCATTCTCACCCAAACTCTCCACAAGGCTGCCACACAGCACTGAGCAGTTGCATATGCTGTACAGACACAGAGACTTTTGAAAGAAATTATAAAAGGCTTCTGAGCCTTGCTGAAAGATAGTTGATAGAATTAACAGAGTAAATAATTCTAAAAAGAACGTAAGAGTCAGGAGATGCAGATCCCATTACTGACTTCACCACTGACTAACTGTAGAACCCTGTGGAAAAGACTTACCTTCTCCAGTCTTCGGTTTCCTTGAACAAAATGACAATTGTTTTAGGCAGTCTAGCAGCATCCCCACTGCTTCTTCTAATAACAGAGTCGCTTTCTCTTGTAAGGACTCCAGGCCTTGGGGTTTGACTCCACGCGGAAGCTGAACTGACTCTGCCTCCCCTTGCTTTTCCGCCATCAGCACACAGGTGATATTCACTGAGCCACCCTTCTGGCCCCCGCCTCACGGGATGGATACATGACCCAAACAGACCAGAGTTTACACAGGAAAAGACAATTTCTTTCTGCTGTGGTTGTTAAGCTGGTATCTATGGTAAGATGTGAGTGTGAGCCTAAGAGAATCACTTTTTTCCTTTTTCCTGACATGTTTGGAAACAGCTTTACTGAAAGATGGAGAGAGTGGAAGAAGCTGATAATATCATATATCAGCTTTTCAGACAGCTGAAGCAACCTGTATCCTTGGATGTAGGAGCCACACAGGTCAGTCAATTTAGTTTGTTTGTTTTTAATTAGTTTGAATTGCATTCATGTTTGTGCTCACCCAAAGAGTCTTGATTAATCCAGCTCCAGCTCGTTCTTGCTTGAACATTTCATGAATTTAGAGGATATTTAAGTTGCTTAAAACAAAGAGAAAACATTTCTTTAAAAGTTAATCTGTGGAAGTTGGGGAGGGAAATTCACACTTGATCCTTTTGTTTATCACTCATTGAACATTCCTAGTAGGGGCAGGGAGTAAAACACTCATTCCTGACCTGAATTTGTAGAAAAATACAAGTAGACTCCAGAAATTCATTTCAGTCCTTCCACATTCATGCTCATCTTGAGCTTGAGTATATAATGTACAGTGAACCCTGTGTGTGTTGCCTAAAGAAAGGGAAAAGTCAAACTGCCTAGGTCACATCCTCCAAATCAAAATAGAGAAGAATGGAGGGTACTTCATCAGTAAGAGGAAAAGTCACAAGTGTGGGTGGTTCATACCGCTGGGTCTCCAAGGACATAGGAGCACAAATCAAGCAGAAGACAGGATGGATACATAGGAGAAGGCCCCTTTAAATTCCACGATACTTTGTACTCAACTTTCAAGATCTAAGTTAGTACCTAGTGCAAAGTCAAGCCATAATGGATACTAAATAATACATATTTATTGATGATAAAGATAAGAAGATCTGGCAAGGCCTCTTTGACCTCTGGGTATAAGAAAATTGAGCTGGCTAACAGGATGCTTGCAATTAGTCCAAGACTTAGCAGAGAGAAATGGAGAAGGAATTAGCAGTCTTCCACATTCTTGTCACATTGCTGAGCTCAATTGCTGAGCTATTGATCCTTTCATCAAGTCCTCTAAATGTAAAATTTTCTAATCACTGTTTTGAGAACTCACAATCTTCTTGTCAATTTCTAGAGACTTGATAGGTTCTTTTCATTTTCATTGATCTTCAAATTTAGAGTCTCGTCTCATTTCTCTTAGCTTAGCTTTTAAAGATTTTCAAGCTTTCACAATATATAATCTTTGACTTTTCTGTCTCTTGAGGATTTAGCCTCTTTTGCTTTCTATTTCTTAGATGAAGACTGAAGCATACATCTCAAGATATAGATGTATTGTAAGACTCCAGGCACCTCCTATAAATCTTATTTACAGAACATTTTGGTGAATTTCTTTGCAACTTTTTATATACATTGGTTTACAAATAGTGTTAAACATAGAAGTGGAGAATATGTGATATTTCAATTTAGTCTGTAGTGAAATGGATGTGTTTTCATTGGTATACAATACCAGAAACACAGAATATGTGAGTTGTGTGCATGCATGCCTGCCTAATCAATACTATTTAGAATATGAACTACTTGATCCTGCTCAATTTATAGGAAAATAAAGCCAAAGAGACTTTCTGGATCCCAGAGGAGTCTTTTCCCAAAGCAATCAGACATCTGGAGTCTTGGGCTGATAAAAATCAATGACTTTCAAGGCAGTATATCTTTAGATGTGAGGGAGGGAAGAAGTACATAGTGAGAGAGGAATTTGTGACAGTAGGAGGCAAACAGAAAAAAAAATGAGTAAGAAAAACTGTAACACTGTCTCCCTGTAATTAACCATATCAGGGCACAGGCTATAGCATAATTAGATATGTATATTTATATCACTATGACCTCAGAAATGGTAAAGAGAAACGGTTTCTTTATTATTTGACTCTTTGGGCAGATTGTATGCCTCCACCTGTGCTTCATGGGTTGAATAAGCAGAAATCAGTTCATTTTTAGTAAGAAGTTGTAATGTACCACATACACATGGGTGCTTGACAAATACTATCTAATTGTTTATATTATAAGCTCAGAAAATATTACTATGTGATGGAAATCAGTTTTAAAATGGAGGCAGGGCAGAGTTTTGTTCCAACATGATCACAGATGGTTTGACCTTCTCTATATTGATCACTCTGTGCCTGCATCTACCCACTCAGAAATATTTCAGCAACTGAGCACTTACAGAAAAGGAAACTATTTACCCATAACCCCTTCAAAATATATAGAGTCAAATAAATGAAAATGTAACTTATTTATTCTCATTTACTATGAGTTGTTATTTGAGTTGGATGAAAGCCAAATGTCTGCAATCTGAGGTGTATTTTTATTTATTTTTATTTTTTTGAGGTGTATTTTTAAATGCATTTACTTATCCTTACAATAATAGTTCTTGTAGAAACTCTCTGCTGATCTATTCTGAATTTCTCAAATACAAGTAATAATTTTAGACTACTCTGTTGTGATCACCAGATGTGTTACCTGACTTGCTGATAATATTACATACTTTGACTTTTTCAAGTCAAAGTAATCTGAATTACTGAAAATTACGATCTGAAAAATTATCTGAAAATCTGAATTTTCAAATCTAAGCTAATGCTATAAAATTAATCCTGGACTCTTAAACAGTTTAAGCATTTAAACAATACAAAAATAGCTGGAAAGAAGGATCGAGTGACGTTGGCCAAGGAAGCAGTTAACCACTGAGCTTTTAAGTTCAGACATTAGGAAACAACTATTAACTACTGCTCGAGTGGACTTGAAAACACATCCTATTTGAGCTGTTGTGCACAGTCTAAATGCCATGTGGCAGGCGGGTGAAAGATTTATTGATTCCTGTTTGGGGTGTTACTGTAGACTTACTGCTTCAGTGGGCTTTCAAACGAGGTTTGAGTCTTACAGAACAAACTGAACCCTGGAATCCTTTCCTGGCATTGAAACCCCCAAAGTGACAAGTCTAATAAGCCAGGGCTAAGGAAGGCTTTAAACTGCATGCGGAACAGCTGTTGTGTGCCCTTGCAGAAGCTCAAAGGAAAAAATGCTTTGAGGAGAAAAAAGTGGCTGTTGATTAGTCTTTGAACACCCGAAAGTTTCTGCAAACAAAAATGCACATTAGTCTAAGTGTATACAGAGTTAAAGGAACCACTTGCTAATCACATGCTCCCCAGTTCGCTGGACTTTCCTTTCATTGCTTCCTCCAGTGAGAACACAGAGATCTGTGATATTTAAGGCACTAGTTAGATTATGTGTAACCTGTCAGCATAGAAACTGCTCTCTACCTAGGCCTGGCTAGGTGTCTGAAATTTTGCTTTGGCTGTTGTAAATAACATCTCAGTGTTGAGGAGCACTGGACTTTAGGGGGAGGGTGTCTCCTACCTAAAAGAACAAGATTGGAAAGACAAAATAGATTTCTAAGATACCTCTTGAAGTGAGCTGAGAAACACATTAAGAGACACAGGAATAGTAAACAAATTAATTCAATAGAATCATAGAATAAGAATGTCCTTTTAGAACACATCTTCCTCATTTTAGGGCAGATGGCTCTCAGTTACTTAGATACCAGAAGCAAACTTTCTTACATCATCGTCCAGTGTGCCTTTTCCTCCCTCACTCAGAATTAGTGTAAGAAGACATAACAGGACTGACTCAGGATCCCTTGAGAAGCCAGGGTGGCTTGAAAATCAGAAAACAGGCACGGGGATCATCCATCACCAGCCAGCATGTCTCAGGCATAACACAATAAAGTGATGTTATGCTTAGACTTCCCCTCAAGCAGGCCTAAAGTGGTTCAACACTCAAGTCCTTATACATTTTCAGAGAAAGTGGGAAGAGTCATAACAATAGTCTTAAGAAAAATAACATTTATTAACAATTGGCTAAGCTACTTAGGTAGTGGCTACCCAATTAGGCTCGGAGGCATATGTGGCTGTCTGCACAGCCTGAGAGGGGTTACAACCCTGTTAATCCATTTGCTGTTTCTCACAAAATCCTCTCCCTGTTTCTGCTGTATTTCCAGAAGGGTTTCAGAAAGTATCAGATGCCTCCCCATGGACCATCTGCCAGAGCCAGTGAGTTTTTACAGGAAGCCATCTTTCTCCCTCTCTCACTCTCAGGACTTCCCACTAATTACTGACCACGGTGGACTTAAGTGTGTGGGATGATAAAATCTGCCTGTGTGCATCTATCCCTCTCAATTCCCAGTCTCTTAAGTCTGACATCCTTTTCTTCTATGAAACTCAGAAAGTGACTTTTAAAACTTTCCTTGCAGCACACCTGTAAGAAAGGATCAATGCCCCATAAACTCTAGGCAAGATTTAAAAGTTTCATTTAATGCATTTGTTAGGATCAAGATAAAAGACAGTCAAAGGCAGAGTAAGACAGGGAGTGGTGTAGGGCCGGAGAAAGTGGTTGCATGTGGCCATCGGGGAATAGGGAGTGTAAAAAGCTTCTTGCACACATTGCCTCATCTATAAAAACCAGAATTACTTGGCATCTAAGTAACAAATGGATCTAAAGGCTGCAGAGAGGAGCTGTTGGCAGGAAATGGTCCCCAGGGCTGTGATATTTTCAGATCATGTGCATTTGCCTATAATGCATAGATCATGGATTACGGAACTCTGTTCACATAACTTTCCTATTTAAGGGCTAAATTTTGCAGGTTCTGATTTGTCGACTATAACAGTTTCTGTTGGTGAAGAGAATAAATCTGGATAGTTAAGGAAAAATGATAAATTTTGCCTTTGAGATGCAAGGAAGAGGAAAGTGCTGTGAAGACGTATTAAGAGGAAAAAGGATGGAGAAGGATCATCGTGATAACAGAGATTTAAGAGCATTGGTAGAGGAGAGAATAGTAGGGGGCCTGGCAGCTTCCGCTACCCCCCCACCCAATTTTCAGGAATTGGGCTTTAAATAGAAAGCACTCTTCAATACAAATACAAATTGACCTGCAGGTTGAGACCTTTCTGTGCCTGAAACTCACTGTTAAGCAGATAACTTGTACACAGCAGAGCACAGTGGAAGATCCCTACACACTCTTGATAAGAATCTTGGTAGGTTGGTTTTTGATCCCAAATCAGTTTCCACACTGAGTTTAATTTTAAATGTCTGGTTTGTGCCTGAGTGAACTGGTTCTGCTTTCTTTGAAACATGGAGACAGCAGATTAACTTGGTGCCACAGAAACTAGCTACAGAACAGAAAGTCTCCATCTCCTATCTCACTCATTAACAAAGTAAAGTGCCCTTCATGACTCACTCTTGACTACATGTTGCCCCTGCTCCCCTGCCCAGACAGAAGAAAACAAGCAAATGCTTACCTGCCAAACATACAGGAACAATAGGCAAAACTTCAAAATCCTTTCTTTTTCAAGCCTGCTATCTATTAGCATTCCAAAAAAAAAAAAAAAAGAAAAGAAAAAGAAATTCTATGTCATATCCCGACATAGACAAAGATTTACTTTGGGAGTGAAACAGATACCTGAGTGGGCAGGATGTTAAGGGATACAAACATTTGATCACAACCGTTCAGACACTTACACTGTTTATGCCAGTTGTGTCTCTTCTCAATTAAATAGGACACTTCATTGTTGTTGTTTTTTAACTTTAGTCCACCTTGTATCTGCTACAGTGACGCCTTTAATTGCTATACCATAGCAGAGGATTCTTTATATTCTTGAAAATATTTAGGATCCTACCCCAGGTGTAAAAACCAACTGCTCAAAATCTGTTGTCAAGATGCAGCTCAAAGCTATTGTATCCTTTGGGTTATTTTCACCGTCACAGTTTTCCACGCTTTTCTTTCCAAATCCCCTTCAATTTCTGAGCCCAAAGACCATCTGTAGCTCCTCTCCGGCCAACTTCCAAGTTTGGGTTACGCACCTATGACATTCAGAACCTCTGAACCTTTTGGCTGGTCTTGCGACTGATTACCCAGGTCGCATTTATATTTTACTTTCGCCCTTTAGATATAAAATGTAATATGACAAAGACAATACATGCTTGTTTTTATTAACAATGGTGTATCGTGGGGAGAATCAGCGTCACTCTGTCACTCTGTACTTTAGGAACTACTTTTACTCGTCTGTTTTTTTTTTTTTTTTTTTTTGATCAGGATCCTGACGCCTGCTTGCTGACGTTGGTCAGGCGAAGATGCCCTCCCTGAAGCCTAGCCAAGCCGTCTCTTCCTTTCATTAGCGGTGTAACCCTGTGTTCCCACCGGAGCCCTGCACGGAAGTGTAATCTTCCCGCGGGGGCCTCCCGTTTTCTCGCCTGGCTCAGAGCCCTGAGCCTAAATGAAATATAAAATATTAACTGAAAGGGAAAACAAAGGATGCTGCCTCCAGGACGGCTCCAGGGCCTGAGGCTTGGCCGGGGCACTCGTCCCTGGGCCTCTCTGCCTCGCTCCCCCGCCTTGTGCCTGCGTAGGATCCACGAGTTGAATCGCAGCTCGCCAAAGCGAATTCCACCTCGGACTGGTAACCTGACCCCTCAGCGTCGCCCGTTCCCTTCAGCCCGGAGCGTAGAATGATCACTAGGAGGCCAGGAAAAAACACTTAAACGTTGCATTTATTAAGGAAATTTTAAATAAGGAAAAAAAAAAAAGTAAAAACGGTGTCACCAATGTCAAGAGCACTTTTGTGGTGTAAACCGTGCAGTCACGAGCTAGGAGTTCTATCCCGGATCTTTGCCCCGGGGCCAGCTGGAGTGCCAGTCCCCGCCACCCCCCCGAACCCCCCCACCTCCAAGACCCAGTTGGAAATGCAATAAAAGAAATAACTCACACCATTCACATCCGCAGGCTCCCCTTCTCCCACCCCTTCCCCTAACACAAAACTCTAACCCCCAGGCAGGGAAACAGGCCACTAGGGCGGAAAAAGACTTATCAAATACTTGTATTCAAGCAAACAAACACAAAATCCCTTAAAACGGCACGTTACAATCAATCAAAGGTATTTATCGCCTGTCCTGCCGGGGCTGCAAGGAGCTGGAGGGAATGGGTGCGAACCCGGACACGGTTTGCGTGCCCCCATTAGTTCGGTTAAGTGGCATATATGCGGGTCACTCTTCCGGTCACCAGGCAATAGGTGCCGTTGGTCTCCGCCTGCCCGCCCTCTCCACCTGCCCCCAGAGCTTGGCCCACCTGCGGGTGGAAAGGGGCCTTGGCCTGGGTCGATGTCCCCGCATTCTGCGCTAGCGGCAGCTTCCAAAGTTCTGCGCCCTAATCGCCTCCTCTTGCCACTTGCTGCTGAGTCCAGAGTCAAGGCTCTCTTTTCCTACTGCCAGGCCTGGGGACTTTCAGAGGGCGAGCGATAAACGGGTTCGCTTCATCCCGAAGGCAGAAGTCGAGAGAAAAAACTGACTCCGACAGGTTTGCTTCGCCCAGTCTCGCATGGTGAGGGGGCGCGGCCGGGCTGGCGAAGTGGGAAGGCGAGGGGCGGCTGCCGCGGGGGCCGGGGGGCCGGTCAGTAGGGCCCCACGACCACCGCCTCCACCTCCTTAGACGGTCTCCGGTCCTTCACCAGGAAATTGATCATGCCCTCGGACTTGATGAGAAGGTTGCAGCCCAAGAAGAAGATGCCGAAGACCACGGTGAGCGAGAGCACGCACATGACGGCGATCTGAACCACGCGCATGATATACAGGCTGCGCTCGTCCGGGCCGCTCTCCGCGAAGCCGTCGTCGGTCACCACGGACGCCCTGGGTGCAGCAGCGCACGGCGCGCTCCAGCGCCTCGCTGCTGTTGGCCAGGAGCAGGCCGGCCACGTCGGTCTGGTTGCCCAGCGCCGGATTCATCGCGGGAGCGGGCGGGCCACTCGGGAGGCGAGGGTCCGAGGGGTGGGAAGGCGGTGGCGCGGCAGAAACAGGTGAGCTGAGCGCTCACTTGTGGACTCGCGCGCGCGCGCGCGGGACCGCTCGCTCGCTTCTTTCCAAAGTCCCCGGCTGGTGAGAGTTTCGGCGGAGCCTTCCCGCCGCGCGCCTCAGTCTGGCTGGTCTGCGCCGTGTGCTTCTGCCCGGGCGGTGCTCGTTCCCGGCGCTCGCTCGACTAGGGGCTGTTGGAACTTGGCGGGGGCTGGGCCAGCCGGGCCGTGGGAGGTGCGGACGGCGGCGGTAGGGCAGCTGCTCTGAGCGCAGAGCGGCCCCTTCTGGCCGCACCGCTGCTCTGCGCCCGCTGTTGCTGGGCGGTGGGGAAAAGGAATGGGGCGAACCTCTTGTTTTTTCTTGTTTCGCCTCTTTTCCAACTCCAAGGATAGGCAGAGACCGCTTTTTTGGCTTTTCTGGCTTGATGGTTGATTGAAGAGTTTCGGGTGGGGGAAGGGTTGCGACCAACTGAAAGTTTCCTAAAAACTGGGTCACACAGGCTCTGCGTGTCCTTGGCCTCCCGCCTCCCTCACCTCCGGGAGGTGGAAAGTGGCGATGAATCGCAGGTGGCAGATGGTGTCAGCGAATACATGGGCCCGCCGCCTGTGCCTGACTTAGTCTCGCTTGCAAAGAGCCAGGAGGGTAGGAAGGAGAGAAAGAAAGAAAACGAGGGAGAGAGGAAACGATTGGAAAACAGAGTAAGGCAGATTTTATAGAGACTCTTGGGCAAAAGAAAAGGGTTTAGGGAAGGCAGGGTTCTTCTGTGGCCTTTGTGGTTGCCAAGAACAGGGTCACCTCCTTGGTAAGGGAGGGGAAGGTAGACAGAATGGCTACCCTTGTAATCTCAATTGCAAATGAGTTTTTGGACGTGCTTCCAATGTTTTTCTCTGCTGGCAGTAAATCAGTTGTTTAAGGGAATTGCTCATCAGCACCCATCACCTAGAACACTGGCCACCTCCTGGAAGATCTCCCCATTTTCCGTAAGCTGATGTATTTCACCCTAGTCATTTTAAACGAAGCTACAGATCTTTTAAGGGCCTGATTGAGACTTAAGTCCATTATGATTCTGCTTCTGGTTTCAGTGAAATGTTACACACCTGTCAGGCTGTTTCTTGAGCTCTAGAAGAATACTTCAGGTTTTTTTTTCTTTCTTTTCTACTCTTTTTCTTCCCCTTCACTTCTTCTTCCTCTCTCCCTTCCTTTTTTCTTTCTTTCAACTGTAACAGCTGGAAACCAGTAACTTGAAGCCCAGTTCAAACTTTTCATAGAATACATTTATTAATTTACTATTAAAACAAAGTAGCTGTCCTGCCATTTTCTGCTCTATTCTCAACTCCATTATATTTGGTTGTTAAACCCTCTGTTTTTTGTCTCCCCAAACATGATTTACTCCATGTTCAAAGCTTTCCTTAAATGTTTTGTGCTACTTTGTGACCACAATAAAATAGACTGAACTGTATTTTAGTGAAAAGTTTTCAACTTTGGGATGTTGATTGTATACCAGCTTCAATAAGTTTAGATGCTTCTAAGTAGCTAATTTTATTTTGGAGGTGAAGACCTAGGCTTCTGGGCCTCATCCATAATTTATCTGGTTTATTGCTCTAATTTCCCATGGTTATAATTGCCCTGAAAAATGCTGTAGCCCCAATAATTTCTTCTTTGGACAAATTTATTATTTATTGATTGAAAAAAATTATTTAAATCTCACTATACATTCAGCCTGTCTTAGTTAATATGGGTGATACTTAACAGTAAAACCTAATGCATATGTGAAAAATTATAGAAGAATTTAAGATAATATAAAGCAAATACCACAATGAATGGTGGAGGCAAGTAGATAGAATTTAGAAAAGCAAAAGGTGGAGAATAGAGGTCATTTACAGGGATATTGGGACTTCCCAGGTAGCACTAATGGTAAAGAACCCACCAGCCAATGCAGAAGCCATAGAGGTGTGGATTTGATCCCTGGGTAGGGCAGATCCCCTGGAGGAGGGCATGGCAATTCACTCCAGTATTCTTGCCTGGAGAAGGAAGATATTAACTTGTTCAGGATTGTGTGTTTAGTAGAAGCTGGGTACAACCGATTATAGACCATAGCCATCTCTTTATGTGACAAAACAAAGAGATGATAGATTTGTAAGGTCTGGTTACAAAAAGTTCCTAAAGTGTTAATTGAATCATTTCAGAATTTGAGTATATTTGTTTATATTAACAATATTACTACTTTAGTTAGAAGTTATTATAAAAAATGATCGAATTTTGACATCCAGTAGAGGTTTTGTATCATTAAACTTCTAGATTTGAGGGCTTCCCTAATGGCTCAGATGGTAAAGAATCTGTCGGCAAAATGCAGGAGATCTGGATTTGCTCCCTCGGTCAAGGAGTATCACTTGGAGAAGGGAATGCCTACCCACTCCAGTATTCTTGCCTGGAGAATTCCACGGACAGAGAAGCCTGGTGGACTATAGTCCATGGGCTTGCAAAGAATTGGACATTACTGAGTGACTAACACTTATTTCACTTTTCAAAGGTTTTGTATCTTAAACTTGTAGATTTAAGGAGTACATTTTTAAAAGAAATAATGGAACACTCTGACATTATTTTCATTCAGTTTTAATTACTTACAGCCACAAAATTGTGGATAAAATAATTGCTGTTCCCATCAGCTAGTTCGGAGCTCTGGGAATGTAGTTTTGTTTCCTTAATATCCCACCTCGCACTGCCACCAGTCTGATTTTGTTGGATAAAATTGGTCAAAGTATTTACAGGGAAATTAACTATAAACCAAGTAGTACAAAACTAACACTTATCACACACTTATTACTGGACTTAAAGGGGTATGAATAGGTAGAAGTTTTCTATAGAAATTGTTTATCTTGCCCTGTGGTATTTTGAGTGAAAACTGTTCTTTCAGCTTTACTCTGGTTTTCACCTATTTCCTAGAAAAATCTTAAAGATACGAAAAATTCTTTAAGAAATGTTTATATAGAGAAACTTTGATTTCTGGAAAAGCAGATATTGATGTGAAATGTGTTGGTACTGGTAATTCACTTCATATAAAAGGATTTTGATACATACGACTCACTTATATTTTTTTAACTAGTGACTTCTCCTACTTTATTGGACAGGATATTTGATTTCAAAAAGTTATATGCTAATTATTTCACAATATAAATATTACACAAGGAAAGAAACATGTTTCTATTCTTTCCTGAAAATATATCTATAGCATATAAAAATTCTATAAAGATATTCCAGGCTGATGTTGATGGACGTCTATCATCAGTGGTCATTAGATCTATAGTTTGAATAGTTTTGATGTAGGACAAGACAGTTGCAATATCAAAAATCTTTTCCTTGAGTCTCTCTCTGTGTATATTATGAAAATAGTAAGTAAAGATTTTTTAAAAGAGAATATCATACACATAAAGGATATTTATTACTTTGGGGCAAACGTAAAAAAAATAATTTATACTAGATTACACAATTTAAGATTTTGGGGGCTCCAAAATCACTGCAGATGGTGACTGCAGCCATGAAATTAAAAGACGCTTACTCCTTGGAAGAAAAGTTATGACCAACCTAGATAGCATATTCAAAAGCAGAGACATTACTTTGCCGACTAAGGTCCATCTAGTCAAGGCTATGGTTTTTCCAGTAGTCATGTATGGATGTGAGAGTTGGACTGTGAAGAAGGCTGAGCGCCGAAGAATTGATGTTTTTGAACTGTGGTGTTGGAGAAGACTCTTGAGAGTCCCTTGGACTGCAAGGAGATCTGACCAGTCCATTCTAAAGGAGATCAGCCCTGGGATTTCTTTGGAAGGAATGATGCTGAAGCTGAAACTCCAGTACTTTGGCCACCTCATGCGAAGAGTTGACTCATTGGAAAAGACTCTGATGCTGGGAGGGATTGGGGGCAGGAGGAGAAGGGGATGACCGAGGATGAGATGGCAGGATGGCATCACTGACTGGATGGACGCGAGTCTGAGTAAACTCCGGGAATTGGTGATGGACAGGGAGGCCTGGTGTGCTGTGATTCATGGGGTCGCAAAGAGTCGGGCACGACTGAGCGTCTGAACTGAACTGAACTGAAGAGCAGAGACTCATATTCATTCATATAGCACCTGGAACACAAGAGGAAAGCCAGAAAAAGCCAAACAGACCATCAATCTACCCAAATAGTTATCATGAAATCCAAATACCTAAACTCATTCCTTTTTCTCCTGAGGTTAATCCCTCTGCTGCTGCTGCTAAGTCGCTTCAGCTGTGTCTGACTCTGTGCGACCCCACAGACGGCAGCCCACCAGGCTCCCCCGTCCCTGGGATTCTCCAGGCAAGAACACTGGAGTGGGGAGGTTAATCCCTCAAATTCTCTCAAATCTGTGCATTTTGACTTCTCATGCAGTTGTAGCTCTCTCTTCTATCTCTTTTTCTTGATTACAGGATATCAGTATCAACACATGGGTTGCAGAGGAGAAAATGGCTGAAGGTAGGTGCTATTACAACTATAAGGAATAACAGTAACAAGCAGAAGGAAAAACAGAATAAAACATTAAACAACATGCACAAATTTTCTAAGAGTGTAAAGTATTGATTTGGGGACATTAAATACAGAGACAAACATTCTTAGCTCGTTAACAATCTAGCAAAAGGTGTAAAGACATGGACTTTGAATCCTGCTGTCCTCAATTACTAGCTCTGTGATATTGAAAAATTCCTTTACTTCTTCATACCTTATTTACTTTTCTGTGAAAAGGAGATGATATTTCACAGGAGATTGAAAGGATTGATCTAATCCATGGAAATAGCTGAGAATAATTATTAAATAAAATAGTTATCAAACAAAATATTTACTAGATAAAATATATTGCAATAGCTCCTGAGGAAGCAGCAATTGTATAGTTCATTTTAAAAAGGCTAAATTTTGTTCAGTAATTTTTCAAGAAAGCTAAAAAGTGAGTGATATATTTTAGAAAAATTGCCATATGAAGCAATTAACCTGGTTAAGGAAAAAATTGAAAGGATGTGGAGAAATTAGAACCCTTGTGAGTTGCTGATGGGAATGTAAAATGGTATAGCCTCTGTGGAAAAGAGTATGGTGGTTCCTCAAAAAAATTAAACATCGAATTGCCATATGGTCCAGAAAATTGATTTTTAGATATATTCACCCAAAAATTGAAAGCAAGGGCTGAAATAGAAATTTGAACATATTCATAGCACCATTATTCACAGTAGCCAAAAAGTAGAAACAATTCAAATGTCCATTAGCGAATGAGAGGATAAAGATGTGGTATATACATAAAATGGACTCTTATGGAGCCTTAAGAAGCAATACAATTTTGTTACATGCCATAACATGGATAATACTTGAAGGCATTGTGCTAAGTGATATAAGCCAGACACAAAAGGACAAATACTGTATGATTCCATTTATATCAAGATAGTTAAATTCATAGAGACAGAAAGTAGAATAGTGGTTATCAGAGGCTAGGGTGAGGAGGTAATGATAAAAATTTGCTTAACTGAGAAGAATGAAGTTTCATTTGGAGAAGATGAAGAAGTTCTGTAGATAAATGATAGTGATGCTTGCACAACAATATGAATGTACTTAATGGCACTCAGCTGTACACTTAAATATTGCTAAAATGCTAAATTTTATGTTATTTTAATTAGATCTAGCATAGATACTATACAAATTTCTTCAATTCATAGAAGTTGGAAAATAACCCCCAGACCTCACTGTTCATCTCCCCATGGCTCAAAGATTGGTGCCCTTAGAAATTTAGAGTATTATTCTCCCTATCTTTTTGCTATGCTTTTTTAACTTAGTCTTGATGTACTGTAAATACAGTTTATATCTTGCTTTTTTCCTTAATGCTGTATTTTCTCATAACATTAAAAAATTATTGTATGCACATTATTAATGAGTGTGTAGTACTTCATTGTTGAAGATACTATTGTTTATAAATCATTACTCTTCACTTATGTTCCTCTCATATATTGTTATTGAATCAATTACAGAGAATATTTTTACTCATTAATGTTTGTAAACTATTACTCTGCAGTTATGTTCCTCTCATATATTGTTATTGAATCAACTACAGAGAATATTTTTACTCATTAATGTTGTAAACCATTACTCTGAAGTTATGTTCCTTTCATATATTGTTATTGAATCAATTACAGGATATTTTTGCTCATTAATATTTGATAGGATGCTGCTGCTACTGCTAAGTCACTTTAGTCGTGTCTGACTCTGTGCGACCATGTAGACGGCGGCTCACCAAGCTCCCCCATCCCTGGGATTCTCATTTGATAGGATAAATTTGCACAATTGCAATTTTCAGTGATAACAGTATTTTTAAGAAAAAGCAGCACATAGTCAAACTGTTTGTTTAAAAAGATATTACCAATCTTCACTACCATTTGAAAAACATACAAATTTTAGATAATTCTATCATGCCCTCTAGAGCAGGTATTCTCAGCTTCAGCTACTGTTAGAAACACCTAAAGAGCTTTTAAAGTTTTTGATATCCAAATCTAACCCACAAGGATTAAATCAAATTTTCTGAGTGTAGGGCCTAAGTGTCTGTATTTCTTAGAATTTCCCAGGTGATTCAATACATGAGCTATGACTGAAAACTACTGGTCAGAGCAGTGTTCTCAAACTTGTCCTGTCTTAAGATCACCTGGACTGGGCTGGGAGATGACTGATTCCCAAGTACTATTGCAAGCCAATTGAATTAGAATTTCCCTGACTTGCTTTCTGGGTTTATCCATTGGGATTCTGCTTTGATGGGCCTGGGATGGATCCCTTAGGAAATGCTGTTCTTGAACACCACATATGATTTTAATAATTATTACTGCATGTTTGATAGGGGAAAAAATGGTATCTTGTTGAAGTTGTGTATTATCAATTGTAGCAGCCAGTGTTTTTATATACATATTTTCGAGCTGTATATCCTATTTTGTAATCTTTATATTAAGATTCAGGTCCTTTGTCTATTTCTCATTTAATATTTTATTATTCATATTGATTCACTGAGTTGTAATAAACCTATAGGGTTTCCCAGGTAGCTCAGTGTTACAGCAGCCACCTGCCAGTGCAGGAGACGTGGGTTCAGTTCCTGGGTCAGGAAGATCCCATGGAGAAGGAAATGACTACCCACTCCAGTATTCTTGCCTGGAGAATTCCATGAACAGAGGAGCCTGGTGGGCTGCAGTCCATGGGGTCACAAAGAGTCAGACACAACTGAATGAATGAGCACACACGTACACAACAAGTCTATCAAATATATTAACCTTAAGCATGATGAATTTATAGTTTATTTTCAGTTCCCTTTCCTTTTAAATTAGGCTATATACTTTTTGGGTATGTGGAACTTTCTTATATATGTAAATACATTGACATTTCCATTTGTGATTTCTTTCATTGCTTTTTCTGTTAAAAGGGAAAGTGCATATTCAAGTTTTTCCATGTAAGACCCATCTTCGGGACACAAGTTTAGACAAGTCTCTACCACAGAAGCTTTTTTCAGCTGGCTCACTGGGGACATACACTTTGACCTGGCTCACCTTTAATGGCCTTGCAGAATGCTCTAACATCTGCTAAGACATCAAGCCAGGATGTGAAAGTGTTGCAAAGTCATGTGTGGGTTTTCATCTTAAGAACAGTCTAGCATTGCTACCATAAAATTAACAGTTTCTCTAGCAGACATATCTACATTTTATATATAACATCAGCCCATGCATAGCCAGCACTTTGAGTCTGCTTCCTCACTAGGTACAAGAAAGCTATTCTGAATCTTAGGTTATTTAGATTATCCACAGCCATCCACCAGAAGACATCTAGCAATAAGACACCCCAGGAGACCTTTCACATCCATCTTGTAAATTGCTTGGGTGATCTAGGAGAAGAATGGTGAGCAGTGAATGGTGTGAGCAGTTGGTCCATTCATACCAGCAAACACATCTATGCGCTCATTCTCTTGGTTAGCCTTAAAACGTTAGCAAGATGAAAATAAAATGATGTACAAAGTTAAGCTAACCCTAGTAATACATAAAGCCTACCTCAACAAAGGGAAATAAGCCCATCACAGAAAGAGAAATACTTTAAGATTCTATTTATATGGAGTGTCTAAAACAATAAAACTCATAGAAGCAGAGAAAACAGTAGTTGCCAGGCACTGAGAAGTTAGTCAATGAGTATGAAGTTTTACTTATGCCAAATGAGTAAGTTATACATATCTACTCTACAGCTATTGTCTATCTACTATACAGCCTATTGTCAGCAATAAGGTAATATGCACTTCAGAATTCATTGATAGTAGACTCACGTTAAGGGTCCTCACTACAAAATAAACAAAACAAAAACTAAGGGATACATACCACTCAGAGGTGGTAGATATGTCTGTTACCCTAATTGTGATGATGGTGTTACGGGTCTTTGCATATGTCCAAACTCATCAAATTGTACATATCAAATATATGCAGTTCTTTATATATGTTATACTGTTCTTCTTTTTTAAAGAATGAATTAGTTGTCTATGAAATAGAAAGAAGTGTGTTTCCCAGAATTAACTGAAAACAGACTGAGATAGGCGCCTGTGTTATACTATTCTTTTTTTCTTATTAATACTTTATTCTACATTACAATACTGTATTTGTTTTGCCATACATTGACATAAATCAGCCACAGGTATACACAATCTCCCAATGCTGAAGCCCCCTCCCACCTCCCACCCCATATCATCTCCCTGGATCATCCTGTGCACCAGCCCCAAGCATCCTGTATCCTGTATTGAACATAGACTGGCGCTTCGTTTCTTACATGATAGTATACATGTTTCAATGCCATTCTCCCAAATCATCCCACCCTCTCCCTCTCCCTCAGAGGCCAAAAGTCCATTCTATACCTCTGTGTCTCTTTTGTTGTCTCACCTACAGGGTCATCATTACTATCTTTCTAAATTCCATATATATGTGTCCAGAATTGAAGAGACACATGTACCCCAATGTTCATTGCAGCACTGTTTATAATAGCCAGGACATAGAAACAACCTAGATGTCCATCAGCAGATGAATGGATAAGAAAGCTGTGGTACATATACACAATGGAGTATCACTCAGCCCTTAAAAAGAATAAATTTGACTCAGTTCTAATGAGATGGATGAAACTGGAGCCGATTATACAAAGTGAAGTAAGCCAGAAAGAAAAACGCCAATACAGTATACTGACACATATACCATTCTTTTTAAAGAATGAATTAGTTGTCTGTGAAATAGAAAGAAGTGTGTTTCCCAGAATTAACTGAAAACAAACTGAGATAGGCGCCTGAACCCATGCAAAAAAATTGTCTGGTGAATTGCTACATCGTCACAGTTAGTATGTGTTACATATTCTGGTAGTTATGGGCTGATGGGGGATGTTTTTTATTGTTTCTAAGCTTAAAAGTTTACCCTCACTAATAATTTATTATTTGTGTATTATTATTTTTATTTTGGGGGCTTCTCTGGTGGCTCAGACAGTAAGGAATCTGCCTGCAATGCATGAGACCCAGGTTTGATCCCTGGGTTGGGTAGATCTTCTGGAGAAGGGATTGGCAACACACTTCAGTATTCTTGCCTGGAGAATTCCATGGACAGAGAGGGGCCTGATAGGCTATAGTCCATAGGGCTGCAAAGAGTCGGATACAACTGAGCAATTAACACTTACTTACTTATTTTTATTTTTAAAACAGGTTTTTTTGTTTTTTATTTTTTGTATTTGTATTGCTTATATTTAACGGAATGATCTATCTGGAAGTTGTTTTGGCATCAGTTTGCTCTTACCCTAAATCGCCATAAAAGGTAAATAATAACACAAAATTTTAAAGTTTAGAATTTAAGGGATTTCAGGTATCAATTTCTTTACAATAAAATGTGTAAATGTTCATTTTTAATGAAAATCCTAAACTTACACTTCTAAAGTATAGAGACTGCATCTGTCTGATTTATCTTTTGATTTTTGCATCTACTTTGTTAAAGCTAATAACGAGGAAAAACAGTCAGCAAATGAGGAAAACAGTAAGTGTCTTTCCCTTCCTCTTGTGTTTAAATACACTCTCTGGATCTCTGACCTGAGGTCACCTGGTGACGATTGATTTCCTTCTCTGGGAGGAGGACTGAAGATTGTCCTTGTGTTCCACAGGTGACCTCTTTGAGTCAGAGTGTTCTTTCAGGGCACGGGCACATGGAGTAATAAGGTAAGTAGCAGCCACAATGTTCTCATCAGTTAATACCTTTTTACTGCTGTTGAAATAAAGGGCCAAGAAAAGCATGCAATAAGTCACGGCCAAGCTTGATTAAAAATCCCTGACCACTGAACATGTGGAGAAGTTCTCGGAATGATACATTGTAGGCCTGCGACATCCTATTTTTAGATTCGCAGAATAGGCAGTTTTTGCCTCCAAGATTTTTTTGTCATTATTTCATCCTGATTTTCTGCCCACTGTTTAAAATCTGCATGATTTAGACTTTAAAGTGAAAAAGCTGCTCAGAGCTTTCAGAATCACTGGCACACCCCCTTCCCACATTAGAGAAATAGGGCCTGGACCAGCCTCTAAACAGGGAGAAGCAGGTGGCTGCAGAGAGGCATGAAAGATGCAATCTGTCCAATTTCTCAGCTTCAACTCAATTAATCTGAGGCAGGATTATATCTTTCATTTCCATAGGACAAGTATGTACTGTTTTCCTTGAACATATAAAAATATGAAGGAGAAATCAGACTGGAAGCGAAGGGAAACAAAATCAATCCCATAGCATGTTAAATTTCAACTTTTGTATTTGAACTTACAAGATTTATGTCTTCTGCAAACGTGTGCACACAGTGGAAGGAGACAATAAAAGTCACCTATTTTCAGATGACAAGCAGGAGTGATGTTGTTTCTGTATTCACACACTGATGATAGTGGCAATAGGAGTTGTCCAGCCTTTACTGAACACACATCTGTGATTCTGCGGTGGAAAAATATGTATCTTTAAAGACATTTTTAAAGGTCAGTGTGATAGATGTCACTGAGCAAGTCACTTACCAGTATCACTGCTCAATTTCCTTATTTGCCATCCATTTCTCTTTACCCTCCCAAGATTTTTATGACAAATAATTAGTATATTAGTATGGACTATTTAAGGGTAACAGAGGAGCCTGGTGGGCTGCAGTCCATGGGGTCGCTAACAGTCAGACACGACTGAGTGACTTCCCTTTCACTTTTTACTTTCATGCATTGGAGAAGGAAAAGGCAACCCACTCCAGTGTTCTTGCCTGGAGAATCCCAGGGATGAGGAGCCTGGTGGGCTGCCATCTATGGGGTTGCGCAGAGTCAGACACAACTGAAACGACTTAGCAGCAGCAGCAGCTACTATGGACTGAATGTGTCCCCCAAAATTCATATGTTGAAATCCATCATATGATGGTTTTAGGAGGTAGGGCCTTTGGGAGGTGATTAGGTCATGAGGGATCCATCCTCATGATTGAGGTTCAGTTCAGTCACTCAGTTGTGTCCGATTCTTTGCAACCCCATGAATCGTAGCACACTAGGCCTCCCTGTCCATCACCAACTCCTGGAGTTCACTCAAACTCATGTCCATTGAGTCAGTGATGTCATCCAGCCATCTCATCCTCTGTTGTCCCCTTCTCCTCCTGCCCTCAATCCCTCCCAGCATCAGGTCTTTTCCAATGAGTCAACTCTTCGCTTTAGCATCAATTCTTCCAATGAACACCAAGGACAGAACTCCTTCAGAATGGACTGGATGGATCTCCTTGCAGTCCAAGGGATTCTCAAGAGTCTTCTCCAACACCACAGTTCAAAGCATCAGTACTTCGGTGCTCAGCCTTCTTCACAGTCCAAGTATGAGGTTAGTGCCCTTATTAAAAAAAAAAAAAAAAAAGACTGTTGTTTAGTTGCTGAGTTGTTTTTCTGGTTCATTGTGGAGTGGCTACGTTGACCCACTCCTTCTATGTGAGAAAAGGCCCTTCCTTATATCAGTAAAAGTATGGGTGCTATCCATTACTTGTAGCTGAATATAATCCCTCTTTGTTTTCAGTTTTGTTTGCTTGTACAGAATTAAAAGTATGTGCATTTTTCTGTGGAAAAAAGACCCCTTTCCACCATATGAGGTTGTGTGGAGAATACACCCACCTGTGACCCAGGCAGAGGGCATTTGTCACTAAACCTGTCACTAATTTGACCTTGGACTCCCCAGCCTCCAGAACCAAGAGATATACATGTTTTAAGTCACAGAGTCCATGATACTGTTGTTATAACATCCTGAAAGGACTGAGACAAGAATTAAAAGATGCTGTCTCTGAACCTCCAGGAACTGGGAAGGCAGACCAATTCAGTTCAGTTCAGTTCAGTCACTCAGTCGTGTCAGACTCTCTGCGACCCCATGGACTGCAGCATGCCAGGCCTCCCTGTCCATCACCAACTCCCAGAGTTTACTCAAACTCATGTCCATTAGTCGGTGATGCCATCCAGCCGTATCATGCTCTACTGTCCCCTTCTCCTCCTGCCTTCAATCTTTCCCAGCAATTTTCCCAGGGTCTTTTCCAGTCAGTCAGTTCTTTGCATCAGGTGGCCCAAATATTGGAGTTTTAGCTTCAATGTCAGTCCTTCCAATGAACATTCATGACTGATTTCCATTGGGATGGACTGGTTGGATCTCTTTGCAGTCCAAGGGACTTGCAAGAATCTTCTCCAACACCACAGTTCAAAAGCATCAGTTATTTGGCACTCAGCTTTCTTTATAGTCCAACTCTCACATCCATACATGACTATTGGAAAAACCATAGCTTTGACTAGGTAGATCTTTGTTGGCAAAGTAAAGTCTCTGCTTTTTAACGTGGTATCTAGGTTGGTCATAACTTTTCTTCCAAGAAGTAAGTGTCTTTTAATTTCATGGCTGCAGTCAACATCTGCAGTGATTTTGGAGCCCCCAAAATAAAGTCTGACACTGTTTCCAGTGTTTCTCCATCTATTTGCCATGAAGTGATGGGACCGGATGCCATGATGTTACTTTTCTGAATGTTGAGCTTTAAGCCAACTGTTTACTCTCCTCTTTCACTTTCATTAAGTGGTTCTTTAGTTCTTCGTTACTTTCTGCCATAAGGGTGGTGTCATCTGCATATGTGAGGTTATTGATATTTCTCCCAGCAATCTTGATTCCAGATTGTGCTTCTTCCAGCCCTGCATTTCTCATGATGTACTCTGCATATAAGTTAAATAAGCAGGGTGACAATATACAGCCTTGACGTACTCCTTTTCCTATTTGGAACCAGTCTGTTGTTCCATGTCCAGTTCTAACTGTTGCTTCCTGACCTGCATGTAGGTTTCCCAAGAGGCAGGTCAGTGGTCTGGTATTCCCATCTCTTTCAGAATTTTCCACAGTTTATTGTGATCCACAGAGTCAAAGGCTTTGGCATAGTCAATAAAGCAGAAATAGATGTTTTTCTGGAACGCTCTTGCTTTTTCCATGATCCAGCAGATGTTGGCAATTTGATCTCTATTCGTCTGCCTTTTCTAAAACCAGGTTGAACATCTGGAAGTTCACGGTTCACGTATTGCTGAAGCCTGGCTTGGAGAATTTTGAGCATTACTCTACTAGCGTGTGAGATGAGTGCAATTGTGTGGTAGTTTGAGCATTCTTTGGCCTTGTCTTTCTTAGGGATTGAAATCCAAGCTGACCTTTTCCAGTCTTGTGGCCACTACTGAGTTTTCCAAATTTACTGAGCAACAAAGAGATAAATATTATAGACCATAGATCTGTAGGAGAGATAGGAAGAACATCTAATTCTTACTGGACTTTGGAAGAGTGGTGGAGAAGGATCAGTATGAGAGGGGTTAGCCAGGTGGAGAATGCTGAATGCATCAAGGTGTGAGGAGGTGCATTATACTATTGTGTATCTGCAGACAACTCTGTATTTTTGGAGTGCTGACCACTACAAGATGGATAATGATTAAAGAGTGCAGAGAAGCCAGACCATGGAGGGCTTTTATGTTGTCTTATGGAATTTGGATTTCCACTTGTAAGCCAGAGGGGTATACCCAAGGGTTTTAAGCAGCAGAAAGAAAAAGTTGTATTTTAGAAAGAATCTCTTCAGGCAGTGCTAAGGATTATTAAGGTAAATGAGCCTCCATGAAGAGTATACAGTCCTGTGATATTAAATAAACCACACCAGAGATGCCTTGTAGCCCAGTGACAGAGGTGGGTCCTCATTTCCAGAACTTCATTATGTAACTCACAGAAGACAGCATCCAGAGGATAAACATGCACTTTTGGTTTTAGTTTCTTCAATGGTGCTGGAAGCTTTTGTGAAAGATGGCTTTGTCTCTACAGTGAACCTGACTGAAATGGCCAGAGAAGGCATTTACACCCTTTAAACATCAGTTCTTCCTCTGTCATGACTGCTCCTCTTGCAGTCTGTCTGCATTCAGCATGTCACGCACATTCACAATGCGCAGTAAGTCTGAGTCCTTCCTGCTGGGGTGTTCTTTTAGGCACTACGTGTCTCTCAGCAACCCAGAGCCATAATGCTCTGCTTCAAGTGGAGCATTTGTGATGCTTTCCAAGTCTCTTTCTTCTCTTTCTCTCTCTCTCTTTTTTTTTTTTTTTTTGCAGGCTGCTGTAGGACCCACTTTCACTTTGATAGTTACCAACCAGTTCCTTGTCCTTCTCAGCTAGTGATGTCTTTGGTGGTTCATGAAGTCTGACTGCATTCTGCAAAGCCTTTGCTGGAGAGCCTACCTTGTGTTTAACCTCTGTGGAGCTCATGGAGTGGCATTACTGAACTTCATCCAAATTCTGGATGATATATCCATGATATATTCAAAGCTATTTTCAATATTGGAAGACTTAGACAATTGAGAATCCCAAGGGGGAAAAAATAATGGAGCCTCATCCCATCTCTCTTTTAAAATCGTTAATCCCTAAACATTAAATATCTCGTCTTGCCCCATATTATTATGTTCAAGGTTTTTTTTTTTTTTTTGGATAGCACTTAGGCATTTAAGTTAAAGCATCTGCCTACGATGTGGGAGACCTGGGTTTGATCCCTGGGTCAGGAAGATCCCCTGGAGAAGGAAACGGCAACCCACTCCAGTACTCTTGCCTGGAGACTCCCATGGATGGAGGAGCCTGGTGGGCTACAGTCCATGGGGTCGCAAAGAGTTGGACACGACTGAGCAACTTCACTTCAGTTCACTTAGGCATTTAGAGAAAAACTGATGGGGTATGCTTGCTTTTTCTTAAAGCAAGCTTATATTGTTAGCTTATATTTTATTGTTTCAGTGTAGACTGTCAATAGTAATTACCACATACAAGTGAAATTGCCTCCAAACATATTTTCCCCAGCTTTGTTGAAGGATAAATGACAAATAAAAATGGTATTATATTTAAAGTATACAACTGACGTGATGTTTGGATATATGTATACATTGTGTACTGATTATCACTAGCTAATCAGTAGGTCCAACACCTCATATCATTACTGCATTTTGGGGGAGGCTAGTGAGAATACTTGTGATCTACTCTTTTAGTAAGTTGTAGGTATTCAATATATTATTATTATTAGCTGGCAGCAGCCGAGACGAGCTACCCCACACCTGAGTTCAGGTGCAGCTGTCAAGAGGAGCAACCCCATGTCCAAGGAGCAGCGGCCGTGTCAACACAGGAGGGCTGAGAGGAGATATTCCACGTTCAAGGTCAAGAGGGGCAGCCGTGAGGCGATACGCGTCATACAAGATAAGGAGAAGCGGCTGTGCTTTGCTGGAGCAGCCATGAAGAGATACCCCTGTCCAAAGTAAGAGAAACCCAACTAAGATGGTAAGTGTTGTGAGAGGGCATCAGAGGGCAGACAGACTTAAACCATAATCACAGAAAACTAGCCAATCTGATCACATGGACCACAACTTTGTCTAACTCAATGAAACTAAGCCATGCCATGGTGGGCCACCCAAGAGGACTGGTCATGGTGGAGACGTCTGACAGAACGTGGTCCACTGGAGAAAGGAATGGCAAACCACTTCAGTATTCTTGCCTTGAGAACCCCTTGAACAGTATGAAAAGGCAAAATGATAGGATACTGAAAAAGGAATTCCCTAGGTTGGTAGGTGCCCAATATGCTACAGGAGATCAGTGGAGAAGTAACTCCAGAAAGAATGAAGGGATGGGGCCAAAGCAAAAACAATACCCAGTTGTGGATGTGACTGGTGATAGAAGCAAGGTCCGATGCTATAAAGAGCAATATTACATAGAAACCTGGAATGTTAGGTACATGAATCAAGGAAAACTGGAAGTGGTCAAACAAGAGATGGCAAGGGTGAACATCGACATTCTAGGAATCAGTGAACTAAAATGGATGGGAATGGGTGAATTTAACCCAGATGACTATTATATCTACTACTGTGGGCAAGAATCCCTTAGAAGAAATGTAGTAGCCATCAGGGTCAACAAAACAGTTTGAAATGCAGTACTTGGATGCAATCTCAAAAATGACAGAATGATCTTTGCTCGTTTCCAAGGCAAACCATTCAGTATCATGGTAATCCAAGTCTATGACCCAACCAGTAACGCTGAAGAAGCTGAAGTTGAATGGTTCTAGGAAGATCTACAAGACCTTTTAGAATTAACACCCCCAAAAGATGTTCTTTACATTATAGTGGACTGGAATGCAAAAGCAGGAAGTCAAGAAACACCTGGAGTAACAGGCAAATTTGGCCTTGGAGTATGGAATGAAGCAAGGCAAAGATAAATAGAGTTTTGCCAAGAGAATGCACTGGTCATAGCAAACACCCTCTTCCAAAAACACAAGAGAAGACTCTACACATGGACATCACCAGATGGGCAACACTGAAATCAGATTGATTATATTCTTTGCAGGCAAAGATGGAGAAACTCTATACAGTCAGCAAAAGCAAGACTGGGAGCTGACTGTGGCTCAGATCATGAACTCCTTATTGCCAAATTCAGACTTAAATTGAAGAAAGTAGGGAAAACCACTAGATCATTTAGGTATGACCTAAATCAAATACCTTATGATTATACAGTAGAAGTGAGAAATAGATTTAAGGACTTAGATCTGATAGAGTGCCTGATGAACTATGGAATGAGGTTCATGACATTGTACAGGAGACAGGGATCAAGATCCTCCCCATGAAAGAAATGCAAAACAGCAAAATGGCTGTCTGAGGAGGCCTTACAAATAGCTGTGAAAAAGAAGAGAAGTGAAAAGCAAAGGAGAAAAAGAAAGATATAAGCATCTGAATGCAGAGTTCCAAAGAATAGCAAGGAAAGATAAGAAGGCCTTCTTCAGGATCAATGCAAAGAAGTAGAGGAAAATAAAAGAACAGGAAAAATTAGAGATGTTTTCATGAAAACTAGAGATACCAAGGGAACATTTCATGCAAAGACAGGCTTAAAAAAGACAGAAATGGTATACAATTAATAGAAGCAGAAGATATTAAGAAGAGGTGGCAAGAATACACAGAAGAACTCTACAAAAAGATCTTCATGACCGCGATAATCATGATGGTGTGATCACTCACCTAGACCTAGTCATCCTGGAATGTTAAGTCAAGTTGGCCTTAGCATCACTACGAACAAAGCTAGTGGAGGTGATGGAATTCCAGTTGAGCTATTTCAAATCCTGAAAGATGATGCTGTGAAAGTGCTGCACTCAATATGTCAGCAAATTTGAAAAACTCAGCAGTGGCCACAGGACTGGAAAAAGCCAATTTTCATTCCAATCCCAAAGAATGGCAATGCCAAAGAATGCTCAAACTACCACACAATTGCACTCATCTCACATGCTAGTAAAGTAATGCTCAAAATTCTCCAAGCCAGGCTTCAGCAATACGTGAACTGTGAGCTTCCTGATGTTCAAGCTGGTTTTAGAAAAGGCAGAGGAACCAGAGGTCAAATTGCCAACATCCACCAGATCACCAAAAAAGCAAGAGCGTTCCAGAAAAACATCTACTTCTGCTTTATTGACTATGTCAAAGCGTTTGACATAGTGAGGATCACAAATAAACTGTGGAAAATTCTGAAAGAGATGGGAATACCAGACCACTGACCTGCCTCTTGAGAAACCTATATGCAGGTCAGGAAGCAGCAGTTAGAACTGGACATGGAACAACAGACTGGTTCCAAATAGGAAAAGGAGTATGTCAAGGCTGTATATTGTCACCCTGCTTATTTAACTTCTATGCAGAGTACATCATGAGAAACGCTGGACTGGAAGAAGCACAAGCTGGAATCAAGATTGCTGGGAGAAATATCAATAACCTCAGATATGCAGATGACACCACCCTTATGGCAGAAAGTGAAGAAGAACTAAAAAGCTTCTTGATGAAAGTGAAAGAGGAGAGTGAAAAAGTTGGCTTAAAGCTCAACATTCAGAAAACTAACATTCTGGCCTCCAGTCCCATCACTTCATGGCAAATAGGTGGAGAAACGGTGGAAACAGTGCTGACTGTTTTTCTGAGCTCCAAAATCACTGCAGATAGTAATTGCAGCCATGAAATTAAAAGACGCTTAGTCTTTGGAAGAAAAGTTATGACCAACCTAGATAGCTTATTCAAAAGCAGAGACTTTACTTTGCCAACAAATATTCATCTATTCAAGGCTATTGTTTTTCCAGTGGTCATGGATGGATTCAAGTGTTGGACTGTGAAGAAAGCTGAGGGCCGTAGAATTGATGCTTTAGAACTGTGGTGTTGGAGAAGACTCTTGAGAGTCCCTTGGACTTCAGGAGATCCAATAGGTCCATTGTAAAGGAGATCAGTCCTGGGGGTTTATTGGAAGGACTGATACTAAGGCTGAAACTCCAATACTTTGGCCACCTCATGTGAAGAGTTAACTCATTGGAAAAGACCCTGATACTGGGAGGGATTGGGGGCAGGAGGAGAAGGGGACAACAGAGGATGAGATGCTGGATGGCATCACCAACTCGATGGACATGAGTCTGAGTAAATTCTGGGAGTTGGTGAAGGACAGGGAGGCCTGGCATGCTGCAATTTATGGGGTCACAAAGAGTTGTACATGACTGAGCGAGTGAAGTGACTGAACTGAACAGTCATCATGCTATACATTGGGTCTCTAGAATTTAATAATATGTATCACATAACTGAGAAGGAAATGGCAACCTACTGTAGTATTCTTGCCTAGAGAATCCTGTGGACAGAGGAGCCTGGTGGACTGCCATCTATGGGGTCGCACAGAGTCCGACACGACTGAAGAGAGTTAGCTGCAGCACAGCAGCATCTTATAACTAAAATTTTGTACCTTGGATGGGTTTTTCCCCATTTTTCCTATCCCACCCGCCCATGATAACCACAATTCTAATCAGTGTCACTGTGATTTTTGACCTTAAGATTGCTTTATAAGTGAGATCATGTAATATTTATGTTTTTCTGCCTGGCTTATTTTTGTTAACATAATATCCTCCAGGGTCATTCATTTTGCTGCAGATTGCAAGATTTCCTTCTTTTCTTAGGATTAATAATATTCCAATGTATGTATGTATATGTTTGTGTATATTTAACAATTTACTTATTTATCAATGGATGGGCACTTAGATTGTTTTCGTATCTTGGCTAAGTGAAGTGAATAATGTTACAGTGAACATGAAAATGCAGATATCTCTTCAAGATAGTGATTTTATTTCCTTTCCTTTGTATATATACCCAGAAGTAAGATTGCTGAATCCCACTTGTCTTGAGGCACTTTCTATTTTTGAGAAGCTTTCATACTGTTTTCCATGGTAGCTGTGCCAACTTATATTTCCACTAACAGTGCACAAGGGTTCCCTTTATGTTCTTGTCAATACTTGTTATCTTTTAGCTTTCTGATAATAATCATCATAACAGGTGTGAGGTGATATCTCACTATGGTTCTGATTTGCATTTCCCTGATGGACTGCAAGGAGATCCACCCAGTCCATTCTAAAGGAGATCAGCCTTGGGATTTCTTTGGAAGAAATGATGCTAAAGCTGAAACTCCAGTACTTTGGCCACCTCATGCGAACAGTTGACTCATTGGAAAAGACTCTGATGCTGGGAGAGATTGGGGGCAGGAGGAAAAGGGGAAGACAGAGGATGAGATGGCTGGATGGCATCACTGATTCAATGGATGTGAGTCTGAGTGAACTCCGGGAGTTGGTGATGGACAGGAAGGCCTGGCGTGCTGTGATTCATGGGGTCGCAAAGAGTCGGACACGACTGAGCGACTGAATTGAACTGAACTGATGGTTCTTCTCCAAACCAGGCTTCAGCAATATGTACACCATGAATTTCCAGATGTTCAATCTTGTTTTAGAAAAGGCAGAGGAACCGGAGATCAAATTGCCAACATCCACTGGGTCATGGAAAAAGCAAGAGAGTTCCAGAAAAACATCTATTTCTGCTTTATTGACTATGCCAAAGCCTTTGACTGTGAGGATCACAATAAATGGTGGAAAATCCTGAAAGAAATGGGAATACCAGACCACTGACCTGCCTCTTGAGAAATTTGTATGCAGGTCAGGAAGCAACAATTAGAACTGGACATGGAACAACAGACTGGTTCCAAATAGGAAAAGGAGTATGTCAAGGCTGTATATTGTCACCCTGCTTATTTAACTTCTATGCAGAGTACATCATGAGAAACGCTGGGCTGGAAGAAGCACAAGCTGGAATCAAGATTGCTGGGAGAAATATCAATAACCTCAGATATGCAGATGACACCACTCTTATGGCAGAAAGTGAAGAGGAACTAAAAAGCTTCTTGATGAAAGTGAAAGAGGAGAGTGAAAAAGTTGGCTTAAAGCTCAACATTCAGAAAACTAACATCATAGCATCCGGTCCCATATCTTCATGGGAAATAGATGAGGAAATAGTGGACACAATGTCAGACTTTATCTTTTGGGGCTCCAAAATCACTGCAGATGGTGATTGCAGCCATGAAATTAAAAGACGCTTAGTCCTTGGAAGAAAAGTTATGACCAACCTAGATAGCATATTCCAAAGCAGAGACATTACTTTGCCAACAAAGGTTCATCTAGTTAAGGCTATGGTTTTCCAGTGGTCATGTATGGATGTGAGAGTTGGACTGTGAAGAAAGCTTGCACCAAAGAATTGTTGCTTTTGAACTGTGGTATTGGAGAAGACTCTTGAGAGTCCCTTGGACTGCAAGGAGATCCAATCAGTCCATTCTGGAGGAGATTAGCCCTGGGTGTTCTTTGGAAGGCATGATGCTAAAGCTGAAACTTCAATACTTTGGCCACCTCATGAGAAGAGTTGACTCATTGGAAAAGACTCTGATGCTGGGAGGGATTGGGGGCAGGAGGAGAAGGGGACGACAAAGGACGTGATGGCTGGATGGCATCACTAACTCGATGGACGTGAGTCTGAGTGAACCCAGGAGATGGTGATGGACAGGGAGGCCTGGCGTGCTCAATTTATGGCGTCACAAAGAGTCGGACATGACTGAGCGAATGAACTGAACTGAACTGATGGTTGGTGATGTTCAGCAACTTTTCACATATCTGTTATCCATTCATGTTTTTTGACAATTATCTATTCACGTCCTTTGCCCATTTTGTAAAAGATTATTTATTTATTTGCTCTTGAGTTGTGTGTGTTGTGCTAAGTCACTTCAATCATGTCTGAGTCTTTGTGACCCTATGGACTGTAGCCTGCCAGGCTTATCAGTTCATGGTATTCTCCAAGCAAGAATATTGCAATGGGTTGCCAGGATCCCTCCAGGGGATCGTCCATACCCAGGGTTCGAACCCACATCCCTTAGGTCTCCTGCACTGGCAAGCAGGTTCTTTACTACTAGTACCACCTAAGAAGCCCATTGAGTTATACAAGCTCCTTGTATATTTGAACATTAAAACCTAATCAGATAGATGATTTTCAAACCTTTTCTGCCATTCCACAAATTGCCTTTTCATTTTGCTGCATTTATTGTGCAGAAACTTTTAGTTTGATGTAGTCCACTTGTTTTTCAGTTTGTTGCCTTTGCTTTTTGTATCAAATACAAGAAAAATCATTATCCAGACTAATGTCAAGGAGCTTAATACTTAAGTTTTCCTCTAGGAATTTAACCACTTCAAGTCTTTGTTTAAGTCTTTGATATAGTTTGAGTTGATTTTTGTGTACAGAGTAAGGACATTCTCATTCAGAATAGACCACATGTCTTCTGGTATGCTTAACAATTTAAGTTAGAAAATAAAACTATTACAAATAAATTGGAGAGAAGGTGAGTTATAGAATAAATGGTGCTGCAATTTGTCTGGATTTAATTAAACCCAATTAGATTCCTATCCCATGTCATATATCAAAATAAAAGCCATTCCATAAATGAAACATAATATCTAGACTCAAATACATACTTAAATCCCCTACATTCAAATGAGTTCTGTTCTGAGGGCATATTCACAAGTCCAGTTTGTTTGTAAGTCCAGCACAGTTAGCCTTGGTACCCAACTAACACAATAAGCTATATATTGTATTATATATATAGCTGTATTAAATAGGTTTACAATACTTTTCACACAAATAATATATAAAAAACAAACAAAAACAAAGAAAACAATTTTAATGTTGTAGTGCAATACTTGAAAATTACAGTTGTACAGTACAAGAGCTGGCATACAGGGCTGACATCAAATGAATAGGTAAGAGCTACTGACTGGAGGAGGAAGAGGAGATGGGAGATTGTAGAGCTGAAGGACCATCAGCAAGAGGAAAGAGAGGGCAAGCTGCATTTTCACTCTTCCCTGACAGTGATAGAATGCACATTCATATCTCTGGAAGTTCACAATTCGAAGGTTTGTCTCTAAGGGACTTACTGTAAAGGGATTTCTAATAATAGAAGTAACAAAGTGAACAAATAGCATTTGACTACATTGAAACTACATACAAACAAATCCTCAGCACATTTTTTGACTACAATTCAATGTAATTATTCTAAAAGTTAATTTAAAAGAATAATTTTACAATCACAGTGTGGAAATTATAATGCCTCTCTAAATTAATCTGTGTCCTCATCCCCAGAACCTTTGAACATGTTACCTTACATGGCAAAGGGGATGGTTGCAGATGCAAGTAAGGTTGCTAGCCAGTTGACCATAAAATAGAGAGATTATCCTGGGTTATCTGGGTAGAATTACTGTAATCACAAGGGTCTTTAAATGGGGAAGAGAGAGGCAGAAGAGGTCAGAGTGATATGAAATGAGAACTTTTATCACTGTTGCTGGTTTTGAAGATGGAGGAAGAGGGCCATGAGCCTTTAGAAGCTAAAAGGACAAGGAAATGGACTCTCTCCTTCAGCTTCTAGAAAGGAAAACAAGCCTGCCAACACCTTGATCTTAGGCCTGTGAAACCCATTTTGTATTCCAAGGCCACATGACAACAAATTTATATTGTTTTAAACCATTAAGTTTGTTGTTATTTGTTGCTTTGGTCATAGAAAATTAGGATCTAGAGGTAGTTTTCAAATTTATAAGAATATTGTCTACAGCTCTATGCAAATACAGTTTAAAGGCTTGTTGATTTGTTATACAAATATAAACTATCAAAATTGGACCAAGAATTTAAAAATCCTAGCAAGTTTAAACTCAGGTACTATACTTGAAAGGTAATCAAAATTTTGCATTCAGAAAAGATATATGATCATTTTTATACATTAACAATGGAAGAGCAGAAAGGCAAAGTAAAGAAACAATCCCTTTTACCATTACATCAAAAAGAATAAAATACTTTAGGAATAAACTTACATTAGGAGGCCAAAGGTCTATACTGTGAAAACTATAAGATGCTGATGAAGGAAATTGAAGATGATACAAACAGTTGGGAAGAAATGCCATATTCTTGGATTGGAAGATCATTAATCAAAATGGCCATAATACCTAATAAGGCAATCTATAGACTCAATGCAATTCCTATCAAATAACTGATGGCATATTTGATAGAACTAAAACTAAAACTTAAAAATTTGTATGGAAACACAGAAAACCTCAAATAGCAAAAGAATTTGAGAAAGAAGAATGGAGCTGGAGGAATCAGATTCCCTGACTTCAGACTATACTACAAAGCTACAGTCATCTGAACAGTGTGGTACTGACACAGAAACAGACAGTATATCAATGGGACAGTATAGAAAGCCCAGAAATAAATCCACACATCCATGATAAATTAATTTATAACATAGAATGCAAGAGTATACAATGGAGAAAAGGCAGTTTCTTCAGTAAGTGATGCTGGGAAAACTAGATAGCTCCATTAAAAAAAAATGAGATGAGAATATGCTCTAACACCATATTCAAAAATAAACTCAAAATGGATTAAGGACCTAAATGTAAGAACAGATACTATAAAACGAGAGGAAAATATAGGTATGACACTCTGACATAAATTGCAGCAGTATCTTTTTTGATCTACCTCTTAGAGTGGTGGAACAAAAACCAAAAATCAAACACTAGGATGCAATTAAAGGTAAAAGCCTTTGCACAGAAAAGGAAGCCATAAAAAAGACAACCTACAGAATGGGATAAAATATTTACAAATGATATAACTGTTAAGGGATTGATTTCCATAATATACAAACAACTCATACAGCTCAATCTTAAAAAACAAACAGCCCAATCAAAAAGTGGCAGAAAAATTATCAAAATTGTCTTCTTATCAAATGAGACATCCAGATGGCCAATAGATATATGAAAATATGCTCAACATTGCTTATTATTAAAGAAAGCAAATCAAAACTATGATGAACACAATTTCACATCAGTCAGAATGGCCCTCATCAAAAAGGCTATAAATAATAGATGCTGGAAAGAGTATGAAGAAAAGAGTCTTCCTACAGTGTTGGTAGGAATGTAAATTTGTGCAACCACTACAGAGACCAGTAGGAAACAAAGTGTGATCCAGGGATTCTACTCCTGGGCTATATCCAGAAAAAAACTAATAGATCAAAAGATACATGCACCCCAGTGTTCATGGCAGCACTATTTAGAACTAACTAAGACACGGAAGCAAAACAAGTGTCCACTGACAGATGAATGGGAAAAAGTGATGTGGTAGATATACACAGTGAAATATTACTCAGCCATAAAAAAGAATGAAATAATGCCATTTGCAGCAATGTGAATGGACCTAGAGATTGTCATACTGAGTGAAGTAAGTCAGACAAAGACAAATATCGAATGATACTGATTATATGTGGAATCTAAAAAACTAAACTAATGGTTACCAAAAGGGAAAGGGAGGATACATTAGGATTTTGGCATTAAAATATCCACACCACTATGTATGAAATAGATAAGCAACGAGGACCTACTGTATAGACACCTACCGTATAGACATGTATCTTGTAATAACTTTTAATGGAAAAGAGTCTGAAAAAATATATGTAATGGAATCATTTTCTTATATGCATAAAACTAATACAACAGCATAAATCAACTACATTTCAATAAAAATTTAAAAGCAACAGCAACAAATTTGAGAAACACTTGGAAGACGGCAAGAAAAGAAAGATACTGGCCCTCTACCATTTTACTCATGAATTAAATCAGGCTTCCAAGAAGCAAATGCTCTCATGCTCTATAAACTGTAAAGTCTCCTTATAGATTTTGTAACTATGGCTTCACCTTGATACTCTAAGCTTGGAAGAATAATATACCAAAAGTAAACCACATACTAACCTTACTTAAGAATAAATACAAAATTATAAAGAAAATATCTGTTAATTCAAACACAATATAATTCTATTCTCCAACAAATTATTATTTTAGAAACAAGTGAACTAATACTATAAAAAACATTAATATATTATATATTAATTTGTTATATAATATATTAGTATGGTTTTTCTTGTTAGGAGGTTACATGAAAAATGTCAATAATAATTTTCCTTTAACCCAGTGATAACTGATTATAATACATGGGAAATGAGTCACTTCATGACGGCAACAAAACATGTAGCATGCATAAAATAAACTTAATGAGAAGCTTTGCAAAGAAGAACTTTAAAACTTTACAGGAAAACTTAAAAGAAAATTTGCATAAACAAATAATGTACCACATTCTTAGATCAGGTAGTTAATATGGTTAAAGACCTTAATTCTATCTAAATTCATTTATAAGGTACAGAGTTATTTCAGTCAAAATCCCAAAGGGACTTACTTTAATACTTATGAAAATATTTGAAATCATTCTGATAAGTATACTAATGAGCATAGACTTTCCCTGTAAGAACTGAACCAGTATAGTAGTAATGAAGAAAAGGCCAGAAGAGCATATTAAGAAACTCAGAAACAGATCCAAACCAACTATGTTTATTTCTATATTAATTAAGAATTTCACATCAAAAAAATGTATTTTATTATATATGGACCCAGGAAACTGATTGTTTGGGGAAACATAAAATTCGAGGAAACCAGAATTGAAAGAGACACATGTACCCCAATGTTCATTGCAGCACGTTTATAATAGCCAGGTCACGGAAACAACCTAGATGTCCATCAGCAGATGAATGGATAAGAAAGCTGTGGTACATATACACAATGGAGTACTACTCAGCCCTTAAAAAGAATAAATTTGACTCAGTTCTAATGAGATGGATGAAATTGGAGCCGATTATACAGAGTGAAGTAAGCCAGAAAGAAAAACACCAATACAGTATACTGACACATATATATGGAATTTAGAAAGATAGTAACGATGACCCTGTATGTGAGACAACAAAAGAGACACAGAGGTATAGAACGGACTTTTGGACTCTGAGGGAGAGAGAGAGGGTGGGATGATTTGGGAGAATGGCATTGAAACATGTATACTGTCTTGTAAGAAACGAAGCACCAGTCTATGTTCAATACAGGATACAGGATGCATGGGGCTGGTGCACAGGATGATTCAGGGAGATGATATGGGGTGGGAGGTGGGAGGGGCTTTGGCATTGGGAGATCGTGTTCACCTGTGGCTGATTCATGTCAATGTATGGCAAAACAAATACAGTATTGTAATGTAGAATAAAGTATTAAAAAATAAAAATAAATTATAAAAAGTAACTAAAATGATAAATTACACATAAAGGAGGAAATATAAATAAAATGTTCAGAGGATTCTGGGAGGATGATGCTGATATTAGTATAGTTTATGTATCTTTTCAAACCCCTCAATTAAAAGACACAGAACAACTTATTGTATGAAAATCAAACCCTAGAGCTGTATTTACAACAAAACAAGGTGACAAAAATATCTCTATTAACCCTAAAATATAAGACAAATCACTGACAGCTATAAGATGCTATACATTAGAAGCATTTGTGTTGGAAGAAATTGAGAAAAGCAACGGACTATCTGAAGGACATGAGAACTCCAAATTAACTTACAGGTACTCATCCAAAAGTTCAGTGAAGGTGAGTGAAGCAACTGGAGAACATCGGCTAGTGCTTTAACTGGTTGGCTTGCAAAATCCAATAATGAGTGAGTACAAGTGGTCCACAAAAAAGATTTAAGGAGCTAACAGGAGAGTCAGAGATCATGACCTCTCAGATGAATCAGCTAAATTTCCCATCCATGTCAAAGCCCTATCATATAGGGAATAGAAAACAAATTGAGCACAACAGGCTCAGCAAAGAAAAATGGAAACAATGTTCATGTAAAAATGGAGATAGTTGTAGAGCTCAGTTTAGTTCAGTTCAGTTGCTCAGTCGTGTCCTACTCTTTGCAACCCTATGAATCGCAGCACGCCAGGCCTCCCTGTCCATCACCGACTCCCGGAGTTCACTGAAACTCATGTGCATCAAGTCGGTGATGCCATCCAACCATCTCATCCTCTGTCGTCCCCTTCTCCTCCTGCCCCCAATCCCTCCCAGCATCAGGATCTTTTCCAGTGAGTCAACTCTTCGCATGAGGTGGCCAAAGTATTGGAGTTTCAGCTTTAGCGTCAGTCCTTTCAATGAACACCCAGGACTGGTCTCCTTTAGGATGGACTGATTGGATCTCCTTGCAGTCCAAGGGACTCTCAAGAGTCTTCTCAGCACCATAGTTCAAAAGCATCAATTCTTTGGTGCTCAGCTAGTAGAACTCAAAAAAATAAGCTGGGACTATTTTGACCAAACTGATGTTTACAGTGGCTCAGATGGTAAAGAATCTTGCTGCAATGAGTGACACTCACGTTTGATCCCTGAATTGGGAAGATTCCCTGGAGCAGGGCATAGCAACCCATACCAGTATTCCTGTCTGGAGAATTCCACGAACAGAGAAGCCTGGAGGGCTACAGTCCATGGACTTGCAGAGTTGGACATAACTGAGTGACCAAAACTTTCACTTCACTTCACTTCCCTTAATAACTATAGAATAGACTTTTCTTTAGTATATGTGATACATTCACCAGCCTAGACCATATGTTAGGCCTTTAACTAATTTCACTAAATTTAAATATATTAAAATGTTATAGACCATAGTTTCTGATGGTAAAACAAATTAGAATTTAGTAATAATGAAACATGTGTGAAAACCCCAAATATTTGGAAAATTCAGCAACCCACTTTTAAACAATCCAGGAATAAAAGGAAAAACACAAAGAATGTAAAGATTTCAAACTTAATGATAACAAGAAAGCAGTATATCAAAATATGTGAGATATAGCTGGTGGCTCAGAAGTTAAAGTGTCTGTCTCCAGTGCAGGAGACCCGGGTTGATCCCTGGGTCAGGAAGATCCCCTGGAGAAGGAAATGGCAGTCCACTCCAGTATTCTTGCCTGGAGAATCCCATGGACAGAGAAGCCTAGTAGGTTACAGTCCACGGGGGTCGCAAAGAGTCGGACACGACTGAGCAACTTCACCTCATAGCAAAAGCAGCATTTAGGGGGACACATAACTTTAAATATTGTTAGATAAGAAGGGCCCAAAATGAATGACCTGAAGTTCTACCAGAAGAAGCTAGAAAAATAAGAGCAAAATAATCCCAAATAACTAGAAGGCAGAAAATAATAAAGCTAAGAGAAGAAATCAATGAAATAGAAAAGCAAGTGAACAGTAGGGAAACTTAACACAGAAACCTGGTTCTTTGAGGATACGAACAAAACTGATAAACTTCAAGCAAAAACGATTATTGTTTTAGTGAGAGAAATAGAATCACAATATTAGAAATGAAGTATCCTAAAAATAATAGGAGGAAAATGAGAAAATGTTGTCAACAACTTTTATTCCAAAAAATTTACAGTTTAAATGAAATGGACAAACTCATTGACAAATACAACTTATTAAAATTGACATAACATGAAATAGAGAATCCTCCTAGGCCTATAATTATTAAAGTGAATTTTTAAAATCAAAAGACCTTCTTATTTCAGGCAATTACACTGTGGAATTTTGTCACAATTTGAAGAGGGGGGAAAAAACAGTCCTAAAGAAAATTTTTCAGAAAATACAAAAGTAAAGAAAGAACACTTCCCAACTCATTTTATAAGGCCAGCATGAGCCTAATACCAAAAGCTGACAAGACATTACAAAAATAAAAACATTACAGACATACTCCTTATGAACATAGATTCAAAAATCCTTAATAAAATATTAATAATTCAAAGCTAACAATATATGAACAGGAAAATATATTGGGTCAAATAGAGTTTACTTACAGGAATGTAAGCTTGGTTTTGATATATTAAAACCATCAATCAATGTAGTTCACCATGTTAATAGAATAAGACAAAACAACATATTTTTGAGAGATGTGTATAAAGTATTTGATATCATAGTGTTCAATTACCAATTTCTAATAAAACTCTTAGAAACTAGGAATAAGAGGATACTTTCTCAATCTAATACAAAGTATTTACAAAAAAACTCACAAATACCATTCTGAACATTTTCTCTTTGATTGGGAACAAGAGGAGCATGTGCTCTTATTAACTTCTGTTCAAGATTTCCCTGGCATTTTAACTCTCTGAAAGTTAACTTTAGCAAGGTAAGCAATATAATAGGAGAAAATATGCATACCCAAAATATATACAGTACTGTTACAAGTCAACAGTGAAATTGGAAACCTAATATAGATGGACAGAAGACTTAAATAGACACTTCTCAAGAAAATGTATCAGTGACGAATAGGTACAATGGAAGAAGACATTAGTACAAAGGAAGATTCTCAATATCTCAGCTGGAAAAATGCAAATTAAAACCATAATAAGATGTAACTATACAATCTAATCAACTAGGTGAAAAAATAGACACAACTTTACTTCATTTTGGTGATTATTTGGCTTTTCTTCTTCCTTTATTGTTATGGTTAAAATTTTAAAGGTGAAAATACTTAATGTTGGTGAAGATATGAATGCTCGTATATCATAAGAAGGACTGTACAATGGTAAAGCTATTTTATAAATCTATAAAATGTTAGATATTCACCTACCATAGGATTAATCCAGTCAGTTCCTTGGAATTTACCCAAGAGAATACAACATTTGTCTGTGAAAAGACTTATCCAAGAGTAATAATAGTAGCTTAAGTCATGGTAGCCCAAACCTGGAAACAACCCTACTTTCCATCAAGATATAAAATGGGTAAATAATTCTTTTCTATATATACAACAGACTATCTCAGAAAAACAAAACAAATAGCACAAAGAAACCTATTGATGCAAACAGCAAATTGGACAAATCTAAAAATGCTAAGTGAAAAAAACAATATGTTTACAAAAGAAAGCACAATGTTTGGTGTTGTTTATTTAACATTCTGGAGAATGCAAATTAATTCATAGTATCAAAAAACAGAACAGTGATTTCCTGAGGCCAGGAAGGAGTGATGGAAAGCAAAGGGGGCATCAGGAATTCTTTGTCTTGATTTTGTTTATGATGGTGGTTTTCTGTGTTTATACATGTGTCCAAACTCACTGCAGGCTGACTTGATAGGAAAAATAACTTTCCACTGAGTGAAAAGTTTGCCTGAAGCAACCTTGCACTGGAGGAGCCAGGAAAATACGTATCCTGATCTCACTCTTCTTCCTTTTGTCCCTTGCCAGACAAGGCTTCCATTGACTAATAGCTGACAGGAAACCGGAGGTTGTGGCAGCCCTGTTGATGTTGTCCATACAGATCAGTCTTCAGCAGCAGAAAGCAAGGTGGTGGAGGGAGGGGAGTAGAAATGAATGAGGCAGGTGGAAAACACCCAGCACTGATGGTTTGCCAATGTTCAGACAGGATTTTAGGGTTTAACTCTCCCCAAGCCTCATTAACAGATGCTGCAATCTATTTTTCATAATACTTCTCCATTCACTTTAGCTCAACAAGTCCAGGTAAGCCATGGTTTCTCCTAAGACAATGCTTTTAGAAACTTTTCTTTTCAAGGAGCCATAATGGCAAAAGAGAATCAATACTTACCTCCGGGAAATCTGTGCATATAGCTTAAAGAGTACAGTGCACGTAAAATGTCTTCTGTTTCTTTTTGCTTCTTTCAGCTAAATATTTTATGTGAATTTTGAATTGTACTGCATAAAACATGCATTTGTTTTTACATCAAAACTACTTACAAAAAGGAAAAAAATCAAAATTAAACATGCCATAGATTTTTTTCAGATCTGTTAATTTCTGATATTAAAAATTAAGATCATGTTCTTTCATATCTCTATAAAATGTTAAAAGCTGTAAATATTAAACCTTCACATTCCAAGCATCCACTGCCATTTCTTCTACTGCTTTTCAATAGAACTCTGTTCAGTGCAAGACCTGTGTTCCTTAAGAGGATATCATTTGTTAAATAAGACATGAGAAGCATTGCACTCCCTTTTAGAGATTTACAGCCCAAAATCACACGTTGAAAACTGAGAAATTCTAAAACTATGCTTAAACAAAAGCAACTATTTAAACACTCAAAAATTTATCAGTCTTATTCAACTATATGATTCTTTTCTGCTGAACACCTATTAACATCTCATAGAGCACGAACTGTGCTTGATAAATTTTGCTGTAAGCTAAGGAAGGACAAGTGATAAACCACCTCAAACATAGAAGGAACATACCTCAACATAATAAAAGCCATATATGATAAATTCACAGCAAACATTATCCTCAATGGTGAAAAACTGAAAGCATTTCCCCTAAAGTCAGGAACAAGACAAGGGTGCCCACTCTCACCACTACTATTCAACATAATTTTGGAAGTTTTAGCCACAGCAATCAAAGAAGAAAAACGAATAAAAGGAATCCAGATTGGAAAAGAAGAAGTAAAACTCACTGTTTGTAGATGACATGATCCTCTACATAGAAAACCCTAAACAGCACCAGAAAATTACTAGAATTAATCAATGAATATAGTAAAGTTGCAGGAAATTATCACATGGAAATCCCTTGCATTCCTATACACTAACAATGAGAAAACAGAAAGAGAAATTAAGGAAACAATTCCATTCACCATTGCAACAAAAAGAATAAAATACTTAGGAATAAATCTACCTAAAGAAACAAAAGACCTATATATAGAAAACTATAAAACACTGATGAAAGAAAACAAAGAGGACACAAATAGATGGAAAAATATACCATATTCATAGATCGGAAGAATCAATAGAGTGGCAATGTATAGATTCAATGCAATCCCTATCAAGCTACCAATGGTATTTTTCACAGAACTAGAACAAATAATTTTACAATTTATATGGAAACAGAAAAAACCTCAAATAGTCAAAGCAGTCGTGAGAAAGAAGAATGAAACTGGAGGAATCAACCTGCCTGACTTCAGACTATACTACAAAGCTACAGTCATCAAGACAGTATGGTATTGGCACAAAGACATAAAAATAGATCAATGGAGCAAAATAGAAAGCCCAGAGATAAATCTACGCACCTCTGGATACTTTATCTTTGACAAAGGAGGCAAAAACATACAATGAAGAAAAGACAATCTCTTTAACAAGTGGTGCTGGGAAAATTGGTCAACCGCAAGTAAAATAATGAAACTGGAACACTTTCTGGTGCTGCTAAGTCACTTCAGTCGTGTCCAACTCTGTGAGACCCCATAGACGGCAGCCCACCAGTCTCCTCCATCCCTGGGATTCTCCAGACAAGAGTACTGGAGTGGGCTGCCATTGCCTTCTCCAGAACACTTTCTAACACCATACAAAAAAATAAACTCAAAATGGATTAAACATCTAAATGTAAGACCAGAAACTATAAAACTCCTAGGAAAACATAGGCAAAACACTCTCTGACATAAATCACAGCAGAATCCTGTATGACCCACCTCCCAGAGTAATGGAAATAAAAGCAAAAATAAACAAATAGGTCCTAATTAAACTTAAAAGCTTTTACACAATGAAGGAAACTATAAGCAAGGTGAGAAGACAGCCTTCAGAATGGGAGAAAATAATAGCAAACGAAGCAACCGACAAAGAATTAATCTCAAAAATATACAAAGAGTTCATGCAGCTCAATACCAGAAAAATAACCCAATCAAAAAATGGGTCAAAGAACTAAACTGACATTTCTCCAAAGAAGACATACAGATGACTAACAAACACATGAAAAGATGTTCAACGTCACGCATTATCAGAGACATGCAAATCAAAACCACAGTAAGGTACCATCTCACGCCAGTCAGAATGGCTGCTATCAAAAAGTCTACAAACAATATATGAGGAGAGGGTGCAGAGAAAAGGAACCTTACACTGTTTGTGAGAATGTAAACTAGGTCAGCCACTATGGAGAAGATGGTGGCATATCCTTAAGAAACTGGAAACAGAACTGCCATATGACCCAGCAATCCCACTGCTGGACATACACACTGAGGAAACCAGAATTGAAAGAGACACGTGTACCCCAAAGTTCATCACAGCACTGCTTACAATAGCCAGGACATGGAAGCACCCTAGATGTCCATCAGCAGATGAATGGATAAGAAAGCTGTGGTACATATACACAATGGAGTATTACTCAGCCATTAAAAAGAATACATTTGAATCATTCTAATGAGGTGGATGAAACTGGAGCCTATTATACAGAGTGAAGTAAGTCAGAAAGAAAAACACCAATACAGTATATTAACACATATATATGGAATTTAGAAAGATGGTAATGATTACCCTATATGTGAGATAGCAAAAGAGACACAGAAGTAAAGAACAGACTTTTGGATTCTGTGGGAGAAGGCGAGGGTGGGATGATGTGAGAGAATAGCATTGAAACATGTATATTATCATATGTGAAACAGATCACCAGTCCAGGTTCGATGCATGAGACAGGGTGCTCAGGGCTTGTGCACCGGGATAACCCTAAGGGATAGGATGGGGAGGGAGGTGGGAGGGTGTTCAGAATGGGGAACACATGTAAACCCATGGCTGATTCATGTCAATGTATGGCAAAAACCACTACAATATTGTAATTAGCCTCCAATTAAAATAAATTAATTTACAAAAAAATATAGATGAGTTTTTTAGTGAAGATGAGCTATAATATTTCTTTGGTGCCTGATATCCATGGTTTAGATCCCTTCTGAGCCTCTTCCTCTATGCTTCCACAGGTTTTGTGTATAACTGTATGTTTCAATCTCCTGCTACCTATGATGTCTGATATGCAGAAGGCACTCAATAACTATATGTTAAGTTAGCTAATTTTTAATTTCTTTAATTCTCTTCCACTCCCAGCATTTTGTAGAACTGGGACCGTGTTTAGTTATCAAATCCAAACATTTCCATTTGATATTAGAATTTGGGAAGGAGGGAGCTAATGATAAAAAGAAAAACTATAATGTTTTGTAGTTTAATGTATAAAATTGCTGAGGAAGCTGAAAAACTATTTTTATGGATGCAGCTGAACAAAATACCAGCAACAATGTCTGCTGTTTGGGAAAAACATCTTGAGATTATTTCGTACCTGTGCTAATATTGCCTGTAAGAACAGTGGGGGAAAAAAAAATCAAATTACAGCCAATATTTCAGGTCGGACAGTGACACCTAGTGTGTGTATGAGATAATATGCTAGATTCACATATCCACCTGACTCCCAAAAGAACTTTTTATTTTTTAACTTTTAAGATTTTGTCCTAAAGTTTTAAAGGTAATGATAAGTTCTGCTAATATTCATATTCAAGAGCTTGAAGCTTTCTGTGTAATTAGAAAATTTTAATGTACAGGCAGTAAATAAAAGCCTGGATAAAATATTTAAAGTTTAGCAGATAAGTTGAGTAGATGGAATTCATTAGATGTATTGTTGTAGATGGTCATTTAGTTGCTACCACTTAAATAGGAGGTGTCAAATATCAGTATTCAACATATAACTCTGTGTGTGTGTGATCTTAGTTTAGCCAAGGGAGAAGTTGACTCTAAAGGTTACGAATTACAACTAGTTCTTTCCTCTCTCAGGGTTACTATATGCAAAGCTTTGGCCCCTAAGAGACTCACAGAATTGACTTTGGCAAAAGGCCTTTTCTTTTTGGCTCAGAGGATTACAAAGTTTTTCAGGAAGAAGTCCAACTTCATTTCATTAATTGCAGGAGATGGGGGAGCTGGAGTTCTTGTAATTTAAAATTTTTAGTGCAGATAGGACTGAATTTAGGTTTTAGTGAGATATTTTTGCTATCCAATATAATTTCATTTTTATCTTGTACTCTGTTATTTGATTTCACTTATATGATGAATGTTTTGGTATCAGTATCAAGACTTATCTCTTAGAAGCTATGATTCTTTAGGGTTTTAAAGAATTTAAAGAAAAGAGAGGATTTAAATGCAAGCAGATAATGTTCCAGCTCAAGCATGACTCAGAGAATACAAATCTCACAGTGATTTATTTTAAGCCAAAGTAATATTTTTTTAGTCTTGTCCCAGTTTCCCCACCCAAATCAAAGGAATAATCCTAATGAAAGGGGCAAGGGCAAAGATGTCTGAGGTGTATTGTTTCCAAAAGTCATGTGTGATCTTCTGGTGTTCCATGACCTACAATAGCACCATATAGATTATGGCTAGAATCCTTAGCTTGCCAGCTGGATTCATTTGTTCAAGGAGTGATCACTGAGTGTCTATAATATGCCAAGAATCATTCCAGGCTTAGATAAAATATCCTGCCCTTGAGGAGCTTGTATTTTATTTGGAAAGAGTGAAACACCCATACAATACAAAGATGGATAATTGGAAGTGTAGGTTGAAGGGATTCTTTGTCATGGCTCAGTGGTAAAGAATCTGGCTTCAAGGCAGGAGATACAGGAGAAGCTGGTTTGATCCCTGGGTCAGAAAGATCCTCTGGAGAAGGAAATGGCAACCCACTCCAATAATCTTGACTGGATACTCCCATGGACAGAGGAGCCTGGTGGGCTACAGTCTGTGTGGTTGCAATGAGACATGACTGAGAGATTAAGCAACAAGGGAAAACCTTGGTGATAAAATAGCATTCGAGTAAGTTGGAGAAGGCAATGGCACCCCCACTCCAGTACTCTTGCCTGGAAAATCCCATGGGTGGAGGCACCTGGTAGGCTGCAGTCCATGAGGTCGCTATGAGTCGGACACGACTGAGCGACTGCACTTTCACTTTTCACTTTCATGCATTGGAGAAGGAAATGGCAACTCACTCCAGTGTTCTTGTCTGGAGAATTCCAGGGACGGTGGAGCCTGGTGGGCTGCCATCTCTGGGGTCGCAGAGAGTCGGACAAGACTGAAGCGACTTAGCAGCAGCAGCAGCAAGTTGGGGAGATAATTTGAGAGAAGGAGGTTCCAAGGGAGGTGGGTGACCAAGGACAAATGTAGGGGTGTACTGCCATGCTTTAGGAATATTACAATATTTAATGTGCTTGGAGTGGAAGGTATAAAAGAGTGTAAGGAGATGAGTTTGGAGCAGAAGCAGGGGCACACATTATAAAGGAGTTTAGGTGACTGATGCCATTACTCTTCCTAAGGGATGAAAGGACATGATCTAAATAACATTATAAAAGACATAGCTGTTGTCTTTGTGCAAGGGTAGGATCAAGAAGACCAGCTATAAATTATGACAACAGTGCAGTAAAAGAAGATAAGGGCAAACATCAGAGTTTAACACGGAAAGTGGTGAGAACAGTAATCATGTCTAGATTTACTTTGGAACAGAATTGGCTGACAATTTGGAGACAGAAGAGAGAGAGAGGCATAAATGATGACTCGAAGATAATAACATTTACCTCTATGTGGGTCCATGTAACTGGACAGATGAAATTGATAGTTACTTAGACAGGGATGAGTGCAGGACATGTCGCTTTGGGAAAAATATTTTATATCCACATGTAGATGGCAACAGGGAGTCATATACAGAATTCCAAGTTTCAGAGGAAAGGTTTGAGCTGCAGATAGAAATTTAGAAGCCACCAGGTGCTGATGGTATTTGAAGTCAGGAGGTTGGATGAGGTCACCTGGGGAAGTATAGATGGAAAGCAGTCAAGGTCTGAGATGGAGCCCTGGGGCACACTGGTATTTACAGCTGTAGTTCTCAGCCTGGCTCCGCACTGGAATCACCTGGGAAACCTTGAACAAAATTGCCTAAGCCGGTTACCTTGCCCTTTGAGATTCTGATTTAATTAGTCGAGATGAAGCCCAGGCATCAGCGTATTTTAAAAACTTACCAGGTGATTCTTATGTGCATTGAGAATTGAGAGGCACTGGTTTAGAAGCTAAAGTAGAGTGTATCAGCAAAGGAAACAAAGATAATGTGGTCAGTGAAGTAGCAAATGGGAGAGAGAGGCTGCATTACAGGTTTCAGCTGAAGAAAATGTTTCAAGAAAGAGAGGTAACTAGTCTGAAACTGCCCAGAACAGAGCATTGGCTGGTGTACGTTACATAGCAACGTGGAGGTCACTGCTGGACACAGACTTGCTGGAGAGGTAAGAATGAAAAATCTCTCTTCCTTTCCCCTTCCTTACTTTCTCTCTCTTTTGATAGGAGATATTAAAGTATGTTTGTATGTTCGTGGGAATGATCCCACAGAAAGGAAGAAACAACTGAAACAGAACAAAGGAGAAATTTCAAGAAGAATGTCTTTGCATATGGAAGAGGCGCTGGGATCTGGTACAGAAATAAGGGGAGTGACTGTAGCTTGGCACCGAAGCAGGTCATCCGTAGGTCCTAGGAGAGAAGACAGAATGTTTGAGTACAGATTCAGGGGGTATCAAAAAACAGTGGAATTTCTCTTCAGATTATTTTTGTTTTGTCTTAATGAAATATTAATAGAAAGCCAGGGAGTGGAATGTGTCAGATGTCTGAGGCAAAAGAATAATATAACTCTAAGAGACAGGGAATGAGAATGGACCAGGACTAGATGATATTAATGGTTATGAATTAATTAAGTTTATGCTAGCTCACCTGGTTGTATATTTTTCATTAGTCGCTGTTGTCTATATCAGTACCGGTGCAGAGTAAATGAAGTAAGGGAATTTGTAAATGAAGTAAATTGATTTTTACCAGGGTTGTGGGCTTGCCAAACACATACAACAAAACGAGGTGGGAGCCCGAGTTTCCTGGGTGAATACAAGGCGTTGATAATGATGAACCATTTAATCTTTCATCGGTAAGAGAGAAATTAAAACAGGAAGGAGATGCAGGGGCAAGAATAGGTGGTCAGTCAAATAAGTCAGGTCCCAGTGAAGATGAAGAGAAATTGGACTCTGAGTACTAAAATTAGTGTGCTGGAAAGCTAAGAGGCTGTGGTCAGAGAGCAGGTTGCTTGACTATGAGATAATGGAGGAGGTATAGTTATGGTTAATTTATGCACCACCTACTGTGTGAGCTAGGATGAGAGGGGCTGAGGTATTATGGGAACTGGGTGGTTGGAGGAATCAGGGGTAGCTGAACTGAGAGGCCAGGGAATTGGAGGGTTATCTGTGTAGACACTGAGAATGCTAAAACCCATGGCCAGGGTAGCAGTCGTGAGAATGGCGTGGTCCGGGTGCTCAGTGTTTAAGGAAGGGAGGGGACTGAGTATGGGGTTGATTGCCACAAAGCAAAGTAGCTTATGGTAAAGACTGATGTTTTGGACTTAAAAGTGGGTTTTTCAGGAAGAAGGAGTGTCAGTTGTTTGGAAGCAACAATGAGGGGTGCCTCTTTGAGGCATCATGAGCTAAGTCAGTGGAAGGATAAACAGTTGCCATTTGAGAGGGCTACAGATGAGAATCAGAGCAACCTTTGTGAATTCATTGACAGCAGGGATGTGTAATGATGGTTAAGAGCATGAGCTCTGGAGACTAATTGTTTACATTCCAGTCACAGCTGCTTTACTTATTAGCTTTGTGATATTAATGCCTTAGTGCCTTGACTCCTTCATCTATAAAACTGGGAGAATAACAGTATCTGTCTCACAGGGTTACTGTGCAGAGTAAATGAGTTAATACACATTAGCAGACTTAGGGTAACACCTGGCCCATGTTAAGAGCATGTGGTTGATAAACAGACGTGATGATTACTCATTTTTAATTTGCCTTTGAGGAGCAAAAGAAATTACTATTGCTATTATTATTATCACTCATTCTTAATTTGCCTTTGGGGAGAGAAAACAGATGCCGGGCAAAGGAGAAGTGAAATAGTTTTCTGCCCAGCTGAGTTCACTCCAGTGTTGTTTGCACATTTGGTCTCCATATGATATATATTAGGCATCTGTAGCATCAGGCTCTGTAATATTAATTAATAAATCTCAAAATATGTCATTTGTTAATTAAAAAAAAATCATCCAAGGAAAGAAATCCCAAAGAAGTAGGCAATCTATTGGAAGCCTGAACTTCGGATATAGTATTGAATTTTTCAAATAGCCACTGAGTGCATCCTGATAAAGATAAACAATTGAACAAGTATACTACTCCCCCTTTTCTGTTTTCAATCTCTGTATTCTTTTGGGTTTAATATATTTGCTAAAGACAGTGCATTTCTGGTCCTTTCCTCCTAATTTAAGAGTTTCTAATCTCATTTACTTTTATAGATTTATATTTATTGGCATTCCTGCTTTCCTAGAACTTAGTTTTTCCATCCTATTGAGCGGATTTTATTTCCCATATTTTCTTTCTTTGAACAAATCAGATTCCTTTGCTTCTTACTAAATTTTTGCTCTAAGTTACTCAGGTCAAAATTTTTACTTGTTTTCCTTATTAATCTCTAAAGCTTATCAATATCTATGTCTAGTGAATAAGAAAGTAATCTGAACAAATTTTCACTTCCCTTAGAAAATTTCTACCCTTAAAAAAAAAAACTTTACTGAGGTATAACCAACACATTAAAAAGCTGTACATATTTAATGTATATAATTCAATGAGTTTGGGAATAAGTATACACCTATGAAACCCTCACCACCATCAAGACCATAAATACATCACCACCCAGTGTTTCCTCTTTCATTAACTGCACACTTCTTTTGTCAATTGGGTACCTGAGTTTTGGATGTGTTTATTTTTCCTTTGACCATCACTCATTCAGAAAATAAAACTTTATTAATTCAGTTACTCCTGTACTTTCCAATGGATATGGAAATGGCAACCCACTGCAGTATTTTTGCCTGGAGAATTCCATGGACAGAGGAGCCTGGCGGGCTACAGTCCATAGGGTTGCAAAGAGATGCAACTGAGCGACTATCACTTTTTTCCTTCTTAGGTGACCTTTATCTCTCAAAGCTTTTAGATTTTTGTCTTTATTTGTGTGTGTGTGTGTGTGTGTGTGTGTGTGTGTGTTAGATTTTATATTTGGAGCAATTTTAGATTCGCAGCAAAATTTAGTGGAAGGTACAGAAAGTTCCCATATATTCTCTGACCACACACATGCATAGCCTCCCCCATTGTCAACATGCTCCATCAGAGTGATATGTTGGTTACAGCTGATTAAGATACATTAAGAAAGAAAGTGAATTCGCTTAGTTGTGACTCTTTGCAACCCCATGGACTGTAGCCTACCGGCCTCCTCTGTTCATGGGATTTTCCAGGCAGAAATACTGGAGGGGGTTACCATTTCCTTCTCCAGGGGATCTTTCAGACCCAGGGATTGAACTCGAGTCACCCTAAGTCCATAGTTTACATTAGGGTTCACTCTGAGTGCTATAGACATAGTTGGAATCATACAACAGTAGCCATTTTAGATTGGCTTTCACTTAGTAAGATGCATTTAACTACCCTCCATTTCTTTTTATGGCTTGAAAACTCATTTCTTTTTGCCATTGAATAATTTTTCATTGTCTGGAAGGACCACAGTTTACTTATTCACTCACCTACTGAAGAACATCTTGCTTGCTCACAAGTTCTGGCAATTATTATGGATAAAGCTGCTACATACATTCATGTAGAGGCTTTTATGTATACCTAAGTTTTCAGCTTTTTTGGGTAAATACCAAAGAATGCATGTTTGGCTGTTTTAAAAATAACTGTACTATTTTGTTTGTTGGTGTTAGTGTGGAGGAGAGTATGTCTTCTATTCATTTTTACTGGATCCAGTTTATGGATCTTCCCACAAATGCTTGGCTCCTCCTGTTCACAGCTTTTGGCTACGTACGTAAGGAACATGCTGGACTCCACTAAGGCTGATGGCTGTCTCAACCTTCCTGAACGAAGGCCAGAACTTCCATACAGGCTTGATTATGCCCACTGCTGTGGCTTTCTTGATCAGGGTTGACCTGATGGGACTCAGGGCGGCTATGAGTTTTCCCACTACTTATAATCTCAGAGGAAGTACAGAAATGTAGGCAGCCTGGTTGGAGGGGTAGAAACACGAGTCAGAATCTCAGGGAAGTTTATGCCTTGTGAGGTGATGAAGTCAGAAAGCTGGAGGAGTTGGCAGATAAATCCTGTTCTCTGAGATGCTCACTTGTCTGGAATACAATAGATATAACTGAGCACCAAGCTGTGATTTATTTTTGCAAAGCTGTGATGAACTTGGAAAAATACCACCTTGTATCTGTTTTCCCTCTTTCTTCACTTCCCTTTTCACTCATTCTTGCCACCCTTGAATTGCAGTTTCCAAAACTCTTTAGCTTGTGAGTGCTGCTTTAAGTTCTGTTTTCTAAAGGATATTTATAACATTGCATTATTTTCAATCTAATTTTTTTTAATTTTTCTCTAATTCTAGGGAATTTTTTTTATTATCTTCAAATAATTCTGTTTATTCTTACTCTGGAATTCTTTTAATGTTGACATTTTTCACTTAATCCTCATCCATTTTATCGCCATACTTCCTCCCTCTATCTTTTGCTCATTTCTTTTTCAAGAGTTCCTTGTCCTAATTTTCCACCTTAGGAAATCATCTTTAGGTCTATTAAATTACTAAATCTTTTTAAACACGTCCATTGATTTCCTTACTTCAGTGACAGTATTTCCCAAGCTCACTATCACCAACTGTCTGTTTTCCTGCTTCATGTTCCTTCTTTATCCTGCCCATAGCTTTCCCAGCTCTCTGAAAACAAATGGTTTTCCTATATGTTTACTTTTCTCTGTTCCATAGTTCTGCCACCTCTGTTTCAGACTTTTGTAATGACTGGACATCTTTTCAGCTACTTCTTGCTAATAAAGTTAACTTCAGGGGAACAAAGTAAAAGCCTGGGCTTGGAATCTTTTCCTCCAGAAGAGTTGCAGGGTTTGGGGATGAGGGCCTTATAATGGATTAGCATTTCTAGAGTTAGAATCTAGTTTCAAACCATCCCATCTCTTCTCCCCATTCTTCACATCCGCTCACTCCCAGGGAACTTCGGCTCCAGTCCTTGCTATGTTATCCAGGGGCTATCACATCTGTGTAGTTTTCCATGATTTGTAAACAGTCAGGATCCAGGATGGTCAGATGTATCTTTGTGCTGTTGACTTCTTCGTTCATGCTGTTAGAAGACTGTGATTCTGCTGCCTCCAGCAGGTGCTATGCTCAGAATGTTAATTTCCTCCCCAATAATCCTGGCCAATAATCAGTCTGGGGCAATGTTGGAAAAGAAATGTTCAGTTGACTCTTCACCAGTTTTGGAGTTAGCTGACCCTCCCCTCAGTGAAAAATCCATCGTATCTGCAGTTCTTCCAAATCCTCTGTTCCTCTGCATCAGCAGATCCCACCCACCATGGGTCATGAAGTACTGTAGCGTCTACTATGGAACAAGATGCATGTGTATGTGGACCTGTCCACGTCAAACTTGTGTTCTTCAGGGCTCAATTATACACATACAGTGATTTCCCCATGGCTGTCCACTCCTTGACCCACATCTTCCTAGTCTCGTGTCTCTTGGCCTTCTCTTAAAAGTACACATCTTTTATCATCCCACCCCAAGACCTAGGGGTTTCTAAATGTTATGGTTAAATGCCAAGTATCACCCTAAGATACACTGAGCTTTCAATCTTTCTGATCCATTTCAGGTTGGATTTTGGGGAAGGGATTGTAGCCCCAGCTTGTACACTATCTTTTCTTCATAAACAAAATCAGAAGAGTTTAAACCCTTCATGACTTCCATAAGATTCACTCTGAAGTGTAAGCTGCTCAATAGATCATTTTTTTCCTTGTCTATCTTCTTTACAGCTGAATGCCCCCACTTCTCTGGCCCAGCCCCTCTCTGCTCCATTACCAGGGAATCCTTTGCAGTTCCTTGAACGTGAGTTGCTATTTCAGGCTTTGATGCTTTGTACTTGCTAGTCCCTTATCTCTAGAAGTCTTCCTCCTTTATCCACATAGTTCTTAGAAAATATTTACCCAGCCATTCATAGCCAGCACAAAATGAACAACCCTGATCATCCATTTAGTTAGCAATATGTACCCAAAGCTAAGATATGAGGCAGCAATGGTGAGAAAGATGTTTCTTAGAATCTCATTTGGTGAAAAAAGTTGGCTTTTCATCAATATAAAGTAACAATATATAAAGTTGTAATACCATGTGATGTGTGCTACAAGCACTATGTGATTCTATGGGATCACTTAGTGCTGGTGCCCAGTGTAGTATAACTATAATGAATTAAGGAACCTTTGCTGCTCCAAGTAACCTAAATATCAATTAGGAGTTAGCTGGACAAAAGGGATCCAGATATTCCAGAGACAAAAAGACTATTATGTTCAAGGAATCAATGGTAAGAGGAAAAATAAGTGTCTGAAAAATTAAAAGAGCTCAATTTTTTGTGAGAATGTATGCTGGAAGAGTGGTAAGAGACTAAATAGATGTCAAGTGCCAAGCCACTGTGAACCCTGGTAGGTACATTAAGGATCTCTGCCTGCATCCTACAAAAGGCCCATGGCAGTTGCATGATTAAGTTTATTTCTGAGAATCACTCTGGTTGCTACATACAAAAAGAACTGTGGTGTTGGTATGCTTAGAAGAAAAAGACTAATCATGAATCCATTGCATTCTAGTCCAAATAAATGATATGACTTGAATTAGGGTAGGAAGGGCAATATTCTCATTCCTTGATGATGCTTCTGACTAGAAATGTCCCGTTATTATCATATTTACATATGATAATATGTAAATTTCACATTACATATTTATCTTAATTATCTGTTTACAGATATGTCTTCAAAATTTATACTTGACCTATTTAATGTAGCTATTATGCTTTTCTGGACCATGACTTCTCAGTACCTAAAATATAATAAATCCTCAGGAATCTCTCTAGAATGAGAGTGAATTACTTTACTGGATAATTAATTTGGTTGAATGAATTAGGGGGTGAAGAGTCTGAAGGCAGAGACCTAACCAATTAGGAGACAGAGAATTTGCAGTAGTTGGGAGATGGAAAAGGATGAGTGTTAGCCTTTCATCTGAAGATCAGCCCTGGGATTTCTTTAGAAGGAATGATGCTAAAGCTGAAACTCCAGTACTTTAGCCACCTCATGCGAAGAGTTGACTCATTGGAAAAGACTCTAATGCTGGGAGAGATTGGGGGCAGGAGGAGAAGGGGGATGACAGAGGATGAGATGGTTGGATGGCATCACTGTCTCTAAGGACGTGAGTCTGAGTGAACTCCAGGAGTTCGTGATGGACAGGGGAGGCCTGGTGTGCTGTGATTCATGGGGTCGCAAAGAGTTGGACACGACTGAATGACTGAACTGAACTCAGCAATAAGGTGAAAAGAGAAGTGTGAATACAGCTTTGGGTAGATTGCAAGTTAGGTGGTGGGCAGAGGACGGATTTCCTTTCTAGTTACTTCTGTTTTCTCAGTGGAATATAAAGAGGAAGCATCAGATGGATATGGGTGGACATGATATTTGGGATAAGAGGAGAGATGTGAAATAGCCATTTTGGTAAGTGAGAACATACTAGAAAAATATGATTGAATTGCTATTCATTGCGTCCTTTTTATGTTTGAGAAATTGTTAAATAATCTAAATATTTAGACATGAATTCCATTCTTTATTCATGTCCAGAGAAGAACATTAAAAGGGTCAAATTCAGGGCCCATAAAAATACTAATGGATTCCCTTAACTCTTCCAGGTCTCTTGTGCACAGTATTTAGGTGGGGATCTTTTATTTTCTTCCCACAAATAAACAACGTGTCTTCTTATAAGGTTTAAGTGTGTCTTCTACCATTTTCTTAATTCTTTATTTTTTAAAAATTTAGTAATCATTCTTCTAGATTATTGGCATTTTTCTCTACAACTATCTTCTCTGCCAAGGTTTTAATTCTAGGTAAAGGAGGGTGATAGCTGATCTGGATAAGAGACTGGGAGAGTCTGGGAAATGAGATAACTTGTTTGTTTTAGAGGATTGTCTAGCAGTGGGCTAGTGGTAGTAGATGGATGTCTATAAAGATTTTCACCTTCATTTTTATCATGTTATAAAAATTGCAGACATTTCCCATGCCATTCAGGATCATGACTCTTAACCAGGAAAATGCACATGCTTACCTATGTAGCTTTTTAAAAATTCAGGTATCTAGGCTGCATCTTCAGAAATTCAGATTCAATAGACCTTCACTGGTTTCAAAGGCCCACGGGTGAATTTAATATGCACTCTGAGTTACATATTACTTGTATTGTTCAATAAAAGGAACCAGAGATTCTAACAAAGTGGTTGGTTTCAGGGCTAGAACAGTAAAAATATAAGCCTTGAAACCTTTGTGGATCCAGATAAAAAGGAGATGCTCAAAAAGATAGAGATTTGCAACACAAGGAGGCAAAACTGGGAGGTCCAGTGGCCAAAGATGGAAGTTTGATCAACAAAAAACTGGTGACAGTATTGAATTTTAACTCATAAATTTCCATGAATCCTCATTAATATAGATGATTGAGTAAATGGGAGTTAAGAGCATTTCCTCAGAATAGAATTTCAATTGGTGAATGCAGAAAAAAGAAAAATAGAAAATAACCATTAGGCAAGTACCACAGTAATAGATATTGCAGACAAGATCTGCCAATGGATGTTGAAATTAGTCGGCAAGGGTTGAAGACAAATTGGATTTGTATCATCCCCAGATATCTCCATGAAGATAACTATCAGCTACAGAGGGAAAGTAGTAAATGTGCATAGAAGTCACCCAGCACACAGCAACTTAATGATGTGATCAAGGTAAACATCACTGGTAATGAAATATATAGATAATCTGGAATATTTGATATGATATACTGAAAAGTGCACATCATTTTAAAATAATTTTTGAAGAAAATGAGAATCTATAGTCATGAGAAAACATAATTCTGCAGTCATATATTTTTCTGTTGTTGTTGAATGGATTTTCTCTGTTTCCAGATACCTTCCCAACACACATACTTTGTACTCTTGCTAAGATTGGTTCTCATTTTTCATTTCTGTTCTTCCACAATTTAGACATGTTCTTTTACTAACCAATATAAATATTTCCCTATTTTTTTTTTATAATCGTAGTGCTTTCCTTGTAGTTCTTACGAGACTCACACTGTCTGTTTAGTTACTTAGTGTCTGCCCTCTGTGCTCCTTGACGGAAAGGACCCCTTTGTTTTGTTCATTAAGGTATCTAGAATATATTTTTCTGTGAAAAATGCCTTTGGAATTTTTGTAGAGATTGTTGTTCAGTCACTAAGTTGTGTCTTACTCCTTGTGACTCCACATACTGCAACACACCAGGCTCCATTTTCCTCTACTATCTTTCGGAGTTTGCTCAAATTCATGTCCACTGAGTCAGTGATGCTATCTAACCATCTCATTCCCTGCTGCCCCTTCTCCTTTTGCCTTCAATCTTTCCTGGCATCAGGGTTGTTTCCAGTGAGTTGGCTCTTCACATCAGGTGCCCTAATAACTGAAGCTTCAGTTTCAGTATCAGTCATTCCAATGAATATTGAGGGTTGATTATCTTTAGGATTAACTGGCTGGATCTCCTTGCAGTCCAAGGGGCTCTCGAAAGTCTTCTCCAAAACCACAGTTTGAGAGCATCAAACTTTGGTGCTCAGCCTTCTTTATCATCCAGCTCTCCTATCCATACATGACCACTGGCAAAACCATAGCTTTGACTATATGGACCTTTGTTGGCAAAGTGGTGTGTCTGCTTTTTAATATGCTGTCTAGGTTTGCCATAGCTTTTCTTCCAAGGAGCAAGTGTCTTTTAATTTCAAGGCTGTAATCACTGTCTGCAGTGATCTTGGAGCCCAAGAAAATAAAATCTGTTATTGCTTCCATTTTTCCTTCTGTTTGCCTCAGAGTGATGGGACTACATTCCATGATCTTAGTATTTTAGTGTTGAGTTTCAAATCAGAATTTTCACTCTTGTTTCACCCTCTCCAATAGACTCTTTAGTTCATCTTCACTCTCTACCATTAGAGTTGTATCATCTGTAGTTGTTGATATTTCTCCTGGAGCCTACAAGGGACTAACTTCAGCTTTTAAGGACACATGTGTACTTGAAGTGAAGTGATGGAAAAAGATATTCCATGCAAGTAGAAACCAAAGAGAGTTGGGATAACTATACTTATATCAGACAAAATAGACTTTAAGCCAAAAACAGAAAGAAGAGACAAAGTCAATATATAATGATAAAGTAGTCTATTCATTAAGCAGATATAATAATGAAAATATATACACATCCAACACTGGAGCACCTGAATATATTAAGCAAATGCTAACATCTCTGAGGGGAGAAATACACAATATAATAAAAGTAATGAACTTCAGTCTCCTACTTTCATCAGTGGAAAGATCATCCAGTCAGAAAATCAACAAGAAAATATTAGAATTGAACTATATTTTAGACCAATAAACCTAACAGACATATACAGAACATTTTATCCAATAGCTGTACCTACATATAGTAAGTAAATGCCTTATATGACAAAGTGAAAGTAGCTCAGAGTGTCCAACTCTTTGTGAATCCATGGACTACACAGTCCATGGACATCTTCAGGCCAGAAAACTGGAGTGGGTAGCCATTCCCTTCTCCAGGGGATCTTCCTAAACCGGGGATCAAACCCAGATTCCCTGCGTTGCAGGCATATTCTTTACCAACTGAGCTATCAGGGAAGCCCCTGATATATGACAAACCCTCAGCTAAGATCATAACTAATGGTGAAAGGCTGAAAGCTTACCCTCTATGATAAGAGAGACAAATAAGAGTACTATCACTTCTTCTACACAACATAGTCATGTCAGTGCAAGTCAAGGCAGTTAGGAAGAAAAAGAAATAAAAGGCATTCAGATTGGAAAGAAAGACTTAAAATTGCTTTGGTTTGCAAATGAAATGATCTTGTATCAAGAAAATCCTAAAAACTCCAAAAAAGCTGTTAGAACTAACAAATGCAGTGAAGTTGCAGGATACAAAGTAAACATACAGAAATCAATTATGTTTCTATACACGAACGATGAAACATCTGAAAAATAAAATAATCCCATTCATAGTAGCATCAAAAATAATAGAAAAATACTTAGGACTAACTTTAATCAAGGAGGTTAAAGATCTGCACACTGAAAATTACCAGACTTTGATGAAAGAAATTAAAGAAGACACATTTAAATTGAAAGGTATTCCATATTCATGAGCTGGAAGAACTAACATTATTAAAATGTGCTACATATAGTCCATTTGATTGCAAAGAATCATACATGATTTAGTAACTGAACAACAATAACAAGGGTACATATAGTTGGGGCACATTTTTTTAATCCACTTGTTGACTACCTATGCCTTTTGATTGAAGAATTCAATCCATTTACATTTTCAGTAATTATTGATAGTTAGCAACTTAAATCAGAGAAGGCAATGGCACCCCACTCCAGTACTCTTGCCTAGAAAATCCCATGGACGGAGGAGCCTGGTAGGCTACAGTCCATGGGGTCGCTGAAGTTGGACATGACTCAGTGACTTCACTTTCACTTTTCACTTTCATGCATTGGAGAAGGAAATGGCATCCCACTCCAGTGTTCTTGCCTGGAGAATCCCAGGGACGGCGGAGCCTGGTGGACTGCCGTCTATGGGGTTGCACAGAGTCAGACATGACTGAAGCGACTTAGCAGCAGCAGCGACTTACCTAGGGGCTTCCTAGGTGGCACAGGGGTAAAGAATCTGCCTGCTGATGCAGGAGATGTGAGCTCAGTCCCTGGGTCAAGAAGATCCTGGAGCAGGAAATGGCAACCCACTACAGTATTCTTGCCTCAAAATTCCATGGACAGAGGAGCCTGGCGGGGCTAGAGTCCATGGGGTCACAGAGTTGAACACTACTGAGTAACTGAGCATGAGGGACTTAAGCCATCTTTTAAATTGTTTTCTAGCTCTTTTGTAGTTTTATTTTTATAGTTTCTTCATCTGGGGCATTCCTTTGTGAATTTATCTATTTCCATCGTGGTATACTTTGATTCCCTTCTTTCAATCTTTTTAAAAATACTGTTTGTCTTTGATTTGTGGTTATAATGGGCTTACATAAAACATCTTAGAGACAGAAGAGTCTATTTTACACCAACAGTTTAATTTCAGTGTAATATAAAAATCTATCCTTATACTCCCTCCTTTTATATTTTTGATATCACAGTTTATATCTTTTCTTTTTGTAGTCACAAATTATTGTAGCTATAGCTATTTTAATACCTTTGTCCTTTAACCTATAGATTTAAGTGGTGGACACACCACCATATTACAGTGTTAGACTTTTGAATCTAATTCTGTTCTTACCTTTACCAGTGTGTCGTATATTTTCATGTCTTCAAGTTAGCATCCTTTCATTTTTGCTTGAAGAACTTCTTTTAGGATTTCTTATAAGTCAGTTCTAGTGGTGATAAACCCCTTCAGCTTTTGTTTGTTTGGAAATGTCTTTATTTCACTTTCATTTCTGAAGGACAACTTTCATGGGTAAAGTATGCTTGGTTGGCAGTTTCTTTTAGCACCTTGACTATATCACCTTACTCTCTCCTGGCCTGCCAAGTTCTCTGCTGAGAAATCTGCTGATTGCTTTATGAGGGCTCTCTTGCTTTAAAAACACACACACACACACACACACACACACACACACTTTTTTTTTCCTCTTGCTGCATTTAAAATTCTCTCTTTGTTTTTGATTTTTAGACTTTTTATAATAATGTCTCAGAGAAGCCCATTTTGAATTAAAATTTTGGGATCACCTTTTGACTTTGTGTACTTGGATATCCAAGTCTTTTTAGGTTTGGTAAGCCGTCAGCCGTTATTTCTTCAAATATGTGTTCTGTTCTTTTCTTCTGATGCTTCACATACCGAGCTGTGGGGTCCTATGGCAGGTACTTGTGTATGTGAAGGACAGATACACATGTAGTGGTGGGTGCCAGGGCAGATGGCATGGGCCGGGGCCAACCATGGACTCACAGGCCCCTGCAGAGGCCCTGGCTGTTGGCTTGCAGTCATGTGGCTTCTAGGATTCATTGAGGATGCATAATATTGGAGGCTGGTGGTTGGATTCAGGCTGAAGGTGTGCAGATACATAGCTGGAGGGTTACTTGCAGGTGAACACAGTGATGCAAGCCAGTGACAGAAGACAGACACTGATCTGGGCCCACAGGCAGCTGCACTGGTTCTGGCTGTTGGTGTGATCTCCCACGGCTGCCCGGTCTCTCCTTGGGCAATTGCGTGCAGTGGAGGCCAGGGATGGGCATCAGGACCGACACATACAAGTTCATTCAAGGGCTAGCCCCACATACACACACAGTGATGGGGACAGCCGGAGAGGTCTAGGCTGGCATCTTGCAATCACATAGCCACAGGAGTCTGGACTAGCTGTCAGTTCAGCTCCTGGGCTCCAGAGGTAGTGGCGGGGCTGGGGAGGGACTCAGGTGGCTGTTCTTAGTTAATGTGAATACCTGTGGGTCAAAGCTAGTGCAATCTGCAGGGAGTCTATGCAGGCTGCTGGTCATTGGTTTCTTCAGTGTTGAAAGCTGCTGGGTTTATCTGTAGAGCAGATCACTGTGGACCATGACTTTCTGCTGTGTGGCTGCTACTGGTAGCCCCTGCTTCTCCTCCTTGCTCATGTTTGTCTCTTTATGTCTTAGCTTTGCCAGTCCAGGTGGAAGCAGGATGTTCTGGGCAGCGCCCTAAAAGGCTAGGGAAGCTTGTGACTACCCTTGCTCTTCTTTTTCTGGTGAGAGGAACACTTCCTAGGTGGGAAGTTTGCTGATTGCACTGAGAGTGCCAGATTAGATGATGCAGGCAAAATGAAGCTGATTTTCTTCTCTACCTGTGCGGCTGTTCTCTGGCTTTTTCTTCCACCATGTTGCTAAAGTCTCTTACCTGGACTCCAGAGCTCTCCCAGAGCTGTTTTTGTTCTTGGCTAGCTGTTTCATTATTGATCTTTGTCAGGAGATGAAGACTGGGGTTTCTTACATTGCCATTTTGGTGATAGCACTCTGGGGCTTGTTTTTCATATCATTTCTAGAGATGACAAATTGATTACATCTGAAGGAAGAGCTGTATTGAAAAACAAAAAAGGCCTGATTTCGCTCAGAACAATTCAGTAGTATAACTGGTTAGTGATTTCTGCCTTAGACATATAAGGGTGTCTAATACTCATATGTTAACCAGATCATTTAGAGCCTTGGACTAAATGACTTATTTTGTTCCTTAATTTTATTAATTTTGTCATTCTATACATGTTAACGGAGAAGGAACTGGCATCCCACTTCAGTGTTCTTGCCTGGAGAATCCCACCGGACAGAGGAGCCTGGAGGGCTAGAGACCATGGGGTCACAGAGTCGGACACAACTGAGTGACTGGCACACACACACACACGTGTTAAATTACCTATGTCTATAAGTGTCCCTTCGACATATACTTAGGAGTTAATAAGTGAGTCTGTTGTGTCCAAGGCTCCTGTGATTGTTCGCTACCCATTTAGCCTAAAGTTACATTAAAGTGCTGCCAGTGCGTGCATTTTAACATCTAAATAGGACTCTTTTATGAACTCTAAAATTGACATTTTCTAAAGTTTAAATGGCTTTGCCTAATGATCCACAGGGCTGATATATGTTTATTATAAAATACTGAGAGTTGATATTGTAAGCAGAGTTAATCGATCAATTCCGGAGGTTTTACAGTTTCCTTTGAGTCCTTTACTTATTAGGGAAAAAAATTGGGTACAGCATGACATAATGAACCGCGATAAAAGAGGAAAATTTCAATTAGAATAGAAAATTAGCGGTAAAGAGGTAGGTAAACAAGACAGCGAAAGTAGTTCATAAATTTCCAATGACTAACATTGGTGGATTCTAGCGCCACCTGCTGGTGAGAAGAAATGTCTCATTACTGTTTCATGAGTTTGTTGCCCCTTGGGTTGTTCCATGTACCTCATCTAGGTGTGTAGAATTTATTCTCATAAAATTTATTTTTCAATTACTTGAAAAATCAAGCTGTTCTAGTGCCAGCTCACTCTTGTTATAAATTATACAGCAATAGGCCTGAATGGGAAATATTTCTGTAACAAAATTCTAAAACACAATTTTCCCCCGTGTTATATCACAAATATAATGCTACTGTCAGAAGCTAAAGTTGTGGGAGTTAGAAAATGAAATGACAAGGCACTGGAAGGATATATTACATTTGACTGCTCTGAGTCTGGCTTAGCACTTTTGTATTATTTCTTGGATAAATCTAGACTGCCTAGAGTGTTCGGGATCTATCCTAAATGATGCTTGGCCTCCCAGCATCACAAAACATGCCTGAAGATCTTTGCTTTTAGAGAATGACTGCTTTCTGGCTATTAATGATGGCAGATGTCCATCTTTAACCTTTTTCCGTGTTGGGATGACTGCAGATGCCAAATTAAGTAAGTAAACATAGGATGATGTAAATATGAGCTGATCACCGACTCTTATTTCCAGGAGAAAGAAAACCCATTTAAACAATGATATGTAACAATGTATTTGAGCTATTATTTAGATTATTTTTATAGGTATATAGACTTAGGTTTCAGGCAGGAAGACAACTAAGGACTGGATAATTGTAGTGTCTTTATCTCCAGAGATCATTAATAAGTTGCATACTAAGACTGTGGTAGATCACAAAAACTAGAAAATTCTTAAAGAGATGGGACTCTCTGACTACCTGATCTGCCTCCTGAGAAATCTGTATGCAGGTTAAGAAGCAACAGTTAGAACTGGACACGAAACCAAATCGGAAAAGGAGTACGTCAAGGCTGTATATTGTCACCTTGCTTATTTAACTTATATATGCAGAGTTCATCATGCAAAATGCCAGGCTGGATGAAGCACAAGATGGAATCAAGATTGCCAGGAGAAATATCAGTAACCTCAGATATGCAGATAGTCATGTAAGGATGTGAGAGTTGGACTATAAACAAAGCTGAGCACCGAAGAATTGATGCTTTTGAACTGTGGTGTTGGAGAAGACTCTTGAGAGTCCCTTGGACTGCAAGGAGATCCAACCAGTTCATCCTAAAGGAAATGAGTCCTGAATATTCATTGGAGAGACTGATGCTGAAGGTGAAGCTCCACCTTTGCGAAAAGTGGCCAGTTAATGGAAAAAACTGACTTATTTGAAAAGATCCTGATGTTGGGAAAGATTGAAGGCAGGAGGAGAAGGGGATGACAGAGGATGAGATAGTTGGATGGCATCACTGGCTCGATGGACATGAGTTTGAGTGAACTCTGGGAGTTGGTGATAGGGAAGTCTGGCGTGCTGCAGTCCATGGGCTCTCAAAGATTTGGACACATTGAGCAGCTGAACTGAACTAAAGCAATTCAGGCAGGTTGAGTTGCTGATTTCTTAGGAAGATTAGTGGCTAAATTTAGTGACCTCAGGAGAGTCATTTGAAGTTCATAATTCTCCAAAATTTTCTGGTGACTTAAGAGTTAAGATCTTTTTATCAAGCTTAATTTGGGTTCTCAAAAGCTTAGGGATTGTTAACTTCATTGAGGATCTAAAAATGCAATCAAAAGGAATCTGAACTCAGTCTGTTCTTCTTCTTTTTTTTTTTTTCTCCTCTAAGAGAAGAACTCATTAGTTGTTCCAGGTATGGGTTTCATCCTGATGCTTGAGAAATTAAATATTAAAGGGCTGGCATAGTGGCTCTTCCCATTTCTTGACACTGCTACCCTACTGCTTTTCACTTTTCTTATTAAAAACTCATTTTAAAGACGTTTTCTCTTCTATTTTGATAGTTTCAAAAACCAGTTTAAGAACCCTTTTAGTGGCACATTATTAGCTTGATGGAAATCATTAGAATATAATTATCAGAGTAATTCCCTGGCCATCGACAAAAGTATATGGACAGAAGACACCATGAGATAGTATGTAAATCACAAATAGGTAATTTTATTGATAAATATGAGTTCATTGAGATAATTGAATGGAAATTGCTTCTAAACTGCACATTTTTATCAGTGGATTTTTATGTCATCCATTATAGCTTCAAAAATTTCCTTTTGATGCACAACAGATTTAATTATAATCCTGTTTTATACTCTTAAATGTGCTTATTTTCTCTTAAAGGAAGACATGTACACTTAGGAAGTATATCTATAATACAAAACCACTATATAGAGGATATTTATAAAGATTATTTGGTATAGATAGGTATCTCAGTGTATAGTGCTTCTTCTGATAGAACTCCAAGCATTTTTAAAAAGTCTAATTAATTTATGCAGGAACTCTATGCAAAGTGGATGCTAAATACTATTAGATCATTTTTCTAATAGAAAAGTTACAACATAAAACTTAAGTTCTCTGCGTAAGTTTATATAGTCCAAGGGCATAAAGTATATCAACTTTTAAGTTAAACCTCATATTTGCTTCTTATTTTTGTTTTTCATGATGATAATCCTTCCCACTTTAGTTTGTTATTTGTTTATTCAATGATACACTGAGCATCTAATAGTATAGAACACTTCATTATGAAACAAGTAATAATTTCTACTGTTAAAGTATTTACATTTTGGTGGGAAGACAGACATTTTAACATAAGAATTTTAACAGTGAGATAAAGGTTTTAGTCCAAAGATAATTAATTATAAAATTGTGAAAGTAAGACAATTATAAAAAAATAAAAAAATAAAAGGTAATTAATATAATAACCTATGAATAAACACATACTTATGAAACAGTGTAATTAAGGCTCTGACAATGTTTTGCCTCCAGTGATATGCTCATTTAGTTGAAAATTAACTGCATCTGACTGGGGAATCACTACACAAACTTTTTTTCCAGCTTTGAGAGGTAATTGGTATAACATCGGAGGTGCATAGTGAGCTGCATTTTGAGAGAGAGGAGGATTTAGTGGGCACAGTAGGGGAAGAGCCAACCCAGTAAGAGAAACCAGTGTGTGTGGATGCCCAGAGGCGTGTACTGTCTCCTGTGTTCAAGGAAGCACATCTGTTTCTCTCTGGGTACATGGGAGGAAGACAGGAGGCTGCAGGGGCTGATAGGACACGAAGTGAACACTGAACTTGACCTTGGAATCATGGAAATATTTTTAGATTTTCATGCTTGGGTTTTCAAAGAGCACTCTGGACCCTGTTAAACACTGTCCCAACTGCAAGGTATAATAAGACCGTCAGAATGGGCAGCTGGCAGATCTGTTCACAGGACAAATGCATTCACCTCTGCTTGGAGGACAGATTCACTGGCAAGTGGGTGAATGTGGAGGAGGAGTGCATCCTTCATCCTGAGTGGCTGTTGAGTCCTGGTGTCATCTGCCAAGTTGAGGAAGAGACTGAGAGGAATAGATTTGATGAGAAAAGTTATGATTTGTACCCACTGTTTGGAGAGGCAGCCAATACATTTTTTATTTTGCATGTTTTTCACCTCACCAATAAAAATACATATCCAATACAATCCTGAGCTTGCATCCAACGTTGTATGTTTATAATGACTTAAATACCTATAAATTTTGTGTGTAATGTACATTACATATAGAAATTGTAAAAGACTGAGATTGAAAAATACCATAGATAGAAATTCTCATAGTTTCTTCCACCATTCTACTGATGGCCTTGCAGTTTGCAATTTGGAAACTGCTGCTTTAAAACAAGTCTGTAGATGAGGCCCCCAAGAATAATTATTGAATGAAAAGTGTAACAAAGAGACACAGAGGTATAAAGTGGACTTTTGGACTCTGAGGGAGAGGAAAGGGTGGGATGGTTTGGGAGAATGGCAATGAAACGTGTATATTTTCTTGTAAGAAACAGAAGCGCCAATCTATGTTCAATGTAGGATGCAGGATGCATGGGGCTGATGCACAGGATGATTCAAGTAGAGGATGTGGGGTGGGAGGTGGGAGGGGCTTCGGCATTGGGAGATTGTGTTCACCTATGGCTGATTCGTGTCAATGTATGGCAAAACAAATACAGTATTGTAATTAATAAATAAATTTAATTTAAAAAAAAAAGTGTACAGAGTGGGAGGTGGCTGCTCAGTGCCCACACCTCAGAATGTAGTTAAGCATTGAACAGAAGGAAAGGAGACTGACCGCAAAGGAGATGGAGATCTGAGGCTAAGCAGTCTCACAGAAGCTGAAGAAAGACAATGATTACTGTTTATTGCACCAATCCACACTTTATTAATGAGTGTGAGTTCCGTGGCAGAAACACTCAGAGGGTGAAGGGCTGGCGACTCAGTGTAAAATGAGACGTTTTCCTTGCCTGAGAGTGGCAAGAAGTAAATCAATGATAATATTACAGGGTAATAAGTACTTTAATAAAAAACACATATTCTGCATTCTTAAGATGTATGTTAGGGAGGTGAGATGCTTAAGAAAGTTTCTTAGGAAAGGTAGTAGCTGAAGGGAGTTTTGTTGTTGTTGTTGTTGCAGTTGTTAGGGCAGGAAGGAGTTAGGCAGAGAAAGCTTCAAACACCTGTGACTTTGATCTCAGAGAACACAATTTTCAGTACCATACAAGGAACCATCTTCCTTGCTGTCTGTCATCGTCGCAAATACATGCAAGTATTGGCTCATTTATATTCCTAAAGAGTACTCCATTCTTGCAAATTGTTACAGATAACAGTACTCACATTTAAATGAGAAGTTTTAAATACCTTTCTCTATTTATAGCAGAAGGGAAAGAAGTTTCCCCCTCTTCTGCTCCCTGGAGGCGTTCATTAGGGGAAGTTTAATGAAGCAGGCAAACAGGTGCTTTTTATGTGATTCTTATAAAGGGTTGCAACAGTGTCTTTCCCATCCCTTCAGATTCCAACTGGGAGCACACGTCATCCACTGAGCTAATAGCTCACAGCAGGGCTCTTTCCTGTGTTCCATATAAATATTCAGAGTTTTATCAGCCTCTGCCTGGTGATTGATCATAAGCACACTAGAGAAAATGAAAAAAAAAAAAAGAAAGAAATGTATGATTTCTGTGTCTTACATTTAAAGAAGTTAGTTTTAGCACAGTATGATTTAATAAAGAGACATTGAATTTGGGGTTCATGCTTGAGTCAATAAAAATGCTGCTGATTAATATTAGAGTTTCCTAAATCCCCACTATCCAGGGAAAAATAATTTGTTTGTGGCCCTCTCTCTCTTCCATTGCTTTTAGATCTCTTCCTCTTGCTAACAGTTCATAAGTCTGTGGGCATTTATAACATTTACAACCATTTTTAACAGATCAGACATTATATTAACAATGCATAAACTCTATTGGTATCACTTAAATCAGGAAGTTGACATCTTAATCACTGGGATACTTGAATATGTGTAGAAGGACTGCTTCTTTCTAACATACAGGGTGGAGCATCACTTTAATTTGTTTCCCAGGTTCACTGAAGAAATAACTAGAATTAGGGAAATTAACAAAAATTATTGTCCAATTTAGACAGCAACCTATGATTCAAGTGAGATATTTTTATTTACTTGGAATTGACTTGGAAAAATTTCCTAAACAAATTTTACTGGATTACAAACATGAAGTGGTGTGTAGCTGAGAATTCAATTTCTCAATAATAGGGGAGCCTGGGATATAGTTACTTTTAGATGTCAGCAATTGCTACCTCATTTCTGGAAAGCAATAGAATCTTAGTAAGAGCAATACAATCCTGTTGAGTTATGCAAGGGAAGATAAAGCTATGCTGTTGTTGCTGTAGTTGCTAAGTCATGTCCAACTCTTTGCTACACTATGGACTGTAGTCCTCCAGGCTCCTCTTTCCATGGATTTCCCCAGGCAAGAATACTGGAGGGGTTTCCATTTCCTCCTCCAGGGCATTTTCCAGAGCCAGGAATCAAATCTGCGTCTCCTGCACTGCAGGTGGATTCTTTACCCCTGAGCCACCAGGGAAGCCCAAGATAAAGCGATGGCAAAGTGCAAACACTGAAGAATATCCTTCTCAAATAGTTTAAACCCAAACGCTGTTGAGGCAGGGATACTGAAGGAAGATAATGGATATTAATCTTCCCAACAAGGGTCAGTGGTGAGCACACAGCATAAATATTGGGCTGTACTTCTTATGCTGTGTTTAGGAATACAGTTTGGCTGTGAAAAAGAGATCCAGAAAAGAAAGGATTAAGTGTTTAAGTTGGACATCTGTTTCTCTGTTTCATTAAAATGAGGTAGGCAGTCTACTGGTGAGGTGACTCTGTGACATGAAATCCCAAGAAACTCCATTCCTTTGAGCTTCCTGCTCAGTCATCCCTGAAGTATGGCCCTTGCTCTTGAGGTTAAGAATGGCATCTGCAGATGCAGGTATCTGATCCGTGTTCCACACAGAAGAAGAAAAGACAAAGGATGGACACACATATTGATTCCATTCACACATCATTAGCCGTGACTTAGTTGCACTGTGTAAGTTGGTTGCAAGGCTGACTGAAAAATGCCTGCTACATCCCAGGTGTCATTCTGTCCAGCTGAAAGTCCAGGGTTCTGATCCTGTAGAAGAAGAGGAAAATGGCCACTGGAAGACAAACAGCATCCCCTCTGCAGTTGCCTCTATGGAGAGGATGTGTTAGTAAGCAGAGCTGTGTCATGCTGTGGACCAGAGCAGTGAATAAGTCTCCGAGGATGAGTGCTTGGTTCCTACTTCTCCACCCTCTGAAACCCAGGAGCTCATCCAGCCTCCTCCTCTTTACTCCCACTCAGCCACCACTGCCAGAGAGAGGGCCTGAGTGTGCGTGTGGGTGTGGCAAGGGTTGGGATAATGACCTTGCATCAGCATCACAGGAGCAGCTGTCCCCATCCTGGTGTGCCAGCATCGCAGCCACCTCTCACCACCCAATCCAGGACTCAGGAACTCAACACTGATGTTGTGATGGGCTTGGCTGTGATAGGTTGGAGCGGCAGAGGCACATCCGGGGGAGAGGATGTGCCTGGTTCAACATGCCTGCCTGGCCAAGGAGGAGACTTTCAGTCTGGTTGCTGGCGGGAAGCAGACACTGGTTGTGGTCAGGTTCTAATATGTTAGCCCTGGGGTGTGACCTGAGCCTCTGGCAGTGGTGAGGATCTGCGCTTGCCCTGTGAGTGTTCAGGTTGACCTTGGGGAACACTATTTTCCTGACTCTGTCTTGAGTTTGTCTCTTCTAGTCAGCTCTAGACACTCTCAATGGATGAGCCACCAAATTAATTTCAGTCTTCCTAATATGATTTAAGTGCTTTGTTAATGGCATTTAAAACTGGCATTTCATCAAACTGTTACATTTAGAATAGATAAACAACAGTAGCACAGGGAACTATATCATCTCCTGGGATAAACCATAACAGAAAAAAATATTTTAAAAATGTATATATGTGTATGGGTTTCCCAGGTGGCGCTAGTGGTGAAGAACCCACCTGCCAGTGCAGGAGATATAAGAGATGTGGGCTCCATCCCTGGGTCAGGAAGATTCCCTGGAGAAGGACATGTCAGTCCACTCCAGTATTCTTGCCTGGAGAATCCCACAGAGAAGCCTGGTGGACTGCAGTCCATAGGGTCACAGAGTCAGACACTGCTGAAGCAACTTAACACACACACGTGTATAACTGAGTTACTTCGCTGTACAGCAGAAATTAGCACAGCACTGTAAATCAAATATACTTCAACCAAAAAATAATATAAAAACAAAAACCTTTCACACAGAGATGAAAAAATGTCAATGTTGTTGTTTACTTAGAATAAAATTAAGTAGAAAGTATAACATCATGACAAATTGGAAGAGGGACTGCAGGATAAGAAAAAAGACTAACATTTTAATGTCTTTACTGGCATTCTCTCCCTATCTTGACCTCTGATTTTTGAATAGGAAACTCCTCATTTTAAATTTTCACTTGGCCCCACATATCATGTAGGTGAGTTTCCCTACCGAAATATAAGAAAATTTTGCTTTTGAAGTTTTGAAGGCAAGTTTGTAAAATTTCATGTAGAGATTAATTAGTACAGCTACCCTTTGGCTGTGCAGGTGTGCCCTTAACAGGTGTCAAAACAAGATTATATGTTCACCTTCATTTCATTACCTATTTAGCCATTCACCATCCATAGCCAGTTGAGATAGTCTCATTAATGCCAATAAGACTTGTGTGCAGATCAATTTGATATTAGTATTAGATGCAAAATAGCCTCGTCAATAAATCAGTGTATACTGCCTCAATAACCGCAATGAAATTTTCAGTATGTCTGATATGGATTTATCTCTTTTTATTATATTAAAGAAATACTGAAGATCTTCTGTTTTCCTAAGTGGTTCTGAGTAATTGCACCATTTCCTACCTCTTTCTAATTCTGACAGTTCCCGTACATATAAAAGGAAAAGCCAGTTTCTGCTCTAAAAGATGAGATTATATAAATGAATTTATTCTCTGGTTTTCCTTGGGCTATGGCCCACCTACTCAGAGTTCTATTTATAAAGCTAGCTTTGCATGTAATTTGGTTGCCTAATGAAATGGCAGTGAGTAACAAGTGATCCCACTGTAGAATAATCATGTGTAAGATGGATGAAATAGAATGTTTGGTTACAAGACTCTCCTGCCCTATTGTCCCCCTGGGTAATACATCTTAACTTTTCCCAAAGCATACTGTACCACCGGTATGCTGCACATCTTCTGTTCTTGCAAAATACACCCAGTCCTAGGCTGAGGATGTTTCCTAAGGAAAGAACAACTGACAAGATACATTTTTAGCTACAATACAGCTCCTTGAAGGTTGCAATGTGTCAAAACACCCTATGATAAGATGGCATGGTGAGACACCACTGCTGATGTTTGACACTGTATTACTTCTATTTCCACTGAGGAGAAACGCCTTGGTGCCATAAAAAACCAGCCGTCCACATTCACACCACAGGTAAAGTTGAAGGCTGAAAGGCTGAGCAGTTAGAACAGATAAGTAAAGATTAAGTTTTGCTCATTTTAGTAAGCTAGAGGTAAAGTTTTGATGCATAAATTAGTTTCCTTATTCAGGAAGTTTGGCAAGGGCTTAATACATACTGGGTTCTATTCTAGAGACTGGCAATGACAAGGACAAAAATCCTACCCTCATGGAGCTTTAGTTCTCATGAATAGGTAAAAGCATATGTAACTAGTTAAGGAAGTTTAGAAATTGTACAGAATAGAACTTATTTCTCTTTCTTCCTTTTTATGAATCAGACTCTGGGAATACTCTTTGCAGAAATTACTAGGAAAGGTAGAGTAATGGCAAAGAACTTGAGCTCTAGGACAAAATGAGGTGAAGTTGGACTCCTGGCTCTTTCTCTTAAAAGCTGTGGTTTCTGGTAAGGAGCTTGAAGCCTCTGAGCCTTGATTCAGATATCTGTAGGACAGGGCAAAAGTAGATGACTGCAATAGGATGGAATAACAAAGGCTTGGAAAGCGTGTGGCTAGTGGCTGAAGCATAGTTGATACCCAGTCATTATAATATGTATATTGGTTATACATATATGATAGTATATTATGTAATGTCTGTAATCTCCCTGATGCTGGGAAAGATTGAGGGCAGGAGGAAAAGGAGGCAACAGAGGACAAGATGACTGGATGGTATCACTGACACAATGGACATGAGTTTGAGCAAACTCTGGGAGATAGTGAAGGACAGAGAAAGCCTGGCATGCTTCAGTTTATGGGGTCACAAAGAGTCAGACACGACTGAGCGACTGAACAACAAACTCACAGAAGACTTTGATCAGAAAGCTGGGCCTCTAGCTTTGTTCTATAGGAGGTCAGTGAATTAAGACTGCTATATGGCATTGCTTCTCAGACTTTAATATACATGAAATTTCATGGGGATATTGTTCTAATGCAGGTTCCTATAAAGTAGATCTAGAGAGCCTGGCATTTCTAAGAAGCTCAGAGGTAATGCATGTGCTGTGGCTACTGCTCTGTGGATCATTCTCAGGTAGCAACATTATAAAGCAGCTTGATTTGACAATGATAAGAGAAATAGTAAGATCTGGCACTATAGGTTGATGTGAAGCACAGTGTGTGCCTCCAAACAACAGGGATGTCAGTGACCTCAGTTGTGAGGTATTAATGACATCAAAGGACAGTAAGAGAGATGCCTTGTTTATTGTAATAAGTGTGTCTATGTGAGTGGTGGAGTATGTAGAGGATTCACCGTCATGGGAACAGATGTCAACTGTCCTTGGGCTTCTGCCTCTGGAGCATTGTCCTGTGCTTGGAGCACAGCAGTGAATTTGAACTTCCTGGGATAAGGGCTTCCAAGCTTTTCCGTTTGGCTTGCCCTACTAGAAACAAATATAAACCTGAAATTTTTTATCATCTCAGTATCTATAAGATATAAAAATGGAATTTTATTCTCATCTCAGTATCTATAAGAATGTATAAAACACATTGGTATGTCTCAGTCAAGCATCCATATAGTAAAAAATACTGAATATACATGTATAGCAAGACCCAGCAATCCCACTTCCCATGTATACCACAGAGAACTGAAAGCATATGTTCATACAAAAATTTGCAGACAAATGTCTATAACAGCATAATCATATTAGTCCCAGAGTGGAAGCAACCCAGATGTCCATCAACTGGTGAAGGGATAAACAAAATCTGGTATATTCATACAATAGAATATTATTCAGCCAAAGAAAGGAATTAAATACTGTATGGATGAACTCTGAAAACACTGTGGTAAGCTAGACACAAAAGGCCATGTATTATGTGATTTAATTTATATAAAATCTGAAAAGGCAAATCCATAGAGACAGAAAAAAGATTAATGGTTGGAAGGGGCTGTGAGAGCAGAGAGTGTAGAATGACTGCTAATGGGCATGGGTTTCTCTTTTGAGGTGATAAAAATCTCGAATTAGATCATGATGATGGTTATGGAAGCTCTGTGAATATACTATTAATCACTGAATTTCATACCTTAAATGGTGAATTTTATGAAATGTGAAATATATATCAATAAAAAATGCCCAAAGTGAAAGATTATCAAATGCCAAACGCCTCAACTGGAGACCCACAAACAAAATACTTAGACTTTTCTCATAGTCTCTAAATCTGATTTAAAAGACCCAGTTTCATTATATAGGTTAATGGTAGGCTGAAAACACAAATAAATACATTGTGATTCCTCAACTCAAGCAGTGTGAGGTCTGTTTCCCACTTCTTGATGCTGGAAAGGTCTCTTGGCTTGGCATGCCCTGTCCAGTAGAATGTGGCAGAGATTGATATGTGAGAATTCCAAGCCAGGGCCTCAGGAGAAACTGCTTCCACTCTTGTTTTCTTGGATAACTACTGGCATGTGACCAAGCATGAGAAAGAGTGTTAGGAGAGTCTTAGTTTTCCCAACCATCCCAGCTGTCTTACCAAAATGAGATCAGCAGAGACAAACTTTCCATACAAAACCCAGTTCAAACTGCCTTTCCATGGAATCTTGAGCAAATAAATGGTTGCTGTGGTTGCTGTTTGAAAACACTCAGTTATCGGTCATTAGTAAGATAGCAAATTCCTATTTGATGGGATGACTATCATTTCTTAATAGGAGTTTGCTGTTGACCATACTGAAAAATAAGACAGACTAAAATATCTGGTAGCATCTAATCAGACTTTTCTTTATAGCTTCTTTATATCCTCCTTTTTCTCTCCAACCTTGGTTTTGTAAAAGGTTTCCAGCTCCATCTTCTGATTGAATAAAGGCCTGACCTCTAAAAGAGCACAGTGTTTCTAAGAGATTTCATGGGATAGTTCCAAATGGGCACCTGGCCTAATGCCAGAGAGAAGGATCTTGACTGAAAGACCTGGAGGTCATTCCTTTGCTGCTCCCTGTTTACTAGAATTTTATTTGAGAGCCTGGCTCTATAAGATGCCAATTAGCTAGTAACAAAGTGATTTATAAGTTTCTTTTAGGCAGTTATTTCCATACATACTAATATTTGCAGGTTGACAATATATAAAAGCAGTCTTGGCAACTTATAGGTCCCAACTTTTGATTTAGCCATTAAGGTCTGCAGAGCAGTATTCCCTGGTTCTTGGAACATTCAGTAGGTACTACTATAATGCCCATCACTGTTGCCAGTGCTAAAAGCAGGTATTTTGTGAGTGCTTGGTACTATAATGAACCTTATCTACATCCAAGCTAGTCTCCGAACACATCTGTCATTGGTAATATTCAACTTTATGCAATGTGTGTAATTCCTTATCTTCAATGACAAATAAATGAAATAATGATTCATATATAATTATGTAAGCTATATAATTACTCAATCTGATAAATATTTATTGATTGACTACCAAGTTTGACAATTTTCTAAATTTTCTAGACACAGGGGATACAGCAATGAATAAAAAGTTACTGCTTTTCTGAGGAATATACACTGATATGTGAGTTGTGAGTGGAAGGGGATTACATATTAAATCTGTAGATTAGAAGATATGCCATAATAAATATTATGGAGAAAAATAAAACTGAGGTCTAGAGAGGACTGTTGGTCTGATATTATAGTTTTAAATGAAGAAAAAAAATTACGATGCAGGCTCTCAAAAACCTTGACCAACCTAGTTGAAGTCTCTGGAGCAAATACAGTCCATCAGAGTTGTCCCACTTCAGGCCAAAGTGACCCTGCTTTGCTTAGCCATTGAATGCAGGTGAAGCTGGAAGCAGATCCTGACGAAGTGACAACTTGAAGCTGCCCACTGACTGCACTATCTACACTGGGGCCACACTTTCCTCATTAAATGGGATCCTGCGTTGTGCATCTTCATCCCACGAATCAGTAGAGCATTTGGGCAAAAGAGTAATGAAACATGACTGGTACCATAAAACAACACAATGGCTTTAGTGCTGTGAATAGACTGTAAGAAGGAGGCAAAGAAGCTGAGAGAAGGAGACAGGGTAGAACTATTTCATACCGGGCAAGATGTGATTAGGGCTTGTATCAAGGGAGTAGCAATGGTGGTGGTACAAGGTGTAAAGTTATCAGATCAGTTCAGTCGCTCACTTGTGTCTGACGCTTTGTGACCCCATGAACTGCAGCACGCCAAGCCTGCCTGTCTGCCACCAACTCCTGGAGTCCACCCAAACCCATGTCCACTGAGTCAGTGATGCCATCCAACCTTCTGTCATCCCCTTCTCCTCCTGCCCTCAATCTTTCCCAGCATCAGGTTCTTTTAAAATGAGTCAGCTCTTTGCACCAGGTGGACAAAGTATTGGAGTTTCAGCTTCAGCATTAGTCCTTCGAATGAACACCCAGGACTGATCTCCTTTAGGATGGACTGGTTGGATCTCCTTGCAGTCCAAGGGACTCTGAATAGTCTTCTTCAGCACCACAGTTCAAAAGCATCAATTCTTTGGCATTCACTTTTCTTTATAGTCCAACTGTCACATCCATACATGACCACTGAAAAAACCATAGCCTTGACAAGATGGACCTTTGCTGACAGAGTAATTAATGTCTCTCTTTTTTAATATGCTGTCTAGGTTGGTCATAGCTTTCCTTCCAAGGAGTGTCTTTTAATTTCATGTCTTCAGTCACCATCTGCGGTGATTTTGGAGTCCCCAAAAGTAAAATTAGCCACTGTTTCCACTGTTTCCCCATCTATATGCCATGAAGTGAAGGGACCAGATGCCATGATCTTCGTTTTCTGAATGTTGAGCTTTAAACCAACTTTTTCACTCTCCTCCTTCACTTTTATCAAGAGGCTCTTTAGTTGTTCTTCACTTTCTGCCATAAGGGTGGTGTCATCTGCATATCTGAGGTTATTGATATTTCTCCCAGCAATCTTGATTCCAGCTTGTGCTTCTTCCAGTCCAGCGTTTCTCATGACGTACTCTGCATATATGTTAAATAAGCAGGGTGGCAATATACAGCCTTTACGTACTCCTTTTCCTATTTGGAACCAGTCTGTTGTTCCATGTCCAGGTCTAACTGTTGCTTCTTGACCTGCACATAGGTTTCTCAAGAGGCAGGTCAGGTGGTCTGGTATTCTCATCTCTTTCAGAATTTTCCACAGTTTATTGTGATCCACACAGTCAAAGGCTTTGGCATAGTCAATAAAGCAGAAATAGATGTTTTTCTGGAGCTCTCTTGCTTTTTCGATGATCCAGTGGATGTAATGGATGCTAAAGTTTGTGCTGACAGCATTCACTGACAAATGTCAGATATGAGAAAAGAAAGCAATCAAAAATAACTTTGGAGTGCTGAACAAATGGAGAATGCAGTTTCCTTTACTAAGATTAGCAAGTTTATGAGAGGGATATTGGAAATTCGGTTTGGGACACATTAAATATGTGACTTCCATGCTATGTCAGAGTACAAACATTAAGTAAGTAGTTGGATATACAAATCTGCAGATCAGGGCATAACTGTATGCCACAGATGTCAGTTTTGGAGTCATTAGCATACAGATGATAATTAAAGGATGATTGACTGAATCAAGTTAGTGAGTACAGATAGAAAAGAGAAGTACAATGCTGGAGCCTGAGGTGAAGCACTACATAATGGTTTATGGAGATGAGGAAGAATTAGCAATGGAGCCTCAAAAGGAGAGTCCACGTTAGTAGTAAAATATCTAGGTCAGAGGAAGATCCTGAGAATCAAACAAAATGGTGTTTCAAAGAAGAATGGTCAGCTTTGTCAAATGTTACTCGTAGGTCAAATTCCAAACTCATTTTCTATGTAAATAAAACAGTACTAAAACCTGTATGAAAGAAGAACAAAGCTGGAGACTTTATTTCCTGATTACAAAGCTGTAGTAATCAAACCAGCATTGTACTTTCATTAAAACAGACACACGGGATAATAGAACAGAATTGAGAACCCAGAAATAAACCCATGTATTGTTAACTAATATTTGACAAGAGAGCCAAGTGTACCCAATGAGGAAACGATGATCTCTTCATTAAATGGTGCTGGGAAAACTAGGTATTTACATAAAAAGAATTAAACTGGCTCCCTCTATTATACCACTCACAAAAATAACTCAAAATGGGTGAAAGGCCTAAATGTAAAATCTGAAACTATAAAACTTCTCGAAGAAATCATAGGGGAAATCCCCTTGAAATTAGTCTAGTAACCTAGTGCTTTTGGTGTGTGACAAACACAAAAATAGACAAAAACAAACACCAAAATAAACATATAGGACTGCATCAAGCTAAGGGCTTCTGCATAGCAAAATAAACAATCAACAAAATGAACAGGCACCCTTCCAAATGGGAGAAATATAGGCAAATCATGTATCTGATAAGGGGTTAATACTCAAAATATATGAGGAACACATACAACTCAATAGAAAACACACACACAAATATCCTGATTAAAAAATGGGCAGAGAAATGGAACACATATTACAAATGGCCAACAGTTACATGACAAGGTGTTTAAGAATTGATGCTTTTGAACTGTGCTGTTGGAGAAAACTTTTGAGAGTCCCTTGGACTGCAAGGAGATCCAACCAGTCCATCCTAAAGGAGATCAGTCCTGGGTGTTCCTTGGAAGGACTGATGCTAAAGCTGAAACTCCAATACTTTGGCCACCTCATGCAAAGAGTTGATTCATTGGAAAAGACCCTGATGCTGGAAGGGATTGAGGGCAGGAGGAGAAGGGGATGACAGAGGATGAGATGGCTGGATGGCATCACCAACTCGATGGACATGAGTTTGAGTGAACTCCAGGAGTTGGTGATGGACAGGGAGGCCTGGCGTGCTGCAGTTTATGGGGTCGCACAGAGTTGGACATGACTGAGTGACTGAACTAAACTGAATCCTTGGGGATATGCAAATCAAAACCACAAGGAGATATCACTTCATGTATAGTAGGATGGCTGTTGTCAAAAAGGTAAGAGACAAGTGATGGGGGATATGAGAGAAATAGGAATTCTTAGAGGCTATTAGTGGGAAGGTAAATTTGTACTGCTGCTGCTGCTAAGTCGCTTCAGTCATGTCCGACTCTGTGCGACCTCATAGATGGAAGCCCACTAGGCTCTACCGACCCTGGGATTCCCCAGGCAAGAACACTGGAGTAGGTTGCCATTTCCTTCTTCAAATTGGTACAGCCTCTATGAAAAACTATAAGGGTCTTCAAATAATTAAAAATTGAACTACTATATGATCCAGCAATCTAGGTATATATCCAAAAGAAATAAAATCCCTACTTTGAAGAGCTTTCTGCACCCCCATGTTTATTGCAGCATATTTACCATAGCCAAGATATGGAAAAAAATGTAAGTGTCTATGAATGAATAGGTAAAGAAAGTGTGGCATATATATATAATGGAATATAGTCTCTCTGTCAGTTACTGAGTCGTGCCTGACTCTTTGTGACCCCATGGACTGCAGCCCACCAGGCTTCTCAGCCCATGGGATTTTCCAGGCAAGGATACTGGAGTGGCTTGCCATTTCCTTCTCCATAATGGAATATAGTCCTGCCATAAAAAGGAAATCCTGCCATTTGCAACAGCATAGATAAACTTTGAAAGAACAATGCTAAGTGAAATAAATCAGAAAAAGACATAATGCATGATTTCCTAGAGATGAATTCTTAAAAATGAACTAAAAAACAAAAACAGATTGGTGAGTGCCAGAGGTGAGGAGAGGGTGGTAAGGGGAAATGAGTGAAGGTTGGTAAAGGGTACAAACTTCCAGTTATAAGGTGAATAAATTCTGGAGATCTACTCTATAACATGGTAACTATACAGCAGTTAAAAATACTGTATTATTTATTTGAGAGTTGCTAAGGGTGGTGGCATCCAGTCCCATCACTTCATGGGAAATAGATGGGGAAACAGTGGAAACAGTGTCAGACTTTATTATTTTGGGGGAGGCTCCAAAATCACTGCAGATGGTGACTGCAGCCATGAAATTAAAAGACCCTTACTCCTTGGAAGAGAAAGTTATGACCAACCCAGACAGTATATTCAAAAGCAGAGACATTACTTTGCCGACTAAGGTCCATCTAGTCAAGGCTATGGTTTTTCCTGTGGTCATGTATGGATGTGAGAGTTGAACTGTGAAGAAGGCTGAGCACTAAAGAATTGATGCTTTTGAACTGTGGTGTTGGAGAAGACTCTTGAGAGTCCCTTGCACTGCAAGGAGATCCAACCATTCCATTCTGAAGGAGATCAACCCTGGGATTTCTTTGGAAGGAATGACGCTGAAGCTGAAACTCCAGTACTTTGGCCACCTCATGAGAAGAGCTGACTCACTGGAAAAACTCTGATGCTGGGAGGGATTGAGGGCAGGAGGAGAAGGGGACGACCGAGGATGACATGGCTGGATGGCATCACTGACTTGATGGACGTGAGTCTGAATGAACTTCAAGAGATGATGATGAACAGGGAGGTCTGGTGTGCTGTGATTCATGGGGTCGCAAAGAGCTGGACACGACTGAGCGACTGAACTGAACTGAAGAGTGATGGCAGAGTGGTGAAGAATCTGCTTGCTAAGCAAGAGACTCGGGTTGGATCCCTGGTTCATGAAGAAATCCTGGAAACAGAAATGGCAATCCACTCTGATATTCTTGCCTGGGAAATCCCATGGACAGAGGAGCCTGGTGCTCTACAATCCACAGGGTTGCAAAGAGTCGGACATGACTTGACAGCTAAACAACAAGAGGGCTTAAAAGTTCTCAGCACACAAAAGGAGTAACTATGTGAGGTTATGAGTTAATGGATATGATAATTTTACTGTTGTAGTCATTTTGCAATATGTACATAAATCAAATCCTCATGTGGTACACTGAGAATTTACAAAATGCAGTGTGTCAATTATATCTCAAAAAAGCTAGAAAAAGTGTTTCTTGCTAGGTCAGATGTAATGATCAAAAATTTACTACTGGATTTAACAACATGGGTGTTATTTGGAGACTCTGAAAAAAGTTTCAGTGGAGTGGTGGGACATAAACATCTGTTTAAATAGGTTCAAAAAAGAATGTAAGCAGAAGGCATTAACAGCATAACAGAATTCTCTGGGGGAGATTTACTATAAAGGATAAAAGAAAAAGAAGGCAACAGGTAAGGAAAATGTGGATCAGAAACCTTTTTTTTTTTTTTTTTGCAGTGAGAGAAATTTCAACACATTTATACGTCATGGAATGACCAGGTAGAGAGGAACAAATTGAAGATGCAGAAGGGACAAAGAACAATTGCAAGAGTGGTATAGTTGATTTGGGGGAAGGGGTAGAGCTAGGACTGAACACACAAGGGAATAATCCCGAAGTGAGCACTACCAGTTCCCCTGTAATGTCAAGAAGGTACTCAAGGTTTATAAACACAGACGCAGATTGGTGAACAGTGATGCTAATGGGACTCTGTGAAGGTTTGCTAATGAATTTCCCTTGTTTTCCTCCATGAAATTGGGAACTGTGTCACCAGTGAGGATGAGGATTATAGGAAGGAGGTTTGGAAAGTTGAGAGAAGGAATGGTATAAAATTGTTTTCTAGGAAGTAGAGAAACTGTGGTTAAATAATTGTTGAATTAGGTGTTGTAAAATGACTGACTAGAAAAACAAGGATATAGTGGCCAGTGAGTAAGATGTTGGAAGCTAAGACATAGAGGTTATGTTTACTGGTAATAACAAAACTTAGGTTGCATCAAGTGTGTGAAACTGGATGTAAAGCCCTTTGGAAGGGCACAAGTCAATTTATGACTAGGTGGTTTGCAGGATATTAAAATAACATCAAGAAATATGAGAGTATTCTTGCACATGTGTGCATGTCCAGTCATCTCTGACTCTTTGTGACCCTATGAACTGTAGCCCACCAGGCTCCTTGGTCCATGGATTCTCCAGCAAGAGTACTGGAGTGGGATGCCATTTTCCCTTCCCAGGGGTCTCCCCAAACCCAGGAATCAAACCATGTCGCCTGCATTGGCAGTCAGGTTCTTTATTGCTTAGCCACCAGGAAAACACAAGAATATTTTGGAAGGTATTACAAATAGCTGTGAAAAGAAGAGAAGCGAAAAGCAAAGGAGAAAAGGAAAGATACAAGCATCTGAATGCAGAGTTCCAAAGAATAGTAAGAAGAGACAAGAAAGCCTTCCTCAGCGATCAATGCGAAGAAATAGAGGAAAACAACAGAATGGGAAAGACTAGAGATGTCTTCAAGAAAATTAGAGACACCAAGGGAACATTTCATGCAAAGATGGGCTTGATACAGGACAGAAATGGTCTGGACCTAACAGAAGCAGAAGATATTAAGAAGAGGTGGCAAGAATACTCAGAAGAACTATACAAAAAGATCTTCACGACCAAGATAACCATGATGGTGTGATCACTCACCTAGAACCAGACATCCTGGAATGTGAACTCAAGTGGGCCTTAGGAAGCATCACTATGAACCAAGCTAGCGGAGGTGATGGCATTCCAGTTGAGCTAGTTCAAATCCTGAAAGATGATGCTGTGAAAGTGCTGCACTCAATATGCCAGCAGATTTGGAAAAGTCAGCAGTGGCCACAGGACTGGAAAAGGTCAGTTTTCATTCCAATCCCAAAGAAAGGCAATGCCAAAGAAAGCTCAAACTACCGCACAGTTTCACTCATCTCACATGCTAGTAAAGTAATGATCAAAATTCTCCAAGCCAGGCTTCAGCAATATGTGAACCATGAACTCACTGATGTTCAAGCTGGTTTTAGAAAAGGCAGAGGAACCAGAGATCAAATTGCCAACATCTGCTGGATCATGGAAAAAGCAAGAGAATTCCAGAAAAACATCTATTTCTGCTTTATTGACTATGCCATAGCCTTTGACTGTGTGGATCACAATCAACTGTGGAAAATTCTGAGAGATGGGAATACCAGACCACCTGACCTGCCTCTTGAGAAACCTATATGCAGGCCAAAAAGCAGCAGTTAGAACTGGACATGGAACAACAGACTGGTTCCAAATAGGAAAAGGAGTCTGTCAAGGCTGTATATTGTCACCCTGCTTATTTAACTTATATGCAGAGTACATCATGAGAAATGCTGGGCTGGACGAAGCACAAGCTGGAATCAAGATTGCTGGGATAAATATAAATAACCTAAGATATGCAGATGACACCACCCTTATGGCAGAAATGAAGAAGAGAAACTAAAAAGCCTCTTGAAGAAAGTGAAAGTGCAGAGTGAAAAAGTTGATTTAAAGCTCAACATTCAGGAAACAAAGATCACGCATCTGGTCCCATCACTTCATGGGAAGAAGATGGGGAAGAATGGAAACAAGTGTCAGACTTTATTTTGGGGGGCTCCAAAATCACTGCAGATGGTGACTGCAGCCATGAAATTAAAAGATGCTTACTCCTTGGAAGAAACGTTATGATCAACCTAGATAGCATATTCAAAAGCAGAGACATTACTTTGCCGACTAAGGTCCGTCTAGTCAAGGCTATGGTTTTCCCTGTGGTCAGGTATGGATGTGAGAGTTGGACTGTGAAGAAAGCTGAGCACCAAAGAATTGATGCTTTTGAACTGTGGTGTTGGAGAAGACTCTTGAGAGTCCCTTGGACTGCAAGGAGATCCAGCCAGTCCATTCTGAACGAGATCAGCCCTGGGATTTCTTTGGAGGGAATGATGCTGATGCTGAAACTCCAATACTTTGGCCACCTCATGTGAAGAGTTGACTCATTGGAAAAGACTCTGATGCTGGGAGGGATTGGGGGCAGGAGGAGAAGGGGATGACAGAGGATGAGATGGCTGGATGGCATGCTGACTCGATAGACGTGAGTCTGAATGAACTCCGGGAGTTGCTGATGGACAGGGAAGCCTGGCATGCTGCGATTCATGTGTTCATCAAGACCTAGACATGACTGAGCAACTGAACTGAACTGATGAAAGTGATTGTGGAGCTTGTCAAGGAATAAGGACTGCTGCTGCTGCTAAGTTGCTTCAGTCATGTCCGACTCTGTGCGACCCCCATAGACGGCAGCCTATCAGGCTCTCTGATCCCTGGGATTCTCCAGGCAAAAACACTGGAGTGGGTTGCCATTTCCTTCTCCAGTGCATGAAAATGAAAATTGAAAGGGAAGTCGCTCAGTCATGTCCGACTCTTAGCGACCGCATGGACTGCGGCCCACCAGGCTTTCCAGGCAAGAGTGCTAGAGTGGGGTGCCATTGCCTTCTCCAGGAATAAGGACAGGTCACCTTAGTGGTAGAGTTTGAAAGGATAAAATTAAAACCATGGATTTTAGGAAGAGAAAGTACAAAGGTTTGAAAATGGATTCAAGGAAATCAGGATGACAACTACCCACTTCCTGGGGTATGAAAGGAAGACGCTTCATTTGAGAGGGCTCAGGGTGAAGCAGTGTCTTTAGGGGAGAGTCAGGTTTCAGACAAGGCAAGCAGGTAAGGGGTTTTCCAAAGATGCTGCAGGTACAGGAGGCTTTGTCAAGAATAGACCTAATCTACTGAAGTTTCCCAAGTTAGGGAGTAGATAGTAGTTCTGGGAATGAGGGATGTCCTGAGCGTTGTGGGTTTCTTTTGAAGCTTGGCATAAACTGAGGTACAGGGAATAATGAGGGAGAGCTACTGGGTCTTCTGAGAATAAGCTTGAATATCAGAGTTTTTTGATACCCTCAAATTAAGAGGAAACAAAACTCGGTCTGCTGCCTCCTAATGTGGTACTTTGTGCTGCACAAATGAGAGAGGCAATTGTGACAGAACCCATTTACGTATGTGCTTCCTCTCCTCAACTCAGTGTGTTTCCTGTAATTTTTCTGAAATATATTTGAAAGAAATGCTTGTAGAACTTAAACTAGTCCTTACATTATAAATCAAGCACTGTGTTAAACCAAGTATATTATGTCTAATAAAAAGGGCTTTTACCAAAACCAGAGGCCTTGGGGGCTGTGGGCATGTACACATACACTTGTTTGTCTTCACACACACACACACACACACAGGGTAAACTGTGGACTGTCTTTTGCTTAACTTATTCAGAATTGAAGTGATATTTTCATCCTGTGTTAATGCCCAACAGGAATCATGTCCTCCTAGTATACTCACATGATGCCCTATGTATTCCTTTAATAATTTTCTTTCAAAATGTGAAATTATTGCTTGTGTGTAAATCTGAGACAAAGAGACTCTGTGTGGGGCGTGAGGCAGGTAGAAGGGGGGTTATTTAATGTCTGTCTCATCAGAGTATGAACCGTGCTAGGGCAAGTCGAGATTGATCAGTATCCCTAGGCATAGCATATTGCCTAGCACATAGTAGATACTCAACAATATTTTGTTGACTAAGTGAAAAATGTTATTAAATTCTGTTGTGCCTTTCACAAAATGTCATTTTATAGTGTTTCTCTAGTTTATATGAGTGGATGAATGGCATTGTTTTCCTGTCTTGATCTTTTGGAGTTACTATAACAAAATATCACAGATTAGGCAGCTTATAAGTAACAGAAATGAATTTTTCACAGTCTGGAAGCTGGGAAGTCCTCCAAGATAAGGCTCAGGGAGTTTCAGTGCCAGATGAGGACCTGCTTTCTGCTGCATTTTTGCTGTGTCCTCATTTGGTGAAAGAGGAGAGGTGTTATCTCCAGTCCTTTTATAAAGACCCTAATGCAGTTTATCAGCTTGATCCTCATGACTTAGTTCAGTTCAGCTCAGTTGCTCAGTCATGGCTGACTCTTTTGCAAGCCCATGAATTGCAGCATGCCAGGCCTCCCTGTCCATCACCAACTCCTGGAGTTCACTCAAACTCACGTCCATCGAGTCAGTGATGCCATCCAGCCATCTCATCCTCTGTCGTCCCCTTTTCCTCCTGCCCCTAATCCCTCCCAGCACCAGAGTCTTTTCCAATGAGTCAACTCTTCGCATGAGGTGGCCAAAGTACTGGAGTTTCAGCTTTAGCATCATTCCTTCCAAAGAACACCCAAGGCTGATCTCCTTCAGAATGGACTGGTTGGATCTCCTTGCAGTCCAAGGGACTCTCAAGACCCAGTCACCTCCCAAAGATCCCACCTCAGAGAACCATCAATCAGAAATTAGATTTTCAACAAGTGAGTTTTCAGAGGTCATAAACATTCAATCAATAGCATCGCCCAAGTATATTTTGGTATCATCTTGCTTATAATTGTATTAATGGGAAACAGAAGCTTTGATTTTAAATAACAAGAGAAGTAATCATAAAAGACAACAGGTGTTTATTATATCTAGACATTATTCTGAGCATTTGTAGTGATTAATTTCATTCTTTGACAACCCCAAGAGGTAGTTACCATTATTATCTCATTTTACGTATGAGAAAACTAACACCTAAATATTAAGATTTAAGCAGCTGGAAAATGACTGGACATTGGAACCCAGGCAGGTGTGGACCTTTATTGTGCCTGCTCTTAACTGCTTTGTTACAGTGCTTCTGAATGATAATTTTTAACATATTTAATTTTCTTCTAATTTATAATTCAACCACTATTAAAAATAATGGAGAAAGATGACGATTACATAAGAAGATTATTATTAGCATATAACTAATTTGAATACTCATTAATTCATTGCATTAAACATAGCATAATGTCTTTGCCTAAAGCAAAGGAAAATAAATTTGTTGTGAAAGGACAAATGCCACTGTAAATTTTTATTATAAACTTTGCAGATGGATGATGATTCTTTGTCATTCTAATAATTCTTTTTGTAATTACAGTAAAATAACTTTTTTCAGACAATTGCTTCCACACATTTTCAATTTTTTTCATCTCTTATCTTTTCATAGATGGTGATGCTTGAAATTCTATAATGACTTTCTACTTTTTCATAATTAAACCATGAAGGAATGAAGAATTATATATGATATCCTAATGAAACAATTTTTATTATATTTAAAGTTTAGATTATTCTAATTAGAGAAAGTGACAGTAAAATGCAATTTAAATTTAAAAATATATACATCATTTAAACATCTGCTCCCCCATTAGCTTATACATTTTGTATTCTTTGTTACATCAGAAAAAATTATATAAAGTTAAAATAAATGTTTATAATACATAAATGATCATAATTCAGATACTATCATATACATCTTTGAGTAAAATATCATTTTCATAGTATAATTTAATAAATTTTTTCATGAAGATATTAATACTTCTAAAAAAGATTTCTTGGCCAACACTTCCCTATTTCAGCCATTTCCTCATTCTCCTTTTCAGGCTTCATATGTCTCTACTCAAATGTTCTATATAAATGAAATTCCTGAAGACTATCCTACATCCTCTTCTTTATCTAGCCATATTGCAAAAACTCAAATGCCTTCAAAATCAGCAGATACTGCAAATATGTTAAAATGGCTGAAGTGAGGGAAAATTGTTGAATTGGAAAATCCACGCAATATCTAAATATTGATACTTTTAAATTCAGAAAAATTTAAAACATTTGGCTGGTAAAAATTGAACAATTTTTATAAAAGGAATCCTCACTGTTGGCTTGATTCAGCTCACTGAGGGCCCTGTTCTCTACTCCCTCCCTTTAGTACATCTCATTTATGCCTCTGGCCTTATTTACCATCTGGCTATTGACTCTCAAATTTCTAGACCTTTTCCTGTATTTTAATATCTATTTGCCTGTTTGACATTTCAAAGAAGGTATGCTGTATTCAACATATCTCAGACCTATTTACAAATCTAGTTTTCTCCACATGTTTTATAAATTGGCTCCCATTTATTAAGTTACACAAATACGACATCAAATAAGTCTGCAAATAACAAATTGGTGAGGATGTGGCAGTTTCTCAAAAAAATAAAAATGGAGTTACCATATGACCCCGAAATTCAACTCCTAGGTGTATATCTAGACAAACTTATAATTTAAAAATATATACACACCTCTATGTTCATAGCAGCACTATTTGTAATAACCAAGATATGGAAAAAACCTGTGTCCACTGACAGACAAATGGATAAAGAAGATGTGGTACATATATACAATGGAATGTTGGCCATAAAAAAGAATGAAATAATGCCATTTGCAGCAACATAGGTGGACCTAGAGAGTATCATATTCAGTTCAGTTCAGTTCAGTCGCTCAGTCGTGTCCAACTCTTTGCAACCCCATGAATTGCAGCATGCCAGGCCTCCCTGTCCATCACCAACTCCTGGCCTTCACTCAAACTCATGTCCATCAAGTCAGTGATGCCATCCAGCCATCTCATCCTTGGTTGTCCCCTTCTCCTCCTGCCCCCAATCCCTCCCAGCATCAGAGTCTTTTCCAGTGAGTCAACACTTTTCATGAGGTGGCCAAAGTACTGGAGTTCCAGCTTTAGCATCATTCCTTCCAAAGAAATCTCAGGGTTGATCTCCTTCAGAATGGCCTGGTTGGATCTCCTTGCAGTCCAAGGGACTCTCAAGAGTCTTCTCCAACACCACAGTTCAAAAGCATCAATTCTTTGGTGCTCAGCTTTCCTCACAGTCTAACTCTCACATCCATACATGACCACTGGAAAAACCATAGCCTTGACTAGATGGACCTTTGTGGGCAAAGTAATGTCTCTGCTTTTGAATATGCTAGGTTGATCATAACTTTCCTTCCAAGGAGTAAGGGTCTTTTAATTTCATGGATGCAGTCACCATCTGCAGTGATTTTGGAGCCCAAAAATAAAGTCTGACACTGTTTCCACTGTTTCCTCATCTATATCCCATGAAGTGATGGGACTGACCTTTAAGCCAACTTTTTCACTCTCTTTTTCACTTTCTTCAAGAGGCTTTTTAGTTCCTCTTCACTTTCTGCCATAAGGGTGGTGTCATCTGCATATCTGAGGTTATTGATATTTCTCCCAGCAATCTTAATTCCAGCCTGTGCTTCTTCCAGCCCAGCATTTCTCGTATGTACTCTGCATATAAGTTAAATAAGCAGGGTGACAATATACAGTCTTGACAGACTCCTTTTCCTATTTGGAACCAGTCTGTTGTTCCATGTCCAGTTCTAACTGTTGCTTCCTGACCTGCATATTAAGTCAAGTAAATCAGACAGAGAAAATAAATACCATAGGATATCACTTATATGTGGACTCTAAAAAAAAATGATACAAATGAACTTGTCTACAAAACACAAAGGCAGAGAGAACAGGCTTGTGGTTGCCAAGGGTGAAAAGGGGTGGGGAGGAATAGATTGGGAGTTTGAGTTTAGTAGAGGCAAACTATTATATAAATGGATAAACAACAAATTCCTATTTTATAGCACTGGAAACTATATTCAGTATCCTGTGAGAAACCATAATGGAAAAGAAAAGAGAAATCTAGGGGCTTCCTTGATGAGTCCCTCTGCCTTACTTCCCTTTGCTTCTTTCACCTTCCCCCAATCTAATCTCTCACCAAGATCTGTCAGTTACACCTTCTTAACATGTCTTTTCAGCCTTCTCTTCACCCCCCACTGCCACCAATTTTGCTTCATTTTCTATAATCTCTTGCTTGGACATTGGCAACACCCATTTATGACCTTTTCATCTTCAAGTTTTTCTACAATTCATTCTCCACATTGAAACTAATATTTTTAAAATATAAATCTAATCTTATTACCCCACTGCTTAATATCATGAGATGAGGTGGCTACAGCTTTCTGTGGAGTTCAGCTTACCTCGTTTTCAAACTTCATCATTCTCCTCTTAGTTCTTTGCACCGTAGCCCATCTGGCCTCCTGGCGGCAACAACTTTACTCCACTAGTCCCTTCTACCTGGAAAGTTTCTGCTATGCTAACCCTGCCCAGAGCACACTTTTCTCTCAAGCCTCTGTTAATTGCCATTCCCTAGGAAAACCTTTCCTGAAACCGTCCAGCTATAAAAGGATTCCCTTGATCCATTCTCATGAAGAAATGTCTTTCCTTATCACAGTTTGTGACTATGTGCTCACCAGTGTGATAATTTGGTGAAAGCATCTCTCTCACTTAGCTGGAAGCTCCAGAGAGTAGAATTCTTCTGCTTTTGCTCAGAGATTACATGCATCATAAGTATTTTGAGTGAACAGATGTTTAAATAAAGTATAACCGCTCAGTGCAACCAGTACTTAGAAAGACTTTCAACCTAGAAAGACTGTAGGAACACCTAATAAGCTGGCGAGCTCCTCAGGCACTTATGATTTGGGGATGTGTTAGGGGATTGTGTTATTTTCCACTGCTCTGCTTGAGCCTAAGGCAATTGCATCTATTCTCAGTGGGTAGCGTTTGCAGTTAGACCTAACTGGGGCTCTCTGAGAACAGAGCCAGCAAAAGAAGAGTTGTTTTGTTATTTGCAATAGCTCCTCCAGCTATTGCAGCCCACATATCTTAGAGATAGCATTGTAACCATCCACAGCTGACCTTCTTACTGTGATTTCCAACAACAGTTTGTAACTTAAGCAGCAAATTGAGCTTTACTGTCTTCCCCTTCCCAAGTTCTGTTGTAGGTTGACATTTGTAAGTCCTCACCCACTTCTATTGTTTTTAAAGAATAATCCTAAAACAGATGTAGGAGAAATCAACTGCCTTCAGGCAACGGTCCCCTCCAAATGGGAAATAATTCTACAGAATTCCTGTACATGGATACTTTCTGTTAAATATATTTTACTCATATATTTCTCAAAATATTGTGTTCTAGCCCCACTGAAAAACTGTAAACTGTTATAGGTCAACTGGTCATCAATTTCAGTTTCATTTCTTTTCCAATAGACAAATGCAGTGTTTGAAACACAAACATATGCAGTTTTGAACACAGTGGAAATTTCATAAATATAGACAACTAGAACGTCAGGAACACTGGCCAATTATAACAATAAGATATGATAGTCTGCCTGGGAAGCCGGATATTGTGGCATATAGGAATTTCATATATTTTGATGGTGATAAAAATTAATATTAGCAACTCTGAAAACAAGGATTACTGCGTTTTCAGGTCTATATTAGGGCAAATACCAAGCATTATATTAACTCACCCTTTAATATATGAGTATACATCTCTAGTGAGAAAAAGGCACTTATTTTTGTAATATAACCAGCATTATTACAGCTAACAAAATTAACAATAATTTCCTAATGCTAAAGTGAAAGTGAAAGTGAAGTCGCTCAGTCGTGTCCGACTCTTTGCGACCCCGTGGACTGTAGCCTACCAGGCTTCTCTGTCCCTGGGATTCTCTAGGCAAGAATACTGGAGTGGGTTACCATTTCCTTCTCCAGGGGATCTTCCCAACCCAGGGATCGAACCCGGGTCTCTCGCATCAGAGGCAGATGCTTTAACCTCTTAGCCCGCTAATGCTATTTACTACCTAATTTTGTTGAAATTTTCCTAATTGTCTTTAAAATGTCTTTTTACAGTTGGTTTGAATATGGATCCAAGCAAGATACCATATTGCTTTTTATTTTTTATATCTCTTAAGTGTTTTCTGCTCTAAGAACGTTTTTTTTTTTGCTTTTGATTTTTATATCTCTTAAGTGTTTTCTGCTCTAAGAATGTTTTTTTCCTCCATGCCACAGTTTAGTTGGAGAAATAGAGTCTTTTATCTTTTAGAATGTCCTACACCCTGACTTTGGCTGATTGTTTCCTTGAGATATCATTTACCTTGTCCTGACATCCCCTGTATTTCTTATAAAATTGTAGTAATACATGGGGAAATAACTGAATTCAGATTCAGTTATGACATGATGTAGGTTGTGCTCTGTACTTCTTAACTCATCACCTGAGAAGGCTTCACTTTCAGTGATGTTTACAGTTAAGTAGTAAAAGCCTGATTCCTCTGATAAACATTCACACCAACTTTTTCCTAGTAATTAAAATACTCAATTATTACTCATATCCACTATTTAATTAGTTTGCAAAATGGTGATTTTTCAAACTTTATCATTTATCTGCATTTATTGACTATAGCTCTTCTCTGAAGAACTCATTTTATTTGGCTAGGATATTTTTAAATTTTTCTCTTAAAAGGTCAATTTTCAAGCTAATATCAATAAGTTGTATTATAGCAAGTTTTATTATATTTAATCAGTTAAAATACTATTTCTGACTTATAGGTTTTACTCTATCAAGTGTTTCAATACAGTGCAGTTTTTACATGTCTGATGTTAAATCTCAGTGGCTTATATCAGTGCAATGCCACCAAGCTGGCTCCTGTAACCTTTAGATCTGGTGCCCTGGGATCATTTTCTGTATTTCCCACTTGAGACCTGTCATCAGCCATTTCTCCCTAAGAGCACTCTTTCCTTTTAGTGAGAAACAATATTTAGAGGCTACAGTCTGGGCCCTGAAGGTATCCTTTGCTCATAGGTTGATATTGCTTTCAGGCTTTCTCAATGGACAGAGCTAGAAAATGTAAATATATTAAGGGTTTTTTTTTTTTTTTTTTGAGTGCATGTGAGGTTTTAGTATCAGGTATAAAATTCTCTCACTGAGTACTTTTTCATGATTTTCTTTGCTGACTTTGGTCATTTATTCTTTTTATGAGCTTTATAATCAACTTGCCTTTTTTCCCCAAAGAACAATATCATGGTATTTGATGGGGCTTTGATTGCATTTACAAAACTAGAATTGATACCTTTATAAAGTTGAATTTTCATATTTATGAATATGGTATACATTTCCATTTGGCCATATATCTTTCATTTCTTTGAGCATTTATTTTTTCTTCCTGTCTTTTAATGCACTTTTGAAAGCTTCTGTTTAAACACATCATTATCGTCATCATTTTAATGTAAATAGAGCCTTCCTTTCAATTATGTATTGACAGTGGTTATTGCTATAGTTTGGGAATATTAATTTTATATCTTGACACTTTATAAACTCTTGTGGTTTGTAATAGATTTTAATTGACTCTGGGGGTTTTAGTTGTAATATGATAAGTTCTGCATGTAGTCCTCCAAATTCTTATGAGAAGCATACACACCCCAGCTGGGTTAAATCATATCTCCAATTTAATGTGAAACACAACTGAAGACGCTAGGCACTGACTGCAGTATAACTTGCATTGTTGCAGACTTCATTGGTAATACTGCTAGAGTATTCCCATTAATTGTTAGCTTTTGAATTAGAATAATAGAGATTTTATTATATTTAGGAAATTTCTTTTTAATTATGAATTTAACGAATTATGTTTTTCTTAGGTATACTTATATACGTTATGTTAAATTTCAAATTTTGATTCAAACATACATAATAATAATATTTTGGTTATTCATATTTATTGACATGGATTTTCTCTTCTTTAGAGGGATGTTCCTGTGCTGGTGTGTGAATCAGGGTAACTTTATTTCTTGATAGCCCTCTTCCATCATAAAGCATTAAAAGTATATCTTCTTTGTGTGACCATATCCACGGTTTTAAGAACTCCTTCCTGGGGTTCTTCTCCCATCTGCTACTCAGAATCTGAAACTTCTTGCTCCTTTATTCCTAAGATTTTTTTCCTCAGTCAGTTTTCCATCTATTCACAGAATTTTTGCTTATTTGTTTTTTACCCCTTTAGATCTCTGTTCTTCCATAAGAGAGTTTTTGTTCAATAATTCCAAACTCCTTCATGGGCAAACTTAACTAGTGCCTCCTGATATTTTCCTTTTTTGGAACTCAGTCTCAGATTGGAGCCACTATATCTTTATCCAACTTTCAAGAGTATCCCTAATTTTGGATGGCTAAGGATTCCAGAAAGAGAGCTCTTTCTTTTGCATGTAATTGTTTTTGAGGGGTGACATTGTTTCTGAGCTCTTACTACCACTGGAGTCCCTTTCTCTATACTATTAAATGTCTTTGTCCTGCACAGATCATGCTACCAGTGATGGTTTGACACCACCAACTTGTATTCTCAGAAGTTGAATACAAGGAATAGGAATATTATGTCACTAGATTCTTTTCAGATGTTTATGGATTTTTTTTTCCTTTTCCCTATTCTGGTTATTTGTTTCATGGAAAGATTGGGGATATTTGAAAACTATGCTAATAAATCTCATTTTTACACTCTACATGCTTCAATTCTTTATCCTCTCCACTTTCACAAATTTCTGCAAATACTAATGCTGTACTAAAATAATATTCATCTTTGATTTGATTTGATTTTTTTAAGAAAGGAAAAGTAGAAGTGTATCTTCATTGTCATTACAGAGAATGACTTTTTGGTATAATTTTTAAGCAAAAAAGTGATATTCTCATGAGATCCATGCTGTTTTTTTGACAGCATCGATATTTTATAAAGTGCTTGTCAATCAAACTTGTGAAAACAGTAGATGTAATTATTTAAATGACCCCGTGGAAATAAAGTTCAAGTGGGGTCAACATATTAGCATTAGTTTCTTTTTGAAGTTAAAAACATTGCTTATGATTTAAATAAAAATCTCAGTGGACTCTCTTTTATGGCTGAAGGTCAGCAATGTGGGTTACTAGTGATCTTTGGAAAAGAGTTCTTAGCAAATTACTATCATACAGTGTAGTAGACATACCCTAAGTTGGTTCCCAATGAATCAAATCCTTGTGCCAAAAGTCATTCCCTTCATTAGATTATATTATATTGCCGGGTATGAGAATGTTCCTCCTATGGTTTTGTTTATGTTGTGTAAGATGCTGTGTTAGCAGAGTGGAGCTAGAAATTCTGCTGGATTTGAAGAAATAAACAGATAAATTGTGAACTGTCTATGGAGAGGGCCACACAGCTAGGAGCTGTGGGAACCACTGGGCATGAGGGTGTCTCCCAACAGCCACAGTGAAATGCATTCTTCTAAGAGCTAATGGCTAGATGCACATTCTTACCTAGTTGATCTCTCAGATGAGGACCTATGGAAGGCTGAGCAAAGGACCTTCCCAAAGTTGTTGTGCCTTGACTTCTGACCTATGGAAGTGGTGAGATAAAAGATGTGTGTTGTTTTAAAATACTAAGGTTTTGGTTGCTTCCTGTCCATCAGTAGAAAACAAATACATACAGCATTACAAAGAGAAAAAGTGAAGGGAAGGGAGAAAGGAAGAGTGAGAGAATAAAGAAAATATACATTGATATGAGTGCTTTGACTATGTGATCTCAGTAAGTGCTGAAACCTCTGAAATCCAATGGTTATTCTCCAAATACAGTAGAAAGTGATAGTGAACTTTCAGAATTAAAATTAATACAAAGTGGATGTATTTTCTTAGTGGTTTTGTGCAGTATCTCTTTCCTTACAGATTATTTTTTTAGAAAGTCTTAGAGCCTACGACTGAGGGACTTCACTTTCACTTTTCACTCTCATGCATTGGAGAAGGAAATGGCAACCCACTCCGGTGTTCTCGCCTGGAAAATCCCGGGGATGGGGGGAGCCTCATGGGCTGCCGTCTATGGGGTCGCACAGAGTCGGACACGACTGAAGTGACTTAGCAGCAACAGCAGTAGCAGAGCCTAAAAATTGTGTGTGTGTGTGTGTGTGTGTGTATGTAGATAAGAGCACCTATTTATATCTCTGTTGTTGTTGTTCAGTCACTAAGTTGTGTCTGATTCTTTGTGACCCCATGAACTATAGCATGTCAGGCTTTCATGTCCTTCACCGTCTCCCAGAGTTTGCTCAAACTCATATCCTTTGAGTCAGTGATGACATCCAATCATCTCATCCTCTGTCACCCTCTTCTCCTCTTACCCTCAATCTTTCCTACCATCAGGGTCTTTTCCAATGAGTTGGTTCTTCATATCAGGTGGCCAAAGTATTGGAGCTTCAGCTTCAGTTCTTCCAATGAATTTTCAGAGTTGATTTCCTTAAGGATTGACTACTTTGATCTCTTTGCTGTCCAAGGGACTCTCAGGAGTCTTCTCCAACACCACAGTTGGAAGGCATCAGTTCTTTGATGCTCAGCCTTAAGGTCCAACTCTCACATCCATATATGAGTACTGAAAAAAATAGGTTTGACCATGTGGACCATATTGACCTTTGTTGGCAAAGTGATGTGTATTCTTTTAATATGCTGTCTAGGTTTTTCATTGGAGAAGGCAATGGCACCCCACTCCAGCACTCTTGCCTGGAAAATTCCATGGACGGAGGAGCCTGGTAGGCTGCAGTCCATGGGGTTGCTAAGAGTCTGACAGGACTGAGCGACTTCCCTTTCACTTTTCACTTTCATACACTGGAGGAGGAAATGCCAACCCACTCCAGTGTTCTTGCCTGGAGAATCCCAGGGATGGGGGAGCCTGGTGGGCTGCCGTCTATGGGGTCGCACAGAGTCAGACACGACTGAAGCAACTTAGCAGCAGCAGCAGCAACAGCAGGTTTTTCATAGTTTTTCTTCCAAGGAGCAAGAGTCTTTTAATTTTGTGGCTGCAGTCACCATCCATGGTGATTTTGGAGCCCAAGATAATAAAATCTGTCATTGTGTTGACTTTTCTCCCATCTATTTGCCATGAAGTGATGGAACCAGATGCTATGATCTTTGCTTTTTGAATGTTGAGTTTTAAGCCAGCTTTTTCGCTTTCCTCTTTACCCTCTTCAAAAGTCACTTTGGTCCCTCTTCCCTTTCTGTCATTAAAGTGATATCATCTGCATATCTGAGGCTGTTGATGTTTTTCACAACAATCCTGATTCCAGCTTGTGAGTCGTCTAGCCCAGCATTTCACATGATGTACTCTGCATATAAATTAAATAAGCAGGATCACAATATACAGCCTTGGCAATCCTTTCCCAATTTTGAGCCAGTCTTGTCTGGTTCTAACTGTTGCTTCCTATTCTGCATATAGGCTTCTCAGGAAACAGGAAAGATGGTCTGGTATTCTCATCTCTTTAAGCATTTTCCAGTTTGTTGTGATCCACACAGTCAAAAGCTTTAGCATAGTCAATGGAACAGAAATAGATATTTTTCTAGAATTCCTTTGCTTTTTCTATGATCCAGTGTATCTTGGCAAGTTTATCTCATTTTCCTCTGCCTTTTCTAAATTCTGCTTATACATCTGGAAGCTCTCAGTTCATGTACTATTGAGGCCTAGCTTGAAGTATGTCGAGCATAATCTTGCCAGCATGTGAAATAAGCACAATTGTGCAGTAGTTTGAACAGTCTTTGACATTGCCCTTCTTCGGGATTGGAATGAAAACTAACCTTTTCCTGTCCTGTGGCCACTGCTGAGTATTCTAAATTTGCTGGCATATTGAATGCACCAAAACATCATTTTTAGGATTTGAACTAGCTTAGCTTAAATTCTATCACCTCCACTAGCTTTGTTTGTAGGGATGCTTCCAGAGGTCCACTTGACTTCACACTCCAGGATGTCTGACTCTAGGTGAGTGACCACACTATTGTGAAGTTATTCCAGTCATTAAGACCTTTTTTTCTATAGTTCTTCTGTGTGTTCTTGCTACCTCTTCTTAATCTCTTCTGTTTCTGTTTGGTTCTTTCCATTTTTGTCCTTTATTGTGTCCATCTTTGCATGAAATTCTCTCTTAGTATCTCCAGTTTTCTTGAAGAGATCTCTCGCCTTTCCTATTCTATTGTTTTCCTCTATTTCTTTGCATTGTTCACTTAGGAAGGCTTTCTTATCTCTCCTTGCTCTGCTCTGGAACTCTACATTCAGTTAGGAATATCTTTCCTTATCTCTATAAAAGACAATATATCTCTAATATATCTTGTGCACACCCAAGTATGTACCTACACATACATACATACATAATGAAAATTTCTGCTCTACATAGTCTATTAATTATTTCATGCAAAAATGAATGAGAAGAAAGTACAAATTCAAAATAAAGATGAGAAGGTAAAAAATGTATAGTGAAATACATGCAACTTTATTGTACTGATGCTTTTATCTGCCTTTTTATACCTGATGGACAGGGAGGCCTGAAGTGCTGCAATTCATGGAGTCACAAAGAGTCGGACATGACTGAGTGACTTAACTGAACTGAGCTGAACTGATTATGTGGTTTCAAAGTTTATTCAGTATGCAATTAATAATAAAATACTTTTGCTATTTTAAACAAAATTATTTAGTAAACCTGACAGAAAAGCTTGATAATTATAAACTTTAAAATAGCATGGTAAATAACATTTTTAAACAGAATTCTTTATTTGTAAACTATGTTTATTATAACATAGGATCCTGGAGCTCTTATGATAAGTCTGGGTGCTGAACTACCTATGGTAAGATTCAGCCACTACTGAGCCCCACAAGTATTTAAAGAGTTTTCCCAACATAACAGGTAAGGTAAATGTAGTATCTAGAATTGGAAGATACCTTAGACATTTCTATTTTAATCACATTTCCTAGAAAAGAAAGTGTCGTCACTCATCCAAGATGCTACAGTAACCAAGAAGCCAAAGTAGGATCTGAAACTGTGTCTTGATTTACTTTTGTGTCAATGTTCTTTCCATTATTCTAGGGCTTTTCTAGTTAGACCAGAAGATCTCAAAGTAAATATTTGTGGTGGTAAATATTTATTGTGGACCTTTATGTTCTGAGTAATATCGTAATGGAGTCAACCCTAATATTATCTGCTTTTCATAGGTTAGGAAACTGAGGCTGCTTGAATCTGTGTCTGATATCACATGATGAGTAAATGGGAAAGTAAGAATTCAAATATCTATCAAACTCTGGAATCCATAGTCTTTACCATGGTTCTAGCAGTCAATTGTTTGTCCCTCATTTCCTTCTAAGTCATGGACATACCCTAATTATTTTCCTGAACCTTATGACTTTAGTAAATAAATGAAATTTTACTCCCCTAAGTATAGAGAACTCCTGATCTAATTCAAGTAAGCCAATCTTAACTGAGAAAACCAACACAGTTTAGTGATAATTTCCAAAGTCACATGGTAAGGTTTGAGAATAAGTCAATGTCTAGGACAGTGCTTACTCCTTGGAAGGAAAGTTATGACCAACCTAGATAGCATATTCAAAAGCAGAGACATTACTTTGCCAACAAACGTCCGTCTAGTCAAGGCTATGGTTTTTCCAGTGGTCAGGTATGGATGTGAGAGTTGGACTGTGAGGAAAGCTGAGCAACAAAGAATTGATGCTTTTGAACTGTGGTGCAGGAGAAGACTCTTGAGAGTCCCTTGGATTACAAGGAGGTCCAACCAGTCCATTCTGAAGGAGATCAGTCCTAGGTGTTCTTTGGAAGGAATGATGCTAAAGCTGGAACTCCAATACTTTGGCCACCTCATGCGAATTGGAAAAGACTCTGATGCTAGGAGGGACTGGGGGCAGGAGGAGAAGGGGACAACAGAGGATTTGATGGCTGGATGGCATCACTGACTCAATGGACATGAGTTTGAGTGAACTCCAGGAGATGGTGATGGACAGGGAGGCTTGGCGTTCTGCGATTCATGGAGTCGCAGAGTCAGACATGACTGAGCGACTGAACTGAACTGAACTGAGGACAGCCAAAACCTGGGTCTTCATTTTTTTTAAAGCAAAGATAAATGGATATACAGTGACTAATTAATCAGAGCAAAGCCGGAATAAGAAAATAGTGGACAAAGTGATTATAGCAGTAATGTCTTCTACAAAGGTGACTTCAAAGTAACAGCTGAATGAGAAACAGCAGTGAAAAACTGCTCTGACATGTTCTTCCTTTTATCTCATACTCCTCTTCCTGTTTCTCACATTTTCTTTTGCTTTTGTCAGCTTTTCCTATCTTTTATTTCCATTGCAGTGCCTTGATTCAAGGCCAGGTGGGTCGTGATTTGGAAAATATTGTCAAGGATGGAGAATTCCAGGGTGTTTCTTGTCCTGTTGCATCCTCAGTGTGGCTGAGTCAAAAATAAATGTACTGTGTTCTTCATTTCTGTCACCTTCTTGCTGGAGTTTTCAGAAAGGTCTGGTTGAGATGGTTGTGACCCAGAGTTAAAAAGGATCCAAGGGCTTGTCATTCCTCTCAGAAGTCAGCAGTATGAGGGATTCCAGAAGACCAATGTATAATGCTTATGAGACTTTTGGCTGCCTTAGGACACCTTCTCAGGTAAGGTGAGACAGCTGACAAAGCTGGAAGCTAGCACTGGGAGAAGTCCATGCAAGGACACAGAAGTCTGGTGAGGAGGAGCAGGTGAATGTCCTGGCCTGCAGGCAAATCAGAGCTTCAGTCACGTTTGGAAACAGGCAATAGTTCATTATCCAGGGACACACTGGCTACCAGCACTAAGCAAATCCAGTCAGAACCACAAAGACTGTGGGCCTCTGGAAAATGGAGAGAAGGAGAGTGGATCATCTGTTCAGAAAATGCCGAGACGGGGAGGCAGCACATCAAACAGGATGCTCCTGGACAGATCACCCCAAGCACAGCCAATGAGAGGGGCTGGGGTACCAGGGGAGAAGTGTTTTACAAGGAGAAGGCAAGAGCTGCTTATAAAAACAGGTTGTATATTACTATAAAGAAAGATAAGCTGTAAAAAACAAATGATGCTGGCCTAGAAAATTGCAAGAATTACAGGACTGATATTATCAAACTGCTGAATTCCTGGATAGGACTCTTTATAGATCTCCCTACATCTGGTTCCAGAATCTGTGGCAGGCCGAGCATGTAGATCACAGAGCTTAATTAGCTTTTGGTTTGGGCCTCTGAGGGATGCAGAACAGAAAAGTGCTTCAGCCTCCTTAATTCTTCTGCTGAATTGTTGTCTCTAGTTCTAGCCAGGTGGTTTCTGTTATTTCTAACTGCACTGAAAGAAATTTTCAAATGGTAAATTGGGCCTGAAATTCAAACTTTGGATTTAGTCTCATGAAGGGAAGGTTTAATTTTAAACTTCAAATCCTAAGCATAGATTGTGTCAGGAGGCCAAAGTATCATTATTTGTTTCTTTGCATATGCTATTTTGCATATTAACATTTAAATATTTTATCAAGGCTTTTATTAATAAGATATGTCTCATAACAGAAAGCTAGCCCTTAATCTAATATTGTAATATTAATCTAATATTGTCTATTTCCTTACTAATAAATATATTCAAGTCTGAATTTTTCTCAGTATCACTTGAAGTTCATCCATAATATTGAAAGAAGCTTATAGTTCATTTATTTGCATTATTGTATAGTATTTCATTTGACAAATATGCCATTCATTGATTTATTTGGGTGAACATTTGAATAATTTCTCACTTAGGGCTATTGTAAATAGTGCGGCTATGAACATTTCCAGTGTATGTTTTTGGAAAACCTGTAAATGTATTTCTGTTAAGTGGAGTGGAATTCTGGGTCATATATTATGATCTTGTTGAGTTTTAGAGGAAGCTGCCAGATAAGCATTGCTTGAGAGTATGAGTTTTTCTATATCCTTGTCAATACTTATTTTCTGTTTTTATCATTTTGGCCATTCTGGAACCTGTTTACTGATGTTTGAGGTTTTAACTTATTTTTTTGATAACTGGTGAACTGAGCAGCTTTTTATATGTTTGCTGCTAAGTCACTTCAGTCGTGTCTGACTCTGTGTGACCACATAGACGGCAGCCCACCAGGCTTCCCCGACCCTGCGATTCTCCAGGTAAGAACACTGAAGTGGGTTGCCATTTCCTTCTCCAATGCATGAAAGTGAAAAGTGAAAGGGAAGTCGCTCAGTCGTGTCAGACTCTTCATGACCCCATGGACCACACCCTACCAGGCTCCTCCATCCATGGGATTTTCCAGACAAGAGTACTGGAGTGGGGTGCCATCACCTTCTCCGTTTATTAAATAGTTGAATCTACTCCTTTTTAAGTTTGTATATTTTAAGTTTCTTTTGCATTTTTGTTTAGTTGCTTTTCATGATTTTGAGTTTTTTGCAAAATTTTATATGCATCTTTCCTGAATATACATGGTATAAATGTCTTCTGACACTTTCTGAGGTTGCCTTTTCATACTTAGTGGTCTTTTTTGATAAGCAGAAGTAATTTAACAGTTAAATTGGTCTATTTTTGGTCATTGTTGGTATGTTTATATCCTATATAAGATACGTTTGTTTACTGTGAGGTTCAAAAGATGTTCCCTGTTTTTCTCTAAATATTTCATTGATTTACTTTCTACATTTACACATGAAAACCATTTTGTATTTACTTTTCATAAACAGTATGAGGTAGCGAGTCAAGATATTTTCACACATCTCATATGAATATTAATTGCCTCTGAACTATTTATTAAAGACACCACCTTTTCCCAGTGTATTGTAGTGATATATTTTCTCATCTCATTTCTAGAGAAATGTTTAAAAGAAAGACATGTTCAAGGCACATGCCATTACCTTTCCCACTGATACTTAAAGTTTTATTTGACTTATCCTAAGTTTTATATTGCAACAAAAAAATAGTCTTGGCTAGTAATCTGGCTTAAAATTTTAAGGCCATGGTGTCAATGAGTTGCTGGATTGTTTAGCTTTTAGAAGCCAAACATCCTTTCTTTCTTAGTCTGTTTCCTTATCACTATTCTCCCAATAAATTAATTAATTTTAGCTAATTTTCTTTTCTAACTCACAGAATAGCTACTTCCTTTATCTGAAGCAGAAAAAATTTAGGAAATATATAAATATCCATATTAAGCCCTTAAGACAATTTTAAAAAAGAAAACATGTTCTTTTTTGGTATTCCTTTCCAAGTTTTCCTTGGGTATTACAATCTCCCTCTCTCTCTCTGTAAACATACACATATTTACAAAAGATGTTCTTGTTTTAATTACCAGGAAGCTGTGTTTTAATCACAGTCTTGGACAAAATTGGACTGGTAGATTCAGGCCACTATTTCAAACACAACTTTTCTTTCATAAAACACTGCACCCTTGTAATGAACAAAATATTTTTCAAAAAAAAATCAAAATGTCTTAAAGATAAATATAAGATATTGTGTAACAATGTCTGAAAAATTTTACTTAAATATATTAAGTAAAGGCATATTGACTGAAATTTATTCTATACTTCAAAGATAGTGAAAATCCATCTCTCTATATCTTTCTAATCATACATATGTTCACACATAAGTCCATATAAAAGATTCTTTATTCAACAAAATTGTAACCAAAATGTATTTCTGTGCATAAATTTACATACAATTTTATACCTATGTATATTATTTTCTAAGTATTTATGTCTTTAGAGTCTTTTAAAAATGTTTTAAACTCTAAATTCCTAAGGAAATCTGGCTTTAAAATAGTTTCTTTGCACATTTATCACAACACCAATATATGTAATAAGTGATTTTATGTCAATTCTTGAGGTTAAGCCTCAAGGTTAGGTCTATAACTGAGTCAATAAAACATTTTTACTCTCATGCTAGATTGTTATAGTTTAATTTTATCTCAAGGAAAATAGTATATACAAAACTAACTTTAATCTTGAGCCTTATTCCAGTATATAACCTATAATTGAAATTCATAAGCTGTAATATCAACACTAAGAAAACACATTTGGCATAGGGATTGTAACAGCAGCCAAGGAGATTTGATAGCATTAGACCATGAGGAAGTCAAATTACTCAGAGTAGAAAATGATGCATCACTTGTTAAGTCAAACCTCTTCTCCAGCTGAAAATTTACAAAGGGAGAATGAAGTGTATGAGGAAGATTGATTCACAACAAGATTGACTGTAGACCTGTCAGAGTAGAAATAAAGACCTTATGATTCTGAAGGCACAAAGCTTTAGCTGTTTGAACCTAACCAGAAGACTCAAGATAAGGACTAAACTTGACTGTTATTTAATCTTAAGAGATGAAAACCTTTTTTTGTGTGTGTGTGTGGCATTGCAGAGATCCAGGCTTCCCTGGTGGCTCAGATGGTAAAGAATTGACTGAAAATCCATGAGACTGGTTTGATCCCTCGGTGGAGAAGATATTCTTGCTTGGAGAATCCCATGAACAGGAGAGTCTGGCAGGCTACGGTTCAAGGGTCGCAAAGAGTCGGACACAATTGAGCAACTGACACACACATGTACACACACACACACACACACAGAGGATTATAAGTCAGCAGAGCATGATGAATGTTGTACGGTCTATTGTAGTGGTCAGTAAGTGATATTTTATAAACACACAATTGCTAACATTGGCCAGGTGTGTGAAACACACGAACATCACTCCTGGGATTATTAGCTGCTGCTGCTGCTGCTAAGCTGCTTCAGTCGTGTCTGACTCTGTGCGACCCCACAGCCCATTGGGCTCTGCCATCCCTGGGATTCTCCAGGCAAGAACACTGGAGTGGGTTGCCATTTCCTTCTCCAATGCATGAGAGTGAAAAGTGAAAGCGAAGTGGCTCAGTTGTGTCTGACTCGGGTGACCCCATGGACCTCAGCCTACCAGGCTCCTCCATCCATGGGATTTTCCAGGCAAGAGTACAGAGTGGGATGCCATTGCCTTCTCCGGGGATTATTAGCAGATACTCACAATTTAAAATGGACTAAAGACCTAGATGTAAGACCAGGAACTATAGAACTCTTAGAGGAAAACATAGGTCAAACACTTGATTACATAAATCAAAGCAAGATTCTCTATGACCCACTTCCTAGAATAATGGAAGTAAAATAAAAAATAAACAAGTGGAACTTAATTAAACTTAAAAGCTTTTGCACAGCAAAGGAAATTATAAGCAAAGTAAAAGACAACCCTCAGAATGGGAGAAAATGATAGCAAAGGAAACAACTGACAAAGGATTAAATTCCAAAATATATAAGCAGCTCATACAACTCAATACCAATCAAAAAGTGGGGAAAAGACCTAAACAGACATTTATCTAAAGAAGACATAAAGATGGCTAGCAAACACATGCAAAGATGCTCAACATCGCTCATTATATTAGAGAAATGCAAATCAAAACTACAATGAAATTTCACCTCATACCAGTCAGAATGACCATCATCAAAAGGTCTACAATCAATCAGTGATGGAGAGAGTGTGGAGAAAAGGGAACCATCTTGCCCTGTTGATGTGAATGTAACTTGTTACAGCCAGTATGGAAGACAGTATGCAGATTCCTTAAAAACTAGGAATAAAACCACCATATGACCAAGAAATCCCACTCCTAGACATATACCCTGGAGGAAACCAAAATTGAAAAAGACACATGTACACCAATGTGCATTGCAGCACTATGTACAATAGCTAGAACATGGAAGCAATCTAGATGTCCATTGACAGATGAATGGATAAAGAAGTTGTGATACCTGTATGCAATGGAATATTACTCAACCATAAAAAGGAATGCATTTGAGTCAGTTCCAATGAAGTGAATGAACCTAGAGCCTATTATACAGAGTGAAGTAAGTCAGAAGGATAAAGATAAATATTGTATACTAATATATACATACATACATACATATATGTGTGTGTGGGGTGTATATATATATATATATATATATATATGAGAAGGCAATGGCACCCCACTCCACTACTCTTGCCTGGAAAATCCCATGGACAGAGGAGCCTGGTGGGCCGCAGTCCATGGGGTCGCTAAGAGTCGGACACGACTGAGCGACTTCATTTTCACTTTTCACTTTTCACTTTCATGCATTGGAGAAGGAAATGGCAACCCACTCCAGTGTTCGTGCCTGGAGAATCCCAGGGATGGGGAGCCTAGTGGGCTTCTGTCTATGGGGTTGCACAGAGTTGGACATGACTGAAGCACCTTAGCAACAGTAGCAGATATATATATATATATGGAATCTGGAAAGATGGTACCGATGAATTTATTTGCAGGGCAGCAATGGAGAAACAGACACAGAAAACACTTATGGACATGGGTGGGGGGGAGGGAGAGGATAGAGAGAGATGTATGGCAAGAGTAACATGGAAACTTTCATTACCATATGTAAAATAGATAGCCAATGGGAATTTGCTGTATGACCCAGGGAACTCAAACAGGGACTCTGTAACAACCTAGAGGGGTGGGATGGGCAGGTCCAAGAGGGAGGGGATATATGTATACCTATGGCTGACTCATTCTGATGTTTGACAGAAAACAACAAAATTCTGTAAAGCAATTATCCTTCAATTAAAAAAATAGAGTTATACGAGGAACCTTAACACAGATGTAAATGCTACAAGCATTACATAATGCAGGTTTCATTGGTAACATGTCAACTAAATCAGATAATTAACAAAAATTTTCCTGGCTGTGCTAGTTATCTGTTTTTTGTTTTTTTTTCTAGTGCAGAATTTCAAGTTATATTTACCAATATAGACTTCCAAGTCTTATGACTTTCTGTTATAAATGAAGATGATTATGAAACATATTGTTAAGCCATTAATAGAAGTGAGGTTAATCAAATATAAAAAGTGATATGTCTTCTGAGGAACAACTTGGGGAGGGAATATGCTACCATTCTGATTACAATGTTATTTTGAATAGTTTTAATTTATAAAATAACCAAATGATCTGTAAGGCATAATGCAAGATGATGGAGTATAATTTGAGACAAGAAGTAGGATGGCACAAATGTTTTCCTGTTTATTCTTCACAGGATTTTTCATAATTTGTTGACTTAAATCTAGTGAATTATAACCTACTTCCGTCTTTGTGATTTCTTGAGATAGGGAAATATTGCTATCTCGAGCACCCAAGGAAAACTCTCATGAATTTTAACTTAGCTCAGATGCTCTCGGCTGTGCTAGTTATCTGTCTAACAAATCCTAGTGAGTCTCAAGTAACAACTTTAACCTTAAGATTCTACTGACTTCCAGGGCCTCTTAGGCAAATTGGTTTGTACTGAGTGGGAAGTCATGCAATGGTAAATTTGATTTTTGGTCTTTTCTCATCTCTTCAGGGAAACAAAGTGTCATAGTCACATGAAACACAAAATGGAAGGTAAAATGAACCATTTAAGTGTATCCTAAGTTTTCTGCCAAGGCATCTTACAGAAGAGCTGAGTCCTCTGTAAGTTATTTCATTTTGTAGAAAATTTCATGGTTGCAGAGAAATTTCTGAAATAGCCAACTTGAAAATGCTAACAAGACATAAATTTATTTGACCAAAAAAACGTTCTGCTAGAGATAAGCCACACCATCTTGTTTCCAGTTCTCACTGGAGAACTGAGTGAATAACCCATAGGCCCACTTGGAAACTCAACTCTAGCTGAGGGACTCCAAAACATCTGCTTATATACTTGGTAAGAGAAACAAGATAATGCAATATGGACAATCAACTTTCCACTAGAAAAGTCTAAACTCAAGTGGACAATTGAGGCAGGAAGAGTGAGAGGGGACAGAAGGGATCATAAGTTTCAAAAGACAATACAGAGAAGAAGGAAGTGAAAATTATTTTTTTCTGGTTTTATTGATATAATTGACATATTTGTTTAAGTTTTATAAGGTAATAATTATACATATGTACATATGTATGGCTAAATGATTACTATATAAGTTTAATATCTTTCACCTTGGAGGGAAGTTTTTTTTTTTTTTGGTAATTAGAACTTTTAAGATCTAAACTTAGAAAAATTCAAATATACAATATACTATTGTTAACTATAGTAAACATGCTATATGTTACACCCTAGAACTTAATTGTCTTATAACTGGCTTTTGTACTTCTTAAGTACCTTCACCCATTTCACCTACCCACTGCCTGCTTCTGGTAGCCATCAATTTATTCACTTTTTATGAATTTAGTTTTTAATATTCCATAGGGAAGCCTGGCATGCTGCAGTCCATGGGGTCCTAGAGAGTTGGACGCGACTGAATAACTGAACTGAACTGAGATCATAGAATATTTGTTTATCTCTTACATTTCATTTAGCAAAAATCTATAAATTTCCATCCAGGTTGCAAATGGCAGAATTATTTCCTTTTTATGGCTGAAGAATATTCCATTTTGTGTGTGTGTGTATCACAACATTTTAATCTATTCATGCATCAGTAGATAGTAGTTTCCATGTTGTGACTATTGTAAATAATAGTGCAATGAGCATGAGGGAACAGAAATCTCTTTGAGAGAGTAGTTTTGTTTCCATTGGCTATATATCCAGAAGTGAGATTGCTAGATCATGTGGTATTTCTATTTTAAATATTTTGTGTTGCCTCTACACTGTTTTTCATACTGGCTGTGTTACTTTATGTCTCCAACAATGGTGCACAGGATTTCCAATCCTCCATATCCTAACCAGCACTGTTATTTCCTATCTTTTGATAACAGTTCTTCTTGCAAGTACAATGTAATATCTTGTTATGGTTTTGATTTGCATTCCAGAATAATTAGTGATGCTGAGCTCTTTCCATATACCTATTGGCCATTTGTATGTTTTACTTGGAAAAATATTTATTCAAATCCTCTCCCTATGTTATTTTTTAATTTTAATTTTTACTTTATTTTACTTTACAATACTGTATTGGTTTTGCCATACATTGACATGAATCCACCACGGGTGTACATGAGTTCCCAATCCTGAACCCCCCTCCCACCTCCCACCCCATATCAACTCTCTGGATGATCCCCATGCACCAGCCCCAAGCATCCTGTATCCTGTATCAAACATAGGCTGGTGCTTCGTTTCTTACATGATAGTATACATGTTTCAATGTCATTCTCCCACATCATCCCATCCTCTCCCTCTCCGTCTCCATCAGAGTCCAAAAGTCCGTTCTATACATCTGTGTCTCTTTTCCTGTCTCACATACAGGTTCATCATTACCATCTTTCTAAATTCCATATATATGTGTCAGTATACTGTATTGGTGTTTTTCTTTCTGGCTTATTTCACTCTGTATAATTGGCTCCAGGTTCATCCATCTCATTAGAACTGATTCAAATGTATTCTTTTTAACAGCTGAGTAATAGTCCATTGGAAGAAATGTTATGACCAACCGAGATAGCATATTCAAAAGCAGAGACATTACTGTGCCAACTAAGGTCCGTTTAGTCAAGGCTATGGTTTTTCCTGTGGTCATGTATGGATGTGAGAGTTGGACTGTGAAGAAGGCTGAGTGCCGAAGAATTGATGCTTTTGAACTGTAGTGTTGGAGAAGACTCTTGAGAGTCCCTTGGACTGCAAAGAGATCCAACCAGTCCATTCTGGAAGGAGATCAACCCTGGGACTTCTTTGGAGGGAATGATGCTGAAGCTGAGACTTCAATACTTTGGCCACCTCATGAGAAGAGTTGACTCATTAGAAAAGACTCTGATGCTGGGAGGGATTGGGCGCAGGAGGAGAAAAGGATGACTGAGCATGAGATGGCTGGATGGCATCACGGACTTAATGGATGTGAGTCTGAGTGAACTCTGAGAGATGGTGATGAACAGGGAGGCCTGGCGTGCTGCGATTCATGGGGTCTCAAAGGGTCGGACACGACTGAGCGACTAAACTGAACTTGAACACTCCACTGTGTATATGTACCACAGCTTTCATACATTCATCTGCTGATGGACATCTAGATTGCTTCCATGTCCTGGCTATTATAAACAGTGCTGCAATGAACATTGGGGTACATGTGTCTCTTTCAATTCTGGTTTCCTAGGTGTGTATGCCCAGCACTGGGATTGCTGGGTCATAAGGCAGTTCTATTTGCAATTTTTAAAGGAATCTCCACACTGTTCTCCATAGTGGCTGTACTCGTTTGCATTCCCACCAGCAGTGTAAGAGGGTTCCCTTTTCTCCACACCCTTTCCAGCATTTATTGCTTATAGACTTTTGGATCACAGCTATTCTGACTGATGTGAAAGGTACCTCATTGTGGGCTTGATTTGCATTTCTCTGATAATGAATGATGTTGAGCATCTTTTCATGTGTTAGCCATCCGTATGTCTTCTTTGGAGAAATGTCTATTTAGTTCTTTGGCCCATTTTTTGATTGGTCGTTTATTTTTCTGGAATTGAGCTGCATAAGTTGCTTGTATATTTTTGAGATTAGTTGTTTGTCAGTTGCTTCATTTGCTATTATTTTCTCCCATTCTGAAGGCTGTCTTTTCACCTTGCTTATAGTTTCCTTTGTTGTGTGAAAGCTTTTAATTTTAATTAGATCCCATTTGTTTATTTTTGCTTTTATTTCCAGTATTCTGGGAGATGAATCATAGAGGATCCTACTGTGATTTATGTTAGAGAGTGTTTTGCCTATGTTCTCCTCTAGGATTTTATAGTTTCTGGTCTTACATTTAGATCTTAATCCATTTTGAGTTTATTTTTGTGTGTGGTGTTAGAAAGAGGTCTAGTTTCATCCTTTTACAAGTGGTTGACCAATTTTCCCAGCACCACTTGTCAAAGAGACTGTCTTTATCCCATTGTATGTTCTTGCCTCCTTTGTCGAAGATAAGGTGTCCATAGGTATGTGGATTTATCTCTGGGCTTTCTATTTTGTTCCATTGATCTATATTTCTGTCTTTGTGCCAGTACCATATTGTCTTGATGACTGTGGCTTTGTAATAGAGGCTGAAGTCAGGCAGGTTGATTCCTCCAGTTCCATTCTTCTTTCTCAAGATTGCTTTGGGTATTCGAGGTTTTTTGTATTTTCATACAAATCTTGAAATTATTTTTTCTAGTTCTGTGAAAAATACCTCTAGTAGCTTGATAGAGATTGCCTTGAATCTGTAGATTGCTTTGAGTAGTATACTCATTTTCACTATATTGATTCTTCCGATCCATGAACATGGTATATTTCTCCATCTATTAGTGTCCTCTTTGATTTTTTTCACCTTTGTTTTATAGTTTCTATAAAAACTATAGTTTTTATAGTTTTGTATATAGGTCTTTAGTTTCTTTAGGTAGATATATTCCTATGTATTTTATTCTTTTCATTGCAATGATGAATGGAATTGTTTTCTTAATTTCTTTTTCTACTTTCTCATTATTAGTGCATAGAAATGCAAGGGATTTCTGAGTGTTGATTTTATATCCTGCAACTTTATTATATTCATTGATTAGCTCTAGTAATTTTCTGGTAGAGTCTTTAGGGTTTTCTATGTAAAGGATCATGTCATCTGCAAACAGTGAGAGTTTTACTTCTCTTCCAATTTGGATTCGTTTTATTTTTTTTTGATTGCTGTGGCCAAAACAATGAATAGTAGCAGTGAAAGTGGGCACCTTTGTCTTGTTCCTGACTTTAGGGGAAATGTTTTCAATTTTTCACCATTGAGGATAATGTTTGCTGTGTGTTTGTCATATATAGCTTTTATTATGTTGAGGTATGTTCCTTCTATTCCTGCTTTCTGGAGAGTTTTTATCATAAATGGATGTTGAACTTTATCAAAGGCCTTCTCTGCATCTATTGATATAATCATATGGCTTTTATTCTTCAATTTGTTAATGTGGTGAATTACATTGTTTGATTTGTGGATATTGAAGAATCCTTGCATCCCTGGGATAAAGCCCACTTGGTCATGGTGTATGATCTTTTAATGTGTTGTTGGATTCTGATTGCTAGAATTTTGTTGAGGATTTTTGCATCTATGTTCATCAGTGATATTGGCCTGTAGTTTTCTTTTTGTGGCATCTTTGTCAGGTTTTGGTATTAGGGTGATGGTGGCCTCATAGAATGAGTTTGGAAGTTTACCTTCCTCTGCAATTTTCTGGAAGAGTTTGAATAGGGTAGGTGTTAGCTCTTCTCTAAATTTTTGGTAGATTTCAGCTGTGAAGCCATCTGGACCTGGGCTTTTGTTTGCTGGAAGATTTCTAATTACATTTTCAATTTCCGTACTTGTGATGGGTCTGTTAAGATTTTCTGTTTTTTCCTCTTTCAGTTTTGGAAAGTTGTCCATTTCTTCCACGTTGTCCATTTTATTGGCATATAATTGCTGCTAGTAGTCTCTTATGATCCTTTGTATTTCTGTGTTGTCTGTTGTGATCTCTCCATTTTCATTTCTAATTTTATTGATTTGATTGTTCTCCTTTGTTTCTTGATGAGTCTGGCTAATGGTTTGTCAATTTTATTTATCCTTTCAAAGAACCATTTTTGCTTTGTTGATTTTGTTTCTTTTGCATTTATTTCTGCCCTAATTTTTAAGATCTTTTTCCAGCCCTTCACTTTCAGTCTGTATGTGTCCCTTGTTTTGAGGTGGGTCTCTTGTAGGCAGCATATATAGGGATCTTGTTTTTGTATCCATTCAGCCAGTCTTTACCTTTTGGTTGGGGCATTCAACCCATTTATGTTTAAGGTAATTATTGATAAGTATGCTCCTGTTGCCATTTACTTTATTGTTTTGGGTTCGGGGTTTATATGCCCTTTTGTGTTTCCTGTCTAGAGAAGATCCTTTAGCATTTGTTGGAGAGCTGGTTTGGTGGTGCTGAATTCTCTCAGCTTTTGCTTGTCTGTTAAGCTTTTTATTTCCCCTTCATATTTGAATGAGATCCTTGCTGGGTACAGTAATCTGGGCTGTAGGTTATTTTCTTTCATCACTTTAAGTATGTCTTTCCATTCCCTCCTGGCCTGAAGAGTTTATATTGAAAGATCGACTGTTATCCTTATGGGAATCCCCTTGTGTGTTATTTGTTGTTTTTCCTTGCTGCTTTTAATATTTGTTCTTTGTGTTTGGTCTTTGTTAATTTGATTAATATGTGTCTTGGGGTGTTTCACCTTGGTTTTATCCTGTTTGGAACTATCTGGATTTCTTGGATGTCGGCGATTATTTCCTTCCCCATTTTAGGGAAATTTTCAACTATTATCTCCTCAAGTATTTTCTCATGGTCTTTCTTTTTGTCTTCTTCTGGGATTCTATAATTCGAATGTTGGAGCATTTCATATTGTCCTGGAGGTCTCTGAGATTGTCTTATTTCTTTTAATTCGTTTTTCTTTTTTCCTCTCTGATTCATTTATTTCTACCATTCTATTTCACTAATCCTATCTTCTGCCTCCCTTATTATACTATTTGTTGCCTCCAGAGTGTTTCTGATTTCATTTATTGCATTATTTATTATATATTGACTCTTCTTTATTTCTTCTAGGTCCTTGTCTCCAGGCTATTTATGTGTGATTCCATTTTGATTTCAAGATTTTGGATCATTTTCACTATCAATATTTGGAATTCTTTCTCAGTTAGATTCCCTGTCTCTTCCTCTTTGGTTTGGTTTGGTGGGCATTTATCCTGTTCCTTTACCTGCTGGGTATTCCTCTGAATCTTCATCTTGGTTATATTGCTGCGTTTGGAGTGTCCTTTCTATATTCTGGGAATTTGTGGAGTTCTCTTTATTATGGAGTTTCCTCACTGTGGGTGGAGTTGTATCAGTGACTTGTCAAGGTTTCTTAGCTAGGGAGGCTTGTGCTGGAGTTCTGTGGGGGTGAAGCTGGATTTCTTCTCTCTGGAGTGCAATGAAATGTCCAGTAATGAGTTATGAGACGTCATTGGTTTGGGAGTAACTTTGAGCTGCCTGTATATTGAAGCTCAGGGCTGTGTTCCTGTGTTGCTGGAGAATTTGTAGGGTATGTCTTGCTCTGAAACTTGTTGGGCCTTGGGTGGTGCTTGGTTTCAGTGTAGGTATGGAGGCATTTGATGAGCTCCTATCGATTAATGTTCCTTGGATTCAGGAGTTCTCTGATGTCTCAGGATTTTGACTTAAACCTCTTGCTTCTGGTTTTCAGTTTTATTTTTACAGTCACCTCAAGACTTCTCCATCTCCATACACAGGCCTTCCGTGGAGGTCCAGTGGTTAAGACTCTCTGCTTCCAATGCAGGGAGCAGGGAATTAAGATCCCATATGCCACTTGGGAGGCTTGGGGTATCTGGTTCTGCCCTTTGTTGCAAAACTTCTATATAATCCAGCTCCTCCTTTGCCTCCTTGGAGCAGTTCTCTCAGGGTCACTTGAGATGCTGCCTCTCGGGCTTGACGTCTAGATCACTGACTCAATATGAAAGATACAACTCAGGAACAGCCACCTGGGAGAGGTACACAGGGCAGGGTCTGAGAGGAGAGGATTCTTTGCAGGCTGCCATTGTCCGCAATTGTCCACATCGTCACCTACCCAGAAAATCTCTCCCTATGTTTTAAATAAGATTTTGTGTGTGTGTGTGTGTTTTTGTACTGAGTTGTCTGAGTTTCTTGTATATGAATCATCGTCCGATGTAAAATTTGCAGATATTTCTCCCATTTCGTATGTTGACTTTGTGTTTTGTTGATGGTTTCCTTTGTTGAGTAGAAGTGTTTTAGTTTGTAATCACCCTGCATGTTTATTTTTGCTTTTGTTGTCTCCACTTTTGTGTCTAATTCAAAAAGTCATTGCTAGGACTGAAAACACAAATATACCTCTGTTTTCTTTTTGTAGTTCTATGGTTTCAGTTCTTATATTCAATATTTAATCCACTGTAAGTGGATTTTGTGTATGGTATAAGATTAGAATCCAATATCGTTCTTTGGCGTGTTGACTGTCCAGTGTTCCCAACACCATTTATTGAAGAGATTATTTTTTCCAAGCTGTGTATCTTGACTACTTTGTTGAAAAGTCATTGACCATATATCTGTGGATTTATTTTTGGACTCTGTATTCTGTTCAATTGATTTGTGCATCTGTCTGTTTAAATTCAAGTAGAGTTAATTACAATAGTATATTAGTTTCAGGTGTACAGCATAGTAAAATAATATTTTTATAAACTATACTTCATATAAAGTTATAAAATATTTTTATATTCCCAGTGCTGCATATTATATCATTGTATCTTATTTTAGACCTCATAATTTGCACCTCTTAATCCCCTTCCCTATCTGGCCCCTTTTTCCACCCCTTTCCTGTTGTAAGCATGTTTGTTCTCTGTGTCTATGAATCTGTTTGTGTTTAGTCATATTCATTCATTTAAATTTTTGATTCCACATATAAGTGAAAACGCATGGTATTTGGCTTTCTCTGTATGACTTAGTTCACTAAGCATAACCCTCTCAGTTCAGTTCGGTCGCTCAGTCATGTCCGACTCTTTGCAGCCGCATGAATCGCAGCATGCCAGGCCTCCCTGTCCATCACCAACTCCCGGATTTAACTCAGAGTCACGTTCATCGAGTCCATGATGCCATCCAGCCATCTCATCCTCTGTCGTCCCCTTCTCCTCCTGCCCCCAATCCCTCCCAGCATCAGAGTCTTTTCCAATGAGTCAACTCTTCTCATGAGGTGGCCAAAGTACTGGAGTTGCAGCTTTAGCATCATTCCTTCCAAAGAACACCCAGGGCTGATCTCCTTCAGAATGGACTGGTTGGAGCTCCTTGCAGTCCAAGGGACTCTCAAGAGTCTTCTCCAACACCACAGTTCAAAAGCATCAATTCTTCGGAGCTCAGCCTTCTTCACAGTCCAACTCTCACATCCATACATGACCACAGGAAAAACCATAGCCTTAACTAGATGGACCTTAGTTGGCAGAGTAATGTCTCTGGTTTTGAATATACTATTTAGATTGGTCATAACTTTTTTCCAAGGAGTAAGCGTCTTTTAATTTCATGGCTGCAGTCACCATCCGCAGTGATTTTGGAGCCCAAAAATATAAAGTCTGACACTGTTTCCACTGTTTCCCCATCTATTTCCCATGAAGTGATGGGACCGGATGCCAGGATCTTTGTTCTCTGAATGTTGAGCTATAAGCCAACTTTTTTCACTTTCCTCTTTCACTTTCATCAAGAGGCTTTTTAGTTCCTCTTCACTTTCTGCCATAAGGGTGGTGTCATCTGCATATCTGAGGTTATTGATATTTCTCCTAGCAGTCTTGATTCCAACTTGTGTTTCTTCCAGTCCAGCATTTCTCATGATGTATTCTGCATGTAAGTTAAATAAGCAGGGTGACAATATACAGCCCTGATGTACTCCTTTTCCTATTTGTAACCAGTCTGTTGTTCCATGTCCAGTTCTAACTGTTGCTTCCTGACCTGCATACAGCTTTCTCAAGAGGCAGGTCAGGTGGTCTGGTATTCCCATCTCTTTCAGAATTTTCCACAGTTTATTGTGATCCACACAATCAAAGGCTATGGCATAGTCAATAAAGCAGAAGTAGATGTTTCTCTGGAACTCTCTTGCTTTTTTGATGATGCAGCAGATGTTGGCAATTGGATTTCTGGTTCTTCTGCCTTTTCTAAAACCAGCTTGAACATTAGGGAGTTCACAGTTCACATATTGCTGAAGCCTGGCTTGGAGAATTTTGAACATTACTTTACTAGCATGTGAGATGAGTGTAATTGTGCGGTAGTGTGAGCATTCTTTGGCATTGCCTTTCTTTGGGATTGGAATGAAAACTGACCTTTTCCAGTCCTGAGGCCACTGCTGAGTCTTCTAAATTTGCTGGCATATTGAGTGCAGCACTTTCACAGCATCATCTTTCAGGATTTGAAACAGCTCCACTGGAATCCCATCACCTCCACTAGCTTTGTTTGTAGTGATGCTTTATAAGGCCCACTTGACTTCACATTCTAAAATGTCTGGCTCTAGATTAGTGATCGCATCATAGTGATTATCTGGGTCGTGAAGATCTTTTTGTACAGTTCCTCCATGTATTCTTGCCACCTCTTCTTAATATCTTCTGCTTCTGTTAGGTCCATACCATTTCTGTCCTTTATCGAGCCCATCTTTGTTAGGTCTTTTTATATTGTTACAAATGGCAAAAAATTTATTCTTTTTTATTGCTGAGTAGTATTCCATTGTATGTATGTATATATGTGTGTTTATATATAATATTTATGTATTTTGTATTGTTTTTAATTTGTATTGGTGTATAGTTGGTTTGCAAACCTTTCTCTCTTCAAGAAGAAGTTAGAGTTGGAAGTTCCCTCCTGAGCATGTTGCTGTGCTGGGGATTGGGTTTATGGCAAGAGTGTGTCCCAGCCTCTTCAACCATTTTGATGTGGGTGTTTTCTTGTTGATATGATGCATATGAATCTTTCATCCAGTTTCTAGATTTCTTTCAGAGGGAGTTTCTCCATGTGCACTTGTAGATATGGTGAGCCAATTGGAGGAAGCAAGTACAGGAGCCTCCTGTATCCCTATCAGAAAATTTATAAAAATCAAGGAAAGGGGTTTTGATGGATCTTATTAGGGAAATAAAAGTGGACATATTACCTTTAAGTAAGTATGGTTTTAAAATTATAGGCCTCTTTTTGACAAATTCTCAAAAAGAAATAACTTTTGGCACAGAATTTCTAATAACAGAAGTACTAACAGTAAAATGAAAACTTCTTGGGTGACTCAGCAGTAAAGAATGTGCGGTTGAAGGATACGTGGGTTCCATCCCTGGTGGAGAAGATCCCCTGGAGAAGAAAATGTCAACCCATTACAGTATTCTTTCCTGAGAAATCCCATGAACAGAGGAGTTTGGCAGGCTACAGTCTATCGGTCACAAAGAGTTGCACATGACTTAGCAACTGAAAATGCACGGTTATTGTTCAGTCACTCAGTCATGTCCGACTCTTTGTGACCCCATGGACTGTAGCATGCCAGGCTTCCCTGCACATCACCATCTCTTGGAGCTTGCTCAAACTCATGTCCATTGATTCATTGATTCCATCCAACCATCTCATCCTCTGTCACCCCCTTCTCCTCCTGCCTTCAATCTTCCCCAGCATCAGGGTCTTTTCCAATGTTAGCTCTTCACATTAGATGGCCAGAGTACTGGAGCTTTAGCTTCACCATCAGTTCTTCCAATGAATATTCAGGATTGATTCTTTTAGGAATGACAGGCTTGATCTCTTTGCAGCCCAAGGGACTCTCAAGAGTCTTCAACACCACAGTTCAAAAGCATCAGTTCTTTGGCACTCAGGTTTATTTATGGTCCAACTCTCACATCCATACATGACTAATGGAAAACCATAGCTCTGACTATGCAAATTTTTGTTGGCAAAGTAATGTTTCTGCTTTTTAATATGCTGTTTATGTTTGTTGCAGTTTTCTTCCAAAGGAGCAAGTGTCTTTTAACTTCATGGCTGCCATCACCATCTGCAGTGTTTTTGGAGCCCAAGAAAATAAAATCTGTCACTGTTCCCATTGTTTTCCCATCTATTTGCCATGAAGTGATGGGACTGGATGCCAGGATCTTTGTTTTTGAATGTTGAGTTTTAAGCCAGCTTTTTCATTCTTCTCTTTCAGTGTTATCAACATGCATAGACAGCAGTAAAATGTATATTGTAGTAGTAATAGCAGTTCCAGCAGTAGAATATTCTCCGTCTCTTCTGTTTAGGTATATATTTGGTTACCTTGTTCTGAATTATTAAATATTGTCCATATGAAACATTCCTACAATCATTCAAGGCCTAATTTCAAATGACATCTCTGCTCTTGACTTCACTGATCTAATCCAGATCCTTCCCACTTAGGAATCCTTATGCATCCTCTATTTTAGTGTTCAAGCATTCTTGTGTTATAAGTCATTGTTACATGTCTTTGTCTTCCTCATTTTTATGTCAAGTTTATGGCCTTTTTTAATGTCTTACTTGTATTTGGGTAGTGTAGGGGACATTGAGTTGCCTAATAAATATTCATTAGGTTATTAAACTTATTGACAAAGGACTCTTCTCTAGACTGGCACCTAACTTTTTAATAATTCTTTTTGACTCAGAGTCATTTATTAGTGAATAAATATTGATGCAGTTCAGTTCAGTCAGTCAGTTGTGTCTGACTCTTTGTGACCCCACTGACTGCAGCACAACAAGCTTCCCTGTCTGTCACCAACACCCAGAGCTTACTCAAGCTCATGTCCATCAAGTCAGTGGTGCCATCCAACCATCTCATGCTCTGTCATCCCCTTCTCCTCTCGTCTTCAATCTTTCCCAGTGTCAGGGTCTTTTCCAATGAGTCAGTTCTTCACATCAGGTGTCCAAAGTATTGGAGTTTCAGCTTCAGCAACAGTCTTTCCAATGACTATTCAGGACTGATTTCATTTAGGCTTGATTGGTTGGATCTCCTTGCTGTCCAAGGGACTCTCAAGAGTCTTCTCCAATGCCACAGTTCCGAAGCATCAATTCTTTGGTGCTCAGCTTTCTTTATACTCCAACTCTCACATCCATACATGACTACTGCAAAAACCATAGCTTTGACTAGATGAACCTTTGTTGGCAAAGTAGTGTCTCAGCTTTTTAAAATGCTGTCTAGGTTGGTCATAGCTTTTTTGCAAAAAGCAAATGACTTTTAATTTCATGGCTGCAGTCACCATCTGCAGTGATTTAGGAGCCCCCAAAAGTAAAATCTCTCACTCTTTCCATTGTTTCACCATCTATTTGCCACTCAGCGGTAGCCACAGACTGGAAAAGGTCAGTTTTAATCCCAATCCCAAAGAAAGGCAATGCCAAAGAATGCCCAAACTACCACACAGTTGCACTCAGCTCACACGCTAACAAAGTAATGCTCCAAATTCTCCAAGCCAGGCTTCAACAGTATATGAATGTTGAAGTTCCGGATAGTCAAGCTGGATTTAGAAAAGGCAGAGGAACCAGAGACCAAATTGCCAACATCCAATGGATCATGGAAAAAGCAAGAGAGTTCCAAATCATCTACTTCTGTTTTATTGACTATGCCAAAGCCTTTGACTGTGAGGGTCACAATAAAGTGGAAAATTCTGAGATGGGAATACCAGACCACCTGACCAGCCTCCTGTGAAATCTGTATACACGTCAAAAAGCAATAGTTAGAACAAGACATGGAACAACAGACTGGTTCCAAATAGGAAAAGGAGTATGTCAAGGCTATATATTGTTACCCTGCTTATTTAACTTACTTGCAGAATACATCATGAGAAATGCTGGACTGGATGTAGCCCAAGCTGGAATCAAGATCACTGGAAGAAATATTGATAACCTCAGATATGCAGATGACACCATACTTATGGCAGAAACTGAAGAAGAACTAAATAGCCTCTTGATAAAAGTGAAAGAGAAGAGTGAAAAAGCTGGCTTAAAGCTCAACATTCAGAAAACGAAGATCATGGCATCCAATCACATCAGTTCATGGCAGATAGATGGGGAAACAATGGAAACAGTGACAGACTTTATTTTCTTGGGCTCCAAAATCACTGCAGATGATGATGGCAGCCATGAAGTTAAAAGACACTTGCTCCTTTGGAAGAAAAGCTACAACAAACATAAACAGAATATTAAAAAGCAGAAACATTACTTTGCCAACAAAAATTTGCATAGTCAGATCTATGATTTTTCCATTAGTCATGTATGGATGTGAGAGTTGGACTTTAAAGGAAGTTGAGTGCCAAAGAATTTATGCTTTTTAACCATCGTGTTGGAGAAGACTCTTGAGAGTCCCTTGGACATCAGGGAGATTCAACCAGTCCATCCTAAAGGAAATCAGTCCTGAATATTCATTGGAAGGATTGATGCTGAAGCTGAAGCTCCAATACTTTGGCCACCTGATGTGAAGAACTGACTCATATGAAAAACCCTAAAGCTGGGAAAGATTGAAGGCAGGAGGAGAAGGGGATGACAGAGGATGAGATGGTTAGATGGCATCACAGACTCAATGGACATGAGTTTGAGTAAGCTCCAGGAGTTGATGATGGACAGGGAAGCCTGGTGTGGTACAGTGCTGGGGTCCAGCCCTGGTGGATAGGGTAATTTGAAGCGTGGATGGAGTCAGCGTCCTAAGAAAGAACTATTTAATTAGAAAAGAGAGATTAGGAAAGAATAGTGTAGTAGGAAAATTAGTGGAGAAAAAGAAGTTGAATAACTTGGTTTACGTGGAAAACCAATAAAACCTCAAGACAAGAGGTTTGCACCATCTACATAGGCCACCAGCATCTGTTTGAATAGCAGAGGGTGCCCCTCCTTGGGCTCCTTCTGGCATGGGTCTTAGAAGCCAGGGCAGATAAGTAGATATGGCAAGCCTCCACATTCCAGATGGGAATTCAGCCAGAAAAAAAGAGAACAAGAAAAAACCACACGGGGAAAACCAGTCTTTTGAGGAACTGGTCCCGTTTCTTTATTTTCCAGGTTCATTTTTTATACTTTTAGTTATACATAGAGATAAATGTAAGAAACAGAGTCACACAGGGTCAGCTGCTCTGACTCTTATCAGCATATCTTTATTCTTACAAGGGTCTTACATTTGTTAACAATATCTTCTGGTCTGGAGACCAGTCAACATTTTATGGCCCCACCTTACTTTCTATTGATAAAGGTTAGTCGATCAGAAAACTTGTTCCCCTTAAGATCTATTTAGTCTTAAGATAGTGATAAAGTTACATTTTTACATAGCAAGGACACAGTGATTTATAACAAAGAAAGAGGAGTACAGTGATCTGTAACAAGAGAAAATTCATTAACTCAAAAAGTCTAGTATTGCTAACATCAAAACTACTATATTTCCTTTTCTACATTCCAATTACAATGATTAACATACTCCCAGGTACCTAAGGATATGGAGGCCTGGCGGCAATCATTGACTCAACAATAAGAAAAGCCCTATGCTAATTAAGACGTTCAAAATACTCCAAACTCTCTGTGCTGTTTATGGTTGAGAGGGAGTAAACAATCATGTTCAGAGTGGCAGGAGTGTGGATAATCCTGTCACACAAGCTAGTCTGCCAGCAGAGAGGTTTGACATGAGACACCCTTGTCATGCCCAGGAGATTTATTATCTGGAGTCCTAAGTTAACTCCTTTACAGAGAGGTGATGGGCGATAGCCCCACTAAAGTCAGAAGTGTAGGTGAGAGCATAAAGCAGTAAAGTAGGCAGACTCTGGTTTTGGGGGTAGATGCTCACGAACAGGGGGTCTCCTGAGGCTCAATCCTGCCTTTGTGTATGCTGAGCCTCCTTCCTCATGACCTTTGCCATAGGCGGAGTTCCTCAGGCTGGCTCCTGGCAGTACAGTCCATGGGGTCGCAAAGAGTCAGACACAACTGAATAACTGAACTGAACTGAACTGATGTGACTGGATTCCATGATCTTAGTTTTCTGAATGTTGAACTTCAAGCTGACTTTTTCACTCTCCTCTTTCACTTTCATCAAGAGGCTCTTCTTTGCTTTCTGCTATAAGTATGGTGTCATCTGCATATCTGATGTTATTGATGTTTCTTCCAGCAATCTTGATTCCATCTTGGGCTTCATCCAGCCCAGCATTTCTCATGATGTACTCTGCATATAAGTTAAATAAGCAGGGTAACAATATACAGCCTTGATGTACTCCTTTCTTGGTTTGAAACATTCTGTTGTTCCATGTCCAGTTCTAACTGTTGCTTCTTGACCTGCATACAGATTTCACAGGAGGCAGGTCTGGTCATCTGGTATTCCCATGTCTTTAAGAATTTCTCAATTTGTTGTGATCTACACAGTCAAAGGCTTTGGCACAGTCAATAAAGCAGGAGTAGATGATTGTGCAACTCTCTTCCTTTTTCCTTGATCGAATAGATGTTGTCAATTTGATCTCTGGTTCCTCTGTCTTTTTATAAATCCAGTTTGAACATCTGGAAGTTCGTGGTTCACATACTGTTGAAGCCTAACTTGGAAGATTTTGAACATTACTTTGCTAGTGTGTGAGATGAATGCAATTGTGTGGTAGTTTGGGCATTCTTTCACATTGACTTTCTTTAGGATTGGAATGAGATCTTACCTTTCCAGTTGTGTGGCCATTGTTGAGTTTTCTAAATTTACTGGCATATTGAGTGCAACACTTTCACAGCATCATCTTTTAGGATTTGAAATAGCTCAACTGGAATTCCATCACCTCCACTAGCATTATTCATAGTGATGCTTTGTAGGGCCCACTTGACTTTTCATTCCAGGATGTCTGGCTCGAGGTGAGTGATCACACCATTGTGGTTATCTGGGCCATGAAGGTCTTTTTAATATAGTTATTCTGTGTATGTTACTACCTCTTCTTAATATCTTCTGCTTCTGTTAAGTCCATACCATTTCTGTCCTTTACTGTACCCATCTTTGCATGAAATATTCCCTTGCCATAACTGATTTTCTTGAAGAGATCTCTAGTCTTTCCCATTCTAATTTTTTTCTCTATTTCTTTTTATTGATCCCTGGAGAAGGCCTTTCTATCTCGCCTTGCTATTCTTAGAACTCTGCATTCAAACGGGTATATCTTTCCTTTGCCTTTCCCTTCTCTTATTTTCATAGCTATTTGTAAGGCCTCCTCAGACAACCAGTTTACCTTTTTGCATTTCTTTTTCTTGGGGATGGTCTTGATCACTGCCTCCTGTATAATGTCACAAAGCCCTGTCCATAGTTCTTCAGTTCTATCTATCAGATCTAATCCCTTGAATCTATATATCCCTGTATAATCATAAGGGATTTGATTTAGGTCATACCTAAATATTGACTAAGTGTCTAGAATTTCAGGCATGCTGCTACTCCAGTGTGTTCTCAGTATCTTTGACATTTTTCTTATCTCTTCTATTTATTTATTTTTCTTCCACAGTTCTTTTACTGGAAAATACTAAGCTGTTTATTTGTACTTTGTCTTTATTCATATTCTCTTTGTGGTGATGATGGTTTAGTCACTAAATCATTTCTGATTCTTTTACAACCTCATAGACTGTAGCCCACCAGGCTCCTCTGTCCATGGGATTTCCCAGGCAAGACTACTGGAGTGGGTTGCCATTTCTTTCTCCACAGATCTTCCTTACCCAGGGATTGATCTTGGGTCCCCTGCATCATAGGTGGATTCTTTACTGACTAAGTTACCAGGGAAGCCTGTATTTTACTGTTAGTCCTTTTGTTATTAGTAATTCTGTATCCTCTTTACAAGTTGTCATAAAATAAGTGCCCTAAAAGGAAACTAAAAGCTAATACTTTTAAGTATTAGAACCTAAAACTTTCATCTTCTGTGTGTGTCTCTGTGTATCTTTGTGTTTTACTGTTTTCTTTTGTAGTATCAATAAAGACTGAATCGTTATAATTAGAAGTAAGATCCTGAATATTCTTTAGATAAAAGTAAAAGCTTGGTATATAAGAAAAAGATGGACTGCCTTCACTTCATTCATTTAACAAAGATGGTGGCATGCAAATAGCCTAGGTTTTGTTCTTAGAGATCATTTGGTTCCCTTCCTATCTTTTCTACAATAATGGGATATAGAATAATTTTAGTTCCATTTATTTATTCACTGCTTTGGCCTTCACACATCTCTTCATAAATGGAAATATTTAGAATTTATTGTTTGTAAAACTAAGTACTGGAAGAACGTTGAGTCTTCTCTTCAGCTGTCACTTATAAGGCAAAGCAGAGCCTCCAGTTCCTGTAAGGTGAGGGAAGTTTATTCTGTGCACCTTTTAGTATCAGTATGTTTATTCAGTGAGAACCTCTAGAATATTTGGGAAAGTGCTCAAAGATTTCTGAATATTTGCCAAAGTATTTCCATTTCATTGCATGCTTACCATGCAATACAGAATCAGTCAGCCATTTTTCAGCTTACTCAAGATAATATTTATAGTTCCTAAGGCATTAATTGCATTCAATTTTCACTTGGCTTGTTTAATATTCTACATTGATAACTATCTCAAGAGTAAATACACACTTGTCTTGTCTGGCACATAGTGATTTCTAAGGGGTTTTATTTATATGTGTAAATAATTATTCCATTATATGCTATTGAATTTTGAACCATTCAAATACCTGAGGAGAGTGTTTTTAAATTAGTCTATTAGAATTGATTATAAATGAGTAATAAGGAAAACTGAGGTAATTCAGTAATTCAGTAACTTCAGTTTCCAAAAACCATTTAAAGTTTTGGCCAGAAGAAATATGCTTATCCTGTTTAAAATAGATCAGAAACTTATTTTAAGAAGTATTCTATTAGAAAATTTTTAGCAACCTCTTGATACCATCTTAAACATACTTATAAGAATAGGGTTTAAAATTATTCATATGTCTCAAAATTGGAAAATTCAATGGACAGAAGGGACTGGCGGGCTACAGTCCATAGGATCACAAGAGTTGGACATGACTTAAGTGACTTAGCATGTAGAAATTATTTATGCCTTCAGAATTGCTATCTTTGATAGCAGGATCTATAAATAATTGTCTTTTAAATTCAGGTAACTACATATCCTTGAAATAAAAAAATAACAAAAAAAACCCCATCCATTTTCCTATTACTAAGAAACTTGAATGTACATGGTACTTTAAGCTTTTTCTTTATTTTATTGTAGTAAAATAATAAACAAACCAAACACGGTTTCTGCTTTCATGTTTCTTTAAGTTTAATGGGCAAATCAGGCATTAATTAAATAATCACAAACATAATTTTAAAATTATAGCTGTGATACCTGGTAAGGAATGTGTTTAAGTATCCATAGTAGAGAGATTTAATTTATGGAGGTTGCTGCAGTCTGAGTGTTTGTGTTTCCTCCAAATTCATATGTTGAAACCTAATCTCTAACATGAAGATATTTTGAAGTGAGGACTTTAGGAACTTTTTAGGTCATAACATTGGAATCCTCATAAATGGGATTAGTGCCCTTATAAATGAGGGTCCACAGAGATCCCTGCTATGCCATGTGAGGACACAGAGAGAAGTCCAGAGTTAATGATGAAACAAGCTCTCACCAGACACTAAAGCTGTCAGTCTCAAGAATTTAGACTTCCCAGCTTACAGAATTGTGAGAAGTAAATGTCTGTTGTTTATCAGGTAGCCCAGTTATGATATTTTTTGAGACAGCAGGACAAATGGATTAAGATAGAGGTCAAGGAAGGCTTCTAAGAGGAGCTATCATTTACACTGCAATCCAAGAATTAACAGACTCCATGGGAACTGATGGCCCCATCTTTACATTCTTTCAATCTTGTACTCCCTAATAAGGGAGACTTTCTCAATTAGAATTTAAATATGAGAGCTTTAAGTTCTGCTGCCTTAACAAATTCATTGTTTCAAGACAATGGATGTATCACACATAAACAATTAACTTTCTTATGCAGCCTCTTAGATAGTAATAGTGAGGTACTATTTAGGAGAGAACTGAAAAAGCAGATATTGAAATAATTATCTGTGATATGGTTCAGGGAGGAATTCCAGCCGAGAAGGAGGGAATTCTAAAGTATCCAGATGTAACTTAATTGTCTGAATTATTCCAGATAATCCTCCATGATTCAATCATTAGAGCCAGAAACATGAAACATAGAGACAAACTGACCAGACTTCATGCATCTGAATGTCATAGACTGGGTGGCTTAAACTACAGAAATGTATTCCTCACAGTTTGTGAGGCTTAAGGTTCAAGATCTGAGTGCTAGCATGGTCAGGATCTTGGCTTGCAAATGGCTACCTTATCTCTCTGTCATCACATGGAACACAGAGAGAGAGATGGTTCTCTCCCTTTCTCTTCTTATAAAGATGATACCACATGGGGAACTCTACTCTCATGACATCATCTAAACTAATTAGCTCTCTAGTGTCACCCTGCTTATTTAACTTATATGCAGAGTACATCATGAGAAACGCTGGGCTGGAAGAAGCACAAGCTGAAATCAAGTTTGCCGGGAGAAATATCAATAACCTCATATATGCAGATGACACCACCCTTATGGCAGAAAGTGAAGAGGAGCTAAAAAGCCTCTTGATGAAAGTAAAAGTGGAGAGTGAAGAAGTTGGCTTAAAGCTCAACATTCAGAAAATGAAGATCATGGCATCTGGTCCCATCACTTCATGGGAAATAGGTGAGGAAACAGTGGAAACAGTGTCAGACTTTATTTTGGGGGCTACAAATCACTGCAGATGGTGACTGTAACCATGAAATTAAAAGCACGCTTACTCCTTGGAAGAAAAGTTATGACTGACCTACATAGCATGTTGAAAGGCAGAGACATTACTTTGCCAACAAAGGTCCGTGTAGTCAAGGCTATGGTTTTTCCAGTGGTCATGTATGGATGTGAGAGTTGGACTGTGAAAAAGCTGAGCGCCAAAGAATTGATGCTTTTGAACTGTGGTGTTGGAGAAGACCAACACCACAGAGTCCCTTGGACTGCAAGGAGATCTAATCAGTCCATTCTGAAGGAGATCAGCCCTGGGTGTTCTTTGGAAGGAATGATGCTGAAACTGAAACTCCAGGACTTTGGCCACCTCCTGCAAAGAGTTGACTCACTGGAAAAGACTCTCATGCTGGGAGGGATTGGGAGCAGGAGGAGAAGGGGACGACAGAGGATGAGATGGCTGGATGGCATCACTGACTCGATGGACATGAATCTAAGTGAACTCTGGGAGGTGATGGACAGGGAGGCCTGGCATGCTGTGATTCATGGGGTCGCAAAGAGTCGGACACGACTGAACTGAACTGAATTGAATGTTCTACTCCCAAATACTATCACGCTGGTGGTTAGGGGTGTCAACATAATTAGATTTTGAGAGTACACCAACATTCAATCTATAAAAATTATAAAAGGAGTCAAAACTAGCCAATCATATACAGATTTTGAAAGGAGAAATAATGGCTTTGGGAAAGAAATACTAGACATTGCTAATTAGAATAGAAAAAGATGTTGAATGTTAAATAGAACAATAAATCTTTACCACACCATATTTAGATGTACTCAGTGTCTTCAAATTTACTTCTTTCTTAGGATTTTTTATTCTGCCAATTTATAGTGCAGTGTTAGAAATTTATCTCTAAATCAAGAACTGTTTTAAGTGCTTTGCCCAGTGGAGTGTTTATGCCATAATTTCAATGTTACATATTTCTGAAACAGAGCTTATATTAGTGATTATGGCAACATATTGTCTTTAGTGATTTGAGACTATACCATATGAAAAATATACATTATACTTAAGTAAACTATAATAAAAATAGGTTGCAAAAGATGCTGACGTTTTTAGTTGGTAAGAAACGATATGTATGCCTTTTCTTTAAGGAGAGAGCAAAAAAATGGCAATTTTTCCTTTGACAAAATTTCACTGTTTTTCTTTTCTTCAACTTTTCTTTTGGTTTCCACACTCCCACATATTTCCTTTCACTTCATGTCAGATGCAATTTCTCAAGCTGAACAGGAGTAAACTCTATTCATTTCCACATTGTCACTCCTGTTCAGTTTGGTTATAAATGAAATGAAAACATATTGTACAATAGACCCTTACATCTGCTGTAATGCCAGAAAATGATTTCAATGCACAGAAACAACTGTTAGATATACTTAGGCCTTATATTACTTTTTAGTATCACATGGGCATACACAAGATGTTCCTTACTCTAAAGAAAAATACAAAAAAGTCCCCACCAAATAATAGAAGACAGAATGTAGATTGAAAGAGAATATATGTCAAATAATCTTAAGTATTTAGGCAAGGAAGAGCTGTAGAATGCTGCATTATTTCCGTGTAATCAAGGGACTTAACCATGGTGAATCACTTGATTCGTTCAGCCATGTGTAATAGGTCAATTAAAATGCATAAGGATTCCTAGGTAGCACAGTGGTAAAGAACTCATCTGCCCAAGCAGGAGACACCAGAGACACAAGTTTGATCCCTGAGTCAAGAAGATCTGCTGGAGTAGGAAATGACAATCCAGTCCAGTATTCTTGCCTGAAAAATTTCATGGACAGAGGAGCCTGGCAGGCAACTGTCCACAGAGTTGCAAAACACCCACTAAAATGCACACATTGGTAAATTCTCCAAAGAGCAAATATTTAGTCTGATATGGATCCATATCCAACTGATATGTTATTAACACATATATAAAACAAAATTAGGGAAAGGCAAAGAGCAAACTGAGGCAAATTATAAATTAGTAAGTCTCCATTAGTTATGGATCTGACTTAGCAAACAGAAGGGTAGATATGAGGAGTTCACACAGGTCATGTTTTATGCTTTTTAAGCTAAGATATAAAACATGTTTTTAATAATTTTATGCATCTTCTATGTTATAAGTACTACTTTAGGCACTAAAGATGAGTAAAATCTTCACCTCCTGAATATCCTGCTTTCCTGGTACTTATTTCTAGTTTGAGGAAACAGAAAATAAACCAAATACATCTTATCAGTGGTAGTTGGTGAAATGGGCTTGCAAGAAAAACAAAGCAAGAAAGGAGGCTATAGATTATATGGTGGGTGAAGGGGCTATTTTTAATAAGGTGATCAGTTAACACCCTACCAGAAGGTGACACTGGAGAAAGACATGAACAGGGTAAGGGAGTTAACCCTGTGAATATACGGGGCTAGAAGTTTTAAGGAAAGGGAACAGTGAATGCAAAATCCCTGAGGTAAGGATGTACTTTCTTTGTATAAGGTATCAAAGTAAACAATTGTGGCTGAGAGCAGTGAGCAAAACCAGAGAGAACTAGGGCATGAGAGGAAGCGATAACGGGCAACCTGATTTGATTATGTTTTGGAGATCATAGTAGAGACTAATTTGCTGAGTAAAAGAAGATGTTGAAAAGATTCCCTCATAGGACTGACATGATCTGATTATTAAAGACTGTTCTGGCTTCTGTGTGGAGATAGACCGAATAACCCAAATCATTTGCTATTGGATTGGAGGTGGAAGTGATTAAAAAAAAAAAAAAAGGAGGAGTGAAGGATTACTTTTAAGATTTATTGGCCTGAGATGCGGAAAGATGGAGTTATCATTCATATAAACTAAAAAAGATGATAGAAAAGTCATTTGGAATGAGGAGAGCCAAAGTCTTCAGTTGGGCATGATAAGTGTGAGACGCCCATTTGACATCGAATAAAAATATTGAGAGGGAAGTTGGATACACAGGTCTGGAATTTAGAGGTAGATCTACATTGTGGATGTACATTTTGGAGTCACTAGTAGATTGTCTGTAAAGTCATGAAACCAGACATTATCACCAAGCGAATGAGTACAGATAAAGATAAGCAAAGATCCAAGACATGAACTCTGGACATTTCCAGTTTTTTGTGGTCATGGAGACAATGTATAACTAGCAAAGGAAAACCAAAACAAAAAAGTAAGAGACCAGTGAAGAAAAAGAATGACCAGGAGAGTAGGGAGTCATGGAAAATAAGTGAAAAATATTTTTAGAGGAAAAATAATCAAATTTATTGAGCACTGCTGATAATAACATGCTGTGATAGAATTTGACACATATTACCCTTTTGAATATAATGGACTTCCCTGATTCTCTGTTAGAAGAATATTAATTGTCTAAAATGGTTAATTTTGTGGTTGTACTAAATTTGAAATTCTGACTTGGTTTCCTTTGTGATTAAGGGGATGCATTTATGGGATAAATTTTTGGGAATGTTTGCTTTTAAAAATAGAGCCAAAGAAACTCTATTATATCTGAGCCATTAATATCTGAGCAATAGTTTTATTCCATTCAATTCAGTCTCTCAGTCCTCTCTGACACTTTGGACTGACCCCATGGACTGCAGCACACCAGGCCTCCCTATCCATCAACAGCTCCCAGAGTTTACCCAAACTCATGTCCATTGATTCAGTGATGCCATCCAACCATCTCACCCTCTGTTGTCCCCTTCTCCTCCTACCTTCAATCTTTCCCAGCATCAAGGTCTTTTCAAGAGTCAGCTCTTCACATCAGGTGGCCAAAGTATTGGAGTTTCAGCTTTAGCATCAGTCCTTCCAATGAACACTCAGGACTGATCTCCCTTAGGATGGACTGATTGGATCTCCTTGCAGTCCAAGGGGCTCTCAAGTCTTCTACACCACCACAGTTCAAAAGCATCAATTCTTTGGTGCTCAGCTTTATTTATACTTCAACTCTCACATCCATACATGATCACAGGAAAAGCTATAGCCTAGACTAGATGGACATTTGTTGACAAAATAATGCTTTGCTTTTTAATATGCTGTCTAGGTTGGTCATAAATTTTTAAAGGAGTAAGAGTCTTTTAATTTCATGGCTGAAGTCACCATCTGCAGTGATTTTGGAGCCCCCAAAATAAACTCAGCCAATTTCCACTGTTTTCCCATCTATTTCCCATGAAGTGATGGAATCAGATGCCATGATCTTAGTTTTCTGAGTGTTGAGCTTTAAGCCAACTTTCTCACTCTCCTCTTTCACTTTCATTGAGAGGCTCTTTAGTTCTTCTTCACTTTCTCCCATAAGGGTGGTGTCATCTGCATTTCTGAGGTCATTGATATTTCTCACAGCAATCTTGATTCCAGCTTGTGCTTCACCCAGCCCAGCATTATTAATGTCATCCTTTAATCAAGGACCTAAAAAATGGGTTTATATCTTAACAATTAAAAAATAGGTATATATTTAATATGTCTTTATTGTCTTAGCTATGCAGTTATTATATTGTGGGTAGTTTAATAAAATATTTATAATTCATCTCAAATATAAGGGTTGTGTCTTCTAGCCTTCTCCCTTATTTCACATATTTATAGGGTCATTGACCACTTACAATAAAGACCATGATTCCTAGCTATGCCTATCGTCAGGTGTAACCTTATAATTAAGTTCTGATCAATAGAACATAAGAAGTACCCTATGAATTTTCAAGGAAATATCTTCTAGGGAGGGAATATATCCTTCTCTTCCTTTCCATAAAGACATTATGACTGGAGTAAAAGAAGCTATTTTTTTTTAGCATCAGGACTCATCCCACATGCTAGTAAAGTAATGCTCAAAATTCTCCAAGCCAGGCTTCAGTAATACCTGAACTGTGACCTTCCAGATGTTCAAGCTGGTTCTAGAAAAGGCAGAGGAACCAGAGATCAAATTGCCAACATCCAGTTGATCATTGAAAATGCAAGAGAGTTCCAGAAAAACATGTATTTCTGCTTTATTGACCATTCCAAAGTCTTTGACTATATGGATCACAATAAAATGTGGAAAATTCTGAAAGAGATAGGAATACCAGACCATCTGACCTGCCTATTGAGAAACCCCTATGCAGGTCAGGAAACAACAGTTAGAACTGGACATGGAGTAACAGACTTGTTCCAAATAGGAAAAGGAGTACTTCAAAGCTGTATATTGTCACTCTGCTTATTTAACTTCTATGCAGAGTACACCATGAGAAACACTGGGCTTGAAGAAGCACAAGCTGGAATCAAGATTGCTGGGAGAAATATCAATAGCCTCAGAGATGCAGATGACACCACCCTTATGGCAGAAAGTGAAGAAGAACTAAAGAGCCTCTCAATGAAAGTGAAAGAGGAGAGTGAGAAAGTTGGCTTAAAGCTCATCACTCAGAAAATGAAGATCATGGCATCTGGTCCCATCACTTCATGGGAAATAGATGGGGAAACAGTGGAAAGAGTGTCAGACTTTATTTTGAGGGGCTCCGAAATCACTGCAAATGGTGATTACAGCCATGAAATTAAAAGATGCTTACTCCTTGGAAGGAAAGTTATGACCAACCTAGACAGCATATTAAAAAGCAAAGCATTACTTTGTCAATAAAGATCCATCTAGTTCATGCTATGGTTTTTTCTGTGGTCATGTATGGATGTGAGAGTTGGACTGTGAAGAAAGCTGAGCGCTGAAGAACTGATGCTTTTGAACTGTGGTGTTGTAGAAGACTCTTGAGAGTCCCCTTGGACTGCAAGGAGATCCAGTCAGTCCATCCTAAGGGAGATCAGTCCTGGGTGTTCATTGGAAGGACTGATGCTAAAGCTGAAACTCCAGTACTTTGGCCACATCATGCAAAGAATTGACTTATTAGAAAAGACCCTGATGCTGAAAGGGATTGGGGGCAGGAGGAGAAGGGGACAACAGAGGATGAAATTGCTGGATGGCATCACTGTCTCGATAGACATGAGTCTGAGCAAACTCTGGGAGTTCGTGATGGACAGGGTGGCCTGGTGTGCTGCAATTCATGGGGTCGCAAAGAGTCGGACACGACTGAATGACCTAACTGAACCGAGCTGAATTGAACAGCACAGAAATGAAGAAAATAGCTGGAATCCTGATGAATTTATTAATCACAGCTAACATATATATGCATCAAGATTAATTCTAAATTTGATTCATTTTGGAATAGATATCCAGATGTTACCATATGTTTTTGTGTGTAATCGGTTTAGAAAATAGTGATATGTCTCAAGAAAATAATAACTCTCATCTTTTTATTTTTGTATAGATGTGACCACAGTATTGTCTGCAGACTAAAAATTTTCAAGATTTCATTTATTTTCAATTTTGCTACCATAGACTTTGCTATAAAAGTAATTACCTCTCAACTTTTCTTGTTAGCCAAGAGAAAAGGATGTTTTCTGTTGCGCTGTGTTGAATCTTGGTACCCAAATTTTCCTTTAGGCCATTTTAATATTTTAAATTCAAAAAGCTTGAGGTGAGACTATACTTGATGTAGACACAGTAAAGGAGCTTCACGCTGAACTCTCAATAAAATCAGCAGGTGTTTGAGGGTCTTGTTTCAACTTTTAGTCCCCCATTTAACATGCTGGATAGAAGAACATTCAAAGGAAGTCCTCGAGTCTTCTGTGTATTCATCATTATCTGTTGTATCGTTGTTAGGAGAATTTTCTTTTCAACACAAATGACTTTAATTTTGTCTTTAATATCATTTCATTGGTAAAATGTTTGAATCACCTTCACTTTCAACCATCAAATGAGTTAGTTATTTGTAATGTAAGGGTAGCCAGAAGTCTATATCATTTTCCAAGAAGAAGGTATACCATTTGCTGAGATTTTCCTCTTTCCTTCTGCAATTATCTCCTCTTGCTAACTTACATTCTGACTGTCTCTGGGGCCATCACCCTATATCCATAGCACTTTGGTTGTACTAAATGTCACAAATGACTTAGCAACATACTCCATCTCTTTGAAAGGGGAATTAGTATAAACTAATTTGTGAAAAATAAATAGCATGTCTATTATAGGGAAGTGAAACTTTTAAGAAAATATTATTTTTACTACTCCCCAAACCCATATCTAGATGGGACCTACAGGGGGAAAAAAATACTATTAGACTTCAGTACAACAGATGATTTGGTCTTATCTTTTGTTTATTTTGCTTTTGACCATTTTTAATGTTAAAGTTTCAGCTGAAACAAATTTCACTTCCTGAGTAAGGTGCCTACTTAAATTATATCCAGACAAATCTGGAAAACTATTCATCACACTTACTAGTTAGAGTCTATGTCAAAGTGCTATTTCGATTAAACTTAATATCTCAACTTATGAGTGGCTACTTCAGTTATGTAAATCTCAGTCGTCCAACTATTTATGACCCCATAGACTGTAGCCCCCAGCTCTATCCATGGAATTCTCCAGGCCAGAATACTGGAGTGGGTGGCTGTTCCCATCTCCAGTGGATCTTCCCAACCTAGGAATCGAACCAGGGTCTCCCGCATTACATATGGATTGTTTGCGAGCTGAGCCACAAGAGAAGCCCAAGAATACTGGAGTGGGTGGACTATCCCTTCTCCAGCAGATCTTCCCCACCCAGGAGTTGAACCGGGGTCTCCTACATCAGGTAGATTCTTTACAAACTGAGCTATCAGGGAAGCCTGAATTCAATTTATCCTCTCCATTTATTTTAATAACTATCTTAATCGTTAGAATATATATGAATAAGCATGATGCTTTTCTCTTAGGAGAAATGTAACAAATAGTTTTTCTATTCACCTAAGAAGTATTTATTGGATGCCTGTTGTTGCAGGACTCCTTGCTAGTTACAGAAGCTAAAGAAGGAACCTTATACTTATTTTCCTGAGGCTCATAGACTACTATCTAATTCAATTTTTTTTTCATTTTTATGGTTGATGAATACAGGCTGAGGTAAGTTAAATGACATTCTTGAGATCATATAATTAGCCAGGACCAAAAGACAGGTCTTCACACCACCTGTTTGCCCAGTGCAATTCTACTTCTACAGTATTTTGGCTCCATCTGTCCAATCTGGGTGCTTTAAAGCAGGTATCCCCAACCTCTAGTATCTAATGCCTGCTGATCTGAGCTGGAGTTGATGTAATAATAGAGAAGTAAAGTGCACAATAAATGTCATACGTTTGAATCATCCAGAAACCAATCCCACCTCCCACTCATCCTTGGAAAAATTTTCTTACACAAAACTGTTCACTGGTGCCAAAATGGTTGGGGACCACTGCTTTAAAGCACAGGAAAGAAAAACTCTATATCCTCAATCCATTTTCCTCCATTCCTGAAATTCCAAATAGCTTTTTGGCAGGGGTCTATTCTGCTCAGTCTAAATCCTTTTCTTTTTGCTCTCAAGTAGCAAGTAATAGATAGGCTCTTTACACAGAACTGGAAATCACTTCTTGACTGACTCCAGAGTAAAATTAAACTCTCTTGCTAAGCAAGCTCATCTGGCTTTATGGACAGATACTTTTCAATTATCCAAGACCATCATACCTGCTCCTAAAATTGTCTTGTTTTCTCTATTGTTAAGAATTGCTTCGGTATGCAGCAGTGAATTATTAGCAATTAAAAAAAGAGAGAAAAAAGTTTTCACTTCTTATATGTAAGGATCCTCTTTGAGAGACTATGGCATACTTGGTCAGAGTTTTTAGTAGATTTTTTTCCCTTGACTGGTTCAGATTCAAATAGTCTAAAACCAATTCCTCTGGAGCCACTTGTCATTTCTTGTCTTCATTTTAGCAATGCAAGTGAGCATGTTTCAGACTTTACTTTTACCAGGGTAAAAAAAAAAATCAGTTATCAGTTCTTGGCCTTTCTTCCACTGCTGTATAAAAATAAATTGCTCTTTCCACACATTTAAGGAAAACTGTCTCCAAGAGACGTTTGGTCAGAGTTTTGAGGATATGGTAAGTAAATATATATTTCTGTGTTTAGACAATTCAGGATATTTAAGCTGTTCTGATTTAAACTAAAATCCCTTTGAAAGAACCTCATAGAAGAGGGAGCCAAATTTGCATTCATGCTGAAATTTCATGCAGCATCCTTATAGATCGTGTACTTGATGAATTCTGACAGTAGAGGGTTTGTGAGATGTTGTTGAGGTCCTCATCATTAGAACAAAAGTAAGGATGAGGAAGAGGAAAAAAGAGGGGAAGAGGGCAACCGGAGGCCAGTTCTAAATCAGGCAATATTCAGTTTCTCATATTCATACTGTTGCATCCATCTGTTGAGGGCAATAATAGTGAGAAGTTTTATGCAAGAGCAATCAGTATGCATTAGATCCAAAGGAGGACATGCTCACTGTATGTAGAAGCCATCAATAAATACTACCCAGTGATGAAGGAGTAAAGGAAAGGAGGCACCCTTAAGTTTAGGGAGGTTGCCTAACCTCTGATGTCACTCACCAGAGAGAATATATATTACACATAATATAAATTATATAATATGTACTACACATAATATATATTTATATTATATATGTGTATCAAATATGTGTATATATATTATATATACTACTCTGCATGTAGTCAAAGCCTTGGGAGTCTATTGAAGATATTGTTTCTATAGACTATTCCTGGTTATTGGAAACAGGCTTTTAAGAGGAGTCTGCTGCATCAGTCAGTAAACCCTACTATAAGATGATATTTTGGAGACCAAGAAGATATGACTTTAAATTCTCAGGCCAAACTGAATATGCCTAATGGATTTCCCATTGTGAACCCTAACCTAAGCAACCCTCAAATTGATGTGACTGAATAGTCACATGGTCCAGACTTGAGTCCTCTCTTCCTCAAGTTGGAGATCTGGCTCCAGGTCACCTGTGTAGTCTCCCCTTTCACTTCTGTCCTCTTCACAGTCTGTTCTCCAGACATATTGAGCTACTTAAAGTACTCTAAACATTCTGGGTTATCTTTCTGCAAGTATTTTTCATATATGAGTGGGTCCTGTCTCAATGCCCTGCATCAACCACTTCTGTTGTCTTTCTCATTTTACCTGAATAATACCTATGTGTGGTGCTAGTGGTGAAGAGGAGAAGGCGATGGCACCCCACTCCAGTGCTCTTGCCTGGCAAATCCCATGGACGGAGGAGCCTGGTGGGCTGCAGTCCATGGGGTCGCTAGGAGTCGGACACGACTGAGTGATTTCACTGTCACTTTTCACTTTTATGCACTGGAGAAGGAAATGGCAACCCACTCCAGTATTCTAGCCTGGAGAATCCCAGGGACGGGGGAGCCTGGTGGGCTGCCATCTGTGGGGTTGCACAGAGTCAGACACGGCTGAAGCGAGTTAGCAGTGGTGAAGAACCTGCCTGCCAATGCAGGAGATGTAAGAGATGCAGTTTCGATCCCTGGGTCAGGAATATCCCTTGGAGAAGAGCATGGCAACCCACTCCAGTATTCTTGCCTGAAGAATCCCATGGACAGAGGAGTCTGGTGGGCTCTGGTCCATTGCGTAGCAGAGTTGGACTGAAAAATCTAACACACACATGATTCAGTTTCAGTGTGTGTATCCAATTCCTCTGGCCTAGTTGTGTGAGGCGTCTCTCAGCGTCCTCCCCATAACGCTTAGTGAAATTTCCGTATGTGCAGTTACTGAAGTTGCTTGTCAGATTTTTATCCACTAGGACCCTATGTTCCATGAAGGGACCATGGCTCCTTTATCATTAAAGTCTCAGAATTAACAAATTGTAGTCATCAGTACTCACGTGCTGAGTGACATTACAAGTTAGACAAGTCCTTAGTGGCTCAATTCCTTCATCACTGATACTTATTGGTGTCTTGTATACACAAAGAATTATTCTAGGCACTGCATAAACGATGAGGAATAAAAGATAACATCAGACGGACAGTAAAGCAGACTGCCTTCATGATATGTATAAGCTTGTTTTCTAAATATAGAAAATCATCAGATACAATCATATTGAATGATTTATTCTGTGGTTTAAGGAATTTTTGCCTTGAATAATATACAGCAGAAGTTCAAGTATGACCTAAGCCAGAAAATATTCAGTTAAGTAATTCTTATAATCACAACAGCACCACCAAAAGAAGATTAAGAAAACTATTGTCATTTTTCAACTGAAGTATTATAGTATTATCTAAATTTTTTTAAAAATTCCTAGAAAGTACAAAATTGGGCACAAAGCCTAAGTTGAATATAAGTATATATTTGCTTTGAAATAACCAAAACTCTGTTTTATTTCTTTTAATTTAATGAACTGAGCTATCAGATATTTTTAGCAAGAAAAGGTAGTGGCGTTTGATATTAATAAAACTATCAAATGATTATTTGTAACTTTTGTAGTTATGATCTCTATAGCTGTTAGACATATCCCAATTTTGGGGAAATCGTCATAATATTTCCATCATAATGATCCAGAGAGATGATATGGGGTGGGAGGTGGGAGGGGGCTTCAGCATTGGGAGATTGTGTACACCTGTGGCTGATTCATGTCAATGTATGGCAAAACCAGTACAGTATTGTAATGTAGAATAAAGTTAAATAAATAAATAAATAAAATAATAATAAAAAGATAAAAGAAAACTGTATTATGGTATTCGGAACCAAGCATATGAAACAAATGCCCCATGAGGGGATTCCAGAAAAAGACTTATGAGCACTTATTGGAAAGGGAAATACGTAGAATTTGAAGTCATTATCTCATTTTGATCAGGCTAAAAAGATTTTTTTTTTCCAGTTCATACATATATGAGCTCTTGTTTAAATTTAAGGTGCTAAGAAGTAACAGATTTTATTTTCTTGGCTCCACAATCATTACAGACAGTGACTACAGCCATAAAATTAAAAGACACTTTCTCCTTGGAAGGAAAGCTATGACAAGCCTGCTGCTGCTGCTGCTGCTGCTGAGTCGCTTCAGTCGTGTCCGACTCTGTGCGACCCCATAGACGGCAGCCCACCAGGCCCCCGTCCCTGGGATTCTCCAGGCAGGAACACTGGAGTGGGTTGCCATTTCCTTCCCCAATGCATGAAAGTGAAAAATGAAAGTGAAGTTGCTCAGTCGTGTCCGACTCCTAGCGACCCCATGGACTGCAGCCTTCCAGGCTCCTCCGTCCATGGGATTTTCCAGGCAAGAGTATTGGAGTGGGGTGCCACAGCCTTCTCCGATGACAAGCCTAGAAAGTGTATTAAAAAGCAGAGACGTAGCTTTGCCAACAAAGATCCATCTAGTCAAAGCTATGGTTTCTCCGGTAGTCAGGTATTGGATGTGAGAGTTGGACTATAAAGAAGGCTGAGCCTTGAAGAACTGATGCCTTCAAATTTTGGTGATGAAGAAGACTGTTGAGAATCCTTTGGACTTCAAGGAGATCAAACTAGTTACCCTAAAGAGAATCAATCCTGAATATTCATTGGCAGGATTGCTGCTGAAGCTGAAGCTTCAATCCTTTGGCCACCTGATGAAAAGAGCTGACTTACAGAAAAAGACTCTGATCCTGGGAAAGATTGAAGGCAAAAGGAGAAGAAGATAGCAGAGGATGAGATGGTTAGATAGCATCATCAACTCAGTAGACATGAATTGGAGCAAACTCCATGAGAGTGGAGGACAGAGGGCCCTGGTGTGCTGCAGTCCATGGGGTTGCCAAGAGTTGGACACAACTTCATGACTGACCAACAACAAGGAGCTTAACTAGAGTAAATAGCTAGATGTACTTTATAATATAGCTGTTATTTTTTTTTTAAAGCCACACATATTTAACTAGACTCACTAAAGTTTTATTTTGTTTGTATCCAAAACATAGTTTTCTTCTTAAAAATGTTTTCCCTTAGCAGCCTACCATCAACTCTTTTTCTGTTCTTAAAATGGAAATGCGGCTACTGGGAGGAACAAGGACTGTTCAGAACAAGCACCAGGGTCTTTAATCTGAAATGTTTATGGAAGATAGCCAGATTCTTAAAGCCTTCTAGATTGTTTTTTGTTCAGTGACAATATGCTGCAGAAGAGGTTAAGAGATTAATAGCAGATGAATCACATTTTAAATATCTTCTTACAAACTGTAGTTAAGCTTGTATCTGCTTCTATAACATATATAAAGGTGTTTCATTTCCCTGAGGGATTAATAAAAATAACAGTGACAAGTGTTAATTTTTAAGTCCCACAACTTTTATCTCCTACATCCCAACATGTACTGAATATAGATTGAGAAAAATAAGATTATGTGGCAATTTCAAAACAGGTTGAAAATTAAAAGGAAAATAATTTGTTGTTTAAAAAAAAACCAAAAACATATTCACATTCAGTGTTTGGTTTAGCTGCTTTTGAAATTCTAAAATGATACCTGAGTACCCATCATGATGACAGCTCTTCTGATTTAGCAGCATTTGTGTAAAGGGTTTAAAGATAATTATTTTAGTGCTACATTTTATTTAGCACTAAAATACATGTGTGTATACATGTGTGTATATACATATACATGTGTATTCATATACATGTGTGTATACATGTGTGTATACATATATATGTATATTCATATACATGTGTGTATATATGCATGTGTGTACATGTATATATATGTGTATATACCTATATATATCTGAGAATACATGTTCATATTAATGTATTATTCATATATAGATACATGAATTTGAAAATCCCAGAGGTACATATATCTTCCTTTGTGGCTCAGCTGGTAAATAAGCTGCCTGTAATGTGAGAGACCTGGGTTTGATCCCTGGGTTGGAAAGATCTCCTGGAGAAGGAAATGTCAACCCACTCCAGTATTCTGACATGGAGAAGTCCATGGACTGTATAGTCCATGGGGTTGCAAAGAGTCAGACATGACTGAATGATTTAAAAATATATATATATATATTATTCATATGTAGATATATGTATCTGAGAATCCCAGAGGTGGTTACAAACACAATAAAATATTCTTTAAGCCATACTAAGTTCTGGGTCTTGGATTACTTTCCTTTACTGAGGAAAGAGTGTTAGGGTAAATGGAGTGATGATTTTACTCATAACCAGATATACTACCTCCTCTTCCAAAACTTTCCTGTGCTACAGTGTAGGAATATAGCCAAATTTTTGATCTGATGTCTATTGCTGACTAATGGGAGTGAGGTGAAAGTCCCAAGGAACGTACTCATATCTTACCATTCATAGTGAGGATTAGTTAATAAATACTATCAATGTTAATGAAAAATAAATAAGATTTTAAAACTATTATATAAAGCTAGCACTATAGCTAGTAGAATTAAAACCAGATGAGAAAGTATCTAAAATATCATATTATCTAAACACACACATACAAACACACACAGGAAACAAAACAAAACAAAAAACCCTTCATTTATTAAAAGAAAGAAAACAAAGGATTAGAAACAGAAAACTTGACATTAAAGAAAATATTTCAATATGTATAAATAAAGAGATGGGGTAAAAATCAAAGCCCAACTGTAAGCTTCATATAATAAATGTAGCTAAATAAAATGTTTCAGACACATATAAAGTAAAACATTAAAGTGAGAATAAAAACAAACTAGGAAAATGTCAACAATAATGTGAACTGTATTGTTAATATTAGAAAATGTCAGCGCCAAGATTAACTTTTTCAATGACAGAAAGAGGAAAAGAAACTTTGTAAGAAATTACCATCCACGTTTGGCCTCAATAAATTTTCTTGGACAAAAATGCATAGTATGAAAATAAATGAAATACTATAGGAAATACAAGGAACTGAGACAAATAGAAAGCCCAGAAACACATAATTCAGATAAGGAATGCATTTATGATAAAGATCACATTTTAAATCAGCAGGAAAAGAATTATTATTTGACTTAAGTAGGTTGGGGACAATTGACTGACCATTTGAAAATAAAGAGTTCTCCTCCTAAGTTGTATTCTGTACCAAATTAAATCCAAATGAATTGAAATTTTACCTGTAAAATACGTGATAAAAGTACTAGAAGAAGAGTCAAGTATTGTGAATTATAAGTAACTTGATATTAAGTCAAAATGAATTTAACTGTTCTAAATGACATATGTAATATGTAGCTGACTGGGATTTGAACCTAGGCAAACTGGCTCCAGGGTCAATGCTTTTAAAGTATGTTTTGGGTAAAAACATAGACCAAGAAACCATATGTAATCCTAAGATAGAAAGTGCATTTTAAGAGTTACATGGAAGATTGACTCTATAAGGAAAACTTGACGGATTTAACTACATGAAAACTGGAATCCTTCTTTAGTGAAAAAAATATGGAACAAAATTGAAGTTCAACTGAGAAAATAGCTGCAAGTTGCATGAAGAAATGTTAATATCCTTAGCACATTACAGGTCTTTTGTTAATAGGAAACCTGAAGAAAAATAGGCAAAGTACATGCAAGAAAATATACAAATGATTTAATAATTTTTGTAGTCACAAAATTGCCAGTCAGTAAGAATGACCTTATGAGACTTCATTTTATGGAAAGATGAGCAACCTACTGTTAAAAGAAAAATGGCAGGCTATGGAAATAATAGTATACAATTTATGCATTAGTATTATCCACACTATATATACATATATGGCCTAAAAAATTAGTGTATAATTTTTTTTAACTTTATCTCTCCTTGTCTCCTTATAAAGGTTTTCATTTGCTTGTAGAATCTTTTGTAGGATCCCAAGTAGGAGTGGTGAATAGTGAGGTATTTCAAGAATGAGAGAGAAGCTTGGTAGACAGGGAAGGTAATAGCTGCTAATGGTTTCTTACTTGAGTATGTTTCTTCTTCTTTCTGAACAAATCAGCATTTTGTCAGGTACTACATGGGCTCTTCGCCAACCTGGTGACTTGACCAGCTAATGATAGTTATTCCATTCCTCTTCTTGTTGTTTCATTGCTAAGTCGTGTCCAGTTCTTTTGTGGCCCTATGGACTGTAGCTCCTCTGTCCATAGGGTTTCCTGGCAAGAATGCAGGAGTGTGTTGCCATTTCCTCCTTCAGGGGATCTTCCCAACCCAGGGATCAAACCCACATCTCCTGTGTCTCCTGCATTGGCAGGTGAATTATTTACAGCTGAAACACCTGGGAAGACCTCCATTCCTCCTTCCTGTGGTTAATTTATTCATGCTGCTGCTAAGTCGCCTCAGTCGTGTCCGACTCTGTGAGACCCCATAGACGGCAGCCCACCAGGCTCCCCTCCTGTCCCTGGGCTTCTCCAGGCAAGAGTACTGGAGTGGGTTACCGTTTCCTTCTCCAATTTATTCATGAGTACATGTCAAAATCCTAACTAGTGAGACATTAGAACATTAGTGGATATTTCTGAGAAAATGTACTTTATTCTTAAAAAGGGTCATAACTAAGGAGCTTAGTCCTAGTCCTACCTTTAGATATTTTAATATAAGAAGGTAATATTTGGAGTTGTTGAAACCATCTTATTGCCATTAAAAAAAAATTGCAGACCAACCAAACTAAAAGCTTCACATTGATGAGCTGTTAAATAACCACTGTGCCCTCACCTTGCCTCTACTCTTCTTATGTATAAAGGTAAATTCCTCATTATTTAAGAGATTCTTGTCTAAAATTATATTTATTTACTTGCAGCTGAAAGTATCCTTATACAGAAAGGAAGATACTCATGCAAAAATTAATTTGCAGGTTGACAGGAAGGAGAAATTGAAGAAGAAGGAAATAGAATTAGCACAGATTTGAGATTTTTCTAGAGCATTTTGAAGACAAGAAAGCAAATAGATTTTTAACAGCATGGGAATTTGACAGAGTACACAAACAGTATATGGAAGTTTTAAATCAACTTTGTTGTATGTAAATTTAATATAATTACCCCTCTGCTATCAATTTTAGAGATTTAGTAAAGCCATGCATTACTCGCTGAATATTAAGTTTGGATTCATCTTTCTATTGGGTGTAACACTGCATAACAGAGTGGCAGTCAATAATTCAGCCTTATTAGGGTTATTATCTCTTATGTGAGATGAGAAGACATTTTCCTTTTAATAATAAACCTAAGACATTTTCTAGGAAGAAAGATTTCATAACCAAATTAGTTCAGGAAAATATATATACTATTAACTTCTTAGAACTTTAAAATGTTCATCTTTAAGAAAAAAATAAAAAATCCTGACCTAAGAAAAGCGTAACCAAGAATTTGACAAATTTAAAAATGGTTATTACTGAAGAAATTCCAGGAACCATTATCTGAATAATTCCTAAATGGGGATAAAGAATGAATGAAGGGGTGATTTGCAACTACTCATTGTCTAGGACCTCCCTACAGATGACCAGTGCCAAATCAATAATAGCATTCAAGTGAAGTCCCATTTCAGCTGTGAAGACATTATGCATAAAATGAAATTCAAACAATCCTTACTTTATAGGATTGTTGTGAGAGTTAAATTGAATTATTATGAAGATTACAGGAAATATTTCATTTAGGAAGTACTTAGCCCATTATAAATATAAATTGAAATTATTATTAATGATTACTACTATAATTATAATTACATTTGTGAAGAAACTAGTAGAAGAATGTGGATTTCTCCAGAGTGCTAGAGAAAGTTATTTAGCATCCACTAGAAGACTGGAGTTGATGCCTTAAGTCAGAGATCAGGGTCCTACCTTGAATTTGAGCATAGGCACAAGGACTTGTGTTCCAAGGACTTTTGGGAACTTTGTTTCTAATTTAATTTTATGCTAATTATATTGTTATTTTCTCAAAATGTTTTTGAATTTCTGTTTTAGAAATGCTATCAGTCCTTGAGTACATTGGTCTTGGATGGTAATACAGATTGAAACCTTAATTTTTGGAAACAGCTTAATTTTAATTAGAAGTTAGTCTGGTAAAATGTGAGTGATAGATTGGACATACCATTTTTTAAAGTAAAGTATGACTATAAAGCGGTTCTTCCCTGATGGCTCAGTGGTAAAGAATTTGCCTGCAATACAGAAGACCCAGGAGATGCAGGTTCAATCACTGGGTCAGGAAGATTCCCCGGAGAAGGAAATGGCAAGCCACTTCAATATTCTTGTCTGGGAAATCCCGTGGACAGAGGAGCCAGGCAGCTACAGTCCGTGAAGTTACAGAGTCAGATATGACTGAGCAGCTAAGCACACACATGAGTATAAAGGGAATCCAAAACTAACGAGTATTGACCCTTATATTGCTAGTGTTTTGAAAAAGGTAACATCATCAGAATTCACTTAAAGTGTTTAAGGTGAAAACTTTTAAGAATAACATGGATATGTATCCTAGCATATTAATTATAAATAAATATTACTACTTTTTAAGACACACACACACTAAGATTTTATTGTGATATTAGAAAAAAAGTGACTTAAATTTCAGAGATCAAAAGTCTTATTTACAAAGATTATAAGTGATTTTGACAGGTAAGTGAGTTATAGTAATTTATAACTAAGAGGTAAGAGTAAGGTCATATTTTAAGATATTTCTGAGACCTGCTAAAGTAGTTGCTCGAATCATGAAGCATTAAAATAGACATGAAAGCAGATTTTATGGTATTTCTTTAGAAATTGAGTGAGCATGCCCTCTCAAGGTTGAGGTGAGGCAAAGATGATTTGTGTATTTAATTTATGGTCTAGCCAGAGGGCCAAGGCACTATGATTGTTGGTGCCACAGACATACATAATAGATATGAAAATGGACATTCCATAAATTTTCCTAGAAAGAGTCCAAATATCTCAGGAAAATCCAAGCACAATGTCCTTTATCATCCTTCTGGTGATCATATTCATATTTATTATGCATGCCCAGAATTGCACACAAAATGTAAAAGTTCTTATTAATAAAAGTTATATCTTTAATAGATAACGTTTAGCAGTCTGATCCTTCATAAGTTTCCACAATGAGCTTATTGCAAAACTACATTTTGCTTTTATCTTTACCCCCAATGATAAAGTTGCATTATGTGGCAGATAAATAATAATAATTTTTAACCTTATATGTGAAATTAACAGATGTAATTTGCCCTTGGAATAACTTCTTGGTAAATAAATGAGTGATGTGGCCATTTCTCTTGCAATTAGCAGAGCTTAGGGAAATCGTGAGTTCTATGATAATGTAAAATTTCTAGTTTTTATTTTAATATGTGCATTGAAATGATGTGGATACTCTGACTGTTCTCTTTTAATTTTGATGCTCAGCTACTTAAATTTGTATTCCCCACTGAAATAGGTTCTTGTGACAGGGGCTATTTATTTCTGCAATAGAAACACTATAATATGAGTGAGTGGTTTATAATTTCTATTATTCTCTTTTTCTCTATAATCTATTAGGGCTCTGTTCCAAGATCTACTTTGGACTTCTTTGATATTGGGCAAATTACTTCTTACTCTTCCTCACCTTGCTATCCCTCATCTGTAGAATGAAAATACTTAGCTCTACTTATCTCAATAGGAATTGTGTTTTATTAAAGGCCTATTAACTCTTTGAAGTATAAAATTGTAGTTTGGGTGGAGTTTGCTTTACTATGGCACTTGGCATCAAATCTTCTTTTGAAATCTTTCTAAATGGTTCTCTCTGTACATGTATGTTCCAAGGACAAATGGAAAGTAGTTTTTTCTGCTACCAAAGTAGAAACTGCCTTTCTTTTAACAATACCTGAACGGAAGCCAGTCCCTTCCAAATGATGCCAAACACCTTTTTAGGCCTTTAAATTAAAATAAAAGTGGAAAAACTTATATAGAGAGAATAAGGTTAAATATAACTGTTATAGAAACATATAACCTGTATGATAAAGAATGATATGCTTTGGTTTATTAAAAATGTTGTTTAACTTGGAGATTTTATGTAAATAAGAAACATTTGAATTTCTAGGGAGAGGTAGACGTAAGGGATGATTTAAAGATCAGAGACAATTTTATAATATCATATAAGAAATGAATTGCCAGTCCAGGTTCAATGCAGGATACAGGATGCTTGGGGCTGGTGCATTGGGATGACCCAGAGGGATGGTTCGGGGAGGGAGGTGGGAGGGGGGGGTCCAGGATGGGGAACACGTGTATACCTGTGGCAGATTCATGTTGATGTATGGCAAAACCAATACAATATTGTAAAGTAATTAGCCTCCAATTAAAAGGAATAAATTTAAATTTTAAAAAGCCTTAAAAATGAATTTCCTACTTGTTTTTTACATCTTTACTAATATTATTTAGGATCTAGTGAGGCAAGTACTTGTTTGAAAGATGAGCAATTGTAGAAATTTCTTTAGGGATGGTACACTCCACAGAGTTCATACACAAATGGGCCTAATTATAACACCTTCTGCATATGTTATGTGGATGTCATTTAAGAAAGACCACTACAGGTTTTCAACTTTTTGTTTTAATCATGAAAATACCTTTACCTCCTCTAATGAAAATAGTGTAGAGAAGTTAGATGAAGGAGATGATTTGGATAGCAGCAGAAGAAAATGAGCTATTTAACTTACTTTAGAAGCTATCTTAATTATTTCAGCACTTTATTCCTAAAGATTACAAAGGTAAATGAAAAATGGAAAGGCTTATTGTGATTCTTTCTATCCTATTTGAGAGCTTTTCTTATGATCCAGGGAGTAACTCATTCATGAAACGTACTTCTTACAAGGAACTTCCTGCTATAAAGCATTTTTCTGAAACTATATTACATTGTATGGGGCTTCCCTGGTGGCTCAATGGGAAAGAATCCGTCTGCCAAGGAGGAGACATGTGATGCCATCCCATGTCAGGAAGAGCCCCTGGAGGAGGAAATGGCAACCCACTCCACTATTCTTGCTGGGATAATCTCAGGGACAGAGGAGCCTGGCAGGCTGCAGTCCATGTAGTTATACAGAGTTGGACACGACTTAGTGACTGAACAGCAACAACAGTATTAAAATGTAGAGATTTCCCTGGAAGATCAGTGGTTAAGACGTCACCTTCTAAAGCAAGGGGTACAGGTTTGATCCCTGGTTGGGGAGATAAAATACCAGATGTCCCATGGCCAAAAAAAAAAACATAAAATAGAAGCAATATTGTAACAAATTCAATATAATCCACATCAAAAAAAAAAAGGTGTATTCACTCTCTCTGTTTACCTCTCCACCACCTATTGCCCTGTGACCTGGTGCCTCCCTCTGGTGGTACATACTTCTCTGTCCTCTTCAGGTGGTGGATATGAACAAATATGATATAGGTTTTGAAAAAGCTTTCATAGTTCATTTTAACCTCTTGCTTTGGCCTGCTGCCATAAAAACATGTCCCAGGCAGGGAAGATATTTCCACAGTGAGTCCAGAAATGAGAGGGCCCACAGCAGAATCAAGCAGAATTAGACACTGACACAGCAGCCACGGCCCAACCATCAGTTCAGTTCAGTTCAGTCGCTCAGTCGTATCCGACTCTTTGCGACCCCATGAATCGCAGCACGCCAGGCCTCCCTGTCTATCACCAACTCCTGGAGTTCACTCAGACTCACGTCCATCAAGTCAGTGATGCCATCCAGCCATCTCATCCTCTGTCATCCCCTTCTCCTCTTGCCCCCAATCCCTTCCAGCATCAGAGTCTTTTCCAATGAGTCAGCTCTTCCCATGAGGTGGCCAAAGTACTGGAGTTTCAGCTTTAGCATCATGCCTTCCAAAGCCCAACCATAGTTTGATGTAAAGTGAGAAAAACAAAATGCTTCTGAGGTAATCCACTGAGCTATTGGGGTTATCTGTTATAGCAGCAGAAATGTCCAGTTGAGAAATAGCTGTTAAATCTTGTGAGCAGCTGTAACAAAAATGCCTAATGTATGTGACAAAGCTTATTTCTGGATGCCGGAGGAAGAGAAACTATTGTTGGAAACTGGAAGATTGTTATACAGTGCCAAAATGTTTAGTAACACTTTTGTTTGAGATTGTTTGGAAGGCAGTTGATATACAGTAAAGGGCTGTGACTTTGGAGAAAAAGGTTTCAAAACAGTACATTACTAGCATGAACTGGTTGTTATTAGGTGCGTTTGAGAAAGCACTGCAAGAAAGCTGAGGTTGGAAAGGAATTGATGTTTGAAGTAGGGATAAAAGATACAGATCCCAGCATTTCTGGAACTTGCAGAATTGTAAAATGGTATGGTTCTTCAATTCCAATCAGTAAAACATAAAAGTTAGGAAGTCTCTTGAACTACAGTCTAAATACCAGTCATGGCCTTATTATGTATCAAGTTATGATTTTTGAATAGATTAAGGTGGTCTTTCTGTTGGGCTCTGAAAATTGCTCTGCTAAAAAGGACATAATTCCACCAAAATCTGATAGTCTCAAAGTAGGGAAATTAAGTTAGGAGAAGGAACTATGTTCAAAAGAAATTGTGGAGGTAGTGATTGCTTATGGAGCTGATGTAATAAAATAGTTGTGTTTTTTTTTTTAGAAAGACCCTGTTTTTGAAAACCTTGTATTGTTAAAAGAAAAGAAAAAGCCTGGAACAAAGACCCTGTGACTGTTCAAGATATTAGTAAACCTTTGATCCTCTAACTTTTATCTTTATTATATCATCATTATCCTTGGCTATATCTAAAGAGCATAATGGAAAATCTCTAAGTATGATTTCTCAGTTAATCTTGTTCTTCTCTTTTGTCCTCTGCCATAAAATCAAAACATCCCAGATAAGGGCTTCTGCTTCAGTCTGTATTCCAGAATGAAATGATGGTGGATAGCTGATCAGTCCCAAGACAGGCCTAGCCTACCTGCACCATACATGTCACATAGGTGGAAAAAATGATCACATAAACCAGCCCTGGGGTTGCTTCTTGTCCAAAACTGATTAAGATGTCACATCTCTTTTGGACCTCCCTGGCGGCTCAGAAGTTAATGCTACTGCCTGCAATGCAGGAGACTAGGGTTCGATCCCTGGTTCAGGAAGATCCTCTGGAGAAGGAAATTGCAATCCACTCCAATATTCTTGCCTGGAAAATCCCATGAATGGAGGAGCATGGTAGGCTACAGTCCATGGGGTCACTAAGAGTCAGACACAATTGAGCCAATTCACTCACTCATCTCTTTTAGTCATAAACTAACTTGGGTGTGTATATATATACTCTTTCAAATTTGCAAATTGGAAACTTGTTCTAAAGTGAAACTACAATCTTTCAAGGGTATGATATATGCACCCTCATGAGAGATGTGGACCATAGAGATACCACCCTGTTTCATCAAGATCACAAGCTCCATAACTCCACATAAGGAATTGCTTCCTGACTACATATATAAAGATTGTTCCAACTTGCTCAAAGAAGAAATATAAACTTACTCATGGAGCACATTGAAGGTACAGTCAAAAGAAGAAGAACCCAACAGAAAGAAAAAGTGTTATCATAATAGAAACACATAATTCTTCACACAGGCTTGGACATGAAGATAATCAAGGAATGCATGCTATTTGAAAAGAAGAGCTAAATAAGGAACATTCTGAATATGAGCTTTAAAACAAGATTTTTGGGTGCTACTTCTCTTTTATAAGGGAGCTCTGAAATCTAATGATTCACTATACTCAGTGATTTCCTGTCATGATATAATTACTTTCTCAGTGCAGTACTTCTTGTCAGAATAAGAACCTGGCTCACTTATGCATAATTGCAGTCTCCGTGCCTGGCACGTAGGAAATGCTCAATGAGTATTTGTTGAATTGAATTATATTCATGATAAAAACATAAAATATAGTATAGTTTATCATCATTATTTTTGAAAGCCAGTTTTTGCTCAGCCTTAAAGCTAAAATATTTTTTTACATTTTTAAGGAATTATAAAGAAAAACAAAACACAAGAATATGCAACAGAGACTGTATATGACCTGCAAAGCCTAATATGATTGCTCTCTTCCTCTCTACAGAAAATGTTTGCTGACTTTTGGTCTAAATTCAAAGAATATTTGCTGGACTTAGTCCCAGACATAGGAAACTATGCAATGACACATATAGTTTTATTTCAGATTATGAAACAATGTTGCAAATACAAGAAGATGCATAAAGAGGAATATGCTGAAAAGTTACTCTCAGGCTTAAGATGGGATTAAGTGCAGTCTTTCTCATTTACTATTGTGTGGGGATATAATGCCTGAGGATACTCGTAGCAATCTTGAGACCGTGAGGAGACAAGCCTATTGATAAAAGCCAACACACTGCGGATTGTAGAATGAAGAAAATGAAGAAAACCTGGGTCCTTAATAGTGTCATTAAACCTCAGAATTCACCAAACCTAGAAGAATCATAAGCATGTATCTTGCTATGACTAATAATTTCTCCCTATTGTTTGTCAGTCCATTCATATTTTACATTCCTTGCATCTCAAAGTATTCTGAATAATAACTATGATTGAAATTTGGTTGTGAAGTAGAAGTCAGACATTCTTGAAATAGCAATTTGAGGTTTGTGAGCTACTTAGATAATATCGGATGGCTAATCAGGAAAGCACTTCAGGTATTTTATCAAGGAAGACTTGGTGTGATTTATTTAATTGTTGTCATCTTCTTATAATGAGCAAGTAAAAACAGGCTCAGTAATGTCTAAGCCATGATAATCTCAATTAAAATGAATGATCAGAAAATATAGGCCATTCTTGGCAAGGCCACTCTATAGCCATGTTTTGGAAGACAGAAACAAAACTTTTCCGTGACCACAAAAATGACTTGAACATCCCCTCTTTTGACTAACATAAGTGACTACTGCTTCTTTGCCAATGATATCTATAGACTAGCTTTAATCTTCCAGCTTTCGGAGTAAAAATTATTCATATGCTTATTGTTCCTACCTCTGATGGCATTCAAGCCCAAACTGACCATGGCTTCTCTTGTTCCTCTTTAAAATTAACAAGCTGTCTTATAACAAGCTATTCCCAGACCCTAAAGTTTCTCTGGTTTATGTTTTCTTGCTAAAGTGAATTCTAATTTTTTTTTTTTTTTTGCTACAAATCTTTTCCTGGTGGCCTTTTCTTTATTTTTTAATTAATAGACTCTATTTTTAGAGCATTTTTAGGTTTACAGGAAAATAAAGCAGAAAATACAAAGAATTTCTGTATACTCTTCCTCACCTGTCTTAGGTTCCTTCCTTTGCTAGCATCTTGCATTGGTGTGATGTGTATGCTATAAATAATGAACCAATATTGACATATTATTGTTAACTAAAGTCCATGGTTACATGAGGGTTAACTTTTGTTGCACGGTTTGATAGATTTTGCCGAATTCATAAGGTCATGTGGTCACAATTACATTATCCTACAGAATAGATTCACTGCCCTAGAAGTCCTTGTGTTCTACCTAGTCATCCCCCACCACTACCACGTGCCCTGGAAACCACTGATATTTTTTAGTTTCTATAGTTTTGCCTTTTCAAAAGGTCACACAATTGTAATTATATGGCATGTAGCCTTTTCAGAATGGCTTGTTTCACTTAGCAATATGCAAGTAAGGTTCATTGGTCTTCTCATGACTTGGTAACTCTTTTCTTTTTATCACTGAATAACATTCAACTTTCTGAATGTACCCCCGTTTATCCATTTATCTACCAAAAGACATCCTGGTTGCTTCATGTTTTGGCAATCATGAAAAAAGTGACTGTTGTAAATATTCTCATGTACGTTTTTGTGTGAATATGTTTTCAAACTAGTTGGATATACACCAAGGTGTATGTTGCTGAATCATATGATGAGACTGTGTTTAGCTTTGTGAAACCTGTCAAAATGTTTTCCAAGGGGAAGCTCAATATTCAGAAAATGAAGATCATGGCATCCAGTCCCATCACTTCATGGCAAATAGATGGGGAAACAGTGGAAACAGTGTCAGATTTTATTTTTGAGGGCTCCAAAATCACTGCAGATGATGACTGCAGCCATGAAATTAAAAGATGCTTACTCCTTGGAAGAAAAGTTATGACCAACCTAGACTGCATATTGCAAAGCAGAGACATTACTTTGCCGACTAAGGTCCATCTAGTCAAGGCTATGGTTTTTCCTGTGGTCATGTATGGATGTGAGAGTTGGACTGTGAAGAAGGCTGAGCACCAAAGAACTGATGCTTTTGAACTGTGGTGTTGGAGAAGACTCTTGAGAGTCCCTTGGATTGCAAGGAGATCCAACTAGTCCATTCTGAAGGAGATCAGCCCTGGGATTTCTTTGGAAGGAATGATGCTAAAGCTGAAACTCTAATACTTTGGCCACCTCATGTGAAGAGTTGACTCATTGGAAAAGACTCTGATGCTGGTAGGGATTGGGGGCAGGAGAAGGGGATGACAGAGGATGAGATGGCTGGATGGCATCACTGACTGGATGGACCTGAGTCTGAGTAAACTCCGGGAGATGGTGATGGACAGGGAGGCCTGGCGTGCTGCGATTCATGGGGTCATGAGGAGTCAGACACGACTGAGCGACTGAACTGAAACTGTAGCATTTTGCATTGTTTTGTGGTCCCTGTAGCAATGAGTAAGAATTTTTGTTGTTTCATACCCTCACCAACATTTGGTGGTGTGTTTTCTGGAATTTAGTCATTCTAGAAAATATGAAGTAGTTTATTGTTGTTTTGATTCACAATTCCCTAATACCATATGATACTAAGATTTTTTTCATATGCTTATTTGCTATCAGTACATCGTTTTGTTGAGGTATCTGTTCAGAAATTTTGTTCACTTTTTAATTGGGTTGTTTGTTTTCTTGAAAAGTGAAAGTCGCTCAGTCATGTCTGACTCTTTGAGACCCAATGGGACTATAACAGTCCATGGAATTCTCCAGCCCAGAATAATGGAATGGGTAGTCTTTCCCTTCTCCAGGGGAATCTTCCCAACCCAGGGATCAAAACCAGGTCTTCCACATTGCAGACAGATTCTATACCAGCTGAGCCACCAGAGAAGTCCAAGAATACTGGAGTAGGTAGTCTATCCCTTCTCCAGTGGATCTTCCCAACCCAGGAATCAAACCAGGGTCTCCTGGATTGCAGACAGATTCTCTTTTTCTTACTGTTGAGTTTTAAAAGTTCTTTTTATATTTTGGATGCAAGTCCTTTATCAAATATGTGCTTTGCACTTGGTGGTCTTTTCGAGTTGGGCTTTTAACAGCAGAGAGACTTATTTTCTGAACAAGCAGATGCAGCCAAAATGGAGAAATTGTAAAAAAAAAAAAAGGACTAGAATAAGAGGTGAAGAACAAAGGGTGTTTTCAAACATTAAATCATCACAGAAGCAAATCTAAAAATATCTCTCTTCATTATTCCTATATTTCTAATGGAGATCTGCCTGAGTTCTTCCTGCGTGATGGTTTCTTGCTTAATGAAATTTCTTATGAGGTTTTTGATTCTATTATTAATAACACCCTCCCTTTCTGCCTATTCTAGAATTGTAAGAAAATCAGCAGAGTACAAAATAGCGGTGTTGATTTGAAAGAGTGGTCATGCCTTTTGCTTCTCATCAAGCCATCCAACTGAAGTTCAAGGAAATTGTTAAGTATAGTTTTAATTTCCAACATATATAAAATAGGAAATATAAGCTTTGTCACCCCCACAAGGCTGAAATTGTATACAGCTGAATTCATATTTGTAAATTGCACAGCTGAGAACATAAAATATTTTTGGTGGAAATAAATGTGTTTAAGCTAGAGGAAAAAAGGCATTGTCTCACCAAGTGGTCTTTTTTTCTCCTTCAATTTACTTCCTTTCATCATTGCAGATGATAATAAACGAGTAAATATTAGTCTTTTTCCCTTAAAGTTTTTAAGACTATTCCAATTACAGAGAGACTAGAAGTATATTTGGACTTTCTTTTATTTTTAGGCACTCTAAAACCATAGCTTCCAAAAAGCGTCTTCTTTTTGTTTGCCAATTACAGTATCACCCCCCACCCTGAATCCTAACAGGAAACATTCATCACTTGGTGGTGAGTAACCTAGTGCAGTTTCTTAAGAAATTGGTCCTCTTTGCCATGTTTTTGAAGAGTGATTAAGTAATGGGTACAGTGGGTAATCTGTTTGTAAGTATAGTGCTCATTGCTTATTTGTAGAATACAGCAATTTTTTTTTGAATTCCGTTACTGGAGATTTATGAAAGGCTTTAACATTTCCTTGGCATCCTATATAAAAGCCCCTGAAGTCTTCATAGCAAAATATTTAGAGTAGTTTTTTCCCTACTGTGTGGGCTTATAAATATCTTGTTGTAATCAATAAAGTCTGTAGACAGAACTGTCAGTCTCTTTTCTTTTAATAATTTCCAATGTATGATTTTTAAATTCTATAGAGCCTAAAGATTTAAAAATCTAATTAGCTATCTTTTGAGTGCTGTTGATATAAATATCATGATTTTCCATCGTGTCACTGAAAGATGTCACATGCAGTGTAGAATAATTTCTATAACTTTGTGTGGTATATTGACAAATTGTCAGAAAAAACAAACAAGTTATATAGGGACTCAGCAGTCCAGAACAACTGGGGAAATTCTTAAGTAAAAATCATATTTAATTGTAAGTTTTATGATTTTTCCCAGGAGAAACACATGTTGAGCACAATTAAGTAATTAAGTATAAATAATTAACCACACTAGAATTTTTACCTTGTATGTTACCTACAATTATATATCCAGAAGGACATTTTTGTTAAAAGTAGCATGAGTGTTCAAAGCAATAGAACATTGTAGCTGTCTATTCAACTCTAACTGTTCTCTGATAATAAATATACTGTTGGCACATTTTTATTAGTGTTCTTTATGGTATCCACTCCAAGAGGTAAATACATAAAATCTCTATAAGACTCTCTTCTTCGTCCATATATCCTTGAGAAAAATCTCACATTATGTCACTAACTAGTGAATATGATTTAAGGATTAGAAAGCAAAAATAAAGATCTTTGCTGAGCATAGATTATACACTAAGCACTGTGATAAATTTCTCACATACGTTGTCTTGTCTTGGTGTTATCTTACCTCTGGGAGGCAGGCATCTTTAGCTACCATTTGGAAGTGTGAACACTGAAGTTGAGAAATATTAGGTGCTAAAATAGAGTGATTTTTGAAAAGCAGATTTTCTAGGAAGTGTGAGACTCACAGTTACTTTGGAGGAGAGCAGATATTAAAAGGAAAGAAAAATAATTTCTGAGAAAGGGAATGGAGGTGAAACTCTTGAGACAAAACATATTCTTTATTATTTTCCTTTGTCTAGTCCTTTGAGACACCCAAGTCTGGATGTCTACCCAGCTGAAAATCATTTTTTCTGAGCACTTTCAGCACTCCTCAAGTGGTGGTCATTGAGCACAATATTATTCACAATATATTTCTTTTGCTTCGAGTAGTTTGAAGTGAGTTCCTGGTATTTGTAACCAAAGAACTTTTTTTTTCTATAACCTTCTACCCATAGCATTGCCAAAAAATTTTTATTTTCATTTTACTTTTTCAGCCTTCAAAAGCCAACAGAACTATTATTTTGGATGACTAAGCTAGGGTAAGAAGTTGGAAATGGAGACGTTTAAAAATTTATCCCAAGATATTTAGGCTAAGGATGAAGTTTCAAGAGATAAAGATGTACCTCTCACTCTCTTAGGAGTCATTCATAATTTTTGCCATGGAAAGGTCTGGTGGTTCTGTTGCAGGAAGGGGGACCCCTTCCAGGGCCTGAAACTGGGCTCTTGTCTAACACTCAGAATTGTCCAAGGAGACACATGTGCTGACAAAGCAAGAGATTTTATTGGGAAAGGGCACCTGGGTGAAGAGCAGTAGGGTAAGGGAACCCAGGAAAACAGCTCTGCCACAGTCCCAGGTTTTATGGTGATGGAATTAGTTTTCAGGTTGTCTTTAGCCAATCATTCTGACTCAGAATCTTTCCTGGTGATGTATGCCTTGTTCAGTGAAGACGGATGCCAGAGAGGATTCTGGGAGGTAGTCAGACATGTGGTGTCTCCTTTTGACCCTTCCTGAACTCTTCCAGTTGGTGGTGGCTTATTAGTTCCCTGTTCCTTACCAGGACCTCTTGAGAAACAACTCATGCAAATAGTTACTATGAGGCATGGCCAGGGTGGGCGGTTTCAAACAGTGTGCTTCCCCTAAACAGTTCTGTTCCTTGCCTGCTCTACCCAAGTCTCTACTAATTTTATGCTACTGACTAGAGATCTGTGAATTATGTGCTTCTACAGTTTCCATATTGTGTAGGTCAATGAACTTCAATGGACTCAAAGTACTCAATAAGGGCGGGGGGAACAGGGCGTGTCTAATTTGTTTCTAGTATTTATATTGTGTGTGTTTTAAAAAGTGAGTTTTTAAATATCAAGTACCTTGAGACAAGTAGAAAAAGAAATAAGAAGAATACTTCATTTGAATAACATATTAAATAGAAACTAAGTGTGTAAACACGAGAGCGGTATGTGTGTGATGAGAGGATTGTAAAGAGGAAACTCCAGACTCTGTGCATTTCTATATCACATTTGGTGATTACATTTTTAGCATGCTGGAAAGAAAATCATCCACAAAACACCCATTACATAAGGAGAGTTTTTTTTTCTTTCTAATTCCCCTGCACCCTGCTGAATACATACCCATTTATGTTTAATTCCACACAATTGAAATGTAGTCACATCTTGAATGGGAAAGCAGTTTAAACAAAGACAAGCAGTTAACTAGTTATCTTTTTATATTGTTCTCTCCTCCCTATTACTGTCTTTAATGAAGAAATGAAGAGCATAATACACATTTTAAAAATTAAATATGTCTTAGTAAATAAGTTCAAAGACTCACATTTTATATGATAATTTGCAACTCTCCCCAAAACAGAAAATTAGTATTCAGATATTAGTGTGTATAAAATCCTCCTGTGGCTTTTATTTATTTGGCACAATTTCCCTTTAGTCTATGTTTAGCAGGAAATACAACAATACATAGTTACAAAATGCTTTACATTTCAAGAAGCATTTTCCTACTCCAAAGTCTCCATTAGATAAAATGCGATGTTTCTCTGGATTTTGAAACTTGTAAAAATTAAGACTCAGGGTGGTAAGTGCTTTGCCCAAGGCAACTCTAAAGAATAATTGAAATTGTACTACAATCCAGGCCTTTCATCGCTTAGGTCAGAGCTCTTTCTACTTCTCATTGTGCATGATTTAGACCCTCTGAAATGATGTGTCCAGTTATGTGTCCCTAACTATCTAGAAATTTAAGAAAGAAAAAACAGAATTTAAGGAAATCATTATGAAAGAAAGTAAAATCTGTGAAGGAAAGATGGAGCAGGTGAGATCATTTAGCTTGGAGGTTGAAAGGTGACTTGATATGTATGTGTCTTTAAGTAAAATGCTCCTGTGGAAAAGTGGTTTATATCTCTGTCAAGGAGATGGTATAAATTACAGTGATGAACTACTGGGTCACATGTAAGATAACATCTATGGACAAGGGGTGCATTAAATTCAAGAATAGGTGAGAAAGGAGTGAAACGTCCTTTTACACTGAAGTAAAGAAAATATACTCTTAGGATCCTTTTTACCTGATTATATTACAACAGTGTGGTTATTCAAGCTTGCCATATTATTTCTCTGGTCATATGCCAAATTACTGAATTTCTAAAATGCTTAAATCTTATGTACACAGATATCTATATGGTGTGTTAATTCATTTTGAAGTCTGCATGGCCTCATCCCAGTTGAATGAATATTCTAACTAGAAGGAAGCTCAAGATACTGCAATCTATTGCATGATGTTTAATTAACCAGGAGTACCTCAGAGTAAGTCCAAAAGATTGGCACATACAGTAGGAATTCCAATTCTGATTTCCCTTCTTCTGCCTTTTTTCTCTTTTTGCTTCAGCTGTTCTTCTTCTACATTTAATCACTGATAAGCTCCTCTCTGGATGATAGGATAGAATGCAGTATAACTGAGAATTCAGGATTTCTTAATGAGATTACTTCTTAACTGACTTTGCTTTAAAAAAAAATAGCAGGGAGAAGAGAGGGAAATAAATATCACAGACAATTTGTTGCATTTTCTTGATGCTTTTAGATCCATGCCATTAATGAGTATTTTAACCTATATGCAAGATTTTATGAGCTTCTATCAGTAATTGAGAAGTAATTAAAGTACTATGGCAAATATAAATCTAAAATATGGTCCCCATACATGAGAAGTTCTTAGTAGTAACTACTGATAAAAAAATAACTTTATAATTAAATGCTGACATGATACATACATGATACAGGCTTTGTTATAGATGCTTGTAAGAGAACAGGATTGAGTGCATCATGCAATAACATTTGAGCACACACTGTACCTATTCATTCATTCATACATTCAATAAGCTTTTACAGCGTGCCTACTAAGTGTCATGTATAAAGGACAGAACTATGACTTTTTATCAAGAAGCTATAGTTTTAATAAAAGTTGAAGTGATAAAACTAATAAGGGCTTCCCTCAGAGCTATTAGTAAAGAATCCTCCTGCAATGCAGGAGACCCTGGTTTGATTCCTGGGTCAGGAAGATCTGCTGGAGGAAGGGTAGGCTTACCCACTCAAGTATCTGTGCTTCCCTGGTCAGCTGGTAAAGAATCTACCTGCAATGTGGGAAACCTGGGTTTGATCCCTGGCTGGGAAAACCACCTGGACAAGGGAAAGGCTACCCATTCCAGTATTCTGGCCTGGAGAATTCCATGGACTTCTTATCAGGAAGCTATAGTTTTAATAAAAATTGAAGTGATAAAATATATAATAAACATGCAAACAAATAATTGGATATTAGTGAGTGTTATAAAGGAAACTAAAGTAAATTAAGAAAGCTGAGGAGTATTATGCGATATGAAAGAAGGGTGCCATTTTGTGTAGATGGCAAAGGATGCCTCACTTAAAGAAGCTAAAGGAACAAGTCTTTTAGATAGCTTGACAGGGTCATTCCAGAAAGAAGGAAGTTAAAGGCTTAGAGACATTGGGGGTGATTGGAATAGAGTGTATTTGGGTCAGAGCAGTAGAAGAGGAGATGTGAGAGATACTGATGGGCAGCTCATCTGAGTCCTTGTAGATCACTGTAAAGACATTGGCTTGATTTCTGTGTTAGGAAATCATTGGAGGAATTTAAGTAGATAAGTAAGATCATCTGACTTATTCGTAATACAGTCATTCTGGGTGTTCCATTGAGAACGGGCATTGGGAATGTGAGAGGGGAAAGGAAGCAAGGAGATACAAGGAGTTACTGCAATAACCAGGCTGAACAAACAGGTTACCTGGACATTAACAGTAGCATTGGCAATGGTTAAAAATGGTTGCATTATTGCTATATTTTAAAGTTAGGCCTTCCCTGGTGGCTCCAGGTGGTAAGAGTCTGCCTGCAATGCAGGAGATGTGGATTTGATATAGATTGTGAAGTAGGAGAGAAACAATGAAATAAAAAATAAACCTCAAAATTTTTCATGTAGTTAAATAAAAATATGACATTTTAATTTTTGTGTTTTGGATAGTGGTATGAGGATCAGATTGTGGCTAGTGGAAAATCAGAAATTTCATTTTTGAAATGTTTAGATTATGATACCTACAAGTCATCCAAGGAAAGATATTGAAAAATATTTGTACATACAAGTCTTGAGTGAAGAGGGATATATAGGCTGGAAACATAACTTTGAAAGCCATCAGCTTAAAAATAGCTTGTCAAACAAAAACTAAATAAATAAAACTACATGGTTTTATTAATATAAAAGGTTTGAGTGTCAAAAGAGAAGAGGTATATAGGCTGATAAGTGCAGACAGAGAAGACCCCACTGCAGTGGATGAAAACCAAGAGTGTGGCACAGAAGGGGAGAGAAAGATGATTTATTAAGTCCAATGTTGCTGCTAAGTATGTAAGATGAAGACTGATCATTGAATTTAGCACTATTAAGTTCATTTATTACCTTGAAAACGTGTGTATTTTTTTTGTGTGGGAATCAGTAACAGCATACATTTTCTTGAAGTTTGAAAGAGAATAAGGATAGAGGAATTTGAAACATTAAAACCCAAACAAACATTTTTGGACAACCCAATATGAATGCTTGAGAAAGTTTGATGAACCAAGTGAACAGAGAAAAGAAGTGGTACCCAGAGAAAGAGTTTAGATTATATTTCTGGTCAATGGGAATAATCGCTAAAGAATGAACAACTAATGAAGTAAGGACCAGAAAGAATTTCTCAAACAGATTTTTGCATAGGTGAGAGAAGATGAAATCTAGCCACAAGCTGGGGGTTGGTAATGAGTAGGGAAATAGGCAGTTCCTCCATACTAAGAACAAAGGTAAGAGTAAAGTTTGTAATCATAACTAACCTTAAACCTCGTTTATGTGACTACAATGATCAAGAGGTGGTTAGGTATACTGACGGGACATGTAGATCTTCTCTTCTATTGTCTCTGCCTTCTCAGAGGAGTAGGAATAAATGTAATTGCCTAAGGTAAAGTTACAAATAGTTGTGAAAAGAAGAGAAGTGAAAAGCAAAGGAGAAAAGGAAAGATATAAGCATCTGAATGCAGAGTTCCAAAGAATAGCAAGAACAGATTAGAAAGCCTTCTTCAGCTATCAATGCAAAGAAACAGAGGAAAAGAACAGAATGGGAAAGACTAGAGATCTCTTCAAGAAAATTAGAGATACCAAAGGAACATTTCATTGCAAAGATGGGCTCCATAAAGGACAGAAATGGTATGGACTTAACTGAAGCAGAAGATATTAAGAAGAGGTGACAAGAATATACAGAAGAACTATACAAAAAAGATCTTCATGACCAAGATAATCATGATGGTATGATCACTCACCTAGAGTCAGACATCCTGGAATGTGAAGTCAAGTGGGCCTTAGAAAGCATCACTGCAAACAAGTGGAGGTGATGGAATTCCAGTTGAGCTATTTCAAATCCTGAAAGATGATGCTGTGAAAGTGCTGCACTCAGCAAATTTGAAAGACTCAGCAGTGGCCACAGGACTGGAAAAGGTCAGTTTTCTTTCCAATCTCAAACTACCACACAATTGCACTCATCTCACATGCTAGTAAAGTAATGCTCAAAATTCTCCAAGCCAGGCTTCAGCAATACATGAACTGTGAACTTCTAGATGTTTAAGGTGGTTTTAGAAAAGGCAGAGGAGCCAGAGATAAAATTGCCAACATCTGCTGGATCATGGAAAAAGCAAGAGAGTTCCAGAGAAACATCTACTTCTGCTTTATTGACTATGCCAAAGCCTTTTACTGTGAGGATCACAATATGGTGGAAGATTCTGAAAGAGATAGGAATACCAGACCACCTGACCTGCCTCTTGAGAAATTTGTGTGCAGGTCAGGAAGCAACAGTTATAACTGGACATGGAACAACAGACCGGTTCCAAATAGGAAAAGGAGTACGTCAAGGCTGTATATTGTCACCCTGCTTATTTAACTTCTATGCAGAGTACACCATGAGAAACACTGGGCTGGAAGGAGCACAAGATGGAATCAACATTGCCAGGAGAAATATCAATAACCTCAGATATTCAGATGACACCACCCTTATGGCAGGAAGTGAAGAGGAACTAAAAGCCTCTTGATGAAAGTGAAAGAGGAGAGTGAAAAAGTTGGCTTAAAGCTCAACATTCAGAAAATGAAGATCATGGCATCTGATCCCATCATTTCATGGGAAATAGATGGGGAAACAGCTGAAACAGTGTCAGACTTTATTTTTGGGGGCTCCAAAATCACTGCAGATGGTGATTGCAGCCATGAAATGAAAAGACTCTTACTCCTTGGAAGGAAAGTTATGACCAACCTAGATAGCATATTGAAAAGCAGAGACATTACTTTGCCAACAAGGTCCATCTAGTCCAGGCTATGGTTTTTCCAGTGGTCATGTATGGATGTGAGAGTTGGACTATGAAGAAAGCTGAGCACTGAAGAATTGATGCTTTTGAACTGTGGTGCTGGAGAAGACTCTTGAGAGTCCCTTGGACTGCAAAGAGATCCAACCAGTCTATTCTGAAGGAGATCAGCCCTGGGATTTCTTTGGAAGGAATGATACTAAAGCTGAAACTCCAGTACTTTGGCCACCTCATGAGAAGGGTTGACTCATTGGCAAAGACTCTGATGCTGGGAGGGATTGGGGGCAGGAGGAGAAGGGGATGACAGAGGATGAGATGGCTGGATGGCATCACTGACTCGATGGATGTGAGTCTGAGTGAACTTCGGGAGTTGGTAATGGACAGGGAGGCCTGGCATACTGCGATTCATAGGGTCACAAAGAGTTGGACATGACTGAGCAACTGAACTGACTGAAGGTAAAGTTTGGCTAAAAATCCTAGTGATTTGAAGAAAAGGTAAAATGTGCATTTTTCCTTAAAGAGAATGAGAGCGTAAATGTACTAGTACAGTGAGGCAGGATTGTTGAGCAACAGTAAGAGTAGCTTGAAATTTTGTCTATGAAATGAATGTAAACTAGAGAATACATTTATCTGTTTTTCTCCAGTCATATTTAATTGCATATGTCTAAATAAGCAGTATGTATAGAATTAGATTTAATCAGAATTGTATTTATGTCATGGACTATTGTAAAGAAAGGAATGTTGAAGGCAGCAATAAGTAAAAATGGGTGATTGTAATTATGGAACATGGTTTTTAATGAGTGAAAAGGAAGGACATGAGGGTGACTAGGGCCAATGAAAAGGAGCTTAGGATCAATAGGTTTTTATCTGGGTCTAATTAAACACTTGCTGGAATTGAACAACAAAATTGAGTTAGCTTGAAGGCAATGAAGTGACAGGTAGATGAATCAAAATGCAATAAATTATCACTTTGGAGGGAATATAGTAACATAGATAATGCCAAGATCTGTAAGAATAGGAATGTGAATGTCTGATGCAGGGTGAACAGCTAAATTTTTGGAAGAGAAAAAGTCAGGGATCTGGATGGCCACGAATTTGAACGACCACCTGCATGAACATTGAAATCACCCAGAATAAAACAGGGGTGTTGTTGGAAAGAGTGACAGCAATATACAAGGGACTGAAGTTATCAAGAAGTGAAAAGACGTAACCGTGACAGCTGTGCCAGGAGATTCAGAGCTAAGATGGTACAGAGTTGAGGAAGAATGCTCTGGAAGTGGCAGTGAGGAAGAATCCATTCCACCAGAAACTCTGGAGACAGGAAAGGTGAGGGTAAATTTTCCCTTCTTGTAAGGATGATAGGCTTAAACTGACTTTGGTTAAATAAGAAATGGAAGGAAACCTTCAGACGGGTTGGAGGATGTGGGAGATTCTGCTGATGACTGGCCACCAGTTCAGAGGATCCAGTTGTGAAAGTGTTTCAGGAGATGGATGGGTTTAGAGGATGGAGGCAGAAGAGTTGATGGTAACACAAGGCAATCTGAGGATTAGTTTTGAGGATGAGGGGGTGACCTGGGAATTCTTAGCTTCTGGTGATGAGGATACATTCAGGGATAAGGGGCAAAATGGGATTGTCCTCGTGATCTCCAGGCAGGCACTGATGGAGAGGCTTGAGAGCTGATAGGAGGGCAGCTGAGGCAGTTTCAAATTATACTGTGTTCCAGGGGCCTGACTTCATCTAGTAATGGCGACATGGAGAAGGAGAGCATTGATCTTAAATAGTGCACCAAAAGCTCTGTAGCTCCCTCTTGTCTCTAGCTCTGGAAGATGAAGAAGGTGGAGAAAGGCAGTCTACAGTAAAGCTCAAAGGGCACCAGAATTCCTGCTTGGCTCCTTCCAATGGAGACCAGGTGGCCACAGTAGGGTTACCACATCTTTAGCTCGTGGACCACTCCAAAGTATAGGCAGGGATAAAAGGTGGTATGGGAAATAGCCAAGAAAGATCAGTGCTCCACCCTGATTTTAAGAAAGTGTTCTTCAGAAATATTCAACTGAAAAAAAAAGAAGAAGAAGAAGTTATTCAACTGAGCTTATATATATACTGACTATTTGGGGATGTAAAAAGTCAGTATAATACAATGAGGAGACAGTAATTAAAGGTATTGTGGGAATATGAGAAGTCAGATGCAAGGTGGTCTTTGCTTCAGGGGAAGACATTTATTGCCAAGTTGTGGAGAATGATGTTAGCTTAAGAACTTTCTGACTTCCCTGGTGGTCCAGTGGCTAAGACTCCAAGTTCCCGATGCAGGGGTTCCGGGTTCAATCCCTGATCAGGATTAGATCCCACATGCCACAACTAAGACCTGCACAGCCAAATAAATACATATTTAAGGATAAAAAGAAGTGGCAGTGTTCATATTAATCTTGAAAGATTACAATATGTAGAGAGAACAAAATAGCATTATTTCTTTCCAGCTCTTTCTTATCATGACAGGATACAGAAGACTGTAGGAACTCACTTTGGTGTAGTCTGAATTGTACACCTTTGTGTATATCTAGTACAAGAAGTGAAGTGTGTGAGATGGCAGTGCCTCAGACATTCTCTCTCAAATAATATCTTCCTGTATCTAACCTTGTATTTGAGTGATCATTCCTTACAAACAATAATAGTAAGCACTTCAAATATTATCTACTTTAAATCTTAATGCTATGAGTTATTGTACAGTTTGGAAAAGTAAGGGTCTACCTTAATATAAATGTCATAAGAGGCGAAACTCTTATTTATACCATATTTTGTGTCTGATAGTGTCTCACAACTGGTAAGTTCCTTATAGATATTTGTTAAATGAATAAAGTTTATTCAAATTTATCCAAACTGACAGATAGAAAGTAAAAGAGCATACAACTTCCTATGGATCATTATTGATATTTTTATGATCTATTAAAAAATATCACTATCCTGATAACTTTGTCTATTTCATCTCTTCCTAATTCTCACTTATTCTCTCCACCCTATTTGTAATTGCCCCAAATAGGAAGAAAGAGTTACAAATTTTGTTAATTGAATATAATGTCAATACTTGCTCTGTATTTACTTGTGATAGAGGCTATTGTATGTTAAAAGATTACACTTATGGGTATAGCTCTCAGGGAGATGGTGAAGGACAGGGAAACCTGGTTTGCTGCAGTCCTTGGGGGCACAAAGAATTAGACACACTGTGACTGAAAACATTAGCTCTCAGAGCAACTCTGATAATTTATACAGTTTGCTTTTTATACATGTCATCTTCTAGTTACATCATTTTCTTAATGGTTACTTAGATACTCTTCACAAATTAAAATCTATTTGGGAATATAGAGTGAGAAAAAGTACAAATAAAATTGTATATTTCTTTTTACTTCATTTAAGAGTTATTCTTGTTATATATTCCAACTATCATTTATACTATTCTTTTTATAAAATTTATATCACAGTTATTCTACTTAACATTTCTGAAGGACTAATATTTTCTTCAATCATATATCAAATTCTTATACATATTTATGGATTTTGGGACAGAGTTTTCGTTTTCCTCAATTGGCTAGGTTGTTTATTCTGGTGGGAGTATTAAGGTATTTAAATTATTTTGTCTGCATACTGCACTTAAAATCTGTGTTTTCAAACCCTCAATTATTATTTTCTCAAAATTTCTTAGCTATTCTAGCTGACAAATTCCTGGGCTTTTAATAATTTTTAATAAATCCTTAATGTTTCTCAAGTTTGTTCTTATTAAATTGAGGTGGCCTTATTTTGTGTTTTTATGTGTATATTCCCTGATGGCTCAGCAAGTGAAGAATCTACCTGCAATATAGGAGCTACAGGAGACACAGTTTTGATCCCCGGGTCAGGAAGACCCCTGGGAGAAAGAATGGCAACCCTCTGTAGGATTGCCGGGAATACCATGGACAGAAGAACCTGGAATCCAGGGGGCTACAAAAAGTCAGGTGCAGCTGAGCATATGACGGCATGTTAATTATGATAAAACTCATTTTATTCTAATTCTATATGTTGTTTATAAGAGACATTGACTATACAAGAATGTGGAAACATTTTAAATAAAAGAGTGAAAATATATACTGCAGGAAAATCCTATCCAAGTAGCAAGTACCAGTCTTAACCAGATTAAATGCTGACAAAGTCATTCCTAAAAAACAAAAATCAATTCACTACAAAATGATGAGTTTTTAATTCTCTAGAAGGATACAGCAATTCTAAAATTGTATGTACCAAATAGTCTATCTTCAAAAGCATATACAGCAGAATTTTACAAGACTACAGGGAAGAAAACATAAAAATACCATATAGGAAGAGATTTCCCCAATATTCTGTCAATTATTGAAATAACAAACATTCAATAATTATTGAGTAACACAGTAATAATTTTGCCTTAATTAAAGCTAAAATTAAAACATATATGATTTTTTATTATATAACTGAAACCTTTACAAAAGTTTCTCATAGACTAGGTAACAAAGATTTTCAACAAAATTCAAATATAGATATAATCACACTCATTCTCCAATCAAAAGCATTTGTATTAGAACTTGATAAAACATATATAAAACCATATATATTTGTTAAGAAACACATCTAAATAATAGACCAAGAAATGTAATATAAAAATTTTTAAGTATTAGAATTTACTACTAATTTAAATACTGCCCATTGTAACTTGCAGAGTAAAGCAGTCTTAAAATTACAATGAAGTTAGAAAAATGTAATGATGTAAGCCCAAAGAAATTAGAAGTAAAGATATGTAAAATTTAATAGCAGAAATAGTAAAATAGAAAATAAAGACAAGATCAAGTAGCTCTACAAAAAAAAAAAAATCTGTAAAAACTGGTACAATAGACAAATCTCAAGTAGGACTGATTTGGGAAAAGATGGAAAAGGCATAAATAAAAAATTCATTATGATTTTTAAAGGGACCATATCTATAAATATATCAGCAACTGAAGAGTCAATAAAAGAATATAAATAGCTATATATCAATGATATTAAAACAAAATAACTGGAAAAATTCTTTAAAGCTATAATTTAGCAAGAGTGACTCAGTGAAAAGAATGTGTATATCATTTTATAAAAACTAAATAAAATAAATCTGCATTTTAAATCTTAGCCCAAAGAAACTACCAGACCCATATTCTATCAAATTTTCAAAGAACAAATAACTCTGATCTCATACAAAATTTCTATATTATAGAAGAGTAAAGTTCTTAAAATTAAGATATTAACATTTCCTAATAATGGTTAAAAAATAAAAGAGGATGGAAATTTTAGTCTAATTTCACTCAGAAATATAATTAAAACACTTAGAAATATTAGCAAACTGTGTCTGCTGCTGCTGCTGCTGCTGCTAAGTTGCTTCAGTCGTGTCCGACTGTGTGACCCCATAGACGGCAACCCACCAGGCTCCGCCATCCCTGGGATTCTCCAGCAAGAACATTGGAGTGGGTTGCCATTTCCTCCTCCAATGCATGAAAGTGAAAAGTGAAAGTGAAGTCACTGAGTCGTGTCCAACTCTCAGCGACCCCATGGACTGCAGCCCACCAGGCTCCTCCATCCATGGGATTTTCCAGGCAAGAGTACTGGAGTGGGGTGCCATTGCTTTCTCTGAAACTGTGTCTAGTGTATTTCAAAAGATAAATGCATCAGAATCAATTTTGGTTTATCCTATCACTGAAATGGTAGTTTGATATCACACTGAATTTATTGTATTAGCATGTCGTCTCAATAAATGCAAAAAAGTTTGATAAAATTCAGTGGTCACTCACTATAAAATATTTTGGCTAATTGAGGGTAGAAGAAAAAAGTTTTAAACTTCATAAAAATATCTAATAAAAACTTAGAACAATTATTCTTAATAGTTTTCTTTATTGTTCTCTTCAATATCAGGAAGAAGGCAGGAACGTCTATTGGCAACATTTCTGTTCACTGTTTTGGAGATCTTAGTAAGTAAGTCCTTAAAAGAAATGAAAACTATGAGGGTTGGAAATGAGAGAGAGACACTGTCAGTATTTGTAGATGATGTGATGTTTAACTAGAAAGCTAAGGTAGCAACAAAAAATTATTAAAACCAATGAAAAACTTCAGTAAGCTGCTGGATATAAGAAAAATATATAAGATATATTTCATTTTTCCTACATAATTAATACAAATACTATGTTAAAGCAGAGAACATCCTATCTAATATATGCAAAATATAGGAAATAAACATATTCTAAATAACAGCTCTTTAACTTTTCCCTCCTGAAGGATGAGAATGCAGTTTTCTTTGGCCCTTTCACTGTTTAATTTGATTTTATTAAAATCTTTTCCTCATCTCTGAAGCTTAAAGCCTGGTTAATTTTAAGACCAGTTCAGTTATCTGACTGAGATAAGCGGAGAGAAAACTGGAAATGTGAGCTGTACCAGTAGGATCTCCAGAATTTTGGTGTCCATCTGCCTCTCCCAACCATCTCTATGACTGTTACCTCGGCTCCAGGGCCATTATATATGAGTCTATTAGTCCAAGGCTTCCTTGATAGCTCAGTTGGTAAAGAATCCACCTGCAATGTCAGAGACATGGGTTTGATCCCTGGGTTGGGAAGATCCCCTGGAGAACGGAAATGCTACCCACTCTAGGATTCTGGCCTGGAGAATTCCATAGACTGTACAGTTCATGGGGTTGCAGAGTCAGAGATGACTGAGTTTCCCTTTCACTTTCCACTCTAGAAGTGAGGTGTAAACCTATCTGACTTCCCTTCTTCCAGTCTTGGCAAACCTGAGCCTACCACTTGACTTGCTGATTGTATTTTCAGTCTCTCTGGTCCTGTAGAGTTTTCCAACGTTAGATTCCATTATTGTATTTAACTATATTTTCAAGCTCAGGCAAAGTGTATGAAAATTCTACATTCAGATTGGGAGCAAGCCAATGACAGCACCAATCTGTCACTATGAAGATTTATTTCTTGGGCTTTTAATACTCTTTCTGTCCACTTTGCTTCATGAACAAATGTATCCATGGGGCAAAATCTGTTGGCATGATATTCTATATGTCCCTTTGCTGTCCTTACATTCCCATTTTTACTATTTCAACACTACTGTAAAGTGTTTGTCAGTGTGCTTCTTTTAAAATTCATGTCAAAGAAAAAACTCTATCTGCATGTGGCAAATGCCCAGATCCTTACTCTTGTGAAACATTTTCCCTAATTAAAAACATTCATAAAAATTAACTCTAAAGAGTTAGAGGCAAGGTTACTTGAGATTATATCCTATAAAAATATGAAGAAAAATTGTTGGCTTCATGGTATAATGCTCTCTGCTGAGCAGGAGGCTAAATGTGGCTTTGCTCAAAGCTTGAGTTATATACTTAATTTTGCACATTAAAATTTAATGATATTTTAAATGTAATAAGCCTTTCCCAAACAGAATTTCTTTCTTTTCCAATAGCCTAATTTCATAGTATTGTAGGAATAATATTTTGGAGCATAGTTGAAAGTTTTTTTCCCTAGTATAATATTAATATTTTTCATTGATTTTAAAAAAGCCTTTTCTTTAATAGCACTGCAATTTTTTCCACTTCTGACAAAACTCTGAAACAAAATGGTTTAAAGCAGAATATTATGCCTCTTTTGGCTAGGAAAAATATTTAAATTATACAAGTAAACTACTTTTCATTGACTCATTAAATTTATCATCATATGTATGTACAGACCTATTTTCATTCATCAAAATTTATGGGTTTTGTAAATTAAGATAGCCTTGTATTACTGAAAGCTTATTTGAAAAAAGTTCCTCTAGAAAATTTCAGGGACAACTATCAATAGATAAGGAAATGTATTTTAATAGGGGTGGGAGGAAAGCTTGTTTCACAATAGCAAACTTATTTCCAAATGTTTCTAGCAAGACTTTCATGGGCTCTTAATTTTACATTCCTTTCTCCTGTGCACTTTTTATTTCCCGCTCAACAAATGAGGTAGTGAAAAAGGTTACAGAGCAGCAGGGAGACCTATTGTTGCACTAGGTATCTAGGCAACGAACACCCATCTAGTGTTTCACACAATGTGCTACTAAAATCTTGAATTTGTGGGCAGTGCTTTACACTTCACAAGGTGGGTTCACATAGGCATGATCTCACTTGACCCCTGCCTTGTGAGGAATGAAGGAAAAATAGTACCTTGTTTCTATTTAGTAGTTAATAACGTAAATATGGAGTAGATTGAGGTTGTTTCAGATATCATAATGAAGATAAGATTTGTCCCAGGAATCCTGATTCCATATTTGTTCCTCCTCTCCCTCACTGCACACAGTCAACTTTTAAATAGTTGTTGGCTGATTGATTGAATAAAAACACACTACTTTCTCACAGCTTAAAATCATACACATTTTAATGGCCACTGAAAAAATATTACTCACTAGAAGATTATAATCTAAAGATTTTGGAAGCCTTTGCATTTCCAATGAAAGTATTATTTACTTCAATAATAAAGAAAAATGTTCAGCAACTAAAAGAAAAAAAATCTACAAAATGAGATAAGGTAGAACTCTGGATGAATATTAAGGTCACAAGGTTTCTTAACTGAGGAACCATGTTTAAACTATTTTGAACAAAGTGCTTATCCCATCCAAGTTTAAGTATTATAAGATTAAATCTTGGGTGTGGTGTGCATTCATATTTCGCATGGTCAAATTTGTACTATTGAGACTGGCTTGACCAATATCCAGAGTGAAAATATTAATCTGATTTAAGTGAGATAACAAAGTGTTCATGCGAATAAAGACAGAGAGAGAAGAAATGCTGGGGTATGAAAAAGGAGTCTGGAGAATTGCTAGGAACTGGAGGAGAGAATCATATTTATAGAAAAGTGTCTGTTTCTAGTTTAAGAATAAAGATTTAATTAATGTAAGGACAAACTGGAAGAAAGAAACTGGGGATAATGCTTGATTATGTGTAGTAAGTTTTGGCCCTTGAAACAGGGCTGTTGTAACGGAATGAAAACATCCCTCAATGCTCAGGGCAGAATAGACAGCACTTTATCTGGCATTCCCCCAATATCCTAGATGGCATTCTCTTTCCATGGAAAAGGTTATCTTGACTCCACCTGCACACAACTTTTAAATATTTTTTTTTAATTTTTCTTAAATCAGCAGTTCTCTTGAAATGGAAAGCACGTATTAGGTGGGAAGGATAATCTTGACCATTGGAGTGAGCACTGGAGCCGACTGTGGTACTGGTGAAACGAGGTGAGGCGAGGTGAAGTCGCTCAGTCGTGTCCGACTCTTTGCGACGCCATGGACTGTAACCTACTAGGCTTCTCTGTCCATGGGATTCTCCAGGCAAGAATACTGGAGTGGATTGCCATTTCCTTCTCCAAAATAGACTGTTCCTAATACTGCATTCTTTTTCCTTGTAACAGATTTTAGCAAGAGTTGAGAAATGGGGTGTGTGAGGAAAGCAGGCTTCTCTGATGAGCAGAATAGACAAATGCCACTAGGTTGATAGTGTCCATTACTGAAAATATATTAGGTGGTGGTCTTACACTTTTATCAAGGGAGAAGATATAATATCTTTTATTTGTGTATTCGCTCTGGTTACCAACACCAATATAACTTTTCCATAACTTTTTCAGGATTAGTTGTGTCTTCATGAGCAAATGACCCATAAGCTTTCCAGTATTATCTAGATGATGGGGCTTCAAGTTGTGAAAAAAAGTGACTATTATAACCAAAGACAGAGGCAGCAAGAGTCATCATTTCAAAATTTTTTTCTCTTTTCAGTCTAGTCTATAATAAATGACATTTTTGCTCTATGTGACACATAGGTCATGTACAAAGCTTGCATACTAAGCTTTTCATTTTGGTGATATCTTGAGATTCTAAGCAAATACATTTTGTAATAAATCTATACATTCAAATAACTAAACCCATTGTTAAAATTTGCAAAAGTATTTTACAATGAAGTTGAATTTGATAATTTATGAAACAGACACATAAATTTATAGGCAAAACCCATTGACTATGATTGATATGTGTTCCTTCGCACTCTTGCCATTAGTTTAAACTTAAAATGCAAAATGATACCAGTTCTAAAATAATTAGTCCAATATGCATTTAGAAATTCCTTCAAGTTTCTTTACCACCTGAAGCTGAAATTCTGATATTCTAAAATAGGAAAAACCTATGTTCTGATTAATATTATGTTATCAAGGAATTCATGATGAGGCAGTAGAAAATTCATAGAAATGATAAAAATGTTCACTTCATTTTTCTTTTTTAAATCTTGGGTGTAGCTATTGGTAATAAAATAAGGTAGTCTAAGCTTTACATACATTTATATGAATTTATAGACTAGCAGTACATCAACAACAATGCATATAGTAGGTAGAACATAATCTTGAGAGATTATTCTTGCAATTGGTTCAGATAATCAAGCAATCTGAGGTTCAAATTCATGGAGTATTTTTGCCATAGTTTGGTTCTCTGAAAGCAGATGCTGAAATACCAATTGGGGTGAAATATGTTTATTAAGGATTAATACATGTGAGAGGAAGGAGAAACCTGACTGGGCAGAGGAAAAAATTAATTGGTTCATGTTCAACAAAGTCTTCATTAACCCAAAGGGAGACTGTGAAGACAAAATTGCCCTTTAGAGAATCCTACAATGAGACAAAGTGGCTAGACCTTTATAAACTTTTCTCATTTCTCTCATCAGATGTGAAGAATTATTCTGAAATTATTTGTTTCTAAATATTGTGCTTATGTTTGAAAAAGAGTATTTTTAAGAAATACTAAAATATTTATGAATATAATAGCATGTTGTGTGACATTAAAATAAAGTTGAGAAATCTAGAGAAAGATCAACTGCAAGTGTTTTCCAATGACCAAAGAGGAGACTATTTGAGCATGCCACTCTACCCCCAAAAGACCACAGAGTATCAAAATACCTACCTATATATTTTTATAACATTTTAAAAAATATTGAGAGGTTTCCTGGTTGCACTAAATAAATTTAATTAAAAAAAAAAAAAGAAAATAAATAAAGGAAACAACCTAGCACTTTTTCTGCCTCGCTTGTACAGATATATCTCAGAGTAAGCAAACATGTGAGAAAAAAAATAAGGTATTTTCAGGTAATTTCTTAAGGAGGAATGGTCAGATAGGAAAAAAAATTATCATTTAGCAATACAGTAAAATAGTGGATTTAGGAAATGCTCACCAAGGAATGCTCAAACATTAGGAGAAACATTGATGGAGAAGCTAATTGATGAAACAACTGAACCAGCTACTCAATCTTACCCAGATGGACAAATATATTCTTCCTGGCAAAATGCATTAAGACATACATGGCACCTCCTTTGGAGTAGCCCCAACAATAATAAATCCTGTATCTGATTAAGTCTCTAACTCTAATTGTGTTTATAGGAAATATGGGAGATAGAGAAGCCATATAGATAACAACCAAATCCTAAAGCAAGAAGGTGGAAAATATTGACAGTTTTTTTTTCGATAAGTAATTGATATGAAAAAATGGAAAGAACTGTTATAAATTTAAAAGACTTTTAAAACATATAAACCAGATACAATTGTGCAAATCTTATTTGGATCCTGACTTGAACAAATCAACTATGTAGATATTTTATCATGGAGTAAGTATTAGATGGTATTAACAAAATACTGTGAAGTTAGAAATATGATAATGCAGTGTGACCTTGTTAAAAGTCTTGCTTATTATAAATGTACACCGAGTTATTCTAGCTTTATTGCAATATTATACACTAAGTTATTTAGGTGCAAAGATATAAATTGTTGGTGAGGAGGGGAATAAATAAAATGACATTGGCAAAAGTTGAGATTTGTTGGAATTGAGTTAAAGATGACAAGCACATGAGAATTATTGTAACATTCACTTTTCTACATGGTGGAGAATTTATTTAACTGTTCAACTATTAAACTCTTTGTATTAACATATAGCAGATATTTTTTATTAAAATAATACACCAAAAAATGACATATAGCAGACATTTTTATGAAAATAATACACCAAAAAATGTCATAAATGACAGAAACTAGGTTGAATGACAAATCTGGTTCAAAGGATTCTTGGCAGTCATCAGTTCAGTTCAGTTCAGTCGCTCAGTCGTGTCCAACTCTTTGCGACCCCATGAATCGCAGCACACAAGGCCTCCCTGTCCATCACCAACTCCCGGAGTTCACTCAGACTCACGTCCATCAAGTCAGTGATGCCATCCAGCCATCTCATCCTCTGTCATTCCCTTCTTCTCCTGACCCCAATCCCTCCCAGCATCAGAGTCTTTTCCAATGAGTCAACTCTTTGCATGAGGTGGCCAAAGTACTGGAGTTTCAGCTTCAGCATCATTTCTTCCAAAGAAATCCCAGGGTTGATGTCCTTCAGAATGGACTGGTTGGATCTCCTTGCAGTCCAAGGGACTCTCAAGAGTCTTCTCCAACACCACACTTCAAAAGCATCAATTCTTCAGCGCTCAGCCTTCTTCACAGTCCAACTCTCACATCCATACCTGACCACAGGAAAAACCATAGCCTTGACTAGATGGATCTTGGCAAAGTAATGTCTCTGCTTTTTAATATGCTATCTAGGTTGGTCATAACTTTCCTTCCAAGGAGTAAGCGTCTTTTAATTTTATGGCTGCAGTCACCATCTGCAGTGATATTGGAGCCCCCCAAAATAAAGTCTGACACTGTTTCCATTGTTTCCCCATCTGTTTCCCATGAAGTGATGGGACCTGACGCCATGATCTTCGTTTTCTGAATGTTGAGCTTTAAGCCAACTTTTCACTCTCCACTTTCACTTTCATCAAGAGGCTCTTTAGTTCCTCTTCACTTTCTGCCATAAGGATGGTGTCATCTGAATATCTGAGGTTACTGATATTTCTTCCAGCAATCTTGATTTCAGCTTGTGTTTCTTCCAGTCCAGTGTTTCTCATCAGTGTAAACTAAATCCCACAAAATAAAATTTAACATTAATAAATGCATTGCAAATTTTCAGAATGAAGGTAAGTAACTTAATTACAATTTGTGAAAACGAGCCAGCCCACATTATTTGAAATGGATTACATCATGTCTCAGATTGAAGATTTTTTAAGTCAATGTGAAGAAATAATTTTTATTTTGTTCTTATGTTGTAACGAGATTGCTTAGTTCTGCAATTTTAGTTGGTATAATTAAAAAGCTTGAAAATTCTTATATTTGCTTTCTTATCACTTAAATAGCATATATTGGGCAAAATTTACATACTGTCTTGATGTCTAACATCATCATGGCTCATTAGTGTACTTACTGAATATGTGAGGATCCCTTTGGATACTGAGTTGGGTAGAAGAATTTGCTTTACTGTAGCTAGTTCTGTTACTCTTACTGCTGCCTTGGCTCATATCTAAGTTCTCATTGCTTAGTAGTTCAGCTCCTCGGGTTCAGGTCATACTCCCTCCCCAAATGCCCAAATATTTGATAATGGAGTAATCCAGCTCTACTTTTCCAATTCAAAATTTAGTTTGAGTATAATTCTCTTTCACACAAGTAAGTAAACTAGGTTCTTTGGGAAGGTTCTATTTTTTTCAGCCTCCCTTTTTCCCTGAAAAATTTTTATCCAGCTAGCTGGAGTTGAGAAAAGCGAACACCTCACTTGAACACGAAAAACCAAGGGATTGTGACTAAATATGGGTGGCTCAGTGATAAAGAATCCACCAGCAATGCAGGAGACTAGATTCAATCCCTACCCTGAGAAGATTCCCTGGAGAAGGTAATGGCTACCCACTCCAGTAGTTTTGCCTGGAGAATCCCTTGGACAGAAGAGCCTAGTGGGCTACAGTCCATGGGGTCACAGAGTCGGAGACGACTTAGCAACTGAACAATGACATTATTGAACGTAGTAATTATTTACACTGTAATCCATTCCGCCACCCGCCCCCCCCTCCCTGCCATTGGATTTAAGTCTCTGGAAGTTCAGTCCTTGGCTTAGAAAATCCAAGGGTTGAGAGCAATATTTGATACTTGCCAGTCAAGATTTCCCAACTTGAGTCATTAGTATAAAATTCTTCACAATTTTTTGCTAAATAGATGCAATTACATATAAAATATACTTTATTAAATTAAATACATTTGTAACAAATTTAAGTAGAGAAATGATTATCAACACCATGATTTTGACCTTGTTTTTTTTTTTTTTTCTTGCACTAACAAAGTGTTTTGAGATATTTACAAAGAGAAAAAAATTCAACTGTGTGCTACCTAAAATTATCTTGTTACTGCAGCTGGGAAAACTTTAGTAGATTCATGTGATACCTCAATTTTTGCCACTACCACATTAAATATAAATATTTTGCTCTCGTTCTCAATAACCTTAGCCTGCTATTTAGATTACATTAGGACTCAGTAAGTGCTTATTAAATATGTTTATTGAATGAAGAAATGTACATAACTGAGGATATCATAATTTGAAAATCCATGTTATTACCAACTTTGATAAACTTTCAGTTTGAGGAGTGGCATTATTGAAATAATTGCCTTCTACATCCTTCTTCACCAAATTCCTGGATTACTCTATTGGCAAACATTCCCTTGTTTGTTTGTTCCTTTGAAAAATAACACAGATTTAGATGGTAAAATTAACATCTTTATTGCATTTAATTCCTCTACCCCAAAACACTTGACATAGTAAACATTTTTGTATGTGTTAGTAGAGAGAATGTAACAGTCGCAGAAAACAGATAATTTCCTCACTACTGAAAGTATTCAGTAGACTTTATGATCCCACAAGTATATTTTTTCCTGTAAAAGTTATGTTTTTAAATTTTGGTTTTCTCTAACAGCAAATTTTGACCCTTTGATTTAAGAGATTTATAGTTTTTGCCATTAAATAATGTTGAAATGCTCATAAAAAGGAGATTTTTATGACTACCAATTCATATTCATAATAATTATAGATAGCTATGGATTTGAAAACTACCACCCTAAATATTAGGAAATATGGCCCAAGTGAAGGAAGAACAGGACATGTAAATTCATTTAAAATTGTTGGTGCTTTGAAGATCTGGGAATAGAATATTTGTGTATTTATGTCCAAGAGGAAATTGAAAAATCAGACATTTTATAGAAGCTGAGACATTTAGAAGCTGACAGCTTTTAAATCCTATTTTATATAAGAAAAAAATCTCACTCTTATTAATAGAATATTTGATAAGTACTCATTTTCTTGTAGTATTAAGTCTGTGATTGATGGCTGGGGAAGGGTGACTGAAATTCAGGAGGTGAGATTAAGGTAGATGCTGCAAACTTGAGCAAAATTATATCTAAGGAGTATGTAATATAATTTGAGATATTTTAAAGTAAATCCTTTAATAGGTACAGTGATTTCATATAGAAAATTTTTCTATCAGTATTTCATTTAATCTTCATTGGAAGAACTTGCTTACAATATTGAACAAAATATAAATAGTAAGTTTTATCAATTGAGTATTTTAATTAGATTATAAATTCAATTTAAATGTCTTAGTAGTAAAGAGCTAATTTTTAAATTCTGCCAACAGGTTTATTAATTCTGCATGTGTTTATTTAGCAGCTAATTTACAGATGATGCTCTGCCAGATGATATAGAAAATAAGATGAATAAGACAGCTAGACAGTGTGTATACATGTTGACCACAGTGACTGTCACAGTGCATTGTGATTGCTTTTTTGCGTGTTTATCTGACCACCTTTGCTTCTTCCATTATGTGTGTGCATATTTGTGTGTGATTATAATGTAAGAAAGTATTCTACCTTGGCAGTAATAAAAATTATGTTTGAAAAATATTGAACTTAACTGAGCTGCCTCAGAACAGAGAACTGTGGGCTGTGAGAAGAGAAACTTTCCTCTGTTTCTCCCACAACCCACAATAAAGCTGGAGCTTTGTAGACCCTCAGTGTTTTCTGAATCATAGGCAAGTGGGAAAAGGGCACACTGCTTTTGGAATAATGATAAACTTCCTTTAACCATCAAATCTGAAGACAAATGATGCCATAAAAATAAATTCAGATTATTCTTGTTATAAATACCACCTAGGTAATTTTAAGGCTTCTTTATAGGAGAAAGAAATGTCAGGGAGAAAATTGTTGTTCAGTCACTCAGTCATGTCTAATTCTTTGCAACCTTATGGACTGCAGCACGCTGGGCTTCCCTTTCCTTTGCTATCTCCCAGAGTTTGCTCTAAGTCATGTTTATTGAGTTGATAATGTCATCCAACCATCTCATCCTCTGTGGTCCCCTTCTCCTCCTGCCCTCGATCATTCTCAGCATCAGGGTCTTTTCCAGTGAGTCAGTTCTTCACATCAGGTGGCCAAAGTATTGGAGTTTCAGCTTCAGCATCAGTCCTTCCAGTGAATATTCAGGACTGATTTCCTTTAGGATTGATTGGTTTGATCTCCTTGCTGTCCAAGGGACTCTCAAGTCTTCTCCAACATCACAGTTGGAAAGCATCAGTTCTTCGGTGCTCAGCCCTCTTTATGGTTCAACTCTGACATCTATACATGACTACTGGAAAAACCATAGCTTTGACTAGACAGACATATGTTGACAAAATGATGCCTCTTCTTTTGAATATGCTGTCTAGGTTGATCATAGCTTTTCTTCCAAGGAGCAAGTGTCTTTTAATTTCATGGCTGCAGTCACCTTCCACAGTGATTTTGGAGCACTAGAAAATAAATTCTGCAGTGTTTCCATTGTTTCCTCATTTATTTGCCATGAAGTGACTGGATGCCATAATCATTATTTTTTGAATGTTGAATTTTAAGCCAGCTTTTTCACTCTCCTCTTTCATCTTCATCAAGAGGCTCCTTCCTCTTCACTTTCTGCCATTAGGGTGGTGTTATCTGCATATCTGAGGTTATTGATATGATGGAGAATTTTTTTTTGAATGGATTGAAATTTATTGAGGAAGTGGGCAACAGTTGGACCTTGGGATGAAGTTTAAGTGAGATTAGAACCCTGGCATACAGGTGAACCAGGATGTGCAGCTCCTGGGCTCAGTGACCAGATGATGAGATTTTTAAAAATTGAGAAAAAGTGGAAAAGGTGTGAATGAATTTTGTAGTGGGGTTGCAGATAGTAGTGATCCTTCAGATGAATCTCCATGAAGTTATTGGCTTTGAATAGCAAACACAGAGCCTATTGAGAAAAATTTAAGATGTGTCAGGTTAGGTTCAATGAGGATGTTCTAGAAAAATGTGCAGCAAAGGCAGGTCTCAGGAAGCTAGGGTAAAGAATGGAGGATGTTATGTCTAGACATTGAGGGAGTTATTACTTTTTTGAAAAATAGAATTAAGGTCAGAAGTGTACATTGTGACAGTGTGTAGACTGAACAGAAGAGAGAAGAGAATTAAGATTGGAGTGGTAGGGAACTGTTGCAATAGTAGAAATTATAACCTTTGCTATGTGACAGGCAGAGTACTAAGCACTTTATGTGTATTACTCTCATTTGATCTCACAATAATCTTATGAGATAGATAATAATTTTAGCCTTCATATTATAGTTGAGAAATCTGAAGCACAGAGGGCCTATGGGATGCACGAAGCTGAGAAGCCAATCACTCCTGTTGATACAGAGTCCTAGAAGATGAGAGAATACAGTTAGGAAGTAGTGTCTCTTTGAGTATTAAGACTGAGCTCTTAATTACAAGCCACGTTACCTCCATGGAGAGCATTCTACCTCCAGAGTTATATTCATTATGCATTTTAGAACTAAATAGCTCTGTGAATCAAGTTTTTCACAGTTTAACTTATTTTTTAATCTCTAATTAGGCCCTTATAGCATAAACCCATTAGGCATATGTTTGAGACCAATTTGGCAGATTTCATGATAGTGTAGCAAGCCTGGGCTCTTATTATCCCTTCCATGTATGTCCTTTAGAGCCTTAGATACAGCCTCTGGCTGACTTTGGATATTGATTCCATTATGCTGCCAACATCCTTCAACTGATGTAGAGGATCCAGGCTGATCTATTAATATACCCAAGTCTTCTGCAGCACAGGCTTGAAGTTAATTTCTAAAGAATGTGCTTGCAGGCAGCTGTATTCTAGACCTTTCAAACATATGATCACCCTCAACTTATTGTCCAAAAATACAGCACCAGTCTTATTCAAGAACCCTCCAGAATTTTATCTTATAAACTCCTCTAGCTACATCTACTGTTATTTAATATCATTTTTTCATTCTATCATCTGACCTAACCACCCTCTATTCTTTAAAATGCTTGAATACTATGTATCCCTTTTACTATATTAATTGTATATCTGAATCCCACTTATTCCTTCAAAATCATGATCACATCCCACCTCTGTTGGTGACCAACTACCTAGGCTCTGGTGTTACCTCTCTATACTCACAGCACTGATTAGAAGTAGCATTTATCAGTAATTTCATCTTTGATTCCCTTATATCTGTTTTAGTTCAGTAGATTATAGGCAACTAGAACAGAGTCTTGCCTTTAACATGTGTTTGTATTTTTGAGTACAACACAGTAGACCTCAAATGATGTTTTTATTTTGTTGACATCTTTAAAAGTCATTGATTTAAAATGTTTCATTATTATCACATAGCTGCATAAATTGTATACATATTGTTGAAATCCTAGACTCAAAGACAAGATAGATAAGAGTTTCACAAGTTATTTGGAAATTACATGTCTTACCTAAGATGGAAAACTGTACTTTATAGGGCAGTACTTTATATTCTAACATAGGAGTACATATTCAGTGTTACAAGATGTTTATTTTTCAAAACAATCCAGAAATCCACAATTTTATGATAAATTTTTTTCAATGAATATTTGATGTAATAAATTTTAAATATCATGCAAGGCAAAATAAATGCATCTTTTGGTCCACCTATTGGCCCACACGTTTGTGCCTTCTAATGTATGTGTATCTGAAATTTCAATATTGTATTTAGAACACTGTACTCACAAGCATGGTCATTATAATTTAATGCATTAATATACACTATTTATTCCTATAAACTAGAATGTAATCTAAAATAAAGCAGCAGTATTTAAAAAATTCCATCCCATGCATATATTTCAACAAGATTTGAGGAATAATTTCCTAGTGCATTGAAACTCAGCAGTGATGGGAAATGCAACCGTCAATTCTAGCATGAATTACTATCCCATTTATAGAAGAAATATTAATACAGATATTTGTCAGGCCCTAATAGCAGTTGCCAGATTCTGTATCTACAACAATCAAACATCTTTTTTGTGAAAACCTAAGAAAGTATATTTATTTTTCTCTTTTATTTTTTTCTGAGTTTAGATTTCAGTTCAATTCAACTAATATATATTGAATGTCACCTTTGAGTGAGACCTCATAGCAGGTGCTGTAGAGAACACAAAAATGAGTGAAACGATTTGCTTTCTGTGCACCTTTGTTCTCATCTTTTGGACTATCTAAATTCTGCCTACTTCCTCAAAACCCAGATCTAATCCAGTATCTCTTGGGTCTAGTTAAGGGGCAAGACCAATACTCAAATAAGTATGCAAAGACACTATGGCAAGTTCTTTAAAGGAGATAACAAAAGTTATCTGTGTCTCTAAACATTTTAGTATATGAAAATAAGATAATGTGCTAGAAAGTAACTAGCATAAACTGAAAGCAACATTATTTAGCTTGGTCATACAAACTCTCTTTGGGGAGAAGGTATTTGGGCAGAATTCTAGTAATAAGGGGTCTACCATATCTGTTATCAGGAAACCAGGTATAGGATACAAACTTCACATGTTCTATGAACAGAAAGAAGACAAGTGGGACAAGAATCAGGGTCAGCAAGAAGGAGACTGGTAGGAAATAAAGGTAAATCAGATGTGGTCTTGTTAATGAGCAGAAAGACTTTGGAAGTCCTTTGAAGTGTAATGGGAAGCCATTGATGGGTTTTAGGCAAGAAACCAATATGGTATAATTTGCATATTTAAAAGTCTCCTTGGCTTAAGTGGGCTGAATAGATGGCATTCATTTATTGAGACAGAAAATGTTGGTGGGAGTAAGTTACAGAGTGTATTAACTTTTCTGTGATAACAAACCCCAAAATGTCTGTGGTTTACCAAGCCATTTCTCAGCCACTTTGTCAGTTGCTGCTATTCTGCTGTATGGATCTGCTCTTGGTGCCTTTTTATCATTTGGCCAAGTTGAAGGAGCAAATTATTTGGGACATGTTAGTCTCAGAACAGAGAACAAGAAGTGGAGCCTAGTTTTGAAATTGCCCTTAAAGTTTCTGCCCAGATGTGGTATAAATATATTCACTTCCATTGGTCGAACCAAGTCACATGGCCAAGCATGACCATCGGCTCACTATTTTTTTCTCTAGGGAGGCAGGTGCTGCAGGTCAAACAGCAAAACATGTGTTTATATAACAAGAGGAGGGAATAAATAGTTGGATATACATGGTAGTAACATAATCCTTCACAACAGGTAAAGGGGATAGGTTTAAGTGGGAAAATAAAAAGGTGTTCATGGAAATACAGATCAGTACAAATGTCCATGTAACAGGAGGAAGAGTTACCTGGGATCTAACCTTGCTAACAAACTTGTGACCTTGAGCAAGTCATTTAACCTACTTGCTCACTTTAACCTTGCTCACTAACAAACTTGAGAACTTGAACAATTCATTTAACCTACCTGGGCCTTATTTTCTTCATATGTAAAATAATAAAGTTATATTAGATTTAGGGAAGAATAACTTGACTTTTGAGAGGCTCATTTCCCCTAATATTGTGGTATACAGATAGTTATCTCTTTATGATACTATCTGACTATTTACATGTTCTGTGAAAAGGATGTTCAGGTAATCAAAACACTGGAACCTGAAGAAGGGTATAAATAACCAGGGGAAAATGACTTTTAATATTTACAGTCAACTTTTAAAATATTACTTACATACATGATAGGATCCTCAGGGTTAATGAATCTTTTTTTCATTTCCATCTTTTTTTTTTACAATTAAAGCATGTTGATATAACAAGAAAACCAATACAAAGGAACAATTAATAGTTTCTTAACAACCCAGTAAATAATTGATATTTACTCTCTGACATGAATCTTTATGGGCTTCCCTGGTGGTTCAGACAGTAAAGAATCTGCCTGCAATGCAGGAGTCCCAGGTTCAGGTGGATTCTTTACTGTCTGAACCACCGGGGAAGCCCAGAAAGATTCATATCAGAGAGTAAATATCAATTATTTACTAAATAGACATTTCTCCAAAGAAGACATATAGATGGCTAACAAACACATGAAAAGATGTTCAACATCACTCATTATCAGAGAAATGCAAATCAAAATCACAATGAGGTACCATTTCACACCAGTCAGAATGGCTGTGATCTAAAAGTCTACAAGCAATAAATGCTGGAGAGGGTGTGGAGAAAAGGGAACCCTCTTACACTGTTGGTGGGAATGCAAACTAGTACAGCTACTATGGAGAACAGTGTGGAGATTCCTTAAAAAGCTGGAAATAGAACTGCCTTATGACCCAGCAATCCCCTGCTGGGCATACACACCGAGGAAGCCAGAACTGAAAGAGACACATGTACCCCAATGTTCACTGCAGCACTGTTTACACTAGCCAGGACATGGAATCACCTAGATGTCCATCAGCAGATGAATGGATAAGAAAGCAGTGGTACATATACACAATGGAGTATTACTCAGCCATTAAAAAGAATACATTTGAATCAGTTCTAATGAGGTGGATGAAACTGGGTTCGATTATACAGAGTGAAGTAAGCCAGAAAGAAAAACACCAATGCAGTACACTAACACATATATATGGAATTTAGACACATATATATGTCTCAATAACGCTGTATGCGAGACAGCAAAAGAGACACAGATGTATAGAACAGTCTTTTGGACTATTCATTCAGAGTCTTTTGGACTCTGTGGGAGAGGGAGACAGCAGGATGATTTGGGAGAATGGCATTGAAACATTTATAATATCATATATGAAGTGAATTGCCAGTCCAGGCTTGATGCATGATACTGGATGCTTGGGGCTGGTGCACTGAGATGACCCAGAGGGATGGTATGGGGAGGGAGGAAGGAGGGGGGGTTCAGGATGGGGAACACATGTATACCTGTGGCAGATTCATGTTGCTGTATGGCAAAACCAATACAATATTGTAAAGTAATTAACCTCCAATTAAAATAAATAAATTTATATTTAAAAAGTAAATTGTGCTTACTTCTTACAAAACAGATAATGCAAATAAATTTAAACCAAACATTTTCCACAACTTTTTTTCCTACTGTGTAACATATTGTGAAGATCCTTTTAGAATAGAATATATTATATACTAATTTATCTTCACTAGCTTTATAATTATTCATGGTGTGAATGCACTGTAATGCATTTGACTATTCACCTATTTAAGCACATTAAGATTTTCTTCATAAAATTTTTATTATAAAAACATTAATATAAATATCTCTGCATATAGTTCTTTACATGTTACTGCCTCTATGTTTTTATGATAGATCCTCCCAAGGATTGCTGTGCCGATGGTGTTTGCACTCTCACTTTTGTTGCAGTAGTGAATGTCTTGATTCATTGCACAGGTCTCCCCTCTAGGACTATGGCATTCATTTCCCAGCAACTGGGAATATTGGTGGCTAACTTCTCTCAGCTAAGTGCCTCTCTGGATGCAGAGAATTGAATAACCCCATAATTATTGGACTACAACCCCAAAGTTATTTGGTTTTGACAGGTCATGCCCCTATCAAGAGTGCATTTCACATCTGATGATTGGTTGATGCAGAGATATAAATGTCTAGTCTTCTTGCTCCAAACTGGAATAAGTTTAAAGGACAATCCCATCTCCCGAATTTGGCTTCCTTCATTCCCTCCCAGGTACCTATACTGAGAGTATTCTTCAATAGAGTGCTGCGTGTTAATCCCACTAATCTGTATCTCTGCTCCCTACGGAACCCAGCCTGTGACTGTTGCAGACTGGTCTGAACACTGACAATTTATGTCTTTCTGACAATCAGAAAGTCAAGACTATAACATTGCTCTGTAGACTTATTAACAAAGTACAGTTACCACAGGATGGCATATCCTGTCACTCAGACTTCCTCAGCAGCAATTTGTCTACTGGTTTTACTGAAGGCAATGGCACCCCACTCCAGTACTCTTGCCTGGAAAATTCCATGGATGGAGGAGCCTGGTAGGCAGCAGTCCATGGGGTCAAGAAGAGTCGGACACAACTGAACGACTTCCCTTTCACTTTTCACTTTTCATGCATTGGAGAAGGAAATGGCAACTCACTCCAGTGTTCTTGCCTGGAGAATCCCAGGGATGGGGGAATCTGGTGGGCTTCCATCTTTGGGGTTGCACAGAGTCGGACACGACTGAAGTGACTTAACAGCAGCAATTTACTGTCTTTTCTAATGAAAATCTGCCACAAATGATTTGTTCACTTTGCTCAAGTAATAATCATCTTCTGTAATCAAAGTGCCTAGTTATAGGATATTTATGTAAATCATTTGTTTTATATCAGTTGTCAGAGAAATAAGGGTTTACTGCTTACAATGAATGAGGAAAATGTTTACAAAATATTTCCAAACTAGAATTTATATTTATTAAGTATACAGATCCAAAATACAAAGTTCTTATGTTTACCTTCATTTTTCTGTGCACAGCTAGATTTCATTCATTTTGTTTCAAACCTCAATACTATTTCCCAGAGCCAGATTGTTAAGTAGGAACTTGCATGACACCCATTCCCATAGCAACCATTTCGAGGTGTCCTCAGCTCCCCTTTCAATGATACATACAGACCTGCACAGGGAGACTTGTGGAAGGAAGACGGAAGGAAAACAGCTGGGTAGGAACTCTTAAAAGCAACAATAAACTCTGGGATTGCTTTCTCTGTGAGACTGAATATCTAGCAGTAATTTTGTCAAAATATTTGACATTTCAATAGATATGCCTGATTTGAGAAGTTTCTATAACTATTAAATTTTACCTTTCAAGGTGTAAAGATAATATTTAAAAAGTGCATCCAGAAGCATATGAAATGTGCCCAGTAAAATCAGTAGAAGAGTAGCTAAATATAATAACTAAAATGTTGTAAAGCTAAGCATTTCAAGATTTCCTTTAAGTGGGTAAGAGAGGGCTGATATGGAAAGACTATACTTTAAGTTTATAAGCTTCCTTGCAATGTGTTGACAATAAATCACTATTTAATTTTGACCATGTCAGAAAAAAGTAAAAGAAAATGTTTACTGAGCTTTAAGCTATTCCATGTACTGCACAGAAATACAGTAGATCGATTTCATCACCTGAAAGTAAATGATTGACATTTTGAGGGTCAGTTTGAAATACGACTGCAACAAATCTCATTCAGTTAAAGAATTCCCCCACCTGCCGCCCCTCAAAGAACAGTCTTCTGTAGCTCTATACTGGAGGACAGCATTGTGCTTATGATAATAAACTAAGTGGCAGCCACTGACAGTAGAGTCTTCCACCCTTGCTGTTGACATCCTGCCCTACTAATGAGCTCAGCTTCACCCTGGGAGAGCTGTCTGTCTGGGGGCAGGGAAGTTACTCTTTCTTATTGCCAGCTTGCCTTTAATTCCTTCCTGAAAAGAAGTGTCACTCATGCTTAATTGCATTGAATTAGGTGTGATAGTTTAAAACAGCACCAGGTCTTTTCAAGGCTCGACTAAATCACTCAAGTTCTCACTTCTTTCTGAAGTCCTAGGTTGGTATTTTTAAGTCATATCTCAGAAGTATCGCTGGGAATTAGACAGCATATGCGTCCAAGGTCACCTAACTTATTTTCTGACCACATGTCATAAGCATTGTCACAAGGAATTAAATATCACCATGTATACAGAGCTCTCCTAGGAGTGAGCAGAGCAGCAGAGGCCTTGACGTGGCCTCGTCATAGAATTCTAAACCAAATAATATGTATGATCACACACAAGTGCAGTGATGAATAAAACGTCTTTATTAAATTAAATTTGGTTCATTTTGAATCACTAATCATTCATACCACAAATTTTATCTCATCTTTAAAGAAAGAATTGCTAAGGAAAGTAACAACACAAAGATTCCTCAGAGCAAGCTTACCTGCATAAAGAAACATGCCTGTATTTATTTTTGCATTCATTTATGTGTGAATTCACTCATACAAACTTAGTTCTAAGTATTTATAGAATGCCTTCAGTGGTCATATAGGGATGGTAAAGGATCTGAAATGATACACACTGAAGAGTTGACTCATTGGAAAAAGACTCTGATGCTGGGAGGAATTGGGGGCAGGAGGAGAAGGGGACGACAGAGGATGAGATGGCTGGATGGCATCACAGACTTGATGGACATGAGTCTGAGTGAACTCCGGGGGTTGGTGATGGACAGGGAGGCCTGGCATGCTGTGATTCATGGGGTTGCAAAGAGTTGGACACGACTGAGTAACTGAACTGAACTAAAGGTAAGGTGAAACAACTATAGCTTTTGAAAAGCTGGTCATTTAGTTAAAATTTATAGATATGTGTTGCTAATAAAACTGACTTGAACTAATAGAACATATCCTTTCAAAATTTTTCATATGTTTACATTTGATTTTAAAGTTTCGTTTTGCAGAATAAAGCTTTGTTTTTTTTTTTTAGCCTGAGATGATTCATTCCAGCTGATATTCACAATTAATTCCAAGAGAAGTATTATAATGTTATCTAAATTTGACAGGCACAGTTAACAGATTCTGAGATAAACAACTTTCACAAAAAATAAATATGCATTATATACACATCCAAATATAAGTATGCATAGATTTTAAGAGCATTTATCATAGTACCAAGCACAAAATATACATTCAATATGTTGTTACCTAATAAAATTTTGAAAGAAAAAATTATTTCAGTATTGCAGTCAACTAGTTCAGCTTGACTTATAGACTTCTTCTAGACTTTGAACTTTCTCAGAATTCTCATTTCATTTTATAGCCTAGCTTCTCTGTACCATCTGGTATACACCTGAAAGAAACGTCAGTGTTAGGAAGGGGGTCATCACAGCATGTAACTGCTATATTGTTGATAAAGATGTTCTATATAAGTGAGGCTTTATACTACAATAGAAAAAGTAAAGCCGCTTTTGAACTTAATCCATTTCTGCATATAAGGCATTAAAGGATGATCTTAATATTTACTATGATAAATTAAAATGAAGTCATTATATTCCTCTATTAGTTCATCCAGCTATCAGCTACCTATTTGTCCACCTGTCCTGCCAGACAGCCATCCAATCATCTAGCTATATATGCCACTAATAACTTCTGTTCAGTAAAATGTCATAAATTTAGGGGTATAAATGTGAGATATATTCACTGCATTTTAAAAATATATAACAAGTACAAGAAAAATAACATAAATCAAACTTGCTATAATTTAAGACAGTAGAGAGGACAATTTAAGGTTAATGAATAGCTTGATGACTCAAGAAAGGGATAAATTCACCTTAGGAAAAGGCATTTGAATATGCTTTTTGAAATCTGAAGCACCTTGATATTTGTTGAATGAATGAAAAGATAAAGAAATGAATTAGAATTAAAGCAAAATCTAAAAATAGCAAAATCTTGGTAGGAAAAGACACAGGCTTCAGATGTTATTGGAGGACAAAGCACAATAAGTACTACTGCTCATACTTGAAAAAAACACACAGGTATTGGAAAATTGTGCGTAGTCTAAATGAACAGGAGTCTATAGAATGTGAAAGGAATCAAAATCCATATCATAGTTTTTTTTTTTAAAATATGATCCCAGGTTCTTCAACATTCTTCCATCAGAAGTTAGGGTCAACACACCCTTTTCTTGGAAACAAGTCAAGCCTGTGTCTGCTTTGACCAATAGAAAAAGTGGAATTAATGATATTTAACTTCTGAAGCAAAGCTGAAAAGACCATGTAGCTTCTTCCTAGTTTTATTAGGATATTCACTCTGGTGGATGCTAGCCACCATGCAAAAAAATATATGATCACCTAAGACTGCTGAGCCAAGGCACTGGCACCCCACTCCAGTACTCTTGCCTGGAAAATCCAATGGACGGAGGAGCCTGGTAGGCTGCAGTCCATGGGGTCGTGAAGAGTCGGACACGACTGAGCAACTTCACTTTCACTTTTCACTTTCATGCATTGGAGAAGGAAATGCCAAACCATTCCAGTGTTCTTGCCTGGAAAATCCCAGGGACGGGGGAGCCTGGTGGGCTGCTGTCTCTGGGGTCTTACAGAGTCGGACACGACTGAAGTGACTTAGCAGCAGCAGCAGCAAGACTGCTGAGCAGAGGGTGGATAGGCACTGGAGTTAGCCCATCTGAATTCCAGTGTCAACTGCCAGTAGTGTAAGTAAGCCATTCTTTATAATCGTTGCTCCAGGTAACCCACTGCCACCTGTGCCAACAGCTGACTGCAGCCTAATGAGAATTTCCCAAGTGGGCCCTTTCCAACTTATGGTGAGCAAAATAAAATAAATAGTTATTATTTTATACTACAAGGCTGTGCACTTTTATAGGCAGCAATAGTAACTACAATAAGGTTTTGGTACCTAAAATTGGATTCAGACTCACACAAGTATTGACTCCCCCGCCAGTTTGAGCTTCTCATACCAGTCCATCAATAGGCAAGGAAGAGGGATGTTGGATGGGTTGACTGATCCTGGCACTTAAGGGAAAACCGGGATGCCTCACATGCTGGAATTAGGGAGGAGAATGTTTAGAATAAACATCCTCTGAAGTCTCTGCCCTTGGTTGTTCTTGTTGTTCACTCACTCAGTTGTGTCTAAATCTTTGTGACCCGGTGACTGCAGCACGCCAGGCTTCCCTGTCCTTCATCATCTCCTGGAGTTTGTTCAAACTCACGTACATTGATTCGGTGGTGCTATGTAACCATCTCATCCTCTGTTGCCCCCATCTCCTCCAGCCCTCAGTATTTCCCAGCATCAGAGTCTTTTCCAGTGAGTTGGCTCTTCATATCAAATGGCTAAAGTATTGGAGCATCCACTTCAGCATACAGTTCAAAAGCGTTAATTCTTCCATGCTCAACCTTCTGTATGGTCCAACTCTCACATCTGTACATTACTATTGGAAAAACCATAGCTTTGACTGTGTGGATCTTTGTCAGTAAAATGATGTGTCTGCTTTTTAATATGCTGTCTAGGTTTGTCAGAGCCTTTCTTCCAAGACGCAAGTATCTTTTAATCTCATGGCTGCAATCATCATCTTCAGTGATTTTGGAGCCCAAGAAAATAAAGTCTGTAACCATTTCCACTTTCTCCACAACTATTTGCCATGAAGTGATAGGACTGGATGTCATCATTTTCATTTTCTGAATGTTGAGTTTTAAGCCAGCTTATTCACTCTCCTCTTTCATCAAGAGTCTCCTTAGTTCCTCTTCGCTTTCTGCCATTAGGGTGGTGTCATCTGCATATCTGAGGTTATTGATATTTTTCCCAGAAAGCATGATTCCAGCTTAAGTTTCATCCAGCCCAACATTTAGAATAATGTACTCTGCCTAGAAGTTAAATAAGCAGGGTGACAATACACCGTCTTGCCGTACTACTTTCTCAATTTTGAATTAGTCAAAATTCAAATTTTGAAGAATTTTGATAAAATTCTTCAAGAGATGGGAATACTAGACCATCTGACTGTCTCTTGAGAAATCTGTATGCAGTTCAGGAAGCAACAGTTAGAACTGGACCTGGAACAACAGACTGGTTCCAAATAGGAAAAGCAGTACATCAAGATCTTGTCACCCTGCTTATTTAACTTCTCTATTGCTTCTCGTCCTGCATACAAATTTCTCAGGAGGCAGGTGAGATGGTTTGGTATTCTCATCTCTTTAAGAATTTTCCACAGTTTGTTGTGATCCATAATCAAAGACTTTAGCGTAGTCAATGAAGCAGAAGTAAATGTTTTTTTCTAGAATTATCTTGCTTTTTCTATGACCCAGTGGATATTGGCAATTTGATCTCTGGGGTTCCTCTGCTTTTAAAAATCCATCTTGTATATCTAGAAGTTCTCAGTTCATGTACTCTTGAAGGCCAGTTTGAAGGATTTTGAGCATTTCCTTGGTAGCATGTGTGAAATGAGAACAATTGTGCAGTAGTTTGAACATTCTTTGGCATTGCCCTTCTTTGGGGTTGAAATGAAAACTGACTTTTTCCAGTCCTGTGACCACTGCTGAGTTTTCCAAATTTTCTGGCATATTGAGTGCAGCACTTTTACAGCATCATCTTTCAAGATTTGAAATAGCTCAGCTAGAATTCCATCACCTCCATGAGCTTTATTCATAGTAATGGTTCCTAAGGCCCAGGTGACCTCATACTCCAGGATGTCTGGCTCTAGGTGAGTGATTACACCATTGTGGTAATCCTGGTCATTAAGAACTTTTTTGCATAGTTCTGTGCATTCTTGACACCCCTTCTTAATCTCTTCTGCTTCTGTTAAGTTCATACTGGTTTTATTCTTTATTGTGTCATTTTGCATAAAATGTTCCCTTGGTCTCTCTTTTGTTGAAGAGATCTCTAGTCTTTCCCATTCTATTGTTTTTCTCTAATTCTTTGCATTGTTCATTTAGAAGGCTTTCTTGTCTATCTTTGCCTCCCTTTGGAACTCTGGATTCAAATGGCTATATCTTTTCTCCTTTGCCTTTTGCTTCTCTTCTCTCAGCTATTTGTAAGGCCTCCTCAGACAGCCATTTTTCTTTGTTGCATTTCTTTTCTTGGTGATGGATTTGGTCATCACCTCCTGTACAATGTTATAAACCTCTGTCCATAGTTCTTCAGGTACTCTATCAGTCAACAACAACAAAAAAGCTACAGCCCCAGCAGGCAGCACTATTAATGTCACAGACATTTAAGAAATTAGATTTTGGGTCACCTCACCTGGCAAGAAACTGTGATCAGCTAAAGTGCTTACTGAAAAAAAAGAGAACTTAGAATGGGTAACAGAAAAAGCAAATGATAAATATCAGATCAACCACATGATAAGTTGCCAAACCAGGATCTGCAATAGTTTTGAATATTTCTTCATTTTTATAATAATATATATGTAATATGAGTCTACTCTCTTTCTCTACCACATCCTCCTATTTAACATAGACTGTATTAACAATTGTCATCATCAAATATCTTTATTTAAATTACAGATATCAAAAGAGAAGAATGATTCACCTAGGAAAAGAGTAAGCATTGTCCAAAGATGGATAAATAGACCTGATAATCTTTTTCTTAGGGGAAGGGTCAGATGTTTTTGGTTGTATATGGCATACTTGCATCATACTGAGTGAAAGCATACTTTGGCTCTTGTGTTTATTTGGAAATCTTAGGCATGATTCAAATAATTATTTAAGCTCATAGAGTGCTGAATTGTCAAGGATAGACTATGGTGGCTTTGTGTTGTGTCAACTTAGCTAAATTGAAACTACATTTTTCAAAATTCCCATCCTGTTTGTTTCCTAGTAGGCCACAAGAGAAATTAACTCAGGGCTTGGGAAGTGAAAGTTAAGCAGCCACCATCTCTTTATGCTCAGCAGGTCAGGTCAGAGCCAAGTATGTATCACTGAAACTCACGCACTTTGCCAGGTCTGCTGGTTCACCTTGTGTGGGGGCAGTGTTTGTGTCATCAGCTTCCTAGGTTCTGTTGCAGCTCCTCCTGTTGGATCAGCTTCTCTGAATTCTGAGCCAGGTACATGACCAATTATGGAGGAAAGAGAGCCAGCTTATCATGCGTACCATCTGCATCACTCCAATTGGAGGTTGTGCAAGAGAGACGTGGGTACCAGTTTGTCTTTGGGGGTTCCTATTTGTTTTACTCAGGAATTCTAGCTTTTCCTTGTTTCTCTCTATGTACATTACATTTCCTTCCTAACCTCCAGCCCTGCTGATGATGGGAAAACATCAGCTGTAGGGGCAACAGCATTACACTAGATTGCATAAGTAGCTCCCATGACTGCATAGAGATTAATTTCTACAATAAATCTTACATTCTGTAATACCCATAGTGATTTTGCTTCTCTGATACAACCCTGACTGTTCAAACTTAAGAAATATATAATAACAGTTTGATGAAGAAAGCTCAAAACATATATTTCTCTCCTGTCTGCATCACTGACCCTCTAAATATATCATGGCAAACATCTTTGCCCAATTTCTTAATTTCTAAAATGAGAAGAGAAGCTAAATTCATTGCAGAAATATGTGCGTTTTATGCATAATCCATGTCATTCATTTTTATATCTTCAGTTTTGATAAATCTGAATTTTGGAATTGGATAATTCCTGTCCTTTTTGAGACTATCTTCACCTGGTTATCCTTCCCACAACTTAAACATAGTATGACCCCAAACTAAATTCAAGATCTTCCTTTTCATGAGTTTTCCCTATGCCTTTTTAAAGAATGAAGTACAGGTTTCATATAATATTATATTAGTTTCAGGTGTACATCCTAGTGATTTCACATTTATGTACATTACAAATTGATGATGACAGTAAGTTTAGTAACCATCTGTCACATGCAAAGTTATTGCAGAATTATTGACTGTATTCCCTATGTTGTAGTATGCTACCTCTCTGTGACTTATAAATTTTTTAACTGGAACTTTATCCCTGGTGGCTCAGATGATAAACAATATGCCTGCATTGTGGGATATCTGGGTTTGATCTCCAGGTTGGGAAGATCCCTGGAGAAGAGTATGGCAACCCACTCCAGTATTCTTGCCTGGAGAATTCCATGGACAGAGGAGCCTGGTGGGCTACAGTCCCTGGGGTCTCAGAGTCAGACACAACTGATGACTAACACTTTCACTTTCACTTGTCCCTCTTCATCTCCTTCACCTATCTTGCCTAACCTCTCACTCCCCACTCCCAACTCCTCTGGCAACCGTCAGTTTGTTACCTGTATCTGTCAATCAGTTTCTGTTCTGTTTGCTTATTTGTTCTGTTTTTTAAGATTTCATGTATAAATGAAATCATATGGCATTTGTCTTCTTTTGACTTATTTTACTCAACATGATGCCTTCGATGTCTGATGTGTTGTCACAGATGTCATGACTTCACTCTTTTTAATAGCTGAGTGATACATCATAGTGTGTGTGTGTATGTGCGTCACGTCTTCCTTGTCAGTTCTATTAATGGAAACTTAAGTTGCATCCACATCATGGCTATTGTGAATAACATTTCAAACAACCTGCGAGTGTAGCTATTTCTTCTGGTCTGTGATGTTTTTGTGGGAAAACTGACTGATAGGCTATTGTTCAGTCATTCAGTTGTGTCCAACTCTTTGCTACTCCTTGTGTCACAAGGACTCCTTGACCATCTCCCAGATCTTGCTCAAACTCATGTCCATTGAGTCAGCGATGCCATAACAGGGATGTCCTCTGTTATTCCCTTCTCGTCCTGCCTTCAATCTTTCTCAGCATCAGAGTCTTTTCCAAAGTGTTGGCTCTTCGAATCAGCTGGCCAAAGTATTGGAGCTTCAGCTTCAGCTTCAGTCCTTCCAATGAATATTCAGGATTGATGTCCTTTAGGACTGACTAGTTTGATCTCCTTGCAGTCCAAGGAACTCTCAAGAATCTTTTCCAGTACCACAGTTCAAAAGCATCAATAGTCTAATGGGGGTTTCCTTATTCATAACAAGCTATTTTTCTCTTGCTGCTTTTAAGGTTCTCCCTTTATCTCTAATTTTTGACGTTTTAATTGTAATATGCCTTCATGTGCATCTTTTGGGTTCATCTTGTTTGGGATTCTCTGCATTCTCTGGATTTGGGTGTTTGCTCAGCTGGGTTAAGGAATTTTTCAGCTGTTATTTCTTTGGGTAGATTTTCTTTCCTTTTCTTTCTCTTCTTCTTCTGAGATACCTATAATGTGAATGTTAGCACATTTGATGTTTTCCCAAGGTCCCATACAACATCGCTTTTTAAATAAAAAATACGTTTAAATATTCTAATTAGGTAATTTCCACTACCATGTCTTCCAGATCACTGATGATTCTTCTACATTCTCTAATCTCCCATTGATTCACTGTAGTGCATTTTTATATCAGTTATTGTGTTATTCAGTTCCAGCTGGGTTTTTTTTTTTCCTGATACTTTATTGAAGTTCTCACTGAGTTCATCCATTCTTCTCCTGAGTTGAGTGAGCATCTTTATGACCATTACTTTGAACTCTTTATCTGGTAAACCACTTATCTCCATTTTATTTCATTCTTTACCTGAGGTTTTATCTTATTCTTTCCATTGGAAGATAATACCTTGTCTCCTCATTTTGCATAACTCTCTATATTTGTTTCTATATATTAGGTATATGATCCCTAGCCCTCCTGTCTATGAGTTGCTGTTGTTTAGTTGTTAAGTTGTGTCTGACTCTTTGTGACCCCATAAACTGCAGCCTGCAGGGCTCCTTTGTCCACGGGATTTCCCAGGCAAGAATACTGGAGCTGATTGCCATTTCTTTCTCTAGGGGATCTTCCCCACCAAGAGACTGAAACTGCATCTCCTGGATTGGCAGGCAGATTTTTTTACCACTGAGCCACCAGGGCCACCATACAACTTGTCTATGAAGCCTGGATCCAGATGGTACAAATGCATTCTGTAATGCACGTTTGGTTCTTTTACAACTGGCTGTGACTTTATAGGGTTGCCTTCTGCATAAGACAGGGTGGTAGCCAATTTGGAAGGGCAAGTCCTCAGGGGAGTGTTGAGAAGGGGTGGGTGCATGGTATTAACTAGGATGATGAAGAGTGAAAGAAATGGCTCCCACCAGTACTTGGGTCAGCTAGGTGAAAGGAGATTTAAAAAAAAAAAATTAAATGGTAGTGGTCTCAGTCTATTCCCAGAGCAAATTCTATGAGGTCCCTGCCCTTCCAGAAAATACCCTTAAACTCTTCAACAAGTCTTCTCATATGGCCCAAGTACTTTTCAAGCTCTTGCCTTTATACTAGGACGTGGAGTTACGTGAGTTTGTTCACAAGCCTTAAAAGAGTAGAGTCTTGATTTCCCACAGCCCCCTGGCTCTCCTTGGCATTCTCTTCATTGATTTTCAAAGCTAGATAATATGGAAGATCATCTTCCTGGTGCCGAATATGGAGCTTGCCAAACATCTAGACCCCTTGCTCCTGAAGGGGACCTCTGCAGTCTGTGATATTTCTCCCACCTGTGGTCACTTCACTAGAGGTGCCCAGACCCTATCCATATTGATTGACCTTTCTTTATGTCCTCAGCTGTAGGAAACCTGTCCTGCTAGTCTTCAGGTCATTCTCAAGACACAGGTGTTTTATGTGTAGTTGTAGTTTTGTGTATCTGTAGGAGGGGTGAGCTCAGGATCTTCCTACTCTGCCATCTTGACCTGTACTTCAGCCTTTTGTTAAAGCTGTTAATAGTGTTATTGTTTTACTAGAAATCCAGACTTCAGCAGATCATTTTTAAATCTTTAAATCATCATAAGTTTTGTTCTGTAAATCCTTTGAATTTTGGATATGATATGACTGCTTCTCATGTGTACTCTTTCCCAGTTATCTTGTATCCCCACACTCAGTTCTTCAATCTCAGTCTAAATTCAGTTCCTTTAAAGAATTTTGCTTAAACTTTCTCAAGACATACCCTTGCCTGCAAAGCAATTCCACTCTAATGCAATCCTTCATTATTCTGAGATTTATGACAGTTTTTCTCATGTAGAATTTATCATCTCACCAAGATCTTATTGTTTCATATATTTATCTCTTGTCCTCCTACCATCATCCTCATACCATAGAGACCATGTTTCATCTTTAAGAAGGCACTAAATAGATAATTTTTTTAACAAATGAATGAATAAATGAGTAAATATAGGAAAAGATATGGAAAAAGAAAAGTTTTAAAACAAAATAAGTGGAGTACATTGTGAAATGGGTAAATGTATCATGGCATGTGATAAATGAGAAACAGAGTTATGAAAAGATAGCAGCTGTTTTATCTTTTGTCCTGTAGGGAGATAAAATAAATGTGCTTATTTCTACTACCCTAAAGGAAATTAATGAACGGATTTGCCCCCTACCTGGAGAAAAAATGATTAAAAATTTTTTTTAATGGAATGCAATAAACAGCAGGAAATGTGTGTGTGTGTGTGTGCATATCTTATCACTTTTCTCTTTTCACTATGAGTTCACACCATTAAAACAACATAAAACCCAGATACAGTTAGCACTAGTTTGCCAGAAATGGCCTTTAGTGAAGCTTTCTCTCTATATTTTTCCTAGCATCTTTTTTAACCTCCCAGGTCTTTAACCAAAACCTAACCTCTGACGCTGTGAAGATAAGATTGTAAAGAGAAGTCCTCCTATAGATTTGGTGATGTAATATTACCAGATTTCCTGGGGACATTGACTGCAGTAAATCCAAAGAAATAAAAAGCCTCTTGATGAAAGTGAAAGAGGAGAGTGAAAAAGTTGGCTTAAAGCTCAACATTCAGAAAATGAAGATCATGACATCTGGTCCCATCACTTCATGGGAAATAGATGGGGAAACTGGAAACAGTGTCAGTCTTTATTTTCTGGGCTCCAAAATCACTGCAGATGGTGATTGCAGCCATGAAAGTAAAGGACACTTACTCCTTGGAAGAAAAATTATGACCGACCTAGATGGCATATTTAAAAGCAGAGACATTGCTTTGCCAACAAAGGTCTGTCTAGTCAAGGCTATGGTTTTTCCAGTGGTCATGTGTGGATGTGAGAGTTGGACTGTGAAGAAAGCTGAGTGCCGAAGAATTGATGCTTTTGAACTGTGGTGTTGGAGAAGACTCTTGAGAGTCCCTTGGACTGCAAGGAGATCCAACTAGTCCATTCTAAAGGAGATCAGTCCTGGGTGTTCATTGGAACGACTAATGTTAAAGCTGAAACCAATATTTTGGCCACCTCATGAGAAGAGTTGACTCATTGGAAAAGACTCTGATGCTGGGAGGGATTGGAAGCAGGAGGAGAAGGGAACGACAGAGGATGAGATGGCTGGATGGCATCACTGACTCGATGCAATCAAGTCTGAGTGAACTCTGGGAGTTGGTGATGGACAGGGAGGCCTGGTGTGTTGCGATTCATGGGGTCGCAAAGAGTCAGACAGGACTGAGCGACTGAACTGAACTGAACTGACTGAAAGCTGGAAGACAGGCTCCATCCTGTCCATCACAGATAGAGACAGTTTGTATAGGGCGAAATGAGAACAAAACCTCCGTCCCACAGGGATTTTACTTGATATAAATTGGGAAAATTTTCCTGATAGTGATACCTTTAAGAGTTGCAGGTTATCATCTGTAACTAAGTAGATATATGGTTCTGTGCTGAAAAGAATTGAATGTGACCTGTATTAAGCCATGGTGTTATTTGTCTTAGAGATCTCTGCAGTTTGTTCTCATTATTGTAATCTTCTCTGGAATACTATTCTATCTATTACTTCCTCTCTTTAATGCTTTCCTCTTCAGTACTTGAATCTACAGATAAGCTCATCCCCTCACTCCTCATCATTAAAGAGAGAGAGAGAGAGAGACCAAATTTTCCTCTTCATGTAATGCCACCATTCTCAGTTCCCCTTCAATGTCCTCCTCAGAATAATCTTCATTCACTGTCTCTGTTTCCTCATTATGCTCCTCTATCATCCTCCCTTTGACATCCGTTCTCTATTGTTAACATTCTACTAAAAATGCTCTTTTCATCAATCACATTGTGATCTCCTGTGAAACCTGGTGGCTATGTGATGAGATCTGAATCTCTTCCAAAAGTTCACATTTAAGTGATGTATACCAAAGGCGTGATGTCAGATTTTCCTTTCTAAGACAAAACGGTCTAGACTTAGAATGCCACAGGACATAGAGTGCTTATACACATATGCACAAGTAAGTTACTAGCATGGAAGCCTCAGTTACAGGAGATAATCCTTGATTCTATCTTTAAGCTATTTCTCCTATGCACCAGAGTTGGATGGTGTGGACCAATTTCTGTGGAATAAGGTTTTTAGACACTCTTGCCTAGCATTTAAGCATCATCTTGAATGTTCAGTGTTATAGTGTAGACACTGGTATGCACCCTATGCTATTTCTCTTTAGAGAATTATGTTGAGATCATCAGAGTGTATTTTTGGAGGCTTGTCTATAGATGCTCCATAAACTCTTCTTTATCCCTGTTTTGCTTTTTGCCATATTTATGACGTTTGCCTAACAGTGGAAAGTATATTATTCCCTTCTTTTAGTCTCCATTTTCCCTTCTTTAAACTTCTCTTGTTACATATGATCCCCGATTCCTATAATATCCAAGTAACATTTACTTATTTTATACTCACATCCTTGACTATTTTGTAATTCAGCCATCACCCTTATGCAGATTTCTAGCTAAGTCAGTATCTTACAAATGTCTTCCCTCTTGAGCTCCAGCTTAGATTTCCAACTGCTTGCTCGAATTACCCACATACATGTACTACTATTCGTGGAAACTATGTGCACTTTTCCATTTTCCAAGGCAATAAGAAAACCTAACCTCACATAAGTACATGTAAAACAAATTAACAGGATAGTTCCTTAGAAATGTATATTCAACATTTTCATCATTGAGACCCCAAGTGACTTTCTTATAAAATCTACAGATGGCAGATAATGTGCTATTGTTATGCATATTAAGTTGTTGTCTTGAGATATTTAGCAGATTGAAATTATTTATGTGTATAATCATATAAAATGTAATTGGGAAAAAGGTTAAATCTTACTCTTGGTTCTGAAACATACACATGCACACACACAACTACAGAATATGTTGTCCTGGTTGAACAGCATGGTTCGGTGTTCTAAAATAACAAGATTCCTGTCCAACTTAATTATGAAGTGACCAGAAGGGGAGAGTATGACTTTCCCTATGCTGGATCAATTAGAACACATCTATATTATTATTATTCAGTTATAGTGTCTACACTTAAAGATCATGTACAAATGGAAAGAAGAATTTTGTAAAAGACAGGTAAATGATTAGAGAAAAAAAGAAAAACAAAGCTGAGAAAACTTTGCTTGAGGGAGCATCACAAAGGCTCCATTAACTGATTTCAAATATTTAAAGGGTTTTAGTATAGATCAGGGAGATGTATAGCATACTAAATAATGCTAAAGTTCTGACAGCAAGCAAATTTGGATTCAGATCTTGGCTGTAGTTTCCAAATTTGTATAAAATTTGAGCAGTTCATTTAAATCTCCAATCTTTAGCTCCTACATCTTCATTAAGTGTTTGGTGGTGTCAGGCGAATGTATGCTCCTTGGTTCTGTCTCGTCACAACAAAGATTTGGAGAGACGGACATTAAAGCCCTTGGTGCATCACAGATCTCTCGGGTCTTGGACAAACCATCTTATAGCTCTTAGACAAATCAGTGTTACAGCTCTATTTTATTTAGAAGATAGCAGGAGAATCCATCCTCGAAGTGTGAGGGCACGCCAACCCTAAGATGTGAAGAGAAGAGAGTGGAGGAGCGCACCAGCATGGGGGAGGGACAGATAGAGAGAGTGAGAGAGAAAAAAGAGCTCACACATGCGGCAGGGAGAGAGCGCGCGCCCTTTGGCTCCTCCTTTTATATGTTTTTACTTCCCCGCAAACTGGGCCAGCCGCGAGTGCTGTTTGTTTTACCTGAAGTCCTCACTCCGGTCCTCGGACCTTCCTTTGACCTTCCTTTGTTCTATTTTTGTGGGGTTTTCCCTTCCTTGTCTTTTAGCCACCACCATTTTGGACTCCTGTTTCCCGTTCTAACTACCTAACATTCCCCCTCAAGAGATGGGAGGCCCAGTTCTTTAGTAATAGGGGTGTTGAGGTCTTTCTGGCTACTTCCTGCTGAAATGGGATGGCGAGGTGTATTGGGCCTCCCCCTCTTGCTAGTCTCAGGCCTCAGAGTCCTCATAACAGTGTCCATCTAAAGGTGAGTGACATTTTCCGTGGTCAGCTGTAGTTTTTTTCTTTGTTGAACTAGCACCGCATGTTGTAGCTTGTTGACCTGAGCAGAGACAATGGACAATTGATAATACATGGAACAATCATAAGCAGCATCAATATGGCATAACAAACACTAGTAGGGTCATTCAGTTCAGTCACTCAGTTGTGTCCGACTCTCAGGCCTCTTTGTCCATCACTAACTCCTGGAGTTTACTCAAACTCATGTCCATCGAGTCTGTGATGCCATCCAGCCATCTCATCCTCTGTCGTCCCCTTCTCCTCCTGCCCCCAATCCCTCCCAGCATGAGGACATTAGCCAATTCCAAATTCATATTGCCAGGATGGCTCAAATCCTTCCTTGTTCAAGGATCAGAAGATCTATCTCCTGTCTGTTTTGGAATACAATCTCTATCAAGCTGTGTTGGCTCTTTAGAGCTATCCTGGGAAACCTTATCCCCAGAAACCAGATTTTGGGGGTGTTCATTAGAATGGTACCCATTTATAGTTCTGAATAGGTATCTGAGAGCTCCCAGGGGCTCACAGGTGTATTGAGTGTCCTCTTCTGTTTTCTTCCATGGCTTGACTTGTGAGTAGTGAATCCAGGAGTCATGTCCTGGTACCTTGACTACTGTGGAGGTAGAAAGTATTACAGGGTAGGGGCCCTTCCACATGGGCTGGAGTTGAGTCTTTGGGGACCCATCTTTCCAGACTTTAATTAGGACTTGAGTCCCTGGGGAATATAGTGGTGACTCCTTAGAATCTTTTGGGTCCTGGTTCATACCCCACAAGCGTATATCCTGTTGGAATTGTTCAATGGCCATGGTATAAGACTGGAGGGTCTGAACCTCTGGATCTAGGAAGAAGTCATTCACATAAATGAAAGGTCTCCCATAGACCATCTCATAAGGACTAAGACCAACCTGTTCCTTAGCGGCAATGCGGGTGTGGAGGAGAGCTATTGGTTAAAGCCTCCTTCTACCCCAGGGAAGTCTCCTGGGTTATCATTTTTATTGCTGATCTTAAGAATTGGTTGGCTCTTTCTACTTTTCCTGAAGACTGAGGCCTCCAGGCACAATGGAGATAATAATTAATGCCCAATGCTTTAGAGACCCCTTGGGTGACCTTAGAAGTAAATGATGTCCCATTGTCATTTTGTAATGACCTGGGCAGACCAAATCTTGGAATGATTTCATGGACCAGTTTTGTTTTTTTTTTAAACCACCTCCTTAGCCTTCTCAGTCTGGGTGGGAAAGCCTTCAATCCATCCTGTGAATGTATGTATCTATCATGACTGATAGGTATTTATACCCTTGAGAAACTGGCATCTGCATGAAGTCCATCTGCCAGTCCTCTCCTGGGTAAGCCCCATATCGTTGGATGGGCTGGGCCAGCTGGGGTCTTCGAGCTCCTTGGGAGTTGCCTTATTGGCAAGTGGGACAAGAGGAGACCACTTGCCTTATAGTTGTTTGGAGGCCTGTTCCTCTTAAGGACCTTTCTAGTAATTTTTGGAGGGCCTTTTCCCTAAATGAGCGGTGCCATGTAAGGAGTTAATCAACTTCCATTGGAGGTTCCTAGACAGAAAAGGAGTCCCTCCTTTTGGAACCACCCCCATATGATCTTCTTGAAAGCCCTCACTCTTAGCTTTAAGAGTCTCACCTTCAGTATATAAAGGAGCTTTTGGCAAATTAATCTGTAGAACTAGGGTGGCCACCCCTATTAGGTCATTATTTTGTAATACTGCTCTCCAAGCTGCCTGATCAGCTGCTTGGTTCTCTTGTGCCACTTCCGTGCTCCCTTTTGGTGTCCTTTACAGTGGGAGACTGAAACCTTAGTGGGCAGATGGACTGCCTCTAAGAGTCTAAGAATTTGATCACAATATTTGATTGGGGACCCTCGAATGGTCAAGTGGCCCCTTTCTTTCCAAATAGCAGCATGTGCATGTAGCATCAGAAAGGCATACTTGGAGTCAGTGTAAATAAATGGTTATTCTTTTTCCTTTCCTAGCTCTAAAGCTCAAGCCAGGGCTATGAGCTCAGATAATTGGGCTGAAGTACCTGGTGGCAGAGGCTTAGCCTCTATGGTTTCAAAATTGGAGACTACTGCATACTCGGCTCTTCTTTTTCCATCTAAGACAAAGCCGCTTCCATCAGTGTACCAGATTTCCTCAGGATTGGTCGAGGATCTTCTGACAGTCCCTCTCAGGGTTTTGTCCAGTGGTCCAAGATTTCTAGACAAGAGTGAAAGGGGAGAGAGCCCTCGGGGGTAGGCAGGAGGATGGCTGGGTTAAGTACCTCACAAGGGGATATAATGAAGCCTGGATTTTCCATCAGCATTACTTGATATCTGAGGATTCTTTGATCAGACATCCACAAATGGCCTTTCCCATTTAGGAATTGTTTTACTTGGTGGCTGGTAAAAATTGTTAGCTCACCCCCAAAGGAGAGTTTTAAAGCATCTTCTATCATTATTGCAATAGCTGCAAAATTTCGAAGGCAGGGGGCCAGCCTCAAGCGGTTGTATTGAGCTTCTTGGATAAGTAAGCTATAGACTGGGGCTCAGATCCCAACTTTTGAGTTAACACTCCCAAGGCTATTCTCTCTCTTTCATGAACATAAAGTTGGAATGCTTTTTGGGGGTCTGGCAACCTCAAGGCAGGTGCCTGAGTTAAAGCTTGTTTTAATGTAGCCTCTGCCTTCTTTTAAGGAGTTCCCCACATCAGTGGGATTGAATCATCTCGTCCCTGTAAGCTTTCATATAAGGGCTGGGCAATTAGACCATAGTTGGGTATCCAGATTGTACAATACCCCGTTAGCCCCAGGAAAGCTCACAATTGTTTTCGAGTCATGAGAGAGGGCAACTGGAGGATTCCTTGTACCCGATCAGAGGACAGCCTCCTAGACCCGTGTGTAATCTGAACTCCCAGGTAAGTGAATTTGTCTCAACCATCTGTGCCTTAACACAGGAGACTTTATATCCCCTTTCTGCCCAAACGTTTAGAACCTGAATTGCATGACGTTGGGCATTTTCCTCATCTGGAAAGCAGATTAGTAGGTCATCTACAGATTGTAATATTTTCCCATTAGGTCCCAGGTCCAGATCTAGGAGATCCCAGCTAAGGGCCTGTCCAAACAGGTGGGATCTATCTCTGAACCCCTGAGATAATACTATCCAAGTCATCTGTTGGTGTTTTTCTCCTGGGGCCTCCCACACAAAGGCAAAAAGATATTTGGATTCTTTACCCAGTGGTATGCAAAAAAATGCATCTTTGAGATCCAAGACTGTAAACCACTTGGCACTGGGTGGGATTTCTCCCAAGATTACATAGGGATTGGGTACTGTAGGATGGAGGGGGACTACAGCTTCATTTATGATCTGGAGATCTTGGACCATTCGCCAGGTTCCATCCTTTTTCTTTACTGAGAGGATTGGGGTGTTACATGGTGAACTGGTGGGGACCAATAGCCCACAAGCAAAGAATTTATTTATTAAAGGCTGTAGTCCCTCCTGAGCCTCTCTTTTGAGGGGATATTGTTTCCGGTTAGGAAACCAAGTGGGATCTTGGAAGACAATGATGACCGGTTCAGCTTGGTGGGCTTGTCCAGGAACCCCTGGTCCCACACTTGGGGGTTAATTTGTCTTCCCATAGTTTTTGGTCCCTCTCTATTGGAGAGGGTGTAATGGGTTCTTCAGTAGTAACCAGGAGCTGTAGAGCTCTAGGGCTGAAAAACTTCCCATCACAAGGGTGGTACCCAATTTAGTGAATATATCTCTTCCTAATAAGGGAGTAGGACACTCAGGGACCACCAGAAACTGGTGGAAAAATATTTGTCCATCCCAGCAATGAAGAAGTGTTTGGGTGAATCTTTTAGTAGTTGTTTTTCCTATAGCACCCCAAATGGTACAGGATTGGGAGGAGAAGGCTCCAGAGTAGGAGATCAAGACAGAGTGGGTAACCCCTGTGTCAACCAAGAAATTCTTGGACCTACCTACCATATCCAGTTGCACCCTTGACTCCAGCCCAGTGATGGTTATCTGTGACAGGCGGGCTGGCTGAAGCGGGCCACTTCAGTCCTGTTGAACCATCTTGAGAGAAGGCTTGATTCTTGACTTTGAGGCTCTTGGGTCCCCAGGGCAGAGGGCTGCCATATGTCCCAGTTGATGGCTTTTGTAGCAAGCCGTTTTAGGAGACTTGTCACGGTTTGGACACTTTTTGCCCAATGCCACACCTGTCTACAGATTAGGGATTTGCCTCGTGCCTTGTCCTTCAAGGACTCGGGGTTTGCCATAGCGTTTCCCTGGGCATGCCTTGTCTCTTTCCTTTTCTCCTGGGCCTTGGCCTCCTTCTCATGCTCTCTGTTATAAAAAGTATTAGTGGCTCTCTGGACCATCTCATCTAAAGAGGAAGCAGGGTCCTGTTGCTGTAGCTGTTGTAACTTAATTCTAATATCTGATGAACATTCAGTTCAGCTTAGTTGCTCAGTCAAGTCCGACACTTTGTGACCCCATGAATCACAGCATGCCAGGCCTCCCTGTCCATCACCAATCCCAGAGTTTACTCAAACTCACATACATCGAGTCCGTGATGCCATCCAGCCATCTCATCCTCTGACGTCCCCTCTCCTCCTGCAACCTTCCCTCCCAGCATCAGAGTTTTTCCAGTGAATCAACACTTCCCATGAGGTGGCCAAAGTACTGGAGTTTCAGCTTTAGCATCATTCCTTCCAAAGAACACCCAAGGCTAATCTCTGTTAGAATGGGCTGGTTGGATCTCCTTGCAGTCCAAGGGATTCTCAAGAGTCTTCTCCAACACCACAGTTCAAAAGCATCAATTCTTTGGTGCTCAACTTTCTTTATAGTCCAACTTTCCCAATGACACATGATCACTGGAAAAACCATAGCCTTGACTAGACGGACCTTTGTTGGCAAAGCTATGTCTCTGCTTTTCAATATGCTGTCTAGGTTGGTCATAACTTTCCTTCAAAGGAGTAAGTGTCTTTTAATTTCATGGCTGCAATCACCATCTGCAGTGATTTTGGAGCTCTAAAAAGACTGTTTCCACTGTTTCCCCATCTATCTCCCATGAAGTGATGGGACCAGATGTCATGATCTTCATTTTCTGAATGTTGAGCTTTAGGCCAACTTTTTTACTCTCCTCTTTCACTTTCATCAAGAGGCTTTTTAGTTCCTCTTCACTTTCTGCCATAAGGGTGGTGTCATCTGTATATCTGAGGTTATTGATATTTCTCCTGGCAATCTTGATTCCAGCTTGTGCTTCTTCCAGTCTAGTGTTTCTCATGGTGTACTCTGCCTATAAGTTAAATAAGCAGGGTGACAATACACAGCCTTGACGTACTCTTTTCCTATTTGGAGCCAAGTCTGTTGTTCCATGTCCAGTTCTAACTGTTACTTCCTGACCTGCATACAGATTTCTCAAGAGGCAGGTCAGGTGGTCTGGTATTCCCATGGCTTTCAGAATTTTCCACAGTTGATTGTGATCCACACAGTCAAAGGCTTTGGCATAGTCAATAAAGCAGAAATAGATGTTTTTCTGGAACTCTGTTGCCTTTTCCATGATCCAGCAGATGTTGTAATTTGATCTCTGGTTCCTCTGCTTTTTCTAAAACCAGTTTGAACATTAGGAAGTTCGCAGTTCACGTATTGCTGAAGCCTGGCTTGGAGAATTTTGAGCATTACTTTACTAGCATGTGAGATGAGTGCAATTGTGCAGCAGTTTGAACATTCTTTGGCATTGCCTTTCTTTGGAATTGGAGTGAACACTGACCTTTTCCAGTCCTGTGGCCACTGCTCAATTTTCAAAATTTGCTGGCATATTGAGTGCAGCACTTTCATCTTTCAGGATTTCAAATAGCTCCACTGGAATTCCATCACCTCCACTAGCTTTGTTCATAGTGATGCTTTCCAATGCCCACTTGACTTCACATTCCTGGCTGTCTGGCTCTAGATGAGTGATCACACCATTGTGATTATCCAGGTTGTGAAGATTTTTTTGTACAGTTCTGTGTATTCTTGCCACCTCTTAATATCTTCTGCTTCTGTTAGGTCCATACCATTTCTGTCCTTTATGGAGCCCATCTTTGCATGAAATGTTCCCTTGGTATCTCTAATTTTCTTGAAGAGATCTCTAGTCTTTCCCATTCTGTTCTTTTCCTCTATTTCTTTGCATTGATCGCTGAGGAAGGCTTTCTTATCTCTTCTTGCTATTCTTTGGAACTCTGCATTCAGATGCTTATATCTTTCCTTTTCTCCTTTGCTTTTCACCTCTCTTCTTTTTACAGCTATTTGTAAGGCCTCCTCAGGCAGCCATTTTGCTTTTTTACATTTCTTTTCCATGGGGATGGTCTTGATCCCTGTTTCCTGTATAATGTCACAAACCTAAATCCATAGTTCATCAGGCACTCTATCTATCAGATCTAGGCCCTTAAATCTATTTCTCACTTCCACTGTATAATCATAAGGGATTTGATTTAGGTCATACCTGAATGGTCTAGTGGTTTTCCCTACTTTCTTCAATTTGAGTCTGAATTTGCTAATAAGGAGTTCATGATTTGAGCCACAGTCACCTTCTGGTCTTGTTTTTGTTGACTTGTATAGCTCTTGTCTTTTAGCCACCACCATTTTGGATTCCTGTTTCCTGTTCTGACTACCTAACAGTGGTTTGATGGTTTAGTTGCTAAATTTTATCTGACTCTTGTGATCCCATGGACTGTAGCCTGCTCATCTCCTCTGTCCCTGGGATTCCCCACACAAGAGTACTGGAGTGGCGTGCCATTCCTTCTCCAGAGGATCTTCCTGACCCAGAGATCTAACCTGTGTCTCCTGCATTGCAGGTGGATTCTTTATTAGTTGAGCCACCAGGAAAATGATTAGAAGAATTAAAATGAAAAATACAAATGAAGTGCTAGGCATAATGCTTGACACAAATTAAGTGGTCAATAATAATTTTCAGATGAGTGAAAATTAGAAAATCAATTTTAGCTTTAAAAACTTTTCATAAAAATGCCTCTTTCGTATGTACATAATTGGAAAGTTTAACGTCAAGAAATTTCTCTTGATAAAGTTCAAGATTATCTTCTTCTCAACACTTTAGTGCTTTTAAGGGGATTGATGAATTGTAGTATGTAGTGTCTAATGTCTGTTATAATCCTAATCCATTATGATTCTCCACTGTTAGTTATCTGCTAGGATACTTTTTTGGGAGCAAAACGTAGATAAATATAATAACAAACCCAGTGAGAGAAGTGCTCTTTTGATGCCTGTTAAATTGTATCACTGCTCCAAGGAGGCTGCCGCTGCCTTCAGGTACAACCTGCTGATATAGGCCTTGAACTGAATGGTAAAAATACCTTTTGCCAGTTTTTGTCTTTTTAATATTTTGAGAACAACTTCTTTTCTAAGATCTGTATATCCTCAATGGTAAATGTTTTGACATCTCCTAAGAACTTTTGTTTTCCACTTCAAATTAGTGATGTTAGAAAGAAACAAAAAAATCTATAAAAGTATATTATAAGAAAATATTACCCCTTACATTCAATTAGCCCTGTCCTTCAGAAGCTGGAAATCAGAATTATAAAAGGTGTTTTTGGTGAAATCATCAACTTACTGAAATATCAATATTTTCTCTTTGTGACAAGAATACATATATATCACAGGGTAGTAAAATAGTCAAAGTATTTACAAAGTTTTACATTTTACAGATAGCCAGTGGGAAATTAAAATTTGATATAGATAACAGAAAAATAAGTGAGAGAGTTGGAGCAATGGAATGAAATTTATTATGATAATTATTATTGTGAATTTATATGTATGTTCTTTTCATGTTGTTTTCACACTGTTCACTGTTCCTGGTCTATTTCCATAACCGTTTTCCAGGGTATTGTGTCTGTTTTATGCCTCTTCTGACTATCATTACTCATGAACTCCTCATTGCTTCATAGGGGAAAGTGGGCCATTTTATTCCAACTAAATGCTACAAAAGAGATAATTAACCTTTTTTTTATTTTCCTGCTTGAGAATCAACTCAAATTACATATGAAATTATTTGACTTGGGTTTCAGAAATTTCCATGAGGCATTCAACCATGCAGAATAGTGACAAGTGGCGTGAAACATCATTATAATATACATTTAGTATAGCCTCAATAATTCTCTCATATTCTTTGCTTGCTCTTGATTGATTTCATTGTTGATAGTGTAAGAAGAAGAAATATTCACCTCTTCTTCAGAATTCACTTTATTTCTTTTCCATGTTAAATTTTTTTCTTATTATGGTGCCTGGCACACACTCATATGAGTATACTGTTTCATCTGCATAATAATTCATAGTAATTTACTAAATCTTTGATCCTGATATATCTTTAATTATTCTGTAGTGTAGTAACTTGGAGCCAAGTAAGAATACCAACCCTATAAAAATCAAATGATTTCATATATATGGAAGAATTTCTCTGTGATCTTCCAAATATAAGTATCTTAGGAAATTTCCCCAAAGCACAGATTGCCTTTAAAGGTTACAAAAAAATGGGAAGTAGGAAACATCAAAAAGACAATTTGGGGTATATTTTTTACGTATCTTTTCACATTCTGGTTTATAAAAATTAACAGCTGCTTTTCAAGATCTCATGTTTACAAAAATTCATAGGAGACACTAAGGTAAATATTGATTTGCTGTTGTTAGTGTCCAAGTCGTGTCTGACCGTGACGCCATGGACTGCAGCATTCCAGGCTTCTGTGTCCTTCACTATCTTCCAGAGTTTGCTCAAATAATGTCCATTGAGTTAGTAATGCTATCTAACCATCTCATCCTCTTCATTCCTTTCTCATTTTGCCTTCTGTCTTTCCCAGCATCTGGATCTTTTCCAATGAGTTGGCTCTGCATCAGGTGGCCAAAGTATTGGAGTTTCAGCAGTAGTTCTTTCAATGAATATTCAGGACTGATTTTTCTTTAGGGTTGACTGCTTTGACCTCAGTGCAGTCCAACAGACTTGCAAGAGTCTTCTCTAGCACCAAATTTAGATAGCATCAGTCCTTTGATGCTCAGTCTTCTTTGTGATCCACCTCCTATATCCACAAATGAGTCCTGGAAAAACCATAGCTTTGTCTATGTAGACCTTTGTCTGCAAAGTGACAAAGGTCTCTGATTTTTAATATGCTCTCCAGGTTTGTAATAGCTTTCCTTCCAAGGAGCAAGTGCCTTTTAATTTCATGGCTGTAGTCACTATCCACAGTAATTTTGGAGCCCATGAAAATGTTAAAATATGTCATTGTGTTGACTTTTTTCCCTTTCTGTTTGCCGTGATGTGATGGGACCAAATGCCATCATATTAGTTTCTTGAATGCTGAGTTTTAAGTTAGCTTTCTCACTTTTCTCTTTCACCCTCATCAAGAGTCTCTTTAGTTCCTCTTCACTTTTTGGCATTAGTGTGATATTATCTGCATATCTGAGGTTGTTGATATTACTCCCAGCAATCTTGATTCCAGCTTGTGATTCATCCAGCATTTTCCATGAGGTACTCTAAATAGAATTTAAATAAGCAAGATGACAATATGTAAGCCTTGATATACTCCTTTCCCAATTTTGAGCCAGTCCAATTCTAACTGTTGCTTCTTGACTATATACAGGCTTCTCAGGAGGCAGGTCAGGTGGCTTGCTACTCCCATTTCCTTAAGAATTTTCTCTTGTTTGTTGTGATCCAAACAGTCAATGGCTTTAGCATAGTCAATGAAGCAGAAGTAGTTTTTCTGGAATTCCCTTGCTTTCTCCATGATTCAATGAATATTGGCAATTTGAACTCTGGCTCCTCTGCCTCTTTGAAATCCAGCTTGTACATCTCTAAGTTTTCAGTTCATGTACTGCTGAAGCCTAGCTTGAAGGATTTTGAACATCCTTCAAGTGGGATGAGCGCAATGGTATGATAATTTGAACATTCTTTGTCATTTCCCTTGTGTGGGACTGGAATGAAAATGGACTTTTTCATTCCAATAAGTGGGATGAGGCCAATGGTAGTCATTTCCCTTGTGTGGGAATGGAATGAAAATGGACTTTTTCCCAGTCCTGTGGCCATTGCTGAGTTTTCCCAATTTGCTTACATATTGAGTGTAGCACTTTTTAACAGCATCATCTTTTAGGATTTGAAATAGCTCAGTTGAAATTCTATTACCTCCACCAACCTTGTTTGTAGTAATGCTTCCTAAGGCATAGTTGACTTCCTACTCCAGAATGTCTAGCTCTAGGTGAGTGACCACACCATCGTGGTTATTCGGGTCACTAAGACCTTTTTCTTATATAGTTCTTCTGTGCATTCTTGCCACCTCTTCTTAATTGCTTCTCTTAGGTCCTTAGCATTCTGTCCTTTATCATGCCCATTCTTGATTGAAATATTTCATTGATAGTTATTACTCCCAAGTGTTAAAAATATGCCAAAGTAATCACACAGTTGTTTTGTTGCTTTTAATTGCAGTAAAATTCAAATTCTTTTCAGGATGTTTCTTCCTGAGAGTAAAAGGTAAGCAAATCATGGCCTACCACCTGTTTTTGTAAGCAAAGTTCTTTTGGAACATACCCTCATCCATTCATTCACATATTATCTATGGCTGTCATCCTGTTGTGATGTAGAGTTCAATAGTTGCAAGAGACTGTATGACCTTCAAAACTTTAAATATTTACCTTCTGGTTCTTTATAGGAAAAGGTTTGCTGATCTTGAAACCTTGTGATGGGAGAAAATGTTCCTAGAATATGAGTAGCTTGAGGGACCACCTTGTTCTCTGACTTTTAATAGGATAGTAGATTCTCAATATTAGTAAATAATTTTCTCTATCTTAATTTTTAATGAGTTTTTTAGTGAAATTTCTATTGAAACACACATACCAAAAGGGCTGAAAATGAACATGGTAGCAATGATAGAGAATAAGTGTTGGTGAGCACATGGAACAGCTAGAAATCTCATATACTTCTAGTGGTCATGAAAATTAGCACAACCACTTTGGGAAAACAAAATATTTTGCAATATCTAGTAAATCTGAGCATATACATGCTCCATGGGCCAGAAATTGTGTTCCTAGTTATATACTCAACTGTATACTGATATTCTCCAAGAGATATGTCTTAGAATGTTCATAGAAGTGCTATTTGAATTAGCCAAAAATTGGGAATGATCCAAATGCCCACTAACAGAAGATTGTAAAATAACACGTAATATATTTGCATAATGTAATAATACACAACACTAATAATTAAAGACCTACAACTCCACATAAGAGTGTGAATAAATCTCTCAAGTAAAATATAGGGTGAAAGAAGCAAGATACAATAGAGTACATTATATATTATTCCTTTTATATAAATTACATAAACAGGTAGAACTAACCTATTTTGTTAGAGGTGAGGATAGTGGTTACCTTTGGGGTTGGTAGTGACTGAAAGGGAGCACAAAGGTTTCTGAGATGCTAGTACTGTTCTGTTATCTGACAATCTGGCAGCTGGTTATATGGTGTGTTTGTTCTTTAAAATTTATCAAAGTGTATAATTATGTATAATTTTTAAATGAAAAACAGTGTATCTTTGGAAATATTATAGATTGGTGTCATCTTCAAAGACTTAAAAACAGTATATATGATGATTCTTTTTGGCCAGTACAGGAGAAAAATAGGTTCTTGGAGAATGACAGTTTATTATCATAATAAACTTGATCAAGTCTTGCTACTATTTCAGATATTGTTTCTTTAGGTGGACTAAATCAAGTCAGGCTCTGGTTTCTGGTCTGCAGCTATTGATCTGGCAAAAGCTATTTCTCTGTATTGATTAGCAGAGATCGCCAGAAGCAATTTGCCTTCATCTGGCAGGGCAGCAGCACACCCTCATTGTATCACCTTTGACTCTTTGTATTAATCTAGTACCCAGTGACCATGATCAAACTGCTATCCTACATGTAGTGGGAACATACATTTGTTGTCTTACCTCTGGCTTTTTGTTTTAATCTAGTACTCAGAAACCTTAATCAGCTTGCCATTCCACATCTACTGGGAACATATGTGTGGTCTACTATATTGACATTTCACTGTTTGAAAATGATCAACAAGTTTCCTGGGTGCAAGAGGGTAAAGATGATTATACCTCATGAAAATTCTTGCGTTGCTTCCTTGAAAGCTTCTAGAAATTGAAAAAGCAAGAGAGTTCCAGAAAAACATCTATTTCTGCTTTATTGACTATGCCAAAGCCTTGGACTGTGTGGATCACAATCAACTGTGGAAAATTCTGAAAGAGATAGGAATACCAGACCACCTGACCTGCCTCTTGAGAAATCTGTATGCAGGCCAGGAAGCAACAGTGATAACTGGACATAGAACAACAGACTGGCTCCAAATAGGAAAAGGAGTACGTCAAGGCTATATATTGTCACCCTGCTTATTTAACTTATAGGTAGAGTACATCACGAGACACGCTGGGCTGGAAGAAGCACAACCTGGGATCAGAACTGCTGGAAGAAATATCAATAACCTCAGATATGCAGATGACATCACCCTTATGGCAGAAAGTGAAGAGGAACTAAAAAGCCTCTTGATGAAAGTGAAAGAGGACAGCGAAAAAGTTGGCTTAAAGCTCAACATTCAGAAAACGAAGATCATGGCATCTGGTCCCATCACTTCATGGGAAATAGATGGGGAAACAGTGGAAACAGTGTCAGACTTCATTTTGTGGGCTCCAAAATCACTGTGGATGGTGACTGCAGTCATGAAATTAAAAGACGCTTACTCCTTGGAAGAAAAGTTATTGCCAGCTTAGATAGCATATTGAAAAGCAGAGACATTACTTTGCCAACAAAGGTCTGTCTAGTCAAGGCTATGGTTTTTCCGGTAGTCATGTATGGATGTGAGAGTTGGACTGTGAAGAAGGCTGAGCGCAGAAGAATTGATGCTTTTGAACTGTGGTGTTGGAGAAGACTCTTGAGAGTCCCTTGGACTGCAAGGAGATCCAACCAGTCCATTCTGAAGGAGATCAGCCCTGGGATTTCTTTGGAGGGAATGATGCTGAAGCTGAAACTCCAGTACTTAGCCACCTCATGGGAAGAGTTGACTCATTGGAAAAGACTCTGATGCTGGGAGGGATTGGAGGCAGGAGGAGAATGGGATGACAGAGGATAAGATGGCTGAATGGCATCACTGACTCGATGGACATGAGTCTGCGTGAAGTCCAGGAGTTGGTGATGGACAGGGAGGCCTGGCATGCTGTGATTCATGGGGTCTCAAAGAGTCGGACATGACTGAGCGCCTGAACTGAACTGAACTGAACTGAGTGGCAAGCTTTATGTTGCAATATCACCTCCAAGGGAAAACAGTGTTGCACCCTGCAACCTTTCTCAACACTGAAAGTTTGATGGACATTTTTACTTAAAGGTGATATGAAGCATGTCAGAATGTGCTCCACAGTTCGCTTAATATTTAATTCAGCTTTGAGAGGATGCAAGAGCAAAGAAATGCTCTGAAGCTGGTTCTACACTGGAATTTTCTGACCCAGCATATCCACTGGTACTTGAAATTGTTATGGCAGTTATAAATGCCTACTAGAATATCTTTCAAGCCCAATAGTAGAATTTTAACACAGACGCTTTGGATTTGGTGGGGGAAAGTCATGCCTTCTTCAAATAACTTTTCTATTTTTGTGAAAGAAATATAGCTTTACTCCTGAGCCCTCATTCTAAGAAGCTCATCATCAGTGGATATTGTCCTCCTCATTATTCCATAAAATTGGCAGGTACAGCAGCCTGAGATCAAATACATCTTAAATTGTGTTAAGCAGCTCCTCAAGTTACGAAGAAGTTGCAAGTGTGAATAAGTCTAGGATCCTATGTACCTAAGTGTTTTGCTTTGTCTGTTCTTAAACTCCATATATGACCTCATAAGAATTGCCTAAAATCTGTTGACAGAAATTTAAAAACTAGTGCTACATATAATAATATATATCAATCACACAGATATAATGAATAAAAGAAACCAGATACAAATTGCTATATACTATACGATTTCATTTGCAAACTTTTAAGAACAGACAACCGTTCAATGAAGTTAGAAGTCAGAACAGTGTTTAACTTTGGGAAAGTATTGATAAGATAGCACAGTTTTCATTGGGGGCTTATCACTCATGCATCTGCTAGATACGCAGCAAAATTCCAGACTCCTAGGAAAAAAAAAAAAAGCAGATGTTCAAGATAAAGCACATTGTTTGAACAGTTTAGATATAGTGAGCTGAGCTTTTCTTATCAGGTAATGGTGGGAACCCTTCTGCAAATCCAAGTTCTCAGATACTAGCCAACTCACATTGCTATCAGGCATTTCTAAGGATAGCAGTCTTTAACTCTTGTCTACATAGCAAAAGCATATGGGCAGGTCTACCACAGTCCCTATCCTTCAAGAATGGAGATTTGATTTAGTCTACTAACGAAGAATCATGACCAGCTGAGCTGATGGATGAAGGGTAAGGATACCCAAAGCATGTGGTAGAAAGCAAGATAAAATATCAGTTATGGCCTCATGATCAATTTCAATTTCAGGAAGGAGGAAATTAGTAGTTGTGGATATTCTTTTCCTACCACTATAATAAAGTTATTTTTGACTTAATGCATAGATTAAATTGTATTTTTATGAATGTGAGTTGTAACTAAATTGGAATAAACAATCATCACACAGAGGATGAGTCTTGGGGTCTCAGTTTGGAGTCAGCACATTTTTAGATTACAGAAGTTGACTGCACAATGTTAGAGAAAGTTATTCTACATCTTTTTTGTTTACAAGGATAATGTGGTTAGACTATAGATGCTGCCTAACCAAAGCAGGGAATTGTGCTACTTTTTTCTCAGCAAAATTATCCCTTTATAGATCTTCCTTCTTTCTAATGGGCTAGAAATGTAGGACCTACATTTCTCAGACTTTCTTGTCTCCAAGGATCTGAATTCTGCCATACTTTGCCAAGGAGATGTACTCTCATAAGAACTGACAGGGGAACAGGAGTTAGAACCCATTTTCTGAAAGTAATAGCATTGATTTATGGGCTCTTGCAGCTGTGAGGATTTGTAGAAGGCTTTCTGTGCTTCCTTGAAGGTAATCTGCTCTGTCCCAAGGGTGTCTGACTGCAGGGGTAGCTCCCACAGTTCTAACTAGCATAAGAACAGCAGTTTCTTTCTTCTAGGCATCACAATGATGGCGGTAAATTGCAAAGAAGCAGTGGTCTCTTCTGTCTGTTTCTCCTCTAGCACTTTACATTGGTTTTATAAAAGCCTAGTCCCTACATTGGGCCTTCCCTGGTGGCTCAGATGGTAAAGAATCTGCAGGGAATGCGGGAGACCTTGGTTCGATCCTTGGGTTTGGAAGGTTCCCTGGAGGGGGAAATGGCAACCAACTCCAGTATTTTTGCCTCCATGGACAGAGGAGCTTGGTGGGCTCCAGTCCATGAGGTTGCAAAGAGTCGGACACGACTGAGCAACTAAGCATGATACCTTACATTAAATTCTTTCTGCTTATAAAGCCAAATGTGGCTCTGCTTTACTTGATTTTCTGTGTATGCTTCTCTTTTTTATTATCCATTTTGGAATCTCATGCCTTCTCCAAATCAATGCATTATTCTGTATTTACCACAGCAAGAGAAAAGAAAGATAAGAATATCATATAGGGCTTGACTCGGAAATGGCATTACTTTCACTTACATTTCAGTTCAGTTCAGTCGCTCAGTCGTGTCTGACTCTTTGCGACCCCATGAATCGCAGCACGCCAGGCCTCCCTGTCCATCACCAACTCCCAGAGTTCACTCAGACTTGATTGCATCGAGTCAGTGATGCCATCCAGCCATCTCATCCTCTGTCGTTCCCTTTTCCTCCTGCCCCCAATCCCTCCCAGCATCAGAGTCTTTTCCAATGAGTCAACTCTTTGCATGAGGTGGCCAAAGTACTGGAGTTTCAGCTTTAGCATCATTCCCTCCAAAGAAATCCCAGGGATGATCTCCTTCCAGAATGGACTGGTTGGATCTCCTTGCAGTCCAAGGGACTCTCAAGAGTCTTCTCCAACCCCACAGTTCAAAAGCATCAATTCTTCTGCGCTCAGCCTTCTTCACAGTCCAACTCTCACATCCATACATAACCACAGGAAAAACCATAACCTTAACTAGATGGACCTTTAAATGCCTATAGTCACATGCTACCCCTTGGTCCTCAGACAACAGGAGTCCAATGAGGTGTAAGCTTCAATATGCTCAGAAAAGAATGGAGAACTAGATGTTTATGAACATGATGTGAATATGTGAGGAGAAAAATATTCCAGATAAAGTAAAGTAAATTATTAGAAACTTGAGACAGGAAAATAATGAATGTACTCAAGAAGCAGTGAGGATGCCAGTGTAGTTAGAGTAGCAGCAGATAAAGTCAAGGGTAATGGTGTGTCAGATCACAAAGTAATTCAAAGATCTTAATGAAGATTTCGACTTTGAATCTGAGCAACTTGCAAATGTACTGCAGAGTTTTAAACTAGGAATGGCATAATCTGACTTCTATTTTTTAATTTATTTGCATATGTCACTCTGGAAAGGAGACAAGTTATTTGGAGTTTATTGGCATAATCCCAGTGAAAGATAATGGCTTATACCAGGGTGGTAGCAGTAGTGAGAAGTGGTGTGCTTCTGTATATATTTTGAGTTATGTGGTCAACAGGATTTAATTGATAAACTGGATGTGGTGTGTGAGAGAAAGGAATGAATTAAGGATGACTTCAAGTTTTAGACCTCAACAAAAGCAGGAATAGAGTACCTATTAAATTGGATGGTATAGTCTTCAGAGGAAGCAGTTTGGGGGGTATTATGAGCTTGGTTTTAGATGTGTAAAGTTTGAAATAAAAATTCCAAGTAAGACAGTTAATATGTGAGTCTTATGTGCAGGACTAAGATCCGTTTTAGATGGGGTTGTACTAGCAAAGATACTGAGAAGCAGAGGTTGGTGAAAGAGAAGAGCAAGGCAAGTAGAATATCCTGGAAATCAAGTGAATGGAATGTTTTGATGGGGAGAATGAATAGATAAGTAAAATGATGCTGCTAGTAAAGTTACAGGAGGCTTGAGCATTGACTTTTAGCTTCAGTGATGTGAACATCTTGATAATAGCGATTTCAAAGAAATGGTGTGAGTTAAAACATGATAACAGTTTTTCATACAATTTTGTGATTTCCATATATTTTATCATTATTCTTTTTCATCTTCATTAAAGAAGTCACCTTCATTTCTTCGTGTAGGTTACTGCCTGTACTCCTACTGTATCTCATTTATTATTTCTTAATGGTGTCAGTTTTGTCTTAAATTTTCTTTATTCTTTTATTCTTGCTTCATATTCTTTAAGTTCTTTTCCATTCCTAAAGGAATGGAATTGGCATGAATTTTTCTTCTATTTCCTGAAGGTCTGTATTTTTTCCAGAACATACTCTTTTATCTTTCCTTTCTTCCTTCTTCCTTTCTGCTGTTATTCTGCCTGCCTGCCTTTCTTATTGCTTTTGAAGAGTTGTTTTTTGTAGTATTTAGCTCATTCATGAACATTTCTAGTAGAATTTTTATTTTCCTGAATGTAGGGTAGTTAAATGGTACTTAAAATCTGTTTCCTCTTTGTCCATCTTGTCTGGGCCTTACTTATGTTTATCTTCATCAATCTGAGATGAAAATAAAGTCAAGTTAATTTCATCTTACACTTTCTTTTATAGCAGCTATCAGAAAAATAGCTCACAGATACCAGTATACACTCTGCTTAGTTAGTGACTGTCAAATAATGGAAAGAACATGAGTGATACTATTGTTGGAGGAGCACTCAAGTCACATGAATTACTGTGGCACAGCTTTTCCAAAGTGAAATAAGGTATTAGACTCAATCACTTTTAAAGCTGCTCCAGATGAAAATTTCTGTCTCTAATTACTTAAACATATTCCTTGACATAGAATGGAATTTTTCATTTTTTAATTTCACAAATGTTTTATTACATTTTTCAATATATTAAATCTTAAAGACACCAGTATACTTTGTTCTGATTAAAAACTTACTTTGCAGAGATATTAATATAATAAGAATTAGGGAAGATAGCTTTTTATATAAGGCACTATAACACCCCAAGCTTTCTTTTCTTTCATCACCAAAGCATTTAAGCAGGAATAACATTCAACAGCTTAACTCATAGAGGTTAACTTTTTAGTTCAATTACAAAACTTTCTGATTAAATGCTAAAATATTTATAGATGCATTAAGTGGGTTAATTTTTTTTTTTTACTTAAAAAATTGTAGTTAAGGAAATAAGCCATCCTTTTGACTGACACTAAAGCACAACTGTATGTTTTGAGCATTATATTAACTTTCCTTAATACCTTCAAAAACTACCACCGATTTTATTCTAATTCTCAGTGCACAGTGAGTGGTATGAGTATAATTTTCTCATTGAAAACATAATGTATTTTCCTCTCAGTGTACAAATGCACCTCAGTTTTCAATACAGCAGAGTAAAACCTCTCTTCCCAAAGCTTTAGAGTTTATTGCAATTATAATGAAATAGGTAAAGTGGTTTATGTTTGAGTACACATATGAAAAGTTCTTTGGAGAACTGCTTTGGAATGAATAATATTTTCATTTTTCTGCTTCTCAGCAGTAGCTACCTTCTTTCTGGGATATAAATGCCACTTGAACCTAATGATTTATTTCTAAACAGATAGCAAATGTAGCCTGAATTTCTTGCAGCTGGGTTAATAGAAAGAAACCCAAATATTTTCATCAGATTATCAACACAGGGATTTATTGTAGCATGAGAGCAGAGCATTTATCCTTTCCAATATTTATTTTTAAATGTAATAAGCAGATCCAGGTGACTGCCACCAAATTAGCCCTTGGATCCATTCACTAGTCCTATAATAAACACTAAAGTAAAGCTAGAATTGTGAGGAAATTCAATAATCTTATTTATACTGATTGAGTTAATTTTGAAATGATCATGTCAGCCACTGAAGATTGCATACCTCAGCATTCTTTAGAGTATCCAAGTATGTTCGATGTACTAAATGTTTTGCCATATGTGCAGATTTAGCAGAAAATGTTAATTTACTGCAGAAATGTGTTTTTGTACCATGTATCTAACACAAATATTGACATATAGTAGGCGTTTGAGGAGAGCACTGAATTGGGAGTCTAAAGTTGGTTTTGAATTTTGATTTCTCCACTGACTAGTCTTGGGAGAGTCACTTGACTTTCCTCAATCTCTGTTTCTTCCCCATAAAATAAAGATTATAATACTATCTATCCTAACTAACCCTTAAGGTGTATTGATGAGAGCCACAACAGCACTTCCAGGAGAGTTTATGAAGAAAAGTCTAAACTTGGATGGATGCGTCACATCAAACAAAGTGATGAAACTATTACCACTGATACCATTCAGTTCAGTTCAGTTGCTCAGTCATGTCCGACTCTTTGTGACCCCACGAATCGCAGCACACAAGGCCTCCCTGTCCATCACCAACTCCCAGAGTTCACTCAGACTGACAGCCATCAAGTCAGTGGTGCCATCCAGCCATCTTATCCTCTGTCATCCCCTTCTCCTGCCCCTAATCCCTCCCAGCATCAGAGTCTTTTCCAATGAGTAAACTCTTCGCATGAGGTGGCCAAAGTACTGGAGTTTCAGCTTTAGCATCATTCCTTCCAAAGAAGTCCCAGGGTTGATCTCCTTCAGAATGGACTGGTTGGATCTCCTTGCAGTCCAAGGGACTCTCAAGAGTCTTCTCCAACATCACAGTTCAATAGCCTACATTAAATGACATTAAAATGCCAGACATTCTTTGGTATAATGGAGAGAAAGGAATCTGCAGATATAGGGAGAAAGATAGTAATAGATTAGAGTAAATTCAATATGATGAAAGAGTTCTTTGCACCCCACTTTTTCCCCCTCATAGAGGGAAATCTGGTTTACTTGTACATTTTCAATTTTGTATTCCATATAAAGCACTCCTTGGACAATCTTTATTTTGAAATGGAAAAAAGTAATTTCCATTAGAAGAGAGGTGTAGACTAGAGGACAGAGGGCCTCCTGCAGCAACTGGTGTTATGTTTGCTCTCTGTAGAAAAGAGAAAACGCATGGGTAATATCAAGGTATGAGTTCCACAGTCTTCTCAAGGACCTAAAAACTGCTTTCTTCTGCCAGATAATCTTACTCTTCTGGAGTGTGTGTGTGTGTGTGTGTGTGTGTGTGTGTGTGTGTGTGTGTGACTGAGTATAAAATGAAATTATCTATTCTTAACTGTTACACAGTACAGTGACAATTAAGCATTTGATTATGTGTGTATCAATTAATTTCATTTTATGTACAAGCAACTCAAAATCTGTCATGTCACTTGGCCTTCCAATTTCATGACTTGAAAGAATATCTGCCAATAACCTTAAAAAAATGGAAGGACTGTTAGATTTCATGTAAATCAGTGGTTCTCAGAATAGCTTTACTTACCCTACCTAAATTTTTTGAGGACTCAAATAGCTTTTGTTTATACAGTTTTGTCTATTCATATTTATCAATTAGAAATTAAAACAGAATTTTTTAAACCACAGAAATACAAACATGTACATTCCATTTGCTATCACAAAGATGGTATTATCATGTATCATGTAGCCTCTAAAAATTCCATATATACTCAGAAAGAAAGAGAAAAAAGGAAAATATCTTGACATTATTATGAAAATATTTTTGACCTTGTGGGTCCTTTAAAAGGTCTCAGTGACCCCTAGGAATTCCTGAACCACACTTTAAGAACAATTTGTGTAAATCATCCTCTTTATCATCTGAACTGCACACATTAAACTTAAAAGGGAAAGGAATGTATATTTTGATTTCTTAATTAGATTATAGCTCCTGGAGGAACTATTTTTGCACTATGCTTTTTCTCTACTGTACAATATTAAGCATCTAACCATCCAAAAATCTTAGTCCATTTACTCTGCATGTACTTCTTAAATGCTGCTATCAATTTGTCAATAAGATGATTATCATAGACACTGTAAACTATTTACATGACCTTGATGATAAATATATATCTGTTATGATAACAAGCTCATACACTTCCTTTCTTATTGCCATTGTGAATTTGATTAATTTTAAGAATCAAGTGGTCTCCAAGAATACAAATTTCCAAAAACAGCACCATCGTATGCTGGCCACTATTTTCCAGTCTATTTTTATTCTTAATCTGTTTCCTTTAATAATAAACATCTTGGAACGTGGACTTGATGTCAATGAAAAATAAACAAGAAACATTTGTACTATGAGTGAAAAGACCTGCCCTTAAAGCAATATTTTAAGGTCCTTTTTTTCTGAGCTTTTCCATGGGAACTTTGTTGTACAATTACTCAGCTCTAAACACAGCGCTCTTAACCATTTTCAGTCACTACCAAAGCCAAGTTTTTGAAAGAACCATTTATCAAAATTACTAAGCTCAGGATGCTGAAATGGATTCATAAAAATTGCTATTATAATTTGGCCTAAATCTGTAGCTTTATAACATTCATAGTGTGCATGGGGTTACATTAGTGGAAACATTAACTAAAAACCTGGCCTCAAGTCAGAATTTGATGTCATCAAAAGTAACCTGAAATAGCTTAAGCTACAGTTTTCTCTAAAAGGTAATTATAATAAAAGCTGCCATATATTGTGTAGCTTAATAAAGCACGCTAGCAAGTGTGTTCAGTTCTTTATATGTCTCCATTGTAATTGATGTAGCCACCTTGGGATGTAGCTACTATTATACACATTTCATAGATGATGAAATGCAAGTTCAGAAAAGTTGAGAATCATAGCAATAATACCCAGGGAAAAGGGCAGAATCAGATTTGAACTCTTGTTTGTTTGACCTTAAAGTTCTGTTTTCTAATAAATGCCCAGGTGCAAAGAAGTTAAGTAATTATACTGAGTGGGAGAACTTCAGATAGTAGTTGCAAATAAACCCAAATTTACAGTATCTGCAGAGGAACTGAAGTTTGTTGCTAACTCATGCTACATCTCCATCATGAGGCAGCTGTGGTCTCTACTCCTTGTTGTTCTTACTCAGAAATGTAAGTTCACAGGAGTCTACCCTCTGGATTATCAGTGTTTGCTTTGTCAGGGTAAAGGGACATGGAAAATTGTGAACTGGCTGTTAATTTTATGTGCCAGGGCAAATGTCTACACCTAACTTTAAAGAATTAGGCAGGAATATGCCTCCTGTATACTGGGAAGAAGGAAAACCATAAATACAGTACTCATTCTGAATTTTTAGTAAAATGCCATGACTTCTCCAAATGTCACTTCTTTTGATACCAGTAGAAATAAAGCAGAAAATTGTCTGGTGGTTTGTGATTATCTTTGAGGTGATAGACTGTTATACTTAAAATTGTTATTTTTCCCCCTTCTTCAGAAACTTCATGGATAAAGTATCTATTAATAGAAAATATAAAATAACCAGAGAAATAATTAGTAATGCTTATACCTCCAATTTTTATTAACAAGTTTGGAAGTACAGTGTTTATATTATTTCAATATGATAGTTACATTATTGCACATGACATTCTTAGAAATCATGGCTTGCCTTTTGAAAGATGTTACCACGTTCTTAGTCCTTCAAAGAAAAATAGGCTCATTGTGATTTAATAAATACAGTTCTTTATTTCTCCTTTCTCAGCCCTTAACCTACGTCACTTCAGTATCTATCCAGTCTACCCCTCAGTTCTTATAAAAGCTCACAAATCACTGTAACAGTAAGCTTTTCATCTACAAAAAAAGGAATCTCATTATATCCTTGAAGTTGTAGCTGAGCTCATTTATTGTAATTAGCAAATAAGTTATTGGGTTGAAGAGAATGGATAGGACATGGTGCTAGCATGGAAAAGTCTCGGGCTTTTTGCCTGGTGATTTGTGTTAAAACTTGTTCCTCTTCCACTCACAGAGGTGAGGGGGTAACAGAGGCCTGCCATCTCAACACCTGATTATTTCTGCATGTATTCACAGGCAACTTTGAGGTACACTATAGGGAAGTGATCTTTTTAAGTGGCACAAAGACTGCTTTCATGCATGGCCATCTCCTCTACCATCACTTTTGAAAACCATCATCAGTGGCAGACAGTTTTTATCTAATCACTGGAGCTAACTTTTGAGAGTCAGTCCAGGCAGAGCCTTGTTGGCCCACCATTTAGAAAAGGCTGTCCCATGCTTCCCCACAGGGGAATTTAAACAAATAGATTCATTTCAGCCTTCTTGTAAAAGAATGTGTGGAGGTCAGCACAATAAACAGTCTGTACTGTGGAAACTTGTTTTCCAAATGTGCAGAAGTTCCTACCAAGGCTGACAACAGAGATGAGTCCATCCAGGTATTTTGTTAATGGCATGAACTGAGATTTGTGATAGATAGAGAATTCAAATTGTGTGGTGTTGGAGAAGACTCTTGAGAGTCCCTTGGACTGCAAGGAGATCCAACCAGTCCATTCTGAAGATCAGCCCTGGGTGTTCTTTGGAAGGAATGATGCTAAAGCTGAAACTCCAGTACTTTGGCCACCTCATGCAAAGAGTTGACTCACTGGAAAAGACTTTGAAACTGGGAGGGATTGGGGGCAGGAGGAAAAGGGGACAACAGAGGATGAGATGGCTGGATGGCATCACGGACTCGATGGACATGAGTCTGAGTGAACTCTGGGAATTGGTGATGGACAGAGATGCCTTGTGTGCTGCGATTCATGGGGTCGCAAGGAGTCGAACACAAGTGAGCGACTGAACTGAACTGATAAGTTAAAGATTAGTTGGTAAAATAGCAGCATTTCTGAAACCAGAATAAGTACTATATCAATTTTTTTTTCAGATAAAAGATAAAAATATGTCTTACCATTCAACTTCATATGAAATAGATGCTACTCTGATTTAGAGCCTTTGGACAGATGGGTTTGACAAAACTTGAGCAGCCATGTCTGGGCTATTGATGCCCTGGCATTCACTCAGGAACATCACTGGAGCTACAAATACCCTGATTCCTGGGTTTCTTCCCCGCTGCTATCTCAGTGTCTCTCACACTGTTATTTGGCTGAAGTTAGTTCTTTTCTACCAGTCGCTGTCTATCTCTTATGGCTCTGTGATCTATTCTACCACAGCTTAGAACTCCAAGTTCCCTTCTTGCCAAAATAGTCTCATTTAGTGCCTCTTCCATTTTCTGACTAATGTCATCTTTGAAGTTTTTAAGAAGAGAGCCACCTCTTCTCCAGCAATCAATACTGCCCTAAATAACTTGTTCTCTCTTCTCCAAGTGACCAAACTTTAAGGCCCCATCCCCAAATCTGAGGAAAGTTTCTAGGGGCTAGGAATAAGGCATTGAATGACACCACTGTTGTATTGAAACATCACTCCTCCCTGTGATTCCTATATCCTGAACAAATTCCCTAAATCTATCCTACATCATGATGAGTTCTTGCTAACCTGGGACCCTTCTTCAGAGATTTAGACACATAGGTTGCTTTTATACTTATTGATACTTTCACTGAAACAGAAGTTATTATTTCCAAAATCCCCATGACTTTTCACCTGGGACAGCCTTCACATGCAAAGAAAAAATATGGAGGCATGTTCTTTGTCACTGAGTTTTTACAGTAAGATTTTGATTATGCAATCAAATATAACACTGTATAGACATGTATATAGTTAGCATTTTTAAAATAATGAATGAAGTCCTGCTTTCACTAAACCAACTATTTCACCATAAACTTACAAAATTTTCCCACTATTTTGCAGTATTCAAGAGGTCACATTCTAATTACACCCCTGGGCTCTGAAGCTATGTTTCCCACTATTCTAAAAGTGACAAATAATCATAGCCATAGACATTTTTTTTTAACACCGGAACTGTTAAGCTTAAACAAGTCACCATGTTATAATTAAAGGAGTAGAAAATAGGTGATGATCAAGTACTGCATAAAAAATGCTTAATGTGTCTATCCAATCTTTCCAAGAGCCCCCCACCAGTCTAGATGAAGCAAGGCAAAGTGAAAATGGCAAAAGCTAAAATCATGGGCTTCCACACTTTGAGTTCTAAGGCTTGTCTATTTCATCTTACTATTTAGTCTAAATATTAATTGTCAAGGGAAAACAAAAAACTTGGAATGCTACTTTAAACTCTCCCTCATTATACCTTTTCTTAAAAGCCAGTAGTAGAGAATATTGCCATAAGCTGTTAATTAAGAGCTAATTAAAATTTCAAGTGCCAATTGGAAGTTTCACATTCTTTATTCTGCTAGTATATCCATGAATATAAAGTACATGTCTGAAGTAGTTCATTTTCTCTGTCATCATCTAACTTCTGCCATGGCTCTAGGGGGGCAACACTTTCAGTGAAGGACTAGCTTTCAAGGAATAGGAGGGCTCAAGATTTCACACTGGTTTCACTCAAAATACAATTGTCAGGCTCAGACAACTCACTTGTAAACTTCACTGGGATGTGTGCAATTTATTAACTGATATATAAGGGCTAATTGTAATCAAGGGTATTTTCATGTGCCCACTAGTGTTAATTGCCACCAGTGGCTCTAGTGGTGACTGAATCCAGGAATGAAGTCTAGAACAAACAGTCTTTGGAAACATAGAGGCTCAGAGGCAGTAGCTGATTGCTCTGCAGCCCTTCAGTCTCCTTAGCTCCCGCGGGTTCCAGCTGGCTATGGTCCTTCTACAGGGTATTGGCAGCTCTCTCACTGTTAATGGCGCACTGCCTTTTTAACAGCGTTAAATGGTAGATGCTAATGACTTTGCAGTCTTGCAGTTCTCCCAGCAGGTTTTGGTGCCTTATATTATTTTTATCACAATGTACTTTGAAAACATACATAAATTAAGTCTATAATTCCTTCTCCAGGCTTTGGCATGTTTTACTTGTCAACTTTTCAAAACACAAATGACTGATGTAAGGCAGTCCAATAGACTGGGGTCGGAGTATTTCCTCCCTCTACTTGCCAACTATGTCCTGGACTTTCTGTCTTTAACCCATCTATTGCCCTTTTCTTACCCTATGTTTACACCCTCAGCTCAAAATTCAGTCTTTTTGTTTGTTTCTTTACCTTTTAACTACACGTTTTCTTTTTCTTTGTTTTGTCTGATTCATGGCTTGGTTCTCAGAGCTGAAAGAGGCCACAGTTTCACACTGGCATTTTCCCATTTTACACACATATAAGGAAAGGGGTCAGGAAATGGTTTCCTGGGCAAAGGACTTTCAGATACTGATTATTCTTTAGCGCAGCCAGAGCTACCCCACGTCCGAGGTCAGGGACAGCAGCCTACAGTGCCAGGCTGCGACAGCGCAGGAATGGCCGAGAGGAGCTACCCCCATCCAAGGTCAGAGGCAATGGCCTGGAGGAGATACCCCATGACCAAGGCCAGGGACAGCGGCCAGGAAGAGCCATTCTGTGTCAGAGGTCAAAGGTGACAGCCAAGAGGAGCCACCCTGTATCTGAGGCAAGGGGCAGCACCTGAGGCCAGGGACAGTGGCCAGGAAGAGCCATCCTGTGTCTGAGGTCAAGGGTGACAGCCGAGAGGAGCCACCCCATGTCCGAGGCAAGGGGTGGCACCCGAGGCCATGGGTGGCACCCAAGGCCAGGGACAGTGGCCAGGAGGAGTAATCCCATGCCTGAGGCCAGGGCAGTGACCAGGAGGAGCAACCCCACGCCCAAGGAGTGGTGGCTGTGTGGGCGCAGGAGGGCCTAGAGGAGCCATCCCACAATGAAGGTCAGGAAGGGCAGTGGGAGGAGATAACCCTCAGGCAAGGTAAGGAGCAGTGGCTGTGCTTTGCTGGAGCATCCATGAAAAGATACCACATGCCCAAGGTAAGAGAAACCCAAGTAAGATGGTAGGTGTTGCAAGAGGGCATCAGAGGGCAGACACACTGAAACCATACTCACAGAAATCTAGACAATCTAATCACACTAGGACCACAGCCTTGTCTAACTCAACGAAACTAAGCCATGCTCGCAGGGCAACCCAGGATGGGCAGGTCATGGTGGAGAGGTCTGACAGAATGTGGTCCACTGGAGAAGGAAATGGCAAACCTCTTCAGTATTCTTGCCTTGAGAACCCCATGAACAATATGAAAAGGAAAAATGATAGGATACTGAAAGAGGTACTCCCCAGGTCAGTAGGTGCCCAATACGCTACTGGAGGTCAGTTGAGAAATAACTCCAGAAAGAATGAAGGGATGGAGCCAAAGCAAAAACAATACCCAGCTGTGGATGTCACTGGTGATAGAAGCAAGGTCCCATGCTGTAAAGAGCAACATTGCATAGGAACCTGGAATGTCAGGTCCATGGACCAAGGCAAATTCGAAGTGGTCAAACAGGAGAGGGCAAGAGTGAACGTCAACATTCGGGGAATCAGCAAACTAAAATGGACTGGAATGGGTGAATTTAACTCAGATGACCATTATATCTACTACTGCGGGCAGGAATCCCTCAGAAGAAATGGAGTAGCCATTATGGTCAACAAAAGAGTCCGAAATGCAGTACTTATATGCAATCTCAAAAACGACAGAATGATCTCTGTTCATTTCCAAGGCAAACCATTCAATATCACAGTAATCCAGTCTATGCCCCAACCAGTAACACTGAAGAAGCTGAAGTTGAACGGTTCTATGAAGACCTACAAGACCTTTTAGAACTAACAACCAAAAAAGATATCCCTTTCATTATAGAGGACTGGAATGCAAAAGTAGAGAGTCAAGAAACACCTGGAGTAACAGGCAAATTTGGCCTTGGAATGCAGAATGAAGCAGGGCAAAGATTAATAGAGTTTTGCCAAGAAAATGCACTGGTCATAGCAAGCATTGTCTTCCAAAAACACAAGAGAAGACTCTACACATGGACATCACCAGATGGGCAACACTGAAATCAGATTGATGATATTCTCTGCAGCAAAAGATGGAGAAGCTCTATACAGTCAGCAAAAACAAGACCAGGAGCTGACTGTGGCTCAGATTATGAACTCCTTATTACCAAATTCAGACTTAAATTGAATAAAGCAGGGAAAACTGCTAGACCATTCAGGTATGACCTAAATCAAATCCCTTATGATTATACAGTGGAAGTGAGAAATAGATTAAAGGGTCTAGATCTGATAGATAGAGTGCCTGATGAACTATGGAAAGAGGTTCATGACATTATACAGGAGACAGGGGTCAAGACCATCCCCATGGAAAAGAAATGCAAAAAGCAAAATGGCTGTCTGAGGAGGCCTTACAAATAGCTGTGAAAAGAAGAGAGGCAAAAAGCAAAGGAGAAAAGGAAAAATATTCCCATCTGAATGCAGAGTTCCAGATAGCAAGAAGAGATAAGAAAGCCTTCCTCAACGATCAATACAACGAAATAGAAAGAAAAGAACAGAATGGGAAAGACTAGAGATCTCTTCAAGAAAATTAGAGATACCAAGGGAACATTTCATGCAAAGATGGTCTCCATAAAGGACAGAAATGGTATGGACCTAACAGAAGCAGAAGATATTAAGAGGTGGCAAGAATACAGAGAACTGTACAAAAAGATCTTCACAACCGGATAATCACAATGGTGTGATCACTCATCTAGAGCCAGACATCCAGGAATGTGAAGTCAAGTGGGCCTTAGAAAGCATCACTATGAACAAAGCTAGTGGAGGTGATGGAACTCCAGTGGAGCTATTTGAAATCCTGAAAGATGATACTGTGAAAGTGCTACACTCAATATGCCACCAAATTTGGAAAACTCAGCAGTGGCCACAGGACTAGAAAAGGTCAGTGTTCATTCCAATCCCAAAGAAAGGCAATGCAAAAGAATGCTCAAACTACCACACAATTGCACTCATCTCACATGCTAGTAAAATAATCCTCAAAATTCTTCAAGCCAGGCTTCAGCAATACGTGAACTGTGAACTCCCTGATGTTCAAGCTGGTTTTAGAAAAGGCAGAGGAACCAGATATCAAATTGCCAATATCTGCTGGAACATGGAAAAAAACAAGAGAATTCCAGAAAAAACATCTGTTTCTGCTTTATTGACTATGCCAAAGCCTTTGACTGTATGTATCACAATAAACTGTAGAAAATTCTGAAAGAGATGGGAATACCAGACCACCTAACCTGCCTCTTGAGAAATCTGTATGCAGGCCAGGAAGCAACAGTTAGAACTGGACATGGTACAACAGATTGGTTCCAAATAGGAAAAAGAGTACGTCAAGGCTGTACATTGTCACCCTGCTTATTTAACTTATATGCAGAGTACATCATGAGATATGCTGGACTGGAAGAAACACAAGCTGGAGTCAAGATTGCTGGGAGAAATATCAATAACCTTAGATATGCAGATGACACCACCCTTATGGCAGAAAGTGAAGAGGAACTAAAAGCCTCTTGATGAAGATGAAAGATGAGAGTGAAAAAGTTGGCTTAAAGCTCAACATTCAGAAAACAAAGATCGTGGCATCTGGTCCCATCACTTCATGGGAAATAGATGGAGAAACAGTGGAAACAGTGTCAGACTTTATTTTTCTGGGCTCCAAAATCACTGCAGATGGTGACTGCAGCCGTGAAATTAAAAGACGCTTACACCTTGGAAGAAAAATTATGACCAACCTAGATAGCATATTCAAAAGCAGAGACATTACTTTGCCCTCTAAGGTCCGTCTAGTCAAGGCTATGGGTTTTCCAGTAGTCATGTATGGTTGTGAGAGTTGGACTGTGAAGAAAGCTGAGTACCGAAGAATTGATGCTTTTGAACTGTGGTGTTGGAGAAGACTCTTGAGAGTCCCTTGCACTCCAAGGAGATCAAACCAGTCCACTCTCAAGGAGGTCAGCCCTGGCTGTTCTTTGGAAGGAATGATGCTAAAGCTGAAACTCCAGTACTTTGGCCACCTCATGAGAAGAGTTGACTCATTGGAAAAGACTCTGATGCTGGGAGGGATTGGGGGCAGTAGAAGAAGGGGACAACTGAGGATGAGATGGCTGGATGGCATCACTGACTCGATGGGGTGAGTCTGAGTGAACTCCAGGAGTTGGTGATGGACAGGGAGGCCTGGCTTGCTGCAGTTCATGGGGTCGTAAAGAGTCGGACACGGCTGAGCGACTGAACTGAACTGAACATAGAAAAGGCAGCAATAAGTGTTTCATTGGTAATGGAGTTTGAGAATTAAGAAGTGATGAGAAAGGTGCAAGGAAAACCCTTGCTCTTTTGAGTATCAGTTGGGCTGGATACTTTATCATCTGTGGCAATACATACCACTTGGGTAAAGGAGTGAGTGGAGACCAGAGAGAAAATGAGATGGAACTTAACTATATGGAGGAGCTTTGGTCATACTGAATATCTCAGATCCTTTAGAGTTTCTCAGTTGGGAATGGTAATTTCCAGTCAGCCAAGGTAGCCAGTCATGACATTTAATTCTGAAGTTCAGAAATAATGGTTTTTATTAGACGTCTCTGTGCAGGAAATATTCTGTATTGAATACAGTTCATATTAAAAATTTTAAGTAAAGTATTGCATTATTGTGCATCACCCTCCACTGAAGACCTAGGTTGCATAATGACTGAATCTAGGGAGCATTACAGGGACAACCAGAGACCTTTTAATGGCTCACTAATGATTTATAAATTTTGAATGCCATACTAACACTACAAAAGAACTGCTATATCTAATAAACAGGACTGTGAGCAGTAAAATTGCCCCAGCTCTATTGGAAAGGGATCTGTAAAATAAACAGCTTCAACGTTTTCTAAACCAACCAAACAAGAATGCCTCCTACTCAAAACTTATAGTAGAGAGTAGTATTTTCGTGTTCTTTATAAAGAGATTCTGTTCCTTTCAAGATGATTCCTAATAAAACCACTGACTCCAAAACATTGATTTGCCATCTCATCTACCGATCTCTGAACCACACCCTTGTCACTTTATCTATAAGAGTGAAGATTAAGGAATAAAAAGTGTTTTAATAACTTTGCTCAATAATAGCAGGGAACTTTGGAAGCCGTGAAGCTTCCCTTTCTGGGTGGCAGTTTTTATTCCCCTGACATAAAAGCATTCCCTGATGAACCTCTCAAAATAATAAACATTCTTCTTTGCCTTTTTCTCCCCCTGCTGTTGGTTGGTTTTTGTTTCTAATTGCTAGCGGTGTTGCCACTTATGGGAAACAAAAGTGCAAGTTGGGAAGTTCTGTTTCCATTCTGTAGGAATTCCATTTCACTTCAGCATTCTTTCAGAAAAGGAGTGAAGCAGACTTTCTGCTATTACCATGGCATTTTTAGTAGAGATTTAAGCATCTACAGATGAAATAACTTCTAAATTACTCCACAACATCAATTTGTGCATTTTAGGTAGGATTTACACATTTTAGGTTTGCCTCTTAAATTATTTGGTTTTGTTTGTCTGTTTTTTTGGTAGACAAACATTTGAACATGATGTTATGCAGAGAAAGAACACAAGGAATAATAACTCAAAGAATAATGACAACATTATCATTTACATAAGATAACAACAGTGCCTGTATTTAATCTTTACAGTTAATTCTTAAATTTCTACATGTAAATTTTAAACCTTTCTGCTCTAGTGGAAAATTTCATAGCAAAAAAAAAAGAGGAAGGAGCTCAAATGTTTAATATTTCAATAACATCTGAATTTTTAAAGATGGAGGCCTTTGTAATGACTGTTAAGCTAATCTAATGCCAGTCTCTTAACTGGCTTACTCTGAATAAGAATTGAACAAATTGTATCGCAAGAAGCCAGAAGTCATATTTAATCATCAAGTCAAAACTTTCTCAACATTTATCACTGGTCATCAATTATTTACAGCTAGATTTACTTACTAAACTCTCAAACTTAGTAGAGACAAGAGAAAAAAATACCTAAAAATTAGTAAATTTTCTTACTCAAGGCCACAGAGGGTCTATACAGTCTTCTTTCAGTGTTTCTCTGGAATCACTTAATTATGAGAATACTGTTCACGTCAACTTTTCCCTTAACTAAATCAATAAGACTCAGTTGTTTTTTTTAACTTACTGAAAAAGTATGTGATTTTCAAAAAATACTTTTGAATTATTATTACTATCACATTTCAAATTAACATAAAGGCTTACAAAATAAGCTAGGAGATCATATGAGAGGTGAAGAGATGAAAATGATTGTAAAAGCAAAACAGTCAAATGCTAAACAAAGTAAAACTCAGAACTGAGACTGATCAAAAGCTAGGACCAGGACACAAAGTAAGATAAAAAAAAAAATTGTTTTGGTTGTCCTTCAATGTCTCTGAGTCCTGTGGAAGTTCTGTAATCAAATCCCACTGGCCTTCAAAGTCAAGTTCCCTGGAGGCTCTCAGTCCCTTTTGCCTGATCCCCGGTGGGGAAATCTGCTGTGGGCCCTAGAACTTTTGCAACAGTGTGAGAGCTTCTTTGGTATAATTGATCTCCAGGTTGTGGGTTACCCGTTCGACAGCTCTATAGTGCAGCTAGTGGCAACGTCTTCCAAGAGGACTTATACCACATGCCACACCTCCTAGGACTTCCACCGCCAGAGGCCCTCTCCTCACAACAGGCCACTGCTGACCTGTGCCTCCTCAGGAGACACTCAAATGTTCACAGGCAGATCTGGCTCAGTCTTTTGTGGAGGTCACTACTCCTTTTCCCCGGTCCTGTTGCACACAAGATTTTGTTTGCATCCTCCGAGAGTCTCTGGCGGGTATGAGGTTTGATTTTAAAAGAGATTGTGCCCCTAGTAGAATCTTGTTGCATCTTCTCATTAACCCCTGGACTTGGGGTATCTTTTTGGTGGCATCCAACATTCTCCTGTCAATGGTTGTCAGCAGCTAGTTGCAGTTTTAGTGTTCTGCAGGAGAAGATGAGCACACATCCTTCTACCCCACCATCTCCGCCTATCTTCAGTATCCTTGCCTTGAGAACCCCATGAACAGTATGAAAAGGAAAAAAGCTATGACACTGAAAGATGAACTCCCCAGGTCGGTAAGTGCCGCAATATGCTACTGGAGAAGAGTGGAGAAATATCTCAAGAAAGAATGAAGAGATGCAGCCAAAGTAGAAATGGTGCCCAGTTGTGGATGTGTCTTGTTGTGAAAGTAAATTCCAATACTGTAAAGAACAATGTTGCAGAGGAAACCAGAATGTTAGGTCCATGAATCAAGGTTAGAAGTGATCAAACAGATGGCAAGAGTAAACTTTGACATTTTATTAATCAGTGAACTAAAATGGACAGGCATGGATGAATTTAATTCAACTGACTATTATATCTACTACTACGGGCAAGAATCCCTTAGAAGAAATCTAGTAGCCCTCATAGTCAACAAAAGAATCTGAATTGCAGTACTTGGGCACAATCTCAAAAATGACAGAATGATCTTGGTTCATTTCAAAAGCAAGCTATTAAAAATCACAATAATCCAAATCTGTGCCCCCAAACACTAAGGCTGAAGAAGCTGAATTTGGAACGGTTTTATGAAGACCTACAGAACCTTCTAGAATTGAACCCCCAAAAGATGTATTTTTCATCACAGGGGACAGGAATACAAAAATAGGAAGTCAGAGATACCTGGAATAACAGGCAGATTTGGCCTTGGAGTACAAAATGAACCAAGGCAAAGGCTAGCAGAGTTTTGCCAAGAGAATGCACTAGTCATACCAAACATGCTCTTTCAACAACACAAAAGACAACTCTACACATGGATGTCACCAGATGGTCAGTACAAAATCAGATTGATTACATTCCTTGAAGTCGAAGATGGAGAAGCTCTATACCATCAGTAAAAGAAGACCAGGAGCTGACTGTGGCTCAGATCATTAATTCCTTATTGCAAAATTCAGACTTATATTGAAGAAAGTAGGGAAAACCACCAGACCATTCAGGTATGACCTAAAGCAAATCCCTTATGATTATACAGTGAAAGTGACAAATAGTTTCAAGGGATTAGACCTGATGGACAGAGTGCCTGAAAAACTATGGATGGAGGTTGGTAACATTGTATAACAGGCAGTGATCAAAACTATCCCCCAAAAAGAAATGCAAAAAGGCAAAATGGTTGTCCGAGATGGCTTTATAAATAGCTGAAAAAAGAAGAGAAGCTAAAAGCAAAGAAGAAAAGGAAAGATATACCCATCTGAATGCAGAGTTCCAAAGAACAGCAAGGAGAGATAAGAAAGCCTTCCCAAATGAGCAGTGCAAATAACAATATAATGGGAAAGACTAGAGATCTCTTCAAGAAAATTAGAGATACCAAGGAAACATTTTATGCAAATATGAGCATAATAAGGGACAGAAACCACATGGACCTAATAGAAGGAGAAGATATTAAGAAGAGGTGGTAAGAATACACAGAGGAACTCTACAGAAAAGATCTTAATAACCTAGATAGCCATGATGGTCTAATCACTCACCTAGAGTCAGACATCCTGGAATATGAAGTCAAGTGGGCCTTAGGAAGCATCACTATGAACACATTTAGTGGAGGTGTAGGAATTCCAGCTGAGCTATTTCAAATCCTAAACTATGATGCTATTAAAGTGCTGCACTCCATATGCCAGCAAATTTGGAAAACTTGGCAGTGCCAATGGACTGGAGGAGGTCAGTTTTCACTCCAGTCTCAAAGAAAGACAATGCCAAAGAATGTTCAAATTACCACACAAATGCACTCATTTCACGTGCTAGCAAAGTGATGCTCAAAATTCTCCAAGCTAAGCTTCAACAGTATGTAAAATGAGAACTTTCAGATGTACAAGCTGGATTTAGAAAAGGCAGAGAACCAAAGATCAACTTGCCAACATCCGTTGGATCATAGAAAAACCAATACACAGAGGAGAATTCAAAAAAAACATCTACCTCTGCTTCATTGACTATGCTAAAGCCTTTAACTCTGTGAATCACAGCTATGGAAAATTCTTAAAAGACGGCAATATCAGACAACCGTACCTGCCTTCTGAGAAACCTGTATGCAGGTCAAGAAGCAACACTTTGAGTAGACATGGATCAAGGGATTGGTTCAAATTGTGAAAGGAGTATATTATTAAGACTGTATATTGTGACACTGAATATTTAACTTATATGCATTATACATCATATGAAATGCCAGGCTGCATGAAGCACAAACTGTAATCAAGATTTCTGGGAGAAATATCAGTAACCTCAGATATGCAGATGCCACCACCCTTATGGGAGAAAGTGAAGAGGGAGAAGTGAAAATGCTGGCTTAAAACTCAGCATTCAAAATCTAAGATCATTGCATCTGGTCCCATTACTTCATGGCAAATAGATGGGGAAACAATGGAAACAGTGACAGACTTCATTTTCTTGGTTTCCAAAATCACTGAAGACAGTGACTGCAGCCATGTAATTAAAAGATGATTGCTCCTTGGAAGAAAAGCTATGACAAACCTAGACAGCACATAAAAAGCAGAGGCATTATATTGCTGACAAAGCTCTGTCTAGTCAGTTATGGATTTTCCAGCAGTCATGTGTGGATGTGAGAGTTGGACCATAAAGAATGCTGAGCACTGAAGAACTGATGCCTTCCAGCTGTGGTGCCAGAGAAGACTCTTCAGAGTCCCTTGGACAGCAAAGAGACCAAAGTCAGTCAACCCTAAAGGAAATCAACCCTGAATACTCATTGGAAGGACTGATGCTGAAGCTGAAGCTCCAATACTATGGCCACCTGGTATGAAGAGCCAACTCATTGGAAAAACCCTGATGCTGGGCAAGATTGAACTCAGGAGGAGAAGGGGGGAGATAGAAGATAAGATGGTTCAATGGCATCCCTGGCTCAATGGATATGAATTTGAGCAAACTCCGGGAGACAGTAAATGACATGGAAGCCTGGCTTGCTGCAATCCATGGTGTCACAAAGAATTGAACTGACTGAACGACTGAACAACGTCTCCCAATAACTGTCTTTCTGCTAAAAGGTGTTCTGGTATAAGGATAAAATTTTTGTTTTGTCTGATTTAATAATTTATTCCTAAGAAGTTGGAAAGCTTTTACGCTCCCTAAGAATGAGTCCCTGCTCTTGAGTTTAAGGCTCACAAAGGTAATGGAGTTACTATCTGCAACTATGAGTCTTCTAGCTTTCCTCCAAAGCACATTCCATAGACCCTCTGCATATTCATTTACCTCCATGAAATGAAAAGGCAATGAAATGTGGTCAGGATGAGCATGAGAAGGGATCCTGGGTGGAGGATTTGTTTTCATTCCTCACAAGCTGTGAGAACTTCTAGTCTACCTCTATGAACCCTGTGTAGCGGTTTAGTAGCTAATTTGTGTCCCACTCTTGCAATCCCATGGACTGTAGCCTGCCAGGCTCCTTTGTCCATGGTATTTCCCATACTGATGTGAATTGCCATTTCCTTCTCCAGGGGATTTTCCTGACCCAGGAATTGAACCCAGGTCTCCTAAATTGCAGGTAGATTTTTACTGACTGAGCTGTGAAGGAAGCTGCCCTGTGCCCCCAGCTTTCTCATCTATATGTTGTCAAGGATAATAACATCTATTCTGCTGACCTCACAGAACTGTGAGGATCAGGATTAGAGTGTATTTTGAAAAGCAAAAGGCACTATATACACATAATGTTCTGTTATTGAACAGAACATTTAAATTCTGTATCTAAACCATATGTTTTTATACTCTCATTAAGTTCTGACATTCCATCTTTATGAAAAAAGAAATGCCAATAGAGATTTCCCTTGAGTTCCAGGGAAGTATTGTTCATTGATTGTAATTAGCTAGACCAGGTTAACTCCCACTGGGACCCCTTCTCTGTTTTTATTCTACTGAATGTCTGATAAAGATGGCAGGGAGCTTGAGCCTTAGTTTTCTGTCTTCACATTTGGTGCTGATACTATTAGGGTGATTGCAACCATCTGATGAGTAGTGGTTTAAAAAAAAACTGAGGCTGTTTAGCTTGGAAGAGGGACGACCAGGATGATATGTTGAGATAGAAATTATGTTTTGGTGTTATGTTATTCCAGGTTCTCCAGATAATAGAACCAATAGTATATATACAGACACAGATATGTGTCTGTATGTGTGTGTGTGTGACAGAGAGATTTATTGGAGGAATTGGTTCACAAGGTTATGGAGGCTGAGAGGTCCCACAATCTGCTGCCTGCAAACTGGAAATTCAGGAAAGTGGTATAGTTCAGTTGAGTAAGGCTTGAGAACAGGGTAGTGAGGTTGGGAATGTAGCATAGAGATGGGTCCTCATCTAAGCCCCAGAGACCAGCAGACTGAGAACCCGGGACTCTGACATCAGAGGGCAGGTGAGGATGTTCCAGCTCAAGGAGAGAGAGAGAATTATCCCTTCTTAAGCCTTTTTGTTCCCTCAAGAGATTAGATGATGCTTGTACACATGGGTAAAAGGGGACTTTGTTCAGCATATGGATCCAAATGTTAACATCTAATCTTTTCCAGAAGGATTCTCAGAGACACTCCCAGAAATAATGTTTTACTAGCTCTTTGGACACCCCTTAATCCAGTCAGGTTGACACATAAAACTAACCATTGCAGATGTTATCAAATGTTTGAATTCCTGTCACATGAAAAGAGATTGGATTTATCTTCCATCCCTTCCAACTCATTAGATTCTGCATTTAAGTGGCTAGCTTGCAAAAAAATCCCTTTTTCAGGGCTTAATTGACATTGACTGAAAGGTACCTCTTTAATGTGTAATTGATGATGTGGAGGTATTTGCTTCTGTATTTGTCCAAAACCCCTTTGAAAATAAGATGACTAAAATTCAGTTTCTCTGCCTTTAAATTCCAAGATAATATAAGTCATGGAAAAATTTTCAAAAATGCATGGTTAAAGGTAGGTCAAGAAAGTCCAAGGAGACTTTTCTGGCGGTGGGTAAAACATAAAGCTTATGATATTCTACCCCATAGTGTCCAGAAATCTGGTCCCACGCTGCCAGCTTCACAGATGTTACTTTTGAGGAAGATGGATGACACTGGAAGTTGGTTCAAAAAAATGTAATTTGGAACTTTAATTGTCATTCCTAATGTGCTACACAGTTTAATCACATGAAAAAGGGGTATTTTTTTGAATTTCCTCTCTACAGAGTGTTAACTTTATGCTTAATGTTTAAAAAGTCCTTTTTCCCCTTTTGTTTGGAGTAAATTATAAAACATTCTTTGTACTATCTTTTGTGTGCAAATGTGGTAATCTTAATTAGCAATAATTTTTTTAGGGTACTGTGTTAATAGGAAATGCTCAGAGCCTCTATTTTTTCTTTAACAATCTCTTTTGTATTGATATGGAGTTTGTTATTCTGTTGAGGAGGATTTTAATCCCAACATAATAAGTCTAAAAATGTTTTCTAACGAAAATATTAACATATTTCATGTCTATTTAAAATGGCTTTTATAGAAACTCTCAAACACACATACTACAAACATACATGGAGAAACTATCCAAGTGTGGTATTTATCTTCACGTACATGGTCATCATATGTTAGTTATTCTAAATCATAACCTGAGCCATTTTTGAAGGTTCAACTAACGTGACTGATTGGAATGATAAGTCAATGCTATGTTTAGTTACTCTCACAGACATAAATTGTCTGTCTTAAAAATGGCAATATTTTTCGTGAGGAATCAATACTTCAGATTAATTTTCTTTAGACAACCTTTGATGCAATCATAATTTGTGTGAATGAAATATGGCTTAGAGAGCCATATTGCATAAAATTCCTGTGAAAAGTAAATTTGATAAGGGATATTCCAAGCTAGGTGTTAATGGCCAAATAAAACCCATTCATACAATGAAGGCCCAAGTTTTTGCCTCTTCTCTTTTCCACATCAGAAATTTATTTTAAAGTTATATACAACCAAAGCCCAGCATTTAGCTCACATGCTTCCCCCACCTTTTTCTGTTAAAGATATGCACATTAAATAGCTTCTTTCTTTTTTTTAAATTAATTTATTTATTTTGCTGTGCTGCTGCTAAGTCACTTCAGTTGTGTCCGACTCTGTGAGACCCCATAACCGGAAGCCCAACAGGATTCTCTGTCCCCTGGGATTCTCCAGGCAAGAACACTGGAGTGGGTTGCCATTTCCATCTCCAATGCATGAAAGTGAAAAGTGAAAATGAAGTCACTCAGTCGTGTCCAACTCTTAGCGACCCCATGGACTGTAGCCCACCAGGCTCCTATGCCCATGGGATTTTCCAGGCAAGAGTACTGGAGTGGAGTGCCATTGCCTTCTCTGAATTTATTTATTTTAATTGAAGGCTAATTATTTTACAGTATTGTAGTGGTTTTTGCTATATATTAACATGAATCAGCTATGGGCACACAAATGTTCCCCATTCCATCCCTCTGGGTCATCCCAGTGCATCAACCCTGAGCACCCTATCTCATGCATTGAACCTGGACTGGCGATCCACTTCACATATGATAATAAACATGTTTCAATGCTACCCTCTCAAATCATCCCACCCTCGCCTTCTCCCACAGAGACTAAAAGACTGTTCTTTACACCTGTGTTTCTTTTCCTGTCTCATGTATAGGGTCATCATTACCATCTTTCTAAATTCCATATATATGTGTTAGTCTACTGTATTGGTGTTTTTCTGACTTACTTCACTCTGTATAATAGGCTCCAGGATTCATCTACCTCAATAAAATTGATTCAAATACATTCTTTTAGTGGCTGAGTAATATTCCATTGTGTATATGTACCACAACTTTCTTTACATTCATCTGTTGATGAGCAATCCCTTTAACAAGTGGTGCTGGGAAAGCTGGTCAACCACATGTAAAAGAATGAAACTAGGACACTTTCTAACACCATGCACAAAAATAAACTCAAAATAGATTAAAGAGCTAAATGTAAGACCAGAAACTATAAAACTCCTAGAGGAAAACATGGGCAAAACATTCTCTGATATAAATCACAACAGGATCCTCTATGACCCCCTCCCAGAGTAATGGAAATAAAAGCAAAAATAAACAAACGAGAACTTATTAAACTTAAAAACTTTAGCACAATGAAGGAAACCATAAACAATTTGAAAAGACAGCCTTAAGAATGGGCGAAAATACTAACAAATGAAGAAACTGACAAAGAATTAATCTCAAAGATATACAACCAGCTCCTGCAGCTCAAATCCAGAAAAATAAACAACCCAATCAAAAAAATGAGCCAAAGAACTAAACAGATATTTCTCTAAAGAAGGCATACAGATGGCTAACAAACACAAGAAAAGATGCTCAACATCACTCATTATCAGAGAAATGCAAATCAAACCACAATGAGGTACTTCTCACACCAGTCAGAATGGCTTCTGTCAAAAAGTCTACAGACAGTAAATGCTGGAGAGGGTGCAGAGAAAAAGGAACCCTCTTACATTGTTGGTGGGAAGACAAACTAGTACAGCCACTATGGAAAACAGTGTGGAGATTCCCTAAATAGCATGTTTCTTGTTAAAAAAAATAGTAGCAATTCATGGGGCCCATGCTGCTAACCTGAAATCATACAATTAGAGCTTCTTAACCATCAGCCTTGGAAAAGGCAATGGCACCCCACTCCAGTACTCTTGCCTGGAAAATCCCATGAATGGAGGAACCTGGTAGGCTGCAGTCCATGGGGTTGCTAAGAGTCAGACATAACTGAGCGACTTCACTTTCACTTTTCACTTTAATGTACTGGAGAAGGAAATGGCAACCCACTCCAATGTTCTGGCCTGGAGAATCCCAGGGATGGGGGAGCCTGGTGGGCTGCCATCTGTGGGGTCCCACAGAGTCAGACATGACTGAAGTGACTTAAATAAAACCATCAGCCTAGATCTGGTAGATAGAGTGCCTGATGAACTATGGGCGGAGTTTCATGACATTGGACAGGAGATAGGAATCAAAACCATCCCCATGGAAAAGAAAAGCAAAAAAGCAAAATAGCTGTCGGGGGAAACCTTACAAAAGCTGTGAAAATAAGAGAGGTGAAAAACAAAAAAGAAAAGGAAAGATATAAGCATCTGAATGCAGAGTTCCAGAGAAAAGCAAGAAGAGATAAGAAAGCCTTCCTCAGTGATCAATGCAAAGAAATAGAGGAAAAGAACAGAATGGGAAAGACTAGAGATCTCTTCAAGAAAATTAGAGATACCAAGGGAATATTTCATGCGAAGATGGGCTCGATAAAGGACAGAAATGGTATGGACCTAACAGAAGCAGAATATATTAAGAAGAGATGGCAAGAATACACAGAAGAACTGTACAAAAAGATCTTCATGACCCAGATAATCATGATGGTGTGATCACTCATCTAGAGCCAGACATCATGGAATGTGAAGTCAAGTGGGCCTTAAAAAACATCACTACAAACAAAGCTAGTGGAGGTGATGGAATTCCAGTTGAGCTCTTTCAAATCCCGAAAGATGATGCTGTGAAAGTGCTGCACTCAATAGGTCAGCAAATTTGGAAAACTCAGCAGTGGCCACAGAATAGGAAAAGGTCAGTGTTCATTCCAATCCCAAAGAAAGGCAATGCCAAAGAATGCTCAAACTACCACACAATTACACTCATCTCACATGCTAGTAAAGTAATGCTCAAAATTTTCCAAGCCAGGCTTCAGCAATAAGTGAACTGTGAACTTCCTGATGTTCAAGCTGGTTTTAGAAAAGGCAGAGGAACCAGATATCAAATTGCCAACATCTGCTGGATCATGGAAAAAGCAAGAGAGTTCCAGAAAAACAACTATTTCTGCTTTAGTGAATATGCCAAAGCCTTTGACAGTGTGGATCACAATAAACTGTAGAAAATTCTGAGAGAGATGGGAATACCAGACCACCTGACCTGCCTCTTGAGAAATATGTATGCAGGTCAGGAAGCAACAGGTAGAACTGGACATGGAACAACAGACTGGTTCCAAATAGGAGAAGGAGTACATCAAGGCTGTATATTGTCACCCTGCTTATTTAACTTATATGCAGAGTACCTCATGAGGAACGCTGAACTGGAAGAAACACAAGCTGGAATCAAGATTGCCAGGAGAAATATCAATAACTTCAGATATGCAGATGACACCACCCTTATGGCAGAAAGTGAAGAGGAGCTAAAAAGCCTCTTGATGAAATTGAAAGAGGAGTGAAAAAGTTGGCTTAAAACTCAACATTCAGAAAATGAAGACCATGGCATCCGGTCCCATCACTTCATGGGAAATAAATGGGGAAACAATGGAAATGGTGAGATACTTTGTTTTGGGGGGCTCCAAAATCACTGCAGATGGTAACTGCAGCCATGAAATTAAAAGACGCTTGCTCCTTGGAAGAAAAGTTATGACCAACCTAAATAGCACATTCAAAAGCAGAGACATTACTTTGCCCTCTAAGGTGCGTCTAGTCAAGGCTATGGTTTTTCCAGTGGTCATGTATGGATGTGAGAGTTGAACTGTGAAAAAGCTGAGCACTGAAGAATTGATGCTTTTGAACTGTGTTGTTGGAAAAGACTCTTGAGAGTCTTCAAGAAGACTGCAAGGAGATCCAACCAGTCCATTCTGAATGAGATCAGCCCTGGGATTTCTTTGGAAGGAATGATACTAAAGCTGAAACTCCAGTACTTTGGCCACCTCATGCAAAGAGTTGACTTATTGGAAAAGATTCTGATGCTGGGAAGGATTGGGGGCAGGAGGAGAAGGGGGACGACAGAAGATGAGATGGCTGGATGGCATCACTGACTTGATGGACGTGAGTCTGAGTGAACTCCGGGAGTTGGTGATGGACTGGGAGGCCTGGTGTGCTGCGATTCATGGGGTCGCAAAGAGTCAGACATGACTGAGCGACCGAGCTGAACTGAACTGAACCGAACCATAATATTGGAGAAGGCAATGGCTACCCACTCCAGTACCCTTGTCTGGAAAATCCCATGGGCGGAGGAGCCTGGTAGGCTGCAATCCTTGGGATCACATAGAGTCGGACACGACTGAGCGACTTCACTTTCACTTTTCATTTTAATGCACTTGAGAAGGAAATAGCAACCCACTCCAGTGTTTTTGTCTGGAGAATCCCAGAGACAGTGGGCCCTGGTCTATGGGGTCGCACAGAGTCGGACACAACTGAAGCGACACAGCAGCAGCAGCAGCAGCAGCAACCATAATATTGAGCTCTGTGTAACATTACTATTATCATATGAATTTCAGTTATTGGATAGATTCTAAAGGTTACTTTTCACAGAAAACTGTGATTTAAAAATCACACCTAAGTTTGTTTTGAACTCATTTATTTATTTTGCACTTTCTTAAATCCTGCTCCATTGCCAATATTAACTTGGTCATGGGTAAACAGTACTCTGATTTCTAATAGAAGACATTAGTTTTTCTCTATAGAAGCTTTGCACAATAGAATTGCAAGTTTATTGTTTCTGGATTCTTTTGCTAAAAAAATAGGTTTATGATATTTACCATTGTTTTGTGTATAATTTTACATTATTCATTCTAATTTTTGTATATTATTTCACTTTTTTGTGAATAGGCCATGATTTATCCATTCTGTTGGTAGATACCTTGTAGGTTTTTTTTTAAATTCCCTTTGACTATTGCAGATAGAGCTACTATGAACATTTGATATTCATTTCTATTATGACTGAGTGGAATGGGATTGCTGGATAATAGTGTATTCATATTCAGTTTTAAAGATAATGTCACAAAGTCTTGTAAAACAGCTTCACCAGTTTACACTTGTACCAGCAGTTTATGAGTCTGAGTTTCTCAACAGCTTGACAGTGAGTATTTTCTGTATTTTTCATTTTCGCCAATCTTATATTAAGTGTGTAATAGTATCTCATTTTAGTTTCAACTTGAATTTTCGTGTTTCACATTGTATTTTACAATGACTAATATAAGCTGAGCACTTTTTCTGTGCATTAAGCATACAGTAGGTTCATTGGGATATTTTCTTGTAGTGAGTATCTATAAAAGCCTTTTGCCACTTTCTTAATTGGATATTCTCATCATTTCTTGCTAATTTGTCAAAATTAAGATATTTCAGATATGAATATTTTGTCAGATGTATGTATTATGATGAATATCTTTTTCCTTTTATGAATTGACTTTTCACTCTCAATAGTACATGTAAGAACATAAGTTCTTAATTTTAATATAATTTATCATTTTTAATTGTATAGTTACTGTTTGTTGGGTCCTGTTCCAAACATATTTCCCTATTTTACTAAAAAGTTATGTTTGTAGCTTAAAACTTTATGGTGTTACCCTTTATATTTAGTTCTGCAGCCCTTTTATATGGTGTTACCTCTTTATATTTAGTTCTGCAGTCAACTTTTACATAAAGGTGGGAAGTGGATTAACTTTTTTCCAGTGAATTGTTGTTGACCCAACAAAATGCATTAAGATTAACCTTCCTCCAGTGTACTGCAGTATATCTTATTCACAAATCAGATATATATATATATTAACATCATGTGTTAAATACATAGGGCTTCCCTCAAAGCTCAGTCAGTGACGAATCTGCCTGCAATGCAGGAGACCAGGGTTTGATTCCTGGGTCAGGAAGATCCCCTGGAGAAGGAAATGGCAACCCACTCCAGTATTCTTGCCTGGAAAACCCAATGGACAGAGGAGCCTGGTAGGCTACAGTCCATGTGGTAACAAAAGTCAGACACAAGTTAGTGACTAAAGCACCATTAAATATATACATGTTGATACATGTATCATATACATATGTATATGTTATATATAATTTTTAAAATTATAGATTGTATTTTCTTTCTCTGGTCAATTATCTATGCCAATAAGACACTATCTTAACCATCATATTTTATAAAAATTTTTGTTCTCTGGTAGAGAAATCACCCAGGTTTGTTATTCAAATTTCCTTGACATTTTTTTCCCTTGATTTCTACTCTTCCATGAAGGTTTTAGAATCAGATTTTAAAATTCTACAAAAAATTCTTTCAAGGTTGTACTTTTATGTATTGAATCCAAAGGGCAGTTAATTGATTTTAGACTTCCAATCTATGAACATGATAAATTTTCATTATTTGTTTTCTTTAATTTTTCTCATTTATAATTTTCAGTATAAAAATTTGGTTAACTTTGGCTGGTGTTTGAAGTAAAAGTATGGTGACTAGTCCAGGGCAGGTTTCATTGGTAAAATCTAAGTGTTCTGGGTAATGGTCCAGGTCTGGTCCTGAGCGTTATAGTTTCTGGGATAAAGGACATCTCATAACTCATTACTGGACACTTCATTTCACTCCAGAGAGAAGAAATCCAGCTCCACCCACCAGAACACCAACACAATCTTCTTTAACCAAGAAATCTTGACAAGCCACTGATACAACCCCACCCACAGTGAGGAAACTCCATAATAAAGAGAACTACACAAATTCCTAGAATACAAAAAAGGCCACCCCAACACAGCAATATAACCAAGATGAAAAGACAGAGGAATACCCAGCAAGTAAAGGAACATGATAAATGCCCACCAAACCAAACCAAAGAAGAGACAGGAATCTACCTGAATTCTGAATTCTGAAGAATTCTGAATAATGATAGTGAAAATGATCCAAAATCTTGAAATAAAAATGGAATCACACATAAATAGCCTGGAGACAAGGACTGAGAAGATGCAAGAAAGCTTTAACAAGGACCTAGAAGAAATAAAAAGAGTCAATTTATAATGAATAATGCAATAAATGAGATCAGAAACACTCTGGAGGCAACAAATAGTAGAATAAGGGAGGCAGAAAATAGGATTAGTGAAATAGAAGATAGAAATAAATGAAATAAATGAATCAGAGAGGAAAAAGAAAAATGAATTAAAAGAAATGAAGACAATCTCAGAGACCTCCAGGACAATATGAAACGCTCCAATATTCAAGTTATAGGAGTCCCAGAAGAAGAAGACAAAAAGAAAGACCATGAGAAAATACTTGAGGAGATAATAGTTGAAAACTTCCCTAAAATGGGGAAGGAAATAATCACTCACGTCCAAGAAACCCAGAGTTCCAAACAGGATAAACCCAAGGCGAAACACCCCAAGACACATATTAATCAAATTAACAAAGACCAAGCACAAATAACAAATATTAAATGCAGCAAGGAATAACAACAAATAACACACAAAGGGATTCCCATGAGGATAACTGCAGATCTTTCAATAGAAACTCCTCAGGCCAGGAGGGAATGGCAAGACATACTTAAAGTGATGAAAGAAAATAACCTACAGCCCAGATTACTGTACCCAGCAAGGATCTCATTCAAATATGAAGGGGAAATAAAAAGCTTGACAGACAAGCAAAAGCTGAGAGAATTCAGCACCACCAAACCAGCTCTCCAACAAATGCTAAAGGATCTTCTCTAGACAGGAAACACAAAAAGGGTATATAAACCTGAACCCAAAACAATAAAGTAAATGGCAACAGGAGCATACTTATCAATAATTACCTTAAACATAAATGGGTTGAATGCCCCAACCAAAAGGCAAAGACTGGCTAAATAGATACAAAAACAAGATCCCTATATATGCTGCCTACAAGAGACCCACCTCAAAACAAGGGACACATACAGACTGAAAGTGAAGGGCTGAAAAAAAGATATTCCATGCAAATAGAGATCAAAAGAAAGCAGGAGTAGCAATACTCATATCCGATAAAGTAGACTTTAAAACAAAGGCTGTGAAAAGAGACAAAGAAGGCCACTACATATGATCAAATGATCCAAGAAGAGATATAACAATTATAAATATATATGCACCCAACATAGGAGCATCGCAATATGTAAGACAAATGCTAACAAATATGAAAGGGGAAGTTAACAATAACACAATAATAGTGGGAGACTTTAATACACCACTCACACCTATGGACAGATCAACCAAACAGAAAATTAACAAAGAAACACAAACTTTAAATGATACAATAGACCAGTTAGACCTAATTGATATCTATAGAACATTTCACCCCAAAACAACGAATTTCACCTTTTTCTCTAGTGCTCACAGAACCTTCTCCAGGATAGATCACATCTGGGCCATAAATCTAACCTTGATAAATTCAAAAAAATTGAAATCATTCCAAGCATCTTTTCTGACCATAATGCATTAAGATTAGATCTCAATTACAGGAGAAAAACTATTAAAAATTCCAACATATGAAGGCTGAACAACACACTTCTGAATAACCAACAAATCACTGAAGAAATCAAAAAAGAAATCAAAATATACATAGAAACAAATGAAAATAAAAACACAACAACCCAAAACCCGTGGGAGACTATAAAAACAGACATACTTCAAGAAGCCAGAAAAAGTCAAATAAATAACCTAACTATACACCTAAAGCAACTAGAAAAGGAAGAAATGGAAAACCCCAGAGTTGGTAGAAGGAAAGAAATCTTAAAAATTAGGCCAGAAAAAAATGCAAGAGACCATACAAAAATCAACAAAGCCCAAAGCTGGTTCTTTGAAAGGATAAATAAAATTTACAAACCATTAGCCAGACTCATCAAGAAACAAAGGAAGAAAAATCAAATCAATAAAATTAGAAATGAAAATGAGGAGATCACAACAGACAACACAGAAATACAAAGGATCATAAGAGACTACTATCAGTAATTATATGCCAGTAAACTGGACAACGTGGAAGAAATGGACAAATTCTTAGAAAAGTACAACTTTCCAAAACTGAACCAGGAAGAAATAGAAAATCTTAACAGACCCATCACAAGCATGGACATCAAAACTGTAATCAGAAATCCTCCAGCAAACAAAAGCCCAGGTCCAGACGGCTTCACAGCTGAATTCTACCACAAATTTAGAGAAGGGCTAACACCTATCCTACTCAAACTCTTCCAGAAAATTGCAGAGGAAGGTAAACTTCCAAATTCATTCTATGAGGCCACCATCACCCTAATACCAAAACCTGACAAAGATGCCACACACAAAAAGAAAACTACAGGCCAATATCACTGATGAACATAGATGTAAAAATCCTTAACAAAATTCTAGCAATCAGAATCCAAAAACACATTAAAAAGATCATACACCATGACCAAATGGGCTTTATCCCAGGGATGCAAAGATTCTTCAATATCCACAAATCAATCAATGTAATTCACCACATTAACAAATTGATGAATAAAAGCCATGTGATTATTTCAATAGATGCAGAGAAGGCCTTTGACAAAATTCAACATTCATTTATGATAAAAACTCTCCAGAAAGCAGGAATAGAAGGAACATACCTCAACATAATAGAAGGTATATGTGACAAACACACAGCAAACATTATCCTCAATGGTGAAAAACTGAAAGCATTTCCCCTAAAGTTGGGAACAAGACAAGGGTGCCCACTTTCACTGCTACTATTCACCATAGTTCTGGAAGTTTTGGCCATAGCAATCAGAGCAGAAAAAGAAGTAAAACGAATCCAAATTGGAAAAGAAGAATAAAACTCTCACTGTTTACAGATGACATGATCCTCTACATAGAAAACCCTAAAGACTCCACCAGAAAAAGTTGCAAGATATAAAATCAACACAAAGAAATCCCTTGCATTCCTACACACTAATAATGAGAAAGTAAAAAGAGAAATTAAGGAAACAATTGCATTCACCATTGCAATGAAAAGAATAAAATACTTAGGAATATATCTACCTAAAGAAACTAAAGACCTATATATAGAAAACTATAAAACACTGATGAAAGAAATCAAAGAGGAAGCTAATAGATGGAGAAATATACCATATTCATGGATCAGAAGAATCAATATAGTGAAAATGAGTGTACTACCCAAAGCAATTTACAGATTCAAGGCAATCCCTATCAAGCTACCAGCAGTATTTTTCACAGAGCTAGAGCAAATAATTTCAAGATTTGTATGGCAATACAAAAAACTTCAACTAACCAAAGAAATCTTGAGAAAGAAGAATGGAACTGGAGGAATCAACCTGCCTGACTTCAGGCTCTATTACAAAGCCACAGTCATCAAGACAGTATGGTACTGGCACAAAGACAGAAATATAGATTGATGGAACAAAATAGAAGGCCCAGAGATAAATCCACACACCTATGGGCACCTTATCTTTGACAAAGGAGGCAAGAATATACAATGGAGTAAAGACAATCTCTTTAACAAGTGGTGCTGGGAAAACTGGTCAACCACTTGTAAAAGAAAGAAACTAGATCACTTTCTAACACCACACACAAAAATAAACTCAAAATGGATTAAAGATCTAAATGTAAGACCAGAAACTATAAAACTCATAGAGGAGAACATAGCAAACACTCTCCGACACAAACCACAGCAGGATCCTCTATGATCCACCTCCCAGAATACTGGAAATAAAAGCAAAAATAAACAAATGGGATCTAATTAAAATTAAAAGCTTCTGCACAACAAAGGAAACTATAAGTAAGGTGAAAAGACAACCTTCTGAATGGGAGAAAATAATAGCAAATGAAGCAACTGACAAACAACTAATCTCAAAAATATACAAGCAACTTATGCAGTTCATCTCCAGAAAAATAAACGACCCAATCAAAAAATGGGCCAAAGAAATTAATAGATATTTCTCCAAAGAAGACATATGGATGGCTAACAAACACATGAAAAAATGTTCAACATCACTCATTACCACAGAAATGCAATCAAGACCACAATGAGGTACCATTTCACACCAGTCAGAATGGCTGTGATCCAAAAGTCTACAAGCAATAAATGCTGGAAAGGGTGTGGAGAAAAGGGAACCCTCTTACACTGTTGGTGGGAATGCTAACGAGTACAGCCACTATGGAGAACAGTGTGGAGATTCCTTTAAAAATTGCAAATAGAACTGCCTTATGACCCAGCAATCCCACTGCTGGGCATACACACTGAGGAAACCAGAATTGAAAGAGACGCGTGTACCCCAATGTTCATCACAGCACTGTTTATAATAGCCAGGACATGGAAGCACCCTAGATGTCCATTGCCAGATGAATAGATAAAAAAGCTGTGGTACATATACACAATGGAGTATTACTCAGCCATTAAAAGGAATACATTTGAATCAGTTCTAATGAGATGAATGAAACTGGAACCGATTATACAGAGTGAAGTAAGCCAGAAAGAAAAACTTTACTAACACATATATATGGAATTTAGAAAGATGGTAATGATAAACCTGTATGCGAGACAGCAATAGAGACACAGATGTTTAGAACGGACTTTTGGACTCTGTGGGAGAGGGAGAGGGTGGGATGATTTGGGAGAATGGCATTGAAACAAGTATATTATCATGTAAGAAATGAATCACCAGTCTATGTTCAATACAGGATATAGGATGCTTGGTGCTGGTGCAGGGGGATGATCCGGAGAAATGATATAGGGTGGGAGATGGGAGAGGGGTTCAGGATTAGGAACTCATGTACACCCGTGGTGGATTCATGTCAATGTATGGAAAAACGAATACAGTATTGTAAAGCAAAATAAAGTAAAAATAAAATAATAAATAAATAAATAAATAAAAACATAGAAGGATTTTAAAAAATTGGTTAACTTTGAACCATATTTCCAATGTATATAAGATCTCTCAAGTAATTAGCCCCGGTGAGTTGAATTTTGAGTTAAAACAACAACAAAAATAAACCGACCTAGGTACAAGAATTGGGCTTTCATTTTAAATTTGCTCCCAAATCGCAAGGAAGTCATAAATAGTCCTCTTCAATCATAAAACTACATCAAATCTGAAATCTTGTCCAGGTATATGATTTTAAATATATAAATTCAGAATATTTATACGAAGCTGGGAAAGTATATGGATGGTGTTTTATTAAGTATGAAAATAATGGAAATATTTCTTATTTAATAAGAAATTCATTCCAGGTCATCCAGATTGCCCTATTCATGTCTAAACGTGGTAGAATCAAATTGGGGACTGAGTTTAATATCAGAATAACATGTGATTTCAGTGGTATCATTCCCAGACCCACACATGACTGACAATGATGCATGGTATTGCTGAAATGTGTTGTATAAATATAGAGTGACATAAATATGGATTCAAACTTTACTGTGGAAGAAGCTAAGTCTATTTTTGTTGGTTAAATCTATTTTTAAAATGATTTTTAATTGTTACTGTGAAACTAAAATTTCAAGATAAGGACTGAGATTAGGAAATGATATCCACTTGTCAGTTTCAAATTTGGCATCATTTTGTCTGCAGTGTGGAGCTATTCTAAACCACTGTGAGAAAGATATCCTCTGAATAAAACTGGAGGCTTGATTTCTTGGTTGGTGAAGAGACTAAATGCATATAACCATTTGGCATTGTTTGATTTTGTTTTAAGCAATGTGCTTTACTGAGATATTTATCTGCCACCACTGACATTCCCAGTGCTAATAAATAGTGATAGAGTCATGAACTGCTCTTTGAAATGAATAAAATACCTTTTTTCCCTCATTTTAGAAACAAGAAATATATCAAGTCCTTGAATTATCTGTTACTCTATAGATGCAACACAATGAGTTGCCTCACAACATCTCAGGAAAATTTATCTTTTAAAAAAAATTTTATTTTTTAATGGAAGGGTAATTGCTTTACAGAGTTTTGTTGTTTTCTATCAAATCTCAATGTGAATCAGCCATAGGGAATATATAAATATATATATTCCCTCCCTTTTGAACCTCCCTCCCATCTCCCTCCCTATCCCACTGCTCTAGGTTGATACAGAGCCCCTGTTTGAGTTTCCTGAGACACACAGCAAATTCCTGTTGCCTATCTATTTTACATATGGTAATTGTTTCCATGTTTCCATACATCTCACCCTCTCCTCCCTCTCCCCATGTCCATTAGTCTATTCTCTATTGCTGCCCTAACACAAATTCTTCAGTATCATTTTTCTATATTTTGTATATATGCATTAGTATTGATATTTATCTTTCTCTTTCTGACTTAATTCACTCTGTATAATAGGCTTTAGGTTTATCCACCTCATTAGAACTGACTCAAAGGCATTCTTTTTTATGGCTGAGTAATATTCCATTGTGTATATGTACCACAACTTCTTTATTCATTTATCTGTTGATGGACATATAGGTTGCTTCCATTTTCTACCTATTGTAAATAGTGCTGCAATGAACAATGGGATACATGTGTTTTTTCAATTTTGGTTTCCTCAGGGTATATGCCTAGGAGGGGGATTTCTGGGCTATATGGTGGTTTTATTCCTAGTTTTTTAAGGAATCTCTGTATCATCTTCCATAGTGGCTGTATCAATTAACATTCCCACCAACAGTGTAAGAGGGTTCCCTTTTCTCCATACCCCCCAGCATTTATTGTTTGTAGACGTTTTGATGATGGCCATTCTGACTGTGTGAGGTGATATCTCAATGTAGTTGAAAATTTATCTTTGTAAAGGTTTTTCTGGACTAAAATTTCACTGGATGGTATAGGAATTTAGATAATTTTTTTTATTCTAAATTGTTAAGTGGGGTTCAAGGATACATCCCTAAGTTTTTGAGACAACAGTATAAACAGAGCCAAGAACATCCTCTTGTTCCATCATCTTCTGATTTCACATTTGGTAGTTTTGAATCCTTTGCCAGGCTCATGTGAGCATAAGAATGTGTGCATTAATTCTATTGAAAGAAAATGAATAGAACATTGCACATTATAACTGAGTTTAGGAATGTTGTCACAGTTGGTTATCATAAAGGTTAATGAGGCAGAAGATGTGGGTTTAATTTTTGGATAGACCAGTTTTTGTGTTGTATTATAACCATGAAATACACCCTAGAACCTTTCAGACTTGAAAATAAGTACAATGGCTGAATCAAGGTCCATGTAAAAGGGTACAAATTTAGGTTTTTGACCTAATCTAGCCAATAAAATATAAAAGAAAAACTGTCAGCTGGAAATTCTGGGATATTTTTCTCCTTAATGAAACCATATAGACAGAAAAGTTCTTTCTCAGTTGTGCCATTTTCCTAACCTTTTTATTTTGAGGTGTTGTGTTACTTGGCGTTGTAATAGCCATGTTGTAACCATGCGGCAACAAGCCTAAGGATAAAAAGTCAACATTTAGAAATGGCAAAGTAGAAGAATGGAAAGATGTTGGGATCTTGAATCATTGAGGAGATGAACCAATGTTAGTTGCTACTTACTTTCATATCTCTTTTAATGCAAGGGAAACTGAATCCTTGTTTAAGGAATGAGTTACTATGGGTGAAAGCATTCCTACCAAACAAAATATAACCATTATTGTGTTGTCATTGTGTTAGTCACTTAGTCATGTCTGACTCTTTGTGACCCCCATGGACTGTAGCCCACCAGGCTCCTCTGTCCATGGGATTCTCCACGCAAGAAAGAATACTAGAATGGATTGCTATTTCCTTCTCCAGGGGATCTTCCTGACCCAGGGATTGAACCTAGGTCTCTTGCACTGCAGGCAGATTCTTTATCATCTGAGCTATAGGAAGTCCCATAACCATTATCGGGTTGCAGATAATCTATTCTCTTCATCCATCTTGCTTTCATTGATATAGAACAGACTATGCAAGAAATTGAGCTAGTGAAGTTAACCTGCCCTTCATGTTGCTCTATAAACTTCAAGAAGGCAGGATCTATGTTTGTTTATTCATATTCAGTTCCTGATAAAGTTCCTTATAGATAAAAACATTTCAATAACTATTTGTATAATGATTTTCTTTAAGGCACAGTGATCTGTTAGTTGCAGCTCCTCTTTTTCCTAATTATCCCCTTTCATATTCAGTACTCATATGCATACATATTTGTACCTACATGCTGCCATGTTTCTTTCCTGTATAAAAGGGCTTATTTCAGCAACCTTGGAATTCAGCTCTTTTCAGTGAAGACTTTTAAAATGAGTATTATTACATCTCAAAAGTAGTTTCCTCTCTGTGTAAGGCATTTACAGCTGCTACTGAGCAAATGGTTATTGGCAATATCATGGGGGTCTAAAGTAGAAGCCACTGCAGGCATGTAGTGGTAAAGTGTTCATTTCATAGCAGGTAAACCGGTGGAATAAAGCTTAATGTATGTTAAATCATTGTGAGTAAAACAAGAGTATGAACTCAGGGCCTTCAGTGAATTTTCCAGCAGACTGTCCATTTAAAACACATAAATCCCTTCACTTCTGCAACAGTGTTCTCTTAGATTGCTGAATTCATCTTAGGGCCATTTCTTTTCATTTCTTCAACATCTATACTTTCTTTCTTTTCAGGAAGGTTGTAGGTTGTTTGATTGTCTCAGACAATCTGGCATACCACAGGATCCTGTTGGATGTCTATTTGATTGCTTAGAAGGACGCTGTTTCAGTCGCAAAGGCTTGTGACAGCCTTAAGCTATGTAAGCCAGAAACCATGTTTCAAGTACCTCAGTTAAGTTTACTGGCCTCTGCTTGCCTCCATGTGCACCCAAAAATGTGCTTGTTTTTTGTTCTGTATGTAGAGGCTTTTTCCATAGCCCTATAAAACATTTACCAGAAAGAGGTTTTAAATTTTCAGTTTGTTTCATAATGTGTTGTAATTAACACACCTTCACATAAACAATTGTCCCTTTTCTCTCTTCTGTGAGTTCCTTGTGATACCCTCCACTAGAAAAATTATAGCTGCTACTGAGAGAACAAAAGACAATCATGAATTGTTTGACTTACTGACTTATCAAAACACAACTTTGCAAGTCTTGTCTCCTGAATTTACTGTAGAAAAATAAGATTGAAGTGCAATCTAAAGGGACATAAGCAAGGGCTCAGGGATAGGTTTGTACACAAGAGCAGCTTGCTTAAACTGCAGGCTGTTAGTAGATATGCATAGTCAATTTCAGGTACGTTTGTTTGTTAACATCCTAGAGACTGAAAAGTTGCTTTTTCTATTTCATTTTTTAATGTAAACATTTTTATTTTATATTGAGGTATAGAAATTAAAAATATTGTGAGTTTCCAGGTGAACACAGAAGGCACTCAGACATGCATATACATATATCCATTCTCTCCCAAACTCCCGTACTATTCAGGCTGCTAAATAACATTGAGCACAGTTCCAAGTGCTATGCAATAAGTCCTTGTTGGCTATCTGTTTTAAATACACCAGTGTGTATATGTCCATCCCAAACTCCCTAACTGTCCCTTTCCCCCATATTTACCTCCAGTAACCATAAGTACTTCTCTAAGTCTGTGAGTCTCTTTCCATTTTGAATCATTTATACAATTTCTTTTTAGATTTCACGTATAAGGGATAGCATACAATATTTCTCTTTCTCTGTCTGACTTACTTCACTCAGTATGACAGTCTCTAGGTGGTTCCATGTTGCTGCGAATGGCATTATTTTATTATTTTTAATAAATACATTATTTTATTATTTTTTAATAAATACCCAAATGCTTCATTGTATATACGTCAGTACAGTTCAGTTGGTCAGTCGTGTCTGACTCTTTATGACCCCATGAACTGCAGCACACCAAGACCCTGTCCATCACCAACTCCAAGAGTTCACGCAAACTAATGTGCATCGAGTCGGTGATGCCACCCAACCATCTCGTCCTCTGTTATCCCCTTCTCCTCCAAGCCCTAATCCCTCCCAGCATCAGGGTCTTTTCCAATAAGTCAACTCTTCACATGAGGAGGCCAGATTATTGGAGATTCAGCCCTCACCATCAGTCCTTCCAATGAACACCCAGAACTGGTCTCTTTAGGATGGATTGGTTGGATCTCTTTGGGGTCAAGGGACTTGCAAGAGTCTTTTCCAACACCACAGTTCAAAAGCATCAATGCTTTGGCACTCAGCTTTCTTCACAGTCTAACTCTCACGTCTGTACATGACCACTGGAAACACCATAGCCTTGACTAGATGGACCTTTGTTGGCAAAGTAATATCTCTGCTTTTCAGTACACTGTCTAGGTTGGTCATAACTTTCCTTCCAAGGAGTAAGCGTCTTTTAATTTCATGGCTACAGTCACCATCTGCAGTGATTTTGGAGCCTCCAAAATATAAAGTCTGACACTGTTTCCACTGTTTCCCCATCTATTTCCCATGAAGTGATGGAACCAGATGTCACGATCTTCGTTTTCTGGATATTGAGCTTTAAGCCAACTTTTTCACTCTCCTTTTTCACTTTCCTCAAGTGGCTTTTTAGTTCCTCTTCACTTTCTGCCATAAGGGTGGTATCATCTGCATATCTGAGGTTATTGATATTTCTCCCAGCAATCTTGATTCCAGCTTGTGCTCCCTTTAGCCCAGCATTTCTCATGATGTACTCTGCAAAGGAGTTAAAAAGCAGGGTGACAATATACAGCCTTGACGTACTACTTTTCCTGTTTGGAACCAGTATCTTGTTCCACATTTAGTTCTAACTGTTGCTTTCTGACCTGCATACTGGTTTCTCAAGAGGCTGGTCAGGTGGTCTGGTATTCCCATCTCTTTCAGAATTTTCCACAGTTTATTGTGATCCACATAGTCAAAGGCTTTGGCATACTCAATAAAGCAGAAATAGATGTTTTTCTGGAACTCTCTTGCTTTTTCCATGATCCAGTGGATGCTGGCAATTTGATCTCTGGTTCCTCTGCCTTTTCTAAAACAAGCTTGAACATCAGGAAGTTCATGGTTCATGTACTGCTAAAGCCTGGCTTGGAGAATTTTGAGCATTACTTTACTAGCATGTGAGATGAGTGCAATTGTGTGGTAGTTTGAGCATTCTTTGGCCTTGCCTTTCTTTGGGACTGGAATGAACACTGACATTTTCCAGTCCTGTGGCCACTGCTGAGTTTTCCAAATTTGCTGGCATATTGAGTGCAGCACTTTCACAGCATCATCTTTAAGATTTGAAGTAGCTCATCTGAAATTCCATCACCTCCACTAGTTTTGTTAGTAATGATGTTTTTAAGGCCCCCTTGACTTCACATTCCAGGATGTCTGGCTCTAGGTGAGTGATCACACCATCGTGATTATCTTGGTTGTGAAGATCTTTTTGTACAGTTCTTCTGTGTATTCTTGCCACCTCTTCTTAATATCTTCTGCCTCTGTTAGGTCCAGACCATTTCTGTCCTTTATCGAGCCCATCTTTGCATGAAAGTTCCCTTGGTATCTCTAATTTTCTTGAAGAGATCTCTAGTCTTTCCCATTCTGTTCTTTTCCTCTATTTCTTTGCATTGATTGCTGAGGAAGGCTTTCTTATCTCTTCTTGCTAGTCTTTGGAACTCTGTATTCAGATGGGAATATCTTTCCTTTTTTCCTTTGCTTTTCACTTCTCTTTTCGCAGCTATTTGTAAGGCCTCCTCAGATGGCCATTTTGCTTTTTTGCATTTCTTTTCCATGGGGATGGTCTTGATCCCTGTCTCCTGTTCCTTGTCACAAACTTCTGTCCATAGTTCATCAGGCACTTTATCTATCAGATCTAGGCCCTTAAATCTATTTCTCACTTCTACTGTATAATCATAAGGAATTTGATTTAGGTCATACCTGAATGGTCTAGTGGTTTTCCCTACTTTCTTCAGTTTCAGTCTGAATTTGGCAATAAGGAGTTCATGATCTCAGCCACAGTCAGCTCCTGGTCTTGTTTTTGCTGACTGTATAGTGCTTCTCCATCTTTCACTGCAAAGAATATAATCAATCTGATTTCAGTGTTGACCATCTGGTGATGTCCATGTGTATGGTCTTCTCTTGTGTTGTTGGAAGATGGTTTTGCTATGACCAGTGTGTTCTCTTGGCAAAACTCTATTAGCCTTTGTCCTGCTTCATTCCATATTCCAATGCCAAATTTGCCTGTTACTCCTGGTATTTCTTGGCTTCCTACTTTTGCATTCCAGTTGCCTATAATGAAGAGGACATTTTTGGGGGTGTTAGTTCTAAAAAGTCTTGTAGGTCTTCATAGAACTATTCAACTTCAGCTTCTTCAGCATTTCTAGTTGGGACATAGGCTTGGATTTCCATGATATTAAATGCTTTGCCTTGGAAATGAACAGAGATCATTCTGTCGTTTTTGAGATTGCATCCAAGTGCTGCATTTTGGACTCATTGTTGACCATGATGGCTACTCCATTTCTTCTAAGGGATTCCTGCCCACAGTAGTAGATATAATGGTCATCTGAGCTAAATTTACCCATTCCAGTCCATTTTAGTTGGCTGATTCCTAGAATGTCGATGTTCACTCCTGCCATATCCTATTTGACCACTTCCAATTTGCCTAGATTCATGGGCTTAACATTCCAGGTTCCTATGCAACATAGCTCTTTACTGCATTGGACCTTGCTTCTATCACCAGTCACATCCTCAACTGAGTATATTTTTTTCTTTGGCCACTTCCCTTCATTCTTTCTGGAGTTATTTTTCCACTGATCTGTAACATACTGGGCACATACTGACCTGGGTAGTTCATCTTTCAGAGTCCTATCTTTCTGCCTTTTCATACTCTTCATGGGGTTCTCAAGGCAAGAATACTGAGGTGGTTTGCCATTCCCTTCTCCAGTGGACCACATTCTGTCTGACCTCTCCACTATGGCCTGTCCTTCTTGGTGACCCACACAGCATGGCTTAGTTTTATTGAGTTAGAGAAGTCTGTGGTCTGTGTAATCAGATTGGCTAGTTTTCTGTGATTATAGTTTTAGTGCGTCTGCCCTCTGATGCCCTCTCTGCAACACCTACCATCTCCCTTGGGTTTCTCTTACCTTGCACGTGGTTATCTCTTCACGGCTGCCCCAGCAAAGCTCAGCCACTGCTCTTTACCTTGGACGAGGTCACTCCTCCTGACCTTGAACTTGGAGTAGCTCCCCTAGCCCTCCTGTGCCCACACAGCCATCACTCCTTGGACATGGGGTTGCTCCTCTCTTGTATATATTTACCAAATCTTCTTTATTCAAACCTCTGTCCAGTGCTGTAATGAACATTGTGGTACATCTATCCTTTCAGACCATGTTTTTCTCTGAATATACGCTCAGGAGTGGAATTGCAGAGTTGTTTTGCAGGTTGTGTGGTGGCTCTATTTAGTTTTTTAGGGAACCTCCATACTGCTTTCCAGAGGACTTTATCAATTTGCATTCCCACCAACAGTGTAGGAGGGTTCCCTTCTCTCCACACCTTTTCCAGCATTTATTGTTGTGGATTTTTTGATGAGAGCCATTCTGGCTGGTGTGAGGTGATATCTCATTGTAGTTTTAATTTGCATTTCTCTTAATTAGCCATGTTGAGCGTCTTTTCATGTATCTATTGGTCATTTGTATGTCTTTTTAGAGAAATATCTATTTAGGTCTTCTGCTTGTTTGTTGATTGGGTTGTTTGTTGGTTACAGAAGGGATGGAGCCTAACCAGTGACTAGGGCTACTTCTTTTTAGCAGCAACCATGGGGCTTACAGCTACATAATCTTCATTTCTCTCTAGGCTATAGCTCTAGATACAGTTGTGTTCTGTGTTGCTTTTGAGGTCAGAAACCTAATTCAGATGAAACTAATATATTTTGGCCTAAGTCAGAGTTAAATATTTCTGGGGCATTTTGTTTCTTTGTTTAAAATTTTCCATATACATTTTGTTTTGAATTGAATTTTGGACGGTAGCTTTTGAATTTTGGATGGTAGTTTAGTACAGGTCCACAAGGAAGACCTATATTTTGTTTTTCATGTGCACTCCCTGAGTATTCAGGGAATGTAACCTTGAACCAAGAATCTCCATCAATCTCTGAAGCTCCCTGGCTATCCAGCAGTGACAGAACCACTTTTGGATATTACTCAAAGGACGAAAGATGAGTGTCACAGCTGCAAGTATTCTTTACAGTGTGTTCTGTGTCATGTTTGGAAATGCATTTCTGAATTTTTATTTTCAGAGAATTTAATTAATATCCATAGGCATGTCCTACCTGCTTTTATTTCTGAGCGCAATTCTTGCTTAATGGAATTTTTTAAATAAAAGAACTTTGAATTTGTTCTCAAGGGCTTATTATTATTATTTTAAATGGTTTTATGTTGTTGTTCTACCAAGAGAATAGACTTTCCCCCAAGCTCCCATGTATCAAAAGCATTAAGTTGTCAAGTTGCCAGATACATAGAATTTTCTGAGTGACACACAAAATAAGCTGCTTTTTTAAAGAAATTGCTATTTAAAAATAGGTAAAATTGATGTTTCTGGAAAGAAAATCTAAATATATATATTTTTCATATTGTGATGATGCCTGTAGGCCATCTCAATGATGACAGGCATTAAATTTGCCTTTAGTAATAACTTTGATCCAATCCAGTTGCAAGTGCTCTGTTTTGTTGTCACGTCTCTTTAGTTTCCTTCAGTCTAGAAGAATCTCTCAGGGCCCCATTTGGAACAAGTTTAGATCACAGGGTAATAATTTTGCAGAATGTCCCTCAACCTGAATTGTCTGATGTGTCTGTTATGATTAGATTCAGACCATGCATTTTTGACAGAGATACAACAGAAGTAATGTTCTGATCACTGTGCTGCTTTTTTAGCAGGTAATGCATGATTTTGATTTGTCCCATTGCTGGTGATATTACCTTTGATCACTTAACTTCAGTTGATGATTGCCAAGTTACTCCATTGTAGTGTTTTTATATTTGAAATTAATAAGCATTTCATGGGGGAAGTGCGTTGAGATTATCTACACATTCTATTCGTTATCAGACTTTCACCTGCTAGTAAAAGTATCCATTACTTTTTGTTTCTTGGTTACCAAAGATGATTTTTCATTTTTGCTATTATTTCCCTTGTACTTGTTGTTTGGTACTCCACAAGCAAAAGCTTTGTCTTCTTACTCATTTATTTATCCATTCATTTCAATCAGGATGAACTCATGGATTCTCATTATACTCATTGGGTTTTAATCCATTGCTATGATTATTTCTTTTGATGTCCAAATTATCTCAGATTTGGTCAATAGGAGCCACTTTAATAGAGTTCCTGTGTCCTTTTGACATGCCCTACCAGTCTGTTACAAGTTCACCCTGTTTGCTTCCCTTCTCCAACCCTGGAATCAAATATTTCTCTCCCAAGAACCTTGGTTCCTCTTAATGTTGAACTGTGGTGAAAACCAAGATCTAGGAACTAGATGTGCTTATTGCTATTAGGATATTGCTGCTTATATGTCCTGTCAGTAGACAACATTTGGGACCATGTGCATAGGTTTATATATTCAAAATAAAACATCAACATTCTTATCCCTCTCTCTGTCTCTGTCACACAGATACACACACACACACACACACACACACACACACACACACACACACTCTTTAGAACTCTAGTTTGATACTTATATATCCAACTGTAACCCACCTCCATAGGATTCATTTTACACTTCATCTTTCCAGCTACTCGCATATTTTCCTCGTTTCTCTGACAGTGACAAATCTGTTACATGTTTTACATCTCTCTGAATGTAAGTTTGTGCCCATTACTGCTTGCATTGATGCCATGTGCTGCTGGATGTCCCTGTCATCACATGTAGCCTAGCTCTGGGCCTGCTGTCATTACTGCGTCCCTCTCTATGTGGATTCCCCTTCATTCCCATAACCTCTGACATCCTATCCTGGGCTTCTGTTATAGTTTCATTATTGCCCTCTCAATATTGTAAGGCGGATTCTTTACCCATTGAGCCTCCCTAGTTGTTCAGTGGGTAAAGAATCTGCCTGCAATGCACAGGAGACGTAGGTTCAGTCCGTGGGTTGGGAGGATCCCCTGGAGGAGGAAATGGCAGTCCACTCCAGTTTTCTTGCCTGAAAAATCCCATGGACAGAGGAGTGTGGCTGGATACAGTCCAAAGGGTTGGAGACATGACTAAGCACGTACCAGGCACTCTCTGCCTCCCCAGTGGGAAAGTCCTCCTTCAACCCACTCCGTATTCAATATCCCTTGCTGGGCTATTGCGATTTCTGCCATCCTCTTCATCCCAGTCAGGCACCAGCATCCCACTCAGAGCTAGGCCTCCCTTCCAGGCTTGTACTCTTAGAGCTGTAGATTAACTTATTCAGGGAGGCAGGAAGGAAGGCATACAGGAAGGAAGGGAGACACGATGACAGAAAGAGAAGAATTTTAAAACATTAGGAAAGTTGGGACCCAAGAAATATCTACAAAAGTATTTTTAGATTTTTAATGGCTTGTTTAGGGGGAATTCCTATTTTTATTTTTCTACTCTTAATAACTATGTACAAATGTGTTGTTTTTCAGGCTTTCTATGTATTCATTGGAATGTATTGGGTCTTTTCATTTTTGGTGGTCTAACATATTTTCTTGGAGAAGGCAACGGCAACCCACTCCAGTACTCTTGCCTAGAAAATCCCATGGACAGAGGAGCCTGGTAGGCAACAGTCCATGAGGTCGCTAAGAGTCAGAGGCGACTGAGCAACTTCACTTTCACTCTTTACTTTCATGCATTGGAGAAGGAAATGGCAACCCACTCCAGTGTTCTTGCCTGAGAATCCCAGGGACGAGGGAGCCTGGTAGGCTACCATCTATGGGGTTGCACAGAGTTGAACACAACTGAGGCGACTTAGCAGCAGTAGCAGCAACATATTTTCAGTGTTTTGACATTCCTCATTAGAGTTTGAAAGTAAAACACATTTTCTGTTTTCACTGTATAAAATTGATAAATATCTATGAGGTTTTATATATTCCTTATGATATTCAGATTTTCTTCTTCCTTGTTTATCTACTATCAACTCTATTTAAGACTTTCAAAAAGTATCAAAGTCTTACCTGGTAATTCTATTTCAATTTCTCTTTTATATTCAAACAGTTTTATTTCTGTATTACTCAATTCAATTCAGTTACTCAGGCATGTCCAACTCTTTGCAGCCCCAGGAACTACAGCATGCCAGGCTTCCCTGTCCATCACCAGCTCTCGGACCTTGCTCAAACTCATGTCCATTGGGTCAGTGATGCCATCCAACCATCTCATGTTTCTGTATTATGAAAAGATATTATTTAGCATGTGAGGATCTAAGAAAATTTCCCACATTGATTAAGAGCACAGAGTAGAAGTCACATTTACCCACTGTATTACTTAAACTCTACAATTTCCTCATTTGTAAAATCAGAATAATACTGAGTTGGCCAAAATGTTCATTCAGTTTCCATAAGATTGCTCTAGTAGTGCTTTTTGTCTAAATTCATTTGAAACAATTTTGTTAGATTGTATTGACAGCTGTCATATCAGCATCCATTAAAAAAATTAAAGTTGCTGAATTTTTGTATAGCCATTTTAATATTGAAGATGAAAGGAGAAAAAGCAATGTTTTCAGTATATTATGCTTTATTGCTTCATGAAAGGGAAAAATACAGCTGAAATACAGAAAAAGATTTGTGCTGTTTATGAAGAAGGTGCATGACTGATTGATTGAATGTATCAGAAGTGGTTTACAAAGCTTTGTGCTGAAGATTTCTCACTGGATAATGAGATGGTGGGATAAACCAGTTGAAGATGATGGCAATCAAACTGAGACTAATTGAGAACAGTCAACATTATACCATGTGGGAGAGAGCTAACATACTCAGAATATCCAAATCAAGTGTTGAAAGTTATTTTCACCAGCTTGGTTATGTTAATCACTTTGATATTTAAGTTCCACATAAGTTAAGTGAAAAAAGCCTTCTTAACCATATTTCTGCACACGATTCTCTCCTTAAACATAATGAAAATGTTCCATTTTTAAAGTGGATACTGTACAATAATATGGAATGGAAAACGATCATGGGGCAAGCAAAATGAACACCACCAGCCACACCAAAGGCCAGTCTTCATCTGGGCAGGCAAGCATATATTTCCTAAAATGCTTAGCAATTCTCATCACACTGTCAGATTTCCTTAAAGAAATCTCTAGTCTTTCCTATTCTATTGGTTTCCTCTATTTATTTGCATTGCTCACCAAAGAAGGCTTTTTTATAGCTCCTTGCTATTCTTTGGAACTCTGCATTCAGATGGGTATATCTTTCCTTTTCTCGTTTGCCTTTTGCTTCTCTTCTTTTCTCAGCTATTTGTGAGGTCTCATCAAACAACCACTTTGTCTTCCTACATTTCTTTTTCTATTTGTAAACTCATTGAGCTATATTATTCAAATTAAAATGGGAAATGGCTGATTTTTATATCCAATGATATAATACAGACGTTTGATTTTTATACAAGTGTTTAATGGATAAAAGTTACAAGGAGCTGGACGACCAAAAAAAAAAAAAAAAGTACCTGAAAAATATAAAAGTACAATAGAAATAAAGTGTAGGGCACTGGGCACATATTTTGAATTTTTGCTGAGAAAGGCCTACCTGTGGTCCCTGAAGAAATGAAACATAAGTCTGACAACTTTAACTAAACATTGTAAAAGCATTGATCTAGATTAGAAGACTCAGTCAATGGTGAGTTCTAAAATTATTTGGCTGGAAAACAGAAAAAGACGAAAAAGGCGCTGAAATACAGATAAAATGTTTTTCTTAGTTAGGAAAATACATGCCCAACATTACTGAAATAAAAGGAAGGTATTTGAAGCATGTTTTTTTTCTTTCTATTGTAGTATTTTCTGTTGTTGTTGTTGTTGTTGTTGTTTTTTTTAAGGAAAATCTTACAGTATGATTTAGAAACAAGCTCAAGTTTAAATTAAGATGATAAGATGTGAGTTACTGGTCTTGTTAAGTTTTACTTCAAGGAGACTAAAGTAAACTGCAATGTGTTTAACTTTATGAAACAATTATTGCAATAAAACGTGTCACCTTGAAATTGATTCATTTAACAAAGCAAAGCATATCATATAAAGACAATAGCATATTTATTGACATGGCTTATAAAAATGCTTTCTTTGTCACCAAATTATTTTTCCATTTGGTCAAAACACGGAAAAATATTTATTTTGATAATCACCTTTTCTACAAAAACATTCAATTGATCTTAGTAAATGATTTATGTATCTGATCTTATTTATACGATTGCCCTCCAAGGATAATGCTTTGTACTTCATACTTAAATGCTATTTAGTTCTCAGTCAACTTTAAGAACTTAAGGAATATAAAATGTATATTTATCAGACTTCTCCAATTTTACTGTATAATCTTTTAACTTTTTTGCTTGTTAGATAAAGGTTTTTGTAGGAGCATACTTTTCCAACAACCTGCTTAAAGATCATTCTCTGTTGGAAATGTGGTAGAGAATAACAGGAAGCAACTTCTTATAAAATCAATATGATACAAACATTAATCAGGAATAATCACTTAAGGCCACAGGAAGTGCCCATTACTTTATCCTCTGGAGAAGTGGGTAAGTGGAAGATGACGATTTGGGCACTTATTATAAGATATTTTAAAAATAACCAAGCACAATAAATGTAGTCCAGTTAAATAAAGAAATAAAATTTGAATATTCATTAAACCTAAATTGCTAACTATGCTCTAGGGAAAACTGACAAACCCTATTTCTGGAGAAAATTATGATATAGGTACAAAGTCATAATTTCCTTTATAAAAGAGCTTGAAATAAAGATAGGAAAATAAAATACAACAGTAACACTGAAACGAAGCAATGGTTCTATATTGACACTATAAAGTGTAAGAAACATTAGCTGGCTATACATTTTGAATTCTTTACTCAACAGGAAGAATATATTAAGCCTTGACCATGTTAATTGAATATTAAGGGGTAAGAAAGACTGAGAAAAGAAGATAACCATAGATGTTCTGCAAAACCAGAGTACAAAAGATGGATTTTAAAGTCTCGTAATCAGAATAAAATTACATAAATAATTACATATAACTGTTACATGTAAAATTATATACAAATATTATTAAAAATAACAATTTTTAACAAAGGTCCATATAGTCAAAGCTATGGTTTTTCCAATAGTCATGTACAGATGTGAGAATTGGACCATAAAGAAGGCTGAGGCCAAGGAATTGATGTTTTTGAACTGCGGTGCTAGAGAAGACTCTCAAGAGTCCCTTGAACAGCAAGGAGATCAAACTAGTCAATCCTAAAGGAAACCAACCCTGAATATTCATTGGAAGGACTAATATTGAAGCTCCAATCCTTTGGTCACCTGCTGTGAAAAGCTGACTCATTGGAAAAGACCCTGATGTTGGGAAAGATTGAGGGCTAGAGGAGAAGGGGGTGACAGAGGATGAGATGGTCTGTTGGCATCACTGACTTAATGGACATGAGTTTGGGCAAGCTCTGGAAGATAGCAAAGGACAGGGAAGTCTGGCTTATTGCAGTCCATGGGGTCCCAATTATAGTCAGACATGACTTAGGGACTGAACAACAAAAATAATACCTCAATGAGTTTTTAAAAATATTTAATATTAAAATTCTGTGGTATAGAATATAAGTTCCCCTTATGGAAGTAATTTCAGCTTTCATGAAGAAATCTCTCTGATTTCTCTTCTTTTCTTCTTTTCTTCTTACTTTTTACTTTGCGTTTCAAGAGAAGAATGGCACTTATAGCATGTATAAGATCAAGAAATGCAAGCCTCGATATTTAAAATTTTCAGATAATTGAAAAATCAAGTAAATGAAATATAAGACAATATTTTAATTTAATCTTTTTCAACACAGTATTGCTACTTTCAAAGTTTAGTTAGAATATCTAATCAAATTTGTGGAGAGTATTGCACCTTAATAGGCTACTGAAGAAATGTAGAGTGTTTGGAGAAGACTTCAAGGCACACTTTACTCAGCTTGACAACTATTATTTATGGTCTGTCTCTTTCCACTAATCTTAACCCTTAACTTATTCTAAAACTTAATATGAACTCACACCCACACACTTTCGGGGGAACAATTCTGGGCCATAAAACCTAAATCTAAAATAATCTAAAAGCAATTCTAATACCAAATTATGCTGTGCTGTGCTGTGCTTAGTCACTCAGTCATGTCTGACTCTTTGTGATCCCATGGACTGTAGTCCGTCAGGCTCCTCTGTCCATGGGGATTCTCCAGGTAAGAATACTGGAGTGAGTTACCGTGCCCTCCTCCAGGAGATCTTCTCAATCCAGAGATAGAACCCAGGTTTCCCACATTACAGGCAGATTGTTTACTATCTGAGCCACCCAAGAAGCCCTACCAAACCATACACAACCTTAATTTTTAATTTGACCCTAATGTTAATTGTTTTATAGACCCAACTCTAACTCTAGTAACAAACACTAATATTAATGCATACTTAAATCTAGAAGTAATTTAGAATACCCAGAGCCAGGAACACCAAATGTGTGTGTAATTATTCTATTATTTATGCTTATTGATATTACTTAATATAATTGATGATAAATAATAGATTATTAATTTTTAGTTAATTATATATTGCCGCTGGGATACATATTATTTTTAAGTAATGTTCCTGGAAAAGTAATTGAAATACATAGTACTGACTATTATGTTAAAGTATATATGCTAAGCATATACTTACAGCATTTAAATTATATATATATATATAAATAATTTTAAATAATAGGGAAACGAATCATAATCTATCTAATATATCATAAATAGGTATGAATAAACCATGATAAACGTTATCTTGAAAAAAATGAAAAATATTCTGAAATATGACAAATTTGTTTAGTGGGCAGTACTGAATACCGGGCTTATAAATGATGTCTCTTTTTTTCCTCTCTTTCTATTTTTTCTTTTCTCCAAATTTCCTCTGATGTATATAAATTAATTTTATAATCAAAACATATTTAATAAATGATGCTACTATAATTATCAAGAAAAATAGAAGGTAAGTTATAAATTTGATTATATCTAACATAATGGAAGTTCTAAGTGCTTTTCAGGTGAATGCAGAGTTTATTTGATTCATCAAAAATTTATAAAGGTATAAAATCCAGATTTATACTTTTCCATGATCTCTTTGACAGGAAAGTTCCTTTTGTGAGAACTTATCCATGTTAAAACTTACTAAAGAACTAAAATAAATTATCATAATTACTTCTGATCAAATTCTGTAAATGTACAAGCGTTTTTTCTGGAAGTAGAAAGCATCTAAATTGTGTATCATTTTTACAGAGAGAGAATTAATTAATCCAAAGAATTTTGATAAAAAGGAATATTGGTTTAATGAATCAAATATTATATAATGTTACTTTTTAAAATAAATAAGTGCAGGAAAGTTTCTCTTCTCTTTAGGACACCTTATGCATTACTGAACTAACATGATGCAGAGTTTCAAAAATAGGTCACAATGCTTTCATTTCTTAAAACTTACTAGGACATCAATTTGGATGTAATACATTGATAGAAACAAAGTCAAATATTGATACAGAACATAATATTACTGAATAAATATTGATCAATTTACTATGGCAAATTTGAAAGTTTTTAAACGTATTATCAGAATCAATAGGGAGGGTACATAGTAACCCACGCTGCCTCATTCAGTTGTTGACATAATCTACTGACTTATCAAATTTCTATTAAAGGAAAGATTCCCAGTTATTAGATGCAAAGCACTCATATTGTCATACGAACTATTTACTTACTAATAATACCTCATCTCTTCCTTGTAAACTTTCTTCATTCTTTTCCCAAATGTGAACCTATCCTGGACCAAAATATATTATTTCCAAGAAAGGTTAAGAACAATGACATCTTTTTTCTTCATCATGTACTGTTTGTATCATACTACTTATATTTAATTTTATGCTGTCTTAAAAATATTCTGAAATGGCACATTTATCTAAGACCAGGAATCATTATTCTTCCTCAAACACCATGAAGTGTACTGAATTATACTGAATGACTAAGTCCTGTCCAATTGCCAGAAATTGTCCATACTAAATATACATTTCTAATATTTTGAGTTTTTTCTTCTTTCCTTTTTTAATCTACTCTTTGTTTGTACCTTTAGTAAAATCTAGGATTACTCATTAGAAAATATATTTATAATATAAATTATGAAATCATCTTTCAAATGAAGTGATAACCTCCTAACTGAAAATACACATGATTGCATAGGAAACAGGAGAAGAAAAATTTTATTATAGATACTAGCATTAACATAAGGAAAAATCTATTCTGCCCATTCAAGCACTTTTCTTTAATACAGAACTTCTACATAGGTGTGATTATTATTGTGGAAACCAAGCAAAAGAAAAAAATATATTAAACCTACCATTTCCTTTCAAGTCTGCTTTAATCTGAGAAAGTGGTTAAGGACAGAATACTTTTAAAGTTTGTATCTAGACACTGTTGAAAAGCAAGGTGGAAGAAGGAGAAGTTGTTTGTGTTTTACTTCTCACAACTAGTTGTATGCACTTATTCTAAGATGATCTATCCTTTTAAAAGCTCTAAAAATTCTCTTGAAATACATTCTGTAAGGCTAAAGAGCACCAAGACTTTGGGTCCCCCATGCCCTACTTTATCCTCCCCATAGCAATCTGTTGGGCTTCTCTGGTGGCTCAGTGGTAAAGAATCCATCTGCCAGTGTAGGAGAGGCAGATTCAACCCCTGGGTCAGGAAGATCCCTTGAGAAGGAAATGGCAACCCACTCCAGTATTCTTGCCAGGAGAATCCCACGGACAGAGGAGGCTGGCAGGCTGCTGCCCATGGGGGCACAAAGGAGTCGGACGAAACTTAGCGACTAAAGCTACAAGCAGTCTGTTGGTTTTCTCCAAGGACAAAACATCCTCAGTGCTTCACGGAAGCTATTAAATAACTTTTGAGACTTCAAAATGTCAATTCCAGCAAAGCATTAACATCTAAAAGAAACTTCTTTCAATCGCTGCTGCTGCCTTTTATTCCTGATGCTGTCTGTCCCAAAGATTCCTGGACTAACTACTTCTAACTCACACATTAAACATTTACTGAAAACAGTTGTAAAGAGAATGCAAAAAAAAAAAAAAGCCTGTCACCCTCCATAAGAATCTTTGTAGCTTCCCTTTGCTGTGCAGCCCTGACATTTCAGTAATTGCTTTAACCTTAGTGCAGCCGGGCTTTGTGCCTTCCCTAGATGAAACATTTCCTAGACTACTTATTTTAGAAGTTCTGTGCTTTGATTGCGAAGGCATTAAGTTTCTCCTCTGCCCTGGCCAAGGCTGCTTTTAGCCTGTCAACATGTCTTAATCAAGTTTTGTTTTGGTTTTTTTTTTCCAGTGAAAATGGAGTACCCATGGTGAAAAGTGGTTTCATCATTTCCTGTCTTCTTTCAAGGCTCAGTCTGGTAGACTAAATTTACTTTATGAAGCTGATTGGCATTTTGCAGTAACTGCAAAGTTAGTGGGGAAAGATGTTTATAACAAGTACCTCTGAAAATTAGTAGCTTCTTTATAAGGTTTGTTGATAATTAAGATTGTTTCAAATTGAAATAAGCCATGTAAGGTATTATAAACACTTTAAAAAGTTATCCCTATTATCTTTGTTTCAGGGCACCAAACACTTTTCAGTGTTTCTGGATGTTACCTGTTCTCATGAGAGGTGGTGACACTCAGAGGGGAGTGAAAAGGACTTAAATGATGTACATTTTAAAGAGTAGTAGTTTTTCTAGAGCAATAAAATGCAATCCTCAAATAAATTTAAAAGTAATAAAAGATGAGATCAAGATACTAGTTAAGCAACTAGTTATTTGGTTAAGGTCATGGTTGTAAAACCTCTAATGGCGATAATAATTTAAAAAATTTAAAACTTTGAAATCCTTTGAATATTTTTTTCATACTACTTCTTCGTTGGGAAATGTTGCTGATGGTGTTAAATGGGACAGTATTGTAATTAATACTCCCATGTATTTTCTCTTATATTTTATTTTTATTGATGACTATTTTCACATGCAATCAAGTAAGCACTTCTGTACCAGGTTTCAGGGAAGGGATCATGCTATAAAAGAAACAAAAAACAAGAACAGAAATCATTCTTCGGTTTTGAATTTCACAATCTAGGGTACAGATAAATAGAAATATCCAAGCAATAAGCATTAGATTTCAGGTGCCATAAAGAACACTGGCAAAGTTTCTCTGGCATGAACTCTACTTCTTATTCTTAGTCTATACTAGGTAGCATTCTTGATTATAAGGGGAAATAGATTGAGGGCTAGGAAGGATGGAGAACCCCTGGAGGAGGGCATAGCAACCCACTCCAGTATTCTTGCCTGGAGAATCCCCCTGAAAAGAGGAGCCTGGTGGGCTATAGTCCATGGATTTGCAGAGTCAGACACAACTGAGCAACTAAGTACACACACACATACACACACACACACACACACACACACACAAGATGGAAAAAAGAGCTAAAATGCTAAATTTATGATTCAACTTATGTTCTAAGCTTGTATACTAAGGTGTAAACCCAGAAATTACCACATGATATTTCCAAGCAAAAGGGGCTTGAAACAGCCTCTCAGAATTTTCCATACCCTGGCATTGCCCAGGATCAATAGGTCTATTTTTGTTCCTTTAATGGTGGGTGGCAGTCATTCATGCCCTCTTCTGTTATACTTGTGAAGAACAGAAATATAGGACAGAAAAAGGTTAAATACCAAGATGGCTTAAGGTCCACGCTGGGGACCACACGGGTTGTACTTTGTGAGTTTCACTGGTCACCAGTGAAGATACTAAGATAAACCAGGTATGCCGACCCAAATTTGTGCTACCTAGCCCTCCTCTTCACCGGAAACCCTGGGATTTAAAGATAAGTAAATAGTCAAGTGAGGCAATTTTAAAATGGTTTGATTAAGAATCCTCAATCCAGTGAAAGTTGAAGTGAGAACTCATACTAAAAATTAAGAAGTGTTATCAGAAAATAGTTATATTTTCTTCTCTGAGTTAGTGAACTAAAACTACATCATCATTTGTTTATAGAGTGGCAAGCAAAATTCCTTGGTATGTGTATAATATGTAACCACTATTACATATTGTATTTAAAGCCAAAACAGGGAGACTATTCTAAGAATAAGCTTCATATGAGAAGATAAAAGAAAAAAAACTTAATATAATTTTCAGAAGCATGGAGTTAATATATTAGATTCACAGCTAGTTCTAGTCTAACCAAAGAATAGATGATAGCTTTTTTTTTTTAATTTGGCAAGCATTTGAGTTCACAATAGATAAAGGAGTTAGAAATGCTCTCCTCTTGTACTAAATCTCCTATTCTTCTTTCCAACTCTATTTAGCTGTGGAAAGCTACAGCAATAAAGTGTAATAGTCATGGTTTTCTATTTCCTCCTTATTGCTGCTTTCTTCTCTTCCTTAGTTGTTTTTATTTCTCTTGCATTTCTATGTATAATCTTTATCTTACTTCCTGCTCATTCAGTTTCTGCACTTCTCTCTTCTCCCTCCTGTCTTCTCATAAATCAAAATAAATGTAAAAATATAACATAGAGCAAAATGAGTTTAGATACAAGACCATTTATTTATTTTTTTAATAAGCTAAATAAACCTTCTCCACTTACATTAATTACTTTAAATAAATGATAAAAAATTTGAGCAAATTGTGAATAAAATTTTAAATGAAAACAATCTTATTCATAATTTAAAGAAAACAAATCAGTGAAAGATATAAATTTTCACATACCGGTTTTGCAAAATTTTAACATTGGTGAAATTATATAGGTAAAGTAATTTAAAATTTTATTTGTCAACATATCTGTCTCAATAAAACTGAAAAAAAAATTGACAAAACCTAGTTCAGGTTAAGTAAGGGATGGAGAAATAGCTATATACACATGCTTTGGTAGAGGAGTAAATGGATGCAATGTTTTTTGGCAATATCTATCCAAATAATGAAAATGCAGAAAATCTTAAATTCAGCAACTCCAGGTGTAAGAATTTAATCTGAAAGACACATTTTCAAATTAATGACAAGGTATATGAAAATGAATATATTACAATATTGTTTTATATTGCAAAACTAGAAACTCCAATATCCTCTAGTAGAGCACTGGTGGAATAACGTGCTTGGTGACTTTCTAAAGGTGAGATAAGTGCTGATATGGAAACTTTCCAGAGTTATTATTAAGAGAAAAATAATCGAGATATTATATTTTATGATATCATACCTTTTGTTTAAGTACAAATAATATGTATGCTAGGTCACTTCAGTTGCCATGCCCTCTTTCCAAGGAATCTTCCTGACCCAGGGGTTGAGCCCAAGTCTCTTACATCTCCAACACTGGCAAACAGGTTCTTTACCACTAGCACCACCTCGACTATCAAGAACATATCTATACATATATCTAGGATTGTGTAATATAAACTTAAGGAAGATAGGCATGGAGTTAGAATGTTAAATGACAGTAATTTCTCAAAAAGCTATGTAAGAATTGATTTGTGTGTGTGTATGTGTTGCTCAGTCGTGCCAGACTCTTTGCCACCCCGTGCATTGTAGCTCACCATGCTCCTCTGCCCATGGCGTTCTCCAGGCAAGAATACTGGAGTGAGTTACCATTCCCTTCTCCAGGGGATCTTCCCAACCCAGGGACTGAATTCAGGTCTCCTAAATTGCAGGCAGATTCTTTATCTTCTGAGCCACCAGGTCAGCCCATAAGTTAGTAACAGCAGTTAACCTTGAAAAAGATGGAGGACTTGAATGAAGGGGACCAGTTTTTAATTTTGTTAATTGGAGGCTAATTACTTTACTATACTGTAGTGGTTTTTGCCATACATTGACATGAATCAGCCATGGGTATACATGTGTTCCCCATCCTGAACCCCTTCCCAGCTCCCTGTCCATCCCATCTCTCAGGGTTGTCTCAGTGCACCAGCTCTGAGTGCCCTGTTTCATGCATCAAACCTGGACTGGTGATCTATTTCACATATGGTAATATACATGTTTCAATATTATTCTCTCAAATCATCCCACCCTCGCCCTCTCCCACAGAGTCCAAAAGTCTGTTTTTCACATCTGTGTGTCTTTTGCTGTCTTGCATATAGGGTCATCATTATCATCTTTGTAAATTCCATATTTATGTGTTAATATACTGTATTGGTGTTTTTCTTTCTGACTTACTTCACTCTTTATAATAGGCTCCAGTTTCATCCACCTCATTAGAACTGATTCAAATGTGTTTTTTCATGGCTGAGTAATATTCCATTGTTTACAGGTACCACAACATTCTTATCCATTCGTCTGATAATGGACATCTTTGTTGCTTCCATGTTCTAACTAAACAGTGCTGCAATGAACATTGGGGTACACATGTTTCTTTCAGTTCTGGTTTCCTTTGTGTGTATGCCCAGCAGTGGGATTGCTGGGTCATAAGGCAGCTCTATTTCCAGTTTTTTAAGGGATCTCCATACTGTTCTCCATAGTGGCTGTACTAGTTTGCATTCCCACCAACAGTGCAAGAGGGTTCCCTTTTCTCCACACCTTCTCCAGCATTTATTGTTTGTAGACTTTTAATTAACTGTTTAAACATTGGGACATGTGTATTTGTCTCTTTTTATAACAAAAGGTGTTTTCTGGGTTGGGACATTAATACATGCTCATATTCATTTTCTGCTTTTCTGTACTAAACAAAACCACATAAATGTTATTTTTTAAATGAAAAATAACTGGTTTCTACCTCATGTCTCCATGTACTTTAAAGTATAAAGTTTTAAACCATAGAATCTTTAGTACAATCTCATTTGGGGCCCTGCACTGAAATTAACTTTAGGGTTTTCAACATTCTTTTTTTTTATCATTCTTTTAGATTCTGTAAATATTAACCATTTTGTAGATTCTTCCTGTCCTCATTCAGACCTGGAGTTGCTCAGACACTTATACCACATGCCTGTCTAGTATTTACATGAAATTACTGTTAGCTAGAAGTATTTGATTACACTAAATTGTCAGTAATTGGTCAATTTTTATAACATCCTTACAAAAGTATTTGTACTTTAAGGACAAAAATGATTAATAGAACATTTTCTCTTTTATGGTAGAATATTAGATATGATATATATGTTAAAAAGATATGCGTTTTAGAAAGAATTCCTATTTTCCCTGAAATAGGGGTATATAAGAATGGCAGTCAGTTTAGGGTTAACAGGGTTTGTATAGGTCAGGATGGGGTAAGGTTTTGCTAAGGTAATAAAATGTAAAAATGTCCCTGGCTTAATACAATAAAGCATGTCAAATGAGTTCTCTTGACAGTAATGGCAAAGAATGGACTGGAGAATTAAGCCAAAATAATTCTGTGTATCCACAGGCAAAACTAACCCATTTCTATCCACCTCACATTTCATTAGCTAACACAGTCTCATGGCATACCTAAGTCTAAAAGGCATGGAAGTGCATTTTTCCCCTCTAATGAAAAGAGGGCAAGATACTGGAAACAGTAGAATTGTTTCTTAAAGTGGTCTTTTATTTAACCTATCAAACCCTATTTCCCAGTATTTGAAAACTAGTAGTAGAAGAAACAGCACAAAATTATTATATTAAAAGAATTTTCACTTTGCTAAATAATTCCAGCCCTTCTCAATCTCTATTGTTGTTGCTCAGTCACTAAGTCATGTCCAGCTCTCTGTGTCCCCATGGACTGCAGGGCAACAGGTTCCTCTGTCTTCCATTATCTCCAAGAATTTGCTCAAATTCATGCCCATTGAGCTGGTGATGCTATCTAACCATCTCACCCTCTTCCTCCTCACTTCTCCTTTTGCCTTCAATCTTTCCAGGATCAGGGTATTTTCCAGTGAGTCACTCTTTGCATCAGATGGCCACAGCACTGGAGCTTCAGCTTTAACATCAGTTTTTCCAAATGAATATTCAGGGTTGACTTTCTATAGGATTGACTGGTTTGATCTCTCTGCAGTTCAAGGGACTCACAAGGACCTTCTCCAACACCGCAGTTCAAAAGCATCAGTTCTTCAGTGGTCAGCCTTCTTTAGATCAATTCTCATGTTCCTACATGACTACTGGAAAAACCATAGCTTTGAAAATACAGACCTTTGTCGGCAAAGTGATGTCTCTCTTTAATACACTGTCCTGGTTTGTCATAACTTTCCTTCCTAGAAGAGTGTCTTTAATTTCAAGGTAGCAGTCACCATCTGCAGTGATTTCCAAGCCCAAGAAAATAAAATCCATCACTGTTTCCACTTTTTACCTTCTATTTCCCATGCAATGATGGAAGTGGATGTCATGATCTTAGTTTTTTAAATGTTGAGCTTTAAGTCAGCTTTTTCACTCTCAAGAGGCTCTTTAGTTCCTCTTTACTTTCTGCCATTAGATTGGTATCATCTGCATATATGAAGCTGTTGATATTTCTCAAGTCATCTTGCTTCCAGCTTGTGCTTCATCCAGCCTGTCTTAATGACCCAGATAACCATGGTGGTGTGGTCGAAAACCTAGAGCTGGACATCCTAGAGTGTGAAGTCAACCAGGCCTTGGGAAGCATTACTACAAACACAGATAGTGCAGGTGACAGAATTCTGGCTGAGCTCTGATGTATTCTCCATAAAAGCTAAATATTAGGATGACAATACACAGCCTTGTCATACTCTTTTCCCTATTTGGAACCAAACAGTTGTTTCATGTCCAGTTCTAACTGTTGCTTCTTGACCTGCATATAGATTTCTCAGCAGACAGGTAAGGTGGGCTGGTATTCCCATCTCTTTAAGTATTTTCCACTGTGTGTGTGTGTGTGTGTGTGTGTGTGTGTGTTTTTTATCCACACAGTCAAAGTCTTTAGCATAGTCAGTGAAGCAGATGTAGACTTTTTCTGGAATTCTCTTGCTTTTTACACAATCCAACAAATAGTGTCAGTTTAATCTCTGGTTTCTCTGCCTCTTTGAAACCCAGCTTGTACATCTGGAAGTTCTCAGTTCATGTATTGCTGAAGCCTAACCTGAAGGATTTTGAGCATAATCTTACTAGCATGTAGAAAAAGGGCAATTGTATGGTAATTTGCACATTCTTTGACATTGCCCTTTTTTGAGACTGGAATGAAAATTGCCCTTTTCCAGTCCTGTGTCTGTTGCTGAGTTTTCCAAATTTGCTGGCATATTGAGTGCAGCACATTAGAGCATCAACTTTCAGGATGTTAAAGAGCTTAGCCAGAATTCTATCACCTGCACTATCTGTGTTTGTAGTAATGCTTCCCAAGGCCTGCTTGACTTCACACTCTAGGGTGTCCAGCTCTAGGTTATCGACCACACCATCATGGTTATCTGGGTCATTAAGCCATTTTTTTGTATAGTTCTCTGTGAATTCTTGCCACCTCTTCTTAATGTCTTCTGCTTCTGTCAGGTTCTTGTCCTTTATTGTGCCTTTCCGTGCCTTCCTTGTTCACTTGGTATATCCAGTTTTCTTGAAGAAATACCTAGTCTTTCCCATTCTATGGTTTTCCTCTCTTTCTTTGTATCGTTCTTTTAAGAAGGCCTTCTTACCTCTCCTTGCTATACTCTGAAACTCTGCATTCAGTTGAGTATATCTCTCCCTTTCTCCCTTGTCTTTCACTTCTCTTCTTTCCTCAGGTATTTGTCTCTGACAACCCCTTTGCCTTCTTGCATTTCTTTTTTCCTTTGAGATTGTTTTGGTCACCACCTCCTGTACAATGTTACAAACCTCAGTCCATAGTCCTTCAGGCACACTTCCACCAGATCTAACCCATTGAATCTATTCTTCACCTCCACTATATGAGCATAAAGGATTTGATTTAGATCATACCTCAATGGCCTAATGGTTTTCCCTACTTCAATTTATGCCTGGATTTTATAGTAAGGAGCTCATGATCTGAGCCACAGTCAGCTCCCAGTTTTATTTTGGCTGCCTGGATAAAGCTTCTCCATCTTTGGCTGCAAAGAACATAATCAATCTGATTTCAGCATTGACCATCTGGTGATATCCAGCTGTGGAGTCATCTCTTGTGTTGTTGGAGGAGGGTGTTTGTCATGACTATGTGCATTCTCTTGACAAAACTCTATTAGCTTTTCCCTGCTTCATTCTGTACTCCAACGCCAAACTTGCCTGATATTCTGGATACCTCTTGACTTCCTGCTTTTGTATTCCAATCCCCTATGATAAAAAGGACACCTTTGTGGTTTTAGTTATAGAAGGGGTTGTAGATCTTCATAGAACTAGTCAACTTCAGCTTCTTTGACATCAGTAGTTGGGACATAGACTTGGATTACTGTGATGTTGAATGATTTGCCTAGGAAATAAACTGAGATCATTCTGGTGTTTTTTGTTTTCTTGTGTGTGTGTGTGTGTGTGTGTGTGTGTGTGTGTTTTTTTTTGAGGTTGCACCTAAGTACTGCATTTTGAACTGTTTCATTGACTATGAAGGCTACTCCATTTCTTCTAAGGGATTCTTGCCCACAGTAGTAGATATAATGGTCATCCTAATTAAATTTACCCCTTCCCATCGATTTCAGTTCACTGATTCCTAGACGCTGATGTTCATTCTTGCCATATCCTGCTTGACCACATCCAATTTACTTTAAATCATGGACTTAACATTCCAGATTCCTCTGTGATATTATTCTTTACAAGATCAGCTTTTACTTTTACAACCTGACAGGTCCACAGCTGAAAGTCATTCCTGCTTTGGCCCAGCCATTCTTGCCATATCCTGCTTGACCACATCCAATTTACTTTAAATCATGGCTTAACATTCCAGATTCCTCTGTGATATTATTCTTTACAAGATCAGCTTTTACTTTCAACCTGACGGTCCACAGCTGAAAGTCATTCCTGCTTGGCCCAGCCACTTCATTCTTTCTGTGTTTTTTTTTTAGCCTTCCTCTCTTCTCCAGTAACATATCGGATGCCTCCACACCTGGGGGCTCATTTTCTAGTGTCATATCTTTTTGCCTTTTCATATTGTTTATGGAGTTCTTGCAGCAAGAATACTGGAGTGGGTTGCCATTTCTTCCTCCAGCAGACCATGCTTTGTCAGAACTCTCCAGTATGACCTGTCCATTTTGGGTGGCCCTGCATGGCATGGCTCAGCTCATAGCTTCATTGAGTTATGCAAGCCGTTTTGCCACAACAAGGCTGTGACCCATGAAGGGGTCAATCTTTATTACAAAGTCTATTTCTCAACTTTTAATTGATTTTCCGTCATATCTTTCTGAACTTCTCTTTGAAAACTAGAACCTAATCCATAAAGCAAAGCAAGAACATAGAAAAGTAATAGGAAAACAAGTATTCAATGTAGAGCTAGACTCAAATCTCAGCTCTAAAATTTACTAGCTGTGTGGTCTTCAACCCATTAATTAATCTTGGAACTTGATTTTATCAGCTAAATTTTGGAATGACCTATTATTAGGGTTTTACAAAGGCCAACTAATGTTTATGTGTTAACTCATTGCCCAGTATGTAGGAAGTACTCATTAAATTAACTAACTTCAGAAAGGGGCACGTATATAAGGCAATGACATTTTCCTCTTGTTTTCTCTGTAAATAATTCTATGCATAGAGAGAAAGGATGCAAACTCATTTATGCTGTTCACTGAAAATTTAACTTGAGTCTGTGGAGAGATGCTGCTGCTGCTAAGTCGCTTCAATTGTGTCCAACTCTGTGCGACCCCATAGATGGCAGCCCACCAGGCTCCCCTGTCCCAGGCAAGAACACTGGAGTGGGTTGCCATTTCCTTCTCCAATGCAGGAAAGTGAAAAGTGAAAGTGAAGTCGTTCAGTCCTGTCCGACTCTTAGCGGCCCCACAGACTGAAGCCTACCAGGCTCCTCCGTCCATGGGATTTTCTAGGCAAGAGCACTGGAGTGGGGTACCATTGCCTTCTCTGGAAGAGATGCTAATCAGCTGTTAAAGTGTTAGAAGTGTGTTATCTTTCTATTAAAAACTGAACCAATGGCACTAACACAATATTGATGTTATAATTTTGATACAGTTGCTACAATGACACCAATTCAGATTCTCAGGTGTCTCCTTTTAAAAATTCACTGTTGCAGTTCCATTCTTAAAGTGTACATGTCATGTTACTAGTAACTGGATTCTAAAACTTCAGTAAAATGGGATATAAATGCAACTCAAATAAAGTGTCCTTTAACTTCATCTCCCATGATATAGAAGAAATATTTTTTAATAGTACCTTTATTATTTCAGTATATTCTTATGAGCACAGCTTTCAATGTTAGTCCCAAATGCATCACTGTGTTCCATTTTTATATCATAAGATAATATGGAAGGCAAAGCTGATCTGTATATCTCCAGACTCACAGTAAAATGAGGGGTGTAATTTCTCATGAGTGATGATTATACTAGAGACTGCAGTTTTCATAAAACATCTGGATTACAATAGCTAAACTGGTTTTGATTTTTCTTAGATGTAAACATAATATCCATATGTAGCATAACAAGATTTTCAGCTTTTCTTTCTTTTTGTCAGCCCCTGCAGTTGTTGAATAAATCAAGAACTGTTTACATTTGTTCAGTGTTCAGCTTCATTTTCATCTAGTTTAACATGTGTGGTGAAAGTAATGTATTCATTTTTCAAGAAAATTTTCTATTCTTCTGACACCATGCATGATTCAGCAAGACACCACCAAAGTCAATGATAGCTTGCTGAACTGTCCTTCTATCACAATCTGAATACCATAATACTCCTATAAAGTAGCTAACACTTTTTCTCTTCCATGCCAGTAATCCATTATATAATGTTTCCATACAGCTCATATCTTAAATCATGCCTTCTTTACTAGCATAATCTTCTTTTGGACAGACTTTTAACATTTACACCTGTGAACTATCTTCCTGCATATCTGACCTTAATCTAATTCCTCTTAAACCTTACTTTAACCTACTTCTCAAACAACCAAAGTCATTTAAACTATCAGTGTGGGCTACTGCTTGTCCGTCAGTGCTGAAAATTGTAATCACACTGGGTAGTCCTTGCTTATACCTAACCTTTTATTGCTACAAAACTTACCTGACTTCAAACTTTTGGTTCTGTGTTCCCAATTTTAATCATATTTCTGGTTCTTGAGATTTAGTTATTTGTTTTTACTAACCAACTCATATAAAAGAATCTCTTGTTCATTCTACATATAGCATCTTCTTGATGCTTACAGAGCCAAAGCTTAACACCAGCCATTAGATAGTACCTTATTAGTTAGAGAAGAAATAGCTCTGTGTGGGAGGGCTATAGGACATGCAATCAGTGTTCATTCAAGGGATATTTCCTTTTTAATGATATGCCCAAAATATTGACCACTTTTCACCCAAATTTGAGAGCAATGAAAATACTGCCTACACATTTGTTGCAACAGTTTGAGGTCCTATCGTGTGCCAAGCAGTGAACTAGGTGCCCGGGATACAGTGATCACTAACAGAGACATGATTTCTGCCTCCTAGTTCACAGTTTATTTGGAGAGATGGATAGTTAAGTATGAGATTACAATATGGTATGATAAAGTCCAGGCTCCTCTTGGTGGCTCAGTGGTAAAGAATCCACCTGCCAATGTAGGAGACATGGGTTTGATACCTGGCTTGGGAAGAATCCTTGGAGAAGAAAATGGCAACCCACTCTAGTATTCTTGCACAGGAAATCTCGGACAAAGGAGCCAGGTCGGCTATGGCCATGGAGTCACAATGAGTTGTACATGACTGACTAAACAGAAGCAACAGTGATAAAACTTATTTGTTGGTGACAACATGAAACACTCAGATGAATGTTCCTAAAGTACAAAGGTAAGCTCTGAGAGATAATTAGGTGTTAGCTCAGTGTAGCAGCAGTGGACATTTCTGAGAGTGGACCATCACATGCAAAGGGACTGAGGATTTTTGTTCCCTTGCTTTTGCTTTCTACAAATTGAAGTCTTGTTGCATAAAATCCTAGAATCATCCCATAGCCTTAATATTACATTTTTCCACTTTGGAGGGCAGCCTATTGATTGAAAGCAGTCACAGTGTCAGAAACTATAAAGTTGTCACATTAGTTCTGTCACTGGGCAGGTTCAGGAGTGTGGCATGACTTTCTATTGCCTCATTTTCCTCGTCCTCACCCTGCCATCTTGTATTGTTACAAGAAAATGCACTTACAGACTTCTCAGTGTCACAGAATTAGAATGAACACATCTGTAGGGAATTTATTAGTTTTCTGTCTAGTTGAGATGTACAGCATGTACTGGATGATGAAGTGTTGGTGTGCATGCCAGGCACAAATAAATAGGCAGGTACCACCCAAAACATGGATTCCTCTTGGTAACTAGGAAAACTGCCATTTTAAAAGGAGGCTTTCATTTAGCCAACATATGAAGCTAGATATTCTTGATTTTCACAGATCTCAGAAAGAATACTAAAAATGGGGCACTTCTTTTTTTTTTTTTGCTAGAAAAACCGCCTTCAAATTTTAAAAAAGCCAAAAAGCCTAAATCTAAATGGAACAGTGTATCAGATCTGACATTTTCTGTTGTCCCAAATTAGTCAACAGGAGTCAAAGCTGAGACATGGGGTGACAGTTACTACAAATTCTAGAGAATTACAAACAATTGGGATTAGATACCACTTCTTATGAATAAAATATGGTGAAAGTGACAGGGTGACACACCCCAAGTTTTGACACCAAGAAGACTCTGGCTTCTGTTTTCTTACTCCCTCAATTTTTATCTTGCTGTGTATGAGGGGAAGCTAGCTACCTAGTTGCAAGCTGCCCACAGACAGGCCCTCAAGACAAGTTTCTGATATCCGCAGTCAACAGCCAGTGAGAACATGAGTCTAGAATTGTGTCCCCTTCACCAAACTCAGATGTTGAAGAGTTAACTCCCAGAACCTCAATTGTGACTGCATTTAAAAGCAGAGTCTTTTCAGAGGTAATTAAGTGAGGTCAGTCAGTTCAGTTCAGTCACTCAGTCATGTCTGACTCTTTGCACATGCTAGGCCTCCCTGTCCATCACCAATTCCCAGAGTTCACTCAAACTCATGTCCATCGAGTCTGTGATGCCATCCAGCCATCTCATCCTCTGTCATCCCCTTTTCCTCCTGCCCCCAATCCCTCCCAGCATCAAAATCTTTTCCAATGAGTCAACTCTTCTCAAGAGGTAGCCAAAGTATTGGAGTTTCAGCTTTAGCATCATTCCTTCCAAAGAACACCCAGGACTGATCCCCTTTAGGATGGACTGGTTGGATCTCCTTGCAGTCCAAGGGACTCTCAAGAGTCTTCTCCAACACCACAGTTCAAAAGCATCAATTCTTTGGTGCTCATCTTTCTTTATCATCCAACTCTCACATTCATATATGACTACTGGAAAAACCATAGCCTTGACTAGACGGATCTTTGTTGGCAAAGTAATGTCTCTGCTTTTTAATATGCTATCTAGGTTGATCATAACTATCCTTTCAAGGAGTAAGCGTCTTTTAATTTCATGGCTGCAGTCACCATCTGTAGTAATTTTGGAGCCTCAAAAATAAAGTCTGAAACTGTTTCCCCCCACCCCTCTGTTTCACTGAAACTGTTTCCACTGTTTCCCATCTGTTTCACATTAAGTGATGGGACCAGATGCCATGATGTTAGTTTTCTGAATGTTGAGCTTTAAGCCATCTTTTTCACTCTCCTCTTTCACTTTCACCAAGAGGCTCTTTAGTTCCTCTTCAATTTCTGCCATAAGGATGGTGTCATCTGTATATCTGAGGTTACTGATATTTCTCCCAGCGATCTTGATTCCAGCTTGTGCTTCTTCCAGCCCAGCGTTTCTCATGATGTACTCTGCATATAAGTTAAATAACCTAACCAGGGTGACAATATACAGCCTTGATGTACTCCTTTTCCTATTTGGAACCAGTCTGTTCCACGTCCAGTTCTAACTATTGCTTCCTAACCTGCATACAGGTTTCTCAAGAGGCAGGTCAGGTGGTCTGGTATTCCCATCTCTTTCAGAATTTTCTACAGTTTATTGTGATCCACACAGTCAAAGGCTTTGTCATAGTCAATAAAGCAGAAATAGATATTTTTCTGGAATTCTTGCTTTTTCCATGATCCAGCAGATGCTGGCAATTGGATCTCTGGTTCCTCTGCCTTTTCTAGAACAAGCTTGAACATCAGGAAGTTCATGGTTCATGTATTGCTGAAGCCTGGCTTGGAGAATTTTGAGCATTACTTTACTAGCATGTGAGATGAGTGCAATTATGCAGTAGTTTGAGCATTCTTTGGCGTTGCCTTTCTTTGGGACTGGAATGAACACTGATCTTTTCCAGTCCTGTGGTCACTGCTGAGTTTTCCAAATTTGCTGGCATATTGAGTGTAGCACTTTCACAGCATCCTCTTTCGGGATTTGAAATAGCTCAACTGGAATTCCATCACCTCCACTAGCTTTGTTCGTAGCGAAGCTCTCTAAGGCCCACTTGACTTCACATTCCAGGATGTCTGGCTCTAGGTGAATGATCACACCATCATTATTATCTTGGTCGTGAAGTCCTTTTTGTATGGTTCTTTTGTGTATTCTTGCCACCTCTTCTTAATATCTTCTGCTTCTGTTAGGTCCATACGATTTCTGTTCTTTATCAAGCCCACCTTTGCATGAAATGTTCCCTTGGTATCTCTAATTTTCTTGAAGAGATCTGTAGTCTTTCCTATCCTGTTGTTTTCCTCTATTTCTTTGCATTGATCGCTGAGGAAGGCTTTCTTATCTCTTCTTGCTATTCTTTGGAACTCTGCATTCTGATGCGTATATCTTTCCTTTTCTCCTTTGCTTTTTGCCTCTCTTCTTTTCACAGCTGTTTATAAGGCCTCCGCAGACAGCCATTTTGCTTCTGTATATTTTTTTCCCCATGGGGATGATCTTGATCCCTGTCTCCTGTATGTCACGAACCTCCATCCATAGTTCATCAGTCACTCTATCTATCAGATCCAGTCCCTTAAATCTATTTCTCACTTCCACTGTATAATCTCAAGGGATTTGATTTAGGTCATACCTGAATGCTCTAGTGGTTTTCCCTACTTTCTTCAATTTCAGTCTGAATTTGGCAATAAGGAGTTCATGATCTGAGCCACAGTCAGCTCCTGGTCTTGTTTTTGCTGACTGTATAGAGCTTCTCCATCTTTGCCTGCAAATAATATACTCAATCTGATTTCAGTGTTGACCATCTGGTGATACCCTTGTGTAGAGTCTTCTCTTATGTTGTTGGAAGCGGTTGTTTGCAATGACCAGTGTGTTCCTTTGGCAAAACTCTATTAGCTTTTGCCCTGCTTCATTTCGTATTCCAAGGCCAAATTTGCCTATTACTCCAGATGTTTCTTGACTTCCTACTTTTGCATTCCAGTCCCCTATATTGAAAAGTACATCTTTGGGGGTGTTAGTTCCAAAAGGTCTTATAAGTCTTCATAGACCCATTCAACTTCAGCTTCTTTAACATTACTGGTTGGGGCATAGACTTGGATTACTGTGATATGGAAAGGTTTTCCTTGGAGATGAACAGAGATCATTCTGTCATTTTTGAGACTGCATCCAAGTACTGCATATCGGACTCTTTTGTTAACCATGATGGCTACTTCATTTCTTGTAAGGGATTCCTGCCTGTAGTAGTAAATATAATGGTCATCTGAGTTAAATCCACCCATTCCAGTTCATTTTAGTTTGCTGATTCCTAGAATGTCAATGTTTAGTCTTGCCATCTCCTGTTTGACCACTTCCAATTTGCCTTGATTCATGGACCTGACATTCCAGGGTCCTATGCAATATTGCTCTTTACAGCATCAGACCTTGCTTCTATCACCAGTCACATCCACAACTGGGTGTGTTTTTGCTTTGGCTCCATCCCTTCATTCTTTCTGGAGTTATTTCTCCACTGATCTCCAGTAGCATATTGTGCACCTGCTGACCTGGGGAGTTCCTCTTTCAGTATCCTATCATTTTGCCTTTTCATACTGTTCATGAGGTTCTCAAGGCAAGAATACTGAAGTGGCTTGCCATTCTCTTCTCCAGTGTACCACATTCTGTCATACCTCTCCACCATGCCAGCCCCTCTTGGGTTTCCCTGTGGGCATGGCTTTGTTTCACTGAGTTAGACAAGGCTGTGGTCCTAGTGTGATTAGATTGACTAGTTTTCTGTGAGTATGGTTTCAGTGAGGTCATTAGCATGGACCTAATACAGTGTGGACCAAGTCCTTATTAAAAGAGGAAATTTGAGTATAGAGACAGAGGGAAAAGGATGTGAAGACAGTGGTAGAAGATCAAGGGCTGATAAAGAGCCTCCTCCCACAGACCTGGGCAGGAACCAACTCTGCCAACACCTGGTCCTCAGACTTTTGGCCTCTAGAACTGTGAAAAGGTGAAAGCTTTTATGTGAACTACCAAGACTGTTGTACCTAACAAACTAACACACCTCCCAACAACCATGGGTATGCGCATGTCAGTATATCTTTGTAGCCTGTCAAAAGTCAGAAGACTGAATTTGGAAAAAGGTCCCCCTCAGACTGAGACTAGAGAAATTGTTACAGATGTACTGGAAGTAGAAAAGTCAGGAAAGGGAATCTAGTGTGTGGTGAAGACGATATATTAGGTGTGGTATAAAGATGTAAGTGATTTCATCCAAAGGCATCATGGATATTTGAGACTGGGCTTTCAGAGTGAGGTCCCTTCACAATGATAGAAGCATCTCTATCTTGAGAATACATTATATATTTGATATAGAAAATATATAGCTGATAACATCAATGTGGAAAGAATAAAACTTTGGAAAATAGCATAAAAATGAAAGAGAGTATCTTCCTGTCTTCAGTGATACAGGAAAATCACTTTCATGACCAAGGAAGAAAAGGCAAGAAAGGAAAAGTGCTGGAAGTGAGATAGCTACAAATATATCTTGAAACCAAAGGGAGATGACCTAATCTTGAAGTTAACAGAAAAAGCTGAAAATAGATTTCTGTTTCTTTCTCTAGTTGGGTATATATACCAGAATCTTCTCCACTTCCCTTCTTTCATTAGTAATCTTTGAAAGTTCCTCCTTATTGCTTTGAGGTGCGTTTTAACCTCAACCAGAATTTCTACCCCTCCTACCAGTTGGCCAAAGCCAAGTTCCATATCTGCTGTGTGTATGTCATTTCTCTGCTCTGTCTCATTCTATCTCCTTATTACCTCCTCTTACATACAGGTTGTGCATGCGTGCTTACTTGCTTAGTCATGTCTGACTCTTTGCAACCCTATGGATTATATCCCACCAGGCTCCTCTGTTCATGTGACTTCCCAAACAAGAATACTGGAGTAGGGTGCCATTCCCTTCTCCAGAGGATCTTCCTGATCCAGGAATTAAACCTGCATCTCCTACACTGTAGGTGGTTTCTTTACCATCTGCCACCAGGGAAGCCTATATATAGTTTACTGTCTGTAATTCCATGGGCTTCCTCATAGCTCAGTCAGTAAAGAGTCTCCCTGCAATGCAGGAGACCCAGGTTCAATTCCTGGGTCAGTAAAATCCCCTGGAGAAGGAAATAGTAATCCACTCCAGTATTCTTGCCTAGAAAATCCCATGAACAGAGGAGCCTGGTGGGCTACAGTCCATGGGGTTGCAAGAGTTGGACATGACTGAGTGACTAAACTACCTAAACCACCACCATTTCTAATTCCATACCTCAAAAAAGTAATATATGCTAAATTTGAGTGTGTGCCATTTGTATCATTTTCTGTACATTTCTGTGTTTGAAATATTTCATAATTTATAAACTCAACCAATGTAAAAAGTATTTGGGAGCCATGGGAAATAATGATTTTTTTTAATATAAAAAGGAATTGTTCAAATTCTACCATCTATTGGGAACCACCATAAAATGTTGGCAAACATCTTTTCGGCCTTTTTCTATATATGTCTACATATACTTATTTTATTAAGTGTTTATATTATTCATATTGGTATTATCCTTTATAGCATAGTACAACCTACTTTTCTCATGTAAAATTCGTACTGAAACATTATATTTTTTATAAATATTTTGATAAATATATTCTGAGCATGGTCTTTGAAGGGTACCTGTTAAATCTTTACATGCCCAAGTTTATATATTCAGTCTGCTACTATTGGTCAGTCTGCAAGGAGGTCAAACAGTCTGTCCTAAAGGAAATCCGTCCTGAATATTCATTGGAAAGACTGATGCTGAAGCTGAAACTCTATTACTTTGACCACCTGATGCAAAGAACTGACTCACTGGAAAAGACCCTGATGCTTGGAAAGATTGGAGGCAGGAAGAGAGGGGGACAACAGAGGATGAGATGGTTAGATGGCATCACAGACTCGACGGACATGAGTTTGAGAAAGTTCCAGGAGTTGGTGATGGACAGGGAAGCCTGGCTTGTTGCAGTCCATAGGGTCTCAAAGAGTCGGATATGACTGAGTCACTGAACTGAACTGACTATCGATCATGAAAGTGATCTTCCTGTGTCATAGAAATGCTTATTTTTATCACACTCTAAGATAAATAACCAGAAGAAGATAAAAATGTTTGTAAGAAATTTTATTTGTCAGATAGTTCTCCAGAAAAGTTGTATAATCAAGTTGGGAAGAACTGGCATAATTCATGCTTCCTGGCAGAAACATGGTAGATTTCTCCAATTTTTTTATTTGACTTTGGTATTCTGAGGTATTATTTTATAGATTTTTATACATGTTTTTAATATTCCTCTTCAAGATAGAATTTTCCTTGCACTTTCTCTCTACAATCAAAACCCAAAACATTCTTCAGAAAATGAACACAGTATTCTACAATAGATAACTTAGCTTCTTAACCCTTTAATTGTAGAATGTTTCTTAACTGTATTTCTTCAAATGACAAGCTGTACTACATCCTACTGCTTTTTCTCTCTGCATTCTCACTTCTGGAGTCAAAGCTGTAAGACTGTATAAAAACTGTGAAAGACTATTTTGAAAATACTCTTCCAACATTGGACAATAGTGTTAGTTTTCTTTATTCTTTCCCACACAAGAAAATAGCTTTCCTGTTTGACATGTTATTAATTGAAGAAAATGTCACACCTTTGGATTTAAGGATGAATAATCTAAGCCAGAAGTAAAATGAAAAAGAGCATTTCCTTATATTTTATCCCAACAATATTTCATGCATCTCCGAAAAGCTAAAATACAAGCAAAATAGAAACACTAATTAAACAGACAAATGAATACTCTAGAAATTTAGCAGTTACAGGATGTAATTTCCCACAGCATACATGGATTTTCTCTTATAAGAAAGTTGATCCTATTAATGCTCTACATATCGCAGTACCTGTTAGCAGATTACTTTGAATTTTCAGAAGGTGAAAGAAATGTCCTTTTTACTTCAAAATGTCTGTTTTAGCAGTCAGTATCAAACTGTTGATTTCCATTTCAAACTTAAAGACAGGAAACAAAGATGGGCAGCTTTAATCTTGAAATTTAAATTACTCATCAAAAAGGGCTTTTATTTCACTGTCTTATGATCTAAGTTATTATAATAAGCTTTCAAATTAAACCTCATCTAAAACTCAAAAGAATTTTTTAAAAGATCTTAAAATTAAAATGTTAGTTGTAATTTACTGTCTTATAAACTTATTTTTAATTTAGAGAATTTCAAGAGAAGTTTTTTAAAATGTCTCTCCTTTAAAATTTTTTCTCTTTTAGAATTAGTTTATTCAGTTATTCAGAAAGATCTCTAGCACCATAAGAAGTAATTTAATATAGCAACCTGCAGCTAAAGATAACCATGCTTAATTAAAAAAATACATATTAGTTTAGTTTCTAATCGTATAATCTTTTAAGTGTATTAGGAAAATTTTTGGAGAAGGAAATGGCAACCCACTCCAGTGTTCTTGCCTGGAGAATCCTAGGGACAAGGGAGCCTGGTGGGCTGCCGTCTATGGGGTCGCACAGAGTCAGACACGACTGAAGTGACTTAACAGCAGCAGCAGCAGGAAAATTTTACATTAAGACAATATATCAGAAATTTTTCAAAGCATAAATAAGATGAATTTAGGCAATAACAAACATAGTAAAAAGATTTGTTATTTATATTTCTGGTAAAGAGTTCTTTCACCTATCAGTAAAACAATGCTTCAGCATAGTTTCTTCCATTTTGTTCTTACCATAGTTTCAAAATACAAGTGACATGAAAAGGAAGGTAAGAAAAGGCTAGAGAAACCCAGCAAGCATGGCTTTGATCTGAGAGCAGTGGTGAGTGGCCTGAATTTGTGTGTTGGGAACTTTCCTCCCTGTGTTAGTTTGTATTCATTTCTCTTTTAAATAATTGTACTGCTAATACCTAGCGATTGATTGACAATCTCTTTATAATAACAAAATAACGCTCCTGCATTATTTAAACTCTTTAGTTTGGTTGGGAAAATAGCCAAAAATTGAATCAACCTGAGGAAATTATAGCCCAGGGGCTAGTTTTGCAGAAACCATACCTACAAAGGTAGTAGGAAATGTACTCCTGTTACCACCATCAAAGCTGAAGGGATTATTCTCAGTGGAGAAAACAGTGACCTGACTTGGGACCTGCTGCACACCTGCCAGTGATCATGGGACCTACCTGATGAACTCCTGAATCCAAAACAAGAAATATATTCAGAAAGACAAATCTAGTTAGGCATCTTTTTGTACCATTCATAAAAACAAATCTTTGGAAACTTCCTTTAAGACTTCATTAAAAATACACATAATTTCTTCTTGGATTCCAGCCAGTTTAAGGTTTTAATTGATTCCTCAAAAGAGCCAGTTGTGGATATTCACTAATGGGCAAGATTGTTTCATGTTTTTGAAACCAGGTTTGTTTGCTTTATTCCGGGTGGTTTAAGGTTACTTTTAGTGTCATAAGCTTCTTAAATTCACCTGCTAAGTCAAGGATGAAAAGGATGCCACGGGCAGTCAATTCACAATTTTATCCTTAAAATAAACTACTGGTGGCCCTTTCATGCCCAGTACAGAGCATGGAGGTTGAAATGCTCTCTCCCAAGCGTGATCGCTTTCCTCCATTCTTGACTGACATGTACTGGCAGATGAAACTGTACCAGAGTGCAAGAAAAAGAGAGGCCTTTCTTGCACACCATTGATCAGAGAGTGCAAAACTCACCTCAACTCCTTTCTTGCATACATGCAACTTTAGTAATGAGAGCACTTCTGTGCAGATGATGTGTTACATTCAGGAAAGGACTCATTACAATGCACAGCATCAGTGTTGTCCATTTAACTCATGACTCATGGTTTGGCAGAGTTTGAGATGTAGCAGATTGGGAGCATATGAGACTAGCTGTTGTGGAACAGAGGAGAGAAGGGAGGGCAGAGTAGAAAACATTTTCTCCTTAATATAATGTGAATCAAAAAAGAAATTACCTGTACTGTGGTCTGCACTATGCATTATTTAATAAGACAATCTATCATAATTTAACAAACTCCAATGTTTATATTCTACAAGCAATCTAGTGACACTCAAGTTGCTCATATGGAGTAACTAATTTGAAGCTCTGGCTTATCAATTGCCATGGCAATGATCTTTTACAACAATGATGATCAGTTAAGCATACCAGAGTTATATCATGAATTTAGTACACTGAAATTTAAAGAAAACATTTTTGGCTCTATAAAATGTTTGAAATTGAACGTGTGTTTCAAGCAAACATAGAAAACATTGCTATAAAAACTTTTTGGTCAAAATGTTGTGTTTCCAATGTAATGATATATCTACTTATAGAATTTATTATAGTATCTCATGAAGGTAAAAGTGACCTTGCTGTCTCTCAGTATTTTCTTTGGTCCCATAACTTTTTAAAAAATTATTGTCTGGCCTGCCTCTCTTGCCTATTTGGTTACTTGGGCCTTCCATTGTAAACAAAAAATATATTTTATATTTTCAGCAAATAACTGTAAATCACTAAAGGGAGTAAATTTATCTTGCCTTACCCGTTTGTTGCAGTGAATTAAAAGGTTTATTTTTTATTTTTACCATTATTTCATTTTAGTCACATTTTTTTGACAAATGGAAAGAGATGTTTTAAGCTTTAGTTTTATATGATCTGTATTATCAAATGGAATAGTTAATAATGCATTTGATGAGCATTAACATGAAAGCCAGCACACTGGCCACAATTAAAGCTTACCTTGTCAGCAGACATGAAAGAGAGGTGAATAGCAGAGAGGCTAATGGCAAGTCTGTTAAGTGTGCTGTGGACAGAAGGCTTTTTAAATTTTTAAAACAGTAAAAGCATCTGGTACCCAGTCTGAGAGAGAAAAATGTCCAAAAGCATTGTCATTGGGCTATAAATCACTACTGGAAAGAGTTAAGCTGTGTTTCCATAAATGGTTTTAAAAATGACTTTGGTGATGCTCTTGGCCTTTTAAAAAGTGTTAGGTTATCATTTGACCAAAGGTCCTTTTGAAACACTCTCTGAACTGACAAAATAGCATCCACTCTACACAGTTTTCAGACGATCAACTCTCCTAAGAATTAATCACATTGGCTGGCATGTTAAAGCTCACAGGATCCCTGTAAGATGTTTCCCATGAGTCTGCTTCCTATTTCACCTCTAGTTGGCAGGGGTAGAAATGAGAGGCTTACTGTGTTTCTCTGAAGAGCCCACCAGTTACATTCTGTTTGGTCACTAGTAAGTGCTTTATAGAAGCATTAAAATCTTCCCCTTGCAGTCAGAGGTAGGACTCCTATGGGACTCAGTTATACCTTCAGTCAAGAATCTTTGAAATAAAGGAAAGATAAAATGACAACAAAGACAAGTAATGCAAAGGACTGCTGTTTGACCTTACTGAGACCTGTATCCCATTGCTGTTGTTGGCCTAGGTTTACTGAAGTATTCTTGTAAATAGATTAGAAGCACAGACATTTGGCTTCAAGCTGGTGGAAGCAGGTCGTGTAGAGTATCAGTATTATGAGTATCAGAATTCTGGAGTAATCCTGACATAAGTTCCAGCATCATCTAGGACCTGGTTACTAGTGAACCACAATGTTGGAATTATATGGAATCTTGTGAGTAATGAAGAATCTCAGGCCCTTCCCAGACCTATTCAACCAGGACCTGTATTCTAAAAATAATAATAATAATATCCCTTGGATATTTAGGTGCACAATTAAATTTTAGAAACCTTACTCTGTATTGTCCCTACTTGATTTAAATGAACACATAACTTACCCTATGCCAGCCAAAAGCTTCTTTTAGTATTACAGTTCAGGATTTCCTGTGCTTTTTCTCCTATTGCTTTTTAATTTTCACTGAATGCATAGAAGGGTTTCCTTGATAGCTCAGTTGGTAAAAATTACTTAAGCAATTTTTTTCACTTAAATTTTGGGGACTTCCCTGGGGCTCCAGTGGTTAAATGGACCTGAGGGTCCATGCTTTCATTGTAAGGGACACAGGTTCAATCACTGGTTGAGGAAAAATAATTTAAAAAATAAATTTTGAACAAATTTTACTGTCATAATGATCTATATAACAAAATCAGAGTAAAATAATTAGAGATAAAGCAGAACATATAGGTGAAATATATTTTCTGAGGTATTTCTGAGAGTGTGTGTCAGTGTTTAATCTGTATGTTTTGTGTGCACTCATCTCCCAAGATAGTTGCAGTGTTTACTGATGATGATGCGGTAGTAGTAAATTGGATTACGAAATCTTCAGAACTAACCTAGGACTTTAGCTAATAAACATAAACATGTCTTGTTAGATTTCATAGAGGTATATTTGTAATCAGTTAGCTCCTGTTTCTTAGTGAATAGAGAATAATTAAATTTAAATAAAAAATAAATTTAAAAAAGACTCCTTGAAGAACCAGTTTTAAGGGGAAAAAGTTCACCATAGTATTGTTGTGTAGGGAAAGATTCTTCTACCTAAATTGTTATAACAGTTGTATTAATCTTCAAGTTGGACTCAAAAAAAAAAGAAAAGAAAACTAGTATTTGGTGTCTTTCTATGGTATCATTAAGCTAATAGTTATTTAGATTTTGCTATATTTTACTTAAAAATAGTTAAACTGATTTTTCCACATTTCTATATGTATAGCATTGACTGTATTACTGCTGAAGTTTTGTAGTGGATAATATAAATGTTTATGAATAAGCATGTATGTACATCTGAGAAGTACTTATAGATTATTTTCACACCATATAGACGCCAATTCTATATTTGTTAACTATTCCTAACAGGTTTTAGTTTTCTAGAAGGCAAAATGCCAACTCATAAGTCCACCCCATCTACTGGGTGACTTAATAAGATGAGAAATTAGGACAATGGCAAAAAACGAGGATAATGAACCCAATAAGAAAAGCCAAACACATTTATAAATAAAGTAAAATATCATGGATATTTTCTGTTAAAAGTCATATATATTTTGTCAAGTTGAATGTTGTTCTTGTTAAATTTAAAGCATTAGTCTTGCTCCATTTCCTGAAAGGATGAAAAGGGCAGCTGCATAAACCAGAGCTACTTGGGGCTTCTTAATACCGTATTTAGTTGGCTTCGGACTCTGCTTACCTCCCCCAGCCTCCCTGACCAGAAAGGCACCTAGATTTGTTAGAAATTTTATTCTTTTCTCCATACTCAATCCCTGAAACCATTTGTATGTGCTAATAAAATAGGGAGTGATGCAAAGGAACTAGACAGATACCCAGGAGTCTCAACAATCACCAAGTCAAACCTCCTTCAGAATCAAGAATTGTCAAGTAGATATCCATTGTTTCCTATTCTATTACACTGCCATAAAAGGTAACTGTCCTCAATTCTCAGTTATATTATTGTTCCAAATTACTTACAGTCTATTCCTGACGGGGGGTGGGTGGGGAAAGAAAGAAAATTTGTATTTTCTTGCCACAGATCCCTATATCAGCCTTGATTATATGATTTAGTTTGGCCAATGAAATGTGAGCAAAGATGACAACGCTATTTCCAAACTCTCTCTTTAGAGAATATGAATGCGCTCTCTGTTTTCTTGGCCATGAGAGTGTACCTGACTCCTAGAATGAAGAAATGGAACAAAGCTACAGCTAAAGTATGACTTACCATTGTGCATAATGTGAAAGAAAAATAGGCAAATTTGTTAGACATTAAAAATTTGGATTGTTTGTTATGGTAGAATAATACTACTCAGACTGATAAGGACAGCTGTTCTCTATCACTGTCAACTAATTTCTCTTCCCTTTAGTGCTCTTCTCACTCTTGGTCTCATGTGTTCTTTCTTCCTTTTATAAATATGTAACATTTTCAGTTCAGTTTAGTTGCTCAGTTGTGCCTGACTCTTTGCAACCACATGGATTGCAGCACACCAGGCTTCCCTGTCCATTGCCAACTCCCAGAGCTTGCTCAAACTCATGGCCATTGAGATGGTGATGCCACTCAGCCATCTCATCCTTTGTTTTCCCCTTCTCCTCCTGCCTTCAATCTTTCCCAGCATCAGGGTTCATATCCTGCATGATCTGTCTGCTCCGTAAGAGCTCTCTTCAATGACAGCACTACTATGTGCCAACAGGCAGTGTCCTAACATGCCCTGCATTGCAGAGACAGTGTGTAACAGTGCAATGCAAGATAGATGAGGAAGGTAAAAAGAGTCCTTTGGTTATATATTTGCCAATTTGGGTTGTAAATCAAATTTTCAGTTCAGTTCAGTTGTTCAGTCATGTCCGACTCGGCCACTCCACAGACTGCAGCAGGCCAAGCTTCCCTGTCCTTCACCAATTCCCGGACTTACTCAAACTCATGTCCACCAGTCGGTGAGGCCATCCAGCCATCTCATCCTCTGTTGGCCCTTTCTCCTCCCACCTTCAATCTTTCCCAGCATCAGGGTCTTTTCAAATAAGTCAGTTCTTCACATCACGGGGCCAAAGTATTGCAGTTTCAGCTTCAGCATCAGTCCTTCTTTAGGATGGACTGGTTGGATCTCCTTGCAGTCCAAGGGTCTCTTAAGAGTCTCCTCCAACACCATAGTTCAAAAGCATCAATTCTTTGGTGTTCAGCTTTCTTTATATTCCAACTCTCACATCCGCACATGACTACTGGAAAAACCATAGCCTTGATTAGATGGACCTTTGTTGGCAGAGATGTCTCTGCTTTTTAATATGCTATCTAGGTTGGTCATAACTTTTCTTCTAAGGAGCAAGTGTCTTTTAATATCATGGCTGCAGTCACCATCTACAGTGATTTTTGAGCCCCCCAAAATAAAGTCTGTCACTGATTTTACTGTTTCCCCATCTATTTGACATGAAGTGATGGGATCAGATGTCATGATCTTAGTTCTCTGGATGTTGAGTTTTAAGCCACCTTTTTCACTCTCCTCTTTCACTTTCATCAAGAAGCTATTTAGTTCTTCACTTTCTGTCCTAAGGGTGGTATTATCTGTATGTCTGAGGTTATTGATATTTCTCCTGGCAATCTTGATCCCAGCTTGTGCTTCTTCCAGCCCAGCGTTTCTCATGATATACTCTGCATATAAGTTAAATAAGCAGGGTGACAATATACAGCCTTGACATACTCCTTTCCCAATTTTGAACCAGTCTGTTGTTCCATTTCCAGTTCTAACTGTTGCTTCCTGACCTGCATACAGATTTCTCAAGAGGCAGGTCAAGTGTTCTGGTATTTCCATATCTTTAAGAATTTTCCAGTTTGTTGTGGTCCACTCAGTCAAAGGCTTTGGTATAGTCAATAAATTAGAAATAGATGTTTTTCTGGAACACTCTTGCTTTTCTGATGATCCAGTGATGTTGGCAATTTGATCTCTGGTTCCTCTCCCTTTTCTAAAACCAGCTTGAACATCTGGAAGTTCACAGTTCATGTACTATTGAAGCCTGGCTTGGAGAATTTTGAGCATTACTTTACAAGTATGTGAGATGAGTGCAGTTGTGCAGTAGTTTGAGCATTCTTTGGCATTGCCTTTCTTTAGGATGTAACATTTTACATAAACATTTATTTTTATTTGCCACCTGACAAATAACTGACTCATTGGAAAAGCCCCTGGTGCTAGGAAAGACTGAAGACAGGAGGAGAAGAAGGAATCAGAGGATGAGAAGATTGCATAGTATCATTGACTCAGTGGACATGAGTTTGAGCAAACTCCAGGAGATAGCAATGAACAGAGGAGCCTGGTGTGCTGCAGTCCATGGGGTCACAAAGAGTTGAACAGAACTTAGCCACTGAACAGCAACATTACTTTTATTGTTTCCGCTTATGTATATAATGTTATGACTTCTATTGAGACTTCAGTTTTGTTTTTGTTTTGTCTCCTATGTCTTTCCCCTTCTAACACCTACTACCAATCCTCTGAGTCTCATTAAAATTCCCAAGAGTACATCATTTTATTATCCTTAGTGAATGGAATTCTCATGCCCAGCCAGTTAATTGGCTACTAGTCAGCCTTTGTGTTGGTATATATGAGAAATCTGCTATGGCGTGCCATTTACTATGTGGATAATATTTTGGTAGCAACTTCCATAATTGGAAAAAAAGTTGCATACCTTTAACTCTTCTTAGAAATAATGAATATTATTATTTCTCTGTCTTGAAGGCTTTTTTAAAACATTAGAATCAGTTAATGGAGTAATTGTACTATAGTACCAGGGAATTTATTAAGGAAATCCAAAAGTAATCAGATGCTATAATAAATCTGCTATGTTATGAGCCCATCTAATCCTTAAAACCACCTTTCAGGTTTACAATTCTTAAAACTTCTGTAGATATGGATGCCAATTTCATGAAACATCTGTGAGAATAATACATCCTGAGTTATTTTTGTAACTTAGAGTATTCATCCTGCACAGGAAAAAATAGCTTCAGTGTTCTTTCATTTCTGTTCAGTTTTCAAAAATTAATATTTCTTTGCAGGCCTGTTTCATTTAGTTTCAACATTACAGAAACCAAAGACTCAAAATATTTCTAAGAAAAACCCTCAGAAAAACTGTGAAGTTTATAATGGCAGCAAAGGAGAGTAGGTGTGTGATCTTCACTTCTCTAAATTTCAGTGTTCAAAACCATAACACAAATTAGATTCTGTATTCAGTACAGGTGACTCTTTATTTTGATGACATCCTATTTCCCCTAATTCAATGTCTACAATTACAGGCTAACTCTAAACTTAGACATCCTCCAGGGGCAATTTTAGCCCATTAGACTGAACAGTGTCTTATACTTTTCATCTTAAACTCATCATTCCCTTGTTCCAAATATAGATGGATATTTTCATTTTCATATTTGTTGTTGCTCAGTTGCTCAGTCTTGTCTGACTCTTTGTGACCACATGGACTCTAATCTGCCAGGCTTGTCTGTCCATGGGGTTTTCCAGGCAAGAACACTGGAGTGGGTTGCCATTCACTTCTCCAGAGGATCTTCCCAATACAGTGAATGAACCTGTGTCTCCTGCATCTCCTGGATTGGCAGGTGGATTCTTTACCACTACACCATGTGGGAAGTCCAAGTCATTCCAACCAAACCCATTTACCCAACTAAATGCAATCCAGTCTTAGTAAATCCTGATCATGCATAGTTTACTCATTTCAGTACTTTTCCATTTCTCACACTGAAATGAGAAATGCATTTCTCACACTGAAATGAGAAATGTCTTCTTTTACTGAAAATGCATCTTCAGTTCAGTTCGGTTCAATTCAGTCACTCAGTCGTGTCCGACTCTTTGAGACCCCATGAATTGCAACACGTCAGGCCTCTCTGTCCATAACCAGCTCCCAGAGTTCACTCAGACTCATGTCCATCTAGTCAGTGATGCCATCCAGCCATCTCATCCTTTGTCATCCCCTTCTCCTCCTGCCCCAAATCCTTCCCAGCATGAGTCAACTCTTCACATGAGGTGGCAAAAGTACTGAGGTTTCAGCTTCAGCGTCATTCCTTCCAAAGAAATCCCAGGACTGATCTCCTTTAGAATGGACTGGTTGGATCTCCTTGCAGTTCAAGGGACTCTCAAGAGTCTTCTCCAACACCACAGTTTAAAAAGCATCAATTCTTTGGCACTCAGCTTTCTTCACAGTCCAACTCTCACATCCATACATGACCACTGGAAAAACCATAGCCTTGACTAGATGGACCTTTGTTGGTAAAGTAATGTCTCTGATTTTGAATATGCTATCTAGGTTGGCAATAACTTTCCTTCCAAGTAGTAAGCGTCTTTTAATTTCATGGTTGCAATCACCATCTGCAGTGATTTTGGAGCCCCCAAAATAAAGTCTGACACTGTTTCCACTGTTTCCCCATCTATTTCCCAGGAAGTGATGGGACCAGATGCAATGATCTTAGTTTTCTGAATGCGGAGCTTTAAACCACCTTTTTCACTCTCCTCTTTCACTTTTGTCAAGAGGCTTTTTAGTTCCTCCTCACTTCTGCCATAAGGGTGGTGTCATCTGCATGTCTGAGGTTATTGATACTTCTTCCGGCAATCTTGATTCCAGCTTGTGTTTCTTCCAGTCCAGCATGTACTCTGCATATAAGTTAAATAAGCAGGGTGACAATATACAGCCTTGACACACTCCTTTTCCTATTTGGAACCAGTCTGTTGTTCCATGTTCAGTTCTAATTGTTGCTTCCTGACCTGCATACAGGTTTCTTAAGAGGCAGGTCAGGTGGTCTGTTATTGCCATCTCTTTCAGAATTTTCCACAGTTTTTTGTGAGAAAACACATTTTTCCTTAAAATTTTTTTTTCACATTAAGTTACCTTTTTGTTGAGAAATTAGTAACAGAATAAGGTATTATTTGATGTCTAGTAAACCTAGGTACAACTGAAGTATACTTAACACAATGATTCTAAGGACATTCTAGATTAATTAGATTAACAAATAAATATTAATACCAGGTATTAATTTAACATGTCATACTTAAGGAATGAGTTTATTTCATTGTATTAATGCTATGGACTGAACTGTGTTTCCATTATTTCATATGTTGAAGCCCTAACTCCCAACATGACAGTATTTGGATATAGGGCATTATGGAGCTAATCATAGTTAAATGAAGTCATAAGAATAGAGTCATAATCGATAAAATTGGTAGTCTTATAAGAAAAGGAGGAAAGAGAGCTTTCTGTATCACCAAACACACAAAGAGGTCTTTTGAGCACCTAGCAAACAGGTAACCACCTACAAGCCAAAAAAAATGAGGCCTCAGAATTAAACCTACTTTATTGTCATATTGATCTTTGGATTTCCCAGGCTCCAGAACTATAAGAAATAGGTTTTCCCTATTGAACCTACTTACTCTATGGTAATAATAATTTGCTTCCCTAGGTGGCTCACTGGTAAGAATCCACCTGCCAATGTAGGAGGTGCAGGAGACATGGGTTCGATCCCTTGGTCAGGAAGATCTGCTGGAGGAAGAAATGGCACCCCATTCCAGTGTTCTTGCCTGGGAAACCCCATGGATAAAGGAACCTGGTGAACTTCAGTCCATGGATCCTAAAGAGTCAAACATAACTGAGTACACACTCTCAAAGCAGCTTGAGCTGACTTAAATAATCACTACTCTACCTTTCATCCCCCTTATACACAACCAGCTAGAGTGAATGCATTTGCTTTTGTCAAAAAGTCTCTTTGGTGGTGATGTAGTCGCTAAGTCATGTCTGACTCTTGCGACCCCATGGACTGTAGCCTGCCAGGCTCCTTTGTCTATGGGATTCTCCAAGCAAGAATACTGGAATGGGTTGACATTTCCTTCTCAGGGGTCTTCCCAACCTAGGAATCAAACCCAGGTCTCCTGCATTGAAGGCAGATTCCTTACAAACCGAGCTACAAGGAAAGCCCCAAAAGTCTCTGTAGACATTTTTAAACCAATGACATGCCCAAAATAGAATGTCTTGGAACATATAGCAGAATACAAATTCACATTAATATAGAAACAATAAAGGAGCAGATATAAGATTCTGCCAACAAGAGGTATGTGTCATCAGTGACAAGACAGGTGAAAAACCCTCAATCTGATGATTCTCCTGTTCTTCTTCCTTGGCTTTCAAAAGAAACTAGTGACTAGTTAGAATGGAAAAGAAAGAGTATATTTTTTCTTAAATTTTTAAAGAAAACATTTGATATTTTCCCCTCTAGTCTGATGAAGTTCTGGGTAGATGATACAGAAATAATTAGAAGAAAATGTAATTATTTCATGTTAAAATGAATGACAGAAAAGTATAATGTCAAAACCCACACATTTCTCAGAATATAAAAGAATGGATCAGAATGACATCTACTGAAAATAAAGTGAACCAGAAAGATATACTCATATGAAATATGAAAAGTTTCACATTTTATCTTTTAATGAGTGGAAAGATATAAAAAAGTTATAAAATAAAAAAATAACTTTAATAAGAATTAGAAAAACTTGGAAAATGAGTAACAGAATTTAAGAAAAATAGCATACAAAAGAAATTATTATTTAGAAACTAAAATTAGATTAAAACATAAGAACAAATGAACAGAAATTTGGAATACAAGTATATATATAATTATGTAATATATATAATATAGCATTGAAATATAATGAATAATGTATGTGAATTAAAAAGTAAAACATTAAAAGGAGAAAAATCAAAAAGAATAGAAAGGGACGAGAAGGATTAAATTAGGAAATGACAGCTATTAATAGGTACAGAAAAGCAAATATATGGATAATAGAAATGGTCCCCCAAAAAGCAAGGGTATAAAATAAATACTAAAATATAGCAAGTATACTGAAATGGAAAAAAAAAAGTGTATTGTCATTAAACTTTTTCATTCCAGTGATTTATATCAAGAGAAAATTGAGCTGTATAGTAAGATACTCAACAAATGAAAAACATGAGCACAAATTTTACAGCTAGCACACTTACTTTTTCACATAAAGGCAACAGACTTACTGCTGTTGACACATTTAAACTCAGAAATTTTTCCATTTTCAAAAAAAATATTAGAGGACAATCCTCTAATAGAAAACCAAACTGCATTGACATAAGAACTCATAATGAACAGTACACATAGCTATTTGTAGAATTAATTTTAAGTGAGACTTCAAAGGGAGAGACTATGATATATTCAGACCATCTAGTTATAGTATAATTATACCAAAAATGAGCAGAGAGTATGAGAATAATATATGCAAACATATTTTTTGAGATTTATCAGTGGAAATGGTGATTTTAATAGTGCTGTTATAAAGCTTTAGCATATGTAACTTGTGGGGGAAAATAGTCTAATTTTTTTATTTTTTTAATAATGTTTTATTTCTATAATCCTCAGTGTACTTTAAATCAGAATTCTAATCCATGCTGAGGAGGAAAATATATTTGGATTAGTATAAATGATTAATTTTGAAATCTTATAGTACTAACTTTGAAGTGGAAGTATGAAATCAAGAATATTTATTCTGATATACATTATATGTTCAGTTTAGTTCAGTCACTCAGTCGTGTCCAACTCTTTCCGACCCCATGAATCGCAACACACCAGGCCTCCCTATCTAACACCAACCGCCGGAGTTCACTCAGACTCATATCCATCGAGTCAATGATGCCATCCAGCCATCTCATCCTCTGTCATCCCCTTCTCCTCCTGCCCCCAATCCCTCCCAGCATCAGAGTCTTTTCCAATGAGTCAACTCTTCGCATGAGGTGGCCAAAGAACTGGAGTTTCAGCTTTAGCATCATTCCCTTCAAAGAAATCCCAGGGTTTATCTCTTTCAGAATGGACTGGTTGGATCTCCTTGCAGTCCAAGGGACCCTCAAGGGTCTTCTCAAACACCACAGTTCAAAAGCATCAACTCTTCAGTGCTCAGCTTTCTTCACAGTCCAACTCTCACATCCATACATGACCACAGGAAAAACCATAGCCTTGACTAGATGGACCTTTGTTGGCAAAGTAATTTCTCTGCTTTTGAATATGCTATCTAGGTTGATCATAACTTTTCTTCCAAGGAGTAAGTGTCTTTTAATTTCATGGCTGCAGTCACCATCTGCAGTGATTTTGGAGCCCCCAAAAATAAAGTCTGACACTGTTTCCACTGTTTCCCCATCTATTTTCCATGAAGTGATGGGATCGGATGCCATGATCTTCGTTTTCTGAATGTTGAGCTTTAAGCCAACTTTTTCACTCTCCACTTTCTGTATATATGTAATATTTACATGCAAGATATAAATATATATATATAATATGTACATACATACTTATAGTATGTCTATGTATGTATATATATACACATACATACATATAAACATAAATGTATTATGACTTTACCACCAAAAAGCCTAGAAACAATGACCAACTCAAAAGTAATTAGAAGCTTTAGCACCTAGCATGTAGGTTGTAGTCTTGAAATACCACTTACTGTCAAAGTACTAGAGGTGCTTGTAAAAATATCTGAGGGTAGATCTGGAGCATATGTCCCAGCTAAACCTAGAACACTTTATTACAATGGCTGGTAATGAAGCATCAGAAATTACTAAGTTAGTGTATAACACTAGGATTACATCAATTTGAAGAAGCTCCCACTGACTAAAGACAGACTAATTTTTACTTCAATAAGGACAATAAGTTTGAATTAAATTTATTGATAAAATATTTTTAAACAGTTAAGGACAAAATATATATCTTATACCACTGAGTAAATAATAGATGAAGAGTATCTCTTTTAATAATATTTCTACTAAAAATAAGCAATAAATGATGGAATTGAAATGTTACTAATTTGGCAGCTTTTCAGTGGCTATATAGCATTTCTTAATATGATCATACAATTATTTACTTTAATTATTTTATCAAATACTGTGTATTTACAAGGGAGAAGGAACTGGCAGCCCATTCCAGTATATTTGCCTAGAGAATTCCATGGATGGAGGAGCCTGGTGGGCTGCTGTCCATTGTGTCACACAGAGTTGGACATGACTGAAACGACTTAGCATGCATGAATGCATTGGAGAAGGAAATGGCAAGCCACTCCAGTATTCTTGCCTGGAGAATCCCAGGGATGGAGGAGCCTGGCGGGCTGCCATCTAGGGTGTCGCACAGAGTCAGACACGACTGAAGCAACTTAGCAGCAGCAGCAGCAGCAGCAGTGTATTTAAAAACATAAAAATATGAAAGATACAGCAAAGACTTGTGTTCTATCCCCAAGTTTAAGAAATATGTTAATAACTTTGAAATTCTCTATATGTCAGATGTCCCATTCTTTCTCATGGGTCATTTCATAGGTAAACTTGGCTGTTCTCAAAGTTTCTTGTTCTGTGCTATCTCTAAGATTTTATTTGATTTCTTTACATATATTATATATAGTTATTTTAAACTCTGTGTCTGAAAATTTCAATATCCAGTCTTGAGGCCTTGGCATTATATGTCTAGTATTTCCATTTGACCATGAGATCATCTTATAGATTTTGCCATTTTTTTCTCCCATGTGTCCAAAATTTTTGTATCTTTATTTATGAAAATGCAGTTTGAAGCTTAGATTAAAGGTGAGTCTTTTCCTAAAGAAAATGTACCTATGCTTGGAAAGATGTCTGCTAAACTATTAACCTGGAATCATTTTCAAATGAATTCTCAGCTTGAGGTTTTTAAGGCTACACCACAAAGGTGAATTTTCTTATAACTCGCTCTTCAATGTCTACTTAAGAGTACATGGAACAAAGGAAAATCAATACAAACAGCCAAAAGAGCTATACTGAATACTGTGGTTGGCACTTTAAAATGTGAGTTACAGGGATATGACTATGTTTTCTTGCCCTATAATACTGACAGCCTTCTTGTGCTTTATACGTTATCTCATTTTATCTTCAAACTACTCTAGACAGTCAACATTAGTGACATCTATTCTAAAAACTAACATTCATAGAATTTAGCTAACTTTTCCCACAGCATTCTCAGTTTGTGCTTGGCTTTTCTATCACTTCCCATTACCATAGGACTTGGAGGTGGTGTGGTTTCTCCTTAATTCTCATTACCATTTTCAGCAGATTTCTCCTTTCTGCTTGCATTTGTTTGTTTGTTGTTTTTTTTTTAGTCCTTCAAAGTGCCTAATTTCAGACTAGATCTCCTATTAGTTCTCCATTTTACTGTCATTCAAACTTTTCAAGGTTCTTTTCTTGGTTAGTAAATATCTTAGTCCCTAGTCCATTCCGTTTTCAACTTTTGCCTGTCATTTCCCCATGACTTTACCCTTCATTTTACTGCTATGTTCAGTATTTAGCCTCTCAAAATGTTATATATAAGCACCCTCCTCTGGCCACTTCCATGCTCTCTTTCCAATTCACTTTAGCTTCTTCTTTCCAATAATTATTTTGCCTCCATTGAAACATCCTTCCCTTGACCCAAACTATTCTTCACTGTCATCTGCCTTATCTTCCTCTCAATTTTCTCTTTAACCATGCTAGCTTCCATGATTAATCACTCCCTTGTAGAAGCCCTATACTCCTTTGCCTTTCTCTAGTGCTTTTAGAATTTGCCTGGCCAAATGCCAAACCTGATTAAGCTCATAATTCTGCTTACTCTGTGCATGCACCTGAATATTTGAACATGCCTGGAGAGAAAACAGAACCACACTGACTTTTTCGCACTTTAAATTTATAGTCACTAATCTTCAGTGCACACTCAAAAGTGCTAAGCAGTCCTATAATTCCCCAGTAAATTTACTTGTCTACTCATCAAGATGATTCTTTCTTATTTCCCTCCTCTCAAACGTCTTAAGCCCTCTCATTTTCCTTGTGGACAATCAGTAACATCACTTCTTGCTTTGCTGATAACACAGAAGCCACTAGGAGACAATTCCCTTGGCTTTTTATCATCAAATCTTTCAGACTACATTCACATGCACCCACTGCTCATTGAACCTATTAGGATGCTTTGCCAGCAAGCAGCAAAGCACTAAAATGTTAAGATAGGCTATTTGACATTTCATTAAAGAAAACCAGAGGTATGTGATTTCAGGAATGGTTAATTAAAAGTCAACCCACCCATTTACCTGCTGAATCCCATCTCCTTTTGTTTATTCAAGGATTTTTATCTCTCAAATAACCCCTGTTTCCTTTGCATCAGCAATTTCCCCTTTCTAATTAATTATTTCCCTTAACATACAAGTATGCTATAATATTACTTAGTTGAACAATTCTTCCTTTTGATCTGAATATCCCCATCAATTACACCAAAGAAATAAAAATTAAAAAAAAAAAGAAAAAAGAAATAAAAATTTTGGAAAATGTTGTATATGGTCACTGTCTTCACTTTCTCTTTGATCAGATTAAGTTATTACTGACAATCTACATTACATCTTAAGAACTTTTATCTAACTAAAATTATATTATTGTGGTTTACTCTCATCAAAAGTGTTACAAATGTGTTTTACTAAGTTCCAATGACTTTCTCTTCTTACTTACATCTTTGTTATTTTACAGTAGCATCTGTTATTTCAGTTAATACCAAATGGAATAAAAGAGGGCTAGGGAAGAGAATTAAAGAATAAGGAGAGGATAAATGAGTTTTTGGAAAAGATCAGCAAGATCCTTGGAAAGGTATAGAAAAGATGGGTGAAGGGAAGACATCTTTATATGAGGGCCTATCATGGCCATTAGCTTCCGATCATTACCTTTTATTGTCAACACAGAATACTGTTTACATCTTTGTGGACTCCAATTTGTCCAGTAAAATGCCTTGTTTATAAATAGCGACAAAGTAGTTACTTTTCCATTTAAAGTTTTCAAATGCATTTTCAGAAAGATTAACCAAACATCATATGTGATTTGCACAATCTCTTGCTGAGGTTGGGGCTTCCCTGGTGGCTCAGTGGTAAAGAATCTGCCTGCAATGCAGGAGTCGTGGGTTCAATGCTTGGGTTGAGAAGATCTCCTGGAGGAGGGTATGACAACCCACTCTGATCTTCTTGCCTGGAGACCCCATGGACAGAGGATCCTGGCGGGCTATAGTTCATAGTGTTGCAAAGAGCAGCCATGACTGATGTGACTGAGCATGCACCCACGTTGGTGAGGCAGACTAAAAAAATAGTTATTTTTGTTTTACTACATGTGTGATTTGAGGCCAGTCATTTAACCTCTCTGTACTCTAATTTTATTATCAGTAAAATGAGTAAAATGTTGCTACCAACATGGTAGCATTAGTGAGGATTGAATTAATTTAGTACTCAGCACATAGCAAGGGTATTTATGTTATCTTTTAAGATGATTGTCATTATTATTTTAAAGAAAGGAAAACTGATAGCCATAAAGGTTAGAATTACCCAACTGGAGAAGAGAATGATGAGTTCTTGATCAAAAGCCATGTATTTTAATTTTTCAATGATCTTCTAATTTACCCTATTGTTGAACTCAGAGGGTATCACTTAGCATGGGTTTGAACATAAATTCAATTCCAAGCAAACTTTTATTTCCTTTAGGAGACTGATATTTGTCTTCTTTCCTGACAATGAGAATTAAAAAACTGATTAGCTTTACCTCTGTTCACTGGCTGCTGAGAAGCTGAATCAAATTTAAAGTGTAATCATAGCAATTATCTGTCTTTATTGCCTTTATCTTCATTGCTTTTACCCATGTCTTATTTGCATTCTGCTTTTCCCTGGTAATTACTTTCTATATATATATATATATATATATGTATATATATTTTATTAGCTGTCCTTCTGAATTTCTTTGAAGAATTACTTACCATTGTTGAACAAATAAATCTCTGCTACTATTATTGGAAGTTACGACAAAGAGTTGCCCACATGAAAAGCAGATAAATTGCAAGCCAAAGCCTACAATTTGAAGCTTCCACTCTTGTGGCTCTTTATTTAGAGCTCATAATTGAAGCCACTATTTGTTTTCTCTGTCTGTGATGTCTTAATATATGCAGAATAGTTCTTCCAATTGTCAGTTACACAAGCCTTTTTTGTTTCTCAGGCTCAGCTGCTCTGGGGGACAACAGTCTTTCTTTTGAAGTGCTCACACCAGGGTTCTCCAAAATTAACACATTTGCCACAGAACTTCTACCTTTTTTCAATTCTCTGTCTCTTTCTGAATTGAGATACAATATACAGGGTAATATGTATAAAGTATATTACTCAATTATGTAGTTTAAGAATTGTTTGCATGCTTATATCCTTTTAGCCAACACTCAAATCAAGATATAAAATATTTCCAGCACTCATATGATTCCTTTGTGCCTATCTTGTCTACACCACTGCCCCCGAGAGATAACCACTATTCTGACTTCTATCATCATCAATTAATTTTGCCTGTTCTTGAACTTTCTGTAAGTGAAATCATGCATAGACTGTAGACATTTTTGTGCATTTAGCTTTTCACCCCACTCCACCTATCTATGAGATTCATTTCTAATTTGTTTGTTTCTTTGTTTGTTTTTTGGTGCCTGTGTTTGGCAGGTGTTATTTGTTTGCTTGCTCGCTACACCTAAATGGCTCTATTCAGTTCATATGGCAGATTATTTTATTGTTATGTCCTAACCCATTGTATGAATATACCTCAATGTATATTTCCATTCTCCTTTTGATAGGCATTTGGCTTGTCTCCAGTGTGGGATTATTAGGAATAAAGCCACTTGGAACACTGTATATTGGCTACAAATCCACCTGGGCACTTAGATGATGTAGAAGAGGTACAGTTATGGAAGCATCCATCCTTTCCACCTCTCCCGAGTTTTTGTTATGAAACTCCTCAGTTCTTTGTCAAGCTATGATAAAGAGACAAGTCTTACAAAAGAGGAAGAGAGGACCTAAAATATCAGTTAGAAGGACAGAATAGGAAAATTTCACTTGCTATGAAAAATATTGCTCTCCACAATTCCTTTATAATCACAAAACTAATGAACATTTTAGTGTTCTTTACACCCTGTTTTACTTTGTACCCACAACATAATAGAGGAAAGAAAAGGCTTATTTAGCAGTGGCCATCTCTTATAGATTATTTTCCTCCCCAGTCCTACTTTATATTCCTTTCTCTTTAACATTGACCCTTACTCCTCTGCTTATCTGAGGCAGAGGTAGAGGATACCCAATGGTTTTCCTAATCTGATCTTGTCTGGAGCTCACTGGCAATTTCTCTCTACTGTTTATACTGTATTCTCTATGCACAGAAGTTGTTCCCTTTCTTATCTTATGTAAATGGTGATATCTTGCAGGAATGTGACTTTAAAGAATCCTACAGGTTTTCTTCATCCTTACAAATTTATCTGAACCTGAACCATTTTACAGACATATAGTTATTTTGTTATTCACTGATACTGCTGATAGATTAAAATACATTAAAAAGAATTCAAAATGGTTTTCCCCTTTCATCTTACATTTTCTCTTTTTATCTAGATGTATCATTTCTTATCAACTTTTACAGAGATCTGATTTCTTATTGGGTTCATCATCACAATATTATTCTTTATTTTGTATATGAGTTTTGAATTCTTATCTATTTTCTTTACAGGGATTCAGAATCTAGTATATAGTTCTCTGTTACAAACCAGTGGAAGAATATTAAAAAGTGGAGGTAGAGAGGTGTGAAATATGTAACACTGTTTTTCAGGATGTGGGAAAACTGAAGCATTTATATGTTGATAAACTTATGATTTAGTACAGTCACATTGCTACTTAACAATATGTTTTAAATATGTATTGGCTTTCAAGAAAGTTAGATAAGTATCCTCAGTTGTCCTAAGTCTTATACCTAAGACTGGAATTAGAAAGAAGCAGATTACCCAGACCAGTTCCCCTGCCTTAGCTCAGGCTGCTGTAACAAACTACCAAAGTCTGGGTGTCTTAAACAGCAGAAATTTATTTCTCATTCTTCTGGGGAATGAGAAATCCAAGGTCAAGGTACCAGTCAGTCAGTATGGTTCCTGGGTGAGAGCTCTCTTCTTGGCTTGTAGACAGCTGACTTCTGGCTTTGTTTTTACTATGTTCTGACAGGCTATGCTCTTACACATCATCATCAGAAAGAAAGAGACAGAGAGACAGACAGAGGCACAAAAAGAGAAAATTTCTTTCTCTTCTTATAAAACTATAAAACTACAAATCTCATTTTGAAAACTCCACAGATTAGAGTTGTTGCTCTAAGTGAATATTGTCATAGGGGTCATTCACTCAGCTGCATTGATGGGCAGCCTGGCTGTGCCTGGAGCCCCACAGAGGCAATTTGGTGCTCCCCCACAACATCTCTCTTTCTTTGCAGTGTCTCACCCTTTAGCAGTGTCTACATGGCTCTCACTCCAGCAGGCTAATCTGTAGCTCCTTGTAGCATGGTAGACATCGTCCAGAAGAGAAGACAGAGCTACCAGGCACCTTCGTCCAGATCCAGAATAGGCACGTCATCACTCCTTCTACATTCTGTTTATTGAAACAAGTCACTAGCCATCTAAATCAAGGGGTGGGAGGGGGACAATAGAAACAGATTCCATTTCTGGATGAGAGGAGCTAGAGAATTTCATCGCCAAAGGTGACAAGACAGAACATCATTGCAGCCACCTTTGGAAATGCTCTGCTACATCCAGAATGTAATAAAGTCAGCCAGGACCACCTCTTCCCCCTTACAATCTGCCAATCAATGTTCCTGATTGTTTTCATTATAATCTTTTCCTACCCAGTTGCAATGGCCTTGAGACTCAGGCCTTATGAGATTACGAATGAATTCTAATCTTGATTTTTAATTCTGGCCCCAATGAATTTTTAATAATGTATTATTAAACTTTATTTTTTAGAGCAGTTTTAGGTTCATCTCAAAACTGAGTGGAAGGTACAGTGATTTTTCTTGCTCCCACCCATGCATAACCTTCCCCATTAGCAGCGCCACCAGAGTGACATATCTGTTACAGCTGATGAAGCTACCCTGACATATCACTGTGTTTGAACCCCAAATCCATAGTTTACATTAGGGTTGCCTCTTGGTGTTGTACATTCATTGGGTTTGGACAAATTTACAATGATGTGTGTCTGCCGTTATAGTATCAACTGGCCCAAATGAACTTGGTAAACATTTGTATTTTTCTGAAGTACAGTTTTGCTCATTCTTTTAACTGCCTGAGGTTGAAAATCCCACCTCACTGAGAGGAAGCAGGGAAGAACTGAAGAGTGTTGTCAGAAAGATTCTGCACAGAGTGACTACAGTTCAACTCTCTGTAAATATTGCTAATTGTTCTCAGTGCTTTATATAAGCTCCGTTTAAGAACTAAAGACCGTTAGCACGCTCCCATCTAAACTTGCTTGCTCTTTGCTAAACATCCCTCTCCTCTGTTATCAATGCCAGTCTTCATCAGCATGACCATTCTCTTACCTGTGAGCTTCATTTAGCTGATATATCTCTTAATGGGTGCACAGCTCGTTTGGAGGGGCTGCGCAGTGCAAAACAGATAGTGTCGTCCATGCGCTCATTCTGGACGCTATAAATCTATTGACATCCTGTCTTTGTTTAAGCCTGCGAACAAACAAAAATTCTTAGGCTTTGTTCACACTTTCTGTTCAGTTATCTCTCCCTCATCCTAGAGATAATATATCCACTTTGTTGTGTATAAACTTAAGTAAAGTGTCTAGGGACATTGGAAGAACTATTAAAAATTTACTTTCACCTCACTCTGTTCAGGTAGAGCACAACAAAAAAATTAAAAGTATATAGATTTTCTAATAAAACTTATAAATGTGAAACTCATAATTTTAAATACTGCTAAAATTTCCTCCTTCAGACTCATTACTCTCCAAATATACAAATCTTGAACACTGTTAGGTAATAGCTATACGCTACTTCATAATGGGGGCGGTACAGATCTGGTTGTTAAATAAGGCCATTAACTCTGCATGTCTTAAAATAAGAATGGTTCCATTCTTAATAAGTTTTTGCTAAACATAATGGAGCATTTAGAAAAGTGTTCTCAAATAGTTACTTGTCATAAAACCCTGAGGTAAGATTTGGTTATTGATCTCAGCTCCTATTATTGTGTTCCATTAAAATGTGCTGATGGTTTATTCTTTTGTATTAAGAAAAAGCTTCACACCTGGGATTCTTTATTCTGATACCCACCCAGGTTTTTAATCCTACCACCTAAGATACACTTTAGAGAAGGCAATGGCACCCCACTCCAGTACTCTTGCCTGGAAAATCCCATGGACGGAGGAGCCTGGTAGGCTGTAGTCCGTGGGGTCACGAAGAGTCAGACATGACTGAGAGACTTCACTTTCACTTTTCACTTTCATGCATTGGAGAAGGAAATGGCGACTCACTCCAGTGTTCTTGCCTGGAGAACCCAGGGATGGGGGAGCCTAGTGGGCTGCCGTCTCTGGGGTCACACAGAGTAAGACACACTGAAGCGACTTCGACTTAGCAGTAGCAGCAAGATACACTTATTTATTCAGTTAAAATGTCAGTTTCTTCTTTGTATAAAATGACTACCCATGATCATACCTATTTTCTTCATTGTCTCATTCAGCACCTGTGCTAGATGGAAGGCCTATACCAGTGACCCAGACAGGCATGTTCCATGATTCTGTGGAACTTGCATTCTTATGGGGAAAAAATAGATTAAAAGGTACAATATGCCACTGGACTGCCAGGATTTTGGAAGCCATCAAATGATATAAACAGATGAGCAGATGTTGTAAACCTTACTCACTTAAATCTAAGACATTAAGAAGCTGGTAACCAAACCCACAGGCCTTGAGAATTTGACTCTCCATGAATTACATGTATTCAAATCATCCAAGTATATTTTGGAAGACTTTTAGAAAACTCAAGAGGTTCCTGGAAGCAGGGAAAGCAGGGCAGTGTTATTTCTTCCAAGTTGTTTTAGTAAAACTCTATTAAAATAAATGTACATGAATTGACCAGAAAAAAATGTGTATTATAATTTTAGATACAAGTTCTATAAAGAAATGGAAAAGAATCAGAAAGCTGTGCAAAGCAAGGAGAGGGGAAAGGAAGGAAGAAAACTTACAGGGCAGTGGAACAAGAGCTCTCTGAATCTGTGGTGGTGGCATTTGAACAGAGACCTGAATTCTGAGGAGACAGTCTGAGATGTGCAGCCATTCAGGTCAGAGGCACAGAATATGAGAAGGCCAGAAGGTGGATCAAATTTTGAAAGAAAAGAGAGAGTGGTAGGAGCTGATGTTGGGGAAGTGAGGAAGGACAGGTCATGAAGTGATTTGCATGCCGTAAACCTGTTGCTCAGCTTTCAGTTTTGAATGCAATGGAAGTTATAGCAAAATGGCTGGTGCTAGACTTAGAAGTATTCTAAGGCTGTCTAAGTGTTCCTGCTCAAAAGGCTGCCTTTTGAGCAGGATCTGCAGCAAGAAGCAATTCTGTGACAAATTCAGATTATGGTGCAAGCAGTTTTGCCACTTGATGCATAAGATATGGCAAATTCCAGAGTTCCTTAAGCATCTGTGGTAAACAATAGCAACATATTGAATCTTGGGGAACCCCCAGGAAGAGATTTCAAAACAAAATCTTTAGGTCCTGAAGCAAGATTGGACAGTATGCAGAAGAGAAGCCTACACTGTTCAAAAATGTCTCCTGCCGTGGTATTGGACCCTGGTGGAGAAAGTGCCTGACCATAGCATATCAAAAGTCTATGCAACCAGAGTTTTCATCATAAATTAGTTATTTTCACTTATCAAGTTATAAGGTCTGGCAGGAACAGCAACAATCTACCATACAAGAAAAGGTCTACATTTGGGATCATTCCTGAACAGACAGCTCAAAACCCAATGACATTCCCTTGTACCAGTGACTCTGAGTATAATTATACATAGCATTTAATAAGGTATTTATTAAGTTTCTGTCTGATAGAGAAGGAAAAACCTGGCCAGGTTCAAAGGTTTAGCAAGCTACACAAAAATTTGTTTACATCAGTGTTCATAGCAATATTATTTATAGAAGCCAAAAAATGGAAACAATCAAAATGTTATCAACTGATGAATAAAGAAAATGTGATATATTCATAAATGGATATCATTTAACCATATAAAGTACTAATACATGATACAACATTGATAACTCTTTAAAATATTGTGTTAAGTGAAAGAAGTCAGTTACGGACCATATACTATGTGATTCCACTTATACAAAATGTCCTGATTAAGCAAATTCACAGAAACAGGAAGCAGATTAGTGATTGCCCATTACTAGGGATAGAAGGTTTGGAGGATAATGGTTAGGAGGGAGGGTCATTAAAATGTGCTAAAATGAATTGCATGATGAATGCACAATTTTGTAAATGTATGAAAAGCCATTACATTGTGTAATTTAAATGGGTGGGGCAATTGTATGGTGCCTGCTTTATATTTCAATAAAGCTGTTTTAAAAGAAGATGGATTGGCTTGTTAGCATGTCAAATGCCTAAAATTGGTTACTAATACATTACAGGTCTACATAGCAATCCTCATGAAAGACAGCAATGAGGGGGGAAATCCTTTCAATTGTCAGAACTTCAAGCAAGTCTCCTAGCCATCAACTTAGAGGGGAGAGAAAAAAGGGTTGAAATTAAGAATATACACAGATTCTTCATCAGTGGCAAATAGTTTGGTTGATTGGTCAGGGACCTGGGAGGAACAAGCCTTAAAGCTACAATGCAGTAAGTTCTGAGAAAGGAATATATGGATAGATCTACAGGAATGAACACACAACGTGTGGATCTTTTTGTCCCACATTAACGGTTACCAGGAACATCCACCATACTTAAAATCAGTGGATAGAGTGATTATCCCACAGAGCTTCACCAAATGCTACCCTCACCCACTTCATTGCTTCCACAACAGGCCCAAAATGGAGAGGCCCTGGGAGCAAGGACGGAAAATATGTGTAGGTCCCAGACTGAACTAGCTACTGTTGTTGCTGAATATCAAACCAGCCTTGGGGAAAACTCTGAAACCTCATTAATCCAGGAGATTAATAAGTAACTTGGAACACGTTGATCACATCAGACCTACCTCTTCCATCTTTGGAGGGGCATCAATTCATCATTAATTAGATGATACAGATTATGAATATGGGTTTACCTTTCATGCCAGTAGTGCCTCAGCTAGCATTACTATTAAAGGGTTCTGAGTATTTATCAGATAGGATCCAGCGTAACACAGCTTTGGACCAAGGAACCCACTCTTTTTGAAGGTGATGATGGGCATATGACCTTGGATCCCATTGTTTCTGCCTTATACTATATCATGGTGAAGCTAGAGACTGATAGAAATTTGGAACTGTTTGATAGTCACAATTCTAAGATGTGTCCCCAAAAGTTCTATCCCCTGGTATATACATATCTTTTCCCAGTTATTCAAGCACTAATCTAGTTTTTCAATAAAGGAATTTACTTATGAAATTAATATTCCAAATCAGCTGATCTTAAGATAGAGTGACTATCTGGATCGGTCTGTCATATGAGCCCTTAAATGCAGACAACTTTCTCTGGCTGGTGACAGAAGGGGAAATTAGAGATTCAAAGCAATGGCATGATGGGGTATACTGTTGCTGAATTGAAGATGGAAGGGGACACTTGACAAAAGAATTCAGTCACCTTTGATGAGCTGAATGATCACCCTAATGATATATAGCAAGGACTTCACAGGGGACTTTAGTCCTAAAACCATAAGGAACTGAATTTTGCCAATAACCTGAATGAGCTTAGGAGTAGACATTTTTGTCCCTGAGCCTCCAGATGAAAACTAACCCAACCAACTCTGATTTCAGCCTTGTGATACCCTGAATTTAGTCAAGCTGTGCCAAACCTCTGACCTAGAGGAAGTGAGTTAATAAATGGGACTTGTCTTCACTAAGTTTGTGGTAATGCTATAGCAAACTAATACAGATGGCCTCTGAACAGTACAACTAGAATGCTAGGCTTATGGAACTGGAGCATTTTCTTTCAAGCTGCAGTATATAATTTGAATGATCAACTATTATATGATGTTATGTCCCACCAGGTAGAATAATTAGGTCTGGGAACAGAGAGGTGGAAGTCAGGGTGGACTATCTCATTGTCATTTTGTACTTTTCCTCTCCATAACTTTAGGCTCATTTGGAGTAGAGATTCTGGTTTCAGCCATGACGTGATGGGGCCTTCCACCAGGAGATGCAGGTAAGGTTCCCCTAAACCTAAAGCTATGATGGCCACCCGGTCATTTATTGATCCTCATATCAGTAAGTACAGATAAAAAATGAAACTGATTTACTAACATGAAGAAACAAGCCTTATTTTCATGAAGAAATAGCGATGCTATGTAATAGAGGCAGACATGATTATGCTTGGAACTCAGGAAGTCCTACAGGACTCTTCTTGGTTTGGGTCTTTTTCACCTCCAGCAATAGCCATGATTAGGCAATTAATCAAAAGCCATGATTAGGCAGTTAATCAAAAGCAACAGCTTTAGCCTGTCAGATTTAGCCTGACAAGTATATAGTAATGAGAGGTTCAGACCTCAAGGGTACAAGGTAATGATGATCCAATAGGCTATTCACCTAGTGATTTTCAGCTTGGAGAAAGGGTGAATGTACCCCCATGGGATACATTTGGAAATATCTAGAGACCTTTATCGGCTTCCCTGGTGGTGCAGAGGTTAAAGTGTTTGCCTGCAGTGTGGGAGACCTGGGTTTGACCCTGGGTAGGGAAGATCCCCTGGAGAAGGAAATGGCAACCCACTCCAGTATTCTTGCCTAGAGAATCCCATGGACAGAGGAGATTGGTGGGCTATAGTCCACGGGTCGCAAAGAGTCAGACACGACTGAGCGACTTCACTTTCAGAGACCTTTATAATCACAATTTGGGGGAAGAAGGCTATGGTTTTGCCAGTGGTCATGTATGGATGTGAGAGTTGGACTATAAAGAAAGCTGAGCACCGAAGAATTGATGCTTTTGAACTGTGGTGTTGGAGAAGACTCTTGAGAGTCCCTTGGACTGCAAGGAGATCCAACCAGTCCATCCTCAAGGAGATCAGTCCTGGGTGTTCACTGGAAGGACTGATGTTGAAGCTGAAACTCCAGTACTTTGTCCACCTGATGTGAAGAGCTGACTCATTTGAAAAGACCCTGATGCTGGAAAGATTGAGGGCAGGAGGAGAAGGGGACGACAGAGGATGAGGTGGTTGGATGGCATCACCGACTCAATGGACATGGGTTTGGGTAGACTTCAGGAGTTGGTGATGTACAGGGAGGCCTGGTGTGCTGCAATTCATGGGGTCACAAAGAATCGGACACAACTGAGCAATTGAACTGAACTGTACTACTGGTGTCTGTGAGTTGAAGTCAGAAATGGTACCTAACATCCTCCAAGGCATCTCTCATAAGAAAGAATAATCTGTCCCAAAATGTTAATAGTGCTGAGGTTGAAGCACTCTAACAATTCAACAGAAATACTGACCAAAGTTAAATGGAATGTAGAAATATTGACAGAGATAGATGATAAATACTTGGGGAGTGTTGAAGAGGAAAAGAATAGCTGTATTGCTTTGCCAGGCAAAGGGGGCCACAGTGGGCTAATGCTCTCAAAACTGTGTCCCCAAGGAAAGTGATAAATATTTATCTCCACCTTGAGATCAATTTCAGGAATGGACCTATGCTGTGCCATCTGAGCCACCAGGGAATTCCATTGTATTCTATATGTATATAAAGAATACAACAATTCACTTTCTTGAGATTAAGTAAATTGTGCATGAATCAGAGTGGTACAAAAGGTGCACTGTCATTTAGCTCTCAGGGTTCTATTCTTGATGGACCTTAACTTTTCTAGGCCCTCAGACCTGCCTTCCAATTTCCAGTGTCTTTCACTTTGGACTTGAGAGCTCTGTCTCTGTCTCTGTCTCTTGGTCCACTGGAGGCCGTTACACGTGAATGAGTGGCTGGCCAGAAATGCTGAGGAATTAATGCCTGTGGTCCCCACCTGCCATCCCTTGTAGGAACAACCTCAGCAAATGTCTAAGAGGAACTGACTTCTTTGTTCATCTAAGTAGGATTCCTTGAGGCACATGCTATATGCTGACTTCTAGAATTCCCTGTGGGATTCACTTGCTCATAGTGGCAGTTTGCTTGATAATACATTGCTTATGACTTCTTCCCTTTCTCTGTGTTATGTCCCGTCTGATTGGTCTTCCTTGGGATCAGTTGTCAAATAAACTCTTTATATCTCAGTCCACACCATGGTGTGATTCTGGGGAAACCTAAATTAAAACAGAAACTTTTAGAGATGTTTAAGTCAGAGAATAACATCATCTAATTGATATTTTTAAAGAGCTCCTGTAGCTGCTTTATAACAAATGTGTAGTTGAGAGGGCAAGCAGTATTGAGAAATGCTGAGGGCTTGAACTCAGATAGGAGCATAAGTTTGGATTACAACTGGGTATATTAACAATATAACTGAAGATAGCGAAAAATGTGAAAATTCGGCCTGAATAATTAGATGTGTTCTTGAGAACATGTGGAAAAGAAAGCTGCTGACACAGAGGTGCTGAGGATATAGAATAGGGCAGCAAGAATAAAAATTTATTTCTTTGCATATAGCCATTTTGTGAACTCTGACTTCTAAGGTTAGGTATTAGGCAACAGTTATATGTGTAGATCTGGAGGTCTGAGAATTCAGAAAATTAAGTTGGAAGTAATAAACATATGAATGGCATTTCTCCTGTTATATAACAGAAAAAAGAATTTTATGATTAATATTTGACAAATGCTAGAAAAAATGCTTGTACATTATGAAACTTTAAAAAACTGGAATTTGATATTTAAAGAAGTCTGAATTATTTTATTTTACTATTATAGAAGAAGTCTCAAGTCACTCCAATTACAGTTTGGGGCGATAATGAGAAAATCTATTGGCTCTGAGAATGATGTTCAAGCTCTGAGTAAATTTTTCCTTCTTGTATGAAAAAAAAAATTATACTTCAGCAGTCAGATTTTATAAATGGCAACTTTTAAAACACATTTTAAGAAGTAAAATGATCACAAACCATTTTACCATAATGAAAAAAATGAGTATTCATTTTTGTACAATATCTATTAATATCATAACCAAAACATTATTTTGTTTTTAATTTTCACTTTGCATGTCTTGAAAGATTTCTGAGTTTATCAAATGTTTATTTTTAGAACATGATTTTCAGTCACTACAACTCATTTCATCATATGGTTTTAAGACAATTTGCTTATAGTTAGACATTGAGTTTATTTATAATATTCTGTTATTATAATATAGCACACACTTACTAAGCCTTTGACTACACCTCTGATCATTTTCTTTGGTTACATACTTAGAAACAAGAAAGTTATTTAAGATTGCATGGCATATATTGTTATTGTGTATTCTAAGCAGGCTGTGCCAATTTAATACCTGTCATTATTGCTGGCATTAAGGATTGCCTTGGCCAATTTGAGAGAGATATATATATATTTAATATCAGATATATATTTGTGTGTGTATATATATATATAACATATATATATAAAGTTTTATTTTATCTTCATTTCTTGAATTACTAAAGAGTATTAACTTTTGTATATTTTTGCCATTTTTATTTCTTCTTTCTCATTACATATTCAGATAGTTTGCCCACTTTCCTAAGGAGAAATTTTTGTATCTATCATTTATTTGTAAAAATTTGCCTGACAAGAACTGTATCTCTTTTTTTTACAAATTCACAAAATTGTCCCTATGTACCATTACTCTTTCATTTTTGCATGCAATGACATTGCTTATAAAAGTTACATATTATATATAGTCAGTGGAACTCTTTCTTCTATGTTTTCCTTTCTTTGTATGCCTGTGTTTTATTTCCATACTCTGAACAAGTAAACAGCAAACATTCTCTTCTATTTTTTTAGTGTCCTCATTTTATATATTGATACTTGACATTTTAATCCAACTGAAAATAAATTTGATTTCAAGTAGGATACATAAATGATATCTAAGATTTCTTTTTAATGCCATATATTGATTAATCATTACAGATTTGAAGATATAACAATAGATTTCTCAACAGTTTATTCTATTTAATTAATTTCACTATTTATATTTTGGAATGTTATTTGGAGTAGTGCTTATCATGATTTTTCATTTTCATAATATAAAATCACTTTTGTTATGTTTGTTGATTATCTTTGCCAGTTTTTTAAAAATTACTGTTAAACTTGGAAATATTTTAAGTCACCATCATTCTGCTACCTGAACCACTTATATCTATAAATGTACTTGGTGAAAATGGACATCTCTTGTACCATTTACAGTGCTATGCTACACCCTGCCTTGTGATACTGGAACTCAGGCTCCACAAGCCACACTTCCTCTTTGTGTCAGGTTCCTGGAGGGACTCTATAGGCAGAAGAGGATCAAGGAGCTAGCTCCTTATTTGCTTCCTGTGGACTCAGGTAAATTTCTGTTCCTGTGAGCGTCTCCCTAGGAATACTTCTCCACTTTGGTAGCAGCAATTTCTTCCTATAAAAGCAACTGTATTCATTTTACAGATTTTCCAGCCTTCACACAATCAGCCTAATCGTGTCCTCTCAGAGACTCCAGAACCAATTGCCTGTGTTCCCTTCTCAAAGTCCTTTCAGTTCTATGAGACCTTCTCTACACACTTCTAAGTATTAATGAGTCCAACTTCTTCCCTTTGTTTCCTCAGCCCTAGGATTGGTAACTGCTATTGAAATTGCTATCGTTGTGAATTACAGAATTCTCTTTTTACTTAAGTCATCTAGTTAAGAGCTTTATACCTTTCTCTTTTAATTGGGTTATTTTCCTCACTGGACTCTTAATAACTGGAAAAAGTATTTCTCCCTGTATTAGTCAGGGTTTTCTAGAGAAACAATACCAACAGTATGTATACTTACATGATTATAAACAGTGATGAGATGGGCAAGTGCCAAGATCTTCAGGGAGAGACAGCAATCTGAAGACCCAGAAGAGTTGCTAAACCCACACTGGTTTAGTTCTTGTGTGAAGGCTGGCAAGCTTGAGACTTAGGAAGAGCCAGTGTTTCAGTTCAAGTCAGTCAACTTTTCTGTTCATCTCTTCACTGATGAGAAGAGCCACACCCACACTGAGGGCCAGTTTGCTTTACTTTGTTACTGTCAAGCAAAAGGGCTTCCCCAGTGGCTCAATGGTAAAGAATCTGCCTGCAATGCAACAGATGCAGATTAAATCCCTGGGTCAGGAAGATCCCCGGAGGAGGGCATGGCAACCCACTCCAAAATTCTTGCCTGGAGAATCCCATGGAAAGAGGAGCCTGATGGGCTACAGTCCGTGAGGTCACAGAGAGTCGGACACAGCTGAAGGGACTAAGGACGCACTGATGCACTGATGCAAAAACACCCTCACAAAAACACCTGAAATAAGGTTTGACCAACTATCTGGGCTGGAGAAGGCCATGGCACCCCACTCCAGTGGGAAAATTCCATGGACGGAGGAGCCTGGTAGGCTGCAGTCTGTGGGGTGACTAAGTCGGACACGACTGAGAGACTCACTTTCACTTTTCACTTTCATGCATTAGAGAAGGAAATGGCAATCCACTCCAGTATTCTTGCCTGGAGAATCCCAGGGATGGGGGAACCTCATGGACTGCCGTCTATGGGGTCACACAGAGTTGGACACGTCTGAAACAACTTAGCAGCAGCAGCAGCAACTATCTGGGCAATCCAGTGCCTAGTAAAGTTGACACATAAAATTAACCATCACATCCACATTTATTGACTTTTTAAAATAAGAATTGACTCATTGGAAAAACTCTGATGCTGGGAGGGATTGGGGGCAAGAGTAGAAGGGGACACAGAGGATGAGATGGCTGGATGGCATCGGGGAGGGGGGGGTAGGAGAGGGGGAGCCCCCCCCCCTCCGGGGGTTGAAGGTCAATTCCCCTTTTTTTATAAACATGTCCATCCAGCTCCCTAAGCCCCCCCACCCCACCCACCCCCCCCCCCCCCCCCAAACCACAACCCCCCACCCCCCTCTGTCCATGGGATTCTCCAGGTTAGAATATTGGGGTGGGTTGGCATTTCCTCCTCCAAGGGATCTTCCTGACCTAGGGACTGAACCTATGTTCTTTTATTTCCTGCATTGGTAGGTGGGTTCATTACCACTAGTGACACCTGGGAAGTCCTCAGTCACTCAGTTGTGTCCGACTCTTTGAGACCCCATGAACTGCAGCACACCAGGCTTCCCTGTCCATCACCAACTCCCAGAGTTCACTCAGACTCACGTCCGTTGAGTTGGTGATGCCATCCAGCCATCTCATCCTCAGTCATCCCCTTCTCCTCCTGCCCCCAATCCCTCCCAGCATCAGAGTCTTTTCCAATGAGTCAACTCTTCGCATGAGGTGGCCAAAGTATTGGAGTTTCACCTTCAGCATCATTCCTTCCAAAGAATACCCAGGACTTATCTCCTTTAGAATCAGTCCTTTAGGACTGGTTGGATCTCTTTGCAGTCCAAGGGACTCTCAAGAGTCTTCTCCAACACCACCATTCAAAAGCATCAATTATTCGGCACTCAGCCTTCTTCACAGTCCAACTCTCACATCCATACATGACCACTGGAAAAACCATAGCCTTGACTAGATGGACCTTTGTTGGCAAAGTAATGTGTCTGCTTTTTGACATGCCATCTAGGTTGGTCATAACTTTTCTTCCAAGGAGTGTCATTTAATTTCATGGCTGCAGTCAACATCTGCAGTGATTTTGAAGGCCCCAAAATAAAATCTGACACTGTTTCCACTGTTTCCCCATCTATTTCCCTTGAAGTGATAGGGCCAGATGCCATGATCTTCATTTTCTGAATGTTGAACTTTAAGCCAACTTTTTCACTCTCCTCTTTCACTTTCATCGAGAGGCTTTTTAGTTCCTCTTCAGTTTCTGCCATAAGAGTGCTGTCAGCTGCATATCATAGGTTATTGATATTTCTCCCAGCAATCTTGATTCCAGCTTGTGCTTCTTCCAGCCCAGCATTTCTCATGATGGACTCTGCATATAAGTTAAATAAGCAGGGTGACAATATACAGCCTTGATGCCCTCCTTTTCCTGTCTGGAACCAGTCTGTTGTTCCATGTCCAGTTCTAACTGTTGCTTCCTGACCTGCATGTAGGTTTCTCAAGAGACAGGTCAGGTGGTCTGGTATTCCCATCTCTTTCAGAATTTTCCACAGTTCATTGTGATCCAAACAGTCAAAGTTGAATGTAATCAAATTTGTTTTCATTATGTTGTTAATATACTGATCTGCCTATCATTACCCTCGTGCAAGGGAAGTTCTATCACCTGTGTCTGTCTGTGTGCATTAGTCACTTTGTGTTCAATTCTTTGTGATCCCACAGTCTGTAGCCCACTAGGCTCCTCTGTTTATGGAATTCTCCAGGCAAGAATAGTGGAGTGTGTTGCTGTGCCCTTCTCCAGGGGATCTTCCTGACCCAAGGATCAAACCCAGGTCTCCTGCATTGCAGGCAGATTCTTTATCATCTGAGCCACCTTCTGTTAATAAGGTAGATATATTACCTGTTCTAAAGTTACCCTCACTTTCAGGGTCAGGAGAGTACGGTTTATTTTAGAGAAGCTCAGTCACAGAATGGTTGCTGTGTTGTGAGGTACCTGTGTGCCAAGATGAGATAAACCAGGAGATGCAAACTGAAAGCTCCCAGAAGCCAGGCAGATAATGTAAAAGACTGAAGGAAGCCAGGGTAATCAGCAACTCACTTCCTGCTGCTTAGAAGCTCTCCTCTAAAACAGGTCGGTGCATAAAGACAAAGGTAAAGGACAAAAGAATTTCAGCTTAGCATGGGTCATAACTGGGAGAGCTGGGACCTCTATCTAGGGGCTTATAGCTAATCTGCCCCCAAGTCACACTTCCAGTGGGGGAAAAAAATGTCTAGTGTTGATGGAGTGTCTTCCCCTTCAACCCCACCCACCCAAAAGATAGTAGAAATTATTATGATTATTGATAGAAGTTTTCAATTTTTACATGTTGGGATTTAATTCACCTATTTTAAGCCCTGTGATGGAGTCAACAATATTTGAGTTTAAAACAAAACAGATCAAGATGGCTTAAAATAAACCTCGAGTTATAATTTACAACTTCTGTACCAAAGAGTAATTTTCTTTTTGGAGAATTTAAATTTGTAAACATAAAGAGAGATAATAGGCTTCTATAAGACTTATAATAGGAAGAAAGAAACTGACAGAAAATGAGACAGAGTTGAGGCCAGAGCAAAATGAAATCCTCTGTACCTAGAATACAGGCAGTGCCTAGTAAATATTTGATTTTCAAATTGAATACATTGAATAAACAAATCTTCAAGTTAAATATTTGAGCTACCATAAAGTATGAGTAAGCAGAGTAAGTCAATTGGCAGTAAGTCAATTGAGAGAAGACCAGAGTAGAAATGAAAAGAAAAATAGAAACTCAAAAGGAGATCATTTGCTGTATGAGAGAAAAGAGGAGAGTCAAGTCACGGGAGTTACTTCTTTTCATGGTGCTTTTTCATTCTAGTTCTGGACCTTTACCGTAGGCAAGCTTACACAAAGTCTTCTTAACCTAGGTTAAATTCAGTTGATTTCTTTGTAACTTAAACAATCTTAACCAAGCGTATAACATTATTGAGTATCTCTAGTTGCTGCAAAATCCATGAATATAGGATCATGGTGGTTAATCTTATCTATGGGATCCAAAGACAGTAGATAGGAAAAATATACTAATATATGTGTAACTGCTAAAGATAAGAATTGCTTACCATCCAATGATATACACTGCTGTCAGTTCATTTAAGATTCACTTCAGATCAGGTCACTAAGTCGTGTCCAGCTCTTTGTAACCCCATGGACTGCAACATGCCAGGCTTCCTTGTCCATTACCAACTCCCAGAGCTTGCTCAAACTCATGTCCATCAAGACTGTGATGCCATCCAATCATCTCATCCTCCCTTGTCCTCTTTTCCTCCAGCCTTCTATCTTTCCCAGCATCAGGGTCTTTTCCAGTGAGTCAGTTCTTCACATCAGGTGGCCAAAGTACTGGAGTTTCTGCTTCAGTATGAGTCCTTCCAGTGAATATTCAGGACTGATTTCATTTAGGATTGACTGGATTGATCTCTTTGCAATCGAAGGGACTCTCATGAGTATTCTCCAAAGCCACAGTTCAAAAACATCAATTCTTCGGCACTCAGCTTTCTTTATAGTCCAACTCTCACATCTATACATGACTACTGGAAAAACCATAGCTTTGACTAGACAGACCTTTGTTGGCAAAGTAATGTCTCTGCTTTTTAATATGCTGTCTAGGTTGGTCACAGCTTTTCCTCCAAGAAGCAAGTGTCTTTTAATTTCATGGCTGCAGTTACATCTGCAATGATTATGGAGCCCAAGAAAATAAAGTCTGTCACTGTTTCCATTGTTTCCCCATTTATTTGCCTTGAAATGATGGGACTGGATGCCATGATCTTAGTTTTCTGAATGTTGAGTTTTAAGCCAGCTTTTCACTCTCCTCTTTCACTTTCACCAAGAGGCTCTTTAGTTCTTCTTCACTTTCTGCCCTAAGGGTGGTGTCATCTGCATATCTGAGGTTATTGATATTTCTCCCAGCAATCTTGATTCCAGCTTGTGCTTCATCCAGCCCAGCATTTCGCATGATGTACTCTGCATATTGGTGTAGCCATGCATTCTGGGAAACAAACTCACTCAGAAGGACAATGCAGATAGTGGAGTGCAATTTATTGCTCTGGTGGGCCCAAGGCAGAGTCTCCTCTTAGCCAAGGATCCTGACCAGTTTTTGTGAAAACCTTATATACCCTAAGTGTACTTGCTCAAACCCACCTTCCCAGATTCCTTGAAACTAGTCTGGACAAAGTAAAAGAGAGATACGATCAAAGTTAACCCATGATTCATGTATCACAAGACTAGATAAACAGTGGACATTTATCAGTAGGACTGTGGTCATATCCCAATAAACATAATGGAGTTTACAACTTTGTTCTGTTACAGAGATAATTAGCATATTCTTTTAGACAACGGAGAGTCCAAGTCCTGAGGCTCTTTTATCCAGGGGGTCTGGTTTCCCATTGGTATGCCGCTTCTATAGACACCAGGCACAAAGTTCAGAGTCCATTGGGAGGGTGACCATGCATGTAGCCTGATGTTCATAGCCTGGCCTAAGATGGAGTCCAGCTTTGTCTGTTTCCTCTTTCAACATAAGTTACATAAGCAGGGTGACATTATACATATTTGATGTACTCCTTTCCCAATTTGGAACTAGTCAGTTGCTCCATGTCCAATTCTAACTTTTGTTCCTTGACCTGCATACAGATTTCTCAGGGGGCAGGTAAGGCAATCTGGTATTCCCATCTCTTTAAGAATTTTCCAGTTTGTTGTGATCTATACAGTCAAAGGCTTCAGCATAGTCAATAAAACAGAAGTAGATGTTTTTCTGGAATGATCTTGCTTTTTCTGTGATCCAACAGATGTTAGAATTCGATCTCTGATTCCTCTGCCTTTTCTAAATCCGACTTGAACATCTGGAAGTTCATGGTTCACGTACTGTTGAAGCCTGGCTTGGAGAATTGTAAGCATTACTTTGCTAGCATGTGAGATGTGTGCAATTGTGCAGTAGTTTGTACGTTCTTTGGCATTGCCCTTCTTTGAGATGAGAATGAAAACTGACCTTTTCCAGTCCTTTGGGTACTGCTGACTTTTCTGAATTTTCTGGCATCTTGAGTCCAGCACTTTTGCAGCATCATCTTTTAGGATTTGGAATAGCTCAACTGGAATTCCATCATCTCCACTAGCTTTGTTCCTGGTGATGCTTCCTAAGGCCCACTTGACTTGTCATTCCAGGATGTCTGGCTCTAGGTGAGTGATCATACCATCGTGGTTATGAAGATATTTTTGTATAGTTCTTCTGTGTATTCTTGCCACCTCTTTGTAATATCTTATGCTTCTGTTAGGTCCATACTGTTTCTGTCCTTTATTGTGCCCATCTTTGCATGAAATGTTCCCTTGGTATCTCTAATTTTCTTGAAGTGATCTCTAGTCTTTTTCATTCTATTGTTTTCCTCTATTTCTTTGCATTGATCAGTGAGGAAGGCTTTCTTATATCTCCTTGCTATTCCTTGGAACACTGCATTCAAATGGGCATATGTTACCTTTTCTCCTTTGCCTTTTGCTTCTCTTCTTTTCTCAGCTATTTTTAAGGCCTCCTCAGATAACCATTTTGCCTTTTCCATTTCTTTTTCTTGTGAATGTTTTTGATCACTGCCTCCTGTACAAAATGAACTTCTGTCCATAGTTCTTCAGGCACTGTCTCAGAAATATGTCATTTACACTGTATAATCATTTAAGATTATTAATGTCATTACTCCTCGGAAGGAAAGTTATGATCAACCTAGATAGCATATTCAAAAGCAGAGACATTACTTTGTCAACAAAGGTCCATCTAGTAAAAGCTATGTTTTTTCCAGTGGTCATGTATGGATGTGAGAGTTGGACTATAAAGAAAGCTGAGCACCGAAGAATTGATGTGTTTGAACTGTGGTGTTGGAGAAGACTCTCGAGAGTCTCTTGGACTGCAAGGAGATCCAACCAGTCCATCCTAAAGGAGATCAGTCCTGAATATTCATTGGTAGGACTGATGTTGAAGCTGAAACTCCAATATTTTGGCCACCTGATGCAAATAGCTGACTCGTTTGAAAAGACCCTGATGCTGGGAAAGATTGAGGGCAGGAGGAGAAGGGGATGACAGAGGATGAGATGGTTTGATGGCATCACCAACTCTATAGACATGAGTTTGGGTAAACTCCAGGAGTTGGTGATGGACATGGAGGCCTGGCGTGCTGCAGTTCATGGGGTCACAAAGAGTCAGATATGACTGAGTGACTGAACTAAATGTCATTACCTGTCATTCAGACTCTGATGCAATCTTTGGTACAAGTGAAACTTTTAATAATTAGAAAATAAGCCAAAGAAAGAAACAAGTTCTAGGGAAAATAATAATGAAAGAGATTTTGGTTACATGATTAAACAAAATATTTTAAATACCATAATTTCTGGCAAACTGAAATCTTCAAATGTTTTTCATTTTAAAGATAGTATATTTACTTTAAATTGAAATTCATTAATTTAATCTTGATTTCAAAGAACAGAAATTCTTTATTATCCAATAAGTCTATACTTCATGATAGAAAAGAGAATATTCAGTGATCACATACATTTATATCATTATTTTAGCACTATTATTTCATGTCATATTAAATATACATTCCAAGAACAGATTTTAAATTTATGGACATTAATGCCGAAAACTCAGCCTCTGTGCACTGGTGCCAAACTGAATCTAAGTAACAGAGTGTTTGATGAAGTAGAAAAAAATAACTTTATTGTTATGCCAGGAAAAGGGGAACCAAGTAAACTTTTGCCCTTGAAGACTATGTGTCCCCACCTAGGGAGGACTCAGGACTAGGAGTTATATAGCTGTAGTTCAAGGGCAGTCCTGCTAATGAGATTAGGGTGTGCCCAGAGTTGCACCCTTTAATCTGGCCTCAGGTGATCTCTTGATGAGCTTCTCTGATCCCTTTAATCAGGCTTCAGTTGGTCTTCTCTGGAGTGAAGTATGTTATGTCTTTCATGGGGTGGGGGTAGTGGGGGCATGTTGTTCTATAAAAAGGCTTCCCTGGTGGCTCAGATGGTAAAAATCTGCCTGCAACGTGGGAGACCTGGGTTCCATTCCTGTATCAGAAAGATCCCCTGAAAAGAAACTGGCAACCCACTCCAGTATTCTTGCCTGGAGAAACCAGTGCACTGAGGAGCCTGGAGGGCTACAATCCATTGTTTTGTGGATTCCTTGAAATGGAACCAGGACCCTGCCCAAGATTGCCCTATTGTTTTTGGCTGCTCTTCTCTTGTCTCTGTATGGAATTCCAGTTGAGCTGTTTCAAATCCTGAAAGAGGATGCTGTGAAAGTGCTGCACTCAATATGCCAGCAAATTTGGAAAACTCAGCAGTGGCCACAGGACTGGAAAAGGTCAGTTTTTAGTCCAATACCAAAGAAAGGCAATGCCAAAGAATGCTCAGACTACTGCACAATTGCACTTATCTCACATGCTAGTAAAGTGATGCTCAAAATTCTCCAAGCCAGGCTTCAGCAGTACGTGAACCGTGAACTCCCTGATGTTCAAGCTGGTTTTAGAAAAAGGCAGAGGAACCAGAGATCAAATGGACAACGTCTGCTAGATCACGGGAAAAAAAGAGAGTTCCAGAAAAACGTCTATTTCTGCTTTATTGACTATGCCAAAGCCTTGGACTGTGTGGATCACAATAAACTGTGGAAAATTCTGAAAGAGATGGGAATACCAGACCACCTAACCTGCCTCTTGAGAAATCTGTATGCAGGTCAGGAAGCAACAGTTAGAACTGGACATGGAACAACAGACTGGTTCCAAATAGGAAAAGGAGTACGTCAAGGCTGTATATTGTTACCCTGCTTATTTAACTTCTATGCAGAGTACAACATGAGAAACACAGGACTGGAAGAAGCACAAGTTGGAATCAAGATTGCTGGGAGAAATATCAATAACCTCAGATATGCAGATGACACCACCCTTATGGCAGAAAGTGGAGAGAAACTAAAAAGCCTCTTGATGTAAGTGAAAGTGGAGAGTGAAAAAGTTGACTTAAAGCTCAACACTCAGAAAACGAAGATCATGGCATCCGGTCCCATCACTTCATGGGAAATAGATGGGGAACAGTGGAAACAATGTCAGACTTTATTTTGGGGGCTTCAAAATTCACTGCAGATGGTGACTGCAGCCATGAAATTATAAGACGCTTACTCCTTGGAAGAAAAGTTATGACCAACCTAGATAGTATATTCAAAAGCAGAGATGTTACTTTGCTGACTAAAGTCTGGCTAGTCAAGGCTATGGTTTTTCCTATGGTCATGTATGGATGTGAGAGTTGGACTGTGAAGAAGACTGAGTGCCAAAGAATTGATGCTTTTGAACTGTGGTGTTGGAGAAGACTCTTGAGAGTCCCTTGGACTGCAAACAGATCCAACCAGTCCATACTGAAGGAGATCAGCCCTGGGATTTCTTTGGAAGGAATGATGTTAATGCTGAAACTCCAGTACTTTGGCCACTTCATGCAAAGAGTTGACTCATTGGAAAACACTCTGATGCTGGGAGGGATTGGGGGCAGGAGGAGAAGGGGAAGACAGAAGATAAGATGGATGGATGGCATCACGGACTCAATGGACATGAGTCTGAGTGAACTCTGAGAGATGGTGATGGACAGGGAGGCCTGGCATGCTGCGATTCATGGGGGTCGCAAAGAGTCGGACACGACTCAGCGACTGAACTGAACTGAACTGATTAGCAACTCTTTGAATCTGCCCTTTGGAACTCAAGGAAGTAGTCCCTGGAGGGAACTGGAGACTACTTCCTACAAGAAACAGGGGACACACAGAAGAAACCAACATAATATTGTAAAGCAATTACCCTCCAATTAAAAATAATTTAAATTTTTTTTAAAGAAAGAAGTAGGGAACACTTCCAGACTCCACTGCCCATGAATACCACAGGGTCCTGCTCAGTTTCAAAACTAACAGATTAACTCAGATTTTGGTGGATAATGAAACTGCTTGTTCCACATTAACTATAGTATTAATTATTAGGCACTCAGTCGTACCCAACTCTTTGCAACTCCATGGACCACAGCCCACCAGGCTCCACTGTCCATGAGATTTTTCCAGGCAAAGATACTGGAGTGGGTTTCCTTCTCCAGGGCACCTTCCCAACCCAGGGTTCGAACTCTGGTCTCCTACACTGCAGGCAGATTCTTTATTGACTGAGCTACAAGGGAAGCCCCAGTGACTTGAGGCAATTTGGCTACTCTAAGGTTAAATGTGGGATTAGTCTACCCTCAATCCATTTTAGTCATGCCACTTTTTGGAATAGTGAATTTAGCAAGAGGATTGAATTTCCTTAATGTGGGAACCAGAATAAAGCAATATAGACTGATCCTTTACATCAGTCCTTTTAAGATAATATAATCTTAAAGACTTTAATTTTAGACATTCACTTCCAATTGGAAAATTATCAAAAAAAATATCTACAGAAAACAGGCAGTTTTAGAAAATCTGAATGTAATGAAGGTGAGATAATACAAGAAGAATTTATTGATGTACTAAGATGAGAATGGGTATATCTGAAGGAAAGTTACAGGGCTCAAAATATCCTAGAGTTAAAACTCCCCTCCAGGTCCTCCCCACCATTCTATGAAAAACAAAGAACTCTCTCACCTGAAGAAGAAAAAAAAAAATTTTAATGGACATTAGGTTAAGAGCTCACAGTTGGTGCAGCCTCTAGCGAATCTCCAAAATTCCTTGCCCCAGCCATTTAAGAGATAATGACTCCCAAAAACCTTGGCTGTGTATTGTCACCCTGCTTATTTAACTTCTATGCAGAGTACATCATAAGAAACACTGGGCTGAAAGAAACACAAGCTGGAATTAAGATTGCCGAAAGAAATATTAATAACCTCGGATGTGCAGATGACACCATCCTTATGGCAGAAAGTAAAGAGGAACTAAAAGCCTCTTGATGAAAGTGAAAGAGGAGAGTGAAAAAGTTGGCTTAAAGCTCAACATTCAGAAAATGAAGATCATGGCATCTGGCCCCATCACTTCGTGGCAAATAGATGGGGAAACAGTGGAAACAATGTCAGACTTTATTTTGGGGGCTCCAAAATCACTGCAGATGGTGATTGCAGCCATGAAATTAAAAGACGCTTGCTCCTTGGAAGGAAAGTTATGACCAACCTATATGACATATTCAAAAGCAGAGACATTACTTTGCCAACAAAGTTCTGTTTAATCCAACTATGGTTTTTCCTCTAGTCATGTATAGATGTGAGAGTTGGACTGTGAAGAAGGCTGAGTGCCGAATAATTGATGCTTTTGAACTGTGGTGTTGGAGAAGACTCTTGAGAGTTCCTTGGACTGCAGTGAAATCCAACCAGTCCATTCTAAAGGAGATCAGCCCTGAGTGTTCTTTGGAAAGACTGATGGCTAAAGCTGAAACTCCAGTTTGGGGCCACCTCATGCGAAGCGCTGACTCATTGGAAAGACTCTGATGCTGGGAGGGATTGGGGACATGAGGAGAAGGGGACGACAGAGGATGAGATGGCTGGATGGCATCATTCATTCGATGGACGTGTTTGAGTGAACCCCAGGGGTTGGTGATGGACAGGGGAGGCCTGGCGTGCTGCACTTCATGGGGTCACAAAGAGTTGGACATTACTGAGTGACTGAACTGAACTGAACAAAATAACTTTGGAGAAGAACAGGCCCCCTTAAGACAGTAGCTTTCCACATACATACCTATATATAGTTATTCTTTTCTTCGGTGAGGGCAGCAGCTCACTGATCTGACTGCTGCCCCTTCTCACCTCATTAAAGGTGATCTGTTCCTGTAAAGTGCATGTTTCATTCTTTTTTGAACCTCACCTTCTCTAACTCTGTACCCTACAATATCTTTCCTTTTCTCCTTTGCCTTTAGCTTCTCTCCTTTTCTCAGCTATTTGTAAAGCCTCCTCAGACAACCATTATGCATTTTTGCATTTCTTTTTCTTGAGGATGGTCTTGATCACAACCTCCATCCATAGTTCTTCAGGCCCTCTGTCTATCAGATAATCTTGAATCTATTTGTCACTTCCACTGTATAAGGAATTTGATTTAGGTCATACCTGAATGGTCAGTGTTTTTCCTTAATTTCTTCAATTTAAGTCTGAATTTGGCAATAAAGAGCTCATGATATGAGCCACAGTTAGCTCCCAGTCTTGTTTGTGCTGACTGTATAGAGCGCTTCTCCATCTTTGACTGCAAAGAATATAATTAAATTGATTTCGATATTGACCATCTGGTGATGTCCATGTGTAGAGTCTTCTCTTGTGTTGTTGGAAGATGGTGTTTGCTATGACCGGTGCATTCTCTTAGCAAAACCCTCTTAGCCTTTGGCCTGCTTCATTTTATATTCCAAGGCCAAATTTGCCTGTTACTCCAGGTTACTCTTGACTTCCTATTTTTGCATTCCAGTCCCCTTTAATGAAAAGGACATCTTTTGGGGGGTGTTAGTTCTAGAAGGTCTTGTAGGTCTTCATAGAACCATTCAACTTCAGCTTCTTCATCATTACTAGTCAGGGCATAGACTTAAATTACTGTGATATTGAATGGCTTGCCTTGGAAATGAACAGAGATTATTCTATCATTTTTGAGATTGCATCCAAGTACTGAATTTCTGGCTCTTTTATTGACTATGATGGCTACCCCATTTCTTCTAAGGGATTCTTGCCCACCGTAGTAAATAAAATAGTCATCTGAGTTAAATTCACCCATTCCAGTCCATTTTAGTTCACTAATTCCTAAAATGTCAGTGTTCACTCTTGCCATCTCCTGTTTGACCACTTCCAATTTGCCTTGATTCATGGACCTGACATTCCAGGTTCCTATGCAATATTGCTCTTTATAACATCAGACTTTACTTGCATCACCAGTCACATCTACAACTGGGTGTTGTTTTTACTTTGGCTCTATCTCTTCATTGTTTCTGGAGTTATTTCTCCACTGATCTCCAGTAGCATATCGGCCACCTACCAACCTGGGGAGTTCATCTTTCAGCGTCCTATCTTTTTGCCTTTTCATACTATTTATGAGGTTCTCAAGGCAAGAATACTGAAATGGTTTGCCATTCCCTTCTCCAGTGGACCACATTTTGTCAAAACTCTCCACTATGACCCGTCCGTCTTGGGTGGCCCTACATAGCATGGCTCATAGTTTCATTGAGTTAGACAAGACTGTGGTCAGTTTGGTTAGTTTTCTGTGATTGGTCTTTTCATTTTGTCTGCCCTGTCATGTATAAGGATAAGAGTCTTATTTTCCTGATGGGATAGACCAACTGAGGGGGAAATTGGGTCTTGTTCTGATGTGTTGGGCCATGGTCAGTAAATCTTTAATCCAATTTCCCATTGATGGGCAGGGCTGTGTTCCCTCCCTGTTGTTTGACCTGAGGCCAAACTATGTTGGAGGTAATGAAGATAATGGCAACCTCCTTCAAAGGTCCCATGCATGCACTGCTGCACTCGGTGCCACCACAGACCCATGCCTCTACCAGAGACCCCTGGACACTCGGGGGCAAGTCTGGGTCACTCTTTTTGTGGGGTCACTGCTCCTTTCTCTTGGGTCCTGATGCACACAAGTTTTGTGTGTGTGTGCCCTCTAAGAGTCTGTTTCCACAGTCCTGTGTAAGTTCTGGCAGCTCTATGGTGGGGATAATGGCGACCTCCTCCAAGAGGGCTTATTCTATACCCAGGTCTGCTGCACCCAGAGCCCCCTGTCCCTGTGGCAGGCCACTGCTGACCCATACCTCCGCAGTAGATACTTAGACACAATTTTAGCTCAGTCTTGTAGGGGTCTCTGAGTCATGGTGTGCACAAGGTTTGTTTGAGCCCTCTGAACATCTTTGGTGTGTATAGGGTTTGATTCTAAATGTGATTTCGCCCCTCCTACCATCTTTCTGGGGCTTCTCCTTTGCCCATGGATATGGGGGTATCTTTTTGGCAGGATCAACATTCTTCTGTCAACGGTTTTTCAGCAGCAAGTTGTAATTTTTGAATTCTTGCAGGAGAGTTCAGTTCAGTTCAGTTGCTCAGTCATGTCCAACTCTTCTTGACCCCATGAATCGCAGCATGCCAGGCCTCCCTGTCCATCACCAACTCTTGGAGTTCACTCAGACTCACATCCATCGAATCAGTGATGCCATCCAGCCATCTCATCCTCTGTCATCCACTTCTCCTCCTGCTCCCAATCCCTTCCAGCATCAGAGTTTTTCCAGTGAGTCAACTCTTGCCATGAGGTGGCCAAAGTACTGGAGTTTCAGCTTCAGCATCATTTCCTCCAAAGAAATCCCATGATTGATCTCCTTCAGAATGGACTGGTTGGATCTCCTTGCAGTCCAAGGGACTCTCAGGAGTCTTCTCCAACACCACAGTTCAAAAGCATCAATTCTTTGGCACTCAGCCTTCTTCACAGTCCAACTTTCACATCCAGAAATCCTTCTACTCAGCCAGTTGACATAAAAATTTCTATCTGGTCAAAGCTATGGTTTTTCCAGTAGTCATGTATGGATGTGAGAGTTGGACTATAAAGAATGGACTTTAGATGGACTTTCTCTTTGAAATCACTATGGAGTCTTCTAATGTTTATGAACTAAAAGACTCATGACTTCAAAACAAGGAGTAAGGAGTAGATAAAGCACAAGTTTAAAGTTAGTAAATGTACTGAAACAGTCATGAAAATATGGCTCTGTAAAGAGTATAAATTTGCCACTTGAGGATCTCTTTAGAATAAAAAGAACATAAAGGAAGTTTTTTTTTTTTTTTCAAAAAGTGGTGGAATAGGAGATGAGGGGAAGGTACCCTTGGTATGACTATGCTTATTTTTCTCTAGTGACAATTAATGTGATTGGCACATATAGCTATTTTTCGTTTACCTGCATTTTTCTGTGTAAATTTGCCCCACCATATTGAAGTACTATAATTACAAACAAAAATAATATACAAATAAAGTAACAAGTGATATAAATCTATTGGCAATAGTATTTTGTTGAATTGTTTTTAACACTTTGTTTTACTCAGAGTTTTCAAATGGTTGGCATTATTCAATTATTATCCTAAAATATCTGTCTACAGAAATTTAGTTTCACAATTAAAACTACATGTTAAGAATCAAAATTAGGAATAGGTGACATTATACAAGAGTGATTGACCTTATGAACATTCTTGAGAAGTAGATCATTCTATGTATCCATGTAGTAAATCAATAAATTTTCAGCAAGATTGTTATCTGATCATATTGAGAGCAAAAATTGTTGAGTAGAGAACCACAAAATTCTAAACTTCCAATTGTGTGTAAATAGAAAATAGATGAAGCTTGCAATGGGATAATTTTTAAAAAAAAAAGCTTAGTAAAAGGAAGAACAGAGGTAAACCACAGGTATAGTGCAGCACACTAAGGCTTATAACAGCAGGTGTTAACAGCTATGTTGTAAAGACATTCTGGCACAAAATACAACCTTAAGGAAACAATGGACTGAGCCCAGAGTGACCATGGAGGGAGCTGATACAAAGATTATATTCCTTGACCTAACTTTCCTGCCCTCTTCTAATCTCCTGATAATGTTGCCCTTTGGGTAAAGTCAACTAGAAGCCTTTCAGACCACAGTGCGAGATACAGAAGGATGGAGGGTGCAACTGAAGAAGTAGATCAAAAGTATTCAACACATTTTCTAATCTTTTATACTTCAGCCTTTGTATGTGTGTAACCTTCAAAAGTTACTTAACCTTTCTATGTCTGATAATTCTTGTCTTTTAAATACCATCCCTTACTTTTCTAAACTATCATGATTCTCTGAATATAACTTCAGAATCAGTTGTTTTAATTTGCAAGGCTTTATACTAAACATTTATTTTAAAAATCTCATTACAACTTAAATGTTTGTTTAAATATCAATAACCTCAGATATGCAGATGACACCACCTTTATGGCAGAAAGCTAAAAGCCTCTTGATGAAAGTGAAAGAGGAGTGTGAAAAAAAGTTGGCTTAAAGCTCAACATTCAGAAAATGAAGATCATGGCTACCAGTCCCATTATGCATTGGGAAATAGATGGGGAAACAGTGGAAACAGTGTCAGACTTTTTTTTTTTTTTGGGGGCTCCAAAATCACTGCAGATGGTGACTGCAGCCATGAAATTAAAAGATGCTTACTCCTTGAAAGAAAAGTTATGACCAACCTATATGGCATATTCAAAAGCAGAGACATCACTTTGCCCACGAAGGTCCATCTAGTCAAGGCTATGTTTTTTCCTGTGGTCATGTATGGATGTGCACGTTGGACTGTGAAGAAGGCTGAGTGCCGAAGAATTGATGCTTTTGAACTGTGGTGTTGGAGAAGACTCTTGAGAGTCCCTTGGACTGCAAGGAGATCCAACCAGTCCATTCTGAAGGAGATCAACCCTGGGATTTCTTTGGAAGGAATGATGCTAGAGCTGAAACTCCAGTTCTTTGGCCACCTCATGTGAAGAGTTGACTCATTGGAAAGGACTCTGATGCTGGGAGGGATTGGGGGCAGGAAGGAGAAGGGGACGACCGAGGATGAGATGGCTGGATGGTATCACTGACTCGATGGACATGAGTTTGAGTGAACTCCAAGAGTTGGTGATGGACAGGGAGGCCTGGCGTGCTATGATTCATGAGGTCGCAAAGAGTCGAACGTGACTGAGCTACTGAACTGAACTGAACCCTGTTACTTACTCTTGGCAATTAACCTAATTCTTAAGCACAAAGGCTTTCCAGTAAGAAATTTCACTATTTAATGTTGTTCCTTCCTATAAGGGAATTATTTTGAACCTTAAATCATTTCTCTTTTATAGAAACTTTTACCGCCTTTAAATATTTGTTTCAGTTCAGTCGCTCAATCGTGTCCAACGACCCCATGAATCGCAGCACGCCAGGCGTCCCTGTCCATCACTAACTCCTGGAGTTCACTCAGACTTGTGTCCATCGAGTCAGTGATGCCATCCAGCCATCTCATCCTCAGTCATCCTCTTCTCCTTCCTGCCCCCAATCCCTCCCAGCATCAGAGTCTTTTCCAATGAGTCAACTCTTTGCATGAGGTGGCCAAAGTACTGAAGTTTCAGCTTTAGCATCATTCCTTCAAAAGAAATCCCAGGATTGATCTCCTTCAGAATGGACTGGTTGGATCTCCTTGCAGTCCAAGGGACTCTCAAGAGTCTTCTCCAACACCACAGTTCAAAAGCATCAATTCTTCGGCGCTCAGCTTTCTTCACAGTCCAACGTCACATCCATACATGACCACTGGAAAAACCATAGCCTTGACTAGACGGACCTTAGTGGGCAAAGTGATGTCTCTGCTTTTGAATATGCCATATAGGTTGGTCATAACTTTTCTTCCAAGGAGTAAGCATCTTTTAATTTCATGGCTGCAGTCACCATCTGCAGTGATTTTGGAGCCCCCAAAAATAAAGTCTGACAGTCTTTCCACTGTTTTAGGTTTACTTTAAGATAATCTATTCCCTTATCATTTTAGAGCCCAGAATTTCAGCATAATTGTAATTTATCCCTAGATACTTTTACTTAGCATGAAAAATTATTTCCAAAGAATGTGAATAGGTGACTAATATTTGTTGAGCTGTTTGGGTCAAGCAAATTTTATTATGCATATTATACCTATTGTTTCATTTAAACTTATAAAATCTTCATTTTACATATGTATTAAAGGCTGATTTGGGATTCCCAGGTGGCGCTAATGGTAAAGAACCTGCCTGCCAATGCAGGAGACATAAGAGACATGGGTTCTTTCCCTGGGTCAGGAGGATCCTTGCTGGAGTCCAGCTCCAGCAGCCAGGAAATCAGCCTGAAGGGGTGAGTGGTGTCGGTGGACGATGATGTAGTCTCTGACTCATAGTATGGAACTACATGTTTACTTCAAGCTTCAGGTTCTCTTTTATACTTTGACAAAAGCATTAGGTCAGAGGTTTTTAGTTTCCCCACCCAGATTTACTGTACTTAACTTGTGATTACATTGTAACTCATGCTACATTCCTCAGTTTATTTATCTTTCTAAATCCTGTTTGCCCCTAGCTATTTAAGATCACTGTCTCCTAAAAAGTCTTCTAGCTACTCTTAATTATTCCTAAACCCTAAACTCAGCAATCTTCTTTTGCCATAAATATTTCCCTCACAAACAGGTCTCAGATAACAATCCTTCCCATGGCCTCAAGCTGCAGCCTAGTACTCATCCTGGGATATTCTTTGTAAAGATCCTTGAACAAATGTCAATGGTTAATGTATAGATTATTTTCTGGGCACAACTGTAGAAGGCTTTGTGCTTTCTCATGCTTCTCTCAAGCACCTTAACATTCTTTCCAGCCAACTCAACTGAAGAAAGAACAAGTCAGAATCGCAAGGTCGAACTCCTTCATTCTGGGGCCAAGCCTATGAGATGAGGAGAGGGGGTTGGGACAGTGCCTCCATTTTGTCAGTAATGCCTAAAGCAGTTCCTGACAGATCCTCTGGAGTGGGAGTGGGAGGGCATGGAATCTCCAGTATTCTTGCCTGAGGAACCCCACGGACAGAAGAGTCTGGCAGGAGATAGCCCATAGCATTGCAGAGTCAAATATGACTAAAGCAACTTAGCCTGCACAAATACTGATTTAACAGAAAAGGAAACTGAGGAATAAAGATATTAAATCCTTGGGCACATAGGTAATAAGTAATCATCCAGGATTTGAGTATATATCCATCTCATCCCAGAGCTGAAACACTTTCTGAAATATACAACATAGTATTTATACTTTTTCCCAACTTTCTTTAATAATTTTTACTATACAAGATGTGTCTATGGTTTGAGAAAATCTCATGAGCATCTGTGTTATGTTTAGATGTAAAGTTCAAAGCAGAACATCTGTAAGTACAGAATTATAATGAGGTCCTTGTTTAGTAAGCAGTCTGTGCCTATAACAATGTATTTTTGAGATCTAAAGAGTTTGGTCAATACTCAAAACAAAGTACACAAAAGGTAGTGTTTACATTTTTTAATTTGCATTGTTGATGTAGTTCAGCTTTAAGATTTAAGCTCGTTGATCTAAGGAAAACAAATGAGGCCAGTACAAAAATCTTAGGGGATGTGTTTTCCTGTGCAAAAGAAAGTACAGTGATTATGGAGGTGGAGGGTAGAAGTTTAGAGAGATTACATTTGAGAACAGCTAGAAAAGATGAGAAAACAAAAACAAAAATCTGACCCACATCAGAGAACTAGCAAGGTAGCCAGAAGGTGGAGAAAGGGAAATAAATTGAAACAAGCCTGACATTTAATCCCATCTTTAAAAAAATTCTTTGCTAATTCATATCATACAGAGCTGAGAGACCAAGAAGTTGAAGAGAAAAATGTACTTGATAGATGAGAAACTCCACAGATTTTCAGACATCTGATAAGTTGATGAAACAAATACTGCACAACAGAGGCTATCAAAGAGAAGAGGTCCTGGAGAGTACATTTGGGAACCTGAAAGCATCACAACCTGACAGCAAGGGTGACCTGGAAACACACCAGCTTTCACAAAGGACTGCAAAAACCTTAAAACTAGCTCAGTCTCCAACTGGATGAAGGTCTATTCCAGGAAGATGTAGACTCCTAGGCACTTCAACCTCTCCAAAACAAGGTAGCTTATGTATTGCAAAGGGAATCTTTTGAGGATGATCTCAACTACAAGCCAGAAACTGGGAGATTCAAAGGTATTTGAGAGAATATATGTACCATAGAGGAGGGATTTAAGTTGCTCTGCTCTTATGAATCTTCAATGGATGATGTAGTTTCAGTATCCTGAATTCTCTGAGAAAGATTATAGCTATACACTGTCAGCAACAAAGAAGATGGAAAGTAGAAGATGGTTATATAGCACTGGTAAAATGAATACGAGAGGATTTGTGCAAGATATCAATGGTATCCACCAGTTATACTTAGACAGAAAGCTAATCTCTAAGATTCCATCTCAAGAAGTCAGAAAAGTAAATTAAATATAAATACTGTAGACAGACAAAAATAGTAAATATAAAAATACAAATTAATGACTAGAAAGCAAATATGAAACAGAGAAAACCAACTAGGCCAAATATGGCTTCTTAGAAAATGCTAGTGAAATTAAAACCTGGAAATATCAAGAAATTTGAGGAAATAAAAATTACCAGTATCAGGAATTTTAGAAGAGGTGAATATCATTTTAGATATTATAGGTAATAAAAACATAAGAAAATAATGAAAACAGAACTATACCATACAAATAAAAATTTTAAAAAGTATAAAAATTCTTGTAGCTCAGCTGGTAAAGAATTCATCTGCAATGCAGGAGACCCTGGTTAGATTCCTGGGTTGGGAAGCTCCCCTGGAGAAGGGATAGGCTACCCACTTCAGTATTCTTGGGCTTCCCTGGTAGCTCAGATGGTAAAGAATCCACCTAGAATGTGGGAGACTTTGGTTCGACCCCTGGGTTGGGAATATCCCTCGGAGGAGGGTATAGTCACCCACTCCAGTATTCTTGCTTGGAGAATCCCCATGGACAGAGGAGCCTAGTGGGCTACAGTCCATGGGGTTGCAGAGTCAGACATGACTGAGCGACTAAGCACAGCACAGGCGAAAAATAAAGAAACCCCAAATGGAAACAATATGAAACAAATAATCTGAAGTAAAGTAATCAGATCTAGATTTTAAAACCTTCCCAAAGAAATTACCGGCTCAGATGGTTTTATTGGTGAATTTGACAATATATGTAAGAAAGATACTGTACTATTCTGAAAACTCTTTCTGAGAATAAAAATTTGTTTTCCAAAGCCAGCAAAATCCTGATCTCAAAACCTGACAAGGACATTAGAGGAAAGGAAAATTACAAGTTATTCTCTCTTATTTACTTTGCTATAAGATTATTTAAATATAATATCAGCAATCAAAACCAATAAAATATGGGGAAAATAACTATCAAGATCAAGTTGGATATATTCCATTAGTGTAAAATTGTTTTAATATTCAATAGTCAATGTAATTCACCACACTAACAGAATAAGAAAGTAAGAATTATATTGTCATTGCTATTGCAGCATTCTATTGCTGCAATAGAAGCAGCAGAAGCACTTGAAAAGTTAAAACATTCAAGATAAAACCAGGAGTAGAAAAAAGTATCTTAAACTGAGAGAAGAACATCACAAAATTCTACAACAAAAGTCATGCTCTATAGTAAACTCTCTGGAGCTTTCCCTTTTTTTTTTTTTTTTTTTGCTAAGTTGCTTTAGTCATGTCTGACTCTGTGCAATTCCACAGATGGAAGCCCACCAGGCTCCCCCGTCACTGGGATTTTCCAGGCAAGAACACTGGAGTGGGTTGCCATTTCCTTCTCCAATGCATGAAAGTGAAAAGTGAAAGTGAAGTTACTCAGTCATGTCCGACTCTTAGTGATCCCATGGACTCCTCTGTCCATGGGGTTTTGCAGGCAAGAGTACTGGAGTTGGGTGCCATTGCCTTCTCCGAGCTTTCCCTTAGAGGATAGGAATAAAGCAATAACATCTGCTCTTTGGTCTCTTACGTCAATAATGAACTGAATCCAGTATTGCATTCTTGCTTAGCAGTAAAATGAGGCAGGAAGGGGAATAAAAATAAAAGGGTTAGAATTCTGCTTCCAGAAAAATGTATGAAAAAACAGTTTTCAGACAATGATGATTGGGCAATGGAAGATACTGATCACTAGAAAGCAGGAAACAACAGGGTGAATTCTATAATTACCTTAGTTTGTGACCTTGAAAACCAAAGCTATGGTTTTTCCAGTAGTCATGTATGGTGGTGAGAGCTGGACCATAACAAAGTTGAGTGCTGAAGAATTGATGCTTTTGAACTGTGGTGTTGGAGAAGACTCTTGAGAGTCCCTTGGACTGCAAGGAGATCCAGCCAGCCCATTCTAAAGGAGATCAGTCCTGGGTGTTCATTAGAAAGACTGATGTTGAAGCTGAAACTCCAATACTTTGGCCACCTGATGCAAAGAGTTGACTCGTTGGAAAAGACCCTGATGCTGGGACAGATTGAAGGCAGGAGGAGAAGGAGATGACAGAGGATGATGGTTGGATGGCATCACTGACTTGATGGACATGAGTCTGAGCAAGCTCCAGAGGTTGGTGATGGACAGGAAAGTATGGCAAGCTGCAGTCCATGGAGTCACAAAGAGTCAGACATGACTGAGCGACTGGACTGAGCTGTGACCTTGAAAATGTAGGGAGGAGAAACCAAGGTAGATCTCAGTGGTCTCCTTGAGTTGAGGGGACAGAACTAGGAGTCCAGGGAGATAGGGAGACCAGGGTGGTAGTGTTTGCAAGGCAAAAATATGGAGAGCTGCATAGAGAACCCTAGAAATATGTGCTGGGCTCTATAAATATTCAGCTGATACCAACAGCACATATACATAGAAACTACTTGGGCCTGCAAAAGTCCAAGTCCTTGAAGTTCACACAGGTCTGGGAACAGATTCTGTTCCTTTTAGTAGGACACAGGATCAAGTCATCAGAATGATTTCATCTCTGAAATGGGGAAAAAACCTAGCATAAAAGCTCTTCTGGTCCAGCCTAACAAAACTCAACATTTAGCTTCAAACTATCACCAGAAAAATTATCTGTTGCAGAACAAAGTCAAAGTAAATGTGTATGCATGCTAAGTCACTTCAGTAGTGTCCAGCTCTGCAACCCTGTAGACTGTAGGGTCCTCTGCTCATGGGATTCTTCAGGCAAGAATGCTGGAGGGGATTGCCATGCCTCCTGGGAAGCCTGGGAAGCCCTCCAAGGAAATGTATAGAAATTCAAAAATTTCCAACATTCAATGCCTGTCAACCAAGCAAAATTTGCCAAGATAGAAGCTAGAAAATATAAATCATAATGTGAAAAATCCATCAATAGAAACAGATACAAAGGAGAAATTTATGATAAATAATAGACATGGACATTAAGACAATTTTTATAAATATATTCCATTTATTTAGATGATAGGGAAAGATTGGGCATGATTGGGAAATGTGACTATATAAAAAATTAACCAAATCAAACATCTAGAAGTGGAAAATAAAATTTCTGAGATGAGAAATGCACAGAATAACATTAACCGCAGATAAGACATTGTAGAAAAAATTTATAAGAGTAACAGAAACTGAAAATAATGATACAGGAGAGGAAAGAATTAAAAACTTGAAGAAGCTTTACTATCTGTGAGATATTCGAGTATCCTTAATGTTAGTAGAGATCCCAGATGAGAGTGGAGGGAGGTGATAGAGAAAATGTTAAGAAATTTTGACAGTTTACCACATTGATGGAAACTACAAACTCATATTTCTAAGAATCATCTTAAGAAAAAGAAAACTACACTCTAGCTTATCATGATCCAGTTGCTTAAAATAAATAATAAAATCTCAGAAGTCCAAGAGAAAAAAAAACCAAACATACTACATTTAGAGTGACAAAAATAAAAATGACAATGTAATTCTTATTGGAAACAATTCAAACCTAAGGGAGTGAATGTCACTGAAATGCTAGGGGTAAAAAAATAGCAAAAAAGCCCACAAGCAATCTTGAATTCTATATCCTTATCATATATAAGGGAAAATATCTTTTTAAATGTTGCTAAAATAGGACTTCTAGAGACAGAAAAGCTGAGAGAATTAGTTCAGTGCCAGCAGACTGCCACTATAGCAAATTTTAATGAAATCTCTTTAGGCAGAAGAAAAGTGATGTCATATAAAGATCGGTATTTATACAAATGAATGAAGAGCATGAAATATGTAAATATGTTAAGTAAATAGAAAAGACCTTTTTCTTGATTTTAATATCTTTTTTAAAGATAATGAACTATTTAAAGCAAAACCAACACCAATGTGTTATAAAATTTACAACCTACAAGGAAATAAGACATATAACAATAGCACAAGGGCTGGAAGAGGAGAAATACAGTATACTCTTGTAAGGTTTACTCTGCAGGCAACATGGATATATTATTACCTGAAAGCATACTATGGTAAATTAAAGATGCATGTTGTTAATCTTAAATCATTTGTCAAAAATAACAGAATAACAGCTAATAATGAAAAAGGGCTATAATGGAGTCATAGAATTACTCAGTCTAAAAATAATCAGAATAGAAGAAAAAGCAAGCAAGTAATAAATACATAGAATAAACAGAAAATTAAGTGCAACATCATAAATTTAAATCCAGCCATATTAACAGTCACATTAAATGTAAATGGTCTAAACACAAAAATTAAATGGCAAAAAAATACCAGACTGGATAAATTATTTTTAAAAAAAGACTCAAATATACACTGTCTACAAGAAAGACACTTTAAATGTACATGCATACATTCAGGCTTCAGTGGTTGTTATAATACTACATGAAGTAGATTACCTAGTCAATAAGATTTTCAGAGTTTCAAAATATATAAAGCAAACTGAAAAGAACTGAAAGGAGAAACAGACAAATTTACAAATATTTAAAGAAGAGTATAAATCATAGCATCATATAGAATAATGTACTGCTTTGTTAATTAACGATCTACTTGCAACAGATGGAAACATTTCATAAACACAAAAGTGAGAGAAACAAACCATATGTGAAACAGTGTGTATAATTACTTTTTATTAAGGTTAAAATATAGATGTTAGAAGTCAGATCATCTTTGGGAAAGGGAAATAGTGATTTGAGGGAGAAACATGATAGGGTTTCTTGGGTTTTAGTGATATGTTGCAATTGCCTTGCATCCACTCGCAGGAACTGATTGTTAAATTTTTGAATTTTGCAAGCTGGTTAGCATCAAGTTGGTAGCTTCAAACAGGCCGTGTTGGAAGTAGTCACATTAGGGAAGTTATGTTTTTTCAATGTGTTTTTGTTTTTTGTTTTGTTTTATTTTGAGGTGGAGGGACTGGTTGTTATATATTTATTAGCATAATCTTGTTCCAGTATGTGTTCCCTTTATAAAATCCAGTTATGCACATGTGAGTTGTGAACTGTATGTTCTCCTTCAAGAGATAATTCATATTTCACGTGAGAAAAAATGGAAGTCTTTATAATTTAAAACAAATATCTTTAGATTAATCCCAATTAAGAGGAAGTGGATTGGTAGAGTTAGGTAGACAGCTGAGGGAAACAGAGGGGCCAAAGCACTGATACAATCATCGATTTATCCTCTTTCAACCACTTAAGTCAAGGGTCATGGCCTTCTATTTTTAAAGGTCAGACAGGTAATATAAAAGAATGAAGATAGAGTTTGAGTATTTATTCACATAGGAATATTCTGCACCTCCACAGATAAATGTCTCCTTCTATTTTCCTTGAAAATCACTTACCTCTTCTTGATATGTTTGTGGAAGGAGTCTTTTGGGCCTAGAAGAGAAAACAACAGTTTCAAAGGCCGTTGCTGAATCATCTAACTTCCAAGAAAACAAAACAGAACTTTAGGGTCCCACCCTGATGCTCCAGGACAGTTGCATCTATCTGGGACTTATCATCCCCTGTCCAGAATCCCAAAACCCCCTACACCTGCCCAGAAGACTTCCCACCCCGTGCCCAACTACAAATGCTATCTCAACTAAAGTATACCCAAAACATCCCCCCCCCCCTGCCGCCGCCGCCGATTAACATTTCCCTTATCACTTACACAAGTTCAATTCACTTCAGTCGCTCAGTCCTGTCCAACTCTTTGAGACCCCATAAACTGCAGCACCCCAGGCCTTCCTGTCCATCACCAACTCAGGAGTTCACTCAGACTCATGTCCATCGAGTCGGTGATGCCATCCAGCCATCTCATCCTTGGTCGTCCCCTTCTCCTCCTGCCCTCAATCCCTCCCAGCATCAGAATCTTTTCGAATGAGTCAATTCTTCGCATGAGGTGGCCAATGAACTGCAGTTTCAGCTTTAGCATCATTCCTTCCAAAGAAATTCAAAACTGATTTCCTTCAGAATGTACTGGTTGGATCTCCTTGCAGTCCAAGGGACTCTCATGAGTCTTCTCCAACACCACAGTTCAAAAGCACCAATTCTTCAGCGCTCAGCTTTCTTCACAGTCCAACTCTCACATCCATACATGCCCACTGGAAAAACCATAGCCTTGACTAGATGGACCTTTGTTGGCAAAGTAATGTCTCTGCTTTTCAATATGCTATCTAGGTTGGTCATATCTTTTCTTCCAAGAAGTAAGTGTCTTTTAGTATCATGGCTGCAGTCACCATCTGTAGTAATTTTGGAGCCCAAAAAATAAAGTCTGACACTGTTTCCACTGTTTCCCCATCTATTTCCCATGAAATGATGGGACCAGATGCCATGATCTTCGTTTTCTGAATGGTGAGCTTTAAGCCAACATTTTCACTCTGCTCTTTCACTTTCATCAAGAGGCTTTTGAGTTCCTCTTCACTTTCTGCCATAAGGGTGGTGTCATCTGCATATCTGAGGTTATTGATATTTCTCCCAGCAATCTTGATTCCCACTTGTGCTTCTTCCAGTCCTGCGTTTCTCATGTTGTACTCTGTGTAAAAGTTAAATAAGCAGGGTGACAATATACAGCCTTGATGTACTCCTTTTCCTATTTGGAACCAGTCTGCTGTACTGTGTCCAGTTCTACCTGTTGCCTCCTGACCTGCACAATAGGTTTCTCAAAAGGCAGGTATTTCCATTTCTTGAAGAATTTTCCACAGTTTATTGTGATCCACACAGTCAAAGACTTTTGGCAGAAATAGATGATTTTCTGGAACTCTCTTGCTTTTTCGATGATCCAGCAGATGTTGGCAATTTGATTTCTGGTTCCTCTGCCTTTTCTAAAACCAGCTTGAACATCTAGAAATTCATGGTTCACATATTGCTGAAGCCTGGCTTGGAGAAGTTTGAGCATTGCTTTACTAGCGTGCGAGATGAGTGCAAATATGTGGTAGTCTGAGCATGCTTTAGCATTGCCTTTCTTTGGGATTGGGATGAACACTGACCTTTCCCAGTCCTGTGGCCACTGCTGAGTTTTCCAAATTTGCTGGCATACAGAGTGCAGCACTTTCACAGCATCATCTTTCAGGATTTGAAATAGCTCAACTGGAATTCATCATCTCCACTAGCTTTGTTCATACTGATGCTTTCTAAGGCCCACTTGACTCCACATTCCAGAATGTCTGGCTCTAGGTGAGTGATCACACCATCGTGATTATCTTGGTTGTGAAGATCTTTTGTACAGTTCTGTGTATTCTTTCCACCTCTTAATATCTTCTGCTTCTGTTAGGTCCATACCATTTTCCTGTCCTTTATCAAGCCCATCTTTGCATGAAATGTCCTCTTGGTATCTCTAATTTTCTTGGAGTTATTTCTAGTCTTTCCCATTGTGTTCTTTTCCTCTGTTTCTTTGCATTGATCATGGAGGAAGGCTTTCTTATCTTTTCTTGCTATTCTTTGGAACTCTGCATTCAGATGCTTATATCTTTCCTTTTCTCCTTTGCTTTTCGCCTCTCTTCTTTTCATAGCTATTTGTAAGGCCTCCCCAGACAGCCATTTTGCTGTTTTGCATTTCTTTTCCATGGGGATGGTCTTGATTCCTGTCTCCTATACAATGTCATGAACCTCCATCCATAGTTCATCAGGCACTCTATCTATCAGATCTCGGCCCTTAAATCTATTTCTCACTTTACTGTATAATCATAAGGGATTTGATATAAGTCATACTTGAATGGTCTAGTTGTTTTCCCTACTTTCTTCAATTTAAGTCTGGATTTGGCAATAAGGAGTTCATGGTCTGAGCCACAGTCAGCTCCTGGTCTTTTTGTTGTTGTTGACTGTATAGAGCTTCTCCATCTTTGGCTGCAAAGAATATAATCAATCTGATTTTGGTGTTGACCATCTGGTGATGTCCATATGTAGAGTCTTCTCTTGTGTTGTTTGAAGAGGTTGTTTGCTATGACCAGTGCATTTTCTTGGCAAAACTCTATTAGTCTTTGCCCTGCTTCATTCCGTATTCCAAGACCAGATTTGCCCGTTACTCCAGGTGTTTCTTGACTTCCTGCTTTGGCATTCCAGTCCCCGATAATGAAAAGGACATCTTTTTTGGGTGTTAGTTTTAAAAGGTCTTGTAGGTCTTCATATAACTGTTCAGTTCAGCTTCTTCAGCATTACTGGTTGGGGTATAGACTGGATTACTATGATATTGAATGGTTTGCCTTGGAAACAAACAGAGATCATTCTGTCATTTTGGAGATTGCATCCAAGTACTGCATTTCTTCTAAGGGATTCCTGCCTGCAGTAGTAGATATAATGGTCATCTGAGTTAAATTCACCCATTCCAGTCCATTTTAGTTTGCTGATTCCTAGAATGTTGACGTTCACTCTTGCCATCTCCTGTTTGACCACTTCCAATTTGACTTGATTCATGTACCTGACATTCCAGGTTCCTATGCAATATTACTCTTTACAGCATCAGACCTTGCTTCTAACACCAGTCACATCCATAACTGGGTATTGTTTTTACTTTGACTCCATCCCTTCGTTCTTTCTAGAGTTATTTCTCCACTGATCTCCAGTAGTATATTGGGGAGTTCCTCTTTCAGTATCCTATCATTTTGCCTACTGACCTGGGGAGTTCCTCTTTCAGTATCCTATCATTTTACCTTTTCATACTGTTCATGGGGTTCTTAAGGCAAGAATACTGAAGTGGCTTGCCATTCCCTTCTCCAGTGGACCACATTCTGTCAGACCCCTCCACATGACCCGCCCATCTTGGGTTGCCCTGCAGGCATGGCTTGGTTTCACTGAGTTAGACAAGGCTGTGGTCCTAGTGTGATTAGATTGACTAGTTTTCTGTGATTATGGTTTCACTGTGTCTGCCCTCTGATGCCCTCTTGCAACACCTACCATCCTACTTGGATTTCTCTTACCTTGGACTTGGGGTATCTCTTCATGGCTGCTCCATCAAAGCACATCCACTGCTCCTTACCGTAGACGAGGGGTATCTCCTCACCACCGCCCCTCATAACCTTGAATGTGGAATAGCTCCTCTAGGCCCTCCAGAGCCTGCGCAGCCACTGCTCCTTGGAGGTTTGGTAGCTCCTCCTGGTGCTGCCCTCCCAGGCCTTGGACAGGGAATAGCTCCTCCCAGCACCCCCCCACCCCCGACCTCGGACTTGGAGTAGCTCCTCTCAGCTATACCTCCCAGTATATACGGAGCCTCCCTGATCCCTCTCTGATCTCAGCCTGGTCGTTAGGCTGACTGTCGTCCCTCCTTGCCTAAATAAAGGTAACCTACTTCTGTTGAGGTCATCTTTCCTCTTTCTGCCTCAGCCCAAACTATACCTTACATTTGTAACCTGATTACTACGATATTGAACCCTTATATAACACTTAGGAGGTTTGAATATATATAGCCTTTTTGTCTTTTAGCTTTGTGATCTTGGATGAATTATATAACTATAGCTTCTAGTTCTGTCATTGGCAAAGTGATGAAAATAATCATACCCCATCACTTAATTCATTCAAAGAAATAGGGCTATGTGCCAGATATGATTCTTAGAGAATGAGATATAACAAAAGTAATATGCATTGGGTTGGTTCAAAGGTTTGTTCATATTTTTCTGTAACATCTCATGGAAAAATCCAAATGAACTGTTTGGCCAACCTGCAAAGATTCTTTATCTAAAATTGTTTCTATTATAAGATGAGCAACAACAACAACAACAAAAACATAAGTAATATTTGTATGTGGTGATAGCCATGAAGGGAAGTCAACTGGGGAGGGAAAATGTGGTGTCAGTGATGTAATATTCAGTTACCTGGTTAGTTTTCACAGAGAAGATGACATTTAAGTCAAAACTTAGGTTACAACTGTTTGGGGAAGGGCATTATAGGCCAAGGGGAAAATGCACAATCATGCCTGAATTATTTGAGAAATATCAAGGAGGCCAGTATGACTGGAGTAGAGAGAGAAAGTATCAGAGAGGTGGGCCACCATGAGAATTCTAAGATGTGAGAGTGTGCAGAGTTTTGAGCAGAATATTGATGTACCTCAACGTGGGTTTAATGGGATCAGTTCAGTTGCTTTGTTAATAGGTTCAAGGAAGGCAAAATGGAAAAATACAGTTATAATATCCACATGGGAAACAACAGCTTCTTGGTCTAATGAAGTAGTTCCATTTTGTATTTAGCAAAGTAGGTTCAATTTTCCTAGATCTTCTAATTTTTAAGATAAGCCACATATCAAAGTTTTTAGTGAAAAATATCCTAATTTTCTAATATTGAAATAATTTTTTTGTTTTAATACATGAAGACACATATACAAAAACCCATATTACAGATATTTTATTGGAATCATTGTGTCAATGGAATACTGCTACTAAACCTCATGACTGTTCTTTGTAGCTAGGTCTTTGCCAAATAAACATGCGATTCTCCGATTGTGTTCTGGCTCGATGTTTCTCCTTATTTATTGCATACTATTGGGGGTTGGTTTTTATACCCTGTACTTGATCATTTTTTAATTTTATTTTTGCTTTGGCTGCGCTGGGCCTTTGCTGCTGTGTGCAGGCTTTTCTCTAGTTGTAGTGCTTTCTCATTGTGGTGGCCTCTCATTGCAGAGCATATTATGGGGCACACAGGCTTCAGTAGTTGCTGCACATGGGCTTAGCTGTCTGGTGACATGTGGGAATTTTATTTGCTGAACCAGGAATTGAACCCATGTACCCTACATTGTCAGGTGGATTCTTAACTACTGGGCCACAAGAGAAGTCCCCTGTATTGAATCTTGAATATGACACATTATTAGAGAAATGTATCCCTTACTAGTAGAAACAAGAAACTGACTAGTATCCTTTTAGCCCTAGGAAGCTATTTTTGGCAGTATTTTCTCTGCTATTTATCTCAAAATATGAGAGGTTAAAAACTGACAAAGTAAGTAGATGACTAAACACTATCCAAATACTAATACTGAAAGAAAGAAAAAAAAGCAACAACATAGATTGGCTCTGAACCATAGATAGTGACTATAAAATGCAAATTGGGGAATACTTCCTAATGTTATTGACATATCATCCAAATTTCTATTTAAAAGTATTTATTTTTAAATCTAAAAATCATCATTTCAGAACTTTATAATGGAAGACTTTGCAAAACTTCGTGGTAAATACTATAATATTATTCAGTATTTATAGAATAATTGGCTTAGAATCCAGTTCAAATAGCCCTGTAGCACTTGTTTCTCACAATGAAGTTCATAATTAGTATGTATAAAATCAGCTCCTCATTCCATTGGCACTGATAGCAAAAACACAATAGTTAAAAGGAAGATTAAAAAGAAGAAAAAAGAAGCCCTAGATAATCCACTTCTTAACAATGGGTAAATAAGTTGCATTCAAATACATGAATTTGTTCAGTGATTTTATACTTCCTTCTGAAACTCTGGAAACTGGGCTGTCAAAAGGTAAACTATTGTGCTAAAATGAAAGTTATCTTTCATAATTCTTTGCAAAGAAAATTTCTGAATTTGCAAAATGTTGGAGTTATTATTATCAAAGTACCTTGGATCCTGGAAAACAGATCATGTCTCTGTTCTTGTTTCTTCTTAAAAGCTTCCTACACTTTCACACTAGCCAGTTTTGGACATCTTTGTACTTGCTACAGTTAACTATGCAAGTTCAGTTCAGTTCAGTTGCTTAGTCATGTCTGACTCTTTGTGACCCTATGGACAGCAGCACATCAGGCCTCCCTGTCCATCACCGTCTCCTGGAGCTTGCTCAAACATGCTCAAACACATCTCCATCAAGACGGTGGTGCCAACCAACCATTTCGTCCTCTGTCGTCCCCTTCTCCTCCTGCCTTCAATCTTCCCCAGCATCAGGGTTTTTTCTAATGAGTCAGTTCTTCACATCAGATGCCAAATTATTGGAGCTTCAGCTTCAGCATCAGTCCTTCCAATGAATATTCAGGACTGACTTCCTTTAGGATTGAGTGGTTGGATCTCCTTGCAGTCCAAGGGACTCTCAAGAGTCTTCTCCAATACCTAAGTTCAAAAGCATCAGTTCTTCAGTGCTCAGCTTTCCTTGTAGTCCAACTCTCACATCCATACATGAATACTGGAAAGAACATAGCTTTGACTAGATGGACCTTTGTTGGCAAAGTAATGTCTCTGTTTTTTAATATGCTGTCTAGGTCGGTCATAACTTTTCTTCAAAGGAGCAAATGTGCTTTAACTATGCAAACTTCAGGTCAAACTAGGAATATGAAATAGAGTTACCTGCTTATTTCACTTCAGTTCAGTCACTCAGTTGTGTCCGACTCTTTGAGACCCCATAGACTGCAGCACTCCAGGCCTCCCCTGTCCATCACCAAATCCAGGAGTTTACTCAAGCTCATGTTCACCACATTGGCAATGCCATCCAACCATCTCATGTTCTGTACCACCCCCCTCCTCCTGCCCTCAATCTTTCCCAGCAACAGGGTCTTTTCCAATGAGTTAGTTCTTTGCATCAGGTGGCCAAAGTATTGAAGTTTCAGCTTCAGCATCAGTCCTTCCAATGAATATTCAGGACTGACTTCCTTTAGGATGGACTAGTTGGATCTCCTTGAAGTGCAAGGGACTCTCAAGAATCTTCTCCAACACCACGGTTCAAAAGCATCAATTCTTTTTTTTTCCTCCAAAAGTGTCAATTCTTTGGTACTCAGCTTGTTTTATACGTCTCTGTACAAATATGACCTTAATCCTTGTACAGGGATAACCCACCCTGTGAGAGAGATAGAGAGGGGGGAACAGATCCTTTTAAAACATCTGCATGTGATGGTTAACAGAGACAGGGGGTGAGCCACAGGAGGGCAGAAGGCACACTGTGACCTCTCAAAGACCAGAGGGAATGAGTTTCAAGTAGGAGGAGGTGGTCAGTGGAATGGAGTGCTTGGGATAAGCCCAAGCTTGGACTAGACCAGGTTTGGGGGACCCCTGGCTGCAGTCTTAGAGATGCAACAGAATGCAGGTGCAAGGGGTTCAGAAGAGAGGGGTTGATGGGCAAGAAGAGGTGTCTCTGACCTGAATTTTGGCCTTTAGAAGATAAAGAAAGCTGGAGAGAGATTGGCAGAAGCAAGGGTGTTTTCTTTTCTGGGGGGCTTCATTTTGTTTGGTTTAGAATGAAGAGGCTGTGTATACCTGCAGGCAGGGGGAGGAATAGGTTGAGAAAAAGAAATAAGAAAGAACAGAGAGGACTTTTTCCCACAGAAGGTAATGCCCTTGGACATACTGTGTATTTATTTACATACCTGCTTATTTATTTAGCCCTAAATTGGTGGACTATATATCTTTTATAAAGTTGTGAAGAATTCAGCAGCTGGTTGTGGGCAAGATGATCTTCAGAGAGGAGCTTTGTTGTTGTTTAGTTGCTTAGTTGTGTCAGGCTCTTTATGATCCCGTGGACTGTAGCCCACCAGGTTTCTCTGTCCATAGAATTTTCTAAGCAAAAATATTGGAGTAGGTTGCCATTTTGTACTTCAGGGGATCTTCCTGACCAAGAGACTGAACCCATGTCTCCTACATCTCCTGCATTAGAAAGAAGATTCTTTACTAATGAGCCACTTGGGAAGCCCAAGTGCAAAGATGGCATGTGCTTAAGAAGAAGAATGTTCTTTTTCTTTGTAATACATGCTGAAAGAAATGTTTGGGGGATATATATAGTGAGAGCCAGAGTCAGCTCTGGTCTCATTTTTGTTGACTGTATAGAGCTTCTCCATCTTTGGCTGCAAAGAATATAATCAATCTGATTTTGGTGTTGACCATCTGGTGATGTCCATGTGTGGAGTCTTCTCTTGTGTTGTTGGAAGAAGGTGTTTGCTATGACCAGTGCATTTTCTTGGCAAAACTCTATTAGTCTTTGCCTAGCTTCATTCCACATTCCAAGGCCAAATTTGCCTGTTACTCCAGGTGTTTCTTGACTCTCTACTTTTGCAGTCAAGTTCCCTATAATAAAAAGGACATTTTTGGGGGTGTTAGTTCTAAAGGTCTTGTAGGTTTTCATAGAACCATTCAACTTCAGCTTCTTCAGCGTTACTGGTTGGGGCATAGCCTTGGATTACTGTGATATTGAATGGTTTGCCTTGGAAACAAACAGAGATCATCCTGTCGTTTTGGAGATTGCATCCAAGTACTGCATTTCTGGCTCTTTTGTTGACTATGATGGCTACTCCATTTCTTCTGAGGGATTCCTGCCCACAGTAGAAGATATAATGGTCATCTGAGTTAAATTCACCCCTTCCAGTCCATTTTAGTTCACTGATTTCTAGAATGTCGACGTTCACTCTTGCCATTTCTTGTTTGACCACTTCCAATTTGCCTTGATTCATGGACCTGACATTCCAGGTTCCTATGCAGTATTGTTCTTTACAGCATTGAACCTTGATTCTATCACCAATCACATCCACAGCTGGGTATTGTTTTTACTTTGGCTCCATTTCTTCATTCTTTCTGGAGTTATTTCTCCACTGATCTCCAGTAGCATATTGTGCACCTACCGACCCAGGGAGTTCCTCTTTCAGTATCCTATCATTTTGCCTTTTATACTGTTCATGTGGTTCTCAAGGCAAGAATATTGAAGTATTTTGCCATTCCCTTCTCCACTGGACCACATTCTGTCAGACCTCTCCACCATGACCCGCCCATTATTATCAAATTCAGACTTATATTGAAGAAAGTAGGGAAAACCGCTAGACCATTCAAGTATGACCTAAATCAAATCCCTTATGATTATACAGTGGAAGTGAGAAATAGATTTAAGGGCCTAGATCTGATAGATAGAGTGCCTAATGAGCTATGGAATGAGGTTTGTGACATTGTACAGCAGACAGGGATCAAGACCATCCCCATGGAAAAGAAATGCAAAAAAGCAAAATGGCTGTCTGGGGAGGCTTTACAAATAGCTATGAAAAGAAGAGCGGCGAAAAGCAAAGGAGAAAAGGAAAGACATAGGCATCTGAATATAGAGTTCCAAAGAACAGCAAGAAGAGATAAGAAAGCCTTCCTCAGCGATCAATGCAAAAAGATAGAGGAAAAAAAAAAAACAGAATGGGAAAGACTAGAGATCTCTTCAAGAAAATTAGATACCAAGGAGACATTTCATGCAAAGATGGGCTCAATAAAGGAGAGAAATGGTCTGGACCTAACGAAAGCAGAATATATTAAGAAGAGGCAGCAACAATACACAGAACTGTGCAAAAATGATCTTCATGACCCAGATAATCACGATGGTGTGATCACTCATCTGGAGCCAGAGATTCTGGAATGTGAAGTCAAGTGGGCCTTAGAAAGCATCACTACGAACAAAGCTAGTGGAGGTGATGGCATTCCAGTTGAGCTATTTCAAATTCTGAAAGATGATGCTGTGAAAGTGCTGCACTCAATATGCCAGCAAATTTGGAAAACTGAGCAGTGAACACAGGACTGGAAAAGGTCAGTGTTCATTCAAATCCCAAAGAAAGGCAATGCAAGAATGCTCAAACTACTGCACAATTGCACTCATCTCACATGCTAGTAAAGTAATGTTCAAAATTCTCCAAGCCAGGCTTCAGCAATACGTGAACTGCGAACACCCTGATGTTCAAGCTGGTTTTAGAAAAGGCAGAGGAACCAGAGATCAAATTGGCAACATCTGCTGGATCATTAAAAAAAGCAAGAGAGTTCCAGAAAAACATCTATTTCTACTTTATTGACTATGCCAAAGCCTTTGACTGTGTGGATCACAATAAACTGTGGAAAATTCTGAAAGAGATGGGAATACCATACCACCTGACCTGCCTCTTGAGAAATCTGTATGCAGGTCAGGAAGCAACAGTTAGAAATGGGCATGGAACAACAGACTGGTTCCAAATAGGAAAAGGAGTACGTCAAGGCTGTACATTGTCACCCTGCTTATTTAACTCATATGCAGAGTATATCATGAGAAATGCTAGACTGGAAGAAGCACAAGTTGGAATCAAGACTGCTGGGAGAAATATCAATAACCTCAGATATGCAGATGACACCACCCTTAGGGCAGAACGTGAAGAAGAACTAAAGAGCCTCTTGATGAAAGTGAAAGAGGATAGTGAAAAAAGTTGGCTTAAAGCTCAACATTCAGAAAATGAAGATCATGGCATCCGGTCCCATCACTTCATGAGAAATAGATGGGGAAACAGTGTCAGACTTTATTTTTTTTTCACTCCAAAATCACTGCAGAAGGTGATTCACTACATTCAGCTCTCAACACTTCCATAGACTTAAAAATTTCAAAATGTTAAGAAAACTGTAGACCTTGAATTTCTCACAGCTAGGTTTTAATCCCAGTTTCACCATTTATTAGTTGTATAATCATTAGTAAATTAGCTTGAGGTGAAGTCACTCAGTCATGTCTGACTTTTTGAGACCCCGTGGACTGTAACCTACTAGACTTCTCTGTCCATGGGATTCTCCAGGCAAGAATACTGGAGTGGATTGCCATTTCATTCTCCAGGGGATCGTCCTGACCCAGGGCTCGAACCTGGGTCTCCCACATTGGAGGCAGATGCTTTAACCTCTGAGCCACCAGGGAAGCCCTAGTAAATTAGCTTAACTGAGCTCATTTTCTATTCTATTGTTAGTTACTTTAGTTAACCTCTTACTGTTGTTGTGTTGTTTAGTTGCTAGGTCATGTCAGCCTCTTTGTGACCCCATGGTTTGTAGCCCACCAGGCTCCTCTGTCCATAGGCTATCCCAGACAAGAATATTACAGTGAGAGGCCGTTTCCTTCTCTAGGGGATCTTCCAGACTCAGGGATAGAACCCATATCTCCTGCATTGACAGGTGAATTCTTTACCATTGAGCCACCTTGGAAGCCCCCTATATGTGATTCATGCTATTTGGCCCTTATTAAGTAGCAGGCACTCAATTCTGTCCACTGGGACATTTGTATGACAGTGAAGACAAAGTCCATGGAGCTTACATGTAAAAGTGGGAATCTGTATTCATATGTGTGTTCAAATAAGGTTGTGTGTGTGATGCTTGCACATGAGCACTTGTGCAAATGATTGGGTATTACTTAGTTCTTATCAATTATTCATAGTATGAATGTTTATTCTGATTCTAGGTTAGAATTGTTCAATTTAGAGATTTGAGGAAGGGTAAAAGTAGTGAGAGAATTTCTGAAATGTACTTAAATGGTTTTGATTATCTTAGTTCATGGCTCAGCATTGTTCCCAAATCAGGGAGCATGAACTCTTCTAGGATTTACCTTAAGCCCTCATTATATTTGAAAATTGAAAACAATTGCATTTAAAATACAGAAAACTTAGAAATAGTATTTATTGAATACCTAGTGTGAAGCACATATATATACTGCATCATTCAATTCTTAAAACATCTGTTTTGATATATAGTGCATACTCATTTTACCAAAAATGACTAAAACTTCTCAGAAAGATATGTGTCCAAGGTCACACTGCTACCATCAGGAAATTTATTCCATGTCTGTTTTTCTTTAAAGTCTACAAACTGACTGTGGCTGCCTGAGCTTGAGAAGTAAGATGCCATATAGATGAAAACACACACACACAATTTTGAATAGACTGCTTAGTATATACACGTAATTTTTTTCATTTACTAATTTCTATGGTTTATTTATGATGAAAATGGAAGCAGAAGCACCACATTTGAAAAGTTGATTCTAATATAGTTAACTTTAGATGTGTTTTTGTTTCTTCAGTGGGTTTTTAGAGGCCATGACACTACTAGGTTTTATATCAATTTTTTAAAATCTAACTACTGGGAGACCTGTGTTTGATCCCTGGGTTGGGAAGATCCCCTGGAGAAGGGCATGGCAACCCACTTCAGTATTCTTGCCTGTAGTATCCCCATCAACAGAGGAGCTTGGTGGGATACAGTCCATGGAGTTGCAAAGAGCTGGACATGACTGAGCAACTAGGCACAACACAGGCAACTCACATAGCTCATAGATTTGTGAGGAAGGAAGTATTAATTTTAGCTTTTCACTCTGAAAACTTTTATCATTGGGTACTGAAGTATCCTTAAAAGTCAATATAACACCTATATGTCACATGATGCACTATGTCCCACTGTGTGTTTAACAAGAAGTAGCTCTAAAAGCTGATTTTCACATTCAAGAACCGTAGAGGGATTGCACACTTAGGAAGATGACTCTGGGCATTACTGTTATAACATTTAATTTATAGATTCATGCAGACAGATAATACATGTAATACATATACATATGTACATACATACAGAATTCAGTATAATGAGGTGTTGTTCAGAGAAGTAGCAAAATTGTGTCAAATTGATATAATTAAAAATATGGAGGTATTTTGAGAACAGTTTTGTATATTCTTGGAATAAAGATACATTTGAATACGTAAAACTCAAGTTTCTTTATAACTTGAGAAATTAACATCTTAGAATATAAATCATAAGAGGTCAACTCTCATGTTTATGAAATTCTTCTTGGAGTCTAACAATATTCTCTTTACTGCTAATAAAATTAGTTGTTTTTATATGATAACAATGATTTTCCCAAGACAAAAGTCCTTTAAAACATCACTGCATACTCTACCCTTGCATGTCTTCTTTCAGTTCAGTTCAGTTTCTCAGTCATGTCTGACTCTTTGTGATCCCATGGATTGCAGCACACAAGGCTTCCCTGTCCATCACCAACTCCTGGAGCTTGCTCAGACTCATGGCCATCGAGTCAGTGATGCCATTTAGCCATCTCACCCTTTGTCGTCCCCTTCTCTTCCTGCCTTCAATCTTTCCCAGCATCAGGGTGTTTTCAAATGAGGCCATTCTTCGCATCAAGTGGCCAAAGTGTTGAAGTTTCAGCTTTGGCATCAATCCTTTCAATGTTTGTTCAGGACTGATTTCTTTAGGATTCATTGTTTGAATCTCCTTGCAGTCCAAGGGACTCAAGAATCTTCTCCAATGCCTCAGTTCAAAAGCTTCAGTTCTTTGGTGCTCAGCCTTCTTTATAATCCAACTCTCACATCCATGCATGACTAGTGGAAAAATCATACCTTTGATTATATTAACCTTTGTCAGCAAAGTAATGTCTCTGCTTTTTAATATGCTGTCTGAGTTGATCATAGCTTTTCTTCTAAGGAGCAAGTTCCTTTTAATTTCATGGCTGCAGTCAACATCTGCAGTAATTTTGGAGCCCAAGAAAATGAAATCTTTCATAGTTTCCATTGCTTCCCCGTCTATTTGCCATGAAGTGATGGGACTGGATGCCATGATCTTCATTTTTAAATGTTGACTTTTAAACCAGCTTTTTCACTCTCCTCTTTCACTTTCATCAAGAGGCTTTTTAGCTCCTTTTCACTTTCTGCCATAAGGGTGGTATCCTCTGCATATCTGAGATTATTGATATTTCTCCCGGCAATCTTGATTATGTCTTCCTTAATATTAATTGCATTTCTTGCCTTCCTTTATATTGTCTATTAAATTTAAATTATGGGACTTATTGTTTAAATGTTCTATAATTTTTCTTGTTCCTCATCTGCTAAGTTTTAAGTCTATGCTTATTCTTACAGTATCTTACATTTGTAAAATGGCTTACAGTTTTCAAGGATATATATGTATTTCTCTATCATCACTATTACATATTTCTGATTTAATGGGTTACTATGCATTTCAGTCTCATTAATGAAAAATCATAATACATGTTCTCATTTTACATTATATTTAATATGAAGTGTAATATTGACCACTACTTTTTCAAAATAAAGTGAAATATATTTTTATTTCATAAGTTCCTCACAATTAATTGTAGTCACCTTTCTTACTAAATGGTAGTCAATCTTCTGTTATTTAATGTAGAGACAGCTGCCTCTTCAGATAAATTTGGCAACACAGATGGATTTAAAGTGAAACAGATTCTCTTCTTTTTATCCAGACTCTAACCAGCTATTTAGATAGAATTGAAGGCAAAAATTTGTGACACTTTACTTAATACTTTCTACTTTTTCTTCCTGTTACACCTTAAAAATTATGACCTTGATTATTTAAAATTTTGTTGTCCAGTATACATAATGTTTTTTGTATAGTGTGTAGCAACATAAACAGTTTTGTTTGCATAGGATAGCCAAAGAAAAATGAGGCCAAGAAAGAAAACCTAATGTGATTCTGGGGATCTCTTATTAAAATGTTTACATTTAAAAATAGTGGCTTCAGTACTTTTCCTTGTCCTTTATATCTGACTTTAACTCTGTAAGACAATAGTTTTTACATCTGTGCATTGAATAAATAAAGTGGTATGGTAGCTGCTTGTTGGCTGAAAGATTCTGTGCTTGTTACATTAATTTATATTAATGTTACTCATACTGGACTTATGAGTAAATCATCAAATAACTAATTAAAGCATACTGGAAAAGTCTTCATTGCAAGAGGGTGATGTTTTAAAATATAACTTTAAAATATGAAAATCAATAAAGTTTACCTGCTATATAGTTTTTTTTTAAAATAATCAGTGCTCCTATTCAAATTTTAAAAAGACTATTAGGTTCTTAGATGTGAAAATAATTTTGTCCAACATAATGGATTTTTCCTGATCTCTAATTAGCAAGTGAAATATTATTGACAAGATAATGTCACTTAGTATGTGTATTTAATGAATATGTTACTAATACTTGTTATGTGCCAGGCACTGCCTCAAGTGATACAGTCCCTACTTTTCAGGAATTTATCTTCTAAGAAGTGTTATGTCCATATGGTATATGGAGGTGAAAAACTCTTGAGGTTATGGATGTGTAATTGTTTCATGTTTTATGATGGTACTTAACATTTTACTTTATATCTGCTTTTGGATTTAACAGAGATACAGAGAGGTTAAATGATAGCAAACCCATATTCCCTTAAGTTAATGCCAATGCTTTTCCACATTGTTCTGCTTTTCATCTATTTATCTCTTTTTATGAATTCTTAGTAGTGGCTTAGTTAGTCTTTTTCCACATGTCCTATTTACTATCTATTTATGTATTCTTGTCAATTTATGTTAAATAGTAGCATAGTCAGACTAGAGTGACTCCAAAGTTGATTGGGAGAGACTCATTTGTCGCTCTCCGTGGTGCTGAAAGATTTTCGTGGGCTAAAAATTTCCCCTAATTTTTTCCCTAATTTTTGGCACTAATGGTTACTGCCCAATCAAGAATTCAAAACAAGGAGGGGAAAAGTAGTGAGGGAAGGGAAGATAAAAAAAAAAAAGTTTATAGAAAAGGCATAGCTGTTGATTAAGAGGTGGTTGGATTGATTTATTCATTAACAGAAAAGTTTTCTGTACAACAGGCACCTCACTTGGAGTGAAGTTACAATAACTCCCTCCACCCCCACTGCCACCTTATAAACTTAAACTTTGAGCTGGTGTATCCTATTTTATATTGGAGAAAAAGGCATTAATCACACAAATATGGAAAACTGTAAGTTTGCAACAGGACTTTATGGATCATGAGATAAAATAGAGCAAATATTAGTGTATTAATATGGAGCTTGGCCAAAAGCTGATTGAATTTTATTCACACTATTAAATTATTATATAAAAATAATATGGAAAAATATAAGACCTACCAAATTGTCTCTTTACAATAAAATCTTCAAAAATATTTTAATGAGATATTGCTTCCATGAACTCACCTTTATATTAATTGATTCTATACTTGAAATAGGTATAAAATTTCCTGATCATGACATTTTCAATGATGATATAATAGTTGGTCAACACCAAGGGTGAGAAAACTTGTTCGAATAAGTAGGTGAAAAATATTTTAAACATTTACTTTTACGACTAAACATTTATATCAATTAAATTGCTGAAACATGTATATTTTCTTGTAAGAAATGAAGCGCCAATCTATGTTCAATGTAGGATGCAGGATGCATGGGGCTGATGCACAGGATGATTCAAGTAGAGGATGTGGGGTGGGAGGTGGGAGGGGGCTTCGGCATTGGGAGATTGTGTTCACCTATGGCTGATTCGTGTCAATGTATGGCAAAACAAATACAGTATTGTAATTAAAAAATAAATAAATTTAATAATTTAAAAAATGACTATCCAAAGATAAAAGAAAAAAATAAAATCATCAGCACTACTTTTCTTTCATTAAAGTTGTGATTTTAAATTTTTATGTATATTAATGGATTTCAAATATATTCAGAATATTTATCAGAAAAATAAAAATAATTATAAAGCTGGAGTTTGAAGAATGCCCAAGTATTATTAGAATAGCCAATCTACAGCTGACATAGCTACCACAAAAATAACAAACTAGCAGCATGCAGAATAGGATTATCTGATGTTTATGCTGGATCTTTGGGTCATTAACTGGAACTTTGGGTCATTAATTGGAGATATGCTCACTAGAAGTTCCTGCCAATCTCCTTGCATCCCATCCAATGGGGAATGTGATGTTCCTTCATCACACGATGTTCTTTTGCTCCTGAAAAAAAAAAATCTTTAAACTATTCCATGAGCCCTTGTCAGTTGTCTGCAACTGAATGTTGTAGCAGATGTCCAGAATTAGACACCTGTTTATCTATGCTACAGGAAGAATTGGACACACACTCACACAACACTTGCTAGGCCTTTCTCCATAAAGGCCTGAACAAGTTTCTTATGATCAGAGGCTGCCCAGCTATGGACTCTGGCAATCTGAGGCCACTGTACTTGGCCATTCCTGATGGGTAAGGTGATCAATATGTTATGTGACATGTTTAAATGATTTGTGGCAAACTAGTTTGAAAGCTCTGGAGAAGGCAATGGCACCCCACTCCAGTTCTCTTGCCTGGAAAATCCCATGGACGGAGGAGCCTGGTGAGCTACAGTCCATGGGGTCGCTAAGAGTCAGACATGACTGAGCAACTTCACTTTCACCTTTCACTTTCATGCATTGGAGAAGGAGATGACAACCCACTCCAGTGTTCTTGCCTGGAGACTCCCAGGGATGGCCTGGTGGGCTGCCATCTATGGGGTTGCACAGAGTCGGACAAGACTGAAGCAACTTAGCAGCAGCAGCAGCAGTTTGAAAGCTCAGCTCTTAGCCTGTTTCATTTTTCTTCTGAGAATTTGTTACCTCCTGACAGAATTACATACTTATTTGTTTAGAATATAGCACAACAAAATGTGGCATTCATGAAAGCAGTCATTGTCTTTTTGCTCACTGTTGTAAATCATGTTGCACGATGTAAGTATTCTACACATATTCACTGGGTGGAGGATTAGACTCAGTTCAACGGGGGCTGTCTTTATTCTTTATCTTCAGTGCCTACTCCAGTGTTTGGCTCATTGTATTTACTAAGGAGATAACTAGGGAGCAGATTATAAATGTCTTGTAGGTCATGTTTGAAATTTTAGACTATTTCCTAAAAACAGTAAGAAGCCACTGAAGTATTATAACTAAAAATATGTATTACTAGACTTTCACTTTAAAAAGTAAAATTCTTACTCTGTTTCTCTTAACAGAGAAACTATTGGGCATCACCTTTCTCCTACTCATCCAATCTAAACTCTCTAAGTTATATAACATATTTCCCCCTCTTCTTCACTGCTAAATAATTTGTCCAAACATGACAATTTATTAATTTAATTTAATTTAATTTAATGCATGTGTCTGTTCAGTCACTTAGTCCTGACTCTTTGCATCTCTATGGACTGTTGCCTTTTAGGCTCCTCAGTCCATGGAACTTTCCAGGCAAGGATACTGGGGTGGGTTGTCACTTCCTACTCCAGAGGATCTTCCTAACCCAGGGATTGAACCTGAGTCTCTTGTGTCTTCTGCATTGGCAGATAGATTCTTTACCACTAGTGCCACCTGGGAAGCCCAATTTTTATATATATATATGTATACACACACACACACACATGTTATATATATATGTTATATATATGTATATATATGTTATATATATGTATATATATGTTATATATGTATATATATGTTATATATATATGTATATATATGTGTTATATATATATGTCTTTTTTTTGTTAATTACAGGATGGTCAGTTATACCTGATAAACTCATGTTCATGTCTTTTAGTATATTCTCCATCTAGTCACTCTATGCCTTATAACTAATTAATTGTGCAGTGTTGGTCATCCTATTTATCTAAATGAATACTTGCATTAATTCCTCATGGATTAATTATGCTTCTAGTTTCTTATTTGAAAAAAGTACAGTATAATTTTTAACTATATTTAATATTCATTCACATTAATTATTGTATCTAACCTTTTTGTTTTTCCTTCCATTTGAAAGAAAAGAAAAAGAAAGGAAGAAAAAGAGAAGGGAAGAAGGAAGGAAAAGGGAAAGAAAACAGCAAATGTTGGCAAGGATGTGGGGAAATCAAAACCCTTGTGTACTGTTAGGAATGTGAAATGGTGCAGCTGCTGTGGAAAATGGAATGAAAGAATAAAAACAGACTTACCACAAAAACTAAAAAGTAGAATTTCCTTATATTCTTTCACCAAATTTAACTGTTAAAATAATTTTTTTTTCTGTAGGTGTTTCTGAATCATTCTGAAAAATTGCAGCCACTATGCCCTTTTACTCCAGAATAGTTCATGATAGCAATCACAGCAAAATTACCAAAACCAAGATGTTTAATGTTGACATAAAATCAATTGTAATTAAACATATATAAAAACCTAGAGATGAGATATTTTAGAGTTTATTCATATTTTGCCTATTGTCCCAATGTCCTTATAGTTGTGTATTTTTTTCCAGTTGTGTTTTCACTTCACATTGTAGTATATGTTGCATTTAGTCATTGTGTCTCTTCAATATCCTTTAATCTGGACCAGTTCTTAAGTCTTTTTTTCTTTTTACTTTCATCACAGTGATATATTTGAAAAGTACAGGTATTTTGTGAAGTTTCTCTCAAGTATAGGTTTGTCTTTTGCTTCGTTTTGATTATACTTGATTATGCTTTTATTTTTGGTCTGGAATACTATTAATAATAAGTTCTATTGTATATTTCTTAGTTTATCACAGCATGAAGCACATGATGTCACCTGATCTCTTTACTGGTGATGTTAATCTTGATCACTTTGTTAAGATGATAACTATCAGATTTATTCACTCTAAGGACTTTTAAAATTCCCTTGTCATTAAGAAGAATCTGAGGGTTAAAAAAATGGCCTTACATGCTTCTTCCCCTCGAGTGTGCATTCTTCTTTGCTATACAGTTTTTCAGTGTCTCCCATCAAGAACATGGAGTATATGATTTCATCCTTTGAATCTGGGCATGGCCGTGTAGCTTCCTTCTGTGTCTTAGCAGAACTTTGGAAAGTACTCTACACTGGAGTCTATACTCCATTGTTGCTTTTCAGAATCCAGCAACTACCAGTACTCAAGGATACAGGAGTAGCCTGATGAAGGATGACAGATAAAGACAGACAAACATCTTAAACAAAGATGATTCATCCCAGCTGAGTCCTGCCTCCAATCAGCTTGCCAACGAGCAGACAAGTGAGCGAGGCCATCATTGAACAGCCAGTCCAAATTGAGCCTTGAGAGTGTATAGATGTTTATTGTTTTAAACTGCTAAGTTTGAGGATGATGTGATAAACATCAAAATATAATTTTCAGGGCGCTATTTTGAGAGTACATACATAACTGAATACATGTATAACTTTTACCTACTAGTTTTATGATTCTCGTCCTGGTTAAATATTACTACAAAGGTTGCAAAATGGTATTGCTACCTTTTTAGAGATGAAGAATATAAGAACTGGGGTTTATGTGTTTTGCAAGCACATATGAAAAAGAAGTGGCTGTGCCAGCTTTTGAAGCTTAACTTTTACCTGGTTGTCCATAACTTTTCTCGATATGCCATAGATATGTGCGTGACAGGATAACAGAACTGACAAAAGCAAGCAGTAGAGAAAAAGGCCAGTGTCCTTGGTGTGAAGAGTGGCATCCTGTGTCCTCACACAGGACAGAGACACTAATTGCTGAGGGTGGAAGGGCTGCCCAGGGTGGACAGTGCAGGAGGGAAATTAAATATAGTTATTATCATACCGATTTAGGTAATCATTGCTTCATGAAAAGACATAAAATAACGTCTCTAAAAATTGCCTTTTGTGAATATAATCAAGAATGTCATTGATACCCTAGATTAGTGGAGAAGGAAATGGCAGCCCACTCCAGTACTATTGCCTGGAAAATCCCATGGACAGAGGAGCCTGGTAGGCTACAGTCTATGGGGTCGCAAAGAGTCAGACACGACTGAGTGACTTCATTGACTCAATAGACATTTATGCAACATGACTCAGTATTTTTGGGCTAACTCTCATATCCTCCCCTAGTTTTCCCAAATAAGCTAAGAGGGAACTAAGATAACATGAGGTGACCTACGTTATCCCTCTTAAAAATAAGAAAACTGAAACGGTATTAAGAACCCAAACTAACCAAGAGTCAACAGTGAATAAATGGCAAAGCAGAGACCTGAACTCAGCAATCTCAATTTCCTAGAAAAGTCCCTCCCACGTGGCAGAGGGGGTTAGGTCCCAAGTCTTCAGATGCTAATAATATCTGAGTCTTAAGTTTGTGCCTCGTTTCATGCACTATTCTCAAGCCCTTTCAGATAATTTAATTCACTCAGTCTCATGGACTTTCTTCTACACTACACATTAACTTTACTCTGAAATGTAGACATTCAGGTGCTTCAGTGTATGTGTTTTTGCTGTTAGAGACCCTATCTTCCTGACTAAGAAAGGAATTCAGAGCCTTGCTTTTTTCTTTACCGCTCCCTTAAAAATTTAAGAGCACAAGGAAGCCTTTTGCATTTCCAGGTCTCTCACAATGATTTCGGTGGCAGCAGCAGTGGCTAGCCAGAACACTAGGATCCTGCCAGGGTAAACGAACTGTAATGGACAAGAGACCAAACTCTTGTCTGTCCTTTCTGCTTCAGGGAGCCTAAACCTCAAGTTCCCTGCAGCTTATCTCCAATGGAGAGCCGACAGCTGGGGTGGGGTTGCTGGAGCTTTCGCGAGGGCAGTCTGCACCCCGCGCCCCAGCACCCCTCTAGGAGGTTATCCGGTGCTCTGGGCTAACACAGTGTACACAGCCTGTTTTCGCACAGTGGGACCCCGGGCTGGCCAGGGATCGCGGGGCTCTCCGGGGGAAAGGAGCCGACCCCTCGGTTGCTGTTGGGGGCCGTGACTGCCAAGTATCGCGGGACTTGTGCACATCGCAGGAGCGGCAGCTCCAGGAGCAGCTGGAGCGCGCTCTGTGCGCACCGCCCCAGCCCGGGGAGGAGCGGGAGCCAGGAGGGAGGAGGGCTCGGGGTGCTGGTTACGTAAATTAGACTAGCCCAGTGAGAGGCCTCCAGGCTGGGGCTACGGGAGGAGGAGGAGGGCCCGCGCAAGGAGGAGGGGCTGAGAGGGACCGGGCCGGGGTGGGAGGGGGGCGGGGGCCGGGGGCGAAGTGGCCAGGCGGTGGCGGCGGCTCTGCCGAGGTGACAATGTGTTAGGAGACCTCGCTCTGTCTCCTGCGCCTCCTCGGCCTCGGCGCCCGCTCGCGAGGAGCCCTCCAGCCCGCCGCTGCGCTATGAGGGCGCCTCTCCGGGGCTGGCCGAGGCCGGAGCCGGCTCGCTCTTCTCCCGGGGAAGTGTGAGCGGAGAGGCGCGGGCGGGAAGCGGGGCTGCGCGCGGCTCTCGCGGGCCGGCGCGGGTTCCAGGTGAGCACGGGATCGGTGCGCCCCACACTCCTCGCAGCCAGCCGGCACCTGCCGGGTTGGGTCGGAGGCTGAATTCCGTGCGTGGACCGCCGTTCCTTCTTCGCGGGATCCCTGGCCACGACAGCAGGTCTCCGTCTCTCTCTCTTGCTTCCCCTCTGATTGTCTGGGGAGAGTCCTCTTGGGGTGGCCCGAGTGCCTGGGTGGGCGCCTCAAAGTCCCGCAGCGGGTGGCAGCGCACGGAGCCGGGAGCTCCGAACCAGTCCCGGGAAAGGGGCGCCGGCGAACCCGGTACGTCGGCCTCTCGGGCTCTCGAAGCGCGCTTGCTCGCCGCTGCAAGTGCGGAGGAAAGACCGCCAGGCGCGGAACTTTCTACCGCTGCCCGCCCTCTTCCCCGCTCTCTCTGCTCCCGGGCCAGGCTGAGGGCGGGGCGCCGGCTACCCTCTGCGCTCCACTGGCCCCTCAGTCCCGGGGGACGTGGCCTTCCAGCCCCAGCAACTTTCTCCCACCAGCTGCGGGCGGTGTGGCGCTGCGGTGCTCGGACGCTTCTACACCGCGCGTTCCACATCGGGGACGCGCTGGGTCTCGGGTGTCGTCCTCGACGGTTACCTTCCTCTCTGTTTCTGCCTCCTTTGCGTCTTAGTCTCTACTTCTTTCTCTAATTCTTGATCTGGCGTACCGCATTTGCTCCGGGTTTGTCTTCTTTCTCTTACATCCTGTTTTTTTTGGGGATGTTCCCGCGTCTCTGTTACTTTATCTTTCAGCTTTCTCTCCGTCTTCCCTTATTTTTTTCTTTATGTTTTTTCCTCTCGCTGCCTCTCCTCTCATCTCTCCCGCCTGGTCCCCTCGAACACCACCAGCTCCCATATTCCGAGACTCCTTGTCCAGGGGAGAATACCCCAGCCCTCCTGGGCACCTCCAGGTACGGAGACTTCCTTTCTCAGAGCCGGAGGAGACTTGGGGATGGAAGCAGAGTGCTCTTGTCTGGGCTGTCGTGAGGGGGGCTGAATGAGGGTCGCAAGGGCCGCCTCCCCGCCCCGGGTCCGAGGGCTCTGCGCTGCTGCGAACCCGGGCTCACGAAGGCTGCTGTTTGGACAGCGTTAGCTGCGAGTGCCCCTTCTCTTACTCCGTTCTTTGCCTAGACTCAGTTGAATTTCCGGGTGGAGAGTCTACATCTCCACAGGAGGCAGCCACAGTGGGCAGACAGTGGGCAGATAAACACAGAAGCTTCGGGATCCAGGGAACTCTAACCTGGAAAGGGTGGGAGCTTTGCTGAGGCAAAGGTGTTGATGTCTGAGGAGCACTGGGGACTGCCTGCCTTCAACTGTCCTAACACTCAGTCCTTGAGCGGTTTCTTTGGGAGAGAGAGCGGTTACTCTTCCCTGAAATACAGCATAGAGATTTTATTTACAGGGTTAAAGACACTGGCTGCCCCAACCTCTTGAAATTTCGAGTATCCTTGGGGCCCCGGATCTTCAGCTTTATATGAAGACTGCTTTTGCTCACGGTTCCTCCCCCTGCCTCAGTGTGTGTGTGTGTGTGTGTGTGTGTGTGTGTGTGTATGTTTGCGTTCGTGCCCTCTAGTGTTAGAGAAACCTGCTGGTTTGAGAATATTGAAAAGTAAGGTGAACCTACTGGTGACTTACTTTTGATCTCTCCCCTTCTCAGGTCGTTCTCCTTGCCTTCACCCATCATGCTTTCCTTTTCTTCATCTTGACTTTTTTGTTGCAGTACTAATCTTTCCTTTGTCCTGATCTCTACAAACTCCTCCTCTCCTGCAGAATTAGAACCTCAATATTGAAATATCATTTGAGTCCTTAAGAGGTGGATAGATTTGGAGAATTTTCATAGCCTAAAGCAGGCTTTCAACATAAGAAAACATTCCATTTTTCTGCATCATTCAGTGCAAACCAGGATTTCACATCTCTTCCTTATGCCCCTGCCCACCTTCAACTCCATTGAGAATTTTCCCTGGTTGCTCCTCCTTGTTTAAATAAATGCTTTTCATTCACCATTTCTGTGATGCTCATCCCATTCTAGGGCTTAAGCTGGTTGCTTAAGTAGAGGCATTAAGCAATTTTGGGAAGAAGAAAAGAAAGGTTTTCCAAAGGAAACAAAGTGCTTCTGGTATAGATTAATTCTGGATCCCAGTGTCCAGAGTGGGGCCAGGTGCTGTCTCAAATATTTGGCCCGTAGCACAGTGTAGGAAAACTAGTAAATGCTTCCCAGAAACTTCCTGGTTAATTGATTAGCATGGAGCTAATCATAGGCTTTGAAGTCACCTAGATATGCAATGCAAATGTCTACATACAAGAAGTTGAATTCTACCTCTTGTTTGTTTCATTTAGTCTTTTATGAATGGGAATTGAGGACTATTAGAAGATGAAACATGAGTCCTCTGTGTCCTCAACCCATTTGCTGCTTGAATTTGACCTTCTGTGCAATTCTTTAACTTGGCTGATGTTCTTTAATAGTCAGTGCAGAATTGAAAAAATGACTTAGAGGCTCTGATGGGTGGCATCTCTCAGCCTTCTTACCTAAAAGTAAACTCAGTTCAGTTCAGCCGCTCAGTCATGTCCAACTCTTTGCGACCCCATGAATCGCAGCACACCAGGCCTCCCTGTCCATCACCATCTCCCCGAGTTCACTCAGACTCACGTTCATTGAGTCTGTGATGCCATCCAGCCATCTCATCCTCTGTCATCCCCTTCTCCTCCTGCCCCCAATCCTACCCAGCATCAGAGTCCTTTCCAATAAGTCAACTCTTCGCATGAAGTGGCCAAAGTACTGGAGTTTCAGCTTTAGCATCATTCCTTCCAAAGAAATCCCAGGGCTGATCTCCTTCAGAATGGACTGGTTGGATCTTCTTGCTAGGGCATGACATTTGTGAGTGAATACTTTTCAGTGGTTTTCACAAGTAAAAGGTTTTTTTGTTTGTTTGTTTTTAATGTAAAGAACAGATGTATCAGCTTAAAATATTTGGGGCCTATAAATTAATCTGCAAACTGAATCACCGTAAATAATTTATAGGTTCCTTTATTGCTTGAAATATATGTGAGAGGTGTGATACTACATGTGTATGAGAATTTGCCAAAGTACCTGGAAATGTAATGCCTCCTGATACAAGTTTCTAGTAGGAATCCCTGTGCTGCAATATTGTTTTCATGATGCTATGACAGTCACCTCTTAAAATAGTTGAGGATTTATCATGAATATTGTTCTGGAGCATGTTCAAGGCAATTTTGCTTTTAAAATATTACTTATAAATCAGCTCCTACTCTATCCAGTTTTTAAAAATAGCAAAGACATAGTGAAGATGGCAATTCTAATATTGGTTGAGATACATTCCGATCTCTTAATAAGAATATTGAGACATATTTAACTTTTTAAGAATGTACATTACTTTCAGGTTTAAGTTATGTCAGAGTGAAATACAATGTTTCCATTTTCCCAACTTGATTTTAAGAAGTGGTAGTTGTACAGGAACATTTGCATGTAACAGAGATTTTGTAACTTTTAAAAACTTTGGCACTTTAGGAAGAGGGTGTGAGAACAAGGAATAAATGGATATTTTTATTCTTTCTGGTTAGGAAAATGAAGAAGATATTGTTATTTCTGAATAAAAAGAAAATTATAGATGATTCAGAGTAAAGTATGAATAAAGTCTTGCCATGTGAAATAAATAACAATGCTACATGTGTCGGATAAGTGTTTTTGTGCTTTATGAAAATGAGCAGATCCTATAGTTTTGTCCTTTAGTTTGCTTTATTAACATCCTATTTTCAAGATGCAGGTCCTGCAGTAAGCAACAAATTCTTGATTATGACTTTTAATACATTGCTTCTTGGGGCTTGTGTTGATATCAGTAGTAGAAAAATGTAGCCCTCTTAAATCTAATGAGATCTAGCAGGATCACTACTTTGGAGTCTGAGTGACCATATGCCTAGTTATCCAAGAATTTTAACTGGCCTTTTTTTTTTTTTTACTTTATTCTACTTTACAATACTGTATGGTTTTGCCATACATTGACATGAATCAGCCACAGGTGTACACAAGCTCCTTTTGTTTTTTTAATCCTTCCTATCATCAAAGTAAACACATGTGGAACATCAAATCAAGACTTAAATATATATATAAAAGAAGTGGTACAACTACCACTTCTTAAACTCAAGTTGGAAAAATAGAAACATTGTATTTCACTCTGATATAACTTTAACCTGAAAGTAATGGGCATTGTGTCTCAATATTCTTATCATTAAGAGATCAGAATGTATCTCAACCAATATCAGAATTTCCACCTTCACTATGCCTTTGCTATTTTCAAATACATATATATATACTGAGTCTGACAGTCTACTTGATGATATTTCATAATATTTCCCATTCCCTAGGTTTATATCTGAATACATAAATCACATTTAAAGATCCTATACTGTCTGCTTTGATAAACCATTGAAAAATTTTAGGTCATTTTAACATTTTAGACGAATATTTGCAATTTATATATTAAAGCACATTATTTAGTTAAGTTTTTCTGCCATTCAGTTACAGGCATATATAGTTTTGGAGAGTCTAGCTTCCCATTGTGAAATTTAGTACTTAGAAAATTCACAGAAATTTGTGAAAATGAATACACACATGAATTTACTAGTAGTTGGTCATCTGTTTGGGGCATTACAAGCAATTATCTTTGGGAACAAAGTATAATAAAATAGATTTTATTTATATGATATTTATTTCTTTTTGATTAATATTTAACCTATGTTTTCAAGGTAGTATATTTACAATAATATGTTTAATTGGTCTGAGATAGTTATCAAGAAATTATTACAAATGGCTAAAGACATTTATGTGATTAATGTGTATTATAATGTCCCTTTTAAATACAATAGCTAAAATTTATTTTAAGCTATTAGTTCTCCAATTTTATTTATCTTTAATATATTTAGGGCCTATTTAAGCTGAAATTCTTAATTTTTAAAAATTATTGCCACAGATTATTAAGAGATTGCTGACATTTAACTTTCCTCTGAGGACCCAACTTCATTCAAATGTCCAAATAATTATAAATCTCGTAAACTATCAGGCTCTCTTTTAATGTTTGTTATTATTGTCCACCACAATTGACCTGAAACATGATGCAAAATATTGGTTGTTAAACATTGTTCCATCTTAATGGTTAACCCTCCCGACATGGCTTGAGAGGGATGTAAGGAAAGTGGTGATTGTTACCATCATCATTTGAACATACTTGTGATCCGCTGTTAGGTGAGAAAATGTAAAACACTGCCCAGATAAATACTCAGGCTTCTTCTTCCTTTTTTTCCAGAAGTAGTTACTATTAAGATAGATGGGAACTCTCCAAGATATACCAGGGTTTCTACCATGATGTAGAATTAATTGGGAGTCTATTTAGTACATTAAACTACATTGAATTGTCACTTAAATCTTGTTTAAGATCTTGTAGAGCATTATAAGAAGAGTGTGATTAAACTGTTGTTGGTACTTTGGTGAACAATACATGTGTTGAGTAGCCACTGTAAACAGGAGAATTTCAAAGAGCTTGCACATTCAAAATCATCTAAATTATACCTCAGAGACTGTAGTAAATGTCAACTTAGTCTCTTGCCTAATATTAATTGCCTTGATATTATAAGCACAGTGCCACTTTTTTGGTTATAAAATGAATTTTGACTTATGAGGAGAATCATATTCTTGTAGACCAGAAGCATAACAATTTATTTAATTTCCTTTTGAGATTTTTATAATATAATTAGTTTCATATGGAGGTGATGGGATTTATATGACTATCAAGACCCCCATACAGTACCACCATTAGGCTAATGCAAACAAAATTGGGAACAAATACTTGGAAACAAATATATGTAAAGGTGTAGCCATTTTGATTTATTGATGAGGGAGTTAAAATGATGAAGAGTTACAAAGTGATAAAAGAACTAAAATTTATTGGATACATACTTTGACTTGTATTGTGAGAAGGCAATGGCACCCCACTCCAGCACTCTTGCCTGAAGAATCCCATGGACGGAGGAGCTCTGTAGGCTGCAGTCCATGGGGTTGCTAAGAGTTGGAGACGACTGAGCGACTTCACTTTCATTTTTCACTTTCATGCATTGGAGAAGGAAATGGTGACCCACTCCAGTGTTCTTGCCTGGAGAATCCCAGGGATGGGGGAGCCTGGTGGGCTGCTGTTTATGGGGTCACACAGAGTCGGACACGACTGAAGCGAGAGCAGCAGCAGCAGCAGCAGCAAACATCTAACAGCTCGTACTACAGTTTATCCTCGAAATCGTATGAATTATATGTAGTATTTCTATCCCCACTGATAAATGAGGAAGCACATATGCAATATCACACAGCTGATCTGTATTAATATTAGGGGCAGGGATCACATCAGTTGTATCTATCTCTGAGGCCAGTGCTCTAAGAATTCTCAAACTGACATTTTCACTAATAAATTTTTTTTTTTTAATGAATGTCAACTTCCATGTGGACATTTTCTTTTTGTACAATGAGAATAATTTTTAAAAGTCTATTTATATCACTGTCATTTTATAAATGACAACAATTTTATAAAAGAGTGGACAACAATAAATGGCAGAACTAAATTGCAAAATATAGTCATTAGAATAAATTTAATTTCCTGTGCTTTCTACATTGCATTTATTTTTCTAATTTAACAAAGACTGAAGAAAATTAATCACAGTCTGGTAATTTACTTCACCACATTCTGTAGCCTGCAATTGGAACACTCCTTAGTCTGAACCATTCAAATATACTACTACCCAGTGGATCCCAAGCACCCATGCAACACAGGCCAGCAACACTTTGTCCTTATAGATATTCCTTTCTCTTTCTAGTTGCAAGTCTGGGCAATACGATTTGTATCTAGGAAGGATGCTAGCAATTATCTTAAGCCTCAGTTTACTGCTTCAGTTTTTTTTTTTTCAAGAATTAGAGAATTGGAGGCAATTTGATCTTTTGTGGTAGTTAACCACAAATCATTATCACTAAGACAGTGCCAACCTGTGTCCTTGGATAAAGAATGAATGCTGGGCAAAAACAAAAGGAGCATGTCTCAAGAACTTATTCTGTTCTCTTTAACCAGTATGTCCCAGTCTTTAGGGATCAATTTGATCCCCTTTTTACATGCTTATTTTCCTTGATGAGGACAAAGCAGTTTTGCTTTAGATAAGAAAGAAAATTTCAAAGCTAAACTTCTAACTGCTTTTGTGAAACTACTGATGCTATTAAATCCCAGGTTGCTTTGGATAGTGACTATTGTGGCCATCGAAAGGGAAGTGGGCACTGGTGAATTGTGTGGGATGTAGTTAAATTGACTTGAGACATTGTTTAATGTCATTGCCAACAAACCAGTTTGGAAACTGAAATTATCTCAAGAGGTTTTTATTTGTTTGTTTTAATATAGGTTGTCAGCTTCCACTGATACATATTCTCATTTGCCTGGGATAGATACATAGGGATCTATCTTTATAAACATTTTTCTAGATAAGTTTGATGTACAAGGTTTCAAGCAACCAAACTACTTCTAGAACACTTTTCAGATTTAATAATTTTTAGTCAATTAAACAAATATAGAAGTTACTATGTCCTGGACATTATTCAGAGTACTTAACAGATATTAATTCACTTAATCTTAACAACCCCTCAAAGTAGGTTTTATTTTATTTAGTACCTCCATTTATAGACAAGGAAATTGAGACACAGAAAGGTTACGTGAGTTGCCCAGGGAAGTTAATGAATGGTGGAGCATGAACTATGCTATTTTGATGAAACAATTAATGGTCTGCTTTAAGTCACAAAACTTGAAGCAATAGAAAGGAAAATGGAACCCAGATTTCTGTATTTTTTTTCCTGTTTGAATAATTTTTGCCTTTAAAAGTAAAGGAAGAAAATCTGATGAACAAAGTCAAAACAAAACATGTTTACCCTTTAGAAGTCATAGCACCAGATTAATAAATAAATTTAACTATAAAAGGTAATAAATTTGGGAAAATACTAGTTTTCTTCAAGTAGATTCATTCTTGACTTTTCTTAGGTGCAGACTCACCCACCTTCTCCCCACCATCCCTAGCAAAAAGAAAATGAAAAACAGCAAGAAGTTAACACAGCAATGTAGACAAAAGAAAAAAACCTGTAAGTGGGATTTCTATATAGAGATTTCAATCTATAACTAAGATCTACCTTAGTTAAAATAAAAATACCTTATTGTCCTGTAATTACTGTCCATAAATTGTTTAGATTACACTAGGAAATATTAATATTTAAAAAGGATTGGAGAAATCCTGCTGAAAAATCTTGATATTTTTCTTAAGTTTTTGAAAGCTTTATATAATATAGAGTATCTATACTCATTTGTAATCACTGTTAATTTATAGAGAATTGATGTATTTATCTTTGAGGAGGTGCTCCTTACTTCTGATATTTGGTTGATTTTTAGTAACATTCTATTATTTATTCTTGTTTAAAGAACTTATGTAGTATTTAAGGAGCTTTCTTCAGTTTTAAAAATATTATTTTAGATGGGTACTTGATTAAGTTGTTATAAATTGTTTAAATTAGATGCCCCAGTAATGAGTCATTCTACCTGCCTGGTTTTTTAAAATGTAAAACTCTACACTTAAAAACAATTCTGTTTTCAGATTCTATAAATGAAATGAGAGTTATGAGATTACTGACTGAATTTTAAAACTCACTTCTACGGTCTCCTCTCTTTCTCTCATGGTAGATTCAACCTCTTTTTATGAATCCTCAAGGCTCATATTTCTTTGATTCTCTTGATAGTTCAGTCTCAAATGGGACTATACATCACTTGTCCTGAAAAATATTAAAAACCAGCCTGTGCCTAATTGTGGTTCAGATTTCACTCATATCTTGTAGATTTTTAGGGTAACTCTGTCTTTCCTTCTGAAATAAATACTGTTTATCATTTCTCAATATGCTTTTTCTTCTGTGTATTTTCCTGGCTCCTCTCTTCCTTCTTCACGATGCTCTTGACTTTAAATTATTCTTCTTCTGTGGCTTAATACATCCTCATAGAGCAGGGCTGGACTTATCTATTAGCTTTCTTTTTCTTCCCTTTTTGATTCTATAAAAATGTAAATAAAAAAGCTTCTGTTTATTTCATCACCTAGTCCCTGAGTAGGTAAGAGACAGACGCTTGCTCTAGCTCTTGCATCTATCTGGGTCATTTAACAGGAGGCTTGAGATGCTAAATTTGCATCTAATTACCTTTGTCTACTTTTAGAATGGTGTGCCTGGGCCCTGTGGTCAGTTGGCAGTATGCAGGCCCTGGCTCCAGGGAAATGCTGTGTTACTTGAGGGGATGCCAATTTCAGTTGCCATCCAGTTCTCACATTCCTTGGTCAGATTTTCCTTATAAGATTTCCAATATATATTTTATTATTAACTCTGGACTATTGACTTCATGTCAGAAATTCATTGTGATATTAATCGATAGGTTATGATGAACAACTTTTATAATTTATATTCCATGGCTTCTATTCTCTGACTGTGGGATAATGTTTTTCCTATTAGGTAAACCTGGAGCAGGCATTTGTCACAGATTTTTTAAGAGTTTTATTGTTGTGTCCTATGTTGAGATGAATTGTAGGTAATTGGATGGTGCAGCTGAATTAACACATTGAATTGCTGGTTATGAGACACTTCATTTGCTGTTGCAGACAACAATAGGCCCATTTTGCTTCTACAATGCACAAATTCTTATTATCTGTATAAAATTCTAATTCTAGTAGAATAATATATATGCATCATTTCCATTCCTTTTGTGAGGAAAAATAACTTCAACAAATGTAAGATATGTGCCACTATTTCTTTAAATAATTTTGAATTTCAATACATCTTTTTGTTTGAAAATGTTAATCAGTTGCCCACAAAATGACCCCTCAGAACGTGAAATCAGCAGTCCCACTTTTACCCTGCATACCCTAAAATGTGTGTAGATATGCAGTTTGCATTAATTTTTGTGGAGAGCTCCACTTGAATGATTCTGAACAGCATTGCTGCCATCAGGAGTATGGTGATATGCAACAGTGTAGTTTTTATGCTTGTTACAAGCATAACAAGAATTATGCTTGTTCTTGGGTTTTTCTTCATTTTAGGCATTCTAGGGGCAACTTCTCTGGGGAGGATGGAGACATATCTTTATTTAAACTTTTTCCTGAAAACTCATTAACTTAAGCATTAAATTAAATAGTTGAAAAGATATAAAAATGTTACAAAGTGTATGAAGTAAAGCCAGGCAAAGAACATGTGGGGAAGAGGGTGCTGCTTTGTCCTGAGTAAGCCCCAAAAGGCTTAAGTGAGATACTAGGGCTGAAACAAAGTAATCAGCATGCACAGATGGAATGTGGACATGTGTGCTAAGTCACATCAGTTGTGTTTGACTCTGGGCAATCCCATGGACTGCAGCCTGCCAGGCTCCTCTGTCCGTGGGATTCTCCAGGCAAGAGTACTGAACGGGTTGCCATGCCCTCCTCCAGGGGATCTTTCCGACTCAGGGACTGAACCTGTGTCTCTAATGTCTCCTTCATTGGCAGGCAGGTTCTTTACCTCTAGTGCCACTAAAGTGTTAGTGGCTCAGTTGTGTTCAGCTCTTTGTGACCCCATGAACTGTAGCCCATCAGGTGCCTCTGTCCATGGAATTCTTCAGGCAAGAATACTGGAGTAGGTAGCCATTCCCTTCTCCACTGGATCTTCCTGACCCAGGGATTGAACTCAGGTCTCCTGAATCAAAGGCAAATTCATTACTGTCTGATGGGATAGCTGGCTTTTTCTTCACTAATTCTACTTCCTATGCAAATATCCTTGTAACAAGTTTTTTTTTTACTTTCTCTCCCTCCTAACTATCCTGCTTAACATAGGCTAATGGAATTATATGAGCTGCTAAGAGACAAGAGGGGCAACTCAGGATAAAGCATCTTACAACTGTGGAATAAATTCCCTTTTATTTTGACACTTGGGATCTTTAAGTCTAATAATCAAATCCTTCCTTACCCAAAAGCAAAGTCTTCTAAACAGCAAGACCCACTTAAGTACAGAAGGTTCAGCCATTTCTGTTCCTTTATGCTTAAATAGAAAGCATCAACCAAGTATCACCAGACATTTAAGAAGTATTTTATGAAAAAATATTAGTAAAAAACTGCAACACAAATGAGACCATGAAAACTGAAAACCAATGACAATGAAATGACCTTGCATGGACTGGATAATTAAAAAATCATAAAGGAGACCAAAAAGTAAAATTTTGAAGAGATTCTAGAAAATATTACATTCATAAAACAAGAAGATGATAGGGAAGAGACATAAATTAATGAACAAGAAAAACTATTGGAAATTAAAGATTTTCAGATCAATAGTTTTAGGGAACATTTTTAATTCAAATACACAAAAACCTCAGCAATGCAAAGGAAATTGACAAAAAGGTAAAAAGAATCACTATAAATCTCCCTGAAGCATGACTTCCTGCAAATTGGAGTTCTGATTATAAGAAAACAAAATATATAGTTAGAACATATTTTAAAAATTAATAGAATCATTCTCAAGTTTATGAAGGAAGATGATTTGCAACTCAAAATTCCATGTCCAATATCCATTCAAAATATCAATCAAGTGCAAGGGTAGAATTAATACATTTTCAGGCATCTAATGATTAAATATGCTTTTCTCAAATATAATCTTTCTTATAAAATTACTTGAGGTTGAACCCCATCAAAGTATAATTAAGAGAAAGAGAAAGATATGGCATAAAAGCTATGAAATAGTCCTATAAGGCAAATGATTCATATTACTTTAATCTGATATAGAGTTAGTATAAAAGAAGTAGAAAGCTTTGTCTGGTGGGAGGCTCTAGGATAAAGGGGGATATTATGCAACCTTTAAAGTCCAAGAAATATTTGAGAAGACAAAGGAAAATAGTGTAAAAATGAAAAAAAGAAGTGTAAACTCCATCCAAGAAGAACCAAGGAAAGTAACCATAGAACTCTAGTTGGCACTGAAATGAATAATATTTTTATATTACTTAAATATAAATTTTGTAAACTGATTTTCAATTTTCAGTATCAATCTTTAGCTAAAAAGTGGAAGAGAATCATAATTATAGACAGAATGCAAATATTAGCAATGGCATTGCTACAGTAAACATACAGATGAGAGAGGCTGGGAAGTATGTATGATGCTTGGAGAAAACAGAAGGAAAGGACAGAAATTGGAAGATTAGCATATTACAAAAATAGGGGTCAAGAGATGGTACGTACAGTTGATGCAAGTTAGAAGTGTTGATACATTCCTTAAAATTAAAAAAACTAAAAGGAATAATAATATTCATAAGAAGAATATAGAGAAACGTGGAGTGTGGTGTGTGAGATAATAGATAATATCTAAAATACTTTGGGTCCATTTGTTTGATCAAAATATGCTTTAATTTAATATTTTTAGTGTGGTTGCTTTTGATGTGTCTCTACTCTCCAGATTTTCACAGATACCAATCTCTCTCTGTTAAATCACCTTGATCTGTAAAGACATTTGAATTTAACCATTTTGTTTTAGAACTAATACATAATTAAAGGTGATTCTCCCTGGGGAGAGGATTAGTTTGGAGTTAAGGGAGGGGACTCCAAGCTATAAAGTAGTATAAATACTTGGAAATTTTATTATTAAACACAGTATCAGTCATCCCTTACAGTATTATAAAAATTATGGGACTAAGAGGAGAGAATTGGATTGTGGTCATGGTAAAACCCTTAATAAATTCTGTAGCATGTCATTTCTTTGGATCTCAGTTTTCTTATCCTTGAAATGATGCAACTGGTAATACAGAAACAAAAGCATGATATAACTATTCTAGTGCTTATTTATTTTCCAAATGTAGGCCTATCATTTTCTTTGAAAATGAAAAGAACTATACATTTTCTGGGTCTTATTTTCTTATAATTAAAATCAAACATTTTTTGTGATGTAAAAATGCAAAGCATTACCAAATGATTCTCCAGAAAATCCTATTTCCATTCCACCTCTGTTTTCCTAAACATTTAATAGCTAGCACTCAACAATAATTTTAAACAACATTTTGTAGTGGTTTCCAGATAGAGACAGTAAATTTTATAGTCCTCTGTATTATTAAATTGTACCAGTTACTCTGATTACCTGATGTGTCTGCACATTCACAGAGGAATTGAGAGATGAAGGATGGCTGTTTCAACATTACACAGATGTGAGAATATTGCCATCTTAGATTGGCAGCTGCTCTGGAAGTTCTCATTGCATCTTCTTATTTGGACTAACAGTTTAATTTTGTAGCTAATCAGAAATAGTTGCTTTAAAGATGCTAGCTATTCCTAATGAACGTGAGAACACAGATGGGGTCCCATAAGAAATGTCTAACCTGCTGATTGTTAGAAGATTTCTGTGTGTGTATGCTTTAGCATCTTTTAACTGTGAACATTCATTCAACAAACCAAAAGAAAATTGTAATAACTTTCTATAGATAGATAGAAATAAAGAGATTGGCAGAAAGAGAGATAGAGACCAGAGGCAGAGAGAGAAGAAGAGAAATAAGGAGTAAAGAAGTTTCTGGTCTCTCCATATGCCCCCACTCAGCAGTATGGGTCTTGCATAACGTAAAAAGTAGTGAAAACTGAGAACACAAATTATATATTAATTAATATGTACAATCTAGTATTTTTATGATATGGAAGGCTAGGAGATTCTGAAGTGAGAAAAACAGGTCAACAGTGAGGCATTCTTTAAAGCTGTGAGGGTCTGGTTTCTGTTGACAGGTTGTAATTATAACCCTTTGGGTCACCTCCTTTCACCTTTTTTCTGAGTGATCTGGCCTTTGGACAGTGACTGGGGAAAGTGAAGAGGATGCTTTGTCCCTTTATCTCACCTGGTTCGATGAATCGAAGGTCTATTAAATTTCCTTTTAAAGGTGGAGTTCTTGACAATGAGTTTGAGCAAGCTCCAGGAGTTGGTGATGGACAGGGAAGCCTGGCGTGCTGCAGTTCACGGAGTCACAGAGTCAGACATGACCGAGAAACTGAACTGAACTGAACTCTTGGCAATTAATTATAACCTTTAGCATATGAATCATACCTTAATTCTGAAGTAAGAAAAATGCCGAGATTCGAGTTTGCAAGAGGCAGTGGAACATGTTTGTGTTGAAGCTACAAGTTTAAGACTGTGGTGCCTGCATAAATGTAGTTCAGAAATTTTGAACTATCCAGTTGCTTCAGCAGGTTGACAAAGCACAGTTAGATAGCTTCTGTGGGGTTTAAGTATTCCATCTTTAAAATGCAAGTGACAGTGATCGTGGCTAACACTAATACAACCCGGGTTTCTAATTGGTAGCAAGGATTTCTTTTAGGGGCTTTATATAATATTGGCACTTTCAATTCTCACAGTTCTAAGAACCAGATGTTTATTTTCATCTACCTAATAATTATAACTGCTTTCATGGGTTGAGGTGATTATGCATGTAATGTACTGATTACTGTCCCTGGCACTTAGGAAGTGCTTAACCAATGCGATTAGTCTATCTCCCCTTCTAGGGTCCTCTACCGGCATGTAGTATGTCAGGTGCCTAGAAATCTGATCTGCTTAACCGATTTCCAAGATAAAATTCTCAGACCTGCAAGAGTTATTGTGAAGAGTAACTATAAAATCAGATCCCAGGAGGCAATAAATAAATAGCAGTTAAAGATAGGATTAAAGCCAAGCAAAATAGAAACCCAGTAAAACTGTTTTAGTGAAATATTTAGAAATCTTATTTAAGAGAGAATTGAAGGTAAATGAAGGCAGGAAAAGGAATATCATATCATGGTGAATTGATCATAATATTATACAAATTGTATCCAGTACTAAACCTTGAAATGCTGCTTTGCAGAAACTGCATCTAGCTTAGAAAAAGGGTGGTAAGCTTCTATTCCTTTTAACTTTATTTGGAAAATTTTAACTTCACTGCTGATTTTTGTGAGGTGTTCTTGGGTAAGTTGAGCAGTCATCTTCCGTTTTCCCCTTAGTTTTTTGATCAGCTTTGACTATCATTTTGTCTTGGCTGATTCTTAGAGAAATTGAAAGATGAGTGCTTTTTCTCTGTGTGAATATGAAAAATAGTAACCATTTTAAAACACATTACTATTCTAGCCTTAGTCTTCTGAGTGAAAAAGATGAAACATTATTGTTATATTTTTGTTCTTTAGTGACACAGACTTCAAGTATGTGATGTCTTATTTTAATGATTTTTTCTAAATGCTTAATCGAAGATTCTCCATTTTTTGTGTAGAAAGACACATAATTTTAGATAACAAATTGTAACTGATTTCTCATTTAGAAATATTTGAGTTCCAATTCTCTTGTCTTATCGTATGAGAATAATATGTTGTTTTCAACACTGAGTTTGTCAATTCCTTCACAATAATTTGTACAAATGATAATTATGCATAAATTAATAAACTGCTGGTGGTAATCTAATGATGCATCATGCTGTTTCTGACTTATTTCTGAACCATTTGCAGTCTATTGAAATGTACCAGGACTAATTGTTTAATGTAACCTGTAACTTCCTCAACTCCAAAAGTATGTTCAGTAAGATAGAATATTTATTTTTAAAAATGATGAAGGAAAAGCTTATGTTTAGTAAAAATTTATTATATAAGAAATGGTTATATAGGTTACTAAATAGCAAATGTGTTTTATTTGTGTTTGAAAATCTTTTCCATATTAGAAATAATGAAGTTACTTAAATGAGCTTTTACTACTTTTCCTATTGTGATCCAATTTTCTAGAGCTGCCTAAAACACTGTGGGGTCATTAGTTTACACTTGCTTAGTCTTCCTGTTGCCTTCCATCCTGAAGTTTTGTGTTTGAATATATTTTACAAGTGATTAAAAAGAAAAGTTTAGCCGAAATCTCAACAACTTGTAAGGAATTTCTCTGTGAGAAATAATTAAAATCAAGTATTAATTCCTGCTGTGTCTGGAAATCATGCATGAGGTTAACTCTTTTCAGCCAAGGTTGCATTAAGTCACAGACAGACAATTGATTTTCTTGTATTGTTGCATCTATCTGCCAAAATATTCACCACTCATACTTTATAGTATGATAGTCCATTGATAAGTAACCTTGAAAATTCACTTTATAAATAGTTTTCATGTTATTTAACAATGATTTGGGAGTTAGTACTCACAGAAAATATTCACTATTGTTATAAATATAAAACCAAGATGCAGAAATATTTAAAAATATGATTGATTTTACAGTACATTTTTTGTAGTTTTTTTTTTTAATTAGAGGATGATTACTTTACAATACTGTGATTGTTTTTGCCATACATCAACATGAATTGGTACTAGGTATACATATGTCCCCTCCCTCTTGAACCCTCCTCCCACCTCCCTCCCCACTGACTAAAACTAAATCAAAGATATCCTGTTTCCTTTCAGAGGACAGGACTGATGCCCACCAAATACGTGCATACATGTGTGTGTGCAGGCACGTGTTCCCCAGAGGGTTTCTACTGAAAGCTGAGTTTTTATTTTTATGTGTTTCCTAGGTATTTATCTATTTTTTAATGGGAGAAGACTCTTGAGAGTCCCTTGGACTGCAAGGAGATCCAACCTGTCAATCCTAAAGGAAATCAGTCCTAAATATTCATTGGAAGGACTGATGCTGAAGCTGAAACTCCAATACTTTTGTTCAGTTCAGTTCAGTTCAGTCGCTCAGTCGTGTCCGACTCTTTGCGACCCCATGAATCACAGCACGCCAGGCCTCCCTGTCCATCACCAACTCCCAGAGTTCACCCAGACCTACGTCCATCGAGTCAGTGATGCCATACAGCCATCTCATCCTCGGTCGTCCCCTTCTCCTCCTGCCCCCAATCCCTCCCAGCATCAGAGTCCTTTCCAATGAGTCAACTCTTCGCATGAGGTGGCCAAAGTACTGGAGTTTCAGCTTTAGCATCATTCCTTCCAAAGAACACCCAGGGCTGATCTCTTTCAGAATGGACTGGTTGGATCTCTGCAGTCCAAGGGACTCTCAAGAGTCTTCTCCAACACCACAGTTCAAAAACATCAATTCTTCGGCGCTCAGCCTTCTTCACAGCCCAACTCTCATATCCATACATGACCACTGGAAAAACAATAGCCTTGACTAGCCAGACCTTAGTCGGCAAAGTAATGTCTCTGCTTTTGAATATACTATCTAGGTTGGTCATAACTTTTCTTCCAAGGAGTAAGCATCTTTTAATTTCATGGCTGCAGTCACCATCTGCAGTGATTTTGGAGCCCCCAAAATAAAGTCTGACACTGTTTCCCTTGTTTCCCCATCTTTTTCCCATGGAGCGATGGGACCGGATGCCATGATCTTCGTTTTCTGAATGTTGAGCTTTAAGCCAATTTTTTTTCACTCTCCTCTTCCACTTTCATCAAGAGGCTTTTTAGTTCCTCTTCACTTTCTGCCATAAGAGTGGTGTCATCTGCATATCTGAGGTTATTGATATTTCTCCTGGCAATCTTGATTCCAGCTTGTGTTTCTTCCAGTCCAGCATTTCTCACGATGTACTCTGCATAGAAGTTAAATAAGCGTGGTGACAGTACACAGCTTTGATGTACTCCTTCTCCTATTTGGAGCCAGTCTGTTGTTCCATGTCCAGTTCTAACTGTTGCTTCCTGACTTGCATACAGATTTCTCAAGTGGCAGAACTGACTCATTAGAAAAGACCTGATGCTGGGAAAAATCGAAGGCGGGAGGAGAAGGGGCCAACAGAGGATGAGATGGTTCGATGGCATCACTGATCCAATGGACATGAGTTTGAGTAGGCTCCAGGAGTTGGTGATGGACAGGAAAGCCTGGCGTGCTACAGTCCATGGGGATCACAAAGTCAGACATGACTGAGTGAGTGAACTGATGGTTGATTTAGTGGCTTCCCAGGCAGCACTAGTGGTAAAGAACCTGATTGCCAATACAGGTAGATGTAACAGATGGAGGTTTGATCCCTGGATCTGGAAGATCCCCTGGAGGAGTGCAGATATACAGATATGTACAGCAACCTACTCCAGTATTCTTGCATGGAGACTCCTCATGGTCAGAGGAGCCTGGTGGGCTACAGTCCTGTGGGTCACACAGAGTAGGACGTGACTGAGCAACAAAGCACTAGAATACTAACATGGTTGATTTATAATATTGTGTTAATTTAAGGTATTACAGCAAAGTGATTTAGTTATACTTACATATATATGTCTACACATATTATTTTTCAGATTCTTTTCCATTGTAGGTTATTATACGATACTGAACATAATTCCATGTGCTATAGAGTAAGTCATTGCTTACTATACAGTAGTGTGTATCTGTTATATAGTAGTGTATATCCCAAACTCCTACTTTACCCCTCTCCACTCTTCCCTGGTCTTCTCTGGTGGCTCAGCTGGTAAAGAATCCTCCTGCAGTGTGGGAGACCTGGGTTTGATCCTTGGGTTGGGAAGTTCCCCTGGAGAAGAGAAAGGCTACACACTCCAGTATTCTGGCCTGGAGAATTCTATGGACTGTATCATCCATGGAGTTGCAAAGAGTCGGACACGACTGAGCAACTTTCACTCATACCCTTCCCCTCTGGTAATGAGAAGTTTGCTTTCTATGTCTGAGGTTCTATTTGTTTTGTAAATAAGTTCACTTGTATCACTTTTTAATATTCCATATGAATATAAGTGATATCATATAATACTTGTTTTTCTCTGTAAGACTGACTTTACTTAGTATGATAATCTCTGGATCCATCTATGCTGCTGCAAATGGCAATATGGCAATATTTCATTCCTTTTTATGCCCAAGTAATATTCCAGTGTATATATATATTATGTTATCTTTATTTATTCCTTTCCTAATGGACATTTAGGTTACTTTCATGTCTTGGCTATTTTGTAAACAGTGCTGATATGCACACTGGGGTGTTTATATCTTTTCCAATTAAAGTTTTCATACTTTCTGGATATATACCCTAGAGTGGGAATGCTGGATCATATGGTAACTCTAGTTTTGGTTTTATAAAGAAACTCCATACTGTTTTTCACAGTGACTGCACCAATTAACGTTCCCATCAACAGTATTGGAGGATTCCCTTTTCTTCACACCTTCTCCAGCATTTATTATTTGTAGACTTTTTGATGGTGGCCATCCTGATGAGTGTGAAGTGGTACCTCACTGTAGTTTTGATTTGCATTTCTCTAATACTCAGTGATGTTGAACATCTTTTCATGTGTCTGTTAGCCATCTGTATGCTTTCTTTGGAGAAATAACTATTTAGTCTCCTGTCCATTTTTTGATTGATTTGTTTGTTTGTTTTTTTGTTTGCTATTGAGCTATATGAATAGTTTATTTATTTGGAAGTTAGAGGGATTGGGAGCAGAAGGAGAAGGGGATGACAGAGGATGAGCTGGATGGATGGCCTCACGGACTTGATGGACGTGAGTCTGAGTGAACTCCGGGAGTTGGTGATGGACAGGGAGGCCTGGCGTGCTGCGATTCATGGGGTCGCAGAGAGTTGGACACGACTGAGCGACTGAACTGAACTGAACTGAAAGCAATCATCAGTAGCCCCTATTTGCAAACATTTTCTCCAATTCCAGAGGTTGTCTTTTCACTTTGCTTATGATTTCCTGCTATACAAAAGGTTATAAGTTTGATTAGGTTCCATTTGTTTATTTTTGTTTTTATTTCTTTTGCCTTGGTAGAATGATCTAAGAAAATATTGCTGTGATTTATGTCAGAGAATAGTTTGCCTATGTTCTATCTAGGATGTGTACGTTGTCATGTATTATATTTAAGTCTTCAAGCCACTTTGAGTTTATTTTTGCATATTGTGTGAGGAAGTGCTCTAACTTCATTGATTTACATGATTTATATTGATTTACACATGATTTACTGTTGCAGCACAGTTTTCTTCCAGATATTTTATGTATGAATCTTCACAATCTCTTGGGTATTGCAGATACCGGATTACTTTTTTATGATAATGCAGATTTATTCTTGACTTTGAATTGTTTTATTAACTTTCAAGTCATTTTGACCATTTGTTGGACCATATGAAGTTTTGGTTCAGCTTTTTTGATGTCCCTATCTAAAAACCTTATCTTCAGTATAACTTTCTTTTCAGACTTAATTTAATGGTTTTGAGTTTTTAGCCAACCTTCAATTTATTAGAAATTTTATGAATTCCTATCTTTTTGCTGATTCCTATAGATAGAGCTCCTTTGCAGAGCCAAGTATGTTTACCAAAATGGCCTGACACCAACACCATCAGCTCTTCATATACCCTTTCACTGTTCTCGCTCCTTCACAGTAATACCGCTAAAGCTCCACCATTTAGTCATTTTTACCTGCTTTACTTTTTGTCCTCTATTTTAATAGTATATGTATTTGCTACTTGCCAAAGAAAAAATATTATGTGATTTTAATCATTTTATGCATCTGTGTTTTAAGTGAAAATGAAAGTCCCTAAGTCGTGTCCAACTCTTTGCGAGCACATGGACTATACAGTCCATGGAATTCTCCAGGCCAGAATAATTGAGTGGGTAGCCATTCCCTCTCCAAGGGATCTTCCCAACCCAGGGATTGAACCCAGGTCTCCTGCACTGCAAATTCTCTACCAGCTGAGCCACCAGGGAAGCCCCAAAATACTGGAGTGGGTAGCCTATCCCTTTTATACCGGATCTTCCCAAACAAGCAATTGAATCGGTGTCTCCTGCATTGCAGGCAGATTCTTTATCCGCTGAACTATCAGGGAAGCCCTTCTAAATAGCCATGTACTTTTAATTTGCCAAAGGACTATATCTCACAATAACTTGATGTATAAAGTTGTGGGCCAGCAAAATACTACCTCATTTTAATACAGAAGCATACTTCCTTGGTGTGTGAAGTGATTCCTACTTAAGTAGTCAATATATATCAGTCAGTCAGTCAGTTCAGTCGCTCAGTCATGTCCGACTCTCTGCGACCCCATGAATCGCAGCACGCCAGGCCTCCCTGTCCATCACCAACTCCCGGAGTTCACTCAGACTCACGTCCATCGAGTCCGTGATGCCATCCAGCCATCTCATCCTCTGTCGTCAATATATATAATCAGTTAATAAATAGTGCTAGTGGTTTGGGGATCTACTTGGTTTAAGGCACTATATAAATACAAGATCAATGACATGTACACATTGGTATATCTAAAATTGAAAACCAACAGGGACCTACTGTATAACACAGGAAAGTCTGCTCAATGTTACATAGCAACCTGGATGGAAGCGGAGTTTGGGGAAGAATTGATAGATGTATATGTATGGTTGCATACATATACATGTATATGTATAGATGTATATGTATGGTTGCATACATACTTTAGTATAAAATAAAAAGATAAGACCAAAAAACCCACAAAATAAATAAGTACAAGATCAGGTACTTCCAAAGTCTCGTTAACAGACATACTTACAAATGAGTTTTTAGCAGTGGGTTCATGTAAAATCCTCTCCATGTGGTGAGAGCCCTTTCTCTTTTTGTCTGCCCTACTGCTTTCTTTCTGTCATGTCTCTGCCTTACTGAAGTCTCATACTATTAAAGAGAGGATTTTTCTGATTCCTGCTTCTGGGAATTATACCTCATTCAAAATGAACAACATCTGCAAACTAGAGCTACATATTTTCATAAGGCTAAGCCATTCTGTCCAAAAAAAAAGAGGGGGCCTCTTATGCCATGAAAAATATAAATGCCGTCTTTCTAGATGAACAGTATTACAAATTTATGAATAAGAAGCACATTTCTACATGTTATCCTGTAGAGTTTTTACTTTTTTTTTTTATTCTCCGTGTCTTTCAGCAAATTCATCCACCCTGTGTTGTTTGTGGCTGTATTTTACAGGAAAATGTTTGCCTTTACCACAGGGGCTTCAAGGACAGTGAGATTCTTCAGTGTCTAAAGTTCTTATCTGATGATATGCTTGGCTGATTGCCATTCAGAGGACTTAAGAATTCAGATTTCACGCAGCATGCATCAGTCTCAGGGGTAAAATTGAAACTTCTTCACATGTTACTCTCTCAGTATAGGTTCACACATTCAAGTCATTAGAAATTTCATGAATGCCTACCTTTTGAAAGGAAGCTCCACATATAGGTCCACCCACATATAGATCTCTCTAGTCAGGGCCACGTGGCCCAGAACCAACACCATCAACAGCACAAAGGAAGGAAGGAAAGAAAAGGAACTTGTGTCTCTAGACTGATGCTGTGTTGTGGCTGACCTCTTCCTCCCTGCAAGCAGCTGCAGTCCTGTGGCTTGTTGTGCCTCAGACTTCTTGTGTGACCTTGGCTTACAGTGGTGTCCAGGCTGAACAGGGTAAAAATTTCCGTTTTCCTCCCAGCCGGTTTCAGGTGTGAGATCATGTCACTGAGATTTATCCTCTGACATTCAGCTCCATTTCTCCTTGAAATGGAACTGATCAAGGAGTTGTCCTGCTCATTATTGATACTCATGAAGCATTTAATATAAAAACCTACATTTTTGTCAGTTTCTGCAGTTTAATAAATCCTTTCTTTTATCTTCCCAAATTGTAGATGTATATCTACATCCGTCTTTAAAAGATTATAAAATCCACGAAGGCAGTCCAACATGGTTCTCTTTATGCTGTACCTAGCAAAATGTCCTACACAATTAAGTCTTTCCTACACACATTAATTAGATTGCACATGTACAGATAGGTCCCCTAGGCCTTCCAAAGCCAAGACGCCACTTTGGAAAATGATGGAGGCCAAAAGGATTTAGGTCAGTCAAATTTTTATCTGGCTCTCCCAGAAGGATAGTTGAAAATGCCTTTCTGCTGTGCTCTATTAATCTCTTCCTTGTGATTTTTTTCCTTCTCACATTCCATTGTCAGCTCATCAGAGACTGTGGATTTCCTGTACTTCTTATCGAGCTCATTGGGTATTTGAAATGGCAATGTCTTTGTGATATTCATCAGAGTGGCCCAAGAGTCTTCCACTTCTGTCATTAAAAAATAAAAAAAAAAAAAAAAATTATCTGCAATATGTTCCCTTTGCAAGGGGCATAAGTCACAGAGTTTACATCAGCCCAACCTCCCTCAGTCGAGGCTATGCCTAATCTAAATGCCAAACTGACATCTTTCTTTAAAATAAATTTACTCCACATTGTGTAGTCCATTCAGAGAAGGCAATGGCACCCCACTCCAGTACCCTTGCCTGGAAAATCCCATGGACGGAGGAGCCTGGAAGGCTGCAGGCCATGGAGTCGCTAGGAGTCGGACACGACTGAGCAACTTGCCTTTCACTTTCCAGTTCCATGCATTGGAGAAGGAAATGGCAACCCACTCCAGTGTTCTTGCCTGGAGAATCCCAGGGACGGGGGAGCCTGGTGGGCTCTCGTCTATGCGGTCTCAGAGTCGGACACGACTGACATGACTGAGCAGCAGCAGCAGCAGTGCAGTCCACTACCACTCCACACTGTCGGTGGAGGGATCTCACTAAAAATGGTTCTGGGCATGTAATTCCTGGGTATAAAACCTTTGAAAGCCCTACAGGTTAAATTTCAAAATTTTCAGCATGTCATTCAAGACCCTTTATAGAAATCTATCCCAGTGAGCTCACTTCTCATATATTACCCTCTCCTGATCTATTTTTAAGAATTCACTGTATTACTTTGCTACCTAGGCATGGTATAGATATCTATGACTATTTCTTTGCTTGTTCTGTTTTGTAGCCTTGAAATATCTATCTTTTCATTTCAAGGATGAGCTTAAATTCTACCTCTTTTCAAAGGATTTTCCCAAATCTCCAAGGCAGAAGTTTTATATTCCTTTTTCCCGTTTCCATAGTACTTTGTTTCTATTGCTGTTGCTAACTTACACCGTGTTATCTTAATTGTATCCTCCTCTGTCTCCTAGTTTAAATTATAATCTTTTTCACAGTGGAAGCATCACATTCCTCTTTGTTCCCTGGAGACCTACCAAAGTCCATAATATAGCTAGTTATTCAATAAATGTCTTGAAAAATTGTTAAATATTGATTCAGTAGGATAAAGAGCTGTGAACTTAATGATACTCTATTGAATGAATCTTTGTGACACTACTCATGTCTGTTTCTAGAATATGATAAGGATATAAAATATTAGCTAGTCCAAATATATATATATGTGTGTGTATATATATATGTGTGTGTGTGTGTATATATATATGTATAATGCAAAGTTAATCACTGCAAATTTATCAAAAGAGTGGATTTAAAAAGGTATTTAAAAAACTTTTAATTCCAGCAGCCAGTAGAACTTAAAGTCCCTTCCAACATTTCTGGAGAATGAACCTTCAACTTCTTCTTTCATTCTTCACTTGGTCCTTTTTGGGAAGCCCATTCTGTTTTGTCATTCTTTGCAGTAAGGCATTTTCCTTATTCTGAGCTTAAATTTGATTCCTTGTGATTTTTCTCATTGGTCTTACTGGTCTTCCTTCTGCTTTGGTAGAGCACAGAAAGCAAATCTAAACTGTTCTCCACACTGTCAGTTCTTTACATAAACAGCATTCAGATTCACGCTGTAGATTCAGTGTTACAGGTTGAGTGGCCCTAAATCACACTGTGTATGTGTATGTGCATATAAATACATATACATATATACACATGTTTCATACATGTAATTAACTCCTGTGTTAGTGCACAATCATCCAAGAAACTATTGAAAATCATTTTAACTGGATATACAATAACTTGCATAGATAGATATAGAGATAGAGACAGAAAAGTAGATTACCATATAAACAATTCACATTCTGGTCAATATGTATTTATATACATACATGTAATTTTAGATTTTACATAGATAAAATGTGCTAGATATTACATTATACTTCTAGGTTTTGAATTCCAAGATAATCATATTTTTGGTTATCTTATTGCCATGCAAGAAATTATCCATAAGTTTAGTGGCTTAAAAAAAAGCCACCGTAATCTCTCATAGTTCTGTGGGTTAATGGGGCTCAGCTGGGAGATGCTCACTTGGGATCTCTCCTGTAGCTGCCATCAAATGGTGTCTGGGACTGGAGTCATCTAAAAGCTGAATGGATGGGATGTCCTTATGTGAGTATCCTTTACTCACATGTCTTGTGCTCCTCAGCATGGCTGCCCTCTCCAGCAGAGTGACCTGAAAGTTTTCCATGGCAACTGAGTGTGCCAGGAGACAGAAGACAGAAGCGGCTAGGCCAGTTAAGAGTTACTCCTGGACTGGTACCCTGTTGCTTCCAACATAGCTTCTTGGTCAAAGAAGTCCTAGCCTCTGCTCCAATTCCAGGAGGGAAAGAAATAACTTTGTCTTTTGATGGGTAAATGTCAAGGTCACGTTGCAGAAGTCCATGCAGGATGGTCATCTTTGGAAGATCCAACCTGCCACACCCTGTGTTTGGAAGATATAGTGAAGTTAAAGATGCACTGTCAATCAGTTTTTATTGTCAGAAGAAGTAAATACAAATGAGGTACATTTAAACAATGGTGTAAAACTTGAAGAAAGCACCAAAATTGACCATAAAACAAGAAAGCTAACTCACATCTTCTACCTAAAGCTCATCACATATTTACACCACACTTCTAACTGAATCTCATGATTTGAAAGATCTCAGTTCTAATTTTAGGCTCAAAAGGATCTTCACTTAAAAAAAAGAAATAACTAGTATCAGATAACTAGATTATTTAATCATCTCTGGTGTATAATATAATCTTTTCTGCTACTGTTAAAACAATTTAGTTACTTGGAATCTAACTCTAAAAATAATCCTTCATACAAAGAAACAAAACTAAACTACTAGATATTTACTTTTATGAAATATAGATTTTTCTATTTGAGCCATTTTAAATATTTTTAATGTCCTAAATGTTAATTCTTCTTGTTCCTCTCCTCTGAATTCCTTTGAATTTTTCTTCATTTTAATTTTTTTCTTGACATAGGAACCATAATATCTTCTATTAATAATTTATCCTGGTCAAATAATCATTAAACCCATGACAGAGAAACAAGTCACATTTACAACAGAAAGTGTACAAGACATTGGCTTAGGGCTCTTAAAGGCCAATGAAAATGGGAGACAGAGAGAACACATTAGAGAAGACTTTAGAAGTTATAGATCAATCAGCTTGCTTTGATATCTAGGAAAATAGGGGGATAAATCAAAGAGACATTTGATTTTTCATACACCTCAAAGAGCAGAACAAATGTGGGTAACAACCAACATTGCTTTGGAAGTATTAAATCATTGTGAGTTCATCTAATTTTATTCTCTGACATCATGACAGGGCTTAAATATGAAGGAAACAAAAGAATTCATATATCTTCACTTCAGCAAGGTTTAATTTTTATCTCATATGATGTTCTCATCAGCCAGTTAAGAAAATGCAGTCTTGGGTAAAAGGAAGGCATGGTTTGTTTTGTGTCATTGAATCAGTGACCTGCCGGGGCAGACCAGTTGAAACTCTTGAAGGGGTTGATTGGATGTTTATAATGAAAAATATTTATATTAATCTCTAGAACTTAATAATATAAAATATGAAGTCTATGGACTAGGAAAGTTAAATCCAAAGCTAAATCTATGTGAATTTACAAGAATACAAAGTATAGATAGGAAGAAAAGTGGCTGAAGTATCTTGAAGTTTGATGAAAACCTCCAATTAAAGTGGCACTTAACATGCTAATATCTAACCTAGTAAAAATGTAAATGGTAATATCTAGGCATACTGAAACACTGTTGCTATAAATTAAAAATGAGACTGGGTAGAGGGCTTGGATTATCCAGAGGGGTCTGTAGCATTTCCTGTCTTTGCTTGTATCACTTGTCATGTAGTAATCAATCCTCTGGTATGTTTTCAGTTACAAGACTGTAACACATTTTCATCTATCTTCTTCTTTAGGTCCTGTAAAATTTTTGACTCTTTGCAACAAAATAGGAAGTGTTAATTTCTCAAAAAAACAAGAAAAAAGATATTTTACTAAAGTTGCTCTGTTTCTATGCTTTTCTATTTAAACAGTTTTATTTCACTGTCATATTTTCGGATAACCTCTTTGAAGATATTTTAAAAGGTAAACTCCATTTGTAACAATAAGAATGCATAAAACTCAATTCAGGACATGAAAATATGAAGACCTAGGGCCAAATCAGGCAGCAAATACTGTATCATGGCTGCAAATGGATGCAGTGACTGTAAAAATATAAATTGGTTGTGGGGTTGCACAAATATGAACACAAATATGAAAATTGTGTACATCTGTGTTAATAAGATACAGTTTAGCAAATTTTAAAAACCTCATGCTATTTGATCCAGGAGTTTCCTTCTGGGTATTTTATCCTGAGGAAACAATCTTGCTGTGGCAGAAGATATATTCAGAAGGAACTTTACAGTGGTTTTTATTTTTTGGTAGCTGATATTTGATAACAAGTTATAGATCTTTAAATGATGGCATGTATGGGATGCCAATCAGTAAAATTATTTTGCATTATAATGATAAACATAATATTGAAGAAATGAAGGAAAAAATAACCTAATTATGAAAGAATTTATATTGCATAATTCTTTAAATAATGGTTTAAAATAAAAATAGTAAATATATTGTTTGAAATTAAATATGTTGTTTTAAGAATTAAGGGAGATTTTTATTTATGTTTCCTTTTTTTGAAATTTGAAAAGTGGAAGTTGATAATTCTGATTAAGGAAAAATAGCTATATAAGGAAAAAAACCACTGATGACCTTTAAGGACTGTTTGATAATCTTTTCTTTTTTAATTACTGATAAATTTTATTTATGAATGTCACTTCATTATTTAACTTTACATTGCTGTATTCATGGACTGTAGTATTATTTGTATGGTTTATTTAAAAGTCCAAAGCTAGATTCCATAGTTACTTCCATTCTCTTTTATTTTATGGATTTAATATGCGTATTTAAATATGCCATTAAAATATATCTTTGATTTAAATATGTGCATATCAATGTATAAATTATACACACACATATATAAAATAGAGAAGACTGTATATTATATACTATATATATATCGGTTTACTTCAGTTCAGGCGCTCAGTCATGTCCGACTCTTTGCAACCCCATGGACTGCACATCAGTCTTCCCTGTCCATCACCAACTCCCAGAGCTTGCTCAAACTCATGTCCATCGCATCGGTGATACCATCCAACCATCTCATCTCATATATATATGGAGTTTTGTTATTTTAGCTGTCCAAGAACATTGAACAATGATGCTGATTTGTTTTTAACTTAATGTTTTTCTTGATTTGAAACACTTCACTGAGTATCTCGTTGGCTATTTTTCTGTGATTCCAAAATATCTCAATGAAAGCAAGACATTTATTTATTTCTACCTATTTTCTCTAATTTACAAGTTTGGTATAGCTTCAAACATACAGAGAATTTGTAATTATTATACTTAAGAACCCTGATTACTCTATCCAGATTTGTTATTTACATTTTACCCCTGTGCTTTATTATTTCTGCCTGTTCTTTCTCTCTCCATATATGTTTATATATATATATATATATATATATATATACATACACACACATATGCACTCACACACACACACACACATATATATATATATACACCTGTATATGCATTCTATAATTGCATAATTATATATGCATATGTATGTGTACATATAGATAATGTTGCCCTGAATCTTTTGGGAATAAGTTGTACACATCATGTTTCTTTTTATTTTTATTCATTTATTTTTTAAATCGATTTATTTTAATTGGAGGATAATTACTTTACACTACTGTGATGGTTTTTGCCATAAAGCAAAATGAATCAGATACATGTGTCCTCCCTATCCTGACCCACACCCACCTCCCTCTCCACCCTGTCTCTCTGGGTTGGCCCAGAGTGCCTGCTTTGCAAGCTTTTTTTAGTTGAAGTACTTTAGTGTGTATTTCCTAAGAATAAGTACATTTTCTCATATATCATAGTACAGTTTTAACCATTAAGAATATCATTTTAACAAAATGCTATCATGTATTAGTAACTCACAGTACCTCTAGGATCACATGTGTATTTGGTTGTTATGTCTTTTTTAAACTTCAGTTGTTAATGACTTTGACGAGTTCAGGTCAGATATTTTTAGACTTTCGTCAGTTTGCATTTGGCTGATATTTCCTAATGATTGATTCAGTTTGCACATTTTTGGCAGACATACCACAGAAACGATGTTGTGTCCTTCTCAAGTGCATCATACTTGGAGACTTGTTTTGTGGGTTTGTTGCATGTTGATTATTCCTTGATCATTTATTTAAGGTGGTCTTGTTTCTCCATTGAAGGTTACTGTTTTCTCTATTGTAATTAATAAGTGATTTGGGGAAATAATATGGAAATATCCTGTTTGTCAATATACTTTCACCTACAAGTACTAATCCAGAGATATTTTCCTGACTTAATCAGTTAATTATAATAATATTAATAATATGTGTTTAATGTTGATTTTCTAACTCTAAGGTGTATTCTGTGCAAGGAAAGAGTTTTCCAATTCTTCTTATATACTTTATTCATTTATTTATAATTTATATTCTGTAATGAAGTTTAGTTCTTTATGATAATTATTTATTCTGATTTTCCAACTTCCCAGATTTGACTTGTGAGAATTTCTTTAAGCTGAGGCCAGAGTCCTTTTGAAATAGCCTTCTCATTTATTTTTTTCTATTTTTTGGCTGCTCTGCACATGGCGTGTGGGATTTTAGTTCCCTTACCAGTGATCAAATGCGTGCCCCCTGCCAATGGAAGCATGGTATATTAGTGACTGGACGGCCAGGAAAATCCCAGCCCCACCACTTTAAAATGCCTTACTCCTCCCTGAGGAAGAAAACAACAAAAAAGGCATCACCTTGAATTCTATATCTTTTTAAATATTTTCCCTATCTTTGTGTTCTAATATGTCAGGATAGTTTTTCAACACTATCAGAGTTTCAGTGGACTTTCAGCTGGTGAATTTTATGTCACTCTTAGGACCTTTGTTTTCTTTTCTTCTCTCCCTCAGTTTCTAGACCCTTTAGATCACTGTAATACAGCTTGAAAGATACTTCTGTTAGAAACTGGTGTTTAATTTTCTGTTTACTGGTAATCTGACATTTTTATTGTCCTCCAACTTCTAGTTATGCTGAAGGCCTAGAATTTGTGTGTTTTTATTTGTTTTTGTTGGCTGTATATTTTACAGTATGTGTGGAAAGTTTCAGATTTAGGTGGCTATTATTACCACAACTACCTCAAATTCCAGGCCCATATTTTTTAAGCATTCCACAAAACATATTGGTATTTTAAGTTATTTGCCATATGCCATGATGTAACCAGACTTTGTGGGCTGCATTGCTTTACCTTTCGTGGTCATCGTTCTCTTAACCTAGATTACTTAAATTGGAGGCTTTTTTTTTATTATTATAATTATTTTATTGACTAGCACGTCGCTTAACCCAGGAGTTGTCTCTCTGAAAAATATGTCCACTATAAACAAAAAAAATAATGATTTGAGATGATTGAAACTTATGATTATGTACCAGCCAATTGTATTTTAAAAAAATTCTCCTTTAAATTAAAAAATTATCAGCGATGTATTTAAATACCTGGAAATTCAAGCCCCTGACTTTTAAAAATGTATATGTAGGTAGAAATAAGATATCTAATCAATAACATCTGATTATGACAATATCGTGAAATGTAGTTAGAAGCAGTCACTTAAACTAATGAAATAAGCTCTTGGAACATAATATCATTCTCTGAGTTTCACTGCAAAGAAGTCTGATCATAGTTGGTAGGTAAGGGAGGTTTGGATCAGGAGCAAAACATTCTGATGCTTGAAAATTGCAGAGTAGAAGAGAGTTTGCAAATTAGGAGTTAGATGAGTGCAGGAGGCATGTCTCATGTGAGAGCAGCAATCATTTTTCTTCTTTCTGGAAGCTGTGAACCCAGGCTTAAGATATATTTGTTCTTTCAGGAAAAAAAAAAGATAGAAATTAGGACTCTTATGAGAAATTGCTTGCTTTTGAACATCTTTTAATATTTTAAAATCATGGTGTAGAATTTTTTAAAATTGCCTTACACTAGTTTTGGTTGTTATGCCCCAGTCTGCAGCTTCTGCTCTGCATGAGGTGTAGGGACTAGTGTGTGTTGTAATGAGAAGAAACTGAGGTTGGAAGTGGCTGGCTCTATGCTCAGAATCACTGCTTCTTAGCTGTATCAAATTGGGCAAGTCATGGGATTAAGGTTAGTTTGACTTTTCTTGCCTAAGAGGATGACTATACTACAGCATGAAGGAATACACAAATCTGCCAGTTGTTATAACTTTGTAATTCTATTGAAACAATGTGTGAATGTGAGTTTGTATCAGTCTCTTCTATTTAAACTCTGAGTTTTAAACTTAGAAAAATGAAATTTATAAAAATACAGAGTTTCATAAAATTTCTTGATATACTTTTGACATTTACCCGTGAACTCAGTAACTATCTCTAGTTTCATCTTGTTTGAGAAGCTCTCTGTTGAGCATTAGTACAATCATTCATTCCTGTGCAAGGCAGAGGCCAGTGCCATCCTCTTGTCTTTCACACACTAGAAGATCGATTAATTAGATGTTCTACTCGTAATGCCTGTTCTGCTTGTTGAACTGTTGATTTGCTAAGCTGGTATTTCTGCTTCGTCCTACAAAGAGCCAAATCTCTGGGCAGAAATTCTACTATCTGCTGAGAACTAATGTCTTTCTAAAGATGTTTGCTACTTAGTTTTTATTTGTATTGTCTATAGTGTGTTTGAACTGTCGGAAACAACACATTGTACTTTGAAGGGTTACTTTAATTATCATTAAGTTGCGTTTTATTTTGTTTCATTTGAACAGTTCTTTTATAAAACAGCATACCCAGAAGCATAAAATTCACTTATGTTTTGAAATATTTTGTACTTCGAAATTACTGTGCTTTCCCATACATCTTTCCTTTAAACAAACACGTTAATTAATGAAATCTGATTAAATAACTTTCTGCTTATAATTGGCCCTCTGGAAAAAAAAAAAGAAATAAATGTTTGTTTATTTTTGTGAGGTGTGCAAGTGGCATGTCTGAGCTTTTCTCAGTACATAGTTTTCAATTAGAATTGAAGCACATTTACAAAGTGAATCAGTTTATTCTCTGAATAAATGAAGCAAAATTCTCCTCTGACGCAGGGATCTTCATTTATTAGACAGAAATACATTTTCAAAACTTGAAATATGTAACAACCACCTAAAAACTCCAACTAAATTCACTTACAAATACCTCATATTTTTGAATTGCTCTTACGTTATTCTGCTTCATTCTGGGGGCCTGTGTTTCTTACATGGATTTTGAAAGTCCACATGCAGACTCATCTCAAGAGTGTCCTCCTTGACTGATGTGTAGAAGATTTGCATATAGTTGGGAACATTTCTGTTCATCAGCCCACTATAATATGCTAGATGTATAATCTATATTTTGCAAAACCTTATTTCAGTATGTTAAAATATGTGATGTCTGAATGAGTGTCGGTCTGGATTAGAGTTTCTGTGACCTTGGCAAATTGCTTACTCTTCTGTATTTCTTTCTTTTCACAGATGCATTTTGTAGGAGTATTCTGAGCATGAATGTTTGCAAATCATTCTGAAATTGCCAAGTGCCACATACAGTAAGTAATATGTATTTGTATTTTTCCACTCACTTGTAGTCATGCTGAATAAATTTGGCACACAGTCATAAAAGAATACATTTCTATTTACAGTTCTTGATATTTGTGAATACTGAGGAAAAATGTATATAAAAGAGAAAAATTTAAGCTCTTTGCTAGTCTCAATTAAGTTGCATAATTTCATGATTTCTTATGACTGATTTTACTTTTGTTCTATGTACATAACTAGTACATAATTTTTATCACTTATTATTTAAATGAGTCTTTTTCCTTTAATCATAAGGTGAGAAGCATGTAGAAAAAAATTAGTGTTATTAGCCAGTGTTGCTATAGAAATTTTAAAGAGGAGTATTAAATATTTGAATTTTCTGAGGATTAAGATTTGCTATGTATCAGACAGTTTATGTATATTGTCTTAATTCTCCCCCAAATATTTAAAGATCACTATTCTTATTCCCATTTTATAAATGAGAAAATTGAGATCCAAGATGTTTTAATACCTGCTCAGTATCTATTCAAAGTGAAGTCACTGGCTTTGATGAAAACACAGGCTTTTCAAAAATATTACCTTCACCAATAACTTAGAAAAAGTAAAATTAATTTTAGTTAAGAGTCTGAATATTTAAGAATACAAATATTTTCTAATTATTTCTTTGGATTTTTGTTTTGTGTAAGCAATATCACAGAAGTGTTACAGATTTTTTTTCTGTATTGTCTGTCATGTCATTACTTCCATTTCAAATAATGTTTCCAATTCCTGACTTAGATTGCTTTAACTAGTAGGAAATAAGTGAAAATAACTTGATTCTGAAAGGAAGTTTACAAATCATCTAGATTATTCTTTGATGAAAAGTGTTCAGAATTAGACTTCTGAAGCTCTCTGAAAGTCCTATTTCATATACTGAAAAAAACCATGAGTGCTCTTATATTATTATTTTAGAGTTGAAAGGAACCATAAGATCATAGAGTCCTAGACTCTGTGAACTCAAATTCCTTGTTTGATGAACTGGGATAATCTGGCGTACAATTCAAAATAAAATTTCCAAAAAATGGAGAGACAATAATGGCAACATATATATATATATATGTTGTTTTGCAGCATAACAACTTTTTGAAAACGGCATGGTATAGTGTTTTAGGAATTTTACCTCTGGATTCAGACCACCTGGGTTTAAATTCTGGGTTTATCACTTATTCAGTGTTTCAGCTGTGTGACTTTGAGTAAATTACTTAATGTATCTTTAAAATGGGTGAAAATTAGGAACGACCTAATATGTGGTGAGTTTGTACATGTAAACTATAGCACAGTTCCAACTGCATAGGTAATGGGCAATAAATGTACATGATTATTACATTGGGACTGATTCATTTGGATATTTCAATTCAAGTTAATTCAAAATGCTTATGTTAATAAGCATCTTAACTTCATGATTACGTCATATAAAATATACAACAAAGTTACTCAGCAAATACTGTCAATTGACATACTCAGAAGGAAACTAAACTTTAGCCTTCTTCATACACAAATTAAGATGCTCTTAGTAGCTATTTTTCCTCCTTTGAACTTTTAGTGAAGAAGCAAACTATTTAGTCAAACAGAATGTATGTCCTATTCTGTGATGGTTGCAAATCTAGGCCCAAAGCGTGTTGTGTGCTCTTTGAATATGAGAGGTGGGGAGTTTTGTGTTTATGGAATCTTAAGTGCTTGTTTTAAAGGAGGCCAGGAAAACTTATAGATATAAAATAAAGAAAATTGTTAAAACGATTGTCAAATAATTGGGCAAAATCTCATCCAATGTTTTGTTAAACAATTCATGGAAATTGAATAGGCAAGGAAAAAAATTCATATTAAGTATCAATTCTATCCCATGTACCCTACATTCAATATCTCAGTTAATCTAAGCAATAATATAATGAGGTAGGTATGTTATTACCTCCATTTTTCATACAAGGGAAATGCACCACAGAAAATTTAAATCTATCATTTATGGGAGCAAAGCTTGAGGTTGATCTAATTTTTTAATATAAACTTATTTATTTATACATATTTTGGCTGTGCTGGGTCAACAAAAAGCTAGGGCTTTTCTCTAGTTGCGGCTGGCAGGGGCTACTCTCTAGTTGCGGCGCACAGGCTTCTCACTGCAGTGGCTTCTCACACTGCAGAGGCTTCTCACGCTGCAAAGTGGGGAACTCTAAGATGCACAGACTTCAGTAGTTGTGACCCACAGGCTCAGCAGTTGTAGCTCCTGGGCCCTAGAGCACAGGGTCAGTAGTTGCGGCCCTGTGACATGTAGGATCTTCCTGGACCAGATATTGAACCCATGTCTCCTGCACTGGCAGGTGGATTCTTTACCACTGATCTACCAGGGTAGCCCTGATCTAACTTGTTTTATTGAAGCATAATTGGCATAAACATTGTATCTGTTTCAGGTATACAATATGATTCAATATTTGTATATATTGAAAAATGATCACCACAATAAGTTTAGTTAACATCTATAGCTATACATTGTTATAAATTTTTTTTTTCCTGTGATGAGGACTTTTAAGATTTACTCTCTTAACAACTTTCAAATATGCTATAATTTTATTATTTATAGTCACCATGCTGTATATCATATTCCCATGACTTTTTTTATTTTAGAGCTGGTTGTTTATACTTTTGATCCTTATCACCTGTTTCTCCCACCCCTCACCTTCTGGCAATCACCAGTCTGTTCTCAGTATCTATGAACTTGGGTTGTTTTTCAATTCCACATGTAAATGAGATGATACGGTATTTATCTTTCTCTGCCTGACTTATTTCACTTAGCATAATACCCTCAAGATCTGTTCATGCTGTTACATATGGCAATATTTCATTCTTTTTCATGGCCAAATAGTATTCCACATAGATGGCATGTATATACACATATACACACATGCATTATATATACACCACATCTTCTCTATCCATTCACTCACCAGTGGACACTTGTTTTCATATCTTGACCATTGTAAATAAAGCTGCAGTGATTGTGGGGTTGCATATATCTTTTCAAGTTAGCAGTTTCATTTTCTTCTGAGAAGTAGCCTAAAATGGAATTGCTGGAGCATGTGGTATTACTATTTGTAATTTTTGATAATCTTGCATGCTATCTTCCACAGTGGCTGCACAAATCTACATTTTCAGAAACAGTGTACGTGGGTTTCCTTTCTTCCAAATTCTTGCCAGCATTTATTATTTCTTGTCTTTTTGATAGTAGCCATTCTAATATGTGTGAGATGATACCTCATTGTTGTTTTGACTAGTATTTTCTTGATGATTAGTGATGTTGAGCCTCTATTCATGTGTTTCTTTACTATCTGTATGTCTTCTTTGAAAAAATGTCTATTTGAATCTTCTGTTTTTTTTTTTTTTTAAGAGATTGATCTAATGCTATAGCTTTTTTTCTTTATCCTCTTAATCCAATATTAAGCACTAAAATTCAGTGACTGGTCTTTCTTTATTTGCATAAAAACCTTACTCTTCAACCTCAGATCATAGATATTAATTTTTTAGTAAATAAGTAGTTGGTGATTGAATTTCAACTAAACAAATAACAATTGCCTTATACTAAATGTTGGTAGGACCATCAGCAACACAAAGCTGCCTTGAAAAAATGCTGTATGACTAAACAAGTTTTTGGGGAAAAAAAGTTATTTCCCTAAGGCCGTAGACCTATTTTATGCTTCTGTTAATCTTACTTCTGGGTATTGTTTTTGCCTTGGCTCCATCCCTTCATTCTTTCTGGAGTTATTTCTCCATTGATCCGCAGTAGCGTGTTGGGCATCTACTGACCTGGGGAATTCGTCTTTCAGTATCCTATCATTTTGCCTTTTCATACTGTTCATGGGGTTCTCAATGCAAAAATACTGAAGTGGTTTGCTATTCCCTTCTCCAGTGGACCACACTCTGTCAGACCTCTCCACTATGACCTGCCTGTCTTGGGTTGCCCTGCAGGCATGGCTTAGTTTCATTGAGTTAGACAAGGCTGTGGTCCTAGTGTGATCAGATTGACTAGTTTTCTGTGATTATGGTTTCACTGTGTCTGCCCTCTGATGCCCTCTTGCAACACCTATCATCTTACTTGGATTTCTCTTACCTTGGGTGTAGGGTATCTCTTCATGGCTGATCTAGAAAAGCGCATCCGCTGCTCTTTACCTTGGATGAAGGGTATCCATCACTGCCAGCCTTCCTGACCTTCAACGTGGGATAGCTCCTCTAGGCCCTCCTGTGCCCACACAGCCACCTCTCCCTGACACTGTTTCAACTGTTTCCAGCCGACACCCCTGGCCTTGGGCCTCCTGGCACTGCCCATGATATGAATTTGCCTTGATTCATGTCAGGTCCATGAATCAAGGCAAATTGGAAGTGGTCAAACAAGAGATGGCAAGAGTGAACGTCAACATTCTAGGAATCAGAGAACTAAAATGGACTGGAATGGGTGAATTTAACTCAGATGACCATTATATCTACTACTGCAGGCAGGAATCCCTCAGAAGAAATGAAGTAGCTGTCATGGTCAACAAGAGTCTGAAATTCAGTACTTGGATGCAATCTCAAAAATGATAGAATGATCTCTGTTCGTTTCCAAGGCAAACCATTCAATATCACGATAATCCAAGTTTATGCCCCAACCAGTAACACTGAAGAAGCTGAAGTTGAATGGTTCTATGAAGACCTACAAGACCTTTTAGAACTAACATCCAAAAAAGATGTCCTTTTCATTATGGGGACTGGAATGCAAAAGTAGGAAGTCAAGAAACACTTGGAGTAACAGGCAAATTTGGCCTTGGAATGCGGAAGTGAAGCAAGGCAAAACCTAATAGAGTTTTGCCAAGAAAATGCACTGGTCATAGCAAACACCCTCTTCCAATAACACAAGAGAAGACTCTACACATGGACATCACTAGATGGTCAACACCGAAATCAAATGGATTGTATTCTTTGCAGCCAAAGATGGAGACACTCTATACAGTCAACAAAAACAAGACCAGGAGCTGACTGTGGCTCAGATCATGAACTCCTTATTACCAAATTCAGACTCAAATTGAAGAAAGTAGGAAAAACCGCTTGACCATTCAGGTATCGAAATCAAATCCCTTATGATTATACAGTGGAAGTGAGAAATAGATTTAAGGACCTAGATCTGATAGATAGAGTACCTGATGAACTATGGAATGAGGTTCTTAACATTGTACAGGAGACAGGGATCAAGACCATCCCATGGAAAAGAAATGCAAAAAGCAAAATGGCTGTCTGGGGAGGCCTTACAAATAGCTGTGAAAAGAAGAGAGGCGAAAAGCAAGGGAGAAAAGGAAAGATATAAACATTGGAATGCAGAGTTCCAAGGAATAGCAAGAAGAGATAAGAAAGCCTTCTTCAGCAATCAATGCAAAGAAATAGAGGAAAAGAACAGAATGGGAAAGACTAGAGATCTCTTTAAGAAAATTAGAGATACTGAGGGAACATTTCATGCAAAGATGGGTTCAGTAAAGGACAGAAATGGTAGGGATCTAACAGAAGCAGAAGATATTAAGAAGAGGTGGCAAGAATACATAGAAGAACTGTACAAAAAAGATCTTCACGACCCAGATAATCACGATGGTGTGATCACTCACCTAGAGCCAGACATCCTGGAATGTGAAGTCAAGTGGGCCTTAGAAAGCATCACTATGAACAAAGCTAGTGGAGGAGATGGAATCCCAGTTGTGCTATTTCAAATCCTGAAAGATGATGCTGTGAAAGTGCTGCACTCAAATGCAAGCAAATTTGGAAAACTGAGCAGTGAACACAGGACTGGAAAAGGTCAGTGTTCATTCAAATCCCAAAGAAAGGCAATGCCAAGAATGCTCAAACTACCCACTTGCACTCATCTCACATGCTAGTAAAGTAATGCTCAAAAGTCTTGAAGCCAGGCTTCAGCAATACGTGAACCGTAAACTTCCTGGTCTTCAAGCTGGTTTTAGAAAAGGCAGAGGAACCAGAGGTCAAATTGCCAACATCTCATGGATCATGGAAAAAGCAAGAGAGTTCCAGAAGAACATCTATTTCTGCTTTATTGACTATGCCAAAGCCTTTGACTGTGTGGATCACAATAAACTGTGGAAAATTCTGAAAGAGATGGGAATACCAGACCACCTGACCTGCCTCTTGAGAAATCTGTGTACAGGTCAGGAAGCAACAGTTAGAACTGGACATGGAACAACAGACTGGTTCCAAATAGGAGAAGGAGTACGTCAGGCTGTATATTGTCACCCTGCTTATTTAACTTCTATGCAGAGTACATCATGAGAAATGCTGGGGTGGAAGAAACACAAGCTGGAATCAAGATTGCCGGGAGAAATATCAAGAACCTCAGATATGCAGATGACACCACCCTTATGGCAGAAAGTGAAGAGGAACTCAAAAGCCTCTTGATAAAGTGAAAGAGGAGAGTGAAAATTTTGGCTTAAAGCACAACATTCAGAAAATGAAGATCATGGCATCTGGTCCCATACTTCATGGGAAATAGGTGGGGAAACATTGGAAACAATGTCAGACTTTATTTTTGGGGCTCCAAAATCACTGCAGATGGTGACTGCAGCCATGAAATTAAAAGATGCTTACTCCTTGGAATAAAAGTTATGACCAACCTAGATGGCATATTCAAAGGTGGAGACATTACTTTGCTGACTAAGGTCCGTCTACTCAAGGTTGTGGTTTTTCCTGTGGTCATATATGGATGTGAGAGTTGGACTGTTAAGAAGGCTGAGCACCGAAGAATTGATGCTTTTGAACTGTGGTGTTGGAGAAAACTCTTGAGAGTCCCTTGGACTGCAAGGAGATCCAACCAGTTCATTGTGAAGGAGATCAGTCCTGTGATTTCTTTGGAAGGTATGATGCTAAAGCTGAAACTCCAGTACTTTGACCACCTCATGTGAAGAGTTGACTCATTGGAAATGACTCTGATGCTGGGAGGGATTGAGAGCAGGAGGAGAAGGGAACGACAGTGGATGAGATGGCTGGATAGCATCATTGACTCAATAGACATGAGTCTTAGTGAATTCTGGGTGTTGGTGATGGCCAGGGAGGCCTGGCATATTGCGCTTCATGAGGTTGCAGAGTCAGACACGACTGAGTGACTGAACTGAACTGAACTGAACTGAACTGAATCTTACTGCTTAGAATTTGAAGTTACTGGCCATACATACCCTTTCCTTGCAGTCCTTCAGCCACTCATACAATGTAGAGAGGTTCAAATTGGAGAGTCCATCTTGACTTAATCCTCCTCCCTATTCATCATTTTCAGGTGTGTCTGAGCTCAAGCACATCCTTTAGAACACAACAGCCACACTGATACTTTCCCTTTCACTCATTAGTGATCTTCATCTTTCGCCGTGTTAGGCACCTACCAATCCCAGTGCCTTTACACATCACCTCTTGAACTGAACCATTAGCAGTATTTTAGCTGAGGGACATTTTCAAACTTCTTAGTATACAAAATATTTTTATTCTAAAAATGAGTGAGTCAGGTCTTTGGTTGTTCTCATACTCATCTTGTTTTTGACCAAAGGATTTAGAGAATATGTCTACTTTTGTTTTCCAGAATTGGTCTCCGAAAGACAAAGCTAGTGTTTGCTTTTAGTATTTTCATTTCATTTAATTCAATAAATACTTGTCACATGCTACTATAATATGAGAGGCACTGTGTTGGTTACAAGAGTAGGTGCTTGTTCAGTATAAGTTTATTCACTCAGTCGTATCTGACTGTTTGCGACCCCATGGACTGCAGGCTTCCCTGTGCATCAGCAACTCCTGGAGCTTGCTCAGACTCATGTCCATCGAGTTGATGATGCCATCCAACCATCTCATCCTTTGTTATCCCCTTCTCTTTTTGCCTTCAGTCTTTCCCAGCATCAGGGTCTTTTCAAATGAGTCAGTTCTTCGCATCAGGTGGCCAAAGTATTGGAGTTTTAGTATCAGTCCTTCCTATAAATATTCAGGACTGATTTCCTTTGGATTGACTGGTTTGATCTCTTTGCAGTCCAAAGGACTCTCAAGAGTCTTTTGGAACACCACAGTTCAAAAGCATCAATTCTTAGGTGCTCAGTTTTCTTTATGGTCCAACTCTCACATCCATAGATGACTAATGGGAAAACCATAGCCTTGACTAGACGGATCTTTGTTGGCAAAGTATGCTTTTTAATATGCTGTCTAGGTTGGTTATAGCTTTTCTTCCAAGGAGCAAGCATCTTTTAATTTCATGGCTTCAGGGTGAGACAAAAAATGACTTTCAAGAAAAATTCTGTTTGTAATTTGAGGAAATAAAATATACCCAGGCATAAAGAAAGCAAAGGATGTGGTATTAAAATACAATGTCATCAAAATAGTCTAATTTAGTCAAATTAATAAAGTCATTTCAAATATTTTGAGGAATAATCAGAAAGGTTATATAAACATATATATATATATATTTAAAATGAAGCATTAGAGGAGATTTAAGAAAGGAGATACAATTCTAAACTGCATTGGCTCAAGATTTCACCTTGGAGATTGTTATAGATATTTATGCAGGTAGAAAATACTAACAGAGAAGTCAAAGCAGTAGTATATCCAGGATTGGATGTGAAAAGGCATGCTTCACATTCATTGAATGGCTAATTAATTAGTTTGATAATGGAATAATTTTTTTGTCTTAAACTGAAAGCAGATTACATTGGAAAAAGAGGCTGAAGCATATTGGTAGCAAATACTGATTATTAGAATTAGAAAGTTGAGTCTAATTAGTAGGCAATTGACAAAACAAAGAGAATATTTCATAAGGCCAATCATGTGAATTAAAGTTTCTTATTTGAATATTTATCTGGTGTTCTCTTCACGATGGATTCCAGCTGTAGTCAGGAAGAACAATTTGCAGAAATATGTAGCACTATAAGAAGAATGAGATGAGGGTGAGACCAAGGTTGTAGCAGTGGGAATGGAGAGAGAGGAATAGATGTGGGTGAGATTTTAAAGGACATAGGGTCAGGAAGTAATAATAGTAATTAACACTTGTATCGCATTTGCTGTGTACTAGTCTCTGTTTTGGGCTTCCCCAGTGACTCAGTTAAAAAAACCCACCTGCCAATGCAGGAGACATGGTTTAATACCTGAGTCGGGACCATCCCCTGGAGAAGGAAATGGCAACCCAATCCAATATTCTTGCCTGGGAAATCCCATGGACAGAGGAGACTAGTAAGCTACAGTCCATAGAATTGAAAAAAAATCAGCCATGACTACAGCAACTGAGCACGTACATAGGCAGGCTCTGTTTTGAATGACTTGTATTTATTACTTTACTTAAACTTCAAACAACTGTGAATGATAGACACTAATGTCTTCCCCATTTGCCCAACAGAAACTAAGGCAGAATCTAAGTAAATTGTCCCAGGTCAGATAACTAGAAAATAGCAAGGCTGGCACTTGCACCTACCCAGTCAAACTCCAGAGGATCTGCAGTTAACCACTCTACATCATGTAAGGTCGGACCCCGGGGGCCATGACGAACCACCCCTCCTCTCTCCTGCCGGCTGGGGAGTCCCTAACGGAAGGAGGCTTCCAGATCCCGGGGACCAATGACAGCACACTTCGCTGCCAAAGCCGCCTCACCCCAGCCGCATAGAGAGACCTATCAGCCCACACCGCCACAAACCTGCAACCTATCCAAACCCCTTCCGCTAACCTGGCCATCCCCGCAGCGTGCATATATAAGCAAACTTCTAGTGCGGTCCGGGCGCAGACTTCCTGGACCTGCCTCCTTTGGGTCTGGGAACCCCACCGGGAGTGCTTCCCCAATAAAGCCTGTTAAATACTCTTTCGGGTTCCTGGTCGTCTTTACCTAACATTTGGCGCCCAACGTGGGGCCCGAGGTGAGGGCCCATCCCGTGAAGAGTGGGATTTGCGGCCCCCTCGGGTCTGGCCCATGCCAGACCAGGTCACCCCGCCACCCCTCTGGGACCATTCAACCGTCTGGCAGGATACGGGGTAAGTTCCATCAGTCGGGCTCTGGGGTGTTTGCTTCCATGGCGATTATAAGGCGTTCCAGTTCTGATAAAATCATGGCCGTGGCCGACCCCTCTGCAAGTCAGGCTTGCTTCCTCACTGCCTGTTAATTTGGAGACGTCCATCTTGGCTGAGTGGCCTTCTCCTTGCTGGGTTGACTGCCCATTCGGGGACGCCTGACCGGACTACTCCCAGCCCCGTAACGACTGCTCCAGGACCTTCGTTCCGTGATCGCCATGGGGGCAGCTCCCTCCAAGCCCGACTGGCCCTGGTCCACACCACTAGAATGTTTACTTGCCAACCTCAGAACTTTACATATCTCTGAAGAAATTCGTTCCAAATGCTTAACCTACCTTTGTTCTGAGGCATGGTCCCTATATTCTTTAGATAACAGCTCACAGTGGCCACCAACTGGAACTTTCGATTTTGACATCCTCCGTGACTTAGATCATTACTGCCGGAGGACAGAAAAATGTTCTGAGGTACCCTACGTACAGGCTTTCTGGCTGTTGCGCTCATGTCCCACTCTATGCACCCGCTGTTCCCCTTCTAAAATTCTCCTAATCATGGCTCTCTCTATCCCTACATCACCAGAGAGGCCATCAGTGGGCCCAACCAGAGACACCCAAGGCAGAAACTTCTGCCCTTATAGTGCCTCCAGAAGACCTAGTGGCCCCCCACCCTACACTCCAGCCCCCCTGCTACTTCACCAACCTCCCCTCTGTCGCCCTCACCCACTCCCTCCATGTCCTCCCCTCCCCCATCGTCCTCACAGCCTAGCTCTCCTGTAACAAGGCCATCTCTATATCCACCCCCCTCATCGCCTTCTCCCCCACCACTCTCACAGCCCAGCTCTCCTGTGATTATGCCTCCCGCCGCTCCCTTGGCTCCGTCCTTGGCTTCGTCCTTGGTTCCGTCTCTCCATCCACCCCTTCCCCCCTTATCGTCTCTCCCTTCACTGTTCTCACAGCCCAACTATTCATTGACTATGCCCCTCGCCACTCCCATGGCTCCACCTCAATATCCACCCCTTCCTCCATGCCCCCTTTCTGACTCACCAGTCAGCTCACACACAAGGTCGCAGACCACTCCCAATCTGCTGCCAGCTCCCCTGCTTCCTCTCCACCAGGTGGCTGGGCCAGAGGGTCTCACCCATGTCCACATGCCCTTTTACTCCAACATCTTGCCCCTATTTAACAGTGGCTAGGCTCATATTTGGCCAACCCTTCCCACTACATCAAAAACTTCACCCAGCTATCTCGATCTTACGCCCTCACCTGGCAAGACATATTTGTCATCCTGGGGTCCACTACTACCCCAGAAGGGGGGAAAAAGGCCATTTGGGCCGCAGCGAGGGACATAACAGACCAGAGGCATCTAGCCAACCCAGCTGACCCTGCTCGGCCACCTGGAGCAGCTGCTATTCCAGACGTGACCCAGACTGGGACTATCAAGAGGGACAAAGAGGAAAGGCCAATATTCAATACATGATGAAATGCCTATTAGAAGGAATGGAGACCACCTCTCTTAAGGTAGTAAACCTACTTAAACTAGATGAAGTGACCCAGGGCCCTGATGAAAACCCAGCAGCCTTTCTTAACAGGTTGACAGAGGCTCTCACCACCTATACCTGGATTGCCCCAGATTCTCTGGTGGGGGTTACTACCCTAGCCAACCGTTTTATATCCCAATCAGCTGCAAACATCAGAAAGAAACTTTCCAAGGCTGAGGATGGGCCTCAGACCCTCCTCTGAAACCTGGTATAAATGGCCTTTAAGGTTTACAGTGCCGGAGAGGAAGCTGCTGAAGCTAGCCACAAGGCAAGGCTTAAACAAAAAGCTGAACTGCAGGCCAACCTCCTTGAAAAACACACCCAGGCACTGGTAGCAGCCCTGCAGCCGGGCCACGGGACAAAGGTGGGTCCCCAGAAGCCACCACCAGGAGCCTGCTTCAAAAGCGGTCATGAGCGCCACTGGGCCCGCCAATGCCCAAACCCCCGGCCCCGACAAGGGCATGCCCTCGTTGCAAGCAACCAGGACATTGGGCGAGTGATTGTCCCCAGGCGACTCAGACCCCGACCTTACCAGGCCAAGGTCTGGGCCCCAAAAGGACATTTCCCTCCCCACACCTCGCCTTGGAACTTCTCTCCTTTGATCAAGATTGATGGCGCCCAGACTTGGGGACCCCCATAACCCAAGCTGAGCCCAGGGTAATGCTTCAAGTGGCGGGTAAGTCTATCAATTTTTGATAGATACGGGGGGCTACTTATTCGGTTCTTCCCTCCTTTGGGGGCACCTTGCATCCTTCCCAGGTCTCGGTGGTGGGTATAGATGGCACATCTTCACGACCCTTGCAGACTGGGCCACAGCCGTCAACTTGACCACTTCCTGTTCTCTTACTCTTTTTGATAATCCCTTCATGCCCCACTCCCCTGCTAGGGGAGACATTTTAGCTAAACTTAAGGCCACCATTCACTTACCACACTGGGTCCCTAACTGTGCTTCACTGGCTAAACCCCTTTACACAGCAGCAAAAGACACCCTTACTGGACCACTCTCTTCAGAAACAGAGGTCAAAAAAGGCTTTCTACAACCTCCACTCAGCTTTGCTGTCCTCTTCCCCCACTCTTCCTGCCCAATCCCACTCTCCCCTATCACCTGTATACTGATAAAAAAGGAGACATAGCCTTTGGAGCCCTCATATAGCCTGTGGGCCCTAAAATGCTGCCAGCGGCATTTATCTCCAAACAGTTAGACCCCCACCGCCCGGGGATGGTTCCCCTGCCTACGTGCCCTGGCAGCAGCAGCTTCTCTATACGCAGATGCAAAAACAAACAAACAAACAAACAAACAAATTCTAGATCAACCCCTGACTATATTCTCACCACACCACCTGGCCGACCTCCTGGCTTCCAAATTCCTGTCAGACCTTAGTGATTCTCAGCTCCTGCAATTCACCATTACTAAGACACCCCTGCCTCCTGCCAGTGAGTGACACGCCCTGTCCAATGCTGGACTGGCCTCATCCGTTGTGGCTGTTGCCAATCACAACTTTGGCTATACTTTTTGCCAATTAGACTGGCTGTCACGGCTCCCCCAGGACTGGCCGCCCACACTCCGACTTTCACTGGCCCTTACTTATCTTATCATCTGTTCACTATTCCTGGGGTGCTATTCCTTTAAAACGGCCTGACCTGGCCATATGTCTCTAGCCTGCCTTAAAGACTTTATCTTGACCTCTGGCTGGCTACCCCAATCACCGACTGTGACTCTTTCTTTCAGGCAATTTTTGATCTACATTTACAGGGGAACTTCCTCCTTTTACAGAATTTCAAATTGACTTTTTCTCTTTATCACTCTCCTTCTAATATTATAGCTAAACATGCTCTTGCCACTATTCCTCCTGGCTATGATAATATCTACACTCTGCCCCCAGGGCTGCACAGAACAAAGCCACTGGGGAACTGGGTTCACAGCCTACACTTATGTCCACCGACACTGTTATGCTCCACCTACCCGGTCATGCTCTCATAGAGGTAAATGGTACTTGGATGGCCAAGAGCCTTGAGACAGCCAAATCAAGTTCAGCCTCTAGTGTCCATAAAGCTAGAGGCAAAGATCTCTATTTTACCCTGCAAACTCACTAAGGAATGACAGACGAAAAGGGGGCCCAAGATCAGAGGCGAAAACAAATCCAACATTAAGGTCCAACATCTCACTCAAAATGCCACGAAAGTAACCTGGCCAATGGGGCCCCTTGACCACGGAGGTACTGTATCTACCAGCCAATGCCCTTACCGCCTTCTTCCTCATCCTGTCGATAAGACCTTGTGTTTTCAGATCATCCTCCAGAGGGTCAGGGACCTGACCCAGACGGCTACTGGACAGATGCTGATGGTGGCTGCATACTCCAAACTCCTGTCCAGAGACCCTGAGGCCCCCTAAAGGTCACCAGGATCCGGCTACGACCCTCAGCCCCAACAACGCCCCAGTTCAGCAGGAAGTAGCCAGAAAGGATAACGGCGCCCCTTTATCCTATCAAAAGGGTCAGAATATAAGGTCAGACCCGGGGGCCATGATGGGTTGCCCCTCTTCTCCCTCCCACTGGCGAGAAGGTCCCCAGTGACAGCACACTTCGCTGGTTGCCATGACGAGCCACCCCCTCCTCTCCCGCCGGCCGGGGAGTCCCTAACGGAGAGGGCTTCTGGATCCCCGGGGACCAATGACAGCACACTTTGCTGTCAAAGCTGCCTCACCCCAGCCGCATAGAAAGACCTATCAGCCCATGCCACCACGAACCTGCAACCTATCCAAACCCCTTCCGCTAACCTGGCCATCCCCCGCAGCATGCATATATAAACAAAAAACAAACTTCTAGCGTGATCTGGCGTGCAGACTTCCTGGACCTGCCTCCTTTGGGTCTGGGAACCCCACCCGGGAGAGCTTCCCCAGTAAAGCCTGTTAAATACTCTTTTGGGGTCCTGGTCATCTTTACCTAACACATCACTCCTCTAAAAAATAACTGAGATTTCCAGATTGACTGAATTGGAAAGTGACATTACCAACAGTCAAAGAAACAGATTATTATTATTTAAGAGTTTACCTTTGTTTAGTTAAGTCTTTGGTAGAGAGAAAAATATTCTGACCTTTGGGGAAGACTTTCCCTATGGTGAGTGATGAATCTTATGTACATTTTCACTTCTATGCTGGGCAACAGGAACAGTGTAATTTATGATATTGTTCAATTATAAATTAGAATAGTAAATATGTCATCTTAATGTGATTTGTCTTCCTTCCTTAACAGAGCTTAAAATGAAACAAGGATGAAGTGCTGAATTAAAGATTTAGTATCTTGAGCCCATCAGATCAGTATTTCAGACTTAGTTTACCAATCATACTAAACAATAATTTTAACAAGAAAAAAAACTAACACCCAGCATAGGGAGTATCTCTCTTTTTCTGTATTGGAGAAGTGGCATAATGTACTACTTAAGAGCATATGGCCTCCAGAACCATATTAATGCATGGGTTCAGATCTTAAAATGAGGCCTTGAACTGTGTAAGTTGTGTAAACTACATAAGCTCTCTCTGCCTCCGTCTTTGCACCCCTGAAATGTGACAGTAATGCCTTCAGAATATGTAAAGATTAACTAAGATAAGGCACTTACAGTGGCTCCTACCAGAGTAAATTTTCAGTAGATGTTAGTTATATTCATTGAACTTTATCTCATATACAGTTGACCCTTGAACATCATGAGAGGGAAGTTAGATGTGTCCATTTCCATGGAGTTGCAAATCTGCCTTAAAAATAGACTTGATAAATGATTCAACGAAAGGCAGGAACTTTAAACAGTTTGGATTAACAATCAGGGCTCAAACACTGGTTCTTTTCATATTATGTACTATGATTTCTGGTGGAATAAAAACTGTTTTCCATACTTCAGTTCAGTTCAGTTCAGTCACTCAGTCGTGCACGCCAGGCCTCCCTGTCCATTACCAACTCCCAGAGTTCACTCAGACTCACATCCATCGAATCAGTGATGCCATCCAGCCATCTCATCCTCGGTCGTCCCCTTCTTCTCCTGCCCCCAATCCCTCCCAGCATCAGTCTTTTCCAGTGAGTCAACTCTTCTCATGAAGTGGCCAAAGTACTGGAGTTTCAGCTTTAGCATCATTCCTTCCAAAGAAATCCCAGGGCTGATCTCCTTCAGACTGTACTGGCTGGATCTCCTTGCAGTCCAATGGACTCTCAAGAGTCTTCTCCAACACACCACAGTTCAAAAACATCATTTAAAAATCTATGAAATGAAAATACAAGTACTATAATTATTTTTAAAAGTGTGTATGATTTATATATAGTTCAAACCCATGTTGATTAAGACTCAATTGTATATTTTTAATTTATAAACTTTAATTACAAAATTATTGCTACTTTAAAATTTTTTTGCTGTGAATTTTTATATATTAAGCATATAAAACAGTAGCTTTTATAAGCAAAGACCCATGTTTCCATCATACAGATCAAGAGATAAGGCATTTTCTGCATTCCAGAAACTGCTTTTTCTGCTCCTGAACATTAACCTGTTTTCCATCAACTGCCTGACAGATAACAATTTTGTAACTTTTGCATTAATTATTTCCTTGCTTTGCATGATAGTTTTAACCTTCCCTTGTTGTTATTGTTGTTCAGTCACTAAGTCACGTCCACCTCTTTCGCAACTCCACGGACTATAGCCTGCCAGACTCCTCTGTTTATGGGATTCTCCAGGCAAGACTACTGGAGGGAGTTGCCATTTCCTTCTCCAAGTGATCTTCCCAACCCAGGGATCAAATTCATTTTTCTTTCATTGGCAGATGGATGCTTTATCACTGAGCCGCCAGTGAAGCCAACCTTTCTTTCTGGTCCCTAAATACAGAATTTTAATTTAGCATGATTTATGTACCTACATGCAATGTGTAGACTTTTGTCTTTGCTTTCCTTTCCTGAGCATGTATTTCTAATTTTATTAATATTTTTTGTGGTTAATCAATTCTCATTGCTACATGGTATTCCATTGTATAAAAATACTCAGATCATAAAAATATTCAGAATGTGCTGTTGATGCACATTTGAGCTGTTTCTAGGTTTGGGAAATTATGAATAATGCTGCTGTGCACATTCTTTTAAATGTTTATTGCTGCATATTTACATGCATTTATATTGGATATATATTCTCCAGTGAAATTGCTATTATGTTTTATGCAAATTTTTTAAAATTTAAATTTATTTGTTTTAATTGGAGGCTAAATACTTTACAATATTGTACTGGTTTTGCCATACATCAACATGAGTCTGCCACGGGTGTACCCGTGTTCCCCATCCTGAATCCCCCTCCCACCTCCCACCCCAAATTTTTAATTTTAGTAGATATTGCTAGTTTTCCAAAGTAGTTATACTAGCTATACTCCAGTCAGTAGTATATGAGAATTCTGTTCCATCCTTACCAATACTTGATTTAATCAGTCCTTTAAATTTTAGCCATTCTGATGAAAGTATAGTTTACATTTCCTTGTTGAAAAAAGCAGTCATGCTATATGGTTTAATTGCCATATGGTTATAATTGCCTATAAATTTTCTCTCCAGATGCTTTTGCTTATTTTTCTACTGGTTTTATTTTTTAAAAATAGTTATTATGCAGAAATTAGTTATATTTGAATTAAGAACACTGTATAAATTAAATAACTTTTCCTTCTCTGTGACTTGCTTTTTCAATTTCTTAATGGAGTTTTTGATGAGGAAAAACTTTAAATTTTAATACTGATTATATTTTCACCTCTTTACATTTATATTTTTCCAGTTCAGTTGATTTTCATGAATGGTTTAAGGTAGAAGTGAAATCCTATTTTCCTTCCAAACAGATATCTAGTTGTTACAGAATCATACTGGAAATTCTCTCCTTTGCCTACTACTTTCATTGTCAATATCATAGATTAAATATCCACATATCTGTCTTTTGGGGAAATTATTCTTTTAAATTGCTCTATTAGTCTCATCTTACTACTTATGACAGTGTTTTAACTATGACTACTTTTTAGTTATTCCTGTTGTCTATTAAAACACATTCCCTGGCTGACTTACTTGGCATAAAACCCTAAAGGTTCACTGATGTTGTTGAAATATATGTGGAATATAAGAAAAATGAATACATGAACAAACCAAATCAAAACCAAACACATAGAGAATAGAGTAGTGGCTACCAAAGGGGAAGGGAGGGTTTAGGGGAAGGTGATATATGTAAAGAGGCTCAGGAGTGTGGTAACTTATGGAGCTAAACTGTTTATGTGGTGAGCACACTGTTGTGTGTACAGTGTGTAGAGAAGTCGAAATACAATATTGTACACATGAAACATATAATTTTACATATAAATTAAAAATATCCTCCTATCATATTTTTATTCAAGAAATCTTGACTTTGCTATATTTCATATGAATTTTAGAATTATTATGTGAAATATGACCGAAAAGTTAGGGTTTTGGTTGGGATTGTAGTCAATCTATTATTAAATGAATTCCTGAAGGTGATTCAGCATGATTACAGTATGACTTGACTCCTTTAATCTATGAATATATATATAAAGTACATGCTTTATTTATTTAGACCTTTTGGTCTTCCTCAATCATATGTTCTGGCTTTCTGCATAGAAGTCTTACTCATTGTGGTTAATTTGTTCCTAGAAGTTTTATGCAGCTTAATATTATTATGTATTACATATTTTTTAAAACTTAATTTTCTTTTTGCTTTTTATATAAAGAAATGTAATTTTTGCACTGACCTTGCATACAACAAATAGTAAACTCACTTATTAATTCCAATATTTTTTTAACAGATTCTTTTAGATTTTCTACATAAAGAATTACACCGTGGTCAAAGATAACAGTATTTAATAGTTGTCAAGTTTTATACTTTTTCACATCTTATTGAATTGGATAGAATGTTTAGAACAATGCTGAATGAAAATGGAAAGAAAAACTGTTGTTATTCTCAAATCAAAGGGAAAACTTTCACCATTTTACTATTAAGAATGATCCTTATTATAGTCTTTTGTAAATATCATACACCAGGTTAAGAAATTTATTTTAATTCTGATTTTGCTGGGATTATAAATAACAACTGAATTTTTCATTTCATCAGATCCTTCCTCTGTATCTGCTGAGACTATCAAATGATTTTTCTTGTTTTGTTTGTTAATCTAACTGCTTACAATGAAGGGTTTTTTTTTAAGACTTCCAATTCCAGCAGTAGTACTGTTGCTTCCTTGTGCTTCTTGTGGGCCTAGAGGGCCAGAGAATTTTTCTCAGCGTTTGTTCTCTGCCCTCCTAATGCTTGCAAAGCAGTTGTTGTCATTCAATCGCTCAGTCATGTCCCACTCTTTGCAGCCCCATGGACTGCAGCATGCCAGGCTTCCCTGTCCTTTACCATCCCCTGAAGGTTGCTCAGACTTATTGTCCATAGAGTCGTTGATGCCATCCAACCATCTTGTCCTCTGTCATCCACTTCTCCTGCTTTCTATCTTTCCTAGCATCAGGGTCTTTTCCAACGAGTCGGCTATTCTCATCAGGTGGTCAAAGCCTCAGCTTTAGCATCAGTCCTTCTAGTGAATATTCAGGGTTGACTTTCTTTAGGATAGACTGGTTTGATCTCCTTGCAGTCCAAGGACTCTCAAGAGTCTTTCTCCCACACCACAGTTCAAAAAAGCACTATTTTTCAGCCTTCTTTATTGTCCAACTCTCATAGTCATACATGACTACCGGAAAAACCATAGCTTTGACTATACAGTCCTTTGTCGACAAAGTGATGTTTCTGATTTTTAATACACTGTTTAGGTAGGAAGCCTCTTGTCCCATCTTGTCCCTCCCCCAGGGGTAGACTGCTGGCTTGTTGCTTGGTGCCGTACTCCTGGTGGGGATGGGAAGGTTCAAGGATACTTTATTCCAGTGTTAAGCTTACAATGTTCTGTGCATCTGGGTCTTAGCCACGTAGCTTTTTCAGTATTCCTCCCCATTCCTCTCATGATGTTCAACCTCTTACTTGACTCTGAAGTTCTTTGGTGGGGACACGTGTCCTGCTCTTTCCCCAGTGGCAGCAGATCTCTGCTTTGTGTCAGTGTGAGATTCTGGGCCCAAGAGAGTGACCATCCCTCCCCTGGGCCCTGAAGACTTTTGCATCTACCTCTCTCCCAGATACTGTGCATCTTTTCCAGGGCCCTCAAGAGTACGAGGGTTTTCTGTCTTAAAAGGTGTTGTATTAGACAATGGAGTGGGGAAGCAGAACTGGTTTTGTGCTTTTGTGATACCAACGTGCTCTCTCTGGCTTCCTGCCCTAACCTTAATCTTTCTGCTGAGCTGCCAGGAAATGCCTTAAAAAGAAAAAAAGAGCTTCTGAATGAGTGTATATCCCTTTGTGTCTGGGGGATCCTCGGGTGTCTGTACTGTTCTGTCAGCTCCTTTTGGCCTTTGAGAATTTGTTACCATTTTAGCTGTTTTCTTCTTACCCACTTCCAAAATGAGCATATGTTCCTCTCATGAACTGTCAGAGGCGAAATGGTCCCTATGTCCTATCTCTCCTCAGAATGGCTGTTACCGTTTGAGATTTAGTTAATCTCTTTGCCTTGTGACCACAGGTCTCTGATAAGCTCAGGAAAAGTTAGTATTTTATAGCTTATCTGACCTTTCTCATTGTTAAGATAAGTGTGATATTCTGTTCTGGCCTTTGACCTAAGTGGTAGCAAAACTGCAAATTTTAAAAATATACACACATATGCATGTATGTATGTATGTATGTGTGTGTGTGTATATATATATATATCTCTCTTCCAGCTTTTTAAGTTTCCCAAAGAAAGATGAGTTTTTTTTTTTTTTCTTTTTCTCTCTCCATGCATTACCTAGTCTGTACTTGTCAGAGCTAGAACACTTGAGTCAGTATTATTTTTAGTAATCTTAACAAACAAAATTAATTGTTGCTCTAATATTTTTGTGAGCAACTGAGGCTCAATGGATTTTATATAACATAATTTCATTGCTTTCAACAGGGTAGAGTTCAAGTTTTCTTCTGCATAAAGAATCTGGTAACTGGCATGTGGGGCTGCAATTGTACTTTGATCATTGGGGAATTGTTTCTTCAGTTCTGTTCCAACACTTTAGCAGTATGACTTCATCCTCAAGGATTTTCCAGCAGCTAAGCTGATGCCTGGAGCCCAGCCATCTTATTTGTGCTCTGTGCAGCAGTAGCGAGCAAACAAACTGCAAGGGCAAAGGTCATGCGAGCAGTGGGTTTGTTCTTGCTGTTCAGTCGCTAAGTCATGTTTGACTCTTTGTGACCCCATGGACTGCAGCATGCCAAGCTTCCCTGTCCTCCACTATCTCCCGGAGTTTGCTCAAATTCATGTCTATTGAGTTGATGATGTTATCTATCCATCTTATCCTCTGTCACCCACTTCTCCTTTGCCTTCAGGTTTTCTCAGCATTAGGGGCTTTTAAATGAGTTGGCTCTTTGCATCAGGTGGCCAAAGGACTGGAGCTTCAGCTTCAGCAACAGTCCTTCCAGTGAATATTCAGGGTTGATTTTCTTTAGGATTGACTGGTTTGACCTCCTTGCAGTCCAAGGGACTCTCAAGTCTTCTCCAACACCACAGTTTGAAAGCATCGATTCAGTGCTCAGCCTTCTTTATGGTCCAGCTCTCACATCCATACATGACTGCTGGAAAACACATAGCTTTTACTATACAGACCTTTGTCAGCAAAGTAATGTCTCTGGTTTTTAATATGCCGTCTAGGTTTGTTATAGCTTTCCTTCCAAAGAACAAGCATCTTTTAATTTCATGGCTGCAGCACCATCTGGAGTAATTCTGGAGCCCCAAACAAAAATCTGTTTCTGTTCTGTTTTTCCCCATCTATTTGCCATGAAGTGATGGGACCATGTACCATTATCTTAGTTTTTTAAATGTTGAGTTTCAATCCAGCTTTTTCACTGTCCTCAAGAGGCGCTTTAATTCTCTTCGCTTTCTATCATTAGAGTTGTACCATCTGCATATCTGAGGTAGTTGATATTTTTCCCCGGCAATCTTGATTCCAGCTTATGATTCATTCAGCCTGACACTTTGCATGATATACTCTGCATATAAGTTAAGTAAGCAGGGTGACAATATACAGCCTTGATGTACTCTTTTCCAAATTTTGTCCAGTCATTTGTTCCATGTCCAGATCTAATTGTTACTTCTTGACCTGCATAAACTAGCTGGTTTAACCCCCCTCAAAAATGTTCTCCAGAAATTACCCAATATTTTCTTCCTGAGTACCATTTGTTTGTTTGTTGCAAACAAAGCTGTTATGTATAGTGTTTCTGTTGCACACATAAATCCTCGGAATGTGTCAGTAATAGGGAAGGAAGGGGAAGGTTAGTATTGGGTAGGCTCTTAGCTGACTCAATAGAAAAGACCCTAATGGGAAAGACTGAAGGCAAGAGGAGAAGGGGGACAACAGAGGATGAGATGGTTGGATAGCATCACTGACTTAATGGACACGAGTTTGAGCAAGCTCCGGGAGATGGTGAAGGACAAGGAAGCCTGGAGCACTACAGTCCATGGGTCACAAAGAGTCGGACACAGCTGAGAGACTGAACAACAGTAAGGCTCTTAGCAGCCTCAGTCACAATTAGAGGATGGGGACTACATTTAAGTAATCAGATTTCTAAGGCAGGATGATGTGGGTTAAAATACACAGGATCTATCAAAAACAGAGCCGGGTTCTGTTTCAGCTCTGCAAATTACTAGCTATGTGACCTTGAGTGAGGTCCTTATCCTAACTGGTCCTACTTTTCAGCTGTAAAAGGACATCATATTAATAGTGACTTCTTGAAATATTTTTTGTGAAGATATATGCAAAGGGTCTATCACATAGGAGAAGATTAATAAATGATATGATTTATTTCACCCACCTATATTAATATAAATTCAGTTATTTAAGGGAAGGCAGAGTCTATTCATGCCTAGTACTGACTGAAAGGGTAGAGAGGCAGTTTGTCTTATTTTTCCTGTGTAAAGCTTTTTCTCTTAGAGGGGATGGAAAGTCTCAATTTCTACCCTTAAATAGATCAATTTTATCCTTTGAACTATATTGAAATATTGTGCAAAATTTAGGCTAAGGATAACACTTCATATAATATCAAAGCAAGAAAACAGATAAAAGGAGTTCTAGTTTGAAATTTACCACTGGAAGTTGTGAAAATTGGGAAAGTCATCAGAACCTACTGGATCTCAGGGTTGTCAGCTGATAAAAAGGTAGTCAAACTTAACTACCTATTGCATCTTTAGGTCAGTTCAGTTCAGTCACTCAGTCGTGTTTGACTCAGTGTAACCCCAAGAATCGCAGCATGCCAGGCCTCACTGTCCATCACCAACTCCCGGAGTTCACTCAGACTTGCGTTCACTGAGTCAGTGATGGCATTCAGCCATCTCATCCTCTGTCATCCCCTTCTTCTCCTGCCCCCAATCCCTCCCAGCATCACAGTCTTTCCAGAGTCAACTCTTCGCATCAGGTGGCCAAAGTACTGGAGTTTCAACTTTAGCATCATTCCTTCCAAAGAAATCCCAGGGTTGATCTCCTTCAGAATGGACTGGTTGGATCTCCTTGCAGTCCAAGGGACTCTCAAGAGTCTTCTCCAACCCACTTCAAAAGCATCATTTCTTCAGTGCTCAGCCTTCTTCACAGTCCAACTCTCACATCCATACATGACCACTGGAAAAACCATAGCCTTGACTAGACAGACCTTGGTCTCTGCTTCTGAATATGCTATCTAGGTTGGTCATAACTTTTCTTCCAAGGAGTAAGCATCTTTTAATTTCATGGCTGCAGTCACCATCTACAGTGATTTTGGAGCTCCCAAAATAAAGTCTGACACTGTTTCCACTGTTTCTCCATCTATTTCCCATGAAGTGATAGGACTGGATGCCATGATCTTCGTTTTCTGAATGTTGAGCTTTAAGCCAACTTTTTTACTCTTCACTTTCACTTTCATCAAGAGGCTTTTGAGTTCCTCTTCACTTTCTGCCATAAGGGTGGTGTCATCTGCATATCTGAAGTTATTGATCTTTCTCCCAGCAACCTTGATTCCAGCTTGTATTTCTTCCAGTCCAGCGTTTCTCATGATGTACTCTGCATAGAAGTTAAATAAGCAGGGGGACAATATACAACCTTGAGGTACTCCTTTTCCTATTTGGAATCAGTCTGTTGTTCCATGTCCAGTTCTAACTGTTGCTTCCTGACCTGCATATAGGTTTCTCAAGAACCAGGTCAGGTGGTCTGGTATTCCCATCTATCCCAGAATTTTCCACAGTTTATTGTGATCCACACATCAAAGGCTTTGGCATAATCAATAAAGAAGAAATAGATGTTTTTCTGAAACTGTCTTGCTTTTTCCATGATCCAGCGGATGTTGGCAATTTGATCTCTGGTTCCTCTGCCTTTTCTAAAACCAGCTTGAACATTAGGAATTTCACAGTTCACGTATTGCTGAAGCCTGGCTTGGAGAATTTTGAGCATTATTTACTAGCATGTGAGATGAGTGCAATTGTGTGGTAGTTTGAGCATTCTTTAGCATTGCCTCTTTGGGATTGGAATGAAAACTGACCTTTTCGAGTCCTGTGGCCACTGCTGAGTTTTCCAAATTTGCTGGCATATTGAGTGCAGGACTTTCACAGCATCATCTTTCAGGATTTGAAACAGCTCTACTGGAATTCCATCACCTCCACTAGCTTTGTTTGTAGTGATGCTTTCTAAGGCCCACTTGACTTCACATTCCAGGATGTCTGGCTCTAGATTAGTGATCACACCTTCATGATTATCTGGGTCATGAAGATAATTTTTGTACAGTTCTTCTGTGTATTTTTTTTTCTGCCTCTTCTTCATATCTTCTGCTTCTGTTAGGTCCATACCATTCCTGTCCTGTATTGAGCCCATCTTGCATGAAATATTCCCTTGGTATCTCTAACTTTCTTGAAGAGATCTCTAGTCTTCCCCATTCTGTTGTTTTCCTCTGTTTCTTTGCATTGATAGCTGAAGAAGGCTTTCTCGTCTCTTCTTGCTTTTCTCTGGAACTCTGCATTCAGATGCCTATATCTTTCCTTTTCTCCTTTGCTTTTCACCTCTCTTCTTTTCTCAGCTATTGTAAGGCCTCCTCAGAGAGCTGTTTTGCTTTTTGCATTTCTTTTCCATAGGGATGGTTTTGATCCCTGTCTCCTGTACAGTGTCACGAACCTCATTCCATAGTTCATCAGGCACTCTATCAGATCTAGGCCCTTAAATCTATTTCTCACTTCCACTGTATAATCATAAGGGATTTGATTTAGGTCATACATGAATGGTCTAGCGGTTTTCCCTACTTTTTTCAATTTCCAGTCTGAATTTGGTAATAAGGAGTTCATGATCTCAGCCACAGTCAGCTCCTGGTCTCATTTTTGCTGATGGTACAGAGCTTCTCCATCTTTTGCTGCAGAGAATATAATCAATCTGATTTCAGTGTTGACCATCTGGTGATGTCCATGTGTAGAGTCTTCTCTTGTCTTGTTGGAAGTGGGTGTTTGCTATGACCAGTGCATTTTCATGACAAAACTCTATTAGTCTTTGCCCTGCTTCATTCCATATTCCAATGCCAAATTTGCCTGTTACTCCAGGTCTTTCTTGACTTCCTACTTTTGCATTCCAGTCCCCTATAATGAAAAGGACATCTTTTTGGGTGTTAGTTCTAAAAAGGTCTTGTAGGTCTTCATAGGACCGTTCAACTTCAGCTTCTTCAGCGTTACTTGTTGGGGCATAGACTTGGATTACCATGATATTGAATGGTTTGCCTTGGAAAGGAACAGAGATCATTCTGTTGTTTTTAAGATTGCATCCAAGTACTGCATTTCTGACTCTTTTGTTGACCATGATGGCTACTCCATTTCTTCTGAGGGATTCCTGCCCGCAGTAGTAGATATAATGGTGATATGAGTTAAATTCACCCATTCCAGTCCATTTTAGTTCTCTGATTCCTAGAATGTCGATGTTCACTCTTGCCGTCTCCTGTTTGACCACTTCCAATTTGCCTTGATTCATTGCATCTTAAACCACCACAATTCTATGCAGTTTTATTTGCCCTAGACAGATAGGGCAAATATTTCTTCTTGTCAAAACAAATATCCCAAAGTCTAGCAAATACGTGATAAAGGTTTATTATTTTAAACAAAGTTGAATTTTTGTAGGAACTGCCTTTGTGTAGAGGCTTTGCCAAGTCTTGAAATGAAACAATAGGATTCATTAAACCACATGGTATTGCGTGTTAGAAAACTGGCTTCACATTCTGGTTGGGAAGATTTCTGGCTGAGACGAGTGTGTCATTTGGGGCAAGTCATTTAAACTCTCTGAGCCTTAGGTTGGACAATATATTTTAAAGCCATGATGAGCAGCAAATGAAATAAGAAAATATAAAAGTAGTTTTAAAAACTGTACAAGTTTAGTGCTAAGCTCTTTAGAAGGTCCAGCAGATAAAGTATAGAAAGTATCCTCATTCTTTGGTATGGAGATTGTATGGTTTTATAAATGAAATACAGTAAAATAAAATACAATAAAATAAAGTAATAAGTAAAATAAGATAAAGTACCATAAAGTACATCAAATAAAGTACAATAAAGTGAAATAAAATAAAATACATTTTATAAATAAAATGCAGTAAAAATAAAGCTACTAGAGACCATTGCTTTAAAGTTTGTGTTAGATTTTGCCAGTCAATTTTTCTGTCCATGTTATGCTGTAAGAAGTGGTGGGTCTAGTGTAGCCCACAGAGGCCAGAACAGCGTATACTTCATGACTCTGTATATGAAGTCTGTCCTTGAGGTGAATTTCCAGATGTGATCTTTCTCTGCATCCAAAGCATTCTGCTTGCGACCTGGTGAGGCTGAAACAAATAGCAAATCATCTGCAATGCGTGGCTATTAGGGCTGTCTGCTCTCCTCAGTGTGCCCAGCTGAATTGACAGTTAAGCCTCCTTCTCTATAAAAAGCAAGTTGTTAGTAAAGCATGGTTGCCATATGACAAAATCATCTCTATTGTTAAACTGATTAAATGTAACTACAATGCATGGTCTTTAAGAAGATGTATGTTCTTTAATGAAAAACTAGAGATCATTTTGGCTTTCAAACATACATCAAGGTTATATAGCCCCAGTTTCTATATGTGTATGTTTATTTACTTTGTCAGCACCTTTTAAAATGAGAAGCATGCCACATGTATGTTAAATTGTGCCCTAATAAGTATACAGATGGGTGGATTTTTACATAGTTATGTACTATGTTATTACTACCCGGGTCAAGATTCAGAGCATTTCCAAACCCCAACAAGTTCCCTTTATATCTTCTCCCCATCAATAACCTTTTGGTTTATCATATTCTTTAAAATGTTGGCTTTATGATAACGAGTATCTGAAAAGGTAGGAAGTTTTTTGAAGAGCAATCCGATCTTTTGAAAAACTTGGGAAATATTGATAATTGTTTCAAAAAGAAAAGCCTCTGAACAATGATGAATAGTGCAATGAACTATAGTAATAATATTGAAGGCAATCAACTATACACTCACTGGAAACAGAATTGCAATGTGGAAACCTCAGGATATTCTATCCAAATCTTCCACCTGCTAACCAAAAATAGAGCCACCACGCAGCCTGGTGAGTGTTCCATCAGTCATGTTGCCTGGCAACCTCAGCTAGTATGAGAGACACCCAGTTGAGCAGCAGAGAGTAAAACTAGAAGGTATCTTGGAAACAGTAGGGTCCAGCTGAAAAAGAGGGAGGGAGGATGATAAGAGAGAGAGGAATAAAAAGGAGTAACTTGACCATTGATCCATGTTAGTCATGACCATGAACAGTTGTTGTTGTTGTTGTTGTTGTTCATTTTCTCTCTAGTAACATGCAACTAGCTTAGAGCAAAATCCTTTGGGTTTCTTCTTCCTTCACTCTGCTTTCCTCCTCTGCTGCATCTGCAGGTATGAGTGAAAAGGTTTGGCAAGATACATCATTAATTTTTAGGAAGGAAGAATGTTAACAGTCATTTTTGGCACATTCAAATGTTCACTAAGAGTTCACTGAGATTTGCATCATGCAGTGTTCTGTTTGCTTCAGTCATATTTAATCTGGTTTTTAAATTAATATACTTTTGCTAAAAAATGAAAAGTAAAGGAGATCAAACCAGTCAGTTCTAAAGGAAGTCAACCCTGAATATGCATTGGAAAGACTGGTGCTAAAGCTACAATACTTCGGTCACCTGATGTGAAGAGCAGACTCATTGGAAAAGACTCTGATGCTGGGAAAGATTGAAGGTAAAAGAAGGTGAGGATGGCAGAGGATGAGGTGGTTAGATAACATCACCAACTCAGTGGACATAATGAGCAAACTCCAGGAGATTTGGTGATGGGGAAGGAAGGACAGGGAAGCCTGGGAGCTGCAGTCCATGGGGTTGCAAAGAGTTGGACATAACTTAACAGCTGGACAATAGCAACAATAAAATAAAATACCTTCCATCTAGAGTAAACCCCTTTCATGGAAGGCATGAAGGAATAGTGAGGGAGACATGCCTCAGACCCTCTAGGGGGACATGAGAAATGATATACACCAGGCACACAGGGTGAGAATCTGAGATGACAACTTTAGCTGAGCCCTTTACTTTGAGATACAACTTTATGTATTTTTCTAGAGAGATATCTTCCATCCTCCATAATTTGGTATAAAACCTTTGCTGCTGTCCTGTGCTCTAATCCCACATTACTCCTTCCTCCTTCTTAAAAGATGACATGCAGAGAAAATAGCATCTGTGGATTACAAGGTTCCTGCTAATTTACCTCTGTCCATAAATTCTTTCATTTTTCCCTCCCAGTGTATCTTCCTCCATTAGGCAGTGCCATCGTGCATGCTCCTGACCTTGTACCTGTATGTGTCCTAAGAGTCCTGACTCAAATGGATATTTTCTTCCTCTTCTGTATCTTCAGTTTTCTCACTGTCTCCAAATTTCCTTTATTGGCATTAAAGATGTCAAAATATTTTTCTGCTTAAAAGCAAAAGAGTATCTATTAACAAATTCTCCCTTCATTCCAAATCCACTTTAGCTGCACGTTACCTCTTATCTCTCAGTTCAGTCCAGTTGCTCAGTCATGTCCACTGCTTATCTCTACTCAGAGTTAAATGTTTCCAAGAATTATCTATCTTCTTTGTTTTAAACCTGCATCCTCCGTTCACACCTCAACCCAATGAGGCTTGCTTTCTCAGCTTGTCTGAAACTGTTCTTTCTTAGGTAACTGAAATTAGTCTTGGAACTATGTATGGTCTACAATTCTTTGATCTCTTGCATGATTTTGTATCATCTGAATGCAGAGTTCCAAAGAATAGCAAGAAGAGATAAGAAAGCCTTCTTCAGTGATCAATTCAAAGAAATAGAGGAAAAGAACAGAATGGGAAAGACTAGAGGTCTCTTCAAGAAAATTAGATACCAAGGGAATATTTCATGCAAAGATGGGCTCGATAAAGGACGGAAATGGTCTGGACCTAACAGAAGCAGAAGATATTAAGAAGAGGTGGCAAAAATACACAGAAGAACTGTACAAAAAGATCTTCACCACCCCGATAATCACGATGGTGTGCTCACTCATCTAGAGCCAGACATCCTGGAATGTGAAGTCAAGTGGGTCTTAGAAAGCATCATTATGAATAAAGCTAATGGAGGTGATAGCATTCCAGTTGAGCTGTTTCAAATCATGAAAGATGATGCTGTGAAAGTGCTGCACTCAATATGCCAGCAAATTTGGAAAACTCAGCAGTGGCCACAGGACTGGGAAAGGTCAGTTTTCATTCCCATCCCAAAGAAAGGCAATGCCAAAGAATGCTAAAACAACCACACAGTTGCACTCATCTCACATGCTAGTAAAGTAATGCTCAAAAATCTCCAAGCCAGGCTTCAGCAATATGTGAACCGTGAACTTTTAGATGTTCAAGCTGGTTTTAGAAAAGGCAGAGGAACCAGAGATCAAATTGCCAACATCTGCTGGATCATGGAAAAACCAAGAGAATTCCAGAAAAACATCTATTTCTGCTTTATTGACTATGCCAAAGCCTTTGACTGTGTGGACCACAATAAACTGTGGAAAATTATCTAAGAGATGGGAATACCAGACCATCTGACCTGCCTCTTGAGAAATCTGTATACAGCTCAGGAAGCAACAGTTAGAACTGGACATGGAACAACAGACTGATTCCAAATAGGAAAAGGAGTACCTCAAGGCTGTATACTGTCACCCTGCTTATTTAACTTCTATGCAGAGTACATCATGAGAAATGCTGGGGTGGAAGAAATACAAGCTGGAATCAAGGTTGCCGGGAGAAACATCAATAACCTCAGACATGCAGATGACACCACCCTTATGGCAGAAAGTGAAGAGGAACTAAAAAGCCTGTTGATGAAAGTGAAAGAGGAGAGCGAAAAAGTTGGCTTAAAGCTCAACATTCAGAAAACGAATATCATGGCATCCTGTCTCATCAGTGCAGTTCATTTCAGTTCAGTCGCTCAGTCATGTGCTACTCTTTGCGACCCCATGAATCATAGCATGCCAGGCCTCCCTGTCCATCACCAACTCCCGGAGTTTACTCAGACTCCTGTCCATCGATTCAGTGATGCCATCCAGCCATCTCATCCTCTGTCGTCCACTTCTTCTGCCCCCAATCCCTCCCAGCATCAGAGTCTTTTCCAATGAGTCAGCTGTTCGCATGAGGTGGCCAAAGTACTGGAGTTCAGCTTTAGCATCATTCCTTCCAAATAAATCCTAGGGCTGATCTCCTTCAGAATGGACTGGTTGGATCTCCTTGCAGTCCAAGGGACTCTCAAGAGTCTTCTCCAACACCACAGTTCAAAAGCATTAATTCTTCAGTGCTCAGCCTTCTTCACAGTCCAACTCTCACCTCCATACATGACCACTGGAAAAACAATAGCCTTGACTAGGTGGACCTTAGTCGGCAAAGTAATGTCTCTGCTTTTGAAAATACCATCTAGGTTGACCATAACTTTTCTTCCAAGGAGTAAGCATCTTTTACTTTCATGGCTGCAGTCACCATCTGCAGTGATTTTGGAGTCCCCCAAAATAAAGTCTGACACTGTTTCCACTGTTTCTGCATCTATTTCCTATGGAGTAATGGGACCGGATGCCATGATCTTTGTTTTCTGAATGTTGAATTTAAGCCAAATTTTTCACTCTCCACTTTCACTTTCATCAAGAGGCTTTTGAGTTCCTTTTCACTTTCTGCCATAATGGTGGTGTCACTGTATATCTGAGGTTATTGGTATTTCTCCTGGCAATCTTGATTCCAGCTTGTGCTTCCTCCAGTCCAGTGTTTCTTATGATGTACTCTGTATATAAGTTAAATAAACAGGGTGACAATATACAGCCTTGAGGTACTCCATTTCCTATTTGGAACCAGTCTGTTGTTTCATGTCCAGTTCTACCTGTTGCTTCCTGACCTGCCTACAGATGTCTCAAGAGGCAGGTCAGGTGGTCTGCTATTCCCATCTCTTAGATAATTTTCCACAGTTTTTTGTGATCCACACAGTCAAAGGCTTTGGCATAACCAATAAACCAGAAATAGATGTTTTTCTGGAACTCTCTTGCTTTTTCCATGATCCAGCAGATGTTGCCAATTTGATCTCTGATTCCTCTGCCTTTTCTAAAACCAACTTGAACATCAGGGGAGTTCACAGTTCACATATTGCTGAAGCCTGGCTTAGAGAATTTTGAGCATTACTTTACTAGCATGTGAGATGAGTGCAATTGTGTGGTTGTTTTAGCATTCTTTGGCATTGCCTTTCTTTGGGATGGGAATGAAAACTGACCTTTTCAGTCCTGTGGCCACTGCTGAGTTTTCCAAATTTGCTGGCATATTGAGTGCAGCACTTTCACAGCATCTTTTGGGATTTGAAACCGCTCAGCTGGAATTCCATCACCTGCTCATCTTTTACGTCTCCTATAATTCAACTTCTATATTCACCTGCCTCTGGGAGTTCCAATTTATGTCCCATGAGTGCATGGATGCTAAGTCACTTAGTTGCGTCCAGCTCTTTACAATACCATGGATGGCTGCCTGCCAGGCTCTGCTGTCCATGGGATTCTCCAGGTAATCATACTGAAGTGGGCTGCCGTGCTCTCCTTCAGGGGGTCCTCCCAACCCAGGGACTGAACCCATGTCTCTTAATCTAACCTGTTGGTAGGTGGGTTTTGTTTTTTTTTTTTTTACCACCAGTGACACTTGGGAAGCTCTTTATGCCTAATATGTGCCTCAAAATCATCAAAGTCTACTGACAAATTTATGAATGCTCCTAATTTTTCTATAAAAGACTTATTTAAGATATGTAAAATGATGGAATGCATAAAGAACAAAATAAACATAATAAAATTGATATCTTATCAGTGTATCTGCTTTTAACAGGTCTTTGATTTTACCTGGAAATATTGTGGCCCAACATTTTTGTGGATACAGAAAATCCCAAGCAATGTTTTGGCCAACCAATATTATACAAAAACTCGGAGTTAAAATGCCCCAGGCCTCTAGCAGAGGGTTGAAAGCCCTTAGGTACTTAAATTTGCCATATAAGTGAAGTAAATAGCTTATATTTGAATGAATCTTAAATGCTTTTCTCTTTCTGAGTTGTGTGAACAATTTTGCTCATTGTAATACTGATCATGATAGTAGCAATGGCTAAAATGTACTGGTTAGTTGTTATGTGCCAATTCCTCTGATTCTCATTTTATGGGCATACTCTTTACCATGACTTTTCAAGTTGGGAGAGCTCTTATTGTTATTTTTTAAACTTGGGAGCAACTGGGCTTAACTGGCAAATTAACCTTTCCAGTATTTCCAAATTAAAGTGTGGTAGAGATGGGACTTGACTTAAAGTCTATCTAATACCCAACCATGCTACTCATGCTTAATTTTAAGAAAAAACAACAAGTTTATAGATTTCTGGCTCTTTCACACAAATGTTCATTGTTCTGATATTCTGGATGTCATTTAGCATCTTCATTGTCTTAGTAGTGGCACATGATTTCAAGTACTGTCTTTCTTAAGTATTATCAATTGTAATTTTGGTTTTGATTGAAATGTAGAAAGAACTTAGAATATGTATTCAGATGCTGAGTAAGAAATGGATCTTCTGTAAAATGGCAAGTAGAGATTATAGAGAAATTTTGGGATGATCGAGAGAGTGATGGTGTTTATTGCATAGAAGAGGAAGAAACTACAGGAAAGCTGGAAAAGAATGGGAAAAATAATTGACATGTGGAAAAAATGACTGACAAATATATCCTACAAAGCCAATTGTAAATTGAAATGAAAAATCCTGGTTAGATGACTTTTCTAATTAGAAAAGGAGGAGACTATGGGGAGAAAATGAGATGAATAAAAAGGAATATAAAAATATGATGAAGAGTACTATGATTAAATATGATCAAAGAGACATAATTTAATAAAGTGAAAGAGTGTGAATAACCAGGAATTAAAATTGGCATAAAGAAAAAAAAATCCATGGTTTAGTTAATGGGTTTCATTGACTCAGATTGCTGCTTTTATACCTGTCTGCTGGAAATGTAAAGCAAAAAGAAAAATAAAGCATTGATTGCTGTTCTGCTGGGGTAGTGCTGAATAGATGTAGGAAATCTGAGAATTTTCATACTGATTATGGTTTTTTGCAAGAGAAGAATCATACCAGTATTTTCTTTCTCAGTTTGAACACTGTTTCATTCCACAGAAATTAACAGATAAGAGATTTTGGAGCAGAGGACACCTACTGATTTGTTTTGATGTCAATCACTAGTTGGAATTATGTATTCTGCTTATCAAAATAAAAAAATATTATAGCTATTCAGCTACATAAACAGTGGAGCTTTTACTTGGACTAAAAGATGTTATTGATCTTGATGCTTTATATTTTTGCTGTTTGAGCTATGAAACTATAAAGCCTTTGCAAAAAATTTATGAGTAGTTTGCTTTTAGAATTTGAAACTTGACTTAAAAATTAGCTATAATAAGAAAAACTGTCTGTTTACAACATTGTTTCTCGCTGCTATGATATAATGGTATAAAAATACTATTTCTAGAAAGGAATCTAACCATTGAGGTTAAGTTGAATAGGGTGATAATCACTTTTCTCCTGTGCTTTTCTACTCCCCAGTCCCCTACCACATTCCCATTGCTAATATATGGTGAATAACATGGAAAGAAAAATTGTTTCCAGAAGTTGATTTAATTGCCAACAACAGGAACAATGTGATACATGAATATATATTATTTTGGTGTCCCAGAGACATAATGTTATATAATTATTGCCTTAAAATGATAATTAGGGTAACAGTATTTTTGGATTGGACATTTTAAAACTGTAGTATAGATTATATTAGTTGTATACTATATCTGTTATTTTTCTTGTGATCTCTGAAAAAGAAATATGCTGGGGTGCTTGCTTTTAACAAGGAGGTTTTCTTGCTCATGGTAATTTGATTTTCAATCTAACCATTTTTGGTTAGATTATTATCTTGGTAATGATTATCTTAATAATTTTTTTAAAAATAAAATATACTTTTAATATTGATATGCAACTGCTTTTCTATAGCAGTAATCACTGCACTTCTCAGGGACTTCAATTAGCATGCCATTTTAATCTAAATCACGTATAAGGGAAGAGCATTTTAGGATCTGAGTAGGTATGTCTTTAAAATATTACAATTTCTTTACATAAGTGAAATACAAAATCCATTTGTGCTGTCTCTTTTGTAAAAATTAGTTGGATTTGATGAAACACAGGCTGCGACAGTGAGAGTGATTAGAAGTGAATAGTCTTCCCCACTTTGTTTGCATGAGTGCGTGCTCAGCCACTTCAGTCTGTCTGACTCTTTGTGACCCCATGTACTGTAGTCCACCAGGCTCCTCTGTCCATGGGATTTTCCAGGCAAGAATACTGGAATGGGTGGTCCTGTCCTCCTCCAGGGATCTTTCAGACCCAGGGATTGAACCCAGGTCTCCTGCATCTCCTGCATTGCAGGCAGATTCTTTACTGTTGAATTGCTTTTAAATATTGGTCCTGATGATTTTAAGAGTGTATTTATTTGGAAAATGGTCTACAAATACAAAAGAAACAAGCAAAAATAGTTCCTGAGTCTTGGGTGAGACCCCAGGTTTGAAAAAGTTAGCCACTTTTAAAAAGGAATGTGGAGTTTTAATATAATATGGCATGTAGGGTGAAATTTTATCTTGCACATAATTCTGTAATACTGTAGACTAGCTGAAGAGAGAAATTCTGAAACAGAATCTTTAAGTCAAGCTTTATTTTTAATGAAAGGTTCTGCCCTGCTTTTCTTCTTTATTCCATTTTGTGAATAACTTGTGACAATCCTTTGGGTCTATTTGTTATATTTTATCCTAACTATGCATTCCTGTATACCCTATTTATAAATTATGTTGCCATAATTGTGCATAAACCTTTTCTTTAGTATGGGGTTTTTTAACAAGGGAGTTTTGCAGTGGAGAAATCACTAGTTCAAAGTACAGGATTTTTTTAAGAAAGCAGGTCAATGGTCATTTGTAATAAATCATATTTCTTTCCAAAAAAATTTTGCAAATTTACATTTCTACCTGTAAGGACCCATTTTATCCCATCTTTAAAATTAATTTTCTCAAAAACAGTATTTAATTTTAATTTACAGTTCTCTAAGTGGCACAATCCCTAATTAAAGGAATTTTAATATTTTCCCCAGATAATAGGGAAAATGTAGCCTTGTTTTCCACTTGCCTTATTATGTGCTTCTTGGATATAATGGTAATCTCTGCTCAACTTTGGAATCTTGTAAAGAGGCATGTTTTTCTCTTTCTCATGTATTTTTGGCAAATAACTTTACTTTATAATATTTCCATGTTTTCTATTATTGGATAATATAGTTCATTATATTAGATTGTTTTATATTGATTGAAAAGTTACAGTTTTTAACAATTTCAGACAACAAGGCTACTATGCTAATAAGATAATTTTAATGCTTTAGGGATTTAATAATTTCACTTTAAATTAATTGGGGGCTAATTATTCAATATTCTGACTTTTAATTTTCTACTTCTTCCTTCTGATTGTCTACCTTTTGAGGTACTTAATATATGATTAAAAACTTCACCAGGAAGGGTGCAGGAAAAAAAAACACCCAAAAACTGAAGCTGCAAATCAAACTATTATGTAGGGATACAATAGTTTTAATAAAGTGTTTTTTTTTTTTTTTGAGTGGAAGAAGTTGAATATTTCACTTGTTAATATTTTTAAAATCTTAAGAAAAGTATGTCTTTCTCTCATGTATCAACTATGGTAAAAATTTTACTAAATGGAGATGACAAATAAAATTTTATTTATATTTGTGTAACTTTAAGATAGAATTTTAGAAAGCAGCTTTAGTCGGTTTTACTTCTGTAACTTTCTGAAACCAAGTCCTTCTGTATCCTCTCCTATGTGCTGTTGGAATCCTTTTGTGCCCTAGAGTTCTGGGGTTTTGCTTCATTATACTTCACTTTCTTTTCATCTCCCACTAATTGTCTGCTGGAGCAGAGTGACTCTGATGTAGTTTTACAAGCTAATATGATATTATTATTCTTTATTTTCTACAAATAAACATTTGGAAGAATGTCTAGACAAGAAAGCCATGCTACCACGCATATTTCAAAGGAGGAACACTTGTAATTCATCCCTTAATCTTTTGTTGTGAATAAATCAGAATCCTTAAGACCAGCTAAGAAGTAGGAAGCTGAGGTTAAGATTTTCTAATGGTTTACTGTCTCAGTGGCATTATTTGTTTTCTTTGTAATCATGTTATCTATGGCAGAAGATGGCTAGCTTGCTGGTAAATGTCAGCTGGAAACTGTCTAAATCCCCTACTGCTGTCTTAAATCTCTGGGTTTTACATCCAGATGAACATTTTGGATTCCTGTTTTCCTCTCTCATCAACTATTAATGAACAAGCTTAATCCACTGGTATATCATGTTATAAAATGAATACTGGGTGCTCAGTCGCTTCAGTGTGACTGCCTCTTTGCGACCTTATGGTCTGTAGCTTACCAGGCTCCTCTGTCCATGGGATTCTCCAGGCAAGAATATTGAAGTGGATTGCCATGCCCTCCTCCGTGGGGTCTGTCTGACCCAGGGATCGACCCTGCATCTCATGTGTCTACAGGCAGATTCTTTACCTACTGAACAACCTGAGATACCCAATGAATACTGAGCAGTTATTAAATACCTAAAACAAAAGATGAACATTTTTTAGGTGGGTGAATATAGTTTTTAAAACTTAATTTCATTACTTTTTGAGGGTCATATATTGCTTTTTGCGAGCTTTTTCTGTGAAGACTTAACTTCAAGGAGATCCAACCAGTCAATCCTAAAGTAAATCAGTCCTGAATATTCACTGGAAGGACTGATGCTGAAGCTGAAGCTCCAATACTTCGGTCACCTGATGCAAAGAACCGTCTCATGGGAAAAGACTCTGATACTGGGAAAGATAGAAGGCAGGAGCAGAAGGGGACGACAGAGGATGAGATGGTTGGTTGGCATCACCAACTCAGTGGACATGAATTTGAGCAAAGTCCAGGAGATGGTAAAGGACACGGAAGCCTGGTGTGCTGTAGTCCTTGGGGTTGCGGAGTTGGACACGACTAACCGACTGAACAGTGACAAGGTGGCACTAGTGGTGAAGAAGCCATCTGCCAGTGCAGCAGACTCAGGTTCAGCCCCGGATGGGGAATATCCCCTGGAGGAGGAAGAGGCAACCCACGCCAATACCCTTGCCTGGGAAATCCTGCGGACAGAGGAGCCTGGTAGGCTACAGTCCATGGGGTCGCAAAAGAGTCAGACATGACTGAGTCTCTGAGTGACTGAACACATATTGCTTGTAGAGTCTCATTAACATACATTTTAGACTTTAATATTCACAATATCATCATAGAATGGTTATTCCTATATCCAAGAGTGACTTAGAAGACCAATATGTAAAAAACTGCCTTGAAAAAGAATGTCTATCTTATACACATTCTATGTAAAGCTTCATCTTTCTTTCAACCTGTATGCACAATTATTCTATTGCTATATTCTCTTAACATTAATAGTTACAGATTATAATTATATGTTGAAAAGAGTTCCACATCTTGGAATCACTCCAAATATTTTACTTATATCTTTTCTTATCCCTACTCTGATGCTCTTGTCTGTCTCCCTCCTGGGTCCTAAATAAGAAGGAAGAGATTGTATCTTTTTATCTGTTTTATCTTTAGTACCTAGCATAGGTGTTGGCATCTGTATCGATAATCAATTTTATCTGCAGGATAAATGAAGGGTGTACATTACTTTTTATAATTAAAGCGATAGTTTTATTCTGGAAGTAATACATGCTGTTATTAAAAATTCAGTACTACAGAAGACTATAAATCAGTTCTACTCCTCAGGGATTATCAAATTTAGCCAGTGTATTCTTTTAGAAAAATTTCTATATGTATGAAAATGCACACATACAGACTTGATTTTTTCTTTGTGCAATGATTTTAGGTCTATGAAGGGCTTCAATTTGATTGTACTTAATGAAAAACTGTGCTTCCCTGGTGGCTCAGATGGTAAAGAATCTGCTAATAAATTAGCTTGTTACTGTTCACAGAGGTTGGCAGAATAGACTCCTCTGTCAGAGAAAAGGGCGTTTTTAGTCATGGCACGGTAGGTTCTTAAGTTTCAACATGTTTGTATCAGCTCCCCTTACCTACCAGATCCCCTGGAGGTAATGTGGACTGCCCCAATGCATACTGACAATATGATGAGGTTGAATTTCAGGAAAAGAACAAAACCCATAGTGAATCCACCATTTTATATAAAGCAGTAAAAGTCTGCTCTTGGTCCTAGAGAAAAATCTCATCTCATTCTTTACACTGCTCACTGTAAACACAGCCTTGAGAAATGGCCTGGGTGAAGAGTGATGGGGACCTGAATCTAGGTGAGTGGAGACATCGTAAGGAGGAAGGTCTTCTAATGATAGCTACGCTTGGGCCTCCCATCATTTTGGCTTCTGGTGAAATTTCACATGAGTATGCCATTCCATTCAATGCCTTCATTAATCTGACAGAGCCTGAGGATAATTATCTTCAATTTTTCTATACCATATTTACTTGAGGTTATTATAAATAGGACATAAAGCAGCAGGATTAGGTAAACCTGCAGTATTGACTTTAATCAGGTCTCCCAGATCATGGACTCAGTCATTGTAAATAAGTCTCAGAGGATTTCAGTATGTCTTATGTTTATACAACCTAGATGTAGTCTAGGCCACCTTATTATCCATGTGACTAGTGCAAGGGAATTTAGCCTGATGTGCTGATCCTTGGTTCTCATTGCAAAAGGCAATCAAGTACGTCAGTACCCAATGGCAAGATAGTCCATGGGCCATCCTGCCCCAGCTACAAACATAAAGTCTAACGGGGCATGGTTCACTCCAGTTCAGTGTTTGTGGTTAAACTTGATTTGGGTCCCCACTACATTGATGTGGCTAAGCATGTGCCATATCACTGAAGATTTCTAGCCTGGATTACCATATGGAGCATAACCCAAAGCTGCTCAGAGAAGTGGAGAAGGAATCCCTTTTGAAACTGCCGTTTAAGGTATCAGACACAGAAGAGTAGTTAAGGACTGGTCTTTATAGCTGTTTTATAGCACATGGATAAGGTGGGAAAGAAACAGTAGGTCAGATTGCCAGCTGCAGAAGCTGCTTCACTGAGGTAGGCCATGTGATTATCCTGCCAGGCTCTAATGTCAGAATGACCAAGAGAACAACATGAATTAGTCCCTCACTCCTTCCTTACACCTCTTCAGACACAATATGCTTCCTCCTCAGATATCAAGTTTGCCAAGTTCCCTCCATAGCCGTGACATTTGTGTGTACCAGTCTAATAAATATAAAATCACCTATTTTTTCAATCATCTTTTACTCAGACCCAGATCTTTCATAGAGGAGAGTTGAATATGAGTGGGACAAGTGCATTTTTACACAAAATTACAGATATCTTCTAGGTTGACCCACATGGAATATTGCAGTGGGATTTGGTTAACAATGTACACAACCAAGCACTTCTTATCCTCATGGTCTAGGACCATGTCAATTCAATAGAAGAATCCAGATGGTGGGGTCAGATAAGTTTTAATACTCTAGGCCTCCTTTTGGCTTCACTGTCAGCTAGAGGCATGCCATCTCAGCTGGCTCAAGGTTGTTGTTGGGGAAAGAAAAGTCCACCATGTTCAGGAATGGACGGGGTGGAATCCATGTTTTCAAAATTAATTTTATAAAATTCCCTACCCTTTTATCCTGATCATTAGTCAGCAGGTAGCCAAGAAAAAGATGAACTTTCTTTTGGGAAGGCCAAATTCAATAAACCAATTCTCTTGCTCAGGTGGTTGTACCAGAGGGTGATTAGAAGTTTGGTCTTATATCTTTTTCAGTTTTTAAAGAGAGCGTTCCAATATTCAACAAAAACTTTGAACAGTAGAAAGTATGGGAAATCTAATTGTTATTGTTCAGTCGCTAAGTTATGTCTGACTCTTTGCGACCCATAGATTGCAGCACACCAGGCCTCCCTCCTTCACTGTCTCCTGGAGTTTGCCCAAGTTCATGTCCATTGAATCTGTGGTGCTATCCAACCATCTCCAGGGGAAACCATATCCAACAAAGGAAAATCTAATACCTTGATTGTCGTTCCATTGTTGAATGGCCTTTGTGACAGAAGACACACAATTGTCAGACTGTAGGTGGTCTGGAAATTGGAAAATGACTCAGGTTAGTTCCATGGATCACATAGTTGGAGGTAGTTTATTGGACTAGAACAGCAAGTGTAACCTGAGACTGGGTAGTATGATGACTTGAGTGCCTGTACCAAACAGAGCTGTACTCACACAGAGCTGTAGGATATATATGAACTTCAGTCTGCTCTGTTAACAGGCTACTTCAGCTTCACCCTTAATTATGTTTTTGTTTTAAAGCAGTTGAGGTTTGGGTAGAGGAGACCAGAAGTATCAGAGGGCATGGACAAGAGACCAGCTCGATGTAGTGAACAATTATTTTCAGGTTAGAGCACCATTCACCCACAGCTCAAACAAAGAATGTTTAATATAGTATTTTCAGTTTTCATTTTATTATTACCAAGCTTTGTATAATTTTCTCTGCATTTTTGCCAGAACTTTTACTTCTCAGTCCTTCTTGCATTGATTCAACAGATGTTGATCTGGCACCAATTTTGTGCCAAAAATGTTTTTGATATCGTAAGGATATCACAGAATAACAAAGGTAATTCCATGGTGAGAAGCAGGCAGTAAATAAATTAACAAGTACTAGTGATAAATCTTCACGACCTGGATAATCACGATGGTGTGATCACTCATCTACAGCCAGACATCCAGGAATGTGAAGTCAAGTTGACCTTAGAAAGCATCACTGTGAACAAAGCTAGTGGAAGTGATGGAATCCCAGTTGAGCTATTTCAAATCCTGAAAGATGATGTTGTGAAAGTGCTGCACTCAATATGCCAGCAAATTTGGAAAACTCAGCAGTGGCCACAAGACTGCAAAAGGTCAGTTTTCATTCCAATCCCAAAGAAAGGCAATGCCAAAGAATGCTCAAACTACTGCACAATTGCATTCATCTCACATGCTAGTAAAGTAATGCTCAAAATTCTCCAAGCCAGGCTTCAGCAGTACGTGAACTGTGAACTTCCTGATGTTCAAGCTGGTTTTAGAAAAGGCAGAGGAACCAGAGATCAAATTGCCAACATCTGCTGGATCATGGAAAAAGCAAGAGAGTTCCAGAAAAACATCTATTTCTGCTTTATTGAGTATGCCAAAGCCTTTGACTGTGTGAATCACAATAAACTGTGGAAAATTCTGGGAGAGATGGGAATACCAGATCATCTGACCTGCCTCTTGAGAAACCTGTATGCAGGTCAGGAAGCAACAGTTAGAACTGGACATGGAACAACAGACTGGTTCCAAATAGGAGAAGGAGTTCGTTAAGGCTGTATATTGTCACCTTGCTTATTTAACTTATATGCAGAGTACATCATGAGAAATGCTGGACTGGAAGAAATACAAGCTGGAATCAAGGTTGCTGGGAGAAAGATCAATAACTTCAGATATGCAGATGACACCACCCTTATGGCAGAAAGTGAAGAGGAACTAAAAAGCCTCTTGATGAAAGTGAAAGTGGAGAGTGAAAAAGTAGGCTTAAAGTTCAACATTCAGAAAACGAAGATCATGGCATCTGGTCCCATCACTTCATGGGAACTAGATGAGGAAACAGTGGAAACAGTGTCAGACTATATTTTTTTGGGGCTCCAAAATCACTGTAGATGGTGACTGCAGCCATGAAATTAAAAGACGCTTACTCCTTGGAAGGAAAGTTATTGCCAACCCAGATAGCATATTCAAAAGCAGAGACATTACTTTTCCGACTAAAGTCCGTCTAGTCCAGGCTATGGTTTTTCCTATGGTCATGTATGGATGTGAGAGTTGGACTTTGAAGAAAGCTGAGCGCTGAAGAATTGATGCTTTTGAACTGTGGTGTTGGAGAAGACTCTTGAGAGTCCCTTGGACTGCAAGGAGATCCAACTAGTCCATTCTGAAAGAGATCAACCCTGGGATTTCTTTGGAAGGAATGATGCTAAAGCTGAAACTCCAGTACTTTGGCCACTTCATATGGAGAGTTGACTCACTGGAAAAGACTCTGATGCTGGGAGGGATTGGGGGCAGGAGGAGAAGGGGATAATAGAGGATGAGATTGCTGGATGGCATCACTGACTTGATGGACATGAGTCTGAGTGAACTCTGGGAGTTGGTGATGGACAGGGCGGCCTGGCGTGCTGCGATTCATGGGGTCGCAAAGAGTCGGACATGGCTGAGTGACTGAACTGAACTGAACTGAGTATAAATATTCTGAATCAACCATATAAGTATATTGCATAGATGGTGGAAAGGCATTATCTTAGATAAGCTGGTGCAGAAAAGCTGGTACTCTGGGGATATTTGAGCAGTGTTCTGAATAAAGAAAGGATGAAAGATTGTTTCATACTTAGGAGAACAGTGTTCTAGAGAGTACTTCAAGCTTGAAGATTCTGGAGTATATTAAGTAAAGGAGAGAGAAGATGAAATCTGAAAGGCAGTCAAGTTCCAGATTTGGTTGTTTTATAGGCAAAGTTAGGGATTTGAAATTTATTTTATTGATATATGTAATAAAAAGCCATTGGTCAATATGATCAGAACTTAGAAAAGATCTGATTAAAATTTAATTTTAACATGTCCGAATTTCCTTCTGTGTGGAGAATAGGTTTCATGGGAATGCATTTAAGAAAATTGATCCCACTCTTACATATATACTCAAGAAACACATATGTCCATATGTATTTGTCCATATATCAAAACTTGTACATGAATGTTCATCACCACATTATTCATGATAGCCAAAAAGTGGAATTAACCCAAGTGTGGATCAACTGGTAAATAAAATCAGATCTATTCATGCAATGGATATTATTTGTCGAGAAAAAAAGTAAAATACTGGGTTGTACAACACAGATAAAATCTTGAAAACGTTATACTAACCGAAGAAGACAGTAACAAAGGACAGCATATTGTATGAGGGATAGATACTCCATTAGTGGTGACCCAGACCTAGGGGCAGTTGGAAAGTGGGAGGGTTACAGTAAAGAAGAGGAACTGGAGGTGTTCTAAAGTTGACTGTGGCAACTGATGCACAACTCGGTGACTATACTGCGAGCCATCACACTGTACAGTTTAAAGGTGTGGGTTGGATTGAAGAGTATGTGAATTCTATCTCATTAAAGCAGTTTTTATTTTTAAAGTTAAAGCAATATATCAGGTTGGTGATTACGTAGGTTAAATCTATAGGTAGAAAGTGAAACTGTTAGTGGCTCAGGCATGTGTCCAGCTCTTTGCAAGCCCATGGATAGTAAGTAGCCTGCCAGGCACCTCTGTCTATGGAAATCTTCAGGTAAGAATACTGGAGTGTAGATGGAGCCAATAGAATTTGCTGCAAGGTCAAATAGGAGTGTGAAAAAAGAGCTGTCAGAAAATAGTACAAAGTATTTTGGCTAAGTTATGTCGAAACCTGCTTAGGACTTATTGTAAGATAATGACTGAGAATTGATCATTGGATGGCCATGACTGTCTCAGGTAAGTCTTCCACATAATGGTGGGAGCTAAAGACTGTTGGGTTTAAAATAGAATGGAAGGACGGGGGATATGGGATATATAGGGCAATGATTATACATGGTTCTTTCCAGGAGCTTTCCATTCAAGATGAGCAGAGAACTGGAAGCATAGATGAAAAGAGATGTGGGGTCAAATTAGTTTAAGATGATTATTCATATAGCATCTTTGTATTAATAGAAATGACTTATTCAAGGAGGAAAAACTGAGGCAGAAGAGACAAGTGTATCAGTAAAGCCCATGAATGTGTGGGATCAGAGGATGTTATACTCCTTAAAAGATAGTTCATACATCATCACACTCAGACTTGCAGATTTAGCGGTGGCAGTCATAGGAACTAGCAAGTTGATACACTCAACATGGCATTAAGCAAAATCCTCTTCTGATTGTTTATATTTTCTTGCTAAATGTACACATGTAGTGATGAGCTGAGAGAAAATAGAGTGGAGATGGCAGTCTAAAGGCAGACAAGGTGCAAAGTTATCTGAGGAATGGAAATTGATTTGACTGGAGCTATTGCAGGATGGCTCTGAGGCACTGCAAGTCCAGTATGAGTTCATAGATTTAAAATGAGAACAGGCAGCATATTTTTGGGGTTTCTTTCTAGTCATGTTCATCTGTTTGCATGTAGGAGTGGTGTAGGGGAAAGTTAAATTTAACCAGTGTATTGGTATGCTAAGGCTGCCATAACAAAGTATGACAGACTGGGTGACTTAAACAACAGAAATTATTTTCCAACAGGTTTCAGAAGTCCAAATCAGTGTGTCAGTAGAGTTAGTTTCATTCTGAAGCCTCTCTCTGTGGTGTGCAGATGACTGCCTTCTCCGTCTTCACATGGCCTTTTTCTGTGTTTGTGTCCTAATAACGTCTTCTCATATGGATACCGTCATATTGGATGAGGGCCCCTTTGTATGACCTTATTTTAATTTAATTACCTTTTTAAGGGATCTATCCCCCAATATAGTCACATTCTAAAATACTGGGGGTTAAGACTTCACATATGAATCTTCTTGAGGAGGGAGACACAATTCCACACATAACAACAATGCTGGAGTTTTGAAATTTAAATATATTTTTGAGGTGAGAGAGGGCATATGTAAAATGTACAATCTGGTTTTCATAGAGTTAATTATTTAAGAAAAAGAGACAAATGATAAACAAACATTGTCAAAAAGATGTTTATAAAATATGTTAGGAGAGTATTAATAGGTACCAAGAGTAAAATAAAGTGAGCTAAGGAAATACAGAGTGATTAAATTGTGTGCTATTTATAGGTTGATAGGAAAGCTCTCCGTGATTAGACTAGAAAGTAAGATTTGAAGGAAGTTAGAGCAGGAAGCCATGACTGTATCAGTGGGCAGAGAACACAGCATATGCACAGCCCTGGGGCAAGATGGTCATTGGTCTGTGTGAGGAAAAGCCAGGGGACCCAAATGACTGGTATGGAGAACAATGGTACGAAATGAGATCAGAAAGGTAGTATCTGATGCAGTTGGACTATAATTTCTTTAGTTAATAAAATTTTGAGTAAATCAGGGAATCATGCAATAGGGACATAAACTTTTTGGTTTTGCCTTTAGAAAATGAAATATAATTTACATAGACTGAGATGCACAGATTTTAAGTGTATAGTTCAATGAGTTTTAACAACTGTAAAATCCTGTGCAACTCATATTCCATCAGCAACTACATCAGCTAAACATATGTCTAATAAGTAAATATAAAATACATTTACAATGCTCTTATATTAAATATATTTCAATATAATATAAATATTAATTTATTTATAAATACTAAACATATCTGTGATACTCATCCTGACTCCTGACCTCCTGAACACACACATACTGAATGTAAACTTCTTCTCTAAGGATTAGGGAACTGAATGCTCATTCATTTTTTCTTGTTCTTTCAATGCTATTTATGATGATAATAACTATTACTGTTCAGTTCAGTTCAGTAGTTCAGTCACATCTGACTCTTTGCAACCTCATGAACCACAGCACGCCAGGCCTCCCTGTCCATCACCAACTCCCAGAGTTCACCGAAACTCATGTCCATTGAGTCAGTGATGCCATCCAGCTATCTCATCCTCTGTCGTCCCCTTCTCCTCCTGCCCTCAATCTTTCCCAGCATCAGGGATTTTTCAAATGAGTCAGCCCTTTGCATCAGGTGTCAGCTTCAACATCAGTCCTTCCAGTGAACATCCAGGACTGATCTTTAGAATGGACTGGTTGGATCTCATTGCAGTCCAAGGGACTCTCAAGAGTCTTTTCCAACACCACAGTTCAAAAGCATCAATTCTCCGGTGCTCAGCTTTCTTTATAGTCCAACTCTCACATCCATACATGACCACTGGAAAAACCATAGCCTTGACTGGATGGACCTTTGTTAGCAAAGTAATATCTCTGCTTTTGAATATGCTATCTAGGTTGGTCATAACTTTCCTTCCAAGTGGTAAACATCTTTTAATTTTATGGCTGTAATCACCACCTGCAGTTATTTTGGAGCCCCAAAAAACAAAGTCAGCCACTGTTTCCCCATCTATTTGCCATGAAGTGATGGGGCCGGATGCCATGATCTTCGTTTTCTGAATGTTGAGCTTTAAGCCAACTTTTTCGCTCTCCTCTTTCACTTTCATCAACAGGCTTTTAGCTCCTCTTCACTTTCTGCCATAAGGGTGGTGTCATCTGCATATCTGAGGTTATTGATCTTTTCCCCGGCAACCTTGATTCCAGCTTGTGTTTCTTCCAGTCTAGCGTTTTTCATGATGTACTCTGCATATAAGTTAAATAAGCAGGGTGACAATATACAGCCTTGACGTACTCCTTCTCCTATTTGGAACCAGTCTGTTGTTCCATGTCCAGTTCTAACTGTTGCTTCCTGACCTGCATACAGATTTCTCAAGAGGCAGGTCAGGTGGTCTGGTATGTGATTCACACAGTCAAAGGCTTTGGCATAATCGATAAAGCAGAAATAGATGTTTTTTCTGGAACTCTCTTGGTTTTTCCATGATCCAGCAGATGTTGGCAATTTGATCTCTGGTTCCTCTGCCTTTTCTAAAACCAGCTTGAACATCAGGGAGTTCACGGTTTACGTATTGCTGAAGCCTGGCTTGGAGAATTTTGAGCATTACTTTACTAGCATGTGAGATGAGTGTAATTGTGCAGTAGTTTGAGCATTCTTTGGCATTGCCTTTCTTTGGGATTGGAATGAAAACTGACCTTTCCCAGTCCTGTGGCCACTGCTGAGTTTTCCAAATTTGCTGGCATATTGAGTGCAGGACTTTCACAGCATCATCTTTCATGATTTGAAACAGCTCATCTGGGGTTCCATCACCTCCACTAACTTTGTTTGTAGTGATGCTTTCTAAGGCCCACTTGACTTCACATTCCAGGATGTCTGGCTCTAGATTAGTGATCACATCATCATGATTATCTGGGTCTTGAAGATCTTTTTTGTACAGTTCTTCTGTGTATTTTTTCTGCCTCTTCTTCATATCTTCTGCTTCTGTTAGGTCCCTACCATTTCTGTCCTTTATTGAACCCATCTTTGCAAGAAATGTTCTCTCAGTATCTCTAATTTTCTTGAAGAGATCTCTAGTTTCCCATTCTGTTGTTTTCCTCTATTTCTTTGCATTGATCACTCAAGAAGGCTTTCTTTTATCTCTTCTTGGTATTCTTTGGAACTCTGCATTCAGATGCTTATATCTTTCCTTTTCTCCTTTGCTTTTCGCCTCTCTTCTTTTCACAGCTATTTGTAAGGCCTCCCCAGACAGCTATCTGCTTTTTTTTCATTTCTTTTCCATGGGGATGGTCTTGATCCCTGTCTCCTGTACATTGTCACGAACCTCATTCCATAGTTCATCAGGCACTCTATCAGATCTAGGCCCTTAAATCTATTTCTCACTTCCACTGTATAATCATAAGGGATTTGATTTAGGTCATACCTGAATGGTCTGGCGGTTTTGCCTACTTTCTTCAATTTAAGTCTGAATTTGGCAATAAGGAGTTCATGATCTCAGCCACAGTCAGCTCCTGATCTTATTTTCGTTGACTGTATAGAGCTTCCCCATCTTTGGCTGCAAAGAATATAATCAATCTGATTTCGGTGTTGACCATCTGGTGATGTCCATGTGTAGTCTTCTCTTGTGTTGTTGGAAGAGGGTGTTACTATGACTAGTGCATTTTCTTGGCAAAACTCTATTAGCCTTTGCCCTGCTTCATTCTGCATTCCAAGGCCAAATTTGCCTGTTACTCCAGGTGTTTCTTGACTTCCTACTTTAGCAGCCCAGTCCCCTATAATGAAAAGGACATCTTTTTTGGGTGTTAGTTCTAAAAGGTCTTGTATGTCTTCATAAAACTGTTGAACTTCAGCTTCTTCAGTGTTACTGGTTGGGGCATAGACTTGGATAACTGTGATATTGAATGGTTTGCCTTGGAGAAAAACAGAGGTCATTCTGTTGTTTTCTGAGATTGCATCCAAGTACTGCATTTCTGACTTTTTTGTTGACCATGATGGCTACTCCATTTCTTCTGAGGGATTCCCGCCCGCAGTAGTAGATATAATGGTCATCTGAGTTAAATTCAGCCATTCCAGTCCATTTTAGTTCGTTGATTCCTAGAATGTTGACATTCACCCTTACCATCTCTTGTTTGACCACTTCTAATTTGCCTTGATTCATGGACCTGGCGTTCCTACGCAATATTGCTCTTTACAACATCGGATCTTGCTACTACCACCAGTCACATGCACAACTTGGTATTGTTTTTGCTTTGGCTCCATCTCTTCATTCTTTCTGGAGTTATTTCTCCACTGTTCTTCACTGACCTCCAGTAGCATATTGGGCACCTAGTGACCTGGGGAGTTCCTCTTTGGTCTCCTATCATTTTGCCTTTCATACTGTTCATGGAGTTGTCAAGGCAAGAATACTGAAGTGGCTTGCCATTCCCTTCTCCAGTGGACCAGGTTCTGTCAGGCCTCTCCACCATGACCCGCCCGTCTTGGGTTGCCTCACAGGCATGGCTTGGTTTCATTGAGTTAGACAAGGTTGTGGTCCTAGTGTGTTTAGATTGACTAGTTTTCTGTAAGTATGGTTTCAGTGTGTCTGCCCTCTGATGCCCTCTTGCAATACCTACCATCTTATTTGGGTTTCTCTTACCTTGGACATGGGGGTATCTCTTCACGGCTGTTCCAGCAAAGCACAGCCGCTGCTCCTTACCTTGGATGAGGTGTATTTCGTTACTGCCACTATTCTTGACTTTCAATGTGGGATAGTTCCTCTAGGCCCTCCTGCTCCTGCTCAGAAAAAAAAAAAGTCTTTCTTATTTTAAAAACTTACCAAACTTCTAAGCTTTACTTAGATCTTATTTTTTTTTAATATTTGAAATCCTGTTTTATAGAATAGTAAAATTGGTGCATGTTTTCAAACAAAAATTCTGTAATATCTCTACGTCTATGGCTAATACCATTATTTAGTGGACAAGAGAAAAAAAAGGATAAACAATATGATTAGCAAGATGACACTTGAAGCTCTCTAACTCCTGATTTTTTTCCTATCTAGATAAATATTTTAAAGAGGGGAACACTGTGTTCAAAACTTGAAACAATTAGAAAAGGATGGAAGAGCCTGTAGTTGATGCAAAGTTAGCCATGTTTCACATTGGTTTGGCAAGCCAGAGCTTGGATTTGGCTTGAGAAACAGAGTAGTGGTTGTAACTAAATAGGGTCTTACTGGAATAGAACTGTAATACAGATGCTGATTCTCTTAGATAAACTTGGGCCACCAGTTATGCTTATGTTGGTTAGTATTACTTTGTATATTGTGCCATCCTTCTGCTCAATCTGTTTTGATCTTAAGAATATAGAAACAGTGTATGTGATTACTATTTTACAAGTACTAGCAGATAACAAATGATACAATTTAGTATATTTTCAAAGTAAATGTGTTTTCACAGTAGATAGAATTAAAAACTTGATATATACAAGGAAATATTGTTTCATAAATTAAAATATTTAAAGAGCAACCTAGTTTTATCACATCATATAGTGGAGTTTTCTCAGTGTTACTATCTTGATATATAGATCCAGCAGTGTATGAAATTACAATAATTTGAATAATGCTTGAAATGGTAATAAGATGTGATTTTCATTTTCTATTATGGTTAAAGTTTAAATTAAATTCTCAATAACCTCAACTATTAGGCTTTTATTAGGAAATGACTTATCTTAGACATTTTAATATTTAATATTAAGTGATTTCAGATTTTGTATTATAATATTCTTTATATTTCTTTAAAAAATGTTCTTATACTTTATCTTGCTTAAGTATCACAATTTTGTGAGGTAGATAGGGAAGAAAATATAAGTAAAGAAAATGAAACAGAGAGGCAACATGCTTACTTAAATTCATAATTCCATTTTATGACAGCCTGTCATGGTTCTTTTTATGTCTTTTATTATAGATCTTTATGATAAAAGATCCTATAATACATAGATCTTATATAACATATAGATTTTTATATTATGGGATGTTTTATTTTAAGGTTTTCCTTCTAAATCTGGGAATGGCCATTTAGCTACCATCAGTGTAATATGTACTTTTACACAGGGCTCTTTTCCTACAATAAACTGAAGGAAGCTGCTCCATCTTATGTCCAAAGAAAGACAGGAAATTAAATTGGTTGAATTTTTTTCAAATCTCATATTTAGTGACATATACATAAAGTAACAGGAAATATATGTGGGAATCCTTCCTTTGTTGTCAGGTTTAGAGGCTGAGTTCCAGTGTTTACTTATAATTTTTACGGAAAAATGAAGTTAAAATGAAACAAAATAATTAGCATGCTGTTTTTCAAGAAAAACAACCACTGTCAAAAATCATGCATTCCTTAGGTTTGTATATGTTCTATTTAAAAAAAAAATATTTGTTGAATAAATGTAAATTGTACGTAGATGTTGAAAGCAGGCTCTGTTATAATAATTTTTTAAATTGTAACCTTATGTAAGCTTTGAACTGTTACTACTCTGATCAGATTGTGACAGACAGTAGCATTTGTGTTGCTTTGTGATGCAAGGTCAGCTGCCATTAATTTAAACAACTTCTGCCTCAGAAAATTGCACTTTGATGTTTTTATTTTGAGACAAGCGTTTCTGAGATAGTCCAAGTATCTTTGTATTTAATAGCTGTTCTCCTCAAATATCTGTCAAAATTGTTACTTATCTTATTCACATAAATAAAGTTATATTTCAGTTTCTATTATTTTAATGTAGCCAATGATATGAGACTATTTTTGTGTTGATATAATTATTCTATAGATAGAAATAACAAGGTAGTTATTATTGTTCTATGTAGTATAAATAAAACAAGTATATATTATTAATTCCACACTTATTTTAAGTATCTCTTAATAATTGCACACATGTCTTTGTTATGCCTTTAGAATTCTTGCTCTGGTTATTTTCTTTTAAATCACTTTACATTTAATGTATTATTCACTGATAATTTTATGAATGTGTGGTAACCATTCTCAAATGCATATCTGTACTGGTTATTTTCTATGCAGATCAGATAGGTTTTTAAGGATAAATAACTGATGACTTATTTCAATTAGCTGCCTTTTTGTCAAATATTTTTTAAAATGGCAATACTAATGACTGTATTCTGAAATATGGTTTACAAGCATTCTGAAATATGGTTTACAAGCATTATAATTTTTGGTCCTCATATCAAATCTTTATTTTTGGCACTGTTAGTTTCATTTTATAGGTGAGAAAACTGAAGTTTACAAAGTCTCCCCATTGTAGGAAGTGAGTAAGTCCAGGCCTATCTGTGTAAAGACCAGCTCTTAGCCATTGCAGTATATAATAACTCAGAATGAAAAGTGCTGATTCATGGTAAATTTGGAACTGCACTATTTTATAACCTAGTGCTTTACAAAATATGGTGATAGAACTTTAAGCAAAAGGCAAGACAACATGAAGAAAGCAAGTGGTTCCCAGGGGCCCAGCAAAATAGTGTCAGATCTAGGATTAATTGTTACAATTTAAGCCCCTTGGCTTGCTTACAACTCTCATTTATTTGGACTTTTAATTCTGAACTTGAAGGCCAAATGCTGATATATATGAGAGCATTAAATAGTCATATGTTTCATGTTATATCACATTTATGCAAAATAAACTGTGAGACAATTATTTTTCTTCTTCCTTTTTCTTCCCCAAATACAGTGGGATGCATCCTGCTTTTATCCGGGAGTTCACCTCTGTGGCTTGGATTTATCACAGCCGTGTCTGTCTTTGATCTCTGTGTTAACTAGAAATCAAGGGAAGACATGAGGAGGTTTGTTTACTGCAAGGTGGTTCTAGCCACTTCACTGATGTGGGTTCTCGTTGATGTCTTCTTACTCCTGTACTTCAGTGAATGTAACAAATGTGATGACAAGAAGGAGAGGTCCCTGCTACCTGCGCTCAGGGGTAAGTACTTATGAAGCAGATGTTTCTTTTATGCAGATAAGAATGATGGTGGCTCATGATAAAACATGACATTTCAAAATGAGAGTTCAGTTTATTGACTTAGAAGAACATTTGGGCAGAACTGTTAATGTACAGTTAGCCATGGGAAAGCTACTTTACTTTTCTTGGCCTCAAGTATTTTGTTGGAAGAAATGAGGAATTACCTCACCTCTAAAGTACTTCCAATTCTAATAATTCCAACATTTTGTGACTGTAGTGAGCATTAAAATTGGACAGAATTTTAAATTTAGGCTTTCAGAAGCATAAGCCTTCAGAGATCAAGAACATAATGTAAAAAGGAAAACTACTGAAGTGAGATGGTGAGGAAAGTAGCAAAATGAGACTACATTACAGCCCTCAAAACTTCCAAAAGCAATAAAAGAAGGACACTTTTTTAAAAAGCAAAACATGTTGGTGGCTAGATTTAACTTGTGGGCTATCAGCTTGCAACCCTATGTTAAAGGCAAAATATAATTTTTAAGTGTATCAAAAACTCATTTTCACTCAATATTCCCTCTTAAGGAACCAGTGTCAGTGACTAGATAAGCATGAATGCTGAAGAAACATAATAATTTATATAAATGGTGATTTATTAAATGTAGTCATTCATTTCCTAAAGTTATTTCATGTAATTTTTCTATGTTTTCTTTTGGCTTAAATGTCATTAATTTATTTCTGAAATATTCCTAGTGAATGAGTGCTTCTAAAGTACTTGAGCATGCTTGAAATTAATTTTTGTTATTGTTTTATTCAGTTGCTAAGTCGTGTTTGACTCTTTACAACCCCATGAACTGCAGCATGCCGGGCTTCCCTGTCCTTCACTATCTCCCTGAGTTGGCTCAAACTTATGTTCATTGAGTCAGTGAAGCCATCCAACCAACTCATCCTCTGTTGCCCCCTTCTCCTCTTGCCCTAAGTCTTTTGCAGCATCAGGCTCTTTTCCAGTGAGTTGGCTCTTCCTATCATGTGGCCAAAGTATTGGAGCCTCAGCTTCAACATCAGTTCTTCCAATGAATATACAGTTGATTTTCTTTAGGACTGACACCTTGAACTCCTTCCTGTCCAAAGGGCTTTCAAGAATTTCCTCCAGTACCACAGTTCAAAAGCATCAATTCGCGGATACTCAGCCTTCTTTATGGTCCAACTCTTACATCCGTATATGACTATGAGAAAAACCATAGCTTTGACTCTACAGACCTTTATTGGCAAAGTGATATCTCTGATTTTTAATACACTGTCTAGTTTTGTCATAGATTTTCTTCCAAGGAGCAAGCATCTTTTCATTTCCTGGCTGCAGTCACCATCTTCAGTGATTTTGGAGCCCACGAAAATAAAATCTGCCACTGTTTCCAATATTTCCCCATCTTTTAGCCATGAAGTAATAGGACTGGTTGCCATGATCTTCATTTTTTGAATAGAGTTTTAAGCCAGCTTTATCACTTTCTTTCACCTTCATTAAGAGGCTTTTTATTTCCTCTTCACTTTCCGCCATTAAGGTGGTGTCATCTGCATATCTGAGGTTGCTGATATTCTTCCATCTTAATTCCAGCATGTGAGTCATCTGTGCATGGCATTTCAAATTGTGAAAGTGAAATTGTTAGTCATTCAGTCATGTCCAACTTTTTGTGAGCCCTTGGACTATAACCCACCAGGCTCTTTTGTCCATGGGATTCTCCAGGCAAGAATAATGGAGTGGATTGCCTTTCCCTTCTTCAGGGGATCTTCCCAATCCAGGGATCAAGTCCATATCTCCTTCATTGCAGGCAGATTCTTTACCATTTGAACCATCAGGGAAGTAAGAGTACTATAAGAAAAAAAGTTGCAAGAAGTCTGGAGTGGGTTGCCATTTCCTTCTCCAGGGGATCTTCCCAAACTAGTGATTGGACCCACAACTCCTGCATCGGCAGGTGGATTTTTACCAATGAGCCACCTGGGAAACCCCTTCACATGATGTACTCTGTATTTAGGTTAAATTGTAAGGGTGAAAATATACAGCCTTGATGTGCTCCTTTCCCAGTTTGGAACCACTCCGTTGTTCCATGTCCAGTTTTAACTGTTGCTTCTTGACCTACATATAGGCTTCTCAGGAGACAGATAAGGTGGTCTGGTTTTCCCATCTCCTTAAGAATTTTCCACTGTTTGTTGTTATGCACATAGTCAAAGCCTTTAGTGTAGTCAATGAAGCAGAAGTAGATAATTTTATTCTCTTGAATTTTTTTCTTAATATTTTTTAACACTTTTTTCTTAAAATCTAGTTTATATTAATTCCTTACTTAGCAAAATTTTTCTTTATAAGCATGACAAAGGTAAACTTTGAAGCCCAGTTGATATATTTGTACCTTTTGGAAAAGTGAATCTAATTTACTGACTTGAGATTTCCATCCATTTAATGAATGTATTCTTAAAAAAAATAGATATTCTTGAAAATAGATATTTTTGAGGTTATTTATTAATCAAAATATTCTAAGAAAGATAATTTCACTGATAATATCTGATTGTATGAGTAGAAAAATTCAGAAAATCATTTCTAAAAATTAATTTTTTGTTGAGCAATTTTGTTGGACATCTTTAGTTTACTTTGTAATAATACTCTGGTCCAGCTGGAGAAATTATGATTATCTTCTTTTCAAAATGAGTCTAATTCTTTCAGTAGAGTTTCTGACTAGCACAAAAAATTGAGAGAAAGTAATATGAAAGTGACTGAGCCTAGACCCATTTAGATAGTTTATATACATTTTTTATGCTTTTATATTAGAATTATTCAAAGAGGAAAACTTTATGAGTCCATCAGCTTTTGATAAATGAGCATGGGGATTGATTTGCTGATCTTTGGTTAAAATCACAGAATAAATCAGCCTTCTCTCCTTTGTTAGAACTGGTTGAGCTGCTGCTTGGCTGAAAGTGGAAATGTGATTTGATGGATCACATCAGTTTAGTATGATCACTTGGTCATTTGTTGAATGGAGACATCTAGATTGGTCACAAAAAATTTTATGATCTGATTCAGCAAAGCTATGACAGCCTTTTATGAAAGTACCTAAAGAGCAGTTTTGCTGATTTAAGTTCTTAATGTTCAGTTTCAAACCTCAAAATGTAAAATTTAATGATGCAAGGCAAAAATAGTAATTTTCCCTTGTACTTAAAATGTAAAATTAAACTATATTATCTTTACTTTTAATACTTCTTTAATGTTATACATTAATATTTGAAAATGTGAAAATTAGGCTTTATAGTTTTAATTTCATCTTCTATTGTTACTCATTATTTCAGAATATTACTTTATTTAGGAACTCATACTGTGTATTTAAAATATTTTATTTACATGTAGATGATATTTTACAAAGTAAACTTGGCTGAAATTTTCATGTTCTAGATATGTTAAAAACAGGATTTTTTAACCAAAAATGATCTTTCTGGACGTTTTTGTCTGCATTATTAAAATAAAGATTTTGGGCTAGGTAGTTTCTAAGATGTCTTCTAGTTCTAAATTTTAAACCACTTGTAAATACCCAATATTAGCAAACACTCTGAATTAATTTTTGAGATATGTTCATTCATTTACCAAATCATTAATTATTTAAGTCCTTCTAAAGTAACATGTTGTGTATCTTAAACTTACACACAGTTGTGTGTCAATTATATCTCAATTATAAAAAGAAGAACATAGTCTGGTAATGGGCAAAAACAAGAAGCAATCTCGAGTATCAACACCTCAGACTTCATAGGGAGCATAACAAGATAGATCGCCCCATGGTTAAAAACCCAGCTTTATTGACTAACCTGGTCCTGAAGTCCTCCTCTGTGAATTATTAATAGCTGTGTGATGTTTAGCAAATTCCTTAACAAAATCTTGGTGTTCCATTTAAGAGGAGAATCTTAAAGTCAATAAATCTTACTTCACAGAGCGGCCTTGAGAATTAAACATGATGATGTGATAAGCCTCTCAGTGGAGTGGTAACTCATGCTGACCCTTTATCAGTGCTAAACATTGTGAAAGTAATGAAAGGTCTGAATGAGACTCCACCAGACTCTGCTGTCCAGGCTGAGTCAGGTCCACAGCATGGGGCAGTTATTCTGGGTATAGCACCCCCCCACCCCCTGCAAAGGAAATAACTATCAGAAAAAATTATGGACTATGCGCTAAGACCTGGAGATACAAGGGAAACGAGGTCTCTGTTGTCATGCAGCTTATTTGTTGTTGTTGTTCCGTCACTAAGGCATGTCTGACTCTTTGTGACCTCATGGACTGTAGCATGCCAGACTCCTCAGTCCTCCTCTATCCCGTAGAGTTTGCTCAAATTTATGTCCATTGAGTCAGTGATGCTATCTAACCATCTCTTGCTCTGCTGCCCTCATCTTCTTTTGCCTTCAGTCTTTCCCAGCATCAGGGTCTTTTCCAACGAGTTGGCTCTTTGCATCAGGTGGCCAAAGTATTAGAGCTTCAGCATCAGTCCTTCCAATGAGTATTCAGAGTTGATTTCCTTTAGGGTCGACTGGTTTGATATCCTTGCCCTCCATGGACCCTCAAGAGTCTTCTGCAGCACATAGTTAATAATAATAATTTATTTCTCTCTCTGTCTCTTTCAGTAAAAATGTAATTTAGAAATGATTACAAAGCTCAGAGTACTGAGATGAGGAAGAACAATGCTCTGAGTAGAGCATCTAGGGTATTAGAAATGGATCTTGGATACTAGCTAAAACTTCTTAAGAAACTGTGGCACTTAAACTGAGGTATAAAAGATAAAAGTAGGAAGTAAATAGTTAAAGAAGAAAACACTAATTTTTATGGAATTATAAAGATAATGGAACACCCAAGATACTTCTGAAGGGAAAAGATACAGAGATCTTACAAAATCTGAGTAATCAGGACTGTAGTATTTGCACAAAGAGGAGCCCAAGTGCCCAGAGGAACAGAAAAGAGACCCTAGAAGTAAACTCACATGTTTGGAACCTTCCATATACGACAGAGGAAGCACTGCAGATCAGTAGGGAGAGAAGAGCTCTTCAATAAACACAGTGAAAACCGTGGTAATATGCATGGAAAATAGATGGAACTGGATGTTTAACTCATGTCATAAACCAAGATTTGCTTTGGAAGTATTAGTGTCACAAGAAAGCTTTACTTTTAGCAGAAAATAAAATAGGCATTTTTAGGACTCTGAATTAAGGAACAATTCTGAAATGCTATACAACATCATTGACCATAAAAGATACTATTGATAAATTTGACTATATTAAAATTCAGAAAGTTGGTTTACTTGCATATGCCTTAAAAAAGTAAAAAGAGAGATTACAAACTGTAGAAGATGTTCAAAGACCATGTAGCTGAAAGATTAGTGTCAAATATATATGAATAACTCCTATTAATAGTAAGGAAAGCCCACATAGTCCAACAGGAAAAAAATGGGCAGGAAATAAGCATAAATACACATTTCTAGGAAAAAAAAAACACATATAACAAAAAAGAAAGTTATGGTAAAATACTGAACACTGACTGTGAGATGAAAATGCAGACCAAGACTACAATGATATATTTATATACATTCAATCGGCAAAAATTAAAAAGGCTGCTAATACCAGTTGCTAGAGGTGATGTATTTTCACATTTTTTAACAGTAGCTTCAGATAATGGTTTGACATTGCTGCCAATATCTAAAAATTCATGAATGAACCAGAATCCATAGTCATATACTTATAAAAATCTGTCCACATAAGCAAATATTTTACAGTGCTACTGCTCATAAAAATAAAAGTTGAAAATAATCCATAAGCCAATTAATGCAAAATCTGATGAATGAATAGATGTATAGAATGTAAGAGAATAATATATTTTAGTTAAAGTGAACTATAACAATTTGTACCAATATGAATTAATCGTGATAATACAATAGTAAATTAAGTATGGAAGTTATATTTTTCAGAGATGATATACAGCATGGCACAGTTTGATAAGTTAAAATCAACTTAGTTTTTCAAATGCATACTTTAGAATTGTATAGAGATGCATCAAGACTTCATATAAAGCAAGTAAAGCTAACTGTGAACATAAGATTTAGGATGTTGATTGTCATGTGTCGGGGCAAGAGGTGCATGGGGTGGGAGTATTTTGACTGAATATGGGCATTACTTTGACATGTCTGTAATATAGACAACTAAAGTGAGTGAATAAGAACCATTGAGTGGATTTGAAAAAGGGAAAGCCACTGAATGAGTTTAGAATACAGCAGACATGATTAGCTCTGTGTTGTGGAAAGTTCATGTGTGGAATAGATTGGGGAGCAGACAACTGTACAGGGAGGCGGGGTAGGTAGTGGTGGTGGCCGTCATGAGTTCTGTGTGGGAGGTAAGGCCTGCCTAGAGCATAGTAGTGCCAGTGAGATGTGACAGAAGTGGGTAAAATAAAGAGGTATTTGAGAGACAGGATTAAGAGACCTGGGTGCTTGACAGACTCCAGTGGGTGGAGGAGGTAGAAATGTCAAGGACAGATTTCAAGTTTTTTTCAGGACATTATTTGATCCAGTTTCTTGATAGGTGAGATGTAGGAGGAGTTGAGGTAAATACTGAGTCTATTTTGTATGTGTTGAGGTTGAGACATGTGTCAGGCAACTGAATGGAATTGTTCAGTAGGAAGTTGACTACATTAATAAACTCTAAATACCAGACTTAAAAACTGTCTTTTTTTTTTCTAAGATGAATTGCATTCTTTTTCTTCCTTATTAAATGGAGTATATGGATAGAATTGAATCTTTGCTTCTGAGTGAGCACTATCATTTTATATATCAATTATTGAGTGATGCTATAAAAATGATCATTTTGAGGGACTTCCTGGGAGCACAAAGACTTGTTCTAACATTAGATACAGGGCCACGAATCCTTTTTCCTATTTTCTAAAGGAGTACCTTCGGGTGACATAAGTTCTTGTTAGGGAGTATAACTCTTTCATGCCACGCTGGGGCCACCTAGAGCTAAAATGCACTGACGTATATTTCTGACTCCTAACTGGTGTGGAATACTAAGTGATGCTGCTCCAGAGCTGGAAGAGTTAGAATAGCTATTTGAGAGAGTAGATATTTAAAAGACCAGTGTTGCTGCAGTGTACCTACAAATGCTTTGGGGAAATTTGAGGTTACGTGGCCAGTCTGCCTGATCTCTGTCCTCTAAGAGCCCGTGTCCTTTTTGTCTCTCTAGGCCTCAGTCACCATGTATAAAATGAAATGAATATGACGAATCATGGTTTTCAGTCATGAAAACGTGTTCTTCAGTTGTATCTGACTCTTTGTGACCCCATGGAGCCTGCCATGCTCCTCTGCCCATGGGATCTCCAGGCAAGAATACTGGAGTGGGTTGCCATTTCCTTCTCCAGAGGATCTTCCCGACCCAGAGACTGAACCCAGGTCTCCTTCTTTGCAGGCAGATTCTTTACTGTCTGAGCCACCGGGGAAGCCCTGGTTTACATGCTCATTTCCAAATGAAAGATTATGTTAATAGCTGTTTTTTCTCAATAAAAATATGGAGAATGAACTATTTTGTTCAGTCCATGGAAAATGTATTGTCTACTAGAAGAAGTGGAGATGTGGAAGTGACAGGGGAGAGAGCTGTTAGCAACCCCAGGAGCGCCTTCTCATCAACAGAGGAAAAAGGCATATAAAATTACGATATTCAAGAAAGGAAGGAACCTCCCATTCTTTACCTGATCCTGAATATTGAACATATTACACATATTTAGGAAATGAAATAAAACTTACCTTCAAAAAATGGGAGATGAAAGAATATTTGAGAAAGAGTCATTGCTGGTATATAAACAAAGATAAGTACATTAGCTGATGGTAAAGCATCTGTCTACAATGCGGGAGACTCGGTTTCGATCCCGGGGTCGGGAAGATCCCCTGGAGAAGGAAATGGCAATCCACTCCAGTACTATTTGCCTGGAAAATCCGATGGACAGAGGAGCTTGGTAGGCTAAAGTCTATGGGGTCGCAAAGAGTTGGACATGACTGAGCGACTTCACACATTCACACAATAAAAATAAACTATGATTATTCTAAATTTTGTATGCGTTAGCTTAATCATCACACAAAAAAATGTGATGACATTTTTCTTCTTTTACATATAAATACACTAAAGCAGAGTGAGCATATGAGGAAATCACTTCCATGTTTTCTTTTACTCATGTGCACAGTATTTCTAACACCAGACGTGTTGACTTTTCCCCAAACAATTCTCTGCAACACCAACTTGGTGTTCTACAAGTCTGACACCGTCTACCTGGACTGAGCATCAGTCCCCACAAGTTACAGACTCAGTCCCACAAGGCTGCCCCCACTTCAGACACCCATCTTGTCCTCAGTACTTCTGACAAACCAGCTGTAAATTGGCACATCCATGACCCCTTCTTTAGTTTGATAATTTGCTAGAATGCCTCCTACAACTTAGGGAAACCCTTATTTACATTCACCAGCTTATTATAAAAGTTATAATAAAGCCAGATGAAGACTTTTGCAGGTTGAGGTCCAGAAAGGCACCAAGCACAGGAGCTTCTGTGCCCTTGGAATTGGAATATGTGAACTTCCTGTCATGTAGATGTGTTGAACATCGTAGAAACTCTCTGAACCCCATACTTGTCAGATTTTTATGGAGGTTCCATCATATAGATATGTTCAGTATCAGCTCAGTCTCCAGCCCCTCTCTCCTTCCTGGAAGATGGGAGGTGGAACTGAATGTTTCAATCGTCTAATCATGCCTTGGTCTTTCTGATAACAAGCCCCATCTTAGAGCTATCCAGGAGCCCAAACCGAATCATCTCATTTGAACAAAAGATGCACCCAGGAAATTCCAAGGGATCTAGGGGCTCCATATCAGGAACCAGGATTAAAGACCAAACATCAGATGCTTCTAGTTCATAACTTAGGAAATTATAAGGGTTAGAGTAACTCTGAGCCAGGAATTTGTAGCAGAAACCAATATCAATACCTGTATCTTCTATTGTTTCACAATATGGTCAAGAGGACATGCCAGAATTTTAACAACCAATAGAACAGAATTTGGTTATTGTAGTGTAAGTTCAGTAAAAGACTTTGTTATCACTTAATGCCAATTTTCATTGGAATTCAAGTGCCATGCTTTCATTCAGATACCAATATGGAGCACAGAGTCTGAAAATTTGAGTTGAGGGTTTTGTCTTCACTCTCAGAGGCATCCTAGACTTGACCAAATCTCTCTGGCTAGTAGTATATATAAATCACGATCAGGAAAATATTTCCTAGGTACCCTTCTTGATTCAGATCATTTATGAAACAATACTGCCATATCTGGCATTTTAAAGTTTTGCAAAGTTACTTTCATACCCTTGTGTCCCCCAAGACCTCCTTGCTGCTGCTCTGAATTGGAGAATCAAGAAAATTAATGGAATTGTTGACTGCAATCTTAATTCCATCCCTCCATGTTTCCCTTTAGCCCTGCCTGGGAGACTCCCTGGTCTCTTCTCATAAACCTGGAGATACAGGTAGCCTTTCAGGATCTTAGTTGTTGGTCCAGGAATGGAACCCTGGCCCTGGCAATGAAAGCACTGAATTCTAATTGCTAGACCACCAGGGAATTCCCTCTTTTGTTTCTTTCTAAGTGATCTCTTCATAACACTAACATCTTGCCTTGTACTCATTTATTAAATAGAAAATGCTTGTTGACCTTGTTTGATTCATCTTTAGTGCTTTAAGGGAGAATTCTCTGCGTAGGTGTGAGAGGAAACTGAAAAGTAGTGAATTAAAGTGTTAAAACTAACATCACTTTTTTCCTTTTTTTTAAAACATGGCTTCACCTTTAATGGGGGAGGGTAGAAGTGTGTAAGTGATTACAATGTATTAGAATTGTCCCAAATAAATTTTGCTGACTACTGGGACTTTCAGGTGGTAATATTTAGTCATACAAAAGGTAGGAGATACAGGCTCAGTCACTTAGAATAGAACATATATATGTCCCAGGTAATTTTCAATTGAGTTTATAAATAGTATTCAAAAATTAATAGACTTCATAAAAATTTGACCTTTGATATTTGCTTTTGCCTTACATGGTTTTGTTCACAATTCACTGTGATACCTTCTCCAATCCAGACAGACATATCAGTGTCAGGAAGAAAAATACACTGTAATAATGAACAATTGTGAGGTTTGCTGTGGAAGCTACTTTGTATATACTGTTTCAGTTAGTTCTCACAGGTGCATTGAGTGTAGATATGATTGTTACTCTCTTTTATATATAAAAGACTGAGATATGAAAGGGTTAATTTCCCCAAGGTCACAAAACTGACAAGTGGGAAGAAAGGGTTCTCAGGCTGGTTTGTCAGACTAGAGCTCAGACTTTAAACCACAATGTTATGCTGTATCCCTTACTCAAGTGCCTAGACGTCTTTAGGGCAAAATAGTCATATCATTTACATACTATTTATAAAGTACTTACAAATATTGGAATATTTCTGGAGGACAAAGAAGGAGGTAGCCACTGACCTTGGGTAATAATATGTCTTATTGAATTATAACTCAGGAGAATAGTACTCTGGCAAACTTACCTGTCTGAAAGATAGGCTTTTAGACTTTAGCAATTTTGCTTTTGTTGAGTTGTTACAGTATACTGATTAATTTAGGTTGCAATTTTCCTTAGCAGTTTCCTTTGGAGCCAATCCTCTTAAGTCTTACAAAGAATGATTAAAAGTTGTGAAGCACTATTTTTTCTCAAAATTTTAACAAGAACGATTGAGATAATTTTTCATCCATTTACTTATTAAAAGTACTGGTGTAGATACTATGAAATATACAAAGCTTAATCAAATAGAGCATCTGTCTTTAAGAATCACACAGTCTACTGGAGACATGGCGTGTACATAAATAACTACATTACAAAATAGAAAATGTTAACTGCTATAAGAGAGGTACCAAGTAAACTGCTATGAGAGGCCCCAAAGTATATGAATTATGTGGACATGTGTAAATTGGGAGGGAGTGGGTATCAGGGGAAAGAAATTATCGGGAGAAAGCTATTGCTGCTGCTGCTGCTGCTAAGATGCTTCAGTCGTGTCTGACTCTGTGTGACCCCAGAGACGGCAGCCCACCAGGCTCCCCCCGTTCCTGGGATTCTCCAGGCAAGAACACTGGAGTGGGTTGCCATTTCCTTCTCCAATACAATAAAGTGAAAAGTGAAAGTAAAGTCGCTCAGTCGTGCCCGACTCTTAGCGAGCCCATGGACTGCAGCCTACCAGGCTCCTTTGTCCATGGCATTTTCCAGGCAAGAGTACTGGAGTGGGTTGCCATTGCCTTCTCCGGGAGAAGGCTATTGGCTTCCTCAAAATGAGGATATAAGAAATCAGTGAATTGGTTGATTGGGGAAGAATCAGACATAAAGAGGATTTACAGATTTTAGGTTGAAAGTTAAGATAAAGAGATTTTAAAGGACTTTAAGTGCTACGGAAATGAATTTTAATTTTCTTCTCTAAGAAAAGGGAAACTGTTGAAGGTTTCTGGAGAAGGAAAGATGTGTTTAGCATCAGATGGAGCTCAAAAGGAGAAGGCAGTGTTGTTTAGTACATGTGCAAGATAACACTAAGATGTTTTTGGCCACTAAAGTTTTATTCATTAATTAAAACCATTTAAATTAGATGGCAATTAAAACCAATTGAATATTAAGTCATTTAAATTCTTTATTCTGAAAATTAATTGGTAAAAACAAGAAAGTTTTCTGTTTTGTAAAGTCAAGTTTAAAAACAGTTTGAAGAAGTAAATACTCATATCTTTGTTTATTAGTATGAAATAAGATGAACCAATTCACTCAACACACAGTTTGAAGGCATGATTTGTGTCAGAGCTTTAGATAGAAAGGAAAGAATCACTCTTATTTTACAATGAAATGTCAGCATATAAATACTGTGCTATCAGGAGGAGATAAAATATACAAAATAAAGAGAATTAGATCAGTAAGACAATGATTGTCTTTTGAGGGCAAGCTCTAATTTTCAATTTCATAAAGATTAGAGTTGATTGAATAGAGAATGAAGGACAAAGTTTATTACCAAATAGCCCATCAATAAAATGGAAATGGACACATTTTTATCTCTACACATTGGAAATCATGGGCACTAAAGGGCTGTGTTGAGGCAGAGACAGCCGCACGTTGTATATGCTCAGTTAATAACTGTTGAATGAATAAAACAATTATTGCATGATCAATGTGGTATATTTCTGTTTTCATAATAGACTATCCAGTATAGGAAGATGATTAAGAATCTTGAAACAACTGTATTATCATAACAAACATATTTTTATTGTTACTCTTTCCACACATAATCCAAACTTTTTCTTTTATTTTTTATTGTCTCATAAAACTTGATCTCACACACTAGCAAAGTAATGCTCAAAATACACCAAGTCAGGCTTCAACAGTATGTGAACCTTGAAATTTTAGATGCTTAAGCTGGATTTACAAAAGGCAGAGGAACCAGATATCAGATTGACCATGTCTGTTAGATCATCAAAAAAGCAAGAGAGTTCCAGAAAGACATCTACTTCTGCTTTATTGACTATGCCAAAGCCTTTGACAGTGTTCAGTTTAGTTCAGTCGCTCAGTCGTGTCAGACTCTTTGCAAACCCATGAACCACAGCATGCCAGGCCTCCTTGTCCATCACCAACTCTCGGAGTTTAGACAAACCCATGTCCATCTAACCATCTAACCATCTCATCCTCCACTGGACCCTTCTCCTCCTGCCTCAATCTTTCCCAGCATCAGAGTCTTTTCACATGAGTCAGCTCTTCACATTAGGTGGCCAAATTATCGGCGTTTCAGCTTCAACATCAGTCCTTGCAATGAAAACCCTGGACTGATTTCCTTTAGGACGGACTTGTTGGATCTCCTTACAGTCCAAGGGACTCTCAAGAGTCTTCTCCAACACCACAGTTCAAAAGCATCAATTCTGCACTCAGCTTTCTTTGTAGTCCAACTTTCACATCTGTAATGACTACTGGAAAAACCACAGTCTTGACTAGATGGACCTTTGTTGACAAGGTAATGTCTCTGCTTTTTAATATGCTGCCTAGGTTGGTCATAACTTTCCTTCCAAGGAGTAAGTATCTTTTAATTTCATGGATGCAATCACCATCTGCAGTGATTTTTGGCCCAAGGAAAAAAAGTCACTGTTTCCATTGTTTCCCCACCTATTTGCCATAAAGTGATGGGACCAGATTCCATGATGTTAGTTTTCTGAATGCTGAGTTTTAAGCCAACTTTTCATTCTCCTCTTTCATTTTCTCAAGAAAGTCTTTAGTTCTTCTTCGGTTTCTGCCATAAGTGTGGTATTATATGCATATCTTAAATTTCTCCTGGCAATCTTGATTCTAGCTTGTGCTTCATCCAGCCCAGCATTTCTCATGATTTACCGTGCATATAAGTTTAATAAGCAGGGTGACAATATACAGCCTTGATGTACTCATTTCCCAATTTGGAAGCAGTCTGTTTCATGTCCAGTTCTAACCATTGTTTCTTGACCTGCATACATATTTCTCAGGAGGTAGATCAGGTGTTCTGGTATTCCCATCACTTGAAGATTTATCCACAGTTTGTGGTGATCCACAAAGTCAAACAACATTTCATGCAAAGATGGGCTCAATAAAGGACAGAAATGGTATAGACATAATAGAAGCAAAAGATATTAAGAATACATAGAAGAACAATACAAAAACATCTTCACAACCCAGTTAATCCCAATAGTGTGATCACTCACCTAGAGCCAGACATACTGGAATGTGAAGTCAAGTGGGTGTTAGGAAGAATCACTACGAACAAAGCTAGTGGAGGTGATGGAATTCCAGTTGAGCTACTTCAAAACCTAAATGATGATACTGTGAAAGTGTTGCACTCAATATGGCAGCAAATTGTGAGAACTCAGCAGTGGCCACAAAACTGGAAAAGGCCAGTTTTCATTCCAATCCCAAAGAAAGGCAATGCCAAAGAATGGTCAAACTACCACATAATTGCACTCATCTCACACGCTAGTAAAGTAATGCTCAACATTCTCCAAGCCAGGCTTCAGCAATACGTGAACTATGACCTTCTAGATGTTCAAGCTGGTTTTGGAAAAGGCAGAGGAACCAGAGATCAAATTGCCAACATTCACTGGGTCATCAAAAAAGCCAGAGAGTTCCAGAAAAACATCTATTTCTACTTTATTGACTATGCCAAAGCCTTTGACTGTGGATCACAATCAACTGTGGAAAATTCTTCAAGAGATGGGAATACCAGACCACCTGACCTGCCTCTTGAGAAACCTATATACAGGTCAGGAAGCAACAGTTAGAACTGGACAGAGAACAACAGACTGGTTCCAAATAGGAAAAGGAGTATGTCAAAGCTATATATTGTCACTCTCTTTATTTAACTTCTATGCAGAGTACATCATGAGAAATGCTGGGTTGGAAGAAGCACAAGCTGGAATCAAGAATGCCAGGAGAAATCTCAATAACCTCAGATATGCAGATGACACCACCTTTATGGCAGAAAGTGAAAAAGAACTAAAGAGCCTCTTGATGAAAGTGAAAAAGGAGAGTGAAAAAGTTGGCCTAAAGCTCAACATTCAGAAAACTAACATCATGGAATCTGGTCCCATCACTTTATGGCAAATAGGTGGGGAAACAATGGAAACAGTGACTTTTTTTCTTGGGCCAAAAATCACTGCAGATGGTGACTGCAGCCATGAAATTAAAAGATACTTGCTCTTTGGAAGAAAAATTATGACCAACCTAGACAGCATATTAAAAAGCAGAGACATTACTTTGTCAACAAAGGTCCATGTAGTCAAAGCTATCGTTTTTCCAGTAGTCATGCATGGATGTGAGAGTTGGACTTTACAGAAAGCTGAGCACCAAAGAATTGATGCTTTTGAACTGTGGTGTTGGAGAAGACTTTTGAGAATCCCTTGGATTGCAAGGAGATCCAACCTAAAGGAAATGAGTCCTGAATATTCATTAAGGACTGATGCTGAAGCTGGAACTCCAATATTTTGGCCACCTGATGTGAAGAGCTGACTCAGTTGAAAAGGCCATGATTCTGGGAAAGATTTAAGGTGGGAAGAGAAAAGCATAACAGAGGATGAGATATTTGGATGGCATCACCGACTCAATGGACATGAGTTTGAGTAAGTCTCGGAGTTGATGATGGACAGGGAATCCTGGGCTGCTGCAGTCCATGAGATTGTAGAGTTGGACATGACTGAGTGATTGAATGAAAATTTGATTTACAATTCAAATTGGCAAATACATAACCAAAGGACTCTTTTTTTCCTTCTGAATCTGTATTGCGTTGCACTGTTACACACTGTCTCTGCAATGCAGGGCATGTTGGGACACTGCCTGTTGACACATAGTAGTGCGTCATTGAAGAGAGCTCTTATGGAGCAGACAGATCATTAGGATATGAACCAATACATGGAGGACCCAAATGGACATTTATGAAGTTAGACTGAAGAATATTGAAAAAGATGCAGGTGTGTGGTAGATTTTGTTCATCTGTGAAAGAAGATAGGGAAATTTATAAAAGAAAATGATGGAAAATTAATAAAAGAAAGTCATGTTGAACAGTTTTAAAAGTGAAAGAATCTAAAAAAAAAGAAAAAGAAAATTGCCAAGAATAAAGTGATGAAGTTGTAGAAGAGGATCCATGGTTACTCAGTAAGTTCAGTTCAGTTCAGTCGCTCAGTTGTGTCTGACTCTTTGTGACCCCATGAATCACAGCACACCAGGCCTCCCTGTCCATCACCATCTCCTGGAGTTCACTCACACTCATGTCCATCGAGTCCGTGATGCCATCCAGCCATCTCATCTTCTGTCATCCCCTTTTCCTCCTGCCCCCAATCCCTCCCAGCATCAGAGTCTTTTCCAATGAGTCAACTCTTCTCATGAGGTGGCCAAAGTACCAGAGTTTCAGCTTTAGCATCATTCCTTCAAAAGAACACCCAGGGCTGATCTCCTTTAGAATGGACTAGTTGGATCTCCTTGCAGTCCAAGGGACTCTCAAGAGTCTTCTCCAACATGTTCAAAAGCATCAATTCTTCGGCGCTCAGCTTCCTTCACAGTCCAACTCTCGCATCTATATATGACCACTGGAAAAACCATAGCCTTGACCAGACGGACCTTTGTTGGCAAAGTAATGTCTCTGCTTTTGAATATGCTAAGTTGGTCATAACTTTTCTTCCAAGGAATAAGCGTCTTTTATTTTCATGGCTGCAGTCACCATCTGCAGTGATTTTGGAGCCCAAAAGATAAAGTCTGACACTGTTTCCACTGTTTTCCCATCTATTTCCCATGAAGTGATGGGACTAGATGCCATGATCATTTTCCGAATGTTGAGCTTTAAGCCAGCTTTTTCACTCTCCTCTTTCACTGTCAACATGAGGCTTTTCAGTTCCTCTTCACTTTCTGCCATAAGGGTGGTGTCATCTGAGTATCAGAGTTTATTGATATTTCTTCCGGCAATCTTGATTCCAGTCAGTAAGTTAGGCTTTATATAAATATATTTTTGGGAATGACTGAGAATATTAGTTAGATAATTTAATGAATGTTATTTCTCAATAAATTTTGTTGAGTTGCAACATTAATGCTCCCTTTTAACTGTGCAATTTGATGAGTTTGACAAATGATTTCAGGGTTCAACCTCACAAGGATGATCCCCTCTAAAATATCCTGTATACCTCCAGGCAGTCCAATCCCTCCAATCTAGCACCAGACAACTACTGATAGATTTTTTGTGACTGTTGGTTAGTTTTGCCTATTTCCAGAAAAAAATGATGGATAACTATGAGTTCTTGCGTGTCTGGTTACTTTTGCTCAGCATATGGGTATTGAGATTAATCCATGCTGTTGACGGTATCAGAGGTTTTATTGCTGAGCAGTATTCTGTTGTATGTATTTACTACAATTTATCTGTTCACCTGTTGATGGATATTTGCATTCTTTCCAGGATGGTTGTGAGTAACGTTGCTACATTTGTACATAAGTCTTTGTTTACATATGTGGACATGTTTTTACAGCTCTTGGGCAAACATCAAGAAGTGGTAGTGCTCAGTCATGTGCTAAGTGTGTTTTAATTTTGTAAGATCCTGCCAGTCTCTTTTCCCAAGTTGCTAGACTATTTGCTATTCTCATCAGTGAATAGGAGAGATTTAGTTACTCACATCCTGGTCCACACTTCCTAGTCAGTGTAATTTTAGCCATTTTCATAAGTTTGTATGATTTCTGATGATGGTTTTAATTTGCATGTCCTGGTATCCAATGATACTGAGTATTTTTTCATAGTTTTTTTTTTGCCATCCTTCTTTTATAAAGTATTAGTCATATTCTTCTGGCTATTTTATAATTGGGTTGTTTATGGCTGGCCTTTTAAATTCTATTCTGGGAAATACCACAGAATTAAAATTGCTGGGTTGGATGGTAAGTATATTTTTAATAAGAGACTACTAAACTATCTTCATAAGTAATTGACCCATTTTTTGCTTGCACTAACAATGTATTATAGTTCCAGTTGCTACTTTTATTTTTAGCACTTTCTATTTTCAGTTTTTTAATGTGACATATTTTTTTAATAGATGTGGCAAATTGCTTTTCAAAGATATTTACACATACATATGCATGGGCTTCCCAGGTGGCTCAGTGGTAAACAATCTGCCTGCTAGTGCAGGAGATGCAGGAGACATGGGTTTGATCTCTGGATGGAGAAGATCCCCTAAAGGAGGAAATGGCAACCCTCTCCAATATTCTTGCCTGGAAAATCCCATGGACGGAGGAGCTTGGTGGACTATGGTCCAGGGGTTGCAAATAATTGGCTGCAACTGAGCACACACATGTGTCCTGGAAAGAAATTAAGTATTAATTCCCCCTCCAAGATTGATATGGCTTTATATTTGTTTAGTTAATATAGTATTATCTAGTTACTTATTTTTAATTTTATTGCAATATAGTTGCTTTACAATTTTAAATGGTATCCTTCAAAGAGCAGAGATTTTTTATTTTGATGAAGTCCAGTGTATCTTTTCTTCTTTTATTGTTCTTTTGATATCCTACTTAAGAAATCTCTGCCTATGCCAAGGCCACTCTATATTTTCTCTAGAAGATTTATGGTTGCAGTTTATAAGATTTGAGTTAATTTCTGTGTTTGAGGTGAGGAGAGTCAAGGTTACATTTTCCAAAATAAAAACCCTGCCATTCCAGAAATGTTCCTTGAAGGTAAAAAGGAGAGGGTTTTAGAAATAAGAACAATGCTTTCATATAATATTTCTTAGTATGAATCTATAAGTTTTTCTATTGCTTACATGTATGATTTATTTATAAATATTTGAGCTTAATTTCTAAAATTCATTGCATATTATGTTGAATTGGTGTAAAATTTGTTATGTAGCTTGAAAAATATCCAAATGTTACTAAGCAAATCTTGTTTAGATATTTTAACTTAAAAGGCAAATGAAAATCTAATTTACAACAATAACAGGAAAAACTGTTTTTCTGATAATAATAAATACCTATTGTAGTAAAATATAAAATACAAGTAAAAATAAAGAAGAAAAATAACTTCAGAAGCCACTCAGAAATTTCCATATAATTTTTTTAACCACTTAATAATGTTATGAACATTTTTAGGAAGTTATTTTTAAATATGTTGCTGATTATATGCTTAGGCTAGATTCTTGGTTATGGAATTTAGTTTCTAAAGGTGTACATATTTTTAAAAGGCTCTTGATAGACATTTCTATTGACTTTCTGGAAAGCTCATTAGTCCTTATATTTCATCACTGATATATGAGGATACTTATCTTACCATGTTATTTATAATTTTATTTAAAACACATTTGATAATTAGAGTACTTTCTAATCACACATTTTAAAGCATTTTTTATGTTTTATTATTCTTACATTAAAACTTTACTATTAAATACCGAGCATAAATATATACTGGCTTCATGTTCAGAGTTTTGAATGTAAAGATAAATGGATGATGGCTTAAAGGATGTGATGTATTAAACATTGTATAATATATTAAGCAATTACAGAATTTGGATGTTGGTAAAATTCTAAGTGTATCACATTTATTGGTACCAGTAAACTCTGTAGGGACAGGAAGATAAATAAGAAACTTTTGGCTGTAATTTAGGGGAAAACCTTCAGGACTGAACTAAGAGGTACTTGTCTTCACAAATTCTTTGAGGTTTTCTGTTAATTTTTTCACATTAAATTATTTGATCCATATGTAGTTTATTTTTTGTAATAATGAGGGTGTTTATTTTCAGTAATTACTTGTGGTACATCTTTCCTGTCATTGTGATTTATAATATTAAAATTTACAGTCCAGGTTTGATGCAGGATACAGGATGCTTGGGGCTGGTGCACTGGGATGACCCAGAGGGATGGTATGGGGAGAGAGGTGGGAGGGGAGTTCAGAGTGGGGAACATGTGTATACCCGTGGCAGATTCATGCTGATGTATGGTAAAACCAATACAATATTGTAAAATAATTAGCCTCCAATTAAAATAAATAAATTTAAATTTTAAAAAAATTGCTGTTTTTGTTGCTGAGTTGTGTCTGTCTAACTCTTTGTACCTCCATGGACTGTAGCAAGCCAGGTTCCTCTGTCCATGGGAATTTTCCAGGCAAGTATACTAGAAAATGTTGCCATTTACTTCTCCAGGGGAACTTCCTGACCCAGGGATTGAACCCACATCTCTGATGTCTCTTGCATTGTCAGGCAAATTTTTCACCACTGGTACGCCAGGAAGCCAAGTGTTAAAATTAACATGTAGAAAATCTTTATATCTACTAGAGTCTTTATATGGTCTATTTATTTGATTCTTTTGGTTCCTTTCCAAAAAAAGTTTTCATTTTCAATTGTATTTGAGTTATTTTAATTATTTAACTTTATATTAACTGACAAATAACTTGACAAGTTGCAAACTGCTCTAGTCTGGAAAATGAGTACATTATAGTTCGAATCTTGGCTTTGCTACTTTTAGTGTGTCTCCTTGTATCACTCTGCCTTATTCTATAAAATGAGAGGCTTGGAGTAGACCTACTCTTCTTCTGTATCTAAATTTCATGATTTTTTTTTCATGATAAATGAATGTAAAGTACTGTTATCATTGAATCTTGCCATATTTCTAAATAGAATCGGGCTGTGGAATGTGCCAGAATATTCATCTTAAAACTATATTTGGCATTACTAGAATCATTATTCTTTATCTTTTTTCTTTCATGCTTATTGGAAGTACTTTCAAATGAGTTTTCTTATAGATCTGTCACCCTAATTCTATGAGTTGGTATGATGAGTGGGGAGTGGGAATATGGGATATAAAATAGTATATTGGCAAGAACACCAGTGCTATATTTGGAAGATCTGGACTTTATCATGACTCTGACCTTAACTAGATATCTGATCTAAACAGAATCTCACTTTCTCCGCCTTTTGAGGATTAAGTACATGTAGTAGAAAAATAGGTATCTCAACAAAACTTTACAAAAAGAAATTAATACACACCCCTCCCCCCACTGATATACCTGAAGTTAATGGTTCTCAAAATCTTTTTCCTTTAAGTAAAAACACTTTAAAAATACAGTTATTATTAAAAATCTCTTAAATATAATACATGCTTCCTTCTTTGGAAGATTAATTCTTTCAAGTTATGGTAACACGGTCTTTATTTTAAAAATATTCTTTCAGTGTAGAAAAATATAAAAAAGGATATAAAAGAACCTAGAAGGCAACCATATATAAGTTATTATAAATAAAGTTTCAGTTTATTTCTTTATATCTCTAATAGGGATCCTATTTTATTTCATTTTTATATTATGCTTAAGTCTTTGAATTTAACTTTGGATATTTTCTTGCATCAAATATTCCTTAAGACAGTTTTACAGGCTGTACATTATTCTATGTAATACATCATAATTATTTCCCTCTAACTTTTAAAATGAGGATAAAAGAGTATAAAAATATCTTTGTAACTGTCTTCATTATTTGCCACTGTGTAGTATGTCTCTATTGTAGTTTTCTCTTTTTCTTTAGAGTAATTGATGTTATAATTTATTTCATTGTAATAACATCTGAAATACCTTAATCATTCCTGTCACCCTGCAATTCATTAGTGAATTGTCTTAGAGGGTAACACCCTGTCCTGAATTTCTACCTCATTGACTACTCCTTCTCAATCATCTCTTCAGGTTTCCTTTCTTCATGTCACCTTTTAATATTGAGGAAGCTCAGGAAATGGGATTAGATTTATCTGTTCTTTATCTATGCATATGTGCACGCTGAAGTCACTTCAGTTGTGTCCAACCCTTTGTGACCCTATTGACAGTAACCCACCAGACTCCTCTGTCCATGAGATTCTCCAGGCAAGAATACTGGAGTGGGTTGCCATTTCCTTCTCCAGGGGATCTTCCTGACCCAGGGATCAAACCCAAATCTTCATTGGCAGCCAAGTTCTTCACCACTATTGCTACCTAGCAAGCCCATTTTTATCTATGCTCACTACTTTAGTGATCTCATCTAATCTTATCTCATTGCTTTATATGCCATCTCATAATTTTACAACTTGCAAATTTTATATATCCATCCCACACTTTTATCTTACATTTTGGACATTTACAATGGAGGCTTACTGGATATGTTCCTTCAGATTCTTAGACAGCTCAGAGTTATTGTTTTCGAAACTGAACTTCAAATCTTCCACCAAAGACTTCTCAACTTGTAGTCTTCTCTGCCTTAGTTTTAGCAGCTCTGGCATTGCAGTCATTTAAGCCCAAAATCTTAGTCATTCTTAACTTTTCTCTTTCTCTTCCATTTTATACTAGCAGATACCATTTTTATTTCTTTAAATATATTCAGAATTCAAGCACTTCTCACCAGTTCATTGGCCTCCCTGTTTCCACCCTTGCTCACATATAATCTGTTCTCAATAGTTCAGCCAGAGTGATTCTTCAAAACTATGTCAGATCATGGCTTTCCTCTGCTTAAGCCACTTCATTGGCTGTCACTCACTCAGCTGGAAGCCAGATTATTTTCTCTTTTCATATAACTTTATAATATTATTAAAAATTTGCACATTGATATATATATGCTAATTTTATATGAATCAGTAGAATATTTCACAACCACTTTAATAGGCTGAATAATGTCTGAAAAAAATTCAGGTTCTCTGGGAACCTTAGAATGTCACCTTTCTTGGAAATAAGATCCTTGTAGATATAATTATTTAAGATGAGATCATATTGCCTTAGGGTGGACCCTAAAGGCCATGAATGATGTCCTTTATAAAGAAAGAGTAGACAGAGAGAGAAACAGAGGAAGAAGAAAACCAAGTGAAAATGGAGGCAGAGACTGGAGTTATGCTGCCAAAGAAAAGGAATGCATTAGGCAAAGAAGGACTCTAGAACATTTGAAAGGATCATGGCCCTGCTGACAACCTGATTTTGAACTTCTGGCTTCTAGAACTGTAACAGAATACATCTGTGTTGGTTTCAAGCCACCAAGTGTGTGGTAATTTGTTATGGCAACGCTAGGAAATGAATACAACCACTAAGAACCATTCTTAACATGTTCCCTAGTCATGAAAGCATGGAAAGAGTGAAGCATGACTTGTCCCAAATCACAAAGTAGCTCAGTTGGGATTCTGTTGGTGATATTAAGAAGTGTCTATCAGTAATTCAAGGTTCTGTCTCAAATGCACTTCTCCATCTTTCTAACTTTAATATCAAGATTAAAAATATTTTAGGGTACTGTGGGAATACATATTTCAGAAAGTCACCTCTGTTAGAAAAGAGTTAATAAAAATTAAGACTATATACACATTTACTAGTTTATATAAGCAGGCTACTGGGGTGATTGTTTTATTTCATAGTTTGTTCTCATTTCTCATGACAAAGAGAGTTGGAAATGAGTTGGAAGCTATGTCATAATACGTGCATGCAACCCTTTAGCTACACAGAGTAAAACTTTCTAGTATGGATTACTCAGTGTAGTCCACACAGTGACTTTGCTGATAGAATTTATATCAATATAACATTTTAGAATTGATAACCATATGACAAAAACCATGTGAGAAAGGCTCACTAGGCTCAATAGGCTTTTTTTTTTCCAAACAAAAAATGAATATCCAGGGAGATTATATTAATTATCAAACTTAAAAGAAGAGTAGAGGCCAATATAAACCTACTGAGAACCTGATGATTTTAATCTAGAGCCATATTTAACAATTAGGGTAACCCTGAAAGGGCCTGTACAATGTTCAGCCTTGCTGTTGACCTCTTGGGTTTTATAATGTTCCTTCCAGAAATGCATCACTATTGTTATATCTGCTGTACCTAGTACCATTAAATTTTAATTTTGTTTACCAAAAATCAAACACAAAATCCATTAATCCGTTATTCTGGATACACTTTGGTATAGTATATTTTATCCTCAGTTACTAGCAATTCACTGAAGATTTCTACAGTCCCAAATATGAGGAAATCCTTTGGTCCTCTTAATTTACATAGTACTTTATCTAAATGTCTTTCATTATAGTCTCTTTGTTTTCAGACTCTTTATGTGCATTTTGTTTTTGTTATTGTTGTTCTTGCTAAGGGCACTTTGTATTCAAAGTTAAGATTGATTTGAGACTTAGTAAATAATCCACCAGTGTGTTTTTCATAAGTTAAGTAGAGAATCAATATTTGATAATGAATGAGCTTTGATCTAGTCTGGATATCCTTTTCTGCTTTCACTTTTATTTTTACTGTGGTTCTTTGAAGATCTTTCGGTTTATCTGTGCTATTCACATGCCCACCAAGTGGAATGAAATGGGCATGGCCATGTATAGATGATCTTGTCTTATTACTTGACATAAAATGTTTGATAGAGCATGTTGATGACTGTTGTGTGCCCTCAATATATATTTGTTGAATGAGCATTTATAACTGGTCTACATTTCGAAGGTGAAGAATAATTTGCTGTTACCAGTGATGTATAGACTTTATTTTGACTAGTGCCTGAAATTATCTGGATGCTGTACTTTTTCTTTGAACTGTCTTGCTGCCTTGATATTCTTCTCCTTCCCATCTGTTCTCTACAGTGATAGCAGATAAATCTTTTTGAAACACTACTTTGATGCTGTTACTTGCCTGCTCAGTGTCCTTCAATAACTTCCAACTAATGGCAGCTCAAAGTCATAACTCCTTGCTCTGGCACTAGAGGCTGTCTATAGTCTGATCACAGCACAAAAATCTAGTCTCACCTTCAAATGCTGCACTGAAAATTAGTGTGTAGTGTTTAGCACACAGACTTTAGGGTGAAAAATATAAGCATTTTAGTCCTAAACTTGTTATTGCCTAAAGATATGTCCTTGTACACTTCATTTACCATTTTGAGCCTTAGTTTCTTCATCTGAAAAACAGGAATAATGACTACACCTACTTTCATTCAATTCTTCCATAAGTATTCATTTATTAAAGTTCCAGTGCTAGGCACTTCTCCAAATGTTGGAATACATCTGTAAACAAATTAGACTAAAATTATTGTGGAGCTTACATGCTAATGGGGAGGATAGTCAAGGAATAGAATAAATGAATACATAATTTAAATTAAACATAAGAAACCTTATTTCAGAAGGTATTTCAGCTTTGAAAAAATGCTGGTAAGGAATTGAGAAGAAGTGACAATGAAGAGAAAGGATTGAAATCAGTCATGGAAATACTGAGGTATTTTTCCTGTCTTACTCTTCAGAAATCATGGAGCTACCAGAAGAATTCAGATTTTGGAGATAAAACTGATTCAAGCTTCCTATTACTTATTTGGCCAGAAGGTCCTAGAAAACTGGAGTTATGTGTCAGGAAAAGAAGGTTTTGACAGTTTAATCTTCTGGGAACTTTGTAACATAAAATAGTCTAGATGAAGAAAAAGTGATTTTTTTCTTCTATGTGGTGAGAAACTTTCAGAATTCTTGACTAGTATGTTAATATGGGTATCACTATTAGAAAGAATAGAAAATATTTTATAACATTCTCTGCTTGGCATATGACCATCTTTGTTTTCTCTGTGTTTGAGTATAAATATACAAATTAGGTAGAATGAAAAACACATGATGAATCTGGGCAAAGTCTTTATTCTGAGTCTTAATTTGAGGCTATATACATCTTCATGTCATTACTGATTTCTCTCTAATAACCCCATCATGGCATTTCTTGGTGATAGACTAAAACCAAAATTCTTATTGTGCCTTCAAGTATGTGGCTCATCGGTTCTTAACCTGGAGGGCTTGAAAACAAGCACTTATTTGTATACCACTTCTCCCTACCTCTGCTGGTGAGGCTTCTAGTGGGTCAGAGACACTGGTGCTTTGTACATTTCCTCAAATGACTTACTGTGCAGTCTGACCTGAGAACAGCTCATTAAACTGATCTAGGTTCTGCCTCGCTTCAACCTCATCTCCTACTATTCTCTCCATAATTTACCTTTCTCTGGACAGAGGCCTTTTTTTTTCATCTCCCCAAACTGCAAGCTACACTCATCTCAGGATCTTTGTATTTTCTACTTTACTGAAAATGCTTTCCCACAGATGTGTTCATTTAACATTTCAACAAATATTTATTGATCACTTTCTCTTCCTCCTGTGAATAAAACTGAAAAAGAATCCCTCTTAGCTTGTCTGCCTCTCTCATTATTAAATGATTCAATTTAAATTTCAGATCCTGATACACCTTCCCTAGCCAGTTCTGAACTATTCTGTATTTCTCACCCTTTTAAATATATAGCTCATATCTTATGAGTTCCAGATTTGTCTTACCTATTCATGTACTATTGTGTCTCTCACCTTTAGAACATATGTTCTAGGAAGATGAAACTTTTGTATGTTTCATTCACATTTCATTCTCAGCACTTAGAATAATATTGGTTATTTTATAATATTGGAACATACTACTGGAACACAGTAGGTATCCAATAATTAATTAGTTAATCAACAATTATATAATACAATGAAATGTGAGCTCTAGAGTTCCTAAGCTGAATCTTACTGTTCAATTCAGTTCAGTGGCTCAGTCATGTCTGACTCTTTGCAACCCCATGGACTACAGCATGCCAGGCTTCCATGTCCATCACCAACTCCTGGAGCTTCCTCAAACCCATGTCCATCGTGCCGGTGATGCCATCCAACCATCTCATCCTCTGTCGTCCCCTTCTCCTCCAGCCTTCAATCTTTCCCAGCCTCAGGGTCTTTTCCAATGAGTCAGTTCTACGCATCTTACTGACCATGAAGCTATTTAGGCATAAGCTTTAGGGTCCATATGATCAGGAACCATTTTCAATTTTATATTCTTTATAAAAGGTTCCTCTAAAATCAGTTTGTTTCAAGCCTTGTAAACCTTCAAGGCTGAAGAAGCTCTCTGTATTTTTATTATGGCTGAGACTCTATAGAGTTATGCTTATATAATTATCTCTACTTGCAATGAGATACCCTGGGTGTGAATTTTTTTCTATGTGACTTTTGGCAAGTGTATTTAGTTTTATGAGTCTTAGCTTCCTCATCTATTATATAGACATAATAACAGCACAGTAATATACTACTTCATAGGGTACTTCATAGAGTTATTATCAAGATTAAATTATGTAATATCTGCAAAAAAATTTGCATAGTCCTTAGAAGATTCTGAAATTATTATTATTTTAGAAGTAGTGATATTAATTTATTTTTTTAAATCCAGGTTACTTTAGTGTAGCTATCCAGGGAAAACTCTTATAATTAATTTATATTCACCTTTAATAAAATTACTCAAAATCAATGGTTTTGAACTTTAAATATGGATGATTTCATGAATCTTATCAGTAATTCAGCTAGCCACACTTATTTAAATAATTGCCAGGTTGCTGAGGGGCAGAGGATCAAAAATTAATGTAGTAATAAAGGCTTCCTTGCTTTTGAACAGATCAATATCTGTAAGTGAACTAGAGGCACTTACAACTAAATATCCAGGAATGAATTAAAAATAGATTCACTGTTATTGAATGGAGCTAGGGATCTAACATTATGGTCTCTGCCAAATCTTAGTGGCCTGAATACATATTTCTCTGCTACCATCTCCCTTTCTGTAATTTTTATTAATTTCAATACTATTAATATGCTTGGATGCTTTAATATTAAAGAGTCAAGCTCCTTAATCAGTAATAGCTTTAATAATACAAATGCAAATCACAATCATTCTTTGGTAGAGTCTTTGTACATACAATCGTACGTACAAATAAAACATCTGTATGTATGATTCCAGGCTTCCCTTTTGGCTCAGCTGGTAAAGAATCTTCTTGCAGTGAGGTAGACCTGGCTTCAGTCCCTGGGTTGGGAAGATCCCCTGGAGAAGGGAAAGGCTACCCACGCCAGTATTCTAGCCTGGAGAATTCCATGGACTGTATAGTCCATGGGGTTGCAAAGAGTTGGACACACTGTATGATTCTAGAGATTCTTTAACTTCATTGAATATATAAGATAGTGGAAATAGAAAAGAGCAATTTCAGACTCTAAAATGAGGCTTTTTTTAAAAAAGAGGCTAAGAGGATTTAAAACTTTACCTCTTATCAAAAGTCTGTAAAAATAAAATTAAAGATCAGTTGTACTCTTCTCCAGATCCCAGATTATCACTTACTAATTCAACTGATAGAGACTCATGAAGCTCTATTCTGTGCAAGACATTATGCCACGTGCTGGGATATAACTGTAAGCCAGATAGTCCAGCCAGTATGGAACATAAACTTTAAAAACAGAACTGCATGTTGATTTGTGATTGTGGTGAATCCTTCTAATCTAAAGTGATATGACAGCATTTAAATAAATGACCAGATCTTATCTGTATAAAGGCTTAGCAGCAAGTAGAAACTGACAGATTTGCAAGACTGTGAAAATGCTAACTAATATTGCTGGAGGACAGAACCCAGGAAGCTCGTAATGTGACCAAGTCATTCTAGGTTATATTAAGATGTTTGCTTTTAATTTTAAAAGCAGTAGGACACCTCTGAAGGATTTTAAACAGGGAAGACCTAAGGTCATAATTAACTGCTATGTAAAAAGATAGATTAAAGAGCTTGAAAAATGGCTGGGAAGGAAGACCTATTAGGAAGTACTGAAGGAGACATAATGGTAGTTTGAGTCATTTTAGTGGCACTAGCGATGGAGAGTGAGAGAAACAGATAGACTTGAGAGAAGGATTTAAGAATAGAAATGTGCCTAGCCTTGAGATAGTTAGAAATTGAGGATGAGCAAGAGGGAAGTGATGAGGATGATAACCAGGTTTCCTTCCTGAGCTAGTACCTGAGTGATGTGATCTTTGCTAAGAAAGTGAGTTTAGTCTTGGATTTGTTGCACTTGAGATGCCCTTGAGGGATTCCTTGGAAGTGTTGAGCAGGCAGTTGGATACATGTTTCTGAGGCTTAAAGACCTAAAAGGTAACTTTAAAATCTGAAAATTATCATTTTAAGGCAAATGAAAGAAATACTTCTATACTCATCATATAAATGTAGGAAGCCTATCATTTTACTTTTCTTGAAATGTGAGTAGGAAATAGGAGTAGATCTCCAAAGGATTCAGATGCATGCAATAGTTCGCAAGTTTCTCTCTTTTCCCCCTCAGAACTATAAAGTACTATGCAGGAGCCTCAGAGCATCTTGTGTGCTAAGGTGGTATCTGGGCATAGAAAACTAGGCCCTTGAGCTCCTTTTCAAGGCAGTGAGTTTTGCTCTTATTTAAAATGTAAGTTGCAATTTCAAATAATACTATACTTTTAAAAGGATTCATTTTTTAATTAAAAAAAAACAAACACCTACATTCTGGATTGCAAATGCTCTGTTATGTTATTAAAGATGAGTGAGGATTCCAAGTTCACAACCCTAACTCATGAGGCTGAAGTCTTGAAGGACAAGTACTCATACTTACCTCCCCAATTATTTTTTTGGAGACTAAATATTAGATTGGAAAGACTGTTCGTTTAGTCTCATTCAAACTTCTTTTCATATTTCTGATATTTATAAAAGATAATTTTCAGAAACAATAAGGTGAGAGTTGCATCGATTTTCAGTTTCATGTTATGAGTTTTGCCTTGTCACCTGAGATAAACAACTGGCTGAACCAAATTATCTCTTTTCATCTGGCAGATTTTTTCTAGTTGCATGGCTTATAGACTGGTGGTCCAAGCCAGTATTCCTCTTCATGAGATGGAATGGCCTGAGATATATTTTGTTTTATACAGTTATTTTTTCTATACTCTTATTATTAATTTAATAGACATTTTATCATGTCTATTACTGTAATGTCATTTGCAGGATTAGTGAGTAGTCATGCCCATTTTCTGGCTACAAAGGACACTTAACACACAAAGAATGCCCCTTTACTACAGGAACTGTAAAGGTGTAATTTCAGCTTTCTGATGTCCTTTCAAACTGACACTCAACTCTAACAAATCTATGCTGGCAGAAATTAGCGTTTCTTTTTCTCTCATATTTCACTACAATCTGCAAGAACAAACAGAGTTTCAACAACTGATCATTTTAGGTCACTGAAACGTTAGAAATCAAAGTGACAGACTCAGAGAGAAATTATGTTGTGGAGTTAAACTTTATGATCCATTTGCATGGATAAAATGTATGTGGCTCATTTTAGTAAGTAAATACTGTGAAATTTATTTAAATATTGATCTGTTTTCAGTGGATGGATTAAATGAATTTCAAAATGGGGAGGTTATAAATATATGCAAATCATTTTCTACTGTGATACAAATCCTGGGCTGTTTCCCTTTACAAGTCTGTAAATAGATTGCTGATAACTGCAAATTCTGTTGTGAGTTGCAACCATCATCTATTACCAAGTTTACATGTCAAAGTAAGTGTTTCTAAGAAAAAGGGTGACAGACAGATTAGTTTCTTCATAACATCTGTCAGTGTAGATAGCCACCTCATTTTATAGGTGAAAAGCTTAACTATCTTTAGCAAGTAATATAGGACTGACTCTAAGATTCACTCTTTAATTCCTTTAACAAGTTACAAGATGAAGCTGTAACTTCTAACTTGACTTTCAGAGATATGTTGAATTATCTTAAACAAACCTTATGTTTCCTTTTTCAGGACAGTTTGTAGGGTTTTCCTAGTGGTCAGGCGTAGATGTGAAAGTTAGACTATAAAGAAAGCTAGGCACTGAAGAATTGATGCTTTTGAACTGTGGTGTTGGAGAAGACTCTTGAGAGTCCCTTGGACTGCAAGGAGATCCAACCAGTCCATTCTAAAGGAAATCAGTCTTGAATATTCATTGGAAGGACTGATTCTGAAGCTGAAACTCCAATACTTTGGCCACCTGATTTGAACTGACTCATTGAAAAAGACTTCCATGCTGGGAACTATTGAAGGCCGGAGGAGAAGGGGATGACAGAGGATGAGATGGTTGGATGGCATCACTGATGCCATGGACATGAGTTTGAGTAGGCTCTGGGAGTTGGTAATGAATAAGGATGCCTGGCGTGCTGCAATCCATGGGGTTGCAAAGAGTGGGACATGACTGAGTGACTGAACTTGTATCAGTTCAGTTCAGTTCAGTCGCTCAGTCGTGTCTGACTCTGCGACCCCATGAATCGCAGCACGCCAGGCCTCCCTGTCCATCACCATCTCCCGGAGTTCACTCAAACTCACGTCCATTGAGTCGGTGATGCCATCCAGCCATCTCATACTCTGTAGTCCCCTTTCCTCCTGCTCTCAATCCCTGCCATCATCAGAGTCTTTTCTGATGTGTCAACTCGTTGCATGAGGTGGCCAAAGTACTGGAGTTTCAGCTTTAGCATCATTCTTTCCAAAGAAACCCAGGACTGATCTCCTTTAGAATGGACTGGTTGGATCTCCTTGCAGTCCAACGGACTCTCAAGAGTCTTCTCCAACACCACATTTCAAAAGCACCAATTCTTCTGCGCTCAGCTTTCTTCACAGTTCAACTCTCACAGCCATACATGACCACTGGAAAAACCATAGCCTTGACTAGATGTACCTTTGCTGGCAAAGTAATGTCTCTGCTTTTCAATATGCTATCTAGGTTGGTCATAACCTTTCTTCCAAGGAGTAAGCGTCTTTTAATTTCATGGCTGCAATCACCATCTGCAGTGATTTTGGAGCCCCCAAAATAAAGTCAGCCACTGTTTCCACTGTTTCCCCATCTATTTCCCATGAGGTGATGGGACCAGATGCCATGATATTCATTTTCTGAATGTTGAGCTTTAAGCCAACTTTTTCAGTCTCCTCTTTCACTTTCATCAAGAGGCTTTTTAGTTCCTTTTCACTTTCTTCCATAACAGTGGTGTCATCTGCATATCTGAGGTTATTGATATTTCTCCCAGCAATGTTGTTTCCAGCTTGTGCTTCTTCCAGCCCAGTGTTTCTCATGATATACTTTGCATATAAGTTAAATGAGCAATGTGACAATATACAGCCTTGACATACTCCTTTTCCTATTTGGAACCAGTCTGTTAGAACTAGTATAACTTTATACAAAAACAAAATAAAACAAATACCACACAGAAAACAATAGCTACAACAAAAGCCCCAACACAGATAAAAATAGTTTTTAATCTGCCTAGAGGAAAAATAAAAAGCTTTAGTTTTTTCTGTATCAGGGTATTGAGTGTATTTAAGGTACTAGGTATATTTAAGATGCTGAGAATTTTTGTTAGCACTTGGAAAGAAAGGAAATAAGATTACATTTACTTTATTAAAAGGAGAGCTATTTCTATCTAGAAGTGATTTAGACAATAATAAGATATTTTCTAGAGTTAATTTTTTTGATATGTCTATTTTATCTATAAACTAATTTTCTCAGTTATGTGCAGTATGAAATTTGGTATCAAGTTTGATTTAGTGAAATTTACTACAGTTTTGTGCATTTTTACTGTTTTTAAAGCAAATACACATGTTACTTTAATCTTTACCAGTTCTGAGCTTTGAAATATAATATTTCAAATTATATAATTGTAAGTGAGAAAATGATTTCCTATCAAATTTATATCTTAGTTATTTATACCTGAAAAATAAGATATGTTAATCAGGCTACTATAGATATTTATTTACAAAGTTTGCAAATATGAGAAACTACAACTTAGATTATAAATTTTGTTGTTGTTATTTTTCAGTCTCCATGTTGAGTCTGACTGTCTGCAACCCCATGATCTACAGTATACCAGGCTTCTCTGTCCTTCACTTTCTCCCTGAGTTTGCTCAAAGTAATGTTCATTTGAGTCAATGATGCAATGCAACCATCTTATTCTCTGTTGCCTCCTTCTCCTCTTGCCCTAAATCTTTCCTAGCATCAGCACCTTTTCCAATGAATTGTCTCTTTGCATCAGGTGGCCATAGTATTGGAGCTTCAGCTTCAATATCATGCCTTCCAATGAGTATTCAGGGTTGATTTCCTCTAGGATTGACTCATTTGATCTCCAGTTGTCCAAGGGACTTTCAAAAGTCTTCTCCAGCATTATAGTTCCAAAGCATCAGTTCTCTAGCACTCAGCTTTCCTTATACTCCAATTCTCACATCCATACGTGACCACTGGAAAAACAATAGCTTTGACTAGACAGACTTTTGTGGGTAAAATGATGTCTTTGTTTTTTAATATGGTTTGTCACAGCTTTTCTTCCAAGGAGGAAATGTCTTTTAATTTCATGGCTGTAGTCACTGTCCACAGTGATTTTGGAGCCCAAGAAAATGTCTCTCACTGTTTCCACTTTTTCCCATCTATTTGCATGAAATGATGGGATCAGATGCCATGATCTTAGTTTTTTAAAAGTTGAGATAAGCCAGCTTTTCCACTCTCCTCTTTCATCTTTTATCAAAAGGCTCTTTAGTTTCTCTTTGTTTTCTGCCATTAAAGTAGTATCATCTGACTATCTGAGGTGGTTGATATTTCTCCTGGAAATCTTGATTCTGGCTTTTGCTTCATCCAGCCTGGCACCTCTCATGATGTACTCTGCATATAAGTTAAATAAGCAGGGTGACAAAATACAGCTTTGACATTCTCCTTTCCCAATATTGAACCAGTATGTTGTTACATGCTAACTACTAACTGTTGCTTCTTGACTTGCATACAGGTTTCTCAGGAGGCAGGTAAGGTGATTAAGTATTCTCATCTCTTTAAGAATTTTCCACAGTTTATTATGATCCACACAGTCAAAGGCTTTGGCATCGTCAATAAAGCAGAAGTAGATGTTTTTCATGAACTCTTTGCTTTTCTGATGAGCCAATGGACACTGGCAATTTTATCTTGTTCCTCTGCCTTTTCTAAATGTAGCTTGTCCAAGCTTGTAGGATTTTGAGCATAATCTTTTTAGCATGTGAAATAAGTGCAGTTGTATGGTGATTTGAATATTTGTTGGCATTGTCTTTCTTTGGGATTGGAATAAAGCTGATCTTTTCCAGTTCTGTGTCCACTGCTGAGTGTTCCAGTTTTGTTGGCATATTGAGTGCAGCACTTTAAAAGCATCATCCTTTCAGATCTGAGATACTTCAACTGGAATTCCATTAACTCCACTAGCTTTGTTTGTAGAAAATACTTTCTAAGACCCACTTGACTTCACATTCCAGGGGTGTCTGGCTCTAGGTGAGTGATCACACTATCATGGTTATCCAGGTCCTTAAGAGCTTTTTTCTAAAGTTCTTCTATGTATTCTTGTCTCCTCTTCTGCTTCTGTTAGGTCCTTACTGTTTCTGTCCTTTATTGTGATTGGGCCCATCTTTGCATGAAATGTTCCCTTTTATCTCTAAATTTCTTGAAGAGATCTCTAGTCTTTCCCATTCTATTTGTTTTCTCTATTTCTTTGCATTATTCACTTAAAAGGCTTCTTATCTCTCCTTGCTATTTTGTGAACTCTGCATTCACTTGGGTAAGTCTTTCTCTTTCTTGTTTGCCTTTTGCTTCTTTTCTTTTCACAGCTATTTGTAAGCCCTCCTCACACAATCACAATGCCTTCATCCATTTCTTTTTTCTTGGGGATGGTTTTGGTCGCCACCTACTGCACAGTGTTACAAACCTTCATCCATAGTTCTTCAGGCGTTCTGTCTACATCTAATCCCTTGAATCTATTCATCACCTCCACTGTTTAATCATAAGGAATTTGATTTAGGTCATACCCGAATGGCCTAGTGGTTTTCCCTACTTTCTTCAATTTGAACTTCAGTTTTGCAATAGGGAGATAATGATCTGGGTTACAGTCAGATCCAGGCCTTGTTTTTGCTGACTGTATAGAGCTTTTCTATATTTGACTGCAAAGAATATAATCAATCTGATTTTGCTATTGACCATCTGATGACGTTCAAGTGTAGAGTTGTCCCTTGTGTTGTTGGAAGAGGATGTTTGCTATGACCTGTGCATTCTCTTGTCAAAACTCTGTTAGCCTTTGCCCTCTTTCATTTTGTACTCCAAAGTCAAACTTGCCTGTTATTCCTGGTATCTCCTGACTTCCTACTTTTGCATTCCAGTCTCCTATGATGAAAAGGACATCTTTTTTGATGTTATTTCTAGAAGGTCTTCAGGTCTACATAGAATCTTTCAACTTCAGCTTTTTAGCATTAGTGGTTGGGCATATACTTTGATTACTGTGATATTGAATGGTTTGCCTTGGAAATGAACCAAGATCATTCTGTCATTTTTGAGACTGCACCCAAATACTGCATTTTGGACTCTTTTGTTGATGATGAGGGCTATTCTGTTCCTTCTAAGGGATTCTTGCCCACTGTAGTCAATATAATGGTATTTTGAATTAAATTTGCCCATTCCCATCCATTTTAGTTACTGATTCCTAAAATGTTGAGATCCACTCTTGCCATCTCCTGTTGACCATGTCCAATTTACCTTGATTCATGCATCTAACGTGCCAGGTTCCTGTGCAGGATTGTTCTTTACAGTATTGGACTTTACTTTCACTCCTAGACACATCCACAACTGGGTGTCATTACTGCTTTGGCTCAGCCTCTTATTCTTTCTGGAGCTACTTCTCTGCTCTTCCCCAGTAGCATACTGAACACCCACCGACTTGGGGGATCATCTTTCAGTGCCATACCTTTTTGCATTTTCACACTGTTCATGGGGTTCTCAAGGCAAATATACTGACGTGCTTTGCCATTCCCTTCTCCAGTGGACCATGTTTTGTCAGACTCTGCCTATCAGGGACATGTCCTTCATGCCTTTCAGCTGCTCCATGAAGCCAGAGGTCATTCCTGGTACCCTGGTTGTCTCACTTGGGTGTGTAAGCCTGCATCAGTCACTGGGTGTTGATCCACGTGCTGCTTGGGGCCTTGGCAGGGGCCCTGGTGGAGTTTTTGGAGCTGATTAATGTTAGAGGATGCTCAGGAGTGGAGGATTCCTGCCCTGTCTGCTGCTGCTGGCTGCCCTAAATTGATTACATAATGTAATTTAGTTCCCTTCACCCTCTTTTCTTAAGTTTTGTGTTGGGTTAGATTATATGATAAAGTTGGTCTGTGATAATTTACTGAAGTATCCATTGGATGGTTTAGGTTGACAGTAATTAAAGATTTAGGCTTTAAATATTCTCCCAAACTGATTTCCAAATATGACAAAATAAAATTACATATCATTTACATAAGGAAATAATAAGAAAGATTTTGATTGAGATTTATTTCATTGCAACCCTTATACTTTTAACACCCATTTAACATATGCCATTATGGATGATCTCAAGGAAATCAACACATTTGTAGCCTGATATACTGGCCATTGAAAGAAAGGTGGTGTCATTTACCTTGTTTCCTTTAGAGAAAATATTGTTGCCTCCTAAAAGAAAGGATATTCCTAAAGGACAGAAATGGTATGGACCTAACAGAAGTAGAAGATATTAAGAAGAGGTGGCAAGAATACACAGAAGAACTATAAAAAAAAAATCTTCATGACCCAGATAATCACAATGGTGTGATCACTCACCTAGAGCCAGACATTCTGGAATACGAAGTCAAGTGGGCCTTAGGAAGCATCTCTATGAACAAAGACAGAGGAAGTCATGGAATTCCAGTTGAGCTGTTTCAAATCCTGAAAGATGATGCTTTGAAAGTGCTGCATTCAATATGCCAGCAAATTTGAAAAACTCAGCAGTGGCCACCACAGGACTGGAAAAGGTCAGTTTTCATTCCAATCCCAAAGAAAGGCATTGCCAAAGAATGCTCAAACTACTACACAATTGCACTCATCTCACACACTAGTAAAGTAATGCTCAAAATTCTACAAGCCAGGCTTCAGCAGTACGTGAACTGTGAACTTTTAGATGTTCAAGCTGGAAATACAAAAGGCAGAGGAACCAGAGATCAAATTGCCAACATCTGTTGGACCATCGAAAAAAGCCAGAGAGTTCTAGAAAAACATCTATTTCTGCTTTATTGACTGTGCCAAAAATTTTGACTGTATGGATCACAATATACCATGGAAAATTCTCAAACTGTTGGAAATACCAGACCACCCGATCTGCCTCCTGAGAAAACTGCATGCAGGTCAAGAAACAACGATTGGAATTGGACATGGAATAATGGACTGGTTCCAAATCAGGAAAGGAGTATGTCAAGGCTGTATATTGTCACAATGATTATGAAACTTATATGCAGTGTACATCATGAGAAATTCTGGGCTGGATGAAGCACGAGCTGGAATCAAGATTGCTGGGAGAAATCTCAGTAACCTCAGATATGCAGATGACACCACACTTATGACAGGAAGAGAAGAACTAAAGAATCTCTTGATGAAAGTCAAAGAGGAGAGTGAAAAAGCTGGCTTAAAGCTCAACATTCAAAAAACTAACAGCATGGCATCTGGTCCCATCACTTTATGGCAAATAGATGGGGAAACAGAGGAAAGAGTGACTGACTATTTTTTTGGTCTCCAAAATCACTGCAGATGGTGACTGCTGACATGAAATTAAAAATGCTTACTCCTTGGAAGGAAAGTTATGACCAACGAAGAAAGCATATTAAAATGTAGAGACCTCAATTTGCCAACAAAGTCCATCTAGTCAAAGCTATGGTTTTTCAGTAGGAATGTATGGATGTGGGAGTTGGACTATAAAGAAAGCTGAACACCAAAGAATTGATGCTTTTGAAGTATAGTGTTGGAGAAGACTCTTCTGAGTGCTTTGGACTGCATGGAGATCCAACCAGTCGATCCTAAAGGAAATCAGTCCTGAATATTCATTGGAAAGACTGATGCTGAAGCTGAAACTCCAATACTTTAGCCCATCTGATGAGAATAATTGACTCATTTGAAAAGACACTGATTCTGGTGAAGATTGAAAGAGGGAGGTGAATGGGACAACAGAGGATGAGATGATTGGATGGCATCACCAACTCAATGGACATGAGTTTGAGTAAACTCTGGGAATTGGTGACGGACAGGGAAGCCTGGCATTCTGCAGTCCATGGGGTCCCAAACAGTCAGACATGACTGAGCTACTGAACTGAACTGAACTGAACTGAGTTAAATGGAAAGGAAAGATAACATGAGACTAGAAATAGGGACTCGATGGACATTGGTTTGTGTGAACTCCGGGAGTTGGTGTTGGACAGGGAGGCCTAGCGTGCTGTGATTCATGGGGTCGCAAGTGGTCAGACACGACTGAGTGACTGAACTGAACTGAATTGAGAAATCAGTAACTCTTTAATCATGTCACAGAACTGCAAATAAATTTTGCAGTTTAGCTTAAGAAAAGCTCTATCATATTTGATTATATTTGTTAGCTTTAATTTTAGTTTTATTTTTTATAGTAAAAGGCTTCTTAAAGGAAATCCATTGAATGCTAATTTTTCATTTATAGGAACTACATTTTAGAAGTTTAATGATATACCTAAATTGTAAACTGTAATGTGGTCAGAGGTGATTTCCAATAACATACTCCTTTATTTGTGTTCTTATACCTCAGGATATTTTTGGAATTTGAAATTTTAAAAAATCAAGGCCAGATTTATGGAAACCTTAAATTATTTTTGCAATTGAATACTTAGATCACCAGCAATAGTTCTGATATAGAACACAATCAGTGTGTTTCATCCCAGATACTTGAATGTGTATTTGGAGGCTTGTATAGTGAAAGGTAATATACTAGTTCCAGAAGCCTTTGATATACTGACTGCACCTAGAGAAGGTTACAGTCACCTAGATATATATTTAAAGAGAAATTTAAGCAATAATTACCTTTAATATGACCTAAATATTGCTAGTGATATTATAAATATTAACATTAATACTAGCCATGTTCTAGTAATATTAAATAATATTTTATTAACTTTAATAATGAAGTGAAGTGTAGTAAAAGCCACTCAGTCATATCCAACTCTTTGTGACCTCATGGACTATAGCCTGCCAGGCTCCTCTGTCCATGGAATTCTCCAGGCCAGAATACTGGGTATTCCATTACCGTGGGTAGCCGTTACCTGCTCCAGGGGATCTTCCCAACCGAGGTATCGAACTCAGGTCTGCTGCATTGCAGGTGGAGTCTTTACTGTCTGAACCACCAGGAAGCCCACCTTTAATTATATAGAACTCATTATGTAAATTACAAAAATTTCAGCGTTTAAGTTCCAGGAGTTGCATCACAGTCTTTTTTAAGTCAAATGGTGAGTTACCCTCTTCTGTTTTTTTTTTTTTTTCCTTAGCTTACTAAAGTATACTTTCTAAACAGATATATTCATCAGCTTTAAGGGTGCAGCATGGTGAGTTTCGACAAACATATAGAGTTGTGCAGTCACCAACACTGTCTCCCCTCACCCTGCCCCCTGGAAATCACTGGCCTGGTTTTGGTAACTACAAGTCATTGTCTAACATATCACTGCTGCTTCTGTTTTCTTAAGGTGTTTTCTTTTTCTCTCTTTGTTTCATTTTGGACAATTTGAATCACTATCAGTTTCACTGTTATCTTTTGTAATATTGAAACTCTTCTAGATTCTACCCAGTTTATTATTTGTATTATTGTATTTTCCAACTCAATAAAGACTTCAGGAATAAAATATGCATATTTTTTCAAATGACTATGTGGCATCAAATGCTATCTCTGATGTTTGACCTTACGAATTTTTTTTTTTTAAGATTTATTTATTGTGTTTTTTGACTGTGGTGGGTCTTCATTGCTGCTTGCAGGCTTTCTCTAGTTGTGGTGAGCAGGGGCTGCTCTTTCTTGCCCTTTTCAAGCTTCACATTGTGGTGGCTTCTCTTGCTGCAGAGCACAGGCTGTATGCATGGGGGCTCAGTAGTTGTCTCTTGAGGGCTTCATTAATCAGCAGAATCGGGATCTTCCTGGACAGGGATCAAACTGGTGCTCCTTGCATTGCAAGGCAGATTTTTAATGACTGGACCACCAGGGAAGCCTGGGGTCTTTCATTTGTAAAATGAAATATATATATATATATATATATATATATATATATATATATGCTTCATAGTAAATGCAGTTACTTATGTATAGCTCTGAACAGTAAATAGGAAACTCTCCAGGGGTATTCTCCATGTTATTTTTACCAATATTAAGTATTCATGACAGTCCATAGGGTTGCAAAGAGTCAGACACGACTGAATCAATTTAGCACAGATTCATGATTTCAGTTCAGTTTAGTTCAGTTCAGTCGCTCAGTCGTGTTCACCTCTTTGTGACCCCATGAATCGCAGCACACCAGGCCTCCCTGTCCATCACCAACTCCCAGAGTTCACTCAGACTCATGTCCATTGAGTCGGTGATGCCATCCAGCCATCTCATCCTCTGTCGTCCCCTTTTCCTCCTGCCCACAGTCCCTCCCAGCATGAGAGTCTTTTCCAGTGAGTCAACTCTTCGCATGAGGTGGCCAAAGTATTAGAGTTTCAGCTTTAGCATCAGTCCTTCCAATGAACACCCAGGACCGATCTCCTTTAGAATGGACTAGTTAGATCTCCCTGCAGTCCAAGGGACTCTCAAGAGTCTTCTCCAACACCACAGTTCAAAAGCCTCAATTCTTCTTTGCTCAGCTTTCTTCACAGTCCAACTCTCACCTCCATACATGACCACTGGAAAAACCATAGCCTTGACTAGATGGACCTTTGTTGGCAAAGTAATATCTCTGCATTTCAATATGCTATCTAGGCTGGTCATAACTTTCCTTCCAAGGAGTAAGCATCTTTTAATTCATTTCTTAGATAACTAAATATGTTCATTATTTCTAGTTGTCAGCTAAGAACATCACTTTCTAAGAAAAGGCCCCTTGCTTCCTAGTTAACTCCTCTTCTTTCCAAAGTTCAAATGTTAATTTCTTTGAAAAGTTAATTTCTGTTGAAGTTCAAAAGTTAATTTCTTGACAGCATTCTGCACAGACTCCTCTCCTCACTTCCATACATACAATATACCTCCCCTACTGGTGCTTGTTGGCAAAGTAATGTCTCTGCTTTTTAATATGCTATCTAGGTTGCTCATAGCTTTTCTTCCAAGAAGCAAGTATCTTTTAACTTCATGGCTGCAGTCACCATCTGCAGTGATTTTTGAGCCCCCAAAATAAAATCTCTCACTGTTTCCATTGTTTCCCCATCTATTTGCCATGAAATGATGGGACCATATCCCATGATCTTAATTTTCTGAGTATTGGGTTTTAAGCCAGCTTTTTTACTCTCCTCTTTCACTTTCATCAAGAGGCTCTTTAGTTCTTCTTCACTTTCTGCCATAAGGGTGGTGTCATCTGCATATCTGAGGTTATTAATATTTCTCCCGGCAGTCTTGATTCCAGTATGTGCTTCATCCAGTCCAGCATTTTGCATTATGTACTCTGCATAGAAGTTAAATAAGCAGGATGACAATATATAGCTTTAACGTATTCCTTTCCCTAATTGGAAGCAGTCAGTTGTTCCATGTCCAGTTATAATTGTTGCTTCCGACCTGCATACAGATTTCTCAGGAAGCAGGTCAGGTGGTCTTCCCATCTCTTGAAGAATTTTCTAGTTTGTTGTGATCTACACAGTCAAAGGCTTCGGCATAGTCAATTAAGCAAAAGTAGATATTTTTCTAGATCTCTCATTACTTTGCCAACAGAGGTCCATCTAGTCAAAGCTATGGTTTTTCCAGTAGTCATGTTTGGATGTATGAGTCATGTTTGGAGGCTCAGTTTCTATAAAGAAAGCTGAATGCTGAAGAACTGATGTTTTTGAACTGTGGTGTTGGAGAAGCCTCTTGAGAGTCCCTTGGACTACAAGGAGATCCAACCCATCAATCCTAAAGCAAATCAGTCCTGAATATTCATTGGAAGGACTGATGCTGAAGCTGAAACTCCAGTACTTTGGACACCTGAGGTAAAGAACTGACTCGTTGGAAAAGATCTTGATGTTGAAAAAGACTGAAGGTTGGAGAAGGGGACAACAGAGGGTGAGACAGTTGGATGGCATCACTGACCCAGTTGACATGAGTTTGAGTAAGCTTCAAGAGTTGGTGATGGACAGGGAAGCCTGGTGTGCTGCAGTTCATGGGGTCACAAAGGGTTGGGCACGACTGAGCACCTGAACTGACTCACTGACTGACTGGTGCTTGAGTTTTGTGAAGAATTCCATTCCTTTTCACTTGGTATTCTTTTTATATCAATTTTTATACTAAATGTGGATTATTTTATGAATTCCTCTCCTTTGGACTGGGAAATGCTGGAGAAGTTGGTTTTCAATTTACTTGTATTTTCAGTATAAAACATAATATCAAGCATAATAGTTATATAATAATGAAGGGAAATATGTAAAATAATAGGAAAATTCTGGAAAAAATTAACTTTTACTTGTGTCATTTTAATTTAGGTAGTTTTGTTGGCCTATATCAACTTCACATGTCAATGGCCCTCCTTCTTACCTATCATGAAAAATTATAGAATATGAAGAATTTATCCTAGTAGCTCCTTGATAATACTTGAATACATGTCCTCACCAGATGTCTCAGGGAGCATTCCAGGCCTGTTTGTCCAATGCATTTCTCTTTATCAAAATGATGAGGAAAAAAAAACAACTGTTTTTTGTTTTGGTTTGTTTTTTTTGGAGACTTTTAACAGTTTTTCTTTGTTTCTAAGTCCTCTAATTCATTTCAGTTGCTGATTCATGTCCGACTCTTTGTGACCCCATGGACTACAGCATGCAGTACTTCTCTGTCTCCTGGAGTTTGCTCAAACTCAAGTCCATCAAGTCGGTGTTGCCATCGTACCATCTCATCCTCTGTTATCCTCTTCTCTTTCCTTCCACATTTCCCAGCATCAGTGTCTTTTCCAATGAGTCCTCTCTTCACATCAGGTGGCCACAGTGTTGGAGCTTCAGCTTTAGCATCAGTACTTCCAATGGGATACTGTTTCTTTACTTATTAAAAAGCTATTCAAGAGGCCAAATTTGGCAATAGTTTGTAATGCTGTATTTATTGGAAATCTTTGGTTGTATTTAATTTCTTTGGTGTAAGTTGTTATGTGATCTCAGCACAAATTAAACCACTTTTCTACTGTGTGAGTTCTGAAATTGGCCCTCAGCCAGCTTATTGAGCATTATCTGCAAGTAATATGAAGTTGCTCGATAGCATTTCCAAAGATGATGAACTGATACACTGAGCAGGTGCCCCTGGGATCTAGCTTTCTTCTACTCTTTGATTCTGGCAATGAAAAAACAACAAAGTGTCTGTGACTTTGCCTCTTTTCCAAATCATTAACTTACATTTTCTTTTTATAGTAAATACTTAGCTTCCAAATATCAAGTGCCACAAGCATTGGTATGGAGGGTGGTTTATTCTGGAAGAGTGTCACTTAGAGATTATAATATTTTCTTTTTGACTTTTAGCTTTTAAATCAGAGGAAAAACAAAACTAAATTTACTTAATTTATTGACAGGAGATCTATTTCTATTTGGAAATAATTTGGGTAAAAAATAAGATACATTTTCTAGAGTTAATTTTTCAGAAACATAAACAGCAATTTTATGTTTAAGCAGATACAGATCTATTTTATCTATAAAGAGTCTAATTTTCTCTATTTGTTTATACATATTTAATAAGATATGTATATATCATATTAAAACAAAAGAATATTGTTACTGTTCCAAATTGGATATTTCAGCTTTAATTGTGTTCAGTCTCTTACTAGTTTCCAACTTTTTTGACCCCATGGACCAGCCTTCACTGTCTCCTGGAGTTTGCTCAAATTCATATCCATTGCGTCAGTGATGGTGTCTAGTCATCTTATCCTCTGCTGACCCCTTCTCTTTTTGCCTCAGTCTTTCCTAACATCAGGGTCTTTTCCAATGAGTTGGTTTTTCACATCAGGTGGCCAGTTTTAATTAGGGATAATTAATGAGTACTAGATTACAATAATATATTTGATCATATAACAAACATCAACCATATAAATGCAAGGATTGGGCTTCCCTGGTGACCAAGATGGTAAATAATGTACCTGCGATCTGGGAGATATGGGTTGGATACTTGGGTTGGGAAGATCCCTTGGAGAAGGGAATGACCACCAGAATTCCAGTATTCTCTATAAACTGTATATGCTTGTTGAAATCCACCATGGTGCACCCTTAAAACTGATGAATATACTTGTTTATAAAATATATGTCAGTAAACTGATTTAAAAAAATAAACAGAAGAAGGTTAAAAACACCACTTGGCTTAAAAAATGACTGATACAACTCATGGAAATTAAAAGTTGGAATTTATGTAATTTAAATAATAAAAGTTATATATCATTCCAGGGCTTCCCTAGTGGCTCAGTTGGTAAAGAATCTGCCTGCCATGCAGGAGACCCTGGTTCAGTTCCTGGGTTGGGAAAATCCCCTGGAGAAGGGGAAAGTCTACCCACTCCAGTATTCTGGCCTGGAGAATTCCATGCACAGAGGAGCCTGGAGGGCTACAGTACAAAGGGTAACAGAGTCAGATACGTCTGAGCAACTGAGCACACACTCACAGAGGGAAGCAAGAGTGGAAACATGAGGACCAATAACCAGACAGTACAGTAATCCACAGGAAGAAAAGACTGTTTGAACTTCAGAGGAGGAAATGGAGATGGAGAGAAATTGGTGAAATTGAGATGCATTTATACACAAATGTGTCTTGATAATATATTGGATCTGAAAAATGAATGAGTGGGAAGAATCAGGTTGAGGTTCACATCTCTGCATAAGCAATATATAAATGCTGAGGTCATTGAAGTAAAATTGGACAGTTTTATTTGTGGGAAGAAAAATTGATTGAGAGTACAAGGAATGAGGGTGTTGTGAAAGCCCTGTTTGGTGTTGGCTTTTGGATTCGAAAATCTCATAATCCATCCAAGTGGAGTTATTAGGTAAGTGGTAGAAAAATTAGTCTGGGATTCAGTAAGGGTACTTTGCTGCTGCTACTTAGGAAAAAAATACTTCACAAGAATAAAATGACCTATCCAGACATGAAAGGGGATAAATATTATTAGACAGTTTTGTGTTAAAAGATCTTATATTTTAATTGGAGAGGTCCAATATACATATATGTTTAAATAGTCCCAAGATAGTGTCTATTCTTGTGCTTATTGTGAGGAATTTGGGCATTTTAGCTCATGCCAGAGCAAGACATAGGGATTATATAAGTGTAAAATTTCTTTGAAGAAATTACACTACACAACCAGATGCTGAAGGTGAAAGGCAACCTTCAGAATGGGAGAAAATAATAGCAAATGAAGCAACTGACAAAGAATTAATCTCAAAAATATACAAGCAGCTCATGAGCTCAATACCAGAAAAATAAACAATCCAATCAAAAAATGGGCCAAAGAACTAAACAGATATTTCTCTGAAGAAGACTTACAGATGGCTAACAAATGCATGAAAAGATGCTCAACATAACTCATTATCAGAGACATGCAATCAAAACCACAGTGAGGTACCATCTCATGCCAGTCAGCATGGCTACTATCAAAAAGTCTACAAACAGTAAATGCTATAGAGGGTGCGGAGAAAACAGAACCCTCTTACACTGTTGATGGAATGCAAACTAGTATAGTCACTGTGGAGAACAGTGTGGAGATTCCTTACAAAACTGGAAATAGAACCGCCATACAATAGAACAGCAACCCCTGGGCGTACGCACAAAAACCAGAATTGAAAGAGACACGTGTACCCCAGTGTCCATCACAGCACAGTTTACAATAGCTAGGACATGGAAGCAACCTAGATGCTCATTGGCAGATGAATGGATAAGAAAGCTGTGGTACATCTACTCAATGGAATATTGCTCAGCTACTAAAAACAATGCATTTGAATCAGTTCTAATGAGGTGTATGAAACTGGAGCCTATTGTACAGAGTGAAATAAGTTAGAAAGAAAAACACCAATGCAGTATATTAACACATATATATGGAATTTAGAAATATAGTAATGATGACCCTATATGAGAGACAGCAAAAGAGATACAGAGATCAAGAACAGACTTTTGGACTCTGTGGGAGAAGGCGAGGGTAGGATGACTTGAGAGAATAGCATTGAAACATGTATATTACCATATGTGAGATAGATCACCAGCCCAGGTTTGATGCATGAAACAGGGCGCTCAGGGCCGGTGCACTGGGACGACTCTGAGGGATGGGATGGGGAGGGAGGCAGGAGGGGGCTTCAGGATGGGTCTCCTGGCTGATTCATGTCAATGAATGGCAAAAACCACTACAATACTGTAAAGTAATTAGCCTCCAATTAAAATAAATAAATTGATTTTTAAAAAACCCAGCTGCTGAAAGATAATCTGAAAGACTTGGCTGCATAGAAAATCATAGAAATAGGATTTATCCCTTAATTTCTTGGGCATAGCAGTTGGAATCACCCTGAGTTTGGGGATAATGACTTTAAGCCAATGGAGATTTTTTTTTTCCAGTAAAGATTGTTATGGAATCATTCACTTGTTTTTCTGACCAACTCTATCACCCTTCTGCAATAGAATTAAATGGAAAAGATTTTATCAAATAAAAGTTTTGTAATACTAACGGCTCTTTGGCAATCCATAAAGTATGACTAAGCTCTTTAAAGGAGAAGAGCATGGCAACACACTCCAATATTCTTGCCTAGAGAATCCCGTGGACAGAGGAGCCTGGTGGCTGCTGTCTATGGAGTCGCACAGAGTCGGACACGACTGAAGTGACTTAGCAGCAGCAGCAGCAGCAAGCTCCTTAAAAACATTATAGGAAGGAGCATTATGAAGCAGGAATTAAACATATGGGCAATGTTGGAAGAAAGCATTAGCAGTGATGACTGAATTGCTGACATTACATGGTTGTGAGCAGCGTGGACACTGGTGGCGCTCTGAGTAGTATGTGTCTACCCTAACCCTTGAGAAAAGTTGCAAAATTTGAGATGGCAAATTCAGGCTGAGGATCTGAAGCCTTAATATGTAGTGAAAGCTATATGTATGTATATATATATATATATATATATATATATATATAGACACACACACATGTATACTTTTAAATCATTGAATTACTTATTAACTTTTTTTTTTTTTAACTGAATCCAGGTGACTAGTTGAAGTGGGTAATGTGGTTTATGCAAAAACGAGGAAACATATTGAATCTATAAAAGAGTAAATGCTAGAAATGGTAATGAAAATAGAATGATCCTCTCTCCTTGAGAAAATTATTGTGTTGGATTTAAACTGAACCACGGAAGATGGGATAATTTACATTAAATTTGATTAATGCTGGCCATGGTATATGCTTGCAGTGATAGATAGAGGTACAGTTATGGAGTAATTATTTGACATTATTGGTAAAATAGCTTTACCAGTGTATCTGAAATTCTCAAATCTTCTCTAAATCAGTCTCCCAAAAATTTTGTTAGGAATTAATGCATAATAATTCAAACCAAGGCAAAGCAATGCTTTATGAAGATAGGTTTGGTTCTGTTAAAAACTCTATAATCTTATTTATGGTCTCAATATTCTGTACTCAGAGTACAATGATAGGTCTGCAGTGTGTATTTTAAGCTCTAAGTATAAACCTAAGTCTCAAATCATACTTCTCTATTGCTTGAAAAGGCCACATTCTTTAGGGCTAGAAGTTAAAAAGCAGAAAGTGGAGAGTGCTTAGTCTTTGCTGATTATTTGTATGCCTTCCTCTGAGCCATCAGTTATTAAATATATGTGGCCAATTATGATGATAGAAGTCAACTCATTAATTTTTCTCCTGTGGGGTGATGTGCAAGGAAGCAAGGATATAAAGTGATGAGGACACTCTTCTCTTTGAAGCAAACAGATGGGGAAATTTTGGATAGCTGTAAAGTTTTAGAAAGATCTTTGCAAGGTAGATTGTGTGAGGAAATGTGTATGAATTTGGAAAGTCCAGGACAATTTCTGGGACAGAGTGAGTATCACAGAGAACTCTTTTTGATCATTTTATATATCTGTTAATACTATAAAATACTGTAGCAATGAAATAATGCACATCCTTTTTCCTGCTCTTATATACCTTAGGAATTTAGTTAGACATGTTAGGTAGTAAAAGACAGAAGCGATATTTTAATGCATGTTGATAGGATCTCAGAATTCATGATGTTTTTGACAAAGAGAAGTCTAGAGGTAAATAAACTTGTCAGAAGACAATGGAATTAGTTCCATTATGAGAAGCATGATATCTGTAGAGAGAAAATTAAACAAAAAAGATCAACAGTGTATCAAAATATGCTCATTGAAATGTATCAGCACATGAGAGTTTAATCTTTCTTGATTTAGAGGAAGTATACTATTGATAGCAAAATAGCTGGCATTATTTAAGGCTTCTAATGACAGTTCTATATAGCATGAGCATTATTTTCTCTAGCTATAGGTTGGTGCTTCACTTCTTCCCTATTTTTTAGATATATAAAAAAATTAAGTCACACAGAGGTTAAATTTGCACAGATCATAAAATTAGTGGAGGTGGCATTCTCACGGAGTAAGCTATCATTTAAGAAAAGATGCTTTTATTTCCAGTATTCTGGGAGGTGGATCATAGAGGATCCTGCTGTGATTTATGTCAGAGAGTGTTTTGCCTATGTTCTCCTCTAGGAGTGTTATAGTTTCTGGTCTTACATTTAGATCTTTAATCCATTTTGAGTTTATTTTTGTGAATGGTGTTAGAAAGTGTTCTAATTTCATTCTTTTACAAGTGGTTGACCAGTTTTCCCAGCACCACTCGTTAAAGAGATTGTCTTTATTCCATTGTATATTCTTGCCTCCTTTGTCGAAGATAAGGTATCCATAGGTGTGTGGATTTATCTCTGGAAATAAAAGCAAAAATAAACAAATAGGATCTAATTAAAATTAAAAGCTTCTGCACAACAAAGGAAACTATAAGCAAGGTGAAGAGACAGCTTTTGGAATGGGAGAAAATAATAGCAAATGAAGCAATGGACAAACAACTAATCTCAAAAATATACAAACAACTTATGCAGCTGAACTCCAGAAAAATAAATGACCCAATCAAAAAATGGGCCAAAGAACTAAACAGACATTTCTCCAGAGAAGACTTACAGATGGCTAACAAACACATGAAAAGATGCTCAGCATCACTCATTATTAGAGAAATGCAAATCAAGACCACAATGAGTTACCATTTCACACCAGTCAGAATGGCTGGGATCCAAAAGTCTACAAGCAATAAATGCTGGAGAGGGTGTGGAGAAAAGGGAAGCCTCTTACACTGTTGGTGGGAATGCAAACTAGTACAGCTACTATGGAGAACAGTGTGGAGATTCCTTAAAAAACTGGAAATAGAACTGCCTTATGACCCAGAAATCCCACTGCTGGGCATACACACTGAGGAAACCAGAACTGAAAGAGACACATGTACCCCAATGTTTGTTGCAGCACTGTTTATAATAGCCAGGACATGGAAGCAACCTAGATGTCCATCAGCAGATGAATGGATAAGAAAGCTGTGGTGCATATACACAATGGAGTATTACTCAGCTATTAAAAAGAATACATTTGAATCAATTCTAATGAGGTGGATGAAACTGGAGCCGATTATACAGAGTGAAGTAAGCCCGAAAGAAAAACACCACCAATACAGTATACTAATACATATATATGGAATTTAGAAAGATGGTAATGATGACCCTGTATGTGAGACAGCAAAAGAGACACAGGTGTAAAAACAGACTTTTGGCCTCTGAGGGAGAGGGAGAGAGTGGGATGATTTGGGAGAATGGCATTGAAACGTGTATACTATCATGTAAGAAATGAATCACTAGTCTAGGTTCGATACAGGATACAAGATGCTTGGGTCTGGTGCACTGGGATGACCCAGAGAGATGATATGGGGAAGGTGGTGGTGAAAGGTTGTTGTTGAATCACGACGCCGGGATTCTTGGCCCCCGGAGGAGAAGAATTCAATCCAGGGCCAGAGACGAGGCTGGATCGCTCAGAGCTTTTGTGTAACAAAGTTTTATTAAAGTATAAAGGAGACAGAGAAAGCTTCTGACATAGGCATCAGAAGGGGGCAGAAAGAGTACCCCCTGCTAGTCTTTAGCTGGATGTTATATAGTCACCAGCAGTTTGTTAATGAAAGAAAGGAATGTCTCAAAACTTAGAATGACACCAGGCCCCTCACCCATAAGATGTATTTTGGGATAACCTTGGCTCTAAATGGTTTATCTTGGGCCATAAAATGATTAACTTGAATCTTGAAGAAGGGCAGATCACCATACAAATAGTTTCATTTACATAGATTAGAGGAACAATATCGGAGTATAACATATTGGTTTATCAAGTAGGTCTGAGCCCAAAAGGCGGAACTGACTTGAAGACAGAGCTTGGGGCAAATACATAGTACATTAACATAGCTTAAGATAAACATTTCCATAAGAAAAAGGCAATGGTTAACTTTAAGTGAAACTAGGTGTCATTATAGCAACACAGAATTTTAAGAGAAACCTCCTTTTAAATTTGTATAGAGAAGGAAAAAGTATCGCTAGTTTTGTTTCCTCCTGCCGCTTAAGAGAGATAAAATGTCTGACACTTGCAGGCTATTTCCTCTGTTTGGAGACCCCTGGCCTTCCTGCCTGTTACCCTCTCAGTGGGAGGGGGTTCAGGGTTGGGAACTCATGTACACCTGTGGTGGATTCATGTCAATGTATGGCAAAACCAATACAGTAAAGTAAAAAAAAAAAAATATATATATATATATATATATATATAAATTCCAAAAAAAAGAGAAAGAAAAGATGAAAAGGAAAAAAGATATAAAAATGTAGCAAACTATCACAAGAGCAGGAGAGAAGTTACATTTAACCACAATTGTTCTTCAGATCATAATTTGTACTTAGACTTTCCACACTTAATTATATGGATTGTCAATGTGCCATGGTGGCTCATATGGCAAAGAATATGCCTGCAATGCAGGAGACCTGGGTCAGGAAGGTCCCCTGGAGAAGGGAATGAGAATCCACTCCAGTATTCTTGCCGGGAGAATCCTATGGACAGAAGAGCTTGGCGGTCTACAGTCTATGGGGTCGCACAGAGTTGGACATGACTGACATTATCTCTGTCTCTCCAGTGTTAGAATCCTAAATATCTGTGTTATATGGCATACTCACAATAAATGAGTAACTCATGTTCAGTTTCTTATAATAAAGTCTTTCCACATTTAATGTAGAAATGAAAATGAGTCACTGGAGGACGATCAATTTTAGGGATCTTTGTTACAAGGGAATTAGGTTCAATTAATCATATTTTAAAAATATGTTTCAGAGTCTAGTGTGATATTCATTACATAGAGTGGTGCTCTGTTACTTTGGAAAGTAAAACAAAGGAATGGGCTTGAGAATATGGAATGAAAAATATCCCAGAGCTGTGCAAAAAAGCAGCTTAAATGAATAATATGATGTGTACTTTTCTAGCCATACAACTTACAAAGCAGAACGTAGAGCTTTCTTCTGAAACTTTGAGGTGGTTCAGACTAACATTTTAGAAAATTGGTATACAAATAGCGATAGTTATTGTCTCAACATTTGATGAACAGACAAAAATACAAAATTGGCTATTAGCTTAAAGCTTAATTTTTAGGAAGGGGAAAACTACTTGAAACTAACTGAAACTAGCTAATTGCCTTCCATTTGAGATGGGTGCCCTGGGTTCTAATTAAATTCCTTTGTGGTAACTTTGAGACATATGTTCAACTGACCTTTAGAAAATGGAGAAAAGAGAGGCAGGACAGTCTTATATAAAGCCACCCTCAGAGTTTTACCCAGCAAAACTTTCTCTAGGATAATCAATCAGAACAAATCATCACATACATTTCATAGAAATTGAAGCCTAACTCGGAGAAGGACAGAAGCATTTTTCCATAATGTTGGGAATGGTGTGCAGCTCATTCCAATAAGCCATCAGCTTGGTCTGGATTGTGGTGGGACAGACTGTGAGAAGGAGCTGATTCCTGGCTGAATGGAAAGGCTGGGAGTGGAGAGGACTGAGGGTGAGCCTGAATAGGTTAGTAGAGAGAGACCAAGAGTACAGAGGATCAATCCAAATCAGATGGGTTATGAGACAGACCCACTGGAGCACCAGGGCAAGATTCAGAAGACAAAGGGTGAACTTTGTCCCAAGGTCCAAGTCAGGGAGGAATCTATGAGCAGGGGAGTGTAAAGCAGAGGTCCCCAACCTCAAGGATCTAATGCTTGATGATCTGAGGTGCAACTATGATAATAGTAATAGAAATAACGGGCACAATAAATTTAATGTGCTCAAGTCATCCCCAAACCATCTCCCACCTCCGAGTTCATGGAAAAATTGTCTTCCCCAAAACCCATCCCTGGTGCCAAAAAGGTTAGGGGACCTCTGGTATAAAGAGCATTTCTTCCTCAGAGACTGCTCTTCACTCTTCAACGAATAAGCTATGATTAGAGAACTGTTGGGTTAACTATAAGAAAAGAATGGATCTGGTGTAGTTCATGCTATTGAAGACAGTGGTGAATATCTATACACATAGCATTACCATATAATGCATTAAACAGAGACATTATCATATAGTGGTCAAGGAAATAGTTTTGAACTTTCATTTGATTCTTATTTCTGCCACTCCTGGCCAAGTTAACCTTCAGTGGTTATTTATTTTTTAAACTTCTATTTCTATGTCTTTAAAAGGGGTTAATAGCATTACTGATGCTGTTGGGCTGTTGTTGTGGATCAGTGTGTTGAAGATAATAAAACTTTTCTAATTTACTAGGGAAAAGATTAGACTTAATGCTAAAGATGAAAGTAAATATTGTGGAAGACTGATGGCATCAATAATGTTTGAAACAATGTGAGATGAAATTACACTATTGAAACATTAATTTGATAATTGTTACTCTCCTTTGGAAAACTAAACCTTTTAGAGAAATGATAATGTCTGATTTTTTCCTAAAATTTGATGAATGAATTAATTATCATTGCTAAATTTGTATGCTGTGCTTTCAATCCATGAGTTCTTCTAAATGGTGACAGGAAGTATCAACCCTATTGTTTATTTAAATATTTGAGTATCATGAGGTAAAAGAACTCAAAAATGAAGTGATGATTAATACTTCAGTGTATTTTAATATCTAATATTTATGTTTGCATTTAGTGTGCTAAGATAACATAGACTAGTTCATTTGACTGATTTCTAAAGGAAAAGTTCGAGCACAAACCATGCTTTGATGAAAATAAAATAACAGTGAATGTCACTAGTATTTAAAGCTATTCAGAATGCATATTACATCCTACCTCAGTCTGTAAAAATGTAAATGGAATTAAAGTAGAGTAGGACCCAGTAATTTAATACTAAATTATTCATTTCATATATACTTCATTGAAAAATACATGCATGGGCAAAGTTGGATTCAAAATGAACACTGAATGACTTGAATGTACAACTTGTTTTTGGGTTCCTAGGGTCTCAGAACAGGTTTCCTAGTAATAAGGGTGATTCTGGAATAAGTGTATATGTTTCTCGTAACTCCTAAAGATCAAAATGCATTTGTAATATGTGTCCTGGATTATCATTTGAGTTTGGGAAAACATAATAGTACTTATAATTGTTTCCTAAACACTTTAGAAAATGAAGATGGAATAAAAACACAGAAAACTCCTGGCAGCACTACTAAGAGCAAACCAATGTGCTGTAACTGCTGCTTCACCACTCAACCCTATGAGGCCAGTTAAGCTTTCTCCTCATGGCCCATAGAAGTAAATTAATTTTCATGATTGTGTTTCTTGCACGTTTTGTATCTTTTTCTAATTCTCAGTTTTCTCATTTCATTAAAACTTTAAAGCCTTACAAATTTCTACTTTATAAAAAAATATACTGTGAAATCAGACATGATATATAATTTGGGCAAGTATTTACTGGATTAGGAAATGTCAGTCTAAGCTCCTTTTTACAGAGTACTTTTGAGAAAACCAAAAGGTGCTATTTTAGGACTAATATATTCTATACTCTTACTAAGGGCAAAAAGTCAAGTTTTAGACATACACCAAGAAGTTTAGAAAGCATCACTATGAACAAAGCTAGTGGAGGTGATGGAATTCCAGTTGAGCTATTTCAAATCCTGAAAGATGATGTTGTGAAAGTGCTGCACTCAATATGCTAGCAAATTTGGAAAACTCAGCAGTGGCCACAGGACTGAAAAGGTCAGTTTTCATTCCAGCCAGAAAGAAAGACAATGCCAAAGCATGCTCAAACTACTGCACAATTGCACTCATCTCACACGCTAGTAAAGTAATGCTTAAAATTCTCCAAGCCAGGCTTCAGCAATACATGAACCGTGAACTTCCAGATGTTCAAGCTGGTTTTAGAACAGGCAGAGGAACCAGAGATTAAATTGCCAACATCTGCTGGACCATGGAAAAAGCAAGAGAAGTCCAGAAAAATGTCTATTTCTGCTTAATTGACTATGCCAAAGCCTTTGACTGTGTGGATCACAATAAACTGTGGAAAATTATCTAAGAGATGGGAATAGCAGACCACCTGACCTGCCTCTTGAGAAACCTATATGCAGGTCAGGAAGCAACAGTCAGAACTGGACATGAAACAACAGACTGGTTCCAAATAGGAAAAGGAGTACATGAGGGCTGTGTATTGTCACCCTGCTTATTTAAGTTCTATGCAGAGTACATCATGAGAAACACAAGCTGGGATCAAGAATGCTGGGAGAAATCTCAATAACCTCAGATATACAGACGACACCACCCTTATGGCAGAAAGTGAAGAGGAACTAAAAAGCCTCTTGATGAAAGTGAAAGAGTAGAATGAAAAAGTTGACCTAACGCTCAACATTCAGAAAACGAAGATCATAGCATCTGGTCCCATCATGTCATGGGAAATAGATGGGGAAACAGTGTCAGACTTTATTTTTGGGGCTCCAAAATCACTGCTGATGATGATTGCAGCCATGAAATTAAAAGATGCTTACTCCTTGGAAGAAAAGTTATGACCAACCTAGATAGCATATTCAAAAGCAGAGACGCCAACAAAGGCCCATCTAGTCAAGGGTATGGTTTTTCCAGTGGACATGTATGGATGTCAGAGTTGGACTGTGAAGAAAGCTGAGCACTGAAGAATTGAAGCTTTTGAACTGTGGTGTTGAAGAGGACTCTTGAAAATCCCTTGGACTGCAAGGAGATCCAAACAGTCCATTCTAAAGGAGATCAGTCCTGGGAGTTCTTTGGAAAGAATGATGCTAAAGCTGAAACTCCTGTACTTTGGATATCTCATGCGAAGACTTGACTCCTTGGAAAAGACCCTGATGCTGGGAGGGATTGGGGGCAGGGAGGAGAAGGGGTCGACAGAGGATGAGATAGCTGGGTGGCATCACCGACTCGATGGACGTGAGTCTGAGTGAACTCTGGGAGTTGGTGATGGACAGGGAGGCCTGGAGTGCTGTGATTCATGGGGTCACAAAGAGTCGGACACAACTGAGCGACTGAACTGAAGTGAACTGCAGAAGTTTAGAAAATTCACACACCACAGTGCTGAAACAATTAAATATTTTAATTTGCTATATTTTGCAGCTATAGATTTTTGCAATAAATAAATAGATTTATGGTAAATAGATGGATAAAATTTTTAAATGGCTATAAGTTCACTAAGTAGAACAGATTAAAATATTGATATATTTAATATACTGAATTTGATAATGGCTATATTAGAAAAAAATGAGTTTATTCCAACTATCACAGTAGAACCAATATATTAATATGGTCATATTTTATTAGCATTTTAGAAGAAATGCTGCAAAAATGCAAACATTTTGTGGTATTGTTTTTTGTGGTCTTGATTTTAAAAAATGTGTGTAAGCCCATTGTGCATCCATTGCTGCTGCTGCTGCTAAGTCACTTCAGTCGTGTTTGACTCTATATGACCCCATAGACTGCAGCCCACCAGGCTCCCCCGTCCCTGGGATTCTCCAGGCAAGAACACTGGAGTGGGTTGTCATTTCCTTCTCCAATGCATGAAAGTGAAAAGTGAAAGTCAAGTCACTCAGTCGTATCCAACTCTTAGCGACCCCATGGATTGCAGCCCACCAGGCTCCTCTGCCCATGGGATTTTCCAGGCAAGAGTACTACCATATTTTAATTACTTAGAATAAAAGAATATAATTTCTTATTATTTACTCATGTATTTTTAAAAAACATGTACTAGTATTATAAAATATCAAATCATTTAAAAATGTTGAGGTCTTGTGCAATGAACCCGTATATATCTAATTAAGATAAAGAGTATTGTCAAGTATACCTCTTAGGTTAGGATGATGCTTTTGAATTATTGTGCATACAAAAGTTATATATCAGTGTTTAAATAGATTACTTATAATAACTTGCTTATCTATTTGAATCTTTTCATTTTTTAAAGTTCATTTGTATATTATACAATTTTAAGACACATACATTGATAACGTATGTAAAAAATGTAAGTCAACTCATGAATTGCTTATGTAGTTAAAAATGCTTTAAAGAACTTTCTACTCATTTTGACTAAAACATATTTCATTTTACTTTACTCTTCCAAACTTACTTCTGTGTCAGCTATGTAACTAAACAACTGCATACTAATTTTGGAATCCATAAGGGTTTTTCAATAAATTAATAAGACATTCAGTTCAGTTCAGTCACTCAGACGTGTCCGACTCTTTGCGACCCCATGAATCGCAGCACTCCAGGCCTCCCCTGTCCATCACCAACTCCCGGAGTTGACTCAGACTCACGTCCATCGAGTCGGTGATGCCACCCAGCTATCTCATCCTCTGTCGACCCCTTCTCCTCCTGCTCCCAATCCCTCCCAGCATCAGAATCTTTTCCAGGGAGTCAACATTTCCCATGAGGTGATCAAAGTACAGGAGTTTCAGCTTTAGCATCATTCTTTCCAAAGAACTCCCAGGGCTGATCTTTAGAATGGACTGCTTGGATCTCCTTGCAGTCCAAGGGACTCTCAAGAGTCCTCTTCAACACCACAGTTCAAAAGCATCAGTTCTTCAGCGCTCAGCTTTGTTCACAGTCCAACTCTCACATCCATACATGACCACTGCAAAAAACTGCCTTGACTAGATGGACCTTTGTTGACAAAGTAATGTCTCTGCTTTTTGACATGTTGTCTAGGTTGGTCATAACTTTTCTTCCAACTAGCGTCTTTTAATTTCATGGCTGCAATCACCATCTGCAGTGATTTTGGAGCCCCAAAATAAAGTCTGACACTGTTTCCACTGTTTCCCCATCCATATCCCATGAAGTGACGGGACCAGATCCCATGATCTTCATTTTCTGAATGTTGAGCATTAGGCCAACTTTTTCAGTCTCCTATTTTACTTTCATCAAGAGGCTGTTTAGCTCCTCTTCACTTTCTGCCATAAGGGTGGTGTCATCTGCGTATCTGAGGTGATTGAGATTTCTCCCGGCAATCTTGATTCTAGCCTGTGCTTCTTCCAGCCCAGCACTTCTCATGATGTACTCTGCATATAAGTTAAATAAGCAGGGTGACAATACACAGCCTTGACGTACTCCTTTTCCTATTTGGAACCAGTCTGTTGTTCCATGTCCAGTTCTGACTGTTGCTTCCTGACCTGCATATAGGTTTCTCAAGGTGCAGGTCAAGTGGTCTGGTATGCTCATCTCTTTCAGAATTTTCCACAGTTGATTGTGATCCACACAGTCAAAGGCTTTGGCATAGTTAATAAAGACATTACTGTTGCTTTAAACTAACTTACAGTCAACTTAGACTTGTTTTCAGTCGTTTCATAGCTAACATTTTAATTTTATTTTAATCATGTTGAACACAAAGTCTTGTTATCTACCCTTGATTTGTTTTTCCACAGGAAAATTATTATTCCTAATTGTTACTAGTTTTATTTGTAATTGTTACGAGTAACTATAGAGTCTCCATATACTTTATTCGATTTCCCTGAAATTTTAAACAATTCACTATGGACATAACTTGATATAATGGAGTTAAATATAGTACAGTGAAAATGAGATTAGTTTCTGATAGAACATGTCCCTTAAATATGGTTCAGCTTTTCTTATTACTGTTATTATACTTTACAATATTGTATTGCTTTTGAAGTCAACTTTTCTTATGATATGGAATAAATTGATGTTTCCAAAGTGTTTTTTTTCCTGCTCCTGTCTCAGTTGGTCTGTAGATTAGTAGTTACGTTTAATGGTACCCATGCAGCAAAAATTGATCTGCTTTTGCTCAGTTAGCTCATAGATGGCATGAGGTGAGCAGGTATTACAACTGTTTCATTGATGTGGAGAATACTTTTTGCATAATAATCTTTCAAATGTATATCCTTGATTGTGAAGATAATAAATCTTTACAAATGCTAATTAGCAAATAAATATACCAGGTGGTTAGTGGCTCTGGGTTTTCTGCATTATTTTATTGCTTGTAGTTTCAGGAAAACATTTAATCACTGAAGAGTTATATTTCAGGTTAGAGGAGAATGGAATGGAAAATTTAGTAATTTTAAATGCAGGAGTTAAGAATTACATTTCAAGTTACAAAAAATGCAATGGCAAATTTATTAATTTTAAATACAGAATTTACATAATATGTAGCTTTAGAATTTAGTCACTATGAGGGAAGATGATCATAGTCTATGCGTATTTCATTTTTGAACTTTACTGTTTTAATTTTTGTGAATACTATGTATTTTTGAAATTCGTCATTTTAGGTCATTAAAAATAATTAAACCTTAAGTTTATATCATAGTTTTAGAGAAAATGATTTAAATTGTTGGTTGACTAAATGGGTAATTCATGTTGATATTGATATACAAGCTTAATTTTGTTACTTTTTAGAGGAATTCTAAGAAAGATATTACTATATTATAGCTTGGAATCTTGATTACTTTTTTTTAAATTGGTTGCAAATTTTATGTTCAGTGTTACGCTTTTATCCTCTGAGATTCTTAGTGTGTTAGAACCTGGTGCCCACTGTTATATATTTTTTAAAATCTACTTTAAACTCCTCACTACATAATCTCCAGGGCTGAAGTGCTAGTATCTCTGAATTATTGTTCACTTGTTTGTGCTATGACAGAATTTACAGCCCCAAACCATCATGTGAAAGTGAGAAATAACATTTGAATCTATATTCAGTCTGGGGCCCTTTGCCCTGTGTACCAGAGGTTTATCCAAGCATGAGGTGGATTTATTATCCTCTTCCTTGTTGATGGGACAGCTTATGGACTAATACAAAGATGGGCACAAACCTAAGGGGGAAATTCCACGCACATGCTTTGATCTCTTTGTTTTGTGGTTGTTAAAATAAAAATTCCCACATCTATCAAGATGAGCTTGTCAAACTTTAGTGTGCCTCAGAATCACATGGAGAGACTGGTAAGAGACAGATAATTTAGCTTTAACCCCCAGAGATTCTAATTCAGTAGCTGTAGGATTAAGTTTCTTAAGCTTAAAGGCATTGCTGATGCTGCCTGTTCATAGACCACTTGACTAGCATTGATGTGGATAATGTTAACCAAGCAGTGATATCAACCCAATGTATAAAACTTTGAGGAAAATGAGTACATTTATTAATTAGGTACACAGAAGCATCTTCCACATGTTTGAATCTTAATAATTAGCAGAACTTTAAGGGTCCAAATTTGGTGGTAATTATGCTGAATGTCTATTTTGTTTCATAAAATTTAACATTAGAATAATCCTGTGAGAGTCTTAATTCCCAAAGCTCACTGGATTAGTTTAAGCATCAAATGAAGGATGCTTCTTTGATCACTTATCAAAGAAAAATAATAACATACAAGTTGATTATTTTTAAATTATTTTTGATGCATACATTGAAATTTTTGGTTAATGTCCTTGGTGGTATGAAGTATTATCAATAAAATTTACATTTAAGTAAATGTTTTACATTAAGAGATGATTTTTAAAAATTATTTTCTAATTAATTTATCACAGATGTTACAGATAAAAAGAGGGTAGCTTTATGTAAACTTTACCGCTTGCTAGCTTAATATTGGTGTGCTTCATCTTGTAAATTCACCATTTGCAAAAAAAATCTTACAAGATACTCGAATAATCAATTTTGGGTTCCAGTGATGGTGAGCCATCTTGTTGCAGGTTGTTAGCATTAACAAGAAGGAGAAAACATGGATGCTATTTTAATAAATAAATAAATTTAGTTAACATACATTTGAAAATCAAGCCAAAACAGGGAGCACTCAAGGGGCTCAGAATCCTGCAAAGAAGGGAAGCTGAGATGGGAGTCCAGCATTTAGAGTTATTTTCCAGGTAATTGCCAATTTGTAAGTGATAGTTACTAGACTAGAAAACAAAAGCAGAGCTTCTGGTAATCTTCCAGGGCTATGGTATGTACCAAGCATCTCAAGGAGGACCTGTGATAAATACCCAAACTTTCCACTTGAAGCACTGAAGGGCCCACATTGGATATAGGGGGTATGCTAGGCAGAGTTTTAAGAAGGCTTCATGACTCAGCAAAATTCTAAGGTAGCCTGAATGGTGTACATCCTTGGATCCAACCCCCTTGTCTTGAGGGTTAGAGGAGCTCGAAATATGAGCTATCATCCTATGATTAGATTTACCTGTGATTAATTAGAAAACTGTGAAGAGAATTTCCTGCTGATTTTGAGTTAATCACGTGGAAACTTCAGGCCCTTCCTAGTCAGAGACATTCTTCTACAGGCCTTGAAGTTCAAAGCAGCCAATTTTTGAGGGCTCCTTGGCCTCCAGAAGTTAAGAACCACAGGCAAGAAAGCTGAGACTTTATTCTTGTAACTGCAAGAAACTCAGTGTTACCATCATGTGAGCTTAGAGAAGGATCTTAAATTCCAGAAAGGATCATGGCCTGACTAACTTAATTTCAGCCTTATAAGGCCCTGCACAGTTGGCATAGTTCTACTTTTCCCTGAACCACTGAGCCACTGGAAACTGTGAGAATCTTCAAAGGTAAGATGAAAGGTTTTGTTTAAGTAATTTATATCAGAGCTTTCCATTTCTAAACGTTGCATTCCCCAGTTGTGTTAATGTTACATCCTGAACTGAGATTCTTAGAATGGACTCTGTGTGAAGAGATTTGTCCTTTGTTTCTTTGAAAAGGATTTTCTTTACCTAGAAAAAGCTCTATGAAAAAAAAATTTGCCAAAGTCTTAACATTTGATGTTATAGTGCCTATATTAGGTGTAGGATTAGAAAGTACTGGATGGATGGGAGAAAGCAAAGAAAACCCTAGCATTTTCTTATTCTCTTTTATACATTTTTTTTTCCTAGGCTTGTTTACTCTTCAGTTTCTTGGACCCTGATGTCTGATATTCACATCAGAGCCAAAAATTACTTCCATATGCAGTCTGAAGAAGTCCATTACTAACTATAGCCTCACCTAGACTTAATGATGCTGGGGAATTCAATCTGTGTCAGTGAAAAAAAGAGCCTTCATGTTGCCTCTTCCGCCATATGCACTTCTTCAGTGCTTCCAAATTCAAGTCAGTTTCATCAAACTTTGGTCTCCAGATGTCCAACCTCAGCTTATAATTTGCTTCATTATTCTTTATTAGAATTTTATATTTGTTAGAGTAATCCAGAATCTTTCTCTCAAGAGAGAATGAAGTCTACTCAGTTTATCCCCCTTTAGGGATATTAGCTTTACTCATTATCTTGCAACAGAAATACCATATTATTTTCTATCTGACCTTAGTATATTATTACTTGTGCTGAAAATTTATCCCTATTTGGGGTCAATTTTCTAGTTGTTGTCTAGTTAAAGTGCTCTAGTTTCATTCTTTTACAAGTGGTTGACCAGTTTTCCCAGCAGCACTTGTTAAAGAGATTGTTTTTAATCCATTGTATATTCTTGCCTCCTTTGTCGAAGATAAGGTGTCCATAGGTGTGTGGATTTGTCTCTGGGCTTTCTATTTTGTTCCATTGATCTATATTTCTGTCTTTGTGCCAGTACCATACTGTCTTGATGACTGTGGCTTTGTCGTAGAGCCTGAAGTCAGGCAGGTTGATTCTTCCAGTTCCATTCTTCTTTCTCAAGATTACTTTGGCTATTCGAGGTTTTTGTATTTCCATACAAATTGTGAATTCCTATCAAGCTGCCAGCGGTATTTTTCACAGAGCTAGAACAAATAACTTCACAGTTTGTATGGAAATCCAATCTTTATTTATACAAGGAAACAAGTGTTCATGTATGTCAGCACAGAAAATTTAAAAAGCAAGATAATAGGTACTGCTTTTCTAACACCAGGGTTTGAGTGCTTCAATTTTTATAGTACGTTAGGATCTGCCATACTAACTTAAAATATAAATTAAGCCATGAAAAGAAATCTAACTTAGTAGATTTAAGCATTTTATTTTCAAGTTATGAGTGGAGAATATGAGGAAAAAAATAATAAGATTACTTACTTCCTGATACTAGATAAGACCCAAGGCATGGCATCACTGATTAATTTTTTAAGAAATTCCTTTGCTGAAGTAGGGGTTTGCAGTTAGTAAATGGGATTCTGCTATTTATAAAAGTATGAGGTATCTGTAAACTATGGCTCTTGACATTACTATCTCCCCTTTTAACAATATCTCAGTGGTTTCTCAATATTCCTCTAAAAGGAAGCACAACTGTCAGTGAACAGTTTTCCTTATTCTGGATTTTAAAAACTAATTTTTTAAACATTTCTACTTGGAAACATTTCTACTTGGAAACATGTTGCTCACTACACTAGTCACTCTGAGGCTTAGAGGAAATGAACAAAAGCTTAAATTTTAAAAAGATGATGTCTACAGGGTGGATTTTACTCAGATATTTTGAATTTTCCTCATTACAGTCAGGCTTTTTTCCTCCAGGTTTAGCTAGTTAGTGTCATGCTTTTGTACTCGACTCCCTGAGAAATAAATCCAATGTTATATATTTAAATTTTTAGATCTTTGTAGTCTCCCCAACAACTCACATAACAAAAAGCAAGTACCTGTTACTATGTAAATTCTGATGTGAAAAATGTGAAAGTTTTAGGTACAGCCGGAAGTGCTAACCACAATGAAGCTAATCGGTATCTATTTGTTTTAGGCAGTTACCATTGACAGATGCAGCAAATTAGATTATTCTTTGGCTTAATATACATTGTTGGCCTAAAGTAAATAGAAAATTTACTGTCAGGTATTTCTCTAACATAGATGAGTTTATTTGGGATAAGCAGAGAATTGTAGTCCAGAGTCTGCAAGTCATGAACAAGTCCCCTCATTATAAGGGAGAGAGAATCCTTTTATAGAGAAAAGAGAAAAGAAATTGGGAGGGCTATAGTAAACAGAGTTCAGAATTATATGGTCCCACTCTGAAGAAATACCTTGCAGGCAGACATGAATCCCTTGAGAAACATGTGCCTTTAAAGTGGAAATTTGAATATTATAACTATAAATTAGTTTATGACATTCTAAATAGTTTTAGATAGCTCTCTCTCAATTTTCCATGAATAATTAATTGTTCTTAGCTGCTAAGATTGGAAGCTGGGACAAAGTGAATGAAACAGAAATTCAGTTGTATGTAGGATTATACTATTGGGTATATAATAACGTATATTGGATTGTTCATTCATAAACATGGAGACAATATTTACAGATTTAGTTTTAGAAATTTCAGCTTTAGTGTTAGCCTTCTCAGAAGAGACTGGGCAGATTATCATTCTGCCAGATCCTTAAATCAACAATCAAGAAAACCAGATAATTTGAATGACTTATATGAGACAATGAGAAAATTGAATAACAGTAATAATCTCTACTTTTAAGTGAGATGTTAAATCAATAACTGAATGCTAAAGAAAGTGAAAGTGAAGCTGCTCAGTTGTGTCTGACTCTTGGAGACCCCGTGGACTGTAGACTACCAGGCTCCTCTGTTCATGGGATTTTCCAGGCAAGAATGCTGGAGTGTGTTGCCATTTCCTTCTCCAGGACATCTTCCTGACCCAGGGAGTGAACTCAGGTCTTCCATATTGTAGGCAGACGCTTTATCGTCTGAGCCACCAGGGAAGTCATGAATGCTAAAGGGTGTGATGTAAATAATCATTATTGAAAGGAAAAAGTCATAAGTGAAGGGGAGGTTTATCTTAAGGTGCTAGAGTTTAAAGGATGAAGAAAATGTAGTTGATAAGAATTTTCTGAGAGTTTAGGAAAGTACAGAGACTTGGAGGAATTGTATAATGTACTCATATCTGGCAGGATTATCACACACATAATAGAAGACCAATGGGGAACCCATGGTCTTGGGAAGAACAAAGAACAGTGTATACATTGGCAGCATGGTATCCCATAAAAAGCACTACTAGAGATTCAGGGACCTCCTTTTTATTCATAAAGTGGAAATTGTTGATTCTGTTTAATAAAATTTTGTGAATGCACTTTTAAAATTGTAAGTTATATGAATGCTATAATTGTTGTTGTGACTTCCCTGGTGGCTCAGATGTTAAAGAATCCACCTGCAATGTGGGAGACCTGGGTTCGATCCCTGGGTGGGGATGATCCACTGGAGGGGAGGGCATGGAAACCCCCTCTAGTATTCTTGCTGGAAGAATCCTATGGAAAGAGGAGCCTGGTAGGCTACAGACCATGGTGTTGCAGAGAGTCAGACACGGTTAAGCACAGCACATAATAGTTATTAAATGTGTATTGACTGTAAGCTGAAATTATATCTACGTGTACTTTTAACTTACCTTCATAAGTAGAAGTGAGAAACGTGGAAGTATTAGGTTTGGAATCTTACTATGCTTACAGGTTAAAAAAACCATCAAAAGCTATTCTCTTCTTAAATAAATCATTGATTGCTATGATAATACTGTGTAAACTGAAGAACACTATCTTAGGAAATAACAAACATAATACTCTAATTCTTATTCAAAGCTTTGTTATTTATAAATACTCAGGTGTTATTTGTGATAGTAGCATTCAGAAATCTACATAGTTTAAAAGTAATTTGGCAAAGATATAATGAATAGCATTTTACTGCCCAGATGCACGAAGCTTAACATGATATACGACAAAAGTTTTTAGAATTTCCTGCCAAGCATGAGCAAAAGCAGCGCTTTTCTGAAATAATAGGATTAACTTTTTTTCTCTAAATAACCATTTTTAATATTTTGAATCTTACTCTGTTTGTATCTTGCCACTGCGAATTGACATGCACAATGTGGGACTTTGATTCTTCATGTAGTGGATTATAACTGCCTTCTGAAATGCTGAAATGAGCTTTATTTATGTTACATACTGTCTTCAAATGCTAACTTGTATTTTTAGTACCTACAAGTGAAAATGAGGCTATTTGTTGACACTTGTCATTGTGTATTGCTCAATTTATGGCCCTGAAGTTTATTTTTTAATCAGTGTACCTTTATTCCGCTTTAGTCTTAATAGCAATGCAAAGATATAATCTTGCCATATTTCATTCTTTCCCTCTTGCAATCGAGGAAACTGCTGATTAGAGAAATTATTGGGTTTTATAATTGCCACATGTAATTCAAATGGGAAACTGAAATTAGACTCAGGTTCTGATGTCATGCCTGGTGGTTTTTACTATGTATCTCTCTAATTTGTTATTAATATAATGAAATTGGAATGATTTTAGAGAATTAGATAACTGTGTAGTCAAGTGGAAGACCAAATAATGTATACTGACATACCACTTTATGTTTTCAATATTTCTTCTATTGTTTCTGTATTTTTAAAATTGAAGTATAATTGATTTACACTGTTAGTTTCTAGTGTACAGCAAAGTGATTATATATATATATATATATATATATATATAAACACACACACACACATATACATACACACATATATGCTTCCCCGCTGAGGGTTATTATAAGATATTAAATGTAGTTCCCTGTGCTATATAGTAGGACCTTGTTATTTATCTATACTATATAGTAATGTGTGTCTGTAAGTCCCATTTCCTAATATATTATTCCCCTATCCTTTCCCTCTGGTAACATTAGTTTGTTTTCTGTCTAAGAGGTCCATTGTGAATAAATTCATTTGTAACATTTTTTTGTTTCCATACATAAGTGATATGACATTTTTCTTTTTCTGACTTAATTCATTTAGTGTGATAATCTCTAAGTCTGTCTATATTGCTGCAAATGTCATTATTTTGTTTTCCTTTATGGTCAAGTAATAATCTGTTGTGTGTGTGTGTATGTGTCTGTGTATTTGGTGTGTTTGTGTATACATGTATATACATACTGGGTAGATTCTCATTGTGCCAGAACCTTACATATGTATACATGTATTGTTACTCAATGGCCCAGTCACATCCAACTCTTTTTAACCCCATGGACTGCAACATGTCAGGCTTCTCTGTCCTTCACATCTCCCAAAGTTTGCCCAACTCCATGTGCATTGCATTGGTGATGCCATCCAGCCATCTCATCCTCTGATGTCCTCTTCTCTTTCTGGCCTCAATCTTTCTCAGCATCAGGCACTTTTTCAATGAGTCAACTGTTCAGATCACTTGATGAAAATACTGGAGTTTCAGCTTCAGCATCAGTACTTCCAATGAGTATACACGGTTGATTTGTCTTAAAATTGACTGCTTTGATCTTCTTGCTGTCCAGGGGGCTCTTGGGGGTCTTCTCCAGCACCACAGTTCAAAGACATAAATTCTTCAGTGCTCCACCGTCATCACAGTCCAGCTCTCAACACTGTATGTGGCCAGTGGGAAGACCATAGCCTTGACTTTTGTTGGCACCTTTGTTGGCAGAGTAATGTGTCTGCTTTTCAGCACACTGTCAAGGTTTGTTATAGCTTTCCTGCCATAAAGCATATGTCTTCTGATTTCATGGTTGCAGTCACCATCCACAGGGATTTTAGAGGCCAAGAAGAGGAAATCTGTCACTACATCCACCTTTCCCCCTCTATTTGCCATGAAGTAATGGGGCCAGATGCCATGATCTTTGTTTTTTAATATATAGTTTCAAGTCAGCTCTTTCATTGTCTTGCTTCAGCCTCATCAAATGGCTTTTCAGTTCCTCTTCGCTTTCTCTCATTAGTGTAGTAAAATCTGCATATGTGAGGTTGTCACTGTTCGCAGCTATCTTGATTCCAGCTTGTAACTCATCCAGCTCAGCATTTCTCTTGATGTACTCAGTGTATAGATTAAAAACAGGGTGACAGCAGACAGCCCTGTCATATTCTTTTTCAATCTTGAACCAATCAGTTGTTCCATACCTGGTTCTAACTGTTGCTTCTTGACCCACATACAGGTTTCTCAGGAGAGAGAGAGATGGTCTGGTATCCTCAGCTCTTTAAGAGCTTTCTACAGTTTATCCACACAGTCAAAGATTTTGGTATACTTGATGAAACAGAAGGAGATGTTTTTCTGAAATTCCCTAGCTTTCTCTATGATCCAGCAAATGCTGACAATTTGATCTCTGGCTTCTCTTCCTTTTCTAATCCCAGCTTGGACATCTGGAAGTTCTTGGTTCGCATAATGCTGAGGCCTAGTGTGCAAGATTTTAACATGACCATACTATCCTGGGAGATATATGCAATTGCCCAATGGTTATCACATTCTTTGATACTACCCTTGGAATTGGGATGAGGATTGACCTTTTCCAGTCCTGTGACCACTGCTGGGTTCCAGATTTTCTGACGTATTGAATGCAACACCTTGATGGCACCATCCTTTAGAGTTTTGAATAGTTTTGTTGAAATTCCATCACATCCACTGGCTTTATTAATAGCAATGTTTCCAAAGGCCCACTTGACTTCGCTCTCCAGAATGTCTAGCTCTGAGAGGTTGACCCCACCATCATAGTAATCCGGTTCATTTAGATCTTTCTGTACAGTTCTTCCTTGTAATCTTTCCATCTTGATCTCTTCAGCATCTACTAGATCTCTACTGTTTATGTCCTTTATTGTGCCCATCTTTTGGCAAAATGTTCCCTTGATATCTCCAGTTTTCCTGAAGAGATCTCTAGTCTTTCCCTTTCTTTTGTTTCCCCTTAGTTTTATATACTGTTGATTGAAGAAGGCCTTCTTGTCTTTCTGTGCTGTTCTTTGGAAATCTGCGTTTAGTTGGACATACCCTTTGCTTTCTCACTTGCTTTTCACTTCTTTCTTTAGCTATTTGTGAGGCCTCATCAGATAACCACTTTGCCTTCTTGCTTTTCCTTTTCTTTGGGATGGTTTTGTTCACTGCCTTCCACACAATATTATGGACCTCTGTCCATAGTTCTTGAGGTGCACTGTTTACAAGTTCTAGCCCTTTGAATCTATTTGTCACCTCCACTACATATTCATAGGGTCTTTAAGTTGTGCCTGGCTTGCCAGGTGGTTTTCTGCACTTTCTTTAGTTTAAGCCTGAATTTTGCTATGAGAAGCTGATGATCTGAGCCACAATAAGCTCCAGGTCTTGTGTTTGCTGACTGTAGACAGCTTCTCCATCTTTGGTTAAAAAATGTAATCAATTTGATTTTGGTATTGGCCATTTGGTGATGTCCATGTGTGAAGTCATCTCTTGTGTTGTTGAAAAAAGGGTATTTGCTATGACTAATGGATTCTCTTGGCAGAATTCAATTAGCCTTTGTCCTGCTTCATTTTATTCTCCAAGGCCTAACTTGCCTATTACTCCAGGTATCTCTTGACTTCTTACTTTTGCATTCCAATCCCCAGTGATGAATAGATCATCTTTTTATTTTGGTATTAGTTCTAGGAGGTCTTCTAGGTATTCATAGAACTGATCAGCTTCTTTGGCATAAGTGTCAGGGGCATAGTCTTGAATTACTGTGATGTTCAACGGCTTGCCTTGGAAACAAACCAAGATGATTCTATCATTTTTGATATTGCACTCAAGTACTACATTTCACACTCTTGTTGATTATAAGGGCTACTCCATTACTTGTATGGGATTCTTGCCTGCAGTAATAGAGATAATGGTCATCAGAATTAAATTTGCCATTCCCATCTATTTTAGTTCACTGATTTCTAAGATGTTGATGTACTCTTGAGAGTTCCTTGGACAGAAAGGAGATCCAACTAGACCATCCAAAAGGAAGTCAGTTCTCAATATTCATAGGAAGGATTGATGCTGAAGCTCCAATATTTTGGCCACCTGATGTGAAGAACTGACTCATGGGAAAAGACTCTGATGCTGGGAACAATCGAGGGCAGGAGGAGAAGGGGATGACAGAGGCTGAGATGGTTGGATGGCATCACTGACTCGATGGACATGAGTTTGAGCAAACTCTGGGAGTTGGTGATGGACAAGGAGGCCTGGTGTGCTGTAGTCCATGATGTCTCAAAGAGTTGGACATGACTGAGCAGCTGAACTGATGTTTATTCTTACCATCTCCTGCTTGACCATATCCAATTTACTTTGATTCATGGACCTAGTAGTCCAGGTTCCTATGCAATACTGTTCTTTGCAACATTGGATTTTGCTTTCATCACCAGACATATCCACAGTTGACAACAAATCTTTTCATTCATCTCTTGATGTATGCTTCAGTTACTTCCATGCCTTGGCAATTGTAAATAGTGCTGCTATGAACATTGGGGTGCATGTATGGAGTTTTCATCTTTCCTGGATATGTGCCCAGGAGATGGGTTGCTGGGTCATGTGGTAACTCTATTTTTAGTTTATAAAGGAACTTCCATACTGTTCTCCATAGTGGTTGCATTATCAATATCCTATCAATAATGTAGGAGGGTTCCCTTTTCTCCACACCCTCTTCAAGTGTCTTCTGATTTCATGGCAGCAATCACCATCTGTAGTGATTTGTAGCCCGAGAATAATAGAGGCTGTCACTCCTTCCATTTTCTCCCAGTCTGTTTGCCATGAAGTGATAGGACCAGATGCCATGATCTTCGTTTTTGAATGTTGAATTTTAAGCCAGCTGTTTTACTCTCCTCTTTCACGTTCATCAAGAGGCTCTTTGGTTCCTCTTCACTGGACTTCCTCTTTCCTGGACTGCCAGGGAAGCCTCTTATTTGTACACTTTTTGAGGATGGTCGTCCTGACTGGTGTAAAGTACTGCCTCATTGAGTTTTGACTTGCATTCCTCTAATAGTTTGTGATGCTGAGCATCTTTTCACGTGCCTGTTGAAGATCTGGATTTTTCTTCAGAGAAATATCTACTTAGGTCTACTTAGGTTTTCTGCCTGTTTTTTGATTGGGTTGTTTTTTTCTTGTTATTGAGATGTTTGAGCTGTTTGTATGTTTTGGAACTTGAATCCTATTTATAAGATGGTTGGCAAAAATTTCCTCCTCTTTTGTAAGTTATCTTTTTCTATTTTTATATATAAGTATCCAAAGGTGATAGCAACCTGAGCACTGTCCTTTTGGAGATCTCTGGTATAGTTCCGGTTATAAATTCATAATCCTGGTAAATATACGAGTGAAAGGTTTTTTTTTACATTTTCATTTGTTTTGCATTTATTGTTTAGAATTCATTCTCTCCTGTAAACTGCTGCTCACACCTGTAAGGGGAAAAAAATTGATTTGTAAAATCTGTCAGCCCTTCCCCAGCAACCTAGCCATGGCTGATTTTGCCACACATTATCCAAGCTGGGCTAGTCAGATTTCTTTCAGAAATTTATAATTGAGATTCTCTGATGTTAATCTCTATAATCACTCAAACTAAAGTAATATAAAGTCATAACGGAAAGGTTCAGGTTTGCTTGGCCTGTGTGTATAGAAAAGCAGAGAAACTCAACCCATAGAGGGAATGAGGAGAGGGGGAAATTCCAAGACAAAACCAACCAACCAAACAAAAAAAAACCAAAACAGATATATGGAGAATAACATGATTAAGAGATTAAATATCCTCAGAAAAATAAATGTCCAGGTTGCAGACATCTTTTTTCCCCCTGACTCTAGTTTCCAGGATCTTGGCTGAACTTTTGCTCTTGCCGTCCCTGTGTTGCACCTGTATTGTCTGTTCATTTATTTTGCTTCATTCTTACAACACTAAGAACCTTGTGTGTGTGTGTGTGTGTGTGTGTTAGTGGCTCAGTCGTGTCCAACTCTTTGTGACCCCACAGGCTTCTCTGTCCATGGTATTCTCCAGGCAAGAATACTGGAGTGGATTGCTGTTCCCTTCTCCAGAGGATCTTCCCAACCAGGGATCAAACCTTGGTCTCTGGCATTACAGGCAGATTCTTTACCATTTAGTCTACAAAATAGGCTACAGGTTACTGTTTAGACCTCAAGAGCTTTGACTAAGACATAAATCAAAGGTTTTGTCTTTTTAAAGATTTAAAGATTAAGATTTTGTCTTAAAATTTTTTTAAAATATTTAAATCTGTTTGCTTTATAAAATGAGACTGGTAAATCTTTGAAGAACCTTGACTAAGACATAAATCAAAGATTTACCAGTCTCATATTTTAAAAAGCAAATAGACTTTTAAATATTTTAATCCTGTTTAATATTTTGCTTTTCTGTAGAAATAAATTTATTTTCATATTTGAAAATACATTTTTAATTTTAAAAATTGCCTGTGACCCCACCATCTTGAAGTAGCTTCTGTTAATGTTTGATATATTTCATTGTAATCTGTATATGCCAGCATGTACTTGAGCACGCACACATATACACGCTGAATCATAATCAACAGCAAGCATAGTTTTGGTTTGCTATTTTTATTTAACAAAATGATTTTTGGAGATGGTTTGTATTTACTGTAACACCATTTAATGAACCATTTCCTATTTATGATCATTCTGTTTTTAACTTAAAAATATTAATTTTAGTCTGTTTGGTTCTTTGATTTTTTTGTAATTTTTTTTTATTCAGCAAATCTATATTAAGTGTCCACCATATATCAAATATCTTTGATACAACTAGCTCATAAGATATGTTTCCTTATTTTAAGGAAATTAGAGCCTTAATGTAAAAGAGCAATATGTTCATCAAATTTAGATCAGTCAATTCTTTGAGGAAAAGAGGTAAAGTGTTTGTTAGTGGGAAATTGGATTTTGGACTGAATATTGACATATGAATAAATAACTAGAGAAAAGGGTACATGGGGAGCAGCAAGAGTTAAATTAGAAAAGTAAGCAGGGCACAGATCATGGTGAAGGGAGACTTAACTTGCCATTATATAAGAAATGGATAAAACCGAGAGTTTCAAGGAGGAGGGGTAGCCTGGGAGATTTGCATTTTCAATTGATTATATGACAGCAGAAGATGGATTGCTCAGGTGTAAAACTTGATGTGAGGAAGCTACTGGAAGTGAGAAATCTATTGAAATAATCTATGTAAAAAATGAGATCCAATGTCACTATACTAGGATGGACAGAGATTAAGTTATAGATATATTGAAAAGATAATTTATGGTATTTGACTGGTAGGCTGTCAAAAGTGTAGAGTGAGGAGAATCCCAGATTATTCTCAGTCTTCTGGTTTACTATGATTATTTGTTACATAGAATACAAGAGAAGGGGCAGGTTAGCAAAAAATTATGAGTTTTAATTTAGACATATTTGGCTTGAGTTTCCTGTTGGACATCTAAGTAGAGATCATCAGTAGTCAGCTACTGCACTAGTCAGTTCAGGCTGACTATGAAACATACCATAGATTTGTGGTTTAAACAACAGAAATTTATTTCTCATAGTTCTAGGGGCCGAAAGTCCAAGATCCACGATGCCACCATGGTCAGGTTCTGGTGAGAGCTCTCCTCCTGGCCTGCAATGGCCCCTTTCTCTCCTCACATGGTGGAGAGAGAGAAGGAAACTCTTTCACTCCCTCTTCATCTAAGGCCACAGTCCTCTCAGATTAAAGCCCAGCCTTTATTACCTCATTTTACCGTAATTTACCTCCTAAAGATCCTATCTGCAGATACTGTCATCCTGGGGCTTAAGGCTTTAGCATATTAATCTGGGTGTGACACAATGTAGTGCTTAGAAGCTAGAAATAAACCTAAAATTTAACTTTTTGTAACTGGAGAGGTAGTTGAGTATGCCTCATGAGAACAGATGAGTCTGCCCAGATTGGGCATCCAGAGTAAGAAAGGAAATAGGTCAAGAACTCAAAGATTAATCATGAATCTTGCTTTCTATGATTTTGTTACATTGTCTGTAATGAACAATGTTATCAGCACAGCATTAAACTTGCCTGCTTTGTAGAATGTTGTTGATGTCTACTCCTCCATAATCAGTATATAACAAATGTAATGTTAGATCTTTTAAAAAAAATCCTTGATTAAAATTGGCATGGGATTAGTAGAGGCTGCTTGTCAAGTAGACAGACTATATCTAAGTGAAGAAAATCTATCACAGATAAGTCCCCCTGCAGATACTAAACCATGATGATTCTCTATTTGTAGTCATTCAAATGATACATGAGATCTATAACGCATGAGCTTAGAACTGTTCAAGCATGAACTTTCCAGAAGTAAATTATTTTAAAAAGAATTGCTGTTTTCAGAAGGAAAGATATTGAGAATGTTGATAGCTTAACATTTTTAGTATTAAGAAAAAATGTTAGGTAAAGATTTATAAAAGAAATTCAGTATAATATTAGAAATATGAGGGAATATATATGTAGGAATTGGGAATCTGTCCCAGATAGTCCCCAGAACAGTTTGACAACAGCATTTCCATAAACTTAAATTGAAAACAGTATTTTGAATTAAAAAAATAAGAAATTAAACAGCAGTTGTTGCAAAGTTGCATCTCATGTTATTAGGTGTTATATATCAAAAGTTTATGTAAATGACAAGGATCTTTTTTTTTGTAATCTTTGCCTATAAAATTTTGGTTTTTGCCATCAAACATGAGCCTTGGTCATCACATGTTAATAACCATATCTCTAGAGTATTGTGTCCAAAGTATGACAAACTTTTAGGTAATGCTGAACCTATAGCCTGTGAGGGCATCTGGGGTGCTAACAGTGGTATTACCTGAAAAAAATGCTGACTTTGTCCTACATATTATTCTCTGGATTTTTAAGAATGCTGAGGGCAAATCAGAAGCTATATAAAGTCACAATATATTGCAACTTATTATATTGTCTGTGCTAGTTTGTTGGGGAAATAAATTTGATTAATTTATTCTTCACAAGGGCATGATGTTTTTTTTTTTAATTCAATAGCCTGTAATTTTATTAATAGCTTGCAAACTGATTTTTTGTTTTGTATACAGTATATTTTCATAAATATACAAATGGAGAAGGCGATGGCACCCCACCCCAGGACTCTTGCCTGGAAAATCCATGGATGGAGGAGCCTGGTGGGCTGCAGTCCATGGGGTCACTAAGAGTCAGACACTATTGAGTGACTCACTTTCACTTTTACTTTCATGCATTGGAGAAGGAAATGGCAACCCACTCCAGTGTTCTTTCCTGGATAATCCCAGGGACAGGGAAGCTTGGTGGGTTGCCATCTATGGGGTTGCACAGAGTTGGATATGACTGAAGCTACTTAGCAGCAGCAGCAACTGTATGTATTATACAGTAAAAAACCAGTATATTTTACCGGTATACTGTAAAAACCCAGTATATTTTCAAGCATGAAACTTTACATTAAGATCCCTATCAACTGGGGTATTATGCTTTCATTTACTTCTTTCTACATAAACAGGTGGCTTTAAGAAATGTAACATTGCCCACTTCTAATCTCATGAGAAGAGTTGACTCATTGGAAAAGATTTCGATGCTGGGAGGGATTGGGGGCAGGAGGAGAAGGGGACGACAGAGGATGAGATGACTGGATGGCATCACTGACTCGATGGACGTGAGTCTGAGTCAACTCCAGGAGTTGGTGATGGACAGGGAGGCCTGGCATGCTGCGATTCAGGGGGTCGCAAAGAGTTGGACATGACTGAACGACTGAACTGAACAAACATCTTGATGATATCCCATGCATTCTAATAAATAATAGGTTAACTTTTCTGTGATTGTATTTACCACTTCTTTCAGGTAATTGGAGCCTTGCCCAGAGTACATAAAATTCATTTATACTTTAACTTGACATATCTTTGTAAGAATTTTCTTATACTTTAGTCATTGCTTTTAATTCTGATGCATTTTAAGGGACATGATTATGCCTTTATAAAGACATATAATACAGTACATGGGTTAATAAGTAAATAAGAGACTTATAGTTTCTCCTTGGGAGGTAACGCTCTGGAAGGGGCATTACTGTCACCTTTAAAACAGCAGTAACAAAAAACTGAAGCATCTGCAAATTCAAAATTTTTCTTAAACACATCAGAGAGCTGAGGTGATAGGGCAACCAACTAACTCGAAACTTTTAATACAGGGCAGGATCACTTTTTGGCTGGGGCAGATCCCATCAGCCATCAGTAATGTATGATACCACTTGTATATGGAATCTAACTCAAGAGAGTAAAATGGTGCTTACCAGGGGCTGCAGGGTTAGAGGAAAGGGAGAGATGTTTAAGTGTATGAATTTGCATCATGTAGAAAGTAAGTCCTAGAGATCTAGTGCTCAGTCTAGTGAATAGACACAGTTGTAGTGTAATCATCAGACATTCTAAGAGCCTAAACTTAATGATTCTAAGCACTAAGAAGAGACAGTCATTATTTGTGATAGAGGCGCAAATTATTGCTGTAATAGCAATTAAATTGCAGATATAAATGCCTCACATTAATGCCATACACCTTACATTTACACAGTTATGTCAAATATATCTCAATAATAAATTTAAAAATGAATTTAAACTTTATTAATAAAGGCAGTGTAGGTTAGAAAGAGAATTTAGTGTCTAGAGGCTGCGGATATAAAACAGGCATTTTTGTTCACTTGTATACTTTTCTATATGGATTTCACGGGATGCTCATGGAGAACAATAAAGTTTGCTGGAGTCCTCAGAAAGCAGCTCTTCTAGCACAGACTTAGTAGAGAGTACTGCAGCCACTCTGGGAAAGGCAGGGGATGCCCATCTGGATTTTTCCATTCCTCCTGAAAAGTTTTAAACTGCTAGGGGAAGGATGAACTGTGACTCTAGGGTCCTGGCTGAAAACCCATTGCAGCAAGGGAAAGACAGCAGAAAACACCCCTCTTTCCCGACAGAAAAGGCAATGCTGATATCTCCTCATCTCAGATCTGTAGCTGGAGGAAGACTGATGTGCTAAAAGGACCCAGAGCTGCAGAATCTAGTTAAAACTGAGAGTCAATCAAAACAAAAGAGAATGAATATCCATCATCCTGGTCTGCCACCAGCCAGGCTAACAAGCTTCAAATAAAAGTAACGGTGGAGCACTACTAGGTGAGTAAAATAACATGCAGAGGGGCTTTCTCAGAAGCACAGAGCAAAGGAAAGACTAGAGTTGAGGATAGAGAAGCTTGAGAAACATCCCTCAATCCAACTAATCCCTACCCTAACCATAAGATAATGCAAGAATATGATTCCTGAAATACAGGCGATAACTTTGGTAATAGCTAATCTCAAACCTAGCTCAAATCCTGAGTAAATTGATTCAAACCTTAACACTAACAGAATAGTCACTCTCATTTAAAAACATAAAACCCTTTTGCTCAGTCTCTAATGTCCAGCTTTAAACAAAATTTATGAGGCCTACAAAATGGCACAGTAAAATGGACAGACTGCCAGGGAAATTCAACCGACTGGACGTATGACCCAGATAATAGAACTATCAGACACATTTTAAATAACTATTATTAATATTTTATAGACCCTAATATAAAAGGTGGATACTATGCATATCACATACCTAATTTTAGCAGAGCTGGAAACCATAAGAATGAAACAGAAGTGTTACCAGTGAAAAACACTGTAATGGAGTTGAAGAGTGCCTTTAATGGGCTCCTCGGTATGCATGGTACAGCTGAGCAAAGAATTATTGTACTTGAATGTAGGTCCACAGAAATTACTCAGAATGAAAAACCAAGACAAAAGTTTAAAACATAGAAAAATCAGAAAAAAACAAGAATTATGATACAGTGTCAACTAATGCAATTGTAATACCAGAAGTAATTTTATATATGTGTAATTGTAATCCAATATGGAACAGACAGAATGCAACCAAATAAAATTTGAAGAAATGATGGCAAGTATTTTTTTAAATTAATAAGGAACACATTGAGAATTTAGTGAAAAAAATCAACAGGAAACACCAAAGCATGGATTGAAGAAGCTCAAAGAACAAATTACAATCAAATGATAAATTAAGATAAACAGAAAATCTTGAAGACATACAGGAAAAAATGTATATTATACACAGCTGACTTCTCATCAGAAATAATCCAGATGACAAAAGAGTTAAAAGTCAAACACCAGGATTTAGTATAGTCTACAACTTTAAATTGTCCCAGAACTAGGTTATTTCACCTACACTGGTTAATGTCATGTGACTTGTTTCTCTATCACTGAACTGTATATAGTAAGAAGATTAGCAGATGTCTAGCATGCTGTGATCAAACAAATTTTAAAGTAGAAAAACTGTTTCAAAGGGGAGTGGTTTTAACTACTAATTGATTTTTTTAAAACTATTTTGATCCATGAAGGCAGATATTTTGATCACTATTTATTAATAACTGCACTAGAGATTGGAATATAGTAGATATCTGATGCTTATTTGTCAAAAAAATTGTTGAGTAAATTAATCTGTAATGAGAACACATCATAACTAAATATAACAAAACCGTTTTTCTAAAGCATGCTTTAGGAAAATCTAGAATCTAACTATCTATAAAGCACATACACCCCTAGAACATGTTTTAGGATTTTAGCATTACTGTGTTACAAATGTTAATTGAACATTAGTCAAAGTTGGAACGAGGGGTGAAAAATTTGCTTTGAGACAAAGACCTCCTTCCATGCCCAATAATTTTTGCTGTTGATAGACTTAAAAACTTGACTTTCTATTACATACTGATTTCATTTTTCTTTTTTCTGATATTTCTGATATTTCTAATTTGCCCTTAGTAAGAATTGAATGGTTATTTCTCCTTAAAATCTGTGCACACACAGACGTACACATATATATTAGAATTATTAAGACAAATTTCTCCCATTTATTGATGCACTTTGCCACATCTTAGTGTCCAACTTAAAAACTGTTACAGTAGCAGTGACTTCTCTAGAGATCATCTTCAATCTTAAAGTGAGAATAGTTAACATTATAGTTCCTTTGTTTAAATTTATCAGTACTGAAAATAGCAGAATTGATCCCTTGATATATACTAATTGCCGAGAATGTAACCACAGATTCTGCATTGCAGGTACCATCATGGTAAATGCTGTTTAACTTATGCAAAATTTATAGAATGATGACAAAACAAAAGCTTCTGAGAGAATAATTGTTTCCCCATACGGTGAAACATCTTAGACTCCATTTCTAAAGTGGAAATCATCCTTGACTTATCTATTGACTCATTTGATGCACACAAGTAATGGCAAGATAATATACAGTATTAAGATATATTCTATTCTTCATGGCACAGGTTTATGTATGAGTATATAGGTATGTGAGTGTGCATGTGTGTGTATATATATATATATATATATATATATAAGTACTTATTTTCATATACTTTCTTTTAACTAACTTTTTCATTTTCCTTTACATCATCGTGTGTTGTTGCTTCAAACTTTACAACCTGAGTCTGCCCTCTAATTCAATAGGGGAAGAAAGAAAACACTGCAAGGGTCTACAGAAATTCAGAAGGATAGTCCACAAAATTGGCTGCGTGTTGAAAACACATGTGGATTTCTAAAGAAATATTGATGTCTTGCTTACAGCCCCAGAGATTCTAATTTAAAATTTATGATGTGTAAATAGGATATTAGGATTTTTAAAAAAATCAACTCCCCGGATGTGCCTTATATGCAATAAAGTTTGAAAACCACTGCTGTAGAAAACGTAGTTTATATAAGTACCTAATAAGCAAAGATTCCTGTGTAAATTAAGTAACCATTGTATTAACCTTTTATGATTTTAAAAATCATAAAAGGCTGCTGAGGTTATTTTTATTGAGACTTAAAGTGATTTGATGCACTATATCAATCTTCAAGAAGGGGTGTGTTCTTTTTGTGGAGTCTGTAGAATTACCCTCATTAAAAGTCAGAAAGACAGAGATGAAAACAGCTCTGTCTTCAAAGAGCAGATAAGTATATTTGAGGGGCGAGAGAGATCTCAATGTGAACAAGAGCAATAGAGGGTTGCGTATGTTTTTAATGATGAAAGCCGAGAAAGGGAGTAAGGTCATATAGAAGGAATGGGGCTGCTGGGAGCAGGGTGAGGATACGTAAGAAAAGTTTCTTGAAGAAACTAGCCTTAGAGTCAGGATCATAGAGTGGGATGTGGGGTGTGCCTGGTTTGTATTCAATAAATACACTTATACTGAATGATGAAACAGTTTATATGTAAACTTCAGAAATTCAGTGAAAACACTTTCTTCAAGAGCTTATTCTTATCAGATAGAAAGGAATGGCTTCTAGTGAGACAAGAGTAGGTAAGGTTTGAAAAGTCACATTTTATAAAAGACAAAAACTTGCCCCAGCTCCTAGACATTTTAGAGTATGTCTTATGTAGTTTCACTACCAGAAACATCAGGCAAAACCTTAATATGTATCCCTGAGCAATGAATAAATGTATAAAATGTTCTACAAAAAAGAGTCAGAACTCATGAGTTTGAGTGGTGATTCTATCGCTTCCTAAGTTTACTGCCTTGACTGGACTTCTTATGAAACTTCCTTATGTATCAAGTGCAGGTAGTATTTTATTCCTTATGGTATTTTGCAAATTCAGTGGAGTATGTGAAGGAAATTCTTAATAAACACAGTGCAGATTTTGAATATAATTACCCACTGTTGTTTCTAGCCTTTTCGTATACTGTGTATGTTTTTGAGATCGTTTTACTGAATAACACATTTACTATTAACTCATTCACATATGTGTTCATTAAGTAATCCTTTATTCAAATGCTTCCTATGTTTTTCAGACACTTGCTAGTATTGTAGATACAGAGCCATACCTAGTTCCTGTCTTTCAAATGAATCACTGATACAGAAGAAATGCACACATACACATTTGTATTTTTGATGAGAGGAAGCTAGAATTACAGGATATGCTTCACTAAAACATAAATGCCACATCAAGGTTATTTTATAATTGTTTAAAGTCCAAACAAAATGTATTCAGGTATAAGACATTTTTCTAATGCCTCTTGGGCATTGACATTTTGGTGCATTGAGTGGAATACATGGTTATTTTAAAATGTGTTTATTGGGAGACTGTATAAACTATTAATGGATAAAGGTGTAAGCTCTGAAATCATATTGTCTTGGTTTAAATCTTTGCTTTACTGAAAGTCAGCTGCACAACCTCAGGCAGATTTTTATATTCTGTGTTTCAATGTCCTCATCTGCAAAATAAGATAGCAATGTTTACCTCTAGGAATTGTGAAAATCAATGAGATAACACCTTTGATGTGTGGCACATGGGGAATGGGCATTATTCACAATTTATTGTAAAATTGCTTTGATATTGCTTAGGGAGAATATCCTTTTTGCTTTTTACATGTCAAAATGTTTAAGTAGAACTATATTGTACTTAAGGTATGTGCTAGGCATTACAGAACTAGAGAAAATGTGATTTCACTAGCCAGATAAAGGAAAAAGTTGGCAAACATGAAATAGTTTATGTTAAATCAACATATCAATATTTTCTTTTTCTGCTTTCTGGCTTAAGCCTATTATTATTCATCAGACACTCATATTCTTTATTATGCCTTGTGGTAATTATAAAGAGAACAACTGTTTTTGTAGGAAGTCTGCTATGAAACTACATCAGTAGAAAAGTAGTAAACCTAATATAAAAAGCTGAAGACTGCTGCTAAGGCATGGGATTATATTGATTTACTTTGACTTTTATTATGTGTAGGACACAATTATAAACTAACCATACATTTCAGGTGAGTTGGTATTGTAAATCCAGTGGTTATTTGTTCTTTGATAAAAATCTATAGATTTTAGGGTTTGTGAATTGTCTTATGTGGTTTCTTCCATGGCTATATTGTGTCATAGAAATTACTCAAGCTAACTTTAATGGGGAACTCTCTGGATATTTTTAGTCTGTGATTCTTTGCTTGTTTTTCCCAACAAGTACACTGTGACTTTTAGGCATTAAACCTTTGCTTTGCTTCTTTTATATATATATATATATATATATATATATATATATATATATATATATATGCGCACACATACACATATGTCTATACATGTATGTCTATACACATGTGTGTATCTACATTTATGTTTGCATGTATGTAATGGATATATTTATATTCATATATATGTGTGTGTGTATATATTTAAGAGGGAGTCTCTTGATTTAGATAATGTAAAATTTTCATTGCCTATTAAGTATATTTTCATCTTAGAAAATGCTGTCTGGGTTGATATTATGACAGAATGGGTCAAAACCCATGCAAAGACAATATTAACTTACATATGAAAAAAGTATACCAATAGATAAATTGAAGTATATAAAAGTATGTAAATATATGATTAATTTATATAGATCATCAAGATAGCTACAAAACCTATTCACAAATGAGAAGTTCAGAATTCCTGAAGCCTAGCTTATCCTGTTAAGAGAACATATATTTTTAAACAGACATAAGAATTTATATACATAGAGGGAAGCTCTTCTGTTACAGTATAAAATACACTTTGCATACAGTTACTACTGATATAGGAAGCTTCTAACATCTTCCCCAAATCATCATGATGTTGGAGATGAGCTTTATAACATATCTAGTTCAGATATAGCTTTTATTGCTTTTTTCCTTTGTTTCTAAACAATGTGATATACTGACCAAAGGTAGAACTGAACTAAAGTAGGATTTCTTTCCTGATTGCAAGGCTACATCTAAGACTCAATATTAAATCACCATAATTTTGTGTACACCCACAGTTCAGCTATGGATTTTTTTTTTCCTGAATTTTACAAATAAAGACAGAGGAAAAAAATCAGAATAGGTAAAACAACTTTATCAATTTGACAAGAAACACCTAGCTTACTCAATTAAACAGTATATTGGTTCTTTTCCCTTGCGTTATAAGCTTCAATAAGCCTTTTCAGGCTAAAGCCTGCGTGTGTTCTTTTGTTCGGTACTTGAATAGCCCTTTGAACATTTGAATGCTGCTTCTCCTGTGTTGCCATCAAACTTCATTCCTTAGATAGTTGTTTTTAGTTAGTTTTTCTCACATTTGTCTCCTAGACTAGTTTTTCTCATATTTGTCTTTCAGACTAGTTTGTAAACCTCATGACAATAAAATACTTCTTTCCATGGTATTGTATCAACTAGGTGTTTGGTGAATGCATTGAATAGATTTAAACCTAACATTTAAAACTGGAATGTTGTACAATTGATTTAAACAAATTACAATGCAAGTGATACTCTTTCTATATAATAACTATCTTCATCTATAATAAGTAAAATAACTATGTGACCTGATACAGAAGACTTGTTGGCTATATATCATAGCTCTTAAAAGAAGGAGCAAGATCAAGATTTTGATGGATGAAAGACTAGAGAAGGAACTCAAGTAGAACTTGGGTTCTGCTCTAAATATCCATTATGATTTAACTTCTCTGGATCTCTTACCTTGCATTTAAGTTGGAAATGATCGCATTTGCACCATTAATCACAGTTTTTTTTCCCCCAACCACTTTAGAAATACATACTGAGCACTATTATATGTTTCCATGATTCTAAGTACTGAGGATTTGATCCCTACTTTCAAAGAATGATCTTACACTCAGTGGGTTAGACAAACTAGCAGACTCTTACTAGTGGCTCAGATGGTAAAGGATCTGCCTTCAATTCAGGAGACTCGTGTTAGATCCCTGGGTTGGGAGGATCCCCTGGAGAACATGGCAACCTACTTCAGTCTTCTTGCCTGGAGAATCCCATGGACAGAGGAGCCTGGCGGGCTACAGTCCATGGAGTCACAGTCAGACACGACTGCGCAACTAATATTTACATGTTACATTATTATTTGAGTCTTACTGTTTGGTGACAGCTTAAATGGCAGATCTTTAAAGAGGAGATACCTTACTTACCCACCCAGTCTAATGCTGTATCCCCAGCAGTATCATGATCATTTTTAAAGTGAACAACACTCTCTAAATCTTCTTTCCTGTCTAACAGTCTATTTTGTTTTTCCCAAATGAAATGTCATTTTATTCACTTCCCCTCACAAGTTTTAGTGAAAAATAATTGACCACATCAGTGCATAAGTTTGAGTTGTACAGCATAATGGTTTGATTAACAGATATTGTGAAATGCTTACCATAATAGGTTCAGCTGACATCCATCTTCTTATCTATTAATAGGTACACTAAAAAGAAAAATGGGGAAAACTCTTATGATGAGAAAACTTAGTATTTACTCTCCTAACATTTCTATATGTCATACAGCAGTATTTGCTACAGTTACCAGGTTGTACTTCTGTATAGTCTAGTACTTATTTATCTTATAATTGCACATTTGTGTCTTTTGACATCTTTCCTGTATTTTTCCCTCCCTCATCCTTCCCTTCTGGTAACCAAAAGCCTAATCTCTTTTTCTCTGAGTTTGGTTTTTTTATTTTAAGTGAAATCATACAGTATTAGTCTTTATCTGCCTTATTTCACTTAGCATAATGTCTTCAAGGTCCACTCATGTTTGTCACAAATGGTAGTATTTTCTTATTTTTAATGGCAATAATATTCCCATGAATATTTATACAACAACTTCTTTATCCATTTATACATTGATGGAAACCTGGGTTGTTTTGGTGTCTCGCGTATTGTAAATAATGCTGCTATAACTGTGAGAGTGCAGATATTTTTTCCAGTTAGCATTTCTGTTTCCTTTGGATATAATCCCAGAAATGTAATTGTTTAATTATATGGTGTTTCTATTTTAATTTTTTGAGGAACTTTCATACTCTGTTGCATAGTGACTCTACCAGTTTACAAGCCCATCAGCAGTGCACAGTGATTCCCTTTTCTCCACATGCGTACCAGTGTTTTTATCTCTTGTCTTTTTGACAATGGTTTTTTTTTTTTTTTTTAACAGATTTGAGTTGATATTTCATTGTGGTTTTAATTTGCATTTCCCTAGTGACTAGTGATGTTGAGCATCTTTTCATGTACCTGTTGACTTTTTGCATATCTTTTAGAGAAATGTCTATTCATGTCCTTTGCACTTAAGTTGGGTTATTTTTTGCTATCAAGTTGTTTGAGTTCTTTATACATTGCGGGTATTAGCCCCTTATCAGATACAGTTTGCAAATATTTTTCTACTCCATAGGCTGTCTTTCACTTTGCTAATGGGTTCTTTTGCTGTGCAGAAGCTTTTTAGTTGCAAGTAGTCCCACTTGTTCATTTTCTATTTTGTTGCTTATGTTTTACATGTCATATCCAAATAATCATTACCAAGGCCCATATCAAGAAGTTTATTTTTGTATTTTCTTCTATGATTTATGTCATCTATGTTCATTGTTTTGGATCTTATATACTTAAGTCTTTAATCCACTGCAAGTTAATTGTTGTGAGTGATGCAAAATACATAAGTTCAGTTTCATTCTTGAAATGTGGATATCCAATTCTTCTGCCATTTATTGAGGGGACTTGCTCCGTTGAGTATTCTTGACTTGCTTGTGAAATATTAATTAACTGCATATGCTTGGGTTTATTTCAAGGCTTTCAATTCTGTGGTATGGGTTTATTTGATTATTTCAATGCCAGTACCACTATGTTTTTATGACTCGTCTTCAATAGTCTTCTATACTCTTCTATAGTATAGCATGAAAGCAGGAAAGTTCTTTCTGCTTTGTTCTTGTTTTTCAAGGTTTCTTCGGCTCATCTGTGGTCCAATATAAATTTTAAGAGTGTTTTTCCTACTCTGTAAAAAAATATGCCATTGGAATTGTGATAGAGATTTCACTGAATCAGTAGATGACTTTCATTAATACTTATATTTAAAAAATATTCTTCCAATCCATGAACATGGAATACTTTCCCATGTGTCTTCATTTTCTTTCATCAATATGTAATTTTCAGCATAGAGATCTTTTATGTCCTTAAATTTATTCCTAAGTATTTTATTTCTTTTGATGCCATTGTAAATGATTTCAGATAACTATTGTTACTGTATAGAAATACTACTGGTTTTTGCAAGTTAATTTTTTATTCTGTGACCTTACAGAATTTATTGATCAGATCTGGCAGCTTTTTGGTTTAGTCTTTAAAATTTTCTATATATAAAGTCATGTCACTTGCAAAGAGACAATTTTACTTCTTCCTTTCCAGTTCTGATAACTTTTATTTTCCTTGCCTGACCTGATTGTTCTAGCTAGAACATCCAGTACTTTGTTGAACAGGACTGGTGAGAGTTAGCACTTCTGTCTTATTCCTGATCTTAGAAGAAAAATTTCAACCTTTAACCATGAACTATGATGTTAGTGTGGGCCTTTATTGAGATATGTTCCTTCAGGCCTACTTTGTTGAGAGTTTTTATCATGACTGGAAATTGTTTTGTCCGTGTTTTTCTGCATCTATTGAGATGATCGCTTGATTCTTTTCTATCATTCTATTACTGTAATGTTTCACATTGATAATTGTATGGTGACTTTCTTTGTCTCTTTTTGCCAGTTATAACTTAAAGTATATTTTGTCTAAGGATAGCTATTTTTTTTGGTGTATCATTTTTTTGAAATGTCTTTTCCATATCTTTAGTCTCAGTCTGAATCACACACGTGAATCTCTTTTAGGCAGCATGTTATTGGATCTTGTTGTTTCAACAATTTAACCGTTCTGTGTCTTTTGCTTGAATATTTTCATTCATTAAAAATTAAAGCAATTCTTAATAGGTGAAGACTTACTGTTGCCCTTTTGTCAAATGTTCCTGGTTGTTTTGTACGTCTGCTAGTCTTTGTTTTTATCCAGCTCTTTTTTGTGTTTTGATATCTTTTGGTATCAGTATGTTTTGACTCCTAATCATGTTCTTTATATAATCAGTATAGGATTTTGTCCACAGTTACCATTAAGCTTACAATATCTTAAACAAATGAAGATTTTAAACTGATAACAAATTAACTTCATTATAGTGTTACACTTTTCCTTCTGCTTCCCTTCACATTTTAGGTATTGCTCTTACATTTTTTATATTATGTAGCTAATAACAAATTATTGGAATTGTGGTCACTTTTACTACTTAGAAACCTTTTATACTAGAGCTTTGACTTATCCATTACTTTTAGCATCACTTTGGCGTTTCCTGTAAGGCAAGTCTGGTGTTAATGAACTCCCTCAGTTTTTGATTGTTTGGGAATGTCTTTATCCCTCCATTATTTCTGAATGACAGCTTCACTGAATATCAAGTTTTTGGTTGATATTTATTTTGTTTCAATATTTTGAATATGTCATCCCATTTTCTGGTCTGAAGAGTTTCTGTTGAAAAATCTACCACTAGTCTTATGGAGTTCCCCTAGCATGTAGCTTTTCTCTTTTCTCCTGCTGTGCTTAAATTTTTTTCTTAGACACTTGATAATTATAATGGATCTTGGTGTAGCTCTATTTAGTTTCTACCTACATAAAGTATTTATGGATCTGTGTGTCCATTCTTCTCCTCAGGATTGATAAGTTTTTGCCATATTGCTTTAAATATACTTTCTGTCCCTGTCTCTTTCTCTTCTCCTTCTAGACTTCCCATAATGTGATTTTTTTCATTGTGTTTCATAATTTCCATAGGATTTCATCATTCTTCTTTATTCTTTTTTCTCCTCTGACTGGGTAGTTTCTAATGTCATATATTCTATGTCACTAATTCTTTCTTCTGATTAAATCTACTTTTTTAAAACTCTATTGAATTATTCAGTTCAGTTATTGTATTTGTCAACTTTAAGGTTTTTGTTTTTATGTTTCATAGTTGATTGTTGAATTCATGCATTTTTTTTCCTAATTTTGTTTAGTTTTCTTGTAATTCACTAAACCTTCTTAAGATGATTATACTGAATTCTTTGCCCGATAGTTCATAGATACTCATTTCTTTAGGGCCATTTCTGGAGCTTTCTTAGTTTCTGCTCATGTCATATTTTTATGACTTTTCATGATCCTTGATTTCTTATCTTGGTATCTGCCCATTTGAGTAGTGGGGCTCCTTTTCCAAACATGAGTGGTTTGCTTTAGGAGAAACCATTCTTCACCATTTGGCTCCATTTGTGTTTCTGGGTTTGTCTGCCCAAGGACAGGTGAGCTTTGCTATTATCGTCAATACTGGGACAGGGGATCCTTTTGAATTCTGCATAGTGATGGAAGGTGTGGCCTTGACTAAGAATGTTAGATAGGACTCTGTCCTGGTTCCCTACCAAGTAAGACTGCAGGATACGTTCTATGGTTGCCTGGATTCTCTAGTTAGACTGACTAGATGGTCAGGACTAGATACTACATTCAGTAGTAGATGGGACTGTGAGTAGCTTCTCTGCTCTGGCAGGGCAGTAGGCCAGGACTTAGGGCCTGTACAGCTCATTGTTTGGGAACCTGAGTCAGGCCTGAGTGTACACTGAATTCCCTGATCAGGTGAGGCTATCACTTTTATTCTGCAGATGGGTCAAGCTACCTGCCATTCTCGCTGTTCAAGTCACTGTATATAGGGCTGTTGAATGGGCTTTGCAACTTCCCATGTGTTCTGTTTATGTTGCCTCCGCAGACACATTATAAACTGTATTTAGCAATGAGTAAGGATATGGAGAAAGCTGAGCACCGAAGAATTGATGCTTTTTAACTGTGGTGTTGGAGAAGACTCTTGAGAGTCCCTTGGACTGCAAGGAGATCCAACCAGTCCATTCTGAAGGAGATCAGCCCTGGGATTTCTTTGGAGGGAATGATGCTGAAACTGAAACTCCAGTACTTTGGCCACCTCATGCAAAGAGTTGACTCATTAGAAAAGACTCTGATGCTGGGAGGGATTGGGGGCAGGAGGAGAAGGGGATTACAGAGGATGAGATGGCTGGATGGCATCACTGACTCGATGGATGCGAGTCTGAGTGGACTCCTGGAGTTGGTAATGGACAGGGAGGCCTGGCATGCTGCGATTCATGGGGTCGCAGAGTCAGACAGGACTGAGTGACTGAACTGAACTGAAGAATATGGATAAAGTAAGAGATGTGGATTGGGTATTCTGCCTGGATACAGTAACAGAAGCAGCTCTAAAACAATCAAAGCACTTTGTCTTAGCTGAAACTGACCTGCACTCCAAATTCCTGGATGAACAGGGGTACTGGCTTTGCTCTGCAAAACGACTGAGTACCTGCCTTTTTCTCAGCTTGAGCTCTGCTGGGCCACATTGATTTCAAGTATATTTGCCAGCCCTTCTGTCAAATAGATAAAGACACATAAGGTAACTTTGTTAATTTGATGGAAATTTATTATGTTTTTGCTGTCTCAGGTTTTCCTTGGTAGACCAGTCAATAAAGAATCTGCTTGCAGTGCAGGAGACCATCTGCAGTGCAGAATGTGGGTTTGAACACTGGCTCCAGAAGGTCTCCGGGAGAAGGAAATGGCAACCCACTCCAGTATTATTGCCTGGAAAATAGAACCATAAACAAAATAACCAGAGATCAGAAGCCTTTAGAGGAAGTTTCATTTGGGCTAAAACTTGAATGATTTGTTTGTACCACAATGCAAAGGTGATGAGGCTTTCATATGCAAAAGCACTGTGGTGGTGACAACTGAGGTGTTTTAAGGAAGTGAAAGAGTTATGGATGAATGTTACACAGTACATGGTACAGTAGGAGAGATGTGACTAAGATACTGAACCCAGAATGTGTAAAGCATTTAGTTCCATATTAATAGTTAATATCAAAAAGCAAAATGTATATGGAGGAAAGAACATAAGAAAAGGAAAAGACAAAAAAGAGCAATATATAGAGGCCTCATCCTGAGCTGTAAGTGGATTATTTTGAAAATCAACATTTTCAAAAATATCATCTACTTTATTGTAAGCATTTTAAAAGTGTTACACGTATACCCATTGCACATAAAAATAAATCTATGAAACAATTATCAACAATTTTTGCTAGTCACTTGTTTTTAAATGGATAAATCTTTAAGTAAAAAGCTATGTGTCCAACTAAAGTAAAGTGAATTGTAAAACATGTCTATAATAAACAATAAAAAATGGAAAATTGAAAATGAATTTATCAGTTCAGTCGCTCATATCCATTATTGGTGATGCCATCTACCATCTCATCCCCTTTCATCCCCTTCTTCTCCTGCCTTCAATATTTCCCAGCATCAGGGTCTTTTCAAATGAGTCAGCACTTCGCATCAGGTGGCCAAAATAATGGAGTTTCAGCCTCAGCATCAGTCCTTCCATTGAATACCCAGGACTGATCTCTTTTAGAATGGACTGGTTGGATCTCCTTGCAGTCCAAGGGACTCTCAAGAGTTTTCTCCAACACCACAGTTCAAAAGCATCAATTCTTCGGCTCTCAGTTTTCTTCACAGTCCAATTCTTACATCCATACATGACCACTGCAAAAACCATAGCCTTGACTAGATGGACCTTTCTGGACAAAGTAATGTCTCTGCTTTTTAAGATGCCATCTAGGTTGATCATAACTTTCCTTCCAAGGAGTAAGCATCTTTTAATTTCATGGCTGCAATCATCATCTGCAGTGATTTTGGAGCCCAGAAAAATAAAGTCTGACACTGTTTCCACTGTTTCCCCATCCATTTCACATGAAGTAATGGGCCCAGATGCCATGATTTTAGTTTTCTGAATGTTGAACTTTAAGCCAACTTTTTCACTCTCCTCTCTTACTTTCATCAAGAGGCTCTTTAGTTCTTCTTCAGTTTCTGCCATACGGGTGGTGTCATCTGCATATCTGAGGTGATTGATGTTTCTCCCAGCAATCTTGATTCCAGCTTGTGTTTCTTCCAGTCCAGTGTTTCTCATGATGTACTCTGCATAGAAGTTAAATAAGCAGGGTGACAATATATAGCCTTGACATACTCCTTTTCCTATTTGGAACCAGTCTGTTGTTCCATGTCCAAGTCTAACTGTTGCTTCCTGACCTGTATACACATTTCTCAAGAGGCAGGTCAGGTGGTCTGGAATTCCCATCTCTTTCAAAATTTTCCACAGTTTATTGTGATCCACACAGTCAAAGGCTTTGGCATAGTCAATTAAGCAGAAATAAATATTTTTCTGGAACTCTCTTCCTGTTTTTCGATGATCCAGCAGATGTTGGCAATTTGATCTCTGGTTCCTCTGCCTTTTCTAAAACTAGCTTGAACACCTGGAAGTTCACGGTTCATGTATTGCTGAAGTCTGGCTTGGAGAATTTTGAGCATTACTTTACTAGCATGTGAGATGAGTGCAATTGTGTGGTAGTTTGGGCATTCTTTAGCATTGCCTTTCTTTGGGATTGGGAAAACTGACCTTTTCCAGTCATGTGGCCAATGCTGAGTTCTCCAAGTTTGATGACATATTCATTGCAGCACTTTCACAGCAGCATGTTTAGGATTTGAAACAGCTCAACTGGAATTCCATCACCTCTGATAGCTTTGTTCATAGTGATACTTCCCAAGGCCCACTTGACTTCACATTCCAGGATGTCTGGCTCTAGGTGAGTGATCATACCATCGTGATTATCTGTGTCGTGATCTGTTTTGTATAGTTCTTCTGTGTATTTTTGCCATCTCTTCTTAATATCTGCTGCTTCTGTGAGGTCCATACCATTTCTGTCCTTTATTGAGCCCATCTTTGCATGAAATATTCCCTTGGAATCTCTGATTTTCTTGAAGAGATCTCCAGTCTTTCCCATTCTATTGTTTTCCTCTATTTCTTTGTATTGATCACTGAGGAAGGCTTTCTTATCTCTTCTTGCTCTTCTTTGGAAGTCTGCATTCAAATGGCAACGTATTTCCTTTTCTCCTTTGCTTTTCACTTCTCTTCACAGCTATATGTAAGGCCTTCTCAGAAAGCCATTTTGCCTTTTTCATTTCTTTTTCTTGGCAATGGTGTTGAACCCTGTCTTGTTTACAATGTCACAAACTTCTGTCCATAATTCATCAGACACTCTGTCTATCAGATCTAGGCCCTTAAATCTATTTCTCACTTCTCCTGTATAATCATAAGGGATTTCACTTAGGTCATACCTGAATGGTCTTGTGGTTTTCCCCACTATCCTTAAGTCTGAATTTGGCAATAAGCAGTTCATGATCTGAGCCACAGTCAGCTCCCAGTCTGTATTTGCTGACTGTATAGAGCTCCTCCATCTTTGGCTGCAAAAAAAAAAAAAAAAAAGATTTGTCTGTATCTGGTGTTGACATGGTGATGTCCGTGTGTAGAGTGTTCTCTTGTGTTGTTGGAAGAGTGTATTTGCTATGACCAGAGCATTCTCTTTGCAAAACTTTATTAGGCTTTGCCCTTCTTCATTCTATATTCCAAGGCCTAATTTGCTTGTTACTCCCCTTATTTCTTGACTTTCTACTTTTGCATTCCAGTTCCCTATAATGAGAAGAACATTTTTTGGGGGTGTTCTAAAAGTTTGGAGAAGACAGTGGCACCCCACTCCAGTATTCTTGCCTGGAAAATCCTATAAACAAAGGAGCCTGGTAGGCTGCAGTCCATGGGGTCGCTAAGAGTCGTATACTACGGAGCGACATCCCTCTCACTTCTCACTTTCATGCATTGGTGAAGGAAATGGCAACCCACTCCAGTGATCTTGCCTGGAGAATCCCAGAGATAGGGGAGCCTGGTGGGCTGCTGTCTATGGGGTCGCACAGAGTTGGACATGACTGAAGTGACTTAGCAGTAGCAATTCTAAAAGTTCTCATAGGTCTTCATAGAACCGTTCAACTTTAGCTTCTTCAGTGTTACTGGTCGGGTCATAGACTTGGATTTCTGTGATATTGAATGGTTTGCCTTGGAAACGAACAGAGATCAATCTGTCATTTTGAGATTGCATCCAAGTACTGCGTTTTGGACTCTTTTACTCACTGTGATGGCTACTCCATTTCTTCTAAGGGATTCCTGTGCACAGTAGTAGATATAATGATCATCTGAGTTAAATTCACCCATTCCAGTCCATCTTAGTTCGCTAGTTCCTAGAATATCGACCTTCACTTTTGCAGTCTCCTGTTTGACCACTTCCAATTTGTCTTGATTCATGGACCCAACGTTCCAGGTTCCTATGCAATATTGCTCTTTACAGCATCGGGCTTTGCTTCTGTCACCAGTCACATCCACAACTGGGTGGTGGTTTTGCTTTGTCTCCATCGCTTCATTCTTTCTGGAGTTAATTCTCCACTGATCTCCAGTAGCATATTGGACACCTCCCGACCTAGGGAGTTCCTCTTTCAGTGTCCTGTATTTTTGCCTTTTCATACTGTTCATGGGGTTCTCAAAGCAAGAATACTGAAGTGGTTTTCCATTCTCCAGTGGACCACATTATGAATGTATACATAAGTCCAAATATTTATTGATATCTACTTGGAATGTGTGCTGTGTGCTTAGTCAGTGATGTCCGACTCTTTGCAACCCCATGGACTCTAACCTGCCAGGCTCCTCTGTCCATGAAGATTCTCCAGGCAAGAATACTGGAGTGGGTTGCCATGCCCTCCTTCAGGGCATCTTCCAAACTCATGGGATCGAACCCAGGTCTCTCACATTACAGGCAGATTCTTTACTATCTGAGCCACCAGGAAACCCTACTTTTCATAAAAGGAGATAAAACACCTAGTTCTACTTTCAAAAAATCCACTAAGACTTAAAACTTAAATAGGTGAAAAGTATCTTAGCAAACACACGACTAATGAATAATTTGAAAGGGAGGACATGAGTAAGATCTGGTAATTATGTATTTAAAGCTTTGAAGTGGATCACATTTGGATTCAATTTTGAAGAAAATGTATATTAATGAATAAGCAGGGAGAATGGGGAAAATGGTAATTTCAAATGCACAAGATCCAATTCATAAAAATAAGAATTAGCAAGATATGTAAAGTTTACACATAGATTGATTTTGTTTTTAATGGAAAAACTAAGTTCAGGAGTATAAAAACCAAAACCTTAATAGAAAGCTACCTTGCAAAAATATTATAATGAAGTAGATTTTACACTATGAATTACAAAGGGAAAATAATTCAGCATTATTAAAATTCTTGAAAAGTGGCTTAAAAGGTTTTCTAAAGCATAATGTTATCATTTATGTATGAATAAAAACTATGAATTATCTTTATGTATAATATAAATTTATCTCCCTTAAAAATATTGCCTTCAAAATAATTTTTCTGTTCTTGAGATAAACACCTTTCTTTTTCATGGAATTGCTTATTTAACATTCTAAGTTTTTATTTTCAAAATTATTAAGCATAATAATTTTTCTAAAATATGTACTCAGGTTTCATTATAAGACTTTTAATATGACAAAATATTGCTTTTCTTTTAAATTTATTAAAAGCTAGTTATTCACTGATGTAATGGGTATTGGTTTGCTACTAATTTTAAATCTCATGTAACTAAGATCATGGCATCTAGTCCCATCACTTCATGTCAAATATATAGGGAAACAATGGAAACAGTGAGAGACTTTATTTTTGGGGGCTCCAAAATCACTGCAGATGGTCACTTCAGCTATGAAATTAAAAGACACTTGCTCCTTGGAAGAAAAGCTATAAACAACCTAGACAGCATATTAAAAAGAGACATTACTTTACCAACAAAAGTCCATCTAGTCAAGGCTATAGTTTTTCCAGTGGTCATGTATGGATGTGAAAGCTGGACTGTAAAGAAAGCTGAGCGCTTTTGAACTGTGGTGTTGGAGAAGACTCTTGAGAGTAGCTTGCATTGCAAGGAGATCCAACCTGTTAATCAATCCGAAAGGAATATTCATTGGAAGGACTGATGATGAAGCTGAAACTCCAATACTTGAGCCATCTGGTGTGACGATCCAACTCACTGGAAAAGACCCTAATACTGGGAAAGACTGAAGATGGAAGGAGAAGGGGATGATAGAGAATGAAATGGTTGGGTGGCATCCCTGATGCTGGACATGAGCTTGAGTAGGTTCCAAGGGTTGGTGATGGACAGGGAAGCCTGATGTGCTGAAGTCCACAGGGTCACAAAAAGTTGGACATGACTAAGCAACTGAATTGAACTAAAAGTTAAGATATTTTCTTCTAGGATTTCCATGGGATATTTCGTAAGTCATCTATCACATGTAGTCACTCATAGTTTTTGTTTAAAATATTGCTAGAGTATTATACTCCTATACTTCTTAACATAAATCACAAGATGCTAAGTCTTACCCTTTTCTTAAGGCTTAGAAATTAAGTAACGCTTTAGGTTTTTGAATAAAAAATCAGAATTACTTTATTTCAGTTCAGTCGCTCAGTTGTGTCTGACTCTTTGAGACCCCATGAATCAGAGCACACCAGGCCTCCCTGTCCATCACTAACTCCCGGAGTTCACTCAGACTCGCGTCCATCAAGTCAGTGATACCATCCAGCCATCTCATCCTCTGTCATCTCCTTCTCCTCCTGCCCCCAATCCCTACCAGCATCAGTCTTTTCCAATGAGTCAAGTGTTCGCATGAAGTAGCCAAAGTACTGGAGTTTCAGCTTTAGCATCATTCCCTCCAAAGAAATCCCAGGGCTGATCTCCTTCAGAATGGACTGGGTGGATCTCCTTGCAGTCCCAGGGACTCTCAAGAGTCTTCTCCAACACCACAGTTCAAAAGCATCAGTTCTTCAGCACTCAACCTTCTTCACAGTCCAACTCTCACATCCATACATGACCACTGCAAAAACCATAGCCTTGACTAGACAGACCTTTGTTGGCAAAATAATGTCTCTGCTTTTAATGTGCTATCTAGGTTGGCCATACTTTCCTTCCAAGGAGTAAGCATCTTTTAATTTCATGGCTGCAGTCACCATCTGCAGTGATTTTGGAGCCCCCAAAATAAAGTCTGACACTGACTCCACTGTTTCCTCATCTAGTTCCCATGAAGTGATGGGACCGGATGCCATGATCTTCATTTTCTGAATGCTGAGCTTCAAGCCAACGTTTTCACTCTCCTCTTTCACTTTCATCAAGAGGCTTTTTAGCTCCTCTTCACTTTCTGCTATAAGGGTGGTGTCATCTGCATATCTGAGGTTATTGATATTTCTCCCAGCAATCTTGATTCCAGCTTGTGCTTCCTCCAGCCCAGTGTTTCACATGATGTACTCTGCAGAGAAGTTAGATAAGCACGGTGACAGTATACAACCTTGACGTACTCCTTTTCCTATTTGGAACCAGTCTGTTGTTCCATGTCCAGTTCTAACTGTTGCTTCCTGACCTGCATGTAGGTTTCTCAAGAGGCAAGTCAGGTGTTCCGGTATTCCCGTCTTCCCTGGTGGCTCAGAGGGTTAAAGCGTCTGCCTCCAATGCGGGAGACCCGGGTTCGATCCCTGGGTCAGAAGATCCCCTGGAGAAGGAAATGGCAATCCACTCCAGTATTCTTGCCTGGAGAATCCCATGGACAGAGAAGCCTAGTAGGTTACAGTCCACAGGGTCGCAAAGAATGGGACACGACTGAGCAACTTCACCTCACTTCACCTCACCTTATTGTGATCCACACAGTCAAAAGCTTTACACCTATACAAGCAGTTTGTGGATTTTTTCTTTTTAATTCTTCCAATCAATATGGTACTATACATGGTTTCCTCTTATAATAGTTCAAGCAGTAATGTAGGGGAATAAAAGTGAGTGTTGAGATCTGTGATATAGGAAAGGGGCAAAGGAGATGTAGGAGTGTGTGTAGGTTGATACTGAAATGGAACTGAAGAAGTTGCAAAAAAAGGAAAAGATGGTAGAAGGTTGACAGCCATGTTCCCAAAATAGGTGGCTCATGATGCTGGGAGCGGGGCTTGAGTTGACCAGAATTTGGAGTCAGTATGTGAGGCAATTTTTTTCCCTCTTAATTTTTCTAAACATTTTTAAGCCCATCCCTCAAATTTTTGGATATCGCTTGTCTCTCCCGCATCCTCAGAAAAAATATCAACTGAAGTTGATGGTTAATTGAAACTCTGTGAATTTTAACTTAGGTAAAGCCTGTCTTTCATTAAATAACTTTTGTTTAGTACATTTTTTAAGAGATGGCAGCTTGTGAAAATGACTATGGGTTTAAAGGTGACAATTTTATACTGACCTTTGCAAAGTGTTCACACAGTTTTGCTTGGGAATTGGTCCTTTGGTGTATCCAAATGTTGCAATAGTATTTGTTGCTTATTCTTAACAACTTTGTTTTTTAAACTGTGTTTGGTAGCAGATCTTAGAAATTACTAGATTTCTACAGACACTAATATACCCAAGTACTGGGTAGAAATATATTGAGAAAATTCAAGGAGAAATATATCTTATATGATTTGAGTTTTGCCTGAGTAAAACTTAGAAAACCAATAAACTTTATTTCCCTTTCCTTTTCATTTATTATTGTCATAGAAGTGATATGAGAGCTAACGAGCTTCAGTGATCAGAGGATATTAACAAAAGTCATAATGTGCTCACTTGGATTTTTTTCTTTAGACATGACACAATGCTAATTTCCATAGACCTGTAACTTTGTAAACTATACAGTATATTACCTATGTGACATGTTAATTATATGAATAATATACATTTTATTTAATCTTTTCCTGAACCAGTGTCCAAGACAATTTACAGGATATTACTTGATCAGAAATATCAATGGAAGTATGTTGTTGGACTTCTTAAAAAATCTGCCATTTCATATGAAAATTCAATGTCAATTTAAAGTCTTTTGATTAAAATATATATATATATATATATATATATTTATTTATTTATTTTTGGCTGTGTTGTGCCCTTGGCAGTGAAAGAATGTGGTCCTAACCACTGGACCTCAAAGGAATCCCAGTCTTCTGATTCTTAAATTATATGTGATATACACTGTTGTACAAATTTCTGTTATTAATACTCTGATAATCATTATAATTTTACATTAAAAAACAGTATGAGTAAATATTTCTCAAGGTATCAAGTCTTGGCTTCTAAAACCATGCAGTATGGATTCTGCTGTTTCATTTGAACTTGCCTTTCTCACGTTTTTGCTACTTTTTCTTTTCATCTGTTATTTCTCACATAGGTAATTTTTTTCTAGTCAGAACTGAGTTGAGTAACTTTCCCCGAGGATACTGTCAAACCATTCAATTATTATTATTTTGGAACTCCAGAGTAAGTATGTTTCAGTCAGTAATTAAACATTTTTTTTTAGTGATAGTGATTTCATCCATTTGAAACAGCAGAGCTCTGAGGCTCAGAATAATTGTAACCAAGTATAATAAGCCTGTGAATTTTATTCAGGAAATACTTACTGCAATAAAACACATTTTTCAACCCCAATAAAGTTGTTCATGTGATTTTTTTTTTTTTTTTGCCCACAGATTACAAGATTGCAAGATTGGCCATTAGAGTTAGGCACACTGACCACTTAAGTGTCATCTTATTTCAAGGCTATTGAAGAAGCTCTATTAAGTATGTGAAACTTTAAAGGTAGTGTCATTACATGGAGACATACAATTCTATAATTATTAACTTCTGAGGGAATCACAGTGTTGTAGATCAGGATAGCACTGGTCTGTCACAGTGATGATGATAATCAGGAATAAATTTTACTCTATGTACTGTGTTTGAGGAATTAAGAAATTGATATCTTTTTAGAAGATTTTTATGAGTTGCTTAGTCTCTAAGTCATGTCCAACACTTTGCAACACCATGAAGAACTCCAGGCTTCCCTGTCCTTCACTGTCTCCCTGAGTTTGCTCAGACTCACGTCCATTGAGTCAGTGGTACCATCCAACTGTATCATCCTCTGTCATCCACTTCTCCTCTTGCCCTCAGTCTTTCCTGGCATCAAGATCTTTTTCAGTGAGTCAGCTCTTTGCATCAAGTGGCCAAGATATTGTAGCTTCAGCTTCAGCATCAGTTGTTCCAATGACTATTCAGGGTTTATTTCCTTACTGGTTTGATCTCCTTGGCTGTCTGAGGGACTCCCAGGAGTCTTCTTCAGGACCACAGTTCAAAAGCATCAAATTTAAGGGTAAATGTTTTCAAAGCTTTGTTAATACATTTCAGTTTTCCAGAAAATTCACTTAAGAGAACTCCTCTGATATCAAGAAAATGGTGCTGCTGTGTATGGACTTTGTTTTTTTTATTCTTTTTATCTTCTTATTTAATATTTCAAGAGATTACTTCCCACATAAGAGTCTGTTACATTTTATATGTAATAATAGTAGTTTAACAATTGTCTAAAGACTAGCACATTTGTTGATGAAGGAATTTTCAGAGCCAATAATTAGAATTTATAATTGACCTTTCTCTATGAATCAGGTGTATAGTTTTGAATCCTGATGGTAATAGTGAGTCTCCATTTTTAGTGCAGCTGAACATCCTGAGGTGAGAAGTGTTTATTTCTGTTGTAGATTTTCTCTGTGGCTTTGCTTACCTGCTCAGCCTCTTTTAGGCTTCCCTGGTAGCTCAGTTGGTAAAGAATCTGCCTGCAGTGCAGAAGACCTGGGTTCAACACCCTGGGTCCGGGAAGATCCCCTGGAGAAGGAAATGGCAAACCACTCCAGTATTCTTGCCTAGAAAAATCCCATGGACAGAGGATCCTGATGGGCTACAGACCAGGGGATCACAAGAAGCAGACATAAGTTGGTGACTAAACCTCTACCACCATAAATATATTAGGTGTCTAATAGCATCTGTTTGATATCTTCTGTGGAATAATTTCCTGATATATTCTGGGAATATGTAAATGGAAAAACTGTATGACTTCAAACCTTGCCCACTAGCTACTTGCTAGAATAATGTACAAAGAATATATGAAAAGATTACAATGTCAAAACAGAGTTTGTACAGAATAGAATTTTGGAGAAGACATGACCAGGTCTGCCCATGTAGTCAGGGAAGACTTCCTCAAATAGCTGCTTTAAACTGCTTTAAACATGTTTAAGAATTTATACGAAAGATAATGAAAGAAAGGCATTTTAGATTGTGGCCCTCCCCGTGCAAAAACTTAGAGACATTCACCATTAGCTATGGGCCAGGAAGATACTGCTGGCTTGGGGATAGTGGTGGAAGCTGACCACTACTCCCGAGTCTAGATCGAGATGGGCTTTGGTTCCCATGCTACAGAGCTATAGTATGGTGAATTAAAATAGGATGAAGTGACACAGAAGAGGGTTAGGAAACTAACACCCTGGGCTAGGTGAGAGTTGATGAATAATGTGATAAAGAACACAGAGAGATGGTACTAGATATGAAAGAATTTTAAAGAGACATTTCAGTCAGGTTTAATGAATGTCTGGATGCAGGGGAGAGTAAAGGGGAGGGACAGTGAAGGTTGATTCTTAGGTCTCTCTTGGCTGAATATATAAAAGGAACTCTGGGGGCAGGAACAGTTATTTTGGAGGCAAAAATGAATTAAATGTTATGTTTAATCTGAGATAATTTTGAGAGATGCAAGATAAGATATTCAGAAGGTATATGGATTGTCAGCTTCAGCTCTGGTGTTATCCTCTTGGAAGCCATAAGTTGGAAATGGACTATGGACTGGCTACTAGCTGGGTTTCAGCAGATGAGGTGTTGGGACTTCCCTGGGGGCCCAGTGGTTAAGACTCTGCTTCCACTGCAGGGGATGTGGGTTCGATCCTAGGTCGAGGAGGTAAGATCCCACATGATGCATGATGCAGTCGCCCCCCAAAAAAAAAGAGGAAAATAAAACTAAATCAGAAGATAATGTGTCTATGGTCAGTGCAAGGGGAAAGGGAAGATATTTTAGGTTGACTAGTAACATGATCTTAGAATAATGAGACTGGCATTACTTAACTCAGTGTGTGCTGAAGTAATGAATAATAAGGATGGGTCATGAATCTGCAGGGTGAGGCCAAGTTGTGGAGAAAAGTAACAGTAATTAAGAGTTTATGCCCTTTTTAATTGAAGAGACTTAGAAAAGGGGAATGAAATCACATGGTGAAAGTGCTGTTTAAGCATAAGTAATCAAGTTGAGGTTGAATGGGGAGAATTTATTAGTCAAACCCATGTAAGTTTTGGTTCCTGCGTTTAAAAGAGCTAGCAGAGGATCATTTTAGATGTGATAGAGGAGACTAAGAACAGGAATGAAATGGCTAATTACATTAGAAACAGCAGATTGATAATTATATTACTGATTTGCTTATTCTTAACAAATATCTTTTAGTTATCATGCTTCTTATCTTGTTCCAATTAGCCATTTTTTCTCAGAGAACACTCCTCTGTGATGCTTGCTTCAGTCATCTCTCCATTTGGTCTTTATCTTCTATCCTGCTTGACTCTCATATTTTCCTCTTTGTTTTTACTGTCCTGCTGAGTAGACAGACAGCTCTGGAGCCAAGTTGTGTTGCTTCAAGTATGAGGGAAAAAACATGTCCTGCAGTCATGATCTTGTTTTCTTGGCAGGCACAGAGAAACAGGCTTTAAATTCTAGTGAAAAACACTGCCTTAGACTCAAGGCAGCAGTTCTGATGTTCCTGTGGGTTTACGGGGGAAAAAAGAAATGCGGGAAGAAACAAACAAAAAGAAACCTAACTAAAAGCAGAGGGACTCCAGATTGCACTTAACTCTTCCTCACTACACTAAGATCCAGTACACTTTGACTATCAATGCATTTTGGCTATTGAAATCTTTCATTTATTTATTTTTCTGTGTAGAAAATGTAGGGAAAGTGTTACGGGCTTTTGATGAGACTATGACTGCCATGTATATACACAAGCAGATTTCAATAAGGGTCTGGGAAAAGTTGAATCTTGGCCATCTCCTTTAGGTTTTAGCACCTTGAACTGACACAGTGCCATCTGTTTTTACAAGTTTTTTATAGATTTTTCCTTAATATCTGACAAACTGTTTAGTCCTCCATGAGAGTTCTAGGCAGGCCCCATGTCTTTTTAGTAATTGTCCTTGGCTTATATTTAGCAGAATTATGTACCAGTAAAATCTAGTATTGAGGTCCTAACCTCCAATACCTTAGAATGTACCTTATTTGGAAATAAGGTCTTTAAATAGGTAAAAATGAGGCTGTTAGGTTGGGGCCTAATCAATCTGATTGGTGCCCTTTTAAGAAGAAAAGTGAAACAGAGGTTGTGAACACAGAAGAAAGGCATAGCAAGAAGACTGCCATCTGCAAATTAAGGAGAGAAGCCTTAGGAGAAACCAAACCTGCCAACACTTTAACCTTGGACTTCTAGCCTCTAGAACTGTGAGAAATAAACGTGTTGTTTAATCCACCGAGTATTTTGTTATGGCACTCCTAGAAAATGAATACACCATACTTTCCAATTAGTAAGTTTGTATTATTCCTGAGAGGATTTTTGGTAGCTGTAATTCTCTCTGCTATACTGAAAATGTGAGACCTCCTGATGATTTGATGAGCCTTTCTCTTATTTTAACTTGCTTTTACACTTGTAATATTATTCCAGAGCTAAGTAGTTTCTGTTCTCATTTTGTTAGTGTGATATGTTTCACTTAATTGCATTTTTCATTCTTCTAGACATTTTGAATACATTTGCTAAAGCTGAAATCAGAATCTCGATAAATGAATAAATAATGATTTACTGACATCTGCAGTGCCTTAAACTTTTATTGATCTTCAAAAATGAGATTTTCTAATAGAGAATAATACATCAGAGGTTTCTATAGATTTTATTAAATGTGGTGCATTTTCAAAAACCTAAATCAGAGAGCATGTTCTCAACACAAAGACAGTACGGTTGACCCTTGAACAATGGAGAATAGGGGCACTAACCTTCTGTGAAGTATCAAATCTGAGTTCACCTTTACAGTGGGTCCTCTATATCCACAGTTCTGCAACTTCAGATTCAACAACTGCAGATTGTATTTTCTAGTATATATTTAGAAAAAAAATCCATATGTAAGTGGGACCTGTGCATTTCAAGCCAAAGTTGTTCAAGAGTCAACTGTACAGTGATGTAGTCAAAGAGTATATGATCTAGAGTTAACAGGCTGTGGTTAAAATCTTATCTCAACCTCTTGGAAGATAGGTAACACTGAGCAATAAAATTACGTTAAAGTCTCATTTTGTCATCTGTAGAATAAAGTTGATAAATAGTGATGCCTAACACATAGGACTGTGATCAGCACAGATAAGTGAATTAATAAAACAGCACCCAGTTCATGGCTAATACTCCCTACATCTGAGCTATTATTTTCCTGAGTCTTATTGCTTGCTGGTGAAAAATCACCTTGTATTAATTTTGTTCTTATTAGAACCTTATTATGATATTAATTTTAGGCAGAGTTTCTTATCCTTGGTTCTGTTGACATTTGAACCTGGATAATTCTTTACTGTGAGGACTATCCTATGCATGCAGATTGTTTGGTAGCATTCAGGGACTCTATTAGATTCCATTAGTCAATGGTCCCTAGTTCTGACAACTAAAAACATTTCCTTGACACTGTCAGATGTTCTTGGGACAAAATTGTCTCCTGTTGAGAATCACTGGGAAATATTTGACTAACAAAAACTTTTGGAAAATATTAATCCTATTGCCTGTTGTTTAAGTAAGCTAATATGATGCTTGGTTTATTCTAAAGTGTTAGGATTTTGTAAGATAATTTTTCTTTTAAAATACAATTAAACTAGGCTAGCCGAAATATAACACAATTTCTTTTATTGTGGCGTAAGGTTAAAGTATCTTGGTATGTCCTTTTTCTAAAATAAAAAATGTATAGTAATGGAAAAGTATAATGGACTTAAAAATTGATCACATACATTGTCGTGAAGACCTATTCGGATAAAACAAATTATATCTACATATTATCAGAGTAAGCTCAAATATTATCAATAATGAAAGTAACTACAGTCTGATGTTTCTCATGTCCTGTAGAACACTTTGACTAAAGTAGCATTGAATGTAGGAGAGGGAAATTTATATATTTATCAAAGTGTGTGACCATGTTTCATGGTCAAAAGTGCATAAAGATGTGAAGTATGTGGGAAATTTTAAAAAGTAGAGATGTATTATTGTGTTAGAGACATAAAATACATGGTGGTTATATGGATATGAATAATTACTACCCTACCACATTACAGTATTAATGTGATGTTCTGGTGCTTTAAACAGTAGAACCCATAAAACAATGGAAAGCTTTTATTTTTTTAAGTTAGTTCAGTGGATTTGTGTAAATCTGTATAATATAAATGTATCAAATCTTGTCTGACATTTATTTGGGATCAATCAAATGATTAACACCTGTCAGTTACCATCCCTTACTCCTTTGCTCCTTGCAAGATGGGATGTATCATTACTGATATACTTTTCCATAAATAGTATATTCCAAACATTATATATTATAAATACAAATATCCTATAGTTTTATCATTATCAGAATTTTATACTTCTTTGTTTTCATTTTCTTGGGTACCTTTTCTTTTGGATCAACTTCAGGAAGTCTTTCCAAAATAAGACTATAGCTCAGTCTAACATATTTTCTTTCCTCGGTTATTTTAAACGTTTATTTCTTTTTTTTTTCCTCAATATGTTATTCTGATTGTGCCACCAAAAAATTAGATGCATAGCTTTTCAATCTTAATTTCTTTTCTCTTTTCTTCCTTTTGTCTTACAAAGTCAATGTTGAAATCAATAATAGAAAAATTAAAGATTTTAAATGTAACAATAACAGTTTGTATGATTTTGCCATACATAGCTTTAAAAAATTTTCATAGTAGTGCAGTGATGCAGATACAATTATTTGTGGTGACAAAACCTGAGCCTGTGGGTGGAACAAGGCTTAGCAGGTGTAAGTAGTAAGAGGCAGAAGTCAATTCCTCTGACTCCATAGCCAGTGCTCTTTGTTCCATCACAGGGTCTGCTGGATAAACTTCTCTCACACACTTGTTGCTGAGAAAATAAACTTGAATTCCTTATTGTAATATATAATTTTTCTTGGTAAAGTGTTTGAAAGACCAATACAGAAAGCCACAAAGTTTTGGAGAATGATGAATTTTGGAGAATGATGATGCTCCCCATCTCCCTTTAATTTCACTTTACAAAGCCTTTAGGATCTCTCCTTTGCTGAAGGACACAGCAGCCAGTTTAGAAGGGAAATAATATTGAAATATAAAATATGCATTTTAACAGTTAAATATCAGATATGGTGGCATGCTCAAAGAGGGAATATGTGAATAGATTGCTGCTTTCTTTTCAAGGTTTAAGAGCATTAGGAGATATACATGTAAAAAAATAAATATGCTATATATATACACATTTCTGATATGTATATATGATATAATGTGTTCAGTTCAGTTGCTCAGTCATGTCCGACTCTTTGTGACCCCATTGACCACAGCACGCCAGGCCTCCCTGTCCATCACCAACTCCCAGAGTTTACCCAAACTCCATCGAGTCAGTGATGCCATCCAACCATCTCATCCTCTGTTGTCCCCTTCTCCTCCTGCCCTCAATCTTTCCCAGCATCAGGGTCTTTTCAAATGAGTCAGCTCTTCGTATGAGGTGGCCAAAGTATTGCAGTTTCAGCTTCAACATCAGTCCTTCCAATGAACACTCAGGACTGATCTCCTTTAGGATGGACTGGTTGGATCTCCTTGCAGTCCAAGGGACTCTCAAGAGTCTTATATATAGAGAGATATATAATTTATATTCCACATATACTAGAGAGAAAAGTGAGTTGTTTTACTTCATGGGATCTGCTATAGTGAACTATATTAATGCTTAATATTTTTGTCATTTCATTTTCCTACATACTTATCATCTTCAAAATCAATTAACCATCATTTCAGAAATACTGTGCCCTTATATTGTACTATACTGGAAAATCTCTGAATATGTCTTAAAGTTTAAAAGAAATCATATGTCATTTGTTTCAGTAATCAAAGCTGAGTGTTTTCTGTCCATTTGGTAGCATAGATGCAATATTTGACCCCCACTGTGAGGACAGAGGACATTATAACCTGCAGAACAGAATGTCTGTTGGAAACTTTGGGAGCATTGTGTCAGACTGAGGGGTGGTGCTCAGATAAGAGCCAGCTAGGTCTAACTGTTAGTAACAATATCTGTCCTATCGTCTCAGGAATCTGACATTATCTGAGTAGAAATCAGAAGATATTACCAAGGAGACATCAAATGTGCAGAATGTTCTATTCTGTGTAGTGCAACTTGTTAAATTTCACTCCTGGTTGTATCTCAATTACTGAAAAAAGCAGGTGGGGAAAAAAAAATCTCATTCTTTCTTGAAGTTGAAGCTCTTAACAATTAATTATTCGTTGGGGTTTGAATATAGTTAAAAGAATCTAATTTGGTTTCTTTAAATATAGAGTACATATTCATTAGGAGAAGTATTTTTAGATGAATGGATATCAGTAAAATGTACTGATACAGAATACTCTTCTTTTTAGATAAACATAGTCTAAATTCCACTCCACCAAATGAACTTTATGATCTACATGTAAACCATGTGATTCTATTTAGCAAAACATTTGATTCAGTATACTGTCCCATCCAAATGCTAAACTTCGTAAGTCTATTTAGAAATGATTTTCATTTACAAAACATTATGTTTCTCATTGTTCATACTTTTAGCCAAATCAAAGGATGCAAGAGAAAATAGTTTTTTTTTTTTTTTTTTTAAACTTGTTTTCTTGGTTATATTCCTCTACCATCCCACCTCCCCAAACTAGCCTGACTGCTTGAAAATCTTCAACAACAACCACTGCTTTTTGAGTAAAGTCCAATTCCTAAGCCTCTAGACTTTACCTCCATGAGGGCAGTTACTTTGTGTGTCTTATTTGGGGCTAATATTGTCAGTGCTTGCTGTCATGCTTGTCTTTCCATAGGTACTCAGGAAATACTTGTCATAGCAAGAATTAATGTCATAGAAAGTGAAGTGAGTTTAAGTCGCTCAGTTGCAATCAGTACTGCCCTAAATAACTTGTTCTCTGTCCTCCAAGTGACCAAACTTTAATGCCCCATCCCCAAATCTGAGGAGAGTTTCTAGGGACTAGCGATAAGGCATTGAATGACACCAACGTTGTGTTGGAACATCACTCCTCCCTGTAATTCCTGTATCCTAAACAAATTCCTGAAATCTATCCTACTGTATGATGTGAAAGTGAAGTGAAAGTTGCTCAGTCGTGTCCAACTCTTTGCGAGCCCATGGACTATTCAGTTCATGTAATTCTCCAGGCCAGAGTACTGGAGTGGGTAGCCGTTCCCTTCTCCAGGGGATCTCCCCAACCCAGGGATTGAATTGCAGGCAGATTCTTTACCAGCTGAGCCATGAGGGAGGCCCAAGGGAAGTCATAGCAAGGCACTGCATTATTTGTCCTCAGTCTACTTTCTCAAGGTTATCTTCCATCACGTATCTCCACATATTCTATGTTTTAACTCAGTGAGTTTATTTTCCCTGTTCCCTGAATATACACCGCTTTTTCCATGTATTTGAAGTGCTTCTTCTCCTTAATGTGGCATGTTATCATATCTGCTGCTTGTTCTAAGAGCCACCAGCTCAAGTGTAGTCTGTTCCTATGGTTTCTCTAATCTTATCTAGATTATTTTTGTGTTCTTAAAACTTTAGTATATTGCTTGCATTTCTTTTATTATTTTTCTTTTCCTTTTCAAATCACAGTTATTGGATATATCTTTTCTTTCCTCCTTGAGGTACTTGAGTGTAAGAGATAAGAGTGTATCTTAACTCTTCTTTCTTCAGTGGTACCCAGCATAGACCCTTCGATGGGCTGATGCTCAGTGAATGGTTGTTAATTGAAAGGACACATGGCTTCCTTCTCCATACTTCACTAAAGAACTGATTTATTTTTTAGTTGTTGCTTTTTTCCCTAGATATCTTAAAAACTTCCGACATCTCATGTGATTAATTAGGAATTCAATAGAACTTGGCTCTTAAAAATAGCTGAATAACTTTTGACTTGAGATGCATGACAGGGTTGAACATTGAACTGGGAGGAAGAACCTTCACTTCTGTGATTGGCTTCTCTATAAACTGATTGTATAAATTGGCATCAGAATCAATGATTACTAATATCACATGCAAAAACACCTAAAGTTATATATTTAATAATACTATGTAATAATAGGTGGTCAATAAATGTTCATTTTTCTTACTCTATTATTCTTTTCTTTCACTTTACTATTTTCTTCTGTCATCATATTTAAAAATAGTAATTTTCTTAAAGTTTAACCCTTTTAAACATCTAACTCTTTGCAAACTTCTATTACCTGGGTTTTATATCAATTCATCTTTTTTTCTTTTAATGCCTTCGATTTCCCATATGCAAAAAATGGAAAAAAAATCTATTTGCTATGTATTGATTATATAATGCAGACTAATGAGACTACAGCACTCCTAGGATGAAATATTTGAATACAGCTATTTTAAAAAACATTATTTGTGGGCAATATCTAGATATATTACTAGCATCTACCCATTAATCTCCTTCAGAATGAGTTTGTTTAAACAGAGAGGTCAGATATAGACTCACATATGTATGGTCATTTGATTTTCACAAAAGGTAAAAAGGCAATTTACCCAAGTAAAATCTTAGTTTTACCTGAATGTCTGTATGCAGATGTTTATATGTGGTGTGTGTGTCTGTGTGTGTTTGTGTGTGCTCATTTATGTCTGACTCTTTGCAACCCCGTGTACTGTAAGCCTGACAAAGTCCTCTGTCCATGGGATTCTCCAGGCAACCCACTCCACTAATCTTGCCATTTCCTCCTTCAGTGGCTCTTCCCAACCCAGGGGGATCGAACCCCTGTCTCTTGCATCTTCTGCACTGGCAGGCAGATTCTTTACCACTGAGCCCATGGAATTTGGTCCCATCCCTTTACAGCAAGTAAATGGGGAAACAATGGAAACAGTGATAGACTTTATTTTGGTGAGGGGCTCCAAAATCACTGCAGATTGTGATTGCAGCCATGAAATTAAAAGACACTTAATTCTTAGAAGGAAAGCTATGACCAACCTAGACATCATATTGAAAAGCAGAGACATTACTTTGCCAACAAAGGCCCATCTAGTCAAGGCTATGGTTTTTCCAGTGGTCATCTATGGATGTGAGAGTTGGACTATAAAGAAAGCTGAGCACTGAAGAATTGATGCTTTTGAAGTGTGGTGTTGGCGAAGACTCTTGAGAGTCCCTTGGACTGCAAAGAGATCCAGCCAGTCCATCCTAAAGGAAATTGGTCCTGAACACTTATTGGAAGGACTGATGCTGGAACTGAAGTTCCAATACTTTGGTCACCTAATATGAAGAATTGACTCATTGGCAAAGACCCTGATGCTGGGAAATAGAAGGTAGGAGGAGAAGGGGATGACAGAGAATGAGATGGTTGGGTGACATCACTGACTGGATGGATATGAGTTTGAGCAAGCTCTGGAGATTGGTGATGGACAGGGGAGCCTGGTGTGCTGCAGCCCATGGGCTTGCAAAGAGTCGGACACAACTGAGTGACTGAACTGAACTGAGCTGACTGGGAAGCCCATATGCAGATAGAGCAACTCTGTTCCCAATCACTTGCCAAACACCCAAGTGTGTCCTTCAACTAGTGACTGGATAAATTAACTGTAGTACATCCATACAGTACTATAATTCTCAGCCACTGGCCAGGAAGATCCCTTGGTTAAGGAAATGTCAGTCCACTTTAGAATTCTTGCCTAGGACTTAGCATGGACAGAGGAGCCTGGCTGGCTACAGTCCATGGAGTCGCTAGAGTCAGACATGAGTTAGTCACTAAACCACCAACACTGATAATGAAACAAAAAGCTTTCCCATTATGCTGACTGGGAAAACCAGATTCAGAAGACTCTAAGCTCTATGATTATTTTTATATGATATTCTGGGAAAAAATATAGAGATAGGAAACAGGTCTTTCATTGCCCATGGAAGGGAGTAGAGAGCGAAATTTTCTACACAGGGGCACAAAAGAGTCTTGTGGGGTGATGAAACTGTTTTATGTCTTGTGATGGTAGTTACACAACTGCGTTTGTTTCCAGAACAGATAGAACTATATACCAAAAAGGGTGAATTTGGGGCTGATGAAACTACTGTTTTATATTGCTGTTTTGGTGGTGATTACATGGCTGTAACTCATAGAATTATACATAAAAAATGGTAGGTTTTGCTGAATGTAAATTATGCTTCAGTTAAATAAAGAATTCTTTCTTAATCATTGGGAGAAAATTCAATTTGGATACCTTGGGATCCAAATTACTTTGGTCAATGCTAAGTGATTTCTGGTTTAAATAAATCATTAGAGGGAAGGGACCAGTGTTGACTTAACTGATGCCATTTCTGGGCCTTGTTTTGGATATTTCTACCTCTGCTAAGATATCCAAGAGGTTAAGAGTTATTGAGAGTGTTGAGTGTTTTTATTTGATGCAAAGAGTGAGTAGGCAAAGAATACTGACTGGAAGAGCTTGCAGGAGGTATGCTGGCCTTCGCCAATCAAAAGGAATCTTTCTCACTATGCTGGTTCCTTAGTGAATGGACAGGGTCAAGTCTTGCATGGCTTCCTTTTATACTTGTGAATTCAAGAAGAGAAATGTTCTATCCTCAGAGACAAGTACGTGTGAATAAACATGAAGTAGAAAAAGAAAGCATATTTTTTAAGAGAAAAGATCTCTTATATCATCATATTGCCTCATAGGATGACTCACTCAGTGATGCTACTTAATTCAAATTGATTTTGTTTGAAAACAAGATAATTTAGCTATTGTGAAAAATTTAAAGTAATTTTTAAAATAAAGGGAAATTGAGGCATAGCAGAAAGGCTGAATAGTTACCTGTGGTCACATTGCTAAATAGTTGCCAGGTCAGCCCTTTAATATAAGATGATTCAAGAGTAAAACTCAGCCTTATGAGTTTGCCCACATCAGGTTTACATTCTTCTACGCTGGACTGGAAGAAACACAAGCTGGGATCAAGATTTTTGGGAGAAATATCAATAACCTCAGATATGCAGATGATACCATGCTTATGGCAGAAAGTGAAGAGGAGCTAAAGGGCCTCTTGATGAAGGTGAAAGAGGAGAGTGAAAAAGTTTGCTTAAAGCTCAACATTCAGAAAATGAAGATCATAGCATCCGGTCCCATCACTCCATGGGAAATAGATCAGGAAACAGTGGAAACAGTGACAGACTTTATTTTGGGGGCTCCAAAATCACTGCAGATGGTGACTGCAACCATGAAATTAAAAGACACTTGCTCCTTGGAAGCAAAGTTATGACCAACATAGATAGTATATTCAAAAGCAGAGACATTACTTTGCCAACAAAGGTCTGTCTAGTCAAGGCTATGGTTTTTCCTGTGGTCACGTATGGATGTGAGAGTTCGACTGTGAAGAAGGCTGAGCACCGAAGAATTGATGCTTTTGAGCTGTGGTGTTGGAGAAGACTCTTGAGAGTCCCTTGGACTGCAAGGAGATCCAACTAGTCCATTCTGAAGGAGATCAACCCTGGGATTTCTTTGGAAGGAATGATGCTAAAGCTGAAACCAGTACTTTGGCCACCTCATGCGAAGAGTTGACTCACTGGAAAAGACTCTGATGCTGGGAGGGACTGGGGGCAGGAGGGAGAAGGGGACGACTGAGGATGAAATGCTGGATGGCATCCATCATGGACTCGATGGACGTGAGTCTGAGTGAACTCCGAGACGTGGTGATGAATAGGGAGTCCTGGTGTGCTGTGATTCATGGGGTTGCAAAGAGTCGGACATGACTGAGCAACTGAACTGAACTGAACTACCTCCTCCAACCTATAGGACTTAAATATCTTGGGCAGATTACTGAACTTACCACAGTTTCTTGAAATAATTATAACAATAGCTCTTACCTCTTAGGATCATTATGAAATAATGCTTGTAAATAATAGTGTTAGACAAATTATTAAATAAGATTTCTTATTTTTAATTAAAAATATTCTCTTTATACAGGACTATCTTGCATCCCTGCCCGAGACAGCTATCATATTTAACATCGAGTTCCTTTTCTATTAGAGTATTTAGATCTTATGTCAAAGGGTTATGGTGATTGTTGCTCAGTCGTGTCTGACTCTTTGCTATTCCATGGACTGCAGCACACCAGGCTTCCCTGTCCTTCACCATTTCCCAGAGTTTGCTCAAACTCATGTCCTTTGAATAGGTGATGCCATCCAACCATCTCATCTTCTGTTGTCTCCTTCTCCTCCTGTCTTCAGTCTTCCTTATCATCAGAGTCTTTTCAGTTAAGCGGCTCTTTACATCAGGTGGCCAAAGTATTGGAGCTACAGCATCAGTCCTTCTAAAGAATATTCAGGGCTTATTTCCTTTAGGATTGACTAGTTTGATCTCCTTGCAGACCAAGAAACTCTCGAGTCTTCTCCAACACCACAGTTCAAAAGCATCGGTTCTTCCATGCTCAATCTTCTTTATGGTCCAGCTCTTATATCTGTACATGACTACTTGAAAAACCATAGCTTTCACTATATGGACCTTTGCCTTTAACTATATGGCAAAGTGTTGTCCCTGCTTTTTAATATGCTATCTATGTTTGTCATAGCTTTTCTTCCAAGGAGCAACTGTCTTTTAAATTTGTAGCTGCAGTCACCATCAGCAGTGATTTTGGAGCCCAAGAGAATAAAGTCTGTCACTGTTTCCAATGTTTCCTAATCTATTTGCCATGACGTAAATGGGACTGGATACCATGATCTTTGTTTTTGAATGCTGAGTTTTAAGTCAGCTTTTTCACTCTCTTCTTTCACCTTCGTGAAGAGGCTCTTTAGTTCCTCTTCGCTTTCTGCCATAACGGTTGTGTCATCTGCATATCTGAGGTTATTGATATTTCTGAGTAGTCTTGATTCTAGCTTGTGCTTCATTCAGCTGGGCATTTTGCGGGATGTACTCTGCATGTAAGTTAAATAAGCGGAGTGACAATATGCAGCTCTAATATACTCCTTTCCCAACTTGGAACCAGTCTCTTGTTCCATGTCAGTTCTAAATGTTGCTTCTTGAACTGCATACAGATTTCTCAGGAGGCAGGTAGGTGTTCTGGTATTCCCATCTCTTTAAGCATTTTCCAGTTCGTTGTGATCCACACAATCAAAGGCTTTAATCAATGATGCAGAAGTAGATGTTTTCCTGAAATTCTCTTCCTTTTTCTATGGTCCAACAGATGTTGGTCATTTGATCTCTGATTCCTTTGCTTTTCCTAAAACCAGCTTGTACATCTGCAAGTTCTTGGGTCACATATTATTGAAGCCTAGCTTGAAGGATTTTGAGCATCACCTTGTTAGCATGTGAAATGAGCACAGTTGTACAGTAGTTTGAACATTCTTTGGCATTGCCCTTCTTTGGGACTGGAATGAAAACTGACCCTTTCCAGTCCTGTGACCACTGCTGTGTTTTCCAAATTTTCTGGTATATTGAGGGCAGCACTTTCACAACATCATCTTTTAGGATTTGAAATAGTTCAGCTGCAATTCCATCACCTCTACTGTCTTTTTAGTAATGCTTCCTAAGGCCCACTTGACTTCACACTCCAGGATGTTTGGCTCTAGGTGAGTGATCACACCATCATGCTTATCTGGGTCATAAAGCTCTTTTTGTATAGTTCTTCTGTGTATTCTTGTCACCTCTTCTTAATAATTTTTGCTTCTGTTAGGTTCATATCATTTCTATCCTTTATTGTGCCTATCTTTGCATGAAAAGTTCTTTGGTATCTCTAATTTTCTTGAAGAGATCTCTAAAGTCTTTCCCATTCTATTGTTTTCTTCTGCTTCTTTGCATTGATCACTGAGGAAGGCTTTCTTATTTCTCCTTGCTATTCTTTGGAATTCTTCATTCAGATAGGTATATCTTTCCTTTTCTCCTTTGCTTTTTGCTTCTCTTCTTTTCGCAGCTATTTGTAACACCTCCTCAGACAACCATTTTGCCTTTGTTTTTCTTTGAGATGGTTTTTATCACCACCTCCTATAGAATGTCATGAAACTCCATCCATAGTTCTTCAGGCATCTCTCTGTCAAATCTAATCTCCTGAATCTGTCTTTTCCACTGTATAACTGTAAGGCATTTGAGTCATACCTGAAGTTGAATGGTTTTATGAAGACCTACAAGACCTTTTAGAACTAACACCCAGAAAAAGATGTCTTTTTCGTTATAGGGGACTAGAATGCTAAAGTAGGATGTCAAGAAACACCTGGAGTAACAGGCAAATTTGGCCTTGGAATGCAGAATGAAGCAGGACAAAGACTAGTAGAGTTTAGCCAAGAAAATGCACTGGTCATAGCAAAACCCTCTTCCAATAACACAAAAGAAGACTACACATGGACATCACCAGATGGCCAATACCAAAATCAGATTTATCATATTATTTGCAGCCAAAGGTGCAGAAGCTCTATACAGTCAACAGAAACAAGACCAGGAGCTGACTGTGCCTCAGACCATGAACTCCTTATTACCAAGTTCAGACTCAGATTGAAAGTAGGGAAAACCACTAGACCATTCAGGTATGACCTAAATCAAATCCCTTATGGTTATACAGTGGAAGTGAGAAATAGATTTAAGGGACTAGATATGATAGATAGAGTGCCTGATGAACTATGGAATGAGGTTCATGACATTGTACAGGAGACAGGGATCAAGACCATCCCCATGGAAAAGAAATGTAAAAAAGCAAAATGGCTGTCTGGGGAGGTCTTACAAATAGCTGTGAAAAGAAGAGAGGTGAAAAGCCAAGGAGAAAAGGAAAGATATAAGCATCTGAATGCAGAGTTCCAAAGAATAGCAAGAAGAGATAAGAAAGCCTTCTTCAGCAATCAGTGCAAAGAAATAGAGGAAAAGAACAGAATGGGAAAGACTAGAGATCTCTTCAAGAAAATTAGAGATAGCAAGGGAATATTTCATGCAAAGATGGGCTCAATAAAGGACAGAAATTGTCTGGACCTAACAGAAGCAGAAGATATTAAGAAGAGGTGGCAAGAATACACGGAAGAACTGTACAAAAAGATCTTCACAACCCAGATAATCATGATGATGTGATCACTAATCTAGAGCCAGACATCTTGGAATGTGAAGTCAAGTGGGCCTTAGAAGACATCACTACGAACAAAGCTAGTGGAGGGTGATGGAATTCCAGTTGAGCTATTTCAAATCCTGAAAGATGATGCTGTGAAAGTGCTGCACTCAATATGCCAGCAAATTTGGAAAACTCAGCAGTGGCTACAGGACAGGAAAAGGTCAGTTTTCATTCCAATTCCAAAGAGAGACAATGCCAAAGAATGCTCAAACTACCGCACAATTGCACTCATCTCACATGCTAGTAAAGTAATGCTCAATATTCTCCAAGCCAGGCTTCAGCAATATGTGAACTGTGAACTCCCTCATATTCAAGCTCATTTTAGAAAAAGCAGAGGAACCAGAGATCAAGTTGCCAACCTCCACCGGATCACGAAAAAAGCAAGAGAGTTCCAGGATTCTGCTTTATTGACTATGCCAAAGCCTTTGACTGTGTGGATCACAGTCAACTGTGGACGATTCTGAAAGAGATGGGAATACCAGACCACCTGACCTGCCTCTTGAGAAATCTACATGCAGGTCAGGAAGCAACAGTTAGAACTGGACATGAAACAACAGACTGGTTCCAAATAGGAAAAGGAGTACGTCAAGGCTGTATATTGCCACCCTGCTTATTTAACTTATATGCAGAGTACATCATGAGAAATGCTGGGCTGGAAGAAGCACAAGCTAGAATCAAGATTGCCGGGAGAAATACCAATAACCTCAGATATGCAGATGACACCACCCTTATAGCAGAAAGTGAAGAGGAACTAAAAAGCCTCTTGATGAATGTGAAAGAGGAGAGTGAAAAAGTTGGCCTAAAGCTCAACTTTCAGAAAACGAAGATCATGGCATCCGGTCCCATCACTTCATGGGAAATAGATGGAGAAACAGAGGAATCAGTGTCAGACTTTACTTTTTTGAGCTCCAAAATCACTGTAGATGGTGACTATAGCCATGAAATTAAAAGACGCTAATTCCTTGGAAGAAAAGTTATGACCAGCCTAGATAGCATATTCAAAAGCAGAGACATTACTTTGCCGACTAAGGTCCGTCTAGTCAAGGCTATGGTTTTTCCTGTGGTCATTTATGAATGTGAGAGTTGGACTGTAAAGAAGGCTGAGCACTGAAGAATTGATGCTTCTGAACTGTGGTGTTGGAGAAGACTCTTGAGAGTCCCTTGGACTGCAAGGAGATCCAACCAGTCCATTCTGAAGGAGATCAGCCCTGGGATTTCTTTGGAAGGAATGATGCTCAAGCTGAAACTCCAGTACTTTGGCCACCTCATGCGAAGATTTGACTCATTGGAAAAGACTCTGATGCTGGGAGGGTTTGGGGGCAGGAAGAGAAGGGGACAACCCAAGATGAGATGGCTGGATGGCATCACCAACTTGATGGATGTGAGTCTGAGTGAACTCCGAGAGATGGTGATAGACAGGGAGTCCTGGCGTGCTGTGATTAATGGGATCGCAAAGGGTCAGACACGACTGAGCGACTGAACTGAACTGAATGGTCTGGTGGTTTTTCCTACTTTCTTCAATTTAATTCTGAATTTTGCAATAAAATGTTCATGATCTGAGCACAGTCAGCTCCAGGTCTTGCTTTCACTGATTCTATAGAGCGTTTCCATCTTTTTATGCAGAGAAAATAATCAATCTGATTTCAGTATTGACCATCTGGTGATGACTATGTGTAGAGTCTTCTCTTGTGTTGTTGGAAGACTGTGTTTGCTATGACCAGTGTGTTCCCTTGACAAAACTCTGTTAGCCTTTGACCTACTTCATTTTGTACTTCAAGGCCAAACTTGCCTATTATTCCAAGGGTCTCTTGAAGTGTCAAGGGAATAGATGTTTTTAGATATTAGAGTATTGATTTAGTCCTTCAGAAAATTTGTGGTTTCGATTCTAAAGAAATAGGATTTAAAGAAAAGAAACTTTTAGTTTGAATCTGGGCTGAGAATGGATCAAAGACCAACACTGGGAGTCACTTTAAAGTAAATGCTCTTTTTTGTTTTATTTTTCTGACTTTCATTTCTTTTTTTTGTTTTAATACTTTATTCTACATTACAATACTGTATTTGTTCTGCCATACATTGACATGAATCAGCCACAGGTGTCCACGATCTCCCAATGCCAAAGCCCCCTCCCACCTCCCACCCCATATCATCTCCCTGAGTCATCCCGTGCACCAGCCCCATGCATCCTGCATCCTGTATTGAACATAGACTGACACTTTGTTCTTACAAGATAGTATACATGTTTCAATGCCATTCTCCCAAATCATCCCCCCTCTCCCTCTCCCTCAGAGTCCAAAAGTCCGTTCTATACCTCTGAGTCTCTTTTGTTGTCTCACATAGAGGGTCATCATTACTATCATTCTAAATTCCATATATATGTGTCAGTATACTGTATTGGTGTTTTTCTTTCTGGCTTACTTCACTCTGTATAATCGGCTCCAATTTCATCCATCTTCGACAAAGGAGGCAAGAATATACAATGGAGTAAAGACAGTCTCTTTAACAGGTGGTGCTGGGAAAACTGGTCAACTACTTGTAAAAGAGTGAAACTAGACTTCTGTCTAACACAATACACAAAAATAAACTCAAAATGGATTAAAGATCTAAATGTAAGACCAGAAACTATAAAATTCCTAGAGGAAAACATAGGCAAAACACTCTCTGACATAAACCACAGCAGGATCCTCTATGATCCACCTCCCAGTATACTGGAAATAAAAGCAAAAATAAACAAATAGGATCTAATTAAAATTAAAAACTTCTGCACAACAAAGGAAACTATAAGCAAGGTGAAAAGACAGCCTTCTAAATGGGAGAAAACAATAGCAAATGAAACAACTGACAAACAACTAATCTCAAAGATATACAAGCAACTTATGCAGCTCAACTCCAGAAAAATAAACGAACCAATCAAAAAATGGGCCAAAGAACTAAATAGACATTTCTCCAAAGAAGACATACAGATGGCTAACAAACACATGAAAAGATGCTCAACATCACTTATTATCAGAGAAATGCAAATCAAGACCACAATGAGGTACCATTTCACACCAGTCAGAATGGCTGCAATCCAAAAGTCTACAAGCAATAAATGCTGGAGAGGATGTGGAGAAGAGGGAACCCTCTTACACTGCTGGTGGGAATGCAAACTAGTACAGCCACTATGGAAAACAGTGTGGAGATTCCTTAAAAATTGCAAATAGAACTGCCTTATGACCCAGCAATCCCACTGCTGGGCATACACACTGAGGAAACCAGAATTGAAAGAGACACATGTACCCCAGTGTTCATTGCAGCACTGTTTATAATAGCCAGGTCATGGAAGCAACCTAGATGTCCATCAGCAGATGAATGTATAAGAAAGCTCTGGTACATATACACAATGGAGTACTACTCAGCCCCTAAAAAGAATAAATTTGACTGACTTTCATTTCTTATAAAATCTGAGAATATATATGTTCTACTATGTTTTAGGTGATGATAACATTTAACAGAATGGATAGATTTTCCTATTTGTGTACCTACAGAGAAACACCCGTTTCTTGACACTTCACTTTCTCCTTTTATCAATTTCTTGCATGAGGATGTAATTTCCCTTTATTTCATAATCATAGTATTTTTCTTTGCTGTTATTCTCTTTATATGAATATAGTGCATCATTTTTGCATGGGACATTTTTAATATTCATTTTTAATATTTTGTCATTTGAATTTCTATTATATGATGGTAAATTTTCTATGTATGATTGTTTCCTTTTTATAGTGCATGTTCAATGTCTATATATATTACATTTATATAAAAGTTTCAGGTATACAGCATAGTAGTATAATTTGGCATCTGTATATACTGTAAAGTGATAAGCACAAATGTAGTTACCATTCATCATCATAAATCTAACCTCCTTTACCCATTTTTCCCACCCTCCAACCCATTTCTCCTCTGAGAACCACTAATCTGTTCTGTATATCTGAGGTTTATTATTATTATTATTATTACACATATGAGTGAAATCCTATGGTATTTGTCTTTCTCTAACTTATTTGACTTGTTATATACTTCAGGGTCCATCCAGATTGTTGCAAGCGACAGAATTTCAGTCTGTTTTTGATGACTGAGTAATATAAATATTCACATATTCTTTAACCATTCATTGGTCCATGTACACTTAGGTTGCTTCCAAATCTTGATTGTAAATAATGTTGCAATAAATACTGAGTATAGAGGTGCCTATGTCTTTTCAAATTAATGTTTTTGTGTTTATTAGATAAATACTGAGCACTTGAATAACTGGATCATATGGTAGTTCTATTCCATAGTTTTTTTGAAGACTCTCTATACTGTGTTTCAATAGTGGCTCATTTAACAGCCCTTACCAATTGTGCATGAGGGTTTTCTTTCCTCCACATCCTCTAATGTTTGTTTATTTTTTATAATAGCCTTTCTAACAGGTGTGAGGAGATCTAATTGTGGTTTTGATTTTCATTTTGTTAATAGGTAGTAATGTCGAAAAGTTTTTCATGCGTCTGTTGGCCATCTGTATGTCTTCTTTGAAAAAAATGTTTGTTCAAATCCTCTGACCATTTTTGAATTGTTTTTGCCATTGAATTGTATGAGTTGTTTATATATTTTCATTTTTAGCCCCTTATCTGATATGGTTTCCAAATATCTTCTCCCATTCAGTAATTTCCCTTTTCATTTTCATCCTTCTCTGCAGAACATTTCTGGTTTCATGTAGTCCCATTTGTTTGTGTCTGTTTTCCCTTGCTTTTAGATTCAGATACATAGAATCACTGGTAATTTGAATATCAATAAGGTTACTGCCTGTGTTTTCTTCTAGGATTTTTTTTTTTTTGGGGTACTACATTGGAGTCTTTAATCCATTTTGAGTTAACTTTTTGTATGATATGGAATAGTGGTCCAATATCATACTTTTGTATGTGGTTATTCAGTTTTCCTAGCACTGTTTATTGAAGAGACTATCCTTTCTTCATTGTATGTTTTCTTATCCTTGTTGTAAATTTATTGTCCATGTATATGTGGGTTTATCTCTGAGCTCTTAGTTCTGTTTCATTGTTTTTTGTGTCTCCCTTTTGTTCCAGTGCCATACTGTTTTGATTATGGTAGGTTTGTAGTATAGATTGAAATTATGGGGCATGATACATTCAGCTTACTTATTTCTCAGTGTTGTTTTGGGTATTCAACATCTTTTTTCTTGGTTTTCTGTTTGGTTTTCCCCTTTCCCCTGTGAATATTTTCTGTGCTTTTTTTTCTTTGTTTTTGTTTTTGTTTTTTCCCCAGAATGCTTTCTGAACAAGCATGTCATGAATTTCAAGTAATATATTTTTATTCTCTGAGGTGACATTCTATGTCTCTACTATTGTCCATAAGAGGGAAAAAAAAAAAGATGAAGAGTAATAAAAGAAACTCCATTATCAAAGTTACTGCCAGTTGATTACTTACCTAGTGTTTGAGATTTATTCATGAAATATTTTGTATTTCACTTCAGAAACCCATGTTATATTGGAAAAATGCACATATTCATTTTAAATTTTAAGGTATAAATTGTGTGCAGGCATATGCATAATTCCTCAAATTGTGTTTGTGTACAAATATTCACAAGAACAATTTCCCCTTTCTTTGACTCCCTTCTTTGCAGACAGGAACCTAAATGCTTTGTGTGTGTTAGTCAGTCATGTTGTACTCTTTGTGACCCACAGACTATAGCCCGCCAGACTTCTTTGTTCATGAGATTCTCCAGGCAAGAACACTGGAGTGGATTGCCATTCCCTTCTCCAGAGGATCTTCCCAACCCAGGGATCAAACCCTTATCTCCTGCATTGCAGGCAGATTCTTTATCATTTGAATACATGCCTCATTCTTCCTATTATAATATCCTTTGAGGAATGTATGTTGGTACCCAAGAGAGCAACATCTTTGTAAGTGGAAAAACTAGTCAGGCTGATCAAATTGACAAGAAATTTTTGGTAGAATTTTCTTTGCAGGAAGCTTTATGAATTGAAAACTATATCCGTAGTAAAATAAGTAATTAGAAATTATGAGCTCATCTTAAAATGACCTTTAAGTGTCCTGTATATTTCAGTGGGCTGTATGACATATTCAGTGTCTAATTATATTGGTAAAATGTCATGTGGAACAAATTTTGTTAAAAGTAAAAGAATTTATATTATAACTTTGCAGATGTATGCCAGATTACCGTGCTTAGGCAAAGTTAAGTGGAGGCTTGATCAAGGATCTAGACTCTCTGGGTCACTAAATCCCACATAAATCTTCATCTAATTACATGATTTCTCTTATAAGTAGGAATTTTTGCCATATAACATTTTTCTTTTGCTGCTTATATAAATACAGCTATTTCTCTGAAGCAGTAGTTCTCCCTATAAGAAGGCAAGATAGTATCTTTGATAAGTTTATCCACAGCAGGAGTCCTTCTTGAGCCACATTTTCTAGCTCCTTGTTTCCTCTTTTTGTTTAAGCCAGTGTTGTTCATGGAAATACAGATTATAATAAATATAATGCCTTTTTATGGGAGTGAGTGTGATCAGTCCCTTAATCATCTAGTATTTATTTTCTGACCACAGCATTCACAGTATTTTAAACATATTCCTTCTCTGTAACTTGTACACATTTTCAGGGGTAAATGTTTAATTATTAAAATGGGGATTAGCATATAATTCAAGTTTGCACTGAGTTTTGGCTATAAGAATGGCAGTGACTATTTAGAAGAAGTATCCTACATGCAATTTTATGGAAGAAAGTGCTCTAGATAGGAGGAAGAATTCTGTTTTATAGAATTAAGACAGCCTGAGTAGAGGTGGTTTGCTTTAAAAAATAAGAAGGTAGGGCCTTCCCAGTGGTAGAGTGGTTAAGACTCTCTGCTTCTAAGCAGGGGACATGGCTTCAATCTCTGGTCTGAGAACTAAGATCTCATGTGCTTCACAGATGCCAAAAATAAAAACAAACAAGAAAAGGAGCTCACTACAAAGACAGCACAAAGGCAACTGCAAAGATACAAGAGTGTCTGTATTCATAAACATATGCTTGTTAAATTTCCACAGTTTCAGATTCATTCTCATTAAGAACATTGCCTTTCAAATAGGCTTTTAGAGGCTTGTGACCTCACCAGAACTAATGGTCATTCTCCAAATTTAATGAATAATATATCTTTCTACTGGATCAAGTATTCTCTATTCCCTCAGTCACAGGAAATTAACTGAAGTCTAAATTTGGTTGTTAAATAAACAAATAGATTTTATCTTTTTAGTTATTATGCAATTCTGTGATAGACTTTTCATGATAGAATTACTGATACTCTTAAAGAAAAAGCTTAGGTAAGAAAAATGTGTTAAACTGATTTTCTCACTATTTTTTTTTTATAACTGTGCATCTTTTTCTAGTTGAAAAGAAAAACAGCTATTTTTTCTGGATAAAATAATTGAAAAACACGTTGGCTAAAGTCAATACAACTCTTAGTTTGTTTTCCAAAAATGCCCTCCAGTTTAAAAAAAAAAAAAATCCCAGGTTGATGGTAAACTGTACTCGCTTATAATGATTTCAGTGTTACTGGAGACGCAGGTTTATTGTATTCATCACAGCAATATCTTAGTAGAATCCTTACATTTTTAATCTAAGGCAAAATATTGATCAGCCTATCCTAGGATGTAGTTAATACATTAGCTGATCAATTTATTTGTCCTGGTAGCTTCAGATTCATAGATCAAGTGCTTTTTATAGTACTTAGAAAACCTTGAATTCTTGATATTTATGCTCAGATTAATTTTCAACCTTTCTTCTTACGGTACTTAAAGTTATTGTTGGTAGATTCATCATTAAATGGGATTTGAAATCAAGCCCACAGCTGACACTGGTGATAGGAATTGCTCAAATTTTAGTTAAGCTCTTAAACATGCCTTTGCTTAAAGCTCCATGACCCAGGTTCCCTGAATTTGTTCTAAACTCATAATTTTTTCATGGTATTCTAGGGATTATAGAGTGTCAAAATAATAAAAGTGTTAGCATATTTATGTAATGCTTTGAAAATAGTTAATTACCTATGTGTAGTAAAGCTAAAGCATTAGAAAAATTAATTCATTTTAGTCTTAGGTTGAGTTTTCATTCTTTTTTTTTTTAGGATTTTATATACTAAGTCTTTGACTACTTACAACTGAAGAAAACTTTATGAAAAAGACAAGAAGGAAACCTATTTTTCTCAGTTTTAAAACAATTGTATATTGATTGCACAAAAATTGCAGGGAGATCTGTGTACTTTATTCTTTTTTTTTCTCCTTTTTATTTATTATACATTTATACAGTAATGCCTTTAAGTGTTAGGGAAGCTAAGGTGAATGCAATAGACATAGCCCTGGAAAACTTCATAATTGACTGTGGAATACAGAAATGTTAAGAGATAACCTCAATCAAATATATTAAATGTCATGCTAGAATAAAGAGAAATAGAACCATGTAATTCAGCTTTGGAGCCAAGATGGGATTAGTGAGCAAATATAAGAGAGAGTAATCACACGATAAATCTATGTTTTTGTTTGTTTGAAGCAAATGTATAAAAATATTTGAGTAGAATTACTCAAATTAGAAAATGTTTTTTGTGGTAAAATTGTAGTATATTGTGATTTCAATACCATTTGGATATTCAATATCATTAACCAACAGAATAAATGTTTATTAGAAAACATACTTTTAGGGTATCTAACAATTTTGGAAACAAACACTCAATATATTTCTTTTGCATGTATTAATGTATCAATTCATTCACCAAATATTTATTAAATATTTGCTTAATTCCAGTCATTTCATTTTATTTATAGGAGGCCATAAATAATATATGGAATACATAAATGATATTTAAAGTTTTAAGACAGTAATTCTTGTTGCACAAAGAAAAAAAGACTGGGTGATAGGGAATGGTTGGATGAAGGACATCTTACAAATGCTAAGTAGAGGTCTGGATAAGCCCCTTGAAATGGTAACAATAAAGTTTGTTTTGTAATCTTTTAAAGTTGAGAATTCCAGGCAGTGAGCATAGCCAGTGTAGAAGTGGCATCATGCCCACTGCATTTGTGGGGTGGCAAGGAAACCAGTTTGGCTAGAGGAGAGAGAACATGTTGAAAATTGATAGGCAGTGAGGTTTGAGAGATAATGGGGAAAAAGTTACAAAGGGCCTTTTAAGCAAGTGTAGACTTTGGTTTCACTCAAAACACATTGCAGAGTTTTGAGAAGTGTAACATAGTCTGTCTCTTTTAAAGGGATTACTCTGCCTACTGTTAAGAGATATTGAGTGACCAGATAGAACCAATAGTGCCATTTGGAAGGCTATTATAGTAATCTAGGTGAGAGGAGAAGGTAGTTCAGATGAAGATGGAGCAGTGGAGGAGATGACAAGTAGACAGATTATATTTGAAGTCAGAAGCAATAATTTTTGCTGATAATAGGATGTGAGGTGTAAGACAGAGATGACTTTAGGATGACTCTGAGATTTTGAGACTGAGCAACTAGAAGATGGAGTTAACATAAACCAAATTAAAGAAAATGTCCCCTTTTGCCTAATCCACCGATATTAATATTCAGTGGTGGAATTCAGGTAGATTTTGTTAAAGAATATGAACAATATAATTTGAGGAAAATGGAGGTAAGATAAAAATTAGGGAAAATAGCAATGTTTTATATTTAAATTGCTTTTAGATACTTGGACCCTTTCTTTCCCTTGCATGATCTTTAGGATCTTAACCATAGCTGAAAGGAGAGTGATAAAGTTTAAGTGATAATGCTTCAAAATACAAATGATCAGAAATAGCACAGGCTTTGTTTTGTTCTTAAGGTATTGCTTCTGACATCTATATATAAATATTTAATCGCTACCTAACTATATATGCACTGATACATCATGCTACCCTAGAGAAATCTTTCGAGAAAACATATGATACTATCTTCATACAATAAAATTAGTTTCATCCATTTTTTTTTTTTTTGTCTGTGAAACTGCCCATGTAGATATTTCAAAATGATTAATGTTTCATACTGCTTGAAACTGACTGGAGCTGACTTTTGGCTCAGATCATCAGCTTCTCATAGCAAAATTCAGGCTTAAACTAAAAAAACTGGGAAAAACAATAGGCCGGCCAGGTATGACTTAAATCCCATATGAATTTTCAGTGGAGATAACAAATTGATTCAAGGGACTAGATCTAGTGAACAGTGTGCCTGAAGAACTATGACCAGAGGTCCATAATATTGTATCAGTTCAGTTCAGTCCAGTCGCTCAGTCATGTTCGACTCTTTGCAGCCCCATGAATCACAGCACTACAGGCCTCCCTGTCTAGCACCAACTCCCGGAGTTCACTCAAACTCACGTCTATTGAGTTGGTGATGCCATCCAGCCATCTCATCCTCTGCTGTCACCTTCTGCTCCTGCCCCCAGTCCCTCCCAGTGTCAGTCTTTTCTAATGAGTTAACTCTTTGCATGAGGTGGCCAAAGTGCTGGAGTTTCAGCTTTAGTATCATTCCTTCCAAAGAACACCCAGGGTTGATCTCCTTTATAATGGACTGGTTGGATCTCCTTGCAGTCCAAGGGACTCTCAAGAGTCTTCTCCAACACCACAGTTCAAAAGCATCAATTATTTGGCGCTCAGCTTTCTTCATAGTCCAGCTCTCACATCCATACATGACCACTGGAAAAACCATAGCCTTAATTAGATGGACCTTTGTTGGCAAAGTAATGTCTCTGCTTTGTAATATGCTATCTAGGTTGGTCATAACTTTCCTTCCAAGGAGTAAGTGTCTTTTAATTTCATGGCTGCAGTCACCATCTGCAGTGATTTTGGAGCCCAAAAATATTCTGACATAGTTTCCCCATCTATTTCCTATGAAGTGATGGGACCAGATGCCATGATCTTCGTTTTCTGAATGTTGACTTTTTACTTTCCTCTTTCACTTTCATCAAGAGGCTTTTAGTTCCTCTTCACTTTCTGCTGTAAGGGTGGTGTCATCTGCATATCTGAGGTTATTGATATTTCTCCCAGCAATCTTGATTCCAGCTTGTGCTTTTTCCAGCCCAGCATTTCTCATGATGTACTCTGCATATAAGTTAAATAAGCAGGGTGACAATATACAGCCTTGACGCACTCCTTCTCCTATTTGGAACCAGTCTGTTGATCCATGTCCAGTTCTAACTATTGCTTCCTGACCTGCATATAGGTTTCTCAAGAGGCAGGTCAGGTAGTCTGGTATTCCCATCTCTTTCTGAATTAGGAGATGGCAAATAAAACCATCCCAAAGAAAAACAAAAGCAAGTAGGCAAAATGTTTATCTGATGAAGCCTTTACAAATAATGGAAGAATAAAGAAATATGAAAAGCAAGGCAGAGAGGGAAATGTACATCCAATTAAATGCAGAGTTCCAAAAATAGCTGAAAGAGACAAGAAGGCCTTCTTCAATGAACAATGCTTAATAATAGAAGAAAACAACAAAAGTTGAGAGGCTAGAGAGCTCTTCAGGACAAAAGGAAACATCAAGGGAGCATTCCACCCAATGATGGGCACAATAGAGGATAAAAATGGTAGAGACTAGAAGATACTAAAGAGATCAGGATGGAAAGAATTCATGAAAGAATTATATAACAAAGTTCTTAATGAACTGGATTACTATGATGATGTGGTTAGTCACCCAGAGCCAGATATTCTGGAGTGAGAAGTCAAGTGGATTATAAAAAACACTGCTGTTAATAAAGCTAATGGATGGGATGAAATTCCAGCAGAGCTGTTCAGATCACTAAAGGAGGATGACATTAAGGTTTTGCATTCATTATGTCAGCAAATCTGGAAGATTCGGCAGTGGCCACAGGAGTGGAAAGGTCAGTCCTCATCCCAGTTCCTAAGGAGGGTAATACCAAAGAATGTGCTAACTGTCAGACAGTTGTACTCATCTCCCATGCTAGTAAGGTCATGCTTAAAATCTTGCATGCTAGACTTCAACATGATGTGAACCAAGAATTTCCAGATTTCCAAGCTGAGTATAGAAAAGGAAGAGGAACTAGATATCAGATTGCCAACGTTTGTTGGACTATAGAGAGAGCAAGGGAATTAAAAACAAACAAACAAACAAACATCTACCTCTGTTTCATTGACTACACTAAAACCTTTGACTGTGTGGATCATGACAAACTCTGGGAAGCTGTTGGAGAAATGTGAATACCAGAACATCTTACCAGTCTCCTGAGAAACCTGTATGTGGGTCAAGAAGCAACAGTTAGAACTCTATATGGAACAACAGATTGGACCAAGACCTAAAAAGGAGTATGACAGGGCTGTCTGCTGTCAACCTGTTTGTTTAACCTGTAAGCTGAGCACATCATGAAAAATACCAAACTGGAGTAGTTACAAGCTGGAACCAAGACAAGCAGGGGTAACATCAACAGTCTCAGATATGTGGATGATACCACCCTAATGGCAGAAAGCAAAGAGTAACTAAAAAGCCTAAAGAGAACTAAAGAGTAACGAAGGAGGAGAGTGAAAGAGCTGCCTTAAGACTAAATATTTAAAAAAAAAAAAAAAAACACCAAGATTATGGCATCCAGCCCCATTACTGCATGGCAAATAGAGGGGGAAATGTGGGAGTATGACAGATTTCCTCTTCTTGTGCTCTAAAATCACTGTGGATGGTGACTACAGCCATGAAATCAGAAGACAATTGCTCCTTGGCAGGAAAGCAATGACAAACCTAGACAGTGTGTTGAAAAGCAGAGATTGCTGACAAAGGTCTGTATAGTCAAGGCTATGGTATTCCCTCAGACTTCCCTGGTGGCTCAGATGGTAAAGAATCTGCCTTCAATATGAGAGACCTGTGAGAGCTAGACTGTAAAGAAAGCAGAACACTAAAGATTTGATGCCTTTTAACTGTTATACTGGAGAAGACTGCTGAAAGTCCCTTGGACAGCAAGGAGATCAAAACAGTCAATCTTAAGGGAGATCAACCCTGAATATTCCCTGGAAGGACTGATGCTGAAGCTGTAGCTCCAGTATTTTGGTCAATTGATGCAAACAGAAGATTCACTGGAAAAGTCCCTGATGCTGGGCAAGATCGAGGGCAGAAGGAGGAGAGGATATCAGAGGATGAGAAGGCTGGACGGCATCACCGATGCAATGAACATGAACTTGGCAAATTCTGGGAGATGGTAAGGGACAGAAGGCCTTGTGTGCTGCAGTCAGCAAAGAGTTGGACGCAACTTGGCAATTGAATAACAATGATGCTTTCTTAACATAAATTAGTTTCATCCATTTTTCATCTGTGAAACAGTCCATGTCGATATTTTAAAATGATTAATGTTCCATACTACTTCACTGCTTCTATTAATAATTGTGTTTTTGTAATATACATTTTCAAAGTATTTTCAGTATATAAATACATTCCATTTTTTGTAGATTTTTTGTTTTATGTCGGCATTATGTACCAGACAGATCCCTGCAAGAAAGATATAACACATTCAAAAAAAAAAAAAATGACTAAGGAAAGCTTAAAAAGGGGAATATTTATAAAGGTGTATGCAAGGTTAAAGGAAACCAGCAAGGGATAGTAAAGCTTGGGCAGTAGGCTAACAAGACTAAGGTTGCTGTTACCTACCTGAAGCAAGGGAAAGGAACATTTTTACAGGTTCCTGAAGATTGAGTTGTGGCTTTAAGTACAGTTATATCTGTTCAGGTGCATGCATGGTAAGTTGTGTCTGACTCTTTGTGACCCCAGGGACTGTAGCCCACCAGGTTCCTCTGTCTATGGGATTTTTCAGGCAAGAATATTGGAGTAAGTTGCCATTTCCTCCTCCAGAGGATCTTCCTGACCCAGGGATCGAACCTGTGACTCCTGCATAGCAGTTGGATTTTTTACTGATGAGTTACCGGGGAAAGCCCTAATCTGTTCAAGGAGACCACTTTAAAGAAATAGTAAACTTAGCATGCATGTGTGCCAAGTCACTTCAGTCATGGCTGACTGTTTGCGACCCTATGGACTGTAGCCTGCCAAGCTCTTCTGTCCACAGAACTTCTCAGGCAAGAATATTGGATTAGGTTGTTATGCCCACCTTCAGTGGATCTTCCCAATCCAGGGATCAAACCTGCATCTCTTACGGCTCCTGCATTGGCAGACGAGTTCTTTACCACTCGAGCCACAGACAGTAAACTTTAGTAGAGGAACAAAGCCTGGAACAAAGCAAGTTTGATCTAACATTTCACACATGATGATCCACCTTGCATTCTCATTGGCTAAACACAAGAGAATACTTTAAGAAAAGGGAGACCATTTGTACAATCATAAAGGTCAGTCTCAGAGAGACATAGTGACTGTGGAGAGCCAGATACTAGATTTGGAGGAGCAGAGAAATTCAGTTAACATGAAATTATATTTTGTAAGGGAGGAATTGGTTTATATTGAGAGCCACAAAAATATCAAATATTATCCGCATCATGCTCCCCAATAATTACCTTTTACAAATAGTACTGCTTTCTTAGTTTATACATATTTTTGAATTTTTCTTAGAAAACCTTCTCAAACTTACAGAAAAGTTGCAAAAATAAGAGTATTACAAAGAACATCTGTATATCCTTTAACTAAATTTCTTCTTTGTAAGCATCTTACTACTTTTGTTTTACCATATGCTCTGTTCCTCTTTCTCTAATATATTTTGTTATTCTGTCCTCATTATGTGGCTAGCCAGTAGGACCTGTGTCCTTGACTAACAGCTTCGCCAAAGACTGCTGTGCACTGGCATGTACCAAGTCTGGTGTGGGCAGCCTTCTGCCACGAGGTCCTGAAAGATCACACACCAGAATTTGTCCAGACTTCAGTACTTTGTCACAGATTATAATTTCATGAATGTTACTTTTCTGCCTGTGATTCCACCTTTGTTTTAGTCATAATTCTAAACATGAATGCATGGAATGCTCACCGTCAGTCCCTGCGCAAGTTTTTCCAGCTCTCTCTTGGTTGGATGAAGCGCATGCCCAAGCAGACTCTTCAGGAAGTGTGCATGTGTACAGTACTCCCTGAGTCCTGGCACATTGAAATGTTTTTCAATATTCTTGATAGTTTAAGGTTTAGACTAAATAATCTCTTTGGCTCACATTTCTTTAATTTTCTTGAAAATACTACTCTTCTTGTACCTTGCTTTGTGTTTGTTTTTGAGAAATCTTTTAAGGATGTAATTAGTTGAATTTACATCTCTTTGCTGAAAGGTTCTGAGGATTTTGTCTTTAAACTTTAATAGCTCTGATAGGTATGTACCAGAGTTTAGTGTGCCAAGTCAACTGAAACTGTGTTACTTCAGTATGTGGAGTTCAGGTACTCTTATTTTCTGATCATCATGGTAAATATTGAAATGTTATTCACCTTGTGATTTTCCTTTTCATGGACTGTAATTGTATGTGCTTTGGACTATTGTTGATTATCTTCCAGTTCAAACACTTGCTCTCTGACCATTTTTACTTATTTTTAAATATCATTTTTATTCTCCTGGTGATTTTACTTTTTTATACAATGCCCTTTATTAAATTTTCATTTGAACTTCTTTTCCTGTCAAAATATTTCCTTTAGAGCTTATTTCTGATATGTTTTCTTTTTCTTTTGTTTCTTTAGTGAGTTCATTCAGTTCTCTTGCTTTTTCTTATTTGTCCATTTCTGGTATTAGTTTTTGTACATATAATTCAAGTTTGTTTTTTTATGACCCCAAATACATATTTTAGGATATTTCATTCAGTTTGGAATGATTTTCTTATTTCTCTTAGCTTCATGTTTGTTTTTTAGGACATAGTTTTCACCAGTAGAACTGCTTTAGTCACAATTTAAAACTTTAACAACCATTTCATATTGATATTATCTGTTTTTTCTATTATTTATTCTTTGAATAGGATTCCTAACTTAAAAGTAGAGTTTGTAAAATTTTTGCTCTTTTCTGCTCTGTTTTTAAAAGAATAGTGTTGTTGATGGTGGGAGAGAGATGAAGAGTTGGTGTTTTGTCACATCTTTTTCTTCAAGAAATATGATTTTCCCTGTTTTTTTTTTTCTCATTTTCCTTCATGCCTCGTTCTAGCCTCCTTGTTTCTCTTCAATAAGCATTACTTCTTCAGGCTACCACTGACAATCCTGTTTATTGCCAAGTCCTCTATAGCTAATGCTATAATCAACCACAGTTCACTTGAATTTATTATTTTGAAATACGGTGCTGCAGTTTGGAGAAGGCAGTGGCACCCAACTCCAGTACTCTTTTGCCTGGAAAATCCCATGGACAGAGGGAGCCTGGCAGGCTTCAGTCCATGGGGTTGCTGATGGATGGACACGCCTGAGTGACTTCACTTTTCACTTTCACTTTTCACTTTCCTGCATTGGAGAAGGAAATGGCAACCCACTCCAGTGTTCTTTCCTGAAGAATCTCAGGGACAGGGGAGCCTGGTGGGCTGCCGTCTATGGGGTCACACAAAGTCGGACACGACTGAAGCGACTTAGCAGCAGCAGCTGCTGCAGTTTAGGTTTAAGGAATGATTTGATCTGTTTCATCTATGTACTCTGTTTCCTTCAGTTTTTCTTGGGGGGTCTCATGCCTTTTCCATCTTACTCTTCATACCCACTGGCATCGAATCAGGTGACTGGTGAAAACTCTGTTGGAATTTTCTTTTCTCTCTCTCTTTTTAAAGATTTTTGTGTTTTGTCTCTTAGTGATGTTGAAGTTCTGGGTTATTTTTGGATTTACTTGCCATTAATATTATTTTTATGATTTGTTTGGAAGATGTGTGTGGAGGTACAGTGTCAATTGGCCATCTTTGTTCTCCAAATTCTAATTTATTTTTATTATGAATAACACAATCAGCAGCAGTAGACTTCAAAAAATTTTGGTTATTTTTTTTTAATAATCCTGTAAAGTTATGCAGTTAAATTGCTGATTTTGAAATGAGACAGTTCAGTTCACTTCAGTCGCTCAGTCATGTCTGACTCTTTGCAACCCCATGAATTGCAGCATGCCAGGCCTCCCTGTCTTTCACCACCTCCCGGAGTTTACTCAAACTCATGTCCATCGAGTCAGTGATGCCATCCATCCATCTCATCCTCTGTTGTCCCCTTCTGCTCCTGCCCCCAATCCCTCCCAGCATCAGAGTCTTTTCCAATGAGTCAACTCTTCGTATGAAGTGGCCAAAGTATTGGAGTTTCAGCTTTAGCATCAGTCCTTCCAATGAACACCCAGGACTGATCTCCTTTAGAATGGACTGGTTAGATCTCCTTGCAGTCCAAGGGACTCTCTGGTTTCAAAAGCAAGGGATTTGGGAGGGGGCAGACATATGTATTCTATAAAAAGCAGTATAAAAGTCTCCATTTAGCACTGACAAGTGACCAAAGGCATCCTTCTTTAGAATTTTATTTAATGACATTAAAATATATGTGACACAAAGCTAATCTGCTTAGTTGTGATATAATTAATCATGAATAACATTAAGGATAGATGCTTGGTAACTAGAACTTATTTGCAAAATTCCTGAAAAAATGCTAAGTATTCTAATTTATCTCTTATTTTTTTCTAAAACAGTTGACATATTTACTGTTTTGACCAAATTGACAGTGAATTTAGTCTTTCTACCAGTTTGATAGACATTTTAATGTAATTAGTCACTTTGAAAAACTTTATTATAACATAGAATATTTAGAAGTCTGTACGATCTAACTTTAATGACTGTCAAAAACTGAATATCAGTTTAGGTAGAATGTTCCCACCTTGAAAAAAATGAGATAACTTTTAAATAAATTTCCCCTGTTTGGTAGAATGATTTTGATGGTAGCATGCCATTGTTGTTACTGAGAAAAGTTCGGAGAAAAATGACAGTTATATTACAGATTCCTACTTTTAACAGTCAGCAGAAAGCTATGAAAGCAAACTGTCGTTGGGTTAAAGTTTCAAAGAGTTTTTCCCAGGTGTCTTGAAACTAATGTTGTTGGATTTTCTTCTCATTCGCTTTCTCTCTCTCTGTCTCTCTTCCTCCTGCCCATGCTGTATACAGGGTGAGTTTAGGTTAGACAGAGTAAGTCTAGTGGAGAAAATGAAGTATCAGAGGAGCTGTTTCTGTTTTGTTATGTCACATATTGAAAACTAGAGGACAGCCAAATGGCAACTCTACCTCTTCCCTCCCTCATGAACGTGTGCTGAGTTCTGATAACATAAAGAAGAGTAGGTTCTTGGTTTGGAAAGTCAGCATGACTTCCCTTGTTATAATGGTGCTTGGGAAACAAAGTCCCACTAGAAAGAAGAGCCTGAAATAACCACAATACACATCTTATCCTTCAGATGATTGAAAACAGAGTGGGCTAAGTGTAAGTAAAGTTCTAACCCAGCTTCCACTCAGCTTCTAAGCTACCTGCCTAACAGAACAAATACAACCCACGTAGGGAATTAATGTAGGAATTTTCTCTCAAACTTTGTTTTTGTTGTTGTCCAGTTGTTCTTCGTAACCCCATGGACTGCAGCACACCAGTCCTCCCTGTCCATCACCAACTCCTGGGGCTCACTCAAACTTATGTCCATTGAGTGGGTGATACCATCCAATCATCTTGTCCTCTGTCATCTCCTTCTCCTTGTGCCTTCGATCCTCCTTGTGCTTTCCCAGCATCAGGGTCTTTTCCAATGAACTGGATCTTTGCATCAGGTAGCCAAAGTATTGTAGCTTTGGCGTCAGTCCTTCCAGTGAATATTCAGGATTGATTTCCTTTAGGAAGGACTGATTTGATCTCCTGCAGTTCAAGGGACTCTCAAGAGTCCTCTCTGACACCACAATTCTAAAGCATCAGTTCCTCAGTGTTCAGCATTTTATATGGTCTGGCTCTCACATCCATACAGGACTACTGGAAAAAACCACACGGACCTTTGTCAGTAAAGCACTGTCTTTGCGTTTTAATCCACTGTCTAGGTTGGGCATAGCTTTTCTTCTAAGGAGCAAGTGTCTTTTAATTTCATGGCTGCAATCACCATCTGCAATGATTCTGGAGCACAAGAAAATAAAGTCTGTATGTTTCCATTGTTTCCAAACCTATTTGCCATGAAGTGATGGGACTTGATGCCATGATTTTAGTTTTTGAGTTTTAAGCCAGCTTTTAAATTGAAGAAAGTAGGGAAAAACCACTAGACCATTCAGGTATGACCTAAATCAAATCTCTTATGATTATACAGTAGAAGTGAGAAATAGATTTAAGGGCCTAGATCTGATATATAGAGTGCCTGATGAACTATGAAATGAGGTTCGTGACATTGTACAGGAGACAGGGATCAAGACCATCCCCATGGAAAAGAAATGCAAAAAAAAAAAATGGATGTCTGGGCAGGCCTTACAAGTAGCTGTGAAAAGAAGAGAGGTGAAAAGCCAAGGAGAAAAGGAAAGATATAAGCATCTGAATGCAGAGTTCCAAAGAATAGCAAAAATAGATAAGAAAGCCTTCTTCAGCAATCAATGCAAAGAAACAGAGGAAAACAACAGAATGGGAAAGACTAGAGATCACTTCAAGAAAATTAGAGATAGCAAGGGAACATTTCATGCAAAGACAGGCTCGATCAAGAACAGAAATGGTCTGGACCTAACAGAAGCAGAAGATATTAAGAAGAGATGGCAAAAATACAAAAAGAACTGTACAGAAAAGATCTTCATGACCCGGATAATCACGATGGTGTATCACTAATCTAGAGCCAGACATCTTGGAATGTGAAGTCAAGTGGGCCTTAGAAGACATCACTACGAACAAAGCTAGTGGAGGTGATGGAATTCCAATTGAGCTGTTTCAAATCCTGAAAGATGATGCTGTGAAAGTGCTACACTCAATATGCCAGCAAATTTGGAAAACTCAGCAGTGGCCACAGGACTGGGAAAGGTCAGTTTTCATTCCCATCCCAAAGAAAGGCAATGCCAAAGAATGCTCAAACTAGAGCACAATTGCACTCATCTCACATGCTAGTAAAGTAATGCTCAAAATTCTCCAAGCCAGGCTTCAGCAATACGTGAACCGTGAACTTCCTAATGTTGAAGCTGGTTTTAGAAAAGGCAGAGGAACCAGAGATCAAATTGGCAACATCCGCTGGATCATGGAAAAAGCAAGAGAGTTCCAGAAAAACATCTATTTCTGCTTTATTGACTATGCCAAAGCCTTTGACTGTGTGGATCACAATAAACTGTGAAAAATTCTGAAAGAGATGGGAATACCAGACCACCTGACCTACCTCTTGAGAAACCTATATGCAGGTCAGGAAGCAACAGTTAGAATTGGACAAGGAACAACAGATGGGTACCAAATAGAAAAAGGAGTACGTCAAGGCTGTATATTGTGACCTTGCTTATTTAACATATGCAGAGTACATCATGAGAAACGCTGGGCTGGAAGAAGCACAAGCTGGAATCAAGATTTCTGGGAGAAATATCAATAACCTCAGATATGCAGATGATACCATCTTATGGCAGAAAGTGAAGAGCTAAAAAGCCTCTTGATGAAAGTGAAAGAGGAGAGCAAAAAAGTTGGCTTAAAGCTCAACATTCAGAAAATGAAGATCATGGCATCCGGTCCCATCACTTCATGGGAAATAGATGGGGAAGCAGTGGAAACAGTGTCAGATTTTATTTTGGGGGGCTTCAAAATCACTGCAGATGGTGACTGTAGCCAGGAAATTAAAATATGCTTACTCCTTGGAAGAAAGTTATGACCAACCTAGATAGCATATTACAAAGCAGAGACATTACTTTGCCAACAAAGGTCCATCTAGTCAAGGCTATGGTTTTTCCAGTGGTCATGTTTGGATGTGAGAGTTGGACTGTGAAGAAGGCTGAGTGCTGAGGAATTGATGCTTTTGAACTGTGGTGTTGCAGGAGACTCTTGAGAATCCCTTGGACTGCAAGAAGATCCCACAAATCCATTCTGAAAGAGATCAGCCCTGGGTATTCTTTGGAAGGAATGATGCTAAAGCTGAAACTCCAGTACTTTGGCCACCTCATGTGAAGAGTTGACTCACTGGGAAAGACCCTGATGCTGGGAGGGCTTGAGGGCAGGAGCAGAAGTGGACGACAGAGGATGAGATGGCTGGATGGCATCAGTGACTCAATGAATGTGAGTCTGAGTAAACTCTGGGAGTTGCTGATGGACAGGGAGGCCTGGTGTGCTGCAACTCATGGGGTTGCAAAGAGCTGAACACGACTAAGTAACTGAACTGAATTGAACAAATAATTGTAAAAATGAAAATGTAAGAAAGCTATCAGTGACATTATAATAATAAAAGCACAAAATACCCAGGAGTGAACTTCATAGATGTTTGATACCTCTATACTGAAAGTCTTAACCATATTTATGAAGAGTTAAATGAGAATACAATTCCTCCATAGATTTATTACTATATATATCTAGGTTTCATTTTTCATTTTGGTATGTATTAACTAGATAATTTTTATGTTTGTATGGAAAATCAAGTTTGAAGCATAGCTTGAACAATGTTTAAGAAAAATACATGCTGTGAGATTTCATTAACTCATCATAAAATTTGAGAAGTTAATATAGTAAAGGATTAATGCAGGGTTCAACAGGTTAACCAGTAGGGTAGCCTGTAGTATAGAAATAAACTAACACATATGCATTTGGAAGAGGATGATCTTTTAATGAAAATTGTGGTTCTTTCTTACATAAATTAATGATAATAGCAATTGAAAGAAATATACAGTATCATTCATATTCTATCCCAGGTGACTCACACGGTTCAAGATACATATTGGATATTGAATAAATAGTTGATAAGTTAGTAGCACAACATAAACCTCATTAAATTTTATTAGAAGTCTTGGTTAGGATCAGCGATCTGACTGACCTAGGGTTTAGGGTCCTGGAACCTTCCTTATTGAGGGTTGGAGGAGTAAAAAATGAGGGCTATTCCTACAGGTGTTTGATGTATGACCTCAGGTTTAACTTAAAGCAATTCATAACTGAACTGTCATCCATGGATTTATAGTTTTGCATTAAGTGAACCTATCACTAAGCAGAGTTCTTTACTTGCTGTTGAAGTAGACAGCGGCTGCTGCTGCTGCTGCTGCTGCTGCTGCTGCTGCTGCTGCTGCTAAGTCGCTTCAGTCATGCCCAACTCTGTGTGACCCCACAAATTGCAGCCCATTGGGCTCCACCATCCCTGGGATTCTCCAGGCAAGAATACTGGAGTGGGTTGCCATTTCCTTCTCCAATGCATGAAAGTGAAAGTGAAATCGCTCAGTCGTGTCTGACTCAGCAATCTCATGGACTGCAGCCTACCAGGCTCCTCCGTCCATGGAAGTTTCCAGGCAAGAGTACTGGAGTGGGATGCCATTGCCTTCTCCATGAAGTAGACAGAGCAAAGGAAAGTGGAAGATGGCCTTTGGCATTTCTGTCACTCAATAAGAGAAACTTCTTCATATAAGATTATTTCTTAAAGTTGTGAGAATTCACATGATATTATCATAAAATTACACACACTGATAACTCCATACAAATTAGTTGATTGCAGAAGATTTAATCTAAGTTAGCATGAAACGACATAAGGAAAATTAATATGAATGAAATAACTTGGGACTGTTATCTTTTAATGAAGGGTATGAGAGGACCTTACATACCATTCATGGTATTCTCTAAGGCAAAACTACTGAAGTGGTTTGCCATTCCTTTCTCCAGCTGAAATGGTTCCTATTGGAAAAAGAGTATGTCAAGGTTGTGTATTGTCACTCTGCTTATTAACTTATATGCAGAGTACATCATGTGAAATGCTGGGCTGGAAGAAGCACAGGCTGGAATCAAGATTGCTGGGAGAAATATCAACAGCGTCAGATATGCAGATGACACCACCCTTATGGCAGAAAAAGAGGAACTAAAGAACCTCTTGATGAAGGTGAAAGAGCACAGTAAAAAAAAGCTGGCTTAAAACAACATTCAGGCAATGAAGATCATGGCATCTGGTTTCATCACTTCATGACAAATAGATGGGGAAACAATGGAAACAGTGACAGACCTCATTTTCTTGGGCTCCAAAATCACTTCAGACGATTACTGCAGCCATGAAATTAAAAGACCCTTGGTCCTTGGAAGAAGAGCTATGAGAAATTTAGCATATTAAAAATCAGAGATATTATATTGCTGACAGAGGTCTATTTAGTCAAAGTGATGGTTTTTCCAGTAGTCAAGTTTAGATGTAAGAGTTGGTCTATAAAGAAAGCTGAGCACTGAAGACTTGATCCTTTTGATCTGTGGTGTTGGAGAAGACTCCTGAGAGGCCCTTGGACTGCAAGGAGATCCAACCAGTCCTTCCTAAAGGAAGTCAGTCCTGAATATTCATTGAAAGGACTGATGCTGAAGCTGAAACTCCAGTACTTTGGCCACTTGATAGGAAGAGCCAACTCATTGTAAAAGACACTGATGCTGGGAAAGACTGAAGGCAGGAAGAGAACAGGACAACAGAGGATGAGATGGTTGGATGGCATCGTTGATTTGATGGACATGAGTTTGAGAATCTTTGGGAGTTGGTGATGGACAGGAAAGCCTGTTTTGCTGAAGTCCATGGGGTACAAAGATTTGGACATGACTGAACAACTGAACTGAATAAGAAATAAAGACAAACGTAAAAGTCTCCCGCCAAAAAGTTATTTTTCCTCTTCATTTTGATAAAGCAAGATTCAAGTATGAGATGAGAAAAATTTTGGCATTTAGATATTATAAATGGAGTAGCCATCATGGTCAAAAAAAAGAGTCCAAAATGCAATACTTGGATGCAACCTCAAAAATGACAGAATGATCTCTGGTCGTCCCCAAGGCAAACTATTCAATATCACAGTTATCCAAGTCTATGCCCCAACCAGTAATGCTGAAGAAGCTGAAGTTGAACGGTTTTATGAAGCCCTACAAGACCTTTTAGAACTAACACCCAAAAAAGATGTCCTTTTTATTGTAGGCGACTGGATGCAAAAGTAGGAAGTCAAGAAACACCTGGAGTAACAGGCAAATTTGGCCTTGGAATATGGAATGAAGCAGGGCAAAGACTAATAGAGTTTGGCCAAGAAAATGCACTGGTCATAGCAAACACCCTCTTCCAACAACACAGAAGTCTCTACGCATGAACATCACTAGATGATCAACACCGAAATCAGACTGATAATATTATTTGCAGCCAAAGATGGAGAAGCTCTATACAGTCAATGAAAAAAAAGACCAGGAGTTAACTGTGGCTCAGATCATGAACTCCTTATTACCAAAATCAGACTCAGGTTGAAGAAAGTAGGGAAAACCGCTAGACCATTCAGGTATGACATAAATCAAATCCCTTATGATTATGCAGTGGAAGTGAGAAATAGATTTGAGGGCCTAGATCAAATAGAGTGCCTGATGAACTATGGAATGAGGTTCGTGACATTGTACAGGAGACAGGGATCAAGACCATCCCCATGGAAAAGAAATGCAAAAAGTGAAAATGCTCTCTGGGGAGGCCTTACAAATACCTGTGAAAAGAAAAGAGGTGAAAAGCAAAGGAGGAAAGGAAAGATATAAGCATCTGAATGCAGAGTTCCAATGAATAGCAAGAAGAGATAAGAAAACCTTCAGCTATCCATACAAAGAAATAGAGGAAAAGAATAGAATGGGAAAGACTAGAGAGCTCTTCAAGAAAATTAGAGATAGGAAGGGAACATTTCATGCAAAGATGGACTCGATAAAGGACAGAAATGGTCTGCACCTAACAGAAGCAGAAGATATTAAGAAGAGGTGGCAAGAATACATGGAAGAACTGTACAAAAAAGATTTTCATGACCCAGATAATCATGATGATGTGATCACTAATCTAGAGCCAGACATCTTGGAATGTGAAGTCAAGTGGGCCTTAGAAGGCATCACTATGAACAAAGCTAGTGGAGGTGATGGAATTCCAGTTGAGCTATTTCAAATCCTGAAAGATGACGCTGTGAAAGTGCTACACTCAATATGCCAGCAAATTTGGAAAACTCAGCAGTGGCCACAGGACTGGAAAAGGTCAGTTTTCATCCCTATCCCAAAGAAAGGCAATGCCAAAGAATGCTCAAACTAGAGCACAATTGCACTCATCTCACATGCTAGTAAAGTAATGCTCAAAATTCTCCAAGCCAGGCTTCAGCAATACGTGAACCGTGAACTTCCTAATGTTGAAGCTGGTTTTAGAAAAGGCAGAGGAACCAGAGATCAAATTGGCAACATCTGCTGGATCATGGAAAAAGCAAGAGAGTTCCAGAAAAACATCTACTTCTGCTTTATTGACTATGCCAAAGCCTTTGACTGTGTGGAACACAATAAACTGTGGAAAATTCTGAAAGAGATGAGAATACCAGACCACTTAACCTGCTTCTTGAAAAATCTGTATGCAGGTCAGGAAGCAACAGTTAGAACTGGACATGGAACAACAGACTGGTTCCAAATAGGAAAAGAAGTACGTCAAGACTGTATACTGTCACCCTGTTTATTCAACTTATATGCAGAGTACATCATGAGAAACGCTGGGCTGGAAGAAGCACAAGCTGGAATCAAGATTGCTGGGAGAAATATCAATAACCTCAGATATGCAGATGACACCACCCTTATGGCAGAAAGTGAAGAACTAAAGAGCCTCTTGATGAAAGTGAAAGAGGAAAGCAAAAAAGTTGGCTTAAAGCTCAACATTCAGAAAACAAAGATCATGGCATCCGGTTCCATCACTTCATGAGAAATAGATGGGGAAACAGTGTCAGACTTTATTTTGGGGGGCTCCAAAATCACTGCAGATGGTGACTGCAGCCAGGAAATTAAAAGATACTTAGTCCTCGAAAGAAAAGTTATGTCCAACAGAGATAGTATATTCAAAAGCAGACATTACTTTGCCAACGAAGTTCCGTCTAGTCAAGGCTATGGTTTTTCCTGTGGTCATGTATGGATGTGAGAGTTGGACTGTGAAGAAGGCTGAGCACTGAAGAATTGATGCTTTTGAACAGTGGTGTTGGAGAAGACTCTTGAGAGTCCCTTGGACTGCAAGGAGATCCAACCAGTCCATTCTGAAGGAGATTAGCCCTGGGATTTCCTTGGAAGGAATGATGCTAAAGCTGAAACTCCAGTACTTTGGCCACCTCATGCGAAGCGTTAACTCATTGGAAAAGACCCTGATGCTGGTAGGGACTGGGGGCAGGAGGAGAAGGGGATGACTGAGGATGAGATGGCTGGATGGCATCATGGACTCGATGGATGTGAGTCTGAGTGATCTCCGGGAATTGGTGATGGACAGGGAGGCCTGGCGTGCTGCGATTCATGGGGTCGCGAAGAGCCGGAGACAATGAGTGACTGGACTGAACTGCACTGAACTGAAGGGATCTTTAAATACAGTGGATGATTTAAAATGGATAAAATGAAGTTTTTCTATAAATTATTTTTCTACAATTGATTTCCCTTTTCTAAAACTTCTGTAATTAATCATGGTCAGGGAAATGCTTGAATGCTTGAGAAACATTTTCTGATTTATGACTATTTCATTCAGTTTGGCATTTTTCTTTATTAATTCAAGCATCATAGCTTTTCTACAAATATTTTATTCTATACTAAAAACTGAAAAGTTAAAGTGTGAAAGTGTTAGTTCCTCAGTTGTGTCCAACTCTTTGTGACCCCATGGACTGTAGCTTACCAGGCTCCTCTGTCCATGGGCTTCTCCAGGCAAGGATACTGGAGTGGATTGCCATTTGCTTCTCGAAGGGTTCTTCCCAACTCAAAGACTGGACCTGGGTCTCCTCTCTTTGTAGACAGATTCTTCACTATCTGAGCTACTAGGGAAGCCCACTAAAAACTGTACTGATGTTAATAACTGAAATTTATTTTTTATTGGACTTATATCAGGCGTTGATGCATTTGGATAAGAGCCTGCAATTAAAACTGTCCAGAATTTCTTGGTTTGTAATGTTGCATCATAAGTAACAAGATGTTTTAATATTGTTAAATGTAATACAGTGTCAAATATCTCTAAACATTAGAAATTTATAGGTGAGCACTCATTTTTGAAAGGAAAAGCAATATACTTGCAGTTTCATCTTGCTGTTCTTAATTATATCATTTTCATAATTCCAAATACCCTTGAACTTTAAATTCTGTATAAGTACAGTTAACTCTCATTATTTGTGGATTTTATGTTTGTGAATTTGCCTACTTGCTAAAATGTACTTGTAACTACAAAAATTAGAACTGATGGAAATTTTCTATTTATTCTTGCACATATTCAAAGCAGCAAAAATTTTAGTTGCCTAATATACACATTCCTAGCTGAGAAGATAATGACCTGCTTTCTTTTTTTAGTTCTTATGCTTTAAAAATTTATCCTTATAGCAATCTTTCTAGTCACATTTTTTGTTGTTGTTCCCCCCACCCCTTGGGGTTTTGCTGTTGAAAATAGCCCTCAAACATAGAGCTGAAATGCTAGTGTTCTTATGTGCAAAGAGGTGGTGTGATGTGCCTTATGGAGAAAACAATGTGTTAAATAAGCTTTGTTCCCATGAGATATAGTACTGTTAGCTCTGAGTTTAATGTCAATGAATCAACAATATAGTCCATCCAGAAAAAGAGAAAAATTCACTGATCTTTGCATGGCCTCAGCCACTTTACAAAATGGTAAACTAATGGATAGTACATGATGAAGCTATGGGAAAGACAGGAGAGTGCTATACCTATGCGTTCTTGAGATGATGACTAAGAAAGCATAGTGAAGAACATTGTTGTGAGGCTGATAGCCAAAAAAACTTGCAGTCATGTTACCCAGTGTCAGGAAAATGCGTAACACTTCCCGGCCACTGCTGGTGAGTTTGCTCATTTCAAACGGTGATACAGCAAGATGTTGTTAAAGGTCCAAGTGTGGCAGTTTCTGCAGATAGTAGGCTGGAGAACAGTTTTTAAAAACCTGATGAATACTATACAGGATAAGACTTATGTAAATAGTGAATTTTCAAGGCAAATGTGTCTACCTTATTTATAAAGAATTTAACAAACACGTCTATATGACCAGATAGTGTTTTGAATGTCAAAAATGTTGTGATCACAGGCTTCCAGGAACCCAACTCTATTTCATCTGAGAGGACTACTTTGGTGTTAATTTAAAACTCACAGAAACTCTGTAGAACATAACTGCTGCAAGTAATGGGGAACAACTGTACTTTATCTACATAGTGTGGTAGTCATCATGTGTGAGCATCAGGCTTCTGTGTGAGCATCACGTTTCTGCTGTTCATATCAAGGGTGGAAAAATTTGGCATATAGTTTACAGTCTTATTCACTTTCAAAGAGACTGAAGCTAGTTGCAACTTTTTCTGTTTCCGTTTCTGTGTTTTCAGGATGACAAAAATTACAATCTAACCCTAATAGTTCATAACTGTTAGTAGTTTATCAGAGCCCACTTCTGTACTTCCATGTTTAATGTTCCCTCATCTACAGTGTTTCACCCAAGGGATTATGTAATTCCTTAACAGACTCAGTTGAGCATTGTTGCCTTTTCATAAGTATGAAAGACTGAGCTACCCATCTGTCTACCCCTGTAATCCTTACAGCAGGTGGAGGTGGGTGTGCAGCTTCAGAATGTACGTAAAGTTGATGTGAGATTGCAAAGTGCTAACACATTTTTTATTGGAAAATTATTCACTAGCCATTAGGAAAACAAAGAGTTAAGTGAATACAGGAGAAATTTATTTTAGGAGATTAAAGCAAAGTGTAACAAATTCCATTCAAACCTGGAACAGTAAGAATATGTTAAAATTTGCATGACTCTAGGACTAGACTATGTTCTATGTTGGTGATTTTCAATTTGTGATCTGTGGGCCTCTGGAGATCCCTGAGATCCTTTCAGAGGATCCATGAGGTCAGTATTTTTTTTTCATAATACTACTAAGATATATTTGCTCTTTACATTTTGTTGAATTTGTTCTTAGGAGATAACACATGGTGAGTAAAAGGGCCATACAGTCACAAGAATGAGTTCAGTGTCTATATAAATTAATGATAAAATGGAAAGTAAACATAAAGCACATTTTTTTTTTAACTCATACTGTCTATATAGTGGCTATCTAGACTAAAACCTCTGTGCAGTTGTTTGACTAGTAAGCTGAATTAACTATTCTTTTCATAGCATCATTTTTAAATGGAAGGATGACAGAGGAGCTATGAGTATTCAAAGTTAGGTACTGGGCAGACATTTTCCTTGAAAGATAAAGTGAACCATTTACCTCAGGGAATACAAATAGCAGTATTTATTGCCAGTAATAAAATTTGAGATTTCAAGTGAAAATTAGAATTTTGGAAAACTTGTATTTCTTCACTGTGTACTTGATAGTTCCTTAATATTTAAAGGCTTTTCAGAGGAGATCAGTGATGACATAAGCAAATGTGATATGTATATGAAATATCCCACAGTTGGAAGATATGAATAAATCAATAAACCAATATTCCCCATGCATAATGTTACAGTGCATAATGTTATTAAATTATTCATAGATAAAAAACAATTCAAAGTTCAAAGTAGACCAATAAATTTAATCTACTCTAGTGTGAAATATTCAGTATTATGGCTTCAATTTCTTCATTACAAGTAATCTTTAAGAAACTATTACTTGTTGAGTTTCTATGTAGTATCCAAGCAGGGTATTCACAATTATTGCAGAAATGCTATAAAAATGCTTCCGTTTTCTGAATATACATGTGAAACAAAAACATATAACCAACACAATATATTGCAACAAATTTCCTTCATAGATGATATGAGGCTTCAGCTGGCTTTTTAAAAAGACAGATGTTATAGATTTTTAAAAATGTATGACATATCACTCATAGTTTCTGGAAATTATAATGATTTTACACTATAATATGTGTTAACATGTTTAACAGGTTTATTATTTTTACTCTCAAAAATAATTTGGGTAGTCTTAATTTGTAATACAGTCAGTGTTGATAGCTATGACAGAAAAATATGCTCTTTGAGTCTTTAATCATTTGAGTCTTTAATCATTTCTCGGAAAGTAAGAGTACTAAAAGCAAAATATTTGAGAGCTGCTACACTTTGTATTGGAGATATCTCTATATATAATTTATATAATATATATAATTATATATATATATAATGTACACACAGATATACACACAGGGATATATATATATTATATATTATATATATATTATATATATATTATAATTATATATAATATAGTGGGGGGGATATTACCTTTTTCACATAAGGAGGGGTGGCAAAGTATTTGGGAACAGAAATATGATCTGTAACATTAGATACCATGATTTTCCACATTTTTATGGATGAGAAAAACAGTTCTAATTATTCTAATATTGAAAAACAGCATGTTTAAATAATTTGTCCTCCACCCGCCCCCGGGGGGGGGGGGGGGGTACTCAAAGATTTAGTGAATGATGGATCTAGGATGCAAGCTGAAGCACTCTGACTCTAGAGACTATGCTCTGGGTCCAATAGTACACAATAAATTACATCCAGTAAAAATTACCTAGCACCTCATAGTAGTTCATAATATGGCAAATCTGTAATTTATTGTTCAAACCTGGGCACATTTTTTGATAAATGCTTAACTGAATGGTATGCAGATACCAGTTTTAACCTAAAGCTGTCCCAAGGAAAAAAAGATGATTGGTTATACTGGAAACAATTTTTATAAAACACTGTAATACTATTTGGCAGTAATTAAGGGCTTTGGCACCTTAGATAAGGAACACTAATCCTGTAAACAAACAGAGATTGTGAAATACATGAAGTAATAGCGTTCAAGGCATAGTAAATGTCTTAAGTTGACTTTGCTTCTTTGATGTATACTGTAAGTGAAGCTTACTAATCTTTGTAGGCACTAAGCTTTTCCAAGATAGGCACTAAAATTGGTTCTCTTTTAGCTCATTTTAACTACTCTCTGAAGTAATAAATATCCCTAAAGGATGCCAAATAATAGTTCTAAAGTTTTAATAGCTAGAGTAGAATGAATAATAAAGCTTAAGCTAAGAATTGATTAGTGTAACAATGAAAAGGACCCGAGATTCTGTGTGTATTACTTTGTGTGCTTAGTGAAGAGATTTATAAGTGCAGCTGAGTATACAAACTGCAAAAGCTTATTAATTTTAACATTGCTTATTCATGTACTAGAAACCTTTAGGGGAGTTTTGCTTTGCAAGCTTTTATAAGCTAACCAGACTCATTAATTGTACTGGTACAACTTTTATTTACAAGATTCCTATTGATGTATATAATGTTTGAGATTTGAAAATTTTAAAGTAAAATATAAATCCCACATAGAGAACTGATCTTAGGACCTGAAGTAAGCAGATTACTCCTAGAAGAAATAGTAAACAAACAAATGTGTTTTATATCCCTTGTGCATTATTTATGAATACTCCTTTAAAATGAAGACACTATTTTCATATACCAAGTGGGCAAAGATTAAAAAATATAACGTTCAGTGTTGGTGAGGCTGTGGTCACATGATCACCCTCATATACTGCCAGTGAGAGTTTAAATTGACACATCTTTGTGGAAAAAAAGGTCTGAAATACTAGTAGAGCAAGCTTTTATAAATATTTCTGGACATTGACAGAAAGGAATTTATCCTTTGCACATACTCATAAATTTAAAAACATTTACCAGCATTATTTATAATATTAAAAATCTGGAAGCAGTAATGGAAGGTAAAGCAAGTCATGGTTTTAGGGTTTTCAGTCATAATTTTATCAAATAGACTTCTGACCCTTTTCTCTCTATCTTCTCCTTCTGGGGCCCTGCCCCTGCACCCCAGTGCAAAAATCAGTATGCTTGTTGTTCCAGCGGTTCCTTAAGCTATTCTCATTTTAAAATTAGTTTTCCTCTTTGCTGTTCTGATTGAGTGGCTTCCATCATTTTGTCTTCCAGGTCTCCTATGCCTTCTGTGTCACCTAAGCCGCTCTTCATTTCTTCCAGTGTGTTTTTCATCCCACTTACTGTATTCAGCAGCTCTGACTGGATCTTTTTTATATTACCTAGTTCCTTGTTAAAATACTCAGTTAACAGTTTTATTACTGATGCTTGAACTCATTATGTGATTAATTATTTGTCTCTGTTTCATTAGTTTAGTTTTTTTTTTCCTTCAGTTTTTTTCCTTTTTCACTTGAAAAACATCCCCTTGTCTTCTCATTTTGTTTAACCTTCTCTGTCTCTATGAAATTCTATGAAAAAGTTACCTGTCCTGGTCTGGAAGGGATGTCCTAGTATGGGCTCATCGTATGCAGTCTGTGTGTGTCCAGTGGCTTTGGTGGGAGAGTTAGATATGAAGTGAGCACTGGCTGAGTCTTCCCCCATGGTGTGCTGGCAGTTAGTGCCTTGCTGGGGTGTGGGGCCGGACAGGAAGGGGCTAGAGCCAGGGCCAGGTGTTAGCTGCGTCTTCCTCTATCTCCAGTGGATATCTCCACCCTATCAGAGGTGTGGTTGTGTCCCATAGTGCTGAAGCAGAAACCATGAAGGCAGGGTCTAAGCTGGCACCTCTGTTCCTCTAAGTGTGCACTCTTCCCTCCCAGCCATGGCACCTTTACCCCAGAGGGAAGCAGAGAGGAAGCAGGAGGGGCTTGAAGGAACTCCTGATGCAGGCTAGGTCATGCACTGGGTCCGTCCCTGCATACCAGCCAGAGTTCTAGACAGCTCCAGATCCACCGATGTCGTAATAGCCACAGCATCAGAGGCTCTGAGTACCGTAATAGCCACCCTTGCCCTGTTCAAAAGCACTGCTAAATCCAAGCTGGCCCTGTCCATCCCAAGTGTGCACCATCCTGGGAAAACCAGCTCTTAACCTAGTGGGAGCTATGCTGGAGTCAGAGGGCCAGAGCCCTGGGCAGTGTCAACTGCTTCCTCCATCTTGTTTGTGAAACTGAGTCTTAGCTTGTGAAGAGCACAGACATGCTTAAAGGAGTAAACAAGCATGTCTGTGCTCTTCACAAGCTAAGACTCAGTTTCTTAGAGCCCTCTTATAAGTCCCAGTGATTGCCAAAGTAGCTAAGGGAACTCATCTTCCTGGTGTCTTCTTTGGACTTCGGTCCTCACTATGTGGTTCATACCCCTCACTCCCCAGGAAGGATCTGCGAGCTGGTGATATCCTTCTCCTTTTCTGTGACTCCTCCCAGGAGGGCGAGTTCTTACTGACTGCTTTACTCCCTTCCTACCTGACTGTGTGTGAAGTTTTCTTTAGTCATGGTTGTGGAAGAGCCATTTACCAGTCTCTAGTTTGTTTTCAGAGAAAGAGCATCTACTTGCTCTCCATGTAGATGTATTTTTACTTGCTCATGAGAGGAGGTGAGCACAGTGTCCTCCTATTCCTCCATCTTTTCCCCTCCCTTTTTGTATCTTTTCCAACTACCAAATACACTGCACGTGTGAGATAAATGACTGATAATAAATTAATAACATATGTTTGCATTCCTGCAGCCAGGCAATATACAGTGATTTAAAGAGCAGACTCTGGATCCAGCTCTTTTGTGTTTGAATCCCAGCATGTATTACTGTGTGACCTAAGGAAAAGTACTTAACTTTCTCTGCCTCAGTTATCTTGAGTATGCTGATATGGGGAAAACAATGCTAGCCTTCTTCAGAATTGAGAGAACTGCATGAGTTAATGCTTACAAAACGCTGAGAATATTGCCTGGCACATAGCATGCTTAGTAATAATTTCCTTTCTCAGTGACTACAGTGATTGCAGTACAAACAAAAATGTATTCAAATCTTGGAATAATTTGTTGGGAGCTCTCCTGTTTTATGTAGGGATGTTGAAGATAGTCACCATGTAGGCTAGTCATCAAGAGATTTTTGGATATAGAGAAATGTGTGATAACCTGAATATTTATTGATTAATTTATAATTATATAAAAATCATGAATGTTATGGAATGTCATTAAAGAGATTTTAGAGGAGGAAAATCTTACAGCATGTTGATAAGTATTGGTGAATCAGGATAAAAACAATATTGATAGACATGCAAATAGTTTTCCTTAATTGAAATTTTCTTTTTTAAACTTAGATAATTGAAAAAGATTACTTTGAAATACAAAAATAATCTTTTAAGTCATTTACAAATGTAAGATGTTACAACTTATAACTATCATTATAAAATATAAAAAATGAAAGCAAAATTAAATAACTTTGACCCCTCTTTAACAAAACAAAATATTGAGAAGAAATATTGAGCTGAATGAACATTACATAGTACTCTTTTGTTTATAGTTTTTTTTTTTAGGTAATCAGTATTATGGACTTGGAATATTCAAATATAATGTATCCCCAAAATACTTTGGACCCTTCTCTACTTCTGTTTTCTTAACCTTTAGTTGATAGAATTGATGATCTCTGCAAGCATCATTTCAACAAAGGGTGCTAGGAAGAATTATACTTTGGAAATCTTTAACTAGACATCTTAGCTACTTTACTTGGCATTATTCATTTATTCCATAAAAATTCACTGAATATGAACTAGAATGGGCTTTCTAGGTAGTTCAGTGGCAAAAATCTGCCTGCCAAAACAGGAGACACAGGTTTAATCCCTGGGTTGTTCCCTGGAGATGGAAATAGCCCACTCCAGCATTCTTGCCTGAGAAATCCCATGGACAGAGGAGTCTGGTAGACTACAATTCATGGGGTTTCAAAGAGGCAGACATGACTGAGCTACTAAACAGCAACAACAAATGGATTAGAATACAGGCAACTCTCATCCAGTCATAACTGAATGAAACTAAGTGGGGGAAAAAAGAATTAGGGATTATCTTGATGACCAAGGTATTGGAAAGCTTGCATTAGAACTTAATTAAGAGAACAGAGAGTTAAATACCAATAAGGAAAAGTTAAAATTCCATCTGGGTTAGGATGTCAATCTGTAAATATGATGAAATTCTAGAACCAACAATCAATAGAAAAAAATTTTAAGATTTTTTTTTTAGGGTTCTTTAAAAACATGATTTTCATATAAGGAGGTGGAAAGAGGAGGAGTATTTACTTGATTTCTAACTTGGCAGCCTCTTTAACATCTCCTGACATATTACATTGGCAAATTCCTGCATATCCAGAGTTCAAAGCACCTTTCAATACTTTAGAGGCACCTCTATATTCGCTTTCTCCATAATGCTTTGACTATTCTGATGGTGTTATCAAAGCATGATGATTTCAGCTCTTTGTGAGTTGGGACCCTTGGTTAGCAAAAGCATATCTGTCATCACACTAGTTTTAGAAATTTTGCAGTTCCTCAGGTAAATCCAGAGATAATGATCTCTAAGCAGAACATTAATTTATTCTCTGAGAAAGAAGACCAAAAATTTTGGATTTTGAAGAGTTTACATTTAATGCTTTTCATGGTGTCTAATATATCATCATGTTATGTAATCACTTTGAAGCATTTGGTAGTATATTTTATGTGGCTGTGCATATAGGATTCCCTAATATTTCTCATACATATTGAGTTTTATGCTCTTACTGCCTGGATGTACCTGGAGGAACCCCTGTAATCCAGTTGATTTTAATATAAACTCCACAAAGAAGTTATAAAGCCTGCAGACTCCACATCTATCTAAATCTCTTTAATTTCTGGATATTGATCTCTACCGCAGCAACCTTCTCTTGACTTTTTCATTTTAATTTCCTTCTACAGTCTTTTCATATTTTATACCATATCAATATTAGCATGCAGACCTCTTTTGAAACAGAAAGAGGCATTATTTTAGGCTTTTTGTCTGCTCTCTGTTCCATGGCTGCCTCTGTTCAGGACTCACCTTCTTATATTGACTCACGTCAGTTTTAATTAAGCAGTGTCCTTGTGTAATCTTTTCATACTGTTCATGAAAAGAACTCATTTCTTGGAAGGAAAGTTATGACCAACCTAGATAGCATATTAAAAAGCAGAGACGTTACTTTGCCAACAAAGGTCTGTCTAGTCAAGGCGATGGTTTTTCCAGTGGTCATGTATGGATGTGAGAATTGGACTGTGAAGAAAGCTGAGCACCAAAGAATTGATGCTTTTGAACTGTGATGTTGGAGAAGACTCTCAAGAGTCCCTTGGACTGCAAGGAGATCCAACCAGTCCATTCTAAAGGAGATCAGCCCCGGGTGTTCTTTGGAAGGAATGATGCTAAAGCTGAAACTCCAGTACTTTGGCCACCTCATGCAAAGATTTGACTCATTGGAAAAGACTCTGATGCTGGGAGGGATTGGGGGCAGGAGGAGAAGGGGACAACAGAGGATGAGATGGCTGGATGGCATCACCAACTCGATGGATGTGAGTCTGAGTAAACTCCAGGAGTTGGTGATGGACAGGGAGGCCTGGCATGCTGCAATTCATGGGGTCGCAAAGAGTCGGACACAACTGAGTGACTGAACTGAACTCGTGTCATCTTACCAGAAATCCACATCACTGCCCATGAGTTCCTTTTATGTGGCAGTACCAGCAAGTCTGTTTTAGTCCTTGCTATGAGTGAAAGATCGTACAAAAATGCACTCTGATGGACCAAGCACATTCCTACCCAAAACTGAGGTCATAGACATGTGAACACACTCTGAAATACTTTCTACTGCTATTCTACCCCCAAATTATACCTTTAGTCCACATTGCAATTATTTTTCTATTACTACTGAGCAACTTCCCATGAATATGAATGCTATCAGAAACCAAGTGCAGTTCACTCTGAAAGTAGATCATTGGCAAGTGACCATTGTTTTACCTTATTCATGCTTGGATAATATGTCTGGTGTTTAACAATATTGAGTAGCCTCAAACTTAAATGGACACTTGTGGTTGAACCACAAGAAAGCAGTGTGCTTGAGTCTTGGTTCTCTTAGTCTCTGGGCTCTAATTCAAGCAATTTCCTGTCTATACAGCAAAAAGATTCTTTAAACATTTTGCATTTTGTGCATGTGACAGATTGCTTCTTATTAGTACCTAGTTCCTGAGTAAAATCCAAAACCAGTTTACTATTGCCTGTTCAAATAGGTTCCCTGGGTATAGAACTGTTAACCATTAGGAGTCTCTTATATCCATGAATGTAAAGTAAAGAACACAATCATGGTTTTATGAACTGACGTTTGTTCAAGTATTGTGTCTTCAAAGCTAGAAGTTTCCTCTGATTTAGGTTATAGAACAGTTGAAGTTTCTATATGGCATTAAACATATTTGTGTTTATTTCATGAACTTTGAAAATTAATTTGACTATCGATTATGTTAATGTCCTTGATCTTTGTTTCCTCACTTCTTATTTAAGATTGTTGAAGACAGTGGTGTCTAAAGATCTTTAATGCTCTCACTTTCTGCATTAGCAGGGAAGTTTGTGTTTTCAATATACATTATCTTGATCTGTTGCTGTTTAACCACTCAGTCATGTCTGACTCTTTGTGACTCCATGAATAGCAGCATTCCAGGTTTCCCTGTCCTTCACTATCTCCTGAAGTTTTCTCAAACTCATTGTCCATTCCTCTCCAGGAAGAGAAAGGGATGAGAGAGGATGAGATGGTTAGATGGCATCACTGACTCAATGGACATGAATTTGAGCAAGCTCTAGAAGATGGTGAGGAACATGGAAGCCTGGTATGCTGCTGTCCATGGCCTCACAAAGGGTCAGGTATGACTGAGCGACTGAATAACAACAACAATATGTCTACTGAGTCGATGATGCCATCCAATCATCTCATCCTCTGTTGTCCCTTCTTCTCCTGCCCTCAATCTTTCCCAGCATCAGGTTCTTTTCCAGTGAGTCAGCTCTTCACATCAGGAGGCCAAAGTATTGGAGCTTTGGCAACGGTCCTTCTAATGAGTTTCAGGGTGGATTTCCTTTAGGATTAACTGGTTTGATCTCCTTGCAGTCCAAGGGACTCTAAAAGGGTCTTATGAAGCACTACAGTTCAAAAGCATCAATTCTTCAGTGCTCAGCCTTCTTTATGGTCCTACTCTTATATCTGTACATGACTACTGGAAAAACCATAGCTTTGACTAGATGGACCCTTGTTGACAAAGGGATATCTCTGTATTTTAATATGCTGTCTAGGTTTGTCATGGCTTTTCTTCCTAGGAGCAAGCATCTTTTAATTTCATGACTGCAGTCACTGTCCACAGTGATTTTGGAACCCAAGAGTGTAAGGTCTGTCACTTTTTTCATTTTATTCCCCATCATTTGCCATGAAGTGATGAAACTGGATGACATGATCTTTGTTTTTGTATGCTGAGTTTCAACCCAGCTTTTTCTCTCTCCTCTTTGACCTTCATCAAGGGGCTTTTAGTTCCTCTTTGCTTTCTGCCATAAGGGTGGTGTCATCCATACATCTGAAGTTATTGATATTCTCCCAGCAATTTTGATTCAAGTTGTGAATCATCCAGCCTGGCATTTTCCACGATGTGCTCTGTGTGTACATTAAACAAACAGGGTGACAGTATACTGCCTTGATGTACTCCTTTCCCAGTTTTGAACCAGTTCATTTGTCCATGTCTGCTTTTAACTATTGCTTCTTGACCTGCATGCAAGTTTCTCAGGAGACAGGTAAGGTAGTCTGGTATTCCCATTTCTTTAAGAATTTTCCAGTTTGTTGTCATCCACCCACTCAAAAGCTTTAGCGTAGTCAGTAAAGCAGGAGTAGTTTTTTTGTTTGTTTTTTTTTTAATTCCTTTGCTTTTTCTGTGATTCAACATATGTTGGCAATTTGAACTCTGTTTACTCTGAGTTTTCTAAATCCAACTTGTACATCAGAAAGTTCTTGGTTCACATACTGTTGAAGCCTAGCTTGAAGGATTTTGAGCATAATCCTCCTAACGTGAAATTCTAACAACTGTATGGTAGTTTGAACATTTTTAGCATTACCTTTTTGGAGGTATTGGATTGAAAACAAATCTTTTCCAATACTTTGACCACTATTGAGTTTTCCTAATATGCTGGTATATTGAGTGCAACACTTTAACAGCATCATATTTTAAGATTTGAAATAACTTAGCTAGAATTCTATCTCCTCCACTAGCTTTGTTCATTAGTAATGCTTCCTAAGGCCCACTTGATTTCACATTCCAAGATATCTGGCTATAGGTGAGTGATAACACTATCATGGTTATCTGGGTCATTAAGACCTTCTTTTATAGTTTTGTATATTATTGCCACTTCTTCTTAATGTCTTCTGCTTCCATTAGGTCCTTGCTATTGTTGTCCTCTATTGTGCCCATCTTTGCATGAAATGTTCCCTTGGTATCTGTAATTTTCTTGAAGAGATCTCTATTATTTCCCATTCTATTTTTTTCTATTTCTTTGCACCGATCACTTAAGAAGGCTTTCTTATCTCTCTTTGCTGTTCTCTGAACTCTGTATTCAGTTGAGTGTATCTTTCCTTTCTCCTTTGCCTTTCACTTCTCTTCTTTTCTTACCTATTGTAAGGCTTCTTTGGACAACCACTTTGCTTTCTAGCATTTCTTTTTCTTGGGGATGGTTTTGGTCACTACTTCACATACAGTGTTATGAACCTCCGTCCATAGTTCTTCAGACGCTCTGACTACCAGATCTAATCCCCTGAATCGATTCATCACCTCCACTCTGTAATCATTAGAGATTTGATTTAGATCATATCTGAATGACCTATTGGATTTCCCTACTTTCCTTAATTTAGGCCTGAGTTTTGCAATAAGGAGCTGATGATCTGAGCCACAGTCAATTCCCAGTCTTGTTTTTGCATACTATATAGAGCTTCTCCATCTCCATCTGTAAAGAGTATTCCATGTATCTCTTGACTTCTTGCTTTTGCATTCCAATCCCATATGATGAAAAGGACATCTGTTTTGGGTGTTGTTTCTAGAAGGTCTTATAGGTCTTCCTGGAGCCGTTTGATTTAAACTTCTTTGGCATGAGTGGTTGGGGTGTATTATATTACTGTGATATTGAATGGTTTACCTTGGAAACAAACTGAGATCATTTTGTTGTTTTTGAGATTGCACCCAAATACTGCATTTTGGATTTCCATTGGCTGTGAGGGCTATTTCATTTTTTCTAAGGAATTCTTGTCCACAGTAGTAGATATAAATGGTCATCTGAATTAAGTTCACCAATTCCAGCCAGGAATTCACTAATTCCTAAAATGTTGATATTTACTCTTGCCATCTCCTGCTTGACCATGTCTAACTATCTTGATTCATGGATCTAACCTTCTAGGTTTCTATGCAATATTGTTCTTTACAACACTGGACTTTACTTTCACCACCAGACAGATCCATAGCTGAGCATTTCTGCTTTGGCTCAGCCTCTTCTTTCTGGAGCTATTTCTCTGCTCTTCCCTGGAAGCATATTGGACACCTACTGACCTGGGAGGCTCATCTTCCTGTGATTGATATATATATATATATATATATATATATATATATATATACTCCTTTTCATTCTGTTCATGGGGTTCTAGAGGCAAGGATACAGAAGTGTTTTGCCATTCCCTTCTCCAGTGGACTACATTTTGTCAGAACTCTGCACCATGATCTCTCCATCTTGTGTGGCCCTGCATGGCATGGCTCATGGCTTTTTAAGTTACATAAAACTACGATCCATGTGATCCTTTTGGTTGGAGAGAGTTACTCTGTATGTAAATAGACTGCCTCTGGAATACTATAAATATATATCTTTCTGTTTTTGCTATTAAATTTAAATGCTATCTGTTGGGTGGCTATTTTTAGAGTCCCAAGCAATAATGGTTCAAAAGCAATACTGAAGTTGTAAATGTCACTTTTTATTGTAATAGATTAAAGCATAATACAGAAACATTACTAAGTTCCTTATATCTGTGAGCTTAGGAATTCATTCTATAATCTAATTATGAATTTATTATAGGAAATTTGTTGCTGAACTAGTTAACAAAATTCTTGGTTTATGTAGTTTCTACTATACAAATAATACTTGGATTTTACTTTAAAAAAAGATTGGTTGATATATTTGAGTATGAAAAGGACTGTTTAAAACTAAGTTCAATGCAGAAAATAGTTACAGTAGTAACTCTAAGGTAATCTCACTGTTTCATGAAATTAAGTATGGCATCCCTAAATCATCTGAATATTCTTAGAAAGGTCACATTATGTTTAAAACTACTATGATAATACTAATGCTTTCAATTGCCTCTATCATAAATGCTGAAAAGCCATATATTAAAACAAAGTCATCTTTTATGGCAACTAAAACAAAGGTGTTTATTTTACCTAAAATAATAACCAACTTTGTTCTTAATGTTCAGATAAGACTTCATATACTGCCAGTATGAAGATAACTTCATGTATTACAAAGAATTCCTTCTTCATTCATTTAATAAAAGAATATGTTCATTTTTTTTTACTCCTTGACATAGATCAATTATTAGTCTCTTTGTATTTAAAATTGTTTAGAAATCGTTTATACTTTGAGTAATTTACCACAAGCATCAATTTTAAACATTCACATCAAATTTTGAGGTTAAAAAGGAAATTCCTATATTCTCTGTCACTGTTTTTTTTTTTTTTTCTCACTAATGCAGTTTAATTGCTTTCAAGTAATTTCAAGGTCATGCTTAATTATTGATCCTGTGACTGTTCCTACAGAAGATTTTCTATAATGAAAATGCCAGAGAACCCAGTTCCACACAATTGATTTATATTTATATTCCTGCTGAGCTCTGTTAGTCTCCCCTTCACCCACCCCTCCACTTGCTCAGGAAATAGAAATATTTGGCAGGACTAATTCTCAGAAGATAAAGCCACTCTAATGGAAGAAAGATACCAATTTAGATGATTTCTTAGAATAAAAAGAACATTGCTTATTTCCTTGCTTAGGTTTGGAATAGTGGCAACTGAAAACTGGGTTGATACTAACTGTTAAGATAGTGAACAGTCATGATTTAAATATAAGCTGCATGCCTAGTATGTGAATGATGTTCTTTGTTTCTATAAACCTTTGTTGTTTTCAGGTGCAGCATAGCCTCACAAAAGCTAGTTGCAGACACAACTAGATCTAGATGAACAAATTGGGGAAAATGCACTTAGAGGCTTCATTCAGAATTCACCGACTTTATGAGAGACAGGGCAGTGTGAAAGAGTCTGCCCTAACTGAGTGCAAAGGAGGCACTAAAGCCTGGGCAGTTCCAGTGTCTTGGGTTTGATTTCTGCTCCCATCATTTAATTGAAGTAAACGTCAGACAAATTACCTAAGTTGTGAACCTCACTTTCTTGTTGATCATATAACAGAGTTTCTATGAGGATTGCATGTAATATATTTTAAGCTTTGGGCATAAATAAGGGGCATCTCCCACCTTCTGATGAAAATTTTATCAAGTCCTTTGTAATTTGGTTAGTTTAATTTTATAGTGCCATGATTAGTCTACATTGAAAGTTATTATACTGTGGTTGTTGCTTGTTTTCAGTAGACAGACTTTCAGCAAGCTGTAGTGTGGAACTGACCCTTCTTCCCTCTTTTTAGTGAAATGTTTTTCTTTGCACAGAAAAATCTTGTTATATTTACTATTATGAGTTTATTCCAGCTAAAGATATGAGTACTTATGAATTTATAAATGTAATCAGTATTCTATACACTCATCTATATAAACTTTTGATTGTACTGATTTTTTTGATTGCAGTGAATTTTTATTCAAAACACTGATTTTATTTTTCTATCAAATAAATATAACTGTCCGCAGAGGATTTACCTTTGAATTTGGTTTTGGTGATACCTTAAATTTGGAAATTATTTACTAAAGCAAGGTATCAGTTCAGTTAAGTCGCTCAGTTGTGTCTGACTCTTTGCGACTCCGTGAATCCCAGCACGCCAGACCTCGCTGTCCATCACCATCTCCCAGAGTTCACCCAAACTCATGTGCATTGAGTCAGTGATGCCATCCAGCCATCTCATGTTTTGTCATCCCCTTCTCCTCCTGCCCCCAACCCCTCCCAGCATCAGGGTCTTTTCCAATGAGTCAACTCTTCACATGAGGTGGCCAAAGTACTGGAGTTTCAGCTTTAACATCATTCCTTCCAAAGAAATCCCAGGGTCGATCTCCTTCAGAATGGACTGGTTGGATCTCCTTGCAGTCCAAGGGACTCTCAAGAGTCTTCTCCAACACCACAGTTCAAAAGCATCAATTCTTCAGCACTCAGCTTTCTTCACAGTCCAACTCTCACATCCATACATGACCACTGAAAAAACCATAGCCTTGACTAGATGGACCTTTGTTGGCAAAGTAATAGCTCTGCTTTTGAATATGCTATCTAGGTTGGTCATAACTTTCCTTCCAAGGAGTAAGTGTCTTTTAGTTTCATGGCTGCAATCACCATCTGCAGTACCCATGTATATTTCTAAATTTTATCAACATAATATAGCAGAATCCAACAGATTTATAACCTCAAGAAAGTAACAATATTCCTTAAAGAAGATGGAAGTAATTTATAGGTACACTATTAAACATAATTGAAACAACTTTCTGGATGGACAATAACAAATCTAGTTTGTGATGAAATAGGTGGCATTAGTTCACCATATGTACTCTATCATCATCATTTGTTTTTCATGAGAGAATTTAGTTATTTATATAGAAACCTTAACACTTTATCCACATAAAGGCTCTTCTAACAGTATTATCTATACCTTTGGCTCAATTGGTTAATTTTTCAGAAATTGTACAAATTAGTGGAGTCTTAAACACTATGATACATGATTTTAAAAAAAAAAGCTCTTTGAATCATGCATGTCAAAATACACTGCATATTAACTGAAGGCACATTGTGTGAGACTTTGTTTTTTAAAACCTGGTTCTTTTTTCTTTGACATTTATAAGTTGACCCTGGAGTTTCTTCAAGTTCGTTCTGTTTTAATGAGACTGAATTGATTTGCTATCATAATCTATTCCAAGTTTATGTGCCTGGATCCCGCTGTCAGTTTGTCACCACCACTTCTTGAATCCAAACAATTCTAAGACTTTATTCTTCTAAAATGTGATTATATTAGTTCGAATAGTAATCTTTAACTATATTTATTCATGTGCCCCCAAAAATAAATGAAAATTTTGTAAATTTGATAATATTTTCAGCTTCATCAGTTCAATTTAGGATGCCACTTTACTTATGGAGCATTTTCCCATTATTATACAACATTCCCAGAACAAGGACTTGGAGATGTTACTTTCAGACCTCAGTGCTGGAAAAGACTGACCTTCAGAGCAGCAGTATATTTTGGGGGCTCATGTTTTTCTCTTTTTGTCAAAAAGAGTCAGAACTAAATCTGTATCTTGACTTCATAGTCAAGATATTTTGAATATTTTATTTGAATCTTATAACATTTTTAAAGAATTATTCATGGCTTTTTGCAACTGATTTTCTCTTTCTGTTAATGCTTTTGTTTCAGAGCATATTGAAAGTGTTTCTGTAAATTGCCTTGTATCCTTTTTGAATGAAGTAGATTATAAGTAAATAATTGTAGACATATAATTATAATACAGTGTGAAAAGTTTTACCATTTGATGAAAATGTATTTACAGAAGCGGTTACAGGTTTTGCCCCATATACTGTAACTTTTACAATGGCCTGGAGTCTCTAATTTTGTAAAAGTAACCATGGCTTTCATCTTTTATATTATAACCTATATATTTTTTCTTGTTTCATCTTTGGTAGATATGAAGAAGAAACTATTCTATAGTTTAATTGAACTAGATTCAAACCCTATTTTATTTTGCCCATTAATCCTACTTTAATCTTCCATATTCTATATATGTTAAAAATTGGTACACATTTTCTAGAAAAATGCTCTGTATACAGTTAGTTATTTCTGTATTAAGTTAATAAGTAGAGGTAACAATATTTGTTTTAAAATAAATATCAGAACAATTTGGGGAAGCATTTTTACACAGAAGTACCAAAGCTTTTTACGCTCTTCAAAATCAATTGCCAACTGATTACTCTATTGTTTTCTAAAATAACTGGGAGTATAAATTGCTCCAGAGCCTGTCCAATTACACTCTTTACAGAGGTAGTGACAGAGACTAGTCTCTGAGATATGCTCTGAGCCCAGGAGGGCTCTTGTCTATTTCTTTTTCTGGATACCAGCCCCCTCCAGTTCTCACTTCCACAAACCCCATTGTTAGAGAATGCCTTTAGGCTTGATTTTCTTTGTACTTTGTCCCAAACAAAATTGCTTCCTTTGGAAAGCACATTGGAGCACTCTCTTTTTATGTAAGCCAGCCCTGGCCAGAATCTCTGTGCCTCTGGGCTCCAAAGCTGAGGGTGGGACAGAGGTCTGCTTTTCTTAGGGGTGACACTCCTCCTTCACAGGAAGATACCAGTGGAGGTGGTAGCTTTTGATCTTCTTTGTTTGCCTCTCTCAGCATAGTTCTTTTGGCCTATGAGTGTGTGGTGGGGCAAATGAGATCAGGACCCCAGTATTCGTGGTCACTAAGGTGTTTTTTACTCCCTGCCATACCTGGGTATGACGTGACCAGGCCTCTCAGCCCTTGTTGTCTGGAATAAAGCTCCTGCAGCACAGACCTGGGGGAGGGGAGATAAGAATGTTGTCTGTCTGCAGTTTAAAATTTATTTCATCAATGCAAGCCCCAAATATAATCCCATTAAAAATAGCAAACTCGACTTAACCATTCTATCCTTTGGAAAATCCAGATTTCCTATTCTACAAAATGTACCTTCAGCATTTTTCCCAGTCTATTTTAAAATAACCTCTGTGGTTGAGCTTATTCCACAGTCTCAGGAAGCTGTTCCATAATTCATTTATTGTTCGTAGTCAGGAAGTTGCTCTGGATATTAAACTCAAATTCCCTTTACTATTACAATAATAAGTTTTCTCAATTAGAAAGCTTCATATTTATTCTACTCACTTATACGTCTCTATTTCTTTCCTCATTTGCATAAACATTTATATTATAATTATCTAAAAGAAATATCTATATCAGCATTATTTAAAAATTTAAAATGCAACATTAAAGAATGTAATGTACCTTATAAGATCTCTTTGCTGTAGGAAGAAAACAACAAATGTTCTCATTGTAATCTTTTGCATAATGATTTAGGTTCTTAATTTGATGAGCTAGAATAAATATTAAATATACAGTTATCAATATTATTAGTAGGGATGAAAGGGATAATTCAGTAATAACCAACTGTTGTCATAAAAATTGCTTAAACGTTTTAACTACATAAATACACTATAACATTGTAATGATATGCAATAATCCTTTCCCTCTTTTATAGCTAAGGCTATATTTGAAGTCTAGTGCTCAAAATATTTCATGAAGTCTCTCATAATATTCTTGCTGAGAAGTTCTTCACTTTAGAATAGAGACAGTGCAGTATAACCTGAATGACATGTTTATGTGGGTTTGTTTACCTATGCTTACATAGGTTTAACTTGTTTACCTGTGATAGTTTTATTTTTAATATTTATATAATTTTGTGTACTTTTATACATGTATAAGTAAATTTTATTTGTATTCAGTTTTTATTCTTCTACCCTTATCACTGATTAGGATGACAAAAGGGAATGCTTATCACATGTATATAAGACGGTCAACTTGGGGAAGAGTTGGTTATAATGGCCCAAAAGCTCAAGACTCAAAATAATTGTCACAAGCTAAAGAAAATGGTCATATCTATATACATATAGAGTTTGTGTTAAACATTAAAATAAACTAAGTAAAAGGGATGATGTTACCTTTTATGATTTTTATAGCATATATCATATTTTCTTATATGTTAACATTAAACTTGATTTCAACAGTTTTAAATGAATTGAAGATCATTAATCAAAATCTGTTGTTTTCAGCATCATTTGTAATAGGGAATTATTATATTAAACCATTTGAAATAATCTATATAGAAAATATTCATAAATTATTTCCTCAGAATTAGAAGCATTTATGTCAGTCAATGACATATAATGCTAACTAAATGTTTTATTTTTCACTCTATTGAGGTGATTATACATATTTATTGAGATATTAATTAATGGCTTAATGAGACCGAGTGACTACTGTAAGGTTCTATCAGTTCAGTTCAGTTGCTCAGTCGTGTCCGACTCTTTGCAACCCCATGAATTGCAGCACACCAGGCCTCGTTGTCCATCACCAACTTGCGGAGTTCACTCAGACTCACGCCCATTGAGTCAGTGATGCCATCCAGACATCTCATCCTCTGTCATCCCCTTCTCCTCCTGCCCCCAATCCCTCCCAGCATCAGAGTCTTTTCCAATGAGTCAACTCTTCGCATCAGGTGGCCAAAGTACTGGAGTTTCAGCTTCAGCATCATTCCTTCCAAAGAAATCCCAGGGTTGATCTCCTTGCAGTCCAAGGGACTCTCAAGAGTCTTCTCCCAACACCACAGTTCAAAAGCATCAATTCTTCGGTGCTCAGCTTTCTTCACAGTCCAACTCTCACATCCATACATGACCACTGGAAAAACCGTAGCCTTGACTAGACAGACCTTTGTTGGCAAAGTAATGTCTCTGCTTTTGAATATACTATCTAGGTTGGTCATAACTTTTCTTCCAAGGAGTAAGCGTCTTTTAATTTTATGGCTACAGTGACCATCTGCAATGATTTTGGAGCCCCCGAAATAAAGTCTGACACTGTTTCCACTGTTTCCCCATCTATTTCCCATGAAGTGATGGGACCAGATGCCATGATTTTCATTTTCTGAATGTTGAGCTTTAGGCCAACTTTTTCACTCTCCACTTTCATTTTCATCAAGAGGTTTTTAAGTCCTTTTCACTTTCTGCCATAAGGGTGGTGTCATCTGCATATCTGAGGTAATTGATATTTCTCCTGGGATTCCAGCTTTTGTTTCTTCCAGTCCAGCATTTCTCATGATGTATTCTGCATACAAGTTAAATAAGCAGGATGACAATATCCAGCCTTGATGTACTCCTTTTCCTATTTGGAACCAGTCTGTTGTTCCATGTCCAGTTCTAACTGTTGCTTCCTGACCTGCATACAGATTTCAGAGGCAGGTCAGGTGGTCTGGTATTCCCATCTCTCTCAGAATTTTCCATAGTTTATTGTGATCCACACAGTCAAAGGCTTTGGCATAGTAAATAAAGCAGAAATAGATGTTTTCTGTTCTATAGTCAATAACTAAATGAATCAGTTAGATTACAGAACTGCTTTGAACTAATCAGATATTTAGTGGTATCCTGAGAGTTTATTATCGAAATTTAGATAGGCAGAAGCCATGCCTGGCAAAGCTGTTATCACAAGCTAAGTATAGAGGGTCTTGCTGCCAGTGGATGCATTTCATGCTTCATGTCTGTAAAAATGCTGTGATTCAGTTGTGTATGGTTGTTCTGATGGTTTCAAGTTGGTGCTTTGACTGTCTAAGTTCCAGTTGCTTAGGCCTGTGAGTCCTCCTGTGAAAAAGTGTAAACTCTTAGCGAAATTAACTGCAGTAATTTGTGAAAAATTTCATTTATATTGGTAGGGATTACTCTACACTGCTCTCTTTAAAACTAATTTGTTTCTAAAATGAGAGCCAATTAAAATTATTAAGAAGAAAATTGAGGCAACATTGACGTTTTGTATGCATTAGAAGGCCCTGTCTTTTCTGTGAGGGTGTTTTGCTAGCTAAATGAGATATGCAAAATGTCTCCTATAATATGGATCTTTTGGAGTTTAAAAGCAACAACCCAATTTGAAATGCAGGCTCCATGTAGGCTATATCTCCTGGCCTGCTGAAAATATCTTCTCTAATTAACTTAATTATCTGAAAATAACCAAAAACTGTCACTGTTGGAACTGCACTGGCATAGTCGAGTACTTAAAATGTACAGTTATTTTTGCTAGAATCAGAAGTTGCTTTAAGAGGACCTAGGAATGTACTTAGTATCAAGACTAAGAAATTTATGGTTGTACAGAAACATCGTTTATTCCATAATCACTGCTAACAATGGTAACTGAGTGTGGTTAGGTTAGTGCTTGATTTTCAATGAGAAAAATAATTTGTGTGTATTTGATAAATCACAAGCATGAAATATGAGTACAGGGAACATTGTAGGATGTAGGCAGCTGAAGGTACATCTTAGGTTTAAAGAACTCCTTGTAGAGAAAAATGATTAATTTCTGTGCTGTACCCAAGCAAATATCTGGATTGTGTTCCACTGCTTGTTCAAAAAATATAGAATATTCAACACGTCTACTTTTATAGCACTAAGCAGAAACATTTTAAATATAAATTTAAATACTTAAAGGCTCAAAAGATTTCATGTCCCAGTAAATGAAAATAATCCCACTTATGTCTCAATAGAATCTCAATTGCAAACGAAATAAAATAGTATGAGTAAAGAAAATGAGATGTGAAATAGGTTGTAAATGGTGAATATTGCTTTAAACTGTATTTTTATAAACTATTCACAGATAGATAATTCTTTTTTTTTTGGGGGTGCCTTTTAAAGTGATACTTATAACCAAAAGATTAGTGATTGTGGAGAATAAGAGAGACTGAAAATACAGTTAATGCTTATCTGAAGATGAATACCCTTAAGTTTTTTAAAAAAATTAGTTTAATGCAATTTGTTTAGCAACTCTGATATACTATGCTGTGCCAGTACAAAAATGAATAGTACACAGTTGCTGTGTGTGTTTAGTGAGGAAGATTAATTAGTTATTCAGTTGCACTAGCTACAAAAAGAACCCCCATGGACTGTAACCTACCAGGCTCTTCCGTCCATGGGATTTTCTAGGCAAGAGTACTGGAGTGGGTTGCCATTTCCTTCTCCAGGGAAATTCCTGACCCAGGGATCAAAGCGGGGTCTCCCACATTGTAGACAGATGCTTTACCGTCTGAGCCACCAGGGAAGTCCACAAAAGAACATCCAAACTGGGGAGACTTGTTGGAAAAGTTGGCACAGTAAAGGTAAAATAAATAAAATGAATACAGAAAACCATTTATGAAATATTTAAATAATTTTTCCAGATATTGCTTGAATCTCATGGAGATTCCAGACATTTCACAGGTTAGTTATTTGACTCATTTTGCAAATGACAAAATTTCTTGTAATAGGATGATATTCATATATTTCGGTATACAATTAGTATATCAGAAAGCCTAACTCCAGCCTAGGAAATCTTGTTCTACATACTTCCTCGACCTCTGCTCCAAACTATGTGAACCTGTTTGTTATACTGAATAAAAATAGTATATCTATACAGCTACATAAGGAAATAAGCAGAACTGCCTGTTGACATGTTTTAAAAAGCAAGGTCCCTTGATGTGATGATTTTGTAGACATTCACTACATGTAGAATCTGTCATTGTTTAGAGTTTGGCATTTAATTTTCCCAAGATGTGGCATACAGAGTTCTCAGAGTTCATAAATGAAACGTGTCTTTAAAACTGGGCTCATGTCCGAGGTAGATAAGTTATTATTATTGTTTTTATCAAGCTTGTCTCTTCTGTATAAAATTCAATGCTGTCGAGCATCCCTTTAAAGCCAGCTAGACAGGTTTGTATAAAACTAGGCCGCAGTTTCCAGGGTTGCAAGTGTAGTGGCTTCCCAATGAGAAGAGCAAAATGTCTAGTCACGGAAAGAAAGATTTGGGCAATGAGGTTCCCTTCTGTGAGTTTGTTGGCTGGGCTCAGAGCCTTGATGTAATGCTGTACACCTTCAGGGTTGTATATTCTGATCATCCTTTATTACCCTGAAAAGTGAAAGTCATTCAGTCATGTCCGACTCTTTGTAACTTCCCAGACTGTATAGTCCGTGAAATTCTCCAGGCCAGAATACTGGAGTGGGTAGCCTTTCCCTTTTCCAGGAGATCTTCCCAACCCAGGGATTGAACCCAGATCTCCTGCATTTTGGGTGGATTCTTTACCAGCTGAGCCACCAGGAAAGCCCAAGAATACTGGAGTTGGTAGTCTATCCTTTCCCCAGGGGATCTTAGCAAGCCAGGAATCGAAATGGGGTCTCCTGTATTGCAGGTGAATTCTTTACCAGCTGAGCTACAAGGGAAGCCCTAGATGCCTATGATTAATAAGGCATTGATTTTAAGGCACAATAGGATAGCAAAGTACACAAATGATTTGCCAACAGTAATCCTTGTCCTAAAATTGCCACTTCAAATAAACTCTGAAGACATATTTTGTTGAAGCAAAAATGTATCTTTTCAAATAAAAGTTAAGATAATTGAGTTTAATTTTTACATATAATCTTGTAATCAGTCATTTTTTCTTTCTCTGTCTCTCCTCCCTTTTGTCCCTCTTCCCCTTCTCTTTCTCTCTTTCTTTATCCCTAAATACATTCCAGTATTTAATTTGGCACCGAGTAGTTATGTACAATACTTAATTGGCAGACTGGCTTCACTTTTGAAGGAAAATATTACTCATTTAACATATTCTCTTGCTTTACTTGTAAACTATTTATCTGCCAGTTAATTATCTTACTTGCTTTCATCTTCAATATTTCTGTTTCCAGAGCTTTCAGTCTTACATAACCTATATCCATAAAACTAATTTATTTGTTGTATTAAGGAGAAAAGTTGAATAAAATAATTTTATGTTTAAAATAATACAATGAATATTACTATTTTTATCACCATTCAATGCTTTCTCTCAGTTAATTTCCCAATACCTATACCAATTTCACTGAATCTTGGTACATTTTAAAAAGCTGAACATTTTTGAAGAATATGAGGAAATATATATATATAGGTGTGTATGTATGTATGTGTGTGTGTGTGTATATATATATATACTTATATATATATAAAACAAAGTCACTTTGAAATCACCAGAAACTTGCACAACATTGTAAATCAGGTATTTTCAGTTTTTTTTTTAAAAGCCGGACATTCTTTTGGTCCAATAGAAAAGAAATATTTATGGAAGATGAATGTCTATCAGCACTGCCTGATGCACAATTGTCTGTGAGTAATGTTTTTGAGGTGAAAATTCCTATTGCACACATCTAATACTTAATAAATCTAACATATATTGCTCATACATAGCTAATATGTCATAGCAGCAGTTTTAGTAGTTAGAACATTTTTGCAGTTCTTTCATTGTTTGCTTGTTATTCAGACGTTCTGATATCTTTAGGTATCATTTAGTCTCATCTCTACTTCAGAATCAGTCAGTTCAGTTCAGTCGCTCATTCATGTCCGAGAAGGCAATGGCGACCCACTCCAGTACTCTTGCCTGGAAAATCCCATGGATGGAGGAGCTTGGTAGGCTGTAGTCCATGGGTTCGAGAAGAGTCGGACGCGACTGCAGCGACTTAGCATGCATGCATGCATTGGAGAAGGAAATGGCAACCCACTCCAGGGTTCTTGCCTGGAGACTCCCAGGGACGAGGGGAGCCTGGTGGGCCATCTGTGGGGTCACACAGAGTCTAACACGACTGAAGCGCCTTAGCAGCAGCAGCAGCAGCTACTTTAGAATTATTGAAGACAGTAGATTTGCTACTTGGTCATGGTATATGATGAGTTATCAGAGAAGAATTTTTTGCTATATCACAAATTTGCTTTTTTAATATTTTACTATCTTAATATTATTTTATTATACCCTCATATTTTATATATTTAAAACATTAATCTGCAAAGAACTATAAGAACTTCACTGGAATGCCAAATTACTGTATGGAACAAATGAAGGATGACTACCCTTGTTTTTAAAGGTTTAATGTAATGTTTACTTTCAAATCATTGCCAAAAACTAATTTTTTGAACTCCACTTCCAACTCATTCTATCCTCAAATTTCTTTCTTTATTCGTAATGTATATGGTCTCTCTATAACAAGAGAGAAGGAAAATAATAGCCTTTTCTTAATAGCTGAATAGAAAGCAATTCTGTTTATTTAGTTCTATTTTTCATGGGCCATATCAAAAATTTTCTATTTATTAAACTTAGAAGTGAATATCAAGGATTACTTATGAGATTATTTAGAATTTGCATATTTTAATTTAAATTTTAGAAAAATAAATTTATTTTAAAGGGCACTGGTTTTAAAATTTATAAATTGAATGTAATAGTTTTGATTTTGTAAATTATGAAATGTTTCAGTACTAATCATGGATGCCTATAAGTCAAACATTGTGTTTTTCAAAGTATGCCTATCAACTCCTACAAATCATTAACTATCTAGATTCAGTAAGTATTCTCTCCAGATACCACATCTATAAAACATGAATGATATTGTTTATCCTCTTGGTAGCGAGGTGCTAGACATGGGAATGATTTGAAGTTTCTCTCAGATATGAGAACAGGTATTTTATTCTGTATGAAAAAAAAAAATGAAACTGTTAGTCATTCAGTTATGACCAACTCTTTGGAACCCCAAGAACTATAAGCCACCAGGCTCTCCATCCATGGAAATCTCCTGGCCAAAATACTGGAGTGGGTAGCCTTTCCCTTTTCCTGGGGACCTTCCCAACCCAGATCTCCCACATTGCAGGCAGATTCTTTGCCAGCTGAGCCACAGGGAAGCCTAGGAATACTGGAATGGGTAGCCATTCCCCTTCTCCAGGGGATCTTCTGACCAAGGAATCAAACCCAGGTCTCCTGCATTGCTGGCAGATTCTTTACCATCTGAGATACCAGGGAAGCCCATGCTGCTGCTGCTGCTGCTGCTACTAAGTCGCTTCAGTCGTGTCCGACTCTGTGCGACCCCGTAGACAGCAGCCCACCAGGCTCCTCCGTCCATGGGATTTTCCAGGCAAGAGTACTGGAGAGCCCATACTATTAGTTAATGTATAGTAAGGAAAACTTATATTTATCCTTAAGATATCATTTTATTTATTAAAATGTATATTTTTAGACAAGCAAATTGAAACAGAATTTAAAGTTTTGCAATGGAATTTATGATGTGTATTAAAAGAAAATAAAATCACAAAATAGTGTTTTTCATCCCCATTCCTTATACCATTCTTGGCATTAGGTATATACCTACTTTTCTTCTGTCTTTAGAACATAGAATGGAGAAAAGAAACAAATAATTTTGTTATGAATCATAAATTCATAAAAGAATGCCATCTTTCCAACTGGCTGTGGGCAATGACATTGAAATGGCTATAGTAATCTCAAACCAATTTAAAAATAACAAATATGTCTCAACACTGAAATGTTTCTCAAGCCTCCTCATCTCATATATGCAGTGACTTAGACTTGAATATGCAGAGATGATTATTCCTGCTCACAATATTTTCTCAAATGATATTCTTGCTTCTCATTTATACCATAAATGACCATTCCCTTTAGTAACACTGATAAGGTATAAAATACATTTATATCATGTAGTTCAAATACTATTAATAACTTCTTATTGCCTCTAGGATAAATCTAAAATTAGTAGCATAGTTATCAAGTTCTTATGGGCAGTGACTGTGGGGAGACCAATAAATAGTGACCCTCTTCCCTGCATGGATTCTAAAAAATTGAAAAAATATTTTAAAAATGTTAATAGTTGCAGGCTTGTTAAAATAGGACTTCTATTAATGATAAAGATTAAATTGTAAGACATCACTTAGTATGACAGCTAAATGGTTCTATTAAATGAATTAGAGAATCAAACAGACCTTTGCAATATGACCCAGGGTACTTTTGGAGTACCTATTTTATGTCATTAAAATAAATAAATGAATAAGAAAACAAATCTTTTTTAAAGCCTTAAAACACATAGCAAGTCACATCCTGAGTTTCTTATGATTGTCAGTATTTTAACAGGAAATTTGCCATACATTTACACATTTTTTTCTATCAAATGAGTATTAGATTACTTCATTAAAATTTTACTAAGTGCTTACTCTGTTGAAAACATTATACTAGGTTTAATCGGGAAAAGGAGACTAGGAAAGTCTTTGTCCTCCCATAGTTCTTAACCTAGTGAGCAAGGTGGATGAATAAATAAAAACAATAACACAAAACCTCTGGGATGACAGCAAATATAAGAAATCTTATTATATGGGAGTGATGTGCTATGACAATAGGAAGGAAAAAAGTTAAATTTCTGTTCACCAACAGATCCTACTTAAAAGAAAAATGTTCTAAATAAATCCGAATTAAGAAAAGACTTGATTCTGTATTTATCTTGATAAACTTAACATGGAAGATAATACACCCTATTCATTACAATAATCAACTTTTGGAGCATCTCCAGAAATATTTGGAAATTTGAAACTATAGTAACTACCATTATGACCCTTCATCAAATACTGTAGACTAATATACAGAATTTGTTAAATATGCCTAATATAATAACTGTTAGGTTGTGAAAAGTCCTTCAAAGGTAGATTTTTCCTAGAAAAAAATGTAAGAAGCTTCAGAAAATTTTATTATATATATATTTATGAAGAACTTGGACAGGTTTTTAAAAGTTTCATTGGGCAGTCTAGAGAATCTAGACAGTGCTATCCCATAGAACTCTCTACAATGACAAAAATAGATATATTTTAACATTCTCACTGTCCGCTAAGCACCTCCTAACCCCATGGAATCTTGAGTACTTGATATGTGATTACTGCAATTGAATGAGTGAATTTTTATTTTATTTCTATTAATTTAAGTTAAAGTAGCCACACATGGCTATTGGCTACTATGTTGGACAGAACAGCTCTAGAAGGTATTTATGAAAACTGACTGGGTTGCTCTTGAGTAACTGATGATGAAAGGAAGCCATAATGACAAACCAGGGTAAAAACTGGAGCCGCCTACCCAGCCTCTGAAGCCCATTCAGACCTCCACTCGCCTCTTTCAGTGCAAAACTCATGTAGTAGGCCTCCCACTTGATATGCTGCTGCTGCTAAGTTGCTTCAGTTGCGTCCGACGCTGTGCGATCCTATAGACAGCAGCCCACCAGACTCCTCCAACCATGGGATTCTCCAGGCAAGAATACTGGAGTGGGTTGCCATTTCTTTCTCCAGTGCATGAAAGTGAAAAGTGAAAGTGAAGTCGCTCAGTCATACCCGACTCTTCGCAACCCCATGGACTGCAGCCTACCAGGCGCCTCCATCCATGGGATTTTCCAGGCAAGAGTACTGGAGTGGATTGCCATTTATGGCCACTTGATATGAAGTAAGTAAAGAAACAAGTGATTCAGAAAATTGGAATCATGAAAAATCATGCATCTAAGAGGTAGCAAAGTGAAGCCACTTGCACCAGGAAATCTATAGCTAATGAATTTCATAGTTTTCTTACCTATGTACATGTCCAATAGGAAAAACTCTATTCTTTGCTGAGTAGATCATTAAGCAAAGTGAATTAACCCCTTACTCATAAAGTGAAGGTGAAGTCACTCAGTTGTGTCTGACTCTGCAACCCCATGGAGTGTAGCCAGCCAGGTTCCTCCTCCATCCATGGGATTTTCCAGGCAAGAGAACCAGAGTGGGTTGCCATTTCCTCAGGGGATCTTCCTGATCTAGATATTGAACCTGGGTCTGCTGCATTGTAGGCAGACTCTTTACCTTCTGAGCTACCAGGGAGGTCCATAAAGGGGTAAATAAATGAGAAAGATGGCAAGTAGAATGCATAGCATTTGGCAATTAATTAAATGAAGCAGCTTTGCAGAGATTTGTTCAAAATTGGCCACAGAGGAAAATTGGGTGCCATTTACAGAATACCTAGGGAAAGAAATTGGTTTGAAGGAGAAGATGATGCCATTGTAGTCTTGGAGTTTACTTGAAGGGCATAATTATGTTGGCCTACTTTCAGTCAGTTCAGTTTCAGTCGCTCAAACGTGTCCAACTCTTTGCGACCCCATGGACATCCGTACATGATTACTAGAAAAACCATATCTTTGACTAGACGGACTTTTGTTGGCAAAGTAATGTCTCTGCTTTTTAATATGCTGTCTAGGTACATCATATCTTTTCTTCCAAGTTGCAAGGGTCTTTTAATTTCTTGACTGAAATCACCATCTGCAGTGATTTTGGAGCCCAGAAAAATAAAGTCTGACACTGTTTCCATTGTTACCCCATCTATTTGCCATGAAGTGATGGGACCAGATGCCATAATCTTAGTTTTCGGAATGTTGAGCTTCAAGCCAACTTTTTAACTCTCCTCTTTCACTTTCATCAAGAGGCTCATTAGCTCCTCTTTGGTTTCTACCATAAGGGTGGTGTCATCTGCATGTCTGAGGTTATTGATATTTCTCCTAGCAGTCTTGATTCCAGGTTGTGCTTCTTCCAGCCCAGCATTTCTCATGATGTACTCTGCATATAAGTTAAATAAGCAGAATGACTATATACAGCCTTGATGTACTCCTTTTCTTATTTGGAACCAGTCTGTTGTTCCATGTCCAGTTCTAACTATTGCTTCTTGATCTGCATGCAGATTTCTCAGGAGGCAGGTCAGGTGGTATGGTATTCCCATTTTTTTAAAGAATTTCCCACAATTTGTTGCGATCCACACAGTCAAAGGCTTTGACGTAGTCAATAAAGCAATAGTGGTTGTTTTTTTGGAACTCTCTCACCTTCTCAATGATCCAACAGATGTTGGCAATTTGATCTCTTTTTCCTCTGTCTTTTTCTAAATCCAGCTTGAACATTTGGAAATTATTGGTTCATGTACTGTTTAAGCTTGACTTGGAGAATCTGAACATTACTTTGTTAGCTTGTGAGATGAGTGCAGTTGTGTGGTAGTTTGAGCATTCTTTGACATTGCCTTTCTTTGGAACTGGAATGAAAACTGACTTTTTCCAGTCCTGTTACCACTTCTGAGTTTTCCAAATTTGCTGGCATATTGAGTGCAACACTTTCACAGCATCATCTTTCAGGATTTGAAATAGCTCAACTGGAATTCCATCACCTCCACTAGCTTTGTTCGTAGTGATGCTTTCTAAGGCGCACTTGACTTCACCTTCCAGGATGTCTGGCTGTAGGTGAGTGATCACACCGTCATGATTATCTGGGTCATGAAAATCTTTTTCAATAGTTCTTCTATGTATTCTTGCCACCTCTTAATATCTTCTGCTTCTGTTAGGTCCAGACAATTTCTGTCCTTTATTGAGCCCATCTTTGCATGAAATGTTCCCTTGGTATCTCTAATTTTCTTGAAAACATCTCTAGTCTTTCCCATCCTATTATTTTCCTCTATTTCTTTACATTGATCACTGAGGAATGCTTTCTTCTCTCTTCCTGCTGCTCTTTGGAAGTCTGCCTTCAAATGGATATATATTTTCTTTTTCCTTTGCCTTTAGCTTCTCTTCTTTTCTCAGCTATTTGTAAGGCCTCTTTAGACACCATTTTGCCTTTTTGCATATCTTTTTCTTGGGGATGGTCTTGAATACTGCCCCCTGTACAATATCATGAACCTCTGTTTATAGTTTTCAGGCACTCTGTCTATCAGATCTAATTCCTTGAATCTATTTGTCACTTCCACTGTATAATCATAAGGGGCTTGATTTAGGTCATACCTGAATGATGTAGTGTTTTACCCCACTTTCTTCAATTTAAGTCTGAATTTGGCAATAAGAAGTTCACATCTGAGCCACAGTCAGCTCCTGGTCTTGTTTTTGCTGACTGTATAGTGCTTCTCCATCTTTGGCTACAATGAATATAATCAATCTGATTTCCACATTGACCATCTGTTAATGCCCCTGTGTGGCATCTTCTCTTGTGTTGTGGAAGAGGTTGTTTGCTATGACCAGTGCATTCTCTTGGCAAAATTCTGTTAGCCTTTGACCTGCTTCATTTTGTACTACAAGGTCAAATTTGTAGCACTTTAGGATTACCATTGTTGTGTTTTATTTCACAATTATGAGGTACACAAGGTGAAACAAATCCATTAGTTTTCATAGGCAGAACAATAGCAGAAATGAAAATACTAGTGGCTCAGTTGTTTCCAACTCTTTGTGACCACATGGACTCTAGCCCACCAGCTTCCTCTGTCCATGGGAATCTCCAGGCAAGAATACTGGAGTTGGTTGCCATTTCCTTCTCCAGGGGATCTTCCTGACCCAGGGATCTAACTCATGTTTCCCACATTGCAGACAGATTCTTTACCATCTGAGCCATCAGAGAAACCTGATAATACCTTAAACATTCAAGTAAGAAATGTTATTGTTTCATTGCCATTCTCCCAAACCATCCCACCCTTTCCCTCTCCCTCAGAGTCCAAAAGTCCACTCTATATCTCTGTATCTCTTTGTTGTCTCACATATATGGTCATGAAACATGTATATTTTCTTGTAAGAAACGAAGCGCCAATTTATGTTCAATGTAGGATGCAGGATGCGTGGGGCTGATGCACAGGATGATTCAAGTAGAGGATGTGGGGTGGGAGGTGGGAGGGGGCTTCGGCATTGGGAGATTGTGTTCACCTATGGCTGATTCGTGTCAATGTATGGCAAAACAAATACAGTATTGTAATTTAAAAAATAAATAAATTTAATAAAAAAGAAATGTTATTGTTTATTGGAATTATCAAAAATAAATTATGTACATTAATGGGCTGATAGAGCATTCAAGAACTCTTCCCAAATATATGTATGTTTATGTATATGTGTATATATATGTGTGTGTGTATATATATTTATATATATAAATTATACACTGAGCCTGTATATAGGAACCTCTCAATATCTTTTTGGACATCTGACACCATATATTTCATTTATTTATAGAGAATGTAGGAGTGTAAATCTTTTCCCTTCCCTTCATGGCTTTTTGGCTGATTTAATGATTATATTGGCATAAAGCAAGTTAATAAGAAAAATTTAATTTTATATGTATGGAAGCCTCATAGAAAATATGAGACTGAAAGAAGTGACTGAGGTATGCAAACTTTATATGTTTTAAACAAAGAAACAATAAATTTGTGAAGAACTTACAAGACAAAGTAGTTTGGGTATGGGGTAATAAATTAGTGAGGATGTAGCGGGGTTTATTTATGTAGCCTCCTTGCCCCTAAATTCCCTGTCTCTCATGATAAGGATACCTCTCTTCTTTCTGTTACAGGAGGATATCTTTTACATGGGAAATTTATTTTCTCCTTTCAGGGGAATAAAGAAGGTTCAGAGTGTCCTTCTTGCACTGACTGTTTCTCAAATAACTTTAATTCAAAATAATTCATATGCTAAACTGGTAACTTTGAGGGTGCCATATTTTACTTACCTTCAAAAAAAAAGGATGACAGCTTTTCATGGAAATAATATATAAAAGAATGCATGTCAAGCTATCTTTAGTAATATATCTTAAGCTTTGTAAAATGATTTTGCATTGTTAGCAATCTCATTTTGGCTCAGTGTAATTAACAGATATATTGATGTAGACTTAAAGGATATTGGAGAGAATGTTATATATATTTATATCTGTTAACTTTCTGTGAAATTTTGATTGAATCAAATTGAGGCTTGTTGATGGTGCTTTGGTCAGAGGTTATGTTGTTTATTTCATTCTTACCAAGGGATAAACTCTGGGTCAAGGCAATGTTCAGAATTGATCCATTTAGCACTTCAGATAATAAGCTCAAGCTGTTTATATTTCAGTAGAAGTACTATGAGAAATGAAAAATGTGTGGGTAGAAACAAATACACAAAATTATGAGGAAACTAAAGTCTGTTTCTCTAGCTGAATTTGTCTTTGGCAAAATAACTGGAATCAGTAAAATGCTAAAATAATATGAATTACTACTATAAAATAAATAGGGTGATGTAATTACAAAAATGTTGCTCATGAATTTTGGTGACTATAAAGAAATCTGTGAACATTCACACATGAGTTTTTATGTGAACAAAGCTAGTGGAGGTGATGGAATTCCAGTTGAGCTGTTTCAAATTCTGAAAGGTGATGCTGTGAAAGTGCTCCACTCAATATGCCTGCAGATTTGGAAAACTCAGCAGTGGCCATACGGCTGCAAAAGGTCAGTTTTCATTCCAATCCCAAAGAAAGGCAATGCCAAAGAATGCTCAAACTAGAGCACAATTGCACTCATTTCACGTGCTAGTAAAGTAATGCTCAAAATTCTCCAAGCCAGGCTTCAGCAGTACGTGAACCATGAACTTCCAGATGTTCAAGCCGGTTTTAGAAAAGGCAGAGGACCCAGAGATCAAATTGGCAACATCTGCTGGATCATCAAAAAAGCAAGAGAGTTCCAGAAAAATATTTATTTCTGCTTAATTGACTATGCCAAAGCCTTTGACTATGTGGATCACAATAAACTGGAAAATTCTGAAAGAGATGGGAATACCAGACCACCTGACCTGCCTCTTGAGAAATCTGTATGCAGGTCAGGAAGCAACAGTTAGAACTGGACATGAAACAACACTGGTTCCAAATACGAAAAGGAGTACTTCAAGGCTTTATATTGTCACCCTGCTTATTTAACTTCTATGCAGAGTACATCATGAGAAACACTGGGCTGGAAGAAGCACACCCTGGAATCAAGACTGCTGGGAGAAATATCAATAACCTCAGATAGGCAGATGACACCACCCTTATGGCAGAAAGTGAAGAGGAACTAAAGAGCTTCCTGATGAAAGTGAAATAGGAGAGTGAAAAAGTTGGCTTAAAGCTCAACATTCAGAAAACTAAGATCATGGGATCTGGTCACATCACTTCATGGCAAATAGATAGGGAAACAGAGGAATCAGTGTCAGATTTTGTTTTCTTGGGCTCAAAATCACTGCAGATGGTCATTGCAGCCATGAAAATAAAAGATGCTTACTCCTTGAAAGGAAAGTTATGACTATCCTAGATGGCATTTTCAAAAGCAGAGACATTACTTTGTCAACAAAGGTCCTCTAGTCAAGGCTATGGTTTTTCCAGTGGTCATGTACAAAAGTGAGAGTTGGATTGTGAAGAAGGCTGAGCACTGAAGAATTGATGCTTTTGAACTGTGGTGGTGGAGAAGACTCTTGAGAGTCCCTTGGACTGCAAGGAGATCCAACCAGTCCATTCTACAGGAGATCTTTCCTGGGTGTTCATTGGAAGGAATGATGTTAAAGCTGAAACTCCAGTACTTTGGCCACCTTATTGGAAGAGTTGACTCATTGAGAAAGACCCTGATGCTGGAAGAGATTGGGGGCAGTAGGAAAGGGGGGCAACAGAGGATGAGATGGCTGGATGGCATCACCAACTCGATGGACGTGAGTTTGAGTGAACTCCGGGAGTTGGTGGTGGACAGGGAGGCCTAGTGTGCTGCAATTCATGGGGTCACAAAGAGTCGGACACGGCAGAGCAACTGAACTGAAAGTTCTTAAATCGGTAGCTAGGTATGCATGAATGTGATTGCTTATTTTAAACATGATGTTTAGTTTTTTAACACTGTCTTACAGTCACTTTGGAAAGTCACTTTGTCTTCCAAAGTGACTATACCAATCTGACATGTCAGTTTACAAAAAATGTGCATTCTGTTTTTAAATTCTTTTATGGATATCAATTAGATCAAATTGATTCACAGGGCTGTTCAGGTCGTCCATATCCTTACTAATTGTCTGCCTACCAGATCTATCACTTACTGAAAGAGGAATGTTGATATTTTTAATCATATAGTTGATTTATCTATTTCTCCATACATGTCTATCAGATCTTGACAAATTTATTTTGTGTTCGTTAGTTGCATATATATTGAGGTCTATTATCTCTTTTCTGATATTTGCTATGTATCATTATGTAGCATCACTTTTATCCCTAGTGATTTTCCTTGTTCTGAAGCCCACTTTGGAAGTAACATAGCAGATGCAGCGTTCCGATGACTTGTGGTAGCATAGTCTGTTTTTCTTTATCCTTTTACTTTTAACCTAGTCTTTATATTAAAAGTGGTTTCTTGTAGACAAAAGAGATGTGAGTCCAGTTTACTAATCTCCTTCAGCAATTTAATTTAGTTGGTGTATTTAGACTATTCTCATTTAAAATGGTTGTTTATAGTGTTGGATTAGTATCTGCCAGGTTTGTAACTTTTATTTATTGCAGTTGTGACTTGCATCTTTTTTTCTCTACATTTTGTGTCTTCTCAATATAACTGACATTTTATATGGTTGCTTTATTTTCTCACTTATTGCATAACTTATATTTTGAAAAGAATTGATGCTTTTGAACTGTGGTGTTAGAGAAGACTCTTGAAAGTACCTTTGACTGCAAGGAGATCCAACCAGTCCATCGTAAAGGATATCAGTCCTGGCTGTTCATTGGAAGGACTGATGTTGAAGCTGAAACTCCAATAACTTGGCCACCTGATGCGAAGAGATGACTCATTTGAAAAGACCCTGATTCTGGGAAGGATTGAGGGCAAGAGTAGAAGGGGACAACAGAGGATGAGATGGTTGGATAGCATCAACGAGTCAATGGATGTGGGGTTGTGTAGATTCCAGCAGTTGGTGATGGACAGGGAGGCCTGGTGTGCTGTGGTTCACGGAGTTGCAAAGAGTTGGGCACGACTAAGCAACTGAACTGATTATCCTAGAATTTACAATACATTTAAACTAATCTATCTATTTTCTCAAATAATACTGTTCCACTTCATGAATAGTACGGGGTTTGTTTTTTTTTTTAATGTGATTTTTAATAGGAAGTTAAACCTCAAGTACAATAGCTGGTTTAATTAAGTACTTACTGTGTTCTAAGATATTTATAGTATAGGTAATTTTTAAACACTTTCTATACCTTATGATATTTCTATAATCACTACACTTATCTGTGTGCTATTATCACTCAGTACCATATTACTGTTATTACTTTAGATGAACAATTATTGGTCATTTTATTTTAAACAGTCTTGGTAAGGTGATTCAAAAGACAAGACAGTCTTTCCAACAAATGGTGTTAAAACAATTGTCTATCCATATCGCAGGAATAAAACTGCAGTAGAAAACTGAACCTTAAAATAACACTCATCTATTAAAAATTCATTGGCAATGGAGTATAGAGCTATATGTAATAGATGTAACTATAAAATTTGATAAAATCCAGTGACTTTAGTTTGGTACAAAAATTTCTAGCAGGACACATATAAACAAACAATAAAGGAAAAAGACATTGATAAATTTGACTTGATAAAAATTTTAAATTCTGTTTTTCAAAAGATACTGTTAAGGAAGAAAATATCACAAAGTGGCAGAAAATATTTGCAAAATAGTATCTTATAATGGGCTTTATCCAGAGTACATAAAGAGCCTCTATAATTTTATGAGATGACAGATTACCCAAGTGAAACAAATGGGCAAAAATTTTGACCAGACACTTCACAAGAGACGATCATTTAATGGCACATAAACAGATAAGAACATAAACAGATGCTCAACATCATACCATTAGGGAGATTCAAGTTTTATTCAAAATAAAAACATATGCGTACTAAAGTGGCAGAAGTCAAAAGACTAAAAATACCAAGATCTGACTAGAATGCAGGACAACTAGATACTTCATTATTTGCTGATGAAAATGGAAAAAAGATTCATTTTAGAACTTCTTGTAAATTTAACCGTTTATGTGCAATATTTTCTACCAATCCGATTCTTTAATATTTTATCATGAGGTTGTGTCCACACAAATATCCATATGCAGATGTCTATATCTGCTTTATTTTTAACACCTAACAATTAAAAATGATCAAATGTCCACTAACTGGTGAATGAATTAAATTTTGATATGTACTTAGAAATACTTCTTAATAAATAAATAGAGAAACATGGATAAATATCAAAAACATCATGTAAGATAAAGGCAAAGACACACAAAAATAGAAAACTGAATAGTGTGCAATGCTATTTTATATGAAATTCTAGAATAGTAAAAATATAGAACACAAAACAATTATAATTGTTGTTGGGCTGGAAGTGAGAAGCAGATTTTCTGCAAATGAGCACTTGTGAAACTAATTGAAATCCAGACTTCAGAATAGTCTATATTTTTATTTTGGTGATGATTATATCTGTATGTTGTTGTGGTTGTTCACTCACTCAGTCATGTCTGACTCTTTGCAACCCCATGGACTGCAGCACAACAGGCTTCCCTGTCCTTCACCATCTCACAGAGCTTGCTCAAACTCATGCCCATTGAACTGATTGTGCTATCCAACCATGCCATCCTCTGTTGTCCCCTTCTCCTCCTGCCTTTAATATTTCCCAGCATCTTGGTCTTTTCCAATGAGTTCATTTTCGCATCAGGTAATCAAACCTTTGCAGCTTCAGTTCAGCATCAGTCCTTCCAGTGAATATTCAGGGTTGATTTCCTTCAAGATTGACTAGGTTGATCTCCTTGCAGTCCAAGATATTTTCAAGAGTCTTTTCCAACACCACAGTTCAAAAGAGTCAATTCTTTAGCACTCAGCCCTCTTTATTGTGCAACTCTCACATTCATACATGACTACTGGAAAAACAATAGCTTTGATTATATGGACCTTTGTTGGCAAAGTAATGTCTTTGCTTTTGAATATGCTATCTAGGTTTGTCAGTGTTTTTCTTCCAAGGACCTAACGTCTTTTAATTTCATGGCTGCAGTCACCAACTGCAGTGATTTGGAGCCCCAAAATATAAAGTCTGTCACTGTTTCCACTGTTTTCCCCATCTATTTGCCATGGAGTGATGGGACCAGATGCTGTGACCTTCATTTTTTGTATGTTGAGTTTTAAGCCAGCTTTTTCACTCTCCTCTTTCACCACCATCAAGAAGCTCTTTAGTTCCTCTTCATTTTCTGCCATAAGGGTGGTTTCATCTATATATCTGAGGTTATTGATATATCTCCTGGCAATCTTAAGGCCAGCTTGTGCTTCATCCAGCCTGGCATTTTGCATCTTGTATTCTGCATATACTTAAATAAGCAAGAAGACAATATGCAGCCTTGATGTACTCCTTTCCCAGTTAGGAACCAGTCTGTTGTTCCACGTTCAGTTCTGACTGTTGCTTCTTGATCTGCATACAGGTTTCTCAGGAGGCAGATCAGGTGGTCTGGTATTCCTATCTGTTTAAGAATTTTTCACAGTTCATTGCTATCCACACAGTCAAAGTCTTTAGCATAGTCAGTGAAATAGAATTATATTTTTTTCTGGAATATCTATATACATTCGTCAAAACTAATTTTAATAAGGATGAATTTTATCATATGTAAATGATTAAAAACTCTTCAATAGGATAGATGGAATAAGCATCAAACAATCCAATTCTTGACCAAATTATCATAACTTCCCATAGTAAAGCCCTATTTAGTTCAGTATTTCTTACCCTCTACAATATTGCCAAGAGAAATATCAACAATCTCAGATATGCAGATGATACCACCTTAATGGCAGAAAACAAAGACAAACTAAAGAGCCTGTAGGTGACAGATTAAAACTCAGCAATCAAAAATCTAAAATCATGGCATCCAGTCCCAATACTTCATAGCAAATAGAAGGGGAAATATTGGAAGCAGTGACACATTTTATTTTCTTGGGCTCCAAAACATTGCTGCAGATGGTGACTGCAGCCTTGAAATTAAGAGGCAGTTGCTCCTTGGAAGAGAATTGATACAAACATAGAAAAAGACATCACTTTGCTGACAAAGCTCTGAATAGTCAAAACTACAGTTTTTCCAGTAGTCAGGTAGGGATGTGAGAGTTGGACCATAAAGAAGCCTGAGTGCCAAAGAATTGATGATTTTGAACTGTACTACTGAAGAAGATCCTTGAGGGTTCATTGGACAGTGAGCAGATCAACCCTGTCAATCCTAAAGGAAATCAGTCCTTCATATTTACTAGATGGACTGATGCTGAAGCTCCAATAGTTTGGCCACCTGATGTAAAGAGCCGACTCATTGGAAAAGACCCTGATGCTTGAAAAGGTCAAGGGCAGGAAGAGAAGGAGGTGATACAGGATGAGATACTGGGCAACATCACTGACTTGGACATGAGAGTGAACAAGCTCCGGGAGATGGTGAAGGAAGCCTGCTGTGTGGCAGTTCTTGGGGTTTCAAAGAATCGGACCCAACTTAGCTACTGAACAACAACAAGTTTGCCTTTCAGCACAAATTTGTAAAACATGTCAAAAGACAAGATGAAACACAGTCTGAACCAGTGTCACCATTAGCATCAGACTGAGATATTTATGATACTGCATCATACACCTTAATGGAAAAAGGTAGATAGCACGCAGTATCTCTTCGATATGTCAGCATATAAAAACTGTGACAAAAATTTAAAAGGAGATATAAATTAAAAACACAGTAAAAGAAGAGTGCATTTAATGTGCTCCCAGATGACTTAACACAACCAAAGAAATAAAGAATAACCTTGAAAATAGGACACTAAAAGTTACTCAAATTGAAATGCAAAAGAAAAAAAGTTAGGATAAGCTTAAATTAAAAAAAAAAGAGAGAGAAACTGTGATGGCCAAGACTGCAAGACCAAGTAAAAAGTGCAATACTTGGTTAATCGGAATAACAGAAGGCAAAGAAAAGAAAGACAAACAGTTAAAATATTTAAATATTTTTTCCATAAACCACAGATACCACAAGCTTAGAGAACAGAAATAGGATAAATAACAAAAATACATGCCTAGGCATTTTATATTAAAATTGCAGAAAACCAAAGAGAAACAGAAAATTTTGAAGGCAGCAATAGAGGGGGAAAAACATAATAAGGGATTAAGAATTACAGCAAACTGCTCATCAGAAACCACATAAATATGAATAGATTACAGTGAAATCATTAGTGTTGGAAAAAAAGTAGATAAAACAAAGTAGACTTCTGTATCTAAAGAAGTTACTTCCAATAATGAAAGTGAAATAAACATTTTCTCAAAAACTGAGGAAATTGATTGTTTACAGACTTGTAGTGTAAGAAATTTTGAAAAAAATTTTGTAAAGAAGTAAAATAACATGGCAGAAAGTTGCTTCTACATAAAGGAAATGAGTCAGAAAAGAAAGAAATGAATATCAGTATATTGATAGTGTTCTAAAAGCAAAAGATCTATTTTTATAAATGAAGACCATGAAAGGTAGAGGTGGTATCTATAGGAACATCTTAGATTTAAAGGAAAAAAAAGTTGGAAATGAGACCATGATTAAGTGACACATGGAGATGCTTAGTCAACTTGATTGATGTCAACTTATAGAAAGCAATTTTTGTCATGTGAACATAAAATGTATTCCCATAATGTCCTCTATTGAACTGTGTAGGGGACTGAAGGTAATTGTTTCCTTGTTGATGCCTCCACAGAACAGTGTAAGCTCATCTCTTTGCCAGACAGAGCTCAAAATAACAAATATAACATTCACAGTATTTGACTAAATATTTGTAGTTTATAGATCAATATTTAATTCTCAAATGAAATATATTTTACCCTTAGAACTTCCTTGTTCCTCAGATTGTAAAGAATCTGCTTGCGTTGCAGGAGACCCGGGTTCGATCCCTGGGTTGACAAGATCCTCTGGAGAAGGGAATGGCAATCTGCTCCAGTATTCTTGCCTGGAAAATCCAGTGGACTGAGGAGACTGGTGGGCTACAATCCATGGAGTCACAAAGAGTCAGATATGACTGAGAAACTAACACTATTATTATTACTACTAAGAATAAACAGTACAGTGAGATACATAATACCCATTTTTAGGGCCAAATAAAAAGGATGAAACATCTAATAGTGGTGAAGATGTGGGACAACTGGAACTCTCATACTCTGCTGGTAGGGATATGATTTGAGGGAAGAATTGCAATTTCTTATCAGTTTGAAAATACTCTTGTCATACAATCCAGCAGTTTTATTCCTGGGTATTTACTAGAGAGATGACTACTGATACATTCAACAATATAGATGAGTCTTAAAGATCTGCTAAGAGAGAGAGAAGAGAGCTCAGACACAAAAGGCTACATACTGTATCATTTTATTTATACAGATGCTACAAAAACAAATCTGAACTCTAGTGACAGAGACATATGACAAGTCTGAGCATCTGTGACTGGAAGGAGCACATGGCAACTTTGAGAATGATGGATATTTTGTGTTTTGACTGGAAGAATGGTTAAATAGGTATATACATTTGTTATAATTCAATGAACTGTACACACAATGAGTTTATTTTATTGATTTAAGTAATATGTCAGTAAGATTAGTTTTGAAAAATATATGTTAACTATGGGGGGCAAGAATTAACTTTAAAACTAGTGGCATTTCTGGATTTTCTTTTTACCCCCTTTTAACCTGAAGATGGGCATAATTAGAATCTACTTCATTATCTTAAGAGATATTTATCATCTAAAGGAGGTCAATCTCATTTATACAGGTGATAGGGAAGCTAGCTATATTTGTATATAATAAGTATATGGATGTGATTTTTTTAAAAAAGAGAGATCCAATATTCCCAGGTTTGTAGTCAGGAGGAATATGCTCACCGGATTGGATCAAAAAATTCAGAATATGATATTATACATGTTTTAATCGCCAGTCTAGGTTCGATGCAGAATACAGGATGCTTGGGGCTGGTGCACTGGGATGACCCAGAGGGATGGTATGGGGAGGGAGGTGGGAGGGGGGGTTCAGGATTGGGAACATGTGTACACTTGTGGCGGATTCATGTTGATGTATGGCAAAACCAATACAATATTGTAAAGTAAAATAATAATAAAATAAAAATTAAAAAAATTCAGAATAAAATCCAGGTACATTTGTCATTATGTACTAAACTGATTTACCTACTCTGATGCACTAAGGTTTGCTTTTTTATATTTTGTTATAGGTCTATGTTCAATTAGCAATATGCAAATTAGGCCACTGTATAAAGGGACTTAATGTTTCCTGCAGAAATCAGTATACAATTATTAGAATCATTTGTAAGGATGAAATATTTGGACATATTAACTTCCTATGCTTTGTCACAAGCCAGAAAAGTCATGGCATTAGGGAGTAGTCAAATATATACACTATTCTGTTAATACAATATATCTCACACTTGTAGAGGAAATTTATTTTTCACAGATGTGAATTTTCTGAGTTAACACGAAGAATGATCAGTTAAGTATGAAAGAGGGACATTTTAAGTCAGTAACCATGAGATTAAACTGATTAAGAAAGGGAGAAATACTGTGTTCTCAGAATTATTCAGTAGAATTTGATGCTTTTAGAGTCATTTTAAATATACAACATGTGTGCTGTGTTTAGTTGCTCAGTCATGTCCAACTCTTTGCGACTCCATGGACTGTAGATCGCCATGCTCCTCGGTCCATGGGGATTCTCTAGGCAAGAAATACTGGAGTGGGTTGCCATGCTATCCTCCAGGGGATCTTCCCAACCCAGAACTCCTACACTGCAGGCAGATTCTTTACCATCTGAGCCACCAGGGTAGCCCAACATACAGGGAATTTCAGCCAAATGAGAGATTCTGATTGAATTTTGGATTGCTCTGGTTTCAAACAAATAATTAAAGTAACCACATTAAAAAGAATGTCATGTAAACTTTTCTGGCGAGACTTTGGGCGATAAGGTGTGTGTGTGTGTGTGTGTGTGTGTGTGTAAATAGCACAGTCTCTGAGGTTAAGCTGCCTGATTTGGATCAGGACTTATGAACTGGTCAAACTGACATTATTTAAGCTTTCTATATTTCTTCTTCCATGAAATTGCGATGGTGATGACTAGTGTACATTTTATTAACTTGTTATGTAGATTAAGTGAGTTAATGTATATAATATGCTAAGAACAGTGCCTAGCACATGAACACAGCTTATGTTAAGTGAAAGCACAGAAAGTTTTCACCTAATGATACCGTATTCTTTCTTATAAGGAAGATAATGTACCATCTTCACCATCTCAAGGCCTGTTTTGTTTTTGTTTATATTGAACAGTAACACAACTTTCTGATGAAAATGTTCTAGTAGTACTGGTAATAAAGATATAATAGAGAAAATGAAAAATCTTGGTGGGTGAAGCAGAACTGTGGAATATATAAGATTAAAGAAACACTAGGGTAGAATTTTTTCTCTCTATTGTTCATTGACATATGCCAGGCATCTCAAATAGAGCCTGGCATATCTGGTCCCATCACTTCATGGGAGATAGATGGGGAAACAGTGGAAACAGTATCAGACTTTATTTGGGGGGCTCCAAAATCACTGCAGATGGTGACTGCTGCCATGAAATTAAAAGACACTTACTCCTTGGAAGAAAAGTTATGACCAACCTAGAAAGCATATTGAAAAGCAGAGACATTACTTTGCCAACAAAGGACCATCTAGTCAAGGCTATGGTTTTGCCTGTGGTCATGTATGGATGCAAGAGTTGGACTGTGAAGAAAGCTGAGCGCCGAAGAATTGATGCTTTTGAACTGTGATGCTGGAGAAGACTCTTGAGAGTCTCTTGGACTACAAGGAGATCCAACCAGTCCATTCTGAAGGAGATCAGCCCTGGGATTTCATTGGAAGGAATGACGCTAAAGCTGAAACTCTAGTACTTTGGCCACCTCATGCGAAAAGTTGACTCATTGGAAAAGACTCTGATGCTGGGAGGGATAGGGGGCAGGAGGAAAAGGGGATGACAGAGGATGAGATGGCTGGATGGCATCATCGACTCGATGGACATGAGTTTGAGTGAATTCCAGGAGATGGTGATGGACAGGAAGGCCTGGCATGCTGTGATTCATGGGGTCGCAAAGAGTTGGACATGACTGAGCGCATCTGATCTGATTGGATATTAAAGTCAGTAAATGTTTGTTGAATTAAATTGAATGAATATGAGGAGATGGTTTTGTCATATTCGAACTTAAAAGATTTAAACATTCAACTATATCAGAATAATTATAACTAAACATGCAAGACACATAAAATAGAAATTGTTTAATAAAATACCATCCCACATTTAAAAAGGAAATCTGTATGAACCATATAATTTGTAGGTAGAAAGGAAGACTACAAATGTCTTGATAAGTCTTTGGGAATCTCACAAGACGAAGAGAAATTAATGGCAATTCACATTACATGAAAAAAAAAATGGAAGAAAAGGAAAAAACTCTAAGGAGAAAATTTTTATTGATGTATGAATTTCCCAATGTACTCTATGGGAAATATATCCTGAACCTTGCACAGTTAAACTTGACAAAATTTTTTTCCATATTCCCTGCTTCCTTTTTATTTCTAATCTGCATGGTTTAAAATGATCAATATGAATAGAGATTACCTAAATAATTGGTTAATAAGTATAACTCTGACTTGCACTTCTACTTAAGCTTGCTTTAAATTCATGGAAACATCTTTTAACAAGATCAGAATGCTTTCACCTAATGATGCCATATTCTTTCTTACAAGGAAGATAATGTAACATCTTCACCATCTCAAGCTGTGGACCCCTACCTAAGTAGTTTTCAATGAGTGAATACATTCTGTCAGTTAATGCAAAGCAATAATAAGTTGCTGCTATCACATGATTCTGCTTTGTTGGATGTGATATTGAGTATGTGAAGGAACTTTATGGCATTACTCTACCTGCTCTATTTTCTCATCAATCTATTTTTTCTTGAGACACTTTTTAAGTTATCATAGTATTGTAAAATATCAATAAGATCATAAAGGTGAACTTGCAAAACATTTGCAAGCTAAACACTGTTTTGAAACTTGAATAAGCCAAGTAAAGAGAATACTCTTGCTCTAAAGAATTATCTGTTGAAAACAATCTTGTGCATTCAAATTTCCAATCTTGAGCTATTGTGAGTCTTAATTTTATAAAATATTTAAGTGTCTGGAATGAATACAAGTCAATATGGCAAAACAGACGATACATATAACCTATCCAGTTTGTTTTTTCATCCAGTTGGTCTCCCATTTGAGATTGAATTAGTGCAGTATATAGGGGAAAAAAACAAAACAAAACAGAGGCTAGAATGAAGAAACAGAGCTGGAAGGAACAATATCTAAAGGATAGTGAATGATTTTTGCTGTGCTACAATGGAAGATGAACTAAAATTTTGATCAATAAGCAATCTCAAAGTCCACTTATTAAAAAACTCATAGCTGCACTTAAAAAAGGAAGCAAAAAAAACCCAGTTAATTTCAAAATCACTAGGATAATTTACTTCTTGAACTATAAAATAAGAGTAATAATTCATATCAGTTCGTTCATTCAGAGGAATAAATTTAACTGAAAATAAAACAATATAATGACACATATGAAAATAGTTGCCCCTTCCTAGTAGAAGGAATAAAAACCTATTAACCAAAAATTGCAATGGAATTGCCTATTAGATGACATTAACTTAAATTAAAATTTTTTTCCTAAAATGACTGCTATTACTTATTCCTACAGAAAACTGGAACTATTATAAATGTTGAAGGCAGAGATGCCAGAGTATACTGCTTTTCCTTCAGGTTAAAATAATTTCATGAGAAAAATTACTCAAGATTCATAGTTACCTCAAAACTCAAGTCCTAGTACCGAATCTCCATAAATAAATTTTAACCACAGTAGGTTGATAAATAGTAGAGGATTAAACTAGCAGTGTGTATGTAATGAAAATTAAACTCTTTGATAGGTAGTCATGAAAAGGAGATAATGAAATTAAATATGAAAGAAAAAAGTGTTATCAGTAAAGATATTTTTAAAATTACCATTCCCCCAAATTTGTATATATGTTTATGGGTATGCATGCTGCTAAGTCGCGTCAGTTGTGTCCTACTCTGTGCGACCCCATAGAGGGCAGCCTACCAGGCTCTTCCATCCCTGGGCCTCTCCAGGCAAGAACACTGAAGTGGGTTGCCATTTCCTTCTCCAATGCATTAAAGTGAAAAGTGAAAGTGAAGTCACTCAGTCATGCTGACTCAGCGGCCCCAAGGAGTGTCCTTGGGATTTTTCAGGCAAGAGTACTGGAGTAGGTTGCCATTTCTTTCTCCAATGAGTATGCATATGTTTGCACAAATGTAAACATATATGTGTGTATATGCATACAGTATATAGATAATATATAGAGTCAGGTAGAATGTTAAGGATTTTAAGAGTGAACTATAAAGAAATAAGAAAGGGGATAATTATTGTTTCTCAGGCTCAGATCATTGTCATTTTTTATTGGGTCACTCTTTTAATCTGTAGCTTGTTTAAGGGACTAACCATCCACAATTTGCCCTGGACATTATGATGTAACCAAATTTTCTTTTAAATAAAGGTTTAGATAATAAAAGCCAGGGTATATTTGGCAATATTTCATATATATCTGATGATTTTTAAGAAAGGGAGTGTTCATTTAAACCTGTACCTTACTGGGAGTTGAATATTGTGTTGATTTTTATAACAGGCTTTAATTTTTTTCTTAATTTAAATGTAGTTATTTTAATTGGAGGCTAATTACAGTATTGCATTGGTTTTGCCATACATCAACATGAATCTGCCATGGGTGTACACGTGTTCCCAATCCTGAACCCCCACCCCTCGCCCTCCCAATACCATCCCTCTGGGTCATCCCAGTGCACCAGCCCTAAGCATCCTGTATCCTGCATCAAACCTAGATTGGCGATTCATTTCTTATATGATATTATACATGTTTCAATGCCATTCTCCAAAATCATCCCACCCTCTCCCTCTCCCTCTCACTCTCCCACAGAGTCCAAAAGAATGTTCTTTACATCTGTGTCTCTGTTGCTGTCTCACATACATGGTTATCGTTACCATATTTCTAAATTGCATATATATGCGTTAGTATACTGTATTGGTGTTTTTCTTTCTGGCTTACTTCACTCTGTATAATCGGCTCCAGTTTCATCCACCTCATCAGAACTGATTCAAATGTATTCTTTTTAATGGCTGAGTAATACTCCATTGTGTATATGTGCCACAGCTTTCTTATTCATTCATCTGCTGATGGACATCTAGGATGCTTCCATGTCCTGGCTATTATAAATAGTGCTGCGATGAACATTGGGGTACACGTGTTTCTTTCAGTTCTGGTTTCCTCAATGTGTATGCCCAGCAGTGTGATTGCTGGGTCATAAAGCAGTTCTACTTGCAGTTTTTTAAAGGAATCTCCACACTGTTCTCCATAGTGGCTGTACTAATTTGCATTCCCACCAACAGTGTAAGAGGGTTCCTTTTTCTTCACACCCTTTCCAGCATTTATTGCTTGTAGACTTTTGGATCACAGCCATTCTGACTGGCGTGAAATGATACCTCATTGTGGTTTTGATTTGCATTTCTCTGATAATGAGTGATGTTGAGCATCTTTTCATGTGTTTGTTAGCCATCCATATGTCTTCTTTGGAGAAATGTCTATTTAGTTCTCTGGCCCATTTTTTGATCGGGTCATTTATTTTTCTGGAATTGAGCTGCAGGAGTTTCTTGTATATTTTTGAGATCAGTTGTTTGTCAGTTGCTTCATTTGCTATTATTTTCTCCCATTCCAAAGGCTTTTTACCTTGCTTATAATTTCCTTCATTGTGCAGAAGCTTTTATTTTTGATTAGGTCCCATTTGTTAATTTTCGCTTTTATTTCCAGTATTCTGGGAGGTGGGTCATAGAGGATCCTGCTGTGATTTATGTCAGAGAGTGTTTTGCCTATGTTCTCCTCTAGGAGTTTTATAGTTTCTGGTCTTACGTTTAGATCTTTAGTCCATTTTGAGTTTATTTTTGTGTATGGTGTTAAAGTGTTCTAGTTTCATTCTTTTACAAGTGGTTGACCAGTTTTCCCAGCACCACTTCTTAAAGAGATTATCTTTAATCCATTGTATATTCTTCCCTCCTTTGTCAAAGAAAAGGTGTCCCTGCTGCTAAATCACTTCAGTCGTGTTCAACTCTGTGCGACCCCATAGACGGCAGCCTACCAGGCTCCCCCGTCCCTGGGATTCTCCAGGCAAGAACACTGGCGTGGGTTGCCATTTCCTTCTCCAATGCATGAGAGTGAAAAGTGAAAGGGAAGTCGCTCAGTCATGTCCGACTCTTAGTGACCCCATGGACTGTAGCCTACCAGGCTACTCCATCCATGGGATTTTCCAGGCAAGAGTACTGGTGTCCATAGGTGTGTGGATTTATCTCTGGACTTTCTATTTTGTTCCACTGATCTATATTTCTGTCTTTGTGCCAGTATCATATTGTCTTGATGACTGTGGCTTTGTAGTAGAGCCTGAAGTCAGGCAGTTGACTCTTCCAGTTCCATTCTTCTTTCTCAAGATTACTTTGGCTATTCGAAGTTTTTGTATTTCCATACAAACTGTGAAATTATTTGTTCTAGCTCTGTGAAAAATACCACTGGTAGCTTGATAGGCATTGCATTAAATCTATAGATTGCTTTGGGTAATATACTCATTTTCACTCTATTGATTCTTCCGATCCATGAACATGGTATATTTCTCCATCTATTAGTATCCTCTTCGATTTCTTTCACCTTTGTTTTATAGTTTTCTATATATAGGTCTTTAGTTTCTTTAGGTAGATATATTCCTAAGTATTTTATTTTTTCATTGCAATGGTGAATGGAATTGTTTCCTTAATTTTTCTATTTTCTCATTATTAGTGTATAGGAATGTAAGGGATTTCTGTGTGTTGATTTTATATCCTGCAACTTTACTATATTCATTGATTAGCTCTAGTAGTTTTCTGGTGGAGTCTTTAGGGTTTTCTATGTAGAGGATTATGTCATCTGCAAACAATGAGAGTTTTACTTCTTCTGTTCCAATCTGGATTCCTTTAATTTGTTTTCCTGCTCTGATTGCTGTGGCCAAAACTTCCAGAACTATGTTGAATAGTAGTGGTGAAAGTGCGCACCCTTGTCTTGTTCCTGACTTTAGCAGAAATGCTTTCAATTTTTCACCATTGAGGATAATGTTTGCTGTGGGTTTGTCATATATAGCTTTTGTGATGTTGATGTATATTCCTTCTATTCCTGCTTTCTGGAGAGGTTTTTTTTTTTTTTTTTTTTTTAATCATAAATGGATGTTGAATTTTGTCAAAGGCTTTCTCTGCATCTATTGAGATAATCATTTGGCATTTATTTTTCAATTTGTTAATGTGGTGTATTACATTGATTGATTTGTGGATATTGAATCCTTGCATCCCTGGGATAAAGCCCACTTGATCATGGTGTATAATCATTTTAATGTGTTGTTGGATTCTGATTGCTAGAGTTTTGTTAAGGATTTTTGCATCTGTGTTCATCAGTGATATTGGCCTGTAGTTTTCTTTTTTTGTGGCATCTTTGTCAAGTTTTGGTATTAGGGTGATGATGGTCTCATAGAATGAGTTTGGAAGTTTTCCTTCCTCTGCAATTTCTGGAAGAGTTTGAGTAAGACATGTGTTAGCTCTTCTCTAAATTTTTGGTAGAATTCAGCTGTGAAGCCGTCTGGACCTGGGGTTTTCTTTGCTGGAAGTTTTCTGATTACAGTTTCAATTTCTGTGTTTGTGATGGGTTTGTTAAAATTTTCTATCTTTCTGGTTCAGTGTTGGAAAGTTGTACTTTTCTAAAAATTTGTCCATTTCTTCCACGCTGTCCATTTTATTGGCATATAATTGCTGCTAGTAGTCTCTTACGATCCTTTGTATTTCTGTGTTGTCTGTCGTCATCTCTCCATTTTCATTTCTAATTTTATTGATTTGATTGTTCTCCCTTTGTTTCTTGATGAATCTGGCTAATGGTTTGTCTATTTTATTTATCCTTTCAAAGAACCAATTTGGGCTTTGTTGATTTTTGCTGTGGTCTCTTTTGTTTCTTTTGCATTTATTTCTGCCCTAATTTTTAAGATTTTTTTTCCTTCTACTAGCCCTGGGGTTCTCCATTTCTTCCTTTTCTAGTTGCTTTAGGTATAGAGTTAGGTTATTTATTTGACTTTTTTCTTGTTTCTTGAGGTATGCCTCTAGTGCTATGAACTTTCCCCTCAGCACTGTTTTTACAGTGTCCCACTGGTTTGGGGTTGTTGTATTTTCATTTTCATTCATTTCTATGCATATTTTGATTTCTTTTTGATTTCTTCTGTGATTTGTTGGTTATTCAGAAGCGTGTTGTTCAGCCTCCATATTTTAGAATTTTTAATAGTTTTTCTCCTGTAATTGAGATCTAATCTTACTGCATTGTTGTCAGAAAAGATTCTTTCAGTTTGATTCAGAATGATTTCAGTTTTTTTGAATTTACCAAGGCTAGATTTATGGCCCAGGATGTGATCTATCCTGGAGAAGGTTCCGTGTGCACTTGAGAAAAAGGTGAAATTCATTGCTTTGGGGTGAAATGTCCTATAGATATCAATTAGGTCTAACTGGTCTATTGTATCATTTAAAGTTTGTGTTTCTTTGTTAATTTTCTGTTTATTTTATCTATCCATAGGTGTGAGTGGGGTATTAAAGTCTCCCACTATTATTGTGTTATTATTAATTTACCCTTTCATGCTTGTTAGCATTTGTCTTACATATTGCAGTGCTCCTTTGTTGGGTGCATATATATTTATAATTGTTATATCTTCTTCTTGGATTGATCCTTTAATCATTATGTAGTGTCCTTCTTTGTCTTTTTTCACAGCCTTTGTTTTAAAGTCCATTTTATCGGATATGAGTATTGCTACTCGTGCTTTCTTTTGGTCTCTATTTTCATGGAATATCTTTTTCCAGCCCTTCACTTTCAGTCTGTATGTCTCCCTTGTTTTGAGGTGGGTCTCTTGTATACAACATATATAGGGATCTTGTTTTTGAATCCATTCAGCCAATCTTTGTCTTTTGGTTGGGGCATTCAATCCACTTACGTTTAAGGTAATTATTGATAAGTACGATCCTGTTGCCATTTACTTTATTGTTTTAGGTTCAAGTTTATACACCCTTTTTGTGTTTCCTGTCTAGGGAATATCCTTTAGCATTTGTTGGAGAGCTGATTTGGTGGTGCTGAATTCTCTCAGCTTTTTCTTGTCTGTAAAGCTTTTGATTTCCCCTTCATATTTGAATGAGATCCTTGCTGGGTAATCTGGGCTGTAGTTTATTTTTTTTTTTCATCACTTTAATTATGTCTTGCCATTCCCTCCTGGCCTGAAGAGTTTCTATTGAAAGATCTGCAATTATCCTTATGGGGATCCCCTTGTGTGTTATTTGTTATTTTTCCCTTGCTGCTTTTAATATTTGTCCCTTGTGTTTGATCTTTGTTAATTTGATTAATATGTGTCTTGAGGTGTTTCGCCTTGGGTTTATCCTGTTTAGGACTCTCTGGGTTTCTTGGACTTGGGTGATTATTTCCTTCCCCATTTTAGGGAAGTGTTCAACTGTTATCTCCTCAAGTATTTTCTCATGGTCTTTCTTTTTGTCTTCTTCTTCTGCGGCTCCTATGATTTGAGTGTTGAAGCGTTTCATATTATCCTGGAGGTCTCTGAGATTGTCCTCATTTCTTTTAATTCATTTTTCTTTTTTCCTCTCTGATTCATTTATTTCTACCATTCTATCTTCTATTTCACTAATCCTATATTCTGCCTCTGATAGTCTACTATTTGTTGCCTCCAGAGTGTTTTTTATCTCATTTATTGCATAATTCATTATATATTGACTCTTTTTTATTTCTTCTAGGTCCTTGTTAAACCTTTCTTGCATCTTCTCTTCTCAGTCCTTGTCTCCAGGCTATTTATCTGTGATTCCATTTTTACTTCAAGATTTTGGATCATTTTCACTATCATTTTTTGGAATTCTTTACCAGGTAGATTCCCTATCTCTTCCTCTTTTGTTTGGTTTGGTGGGCGTTTATCCTGTTCTTTTACCTGCTGGGTATTCCTCTGTCTCTTGTTTATATTGCTGCATTTGGGGTGGCCTTTCTGTTCTAGCAGTTTGTGGAGCTCTCTTTATTGTGGAGTTTCCTCAATGTGGGTGGGGTTGTATTGGTGGCTTGTCAAGGTTTCTTGGTTCGGGGAAGCTTGTGTTGGTGTTCTGGTGGGTGGAGCTGGATTTCTTCTCTCTGGAGTGCAATGAAGTGTACAGGAATGAGTTATGAGATGTCAGTGGTTTTGGAGTAACCTTGGGCACCCTGTATATTGAAGCTCAGGGGTGTGTTCCTGTATTGCTGGAGAATTTGCGTGGTATGTCTTGCTCTGGAACTTGTTGGCCCTTGGGTGGTGCTTGCTTTCAGTGTAGGTATGGAGGCATTTGATGAGCTTCTATCGATTAATGTTCCCTGGAGTAGGAGTTTTCTGATGTTTTCAGGAATTGGACTTAAGCCTCCTGCTTCTGGTTTTCAATTTTATTTTTACAGTAGTCTCAAGACTTCTCCTTCTATACAGCACCATTGATAAAACATCTAGGTAAATATGAAAAGTTTGTCCACAGTGAGGGGCACCCAGAGAGGTTCACAGAGTTACATGGAGAAGAGAAGAGGGAGGAAGGAGTTAGAGGTGACCTGAATGAGATGAAGTGGAATTGAAAGAGGAGAGAGCAAGCTAGCCAGTAATCACTTCCTTATGTGCGCTCCACAGTCTGGACCCCTCAGAGATGTTCACGGAGTTATATAGAGAAGAGAAGAGGGAGGAAGGAGACAGAGGTGGCCAGGAGGATAAAAGAGGGGGAATAAAAAGGAGAGAGACAGATTCAGCCAGTAATCAGTTCCCTAAGTGTTCTCCACCATCTGGAACACACAGAGATTCACAGAGTTGGGTAGAGAAGAGAAGAGGGAGGGGAGAGACAGAGGTGACATGGTGGAGAAAACAGAGTGTCCAAAGGAGGAGAAAGCAGTCAAGCCAGTAATCTTGCTCCCAAGTAAAAATGGGTACTGAAGATTGGGTTTTTCATTGTACAACATTGATAACAAATACCAAAAAGTAAAGATTAAAAATCTAGAGTAGAGGCTGGATTTTCAAAAATACAATATTAACGAAAAGAAGAAGAAAAAAAACAAAGTCACAAAAATTATTTTATATATATATATATATATGAAGTTTGCTTTAAAAATAGGGTTTTTTTTTTTAAAGTAATAGTAGGTTATAAAAATGAATATTAAAGGAGTAATAGAGGACTTAAAATTTTTAGAAAGTTAAAAAGAATGATCGCAAAAATAGTAAAGGTGTATCTAGTACTTTCTCTGGTGGTGTTGTGGGTCGTGTGGAGGTCAGTTCATTTTTGGATAGTCCCTTGGTCCAGCTTTTATTTCTCAAGATCTATAGGCCCCTTCCTTTGTGGTCAGTAGTAACTACAGGGTTTTAATCTATTGCACCTGTCACTTCCAAGGCGGTTCCCTCTGTTTTAGCTTCTTCTATTTGCTGGTCTCTTCAGTGTCTGATTTCCGCCCTGACACAGAGGGGGTGGTGGTGGACACTTTTTTAGACTCACTTTTTCAGTTGCGCTGTGGGGAGGGAGGGACACTGCAAGCAAATAACACTGGCGTGTGCTCGCAGTGTCTCAGCCATATTGGGCCTTCCCCTGCTCAAGGCACACACAGCTCAGGCACTAGGTTACTCTGCCAAGAACTGTCCGAGGCCGGCCCTGGGCTGCATGCACCTCCCAGGTCTAAGCCACTCTGGTTCAGGCACTCGGGTAGTCCTCAGAGGCACAGACTCAGTTGGGCCTATGTTTTGTGCCCTTCTCAGGTCCGAGCAGCTCGAGTGATGAGGTGTTTGGCAAGCAAGGTCACTGCGACTTATCTCCTCTCCTGTCCCTACTGCTCAGTTTTCTGGGTGTACAGCCGGCGCACCTTCTTAGGCAGATGACTGTCCAGAACCCCAAGAAGTCTTAATTAGCAAAGAAGCTTACTTGCAGTTTGGTAGATGTCTCTGGAGCTGCGATTGCTGCCTGTCACTGGAGAGAGAGGGTCTGCAGCTGGCTGATTCTGTTCAGTCCTTTGTTCTGTGTGCGGTCTTGGTGGTGTCTTATGTTAGAGCTTTTCACGTGGTAGCTATCCCACAGCTATCCCACATCTGGTTTGCTAGCCCAAGTTAGTTTCCGTTAGTTCACTCTGATTACCCTCGGGGCATTCGGGCCTGATCCTTACTCTAAGCAATGCAGCCCGCGCCTCCCTGCCCAGCCCCGGCTTGCTAGTGGCGGATGCAGGTGTCTGCACTGCTTCTCTGCTGGGGAGTTATGCTTGGGCTCGTAATCTGTGGGTTTTAAATATTTGTTTATTTTTCCTCTCTGTTATGTTGCCCTCTGTGCTTCCAAGGCTTGCCACAGACTCGGTAGTGAGAGTGTTTCCTGGTGTTTGGAAACCTCTCTTTTAAGACTCCCTTCCTGGGATGAAGCTCTGTCTCTGCCTCTTTTGTCTCTTTTTACGTCTTTTATATTTTTTCCAACCTCTTTTCAAAGACAGTGAGCTGCTTCTGGGTGCCTGATGTCCTCTGCTGGCATTCAGAAGTTGTTTTGTGGAATTTATTCAGTGTTTAAATGTTCTTTTGATGAATTTGTGGGGGAGAAAGTGGTCTCCCCATCCTATTCCTCCACCATCTTCTATAACAGCCTTTAATTTTAAAATTATTGTATATCTTTGGCACAGACAGTAAATGCTTATTAAATGAGTTTTGATTTAGTCCTTGTGTATTTTGAATGGTGAGTTCCTGGAATATGTGGATACTTTAAAATATTTGCAATGTATGATAGATTTCTGAAATTTGGATGTGAAGGAAAGTGAAAGTCACTCAGTTATGTTCGGCTCTTGGCAACCCCAAGGACTGTACAGCCCATGGAATTCTCCAGGCAATGATACCAGAGTGGGATGCCATGCCCTCCTCCAGGGGATCTTCCCACCCCAGTGATTGAACCCAGGTCTACCACATTGCAGACAGATTCTTTACCAGCTGAGCCACAAGGGAAGCCCGGGAATACTGGAGAGGGTAGCCTATCCCTTCTCCGGTGGATCTTCCTGACCCAGGAATCAAATCGGGGTCTCCTGCATTGCAGGCAGATTCTTTACCAACTGATCTCTCAGGGAAATGTTGATAACATATTTGCATTATTAAACCATATTGCATTATTAAATATATGAAAAATATATTCAATTTAATTATATTGACTATTAAATAAGTCACTCTTTATTAAAGTATATTGTTAGTATTTTGGTTGTTTATTATTATTATTAACTAACAGAAAATGCCTGGAGATGATGAAAAACTCACAACTTAGAAAATTAGTGCTAAGCAATAAGATTTATAATATCTGCAAATAAATGCAAAGATCAGCAGCTTGTTTATACAGATGGCCAATAAAAGGTTGTAATGCCCAAAACATAAACATAAGCAGTGGAGGCACAAGGCAGGTAGTGGATTAGCTGTGTGATCCATGAGGTTAGCTTTTAGTTTGGGTAGAATATTGGACTTTTTTTTTCCCACCAGAAATTGTCTCCATAAAAATAATTATCAAAATATTACACTTCACATCATGGTGCCTCTTGGAACAAATTTACCTCAGTTTATTTTGATGGTCTAAAATTATTGCTGGAGCTTCTGAAAAAAAGATCTGCTATAAAAATCAAGTAACCAAGGGAATGGCAACCACTTCAGTATTCTTGCCGCCAACCCCCACCCACCTCCCCCAAAAATCCAGCTTAAAAATCAAGTAACCATTTAGGTAATAGGAAATTTGAGTTCATTACTTGACAGCTAAATTAAAGAGCTGATATATTTCAGTTTTCTGAATTTACTGATAAAAACGTGAGCTTCCTCTCAGGGTAACAGTATGTGATCATTCTATCATGCAAACCTTACAAGCCTTCAATTTATCCCCATGACATTTTTAGTGTCATAGAAATTGGCTCTATTTCCTACTTCAAGGAATACATTTTGATTAACACTTTAAATGAGGCAAGAAATTTTACTTTCATGATTTGATTCTATGTACCCCACCATTCTAATCTTCCTTTCTCAGTTTTTGTCCTCCTCCTACTCAAGCCCACTTGCCATTCCACATCAGAAGGCACGCATATATACACTATGTATATATATATATATATACACACACACTATGTATATATATATACATATATACACTATGTATATATATATATACACACACTATGTATATATATACACATATATACACACCTTATTCCAATAAATGTGACTGTGGTTTTCAGTAAAGGCAGCAGAGCATGTTTGTCATTTGAACTTAATCCATATATTTGCCCTAGGAAACCCTATCCAGTAATTTTATATTTTTCTTGATATTATACTATTAAGGATAATCAGTAAGAAGGTCAACTGCATGCCTAGTATCAAGATGTGAGTACCAAAATGAAGTAGAACTTGCCTAACAACCAGCCAATATGACAATAAACAGATGACATTTTTTGACATCAAAATCTCTTGAGACCAGAAGAAATGCCTGTTACCACCACTGCATCTATAGTAATTTCCAAAATGTGTTGTACATACCCTATGTTACTTCATTGGAATAAGAAAAGAAAATATTAGAATTTTTCTTTATTTTTTGCATTACTGCTAATGTTTTATATTTGGTTTACTATAATATCAAGAAAAATATAATTTATTACAAATAAGTACTCATGCATTTTTTCAATTGATTGGAGAACATGAGTGAAAAAAATGTAGAAGACTGTTAAGATAGTATATTATTGAGTTAAAGTGAAATTCAGTCCCGAGAAAATGATAGGTTGAACCATAAACTTTGTCACATAAGTGGGGAATTCACTGCATCTCCCACATACCTTTTAATATTTAATCAGCAGGAAATAGATGGCACTTTCAAGCAAGCCACTAAGGAGAGTATAATACAATAGTTGTTTTCAAAAGAATCAACAGAGTTTGGAGAACACAATGAAAGATGGTTGTATATGGTGGCTCTTATCAGGGATTAAGTTGCTACCACTTTGGACTTTAAGTGGAGGGAAGGAAACCATTATATGAACTGATTTAAAAAAAATACATCTTTAGTTTGAGTACAGAGTCATTTGCACCTGTGACACAAGGAGGAAGCAGTAAATGACTTAATTTTATTTTTGTCTTACTGTTCATCTTCTTATTGCTTACTTTCATTGGCCAAATTCAATCTGAAGCCAGAGAAGTCCACAGACCTAGTCCATTCAAGTCAGCCTCCTGGGGCAGAGTTAGAGAAAGATTAAGAGTGGAATGTGGTTCTGGAAGAACAAATGGAAAAGTTACTGCATTCCATCCCCCCTCCCCCACCCCCCACCCCCCCACCCCCCGCCCCGAGCATATGCGCTTTAGCATTTCTACTACTTTTTCATTCCTACTTCCTACTTTTGCATTCCAGTCCCCTATAATGAAAAGGACATCTTTTTGGATGTTAGCTCTAAAAGGTCTTGTAGGTCTTCATAAAACCGTTCAACTTCAGCTTCTTCAGCTTTACTGGTTGGGGCATAGACTTGGATAACTGTGATATTGAATGGTTTGCCTTGGAAATGAACAGAGATCATTCTATTGTTTTTGAGATTGTCTCCAAATACTGCATTTCGGACCCTCTTGTTGACCATGATGGCTACTCCATTTCTTCTGAGGGATTCCTGCCTGCAGTAGTAGATATAATGGTCATCTGAGTTAAATTAGTTAAATTCACCCATTCCAGTCCATTTTAGTTCGCTGATTCCTAGAATGTCGACATTCACTCTTGCCATCTCCTGTTTGACCACTTCCAATTTGCCTTGATTCATGGACCTGACATTCCAGGTTCCTATGCAATATTGCTCTTTACAGCATTGGATCTTGCTTCTATCACCAGTCACATGCACAACTGGGTATTATTTTGGCTCCATCCCTTCATTCTTTCTGGAGTTATTTCTCCACTGATCTCCAGTAGCATATTGGGCACCTAATGACCTGGGGAGTTCCTCTTTTGGTATGCTATCATTTTTCCTTTTCATACAGTTCATGGGGTTCTCAAGGCAAGAATACTAAAGTAGCTTGCCATTCCCTTCTCCAGTGGACCACATTTTGTCAGCCCTCCCCACCATGACCCGCCCATCTTGGGTTGCCCTGCAGGCATGGCTTGGTTTCATTGAGTTAGACAATGCTGTGGTCCTAGTGTGATATGATTGACTAGTTTTCTGTGAGTATGGTTTCAGTGTGTCTGCCCTCTGATGCCCCCTTGCAACACCTACCATCTTACTTGGGTTTCTCTTACCTTGGGTGTGGGGTATCTCGTCACGGCTTCTCCAGCAAAGCACAGCCGCTGCTCCTTACCTTGGACGAGGGGTATCCCCTTAAGGCTGCGGTTCCTGACCTTCAATGTGGGATAGCTCCTCTAGGATGCTGGATGGCATCACTGACTCGATGGATGTGAGTCTGAGTGAACTCTGAGAGATGGTAATGAACAGGGAGGCCTGGCGTGCTGTGATTCATGGGGTCGCAAAGAGTCAGACACGACTGAGTGACTGAACTGAACTGATACGCGCTTTTTAGATGAAAAATATATGTCCCAAGTATAAGGGATATTTAAGTACCATCAACTAGCATATTCTTATGAATTGATGTTTTATCATTTTCCCAAACAAATCTAAGATGTTAGTAATCCTCAGTGCTCCTTGTAAAAGGTAATCTAGAAAAAAAAAGCAGGGAAATGAATTAACATAAAATACAGCTGTTATAGTCTTATATTTAGCTGCTCATGAGGTCTTAGATGATAATTATCCTTTTAGCTACAATTATTCTATGTGTATCCTAAGCTGTATTAATAACTAGCCTGTACAATATTCTATACCTGATGGTATGATCCTGTGTGATAAGCCTTGTTAATCTGCCTTTATTGTGTGCTCAGTTGCTCAGTTGTGTCCTGACTCTTTGCAGCCCCATGGACTGTAGCCTGCCAGACTCCTCTGTTCATGAAGTTTTCCAGGCAATAATAGTGGAGGGCATCAATATTTCCTCTTCTAGGGTATCTTCCTGAACCAGGAGCCAAACCCATGTCTCTTGTGTCTCCTGCATTAGCAGGCAGATTCTTTACCATTAGCTCCACATGGGAAGCCTCTACCTTTATTATATTGCTCCTTTATTCTATTACCCAGCTTATCACAAAAATGAGGCACTCCAGAATAACCTCTAGGTTCAGAAATTGTTCTCGTACCCACCCCCCTTATGTGGCAACAATGTCATTTTCTATTGGTGAATAACATCAATCACTTCAATCATGATGTGTTCCCTTTCTTTGCAGAGAAGGTTCAACAGCTTAAGGAGCTCATAATGGCCAGAGGGCAGACTCAATTTCAAATTTTACAGAGCCTTGATTATGTTCTCTAGTGGAAGCATTTTTTCCTCATGGAAACTAGTATCCTTCTCCCCATAAAAGCTGGATTGTAGTGATAGAAACATTGCTTCAGCAACTTTGCTGAAAGAGGCCATTTTTACATCCTCCTTTGGTGTCTGGACCTGTGCATTCTGTTTTAGGAGATACTACATCATGCACTGAATAGTGCTTTAAGGCACATGACATCCTGTGCAATCCACAAGATTTTGTCTCACCAAAGTTGCTGTCATAGTCTTTAGCAGATTATTCCATTCTATCAAGTCCATTAAGAGCTTGAGAGCAGTCAGTTTTTGTTTGTTTGTTTGTTTGTTTTTTTGGTGGACCCATAGTTATGTTTCATTTTCCTCTCATAAATTATTTTCCCCAGTCTATGGTAAAATTATGTCAAAACACAAGGAAAATAAAAATTTTGAAAGTCTACAAATGGTGGCACTGACAATATCATGACCGGAGAAGGCAGATCCCAGATATTTGTTTCTCCCTTTGAGAAGACTTTTTTTTCCCCCACAGTGATGAAAGGGCTCTGATAAAATTGACCTCATATAAACGAGGTCTTCCCAGGTGGTGCTAGTGGTAAAGAACCCTCCTGCCAATGGAAGAGACCTAAGAGATGGATTTGATCACTGAGTTGGGAAGATCCTCTGGAGGAGGATATGGCAACCCACTCCAGTATTCTTGCCTGGACAGTCCTTTGGACAGAAGAGGCTGATGGGCTACAGTCCATAGGGTTGCACAGAGTCTGACACGACTGAAGTGACTTAGCATATATGCTAACAAGGTGGTCAACAACGGTGCCATATAAATGGCTTCTCTTATTGGCAAATTGGGTGGTCATACCATATCAACTGTGTTGAGAAGTTCATGTTATCAAACCAGTTTGTAGTCTTCATATGTGTCATCATGACCTGTTAGTACCTCTCCTATTGAGCAAGCACTGGAATAACCGGGGCGGGGGGGGGGGGGTGGAAATGTGTGTGTGGGAATTGACAGCTATGGGAAGGATAATTTTGTCCATGTGATAATTGAGAGGCTCCTCTGCCATGGAGGATTCTCTGGAGGATGCCATGGGACCTGAATCTTCATCTCAATTGCACATTTCAAGGGAACCACTCATATACTCCTCCATCAGACCTCTTTGCCATTGATTTTCCAATCTTGGTGATTTTAGTCCCCTACAAATTGTCAAACCTGTTAGCCACAATTCAATGATGAATGTAGATTCCTAACTCAAACCATCTCTCTGTCACACAGTATTCAGCCAAATTTCCTCTCTGACTTTCTGCCTGATAGGGGTTTTCCTTTAAGTGAAAGTTGCTCAGTCATGTCCAACTTTTTGTGACCCCATGGGCTATAGAGTCCATGGAATTCTCCAGTCCAGAATACTGGAGTGAGCATCCTTTACATTCTTCCCAACCCAGGGATCAAACCCAGGTCTCCCACAGAACTGCCCCTGAGTAGATGTGAGGTAACAGCTTTTAGCAAGGACCAGTAGATTCTTAGTTAATCTAGGATTGTACCAGTTTTTCCTTTATTAACTGGTCATAGGGCACTCCCCATGAAGTAAATTATTTCTGAGAATGAGAGAACCAACTATCAGCAATCCCACAGAAAGGAAACCAGGGAAATAAATACTCATCCATTTCCTAATCCCTAATATCCCTCCATCTCCTATTCCATAATGTCTATCCATTTCCTATTCCATAATATCCTTCAGTGCCTTCCCTAACAGAAATCAAAGGACGAGGGAATTTGGATGATGTGAGAGGTCAGCCAACCTTGGCACATCAGGCTGGAGTTGGTGCAGAGGAAGGCCTGTATGTATATATGTGCTCAGTTGCGTCTGACTTTCTGAGTCCCGTGGACTTTAGCCCTCCTGGCTCCTCTGTCACGGAACTTCCCTTGTAAGAATTTCAAGGCATTGATTTTTCCAGGAAAATTAAGGGCAATAGTGCTGGGGTGGGTTGCCATTTCCTAGTCCAGGAGATGTTCCCAACCAAAAGATCAAACCTTCCTCTCTTGCATCTCCTGAATTGGCAAGTGGGTTCTTTACCACCAGCACCACCTGGTAAGCACAGAGGGAGGCCTCGTGGGCCAAATAAAGACACTCAACAAAATTGCAATAAAACCCCCCCATAATTCAGCAGTTGATTTAATTTTATAACTTAAAATCATTTAGGGTATTTGAGATAATCCATTTTTCTGCTCACAGTATTTTATAATTTTTAATTGCAGACCTCTGTGAAGGATTTTTTTTTTTTTTTGCTTCTAACATATGGAATTATAAGAACCTACCAAGTAATATTTGCCTCACATTTTCTGTGATTAATAGTAGCTAATAAATTTTAGCATTATTGGACATCTTATACAGCTTCATAATAATTAAAATGTTACATTCAGAAATTATTTTAAATATATGTCTTTACTATCTCAATTAGATACACAGTCAATGAATGCAGTGCTCTTTCATTTTTTGGCCGTGGGTATATTTGTATGCACTTAATGAATCACATGTGTGATGACATATCACATGCTAAGAGTTTATTATTGTGTATCTTAGGAATAGTTTGTAATGTTGGGTAGCCCAGGGGCTTCTTTAAAATGGTCATTGGTCCCCTGCAGTTTCACCTTACAAAGGTGGTTTAAAGCCAAAATTGGTGCTTTTGTTTCCAAAGATTTTTATTTATTTATTTTTTTGGCCATGTAGAGAGAGGTGGGAGGATGGGGGAATTTCCTATTTAAAGCTAAAAGTTAGGCTATTACTAGAGCCATTGCAAGCTGAGGACAATTTAAATACTATGAATGATGAAGCTCATTTTTAATGCAGGAGGAAATAGTTTCATATTTCAGCATTATTTTATCACTTTAGTGAACATTTTAAAAGTTGGATCCATTGCTTCCAGGAAACATTTATGACTAACATATGCCTAACAACCGCTTAGCTGTACATAAGAATATTCATGTCGAGTGTTTTTAAGGATGACTGTGAAAAGAAAGAGGAAAATATTGATACTAATATAAAAATTTGCTTCTTCCTAAAAAGGAACCAAGAATTTTGCTATTTGTCCCTATATGTATGTGTGTATGCTCTGTAGTGTCTGACTGTTTGCAACCCCATGTAACTGGCAACTGTAGCCTGTCAGTATCCTCTGTCTGTGGAATTTTCCAGGCAAAAATACTGGAGTGGGTTGCTCTTTCCTTCTCCAGGGGTCTTCCTGGCTCAGGGATCCAACCCAGTGTCTCCGGAATTGGCAGGTAGATTCTCTACCACTGAGACACTTGGGAAGCCTTTTAATTTTATTTTTGTCCCTGCTTAGCTGCTCAGTGTTTCCCTTAATTCCTTAACTGTAAATTGTAGTGAAGCTTCTATGAGGAACTTTCCTGCTAAAACAACCATCATTCTTTGATACTCTTCTACCTGCTTGTCATCTTATGTATATTAAGTAGTTCTCCTCCCTTCAGAAACTCCATTCAACATTGATCCTTTCTTTTTCATGCCCCTAATCCTTGGAGGAGGCAATGGCAACCCACTCCAGTACTCTTGCCTGGAAAATCCCATGGATCGAGGAGCCTGGTAGTCTGCAGTCCACGGGGTCGCACAGAGTCGGACACGACTGAAGTGACTTAGCAGCAATCCTTGGAAGAAAAGTTATGACCAACCTAGATAGCATATTGTAAAGCAGAGACATTACTTTGCTGACTAAGGTCTGTCTAGTCAAGGCTATGGTTTTTGTGGTCAAATATGGATGTGAGAGTTGGACTATAAAGAAAGCTGAGCACTGAAAAATTGATGCTTTTGAACTGCGGTGTTGGAGAAGACTCTTGAGAGTCCCTTGGACTGCAAGGAGATCCAACTAGTCCATTCTGAAGGAGATCAGCCCTGGGATTTTTTTGGAGGGAGTGATGCTAAAGCTGAAACTCCAATACTTTGGCCACCTCATGCGAAGAGTTGACTCATTCAAAAAGACTCTGATGCTGGGGGTGATTGGAGGCAGGAGGAGAAGGGGATGACAGAGGATGAGATGGCTGGATGGCATCACAGATTAGATGGATGTGAGTCTGAGTGAACTCCGGGAGTTAGTGATGGACAGGGAGTGCTGGCGTGCTGCGATTCGGACATGACTGAGCTACTGAACTGAACTGAACTGAATATCTACTAACAACTTCAGTATCTTTCACTACTTAAGCCATGTTATATCAGTTATCATTGAAACCAGCGTTTTGGTTAATGCATGGCTGAAATCACCTTATTAGGTACAGTTGAACTGATTTAAAAAACAAAGAAACTAAAGAAAAAATGTAAAAGGTCTTCTAATAAAGTACTGTTGTCTCCCTTGACATATGTTTATATGTCACATAGCTTTTTTATATAGAAATTGGCTTATTTTTTAGCATTATTTCATGACCCCTTTCTTCATTTAAGTATAATATGAATATATTTTACATTATTAAGTTTTCTTTAGCATAATTTTAATCACTTTTTATTTTCTGAATGTGAATATAACAGTGTATTTTGTATTTAAAATATATATAGTATTTAGAATAGTCTATATGTAATACACACAGTTTCTAACACAGTCTATCTATATGGAGAGAGAGAATTTATACATTTTTCTCCAGCATGTAAAAACACAAGATATTACTTTAATCATCTATGCCAGTAAAACTTTGTGCATATCTTTATTTCTTTAGAATGTATTCTTATAAAGGAATTCAGAGTCATAATTTATAAGCTATGTTTCATTGTCTTTTACAGGATATTACCCGAATGAATGATATGGGTATCTACTATAGTACATATATGCATTGGCATATAAATTCCATTTATACAACACTAAGGTTAATTTAATATTTTATTTGTTGTTCAGTTGCTCAGTCATGTCTGATTCTTTTCAACCTCATGGACTGCAGCACCCCAGGATTCCCTGTCCTTCACTATCTCCTGGACCTTGCTCAAATCATGTCCACTGAGTTGGCAATGCTATCCAATCTTCTTATCCGCTGTCACTCCCTTCTCCTCCTGTCTTCAATCTTTCCCAGCATCAGGGTCTTATCCACTGAGTTAGTTCTTCACATCAAGTATTGAGACTTCAGCATCAATCTTTCCAATGAATATTCAGGACTGACTTCCTTTAGGATTGACTGGTTTGATCTCCTTGCTGTCTAATGGTCTCACAAAAATCTTTTCCAGCACCACAATTCAAAAGCATCAGTTCTTTGGCGCTCAGCCTTCTTTGTGGCGCAGTTCTCACATCTGTACATGACTACTGTAAAAACCACAGCTTTGATTACACAGATCTTTGTCAGCAAAGTGGTATCTCTGCTTTTTAATACACACTGTCTAGGTTTGTCATAGATTTTCTTCAAAGGATCAAGCGTCTTTTAATTTTGTGGCTACAATCACTGTCCTCATGATTTTGGAGCCCAAGAAAATAAAATCTGTCAGTGCTTCCACTTTTTTTCACATCTATTTGCCATGAAGCAATGCGACTGGATGCCATGATCTTAGTTGTTTGAATGTCAACATTCAACATTCAAATATTTAGAGGGGAAGAATTATGGATAAGAAAGACAGATGCATGATTATAAGACTAGTAGCTGCATATATTTAAGCAGTCATGCTTTGTATTGAGTTACTATCTAGAACCATTTGTAATAGTTAAACCACTTTTCAAATTAAAAGTTACAGTTGGGATTTGAAATAGATTAGTTGCATACCCTGCTTTATTTAAATGGTTTCCTTAACAGTCTGCTTAGGATCTAATTAAACACTCTTCAGGCCATATTCTTTGCACATTTTAATTGTGTGCCACTATCAGTAGAAATTTCTGAGTTTGTGTTAATGTATCTAAATTTATTTATAATGCATAAATATAATATTCTCAACCTAAATATTAAATGGTTGTGAGGACTAATTTTTAATACAAAGGTAGATATGAAGTGGAGATTTTACATTTTTCAGTACCACATGGATAATTTTATACACCAGAGTCCTCTGTCCATGGTATTCCCCAGGCAAGAATACTGGAGTAAGTTGCCATTTCCTTCTCCAGGAGATCTTAACCCAGGGATGGAATCCATGTCTCCTGCATTAGCAGGCAGATTCTTTACCACTGAGCCACCTGGGAAGCCTGATTTCTCACTTAGCTGGTGGAAAATGCTACCTTATTAATATCTAACAAGAGGCACTATCCGGTTGGGAAACAGTAGCTAATATCTGCTGGACTTGACCCCATTTAAGCTTGCTATTTGCAACATTTTTACTGCATAAAAATCTAGTTACTGAAATTTAATTGGCAAAACCAGAACACTACATATGGCGATGGTAAAAATTTTCAGAAAAAAATAATATTGGCAGATGAATCAGATTTTTAGAAATGCATGGGTTTTTTCCAATGGTGTAATAAATGAATTACTATCTATTTCCACATTAAATAAAATCTATATGTATATATTGGACTTCCCTGGTAGCTCAGATGGTAAAGCATCTGTCTGCGATGCGGGAGACCTGGGTTCGATCCCTGGCTTGGGAAGATCTCTTGAAGAAGGAAATGGCAATCCGCTCCAATACTATTGCCTGGAAAATCCCATGGACAGAGGAGCCTGGTAGGCTACAGTCCATGGGGTCGCAAAGAGTTGGACACGACTGAGCGACTTCACATCACATCACATATGTATACATATTAAGCTCTGTATTATAATATTGATACTCTTATATTGATATTTGAATTCTATTATGGCTCTCCTGGTAGCTCAGACTGTAAAGAATCCTCCTGCAATGCAGATGAATTAATTGGGTTTGATCCCTGGGTCAGGAAGATCCCCTGGAGGAGGAAATTAAAAACCACTCCAGTATTCTTGCCTAGAGAACCACATGGACATAGGAACCTGGCTGGCTACAATCCATGGGATCACAAAATATTGGACATGACTGAGCGACTAACACACAATGGAAATGGGCCAAAGCAAAGATATACTGAGTCCCTTTATTTTAACAAGAATTATTTTTGATAAACTCAGTTTCTGTGGCTTGACAAAAGAGCATGGGCCAGATAACACTGAATGGAAGGCAAAATGGTTTGGATAGTGAGACAGTGTCCCAGGTGCTAGCATGATTTCCTCATCTTCTGACTCCACTACAAACACATTTTTGATTGACAAGATGAAAAGTATTGTCTTAGGAAAATGATTTATTAGCAATGAAGTATGAATATTCAAAGATGAAAGAAATTAAAAGTCAAGATATTACATTTATTTCAGTTGACTATTTCAAACTGATAAAAAGAAAAGAGCTGGAGTGTATACAGAAATTAACAACTGAGTAGATCTGCGGATGGAAATACAATTTGAAAAAATTTGTTGGAAAGTATGCTATTCAGGATGACATTTAGATTTTGGTCCAGTGTCATGCTTTTACCAGTATGCAACATATATTGCTATGTTCTTTAACATAATAAGTTTAAAAATGACCTAAATTTCTTTACTCAAGTTTTTTTTTCCCCCTAAATACAAGAATCTCTTTTTATTCTTTTCAAATAGACAGTGCTTATTGTTAATTGGACATTTCTGCAACTGAAAAAGTGTTCATAGTGCAAGATACATAAGCAAATATAGCAGTTAATATGTTCCTTTTGGTAGACTGATCAGTTGGTTGATTTATATTTTGGGGTTTATCATTTTTATCAATGCAAATTCTATGATAAAATTAATCAAATTTAATCTATACAGTATGCACTATGTTAAAGAAAATGAAAACATATGTTTTATATGTGCATATGTGCATATATAATAATTCCACTTTTATATTTCAAACAGTTTCGTAATGTAATTTTGGGTCAAGTTATCATTTTAAGGATATAACTTAAGAGTATAACTTCTAGCATAGTACTTAAAAAATTTAACTGGAGGATAATTGCTTTGCAATATTGTGTTGGCTTCTGCTATTCAACAAGATGAATCAGCCATAAGTACATATATGTCCCTTCCTTCCTGAATCTCCCCCCTTCCACCTCATCCCTCTTTCACTGTTGGTGGAAATGTAAATTGGTAACAGCTACCATGGAGAACAGTATGGAGGTTACTTAAAAATCTAGGACAAAAACTAACATACCACCCACCAGTCTCACTACTGGGCATATACTCTGTGAACATAATAATTGAAAAGACACATGTACCCCGGTTTTTATAGCAGCACTATTTACAGTAGCTAGGACATGACAACATAGTATATTAATCTGTTTATACCGTCCAAACCAGGTTTGGAATTGGGCTATTTCAATCATATTTAAGTGAAGTCAAGATATAATGTAGATTTAGTTGCCTTCTCTATTATATTTGCCTACCAAGTCTTGAAAAGTAACACCAAGACTTCAGTGACAGTTCTTTTGTTTTTCACTTTGTGGAGGAGCATGGTATTTGGTGAGTGTGTGGGTGAATTATTTTTTTTCTTTAAACTATGTAGAGGAGAAAAATAAACAGGTGAGAAAAAAACTGAGGTGTTATTTAAAGGTACTGGAGATACCTCATACTAAATTGCACAGTCTTTTCTATTTTTTGTTTATATTATTATTGAAAAAAAACAACACCTGTTTCTTCTAGAAAGATATATTCTGCCAGGTAAGAGCAGGAAAAGAAAAAGGCTTCTTCCACAGTATAATCACTTAGCATTTTTTTCTTGAGCAAGGTGAAAAATACCAATAGGTCTGCTCATTCATTTAGAAAAAGTTTGTAAAATGTCAAATATGCATTCATTAGAGGCTATTATAGAATAATATATTTTACTTCAGGGAGGAGACACTTAACCTGATACACATTAAGTTGTCATCTACTTTTCACTAAGAAGCTGAGAATAATTAAGGAGAATGTTAATATGTGCTTGCAAACTAGTTCTAGGAATAAGGATCCTGTTTGTGATGATTTTATATTTATTGATAGCACTGCAAGGTTATACACTTACTCTATCACTGACAAAATTTTTATTTTCCTAATACTCGCGGTATATTACAAATTTCCTAATACTCAGCTTGAAGGTATTACAAGGTACTCAGCTTTGAATATATTACAAAAAACAAGTACTTCTATGTGCTGTAACTTGATGTTCATGCTCCACAATGATATAGTTGAGCTCCATGATTTTCTACATAGACTGGAAGTCAGTCCTATCTGTTTCATAGTCTTGGTAGCATTGCATTGATGCTACTATTTTCTGCAATGTAACATATTTTTGTTGGAATTTATAGAGGACATTTTAAAGACCTATGAATGGTGAATGAATAACTTTCTTCTAAAAACTGTAATTTTTTAAATCTCAAATTCTTTAAACTCTTTAACAAAAATCAAACATCCTTTTTCCCAGAAAAAAAAAATATTGATCCTATATTTTCTGGCATTAAGGTTACAGACTAGAATATGTAAAATATCTATTTATCTATCTCTACCAAACTAGATTGAGAATCTATCTTCTTATAGATACATATAGTTATAGATACAGATACAAACACATACATAAAATATTTGTTATCAGTGGGTGGTATCATATAGCCTGATTAAATCCTTTGCTTCAGAATTAGATTCCTAAGGAAACTATAGAAATTCCCTTTAACAATTTCTATGGAATAAAAACTTAAAAAAATAAATCAGAGAAATGAAAAGTACTTGGAGACCTATCTAAGTCCATAGTCTAATCAGCAACACAACTTCACCCAAAGCCAACTCCAACAACTCCATCTGATTTTAGGGACAATAAACTTACTAACTCCCAAGGAAACATATTACGGTTACAATTTTAATTCACAAATTGAATGTGATACACTTTTTCATAAAATTCCTGTCTTCATATCTACTTTTGCTTGTTAGAGTGAATGGGAGTCTTCATTAGCTATAAGGTAATTTGTTTAATAGTTAGAGGTTGCATACAGATATCTTTTTCATTTAAAAATTTCCCAGTCCTTACCATTTTTCTACATATAAGAGGATTTACAGGCTAATCACCTTCCTGATACCCATACCTGAAGTTCCCCAGAGTGCCTAATCTCTTTTATAGTTTGGCTCATGGCATTACAAAGTCAGAATAACCTTTCACAGAAAGTAATTGACTTGAAAACGTACTGTGTATTAGCAGTAATATCAGTATTACCTATAATATTAGTCTTGATGTTTTATAACTATGGTCAAATCAGAAAAAATTCTCCTTGTTGTGTTCTGCCCTAGTTTTGACTGTATTTCATTTTATAACATTTTATAAAATGCTATAATTTATGGATTATTTTCACATACTTTGTATTCTTTATTTTTTATAAAATATAATTGATTTACAATATTGTGTTAATTTTAGATGTCCAGCATAGGGATTCAGTTTGTTTTGTTTTTGCAGATTATATTCTATTTTAGATTATTATAGCATATTGGTTATAATGCCCTATACTCTGCAGTAGTCATTGTTGCTTACCTGTTATATGTATCAGTTCAGTTCAGTTCACTTCAGTTGCTTAGTGTGTCCGACCCTTTGCAATCCCATGAATCCCAGCAGGCCAGCCCCCAGTCCATCAACAACTCCCGGAGTTCACTCAGACCTCACATCCATCGAGTCAGTGATGCCATCCAGCCATTTCATCCTCTGCCTTCTCCTTCTCCTCCTGCCCCCAAACCCTCCCAGCATCAGGGTCTTTTCCAGTGAGTCAACTGCATAGTAATTTGTTCATCCCGTAATCCTGACTCATCCCTCTCCTCTGCTGTTACCCTAAATTTGTTTTCTGTGTCTATGAGTATGTTTCTGTTTTGCATATATACACACATGTATTATTTTTTAGATCCCAGATGTGATTAATATCATAAGGTATTCATCTTTTTCTGTCTTATTTCACTAAGCATAGTATTTTCTAGGTCTGTCCGTATTTTGGCAAATGGCAATATTTCATTCTTTTTATGGTTTAGCTATATTCTATTATATATTCATATATATGCATATATATGTATGCACATCTTCTTAATCCAGTCATGTATCGATGAGTACTTAGGTTGCTTCTGTCCTTTGGCTCATATAAATAGCACTGCTAGAACATAGGGGTGCATGAATCATTTCAAATTGGTATTTTAGTTTTTTCAGGATAAATACCCAGAAGTGGAACTGTTGGATTACATGGCATTTCGATTTAAAATATATTTTAAAGTAATCTGGGACCAAATCTTTGCCTTTTGAAATATATGGAAATTAAACTCAGTAAGATTATATTGTAATATAGCAAAATATAATAATATTTTATAGAAAAATGCAGGTTTAAATTATTATATAAAATTAAAATTTTAAAATATTTTAATTTTATATAAAATTTAATTATATTAATATAAAATAATATAGAAAATGTTATATATTATGTATATATAATATATTTGCTATAATATAGCAAAAGGATGGAAGAGTCAGAATCACAGCTACATTTCTTCACAGTACCTGGTTTAATATCATTGTGAAAAGTAAATCAAGGGTAGAACCTGTCTTCTTATTATATGTTAACATACATACAGACATATGTATGCACATGCCGATACATACACACACTGAGTCATGTATTTTATAGCTAGAAGGGACATTAGTGTGGTGATAACTCGGAGGAAATGGAAGAACATTAGCCTATACATAGAATCCTTAGTGCTTTTAATAAAAACAGTCAAGCCCAGAATACTTCTGTGAAATTCTAGCTATGAAACATGTAGCCTCCAAATCCAACTTGACATTTAAAATTATATGTCACTGCTGTGAAAGTTCTTTCTACTTATTTGAAAATGATTTGACAAAGGAATAAAAGTCTGATGGGGATAAAACATTCTCAGCCTTACTTGCTTTCATAAAGATATAATGGCAGTAGATATTTGAAATATCAAAATTTTTAAGTGGATGTGAAAATAAACTACTCTTGGAATATTTTCAAAATTTCTCTTTCATTATTTTGCACAACATAGTGTGCCCAGAGTTCAACTTGATCCTTTCTAGTAAATGTATTAAAAAACATGAAAGAGAAGTATGAAGTTTTGGTATTTTTGTTGCTTATATATTAAGTCTTAATGATTAGTTAGATCATATAATATGTGATAGATTTGAAAGACAACATGCAGCATTGAGTTAATGAATTAAAATAAGTTGTTTCTTTAGTGTATGGCTTGTAAGTAGCAATAGAGTCTTGACAATGGTATTATTAAGCCAGTTTATAAATAATACACTTTAGAATCTGATCCAACACGAGTTTGTATATTCAGTTCATTATCTGTATGTTTGTATGTATATGTGTACCTGTGTGTGTCTTACAGCTGTTATTTCAAGAAACCAAGAAGGGCCAGGAGAAATGGGAAAGGCTGTGCTGATTCCTAAAGATGACCAGGAGAAAATGAAAGAATTGTTTAAAATCAATCAGTTTAACCTTATGGCCAGTGATTTGATTGCCCTTAACAGAAGTCTGCCGGATGTAAGATTAGAAGGGTGAGTTTACATTTGTTGTATAATCTAATATACTAGCAATCGCCAAAGTTTAGAATATTTTGAAACTTCAGTTAACTCAGATTATTTGAAATCTAGAGCTATATGGTTCTGAATACCTATGCCACCGCAGAAATTAACTGTGTGTGCATATGATGAGAGATATGAACTATGTCCTTCTCTGGGAGAGCAAAATATCTTACTTGCAATGGCATTGCAGAATATACAACCAAACAGGACTTTTTGCCATCATTAAATTTCTTTTTGTTTTGTTTTGCTTTATCTTGCCAAAAACAGAGCAAATGTGATCTGTGATAAATTGTTTTCTTGTCTATGTAGAAAGCTCTTATATTTGCTTTGAAAAAATATATACTTTGCTATTTCAACATAAAAATAACCTATTGCCTGTGTGATTATTGACACTTTAAAATGATTTATTGAGGATTCTTTAGCACTTTATGATGTTATTTATAATTAGAATGCTCAGTTATTAGCCATGGAGGATATATACTCATTTAGAAATAATACTGTATGAAAAATTATGTTGATGATTCCAACACTTATGTGATTAACTGTAAGCCATACTTTAGGTAGTTTAACATATTTTAAATGGATGTAATAAAAATCATATTTAGTGACAGTATTGTCATCCTTATATATAGTCCTAACAAAATAAGCTATTGGCACTTAGAAAAGGTATGTCCTCAGGTTTTAGAAAATCTCCAAGTTTATAAATACCCTCCAGAACACACTTCTGTTTGTAAAGAAATTGTTTTTAGGCATGTAATGACTTTGTCTATATACAATAAAATCATAATTAATGCATATTTTGCTACATATAATGAGTTATGTTACATTAGGGCTATGATAACATTAATATATTTACTAAGTATGATTTTTTTCCCTTTCTGAATTATTTCAAGTAAGATCAAAATAAAGTAACCCAAGTCTTATTGATACACTAGCTGAGGTTGTCAGATTCATTTGATAGCTAAGTATTAGTAACTGGTTTTGTATACCCTTATATGCTTTTGAAATGTCTCTCTCAGCAAACCACAAATAACTACTTATTATGGTTATTTTGGATTCCTAGCAAATTGCTAAAATGTCAAATTTAACATTTGTGCATTCCAGAGGTCTTGATAATTTTACAGGTAGTTCTGTCCATATTTGTAATGTGTTTGTATATGTGTAGGTATATTTGAATTTTTAAAGATGTACAATGAGCATATTCTTTTAATTTTGAGTATTTTATATGCTGAGTTCATGTTTTAATGTTGTATTTATTACCTTGTTCTATTTTGATAAAAGTGGTAAATATGATAGTGAAAACCATGTATTCAGGAAAACCATGTACACACTATTTCAAAATTTTTTTAATCAATTTAAAGATTTAATATATAAATATAAATTACATATCAGATCTGGAATGATTATGGTAAGAACTATCTTATATAGAACTATCACTTAAAAATTCATTACTGAGCATCCATTTAAAATATTTGTGGCCAGTTGTTTTTACTTCTTTTAAGAATTGCTTAGCATAAGTACTAGAAGAATTAAATCTTAAACTTATATATAGTCTGTGGAACAATTCTTCATTTAAAACAACTGTTTGATTCAAATTGCTCCGTATAAAAACTGTAAAAAACGCCATACCTACTGTGGATATTTTTGCTTGAATTTTCAAATTTTGCAAATAATAGTAGTGAAGTAAATCATTTATGTTTTATTTTGTGACATCACAGTGTATTCAATTAGTAAAGTAAAAATAAATACCATCCACAATTCCTAGACAAATCATAAAGTGTATATGAAGTTCACTGGGGACATTTGCAAGTCATTTTGAATGATTCAATTTTGTGACTGCCTGAGAACAACTACTTTTGAGAAACACACTATGAGTTAGCTATCCAAACATTTTTAAAAATGTAAAAAGCTGTTAATACTCATTTGATGTAGAAAACTATTTTCTAGTTTTGGTATTACAGTTCAGTTTTTGAATAGTTATATCTCAAGACATATGAGATATTAAGCTAGTTTCTGTGATGATTGATATATCAAGATATTTAAAAATGGAATTTATAATTTACAAAGATCTTTATTTTAGTGAAAAATTGAGTTGATATTTATTTAGAAAGGGTTTGAACTGCCAAACAGTGGATTCGTTAAAGTATCTCAGACTATTTTACTAGAATATATCCTTAAACTATCTTGACTGAATTCAGAAAATTGTCCAAAAGTTTAATGTTGTGTTTGACCTTAATATCAGTCTACAAATATTTGAAGATACATTCAGTGTTGGCCTGAAACAAATAGACTACGAGATATTTCTCCAGCAAAGATGGGTTTATTTAGGATCGACAGAGAATTGCAATTCAGTGTCAGTGACCCTGGCAAGCCACATGCAAGTCCCCACATAGCAAGAGAAGAACACTTTTATAGAATGAAAGAGGAAGTCAGGAGTCAGTCCTAACTTTAATCCCGGTCTCCCACTTCATCTTCCCACCTACGTTCATACATCCATTCTCTATGTCTGCATCTCTATTCAATTCAGTTGCTCAGGTATGTCTGACTTTTTTGTGACCCAATGGACTGCAGCACGCCAGCTTCCCTGTCCATCACCAACTCCCGGAGCTTGCTCAAACTCACGTCCATCGAGTCAGTGATGCCATCCAACCATTTCATCCTCTGTTGTCCCCTTCTCCCTTTTGCAATCTTTCCCAGCATCAGGGTTGAGAGGTCGGCATGTCGAGACATGCCCCGGACCAGCCCGGACAAGCCCGACAGTCGCCGACGCCCAAACAGGAACCGGGGGCGGACCAAACTTCCAGGGACCGGCCCCCTGTATCCTGACCCAATCAGGCGCTGGCACAAAGCCCCCAAACGCCAATCACTGCTACAGCCCGCGCTTTCTACCTTATATGAAAGAACCGGGTTTGAATGCCAGCCCTGGCTATAAAAACCCCTTCCTCACCCCTCATGCTTTGCAGACTCCCTTTGTTCCCTCGCTCGCTTGCCCCTGGGAGTTCTGCCTGGGAGCGACTGCCCAATAAAGGCCTTTTACTAACGGTCCCTAGAGGTGGCTTTTTCTTCCCTCGGCGTTTTCTCACAAGGGTCTTTTCCAGTGAGTTAGAAAGCCTGATTCTTTGCATCAGGTGACCAAAGTATTGGAGCTTCAGCTTCAGCCTCAGTTCTTCCAGTGATTATTCAAGACTGATTTCCTTTAGGACTGACTGGTTTGATCTCTTTGCAGTCCAAGAGACTCTCAAGAGTCTTCTCTAATACCACGGTTCAAAAGCATCAAAATGTGACAAAACGTCGTCCATTGGAGAAAGGAATGGCAAACTACTTCAGTATTCTTGCCTTGAGAACCTCATGAACAGTATGAAAAGGCATCCCTATTGGTGCCCTGCAAATTAAGTTCATCTGTACAGTTTTTCTAGATTGTACACACATGCATTAATATATGATGTTTATTTTCCTGACTTCACACAGATTTTAGGTTCATGCACATCTCTACAAATGATGTATAATGTTGTTCTTTTTATGGCTGAGTTATAGCCCAAGGTGTATATGTACCACATCTTATTTATTCATTCCTCCTTTGATGGACATTTAGGTTGCTTCTATGTACTGGCTATTGTAAATGGTGCTGCAATGAACACTGGGGTTCATGTGTCTTTTTAAATTTGGTTTTCTCAGGGTGTATGCCCCATAGTTGGGTTTCTGGGTCATAGTGTAGTTAGTTTTTTAATAATGATTTTTAATAGAAACAATAGACCTTTGAAATATTGGAGTATCTCTCCTTTTAGCAGTTGTGACTCTAAAGAAGCAGAAGTCAAGTGCATTGAGCATCCTTTCACTATCTCAAAAGGTGACGATGGCAAATAGTGTGCTGAGAATGCTATAATCATTTGTTTTGATGTTGCTGAGGCAGCATCTTTAATTTGTGGCTACTTCAGCTCAACAGGATTTAGTTTTCCCTTTTGCAAATGAAAAGTGGTGAATCTGGGATATAGAAGGACCAATACAGTGCTTTTGGACAAGATATTTGGAGGGCCTCTACTGATTTTGTCAGTTGAGTCTTAATGATGGAATTAGATTGTTCCTCTTAACCAGAAAATTGGTGCAACAATCCACACCAGTGTGACTGTTATAAAACCAGCCAAACAGCAAAGACTTGTCAAAGTACCTGACCAATAAAATAGATTACTCAAATTCCATGAAGTTCAAGAGGAGTTCTTCTAGGAAGGAATCATCTTTCCCAACTTTAGTCACAGAAAAGACAGTAACCAGTCTACAGGAGAACATTTCAGTCCATTGTGGAAGCATATAGACCATGACTGAAACATATCTATTAGACAGAGGAAATTGTATGAAGTCCCGTTGCTAAACCTCATATAGACCAACTGCAAAATACCTGAGAGCAGTAGGTATTTGAATACCTGAGAGCAGTAGGAATAGACTTCCCTGGCTTGTGTTTGGACAAGTGGGACAAGTGAGGTAGGCACTGCTTGTGGTCTTGTTAATGTTTCTCTGCCATACTGATTCATGAAAGTTTTTGGTCATTAGACCAATAGTTTAATGCATGTACAGTGGTGAGGAGTGGGTATGTTAGAGTCTCAGGTAGGACTGGGTTCTTATTGGTCTAAACTAGAGCTTTCTGTTTTTATCAAACCAATAGTTGGTACATTCCAATCTTATTTTTTGCTTTTCTGAGCCCAATTGCTAGACTCTCTAACCAGTTTTACTAAATTATAATTTGGAAATAACTTTTGAACCATGACAGATGCTTGGCTGCTGTTGGTCCTTTTAAGGACAACATTCCTTGCAGAAGTATCAGCAAGATCATTCCTCTTAGCTTCAAGAAATTTAAGTTTAGCATATACCAAACTGTTAATAATAGCTAAAGTGGCAGGTAAGATGTTTACATGCAATAATTCCTGACCATCAGGTCCATTATAAATTTTATTTCCAGTGGAAATAAGGAGGCCATGTTCCTTCCACAACCTTCCAAAGTTGTGAGCTACTTCAAAAGAGTTTCTACTGTTAGTATAAGTATTGGAAGTTTTGTCCTTGATTTAAGTTCAAGCTCATGTTAAGAGCATGTAGTTCATCCTGTTGAGCTGAAGTAGCCACAAATTAAAGATGCTGCCTCAGCAACATCAAAACAAATTATGATTGCATACTCAGCACACTATTTGCCATCATCACCTTTAAAATAAAAACTATTGGTTAACCTTGAAAAGTCAACATAACATGATCCAATGGAATTTACTGTAGATCATTATGAGGAGGCAGGAGGTGGTGCACCAGTGTTAAGCAGTCATGGGGAACCTTGTGGGTGATGGAGGGGGAAAAGAGTAGCCAGGTTAAGGTTATTATAACAGAAAAGAGTTATGTGAAGGGCAGTTAACAAAACGGCTTCATAGAAGGTAAGATGAGTGTATTCAGGAGGGGATTCAGGAGAGCTTCCACTGTATTAGATACAAAAGTGTTTAAACGGATCACACATTTTCTTGGTAGCCTTAACCGAATGGATAGTAGTCTGTAAGGCACAAAGGCAAGGCAGTATCCTAGTGTCACATGGTCTGGTTGTTAGCTTTAATACTTTATAAGTTGATGATGGGCTCTGTGTTTTGGGTGAGTAATCCAAAGGTGTTCCCTTCCTTTTCATTTGCAAAAGGAAAACTAAATCTGACCATTCTGATGCCCAAGGCTCAGTGACTTCATCCAACTCTCCTTTAGGACCTGAAATCTGTGTCTTCCAGTTCATCCCCTAAATTGGATTAAATTGAGTTGGGATTATTTTATTTATTTTTTTATTGTGTATAGTTGCTTTACAATGTTGTGTCAGTTTCTGCTATATAGCAAAATGAATCATCTCTGTGTATACATTCATTCTCTCTTTTATGGATTTCCTTCCATTTGGGATGCTCTTCCTTCCACAGAGCATTAAGTAGAGTTCCCTGTGCTATATACATCAGGTTCTCATTAGTTATCTGTTTTATACATAGTGTATAAATGGCAATATGTGTATGACAATACCAATCTCCCAATTCATCCTAGCTTCCCTTTTCCCCCTTAGTGTTCATCCATTTGTTCTGTATGTCTTTGTCTCTATTTCTGCCTTGCAAACAGGTTCATTTGTACCATTTTTATAGATTCCACATGTGTGTATTAACATATATTTGTTTTTCTCTTTCTGACTTACTTTGCTTTGTATGACAAGACTCTAGGCCGATCCACATCTCTACAAATGACCCAGTTTCATTCCTTTTTATGGCCAAGTAATATTCCATTGTAAGTACCACATCTTATTTATCCATTCATCTGTGATGGACGTTTAGGTTGCTTCCATGACCTGGCTATTATAAATAGTGCTGCAATGAACATTAGGTCCATGTGTTTGTTTTTGTTTGTTTATCTTTTTTCAAGTCACCTGTCCAGTAGAGGGATTGCTGGATCATGTAGAAAATCTATTTTTAGTTTTCTAAGGAAGCTCCATACTGCTTTGCGTAGTGAGTGTATCAATTTACATTCCCATTGACAGTGCTAGAGGTTTCCATTTTCTCTACATCCTCTCCAGCATTTATTGTCTGTAGATTTTTATGGTGACCATTTTCACAGGTGTGAGGTGATATCTCATTTTAGTTTTGAATTGCATTTGTCTAATATTCTCTAAAAATTACTGATGTTGAACATCATTTCATATGCCTCTTATGCCTCTTTAATAATCATTTACTGGTCTTAGTTAATCTTAAAATCATATTTTGCAGAGAGGCAATTTTAACCTCCTTATAACATTGGAAAACCTCATAATACCAATGAAAATAAGTATTCCAATCACTTCTGGAAATTTTTAAACTAGTTCAATTTTAAGGAAATGAAGTTTGGGGATTTCAAAAGTTCCCCGTCCTTGCTATTGAGATTCTATTTAAATTGCCTTTGGTCAGGTCTGTCTATTTATTTAGAAATGTACATGAGGAAGGACCCTTGTTTTTAAACATCAACCAGAGACCCTGTAGGTAAAGCACTCTCAAAATATTAATAGTTAAGTGACTTGGATCCCATTTCCTGAGGATTTTCCTCTAGAGCAAAGAAAATTTTCAAACAATTTAAACAGTTTGAAACACAAATGGCTTAATTTAAAAGCTTACAAGTCAGTCCTTAGAAGATAGCTTGGTCCTGACGGAGCTAGACTGAAGGCTTTGGTTTTTAGCCAGTCTTCAGAGGACAGCCCCCAAAGGAATAGGCCAAAAGTTGAAAAACCAGAAGTTTCATCTGAAGCAGTCCTGTCCTGAAAGAATTGATCCAAAGGCCATTTTCAGCCAGCTTCAGTTGAAATAGTCTGATCTCAAAATCAGACCAAAGTGTCAAAGGAGTAGTCACATACAGAACAAAACATTAACCAGAAAGACAAAACCTTTAAATAGATTCTGGAGAAAGCTTGCAGGGCTTCAGACACTAAAGGATGTGAGCTCGAATCCAGGAAAAGATACACATTCAAACTCCAGGGTTGGAGAGAAATGCAGTGAATGGCAATTGACTTAATTGTGGGTACCACCCTTGTTTGTTCGCCAGCCCTGGAGCCATAGGGAGTCTCCTCTGGTTTCTGGAAATAACCACCAAAATTTTGACCTGAAAGAGATAGACTAGCAGTTATTTCTCCAACAGAGATGGGTTATTCAGGATTAACAGAGAATTGCAATTCAGTCTACAACCATGACCAGCCACAGACAAGTCCCTGCATAGCAAGGAAGGGGTACACTTTTATAGAGAGAAAAAGGAAGCTGGGAAGGCAGGGACAAAAACTCCATGGCTTTTCATTGGCTGAGTTGTTGCCATGAAAGAAAGGGAGTCTTTAAAAAAAAAAAAAAATCAAAACTTAATTTTATTGTAGAGTTTAGCCGGTTAACAATGTTGTGATAGTTTCAGGTGGATAGCAAAGAGTCTCTCAGTCATACACAGACATGTATCCATTCTCCAAAATGGGAATCTTTCATCTTCCTGTTGGTCTCTGCTGTCAGTGTATGGTGTGAGAGCTCTCTCTTTTGCTGTCTGACTCTGCTTAATTGAGGTTTCTTTTTATTAATTTTTTACAAGAAGAATGAATCTAAATATCTCATGTTTCCAAAGAGAAGAAACTAAATATAAAATGTGTTTTCTTGAAGGCAAGTGTGATGAAACATCAGGACAATTTGTAATTAAGTTTGAGAATATCCATCTCTGGAGATGTTGAAATCTTTAAATCAATTTGCTTATTTACTTAATATACTTATTAAGTTGTATAATACATTTATATATTATATTCAATTATTTATGGCCATAAATAAAAGAATCATAAATGATCATGGTATTTGATATTTTAAGTACAGTCAAGGCTGAATGAAGCAGTAATAGTGAAAGTCTCTCAGTCATATCTGACTCTTTGCAACTCCATGGAATTCTCCAGGCCAGAATACTGGAGTGGGTAGCCTTTCACTTCTCCAGGGGATCTTTCTAACCCAGGGATCGAACCCAAGTCTCTTGCAGGTGGTTCTTTACTGCTGCTGCTAAGTCGCTTCTGTTGTGTCCGACTCTGTGCGACCCCATAGATGGCAACCTACCAGGCTCCTCTGTCGCTGGGATTCTCCAGGCAAGAACACTGGAGTGGGTTGCCATTTCCTTCTCCAATGCATGAAAATGAAAAGTGAAAGTGAAGTTGCTCAGTTGTGTCCGACTGTTCGAGACCCCATGGACTGCAGCCCACCAGGCTCCTCCATCCATGGGATTTACCGGGCAAGAGTACTGGAGTGGGGTGCCATTGCCTTTACTAGCTGAGCCACAAGCAGTAACAAAATTTATTACTTTTTTTTTTTAAGGCTCTCGGGTTCTGTAATTCTTATGTTTGAATTAATATAAGTATAAATAAAATTCCAGACAGCTGTAACCAACCCTCTCTCTCCTCTGCCCATCCTCCATAAATTAAAAAATAGTGCAATGTCATAAAATTATATTCAGAACTTTGATAAAAATGGCTACAACTTGTGTTGATGGATCAGCATTAGGGATTTGTTAACATATTTCTCAACTGTTATGGGTCTAATACTTTGTAAATTGATATAGTTTGAATTGAAGAAATGAGGCCTATATATTTCTGCTTCAGAAAGCAAGTAAATGGGTGTAATTTTGCTTGGTTTTCTATCTAAAGGTTTAAAAATAATATTTAACTAAGAGAGAAAAGGAGAGGGACAGAGAGTCTTTATAACCAAACTAAGGAAACCCATTAAGTGATATTAAACACATTATTTTAGCAATTAATATACTGATGTGTGACAAATGCTGTTCTGTGTGCTGAGGATATAGCAGTAAACAAAACTAAGCCTCTGCTTCATGAAACTTAGAACAAATAAAAGAATGAAGAATAGTAAGGAATAAAGAAAGATTAATAAGAGAAATCCTTTTTTAAGAAACTTGTATTTGAATGACTTAAGTGGACCTTAAGCACCTAAATGTTATAATTTCGTTTTCCTAATACACAGAGCTGTAACATATTTTCTAGAATCTTGAAACAGACAATGCCAGAAATATAGCAGACATATGGCTATATAAAACTCCATGAAGATACAAAAGCCAGCGCTTAGATGTATGTTTGCCTGTGCCTGTGTGCATGTGTGTGTAATCGTATCGTTGTTTGAAAAGTGTTCAAACTGTATTTCCATGAAATCCAGCAAAAATCACAACCTGGTTTGCAAAAGTCATCAGCAGTCAATGCTATCCTCTAGCTCTAGGCTTTCCTGAAGTAGAGAACACAATAGGATCATGATTAATCAGGTACTGACTCTATTCCATTATATGCCAAACAAATAGGAGGAACAAAAGCCCAACTTTGGGGATATTTTTCAAGTAATAAGGGGGAAAATCTCTAGGTATGGAGCCAAAGAACATAGGTTTAAGATCTGACTCTGTGGCTCCTTATTGGATCTTGGGTTTAAGCCATTAGTTTTCTAAGCCTAAATTTCCATTTACTGATGAACTCAGGTGGTGGTGGTTCTGTTGTTCAGTCATGTCTGACTCTTTGCAACCCCGTGGACTGCAGCATGCCAGGCTTAACAGTCCTTCATTATTTCCCAGAGTTTGCTCAAACTCATGTCTGTTGAGTCGATGATGCCATCCAACTATCCCACCTTCTGTCACCCCCTTCTCTTCCTGTCCTCAATCTTTCCCAGCCTCAGCTTCTTTGCATCAGGTGGCCAAAGAATTGGAGGTTCAACTTCAGCAACAGTCCTTCCAAAGAATATGCAGGGTTGATTTCCTTTAGGATTGACAGGTTTCATCACCTTGCTGTCCAAGGGACTCTTTAAGAGTCTTCTTCAGCACCACAGTTAAAAATCATCAATTGCTCAGTGCTCAGCCTTCTTTATGGTCCAACTCTCACATCCATACATGACTACTGAAAAAACCATATCTTTAACTATATGGACCTTTGTCAGCAGGGTGATGTCTCTGCGTTTTTATATCTATCTAGGTATGTCATCGTTTTTCTTCCAAGGAGCAAGCATCTTTAAATTTCATGGCTGAAGTGACCATGCTTCATGGCTGAAGTGATTTTGGAGCCTAAGAAAATAAAGTCTATCATTGTTTCCATTTTTTCCCCATCTATTTGCCCTGTAGTAATGGAGGTGATGGAATTCCAGTTGAGCTATTTCAAATCCTGAAAGATGATGCTGTGAAAGTGCTGCACTCAATATGCCAGCAAATTTGGAAAACTCAGCAGTGGCCACAGGACTGGAAAAGATCAGTTTTCATTCCAATCCCAAAGAAAGGCAATGCCAAAGAATGCTCAAACTACCGCACAATTGCACTCATCTCACACGCTAGTAAAGTAATGCTCAAAATTCTCCAAGCCAGGGTTCAGCCATACATGAACTGTGAACTTTCAGATGTTCAAGCTGGCTTTAGAAAAGGCAGAGGAACCAGAGATCAAATTGCCAACATCTGCTGGATCATGGAAAAAGCAAGAGAGTTCCAGAAGAAATCTACTTCTGCTTTATTGACTATGCCAAAGCCTTTGACTCTGTGGATCACAATAAACTGTGGAAAATTCTGAAAGAGATGGGACTATTAGACCACCTGACCTGCCTCTTGAGAAACCTGTATGTAGATCAGGAAGCAACAGTTAGAACTGGACATGGAACAACAGACTGGCTCCAAATAGGAAAAGGAGTACATCAAGGCTGTATATTGTCACCCTGCTTATTTAACTTATATGCAGAGTGTATCATGAGAAACCCTGGGCTGTAAGAAGCACAAGCTGGAATCAAGATTGCTGGGAGAAATATCAAGAACCTCAGATATGCAGATGACACTACCCTTATGGCAGAAAGTGAAGAGGAAATAAAAAGCCTCTTGAAGAAAGTGAAAGTGGAGAGTGAAAAAGTTGGCTTAAAGCTCAACATTCAGAAAATGAAGATCATGACATCTGGTCCCATCACTTCATGGGAAATCGATGGGGAAACAGTGGAAGCAGTGTCAGACTTTATATTTTGTTGCTCCAAAATCACTACAGATGGTGATTGCAGCCATGAAATTAGAAGATGTTTACTCCTTGGAAGAAAGTTATGACCAACCTAGATAGCATATTGAAAAGCAGAGACATTACTTTGCCAACAAAGGTCTATCTAGTCAAGGCTATGGTTTTTCCAGTGGGCATGTGTGGATGTGAGAGTTGGACTTTGAAGAAGGCTGAGCACTGAAGAATGATGCTTTTGAACTGTGGTGTTGGAGAAGACTCTTGAGAGTCCCTTGGTGCAAGGGGGTCCAACCAGTCCATCCTAAAGGAGATAAGCCCTGGGTGTTCATAGGAAGGACTGATGCTAAAACTGAAACTGCAATACTTTAGCCACCTCATGCGAAGAGTTGACTCATTGGAAAAGACTCTGATGCTGGGAGGGATTGGGGGCAGGAGGAGAAGGGGACGACAGAGGATGAGATGGCTGGATGGCATCACTGACTTGATGGACATGAGTTTGAGTGAAGTCCGGGAGTTGGTGATGGACAGGGAGGCCTGGCATGCTACAGTCCATGGGGTTGCAGAGTTGGACATGACTGAGCAACTGAACTGAACTGAATGGGACCACATACCATGATCTTTGTTTTTGAATGTTGAATTTTAAGCCAGCCAGCTTTTTCACTGTCCTTTTTCATTTTTTTCAAGAGGCTCAAGTAATCAATTAATTAACCCACTATTCCCTGTCATTTAGCTAATATAGGCTTAGCCTTGAGAACAAGAAAATGGATATAATATCACTGACTGTAAGAAGTAAAAGAATATATTTACATAAGCAATAAATTATAATATTGTATGGACACATCAAAAACGATGAAGGATACAACTGTGCTGAGTTCCTTGTATAATTTTTATATTCAATATCATTCTATAGAATTCTTTCATACCCTAGCCTTTTTTTTTGACTAAACAAGGAAACTTTTTAAGCAACTGGCTTCTCACTTTACTCTGCCATTCTTTTTGAATAAGAAATTAACAGTAATTATTGGGTGAATATTTATAAAATAGCTGTAAGCAATTAAAGCAAAATGTTAAGATTCTTTAGCATTTAGTTGTATTCAGACATTTAATAGCACTTTAAGTTCTGATATTGAGTTATTTGAAGGTTATAATGCAGCTGGCATTTAAATATATTTCATCAGGGGAAAAATGAGAAAATAGGAAATTTATTTCAGCTATTTATATCTCAGACCAAATAGCTGCTTCTTATGTATGCGTACTTGCAAGCTGATAAAGAGAAAAAGAGTCTAGCATACTTGCATTATTAGTACAAAGAAGCTGTAGCATACAAATTCTGAATAAGATTCTCTCAAAGAACAAAGACTTTATTTACTTTATCACACAGAAGTAAACCATAGTATATATATTTTTAATGTGGTCAATCTCATACCTGTCCATTTATATGGACTGCCTTTCCTATGAATTAAAATACGATAAATGTAGCATTGATTGCACAAGGAGACATAGAAATGAGAATATTAATTGGATTTCTGATCTCCTTTCCATATCTTTTCAATTTGAGAATTACTGCAACTTTCATATGCTGGCAAAAATTTTGCCTGTGAAGATAATAATAATTTATCTAATACTTTGATTTATGTAATGTGTTCATGTATAGAATTAATTTCACTTCCCCAGTTAGAAGTAGTGTGTAAGTACTCTGTTGGTGTGTGTATATGCATGTAAATATGTGTACATATATTTTTATATTAGAAGTTAGAGATGACAAGTACTGTTACTTTCCTTTCAAGTAAGAAAGAACTTCTCTTTCAAGTAAGAAAATTGAGTAAAACATATCTAGGTATGTTTTCAAGGACATGTTTGTATACTACTGTAGGCAAAAAGCATGCTGCATAATTCCATTTACACTTGAACTACTCCTTAACAGTTTCCTTATTTAATTTTCTGACACACTTTGAATCTTTAAAAATTATAGTAAAATATATAAAACATAAAGTTGACCATCTTAACTATTTTAAAATATATAGTTCAATAGTATTAATTATGAAGGCAGTCAGATGTGCCATATTTAAATATACCACTTTGGCATGAAGATTATTTTGAGGTAAAGGCAATTGAGGAGAAAGACACACAGGAAAAATAGCTCTCTTCCCTCCCTCATCTGCCCCAAAGAAAGGCAGGTTTCCCTTGTGACAGTGTGGTGTTCCTGTCTCTTGAACAAGAAAGGGAACACCAGCTTTTATCACTCATGATAGAGATGGTACTGAGATGACCCTGCATAAACTCAGCCTTATTAAATAACCCTCATCTTCCGTTAGTTCCCCCCATAAATTTGTCTTCCCATGTTTTATCATCCCTTCAAGCTCAAATACTTTTTACCTTTGTCTTTTTTCCCTTTGTTAAAATGACATCTTCAGTCTCCAACCCCTTCTTTTCAGTGGTCTTCTTTTACTTTCTAAAAAGACCTCCATATACATAAAAACTAAACTGTTAAAGTCAAAGTGAAACTTAGAGGCCTTTTCCCAAATTATTCTTTTGTCAGTTTAATTTGCAGTCCTGGTTTATTAACCCAAGAGGAATAATCCAAAATTTTTCACTAGCCTACAAATATATTCACACTGTTGTGGGGCCAATCTCCAGAACGCTTTTTGTCATGCAGAATAGAAACTCTGTACCCATTAAACAGCTCCATATTCTCCACTATCCCTGAATACTGGCAATCACCATTCTAATCTCTGTCTCTCTGAATTTGGGTACACTTCATATATAGTTGAAAACATACATCATTTGTCCTTTGACTGACATAGCATAATGTCCTCAAGGTCCGTCCATATTGCAGCATGTGTCAGAAATTCCTTTTTTAAGGTACATAATATCCCATTATATGTATATACCACTTTGGTTTATCCATTAATCTGTCAAGGACACTTGGTTTGCTTCTACCTTTTGGCTACTGTGAATTATCCTACTATGAGGACAGCCAGCTGTGCAAATCTCTCTTTGAAATACTGTTTTCAATTCTTTTGAATATACTCTGAATAGAAATGCTGGTTCATATTCCAATTCCGTGTTTTGAGGATGCACCACGCTGTTTCCTATAGAAGTTGTACCATTTTGTCTTGTTTTTATTAAATTTTGTTGGCATGAAAAAAATCCATGACTTATTTTTAAATGAGAAAAACAAATTGCAAGGCAGTTAAAAGCAAAAGAAAAGTGAGGAAAGCAAAATTACTGATCACTTCTAGCTTAGAAACAGAGGCCAACCTTGTCTCATCACCTTTGTAATATTTATTTAACCCCTACCTCCAACTGGACCTATATACTGAGTTTTTGTTACAATGAAGCAAATATCTCATTATAGGTATGTGGAAAAAGTTCTCCAGAAGCAGCTGAGGTAGCTTCATTGTGAAAGTCTTAGTACAAAGACCTCAAGATCGCTGGTTGATCCCAGGTTTTGGTAGTTGTTTTATTATTTTTATTTATTTATTTTTTGAAACATAGTTGATTTACACTATCATATTAGTTTCTGTTACACAGCAGAGTGATTCAGTATTTTTATAGGTTATGTTCCATTGAAAATTATTACAAGATTAATGACCATAATTCCCTATGCTATATAGTATAGCCTTGCTGCCTATGTGTTTTATACACAGTAGTTCTCTTTATCTCATACCCCTAATGGGCCCCTTCTCTCTTCCTTCTCTTCACTAGTAACAATTAGTTTGGGTTTCTAGTCTATTTCTATTTTCTACATACATTCAATTCTATTTTTTTAGATTCCACATAAAAGTGATAGCAAGGTTTCTCTTCTGGCTCAGCTGGTAAAGAATCCACCTGCAGTGCCGGGGACCTGGGTTCGATCCCTGGGTTGGGAAGATCCCCTGGAGAAGGAAAAGGCTACCCATTCCAGTATTCTGGCCTAGAGAATGGGCTTCCCTTGTAGTTCAGTCAGTAAAGAATCTGCCTGCAGTGCAGGAGACCCGGTTCAATCCCTGGGTTGGGAAGATCCCCTGGAGAAGGAAATGGCAACCCACTCCAGTATCCTTGCCCGGAAAATCTCATGGACAGAGGAACCTGGTGGATTGCAGTCCACGGGGTCGCAAGAGTCAGGCCCGACTGAGCAACTAACACACACACACATATATAGTTTATGGGGTCGCAAAGAGTTGGACACCACTGAGCGACTTTCACTTTCACTGTTAAGTGATAATACAGTATTTGTGTTTCTCTGACTTTTTCACTAAGCATAATATTCTCAAGGTCCGTTCATGTTGCTGTAAATGGCAGAATTTCATGTATATATTTATATACATATATATAGAATGTTTATATTATTTTTTCCTATATTTTGTCTGTTGTGAATAGTACTTCTATGAACACTGGGATACATATATCTTTTCAAAGTTATGTTTATCCTTTTTCAAGCTATATATCCAAGAGTAGAATTTTGATAGTTCTATTTTTCATTTTCTGAGGAACCTCCATATTGTTTTTCATAATAGCTGCACAAATTTATATTCCTACCAAAAAGGTTAAAGGGTTTCCTTTTCCCCACATCCTCTCCAGCATTTGTTATTTGTAGATTTTTAATGATGGTCACTCTGACAGGTGTGACCTAATTGTTGTTTCTATTAGCACTTCACTAATGGTTAGTGATATTGAACATATTTTTCATGTGCTGTTAGTCATCTGTATGTCTTCTTTGGAAAAACATCTGTTCAGATCTTCTGCCAATTTTTGATTGGGTTGTTTATTTCTTGATTTTGAGTCCTATGAGCTGTTTCTGTCTTTTGGATATTAGCATTTCATGTATTTTCTCCTATTCAGTATGTTGTCTGTTCATTTTGTTAACAGTTCCCTTTGCTGTGCAAAAGTTTTGAAGTTTAATTTGGTCCCATTTGTTTGTTTTTGTGTTGTCTCCTTTGCTTAGGAGAAAATGGTATGATTTAAGTCAGAAGATGTTCTATATTATCTTTTAGGAGTTTTATGGTTTCAGTCTCATATTTAGGTCTTTAATCTATTTTTAGCCTATTTTTGTATATGGTATGAGTAAATGTTCTGATCTCATTGTTTTATATGTAGCTGTCTAGTTTTCCCAGCACCACTTATTGAAGGAACTGACTTTTCTCCATTGTATGAATATATTCTGGCCTCCTTTGTCAGATTAATTGCCCATAGGTGTGTGAGTCTATTTCTGGGATCTTTTTTGGTTCCATTGATCTATGTGTCTGTTTTTATGCCAGTACTATGCCATTTTGAATCCTCTAGCTTTTGTATAGACTGAAGTCAGGGAGTATGATATCTCTAGCTTTGTTCTTTTTTCTCAAGTTTGTTTTAGCAGTTTGGAATGTTTTGCAGTTACATATGAATTTTAGGATTATTTCTTCCAGTTCTCTGAAAAATTTCATGGATATTTTGATAAGGATTGCTATAGATTACTTTGTGTACTATGGCCATTTTAATAGTAGTAATTCTTCTAATCCAGCAGCAAGACATCTTCCCATTTTTCTGTGTTTTTATATTCAATTTCCTTCTTCAAAATTGTATATGTTTTCAGAATGTAGGTCTTTCAGCTCCTTGGTTAAGTTTATTCATAAGTATTTTTAAATGTGATTTTATATGAGATATCTTTTTGCTTTCTTTTTATGATAGTTTATTATAGATATACAGAAAAACAACAGAAATTCTATATATTAATCTTGTATCATAAAACTTTGCTGAATTCATTTATTAAGTCTAATAGTTTTCAGCTTTTCTTCTTTGAGTATGATATTAGTGGAATTTGTCATAAATAGTCTTCATTATGTTATTAATCCATGCATGTTTGTTCTTGACCACTTTCTTTTTGTAATTGATTTTTAGTTTGATACTATTGTAATTAGAAAAGTGCTTCATATAGTTTCTTTTCTCTTAAATTTGTTGGGACTTGTTTTGTGGCTAGTATATGATATATTCTGGAGAATGTTCCATTTGTACTTAAAAGAATGTATATTCTGTTTTTGAATGTAATTTCTGCAGATATCTATTAAATCCAAAAATTTTATTGTGTCGCTTAAAGCTATTGTTGCCTTATTGATTTTCTGTCTGAATGATCTGTTCATTGATGTACGTGGGGTGTTAAAGTCCCCTACTATTATTTTTATTTTATTTTAGTATTTTCATTTTTTTCTTTCATGCCTGTTACTATTTGCTTTATATATTTAGTGCTCCTATATTATGTACTAACCAATGTAATAGCCTCTTCTTGTATTGATTCTTGTATCATTATAAAAACCCTTCTCTGTCTTTTGTTATTGTCATTGTTTTAAAGTCTATTAATGTTGGCCTCTGAGGGAGAGGGAGAGGGTAGGATGATTTGGGAGAATGGCATTGAAACATGTATACTATCATGTAAGAAATGAAGCACCAGTCTATGTTCGATACAGGATACAGGATGCTTGGGGCTGGTGCATGGGGATGATCCAGAGAGATGATATGGGGTGAGAGGTGGGAGGGGTTTCAGGATTGGGAGCTCGTGTACACCTATGGCTGATTCATGTCAATGTATGGCAAAACCAATACAGTATTGTAACATAGAATAAAGTAAAAATAAAATTTAAAAAATATATTTTCTCTGAAAATGAGGATTGCTACCCTTGCTTTCCTGTTGCTTCCGTTTGCGTCAGATATTTTTCCATCCTTCAACTTTACTTTTCAGACTGAAAAGTAAATCTTTTGTAGGTAGCATATAAAAAGATCATATTTTTTCATCCAGTCAACTACTCTTAACCTATGTCTTTTGGTTGAAGAATTTAGCCCATTGGCATTAAAAATATTAATTGATAAGTGTGTACTTATTGCCATTTTATACATTTTTTCCAGTTGTTTATGTATTTTTCTGTTCACTTATTCTTTTTCTTCTTTTGTGGTTTGATTTTCTTTGATAACATACTTGTGTTCTTTTCTTTTCAGTTTCTGTGTGTCCATTATAGATTTTCAATCTATGATTACCATGGGGTTCGTATTTGTTGACCCATAATTATACCTACTTGTTTCAAACTGCTGCTGCTGCTAAGTCACTTCAGTCGTGTTCGACCCTGTGCGACCCCATAGACGGCAGCCCACCAGGCTCTCCCATCCCTGGGATTCTCCAGGCAAGAACACTCGAGTGGGTTGCCATTTCCTTCTCCAGTGAGTGCATGAAAGCAAAAAGTGAAAGTGAAAATGAAGTTGCTCAGTCCTGTCAGGCTCTTAGTGACTCCATGGACTGCACCCTACTAGGCTCCTCCCTCCATGGGATTTTCCAGGCAAGAGTACTGGAGTTGGGTGCCATTGCCTTCTCCGTGTTTCAAACTGGTAGTCATTTAATCTTGTTTGGTAGAATATCCTATGCCACAGGATTTTCCCTTTCAGCATTTTGAGTATATGAATACCAGACCACCTAAGCTGCCTGTTGAGAAATCTGTATGCAGATCAGGAAGCAACAGTTAGAACTGGACATGGAACAACAGACTGGTTCCAAATAGGAAAGGGAGTATGTCAAGGCTGTGTATTGTCACCCTGCTTATTTAACTCATATGCAGAGTACATCATGACAAATGCTAGACTGGAAGAAACACAAGCTGGAATCAAGATTGCCAGGAGAAATATCAATAACCTCAGCTATGCAGATGACACCACCCTTATGGCGGAAAATGAAGAGGAATTAAAAGGCCTCTTGATGAAAGGGAAAGAGGAGACTGAAAAAGTTGGCTTAAAGCTCACCATTCAGAAAACGAAGATCATGGCATCTGGTCCCATCACTTCATGGGAAATAGATGGGGAAGCAGTGGAAACAGTGTCAGACTTTATTTTGGGGGCTCCAAAATTACTGCAGATGGTGACTGCAGCTATGAAATCAGAAGACACTTACTCCTTGGAAGAAAAGTTATGACCAACCTAGATAGTATATTCAAAAGCAGAGAAATTACTTTGCCGACTAAGGTCTGTCTAGTCAAGGCTATGGTTTTCCCGTGGTCATGTATGGATGTGAGAGTTGGACTGTGAAGAAGGCTGAGCACCGAAGAATTGATACTTTTGAACTGTGGTGTTGGAGAAGACTCTTGAGAGTCCCTTGGACTGCAAGGAGATCCAACCAGTCCATTCTAAAGGAGATCAACCCTGGGATTTCTTTGGAAGGAATGATGCTAAAGCTGAAACTCCAATACTTTGTTCACCTCATGCGAAGAGTTGACTCACTGGAAAAGACTCTGATGCTGGTAGGGATTGGGGGCAGGAGGAGAAGGAGATGACAGAGGATGAGATGGCTGGATGGCATCACGAACTTGATGGACATGAGTCTGAGTGAACTCCGGGAGTTGGTGATGGACAGGGAGGCCTGGAGTGCTGCGATTCATGGGGTCACAAAGAGTCAGACATGACTGAGCGACTGAACTGAACTGAACTAATGCTACTGCCATCTGTCTTGCAAAGATTTTGCAAAGAAATCAGGCAACAGCTTTAGGGAGGTTTCCATGTATATCTTTGATTTTTTTCTTGCTCCCTGTAGAATTCTCTCTTTAACTTTTGCCATTTTAATTATGATGTATCTTGGTGTGCATTTGTTTGGGTTCATCTTGTTTGGAACCCTCTGTGTTTTCTGTATCTGGATATGTTTTTTCTCTTTTTTTTCCCTTTTTTTTCTTCAGGTTTGAAAAGTTTCCAGCCATAGTTTCCTGCAGTACATTTTTGATCCATTTCTCTCTCTTCTGCAACCCTTGCAATGTGAATGTTGCTATCAATTTTTATAAATCTGGTTGTTGTTGTTGTTGTTGTTTTGCTGTTCTGATTAAGTGAATTCTGTATTCTGTCTCCCAGATTACTTATGTGCTCTTCTGTATCACTAGGTCTGCTATTCATTCCTTCTAGTTCCTTGTTAAAGTGCTCACTGTATGCATCATTTTCCTCCTAATCTTATAATGTTTTTATTACCAATGTTTTGAATTTTCATCTGTTAAATTGTTTCTGTTTCATTATTTTTTTAAAGTTTTCTCTTATTCTTTCAATTGGGAGTAGTTCCTCTGCCTTTTCATTTTGCTTAATTTTCCCTGCCTTTTTAGGGTAAACATTTACTGATTGTGATCTTGATGGTGGGCTCTTGTGTGAGAGCATCCCTATGCAGTCTGCATATGCCAAATGCCTCTGATATGAGAGCTGGATTTGATGTGGGCCTGGAGGTAGGTGGGCTAGAGCTGGCACTGGTATGAGCTGGGACTTTGCTTAGTGGCCATCACCACTCTATAAAGGGTGAGGTCTGATCTCAAGTTGCTAGAGCAGATACCCTGAGGGATGAGTTTCCTGTAAGTATATATTTTCCCCTTTCCCTGTACTGGTTCCTTCCCTCAGAGAGTGACAGTACAGAAACAAGTGGAGCTCATGTAGATGCTGAGCTTGGTATGGCTGCAGATAAAGTTCTGGTTCACTACTTGTACAGGTGACCATGGCTCTGCTCAGATGCAGCCTTGGATCCAAGTTCCTCTTGTCCTTTCCAACTGCCCTCAGCCCCCACTGCTGCCACCTTATTATAGAACTGTTCTGCAGGGTGAGTGGGGCCTTATGGACTCTCAGTGTGCATGGGCCAGGTGATCTGCAGTTTAGCGGCTGCCATCAGAGATCTGGGCTGCTTTTATTGCATTGTTTGAGTGATCTTCAATAGAAATGGTACTGCCTCCCCACTGATGCTAAGCCCTGGGACGGAGTCACATCTGTGTCCCACAGTCAAATCTTCTCCCTCTTCATGGCTGGCCCAGATCCAGTCCTGCTCTGTGATGTGGAGTGAGTAGGGCCAAAACATTTGTCCATCTTGGGCTGAGGTGTGCTGTGGGGCAGTCTCAAGAAACTCAACAGCTTTTAGAGAAGACCCCTCTCCTCCCTGCCTCAGGGGTAAATCAATGTGTGTACTCCCTATGAGTAGGGCCTGGGATCCCCACAGTCCTTCTGTTAGTCCCAAGTTCTCCAACCAGCCAAGGAGGCTTGTCTCTCTCACATTGGACCCCAGGACTGGGGTGCCCGGGATGTGGTTTGAACTGCTTGCTCCTCAGGGAGGCTGTCCTCACTCCCTTGTAATCTCCGTTTTCCTCTGAGTCCTGTTCCAGGGGCACAGTTCCCAAACGAATTGCTTTTATTCCCTTCCTCTTTTTTATAACCTTCATTGTACAGAAGTTCATTTGGCAGTCTTCACTTAGTTTTCAGTGAGAACTGTTCCACATGTAGATGTGGTTTTGCTATGTTCAAAGTGGGAGATGAACTTCATGTCCTCTTACTCCATCATCTTGATCAGAACCTTGGGACTGTAACATGTGACATCTCAGTGCACAAGGGTTCCACTTTCTCTACGTATTTGCCAACATTAAATATATATATAGTAACTATGCTAATAGGTGTGAAATGGTATCTTGTAGATTTGACTTGTGCGATTAGTGATGTTAAATTTCTTATGTGGTTTTTGGCCAATTGTGTATCTTTTTTAGAGACATGTCTATTCAAGTTCTTTCTCCATGTTTTAATTGAGATTTTGTTGTCTTTTTTGTCCTTGAGTTCTATGAATTCTTTATATATTTTGGATAATAACCCTTTATTAGATATATAGTTTGTTCATATTTCCTCCATCTATAGTTCTTCACTCTGTTGATTTTATCATCTGATTAAAAACAAAAGTTATTTTTAAATAGTCCAGTTTATTTTTATATTTTGTCTATACTTTGAGGTCATATATAAAAAGTATTGCCAAATCTAATGTCACGAATCTTTTCCATTATGCTTTGTTCAAAGAATTTTAGGTCCTATGATCTACATGAGTTAAGGTAAGGTTCCAACTTCATTTTTTCAGCATGTATATATACAGTTTTACCGAAAGTTCTTGAAGAGTTCTATCCTCATTGTGTAGTTTTGGCACCCTTATCAAAAACCATTTGTCTATATCTGTAAGGGGTTACTTCTGGGCCCTCTTTTTATATTCTCTTGGGCTATGTGTTTTTATGCCAGTGCTAGATTTTTTTGATTACTAGCATTGTAATAAGTTTTGAAATCCAGAAGTGTAAAAGACTTCCAACTTTGGTCTTTGAAACTTTTTAAAGATAGATGCTTTCTTCTCAGAATTTGCAGTTAGAATTTTCAGCTTTCATTCACAGCCTTATGTTTGTATAAAGCAAATTATTAAAATTATTTTATATATTTGCACTTATAAAGATCTAATTGTGTAACCATGAAAATTAAATGATACAGTTTTTCATTAGATAATATTATACATACATGATAGAAAATGTATTAAAAGTGCAGTATTGGGTTGGCCAAAAATTTCATTTGGATTTTCCATAAAATAATGCACAAATGAACATTTTAGCCAACCCAATTCATGGAATTATGAGTTTTAAAGAACCATTGTGTGGAGGTGACGTGAAGGAAAGCTTTGTAAGAAGGTGTATTTGGAGTCAGGCTGTACAGAAAGATGTGTGTGGAACTGCATTAGACAGAAAGTAGATAATTTTCTGGGAAGGAAGAAAAGCATTTTGAGGATCAAGCCAGTTCTGATTAGAACAAAGATGTGAAACTCCTTATTAAAAATAAAAATTATAAGCAAGCTTAGCTTCATATCTGGATATTATGTCATTTTTACTCTTAAGTGTTTATATATTTAAGCTGGCCAAGTACAATTTTTTTCTTTTGTTTTATAAATTCTGATTGAGAAAGCAGAGAATTTAATTATTCTAAGTCTAGCATGGTAATTGTATTTTTATTTACCTATTTGTAATGTAATTTAGTACTAAAAGGGTTTTTATACTTACCTACTTTCATGGCTGTTGATGTTTTCTTATGTGTGTATATATATACACACATACATATATACATGTACATATACATATATTTATATAGTTTTCTACATATGGATTTTCCATGATTTGGGGCAGTATGTGTATTTTTAAACTTCATTATAAATTAAAGCTCATATCAATAAAATGAGATATTTTTTGTTGTGAAAAAAATTTTTAACAGGAAATGAGAAAAGCAGTTTTTAAAATGCAGAAATTTTGGATGATTAAATGGAAGAAGGTGATATAGTCTAGACTGAAACTACACAAGGCTTTGTTAGGCTTTGTAAAACTAGAATGGAAATTGTAACCAGCCATTCTGCATTATAGGCCTAGAGGAGATGATGAAGAATCTTAAAAATATAACCTTTGCTTTTTAGACATGTCATAGTAGGCAACTTGGAGGTGTTAGAAAAGAAATATGCCATGAATAAAATAATACTTTAGGAAGAGACAAATCTGAAGTTTTATATAGCAGACATTATAAATAGGAGAAGCTTGAATTTAGCAAAGAATTCCTTGTTGGCTATTATACTCACACAGATATGATGAGATAGGAAGTTGGTGATAGCAGGTACCTTAGAAACATTAATGATGAAGACCAATTTCAGGAAAGCTTCAGGAGGCATGAACATGTAATTAAGTTTTAGTCTCGTGTGTGTGCATGTCTTTTAAACCTGAAGTAGATAAGGAGGAGGGACAGAAACTATAAGTAGAGGTTATCCCAAGTATATTCTGAAGTGATATTTCCAAACTGGTGACTGACTGAATATAAGGCAAAAGAAAACAGAAGCCAAGGATGACTCCATGGTTTCAAATCTTAGTGACCAGGAGATGGATGGTATAGCTGATTTCATACACACACATAATACCATACACACATACACTCTTTCACACATATGGAGGCATACATAACACTTTTAATATATGTAGTGAAATTAACATGTACATATTAGATAAAACCAGGTGTTGCAGAAACTTATCTTTAGAGGCAGAGTTTCTGCCAGCATATGAAAGTTGTAGTAATTCTTAAAGGGAAAAGATATGTAACTAAGATTAGAAATCCAATTAGTATTCTCACTTTATATTTCTTCTCTGTGAAATTGTTGCTACATTTTATCTGTACAATGTTAGCAAAATTGAGTAAAATATAAATTAAGAAAAATTTGAGATTCTAATATTTTTAAAATTGCAAGTCAATTTTCTCATTAAAATGTGTAGTTTTTCTTACTACATGAAAAGAATGTGATTTAAAAAGAAAAGATAGTTTCTTAAACAGTTGCATATTGATTCAACTTAAGGAAGTACAAAAAAAGAAAGTATGTAGTTCTGCTATTACTAGAAAAATCCTATGCAAAATGAATAATGACCTATGTTTTAAAATATTCCTATTTTTCCATGGAAAGATGTTTTCTGTATATATATTAGTGCCTTAAAGGGAGGCTAAATTGTTCTAATGCCAACTTACAATGTTATTTTGCTGAGGAAAAATTTGATTTCATAGTTAATATAATTTAACCATGAAAGTAAGAGAGTTTCATTGACATGGAAATGTTAACAGGTCTAAAATCCACATAATAAATTGTAATCGATATTTTTATGACCTTGAAAAATCTCCTATAGAACTCTATTTTCTGCATGACAGTTGCCATATAAATAAGACAATTTGTGTTTGGTCTTTGAATTTAAATGCTTAATATCTTAATTTCTATATAACTTTGTTGTATTAAAACAGTCTCAAAAATAGATTTCATTATGTACACTCCAAGTTCAACTTGAACTATATGAAACATGTGTAATGATTATAATTTTAAGATAAGGAAAGATATGTGTACAAATACATTTCCCACACACCTTTATTTAAGCATTTAATGCCTCTTTGTCTATTTTTCCCCGTGAGGAAAGGCATTTTTCCTTTTTGTCTTTTTCTTTTTGGGTAGTGAAAAAGTATAGACAGAGCCATTGTCACTCAAATGTCATAGGAAGTTATCTGATTCTGCTTAATGAGATGACTTTCTAAGATGGTATTCTAAGAAATTCAAATGGGAGGATCCAGTATAAAGTAAGTATTTTATCATTGTACTAAGTTATATAAAGTTAAAATTTGCAATGTAAGTTAATAAGTAAAATTCAGCTTCATAAACATCTATCCAGAACTTCCTTTCTGATCAGTATTTTGTGAGAAATTATATAAGCAAATATAGCTCTCCATCTCTGCCCTTATGAGTTTATTAATATATTGGTTAGGGAAAGATATTTTCATCCATGAATTAATTAATATGCATAAACTAATGAATTCTGTAATAATAGTGAATGTAGTTAGTAGTCAATGTTTAATTTTTATTATTCTGGCAAATTTTATATTAAGTAGTTTAACTGTATTCTCTCATAGAATTCTCAGTAAAAGTTCCATGAAATATATTGTATGTTTTATTGCGTTTGTCTTCTGGGTTTGGAAACATACCCAAGAGGTGAAGAAACTTCTCCAAGGTCATGCAGTTGACATCTGAGTTGAGGCAGTAGAACTACTATTATGTGCTGTCAACCACCAGAGAAACATCCATGAATGTCACATGGAAAAGCCACGATAGGTACCTTACAAAAAGCTTCACAGAAAACATGAGCCATGGGTTAGCCCTTGAATAATTACGTACAGATATGTACAGACTATTGCATACAGATAAGAAGGAAAACAGAAAAATTCCAGAGGAGGAAGAGGAGATGTACAAAATAGAATGACTATAATATATGCTGAAGCAAATGATCTATTACAATAGTGAGATACTCTAAGGATTACATGAATAATCATGCTGACTGCACTTAAGGAGGCCCCTGATGCTGTCCATCAATTATATAAAACTTCCCGTGTCTATTTTCTTTTCCACATTGTGATTTATTATTTCATTATTTCAGCACTTCTTTTACACCTTCAGTAACTCTTCTTCAGCCCTCACTATCAGCTTATGATATCACTTTCTTTTTAATTGAGAAAACAGAAGGAAATAGAAGAAAGTCCCCACTAGTTCCCTCATCGCATCCACTCCCTTACTTGGATTCACAGCCCTGTTCTCTGTCTTCTCTCCTGTTATTGTGAGTTAATGACAGTCAGCCCATCCACCGCACTCTAGATGCCTTCCCTTCTTACTTACTCAAGTGCATTGTTCCAACAACTCTGTTCATCCCTTCAATCATCAATCCTTTTTTCTCTCTTGGGTTATTCCTAGCATGCGAACAAACTGTTTATTCTTCCTTAAAAACAAAACATATAAACAAAATACCTCTTGAGACAACACTTCTCATAGATATGTCCACTTCCCTTCTTGCTGAAGGGATTGTCTAAGTCTTTAAAAAATTGTCTATGCTCATGTCTTAAACCTCTCCCCATCTCCATTTTGTCCTAAACCCACTTGAGTTAATGTTATTCTTCATAATACCAGAACTACTATTCTTGCCAGAGTCGAACCCAGGTCTCCCATGTTACAGGCAGATTCTTTACCATCTGAGCCACCAGCAGAAGCCCTTGTAAGACATTATGCTGTCCTAATTTTCTCTTTCCTCTGTGGTTAGTCTTTCTCTTTGTTATTTACTAGTGCTTGTTTTCCCTCCCTAATAGTCAATAATTTGAGCATTCTTTTGCATTGCTCAAATTATCGACTATGCCAAAGCCTTTGACTGTGTGGATCACAAAAACCTGTGGAAAATCCTGAAAGAGATGCGAATATCAGACCACCTAACCTGCCTCTTGAGAAACCTGTATGCAGGTCAGGAAGCAACAGTTAGAACTGGACATGGACCAACAGACCGGTTCCAAATAGGAAAAGGAGTATGTCAAGGCTGTATATTGTCACCCTGCTTATTTAACTAATATGCAGAGTACATCAAGAGAAACGCTGGACTGGAAGAATCAGAAGCAGGAATCAAGATTGCCAGGAGAAATATCAAGAACCTCAGATATGCAGATGACACCACCCTTATGGCAGAAAGTGAAGAGGAACTAAGAAGCCTCCTGATGAAAGTGAAAGAGAAGAGAGAAAACGTTGGCTTAAAGCTCAACATTCAGAAAATGAAGATCATGGCATCCGGTCCCATCACTTCATGGGAAATAGATGGGGAAACAGTGGAAACAGTGTCAGACTTTATTTTGGGGGGCTCCAAAAATCACTGCAGATGGTGCCTGCAGCCATGAAATTAAAAGATGCTTAATCCTTGGAAGAAAAGTTATGACCAACCTAGATAGTATATTCAAAAGCAGAGACATTACTTTGCCGACTAAGGTCCGTCTCTTCAAGGCTATGGTTTTCCTGTGGTCATGTATGAATGTGAGAGTTGGACTGTGAAGAAGGCTGAGCACCGAAGGATTGATGCTTTTGAACTGTTGTGTTGAAGAAGACTCTTGAGAGTCCCTTGAACTGCAAGGAGATCAGCCCTGGGATTTCCTTGGAAGGAATGATGCTGAAGCTGAAACTCCAGTACTTTGGCCACCTCATGCGAAAAGTTGACTCATTGGAAAAGACTCATGCTGGGAGGGATTGGGGGCAGGAGGAGAAGGGGACGACAGAGGATGAGATGGCTGGATGGCATCACGGACTCAATGGACGTGAGTCTGAGTGAACTCCTGGAGTTGGTGATGGACAAGGAGGCCTGGCGTACTGTGATTCATGGAGTCACAAAGAGTCAGACACGACTGGACTGAACCTCTATACGTAGGAATATCCTGAAGACATGTCCTTGGAGATGGCCTATTTTCTCTCACTCATTCTCGCGGCAGTTTCCTTTGTCTTTTCATATTAAATATCCTCTCAACCTCCAATCTAGACTTTTCCTCTGACATCCGGAACTGAATATCTAATAGTGATATCTTCAGTCAAATATGTAACACTCATCTAAAACCAAACATGTCCCAAACTCAGCTCCTGATAATTACCAAAAAGCCGCCTCCTTTCACAAAGTCTGTCATCTTAGGAAATGATGTTAAGCCTTGGAGTCTCATTTGAGCTCCTTTTCTTGCAACCCATGTCTGACACATCAGCAGTTTCCAAACATTAGCTCTTCCCATCATTAACATTACTGCCGTCTTAGACAAAGTCACCAATATTTTCACCTGAATGATTGTAATAATCTACCAAGTGTTTTTTGCTTGTTTTGTTTTGTTTTGATTTTTGCATTTCCTTTGGTTTACCCTATAGTCTCTAATTAAATATAACAGTCAAAGTGATCCTATTAAAATTTAAGCTACTTTTTGTTGCTACTTTGTTTAAATCTCTTCAGTGCTTTGCAGTGAAAACAATCAAAGTCCTTTCGATGTCCTGTCTAGCTCCATGTGATCTAGCTTCCCATTACTTTTCCCATATCCTGTGTTAGTATTTACGTACCTTCTCATTTTCAGGTGCAGTCAGCACTGGAACACATGAATAATACTCCACCTTCAGGGCTTTAGAACTTCGTATTCCCTCTGTCTGAAATGTTTGTTCCCTGAATATGCTTATGGTTTGTTCCCTTACCTTCAGGTCTTTACTCAAATGTCACTTTCTTTCTGGGATCTTCCCTGGCCACATTACATAAAATTATACACCTATGAAATCATCCATCTTCTTTCTCTGCTTTATTGTTTTTTTTTTTTAATATACTACTGGCTACTTAATATAGCACATGTTTAGCTTATTTATTTTCTTTATTATTTGCTTCAAACACTGGAGCATAAGTTCATTGAGTGCAGACACCTTTTCATATTTTATTCACAGCTGTATCCACAGTTCTTAGAAGAGATTTTGCTGTATGGTGGGCAGTCAAAAATATTTGTTGAGCATATTTATAAATTAAATGATATATATTCTGGTGGTATATAGAGGATGTGATGGGGAAAACTTGACTTTGATTTTGTAATCATGAAGAGAGCTGTTACAGGTTTTCAGAGGGAAACTGACATGATGACAGAGGTATGGATCTGCATTGGGCTAAGCTGGCATTTTTGTCATCTTTTCTTCTAGCAGAACAGTTAGCCTGGAGCAGAATAAGAAAAAAAAATTAAAATTAGAAATAGTTCCATGTTGAGAATACTATAATGTGCTCTATAAAAAAGATCAGAAAAAACTGAAGTAGCTGGAATTTAGTGGTAGCTAAGAGAGAGCTGACATTGTTAAATCTGAAGTGTCCTTTTTTTTTTTTAGCTTCAATTTATTGAGAAACTATTGGGTACATTTGACTATACTTGGTGCTTATAAGCTCTCAGCTTTTAGTCCTCCTTTCCAGTTCTCCAATTGGGCTGTAAAAGTAAGTGGCACTATTCCCATTTTAGAATTAAGGAAACTCAGGGGAGAAGATACATTTGTTTGGACTAAACTACTGGAAGTGGCTTTCTTCCATAATTTCCTCTAGCCTTGCTGCCAGATTTCTCCTCCGAGTCTTTGGGTGATTGGTTTATCTGCATCTTCTGGGTATTTTAAACTAGTGCAAAGGTCACATTTCCAAGTAGTAATGGTGTAACCTAGTTTTGGGGTAAAAGTAGGTGGTCATCTTATTCACCACTGTGGTAGACATCCATGTTTCCATTTTTAGTGAGGGGCATTTTGGAAACTTTGTCACTGAACAGTTGCCAGCATGGACCAAGGACTCCTAGCTGACATCTTTCTGTCTCCCTCCCCAGTGTAGGATTCTGCTTCCGACAACAAAACACCCAAAAACTTGCCACAAGGTACTTCTTCACCCACTGATATTTCTCTCCACCCAGGCCTTTACAGACTCTTCTAGCATACTTCCTACCTCATATAGCTCTAATCATCAAGGAAATCAAGTCACAGTTCCCCAAGTAACTTTCATATTTTTAATTAATTTATTTTTTATTGAAGGATAATTGCTTTACAGAATTTTGCTGTTTTCTGTCAAACCTCAGCATGCATTATTTCAGGTTACAGATTCACAGTCAATAAATATCTATATAAGAGAAATATCTATATAAGAGAGAGGTACTGATCTCTAAAAAGTAGTCACAGCCTCTGAAAAGAAATCTCTTGGGATCCCTGTACTTTGGCTTGATAAGTGCAAAGTATTTTCTCCTTTAACCAAGAAGTAGGAAATCCCACCATATACCTAGTGACTTTGACTTCCCTTACATCATTGACTCTTATTCAACTTTCTAATCTCCTCTTGTAGAGGCAGGAGGTAGGTGATTAACCTTTAGAGTTGCAGTATCAGCTCTGGTATCTTTCCAGCAGCTTTTTTTTTTTTGATTCACCTATCACTTGCTGGCTTAGTTTAGAGACTTGCTGAAATTCCAGAAGTTATTTTTCTTATCCTATTATCATGTATCTGCTACCAGTAGTGTATACATTAGAAAGTCAGAATCTGTACAAGGATCTCTGACACCAAAGTGGTGTCCTTCCTGATATTCCTAACTTATGTTCCTTGAGAGGGCAGAGGACAATAAAATATGTGTAGAGAAGTGAGGGGGCAATGGTAAGAGGATTGAGATTCTAAGGACTGCCATGTACCTTGTTCGATGAATGTAAACTTGAGGACCAGTTAATGTGTACTGTACTATTAATGAGTAGTCAGCTAGAATGGGTATGTCTGCATTTAAGGCACCTAGAAGTTCATGCCAAATGCATCTCAAGACCAGATGATTTAAGTGGACTCTGGAATTGAATGGAAAATGAGTGTGAGTCCTACAGTGGTATGATTTTTAGGGAACTCAAAATTGATATGCATTGTGGTGGGAGGGGACAAGTGGGAAGAAATGAATGATTAAGTGGGTGTCTGAGACAGATGGTGTAGACTTCAAATAAAGCAACCCACAGGGTGGTAGATAAATAATGATGAGAGTAGCACTGGGGAGTAAGGAAAAATTGGACAACCCCATCCCAAGAATTCGGGAAGTGTAGGATGAAATGTTTAAATGTTTACCTTTATATGTTTACTCCCTTTGAAAATAAAAAAATTGTGCAAGATCAAATAACACTTGGAGGAACATTTTTTCAATGTTTTTGTTATAACCTCTCTTTATAGTCAAGAAGATCAGATAAGAAAAGATAAGACTGAGCAACATATCAGAATCAAGTTTTTTTTTAATTGTTTTTCTATCCTAACATAAATACTCAATCAGAAACAAATAAAAAAAGCTGAATTTGAATGAAAAGCTGTCATATACCTGGAATTTAAGTAATAAATAAAATTTTATTGGTAGAAGAATTAACAATTTGGATATGTGGGAAATGTTCATTTTACAGTAAAATTTTTGTCATGTAAAATACAAAATAAGATAATAACTTTAAAAGAAAATACATTTAGTGCCTTTCATAAACAGTTTCGGTCATCTGAGAGTCAGTTCAGCTGTGAGTGATTTTAACAAGTAAATTGCTTCAACTGTGTGTTTAATAGACTATGTCCCAAAACTGCTGCCCAAAAACAGGAGGCTGGGAGACAGGACGTAAACGTGAGATGTGTATGTTACAGCCGTAGCCTGGCCGTAGCACATACTTTTTGGGAGAAACTGACTGGGGCTACTAATCTATCATATTTTCATATTTATTCTTGATAATAGGGCTGATAGACATAGATAGGACCTACCTAGTAAAAGCATATTTATTTCTTATAAATATTTCTTATAAATATGCTTATACATTTATTTCTTATACATTTATACATTTATTTCTTATACATTTATTATTTCTTATACATTAAGCATTTATTTCTTATACAAGAAATATTTGTGTCTTACAAAGAACACTATTAGAGAAAGAAAGTTAAGTAGCACAAGGTACTTATTTTCACTATGCTTAAAAATGGCAACCTAAACTACTGGTAGATTATTCTTTTTACCTTTAAGAAATTATAATGAAAATTTTAGTGTGGAGCCACCTGAAATATGTGAATAGACTTCACACTGCCCATATTGTATTTATAGTCATCCTTTTGTACCATTATTGTGATCATTATTGTGACTCATATTTCCCACTCACATGTTTTATTATACTCAGTATACAGAATGTCAGATGACTTAGCATCATCACTTTTAGTGGCTCTCTGAGTTTCCCAAGGCTGTTCATGAAAAGGTCCATACTGTGTCACAGCCACAGTCTTTGAATAAAGTAAGGGTTCCGCTCTTCATCTCACTGCTGTTGTCCATTTGACACCCAGACTGTGGCAACCATGTGAGCACTGGGGCAGTTTTCCTTTTGACACTGAGTACCTGGAGTGGCTGTGCATTGTTTGGGACAGAGCACACCAAACTAATTCAGTTAACTCATTCACTAGATACATATTAGAGCCGCCCACATGCCAGGAACCAGGGCCAGATCCTATGACTGCAAATGAGTTAGACATATTCCCTGCCACTGGATTTTACTTTCTAGCTGAGGAAAGCAAAATCATACCCAAGAAACACCTTGTATGTTAGAAAATGTAGCGTGATCAATTGATCTGCTTCTTTAACACACACACATAGCATTTTTAAAAGATGTATTTTTCAAGGGCTGATAGAGGAATTCTAGTACTAAGGGAGCTTTTGATGATTAAGCAGCTTTGAGGAATTAGTTTAAATGTCTGAAAGTTTCAAAAGAAGAGGCAACTTTTGAATGAGCTTTTGGGAGTGGTCAAAATGACAGCATTCAAAGCAAAGCAAAGGTGTTTCTTTCTTTTTTTTTCTTTCTCCTTTCCTGTTCTTTCCTTTCTCTTCCTGAACATTTGGTCCAAAAGCCATTAGGTACTGCTGAAATAGGAGAACTGTGGCCAGACAGTCAGTCAGAAGCCATGCAAGATGAGAAGGGGGGTCCTAGTCAGCACGGGTATCAGAACCTGTAAGGTACAGGACATGCAACCACATGAGAATCAGAGCCCAAACAGGGTGAAAAGAAAGGCATCATAGCAAAGAGCACTTGTATGGGATATCAAGAGCTGTGTACATCTAGATGGCAATCCCCTGGAAGGTGGCATGGAATAGCATCTCAGAATGTGAACAGCACTAAGAAAACATCATCCCTATAGGAGAGCTATCAAGAATGGATAGTGCCTGAGTGAGGGGAAGGGTGCTTTCACATGGGGGCCAGCCTGTTTAAGGTTTCATAGCCAAGTCAAATCTTGAGGATATCAATGTATGAGGAAAGTCCAAGTGGGATGAGTAGGTTTCTATGCAGGAGCTGGTTTAGGGCAGGATATTGGATCCTCAGTAAATTGAGGGGGCCACAGGACTGGAAAAGGTCAGGTTTCCAAAGAAATCCCAAAGAAAGGCAATGCCAAAGAATATTCAAACTACCACACAATTGCACTCATCTCACATGCTAGTAAAGTAATGCTCAAAATTCTCCAAGCCAGGTTTCAGCAATACATGAACTGTGAACTTTCAGATGTTCAAACTGGATTTAGAAAAGGCAGAGGAACCAGAGATCAAATTGCCAACATCCGCTGGATCATGGAAAAAGCAAGAGAGTTCCAGGAAAACATCTACTTCTGCTTTATCGACAATGCCAAAGCCTTTGACTGTGTGGGTCACAACAAACTGTGGAAAATTCTTTAAAGATGAGAATACCAGATCACCTGTCCTGCCTATAAGAAATCTCAGGAAGCAATGGTTAGAACTGGACATGGAACAACAGACTGGTTCCAAATAGAGAAAGGAGTACATCAAGGCTGTACATTGTCACTCTGCTTATTTAACTTTTATGCAGAGTACATCATGAGAAATGCTGGGCTGGATGGAGCACAAGCTGGAATGAAGAGTTCCGGGAAAAATAAAAATAACCTCAGATAGGCAGATGACACCACCCTTATGGCAGAAAGCAAAGAAGAACTAAAGAGCCTCTTGATGAATGTAAAAGAGAAGAGGAGAGTGAAAAAGTGAAATAGCTCTGAGCCAAGCCCCGATCAAGAGCGCGCCGGGCCATGCTGCCACCGCCGCCATGAAGCCAGGGCCGCCGCGCCATGCTGGGGCCACCCACCCACTGGCGCCCGGGCCCGCGGGCTGCTCCTGCCTTCGCTGCTGCTGCTTCTGGTGAGGTGTGCCGCGGGGCCCAGCACTGGCACAGTGAGAACTTCGAGAGGCCCATGGATCTTGAGGACTCTGGGGATGATGACTCCTTCCCTGATGATAAGCTGGATGACTTCTACTCTGGGTCCTTCTACTCCGGGTCCGGCTCCGGCTACTTTGAGCAGCAGTCAGGCATTGAGACAGCCATACGGTTCAGCCCAGATGTCGCCCTGGCAATGTCCACCACACCTGCAGTGCTGCCCACCATGGACATCCAGCCTGTGGGCACCCCGTTTGATGAGCTCCCTCTGCGCGCCTCGCCCCGAAGCCAGCCACCAGCCCCCCACTGGTGACAGAGGTGCCAGAAGAGCCCAGCCAGAGAGCCACCACCATCTCCACGCCTACGGCTACCACCACTGACACCACCACAGGGGCCCCAGAAGTGGCCACCGTGCCCACCACGGTGGCCACTGCCGTCCCAGCATGTCTGCGGCAGCCCCGTCTCTGGCCACCACCTGTTGTAAGGACCACCGGCGTAAGTAGGCTTCTGCCTCTTCCACTGACCACAGCGGCCACCACCCCAGCGGTGCCCTCACCTCCCACCACAGTGGCTGTCTTGAGACACAGAGGCCCCCAATTCCCAGGCTGGTCAGCACAGCTACTTCCAGGCCAAGGGCCCTTCCTAGACCGGCTATCCACCCAGAAGCCTGACATCTCTGAGAAGAGCACCCTGCCCCTGGGGACCACCACCCATGGACCCATGGAGGTAGCTCAGACCCCACCTCCAGAGTCCTTTCTGACCACCATCCAGGATGAGCCAGAGATGCCAGTGAGTGGGGGACCCAGTGGGGACTTTGAGCTGTCAGAGGAAGAGACCACACAGCCAGACACAGCCAATGAGGTGGTGGCTGTGGGTGGGGCCACAGCCAAGCCATCACCTCTACCCAGGACGCTGCCCAAGGGTGCCTGTTCAGGCCCTGGCCTCCTGGACAGTGCTGTCGACTCAGGCAGCTCGGCGTCTCAGCTTTCCCAGAAGAGCATCCTGGAGTGGAAGAAGGTGCTGGTAGCTGTGATCATGGGCTAGGTTGTAAGCGCCCTCTTTGCTGCCTTCCTGGTCACACTGCTCATCTATGGCATGAAGAAGGACGAGGGCACCTACACATTGGAGGAGCCTAGTCAGGCAAGCATCACATACAAGAAGCCTGACAAGCAAGAGGAGTTCTATGCCTAGTGGAGCCAGAGTGCCTCCCTGTAGCCTCAGGGCCACCCCTACATCCAGTCCCTGGCCTGGCACCACCAGCTCCGGCCTGGGACTGGGCCAGGACATCCTGGCCCCACTTCATCTCTGCCACCTTCCCAAGGTCTGCCCAGACTGCCAGCCTCACACAGCTCTTCCCCAAGGGACAGGAGGCACTGCCATCTGTTCTAGACTGTGCCCTTAGGAGCTTATCACTTGTTCCACATACTTGTCCCCTAACCACCAGCTTGAGGCTTTAGGACCTCACATCAGATGGACAAGAGGAAGGAAACTCCTGATTGGCTGGTAGACGAAGGGGTGGAACTTTAGCCCCAACCTGGCCCAACAGGGCTGGCTGAGGTTTCCTTTTGGAGGCAGAGAGGCACTCTGGCTGGTCTCCAGGACAAGCACTTGGCAACCTCAGCCCTTGAAATCATTGGGACACTGCATCCTGATGCTCCTGTCCCAGGCTCACTCTCTGCCTGGGTGAGACGGCACCCCTCACCCACCAGCCTGTTTTGTCCTGGCCTTTTTGGGGTTGTGGGGTCATTTTTCCTCACCTCTGCTCAATGCATATGCACCCACAGGCTTCAGTTGCTTCCTGGTCTACCCCAGCTTCCTGAGAGTGGTTCTGGCAGCCACTTGTAGGAGGGGCTTGCACCTCCTTCTTCCTAGTGGACTCTGCACAGACACTGTCTTTCACATGGTTACACATATGGTCATACACAAAGAGAAAAGCATGCACTAACAAAATCACACGCATCTTGACCACCTAGCTAATCCAGATATGTCACACATTATTCCAAAGATGTTTATTCTCATATATTGATTATGTGCCCTGTACAGATGCTTATGGCAATGCAAGTCACCAATCATCATAACCTAATTGTTTAAAAAAAAAAACAAAACAAAAAACCCTGAACATTCATAAACTAAGATCATGACATCTGGTCCCATCACTTCATAGCAAATAGATGGGAAAGGGAAACAGTGACAGACTTTATTTTGGGGGCTCCAAGATCACTGCAGCCATGAAATTAAAAGATGCTTGCTCCTTGGAAGAAAAGTTGTGACCAACCTAGACAATGTATTAAAAAGCAGAGACATTGCTTTGCCAACAAAGGTCCATCTAGTCACAGCTATGTTTTTTCCAGTAGTCATGTATGGATGTGAAAGTTGGACTATAAAGGCTGAGTGCTGAAGAATTGATGCTTTTGAGCATTGTTGGAGAAGACTCTTTTTTTTTGGGGGGGGCTTTTTCTTTTAATAAGATAACGTGATAAATAAAACCTGCTTCTGTACAGCTATTTAATATTTCAGAAATACGTACATGTTACATGCCAAGAAAGGACCCTGGTTTTCTTGTAAGAAACAAGGTGAGATCATATTGAAAGGAAAAAAACCCCACAAACAGAAAGAAAACAGAGTGATAAAAATCACAAATGCACAACTAACTACAGTTCTGTACCTACACTGTTAGCCACATTTAACATGACTCTGAGGAGGCCGGACTGACCTTATGTACAAGTCCCCTTCTCCCACAAAACTGAATGAAAAGACAAAGTCAGCATCTTTTAAACCAGTGGCCACATAGTAAAAACTGTACATTGTTGTCCATTCATTTAAAAAGCAAAGTCACTAGGATGGTATAAAAGTGATAACCAGTGCCTTTGTAACTGACGATGAACACTTGTTAAGCATCCCTTGGACTGCAAGGAAATCCAACCAGTCCATCATAATAGAAATCAACCCTGAATATTCATTGGAAGGACTGATGCTGAAGCTGATATTGTGATACTTTGGCTACCTGATGTGAAGAAGTGACTAATTTGAAAAGACCCTGATGCTGGGAAAGATTGAAGGCAGGAGGAGAAGGGGATGACAGAGGATGAGATAGCTGGATGGTATCACCAACTCAATGGACATGAGTGTGAGTAAACTCTGGGAGTTGGTGATGGACAGGGAGGCCTGGTGTGTTGCAGTCCACAGGATAGCAAAGAGTCAGACATGACTTAGTGACTGAACTGAACTGAAGGTGATGGAGGGCTGCTAGGTGGCAGGATAGTCCAGAACTGCAGGCCAGAGCAGGATAGGATGATAGGAAGCTGGCCACATAGGGTTGGGGCGGCACCCTATGCTGAATTTCAGAAATCATCTGTAGTGGGGAGAAGGTGGCAGAGGGGATGGGAGATTGGTTTCATATAGTGGGATTGATTGAGCAAATCAGGATACTTGCTGTCAAAAAGGAAGATAAAAACATGGAAAGGAAGTTTTAGAATGAACCCTGTGGAATTAAAATGGAGCTGGGAATATCAATATTGACTTCTAGGTTCTATTATAGAAAGAATAACAGATTACTACCTCATATAAACAATATAATGGTCACTACACATTACAGGAACTTAATTTTGGTTAAAGTCATTTTTGATTGCTTTTTTCCCAGTGGAATATGTATATAGCAAGTTTTAGAAAAATGCACTTTTGGCTCTTTTTGGTATATGTTCTTTATATTTTAATGTGAGTATATACACAAAGAACAAACTAAATTGTGATTTATGGTCTTCATTTATTTTAACTGACAATGCTTTTAAATATGTTCCTGATTGTACATAGTGTAAAATAAATGTTTTTTAACAACAAAAAAAATATTTTAAAGATAGTGTATCCATGCATTATATATATTTAAGTATGTGTACACACACACACCACACACACAGATATTCCTATACTTCTGTCCACTGAGAGTGCTTGGAAACAATGATACCCTAATAACAGTGAGCACTCTTGCACCTATATCTTGAGTTTCTTAATAAATCTACTGGAATCAGATCCTTAGAGAAATGCCAGATTGCTATCTAGGATCAGTGGATGTATGAGTGACTTTAGTAACTTTCAGATACTGTACACCTGATAATGTGTAGTATCTTATTTGATATTCTGCTAGAGATGCATCATTTGAATCTAATCATGAGAGACATTAAACAGATCTGCATTGAAGGACATTCAACAACAACATCAACAACAAAAACTCATCTGTAAACTTGCAAATGTCAAGGTCATGGAAGTCAAGGACTGGCAGAGTTTTAAGAGCCTAATGAGATATGACAGTCAGGCAACTCATGCATTTGAACTTGAGCCTTTTGCTGTAAAGGCATTGTTAGAACAATTGGTGAAATTTGGCTAGTCTGAGGATTAAATGGTAGTAATGGATCAATTCTAATTCATTTAATTATTATACTGTAGTTTTATAAACTACATATACTTATTTCAGAAAATTCTTAAGTATTGAGGTTGATGGCTCATTATGTTAGTAACTGAATTTTTTTGTGCTATTGTGTTATTTCTAATTATATTTTATTGGAGTATAATTGCTTTACAATGTTAGTTTCTGCTGTATAGCAGAGTGAACCAACTATAAGTATACATGTATCTGCCCCTCCCCATTTACATTTCTTTTCCATTCAGGCCACCATAGAGCATTGAGTATTATTCAATAGGTTCTCTTGGTTACTTACAGAGTTTTGAGAATGTAATTTTTGAAGTCTGAATTGAAGATGGATTGTTTGTTCAAAATTATTTCAGAAGCTGGTAAAAGTATGACTGTGTTAGGGATTAGTTTCCTTAAGGTGAAGATTATTTTACAGCAGGTTTATTAGTGAGTATTCTTGGGATTGTTATATTTGGGCAGGAAGAGAAAAAAAGCGGGATTGTGCAGATGGAAAATCCCAGTAGTTTTGCTCATAAATGTTTAATATATGGTTCTCTGAAATAATAATGATATTTTTAAAGTCCTGATTTATATTGTTTGTACTTTCCCATACTGAAAATACTCTTATTGTGGCAGATTTTAAGGTACACAGCATCACTTAATGTGATCCACAGATCAGCTCTAATGTTTTGGTACCAACCAGCTCCAGCACATCATTGAGATGAACTGTGATGTCTGAATAGAAGATTCAGGCAATCCTATGGGGGAGAGTTTGAAAATAGAATGCAGTTTTAAAATGGTCCCAGATTGGCCTAAGTGGGCCAGATCACTGACCCATGGATTGAGCCACCCCCGAATACAGGTGTTTTAGGAAGAAAGCATGCCATTGAGAAAATTATCTCTCTTCCCTCCACACAGTCTTGAAAGCCAGCCTGGCAATTGGGGCTGTTTTCTGGCAGCACTCAAGTGGTTTAGGTGTTTATTTGTTTCCTCCCCTGGATGAAGAATCTAGGGAGCACATCATAACACCCATTATTTTCAGTGATGAATCCTAATACCTGGTTTTTAACCAAATTCAACCAACCTCATATTTGGTTCTTAACCAGATTCATAAGAAATTGCTTCCCAGGTAAGCCAGTGGTATAGAATCCACCTGCCAATGCAGGAGACACAGGAGATGCAGCTTCCATCCAATCTCCTAGAATAGGAAATGGCAACCCACTCGTGTTCTTGCCTGGAAAACTCCGTGGACAGAGAAGTCTGGCAGTCCATGGGGTCATAAAGAGAGAGACAACTGAGTGCGCACACACACATGTGTATATCTTTAAAAATCTCTTCTCATTCTCAACTCTGTATCTCCTCACACCATATCAGGCGTTCCAATCCATTTTATTTAAAACTCTTAACTTTAGTCATTAAATGAAGTTTAAAACAAAACAATTATGAAAGATAAGTGTTAACTTCTGATGAATCTTTATAAATATAATGGATAATCTGAAATTTATAGAAAAAACAATTTTGTTGCTGTTTGGAAGTAGCTTTTTCCAATGATCTTTATGTCCATACTGTTTCATTAAGTTACCACCTTTAGTAGGCGAAATGGTGTTATTCCCCTGTCCATCTGTATGTATGTCTACATCCAAATTCCCAGACCTGTGAATATCATCTTCTATAGCGAAAAGGACTTTGTAGATGTAATTAAGTATATACTGAGATGGGGAGATTATCCTGGATTGTGTGTGGTCCCAGGGTAAGAGGGTGCAGGAGGAGTCAGAGAGAGAGAGAAGGCCATGTGATAATGGAAGCAGAGACTAGAGGGATGCACTTTGTCAGTGGAGGGAGGTTTACAAGTCAAAGACTGCAACAGCCTCTCCAGGCTAGAAAAGGCAAGGTGGTGGGTTCTCCCCTCAGAGCCTGTAGAAGAAGCCAGCACTTCTGACACCTGCACTTCAGCCTGATAAAACTTAATTTCAGATTTCCAGCTTCCAGAACTCTAAAAGGATACATTTGTGCTGTTTTAAGCCACTGTGGAGAAGGCAATAGCCACCCACTCCAGTACTCTTGCCTGGAAAATCCAATGGATGGAGGAGCCTGGTGGGCTGCAGTACATGGGATCGCTAGGAGTTGGACACAACTGAGAGACTTCATTTTCACTTTTCATTTTCATGCATTGGAGAAGGAAATGGCAACCCACTCCAGTGTTCTTGCCTGAAGAATCCCAGGGACAGGAGAGGCTGGTGAGCTGCCATCTATGGGGTCGCACAGAGTCTGACACGACTGAAGTGACTTCGCAGTAGCAGCAAGCCACTGTATTTGTGTAATTTGTTACAGTAGCCAAAAGACAATGAAAATACCAACCTACCCTACTGCTGCTGCTGCTAAGTCGCTTAAGCCGACTCTGTGCGACCCCAGAGACGGCAGCCCACCAGGCTCCCCTGTCCCTGGAATTCTCCAGGCAAGAACACTGGAGTGGGTTGCCATTAACCTACCCTAAGGGAGTCCCAAAGGTGTTCTTCTAGGTCTGGCATGCAAAATCTGTTTAAGGTTTACAAGGACTTGAGATGCTGAATTTAGCTGTAACTTTCATGGTATAGATGCAGTCCTCCAGGTTGACCTTTGTACCAACTAGTTTTCTTTGGTTTCAAGGATGAGAAGCCATTTCTAACTGAAAGAAAAGGTAAATATATTTATAGTATATGAGGTAACACACTCCATGGGAAGAGGAAGAAGTGAATATCTGAATGTATAGGAACCCTAGTGTATACAGAGATCTGGGGAGCAGAAGCAAAACTTCTAGAATGAATGAAGTCACCTAACTCTTGGGCAATCCAAGAATCAGATTCCAAAAACAGTTTTTTCCAACTTGAGTCACAGAAAAGCTGTAGTTTTATTTGCTTATTTTTTTCATTAACTTTTATTGGAGTATAGTTGATTTACAGTGTGTTACTTTCTACTGTACAGACAATGAATCAGCCACATAAGTACATATATCTGCCCCTCTTTTGGACTTCCTTCCCATTCAAGTTGCCACAGTTCATTAAGTAGAGTGCCCTGTGCTATACAGTATGTTTTCATTAGTTACCTATTTTATACATATTATGAATAGCGTATATAGCCAAGACATGGAAGCAACACAGAGATCTATCAACAGAGGAATAGGTAAAGAAGATGTGGTATATACACAGTGGAATATTACTCAGCCATAAAAAGAACAAAATTGGGTCATTTATAGAGATGTGGACTAACCTAGAGAGTGTCATATAGAGTGAAGTAAGTCAGAAAGACAAAGATGTATTTTTAACTGATAGGTCCCCAAGAATATTATCAATGAGGAGAATGTATAGGATATCATTCTGGATAGCTATCCACTTGGTTAATGGTGGCTGTATATTTGATTGACTCAAGTCTATACCTACTGCCTGGAATAATTATTAACAGCCCAGTATAGACAATAAATCTCATAGTTATTATAACTCTACTGCCCCTGCCAGAGAGGCAGTATAGCATAGTGGCTAATGACACAGATTTTTTTTCTCTCACCTGTAATATGGAAATAATAATAATGCCTATATTTTAAGATTGTGAGGAGATTTGAATGAGCTAAATGAGCAAAAACAGATATGCTAAAGTATTGGAACAATATCTGGGTATTATTACATTTTCCTTGTGATATCATTTTATATTTTATAAAAACATGAAGAAGGAAATGGCAACCCAGTCCAGGATTTTTGCCTGGAAAATCCCATGGATGGAGAGGCCTGGTAGGCTATAGTCCATGGTGTCGCAAAGAATTGGACATGACTGAGCGACTTCATTTTCACTTCACTTTCTGCTCTATTGATTGCACCAAAGCCTTTGACTGTGTAGATCACAACAAACTGTGGAAAATTCTTAATGAGATGAGAATACCAGAACACCTTACCTGCCTCCTGAGAAATCTCTATGCAGGTCAAGAAGCAACAGTTACTTCTGTTGCTTGGATAACATGGATATGGAACAGACATGGAACAACCAACTGGTTCCACTGGGAAAGGAGTATATCAAGGCTGTATATTGTCACCCTGCTTATGTAACTTATATGCAGAGTACATAATGTGAATGCAGAGTTGAATGAAGCACAAACTGGAATCAAGATTGCTGGGAGAAACATCAATAACCTCAAATATGTAAATGACACCACACTTATGGCAGAAAGTGAAGAGGAACTGAAGAGCCTCTTGATGAAAGTGAAAGAGGAGAGTGAAAAAGCTGGCTTAAAACTCAATATTCAAAAAACTAGGATCATGGCATCCAGTCCTATCAGTTCACAGCAAATAGGTCGGGAAACAATAGAAACAGTGAAAGATTATTTTCTTGGGCTCCAAAATCACTGCAGATGTTGACTGCAGCCATGAAATTAAAATATGTTTGCTCCTTGAAAGAAAAGCTATGACCAATCTAGATAGCATATTAAAAAGCAGAGACTTACTTTGCTGACAAAGGACCATCTAGTCAAAGCTGGTTTTTGCAGTAGTCATGTATGGATGTGAGAGTTGGACCATAAAGAAAGCTGAGCACTGAAGAACTGATGCTTTTGAACTGTGGTGTTGGAGAAGACTCTTGAGAGTCCCTTGGACTGCAAGGAGATCCAACCAGTCCATCCTAAGGGAAATCAGTCCTGAATATTTTTGGAAGGACTGATGTTGAAGCTGAAACTCCAATACTTTGGCCACCTGATGTGAAGAGCTAACTTATTTGAAAAGACCCTGATGCTGGGAAAGATTGAAGGCAGGAGGAGAAGGGGACGACAGAGGATGAGATGGTTGGATGGCATCATCGACTCAATGGACATAAGTTTGAGCAAGCTCCAGGAGTTGGTGATGTACAGGGAAGCTTGGCATGCTGCAGTCCATGGGGTTGCAAAGTGTCAGACACAGCTGAGGGACTGAACTGAACTGATTATTACATTTTCCTTGTGATGTCATTCAGTATTACCCCTAGATAATTAAATAATAAAATGACCTTGTAATAAATTCTGACATAAAAATACTCAGCATTGAAGATTAAATGGAAGAAAATTTTGATTTAACAGATGACAGTTGCAGAACAATTTGTGTAGTTTTGTTGGAAAACCTTTCGATTCAGAAGGCTTTATTCAACTCCAAAATTGAAAAAGCAGTAGTTGTGCCTTGGGTATTTTACTTCAACTTTCTTAGCCTCTCTTTCCTCAATTGTTCAGTTGTTGATCAAAAATAATACTTTAAATCATATAGTATCTGGTTGCCCTTCTTAGACACTCAGCCATGTTAATTTCTTTCTCCTGGCTGAAAGAAGTAACTAAGGTTAGTAATTCTTTGCAGAATGAACAACTACATAGAGGGCTTGGAAGGAGTCTTCTAAACATTCCTTCCCATGCAGAAGAACTCCAACCACTCCTTAAAAATTCTCAATTACAGAGTAGGATGAGAAGGGTTAACACTGACCTGCTATTCTAGGAACTTGTCCTCAATCCCTACTTGTCTCCTACAATTTCGCTGTAACTTGAAACATGCTGCTGCTGCTGCTAAGTCGCTTCAGTCATGTCCAACTCTGTGTGACCCCATAGACGGCAGCCCACCAGGCTCCCCCGTCCCTGGAATTCTCCAGGCAAGAATACTGGAGTGGGTTGCCATTTTCTTCTCCAATGCATGAAAGTGAAAAATGAAAGTGAAGTTGCTCAGTCGTGTCCGACTCTTAGCCCCATGGACTGTAGCCCACCAGGCTCCTCCATCCATTGGATTTTCCAGGCAAAAGTACTGGAGTGGGGTGCCATCACCTTCTCTGAACTTGAAACATACTAATGTATAATATCTATGTTATCATTTTCATGCTTTCAGTTTATAAAATGGTTCCACAAGCTATATTTCAAAGGAATTTCAAAACAGCACATGAGTTGCCAAGTCAGATAACAATCCCATTTCACAGATGGGAGATACAAAATTCAAAGAGGTTAATTGACTTGACAGACAATATAGTGTATAATTGGCAGATATGGGCAGGCTATGAAGCTATTTTCTTGACTCCAAGGTGTCTGTCTATTTTGAACACTCTGAGGTCCTTGACTTTGAAATAGAAGCTTGTGTCTTATTAAGGCAAGCACCAGTGAAGTAGGAACACGTAAGTGCTAAACTGTTTCTCAGCTTCACAGCTTGTTTTATCAGCTATTTTGAGATTATTCCACTTGAGAGTTTTGTACTTCTGGCCTGCTGTGAATCACTAATTATATAATCAATTTGTGGAAATGATAGTAAATTGTGGGTGATGATAACTTTGCTAGAAGTTTCTTATTCATTAGTTGCTCTCACTTTCCATCTGATACTTCATTGTTTTAGTAGACATGATATTTGTGTTTAATATCCCATGAAATATACAAATGTATACATATACACACAGTGTTAAGCAAATGAGTTTTTACTTTACTTAACCTCCAGTTTGAGTATCAACTATGAATCTGGATTCCTAAAAGCTGTATTTTATATAACTTAAAAGAATTGTTTGGGTCAGTTTCAAATGACCATTCCCAATTAAAAATATTTTTTGAACTTAAATTAGATGGGCCTAATTGCTACAAGTTCACAGTGTATGATTTTCTTAGCTTGTCATCTTCAGGAAGGGAATTTAAGATACCTTGAAACTGTGCAGACTCAGACTCAATCTCTTCACTGATAGAGTGAATGATTGAAGGGTAGCTAGATGATACCTCAGTATCTGCAAAACTTTTATCACATACTAGTGTCCATGTTGAGGGGATGTGGAGTGGGGCAGTTACAATCAATGTCTGAGCTAGGATGCACAGCCCAAGCCTAGAGCACAACATCTGTGGGGCCACATGGAAAGCAGATACCCATCTGTAGCGTGAAAAGTGTTGAGAAATAAGGGAAATATGGGGTGTCGGGCATACTATTAAGTAAGACATTCAGAAAAATAAATCTTAGGATTGTCTAAGCTTTCATACAGTTCTGTGAGCATGTTGCAAAGGATTTAATGGAGTCAGTTCAGTTCAGTCACTCAGTCGTGTCTGACTCTTTGTGACCCCATGAATCGCAGCACACCAGGCCTCCCTGTCCATCACCAACTCCCGGAGTTCACTCAGCCTCACATCCATCGAGTCAGTGATGCCATCCAGCCATCTCATCCTCTGTCATCCCCTTCTCCTCCTGCCCCCAGTCTCTCCCAGCGTCAGAGTCTTTTCCAATGAGTCAACTCTTTGCATGAGGTTGCCAAAGTATTGGAGTTTCAGCTTTAGCATCATTCCTTCCAAAGAAATCCCAGGGCTGATCTCCTTCAGAATGGACTGGTTGGATCTCCTTGCAGTCCAAGGGACTCTCAAGAGTCTTCTCCAACACCTCTCATTTTTTATTATTGGCTATAATATATCATCACCATATTTTCTGGCTGCATATCTATTACCATAAGGAAATTTTTTTAGTCTTGGGGAAATAAAGAGATTCTTCTTTTCATATTACTTCTAATACACTTGAATAAAAAGTCTCTACTTATTAAAAAGATATTTATCACAAGTTCTTATGAAAACTTGAGCTGATATTAGTTGATTTTAATTTGGTTGTAATAATGATTATCTTTTTCCTAAGCAAATAGTGGTAATATTTCCTATCATTTTGTTAGTTTGACTAAAGAAGTTGTAAATTCAGTATTTGAAAAGAACTCGTGAGCCAAACTTCTGCATATTTATACTAAAAATCTCTGACATCATTAGGAATTTAATAATTTGAAATTTTTTACTTTTAACTTCTCACTTTTTGATGAAATTTGTTTTATGCAGTAAATATATCTGTGTGTGGAATAGCTAACCTGTTAATATTAGTTATTCTTCTGGTCAGTACTCTGGTCAAATCAATTTATAGGGACCCGCATTGTTGATATGGCATGACACCTTGACATATGGAGGTTCATTCAGAAAGATCTGAGTCTATTGTCTGAATAGTCATATTTCTAAAGTACATACCAAATATAAAAGTAATCAAACAGCAGGAATGAGAATTATTCTAGATGGGATTATTTCAAGCCAGTGGATCCTTTGGGCTAACTTGGAACAGGAAAAAATTTTTACCAAGTTCTTCAGGCTTTCTTAAACTTGAGGTGTCAAGGATTCCTTTGGATATCTGGTTAAACACATGGGCCCTTTCTCAGAACGTACAAAATATGAAGAGGAAAAAGAAGTCAGTTAGATAGAAAAAATATTCAAAGTATTTAAAAATAAATTTTGTAATAGAATAATATGTGCTGCCATATTACTATTGTCTTAAGATACTTTTAATAACTACCAAAATTTCAAAATAGTGCTAAGTATAGATAATCCTAGATACCTGCAAGTATGATATGCCTATGAAAGTATTTGTGATTACTATTAGTGTCAAAGTCACAGGTACTATAATATGTTCATAGTTTGTTACTTATATTTATGATTAATAAATGCTGGGTCTCCTTTGGAAATGTGCATATATCCTATCCAAGTGTATGAAACTCTGATTTATATCCATAGATTCCTCTTAGAGTAATAGAAACCCACAATAGGAAACTTTGTGTAAGTTATTCCTCTGAGAGGTGGTTCAGTCACTCAGTCATGTCTGACTCTTTCCAGCCCCATGGACTGTAGCATACCAGGCTTCCCTGTCCTCCACTGTCTCCTGGAGTTTGCTGTAACTCATATTCATTGAATTGGTGATGCTATCCAACTATCTCATTCTCTGCCATCCCCTTTTCCCTCTGTCTTCCAATCTTTCCAGCGTCAGGGTCTTTTCCAGTGAATCAGTTCACATCAGGTGGCCAAAGTACTGAAGCTTCAGCATCAGTCCTTTCAATGAATATTCAGAGTTGATTTCCTTTAGGATTGACTGGTTTGATCTCCTTGCAGTCCAAGGGACTTTCAGTAGTCTTCTCCAGCACATTTCGAAAGCATCAGTTCTTCAGCGCTCAACCTTCTTTATGGTCCAGCTCTCACATCTGTATATGACTACTGGAAAAACCATAGCTTTGACTAGATGGACCTTTGTCAGCAAAGTGATGTCTCTACTTTTAATACGCTGTCTACGTTTATCATAGCTTTTCTCCCAAAGAGCAACTGTCTGTTAATTTCATGCCTGCAGCCACCATCTGCAGTGATTCTGGAGCCCAAGAAAATAAAGTCTGTCACTGTTTCCCCCTTTTCTCCATCTATATGCCATGAAGTGATGGGACTGGATGCCACAATCTTAGTTTTTTGAATGTTGAGTTTTAAGCCAGCCTTTCACTCTCCTCTTATATCCTCATCAAGAGGTTCTTTAGTTTCTCTTCACTTTCTGTCATAAGGTTTGTGTCATCTACATTATCTAAGGTTATTGATATTTCTCCTGGCAATCTTGATTCCACCTTGTGCTTCATCCAGCCCAGTGCTTCACATGATGTACTCTGCATATAAGGTAAATAAGCAGAGTGCTAACATACAGCCTTGATGTACTCCTTTCCCAATTTTGAACCTGTCCATTGTTCTATGTCCAGTTCTAAGTGTTGCTTCTTGACCTATATACAGTTTCTTGGGAGACAGGTATGGTGGTTTGATATTCCTATCTCTCTTTTTTTTTAATTAAATTTATTTATTTTTTAAATTACAATACTGTATTTGTTTTGCCATACATTGACACGAATCAGCCATAGGTGAACACAATCTCCCAATGCTGAATCCCCTCCCACCTCCCACCCCCCATCCTCTACTTGAATCATCCTGTGCATCAGCCCCATGCCTCCTGCATCCTACATTCAACATAGATTAGCATTTCGTTTCTTACAGGAAAATATACATGTTTCATTGCCATTCTCCCATACCATCCCACCCTTTCCCTCTCCCTCAGAGTCCAAAAGTCCACTCTATACCTCTGTGTCTCTTGTTGTCTCACATATAGGGTCATCATTACTGTCTTCTAAATTCCATATATATGTGTCAGTATACTGTATTGGTGTTTTTCTTTCTGGCTTACTTCACTCTGTATAATCGGTTCCAATTCCATCCATCTCATTAGAACTGAGTCAAATTTATTCTTTTTAAGGGCTGAGTAGTATTCCATAGTGTATATGAACCACAGCTTTCTTATCCATTCATCTGCTGATGGACATCTGGGTTGCTTCCATGACCTGGCTATTATAAACAGCGCTGCAATGAACATTGGGGTACATGTGTCTCTTTCACTTCTGGTTTCCTCAGTGTGTATGCCCAGCAGTGGGATTGCTGGGTCATAAGGCAGTTCTATTTGCAATTTTTAAGGAATCTCCACACTGTTTTCCATAATGGCTGTACTAGTTTACATTCCCACCAGCAGTGTAAGAGGGTTCCCTTTCTAAAGAGATATTTTCCAAATTATCTCTTTAAGAAAATTCCAAAGAATTTTCCAAACAAAGAAGTTTGTTGTGATCCACACAGTAAAAGGCTTTAGTGTAGTCAATGAAGAAGTTTTTCTGAAACTCCCTTGCTTTCTCCATGATCCAAGTTGATCTCTAGTTCCTCTACCTTTTCTAAAACCAGCTTCTACATCTGGAAGTTCTTGGTTCACTTACTAACGAAGCCTAGCTTGGAGGATTTTGAGCATAACCTTGCCAGCAAGTGAAATGCCAGCATGTGAACATTGCCATTTTGGGGGATTAAAATGAAAACTGACCTTTTCCAGCTGAAGTTTCCAAATTTGCTGACAGATGGAGTGCAGCACTTTAACATCATCACCTTTCAGGATGTGAAATAGCTCAACTGGAATCCATGACTTCTGGTAGCTGTGTTCCTAGTAATCCTTCCTAAGTCCCACTTGACTTCACACTCTAGGATGTCTGGCTCTAGGTGAGTTACCACACCATTGTAGTTATCTCGGTCATTAGGACATTTTTATATAATTCTTCCGTGTATTCTTGCCACCTTTTCTTAATCTCTTCTATTTCTGTTAGATCCTTACCATTTCTGTCCTCTGTCATGCCCATCCTTGTGCGAAATTTTCCCTTAATATCTGGTTTTCTCAAAGCGTTCTCTAGTTTTTCCAGTTCTATTATTTTTCTCTATTTCTTTGCATTCTTCATTAAAAAGGCCTTCTCATCTCTCTTGCTGTTCTCTAGAACTCTGCATTCAGTTGGGTATATCTTTCCCTTTCTCCCTTGCTTTTCACTTCCTTTCTTTCCTGCTGTTTTTAAAATCTCTTTTGAAACCATTTTGCCTTCTTGGCAAGCCCCTTTGCTACAGCAAGGCTGAGGCCCGTGAAGGGCAATTGTGTGAATGGTTTTATATAAAGTGGAATGGGGAAATGACTCAGTGATGTTTCTTTATTCTGCAGTGCTTCTATTACAGTTACTGTTGTATTCATATTCTCCTAAAAATGTGGATGTTGTAGTGTCCATTGTGTCTCATTTAACATATCAGCTAAAGCTAAGGAAAAACTCCTCATGAAAATACTGTCAGTGGCTTAATGTTATCTAAAAATTTTTTCATAGGCTCTGTTTATGGTTTGGATAATCTAGACCAACGTTAGTCAAATTGTGGGCCAGGGATCAGCAGCATGCGCACTGACTGGACAAGTGTCAGCTAGGTATGTTCGTGCGCTCCCTTATGATCTATCGAGTCATAGTTTGGGGGAGTATGGCCAACATCAGTGTTTTAACAGAGAATGGCAAACAACAGTAACAGCAATTAGTTAACAGTATTTAACCAATAAAAATCTTCACATTATAATTAGAATTTTAGTCTTTTGAAAAAGACCAATTTTCTGTGTTACATCCAGGCAACAGAGTATTATTCAGTGATAAAAAGAATGAGCCCTCAAGCTAAAAAGAACATGGAGGAATCTTAAATGCGTAATGTTAAATCGAATAAAGTAGTCTGAAAAGGATACGTATTATATTATTCCAATTACTTGACATTCTGGAAAAGGCAGAACTATGGAGACAGTAAATGTTCAGTGGCAGCCTGGGATTAGTGGATAGGGATGAAGGGATGAATAGATGTAACATCAGGCTTTAGGGCCATGAAACTCTTCTATATGATTCTGTAATGATTCATTGTATATTTGTTAATAATGATGTCTATAAATTGGGTCAGCAGTTGTAGCAAATGTACAATACTGATACTTTGGCCACCTGATGCAAAGAACTGACTCATTTGAAAAGACCCTGATGCTGGAAAACATTGAAGGCAGGAGGAGAAGGGGACGACAGAGGATGAGCTGGTTGGATGGTATCACCAGCTCAATGGACATGAGTTTGAGTAAACTCTGGGAATTGGTGTTGGACAGGGAGGCCTGGCTTGTGTAATCCATGGAGTTACAAAGAGTCGGACACAACTGAGCGACTGAACTGAACTGATGCAAGGGGTTAATGATAGAAGACACCATGAGTGAGTGTGTGGACGGTGTTGGGGCTGTAGAGGGAACTCTCTATTTTCCACTCATTTTTTTTCTGCAAGCTTAAATCTAATTTAAAAAGTAAAGTTTGCTAAATATATATGTAGACGCTAGACCAAAAAATGACCTGGCGACAGTGGGCTAGATTTTTATGTTGATATCATCATACCCTGTATATCAGTAATAGCCATTCTCTTCTGAAGGGTCCAGAGACATCAGTTTGCCTCAATGCCCAACTTGCCATTTTAGGAATTTTTGTGTATACTCCCAGCCCTCACATCATAATCATTCGTGTAATTCAAAAGTAAGTTTTAAGAGTATAATGTTCATTAAGGTCATTCCATAATTGACACCCTGTGCTCTTGAAAACTCTCAGTTAAATGACTTGATGCCATATCTGTTACTCCTCCACCTAGATATAGTTGGTCATTCCTTGGATGGACCACGAAAATGGCTTGTTTGTTCAAGGTTGTTTACTACTCTGGGGTTATCCTCTATGAGTTAGGTGCTAAAAGATGAAACTGACTTCCTTGAGGTCAAGGAGCACTAAAAGGAGGTGGTAGTAGCAGCTGTCTACCTGCCTACCAGTAGACAAAGCTAGTGCTCAGTGTCACCAGCCTTGACCAAAATGTCCCTAACAATTTCTGGATTTGACAGGGTTGACAAGGATTTTTTTCAAATAGGAAGTAGACTACAAAATGAGAAAATAATGTCTAAAACATGGGACCTGCTAAGTGAGAAATAACTCAGAATTTTGCATGTCTTCCCTATCAGTCACCCTGAATATTGATAGTCAGATCAGTCAGTCAGTTCAGTTGCTCAGTCGTGTCTGGATCTTTGCTACCCCATGGACTGTAGCACGCCAGGCCTTGCTGTCAATCACCAACTCCCAGAATTTATTCAAACTCATGTCCATTGAGTGGGTGATGCCATCCAACCACACATCCTCTGTTGTTCCCTTCTCCCACCTTCAGACTTTCCCAGAATCAGGGTCTTTTCAAATGAGTCAGCTCTTCGCATCAGGTGGCCAAAGTATTGGAGTTTCAGCTTCAACATCAGTCCTTCCAATGAATATTCAAGATTGATTTCCTTTAGGATGGACTAGTTGGATCTCCTTGCAGATTAAGGGACTCTCAAGCATCTTCTCCAACAAAATAGTTCAAAAGCATCAATTCCTCAGCACCAAACTTTCTTTATAGTCCAACTGACACATCCATACATGACTACTGAAAAAACCATAGCCTTGACTAGATGGACCTTTGTTGACAAAGTAAGTCTCTGCTTTTAACATGCTGTCTATATTGGTCTTAACTTTTCTTCCAAGGAGCAAGCGTCTTAAATTTCATGGCTACAGTCACTATCTGTAGTGATTTTAGACCCCCCCAAAATAAAGTCTGCCACTATTTACCCATCTATTTCCAATAAGTGATGGGACCGGATGCCATGTTCTTAGTGTAAGCCATCTTTCTCATGCTCCTCTTTCATGTTCATCAAAAGGCTCTTTAGTTACTCTTCACTTTCTGCCACAGGGTGGTGTCATCTGCATATCTGAGGTTATTATTTTTCCTGGCAATATTGATTGCAGCTTGTGATTCATCCAGCCAGATTTCCCATGATGTATTCTCCATATAAGTTAAGCAGGGTGACAATATACAGACTTGATGTACTCCTTTTCCTATCTGGAAACAGTCTGTTATTCCATGTCTAGTCCTAACTGTTGCTTCCTGACTTGCATACAGATTTCTCAGAGGCAGGTCAGGTGGTCTGGTATTCCCATTTCTTGCACAGGAGATTTCCCACAGTTTGTTGTGATCCACACAGTCAAAGGTTTTGGCATTGTCAATAAAGCAGAAATAGATGTTTTCCTGGAACTCTTCTGCTTTTTTGATGAACCAGCTGACATTGGCAATTTGATCTGTTTCCTCTCAGTCACTCAGTTCAGTTCATTCGCTCAGTCGTGTCTGACTCTGAGACCCCGTGAATCACAGCACGCCAGGCCTCCCTGTCCATCACCAACTCCCAGAGTTAACTCAGACTCACGTCCATCAAGTCAGTGATGCCATCCAGCCATCTTGTCCTCTGTCGTCCCCTTTGCCTCCTTCCCCCAATCCCGTCCAGCATCAGAGTCTTTTCCAATGAGTCAACTTTTCGCATGAGGTGGCCAAAGTACTGGAGTTTAGCTTCAGCATCATTCCTTCCAAAGAAATCCCAGGGTTGATCTCCTTCAAAATGGACTGGTTGGATATCCTTGCAGTCCAAGGGACTCTCAAGAGTCTTCTCCAACACCACAGTTCAAAAGCATCAATTCTTCGGCACTCAGCTTTCTTCATAGTCCAATTCTCACATCCATACATGACCACTGGAAAAACCATAGCTTTGACTAGAGGAACCTTTGTTGGCAAAGTAATGTCTCTGATTTTCAATATGCTATCTAGGTTGGTCATGACTTTTCTTCCAAGGAGTAAACATCTTTTAATTTCATGGCTGCAATCACCATTTGCAGTGATTTTGGAGGCTAAAAAATAAAGTCTGACACTGTTTCCCCATCTATTTCCCATGAAGTGATGGGACCGGATGCCATGATCTTCATTTTGTGAATGTTGAGTTTTAAGCCAACTTTTTCACTCTCCTCTTTCACTTTCATCAAGAGGCTTTTAGTTCCTCTTCACTTTCTACCATAAGGCTGGTGTCATCTGCATATCTGAGGTTCTTGATATTTCTCCTGGCAATCTTGATTCCCGCTTGTGCTTCTTCCAGCTCAGCATTTCTCATCATGTACTCTGCATATAAGTTAAATAAACAGGGTGACAATATACAGCCTTGACGTACTCCTTTCTCTATTTGGAACCAGTCTGTTGGTCCATGTCCAGTTCTAACTGTTGCTTCCTGACCTGCATACAGGTTTCTCAAGAGGAAGGTTAGGTGGTCTGATATTCCCATCTCTTGAAGAATTTTCCACAGTTGATTGTGATCCACACAGTCAAAGGCTTTGGCATAGTCAATAAAGCAGAAATAGATGTTTTTCTGGAACTCTCTTGCTTTTTCCATGATCCAGCAGATGTTGACAATTTGATCACTGGTTTCTCTGCCTTTTCTAAAACCAGCTTGAACATCTGGAAGTTCACGGTTCACATATTGCTGAAGCCTGGCTTGGAGAATTTTGAGCATTATTTTACTAGCATGTGAGATGCGTGCAATTGTGTGGTAGTGTGAACATGCTTTGGCATTGCCTTTCTTTGGGATTGGAATGAAAATTGACCTTTGCCAGTCATGTGTCCACTGCTGAGTTTTCCAAATTTGCTGGCATATTGAGTGTAGCACTTTCACAGCATCATCTTTCAGGATTTGAAATAGTTCAACTGGAATTCCATCGCCTCCACTAGCTTTGTTCTTAGTGATGCTTCCTAAGGCCCACTTGACTTCACATTCCAGGATGTCTGGCTCTAGGTGAGTAATCATACCATATTGATTATCTTGGTCATGAAGATCTTTTTTGTACAGTCTTCTGTGTATTCTTGCCACCTCTTAATATCTTCTGCTTCTGTTTAGCCCATTCCATTTTTGCCCTTTATTGAGCCCTCTTTGCATGAAATGTTCCCTTGGTATCTCTAATTTTCCTGAAGAGATCTCTAGTCCTTTTCATTCTATTGTTTTCCTCTATTTCTTTATATTGATCTCTGAGGAAGGCTTTCTTATCTCTTCTTGCTATTCTTTGGAACTCTGCATTCAGATGCTTATATCTTTCCTTTTGTCCCTTGCTTTTCACTTCTCTTCTTTTCACAGCTACTTGTAAGGCCTCCCCCAGACAGCCATTTTGCTTTTTTGCATTTCTTTTCCATGGGGATGGTCTTGATCCCTGTCCCCTGTACAATGTCATGAACCTCGTTCCATAGTTCATCAGGCACTCTATCTATCAGATCTAGGCCCTTAAATTTATTTCTCACTTCCAGTGTATAATCGTAAGGGATTTTATTTAGTTCATCCCTGAATGGTCTAGTGGTTTTCCCTACTTTCTTCAATTTTAGTCTGAATTTGGCAATAAGGAGCTCATGTTCTGAGCCACAGTCAGCCCCTGGTCTTGTTTTTGCTGACTGTATAGAGGCTTCTCCACCTTTGGCTGCATAGAATATAATCAATCTGATTTCGGTGTTGACCATCTGGTAATGTCCATGTATAGAGTCTTCTCTTGTGTTGTTGGAAGAAGGCTTTTGGTATGATCTGTGTGTTCTCTTGACAAAACTCTGTTAGCCTTCATCCTGCTTCATTTTGTACTCCAAGGCCAAATTTGCCTTTTACTTCAGGTGTTTCTTGACCTCCTACCTTTGCATTCCAGTCCCCTATAATGAAAGGACATCTCTTTTGGTTGTTAGTTCTCAAAGGTCTTGTAGATCTTAAAAAAACCATTCAGCTTCAGCTTCTTCAGCATACTGATTGGGGCATAGACTTGGATTACTGTGATATTGAATGGGTTGCCTTGGAAATGAACAGAGGTCATTCTGTCATTTTTGAGATTGCATCCAAGTACTACATTTCCCACTCTTTTGTTGACTATGATGGTTACTCCATTTCTTCTCAGGGATTCTTGCCCCCAGTAATAGATATAATCATCCTTTGAGTTAAATTCCCCCATTCCAGTCCATCTTAGATAGCTGATTCCTAAAATGTCAGTGTTCATTCTTGCCATCTTCTGTTTGACCACTTCCAATTTGCCTGATTCATGGACCTAACATTCCAGGTTCCTATGCAGTATTGCTCTTTACAGCACTGAACCTTGCTTCTGCCACCAGTCCCATCCACAACTGGGTGTTGTTTTTGCTTTGGCTCCATCCCTTCATTCTTTCTGGAGTTATTTCTCCACTGATCTCCAGTATCATATTGGTGACCTACCGACCTGCAGAGTTCATCTTTTCATTGTCCTATCTTTTTGCCTTTTCATACTGTTCATGGGGTTCTCAAGACAAGAATACTGAAATGGTTTGCCATTCCCTTCTCCAGTGGACTACCTTTTGTCAGAACTCTCCACCATGACCAGTCTGTCTTGGGTGGCCCTACACAGCATGGCTTATAGTTTCACTGAGTTAGACAAGGCTGTGGTCCATTTGGTTAGATTGGTTTGTTTTCTGTGACTGTGGTTTTCAGTCTATCTGCCCTCTGATGGAAAAGGATAAGAGGCCTATGGAAGCTTCCTGATGGGATAGACCTGCTGAGGGGGAAACTGGGTTTTGTTCTGATGGGCAGGGCCATGTTCAGTAAATCTTAATCCAATATTCTGTTTATGGGTGGAGCTGTGTTCCCTCCCTCTATTTCCCTGGGGCCAAACTGTGGTGGAGGTAATGAAGATAATGATGACCTCCTTCAACAGATCTCATGCTTGTACTTCTACCCTCAGTGACCCAAATCTTGCAGCAAGCCACCAGGGACTCACACCTCTGCTGGAGACTCCTGGACACTCCCAGGCAAGTCTGGGTCAGTCTCTTATGGGGTCATTGCTCCTTTCTCCTAGGTCCTGGTGCACAAGGTTCAGTTTGTGCCTTCCAAAGTCTATTTCCCAGTCCTTTGTAAGTTCTGGTGGCTCTCTGGTGGGGTTAATGGGGACCTCCTCCAAGAGGGCTTATGCCTTACCCAGGCCTGCTGCAGCCAGTGCCCCTGCCCCTGTGGCAGGCCACTGCTGACCCGTACCTCCACAGGAGAGGCTCAGATGTCCTTAATTCTATCAATGACATATTCCTTGTTTCTCTCTTCTTTTCCAGTCGCGCTGCCCTCATCATTTGCTGCCTGAAGGTTTGCAGTAGCTTCTTAATTTATCTCCCTGTTGTCAGCTTTGTGGTCAACTCTCTTCCCCATTCAGCAGCTCCAATTTCTTTCACAAGTCTGTTAGAATTATCTTCTAAATGCAAATATGATCATATGGCTCCCTACCTAACATCTTTCAGTGACATCCTAGACGAAATGCCTTGGCATAATTTAAAACTCCTTCAGACAGCCTTTCTACGTTCATCTGCAGCCACTGCTCCAAAGGTACCTTATGATCCAGACATACAGGACAGTTAAAAACACTTGGTGTTTTTAAACAACTCAAGTTTCCTCTTACTAACATAATCCTTTCACTGTGTTGTTCTCTTTTCTAGAATGTGCTTTCTCACCAAATCTGCCTGATAACCTCTCACTCATCCTTTCAGTTCTGTTCAGTCACTCAGTCGTGTCTGACTCTCTGCGACCCCATGAATCGCAGCATGCCAGGCCTCCCTGTCCATCCTTTACCACCCCCTAATTCACTTACATCTTTTTTAATAGCACTTATTATGCTATTAAAGCATAGTTCACTATTATGTAATATACCATCAGTTCATTTTTATTTTTTTACATGGTCTGTTTTCCCACACTGCAGTTCAAAACAGGGACTGTGTTTTCTTCATTTCTCTTTTCCTAGCATGTAGTCAATATTTATTAACTGTTCAGCCAACAGATACATGAATACATGGATGAGTTAATCTGTGTGTGAAATACATAATGTTATTTTTTAAACCTGATTTCATTACAATTAATTTACAAAAGGGAAATTTTGTGGCAGATTGCACATATGATTTAACTTCTTGTAGATTTTCTCATAGTCATTTTAAAATTAGAAGTATGTGTAAGGTTTTCTAAAGTGAGAATGGCTAGGGAGAAATTATATAAAATGTAGAAGATAATCCCTTGAAACAGAGTGACTTTTCCAGGATTGTAAGTTTGAGTGTCAAATGACTTTACTAACACACGTGTGTGTGTGTGTGTGTGTGTGTGTGTGTGTGTGTGTGTGTGTGTGTGTTTTAACCCTGAAATAAGCCATGAAGGCATACTCAGTGTTAATTTTTAAGGGTTGTTCCTTTCATCTGACATTTATAACTTAAAGAGGCTTCAGCAGTACTTTCATATCCAGGCAAAGTGGCTTTTCAAGAAAAACATTTAACTGTCTGTGTTGTTGGGGTTGCAGCTCTCTTTCATGATGAAAATTTTGAAGCGTGTTTCAGCTAACTCTGACATAATTCTATTTGTTACTTGACTGCGTATCCAATTAGATACTTTGGGAGGCAGATGTTTTTGGACACACATTTCTCTGTAGCTGACTTAGACTGAATTTTATTATGTGGTTGATTTGAAAACAAATTTCACAGCAGAATTTACAGAAATATGCTGCTTAGTTTGTAGTGCAATTCACATACTCAGCATGAATACTCAATTTATGAAGGTGTCATCAAGCTGTTTAAACCAACCCAAACACACATAATACAGATGGCACTGAAGGCATCAGTGCCTGAAAAATAATTTGTGACATCTGTAGCTTTCTCACAGTCGTTTCAGGTTTTTGTGCTTTTTGTTCAGTGACTATTTTAAGCTATCTCAGATACATAGACACTCAAAGCAACATGGAAATTGTTTTCCTGAGCATTAAAAATTAAAAAAAAACCAACTGTATATCATTATTGTTCTTTAATCTTCTATTACTTTAACTAGTGTGTTAAACGTGCTTTGGTTGTTCATTTTCTTTCCTTGCTTTGTGTGTGTGTGTGTGCGCATGTATGTGTGTGTGGTTTTATTTCTCATCAGCTCAGCAAACCACTTGTCTTAAAAAATCAGTGTAAATATTGCTTTTAAATATCTACAGCTATAATTTCTTAATGAAAGGTACACATTACTATTACTATGTATTTGTTGAAGCAAATGGATTTAATTGATTTCTGCTTATAATAAAGGCATTTTTCCAGAAAATTATAAACACATATTAAAAAAATCTAAACGTTACTACCCAAAATAAGCATAGTTAAACATTTGCTATTCATGATTCCAATCTTTTTTCTCTAAACTAATATCCTTATATAGCTATCTCTGTATATATGACTAGGCAATTCATTTATGTATTACTTAAGCAGATTTTATGAGTATGTTTTAAAATTTGCTCTGTGCTTTTAATTTCCTGGCTATCTTTTAATATCCACCATAAATCTTTGTAAGTATGATAATAATAAAATAAGTATTCAACAGACACAGTATTTAATCTTATATTATTGTTTACTAAGAAATTTTATATTTTTGTAGACCATATTGACATTAAAGGATTTAATAGCAGAATAGATTTTAGAACTAAGATCAGAAAGCAGGAGCACATTAACAAAATGAGAGTTTAGTCTTTAAAATAAAAATTATTTTTCCTTTGATGAAAAGACATTTTTGGACTTAACTACCAGTAAAGCATTTGTTTGATGCTAATATTTATAGCATTTCTTCTATCGATATTAACATTTTCCTTTCTGCTAGGTACTTTAGTGAAACAATTTTAGGTTTTATTACTTGATTTAAATTTAATATGTGCTTTTCCCAAAAAAGATAATTAAAACTTAAAAATGAAGCAATGTCATTTTGCTTTTTCAAAGCCAGTAATTTTGATAACTTTTACAACATGTGATATAGTCTTCTAAGTTTTAGCTCCAAAACACTTTTTCAGTTCACTATTAACAGCTACTGGATTTCATGAGTAAAATATAAATCATTTATTTTCCTATGATCCAGGACTGCTGCAAGTTACATTTACATATCTCTTGGAGATTGTCAATAACTTTTGTCACTTTTAAAAAGCCTTTACAGGGAAATGCTTAACATTAACAGTATTTCACCATTTTGATCATCCCTTTAATATCTAAGCTAATATTTTGAATCTCAAAGTCCATTAATCAGTGTGTTCTTTAAGAACATTTTCATATGTCTTTTTTACTCTTGTGTTATTAGTATCTCTACTCTCCCAGAAAGTCTAAATCTGGAAATTTAATAAGAGTAGCAATAATAGTGATAACATAGCAATTACAATTCAGAGGATTCTTACTGTGAGGTGTTACGCTTAATATTTTATATGCATTGTCTATTATATCTTCTTAGAGCTATTGAGGTTGGTATTCTTTGCTTATAAAGAAGCAGACATATTATGTAGAGGTTAAATAAGTGGACCAGATGGACAGAGCTAGTAAACTGAGAAATAGTTTGAAACTCAAGCTGTCTGACTTCCAAAGTTGTGCCAGTTATTTGACTACCAACTCATGCTGTGACAGTGTTTTATTTCTTCCATGCATATCTATTTACGTAAATGGCAAACGCACAGAGTACTGCAATTGTTTCATGAATATGGTGGCAGAATTTCTAGATGTTTAAAATCTTTCAGCCTATTCTACATACCATGAGCAGAACTAGTCTGAGCTTCAAGGGCTGTTCTTGTTTACAGTGATGTTGGTTCTATTCTAGAGTCATTATGGATCATTCTTTCCCCACTATGAATGTGAGGAATAAATGAATCTCAGACTTTAATCTTAAAATTGTTATGGAATCCTCAAATTGTTTATATATAGAGAATATTATAAGCAGTATTTATTGTGATAAATAATAAAGCAGAAAATTTCAAATATATATTTGATTCATGGTGGATTCATGTCAATGTATGGCAAAACCAATAGAATATTGTAAAGTAGAATAAAGTAAAAATAAAATTTAAAAAATAAATTGAAAAATAAATAAATAAAAAATAAAATAACAATAAACTCATTTGTTGAACAAATATTTTTATAAAAAGTTTTTATTTTGCAAATTTAGAAAGTGAGTAGTATTAATCTCTTTAATGTCTGTCTTAGAAAACTGCGTAGGTCTTATATCTGTTTGTGCATTCAATCTGTTAGAAATGTTGGTTTGGTCTAGGCATATGATATTAGAGCTCACTGAGATGTATAGTTGGAAGGGAAGATGTATTTTAATAGCCCTTGAAGATAAAAGTATGGCTATTTTAAATTTAATACTTTACCCAAACTCAAAGATATTATACCAAAACTTTAAGAATTGTTTCTTAAAGATCACTTGCAGTACAGCACCTGAAACAGTATCAGTGAACTTTCTATACTCTGCTATATTTAAGTCTGTTACTCATGCAACACTTGATAACATTTTTTATTGTTTATTGGGGAAATATCTGTTCACTGAATTATGTTTGTTTTCCAAATTGAACCCCTTGCCTATTATACACTCAGTTTTACAAGCGCAAGAAAATTTAATTGGTTAATATCACAGCTGACAATATCAGATAACATACATAGCTGTTAATCTCTTTATGAAATTCTCAAGTTCCAAATGAAGGATCTGAAATTGTAATTTTTGCCATCTCTTGACTTTTTATCATAGACAAAAATCTACTACTGTCAGTTGTCTTTGTTAATAAAGAAAATCGTTTTTGTTAATTTCCAAGAAAATGTCATACAAAAGCTCAAAATGGTAGGTTCTTAGTTGTTCCTCAGATAACAATAGCATTCCGAGAACCAAGCAGCTAGTTAATTTGCAACTCAGCTGATCACAAAATTGCTTTGTTTAGACAACCATTAAATGTTGGGATATTGAGGGTGCTTTAGGCATTATAGTCCTAGTTTGAGGCATTTAGGGATTTAGTCCTGATTCTCCAGAGAAATGGAACCCAGAGAAGGGGTGTGTTGGGATTGGGGGCAAGGAGGGAAATATTTATTATAGGAACTGACCTAATCAGATATAGAAGCTGAGAAGTCCCACTGTCTGCTGTGCCCAAGCTAGAAAAGCAGGAATGTGTGCGATATAATCCACTATAACTAAAATTTGAAAATGGATGTTGGACAGAGAGGTAGGGGGATGGATAGTGATTCATAGAGGCTGATGGTGTAAATTCCTATCTGAGTCCAAAAGCACAAGAAGACCCAGGAGTCTCTTGACCAAGGGAAGGGTATCTTAGCACAGTTCAGTTCAGTCGCTCAGTCATGTTTGACTCTTTGCGACCTCATGAACCATAACACGCCAGGCCTCCCTGTGCATCACCAACTCCAGGATACACCCAAATCTCTGTCCATTGAGTCGGTGATACCATCCAACCGTCTCATCCTCTGTCATTCCCGTCTCTGCTTGCCCTCAATATGTCCCAGCATCAGGGTCTTTTCAAATAAGTCAGCTCTTTGCATCAAGTGGCCAAAGTACTGGAGTTTCAGCTTCAACATCACTCCTTCCAATGAACACCCAGGACTGATCTCCTTTAGGATGGACTGGTTGGATCTCCATGCAGTCCAGGGGACTCTCAAAAGTCTTCTCCAACACCACAGTTCAAAAGCATCAGTTCTTTGGCGCTCAGCTTTCTTTAAAGTCCAACTCTCACATTCGTAGATGACAACTGGAAAAACCATAGCCTTGACAAGACGGACCTTTGTTGAAAAAGCAATGTCTCTACTTTTTAATGTGCTGTCTAGTGGTCATAACTTCCCTTCCAAGATGTAAGTGTCTTTTAATTTCACAGCTGCAATCACCATCTGCAGTGATTTTGGAGCCCAGAAAAATAAAGTCTGACACTGTTTCCACTGCTTCCCCATCTATTTCCCATGAAGTATTGGAACCAGATGCCATGATCTTAGTTTTCTGAATGTTGACCTTTAAGCAAATATTTTCGCTCTCCTCTTTCACTTCTATCAAGAGGCTTTTAGTTCCTCTTCACTTTCTGCCATAAGGATGGTGTCATCTGCATATCTGAGGTTACTGATGTATCTTCCAGCTATCTCCATTCCAGCTTATGCTTTTTCCAGCCCAGCGTTTCTCATGATGTATCTGCATATAAGTTAAATAAGCAAAGTGACAATATACAGCCTTGACGTGCTCCTATTCCTATTTGGAACCAGTCTGTTGTTCCTTGTCCAGTTCTAGCTGTTGCTTCCTGACTTGCATACAGGTTTCTCAAGAGGCAGGTCAGGTAGTCTGGTATGCCCATCTCTTTCAGAATTTTCCACAGTTTATTGTGATCCACACAGTCAAAGGCTTTGGCATAGTCAATAAAGCAGAAATAGATGTTTACTTGGAACTCTTCTGGGTTTTTGATGATCCAGCAGATGTTGCCAATTTCATCTCTGGTTCCTCTGCTTTTTCTAAAACCAGCTTGAACATCTGGAAGTTCACGGTTCACATATTGCTGAAGCCTGGCTTGGAGAATTTTGAGCATTACTTTACTAGCATGTTAGATGAGTACAACCGCATGGTAATCTGAGCATTCTTTGGCATTGCCTTTCTTTGGGATTGGAATGAAAATTGACCTTTGCCAGTCCTGTGACCACTGCTGAGTTTTCCAACTTTGCTGGCATATTGAGTGGAGAACTTTCACAGCATCATCTTTCAGGATTTGAAATAGTTCAACTGGAATTCCATCACCTCCACTAGCTTTGTTCTAGTGATGCTTCCTAAGGCCTACTTGACTTCACATTTTAGGATGTCTGCCTCTAGGTGAGTGATCACACCATATTGATTATCTTGGTCATGAAGATCTTTTTTATACAGTTCTTCTTTATATTCTTGCTACCTCTTCTTAACATCTTCTGCTTCTGTTAGGTCCCTACCATTTCTGTCCATTAATGAGGCCATCTTTGCATGAATGTTCCCTTGGTATCTCTAATTTTCTTGAAGAGATCTCTAGTTTTTACCATTCTATTGTTTTCCTCTATTTCTCTGCATTGATCACTGAGGAAGGCTTTTTTCTCTCTCCTCTTTGGAACTCTGCATTCAAATGGGTATATATTTCCTTTTCTCCTTTGTTTTTTGCTTATCTTCTTTTCACAGCTATTTGTAAGGCCTCCTCAGATAGCCATTTTGCTTTTTTGCATTCTTTTTCTTGGGGATGGTCTTGATTCCTGTCTCCTGTACAATGTCATGAACCTTCATCCATAGTTCATCAGGCACTCTGTCTATCAGATCTAGGCCCTTAAGTCTATTTCTCACTTCCACTGTACAGTCATAAGGAATTTGATTTAAGTCAGAACTGAATGGTCTAGTGGTTTTCTCCACTTTCTTCAATTTTAATCTGAATTTGGCAATAAGGATTTTATGATCTGAGCCACAGTCAGCCACTGGTCTTGTTTTTGCTGACTGTATAGAGCTTCTCCATGTTTGGCTGCAAAGAACATAATCAGTATGATTTCGGTGTTGCAGCTGGTGACTGCAGCCATGAAATTAAAAGACTCCTTGGAAGAAAAGTTATGACCAACCTAGATAGCATATTCAAAAGCAGAGACTTTACTTTGCCGCTTAAGGTCCGTCTAGTAAAGGCTATGGTTTTTCCAGTAGTCATGTATGGATGTGAGAGTTGGACTGTGAAGAAGGCTGAGCGCTGAAGAATTGATGCTTTTGAACTGTGGTGTTGGAGAAGACTCCTGAGAGTCCCTTGGACTGCAAGGAGATCCAACCAGTCCATTCTGAAGGAGATCAGCCCTGGGATTTCTTTGGAAGGAATGATCCTAAAGCTGAAACTCCAGTACTTTGGCCACCTCATGTGATAAGCGGACTCACTGAAAAAGACTTTGATGCTGGCAGGGATTGGGGGCAGAAGGAGAAGGGGACAACAGAGGATGAGATGGCTGGATGGCATTACTGACTCCATGGATGTTAGTCTGAGTGAACTCTGGGAGTTGGTGATGGACAGGGAGGCCTGGCAAGCTGCGATTCATGGGGGTCGCAGAGTCAAACATGACTGTGCGACTGAACTGATATCCATGTGTAGTCTTCTCTTGTGTTGTTGGAAGAGGGTGTTTTCTGTGATCAGTGCATTCTCTTGGCACAACTCTATTAGCCTTTGCCCTGCTTCATTCCGTTCTCCAAGGCTAAATTTTCATGTTACTCCAGGTGTTTCTTGACTTCCTACTTTTGTATTCCAGTCCCTTATAATGAAAAGGTAATCTTTGTGTGTGTTCGTTCTAGAAGGTCTTGTAGGTCTTCATAAAACTTTTCAGCTTCAGCTTCTTCAGTGTTACTGGTCAGGGCATAAAGTTGGATTACTGTGATATTGAATGGTTTGCCTTGGAAATGAGCAGAGTTCACTCTGTCATTTTTGAGATTGCATTCAAGTACTGCATTTCCCACTCTTTTGTTGACTATGATGGTTACTCCATTTCTTCTAAGGGATTCCTGCCCACAGTAGTAGACATAATGGTCATCTGAGTTAAATTCACCCCTTACAGTCCATCTTAGTTATCTGATTCCTAGAATGTCAGCAATCACTCTTGCCATCTGCTGTTTGTCCACTTCCAATTTGCCTTGATTAGTGGACCTAACATTCCAGGTTCCTGTGCAATATTGCTCTTTATAGCATCAAACTTTGCTCCTGTCACTGATCCCATCCACAACTGGGTGTTATTTTTGCTTTGGCTCCATCCCTTCATTCTTTCTCGAGTTATTTCTCCATTGATCTCCAGTAGCATATTGGGCACCTACTGACCTGGGAAGTTCCTCTTTCAGTATCCTATCATTCTGCCTTTTCATACTGTTCATGAGGTTTCAAGGCAAGAATACTGAAGTGGTTTGCCATTCCTTTCTCCAGTGGACCACATTCTGTCAGACCTCTCCACCATGGCCCATCCATGGCCCACCATGGCCCCAGACAGCATGGCTTAGTTTCGTGAGTTAGATCAGGATGTGATCTGTGTGATCAGATTGTCTAGTTGTCTGTGATTGGGCTTTCAGTCTGTCTGCCCTCTGATGCCCTCTCTTGGTGCCTACCTTCTTACTTGGGTTTCTCTTACCTTGGACATGGGGTATCTCTCCATGGCTGCTCCAGCAAAGCACAGCTGCTGCTACTTACCTTGTATGTAGGGTAGTTCTTCTCGGCCGCACTTGTGTGCTGTCACAGCAGCCACACTTAGCACAGAGAGAGAGAAATTCTTCCTTCCTCTGTTTGTTGTTGTTGTTGTTCTACTCAGGCCCTCAGGAGATTAGATGATGCTTACCCATGTTAGGTAGGGCCATCTGATTTACTCAGTTCACCAATTAAAATGCTAATAACTCCAGGAAGCATTCTTATAAACCCAGAAATAACATCATATTAGCTATCTGGACATTCTTTTACCCAGTCAAATTGATACATGAAATTAACTATCATAGACATACTTTCTTTTCCATTACATGGAATATTTAAAAGGTATTTGCTACTGTTTGTGTTGCTTATTTGCTACTGTTTGTGTTGCTTATTTGCTGGGAGGTGTGTTTCTGTGGTTTTCACTGGGAAAGGTATTGAAGAATTTAATGATTCTTGTACACTTTGGTGCTGAAGGAGCCAGTAGTTGATTTTACATAATCAGTGCAAATGTCATCTCTGAAATAAAGGCAAATAATATCTTAGTTTTGTTATGAAACTATTTGAGAAGCACTTCAACAGTCCATCCACATTTATTGATTCTCCTTGAAATTAGCTATGGATATTGGTGAGCTAAAAATGTAAAACTGCAATGCCAAGTGCCAATGCAATGCCAGAGAATGCCCAGACTACCACACAATTGCACGCATCTCACATGCTAGTAAAGTGATGCTCAAAATTCTCCAAGCCAGGCTTCAGCAATACGTGAACTGTGAACTTCCAGATGTTCAAGCTGGTTTTAGAAAAGGGAGAGAAACCAGAGATCAAATTGCCAACATCCACTGGATCATCGAAAAAAGCAAGAGAGTTCCAGAAAAACATCTATTTCTGCTGAGAGATGGGAATACCAGAGCACTTGAACTGCCTCTTGAGAAACCTGTATGCAGGTCAGGAAGCAACAGTTAGAACTGGACATGGAACAACAGACTGGTTCCAAATAGGAAGAGGAGTATGTCAAGGCTGTATATTGTCACTTTGCTTATTTAACTTATATGCAGAGTACATCATGAGAAACGCTGGACTGGAAGAAACACAATCTGGAATCAAGATTGCTGGGAGAAATCTCAATAACCTCAGATATGCAGATGACACCACCCTTATGGCAGAAAGTGAAGAGGAACTAAAAAGCCTCTTGATGAAAGTGAAAGAGGAGAGTGAAAAAGTTGGCTTAAAGCTCAACATTCAGAAAACGAAGATCGTGGCATCTGGTCCCATCACTTCATGGGAAATAGATGGGGAAACAGTGGAAACAGTGTCAGACTTTATTTTGGGGGCTCCAAAATCACTACAGATGGTGACTGCAGCCATGTAATTAGAAGATGCTTACTCCTTGGAAGAAATGTTATGACCAACCTAGACAGTATATTCAAAAGCAGAGATATTACTTTGCCGACTGAGGTCCATCTAGTCAAGGCTATGGTTTTTCCAGTGGTCATGTATGGATGTGAGAGTTGGACTGTGAAGAAGGCTGAGCGCTGAAGAATTGATGCTTTTGAAGTGTGGTGTTGGAGAAGACTCTTGAGAGTCCCTTGGACTGCAAGGAGATCCAACCAGTCTATTCTGAAGGAGATCAGCCTTGGGATTTCATTGGAAGGAATGATGCTAAAGCTGAAACTCCAGTACTTTGGCCACCTCATGCGACGAATTGACTCATTGGGAAAGACTTTGATGCTGAGAGGGATTGGGGGCAGGACGAGAAGGGGACGACAGAGGATGAGATGGCTGGATAGCATCACTGACTTGATGGATATGAATCGGAGTGAACTCTGGGGGTTGGTAATGGGCAGGGAGGCCTGACGTGCTGCGAATCATGGGGTTGCAAAGAGTTGACACCACTGAGCAACTGAACTGAACTGACTGAAACCATATAGGAAGACAGATGTCAAGAAAGTGTTCTAACATCTCTTCACAGTTTATGTATAATGAACTATTTATTAGGAAAGTGCTTTCCTCACCAACCGCTGTATTAGCCTGAGTAGATGTAAGATGCATGATAAAATAACAGGACCAAAAGACATTTAGTCTATTATGAAAATGAAATTGCATCTAAGTAGTATTGCAATATTTCTAGCTTTATACATTTTGTAACACTGGAGCTTCCCTGGTGGCTTACATGGTAAAGAATCTGCAATGCAGGAGACACAGGTTTGAGTCCTGGGTCAGAAAGATCCCTTTGGGGAAGGAAATGGAAACTCAGAGCAGTATTCTTTTTTTTTTTTTAATTAATAAATTTATTTTAATTTGAGGATACTTAGTTGACAATATTGTAGGGGTTTTTGCCACACAATGACATGAATCAGTCACAAGTTCATGTGTGTTCCCCCATTCTGAACCCCCTCCCACAACCCTCCCCTCCTCATCCTTCCAGGTTGTCCCAGAACACCAGCTTTGTGTGCCCTGCTTCATGCATCAAACTTGCACTGATCATCTATTTTACATATGATAATATTCATGTTTCAACGCTTTTCTCTCAAATCATCCCACCCTTGCCTTCTCACACATAGTTCAAAAGTCTGTTCTTTACATCTATGTCTCTTTTGCTGCCTTGCATATAAGATCATCATTACTGTCTTTCTAAGTTTCACATAAATACTTTAATGTACTGTATTGGTATTTTCCTTTCTGACTTATTTGACTCTGTATAATAGGCTCCTGTTTCATCTACCTCATTAGAACTGACTCAAATGCATTCCTTTTTATGGCTGAGTAATATTCTATTGTGTATACATACCACAACTTCCTTATCCATTTGACTGCTGTTGGACATCTAGGTTGCTTCCATGTCCCAGCTATTGTAAACAGTGCTGCAATGAACACTGGGGTACATGTGTCTCTTTCAGTTTTGGTTTCCTTGGTATTTATGCCCAGCAGTAGTATTTCTGGGTCGTATGGCAGTTCTATTTCTAGTTTTTTAAGGAATCTCCATGCTGTTCTCCATAGTTGTTGTACCAGTTTGCATTCCCACAAGGGTAAGTGGGTTCTTTTTTCTCCACATGCTCTTTAGCATTTATTGTTTGCAGACATTTTCATAGCCACCATTGTGATCTGCATGAGATGTTACCTCACTGTGATTTTGATTGCATTTCTCTAATAATGAGTAATGTTGAGCATCATTTCATGTGTTTGTTAGCCATCTGTATGTCTTCTTTGGAGAAATATCTGTTTAGTTCTTTGGCTCAGTTTTTGATTGGGTTGTTTGTTTTTCTGGTATTGAGCTGTATGAACTGTTTGTATGTTTTGGAGATGCTTTGTCAGTCATTTCGTTTGATATTGTTTTCTGCCATTGTGAAGGCTGCCTTTTCACCTTGTTTATAATTTTCTTCATTGTGCAAAAGCTTTTAAGTTTAATTAGGCCCCATTTGTTTATTTTTGTTTCTATTTCTATTACTCTGGGAGGTGGGTCATAGAGGATGTTGCTGCCATTTATGTCATAGTATTCTTCCTCTGTTTTCCTCTAAGAGTTTCATAGTTTCTGGTTTCATAGTTTCATAGTTTCATAGTTTCTGGTCTTATATTCAGATCCTTAATCCGTTTGAGTTTATTTTTGTGTATGGTGTTAGTAAGTGTTCTAGTTTCACTCTTTTACATGTGGTTAGCCAGTTTTCCCAGCACTACTTACTAAAGAGATTGTCTTTCCTCCACTGTATATTTTTGCCTCCTTTGTCAAAGATAAGATGTCCATAGGTGTGTGGACTTATCTCTGGACTTTCTGTTTTGTTCCATTGATCTATATTTCTGTCTTTGTGCCAGTCTTGATGACTGTAGCTTTGTAGTATAGTCTGAAGTCAGGAAGGTTGATTCCTCCAATTCTATTCTTATTCTCAAGGTTGCTTTGGCTATTTGGGGATTTATTTGTTTCCATGCAAATTGTGAAATTACTTGTTCTAGTTCTGTGAAAAGATAGCCTGATAGGGATTACATTGAAGCTATAGATTGCTTTGTTTAGTATATTAATATTTACTATATTGATTTTTCCAGTCCATGAACATGTTATATTTTCCATCTATTTGTGTGATCTTTGATTTCTTTCATCAGTGTTTTATAGTTTTCTATATATATGTCATTTGTTTATTTAGGTAAATTTATTCCTAAGTATTTTATTCTTTTCATTGCAATGGTGAATGGGATTGTTTCCTTAATTTCTCTGTTTTTTTCATTGTTAGCCCACACCAGTATTCTTGCCTAGAGAATTTCATGGTCTGAGGAACCTGGTGGGCTCCAGTCCAGGGGCTCACAAAGAGTCAGACAGGATTGGGTGACTAACACTTTCACTTCACATTTTAAACAACAATCTAAATTAATGAATTTACTGTGTTACAGAAAACTGTCATGTTATATGAAGAAGAGCAAATTCTGGACTACCAGTCTGTGTTGCTTGCTCAAGACATTTGTTGTTATTTTTTACTCATTAAGTCATGTTCCAACTTTGCAACCTCATGGGAATTCAGCACATCAGGCTTCACTATCTCCTGGAGTTTGTTCAAACTCCTGTCAGTTGAGTTGGTGATGCCATCCAACCATCTCATACTCTGTCACTCACTTTTCCTCCTGCAAGTGTCAAGGTCTTTTCCAATGACTCAGCATTTTGCATCCAGTGGCCAAAGTATTTGAGCTTCAGCATCAGCATCAGTCCTTCCAAAATTTATTCAGATTGATTTCTTTAGGATTGAATGGTTTGACCTCCTTTCTATCCAAGGGACTCTCAAGAGTCTTCTCTAGCACTACAATTCAAAAGCATCAATTCTTCACCACTCAGCCTTCTTTATGGTCCAAATATCACAGTCATACATGACTACTGGAAAAACCATAGCTTTGATTATATGGACCTTGGTTGGCAAAGTGTTGTCTCTGCTTTTTCATATGCTGTCTAGGTTTGTCATAGCTTACCTTCCAAGGAGCAAGTTTCTTTTAATTTCATGGCTGCTGTCAACATCCACAGTGATTTTGGAACTCAAGAAAATAAAATCTGCCACTGTTTCCATTTATTCCCTAGGCATATGCCTTGAAGTGATGGAAGCAGATGTCATGATCTTATTTTTTTGATTGTAGAGTTTTAAGCCAGCTTTTTCACTCTCCTCTTTCACCTTCATCAAGAGGCTCTTTCATTCCTCTTCACTTTCTGCTGTTAGAGTGGTATCATCTGCATATCAGAGATTGTTGATTTCAGCTTGTGATACATCTAGCCCATCATTTCACTTGGTGTAATCTGCATATGTTAATTAAGCACGATCTCAGGAGACATGTAAGTTGGTCAGGTATTCTCATCTTTGTAAGAATTTTCTACAGTTTGTTGTGATCCACACAGTCAAAGGCTTTAGTGTAGTCAATGAAGCAGATGGGTTTTTTTGGAATTATATTGCTTTTTCTATTGTAACAGATGCTGACAATTTGATTTCTGGTTCCTCTGTCTTTTCTAAAGGTAACTTGTACATCTTGAAGTTTTCAATTCACATAATGTTGAAGCCTTGCTTGAAGGATTTTGAGCATTACCTTGCTAGCATGTGAAATGAATGCAAATGTATGGTATTTGGACATTCTCTGATATTGACCTTCTTTTGGGTTGAAATGAAACTGATCCTTTCTTGATGCTTTGTGTCAAATATTTCTCTCGGGAAATCTGTATGCAGGTCAAGAAGCAACAGATAGAACTGGACATGGAACACCACATTGATTCCAAATCGGTGAAGGAGTACATCAAGGCTGTATGTGGACACCCTGCTTATTTACCTTATATGCAGAGTACATCATGCAAAATGCCAGGCTGGATGAAGCACAAGCTGGAATCAAGATTGCCAGGAGAAATATCAATAACCTCAGATATGAAGATGACACCACCCTTATGGCAGAAAGTGAAGAACTAAAGAGCCTCTTGATGAAAGTTAAAGAGGAAAGCAAAAAGCTGGCTTAAAATTCAACATTCAGAAAACTGAGGTCATGGCATCTAGTCCCATTATTTCATGTCAAATAGATGGGAAAGCAATGGAAACAGTGAGAGACTTTATTTTCTTGGGCTCCAAAATCACTGCAGATGGTGACTGCAGCCATGAAATTAAAAGATGTTTGGTTCTTGGAAGAAAAGCTATGGCCAACCTAGACAGTACATTAAGAAGCAGAGACTGCCATCAAAGATGTGTCTAGTCAATGCTATGATTTTTCCAGTAGTCATGTATGGATGTGTGAGTCAGACTATAAAGAAAGCTGAGCATGAGGAATTGATGCTTTTGAACTGTGGTGTTGGAGAAGATGCTTGAGAGTCCCTTGGACTGCCAGATCAAACCAGTGCATCCTAAAGGAGATCAGTCCTGAGTGTTCATTGGAAGGAGTGATGTTGAAGCTGAAACTCCAATACTTTGGCCACCTGATGCAAAGAGCTGACTCATTTGAAAAGACCCTGATTCTGGGAAAGATTGAAGTCAGGAGGAGAAGGGGATGGCAGAGGATGGCATCACTGACTAGACGGATGTGATTTTGAGCAAGCTCTGGGAGTTGGTGAAGGACAGGGAAGCCTGGCCTGCTGAGGTCCATGGGATCGCAAAGAGTTGGACATGACTGAGTGACTGAACTGAACATACATCTGGTTTCACTTATTTAAACATAATTTTAATAACTGTTTTGTTTAATCATTCTTAGAAACTTCTTAAATATATGAGTAAATGAATAAGGACAAGATAGAAAAAAAAAAACAGTCTTGAAATGTGTGTAACTCTCTGGAGGCATCAAATTTGAGGGGCGTGAGCCAGATCAAGCACATAATATGTCGGTGCTCACTTCTTAGTGATTTTGGATAACTCCCTCATTTTGAAAAATGCAGATTTAGGCTAGTAAGCCCAGTGTAGCATTCAAAAATGTATAAGTAATGTATCTTTTATAATTACTATAGTACATAACTCTATAATTGTACTAAAAACTTAATTACTCTACATAACTTAGTAATCATACTAAAAATTCAGTTACCCTAGAGATAAGTTATATGAGTTCAAAACTTGTTGAAGACTTGAACAGCAGCCTGAGATGACACTTAGAAATTAAAACCTTAGAATGGGGAAAGAAGTGCCAGTAATTTGAAATATGAATTCAATATATCAAATACAGAATTTTGTTTATATTACAATTAAAAGTAGTAAAAATCTTTTCTCTTCCTATTTCACTTTTTTTGAACTTCTTTAAGTAACAGAAACATAACTCATACTATTTCAGTACAATGAGGTAAATAATGTACATTGTCGTTCACTATTATTGTTAATGAGAAGAATGTCTTTACAGAATAATTAAGCCAAGGAAACAGCAGTGATACAGTTGAGAATCGGACATCTTTCTCTGTTTCTCATTTCTGCCCTTTTCTCTACATTAACTTCATATATTCACACTGTTGTGAAAGGGCGTCAAATGGTGGAAAATATGGCTTTCCAAAATCTACCTTAAAGTCACTTGACTTCTCTGGACAGATGTCCAAAAATGAATAGGGAAAGGACTCATTGGACCACTTTTTGTCTGAGGAATACTCTAGATATCATTGAATAAAAACTAAGAACTAAAAGTTATGGAAATCCCAATTGAACTAAATAAATGGAGTATAGGATGATGACAGTCCCCAATTAAATAATAGTATTGTCCCTGGAGAACTGAGTAAATTCTAGGCAGAAAAAATAAAGGTGTGCACTGCAGAGATTCATTGTAACAAAGTTTTTAAAGTTTGTCTGTATGTGCTTAGTCACTCAATAATGTTCCACTCTTTGCGACCTCATGGACTGCCAGGCTCCTCTGTCCATGAGGATTCTCCAGGCAGGAATCCTGGAGTAGGTTGCCATGCCCTCCTCCAGGGGATCTTCCAAACCCAAGGATGTAACCCAGGTCTCCCACATTGCAGGTCAATTCTTTACCATCTGAGCCACCAGGGAAGTCCAGTCTATTAAAAGTTATTATAAATTAATGGATAATATGTAGCAATTTTGAATAAAAATAAAATGTACTACTAGGCTGATTACCAGCTGGGGAAAACAAAAAGCAACCAAAAAAAAAATGTGATTATTAGCCCAGCTGAAGCTTTCCATGTAAGTTAATTAGTATTTATTAATGTTAAAGCAGGAAGGATAAGCATATTAGTCTCCTAACAGCAAAGAACATTTGATAAACAGCAGGCTATTTCTAAATTAGATTGGTGAATGTTTCATTTGTACTTACATATAACAAATGGAGTAAGAGGTAACTATTATAATTTTTGTTTACTTTTGTGTTGGAAACAAAAAATCATCATAGGGAAAAAAATTTCCTTCTTAAAAATACAAAGTGTTATCTCACACATATGATATGGCTTTTCATTTTTCTGAATCTTGCTCCAAATTAAAGTTATTTTAAGTCTCTTTCTCTACTTACTAACTATAATTGTCTTGAAGCAATTGTTTACATGATTTGGATGTTGTGAGCCTCAGTTTCCCAATATGAAAAACAGATCTAATAATCCTATATCATAGGGCTTCCCCAGTAGATAGCTCAGCAGTAAAGAATCTTGGCTGCCAGTGCAGGAGACATAACAGAAGCAGATTCGATCCCTGGGTTGGGAAGATCCCTCAGAGGAGGGCATGCCACCCCACTCCACTGTTCTTCCCTGAAAAATCCCATGGACTGAGGAGCCTGATGGACTGTCGTCCATGGAGTTGCAAACACTTGGACATGACTGAAGCAACTGAGCATGCAATCCTATATCATAAAAAAAATTTTTTGAAACAGATGATGTAAAGGAAACATTTTGAACTGGGATAATTAAAAAGGTTTTTCCATACATAAATATTCTGACCTCTTTTTTTTCCAAACATTTTTCCTGGACCTACATATAGAGAAAATGAAAACATTCTCAATCATAAATAAGATGTATAAAACTAACAAGTGGGATAAGAGTTAGTTTATTTAGAAAAATATTGAGTTGAAATGCATATGATAAGAGTGATGCAAACTTACATCTTGATAAATATATATGACTTAACCACCCACATCACCTACTCTTATTGAGGTGGAGTATAGGAAGAATGCTTGGTGGTAAGTAAAGCTGTTTTACCAACATTAGCAAAAATTGTCTCATCTTGGAGGAAAAAAAATATATATATACTATGTTTATAACTACATCAGTTTTACTTAAATTTTTCTATCATTATTTTAACTTGAAAAATGAAAGTGGTTATCAAAACTATAAAAATAAAAGCCAAATAAGCCAAAGTGTCCAGTCATAAAAGAAACCATATTTGCTGTTCTTGTGTGTTTTTCTTTTCAGTGTCTTGTTCTCAGTGAAATTCCCTCAAATGTTCCTTAGAGGCAGGCTTGCTTGCAGCAGGTTTCATGATGCGAGAGGACTGTAACTCAATTTTCTGATTTAATAGTGCAGGGTTATTCAAGCATGAAATTACCTCCTTCATGTAGAGCAATCCCCTTTGCCTGACAAGTCAAGGCTCAAAAACTTGATGTCTACTGTGATTACAGCTGTTGACCCAACCAATTGTTGCTGAAATCAGAGTTAAGCTTTTCTGTATACTGTACTGAAGAAAATATGCCTCTTCAGGCAGTTAAAAGGTCAAAATAGATATGGGGCTATTACTAGAATCTAAGCACTGTGTGATTAAAATGTTGGGTTTAAAAGAACCAGATTTGATTATACCATGGATGGAAACTGTTGTATTTTTTTAAATTGACTAGAAAATGCTTTCATGAGATATACACTTTCCTTTAATAAAAATTCTAACAGGTTTAAAAATTATGAAGGAGGCAAAGTCTAGCTCAGCTTTATCTCTGACCATCTGCTATTCAGTAAACAATCAATTTGTATTTCCTCATTAACTTAATCGAACACCCTAAGTGCTATTTTTCTTTTTTCTTCCCCTACTGAGGCCTCTGAAGTCTAAACATGGTAATAGTGTACGGAGCTGTTCAGTAGTAATCTAATTTTAACCACAAATGTGAGATGTACATGTACTTTTATTTTTCTAAGCAGTTACTTTTTAAAAGTGAAAAAAAAACAAGTAAAATTAATTTCAATAGTATATATTTTAATTTATCCAGTGTATCAAGTATATGAACATTTCAGCACAATCACTAGCAACATTTAATGAGAGATTTTAGATTCTTTTTATGTACTAAGTCTGGTTATAGTTTATGCCTATTGCACATCTTGATGTGGAGTAGCCATATTTCAAATACTCAATAGCTTCATAATTCTGTTACTGGGTAGTGTAGGTCCATCATCCTTAAAATTCTGAAGCAATCTGGACTGAAGGGTAATTGGAACACTTCAGTAAGTGGTAGAACTGGAGATGAGGAGTGCTTGAGAGGATTGACAGTGATAATTAGAGTTGGAGCTTTTTCAATATGATAAAGCTATAAAGGATGTTTCACTGAGTTAGACAAGGCTGTGGTTCATCTGATCGATTGGCTAGTTTTCTGTGATTGTGGTTTCAGTCTGTCTTCCCTCTGATGCTCTCTCTTAATGCCTGCCATCTTACTTGGGTTTCTCTTACCTTGGACGTGGGGTGTCTTTTCACTGCTCCATCGAAGGAGAGCCTCTACTCCTTACCTTCGACATGGGGTACCTCCTCATGGCTGTGGCCATGCAGCTTCTGCTCCTGTGCCACTAATGAAACTAAGCCATGCAGGGTGGGGCCACCCAAGACTGCTGGGTCATTGTGGAGAGGTCTGACAAATATGGTCCACTGGAGAAGGGAATGGCAAAACACTACAGTATTCTTACCTTGAGAACCCCATGAACAGTATGAAAAGGCAAAAAGATAGGACACTGAAAGAGGAACTCCCCAGGTCAGTAGGTGCCCAATATGCTACTGGAGATCAGTGGAGAAATAACTCCAGAAAGAATGAAGGGATAGAGCCAGAGCAAAAGCAACACCCTGTTTTGGATATGACTGATGATAGAAACAAGGTATGATGCTGTAAGGAGCAATATTGCATAGGAACCTGGAACATTAGGTCCATGGACCAAGGCAAATTCGAAGTGGTCAAACAGGAGATAGCAAGAGTGAACATCAGCATTCTAGGAATCAGCAAACTAAGATGGATGGGAGGGGGTGAATTTAACTAAGATGACCATTATATCTACTATTGTGGGCAGGAATCACTTAGAAGAGATGGAGTAGCCATCATGGTCAACAAAAGAGTCTGAAATACAGTACTTGGATGCAATCTCAAAAATGACAGAATAATTTCTGTTCATTTTCAAGGCAAACTATTCAATATCACGGTAATTCAAGTCTGTGCCCCAACAAATAATGCTGAAGAAGCTGAAGTCTAACAGTTCTATGAAGACCTACAAGAACTTTTAGAAGTAACACACCAAAGAGATATCATTTTCATTATAGGGGACTGCAATGCAAAAGGAGGAAGTCGAGAAACACGTGGAGTAACAGGCAAATTTGGCCTTGGAGTACAGAATGAAGCAGGGCAAAGGCTAATAGAGTTTTGCCAAGAGCATGCACTGGTCATAGCAAATACACCCTTCCAACAACACAAGAAAAACCTCTACACATGGACATCACCAGATGGCCAACACTGAAAACAGATTGATTATATTCTTTGCAGCCAGTGATGGAGAAGCTCTATACAGTTAAAAAAAAAAACAAGACCAGGAGATGACTGTGGCTCAGATCATGAACTCCTTATTGCCAAATTCAGACCGAAATTGAAGAAAGTAGGGAAAACCACTAGACCATTCAAGTATGACCTAAATCAAATCCCTTACAATTATACACTGGAAATGAGAAACAGATTTAAGGGACTAGATCTGATAGAGTGCCTGAAAGTAAAATGGCTGTCTAAGGTAGTATATTTAAAAGCAGAGACATTACTTTGCCAACTAAGGTCCGTCTAGTCAAGGCTATGGTTTTTCCAGTGGTCATGTATGGATGTGAGAGTTGGACTGTGAAGAAGGCTGAGCACCAAAGATTTGATGCTTTTGAAGTGTGGTGTTGGAGAAGACTCTTGAGAGTCCCTTGGACTGCAAGGAGATCCAACCAGTCCATTCTGAAGGAGATCAACCCTGGGATTTCTTTGGAAGGAATGATGCTAAAGGTGAAACTCCAGTACTTTGGCCACCACATGTGAAGAGCTGACTCATTGGAAAAGACTCTGATGCTGGGAGGGAATGGGGGCAGGAGGAGAAGGGGACGACAGAGGATGAGATGGCTGGATGGCATCACGGACTCGATGGACATGAGTCTGAGTGAACTCCGAGAGATGGTGATGAACAGGGAGGCCTGGCGTGCTGCAATTCATGGGGTCGCAAAGAGTTAGACACGACTGAGCGACTGAACTAAAGGAGGCCTTACAAATAGCTGTGAAATGAAGAGAAATGAAAAGCAATGGAGAAAAGGAAAGATATACCTATTTGAATGCAGAGTTCCAAAGAATAGCAAGGAGAGATAAGAAAGCCTTCCCTAGTGATCAGTGCAAAGAAATAGAGGAAAACAAAGAATGAGAAAGACTAGAGATCTCTTCAAGAAAATTAGAGAGATACCAAAGGAACGTTTCATGCAAAGATTGGCTCAATAAAGGACATAAATGGTATGGATCTAACAGAAGCAAAAGATATTAAGAAGAGGTGGCAAGAATACACAGAAGAACCATACAAAAAGATCTTCACTACCCAGAAAATCACAATGGTGTGATCACTCACCTAGAGCCAGACATCCTGGAATGTGAAGTCAAGTGGGCCTTAGAAAGCATCACTATGAACAAACCTAGTGGATGTGATGGAATTCCAGTTGAGCTATTTCAAATCCTTAAAGGTGATGCTGTGAAAGTACTCCACTCAATATGTCAGCAAATTTGGAAAACTCAGCAGTGACCACACGACTGGTAAAGGTCAGTTTTCATTACAATCCCAAAGAAAGGCAATGCCAAAGAATGATAAAACTACCCCACAGTTGCACTCATCTCACACACTAGTGAAGTAACGCTAAAAATTCTCCAAGCCAGACTTCAGGAATATGTGAACCGTGAATTTCCAGATGTTGAAGCTGGTTTTAGAAACGGTAGAGGAACCAGAGATCAAATTGCCAACACCCACTGGATTATCAAAAAAGTGAGAGTTCAAGAAAAACATATCTTTCTGCTTTATTGACTATGCCAAAACCTTTGACTGTGTGGTTCACCATAAACTGTGGAAAATTCTGAAAGTTATGGGAATACCAGACCACCTGACCTTCCTCTTAAGAAATCTATATGCAGGTCAGGAAGCAACAGTTAGAACTGTACGTGAAACAACAGACTGGTTCTAGATAGGAAAAGGAGTACATCAAGGCTCCTATATTGTCACCCTGCTTATTTAACTTATATGCAGGATACATTGGGAGAAACACTGGCCTGGAAGAAGCACAAGCTGGAATCAAGATTGCCGGGAGAAATATCAATAACCTCAGATATCAGATGACACCACCCTTATGGCAGAAAGTGAAGAGGAACTAAAAAGCTTCTTTATGAAAGTGAAAGAGGAGAGTGAAAAGGTTGGCTTAAAGCTCCTGTTTCAGAAAACTAAGATCATGACATCTGGTCCCATAACTTTGTGGGAAATAGATGGGGAAACAGTGGAAACAGTGTCAGGCTTTTTTTGTGGGGGCTCCAAAATCACTACAGATGGTGATTGCAGCCATGAAATTAAAAAGATGCTTGTTACTTGGAAGGAAATTTATGACCAACCTAGACAGCATATTAAAAATCAGAGACATTACTTTGTCACCAAAGGTCCATCTAGTCAAGGCTATGGTTTTTCCAGTGGTCATATATAGATGTGAGTGTTGGATTATAAAGAAAGCTGAGTGCTGAAGAACTGATTCTCTGAACCTGGTGTTGGAAAAGACTTGAGAATCCCTTAGACTGCAAGGTGTTCCAACCAGTCCATCCTAAAGGAGATCAGTCTTGGGTGTTCTTTGGAAGTAGTTATGTTGAAGCTGAAACGCCAATACTTTGGCCACCTGATGGGAAGAGCTGACTCTTTTGAAAAGACCCTGATGCTGGGAAATATTGAGGGCAGGAGAAGAAGGGGACGACAGAGGATGAGATGGTTGGATGACATCACCAATTCAATGGACATGGATTTGGGTGGACTCTAGGAGTTGGTTATGGACAGGGATGCCTGGCCTGCTGCAGTTCATGGGGTCACAAAGATTCGGACATGACTGAGTAAACTGAACCGAACTGGTAAAGGAAATTTCCTTGCACATATGATGGAAACAATAGCAAGCATTCACAGGCACACACACACATACATACACATATACCCAGAGCACTTATTTCCGTGACTCACTGACTTTTTTGTCTTTAGCAAGGTATGGATTAAGAAGCTTTATTTAGAGTTTAAAGGTTAGAAAACTATTGTTTCAGAATAAAAGACAGATCTGGAAAGGCTACAGTGGGAAGCAAGAAAAGTGTCTTTGTTGGATGATGTTTAGCAAGATGTATCAGAGATTGAAGGAAGAGAGAATTTCCTTGTGAAGTAAGAATGTAATCCCCCTGGGTTATTCATTCCATTGCCTCTGGTAAAAATTTAAATCACTTTTCAATTTCATGAGATGTTGAATTAATAGTTTTAGAATGTGACTTGATACCCAGGTAGACTATGAAGCTGGCTAGGTTTATTTGAGTTACATTTATACTCACAGAGCTTAAGTGACCAATGGTATGTATCCATGCTAAGTCGCTTCAGTCGCATCCAACTCTGTGTGACTCTATATGGACTGTACCCCACCAGGCTGTTCTGTCCATGGGATTCTCCAAGCAAAAGTAGTGGTATGGGTTGCCATGCTCTCCTCCAGGGTATTTTCCCAACTAGTGGATCAAACCCATGTCTCCTGCGACTCCTGAGCCACTCAGCAGGGGTTAAGTGACCAATGGAATATATTTATTTTTTTTTAAATGTTTAGTCTGCCTATCACCAGTTAAGTAGTGTATAAACTTTATAGAATAGTATAATTGTTAAACCATGTCTGACTCTTAAAACCTCATGGACTGCCCATCAGGCTTCTCTGTCCATAAGATTTTCCAGGAAAGAATATTGGAGTGGGTTGCCATTCCTTCCCTAGGCGATCTTCCTGACCCAGGATTGAAACCATGTCTTGAACCCGTGTCTCCTGCATTGCAAGCAGATTCTTTAACTCTGAATCACCAGGGAAGCCCTAAACTGTTCATACTTGACAGCAATATGAATTAAAATTATGTGTTTTGTCTTTTGTCATTGTGAATGAATTTGACACCACACTTTACATTTCTCTCTATAAAATTTGCTTTTTCATTATCCTTCTTAGCCAGAAATTAGGCTGTTTTTCATAGGGTTTTCTAATAAACACCTTTCATTTGTTTATGTCAAATATATGAAATTTTCAGAAATACTTTTTAAACTTTTTAAAGACAGTCATTGGAAGCCTAGACATTTTAAGGTAAATTCCATTAAGTTCTAAGTTTGTTGTTTTGTGATTTCCTTTAGACGTATGTATAGCTTGAATAAAATGTTAAAATATTTCTGTTGTCAAAGGTTAATTTCAGTATTTTAGAAACAATGTATTAAAAGTCGCTTTAATAATTCTGATTAATAACTCACATTCACAGCAGTTGAAATGCAAAAGTTAAAATTTGTCAAGTTCTTTAAACTGGCTCTAAGTTCCATTTCTTGAATAGAAGAGCTATTGACAAACATTAATTAAAACAGTAAACATGACACATGGACTAAAACATTTTGACAAAATATTTTTGTGTGCATGTATGTGTTTCTGAACAACAAAAAAATAAGCATGCAAATGTTTTGCTTCAGCTCACAATAGTAAATCATCTCTCTATTTCTGAACAATGTTGACAGATAATTTTATTTGAAAATACCTGTAAAGAATCTATAATCCTTACTCACAGAATTAAGTGAACATAGGTATGTGTATATATCTATATGATTCACCCCATCTTCTCTCCAGCAACTTCGATAGTACTGATATCTCTAACTGGTTGTTTTTCCTTTATTAGTAAATAGAACTCATGAACTCAGGCTGGGAGGCATCCAAGTTTGTATTGTGCGATTGTCATCTGCAAAGTTAGGGTAGCCATTCTCCTGGGGGAGTTGCTGGCCTTCCTCAGAGCTGACCAGTGTGCTCTGGACAGTCCCTGAAGAAGCATGGCCATGACTAAATGTCACCTGAATCTTACAAGAGTTCTTCCTTCTACACCTTTCCTCAGGGAGCGTGATTCCTCCAGATATCTGTTTCTTAATCAGTCACAATCCTGGTCTTGACAGGGTCTGACAGAAACCTGTTGCTCTGTGCCAAGAAGCCGCCACTCCAGTGCTGCACAGAATTCCCCTTAGACAGAAAGATAATAACTAACGATAATTTTCCTCACCTAATTTACCTCCACTAATTCCTTGAGGGTGAATGCCAGAAGTCTGCTTTGCTTTCTAATATTTCCAGGAAATAAGTGGCCTCTGGAGTCAGACTTTCTGATTTTCAGTCTCAGCTCACTTCTTATTAACCATGCTGCTAGTAACCTTTCTTTGCCTCAGTCTCCTTATTATGAAATGGAATAATAATAGCAACTGGCCTTTTAGGATAATTAGGAGGATAAGATGGGTTGAGGGTGTGTTAATTCATATAAGCCACACTGAAGAGTGCCTGGCACTTGATAAACGGCCAGTAGGTCATTACTATCATTGTAGGATAGTGATATGTTCTCAGAGCAGTGATTTCCAGATTGCACATCAGAACTACTCAATTAAGAAAAAAAAATCACAGTATTTTAGCCTCAACCTAGACTTATTGAATTAGCATCTTGAGAAGTAACCCCCCTCTGTTTTCTTTTAAAAACCCAGAAGTGTTTCTGACATGGAACTATGTAACTGACTACGTTATGGAAACATTATCATCCTAATGAGTATTCAGGTTTGAGTAGTTATAAGCCAGTCATGTACTGAAAGTGACCATGCTGTGTTCTGTTGGTTGTGGAGAGCTCATGTGAAAGGGTAAGATGAATGTTATCTATTCCATACATGTGCCATGAAAACAGTAGGGTTGGAAAGAGGAACAGAAGGGGTCAGTCAGTGTTGAACCATAAAAGAAAATGTATACAGAGAAATCCAGATTTCTGTTAAGCTCCTTGGAATAAATCATTATTTCCTGGGGGATTGGTGGAAAACTGGTTGGGTCTATTTGAACCAGATGGTGCATCTGAGTCTGTCTTTGTTTTCTCCAAGATTTCCCATAGTCCCTTCCAGAGCACAATTGCATTCTATTCAGGATAAACTTCTCAAGTTATCCCCATTATTACTATTACATAAGATTCACTAAAGGCAGTCAAGCACTATTTTTGTTGTTGCTATTTAGTCGCTCAGTCATGTCTGACTCTTTGCAACCCCATGGACTGCAGCATGCCAGGCTTCCTTGTCTTTCACAATCTCCTGGAGCTTCCTCAAACTCATGTCCATGGAGTCAGTGATGCCATCCAATCATCTTGTCCTCTGTTGTCCCCTTCTCCTCCTACATTCAGTCTTTCCCAGCATCACGATCTCTTCTAACGAGTCAGCTCTTCACATCAGGTGGCCAGAGTGTTGGAGTTTCAGCTTCAGTATCAGTCCTTCTGATGAATATTCAAGATTGATTTCCTTGAGTATTGACTGGTTTGATCTCCTTGCAGTCCAAGGGACTCTCAAGTCTTCTCCAACACCACAGTTCAAAAGCATGAATTTTCTGGCGCTCAGCCTTCTTTATGGCCCAACTCTCACATCTATACATGACCACTGGAAAAACCATAGCTTTGACAATATGGACCTTTGTTAGCTAAGTAATGTCTCTGGTTTTTAATATGCTGTCTATGTCTTTCATACCTTTTCTTTCAAGGAGCAAGCATCTTTTAATTTCATGGCTGCAGTCGACATCTGCAGTGATTTTGGAGCCCAAGAAAATAAAGTCTGTCCATGTTTCCACTGTTTCCCCAGCTACTTCCCATGAAGTGATGGGACCAGATGCCATGATCTTCGTGTTTTGAATGTTGATTTTTAAGCCAGCTTCTTCAGTCTCCTCTTTCATTCTCATCAAGAGGCTCTTTAGTTTCTCTTTGCTTTGTGCCATAAGGGTGATGTCATCTGCATATGGGAGGTTATTGATATATCTCCCAAACACTATTTATTGGGAGTCAAACATTGTCCTGTGGGCTTTGTATGATTTTATCACAGCAGTGCAATGAACTGGGAACTGCTGATACCACCATTTTACCTATAAGGGACCTGTGACCAAAGAGATAAGTAGCTTACCTAAAGCTACACAATTTATAAGTGATACAGCCAGGATATTAAACATTTTAACTTTAAAGAGTCAACCCCAGGGACGCATTTAGAACCAGTGCTCTTTGCTAGTGCTCCCTCAGCTTTACCTCTTCAGCAAGATTCTTTGAAATAAATACATCCTTTTATATAAACAACTGTTTCAAGAAACAAAAATATTCTTACCTGGGAATTTCTTTCTCTCTTCTGACTTACGTCTTCAGCTCCTAGATTTAGACACTACCAAGCCTTTGACTGTGTGGATCACAATAAACTGTGGAAAATTCTGAAAGAGATGGGCATACCAGACCACCTCACCTTCCTCTTGAGAAACCTGTATGCAGGTCAGGAAGCAACAGTTAGAACTGGACATGGAACAACAGACTGGTTCCAAATAGGAAAAGGAGTATGTCAAGGCTGTATATTGTCACTCTGCTTTTTTAACTTTATGCAGATACATCATGAGAAATGCTGGGCTGTAAGAAGCACAAGCTGGAATCAAGATTGCTGGGAGAAATCTCAATAACCTCAGATATGCAGATGACACCACCCTTATGGCAGAAAGTGAAGAGGAACTATAAAGCCTCTTGAAAGTGAAAGAGGAGAGTGAAAAAGTTGGCTTAAAGCTCAACGTTCAGAAAACAAAGATCATGGCATCCAGTCCCATCACTTCATGGCAGATAGATGGGGAAACAGTGACTGACTTTTTCTGGGCTCCAAAATCACTGCAGATGGTGGATGCAGATGTGAAATTAAAAGACACTTACTCCATGGAAGGAAAGTTATGACCAACCTAGATAGCATGTTGAAAAGCAGAGACATTACTTTGCCAACCAAGGTCCATCTAGTCAAGGCTATGGTTTTTCCAGTAGTCATGTATGGATGTGAGAGTTGGACTATAAAGAAAGCTAAGCACCAAAGAACTGATGCTTTTGAACTGTGGTGTTGGAGAAGACTCTTGAGAGTCCCTTGGACTGCAAGGAGATCCAACCAATCCATCCTAAAGGAGATCAGTCCTGGGTGTTCATTGGAGGGACTGGTATTGAAGCCGAAACTCCAATACTTTGGCCACCTGATGCAAAGAGCTGACTCTTTTGAAAAGACCCTGATCCTGGAAAGATTGAAGGCACGAGGAGAAGGGAACAACCGAGGATGAGATGGTTGGATAGCATCATCGACTCAATGGACATGGGTTTGGGTGGACTCCGAGAGTTGGTGATGGACAGGGAGGCCTGGCATGCTGCAGTTCATGGGGTCACAAAGAGTCAGACAAGACTGAGTGACTGAACTAAACTGAAGCCTCCTTAAGCTGAGATTGTTGTGCTTAGCATTTCAAGTTCAAATATTACTGAGAACTGTTTTCCATTTTCTTCCAAAAACTTACCATGGGAGAAAGACAGCCATTTTTGCTTCAGGGTTCTTTCCTCCAGACATGATTAAATAATCTATATCAATAAATGTACTGATCCAGGTGAAACAGAGAATTCCTAAGAAACCATAATTCTCATAAGTTTTAAGACTGCTTCTCGCTTCAGTTTGTTCAGATAAAATACTTCACCTTAAATTCAACTTTGATTATATCTTTCTAATATTCTCTGCCCTTAGCACGTCTCAGATTTTCAGCACTTTGGTCTGACAAAGAATGTTTTATATATGTTTCTTTGTTTAGTGCTCAAGGCCTTCCAAAAGATGGGGAATGTAGAACATAGCTGCGCCATAATTAAACATGAACTTCTTCAAATTTTGAAAGAGTCACAGCCATTGGAGTTAAATGAATTATTCTTCTCAACTTTTAGACTAGTGAATAATTATGCAAACCAACCCTGCACAAATGAAGGTGATTTTAACTTCTTCCACTTGTATGGAATGAGATTTACAGGTTTAAGGGATGCTTCTGATCATAGAGCCTTTCTAGTTGGGATTACAAAAAGAATAAAAATGTTATTAACCTCAACAAAATAAACAGTAAAATGAAAGCAATGGGAAGACAGAGTGGGGTAGAGTTCAAGGGTTGAGGAGTTAATATGCTCATCTTAAAAACCTTTGTGGTTGACAGAGCAAGAAATAGAAATTTAGATATGGTATTTATAAATACACAAGTACCACTAAGAGTAATTAAAACTGTATTGTTAAGAGGAGCATGATATAAATGAACCAAATATTAACCTATTATAACTGAATGTCAATAGTTAATGTTAAATAATCCAATAAAAATGAGCATATATATCCATTTAAAAAATAATCGTTTATTGTTTACAATTATGGAACGATAATAATAGAAAGGGCCTCCAAGTATTCACATCTGAGGAGCTTGACACAGAGTGGGAAGTATAATCAGGAAATTGCAACTTTTAATTATAAGTTCCTCTATAATTTCTTTAGCCATTTTCATATATTGATTTTATTAATAAAATAATTTTAAGTTTAGAACAGTGATTTTGTTCTGCCACTTATGACTCTCTTAAATATGTGTTATATCTAAATTTTAATATTTTTGTTAATGGAATAATGTACCTATTATAGGATTATTGTAATGTATGGAATATTAGGGAAAAGGGGAAGTGTTTTCACTCTAAGAAGTAGGATAAAATACATTACAAAAATGTTTTTGGTTTAGTATATTTGAAATAGATTCAACCTAGCATTTAGTTTTTTAAATTGTTCTATGCTTCCTTTATAATCAAACATAGGCACAGAATGTGTATGTTAAACTTCAGGAAGCTTCAGATTTAGTCATTTTTCTTAACACATTTTCTAATATCACAATGGTTTACTTAATTTGATTTTTAAATTTTATGTAACAAGTCAAAGTAGTTAGTTTTACAGTTGTTTAACAGTAGAAGCTAAACAAGGTATGTCTGAGTGAAATAAGTTTTGCTTATTTATTTATTAGTGTAAAAATAAAATAATCAGCCTTATAATTTTACCGTAAAATTTGATAAGGAACATAAAACCGAGATTGTAATACTGTTTGAATTTGGAGACTGCAATTTTTTTTTAATCTCATTTTGGAATGTGTCTCTTTTGGGTTCCAAACAAGATATTTTGACCCTAGGTAAAAAATCTTTCATCTGAGCTCTGTCTTGAATTTTCTAAGATTTGTCATAATCAAGACTTGGACTGAAAGCATAAAACATTATTCAGATATGCATTATGTCCTTAATCTTGTAATTAAAGAGCAAGAATCCTAGAGAAATGCAGAATTGCTGTATTCCACATAGATTCCTCAGAAATTGTACTCCAACATATGTAAAATTTTACCCACCAGCAAGACAATTTTGGCCAAAGGTGGTAGAAGGATCAACTCGAAAAAAACTTAAAGATTTAGGCATTAACATTTCTATAAGTCATTATCCTTAAATCTTTTCTTTTAGTAATCAGTATGTTATCAGTGAGCATCGAATTAATGTGACCTTGCATACTGAAGTCATTTCTCTAGGTATTATTAAACTTATGCATGAAAAAGATTTTTTTCTTACCTCCTTTACTTCTTTTAATTTTTTTTTTTCCTGCTGTGCTGGGTTATAGTTGCAACATGCAGGATCTTTAGTTGCAACATGCAAATCCTTAGTGATATGTGACATGTAGTTCCCTGACCAGGAATCAAACCCAGGCCATATTGGGTGGTATATGTGTAAATAATGTGTTGTATTAGTTCTTGAGAGCTATTATCAAGTTCAGCTACCTAACTGAAGGAAACATGGTCAGCTTATGAGGAGTTGTCATAGGTATTAATAATTTAAGCTGATTGACTGTTCAGTGATGAAATTATAGTAATTAATAAAGACAATAGAAAGTCTTGCATAAATGTCTATTGATGGCAGTGTGGAGGAATAATTCTCTCTAGTGCACTTTGAAACCCTGGCATGCCATGTAAGCATTGTCTGCTTTGTTAATATTGCTTCCATGACAGAAATTCAATCTAGGAAGGAACTTCTAAGACCAATGCATCTGTTACCTGTTTTGTGAAGCATTGCACTGAAAACTCATACCTATTAGCCATCATGATGAGAAGACATTCCTGATGATAGGGCACATGAGCAACATGGGATTGGTCTCCTCAAATAACTGTCCCAAATGAGCTTAGATAATTTTGCCACTTAAACAGAGAGATAATCAAACCCATAAGTCATAAAATGTTGCTCTTTAGATCACATTTTTAAGCATCCTTCATTACCTGCTCCTTTTATAGATTTCCTTTATCTTTGTTTGTGTTCTGATTACAGTGAGTCAATACTAAATGGCTTTTGCCATAAGCATCTGTACTCGAGAATTCTTTGCTTTTCACTTACAGAATTGGCTTCTAGTTGAGCAGATATATGCAAAAAGATTGATTTGTCTGGCAGTGCTTTCCCTTTACCTGAGTTGTTGTTCATTTGACTCGTATAGATGGATACTGGTGCTGTCCATGATTCGCCCTTGACATCTCAAAGACACTGAAGGATTCATCTAACTTTATTATTGCTGTTTACAGTTTATCTCTTGACAATCACATTTTCACAATAAGCTGCATTGAAGAAAGTAACGTTCTGGCATTTATACTGCTGACTTCTTTCCCTGAGATTTAATTCAATCTTGAATGCTTTTATGAAACACCTACTATACATCCGGTGCAAGAAAAGCTGTTCTGTATCTAGCAGTGAAGACAGATTGATAACTACATGACAGAAAAAAAAATGCAGAAACATATAAAGTTTTAATGGAGTATCTGTAGTGGTGAAAATGAAATCTTGACTTTTTCAGTGGAAGAGGCTTGATTGGTATAGTCAAAAAACCCTGCTGCTGCTGCTGCTGCTACTGCTAAGTCGCTTCAGTCGTGTCCGACCCTGTGCGACCCCAGAGATGGCAGCCCACCAGGCTCTACCATCCCTGGGATTCTCCAGGCAAGAACACTGGAGTGGGTTGTCATTTCCTTCTCCAATGCATGAAAGTGAAAAGTGAAAGAAGTCGCTCAGTTGTGTCTGACTCTTAGCAACCCCATGGACTGCAGCCTACCAGGCTCTTTCGTCCATGGGATTTTCCAGGCAAGAGTACTGGAGTGGGGTGCCATTGCCTAGTAAGGCAATATTTGGGCTTCCCTGGTGGCTCAGAGGTTAAAGCATCTGCCCACAATGCGGGGTAATATTTGAACTAGACTTTGAAGCATGCATGTATTTTAACTGTATATAGTAAGTATTGCATGTTGCCTGATTAAAGATCTTTATTTTCAGGGAATACATCTCTAAATGTCCTTGAAAGTACAATTCTGTTTTTGGATTAACATAATGAGTAGAAGCAGCAATTTTTAAATACAGATACTACAGGTGAAGTCTTCACAGACTAGGATGAGGGCTAACAGGATCATCTCTCTTCAACCATGGTCTAGGAAACCCAGAGTAACTTAAAACCATATGATAAAGTAATAGATTATTAGCCTGAGAGAATTTGAGAGTTTTATTGGCTTTCTGATACCAATAACAAGGTCTAAGCTTCCGTCACTGAAATATTTACTAATCTCATATTTGTATCCATATTTCCCTGCCATGACATTCTAAATAAAGAGTTTATTTCTTTTTAGAGTCTAGACTCTTGATACTCCAAATAGGCTAAAACCATATTCCTTAGTACTTCAGGATATATATTAATAATCCCAGTTGACCACTGTGAGTGATTTCAGCCTCACCAGGCATCAGGTTTACCCACGGAATTTTTTTTTTTTTTTTTTAATTCAGAACCTTGAGCCTAACATTGAATATTTTGCTGTAGTAGGTCTGGGGAAGAAAAATAAAGCAAGGAATTTGAATCACCTAAATTACATATTCAGGTTGGCAGCCTGGAAACCATTGATTTAGATTTTGTATACCAGTGGGTGAAATATGCCTTTCTTACATTTTCTAGTCTGTGCTTTTGTTTTCAGGGGCTGTGATTAGCTCCCAAACAAAAATATCTCAGAACTTAAAAACTTACTGCATCCCAGGTAGGAGTGAGGAGCTACTTCATAATGAAATTCTTCATGAATACTCAGAACCAGTCAGCCATTTTTGCCTTGAGCTGCCCTGCCAGAAGTTGATGGAGGAGTCAATGTGAATGTTTTGTATTCCTCCTTGTTCACTTCCAATTCTGTTTTCCTGTTATCATCTGGATGTTTAACACCTTATTAATATTCTGCCATAGGAAGCTGTTAATTTATCAAGGTTGAACACCTTGCTATCAAACTATCAGGACTGGCATCTCCAGTTGTCACTGAACTATCTTTTCTGTGATATGTCTCATGTCACATTTCTATATTTTTAATATCAGTTTTCTTTTGCTTCAGAACCACCTCCAAGTCATGTGATTTCTTTCAAAGTTGTTTACACTAGAAACCTGAGGCTTACCCTAATTCCTAAATCATAGAGGACCCGCTTCATCTTTCTCCTCCAAGCTTTCCTATGTGAGCAAGTAACAACACCTTCAACCCGGTGCTTTGGAAAAAACTCCGAGAGCTGTTCTGGAGATTTCCCTTTCAGTTCTAGCCCACCCTCATTTTCAGCTCTCTGAAAGCCCTTATATCTCCGACTCTGGAATCCATCCTGAGTCAATCCTCTTGGCTCTGACTCCTCGGCGGTCAGCTTACATCACTGCTATTGCCGTTGCTGCATTACTTCCATTCCTTTATCCACGGAGTAGCAAGGAGGGAGTTCATAAAACATATGTATACTAATGGCACTACTCAGTAACAAGTTCCCAGTAGATTCTAATTGCATTAATTGAAATGAAAAATCATTACCTAGTAGGTAATCAACAATATGACTTCTGCCCACCCCTTTTACCATACGTACCACATTCCCACAAGCTCGCTAAGATCAGGCGCACAGGTCATAATACTGCTCTTTGGACACTGACGTTCCTACCCTCTGGACCACTGGCCTTTTGTCCTCTGAGGTGCTTAACTCCTGACTGACTCCTTGTTAATCAAGGCTAAGTTCACAGAGCAACCACCACAGTCAGATAGCTTCTCTAATCGGCCTAACTAATACATTCTGTCTCACTACTTTATCCCATCTAATTGATTCATGGAACTTATTTTTTTATTGTATACTTAAAATTTTCTCCCAGTGAAATGTAAGATTTTGTCTGTCCCGTTATTACGGTATCTCTCCCCCTGGAAAAGTGTCATATATGTTGTAAATACATAATAAACATTATTTGAATATATGAATAAATACATCTCAATGAATGATAACTTTAATCCTAGACTTTTCTTCCCCATTGTATAATCTCCTGAATTATGAGAGGACTTTGATATATTTTCTTTTTTAAGCATCCAGTTATTAATATTCTACAATTCTCCTCTCCCCAATTTTGTTGTTGTTGTTCAGTTGCTCAGCCATGTCCAACTCTTTGGACCCTGTGAACTGCAGCACACCTGGCTTCCCTCTCCTTCAACATCTCCTGGAGTTTGCTCAAACTAATGCTCACTGAGTCAGTGATGCCATCCAACCATCTTATCCTCTGTTGCCCCCTTGTCCTCCTGCCTTCAATCTTTCCCAGCATCTTGGTCTTTTCCAATGAGTTGGCTTTTCACATTTGGTGGCTGAAGTATTGGGGCTTCAGTATCAGTCCTTCCAATGAATATTCAGGATTAATTTTATTTAGGATTGACTGGTTGGATCTCCTTGCAGTCCAAGGGACGCTCAAGAGTCTTCTCTAGCAACACAGTTCAAAAGCATCAATTCTTGTTTATGGTCAGCCTTCTTTATGGTCCAACTCTCACATCCAAATGACTACTAGAAAAGCCATAGCTTTGACTAGACGGACCTTTGTCAGCAAAGTAATGTCTCTGCTTTTAATATGCTATGTAGGTTGGTCATAGCTTTTCTTCCAAGGAGCAAGCATCTTAATTTCATGGTGGCAGTCACTGTCCACAATGATTTTGGAGCCCAAGAAAAAAATATGTCACTGTTTCCATTGTTTCCCCATCTATTTGCCATGGAGTAGTGGAACTACATGCCATGATCTTCATTTTTTGAATGTTGAGTTTTAAGCAAGCTTTTTCACTCTCCTCTCATCCTCATCATGAGGGCTCTTTAGTTCTTCTTTGCTTTCTGCCATGGTATCATCTGCATATCTGATGTTATTGATGCTTCTCTTGGCAATCTTGATTCTAGCTTGTGCTTGATGTAGCCTGGCATTTCTCATTATGCACTCTGCAGGTAAGTTAAATAAGCAGGGTGACAATATATAGCCTTGATGTACTTCTTTCCCAGTTCTGAACCATTTATTGTTCCATGTCCAGTTCTAACTGTTGCTTCTTGGCATGCATACAGGTTTCTCAGGAAGCAGGTGAGGTGATCTGGTAGTCCCATCTCTTTAAGAGTTTTCCACAATTGGTTGTGATCCACATAGTCAAAGTGGAGAAGGGAATGGCAACCTACTCCAGTATTCTTGAGGAGCCCAGTGGGCTAAAGTCTGTGGGCTTGCAAAGAGTCAGACACAACTAAAGCAACTTAGCACACATGCACGCACATAGTCAAAGGCCCATTTTGATTACTCTGCAATTCATCTTACACAAAATTGCCAAAGTTAAATTTCTAAACCAGTTAAGATGATAAAGTTTTACAGTTCCCCAAATCTCTAGGATCGGAGAAGGCAATGACACCCACTCCAGTACTCTTGCCTGGAAAATCCGATGGATGGAGGAGTCTGGTAGGCTGCAGTCCATGGGGCTAGCTAAGAGTTGGACAGGACTGAGCGACTTGACTTTGAATTTTCACTTTCATGCATTGGAGAAGGAAATGGAAACCCACTCCAATATTCTTGCCTAGAGAATCCCAGGGATGGGGGAGCCTGGTGGGCTGCTGTCTATGGGGTTGCACAGAGTTGGACACGACTGAAGCGACTTAGCAGCAGAAGCAAATCCGTAGGATAAAGTCAAAATCCTGGTCAGGATCTAACGGCATTTTATATATTTCTACCTTTATTTTCTACTACTTCCTCCTTGTGAACTCTAATATCAAATCTCATAAAACTATGTATAGTCTCAAATATTCCATAGTATTTTTCTATCCATGATTTTGCCCATGTGAGTATATTATTTCTATGAAGTTTCACCTCATGTCAGTTCTCCCCTCTTCATGGGCAATTAGTAATTGTACAAGTCTCTATCTTAGCATTTATTGTGCCATATGGTAATCAGCTCTTTATGTGCTGTTCTAGTCCTGGAAAGTAACATAGTTATCAGCATATATTCCAAATGTGGAAATTGAGTGAGGGAGGGATGGATGGATGGATGGATGGATGGATGATTGGAAGGAAGATAGCTTCCTACTAATCCAAAAGCATCATGTGGACAGAATTCTTTTTAAAATCATCTGAATTTTGCCTTGACACAACCCTTTTTGCTAAGCTCTTTGTGCTAGGGGCTTAACACTATTTATCAAACTTTGTGTTAGTTGATCGTACTCCCAGGTGGCTCAGTGGGTAAAGGACCTGCCTACAATGCAGGAGACACTGGAGATACGGGTTCAGTTCCTCGGTTGGGAAGATCCCCTGGAGGAGGGCAAGGCAAACCACTCCAGAGAATAACTGAGAGAATCCCACGTAAAGAGGAGCCTGGTGGGCTACAGTCTATAGGCTGCAAAAGGTCAGACATGACTGAAGTGACTGAGCACAGCAAACAGCACCGTTTGATAAGAGGGATTAATCAGAAGAACGATTTCCTTAGTTCAGATGTCACACATCATAATAAACACTGCAAAACTGGAAAACTTTTACTTTGTTCTAGAAATGAAACAACAAAACAGAGTATTTGCTTCTAGATTATTAACTTCATAATATTAAATGAGAAAACTCTTTAAGTTTCTTAAGAATTGTCTAAGCCGAGTTGCCTTCTATGGTGTCAATCAGTTTTACAAGCACATGATGCTCTGCTTTAGATTTATCCCATATGCTATCATTTGACACTGGATTTATGTAGCCTTTTTACTGCACAGTATTGAATTGATATCCTTTGCACAGGTAACAGGAATTGAACTGTAATTACACATTGAAATGTTAATAATTTGGACATATTGAGTTGCATAAGGTATATAATTAAAATCAGTTCATCTATTTTTTTTCTTTGATTTGGCAACTAGAAAATTTAGAATTACATGTATGATTTGTATTTTATTACAACTGTAGTTCTTTTTTCCAAAATGTCTGTTATTTGTTAACAGCTGTCATTTCTTACTCACACAATGTTAATCCCCATGATGCTACTCTGTTTCTAGGAGTTCCTCCTTTCATCATATTTTCTTTTTCAGTATTAAACAGTTAAATCACATGAGTGTCTCTGTTTATCATTAACTCTTCCAAGTCATAATAATTAAGGGCCTCAGTTTCATTTTACCTCCACCGCATGAAAAATCTAGAGATTATTTATTTCCAAAATTTTGGATTATGCTCCACTTTAGTATCAGAAAAAAAATAGCTTTAGTTTTTTATTTAAATTTCATTCAGCTTTATTTGTAAATATTTGACTTTGCATTATGTTCTGTGTATAAGATCAGCCTTACACAGTTTGAGACATTTATAATTTTTATTTTTACTGTTTGTTTATAGAAAGGCAAGTTCTGTTTTTGAACATTTTTATGTTTGTTTGTTTTTTTAATTCAGCTGAATGAAATTTATGTTTCTACATAGGTCTGCTTATTCAGGCACAAACATATACCTATAAAACATCCTAATATTAGGGTCACATTTGTCTTGACATATGACAGGGAGGTGGACTTTGGTGTTAAGGAGTAAGCATAGGTCAAGAGGAAAGAGACTACATCATCAGGTAGAATCAGCCACTGGATTGTATTCATCTTCCTCACCTCTGATACCATGTCTTATTTTAGGACTTTCTTGTCTCTACTTGGATGACAAAAAAATCTAACCACTGTCCTTTCCTCTAATACTTGCTCCATCAAATTTTCTAATTCCACACAGTACAAGAAAAAAGAAAAGAAAAAAAAGTCGCTCAGTCGTGTCCAACTCTTTGCGACCCCGTGGACACCAGAATCCTCCGTCCAGGGGATTTTCTAGGCAAGAGTACTGGAGTGGGTTGCCGTTTTCTTCTCCAGGGAACTTCCCAATCCTGGGATCGAACCCAGGTCTTCCACATTGTAGACAGACGCTTTCCGTCTGAGCCATCACTATTATCTTAGCCAAAAGGCCAAGAGAGGTGAAAATACCACTTTTCTAAGTAAGAGCCCCTGTTAATCTTTAACTATGAGCTCATTCAGTACGGAGACAAAGTCTAAACCCTTTGATAGGACACTCGTGGCTTCCATGTGGTTGCATTTGTGGCTGCTTCTCCAACCTTGTGTCTTGCTGGCCACTTTTTGTGCTGTGCTAAGTCGCTCCAGTCATGTCCAACTCTGCGATCCCATGGACAATAACCTCCAGCCTCCTCTGTGCATGGAACTCCCCAGGCAAGAATGCTGGAGTGGGTTGCCATGCCTTCCTCCAGGGGATATTCCCGACCTGGGGATTGAACTCGTATCTCCTGCGGCTCCTGCATTGCAGGTGAATTCTTTACCACTGAGCCACAGGGGAAGCTCACTCTCTACTTCCTGGCATATTTTCTAACAGCATCAATTGCATCTTCCTCTTTCTCATCTCCGTACTTGGGTCCTCTGTTTGCCATTGCTCAATTCTTTGGCAGTTCTCTCCTTAATAATGTGTTACTTTGCCTTTCATTTTCAAACAAATTTTATTATGAATCTGTTTATTATAAATCACCCACTTGAGTGTTCTAGGGCTGAGATCTTGCCTTATTTTTTATGGCTAAATTTCTTCATCAGAAAAACAAAGGGACTTCCCTGGTGGTCCAGTGGTTAAGACACTGTGCTACCATGAAGGGGGCATGGGTTCGATCCCTGGCTGGGGAACTAAGATTCCTCATGACACATGGTATGGCACCCCCTCCCCCAAAAAGAAAAATAAGGATGACACATTACTTTGTAGGAGGATTGAATGAGTTAATGCATGTACCTGGCAGATAGTCAATGTTCACTGCGTTAGTTATGTTGAGCTTCTTATTGTCATCATTGTAATTATCAATAACAGTAGTAGTTTGTTATTGTCACATCATTGACACACATTTGGCACTTAGTAAAGTGTGTAGACTGAATAAAATTAGGTAATCAACTTAACTGAGGAACGCAGGAATAAAGGACAGGAGGAGAACTTATTGAATTAAGAAAGACAGAATGGTATAAAGAATGATTGAGGCCAGAAAACATCAGCTAAAACTAGTCATGCCTGTATCCTTGTCTGAACCTCAGTCATTCAGTTTGACTGTCCCCTAAGGAGTCATTTTTCACATAGTCATTATAAGTTCCCTCAGAGACCATAGTAAGTATTAAGTGATGTTGGATAGGACTAAAGGAGCATATGTAGTACTGAAATGAGACTTTTCAATGTACCCTCTATAGGAATATCCTAATTTACTTCCTACAGTTCAGTATTACTAATTTGACTCTTTTCTGCTTAAAAAGTGAAAGTGAAAGTCTTTCAGCTGTGTCTGCCTTTTTGCATGTCCAACACTATACAGTCCATGGAATTCTCCAGACCAGAATACTGAGTGGGTAGTTGTTCCCTTCGTTAGGGGGTCTTCCCAACCCAGGAATCAAACTCAGGTCTCCCGCATTGTGGGCAGATTCTTTACCAGCTGAGCCACAAAGGAAGCCCAAGAATACTGGAGTGGGTAGCCTATCCCTTCTCCAGGGGATCTTCCTAACTCAGGACTCAAACCAAGGTCTCCTGCATTGCAGGTAGATTCTTTATCAACTGAGCTATCAGGGAAGCCCCTATCCTGCTTAAACAATAAATAAGGCAAATAAGGTAATTTTTAAAACAACCAATAAAGGTGTTAGCAATTTTTGCTAAATTTTCAATTAGATGAAAGAGAGTCTATATTAGTTCAGTTCCATTCAGTCATTCAGTTCCGTTCAGTCGCTCAGTTGTGTCTGACTCTCTGCAACCCCTGACCACAGCACGCCAGGCCTCCCTGTCAATCACCAGTTCCTAGACTTTACTCAAACCCGTGTATTGAGTCAGTGATGCCATCCAACCATGTCATCCTCTATTGTCGCCTTCTCCTCCTGCTCTCAATCTTTCCAAGCATCAGGGTCTTTTCAAATGAGTCAGCTCTTCGCATCAGGTGGCCAAAGTATTGGAGTTTCAGCTTCAACATCAGTCCTTCCAATGAATATTTAGGACTGATTTTCTTAGGATGGACTGATTTGATCTGCTTGCAGTCCAAGGGATTCTCAAGGGTCTTCTCCAACACCACAGTTCAAAAGCATCAGTTCTTTGGCACTCAGCTTCTTTTATGGTCCAACTCTCACATCTATGCATGACTACTGGAAAAACCATAACCTTGACTAGACGGACCTTGGTTGGCAAAGTAATACATCTGCTTTTAATATGCTGCCTAGGTTGGTCATAACATTTCTTCCAAGGAGCAAGCATCTTTTAATTTCATGGCTGCAGCTGCCATCTGCAGTGATTTTGCAGCCTCCCCAAAATAAAGTCTTTCACTGTTTCCCCATCTATTTGCCATGAAGTGATGGGACCAGATACCGTGATCTTAGTTTTCTGAATGTTGAGCTTTAAGCCAGCTTTTTCTCTTTCCTCTTTCACTTTCATCAAGAGGCTTTTTAGTTCTTCTTTGCTTTCTGCCATAGTCTATATTATGTGGTTTCTAAAAATAGAAAATTAATAACTGAAAGATCATTTCATAAAAATTTGTAAAACAAAAAATGAGTGCTGTGTGTGCTCATACAGGTGTGCATGCTAAGTCACCTCAGTCATGTCCTACTCTTTGCAGCCCTATGGACTGTAGCCTGCCAGGCTCCTGTGTCCATGGAGTTCTCCAGGCAAGAATACTGGAAGGGATTACCATGCCCTCCACCAGGGGATCCTCCTGACCCAGGTATCGAACCCACATCTCTTATGTCTCCTGCTTTGGCAGGTGGATTCTTACCACTAGCATCATCTGGGAAGCCTGCTATGTGTGCTTGATCCTGTCCAGCTCTTTGTGACCCCGTGGACTGCAGCCTGCCAGGCTCCTCTGTCCATGGAATTTCCCAGGCAAGAACACTGGAGTGGGTTATCATGCCCTTCTCCAAGGGATCTTCTCCACCTAGAGATTGAATCCTTCATCTCCTGCATTGGCAGGCAGATTCTTTACCATTTGAGCCACTTGGGAAGCCCAAAATGAATTATTCCATATTAATTAATAACTAGTTCTTTGTACCTGGAACTCATAATATTATTCCATAAGCATGATATATTGACTTATAGGATGGACCTAGTTCCTGGGCTTTTGAGTATGTATTAGTATCTTCCCTGTTGCTCAGATGGTAAAGAATCTGCTTGCAATGCTGGAGACTGGGGTTCAATCCCTGGGTCAGGAAGATCCTCTGGAGAAGGGAATGGCAACCCACTCCAGTATTCTTGCCTGGAGAATCCCATGGACAGAGGAGCCTCGTGGGCTACAGTCCATGGGGTCAAAAGGATCAGACACAACTGAACTAACCCTACTACTATGAGAAAAATAGAACTTAGTCTGAAAAATTAGTCTGTGTATTTATTGCTGTCGTTTAATCGCTAAATCATGTCTGACTCTTGAGAAGCCATGGACTGTAGCCTGCCAGAATCCTCTGTCCATGGGATTTCCCAGGCAAGAATACTGAAATAGTTAGCTAGTTCCTCCTCCAGGGGCTGTTCCCATCCCAGGGATCAAAATTCTTTCTCCTCCATTAGCAGGCAGATTCTTTACCACGGAGCCAACAGAGAAGCCCAATCTGTATATCCCTTTTATCTAAAAATAAAGATAGCAGTATTGAATATATATTATTATAAATTTAATGTTTAAAGTAGTGTGTGAAATCTAATTATGGTAGATAACTTTATTGATCATTTATTATGTTTTCATATTTAATATTTGCAATAATACAGGCCTAAGATTAAGTATGTTACCTGGAGACATGAAGTCATAGAAACACAAGGTTCAACTTAGATCTGTTTGGCCCTGGAGTCTGATATTTAAAGCATTTCACTCTGTTTTAGTCACTTATATGTGAGCATGTATGTATATGTAGCTTATTGAATATTCATGTCTAGAAGAGTGCTAGTCATACTTTAGGTGAACATCATATATTTTTATTATGTCAAGTGCCCTCAAGTGTCATAGCTCTTCATAATCACTTATCATAATTTGTCTTCATGATCCCTTTGAATCTATGTATATTTTTATATCCCATCTAAATACTGTTTATAATAAGATCCGTGATGTGTTATATACATTGAAATACAAAGTAGAAATTCTTTTTATTTCATTTAACTTGGCCTTTGTTGTGGTAGAAGGGGTACCTATAATGATAGTACTTAAGAATTTGATGAGTACAGCCATATAGCCCCTTTATATTTTTTTGTATGACTTTAAAAATGCTGGTTAAGTCCATTCTAACCTGTCCTAATCCCAGATCAAAGAGTCAGAATCTTGGGGAGTTGAGGTATTAAAACAAAGACAGGAAGAATTATGATTTTCTGAAGGAAAAAAAAAGAAAACTAATGAAAGTTCAGGGGAAAATTAATAAATGGTAATAAATGGGGTTTCTGGATAAAATGAGAATACCCAAATCCTTCATAAAAGGCAATTTAATTAAATCTCAGGGTACATGGGGCTCTACTGTTATGGTTTTTATTGACCTATTTTTTGGTCACAAACCTCAAAGGAAGATTCAATGAAAGCTCAGATTCTTTTCTTCCAGGCAAAATGTATGTTTGCAAGTAAATACAGTTTTTTTTTTATATAATTTCTGGGGATAGGACCCGAAGAATGGACCTTAGGTTAATAACTTCTGGCTAAATCTATAAATTAGGATTCACTTTATAGAAGTGCACTCAGCATCCACTCTTTCCTGCTAATGATTTTTTCCTCTAAGCCATAACCTTTTTTTTTCTATTTACTGATTTAGCACTCATCTCCTCCCATAATTTATTAATACATAATGCTGATGCTAATCTATCCAGCTCTCCTAGAAAGTTTGTTTCCAGTGAAAAGTTAGAAAAAATGTCCAACCTTCCAAATATTGTCTTGCATGCCCAGGGCAGTATTTGTACATTTTCTGAGTAATCATTGCAAGTTTTCAAGTACAGTTGTACTTCTGTATATCACTTATGACAAAATTAGTAAATTTAAACTTGTTGAAGGATATTATGTCTACTTTCTATGCTAGTTTTTACATTAGAGTGATACGCAGTCTTTCTGTATTTTAACTTTCTGACATGTTTATATAAAAATTATAGATTATTGAATTCCTTGAATATATGGGTCATAAATATATCTTAACAATAGTGTTTGTAGTTTTTTTCCTGTTTTTTATATTTTTCTTATATTTTATAAATATTTAGTTACTGGAAAATGCTCACAACATTTGGTGTTAAGTGCATTTTAACTAGTAACATTTTACTAATTTATAAGCTTACAGAAGGTATGTGCGCAGGAACTTGCTAGATACTTGGAATACAGTATGATTGATCCAAAATAGACTGTGTCCTAGTGAGGTCTATAATTTAGAAGAACATAGCTTGTAAATCATTAAACCACTAAAGGGACCTGTAATTATACAGTTATTTATAATAAATGAAAATGAGAGAATGACAGAGTATTATGAGGTAAGATAATATAAGAAGGGACTTATTTGACAAGCACATTTTTGGGGTAATATATATTTATAACATTGGGGATGTTATAACTATATATAACAGAAGCTAGCTTCTGGCCTGGTGAAAAATGGAGAATAAAATTTGTGTTAAAGAGAAAAACCTGACTTGAAGCTGGAACAATCCTGGCACATTTAAGGAAGTAAATGAACGCTAATATGCATACATATATAAATTATTGGGAGAATGTCAGACAGTGTGATTTGAGATATAGGCCTGATTTGTATTATGCAAACTCTTAAGGTCCAAAGAAAGCCAATGCAAAAGAATGCTCACACTACCGCACAATTGCACTCATCTCACATGCTAGTAAAGTAATGCTCAAAATTCTCCAAACCAGGCTTCAGCAATACGTGACTATGAACTCCCTGATGTTCAAGCTCGTTTTAGAAAAGGCAGAGGAACCAGAGATCAAACTGCCAACATCCGCTGGATCATGGAAAAAGCAAGAGAGTTCCAGAAAAACATCTGTTTCTGCTTTATTGACTATGCCAAAGCCTTTGACTGTGTGGATCACAATAAACTGTGGATAAGGTCTGTCTAGTCAAGGCTGTGGTTTTTCCTGTGGTCATGTATGGATGTGAGAGCTGGACTGTGAAGAAGGCTGAGCGCTGAAGAATTGATGCTTTTGAAGTGTGGTGTTGGAGAAGACTCTTGAGAGTCCCTTGGACTGCAAGGAGATCCAACCAGTCCATTCTGAAGGAGATCAAGCCTGGGATTTCTTTGGAAGAAATGATGCTAAAGCTGAAACTCCAGTACTTTGGCCACGTCATGTGAAGAGTTGACTCACTGGAAAAGACTCTGATGCTGGGAGGGATTGGGGGCAGGAGAAGAAGGGGACGACCGAGGTTGAGATGGCTGGACGGCATTACTGACTCGATGGATGTGAGTCTGAGTGAACTCTGGGAGATGGTGATGGACAGGGAGGCCTGGTTGCTTTGATTCATGGGGTCGCAAAGAGTCGGACATGACTGAGCAACTAAACTAACTATAAGGGCCATGTTAAAAAGTTTGCATTTCGTTATGTGTAATGAGGGCCTTTTAATGGTTTCACAGTGGTGGATTATAGATCTTAATTCCATTTTAAAAATATTGGTAAATGGTTTATGAAAAGTGGGTTGGAACTGGGCAAATACGGTGGCAGGTGTTGACTAAAAGAATGCACAACATGAGAATTGTGAGTTAAGTTTTACTTGAGGCAAAGTGAGGACTACAGCCCAGGAGACAGTACCTCAGATAGCCCTAAGAGACTGCTCCAAAGAGGCAGTGGGAAGGTCAATATGTAGATTTTGGTGAAGAGTTATGCAATCAAGCATTTAATTATCGAAAGGTTTGCTGCTAGTCATGAGGAGCTGATAACACCATGAAGGGATTTAGTGATTTTCTAAATAGGAGGAGATACAAGGATTGGGAGCATGAAATCAGTTCCTGAAAAATACCAAACTATCTAAAGATCTGTTGTGCCAGTTTCCCTGGCGCATGAGCACTTCACTCTCCTCCCTGAACTGCCTTCAGGGTGTGTCGAAGGTCAACAGATGCAGCAGCCCAGGTTTCAGTCTCTGCAGAGGCAGATGGCAAATGCACCTGGCAAGTGCCAGTTTGTAGCTGAAACAGGGAAAGTGTTTAGGAGGCTATTTTTCTAATACTGTTAAGTGAATTAATGGTGATTTGAAGAAGGTATGGTGATGATAAGAATAGATAGATTCAATATATATTTAGGAAATATAATTAACATACTGAAGTAGAGGCAGTATTAGAACTGACTTTTGGAAGTATTGCTAAGCTGGGTAGTGTATATATATCAAAAGTTTCTGGTGGCTAATTCTGCAACCACATGTGAAGAGAGAAATCAGCAAAGAGAAAAACTGAACTCAGATGCAGATGGTGATTGCAGCCATGAAATAGAAGATGCTTACTCCTTGGAAGAATAGTTATGACCAACCTAGATAGCATATTCAAAAGCAGAGACATTACTTTGCCGACTAAGGTCTGTCTAGTCAAGGCTATGGTTTTTCCAGTGGTCACGTATGGATGTGAGAGTTGGACTGTGAAGAAGGCTGAGCGCTGAAGAATTGATGCTTTTGAACTGTGGTGTTGGAGAAGACTCTTGAGAGTCCCTTGGACTGCAAAGAGATCCAACCAGTCCATTCTGGAAGGAGATCAGCCCTGGGATTTCTTTGGAAGGAATGATGGTGAAGCTGAAATTCCAGTACTTTGGCCATGTCATGTGAAGAATTGACTCACTGGAAAAGACTCTGATGCTGGGAGGGATTGGGGGCAGGAGGAGAAGGGGACGACCGAGGATGAGATGGCTGGATGGCATCACGGACTTGATGGACACGAGTCTGAGTGAACCCTGGGAGTTGGTGATGGACAGGGATGCCTGGCTTGCTGCGATTCATGGGGTTTCAAACAGTTGGACACGACTGAGCAACTGATCTGAACTGGAGGAGAAAGAGGGTTGCAACATTTAGCCCCATCCCCTAACCTCCATGGAGGGAAGAGTGGCTAGAGATTGAGCTCAGTCACCACTGGTCAATGATTTAACAAATCATGCCTATGTAATGGAGACTCCATGGAAACCATAAAAACCCTAAGGGAGAGAGACCTTCTGTGTTGGTCACCACATGGAGATATGGAGAGAGCTGCACCCCTGGAGACAGCACGGAGGCTCCAGGCCCCTTCCTTCATTCTTTGCATCACTTTTATCTGGCTGTTCCTAAGTTATATTCTCATATAGTATACTAGTAATTCAGTAAATAGACTGTTTCTCTGAGTTCTGTGAGCTGCTCTATAAAATTAACTATACCCAAGGAGGAAGTTTTGTGAACATTTGATCTAGAGCAAATCAATCAGAAGCACAGATAACAACCTGAACTTGTGATTGGCCTCTGAGGTTGAGGGTAGGTAGTCTCATGGAACTGAGCCCTTAAATTGTGGGCTCTGACTCCCAACTCCAGGTAGCTAGTGTCAGAACTGAGTTAAATTGTAGGATATCCAGCTGTGTCCCAGGATTGCTTGATATTTGAAAAACTATCCCACATTTGGTGATTAAAAGTGACAAAAGTGAAACCGATTTTTGAGAGTAGAGAAGACACCTGGGGGAACATTTTTCTTTACAATTTGATATTCAAGACTAGATTCAGAGTGTGTCATCACTAGAAACTATTGCAGCTGAAGGTGTGACTGAAGGCTCTTCATTCTTACTAAAAACCTATTTATACTACATATACTGTGTAACATTAGAGAGACATTTTCCTTATATGTTTTCATATTCATCATTTTCTAGGTATAAAAACTGATTGGATTTTGAGTTTTTTTGATTCAAGAAGTCAGCAAAATAGAGTAGTCACTGTCCACATGAGGTTATCAAACAATTGGTTAGACCTAATTGGAGTGTGCTCTAAGTGTAAATATAAACTGATCTTGAAAATAGTACAAAAACTTATATAAATTACCTCAAAAATTTTTATTTTGCTTATGTGTTGAAATGACTTTTTTTGGCATAATAGTTTAAATAAAATATATTAAGACTAAAAAATGTAGAATGTGGTTTTATAGATCCTATTTATTTCATATATAAAAAAATTTTTTCCAATTATTCACTAGGATAGCAAATTATGAATTCAAAATGTAAATTGCTTCCCTTTCAAAAATACTTCAAATGTCACCCTTCTATTTGTTAAAATGAGATTAAACCAAGAAAGTTCAAAATATTAATATTACAGTAAGATTTCACTTTTCTTTGTATTTGAATCATTTAAGTTTTGCATAGGTAGAACTTTGAGCATAACCACTTTTCATAAATTTTTATCAGTGTTTTTGCTAATATTAAGAAGAATATACAATAATAATTTACTTCCCTGCTTTAAAATGGTTTATAAATGGCAAGTATATTAAATATTTTCACATATTTTTATTTTTTCTTTTAAAATTAAGTTATTCAATTTGCTTCTGTCTTCCTAATAGACATACTAGTATGACGGGTGAGGGATACAAAAGGCCTTTATCATTTGTCTTAGCTCTTGTAAACACTATCTTCAAAAGCATGGAAATTCTCAAATAAAATTTAAAATTCATTTTCTAGTGATGAAATCCTTACTCTTTAGTGTATAACTTCTATTTAACCTCTTATTTTGAAACATAAAATTGAGCAAAGTACTGTTTCTGGAAGGGATTATATCTGTGCATGCACTTGGAAACCAGTTCAGTGCGTTTAAGAGAAAACATAATTGTTATTAACATGTTAAAATGTATATGTTAATTTTGTATATGTTTTATTCTAATGTATGTATCTATTGATTTCAGTAGCATCAAATGATAGTATACACATGTACTGGCAGTTGTTAGCCTCATGAATTTTATAGCTCAAGCTAATTCTTATGGTTTCCTTTTGTATACACTTTAGAAATAGCTATCAAAAAATCTCTTAATGAGGAATTAGCATTCCACTAATAAAAATATTCAATATTGAGATTAAAATAATTTTAATTTTTCATGATCAAAGAAAAATGAATGCTCATGGCTTAAAAAAAAAAAGAAAAAGAAAGGCAATGAATTAAAAGTGCACAAAGGTATTTAAAATAGGAAGAACAAATGTTCTTCCTATTTAAAATAGGAAGAACAAAATGACCCTTTTCAGTAAAGAAACATTTTAAGACTTATCTCCTAAAGAGTGTGTGTGAACAGAATTTGGTGGACTGAACCTAAGGACTAAGTTGACAACAGAAAAATCATCCAGATTAAGAACTCACCTAGAGAGTCTAGGAGGTATATATTGCTATAAAGACCAAGAGTATTCACCCAAACAGGAAACATCTAACAATGATATAGTGTGGGGAGCAGGAGGGCACTTCAGTTTCCAGGACACCAGAATATGACAACAGATATGGATCCCATACATTGTTGATGTTGTTCAGTCGCTCAGTCAAGTCTGACTCTGCAGTGCCATGGACTACAGCATGCCAGACTTCCCTGTCCTTTACTTTCTCCCAAAGTTTGCTCAGTCTCATGTCTGTTGAGTCAATGGCTTCCCTGGTGTCTCAGAGGTTAAAGCGTATGCCTCCAATGCAGGAGACCCGGGTTCGATCCCTGGGTCGGGAAGATCCCCTGGAGAAGGAAATGGCAGTCCACTCCAGTATTCTTGCCTGGAGAATCCCCTGGATGGAGAAGCCTAGTAGGTTACAGTCCATGGGGTCGCAAAGAGTCGGACACTACTGAGCAACTTCACCACTACCACCACTGAGTCAACGATGCAATCCAACAATCTCATCCTCTGTCATCCCCTTTTCCTCCTGCCCTCAATCTTTCCCAGCATCTATTCCAATGAATCAGCTCTACGTATTAGGTGGGCAAATTATTGGAGCTTCAGTAGCAGTCCTTCCAATGAATATTTACAGTTAATTTCTTTAGGTCTGATTCCTTGCTGTGCAAGGGACTCTCAAGAGTCTTCTCCAGCACTAACAGTTTGAAAGCATCAATTCTTCAGTGCTCAGCCTTCTTTATGGTCCAACTCTCACATCCATACATGACTACTGGATAAACAATACTTTTGACTGTATGGACCTTTGTTGGCAAATGATGTCTTTGCTTTTTAATATGCTGTCTAAGTTTGTGATAGCTTTTCTTCCAAGGAGTGTGGTTCCAGTCACCATCTGCAGTGATTTTGGAGCCTAAGAAAATAAAGCTTGTCACTGTTTCCCTTGTTTCCCTATCTATTTGCCACGAAGTGATGGGACCAAATGCCATGATCTTAGTTTTTTGAATGTTTTGTTTTAAACCAAATTTTTCACTCTCCTCTTTCATTTTCATCAAGAGGCTCTTCACTTCTTCTTCACTTTCTGCCATAAGGGTGGGTGTCATCTGCATATCTGAGGTTATTGATATTTCTCCCAGCAGTCATGATTCTAGCATGTGCCTCATCTGACCAGCATTTCAGAAAAACACCTACTTTTGCTTTATTAACTATGCCGTAGCCTTTGCCTGTGTGGATCACAACAAACTGTGGAAAATTCTTAGAGAGTTGGAAATATCAGATAGCCTTATCTGCCTCTGGAGAAATCTGTATGCAGGTCAGGAAGCAACAGTTAGAACCGGACCTGGAATAATGGACTGGTTCCAAATTGGGAAAGGAGTATGTCAAGGCTGTATATTGTCACCTTGCTTATTTAACTTATATGCAGAGTACATCATGAGAAATGCTGGGCTGGACAAGCTGAAATCAAGATTGCTGGGAGAAATATCAATAACCTCAGGTATGCAGATGACACCTACCCTTATGGCAGAAAGCAAAGAAGAACTAAAGAGCCTCTTGATAAAAGTGAAAGAGGAGAGTGAAAAAGTTTGCTTAAAGCTCAACATTTAGAACACTAAGATCATGGCATCCGTTCCTATGACTTCATGGCAAATAGAGGAAAAACGGAAACCTTGACAGAGTTTATTTTCTTGGGCTCCAAGACCACTGCAGATGCTGACTTCAGTCATGAAATTAAAAGATGCTTTCTCCTTGGGAAAAAAAAAGTATGAAAAACCTAGACAGCATATTAAAAAGCAGAGACATTACTTTGCCAACAAGGGTTCTTCGAGTCAAAGCTATGGTTTTTCCAGTAGTGATGTATGGATGTGAGAGTTGGACTATAAACAAAGCTGAGGCCCAAAGAATTGATGCTTTTGAACTGTAGTGATGGAGAAGACTCTTGAGGGTTCCTTGGACTGCCAGGAGATTCAACCAGTCCATCCTAAAGGAAATCAATGAATGAATTCAATTAATATTGGAAGGACTAATGTTGAAGCTGAAGTTCCAATACTTTGGTTACCTGATGCAAAGAACTGGCTCATTTGAAAAGACCCTGATGCTGGGAAAGATTGAGGGCAGGAGGAGAAGGAGACGAAAAGGATGAGATGGGTGGATGCCGTCACTGACTCAACGGACATGATTTTTAGTAAGCTCTGGGAGTTGGTGATGGACAGGGAAGCCTGGCGCGCTGCAGTCCATGGGGTCACAAAAAGTAGGACACAACTGAGGGGTTGAACTGAGCTGAGCTCATCCAGCCTGGCATTTCACATGATACAGTCTGCATAGAAATTAAGTAAGCAGAGTGAAAATATATAAAGCCTTGACATACTCCGTTTCCAATTTTGAACCAGTTGTCTGGTTCTAAGTGTTGCTTCTTTACCTGCATACAGTTTTCTGACAAGGCAGGTCAGATGGTCTGGAATTCCCATCTCTTTAAGAATTTTCCAGTTTGTTGTGATCTGTACAGCCAAAGTCTTTAGCATAGTCAGTGAAGCAGAGGTTGATGTTTTTCTGGAATTCTCTTGCTTTTTCTATGATTCAACAGATGTTGTCAATGTGATCACTGGTTCCTCTGCCTTTTCTAAATGCAGCTTATACATCTGAAATGTCTCAGTTCATGTACTGTTGAAGGCTAGCTTGAAGGAGTTTGAGAACTCTTATCTTACTAGCATGTGAAATGAGCATAATTGTGTGGTAGTTTGAACATGCTTTGGCATTGCCCTTCTTTGAGATTGGAATGAAAACTGACCTTTTCCAGTCCTGTGGCCACTGCTGGGTTTTCCAAATTTGCTGGCATATTGATTGTAGCACCCTAGTAGCATTATCTTTTTTAATTAGCTGAGCTCATCACCTCCACTAACTTTGTTCATAATAATGTTTCCTAAGGCCCACTTGTCTTCACACTCTAGAATTTCTGACTCTAGGTGAGTTATCACACCATCATGGTTATCCAAATCATTAAGACTTTTTTGTACAGTTCTTTGTATGCTTCCACCTCATCTGAATGTCTTCTGCTTCTTGTTGGTCCATACCATTTCTGTCCTTTATTGTGCCCAAATTTGCATGAAATGTTCCCTTGTCATCTCTAATTTTCTTGAAGAGATCTCTAGTCTTTCCCATTCTATTGTTTTTCTCTATTTCTTGCATTGTTCACTTAAGAAAGCTTTTTTTTTTTTTTTCTCCTTGCTATTCTTTGGAACTCAGCATTCAGTTGGGTGTATCTTTCCCTTTTCCTTTCCCTTTTGCTTCTCTTCTTTTTCAGCTATTTTTAATATCTTTTCAACAATCATTTTGCCTTGTTGAGTTTCTTTTTCTTTGGATGGTTTTAATCACTGTCTCCTGTACAGCGTTACAAACCTTTGCCCTTAGTTTTTCAGGCACTCTGTCTATCAGATCTTATCCTAAGAATCTGTTTGTCATTTCTACTCTATAATCATAAGAGATTTAATTTAGGTCATACTTGCAGAGCTTAGTGTTTTTCCCTAATTTCTTCAATTTATTTCTGAATTTGGTTCAGATACTAGATTCTGGGAAATAAAAATAACAGAAAATTGGTGAAGCAGCGAGTCTGTAGCAAGTCTAATATATAAATCAATGAACCCAAAAAGAGAATGTTCTGACCATGGAGTTTCAGTAGTCATCCTGGGACACTGGCATTCAGCAGAACTATATTTACTCAAGTTACTCAGAAACTGTGAAGAGATAATACTACATGTTCTTGTATCAGCCATAGATAGAAACATGTAAGTAGCCACGTTTCTTTCCTCATTCTTTGAACCATCTTTCCTACTGACTCTTTCCTCAGCCTACAACCACACCGACCTCAGTTTTGTCATATAAACAACCATGTAAGTAAGCCCACACAGAATAAATATGTCTTCATTTAACCCCCAATCTTCCATATGTTGCACTAGTTCTCACTGTTTCTCAAGTCAAAATTTTAGATACAGTAGTCTTCATTGACTGTGTCTACTTACTTACCTTCAGATTATTACTCTATCCAGTGTAATCTTTCTGTCACCCAGGATACAGTATTGAAATTCATCTTATGAGGGTTCCAGAGGGTCTGTGGGTTGGGACATCCAGCAGGGACTTCTCAGTCTTTCTCTTACAATGTGCTACTGACTATGCCTTCTATGAAATCTCTTTCTCTTGAATCTTAACTAAATTCTCTGACTTCTTTCCAAGGCTCCTCCATGATTGATTTTGTCTCTCACATTATAAGCATTAGAATTCAATCTTGACACATTTTTTTCATACATTGTTGATAATTTCCCATTATCTGTCTCAATATTTGACTAACTCCAGAGCTTCAAAGTCAAATACTTTATTCTATGCTTTCCTTGCTTCCTTCAAAGTCAACATATGACCTAAAATGGTACATGATCTCAACCTTTGCCTCTCCCATACCTCCATACCTCTTCAGTTCAGTCGCTCAGTCATGTCCAACTCTTTGCGACCCCATGAATTGCAGCACACCAGGCCTCCCTGTTCATCACCATCTCCCGGAGTTCACTCAGACTCACTTTCACCGAGTCCATGATGCCATCCAGCCATCTCATCTTCTGTCGTCCCTTTCTCCTCCTGCCCCCCAATCCTTCCCAGCATCAGAGTCTTTTCCAATGAGTCAACTCTTCACATGAGGTGACCAAAGTACTGGAGTTTCAGCTTTAGCATCATTCCTTCCAAAGAAATCCCAGGGCTGATCTCCTTGCAGTCCAAGGGACTCTCAAGAGTCTTCTCCAACACCACACTTCAAAAGCATCAATTCTTCAGCGCTCAGCCTTCTTCACAGTCCAACTCTCACATCCATACATGACCACAGGAAAACCATAGCCTTGACTAGACAGACCTTTGTTGGCAAAATAATGTCTCTGCTTTTGAATATACTATCTAGGTTGGTCATAACTTTTCTTCCAAGGATTAAGCGTCTTTTAATTTCATGGCTGCAGTTACCATCTGCAGTGATTTTGGAGTCCCCCAAAATAAAGTCTGACACTGTTTCCATACCTCTTAGGGTACTGCTTATGTCCATTAGTGGTACTTGAAAATCTGAAGTCATCTCAAACTCCTCCATACAACACATCAAAATTAATCTCCAAGACCCAGGTGTCTATTAAGCATATCTTCAATTTTTATCTGCTTTCTAGCCTGTTTTAATTATCATCATCATCATCATCATCATCATAGCAAACATTCACTGAGTTTTCACAATGATTCAGTTTACTATGCTAAGTGCTTTACATATTTCAGTTCACTTGATCCAACATCTTTATGAGATAAATGTTGTAATTAATTCCATTTTTAAAATGAAAAAAAAAGATGAAAGATGGTAAGGTCACTGCATCAATTTGCTATCCCAAGTAAATGATGTGGTCAAGGTTTGAGTCAAGTTGTTTTTCTTTTAAATTATTTATCACTGTGCTGGGTCTTCATTGCTATGTGTGAGCTTTCTCTAATTGCAGTGAGTGGGGCTACTCTTCACTGCAGTGTGTAGGCTTCTCATTGCCATGGCTTCGCTTGTAGCAGAGTGTGGGCTCTAGATCATGGGCTTAGTAGTTGTGGTGTGAGGGCTTATGCTCTGGGGCATGTGGAATCTTCCCAGACCATGGATTGAACCCATGTCCCCTGCATTAGCAGATGGATTCTTAAGCACTGGATCACCAAGGAAATCTTTAAGTCAAAGTTTGAGTCTAGGCATTCTGATTCCAAAGCATACCTCCTAATATCCTTACCTGTCTGTATCTTTCCAACTTCCCAAACTTTAATCTAAATTTAAACTTAAATTTTGCTATGCACATTTTAAGGCAATACCAGTTGGAGATCCACATTAATAGTATATTTTGCACCACTAGCATGCCCCAAGTTTGATTTCATCTTTTCAAAAGACTCTTATAAATAAACCACTTCAGCTTCTACTTACGATAAAGCCACATCTTACCAACCCAATCCTGCTCCCAGTTGAGCTGTTTGGAGGTGGCCTTGGCCTTGGGAGCTCTTTGGGACTCCCAAAGAGCTAGTTAAAGCTAGTTAAAACTAACAAAGTTTTAACTCTCCTTTATAGTCTCTGGCCCAGAATGTGCCACAGTCATACCCTATTCCATACTGACATGGAAGAATGCCACTCCCTCCCTGAGAAGTGATGGTTTTTAGCACAGTTTGTATTTTCCTGAAATATTTAGTGCTGAAATTTCAGTGTGTGGGCACATATGACTTCTAGATGCCTGATACACTAAGACAAAATTGTACCCAGCAAGCAGTAAGCTAATTTTCAATAAGTGAGGGAAGATAGAACATCTCATATACTTCATACTCAGCTTCCAGAGCAGATATATGTTTGAATAAAAACTTGGGGATTGGAAAAGAAAAAAAGTATTTTGAGGTCTTCTTTAAGAGAAAAATAGTAAAAAATAAAATTATAGAATTTGATAGTGTGCTGAATAGGCTGTGTAGTGGATTCTGATGCTTGATCTTTGGCTTTATGGTATGTCTGCCTCAATGCACTTCATTAAGCACCAGAATCTTGTTGACTCAGCAGTTTCCCCCATGAGCAAATGTTCCATATGTTCCCAGGGATAAATTTTATCCTTGAACCATAAATGAAAGATCTTAGATACTTTAGATTTTAGATACTAACTCTACTCTCTAGAAGCCTTTCTTCTGATATGGAGACATTCTGTTTTGAAATGCAGAGATTGATATTAACACAGTTTTGTTCTTGTCTTGGCTAAAACATGTCCTGTTTCTCTTGTTATAGCAAGTCATGTGTTTTACTTTTTATGAGTTTGAAGTGGAGCATAAAGTGGCCTTTCATGTTTCCAAAGAGGCTACAGTACTATAGTCCTCCAAGAAATGGAATCACCCCAACATTTCTCTGAAATAGCTTGTAGTTCCTCCATAGTTGTCTCAGTTCAAGCCTCGTTTGTTATAGTGGGAAAAAATTTAAATGCAAGATCTAACTGCCTTTTTACCAACATTTCAGGGACATTTTTATCCTTGCTCTTCACCATTTGTTTTCTATATACATTTATGTTATTCTTGTTTGCTCTTTTTATCTTCCCATCATTTATTCTCTATATATGATTATTCTATTTCTGCCTGCTTTCTTTGTACAATTCAGATTGATCTCACTCTCCCTAGAGAAGAAAGCCCTGAGTATTAAGTCTATATGTCCTATATAGGAAATCTTATTGCAATCAAGTATTTAATCTAGATGAAAATTAAATTCCCAAAGGATTCTATAATATTTTTTCAATGAATTTAAAAAAAATTGATCAACGAGGAAAGCTTTTGAGAAGTTTCACTGCTTTTTCTAATCACTACTATGTCATTTCAATGAGAACATATATCTTAATAGCCAATATTATGAGAAAGAAAGTTTAATAGTAAGAAAACCAGATAAGGACAGAATATACAAAAATGAAAGAAAAGTATCTTATAGTAATCCCTAGAATTATTTTTGATAAACCACTGAATGAACTTTCAACTATCCTGTTCCTTTTTTTTTTTTTTTAATCTGTTATATATTTCAAAAGGAGGTGTAACATGCAAAGCACTTGGTACTGACATTTCATGGGGAATTTCCCCCAGTAGCTACTAGACACACTGAAGAAGCAAGGTCACTGTTCAGGGAGCTTGAAGACCTAAATTCTGGTCACAGCCACCAACCAAGTATCTGAGAGATTTTGTCAGGCTGTTTTATTTGTCTGTGATGCAGTTTTCTGTCCCTAACATTGAAGTTATTAGATACTCTGTAAGGCACCTTCCTTGTCTGTGGTTCTGTGGATACTTTTGCAAATATAATGTAAAACAAGGGAATAGGAAATATATACTTATGCATAACTCTGCTCATGTAGCAAGAAGCATGGTTTCTTAAGGGTTTTGGTTGCTAAGTAAGACACAGTCTTGATATCAGTCATTTTCCTTTCTCTTTTGCCAGCTTCCACCTCGGCTCCCTACATCATGGGGCTGAATGTCTCCATGGATGTAATTCTCCAGAAAGGAAATTGGGTTAATTGTCCCAAGGAGTAAATTCCAATGCTGGTTCCAGGAGTCTAAGCCATCTGGAAACTAAATGAAACAGGGGTTGCAATAGAAGCTAAATCTCCCAATGTGATTATCTTCAGGAAGAGAAATTAGGAGGAAAAAAGAGTGCACATATGTGGTCCCTTCAAGCAGGGACTGACTGAGCAAGTGTGAGTGCATGGAGTAGGTTCATGAAGACAGCAATATTGGCAAGGTAGGAGCTACAGATGTGAACCAAAGAGAGGGAAACAGTTTTTCCTTTTTGCCCCCTAATTTGTTCAGAAAGCATTTAAGAACAAAGCAAAGGAGCACGTTGGTTCAATGATCATGTAATGTGCACAACACTTCATTCATGACTGACTCTTTGCCACTCCATGGGCTATAGCCTGCCAGGCTCCTCTGTCCATGGGATTTTCCAGGCAAGAATACTGGTTGGGGTGTCATTTCCTTCCCCAGGGCATATTCCTGACCCAGACATTGAACTGGCATCTCCTGTATCAGCAGCATTGGTCAACAGATTCTTTACCACTGTGTCACCTAGAAAGCCCTTGAATAAATCATCACTTTAGTTCAGTCAATCAACCGTGTCTGACTCTTTGCGTCCCCATGAATTGCAGCACGCCAGAACTCCCTGTCCATCACTAACTCCTGGAGATCACTCAAAGTCATGTCCATCAAGTTGGTGATGCCATCCAGCCATCTCATCCTCTGTCGTCCCCTTCTCCTCCTGCCACCAGTCCTTCCCAACATCACGGTGTTTTCCAAAGAGTCAATTTCACCTCCAGCATCAGTCCTTCCAAAGAACACCCAGGACTGATGTCCTTTAGAATGGACTGGTTGGATCCCTTTGCAGACCAATGGACTCTCAAGAGTCTTCTCCAACACCACAGTTCAAAAGCATCAATTCTTCGGTGCTCAGCCTTCTTCACAGTCCAACTCTCACATCCATAATGACCAATGGAAAAATCATAGCCTTGACAAGACAGACCATTGTTGACAAAGTAATGTCTCTGCTTTTTAACATGCTGTCTAGGTTGGTCATAATTTTCCTTCCAAAGAGTAAGCATCTTTTAATTTCATAGCTGCAATCAGCATCTGCAGTGATTTTGGAGCCCCCCAAAATAAATTCTGACACTGTTTCCGCTGTTTCCACATCTATTTCCCATGAAGTGATGGGACCAGATGCCATGACCTTCATTTTCAGAAGGTTGAGCTTTAAGCCAACATTTTTCACTTTCCTCTTTCAGTTTCATCATGAGGCTTTTAGTTCTTCTTCATTTTCTGCCATAAGGGTGGTGTCATCTGCATATCTGAGGTTCTTGATATTTCTCCCAGTAATCTTGATTCCAGCTTGAGCTTCTTCCAGCCCAGCATTTCTCATGATGCACTCTGCATAAATAAGCAGGGTGACAATATACAGCCTTGACGTACTCCTTTTCCTATTTGGACCCAGTCTGTTGTTCCATGTCTAGTTCTAACTATTTTTTTCTGGCCTGCATATAGGTTTATCAGGAGGCAGGTCAGGTGGTCTGGTACTCCCATCTCTTTCAGAAGTTTCCACAGTTTACTGTGATCCACATAGTCAAAGGCTTTGGCATAGTCAATAAAGCAGAAATAGATGTTTTTCTGGAACTCTCTTGCTTTTGGGATGATCCAGTGGATTTTGGTAATTTGATCTCTGGTTCCTCTGCCTTTTCTAAAACCACCTTGAACGTTGGAAGTTCACAGTTCACATTATTGCTGAAGCCTGGCTTGGAGAATTTTGAGCATCACTTTACTAGTGTGTGACATAAGTGCAGTTGTGCGGTCCTTTGAGCATTCTTTGGCATTGTCTTTCTTTGGGACTGGAATGAAAACTGACCTTTTCCAGTCCTGTGGCCACTGCTGAGTTTTCCAAATTTGCTTGCATATTGAGTGCAGCACTTTCACAGCATCATCTTTCATGATTTGAAACAGCTCAACTGTAATTCCATCACCTCCACTAGCTTTGTTCATAGTGATGCTTTCGTAGGCCCACTTGACTTCACATTCCAGGATGTCTGGCTTGAGGTGAGTGATCACACCATCATGATTATCTGAGTCATGAAGCTCTTTTTGTATAGTTCTTCTGTGTATTCTTGCAACCTCTTCTTGATATCTTCTGCTTCTGTTAGGTCCATACCATTTCTGTCCTTTATGGAGCCCATCTTTGCATGAAATGTTCCCTTGGTATCTCTAATTGTCTTGAGGAGATCTCTAGTCTTTCCCATTCTGTTCTTTTCCTCTATTTCTTTGCATTGATCACTGAGGAAGGCTTTCTTATCTCTTCTTACTATTCTGTGGAATTCTGCATTCATATGCTTATATCTTTCCTTTTCTCCTTTGCTTTTCACTTCTCTTCTTTTCACAGCTATTTGTAATGCCTCCCCAGACATCCATTTTGCTTTTTGCATTTCTTTTCCATGGGGATGGTCTTGATCCCTGTCTCCTGTACAATATCACGAACCTCCATTTATAGTTCATCAGGCACTCTATCAGATCTAGTCCCTTAAATCTATTTCTCACTTCTACTGTATAATCATAAGGGATTTGATTTAGGTCATACCTGAATTGTCTAGTGGTTTTCTCCACTTTCTTCAATTTCAGTCTAAATTTGGTAATAAGGAGTTCATGATCTAAGCCACAGTCAGCTCCTGGTCTTGTTTTTGCTGACTCTATAGAGCTTCTCCATGTTTGGCTGCAAAGAATATAATCAGTCTGATTTTGGTGTTGACCATCTGGTGATGTCCATGTGCTGTTAGAAGAGGGTGTTTGATATGACCAGTGCATTCTCTTGGCAAAACTCTATTAGCCGTTGCCTTGCTTCATTCTGTACTACAAGGTCAAATTTGCCTATTACTCCAGATGTTTCTTGACTCCTCCTTTTGCATTGCAGTCCCCTATAATGAAAAGGATATCTTTTATGGGTGTTAGTTCTAAAAGGTTTTGTAGGTCTTTATAGAACTGTTCAACTTCAGCTTCTTCAGCGTTACTGGTTGGGGCATAGGCTTGGATTATCGTGATACTGAATGGTTTGCCTTGGAAATGAACAGAAATCATTGTGTGGTTTTTGAGACTGCATCCAAGTACTGCATTTCAGACTGTTTTTGTTGACCATGATGACTACTCCATTTCTTCTAAAGGATTCCTGCCCACAGTAGTAGATATAATGGTCATCTGAGTTAAATTCACCCATTCCAGTCCATCTTAGTTTGCTGATTCCTAGAATGTCGACATTCACTCTTGCCATCTCCCATTTGTCCACTTCCAATTTGCCTTTATTCATATACCTGACATTCCAGGTTCCTGTGCAATATTGCTCTTTATAGCATCAGACCTTGCTTCTATCACCAGTCACATCCACAGCTGGGTATCACTTTTGCTTTGGCTTCATCTCTTCATTCTTTCTGGAATTATTTCTCCACTGATCTCCCGTAGCATATTGCTCACCTACCAACCCGGGGAGTTCCTCTTTCAGAGTCCTATCGTTTTGCCTTTTCATACTGTTCATGGGGTTCTCAAGGCAAGAATACTGAAGTGGTTTGCCATTCCCTCCTCTAGTAGACCACATTCTTTCAGACCTCTCCACCATGACCCGCCCATCTTGGGTTGCCCCGCACGCATGGGTTAGTTTCATTGAGTTAGACAATGCTGTGGTTTGTGCGATCAGATTGCCTAGTTTTCTGTGAGTATGGTTTCAGTGTGTCTGCCCTCTGATGCCCTCTCTCAACACCTACCATCTTATTTGGGTTTCTGTTACCTTGGACGTGGGGTATCTCTTCACATCTGCTCCAGCAAAGCGCAACTGCTGCTCCTTACCTTGGACGAGGGATATCTCTTCACAGTCGCCCCTCCTGACCTGGAACATGGAGTAGCTCCTCTAAGCCCTTCTGCACCCATGCAGCCACCGCTCCTTGGATGTGGGGGTGTTTCTCTCGGCCACCTCCCCTGACCTTGGGCATGTGGTAGCTTGTCTCAGCCATGGCCATAAACCATAAAGAAGACTAAATTATGAAAAATTTATAGGTCTAGTCCAGAGATTGTGTGTGGTAGAGGAGAAATGGTTATTTTTTAAAATATAAAATTGTAGCTCCTTGTTAATTTATTTGAGGATAATATCTATAATTTATTTTAGCATATAAAAGTATAAATGTATCCACCATAAAGTATTTAATCAGGTGGCATTAAATCTTGGATATGATTTAAGATAAAAACACATTATTCTTATATTTGATTTGTTTTTTAGTCCTTTTTAATAGAATACAGATCTGAATTCTTTTAATAAAGAAATTAATGAACATATACCATGTTTTAGATACCTTAATAAAATAGATATCAGCAACATGCAAAGGCCACTTGACAGATACTGAACCTATTTAATAGTAAGTATAGTCACTATTTCTCTTCACTAAGTGATTGTACATGAATAGTGATCTACTTTGTTTGAATTGATTACTTCATTTTTAATAAATCATTTGGAAATTATCTTATTACAGGTAAAGTATTTATCATCCAGGATTCTCATTCTTTAATAGTAATAGCTGCTCTTAACTAACATTATATTGAAATTTAGAATAGATATATGTGACATTTTGATATTGCTTGCAGTCAGTGAAGCGTGATATTTTATGTTACATTTAGCAATAACAATTGAGGCTCTGGGCATTTATGAGATGTTAATGATGAGAAGGGAGGAATTGATATATGGAGATTGCCTTGACTTTAGGTATTCTTTGCAGTTCAGAAGATGCTTGGTAATAAGGTTGTTCTTCACATATTTTAGATAAAACAAGAAGTTTAATTTTTTTTTTTTTTTTTTTTACTGTGTGAGCATATGTGTGAAGAGAGAGAGAGACTGAGACAGAATACAATGAGTTATACAGAGGAGCACATGAAATTTATATACTTCATTTTGGCAAAGTAGCTCAGTCGTGTCTGACTCTTTGCGACCCCATGGACTGTAGCCTACCAGGCTCCTCTGTCCATGGGATTTTCCAGGCAATAGTACTGGAGTGAATTACCATTTCCTTCTCCACAGTATTTACATTTTTCACTAAAAGAAAAAAGTTTAAGAAAAACAATTAAAAGTCAAACTCTAGTTAATACTCATGCTTCAAAATTTAATGGGAAGTATACTGATACTTTGAAATGCATTAACATAAGATGGATAGGGAACCTCACACAGTGAATAAACATACCAGGATAACAATGACAAAAATAAAGCTGTGAGAGAGAACTATGCTTACTATTCAACGAAACATAGTATAAAGCTCTATAGTTAAAAGAGTGCAATAGTGGATCATGCATAAACAGACAAGGAAATGAAATAGGATATATAGAAATAAATAAAAAGAATAAATGGATGTTTGAGATAACAAAGTGACATCTTAAAATCACTGTCCTGGTTGTAATAATAATAATTGCTTAGTCATTTGGAAATATATATAATTGGATCCATTCCTCACACCATACTAAAGCATAAGCACCATGTCAATCAGCAATCTAAAAAAAAAAAAAAAAACTGAATTCCTCTATAATCTTGGTAGAGAGAAATGATCTATTTTTCATTATAATTCATATGCATGAAAGAATATAGCAATACATTTGAACACATATAATAAAAAAGCCTTTCACATGGAAAATATAAGTAAAATAAAAATATGAACTGATAGAAAATATCAGCAGGTATATCACAGATAAAAGAATCATTTCTATAATTAAAGATTTCTGAAAATTGCAGGGACGCAGAAGAAAACACGGAAGCAAAGAAACAAAACACCTTCAAAGCAAAAATGGGCAAAAAACTAGAACAGATATTCATTCATACACACACACACAGAAAATTGATATTTAAACATATTAAACACATTGAAGAATGTTTGACTTCATTCCTAGTTAGAGAAATGCATGTTAAAGTGACTGAGATATTTTTACCCACCCATCAGACTGGCAAAAATTTTTAAGTTTGACATCACATTCTGTTTGCAAAACTACAGGAAAACAAAACTGTCAAGCACTGAGATGAGAAAGCAAATTGGTACAACTTTTATAGTCCAGAGATTTGTCAATATGTTATAAAATTGTGTCTACATTTACCTTTAAATCAGCTATGTTACGCCTAGAAATTTACTGAGACCACACCTTGAAAAATGTGAAAAATATGCATGTATATTATAGGCTTGGTTGACATAATTAGGAGCTAAATTTTTGATAGAGATAAAACATTTTACAAAATCTCAAGTAGTCTCCTCACATGGTACTTATTGTTACAATAGGAAAGCACCGTACATTAGGGAAACCTGGCAGACTCCACCCTATTGAAGGGGTCAACGTTAATGTTAGTAATAACATAAATCAGCATCATGAGCCTCCTGTTATGATGCACTATGAATTACAAAATATTTCTTCAGTTGTACTCTTGCCCCCAAATAGTGACCTGAGTCTAAAGATGTGGAAAAATCAGACAAAACTCTCTTCTCCCAAAATGATGTGCATATCGTTGCCATTGATAGAAATGGTGGTACTTAATGAGAAGTAATATAGAGAGAAAAGGAAGTTAATTTTATTTTTAAATGGGTGGGAAAAATAGAAAAGAAATTCATGATGTGTGTAGTCTTTTAACTGATACTTAATTTGGTAATGATTAAGCCTTGCCATTGCTATTTGATATTTTTTAATTTTATCTTAATAGATAATGAAGCTTGGTGTCTATTTGATGTCTTCATTTGTTTCACACATGAGACTTTGACCTTAATTTTGTTCTCATTCATGGATTTAAAATATTTTTGTAAAAATATATAACATGGAGTTTAAGTTCTGTGATAGGGGAACAACTTATAATTGTTTCCTGAAGCATTTCTTTAGTGTTAGAAATTTATGCTATTTAATTTCATGGAGTATTATTGAGTATAACATGTATTTTATAAGTAAATATAGATGGGTATATAGATACAAAGTACCTAATAGTAAAGAAAGCTAAAAATAAATGAAAACACTGTCATAGCCAAAGTGAAAAAAATGAATTCTCACAAAGCCCCCATACTTTACTCCATATAGATACTGTCAACATTGACCCCATTCAAATAGAGTACAATTACCTGTCTGATTTTCTGCCCCACTATTCATTCTATCCCCAGTTCTAAAGATACACTGTGCTTCTGAAATAGAACTAATCACCGCTGTAAATCCGGATATGTGAAATGTTTCAAGGCTTAGGGCACCCCTGTAGCGTGGTCCATTGTGCGCACTGCACAGATGCCCACCTGAAGGAGCGAGTGGTGCAGTCTTGTAACGATGCTGTGCACCTTGGTGAGGGCTATGTCTCACTGGAAGAAAGAGGGCCTCTTTCTGGGCACAAAAGCCTAATTTGCTTTCAAGTTTGTGTTGGCATGATTCCACTGTCCAAGACTCACACATTTTTCTACCCACACAAAGCATAAACTAGCTGTGGCCCTAATTCTAGTTGAAAAATCTGTTTTACATTTTGCCTGATCCTGTGATTCACTTTCAATTACCACTTTGATCCTAAGATCTAGTTCCTACATTATCCTATAATCCATAAACTGAGCACATTTCCTGTACTTGTGTGTTAATATATTTGGCGCAATAAAGCAGAAAACTTTTTTTTTAATGAGTGAGTTTTCTTTCTCTAAGCTTTTTAGGTACTGAGTTCTTCCAAATCTGAATTCATCCCCTAGATTTGATCATTGTTCCTTGATACTAGGTCCCATAAATATCACCAATTTTCTGTTAGTATCTGTCTTCTGCTTGTTGCTGGGTGCCCCATGGCAATGCTTTATCCCCTTGCCAGCACCTCACCTCTTGGCACAGAGTTTTGCCTGAAACACTATCCATCATGATTCATTCTGCGTATAGAGCCCCACTTCACCAACTGAACTTTCTTTTATTATCTATAACTCTATCTTTCCTCAAGAATGTTTTATAAATGTGCCTGTGTGTGTGTACTTGATAAGCAAGTGAATATTTTAGATTCAGAGAATTATTTAGCTAGAAAGTCTCATTAGAAGAATACTGAGAAGAAAGGAATCTTTTCTGGGAACATTTCAAACCTTTTCTTGAAACAGTAGCTACAGTACCATAGAGAGTTTTCCTGTTCTAGGGGTTTAGGTGAGTGAGCAGTTGGATATCCTGGGAGGAAATACGGTTTTATTGAGAAAGTGTGACTTGAGCCCTATGGTGAATAACGTGTGTGAGCACTTCAGGGAAGACAGCAATCCAAATACAAGGAATTCTAGAGACTGAAAAAGATGAAGGCATGAGAGAGCTATGTTTCCTGAAGGAACTTTAAGATGTTCAGTGTTGCTGAGGAGTTAAAGGCCATGTTGAGATGAAAAGTAATATATGTGACACAAAGCCAGGAAGAGCTTTTATAGAATTTAATGTTAGACAATTAAGAACCATCAAAATATTTGAATAAATAAATGCTTAGATTTGCATTCTGGTCTGCAATGAGAGGGATACACTTTTAGAGTCAAAATGTCCCCTAAATGTACCGTATTGATTCTATGCAATAACTTAGAGAAGGGGTGATCATCATCTATAGTAGCAGCGAAAAATAAGAAAGATGCTGAAGGAGGACTCCTCGGGATTGATGACTCATGATGTCAACATCATCATCATAATGTCGAAATCAGAGTCCCTGCCTGCCAACCTGTGTGGTGGTTTTATTATCTCAGAGAAGTGAAAACCATAAGGCTTGGAGAGGTCAGTTGACTTGAATGAGGCTGTAAATGAGGGCAGAAGTAAAGCTTGTTCCTGATTCCATGCACATTGAAATCAGTGTTATTTTTACTAGCAAATGTGAAAGTTTAAGCTTCTAAAAGACAACATTGAGTGATTTTGTTGCAAAATCACTTTAATTATAGTACTGCATTCGAGAAACACATTTTAGACAACTCATTGTTAAGCACTTTCAGTAACATGAAAGAATTATATTCAGAGCTCACAGAAAGAGAACAAGCTTCTAAATTCATGTTCCAAAACAACAAAGGCCATAAGACCTACTTGGATGGCATTCTTTTGCTTTTAGATACAGAGGTGAATTATAGTTCATTTCCAAAATTAAAGAGAATTCTGCACAATAGAAAGAATATAAAACTTTCTTGTACAATACTTATTTTTATGTACTGGAAAAAAAGAGATTGTTTAGCAACTATTAACATTCAAGTAACATGGGTAGGAGTATATGGTTGCCACTTATTTGGTAGAAATAGATCTAAAATAAGTTTTATTTTTTAATATAATCAGATATCAACTTAGTGTACCCAATCTGTTAAAGTCAAGATAAGTTAGCTTCAACCCTAAAGAACAGTCTTTTCCAAGATTGATTCAGTTCCCTGGGGGACTTACTCTTTTGTGACTGCTTTATCTTTCTCACAATCCAGTCCAGATACTATACCTGTCTTCTTTCTTAAATGAGAGACAAACTTATGTAATCACCAACGCAGTACATTTATGAGTAGGACAGATTTAATGGATGATAGAGGGGGAAGTTGGGTTGCATTATAACATTGTAATCAAATGTAGACATAGTGTTAGTTGGTCAGTCAAGTACAATTCTTTGCAATCCTATGGACTGTAACCCACCAGGATTCTCTGTCCATGGGATTTTTCAGTCAGGAATACTGGAGTGGGCAAGCTGTTTCTTCTCCAGGGGATCTTCCTGACTCAAGGATCAAACTCAGATCTCCTGCGTTGCAGGTGGATTCTTTACCACCTGAGTCATTAGGGGAAGCCCTACTTTAGACATGGAGAAGGAAATGGTAACCCACTCCAATACTCTTGCCTGGAGAAACCCATGGAGGGAGGAGCCTAGTACGCTACAGACCATGGGGTCGCAAAGAGGTGGACAGGACTGAGTGACTTCACTTTCACTTTCACTTTAGACAAAGTGAAAAGTGAAAGTGAAGTCTTTCCATTGTGTCTTGAGTCTTTGCAACCCTGTAAACTGTAGCCTATGAGCCTTCTCTGTCCATTGGATTTTCTAAAGAATACTGGAGTGGGTTGCCATTTCCTTCTCCAAGAGATCTTCCCATCCCAGGGACTGAACCGGGTCTGCCGCACTTTAGGCAGACACTTTTACCATCTGAGCCTCATCTTTAAAATCTAGTACGGTTATCACATCCTGAGGAAAGTTCACAGGTCACTTTAGCCTCTCATTATTTTACTTGCTCATTTCCTCTCCCCAGTTCTTGTTTAATCGTTGCTTTAATCTTTCCCACTTCAAGTGCCCACCTTCCTGGAGCAAAGTAAAGTTTTCCCTTATCTCATTCAAAGCAGTTACTGTTTTCCTTTGTTTTCTTGGAAGGCACACTTTCAGGCTCCTTGTTTGCTTCCCCAAGTACCTTATCTAAGAATTCTATCTAACTGAAGGCTCAGATCATGAACTTCTTATTACCAAATGCAGACTTAAATTGAAGAAAGTAGGGAAAACCGCTAGACCATTCAGCTATGATTATACAGTGGAAGTGAGAAATAGATTTAAGGGCCTAGATCTGATAGATAGAGTGCCTGATGAACTATGGAATGAGGTTCGTGACATTGTATGGGAGACAGGGATCAAGACCATCCCATGGAAAAGAAATGCAAAAAAGCAAAATGGCTGTCTGGGGAGGCCTTACAAATAGCTGTGAAAAGAAGAGAGGTGAAAAGCAAAGGAGAAAAGAAAAGATATAAGCATCTGAATGCAGAGTTCCAAAGAATAGCAAGAAGAGATAAGAAAGCCTTCTTCAGTGATCATTGCAAAGAAATAGAGGAAAAGAAGAGAATGGGAAAGACTAGAGATCTCTTCAAGACAATTAGAGATACCAAGGGAACATTTCATGCAAAGATGGGCTAGATAAAGGATAGAAATTGTATGGACCTAACAAAATCTGAAGATATTAAGAAGTGGCAAGAATACACAAAAGAACTGTACAAAAAGATCTTCATGACACAGATAATCATGATGATGTGATCACTAATCTAGAGCCAGACATCTTGGAATGTGAAGTCAAGCGGCCCTTAGAAAGCATCACTATGAAGAAAGCTAGTGGAAGTGATGGAATTCCAGTGGGGCTGTTTCAAATCCTGAAAGATGATGCTGTGAAAGTGCTACACTCAATAGGCCAGCAAATTTGGAAAACTCAGCAGTGGCCACAGGACTGGAAAAGGTCAGTTTTCATTCCAATCGCAAGGAAAGGCAATGCCAAAGAATGCTCAAACTACCGCACAATTGCACTCATCTCACATGCTAGTAAAGTAATGCTCAAAATTCTCCACGCCAGGCTTCAGCAGTACGTGAACTGTGAACTCCTTGATGTTCGAGCTGGTTTTAGAAAAGTCAGAGGAACCAGAGATCAAATTGCCAACATCTACTGGATCATCAAAAAAGCAAGAGAGTTCCAGAAAAATATCTATTTCTGCTTTATTGACTATGCCAAAGCCTTTGACTGTGTGGATCTGTGGAAAATTATGAAAGAGATGGGAAAACCAGACCACCTGACCTACCTCTTGAGAAATCTGTATGCAGGTCAGGAAGCAACAGTTAGAACTGGACATGGAACAACAGACTCATTCCAAATAGGAAAAGGAGTACATCAAGGCTGTATATTGTCACCTTGCTTATTTAACTTCTATGCAGAGTACATCATGAGAAACGCTGGGCTGGAAGAAGCACAAGCTGGAATCAAGACTGCCAGGAGAAATCTCAATAACCTTAGATATGCAGATGACACCACTGCTATGGCAGAAAGTGAAGAGCTAAATAGCCTGTTGATGAAAGTGAAAGAGGAGAGAGGAAAAAGTTGGCTTAAAGCTTAACATTCAGAAAACAAAGATCATGGCATCCGGTCCCATCACTTCATGGGAAATAGATGGGAAAACAGTGGAAACAATGTCTGACTTTATTTTGGGGGGCTCTGAAATCACTGCAGATGGTGACTGCAGCCATGAAATTAGAAGACACTTACTCCTTGGAAAAAAGTTACGACCAACTAGATAGTATATTCAAGGCAGAGACATTACTTTGCCGACTAAGGTCCGTCTAGTCAAGGCTATGGTTTTTCCTGTGGTCATGTATGGATGTGAGAGTTGGACTGTGAAGAAAGCTGAGTGCCAAAGAATTGATGCTTTTGAACTGTGGTGTTGGAGAAGACTCTTGAGAGTCCCTTGGACTGCAATGAGATCCAACCAGTCCATTCTGAAGGAGATCAGCCCTGGAATTTCTTAGGAAGGAATGATGCTAAAGCTGAAACTCCAGTACTTTGGCCACCTCATGTGAAGAGGTGACTCATTGAAAAGACTGATGCTGGGAGGGATTGGGGGCAGGAGGAGAAGGGGACGACAGAGGATGAGATGGCTGGATAGCATCACAGCCTTGATGGACGTGAGTCTGGGTGAACTCCAAGAAATGATGATGAACTGGGAGGCCTGGTGTGCTGCAATTCATGGGGTTGCAAAGAGTCGGACACGACTGAGCGACTGAACTGAACTGAAGGCAGTTTCTTCCCTACATGAGAAAGGGCCTTATCTTATCAAGAAAGAGTTAAAATAGCAGATTTTTTTTGGAATATAATCTCTTTACAAGCTTGCATTTAACTCTCTGTATCCCCTGGCAGAGAGCACTGCAAGTGACTCTGGAATTCTTGCCTGAAGAAGCCCATGAACAGAGAAGGTTGGCAGGTCATGGTCGATAGGGTCACAAAGAATAGAACCCGACTGAGGCAATTTAGCATGCACACATGCACTCTGAATATATGTTAAATAAGCAGGGTGACCTTATAGAGCCTTGAGGTATTTCTTTCCCAGTTTTGACCCAATCTGTTCTGGTTCTAACTGCTGCCTCTTGTCCTGCATACAGATTTCTTAGGAGATGGGTAATGTGGTCTGGTATTCCCATCTCTTTAAAAATTTTCCACACATTGTTGTGATCCACACAGTCAAGGCTTTAGCATAGTCAGTGAAGCAGGAATAGATAATTTTTTTGAAGTCTCTTGCTCCAGTCCATGGGGCTGCAAAGAGTCGGACACGACTTAAGGACTGAACAAAGAATGTAACAACAACAAAGGCATTTGCCATCTACCTATGCTGCTGCAGTTGCTGGCTTTTGACCCTTCTTGACAGGAATTCAGAGTGGAAAGTGAGGCACTCAGTGTTCCAGGGAAACTACTGAAACAGGTCTTTAGATAGTTAGGGATTTTCAGTACCTGATTTCATGATCCCAATCCTTGTATCTCCTCATATCTAAAACAGCATTAATTCCCTTCATGGTGACATCAGCTCCTCATGAGGAGCAGAAAACTTGTAAAATAAGTACTTGATTGCACTGAACTCCTCCTTCACAATACCTTACATATTAACCTTCCTCCACTACCTCTATGGAGCCTTTCAGAGCTACCTGAGGTGCTGTCTCCCAGGCTGCAGTCCTCCTCTTGCCCCCAATAAAACTTAACTTGCAACTCTCAGGTTGTGCATCTTTTAGTTGAGAGTTGTTGTCATTCAGTTGCTCAGTCATGTCCAACTCTACGACCCGTGGACTGCAGCATGCCAGGCCTCCTTCATTCACCATCTCCTGGAGCTTGCTCAAACTCATAACCATTGAGTCAGTGATTCCATCCAGCCATCTTGTCCTCTGTCATCCCTGTCTCCTTTTGCCTTCAATCGTTCCTAGCATCAGGGTCTTCTCAAATGAGTCACCTCTTTGCAACAGGTGCCCAAAGTATTGGAACTTTAGCTTTAGCATCAGTCCCTCCAAAGAATATTCAGGATTGATTTCCTTTAGAATTGACTGGTTTGATCTTCTTGTAGTCCAAGGGACCCTCAAGAGTCTTCTCCAACACCACAGTTCAAAAGCACCAACTCTTCAGCATTCAGCCTTCTTCATGGTCCATCTCTCACGTCCATACATGACTAATGGAAAAACCATAGCTTTGACTATACAGACCATTGTCAGTAAAGTGATCTCTGTTTTTTTAATATGCTCTCTAGGTTTGTCATAGCTTTTCTTCCAAGGAGCAAGCATCTTTTAGTTTCATGGCTGCAGTCACCATATGTAGTGATTTTGGAGCCCCAAAATATAGTCTGTCACTGTTACCATTGTTTCACACCTATTTGCCATGAAGTGATGGGACCAGATGCTATGATCTTAGTTTTTGAATGTTGAGTTTTAAGCCAGCTTTTTCACTCTCCTCTTTCACTTTCATCAAGAAGCTCTTTAGTTCCTCTCCACTTTCTGCCATAAGGGTAGTTTCATCTCCATATCTGAGGTTATTGATATATCTCCCAGCTATCTTGATTCCAGCTTGTGCTTGATCCAGCCTAGCATTTCTCATGATGTACTCTGCATATAAGTTAAATAAGCAGGGTGACAATATACAGCCTTGATGTACTCCTTTCCTAATTTGGAAGCAGTCCATTGTTCCGTGTCCTGTTCTCACTGTTGTTTCTTGACCTGCATATATGTTCCTCAGGAAACAGGTAAGGTGGTCTGGTATTCCCATCTCTTGAAGAATTTTCCACAGTTTCTTGTGATCTACACAATCAGAGGCTTTAGTGTAGTCAGTGAAGCAGAAATAGATGCTTTTCTATATTTCTCTTGCTTTTTCTATGATCCAGTGTATCAATGGCAATTTGATCTCTGGTTCCTCTAACTTTTCTAAATCCAGATTGTAGATATGGAATTTCTCAGTTCAGGTACTGTGAAGCCTAGCTTGAAGGATTTTGAGCATTATTACCTTGCTAACATGTAGCCGACATTACTGTTGCCAAAATCTTTGCTCTATTTTCATTTGTGCCAAACAGAAATATGGAAATAGAGTCATGGAGGAGAAGGAAAGAGTGGCTTTATTACTTTGCTAGGTGAGGGCACAATATGCTCGTGCCTCAAGAACTGTGTCCCCTCCTTGGTGAGTAAGGTGAGGTTATATAGTCAGGCAGGGATATGTGATAAGGTTCAAGAGAGTAACATTATCACATGCTTTTTTTCTTCTGGAAATTTTCCAAACTGGGGTTCTGTGCAGGGTCTTAGGGGTTAGGTCTTCTAATCTTGATGAGCCTCTCTGATCCACTTAATCTAGCCTCAGGTGGTTTTGTAGTTGCTCCTCCTTTGATTAGTAACTGTTCTGCCCTTTGGAAGTCACTCAAGGTCATGGAGACTGAAGTCTTACCTATGAGATGGTGAACAAAAAGGCCTCCAAACTCAAGAGACCAAGAGCAGAGGTATGTACATATAGCAATACAAGTCCTCAATTCTTTCTCTATCTTCTTCCCTGCATCTTCTTCCTCCTCTGCATCCATTACTCTGTTCTCTATGTCTGCACTTCTATTCCTGCCCTAAAAATAGGTTCATCAGTACCATTTTTCTAGGATCCATGTATATGCTTTAATATATGATATTTGTTTTTCTCTTTCTAACTTAATGTAACTTAATGTCAGATTTCCAGGGTTTGAAATCCATGTCTGTCGCTTAGAAGCAAGTTACTTAACTGACGTTCAGATTGTCATTATCAAATGGGAGTAATCTGGAATCTTATAAGGATTATAGTTATAAGTGTTTTACGAATAATTATATGATTATTATATAACATATAATTCTTAATTATTTTTATAAGAGTATTATGAAGAGTCCATAGAAGATCACCAGAATATCCATCATTTTAACAGACAGTTCTAGAAGTCTAGGAAAGGGAAGGAAATATAGATATTTATAGAGATTGGGAGTCTGGGTTTAAGTGGATTAAGACAGGTCTTTTAATGCAGGAATCTTATTGAGACTGGTTAGTGTCAACTAAAAAGATGCACAAGTGGAGAGTTAAGTTTTATTTGGGGCAAAATGAGGATAGAAGCTTGGGAGACAGCATCTCAGATAGCTGTGAGAAGGGAAGGTCAATATATAAAGTTTTAGTGAAGGGGGTGTTCAATACCAGTAAGCACTTATTTTGCAAACGTTTTTGTTAGTCATGAGGATCTGATATCACCATGAAGCGGTTTAGTGCTTCTCTAGATATGAGGAGATGCAAGGATTGAGATCATAAAATCTGTTCCTAAAAACATCCAACTATCTAAAGACCTGTCCCATCAGATCCCCTGGGACACAGAGTGCCTCACTCCACTCTGAACTCCCTTAGGGGTTGTTGAAGGTCAATAGCTGTAGCAGCAAGGGGTTCAATCTCCATAGAGGCAGATGGCAAATGCCTTTGTGTGGTTCAGTCATTGGCAATGCTCTTGGTAAGTGCCAATTTGTAGTTGACATCAGTGTGTGATGTAGTAGTTTAATACGGGTGGGTATATTGAGGGGTAAGTTTTGAGGTCAGCTGGTAAGCAAGCAGTCTCTCTATCTTATATATATTGTTCTGAGAAGACAACCAAACAACCTAGTCTCCTTAATAAGTGAATTTTTTTGACCAATTAATTGTTTGAACAGTTTTATTTTCTGGAATTTTTTTGAAGCATGAAACCATTTATAAGTACATAGCCTTCTCTTAGTTCTGATATTTAACCTGTGTCATTGCAGATTTCAGATCGTTGTCAAGGTCAAATGAGATGATCCAAAGAAAACATGTAATACAATGTCTGCTATGTAATTAAGTGTTCAATAAATGTTTAATGCTTAGTACTTCTTTCTTATTATGATGGTTTTTCTTTTTTAAATCAGGGTTTGACTACAGGAGGAGACGGCCTAACCCTAGATGAGGAATGCAAGTTTTAATAATCAGATTCACTATAGGGTGAAGGAAGTAGTGGGAGCTATTCCAGCTTTGGTAATAGGACGGAACACAAGTTAACAGACTTAACTCATGGATATTGAAGAGCAGGAAACAAGCAGAGATCTCAGCATAAATTCACCTTTAGAGATCTTCTAGCAGAAAATAATAAGCAGAGATTAAGGTAAGGGAGCAGGAAGATTTAATAGCAGCCAGCCACAGAAATTTCAGATTACAACAATAAATGACTTTAAAGAACTAAAAGGGAAAGAGGCAGGACCTTTACTCCACACTGCTACACTGGACAAAGAAGTGAAGCAGTTTTCAAACCAGGATGTATGGTCTAGGCACCAAACCTATTGAAACTGCACTGAAAGTGAAGAATAAAACAGATGCTTGGCACAGAAACTAAGAATAAAAGATGAGTTAACATGGCTGTGATCAGAATCCTATCAGCAGTAAGGCTGAGCCAAGTAATTATAAGACCTTACCTATAATGTCTCATATATGTGTATGTTAGTTATTCAGTCATATCCAGTTCTTTGTGATTCCATGGACTGTAGCCTGCCAAGCTCCTCTGTCCTTGGAATTCTCCAGGCAAGAATACTGGAGTGGGTTGCCATTATATTCTCCAAGGGATCTTCCGGACCCAGGGATCAAACCTGGGTCTCCTGCACTGCAGGCAGATTTGTTACCATCTGAGCCACCAAGAAAGCCCATCTCAGATATAGTGCTTTATAGTATAATAATATAATAAAACTTACATTCATATAATCCTTAATGACTTTATTCATTTCCTCAGAAACCCCAGAATATAAATATAGCAAGCAGTTTTACTCCAATTTAGGTGATGACAGAACTGAAACTTCAAGAGTTTGCTAACAGATCCTGAATGGCAAAAATGAAGATGTAAACGTAGAATTTCCAGACACAGAGCCTTCTCAAATATATCAAAATAGAAGGATGCCACTGAAGTTCAAGAGGAATATGTTATAACAGAATGACTTGTAGACCAATTTTCTTACATTCTTTTCCATCCCTAACCCTAACTCACTTATTTGTCCTGGCTCTACAAGCTTGAAAACCAAAAATCAACTGAAAATATAAAATAGATATAGAAACCTTGGAATTTCTACACCTCTAGTACAGATTATAATAGTGCAGAATTATGTATCGGGAAATCGATCTGCTGATTAATACAATAGTCTGCCTTGTCAAGTTTTCATTCATCAACATCTTATTAAATATATTTTGTGACTTGCAGAATACTACCTTCTGAAGAGACAGAGACAAATAAGATTAACCTCCTCTTTTTAAAAAGTCCCCTAGTCTATTGTATTAGTTGTATTTATTGTGAAAGTGTATAATGAAGAAAGTAATTGAATCATATAGGAAGTGCCAGACTGCAGAGGGGGCTGAGAAGTCTTCTCTGGGATTAGGGAAGTAGAGAGAAAGAAACTCCCTGTTGCTCCTTTTCCTGCATAGCACTCCCTCCCCAGGGTCCTCACGGCATGTTTCATACAGAAACCGACAAGCGGAAGAGTCTGGGGGAAAAGTCAGTAACCCTCCTGCTATGCCCACCCCAATACATCAAAGAAAACAGGAGCAAGGAATGGATATGACAGCAAATAGGCCAAGGATGAATACAAGGTCTGTTTACACTGTGTACTAAGTCACTTCAGTCAAGTCCGATTCTTTGCGACCGTATGGACTGTAGCCCTCCAGGCACCTCTGTCCAGGGGATTCTCCAGGCAAGAACACTGAAGTGGTTTACCATGCCCTCCTTCAAGGGACTTCCCCAACCCTAGGGTCAGTCCCTTGTCTCTGCAGGTTCTTTACCACTAGCACCACCTGGGGAGCCCAAGTCTACCTGAATTTAAAACAGAGGTGTTTGTGGCAAGTGTTTATCAACTTCCTTGGTGGCTCAGTGGTAAAGAATCTGCCTGCAATGCAGGAGACCTGAGTTTGATCCCCCAGATTGGGACGATCCCCTGGAGAAGGGAATGGCTACCCACTCTAGTATTCTGCCTGGAGAATTCCATGGACAGAGGAGTCTAGCCGACTACTCGAAGAGCCAGATACACTTGAGTGACTAACACTCTGTAAAAATGTTTTTTAATGAGTCAAGTAATTATGACTTATAGGAACTTAACTTTTGGAAGGTTTAACACAATGTATATACAAAGAAACATATAGGATACCTTGCAAAATTAAGTGCTTCATTTTACTTGAGGCTCCAAACTTTCAGTTATGAAGGAATCACTTTCCTGTTGCCCAGGCTTTTGTTGCATGGATGCATTGGAAAATGATGAAATTTCTTTCTGTGAATATAAATGTTAAAGAATTGGGAAACATTGAAACCACCCATAATACTGAAAGGTTCAATACAATTCCTACAGCTCTTAAAAATAAGAAGTATAGAGAGGACTTTTATTGTAAGTCTTCATTTTAAATTACTGTTATTAATCTTTGTTTGAGCCAGTTAAAAGTAGCCACTGACTCACTGAGCTGTATTTCAACAAGTCATGCAAACTACGTGTTTGTTTGGAGTCCTAAATGGATTGTGTCTAACTAAACCACTGTGTAATTATGGATCCTTTGTGATTTCACATTCTCATCTTATGGTCAATTTTTCTTTCTTTGATGTGGTGTGTTGTGTTCAGTAGCTTACATGAAAACATCAGTATAGCTTTGAAAAGGATAAAATCAAATTGTAACAATCTATGTTTCTCTAATGTGGACATAGCCAAGGGGAAAGATGGTAAATAGGAACACTATCTCTGTATTTCCATGTTCCACACAGAGGAATTGTGATTCTATCACCATATTCTCTCCAAAGAACAGTTACATTTATTTCTCCTACATTTATAAGTCAACAGCTGATGCACAGAAAACTGGATAAGCATTATATATCCAGAGGACAGAGGAGGTTGTAAATGAAGTAGACAAGACTTTCTGACTCCAGTATTTAGTGAAAGGAAATAGTGACTTATTTTAGTTCATATAAACATAGAAAAAGATACTAACCTCATATATCCTATTTTAAAATGTTGATGTAAGCAAAATGTTGATGTATGTATGTATGTCATATCAGTGGTTCTGTTAAATAAATTTGGGTAACTGATCTCAGTTTTGGCTGCACATTCAAATGCCCAGGAGAGATTTCTTTTTAATCTTATTATCCATAGCCACAGCCCAGACACCTAAATCAGAATCTCTGTGGCTAAAACCCACACACCAGTTTTTTTGTTTTTTGTTTTTTGTTTTTTTTTGATGCTTATGGGATGATTCTGCTGTGCAGCCAAGATTTACAGTGACAGATAATTACGGAATTAAAAGGAAATAAACTTTGATTTTCTTTCAAGTATTATAGATTTAGAATGTCAAAATATAGTACAAATATGAAATTCTGCTAGGATAAAGCTTATGCTCTTGTTGGGAAACCAGATTTCAGGAGCTCAATTTGAGTATTGGGTATCAAATATCTTTCAAATTGATTAAAATTGCTATTGCAGTCTGACACGTTTACTCTCAAAGTTAATTACATATACACTGTGCTCTCACAATTATGTCAAAATTTCCAATTCTATTTAGATATTTACATAAAAGAAAAATAATGTCTTCAAAAGACGGATTGCTAAGAGTATTTGGTCCATATATACATAATTTCAGTGATAGCTGACTTTCTAATAAAATGATCCTAGGGAATCTACTTCTTTTTTATAAACATATATATTTATAAATATATAAATTATTTTTAAAATGCATAGAATTCTTTTTCAAATGTTCAGACACCTACAATATCATTTAAGATATATTATGGAGCAAAAATCATTACCATTACTAATATTATTAAATCATAAATTATTTTATTATCAATATCATTTATTACTTTATTATGCAATGTGTTGAAGTAGCTCTGTGACTTGAGATTTGTATCCTGTGAAATAAACATTTGAATTAGTCAACTTTGAAAAGTGAAAGTGAAAGTGTTAGTTGCTTGGTATGTCTGACTCTTTGTGACCCCATGGACTGTAGCCTGCCAGGCCTTATTATCAATTACTTACTATGTCAGCTCAGGGCCAGCAGTGTCCACATTGCCAGGAGTCTTACTAGAAATTCACAACCTTATTCCCATACCAGATCTACTGAATCAGAATCTGAATTTTGTCAAGATTTCCTTTGGCGCTAAAAGTTTGCAAGCACAGTTTTATAATACCAAGGAGGATACTCACAAGTTGAAATTGTTTTGTATTAATATTTTGTTCCTGAGATATATGCTAAATGTATGTCTCTATGTCTCTCATTTGTTAAGCAATACAACCCAAAACTAGAGAAATCCCTTTAGAATAGATGAAAGAAATTTCAAAGCAACAAGAAACTAGTGTGACTGATGTATAAGCAAGCTTAAAATATTGATAGGAATCTATGTCAAAATAAATTTGAGAGCTTTTTCTATAGGCTTTAGGTATTGAATAGATCCTATTCAAGATAACAAAGCATTTTATTATGGCTTGACAACATTTTCCTTTCCTAGTGTTGCATAAAATAATGATGTATTTTACCCTAGGTGACAAGAGGTTTGAAGAATTATAGGCAATAATTCCAGTATATTGTATCATAAATCCATTAAAATTATAAAAATAAAAAAACTTTTGTTCATATATATTTGTATGCTAGAGTAACTGGATAAACAGACATAGAAAATGATTAATTTGTATAATAAGAATTATCCTATAAACTATTTTATTAAACAAAGTTTCTTTTGTGAAATAACTGTTTATATAGGAGAAAGAGTATAAATTAATAAAATATTAACCACTTTTATTTTATGCTACATTAAATAATGACATAGTGGAAATTTTCTCTAAGTAAGCAAAATATTATAGCTGTATTATTAGTAAATTAGTTCATTATAATGTTGTCACATATAATGAATATAAAATTAACATGAGTGGATTTTTTTAACCACAAAACTAAGGCACTATGGAAATAAGTTGAGAAGCTGTATCTAAGTATCTGGTTTTATTTTTATATTATAAATGATTTATTTGAATAAATATCTTGTTCACTTTTCTTTATTAGCATTTAGCATAACATGCAGGAGGTTTAATTTAAAAGAAATGATTTTTATACAAATGATAATAAGTAGCCTTCATAGACTATTATCCTTGGGTTAAACCAGTAGTTGCTGACTGTTGGACTGATTTCAGCCTGCTTTTTCAGTTTTGCTTCTTTATTGATGATGACAATCATCTTTATGATTCAATTTGTTGAGCATGCTGAAAGTGAGAGGGTGTTTTGATGAGGCAGAAGAATGGAGGTTTGAGGAGAATCTTGGCAAGGACCTTTCTGACTTACCAAGACAGCTTTCTAAGTTTGTTTAATGATAAACTGCCTGGAAGACCAAGTCAAATGATGATGAGACACATATTAATAGAAACCACTTTAATCTTGCTACCAGAATGGGAAAAGATGACTATGAATCAACCTACCTCTTCTACCCTACATTTGAACTTTTTTTATATGCACAATGTCTTATATAGCGTGGATGCTTAATGAATGTTATTTAAATAAACATATACTGAAAAAATGGTTAGACATATGTACATTCTTTCCTGGCTATATTACAGAGCACTTCACCTAGGAGCTGTTATTTTAGACTGTTTTTTAAAAATGATTAAAGTCCTGCAGGCATATAGTTGGTATTTATTTTGTTACATGCCTTTGATGCCCACACTGTATTGAATTTTTTTCACTCACCTGTGAAGGGGACTAACTTTAAAGATGCTAGTTTTGTGTTAAGGATTAGGTCATTTATTGGTTGCAGGGTGTATCTGGTTCATTTTACTTTATGGAAAGATCTTAATTTTCTTGCTCTTCAGCTTATTTTACCAGGAAAAATAACGTAAGGTGAATATACTTCTATTCCTTTCTGGATACCCAGTGACATTTTTGCAAAATAGTCTATAATCACAATGATTTAACAATCTGTGACAAAAATGTCTAAAAGTTGACAAGTGGATATGGCTGAGAGCCATCTGCACATTAAAACTGCAGTGACCACCGAGAACATCTGCATGATGACAGTTTAGTCACCAAGTGGTATCCAACTCTCTGTGACCCCACGGACTGTATAGACCAGGCTCCTCGGTCCATGGGATTCTCCATGCAGGAACTCTGGAGTGGGTTGCCATTTCCTTCTCCAAACATCTCCATATTATTTAGCAAAATGTACCTTACAAGTTTTATGGTTTGAAAAGCAAAATCTGTACTTCTTTTAATTTATCAGCAAAATTGTTTTTTTTTTTCCCCAAAATATCAAGTTCTAAAATTAATAACAATTATGATGCAGCCTTTACTTAACCATGTGTTCCAGGGATCAACATCATCTGAATCACCTGGAAATGTTTTAAAACCTGTATATTCTCAGGCTGCACCCTAGATCTGCTAAACCAGAAACTGCAGGTTACCCAATCCCCAGGTGACTCCTCTGTACATTCAAGGGATATTCTGGAAGCCTATACCCTTTCGTCATCTCTGATTTTGTAGTTGTTGGGGTTTTTTTGAGAATCTTTGAAATGTATCTTGACCCCAATATCTTTCCCTCAAAGTAGACATTAATTATGGCATTCTTCTCCAAGACAAACCATTCAATATCACACTTATCCAAGTCTATGCCCCAACCAGTAACGCTGAAGAAGCTGAAGTTGAATAGTTTTATGAAGACCTACAAAACCTTTTAGAACTAACACCCAAAAAAGATGTCCCTTTCATTATAGGGGACTGGAATGCTAAAGTAGGAAGTCAATAAACACCTGGAGTAACAGGCAAATTTGGCCTTGGAATGTGGAATGAAGCAGGGCAAAGACTAATAGAGTTTTGCCAAGAAAATGCACTGGTCATAGCAAACACCCTCTTCCAACAACACCAGAGAAGACTCTACACATGGACATCACCAGATGGTCAGCACCAAAATCAGATTGATTATATTCTTTGCAGGCAAAGATGGAGAAGCTCTATACAGTTGACGAAAATAAGACCAGGAGCTGACTCTGGCTCAGATCATGAACTCCTTATTACCAAATTCAGACTCAAATTGAAGAAAGTAGGGAAAACCGCTAGACCATTCAGGTATGACCTCAATTAAATCCCTTATGATTATACAGTAGAAGTGAGAAATAGATTTAAGGGCCTAGATCTGATAGATAGAGTGCCTGATGAACTATGGACAGAGGTTCATGACATTATATAGGAGACAGGGATCAAGACCATCCCCATGGAAAAGAAATGCAAAAAAGCAAAATGGCTGTCTGGGGAGGCCTTACAAATAGCTGTGAAAAGAAGAGAGGCAAAAAGCAAAGGAGAAAAGGAAAGATATAAGCATCTGAATGCAGAGTTCCAAAGAATAGCAAGAAGAGATAAGAAAGCCTTCTTCAGCGATCATTGCAAAGAAATAGAGGAAAAGAAGAGAATGGGAAAGACTAGAGATCTCTTCAAGACAATTAGAGATACCAAGGGAACATTTCATGCAAAGATGGGCTCGATAAAGGACAGAAATGGTCTGGACCTAACAGAAGCAGAAGATATTAAGAAGAGGTTGCAGGAATACATGGAAGAACTGTACAAAAAAGATCTTCAAGACCCAGATAATCATGATGATGTGATCACTAATCTAGAGCCAGACATCTTGGAATGTGAAGTCAAGTGGGCCTTAGAAAGCATCACTATGAAGAAAGCTAGTGGAGGTGATGGAGTTCCAGTGGAGCTGTTTCAAATCCTGAAAGATGATGCTGTGAAAGTGCTACACTCAATAGGCCAGCAAATTTGGAAAACTCAGCAGTGGCCACAGGACTGGAAAAGGTCAGTTTTCATTCCAATCCCAAAGAAAGGCAATGCCAAAGAATGCTCAAACTACCGCACAATTGCACTCATCTCACATGCTAGTAAAGTAATGCTCAAAATTCTCCACGCCAGACCTCAGCAATACATGAACCATGAACTTCCTGATGTTCTGGTTTTAGAAAAGGCAGAGGAACCAGAGATCAAATTTCCAACATCCACTGGATCATGGAAAAAGGAAGAGAGTTCCAGAAAAATATCTATTTCTGCTTTATTGACTATGCCAAAGCCTTTGACTGTGTGGATCACAATAAACTGTGGAAAATTCTGAAAGAGATGGGAATACCAGACCACCTGACCTGCCTCTTGAGAAATCTGTATGCAGGTCAGGAAGCAACAGTTAGAACTGGACAAGGAACAACAGACTGGTTCCAAATAGGAAAAGGAGTATGTCAAGGCTGTATACTGTCACCCTGTTTATTTAACTTATATGCAGAGTACATCATGAGAAATGCTGGACTAGAAGAAACACAAGCTGGAATCAGGACTGCTGGGAGAAATGTCAATAACCTCAGATATGCAGATGACACCACCCTTATGGCAGAAAGTGAAGAAGAACTAAAGAGCCTCTTGATGAAAGTGAAAGAGGAAAGCAAAAAGTTGGCTTAAAGCTCAACATTCAAAAACAAAGATCATGGCATCCAGTCCCATCGCTTCATGGGAAATAGATGGAGAAACAGTGGAAATTGTCAGACTTTATTTTGGGGGCTCCAAAATCACTGCAGATGGTGACTGCAGCCATGAAATTAAAAGACGCTTACTCCTTGGAAGAAAAGTTATGACCAACCTAAATAGTATATTCAAAAGCAGAGACATTACTTTGCCGACAAAGGCCCATCTAGTCAAGGCTATGGTTTTTCCTGTGGTCATGTATGGATGTGACAGCTGGACTGTGAAGAAGGCTGAGCGCTGAAGAATTGGTGCTTTTGAAGTGTGGTGTTGGAGAAGACTCTTGAGAGTCCCTTGGACTACAAGGAGATCTAACCAGTCCATTCTAAAGGAGATCCGCCCTGGGATTTCTTTGGAAGGAATGATGCTAAAGCTGAAACTCTGGTACTTTGGCCACCTCATGCGAAGAGTTGACTCACTGGAAAAGACTCTGATGCTGGGAAGGATTGGGGGCAGGAGGAGAAGGGGGACGACCGAGGATGAGATGGCTGGATGGCATCACGGACTTGATGAACGTGAGTCTGAGTGAACTCTGGGCGATGGTGATGGACAGGGAGGCCTGGCGTGCTGCAGTTCATGGGGTTGCAAAGAGTCGGACACGACTGAGCAACTGAACTGAACTCAACGTATTGAGTTATACAATAATTCTTTTTTCTAAGCAAAGACAATTTTATCTCCTAATGAATTCCTTTGATACCTGGTCTTCTATTGATAGTCTCATGAAATACTAGTAAGTATTCATATTTAATTTTCAAAGTGCCAACTGAATACTCGCAACATATATAAAAAGGAAAATAATTTTAGATAACCATAAAGTGTTGTTGTAATAAGGGACTTTTGAATCAAATTTCTGTCATAATGGATATTTTTATTACAATGATCAGAAGGAAAAATAAACTTATTAGCTGTCCTTCTTTTCTTTTTCCAGATGCAAGACAAAGGTCTACCCTGATGAACTTCCAAACACAAGTGTAGTCATTGTGTTTCATAACGAAGCTTGGAGCACTCTCCTCAGAACTGTTTACAGTGTTATAAATCGGTCGCCACACTATCTGCTCTCTGAGGTCATCTTGGTAGATGATGCCAGTGAAAGAGGTAAAATTATTTTTCTTGTATATACATTTTTTAATTATAGAGCTTTATTATGTTCAAAAAGATAACAGAGTAATGATCCATATTTTCCTTTCCATACTAACCCTGAAACTACCAATCAATTTTTTCAGAATATCTAGTCAGTGCCACTCCACAAACAAGTAACTAATTCCTTCAGTTTACCTCATGATACATTTGGTTCTTACTAACCTAAGAAATCAGCCAAGATGTCTTTCCAAAGTATTTCTCTTTTTCCCAACTCAGTTGATCATATGACTGAACATTTATATGACATAGTTGGTTTCTTTTTTTTTTGTAGGTAAAAGAAAAATAACTTCTATTTAAGAAGACTGCAGTTTCCAATGTGGCCCAGTTTATAAATTACAGTCTAGTGTATTAACTTCCTAGTGTAGCCTTATCCTTGTGAGCCATGTGATAAGAGTCATAATGAACTGTACACTAATAGTGATGAAATCTCTGTATCTTTTTTTTTTTTTTTAACCTAATGCAAAGCATGTTGATAGGAGTTGACCTTCACTTCTGTGTGTTGAATTTCCATCTAGGTAGTAGTTTCCCTTCTCTCTTAAAAGAGTTTCAAAATTTTATAAATTCTTAATTGCACATTACAGATTTTCTCAAGTTAACATTAGAGAATTATGTGAAAAATTTAGACGTGCCAGTAAAAATTATTAGAATGGAAGAGCGCTCTGGGCTAATACGTGCCCGCCTTCGAGGAGCAGCTGCTTCAAAAGGACAAGTCATAACTTTCCTGGATGCTCACTGTGAATGCACATTAGGATGGCTGGAGCCCTTGCTGGCAAGAATAAAGGAGGACAGGTAAGAATTCATATGCTTTGTCTGTCTGGATTTTGACTGAACATGTTAGGACCGTTACAGCTATCCCTCAAAACTTTTCTTCCCAAGCTGCTATTTTCAGAATGTTTATTTCCTAGCTTTTAAAAATGAAGTCCCCTTACTCCTTGTTTAATTAAGATCTTGATTTATTTATGTCAAACCTGAATATTTGATTAAGAAAGTCAAGCAATTCAAATAGTAAAGATGCTGAATATTCATTTTATAGGTGAAGGAAATCAGTCCAATCAGAAATAGTAGTATATTTTACAAAATATATTTTCAAAGCAGCTTTGTCTTCACAACCACTCTGTGAGGTAGACAATAAAGATACTCTTCTTTGTATCTGATGATAGTTAAATGGCTTGTCCTAAATTGTAAATGACGAGGACAACAATTTAGTTCTCTCCACTACCAGAACAATCTTCTCTCTACCTAGTCACTGTTTTTAATCAAAGTCGAGTACAAAGCCACCTTGAAGATCTTAAAAAACTTATATACACTCATGCACCCCACTGAAATGAAATCATGATTTAAAGAAAAGTGCAGCTGTAAGAATGTTTATTTAAATAGTATTGCATTCTGTACAGACATATCATGAAATCTGAAAAGTTCAAGAATGCTTTACAGAAATTAGAAACCCTCATGCTGCTGCTGCTGCTGTTAAGTCGCTTCAGTCGTGTCCAACTCTGTGCGACTCCATAGACGGCAGCCTGCGAGGCTCCCCCATCCCTGGGATTCTCCAGGCATGAACACTGGAGTGGGTTGCCATTTCCTTCTCCAATGCATGAAAGTGTAAAGTGAAAGTGAAGTCGCTTGCTCAGTCGTGTCTGACCCTCAGCGACCCCATGGACTTCAGCCTTCCAGCTCCTCCATCCATGGGATTTTCCAGGCAAGAGTACTGGAGTGGGGTGTCATTGCCTTCTCTGTAGAAACCCTCATAGATACCTACAGTTCTTGCCCATGTGATCCTATGAAGTTTAAATGGATTTCTTGCAGTTATTCATAACTATTGATAATAAATGAGTATCATTCCTAAGCACCTAATGAAGACAGTTATGCCGATTGCTGTCTGAAATAATAGCAAAACATTGCATAGCATCTTGATTGCATAGTCATTTCACCTACAGTAGAAAGGTCTACTTAGAATTGAAGTTTTTAATTAAGGCTGCAAGACAGCGGCTGCTTTGTGTGAGCTAGTGCAGCTCTGTCACATAAACGGCATGATTTGGTATTTGCCAGGAAGATGGATGGAGGTTGTCAGTAAAATGAACCATAGCAGTTAAAGAAAGCAGTGGGAACCTTTTGTCTACTGAGTGTAATATATGGGTAATAACATTTTTCCATTCTGTGTATTGTACAATAGGCACAGGAGGGTAAGGCTGGCAAAGTAAAATGAACTTGGAACATTTTAAATGCATTTCCTGGCAGCTTTTCATACATTATGCTGCTTTTTAAAACACGTGTTTCATATTCAACTTAGTGAGATTATAATATTGCTTCACTATGGTCATGAATAGATCATTTATTTTTTAATCTAACAACATATTTAGATTGTATTGGCATATAACGAGCTCTAATGTCTTATCTTGCTTATATGTTCTAAAGTTGCCTTAACTAGATAATAAAGTTTTATTGAAGATTATTTGATCTAATGTCATCTCCCTATAATTTAAACGATTACATTTAATGAAGAAAGAAAGATACTGTTTTTATAAGCACCAGAGTTACCAAGAAGCTTCTCCAAGGCTAGATGAAACCTTTTAAGTTTTTTTTTTTTTTTTAAGATTAATTTGTTTATTTTTATGGCTTCTGGATCTTTGCTGCTGTGCATGGGCTTTCTCTAGTTGTGGCAAGCAGAGGCTACTCTCTAGTTGCTGTGTGTAGGCCCCTCATTTCAGTGGTTTCTCTTGTTGCAGAGCACAGGCTCTAGGCACGTGGGGTTCAGTAGTCACAGTGTGTGGGCTCAAAGTTATGGCTCCAGGGCTCTAGAGTGCGACTCAGCAGCTGTGGTGCACAGGCTTAGTTGGCCCATGGCATCTGGGATCCTCTCAGACCAGGAATCAAACCTGTGTCCGTGGCATTGGCAGGTGAATTCTTCACTACTGAGGCACCAGGAAAGTTTGAAACCTTTAATTTCAGAGGACTCTAGACATTGGTCAATAGTGTGGCATATAAGACCTATTAGAAATTGAGTGTTGGTGATACAGGTGTTGCAAAACCAGAATAAATAATGGGCAACATTTCCTTGTTTCCATATCTGTGGGTGATTCTAGAGCATATTTGTGTATTCACTTTCTATCTTGTATGAAAAACAAGCTCTACTTTTTGGAATTAGCTCTAAACAAGGCCCAGTTGTTTAAACATTTACTTTGGAGATGACAGATGGTTGACACCATAATAAAACATACAGGCTTGGAATAGAGGTAGACTAGAGAAAGTGCAACATGGATTAAAAGAATACCTAATGACCTCCCATGGTGCAAAGTTCCTTATCCTAAAAAGCCACCATCAGCAGTATCAAATCTATGTGTGTATAACTTAATTATGTTGCTATACAAAGTGATATATATAGTATAAATTAGCAACACTGTAAATAAACTTTAATTCAGTAAAATAAATTAAAAAGAAAAGAATACCAAATTTCCTGGTCCTTCCTCTTACTTTAAGAAAAAAATGGATCATAAAACTCTAGAGACTCAACTTGCTTATCTTTTCGAATTTTAAAACATGTAGATTGTTAGTGTAAACTGTTGTCTAAGATGATTCACTCAAATTGTCATGAACCTAATATCTTTCATAGGAAATATTTACTCATACTGATGATCATGATTTTTATTGTAGCTTCTCTTTGTGGGTTTTCATTTGTTTGTTTTTCCAGGAACATTTTCTCTGAGCATCTCTTTAATCTAAACTATCGCCTTTGAGAGTCAAGCTACCAGATTGAATTTGCTATTATTCATCCTTCACTCCCTGCACACTGTTGCTTTTCAGTGGGCTATAGCTGAAATGCTGCATAATATCAAAGCAGTCTACTAATCATGCTGTGGGGAGAGGTTTAATGAAAAATAGGCCATGTTCATCCTGCTGAGTTAGTACTTAGAATGCATTTAGAAATTAGCTTGAGGATCAGTTAGTATATTTGATTAGATTATACATGATAGAATAAAAGTAGACTGAAGTCAGAAGTAGTAAAAGGAAGTAATTCTATGGAGAAAAAGGGTAACATGACAATAAAGACAAATTAAAGTCACAAAATAATTGTTTCAATGTATCAGCTATGTGATGTTTAGAAAGGCTGATGAAACATTTAAACTATAATTTTTACATCAGCTGGTTTTAATTTTTCTGCAGGAAGACAGTTGTATGCCCCATCATTGATGTGATTAGTGATGACACCTTTGAATATATGGCTGGGTCAGACATGACTTATGGGGGTTTTAACTGGAAACTGAATTTCCGTTGGTATCCTGTTCCCCAAAGAGAAATGGATAGAAGGAAAGGAGACAGAACGTTACCTGTCAGGTATGTGGAGCATATCTTCCAAAGCATAGCATATGTATTCCTGTAACAATTAAGGAATATTATATACCTATATATTCATTCTGTAGGCTTTCAAAGACATCTACTTTTTATTCAAATACATATATGTATTATCGTGAGCATGATCATCTTAGAATCAATGGAAATATTAATTCTAGCTTAAGTCAGCACAGACAAATTTAAGTATTTGCGGAGTACCAATTCTTTTTGAAACTTTGTGTATTCTTATATTCAAAGTATATGTACTGTTAATTTTCTATGTGACAAAGATGTATTAGCTTTGATACTTCAGGTGTAGATATATACCTGCCTAAATGTATCTCATAACTGGGGTATACTCAAAATTGAACTAACCAAAAAATGTTTTGGTAAATGTTTCAAATTTTCCAACCTTAAAGAGCTACTTTCCCTATAGATACAATAAAAGATTCATTTGGAAAATTCTAATGTATTAACAATTGTGAAACTTTTTTCCAAATTGTTTTAAGAATCTGCTTAACTTGAAATAATTACATTTAAAATAGGTATGGCCTTAACTGAGAATATACACATATACACCTGTAGGTATACATGTATACCTATCATATACATCTTCAGTTTTCTAGACAAGCATTATCACCTTCTTATTTTAACTTATTGTTGTATACCTCTTACCTGCAACTAAAAAATGATTCTCTGAACAATACTTGGGGAGGAAGTTCACTAGTTTAGCTCTTTATTTTTTTATTATTTATTTATTTTTAATTACAATACTGTATTTGTTTTGCCATACATTGACATGAATCAGCCACAGGTGAACACAATCTCCCAATGCCGAAGCCCCCTCCCACCTCCCACCCCACATCATCTACCTGATGAATTTGGCGAATCATCCTTTGATTGGAAAGATAGGCTTTTCCAGTGGTTCAGTGGTAAAGAATTTGCCTACAGTGCAGGAGATATAAGAGACATGGTTCACACCTGGGTGGGGAACATCCTCTGGAGGAGGAAATGGCAGCCCACCCCATATTCTTGTCTGGAAAATTCCATGGCAGAGGATCCTGGAGGGCTGCAGCAGAGGGTTGCAAAGAGTCCGACACAACTGAGCACATACACACAGATGACCAAAAGAGAGAGAGAAAATAGACAAATACCCTAATGTTTTAAAACAATATATATAGAAAACCCATTATCTAAACAAGAATCTCTCCTAACCTACTGACAGAATGGCTTATCCATTGTTAAGACTAATTATACAATGAATTAATTGAAGCTAGCTCAAAAAAAAAAAAAAAAGCTAATACAAGAGAAGAGCTCTAACTGCTTATTATTGAACAATTAAATATTGGGACCATTAACTCTCTTGAGATAGTAATTACATCAAAGAAAAAAGTAAAACTTATTTCCAAACAATTCCATAAGGATGTGAAATTATTATGTCAATATGTAGAGTATCATTTAGTAGTCCTTAAGGCTTGCTGTCATCTTCACATTCACCATGTCTTATTGATCCTTTTCTTTAACAACTTCAAGGAATACAATGGCTCATATTACCATTGTTTATTTAGAAATCTTATTTCCCTAGATCATAGCTTTATTTATTGTTAGATGATTTCTCAGCTTCGGATCCCAAGTGGAAATTATCAAAGAACTTGACCAATACACTCAAATAGAGATAGTGTGTTTATTTATTTGAAAATGAAGTATACAAGAATGCATGTGAGTACTTATTTTTTAACATGTTGGCAAAAGTTCTGCTTTATTTAATTATTTTCTCCCAAATTCAGAACATACATGTTTAAGAGGTAGCCGTTATTCATACTAAGAAACTGCCAATCTTATTCATAAAATTAAAGATCTACGGAGAAATCAACTATTATTTCTCATCTTTAACGGAAACAAAAGAGGAAACATCTAAATTGCTATGTTTTAATCACAACTTATGTGGTTTTATTATAATAACATGGAGCAATGATGGAATCTGAGTATGTTTATTTGTTTGCCTCAGTAATTGCACAGTATTTTCACCACGAAGGGAAAGTATTTCAGTGCTGAGAAAGCTAAAGCAAGAGAAACAGAAAACTCAGTCTTTGCTGAAGTTTCTAGATTTTTATGGCAAAAGGTTAATTAATTCACAGGCTGTGTTGTAACAGCCTGCAGGTAATTTTCATCAGCCTAGCTGTAATGTGAACTTTCTCCGTACTTGTAATCTATTACTTGAAGGTGTGATCATTTTTCTCACATTCATACAAACAGATAAATCATCATAAGTGTTAAAGACACTTTTTTTCTACTTGATTAACAGAATTCTGCACAGCTAAAGTGATTAAAATGAGGTTGAAATTTTGGTTTTCTTAGCAGAATGCTTCATTTAAAATGTCAGTTATGACAGAACTTTCTAGGGACTATAATTGGCTAGTTAGTCATCATTTATAAATACAATCACACATCTGCATACACAGAGAAACAACTTGAACTTGTAACCTAACCTTAGTTATACTGCATTTAAAGTAAAGTTTATAATGGTTATATTTATTATTCTATTGTCAACCTCTGGTCTTTGATATTTTCTTTTGATAATAAATGGAGTTCGTAAAATGCTTGGCATTTGTGAAGTTATGAGTGTGGACTAATAGCATACATAATCCAGCTTTGTTCTTTCTATTTAGTTTTCTGTAATCAGTAAACTGTCCTTGACATTTTAGTAATCAAATTATATGACTTTTCAGAAATATCTCAACTATATGTGCAACAATATAGTAATCAAATTATTAAACCAGAGGTCATTAACCAGAGCTTGTGTGTCAAATATGCTCTATAGATGTGTTTTCTTTGGCCTATATAATTTTCGGCATTTATTAAAATTACCAGTGTTTTTAAAATGAGATATTTAAAATAAAAATCTAAATTTCAAGCTATTCTTTAGAAACAAGATTTTGCTACAATGGTCCAGTATTCCTACTTGCCATGCTGCTGCTGCTGCTGCTGCTAGGTCGCTTCAGTAGTGTCCAACTCTGTGTGACCCCATAGACTGCAGCCCGTCAGACTCCACTGTCCCTGGGATTCTCCAGGCAAGAACACTGGAGTGGGTTGCCATTTCCTTCTCCAATGCATGAAAGTGAAAGTGAAGTTGCTCAGTCCTGTCCGACTCTTAGCGACCCCATGGACTGCAGCCCACCAGGCTCCTCCATCCATGGGATTTTCCAGGCAAGAGTACTGGAGTGGGGTGCCATTGCCTTCTCCTCCTACTTGGCATAAACAGGAGGAATTGAGTAAAAGCTGCCCATGTAGAAATATCATGAAAGTTTAGCCCAGTTCCCCAGTTGCTTTTTTAGTATGTGTCTCCCTGATTCTGAGGCTGAGGATCAACTGCCATTTTTCATTCTTGCACTTGGAGAAATGTTTCTCTGGATCTGTGTCCCAATCACAGGTGAGAGAAGTATGCTTATTGCAACTAATTGACTTCACATATTTTTATTTGCATGGCTATAACCTTTTAAAGGGCTTCCTTGATGGCTCAGACGGTAAAGAATTTGCCTACAATGTGGGAGACCTGGGTTCGATCCCTATGTTGGGAAGATCCCCTGGAGGAGGGCATGGCAACCCACTCCAGTATTCTAGCCTGGAGAATCCCCACGGGCAGAGGAGCCTGGCAGACTACAGTCCATGGGGTCGCAGAGTCGGTATGACTGAGCAACTAAGCACGGCACAATCTTTTAAATCATTTATAATCTTTGATTTAGAGGCTACTGCCTGAAAAATGGCTGAGTTTGAAAGTCATTGAACACACACGCCCTGCTCAGTGTCTGGCATCAGCCATAAGTCTACTGGATAAGGAAAAGGCCAGCACAAGTGGAGAGAGTGGAGGTACAGGATTTAAACAAAGTCAGCTGATAGAGAGGTGTGTGCTTCTGAAAAGGAACCTGACTCTTAAATCTTATTGATTGTGTTTATCTCTTAAATATACCCTGCAAGTAACCCTAAATAAATACTTATAAAGATATTAGTTTCTACTTTAATTTCTCACTGATTAAAATAGATTACTTAATTAAAAGTCTACAGGGTTATTTATCAAGTTTATTTATCTTTCCCCTTTGTGTCTTACTTTATGGACTTTTTTTCCCATTTTTTCATTATTAATATTCTTACTATGACTCCATTCTTAATTTGAATACCATGTTCAATATTTTTCTCAAGCAAAACAAGAGTTCTAGATTGTCTTCTAATCCATGCTAGCATAATATTGAATGAATGAAGCATAAATGGCATTATGAGTTTTTTATTTCTGACACATTTGACTTTGTCCATTTTTGTTAACACTTGTCTAATCTCATACATGTATTTTTCTCTCAATTGAAATTAGGACTTTATAAAGAAAATCAAATAAATTAAACAATAGTATTAACAACTTGGGTTATAATTATTATGAATAACTCATAGTGTTCATATATATTATTTCCTGTGTCCTTCTAATATGATATGACAGAAGGAGCATTTAAGTTGGCTTTGGAGGATCTGAGTTTTATTTCAAGCTCCTCATATTGAGAATTTACCAATTCTTAACACTGAAATGGAAAATTATCCTCCTTGCCTTGCTTTTAACTTGTGAAATGCTGTAAAACATTACATGAAATTTGAGACTATTTTAAAGGTAATTTTAACTTTATTTCTGATAATATAAGTAGAAGATACATGGATTGAAAAATAAATGTGAAAAATATCTGTATTTTTAAGCAGAACACCAGTGAGCCAGTTCTTTAGTATTTTGTTATATTTACTTCCAGTGCATTTTTTTCCAAATACATTTCTCCACAGTTTAAAAGTTGGTATATCAACTAAGCAACTTTCTATGCCATTAAACATTTTCACAAATAAAAATTTTAATGGTTGGTAATATCTAAATTATTTACTAAGCACTTTTTCAATTTTTGATAGTCAAAGTCAACCTGAGAGTTTTACCCTTTATTTTTTTGCCATTTGCATCTGTGATCTACAGTTTTTGCATATAATATAGTCTCTTTAGAATTATGCATTCAAGCAATATGAAATTTGTTTTACTATCCTGATACCTTTTGCCAGTTTGATTTCCCACTCCCCCAAATAATCACTGACTCCAATTTATCAGAAAGTATAATAAGTGAAATACATTTATTCTGTAAAATCTGAGACAATATTTGTTATTACATAGTAGCAACTCGTGATATATTTCTTAGTTTTTAGCTATCAGACTTTATTTTCCTCAGTCCAGTGAAAATTGCACTTTTAAATTGGATAAAAGAAGCAGAGATAATGCCTGTGAGACACCTCTTTAAAATAAGAGATGCTACAGAAACAGCACAGAGAAAGTGAAGTTTGTGCATAAAGTAGATTTCAAAAGAGTTAGACTTAAGAATGTTCAACAGTTCAACATTCATACCTACTTGTATTGAAATCGAATATATGTTGATTTTGAGAAAATATTCTACCCCAGATGAAATCTTTATATTCTTTGGAGAAAATAGCACCTTTATAGTATATTACTTCCTAATGGTTTAGGGGATAATTTGTAAGAGTTTCCTAGCAATCTGCTGAAATGAGATGGAAATAAGACTAGTACAGAAAGTTTACATGGTGATAAACAAAGTATCGTATTTAGATACTGAATAATTAATTAATAAAAACATTTTAAAACATCTGGCCCCATTTTTTACTTTTACCCATATGAAGCATTAAATGGAAAAATAAAATAAAATGTGCACCATTTACTGTATATCCTCTTTGGAAGTTTAGAGTTTTAGCAGGTGCTGAGGATTCTGAAAAAGGATGTAGGAAAAAGAAAAAAAAAAACAAACCTGTTCCTTCTTTGGGACTATAAGTCTTTAAGCACAGGTTAATGTATTTGATTCTAGTACTTCTTGATAAATAGATTCTTTGGCAGAAAAACAAGCCATTTGTCTCTACTGGGCAGAACTTTAATTTTTTTCTTATCCTTTAAATATAGCTTTGAAATTATCTGTGTTCCATAGACTCTGCGGGATCTGAACAAGCTTCCTGCTCAGAGCCTAAGTTGGTATAACTCTTAAAGTAACAGTTTCTTCTGTACCAAATGCTGCATCTTCTCACTCAAACTTATGTTCAAATCAGTGTTGTGGTGTGCAATATTCCACTAAACTTCCAGCTTTTTTCTATCCCAAAACCTTTAATTACATTCAACATGTAATTATTCATTACTTACTCTAGTAAAAGAATAGTTTATGCCTTTGCTTCCTTTCTCTTCTTTTTTTTTTTTTATATTGAGTATAGTTGACAGAATACAGAAGGAAGGAGAGAAACTCACAGTATCTAAATTTCCTTTAGTTTCTAAACATTCACAGTGGTTAACCAATTGAAGTCATTATTTTTTTAATGACTTGAACAAAATCAAACTTATGGAACTATTTCAGCTATTTGCCTCACATTTGTAAATAAAATATTTATGTTTTTTATTTCTCTTTATCATGCTTTATAATATGTGAGAAATATTATTAATGCTGAGCTAAAACTGATTGTCTAGATACTGTGTAATTTGACCACTGCAAATAACAGCCAAAAGCTGAGCTATAGTCTCACAAATCTTCTTCAGACTTTTCTCCAGAGACCTTGGTTATTTGCCAAGTAAGATTAAATAGAATCCTAGTATATCAAAAGGATTAGTGAGAAGTGATGTTGCAATAACTTTAAAAGAAATTGCTTTGAAGAACAGTACTAACATTCACAGAAAAACCTGGTACATAAATTTGGAGATTGAAATCAGGAAGACTTTCAAATTAGCTATATCAAATATTTTTTGTGTGTGAGTTATATGGATAACTGGAAGCTGGTTAGATGGAGAGATAGATGATTAATATATAGAAAGAATTTTTTTCTCAACTGGACCATCAACTACTTGGGGGTCCCTGAACAGGATATTTAAATACACTCCAGTTAAATTTGGTTGATCAAATCTGTAGGGATTTTAAAGTCCTAAAATATTACACTTCTAATAAAAATTGATTAGAGTCTGAAAATAAGATAAAGCTGATTATTATCTTGACAAACAGATGTTTTCCTCTTCTTCATTAAAACTAAAATTTAAGTGTGCAGTACTTGCTTAGTGCTGATACTGTTCTAAGAGTATCACATACATTACCGCATATCCCCAACTTATAGATGATCAAATTAAAGTAGAGAAAAGGGACTTGCTGAAGGTCACATTGTAGAATTGAGCTTCAAGTCTAGTCTGTCCATATACAAAGTCTATACTCCTAAAACTAACTAGCTTCATCTTGGAGTCTCTTTACTGTGTAACTTCTTTCATACACATGGTGGTATTTCTTTTGCCTTATGAAGTTCTGATGAAAATTTTCAGTGTTCTTCCTTGTCAAATGCTTACTTTTCAAGTTCTTCACTATTCTGTGTTGTTATAAAGCTTTATATCTTTATTTCTAAAATACTATCAAACTCAGTCCCCAAAATTCTTACTAGATGATAAGGTCTTTAAATATTCTGGAATTCATGAAGCCATCTTTATTATCAATTTAGCAGATGTAAGCAAAGAATTTTTTTTTTTCTCAGTTTCAGAAATACAGTTGCAGGTAACTTGGACTTACAGTATGGGCACGAGGATACATATTCTTTCCTATTTATTTCACTTATTCAATAAATGTCTATTACTATTAATCCAATATATTAACTGTACTTATAGAAGTGGTAAGATGTTTATCATGAAATCGCTCAGTTGTGTCCGACTCTTTGCAGTCCCATGGACTGTAGCCTACCAGGCTCCTCCATCCATGGAATTTTCCAGCAAGAGTACTGGAGTGGGTTGCTATTTTCTTCTCCAGGGGATCTTCCCGACCCAGAGATCAAATCCAGGTCTCCTGCATTGCAGGCAGATGCTTTACCCTCTAAGCCACAAGTGAAGTCCAAGATGTTTATAGTAATAAATATAATACTCAATAAGAAGTGACAATTGCCTCAAGAGAAACAGTGCTATAGTACAAGGAGGAAGGGAAAGATGACAACCAGATTGGAGGGAGGAGGTTTGTACCAAAGCCAGCCTGTATGGACTACATAAATTTTACATTGATCCGGAGCAGGTTTAAACATTTAAGGGGACTTTACAAAGGAAGATTTAAGTGGCAAATGGATGAACAGATGTACTAAGGTTTGAAAGTGTGAAGCATTTACTGCAAACAACTAAACTTTTGCATGTGTACATGCTTTGTTGCTTCAGTCATGTCCGACTCTTTGTGACATCATGGACTGTATCCCCCAGGTTCCTTTGTCCATGGGATTTTCCAGGCAAGGATACTGGAATGGGATGCATGCCCTCCTCCAGGGGATCTTCCTGATCCAGAGATCAATTGAACCCATGTGTCCTGTATCTCTTGCTTTGGCAGACAGGCTCTTTACTACTAGCGTCACCTGGGAAGCCCACTAAACACTTTAAATACTTAAAGATAGTTAAATGAAGGAGCTCATTGGGTAGCTCTAGATCACTGATGGCTAAATAATATAAAAATCTGAAATTTTTAAATACAGATTTTGGAACATCTGGTTAATGTTTTAAGAGGAATTTTTATTTAGAGGAATTAATCAGGTATGGTTTGTAGACTACATTTTGGAAGTTGCAGACCGCAGAAGCCAGAACATTCAATAGCAAATAGTTAGAAATAAGGACGAAAATTGGATAACAGAGATAAGTGTCAAAAAATACTTAAAAAGGAGGAAGTACGTGGGAAATGACTGAATGAGGCAAAATGACAAAGGTGCTGAATGGTGATTTGATGAAATAAAATCTGATGAATAAAGTCTTAGGACTTTAGAAGGAAATAGAGGTCTTTGGAACAGAAGCAGACATGGTAGCACTTTCTCTGTTATATACACTGAGTGGGGTCAGGAGGAGTTTTTTAAGAAAGCATCTAGTGAGTTATTGAGAGAGCACAACCAACGCAGAGGAGAGAAGAGACTACCTAGATTAAGAGCCAGCCTCATAGAGGTCGCTAAAGGCGTAAGACCAAGTAAAGAGTTTGGAAAGACAAAAGGTCCTCTGAGAGACCCTTGAGAAGACTACATTTCGAGATCTGACATCCAGCAACGGAAAGGAAGGGGCATCAATAAGTATCATACAATATTCAAATAGGTAGAAGGGGAAAACTCTAGAACAATGCAGTGGGAGTCAGAGGTGAAAAGAATTTCAAGCAAGGAGGCTGATAGATTGTGTTAAATGCTTTCAAAGGAAAGGCTATTGAAGTTCATAATCAATAGTCTCTTCCAGAAAGAAGTTATTGCAGAGATGGGAGCAAGATCCAGATTCTAGTTAGAAGGTCAAGAGGAGTTGAGGGAGTATATAAAAAGCATCCTTTCAATCAGGTCACCAGTGAAAGATATAGAAAATATATGTCACTGGTTTAAATGAGCAATAGAATGGAGTGAAGATGTAGTTTAGGACAGAACTTAATTGAGCAGTTTTGTAAGCTCAAAGGGGTAATCTAAAAATCAAAGGCATGAAATGCAGATGTAACAGTCAATAAGCAGAGACTTCCTGATGGCTCAGCTGGTGAAGAATCTGCCTGCAATGCAGAAGACCTGAGCTTGACCCCTGGATTGGGAAGACCCTTTGGGAAGGAAATGGCAACCCACTCCAGTATTCTTGCTTGGAGAAGACTATGGACAGAGAATCTCATGGATAGGGAAAGCTGGCGGGCTGTGACTGAGCAACTCCCTTTCAATAGTCAATGACCAGGTAGCTGAAAAGTTGCAGGTATACCTTAGAGGTTGTGGGTTTGGTTCCAGGCTGCTGCAATAAAGTGAATATTGGGTTAAAGTGAGTAATACATTTTCTGGTTTCCTGGTGCATTTAAAAGTTACGTTTATATCATGCTGTAGTCTATTAAGTATGCAAGAGCATTGCATCTAAAACAATGTATATACCTTAGCTAAAAATACTTGCTAAAAAATTCTAACCATTATCTGAGCCTACAGGGGTGAGGGGTTTGCCTGGATGTTGCTGTTAATGCCTGCTGACAAATCAGGGTGGGCTTACTAGAAAGTTGGTGTGATTGTAGAAATTTCTTAAGACAGTAAAGATTACCACATCTATTGACCCTTCCTTTCACAAACTATTTCTCTGTAGCATGTAATGTTATTAGATAACATTTTATTTACAGAAATCCTTTCAAAATTGGAGTCAGTCCTCTCAAATCCTGTCGCTGCTTTATCAGCTAAGTTTATGTAGTTTCTAAATCCTTTGTTGTCATTCCCCAGTTTTCACAGACTCTTCACCAGAACTAGATTCCATCTCAATAAACTTTCTCTGCTCATTAATAAGAAGCAATTCCACATCTAATAAAGTTTTGTTATGAGTTTACAGCCATTCAGGCACATCTTTAGGCTCCATCTCTAATTCTAGTTCTCTTGCTGTTTCTACCACATCTGCCGTTGTATCCTGCAATGAAGTCTTGAACCCCTCAAAGTCATTCTTGAGGACTGCAATTAACTTGTTCCAAATTCCTATTAATATTGATACCATGACCTCTTCCCATGAAGTGTGAATGTTCTTAATGGCATCTAAAAGGGTGAATCTTTTCCAGAAAATTTTCAATTGATTTTTCCCAGATCCATCAGAGGAATCACTACCAATGACAACTACAACCTAATAAAATGTATTTCTTAAAGATTAAGATGTGAAAATCAAAGTACTGCTTGATGCATGAGCTGCAGAATGGATGTTGTGTTAGCAGGCACGAGAACAATTTTAATGTTGTTGTACATCTCCATTAGAGCTCTACGGTGACCAGATGAATTGTCAATGAACAATAATATTTTGAAAGAAATCTTTTATTCTGAGCAGTAGGTCTCAATAGTGAGCTTAAAATATTCAGTAAACCATGTTGTAAACATATGTGTTGTCATCAAGGCTTTGTTGCTCCATTTACAGGTAACAGGTCGAGTAATATAGCACAGTTCTCAAGGGCTTTAGGGTTTTCAGAATGGTAAAGTAGCACTGGCTTCAACTTAAAGTCACCAGTTTCACTAGCCCCTGATAAGACTATCTATCCACTGAAGCTTTGAAACCCAAGTACTGACTTCTCCTTTCTAGCTGTAGATGCTAAGATGGCATTTTCAGCCAATATAAGGCTGTTTAATCTACATGGAAAATCTTCTGTTAGTGTAGTGAGCTTCCTTAATTATCTCAGCTAGAGTTCCATATAATTTAAAGCTTCTACATCAGTACTTGCCTCTTCCCTTTGATTTTTATATTATAGAGACAGCTCCTTTCCTTAAACTTTATAAATCAACCTCTTCTAGCTTCCAAACTTTCTTCTTTCTGGCTTGATAAAAGTGAAGAGAGTTAGGGCCTTGCTCTAGATTAAGTTTTGATTAGGAAACTTAGCTGATTTGATTTTCTATGCAGACCACTCAAATTTTCTCCATATCAGCAATAAGACTGTCTTGTTTTCTTATTATTCATGGTTTACTAGAGTAGCACTTTTAATTTCCTTCAAGAAGTTTTTCTTTGCATTCACAACCTATTTATTTGGTACAAGAGACCTATCTTTAGGCCTATCTTGACTTTTATCACACCTTCCTCACTAAGCTGACTCATTTCTAGTTGTTTATTTGAAGTGAGATATGTGTGACTTTTTCTTTCTCTTGAACACTTAGAAATCATTGTAGGGATACCAGTTGGTCTCAGGTAATAGGGAGGCCCAAGGAGAAGAAGAGAAATAGAGGAAAAGTCGGATGGTATTGAAGTCAGGACACTTTGCAACCCCATGGACTGCAGCACACCAGTCTTCCCTATTCTTCACCATCTCCCACAACTGCAGCACGCCAGGCTTCCCTGTCCTTCACCATCTGTCAGAGTTTACTCAAACTCATGTCCATTGACTTGGTGATGCCATCCATCCATCTCGTCCTCTGTCATCCCCTTCTTCTCCTACCTTCAATCTTTCCCAGCATTAGGGCCTTTTCTTATGAGTTGACTCTTCACATCAGATGGCAAAAGTATTTGGAGCTTCAGCATCAGTTCTTCCAATGAATATTCAGGGTTGAATTCCTTTAGGATCGATTGATTTGATCTCCATTCAGTCCAAGGGAATTTCAAGAGTTTTCTCCAACACCACAGTTCAAAAGCATCAGTTCTTCAGTGCTCAGCCTTCTTTATAGTCCATGAATAGTGGACTATAGTCTACATGAATACTGGAAACACCATAGCTTTGACTATTTGTGGGAAAGTCTCTGCTTCTCTGCTTTTTTAATATGCTGTCTAGGTTGCTCATAGCTTTTCTTCCAAGGAACAAGTGACTTTTAATTTCATGCCTGCAATAATCATCTGCAATGCTTTTGGAGCCCGAGAAAATAAAGCCTATCACTGTTTCCATTGTTTCCCCACCTATTTGCCATGAAGTGATAGCACCAGATGCCATAATCTTCATTTTTTGAATGTTGACTTTTAAGCCAGCTTTTTCACATTCTTCTGTCACCTTCATCAAGAGGCTCTTTAGTTCCTCTTTGCTTTCTGTGATAATGGTGGTGTCACCTGCATATCTGAGGTTATTGGTATTTTCCCTGGCTTTCTTGATTCCAGCTTCTATTTCATCCAGCCCAGCATTTCACATGATGTACCCTGCATAGAAGTTAAGTAAGCAGGGTGCAATATACAGCCTTGATATATTCCTTTCCCAATTTGCAACCAGTCTGTTGTTCCATGTCCTGTTCTAGCTGTTGCTCCTTGACCTGCACACAGGTTTCTCAGGAGGCAGGTAAGGTGTTCTGGTATTCCCATCTCTTTAAGAATTTTCCACAGTTTGTTTTGATCCACACAGTCAAAAGCTTTGGCATAGTTAATGACCCAGAAGTAGATGTTTTTTCTGGAGTTCTTTTGCTTTTTCTATGACCCAAAGGGTGTTGGCAATTTGATCTGTGGTTCCATTGCCTTTTATAAATCCAGCTTGAATCCACTGGAAGTTTTTGGTTCATGAACTTTTGAAGCCTAATTTGGAGAATTTTGAGCATTACCTCGCTAGTGTGTGAAATGTGCAATTTTGTGGTAGTTTGAACATTCTTTGGCATTGCTTTACATTGAGATTGGAATGAAAACAATTTTTCCATTCCTGTGGCCACTGCTGAATTTTCCAAATTTGCTGGCATATTGAGTGCAGCACTTTCATAGCATCATCTTTTAGGATTTGAAATACCTCAGCTGGAATTCCATCCTCTCTACTAGATTAATTCATAGTGGTGCTTCCTAAGGCCACTTGATGTAACACTCCAGGATGTCAGGCTCTAGGTGAGTGATTACACCATCATGGTTATCTGGATCATTAAGATCTTTTTGTATAGTTCTGTGTATTCTTGCCACCTCTTCTTATTTTCTGCTTCTGTTATATCCATAATGTTTCTGTCCTTTATTGTGTTCATCTCTGCATGAAATGTTGCTTTGAAGAAATCTCTAATTTTCTTAAGAGATCTCTAGTCTTTCCATTTTATTGTTTTCCTCTATTTCTTTGCATTGTTTACTGAGGAAGTCTTTCTTATCTCTCCTTGCTATTCTTTGGAACTCTGCATTCAGATGGGTGTATCTTTCCTTTTCTCCTTTGCCTTTTGCTTCTCTTCTTTTCACAGCTATTTGTAAGACCTCCTCAGACAACCATTTTGCCATTTTGCATTTCTTTTTCTTGGGGATGGTTTTGATCACTACCTCTTGTACAATGTCAGGACTTCTGTCCATAGTTCTTCAGGCACTCTACCTATCAGATCTAATCTCTTCAATCTATTTCTCACTTCTACTGTATAATTGTAAAGGATTTGATTGAGGTCATACCTGAATGGTCTAGTGGTTTTCCCTACTTTCTTCAATTTAAGTCTGAATTTTTCAATAAGGAGTTCATGACCCGAGCCACACTCAGCTGCCAGTCTTGTTTTTGCTGACTGTATAGAGCATCTCCATCTTTGGCTGCAAAGATTATAATCCATCTGATTTCAGTATTGACCATCTGGTGATGTCCATGTGTAGAGTTATCTCTTGTGTTGTTGGAAGAGAGTGTTTGCTATGTCCAGTGTGTTTTCTTGGCAAAAGTTTGTTAGCCTTTGCCCTGCTTCATTCCATACTCCAAGGCCAAATTTGCCTGTTAGTCTAGGTGTTCTTGACTTCCTACTTTTGCGTTTCAGTCCTGTATGATGAAAAGGACATCGTTTTTTGGTGTTAGTTCTAGAAGGTCTTGTAGGTCTTCATTAATTGATTAAGTTGCCATTTTATAAGGGCATGGTTCATGGTGCCCAAATTATAATAATAATGTCAAAGATAACTGATTACAGATCAGCATAGCAAATATAAAAATAATTTAAATGTTTGAAATACTATGAGTTTACCAAAATTGACACAGAGACATGGTGTAGGCAAATGCTCTTGGAAAAATGAAACCAGTAAGGGCTTCCATTATGGCTCAGTCAGTAAAGAATCCACATGCAATATATTGACCTGGTTGGGAAGATCCCCTTGAGGAGGGCATGGCAGCCCATTCCAGTATTCTTTCCTGGAGAATGCCCATGGACAGAAGAGCCTGGTGGGCTATAGTCAGGGTCACAAAGTGTCAGACACAACTGAGCAACTAAGCACAGACTTGACTCAGAGTTGCCATAAGTCTTCCATTTGTAAAATACACAATTTTGTTGAAGCTCAGTCAATCAATGTGTGATTTAAAAAGAAAACAAAAAGAAAAAGTGTGCGTATAGTCAGAAAAAGAGCTGACTGAGGCAAAAGAATGAATACTATTCCACATTCAGAGGAGAGGAGACATTCCCCACCCCCCACCCAGACAAGAAGAAGGAAGAGGCCCTGAGAAACACACAATATTAACATAGAGATTGAGAGAGGTTAGACTTCATGACTGAGAGAATTTAGATTTTATGCATTGCCTTAATCTTCAGTTTTTGAGAAGAGTCTGAAACTTTTGGGGAAGATTCATATAAGATGAGACAAAGTAAACAAGTAAACAGATAAAAGGATTGTTAGCTGTTCGTGGACTGAGCAGAGAGTCAATAACATGGACTTTTATCATGACCAGATGACCTCCGCTTATTTCTATTTCATTGATTCTTGAGGTTTTAGGAACAGAAGTGGATGAGGAATGGTAAGTTTACTCAAGAATTAACATTTCTTGTTGTTCAGGTGCTCGGTCCTGAATGACTCTTTCTGACCCCATGGACTGCAGCAGTCCAGATTTCCCTGTCCTTCAACGTCTCCCGGAGTTTGCTTGAACTCAAGTCCATTGAGTCAGTGATGCCATCCAGCCATCTCATCCTCTGTCATCCCCTTCTCCTCCTACCTTTTATCTTTCCCAGCATCAAGGTCTTTTCCAATTAGTCAGCTCTTTTCATCAGGTGGCCAAAGTACTGGAGCTTCAGCTTCAGCATCAGTCTTTTTAATGAATATTCAGGACTGCTTTCCTTTAGGATTGACTGGTTTGATCTCTTTGCAGTCCAAGGGACTCTCAAGAGTCTTCACCAACACCATAATTCAAAAACATCAATTCTTCAGTGTTCAGCCTCCTTTATGGTCCAACTCTCATATCCATGTATGACTACTGGAAAAACCATAGCTTTGACTATACAGACCTTTGTCTGTATAATATTAATATTTATAAAAATAATGTAGTCAGGCAAGGACAGAGAACCTAGTGTGCTCAGCGAGGTGTTTACTGACATAGTAGGATCTTGGAGAGTGGGTGGGAGGAGGGAAGTAAATGATTTGTAAAGGGAAATAGTCTGTGAGAATATGGAGTACCTAAAGAACCATATCATCAAAGGGACTTCCGTAGGATTTAAATAGGAAGCATTAAAAATTGAAGCTTGTATTTAGTGCAGCAGATTTCAAAGTTCAGCATCTTGGATCTGAAGTGTTTTTAGATGATCTTGCAATCCAAAATGAGAGCACGTATATGGGTAGCCAAAATTAACTGAAGGACACTTAAGACTTTTGTTTGAATGATTAACATTAGCAACTATAAAGATTTATTACCAAGCCTTATTAACTATTTATAATGTGCCAGACACTATGCTAAGTACTTTAGTTCTATTTATTCAGTTCATCTTCACCTATTTGCTGTGTAGTAGGTAATATTCACAGCCATTTGGCTGATTACTTTCCCCCATATAATTGATTGAGTTGGTTGGTGTGACATTGTAGAGATGCTTAAAAGATCATCTTAGCTAACCCAACTATAATCAAGGTTTTATATTTTCTAAATACCCTGAACACTTAAGGTCTGCTCAGGTGTATGCAAATAGTTCATGGACGACATTACAGAGCAGTTAACTTAGAATAGACCATACTACACAGCACTGGCTATGGCTGTAGATATTATTTAAGGCAGAATAATATCTCTGAACTATTTGAGATAGCTAACTGCTATTTCAAATACACAGAAAAAAAAAGTCCTAGTAGGATCCATCTTCAGAAAATACACGATTTTTTTTGTTTGAGCAATTGCAAATTTTTAAAAGATTTTGTTACTTTTCAAGTAAAAATGAAACTTGAGTCATTCTTATGGTTAAAATGCAATTTATTGTTGCCATTTATTATATATTTCTCACATATTTGTAGGAATCATCACCAACTATAAGATGAAATTCAGTACATGTATTTAAGTTAAATGCATTTGTTCTTTACTAGTAAATATCCAAGTGAATGGGCACTCTGAAAAGATCGTTAAAAATGCACCACTTAACATTCTTAAGCATTTAGTTACATTATAATAGGATAATTGTAGCAATTTCTGTTCCTCATTTCATTAAATAGACTATTCAGCAGTGTGGTACCTTACATAGTTATTTCCATGGGCTTCAAAAACCCCAGTCATGTGAGGGTCATGGCTACTTCATAATTAGCACCTGCTTAGCTTTGTTACTGTTTCTCATTACAACTCAGTAGGTCAATGACACTGTCCATGATAGGAACCCAGCAAGACTAGAAGCAGTAAAACAGCTCAGACCAAGTGAGGCTCTGCTGCTGTGACTGACGGACAGTTAGCTGCCTGAGTGTAAGACAGTGATAGCACCTGGAGAAACAGAGAACTCCGTGACATGGTAGTGTCCAGGTACAATATCATACTCAGGTTTTCAATGAAAAACACTGTTCAGTTAGAGGACATGAGCACATCTTGTGGCAGAAGAGGACATACTTTTGAGAAAAAACATTGAGTTTTCTAACAATCTCAAACTGCCATTGAATAACCCAGAGGTTAATCTGAGTATACTTTATACCAGGCCCTTGGTATCCAAGGTGCCTCCACATCAGATGACTCACCCAACACTGGATTGTGTAGTAGTGTGGCATTTACTGTTTAAAATATTTACGTGTAAGTGGACCCAAGCAGTTCAAACCCACATTGTTCAAGGGTCAAGTGTACCTGAATTAACATCCTACATCTAAGTTACTAGACCAGTGTTTCCGATCTAGTAAATTTAGCAGCACAGTAGAATCACTTAGAACCTTTACACAGTATCAAAGATCGACCCATTCCGGCCAAATAAATCTAAACCTGAAAGAATTACCCAAACATGGAAGTGTAGTTTTTCAGTGTGTGTCAGGTGCTGCTAATGTGCTATGAAGCTTGAAAATCTCTATTCAGAAATAATCATTGGTTGTATAGATAGATTCATTTGTGAACTAGAACTTTGTTTTTCAGTTTCAATGTATACTGCTTTTACAGAAAGACTTTGTGTAGGTCACATATTAACTACTGATTTTAATTAATCTTTTAAGATCAATAATTATTCCTTGTGAAAGTTAGCACCTGACTTCTTAGTTTCTACAGTGAAAGTTTGAATGTGAGAACCAAAATCATTTATTCCTAGTAAAAAGTTTTGGATCTGTGCCAAATGACCTTCTAAACCTGTGAATAGTATACAGGATTTATGTTTGTCTATAAGGTATATGATTCATTTTATCATTTTAATTAGATAAAACAATTAGCTGTAGACAATTAGATGTGAAGTTATTATGATATTTATGTATCTATTATTAGATACTTATTGCCTATAAATATTTCACAGCACTTATTTTTCCTGTTCAAATAGATTGTAGATCTTTTCATAGAGAAACCATTTCTATAGGCTTTTAGAGTTCATATTAAAATAATTAATAATTAGATGACAGGATCACAACTAGAAGTTTCATGACTAGTTCAGCTCTTTAAGGATAGTGATAAGAACACAGATTTCTCTTCACTATGCCTTTCACACAGGATGTATATGCCCCTGTCTTAAATGCCCAGTGTTCCTTATATCTATTTGATCATCCATAAGAAAAACTATAGGCTAATCTAAGTTTAGTTTTACAGAAAATGTGAAATAAAATGCTATTTATTAATTATACAACTTCTTATAATTTGGCTTTATGTTTCCAGTTTGAAATTTTTAAGTATACTGCTTTTTATTTAAAATGTTTCAGAAATACTTGCTATAGTCTCATTAAACTCCACACATTGTTTTCAAAAGATATTCTTTTGTTTTTTTTTTTTTTTTCAACTAGGACCCCAACTATGGCTGGTGGCCTATTTTCTATTGACAGAAACTACTTTGAAGAGATAGGAACTTACGATGCAGGAATGGATATCTGGGGTGGAGAGAATCTTGAGATGTCTTTTAGGGTAATTTCATTTTACTTTATTTTTTGACTCTGAACATACTATGCTGTAGCATGCATGTGTAGACTCAGTAATTTACTGTCAGATCTTTTTGTGAAGTGATACAAATTACTGATCAGTTGGTCATTTTAATACTTGTTTAGAAGCTAGAGTCTTTTTGCATGCAATATTTACCATTAAATGGGAAATTAGAGGCATTTTTAAAATTTTCAAAGTAATTCTTATATACATAGTTCAAAGGTATTAACGCTTTTAGTTTTTAATTAAAGAAGGGCTTTATTTTTGAAATAAAACATTACCCTAAAAATCACTTGGTGTTTTTGAACTGAAACTTGAAAGTGTTACTATATCTGTATTTACAAGTGCTGCTTGAGGTTATTCTCAAATACCTTTAAGAATAACCTGTGTTCAAAGGCATACTGGATAATTCAATTAGCATGACTGTTTTCACAATCATAGACATTATTGCTTGATGAATGAGTTGTATGCAAATGTACTTTTAAATGGCCTTCCCAGTAAACAAATATTAAGAATCCATCATATATCTAATACTAGGAAGTATATCAATAATTTTAATGTTGCATTTGAAAATTTTAAATATGAACACATAAATATTCCTTCTTACTAAGAAATCATGAGGAATAACATACTGTTTTTTTTTCTTCAAACTACATTCAATATCATTTAAAAATTAGTTAAATTAGTAATACTGTTGTTTTCTCCTTTCTATAATTTGACATGTTATTTGAAACACTATTGTTTTGCTGCATTATTTGTACAACAAAATTATTAGTTTAGATATATTTATCTATGAAAATCAAGAGTTATGCCTTTTAATTTCTCATTTAGAAAGTAAGCTTTATCATTCACAAATATAAATATATTTGATGTTATGTAAGCCAATGTCAAAATCTGAGAATAAGAATTACTTTGAGTTTATATAATGTGAAATTTAATGGATCTTGAATAATATGGATTATTTTAGAAGCACTAGGATGTCTTTGTTATACAACTTTTTGCCTATAAATCTTCCTTACAGTCCAGTGTCTGAGATCATTAGTTAATGGAATTTTATTCTTTCTATATTTGTTTATATATTTATAATCCAATGGAACTCGCCCCACAAGGCTTAAGAGCAGACTTAGGAATTTCTTCTTCCTGTCAAGTATATGATTCACCTTTTCACAATCTTTGGAACATTTGGAGACCCAAATTTTTACTCAGTGTAGTTCTCAAAGTACAGAATTTAAAAGCTAACAGTTAAAAAGGAAAGAAGAAAAAAGATGGAAGGAAGGGAGTTAGAAAGGAAAGAAAGTATATTCAAAAGATTAAAAACTGTTTTCTCATATCCTTAGACTCAATGAAGAGAGTATTTACACATTAATTAACCAATATTCCTTGAATGCTGTGGTTGAAATTCATAAGGAAAAAACAAACATAGCAACATTAATAATATCTAGTGATCCTGTTGCTTATTTTTTTCCTTCTTTTCTAACAGTCTTATTCACCTTCTTTCTGCTCACCTGTTAAGCTTGATTCTGTCAATAGACTCCCCTTACCTTCATCACAGAGCTCTCAGATTGGATGGGTGATCTTCACCTAACTGATTGAAAGATGTGTTAGGGAAGAATCTACTTAGGAAAGAATTTAGTGGAATAATATGATACATCTTCTTTGTAAGAAATGAAGTACTCATAAGCGTAATGTTCTTTGAATGTTCAAAACATTCATTGTCTTTAGTTTCCGTATATTATCAGCAGAAACTAAGTGAGTATTTTGCTCTTAGTCTCTTTATTTTGTTTTACTTTTCTTTGTGTGACATGGATATGTGTTTAATAGTTGGTACCCTGGCTGAGGAAGATGTTGAATAAGAGAAAATGCTAGAACAATATACTAGCAAAGGGATGACACTCCCCTTTAGATTAATTTCATAAAAGATGTGTGACTTAATGAAATGAGAATATGTTAGGGATTCATCTTCAGAAGATCTGTGTCTAATATCCAATTTAATTATTATACAGCAAACATACAGAACATGTAGTATATTTACTACACTTTACAGATACTGAGGCTGCAAAAATGAATAAGGCCTGGTGCTTTTACTCTCACAGGCCTTTCCAGATGGTTCAACCTATCTGCCAGTGCAGGAGACATGAGACTCAGGTTCAGTCCCTGTGTCAGGAAGATCCCCTGGAGAAGGGCATGGACACCCATTCCAGTATTCTTGCCTATAGAATCCCATGGACAGATGAACCTGGCAGGCTAAAGTCCATGGAGCTGCAAAGAGTCAGACACGACTGTAGCAAGATAACACACTTTTACTCTCAAAGAAGCAATACATAGGCCTTATTGTCAGTAAAATGTAGTAGATTTTTGTTTTATACATAAGGTTTTCTTGTCACTGTCATGTTAGTATAGGAAAATTTTTATTCTGTAGTCACTTCAGTTCAGTTCACTCAGTTGTGTCTGACTCTGCGATCCTATGAATCACAGTACACCAGGCCTCCCTGTCCATCACCAACTCCTGGAGTTCACTCAAATTCACATCCATCGAGTCATTGATTCCATCCAGCCATCTCATCCTCTGTCATCCTCTTTTCCTCCTGCCCCCAATCCCTCCCAGTATCAGAGTCTTTTTCAATGAGTCAACTTTTCGCATCAGGTGGCCAAAGTGCTGGAGTTTCAGCTTCAGCATCATTCCTTCCAAAGAACACCCAGCGCTGATCTCCTTTTGAATGGACTGGTTGGATCTCCTAGCAGTCCAAGGAACTCTCAAGAGTCTTCTCCAACACCACAGTTCAAAAGCATCAATTCATGTCTAAATCTTTGCAATCCCATGGACTGGAGTCCACCAGACTCCTCTGTCCATGGGATTTCCCAGACAGGAATACTGGAGTTGTCATTTCCTTCTCCAGGGGATCTTCCTGACCCAGGGATCAAACTCCTGTCTCCCGCATTGCAGGCAGTTTCTTTACCATTGAACCACCTGTGGAGGCCATATATAGACAACTATTTAATATCAACTGTGAAAAGATGATTATAATAGTAGTAAAGATGGAAGAAAGTGAAGAAGAACCAAAGAGCCTCTTGATAAAATTGAAAGAGGAGAGTGAAAAAGTTGGCTTAAAGCTCAACATTCAGAAAACTAAGATCATGACATCTGGTCCCATCACTTTATGGCAAATAAATGGGGAAACTGGCTGACTCTATTTTGGGGGCTCCAAAATCACTGCAGATAGTGACTGCAGCCATGAAATTAAAAGACACTTACTCCTTGGAAGGAAAGTTACGACCAACCTAAACAGTATATTCAAAAGAAGAGACATTACTTTGCCAGTAAAGGTACATCAAGTCAAGGCTATGGTTTTTCCAGTGGTCATGTATGGATGTGAGAGTTGGACTATAAAGAAAGCTGAGTGCTGAAGAACTGATGCTTTTGAACTGTGTTGTTGGAGTAGACTCTTCAAAGTCCCTTGAATTGCAATGAGATCCAACCAGTCCACCCTAAAGGAGATCAGTCCTGAGCATTCACTGGAAGGACTGATGTTGAAGCTGAAACTCCAATACTTTGATCACCTGATGTAAAGTGCTGACTCATTTGAAAAGACCCTGATGCTGGGAAAGATTGAGGGCAGGCGGAGAAGGGGACGACAGAGGATGAGATGGCTAGATGGCATCACCGACTCAATGGACATGAGTTTGGGTCAACTCTAGTAGTTGGTGATGGACAGGAGTCCTAGCATGTTGTGATTCATGAGGTCCAAAGAGTCAGACATGACTGAGCTACTGAATTGAACTGAACTGAAAGATATAGTTGTCTTATAAAGCTCTGGTCTATGTAGACTTGGGGATGAAAAACCGAGAAGTATTAAATGCCTGCAAAATATTATTATTCTGGCTGGTTTATAGATATTTAAGTCAATCCAAAGTTATACCCTTTAGGGGATTTATTTATAACAGTATCACTTGATCTTTGATGCCCAAAGTATTGTAAATACTGACAGACTTTGAATATCTGATCAAAATGATAGACCTTCAAATCTAGTCTCCTGTACACCATAGGTTTAAATACAGTTTCAAAGCATTGAAAAAACACTTGAAGTCTCTGGATAAAAGCTCTTGGCATAAAATAATAGTGACTTCTAATATGTATGTAACTAGTAAGTAAAATAGTTGAAAATTGAACCCCAGCATTCTAAGACCAGTGACTGTGCTGCTGATCTCTATAGCACTATTGTCCCTAATCAGATCCATCCCTCCATAACATGACAACCCCCAAACAGTGGTATTATCAGGAGAAACAGGAGAAGTTAATATATAAATGCAGTCTTCTTCCAGAATACTGAGAATGTGGTCTCATTTAGTGATTTAATCTTTTTCTAATAGGCTGTAGCCTCCTGTGTGTAATACATGTCCAGTGAAAATACATACAAGTAGATCAAGTGCTCTTGAAATATTAGTCTCAGATACTGTTTTCTACTTCATTACAAAACAATCATCAAAATAACATAAGTCCTAAAATATAAATGTTAATTTTTAACTGATATTTATTTCCTTCTCAATAGGTGCAGGGCATAGAGTTGTGAACAAAATAGACAAAAATGTGTATCCTATGGAACTTATATTTTAGTGAAGGATACAGACAGTGAACAAGAGAAATAAAATATGTTACTCTGTTAGTGATAGTGTTTAAGAGATAAAAACTAAGGAAGAGAAGAGGAACACGAAGCAGCAGATGTTGGAAATTCTTAGTGGTTGAAATTTTAGATAGGAGGAACTCAGAAATGAATATCCATGTAAAATAGTTTATGACAAAATTAACCCAGTATAACATGAATTTATCATCAAAGGTGTCATCTATCTTTAAATAATATCCCTGATGGCAGCATCAGTACCATCCAAAAAGCATCACTACCAAAAGTCCTTGCCTTGCATGAGGCACTAGCACAAGGGCAGTATTTCTAGAAGCACACAATATATGAGATCATCTGCATTGTGGAACCAACTGAGTCGTAAAAAGTCAGAAGGCAGCAGAGGACTCAGAAGAGTGTCCTTCTGCCCTGAAATGTGGTGGTTGTGGTTTAGTCGCTAAGTTGTATCTGACTCTTAATACCCTATGGACTGTAGCCTGCCAGGCTCCTCTGTCCATGGGATTTTTCTAGGCAAGAATAGTGGAGTGGGTTGCCGTTTCCTTTTCCAGGAGATCTCCTCAAGCTAGGAGTTGAATCCAGGTCTCCTGCATTGCAGGTAGATTTTTACCAACTGAGCTACAAGGGAAGGTTACAAGTATGGTCTGGAAGGAGGCATCGTGGGTTCAAGACCAAGGCTCTATTATCTGTGTGAGGGTAAGGCATCAGGTCTCCTAAGCTCTAGTTTGTCCATATACGTAAGAAAGATTACATCACTTTTTTGATTTGTTCTAGGGGACTATTAAATGTGATGGTGTACATAGTGATCACCCCCATTTGTCACACATAAATTGTGTCATAGGTGGCAGGTGTTATTGTTTTAGTGGTCTGTGCTGTGCTGTTTTGAACTCATGACACTAGTCAGCATCACTTAATTTGTCAACTTAAAAATATGCACAACATGAGAGTTGTGAGTTAAGTTTTATTTGGGACAAAATGAGGACTGAGCATGGGAGACAGCACCTCAGATAGCTTTGAGAAACTGTTCCAAAGAGGCAGGGGGAAAGTCAGTCAGCATATATGTGCTTTTGGTAAAGGGGGAATACATGGAATCAAATACATATTTTTCCAGAAACTTTCTACTGATCTTGTGAAGCTTCTGCTAGTCACAAGAAACAGCCATTACCATTAAGGATTTTAGTTATTTTCTAGATATGATGAGATACAAAAATGGGCATATAAAATCGACCTAAAAATACATATCTAAAGACCTGACCTGCCAGTTTTCCTGGAGCACTCCACCCTGAACTCCTTCAGGAGATGTTGGAGGTCGGCAATTGCAGCAGCACATAATTTAATCCTTGTAGAGGAAGATGGCAAGTGCCCATGAGTGTGCTAAGTCGCTTCAGTCATGTCCAACTCTTACAGCCACATGGCACTGTAGGTCACCAGGCTCTCTGTCCATGGGAATTCTCCCAGTAAGAATACTGGAGTGGGTTACCATTTCCTACTCCAAGAGATCTTCCCAACCCAGGGATTGAACCTGCGTCTCTTATGTTTCCTGCATTAACAAGCGGGTACCCATGGCAAGTTCCAATTTGTAGCTGACAAGTCCAGTTAAATATACTTCAGTAAAGTTGATAAGTATTAAAGCATGTGTGTGTGTGTGTGGCATGTGTGTGCGCGCACACACACACACACACACACACAAAAAAAAAGAAACATCTTCCAAAGAGAAATAGATGAAGAAAAATATAACTGATGATATCCAGTCAGCTGTAGACTTCTACAGTGTAGCTGAGATTCTCATTGTATTTTAGCCTAGTTTCTTTTACATACCCTCAGTATGATTCTAACCATCTACCTCTCAGGACAACTATGTAGGTTAAATAAGACAATACTTATTGAATTTTTATGAGCTGTACCATACTATGGAAATTTTCATTTTATTATTTTCACTGCCCTTAATAAGCTCTTTTGACAATAATCAGTAGTTTAATTAACAGAATGGGATTTACTTCAAATGCCCCAATTTCTTTCCTTCTAGATCACTATAAAAGTAGCACTATATTTTTCTGAAGAACATATTTCATTTATATCAAAATTTCACAAACAATGAAGTAGAAAAGAAATTTGAGTTGACATAATATATAATGGAAAAATGAAAGGCAGAGGTTCTTATTGAACAGAATAGCTTGGTAAATGAGGTGAAAAGTTTGTAAACTTTTGTGGGATTGTAGGACTAAGGTTTGTGATATTATTGAAAGTAATGAATTTTCTAAAAAAATCCATGCAAGTATAATTTTTACAACTGAAAATGTCAATCTAATAAGTTATTAAATAGAAATCATTTGACAAATGTCTAGTTGAGTTATATCTGTTAGAACTGTTTGCTTTATTTAAATTTAATTCATGTAAATTTGAGCACATTGGATTGTCTGCCAATATGTAAAACTTGACTGTTTTTGTTTTATTTGGCTAGTCATAGAAAGCAGACTGTAATAGAAATCTTTTAACTAAATTAACTTAATCTAAGTTCATGTGTTATCACCAATTTTGGTGAAGATGATTTTGTAGAACACTTTTATTTAAATATTATAAAGTACTGACTTAATATTAACATAGAAACTTCATAGCCTCTTTCCCTACCCCCAGATATATTGGCAAAAATTTTATCTATTTGAGCTTTACATCATGATGCTATACATATGTGTGTGATGTGGGAAATGATTACCACAATCAAGCTAATTAACATATTCATCACCTCACATAGTTAAGATCTACTATTAATAAATTTCAGGTATGTAACAGAGAATTATTAACTATAGTCACCAAGCTGTACATTAGATGTTAGAAATTAACTGAAAGTTTGTATCTTATTAGCCTCTTTTAAAGTCTAAGAGGTCATAAACAGACATAAAAGTCTAAAAGATTTTGTTCATGTATTCCTCCATAAAGAATATAAACCACTAGCAATTATTTAGTCCAGAAAACTACTCTTAAAGTTATCTATCTGGTGCAGGATAAACCTTAAACATGCTGCAGATGGCTTACAATTTTTACTTCTGTGGTTACAATGAGATTTTCTGGCATTTGAGCCACACTCTAAACAGTTGTTTAAACATATCTCTTCAGTCTCTTTATTCTTCATTTAATTGAAATTATAGAATAAGATACTTTTAGGTAAGAGGTAGCTAAGACATTGTTTCTAGAGACTGTGTTACATCTATTGTATATATTTCAGAACATTGGGTCAATAGGATCATATAATATTTAATTTAAATACATATAGAAAACTCTATTTTCTAAAATAAATGTGTTAGAATTTTATTTTGAATGTTAACCATAATGCATACTTAATTTCCTTGCTCCTTTAGAAAGCACAAGTGAACACCAGGAAAATTAGATATATATGGAATTTAGAAAGATGGTAACGATAACCCTGTATGCGAGACAGCAAAAGAGAAACTTTAGGATAATGTTAGAAAATGTTAGCAGGACTTGTTTTGCTTTTAAAGTGATAATACCCTAAGGCTTGGTCATTTTGATAACTATACTTCTTCATTTGAACTTTCTAGTTCACAAAAGCAAAATATGAGAATAGATATTATATTGGATAGTCATCCATGTAATGTTTAACTTCACAAACATATGCTACATTGAGATGTACTTTGTTTTAGAACTGTAAATCATTGTAGGGGGCTTAGGTACACTAGAACTTGATATTAATCTCTGGTTCTCTTTTATAGGGCTTCCCTTGTGGCTCAGCTGGTAAAGAACCCACCTGCAATGCAGGAGACTTGGATTCAATCCCTGGGTTGGGAAGATCCCCTGGAGAAGGGAAAGGCTACCCACTCCAGTATCCTGGTCTGGAGAATTCCATGAACTGTATAGTTCTTGGGGTCACAAAGAGTCGGACACGACTGAGTGACTTTGACTGACTTTTCCCTTTATAGTCACTTGCTGCTGTTGCTGCTAAGTCACTTCAGTCGTGTCTGACTTTGTGCGACCAGATAGACAGCAGCCCACCAGGCTCCCCTGTCCCTGGGATTCTCCAGGCAAGAACACTGGAGTGGGTTGCCATTTCCTTCTCCAGTGCAGGAAAATGAAAAGTGAAAGTGAAGTCACTCAGTCGTGTCTGACCCTCAGCGACTCCATGGACTGCAGCCTTCCAGGCTCCTCCGTCCATGGGATTTTCCAGGCAAGAGTACTGGAGTGGAGTGCCATTGCCTTCTCCTTATAGTCACTTAGTTATCTCTAAAAGTGATCTTTTTATAAAAAAATATTTTGTGTAGGTAATAGTACCACTCACAGTTTAGTGCCCTTTTGAACTGAGGACATTCACTCCTTTTTTGTGTGACCTGAATTCTTATCATGAGAGTGTTTTTCTGATAATGTAAATGTACACTATATTTGTCAGCCTGCATATATAAGCATATGAAATTCAATTTATTCTGTTTGCTCTATTTTATCCATCTATTAATCGTCTATCTACCTGTATAAATTTATGTATATGTGAGTCTGAGTGTAAATAGTTAAATATTCATGAAGACCCAGATATATGTTAATTGTAGTTAATATAAAGTATATAGTATAATAATAAATAATTTATTTAAAAAGTTTACAGTATAATATCTTTGCAAATGAGTGTTGAGAGGTATGCTTATCAGGTGGATCAGATGGTAAAGAATCTGCCTGCAGTGCAAAAGACTCACCAGACATCCAGAAGGTGTTAGATAATTAAGAAAATTCAGGAATTATGAAAGTTTGAAGATGGATATGTATGAAATGCATAAAATGGGGAAAATGGAGTTAAGATTATATGAAAATAGTAATCTGTAAAATTTGCATTTTATTTCCGTTAATGCATAAACCAGAATTGAATAATGCTTTATAGGATTTATTCAGAAATACTCACTGGGATAAATTTTAAGATTACTCTAAATTTTGGCATTGTTTTCTTGAATTAAACCATTAAATGGAAGCAAAAATACAGAAAAGAGAATCTATGATTTCTAAAACTTGATAAAAACATTTTGGACCATGTTTTTCTTTAACAAATACAGGTACATTTCAAAGATACTATGCAGAATTTCCTTGTAGGAGACAACAGCAATAAACCAGATTCACTTAGCTTTTACTGAATTTTAGCAAATTAAGAAACCAACAACCTTTATTAGGGACAAATATCTGAAATGTCTCTTTTGTAAAACACACTAATTCTGACTGTTTTTTTATTCTTCTCTGCTAATGTGCAGGGAAGAAATAGTAATTATATTCACATAAACTATAATGTGTATTCACATTAACTATAAAAATCTTTATGATTCTAAATATGAAGAACCTCAGTTTACCTATTTGAATTTATGTCAATAAAAAGAACTTTCTGAAGAATTTAATGTGCTCAGAATTATTGCATGGAAAAGTTTGACACTTCCTGTCATAGCCATATTTTACTAAAGCTTCCCATTAAGTGTACTTAATCATACGAAATGGCACTGATAAGTCAATTATGCTGCTGACTTACATTTAAAGTGCACCTAAGATATTGTGATAATGAAATGTTTAACATCCTTTTTGTATCTAAATATGTGCTCAGTGAATTGACTTTGACTATTTATTTTATAAATTAAGGTCCCATTTTTTTCCCCCTTAATGGAAAGGCAGAGATAAATAACTTCCAAAACTATTTCGAGTTTTGAAATTTTAAGGATCATTTAAATTATATATCCTGGGTTTTAGGAAATGAATTAAACCTGCCATTAAATTCAAGTGAAGTTAACAAGTAAATTTACTTTGGAGAATTTTATTATTTAATTTATAAATATTTCTTAGTAACTGGACATACAGACCTGTAGAAGATCAGTCCATAGTCTCATAGAACTTGTGCCAGTGGGAGATATATGATAAGTGAATAAACAGAAAAAAAATTAAAAGTAGTCTGTTAATGCTTTGTTAATGCTTCTGTGAGTGTTTTGAAGAAAATCCAGTGAGAAGTGGAGCATTGCATTATCTTGGAGTGGTCAAGGAAGCCCATTCTAAGGAAGCATTTTCGCTGAGACCAAACTGACAGGAAGGATCCAGCTTTGCAAGGATTTGCAAAGAGAACATTCACTGTGGAACATAATGCAAGAGTATCACATCTCTCATGCCAAGTCTATAAGAGCACAAACATCCTAATGCTTTGGGAAAAGGAAAGCTTTCCTATTTTAGAGTTAGGAACAGTTTATTCTCTCAAAATAATAGTTCCTCAAATGAATAAAACTCCTCTAGGAGTTTATTTTTTGATGAGGCTTTACATTTGAATAGTGCTTTATAGAATTATTTTACATTTATTATCGTAATGGATATCAGAAGGTTCTTTCTCCCATGTGTGTGGTTTTAATTTTAATGCACTAATAATGTTTGCATTATACTTTAGGTTACCTTTATATGCTTATATATCAATCTACTCCCATTTTACCCATCAATCAATATAAATAATTATATACCTAGACCTGCACTAGACACTGTGAATGGTATATCTGTAGATAGATCACTCCTAAATTTATTGAAGCTTTGGAGAGTATAATATAGTTTAGGATCATTTCAAGGTGCAAATATAAAGCTCATTAAGTTCAAAGGAAAAATTTCTATGATCTAAGATAACCAAGGAAGAATTTATAAATTAAAATTTCAAGTCTTATAGACAGGAAGGCAGGAGAGGAGCAGGGACTTGAAATCAGTGAAATCTCAGAACTTTGCTACTGTGTTCATTCCTTCTTTGTGCTTTGAACCACACCTAAGTTTAGGCTAGAATATCTGGTTCCCCTACCTTTTGTTTTCCCACTTGAGAATTACTTTAATAAAATATCACTAAATGAAGGATTAGGGGCAGGAGGAAAAGGGAACTACAGAGGATGTGATGGCTGGATGGCATCACTGACTCGATGGACCTGAGTTCGAGTGAACTCCAGGAGTTGGTGATGGACAGGGAGGTCTGGTGTGCCACGATTCATGGGATTGCAAAGAGTCAGACACGACTGAGAGACTGAACTGAACTGAACTGAAATCATTAAATATATATATATATATATAATTTGCCAAACTAGGCTTCAAATGATGAAGTAATGAAGTACCCATTAAAAACTCCAGGAACTGAATATATATATATTTTTTTTGTTTTAAATATACCTATGTTTGATCCCTTGGAGAAGGCAATGGCACCCCACTCCAGTACTCTTGCCTGGAAAATCCCATGGATGGAGGTGCTTGGTAGGCTGCAGTCCGTGGGGTCATTAAGAGTCGGACACGACTGAGTGACTTCACTTTCACTTTTCATGCATTGGAGAAGGAAATGGCAACCCACTGCAATGTTCTTGCCTGGAGAATCTCAGGGAAGGGGGAGCCTGGTGGGTGGCCGTCTATGGGGTCACACAGAGTCGGACACGACTGAATCGACGCAGCAGCAGCAGCAGCAGCAGCAGCAGCAGCGTGTTTGATCCCTTAAGATTTCTGGGACAAAATTCCAAAATGGTTGTGCCTATATATGTGCATTCAACTAGGAAAGCTGGTGCACCTTGCTAACCAAAATGAATGCATTCAAAATGAATTTCATGTACTTTGTATTAAAGAGCCAAATTTAAGTCTCTATGGTAACTACTGAAGTAAATGTGCATCTTAAGCTATGATTATACTGTCACTATTGGTGATGTCTGTCTTAAGTGCATGACTACCAATCATTTCACTGTCGTTCTAGTCAACCAGAAATGTAATTTTAAAAGGAAACCAATTATGAGATTTATTTAAATAAGGCTGAATAATTTTGGCAATAACTGGTTCTAGATACCAGCAATGATTCTTTTGAGAGTGTGAAATATTATCGAGGGAAGATTGATACAACTGTTCAGAATTTGAATATTAAGTATCAATAAGATTGAGTTTTAAGTGCCATTGAAAAGGTAGCTGGAGATTTTTAATAGATTTTTAAATTACCTGTAAAAATATATTCATCTTAATAGATTTCATTATATCTGCAGGATTTCGAACTTGATTGATTACAAAGTCTTAAAATATTTATTATCAAACTAACCACTGGTTTATACTAGAACTATGCAAAAATTAAAATAAATATTGTGGTGTAGTAGCATTTCTCTGTTGCCACCATGATGTGCCTGGATACTAAAACATGTTTCTACATGAGTTCCTCCATTGTCAAAGATTTGATTACACTTTTCTACTCATTTTGTTTTTCATAGTTCAGCAATAAGCAGTCTTGGTCTTATATATTTCCTCCATTTTATTTGGTCAACCTATATTTTATTTGTTTTTTAATTTTATTTTTTTATTGAAGTATAGTTGATTTCCAATGTTATATCAATCTGCATTGTACAGCATAGTGACTCAGTTATGCATATTAGACATTCATTTTTATATGTTTTTCCATCATGGTTTATCATAGGATATTGAATAAAGTTCCCTATACTGGACTGTAGGACCTTAGAGTTTTACTTATAATTTTACATTCTGCACCTTAATTGGTAAAACAACTTTATAGTCTATTTTTTTATTTGGGTTTGAGAAATTATCTTAACTTTTGGAATTCCTGAATTAAGATAGGAATATAGAAATAAACTGTTTAAGGGTAAAACAGTCCACTCTAACACTGGAATGATGAGTGATAATTAGACCTGATGAAAATCTAGTGCTCCTTGAGCATTTCTCTGACTTTGCAAGAGAAGATCGCAGGACCTACAAGCTTTCTTTTTCAGTTTTGAGGAAAAGAATGGAAACTCTTGACTCTTTAAGGTCATAGAAATTTAAAGGTATATCTGAGGAAATTGAAAATGTGCTGCAGAGTGCAGGCAAATCATTATGTAAGAAAGGTGACATATTTGAGAGTTAGGTTTACAGAACTTATAATTAAATAAGTATTTGAGCATGGATATTTGCCAAAAAAGAGACTACAGAGGGCAGAATAGCAAAGCATGTCCTTAGGTAGCACATACATTTAGGGGTGGGAGAAAAAAGAGAAAGTGAATGCAAAATCAAAGCTGTCAGGAAAGAAGAAAAATATATCAGAAGAACTTAGAATGTAATGGTGGTTGTCAGCAGTGTCAAATGTTGCAGAGAAGTGAGAAAGAATTATGAAAGCTCATAAAAAGCTTCATGTGCAAATTTAGATGATAGGATCAAGAAAAATACTAGAATATAAGATGTCAAGAATATCGAATTGTAAAGATACATAGAGAAAAAAAAAAGTTTTAAAAGAAGATGTACAGTAATTAGGGAAGAAAATGCATAGTAACATAAAGGGTAAATATGATCAAAGTAATTAGTTTATATTAGTTATTCTTATTTTATCATAGATAAAGTAAGATGTAAGCTGATAGGATTTAAAAATCTAGGATATAGTGAAGAAGAAAGAGGAAGGAATAACTGATCAGATTAATGCCTACAGATATTGGAAGAATATTTTAGATATGGTGAAGTACCACTTTTTAGTTTACAACACAGTTTTATGCTTATTGTTCCACTGTGTTCTTACCAAAACACTGTGAATGAGTATTGTTGTCTTTTTCTGTAATTAAAGGTTTTGAGTTGCAAAGAAACTAGGTCATGCAGCTAGAAGTTGTCGGCTGAGCATCATACCCACACCTTTTGCTCTCAGTCTAGTGTTCCTCTATTTGAGTTCAAGGTCTTAAGAGCAGGATTTAGCTTTGGAAAGTTGACTCTCCCTCCTAAAATAGAAAGAAACAACTAAGGCTATATGAGATATTTCAAGGTAGACATGATTAGAAAGTTGGGTCAGCTTCTTTGAGCTCAAGAAGAGTGGAAAGCAAAAGATTATCTACAGAGAGGATGGGGTTGATATTGGAAGCTTGGTAAGAGGAGAAAATTTTGGATTAAACACAGCTTCTTCAGCAAGCACCTGAATGAGCATTGATGTTCTCTATGAAACAACCTTTAAACGTCACAAGAATGACATGTTGCAATTTTAATGAAACAGAGATGAGGAAATTATCTTCACTGTGCTTTAAGCATCAGATCTGGAGAAATAAACCATGTGCCATCTTCTGGTTTGTGACTAATAAGTAAGCCAAGTAATAGTCTAAGGGTTGCTATTTCATGTTTCCTTCTTAATTTGTCTTCTAAAGTATAATGTAACCTACATTGCCCACTACCAATTTATTTTTAAAAAATCAAAAACTGTCAAAGTAGAGTATGACTTCCCATCACAGTGGGTTTTGAGTATTTGTAATGAGTGCTTCATATCAATATGGATATTTTTATATGTTTCACATTTATCTGACTAAAAATTTTACAACAAATAAAAAGATATCTGTAAGGTGATTTATGTAAGATAATCATAGTTTTCCATTCATGGCATTAGAATTTTATAGGTGTTCCCTAGGAAAAGGGACACATTCTGCTTCTTTATCTGAAGCAGAACTTATAACTTTGTTTGAAAATGTCTCAGGTCCTTAATATGAAACAGAATGTCTCCATATGATTAAAGACCAGGAAAAGAAAATTCTGTCCATGAAGGGATTATGGTCAGAGTGATTACCTCTTAAGACAATCCTTTTCTTGTTGGCATGGGAAACTGCTCTTCAACTGTCAAATGCAAGCTGATGACTGGACCTTAATATGCCTGGTTCTTACACTCAGAAAACTAGACTGGCCTGTGAACTACTTGAAGATAAAGAACTATGTTTTATTATTCTTTCTCCATGCCCAAAAGTCCAGCATGGTACTTGACACAAAGTCAATGGCTAGTAAATATTTGCTCAGTAGATTCCAGCCAAGTCCTGAGGGAAAGTGCTTGAGAATTGAGAGGTCATTCCCTTGCCTCATACTGATCACAGGACTTCCATTTGAAAAAAGCTTGACCACTTTGAAAGTTATATAGGAGGTTCATTTAAACTAAAATGTTATAACTGCAGTCAGGAGAGGCAGATGGTTTACAGCTGTAGAAATTCAGTAACTGAGAGATGACTCTTTTGGAGGTACCAGGTTTTCTTTGCCTTCCACATCCAAGTTCTTTTTCTGTATCTCTGGCATTCATGAAAGAGCAGGAGATGCTGTTACACACTGTAGCTGGATGCCCAGGTGGTCTACTGATATTCAGAGGTGACTGTTCTGGCATGAATTCTAGGGCAGGATCACACAGTTGTCATGAGCTGCTCTGTGACTGCGAGCAGCAGATGTTACTGATAACTGATGGGCAGTCAGATCATCAGCCATGGGAGGAGAGCAATGTAAAATGTAGAATATATGACCCAAACTTCATTTAATAATCACAGACCTTTCCATCTAGTTCTCAAAAATCTCATCTATATGCAATTTTCACAGTTGAAATTTATTTGTAGGATTAATTATACCATGAGAAAAGCATAAATTCCAATAATTCTAGATTTTTCTTAGTAGTCCCCTTCAAAGCACTAAATACTACATAACCTCCATTATTATCAAACTTTAAGATGAAAAAGTATCACTGTATCATATATCTCTTATCCTCTTTTTTTTTCATGAATTATCTGCTTGCAACCATCTATGCTAATAGAAAAGCAATACTTTTTGTAAATATGAAAAGTTTGGTACTAATTTTCTTAAGCAAAATTATATTACAAACCTTATATTACATAGGATTTTCAGTATCTGATAGGCTACTTGTTCTTCATTTCTTGCCTGCTGTATTCACAAGTCATTTGAGCAGCAATTGGAAGATTTGCTATAACATAATCAAGACCATGTGTTGCTCTGTTGATCTAAAGAATTGAGAATTTCTGTAATATCAGCAATCTCGATAGGATGTGGGATAATGACAAGTAACAGTTTTCCTAATGCCAGAATTTCTATAATATCAGCAATCTTGATAGGATATGGGATAATGACAAGTAACAGTTCTCCTAATGCCAGAAAGTTCAGAGGCCATGATGTGTAATTCTGAAGGTCAGAATGCTCTGAGGTGAAGAAAGTTGTTGAGAGGCAAGAAGTAATAGTTGACTTTATGTTATAAAATGTTGGCATGTGTGCTTTAAAGGTATTGTCACTCTTCATGTTAACTGCTGAGAATGGGTGCTTATGTTTGTGAAGAATGGGAGACAAGGTTAAAAGGACTCCATCTATGGCCACAGCTACCTCATTATACTTGTGATACACAGTGGTTCATACATAGACTGCCTAGTTTCTTTCAGAACAGTTCCTCCACTTTTAGTCACACCCAGGATAAGCACACCTTTTCAAGCTTCTGCTCTATTTTTCTTCTCTCTCTTCCTTGTGCCTCATCCCCTGCCTCTTAGCCCCCAAGAGTCACTTGCTAAGTCTTTGGCAAAGGAAAAGATAAACTAGTTTGGGAGATTTCCCTTTAGGAAAGTCATTTCAGGATTAATGGGTTATGTCCTGTATGAAGTGAGTAGGTATACGAGGTCCATTTTGAATTTGGGACTTTCAGGAAGTTCAGTTCTAATTTAAGATACAAAATATTTTATAAAGGAAAGTAGTTGATAAATAGATTGTTTTAGAACCAATATGAAATAGTATGCTGCTGCTGCTAAGTCACTTCAGTCGTGTCCAACTCTGTGCAGCCCCATAGACAGCAGCCCACCAGGCTCCCCCATCCCTGGGATTCTCCAGGCAAGAACACTGGAGTGGGTTGCCATTTCCTTCTCCAATTCATGAAAGTGAAAAGTGAAAGGGAAGTCGCTCAGTCATGTCCGACTCTTAGCGACCCCATGGACTGCAGCCCACCAGGCTCCTCTGTCCATGGGATTTTCTAGGCAAGAGTACTGGAGTGGACTGCCATTGCCTTCTCCATGAAATAGTATAGGTTCAGATTAGAGTTTTCTACATCTCATACCAAGGTGAAAATAAAATCTTCAAACAAATTGCTCTAATATTTGGATATTTCTTGAAAACCGCTGGAGATTGAAACTGATTTGGTGGTTTTCCTTGTCTTTATAACATTTGTGACATTTCTAAAATAGAACTATCAAATTTGAGAGGAGAAAACACATTGATTGCCTCATAATAAGTTTTATAAAAGCAGACTTTCTGCTATCTTGAGAAAAGTGTCTTTACCATATATTTCTAAGACAGCTAAGGTAGAGTAAGCTCACCCTAAAGAGGAAAATGATAGTTTTATCCTTCCCATCTAAAAATCTGGCCTCTAAAAGTGTCATTTGCTCCATATAAGGAGATTGGTCTGAATCCTATAACTCCAAAAGAAAACTTAGTCATTATCAACCTCTCTTCCTTTTTTCTACATGTGAATTTTCTGAGGACTATCAAGATTGATTTGTTTCACATTCTACAATTAGTTTTTGTTTATTTTAAATTCAGAATCTGGCTTTACAGTTTTAAATCTGATGCTTTCTTTTTCATAAAAATGATCCTGATAGATGCATTAGACATGTTGAATCTGTGATCTCTGGCAACTCAAGTGAATATTTTAAAGGCCACAGCAGCTTGATATACAAGAGTCTTCATCTTGAGATATGGTGATAATATCAGGATGTGACTTGAGCTCTGGAAACCTCTTCCAGACCATACACTGTGAACTGAAAACTAGGTTAAGAGACAAACCAACCAATTAAATGAGACATTTATCCAAATCAAAAGACTATGAAGAATAGCTTACAAGTTTCTTGTCACGAATGAAATAGAAAATGCTTACAGAGCCCCTTCTGTCTGCCCCTTTTGAATAATGACTTGCATGCCTCTTGTGTTTATGCCAACTTAACAAGGATCACAGTGCCTTCAGGATCTTGCTGAAAGCTCTTTTAGACTTTGCTTCAATTATAAAAATGAAAGGATTTGTCATCAGTCTACTTGAATATGAATAAACAAAGTAGAGAGTTGAAGTGCTGACAGGGATTATTTGATACAAACAATGACTATAGAGTGATAGGTGAAAACTGAGTAATAATATCTTGTTTCAATTGTCCTTTGCCAGAAGTAAGAAAATAATAACTTGTGTTCCTAAATCCACTTTATAATAGACACACATTTGTGTATACTGTGTAATTTTCCAGGTTTCCCTATATCAATATTAATCGATCAGTTAATATATATCAAGAACCAATATTTTAAGCATTCTTAAACTTTGTAAAACACTGATATTTATAGTATATATAGTATATATAGCAGTATATTTAAGTTGTGATTTTTTTTCATCGTGTGAATTATACCATTTACATAAAGTGAAGTATGTGACGATGATACTCAATTTCATAAAATAACTTTCATGTGATGCTGAAATTCAGTTTCATTAAGTGAAATGTGTGAGTTTTTTCTCAAAGAGATAATTATGTAGTTGGGGAGATAAGATTAACATACATATTTTGTATATATACGTGTAAATATATATATTTTGCTTAGTCACTCAGTCGTGTCTGATTATTTGTGACCCCATGGACTATAGTGCACCGCCAGGCTCCTCTGTCCCTTGGGATTCTCCAGGCAGGAATACTAGTGGGTTGCTGCCGGGGTCCAGCCCCTGTGGATCCAAGGTGATTCGAAGGTAGGGACGGAGTTGGCGTCCTCCTTGGAAAAATACATATTTAGTTACAGATAGAGAGAGAGATTAGAAGTGGATAGTGCAGTAGGAAAATTAGTGGAGAAAAAAGGCTGAATAACTGGTTTAAGTGGAATACTAATCACCACTTACGCAGGCCACAGGCGTCTTTCAGTTCTCCTGAAGGAGAGGAGGCACTGAGGCCTCCGCAGTCCAATCTTAGAAGCCCAGGAAGAGTTAGTAGGCTTGGGGCGTACCCCATACCAGATGGGAATTCAGCCAGGAAAACAGGGAGCAAGAAAGAACCGACAGGGGGAAATCAGTCTTTCCAGAAACTGATCCCATTTATTTATTTTTCAGGTTTGTTTTTATACCTTTTGTTATACATAGGGATGAATACAGAGTCACGCGGGGTCAGCAGACCTGACGCTTGTCACAATCAGGTGCTTCATATAAAATTATACAAAAGGTCTTACGAGTTTTTACATCATCTTCTGACCATGAGGTCTGCTGACATTTTATGGCCCTTTCTGATACTGGTCAGTTAACCAGAAAACTTATTTTTCCAGGGGTGATTGTTTTCTTAAATCAGGCGCCACCCTCCATACTATGCAACAATAAAGTTGCATTCCTATAGGGTGAAGGTGTAGTGAGTTACAATCAAGAAAGGAATTTACTTAACCTAAGGTTAACATGATTAATCTTAAAGGTTAATACTTATTTCTCCTATATGCTTAAAGGTTAATACTTATTTCTCCTATATGCTGGTTATATTCATTATAAGGGCAAGGAATATGGAGATTTAGCAGCAAACATCAGCCCAACAAATGAAAACCTTTCACCGATGTTCCCTTTACAAACTTTTAGTCCTAAAATAGTGATAAAGTTACATTTTTGCATAGCAAGGACACAGTGATTTATAACAAAGCACAGTGGTCTATAACAAAAGAGAAAATTCATTAACTCAAAAAGTCTAATAGTGCTAACATCAAAAACTACTATATTTCCTTTTCTATATTCCAAATACATTGATTAATATATTCCCAGGTGCCTAAGGATATGGAGGCCTGGCGGTAATCAAATGAGAAAAGCCCTATGCTAATACTCCAAACTCTGTGTGCTGTTTATGGTTGAGAGGTTGTCACACAAGCTAGTCTGTCAGCAGAGAGGTTTGACCTGAGACACCCTTGTCACACCCAGGGCAGGGAATTAGCAGTAATTATTGGCATGACAAATGAAAAAACCCTTCACCAATATAATTCCTAATCAACCCAATAATACTATACTAATAATCTTCTAACTTCTCAAAAGAGTCTGTATTTAGAAAGTTTTAAAGCATCCCACGCCTCTCACAGTTGGAGGGGTTGTAAACAATCACATGCGGCCGGACGAACCTGATCAGGCAGGCCAGAGAACCTTCAGAGTTTCTAAGTTGAAACACTCCTGTCACGCCCAGGAATTTTTATTAACTGGAGCTGCAAGTTAACTCCTTTTCTGAGAGAAATGGTTATGGGGGAGAGCCCCCGTAAAGTACTCTGGTTTTGGGGGTAGATACTCGGGAACAGGGGGTTTCCGGAGGCTTGATCACGCCTTTGCGTATGCCAAGCTTCTTTTTCCTCTTGACCTTTGCCATGGGCGGAGTTCTTCACGCTGGCCCCCAGCAGGTTGCCATGCCCTTCTCCATAGGATCTCCCCAATCCAAGGATTGAACCTAGGTATCCTGCATTGCAGGCCAATTCTTTCCCATCTGAGCCACAAAGGAAGCTTATATATATATACACACACACACACACACACACATCAGTGAATATATATATTGAGAACCAATATTTTAAGCATTTTTAGACTTTGCGAAACACTGATATAGCAGTCTATGTAAGTTGTGATTTTTTTTCACCATGTGAATTATACCATTTACATAAAGTGAAACATGTGATAGTGATACTGTTTCATGAAGAACTTTTATGTGATGCTAAAGTTCAGTTTCATAAAATGAAATGTGTGGTTTTTCTCAAAGAGATAATTATATGGTTGGGAGATAAGGTTAATATATATATATTATATATATACTATATTTATATATATGTATATGGGTGTGTGTTTATATATATGCCATGCTTAGTCTCTCAGTCGTATTCAACTCTTTGTGACCCCATGGGCTATAACCCACCAGGCTCCTCTGTCCATGGGGATCCCACAGGCAGGAATACTGGAGTGGGTTGCCATGCCCTCCTCCAGGGGATCTTCCCAACTCAGAGAGCGAACCTAGGTCTCCCGTATTACAGGCAGATTCTTTCCCATCTGAGCCACAAGGAAAGCTATATATATTTCATATATATATATATATATATATGTGTGTGTGTGTATATATATATGAAAGTGAAAGTCTCTCAGTTGTATCTGACCTTTTGCGACCCCATGGACTATACCTTCCATGGAATTCTCCAGGCCAGAATACTGGCGTGGATAAGCCATTCCTTTCTCCAGGGGATCTTACCAAGCCAGGGATCGAACCTAGGTCTCCCACATTGCAGGTGGATTCTTTACCAGCTGAGTAACCAGGGAAGCCCACGAAAACCAGTGAGTAGCCTATCCTTTCTCCAGTGGATCTTCCCAACCCAGGAATCAAACTGGGGTCTCCTGCATTGTAGGCAGATTCTTTACCAGTTGAGCCACCATGTATGTGTGTGTGTGTGTGTGTATGTGTGTGTGTGTGTGTATATATATATATAAAATATATATTTATATCAATATACATACACTTAAATATACATGCACACACATACACAAACATATATCAAGATGCAAAAGTATACAGAAGAGCTAAATGAGGCAGAGTGGGATGATATAAGTAGTAAATGTTATAAATCAGTGAAAATGGAGATCAATGAAAGATAGCATAGTTAAGAACTGTTTACTGGAAGGAAATATATATGAAATAAGTTTATTAGAGAGGACGTGATACATAAGGGAAAGCACATACATTAATTCTTAATTTTAATCCCTCAAATTGTGTCAGATTTATTGAATTTCTCTGTTTCCCTTGCCATCATTACTCTGGTCCAAGTCATTCTCATCTCTTTTCTAGATGATTATAATAATCCCTGTATAAATCTCCCCTATTTGCTTTATTCAAATTCATTTTCACATAAGAGTTTAGTATTGTTATGTGTGGTCTTCTCTTGCTCCTCACAACATACTCTGCAGTAGATTCTTCAAGTCTCATCTTATTACCTGAAATCAAAGCACAAAAGATGACTTCACCCAGCTAGTGGATGTCAGAGCTGGGATACAATATTGGAAACTAGAGCCTACACACTCATAACCATTGTGCTGTGTGTCCTTCATGTATGTTGTGGTGGTTGTTATTAAGTCCATAGTAAACAATGACTTTGTACCAGTGATAAACAGTATGTATATGGGTTGAGGGGTAGGGGGATAAAGATTGTATAAAAACAAGCAGCTGCATGAATTTGGCACAACAGCCTGTAAAATTAGAAACAATAGTAGCACTAGAACTGTGATTGCTAAATTGGAGCCTGTGAAGTTTATGAACCTTAATTAAAATGTCACTGATGTAGGTTCCACAAAACATGAAAAGAGTAATGTATGTTAGTTAATTGTCTTCTATCTAGGGAAGAAAATCAAGTACACTATCAAATGAACAGTGGGTATTTTACATTTTGATTAATAACCTTCTCCATCATCAGAATCTCATAAAAATATTTGGAATGAAGATAAGTAACTAGCTAGCTTCAATCCTCTGTGCATCAAAGGACAGTTTGTGTTTTAGACATGGTCAAATTTCTTTGAGATAGGTAATGTACAAATATTAATCTTTTGGAAGCTGAGTAAATAACAATCAAATATGTTCAATGGTACAAAATAATTCATGCATCACATATTCGTGTGGATGATACATCACGTTTTATTTAGTTTAAATTGTTTGTTTAGATGTTGTAAATAATTTCAGAGAACAAAATTCAGTATTCTAATTGGAAACTAATTGGCTATTCTTTTAAACTCCTCACCTAAACCCCTAAACATTGATAGTACAGTTCTAAAAGAGGCAAAATTCACCAAAATTTAATTTTTTAAGAAGAAAGAATCAGCTAATAATCTACAGATTTTGGTTTTCCTTGATAGCAACAACGAAAGTTAAGTAGTATAACAAATAACATTTTATTTCTTTCCATATGAAGTAGCAGGTATGGTGCTTAATAAGCACAAGCTCATTGAGGTCTTAGGAAGTAGTTATTATTATCCCTATTTTCTAATGGGAACATTAAAGTCTTGAAGACATAAATAATTTTCAAAGGTGTACATAGATAGTAAGACAGTCACTAGAAATTATTTTTGCTTATTTCTAAGCCCAAGTTCTTAATGACTGTGTCACACTCTTTCTTTGTTTTTTCTTCTTTCTTTTCTTTCTTCCAACCTTCCCAAATATTTATTGAAGATGCACTAAGAGAAATTATCATAGTCATTAAGGACTCCACTCAGCTGGAATTTTCTCCACTTTAATATTTAATCATATAGTTTTCTGGAAACTGTTTATTTTTAATTATTTCATATTACCCAAATGTCTACTAAGTACTTGGTAACTGTCTGGTCAGTTAAATATTTTGTTTTTACGTAAACTAACTGGGGATTATCATGGTCAGATATCAGCCTAACTAATGAATGATGTTATGCTTTTCTACCTTGATCTTTTTATTTACGTGCAAGTATGGGGGAGATGCTTTATACTTAGAAATTGCAAAATTAATATTTATCTACACATTCTTTGAGCACAGATGGCAATGGGAAAAGTATGCACTTTATTCCATGAGTCAGTAGAGTATGACTCACAAGCAAAACAGGCCAATATTCACTGAGTATGGAACAGTTACTTCTACTTCTCTTGTCTCTCTTAAATATACTACAGAAAGCTGCCTCCATCTGTGAGAATCCACATCAGGGACAAGTTTTCCTTCTGTGTTGTAAATCAGCAGTCATTACTGCATTTAGTTCAGTTCAGTGGCTCAGTCATGTCTGACTCTTTGTGACCCCATGGACTGCAGCATGTCAGGCCTCCCTCTCCTGGAGTTTACTCAAACTCATGTTGCTCAAACCATTGAGTTGGTGATGGCATGCAACTGTCTCATTCTCTGTCTTCCTCTTCTCCTTCTGCATTCAATCTTTCCCAGCATCAGGATCTTTTCCAATGAGTCAACTCTTTGCATCAGGTGGCCAGAGTATTGGAGTTTCAGCTTTGGCATTACTGCATTATGCCTATACATGGACACACAAAGTCTTATTGCAAGTTAGAGGACTACCTAAAATCAGCACTTTCATGTTATGAGTGAGAACTCTGGAAATCTACTTTTAAAGGATTTCATACTAGATGTTTTCCTTTCTGTGTGCATGCTCAGGGCATAGAAACCATAATCCTACAGAACCAGGGTAAGACCAAGAAGTGGCAGAGTAGAAATAAGTGCCCTCACACAACCACAATGCTAATCCAATATTTGCAAAAAGAGAAATTGGGAACTCTGAGGACAGCTGTAAATCACTGATTTGCTTGCAACAGTTTACTACATAGTCTGAATTTTAGTGAGTATACATACTTAAAATGTTTTTTCTCCAATTGTTGCATCACGATCTGAAGAATATCCCTGTCTAAACTAACGTCATTTAGAACAGATTCTATATATTTCTGGTCACTTTCAGTTATTAAAAATACTAGTAATGTTCAGCTTAAAGCTTTGATTTAATTCACAGTGCAATGAAAAAACACTGAAGGACTAAATCAGGGGAATAAAATGACAAGATTAAAATTTTTAAAGGCCACTGATTTCTCAACACAAAGCAAATTATGGAACAGCAATAGTGAAAGAGGAAAGACAAGAGTCTATTACAGTTGACTGACAAGACTTGTTGATGATTAGGACAAGCAGGATGGCAGTAGAGACAGAGATGGATATGTTGAGAATTATTTTATAGATAACACCACCAGGATTTGTTAATGTATGAAACATAAGAGACGAAATAAAAAAAAAAGAGATCAGTGATGACTTCTAGGGATATTTTGGTGGGTGGGGGGAGGAGAGAAAGGGAGTTATGCTGTCTTTTTTATTTAGATTTTTGATTAACTACCTAGTGAATAGTGGCTCCATTTATTGATGGTTTAAAGAAACAACAAACAAACAAAAACTGAAAGAAAATAAGACCTGGTTGACAGGTAGGGATATATCAACAATTCCACTTCAGATACATTTAATTGGATGGCTCTGAGTCTTGCAAAAGGAGGTATCAAGTAGATGTTTGGATACACAAGTCTGGATTGCGCAAGAGAAGTTTGGGCTAAGATGTTACTGTTCAGTTTTTTAGTATTCAGATCATACATAAAATAATAACAAATAAGACCACTGAGACAGCAAATAAAGAGTAATGCCAACATTTAAATAGAAATTTAGAGTGAAAATGTATAGTGACGTAGTAGGATGGAAAGCAAGAGAATCCAAAAAGGAGTCTGCTGAGTATTCATCAAAGGAAAAAATTGTGAGTTTCATTATGGCAATTTTGTGGAACTACATAGATAAACAGCATTTCACAAATGAGTAGGAAAATGGATGAAAATCAAAAAGGATATAATATATAAAATTTTTATATTAATTACAGTGAAGAGAAATAAAAAGATATGTTGGATGGGACTATAAAGGGGTGAATTTTTGTTGTGTTTTATAATTTTTAGTTTGTTTATCTCTTTTTAAATTTGCTTGAAAGATAGGTTTTAGAAGATACTACATAAAGATAGGCATAATCTAATAATGAGGAAAGTAATTGATATTTCAGAAAATCAAAGAGAGGACTAAACCAGTAGATAAGACAGACTTAAAGGATATGCCCTAGACTGACACATGCAAGTATTGATTTGTCTTTGATAGGAGAGGAATCAACTTTCTCCATTTTAGGAGAAAGGAAGAATATAAAGAGATATGTGTAATTAGAAGAAAGTATATAGACTTTTTCCTAGAAAGATAAAGTTTCTCATCAGTTAAGTAATTTGATTATTTAAGAAAGAACTATCCTTCTTTCTAGGAGAATGGTGAATTCCATTCCTCTTTACATTGTTCATAATTTCAGTGTTGGGCTGGAACATATTTTCTATTAGCAAGACACTGCTTCAGTTCAGTTCAGTCGTGGCCGACTATTTGCGACTCCATGAATCGCAGCACGCCAGACCTCTCTGTCCATCACCATCTCCCGGAGTTCACTCAAACTCATGTCCATCGAGTCAGTGATGCCATCCAGCCATCTCATCCTCTGTCATCCCCTTCTCCCGCTGCCCCCAATCCCTCCCAGCGTCAGAGTCTTTTCCAATGAGTCAACTCTTCACATGAGGTGGCCAAATTACTGGAGTTTCAGCTTTAGCATCATTCCTTCCAAAGAAATCCCAGGGCTGATCTCCTTCAGAATGGACTGGTTGGATCTGCTTGCAGTCCAAGGGACTCTCAGGAGTCTTCTCCTACACCACAGTTCAAAATCATCAATTCTTCGGCACTCAGCTTTCTTCACAGTCCAACTCTCACATCCATACATGACCACTGGAAAAACCATAGCCATGACTAGATGGACCTTTGTTGGCAAAGTAATGTCTCTGCTTTTGAATGTGCTATCTAGGTTGGTCATAACTCTTCTTCCAAGGACTAAGCGTCTTCTGATTTCCTGTCTGCAATCACCATCTGCAGTGATTTTGGAGCCCCCCAAAATAAAGTCTGATACTGTTTCCACTGTTTCCCCATCTATTTCCCATGAAGTGATGGGACCAGATGCCATGATCTTCATTTTCTGAATGTTGAGCTTTAAGCCAACCTCTTCACTCTCCACTTTCACTTTCACCAAAAGGCTTTTAGTTCCTCTTCACTTTCTGCCATAAGGGTGGTGTCATCTGCATATCTGAGGTTCTTGATATTTCTCCTGGCAATCTTGAGTCCAGCTTGTGCTTCTTCAAGCCCAGCATTTCTCATGATGTACTCTGCATATAAGTTAAATAAGCAGGGTGACAGTATACAGCCTTGATGTACTCCTTTTCCTATTTGGAACCAGTCTGTTCCATGTCCAGTTCTAACTGTTGCTTCCTGACCTGCATACAGATTTCTCAAGAGGCAAGTCAAGTAGTCTGGTATTCCCATCTCTTTCAGAATTTTCCACAGTTGATTGTGATCCACACACTAAAAGGCTTTGGCATAGTCAATAAAGCAGAAATAGATATTTTTCTGGAACTCTCTTGCTTTTTCCATGATCCAGCGGATGCTGGCAATTTCATCTCTGGTTCCTCTGCCTTTTCTAAAACTGTCCTGAACATCTGGAAGTTCACGGTTCACGTATTGCTGAAGCCTGGCTTGGAGAATTTTGAGCATTACTTTATTAGTGAGTGAAATGAGTGTAATTGTGCGGTAGTTTGAGCATTCTTTGGGACTGGAATGAAAACTGGCATTTTCCAGTCCTGTGGCCACTACTGAGTTTTCCAAATTTGCTGGCATACTGAGTGCAGCACTTTCACAGCATCATCTTTCAGGATTTGAAATAGCTCAACTGGAATTCCATCACCTCCACTAGCTTTGTTCATAGTGATGCTTTCTAAGGCCCACTTACTTCACATTCCAGGATGTCTGGCTCTAGGTGAGTGATCATACCACCGTGATTGATTATCTTGGTCATGAAGATTTTTTGTACAGTTTTTCTGTGTGTTCTTGCCACCTCTTCTTAATATCTTCTGCTTCTGTTAGGTCCATATAATTTCTGTCCTTTATTGAGCCCATCTTTGCATGAAATGTTCCCTTAGTATCTCTCCTTTTCTTGAAGAGATCTCTTGTCTTTCTCTTTCTATTGTTTTTCTGCTTAAACAATTAAAAAATGAGAAAGAATAAATTGTGCATGTAATGTGCAATTATTGATTAGTATGATTTAATTATCATCTTTTTCTAGAAATAGTAAATGTCTTCTACTGCTACCCAAGACCAATAGCTGCCCTCTTCTAAGATGAATAGAAGGGATCTATAGGAGAAAACTTTTTTTTCAAAATAAGAATAATGTTATTTACAGCATAAAATAGTCTTTCCAATTAAAAATAGCAATAATTATGAGTTTTATTTATTGAGATGAATAAATGAGTATATGTGCATATCTATCTATCTATCTATATATATATATATAGAATATATATATAACAAACACCATTGTAATCTATGGCTATATAAGTTTATAGTAAATGTTTTTAAATTTATGTTAAATTAAATATGAATTTTTTAATGATAAAAGGTACAATTCACAAAAATATAAACATCATAAACCATTAGACACTTTAACAACAAAGAAAGAACTGTTTTAGGTATACTTAATACCTAGCCCCAACTGAAGAGTAAATCCAAGATACCAAGAAATATATGGTATATGTCTTTCAACAGTTTGTTTTTTTAATGAAGCAATAGTGAAGTAAACAGTTGTTTAAAATACATTATAGTACATTCTTAATACAATTGTGTTTAAATTACAAAAGTCACACAATACTAAGTATCCCCACAGAGCTTCCTAAAAGAAATGATCTTAGGAGTGGGCTTTAAAGGTTGCATACATGTTGAACAGATATAAAGGATACTTTTCATGTTTTAACAAAAACATAGTCAAAGGCTTAAGATACAGGGGATATGAAGAGCTGAAAATAAATAGTTATTTAGAATTCCAGGTGGTCGAGTACAATAAATTGATTTTCTCCAAATCAGATTCAGTTACTGAGCATGGTATTCATCATGTACAAATTTACTTATTAGAAAATTTTGAGTATCAAATATGTATTAAATAGAAATTAGGTTAACTCTAATACCAAACTAAAAATTTGGTAGTCTAATAAAGCATGTGAAAATAATTCCATCTTACTTTCCCAATTCCAATACTACAATATTTAAATATATCAAATCTTCCAAATTAGAAGCCTTTGCCAAACCCAAGTATACTAGTTCTACATCTTATATCCATGTGATGTTTGTTTCAACCACATAAAATCTGAAGATTTGGCCTTAGCTTAGTTAGTCTCAGTCGCTTCTCAGATGGTATTATTGCATTATCTCCAATGATTATTATGCGATTGCTCTCTCTCCTAGATTTGGCAGTGTGGAGGCTCACTGGAGATTGTGACTTGTTCCCACGTTGGTCACGTGTTTCGGAAGGCAACTCCCTACACATTCCCTGGTGGCACTGGTCATGTCATCAACAAGAACAACAGGAGACTGGCAGAAGTCTGGATGGATGAATTTAAAGATTTCTTCTATATCATATCCCCAGGTAAGCCATTCGGGCATCTTTCTTCTTCTGCAGGGGAAAACCAAGTTTTAAGAATGCTGGTTATATGTTGCATTATTGCTGTTATTCCACTCCTTTAAATAAGGTATTGTTTACTGTAATATTGTAGAAGATTGTGTTTGAAAAGTTGTCCTGTGAGGTGAATTTTGACCTAAAATGAGAGAGACTAGTGTTGTCGCAAATGCCTGAACATTCTTTTTTCGTTTGTTTCTTTATGAGTACAAGTATTATGCTAAAAAAAAATGAAGCAAGCAATATACAGGGAGATCCAAATTTAATTAACATGTATCAGTTCAATTTAAGAAAAGTCTATTTCTATGTTTCACATATAATGCTGACTCAGTTGGTAAGAAATGTTTTTAATGGTTTTGTTTGTTTTTAATGTTGTTACAGAGATATTTTTCTGCATTATTTTCTTAAATACCTGAGTAGGGAGACAGTGAGTGATTTCCCACAGGAACAAGATGGAAAAGATTGCAGATATAAAAACTACTTTAAAGAATAATTAATAACAGAAAATTACTCATCTATATATGTGAAAAAGCAATATGTGACAATAATATAGCATCCTACTTTAGTTACAGAGTAGGATAGATATGGAAATAGAAGTAAATGTAGGATATCGTTGGGTAGTGAGGTTATGAGTAATATCATTATTTCTTTTATTAATTATAATATAACATATTTATAAATTTGTATATATTATAAATTTTCTTTATCATACATAATATTTATTTTTCAATATTGATTAAAACAAATTTTAAAAGAAAACAAATAATTAAAATATTAAGAGAAAAATTGTAAACCTATTAAAAGAGAAAAAAATAAATCACTGTGAGAAAATTCCATTACTGGATGATATTATTATGAGTGATTTCATTCTTTAAAATTTTCTAGACTATCTCCAACAGTCATATTTCATTAAAAAAAAACTCTGAGATATCACACTGTTTTTAAGTAAAAAAATGAAATATTATGAGAAGATACAAATAAGAGGAAGACAGGGTTGCCTTTAAGATCTCCAATCTAGACAAAGAAAGCAAATCATAAATTATATAATAGGAATTCAGCTGTACTGGTAAAATAATTTGTTGTGTTCTATTTTTGATAGTTTATGATAGGACTTATGTCATCAATGCCATTATTATATAGCCTGCAAGAACAGCAACAAAGCCCATGCCCACAACTTCTTTTCTATATTATCATCTATCACAAGTTTAGAAAAGTCAGTGTGGGATCTAATTGACATGCTCAGGATCTGAAAGTAGATATGAAGCTGTGAAAATCCTTCTTTTAGAGATAAAGAAGAGAAGGAGCAGTATGAGCTTTCTTGTTAAGATCCAGTATTACTCTGTAGAAAAGAAAAATTGGGGCAGTGCATGTGTAAATGTATGATTAGGAGAAGGACTGTCTTCACACGTTTTTAATCCTCCCTGTGTCAAGAAGCTATTGACAGGAACACTATTTCTTATATAGATGTATTTCTTGTTAATAATAGAAACCCAGTCCAGATGTTCACAAAGTTGAGCTCTCTCACAAAGAGAGAGCATGTAAATTTGCAGCAAAGCAGTGACATTTATATAACCTTTCATTTTCTTTTGATGATACTTTTGAATTCAAATCATTACTTGAGAGATATATAAGCTCAAACATGAAAAAAGAAGTAATGGAAGAAAGAAATGTGTTATGTGTGATTATATACAATATACATTCAGGAATATAAGTAATTGCAAATAATTGTAACTATGTGTATTATACTTACTCATGAATATTATTTGTGAAGCCAGGTGTTAGTCTTTTGTATAATTTCACATTGAATGAAAAGGCAGATAAATGGTAGAACCATTTCTCATAATGTAGTGAAATGACAAGCTTCAGAGTTTAAAGGTGAAAAAGAATGCCTGCTATCTGGAACTAATGACTTGCTGCTCAGCGGGGACTGTTTGTATATTCTGGAAAATGTAGTTTTTTCATTACAATAAATATCATTTGGAAGGTTTATTCTTATAAAATTGGTTCATTTAAGCCCAGAAAGGTACTTTGGAAAGCAATAAAAGGACTTCTGAGTTATATGCTGAAAAATATCTGGGAATTTCCTTAGGGGAATTTATACTTTTGTATGTCTCAGAGACAGCATTGCTAAATGTGGAACCTGCCTGCTCTATATGAGCAAAGAGAGAAAATCACAAATCTGAAACAATAAATTGCTTCTCAGTGGAAAAGGAAGATGGGAAGTAAGCTGGAAACTAAAGTTGGATGCCTATAAACAATTCTAGCCCTAGGCAGGTTTCAGATCATGCAAAAACAGATAAATAGGTTGTATTGAGGAAGTCAGGAATCTGTCACTTGTATGATGGAAAGCGTTCTTTGAGTGGGTAACTATTTTTGTCATTACTGAAGGTTTCTGTGACTCTTCAAATCATAAATCTCTTTGCTATCATCTAAAATCATGGGGTTTCTGTCTTTCACTTAAGTTTGCATGAAGAGAAGTTGGTGTGAGGGTAGATCAGAGGGATACATGCATGTGCATTTACATGTAGAATTATATCCTTTTCTATAGTGTACATAAACATACACAAACACATACATTTTTATGAAAAATATAAAAAGTTTATAGTGAATTTTAAGTCTCCAGAAACTCCATAAAAACTTGGCTAAGGAAAATGTTACCATTCTTTTTAGAATTACCTCTGTGTATCTGTTCATTTTCCCAAGATATTTTATAAGGAGACTCCCATTTTTTTTTTTTACCAGGGCTTCTAGTACAAAATCTTATTCTCCACTTATGCAGTTGTTCAAAATGTGATCTTTAAGTACTGAGTCTTTGTGATTGAATTTTGACAATTTTGCTTCCTTCCAATATACTCTATAAAATAGACCTTTCTACTTTATTGATTGGTTTAAGGATGCTTCAGTTCTGTCTTGAACTAAATGGGTACTCTTTCTCTCTCAAAAGTGTGTTTCTTTCAGTTTTCATACAATGACCAATCAATTCTTACTGTGTGCTATATTGTTTTATTTTTATTACCTATCTCTATAGCCAAAGTAGTTCATAGACTTGTGTTACAGTGCTTAGAAACTTGTTGTCACTTTACAGTCCTTGAAAAATATATGTGTTGAATAATTAGAACAATAAGTGAATGACTGAATGAATGAGTGAATTTTTAAAGGGGGTCCATTTTGTTTCTTCTTTTCTATGGAATTCTCTAAGGATGTCTGCTCTTTATCAAGGAATCCCTTCATAATAATCACAGCAAATCAGAACACTTTGTCCCAGCTCTCTATTTCAACCCTTGATAGCAGATCCACTGATAAAAGAGAGGTGAAACATAGTTTTCATATACCTGCATGCTCATTCCTCTGACTCTGCCACCAGAAAAGAAGGTTACATTGGCTTACCTGTGTGCGCTAGGTTATATGATTCTACCATAATTATTGGCACACACAATCATATGTTTGTATCTTCCAGGACTAATATAAACGTCTAATAAGCACAGTTTAGGAGGACAATAACATCTTCTAATAAAGCAGCATAAGAGCTCATAAACTTAAAACAATTACTTTTACACATGTTGATTTGTGTGTTCTCATGACCCCCAATAATTTAACGTTAAAAGGAGACATATAAATAGATTGTGTGATTTACTTTTACTTGCTTTTTCAAAATATTTACTATATGCCCTGACTGTCTTCTGTATGGCCATTACCCTTTGGCAATATTGATAGCAATGTATAATTATGTTCCCTAAATGGATATATGAATGAAGAGAAGCAATACTTTGAAATAGTGTTGAGGCATGCATTTTCAGCATTTGTTTAGTTTGCTTTTCGGCTGTCTTTTTAAGGATGCAAATACTACAGCATCATCGATTTTTAAAGCCCTGTAGGCTTTTAAAGCCTGAGGCGGTTTTTACTAGTAATTGGGCTGTTTCAGCTTGAGCCAATCTGATTGTTCTAGCAAATCCTTTGAAGTGATGTAATGTAAGCAGAAACCACTCTGCACAGAACATCTCATTATAAATGGCAACATTTTTTTTCCTATTGGTCATAGGTAAAAAGCTTAAGAACTTTAATAGAGTGGAGTCACAGCACTGACTGTATATTTGACATGCTGGCTGTTCTATAAATATTGATTTTCTTTCTTTGGAGAGGTAGATTTCTAACTGTGTATCAATTGTCATGATGACTAGAAGCAGCTGTCCTTATATAACCTCCAGTTGATCTTCTTCCATTTCTTAATGGGCTGCTGTGCTCTTGTTTTGAGCACATATTGAAAATAAAATGGTAAAGACTCCCAAAGTATTTATTTGTAACTGGGAAAACAACTTATTTACCTTGACATTATTATAGTATTTTCATCTGTATTCCATGTAAACAGAAACCACATATTTAAAGAAGGTTTTTGAACTTATTTTGAAAGTTAACTCTCTAGTGCTAACATCTTAAAAATAGTTTAGAGAAATCAGCTCATCAAAGGTAATCTTTGTTAATAGCATCTTTGGATCTTTTATTAATGTTTAAGGTCCATGTTAATTTCTATTGAAATTTGTATCTGAAAATACAAATGTTTTCAGCATGCTGATTTGTTTCAAAGATAACAATATTTAATAACAAGCCCTTTGGTGTAGGGCCTAATTTCTTTCATAAGTCATAAAAATGTAGTTTCTGGCTGATATCATAAGCACAGGTTTTGATGTTTCCAGCAAAATGTGCAGCAGGCAGGTTTTTTTTTTTTTTTTTTTAATAATCCGTGTATATCAGTTTTGGGTTAACATGAATACATCTGAAAAGAGTATGGCACTTCTGAAAATACATTTGTACCTATGAATTTTGAATTTTTGTTACTTAATAAGTAACAAACTTTTTCATCAGTATCAACCATGGTATCACTGAGTGAATATGATATTATGAGGAGGAATTCTCAATCATATTGATATGCTGTATCGTAACAACACATAATTTATATGCCTCTGCGATCCCTTGAAATGCTAAGTGTTGAAGTAAATGATGACACTTGTATTCAATATTGTTGGTGTAATGGACAGACAACTGCTTTTCCTCACTGTAGCCAATCACTGGTCAGTTTTTATTGTTGGTATTGTTACTAGTATTTCATGTGCATTTATTTATATTTTTATAATAATGATCCTGCTTTGCTTCTCTGTTCATCTGATCAGAATTATTAAGTTCTTGATTTGCATTGTGCCAGGAAAAGGGACTCAAGCATGGAAAAAATATTGTCTTTGCCTTTAAACAATGAACTGCCTAGATCATCACAGTTAATTAGTTTAAATGGAAAATATTATTAAGTCCTTAGTACATGAGGAACATACAGACAAGAATTGAGGGGGATACTTATAAAAACTGTTTATATTTTCCGAGTTTCCTACTCCTCACTCAGAAACTTCAAAGTCAAATGAATCTTCAAGTTCTTTCTATTCTACTTACTAAGTTCTCTCTCTTCCATCAGTTATCTTCATTTTCACATGCATCCTGCATCCTGATAACTTCTTGATTGTCCTGATGGTTCTCCCTGCCTCAAAGCTTGCCCACATTGCACTCACTCCTACAGTGCTGCTAGAGAACCTTCATAACCTTTGACCTCTCACTCACCTTAACACAAAGTCAAAAGTTTAGAACATGGCCAACAAGGCCCTATGTGATTTAGTTAACTTTTCACCCTATACTTTAAACCCTAGCAGTCCACATACCAACCACACAGAACCATATTCAGACCCAAAGCTCAACACGCTTCCTGCCACTTTTAGGTTTTTGCATATGTCTAAAACAGTGTTTAATGAATGAATGAATGCTGCCAACTCCGCCTAAAATACCATCATCATCCATGAATCAGTTTGATATAATTGCCCCCAGGAACTCCAATGGTTCAATGTACTTCCCCTGTTGTAGCATTTACGCATTTTTAAAAGTACTTTTTTTCCCTCCACTAAGCTATATAGGAACTATATCTGTTATTTTTTAAATGTGTTTGTTTGGTTCCATTTTTATGTAGCATTCACTGAGCTCATATTTTTAAAAATTGTATTACATATATCAGATGCAAATAAAATGTTTTCATCACCACCCCTTCAGCCTTCCTTCAAATCCTTTTCCTATGCATTTGCATGAATATACATACATATACACACATATATAAGTAAATAAGATCAGATAATAAGTACTTATTTTCATTTCTTTTTTAACTGAATATGTTCTTCAGTATTTTATGTTTAATTCACAAAAGATTTGACTCATTTGACTCTGCAGCTAAATTGTATTATAGTATATAGATGTATCAAAGCTTATCTAATCATAGCTATATACAGCATTATCAGTTGTTTACTGTTATAAAAAATTCCAAAAGCATTATTGAAATAACATTTTGATGAACTTGGGAGGTTAATTCTGAAAAATGTAGCAGCATTTAGAAAGAGAGTCCTGGAAGCAGACTGCTTGGGTTAGTTCAAATCTTGGTTCCATGTAACCCCACTGTATTTACTTAAGCTCTTTGTACTTACTTTCCTTACTGTTAAATAGGATTTATAATGCCATCCTCAGAGATTTTTGAAACTAAATGAAAAAAGATATATAAATCACTTAGAACAGTGGCTGGCAGCTACTGTTAGATATCATGTAGTGTTAGGTATTTCTGTTATTATTGACTAGATAGATTCATAGAAGTAGATTTATTGGGTCAATGGATATATACATATATATTTTGGTAGATAGTTTCAAAACTTTCATCCAAAAAGACTGAAGCCGTTATCACTTTCACCAACAGTGCTTGAGCACTTATACTATGCTGTCAACATTCCAGATCCTCAATCCTTCTTTTTTATGTATATTTATCTGAGTCTACATATATAGCTGTATTTATTTATATTTGGATATATATTTTCATATATATGCAATTTCTCTTCCCCACACTTTTATAAGGAATGAAAGTCTATTGAAATTTTTTGTTATTTGGATTTCCTCTTTCTATTCCATACCTCTTGTTCATTTTACTTTTGGGGTTATCTATAGTTCTTTTTGGAGAAAGGAATGGCAACCCACTCCAGTACTCTTGCCTGGAAAATCCCATGGGCAGAGGAGCCTGGTAGGCTGCTTTGGGATCGCACAGAGTTGGACAAGACTGAGCGACTTCACTTTCACTTTTCACTTTCATGCATCGGAGAAGGAAATGGCAACCCACTCCAGTGTTCTTGTCTGGAGCATCCCACGGACGGGGGAGCCTGCTGGGCTGCCATCTATGGGGTTGCACAGAGTCGGACACGACTGAAGTGACTTAGCAGCAGCAGCAGCAGCAGCGTGGTTCTTTTTAGATAAGTATTATGGTAATTAATCTTCTGTCTGTTATATACATGGCAAGGGTTTTCTCCCAAACTACTACATATGCTATAATTTAATTGATATACAAAAAGATATTTTAAAAACATTTTTAAAAAGAATTTGTTTATGTAAATTCTGTTTATCTTAGTCTTTATGGCATTTATGGTAGAGTGTGTGTGTGTGTGTGTGAGAGAGAGAGAGAAAACAGTCTCTCCCAAGCCTAATACATTTTAAGTGCCCCATAAATATTTGTTGAATGATTTAGGTTTGAGTTGAGTAAAATGCATGTTGTTTTTTTAAGTGGTCAGTGATCTCTCTGGGCAATAAACATGAGCAGAAATGCCAGATGAGATAACTCTCATTATGTAAAATATTATCATCTTTATCCATGGGGCATAAATAAAAGTATCAACCGTAAAATTTCTTATTTTAAAGCTATTAATATGATTATATCAGTTCCCAATACAGTAATTCTTGCCAAGTGTCTTGAATTGTATTCATGATTCATAAAATTAATAAACTGGTGATTAAATAATGTTTATTGAATCTTACCAAAATATTGAATTTGAACAGTAAGCATAGATCATTGTATTTCAGAATCTTTGATTAGCAATTCACAACTATTTCAAATAACTAACTCCTTATATAATTTTATTATTATCAAATCTGGGCAAGTTCAAAGTATTTCTAGAGTGAATAAATGTAGCAAGTTCTAGTGAAGATCTGTTCACAGAATAATCACTACCTTCTAGGGTTTAGATACCAAAATTATTCAGGCATTAGTTTTTGCTCCCTGCTCCAACTAAGTGTCATATAGCTGTTGTCTAATGGGTGTGTGTTTGTATGCGACCAATTCATTATTCTGAAGTTTCCAATTAGAAAATTCTACCCAGCAGGATTGGATGGATCATGATTAACATTCATATCCTTATGACTTGTTCCAACAGTCAAAGTAAAAAAATTCAGCGTTTTTAGACTGGTACAAATGGTCAAGAACCGTTATGTAAGACATGTGGGTTTTTACTGTCAGGAGTTTGCTGAGAGTTTTTGTTTGATGTAAAAACATTAAATATGAATCAAACATGATTCAGGTGCATACAAAGATTTTACCTACTTTCATCTTGTCATCATCTTCAGAGTTCCCTAACTTCATTATTTAACTTAAAACTGAATGCCTTAAATTATATAGTCAGTTACATCTCATTTCAATTCCAATTCTTAACTGAATTGAGGGAATCACTCCAACAGTCAGCAATAGTCACGTCATAAATAGATTGGTTGTCACGTGATTACATATTGCAGATTTTTATTTCTAATACTCTCAGGCTAAGACCCCTGGATTAAGTGTTCTGGAGGGTCATCTTTGCCTAATTCCTATGTTATCATCATCTTTTGCTATTTTACATAAAATATGAGTTTAATTCTGTAGTTACCTGGTTAAATATAATCTTTTGAAAGTGAGTAGTCAAGGATAACTTTTAGAGAATTAGAAAGGAAACGCAGCCTTTCCTAGATCCAATAATGATCTATCAAGTAGTTTAAACTTTCCAGATGTGCTCAATTAGGGGTCTTTGAACAGTTCCTTGCAAAAATAAAACAAAAAACAACAAAGAAAAATCATAGCCACATACTTGCCTATCAAATATTCAACTCTAATGTCAGATTAGTTTAGTGTCCTAATAATTTATAATCCAATGCCTTTGAAAGTAGATCTTCTTTAGTACAGCACACAAATTGTTTAGAAAATAAGAGTTTTACTTTTAGCAATTGTTTTTATCCAGTGTGCTTTATTTTCAAGGCAAACCATTCAGTATCACAGTATCCAAGAATATGTTCCTACCAGCAATGCTGAAGAAGCTTAGTTGAACAGTTCAATGAAGACTTACAAGACTTTCTAGGACTAACACCCCACCCCCAAAAATGTCCTTTTCATTATAGGGGACTGGAATTTAAAAGTAGAAAGTCAAGAAATACCTGGAGTAACAGACAAATTTGGCCTAGGAGTACAGAATGAAGCAGGACAAAGGCTAATAGAGTTTTGTCAAGAGAACACACTGGTCATAACAGACACCCTCTTCCAACAACACAAGAGAAGACTCTACACATGGACATCACCAGATGGTCAATATTGAAATCAGATTGATTATATTCTTTGCAGCCAAACATAGAGACACTCTATACAGTCAGCAGAAACAAGACCAGGAGCTGACTGTGGCTCAGATCATTATTATTATTGTCAACTCCTTATTATTACTGCCAATTATTATTGTCAATTATTGCCAAATTCAGACTTAAATTGAAGAAAGTAGGGGAAGCCACTAGACTTTTCAGGTATGACCTAAATCAAATCCCTCATGATTATACAGTGGAAGTGACAAATAGATTCAAGGGATTAGATCTGATAGAGTTCCTGAAGAACTAAGAACTATGGACAGAGGTTCTTGACATTGTACAGGAGGCAGTATCAAGAACATCCTCAAGAAAAGGAAATACAAAAAGGCAAATTGGTTGTCTGAGGAGACCTTACAAATAGCTGTGAAAAGAAGAGAAGCGAAAGGCAAAGGAGAAAAGGAAAGATATACCTATTTGAATGCAGAGTTCCAAAGAATAGCAAGGAGAGATAAGAAAGGGTTCTTCATTGATCAATGCAAAGGAATAGAGGAAAACAACAGAATGGTAAAGACTAGAGATCTCTACAAGAAAATTAGAGATACCAAGGGAACATTTCATACAAAGATGGAATCATTAAAAGACAGAAATGGTATGTATGAACCTAACAGAAGCAGAAGATATTAAGAAGAGGTGGCAAGAATACACAGAAGAACTATACAAAAAAGATCTTCATGACCCTGATAACCACAATGGTGTGATCACTCATCTAAAGCCAGACATACTGGAATGTGAAGTCAAGTGGGCTTTAGAAAGCATCACTATGAACTAAGCTAGTGGAGGTGATGGAATTCCAGTTGAGCTATTTAAAATCCTTAAAGATGAAGCTGTGAAAGTGCTGCACTCAGTATGCCAGCAAATTTTGAAAACTCAGCAGTGGCCACAGGACTGGAAAAGGTCAGTTTTCATTCCAATCCCAAAGAAAGGCAATGCCAAAAAATGCTCAGACTACCACACAGTTGCGCTCATCTCACATGCTAGGAAAGTAATGCTCAACATTCTCCAAGCCAGGCTTCAGCAATATGTGAACCATGAACTTCCTGATGTTCAAGCTTGTTTTAGAAAAGGCAGAGGAACCAGAGATCAAATTGCCAACAACTGTAGATCATCAAAAAAGCATAAGAGTTCCAGAAAATCATTTACTTCTGCTTTATTGACTATGCCAAGCCTTTGACTGTGTGGATCACAATAAGCTGTGGAAAATTCTGAAAGAGATGGGAATACCAGACCACCTGACCTGCCTCTTGAGAAATCTGAGAAATGCAGGTCAAAAAGCGACAGTTAGAACTGGACATGGAACAACGGACTGGTTGCAAATAGGAAAAGGGGTACATCAAGGCTGTATATTGTCATCCAGTTTATTTAACTTACATACAGAGTTCATCACCTGAAATGCCAGGCTGGATGAAGCACAAGATGGACTCAAGATTGCTGGGAGGAATATCAATAATCTCAGATATGCAGATAACACCACACTTATGGCAGAAAGTGAAGAAAACTAAAGAGCCTCTTGAAGGTGAAAAAGGAAAAGTTGTCTTAAAATTCAACTATCAGAAAACAAATATCATTTGGCATCTGTTCCCATCACTTCATGGCAAATAGATGGGGAAACAGCGGAAATAGTGATAGACTATTTTTTTGGTCTCCAAAATCCCTGGGTATGGTGACTGCTGCCATGAAATTTAAAGACATTTTCTCCTTGGAAGGAAATCTATGACCGACCTAGATAGCACAGCAGAGACATTACTTTGCCAAGAAAGGTCCATCTAGTCAAAGCTATGGTTTTTCCATATATGGTAGCCATATATGAATGTGAGAGTTGGACTATAAAGAAAGCTGAGCATCAAAGAATTGGTGCTTTTGAACTGTGGTTTTGGAGAAGACTCTTGAGAGTCCCTTTGACGGCAAGATTACCAGTCCATCCTAAAGGAAATCAGTCCTGAAGATTCATTGGAAGGACTGAAGCTGAAACTCCAGTACTTTGGCCACCTGATGCTAAGAACTGACTCATTTGGAAAGACCTTGATGCTGGGAAAGATTAAAGGTGGGAAGAGAAGGGGAAAACAGAGGATGAGATGATTAGATGGCATCACTGAGTCAATGGAAATGATTTTGAGTAAACCCCAGGAGTTGGTGATGGACAGGAAAGCCTGTCATGCTGCACCCCATGGGGTTGCAAAGAGTCATACATGACTGAGTGACTGAACTGAATTGAATTGTGGTTTGAGTGAAGAGAGCTTTGCATTAGTTTGTTGAAAGGAATGAATGCTGAACAATGGATACCGGCCAGGATGGAAAGGAGACATGGGAGGGCTTTCCAAAGGAAAGGGGAAACGATTTCTGAAAAGGCAGGATACCTGTTTAACAAATAGGCTTTTTGCATAATTTTATCAGAAGCAGCATTACTGTGGTGCAGTAGTAGTTGTTTAGCCGCTAAGTCATGTCCAGTTGTTTTGCGACCCCATGGACCTTAGCTCACCAGGCTCCTCTGTTCATGAGATTTCCCAGGCAAGAATACAGGAGTATTCCTGGAATAGATTGCCATTTCCTTCTCCAGGGGATCTTCCTGACCCCAAAATTGAACCCGTGTCTCCTGCATTGGCAGGCATATTTTGTACCTCCAAGCCACCAGGAAAGTCCTTATATGGTGTAGTCACTGTTGAAGTGGATTGTCAATGCCTAAGAGAAAGTGGCTGCCATATTGATAACTGAGTGGTTCAGAATCACTTCATGGAAAGCTCTACTCTAGCATCTACTTGGCTCTGTTTTCTTTCATTTGACTTTCTCCTGTTTAGAATCACTGTATTTTATTAACAAAGCAGTGAACAAGAAGGAAAGCAGTGAGGGATGGCCTTCTTGGCAGGCTTCCAACTGCTTGTACCATAGGGACATTGTCTGTAAATGTTTGTGTCAGATGCCATAATGTGCTCACAGAAGTCTTTTTCTTCATGGATGTCAGTAAAGAGCAATAGAGAAGGTTGGTGTGTATGCGGGAAAAACTAAAAATGCATGGTCTAATACAAGTCAGACCATAAAAACTGCATTTTATTTGTAAAAATACTAGTGTTCCCAATCGTAAACCTTCTTCACTCTATCTCCACAACTTTCTTTTCTTTCAGCAGCCAGTCTAGCTTGTCCTAGGTATAGACCAGAGAGGTTGAAGAAGGCTCTTTCTTTACTTCTACTTCCAGATATCATCTCACTCTGGTACTAAAACCCAGATATTTATCTGCACAGTCCTGTGTCACCCAAGATTCTAAATTTGATTACTAGCTTCATCCCAAATCAGACTCCTAGGGGCATTAACATTGAAAGGATGGTTTTTACCTGTAGAATATTTTCCAGTCACTTGATGTTCTGGTTTCCATTTTCCTCTGGTATTTTTTGGTCTCTCTTAGGAAAATCCTTATTATGTAGGTGGGAAAGACAGTAAGTGGAGAATCATCTTAGGGAAAAGGTATTAGCCACTAGCGTCATAAATGTATTTTGCTTAAGATTTGCCCAGGTAATGTAAGATGAGAGGGAATGCTGAGGTCTAAAGTAGGTGATTTTAGGCCAGGGAGGAGTGGAAATGGAAGAGAAGAAAGATACCCTAGGGTTGTAACTCAGGAGCCAGCTTGGCTACATCAGACTCATCATGATGACGGGCACCAAATCTGGATAAGACAGACTTGAAACAATAGTAGCTGTTTCCCACTGGTGGAGCTTAGGTGATGTTTTCCATTGTCAGCATTTCTTCCTTTCTCCTAATCCATGATCCTTGCCACATGACCCCTATTTTCCCATACTTGCTTCCAGCATCTTTTATTCTGCCATCTTTTTTTCAGTTAAATATAACCAATAAATTCTATTTCTTCTCATTCTTTCAATTTCTCTGTAAATTAAAACATTAATAGAGAAAACATTTCAATATTTCTGATCAAACAATGCAAACAGGTATACAGAAGTAAGTCATATTCCAGAAGTAGCTATGTAAGCTTACAACAACTTGTAATTTTACTAGTCATATAATATCTTCATCTCTCAGCTTCTGCATCTATAAAGTGGGAATTTTATCATATTTACTACACAGAATCTCACTTTGACATCTCATTTATCTCACATATTCCATTTTTGTGAGTAATAATGAGATAAATTATATATAGATATTGAACTGTATCTGAAGCATACTAAGGACTTAACAAATTATAAATAATAAATATCTGAAGAAAATAAGAAACGGATGCACTAGCCAAGGATTTTATATATAAATAGGTGTGTATTCTATTATTTATAAAAAGGTTATTACTTAAAATATTGTTGATAAATAACATATATGTTGATAAATAACATATATGTTGATAAATAACATATATATGACAAAATACTTATAAAATAAAATGAAACTTTCTTTTATATAAGATACATTTCTGGGCAGAGATCACAGACTGCTTTGAGAATTTGTGAAGTCTATAAAACTATTTCCAGTTGGATACATAAATATACAGCTTTGTTCATACGGGTTTGAAATTCATGGAAGCTTTGATTCCTACCTATGGATTTCAAGGGCATGTAGGATTCTAGGACCTCAGGTCTAGGACTCTAGCTTTAAAGGCAAATGAGAAACCTTGAATTTGAATTTAATATCTAAATATAGATTTGTTTATGTCGGGAAAGTGACAGTTTCTCAGGTATTGAATATTTTTATTTAAGTTAGTAACTGAAAATGATAATCTCTAAGTTCAATTCTAACTTTCTATATTCTTCTGAAACAATGAGCTTTCCTACTTCTTTTGAAATATGAGACCATTTTCTGCTCCCTGATTATGTTGATATAAACAGGATGATTCAGAAGCACTCACTAAGGAGGGATACATTCCTCTGACTCAGGTCTTTTAAATTAGGGCAAGAATCAGGGGGCAAGAGCCAAAAATAAAGAGGATCAGAACCTTGCTATCAGACTAGGAAAAAATTAAGTAGATATGTAACTGGATATCGTGGCAGCCTTAGTTTGAAAGAGCTCTGACTTGGGGTAGGAAGCAGTTTCAGAATTTTTAATAACATTTTGTTTATCTTTGTCTTTCAGCCTTCATAATTTTATTCTTGAGACTTAGACTTTAATTGGTGGTGTGCCTGTATACTCAGCCATGTCCAGCCTTTTGCGACCCCATGGAATGTAGCCCACCAGGCTCCTCTGTCCATAGGATTTTCCAGTCAAGAATACTGAGTTGCCATTTTCTACTCTAGGAGGTCTTACCAACACAGGGATTGAGCTCACATCTCCTGTGTCTCCTGCATTGGTGCTGCTGCTGCTAAGTAGCTTCAGTCGTGTCCGACTCTGTGTGAACCCATAGATGGCAGCCCACCAGGCTTCCCCCGTTCTTCTCCAGGCAAGAAGACTGGAGTAGGCTGCCGTTTCCTTCTCCAATGCATGAAAGTGAAAAGTGAAAGTGAAGTCGCTCAGTCATGTCTGACTCTTCACGACCCCATGGACTGCAGCCTACTAAGCTCCTCCATGCTTTCTGTTACTGCACTGCAAATTATCCAAAAACTTAATAGCTTAAAACAGAATATTTTATTATATCTCATGATTCTATGGATCAGAAGTGCAGGCAGGGCTCAACAGGGTGATTCCTCAGCTCCATGTGGCATTGACTGAAGTTACTCAGTAGTATTCAACCATAATGCAGGTTGGTCTGGGGAATCCATGATGGCTTTTCCTGCATATCTGGCACCTTGCTATGATGGCTAAAAGGCTGGTCTGAGTACGATGGTCAACTGAGGTGCTTGTTGTTGTTCACTTGCTCAGTCATGCCCAACACTTTTGAAACCCCATGGACTGCATACACCCTGTCCTTAACCATCTTCCAGAGTTTGCTCAGACTCATGTCTGTTGAGCCAATGATGCCATCCAACCATCTCATCCTCTGTTGCCCCCCTTTTATCCTTCCCTCAGTCTTTTCCAGCATGAGGGTCTTTTCTAATGAGTCTCCCTTCACATCAAGCGACCAAAGTATTAGAGCTTCAGCTGAAGCTTATCAGTGGCCTTTCCAGTGTAATAGTCTAAAGGTACTCAGATAACTATCAAAGAAGCTGACTTCTCTTTGAGTAAATATTTCAAGGGGCCTGGGCAGAGGTGCAAGGATTCTCATGAGAGGCTTGAGAATCCCAGAATGTCCCTTCAGCTACATTCTGTTAGTTTAGGAAGTCATTAAAGCAAACAGAATCAAGGAGAAAGAGTTGAGACTTTATATCTATCTCAAAGGAAGGAATAGCCAAGTATCTGTGACCATGTTTAATCTATCAGATTTTCCCCCTAAACTTTGAATAAAGAGGATTCAGTTAATCATACTTTTTGATTCATGGCTATGATTTGCTTTCTTTTTTTCTTTTCTTTCCCCCCTTCCTTTGTTCTTGTTCTTCCCTCCCTTCCCCTTCCTCTTCCTCTTTTTTCTTCCTTTTTCTTTCTTTCACCCTCATTATAGATAGCATTACATTTTGTTTAATATGTATACATTTTTCTTTATAATTATACTTTGGGGAGTTTTATATGAATATTTTCTTGAAAACTGTTTGTGGTTAATTTATTTTTAATTAGTATAAATGGCATTTAATTATATTTCATTATTTTTCTTTTCTTTATATCACAAATATTATCATTTTAACACCCATTCTAGGTTTTAAGCACACATCTATATGCTACAAAGCACTCAGTCATGGAAATCCACTGCATTTTAACTATTTATCCTCTTAGTGATGGTTGGAATCTTCCCTGGTGGTTCAGCAGTAACGAATGCACCTGCCAGTGCAGGAGACCTGGGTTCAGTCCCTGGGTCAGGAAGATTCCCTGGAGAAGGAAATATCACCTACTCCAGTATTTTTGCCTGGAAAATCCCAGGGACAGAGGAGCCTGGCAGGCTGCAGTCTAAGGGGCTGCAGAGTCAGACATGACTTGGTGACTAAAGAACAACAACAAAATGATGGTTACTCAAAGTAGTTCCAGTTCCCTGCCACCATTAATTTTACTTTCTTCAACAAATAATATCAAATAATATTAACTGTGTGACAGACATGTCTAAGTACTAACAACATACATGTTTTATGAATTTATATAAGAATGAGGAAGGGAATTTATGCCTAGGAGTAAAATTTGGGAGTCATAGAATTTTGTCAGATGTTTTGCAAAATTTCAGCATGTATCTCATTGTAGGTTTCCATTAACTTTGTCCATGCTTTTTCATTAAGCAAGGTCTTTTTTTTTTCAATTTTTAAATGTTTCTTCCATTTTGAATATGTAATAAATTCACATAGTTCAAAAGTGAAAATAATATAAAACAAGTTAATGTGGAGAAAATCTTGATCCAATCCATTTCCACCCATCCCATTCCTCTCCCATGCTTTGTCTTAATTACTTTTGCATCATTCCAATGAGAGATCCTTGATTTTGATGTAACCTAGATTTATCGCCTTTGCTTCCTGCCTTTTGGTTTATGCTCTTGAAGATTTTTAGAAAACATTTTCTTGTATTTTTAAAAATTCTTTTCTTTAACATTTTCATTCTTTATCATCTTATTAGTATAAGATATTTTATCTTAAGTATTCCCAATTATGTCTTGATCTTACTAACTTTAAAATCATGTGCAAAGGGTACAATTTTACTTTACTAATTTTTCATCCATTGAATCTGATCTTTGTCCTCTGAAGGTTATTGAGCAGCACAATGCATAAAGATTTTTATTTATATATTGTGCTATATTTAAATGACACATTTGCAAATAACTTGGCAAATGCTACATCAGCATCTATTTTTGTAGCTCTGGGCTGTAGAGATAAGGCAGATTGATTTGCCTGAGGGGCCCATGGTTTTCCTAAAGGGCAGGAACCAATTCTTTTTCAAGTTCTACATTTAAGGCGTTAAACTAGAGTGGCCACAAGAAAGAAAATAAATTGCAGAGAATGTAGGGAGGACCAGTGGGCTTCTCTGACTGTGAATCAGAAAATGTGGGAGAGGGCACAATGGCTCTGGTGCACCAAATAGAGATGAAGCCGCTCGCTGTAAATGAGAGCTCCTGGGGCTGGGGCCCTCAGCAGTAGTGTGATCATCTGGGACTGGCAAATGGGAATAGTAGGCGGGATTATTCAGCCCCGCCACAATGCCCTGGACATGGCCTCCAGAAAGAGTAGGTGATTTCCAATGAAGAGGTTCTGCGTTATTTGTGAGATGTTTCACCCTCGTAAAAGTGTTTGCCTCACTTTCTTTTCTGTCTCTTGATGAGAGAACCAGCACGCATTCCTCCCTGAGGTCTTGAACTTGCTGGTACTGGCCTACTGTGGTTGGAATTTCCACCACCTCATCTCTACAAGGCTAAACCCTGGGGTATCTTAGTGCCTTGTAGAAATGGTTGGGTAAGGAAATCAAAGATATTTCCCACTAGAGAGCCTGGCCAGTTAGAATAGGAACATCCTCATCCCTGAACTTGAAAAATGATCCATGCCAGCTTCTCAGGAGAGCAAGGTTACCACTACCACCTCAGAACTCCTGGCCTTCTCAGAACAGAAAGCTTTGCTCCTGCCCCCAGTGTGAGATGCAGTTATTCAAAACAGCACTTTATTAGAGATTTTAACAAGATCTTCAGTGGTTCTTGTTCATGTTAAAGTTTGAGAGAAGCATTTGGTCTCATGTTTTATCTCCTCTGGTTGGCTCTCTTATTCTCTCCTGGCCCCTCTAATAGATGCACAAGTATTTGGCAACACTGAGCCTCTTAAAACTAAGACCAAATAACTAAGCTTTTTATATGATTTCTCCATTTATGAAGGGATTCCAGTCCCCTATCCCCCAACATAAGACTCCATGTTAAATGTGAATATCAGTCCAACAACAAATAATATTTTAATGTCCTGAGCAATACTTGATTCTTAGATCATATTTATGCCAAGTAATTAATTGTTGATAATTTGAAATCCAAATTTAACTGGACAACCTGTATTTTTATTTTTGCATCTGGAAACTCTACAATAACAAAATTACTCCTTGTATAACTAGTAATTTCTGCCAGCATTAATATGAATATTTGATAAAGCAGCTATATCTTTTTATATAAGGTTTTCACTTCCTTTTTGAATAGACAGAAGTTGAAATCCTAGTCTCTGCCCTCTATCAAGCAGCATCTATATGCTTTTGTATACCCACAGAAGATGTCATTGAACAGAGACATATTATCTTAAATAGGAACTGGCTCTGAGATACAAAACACTCTACTTTCTAACACTTGTCAGAAGAAAGCACTCAAAATTAACTATGGAAAGAAAAGAAAAAATCTGTTTTGAAAATATTCCCCAACATAAAATGTCAATATTAACTAACTCTGCAGTAGATTAAATCAAGTGCCAAGGGTACATTATACAACTGAGTCATTCTGGCTTGCCCATCAGGAAAGCTTCTTGCTTTAAATGTGATACTCTCTCTGCTGGATCACTGCTAAAGTTTCCCTAGTCTTGGAGGATAGCAGGTAACACCTGTTTTGAGTGGGTTTTTCTTTAGGTCAAAATTGTCTCTGCTATAATCTGTGTTGAGAATTTGCAGTTGAATACAGGATTCGTCCTGGGGGCTGGTAAGTAAGACACTTTCTTGAGGAAGTCTTTTACTGGCCGACTTTTGTTCGGCCAAACTCTATGCGAAGATAAACTGCACTTTTATTTCCATGAGAGTACCGGATGAGAGCACACTTTAATTTCAATAATGCAAAGTCTGTTCCTGCTTGCCAGATTTCCAGAACTTAGATAAATGACCTTAATCAGCAATATTATTACTGCAATTTAAACTCTGACTACAGGAGTACTATTGATGTATAATTTGTAGTTTCTACACAAGTCTCATAGAAGATAATTTAAGGAATATGCTGCTAACAATGCATTTCTCTGTATGTTTAAGGTCTATTTATGGATCAAATTAGAACATCAGAGTGCTGTAAATGTAATCATATCACTGGCAGAATGACCTCTCCTGAATTCTCTTTTTAGATTTTGCCTTCAAATTTTATCAACTGTTGTTTCAGATACAGTCCTGTGCATTTAATTTTTAATTTTACTTATTTATTTTTGGCTGTGCTAGATCTTGTCTTCGTTGCTGTGAGGATTTTCCTCTAGTTGCAGCAAGCAAGGTCTACTCTCTAGGTCTGGTGCATGGGCTTCTCATTGCCTATTGCCAGGGCTTCTCTTGTTGCAGAGCACAGCCTCTAGGCATGCAGGGTTCAGTAGTTGCAGCTCCTAAGCTCTAGAACACAGGCTCAATAGTTGTGGCATACAGGATTAGTTGCTCGATATTGGCATGTGGGATCTTCCCAGATCAGGGATCAAACCTGTGTCTTCTGCATTGGCAGGGAGATTCTTTATCACTAAGCTACCAGAGTAGCCCAGTCCCACGTATTTTGAAATTTTTACTTTTTAGCTTCTTGTTAACCTCATTTCCCCTTTTTTCTATTACATTTACATAATATTTTCATTAATTTATGTGTGTGTGCTTAGTTGCTCAGTCATGTCCGACTCTTTGTGACCCCATGGACTGTAACACAGCAGGCTCCTTTGTCCATAGGGATTCTCCCTGCAAGAATATTGGAGTGGGTTGCCATGTCCTCCTCCAGGGGATCTTCCCAACCCAGGGACGGAACCCAGGTCTCCCACATTGCAGGCAGATTCTTTACTGACTGAGCCACCAAGGGAGCCCTATGTTAATTTATATTATCTTTATTTTAAGGACATAGTGTAGACGATTTTGTGTGTTTTTATGATGAAAATAGGCATTCATGTGATTAAGTTGAAAGAATACTATCAAAGTAAACATCTTTGTACACAAATCCTGGATGTAAGAGTTGGACCATAAAGAAAGCTGAGCACCGAAGAACTGTTGCTTTTTAACTGTGATGTTGCAGAAGATTCTTGAGAGTCTCTTGGACAGCAAGGAGATCCAGTCCCAAATATTCATTGGAAGGACTGATCCTAAAGCTGAAAACTCCATCCTAAAGGAAATCAGTCCCAAATATTCATTGGAAAGACTGATGCTGAAGCTGAAACTCCAATACTTTGGCCACCTGATGCAAAAAAACTAACTCAATGGAAAAGACCCTGATGCTGGGAAAGATTGAAGGCAGGAGGAGAAGGGAACGACAGAGGATGAGATGGTTGGATGGCATCACCGACTTGAGGGACATGAGTTTGAGCAGGCTCTGGGTTGGTGTTGGACATAGAAGCCTGGCATGCTGCAGTCCATGGGGTTACAAAGAGTTGGACTAGACTGAGCAACTGAACTAATAGCAATTGATGTTTACATATCAATCTTCTGTGAAGTCATTTTGTTAGTGAGGTTAAACTTTAATTATTTGTTGGCAATCAATATTTCTTCTCTTAAAAGCTTGTTCATAATTTTGTTCATTTATTAATGTTATCATTCCCTTATTGATATTCTGGTATTCTTTATGTATTCTGTACACTCTTCTTTTGTTGATTAATAAATACTGAGAGTATTTTCACCCAGTTTGGGCCTTGTGATTTTAATTTTGTTATGAGGTTGTTAGTTAACTGAAGTTCTTATTTTTAATTATGACCAATTTTTATAGGTAGTCAGGGTACTTATCAGTGTGTACATGCAGGCTTGTGTCTGTGCCTCTCTGCTTTGCCAGTTTAGTTCCTCTGGGTATCCAATTCTTTACATTTTTGAAAAGATAAGACAGTGAAGTTCCCATACCCTAGTTCACCCCCTTTATATCGCAACTAGTGAGTTCCAGGTGGTAAAATTGTACAGAGAGGGAAAAAAATAGCCAGATGGGAAACCAATATTACATCATAACCAGACAGATGATATGCATCCATATTCAAACTGAGATTCCAGAGCAAACACAGTCTCACTAGCACCCCAGTTACAGGAAATTAACACACACACAGACTTTAAATATAGAGAGACTGACCAACACGCGTTCACTGACCACAAGTCTTCTCGAGAGACTAGAGCTCTTGTCTCTGCTTGGGGTCTAAGAAACCTATCCATTAGTATATATGGTCAGTGAATGTTTGCATATAGCTGAACCCAATCAAATTAGCAATGCCTATCTGGTAGCTCAGTCAATAAAAAATTTGTCTGCAATAAAGAAGACCCGAGTTTGGTCCCTGGATCAGGCAGATGCCATGGCAACCCACTCCAGTATTGTTGCCTGGGAAATCTCATGGACAGAAGAGCCTGGCAGGCTACAGTTGTTCCCTAGCGGGAAACAAGGGGAATTGATTGAATATAAAATTATCACTTGGACAAAGCTACTGTGGTAAAATGTAGGAGACAGTAATCACCTCATTCCCCTAATATATATATACCTCTGTCTTCTTTTATCTCTACTAAGCCATTGAACTCTGGTCAATTGAGAGAGAAGCTAATCTGATTCCCAGCTTCATAATGCTGCTTTTCTTGCATCCAGGAATCAAGGTTTTGGGTATTCATGTTTTCGTTCCAGAAATCTCTGTAAAATGGAGATTTTTGTAAAATCTCCATTAAAAATGGATCTCAATAAGACATCAGTTTTCACTCTAACCACACCATGCCATGGATCAAAAATTCACATTTTGTTCTAATTCCTATTTTACATTAGATTCAGTTGTGTTGGCCAGTATACTCACATGAAAAGGTATGGGTTCAAGTAACAAAATAAAATATGACCTAAATTTAAACAATATAATCTGTCCTTCCCATTAGTTCCTATTGAGTACTTTTAAACCCCAGTCCTTTTGTAATAATGTATATTTAAAGGGATTACACTACGAATATTTTTTTCTCACAGTTTATTTTTTCCCTTGTCTCAGCAAGAAGGGTGACAAGGACAAAAGATCATATGACAAGAGCTGAGTTAGGGTAATTCGTATGCCTAGACGCTTTGTATTTCATCATTATAAGCATTATGAGAACTTAAAGAAAAACTTAGAGGTCATCATAAATATTCTCTTTATAACACTATTTCTTTTCCTTATTAAAGTGTAATGTACAATAAAACTTTAATCAAGGCATTGGCTATACATGAAACAAAAATAATGAAAGCTTTTGAAAATGGGGAGAAATGTATGTGGCAACAATTTGATAAGACTGTATCTTGAAATCAACTATCATTAAAAATCTATTAAGTAACCACATTTTCTTGCTTATAAATTTCCCTGTGTGTCTACTGAGAAATACTCTTTTCATACAAATAAAAATTCCTCTAGAATTTTAATGAAAATAAATTTCTAGGAAGTTAGTTCAGAGAAAAGTGACAATTGAATCTAATTTGATAAAGTAACGTATATGTACTGTTTCATATACTCTGAAAGATGTCAGGCTTTATCAACAACCAGGAAATCTTAATATGTGGCCTTCTGTCTCAGAGTAGTGAAAGAGAAAAAAGTTCTGGAGGCAAATGCCCAAGGCAATCTTCATTAAGAAAGAAATTCATTTGACTAATTAGAAAAATTTAAACAGATGATACCTGCTGTCATTAATGCTATCTGTTTTAGGCTTGAATGCAGTTGTGGGTTATATAATTTATTTTATCTTATGGAAAATATTTGATGTTACAACCTCTTGGAATCAGCATTCAAAATACCATGCTTTTCACACCTGGTGAGCAATCCACACACTTAACCTCTGTATCTTTCAGTTCAGTTCAGTCACTCAGTCGTGTCTGACTCTTTGCAACCCCATGAATCGCAGCACGCCAGGCCTCCCTGTCCATCACCATCTCCCAGAGTTCATTCAGACTCATGTCGATCTAGTCTGTGAAGCCATCCAGCCATCTGATTGTATGTTGTCCCCTTCTCCTTCTGCCCCCTATCCCTCCCAGCATCAGAGTCTTTTCCAATGAATCAACTCTTCGCATGAGGTGGCCAAAGTACTGTAGTTTCAGCTTTAGCATCATTCCTTCCAAAGAAATCCCAGGGCTTTCTCCTTCAGAATGGACTGATTGGATCTCCTTGCAGTCCAAGGAACTCTCAAGAGTCTTCTCCAACACCACAGTTCAAAAGCATCGATTCTTCGGCCCTCAGCCTTCTTCACAGTCCAACTCTCACATCCATACATAACCACAGGACAAACCATAGCCTTGACTAGATGGACCTTTGTTGGCAAAGTAATGTCTCTGCTTTTGAATATGCTATCTAGGTTGGTCATAACTTTTCTTCCAAGGAGTAAGTGTCTTTTAATGTCATGGCTGCAATCACCACCTGCAGTGATTTTGGAGCCCCCAAAATAAAGTCTGACACTGTTTCCACTATTTCCTCATCTATTTCCCATGAAGTGATGGGACCAGGTGCCATGATCTTCATTTTCTGAATGTTGAGCTTTAAGCCAACTTTTTTCACTCGCCTCTTTCACTTTCATCAAGAGGCTTTTTAGTTCCTCTTCACTTTCTGCCATAAGGGTGGTGTCATCTGCATATCTGAGGTTCTTGATATTTCTCCCAGCAGTCTTGATTCCAGCTTGTGTTTCTTCCAGTCCAGCGTTTCTCATGTTGTACTCTGCATATAAGTTAAATAAGCAGGGTGACTGTATACAGCCTTGACGTACCCCTTTTCCTATTTGGAACCAGTCTGTTGTTCCATGTCCAGTTCTAACTGTTGCTTGCTGACCTGCATACAGATTTCTCAAGAGGCAGGTCAGGTGGTCTGGTATTCTCGTCTCTCTCAGAATTTTCCACAGTTTATTGTGATCCACTAGACACCCTCTTATTTCATTTCAGAATGCCCTTATCCTTTATTCTTCTGAAAAATGCCCTTAAGATCCTATTTACTGCTTGTCTTTTTGCTTAGTCTTAACCTATGGCACTTTATCTGGATTCCTAAAATTGCATTTATAAAAACATAATGTCCTCTAGGGTACAGCCTTTGATTTATTCATGTGTCTCTGCCCAGTATCTGGAGCAAATTCTCTCCTGTAGGAGAATACATAGGAGAATGGGTAAGTGGTAAATGAATGAACAAAAATGAACAACAGTTGTATTTATGTTTTCAAACATAGTTGATGATGTGTTTATAATTTGTCTAATTACCCCATATTGTCCAGTATATAAGTTGTTTCAGACATTATGAACTATAGAAGGGTTTGATGGTATTAAAGACAGAAGAATTGAGGCTGTCATTAAATATCTGAGAATATGAATGTTGTATATGTATATGAATATTAATGTTGTGTAAGACAAAGAGATACTGTTTTCTGTGTGCTGTGCTTAGTCACTCAGTCATGTCCAGCTCTTTGCGATCCCATGGACTGTAGCCTACCAGGCTCTTCTCTGTCCATGAGGATTCTCCAGGCAAGAATACTGGAGTGGGTTGCCATTTCCTTCTCTAGGGGATCTTCCCAACCTAGGGATAGAACCCAGGTCTCCCACATTGCAGGCAGATTCTTTACTGTCTGAACCACCAGGGAAGCCTACATCAGCCAAATCTAGAAATAAGGAACATGAACTCTGACTTTGTAGCCAGATGATTCAAGGCTTGGTTTTACAAGACTTGTCTAGTTACAATAAATCCTTGAATCTCAATGGGTCTCAGCAACTCATCTTGAAAGTAGAAATAATAAATTCTGTCCTAGATACCTCACAAAGAAACTCTGAGTAACTAAGCAAAGGAGATTTTAAAAGGAAATGGTAAGTGGCCTATAAAGCTCTGTTTCATGGTTTGCAAGAGAAATAGCTCTATCTGTCTCTCCCTTTTTTTAAGTAAGATTCTTTGCTGGGCCCAATATTCTGGATGCTGAGAGTTCAGACAAACAAGTGGAGAGTCTCTTTACAGTAACACACCTACCTCTCCTAGTTGGAAGTATCACCAGAAGGTGAACAGGACTTCCTGTGGCAGAGTGGGCAGGGGTCCCTGTGCTCAGGCTTGAAATAGCTGCAACCTATGCTTCTCTCCTCCCAGAGCCAGACGACTGGGAAGGTATCTAATGGAGATCCAGCAACTTTATGAAATTATATTCAAGCCTAAAGTCAAATGAAGAAAATTCATTTGTTTTCTTATCTGACTGTAAAAGAAAATGAATGGAATATAAATCTATTTATTCATATCTGTTTTCTGATATTGAGATATTTTGTTGTAGGAAAATTTAAAAACAAAAACAAAAAACACAGAGGTGTGTGTTGCCTCCTGTTGAAAGCTTTTCTGCATCTTACATCTCCTTTCCCTAATTCTTTCTGAGAAGAATTAGTCACTTCATTTTCAGTGCTTCTGTAGAAATGCGCAAACCTTAGATTTGAGATATCACACTGAAATGTGTTTGAAATGATCTGTTTATGAGTCTGCCTTTTCCACAAACAGGGAAATTTTTTAGAAAGTCTGTCTTTTTCTTTTTATAAGACTAGAGCCCACCTAGCTCTGCACCTGGGAATCAGGAAGGCCTCAGGAAACACTGACTCTGGAAAAATAATAGACATTTTTAATCTTTTCCTTCAGGCCCTTTAGTATTAAGTATGTTCTAAAAAGGCAAGGATAGAAGAGAGCTTGAATGCATGGTAGAAAAAGGAGAGGTTTGGGGAAAGAAGACTCACATGACTTTATTTTTCAAAAACCTTGATAATAAGAGAAAACCGTATAGCTGTTTCAAATTAGTCAGAGCAAATAAGGTTTTTCACTTGTTGAAGCTATGCTCTCTATTCATGTGGATGCACTTATGGAGGGGGCATAGGAAAGAAAGAGACACTCCAACAAAGACCATTACAGAGAAAGGTCCTAAAAGTCTGTTATTAAGCTTAATATCCTCAGTGTTCTGGCACTATAGGGACTCAGCTGTAGAACAAACAGGAAACATGCCAGTGAGAAAAATGGATTTTATTTCCACAGAAAGCAGAAAAGTCCCCAGCCTTTGAAAGCAGAGAGAGGGGGAAAAAAAGAAAACCTTGGAACAGTATAAAAGAAGTATAATGCCTTTGGAATGATATTATTTTAGATGCTTAGGATAGAGCTAAGAGATTCCAAGCCCTAAGCTGGAAGAAAATCAGGTAGTTCTACTTATTTGGCAACAAATTTGAGTTGTAATGAAACATATATGAATAATTTTTGCTTTGACATCTTGAGTCCATTTTTTTTTTCTTTAAGAAATGTTGAATTAAAAATCCCAATTCTTATCAGCGTTACCACATAGAGGTGAATGAAGACAAGTAAATAAGGAGTTAGAATGCAGTTTTAAAAGTAGGATGGGAGATGGAGAAATGCACAACAGAATGTTTAGAAAGTTTTCTAAAAATAGCTTTAGGAGGCCAGAGCAGTCTGTCTGAGTGAAGCCATTTCTAAGCCGAAGCATAAATGATATGCAGAAGTTAACCAGTGACAAGGGGACAGTGGGAAAAATGGATTTTCCCTGACAAAAGAATCAGAATTTATCACTTCAGAGAATTAAGAGAGAGCATGATACTTTCCAGGAACCAAAAATGAGAAATTTAATACGATTGAAAGAGTTAAGTAACAGCATGAAATTTATTTCAAAGGGACAAGGGTGTCATTGAAACATAAGTGGAAAATGAATTATTTTGAGAGATCACTCTTGACTGTTATATGGCAAAGGAATTGGAGTGGGATAAGGCTGAAGGTTGAAGGATATATTCTAAACCAAGTGTAAAATGTTGACGGCCTAAATCTGTATAGTAGTGAGAATGGAGAGTTGTACAGAAAGTTCAAGAATACTGTGAAATAGAAGAAAAAAAATGTAGTGAAATACTTAAAATTTTTAAGAGAGAGAGAAGTCAAAGATGGCAGGTTTTCTGAAGTAGATAACCAGATGGATAGTTACTGCCTTTGTTTGAATGGAGACCCCAGGATAAAGTTCTGTGGTAATGATTATAGGGTTTGGATGACAAGGGCTGAAAATCCACATTAGTGACTCAACATTTTTTTATTGTGTCATATTTACAGTTCAAATTTCTCAAGTGCTTAGAATACTTGTAGTTCTGATTCAGTTTAAATATTGATTATTGATTTCTTAGACATCAAGGAGTTATATTGGCAGATGTTAAAGGAATCCATATTGAACTTAGAGCATATTGGATGCTATGATATCCTATAGTGTTTCAAAGTGCAAGCAGAAAAAAATATCTCAATAGGGAATTTTATTTTTTAATTTGAGATTAGCTCGAAGAATCATATCTTGAACAGTAGTGAATGAATAAATGTCTTAGTTTTCTTGGCAAAGAAAATCTGATGGGGATCTTCTAGAGTGTCATTTGTAAGGAGACAGAATGGAATGTTTAAACATCTTATGAAAGAGATGAAGAAAGAAATGTCCACAAGGAAACATGACAATGAGAGTTCAAAAGCTGTATAAATGACTGGCTATGTGATTGGCAGCTCCAGCATAATGAACTCAGCTGTCTGTGAAGCTTTGTAAGTTACTATAATTGTAGATAAAGGCTCTATGATATTATCCTCCATGATTAGTATCCAAGCAAATACACTAGATGAGTTTCATTTGTTAAAACAAAAGCCTAGTTTCAAACAAAGCATCAGCTGCCATTTTCAGATTCAGTTGGAGAAACACTTTCCTTTAACAGGAAGAAATGTTCATCATTTTAATTTGTCGAGAAGGGATAAGCTGCTAATTGCCTTTGCAATAGCAAGAACTATTCATTTATAAGTTAGTCATTGTTCAACACTGATATTTTAAAACATTTTTGCATTGCTTTTGTAAATATAAAAGATATAAAGAATTCACTGCTATTTTAAATGAATTCAAAATTAATATTATAATATGAAATATCAGAGGAAAATAAGGCAGTGTTACAGGAAATAAGTGTTTGCACAATTAAAGATTTGCAAAATTATTTGCTGCTTTCAATGACTTTATTCAACAAGTAGCAAATGCTAAACAATATTATTTTGAACCCAATTATACAATTGTATTTCTTACATTCGAAGAATCAAGCATTTTAGTTAAAGTCTTTTCTTTAATGCATTACTGGAGCAACTAAAGAATCACTTTAATCATCAAACCATTTAATTTAATCATTTTTAATTAATTTTTTTAATTTTTATTTTTACTTTATTTTACTTTACAATACTGTATTGGTTTGCCATACACTGGCATGAATCTGTCACGGGTGTACATGAGTTCCCAATCCTGAAACCACCTCCCACTCCACATCATCTCTCTGGAGAATTTAAGAATTCATATTTAAGAATTCATATTTCTATTACAAGAAGAATATGTCTATACAAGAAAAATAGAAATAAAAAATATTTTTTAAAGGCAATGATAACTATAAATCTAATGCCAGTGATAATCACTGTGAACATTTTTGTATATATTCTTGTAATATCCAGACAGAAAACAAGAACCAAAAGCAAGTAATTTACATATCCTGAACATCTTCCCATTCAGTAATTATATTTACACTTCATCATGACTGTATTATTTTAAATTATATGGCTTAATCAAAATTATTCACTCAAACCCTAATTACCAGGATTCTCGGTCATTTAAAATAAGTTATAAACTGTATAGCAGTCAGCTTTTTTTTGGATTTAAATCTTTACCTAACCTTAGTATAAATTATTAGAAATGAAAATTTGGGGATACTTAGTAAAATATTCAAATTTCCTCATGATCTGATAGCTTTCTTTATCTGTCTCATCTGCTTTAAGTCTATATTTAAGTCTTTTTGTATCTATTCATTAAGTATCTACTTGGTACTTTGATAGGAAATCTTAGGAATCCTAAGATGGATAATGTATAGATAATGGCTATAAAGGCAAGGAAGCCTGGTATGCTGTAGTCCATGAGGTCACAAAGAGTTGGACACAACTTAGCCACTGAACACACAACAACAATGGTTATAAAGAAGCAAATGTCTATCAAAATGAATGACAAACACACAATAATACCAAAGGGCAGAATAGCATGAATAGTGGGTCAGAGAAAGAACTGAGTGCCACCTGCATATATAAGTACCAAAGTACAAAAACACACCTAGAATTCTGATTCAGTGATCCTGCTATGTTTAGGATGAAAAGAACAGACTGTGAGGCTGGAATGGTTAGTGGTAGAAATATTTTAATTTAGAGGTACAGTTTGCATAGTCAATAGTCATAGACTTTGATTTTCTTTCATAAGTGGCCTTCACCTGGCCAACACAAAGACCATCAGGGATACCAGAAAGCTTTGCCAGCCTAGGCAATTAGACAGTGTGCACATGGATGATAGCTCCTGCACTCTAATCAAGGATATTCTTGGCTTCCAGCTCATTTGTGAGACCACAGGGGTCAATTTAAATTTCAAATCTTCAGTTGAGGTCATTTCATTTGTAGAACCTTTTCTGTTAAGCACTAAAGGAGTATAAAGTCATTCTTTAGCCAGAACATTTCATTTGAAGTGTGATTATATTTAAATGGTGCTTTTAGAATTCAATTTAGAATGCAGAAATCATGGACAGTTTCTTTTGTCTAAGCAAACTAATAAACCCACAGTCTTTTAAATATAATTATAACATTAGTTTGAAAATGGTCAAATTCTTTTTCTGATTAAAAGCCCTTGGTTGTAATTATAACTTGGCGTCTAGTTTAGAATTTTAATGTCCCAATATTTATTAATAAGGAATGCTATGGTGAAATTAACTATTTCTCTGCAGTGGGATTTCCTACTACAAGAAACTTTTGATCTACTTTACTGTGTAAATCCCTGGTGCAAGAGTTCTAATTAGTGCAGGATATTAAAGTTCTTTGCTAGGAATATGACCACAATGGCAGAGTAGGAAGACCCTGAGCTCACCTCCTCCCAAGGGCACACCCAAATCACAACTATCTATAGACAACTATTTATAAAAACAACCTAGAGACTAGAAGAAAAGATTTTCCACATCTAAAGATATAAGGTAGGAGGGGCAGAGTTATAGGATGGCCAAGACTCACGCTCCCAGGTAGATGACCCACAAACAGGAGGATAAGCACAATTTCTAAGATTCTCTCCAAAGTTATTGAAACAACTGGAGTGTTTATCAGTACATAATGGATACAGATAATGTGGTGTATATACAATGGAATATTACTCAGCTGTTGAAAATGAACTCTTGTCATTTGTTACAACTCTTGTCATTGCCATAATATTCTTTGGATAGAATAAATTGGAGAAAGGCAAATACCACATTATCTCATTTACATGTGGAATCTAAAAAGTAAAACAAAGTGAAAGCAGACTCATAGATATAGAAAACAAAAGAGTGTTTGCCAGAACGGAGCAGGTGGAGAGGTGGATGAAATGGAAGAAGAGGATGAAGAATTTAAAACTCCAATTATATTCTAAATAAATCACTGGGATATAATATACAGCATTATGAATATGATCTGTATTATAATGACTTTGCATGGAAACATATGGTATTAGACGTGATCATTTCACAATAGTGCAAATGTCAAATCATTATATAGTACACCTGAGACTAACATAATATTGTATGTCAACTATATTTTGGTAAGTAAATAAATAAATGTTCTTTTCTGCTTTTATGCTCTAAACATTATCTAAGCAAAAATAGTTGTAATCAGTAACTTTGCAAATATACTATCTCTAATTATTAATAAATGAACATAAATCTTAAATGGTTAAATATTTCATTGTAATGGCTTATGTATACATTTCCATCAAAGAATCCTTGATATGTCTGGTAGCCTCTGGTGGAATTTCATGTCCCATATGTTAAGCATTCCACATTAGGGCTAAGGTTTAAGTGGAAATCTAGCATTTAAAAGATAAAGTAATGAGGCAAATTAGTATCAATTCAGTATGATGAACATCAATTCATTAAAATGCCATACCAGTTATATTCAATATGGTTTTCTTAATTACAAAGTAATATATATTCACCAAAGACATTTTTTAATATAAATGGATGATAATGACATTATAGGTAAATTATAGCAAGGAAAGAAAAGGAACAAGGGGGCTTTTAGCTGTATTTGTAATGTTTTATTTTTTAAAAAGATATCTAAGCTAACATGGTAAGCCTAGGTTGTGGTTAAATAGTTTAATTTATCTATTTTTTAATATTAAAATTAAAATCCTAATAGAAGACATTTTAAAGCACCCATAAACTCACCACATCGTGATATTCACTCAGTAGTTTAGTGTTTAGCCTTCCAGCCTTTGATGTAGGAATAACCAAATCCACATTCTGTCGTAAATGTGGACTGTAGTTTTTTATATCTTTGTTTGAACATTGTATTATATTAATGCTTCTATATTATTGAGGTCCTTTAATGGACCAGAACCAGGTGGTCCCAAGTCGAGCGATAAGAAAGTAAAGGAGAGAGAAAGAGGCTGATATTCCTTGGTTTATGCAGAAAGCCAATAAAGCCCCTGCATGGGGATTGCTCTGTTCAAGAAGGCCTCAGGTGCCCTCTCCATGGGGTGAAGGTGCAGAGCACCTTCTTGAGAGTGTCTTAGAAGCCTGGGTAGGAAAGTGAACTCAGAGAGCCTCTGTACTCCAGGGCATCAGCCTGAAAAACAGAGACAGGAAAGAGAGAGAGAGAGAAAGAAAGACCTGGGGACCAGACCTCTGATGGAGCAAAGGTGTTTTAATCAATGGTGTGGGCGTATATACTGTCTTACAAGGTAGTTATTCTCATCAAAGATAAAGATTAAAATTCCAGACTTACTAAACATAGGTGATCCATATTAGAGAGAGAGAGAGTTGTAAACAATCACTTTTACCAGGTTCACAAGAAGGAAGAGGGTGCTTGTCACTGTATAGAAAAACTAATGAAGGAAATGCCTGGATTCTTCAGTCCTGGGAGAGGCTTGCCTCTCCTCTTAATTCCTGAGTATTCAGGAATTAACACAGAACAGAGAATCCCTGACAGATCCAAAAGAGCACACAGAAAGTCTCCTGTTAAATGCTTCCTGATGCTATATAAGATATATTACATATTATATATCATATATGATATATATCTAAATAGATAAAATTTATATCACTTTATTCCATTAGGCATTTTAGTTGTTTTTTTTTTTTCTATCACAAATTAATTGTTGCTGTATTGATTTAAGTACTTCCAAAATGTCTTTTGGGCTTCGCCGATTGCTCAGATAGTAAAGAATCCACCTATAATGCTAGATACCCGGGTTCAGTCCCTGGGTCTTAGGATATTTGCACAAAACTATCTTCAAATCACTGCAGATGGTAACTGTAGTGAGGAAATTAAAAGATGCTTACTCCTTGGAAGAAAAGTTATGATAAACCTAGATAGCATATTCAAAAGCAGAGACATTACTTTGCCAACAAAGGTCCATCTAGTCAAGGCTATGGTTTTTCCAGTAGTCATGTATGAATGTGAGAGTTGGACTGTGAAGAAAGCTGAGTGCCGAAGAATTGATGCTTTTGAACTGTGATGTTGGAGGAGACTCTTGTGAGTGCCTTGGACTGCAAGGAGACCCAACCAGTCTATCCTAAAGGAGATCAGTCCTGGGTGTTCTTTGGAAGGAGTGATGCTAAAGCTGAAATGTTGATGCTTTGGCCACCTGATACAAAGAACTGACTCATTTGAAAAGACCCTGATGCTGGGAGAGACTGAGGGCAGGAGAAGGGGATAACAGGATAAGATGGTTGTATGGCATCACAAACTCAATGGACATGAGTTTGGGTAAACTCCAGGAGTTGGTGAGGGACAAGGAGGCCTGGCATACTGCGATTCATGGGGTTGCAAACAGTCGGACATGACTGAGCGACTGAACTGACCTGAACTGAACTGATCCTCAGAATGGGCTTCCCTTGTGGCTCAGTGGTAAAGAATCAGCTTGCCAATGTAGCGAATGCTGGTTTGACCCCTGGGTTGGGAAGATCCCTTGGAGGAGGAAATGGCAACCCACTCTAGTATTCTTGCCTGGAAAATCTCATGGGCAGAGAAGACTGGTGGGCTACAGTCCATGGGGTCGCAAAAGGGTCAGACACGACTGAGCAACTCAACAACAACAAACTCAGAATTATAAGTTTAAAAACCTTTGCCAATTTCATAGGTGAAAAATCTCTCATTGCTTTCATATGAAATCAATTTTTACCCAAATGTGGGGTTCGCTTCATTTGCCCAAAGTTTCAGTGAAAATACTGTCCCATATAAATTGTGTTTTAAGGGTACAAAAGTGTTTATTTTAATCAGGTATGATTAAAAATGTGGACATGGAAATGGCTGTCATGAAAGAAGTTTGTTATACTCACAGATCCCTAGAACAGGAGGCGTGGCATGCCGTATGAGGGGCAACATGGAAAAGTGACAGAATCAGTCAGAATTACTCAGGAGGCAGAGGAAATGAGAAAAACATGGGTAGGAACCTCACCTGTGATTTCCACAGGAAGGCAGGGTGAGCTGGTTTTTCCAGTAGTCATGTATGGATGTGAGAGTTGGACTGTGAAGAAGGCTGAGCACCAAAGAATTGATGCTTTTGAACTGTGGTGTTGGAGAAGACTCTTGAGAGTCCCTTGGACTGCAAGGAGGTCAACCCTGGGATTTCTTTGGAAGGAATGATGCTGAAGCTGAAACTCCAGTACTTTGGCCACCTGATGCAAAGAGTTGACTCATTGCAAAAAGACTTTGATGCTGGGAGGGATTGGGGGCAGGAGGAGAAGGGGACAACAGAAAATGAGATGGCTGGATGGCATCACTGACTCGATGGACGTGAGTCTGAGTGAACTCTGGGAGCTGGTGATGGACAGGGAGGCCTGGCGTGCTGCGATTCATGGGGTCGCAAAGACTCAGACACGACTGAGCAACAGAACTGACTGAACTGAACTGAGTGAATATTCTGAAAGAGATGAGAATACCAGACCATCTGACCTGCCTCTTGAGAAACTATAGGTCAGGAAGCAACAGTTAGAACTCGACATGGAACAACAGACTGGGTCCAAATAGGGAAAGAAGTATGTCAAGGCTGTATATTGTCATCCTGCTTATTAAGTGAACTGAATGAATATTCTCATTAGGCTCTAATATTATAGGGGCTTCACTGGTGGCTGAAGGGTAAAGAATCTACCTGTCATGCAGAAATACAGTGATTGAATCTCTGGGTTGAAAGATACCCTGAATAAGGAAATAGCAACCCACTCCAGTATTCTTGCCTGGGAAATACACGGACAGAGGAGCCTGGTAGGCTGCAGTTCATGGGGTTCCGTAAGAGTTGGACACAACTTAGTGACTAAACAACATGACAACAAAATCAGTATATATGGACTGCCCCTTGTCATCTGGTACCTGGCTGTAGAATGACTGGGGCAAGCGGATGGTGACCCTGGAGTGTGAGAGCCCTGTAGAGGAGCTGGTTGGGGGTGTGGACTCTGTACTGGTTGGTTTGCATTGGACAGACACACTGCCTGAGCCTGCCAGTTGTGTATCTATAGAAATTGACTAAACCTGGGAAGGACAGTCCATCCAGGATCAGCAAGTTCTCAGATGTCAGTGTATCAATACAGAAAATAAGAAAGCATGGTTAACACAAATTAGTATTAAATACAGTGCTTTTAAACAATGAGCAGGCATGCATAATGCATTGGGGAATAAGAGAACAAGACCAGAAATAAGATGGCTGTGAAAAGTATTTATTCATGTATTAAGCAGTTATTTTACATATTAAGCATTCAGTCATGGGCAAAACCAGGTACAGGCTCTCCTTTCATTCAACTTATACTCTAAGCTTCATTTTCAAATACGTTGTACTAGAGTAGGTTTTTCAAAGATTATACTAATAGAGGATGTTTCAAAACCAAGAGTAAGTAACATGGAGTTAGTACATCTACTGTTGTCTTCTATATTCTCTGTATATGACTTTTTTTTTTCAGGTTTGCTTACTCTTTAATGGAGATAATGCTGTTTATAATCTATTGATTAAAATCTGGAGGAACTGTAGATAATTTCAAGCTTATTTTGCAGTGACTCCATAACCTAATAAACATATTTTAGGCTAGTATTCCGTTATACTTGGAGTGAAACTACAGAGATTTTTCTCCTAATATAAATGTTCTTACATAGACACATTTGACTGGAAATAATGAACATAAGGGTTAACATGTGCTTTCAGCTTTTAGGGAGAGTTTTAGTTCTGAGTTGTATTCAATTCATATGCAGAAATCGATACCATTTTAATGATGTTGGGTATTAAATGATTAGGTTTTGCAAATTACTGATTTAAATTCTGTTTCCCTAGGAATGATTTGAACACTATTTGGTAGTGAAAATTCTATTTTTATCATTAGTTTTGGTACCCAAGCCTTCTCTCTCTGTGTATACAATAGTTTTTCAGATTGATGGCTTATTTCCCAATTACTAGAAGGGATTTTTATGTTTAATCTACTAGAAATTTATTGTTAGATAAAATATACTTTCAAACAAACAGCCAGCCTATGTTTGATACAGGATACAGGATGCTTGGGGCTGGTGCATGGGGATGATCCAGAGAGATGATATGGGGTGGGAAGTGGGAGGGGATTCAGGATTGGGAGCTCGTATACACCTGTGGCGGATTCATGTCAATGTATGACAAAACCAATACGGTATTGTAAAATAAAATAAAGTTAAAATAAAATATAAAAAAATTCTGAAAGAAAAATACTTTCAGTTATGTGTTTTATAAACATATTTCATGTTTGTTTATCACAGGAATATTTTGCATGTAAATTAGGTGATATTATATGAACTGATTTTAAAAGCAGCCCTCCTATTACTGTTTTTAAATAACAGACCTTGAAAGAATTTGAATGTTTTGTGTGACTTTGGAAATAGTAGAACGCATTGGCACTATCCAAGCCAGCCAGCATAGAATTGTGTTTGGCATAGAATCTGCCATTGCCTGGCTAATGGCAGATCTCTATTGCCCCAACTTTCTAACTTGATTAGGAGGCCATGGTTCCTTCTAAGCAGAAGGTGGGGAATGAAGGAACCATGGCCTCCTAATGTCCTTGAACCATTGTCCTTGAACCATTTCATCCCATCTCATCCTGCCCCATCTCAATAGTATACATATATTCTTCAATGCAGTACATGAAAAGAATTTGACTTAATGCCACTGGACACAATTTTCTTTGTTGTTGTTTAGTCACTAGGTCATGTCCAACACTCTGCAAACCCATGGACTGAAGCATGTCAGGATTCCCTGTCCTTCACATTCTCCCTGAGCTTGCTCAAACTCATGTCCATTAAGTCTGTGATGCCATCCAACCATCTCACCCTCTGTTATCTCCATTTCCTGCCCTCAATCTTTCCCAGCATCAGGGCCTTTTCAAATGAGTCAATTCTTTGCATCAGGTGGCCAAAGTATTGGAATTTTAGCTTCAGCATCAGCCTTTCCAGTGAACACCCAGGACTGATCTTCTTTAGGATGGACTGGTTGGATCTCCTTGCAGTCCAAGGGACTGTCAAGAGTCTTCTCCAACACCACAGTTAAAAGCATTAACTCTTGGGCACTCAGCTTTCTTTATAGTCCAACTCTCACATCCATACATGACTACTGGAAAAACCATAGCTTTGACTAGACGGACCTTTGTTGGCAAAGTAATGTCTCTGCTTTTTAATACATTGTCTAGGTTAGTCATGGCTTTTCTTCCAAGGAGCAAGTGTCTTTTAATGTGTGGCTGCATTCATTATCTGCAGTGATTTTGGAGCTCAAGAAAATAAAGTCTGTCACTGTTTCCACTGTTTCCTCATCTATTTGCCATGAAGTGATGGAACCAGAAGCCATGATCACATACAGCCTTGACATACTCCTTTTCCATTTGGAACCAGTCTGTTGTTCCATGTCAGGTTCTAATCGTTGCTTCTTGACCTACATAGTTTTCTCAGGAGGCAGGTAAGGTGGTCTGTTATTCCCATCTCTTTAAGAATTTTCCACAAATTATTGTAATTCACACAGTCAAAATTTTAACATAGTCAATAAAGCAAAAGTAGATGTTTTTCTGGAATTCTCTTGCTTTTTTTTTTTTTTTTTTTAATAATGTAATGGATGTTGGCAATTTGATCTCTGGTTCCTCTGCCTTTTCTAAATCCAGCTTGTACATCTGGAAGTTCTCAGTTCACATACAGTTGAAGCCTAGCTTGGAGAATTTTGAGCATTACTTTGCTAACATGTCAAATGAGGGCAAATTATGTGGTAGTTTGAACATTCTTTGGCATTGCCCTTCTTTGGGATTGGAATGAAAACAGATCTTTTCCAGTCCTGTGGCCACTGCTGAGTTTTCCATATTTGCTGGCATACTGAGTGCAGCACTTTAACACCATCATCTTTTAGGATTTGAAATAGCTCAGCTAGAATTCCTTCACCTCCACTAGCTTTGTTCATAGTGAGGCCCACTTGATTTTGCACTCCAAGATATCTGGCTATATATGAGTGATCACATCACTACCATCGTGGTTATCTGGGTTATGAAGACCTTTTCTGTATAGTTCTTCTGTGTATTCTTGCCACCTCTTCTTAATATCTTCTGCTTCTGTCAGGGCCATACCCTTTCTGTCCTTTACTGTGCCTGTCTTTGCATGAAATGGTCCCTTGGTATCTCTCATTTTCCTGAAGAGATCTCTAGTTTTCCCCTTTCTATTGTCTCCCTCTTCTTTGCATTGTTCACTTAGAAAGGCTTTCTTGTTTCTCCTTGCTTTTCTTTGGAACTTTGCATTTAGATAAGTATATTTTTCCTTTTCTCCTTTGCCTTTTGCTTCTCTTCTTTTCTCAACTGTTTCCTTAATGATTTCATTTAATTTTTTACTAATTTTATTGGAGTATAGTTGGTTTAAAGTGTGAACAACAGAGTGAATCAGTTATACATATACATCTATAGCCACTCTTCTTTTTAGATCCTTTCCCCTTATAGGCCATTACAAATATTGAGTTTCCTGTGCTCTACAGCAAGTCTTTATGAGTTTTCTACTTTATGTATAATGGTGTATATATGTCAGTCTCAGTCTTTCAATTTATCCCGATCCCCACCCTAACCCTTGGTAGTCATAAGTTTGTTTTCTACATCTGTAATTCTATTTCTGTTTTGTAGATAAGTTCACTTGCACTTTTTTTAAGATTCCATATATAAGCAATATCAGAAGATACCTGTCTTTCTCTGACTGACTGACTTCAGTCAGTATGACAATCTCATCCATCTGTGTTGCTACAACAATGTTATTTTGTTCTTTTTTTTAATGGCTGAGTAATATCCATTGTATATCACATCTTCATTATCCACTCCTTTGTTGATGGGCATTTAAACTGTTTCCATGCCCTGGTTACTGTAAATAGTACCTCAGTGAACATTGGGGTGTATGTATCTTTTGAATTATCATTTTCTCTGAATATATGTCCAGAAGTCAGGTTGCTGGGTCATAAGGTAGCTCTACTTTTAGTTTTTTAAGAAACCTCTATACTGTTCTCTATAGTGGCTCTATCAGTTTACATTCCTACCAACAGTACATAAGGGTTCCCTTTCTTCACACCCACTTCAGCATTTATTGTTTCTAGATTTTTTGATGGTGGCCATTCTGACTAGTGTGAGGTGATATCTTATCGTAGTTTTGATTTGCAAAATAATTAGTGACGTTGAGCATCTTTTATGTGCTTTCCAATCATTTGTATATCTTCTTTGGAGGATGTCTATTTAGGTCTTCTACCCATTTTTGACTGGGTTGTTTGTTTTTTTAAATACTGATTTATTTCATACACCTGTGCCCTGTGTCACCTGATATACTGTGATGTTGATGATGAAATTGAATTTTTCAAGATTCTTCTTCCTTTGCTTCTTCCATATCTGGAGAAAAATCACTATACCATCACCTTGAATTTATATATAAAACTAGTCCTTCATTTAATTCAGATTACAGAGACCATAAGACAGAAAGAAATATGTGAATGTAATTGAGTTGGATATTTATCATAAAATGATTAGTAGAAAAATATATAGTAACCTCTCTTTATATTGATCCCATGTTGAATAGCTTTTATAGCTTATAAAATATTTTAAATCATGTTGTATTTTATCATGAGAGTAATATGTTAGGCTGTTAAAGAATATCTTTTAATTGTATTGTATAAATGTATATATGTGTATGTATGTATACATATAAGTATATATCTGTACATATAACAAATAACTTTTAGTCATACAGATAAAACCTTAAGCTATAGACTTTTAAACTTACTGAAATGCACACAGATGTAAAGTGACATATTCAAGACTAGAGCCCAATACATGTGTTTCTTGATCTAAAAGTCTGCCCTACTTTTTTTCTTTTTAGTAAGATATATAGGTATGCACAAAGAAAAGATACCAAGATTGCCCACAATCCCATCATGAAAAAATGCTCAGTTATTCAACAAATACATTTTGAATTCTTACTATGCTAGGTACTGTTCTGCTCTACTAGGGAGAACTACAGTAAAAGAAGCAAATAAAGATCCGTGCTGTCAGGAAGGTTACATGCTAGTAGGGTGATTTAAGTAGGTAAAAGATGTATTTTTCAAATGGTGAGAATGTCATGGAGAGAAATAGGAAAGCAGGAAAGTGTTGGTGTTGGAGATACGGTGTGTTGCATGAAATCAATCATTAATCAAGAAACACCTCATTGATAAATTAGCATTTGAGCAGAAACCTGTTTCCAAACATTAGATACAGTATTCCAGATAAATGTGTGGCTGTCATGCAGTAGCACAGTGAGCAGCAGCAGGAACTGAGGAAGATGAAGTCAGACAGTTTAGAGGAGGGGAAGTAGAGGTCATGAGGATTGTAGGTAAATTATATAAGACACAGCAAGGATTCTGGCATTTTCTCTGAATGAAATAAATCCATTGGGACATTCTCAGTACAAGATCACTCTGGATCTTATATTGAGAATAGATTGTAGCTGTCTGAGGGGTGGGGGTGGGTATATAGTGGCTCCAATTAGGAGCCTATTGCAATAATTCAAGTTGGAAATGGTGATAAGAGTAACAGTAGAGATGACATGAAGTGACTGTATTCCAGATATACTTTGAAGTTAGAACCAAGAGTATTTGCAGGTGGAAGGATGTGTGCCATAAAAAAATAAAAGAATCAAGGATAGACTCAGGTTTTGGCCTGAAGAAATAGAAGGGTTGCCAAAAATTGGCATAAAACAACTGTGAGAGAAACAAGTTTAAGGGGAAAGATAATGAGTTTAGCTTTGGCCATGTTAAGTTTGAGATGAACTTAAGATATCCCTATGGAGATGTTAAGTAGGATTTTCAAACTATGATTATAGGGTTTAGAAAGAAAAGTTCATGTATATTTAAATTAGGGCTCCATCACCTTGTAGATGATTTTCAGGTTAGATCCCTGGATGAGTTCACCAAGAGTAGGTGTAGAGAAAACAATATCTAGTAAGAGAGAAGTACTAAGTCAACTCAAAGACACTAATAATAGAGTTAATTCATGTCTCAAAGGTGATTGAGTTATTAAGTCATCATATAAGGAAGGAAAAGTGTATAGTAAGCATTAATCTTAAAAATCCCCCTTAATACCCACCAATTTCAGTATACATGGCTTGGTTTATGCCAGAGATTGGCAAACTATGGCCATGGGACAAACTCAGTCTATTTTTTTTTTTTAATGAAAGAATGTTTTTACATTTCTAAATGGGAAAAATCAAAATAATAATATTTTATGACACATGAAAATTTTATACAATTCATATTTCAGTGTCCATAAATAGCATTTTGTCATAGTATAGCCATGCTCATTTTTATGCATTATTTAGGCCTGCTTTAATACCTCAAGAGCAGAGCTGAATAGCTGCAACAGAGACTATATGTCTCACAAAATCGGAAATATTTGCTTTTGACCCTTTACAGAATAAGGCCTGGCTTATAAAATTCTATACATTTGTATGTATGTATGTATGTATGTATGTATGTTCAGTAAAATGCATTATATAATTAAAAGTATATACTTATATGTAAAATATGTCTTCAGTGTTTTAAAGATATTTAAAATATTTTTCTTTTATGATGAACATACATGTAATTCAGCTGAGTTAAGCTGTCTGCCCTCATGGTCATGTCTTGAGCACCTGGTATATCCCAAGTACCCCTTTAAGTTATCTCCTTTAGCATGAATTTGCTATATATTTCACACACAAGAAAGCTGAGGATCAGAGAGGTTGAATAAGTTATCAGAATACAAATCCAGGCTTATATGGGCTTTAAGGCTAGGATCTCTTTTGCCCTACCACAACCCTGCCATGTGGCATGCTAAGTTGCTTCAGTCATGTCTGACTCTTTGAGACCACATAGACTATAGTGCACCAGGGTTCTTTATACATGAGATTCTCCACGTGAGAATACTGGAGTGTGTTGCCATGCCCTCCTCCAGGGGCTCTTCCTGACCCAGGAATCAAACCCAGGTCTCCTGTATATCCTACACTGCAGGTAGATTCTTCACCTCTGAGCCACAGGGAAAGCTCCACTGCCATGTGGAGCTGAGTACATAGGGTGTCAGCACCTGATATACTGTATGCAGGTCCAGGTACTCACAAAGAAAATCCAGAGATTTGGAGAATATACAGAAACTTGGAGAAAAGTGAGACATGTTTTTAACATGTCGATATTAACAAGTTGTTACCTGACTCAGAAGACTGAGAACTATGTGTTTTGAGTGATATCAGTAAATATATACATTTACTCATTCTTAAGTTCATTCCTAGACAACATATTAAAAAGCAGAAACATCACTTTGCTGACAAATGTCTGTCTAGTCAAAGACATGTAGTCATGTATGGATGTGAGAGTTGGACCATAAGGAAGACTGAGTGCCAAAGAATTGATGCTTTCAAATAGTGGTGCTGGAGAAGACTTGAGATTCCCGTGGGCAGCAACGAGATCAAACCAGTTAATCCTAAAGGAAATCAACCCTGAATACTCATTGGAAGAACTGTTGCTGAAGCTGAACCTCCAGTACTTTGGCCACCTTATACACAGTTGACTCACTGGAAAAGGCCCTGATGCTGGGAAAGATTGAGGGCAAGAGGAGAAAGGGGCGACAGAAGATAAGATGGTTGAATGGCATCACTGACTCAATAAACATGAGTTTAAGCAAACTCTGGGAGATAGTGAAGGACGGGGAATCCTGACGTGCTGCAGTCCAAGGGGTCACAAAGAGTTGGACATGACTGACCAGCTGAACAACAATGACAAAGTTCATTCATTTTAATAAAGGGGTTTTAATATATTGTACTAGTCAGTTTCCTGGAATCTAAAGATAAAAAGGTAAGTGATATGTTCTTTGACACCAAGAAATTTTCAAACCAGTAAACTGAGAAGCAGGCAACTCTATTATGAATAAGGAACAAATAATTCGTGATCTCATAGGCCTGATGCATTAAAATGTGAGACATTTCAGTTTTTAAAGTATATTTAGATATTCATCCCTAACCCTTGAAATGTATAAGAATTCAATCAACAAACTATAGCCATACCCTTTCCAGCATGCCTTTTGTGGCATCTATGAATTGGCATTCTGTCTTGAATGAACCTTAAATATGATAGTGTCCTGGAGTCCTAGGTAATCTTGAATGTGCTGTTCTAAACTGTGGCTACAACATCATGCTCAGTAGAAATGTACTTATTATTATTGGTATAATTAGAAAGAGACAGGAGTGCTCCTATAGGTTTTTGGTCATTTGAAATGAGATAGTAGATTATGAAAATATTTTTAAAAAATATTTTATGAGCTATTGAAGCTCAGGAAGGTGGCTGTACTTACTGGTGTTACTGCACCTAATTGAACCCCTGAGAAGAACATTTTTCATTTTGAAAAACATGTGATTCTGCCACTTGTCTGTTTATAGAAAGAATATATTTCAGCATTTTGAGTGGCACCTTAGTGGCTTGGAAATATGAATACTGGTCCAAAGATACACTATTTCATTTTCCTTTTGAGAGCCTGATGACCCTTTATGTGATAGAATATGTTTCTAAAGAAGAGGTTGTATGCATCCTGTCTCTGTGATCTTTACAAATTCTTTACTGGGCAGTGACATTAACCTTGCATCTAAAACTGTCTGCTTTTAAGACACAAAGACTTTGTTTCTGAACTGTGTAATGACATGGTGTAAATATATACAATTTAAAATAAATTAGCTCATACTACACAGCTGCAAATAGAAAAGGTTCTTGCTTGTTGACTGGCCTGACAAAGACTTTAACATGCCATTATGTTGCATTGTTGTCATCCTTTCATCTTCACACTAACAAATAGCATTCAGACAATGTTAAAGGACATCTGAATTTTTCTACAAAAAACAGCCTTGAGCTGACATCAATGCTTTCACAAAAGCATAAAATAAAAACTGGCAAAGATACTACCTTGACATCATGGGGAAAGATTGTTAGAATGGATTATATCCAAATCCATTATCCCATTTAATCTTCACAAAAACCATGTGTTATAAGTATTATCATTTCCATTTTTCACACGAAGAATGCAACTCAAGATAGTTAAATACTATGCCTGTGGCTCTGTAATCCAAAGACCATGGAGGGACAACCAAACTCAGATTTTCTTACTCCTTTTTAGCAATGGTATAGTCTTGGGGAATTTCCTGGCAGTCCAAGGCTTCATGCTTTCACCCAGAGGGGACCCAAATTTGATCCCTGCTTGGGAAACTAAAAAAAAAAAAAAAAGGATAGAGTCTTGAAATACTACTGCCCACACCAGAAAATCCAAGTACTCTTGTTTCTAGAGAGTTCTCATTATGCCATCGCCATTCATCTTTAAGTAACTGGACTATAAAGAAAGCTGTGCGTCAAAGTATTGATGCTTTTGAACTGAGGTGTTGGAGAAGACTCTTGAGAGTCCCTTGGACTGCAAGGAGAACCAACCAGTCCATCCTAAAGGAGATCAGTCCTGGGTGTTCACTGTAGGGACGGATGTTGAAGCTGAAACTCCAATACTTTGGCCACCTGATGTGAAGAGCTGACACTTTTGAAAAGACCCTGATGCTGGGAAAGACTGAGGGCAGGAGGAGAAGGGGACAACAGAGGATGAGATGATTGGATGGCATCACCGACTCAATGGACATAGGTTTGGGTGGACCCCGGAGTTGGTGATGAACAGGGTGGCCTGGCGTGCTGCGTTTCATGAGGTCACAAAGAGTCGGACACAACTGAGCGACTGAACTAAACTAAACTGAATACAGACAAGAAGTAGTTAATGCAATCAGGTGGAGAGAACAGAAATCTAGAAAAATATATTTTGTTGGCCAGTGGAGGCATAGAAGAGGCAGGATAAGTTTTAAGCTTGGGAAGGTTCATTTGGATCAGTGATGGGCTTTAGGACCATGAGGGGATATGTTATGGGCTTTAAGCATACTACTTCTAACGTCGTAAAAACAGTAAAAGCTTAAGAAAACTTCATTTATTGATTCACTTTCCCTTGATTTATCCTCATCCTCTTTCCAAAATCTCTATGATAGTCTGCAGTAACACTTTGTTCTTTATCACTGAAATTCATATATCAATACTTTTTATATCCAAGTCAACAGAGTGGGAAGCAGAAGACCTTCATCTGGGAGACTTAGGTGGAAGCCCTAGCTAGCTGTAGTCCTACAGGCTTCTGAGCTTGGGGTAGGGAATTATTTAACCTCTTTCATACTCAGTATCCTTGTCTGTATCACTGAAAGTGTGTGCGTGTGTGTGTGTGTGTGCGCGTGTGTGTGAAAGAGAGAGAGAGAGAAACAGTAAAGAGATTAAATGATAGAAATATATATGGCAGTGTTTTCCAAAAAAATAAATAGAATACTAGGAAAATCTCAAACATTACAATTACTTTGTCAGTAATCTACTTTCTCACAGACTACCCCCTTCTTTTGATCCCTTATATCTTATATTCACAGCACATGTTATTTTTTAATGTATTTTAAGATATAATACCATGCATTTACTGCGTAATGCACAGATTCTCTCTTAGACTCTGGTCAAATATGTGTGCAATGTAGTTTTCAGAAATATTCTCAAAAATATATGATATGCAATCACTGTACACAGCAACCAACTGTGCATTCCATGGTCTCAGTTTGGCATGGCAATTGTCCACTACTCCAAATCTGTTCACCTGTTATCCAATTATTTATTATAAAAATTAAAGTTAAGAATAGTATAACCTCATTCAGAAAATTTGAAAGGGGAAATTCAGTGTTAGAAAGTTTTATTAGGCATCATCACGAGCAGTAATGATTAATTTAAATTTTAAATAACAGGTGATTAATCCTATCTCAATATTTTAGTTTGTATACTTTGATTAATAAAAATTTGGAATATTTTGCTTTATGTTTTTAATAGTTATATTTTCTCTTTTGTAGTCTCTCCTTTTGCCTATTTATAATTGTCTTAGTGTATTATCATTTATATGAGCACATAATATATAAAAGATCTCTTTGATCTATCAGGTCTGTTGTAATTTTTTTTTTTCACTCAAAATGCCTTTTTTGTTCTTACTTTGGTAACAGATATTTTGAAGATCTGATTTTTAAAATTTGTATGTACTCAAACCTGTGATTATTCTCCCCTGTACTTTTATTTCCCTGTGTCTTCTCAAGTTTATAAATCATTCATCCTTCAGTGGTTTAACCAATTATTATTAAACCTAGTCTCTCCATACAAATCAGTCACCACATATTTTGTTTGTTCTTAACTTTGTTTTTGCCACTGATATTAAAGCTAGTAGCATTGAGAGACGTTATTGTCAGACAAGGGCCATGGAAGAATACCCAGTCTTATCAGTTCTGCCCAACTGAAATGAAGGACAAAGATTATAGCAACAGATTTCAAATGAAGGCAAAGGAGACCAGCCAGGCACCAGGTGCTTGGCATGTGTGACCTCATTTCATATTCACCACAGCTCTCTTTTTTTTTTTTTTTCAGTGTTCAAGCATTTTATTAAATCATTTGAGGAATCTCCACATTGTTGCACATACCAGATTGTATACAATTTTAAGGGCATATCACTTGTTCACAAACATACAACTGAGCAATAAGTTGGCTAATACGCTATCTTTAGTAAACTAAAATTTCAAGAACATTCCAGAGGAAACACAATAAAGGTCATGCAAGTTCTAGAATAGTGAATCATGACAAAGCTCACTCATTTTATCCTTTTACCTTCAAAATACATGTGACATCTAAAACCAGAAAAAATGTGACCAGCTGGTTGGCATTAGTCAGATATCCATTTCTTTCAGGAATATTAAGCCCCTTACCACATAATGACTTGTTTGATTGCAAATAACTTAATCCTAACTACAGAAAAATTTTCTGAAGAAATTTACTGCTGTAAAATGTATACCCGTTATTCATCATATGCCTTGAAGTCACTGAACTTTCATTAAAATGACAAAGCATGATATTCAAACCAGGAATCCCAACTCTGACCTTTTCACTTACACTAAGTATCAGTTCAAGATAAAACACTGGAAGACTGAAACAGACTGAACAGTCAAACAAATCAGTGAGGCTGTATTCATCTAGATCTATTTTAATTTACATAAATGACACTAAGTCCACAGCTCTCAAAAGTAGGTATTATTATTTATTTTTTTTTACAGAGGAAACAACTGAAACTGTGAGAGGCTAAGCATAGTGGTAAAATCATATAACCAGAAATCAGTGGAGCTGGTTCCCTAATCCAGATCCAGTTGGCCCAAAGTCAGTATTCTCCTCACCACGCTAGCATGTGTTTCTACGATATCTCCTACTTTGCCAGGACTTTCTGTTTATCTGGTACCTGCATGTTAATAATAATGATTAAGAAATAGCTAATAATTATTGACCTTCCTCGGAAGCAGGTATTTTGCTCAAGCCTTGGCATGCTTTATCTTATTTGATATTGACCACAGTAATGTAGAGTGCTATTATATGTCTATTTTTAAAATGAAGAAATGGATACTGAAGGTTATAGAGTTATGAAATATTAGAGGCTTATTATCATGGTCTTGTTCCTAACTCCTGGCCCTTAACCACTGAATATTCTTGCTTTATATCAATTCTATACTTGATTCTTATCTCATACTTTAAATAACTTTGAAAGTAGAAATATTTACTCTTATGAATAGTTGCCCAAATAATTTTTTTAGCACATTTGTTTGATTAGGCACTCTGAATATATTCACTGCCAGATTAATAGTGTAAGTAGTGCTTAACAGTTTCACAGTGTTAAAGTGTGCTTTCTTTGTTTGGTTTTTTTTTTTTTTTTTTTTTAAGCATTTTTTACCAGTAGAATTAACAGTCAGGAGGGAAAAACACCCACACAAGTGTTAGGTTTCCTAGCATATCCTGGAGCTCCTTTGAAAAACAGTATGCATTCCCTCCTCACAGGAGTGCTGACCCTGAAGTCTGTCATATTCATAACAAAGCCACGGCACCTGTTTCATGTTTGGGCCTGGCCTGTCTCTGATGTGCTATGAGTTGCCCCCAACTGTGTGTCCCTGTAGGGGAATCTATTTGAGGAAGTCCCAATACTGTTTTATACTAGACAGTTGCAAAACGTTCACAAAGCAATCCCTGACACCTTTATTCTGCAAGGTCTTGGAAATGCACTTAAATATCTGGCTCTCTGGAGTCTGCACATTATTCAGAGGTGAGCATTAAGGATGAAAGAGCATAGTTGGAATCAAACAGAGCCTTTCTAGAACTTTTAAAGGGGTCATGGAAATGAAAAGACGAGTGGGTTCATTCTAATAATTCTGCTTTTCTCTATTTTCCACTAAATCTCTAGAAATAAATACTGCAGTTTCAGAGTTGACCACTGTTGGGCATTCACTAAAATACTTTAAATACCAAATTATTTACAAGTATCATAATATTTTAAAATATCATAACAAATTAAACTTGCTCTATCAAATACCATTCTGGAGAATGTCTGTGGACACTAATAATAAGTGGCCGTGCATGTGTGCATGCTCATTCGTAAACTTATGTCCGACTTCCTTAAACTCCATGGACTATAGCCCACCAGACTCCTCTGTCCATGGGATTCTCTAAGCAAGAATACTGGAGTGGGTTGCCATTTCCTCCTCCAGGGGATCTTCCCGACTGAGGGACTAAAGGCACATCTCCTGAGTAGTCTGCATTGGCAGGCATATTCTTTACCACTGAGCCGCCTGGGAAACCCCAATAGGTGGCCATCCAGGCCCAAAGGCAACATAAAAAAAAAAACATAAAATGGATCCAGTGTTAAGTCAACTTTAAGTCTTGCACGTGATTGCAGAACATAATGAGGCCAGATGAAAAGCAGAAAGAGGACCATGCCACTGGAGTCTGCTTGAAGCATCAGAGCTCTGCTCATTAGACTGTGTGCATTTCAGAAAGAAATGACAATACTCTGTTGTTACTAAGAGCAAGGGAGAGACTCTGTAACCTCAAGCCTCGGAGATTCAAGGACAAAAGAATAAACAGAAACAACTCTATTAAAAATAGACCATTAATTCAAAGTTAGAATAGCAGTAAGGATGATATTTATTTACCCATTTGTTCATTCAACAATATTCATGAATTCCCTACTATGGACAAATGGAAATACTGGTTTCAGGAATGTAGAAATAAAAGGCTCATATTCTAATTAGGAGGCATATGGGCAAACAGGCCGGAAGTAGCATTGTGTGGCAGGCGGCACAGAGCATGTGGGGTTGAGGCAATGGCTTCATAGAGAATGTCACACTTGCATCATGTTTCAAGATAGAGGAAGAGTGTGTGTGTGTGTGTGTGTGTGTGTGTGTGTGTGTGTGTGTGTGTAAAAGCTTGAAATAAAAGTAAAAAAATGTTAGTCTCTCAGTCATGTCTGACTCTTTGGAATCTCATGGACTGTAGCCCATGAGGCTCCTCTGTCCATGGAATTTCCAAGGCAAGAATACTGGAGTGGGTTTCCATTCCCATCTTCAGGGAATCTTCCTGACCCAGGGATTGAACCTGGGTCTACCACGTTGCAGGCAGCATCTTTACTGTCTGAGCCACCAGGGAAGCTTGCTTTATAGTAAATACTTTGCTATTACTGAAGATTAAGATGTGTGTATGTGAAATGGGGTGAACTGCAGTTGGGGATGCAAAATTTGAAGCTGAAGAGAAAGGAAGCTTACAGTTTTGTGAAGATCCATGTATGCCACATGGAGAGCTCTAGTTTCTATCATGAAGAACATAGGGAGGCATTGAAGGACTTTTAAGTTCAGGAATGCCTTAGCACAGTTTTCATTCTGATTCAGTCTAAGCATTAAAGGTACAGTCATGCAATATTTTTTGGAAATGATGTAAACATGACATTATTTTTTTTGAAAGATCTCAGATTTGATAAACTGAACAAATTTCATTTGGAAACATGAGTTAGCATTGTAATATTTTTTGCACCTTGTAGAAGTTTGCAATTGTGAGCTTTAGAGCTGAGTTGGAAAAAAGTCCAAATCCAATAAAGACTAGAGTTGTACTTTATGAGATCACTCAGTCCTTAGTATACCAATAAATCTCTTATAAGATCATATTGATCCATGCATCTCTATCACAAGGAAAATATAGATTCTAAACACTTTGATCAATAAAACAAGTAGTTTTATATAAGCATATAAAAAGGAAAATAAAATACACATATTAGTCAACCATAGAAACCATAAAAATTATCATAATGTTCATTTTTCCTTGAAACAAATTATTTACTAAGTGTACCCTCTTTCAAGAAGTCTATTTCATGTGAAATTTTTCTACATTCTAGTTCCATGAGGATAATTTAATACTTTTTACTGTGGTGTTTGACAATAATAATAATAAAGCTAGATCACATTTTTAAGTACACGTATACAGTTTTATTTGGTTTTAAGTCTTATGCTGTGAAGTAAGTATCACTACCTGTTTTAATAAAGGAGTGAACCGAGGCTGCTGGAGGAACAGAGGCTCACTCTATGACTTGCTATACCTATCTCAACTCCATGTAAATCAGTTGACACCCCCTGTGCTCTAGTAACCAATAATGTGAACTGTGGATGTATCGTAACTGCCCAGCTGCAGCTCTACCCAACCTTCTCCTCTTTTGGGCCACTAGCTATCTAACTCATTGCCAACTTTGGTTTCCCAAAAACTTGGCTCTGATTCTCAGGTAAATGAAACAGGTGTTTACCTTTGCACATTGTCTGAAAAGTAAACTGTGGCACTTTAGTCAACAAATACTGCTATTTATTAAGTTCTTGTTAATACTGTTGGACATAGTTCTAAGCACTGTCCATGTGTGATTTCATTTAAGGCTGATAACCCATGAGGTAGACCCTCTTATTTTTCTCACTTTACAAATGAGAAATTGTGGAGTATCAAAAGAGGTAGAAGACTTCTGACCATCTACCACATAGGACATTGTAGTGCAAAGCTTGAAGTGAAGTGAAATTGCTCAGTCATGTCCGACTGAGTCTGCGACCCCATGGACTGTAGCCTACCAGCCTCCTCCGTCCATGGGATTTTCCAGGCAAGAGTACTGGAGTGGGGTGCCATTTCCTTCTCCCAGGGAACTTCCTGACCCAGAGATCGAACATGGATCTCCTGCATTACAGGGCAGATACTTTACCATCTGAGCCACCAGGGAAGCCCCCAAATCAGTCTGACTCCCAGGTTCTTGTCCATGGCCACCGACACAGAAATAATTCTCAGCCCCCCCTCCTTATGTGCCTTCTTGCCCCTAGAGTAGTAATCTTCAGTATCCCTCCTTCTCAGTGTCTCCACTTGCTCTCTCCAGTCTCTTCAACTGACACAATCCTCCTACTTTTCATGCAGCCTCACTGTGCTCTGCAATCATGGGCAAAACTCAAAGTTAACGCTGGATCCATTTTATGTTGCCTTTTGGGCCTGAATGGCCAGCAATTATCAGTGTCTGTACATTTAGGATATAAGCTACTTATTTAGCCTCCCCAGCCACTCTGAGGACTTAAAAGTGCAGAGTCTAACTGGGTGCATCTTTCCTGGGTAGCACCCAGTTAGTCTTACTGGTGGTATCTTATCTGTTGCTGTGGTTTCCTGGCAACTAGATACTAACTTTCAATGACAGCTACTTAGGAGTGAGTGCTGGCTTTTTTTCCTCTGGTGAACAGGTAATTTTCTTGTATTACGGAAAGGGCATGAATTTGAATTACAAAGACCCAGTTTCAAACATCAACTCAGCCTTTTAGTAACTGTGCAACTTTCATCAAGTGATTTAAACTCTTGAGCTTAATTTTACCACCTGTATAATAGATATTGTAATACATATGACATCAGGCTTATTGTCAATTCAAATTAAATTATGGATATACATGACATTAGCAAAGTCCCTCTTATATATTTAGCTTTCAATAAGCCCTTCTTGTTACCAAATTTCTTAACCCTAGATCTTTACGAGTTCTCTCCTTTCTATTCCAGCTCTGTCAAGCCTGGGTTCCTCTACTTGAATAATAGTGTTTCTATGCCTGGGACATTCCCTTTGTTTCTGTGCTACCAATTGGATCTCTGCTGTAATCTGTTTGGATTTCTGCTATAATCCTTCCCAGACTAAAATTATAGTTGGAATCTAATAACAATCATATAAGTCCTAATGTCTGGGAACTGATTTGAGTTTACAAACAACTTTTAATCTTTTGGTCCCTAGTCACCTGCCAGTAAAATAATGTACCCCAGGCTTGCACCCATACTGAGCCCCATGTCTTGCCTCTTCCAAGCTGAGGCTATATTGCCCATAGATATATTTATACTGTACTAAGTCCTTTTGGATTCACCATGTCATTTGATTCTTTAAGTAAGTCACTTGAGGATGTGTCAAAGGAAGAAATAGAGACTTGCATTTTTAAAACAATATTGCATAAAACCATATGAAATTGCTGATATTTGGACATTTTGACTACCTCTTTCTTTTTAAAATTATCTTCTCTTGGTCGATCCTTTAACATTAGTAGGCCTTTGTCCCTTCCAGCCTTGTTTGCTTTATCTGATATATAGTATTGCTACTCCTGCTTTCTTTTGGTCTTTATTTGCATGGATATCTTTTTCCACCCTTCACTTTTAGTCTGTTGTGTCCTTGTTTTGGGTGGGTCCTTGTTATGCAATTTTTTTGTTTTGGGGTGGTGTGGTTTTTCTTTGAAGGGGGGACAATTGTCTTGGCTGAAGGTTATTATCTTCATCACTTTACTCAATCTTGTATTCTCAGGGGATTTGTGTTTTCCCTGCTACTTTTAGTAATTGTTCTTTGTGTTTGGTCTTTGTTAGTTTGATTAAGTCATGTCCAACTCTTTTGGGCAGCCCCATGGACTGGAGTCAGTTGCCTCATTTCTTATGTTTCTTTTCCCTCGGTCCTTTTTCTACCTTCTTCTTCTTTTCACTTCCTATCTTCTGCCTCCGTATTCTACTATTTGTAGCTCTTTTTTTTTTTTTTTTTTTTTTTTTTTTTTTTTTTTTTTTTTTTTTTTTTTTTTTTTTTTTGTTTTTTTTTTTTTGTTGGGTGGGGTGGGGGGTTTCTGTGGGTTGTTTTGGGGGTGTTTGGTGGGTTGGGGGGTTTTTGGGGGTTGGGGTTTTTTGGTTTGTGTTTGGGTGTGTTTGGGGGGGGGTGGGGGGGGGGGGGGGGGGTTGTGGGTGGTGGGTGGGGGTTGGGGGGGGGGGGGGGGGGGGGGGGGGTGGGGGGGGGGGGGGGTTTGGGGGGGTGGGGGGGGTGGGGGGGGGGGGTGTGGGGGGGGGGTGGGGGGGTGGTTGGGGGTGGGGGGGGGGGTGGTTGTGGGTTGGGTTTTATGTGGGGGAGGGTGGGTGGGGGGGGGGGGGGTGGGGGGGGGGGTGGGGGGGGGGGGGGGGGGGGGGGGGGGGGGGGGGGGGGGGGGGGGTGGGGGGGGGGGGGGGGGGGGGGGGGGGGGGGGGGGGGGGGGGGGGGCGGGGGGGGGGGGGGGGGGCGGGGGGGGGGGGGGGGGGGGGGGGGGGGGGGGGGGGGGGGGGGGGGGGGGGGGGGGGGGGGGGGGGGGGGGGGGGGGGGGGGGGGGGCCCCGGGGGGGGGGGGGGGGGGGGGGGGGGGGGGGGGGGGGGGGGGGGGGGGGGGGGGGGGGGGGGGGGGGGGGGGGGGGGGGGGGGGGGGGGGGGGGGGTGGAAAAGGGGGGGGGGAGGGGGGGGGGGGGGGGGGGGGGAGGGGGGGTTGGTTTTGTGGTTTAGGGGGGTAGGGTGGGGGGGGGGGAGGGGGGAGGAAGGCCCCCCCCTTGGGGGGGGGTGGTGGGGGGTGTGGGTGGGGGGTCCCTTCTCCGGGGGGGGGGGGGGGCGGGGGGGGGCCCCCCCCGGGGGGGGGCCTTTCGCGGCGCCGGGGGCGCCGGGGGGGGGCGGGGGCCGGGCCGGGGGGTGGGGGGTGGTGTTCGGGCCCCTCGGCCCCCCCCCTGGGGCGCCCCCCCCCCCCCCCCCCCCCGGGGGCGGGGGCGGCGGTCCCTTTTTGGGCGCGGCGGGTTGGGTTCGCGGGGCGGCCCCCCCCGCCCCCCCCCCCCCCTCGCCCCGCCCCCCCCCCCCCTGGCCCCCCCCCGCCCCCCCCCCCCCCCCCCCGCCCGCGGGCGGGCGTCGGTGGGTTGGGGGGGGTTTTTTTTTTTTTTTTTTTTTTTTTCCCGGCGCCCCCCCCGCCCCCGCGCCGCCGGGCCGGGGGCTTCTTAGTCTCTCCTGGGCGGGGCCCGCGCGCCCTCCCCCCCCCCGCCCCTCCCCCCTCCCTTTTTTTTTATTACATTTTCTTCCGAATTTGGCCCGCCGGCGTGGTTCTGGTGGCCTGGGCTGCTGGGCGCCCGCCGCGGTCAGAGGTGAGAGGTTTGTTTGTGTTAGCTGCGTGGGTTTGTGTGTTGGGGGGGGGGGGGGGGGGGGGCCCCCCCTCCCCCCCCCCCCCCCTTTCTTTTCTCCCCCCCCAACTACTTTGCTGACTCATGCTTCTCTCTTGGTTGGACTCCCCCCCTCTCCGGCCCCCCGGGCCGGAGCTGCCAAGCTCCCCTATCTTCTAATATCTCCTAGAGTTTGCTCACATTCATGTCCATTGAGTTGGTGATGCTATCTAACCATCTCATCCTCTGCCACCCCCTTATCCTTTTGCCATCAATGTTTTCCAGCATCAGGGTCTTTTCCAGTGAACTGGCTCTTTACATCAAATGGTCAAAGTACTGGAGCTTTAAGCATCAGTCCTTACAATTAATATTCAAGTTTGATTTCCTTTAGGATTGACTGGTTTGATTATGCAGTCCAAGGGACTCTCAAGAGTCTTCTCCAGCACCGCAATTTAGAAAGAATCAATTATTCACCTCTCAGTCTTCTGTAAGGTCCAAATCTCATATCCATACATGACTACTGCTAAAACAATAGCTTTGTCTAGACAGACCTTTCTCAGTGAAGTAATGCCTATACTTTTTAATATGCTGTCTAGGTTTGTCATAGCTTTCCTTCTAAGCAGCAAGGGTCAAGAGACTCTTTAGATATTCTTCACTTTCTGCCATTAGGGCGGTATTATTCGCATATATGAGGTTGTTGATATTTCTCCCAGCAAACTTAATTCCAGCTTGTGATTTATCCAGTCTGCATTTCACATGATGTACTCTGTATATAAAAAGCAGAGACAATACTTCGCTGACAGAGATCCATATAGTCAAAGCTATAGTTTTTCCAGTAGTCATGTATGGATGTGAGACTTGGACTATAAAGAAGGCTGAGCACCTCGAATAACTGATTTTTAAAATTTGGTGTTGGAGTAGACTCTTGAGAGTCCCTTCGACTGCAAGGAGATCCAATAAGTTAGTCCTAAAAGAAATCAACTATAAATATTCATTGAAAGGACTGATGCTGAAGCTGAACCTCTAATACTTTGGTCACCTGATGCACAGCACTGATTCATTAGAAAAGACCCAGATTCTGGGAAAGATTGAAGGTAGGAGAAGAAGGGGACAACAGAGGATGAGATGGTTGGATGACATCACTGACTCAATGGACAACAGTTTGAGCCAACTCCAGGAGATGATGAAGGACAGTGATACCTGTTGTGCTGCAGTCTATGGGGTCACAAAGAGTCAGACACAACTGAGTAACTGAACAACAACAATAACTCTTAATATAAGTTAAATAAGCAGAGTGACAATAAACAGCCTTGACATACTCCTTTCCTAATTTTGAGCCAGTCAGTTGTCCATGTCCAGTTCTAACTGTGGCTTCTTGACTCACATACAGTTTTCTCAGGAGACAGGTAAGGGGGTCTGGTATTCCCATAACTTTAAGAATTTTCTGCACTTTGTTGTGATTCACAGAGTCAAAGACTTTCTTACAGTCAATGAAGCAGAAGTAGATGTTTTAATGGATCTCCCTGCTTTCTCCATGATCCAACAAATTGTTGGCATTTTGATCTCCAGTTTCTGTGCCTCTTCACAACTCAATTTTTACATCTAGAAGTTCTTGGTTTACATACTGCTGAAGCCTAGCTGAAGGATGTTGACCATAACCTTGCAAGCATGTGAAATGAGCACAATGGTACAGTAATTTGAACATTGCCCTTCTTTGGGATTGAAATGAAATCTGACTTTTCCAATCCTGTAGCCATTGCTGAGGTTTCCAAATTTGCTGACATAATGAGGGCAGCACTTTAGCAGCAGCCTCTTTTAGGATTTTAAGTAGCTCTGTTAGAATTCTGTCAACTCCACTAGCTTTGTTCATAATAATGCTTCCTAAGAGTTGGCTCATTGGAAAAGACTCTGATGCTTGGAGGGTTGGGGGCAGGAGGAGAAGGGGATGACCGAGGATGAAATGGCTGGATGGCATCACTGACTCGATGGATGTGAGTCTGAGTGAACTCCGGGAGTTGGTGATGGACAGGGAGGCCTGGCGTGCTGCGATTCATGGGGTCCCAAAGAGTCGGACATGCCTGAGCTACTGAACTGAACTGAAGGCCCACTTGACTTCACACCCTTGTATATCTGGCTCTAGGTGAGTGACCATGCCAATGTGATTATTCAGGTCAGTAATACCTTTTGTGTATAATTCTGTGTATTTTTGCCAGCTCTTCTTATTTTTTTATATTTTTTTAATTGAAGGATAATTGCTTTACAGAATTTTGTCATTTTCTGTAAAACTGCAACATGAATCAGCCACAGAGATACATATATGCCCTCCCTTTTGAAACTCCCTCCCATCTCCCTCCCCATCCCACCCCTCTAGGTTGATACAGAGACCCTGTTTGAGTTTCCTGAGCCATACAGCAAATTCTGAGCCAGCAAATTGCTGGCTATTTTACATATGGTAATGTAAGTTTCCATGTTACTATTTCCATACATCACAACCTCTCCTCCCCTCTCCCCATGTCCAGAAGTTCATTCTCTATGTCTGTTTCTCCACTGCTATCCTGTAAATAAGTTCTTCAGTACCATTCTTCTACATTCTCTATATATATGTTAGAATATGATATTTCTTTCTCTTTCTGACTCACTTCACTGTATACAGTAGTTCTAGATTCATTCATTTTTTTATGGCTCAGAAATATTCCATTTTGTATATGTACAATACTTTTTTAGCCAATCATCTGTTGATGGACATCTAGGTTGCTTCCATGTTCTAGCTATTGTAAATAGTTCTGCAATGAACAATGGGATCAGTTCAATTTAGTTGCTCAGTCATGTCCAACTGTTTGCAACTCCATGGACCGCAGCATGCCAGGGCTCCCTGTCCATCACCAACTCCCAGAGTTCAGCCAAATTCATATCCATTGAGTCGGTGATGCCATCTCATCCTCTGTCATCCCCTTCTCCACTTGCCTCCAATCTTTCCCAGCATCACAGTCTTTTCAAATGAGTCAGCTCTTCACATCAGGTGGCCAAAGTACTGGAGTTTCAGCTTCAACCTAAGTCCTTCCAATGAACAATCAGGACTGGTTTACTTTAGGATGGACTGGTTGGATCTCCTTGATGTCCAAGGGACTCTCAAGAGTCTTCTCTAACACCATAGTTAAAAGCATCAACTCTAGCACTCAGCTTTCTTTATAGTCCAACTTTCACATCCATACATGACTAATGGAAAAATCATAGTTTTGACTAGATGGACTTTTGTTGGCAAAGTAATATCTCTGCTTTTTAATACGTTATCTAGGTTGGTCATAAATTTCCTTCCAAGGGGTAATCATCTTATGATTTCATGGCTGCAATCACCATCTGCAGTGATTTTGAAGCCCCTAAAAACAAAGTCTGCCACTGTTTCCACTGTTTCTCCATCTATTTGCAAGAAGTGATGGGACCAGATGCCATGATCTTAGTTTTCTGAATGTTGAGCTTTAAGCCAACTTTTTCATTCTCCTCTTTCACTTTCATCCAGACGTTCTTAGTTCTTCTTCACTTTCTGCCAAAAGGGTGGTATCATGCATATTTGAGGTTATTGATATTTCGCTCGGCAAACTTGATTCCAGCTTGTGCTTCTTCCAGCCCAGCATTTCTCATGATGTACTCTGCATATAAGTTAAATAAGCAGGGTGACAATATACAGCCTTGACAGACTCCTTTTCCTATTTGGAACCAGTCTGTTGTTTCATGTCCAGTTCTAACTGTTGCTTTCTGACTTGCATACAGATTTCACAAGAGGCAGGTCAGGTAGCCTAGTATTCCCATCTCTTGAAGAATTTTCCTCAGTTTATTGTGATCCACACAGTCAAAGGCTGTGACATTAAGCAGAAGGCCTGGTGGACTGCCGTCTCTGGGGTCGCAGAGTCAGACACGACTGAAGCGACTTAGCAGCAGCAGCAGCAGCAGCAGCAGATGTTTTTCTGGAATTTTCTTGCTTTTTCGATGATCCAGCAGACGTTGGCAATTTGATTTTTGGTTCCTATGCCTTTTCTAAAACCAGCTTGAACATCTGGAAGTTCATTGTTCACATATTGCTGAAGCCTGGTTTGGAGATTTTTAAGCATTACTTTATTAGCATGTGAGATGAGTGTAATTGTGCAGTAGTTTGAACACTCTTTGGCATTGCCTTTCTTTGGGTTTGTAATGAACACTGACCTTTTCCAGTTCTATGGCCACTGCTGAGTTTTCCAAACTTCCAAATTTGAGTGCAGCACTTTCACAACATCATCTTTTAGGATTTGAAATAGCTCAACTGGAATTCCATCACCTCCATTAGCTTTCTTCGTAGTGACGCTTCCTAAAGCCCACTTGACTTCACATTCCAGGATGTCTGGCTCTAGATGAATGGCCACACCATTGTTGTTATCTGGGTTACTAAGATCTTTTTGTATAATTCTTCTGTGTATTCTTGCCATGTTTAATTAATATCTTCTGCTTCTGTTAGGTCCATACCATTTCTCTCCTTTATTGAGCCCATATTTGCATGAAATGTTCCCTTGGTATCTCTAATTTTTTGAAGAGATCTCTAGTCTTTCCCATTCTGTTGCTTTCCTCTATTTCTCTGCAATGATCACAATGGGATACATGTATGTTTTACAGTTTTGGTTTTCTCCAGGGTGTATGTCTAGGGAGTGGGATTGCTGGGTCATATGGTGGTTTTATTCCTATTTTCTAAGGAATCTCCATACCGTCTTTTGTAGTGGCTATATGAATTTACAATCTCAGCAGTAGTGCAAGACTGTTCCCTTTTCTCCACACCCTCTCCAGCATTTATTGTTTGTAGATTTTGATGATGGCATTCTGACCGGTGTAAGGTGATATCTCATTGTAGTTTTGATTTGCATTTCTCTAGTAATGAGTGATGTTGAGTATCTTTTTTAGTGTTTGTTAGCCATCTGTATGTCTTCTTTGGAGAAATGTCTGTTTAGGTCTTTGTCCTACTTTTTGATTGTTTTCTTTGCTTGTTTTTCTGGTATTGAGTTATATGAGCTGCTTCTGTGTTTTGGAAATTAATCCTTTGTCAGTCGTTCATTTGCTATTATTGTCTCCCATACTGAGGGTTGTCTTTTCCACTTATAGTTTCCTTTGCTGTGCCAAAGCTTTTAAGTTTAATCAGATCCCACTTGTTTACTTTTGTTTTTATTTGCATTACTCTAGGAGGTGGGTCATAGAGGATCTTGTTTTATGTTATCAAGTGTTCTGCCTATGTTTTCCTCTAAGAGTTTTATAGTTTCTAGTCTTACATTTAGGTCTTTAATCCATTTTGAGTTTATCTTTGTGTACAGTGCTGGGAAGTGTTCTAATTTCATCCTTTTAAATGTAGCTGTCCATTTTCCCCAGCACTATTTATTGAAAGACGCTATCTTTGCCCTATTGTACGTTCTTGCCTCATTTGTCAAAAATAATTTACCCACAGGTGCATGGGTTTTTTTCTGGGCTTATTATCTTATCTCATTGGTCTATATTTCTGTTTTTGTGCCAGTACCATACTGTCTTGATGACTGTAGCTTTGTAGTATATATAATCTAAAGTCATGAAGGTTGATTCCTCCAGCCCCATTCTTCTTTCTTAAGACTGCTTTTGCTATTCACGGTCTTTTGTGTTTCCATATGAATTGTGAAATTTTTTGTTCTAATTCTGTGAAAAATGCCACTGGTAATTTGATTAGGATTGCATTGAGTCTGTAGATTGCTTTTAATAGTATAGTCATTTTCACAATATTGATTCTTCCTATCCATGAATGTGCAGTATCTCTCCATCTGCTTATGTTGTCTTTGATTTCTTTCATTAGTGTCTTATAATTTTCTGTGTACAGTTCTTTTGTCTCCTTAGTAAGTTTATTCCAAGATATTTAATTCTTTTTGTTGCAGTGGTGAATGGGATTGATTCCTTATTTTCTCTTTCTGATTTTTCATTGTTAGTATATAGAAATGCAAGTAATTTCTGTGTATTGATTTTGTATCCTGCAACTTTGCTAAATTCACTGATTAGCTCTAGTAATTTTCTGATACTATCTTTAGGTTTTTCTATGTACACTATCATGTAATCTGCAAAAACTGAGAACCTTGCTTCTTCTTTTCTGATCTGGATTCCCTTTATTTTTCTTCTCTGATGTTTATAGCTAGGACTTCTGAAATTATGTTGATTAGCTGTGGTGAAAGAGGACACCTTTTTCTTGTTCCTCATCTTAGGGGAGTGCTTTCAATTTTTCACCATTAAGAATAACGTTTACTGTAAGCTTATCATATATGGCCTTTACTATGTTGAGGTAGGTTATTCTGTGCCCAGTTAAATGGGTCTTTTCTGCATCTATTATTATCATATGGTTCCTATTTTTCAATTTGTTAATATGTATCACATTGATTGATTTGCATATTTTGAAGAATCCTTGCATTCCTAGAATAAACCCAACTTGATCATGGTATGTGAGAGTTTTGATGTATTGCTGAATTCTGTTTGCTAAAATTTTATTGAGGATTTTTGCATCTATGTTCATCAGTGATAATGGCCTATAGTTTTCTTTGTGTGTTGTCTTTGTCTGGTTTTGGTATCAAGGTGATGGTGGCCTCATAGAATAAGTTTGGAAGTATTACTTCTTCTGCAGTTTTTTGAAAGAGTTTTAGGTATTAGCTCTCCTATAAATGTTTAACAGAATTCTCCTGTGAAGCCATCTGGTCCTGGCTTTTGTTTTTGGGAGATTTTTGATCACAGCTTCAATTTCAATGCTTGTAATTGGGATGTTCATAATTTCTATTTCTTCCTGGTTCAGTTTTGGAAGATTGAATTTTCTAAGACTCTGTCCATTTCTTCCAGATTACCCATTTTATTGCCATATAGTTGTTCATAGTAGTATAATTCTTATAATTCTTTGTATTTCTGTATTGTCTGTTGTAACCTGTCCTTTTTCAGTTCTAGTTTTGTTAATTTGATTCTTCTCTTTTTTTCTTGAGAAGTCTTGCAAAAGGTTTGTCAATTTCATTTATCTTTTCAAAGAAAAGATAAAATTGTTTAGTTTCACTAATCTTTACTATTGTTTCTTTCATTTCTTTTTCATTTATTTCTGCTCAGACCTTCTGGATTTCTTTCCTTCTTCTAATTTTGGGGTTTTTTTGTTCTTCTTTTTCCAGTTGTTTTAGGTGTAAAGTTAGGTAGTCTATTTGATGTTTCTCGTGCTTCTTTAGGTAGGATTGTATTTCTATAAACTTCCCTCTTACAAGTGCTTTTGCTGCATCCCATAGGTTTTGAGCTGTTGTATTTTGACATTTGTTTCTAGAAACTTTTTGATTTCCCTTTTGATTTCTTCAATAATCTGTTGGTTATTTAGAAATGTGTTGTTTAAGCTCCCATGTGTTTTTGTTTCTTACAGTTTTTCTTGCAATTGATATCTAGTCTCATACCATTGTGGTCAGAGAAGATGCTTGATACAATTTCAATTTTCTTAAATTTACTGAGGTTTTATTTGATTTGACCCAAGGTGTGGTCTGTCCTTGAGAATATTCCATGTGCACTTGAGAAGAAGGAATATTTTTCTGCATTTGGATGGAATGTCCTGAAGATATCAATGAGATCCATCTCATCTAATGTATCATTTAAGACTTGTATTTCCTTATTAATTTTCTGTGTTAATGATCTAGCCATTGGTTGAGTGGGATGTTAAAGTCTCCTACCATTATCGTGTTACTGTCAATTTCTCCTTTTATGTCTGTTAGTGTTTGTCTTATTATTGAGGTGCTCCCATGTTGGGTGCATAGATACTTACAATTTTCATTTCTTCCTCTTGGATTGATTTCTTGATCATTACATAGTGTCATTCTTTATCTCTTATAATCTTTAAGTTCTATTTTGTCTGATATGAAGATTGCTACTCCACCTTTCTTATGCTTCCCATTTGCACGGAATACATTTTTCTATCCTCTCACTTTCAGACTATATGCGTCTTGAGGTCTGAAGTGGATTTCTTATAGACAGCGAATGTATGGGTCTTATTTTTGTATCCATTCAGCCAGTCTCTGTCTTTTTTTGGTTGGAGCATTTAATCCATTAACATTTAAAGTAAGTATCAATATATATCTTCCTATTTCCATTTCCTTAATTGTTTGGGGTTGATTTTGTATATAATTTTTTTCTTCTCTTGTATTTCTTGACTATATAAGTCCCTTTAACATTTGTTGTAAAGCTGGTTTTGTGGTACTGAATCCTCTTAACTTTTGCTTATCTGAAAGTTTTTTATTTCTCCATCAATTTTGAATGAGATCCTTGCAGGGTACAGCAATCTTGGTTGTAGATTTATCTCTCTACATACTTTAAATATATCCTGCCATTCCCTTCTGGCCTGCAGAGTTTCTCGTGAAAGATCAGCTGTTAAGCATATGGGATTTCCCTTGTATATTGCTTACTTGTTGCTTCTCCCTTGCTGCTTTTCATATTCTTTCTTTTGTTTAGTTTTTGTTAGCTTGAGTAGTGTGTGTCTTGGCTTGTTTTGCCTTGAGTTTTTCTTGTATGGGACTCTTTGTGCCTCTTGGACTTGATTGACTATTTCCTTTTCCATGTTGGGGAAATTTTCAACTATAATTTCTTCAAAAATTTTCTCATACCCTTTCTTTTTCTCTTCTTCTTCTGAAAGTGAAAGTGAAGTCACTCAATCATGTCCAACTCTTTGCAACACCATGGCTCCCCCATCCATGGGATTTTCAAGGCAAGAATACTGGAGGGGCTGCCATTTCCTTCTCCAGCTGATATTCCAAACCCAGGAATTGAACCTGGGTCTCCTGCACTGCAGACAGATGCTTTACTTTCTGAGCCACCAGGGAAGTCCCAATTACTTAAATGTTGGTGCATTTGATATGGTTCCAAAGGTATCTGAGAGTATCCTCAGCTCTTTTCATTCTTTTTACTTTATTCTGCTCTTCAGAAGTTATTTCCACCATTTTGTGTTGCACTCACTGATTCGTTCTGCTTCAGATATTCTGCTATTGATTCCTTCAAGAGTATTTTTAATTTCAGTGATTGGATTGTTTTTCTCTGTATGTTTATTCTTTTATTCTTCTAGGTCTTTGTTAATTAATTCTTGCATTGTCTCCATTTTGTTTTCAAGGGTTTTGATCATCTTCCCTATCATTATTCTGAATTATTTTTCAGATAATGTGCCTCTTTCCTCTTCATTTATTTGGACTTCTGTGTTTCTATTCTTTCCTTCATTTGGGTAGTATTTCACTGCCGTTTCACTATTATTATTTTTAAACTTACTGTGTTTGAAGTCACCTTTGCCCAGGTTTCAAGGTCTAATTCTTTCTTCCTTTTGGTTTCTGCCCTCCTAAGGTCTGTCCATCCCTTTGTGTAAGCTTCATATAGGGTGATATCTGTGTGAGTTTTTGTTTGTTTGTTTTTTCCTCTAATGGGCAATGTTGAGTGAGGTGGTAATCCTGTCTGCTGATGATTTCTGTTTTGTTTGTTGTTTAGATGAGGCATCCTGCACAGGGTGCTACTGGTGGTTGGGTGATGCCAGGTCTTGTATTTAAGTGGCTTCCTTTGTGTGAGTTCTCACTGTCTGATATTCCTAGTGTTAGTTCTCTGGTAGTCTATGGTCTTGGATTCAGTGCTCACACTCCAAAGGCTCAAGGCTTGATCTCTAGTCAGGAATGAAGATTCTATAAGTGGTTTGTTATGGCAGTAATTAAAACAAATTAAAACAAATATCCAAAAACAAGAAACCAAAGATGAACACCAGACAAATGGCAGTAACAAAATCAGGCAATTAATAAGTAAAATAACAGAATATACACAATACCCATGAGCAAAGTGAAAACAGTCCAACAAAAATAAGGTACAGCAGACTGACCCAGTGAACAAAGGAAATAAAAAATTATATTTGCCAGTTAAGAACAAAACTAACTAAAGCAGAAACTGGAAAGCAAAACTAAAGCAAGTTGCCAAGTGGGAAATAAAGCACTGAAAACAAAACTAAGAAATATTTTGAGAGCAAAGGAAAGAAAGAAGAGAGAAAATAGACATGCAAAGTTAAATAGAGGTAGATGAAGAAGATTTATATACATTAAGGATTAACTGCAAGGGGAAAAAAACAGTAGGAAAGGCAAACGAAGGAATAAATGTAGATAAATAAATGTAGATAAAATATAATAAGTTTAAATAAATTAAAATTATAAAAAGAGAAAAAAAGAAGAAATGAAAGAAGAAAGAAAAGAGAGAGAGAGGGAAAAGGAAAACTCCATAGAACTGCAAAAGGCCAATGTAGGGGCAAAGGTTTATAACAACAGAAAGTGTGACAGAATATACACATATACACCCATAAGCAAAATCAAAATAGTCCAATAACAACAACAAAAGATACAATAAATTGACCCAGTGAACAAAAGAAACCAAAAATTATACCTACCAGAACAAAACTAACTAAAGCACAAACTGGAAAACAAAGGTGCCAATTGGGGAATAAAGCAATGAAAATAAAACTAACAAATATGTTGAGAGGAAAGGAAAGAAATAAAAGAAACAAATAATAGATATGCAAAGTTAAATAGAGGTAGATGAAGATTTATATACATTAAAGATTAATTGCAAGGGAAAAGACAAGTATGAAAAGCAAACAAAGGAATAAATGTAGAAAAATAATAATAGGTTTAAAAAATTTTAAAAAGAAAAAGAATAAAAGGAAAGCTCCACAAAACTGCAAAAACCAAATGTAGAAGCAGAGGTTTATAACAACAATAAAAAATGTGACGGTGGGGAAAAAAGCTCAAAAGCTTAATTAGATTTCATAGTGCCAATAAAATTGACAACTACAACAGAGGGGGAATAAAAGGAAAAAAAAATCCAGAAATATCTACAGAACAAGTCAAAACATAGTAATAATAAATGTTTTTCTTGAGTCATTGCTGTCCTTTCCTCGCTGGGAGTCACAGTCCACGTCACCTCCCTAGGATGCCCTCCAACACTTGTCTGATCTCTGGACCTGCTGTGGGGGCGCTCAGATTCTAATCTGGTCCTACTCCTGTATGTTCTTGCCTCCAATTCCACAGCTATCAGACTAGAGACTTTTCTTTTGTGGGAGCTCTCAATGACCTTTTATATATTCCATAGACACAGGGTCTACCTATTTGGTCATGTAGATTTAATTTGCAGCTTGTACAGCTGGTGGGAAGGTTTTGGTTCTTCTTCCTTAGCCACACTGCCCCTGGGTTTCAATTGTGGTTTTATTTCCACTTATGTATGTGGGTCATCCACTGGGGTTTGCTCCTGAGGCTTCCCTGGAGGACTTGGGTTTGTTCTGTAAGGGCCAGGTGTAGAGGTAGTACCGCTGATTGAGTCACAGAAGTTCTGGCAGCACCAGGTACTCAGGGGGCTGGCGGATAGGGTAGCAGGAAATACAGTGCTCTAGAAGGGTATGGCAATCAGTATTGGGCAATACACTCCAGTATTCTTGCCTGGTGAACCCCCCTCCCTGAGAGAAAAACCTGGCAGGCCACAGTCTGCAGAGTCACAAAGAGTTGGACAAGACTGAAGTGACCCTGCATGCATAGACACAAGACTTTTTTTTGCCTGTGGCAGCTCTGCCCTTTGCGAGGTTGAGCGTGAAGGTAGCACAGATGCTTGGCTTGCAGGGAAACTGGTGGCGCCAAGGGTGCAGGGACACAGACTGCCTCCACTGCAGGAGTTATGGCCCTATCAGAGTCTTTTTTTTTGAGCCTCTTGTAGCTGGAGATCAGAAGGCCTCTTTGGCCAGTCTTTCTCCATAGCTGTGCCCATTCAGGCACTTAGAGGGCTCCCTTGCCTGGGGTCCTTCTCTGTTGTTCGGGCATCAGGCACATGGAGGGGCCCCCTGGTTGGGGGTCCTATTCTGTAGATAGGTGTGTCAGGCACTTAAGGGGCAGCCTGGGTGGGGTCCTACTCTGTAGTCCAGTGCATCAGGCGTTTGATAGGCTGTATCCTCTTGCTTCCATGGCTGCCCAACTTTCCTCCACAGGCATTTCCCACCACAATCTCCTCCCTCATATTACCTCCATCCGTCTCTCCACAGTCAACAGCAGCCCTCACCCTGGGATTGCTCCACAATCCCCTAAACTCCAGCTCCCAGCCGTTATGCCTTTCAGGGGACCTGTGTCCCAGTCTGGGGTATGTATGGCTGTGGCAAGGACTGTCTAATTCTCATTCCATTTAGGCTGCCACAGATCAGCTGTTTCACTCTCAGCCTTAAATGTTTCTCCTCTGACTCAGACAAGTGCTCCACTGTAGGGATCGGACCCTTGCTTCAGTTCCCCCACGGGCTGAGGGCAGGTCCAGTCCTACTAGCGCTCCTGGTTTTCCCCTAGTTCCTTTATCCTACTGAGTTTTGCATGGTCCTATATATTCTTTCCCACTGGTCAGGTACTCCTGTCCACTCTCAGCTGGTGTTCTGCATGCCCTTCTGTGTCTGAAGGTGTATTCCTGATGTATCCATGGAGAAAGATGTTCTCCACATCTATCTACTCCTCTGCCATCTTGTTCTCTGCTGTCTCTTCTTAATCTCTTCTATTAGTTCCTTACTGATTCTATTAGATCCTTACTGATTCTGTCCCTATTATGCCCACCCTTGCATGAAATATTCCCTTTATACCTCCACTTTTCTTGATGAGACCTCTTAAGACCTCTAGTCTTAAGCTTTTGTTGTTTTCCTTTCTTTCTTTGCATTGTTTATTTAAGGAGGCCTTCTTATCTCTCCTGGCTATTCTCTGAAACTTTAATTGAGTTGGATTTATCTTTCTCTTTCCCTTTCTCCTTTGCGTTTCACTTCTTTCCTCAGCCATTTGTAAAGCCTCCTCAGACAACCACTTTCCCTTCTTGTATAGGATCTGATTAGGTCATATCTGAATGGCCTAGTGGTTTTCCCTACTGTCTTCAATTTAAGCCTAAATTTTGCAGTAAGGAGCTCATGATCTGAGCCACAGTCAGCTCCAGGTCTTATATTTACAGACCATATAGAGCTTCTCCATTTTTGGCTGCAAAGAACATAAACAATCTGAATTTTGTATTGACCATCTGGTGATGTCCATATGTAGAGTCATCTCTTGTGTTTTCAGAAAAGTGTGTTTGCTATAACCAATGTGTTCTCTTGACAAAATTCTGGTCACCTTTGCCCTGCTTCATTTTGTACTCCCTGGCCAAGCTTGCCTGTTATTCCAGATATCTCATGACTTACTACCTTTACATTCCAATCTCCTATGATGAAAAAGGCTTTTTTTTTTTGGCATTAGTTCTAAAGGTTTTATAGATCTTCATTGAACCAGTCAGCTTCAGCTTCTTTGGCATCAGTGGCTGGGGCATAGACTTGGATTACTATGATGTTGAATCATTTGCCTTAGAAACAAACTGAGATAATTCTGTCATTTTTGAGATTGCACCCAAGTACTGCATTTTTACTCTTTTGTTGACTATGAGGGCTACTCCATTTCTTCTAAGGGATTCTTGCTCACAGTAGTTGATATAATGGTCATCTGAATTAAATTTGCCCATTCCCATCCATCTTATTTCACTGATTCCTCAGATGTCAGTGTTCACTCTTACCATCTCCTGCTTGACCATGTCTAGTTTACCTTGACTCGTGGGCCTACTATTCCATATTCCTATGCAATACTGTTCTTCACAACATAAGACTTTACTTTCCCCACCAGAAACATCCACAGCTGAGCATCAGTTCTGCTTTGGTCCAACTGCTTCATTCTTTCTCAAGTTATTAGTAATTGCCCTATACTCTTCCCCCAGTAGAATATTGGACACCTTCCAACTGTAAGAGGCAGTCCTCATCTTCTGGTGTCATATCATTTTGTCTTTTCATACTTTTCATGGAATTCTTGAGGGAATAATACTGGAGTAGGTTGCCATTTCCTCCTCCAGTAGACCACATTTTGTCAGAACTCTTCACTATGACCCATCCATCTTGAGTGGCTCTGCAGAGCCTGGCTCATAGCATCATTGAGTTATGCAAGTCCCTTTCCCATGAGAAAATTGTGATCCATGAAGGGGATGTTTCAGTCTAACAACTTCCTAAACATGCAGAATGTGAGTTCTTTTTCTAGATCCGGAAGTGCATCAGCATAGGTACATGTAAATGCCACACTTCATACTTATGGTATTTGCCACACTAAAATGAGAGAAGCCATCGTTAATTTTCTTCTTTGGCACAAAACATGAGATTCCAAGGGATAGATTCCATCTTAATGTCTTCAATTGGCATAATATGAAACCCTCTTCAGCTTATCACTTCTCTTGTAGAATTCAGGAAGCTAAATGTCCTGGTCATACTTGGAAGGTTGTCTAGATGTTCTTTACTAGACTTATATTCTTTAATGGTTCTCTGTTAAGTGTTTACTATGAGAAGACCTGGTAATCTTTGTGTAAACCTATAAAACATATATTTAATAATATATCCTTCTTAGTACAGTTAACTGACATGTTGTAACTGCTAAATTAATCTTTGTGAATGAATTGATAAATAGATTAAATAAAATAACTTAATCATGTAAACTTAATGAGTACTGTTAAGTATATTGAATTTTATTATGTAAAATTGTTTCATATCTATTCTGTGGTTAAAAATAGGACCTCAAAGAAAATGATTTCTGAAATATATTTGTTCTGAGATATCCTCTTATATGATATTAGCTAAATCATGTGACCAAAACATTAATTTTCTCAAGGTAGAGAAACATACATCACGTATGTATGACGATAACATACATCAATTCAACATTGTGCCGTAAGCACTTTACTTAAAAGCATTTGTGTTTTTATTTATTTATTTTATAAGAACTTCTTAGCACTACTGAGCAATATTCTTGAGGGTTTCATAGGTTTTTTTTCTAAATGCAAATAATAATTATAATTATATTCTAATTAAATTCAAAGCTTGCATTTAAAATCAAAAGCAAAGGTAGTTTTCATATGAACACCCTTTCACTGAAGTTGTGATGAAAGATGCATGGACAAGTAATACAAAAATACTGTTCATGCTTTAGTTTATAGAAGACATTCAGTGCCTCCTACCTTCTCTTGAGGATGTTATTACAGAATTTAAATGATTTCTGGAATTTTAAAAAAAGAAAGAAAAAGAAGTAAACTCTTATTGGTGAGTGTGGTGTTTAATGAGGAAAATAGAAGTTTTTAGTATGTTATTATCAAGCCAAAGTTAATGAATGTTATCACTGTATATTCTCCATATTGAGGCAGAGCGCCATAAGTTGTGTTTTGTGGTCATATGTTTATCCAGTATATTTTTAAGTGTCCTAGCAGTGCTTTTACCTGTTTACTATTCTATTGCAGATAAAATAGTATATTTTTCCTCAAAATTTTTGCAAATTTTCAAACACACAACTAAGCTGATAGAACTTTGCAGAGATCAATGGTATATTCAACCAGCAATAATCTGCTATTAACATTTTACTGATTACTTCCTTTATCACATAGCCATCTACCTAGGTTTCTTTAATAATCCCTCCTGTTTTTAATCAACTTTAAAGTGAACTGAAGACATCAATACACTGCCCATAAATACTTAAATTAAATTTAATACTTTATATAGATACTAAATATTTAATATTAAACACTTCAATACTTGAAAATTACTAAATACTTAAATATCATCAACTAAAGTCAATATTTGTCTAGAGGTTTTCTTGAGGTGAAATTTACATACAGTAGAATATAAATATTTTAAGTGCATATATCTGAGTCTTGAACATATACAACTGTATAAACCAAAACTCTATTCATATTATAGTACATTAACATCACGCAGAAAATTCTCCTGGGCCCTTTACTTGTCAGTCAATCTTCCCAGTCAGCCACGACTCTGATGTTTTTGAGCCATGGATTAGTTTTACCTGGTCTAGAATGTCGTATAAATTGTCATATAGTAAAGCCTCCTTTTTTAAGAAAAATTTTGGCCATGCCATAAGGCATGTGGGATCTTAGGTCCCCAACCAGAAACTGAACTCATAACCCCTGCATTGCAAGCACAGAGTCTTAATCACTGGACAGCCAGGGAAGTCCCTGAAAGCCTCTTTTATTGTGCATTTTTTAGACATATCTATGATACTGCATGTCTCAGTGGTCTCTTTCTATTGCTGAGTCAAATGCCATTACTAGAGTTTGCTTATCCATTCTCTTTTTAATGAATGTCTGGGTAGTTTCCCATTCTGTTTTGTTTTGTTTTTGCCATTATGAATCAAATGCTATGAATATTTATGAGCAAGCAGTGCCAAGGCAGCAATCAGGTAGCTGATGACACTTAAGTTATTTCTGTTTCACCATTCTGGGGTATGTATGGTGGTATCTCTTTGTGATTTTAATTTTAATTGCCTGGTACCTAATGATGTTGAGTACTTGTATATTCATTGGTCATTGGAGTGCCTTTATTTGAAATATCTCTGTTTAGATATTTTCTAGCTTTAACAGAGCTGTCTTTTTATATTATTGATTTATAGGAGGGCCTTATGTACCTTGATATCAATCCTTTATCAGATATGTTTCAGAAATATTTTCTATTGGGGATTTTAAATCTATTTTTAAAATGTCTTTTGATGAGCAGAATTTTTAAAATGCTGCCAAAACCTAATTTATCAAAGTTATCTGGTGATATGTAAGAATTTTTTTCCCTATAACCATGTCACAAAGTTATTTACCCATGCTTACTTCTAGAAACTGTATGGGCTTAGCTTTTATATTTAAATCTGTGACCAATCTTATTTTTTTTTAACTGTAGTATAGGTAAGATTTTAGTATTTTGCTTCATTTTGTCTGTACAGTTAGTTATTTAAGCACCATTTTTGAAAATTTATTTTTTCATCTTGTTGGTTTGGCACTTTTGTTGAAAATTTAACAGCTGTTTAAATATATGACTATTTCTAGACTCCTCAGTGTTTCACACACCTGTGTGTCTTTGATTTTGCTTATACCACACTACTTTGATTACTATAGCTTTACGAGTCTTGAAATCAGGTAGTTAAAATCCTCAAAACTGCTGCTTTTTTTAAGATTATGTTGGGTAGAGTATGTCCTGTCATTTTAATAGTCCATTTAAAAATAATAATTTGGAGAAGGAAATAGCAACCCACTCCAATATTCTTGCCTGGAGAATCCCATGGACACAAGTGCCTGAGAGGCTACATACAGTCCATAGGGTCGCAGAGTCGGACATGGCTGAAGCGACTTAGCATGCACAAAAATAATAATTGGCCTTTTACACTGTTTGGAGGTCTAGCAGGTACTGACAAAGAATATTCACTTTATACGAATACCTTTTGTTTTTGTTTCTAAGTGTCTGTATATCTAAAGGACTTCCCGGGTGGTGCTAATGGTAAAGAACCTTCCTGCCAATGCAGGAGACAATCCCTGTGTTGTGAAGATTCCCCTGGAGGAGGGCAATGGCAACCCATTCCAGTATTCTTGCCTGGAGAATCTTATGGACTGAGGAGCCTGGCGGGCTACAGTCCATGGGGTCTAATAAGTTGGACACTACTGAAGCAACTTAGCACCCATGCACATATATCTAAAAATTTAGAGTTTTCTCATTAATGGATTGGTCATCTTAGAAAAATGTAATGTTTCAAATATTTCCCTAGAAAGTAGAGATTTATTTGAAGTTTCTAATAAGATACCGTTCAATTATTTAAACACAATTTAAAGTAATAAAACATGAAAAGCTTCTCAAAGTTTGAAAAGTAACATGATTTTGGTATAGGAATGAATACAAGAGACTTCTGATTATGTAAATGTAATGTCAGTTCTTGAAATGTTCATGTATCTCATCTATTTCTCATTCATCTCTGTACTATCGCAACTCCTAAGATAACTAGCAGTTGTTCACGGACCTAATTTATTGGCCTTATAGATTATTTTCACTATTGAGTCTAAAAGAAGATGCCATGTATTCTTAATGAAATTGACTGGAAAACCCAAAGTTTTGAATGAGACATATTCTTTCTAGGAACCTAACAGGTATTTGAGATGTGTTCAAGGTACTACTGATGAAAAGCGTCAAATTCCTTGAAACTTCATCACTACTGCAGATATTTACAGATTGATGTCTCACTATTTTAGATAATGTGGTTATTGTTTCTTTAGGCAAGTGTAGTTTTCCTTAAGCCATGTGAGATAAATTGCAACTCTGGTTGCCACTGTTTTAAATTTGTCTTTAGAAAATATATTTCAGATTTTGATGGATGAAAGCTCAGAATATATGTTACATATTATAGTGCACTCTGCCTTTTAAAATCATCTCTGAAATCATGTATATGAAACATAAAACATATGTACAATAACATAAAAGTTTATTATAGAACAGTGAAACATAAGTTGTTCATTTTCATATTGCTGATATGCTTCATGATAAATAAACTCTGATAATCCCAGAGTTTATTTATAAATGTAATGATAAAATCTCACAGCATCCACCGGAAGGACAGCTTTATTTTGAGAGACTGCATAAAAGAGTACTTTCCTCAAGCAATATTAGCTATTTCAAAATGTTCTAGTATGTTAGACACTTTGTTCTGAGGTTAAATTGTTTTTGATAATGGGCTGTGAGGTCACATTTTCTTTTTGCTACCAGCAGATCAAGGAGAGGATTTAAAATTTTGCTGATTAGAGTCTCAGCATTCTGCCTTTCTGTTGGCCGGTTTGTTTAGTCTCCAGTTGAACAGAATTTCTTGTTTGTTCACCACATTCCCCTTGAAATTAAAATGATTCCAAACCTCTATTGGACTTCAGTTAGGCCTGATATTGTTCACTAAATCTCTACTAAACACAGTTTCTAATGATTTCTCTTTGATCACCACTCTATTATTATTTGTGAGCGAAGTCTCTCAGTGTTGGTTTAAACCAGTTTACTTTATTTTTGACAAAGTTATATACAGATTTTCCTATTAGCTTTCTGTCAAGAAAATAAAATCTGTCACTGTTTCTACTTTCTCCCCTTCTATTTGCCTTGAAGTGTTGGGACTTCAAGGATGACATTATCTTAGTTTTTTGAATGTTAAGTTTTAAGCCAGCTTTTCCATTCTCCTCTTTCACCCTTATCAAGATGCTCTTTAGTTCCCCTTCACTTTCTGCCATTAGAGTGGTATCATCTGCATAGCTGAGATCGTTGCTATTTCTCCTGGGAGTCTTGAGTCCATCTTGTGATTCATCCAGCCTGGTATTTCGCATGATATACCCTGCATATCAGTTAAAGAAGCAGGCTGACAATATATAGCCTCATTGTACTCCTTTCCCAATTTTGAACCAGTCAGCTGTTCCATGTAATGGTCTGTTACTTCCTGACACATATACAGTTTTCTCAAGAGACAGGTAAGGTGGTGTGATATTCCCATTTCTAAGAATTTTCCACATACCTTAGTATATATTTGCTTTTAACAGAAACTGATTTTAAATATCCTCACCATTTAACTGAGCCTCACCATTTAACTCGCCAATTAAACTATGAAAATATAGGTTGATACATATTAAGTAAATACTTAACTATCAGAATATAAAATGATATCCATATACTACCTAAAAGTCATCCTTTTTTCCACTAGTGCTGCAGGTATCTCTGTTTAAGAAGAGCTTATAGTTGTCTTATGTGCTCTGTATAAATTCATATATTTGACAGTACCTGGTTATATTAACCTGATGATTGATCGAAAGTAAAGATGTGGATACTCAGGCAGTATGTTGAAAATAATATTATATTGGAAATTAGATGAATTAGATCTACCTTCTAATTGCCTCTGTATCTCTTTTTGCAATATGATTTTGAGTACATATTTTTTCTGAGGCCAAATCAGTTGTTGCACCTCTACATTAAAAGTAGAGATTAACTAAGATAATCTTTAATAAGATCCTTTCTAGCTTTTAACTTTCTAGGAGAGTCAAAAATGCTTTATGGCACTCTTGAAAAATAAGGGCTGTATTTTTCGCAATGCATTTTTAAAGTTGCATTACTATTTTTTGTAGTACTGATAAGAGTACTACAAAAAGTAGTACTCTAGTACTCTTTAATAATCCATCTGAGTTCTTATAACCTCATTAGAGTTCACTTGGGATCACAAGTCTATTCTTGGTTTCTCATTTGGCTACATGTTTGGTATAGATATAGGGTGCTTCTGATATTTAAGGAATGCAAATTGTTTAGTTAGCTGATTTGAGTCACTCCCAGGAGGCATTGATGAGGCACTGTGCTTTGGCAGAAAGCAGCTGGAGAAAGACTTGACTTAGATATTCTTTGTAACATTGGGTAAGCTACTCAAGTACTCCAGTCTTGCATAATCTCACATGTAACAAAGCTACATTTATTAAAACTGCCATGAGAGTGTCAGTCAAGGAAGAGTGGATCATTCAGGGGGATGATCTGGACAGTCTCTTAACACCACAATGTCACTTATGTTTGACGTTCACATGGAGTGATGGCTGTGGTAGGTAGACATCTTTGGTCTTTAGGTATGTGCCATATAAATGACAAAGAATGACAATGTGCACCTCTGTTGTGTTCAAACGGGCCTTATAAAAGAGACTGCTAATTATATGACTAAGATAAGTTTAAAATATTTTATATTTTAACGTCTCTTTTATTTAAATTTACTCATTTTCTTTGGTCCTCTGTAGTGAGGTTCCAGCTTATTCACATCAGTAAATTTTGAGTATATCTGAGTTTTAAGTAGACTATGCCCTTGCAAACTGTAAACATTTCTGTAGAGTGTGAATATTTTTACCTATTGCTTAAGGAATACCTGACTTTTGAAAACCATCCTCTGATTTGCTTTGCCCTGACACAAGTTACATGGTGTTCTAAATATACATATTAAAAGCAAGAATGCTGCTTTTCCAAAAGCAAGTTTTGTTACCATAGAAGAGTGATCCAGTTATCTTTGATATTATTTTTCCTCCCTCTTATTTATTTAAAAAAATTATTTAGAAAAATCTGTCATTGTTTTCATAAGGTGATTTATTTCAGGTGAATTGCAGTATTTCAAAGAAGTTGTTTTTTCTACTTTTCATTAAATGAACTCAGAGCTGTTTCTTTTTAAATTAAATTAATATTAAATTTATTTTTAATTGAAAGATAATTGCTTTACAGAATTCTGTTGATTTCTGTCAAACACCAACATCAATCAGCCATAGGTATACATATGTCCCCTGCCTCTTGACCCTCCCTCCCACCTTCTTCCCCATCCTCACTCCAGGTTGTTATAGATCCCTGGTTTGAGTTCCCTGAGGCATACAGCAAATTCCCATTGGCTGTCTACTTTACATATGGTAATATAAGTTTTCATGTTTCTCTCCGTACATCCCACCCTCTCCTTAATTAATCAATTTTAATTGGAGGATATTTACTTTACAATAATGATGGTTTTTGCCATACATCACCATGAATCAGCCATATGCAAACAGGTGCCCCCTCACTCCCAAACCCCCCTCCACTTCCCTCCCCACTCCATCCCTCCCTCCAGGTTGTTACAGAGCACTGGCCTTGGGTTCTCTGTGTCACACAGCAAATTCTCACTGGCTTCATTTTTACATATGGTAATATATGTTTCAATGCTATCTTCTCAAATCATCCCTCCCTCTCCTCCCACTGAGAATTGTTTCTTTTACAAAATGCCTCAGTTACAGATCAGCAAATTGAGAGATCACTTATAATACTAAGATGTTTCTGTAAGCATCCATAGGACTATCTTCATTATTATGTAAACTTATACATTAAAAATGTCTAGGTTCAAAATCACTTAATTTGATATTTCCATACAATATAAGAACTTACTGTAAAAATTGGGAAAATGTTACACAAGACTAAAGAGTAAGAACCTTAATTGGTGCTGTTTTGATTTTATTTGTTACTTATTTTCTTCTTATTTCTTTTTAGAATTTAAAAAAAAAATGAATCTTACCATTTTTCAAAATAGTTCCTCATTTGCTGATTTGATTCACAAATGTGTATGATCTTTTCACAAAGGACCTGCTCATTTTCTTTACATTGTTCCAATTTTTTTTTACATCTAAGTATAGTACTTAGATACTTGCCAAGTGCAGTCTTCAGCATTTTTAAGTTTATGAGAAGCTACAATGAAAGAAATTCATGGGCTGCATTCATGGTACTATGAAATTTTTTTTTTTTTAGCTCAATGAAATTCACTAAAAACAGAACCTATTTTTAGCCATTCCTTACTTGAATCTGCATTCCTTGCCTGAATAACTGTAATAAAATAGGACAAAACAAATTTTGATGGGCAATTTCATCTCAGCCCATCTGTTTGGTTATGCTGTGAGGCAGAAACCTCGGCTTATCTGTCCTGCTGCTTATAGGGCTGCCTTACTAAAGTATAGAGAATCAGGACAACATAGTTCATTTATTTCCACTCCTATCACTGTTGGTTGACTCCCCTTCTCCTCCCTTCACAGCAGCGCTAAGGCAGGTAGCTGGTGATACTGGAGATGAGAGTTCAAATGGAGTGGAACTAGACCAGGTATCCTGTTCAAGATGTCCCTGACCACAGATCATTAGTGGGATGGATCCAGCTCTAATCCACTAGGGACAATTGTGATTCAAACACTAGAGAGACCAACTATATACTCCAAATGACAAGAAGGATAATGAAAGCAAGGGTTGAGAGCCAAGAGTGAGCAGGTGGGCAGAGACCAGATCAGCCCTGAAGCTGGTCATAATGCAGCAAAGAGGATTGCTGCCTGGATCCATGGTAACTAGAACTACTATTTTCAAAGTGGAGGGTTCCTAGGATTAAAAGATCATGAAACTGTTGACAACTGCCTCAGTACTTGAGGATTAAAACTAGGCAAAAGTGAGACAGGACTTTCCCCTGACTTTTCTGATAAAATTGTTCAGCTATTCAGCTTCATTTGACAGACTAAAGGAAGACAATCTGCTTGTGATTCATGGGTCACTTGTTCTTTCTCCAAATTGGCCTTGCACATTTTATTATATTTTATTTGAATGTAAACACAATTACTGAGCAGTGAATAATGATTTTCCCTACCCATTGATTACTGAGTGCATGTTGATGGCACGGATGCATTGATTTGTACAAGCCCAACTTAAAATGGAGCAGGTGGGTATGTAAAGGTTTACTCAAAATCAATGTGAATTAGATTGCTGCTCCCCAGTAAAATAGATTATAAGTTAGAATGGCTATTTTCTTAAACATAATGTGATAGAATGCTGTCTAAGGCAATCTGTTAAGGTGGACTGACTCAAAATGTAGCCCTTGATCTTAAGAGTCAGCACTGCAGAAGAAACGTGTGATTTAATGAGCAGAGATATACATATCTGATGAAAGGACCATATTGTGTCTCTGAAAGTGCAGTTAATGAATTTCAGTAGATCTCAGGAAAAAAAATGCTTGGCAATAAATCTTATACAAAACAAAGATGATCATGTTCTATTACATTATATGGTATTACATCAACTGTTTTTCTTCCTAGATTGGGTATTTGCAAATATTTACATATACATATGTTACAGTAGTTTAATCATTGTACTGTACTGAATGCAGAAGTGCTGACTGGATGGCTTTGGTTAAAGGAAAACCATTAACGTTTATGTCCTTGTTTACTGCTATTGCTTACAATGTAAAGAAAATGATAATCTGTGTACAGTCCATTGGCTCCCTATTCAGGTGACTTCTTTCCTTTCACATGAAAAAGGTCTAACTATTGTTATTATGGGAATAAACTATTCTTTGTCCAAGTCTTTTTCTAAATAAATCTTGGAGGTTTGGAAAGAATATGCAGGGGAGGAAGGTGTTAGAAGGTGTGCAGTAGACAGGGTTTATAGCCCAGTATAGTGGACTGCTTTGACACAGAAGCGAAATACATTCTAAAATGATTGTGAGCTTTTGGTTTTCTACCTGATGTGCTCACCAGATGAGCTGTGCTTATGAGCCCATGTTCATTTGAGAATGATTTGCAATAGTGTGCCTATGTGTGGAAAGATGTCCCCTGCCAAAGTCCATTTTCATAAATGAGACTTAATAAGTCTTTATTGAGTATATATTTTGTAAGCTCAATAAAACACACTACTTGGTACAAAATATATACTTTGAAAAGTAGTAGTGTAGTATGCTGCATATCCAGGATTTAAAGAAACAATAAGCAGAGCTCCTGCTTTCAAGGAACCCACACTTTAGTGTGGGGTCATAACGATTAAGCCATATAAACTCTTTGCAAGATGTGTGAATACAATTTCCAAAGAACTCAGAGAAGGTGTGATATTAATCCAGCCAAGGAGGATCATAGCATTTAAGTTGGGTCATAAAGATGAATCATACTTTGGAGGACTGGTATAGCAGGGTGAAGATGAGATTGGTGAAAAGCTAGGGAATTCAAAAAGTATATAATGCAAAATTTGGACGGGTGGGTTATATAAGTAACTAGAATGTGGAATGATTCATGGGAAAAGAAGGCTAGAGGATTCTTGAATAGATAACCTGTTTCCCTGTATATTTTTCAGACTAAAACCTGAAAGTTATTTATATATCTCTGATTAGTTAATTTTGAGAAATATTTTATTGAGCAGAATATGATTGACACTGCCAAGTATAACAAAGAGTAAGCATATTTGTAGATCCATAGATGTAACAATATATTTATATATAGTTTACATATATTTATAGATAGCATATTGAAAAGCAGAGACATTACTTTGCCAACAAAGGTCCGTCTAGTTAAGGCTATGCTTTTACCAGTGGTGATCTATGGATGTGAGAGTTGGACTGTGAAGAAAGCTGAGCGCTGTAGAATTGATGCTTTTGAACTGTGGTGTTGGAGAAGACTCTTGAGAGTCCCTTGGACTGCAAGGAGATCAGCCTTGGGTATTCTTTGGAAGGAATGATGCTGAAGCTGAAACTCCAGTACTTTGGCCACTTCATGCGAAGAGTTGACTCATTGGAAAAGACTCTGATGCTGGGAGGGATTGGGGGCAGGAGGAGAAGGGGATGACAGAGGATGAGATGGCTGGATGGCATCACTGATTCGATAGACGTGAGTCTGAGTGAACTCCGGGCGTTGGTGATGGACAGGGAGGCCTGACGTGCTGCAATTCATGGGGTTGCAAAGACTCGGACATGACTGAGCAACTGAACTGAACTGACTGATGGTATAAACATTCCTTTCCAGGTTGATGTGTGTGTAAGCTTAATTAGATTATACTTCCATATCTGACACTGGTCAAGTAAGTAATTTTTGCTTAAGTTGTTTACCCCTTTGGAATGTAACTGTTGTTGTTCAGTTGTTCAGTTACGTTCGACTCTTTGCAACCCCATGGACTGCAGCTTGCCAGGCTTCCCTGTCTTTTCCTATCTCCTGGCGTTTGCTCAAACTCATGTCCATTGAGGCGATGATGCTGTCCAACCATCTCATCCTCTGTTGCCCTCTTCTCTTCCTGCCTTCAATCTTTCCCAGCATCAGGGTCTTTTCCAGTGATCAGGTCTTCACATCAGGTGGCCAGAGTATCGGAGCTTCAGCTTCAGTACCAGTCCTTCCAATGAATATTCAGGGTTGATTTCCTTTAGGATTGACTGCCTTGATCTCCTTGTTGTCCAGGGTACTCTCAGGAGTCTTCTCTAGCACCACAGTTTGAAAGCATAAATTCTTCAGTGCTCAGCTTTCTTTATGGTCCAATTCTCACATCTGTACATGACTACTGGAAAAACCATAGCTTTGACTATACGGACCTTTGTTGACATATAATGTCTCTGCTTTTTAATTCACTGTCTAGGTTTGTCATAGCCTTTCTTTCAAGGAGCATGGTGCTGCATACTGCACTCAGTTGAGTCCGACTCTCCTATGACCCCATGGACTACAGCCCTCCAGACTCCTCTGTCCATGGGATTTCCCAGGCAAGAATACTGAAGTAGGTACCCATTTCTTTCTCCTTGGGATCTTCCTGACCCAGGGATCAAACCATTATCTCCTGCATTACAAGTAGATTCTTTACCACTAAGCCATTAGACTTACTTGGCAAGATTCATAATAGCTTTTCTTCCAAGGAGCAAGCGTCTTTTAATTTCATGGCTGCAATCACCATCTGCAGTGATTTTGGAGCCCAAGAAAATAAAGTCTGTCACTATTTCCATTGTTTCCCCATCTATTTGCCATGAAGTGATGGGTCCAGATATCATGCTCTTCATTTCTGAATGCTGTCTTTTAAGTCAGCTTTTTCACTCTCTTATTTCACCTTCATCAAGAGGCTCTTTAGTTCCTCTTTGCTCTGTCATTAAGGTGGTGTCATCTGTATATCTGAGGTTATTGCAATCTTGATTCCAGCTTGTGAGTTGTCCAGTTGCAATGTAATTAGATGGTCTCTAATATTTATTTCAAAAATTTGGCTCAGAATGGAATACTTGAAGTCAGACTCTCTTGGGTTCAAATCCTAGCTCTGATGCTTAGCAGCTATGTTAATGTTTTTATTTTGCTATAGTATCAGGCACTCTCTAATTCTCAAATTTCTCTTGTATAAAATAGGATTTTAAAAGTGCCTACATATGGAATTTAGAAAAATGGTAACGATGATCCTAAATGCAAGGCAGCAAGAGACACAGATGTAAAGAGAAGCCTTTGGACTATGTGGGAGAAGGGGAAGGTGGGATGATTTGAGAGAATAACATTGAAACATGTATATTACTATATGTAAAATAGATCACCCAGTGCAAGTTTGAAGCAGGGCACTCAAAGCTGGTCCTCTGGGACAACTAGAGGGAGGGAATGGGAAGGGAGGTGGGAGGGGACCACATATGTCTCAGTATGGGGAGACATATGTGCACCCGACGATGATTCATGTAGATGAAACCACCACAATATTGTAAAGAAATTATCCTCCAATTAAAATAAATTGACTAATTTAAAAAAATTTTTTTTTAATGCCTCCTTACAAGATTGCCTTCAGAATGAATACGAAGTGTTTGGATTACTTTCTGCCACAGAGTGACTGCTTAACAGATGTACTTTATTATTATTATAATACTGTATTGATTAGTAAAATAACAACATCCACTTAATTTCTTAGCCTGAAACCTCTTTATCAACATTACTCACCTCAGCCTTGGGTAGTGACACCTCAGGCCTGAGTTTAGTTCTCACTTTCATAGGACTTCACAGTGTAGCTTTTGGCACTCCCCTAAGGCTCCATTTATTTTGGGGAAACTAATTAGATCCGTTTCTTATGGTTACTTTTCCTTAACTGCCAAATTCCATGTAGTTGTTTGCGTTCAAGGTAAAAGGTGCCACCAGTATTATTGGAATTGACACGTGGAATTGACACTGACTAGGCTATCACTTCAGAAACAGGAAAGAAGCAGTACAGTAGGCAGTGAGGATGCGTAAACAATTGGGTGACCACAGAGAAACCTGGCACATTATTTTCCCAGAAACAAAAGACCGGCGTGGTCCTTAGAAGTTTCTACTCTGACATACATTGTGAGAGATGGAAAAAAAATGACCATAAATTTTTCCCTTCCCATCAAAAGTGAATCTAATTTTCCACCTCTTGAATCTAGACTGGTCTTATAACTTTGCCTTTGTATCGTAAGTGACATAGAGTAAGTTGTGAGCCTAGAATTAAGGAGAACTGGATACTTCATCTCTCTCTCAGAAAGAGAAGGCTTGCCGTATGAGGAGGAACCAGTTCTAGCCCATCGGATTCTCTGAAAGACACATGGAGAGATGCCTTATTATCCCCCTGCCCCCACAGTCAAAATCATCATAAGCCAGTAGCCCCCACCAACCTAGCTGCTGCTGCTGCTGCCAAGTCACTTCAGTCATGTCCAACTCTGTGCGACCCCATTGACGGCAGCCCACTAGGCTCCTCTGTCCCTAGGATTCTCCAGGCAAGAATACTGGAGTGGGTTGCCATGTCCTTCTCCAATGCATGCAAGTGAAAAGTGAAAGTGAAGTCGCTCAGTCATGCCTGACATGCAAGAGGGAACTTGAACCTGAAAAGAAAGGAAGGGGAAAAGCCCAGCTAAACCCAGTGAGATTACTTGCTGACTCACAGTTGTGAGCCAAGCAATTGCTTACTGGTTTAGGCACTAATTTCAGGATGATTTGTGCTGGAGCGAAAACTAACCACTACACTTAGCAATGCATGAATCACCTCTCAGACATCCTCCACCAGCAGCCAACTAGCTTTTGTATTCAAGAAGAGATTCCATTCCTTGTCCCCATATTCATTTTTATGACTGAGGAGACTTTATTGGCTCAGTAATTAGCTTTGGTCAACCTTTAAAGTCCTTAAAAATGTTAAATGCATTAATTGAGGTTTCCCTATAACAGATTTTTCCCCATAGGAGATTGCTGGCTAGATGGCAACAGTTGTGTATTGGCCCAGTTTGGGAATATCGAGCTGGGAGATCACTGAGCTAGCAGGATTTAAACTCCACTTCCAGCTCTGGGTTTTGTGCTATTTTTCCTGACAGTCTCTTCCCTCCACCCCTGTTGTATTCCATCTCCAACCTCTAAATAAGAACTCTATCGTCCTTCCTTGTACCACCTGTGGGATTGGGTGCTAGGAGCACAGTAAGATATATAAATCACAAAATTTGGGTGTGTTTTTATGGGGTACCAAATTCCATTATGCAGTTTTTAAAGTGTCATTGTCCAGTATTCATTTTCATGTCTGACTTCCTTTAACCCTATTTTCTAGGCTTAACTGAATTCAAAGCTTGTTTCTCTGTTGTATTTGTTTGCTTTCTCGCCAAGTATTATGGATCTGTTTTCTAAATCCAGTTTTTCTTTTTCTGACACTCTCTAGCTTGTCATACTTTTGTGTCAAAAACCCAGTAGTCTTACTAAGCCAGATGTGTGCTTGTCCAACCTGTTCAGCCCATATTTGAATCACTACTATTTCCTCATCCCTGTCTTCCCGTTATGCTTTAGATGTTCTCAAACTTTGCCTTGCCTCCAGCTTTTAGGAGTGGCACTCTGAATTATGTCTATGGCATTTGTTTTATCTTTTGTGGGGGTAAATGATCATTTGTTCTATGGATTTCTGTAATGGACCTAGTGAGGATTCTGCCAGCCATAGTTATCTCTACTCATCCATCAGCTAATTGTACGACCTTTTCTTAAAAATGCAATTTCACTGCCATCACTGTTCTGCACACTTTGACCCATTATAATAATGAAAGAAAATTAAACTGCACTCTGAAATATGAAAAAAACACTAACAGCAGCATGATGAAATGAAATGGTTATGTCTATAGCCTGAAATTTAAATGTTGGGCAAATTCTTTGTCTATAGGGAGTTTTTAATGTGAAACTCTTTTAGAATAAATATAAAAGATAAAGACTACAGTTAAATAGAAGTGTTGAATTGACTCTGCAGACCTGTGCCTTCCACATCATGTTTATGCAATTGTGTTTTTAAGTCAATGTCTTTATTCATCTGAAAATATCACCTGGATGCTTTATCCCATCGACAAAGGAATCACATTTGAGCACTGCTCAGTGGGTTGCTATAAAAGTTTCAATCCCTTTATAACCATCAGAGAAAACTAACTGGGGGTCTAAAAAGTAAAATAGTCTCAGTCATTTACCTTTCAATAATTATTTTTGATGTGAAAAGCATTTAAAATTCACTATCCTTGAGCTGCAAATAGCATAAGCTAAAAATCACATAGGTTAAGTATTGAATGGAGTACAATGAAAAGTACTCTATTGAGCAAATAGAGGTGTGAAACTGTTTCCTGTCTTTACAGAATTCAAATGGTAACAGAATCCCTATTTGTAAGCAAGCAATATTCCATTGAGAGACAAAGAAATAATTTGTAACTCATAATTATAGAAAGGTAATTTAAAATTTTTATCTCATGGATTAAACTATAAATTTTCAATTAACCTCAGTTCTGAGAGCATTAATAATACAATCTCTTTGTTAGCAAGAAGACATTTAACCTGACTGTATAATTCATTAACATATTGTTCAATATCACTTCTCCTGTGGGAAATCAGCAAAATGTGATGATTAAGGAGGAGTGGCCTTAAAGGTTCAAGGGATAACATAACATTTCCAGTAATTCCACCAAGGCTATGTGAATAGTGTGATAGCAATTAGAAAGTACAGCAAAGTAATATCCTAGAAAGACTACCTTGGGCCCAATGAAATCAGATCTCACCTAAAATGTTTTCTCATGATGTGTTTTAGAAATTAACTTTTAATCCATTTTCCTCTGACTATAAGGATTGTTATCTTACCTTTTATGTACATTTGCATTTTTATATTTTCTGCAAAAATATAAGTGGCAATTTTGTAGCTCCTAGATTATTTGATTCAATGCCCCTTACTTTACATACAAGAAATAGAATCCCATTCAGCTGGGGTGATTGTCCAAGTTTATTGCTTTCTTCTTCTTGAGTGGGTAAAATCAGTATATTCATCGAAGCTCTATTTATCCATTTACTCCATTCACTAAATGCCTTTGTCAAGTTTGTTATTATATTAGGTTCTGGAAATACAAGAATGGACATGTTCTTTACATAATCTGATCAGTTGTTGGATATAAACAAATAGTTTTCAAATAATCATTTCTCCTATAACCTTCAATTTAAACAAACCGAAAAACACAACTATACATTATTAGAAAATAGAAAAAAAAAAGTGTTCTGTGTATAAGTTTAGAAAAGAGAACAAAAAATGTTAAACTTGTGTTGGAAAGTGCTATGTGTATCATACCAAGTCCCTTCAGGCTCATTTGTGCACTATAAAGACTCTCATGCCAAATAACTTGAAAGGATAAGTTTTCCTAATAAAGTTAAGGTTGAGATTACAAAAATCAGTTTCATAAAGTGATGTGGACTACTATGACAAGATCATCCTGTAAATGGACCAAGACTTGATATCTCATTGGTTTTACTCCGAACAGGTAGGAATAACCACAGACCTAGGATTCCATCACCTATGTTCTTTCCTGTTAGATAGTCAATATGTGTAATCAGATTGATTGGCTGACAAAACAGTCTTATTTACTGCACTGAGGGAACTATCTCTATAAAAGGAACCCCTTTTGTACCCAAATCTTCTGGAAGGAACTCTTCAGTGAAAAGAATGAGTATTTTTTTCTAGAGAAAACTGATCTAGTATTGTCTTGGTGAAGAGATCTAGACCCCTGTCCATTATTGTAAAGTCAGTGCTACAGGCAGCCATTAAATGCTTTTATCCTTTCTACTAGAGTACTTAAGAAATAAATATCATCAATAAGAACTAAAGTCTATTGCTGTGTTCCTGTGATTAATCTTAATTAATAATACATGAAATATTTCCTGATTGTGTGCACATACATCATTTAACATTAATTCATGCCAAAGCCATTAGGAAGAGTTTTGCAGCATATCACAGCCAAGGTTAGTCCTTTATTTTTTTCTTCCCTACCCATCAAAAAGTGTCCCAGTTATCAAGAATGAAAGCTAATCTGATTTTTTTTTTGAAAGTATGGCTCCTGCCTTCTTCAAAAAAACAAAGATTTCAAAAATTGTCTCTTTGTCTAAAATACATAGTTTAGAAAGTACTCCATAATTTGTATATATGTGTGTGTGCCTGTCTCTATCCATATAAATATATAAAAACAAATTATATATATATAACAGAATTTAATCATGAATCCATTGCCTGTCATACACGTAGCTTCAGACAAAAGTCATACTAGGTTAATATACTAAAAACAGTTATGTGATTCTGACTACCAGAACCTTGTAGGAAGACTGGGTAAACCAACTGACATCTCTTCCTTTTGGCTAATAGGATGACAAGTACAGTGAATTAAGCTGTTAAAGCAAATTCAAATCTGCTCCAAATCAATACTAATTTTCAAAATTTGTTATATAATATCAGACTTCTGAGCAGGGTTAATCAAGTGAAAATTATCAGGGGCAAATTACGGTGATCTGTAAGGGACATAGGGAGATGGAAACATAGGACATAGCAAACAATGGGAGATGGAAAGACTGGGGTGAACAATGACCAGTGTGTGAAAGGAAGTTACCAGGAAGGAAAGAAGGAGAGAATAGTTGCACAAGAAAAGGAAGGCCAAATTGAGGTCATACAGTCATGTATGAGTCACTTCCTAGATGTCACTAAAGGTGCAGGAACCCTAAACTGGGTCAAATACTGAAAGTAAGCATGTGGGGACTGATTAGTTTGGATTATGGGTGATGTAAATAAAGATATTGTGTGGAGTCCTTTTTCCCTGATGTCTTGTTGGAAACAGAAGAATGAATTTCATTGCCACTATCTTTTAGCTTCAATTATCTAGGTACCACAGGTACTGTGGTATCTTTCTTAAATTCTGGGTATCCATAACCAAATTACATAATAGAATCCAAAGTTGATTTGGTCTGCACATAGAATTTATGACTATATTTTTGGAGGACTCAAAATAAAGTAGTGAAGAGTACGGGTCAGGAACATCTACCTTTAGATTCAGACTCCAGTCAGTTATTAGTTCTATTACTTTCAGAAGGAAATATTGCCTTTTCATATTCAGCTTTTTTAAATATAAAATGAAGAAAATTTTATTGCAAAGATTTGAAAGAAGATTAAATGAACCTCTGTGTGTGTGTGTGTGTGTGTGTGTGTGTGTGTATGGTGATTTCACCGCAAAGCTTGGAACATAGTGAAATCTCAATAAATGATTGCTGTTGTTGTTATTAGTGGTGTAACCTCTGGTTTTAGAGATTACCATTAAAAATACACATTAAGAACATTAAAGACAGAATCCTACAAAATGGAAGGCAACATGTTGCAATTCAAAGAGAAACATATCAATCAATTAAAGAAAGTGTTTGAAGGCAATTAAAATGAAGAAATGAACTTTGCTTTTAATTGAAATTTCCATAATGGGGTAGAAATAGAATTTGCTTTATATAGTTTGGAAAGTTCCTGGTTTTGAAACAAGGGAGGTTTAATTGAATGAAGAGATAAAACACCAGTGATGCAAATCTAAGCAAGAGCATTCTGCTTATTGGCAGGCAACAAAGAAGTTCAAGAGTTTAAGAACCTTCATAGATGCAAAGAAAGGGAAATTAACCACATCAAACCTCTCCACACAGAATTTGAATGTGGTTCCTGGAAATAGAAAAATAGCAGAAATTCCCTGGTGGTCCAGTAGTTAGGACCCTGTGCTTACTGCTAAAGGCTCAGGTTCAATATCTGGCTGAGGAACTAATATCCCACAAGCTGAACAACTGAAAAAAAAAAAAAAAGAAAGAAAGAAAATCTTAAGAAATTAAAAGAAAGTTAAGGAAAGGAATGGATAATGTAGACAAAAGGTCCAGAAATGAGTCATACAACAGAAAGCATGAATCTGTTAGCCACTAGTTACACACAGCTGCTTCCTTGTGTTCTCAACCAAGTAGTTAGTAAGCTTTCCTGATAACACTAGCTGGTTACCAGCAGATTGTGAAGAAGGTTTACTCTCTGAACCCAAAGGTCAGCATTGTTTTTTTAAACCTGATATGCAGTTCCATTATTTATAATTTCAAGAGTAAAAATTACAACGAAATTGACTGTTTTCCAATCTGCATAGTTTGAAAAATAAAGTTTTCCTGATTTCTGTTGCAAACATGAATAATGCCAGTCCTGACTACAAAACAACTATAACTTCTATCTTAATGAAAAAAATAAGGCTGAATTTTTAGGACCTTGTCATTTTCTCTATTGATAAAGCAAGAGCAGAAAGGGTAGAGATGATCCAGAAACATTTTTAAATGATAAGTATGGATACAAAATTGCTCAAAGTAGAATAATTATGGAACAAAAGCATTTAAGGATGAAAACATTATGTTATGGGAAATGGAAATACTGGGGGATAAAAAGAAAGTTCAATAGTAAAACATGAAAATTTATGATAATAGAGTTTCTCATAATATTTTCAGAAATGTGGTTGAATAAAAAATCAGAAATAGTAGCTTGTAGTAGTCAATACGCCATAATACAGATAGAGAAGATTGAGTTTGGGGAAAGAATGAATTTTAAAATGTGGATGTTTGGGGTTTTTTTTCCTCCTAGAATGAACTATTTGTGTCTATATCTTATGAATTCACTTTGAATACAAGAAAATTCAATGGGTAATAAGTTGTATAACACGTGTGACAAAATATTTCTGGCTCTGATGAAAAATCTCACACATTTGCTACTACAGCATATTATTACTTCTTGATAATAAGCCTACATGAATTTTTTTTTCTGATATTTTTAATAAGAGCTTGTTTCCATAGGAGTTTAGATGATAAAAAGCCAGTATTGCTCAGAAAAGCTGGTCACAACATAGAAATCCCTGCCAACACTGAGAAACTAGCAAAGCCCTCCCTGGGTGAGTGGCTAACCAGTGCAGACCTATCTTTCTCTTAAGGAGTCATGGGTGCTGCTCATGTGGGGTGAAAAAATTCTTCTGTGAAGGACATTCAGTCAGCTAGTTCCTTGATATTATAATACTTCACTGTGGAAAAACTTTCTGAGTTTTAACTGTGGTGTTTCACTGTGGAAAAACTTACTGAGTTTTAACTTTGCAGTATTCTGCTAATCAGAGTCAAGGAGATGGATTGAGTTGGCCTAAAGTGGAGGCTACAGGAGCCAGAACTCTGAAGTCAGATTTGTCATCTTGACTCCTATTTCCCTCATTCCTTTGTTGTTGGATGGTTCACAGTTGATTTTTCTGAAACTCAGTTTTCTCATTACTAAAACAGAGGTAACAGTTACATGATACAATTATAGCAACAGGGCTTGGGACAGAAGAAATGCTCAATAAGTGTTGCCTATTTTCATTATAACTTCAGTGTAACATCCAGGAAATTCTCCACAACTTTCTGGAAGCTAGTAAGAGATGAGGGCAACAAGATGCTACAGGGGTACCATTTTCTTTCACTTCCATTTAAGGGCAGATCTTGCTGTTTGCAATCAGTACTCAATTGATCAGGTGACTGTTCCATTGTGTTCTAGAACTGTAGAATATCTGGAAAAAGACTTTAAAAGGCCACCAAGTTTACTTTCTTGAGAGTTGTATTTATCCAAGGCAAATGTTTCCTTGAGGAACCCTAAGTGCTTGAGATTGAGTTTATTTTAGATAATATTGTGTCTAGTTGTATTGAAAAGGACTTTAAGAGAGGAGACATGGCACTGTTCAGAGAGCACACAATATTAAACAGACCATGCTAAATCCTGCTTCCTTACTAGTAACTTAGGTTAAGGTTCACTGATAAGAGTTTCAGTTTCCTTAAGTAAAAGGAATTCAAAATTATTTAAAAAGCAGGTATATACGGACTATACAAAATTTTTATCAAGTCAGTGCCAGCTCTCAGGAAAGAAAGTCAATGACCTCTGTGTAATTATCACATATTTGCCAACACTGTATCAATACCTCAGATAGCTCTTTCAGATCACTTGAATATTTTCCAGATCATGGAATCTGTCTCCTTTTGAACAAGGCCTTTTGGCTTTATTAATTTTTGGCTTGTGCTCCAGATATTTACTCATCCTACAATCATCTATTAAGCTACTACTATATACTAGACATTGTTCTAAATGCTAGTGATGCCACAGTGAACAGGCTAGACACAGTTTCAGCTTTCAGAGAGTTCAAATTTACTGGAGTAGATGAATAATTTACAAGTAGGACAATAAATAGGACAGTTTCAAAGACAAAGTGCTGTTGAGAAAATAATGTAAGAGCAATTAGAGGAGATAGCTGCTTTTGGTTGAAAGGTTCAAGAAGACTTCTCAGTGAAAGTGGCATTAACTCATGAATAGGCCCCCGTACAGCAATCTGGGAGAGAATGTTTATGGCAGGAGACAAAGTGCAAAACCCTTAGATAAGGATGAGCTTGATATTTCTGAGGAAAAATAATAGAATTTGTCTTAGTCTTCTCAGTCTGCCATAACAGAAAACTATAGACTGGGTGGTTTAAACCCCAGAAATTTATTTTCTCACAGTTCTAGAGGCTGAGTGGTCCAAGATAAAGGTGTCAGCAAGATCACTTCCATTCTGAGGCCTTTTCTCTCGGCTGGTAGGCAGCAGCCATCTTGCCATGTGCTCTAAACCTCTTTGTGGGTGCCTGGTGAGATCTCTCCTCCATCTCTCTCTTCCTCTTCTTATAAAATCTGTAAGATTATAATCCCTATTGGATTAGGGAACCCACATTAATGGCCTGCCACACCTTAATGACATTCTAAAGGCTGTATCTTCAGAACAGGTTTCCCTGGTACCTCAGTTGGTAAAGAATCTGCTTGCAATGCAAAAGACCCAGGTTTGATCCCTGGGTCAGAAATATCCCCTGGAGAAGGGAATGGCAGCCCACTCCAGTACTCTGGCCTTGAGAATCCCATGGGCAGGTGAACCTGGCGAGCTACAGTCCATGGGGTCACAATGAGTCGGATATGACTGAGTGACTAACACAGACATCTTTAGGATAATCATATCCTAAAGATGAGTGTGAATTTATGAACTGGGGGAGTCATCAGCCTGTGGCAGCCAGTAAGGCATAATTAGTGAGGGAGGGATTGATATAACATATAGGTGCGAAGAGTTGACTCATTGGAAAAAACTTTGATGCTGGGAGGGATTGGGGGCAGGAGGAGAAGGGGACGACCGAAGATGAGTTGGCTGGATAAAATCACTGACTCAATGGATGCGAGTCTGAGTGAACTCCAAGAGTTGGTGATGGACAGGGAGGCCTGGCGTGCTGCGATTCATGGGGACGCAAAGAGTCGGACACGACTGAGCGACTGAACTGAACTGAATTGTAGAGGTAGAAAGGGACTTGGTCATTCAAGGCCTTCTAGATTATTCTAAGAAGTTTGGTTTTATCCTAAGTGATGGGAACTCATTGGAGGATTTGTAAAGCATATTAAAGTCTGACTGACATTTTTGAAAAATTACTGTGGTGGCTCTGTAGAATATTGAAAGTAAAGGGGAAAGAGAATAACAGAGAAAATCAGTGTGAAGGCTACTTTCGCATTCAAAAGAACTGATGGTAGCTTCAACTGGCACAGTAAGAGGAAGGAGGGTGTAAGTGATCTGAATTAATATATGTCACAGGGGTAGTCAACAGGGTTTGCTAACTGGATGGAGAGGAGCAGTAGGAGAAATAGAAGTAAAGTTTTCTATATTAATTTAGTTATGATCTACTGGGTGGTTGGAGGTGCCATTTGCTAAGAAGGAGAGATTGGAACATCAGTTTCAGGTTCGGTAGGGCTGAATCTGGAGTTTTGTCTTGGACTTGTTGAGGTCCCTCCTAGGTTTTCAAGTGTAGGTGTCAAATAGACAGTTTGGACTCAAATCTTGCATTATTAAGATTAATGTTAACACTTTCAGTATCATCTGCATATGTATAGTGTTTAAACCCATTGCACTCAATGAGATTGCTTATGAGAAAGTTTAGATTAAAACAAAGAGTCTCAGAATTGAATCTCAGGACATAGCAATGTGTTGAAGGCAAGCCTAAGAGGAGGCACCAAAGAGAATCTAGGGTGGTTGTTGAGATAGAAACAAGGCCAGAAAAGTGTGGTTTGTAGACTCTAAGAAAAGATCAGCTGGCAGAAAGGGAATAATCACTTGCCTGGAATGCTGCTGAGAACATGAAGTGAGGATAAATAGTGACTATTATATTTGGTAGTAGGCAAGTGGGCAAATAACCTTGCTTAGTTTCAGTGGAGTGCTATTGTAGGAAGTCTTCTCAGAAGACTGAAGATGGAATGGGAAGTGTGGGATTGCAAAGAGAATCTAGACCCATTTTTCAAACCAAGTTACCTTAGAATCACCTGTTGAACTCCAGAAATTTCCAGTACCTGATCTCAGAACAGACTAATCTCAAATCAATCATAAAAGAGCCTCTGGGAGCGAGATGGAGGACCTTGGAAGTATTTTTAGGAGCTTTGAGTATTTTTAAAGAATTCCCAGGAAATTCTAATATGCTGCCAGCATTGTGAATTATTCACCTTTATCAAAAAATGTTTTTGGAGTTGTTCTTTTGTGTGTGAGAGAGAGCAGAAATGTGACAGTGTGGCAAGAAAGTATTTGTTTTTGTTATTATTGTAGTTTTGACTATTTTTTAATCAGAAATACTGGAGGATATTTAAGTATTCATGAGAAGATCGAGTAAAGAGGGACAAATTGATGATTCAGGGTAAAGATAAATAATAGCAAGAGGAAAGTCCTTGAGGAGGCCAGAGGGGACAGGAATTGTATAATTTCAAGCATCTTATCTTCTCTTAGCAGAAGTAAATATTTTTATTCCTATCAGTGGAGGAATACATTTGCCCGATTTGTACCTCTAGTCTGATCCCGAGTGGGGAACAGATATGAAACAAGTCCTTAATTTAAAAAACAAAATTTTTTTTTATTTTTTTATTTTTTTAATTAAATTTATTTATTTTTTTAATTACAATACTGTATTTGTTTTGCCATACATTGACACGAATCAGCCATAGGTGAACACAATCGCCCAATGCCGAAGCCCCCTCCCACCTCCCACCCCACATCCTCTACCTGAATCATCCTGTGCATCAGCCCCATGCATCCTGCATCCTACACCAAACATATATTAGCGCTTCGTTTCTTACAGGAAAATACACATGCTTCACTGCCATTCTCCCAAACCATCCCACCCTTTCCCTCTCCCTCAGAGTCCAAAAGTCCACTCTATACCTCTGTGTCTCTTGTTGTCTCACAAATAGGGGCATCATTACTGTCTTCTAAATTCCATATATATGTGTCAGTATACTGTATTGGTGTTTTTCTTTCTGGCTTACTTCACTCTGTATAATCGGTTCCAATTTCATCCATCTCATTAGAACTGAGTCAAATTTATTCTTTTTAAGGGCTGAGTAGTATTCCATAGTGTATATGAACCACAGCTTTCTTATCATCAAAAAAAAAATAAATAAAAATAAAATAAAATAAGATAATTCCTATGTGTATAATTGAGCTGAGTATCCCAGACTTCTAAATGCATCCCGTGTATGCAAAAAAAAATAATAATAAATAAAAATAAAAACAAAATGCTTTCTCAAAAGCAATTTTAAAAGCTGTCTCAAATTTTAATATCTTTTAAAAAATAATTTTAAAAGATAGCCTTCAAACATGTTAGTTCTTTGGATAAATATTAATTTACCATAGAAACATTAGTCTTTTGGGGTCTTTATGATCAAGAGCCTGGGTATAAAACAGAAACATTCATCTATCCCATACTTAGTTAAAAAGGACCAAACAATTTATTCAGTACAAAGTTTTTCAGAGTTTAAGGGCATACACTTGAGCTTATACTTTACCCAGACAAACACATAAAATAAGAATGAAAATCCATTCGCTAAAATCAAATTTGATAAATTAGAAAAGAAGAGGTGCTTTCATCAAAATTGGCAGATACAATAGGCTAATTTTTGGTCCAGACATCTCTGTATAGATTCTAAAGATTAATGGCTTTATAAAAAACAAATAAGCCTTTTTTCAGTTTATAAAAAAATTACTTGGATTTATATAAACTGGATGGTTTGATTCAAAATTTCCAAGAGTCATCAAATTGAGTGAGGCTTTATTGTCACAATAACTTGGTTTGTTTAGGGAGGAGAATAGAATTTGCTCAAACTAATAATATTGAAATTTCATCTCAAGATCTTAGGGTATGGAAGAATTCACCATCTCCTCTGAAGCCCTGTTTCAGTTCAGTTCAGTTCAGTCGCTCAGTCGTGTCCAACTCTTTGCGACCCCATGAATCGCAGCACGCCAGGCCTCCCTGTCCATCACCAACTCCCGGAGTTCACTCAGACTCAGGTCCATCGTGTCCGTGATGCCATCCAGCCATCTCATCCTCTGTCGTCCCCTTCTCCTCCTGCCCCCAATCCCTCCCAGCATCAGAGTCTTTTCCAATGAGTCGACTCTTCGCATGAGGTGGCCAAAGTACTGGAGATTTAGCATCATTCCTTCCAAAGAAATCCTATTAAGAAGAGGTTATTGCAAAATTCATGCAAATATCTATTCACAAATGTATCTTTCACAGTGTCATTTGTAATAATGTTCAAGATAAGATCTGACAACAGCAGGGATCTGAGTATCTAAATGATGTTATATTTGATAGATTATCATGCAGATGTTGAAATATTTACAGTGTATTTTATTAGGAAATTTCCTTGGAAACAAAATAAAATAAAACCCAAAATGCAAAATACAGCAGATTTTCAGATAGATGAAAAATATATATATGATAAATACTAAAAGAAATATGATAAAATATTTCTCATTTTGTTCACTTTGAGTAGTGGGATTCTTGATTATTATGACTTCATTCTCTCTTTTCTGTATATTTTCTTTATATCCTTTCTTTCCATAGATTCCCATGAAACTTTGCACAATGAATATACATTTCTCCATGTTAAAAAAGGTAATGACTTTTATAAGTGGAATCAAATCATAAAAATGTTATAAAGAGTCATACTTTTATTCCTTTACAATATGTTAAAATAAAAGATTCTATCTTTCATATAAACATTAATATATGTCTAAAAATATCTTAGAGCTTTTTAATACTATTTCTAGGAACTAAGATAAACTAAAATTGAATTTTAGTTTTAAAAAGTCAAAACATTTAGTTTTAAAAGTATTTTAATGCCAAAATCAATTAGTGTCATGAAGACATTATGAAAAATGAATACTGTGCAAAAGAATTCCTCAGCTTATAATAGAGCTTCACCAGTTATAATTTATTACCAGATGCTAGTGCTGAAACTAAGACATCTGGCATAATACGTGAGAAAACATACCAATTAAAAAGGGAAAAAAATCATTGAATTAGCAATTTTAGTAGTCAAACTAAACACAGGAATGACATGATAAAATTGAAGTTATATTATATGTAAGTCCTCACAATTTAAACTGAGACTTGAATCTGAACAACACCAGAATATTTCTGCCCCTTTCTTTGATTCTATCTACACCTATATAATTCAAAGCCTAAATGGTATTATAAAAATCAGTTAATCCAGTTCCCTCCTCCCAATTTACTATAACATAATGTCCCAAAAGTCATATTCCTTGTTGAAGATCACAAAGATAATAAGAGATAGAACAGAGCTCCCTCATTAGATTTATTTTTCTTCAAAATCTTATATAAAAACAATACCTATTTTGTGTTTTATTTACTAAAGTACAGTTGACTTACAATATTATGTTAGCTTCAGGTATACAATGTAGTGATTTGATATTTTTATAGAAAACATAACATACAAAGTTATTATAAAATATTGACTGTATCCCCTGTGTGGTATATTACATCCTATTGCTTATTTATAACTGGTATTCTGTACCTCTTAATCCTTTTCATTTATTTTGTGCTTCTTCCCACTTCTTTTCCTCTGATAACTATTAGTTTGTTCTCTGTATCTGAGTCTCTTTCTGTTTTATTACATTTTTTGTTTTGTTTTTTATTTTCCATATGTAAGTGAAAATACATGGTATTTTCCTTTCTATGTCTGACTTATTTCACTAGGTATGATACCCTTCAGTTCTTTCCATGTTGTCACAAATGGCAAGATTTCCATTCTTTTCATGGCTGAGTAGTATTCCGTGTGTGTGTGTGTGTGTGTGTGTGTGTGTGTGTGTGTGTGTGTGTGTGTGTGTGTGTACACACACCACATCTTCTTTATATATTCATCTGTCAGTGGGCACTTAGGTTTCTTCTGTATTATGGCTGTTGTAAACAATGCTGCAGTGAACAGGGGTGCATATTTTTTCATATGAGTGTTTTCATTTTCTTCAGATAAATACCCAGAGGTAGAATTCCTGGATCATGTGATAATTCTAGTTTTAATTTTTTGAGGATCCTTCATACTGATTTCCATAGTGTCTGCACAATTTACATTCCCAGCAACAGTGTACTACGGTTCAAGTTACAGTAATCAAAAAGTATTAGATAGGCATGAAAGCAGACACATAGATTGATGGAACAAAACAGACAGTCCAGAAATAAACCCATATATGTGGTTGATTAGTCTATGACAAAGGATTCAATAATATACAACGGGGAAAAGATAAGTCTCTTCAATGATTAGTGTTGTGGAAACTGGACAGCTACATGTAAAGAATGAAACTAGAACATTTTCTTATACTATATACATGCATAAAATCAAAATGGATTAAAGAATTAAGTGTAAGAAACCGTAAAACACCTAGAAGAAAACATAAGCAGTATGCTCTTTGACATCTGTTTTAGCGATAGTTTTATAGTCTGTATCCTCAAGGAAGGGCAGCGAAAGGAAAAATAAACAAATGGGACCTAATTAAAGTTAGAAGCTTTTGCAGAGCAATGGAAATGGTAAACAAAAGACAGTCTACAGACTGGGAGAAAATATCTGCAAACAGTGTGACCAACAAAAGCTTAACTTCTAAAACATACAAATAGCTCATACAGCTTAGTATCAAAAAATAAATAACCCTATCAAAATATGAGCAGAAGACCTAGATAGACATTTCCCCAGAGAAGACATACAGATATGGCCAACAGGCACATGAAAAGATTCAACATGACTAATCAGGGAAATACAAATCAAAATCACAATGAGATATTGTCTCACGCCTGTCAGAAAGACTGCCATCAAAAAGACAAGAAATACCTGCGTTTAAAATAAACAAGCATCCTACGTTTAAATTTTTCGATTTATTTTTTAAAGCTTGCTTTGTCTTACAAAATAGCTGAGTCAAAGACACAAAATTAGTTTTGAACACAGAGTGGTAACATTAAATGCTTTTCCATCTTAGTGATAAATCTCACTTTGGCCTTGTAATAGTGGTTTACAAGTAGGGTAGGAGCATTGCTTTGATGACTTTTAAGGATTTATAAATGGAGTGTGAGTAAGAACAAAGATATTCAGAGCCCTGTGTGGTTTATCTATCACTTGTTTTGTTTAAGGCAGATTTCATAAACCCGAGTGCCATTTTTGGTCTCTTTGGTAGTGGGGCTATAGCAGTGTCTACTTAAGCTATAGCTCCTCAAAACTTTTTGAGTTGCTCCTCCCAACTTGTTGGCTGAGACAGTTCACCAATTATATGAGAGTATTATCTTCATTTCTGGCCTCCTCCCCACTTTTCCTCTTTCCTCTTACTTAGTTCTTGTGCAGTATAGAAATTTGGGCTCTGCTAGATAAAATCCTCCATTTTGCAAATTGGAATATTATTTAACTGTTTTGTCATGAACCATCTAGATACACGGTGAAGCTCCAGTATCGGGCAAACAACAACCAAATAGTTTACCCAGATGTCTTCCTGCTAAAGAAAGAACACTTAAAAACACTTACTATTAACATGCGGAAGTTGTTATAGTTGTTGCTTTTCAAGTCTTAATTCAGTATATTGCCTTTCTGTCCTTAAATGTATAATAGGAGATGGTTAAATCAGTTTTCAGTGAGACATGAACTGATGACTCTTGCTTATTAGTACAAGGAAAAGTGATGAGCAGTTAAAGCTGATAGAAGTCATTACCAAAGATAAGGCACTAAATTAAAGCTTAACTGTAAATGTCAAAACCGAGTTAACAAACACAAGTGGAGGAGCCAGTACTTAATTGCAATGCAATTCAGTGAACAGAGGGTGGTGTTGATTTCAATATTCTGGCTGCCCTTGCACAGACTGCCACAGTTTCATTGCTTCAATTTAGAAAAATGAGAACACTATCCCATTGCGTCTTTTAGAATCAAAGAAAAGTGTGTTTTTTAATGCCAAAGTGTAAATTCCATATTGAGATTTGAACTGTAAAAAAATACCCAGACTGTACATGGGAATGCCCTAAACCCATATTTTTAAACTACCCTGGCTTTTATTCTCTTTCAAAGAGCGGATGTGCACGCTCAGTCACATCTGAGTCTTTGAAACCCCGTGGACTGTAGCCTGCCAGGCTCTCCTGTCCATGGGATTATTGGCAAAAATACTGGAGTGGGTTGCCATTTCCTCCTCCAGGGGATCTTACTTATCCAGGGATCAAACCTCCATCTCCTGTGGCTCCTGGATAGGCTGGCAGATTCTTTTACCACTAAGCCACCTGGGAAGCCCATCTTTCAGAGACAGAGAAGTAAATAACCAATCTAATAGACTAATCTTGATTTAATTCACCTAATGATTAAATCTGATCAGTTCTTTAGAATACAATCATTCATTCCCCGGACAGTCAAGTGTAATGATAATCTATGATGTTCTCAGAGATAATGCTCAGGAATCTGGAAAGAAGGCAGAGGTGACCAACGTTTGAGAGGCAGAAAAGTGAGTGTTAGTTGCTCAGTCATGTCCTATTCTTTGTGACCCCATGAACTGTGTAACCCACCAGGTTCCTCTGTGCATGGGATTTTCCAGGCAGGAATACCGGAGTGAGTAGCCATTCCCTTCTCCATGGGGATCTTCCCAACCCAGGAACTGAACCCAGGTCTCCTGCATTGCAGACAGATTCTTTCCCATCTGAAACACAAGGGAAAGAAAGAGGCCATAAAGAGGGACAAAGAGGGCAGCCATGCACGTGAGCCTCACCCTTCAGGAGAATCCTTTGCTCATTCCTGAGAGCCTAATTCAGAATGTCTTTTTCTGCTTATCTGAAGATTGCTCCAAAGAACTCTAATGTAAGGAAACAGATGTAACCACTAGCCTAAGGAATGTGTCACTGAGAAAGGGCAACAAGAATGTGGACAGTAATGCAGGAAGACAAACAAAATTGCAACCACCAAGAGCCTGGCTTCAGGAGTCAACAATTTATTTATTCTTTCCTTTCTCGTTCACCTCATAGGGGTCATAACAACTTGACTTTGATAATGCAATTTTCAAACCACTTACAAAACAGGTAAATTGTGGTCTTTTTGATATGCTCTCAGGAGAGCTTTTTTTCCCATCTATTTCCAGCTACTCTTTCAGCAGGAATAGCAAATCCAACTGCATGCTCTGGAAGCAGTTTGAGTTTTAAAAGGGAAAGGCTTCCATCTACTGGATTCTTTGAGTAATAGTTTGAGAGTTCACAGTAGATTTTCTTTTGGTGTTGGTAATGCATAACCTGACATGTCTACTTAGAGGTTTCATAATTCTTTTAAATGGCATTTTATTTCAAGAATCTTGGTTAATGAACACATTCAGATTTTACAAAACATAAACCCCACTTTTATGTCCCACAAAGGAATCAAAAGAAATATATAACTTGCCTTGCTTTCATTTGGAAAAAGTGATATAGAGCAGTAGTATATTCAACAAAAGTTTATTTACTGAGACATTATAAAATATCTTTTCCTGCAATGTCAAGATGATTATAAAAAATGAAGTGTTTTTATATAGATAGTCACTTCACTTTTTTTCATTTCTAAAAATCATCTTTTCATGAGCAAATCTCATCTTCATTAAAGTGCCTCTACTCTAAGTTCACCTAATGCTACTTAATGACATTATCTTGCTCATATGTTGCATTACCCAGTTAGACAATAGCAGGGTTCTTTTGGGGGCCTACTTTGAAGCACACTAGAGGATATATATATAGTTTAAGATAATTTATGTGCTACTTCTTTTCTGTAGTCTTTCACTGAGTCAGTACAAAGAGGTCAAGATCATTTTTCCTCAGTAGAGTTGGATTCTTAAAAGAATGTAAGTGTTTAAAGCTTTTATTTAAAATAAATTAATAGAATTCAGGTGGAGGTGCAGCATAACTTTGGGGTGTCTGGTCTTATGTCACAATCATACTGAAGATCTTTTACAATAAATGAAAGTGAGCAAGAGTTGGCAGGTAAATATCTGTATATAACTATGGCCATTACATGTAAAATAAAATTTTTGAATCATGATCATTTTTTTACTTCAAACTCATAGATATCTAAGATAGATCTGTGGGTTTTTTAATGATTGCATGAGGTTAGATTGAAGAAATAAAGCAGAAAAATCTTAAGATGTGTCTCCTAAGCTACAACAAATGTCTTAGAATTCCCAGATGGATTCTCTATGGTTTTAACTAACTCCTTCCTGTCTAAATTAGTGAATATAATTTCACACCTAGAAAATAATGTATTTTGGTAAAGTAGAATTCTGTTAGGGTTGTGAGAGACTTCATTTTGAAAACTCTTAGCGCCACAGTCTGGACTATACTAGAATGTGAGGACCTAACCAATCAAGATATAAAGTTATTAAGTGTACCTGCAAGATTTCCTAAAGTAGGACTTTTGATGACAGTGCAATGATTTGCTGGGAGTAACAGGTGATGTAAACAGTTTATGTTTACATACATGTTAGCTTGTTAAGTACATGTAACAGAGATTAAGTTATAAAATGATGTGATAATAGTTCCTCTTTAGTAAGGATCTGTTTTACCTTTGTGTATTTTCCTCATTGTGGGTTTTCTGGGTTCTGTTCATTATCTCTTTCTGTGACCGACCTTTTCATGTATCTGTCACTCAAATGTTGATTGATGTTGAGAATTTATTTTTAAAGTAGAAAATTTCTTGGCAATTGATTGAGACGTCATTTCTTTGCAGTTAGTCCACTAAAAATCAAGTCCAGATCCTCTAAATTTAACAATAAAGGAAGAATCACTTTACAACTTTAGTCTATACATTAGCCTTAAATTATTTAAAGGAAACCTTACAAAGGAAATAAAACGTCACGTAGAAGTAGTTCATCTGACTTAAAAGTAATAGTTCATTCACGCATTCACATAACATTCATTATTTAATATACACCAGGCTTTCTTCCAGGTCCTGGGGATGTTGATGTACATGAAACAGACAAAAATCTTATTTTTATGAGCTTACCTTGCAGCCTGAAGACAAACAATAAATGAGATACATAAGTAGCATGTGTGATTATGATAGCAGCTAAAGATATCAGTAGATAACGAAAGGGAACTAGGTGGGATGGTCATGCCCTTTTAGATAGGGTAGTCAAGACAGGCCTCACAGAGCAGCTGTAGTGATATGAGCATCTGGCACAGTGGCCTCTTGCTGGAACAAAGCTCGGGGGTCTCTGAGGACATGTCAGCCTTTCAACATCCCTTTTAGCTGACCCACCTTCTTGTGACCAGGTGCACATGAACCCTATAATCTGGGAGTACCCTTGAACCCAAATAGACTACTCAAATTTCAGATCCAATGACCATCTCACCTCCAGTTTCCTGTCCAGGGAACTGACACAGGGGATACCAATTCTCTGTAAGAGAATCCTATCCCTGTTCAAGAGGCTCACAAAGAAGAAAATAGGAGGTTTCTCTGCTATACCTGCTCAATATTCAGATTAAAATTATTTGTCCCAAATGATACTGTACTCTGCTGGGGCTATATTATGAATGATCTGAGATATGTCTTCTCTTGAGATAATCTAGAAGTGTATATATAACTAATATTTTATGTTACAGAGAATGGCTTCTTTATGAACTTCCTTCTAATAAGAAAGCCTGACACTAACTCAAACCTCTACTTTGTAGACAATATCTCACTTTTTCACAATAATTCTATGAATTAGTTACAATTAGTATTTCCACTGTAACTTACACAAGTAAAGTAGTTTGTTAAAGCTCATATGGCTAGTATGTGATGGACTGGAATTCATACTCAGGTGGACCATTAACATATTCAGTACTTTAAAACTATCATTCAGCTTCTCTTTTGTAGGTTCCTAATCTAATATACACATGCATGAAAATTGTATTACCTTTTTTATGTTAAACAATGCAAGGGGCAGGTTGGTTGCAATGATTTCTTGTATTACAAAGGTATTATTTAAAGTTATATATTGCAAAATCAGAATTTTTCTGATTAACCATTGATATGTACTATTCTTTCATATCTTTACATTGTCTTACATAATTAAGAATCTTCTCTCTGCTCTTAAAATTTGATAAATTTTGATTTTTAAAGAATGATAAATGCCCAGTTTTATGAAGATTTATTATGCTATGTAAAATGGGACTATAATAGCAGCAGTAATTTCAGAGAGCATGTAATATGTGGCTGGAAATATATAATATATATTTAATAGATGATACCCGGTACTCTTGCCTGGAAAATCCCATGGACGGAGGAGCCTGGAAGGCTGCAGTCCATGGGGTCGCTGAGGGTCAGACACGACTGAGCGACTTCACTTTCACTTCTCACTTTCATGCATTGGAGAAGGAGATGGCAACCCACTCCAGTACTCTTGCCTGGAGAATCCCAGGGATGGGGGACCCTGGTGGGCTGCCGTCTATGGGGTCGCACAGAGTCGGACATGACTGAAGCGACTTAGCAGCAGCAGCAGCAGCAGCAGCTCTTTTAAAGCAGAAAACAAAACTAAATCAGCAACATTTTTCTTTTGAAAACCACCTAAATTTTAGTTGTTTGCCCATCTTGGTAGGACAGTTTTAAAAAATTGTATTTATGTGTGATAATAAAACATATGTTGTATTGGCTAAGGACTAACAGAATGTCCTAACGAAATAAACCCACCATTCAAAATGCCATGTAGCTTTTCCTCCTTTTTAAAAAAGCTTTAAATTGGATTTTTATTAACAAGGTTTGAGCATATGTTCTTAACTTTTTGTTAATGTTACTATTAATCATCTTTAAGGGTAGAAACATGAGTTATGAAGCTATGAGTGAAGTTAAAACATTGCTTCAGTGCAAATAATTTTAAAGTAATTCATCTTTGGTCTATTAACATTGCCAATATTCTCCCACTTTTCAGTTCCTTAGAAGGCTGTTGGATTCTCACATTTCTGAAAGAAACTTGAAATAGATATTAAATGTGAAAGCATACTGATGTTTTAATAATTACTAAATAGTATCTAATTACCTACTATTACTCAAGTCCTATAGTGTCTATTCTGTAAATGTTAGAAACAGCTTGATTTATTGTCAAACAGAAGTCTATAATTATACCATATAATAACCATACAATTTTAATGTTCTTAAAAATTTGTGATGAATTTGGTAATACTGCCTTGCAGAGTATTTAACTCAGTAAAAACACTAGGTAAGAAGGAAAAAAAATACAAGATTGAGGACTACATAAAAAGATTAAATGGATTAAGACTGGTGAGCCCTGAGAAACTATTAATAAAACAGTTCTAATGACTGTTATCTGAAGTAGCAAATATCTTAATCCATGTCTCAAATCACTGAAAATTGCTCTAAAGTTTTTTAAGCCAGCAGAAAGATGTAATTATATTTTAAAATATTTCTCACTCTTATCTAAAATTTCAAAAAGTGAAATGAAACTGTAATCTGTTATTAGATTATGAAATACTTGACTGCATAGTTTATATAAATGAACAAAAGGCATTTATAATTTTTGACAATAGTTAAAACATTTGAACTCTCACTTTGTGCCAGCGTACTTTGCATACAATACCTCATTTTTTTCACAATAATTTGGTGAAGTTACAATTATTATTTCTACTGAACCTTATACAAGTAGTTTATTCAAGTTCATATGGCTAGTATGTGATGGACTGGAATTAATACTCAGGTGGATCATTAACACATTCAATACTGAAATTAGTAATTTAAATCTCTATTGGTCTAGTTTTCAACATAATACTTTTTAGACTACAGTATGACATTATAGAAAAATAGTGGTAGAATATCTTCCTTTCTATAATTCCTAAATGGATCATGTATTGATACTTCCAAATTTTCAACTTTAAAAGTCTTCTTGACAGTATATATTAAGAAGTAAATGATGATCTAAATAATTTCAAAATATTTAGTCTTCTAGGAAATTTTTATAAAATGTTAGAGAGGACTTAATGTCGTATCAAAATGTGAGTGAGTGAAGTCACTCAGTCGAGTCTGACTCTTTGTGACCCCATGGACTGTAGCTTACCAAGCTCCTCTGTCCATGGGATTCTCCAGGCAAGAATACTGGAGTGGGTTGCCATTTCCTTCTCCAGGGGATCTTCCCAACCCAGGGATTGAACCAGGGTCTCCCGCACTGGAGGCAGACATTTTAACCTCTGAGCCACCTGGGAAGCTAGTCTGAAACAACTCAAAAGGGCAATAGACTAGTTATCTATTGATGTGTAATAAATTACCACAAACCTAGTGGCTTAAAAACCATACATATTTTATTATCTCACATATCCTGTGGGTCAACAGTCTGGGTAAGGCCTAAGGGGTCCCCTACTCATGGCTACAGTCAACAAATCAGGGTTCTGCCTAAGCAGGGAAGGATCTGCCTCCAAGTTCACACGATTGTCAGAATTTAATTCCTGGCAGATAGTCAGAAACAGAGGTGCAGTTCCTTGCTGGTTTTGTCAGCAGTTTCATGCCATGTGGTCTTCTCCATCTAGAGAGTGCATGTTGCAGCTTACAAGGCAGCTTAATTTATCAGAGCCAATAGGGAGAAAGACAATAGGAAACGTGCTAGCAAGATGTTAAGTTACAATCTTAATGGAACACCATCACCTTAGTGAAATCCCTTCACCTTTGTCTGTTCTCTTGGTTAGAAGCAAGTCATAGATTCTTCCCATGCTCAAGGAAGAGGGACCACACAGTGGCCTGAATTATAGGAAGTATGGACAGCCAGGGCCATCTCAAAGTGTTTGTCTCAGAAAATAATTATGAAATAAAGAAATGACTCATCCTTGGTAGTAGCCAAAGAAAAACAATTTTTTTCCCCTAAGTGTTCCTAAAAATAAAACCAGATGGCATTTTGTGTAACACCAACCCAATTCACCGTTTCATCTCATCCATAATTCATTAACATTTTAACTCAATGCTCTCTTCCTTGAGAAGCCTCCTTACCTCTCTTCTTTACACCAGTGGATCAACTGCCTATTCTGTGTTTTTATAACTTGACCATCTCTGAGATAAATCTGTAGTTTATATTTAGTAAGTTTCATTCATGTAAGTTACTTGATTAACTACTGACTAAGCTATGAGGGAAGAAACTGTGATATAGTTTTTGTTCAACATTTTATTTCTATCACCCAGCACAGTATATAACACAGAGAGAGAAACAATGAAAACATACTGGGTGAAGGGAAAAAAAAAAAAGCACTGAACTGGAAGGTTCAGCTCACATAGGTTCCAATGTGAGCTCTTTCATTTATCAGCTGTGCTACTTCACGTGAGTCCACTTAGCTTTCTGGAAAGGTCAATGAAAGGTCAGTTCTACCTTGGTTATAATTTTGATGCAATCTTGTAGTTTTATGGGCTTCCCTTCTGGCTCAGCTGGCAAAGAATCTGCCTGCAATGCGGGAGACCTAGGTTCAGTCTCTGGGTTAGGAAGATCCCCTGGAGAAGGGAAAGGCTACCCAATCCAGGATTCTGGCCTAGAGAATTCCATGGATCGTATAGACCATGGGGTCGCAAAGAGTCGGACACGACTGGGCAACTTTCAGTCGTGCTTTGTGGTTTTATACAATCATAAGTCAAGAAGTTTTTGCTGCATTTTTAATTTTTTTCCCCAGAGTTTTCAGTAACTACCACTTTTATTTTTGATCAATGATTTTTGATGTTTTAACCTTTTCACAACAAGCAAAGGCAGAGGACAGGAGAAATAATGTGAGATGCTTAAATCAACATTTGCAAGTTTATTTATAACTTAAGAAATGCTCCTGATATTCTTCAGTTTGTATATTTGAATACCATAGCTATGGTATGATTCAAAATGCTTTTCTTCCCCTAGAAAAATCAAACCCTCACCAGGAAATAACTACACTAAACACATGTTATTCCTTTCAAGATGTTGGCATTCTGCCTTCTCCTTCAGCTGCCCAACTGGTCCCATTATGGTCCCAAAGGGTTTATTGAATTAAATGGTAGTATAGACTCAGACTGATGACACCCTAAGAAAAATACAAAACTCTGAATAAGAGAGGCATTTTAGAATTCTCTGTGATATAGGGTACTAGACTATAATGTGGAAGAATATTTTAAAATCACAATAGTACAGCTGACATACTTGGCCTGTTTTCATCATTACTGAATGTTGCCCTTCCTCAGTAACTGCTGAGAAATTCTCCTATTAAGCAGTGTTAAGTCTGGTTTGTGAACTGTATCCTATGTATGCAATAAACTTTGGTTTGCTTTCACTGTCAAGTCTTTGACACGGCTGGTGCTAGGAGAAGATAAATACTGCATGGGAAATCCAGGAGCAATATGTTACTCTACCTTTCACCCGAATCATCAGTCAAACTCATGCTTATTGAAATTTTTGTCTTGGGTTGCTCCACAGTAAGAGTGCACAGTGTCCCAGAGGTAACTAATGATTCTCCTGTAGCCTTTTCAGCTTACTCCTTTATAGTATTTCAAAACAGAAGACGGAAATGTGTTGACAGTGGAAGTTGAGAATATTTTTATAATTTTATTTCAAAACAGAAATAGACATCTTCTCTTAGAACAATTTTTCTTCTTTCAATCTGAATTCCTACTGTTATTATTAGTGTATCTTAAGTGAAAAACCGTAATTATAGAATTTGTGGTTTTTCTTGTATGACATATGTGTCAAAATCAACATAATGCACAAACCGGAGAAGAAAATGTAAACTGCAGAGATGGGTAGAGCTTCAACTTCATTTTCCTAGTACTTTGGGGTTAGAAAAATGCTTGGATAGAGGTCTTAAATGATACCTGCAGGACTACTATTCTGAGAAGTCTTAGAAGTGATGTATGCTATGCTTCTCACTGAAAGGGCATCAGGGTCATAGTTAAGTTGTTGATATCCCACACCATTCATCTAATATGCAATAGAAGTGCACAAGCTCAGAGAATAACTAGCCTGGTCTTCTACGTGGGGGTGATGAACCGCTTGAGGTGCAGATCCACAGTAAAACAACCGCAAACATAACAGGTAACACCTGTGAAACACTATGTATCACGAACTGTTTAAGTATTTTTAATAATCACATTAACACTCTGAGGAAGATGGGCATAATGCCCATCGAATAAAGGAAAAAAACTAGGCCTAAGAGGTTACATAGAGCTCAATATCACATATCTAGTATACTGCAGAGCAGAATTCAAACCCAGGAAGTGAGAATCAGTCTCTAAGTAAACCACTGTGCTCTTAATCCCCTTTAATCATATTTCTATATAGTCAGAATTATGTTCCTTTGTTGAATAAATATTTAAAAGGTATAGAATTCATATGTATATACACATACATATATATATATATACACACATAGTAGGCTTACATTTTGTTAGCCTAAATAATTAAGAATTGACTATGAATACTTAATATTTGTTTGAAATGTGCTTGACAATGTAATCTCAGGTATTGCTTTAGCTTATAAAATGTACTAACCAATTCACAATAGTCTTCCTGAGCCATGTTAGTAAAATTTTGCTTTTTTCCCCCAATAACTCACAATCCAAAAACATAATTACATTTCCAGTTGGCTTTGCAGACAAGGCTGACAAAATACAAACTGGGAAAATGCACCTAAATATTTAAAATTGTTAATGATATTCTTTGTTAATGAAACACTCTGGAGCCAAATATTGCATACAATTATATATTTTTCTGTCTCTTTCTGTCTCAGTTCTTTTAGTAAGTGTTAAGTAGTAATTTTTAAAAACTTGTATTTATTTATTTTTGGCTGTGCTAGGTCTTTGGTGCTGCAGAGAGTTTTTCTAGCTGCAGCGAGCAGGGGCAACTGTTCCTAGTGGTGCATGGGCTTCTCACTGCAGTGGCTTTGGAGGCTTCTCTTGCTGCAGGCTCTGGGGCACGCAGGCTTCAGTAGTTGTGGTACACAGGCTCAGTAGCTGCAGCTGTGGGAGATAAAGCTCACCAGCCCAAACTCAAGGAATGGACTTGGAAACATGAGGCGCACCAAGAAGCAAGGCTTTAATGACAGTCTTGCAAAATTGGGTGTCTGGTGGGAAGGCACACCAGAATTGTTGCAATGGGGTTTTTAGTCTATTGGCATGCAAGTCCTCCCTAGTTCCACACCGGCTGAGTGCTATGAGGTTAACAATCTTCCAGAGGATAGTCACGGCTATGGTTTTTCCTGTGGTCATGTATGGATGTGAGAGTTGGACTGTGAAGAAGGCTGAGCACCGAAGAATTGATGCTTTTGAACTGTGGTGTTGGAGAAGACTCTTGAGAGTCCCTTGGACTGCAAGGAGATCCAGCCAGTTCATTCTGAAAGAGATCAGCCCTGGGATTTCTTTGGAAGGAATGATGCTCAGGCTGAAACTCCAGTACTTTGGCCACCTCATGCGAAGAGTTGACTTATTGGAAAAAACTCTGATGCTGGGAAGGATTGGGGGCAGGAGGAGAAGGGGGACAACAGAGGATGAGATGGCTGGATAGCATCACTGGATCGATGAACGTGAGTCTGAGTGAACTCCGGGAGATGTTGATGGACAGGGAGGCCTGGCGTGCTGCAATTCATAGGGTCGCGAAGAGTCGGACACGACTGAGCAACTGAACTGAACTGAACTGAGTACTGTGAGGTTAACAATCTTCCAGAGGAAGTCATCTGGATTTATTACTCTCCCTTTTGCCTGCATTTTCTGGCACAAGTATCTTAAGAGCTATAACATCAGCAGGCCATCACTCTAGGCTAGTTGTCCTTGAAAATGGACCACTTTAAGTTTCTAATTCTTAAATAGCTCTCGTGTTCTAGAGCACAGGCTCAACAGTTGTGGTGCTTAACTGTGTGACTTACCTGCTCCACGGCATGTGGGATCTTCCTGGACCGGAGGTGGAACCTGTGTCTCTGGCATCGGCAGGTGGATTCTTTACCACTGAGCCATCAGGGAAGCCCCTGTAAAGCAGTAATTTTAAGTCATGAAAGTAAATAGAAATGTACTACTTATTATTTACTTCTTAAATAGAGAAGTACTTCTTTTTAAAATTTTTATTGGAGTATAGTTAACTTACAATGTTGTGTTAGTTTCAAGTGTACAGCAAAGTGAACAGTTATAGATATACATGTATCCACTCTTTTTTTTTTTTTTTTAGGTTCTTTTCCCAGCAGACCATTACAAAGCATTGAGTAGAGTTCCTAGTACTATAAAGCAGGTTCTTATTAGTTATGTTTTATATATAGTAGTGTGTATATGTCAATCTGAATCGCCCAATTTATCCCTCCACCCCTTACCCCCTGGTAACCATAAGTTTGTTTTCTACATCCATGACTCGGCTTCTCTTCTGTAAATACATTCATCTGTACCTTTGTCTTTTGCTGTTTGGACTTAGGTTACTATGACAATCTCTAGGTCCGTCCATGTTGCTGCAAATGACAATATTTTGTTCTTTTTATGGCTAATATTCCATTGTACATATGTACGACATCTTCTTTATCCATTCCTCTGTTAATGGACATTTGGGTTGCTTTCATGTCCTAGCTATTGTAAATAGTGCTCAATGAACATTAGGATGACTGTATCTTTTCAAATCATGGTTTTCTCTGGTTATATGCGCAGAAGTGGGATTTCTGGATCATGTGGGGGTTCTATTTTTAATTTAAGGAAACTCCGTACTGTTCTCCATAATGTCTGTATCAATTTACATTCCCACCGGCAGAGTAGGAGAGTTGCCAAGATATACTTCCTACACAGGAGAAAGTGAGAGAGAATGATAGGGAATGAACATAAAGGAGGAGACAGCATATGTCAGAGATCAGTATGATTGATATTTAAAGATTGACTATTTGCACTAGGTACTGTTCTAGGAACTGAGCATAAATATACTCATCAACAAATATATGTGTTGTACTGACTACCACTGTCTTGGTTTAGTTACAAACTTGCAATGGAAACTTGCTAATGAAAAAAATTGAAAAGCATATAGTGTTTCCCCCATCAAAGGTTTTCTCTAAGAGGATCAATTTATGTCCTGTGAATGACAGTATTTTTGCTTATAGGAAATACAATATAGTTATATTTCTCAAAATGTTTTCCATGGAGTATTCTTATCACAAAATCTGGGGGAAAGGACAGTTAAATTTGGGAAATATCACTTTAGATTTCCAAAATGCACTGTAACACAGTAAAGGTTATGAGAAGTCTTGTAGTAAAGATACGTGTTTGACTTTTAACTCATTGTTTCTATTAAAACATGACAAGCTAAAAAATGTTTAATATGTGCTACATCACTTCAGTCATGTCCAACTCTGTGTGACCCTATGCACTGTAACCCTCCAGGCTCCTCTGTCCATGGGATTCTCCAGGCAAGAATAATGGAGTGGGTTGCCATTTCCTCCTCCAAATGTTTAATATATTTCATCTAATTTAACCTCTCATCATTTAAAGATCATTTTCTTACATGCCACTAAAGTCTCCACTTTATAATGTATCACTTCCTTTTCACTTAAAATTATTTTGTCCCTATTTCAGGAATTCTTTCAGACATAAACTGTTCAGATAGCTTTTAGATCATGTCATTCTTGTACTACACAGAATTTGTTTTAAATAAGCAAAATAAATTGATCAAGCAAGTTTTTCATATTTGAAATCTGACACTTTAGAATCACTTTTCAATGAAGACTTACTGCTATGTGCTTGCCATCCACTGTCATTCTCAGTACCATGAAGATGACTGATGATGTAAAATGTTTCTTAAAACATTATTATTCCTGGGATTTTCCTTGAAGTCCCTAAAATCATTCACTAAATTTTCATCTTAGTACTTTCTTGATCTTACCAGAAGTATTAAAGTTTTTAGACAATAATCAGGATGTATTTAAATGCTTATTGATTTAAAATTTACATTAATTACTAAACCTGTAATTGGCTACAATGAGAAAAACAAATTTGTACATGTCCAAGTGGTTGTCAGCTGTGATACAATGTATTCTCCCCTCAAGCAATTATAAGATCCCATATACTATTAAAAAAAAAAAACTCACTACTTCGGAGAAGCTATAATAATATTATATGCATCATGAAACTGAAGAAATAATTATATCCAGCATCCTGCAGAATGAGGGACTTATAGTATAAAGTTTGGGTAGCATTTTATGGAAATATTTCAGTTGATCATTCAATTGCACACTGAAACCTTCTGGCTTGTATTTAATTGTCAAGTCAGTAAAATAACTCCCAATTATGTCATTACTGATCATTTATTTCTATGAATTCAAGTTCATCCTGGATCTTGGATCATGTTGATCTGTTAGGACTGGAAGAATTTGCCAAGTGGAATCTACCCTTCAAGGAATGATAATTATCAATGTTGCGTTCCACCATCCATGGAAAGATATCGCTATACAGGTTTCCAAATTTCTCCAGTTTTTTCCTTTTTCAATCTAGTAGAATGGGCAAAGGCTTGGACTATGATATTAGATGGATGTGAATGACTTCTAATCCTCTCCTGATATTTTCTAAGCAAGCTTGAGCATATTTAATCTTTTAAAGCTCCTATTCTTTCATCCTTAAACAAACAAAAACAATAATAGATAGGGGTATGACAGAGATTTAATAAGAAAATATATATGAGTGTCTATAGTCGAGTTTGGTGGCTCAGCAGTAAAGAATCTGCCCTGCAATGCAAGAGCTGCAGGATACATGGGTTCGATCCCTGGGTTGGGAAGATTCCCTGGAAGAGGGCATGGCAACCCACTCCAGTATTCTTGCCTAAAGAATCCACAGACAGAGGAGCCTGACAGACTGCAGTCCATAAGGGTCGCAAAGTCAGACATGACTTAGCACACACACTTGCATAGTATAATTAAAAAAAACAACAACCATGAAGTGAAAATATTTAAGCATGAAAGAAAATACACCTGGACTTTATATATATATAAAATTTTGGGATCTCTAAGCATAATATGAAGGGTAAAAAATATAAAGGAAAATATTTTTACTATGTGTCTCTAAATTTGAAGTTAAGTCTCTTATAGACAGCATATATAGGTTTTTGGTCCTCTGCTGCAGTCTTTTCATTGGAATATTTAGTTCATTTAACATTTAAAGTAATTACTGATTGGTATGTACATACTGACATTTTGTTCATTGTTTTCTGGTAGTTGCTTTTGTAGTTCTTTTTTTTTTTTTTTAAGATTAGAAATGTAAGACATAGAATGCCTAGATTTTTTTAAATTAAATTTATTTATTTTTTTAATTACAATACTGTATTTGTTTTGCCATACACTGACACGAATCAGCCATAGGTGAACACAATCGCCCAATGCCAAAGCCCCCTCCCACCTCCCACCCCACATCCTCTGCCTGAATCATCCTGTGCATCAGCCCCATGCATCCTGCATCCTACACCAAACATATATTAGCGCTTCGTTTCTTACAGGAAAATACACATGCTTCACTGCCATTCTCCCAAACCATCCCACCCTTTCCCTCTCCCTCAGAGTCCAAAAGTCCACTCTATACCTCTGTGTCTCTTGTTGTCTCACATATAGGGTCATCATTACTGTCTTCTAAATTCCATATATATGTCAGTATACTGTATTGGTGTTTTTCTTTCTGGCTTACTTCACTCTGTATAATCGGTTCCAATTTCATCCATCTCATTAGAACTGAGTCAAATTTATTCTTTTTAAGGGCTGAGTAGTATTCCATAGTGTATATGAACCACAGCTTTCTTATCCATTCATCTGCTGATGGACATCTAGGTTGCTTCCATGTCCTGGCTATTATAAACAGCGCTGCAATGAACATTGGGGTACATGTGTCTCTTTCAATTCTGGTTTCCTCAGTGTGTATGCCCAGCAGTGGGATTGCTGGGTTATAAGGCAGTTCTATTTGCAATTTTTAAGGAATCTCCACACTGTTTTCCATAATGGCTGTACTAGTTTGCATTCCCACCAGCAGTGTAAGAGGGTTCCCTTTTCTCCACACCCTCTCCAGCATTTATTGCTTGTAGACTTTTGGATCGCAGCCATTCTGACTGGTGTGAAATGATACCTCATTGTGGTCTTGATTTGCATTTCTCTGATAATGAGTGATGTTGAGCATCTTTTCATGTGTTTGTTAGCCATCCGTTTTGTGATTTGATGACCATGTCTAGTATAATGTTTGAATTCTTTTGTTTTGGGTGTGCCTGTATTCTAGGTTTTCGATTTGTGGCTAGTATGAAGTTCATATATAATAGGCTATATATATGTTTTAAGTTAATGATCTCTTAAGTTTTAGTGCATTTTAACAATGCTATATTTTTACTCCTCCTTTCTGTTTTTGTGACATATTTTATACTTTTTTGTTTTAAATATCCCTCACTTATTGTATACACAGATGTTTTACTACATTTGTCTTTACTACTTTAACCTTCCTACTAGATTTAGAAGCAGTGGATTTACTCTGCGGTTGCCTTCACCAATGAGATTTTTCCTTTTGTAATTTTTAGTTTCTTGTTCTGGTCTTTTCTTTATAGAAGTCTCTTCAGCACTTCTAACAAAGCCACTATAATGGTGCTGAACTATTTTCACTTTTGCTTCTCTGTAAAACTCTTTCTCTCCTTCAAGTCTGAATGGTAGCCTTTCTAAGTAGAATATTCTTTGTTATAGTTGTTTTCCTTTCATCACTTTGGGTACAGCATGCCACACCCTTCTGGCCTGCAGTGTTTCTGCTAAAGTCAGCTGATAGCCTCTATGGGAGTTTCCTTTAAAAATGTAAATAATTGTTTCTCTCTTGCTATTAAGGTCTGCTCTTTAATTATAAATTGTTTTGGTGTGGACCTTTTTGAGTTCATCTTGTTTGGCACACTCTGTGCTTACTGCATCTAGCTGTGTGTTTCCCAGGTTTGGGAATTTTCATCTATTATTTCTTCAGGTAAGTTCCCTTACCCTTTCTCCTCTTAGGACTCCTAGTATGCAAATATTAGTATACTTGCTGCTTTCACAAAAGTGTCACAAACTATCAAGATATTTTCTTTTTCTGTTCAGCTTCACTGATTTCTACTACTCTGTCCACTGATATTATCCTCTGTAACATCTGATTTACAGTTGATTCCTTCAAGTATATATTTTATTTCAGTTAGTGCAATCTCAGCTCATTTTGAATCTTTATATTTTCTAACTCTTTATTAAAATCTGCACTATATTCAATCATTATTTTCCCAAGTTTGTTGAACATTTTTTTGATTATTACCTTGACATCTCTGTCAGGGTGGTTACTTATCTTCGTTTTTCTATGATTTTGTCTCATTCCTTCATTTGGACCATATTCCTCTCTTGCCTCATCTTACTTGATTTTCTGTATTTCTAGGTATTAAAGAGGTTATGTCTTACAGTCTTTGAGATGTGGCCTCATTTAGGTGAATTCCCCTGGGGCCCAGAGCACACACTCCTCTGTTCACTAGTGCTTTGTGCTCTTTACGCCCTAGCGTGTTTCCTTCTGTTTTGACAGCCAGTGGCTGTTTGCTTGCTCTTAGGCAGGGCTGGTCCCTGGCCATGTTAACTGCCAGGCCTTGCTTGGTGTGGTGGCTACTGGCCCACTAGTGGACCAGGTATGGAAAGCTACAGAGCCCAGTGGGGTGCAGGGCTGGTTCCTGCCTGCTTGTGGGTAGTGCCAGGTGTTGGAGTGACTGGCTGATGCCCAACGATGCCAGGTTTAGAGCTAGCCCACTGATGGTCCAGGCTAGGTGCCAACATGGTACTGGTGCTGGCCTGCCAGTTTGCATTGCCCAGTTCCCCCGCTCAGATATCTGCATGCCATGGGAAATCAGGACTGGTACTGGCCCACTGGTGGACCAGTGGACAGGTGGGCAGGTAAGTCCCTGGCACTTTAAGGGTGGAGGTAGGATTTCAAAATGTCACTTGCCAGCAATAGTAACACAGCAGTAAAATGAGCTCTCCAAAATAGCTGCCTCCAGTGGCTGTGTCCTTCTTCATCCCCAGAAGGCTCTCCAGGATTATGGGTCTGACCCAGGCTCCTTTCAAACTACTGCTTCTATGCTGATTCAGATTGTGTGAGATATTGCACAAACCCTTTAACAGAAAAGTCTCTGTTTTCTATACCCCTCCCCACTTTTCTGAACATAAGCCCTGCTGGTTTTCAAAGTCAGACATTCCAGGGGCTCATGTTCCTGGTGCAGGATCCCTGGGCTAGGCAGATCAACATGAGGCTCAGACCCCTCACTCCTTGCAGAAAATCATTGTGATATCCCTCCCATTTGTGGATTACCAACTCTGAAAATGTGGGTCCTAACTATACTGTCTCCACCATTTCTACTCATCTTATTGTGGCTTATTTTTAAATTTTTATTGTATACTGGAGCACAGCTGATTAACAATATTGTGCTTTAGGTGTATAGCAAAGTGATTAGGTATACATATACATGTATCTATTTTTTTCAAATTAGTTTCCCATCTAGGTTATTACAGAATATTGAGTAGAGTCCCCTATGTTGTACAGTAGGTCCTTGTTGGTTATCCATTTAAAATATTAATATAACTATGTGTACATGTTAACCCCAAACTCCCAATCTATTCCTCTTCACCACTCAGTTAACTATAATTTTTTTCCTCTAAGTCTGTGAGTCATACTATTTAGTTCCTTTATGTCTTTAGTTGGAATAAATATTTTTGCTAGTCTTCTGGTCCTTCCCATAGATAGCTGTTATGCAAATAGTTGTAATTTTGGATTGTCTCTGGGAGATGAATTCAGGGTCCTCTTACTCCACCATTTATGTCACCTGCTGACCTGTCCAGACTTTTGATGATAAAGATCAGCAACTGCTGCTGCTAAGTCGCTTTAATCATGTCCGCCTCTATGCAACCCCATAGATGGCAGCCCACCAGGCTCCCCATCCCTGGGATTCTCCAGGCAAGAACACTGGAGTGGGTTGCCATTTCCTTCTCCAAAAGATCAGACTGATACAAATAAATTGAGAAGTTTTCTGATATTCACTTCTTCTATGTGATACTGTTCTCAACAGAAGCTATGATTTTTGTACAATTCATTATCTCATTTTTATTCCATTAAAATAAAACTGAAGTGGTAATAGTAAATGATAAGTTCAACAGATAATCACTGTGTATTATTGGCTGGCATGGGTCATCAGCCGCTTAATATAGTTCTAACCATTGACTTCTTAATGAGCAGTTATGAGCCTGGGTAATTTCTGTGCATATTAAAATGACTAAAAATTAAAATGGCAGGATAAGAGTAGTTTTAAATTAAAAAAAAATTCCAACTAATCTGTTAAACGTCTTGTACATATAGTACTTAGATACTCTAGAATGCAGTAACCCCTAGTTGGCCTAAAAATGATCCTTTTATTATGCTTGAGAAGAAATGTAGATTCTTATTCGAATAGCCCTTATGACAATTATTTTAAGTAAATAACAAAGATAATTTCTCTTTAAGTGGAATTTGGAAAATATAAAAATTCTTAGCCAAAACTATATGCAAGCATATTGTTAATATATAATTGTATATAGAAAATTGATTCGCTTCACAGTTTTAATTTTTATACTTAAGGATAAAATAGATTTTTAAAGTTTTTTCTTTCTCTTCTTTTAGTAGCAAAGAGAATGCACTGCTTTTATTTTTCAGTTTTTTTGTTCCACAGATTTACTCAGTTATAATGATAGTGTAAAAAAATTATTTGTACTTTATTTCCATTTCCCATATTTTATAGACATTTCAATACAGCAATCATTTTGTCAATTAGGTATACCACTGATTTACTTAAAAATCCCTTATTGAAGGAAATTATTTCCTCTTTTTACCACTTTATGCTACAATATGTATTTTTATGCACAAAACAAGAGCTTTAGTCTAAAAGCAGGTATTCTCTCATCAGGTACCTTGTTTATAGGTAATCAAAACTGTTAGGCTTATTAGGTATCTACATGGGAGGAACTTATTTGAGATTATGATCTTCTATTTAAAGAATTAAAACACAATTCTTCTACATATCTAGATTATCTAGATTAATACTACCATGAAATAGATTTTAACATGAATAAATAACAGGCTATTAAATAAAGTAACTGCCCATAAATGTTATCATTTACCTATTAATCAAACCTGCAAATGTAGAGTTAAAGTACTTCTTTATTCTAATTCATCATGAAACTCTAAATGCCAGAGCTTCTCTAGCATTTGTTCACGTTCCATTGAAAGATTTACATTAAAAACTTGTAACTCCTATAAGCTGCTTTTGAAAAAAAAACCATAATGCATTAAGATTCCTTCTATTGCAAACTTCTATCCTCACCCTATTTTTGTCATAGCATGTATCACCTTCTAATGTATTACTGTTTACTTATGTCTCCTTCCCCTACAAGGTAAATTCCATTGAGGAAGATACATTTTTTTGTTCATTGACATATCCAGAGTGCTTAGAAAACATGCTCTGTATAAAGGCTGGCACATGATAAATATCTGCTGATTTAAATGTTGACATGGCTTAAGCTATCTTTGCCTGTTTCTCTTTCCATTTGTTTATCTTATTCCTGTATTTGCTTCACTATCTTAGAAGGCATTCTCTATATGGTAGCCTCAGAAACTCCAGGCTTTAGTTATCTTTACAGCTAGCAATTCCAAAGAAAAGAGAATTTCTACTTTCTAATAGTCCTAGAAAGTTGTCAGAGTACACTTTTATTTATTTATACTTTTATCACATGCCCAGTCCTAAGCCAGTCATTATAATAGGTTATAAGTAACAATGAGAAATGGGTTGCTTTGATTGTCTTGGGGGCTACAGAATTTGACCTGAGGAACAGCAGCATCCCCTGGGAGCTTGGTAACTATGTAGACTCTCAGGCCTCAATATAGACCACCTGAATCAAAATGTGAGTTTTTAAAAGGATTCACTAGTGATATGCCTTTATTCTGTGATGCTAGTTGGAGCTGGAAAAACAGGAAGTGGGACGAGGTCAGCAAGTCACATAAGTGAGGTGTGACGGTTGCCCAAAGAAAACTTGAATGCTCTTACCAATATGCAAAATGGATGCTAGGCAGTCAAAAGCAGCAGGTATCCATTACAATATGCAATATGTATTCAGCAGTCCATCCTAAAGGAAATCAGTCCTGGGTGTTCATTGGAAGGACTGATGCTGAAGATGAAACTACAATACTTTGGCCACCTCAATGGAAGAGTGACTCATTGGAAAAGACCCTGATGCTGAGAGGGATTGGGGGCAGGAGGAGAAGGGGACGACAGGGGATGAGATGGTTAGATGGCATCACCAACTCGATGGACATGAGTTTGGGTAAACTCCAGGAGTTGATTATGGACAGGGAGGCCTAGCGTGCTGCAGTTCATGGGGTTGCAAAGAGTCGGACATGACTGAGCGACTGAATGGAACTGAATTATTATATACTACACACAAGATACCTTAGGAATCAAAAGATTAAATTATTTGTCCAAAGTTCTTACTGGGGAGGCAAAGAGAATTAACATGTGACAGAATATCAAGTACTAACAAGTATGCTGGAGAATAAAGAATGAAGGGATAGAGCATTACCAAGATGATGAGATGGGTGATCAGTTTAGAGAGGAAAATCAGGGTGAGCATGAGGAAATAAATTTTGATTAGAGATTTGGAGAAAGAGAAAGAAAGCAAGAAACAGTGGGAAAGCCAGTTTTGCTACAGTGAACTGAATACAGGTGATTAATTCAGAGAGACAACCAAGGGTCATTTCATAAAGAAACTCTGGCAATGATTAAGATATTGTCAATTATTTCTAGCACAATGGAAAATTGTTGGAAGCTTTGGAGCAAGAGAACACATGATTTTATATTTCAAATATACTGTCTAGGGAGCAGGCAATAGTAAATAGGATGAATGGAGAAATGTAAGATGTCAGGGAGACTAGTTAGGAGGTGATGGCATGCTTAGGCATGCTTAGTCTTAGGCAAGAGATGAGAGAGAGTGAGATCAGGATGGTAATGGGGATGGTAGAGGGGCTCGGAATCTATAGACAGTCCTTGACTCATGATGATTTGACTAAAGTTTTCAACTTTATTATGGTGTGAAAGCAATAGGTATTCAGTAAAAACTGTACTTGTGAAACTTTAGAATTTGATATTTTTCCAGGCTAGCAACATACAGCATAATACTCTCTCGAGAAGCTGGGCTGCCCTAGCACCCAGTCAGCAATGTGATCAGGAGGGTGAAAACAACTGATACACTTAAACCCATTCTCCATCCATTCAGTCGCCCTGTTTTTCGCTTTCAGTATAATATTCAATAAAGTATGTGAGATATTCAACAAGTTTTTATAAAATTGGATTAATATTAGATGATTTTTCCCAGTTGTAGCCTAATGCAAATGTTATGAGCACATCTGATGTAGGCTTGGCTCAGCTGCATCGTTTAGTAGGTTAGGTCTATTGAATGCATTTTTTTAACTTATGATGGGTTTCTCAGGATGTAACCCCTCTGTATGTAGAAAGATCCATATTGTGGATTGTTAATGAATTGAATGTCTGTCTATGATAAAAGAAATACTCATATGTTTTTGCCTTGAGAAAATGGGTGGACACTATTGCCAGTTACTGAAATAGAGAATCTTGAAGATGGGTCATGTGGAAAATCAAGAGGACCTTTTGGAATGTCAAATTTAAGATGCAAAACTACTGAATTAAATCCTTTGAAGCAGCATTGCCTTTTTTTCTGGGTCCAACAGAATTTTTAAGTAAGATTTTCAAAGCCACTAAACAAAAAGAAATTCTTTTAGTAATCTATTTCGTAAGTGTTACTGAATCTCTTTCGAAGGCTACTTCCAGATTGGAGGTTCTGGACACAGTTATTTTGAAAGGAAGTATTTGTCTACAGAGCCCAAATATCTTTTTATTTTCATCCAAACACTAGCAAGAAAAATCAATATTTTACTGTAGAAGGAAATGGTTTGGCTGCTTATGCATTTGGAGGAAAAAACATTTCTGGAAAAAAAAAAAGGTGGTGAGGAGTGGGAAGGACTGGCAGGTGATAAGCCTCAAGAGTGTGGCCTCATTTGAAAATAGTAACCTAAATAATGGTATTAGTTACAGACATTTAGACTGTCTAAACAATTGTTCCTTTATTACACATGACTAATAGACTTTGCTGCTTGGTTGGGATAGCGTATCAAGACTAGGCTCCTTTTTTCCTGTGCCAAAGTGTGGTTGCTTACTGCTCTTAAACACGTTAAACAGACATGTTTTCAAAATCTAAGAATTAATTGTCATCTTATAACAGTTATTTACCACTTCAATTAAATGTCATTTTAATATTAGTAATGAGCAATTCATGTCACTAAAATTAGTGGTGTTATTTTTATTTCTCAACTAAAAATCATTCTATTAGATCCTCAATGGAAAATTCATTTTAAATTCATATATTCTGCTATTAAAAGAAGTACAGTTAAGCAGTTTTAACAATACACATGTGAGTATATTTCAATTGCTTGTGGGTTCATATTTATTTACTAACTTACTCAAGGATTTGAAGTGGTTTACACTAACTTATAAAACAGGGAAAAATTATAAAGAAAAAGTTAGGTCCTAAACCTAGATAAAATAAAAATTCAAGAAGGAAAACTTAGAACACAAATGTGTCATCCATTGTGAGGGTCATATTTATGTTTATTTCTCATTAAATGCACAAGTAGTGAATTAATGACACTAAAGGAAAAATATGAGGAATAAAAACAGTGAAGCCACTGAAACTTTCATTAAAAAGAAACCACATTATCACACAGCTCAATTAAGCTTTCATTATGAGATGATAAATTAATACCAACTTATACTTAATTATTCAATTTAAGAAGTACAAGTACTTGGTGATAAATATTTACATTTTAAGTCATAACCAATGGAAAAACTTTTTATATCCATTTAATGTACTAATTGGATGTTAGCAAGAAATCAGTGTAGTAGCAGCTGCGCAGTGCAATTCAATTTGATGAAATTTTAATTATAGAGAAAAAACTGATAGCAAAGAAGAGTGAAACAGTGCTAAAATGAAAATAGCATAAACAGATTTCAATGTTTCTCTGAAAAATTCCAGGTGTTGTCAAAGTGGATTACGGAGATGTATCAGTCAGAAAAACACTAAGAGAAAACCTGAAGTGTAAGCCCTTTTCTTGGTACCTTGAAAACATCTATCCGGACTCCCAGATCCCAAGACGTTATTACTCACTTGGAGAGGTATGACTTATTTATTTTGGTTAAGTTATGAATATATTTTGCAAGAGAGAAATTTCTAAGGAGCTCAATATTTTTATGTTATGAATACAATGCTTTAAGGGTTTTTAAACAGATCTATCATAAAAGACTTCTCGTAAATTACAAGGACCATAAAGGTCTATATCATTGGGATTTATAAAAAAAATAACACAGTTTAAGGTAGAATAAATAGTATTTTGTTTCTTTATAAATAGTTCTAAAATTTTTCATCATATGAAATTTAGAGTCTTTGAGGTTTACAGCAAATTTTGAGTTTTTCTTTATGTGGGCTATGAGTGTTAATATTTACTGTAGGAAAAGAAACTGGAAACTTTAAATTTATTAATCTACTAATATAAGTAACATTTTTGGAAAAGTAAACTTTATAAAGCAAAATAAAATAGTAAGATTAGGTTAATCTACATTTTTTATTAATTGAAGAACTGGCCAAAAAGAGGTAGCTGGATTCTTGTATCTGCTTTGATATTCAGTCTGTTATAATATAGCACACTAGGTAACCAATTGAAGATTCTCTATACATTCATGAGAAGAGAGGGTGAAAGGGTATTATCATAATACTATTATCTAAATCATACTGACTTTGTGGGCACATGGAGAACCCCTGATCTGTTCCATACTTTCTCAAAATGTCTTTTTAATAAATATTTTTACTTCTTACAAAGTTTTCACTCTCATCCAGAAATCTACTTTTTCTAATAACCATATACAAATTCAGACGACAAACCTGCCGTAACTTTATTGTATTCAGAAGAAAACAATGGATTTTTGTTATTTTCTCTTCCTCTGTGACTTTTTAAATTTTTATTGGAGTGTTAGTGTCAGATGTACTACAAAGTGATTCATTTATACAAATACATATCTCTATTCCTTAGATTCTTTTCCCATATAGGCTACTACAGAGCATTGAGTAGAGTTCCCTGTGCTATATACAGCAGGTCCTTATTAGTTATCTATTTTATATTGTATATATATCAATCCCAATCTGCAAATTTACACTCCCCTTCCCACCACCCTGGTAACCATGTTTGTTTTTACATCAAATATACTTCTGTTTTGTAAATAAGTTCATTTGTACTTTATTTTTGGATTCCACATAAAAGCACTATTTATTTTTCTTTCTTACCTCACTCAGTACAACAGTCTCTAAATCTATTTATGTTGCTGCAAATGGGATTATTTCATTCTTCTTTGTGGCTGAGTCATATTTCATTATACATATGTACCACATCTTCTTTATCCATTACTCTGTAGATGAACATTTAAGTTGCTTCCACGTCCTGGCTACTGTAAGTATTGCTTCGTTAAACACTGGGGTGCATGTATCTTTTTAAATCAAGAGTTTTCTCTAGATGACATGCCCAGGAGTGGGAATGCTGGATAACATGGAAGCTCTATCTGTAGTTTTTCCTAGGGAATCTCCATGCTGTTGTCCATAGTGGCTGCACCAATTTATATTCCCACCAACAGTGTAAGAGGATTCCCTTTTCTCCAGCATTTATTGTTTGTAAATTTTTTATGATGATCATTCTGACCAGTATAAGATGTGTCTCATTATACATTTGATTTGCATTTCTCTAATAATTAGTGATGTTGAGCATTTTTTCATGTGTTTTTTGGCCATTTGTATGTCTTCTTTAGAGAAACGTACATTTAGATCTTCTGCCCATTTTTTTTATTGTGTTGTTTGGTTCTGGATATTGAGTTGCATTAACTGTATATTTTAGAGATTAACTCCTTGTCAGTCACTTCATTTGTAAATATTTTCTCCCATTCTCTGGGCTGTCTTTTCATTTTGTTTATGGTTTCCTTTCCTGTGCAAAAGCTTTTAAGTTTAATTAGACCCCATTTGGTGTTTTAATTTTCATTACTCTAGGAAGTGGTGTTTATTTTTGTGTATCTTGTTAGGGAGTGTTCTACTTTCATTTTTTTTTTTTTTACACTTAGCTGTCCAGTTTTCCCAGCACCACTTATTCAGTATCATCCACTGAATATTCCTGCCTCCTTTGTTGTAGATTAGGGGACCACAGGTATGTGGCTTTGTCTCGGGGATTTCTATCTTGTTCCATTGGTCTATATTTCTCTTTTTGTACCAATATCATACTGTCTCAATGACTGCAGCTTTGTACTCTAGTCTGAAATCAGGCAGGTTGATTCATCCAGCTCTATTTTTGCTTTCTCAATATTGCTTCAGCTATTCAGGGTCTTTTGTGTTTCAGTACAAATTATAAAATTATTTGCTCTGTTAAAAATTACCATTGGTATTTTCATAGCAATTGCTTGAATCTGTAGATGGCTTTTGGTACCATATCTTTAAAGATTAAAAAGCTGGCTTCATCATAATTATAAAAGCATATGGTCATAATACATATTTAATTGCTCAAAATAAGAGTTATCCCTTTATGAATTATATGCTTCGTACTGGTAATTTCCCACTTAATAGAAATTACATTTGAGAAAACTAATTTTGTATTTGTTATATTTAAAACATTTTAACAGCAATAATGCAATGCATTTGGAAAATATTATTTGAATCTGCCATTTTTATAGGTCATAACAGCAGAATATCTGAAAATTCAGTCTAATATTTTTGGTTCATTTGCCAAGATATCTGTGAATTTATCCACTCCATAACTATAAACATTCCTTGTGATTCACTAGAAAATAAAAACAAAAAACCATACAATTCATTTCCAGCTGAATTGTTTTTAAAAACTGTTTTTTTGTGTGTGCCTTATCCATACACTGTCAAATTTCCACTCACTCATCAGCCAGGTAAATCTCTCTCTAGAGAATTTTACATTAATCTAAATTCTGTAGTGCAAAGGTTCATGTGTAATAACACTGAATAACACACCACTTTGTAGGTGTAACTGTAGTCCTGTGCCTCTGGCTTTTTGATTTTTTTTAATTATTTTTTTTTCATTGGGATGGGAGTGTCATTGCTATTGTTTTTAAATATTCAGTATTCCCATGTTAGCACTAAGTCACAGGATTTATTTATATTTAATACATAAAATAGAAGAGTGTTTTTAAACTAGAGCTCTATGTGCATGTAGTTATTATAATCTAGTTCTACTAAAGATCTCTAATAAAGTATCTAACAGTCATTTCTTTTATAGAAAATTTTGTTGGGCCAATTGTGAATTTGTACCTTCAGAAGAGGGAGTTTTTCTATTCTTGTAGTAGGGTATTCCTCCCAGGGTAGTCAGTGGATCAGGTAGTGAGTAAATGCTGATCACTTTTTCTAAAAGAAGTTATGACCAAGACCTGTTAACAAGACAGATATGAGTTAAGAGGAGTTTTGGAAATTATCTAAGGCCATCAGGGTGACTCCTGAGAAAGACTCAGGACTCTGAAATAGAACCTAGATATCTACTTCCATTTTAAAAATTCAGTTTCATACTCTCCTGCACTATACATTGAGAAATCTAATTAATTGACTTTCTGAAAAAATGAAAATGAAGTGTGAGAAAATTCCTTTATACAACCTACTGATTTTAAAGTAGCTATCTTCTTTAATGGATCAGGTGGCTATATTTTAATTTATAGAAATAATTTGAAAAACTTTTGAAGATAAAAATTTACCTTTAGGGTGTTTGAAACATATCCGGAGAGGCAACATGGTGTATTGAAAGAATCCCAGACTTTGGAATCAAGCAGAGGAGGGTCTAAATCCTGACCTCCCATTTTAGGACTCAAGTAGCACTAGGTCTGTCTCTGGTACCTAGCAGTAGAAGGAAGGTTATCATACAGGTTACAGTGATGATTGAGGATACAGAGCATCTATAACACTACCTAGCAGAGTAGTAGCAGCACCAGTAGTTACAGTTATTGTAATTATCATAGCTACTATTGTTTTCTTACTATGTCAAACATTATGCTAGATGCTTAAAAATTGTATTTTTAAATATCACAATTTCTTGGCAGGTTTTGTTATTATCCCCAATTAAATATGGAAACCTTTATGCAGAAAATTCACACGATTGACCTAATGGTCATAGAGCTAGCTAAATATTGGATTCAGGATTCAAATACATTTTAGTCTGACAATTATGTTCACTTTTCCTTTTAACTAGAAGGAGAAAATGGATATCACTATATGTTATTCATTCAAAATACTTTTATTAAGAGCTTAAGCTATAACCTGTGCTATATGCTAAGGATGAAAATTCAACAAGACAGACCTGTACTCTTGAGCCATTCTACTGAAATGGGGGTGAGGGAAAAGGCAAGAGATAATCAAACAGGTAAGAAATTCAGTTGAATTAAAACTGTCCTATGAGGTATTAAAAAAACTCAATAAATTTAAAAATCCTTGAGCTATATCTGTTTTTGAACTTTCTGGGATATTAATGTACTACAGTTTTCCATTCCATTTTAAAACCACCATTAAAGAGACACAGTGCTGCAACAATTTCCTTGAAAACAAGTAGGACAAATTCACCAAGCACTGCTTTCCAATTCAAGTTTGCACAGTCATGTGTAGTCATAGACACTTTGATAATGAGTTTGAGATAAACTATTAATGGACTATATTGTATGACAGTCACTTAAATCTTTTTCTTACTGTCATTATGTATGAAGGCACTGTCTGTGAGATAGTCTCAAAGTGGAACCAGGTGTCCAAAGCTACTTATCTAGGGCACAAAGTTATTTCTTTGAAGTAATTCACATGTACTCAATTTCTAATGAAATTGTTAGGATCTAACAATTTACAAGTTCTTTAGGTTTTAATGTTTTTCAAAGCCCAGATATTTAATATTGCACTGCACTGGTGCATATAAGTATTTTCATGTCAATTTCTCTTTATAGCTTTCCTTGTTATATTAGAAGATAGAGGTAAACATGATTGATATTCCGTTTCTATCAGTGTATACTGTCACCAAAATAATTTTCAGTATTGATATCAGACAACTGTTGTAATTTCTTACATTTGAATTTTATGCAGGTAATTGATATATTACTTCACCTAGCCCATGAATTACATGCAATTTCCAATGGGAAGTTAAAAGCTGAATTGCTTTGAACTAAAACCTTTAAGTAGCTTAATGAATCATATGCCTTTTAGACTTAGTAAGCAGATCTTAATGGAATAAGGAAGAGGAGCTTCCTGCAGCATTAAATTCTCTCTTAACTAACACTAGCTTATGTATATTTAGCATGTCAGCTCCTGATCTTATAAATATAAAAGCTAATTCAACTATAAGATTGAAAATTGGCTTTCTAAAGTAATAAAGCTTTACCCTAAATTTTTGGTCTTGGACAGGCCAGCATCTTGGGGAAAAAATGTTTTGTAAGCTATGTGGAACACAAGAATACAGAGGGCAAGAGGGAAGAGAAGAGGAATTCTAGAGCCAATTGACTTAACTCTTAGGGCTTAATATCCACATTTGCATGCTGCTTGGAAGACATTTTGACAGAAGTCTCTGAATTTTTTACTGCCTACTTGACGCCTTAGCACTTCCTTTTTCTCTTGTATTCTTTAACCTTATCAACTAGTTAAGATCCTTGAACACACTGACACTGTATTCCTTAAACACTGTTAAAGAACAAATTTCAGTAACTAAAAATAGACATCTATTGAAGCTGCTAGGCTGCAGGGATTAAGGATAAAATCAGTTACTGCCAAATCCAGAGGCTAAAACCCTGAGAGTGTTACATGAAGATCTATTGGTAATCAGATCTATTTATAAATTCACCATCTTCTTGATCTTTTAATAAGATAACCAGTAAAAAAAAATGCCTCATATTTTAAAACATGCACAAATGGGGCATTCTCTCTGCCCATGATCATATTCGCAAAACTCTTTGGGACCCAGAAACTGATTTTTATCCCAGTGTAACTAATACATAGGCAAAATATATTGCTCTCCATCACATGTTAACCCTAAAGAATGTTGACCTGGGTAACCCACCTATGGACGAAATGAGTGAGTTTACTACTGGGAAGTTTGTTTTGTTTTTGTTTTTTTCCCCTGGCTTTACACTACTAATAAATACATTAGAACCAATTCTGATTTTATTATTTAAATATTCATTGGCATAAACTATAACAAACTATATTCCAGTTAGAACATTTATGAATTCTCCTAGGATTGATTTTGTTATCCACCAAAATATGTGAAATTGTCCAGTATTCTGTATTTACTGTTTTGTTGAAGGAGGTTAAGATATCACATACTCAGTATTTTTAAATCTCACAGTCAGGTCATTGGAAACCCAGGTTTACATAAGAGAAGTCAGCTTGGATTTGTTAATTATATAGATTTTGCAAATCTATATAAAACCATCCTTCTGATTTATTCACAATTTGGTAAAGAGAAATGCATATTCACTACAGCAATTATAATATGGAAATATTAACATTAAACTTGAATTCACTGCAAATGTATTTCCTTTACAAAGTAAAGAGAAACCAAATGAAGTTGACATATTTAAAATAATGATAATGAGTAACATAATATACAGTTGAAGGATAAGCATGTATTGGAGTAACTAAAGCCAAAAAAAAAAAAATAACCTAAGTTTAGTCTAATTTTAGAATGCATTTTACATATTAGTTTTGAAATTCAAAGGTGGTGGGGGTGAGAGTTTAAGCCTCCCCTTTAGAATTGGAGTTCCCACTTTTGCTTGCTGTTACCATCCGGCAGAGGGAGCAAAAGCTAATGAATACACCATGTAAGTGGCAGCATTATCCATTATCCTGCCAATGAGTAGAAACTTTCAGAAAAAGACTTGCTGATTTCTAACATCAAGACAAAAGTGGGAAAAATACTCTCAAGTTTTTGTCATTAAGGACTGTTCCTCAGGCAATAAAAGATTATGTGTAAACAAAGAAATGTCACAGTAGACAACAAAGTTAAAACTCTGTTGGTCCTACACCAGGTACTCAAAGCTTATAAATAACACAAGGGATGAGCCACAAGACTTTCCCAGAATGCAGAACTACCAATATGCTCTACTTATGTTGATTCAGGTTGGATTCTGGAACAAGTTTCTATAGATGAAGTTCCTCCATGTTTTCTGCCTAGATTTTTCTTAGGATTAATGAATAGCATGATCAAGCAATCGGTCTTGTCAGGTAATATAATACCAGTGACAAGCTCAGGATCTTTCCTGATATTTCATTTTGTTGCTTAAATAGCATTCTTTGGGAATATATACATATTTTTTCCTATATGCCAATATCTTCTATTATACATTAAGATTAGATCATTGAGGACTGTCAGAAGACACTAGTAACCATTTTTATGTTTGAAGAAAATATTAGATTTCCAATGTTAGACTCATTTACTTGAGATTACCCTGATGCACACCATGCTGCGTTATAGGTGTTCATACATTAAAAAAATCTAGATATCATAGGACTACCGCAAAAACCTCTCAGACATTGAGAAGAACATACCATCTGGATAGCGACAATTTTTAAAGTGGATATTGAGAGCCCTGTTCCCTGACACTTCATTCTCTATCATATTTGTATCCAGTGTCATCTTGACAATAGCCAGAAATAATTTTCATGACCTTGACCCAACAGTTTGGCCCTCAGCATGGAAACCACTTTGCTTCTCGACTTTTTGACCTGGTTCTCAGGTCTGATCCTAGGCCACTTCCATGTTCCATGTGTCTTTGGCACTGTCTGGATGACCTGTAATTTACCTTCACCTTTATTCAACTGGAACTTAATCCTCCCTTGCTCTTTTCACCCCCTTTCTGAAAAATACTGCCTACCTGTCTAGATGTTAGGACTAGGCAATTTCCAACCTCACTATAACTTTCAATTACTTTGAGCAAACTACTTAGCCTCTTTGTATCTTAATGTTTTCATATATAAAATTAGGGTAATAGGTTGGTTTTTAATTAGTTATTACACATAAGTGCTTACAACTTCAATTATTCAATTTTACTGTGGTGGTTGTCTTCCCTGTCTCATTCTGACAGCTTTCCTAAGCCACTGACTCCTATCTGTTTCCAGTCTCCCAGAAATCATGTCTAGTTAGCCTCACCAGATTTGACTTGAGTTTTCCTATACTACCTGCTACATTCTAAGGGACAATTAATATTACATGTCTAGAAACTGTCAAACCAATTTTTAGGAAGGTTACAACCTGTCATGAATAGAACAAACTCCTTTCCATGCACTCCCCAAAATGAATCTATTCTATAATTCTGAAAAAATAGCAGCAGCAGTGACATAGTTTCAATCTTTTTGAATTCCTTAATTGAAGCAGAGAGAGCATCCAGGTTAGCAAAAACAAAAAGTGATGGACAAATTTAACAATAAAATTAGACAAGGTATTCTCACCAGTCCTAAAATATGACTTGCAAACTTCATGACCAACAGTTCAGTTCAGTTGCTCAGACATGTCCGACTCTTTGCAACCCCATGAATCGCAGCACGCCAGGCCTCCCTGTCCATCACCAACTCCTGGAGTTCACTCAGACTCACATCCATCGAGTCAGTGATGCCATCCAGCCATCTCATCCTCTATCGTCCCCTTCTCCTCCTGCCCCCAACCTCTCCCAGCATTAGAGTCTTTTCCAATGAGTCAACTCTTCACATGAGGTGGCAAAAGTACTGGAGTTTCAGCTTTATCATCATTCCTTCCAAAGAAATCCCAGGACTGATTTCCTTTAGAATGGACTGGTTGGATCTCCTTGCAGTCCAAGGGACTCTCAAGAGTCTTCTCCAACACCACAGTTCAAAAGCATCAATTCTTTGGCACTCAGCCTTCTTCACAATCCAACTCTCACATCCGTATATGACCACAGGCAAAATCATAGCCTTGACTAGACGGACCTTAGTCGGCAAAGTAATGTCTCTGCTTTTGAATATGCTATCTAGGTTGGTCATAACTTTCCTTCCAAGGAGCAAGCGTCTTTTAATTTCATGGCTGCAGTCACCAACTGCAGTGATTTTGGAGCCCTCAAAAATAGTCTGACACTGTTTCCACTGTTTCCCCATCTATTTCCCATGAAGTGATGGGACCGGATGCCATGATCTTTGTTTTCTGAATGTTGAGCTTTAAGCCAACTTTTTCACTCTCCACTTTCACTTTCACCAAGAGGCTTTTAGTTCTTCTTCACTTTCTGCCATAGAGTGGTATCATCTGCATATCTGAGGTTATTGATATTTCTCCCAGCAATCTTGATTCCAGCTGTGTTTCTTCCAGTCCAGTGTTTCTCATGATGTACTCTGCATATAAGTTAAATAAGCAGGGTGACAATAGACAGCCTTGATGTACTCCTTTCCCTACTTGAAACCAGTCTGTTGTTCCATATGATAATACAATCATTATAGTAGAAAAATGGAAGAAATGGGGTGTCTGATGGAAATGAGACCACAGTAACACCTCAGTTAGCAATAGATACTCATGAGAAATTGTTTCATGCTAACTTAATACTAGTAGTTGAAACTGGAAAAAGTGTTTTCATAAAATCCAGTTTGCAAGTCAGGGAAAAGTCTCTTCTTTTAATGTCTGAAGGAACTGAGAATTCTACAACCTGTGAACTTTTATAGCTCAATAGCTAAAGCTCTTTCTCAGGAGAAAATTCAAGGAATGAAGCCCTACTTAAGCAGGCAGGTACAACAACAACAAAGGAAACAAAATCCAGATAAAAATAGGAGCGAGAAATAGGAGATAAAAATAGGAGAGAGAAATAGGAGATAAAAATAGGAGAGAGAAATAGGAAGGAATTGGGTTAAGGGGCGAGGTGGAGATAAAATGGCAGAGTAAAAGGACTTGAACTGACCTCCTCTCACAAATACACCAAAATCACAACTAAGTACTGAACAATCATTGACAAAAAAGACTGGAATGTACCAAAACAGATTCTACATCCAAAGACAAAGCCGCAACTAGGCAGTAGAAGGAGTCCATTTATGAAACAATCAAATCCCATAACGACTTGGTGGGTGACCCACAAACTGGAAAATGATTATATCACAGAGGTTATCCCACAGAATAAAAAGATGTGATATATATATATACACACACACACATACACCCAGTGGAATATTACTCATCTGTAAAAAGAAATATATTTTCATACTGTCAGAAAAGATAAATATTGTATGATATTACTTACATATAGAATCTAATTATATAAACAAACTTACTTACAAAACAGAAACAGTATATCAGGCTTTGAAAACAAACTTATGGTTACCAAAGTGGAAAAGTGGGGGCATAAATTATGAGTTTGCTCAAACATATACACTGCTATATATAAAATAATCAACAAGGACCTACACAGTCAATGCTCTCTAATATCTTATATGGGAAAATAATCTGAAAAATTCTGAGTTATTTTTCTGTATACCTGAACCACAACATTGTAAATCAACTCTGCACCAATAAAAAATGGGGGAAAAAAAAACAAAAACTGGCAAACTAAACAGAACCAGGAATTCTCAAAAAAAAAAGCAAAGGATTTTTTTCCCAACTCTCCAAAAATTACAGGAACAGATCTATCCTTGTGAAGTTAGAAATGGTCCCAGTGTAAACATGTCCTGTCAGGTACAGCTGGAAATATTTATTCTTAAACATTTCACTTGGTAGTGGCAAAATCAGCTTTGCTAGGAAAATGTCCTTTACTTTCCACCAGCACCCAGAGTTCTCAAAATGATTCACAAAATAATCAGGCTTCCAGCTAGGAACTACTTCATTGTGTTCTCCTGATACAAGGAGTTTGAGTCCTGATTATACTTTTGAATTATCTGGGGGAATCTTTTAACTGTATTCTGGTCCTACTTCAGACCTGGTCCTACTCCAGGCCATTTGAATCACAATCTATGAAGCAGAAGCAAAGTAGAAGCATATTCTAAAAAAGCTTTCCAGGTGAAAAGCTTTCTTCTTTCCCTGAAGAAAATTTCATGAGAGTTTTAAAGTGAGGGAAGGAGGAAATTTTTAAAGACAGTTTTGTCTTTCTTTTCTATCAAATAGAAAATGACATGTATAAGAGATATATGAAAGATACAAAATACAGAATAGAGTTTCCTAATAGACAAATCAAAGTAATAACAACTGAACACTAATAATTCAATTGTCCATAATTCAATATCATTCAATATTTACTCCTTGAAAATAAATTTGGAACTACATATTGAAACAGACCACCACCTGTCTGAGCAATCTACTGGACTTATTTTTGGCATTCAGGCAAATATATATTTGTAAGAATAAGGGAAAGAAAAAGATTTTCATCAGCCTTTTCAAAAGCAACGATTCATACTGAAAGTAAACAGAGTAATATCTTAAATATACTCAAGGAAATACATTGTGAGTCAAGGACTTCAGATCCAGCAAATTTATTTTGAAGTATAAAGGCCACAGATACAGTTATCAACGTGTAAGAACTCAGAGACTACTGTTCCCAATAAATGGAAACATCATCTGCCAATCTGCTCAAACCAAAATCTTTGTAATGCTTCTTGATGCCTTTGTTTTCCTCTCCTGGCTCATTTCCACTTCAGTTGTAAGACATACTGGCTCTATCTTAAAACCATCCTAAACTTGAATACCCCACATCCATTGTTGTCCTTTTATGCCAAATAACCATATCTAGTTAGCATGACTCATTAGTCCTCTTATTTGTTTCTCTCTTTCCACCTTTGCCTCCCTCTAATCACTGGGACAGGGCTTGACCTCACTGCCCAGCTCTGCCCAACCCCTTCAGTTCAGTTCAGTTGCTCAGTCATGTCTGACTCTGCGACCCCATGAATTGCAGCACTCCAGGCCTCCCTGTCCATCACCAACTCCGGGAGTTCACTCAGACTCATGTCCATCGAGTCAGTGATGCCATCCAGACATCTCATCCTTTATCATCCCCTTCTCCTCCTGCCTCCAACCCCTCCCAGCATCAGAGTCTTTTCCAATGAGTCAACTCTTCCCATGAGGTAGCCAAAGTAGTGGAGTTTCAGCTTTAGCATCATTCCTTCCAAAGAAATCCCAGGGCTGATCTCATTCAGAATGGATTGGTTGGGTCTCCCTGCAGTCCAAGGGACTCTCAAGAGTCTTCTCCAACACTACAGTTCAAAAGCATCAATTCTTCAGCGCTCAGCTTTCTTCGCACTCCAACTCTCACATCCATACATGACCACTGGAAAAAGCATAGCCTTGACTAGACAGACCTGTCTTGGCAGAGCAATGTCTCTGCTTTTCAACATGCTATCTAGGTTGGTCATAACTTTTCTTCCAAGGAGTAAGCGTCTTTTAATTTCATGGCTGCAGTCACCATCTGCAGTGATTTTGGAGCCCCCCAAAATAAAATCTGACACTGTTTCCACTGTTTCCCCATCTATTTCCCATGAAGTGATGGGACCAGATGCCGTGATCTTCATTTTCTGAATGTTGAGCTTTAAGCCAACTTTTTCACTCTCCACTTTCACTTTCATCAAGAGGCTTTTTGTTCCTCTTCACTTTCTGCCATGAGGGTAGTGTCATCTGCATATCTGAGGTTATTGATATTTCTCCCGGCAATCTTGATTCCAGCTTGTGCTTCTTCCAGCTCAGCGTTTCTCATGAGGTACTGTGCATATAAGTTAAATAAGCAGCATGACAATAGACAGCATTGACGTACTCCTTTTCCTATTTGGAACCAGTCTGTTGTTCCATGTCCAGTTCTGACTGTTGCTTGCTGACCTTCATATAGGTTTCTCAAGAGGCAGGTCAGGTGCTCTGGTATTCCCATCTCTTTCAGAATTTTCCACAGTTTATTGTGATCCACACAGTCAAAGGCTTTGGCATAGTCAATAAAGCAGAAATAGATGTTTTTCTGGAACTCTCTTGCTTTTTCCTTGATCCAGTGGATGCTGGCAATTTGACCTGTTTCCTCTGCTTTTTCTAAAACCAGCTTGAACATCTGGAAGTTCACAGTTCACGTATTGCTGAATCAAAACCCTTATGACTATACAGTGGAAGTGAGAAATAGATTTAAGGGACTAGATCTAATAGATACATTGCCTGATGAACTATGGACTGAGGCTTGTGACACTGTACAGGAGACAGGGATCAAGACTATCCCCATGAAAAAGAAATGCAAAAAAGCAAAATGGCTGTCTGGGGATGCCTTACAAATAAATAAATAGCTGTGAGAACAAGACAAGTGAAAAGCAAAGGAGAAAAGGAAAGATATAAGCATCTGAATGCAGAGTTCCAAAGGATAGCAAGAAGAGATAAGGAAGCCTTCCTCAGCGATCAATGCAAAGAAATAGAGGAAAACAACAGAATGGGAAAGACTACAGATCTCTTCAAGAAAATTAGAGATACCAAAGGAATATTTCATGCAGAGATGGGCTCGATAAAGGACAGAAATGGTATGGACCTAACAGAAGCAGAAGATATTAAGAAGAGGTGGCAAGAATACACAGAAGAACTATACAAAAAGATCTTCAAAACCAAGATAATCAGGATGGTGTGATCACTCACCTAGAGCCAGACATCCTGGAATGTGAAGTCAAGTGGGCCTTAGAAAACATCACTACAAACAAAGCTAGTGGAGGAGATGGAATTCCAGTTGAGCTATTTCAAATCCTGAAAGATGATGCTGTCAAAGTGCTGCACTCAATATACCAGCAAATTTGGAAAACTCAGTAGTAGCCACACAACTGGAAAAGGTCAGTTTTCATTCTAATTCCAAAGAAACGCCCAACCCCTTACCAAGTGTGAATTTCAATTGGTGACTGGGGCTTTACTGCAAATCACACCATTTTTCCCAATGCAGGCAACCATTACTTGACCATGGGGTTCTGTACCATACAAAAAGCTGAATTGTAGAAACCCAATCCAGCATCTACAGAAGTTTCTAATCATACTCATTTGCCAAGAGGGAGAAACAGGCACCTGAAGCATAGATAACTAAATATATCCAAGTAATGAGTGAGTGAACAGTAAAATATGTGTCCTAATAAGAGTCAGAGAAAAGAACGTTTTGGAAGCAGATTGGACAAGTGTAAAACATACTACTTTGGGTTGAGACTAAAGGAAAAAAATCTAAAACATTCCATCTATTAGAAAAGTTTTTCTTTTTACATTCACTTGTACTTGACTTAGTCATTTGGGCAATAAATGGCTTTTTGTAAAATTACATTTGGCACAAATGTATATTCAGTTCAGTTTAGTTGCTCAGTCGTGTCTGACTCTTTGTGACCCCATGAATCACAGCACGCCAGGCCTCCCTGTCCATCACCAACTCCCGGAGTTCACTCAGACTCGCGTCCATAGAGTCAGTGATGCCATCCAGCCATCGCATTCTTGGCCGTCCCCTTCTTCTCCTGCCCCCAATCCCTCCCAGCATCAAAGTCTTTTCCAATGAGTCAACTCTTCGCATGAGGTGGCAAAAGTACTGGACTTTCAGCTTTAGCATCATTCCTTCCAAAGAAATCCCAGGGTTGATCTCCTTCAGAATGGACTGGTTGGATCTCCTTGCAGTGCAAGGGACTCTCAAGAGTCTTCTCCAACACCACAGTTCAAAAGCATCAATTCTTCAGCACTCAGCCTTCTTCACAGTCCAACTCTCACATCCATACATGACTACTGAAAAAACCATACCCTTGACTAGACGGACCTTAGTCAGCAAAGTAATGTCTCTGCTTTTGAATATACTATCTAGGTTGGTCATAACTTTTCTTCCAAGGAGTAAGCGTCTTTTAATTTCATGGCTGCAGTCACCATCTGCAGTGATTTTGGAGCCCCCAAAATAAAGTCTGACACTGTTTCCACTGTTTCTCCATCTGTTTCCCATGGAGTGATGGGACCGGATGCCATGATCTTTGTTTTCTGAATGTTGAGCTTTAAGCCAACTTTTTCACTCTCCTCTTTTACTTTCATCAAGAGGCTTTTTAGTTAGTCTTCACTTTCTGCCCTAAGGGTGGTGTCATCTGCATATCTGAGGTAATTGATATTTTTCCCAGCAATCTTGATTCCAGCTTGTGTTTCTTCCAGCCCAGCGTTTCTCATGATGTACTCTGCATATAAGTTAAATAAGCAGGGTGACAATATACAGCCTTGACGTACTCCTTTTCCTATTTGGAATCAGTCTGTTGTTCCATGTCCAGTTCTAGCTGTTGCTTCCTGGCCTGCATACAGATTTGTGAAGAGGCAGGTTATATGGTCCGGTATTCCCATCTCTTTCAGAATTGTCCACAGTTTATTGTGTTCCACACAGTCAAAGGCTTTGGCATGTTAATTATGGGACTAATGCAGTGTCTGAGTGTAAACCATGAATCTTATGTTTGCAGTTGGCAATTTAATCTTAGTTTTGAAAAAATTTTCCTGTGAAATCACCATTTATCCTTGTAAGAGTTTTTCTTAGGGTCATCCGCTTTCTACTGTTTGGTATTAGGAATGCAAAAAGATGCTGGTTTTAGTTAAAAAATTATCAGTGTAATTAATCTTTATGAATGTACAGAATGGAGCATCTAGTAATGAAGCAACGGAAAATACATAAATTTGCATATTTGACCAATTTGTTTCTATTACTTTGCATATGGCACTGAAGAACTTAAGGACTTCACAAATATACTACGATCATTTGGGTGGAATTTTGAGACTGTCCTAATTTTCAGAAGATTTGGGAAGAACTCCTCATGTGTAATATGCAGATGTTTTCTTCTTCTCTGATACTACACTATAAACAAAGAGTGCCTCTTGACTGGATGGTGATGACAATGCCAGTGCCAGTCAAGTTTGCTTGAATGGGAGTTAAGAATGTTAGACAGGTATCAGAATAGACAGAGAAAAGTAAATATTTAAAGCTTTGTCTTTTCCTTGGAGAAATCTCCTTACAAAAATGTTATTTTGCTATCAGTAAGCAATTTGAAAATTCCAAAGATTTTCTGACTTACATTTTTGTGTTTCCTTTAGATAAGAAATGTTGAAACAAATCAATGTTTAGACAACATGGGCCGCAAGGAAAATGAAAAAGTGGGTATATTCAACTGTCATGGTATGGGAGGAAATCAGGTAAACTCCGTTTTTTATCAGCTTCGTATTTGTGGGGGAAGATATTGTGTAAACTATCCAGGTACATTATGGCTCACTGCTAATAACAGTGTCTTAGTAAATTGACAGGCATTCTAATCAAGACTTAATTTATGTCTTTAACATATAATAACTATGTTATTATTCCAAGTATTGTAAGAAAACACTGAAAAATTTAATAAGTAGGGCAACATCTTTAATTAGCCTAGAGTGAATGAAGGCAGCCAGATGTTTCAGACCTATTTCCTACTACCATGTATGAGAAAATGAGGACTGCATTTTATTGTTAACTCAATCATATAAAATAATCACTCAACAATTATGGTTTCCTCATGGTGCTTACCCTGAATTTCTTCTTCAAATGTTTCTTGTCTATCATGTTTTCTGTGACTTTTGGTAGTTTAATAAAAATTTTAGTGCATAGATAAGCATGTTTGTTAACAACTTTGCTTTGGCTATCTGAAGATGCCCTTCAGATCAGGTAAAAATGCATTATTTAAACAAGATTTATACTTAACTAAAATTCTAGGACACCTGTTTTGTGTGTGATGGTCCAATTAATTATCAGAAACTTACCAGACTATAACAGAGATTCTTGTGTTTTCTTTAAGCAACGAAAAGCAGCACTGCAAAGTGGAAAAAGTAAAGGCTGCTTGGCTGTGAGTCTTGCTGCCACAGCCACTTTCAGAGGTTTAATTTGACGTTTGTGGGAATTTATAACAAAGCACAGTTAAGAGATAGCTGCTCCTTGGTAGACAAGTTGTCTAAAAGGGTCAAGGTGAAGAACATGAGTGAGCTGAGAAAGCAAAAATGATTCTGTTCAGCACAGCATGATGGTGATTATTTGTAATAGCTGAATGTATCAAGAATCCATAGAAAGATCTTCCGGATCAAGATGTCTGCTCACCTACTCCCCTAAGTACATCAGAAATACATCTATAACTGTAACGATTCACACAGAATATCTACTGAATACTGGAAAAAGACCTCAGACTTCTGAAAGGGCAAGAACCCCTCTCATAACTGGATAGGACAAAAGAATAAAGGAAAAATAAAGTAGCCAAAATGGGAACTGCACCCTAGGGAGGAAGCTATGAAGGAGGAAACCTTCTGCACCCAGGAAAGTCCCTTCTACAGTAGGAAGATCAGCTGGGATGGAGAGGAAGCTTTGGAGCCAGGGAGGAGAGGGCAGCAACTAGCCTGAGTAAGGCAAGATCAAGAGTAATCTGCAGAGACAGATCAGTAAGACTGCCTTGTGCTCCTCAGCCTGAGATACCTGTCTTGTCAGTATGGACAGAGGCTGGGTGCTGAAGCTTGGGCTACAGAGGTCAGACTCAGGCAGAGGACAGTAATCAGCTGTGCAGAGACACCCTGCCAGAGTGGCAACCAAAGATGTACTTGGAAGAAGCTTGGGGATGCCAGAGAGGCAAGGTGCCAGTGTTTCGGAAACACAGGAGGAGAGGGGTGGCCCCGCCAGGAGCTTCTTGCCCTGTGCACACTCGTAGGTAACAAGACACCAGCTACAGGAGCTCCAGCGGTGGGCACAAGCGACCACTGCCCCTAGGCCACCCACAAGTAGTTGCCAGTGACTGCCCCTGCTGCCCTGGGGGTGCTCTGGTTGCCACTGATGTGAGGAAACCCAGGAGCAGGTGCAAGCATTCTTCAATATCTGCCAGTCAGGCAGTATGATATACCACATCCACAAACCGAAGAATAAAGACTGAATGACCATCTCAATAGACACAGAAAGAGGTTTTGACAAAAATCAACACCAATTTATGATGAAAACTCCCCAGAAAGTCATCACAGAGGGACACTTCCTCAGCATAATAAAGGCCGTTCATGACAAAGCCAGAGCTACCATCACTCTCAACTGTGAAAAACTGAAAGCCTTTCCCCTAAGATCAGGAACAAGACAAAGAGGTCCACTCTTATTCAACATAGTTTTGGAAGATCATCAACATCACAGATTAAGAGAGAAATGCAAATCAGAACTACAATGAGGTTTAACCTCATACTGGGAAGAACACCCATCATCAAAGTCTATAATCACTAAATGCTGGAGAAGGTGTGGAGGAAAGGGAATCCTCCTACACTGTTGGCAGGAATGTAAATGGATATAGCCACTATGGCGAACAACATGGGGATTTCTTTAAAAACTAAAAATAGTTCTATTTTAGTTAAGAAACCCCCATACTGTTCTCCATAGTGACAGTACCCACCTACATGATCCAGCAATCCCACTCCTGGGCATATATCTGGAGAAAATCTTACTCAAGTGATGCATACACCCCAGTGTTCACTACAGCACTATTTACAGAAGCCAAAACATGGAAGCAACCAGAATGTCCATCAAAGGAGGAATGGATAAACAAGATGTTGTACACATATACAATGAAGCCATGAAAGAGAATGAAATAATGTCATTTCCAGTAATGTGGATGGACCTAGAGATTATCATAAATGAAGAAAGTCAGAGAAAGACAAATATATGATTGTTTAATGTGGAATATAAACAATATATGATGATACCAATGAACTTACATATAATACAGAAACAGACTCATAACAAATTTCTAGTTACCAAAGGGAAAGTGTGGGGTGAAGGAATAAATTAGGAGTTTGGGATTAACAAAACACACTACTATACATAAATAATCACCAGAGACCTACTGTATAGCACAGAGTACTCTACTCAATATTCTGCAATAACCTACATGGGAGAAGAATCTGAAAAAGAAGATATGTATAAGTAAATAACTGTTGTATACCTGAAACTAACACAACATGTAACTCAACTATAAGATTTAAAGAAAAAAAAAAAAGGATCCATAGAGAAAAAGCCAGAATGAAATGGCCCTGTTGAGTTTTGGCACCATACTTCAAATCACACTTTTGTACAATTCAATGGAAAACACTAAAATGATGCTTCTCCTTAAAACTAAACAAAGACAACTTAATTATTAAAATTTTAATTAGTACCTCACAGTTTAAATTTAAACAAGAAAGTATACGAGTCAAACTTTCTAAATTACAGCATGGGGAAATGACTATGTGAAAGATGATGGAAACAACAACATAGAACGATGACAGAGCATTCAAAAACGGGCCAGCTTATTATACTGATTGATGGTGAATGTCAGAGGTTTCTATTACCAAAGTCACGATGAATTCAGCCCCAGTGGCTAAAGCTATCATGGGACTAAATAAACAGGGCTTTACTTTTTCACATAGTATGAAATCTGAAAGTAGTCAGTTGTTGATAATTTGTTCAGGTCCTCAATAATTCCATCAAGAAACCAGATACTTTCTATCTTTCCATTCTTATCGTTAAGTTTTACCATCAGCTGGTCACAAGAGGGCTGCTGAAACTCCAGACATCATGTGTACATTCAAAGCAGGAAGAAGTGGGAATAGAGAAGAGTTGAAACAGCCATATCTGTCCTATTAAGCAAAGCAGATGCCTTTCTAGAGGCTCAACACACCTCTATGTATGACTCTCTGGCCACAAATGTGTAATTTTGACACCTCGTGGCACAAATACACTAAATACATCATCTCTCACTCACACGTAGCTTTTCCTCGTAGTTTATTTATTGAGTAGACATTTAGAAGTGTCGTCTCCCATAATGAATTTCAACAGCTTATGAAAAAACTGCTTATCACTTGTGCCATGATGACATGCAGAATTCTAAAAGAAAATATTATTTATGAGATTCAAATATAGATGAAAATGAGGGAGGAAGAACCTTCAGGTGAATTATCCTCATGGATTCATTAAGATGTCATCAGTTCAGTTCAGTAGCTCAGTCATGTCTGACTCTTTTCAACCCCATGGACTGCAGCATGCCAGCACTCCCTGTCCATCACCAACTCCCGGAGTTTACCCAAACTCATGTCCATTGAGTCGGTGATGCCATCCAACCATCTCATCCTCTGCCGTCCTCTTCTCCTTCTGCCTTCAATTTTTCCCAGCATCAGGGGTCTTTTCCAATGAGTCAGTTCTTTGCATTAAGTGGCCAGAGTATTGGCGTTTCAGCTTCAGCATCAGTCCTTCCAATGAACACCCAGGACTGATCTCCTTTAGGAGGGACTGGTTGGATCTCCTTGCAGTCCAACGGACTCCGAGAGTCTTCTCCAACACCACAGTTCAAAAGCACCAATTCTTCAGTGCTCACCTTTCTTTATACTCCAACTCTCACATCCATACATGACTACTGGAAAAACCATAGCCTTGACTAGACGGACCTTTGTTGACAATGTCTCTGCTTTTTAATATGCTATCTAGATTGGTCATAACTTTCCTTCCAAGGAATAAGCGTCTTTTTAATTTCATGGCTGTAGTCACCATCTGCAGTGATTTTGGAGCCCCAAAAAATAAAGCCAGCCACTGTTTCCATTGTTTCCTTATCTATTTGCCATGAAGTGATGGGACCAGATGCCATGATCTTTGTTTTCTGAATGTTGAGCTTTAAGCCAACTTTTTCACTCTCCTCTTTCAATTTCATCAAGAGGCTCTTTAGTTCTTCACTTTCTGCCCTAAGGGTGGTGTCATCTGCATATCTGAGGTTATTGATATTTCTCCCGGCAATCTTGATTCCAGCTTGTGCTTCCTCCAGCCCAGCATTTCTCATGATATACTGTGCATATAAGTAAATAAGCTGGGTGACAATATACAGCCTTGACGTACTCCTTTTCCTATTTGGAACCAGTCTGCTGTTCCTTGTCCAGTTCTAACTATTGCTATGGTTACTGTTCAAAAAGATATCCAGTCATATGCTTAAATTGTCTAAATGACACAAAACACTTAGATTATAAATGCTTAAAATAAAATATTTAAATGTTTTCATATGTCCAGAATTCAAAAGCAGAGACATTACTTTGCAGACTAAGGTCCATCTAGTCAAGGCTATGGTTTTTCCAGTGGTCACGTATGGATGTGAGAGTTGGACTGTCAAGAAGGCTGAGCGCCGAAGAATTGATGCTTTTGAACTGTGGTGTTGGAGAAGACTCTTGAGAGTCCCTTGGACTGCAAGGAGATCCAACCAGTCCATTCTGAAGGAGATCAGCCCTGGGATTTCTTTGGAGGGAATGATGCTGAAGCTGAAACTCCAGTACTTTGGCCACCTCATGTGAAGAGTTGATTCACTGGAAAAGACTCTGATGCTGGGAGGGATCGGGGGTAGGAGGAGAAGGGGACGACCAAGGATGAGATGGCTGGGTGGCATCACAGACTCGATGGACGTGAGTCTGAGTGAACTCCGAGAGACGGTGATGAACAGGGAGGCCTGGTGTGCTCTGATTCATGGGGTCGCGAAGGGTCGGACACAACTGAGCGACTGAACTGAACTGAGAAGTAAATTATGCCACTTTACTGTAGACTTCCTATTGGCAGGGCCAGTCCACTCTAAAGTCAGTCCTAGGTGTTCTTTGGAAGCAATGATGCTAAAGCTGAAACTCCAATACTCTGGCCACCTCATGTGAAGAGTTGACTCATTAGAAAAGACCCTGATGCTGGGATGGATTGAGGGCAGGAGGAGAAGGGGACACCAGAGGATGAGATGTCTGAATAGCATCACTGACTCAATGGACATGAGTTTGAGTGAACTCCAGGAGTTGGTGATGGACGGGGAGGCCTGGCGTGCTGCAATTTATGGGGTCACAAAGAGTCGAACACAACTGAGCGACTGAACTGAACTGAACTGATATCTTACTCCACTCTTCATCCCCAGTACCTGGTACTTAGAAGATGGTATGCAGGTAATGCACTCAGTAAATACTAGTCAAGTAAATAGATGGAAGAATTCATGGTCAGAATAATGGATTTATACCCTAGTACTGCCAAAATGTTGTTATTGTCATAGTAACCAAAATTATAGAAAGATACTAATCTCAGAGATTCATAAATAAAGGGGACAAATAAAAAGTAAAAAATCCCAGAACTACACATTTTCTAACATCTCTACATTATCTAGTTAATGACAAGATAAAGTTTAAAACCAGTGTTTTTCATCTATATCAATACTTATTCATGTCTATAAATATGAGAATGCTTACTGAAGCCCATTTTATCATAATACAAATAATGGAAACAAATATTTACCAAGAGGAGAAAGTTTAAATAAATCATAGTGTATCCACAGTAGAGATTACTACTTAGCCACCAAAAGGACTGAGAGGTCTAAATTCATTGTCATCAAAACTGAAAAGAGGGAAAAATAACAGAGTACAACTTACTTTAAATTTGAATGACTTTGTTTGTGGAAAATGTCTGTGAACATTTTTCTCTATCTATTAATAGTATCTGTAATAGCCCTATATAAATGCTATGCAACTCATTAGAAATATATAGATATCTATTTGGAATATAAATTACCACTGGAGAGAGGATTAAGCTGGAATAGGAAATTTTTCTTTTTACCTGACATTTTCCTATGTGTGTATATACGTATATATGTAACTGTCATAATTAAACAAATAAAAATGGAGAAACTGAACTGCTGAAATAAAAGAACATCATTTTATAACACTATTCTGATCTGATAAATTACATACCTTGTATGTTACTTAACATTTTTGAGCTTCAGTGTTTTATCTATAAAATGCATACAAATTTTCCCTCAATTTTTTCTCTGAAGATTAGTTAACTTTATAAAACAAATAACTAGCATAGCATATACTAGATAGCACATTTTGCTCCACTGCTATTAATTTCATTCTCTTTGTTATTTCCATTTGTGTTCCCCATTATCTCAGTCTTTACTTCTAAAAGTAACAAATATTTATTCAGTACCTAATGCCAGAGGTAAGTTAAAAGCACAAGACACTTTATGGTATTGTTAAGGTCAATAAAAAGAACTGCGTCTCCTGTTCTAACAAATAAGTATTATGAAAAATATTAAAGCATCACATAAATGCTATTCTGGTATCTTTTTTTATAGAATTCACTGTTTCTAGCAGTATCAATACTAGCATGATTTAAAATTTTGACTGACTTTTTAAAAGAACAGATCTCAGGATTTTATTCTCAGAGCTACCTCCCTGTTTTTATTGCTATTCTTTTGTGTTACCATGGAAACAGCATTTATTTTTATAGCTATTTAGCTTTGAATTTTTAAAAGTAGCCCCAACCCCTAAAAATATTCAAATTTCTTTCTCCTGCTTTTTACATAAAAGTCAAAACAAATGTTGTTTTTTCTTTTTTTAGTTTTAGTTTTTGTTTTTTTTTTTGCTCATTTACTTTTCTAATCAAAGGACTTTATATTTCAGGACAGTTATACATTTCACCATTTCTCCTTGCATGGATGTTTTGGTAGTTTGGTTTTTGTTAAATTTTGGAGATATCTCAAAGAAACTTACTTTTCAGTAGTTCTTGGAAGTATCTAGCATACTCTTTCTCTCGTCATTCCTAGCACTGGACACAGTGCTTGGGATATTGCAGGCACCTAATAAAAATTAGTCAAGTAAATAGATGAAAGAATGCGTGGATGTTTTATTATTAGGAATACTGTGAAACAGGGTAGCAAGTGAAGAATTATTATTAAAATCAACACTTGATCATCTTGAGGTGGTCTCTTTAGTAATCTAAGTCTTCTAGCCTTAATAACAAAATTTGGTACTCTATTAATTCCTATCTGTTCTTGAAATGCTTTCTTTACATTAGCAAACCATATCAAAATGATCATTACTTCAAAAGAATGAAAATAAGAATATGATTAAAACTTGAATATAACATTTTACAAGTGAAAAAAGAACTTACAATTTACTGGTAGAAAATGTGTTACTAGAAGTTACAGAATTATCTTCTTTATGCTTTTGAAAAGATGACGTGGATTCCTAGAAGTAGTTTCATGTTATTGATGACTCAGATTTATATCTTCACCCTCACTCTCTCCTGAGCTCTGGAATCTGTTGCTAATTAATAACTGGAATTCTCTACAGGCATCTCAAAATCGAAGCTTTCCAAACTGTACTCATTTACTTCCCCTTCACACAACCATACAAAATCATAATCTCACATAGACACTCCTGAAATTTATTGGTCCCCAAAGTCCCTATTTCTATGAAAATAATACTCCTTGACTCCTACCTGTAAGTCCTTTTAAAACCAGGATTTTTGTCTTTGTCCTGGCCTACATCTTCTTTCACCTGTGTGGTTAAAAAAAAAAACAAAACCTCTTATTTCCATATATCATAGGGAATTCCATAAATACATCCCATACATGTTACATTAGAATTAAATCAGATTAAACACTCCAGTAATTCTTCACTGTCCAAAAATAAAGTAAAAATTCTCTAGTTATGACATTCAAAGCACCTCATAATTTCATCTCCATATGGCTTTTCAGCAGTGTCCCTTGATGTTCTAATAGGTCCCTGTGCTCTAGACATGTCTGATATGCCTTTATTCTCTGCAGACTCTGTGTATTCTTATGTCTCTGCACTGTTCCAGTTGCCCTATTGGCCAAATATGGCTCCACTCCTAAGCTTAAGACATACTCACTGCTTAAAAGCCAAATAATTTAGCTTCTTTTCTGCTACCCATTGGCTAACAACTTCTTAAACTAAACAGGACATATTTTAATGGATAAACTATAATTTAGATTCAATCAAACCTTTACTGTTTAAGATGTTATTTATAACTTTTCACTGTTATAGTCCAGGCTCATTGGTACTCTTGTAGCTAAAACCTGGTGAGCTTCCATCCATATTTACTTCTTTAGAAATGTCTAGAAGTTAAGTTTGCTAGATCAAAAGTTATGCATCATTATAAGGTTTTTAATATATAGTGACAAATTGTCATCTTTAATGTTTCACCAATTTAATAGGACAAACAGCTAAATAGGAAGAGGCACTGTGATAGATACTTAACATGCATTATTCTTTTGATTTTTACAATAATCTATGAAGTGCCTAGTGTTATTCTAATTTTTAAACTCCTCACGAGTTTAATGGAAACCTTGAGATTAATAATGTGATTGAGGTGGTAAAGCCAGTTTGAACCAAAATCTGGCTGACTCCACACTAGTTTCATAGTCACTGCATCTGCACTGATTACCAGCCACAGTCTCCCAGCACTGTGATCACATTGGCCAACTCTAACGGGTGTTGTATTTTTCTTTTCATCTTTGCCAATATAGTTTGGGAGAAACATTTTATCTTACTTTAAATCATACATCTAACAAAATCAATGCATGTAAGCATTTTTAAAGATAGCATTAGTACTTTATGAATTTCATAACCATGCCTTTGCTTATGTTTTCATTGGAGTTTGAGATGGCTCTTTGTTCACTACTTATAAAAACACTTTATTATCTTCTATTATACGCATTAAATATATATTTCTGACTTGACAGTTTGTTCACATTGTGTTTTCATATACAGACTTTTAAATAGTTTATCGCAATCAATATCTGCCTTTATGATTTCTCTTTCTGATGCCAAAATACCATGCTTTTCTAATGAAGTGCTTTTATATGACATTTAAGGTCATCTTACAGGAGCCAATAGTAAATAGGTCTTAGCCTCAGTGGATATATACTAGATCTACTCAAATACTGACACTAATTTTTAATGACAATTTTAAGTAAAATTTATATAAGTGAGTCAAAGTAGATTAATATTTATAAAATAGCCATTTTACTTTGTTAAAATATCAATATAAAAATTTTAAAAATATATCTTTAATCAAAGATAGGGAGAAAAACAGCCTTTGTAAACACTGTACTTATTCCTTTTAAAGACAAAGAACATAAAGTGATGGAAAAACACTCATATTTTAGCAAATGCATTTATAATGTTTTCTTTCTCCTTGGAGCCATTCATTTGGAGAAAGCTAGAAAGCACATGGAAACAGTCTGTGTAATTTATTGCAGTACTTGATTCAGTCATTTTTCAAGGTAGCAAGTCTAGAGAAGCTTATGATAGCCATTTATTAAAACCATATTGTCTGCCAAGATAAAGAGATCATAAGGTATCATCCATACTTTCATACAAATGTCTCCTCTTCCTCTAAAATTCTGTTATTTATACTTAAGAAGAATCCAACATTATGACAGGTGCATTACAAATTTTGATAGTAAACAAATACCTTCTCTCCTTATTACAGACCCTCTTCTAGAGAAAATTATTTTAGTAATGCTTTCTAATGTACTCATGGATTGTAATGGATATAGTCATTCAAGAGATATGTATTCATTTTAAATATTAGATTTTTATAAGTAAAGTTTATATCTTATAATTACTTACAAGCCATTTCTATAATAATTTGGTCCCCTTTTTAGTAACCTGAATACTAGAATTAAAACTTACTTTGTAAAATCCCACCATGGCCATTAAATGTTAAAATGAGTTGGACACATGTGAGCCAGAAAAGAGCAGAGTTATTTTAATTTCTGGAGAACTAGGGATTATTCTAAGAGCCTTTCAATCTCATTAATGCTTGGCTGGGAGAACTTGTCTTGTGCCTGGTAGGCTCAGTCTCCTATCAGGGGACCAAAAGATACTGAGGATGGAAGGGCAGATTGGCTCAATCACTCATTCAACAAAGATGGTTGTGCCAGTCTGTAACAGATAATCTAGATGAGGTTAGCATATGATGTTAGTAGGAGAAAATATATACAAACATCTCACACTCAGTGGGTCATGCAGTATCTATACTGTTCATCAAGTCCATAAATACAAGAGTTAGTTTCCTTCCAAGTAAGTCTCAGCAGGGCCTTCTATCATGGGATCAGTCTGGTATCAAAAAAAAAAAAAAAAAAAGAAAGAAAGAAAGAAAACTTTAGGATACATATACAAGTCAGTCAGACCATTATTTCTATGCTACTCTGGTTATTCTTGATTCTTTTCATTCTATCTTCCTAGGAAATTAATCTTCTTAGATTTACCTTTATGGAAGCTCCAAAGTCATACCAATTCCTAAGCTTACACCCACTGCTTAAAACTGACTGATGCACATTTCTATTTAAATGACCAACTGTAACCTCAGACTCAGTATGTCTGTGATTAACGCACCTTTCATCCAAAGCCCTTTTCCTTCAGTCTTTGTATTCATGTCTTTTAAATTTTCTTCTTTTCTCTCTTGTCATATCCTGCTCTTCTCAAACTAAGCACTAAGCCTTATGAATATTCTCTACTTGTCCTTCTTACCTATTCTTTTCTTAATAATTCTGCTTTCCAAATCCGGGCCTTTATTGCCTATTTGATTTATTACAATAGTTTTAGCAAAGCTCCAGCTTTTTCTCATATTTACTCCATCTCATTCACTAATGAAGTGAGACTCCTTTAAAAATATCATTGCCAAATGGAAAAACAAAAATCTTTAATATCCCCAGTTATTACAAGATAAAATTAACATTCTTTACTAGTCAAAGCTCTATAGTCTGATCACTTCGTACCTTTGAAATTATCTCCTGTTGCTCACCCATACAGACTCTCAACTTTATCATCTCTATTAAGTACAGCCAGAACAGGCATTTTAAAAATTGTTACCATTATCCATTTTTTTAAATCGTATCTTTGCCTGTTCTTTTACCCATCTGACATCACCTTTCTCCATTTTTTCCAACTACATAAATTCTGGTTTACATAATTTCCTAGTTTATATCCTTCATCTAGTTCCACTTCACCATCTTCCATGTAGTAATTTATTTTTTCTGATTTTCAATACACACGGGTATTTCCTTTCTCTGAATTCACAATATTTTAAACTTTTTCTCAGTTTTAATTATTCATATATCATATCTCAATGTCTCTCTTAGCTCTTATATTTTCATTCAATTATGTATGTTTGTTCTTATCTCCAAAAACAAATGGCAAATTCTTCTTGAAGCAAGTATTAGTTAATTTCCTTTTCTTAATCCTTCTATAGTAATAAGTGCTTACTGAAAGAATGAATGGGTAAAAAAAATTCTTACAAAAATTTAAAAGTTACTCAAAGACCTGCTATTAACATAGAAATAACCAAAATTTGGGAGAACCACATAAAGGAAAGTCTTCCTGTAGATGAAACAGCTCTTACAAAAATGCCTAGATCTGAGGCTACTAGGCTGAGAAATGTATCCAAAGGTATCCATATCCTAAGCCTTGGAACCTGTGAATGTTATATGGCAGAAGACTCTACAGATGTGATTAAGTTAAGCATCATGATATAGGGAGATTGTCTCAATTATGTGGTTGGCACTCAGTGCAACCACATGTATGCATATGAGAGGAAAGCAGAGGGGAACTTGACACACAGATGAGGAGAAGGAAATGTGACTAAAGAGGCAAAGATAGGAGTGATGTAGCCACAAGCAAAGAAAAGCTAGGCTGTTGCCAGAAACTACAAGAGGCAAATTACGGATGCTCCCCTAGCACCTCTAGAGGAAGCACTGCCTTACTGGTACCATAACACAACCTAGTGAAATTCACTTCAAATGCCTGACCTCCAGAACTGTGAGGGAATAAATCACCGTTGTTTTAAGTCATTAAGTTTGTGGTAATTTGTTTCAGTAGCCACAGGAAAATAATGTTCAGTTCAGTTGCTGAGTCATGTCCAACTCTGCAACCCCATGAATCACAGCATGCCAGGACTCCCTGTCCATCACCAACTCCCAGAGTTCAAACTCATGTCCATTGAGTCGGTGATGCCATCCAGCAATCTCATCCTCGGTCGTCCCCTTTTCCTCCTGCCCATAATCCCTCCCAGCATCAGGATCTTTTCCAATGAGTCAACTCTTCACATGAGGTAGAAAAAGTACTGGAGTTTCAGCTTTAGCATCAGTCCTTCCAATGAACACCCAGGACCGATCTACTTTAGAATGGACTGGTTGGATTTCCTTGCACTCCAAGGGACTCTCAAGAGTCTTCTCCATCACTACAGTTCAAAAGCATCACTTCTTCGCCACTCACCTTTCTTATAGTCCGACTCTCACATCCATACATGACTATTGGAAAAACCATAGCCTTCACTAGAAGGACCTTTGTTGGCAAAGTAATGTCTCTGCTTTTGAATATGCTATCTAGGTTGGTCATAACTTTCCTTCCAAGGAGTAAGTGTCTTTTAATTTCATGGCTGCAGTCACCATCTGCAGTGATTTTGGAGCACCAAAAAATAAAGTCTGACACTATTTCCACTGTTTCCTCGTCTATTTCCCATGAAATGATGGGACTAGATGCCATGATCATTTTATTCTGAATGTTGAGCTTTAAGCCATCTTTTTCACTCTCCTCTTTCACTTTCATCAAGAGGCTTTTTGTTCCTCTTCACTTTCTGCCATTAGGGTGGTGTTATCTGCATATCTGAGGTTATTGATATTTCTCCCAGCAATCTTGATTCCAGCTCGTGTTTCTTCCAGCCCAACGTTTCTCATGATGTACTCTGCATATAATTTAAATAAGCAGGGTGACAATAGAAAGCCTTGATGTACTCCTTTTCCGATTTGGAATCAGTCTATTGTTTCATGTCCAGTTCTAACTGTTGCTTCCTGACCTGCATATAGGTTTCTCAAGAGGCAGGACAGGTGGTCTAGCATTCCCATCTCTTTCAGAATTTTCCACAGTTTACTGTGATCTACACAGTCATAGTCAATAAAGCAGAAATATATGTTTTTCTGGAATTCTCTTGCTTTTTCCATGATCCAGCAGATGTTGGCAATTTGATCTCTGGTTCCTCTGCCTTTTCTAAAACCAGCTTGAACATCTGGAAGTTCACGGTTCATGTATTGCTGAAGCCTGGCTTGGAGAATTTTGAGCATTACTTTACTAGCATGTGAGATGAGTGCAATTGTGCAGTAGTTTGAGCATTCTTTGGGACTGGAATGAAAACTGACCTTTTCCAGTCCTGTGGCCACTGAGTTTTCCAAATTTGCTGGCATATTGAGTGCAACAGTTTCATGGCATTATTCTTCAGGTTTTGAAATAGCTCCACTCGAATTCCGTCACCTCCACCAGCTTTGTTCTCAGTGACGCTTTCTAAGGCCCACTTGACTCCACATTCCAAGATGTCTGGCTCTAGGTGAGTAATCACCCCATTGTGATTATCTGGGTCGTGAAGATCTTTTTGTACAGTTCTGTGTATTCTTGCCACGTCCTCTTAATATCTTCTGCTTCCGTTAGGTCCATACCATTTCTGTCCTTTATCAAGCCTATCTTTGCATGAAATGTTGCCTTGGTATCTCTCATTTTCTTGAAGAGATCTCTAGTCTTTCCCATTCAGGTCTTTTCCTCTATTTCTTTGCATTGATCACTGAGGAAGGCTTTCTTATCTCTCCTTGCTATTCTTTGGAACTCTGCATTCAAATGGGAATATCTTTCCTTTTTTTTCCTTTTCTTTTCACTTCTCTTCTTTCCACAGCTATTTGTAAGGCCTACTCAGACAACCATTTTGCTTTTTTGCATTTATTTTCCATGGTGATGATCTTGATCCCTGTCTCCTGTACAATGTCATGAACCTCCGTCAATAGTTCATCAGGCACTCTATCTATCAGATCTAGTCCCTTAAATCTACTTCTCACTTCCACTGTATAATCATAAGGGATTTGATTTAGGTCATTCTTGAATGGTCTAATGGTTTTCCCTAGTTTCTTCAATTTCAGTCTGAATTTGCAAATAAGGAGTTCATGATCTGATCCACAGTCAGATCTTGTTTTTGCTAACTGTATAGAGCTTTCCTATCTTTGGCTGCACAGAATATAATCAATCTGATTTTGGTGTTAGCCATCTGGTAATGTCTATGTGTAGAGTCTTCTCTTGTGTTTTGGAAGAGGGTGTTTGCTATGACCAGTGTGTTCTCTTGGCAAAATTCTATTAGCTTTTGCCCTGCTTCATTCCGTATCCAGGGCCAAATTTGCCTGTTACTCCAGGTGTTTCTTGACTTCCTACTTTTGCATTCCAGTCTCCTATAATGAAAAGGACATCTTTTTTGGCTGTTAGTTTTAAAAGGTCTTGTAGGTCTTCATAGAACCATTCAACTTCAGCGTCTTCAGTGTTACTGGTTGGGGCATAGGCCTCGATTACTGTGTTATTGAATGGTTTGCCTTGGAAACGAACAGAGATCATTCTGTCGTTTTTGAGATTGCATCCAAGTACTGCATTTCTTATTCTTTTGTTGATTATGATGGCTACTCCACTTCTTCTAATGCATTCTTGCCCACAGTAGTAGATATAATGGTCATCTGAGTTAAATTCACCCATTCCAGTCCATTTTAGTTCACTGATTCCTAGAATGTCAATGTTCACTCTTGCCATCTCCTGTTTGACCACTTCCAATTTGCCTTGATTTGTGGACCTAATATTCCAGGTTCGTATGCAGTATTGCTCTTTACAGCATGGACATTGCTTCTATCACCAGTCACATCCACAACTGGGTATTCTTTTTGCTTTGGCTCCATCCCTTCATTTTTTCTGGAGTTGTTTCTCCACCGATCTCCTGTAGCATATTGGGCCCCTACCGACCTGGGGAAATAATGTGAAGGTGAATATGAAGGTGAAGTTGCTCAGTCGTGTCCGACTCTTTGCGACCTCATGGACTGTAACCTACTAGGCTTCTCCGTCCATGGGATTCTCCAGGCAAGAATACTGGAGTGGGTTGCCATTTCCTTCTCCAGGGATCTTCCCAACCCAGGGATCGAACCTGGGTCTCCTGCATTGGAGGCAGATGCTTTAACCTCTGAGCCACCAGGGAAGTCCAAACAAAACTTCAAGAACTATTAAGCTCAGTGTTCTTAAGCAATCCATTCCTTCAGAGAAGAGATTTAAGATAAGAAACCTTCCTCAAAGTTATAGACATATATTACTCTATATTGCTTCTTCAAGAAATCAAGTGGTAGGTACCAACAAAAAAAAAGAGAAAGAAATCAAGTGGTAGGTACAAAGAATGGCTCTAAATTACACTTTTAGAATATTTTAATCATACAAAATTTGGTTTTGGATATTCCATTTTAACTTGAGTTTGTATCTGTTCTATTTTAGTGCAATTGTAGTAATAAATAAAATTGTCAATAGCTCTATACTAATAAAGTTTTTCAAATATAAATAAGTGAATACATATTGAATTATGTCCTTTTCCATTAATAGTTAATAAATTCTGCATAAGTCTTAAAACTTTTTTTCAAATCTTAATTCAAGAACTGAGCAATCAAAAATAACATTTTCTTAATCCAAAAAATTATATTTATTTTTATATTAATATTAAAGAAACATCTATTAAGCTTGGAGTTGATTAAAACTGAGAGGAACTTAAACTTATCATCTTATTTTACCTATTCTGCCTATCCAGAGTGTTCCCTGGCATAGAAATAAATGTCAAATCTGTTGTGTTCAATCTTTTTCTTTCCCAGTAGGAGTTACTCAAAGATTGTTTTCTTAATATTCTCAAAAAAAAATGAGCACTAATATTATCTATTTCTTAGATAAAGCTTTTCTTCTAAGTGTTGTGCAGTCTAATTTTATGTATTTCTACTTAATGATAGTTAATAACATCTATCACATGACACTTTTTAAAAGCTATCTAAAAACTGGCAATGCAAGTCAACGTAGAAAGCACTTTACTGTCTTACTGTAATGTGCTTAAAATTAATACCTGAAATCCTTCATTCCTTTAAATAAGCAACAACTTTGGCTCCAAGCCTTCTAGCTGTAAGTAAGACACTGGTTATATGAGTCATTGGGTCAATAATATAAAAACAAATCAGCATCCAAAAGGTTCAATATTTCTGGTGTTGAAATGATAAAACTGTCTACCCTGATTCTGGAGAGACAGTGGACTAAACTTGGAGGAGACAACAGTCTTTAGGAAGACATATAAGGAAATGACGATGGGTGTCAAAGTATGTCTGTGCACACAGAAGGACAAAGAAATAATCTGTTAATTAATTAAAGTGTATCAATATCAGCTCATTCCTTAAGGTGTTTAAATTTCTATAAAATTTAAAGTACTTTAATCTTTGGGAGAATTCACATAAATTTGTATCTATTTTATTAATGACATTTGCAGAATATTTTGAAAAGTGTCCTTTAAAAGTGATCACACATTTTCATCAAGTAAAAATTTAATACTACTATAGTCTTACAAAATGCACACATATTAAAAAATACACACATACACATGCATGTATACTTGTCTTATTGCATACCACCAATAGAGCTTTTCTTACTGACAAGGGTATACTGTTAGTTGAAATACCTACTGAAGGAAAAGTATTTTGCTACTAGCAGTATCAGTCTGCTCCCTCAGTACACTATGCATTTCTTCTGAAGCTCCTGTTACTTAGAGATGGACTACAGACTCTCTGCTAACTTTCTGCTAGGTCTGTCTCTGTTAAACAATTTAGTTCCAGCAGAACCTTTCTCCTCTGTACTTCTTTCCAATCTTCTGAACCTCATCCCTTTCTCTATTTTGTCTTCAAATGTTTTCTATCCTGTCTTATGCCTAATTCTTGACCTAATACCCTTGTCTTAATCATTAACCTGAGCTTCCTTGTTCAAGTCATTTTTCTGCCAAAATGTTAATTGATTAAAATATATAATAGATTAAATGCATAAATCTACTATATGAAAAATATTAAAGTTCTCTGAATGATCCCCTCTTCTCCCTCAAAGAGTGTACATGCCTAAATTTTACTGAAGATAAAAGTAATTATTTTAAATTACCATTTGAAGCAATCTGTAATAGATAAAATAACTTTATCTTGGCTTACTCCAGTAGAAAAGGCCACTTTATTAGTTTCTAAGTAAGGTAAATAATAATGTCTAATGTAGTTTCTAAATTAACAGTGTTGGCCAGTTTCATATTCACCTGAAGAACCTATACTCAAGATTATTTGCTTTCTTATACCTAAGATACTCTTTATCTTACTATATTTCCCAATTATATCCTAGTTAATAAAATCTTACAGTATTGGAACAAAGTAATGGGTAAGGGTATTCCCAGGGTTTTTTTTTTCTTTTCTTTCAAATATGAAAACTTGTTTTTTGGGGAAAGAAAAAATAACACAAGTAAGCTTAGATAACATAAAACTGGATGAGAAATTTATGTTCAAATATCTGACTAATCAATGCAAGGAAGAGAAAGTTCAGGAAAGGGGAAAAAAAGTCGACCAAGTTGCAAGTCAAATAAAACATCCAGTAATATATTACCAAGTAAAATAGCACCAAGATTTTTAAGGCATTCTTTGCTTAATACTCACCAATATTTAAAGGCATTTTTTACTTAATATTCATGAATTTTTAAAAGAATTCATATATAATATTTTATTGCATACAACTTAAAGAGGCTAATCAAATGCAAGCTTATAAACTTATAGGGCTGAAAAGAAAATGTTTTAAATATGTCATTTGTTCATGATTAACTATATACCTCATACATATTTTGCCTTGTCGTTAGAAATGTAGATATAACAAAAGTGACAGGATAGCAACAAAATATCTTCCACATTTTAATGGCACTAATTATTGGCCTCAATAATATAATGGTTCCAATATATATTCTTTGTTTCAAATAAAAAGCAGTTACATCTGAGATATCATGGAATTGTCATCACTTTTCTGTATAAATTATGAAGAACAAATATTTCTAATTTTTATTAGGTATTTCTCCTAGTTAACAATCTAATCTCATCTTTAGAAACTATTGGTTTTATATCTATTGAGGTATACCTTTGCATGAAATAATTTTTTTCTTTATTTTTCTAGGATTAACTGCATCCTACACTAAATTGAAGTATATATCATCAGGACAAGTTGGTTTAGTTATTAGTATTATTTAAGCTCTTCATGAGGACTCCCCGGTGGTGCTAGTGGTAAAGAACCTGCCTGCCAGTATAGGAGATTTGAGACTTGGGTTCGATCCTTGGGTTGAGAATATCCCCAGGAGGAGAACCCACTCCAGTATTCTTGCCTGGAGAATTCCATGGACAGAGGAGACTGGCAGGCTACAGTCCATAGGGTTGCACAGAGTCAGACATGACTGAAGCAATTTAGCATGCATGCATGCAGGATGGAACTTGAGCAATAAATTAACTTTCATTGTAAAAAGCATCTGAAATTTGTGCTTTTTCATAGTAGTAAAATCTGAGGAATGCAGTCTAATAAAGAGAGAAAAATAAACTGTTAAAAGAGGTAACAATTACACCAATTAAAATACTAGGTAGTTATACTGTATTTGGTTTGTTTAATCTGATTTACAAGAAAATGTTCAAGAATCAATGGAAAATAATGTGACTACATCAAAGCTTCATAACAACAGCAGTTCAATATATAACTAGGTAATAATTGTTCTCTGGCAGTGCCACCTGTACTTTCAGAGCAGAAGCTGGACTTTAAACTTTTAGAAAAAAAATGTGATATCTGTATTTTTTTTTTTTTTACCACAAATAAGATCTTTTATTTGTCACCATTAAGAGTCTGCATTTTAAACCGATTCTTGGACTGGTGGCTCGTATCCATCAGCTCGTTCAACTTTAGCACCTGTCTCATCCCCAGTAGCTTTTCCAGAACTACTACCTTCACCATGTAGCTCCATGAGTTTTCCCAATTCAAATTTGGGCTTCTTCAGCATTTTTACTTTTCTAACGAAGACATCATGGAGCGGATAAATAGATTGGCAAGCCTTTTCTATGTCTTTTCCAATGCTATCTGGAATCAATTTATTGACCACCTCTTTCAAATCATTTGTCTGCACCTCTCGGGTCATGATTTCCATCATCTTCTTGCAGATCTGGCGTACCTGCTGGTGCTGGGCATAAGAAGTCTTCCGAATCTGATTGTTGCGCTTTTAGTAAAACCCACACAGAACAGATGAAGCAAGTAACCATCGGTAGTCTTGACATCAACATGAGCTTCAATCATGGTCTTTTTTAAATTATTTTCTAATTTATTTTTTAATTTATATTTTTATGTAGGTGGACTGTTGTCTCTTATCTCTCTATATCTCTCTATATATTATATATCTGTGTATATATATGTATGTAAAATCCTGTTTAAATCTACTTCCACTTTTCAGTGAGATTAAACACAAATAAGTAAATAGGCACAGAATCCCAACCCTCAATACCAACCCTCAATACCAACGGGAATACAAAAAAGGATTCTTGAAACAAAGAAGATTTGTACTGTTATACAGAAGGCATTCAGAGAAAAAAAGATCTGATAAGGACAGGGGTGAGTCTAAAAGGCCTCACAAAGCTGTCAGAGAGCACAGAAAATGGAGTGTGTGCAAGGACAGCAAGGATACTGGCCTTAATGGAGTCGAAGGCCTAGACACGGCAGAGTGGAAAATTAAACTTTATAAGTAGTAGAGCTAAGCTCGTAAGAGAGAATGTAAATGTCAAGCAAGGAAATTTTGACTTGAGGGGACAAAAAGCAATAATCTTTCAGACTGCAAAGGTTGCCAAAGGATAGCTTGTAACCTGTTTCTAATGCAACCTCATGAAATTCTTGCACATGCACTTTTGTTATTAAGAATGGCATAGTGAATGTGGCCAAGATGAAAAGGGCTTTTTTTCTTGTTATTTAGTACCAAGAATAATTTCACCACAAGCAGGGCCACACTGTAGAACTTTTTGTCAGTTCATTTATTTTATTCTGTTGTAAAGGTCTTGATCCAATACTGAGCGGGAAGCTACATGTGGTATGCAGAGAAATGATACCTTTTCATTAAAGGAAAAAAGGCTTTGGTAGGTTACCATGGAAACAATCTAGAGTCTATTCCAATTTCTAGTAAAGAATCCTAGTCTTCTAATGAAAACCTACCAGATATACTTCACTTTCTCTCTCTAGTTGTTAACTTTCTAAATAGATTTTGAGGTTTTTTTTTTTTCTTAATTACTATTTAAAAGAAGAAAAATGTGTTTATTTGGCTGAGATATGCAGAAATTGTTTGAGAGACACTTCCCTCTGCCTCCTCCAAAAACACAGCAGCCTGCCAATTCAGAGGTGCATTACCTGGCTGTTGTAACACCAAAGAAGGATCAAAGTGGTATCTGGAGGTCCCAAGGACCAATGTTCAATTCACATCTTACCTGCCGATGAGACCAAGTGCCATTTCTAAGTGTGGAGATTATCACATTACAATTTGCTGGTACAGAGGTCTGTTCATTCAGTGAGTGAAACAAGGAGCCCATAAGCTGGATATATTTTTTACTATGAGAATCTTAATGTATTACATATAAATCTAATTTAAAGACATGGCCCTGGTTTTAGACTCAGGTTTTTAGAGACATGTTAATATCAGTCTCTAAGATCTCCTATAGAGTTCCAAATATTTTATGGAGACAATCCCTGCTCCAGAATATGGGATTTATCTCTCCTCCCCAGTTGTGTGTGCGTTGTGCTTAATGACTTGCTTTTAAAGAGTAGAATATGGAAGGGGTTGGTACTGACTTTCTAGTGGAGAAACATGCCAAATGCTACCTTGGGTTAGTAATCAAGGTTCTATGCTGTGAGTCATGTTAATACCAAGAACCTTTGATAAGATCTGAGGAGAATGGCATTTCACTTTTGTGATCTTTCCCAAAAAACCTATAACCTCGATCTAATCATGAGGTGAACATTAGATAAACCCAAACTGAGGTGCACTCCACAAAACACCTAACTAGTGCTCCTCATAACTGTCAGTCATCAAATAGGTTAAAGTCTCAGCAGCCATCAGAGCTGGCTAAGGAGATATGATGACAACGTGTAATGTGGTATCCTGGATTGGGTGCTGGAAAAGCGAGCATGGGATCATACGCGAACTTTAAGGAAAACCCCGTGAAAGCTGAATAAAGATTGGAGTTTAAGTTTTAAAATATCCCAGAAGCAAAATGTTAACTATGTGGAAAGAACATGGGATATATGAGGTCTGGTAGACCACAGTTCAAAGACACCTTCTCCCACTTGCAAAATTAATGACTTGGAATTTACCTAACCTTTTCAAACCTCATATTCCTTATTTGAAAATGAAATTATAATACTAACCCTGAAAAGTTATTAAAGAAACATATAATTTATAATATGTGCTATATCATATTTATGTGTCTTTATGCTTAGTCACTCAGTCATGTCAGACTCTTTGCTATCCCATGGACTGTAGCCCACCAGGCTCCTCTGTTCATGGAAATTTCCAGGCAAGAAAACTGGAGTGGGTTGCCATTTCCTACGTCACAGGATCTTCCTGACTAGGGATCGAGTCTGTGTCTTCTGCACTGGAAGGCAGATTCTTTACCAGGGAGCCAGGTAGAAGCCCAGATCATAAGTAATATACTAATATTTAATACGACTGCTATCTTGCCACATACATGGCAGGTTATCCTGAAATGTCTGCTTTCTCTCCTTCCACCTGCTTCTAGGCTGCCATTCAAAAGGCCAGAATCTGTCCCCCCTGCCTGATAGTTTTCTCTGCCAGAGGCTGCTCTGCCCACCTTGTCACACCTGGGGAATTAATTAACTCTACTCCCTGAAAGTACACCTCAGGCAAAAACGGAGGGCAGGTGGTATAATTATCTCAACTTCTTCACTCTTCCAGGGAACTGAATCTGAGGCTTGTTTTATCTGCTTGCCAGAATTTCCCAGGATTAAGTTCCAGCTACCTATAGTGTAAATAATTTGTAATGTACCCTTTATTGGCTGCTGTGCCTCCCCTGCATCCCAACAAATATTTCTTGAGATCATCTACATAGCAAATTACGTGCACTTGAATCCTTGTTCAACATCAGCTTCTAGAGGAACCAAACTATGTCTTAATTTAGCCACACTGATCTTAGTTGTTAGCAATGATGAACTGTCATAAGTAGGATTTCTTTAAGCTTAAAACCACCTAGAAAAATTCAGTATTATTTGATTCAGTGCAAATGTTCTGGTAATAATATGGAGGTGAATTTTTTAATTATGTCTAATTTAAACTAAAGGTAGTTTTACCTGTGCGGGTAAGAAGCAGTTATAGCAGATACCCAATAAAACTATCTTTGTGCTGTCTTAAGGACATTATAATTTGCCTTTTGAGACATTTTAATATAGTTAATAATTTTTCTCTAATTATGTGCCACATACCAGAGTTACAGGAAGTATCTACATAACACAATGTATGTGAAAAGGCCTTGAAATTATATTAAATATCAGTAAAAATGTATTCATAGATGATATCACAAAATCCCTTATCATTAATTTGGGGCTAATAAAACAAATACTAAAATGAATATATAATCTCTATATACATATGTTTGTGTGTATGTGTGTGTGATGTGAATGACATATTATTGCTGCTATGTTTATTTACATTCACAGGCATAAATGAGTAAGAACCTCAAAGACTAGCTATCTTGATGCTCCAGCATTCCAACTAGTGATACAGTCATAAAGGCAAAGTGAAGTGAAAGTCACTCAGTTGTGTCCGACTCTTTGCGACCCCATGGACTAAACAGTCCATGGAATTCTCTAGGCCAGAGTACTGGAGTAGGTAGCCTTTCCCTTCTCCAGGGGATCTTTCTAATCTAGGGATCGAACCCAGGTCTCCCACATTGCAGGCATATTCTTTACCAGCTGAGCCACAAGGGAAGCCCAAGAATACCCTGGAGTAGGTAGCCTATCCTTTCTCCAGCAGATCTTCCCAACCCAGGAATCAAACTGGGATCCCCTGCATTGTGGGTGGATTCTTTTACCATCTGAGCTATCAGAGAAGCCCTCATAAAGGCAAAGTATGTATTAAACTGCCCATAACTGAATAATACCCCATCTAAGAATTCACTTTACTTACTTTGCAGTTTATATATGTGAAAGCTAATTCTTCAGGAAAAAAAAAATAACGAGTAATTCAATGGGGGAGAACACAGGAAAGAATATCAAGAGACAGCTAATTTGTTACAGAAAATACAATGAGAACACCAAGAACAGAGTTCAGTAGGTAGGAACAGTGGAGGAAACTTAAAGAAATCTTGGCTCTCAATTGTATGTCTGTACATCAAATTCAAAGTTTCATGAAGGGCCTGTATGATTCGGATAAAGCCTAAAACTTTTAACACTCTCAAAAGTATTAGTTGAATAAATAGATGGATGACTTACTGAATGAATAAATAATACAGACATGGCACAGGAGATGGAGAAGGCACCCCACTCCAGTACTCTTACCTGGAGAATCCCAGGGACGGAGGAGCCTGGTGGGCTGCCGTCTAGGGGATCGCACAGAGTCGGACACGACTGAAGCGATTTAGCAGCAGCAGCAGCAGCAGCAGCACAGGAGAAAAGTGTTCCTCATGGCGATAGTGATTTAGTTTTTCCTTTACCTTGATGGTCACTCTCTTCATATTCTATTGTTGCATAACAAATTACTACAAATTAAGTGGATTACAACAACACAAAAGTATTACCTCACAGTGCCAGAGGACAGAAATTCAGGTGCAGCATGGCTTGGTTCTCTGCTGAGAGTCTCATAGGACTGAACTAAAGGTGTTGGCCGGAGCAGTGAGCTTACTGAATGCTCCCGTTCCTCTTCTAAGATTCCTGATAACTTGCATATTTCAGTTCCTTGAAGTTAGAGGTCTGAGATCTCATCTTTGTCATACTGCAAAGACAAAGTCTTATGTAATTATGAAGTGACTTTCTTATCATAATCACAGTCTCACTGACATTTAAGGAAAGGGTATTATACAGGGCATGTATACCATGGGATAAGAATCTATCATAGTCACATAGAAAACAGTATCTGCACTTCAAGTATTATCTACTGTATATTTTGGAAGGATTCCTCTTAGGCTTAAATTTGCAATTTATATTCAATATTACAATAATAGAATATGGGTAAATATTTGGATAATATTTGAGAATAGAATCCTGATTGTAGATGTCCTTTAAAACCCTTCAAGGCAGAGTAAAGTATTAAACATACATAAAATTTAACACCAGGAAACAATGAAGTAGAAAGCAAACAGAAACATCAGTCACATTTTCTTATTGTATTAGTGCACTCTGCTTCTTACCTTAATCTCTTGCTCTGTTTTCCACAGAGTGGACTAGAGAACTCTAAAGACAAATTGCTTTCATTTATTCAGCAAGTAATTACTGGACACATACTCTTCTCTTAGAATTGTTTCCACAGGTATTCAAAATATATCTCTAGTATTACTATTGGGAAAGCAAGGTTTAAAAAATAAAAAATGAGACAAATGTAATCAAATGTAAGTAATATGCCTGGATTTTGCACAGATTAAAGCTAATACTGAGATATCACCTGGGTTTAGTACTGTATTTAGAGTTTAGATTAATTACTTCACTCAACCTCTGAAAAAGCTCCAAGAAATAACCCCTTTTTAATCTCTTTTTCCAGATAAGGAAGCTAAGATTTTGTCCACGTTTCACAGTAATTCTTTGTTGTTGTTGTTCAGCTGCTCAGTTCTGTCCAATTCTTTGCTACTCCATGGCCTGCAGAACACCAAGCTTCCCTGTTGTTCACCATATCCTGGAGTTTGCTCAAAATCATGTCCATGTTGATGATGCCATCCAACCATCTTGTATTCTGTCATCCCCTTCTCCTCTTGCCTTCAATCTTTCCCAGCATCAGGGTCTTTGCTGTTGAGTTAGTTCTTCACATTAGGTAGCCAAAGTGTTGGAGCTTCAGCTTCAGCATCAGTCCTTCCAATGAATATTCAGGGTTGATTTCTTTAGGGCTGACTGATTTGATCTTGCAGTCCAAGGGACTCTCAAGAGTCTTCTCCAACACCACAATTTAAAAGCATCAATTCTTCAGTGCTTAGCTTTATGGTCCAACTCTCACATCCATGACTACTGGAAAGACCATAGCTTTGCCTATATGGACCTTTGTCAGCAAAGCAACAATGTTTCTGCTTTTTAATATGTTGTCTAGGTTTGTCACAGCTTTTCTTCCTAGGAGCAAGCATCCTTTTAATTTCATGGCTGCAGTCACCATCCAAAGTGATTTTGGAGCCCAAGAAAATAAAGTCTGTCACTGTTTCCATTTATCCCTCATTTATTTGCCATAAAGTGATGGGACTAGATGCCATGATCTTAGTTTTTGAATGTTGCGTTTTGAGCCAGATTTATCACTCTCCTCTTTCACCTTCATCAAGAGACTCTCACTTGATCTGAAAAGTTCCTCTTCACTTTCTGCCATAAGAGTGGTGTCATCTGCATATCTGAGCTTATTGATATTTCTCCTGGCAATCTTGAATCCAGCTTATGATTCATCCAGCCCAGCATTTTGCATGATGTACACTGCATGTAAGTTAAATAAGCCAGTTGACAATATACAGCCTTGATGTACTCCCTTCTCAGTTTGGAACCATTCTGTTGTTGCTTCTTGACCAGCATACAGGTTTCTCAGGAGGCAGCTAAGGTGGTCTGGTATTCCCATCTCTTTAAGAATTTTCCACAGTTTGTTGTGATCCCCTCAAAGTCAATAGAGTAGTTAGTGAAACAGATATAGGTATTTTTCTGTAATTCTCTTGCTTTGTCTATGATCCAATGGATGTTGGCAATTTGATCTCTGGTTCCTCTGCCTTATCTAAATCCATCTTATAAATCTGGAATTTTTGGTTCACATACTGTTGATGTGTAGCTTGAAGGATTTTGAGCATTATTTTTCTGGCATGTGAAATGAGTACAACTGTGCAGTAGTTTGAACATTCTTTGGCATTGCCCTTCTTTGCATTGGAGTGAAAACTGATCTTTTCTAGTCCTGTGGCCACTGCTGAGTATTCCAAATTTGCTGGTACACTGAGTGCAGCGCTTTAATAGCTTTTAGGGTTTGAAATAGCTCAGCTGGAATTCCCTCATGTCCACTAGCTTTGTCTGTAGTAATGCTTTCTAAGGTCCACTTGCCTTTGCCTTCCTGGATGTCTAGCTCTAGGTGAGTGACCACACCACTGTGGTAATCTGTGTCATTACGATATTTTTATATAGTTCTTCTGTCTATTCTTGCCACCTCTTCTTAATATCATCTGCTTCTGTTCAGTTCATACCGTCTGTGTCCTTTATTGTATCCATCTTTGCACAAAATATTCCCTTGGTATGTCCAATTTCCTTGAAGAATATGGAGGAAGGTCAAACTCAGGTCTTTGTCATTTTCTAAAGACCATGGTGTTATGCTGTCCTGCTATATTAAGAAAGTGAGGAATGTACTAAGATTTTAAGGGGGCGGTCTTTTCCTGGAAAAGTGGAATGGATAGTCTAATAATACAATCAGCATATACCAGGTCAGGAATAGAAGAATGAAGTGACTTGCTGAGCACAAAGAAGCAACTACCAAACTGTTACACGTTATGTTAAAGTCAAAGAGGATAGAGTTAAGCCTTCAGAATTGATATTGAGGAGAGACTTGAGATACACACCCACCTCATGTTTTTCAACAATAGTCTTTTAAAGCATTAAAACTGTAAAAGACCATAGATATCATGTAGGCATGTAAGATAAGTGTACACAGCTAGAAGCTACCTACATCTCCTTAACCTCCTCTGCACAAATCACTGAGCTAGCAGGCTATAAATAAAATCTGAAATTAAGACAGAAAAAAATCTTTCATCTGAAAGCAAAAGCCTCTGCTTGGCATCTCCACTGCTAAATTCAATTCTACCTATGCATTCTCCATGCTAGTGTCAGGAAGATGTGACATACAGTAAGAGAGAACGTGTTAAAAATAAACTACACTACTCAGGACTTCCCAGGTAGTCCAGCGTTTTGCCTTACACTGCAGGGGATGTGATTCGATCCTGGCTGGCAAGCTAAGATCCCACATGCCTCACAGCCAAAAAAAAAAAAAAAAAAAAAACCCATAAAACAACAGAACCCAATAATGTAGCAAATTAAATAAAGACTTTAAAATGGATCACATCAAAAAATCTTAAACACACACACATTGTTAAATGTTGAATTTTTACTGCTAAACAATTTTCTTTTGTTATTTCCCAGGCTACATTTTTACAGAATCGGGGGTGGGGGGAACTAAGTTTACTTTCTTATAATTTGCCCTTCTGGATGGCTGTTAACAGATTCCTCAAATTGTCTGTATTTCAAATACCTAAATAGATTCCCAGAGGCCCCAAAGCTCTAAAATTGGTATGTAAAGGGCAGTATAGTCAAGTAAAAATGGCAGCAATAAGCCTGGGGTCCAGAGAGACCTCTGTCTCTAAGAAGCTATGGCAAATTGTGCAAACCCTGTAACTTTACTGACTTCCTCTGTGTGTGTGTTGGGGGGTGGCGGGTTCAGTCACTCAGTTGTGTTCAACTCTTTGTGACCCCATGGACTGTAGCCCGCCAGGCTCCTCTGTCCATGAGGATTCTCCAGGCAAGAATACTGGAGTTGGTTGCCATGCCCTCCTCCAGGGGATCTTCCCAACCCAGGGATCAAACTTAGGTCTCCTGTATTGCAGGCGGATTCTATACTGACTGAGCCACCAGGGAAGTCCAAGAATACTGGACTGGGTAGCTTATGCCTTCTCCAGGTAATCTTCCCGACCCAGGAATTGAGCCATGATCTCCTGCATTGCAGATGGATTCTTTACCAGCTGAGCTACCAGGGAAGCTCCTCATTGGACCTCAGTTTCTTCACGCAGAAAGTGAAAGCATAGTGTGACAGGGTCTCTTTAAACTGTGAAATTTTACACTAAATGTTGTCCTGAGGAACTCATCTGGAAAAGTATTTTATAAATTCAAAACTAAATCTAGGAAAATCACAACTAGTATATTTAGTAAATCTGAATCAGATACACATGTGAACCTTTTGATAAACATATTTTTGGCCAAACATTTCTTTAAGGATTAAGGGAAAGAAACCCTATGCCAAGATAGAGCCAGCAGAGGGCGCTTAGTCCCCAAATCTCTTGCTGCAGAAGTGGTCCAGGTCCCAGTAACACAGAACACAGTGTCCTTGGTTTGCAACTTGGACTACTCCACAACGTTTTGTGAAAGGCTGCTTATGCTATTTACAGTCTTTCAAAGGGATAAAGAAATGAGTTGTTGAAAGAAGTAGCTATACAACATTAGAGTTTTAGGCAAGATATAATTTTAAATATATATATAAACATTCTTTCCATTGTGTGAACTAAAACTAATTTACTGCAGACTATTTTAGGCAATTCTTTCTTACACAACCCTTAAAAAATGTTTAAATGTTATAATTTTAGATATTTGAAGAATCATAAAAAGCCTTTGATCATACTTTCCAAAAAGAACAATCCAGAACAAACTGCATGCATGTGTGATATAATGAAAGTTTACCTTTTCTGGAAAAATATTAAGAATATTAAGATTAAAAGGAACTGAGAATGGAATTTGCTATCATCTTTTATATGTTGGGAGTTATTTCTGAACTCATTTGAGTGCATCAATCCAAAGACAAATCAATCTAACCTCAATAAAATATACATAAAAGCAAGAAAATCATCTAGTAACAGTAAAGAACCACTTTACAAAGATAATATTTAAGTAGAAAATGATCATGAAAATGCTCTCATGCTTTTTGAAAGTATAACTGGATATTACAATTATAAGCCTAGAAATCAAGATACAATAGATTTGAAACCTAAAGGCTACTTTCTTATCCAAAATTTGCAATGACAATTTGGAAAACTAATCACATTACTTTTAAAGACTTCCACCAGCATTAGGAATTAGGAACTATATCAGTTTCCTCAAACTGCTGTAGCAAACCATTACAAAGTAGATGGCTTAAACAACAAAAATTCATTGATTCACAGTGTTCAAGGTTTGGAACCTGAAATCAAGGTGCCAGAAGGGGCATATTCTTTCTGAAACCTGTAAGGAGAATCATTACTTGCTATTTCTAACTTGCAGTGTTTGCCAGCAATTGCAGTGGCTTGTACATGCATCAGTTAATTATTTTTTTTTAATTGCAAATCCAAAGAAAGATAATTTATCATACACGGTCAGATAGTATTCTACAGATATATTTCTTAATTGTAATGTAAATTACATATCTATTAATTGACCAAAATGAATCAAAATTAGAATCGAGGAACAAAGAGTGTTTTTCAGATTTCTCTCTAGAACTTTCAATAAAATTTCCAAACTATCATGAGAGACCAGAGGAGAATTGTTCCTCAGACTATGATTATACTCATTATGCAAAATTCATGGTGAATGTGGATGCTTTGGTGTTTCCATTTACATTACCATCTGTATACAACTAAAATAAAGCAGCTTCAAAGTGGAAAATTATCCTTTGCATTGAAATAATCCTGTAGTGGGCAAAAGATATTTCTCTAAAAATTACCCTCTAGAAATGTCTACTACCAGACTCATTTAATTAAATATGTTTGTAACTATAGTAAAAATACTAATCATATCTGGGAAAGATACAAATACTTCTCCCATGCATGTTTCATTTGTTCTTTTAGCTGCTTATTTTCCCATGGAAAGGGTAAACATTAAAAAGTATACACATATACATGGCACTTCAAAGACAGGAATTTTTTCTGAATACATAAAATCTACAATATAATTTATATTGTTCAAGTAAATGAACTGTATATATGTCCCAAGTCTTTATATTGTTAAACAGAATGTATAATCTTTGTGAAAATTCTCCTTTTAAGATGTTGACTTCTTTAAGAGGGTACTTGGGTTCCATCACTGACTTTACATCTTCCTCTTATCAATACTTGTGACTTTCCTAAAAGTAGCAGTTCTGTAGAGGTACTGGGACCTGGACCATTTCAAGACTAACTTAGTCAACTTACAGACTAGGACTCAGTTCATAAGTGACCTGTAGAGCTGACTTCCTTAGATTTCATCACATTGCTTTGGGAAATGAAAAGACCTTGAAATGAACTTCCTCCTCATACTCCCTCTTTGCAAATAAATAAATAAATAAATACCCAAGAATACTGAAGCATGCTTATCATAACAGAAGAAAACTTTTATAATTATGTACTTAATAACCCTTGTGAAACTTTAATAATCAATGTTATAATAGTTCACACTAGGAACAAAATAATATACACTATTATAATATCATTTTCAATTAGCTAACAATGAGTCTACCATCTGCCTTGACATTTCTTAGATATTCTGAGAAGAATTATAGTCAAGCCCAACCAAAACCACGTGAGAAACATAAACACAGACCCTGCCTTTACAGAAATCTCTAGAGTTAATTCTACAACCTTCAGAAATCCACTGACAATACTTAATAAAATGTATGTGATATACAGGGAAGTGTATGTGATGTGAAGTCCATGGGGTCACGTAGAGTTGGACACGACTTGGTGACTAAACACACACATATGTGATGTACTTGCATTATGGAAAGGAAATTGACGAAAAACATCATTGTCTCTAGACTTCAGGAATTGGTCATATGGTAGTGGAAACAAGGACTGACCTTTATGGAGCTCCATGTAGTTTACAAACTTTACTTTATTGAGCCTGTTGTATAAGCTTTATAAGGCAAATACAGTGCAGGAAAACAAATGCAAACAAATAATAAGGTATAGTTAACACTGTCTAACACCACACACAAAATTAAACTCAAAATGGATTAAACACCGAAATGTAAAACTGGGTACTATAAAACTCTAGAGGAAAACATAGGCAGAGCACATAAATCACAGCAATAACTTTTCAAACCCATAAACAATGGGACCTAGTTAAACTTAAAAACTTTTGCACATCAAAGGAAATCATAAAACAAAAAGACAACCTACAGAATGGGGAGAAAACACTTGCATACGATGAGACCAAGAGATTAATTTCTAAAATACGTAAACAGTTCTTATAGCTCAATATCAAAAAAAAAAACAGTCCAATCAAAATATGGGTAAAAAATCTAAACAGATATTTCTCCAAGGAAGACATTCACATGGCCAAAGAGCACATGAAAAGATGCTCAACATAATCATGAGACAAATGCAAATCAAAACTACAAGGAGGTATATCACCTTAGACTAGTCAGAATGCCCATCATCAAAAACCTGAAAAGTTTTTGAAAAGTGCTGGAGAGAGGGTGGAGAAAAAGGAACCCTCATAGACTGTTGATGGGAATGTAAACAGATACTACTACTATGGAGAACAGTATGGAAGCTCCTTTAAAACCTAAAAGTAGAGCTATCACATGATCCAGCAGTCCCACTCCTGGACACATATCCAGAAAAGATGAAAACTCTACTGGAAAAGATACATGCACTCCAATGTTCACTGCAGCACTATTTACAACAGCAAAGACTTGGAAGCAGCCTAAATGTCCACTGACAGAGGAATGGATAAAGAAGATGCAGTATATGAATATATACAGAGGAATATTACTCGGTCATAAAAAAGAATGAAATAATATCATCTGCAGCAACATGGATGGACCCAGAGATCATTACACTAAGTGCAGTAAGTCAAACAAAAATGAAAGTCACTCGGTCGTGTTTGACTCTTTGTGACCCCCTTGGACTATACACAGTCCATGGAATTCTCCAGGCCAGAATACTGGAATGGGTAGCCTTTCCTTCCTCCAGGGGATCTTCCCAAACCAGGAATCAAATTCAGGTCTCCTGCGTTGCAGGTGGATTCTTACCAGCTGAGCCATAAAGGAAGCCAGACAAACAATTAACACATATCACTTATACGTAGAATCTAAAACATGATACAAATGACCAAAACAAAACAGACTCACAGACACAGAAAACAAACTTGTAGTTAACAAAGACGAAAGAGATGGGGTGGGGAGGGATAAATTAGGAGTCTGGGTTAACATATACACTACTATATACAAAAGAGATAATCAAGACAGACCTACGGTATAACCCAGGGAATAATACTCAATATGTCATAACCTGTAATGGGAAAGAATACACACACACACACATCACTGTGCCGCACACCTGAAACTAACACAACATTGTAAACCAACTATTCAATTTTACAAAAATAAAAGGAAAAACATAAAACAAGTTAGAATTACAAAAATAACAATAATAATTTAGTTTGTTAAACTGAGAGTTCATAAAAACCTTAAAAGCACATGACATGGTACCTATTTTGTATTTGAGTAAAAGAACACAGAGAGATGAACTAGCTTTCTCAAGATCACATAGCAGAGATCACTTGAAAACACAAGTTTTCATGATATGAAAGCTTCCACAGATAAATCTGCTATACTGTAACATTTTTAAAAAGAAGATATTATTTTATTAGCTACCTTTTATATTTGCAGGTATTTTCTTACACTGCTGACAAAGAAATCCGAACCGATGACTTGTGCTTAGATGTTTCTAGACTCAATGGACCTGTAATCATGTTAAAATGCCACCATATGAGAGGAAATCAATTATGGGAGTATGATGCTGAGGTATAGTATTTTCTTAACTTCTTATTTAATGCTAGACTCAGTCATGTATTTCAAATATTGATCCTTCAAGCTAACTTTCTCTGCCTTGAAAGAACTGCACTTTCAAGCACTCATGCTCACAGCTGAAAACATTAGGATGGTATATCACACAAATAGGTTCTTACAGCACTACGCCATTAGTATAAAATATGAATGAGGGAAATAGCCATTTTTATGTGCTTAAAATTTGTTATCACCACAAACATGCTGAACATAAATTAGGTAACGAATGGGCCATGTCCCTTTAAGAGGTTTGAGTGTCCTCTAGGAAGATGTGTGTACAGGACAATATCAATAATATTTTCAAATGTTAACTTTTACAATACTGTAATCTGTGATATGTATGCCTCTCAAAGGAAAAAGAAAAAAGCTACAAGATTAGCATGAATATTCTTTATATTAGTAAATATTTGCAGAATTCAATGAATTAATTATGTACATTCTCAGCTAAGGAGTATCTCTACAATATAGCACATTTTATAATAGAAGAGAGGGGCAGAAAATAATAAAATTACTGCTGGGAATTTATAGCCAGGCAGTGTGTAAAAATCAGATCAACCATCAGATGGAGCTAATAAAAAGAAATATTTTCCTCTGCATAAGGAAGCTGGAATGGAAACAACTGCGTTTCTTTCAGTTCTCTTTGCTTGGCAAAATTAACTTGGTTATCTCTGCTACATTTCCCACATCATTAAATGGTTGGTGATTTATTTAAAGATAAGTAAATTTTATTCTTACAAGATAAATAATACAACAGAGGTGAATGAATTTCACAAATGCAGTGTTCTATGCAAGCCTGTACTGCTCTGCAGGAGCAACATTTTAAAAAGCAAACTACAGAGTTGTTCGTATTATTGATATTTTAACAAGGTCTTCTTTTTAAATACTTTTTGAATGACAATTTAATTTGCAAGATGATGTAGTTTCTTAAGTAGAATATCAGTAAAACAATTAATTCTAATGTGATTTGAAGCTAGTTAAGGTCCGACTAGTCAAGGCTATGGTTTTCCCAGTAGTCATGTATGGATGTGAGAGTTGGACTGTGAAGAAGGCTGAGTGCCAAAGAATTGATGCTTTTGAACTGTGGTGTTGGAGAAGACTCTTGAGAGTCCTTTGGACTGCAAGGAGATCCAACCAGTCCATTCTGAAGGAGATCAACCCTGGGATTTCTTTGGAAGGAATGATGCTATAGCTGAAACTCCAGTACTTTGGCCACCTCATGCGAAGAGTTGACTCATTGGAAAAGACTCTGATGCTGGGAGGGATTGGGGGCAGGAGGAGAAGGGGAAGACCAAGAATGAGATGGCTGGATGGCATCACGGACTCGATGGATGTGAGTCTGAGTGAACCCCAAGTGATGGTAATGAACAGGGAGGCCTGGCGTGCTGCGATTCATGGAGTCGCAAAGGTCAGATACAACTGAGTGACTGAACTGAACTGAACTGATGTAGGATTGATATTAGGCTCTAAAATTTATACTAAATTATCAAGCTCCTTAGACATCAAATATTTTTCTTCTGGAACACTGTTAAAGACAGACACCTTGAATCTTTCCTATATTTCACAAGTGTGTTCCATTAGGATTCTTTTCTCTTCCTAATACGTTATTCATCTTCTCTGTCTGACCACTAAGTTTTTCTCTTCAACTGTTACCATCCGTTACCAACCTTTAAGATTGGGTGGGGATTGATGGTTTTCTACTCCAATAATACACATGGACAATTCTGGACCCTGAGCCTCTAACCTCTTCAATGAGGAAAAATAGAGATAAAAGTATAAATAAAGGAGAAATGCTGCAAGTTTTAAAATAAAAAACTTCTGTTGTTCCTTAGTTTTCACTAGGATTTTATGGGGTTTGTGCTAAAAAACAAATTTCTGGCATATATTAAGGGGAAATAAATGTATATATTTTTGGTAAGATGGACGAGTATAGAATTTCACAATGCCACATTAAATCTTTTAACTTTCTATAATTTTTGAGTGACAAGGCTTCTAAAGTCATAATTCAAATTCCTTCATATTTAAAATAACTATTATTTATAATTGTGTATACTTGTTTATATTTTTATCAGCCAGTAGCAACATTATTGAGGCATTTAGGGATTTTGAAGGAAAGGTACAAAAAAAAATTAGGTAGCTTCAGCTAAGATATAGTTTTCTTGTAAATTTTGAATAACTACTAGTTCTTCTACTGTAGTATACAGTATACAGCTATTCTACTGTAGTATTTTTAGAGCACTGTAATATGAAAGACACATGATAAAGCTTATAATATGCCATAAGTATTGTGAAATGTAATTCATTCATCTTAATTATATTCATAGCTTAATTTACAGTTAGTTTTCAAAATTATGATGTTCAACTTGTCAAAACATAAAATTTTAAATAATACAAATTCTTTGGCCAAATTAAAAAATGTAGAAATCATAATGTAGAGAAGACACATGAAAATAGAATAATTATAGAAATTATGTGGCCCACTGGAGCAAGGAATGGCAAACCACTTCAGTATTCTTGCCTTGAGAACCCCATGAACAGTATGAAAAGGCAAAATAATAGGACACTTTCATTTCATCTTTCAGATGAACTCCCCAGGTTGGTAGGTGCCCAATATGCTACTGGAGATCAGTGGAGAAATAACTCCAGAAAGAATGAAGGGATGGAGCCAAAGCAAAAACAATACCCAGCTGTGGATGTGACTGGTGATAGAAGCAAGGTCAGATGCTGTAAAGAGCAATATTGCATAGAAACCTGGAATGTCAGGTCCATGAATCAAGGCAAATTGGAAGTGGTCAAACAGGAGATGGCAAGAATGAACACTGACATTCTAGGAATCAGCGAACTAAAATGGACTGGAATGGGTGAATTTAACTCAGATAACCATTATATCTATTACTGTGTGCAGGAATCCCTTAGAAGAAATGGAGTAGCCATCATGGTCAACAAAAGAGTCCGAAATGCAGTACTTGGATGCAATCTCAAAAATGACAAAATGATTTCTGTTTGTTTTCAAGGAAAACCATTCAATATCACAGTAATCCATGTCTATGCCCCAACCAGTAACGCTGAAGATGCTGAAGTTGAATGGTTCTATGAAGATCTATAAGACCTTCTAGAACTAACACCCCCAAAAGATATCCTTTTCATTATAGGGGACTGGAGCGCAAAAGTAGGAAGTCAAGAAACACCTGGAGTAACAGGAAAATTTGGCCTTGGGATACAGAATGAAACAGGGCAAAGGCTAAACAAGTTCTGCCTAGAGAATGAACTGATTATACCAAATACCCTCTTCCAAAACACAAGAGAAGACTCTATACATGAACTTCACCAGATGGTCAACACGAAAATCAGACCGATTATATTCTTTGCAGCAAAAGATGGAAATGCTGTATACAGTCAGCAAAAACAAGCCCTGGAGTGGACTGTGGCTCAGATCATTAACTTCTTACTGACAAATTCAGACTTAAATTGAAGAAAGTGGGGAAAAACACTAAACCATTCAGGTATGACCTAAATCAAATCCCTTATGATAATACAGTTGAAGTGAAAACAGATTTAAGGGACTAGATCTGATAGACAGAGTTCCTGATAAACTACTGACAGAGGTTCATGACATTGTACAGGAGATAGGAATCAAGATAATCCCCAAGAGAAAGAAATGCAAAAAGGCAAAATGGCTGTCTGAGGCCTTACAAATAACTGTGAAAAGAGGAGAAGCAAAAAGCAAAGGAAAAAAAGGAAAGATATACCAATTTGAATGCAGGGCTCCAACGAATAGCAAGGAGAGATAAGAAAGCCTTCCTCAGCTATCAATATGAAGAAATAGAGAAAAACAACAGAATGGGAAAAACTAGAGATCTCTAAGATATCAAGGGAACATTTCATACACAGATGGGCTAAACAAAGGGCAGAAATGGTATGGATCTACAGAAGCAGAAGATATTAAGAAGAGGTGGCAAAAATACACAGAACCATATAAAAAGATCTTCATGACCCAGATAATCATGATGGTGTGATCTCTCACACTCACCTAGGGCCAAACATCCTGGAATGTGAAGTCAAGTGGGCCTTAGAAAGCATATGAACAAAGCTCGTGGAGGTGATGAAATTCCTGAAAGATGATGCTGTGAAAGTGCTGCACTCAATATGTCAGCAAATTTGGAAAACTCAGCAGTGGCCACAAGACTGGAAAAAGTCAGTTTTCATTCCAATCCCAAAGAAGGGTAATGCCAAAGAATGCTCAAATTACCGCACAATTGCACTCATCTCACACACTAGTAATGCTCCAAATTCTCCAAGCCAGGCTTCAGCAATACATGAACCATGAACTTCCAGATGTTCAAGCTGGTTTTAGAAAAGGCAGAGGAACCAGAGACCAAATTGCCAACATCCGCTGGATCATGGGAAAAGCAAGAAAAACATCTATTTCTGCTTTATTGACTATGCCAAAGCCTTTGACTGCATGGCTTACAATAAACTGTGGAAAATTCTTCAAGAGACGGGAATACCAGACCACCTGATCTGCCTCTTGAGAAACCTGTATGCAGGCCAGGAAGCAACATTTAGAACTGGACATGGAACAACAGACTGGTTCCAAATAGGAAAAGGAGTACATCAAGGCTGTATATTGTCACCCTGCTTATTTAACTTATATGCAGAGTATATCATGAGAAACTCTGGGCTGAAGGAAGCACAAGCTGGAATCAAGACTGCCGGGAGAAATATCAATAACCTCAGATATGCAGATGACACCACCCTTATGGTAGAAAGTGTAGAGGAGCTAAAGAGCTTCCTCATGAAAGTGAAAGAGGAAAGTAAAAAGCTGGCTGAAAACTCAACACTCAGAAAACTAAGATCATGGCATCCAGTCCCATCACTTCATGGGAAATAGATGGGGAAACAGTGACTGACTATTTTTTTGGCTCCAAAATCACTGCAGATGTTGACTGCAGCCATGAAATTAAAGACGCTTACTCCTTGGAAGGAAAGTTATGACCAACCTAGATAACATATTCAAAAGCAGAGACATTACTTTGCCAACAAAGGTCTGTCTAGTCAAGGCTATGGTTTTTCCAGTAGTCATGTATGCATATGAGAGTTGGACTATAAAAAGCTGAGCACCAAAGAATTGATGCTTTTGAACTGTGGTGTAGCAGAAGACTCTTGAGAGTCCTTGGACTGCAAGGAGATCCAACCAGTCCAACCTAAAGGAGATCAGTCCTGGGTGTTCATTGGAAGTACTGATGTTGAAGCTGAAACTCCAATACTTTGGACACCTGATGCAAAGAGCTGATTCATTTGAAAAGACCCTGATTCTGGAAAAGATTGAGGGCAGGAGAAGGGGACAACAGAAGATAAAATGGTTGGATGGCATCACCGACTCAATGGACACAGGTTTGGGTGAACTCTGGGAGTTGGTGATGGACAGGGAGACCTGATGTGCTGCAGTTCATGGGGTCACAAAGAGTCGGACACAACTGAATGATTGAACTGATAAACTGACTGATAGAAATAATGCTCTGCCTTTTTGAATTTCAGCTTTGAAAGAAAACACCTATTTGTGTAGGAATCAGAAAAAAACAGATGATTTTTGTAAATGAAACTGAAATACAATATATAATTTTTATAATTACCTTTTAAGTTTTGGGTTTATGATCACTTTAGTCTACAAAATCGTCTCAACCATTGCTAGCCAAAGTGTAATTCCAGGACTAGTAACATCACCTGGGAACCTGTTAGAAATTAGGTATCTGAGAGATCACTCTAGACACACTATATCAGAGTCTATATTTTAACAAAATCACCAAGTCATTTGCAGAGATGTTAAAGAGTTTGAGAAGGTCAAGTCTAGACAGTGGCCAAATATCTGCTTATCTTTCATCTTTTTATATGCACTACTGAAAAATATTGCAAAACTAGGAAAAACCATAAATAAATACCTTTTAGAAAATGACAAGGCTTTCAACCAGTGGAAAGTGGTTACGTGCCCCTGGTATTTCTCTAATTCTTTAGCAATGGCTATGATGGGCAAATTTATTCTTTGACAAACCTCTGAGGTGGTGCACTTTCAAAGCAGAATAAAGTTTGGTGGAGTTCACGATTATAGAGCTGAAATATACCTTAATGTTCTCTCCTTCTAGCCTTATCAGAAGAAAGCTAAAGCAGAAAAATAATACCACCAGAAGATTTAGGTCCTAATAAATAATCAAAGGGCTTCCCTGGTGGTTCAGATGGTAAAGAATCCTCCTGCAACACGGGAGACCTAGGTTCAATCCCTGGGTTGAGAAGATCCCCTGGAGGAGTGCATGGGAACCTGTTCCAGTATTCTTGCTTGGAGAATATCCATGAACAGAGGACCCTGAAGGGCTATGGTCCATGGGGTCGCAGAGTCAGACATGAGTGAGGAACTAAGCATAGCAGAGCAAAGAAATCAAAGAAAGCTAGTTATCAGCACAACTGTGAATCTCACAGTGTAAACCACTGAACTATTCCATCACCTTATCTTCCATAGTCATTTCAATCTTAAAAAAGCAAGTCGCAAATAGGAGAATTGTTCAGATATACAAAGAAAAACTGAAATGGTATCATAAAGCCTCAAAACATTGAGTGTATCCAGCTGCTTTGCTTTGAAACGTTTTTCTGAGTGTCTAATTTAATCTATTGTCTCACGCAATTCTTACAATAGTCCTATAAGATAATATTATTATTATTTGTATTTTTCACATCAATAAAACAAAGCTTGAGGTGAAGTTGCTCAGTCGGGTCCGACTCTTTGCGACCCTGTGGACTGTAACCTACTAGACTTCTCTGTCCATGGGATTCTCCAGGCAAGAATACTGGAGTGGATTGCCATTTCCTTCTCCAGGGGATCTTCCCGACCCAGGGCTCGAACCCAGGTCTCCCGCATTGGAGGCAGATGCTTTAACCTCTGAGCCATTAGCATGGTTTAAATTCCTTACCTAAATGTGTGCAGCCCAAGTTTCTGGCACTAAATTCAGCAATCTTTTCCACTACACTAAATTGCTTCTTGACACAGGCCGGGACCTGAGACCCTTTGCTGCAGTGATATACTTGCACCTAGACAAATGTCTCCTCCAACTACAAATTACAAAGAAACTGTAAGGGACTAGAAACAACTGCATGCATTCATAGTTGGGGCAAATTATGGACCACAAACCCAAAGGCCACCTCTGAACAGCCTGGAACAAAAGCACACACTTACCCTTATCCCATGTAAGGAAAATGCTCACCCCTATCCCCCTGGAGGTCACAGAAGAGAGTGAAAACAAGTAACTGTTTTCCTTTCTTGCTCTCTGGTGGGGGATCTTTATATGAGAAGAAGATAGGGGTGTGTCCAAGGGTCAGGCTAGAGGAGTGGCTTAGGTGTTTTGCCCATCCCTTTGGTGGTATTATGCAGGGGGCATTCATAGTACCCTGCTGTTGCTCCCTGATTTTTGGTCTTTTTGTATCTTTTTATTCATAATTTACCCCAGTTATGCACATATGCACTTCTATTTTTAGTTCCTTATTCTGTAGCTCTGGAAAATCCCATGGACAGAGGAGCCTGGTAGGCTGCAGTCCATGGGGTCACTAAGAGTCAGACATGACTGAGCAACTTCACTTTCACTTTTCACTTTGATGCATTGGAGAAGGAAATGGCAACCCACTCCAGCGTTCTTGCCTGGAGAATCCCAGGGACGGAGGAGCCTGGTAGGCTGCTGTCTATGGCGTCACACAGAGTTGGGCTGGACTGACACAACTTAGCAGCAATCTGTAGCTCAAGGAAATGTTTGTCCAGATGCAAGCACTGCAGCAAAGGGTCCTAGGTCTCAGCATGTCTGGATCTGATAAGCTAACTGTACAGTATTACAAATGAAAGAAATGGTAAAATATTATCAATTATTTTGGTACCAAATTGTATTCACACAGAATTCCTTTCCTAAATAATGGGAAAGATGTACTGCAGTAAATATTGTCTGTTTAGATAAATGGTAAGTCGTAAGACTACCCTGTCAATATGGTCTGACTGTTTATAAATGTTAGCCATACATATTCATAATATAATTAATATCTAATTGTTTCATCTTTTATTTGAGAGAAACTAAAGCACATGTTGGTAATAAATACATATCTTTGGCCAACTTTGATTTGAAATACAGAGTTTCCCACTTTCTTAACTAAATATTTCTTCAACAGCACAACCATGAAATTAATTCAGTGCCACTTTATATCTGGCCAGATGTGTTCATTTTGGGGGCAACCGAAGCATCATCAGCACAACTGAAAGATCCCCACCTGGTCCAGAACTCGAAAAAATTACTTGAACACCAGTGTAATAAAAGCCCACTGACACAAAGTTCAAAGAAAAAGACTAAATTTCATCTCCTGAAATATTTTAAAGATTATTGTTATAAAGGTCTGTCATCCATCCATTCTCTTATTCAGGTTTTCTTATATTATCCTATTTTGTTGCAATTGTGTTCCAATCCCTTTGAAACTTACATTTTACGCAGTAAGTGCACATAGTAACATTTCTTTTTGAACATCCAGGCTGCTACATACAGTGTGAGAATCTAATTTTAGAACAGAACACTTATGTTCCACAAACACTGTGCAACAAAGAAAAAAAAAGGAAACAAACTATGAAGCTAAAAATAAGTCTTGTGTCTCATGTGACTGAGCAAATTGAGAAAATACTTGTTATGAATTTGATGTCCATCTGTATCAAATGTTTCTCAGAGTAACAGTATCAAGAATTTTCTTTAGTAGGTTAAATATGTGGGATTATATTTACTGAAATCACAGAAGCTTATATTAGATTTTTAACAACTCCTCTTTTATTCACCTTTATCAGAAAGCAGGTAAATGGGAATATAATTTCAAGGTAAGTCATCATCTATAGGTGCCAATCCAGCCAATTCCCTGAGTAGCATTCCTAATAAAAATAGTGGCTTGATTTACTTTTTGAAGGCTGTGTATATCAGACAAGTATTATATTTCCATAGTTTTACTGACCCATAGCTGCAATTTATGTATTATTAGAAACAATTAGTGAATAGGAATTTCAGTAGTTTAGTATTGATTTTAGTTCTTGCTTATTAAATACTTACCTTTACAGACTTGTTTAATACTCATATTCTAACAAGTGCACAGATCACCTTATTGGGAGATCATACTTAATATTTTGAATAAGAACTTTACTACATTTAAATAATCTTTATTCTGTACTTGATCAGTGGGGAAATCCTATTGCTTTTACTATTAAATTAAATATCTATAATAGTCCAAGTTTATTCTTACTTTATCATTATATATAGCAACAATTATTGTCATTTCAAATTTTTAGTATAGCTTCTTTTAAACTGACACCTATATGGTTGGTTTTCAGTCAACCATCAGTCACTTCTATTTGTGCATTAAAATATCAAACTTTTTACTAGGCAGTTTTTAATCCAAAGGTACAAAGGTATTAACTAATTTTATAATTTTATGATTCATATTTTGTCACCAAAATTATTTCCCTAGCCTGATTCCAATTGGCTTTCAGCTCTAATTGTATCTTTAAAAGGTAAAGTTGGAAATACTCCATGACACACCTTGTCTTAAATAGCAAAATTATGTTTAAAGACAGGAATTATTACTTTTCTTATGTATCTTAAAATAGTATGACTGAAATTTTGTAAATTTTAGGAAATAATTTTCCATAATTCAGTAAAGAATAATTAATACTATATTATAAACAAAAAGCAATATTCTTAGGGTTCACATTTCCCTGTTCTAGTGAATATTTTAAATACTGCCATGCAAAATGATATTTGGCAGTATGCTGCTTGTCAGCCTGTACGTCATATTGCCTTCAAAACTGAGTTAACATGACAGCTTCCTAAAGTTGTCAGAGGCATTTGTAATAAATAAGACAAGGGATGGTATGCTTAAAAGGAGTATTTAAAGAAAAAATGTACACCCAATATAAAAATATCCACGGTCCTGTATAAAGAGCATAGGAAAAATAGAAATTAACCAATGAAAATTAAAAAGAAGTTATTTTAAATAAATATGAAAAACCATTAAATAATTATAAAAAGTCATTTCACATGTTTTCTTTTATCCATATCATTCTTTATCCTGGCCATATGTCAAGAAATGTTTATAGTGGCAACACAGAGTACTGTAGATGCGGTGAAACCAACACAAATACAGTATTCTGACATACAGTAAGCACAATAAAGCTGCTGCTACTATTATTACAAAATAATTATTACAGGTTTTTAATAGAATTTTTATTTTGCTAATACATATTAAAATGTTCATACCTTTTGATCTTGTGATTTCACTTCTAAGAATCATCTCTAAAGAAATGAGACACACGTGGAAGGGAGATGTTCAGAGATGTTTATCCTGGCATTCCTCCTAGTAGCTCCAAATTGCATATCCCCAATGGAGAGTTAAATAATTTTTGGCAAGATCCTTTGTAGAAATTATTTTTCAGTTTTTAGAATATTTAATTTTAAAAATGATGCCCAGAATATAAAGTGAGGCCCATTTAACTAGATGAGCTCACTGACATAAAAGTGATTAAAATTACCAGAAAAAATATTAACAATTGGTATGTATCTCTTCTATACAGAATACTAAGGAAAAAAAACTTTTTGCAAACAAATGAAGGCACTAAATGTTTTATGTTTTTAATGAAAAATAACTTATCTCAAAAGGATTATTTCAGATTTCGAATTTCCTCTGGTTAAGGTTTTGTCTGAAGTACCTAGAGAAAAATAATTCACTTAATGCTAAGAGCACTTTATTGATGGGATGAACACTAAGCATACAACATTTTCTATCCAAAATAAACTTTTGTCTCAAACGTTTCACCATTTGAACTCAGGCTTTTCTCCATACTCTCAGTCTTATCTTCAATTACTCCTACTGAAGGGATGTAGCTCAAAGTTCCATGAATGCAATTAGTGTGATGTGTGCTTTCTGTGCTTACCCAGTAGAAATTATATATTGCTGAGAATGACTGATTTATTACTGCCTTTGTACTTGATTTTGTCATTATTCATTATTTTCTTTGTCAAACAGACCCACACTCTTCTTCACATAATCACCCAGTCCTGTCTCTCAGTAAGCAAAGTAGCTGATGGCTCCCAACAGCCCACTGTGGAAATATGTAATGATAGCCCTTTGCAAAAATGGCTTCTAAGAAACTATACAAGAATGGAAATTTTTAGAAATATTTTTAAGAATTCTACTGATTACTTTCTCAAATAATTTTGGAGGTTTGTATTGCAGACTTTATAAAATTTTAGTGTTTTTGTTATGCTCTGTATTGAAATCTAAACTTACTTCTTTAAAATGTGTTTTAAAATTTTTGATGTGTTATTTCTCCATGGAGCTATTTTTCATCTTTAGGTGCTCATTACTTTGGAGGCTGCATATATTAAGTGGTATTTGCTTATTATCAATAGGTATTTTCCAGTTTTTCCATATTTCATATATATAAACATAAGTGATGGAATAACATTATGGCATATAAGCTCTTTTTAGGCTAACTATACCCATGTCTATATAACAAGAGATTCTGTATTACAGCTGGAAAAAAAAAATAAAACATAGCCAAAAATTGTTTTTAGAAGGCTGAAATTATTAAATTTTGTTAATTTTTATTCAGATACATTGTGTGAAAATACAACATATCCTTTCTAAAGTTTACTATTTTAACTGGAAACTTAAATGCATTATTGAAGACTAATTTTCAAAAACTTTATGAAATAAATTATTTCTAAGCACTTTCTGTGGTTACCTAAGTGATATAATAATAAAAGCTTTTAAGAACTGTACTTCCATTTCTGACTTGTGTGATTGTGAATATCTTCACAGTAGGCAATAATATAAACCATTATTCAGTTTAAGTCAAAAAACTGGTATGGAATTCTTGTGAAGAGTACAAATATGTACCTGTTCTGATTCTTGATTTTAAGGGGATTATTGTACTGCAAATAAAAGCTATCATAATGTCCAATTCTTCCGTATGAGAACATACAGGAAGTCAAGGAGTTGGTCTGGTTCAGGTTAATAATAAAAGGTTCATAGTAGAAGACACAATTGAGCTTGGAATATTTGTGACAAGATTAGAAATGAAAGCATGGAGAGGAGAGGAGGACAAAGAAGTGTTGTTTAGATTAGGCATGAGACAAGGGCATTCTAAACATGCACTGGAAAGCTGGAAAAGTCTGGACCTTTTGCACAAAGAGAACTTGTATACAAGGCAATTTGCACTGATTATCTTCTTTTGTTTTCAAAGAAACAATGGAAAGTGCAATGCCCATCAAGTGGTCTTCTCAGATTTAACTATTTAGTCTCACAAGTCAACTTACAGAATGCAAGGGCAGAAACCACAACTTGCTTCTCAGACTCTGCAAAAGTTCCACAGTAGTTTATATATTCTTATGAGAGCAACCTTCTCCACAGGTGACAGTCCTGAGCAAGGGCATGAGAGTCACATCAAGCAGTTGTGGAAAACTACCCTGGTGTAATAGCTTATGCCTCAAAGGAGACAATATCTCTAATAGCTGCCCGAAACCCAAGGGAATATACAAAAGTATACTTTGCACTTAGGAAAAGCCTGCTACTTGGCTTCCTGTCAGGTATTATAATGCAGTTTATCAGATGAAGATGCGGTAAATCAATCAAAGGTCATGTTTACAATAACTATGCCTTTAAACGTATTATAGTTAACAATTTTACCCTTATCAGGTTGGCAGGAGATCACAGTTGACTAAAGGTCAGACTTTTTAAGCAGTAGGGAAAACAGCATTTATATATATATATATATATATATAAGTAATTATATATATATATATAGTATAACTAAGCATCTGATGGAATCTAAGTCTTCAGAATGATTTAGTGGCTTGCCCAAATCTTCATAGCTAGTAACTTGGGGAGCAGAAATTCACATTTATAGCTATCTATCCCTAAAATGACTTAATCTTTCTACCCCACTACACTGAAAAGGAGAATATTTTCCTTGGTTGGTTGTTATCTTAACAGCAGTGGCTTTTGACTACTAATCAATTCCTTCAAAAAAATTTTTTAAAGAATACTGTTTTAAAAATTATCATTATATGTGTAGTTGACAATACATATTCAATCTAATCCTTAAAGTCATATACATGTCTTTTAAAGATCTTAATCCTTAAAGTCATATACATGTCTTTTAAAAGATCTTATAGAAGCATACAAGGGTAAGTGGCTTTTTGGAAAAGAACATATATACACAAAGGACCTCAGGTATGTAACAAAAATGAAAAATATTTTGATTTTTAACTAGAATTTTCTAAAAACAATGCTTTTGTTTTATATCTTTTTCAATCTGGCTGTTGGTTCATAAACCAACAACATAATTTCTGGTATTATAAGCACAAATCAGCTGTCTTCTCGCCTACCTTTCGCCATTTCTTCTTTTGTCTGTTTTTCAGTATAAATGGGATTCATATATTGAAAAGAGCAACAACAAAGGCCAAAGTCTTCAAATCTTCACATCTAATAGCCTTGCTCCTTTAATTTCCTGCTTGTTGTCTATTAAGCATGCTTTGAAGTGAAGGAAGTGAAGCGAAGTCGCTCAGTCGTGTCCAACTCTTAGCGACTCCATGGACTGTAGCCTACCGGGCTCCTCTGTCCATGGGATTTTCCAGGCATGAATACTGGAGTGGGTGCCATTTTTCTTCTCCAGGGGAACTTCCTGACCCAGGATCAAACCTGGGTCTCCCACACTGTCGGCAGACGCCCTACTGTCTGAGCCACAAGGGAAGCCCCAAGGGAAGCATTCTTTACCACAAGCTTATTTTCCGTTCTATATTTTCTCAGGACAGTGCAGTCCAGGGTGTTTGTAGTCCTAATCCAAACCAAATTGTAATTGTGTAGGCAGTGTTTCTTTCCCACTTTCATGTGTGTGTGTGTGTACGCTCATGCCCCCTGCATTTTTTATCTTTCAACTTTCAATATAATATCAAGAGCCCATACTAAGTTGCTGCAGTTGTGTCTGACTATGTGACCCTATGGACTACAGCCTACCAGGCTCCTCTGTCCATGGGATTCTCGGGGCAAGAATACTGGAGTGGGCTGCTGTGCCCTCTTCAAGGGGATCTTCCTGACCCAGGGACTGAACCCATGTCTCTTATGTCTCCTGATTTGACACCTTACCAGTTTACCACTAGCACCACTGGGAAGCCCATCAAGAGTCCACCCCCTCCCCCATCAAAAAAAAGTATTTGTCTCCCTTTAATTTTGGTAATTTTCAACAAAAGTATATGGCATGTTTTTTTCAAGATATATTTCCAAATCACCTTCCATATTCAAACATACCTCTTCTGGATGGGGAGTTTTTCATATAGTATGGTTCTAGACCAACTGAGCAGAACAGTATATGATAGTGTATATAATTAGTGCACAAATTATTATGTATGTAAATTAATATGTATGTATTATGTATGTGTACTTAAAATGTTTATCTGAAAAGTTCAAAAATATGACATCAAAATGTAAATATGAACTCAAAAGAGATATAATGACTGGTTAACATGATAAAATTATTGGAATTACATTTTAGCATTTGGGTACTGAGAAGATGCTTATTAATAAATATTATTATGAAAATATAGAGATAGTATTTTAAAATATATGTCTATCATATTTTTATTTGATGTTGGTATCTAAGATCCTTAAAAAGGCAAACTAAATATGATGATCACATTATCAAGTAAGACAGATCTTTGTTGCCATGATGATTACTCTCCTATAATGAATGTCTCACAGGCTTATACAGTATTTTGAAATGGGAACATCTCCTGAAGTTTTCTTTGAGTCCCAGCAGTGACATCTCTTTTTTGCATGTTTGCCAAATGGTTACTAAATAACACATGCCTAAGAAGACTAAGATTTTGTAAAAGATTTGTTAATATTTGCGCTCTTCAACTGAACTCTGAACTCACAAATAGGTTCTTTGCAAAGGAGTCTGAATTCTTGATAGTCCATGATAAATATCAGCCAATTTCTTTAACCATCTGCAAATAAAGGTGTATTAGACAATGATGAAATCATAACAATGAAAGTTGTATAATAATTAACTCAGAGCCACCTGTGCACAGTTCCTTTTACAAACATCATCACAATGTTTATACCAAAAAATCATAAAGGATATTTTAAAGAGTAGATTTAATCTGATGAGCTAGTGCAGTTTAACATAAAACATGTTGCACTGATTATTGATTATCTTTTACAGAGACTCACCTTGAGACATGTTAACAGTAATCAATGTCTAGATGAACCTTCTGAAGAAGACAAAATGGTGCCTACCATGCAGGACTGTAGTGGAACCAGGTCTCAACAATGGCTGCTAAGGAACATGACTCTGGGGGCCTGAAGACCATTTCCCCTAAGCCATGAAAGTGTCTACACTTATGTTTTTCCATTATTTCAATTAGGAAAAAATATTAACTTTGCTGAATTGAAAGTTTTAAAATCCTTTTAGTATTCTAAAACAGTTGTTTATAATTCATTTTTAGGAATGTTTGCTTACTTCCCTACTAAAATTTGTATCTGATTAAAAAGCACATAAAAGAATAAATAACAGCAAACTGTTATTAAACATCAGAACAATGTGAAAAACAAATTGTGTTTGCTTTAAAAAAAATTGCCATGATGTCACAGAATTAGTTTGGGGGTGGGGTTACTTTTATTATTTTCTTGTCATAATGTGGCAAGAGAGACAATGTAAATGCCTTACAAGGTAAATTCATTATGAAATTTTATAAACTCTGTTTCTACTGGACCTTCACAAAAACATGCTGGATTTCTGTCAACATCAAGTACATACACTGAATTATTTCTGAGCAATGAAAATTTACTGTACAAAAATCAGTTCTAAATTTTGTACCAGGAAAAAAAATTAGATATTGACATCTCATAAGGTCTTATTAAAACATCACTTTTAAACAAAAAAGAGGAGGAGAATATGAAAATTCAATTTAAAATACATGAAATCAGAAGAAACCAGCTAGGCATTCAGTTCAGTTCAGTTGCTCAGTCGTGTCTGACTCTTTGCAACCCCGTGAATCGCAGCACGCCAGCCCTCCCTGTCCATCACCAACTCCCAGAGTTCACTCAGATTCACGTCCATCGAGCCAGTGATGCCATCCAGCCATCTCATCCTCGGTCATCCCCTTCTCCTCCTGCCCCCAACCCCTCCCAGCATCAGAGTCTTTTCCAATGAGTCAACTCTTCGCATGAGGTGGCCAAAGTACTGGAGTTTCAGCTTCAGCCTCATTCCCTCCAAAGAAATCTAGGGCTGATCTTCTTCAGAATGAACTGGTTAGATCTCCTTGCAGTCCAAGGGACACTCAAGAGTCTTCTAGGCATTGAGGGGAGCAAAATGAAGTTAAAAGGCAATAGCTGAAACATTTGAATACTCTGTTGGGTTGCAGTCACTTCTAAGGCAGGCTAAGTGTAATAATCAGCTTGGTCCCAGAACTGATGTGGGAAACTCAATCTTTAACCACTCTGTCTCATAAACTGCATTGTTCTTTTTCACTTCAGATACTGTGACTGGTCACCTAGGCTACAGAAAATTGTAGGTGAAGGTTAGAATATTAGCCTTAATATTTAATTCTTAGGCATTTAGGATTTTAGTTACATTACTAAGATCCATTTATTTTATATTAAAAAATAATGCATTAATATCAGAATTTCATTGCTGTGCCAAAATATCTAAAGTTTTAATCGCTGGGAGAATGAACTCAATATATACCAATTAAACTTTTAATTGAAATGCCATAAATTATGTCTCAAGGAGCACAATCATAATTAATCTACCTTCACATGTTATTTTTCCATCTTAAAACATTCTGTATTCAAAATACATAAGTAGAAGATAAGGAAAAGTAGAAAAATCTGTGACACCATTTGACACTATTTAAAACACCCATAAAGTTGCTCTACATATGTATTTTATTTACTGTAAGTGTACTCAGCAGGAAATTTGGGGGTTGTAGGGGAAAAGGAAGAAGTGACCTATAGAGTAGAGGATGTCACATCTTTGACTCTCATCACTTTTAAAAAGCTCTAACAGAAAATATTAATCAGTTTGATCAGGTTGACTACAGGTTGACTCCCCCACCCACCACCACCCCGCCCCCCACCCCACACACAAACAAGCACTGCTTTATAATGACAAGCAGTACAGTTTCTAAAGGCGAGTAAAATCATGTATGATTTTCTTAGCCAACATTTCTTATCTTTTGACTTTAAACTGCTAAAATTCTAAGAATTTTACCAAGAGAATTTCAGGTTTACTCTTTAAAGTATAGATATCCCTTATCTTTAAGTCTCTGGAAATATCTAAATTTTTTTTTCCCATCTTTAAGACCCTTTGTGTTCAAAATACATGAGAAGAAGATACTAAAAGGAAGCAAAATCCATGAAATTTCTAAGTTTGCAATTTATTTTAAAAATTTATTTTTAATTGAAGAACAATTGCTTTACAGTATTGTGTTGGTTCTACCAAACTTTAAATTTATTTAATTATAAATTATAAGTAAAATTTTAGTTTGGGGGCATTTTTTTCTGCTGAGTGAATCTACTGCTTATAGAAAACTTCTAAGGAACTCCTAAAAGCTAGCTAAACACTGACTCAAACTGATATGATAGTGACCTCACAAGTCAACTGAGATCTGACTTAACAATCACATGTTCCATTTTAACTTCTCCTGTTTTCCTCTTGCCCTGACTAAAATATGATAAAATGTCCCTGCACAGCATTCCTACTTAAACTTAAAAAGCTCAAACACTCAAGGAGACTCTTATACAATTTGTTTCCCTTATTATGGATGTGTCAATCAAAAAGCATATGTTATCTATCAAAGAGTCAATGACAAGTTTTCAAAAATACAGCTATGTCACTAAAACTGAATTTGACATACTTCAGAAGCATCTGAAGTATCTGAGAGTTAATTATAGTCCTAGCAAAAATACAGGAAATATGAAAACCGCCTGAGCTTGAATGCCAAAGAAGAAATTTCAAAGAATCCTCAGGTGGTTTTAGCACATGCTACTGGAGTATCCAACAAACAAAAAAATAATACAAAATATCACAAACCACCAAAAACCAATGACTAAATTTTCTTTTCAAAAATATTTATTGTATTCAATACAGAAAATTAAAATCAGGAGTGGATTCACAGTGCATTAATTTAACATACTCTTTGTCTATGGAACTAGACTAATATATATTTCAAATTATTTTAATTTTCCTCATCTGAGGTCTTGTGCATTGAAGGTAATGTCAACTCCAGTATTCCAGTAGACAGAGAAGCCTCGCAGGCTACTGTCCATGGAGTCGTACAGAGTCAGACACAACTGAACATCTAACATTTTCACCTCACTTTCCAGGCTTCCAGATATTCAGATCAAAAACCTAGAGTCACTTTTGACTCCTCCATTTCTCTCTCAACTTTGATTCAGTAAATTTCCTTGATTTTGTACTTGAAAGATAACCAATGAATTGCCACCATATCCACTGTATCACTAACTCTAACCTTCAAAATTGCAGTATGCATATAATTTTGTTCCCAAACTTCCCAATCCTTGTCCCAGTAGTCTTTTTTCAATACAACAGTCATAGTGAAGTAAAAGTCTCTCAGTCGTGCCTTACTCTTTCCGACCCCATAGACCATACAGTTCATGGAATTCTCCAGGCCAGAATACTGGACTGGGTAGTCCTTCCCTCCTCGAGGGGATCTTCCCAACCCAGGGATCCCAGGGATAGAACTCAGGGATTTAACTGCCTTGCAGGTGGATTCTTTACCAGCTGAGCCACCAGGGAAGTCCATGACAGCCATAGTCATTCTGTTAAACATAAATTTGATTGTTTCACTTCTCTGCTCACAAGCCCCCTATGACTTCATGTTTCTTCAACCAAACTTCTTACAGTGGTCCTTAGGGTCCTTCACGGACGATATCCCTCTTAACTGTGATATCCTGGGTAGAGTTCTTGGCACATAGTAAATATTCTTTAAGCATGTACTAAACTAATGCATAGAAGAATGTGTGTTAAGGTTGGTAAGTGCTACTGTATCAAATTTTTGCACATTATTTTAAGTATTAAAGTCCAGTAATATATTTAGACAGGATTTTATAACTGTCTCTAAATAGAATTTTCATCCTAACATTCTTCATATTCATGTATGGACTATATTTTGTTCTCTATGAACACATACCCTGCCTTATGGAAATGAAATATGACATTTTATAAACATACTTCTATAAGTTGCTCTATTAAGATAAAATAATTTGTATTTTTATGGTGTTCAATGGCCATTTGAATAGCACAGATTTTTATTTATAGAAGGGAGACAAAATTCTCAAAAGAATCTCTCATAATTCTTATAATTCTCTTAAGAAATATGTATTTTCACGATTTCACAGGAGCAATTATTTTCTGTGGGCAAGTCTATGAACAAAACACAGTTACAAAAACTCTGAAAGGACTTTACAGATTATCTATTCGTAGTTTACGATTGACAGATAATAAACCTGAGACACATGTGTAAATGTGGTTTGTCCGAAGATGATATAGCTATAAGCAGTGCTGCAGGGCTCATCATTGTTAACATAACCTAGAATACTGTCTTCAATTTAAAAGCACTCAAAAAAGAAGGCACAATAAAGAGAAAAATGTCTTTGTTAAACATTTTTTCATAAGTACACTGATTCTTTAGATACATAAATAGTGCCTTTCATACTTAAATAAGATTCAGTTCAGTTCAATCATTCAGTCGTGTCTGACTCTTTGTGCCCCAATGAATCACAGCACACAAGTCCTCCCTGTCCATCACTAACACCTGGAGTTCACTAAGACTCACATCCATCGAGTCAGTGATGCCATTCAGCCATCTCATCCTCTGTCGTCCCCTTCTCCTCCTGCCCCCAATCCCTCCCAGCATCTGAGTCTTATCCACTGAGTCAACTCTTCTCATGAGGTGGCCAAAGTACTGAAGTTCCAGCTTCAGCATCATTCCCTTTAAAGAAATTCCAGGGCTGATCTCCTTTAGATAGACGGATTGGATCTCCTTGCAGTCCAAGGGACTCTCAAGAGTCTTCTCCAACACCTCAGTTCAAAAGCATCAATTCTTCAGTGCTCAGCTTTCTTCACACTCCAACTCTCACATCCATACATGACCACTGGAAAAAGCATAGCCTTGACTAAACGGACCTTTGTTGGCAAAGTAATGTCTCTGCTTTTCAACATGCTCTCTAGGTTGGTCACAACTTTCCTTCCAAGGAGTAAGCATCTTTTACTTTCAGGGCTGCAATCACCATCTGCAGTGATTTTGGAGCCCCCAAAATAAAGTCTGACACTGTCTCCCCATCTATTTCCCATGATGTGATGGGACCAGATGCCATGGATCTTCATTTTCTGAATGTTGAGCTTTAAGCCAACTTTTTCACTCTCCTCTTTCACTTTTATCAAGAGGCTTTTTAGTTCCTCTTCAATTTCTGCCAAAAGGGTGGTGTCATATGCATATCTGAGGTTATTGATATTTCATCCAGCAGTCTTGATTCCAGCTTGTGTTTCTTCCAGTCAAGTTTTCTCATGATGTACTCTGCATATAAGTTAAATAAGCAGGGTAATTCTTATTCAGCGATCAATGCAAAGAAACAGAGGAAAAGAACAGAATGGGAAAGACTAGAGATCTCTTCAAGAAAAGTAGAGATACCAAGGCAACATTTCATGCAAAGATGGGTTCGAAAAGGACAGAAATGGTATGGACCTAACAGAAGCAGAAGATATTAAGAAGAGATGGCAAGAATACACAGAAGAACTGTAGAAAAAGATCTTCATGACCTGGATAATCACGATGGTGTGATCACTCATCTAGAGCTAGACATCCTGGAATGTGAAGTCAAGTGGGCCTTAGAAAGCATCACTATGAACAAAGCTAGTGGAGGTGATGGAATTCCAGTGGAGCTGTTTCAAATCCTGAAAGAAGATGCTGTGAAAGTGCTGCATTCAATATGCCAGCAAATTTGGAAAACTCAGCAGTGGCCACAGGACTGGAAAAGTCAGTTTTCATTCCAATCCCAAGAAAGGAATCCAAAGAATGCTCAAACTACTGCACAACTGCACTCATTTCATACACTAGTAAAATCATGCTCAAAATTCTCCAAGCCAGGCTTCAGCAATACATGAACCATGAACTTCCTGATGTACAAGCTGGTTTTAGAAAAGGCAGAGGAACCAGAGATCAAATTGCCAACATCAGCTGGATCATGGAAAAAGCAAGAGAGTTCCAGAAAGATATCTATTTCTGCTTTATTGACTATGCCAAAGCCTTTGACTGTGTGGATCACAATAAACTGTGGAAAATTCTGAAAGAGATGGGAGTACCAGACCACCTGACCTGCCTCCTGAGAAATCTGTATGCAGGTCAGGAAGCAACAGTTAGAACTGGACATGGAACAACAGACTGGTTCCAAACAGGAAAAGGAGTACATCAAGGCTGTATATTATCACCATGCTTATTTAACTTATATGCAGAGTACAACATGAGAAACGCTTGACTGGAAGAAACACAAGCTGGAATCCAGACTGCTGGATGAAATATCAATAACCTCAGATATGCAGATGACACCACCCATATGGCAGAAAGTGAAGAGGAACTAAAAAGCCTTCTGATGAAACTAAAAGAGGAGAGTTAAAAAGTTGACTTAAAGCTCAACATCCAGAAAACAAAGATCATGTCATCCAGTCCCATCACTTCATGGGAAATAAATGGGGAAACAGTGGAAACAGTGTCAGACTTTATTTTGGGGGGGCTCCAAAATCACTGCAGGTGGTGATTGCAGCCATGAAATTAAAAGACGCTTACTCCTTGGAAGAAAGGTTATGAGCAACCTAGATAGTATATTCAAAAGCAGAGAAATTACTTTGCCAACTAAGGTCCGTCTAGTCAAGGCTATGGTTTTTCCAGTAGTCATGTATGGATGTGAGAGTTGGTCTGTGAAGGAGGCTGAGTGCTGAAGAACTGATGCTTTTGAACTGTGGTGTTGGAGAAGACTCTTGAGAGTGCCTTGGACTCCAAGGAGATCCAACCAGTCCATTCTGAAGGAGATCAACCCTGGGATTTCTTTGGAAGGAATGATGCTAAAGCTGAAACTCCAGTACTTTGGCCACCTCTTGTGAAGAGTTGACTCATTGGAAAAGACTCTGATGCTGGGAGGGATCAGGGACAGGAGGAGAAAGGGACGACTGAGGATGAAATGGCTGGATGGCATCACTGACTCGATGGATGTAAGTCTGAGTGAACTCCAGGAGTTGGTGATGGACAGGGAGGCCTGGCGTGCTGCAATTCATAGGGGTCACAAAGAATCAGACACGACTGAGCGACTGAACTGAACTGAACTGAAGCAGGGTAACAATATACAGGCTTGACATACTCCTTTTCCTATTTGGAACCAGTCTGCTGTTCCATGTCCAGTTCTAACTGTTGCTTCCTGATCTGCATATAGGTTTCTCAAGAGGCAGATCAGGTGGTCTGGTATTCCCATCTCTTGAAGAATTTTCCAGTTTATTGTGATCCATACAGTCAAAGGCTTTGGCATAGTCAATAAAGCAGAAATAGATGTTTTTCTGGAACTCTCTTGCTTTTTCCATGATCCAGCGGATGTTGGCAATATGATCTTTGGTTCCTCTGCCTTTTCTAAAACCAGCTTGAACATACATGGTTCACGTATTGCTGAAGCCTGGCTTGGAGAATTTTCAGCGTTACTTTACTAGCATGTGAGATGAGTGCAAATAAGATTAGTTCTATAAAATATTGCTTCAAACAATAAATAATGGCCACATATAGGCATGCAGGAAAAATAAAGAGGTTAACAGGAAACAGAATTATTATAGAACATTCTAATATTGTTGGACAATAACACCTCTTTTACAGAAACCAGAAAAGAATCCCCCCCCGACTTCTATTTTCCTTATAACTACATTCAAGGTGAAAGTAAGATTGGCTTACAGCTTACATAGAATTAGACCATCTATTAGAGGGACCACTGGAGTAGGTTCAAGGTTACACAGCTTGAAAGACTGCAGTGTAATCACCAGAAACTTATAAGCATCACAGTAGGAGCTCTGTGGACTGTAGTAAACACAACCCACAATTTCGATTTTGCCATGGTGCTTAGAAATAACCTAATAATAAATAAAGGGGAAAAGTAAGAGAGGAAATAATACAAAAAAAAAAAAACCCACAGGAAAGATTTCACCTTTTTTTTTTTATCTTTTGGTGGGAGGCTAAGTACAGATTGGTTCCAAAAAACTAAAAATTTTGGCTATCCCCTACACTGTTTTCATGACTTGTGAAATGATGATCTGATCACAACCATTTTATTTGCAATTGATTTACAAATGCTAAATCTAGTCTCAGAGAAGCCAAAATTTGTATGCATTCCTAAGATATAAAGCATGCTGATTTAATAAATATGAGGAATTTAGGAAATTCAAGATCTTAATGGATGGCTCATCATCTGCAATCTGTTGTTATGCATAGCTGATATCTACAAATCTTGAATAATTTCCAATCGGTTGGGCAGCAGAAATTCAGTTAAAAGTATGTTTCAGGATTCAGCCACTCCCCACCATTTTTTCCCATTTTTCCTCAATATGTCAAAATATGGAATCGATAAAGTCAGCTACTATTCTGTAAAGCACACAAACTATGGTGTGACACACACTATGTTCAAGCTACTACTAGGCATAAGGCATGAATTTAAGCTACTGAATGAACACCAGCAATGTGTTTTAAATTGTTTGTCTATATTTGTGTCCAACTTTTCCTTTATATTATTCAATAAATTCTAAAGGCAATTTTAATTGTATTTGTTTTTATAAAAATCCTTCTGAAATACTAGTGATGTAGGACAGCTTCTCTGCTAACTATCTTTTAAGATAAATACAATTTCTATGATATTTATTTTATCATTATATAAAGTTACCATTTTGCTTTTGTTTTTAGCTAGGTAGAACAAATCATTTAATATTAGGTTTTTAATGAGTATGAAAAAGGATGGGAAATTAGATAACTAAGGCTGTATCAATAATGATTAAAAAATGAGATGTTCCTCATGCTTTTAATTTGGGGTAAAAATGAATGTAAGCTGTGTTTCAGTTGTACTTTCAGCTAAAAATAGCACAAGTGGGAAAAAAGGACTTGATGATTTTTTTGGAGCTTTGCTTTTTCAGTAGGTGTAGCCAGAGCTAAGGAGAAATAATTTCAAAACTGTCTTAGATATATGGTTGCCACACAGTTCTTTAACATTTATAAAAGTAGGCTGTGCATCAAGAATTGCACATTTCAATAATAAACAAAAGAATTACACATTTCAAATACTGTAAGCATTAATAAAAGGTATACTTGTTCCTTTGCTATAACTTTCAACATTCATACATTTTTGTAGAATTAAATATACCAATTTAGTTTTCCTTTGCTATATATTGTATATTTTTAAGTTTTGTTAGCATCTAAACTAGACAAATAATCTAAGTATTTTAAGCTTATGTTCCATTTTGTAGGTTATTTAAATAAGTAGCACATGCCTTATATGGATATCTCTTGCCAGTAAGAAAATATTGCAGTCCCAAAACAATTCTGATACCAAAAATATATAAAATAGAAACATTAAAATAATCCATGATTTTTAATTTTTAATTTTATTTAAAACTAGTTCTCTGTTTTATAAAAATGATTTGAAACAGAAAAGTTAAAATGTTTGCTATTATGAAAATTATTATTTCAGCATAAGTTCCAGAAAAACATCTATTTCTGCTTTATTGACTATGCCAAAGCCTTTGACTGTGTGGATCACAATAAACTGTGGAAAATTCTGAAAGAGATGGGGATACCAGACCACCTGACCTGCCTCTTGAGAAACTTGTATGAAGGTCAGGAAGCAATAGTTAGAACTGGACATGGAAAAACAGACTGGTTCCAAATAGGAAAAGGAGTATGTCAAGGCTGTATACTGTCACCATGCTTATTTAACTTATATGCAGAGTACATCATGAGAAATGCTGGGCTGGAGGAAGCACAAGCTGGAATCCAGATTGTCGGGACAAATATCAATAACCTCAGATATGCAGATGACACCACCTTTACGGCAGAAAGGGAAGAAGAACTAAAACAGTCTCTTGGTGAAAGTGACAGAGGAGAGTGAAAATGTTGCCTTAAAGCTCAACATTCAGAAAACGAAGATCATGGCCTCTGGTCCCATCACTTCATGGGAAATAGACGGGAAAACAGTGGAAACAGTGACAGACTTTATTTTGGGGGGGCTCCAAAATCACTGCAGATGGTGATTGCAGCCCTGAAAGTAAAAGACGCTTACTCCTTGGAAGGAAAGTTATGGCCAACCTAGATAACATATTAAAAAGCAGACATTATTTTACCAACAAAGATCCATCTAGTCAAGGCTATGGTTTTTCCAATGGTCATGTATGGATGTGAGAGTTGGACTATAAAGAAAGCTGAGAGCAGAATTGATGCTTTTGAACTGTGGTGTTGGAGAAGACTCTTGAGAGTCCCTTGGACTGTAACAAGATCCAATCAGTCCATCCTAAAGGAGATCAGTCCTGGGTGTTCATTGGAAGGACTGATGCTAAAGCTGAAACGCCAATACCTTGGCCACCTGATGCAAAGAACTGACTCATTTGAAAAGATCCTGATTCTGAGAAAGATTGAGGGCAGGAGAAGGGAATGGCAAAGGATGAGATGGTTGGATGGAATCACCAACTCAATGGACATGAATTTCGGTAGGCTCCGGGAGTTGGTGATAGACAGGGTGTCCTGGTGTGCTGCAGTTCATGGGGTTGCAAAGAGTCTGACACGACTGGGCGACTGAACTGAACTGATGTTTTATATCCAATTCCTTGACTCCTGTGCTGGAGTCCTGAAAGACAGTCTGCCAGAGTTTGGAGGGGAGGACGGAGGCTACCCACACTATAGTGAAGTGTGATTTCCCAGGATCAACCCTACATACCTAGCCACACACAGAATCAAGGAAGAAATAACAAAGTATCATTTGCTATGGTAAAAGAAAGAAGAGAAGAAAGGAGAGAGGAAGGACTCTAATATTATCTATTTTTATAACTTTGTTCTGAAAAAGAAACATACCTAAAACACTGTATTTCCATGAATTCCAAAGTTCCAGTACTTTTTCTACAACTGTCAATAAGTGTTAATAAAGCCTAGACTTTATATATTAAATCCAAAAGGCCCTTCTTGGCTTTCTGTAATCTGATGGGATTCCACATTATATCTATCTTCTATCTGCTGTGTTACTTTCTGTTTCTCTTGCCTAGGAAAAAAACCTTGTCTTTCAAGTAAAAACCATGTTAACCTTAGGTTTCAGTAGTTGTATAACTCACCATGTTTTGCTTTTCTTTAGCACCTGGCAGAAACAGAATGAAACTGCAAGCTCAACAATGGCCCTCTCCTGCCTCCTCCTCAGTAACTACTCCTCAGACACTATTCATATCTCTAATATCTCACGCTTTCTAACACAATGGTGATTTTTTTTCCACATACCAGAGGATATTAATTACCAAGCTCAGTTTTGACTCTCAGAGTCGGCAGTTGGCAGATAGTTGACTGAATTTCTGCTGACAAATCTCAACAACAGTGAAAACCTTGATAAACATGCAAGAATCTGTTTCAGTTTTCTGTCACTGAGACACATGAACTTAGTGCAGCAATCCATACTCATCTACCATGTGATAACTTATATAAATAGAACCTCAGGTATCAACACCGCCTAGATGACTGAGGTCACAACTGAAAATAGCCCTCACAAAGATGAATGACACCTGTGCTTTTTTAGGTCCTGAGCTCTCAGCTTGATTTCTCTGTGTATACTTGAGGCCTTCAAAGGATGACATGGATTTACACAACATATGTAAAAGCATTTCAAAGTTCCTCCCTCTAATTATATGAACCAAACGGAAAGGTGGGTGAATCCATTTTTCTCACGCACTGAGCTTTTGAAAACTCTGGTTTCCATTAGCAGAACTGGAAACATTTGACTCAGCAGATCACCATCTCTCCCTTTAATATATATTTTCTTCATTTCTCGGTTTCACTCCTACTCACTGGTCAACTGATTTAAGTGTCCTTTCTAGACTTGCTTCTTTCTCCCATCTCTTAATTCTGGAATGCTTCAAGGTGCAATCTTGGCCATCTTCTCTATTTACTTTCACTCCCTTAGTGATCTCATGCAGAAACATGAATTTGGATACCTCCTTTATGTTGCTCGGACTTCCCCTGTGGCTCAGCTGGTAAAGAATCTGCCTGCAATGTGGGAGACCTGGGTTTGATCCCCGGATTGAGAAGATCCCCTGGAGAAGGAAAAGGCTACCCACTCCAGTTTTCTGGCCTGGAGAATTCCAAGGACTGTATATTCCAGTTTTCTGGCCTGGAGAATTCCAAGGACTGTATATTCCATGGGGTCACAAAGAGTCAGACATGACTGAATGACTTTCACTTCTCTTTTATGCTGCTCACAATGAAGTGTCTCTTCCCAGGTCATAACCTGCTTCAGCATCTCCAATTGGATGACTAATAGATATCTCAAACTTAGGATATCCAAGTCTGATCTCCTAACTTCACCCTACAAATCTGTTCAATCCAAAGAGATTTTCCCATCTCAATGGATGACAACTCTATTCTTCAAGTTGCTCAATATCTAAAAATCTTGGTGTCCTCGAATCCTTTATTAGAAAATCATGTTGATTCCAACTTCACAGTATTTCCTGAGTCCAATCACTTCTTAACACCCCCACTGCTACCACCCTGGTACAAGTCATCATCTGAATCATTACAGTAGTCTTCTAATTGGTTACAACCTTGCCTCTTCCACATCTATTCTCTCAAGGAACCAGAATAATGATATAAAAGGTAACCTAGATATGTCCTTCCTCTGCTCAAAACCCTCCAGTAGCTTCTTTTGTACAGAGTAAAAGCCTAAAAGGATCTGCATGATCTACTCCCTGTTAAATCCCTAATCGCCTTTCATATAACATTTCCCCTTGTTCAGTTCATCCTATTCACTCTCCTTGCCAGTTCTTTGAACAAGTTAGGTGTGCTCTTGATTTAGAATCTCTCCCTGGAATATTTGTTTCTAGATATCCACACACCAACTCCCTCACCTTGAAGTGAAGTGAAAGTTGCTTAGTTGTGTCCGACTCTCCATGACTCCATGGACTATACAATCAAAGGAATTCTCCAGGCCAGAATACTGGAGTGGGTAGCCATTCCCTTTCTACAGGGGAGATTCCCAACCAGGGATTAAACCCAGGTCTCCTGCATTGCAGGCAGATTCTTTATCAGCTGAGCCATAGCTTATATTCTCAATTGCATTTCCCATGCACCATTTTAAATGCTAGAGCCTACCTTTCCTCTCTCGTCAAGATATGCCAATCCATAACCCTGCTTCAATTTCTTCATCCCATAGCCCTTATCACCTGCTACTGTATTATAAAATTTACTTATTTATTTATGGTTTCCTTTACTGTGCAAATATATTTAAGTTTAATCAGCTCCTTTTTATTTTTATTTCCATTACTCCAGGAGGAGGACTTCAAAAGATCTTGCTGCAATTTATGTCAGAGTGTTCTGCCTTTATTTTCCTCCAAGAGTTTTATAATATCTAGCCTTACATTTAGATCTCCAATCCATTTTTGAGCTTATTTTTGTGCATGCTGTAAGAGAGTACTCTAATTCTTTCTTTTACATGTAGCTATCTAGTTTTTCCAGAACCACTTATTAAACAAACTGTCTTTCCTCCAACGTGTATTCTTGAATATTTTGTCATACATGATATGACCATAGGTGAGTGTCATTATTTCTGGACTTTTATCCTGTTCCATTGATCTATATTTGTTTTTGTGGCAGTACCATACAGTTTGGATGACTGTAGCTTTGTAGTCGAGCCTGAAGGCAAGGGGCCTGATTCCTCCAGCTCCATTTTCTTTTTCAAGATTGCTTTGGCTATTTGTAGTCTTTTGTGTTTCCACACAAATTGTACATTTTTATAATAATTCTGTGAAAAAAAAAGCCATTGGTAATCTGATAGAGCTTGCACTGAATCTGTAGACTGTGTTGTGTAGTACAGTTATCTTGATTATATTGATTCTTCCAATCCAAGAATCATGATATATTTCTCTATCTGATGCATCATCTTTGATTTCTTTCCTATCTTAGAGTTTTCTGAGTACAGGTATTTTGCCTCCTTAGGAAGGTTTACTCCAAGGTGTTTTATAATTTTTGATATGATGGTAAATGAGACTGTTTCCTTGATTTCTCATTCTGATCTTTTATTGTTAGTGTATAGGAATACAAGAGATTTCTGACCTAATTTAAACACTATGCATAAAAAGGAAACCATAAGAAAAATTAAAAGACAACTCTCAGAAAGGGAGAAAATATTATCAATTGCAAACGAAGCAACCAACAACATACTCATCACCAAAATACACAAACAGCTCACGAAACTCAATATAAAAAATCAATCCAATCAAAAAATGGCCAGAAGATTCTAATAGACATTTCTCCAATGAAAATATGCAGATGGCTGAAAAGCAAATGAAAAGATGCTCATCACTAATTATTAGATACATGAATACTAAAACTACAATAGGTTATCACCTCACATCAATCAGAATGGCCATAATCAAAAACTCTACAAACAATAAATGCTGAAGAGGATGTGAAGGAAAGGGAACCCTCTTAAAGTGTTGTTGGGAATGTAAACAGGTACAGCCACTATGGAGAACAGTGTGAAAGTTCATTTAAAAACTAAAAACTCAACTACCATATGATCCAGCAATCCCAATCCTGTGCATATATCTGGAGAAAACCATACTTTGAAAAGATACATGCACCCCAATGTTCACTGAAGCACCATTTACAATAGCTAAGACATGGAAGCAACAAAAATGTCTTATCAATAGAGGAATAGATAAAGAGTTATAGCATGCATGCACATGTGCACACACACACCCCTTGAAGGAGGAAATGGCAACCCACAAATATTCTTGCCTGGAAAATTCCTTGGACAGAGAAGCCTGGAGGGCTACATTCCACAGGATCGCAAAGAATCAGACATGACTGAACACGTGCACACACAAACATACACACACACACAAACATACACACACACAGTGGAATATTACTCAGCCATAAATAAGAATAAAATAATGTCATCTGCAGAAACACAGATGGACCTAGAGATCATTATACTAAGTGAAGGCAGAGAGACAAATATCATATGATAGTGCTTATATGTGAACTCTAAAAAATGGGAGGATAGAAAAAAAAATGAACTTATCTACAAAACAGAAACAGAGTTACAGATGCAGAAAACAAATTTATGGTTACCAGAGGGTTAAGGAGGGTAGGGATAAATTGGAAGATTGGGATTGAGATATACACACTACCATATATAAAAGAGATAACTAGTAAGAATCTACTGTATAGCAAAGGGAACTCTATTCAATATTCTTTAAAGTCCTATATGGGATCTCCAGGTGACACTAGTGGTAAAGCAGGAGATATAAGAGACATGAGTTTGATCCCTGGGTTCAGAAGATCCCTGGAGGAGGCATGGCAACCCACTCCAGTATTCTTGCCTGCAGAATCCCATGGGCAGATAGCCTGGGAGGCTATGATTCATAGGGTCACCAAAAAAAAAAAAAAAAAAAACAGATACGACTGAAGCAACTGAGCACACACACACAGAAAATAGTGTTTTTTTTAAAAAAAAACACTACAAAATAGTGTTTAAAAAATATATATATATATTTACACATATAATAAGTGATTTACTTTGCTGTATACTGGAAACGAACAAAACATTATAAATCTACCGTACTCCAATGAATTTTTTAGAAAAATATAAAATTTACTTATTCTTTAAAAAGAATAAGCAAAATTTACTTATTTATTGCCTGTGACATTCATGTCCTTATTGCTTCCTTCTCTCCACAGCCTCCAGTCCCATCAAGTACTCACCACTTGAATCCTGATCTCTTGCATTGAGGGCAGATTCTTTACCAACTGAGACACCAGGGAAGCCCAGAGGGAACCTACCTCAACAAAATAAAGGCCATGAAGGTGGCACTAGTGATAAAGAACCTGTCTGCCAACACAGCAGACCTAAGAGATGCAGGTTCAATCTCTAGGTTGGGAAGATCCCTGGAGGGGGCATGAATATCTACTCCAGTATTCTTGCCTGCAAAGTCTCATGGACAGAGGATCCTGGCAGGCTACAGTCCATAGCATCACAGAGTCAAACACAACTGAAACAACTTAGCACACACACATGATAAACCTACAGCTAACATCATTCTAAACTGTGATAATCTGAAAATATTAACTATAAGACCAGAAACAAGACAAGGATGTCCATTCTTGTCATTGTTATCCAACAGAGTTTTGGAAGTCCTAGCCATAGCAATCAGAGAAGAAAAACAAATAAAAGGAATACAAATCAATAAAGAAGTAAACCTGTCACTGTTTATAGGTAACACAATACTATACATAGAAAATTCTAATGATGCCACCAGAAAACTACTAGAGCTCAAAGAATTCAGTAAAAGTTGCAGGTACCAAAGTAATACATAGAGGGGATCAGATTTCACCTTTAAGTGTTTCAAACTGAGTTGAGAGAGTGAATTTCTGCAGTGGGTGCTTGACCGCCCTGGGGTGTGGGGAGACTAAGAGATCCACACTCAAGTCACCACTTTGCCACTTTGAGTCTTTGTGCCATGCTGTCTCATAGCCCTCAGGCTGGTGGCCTTGCTCATGTCAGGTGTCTGGAGGCAGGTTCTGAGGATCAGTGTCCTGATGACTGATGGAGCTTCTACTCCAGGTTCAAGGGCAGTGGTCCTCAGGAGACCCCAACATTTCACATCTTCAGTTGGATATAACACGTGACTCAAAGATCAAGCCCAAAGCCTTTGGAGTGGGAGCACTGACTCCAAGACCCTAGACTATCAGAGAACTAACCCTAGGGAGTATCAAATAGTGAGAACCCACACAAAGGAAACCACCTGAATACAAGACCCGATATCACCCAACCACCAGTAGCACTCTGTGCAAAATGCCTCATTTAAACAAACAAAACAAAAATACAAACCCAATCATCACCAGACAGGATTACCACCTCACTCAGCCTTGCCCATCAGAGGAAAAACAAACAAAAACTCAGCACAAATCTCACCCTGTACAAAGGTCACACAAAGGATTGGACCAACCTTAGGAGGGCAGAAACCAAAAGGAAGAAAGAATTTAACCTTCTTCAAGGAAAGAATTCAACTTTACTTGAAGCCTAGGGAAAAGGAGACTTCAAACACAGTAAGTTTCAACAAAATAATGAAAAGGCAGAGAAATACTGAGCAAATGAAGGAATAACTAGAAACATAGAAGTCCAAATAAATGAAAAGGAAGTAGGCAAACTACCTGAAAAAGAATTCAGAGTAATGACAGTAAAGATGACCAAAATCCTTGAAGACAAAATGAAGAAAATGCAAGAATCAATTAACAAAGATATAGAAAAATTAAAGAATAAACATACAGAGACAAACAACACAATTACTTAAATTAAAAATACTCTAGAGGGAATCAATAGCAGAATATCTGAAGCAGAGGAACAGATTAGTGAGCTGGAAGATAAAATGGTGGAAATAACTTCTGAAGAGCAGAATAAAGTAAAAAGAATGAAAAGAACTGAGGAAAGTCTCAGAGACATCTGGAACCATATCAAACACACCAACATTCAAAGTATTGGGGTCCCAGTAAAAGAAGAGAGAAAAAAAAAGGGCATGAGAAAAATTTTGAAGAGATTATAGTTGAAAATTCCCCCAACATGGAAAAATAATTAGACAATCAAGTCCAAGAGGCACAAAGAGTCCCATACAAGATAAACCCAAGGAGAAACACACCAAGACATATACTAATCAAACTAACAAAGACTAAACACAAAGCAAGAATATTAAATGCAGCAAGGGAGAAGCAATAAGTAACATAACAAGTGTAACCCCATACACTGAACTGCTGATCTTTCAGCAGAAACTCTGCAGGCCAGAAGGAAAAGGCAGGATATATTTAAAGTACTGAAAGGGAAAAATCTACAACCAAGTTTACTGTACCTGGAAAGGATGTCATTCAAAACTGATGGAGGAATAAAAGCTTTTCAGACAAGCAAAAGTTAAAGAGAATTCAGGACCACCAAACAAGCTTTACAACAAATGTTAAAGGGATTTATACAGTCAATAAATACAAGAGAAAAAAAAATCTACAAAATCAACCCAAAACAATTAAGAAAATAGCAATAAGAACATATATATCAATAATTACTTTAAATGTAAATGGATTAAATGCTCCAACCAAAAGACAACAATTAAGAAAATAGCAATAAGAACATATATATCAATAATTACTTTAAATGTAAATGGATTAAATGCTCCAACCAAAAGACACAGCCTGGCTAAATGGATATAAAAATGAAATCCATAAATATGCTATCTATAAGAAACCACTTCAGACCTCAAGACACATATAGTCTGAAAGGGAGAGGATGAAAAAATATATTCCATGCAAATGGGAAGGAAAAGAAAGTTGGAGTAGCCATCCTCATATCAGAAAAAAATAGGCCTTAAAATAAAGAATATTACAAGAAATAAGTAAGGACACTAAATAATGATCAAGGAATCAATCCAAGAGGAAGATATAACAATTGTAAGTATCTCTGCACTCAGCATTGGAGAAGGAAATGGCAACCCATTCCAGTACTATTGCCTGGAAAAATCCCATGAACAGAGGAGCCTGTCCATTGGGTAATAAAGAGGCGGACACGACTGAGTGACTTCACTTTATGCACCCAACATAGGAGCACCTCAATACATAAGACAAACACTAACAGACATAAAAGGAGAAATTGACATTAGCATAGTAATAGTAGGAGACTTTAACACCGCACTCACACCAATGGACAGATTATCAAAACAGAAAATTAATAAGAAAGCACAAGTCTTAAATATACATTAGATGAGATGGATCTTACTGATATCTTCAGGACATTTCATCCAAATGCAGAAGAATACACCCTCTCAAGTGCACATGGAACCACATCTTGGGTCACAAATCAAATCTCAGTAAATTTAAGAAAATTAAAAATCATATCAAGCATCTTCTCCAACCACAAGGCTATGAGACTATATATCAATTACAAGAAAAAAAAACTGTAAGAAACACAAACACATGGCGATTAAATAACACATTTATAAATAACCAACAGGTTGAAATCAAAAGGGAAATCCAAAAATTTCTAGAAATAAATGACAAAACACAACAACTCAAAACCCATGGGATGCAGCAAAAGCAGTTCTAAGAGGGAAGTTTATAGCAATATAACCCTACCTCAAGAAACAAGAAAAGCATCAAATAGACAACCTAACTTTACACCTAAAACAACTGGAAAAAGAACAAAAAAACTCCAAAATTAGTACGAGGAAAGAAATCATAAAGATATGAGCATAAGTAAATGAAAAATAAATGAAATAAACAATAGTAAAATTTCATAAAACTAAAAGCTGGTTCTTTGAGAAGATAAACAACATTGACAAACATTTAGCAAGACTCATCAGGAAAGAGAGAGAGAGAAGAGTATCAACAAAATTAGAAATGAAAAAGGAGAGATTACAACAGACAATGAAGAAATACAAAGGATTATAAAAGACTATTATGAACAACTATATGGCAATAAAATAGATAACCTGGAAGAAATGGACAGATTCTTATAAAAGCTCAATCCTCTAAGACTGAACCAAGAAGAAACAGAAATTATGAACAACCCAACTGCAAGCACTGAAATTGAAGCTATGAACAAAAATCTCCCAAAAAAACAAAATCCCAGGACCAGATGGCTTCACAGGAGAATTCTATCAAAAATTTAAAGAAGAACTAATGCCTATCCTTCTAAAACTCTTTCAAAAAATTCTGGAGGAAGGAACACTTCCCAACTCATTCTACAAGGCCATCATCACCCTGATACCAAAACCAAACAAAGACAACACACAAAAAAAAACTACAGGCCAATATCACTGATGAACATAGATGCAAAAATCCTCAACAAATTTTAGCAAACAGAATTCTGCAACACACAAAAAGGTGACACACCATGATCAAGCTGGGTTTATTCTAGGAATGCAAGGATTCTTCAATATATGCAAATCAATCAATGTGATATACTATATTAACAAACTGAAAGATAAAAATTATAATCTCAATAGGTGCAGGAAAAGCCTTTTACAAAATTCAGCACCCATTTATGATGAAAACTCTTCCAAAAAGGGCAGAGAAGGGACCTATCCAACATAGTAAAGGCCATATATGATAAGCATACAGCAAACATTATTCTCAATGGTGAAACACTGAAATCATTCCCCCTAAGATCAGGAACAAGACAAAGGTGTCCATGTTCACCACTGTTATTCTACATAGATCTGAAGTCCTGGCTACAGCAATCTGAGAAGAAAAAGAAATAAAAGGAATCCAGATCAGAAAAGAAGTAAAGCTCTCACTGATTGCAGATGACATGATAGTGTACACAGAAAACCCTAAAGATAGTATCAGAAAATTACTAGAACTAATCAGTGAATTTAGCAAAGTTGCAGGACACAAAATCAATACACAGATATCACTTGCATTTCTATATACTAAGAATGAAAAATCAGAAAAAGAAATTAAAGAATCAATCCCATTCACCACTGCAACAAAAAGAATTAAATATCCAGGAATAAACTTACCTAAGGAGACAAAGGAACTGTACACAGAAAATTATTAGACAGTGATAAAAGAAATCAAAGATGACATAAACAGATGGAGAGATATTCCATGTTCCTGGAGAATCAAGACTGTGAAAATGACAATACTATCAAACACAATCTACAGATTCAAAGCAATCCCTATCAAATTACCAATGGCATTTTTCACAAAACTAGAACAAAAACGTTCACAATTCACATGGAAACACAAAAGACCCCAGTACCCAAAGTGGTCTTGAGAAAAAGAATGGAGCTGAGGAATCAACCTTACTGACTTCAGATTTTACTCCAAAGCTACAGTCATCAGGACAGTATGGTACTGGCACAAAAACAGTTATATAGGCCAATGGAACAAGATCGAAAGCCCAGAAATAAACCCATGCACCTATGGGTACCTTATTTTTGACAAAGGAGGCAAGAATATACAATGGGACAAAGACAGCCTCTTCAATAAATGGTGCTGGGAAAACTGGACAGCTACAGGTAAAAAAAAATGAAATCAGAATACTTCCCAACACCATACACAAAGATAAACTCAAAATTGATTAAAGACTTAAATGTAAGACCAGAAACTATAAAAAGAGTCAAACATAGGCAGAACACTCAATGACACAAATCAAATCAAGATCCTTTATGACACACCTCTTAAAGTAATGGAAATAAAAACAAAAGTAAACAAGAGGGACCTGGTTAAACTAAAAAGCTTTGGCATAGCAAAGGATAGCATAAGCGAGGTGAAAAGACAACCTTCAGAATGGGAGAAAATAATAGCAAATGAAACAACTGACAAAGGATTAATTTCCAAAATATACAAGCAGTTCATCAACTCAATACCAGAAAAACAAACAACCCAATCAAAAAGTAGGAAAAAGACCTAAACAGACATTTCTCCAAAGAAGACATACAGATGGCTAACACACACATGAAAAGATGCTCAACACTGCTCATTATTAGAGAAATGCAAATCAAAACCACAATATCACCTCACTCCTGTCAGAATGGCCACTATCAAAAGTCTACAAACATTAAATGCTGGAGAGGGTGTGGAGAAAAGGAACACTCCTGCACTGTTGGTAGGAATGTAAACGGATACAGTCACTGTGGAAGACAGTATGGCGATTCCTTCAAAATATAGGAATAAAACCACCATATGACCCAGCAAGCAATCCCACTCCTAGGCATATACCTTGAGGAAGCCAAAATTGAAAGAGACATGTTTCCCATTGTTCACTGAAGCACTATTTACAATAGCTAGAACATGGAAGCAACCTAGATGTCCATCAACAGATGAATGGATAAAGAAGTTGTGGTACATACACACAATGGAATATTACTCAGCCATAAAAAGGAACACATCTGAGTCAGTTCTAATGAGGTGGAAGAACTTACAACCTGTTATACAGAGTGAAGTGACTCAAAAGAGAAAGATAAATACCATATTCTAATGCATATATACGGAATCTAGAAAAATGGTACTGAAGAATTTATTTACATGGCAACAATGGAGAAACAGACATAGAAAACAGACTTATGGACATTGGGAGAGGGGAGAGGGTGAGATGTATGGAAAGAGTAACATGGAAACTTACATTACCATATGTAAAATAGATAGCCAATGGGAATTTGCTGTATGGCTCAGGAAACACAAATAGGGGCTCTGTATCAACTGAGAGGGGGTGGGGTAGGGAGGGAGATAGGAGAATGGTTCAAAGGGAGGGAATATGTGTATCCCTATGGCTGATTCATACTGAGGTTTGACAGAAAACAGCAGAATTCTATAAAACAATTATCCTTCAATAATAAATAAATCTAAGAAAGTAATACACAGAAATCTCTTACATTTCTATACATGAGCAATGAAAGATCAGAAAGAAAAAGTAAAGAACAAATCCCATTTACCAATGCATCAAAAGAGAATAAAACACCTAGGAATAAACCTAAAGGGACAAAACATCTATAGCCCAAAACCTGTAAGATGCTGACAGAAGAAACTGAGGATGACACAAAGAGATGGAAAAATATATACCATGTTCTTGAACTGGAAGAATACAGTCAAAATGATGACAGGACCCAAGGCAATCTACAGATTCATTGCAATCACTTTTAAATTACTAAAGGCATTTTTCATAGAACTAGAACAATTTTTTTCTTTGTGTGTGGAGGAATTAGCTTAAGATGGCAGAATAGAAGGATGTGAGTTTACCTTCCTCCCTGAAAAACAACCAGAACAACAACTAACTGCTAAACAACAACTGACCAAAAAATGCTGGATCTATACCCTACGCCCAAAGACAAAGAAGCTAAACAAGATGGCAGGAGGGGTGCAATGGAAATAAAATGAAATCCAAGCCTGCCAGGTGGGCAACCCACAATTACATATATTGTAATATATTAATATGCATATGTAATAATATAATAATAACTGGAAAACAATTATAACACAGAAGTTACCTCATAGGAGTAAAGGTTCAGAGTTCCACACTGGACTTCCCAGCCAGGATGCCCACAGCAAGAGGAGGAGTCCCCAGAGAAACTGGCTTTGAATACCAGTGGGATTTAGTCACAAGACTTCCAATGGACCAAGGGAAACAGAAATTCCCATTTTGGAGGGTACAAAAGTTTTGTGTGCACCATGACCCAGGGGGAAAAAGCAGCAACTCCATAAGATACTGAGCCAGACCTATCTGCTAGTATTGGAGGGTCTCCTGCAGGGGCACAGGCAGCTGTGGCTCACTGTGGGGACAAAGACACTGGCAAGAGTAGTCTTGGGTAGTACTCCTTAGTGTGAGCCTGCAAGAGGCCACTGTTTCCCTCTTAAGACCAAGCCTCAAACAATAGTCTGTAGGCTCCACTGCTGGAACGCTTGAGGCCAACAGCTTGGGCCAACAGCCCAACCCATCAGCAGACAAGTAGTTCAAGGTCTCCCTTACCATGGTCCTGCCTAGTAGAGTGAGGACAGACCCACCTCCACACATTAGTGAGCAGGCACCAGCCACTCGCATCAAGAAGCCTGAACAAACCTTGTAGACATCCTCATCCACCAGAAAGCAGACAGTAAAAGCAAGAAGAGCTACAGTCCTACAATCTGCTAAAATGAAACTACAATCACAGAAAGCTGAAGCAACTAAGATCGCAGAGGAATACAATTGTAATAGAAAATACATTAGAAGAAATCAATAGCAGAATATTGATTTCAAGGAACAGAAGAATGGATAAGTGACCTGGATGACAAAATATTGGAAATCATTTTTATGGAACAGAAGAAAGAAAAAAAAATAAAGTAAATGAAGACAATCTAAGAGACCTCTGGTACAACATGAAACATGCCAAAATTCACAGTACAGAGGTCCCAAAAGGAGAGGACTGAAATTGAAGCTCCAAAGTTTGGCCACCTGATGCGAAGAGCCAACTCATTAGAAAAGACCCAATGCTGGGAAAGACTGAAGGTAGGAGAAAGGGGCAACAGAGGACACAATGGTTGGAAGGTATCACTGACTCAAAGGACGAGTTTGAGAAAACTCTGGGAGAAGGTGACAAACAGGGAAGCCTGGCATACTGCAGTCCATGAGATCACAAGGAGTCTCACAGAACTGAGCAATTGAACAACAACAAAAGGAAAGGAAAAAGCAGAAGGCTCTTAGAGAATATCTGAAGAGATAATAGCTGAAAACTCCACTAACATGGAATAGGAAACAGTGAAACATGTATATTTTCCTGTAAGAAACGAAACGCTAATCTATGTTCAATGTAGGATGCAGGAGGCATGGGGCTGATGCACAGGATGATTCAAGTAGAGGATGGGGGGTGGGAGGTGGGAGGGGGATTCGGCACTGGGAGATTGTGTTCACCTATGGCTGATTCGTGTCAATGTATGGCAAAACAAATACAGTATTGTAATTAAAAAAATAAATAAATTTAATTTAAAAAAAAAAAAAAAAGGAAACAGTGACACAAGTGTGGAAAGCACACAGAGTGCCAGACAAGATAAACCCAAGGGGGAAAGCAACAAGACACACAGTAATTACATGGACAAAAATTAAAGACAAAAACATTAATGAAGGTAATGAGAAAAAAAGTGACGTAGAAGGGAACTCCTAAAGCTTATCAGTTGATTTCTCAGCAGAAATTATGCAGACCAGAAGGGAGTGGCATGAAGCAGTTAAAGTAATGAAAGAGAATAACTAAAAATACTCTACCCAATAAAGTTCTCATTCAAATTTAAGAAAGAAATCGAAAGCTTTACAGACAAGCAAAAGCAAAAATAATTCAGCAAAACCAGATCAGCTCTTCAACAAACTAAATTCTCTAAGTGGAAAAGAAAAGACTACAACTAGAAACAAAAAAAAATTATGAATGGAAAAGCTCAGTAAGCAGTAAAGGCAAAGATACAGTAGGGGTATAAAATTATCTACACAGAAATATTTTATCAAAACTAGAATTTGTGAGGAGAGAACAAACACAGGATATGGAAATTGCATTTGAAATTAAAAGACCAGCAAGTAAAAATAATCATGTTTATACACAGACTGCTGTATCAAAACTTCACAGTAACCACAAGAGTCCAAAATGCAGTACTTGGATGCAACCTCAAAAAAGACAGAATGATCTCTGTTCATCTCCAAGGCAAATCATTCAATATCACAGTTATCTAAGTCTATGCCCCAACCAGTAACGCTGAAGAAGCTGAAGTTGAACTGTTTTATGAAGACCTACAAGACCTTTTAGAACTAACACCCAAAAAGATGTCCTTTTCATTACAGGGGACTGGAATGCACAAGTAGGAAGTCAAGAAACACCTGGAGTAACAGGCAAATTTGGCCTTGGAATGTGGAATGAAGCAGGGCAAAGACTAATAGAGTTTTGCCAAGAAAATGCACTGGTCATAGCAAACCCTCTTCCAACAACACAAGAGAAGACTCTACACATGGACATCACCAGATGGTCAACACCAAAATAAGATTGATTATATTCTATGCAGCCGAAGATGGAGAAGCTCTGTACAGTCGACGAAAACAAGACCAGGAGCTCACTGTGGCTCAGATCATGAACTCCTTATTACCAAATTCAGGCTCAAATTGAAGAAAGTAGGAAAAACCGCTAGACCATTTAGGTATGACCTCAATCAAATCCCTTATGATTTTACAGTGGAAGTGAGAAATAGATTTAAGGGCCTAGATCTAATAGATAGAGTGCCTGATGAACTATGGATAGAGGTTCGTGACATTGTACAAGAGACAGGGATCAAGACCATCCCCATGGAAAAGAAATGCAAAAAAAGCAAAATGGCTTTCTGGGGAGGCCTTACAAATAGCTGTGAAAAGAAGAGAGGCAAAAAGCAAAGGAGAAAAGGAAAGATATAAGCATCTGAACGCAGAGTTCCAAAGAACAGCAAGAAGAGATAAGAAAGCCTTCTTCAGCGATCAGTGCAAAGAAATAGAGGAAAAGAACAGAATGGGAAAGACTAGAGATCTCTTCAAGAAAATTAGAGATACCAAGGGAACATTTCATGCAAAGATAGGCTCGATAAAGGACAGAAATGGTCTGGACCTAACAGAAGCAGAAAATATTAAGAAGAGGTGGCAAGAACACACGGAAGAACTGTACAAAAAGATCTTCACGACCCAGATAATCATGATGATGTGATCACTAATCTAGAGCCAGACATCTTGGAATCTGAAGTCAAGTGGGCCTTAGAAAGCATCACTATGAACCAAGCTAGTGGAGGTGATGGAATTCCAGTGGAGCTGTTTCAAATCCTGAAAGATGATGCTGTGAAAATGCTGCACTCAATATGCCAGCAAATTTGGAAAACTCAGCAGTGGTCACAGGACTGGAAAAGTTCAGTTTTCATTCCAATTCCAAAGAAAGGCAATGCCAAAGAATGCTCAAACTACTGCATAATTGCACTCATCTCACATGCTAGTAAAGTAATGCTCAAAATTCTCCAAGCCAGGCTTCAGCAATACGTGAACCGTGAACTCCCTGATGTTCAAGCTGGTTTTAGAAAAGGCAGAGGAACCAGAGATCAAATTGCCAACATCCGCTGGATCATGGAAAAAGCAAGAGAGTTCCAGAAAGACATCTACTTCTGCTTTATTGACTATGCTAAAGCCTTTGACTGTGTGGATCACAATAAACTGTGGAAAATTCTGAAAGAGATGGGAATACCAGACCACCTGACCTGCCTCTTGAGAAATCTGTATGCAGGTCAGGAAGCAACAGTTAGAACTGGATATGGAACAACAGACTGGTTCCAAATAGGAAAAGGAGTACATCAAGGCTGTATATTGTCACCCTGTTCATTTAACTTTTATGCAGAGTACATCATGAGAAATGCTGGACTAGAAGAAACACGAGCTGGAATCGAAGATTGCCGGGAGAAATATCAATAACCCCAGATATGCAGATGACACCACCCTTATGGCAGAAAGTGAAGAACTAAAGAGCCTCTTGATGAAAGTGAAAGAGGGAAAGCGAAAAAGTTGTTTTAAAGCTCAACATTTAGAAAAGAAAGATCATGGCATCTGGTCCCATCACTTCATGGGAAATAAGTGGGGAAACAGTGGAAACAGTGTCAGACTTTATTTTGGGGGCAGGGGCTCCAAAATCACTGCAGATGGTGACTGCAGCCATGAAATTAAAAGACGCTTACTCTTTGGAAGGAAAGTTATGACCAACCTAGACAGTATATTCAAAAGCAGAGACATTACTTTGCCGATGAAGGTCCGTCTAGTCAAGACTATAGTTTTTCCTGTGGTCATGTGTGGATGTGAGAGCTGGACTGTGAAGAAGGTTGAGTGCCGAAGAATTGATGCTTTTGAACTGTGGTGCTGAAGACTCTTGAGAGTCCCTTGGACTGCAAGGAGATCCAACTAGTCCATTCTAAAGGAGATCAGCCCTGGGATTTCTTTGGAAGGAATGATGCTGAAGCTGAAACTCCAGTTTGTCCACTTCATGTGAAGAGTTGACTCATTGGAAAAGACTCTGATGCTGGGAGGGATTGGGGGCAGGAGGAGAAGGGGATTACTGAGGATGACATGGCTGGATGGCATCACTGACTTGATGAATGTGAGTCTGAGTGAACTCCAGGAGATGGTGATGGACAGGGAGGCCTGGTGTGCTGTGATTCACGGGGTCACAAAGAGTTGGACAATACTGAGTGACTGAACTGAACTGAACCACAAACTAAAAGTCTATAGTAGATATACATACAACAATGAAAAAGGAAACCAAATAACACTAAAATTAGTGTCTTAAGATGAGAACCAAAAGTGGAAGCGAAGAAAAAAGGGCCTACAAAAACAAATCCAAGACAATTAAGAAAATGGCAATAATTAGAGCATACAAATCAATAATTACTTAAACAGATAAATGCTCAAACCAAAAGACACAGACTAGCTGAATGGATACAAAAATCAGACCATACATATGATGCCTACAGGAGGTCAATTTCAGATCTAGGGACATATGCAGACTGAAAATGAGAGGCTGGAAAAAAGGTGTTCCATGGAAAGGAAAATCAAAAGAAATATGGAATAGCAACACTCATATCAGACAAAGTAAACTTTAAAATAATGCTGTAATACACAAAGAAGGACACCAAATAATGATCAAAGGATAAATCCAAAAAGATGTAACAATTGTAAATATAAAAAGCAGAAAGGGAAAGATAGGTCCAACTGAATGTGGAGTTTCAAAGAATAGCAAAGAGACTTAAGAAAGCCTTGCCAAGTGAACAATGCAAAGAAATACCAGAAAAAATAGAATGGAAAAAACTAGAGGTCACTTCAAGAAAATTGGAGACACCAAGGAAACATTTCATGCAAAGATGGGCGCAATAAAAGACAGGAATGGCAAGGACCTTACAGAAGATATTAAGAAGAGGTGACAAGAATACACAGAAGAACTACACAAAACAAGACTCAATGACCCAGAAAACCATGATGGTGTGATCACTCACCTAGAGCCAGACATCCTGGAGGGTGAAGTCAAGTGGGTCTTAGGAAGCATCACTAGGAACTAAGCTAGTGGAGGTGATGAAATTCCAGCTGGAGCTCTTTCAAATCCTAAAAGATAATGCTATTAAAGTGCTGCAGTAATATGCCAGCAAATTTGGAAAATTCAGCAGTGGCCACAGGACCAGAAAAGGTCAGTTTTCATTCCAATTCCAAAGAAGGGCAATGCCAAAGAATGTTCAAACTACTGCACAACTGGGACATTTCACATGCTGGCAAGTTAAAGCTCAAAATCCTTCAAGCTAGGCTTCAACAGTATGTGAACTAAGAACTTCCAGTTGTACAAGCTGGATTTAAAAAGGTAGAGGAACCAGAGATAAAATTGCCAACATCCACTGGATGACAGAGAAAGCAAGAGAATTCCAGAAAAATCTCTACTTTTAAATAAAGCCTTTGACTAAAGCATGGCAGCCCACTCCAGTATTCTTGCCTGGAGAATCCCCAGGGAGAGAGGGTTCTGGCAGACTATGCAGTCCTTGGGGTCACAAAGAGTTGGACATGACTGAGCAACTAAGCACACTACAAAACCTTGAAGATTACTTCTGTGCAGATTACAACAAACTGTGGAAGCACACTACAAATCTTTGCAGATTACAACAAACTGTGGAAAATTCTTGAAGATATGGGAATACCAGACAATCTTCCCTTCCTCCTGAGAAACTTGTATGCCAGTCAAAAACCAATATTTAGAACTGAACACAAAACAATGGACGGGTTCAAAATTGCAAGAGGAATACGTCAAGACTTTATATTGTTACCTTGTTTATTTAGCTTCTATGCAGAGTACATCATGTGAAATACAAGGCTGGATGAATCACATGCTAGAATTAAGATTGCTGGAAGAAATATCAATAACCTCAGCTATGTAAATGATACTGCCCTAAAGGTAGAAAATACAGAGGAACTAAAGAGCCTCTTGATGAAAGTGGAAGGGGACAGTGAAAAGCTGGCTTACAACTCAATATTCAAAATACAAAGATCATGGCATCATGTCCCACCATGGCAAATAGAGGGGAAAAAATGGAAATAGTGACAGATTATTTTCTTGAGTTCCAAAATCAGTGCAGATGGTGACTGCAGCCTTGAAATTAAAAGGTGCTTGCTACTTGGAAGAAAAGCTATGACAAATCTACATAGTGTATTAAAAAGCAGAGACATCATTTTACTGACAAAGCTTTGTATAGTCAAAGCTATTGTTTTTCCAGTAATCATATTTGGATATGACAGTTGGATCATAAAGAATGCTGAGCACTGAAGAATTGATGCATTCAAACTGTGGTACTGGAGAAGATCCTAGAGAGACCCTGGAACAGCGAGGAGATCAAACTAGTCAATATTAAAGAAAATCTGTCTGAATATTCATTGGAAGGACTGATTCTGAAGCTGCAACTCCAATACTCTGGCCACCTAAGGTAAAGAGCTGACTCACTGGAAAAGACTGTGATTCTGGGAAAGACTGAGGGAAGGAGGAGAAGTGGATGACAGAGGATGAAATGTCTGGATGGCATTAATGACTCAATGGACATGAGTTAGAGCAAACTCCGGGAGATAATGAATGACACAGAAGCATATCATTCTGCAATCCATGGGGTGACAAAGAGACAGACACAACTTAGTGACTGAACAGCAACAATGAACAACATACCTAACACAGGAGCACCTCAATATATAAGGCAAATGCTAAAAGCCATCAAGCGAGAAATCAACAGTAACACAACAATATTAGAGGACTGTGACACCCCACTTACATCAACAGACAGATGGTTCAGAAAGAAAATTAATAGGGAAACACAAATCTTAAATAACAGAGCAGAGGAGATGGACTTAACAGATATTTATGGAGTATTTTATCTAAAAGCAGCAAAATATACCTTGTCAGTACATAAGGCATATTCTCGAGGATTGATCACATCTTGGGCTATGAAGCAAGCCTCAGTAAATTTAAGCAAACTAAACTCATATAAAGCATCTTTGCTGACCACAGTACTATGTGGTCAGAAATCAATAAGAAAAAGAAAAGAAACTGTTAAAAGAAAAAAAACACGCACAAACAGGTGGAGGCTAAACATATGCTATTAAACAAGGAGGAAATCAAGGACAAAATCAAAACTACCTAGAGGCTAATGAAAACAAAAGCACAATGATAAAAAACATATGTGATACAGCAAAAGAAGTTCTAAAAGGGAAATTTAGATCAATACAAGCTTACCTCAGAGAACAAGAAAATTTCCAAATAAACCTAACCTTATACATAAAGCAACCAGAGAAAGAAGAACAAGCAAAACCTAAAGTTCAGTGCGGAAATAAAGGAAATAGAGACAAAGAAAACAGTAGCAAAGATCAACGAAAGTAAAAGTTGATTCTCTAAGATGATAAATTGATAAGCCTTTAGTCAGACTCAAAAAGAAAAAAAAAGGGGACAAGGACACAAACGAGTAAAATTAGAAAAAGGAAAAGTTACAACAGAACACCAAAGAATTACAAAGGCTCATAAGAGACTACCACAACCAATTCTATACCAACAATGGGCAACTTGGAAGAAAGGGAAAAAGTCTTAGAAATGTACAAGCTCCCTCAACCTAATGAAGAAATAGGAAATATGAACAGAATAACCACAAATACTGAAACTTCCATTTAGAAAAAGAAAAATCCCAACAAATAAAAGTCCAGGACCAGATGGCTTCACAGGAAAATTCTATCAAATATTTTGAGAAGATGTAACATTTATCCTTCTGAAACACCTCCGAAAAAGTGTAGAGGAAGGAATACTTCCAAATTTATTCTCTGAGGACTCCATCATTGTTAGGCCAATAACACTGACAAACACAGACACAGAAATTCTCAACAAAATACTAATAATCTGAATCCAACAATACATAAAAAAGATCATACCATAATCAATTGGGATTTATCCCAGAGAAACAAGGATTTTTAAATACCTGCAAATCAGTGTGAAATACCAAATCAACAAATTGAATAAAAATGGTATGATCTCAAGATGCAGAAAAAAACTTTCAACAAAATTCAGCACCCATTTATGATTTTTAAAAACTTTCCAGAAAGTAGACATAGGGGAAACATTCCTCAACATAATGAAGGTCATATATGACAAACTACAGCTAATATTGTACTCATTGGTGAAAATATTGCCTCTAAGATCAGAACAAGACGAGGATATCCACTCTCACCTCTTCTGTTCAACAGTTTTGGAAGACCTAGCCTTGCCAATCAGAGAAGAAAAAAAAGCAAAGAATCCAAGTTGGAAAAGACCTTAGTGTCACTGTTTGCAGATGAGATGGTGCTATACATAGAAAATCCTAAAGTTGTTACCCGGAAACGACTAAAGCTCAATGAATCTGATAAAGTTGCAGGTCACAAAATTAATACACGGAAATCTGTTCTGTTTCTATACACTAACAACAAAGGATCAGAAAGTAAAATTAAATAAACAATCCCATTTATCATTGCCTCAGAAAGAAGAAAATACCTAGCCTACCTAAGGAGACAAAAGACCTGTACTCTGAAAACTGCTGCTACTAAGTCACTTCAGTTGTGTCTGATTCTGTGTGACCCCATAGACAGAGGCCCACCAGGCTCCCCTGTCCCTGGGATTCTCCAGGCAAGAACACTGGAGTGGGTTGCCATTTCCTTCTCCAATGCAAGAAAGTGAAAAGTGAAAGTGAAGTCGCTCAGTCGTGTCTGACCCTCAGAGACCCCATGGACTGCAGCCTTCCAGGCTCCTCTGTCCATGGGATTTTCCAGGCAAGAGTACTGGAGTGGGGGCGCCATTGCCTTCTCCACTGAAAACTATAAGATACTAATGAAAGAAATCAAAGTTGACACAGAGAGATGGAAAGCTAAACCATGCTCTTGGACTGGAAGACTCAATATTGTCAAAAATGACTCTATTACCTAAGGCAATCTACAGGTACAATGCAATCCCTATCAAATTACCAATCTGTACTCTAATAAATAGACAGACAACAAAACAATATGGTACTGGCATTATACACACAGACACACACACACACCGATACATGCAGATCAATAGAACAGGATTGAAAGTCCAGAAATAAGCAATGCACCTATGGTCAATTAGTCTACAAGAAAGGAGGCAAGAATAGACAATGGAGAAAAGCTTCTTCAACAAGTGGTACTTGGAAAACTGGACAGCTACATGTAAAAGAATGAAATTAGCACACTCTTTAACACCATATAGAAAAAAAAACCAAAATGAACTGAAAACCAAAATATAAGACTGGAAACTATGAAACATCCAGAGGAAAACATAAGCAGAACACTTTTTGACATAATTCTCACCAGTACCTTTTTGAACTACCTTCTTGAGTAATGAAAATTAAAAAAAAATAAATAAACTAAGGCAACCTAATTAAACTTAAAAGCTTTTGCACAGCAAAGAAATTGTAAACAAAAAGACAATGCACATTAAAAAAAAAAAAAAAGACAACACACAGAATGGAAGAAAACATTGGGAAACAAACTGACCTACAGGAATTTACCTCCAAAATGTACAAATACCTTGTAGAATTCAACAACAACAAAAAAAACCCAGTTGAAAAACGTGCATAAAATCTAAGTAGATGTTTCTCCAAAGGAGGCATACAGATGGCCAAGAGGCACATGAAAAGATGCTCAACATCACTAATCAGAGAAATGAAAATAAAAACCACAATGAGGTATCACTTCACAGCACTCAGAATAGACATCATCAAAAGTCTACACACAATAACTCCTGCAGAGGGTATGGGAAAAGGAGCCCTCCCACACTGTTGGTGGGAATATAAACTGATACAGTCTCTATGGAGAACAGTGTAGACATTCCTTAAAAAACTAAAAATATGATTCAGCAATCCCACTCCTGGGCATATATCCAGAGAACACCCTAATTAAAAAAGATGCATGCACCTAATGTTCATAGCAACAATATTTATAATAGCCAGGACACTGAAGCAACCTAAATGTCCACTGACAGAGAATTGGATAAAGAAGCTGCAGTATATGCATACAATGGAATATTAGCAAGCCATAAAAAGAATGAAATAATGCCATTTGTAGCAACATGGATGGACCTAGATATTATCACACTAAGTGAATTTAGTCAGGCAGAGAATGAAAATATCACATGATACTGCTTATATGTGGAATCCAAAAAAATGATATAATTGAACTTCAAACAGTAACAGACTCACAGACTTAAACAAATTTATGATTACCGAAGGGGACTTCCACCTTCAATGCATATAGCAATGAATATTAAATTAGAATCCGTAGGCTAGAAAGAGACTGATTTATTGAGCTTGCTAGATAGACTGATCCAGAATATCAGGAGAAAGTTGGGTTGCTATTACACAATGAGGCTAAGGAAGAAGATAACTTAATTCAGCAGATCCGCTAGGATAATGCTGAGAATGCCCATGTCTCTAATAAGGCACTGATTCTAACAGCCTATGCTTTCAGAAATAATGACTTAGGTCCAGACAAAGCAGCATCATTCATCAAGGTGTTAGCCAAGGACAAGGGGGAATGGTAGATTAATGGAAGAGAGGTATATATTGGATGACAAGTTGACAAAAGATGGACTGAATGGCTTTGTTTTGTTTCAACTCAGTTTAGCTGGAAGCAAGTTTCCCAGTGTTCTCTTCTATGCAAAGTTCTAGGGTTGGCCACAAGCAAAACTGGCAAAGGATCGAAGACTAGTTAGAATCAGCTGCTAGGTTCACTTGCGTCAGTGTGAGGTCAGGAACTGCTGCAACTCAGTTTATGACACTGTGGTGGATGTGCACAAGGCAGCTGTTTGAAAGGCAGCTCCTCCAGCTTTCCTTAGCTCTCCTCTTTCAACTTCTCTGAACACATGTGGGTGCTAATGTTGTAGCAAAGTGTTCCAGTCTGTTGCAGGTTGCCCACATCATCCAAGTTGAGGGCTTAGAAAAGATTCTGTGATCTTGAGATCTGAACCACTGCTGATTCAGATAAGAGATCGATGTGAATCTTAGCACTGCATCTTAATAGGTTCTAATTTGCATTCCCCACCTACCCATCCCTGTTCTCTTAACTTTACAATGAACCATTCCTTCCTGACTGTGACTTCTGTTGACTTCAAGTCCAGACCAGATCCAGGGGTACTAGGTTTACAGAGAGAGCTAAATCAGATTCTATAATTTGTCTAATCCTTGCAATAAAACCTTTATATCACTCAGAGTGGTTCTGCTTCATTAACTAAACCCTAACAGATTCAGGAAGAGCGCAAATATCATGTTTTTCTTTTATCTAGAGAGAGAAAGTAGAAGAACACAGTGAGGGAAACTACCAGTAAAACAAAAGAGTAGCTTACTAAACAGGAGAAGATATTTGCAAATAATATGTCTGAGAAGGGGTTAATATCTAAAATATATAAAGAATTCATACAATTAAATACTTTAAAAAGTTCAGTTAAAAAATGGGCAGAAGACTTATATAGTATTTTTTTCAAAAGTAGACAAGCAGATTCCCAATAGGCACTAATTATGAGGGAATACAAATCAAAACTATAATGAGATACAGATATCACTTGAAACATGTCAAAATGGCTATCAGCAAAAAGACAACAAATAAGTTATTCATTGGTGAGCATGTGTAGGAAAATAAACCCTCATAAACTGTTGATGAGACTGTGAATCACTGCACCACTATGGAGTTTCTTCAAAAAAATAAAAAGCACCATATGAACCAACAGCTTCACTTCTGAGTATTTACTCAAAGCAAATAAGAACATGAATTTGAAAAAAGGTATGACAGTCAATACTTGCTTCTCTAGTGGCTCAAATGGTAAAGAATCTGCTTGTAATTTGGAAGACTTGGGTTTGATCCCTGGGTTGGAAGGATCTGCTGGAGAAAGGAATGGCAACCACTCAAGTATTCTTGCTTGGAGAATCTCACGGACAGAGGAGCCTGGCAAGCTATAGTCCATTGGACCTCAAAGAGTCAGACATGACTGAGTGACTGACACTTTCATATTCATGATGGTCAATACCAAAATTAGATTGATTATATTCTTTGCAGGTAAAGATGGTGGAGAAACTCTATACAGTCAGGAAACAAGACTGGGAGCTGACTGTGGCTCAGATCATGAACTCCTTATTGCAAATTCAGATTTAAATTGAAGCAAGTAGTAGAAACAACTAGGCAATTCATGTATGATCTAAATCAAATCCCTTAAGATTATACAGTGGAAGTGACAAACAGATTCAAGGGAGTAGATCTGACAGACTGCCAGAAGAACTAGGGATGGAGATTCAAATACTGTACAAAAGAGAGTGATCAAAACCATCCTCAAGGGAAAAAAAAAATGCAAGACGGTAAAATGGTTGTCTGAAAAAGCCTTACAAATAGTTGAGAAAAGAAGACAAAGGCAAAGCTGAAAAGGAAAGATATACTCAACCGAATGCAGAGTTCCCAAGAAGAGATAAGAAAGCCTTCTTAAGTGAACAATGCATAGAAATACAGGAAAACAATAGATTGAGAAAGACTAGAGATCTCTTCAACAAAATTAGAGATATCAAGGGAACATTCCACACAAAGATGGGCACAATAAAGGCAGAAATGACACAGATCTAATAGAAGCTGAAGATATTAAGAAAATGTGGCAAGAATATACAGAAGAACTATAGAAAAAAAGGTCTCAATGACCCGGATAACCATGATGGTATGGTCACTCACCTAGAGCCTGACACCCTGGGTGTGAAGTCAAGGAGACCTTAAAGAATTACCACAAACAAAGTTAATGGAGGTGATGAAATTCCAGCTGAGCTATTTCAAATCCTGACAGATGAGGCTGTTAAAGTGCTTCACTCAATATACCAGCAAATTTGGAAAACTCAACAGTGGCTACAAGACTGGAAAAGGTCATTTTTACTCCAAAAGAAGGGCAAAGCCAAAAATGCTCAAACTACTGTATAAGTGCACTCATTTCACATGATATCAATGTAATGCTCGAAATCCTTCAAGCTGAGCTTCAATAATACATGAACTGAGAACTTCCATACGTATAAGCTAAATTTAAAAAAGATACAGGAACAAAAGATAAAATTGCCAACATCTGTTGGATCATAAAAAAACAAGAGAATTCCAGAAAAACATCTACTTCTGCTTCACTGACTACACTTAAAGCCTTTGAGTTTTGCCAAGAAAATGCACTGGTCATAGCAAACACCCTCTTCCACCAACACAAGAGAAGACTCTAGACAGGGATATCACCAGATGGTCAACACCAAAACCAGACTGATTATATTCTATGCAGCCAAAGATGGAGAAGCTCTATACAGTCAACAAAAACAAGACCAGGAGCTGACTGTGGCTTAGATCATGAACTCCTTATTGCCAAATTCAGACTCAAATTGAAGAAAGTAGAGAAAACCACTAGACCATTCAGGTATGACCTCAATCAAATCCCTTATGATTATACAGTGGAAGTGAGAAATAGATTTAAGGGCCTAGATCTGATAGAGTGCCTGATGAACTATGGAATGAAGTTCGTGACACTGTACAGGAGACAGGGATCAAGACCATCCCCATGGAAAAGAAATGCAAAAAAGCAAAATGGCTTTCTGGGGAGGCCTTACAAATAGCTGTGAAAAGAAGAGAGGCAAAAAGCAAAGGAGAAAAGGAAAGATATAAGCATCTGAATTCAGAGTTCCAAAGAATAGCAAGAAGAGATAAGAAAGCCATCTTCAATGATCAATGCAAAGAGAGGAAAAGAACAGAATGGGAAAGACTAGAGATCTCTTCAAGAAAATTAGAGATACCAAGGGAACATTTCATGCAAAGATAGGCTCGATAAAGGACAGAAATGGTAGGGACCTAACAGAAGAAGAAGATATTAAGAAGAGGTGGCAAGAACACATGGAAGAACTGTACAAAAAGATCTTCATGACCCCGATAATCATGATTATGTGATCACTAATCTAGAGCCAGACATCTTGGAATCTGAAGTCAAGTGGGTCTTAGAAATCATCACTACGAACCAAGCTAGTGGAGGTGATGGAATTCCAGTGGAGCTGTTTCAAATCCTGAAAGATGATGCTGTGAAAATGCTGCACTCAATATGCCAGCAAATTTGGAAAACTCAGCAGTGGCCATAGGACTGGAAATGGTCAGTTTTCATTCCAATCCCAAAGAAAGGCAATGCCAAAGAATGCTCAAACTACTGCACAATTGCACTCATCTCACGCGCTAGTAAAGTAATGCTCAAATTCTCCAAGCCAGGCTTCAGCAATACCTGAACTGTGAACTCCCTGATGTTCAAGCTGGTTTTAGAAAAGGCAGAGGAACCAGAGATCAAATTGCCAACATCTGCTGAATCATGGAAAAAGCAAGAGAGTTCCAGAAAAACATCTACTTCTGCTTTATTGACTATGCCAAAGCCTTTGGCTGTGTGGATCACAATAAACTGTGGAAAATTCTGAAAGAGATGGGAATACCAGACCACCTGACCTGCCTCTTGAGAAATCTGTATGCAGGTCAGGAAGCAACAGTTAGAACTGGATATGGAACAACAGACTGGTTCCAAATAGGAAAAGGAGTACATCAAGGCTGGATATTGTCACTCTGCTTATTTAACTTATATGCAGAGTACATTATGAGAAATGCTGGACTGGAAGAAACAAAAGCTGGAATCAAGATTGCCAGGAGAAATAACAATAACCTCAGATATGCAGATGACACCACCCTTATGGCAGAAAGTGAAGAGGAGCTAAAAAGCCTCTTGATGAAAGTGAAAGAGGAGAGTGAAAAAGTTGGCTTAATGTTCAACATTCAGAAAACGAAGATCATGGCATCCTATCCCATCATTCCAAAATCACTGCAGATGGTGACTGCAGCCATGAAATTAAAAGACGCTTACTCCTTGGAAGAAAAGTTATGACCAACCTAGATAATGTATTCAAAAGCAGAGACATTACTTTGCCGATGAAGGTCCATCTAGTCAAGGCTACGGTTTTTCCAGTGGTCATGGATGGGTGTGAGAGTTGGACTGTGAAGAAGGCTGAGTACCGAAGAATTGATGCTTTTGAACTGTAGTGTTGGAGAAGACTCTTGAAAGTCCCTTGGACTGCAAGGAGATCCAACCAGTACATTCTGAAGGAGATCAACCCTGGGATTTCTTTGGAAGAAATGATGTTAAAGCTGAAACTCCAGTACTTTGGCCACCTCATGCAAAGAGTTGACTCATTGGAAAAGACTCTGATGCTGGGAGGGATTGGGGGCAGGAGGAGAAGGGGACGACCGAGGATGAGATGGCTGGATGGCATCACGAACTCGATGAACATGAGTCTGAGTGAACTCTGAGAGATGGTGATGAACAGGGAGGCCTGGCGTGCTGTGATTCATGGGGTCACAAAGAGTCGGACACGACCGAGTGACTGAACTGAACTGAACTAAAGCCTTTGACTGTGTGGATCACAATAAAGTGTGGAAAAATGTTAAGGAATGAGAATTCCAGACCATTTTACTTGCTTCCTGAGAAACCTACATGTAGATCAAGAAGCAACAGTTAGAACTGGATATAGAACAATAAACTGGTTCAGAATGGGGAAAGGAATACATCAAGGTTGTATACTCTCAGCCTACTTATTTAACTTATATGCAGAGTACAACATATGAAATGCTGGACTGGATGATACTCAAGGTGGAATCAAGATTGCTGGGAGAGATATCAATAGCCTCAGACATGCAGATAACACCACCCTAATGGCAGAAAGGGAAGAGGCACTAAAGAGCCTCTTGATGAAGGTGAAAGAGGACAGTGAAAAAGCTGGCTTAAAATTCAACATTTAAAAATGAAGATCATGGCATCTGGTCCCATCACTTCATGGCAAATAGATAGGGAAACAATGGAAACAGTGACAGACTTTATTTTCTTGGCCTCCAAAATCACCGCGGACAGTGACTGCAGCCAAAGACACATGCTTCTTCGAAGAAAAGCTATGACAAACCCAGACAGCATGTTAAAAAGCAGAGACATCACTTTGCCAACAAAGGTCCGCAAAGTCAAAACTATGCTTTTTCCAATAATCAAGGACGGATGTGAGAGTTGGACCATAAAGAAGGCTGAGAGCCAAAGAATTGGTGCTTTTGAACTGTGATCCTGGAGAAGACTCTTGAGAGTCCCTTGGTTTTCAAGAAGATCAAGCCAGTCCATCCTAAAGGAAATCAGTCCTGAATATTCATTGGAAGGACTGAAGCTGAAGCTCCGATACTCTGGCCACTTGATGCCGAAAGCCAACTCAGTGGAAAATAGCCTAATGCTGGGACTGATTGAGGGCATGGGGAGAAGGGGACAATACAAGTTAAGATGGTTGGATGGCATCGTCAACTCAGTGGACATGAGTTTGAGATAACTCTGGGAGATAGTGAAGGACAGGGAATCCTGGAGTGCTTCAGTTATTGGCTACAGTCCATGGAGTCACAAATAGTCAGACATGACTGAGTGACTGAACAACAACAAATTCATGTCTGACTCTTTGTGACCCTGTGGGCTATCGCCCACCAGGCTCCTGACACAATGGGAATTTTTCAGGCAAAAATATTGGAGTGGGTTGCCATTTCCTTTTTCAATAAAATAAATGTTACAGAGATATAACATAAAGCATAACAGATATGGTCAATAATATCATAATAATTTGTATGGGGACAGATTGTTACTAGACTCATTGTGGTGATTATTTTGTAATGTATGTAAACATACTATGCTTTTATCTGACACTAACATACTGTATGTGAACTTATTTCAATTTTTAAAAGTGGAAAAATAATCTGCAAAGCAATCAAAATGGTCATCTTGTCAGAAAGAAAGAGTAAGAAGGGGAAAGGGTGAAGTTGGGAACCTAAACTGTTCTGATTCATAGTTTTGACTTTGGAATCGTGTCAATATTTTTTCTTGATTTAAAAGCTAAAATTAAATAAACCCGAAACCAAAGCAATCCTTTAAAATGATAAAAATAAAGTGAAAAGTATATGGTTAGTGGAAAAAACAGATAATGTAAGGGTTATGGCAAATGATTTTTCAAATACTTTTTTTTTTTTTGGCTGAACTGCATGGCTTAAGGGATTTTAGTTCCCCTGACCAGGAGCTGAACCACAGCCATGACAGAGAAAGTACTGAATCCTCACTACTGAGCCACCAAAGAATTCCCCCAAAACACAATACTTTGAATAAAAAGTGTAAACTTACATACTCTAAGGCCTGAAAAGAACCACACAGATTTTAAAATGGTTTCAGTGGGCAATTTTTACTGATAATAGAGGTAACTATAACTTTATGTATACACAAAATATTTTATATACATATCATAAAACAAATTTTGTTATATTAGTCTCAAAAATTTTCAGAAAGGGGAAAGATATACATATTTTTAAAATTGTTTTACACATTAAGTAAAACTCTGTAACACCAATTCCAAATGTCAGTATGAATTCAAGATTTAATGTTTTCCTAAAATTTATATATTTTTTAGCTCTGAGCTGTGAAAAGTCCTGGAAGCAAAAAGCATCCCTAATGCTCATGCTGTCATCTCTTACTGCAACCTTCTAATGACAGGAACCAGGACTCCTTGGACAAATGGCTGATTCAGAGTCAAGGGAGTGAAATGTAAAAACCTGAAATGATGAACCTGAAATATACATTTTTACCTAGAAAAGCAAGAAATCAGTCAAAGAAAGAGAAGCCTAATGCCTCTGGCACTGACAGGATAGTTTGAGCATCAAAAAGAATAATGTCTGTGATGGACTGAAATCATAAAATATCGATATGTTAAAATCCATGAGTTCTGAAAACAAAACAAAAATAAAAATGACAAAACAGAGCACAAATTATTGGTGTCCTTTAGAGTTTACAATGGCACTACATCATAATTTTGAGAACTGGCAAGGAAGAAGAATTGAACATCTGTCTAAATGTCTTCAGTGGACTTTCAAAGTCATAAAATTGAATATAAAGATCTTCTTTATGTAAGAATAAAAGCTAATAAATAAGGATAATGCTAAAACTACAAAGATACTATTTTTGAATGTCTAATGAAATAATGTACCTAGGCAATACCATTAATATATGCTAAAAACCTTGGGTAAAAATTTGATATATACGAGAGAGATGGCATTATAGGAGCCTATTGATAAATCTCTATAATAAATTTAGACAAACACATACAATGTGTCTCTTGCTGGCATACAAGAGGATGTTAAACAACTAGATTCACAGAAAGTAAAGGAAATTATTGATGAAATAGAGGAGAAAACTTATTGTTGAAGCCTGGTTATAGGAACATGGAAGTGTATCTTATTATTCTCTTTATTTCTATGTGTTTTATTGGTGAAGAAATGTTTTAAGGAGCAGCTTAATTTAAGACCCTTTAAAATCTGCAAATTGTATGATTCATACACTTTTTCCTTCTTTATCATTTTACAAAGAATGGTGCGTATATATTTTATAAAGAATGGTATGTGTGTGTGCGTGTATATATATATATATATATATATATAAAAAACTCTATACTGAAAACAAAATATTTTAAGTCGGTGTTGCACTTGAAGTGAGAAACTTGGCCATATTTCTAATATTTATTTAACGTGTGATTTATTAAAAAGAAACAAAAACACTCTTCTGGTTTTAAAATGTTTTCAAATTCATGTTTTGTAACAAAACTATAAAACTGATAGACTTCTGCTTTTTTAAAACTTAAAAAAATCTTACTGGTTAAAAAATACTTAACAGGTGTGTCACTTCTACTAATTTTGTTTGGTTCCAAAGTTCAGATTTGTATTTCCTCCTTTTGATAATTTTTTCTAGCGGTCAGTTTGTTAAAGTATGTGTCACTTTAAATCAATTAATGAGTTTTATCTCATGAGCTCAGACTCTTAGGGATATGATATAACACTGGCATAATTATAAGGTTAAATAAGTTTGGAAAAATCTACCCTAGAATTTCAAGTTCCCAGTTTCCTTGTAAGAGTTAACAAGTGGCCAGGAGCAAGCTTTCAAATAAAGCAGTAACTAGCCAAGGGTATTTGCAAACCCATTTTCTCTAAAGAAAATGTAACTTGATGACTCTCTCCTTAAAAGGACAGTAATTGTGCCTTTGTGGTTTGCCCAGAAACATTATGGTTAACAGATGGGCAATTTATCAATGAACCAAGTAGGAGAAATTAGAGATCAGAATACCCAGACAAGCTCTGAGAGGTTAACCAATTAATAGTTAAAGACGTGCTGAAAAAGGAAAGAGCTGCTCACCACAGCCCCATCAGGGATGTTTTCCAAGGCAGCTGCAGCTGAACAAATATACCCATCCGAGTAGGGCAGCTTTCACCCTGCAAATGTTTGGAAAATATATCCTCTAGGCTTCTGCCTCCTGCTGTAGATCTGCATGCTATATGAATGGCAGACAAATAGTAGCATGCTGTGTCCAATTGCGCATGGCACATTTTTCCTCTAAAGTTTGCATCAGGGAATATTTCACAAAATGTTTCTAAAGGTCATTTGGAATCTTCTTGGAAACTAAGAAAATAATGAGACAGCTGGAAATATTAAAATATTCCTTTCAAATTGTTAGGTGAAACTGTGACAAGCCTATATTTATGTCATTATCAAAAAGCCTTCCTTTCCCACAGAGATGCTCTCTTCCAAAGGTAAGACCATACCTTCCTTCAGTATAATCAGTGCTGAAGCTCTTAGGACACATGTTGCTAGACATCTGTCCCCGAAACAGTTTGTGTGTGTGTTAGTCACTCAGCCGTGTCCGACTCTGTGACTCCATGGACTGCAGCCCATCAGGCTCTTCTGTCCATGGAATTCTCCAGGCAAAATAGTGGAGTGAGTTGCCATTTCCTTCTCCAGTGTGAATTTTAGTAGTAGTAGTTTAGTCGCTAAGGTGTGTCTGACTCTAGCAACCCCACAGACTGTAGCCTGCAAGGTTCCTCTCTCCATGGGATTCTCCAGGCAAAAACACTGGAGTGGGTTGCCATTTCCTTCTCCCAAAACAGTTTCAGTTCAGTTCAGTCGCTCAGTCGTGTCTGACTCTTTGCGACCCCATGAATCGCAGCACGCCAGGCCTCCCTGTCCATCACCAACTCCCACAGTTCACTCAGACTTGCGTCCATTGAGTCAGTGATGCCATCCAGCCATCTCATCCTCTCTTGTCCCCTTCTTCTCCTGCCCATATACAAAAACATAACTTCATCACGGCCACAAGTAATTTTCAATAATTAGAAAAGAGTTACTAAAACTCAGAAAATCAAAATTCTCAGAAATGTAAAGGTGATTTACCCAGTGTTAAGATTCTTAAACACAAATCTTATTTTTCCCCAAAAAAGAATTACTATTTAATATAAAATCCTTTGCAACCAACACTTTTCAGTTCTAATGGCATTAGAAATGATAATATTGATTAAAATAATCATAATGGTCAGAATTAATATGCTTCCATTTGAGAAGTATATTTACTTGCAAACAAGTTGGTATTTCTGCTTATAAAATAGGGGAAATGTTTACTGTATAATACTGTAGTTATTAGCAAAAATAAAAATTTTGCTTAATTTTGACATTCATTAAAATAATGTCAAAGCATTGTATTCTGAAGAGTGTGGGAGGAAGACACAGAATCAGGGAACTTTAGAGTTGAAATGAACTGAGATTATTTCGTATAATTTCTTACTTTTTCACAGAAGGAAGCAAGAGGCTCAAAAACTGAATTTTTGGTGTTCTGCTTTTTGTTGTTGCCCACAGCAATTAGTGCCAGTGCTGGGGTCAGAACTGAAACCATGCTTATCTACAAATCAGGGAAGCAGGAAAGCAATAAGATCAAGAGGCATCACTACCCTCTTGGTGTCCAGTCCTCCCCTCTCTGATTTGCAGTCTTTCTTCTGTATATTTATTCTTTATGCCATTTCCAAGTCTATGGTAAAAACAAGTCAGGGAAAGTAGCATTTAGATCTGCAGTGACTAATTAATTTAGGGTGAACCCATTCTTTCTGAACTCACAATAAACTCTGACTCCTCTATATCCACTTAGGAGGTTCCTGGACAACAGAGGCCACTCCCTATCAGGATAAGATGAAATAGATACAACACAGATAGTAGCTTCCTAATGATCAGACACTGATTCAAAACCCTACATATGAATAATCTCATTTAAGCTACCTGCCTTCCAGAATTGGTTATCACACATGACCAAAGCAAAGCACAAAATATTTCAAGTGATTAACCCAAACCATAAGCAACAGCGGGGCCAGAATTTCAGTCCAAACCATATGAATCTAGGCATTATTCCTAACAACTATTCTATGTTAGATATGAAAATAATACCAAGTTTACAATTAAAGAATATATTCAATTAATTTAAGTTTCATTTTAGTTAATTAGCTCAACTTTAAGAAACATGGGTTTTATCACAACTCATAAGGAGTGACTAATACTTGATAGGATTTTTAGTTCCTTTGTCTTGGGGACAGGAGGTGATTCCTATAGGAACTGAATACATCAATCTATACAAAAAATACTGTCTGTTTTGCATATCAGGCATCAGGTATAGACATATAATAGGAAGCAGGAGAGATGTTTAAGCTGGTTTTAGAAAAGGCAGGGGAACCAGAGATCAAATTGCCAACATCTGCTGTATCATCAAAACAACAAGAGAGTTCCAGAAAAACATCTACTTCTGCTTTATTGATGATGCCAAAGCCTTTGACTGTGTGGATCATAATAAACTATGGAAAATTCTGAAAGAGATGATAATACCAGACCACCTGGCTTGCCTCTTGAGAAACCTGTATGCAAGTCAGGAAGCAACAGTTAGAACTGGACATGGAACAACAGACTGGTTTCAAATAGGAAAAGGAGTATGTCAAGGCTGTATATTGTCACCCTGCTTATTTAACTTATATGCCGAGTACATCATGAGAAATGCTGGGCTGGAAGAAACACAAGCTGGAGTCAAGATTGCTGGGAGAAATATCAATAACCTCAGATATGCAGATGACACCATCCTTATGGCAGAAACTGAAAAACTAAAGAGCCTCTTGATGAAAGTGAAAGAAGAGAGTGAAAAAGTAGGCTTAAAGCTCAACCATCAGAAAGCTAAGACCATGGCATCCAGTCCCTTGACTTAATGGCAAAGTGATGGGGGAAACAGTAGAAATAGTGACAGACTTTTTTTTTTTTGGCTCCAAAATCACTGTAGATGGTGACTGCAGCCATGAAATTAAAAGACACTTACTCCTTGACAAGGAAGTTATGACCAACGCAGACCACATATTAAAAAGCAGAGACATTACTTTGCCATCAAAGGTCCGTCTGGGCGAGGCTACGGTTTTTCCAGTAGTCATGTATGGATCTAAGAGTTGGGCCATAAAGAAAGCTGAGCACTGAAGAACTGATGCTTTTGAACTGTGGTGTTGGAGAAGACTCTTGAGAGTCCCTTGGACTGCAAGGAGATCCAACCAGTCCATCCTAAAGGAGATCAGTCCTGGGTGTTCATTGGAAGGACTGATGCTGAAGCTGAAACTCCAACACTGTGGCCACCTGATACAAAGAACTGACTCATTTGAAAAGACCCTGATGCTGGGAAAGACTGAGGGCAGGTGGAGAAGGGGATGACAGAGGATGACATGGTTGGATGGCATCATCAACTCAATTGACATAGTTTGGGTAGACTCCGGGAATTGGTGATGGACAGGGAGGCCTGATGTGCTGCAGTCCATGGGGTCTCAGAGTTGGACATGATTGAGCGACTAAATTGAACTAAACTTAACAGAGATGTAAGGAAGATAATTTGTTTGATAAAGAAACAATGAGAAATAAGAATACAAGAATATATTGCCTATCTGTGTTAGACTTTAAAATGCTTTGCTGCTGCTAAGTCGCTTCAGTCGTGTCTGACTCTATAAGACTCCACAGATGGCAGCCCACCAGGCTCCCCCATCCCTAGGATTCTCCAGGCAAGAACACTGGAGTGAGTTGCCATTTTCTTCTCCAATTTTCTTCTTCCTTAAAATGCTTTATGAACTCTCTTTAAAAAGTAGAAGAGATGGTAACTAGATGATTAGAAAGAAGAAAACTAGACAACAACCAGAAGAAGAAGTATGAAAACTTTTTTTTTTTTAGAAATATTGAGTACTGAAAACAGTTGGCATCAAAGAACTCTATTCTCCAATATTGTTTCAGTTCAATTTAGTCAGTTAGTCATGTCCAACTCTTTGTGACCCCATGGACTGTAGCACACCAGGCTACACTTTTGGATGCAATCTCAAAAACAACAGATCTCTGTTCATTTCCCAGGCAAACCATTCAATATCACAGTAATCCAAGTCTATGCCCCAACCACTAATGCTGAAGAAGCTGATGCTGAATGCTTCTATGAAGATCTACAATACCTTCTAGAACTAACACCCAAAAAAGATACCGTTTTTATTATAGGGGACTGGAATGCAAAGTAGGAAGTAAAGAGATACCTGGAGTAACAGGCAAATTTGGCCTTGGAGTACAAAACAAAGCAGGGCAAAGGCTAATAGAGTTTTGCCAAGAGAAAGCATTGGTCATAGCAAACACCCTCTTCCATCAACACAAAAGACTCTACACATGGACATCACCAGATGGTCAATGCTGAAATCAGATTGATTATATTCTTTGCAGCCAAAGATGGAGACGCTGTATACAGTCAGCAAAAACAAGACTGGGAGCTGACTGTGGCTCAGATCGTGAGCTCCTTATTGCCAAATTCAGAATGAAACTACGAAAGTAGGGAAAACCACTAGACCAATCAGGTATGATCTAAATCAAATCCCTTATGATTATACAGTGAAAGTGACAAACAGGCTCAAAGGATTAGATCTGATAGACAGAATGCCTCAAGAATTATGGATGGAGGTTCATGACATCATACAGGGATCAAGACCATCCCCAAGAAAAAGTAATGCAAAAAGGCAAAATGGTTGTCTGAAGAGGCCTTACAAATAGCTGGAAAAAGAAGAGAAGCTAAAGGCAAATGAGAAAAAAACAATATAACCATTTGAATGCAGAATTCCAAAGAATAGCAAGGAGAGATAAGAAAGCCTTCCCTCAATGATCAATCCAAAGAAATAGAGGAAAACAATAAAATGGGAAAGACTAGAGATCTCTTCAAGAAAATTAGAGATGCCAAGGGAACTTTCATGCAAAGATGGGCACAATAAAGGACAGAATGGTATGGACCTAACATAAGTAGAAGATATTAAGAAGAGGTGGCAAGAATACACAGAAGAACTATACAAAGAAGGTCTCAATGACCCAGATAACCACGATGGTGTGATCACTCACCTAGAGCCAGACATCCTAGAATGTGAAGTCAAGTGAGCCTTAGGAAGAATCATAATGAATAAAGCTAATGGAGGTAATGGAATTCCAGCTGAGCTATTTCAAATCCTAAAAGATGATGCTGTGAAAGTGCTGTGCACACCATATGCCAGCAAATTTGGAAAACTCAGGAGTGGCCACAGGACTGGAAAACGTCAGTTTTTGTTCCAATATTAACTGGAGTAGATGAAAGACCAAACTCTCTTTCGAAGGTATAACCTTCCTGAAAGATATTTCACTGGAATAGTGAGGAAAGAAAGAATATCTTTCTCTTTAGCTCTCAAGAAAAATTCTCATCCATTTTTATTTCTTATTCTTTCCTGAACAAAGAGTGAAAAGATGAGGAAAACAATTTTTTTAAACCTCAGCTTTATATTACATAAGAGAAATTTCTTTCATGTTTGTTTAGGAATGACAACAAAATTAACAGATAGTAAGACCATGCAGAACATACAATATAGACTGTAATTTAGTCTTTCCCTTCCCAAGAAAAATAACAGTAATAGAAGGGGAAAATGAAACAGCTAATTAACCTTACAATGTGAAACACCCATGAACTTGGCACTGACTTATTTATCACATTCTTCTAACACAGTGTACTTCCCCTTCATCAAAATTAGAAGTAAACATGTTCCATGTAACATTCATATAAATTTGACTGAGCATTTCTGAGCTATTTTCTTATAAAATGTTTGTGTCTGTCTACATTTACACATTAGTCTTAGATTTTAAAAAATTCCCAGGTTAATTCTCTCCATGCTATTCTAGACCACACATATAATTAGTTCTGAAACTAAAGCTTGCGAAAGAGGGTGACTCATATGCAAATATGTCTTCGCTCCAGTATGAAGCAGCAGGAGAAAAAGCCATCCTCTCTAGTCTCTGCCAACTGCTTTAAATCTCAGCACCAAGATATGATGGTCATTCTTTCCTGAGGTCAAGAGATCTTTTTTTCCTCATAACTGGTTCAGGAGGCACCACAGTGGCTTCAGGACAAGGGCTTGTGCGTGGCCACACCTTCAAGCAAAGGGAGCTTCTGTCTGGGCTCCAGTATCTGAGAAGGGGCTATGCCAACTCTTATCCAGGACATTGGTTTCCTAAATAACAGCAGAGCTTTCCTATTCTGACATTCCCACGAGCTTTACTCTCTACTTCCTCAGGGCTTGAATTTTTGTGAGTGAAAATTCAGAGCAATACAGATTGTACCTGAGTACTTGACAATGCAATCACAGAACTACAGGAGAGAGACAGGAAGGAGAAGCACAAGACATGAGCTCACTTCCTCTCATGAAAATACCAAAATCATCAATTAAGTGTGAATAATCATTAAAAAAAAAACACTGGAACCTACCAAAAATGATGTTCAACTACAAAGATAAAGAAGATAACACAAGATAGCGGGAGAGTCAAAAATGCAATACAAATCCCATACCTGTCAGGTGGGGGGGACCAACAAAGTGAAAAATAATTATATCACAGAAGTTATCCCACAGCAGTGAGAGTTCTGAGTCCCATGTCAGGCTCCCTATCCTGGAGATCTGGCATCAGAAGGACGAGCCCCCAGAGCATTTGGCTTTGAAAGCCAGTGGTGCTTGATGACAGAAATTCCACAGGATAGGGGGTGAACATCAGAAACAAGAGGAATGACAACCCTGAAGCCTACAGAACAGAGTTGGCAGACGTAGATTAGACAAAATGAGACAGCGAAGAAGTATGTTCCAAATGAAGGAACAAGATAAAACCCCAAAAGAAAAACTAAGTGGTGATAGGCAATCTAACCAAAAAAGAACTGCAATCTACCCAAAAGAGAATTCAGAATAATAACAGTAAAGATGAACCAAGATCTCAGAAAAAGAATGAAGGCACAGAATGAGAAGATACAAAAAATGTTTAACAAAGAGCTGTAAGATCCAAAGAACAAACAATGAGAGAAGAACAACAAAATAACTGAAAATGGGACTTTCCTGGCAATCCAGTGGTTAAGACTTCACCTTCATTGCAGGAGGTATGGGGTCAATCCCTGGTCAGGGAGCTAAGATCCAACATGTCTCATGATCAAAATACCAGAACACAATCAACAGGAGCAATAAAAAATTCAACAAAGACTTTTTAAAAATGTTCCACATTAAGAAAATCTTTAAAAACAAAATAGCTGAAATGGAAGATACACTATAAAGAAACAATAGCAGAACAAATGAGGCAGACGAATAGGTAAGCAAGCTGGAAGGAAGAAAGGTGTAAATCATTGCCATCGAACAAAATTTTAAAAATAATGAAAAGAAATGAGAAAAGAGTAAGAGACCTCTGGGACAACATTAAAAGTACTAACATTTGTATTATAGGGGTATCAAAAAAGAATAGAAAAGGTGCTTAAGAAAATATTTGAAGATATAATTGCTGAAAACTTCCTTAACATGGGAAAGGAAACAGTTGCCCAAGCCCAAGAAGGGCAGAGAATCCCAGGCAAGATAAACCAAAGGAGTAACACAGCAAAACACACAGTAATAAAATTGACAAAGGTAAAGGAAAAAATACTAAAAGCAATATGGGAAAAGCAACAAATAATGTACAAGGGAACTTCCTTAAGTTTATAAGCTGAGTCCTTAGCAGAAACTCTGCAGGCTAAAACGGAGTGGCACAATATACTTAAAGTGATGAAACGCAAGACCTACAACCAAGAATAGTCTACCCAACAAGGCTCTCATTCAGATTCTAAAGTAATTCAAAAGCGTTACAGAAAGCTAAAGCTAAGAGAATGCAGTAGCACCTAACCAGCTCTGCAACAAATACTAAAGTAACTACTCTAAGCAGAAAAGATACTACTAGAAACAACACAATTCCAAATAAAAAAATCTCACTGATAGATCCAAACATAAAGTAAAGGTAGGAAATCATCTGCACAGAAATATATCAAAACCAGCAATTGTGAGGGGAGTACAAAACAGAATATAAGAAATACACTTGAAATTAAAAGATCAGCAACTTAAAACAATCTTGCTTATATATAGAATGTCATATCAAATCCTCATACAGGACTAACCAAAAATTAAAAACCTACAATATATATACACACACACACACAAAAGGAATCCAAACACAGCAATAAAGTTATTAATTATATCCCATGAAAAGAGATGCTTCCAAACTGTGGTACTGGAGAAGACTCTTGAGAGTTTCTTGGACAGAAAGAAGATCAAACCAGTCAGTCCTAAAGGAAATCAACCCTGAATATTCAGTGGATGGACTAACGCTGAAGCTCCAATCCTTTGGTTATCTAATGTGAAGAGCCAACTCATTGGAAAAGACCCTGACGCTGGGTAAGATTAGGGTCAGGAGGAGACAAGGGCGACAGAGGAAGAGATGGCTGGATGGCATCATCAACTCATGAGTTTGAGTAAACTTCAGGACATGGTGAAGGACAGGGAAAACTGACACGCTGCAGTCCATGGGACTGCAAAGCACTGGACACAACTGAGCAACTGAACAACAACAAGAAGAGATCAGAAGAGGAAGAAGGGGAAAAAGAACTATAAAAAGAAATCAAAATCAATTTTAAAGACAGCAACATGAGCATGAAAGTAAGTAAAAGTGTTAGTCACTCAGTCCTGTCTCTTTCAGCCACATGCACTGTAGCCTGTCCAGCTCCTCAGTCTGAAGGATTCTCCAGGCAAGAACACTGGAGTGGATTGCTATTTACATACTGATAATTACTTTATTTATAAATGGACTAAATTCACCAACAAAAGGACACAGACTGGCTGAATGGATTCAAAAACAAGACCCATGAATATGCTGTCTACAAAAACCCACATCAGATCTAGGGACACATACAGACTGAAAGTTAGAAAACAGAAAAGGGGTATTTGATGCAAACAGAAACAGAAAGAAAGCATCAATACTCATACAAGACAAATAAACTGTAAAATAAAGATACTACCAGAGACAAAGAAGGACACCACATGAGAATCAAAGGATCAATCCAAGAGAAGATATAAAAGTTGTAAATATATATGCACCCAACATATGAGTACTCAAATACAAAAGGCAAATACTAATAGCCATAAAGGAGAAATAAACAGTAACACAGTAATGGTGGGTAACTTTAACATCCCATTTTCATCATCGGGCATGTCATCCAAGACAGAAAAATCAGTGAGGAAAATCATATCTTAAGTGACACATTAAACCTGATAGACTTAATCAATATCTATAGAAAATTCCATCCAAAAGCAGCAGAATACACATCCTTTTCAAGTGTATATTGAATATTCTCCAGGATTGACCACAGACTGGGCCAAGAAGCAAGTACTGATAAAATTTAAAAAATTGAAATCACAGTAAGAACCTTTTCTGACCACATACTAAGAGAACAGCAATAGCCTACAAGAAAAAAAAACTGTAAAAATGCAAATGTAGAAGATAAACAATACCATATTAAACAACCAATGAATCAAAGAAATCAAAGAGAAAGTAAAAATTACCTGAAATAAATGAAAATCAAACTACGACAATCCAAAATCTATGGGACACAGCAAAATTAATTTTCAGAGGGCAGTTTATAGCAATACTATCTTAACTTAGGAAACAAAAATAATCACAAATAAACTTCCTGACCTTTACCTAACTAACCAGAGAAAGAAGAACAAACAAAACCTAAAGTTAGTAAAAGGAAAGAAATCATAAAGATCAGAGCAGAAGTAAATGAAATATAAGTGAACAAAACAAGAGAAAAGATCAATTAAACTAAAAGCTGGTTCTCTGAAAAAATAAAAACGGTAAATAAACTTTAAGTAAGACTCATCAGAAAAAAAAGGAGAGACCTCAATCAATAAAATTTGAAATGAAAAAGGAGAAATTACAATGGAAACAGAAATGAAAAGAAATTACAATGGACCCCACGGGATTGGGGGCAGGGTGGAAAGTTGATCATAGGCTAGTACTCCAAGAAACTATAGTACATGCCAATAAAATGGACAGGAAGAAATGGACAAATTCTTACAAACATTAAAAATAAAGGTCAATTTCACTGATAAACATAGATGAAAAATTATCAACAAAATACCAGGAAACAGAACCTAAAAGCATGTTAAAAGGATCATATACACCATGGTCAAGTAGTATTATCCCATGGGTGCAAAAATTTTCAGTATTTGCACATTAATCAGTGTGACACACCACACAGATACAAAAGTTCTCAACAAAAACTAGCAATCTGAATCCAACAACACATTAAAAAGACCATACACTGATATTTAGTGGGATTATTTATCCCAGGGATGCAAGGATTCTTCAATATCTACAAATGAATTAGTGTTGTATACCACACCAACAAACTGAAGAAGAAAACCATATGATCATCTCAATAGATGAAGAAACACATTTTAATAAAATTCAATACCCATTTATGAAAAAAAACTCCAGAAAGTTGGCATATAGGGAACATCTATTGTTGTTCAGTCACTCAGTCATTTCTGGCTCTTTGTGACCCCATTGACTGTAGCATGAACCTCAGTCCATAGTTCATCAGGCATTCTATCTACCAGTGAGAGTTGGACTGTGAAGAAGGCTGAGTGCCAAAGAATTGATGCTTTTGAGCTGTGGTGTTGGAGAAGACTCTTGAGAGTCCCTTGGACTCCAAGGAGAGCCAATCAGCCCATTTTAAAGGAGATCAGCCCCGGGTGTTCTTTGGAAGGACTGATGCTAAAGCTGAAACTCTGGCCACCTCATGCGAAGAGTTGACTCACTGGAAAAGACTCTGATGCTGGGAGGGATTGGGGGCAGGAGGAGAAGGGGACAACAGAGGATGAGATGGCTGGATGGCATCACCAACTTGATGGATGTGAGTCTGAGTGAACTCCGGGAGTTAGTGATGGACAGGGAGGCCTGGCGTGCTGCAATTCACGGGGTCACAAAGAGTCAGACACGACTGAGCGACTGAACTGAACTGACTGCAGCACACCAAGATATCCAGTCCTCCACTATCTCCTTGAGTGTGCTCACTCATGTTCACCTCAACATAATAAAGGTCACATAGGATAAACCTGGACTTCCCAGGAGTCTCAGTGGTAAAGAATATGCTGGCCCATGCAGGAGATGTGGGTCCAATCCCTGGTCCATAAAGATCCCCTGGAGATGGAAATGGCAACACTCTCCAGTATTCCTGCCTGGAGAATCCCATGGACAGAGGAGCCCAGTGGGCTGCAGTCCATAGGGCTGCAAAGGGTCAACACAATTTAGCAACTGAAGAACAACACTGAAAAATGACAAACCTAGAGCTAACATCATACTCAACAATGAAAAGCTAAAGGCACTTCCTCTAAGAAATCACGAATAAGACAAGGATGTCCATTCTTGCCACTTGTACTCATGTAGTTTTGGAAGTCCTAGCCATAAAAATTAGAACAGAAAAAGAAAGAAGTGGCACCAAATTAGAAAAGAAAATAATAAAGCTGTCTTTGTTTGCAGAAGACATGATATTATACTTGGAAAATACAAAAGCTGCTACTAGAAAATTATCAGGTTATAAACAAATTTGGTAAGGCTGCAGTTTATAAGATTAACACAGCAATCTGTTACCTTTCTATACACTTATCATAAAAAATCAGGGAGAGATATTAAGGAAACAATCCTGTTTACCATCTCATCAAAAAGAATACAATATCTAGGAATAAACCTACCTTAAGAGACAAAATATTTGTACCTCAAAAACCATAAGACACTGATGAAAGAAATCAAAATGACACAGAGAGAGATACACCATGTTCTTGGATTGGAAGATTCCAATCTCTATCAAATTGCCAATGGCATTTTTCACAGAATTAGAACAAAAAAATCTTAAACTTTTATGGACACAAAAGACTGTAAATATCCAAAGTGATCTTGAGGGGAAAAAAGGAGCTGAAGGAATCAGGCTCCCTGACTTCACACTATTTTACAAAGTTGCAATCAAATAATATGAAAATAGCATGAAAATAGAAATGTAAGTCAATGTAACAGTACAGAAAGCCCAGAAATTAACTAATACACCTAAAGTCAACCAAGGAGACAAGACTATACATTGGAGGACAGATAGTTTCTTCAATGAAGGGTGCTGGGAAAACTAGACAGCTAATTGTAGAAGATGAAATTAAAACATTCTTTAACACAATATACAAATTGAAAAAAGATTAAGACCTAAATTTAAGACCAGACACTATAAATCTTTAAGAAAAAAATATAGAGTACCTTTTGATATAAATCACAGCAAGATCTTTTTGAGCCATTTACATAGTAATGGAAATAAAAATAAACAAATGTTCAGTTCAGTCGCTCAGTCGTGTCCGACTCTTTGTGACCCAATGAATCGCAGCACGCCAGGCCTCCCTGTCCATCACCAACTTTCGGAGTTCACTCAGACTCAGTACATCGAGTCCGTGATGCCATCCAGCCATCTCATCTTCGGTCGTCCCCTTCTCCTCCTGCCCCCAATCCCTCCCAGCATCAAAGTCTTTTCCAATGAGTCAACCTAATTAAATTTAAAAGCTTTCCCAGGATCTTTGACAAAAAGACAACCCATAGAATTGAAGAAGATATTTACAAATAATGTAACCGACAAGGGATTAGTCTCCAAAATTTACAAATGGCTTATGTGGCTCAATATTAAAAAAAAAAAAAAAAAGACAAGCAGAAGACCAGAGGAGTCGTTTCTCCAAAGAAGATATACAGATGAGCAAGACTTACATGAAAAGATGCTGAAAGTGAAACTGAAAGTCACTCAGTTCTGTCCGACTCTTTGAAAACCCATGGACTACACAGTCCATGAATTCTCCAGGCCACAATACTGAAGTGGGTATCCTTCCCTTCTCCAGCAGATCTTCCCAACCCAGGGATTGAACCCAGATCTCCCACATTGCAGGTAGATTCTTTACCAGCTAAGACACAAGAGAAGCCCAAGAATACTGGACTGGGTAGCCTATCCCTTCTACAGCAAATTGTCCTAACGCAGGAATCAAACTGCCATCTCTTGCACTGCAGGCAGATTCTTTACCAACTGAGCTATCAGAGAAGCTCTGAAAAGATGCGGGACAGCAATAATTAATAGAGAAAAGCAAATCTAAACCACAATGAGATTATCACCTGACAGTAGAAAGATCCTCATCTAAAAATCTATAAACAATAGATGCTGGAGAAGGTGAGGAGAAAAGGGAATCTTCCTCTACTGTTTGTGGGAAAGTAAATCGCTACTGTTCTTTACTGAAACAGTCAGGAAATTCACTAAAAACTAAAAATGGAGCTACCATATCACATAGCAATCTCACTCCTAGGCAAACATCTGGAGAAACACCTGGTTCAAAAGGATACAGGCACCCCAATATTCGTTGTAGCACTGTTTACAATAGCTGAGACATGAAAACAACCTGTTGATTTTTCAGCAGAAACTCTGCAGACCAGCAGGGAAAGCCATTATATAATTAAAGTGATCAAAGTGAAGATCTACAACCAAGAATACTCTACCCTGCAAAGTTCTTGTTTAGATTTGATAGAGAAAATTAAAGTGTTATACACAAGTAAAAACTAAGAATTCAGCACCATCAAACTAGCTTTACAACTGATACTAAAGGAAATTCTGTAAGCCAAAAAGAAAAGGCCATAACTACAACCAACAAATTTATAAATAAGAAAGCTCACAGGAGGAGAAGGGGACAACAGAGGATGAGATGGTTGGATGGCATCACTGACTCAATGGATATGGGTTTGAGTGGACTCTGGAAGTTGGTGATGGACAGGGAGGCATGGTGTGCTGTAGTTCATGGGGTCACAAAGAGTTTGACATGACTGAATGACTGAACTGAATACTGGTAAAAGCAAGATGCAGTAAAGGTAGGAAATCATCCACACAAAGTGTCATATCAAAACAAGCAATCATGAGAAAAGGACATTATAAATGCAGGATATTGGACATGAATTTAAAATTAAGAGAACAGCAACTGAAGACAATTTACTATATATATAATATGTACATATATTGGACTGCTATTTCAAAATCTCATGGTAACTGCAAATTAAAAATCTGTATTAGATACACACACACACACACACACACAAAGAATCAATCACAAGAAAACAAAAGCAGAAGGGAAGAAAAAAGACCTAAAGAAACTAAAACAATTAACAAAACATCCATAATGACATGCATTGATAATTAAATGTAAATGGGTTAAATATTCCAACCAAAAGACCTAGGATGCCTGAATGGATACAAAAAGAATACCCCAAAATAATGCTGTCCCCAAGAGACCCCCTTCAGATCAACTGACACATACATGCTGAAATGAAAATGCAGCAAGTCAGTAGCTCAATTGGTAAAGAATCAGCCTGCAATACAAGAGCTTGGGTTGGGAAGATTCCCTGGAAAAGGCAATGGCAATCCACCCCAGTCTTCTTGTCTCAAGAGTTCCACGGACAGAGGAGCCTGGCGAGCTACTGTCCACAGGGTCTCAAAGGGTGTATGCCCCAACCACTAATGCCAAAGAAGTTGAACTTGAATGGTTCTATGAAGATTTATAAGACCTTCTAGAACTAACACCCAAAAAGATCCCTTTGCATCACAGGAGACTGGAATGCAAAAGTAGGAAATCAAGAGATACTAGGAGTAACAGGCAAGTTTTGCCTTGGAGTACAAAATGAAGCAGGACAAAGGCTAACAGAGTTTTGCCAAGAGAACACATTGGTCATAAAAAAAAAAAAATCTTCATCCAACAACACAAGAGATGACTGTATATATGGACATCGCCAGAGGATCAATAATGAAATCAGACTGATTATATTCTTTGCAGCTGAAGATTGAGAAGCTCTATACAGTAAGCAAGACCAGGAGCTGACTGTGGCTCAGATCAAGAGCTTATTTCAAAATTCATACTTAAATATAAGAAAGTAGGCAATTCAGGTACGACCTAAATCAAATCACTTATGATTATACAGTGGAAGTGACAAATAGATTCAAGGGATTAGACCTGATAGAGTACATGAATAACTATGGACAGAGATTCATAACATTGTACAGGAGGCAGTAACCAAAACCATCCCCAAGAAAAAGAAATGTGTGTGTGTGTGTGTGTGTGTGTGTCAGGGGGTTGGGGTGAGGGAGAGGGGGACATGGTCCCAAGATGGCAGAGGAATAGGATGGGGAGACCAATTTCTCTCCCACAAATTTATCAAAAGATCATTTGGATGCTGAGCAACTTCCACAAAACAACTTCTGAATGCTGGCAGAAGAACACCAGGCACCCAGAAAGGCAGCCCGTTCTCTTTGAAAGGAGGTAAGACAAAATATAAAAAGACAAAAAGAGAGACAAATGAGTTAGCAATGCAGACCCATCCTGGAGAGGGAGTCATGAAGGAGGAGAAGTTTCCAGTAGGAAACCCTCTCACAGGCCAGTCTGTGGGGAGTTTTGGAATCTCAGAGTGCAAAATAACCAGGAGAAACCACCACACACACACACACACACACACACACACACACACACACACAGAATACAAGCTGCAACTGCCAGCGGAGGAGTATCCCAGAGGCTCGCAGTCCCCACCAGCGAAAGGAGGCTGGACAGGGAGGCGGAGGCTGCATAATCCGTGCTTAGGGTAAGGACCTAAGCCTGAATGCCCTTAGGACAATCTGAGGGAGCTAACCTGAGATGCACCCAAACTGTGGGATCACCAAAGAAAGAAAAAAAGAACTTTCCTGAAAAAGGCTCTAACATGCAGCCTGGCCTGCTCACAGAACAAAGGATTGAGCTAATAGCAAAGGAGAGCTAGCCAGCTGTGTACAGGCCCCTCCCCACCAGTGGAGTCAGAGAGGCAGGCGTGCACAGCCAGAGCCAGATGGCAAGGGGTTGCTCCAATCTTGGCCCCAGAAATTGCCATCCTCCACCAAACTGTGAGCAGGCTCCCAGTTGCTAACCACGTTTCCCAGGGATCCTGGATGGTTGACATCTGCCAGGAGGGTTGCAGCCTGAGGTCAGCTCCCCAGAGGAGACACACAACACAGCCAGGAAACCGAGTGGCCAGGACTGAGGAGGTGATTAAGATGCACGGCCCACCTGGGACAGTCCACTTGCCAAACACCTGGTCGCCTGAGCTGCTCAGACCTGGGAAAGGCATAAAAATGCACACCCAACAGAGACTGTGTCCTTGCAGAGTACCCGAGAACCTGAGTGGCTTAGATCTTGGAAGTGCATGAAATACAGGGCCCACTTTGGACAGTGACCCTGCAGAGCACCCTGGAGACTGAGCAGTGTAGAACCAGGAAGCACATGCTGCCTTGAGCTGGGGCAAATCCAATGTGCTCCATACACTGCAGGCACTCCGCACACACGTCAGCAATATTTCTTTGCAGTGTCCCTCCCTCCCCACAACACAACCGAAGTGAGCCTAAATAAGTGACCACCTTCACCCCCTTGCATCAGGGTGGAAATTAGACACTGAAGAGACTTGCAAACAGAGGAAGACAAAATAAAGACGGAACCACTCTGGAAGTGACAGGTGCAACAGAGTAAAACCCTGTAGTTAATATTGACTAAGCATTGGAGGGGGCCTGAGAACAAGTACAAGCTGAAACAAGGAACTATCTGAAATTTAACTGACATCACACTGCCTACAACAGCTCCAGAGAAATTCCTAAACAATATTGTTACTATTACCACTTTTTAATTATTTAAAGTCCTTTCCGTTCAGTTCAGACGCTCAGTCATGTCCGACTCTTTGCAACCCCATGAATCGCAGCATGCCAGGCCTCCCTGTCCATCACCAACTCCCGGAGTTCACTCAGACTCACGTCCATCGAGTCAGTGATGCCATCTAGCCATCTCATCCTTTGTCATCCCCTTCTCCTCCTGCCCCCAATCCCTCCCAGCATCAGAGTCTTTTCCAGTGAGTCAACTCTTTGCATGAGGTGGCCAAAGTATTGGAGTTTCAGCTTGAGCATCATTCCTTCCAAAGAAATCCCAGGGCTGATGTCCTTCAGAATGGACTGGTTGGATCTCCTTGCAGTCCAAGGGACTCTCAAGAGTCTTCTCTAACACCACAGATCAAAAGCATCAATTCTTTGGTGCTCTGCCTTCTTCACAGTCCAACTGTCACATCCATACCTGACCACAGGAAAAACTACAGCCTTGACTAGATGGACCTTAGTCTTTTATTACTCCTTTAATTTTCATTTTTAAAATCAACTATTACCTTGTATAACAAGAGCTTATTTTTAAAGCAAATTTCATATATATATATTATAATTTTGTGAATAATTTTGTTTTGTATTTTTAATTTTTTTTTGAGAGTCTAACCTCTACTCTTGATGAAAGTGAAAGTGGAGAGTGAAAGAGTTGGCTTAAAGCTCAATATCCAGAAAACGAAGATCATGGCATCTGGTCCCATCACTTAATGGGAAATAGATGGGGAAACAGTGGAAACAGTGTCAGATTTTATTTGGGGGGCTCCAAAATCACTGCAGATGGGTACTGCAGCCATGCAATTAAAAGACACTTACTCCTTGGAAGAAAAGTTCTGACCAACCTAGATAGCATATTCAAAAGCAGAGACATCACTTTACCAGTGAGAGTTGGACTGTGAAGAAAGCTGAGTGCCAAAGAATTGATGCTTTTGAACTATGGTGTTGGAGAAGATCTTGAGAGTCCCTTGGACTGCAAGGAGATCCAACCAGTCCATTCTGAAGGAGATCAGCCATGAGATTTCTTTGGAGGGAATGATGCTGAAGCTGAAACTCAAGTACTTTGGCCACCTCATGCGAAGAGTTGACTCACTGGAAAAGAGTCTGATGCTGGGAGGGACTGGGGGCAGGAGGAGAAGGGGACAACAGAGGATGAGATGGCTGGATGGCATCACTGACTCGATGGACGTGAGTCTGAGTGAACTCTGGGAGTTGGTGATGGGCAGGGAGGCCTGGCATGCTGCAGTTCATGGGGTTGCAGAGTCAGACATGACTGAGTGACTGAACTGAACTGAACCTCTACTCTAGATTTTTAATCTTTCCTTTTGGTATTTGTTGCCAATTTTGTACACTTAAGGAGCTAATCTTCAGTATCAATTTTCACTTAGGGGTGTGATTACAGGCTAGACTGCTCTCTCCCCTTTTGACTCTCCCTCTTCTCCCCCAGGTCACCTCTATCTCCTCTCTGACCACTTTTACTTCTCTACTTAACTATGTGAATCTCTCTGGGTGTTCTGGGATGTGGAGAATACTTAGGGAACTGATTACTGACTAGATTGGTCTCTCCTGTTTTGATTCCCCCTCTTCTCCTCCTGGTCACCTCTATCTCCCTCCTCCCTTTTCTCTTCTCTAGGGAACTCTGTGAATCTCTCTGGGTGTTCCAGACTGTGGGGAGCACATAGGGAATTGATTACTGACTAGACTGCTCTCTCCCCTTTTGATTCCCCCTCTTCTCCCTCCTGGCCACCTCTATCTCCCTCTTCCCTTTTCCATGTAACTCTGTGAACCTATCTGGGTGTCCCTTACTGTGTGTCCCTTACTGGGTGTCCCTACTGGGTGTCCTTAATTGTTTCACTATTAACCTAAATGTTTATCATCTGTACTGTATGGTTGGAGAAGTCTTGAGGCTACTGTAAGAATAAGACTGAAAGCCAGAGGCAAGAGGTCTGACTCCAGAACTTGAGAAAATCAGACAACTCCTGATTCCAAGGAACATTAATAGACAAGACCTCATCCAAAAGCCTCCCTACCTACAATAAAACCAAGCCAACAAGAGTCAAAAAGTTCCAGAACAAGACATATCATGCTAATTCTTCAGCAAAGCAGGAACACAGCCCTGAACATTAAGAGACAGGCTTCCCAAAGCCATGCCAAACCCATAGACATTCCAAAACTCACTACTGAACACTTCATTTCACTCCAGAGAGAAGAGATCCAGCTCCACTCACCAGAACACAGACACAAGCTCCCCTAACCAGGAAAACCTGACAAGCCACTTGTCCAACCCCATCCACAGGAAGCAGGCTCCACAATAAAGAGGAACTATGAATTTCCACCCAACAGAAAGGGCATCATCTTCTAAAGAAGATGAAAAGGCAGAGAAATATTCAGCAGGTAAAGAAACATGATAAATGTCCAGCAAACCAAACAAAAGAGGAGGAGAAGGGGAGTCTACCTGAAAAGAATTCACAATAATGATAGTACAAATGATTCCAAATCTTGAAAACAAAATGGAGTTACAGATAAATAGACTAGAGACAAGAGTTCAGAAGATGCAAGAAATGTTTAACAAAGACCTAGAAAAAATAAAGAAATCAATCAATAATGAATAATGCAACAAATGAGATCAAAAGCACTCTGGAAGGAATCAACAGTAGAATAATGGAAGCAGAAGATAGGATAAGTTAAGTGGAAGACAGAATGGTGGAAATAAATGAAGCAAAGAAGAAAAAGAATGTGAAACAATAAGGACAACCTTAGAGACCTTTGGGACAATGTTAAATGCCCCAACATTCGAATGATTAGAGTACCAGAAGAAGAAGACAATAAGAAAGGGTATGAGAAAATACTTTGGAAAGTAATAGTTGAAAACTTCCCTAAAATGGGGAAGGAAATAGTCACCCAAGTCCAAGAAACACAGAGAGTCCCAAACAGGATAAATCCAAGATGAAATACCCCAGGAGACATATTAATCAAACTAACAAAGATCAAACACAAATATTAAAAGCAGTAAGGAAAAGCAACAAATAACACACAAGAAGATAACTGCTGCTCTTTCAACAGAAACTCCCCAGGCCAGAAGGGAATGGCAGGACATACTTCAAGTGATGAAAGAGAAAAACCTACAACCCAGATTACTATACCTAGCAAGGATCTCATTCAGATATGAAGGAGAAATCAAAAGCTTTACAGACAAGCAAAAGCTTAGAGAATTTGGCACCACCAAACTAGCTCTTCAACAAATGACAAAGGATCTTCTCTAGACAGAAAACACAGAAAAGGTTTATAAACTCTAATGCAGAACAACAAAGTATATGGCACCAGGATCATACTTATTACCAATAATTACATTAAATGTAAATGGGTTGAATGCCCCAACCAAAAGACAAACACTGGCTGAATGGATACAAAAACAAGACCTCTATACATGTTGTGTACAAGAAACCCATCTCAAACCAAGGGACACATACAGACAGAAAGTGAAGGGCTAGAAAAAGATATTTCATGCAAATGGAGACCAAAAGAAAGCAGGAGTGGCAATACTCATATCAGATAAAATAGACTTTGACATAAAGACCATGAAAAGAGACAAAGAAGGACACTACATAATGATCAAAGGGTCAATCCAAGAAGATATAAAAACTATAAATATGCACCCAACATAGGAGTACCTCAATAAGTAAGGCAAATGCTAGCAAGTATGAAAGGGGAAATTAACAGTAACACAATAATAGTGGGAGACTTTAATACTCCACTCACACCTATGGATAGATCAACCAAACAGAAAATTAACAAGGAATCACAAACTTTAAATGATACAGTGGACCAATTAGGCCTAATTGATATCTATAGGACATTTGAGCAATACGTGAACCGTGAACTTCCAGATGTTCAAGCTGGTTTTAGAAAAGGGAGAGAAACCAGAGATCAAAAAGCAAGAGAGTCACAGAAAAACATCTATTTTTCCTTTATAGACTATGCCAAAGCCTTTGACTGTGTAGATAACAAGAAAATGTGGAAAATCCTGAAAGAGATAGGAATACCAGACCACTTGACCTGCCTCTTGAGAAACCTGTATGCAGGTCAGGAAACAACAGTTAGAACTGGACATGGAACGACAAACTGGTTTCAAACAGGAAAAGGAATATGTCAAGGCTGTATATTGTCACCGTGCTTATTTAACTTATATGCAGAGTACATCATGAGAAACGCTGGGCTGGAAGAAGCACAAGCTGGAATCAAGATTGCTGGGAGAAATATCAATAAACTCAGATATGCAGATGATACCACCCTTATGGCAAAAATAAAGAACTAAAGAGCCTAATGATGTAAGTGAAAGAGGAGAGTGAGAAAGTTGGCTTAAAGCTCAACATTTAGAAAACGAAGATCATGCATCTGGTCCCATCATTTCATGGGAAATAGATGGGGAAACAGGGGAAACAGTGGCTGACTTTATTTGGGGTGGCTCCAAAAATCACTGCAGATGGTGACTGCAGCCATGAAATTAAAAGATGCTTACTCCTTAGAATAAAAGTTATGACCAACCTAGACAGCATATTAAAAAGCAGAGACATTACTTTGTCAACAAAGGTCCATCTAGTCAAGGCTATGGTTTTCCAGTAGTCATGTATGAATGCGAGAGGTGGACCATAAAGAAAGCTGAGCACAGAAGAATTGATGCTTTTGAACTGTGGTGTTGGAGAATATCTTGAGAGTCCCTTGGACTGCAAGGAGATCTAACTAGTCCATCCTAAAGGAGATCAGTCCTCAGTGTTCATTGGAAGGACTGATGTTGAAGTTGAAACGCCAATACTTTTGGCCATGTGATGCAAAGATCTGAGCCATCTGTAAAGACCCTGATGCTGGGATAGATTGAGGGCAGGAGGAAAAGGGGATGACAGAGGATGACATGGTTGGATGACATCACTCATCACTCAATGGACATGAGTTTGGGTAAACTCTGGGAGCTGGTGATGGACAAAGAGGCCTGGTGTGCTGCAGTTCATGAGGTCACAAAGAGTCAGACATGACTGAGCTACAAAACTGAACTGAACAGAGGACATTTCACCACAAAACAATAAATTTAACTTTTTTCTCAAGTGCACAGAGCACATTCTCCAGGATAGATCACATCCTGGGCCATAAATCTAGCAGATTTTACAGTTTGATAAGTTCAAAAAAAAAAAAAAAAAAAAAGCATTTCAAGCATCTTTTCTGATCACAATGCAGTAAGATTAGATGTCAACTACAGGGGAAAAAAAAAAAAAACCACTATTAAAAATCCAAACCTATGGCAGTTAACAACATGCTTCTAAAAAACTAAGAAATCAAGGAAGAAAATAAAAGGAAATCAAAACATGCATAGAAACAAATGAAAATGAAAACACGACAACCCAAAACCAATGGGATTCAGTAAAAGCAGTACTAAGGGGAAGGTTCACAGCAATACAAGCTTACCTCAAGAAACAAGAGAAAAATCAAATAAATAACCTAGTTTTACACCTAAAGCAAATAGAAAAAGAAGAAATTAAGAACCCAAGGGTTAGAAGAAGGAAAGAAATCATAAAACTTAGGAAAGAAATAAATGAAAACGGAAGTAAAGGAGACTATAGCAAAAATCTACAAAATTAAAGCTGGATCTTTGAGAAGATAAATAAAATATACAAATCAATTAGCCAGACTTATCAAGAAAAAAAGGGACAAGAATCAAATCAACAAAATTAGAGATGAAAATGGAGAAATCACAACATAAAACACAGAAATACAAAGGATCATAAGAGACTACTATCAGCAACTATATGTCAATAAAATGGACAACTTGGAAGAAATAGATGAATCCTTAGAAAAAGTATAACCTTCCAGAACTGAACCAGGAACAACCAGGAAATACTAACTGACCCATCACAAACATGAAAATCAAAACTGTAATAAAAAATCTTCCAACAAACAAAGCCCAGGACCAGATGGCTTCACAGCTGAATTCTACCAAAAATTTAGAGAGGAGCTAACATCCATCCTACTCAAGCTCTTCCAGAAAACTGAAGAGGAAGGTAAACTCCCAAACTCATTCTATGAGGACATCATCACTCTAATACCAAAACCAGACAAAGATGTCACAAAGAAAGAAAACTACAGGTCAATATCACTGATGAAATTAGAGGCAAAAATACTCACCAAAATGCTAGCAAACAGAATCCAACAACGTATTAAAAGATTGTACATCATAACCAAATGGGCTTTATCCCAGAAATGCAATATTTAAAAATCAATCAATGTCATACACCACATTAACAAATTTAAAGATAAAAACCATATGATTAACTCAACAGATACAGAGAAAGCTTTTGACAAAATTCAACACCCATTTATGATAAAAGCTCTCCAGAAAGCAGGCGTAGAAAGAACATATCTCAACATAATAAAAAGCCATGGCACCCCCACTCCAGTACTCTTGCCTGGAAAATCCCATGGATGGAGGAGCCTGGTGGGCTGCAGTCCATCAGGTCGCTGAGAGTTGGACACGACACAGTCACTTCACTTTCCCTTTTCACTTTCATGCATTGGAGAAGGAAATGGCAACCCACTCCAGTGTTCTTGCCTGGAGAATCCTACGGACAGCAGAGCCTGGTGGGCTGCCATCTACGGGGTTGCACAGAGTCGGACATGACTGAAGCGACTTAGCAGTAGCAGCATAATAAAATCACAGCAAACATCCTCAATGGCAAAAAACTGAAAATATTTCCCGTAAAGTCAGGAACAAAACAAGCGTGCCCATCCTCACCACTTCTATTCAACATAGGTTTGGAAGTTTTAGCCAGAGCAATTAGAAAAGAAAAAGAAATAAAAGGAATCTAGATTGGAAAAGAAGAAGTAAAACTGTGTCTGCAGATAACTTGATCCTTTACATTGAAAACCCTAAAGACACCACCAGAAAATTACTATAACTAATCCCATCACTTCATGGGAAACAGATGGAGAAACAGTGGAAATAGTGTCAGACTTTATTTTGGGGGCTCCAAAATCACTGCAGATGGTGACTGCAGCCACGAAATTAAAAGATACTTACTCCTTGGAAGAAAAGTTATGACCAACCAAGACAGCATATTCAAAAGCAGAGACATTACTTTGTCAACAAAGGTCCGTCTAGTCAAAGCTATGGTTTTTCCAGTGGTCATGTATGGATGTGAGAGTTTGACTGTGAAGAAAGCTGAGAGCCAAAGAATTGGTGCTTCTGAACTGTGGTGTTGGAGAAGACTCTTGAGAGTCCCTTGGACTGCAAGGAGATCCAACCAGTCCATTCTGAAGGAGATCAGCCCTGGGATTTCTTTGGAGGGAATGATGCTGAAGGTGAAACTCAAGTACTTTGGCCACCTCATGTGAAGAGCTGACTCACTGGAGAAGACTCTGATGCTGGGAGGGATTGGGGGCAGGAGGAGAAGGGGACGACAAAGGATGAGATAGCTGGATGGCATCACTGACTCAATGGATGTTGAGTCTGAGTGAACTCTGGGAGTTGGTGATGGACAGCGAGGCCTCATGTGTTGTGATTCATGGGGTCACAAAGAGTCAGACATGACTGAGCAACTGAACTGAACTGAATCAATGAATATAGTCAAGTTGCTGGATATAAAATTAATATGCATAAATCCCTTGTATTCTTATACACTAACAATGAGAAAACAGAAAGAGAAATTAAGGAAACAACCCCATTCAACATTTCAATGAAAAGAATAAAATAAAGAAAAAAGAGACCTATACATAGAAAACTATAAAACACTAATGAAAAAAGTCAAAGATGACACAAATAGATGGAGAAATATAACATGCTCATGGGTCAGAAGAATCAATATAGTGAAAATGAGTATACTACCGAAAGCAATCTATAGATTCAATGCAATCCCTATCAATCTACCAATGGTATTTTTCACAGAACTAGAACAAATAATTTCACAGTTTGTATGGAAAAACAAAAAAACCGTTAATAGCCAAAGCAATCTTGAGAAAGAAGAATGGTACTGGAGGCATCAACCTGCCTGACTTCAGACGATACTACAAAGCTACAGTCATCAAGATAGTATGGTACTGGCACAAAGACAGAAACATAGATCAATGGAACAAAATAGAAAGCCCAGAGATAAATCCATGCACCTATGGACACCTTATCTTTGATAGAGGAGGCAAGATATAAAATGGAAAAGAGATAAACTCTTTAACAATTGGATAACTGGTCAACCACTTGTAAAAGAATGAAACTAGAACACTTTCTAACACCATACACAAATATAGACTCGAAATGGATTAAAGATCTAAATGTAAGACCAGAAACTCTAAGACTCCTATAGAAAAACATAGGCAAAACACTCTTTGACCTAAATCACAGTAACATCCTCTATGACCCACCTCCCAGAGTAATGGAAATAAAAGCAAAAATAAACAAATGGGACCTAATAAATTTAAAACTTTTGCACAATGAAGGAAACTAAGGTGAAAAGACAGCCTTCAGGAGAGGAGAAAACAACAGCAAATCAAGCAACTGAGAAAGAATTAATCTCAAAAATATACAAGCAGCTCATGCAGCTCAATTCCAGAAAAATAAGCGACCCAATCAAAAAACGGGCAAAAGAACTAAACAGACATTTCTCCAAACATGACATACATATAGCTAATAAACACATGAAAAGATGCTCAACATCACTCATTATCAGAGAAATGCAAATCAAAACACAATGAGGTACCATCTCATACCAGTCAGAACGAGTGCCATCAAAAAGTCTAAAAACAATAAATGCTGGAGAGGGTGTGGAGAAAAGGGAACCCTCTTACACTGTTGGTAGGAATGCAAACTAGTACAGCCACTATGGAAAACAGTGTGGACATTCCTTAAAAAACTGGAAATAGAGCTGCCATCTGTTCAGTTCAGTTCAGTCGCTCAGTCGTGTCCGACTCTTTGCGACCCCATGAATTGCAGCACGCCAGGCCTCCCTGTCCATCACCAACCCCCAGAGTTCACTCATACTTGTGTCCATCGAGTCAGTGATGCCATCCAGCCATCTCATCCTCGGTCGTTCCCTTCTCCTCCTGCCCCAACGCCTCCCAGCATCAGAGTCTTTTCCAATGAGTCAACTCTTCACATGAGGTGGCCAAAGTACTGAAGTTTAGCTTTAGCATCATTCCCTCCAAAGAAATCTCAGGGTTGATATCCTTCAGAATGGACTGGATGTATCTCCTTGCAGTCCAAGGGACTCTCAAGAGTCTTCTCCAACACCACAGTTCAAAAGCATCAATTCTTCGGCGCTCAGCCTTCTTCACGGTCCAACTCTCACATCCATACATGACCACTGGAAAAACTATAGCCTAATCTACACCACAGAGTAAAGAGAGAAAATAGACAACGTGCAGGTGGACCTTCTCCATCCCATATCTATGGCAATCATCACCAGTTGATCACATTTTTGACTCAATTCCAAACCATTCTAAACCATGCTCTCAAAGCTATCACTTACCTGTGAGGTTTGGAGGATAAAAAGAAACATGTTGGCCATTCTGGCTATCAGTTTTGAAAATTATTATTATTATATCTGTACTATTCCATATTAACTTTTATATACATGTTTCCTACTAGACAGAAACATGGATCATGCTTTATCTTTATATAACATCAACTCCTGTCCTAGCACCTGGCACGAAGTAGGCCCACAATAAATGTTTGCATAATGAGTTCATAACTGAATGATATTGTTTTCTTGAGGAAGATAAAGATTTTCTGTGTTCACTCTCTTTTAGTTCTGCTCTTTTATCCTTAAGACTATAGTTTTCACTCAATAAAGTCTTCTCTTTTTTTTATTTTGGTCTATTTGCATGACTTGTGAGATTTTAGTTCTCAGACTGTGGACTGAAATCTAGCCCGTGGCAGTGAGAGCTCAGACCCCTAACCACTGAACAGCTAAGGAATTCCCAGCAAGGTATTTATAATCATTGAATTGAGAGTAAAAGCTAGATACAGCTTAGTCTGTCTGAGAAATGTTTTAATTATATCATTTGTATGTCATGAAGATCCCTGTTGCTGCTGCTAAGTCACTTCAGTCATGTCTGACTCTATGCGACCACATAGATGGCAGCCCACCAGGCTCCCCCATCCCTGGGACTCTCTAGGCAAGAACACTGGAGTGGGTTGCCATTTCCTTCTCCAATGCATGAAAGTGAAAAGTGAAAGTGAAGTCACTAAGTCATGTCTGATTCTTAGTAACCCATGGACTGCAGCCTACCAGGCTCCTCTGTCCATGGGATTTTCCAGGCAAGAGTACTGGAGTGGGGTGCCATTGCCTTCTCCTAAACCAAGGTATATAACAATGAATCTTTTCTCTACTGGTATTTTCAGAAAAGAATTGAATATTGCTCTACATCTGATCATAAAGTGTTAATAGGCAATGAAAAATCTAAGGCTAAAGTTTCCTCTGTCTTAATTCTTGGGCAAATGTCATTTCATCATCATCATAGCAATAGCATTTATTGGATATCCTCTAAGCTTCTGACTTTAATATACAAGAGTTTCAGTCTGCTGACCTGTCCTTCAGTTCAATTCAGTCGCTCAGTTGTGTCCGACTCTTTGCAACCCCATGAATCACAGCATGCCAGGCCTCCCTGTCCATCACCAACTCCCAGAGTTCATTCAGATTCGCATCCATCAGGTCAGTGATGCCATTCAACCATCTCATTCTCTGTCGTCCCCTTCTTCTCCTGCCCTGATCCCTCCCACCCAAAGTCTTTTCCAATGAGTCAACTCTTCTCATGAGGTGGCCAAAGTACTGGAGTTTCAGCTTTAGCATCATTCCTTCCAAAGAAATCCCAGGGTTGACCTCCTTCAGAATGGACTGGTTGGATCTCCTTGCAGTCCAAGCGACTCTCAAGAGTTTTCTCCAACACCACAGTTCAAAAGCATCAATTCTTCGGCACTCAGCTTTCTTCACAGTCCAACTCTCACATCCATACATGACCAAAGGAAAAACCATAGCCTTGACGAGATGGACCTTAGTCAGCAAAGTAGTGTCTCTGCTTTTGAATATGCTATCTAGGTTGGTCATAACTTTTCTTCCAAGGAGTAAGCGTCTTTTAATTTCATGGCTGCAATCACCATCTGCAGTGATTTTGGAGCCCCCAAAAATAAAGTCTGACACTGTTTACTCTGTTTATCCATCTATTTCCCATGGAGTGATGGGACAGGATGCCATGATCTTCTTTTTCTGAATGTTGAGGTTTAGGCCAACTTTTTTGCTCTCTTTCACTTTCATCAAGAGGCATTTTAGCTCCTCTTCACTTTCTGCCATAAGGGTGGTGTCATCTGCATATCTGAGGTTATTGATATTTCTCCTGGCAATCTTGATTCCAGCTTGTGTTTCTTCCAGTCCAGCGTTTCTCATGATGTACTCTGCCTATAAGTTATGACACAGCAATCTCACTGCTGGGCATACACACTGAGGAAACCTGAACTGAAAGAGACACGTGTACCCCAATGTTCATTGCAGCACTGTTTATAATAGCCAGGACATGGGAGCAACCTAGATGTCCATCAGCAGACAAATGGATAAGAAAGCTGTGGTACATATACACAATGTAATATTACTCAGCTATTAAAAAGAAAGCATTTGAATCAGTTCTAATGAGGCGGATGAAACTGGAGTCTATTATACAGAGTGAAGTAAGTCAGAAAGAAAAGCACCAATACAGTATATTAACACATATATATGGGATTTAGAAAGATGGTAATGACAAACTGATATGCAAGACAGCAAAAGACACAGATATAAAGAACAAACTTTTGGACTCTGTGGGATAAGGCGAGGTTGTGAGGATTTCAGTCAATAGCATTGTAACATATATATTACCATATGTGAAATAGATGACCACTCCAACAACGATGCATGAAACAGGGCACGCAAAGTCAGTGCACTGGGACAACACAGAGAGATGGCATGTGGAGGGAGATGGGAAGGGAGTTCAGGAGAGGGGACACATGTACACCCATGGCTGATTCACGCCAATGTATGGCATAAACCACCACAATATTGTTAAGTAATTAGCCTCCAATTACAATAAAATAAATTTCAAAAAGAAAAAGGCAATAAGGCAAAAGGTTATCTGAGGATGCATTACAAATAGCTGAAAAAGAAGAGCAGCGAAAGGCAAAGGAGAAAAGGAAAGATATACCCATCTGAATGCAGAGTTCCAAAGAATAGCAAGGAGAGATAAGAAGGCATTTTTAAATAAACAATTCAAAGAAAAGGAGGGGAAAAATAAAATAGGAAAGCTTAGAGATCTCAAGAAAATCAGAGTCCGAGGGATCCTTTCATGCAAAGATGGGCACAATAAAGGACAGAAACAGTATGGACCTAACGGAGAAGAAAAAAGAGATTAAGAAGAGGTTGCATGAATACACAGAAGAACTAAACGAAAAGATATTAATGACCTGGATAACCACTATGGTATAGTCACTCACCTAGACAAGACATCCTGGTGTGTGAAGTCAAGTGGGACTTAGGAAGCATTACTACAAACACAGCTAGTGGAGGTGATGGAATTCCAGCTGAACTACTTCAAATCCTAAAAGATGATGCTGTGAAAGCACTGCACTCAGTATGCCAGCAAATATAGGAAACTCAGCAGTGACAACAGTACTCAAAAAAGTCAGCTTTCATTCCAATCCCAAAGAAGGGCAAAGCCACTGAATGTTCAAACTACCACACAGCTGCGTTCATTCATGTGCAGTAAGTGCAGAACAGCTCAGACATTCTTACTATATTCCTTGAAGGGGAGCCTGTACCCTGCCCTGCTGCTGCTGCTGCTAAGTTGCTTCAGTCGTGTCCGACTCTGTATGACCCCATAGATGGCAGCCCACCAGGCTCTGCTGTCCCTGGGATTCTCCAGGCAAGAACACTGGAGTGGGTTGCCATTTCCTTCTCCAATGCATGAAAGAGAAAAGTGAAAGCAAAGTCATTCAGTTGTGTCTGACTCTTAGCGACCCTGTGGACTGCAGCCCACCCGGCTCCTCTGTCTATGGGATTTTCCAGGCAAGAGTGCTGGAGTGGGGTGCCATTGCCTTCTCCAATAAAGAAGGTTGAGCACAGCAGAACTGATGCTTTTCAAACTCTGCTGGAGAGACTCTTGAGAGTCCCTTGGACAGAAAGGAGATCAAACCAGTCAATCCTAAAGGAAATCAACCCTGAATATTCATTGGAACAACTGATGCTGAAGCTCCAATACTTTGGCCACCTATGTGAAGAGCCAACACACTGGAAAAGACTCTGATGCTGGGAAAGACTGAGGGCAGGAGAAGAGGGCAACAGAAGACAAGATGGTTGGATGGCAATACTGATTCAATGGACGTGAGTCTGAGCAAACTCTGGGAGATAGTGAAGGACAGGGAAGCCTGGCATGCTGTGGTCCATGGGGTCACAAATAGTTGGACATGATTGAACAACATGCTGAAGGTGATAGGATCCAAAAAGATATTCCATGAAAACTGACATCAAAATAACATTGGAGTAAGTAATACTCATATAAGACAAAATAGATGCTAAAATAGACTGTTACAAAAGACAAGTAAAGACCAGGTGGCTCTAGTGTTAAGGAACCTGCCTGCCAATGCAGGAGACAAAAGAGATGCAGGTTCGAACCCTGGGTCAGGTAGACCCTGGAGGGAGGGGTATGGCGACCCACTCTGGTATTCTTGCCTAAAGAATCCCTTGGACAGAGGAATCTGGCGGACTACAGTCTAATGGGTCACACAGAGTTGGACACAACTGAAGCGAGTCCGTACACATGCATGCAACAATCAAAGGCTCAATCCAAGAAGATATAATGGCATGTATGCACCCAATATATGAGCATGTCAACATATAAAGCAAATGCTAACATCAATAAAAGGGGAAACTGACATTAACACAGTATCAGTGAGGGACTTTAACACACCGATTTCATCAATGAACAGATAAACCAGATACAAAATTAAATGATATGTTATCCTAGACAGTCTTAATTGATATTTATAGGACATTCCATCTAAAAGCAGCAGAATGTACTTTCTTCTGAAGTGCACTTGGAACATTCTCCATATAGATCACATCTTGGATCACAAACCAAACCTCAGTAAATTTTAAAAATTGAAATCATATCAAGCATATTTTTGACTATAATGCTATAAGAATAGAAATCAATTATGGGGAAAAACTACAAAAACACAGATACATAGAGGCTGAAGCATATGTTAATAAAATACCAATAGATCACTGAAAAAAATCAAAGAAGAAATTTAAAAAATACTAAGAGATAAATGAAAACAACAATCCAAAACCCATATATAGGACATAGCAAAACAAGATCTAAGAGGGAAGCTTATAGGAATACAATCCTAACTCAGGAAATAAGAAAAATATCAAATCAAGAAACTAACTTTACACCTAAAATGACTAGAGAAAGAAAAAAAAAATGAACCCAAAGTTAGTAGAAATTTAAAAGGTCAGAGCAGAAATAAATAGAGACAAAAAAACAATAATAGCAAAGATCAAAAGAGTAAAAGTTGATTCTTTGAAGAGATAAACAAAATTGTTAAAAACTTTTTAGCCAGACTCACCAAGAAAAAAATGGTGAGGACTCAAATCAGTAAAACTGGAAATGAAAAGGAAGCTAAACACGATGCCATAGAAATATGAAAGATCATAAGACTTCCCTGGTGGCTCAGACGGTAAAGCATCTGCCTAAAATGCAGGAGACCTGGGTTCGATCCCTGGATGGGGGAAGATCCTCTGGAGAAGGAAATGGCAACCCACTCCAGTACTCTTGCCTGGAAAATCCCATGGATGGAGGAGCCTGCTTGGCTAGAGTTCATGAGGTCACAAAGAGTCGGACACGACTGAGCAACTTCACTTCAAGAGACCATCACAAGCAACTTCACTTCAAGAGACCATCACAAGCAACTATATGCCAATGAAATGGGTAAACTAGAAGAAATGCACAAATACTCACAAAGGTACAACCTTACAAATGGACAAAAACCTTACAAAGATTGAATTAGGAAGAAATAGAAAATATAAACAGAACAATCACAAGTACTGAAACTGAACATGATTAAAAATCTTCCAAACAAAAGTCCTCAAGCAAATAGCTTCATGGGCCAATTCTATCAGTCATTTAGAGAAGAGTTAACAACTTCCTTCTGCAATTCTTCCCAAAAATTGCTGAGGAAGCAACATTCCCAAACTCATTCTATGAGGCTACCATCACTCTGATACCAAAAACTAGACAAAGATACCAAAAAAGAAAAAGGAAAAAGAAAACTACAGACCAATATCATTCAGCAAAAATAGATACAAAATACACAACAAAATACTAGCTGACTGAATCCAACAACATATTAAAGGATCTTATACCTTGATCAAATGGGATTTATCATAGGGATGCATGTATGATACATTGATATATGCAAAACCAACATGATATATCAACTACAAATTGAAGAATGAAAATCATATATTATTCTCAACAGATGCAGAAAAAGCTACTGACAAAATTCAACACCCATTTATGATAAAAATTCCTGAGAATGTTGGCAAAGAGGAAACCTACCTCAAGATTGTAAGTGCTATATGTGACAAATCCACAGGAAACATCATTCTCAATGGTGAAAAACTGATAGCATTTCCACCAAAATCAGGAACAAGAAGGATGTCCACTCTTGCCACTTTCATTCAACACAGTTTGGAAGTCCTAGCCATGGCCATCAGAAAAGAAAAAGAAATAAAAGGAACTCAAATTGTAAAAGAAATAAAACCATCACTGTTTGCAGATTACATGATATTACACATAGATCATCCTAAAAATGCTACCAGAAAACTACTAGGGATCACCAATGAATTTACACCTAGAGGAAAACTTAGGCAGAACACTCATAATTTGCAGCAATATATTTTTCTATTCATCTCCCAGAATAATGGAAATAAAAACAAAAAGAAAAAAATGGGACCTGCTTAAACTCAAAAGCTTTTGCACAGCAAAAACAAACAAACAAACAAAATGAAAAGACAACCCATAGAATGGGAGAAAATATTTGCAAATGATGTGACTGAAAGCAATTAGTCTCAAAAATTTACAAATAGCTCATGATGCTTAAAGCATCAACACAAACAAATCAACAAATGGGCAGAAGACCTAAACAGACATTTCTCCAAAGAAGACATACAGATTGCCAAGAAGTACATGAAATAACTAATTATTAGAAAAATGAAAATCGAAACTATAACAGCATATCACATCACACCAACAAGAATGGCTATCATCAAAAAATCCACAAGCAATAAATGCTGGAGAGGATGTAGGGTAGGGAACACCCCCTACACTGATGGTGGGAATTTAAATCGGTACAGCCAGTATGGAGAACAGTGTATAAGTTCCTTAAAAAAACAGAGCTACCATATGATCCTGCAATCCCACTCCTGGGCATATATCCAGAGAAAAACATGATCCAAAAGAATACATGCAGCCCAATATTCATTGCAGTACTGTTTACAACAGCCAAAACATGAAAGCAACCTAAATGTCCACTGACAGAGGAACGGATAAAGATGTTGTGTATAATACACAATGGAATATTGAAGTGAAGTCACTCAGTCGTGTCCGACTCTTTGTGACCCCATGGACTGTAGCTTACTAGTGCATGGAATTTTCCAGGCAAGAATACTGGAGTGGGTTGCCATTTCCTTCTCCAGGGGATCTTCCCAACCCAGGGATCGAACCCGGGTCTCCCGTGTGCGGGCAGACGCTTTACCATCTGAGCCTCTTGGGAAATGGACTACTACTCAGCCATTTTCTATTTTAAAAAGAATGAAATAATGTCATTTGCAGCAACACGGATGGACCTATAAAGTGTCATACTAAGTGAAGTAAGTCATACAGAGAAGGAGAAATATTGTATGGCACCCCTTATACGTGGGATCTTAAAAGAAATGATACTAATGAACTTACAGGAGACTCAGACTTAGAAAATAAACTTATGGTTGCCAGGGGGAAAGGATAGTTAGGGACTTAGGGAAGGTCATGTATGTCATGTACACACTGCTATATTTAAAATGGATAACCAGCAAGGATCAGTTGTGTAGCACACGGGTCTCTGCTCAATGTTATATGGCAGCCTGGATGGGAGAGGGATTTAGGGGAGAATAGATACATGAATATGCATGGCTGAGTCCCTTCACTGTTCATACCATGACATTGTTAACTAGCTATACCCTGATACAAAATAAAAACGCTTAAAGTTTGGGGAAGTATGTATGTGTGTGATGCTTGCTCCTTGGAAGTAAAGCTATGACAAATCTAGACAGTATATTAAAAAGCAGAGACATCACTTTGCTGACAAAGGTCCATATAGTGAAAGCTATGGTTTTTAAGCAGTCACATACAGATGTGAGACTTGGACCATAAAACAAGCTGAGCACTGAAGAACTGATACCTTTGAATTGTAATGGAACCAAGACTCCTGAGAATCCTTTGGACTGCAAGGAGATCAAACCAGTCAATCCTAAAGGAAATGAACCATGGATATTCACTGAAAGGACTGAATCCTGAAGCTCCAATATTTTGGGTCACCTGATGTGAAGAGCCAACTCATTGTATAAGATCCTGATGCTGGGGGGATTGAAAAGGAGAAGGGGGCAGCGGAGGATACAACGGTTAGACATCATCACGGACTCAGTGGACGTGAATTTGAGCCAACTCTGGGAGACAGTGAAGGACAGGGGAGCCCAGCATGCTGCAGTCTATAGAGCTGCAGAGTCAGACACGACTTAGCAACTGAACAACAACAATCACTTTGCTATGCACCTGAAATTAACACAATAGTGGAAAAGAACTATATTCCAATATTAAATGAAAATCTGAAAAGAAAGAAAATCTCAGCATCTAAATAACTGAGAAACTTAAATGTTTCCTCTTCCTTACAATTGTTTTGGATTGAGCCATTCTTAAGGGAAGTGGAATTATTTGCCACGATTTATTTGATTTTGGGAGGGCTTTAATACCAAAATAAAAAAAAAAACAAGTAACACAGCCTGAGGTCATGCATAATACTTTCACATGTAGCAATAATATATGGCAGGCATTGCAAATATTTCTTGAATGAACAGATGAACCCCTTTTGCCCCAAATTTCAGAAGAACCATATCAAAACAAGATTAGAGCTAACTGGTACCAAGGCCCTTTTTAAGTAGAGCAGATTGGATCCTTAGAGGAGACAGACAAACGTAAGTGGAGCACCTGGAGGTGATTCACAGGCCAACAAACCCAGAGGAGAAAGTTTCAAAAACCAACTCTCCAATGCAGCACCCTGGATAGAAAGTCCTAAGATCAGAAAATTATGTGTGTGGACCTTATCTATTGAAACTATCAGGGGGCAACTCTGGTATTTTTATTATATAAATGGGAATTGTGTCAGTTATGAATTATTACTCACGTACAACATTAACAATGATCAGAAAGGAAGATTTAATAATCCTCAGGGGAAAAAAATGGTTGGTAGCAAATAATTCCACTACCTTCTGTATTTTAAGCATTACAAAAGATCAAAGAAATATAGGGAGAAGGCACCCACTCTATATGATGCACATTAATACTTATAACTAAAAGTGGATGTTATTTTCTGTTGTAACAGATGGGTAAATGAAGCTCTGGTTAACTACTTTGTTTTCTGTCAAGAAAGTAAACTAGAAGCCCATTTCCTTTTTTTTTTAAATTCTACTCTGAAAACCCATGACAGAGAAAAAAATGTATCATAAGCACCAATACTCCTGTAGAAGTCAGAGCACAAAGAAATTATATTAGTAGTGTGCCGAGCTCACCTAACTTATGCCTTAGAAATTTGTTAGTGAATGAGTAACACATTTAACATACTGATCTTTAAAATATTTTGACTGATTTGTATCACTGACCTAGTACCACTAAAATAGCCTTTCAGCACCTACTACCCTTTTGTCTAAATTAGCCGAACGGTTCTTCTAGTCACTATTTTCATGTCAACTGAAGAGATTTGGTGAACAAGATCTGCAAGTCTAGCCACAGAGGAGTGATTTATTAAAGATCAAATTAGAAAAGCGTTTTCTCATGCTCTGCCCTTTAAATAACTGGAGGTTTGAATCTTCAGACTCAAAAATCAAGTTCTGCAAGTTCCAAAGTTACACAAGATCATGGAACACAGTCTTTATAAAAAAACAAAAAGAGAATAGAATGCATTTTAATCTTCAGAACATTCTCATGGGTTTCTGTTTCCCCCAACAAGTTGAAACTATGATTTCAAATGCCCTTGAGGAAATTTATTACATAGAGAGGTGAGTGTGAACTTTGGTCTATTTTTATTCCTTCCTGGAAATTCTCTTTGGTTTTCACAACAAAGAAGTGGTGGAAAGGATGGCATTATTAATTAATTTCTCTGTGGTTTTTTTATGTTTTCATACTCAGAGGCTACTGGATTGAATTTCTGGGGAAAATGTGAAACATGTCAGAGTCCTCAAGAATTGTATGAATACCCACCTAGAGATTCTAATACAGTGGGCCTGCACAAAAAACCTATGCAGCAGGTATATGCATTTGTTACATGAATTACCCCATGATACTTGGAAGGTAAGGGCCTAGGAGGATGCAACCTGGGAAGTTTCCTGATGTAAACACTTGAGTTTATAAATAGAAATAAAAAAACAAGTACACTGAGAATTTATCTGCTAATTTTTTTTCTTTTTTTATTGCAGCTATAAAGTTACATAATTTGTTCTAGGCAAGGAGACAATTCAGAATCCAGACTCAAGATAAAATACCAACTCTAACACTTTCTAAAATTACCACCTTGGGAAGTTAGTCTCTTTAATTTTTTTTAATGTGTAAAACGGAGGAAGTAATAATATCTACTTCATATAGTTGTCTTGATAGCTGAATGAGATCATCTATATTAATAACAGAAGATCTGGTACAGAAGTACTCAAAAATTATTTTACATTTATGATCTTAAATTTTTTCAGATAGCTACAAAATAAGTAGTAGCCTCAAAGCTGTAGAGAGTAAGATTTCATGAAACCAACAAAGGACACAAATGCTTCATTAATTAATTTTTTTAAATAATAAAAATTAGTGTCCTCTTTGATTTCTTTCATCAGTGTTTTATAGTTTTCAATATATAGGTCTTTAGTTTCTTTAGGTAGGTGTATTCCTAAGTATTTTATTCTTTTCGTTGCAATGGTGAATGGAATTGTTTCCTTAACTTCTTTTTCTGTTTTCTCATTATTAGTGTATAGGAATGCAAGGGATTTCTGAGTGTTGATTTTATATCCTGCAACTTTACTATATTCATTGATTAGCTCTAGTAGTTTTCTGGTTAAGTCTTTAGGATTTTCTATGTAGAGGATCATGTCATCTGCAAACAGTGAGAGTTTTACTTCTTCTTTTCCAATTTGGATTCCTTTCATTTCTTTTTCTGCTCTGATTGCTGTGGCCAAAACTTCCAGAACTATATTGAATAGTAGTGGTGAAAGTGGGCACCCTTGTCTTGTTCCTGACTTCAGGGGAAATGCTTTCAATTTTTCACCATTGAGGATAATGTTTGCTATGGGTTTGTCATATATAGCTTTTATTATGTTGAGGTATGTTCCTTCTATTCCTGCTTTCTGGAGAGTTAAATATACCATGTTCATGGATTGGAAGAGTCAATATAGTAAAAATGATTATACTACCCAAAGCAATCTACAGATTCAATGCAATCCCTATCAAGCTACCAGCAGTATTTTTCACAGAACTAGAACAAACAATCTCAAGATTTGTATGGAAATACAAAAAACCTTGAATAGTCAAAGCAATCTTGAGAAAGAAGAATGGAACTGGAGGAATCAACTTGCCTGACTTCAGGCTCTACTACAAAGCCACAGTCATTAAGACGGTATGGTACTGGCACAAAGACAGAAATATAGATCAATGGAAGAAAATAGAAAGCCCTGAGATAAATCCACACACATATGGGCACCTTATCTTCGACAAAGGAGGCAAGAACATACAATGGAGTAAAGACAGTCTGTTTAACAGGTGGTGCTGGGAAAACTGGTCACCAACTTGTAAAAGAATGAAACTAGACCTCTTTCTAACACCACACACAAAAATAAACTCAAAATGGATTAAAGATCTAAACGTAAGACCAGAAACAATAAAACTCCTAGAGGAGGACATAGGCAAAACACTCTCCGACATAAATCACAGCAGGATCCTCTATGATTCACCTCCCAGTATACTGGAAAAAAAGCAAAAATAAACAAATGGGATCTAATTAAAATTAAAAGCTTCTGCACAACAAAGAAAACTATAAGTAAGGTAAAAAGACAGCCTTCTGAATGGGAGAAAACAATAGCAAATGAAGCAACTGACAAACAACTAATCTCAAAGATATACAAGCAACTTATGCAACTCAACTCCAGAAAAATAAACAAACCAATCAAAAAATGGGCCAAAGAACTAAATAGGCATTTCTCCAAAGAAGACATACGGATGGCTAGCAAACACATGAAAAGATGCTCAACATCACTCATTATCAGAGAAATGCAAATCAAGACCACAATGAGGTACCATTTCACACCAGTCAGAATGGCTGCGATCCAAAAGTCTACAAGCAATAAATGCTGGAGAGGATGTGGAGAAAAGGGAACCCTCTTACACTGCTGGTGGGAATGCAAACTCGTACAGCCACTATGGAAAACAGTGTGGAGATTCCTTAAAAAATTGCAAATAGAACTGCCTTATGACCCAGCAATCCCACTGCTGGGCATACACACCGAGGAAACCAGAATTGAAAGAGACACATGTACCCCAATGTTCACTGCAGCGCTGTTTATAATAGCCAGGACATGGAAGCAACCTAGATGTCCATCAGCAGATGAATGGATAAGAAAGCTGTGGTACATATACACAATGGAGTATTACTCAGCCCTTAAAAAGAATAAATTTGACTCAGTTCTAATGAGATGGATGAAACTGGAGCCGATTATACAGAGTGAAGTAAGCCAGAAAGAAAAACACCAATACAGTATACTGACACATATATATGGAATTTAGAAAGATAGTAATGATGACCCTGTATATGAGACAACAAAAGAGACACAGAGGTATAGAACGGACTTTTGGCCTCTGAGAGAGAGGCAGAGGGTGGGATGATTTGGGAGAATGGCATTGAAACATGTATACTATCAATGTAAGAAATGAAGTGCCAGTCTATGTTCGATACAGGATATAGGATGCTTGGGGCTGGTGTACGGGATGATTCGGGAGACTGTGTGGAGTGGGAGGTGGGAGAGGGGCTTCAGCATTGGCAGATCATGTAAACATGTGGCTGATTCATGTCAATGTATGGCAAAACCAAGACAGTATTGTAAAGAAGAATAAAGTATTTTAAAAAATTAAAAATAAATAAAAATTAGGAAGAAGAGAGTATAGAAAGAAGGTTTTCTTGCCTCAGTACATTCAAGGTTGAGTTATTCTACCCTTAAAAAGTATAGGGAGAGTAAAATAATAACCCCCTCCTGTTACTATTGATGGGGATATTAGTTGACTAGAATAAGTGACTTTCAGGATCATAGAATGATTTAGTTGCAGATACAAATCAAAGCCTCATGAGTGTTAAATACCCAGCATCAAGTCTGGGTCTGTTTCAGGCTTTTCTGTTTTTACATTGTTCTTTCTACTACTTGACAGTAGCACATTAAAAATACTAAGAAATTTTGAGACTATTTTAGGGAATTCCCTTGTGGTCCAGTGAGGGCCTGGGTTCAATTCCTGGTTAAGGAACTAAGATCCCACTAGTTGTACAGTGTGGAAAAAAATATATAATAGTAATATTTTAAACTTTACTACATGCTTAGCAGGTAGTATTTGTCATCACTGTAATGACAATGCAAATTACATAATGGTAGTTACTGCTCTTCAGAAACCACAAGGATGTGGCCAGACCAGGGTTGAATGCACAGAGCCCAGGCTTACCCAGTATACCTGACAGACCTCACCTGATGAAACAAGCATATAATATAAAAAGTCTGACTATAAGCTACATTCTAAGATTGTGTCTACCACTTAAAGTGCATTTTATTTCTTCTTATCCTTATAAAGGTGATCGTTCATACTGCATGTGCTCTTGAAGATCATCTCTCTCTAGCGATATTTTATTCAAACTGCAGAGGTTCTGGGGTGTTGTCTAGTCACTTCGGTTTTAAATATACCTGAGTTACTCTTACCTGGTTAACTTCTTTATCTTTCACTCTCTCTCATCATGTCACTTCCTCAGGGTGTTCTTGCCTGAGCTTCAGTCTAAAGCAGGTAACTAGGTTGTAAGTGCAAGCTAGGCTCTTTTTCTTCATGAAGGGCACTTTTCTCTTAGTAATTTGTGTTTGTTACTGAGTTTATTTCATTCAATTTCCTGCACTAAACTGCAGTTTCAACCAGAGAAGAGACCACGTTTCCTTTACTCCACAGAAACTCCCCAGTCGATTATAGTGCTGGGCACCAAGTGACATCCAACAAATATGCGGTGACTGAACACTTGTTTTGAATTAAGTGGAGAAATGGTTTCTTGGCTTGTCATAAAAACTTTACCCCCTGCTCATTTCTGGATAAAAGATTTATCTGAAAGTAGTAGCAACAGTTCTAAATTTTAGTTTTCATGAAACTTCTGATCAATGACACTTTTAGGCTTTTATCCAAAAACAGATTTTTCATTTGGGGTTAGAAGGAGTCACTGAGTTTGCATTTATGGTGAATAAGCAGATAAATTCAGGTGTCAGGTTGGTGACCGGTTCTGAAGTTTTGGTAAAAACTTTCTGTCATATCTGGAGTTGTTTCAGGAGTTCTGTATGTAAGACCAGCATGGACAGGCTGGCCCTTATCACTCTGAGGTGATCTTCACAGCAAACTTGCTGACTGATACAGGCACGGATATATGAGAGGGAGCAGCAGCTGGCATAGGATCTACTGGCCTGTGCCTTTCCTAAGAAAAAACTAGCCCTTGAATGTTTTCGTTTTTGTTTGTTAATTTTGGTAATTTAAATACAGCATTAACCCCAAAGTTTGCTGATTTATAACCCCTCACTCGGGACTTAGAGAGCACACCAGGAACTCCCCAGTATTCTCTAGGCATTACAAAGGGATGCCTCTGTTGGACTTTCAAACCTTTTTGTTAGCTTCAGTACCAGTGTGGCTTCCTCCCATCCTGCCTTGACTCCCCCTTGAGTCTTGTCTAATACAGTTGGAAAAATTCTGCAATTTCCATGGCATACATGGGAATGCCTATACCCAATGCCAAGAGACACTGTCTCTCCTTTCTATGTACCAGAAGTTTAACTGTGGAAACAGTGCTGAGTTCCATGCAGGAGGAAGGTTCTCTCCAACTTCTAGACATGTCACTAATGCTCCATGTCACTGGACTCTAGTTGCAGAAACTGTTTTTAACCATACAGGTTGTTTGTGTTTTCTCAATAGGATGACACAAAGGCTCCCAACAAAACCTCCAGAATGAACCTCCTAGATTTAAGGTATCAGGCAAAGTAGGCTAAAGGTCACAACTTTCCTTGCCCTGATTTAACTGTTTCCAACTTACCTGGTATTGGGCAAAGATACTTTGAGACATACTCAGTGGTCAACGGCCTCAACTGGATCTGACTTGACCAGAGGAATGTGTGTGCAGATGAAACCTGGAGGCATCAGAACATTGCCTTTGTTTCATTACCACACTAAGATCTTTGCCCAGTGGAGGGACTTGTCCCCTGTTAGGCAAGATATGCCATATGCTGAGGGGCTGAGCAATGCACAAGCTATTCCTAGAAATCTCCACCCTTCTCCCCAATTTCTGATCCTGAACTTGCCTTTTAACATTTAAAAGCTCCGCCCCCCCCACCCTTCTCACCTTTCAGAGAGAAGTTATCTTTAGAATCTGAGCTCCCTTTCTCCATTCTGTGGGACTGAATGAAAGCCTGTTCAGCTTGCACCAAACTCAGTTTCCTCATTGGCAGGGTGAACCAGAGCAGGAAAGAACTCCTTGACTGGCAGGGGTGGGGCTTCAGTTCAGCGACGGCCCCAAGAGGAGGGCCTCTCACATCTAATTTGGTAACAGACTTAACTTCAGATCTGGGAATTGAACTTTCACAGACTCTCCACAGAATTGTTCCCACAGATCTGGCCATAATCCTCATCCACATCTAACCAATTCTATGAAAATTACATGCTAAATACACTGACCTAAACTAACACTGAGGAAGGAGATTGATGCAGGTTCTATCAGTTGCTTTCCTATTCCCCAAACCTTCCTGCCACAAAGAGCGTAGAATTTGAATGGAGAAAACTAGGACTTAGCTAAGGGTGATTTAGCTAGTCTTAATGTTTTCTTGGTCTTCCCTTGTGGCTCAGCTGGTAAGCAATCTGCCTGCAATGTGAGAGACCTGGGTTCGATCCTTGGGTTGGGAAGATCCCCTGGAGAAGGGAAAGGCTACCCACTCCAGTATTCTGGCCTGGAGAATTCCATGGACTGAGTAGTCCATGGGGTCACATCAAGAGTCAGACACGGTTACCTACTCAGTAGTACAGATAAGAAGAGTTTTCAGGAGCAATCTGGAAATTAGTATTAGCTTTGTCACCCTCTCTTCTCTGTCTCTGATCCCAACTTTTTCTCTGTGGAAATGAAAAGCAGTTCAATACCTATACATTGGCCCCCTGTTTCTTTCTGGCCACCCTAATATTGAGTTGGCCAGAAAGTTCATTAAGGTTTTTTGTATAATTTAATGGAAAAATTCAAACAAACTTTTTGGCCAACCCAACAGTTTGTCATTTCTTATCCTTCCAAAGAAAGAGGCTGGATAAAGAATTACATAAATTTCAAAGAAACAGAGAAAAAATGCACAATCACAGTTTTTCTAAACATTTAGTTTGGAAAATAGCCAAGAAAAGAAGAGAAGTGAAAGGCAAAGGAGAAAAGGAAAGATATATCCATCTATATGCAGAGTTCCAAAGAAGAGCAAGGAGAGATAAGAAATCCTTCTTAAGTGACCAATGCAAAGAAATAGAAGAAAACAACAGAATCGGAAAGACTACAGATCTCTTTAAGAAAATTACAGATACCAAGGGAAAGTTTCACTCAAACATGGGCCTAATAAAGGACAGAAATGGTATGGACCTAACAGAAGGAGAATATATTAAGAAGAAGTGGCAAGAATACACAGAAGAACTATCCAAAAAATATTTTCATGACCTAGATAACCACGATAGTATGATCACTCACCTAGAGCCAGACATCCTGGAATGTGAACTCAGTTGGGCCGTATGAAGTATCACTACAAACAAAGCTAGTGGAGTTGATGGAATTCCAGTTGAGCTATTTCAAATCCTGAAAGATGATGCTGTGAAAGTGTTGCACTCAATATGCCAGCAAATTTGGAAAACTCAGCAGTGGCCACAGGACTGGAAAAGGTCAGTTTTCATTCCAATCCCAAAGAAAAGTAATGCCAATAAATGTTCAAACTACTGCACAATTGCACTCATTTCACAGGCTAGCATGGTAATGCTCAAAATCCTTCAAGCTATGCTTGAACAATACATGAACCAAGAACTTCCAAATGTGCAAGCTGGTTTTAGAAAAGGCAGAGGAACCAGAGATCAATTGCCAGCATCCAACAGATCACAGAAAAAGGAAGGAAATTTCAGAAAAACATCCATTCTGCCTCATTGACTATGCTAAAGCCTTTGGCTGTAAGGATCAAAACAAACTGTGGAGAATTCTTAAAGAGAGGGGAATACTGAACCACCTTACCTGGCTCCTGAGAACTGTATGCTGGTCAAGAAGCAACTGCTGCTGCTGCTCAGTCGCTTCAGTACTGTCCGACTCTGTGTGACCCCATAGATGGAAGCCCACCAGGCTCCCCGGTCCCTGGGATTCTCCAGGCAAGAATACTGGAGTGGGTTGCTATTTCCTTCTCCAATGCATGAAAGCGAAAAGTGAAAGAGAAGTCACTCAGTCGTGTCCGACTCTTAGCAACCCCATGGACGGCAGCCTTACCAGGCTCCGCCATCCATGGGATTTTCCAGGCAAGAGTACTGGAGTGGGGTGCCATCACCTTCTCTGCAAGAAGCAGCAGTTAGAACCAAACAAGAAAACAACAAACTGGTTCAAAATTTGGGAAAGGACTATATCAAGGCTGTATATTGTCACTCTGCTTATTTGGCTTATATGCATAGAACATCATGCAAAATGCTGGGCTAGATGACTCACAAGCTGGAATCAAGATGGCCAGGAGAAATATCAATAACCTCAGCCATGCAGATGACACCACCCTAGTGACAGAAAACAAAGAGGAACCAAAGAGCCTCTTGCTTAAAACTCAGCATTCAAAAAATGAAGATCATGGCATCCAGTCCCATCATTTCATGGCAAATACATGGGGAAAAAAAGGAAACAGTGGCAGACTATTTTCTTGGGATCCAAAAATCACTGTGGATGCTGAGTGCAACTATGAAATTAAAAGACACTTGCTCTTTGGGAAAAAAAAAAAAAAAAAGCTATAACAAACCCACACAGTGTATTAAAAAGCAGAGGCATCTGTTTGCCAACAAAGGTCTGTATAGTCAAAGCTATGAATTTTCCAGGTATCATGTACAGATGTGAGAGTTGGACCATAAAGAAGGCTGAGCACTGAAGAACTAATGCTTACAACTGTGGTGTTGGAGAAGACTTTTGTTGGAGAAGATTTTTGTGTGTCCCTTGAACAGCAAGGAGATCAAACCAGTCAATCCTAAAGGAAATAAACTCTGAACATTCATTGGAAGGGCTGATGCTAAAGCTCCAACACTTTGGCCACCTGATGTGAAGAGCCAACTCACTGGAAAAGACCCTGATGCTGGGATAGATTGAGAGCAGGAGGAAAAGAGGGCAACAGAGTTTTGAGCAAACTCTTGGAGATAATGAAGGGAAGCCTGGTATGCTGCCATTCATAGGAGCACAAAGAGTGGGACACTACAGAGCACCTGAACAACAAATGCTCTATGAAAAGAGAGGGCAGGGGCCTGTGATCAAGAAAAAAATTGTTTAATCAAGCTGGGGAGAATGTTAAAATTGTCTTGGTCAGCTACAACTCAGAATTGCCACAGGAAATGTAACACCAACCAACCAACCAATGCCAAACCAAGAAATCCCTAGATCCTATCCCGGACCAGTGAAATCTGAAAATCTGTATCTTTAGTGACTTGGGCATCAAAATGTAAATTGTATTTTGATAGAGAACCTTCTTAAAAACTCTGAAGTGTACAATATAGAATTGTTTACTCTATGCAAGTTATTGAACAGATTCCTACAATTTTTACATCTTGCATGAATGAAACTGTAACACATTAGAAAATGTGGTTTATACATAAAACATTATTCTAGCTTAAAAGAGAATGGCCTCATGTAACATGCTGCAACATGGATGAAGCTTGAGTATATGAGTTTAAGTAAGCCAGCCACCAAAGGACAAATACTGCCCCTCCTCCTTCCTCTCTTCATTCAAACTGGCCCACTTTCCTCCCTTTGGAATCTTTGAAGACCCAAGGTAGTTCCGTTTACTCTGTTTGCAGTACTTGGATCTGAAGTTTTGAGTCTTTGAAAGAGCTTTGTGAGACATTACAATCTTTCCTCCCTGTCAGTTGTGCTCTCTGTTCCTGGGGAGTTAACTAGAAGATAGAAGACCTCAGTCAAACATCCTATTTCTATAAATTCAGTCATTTCATTGTCCAGTGGACTGAATGCTTCCAGGTGCAAGTGGATGACAGGGTTCTGTACAGTTGCACCTGGTCTTGGATGAACCTTAGACATATATCTACAGGTTAACTTAAATCTATTGGGACCAGCCCTACAGCCCCTGCAACTGCACTTACCACTAAGCATTTCTTTTGATGCATATATACAATCAGGTGCTTTGGGACCAAGAGAGAACTTACAACCTCTCTAGAATCAGAAATCGGGACACCTACCCTAGCACTGGTACAAACTATATTGCCATCAAAATGGGAAACAAGCTCAGATTCCCTTCAGACACACCGCTGAGTTGTCTGGGGGAAATACTGGCTGGATGCACTAAAAATGAAAAATCTTATCAGATACTGCACCCAGGACTGGCTTATCTACTTGTTGGGAAATGGATTTAGCACCATTTAACACAGGGGTAAAAACAATGAGTTACCCTATGTCCCAAGTCTTTATGTACCTCTACCAAGATCCCCCAAAATGAGAAACTGTAAGCGTAGAGACTCTGATAAATGCTCCTTCAAAGTTCTTTTGGCAAAGGTTGGGATAGAAGATGCCCTCAATGTTCTCCCGATTCTTCCAAAGCAGGTAGGGAGGGCAAGGGAAGCTGTGGCTGCCCTCCAGACCACAAGACCAGGGAGAAAGTCCTTACCACTGCCTCAGGTCCGCCTCCTTATGCCCCTTCCCCCATGCAGTTTTGATCAGGAAATAAGCTTTACCTTCCACATGAAGAAAGGTCTCCCTCAGGCAAAATTTGTCCCCAAAGAGAGGTAACAGATGGGGAACGGAGAACCATGTAGGGTCATGTTCCTTTTCCATGCAAAACATCATTCAATGTGATATTTGGGAAAAAATGGGTTTCATATTCTGAAAACCCCCAAATTTAGGTGAAAGTGGGTGCCTTAAGCCCTCCTTGGAGGGATGTGATAGTCATCCTCAACTGGTATTGCAAGGAAAAAGAAAAGCTATAATCTTCAATCAGGCCAGAAAAGGATCTAAAATCCTAGATTAGGCTGATGAACTGCAGTGGGTGGATGCTGACCTAGCCCCTGCAGAAGAGGCAATCCCCTCTGCAAAGCCCAACTGGGACCCCAACACAAAAGCAGAGATGGAATCCCTAAGTTACATCATTATTTGCCTACTGCAGGGAATGACCCAGTGGGTCCAGAAGGCCATTAATTATAATAAAAGAAGTTACCCAGGAAGAGAGAGGAAATCTGGCCCTGTTTGGAGGAAGGCTCATGGAGGCACTCAAAAATTTTATCCACATGAATCTAGAAAGTATTGAAGGTAGAGTCCTGCTGGTCCATCCCTTCCTAACCCCAGGCAATCCTGACATACAGAGAAAATTACAAAAACTAGAAAAAGACCAGAGACCCCACCTCTGAACTAGCAGAGAAGGGATCCCCCACCAAAAAAAAAGGTGTTCCTAATTAGGGGCCAGGAAAAGGAGGACATGAGGGCAAGAGGAAAGCCCAGTTTGGATACACGGGCTGCCTTCTCTGTTTTTCCATTCCAACATGGACCTTTAAACTCCCTGACTGAAACAGTGATGGGGGTAGATGGAAAACGTCCAAACTGAAACTTGACTAAGCCCCTCTACATAAGGTGAGCAATTGGGAAGGAACCTTTATATCTCTTCAGTTGCTCTGTTCCTCTACTAGGCAGAGACCTCTTTTGCCACCTGTAGACCAGAGTGACTTGAGGAAAGCTATAAACCAATAACTTTGTCTAGTACCTGTCTGAACATTTGCAGTCAGACACAGGAAAGGAGAATGCTTTCCATTTCTCAGATAAACTCAATCCCCAGCCAGGTATGATATGTTTCCAGCTTGGCACTAGCTATAAATGTCTCACCAGTAAAGATCCTCCTGAAGCCAAATACTCCCTGCACCTGGAAAAGACCCCTTGAAATCAAAAGCTCTTGAGGACCTTAGACCAGTTAACAAATATTGGGATGTCAGAATCCTGACCACCTATGAGTCTCCCTGAAACACCTCAGTCCTGACTGTTAAAACCAAATGGATCTTATCAAGGCATCCAGGATCTAAGAATGGTCAGTGAGATCGTGGTTCCCACCCACCCCACAGTCCCAAACCCATATACCCTTCTAACATAAGTCTTGGGAACCACTAAATACTTTTCAGTCCTGGATTTTTAAGGATGTTTTCTATTGTGTTCCCCTCCATCCTATGTAGGTGATTTGCTCATACCAAGCCCAGACTTTAATAGCTCTTAAATGGATACTAATAAGACCTTAAATATTCTTTATAAAAAGGGATAGCAACTGCCCTCCTAAGAAAGCGCATACAAGCTTGCTGCTGCTAAGTCACTTCAGTTGTGTCTGACTCTGTGTGACCCCATAGACGGCAGCCCACCAGGCTCCCCTCTCTCCTGGGATTCTCCAGGCAAGAACACTGGAGTGGGTTGCCATTTCCTTCTCCAATGCATGAAAGTGAAAAGTGAAAGTGAAGTCACTCAGTCGCGTCCAACTCTTTGCGACCCTATGGACTGCAGCCTACCAGGCTCCTCCTCCTGGGAATTTTCCAGGCAAGAGTACTATAAGCTTAATCTAAATAAAATACCTTGGGTTCAGAAGGAAAAAGGATGTTACAGAAGGAAAAAGAATGTCAGCCATCAGAGGAAATCCTTTATCTTGAATAATCACTGTCCCCGAACTAGGAAACAGTTTTGGGGGATAACTGGAGTTTGCCAGATCTGGACTCCTGGTTATGGGAATCTAGCCCAACTCCTATATGAAGAACTAAACAAGAAGAAGGGCCATTTGACTGGGATGAGACCTGTAAGGTGGCCTTTAACACTCTGAAAGAGGCTGTCACTGGGCCTCTGCTTTGGACCTCCCAAATCCAGGAAAGTCTTTTAGGTTGTAGGTCTCAACAGGTGGGACCCACTCAGGATGTTGGGACAAGTGGAGAGGGCTATATTACACCCTGTGGCCTATCCCTCGAAACAATTAGATGAGGTAGACAAAGGCTGGACCACTTGCCTCCAAGAGTAGGAGCCACACTTTTATGGTTTAAAAAAACCTCTAAATGGTCCACAGTGGACTCACTGTGGTGGGTGCTCCACCAGGTATAAGCAGTATCAGAGACTAAAGGGGATAGATGGATGATGTGGTAGAGGGGAATTAGTACAGACCCCCTCTCCTTAACACCCCAGCAATAAAACTAAAGGTCTGTCAGACTTTAAATCCAGCCTCCTTAATATCAGATCCCCATATTTCCCCCACAGACCACCAATGCATGCATTTTATAGATGAATTTTACTCTTCTTATCCTGACCTACCTGTGACACCTGTAACTGACCCAGAGAAGTATGGCACAAGGATGCCAGCAGCTTAAGGGAAAAGGAGAGAGGAAACTGGGATATCCATAGGGAGCCCAGAAGAAACCAGGGAGAGTGGGTCTCTTGCCTCAGGCACCTCAGCCCAGCAGGCTGAACTTTTCCCCCTGACAAGGGCACCAGAACTAGAGGAGGGAAGGGGGGATTAACATATGTATAGATGTAAGTATACTTTCCTCATCCTGCATACCCATGTAGCAATCTGGAACTAAAGAGGGATGCTCAGAGCCCAAAATTCTATTAAACATACAGAAAAGCTCATTCTCAGGCTTCTTGAGAAGGTCAATTTTCTTGCTAAATTAGCTGTCATCTACTGCAAGGTTAACAAAAGGGAGAAGAAAAGGAGACCCAGGGGAATGGGGAAGTGGATCAGGAGGCCAAAAGACCTGCCAGGGCAGATCTCCCACCCAACACTGCTACCTTCCCTCTTTTTCCCCCAGAACATTCCCAATATGCTAAGCAGACTTGAGAGATTAAGTCACGTAAGTGTTTGCAGACTGACCAGGTTCAAATAATACTATCCCTTCCCACTCCAAAATCTAGAAAATTTTTAACTCCTTACATGAAACACCCGTTTTGGAAGAGATAACCTGGAAAATTTGCTTAAGTCCATTTCTCTACCATCCCCATATTTGGCTATGGTTACTAGGCAAATCACACAGAGTCGTGATACCCATCTAAGAAATAATCCAAAACCCAGACCTCTGCCAGAAATCAGAAATCTTCCAGCAAACAAAAGCCCAGGTCCAGACGGCTTCACAGCTGAATTCTATCAAAAATTTTGAGAAGAGCTAACACCTATCTTACTGAAACTATTCCAGAAAATTGCAGAGGAAGGTAAACTTCCAAACTCATCTTATGAGGCCACCATCACCCTAATACCTAAAACTGACAAAGACACCACAAATAAAGAAAACTACAGGCCAATATCACTGATGAACATAGATGCAAAAATCCTTAACAAAATCCTAGCAATCAGAATCCAGCAACACATTAAAAAGATCATACACCATGACCAAGTGGGCTTTATCCCAGGGATGCAAGGATTCTTCAATATCCGCAAATCAATGTAACGCACCACATTAACAAATTGAAAAATAAAAATCATATGATTATCTCAATAGATGCAGAAAAAGCCTTTGACAAAATTCAACATCCATTTATGATAAAAACTCTCCAGAAAGCAGGAACAGAAGGAACGTACCTCAACATAATAAAAGCTGTATATGACAAACCCACAGCTCACATTATCCTCAATGGTGAAAAATTGAAAGCATTTCCCCTGAAGTCAGGAACAAGACAAGGGTGTCCACTTTCACCACTACTATTCAATATAGTTCTGGAAGTTTTGGCCATAGCAATCAGAGCAGAAAAAGAAATACAAGGAATCCAAATTGGAAAAGAAGAAGTAAAACTCTCACTGTTTGCAGATGACATGATCCTCTACATAGAAAATCCTAAAGACTCCACCAGAAAACTACTAGAGCTAATCAATGAATATAGTAAAGTGGCAGGATATAAAATCAACACTCAGAAATCCCTTGCATTCCTATACACTAATAATGAGAAAACAGAAAAAGAAGTTAAGGAAACAATTCCATTCACCATTGCAATGAAAAGAATAAAATACTTTGGAATATACCTACCTAAAGAAACTAAAGACCTATATGTCAAAAACTATAAAACACTGATGAAAGAAATCAAAGAGCACACTAATAGATGGAGAAATATACCATATTCATGGATTGGAAGAGTCAATAGAGTGAAAATGAGTATACTACCCAAAGCAATCTACAGATTCAATGCAATTCCTATCAAGCTACCAGCAGTATTTTCACAGAACTAGATCAAATAATCTCAAGATTTGTATGGAAATACAAAAAACCTCGAATAGCAAAAAGCAATCTTGAGAAAGAAGAATGGAACTGGAGGAATCAACTTGCCTGACTTCAGGCTCTACTACAAAGCCAGTCATTAAGACGGTATGGTACTGGCACAAAGACAGAACTATAGATCAATGGAAGAAAATAGAAAGCCCTGAGATAAATCCACACACCTATGGACACCTTATATTCGACAAGGAGGCAAGAATATACAATGGAGTAAAGACAGTCTCTTTAACAGGTGGTGCTGGGAAAACTGGTCAACCACTTGTAAAAGAATGAAACCCTAGACCTCTTTCTAACACCACACACAAAAATAAACTTAAAATGGATTAAAGATCTAAATGTAAGACCAGAAACTATAAAACTCCTAGAGGAAAACATAGGCAAAACATTCTCCGCCATAAATCACAGCAGGATCCTCTATGATCCAACTCCCAGTATAATGGAAATAAGAGCAAAAATAAACAAATGGGATCTAATTAAAATTAAAAGCTTCTGCACAACAAAGGAAACTATAAGCAAAGTGAAAAGACAGCCTTCTGAATGGGAGAAAACAATAGCAAATGAAACAACTGACAAACAACTAATCTCAAAGATATACAAGCAACTTATGCAGCTCAACTCCAGAAAAATAAACAAACCAATCAAAAAATGGGCCAAAGAACTAAATAGGCATTTCTCCAAAGAAGACATACGGATGGCTAACAAACACATGAAAAGATGCCTAACATCACTCATTATCAGAGAAATGCAAATCAAGACCACAACGAGGTACCATTTCACACCAGTCAGAATGGCTGTGATCCTAAAGTCTACAAGCAATAAATGCTGGAGAGGATGTGGAGAAAAGGGAACCCTCTTACACTGCTGGTGGGAATGCAAACTCGTATAGCCACTATGGAAAACAGTGTGGAGATTCCTTAAAAATTGCAAATAGAACTGCCTTATGACCCAGCAATCCCACTGCTGGGCATACACACCAAGGAAACCAGAATTGAAAGAGACACATGTACCCCAATGTTCACTGCAGCACTGTTTATAATAGCCAGGACTTGGAAACAACCTAGATGTCCATCAGCAGATGAATGGATAAGAAAGCTGTGGTACATATACACAATGGAGTATTACTCAGCCCTTAAAAAGAATAAATTTGACTCAGTTCTAATGAGATGGATGAAACTGGAGCCGATTATACAGAGTGAAGTAAGCCAGAAAGAAAAACACCAATACAGTATACTGACATATATATATGGAATTTAGAAAGATAGTAATGATGACCCTGTATGTGAGACAACAAAAGAGACACAGAGGTATAGAACGGAATTTTGGACTCTGAGGGAGAGGGAGAGGGTGGGATGATTCGGGAGAATGGCATTGAAACATGCATACTATCATGTAAGAAACGAAGCGCCAGTCTATGTTCAATACAGGATACAGGATGCTTGGGGCTGGTGCACGGGAGGATCCAGGGAGGTGATATGGGGTGGAAGGTGGGAGGGGGCTTTGGCATTGAGAGATCGTGTACACCTGTGGCTGATTCATGTCAATGTATGGCAAAACAAATACAGTATTGTAATGTAGAATTTTACAAAAAAAGCATCGGCTTCATTGACTATGCTAAAGCCTTTGACTATGTAGATCACAACAAACTGGAGAATTACTAGAGACAGGAATACCAGACCACTATGCCTGTCTCCTAAGAAACCTGTATGCAGGTCAAGAAGCAACATTTAGAACTGGACATGGAACAGTGGACTGGTTCAAAATTGGGAAAGGAATACATCAAGGCTGTATATTGTCACCCTGCTTATTTAACTTACATGCAGATTACATCATGCGAAAGGCCAGGCTGGATGACTCATAAGCCGGAATCAAGACTGTTGGAAGAAATATCAATAATCTCTGATATGCAGATGATACCACTTTCGTGGCAGAAAGCCAAAAGGAACTAAAGAGCCTCTGATGAAAGTGAAAGAGGTGAGTGAAAAACCTAGCTTAAACTCAACACTCAAAAAACTAAGATCATGGCATTTGGTCCCATCACTTCATGGCAAATAGATGGGGAAAAAATGGAAACAGTAGCAGGCTATTTTCTTGGGCTTCAAAATCACTGTGGATAGTGACTGTAGCCATGAAATTAAAACACGCTTGCTCCTTGGAAGAAAAACTATGACAAACCTAGACAGTGTATTAGAAAGCAAAGACATGTCCTTGCCAACAAAGGTCCATATAGTCAAAGCTATGGTTTTTCTAGCAATCATGTATGGATATGAGAGTTGGACCATAAAGAAAGCTGCTGCTGCTGCTGCTAAGTCACTTCAGTCGTGTCTGACTCTGTGCAACCCCATAGATGGCAGCCCACCAGGCTCCCCCATCCCTGGGATTCTCCAGGCAAGAACACTGGAGTGGGTTGCCATTTCCCTCTCCAATGCATGAAAGTGAAAAGTAAAAGTGAAGTCGCTCAGTCGTGTCCGACCCTCAGCGACCCCATGGACTGCAGCCTTCCAGGCTGCTCCATCCATGGGATTTTCCAGGCAAGAGTACTGGAGTGGGATGCCATTGCGTTCTCCAAAGAAGGCTGAGCACTGAAGAATTAATGCTTTTGAACTGTGGTGCTGAAGAAGTCTTTTGAGAGTCCTTTGGACTGCAAGTAGGTCAAACCAGTCAATCCTAGAGGAAATCAACCCTGAATATTCATTGGAAGGACTGATGCTGAAGCTTCAATACTCTGGCCATCTGATGCAAAGAGCTGACTCACTGGAAAAGACCCTGATGCTAGGAATGACTGAGGGCATGGGGAAAAAGGAGCAACACAGGATAAGATGGTTGGATGGCACCATCGACTCAATAGACATGAATCTGAGCAAACTCTGGGAAACAGGGAAGCAGGGAAGCCTGGCATGGTGCAGTTCATGGGGTGGCAAAGAGTCAGCAGACTTGACTGAATGATTGAATAACAATAACAATATCCTGGTGGCCCCAAACTTTAGGGAAGGTAGAGCATGCCAACCATATTCTTAAAGGAGCCCTAAACTATTCTAGGGCCACCTGTATGCTACCACTCCATGCACCCATCCTGGTCATGGCATAGCCTTTCAGATAAAAGGAGGAAATAGCTTTATGCCCTGGTACCAGCAACACCTGGCTACCTTTACTCCCACAGTGACATCTGTAATGCCACTTGAATCCTTAATTTCTCTCTTGACCAACATCCCCTGAGTGGCGTTCCCTATTTTCTTCAAAACAAACAAACAGGAGTGTCTCTAACAGGAAAGTCTGTGGAACACCTGGATAGTTCACAATGTAGAGTTACCTTCAGCATTGGAACTGACAAGAAAAACCAGGATCCAGCAACTGCTCTGCAGTAATATGATTTAGCCCAAAGCCTAGAAATTAGAAAAAAAAAAAAAAGACACACTATACCTAGCCCCAGGTTTGAGGCCCTCCTTAAATGCCATCATCCAGTTTTGAAAATCCATGTTCTGTTAGGGGACAACCAACATGTCCCGATTTCTTAATCACCCTGACTTCTAAATCAGATGGGCACCTTTGACTGTTATTATTCCCTTGTAGGGGTCCTCATCCCCTGAGAACCGAGCCCTATGGTGGCAATCCACATGTAATGCTCTCTACCTTGAGGACACATACCAAGATGCCTCTCAGCACTTGAGTCCCTTTCCAAACATTCTTATTGCTCCTGGCTTTGGGGCAAGCAGAGTGACAATTTCCACCCAGAAGGTCTGCCCCATCCAATTATGTTGTGTTCCACTTGTAAGAGAGAAGTTCTATCCCCGTTTGGCAAAACCATTTTGTCACCCAGCTTGAACCCAGTCATGGTGCCTGCATCACATGCAGGAATAGAGCTTACTTATTTCTTCCCCCTTTTTGGTCAGGGACCTGCTCTCTAGGGTAAGTCACACTTCACACAGATCTGGCCTGGAGTAATGCCTCCTTGCCTCAATCAGTGTATCACCACCAGAGGATATACTGTGTAGTGGTGTTTACCTTCTTGTTTCTGGCCCTGGGATTAACCTCAAGGTTTGGCAGGAGCTGCCACCGAAGGGACCTCTCTACATAAGTTTTAGCAGCTTTCTAGTGACACTGCTGTAACCACAAAAAAGACAGCAAGGACCCTCTGATGTCTATAATCTCAAGAAGATTACTTAGCCACTATGATCCTACAAAATCATCGGCCCCTATACTGACCTCAGGACAGGGGAGCACCTGTCTATCTGAAGGAAGAATATTGTTTTTTATTATAACCAGTCTGGGAAGGTCCAAGAAGACACTAAGGGGCTCTTAGAACAGACCACAGAAAAAATGAGATTTGGTCACGACAGGCACTTGGCACTTTCTCTCCTTCCTTCCTTAGCTCCTGCCATTTCTTGGTATCTTGTTAGGCCTCCGGTTTGGGCCCTGTCCGTTTCAACTGCTCACAAAGTTTAGCAGGCTCCAATAGCTTCAGACAAGACTGATGTTACTAAAGTGTGGCTTCCATGGTAGCTTGGAAGTAAAGAATCTGCCTGCTAATGCAGGACATGTGGGTTCAATCCCTGGGTCAGAAAGATTCCTTGGAGAGGGAAATGGAAATCCACTCCAGCATTCCTGTCTGTAAAATTCTATGGTTAGAGGAACCTGGTGCGTTACAGTCCATGGGGTAGAGTGTCAGACATGACTTAAGTCACTAAATAAGAGTGGAAGCCAATTTCAGAGATAGAATATCTTGATTTAGATCAGGCAGAGAGACACTTCTACTCTACTAGCCAGGATAGTGTCCACTCTAAACAAGTAGTTACAGAAGAGACCTCCTTATGGGAGGTCCCTGTAAGGAACATGGAAATGACAAACTACCACCAGTCAAAAGCATTAGTTCAGTTCACTCAGTCGTGTCTGACTCTTTGCAACCCCATGAATCGCAGCACGCCAGGCCTCCCTGTCCATCAACAACTAACGGAGTTCACTCAAACTCATGTGCATTGAGTCGGTAACGCCATCCAGCCATCTCATCCTCTGTCGTCCCCTTTTCCTCCTGCCACCAATCCCTCCCAGCACCACAGTCTTTTCCAAAAGCATTAAGGAGGGGCCAAAAAATGGAGGAGACACCAGTTTATAATAGTGACAACCTCCCAGAAACCTTTCCATTGGAATCCATTTTGGCTAAGTCATGTGCATAACACCAGGAAGGACCCAAATATGGCAAAAGTAAGATGAGTGGCCAGAGACAACTTGGCAACTAATCCCCTCACCATAAAACCTGAGACTAAATACCACACGGCAGAGCAGTCCTCCTGGGTTCCCTTACCCCACTGCTCTCCACCTGGGCATCCCTTCCCAGGTGGGAAGTCTTTGCATCCCAATCAAGTCTTTTGCTTTGTCAGTAAGTGTATCTCCTCAGACATTTCTGAGTGTTAGATAAGAGCTCACTCTTGGGTCCTAGAACCTTCCAGTAACACAAGCTCTGAGTGCTCAGATAAATGCATGTGTTCTTGCAGATGCTGTTGGTAGCTAACTCTCCTTCCCTCCTCTTGTTTGTTTCTATATTCTCAGCTGTGTTCGGGCAGTAACATTCTCAGGGAAAGCAGAACTCTCACCCAACCACAGATTCAGGAAACGAAATATGACTGATCAAAGATAAGTAAGCTAAGAGTTACCCCTTTGCTAAGGAGCAAACACGACCTACTGCTCACAAATAAGATGTAAGAGAAATTGTCCTGGGTTTCTCCTGAGCAGGACTTTTCTCCCTGATATAAAAGTGAGAAATCTTTTCTTCTCACTTTAGGTGAATTGCATAGCAAGTGACACTTAGAGCTGAAGCAGCCCTGCTACAACCAGGAAGCATCAAGCTAAATGATGAAAACTCACTACTGAAGATGGTAGAGCAGAGAGGTAAATAAAGAGTCCAAGTTCTTAATTGATACTATGTGACTGTATTGGAAGTAAGTACCTACTTCCAGATTACTTTGTATAAAATTTCTTTTTCTCACTAAGCCAGTGCTAGTTAATTATTATTGTACTTGCAACTGCAAGTATGCTACATGATGATTCGTCATAACATGATGAGCAAAAACAGACAGGAAGAGGTTGAAGAAGTCATTGGTACAAGAAAAGTACTATTTCTACATCTTTGCACACAACCATGATTCCTCTCTCTTTCCACAACATAGCAGAAACACATATCAGAGATTCCCTTGTTTTAAAATTACTGATGTGTGTATCTCTCTTCCCCATTAGACTGTGATCCCCTAGAAGGTGAAGGCTATATCTCTCTTGGAATCCCCTCCAGCTCTAAAGTAATGCTTTGCACGTGCTAACTCAGTAAGTGTTGAATTGAGTGAACTGAAGTTTGAAGTCTGTAGCTGAGTGATTTATGAAGAATGGGATAATGTGTGAGTTGAAAGAGGTTCTCCAGAGAGATAAAAATGTCGGGAGGATTAAACATGCCTTCAAAAGCACTCTATGAAATGAATGTGAAGAGATCTTCTGAATATGGTCTTTGTACCATCACCATGATCTCATCAACACTTGAATTATTAAGTTGAGGTAGAATAATCACACTAGAAAATCCTTGAAACTTTTCATTTGTTTCAGTGAGAAACATTTGGTATTCCTCATCAGTTCACTAAAACGGTTATTTTATTTATTTTGATTGTGATTCTTTTTTCAATATTGTCTACTAGGACCATGTGAAACAACTGGCTGCCCCCCTCACCTCAGCAATAGAAACATCCCATCAGTTTGGCTCACTTTCCCAGCAAGGACAGTCATGTGCACTGATAATGGAGTTAAAAATAACTCTATTTGGAATTCAGGATGGGTAGGGGACGCATCAGCTTCCAAGACCACAGCCTTTCAGAACTGTCAACTGCCACTCAAATGACATAGCTGCAAAGCATTTCAGTAGCAAATATTTCCCCTGCCTAGAAGGATTCAAAGGTAGAAGGAAATCCACTTATAGTGACATAAACTCAAGGGGTGTCCTTTGTTAAATTACTCTCATTTAACATTATTATTATTTAATTGTACATAGAGCTCTAAGGTGTCTTCGGAGGTTTTATAGTCATGTAGCCTTTGACTCTCAGGAGGTCAGAGTCTGTACCATCCATCACAGACTGTTAGCTATTCAATTTCTAAAGGTTGCCAGACATGGGGATTTCACTATCATTGAACAGAACCTGACCTGGTGTTAATTAGCGATAGAATAAAGTAGCTATCTCATCTGTTAAAATCTATGATACTGAAATAAACAGTGTATCTATCTGAAGTCTCAAGGAGACATGAGGAGTCATTTCAGACCAGCCTAAAAGTTTTAACATTATCACTAAAAAAAAAAAAAAATTAACAGTCCATGCACAACAGATCCCTAGACTTTATTCACTCTTGACCAGTTTTATTGTAAATCCTTAAGAAGACTGATTCCAATCATAAGCCTGCCACCACCCATCCAGCCTACTCTTGGCAATTCTATCAACATGAACCACAGTCATTTTTCAGATGACTCTACTGTCTTATTTTATATACCACTGTCTGTAGTGTGCTGAAGTGTGGCTCCTTGCTTTTACTACAAGGTGAAGCCTATAGTTCTCATGTCTCAGAAAACTAGTTTTCACTTTTATGTGGTCTTTTAACTAGATAAGGATAAATCTGAAAAAAAAAAAAAAACAGCCAAGATCTGTGTACACACTGAAATCTACAAAATATTGCTGGGAGAAATTTAAATGAGCTTTAAAAATGATCTTTATTTTAACTAGTTGAAAGCCTCAGTACTGTTAAGATGTTATTAACGGTTCCCTCCAAATAGCTATACAGATTTAATGCCATCTTAATTAAAATCCAAGAAAAAAAAGTTGTTTTAGAAATTGACATGTAGATTCTAACATTTCTAAGGAAAATCAAAGGACAAAACATCTTTGAAAAAGAATAAAAAGTTGGAGGATTAATACTACTGGATGTTAAGACTTAAATTCTTAAACGACAGTAATTTAGGGAGTGTGGTATTGGTATCAGAGCAGGGAACCCAGAAATAAATCCATATATATTTAGACAACTGATTTTTGACCAGGTTCAGAGATAACTCGATAGACAAAGGATTTTTAAAATAACGAGGCAACAAATATAGTTCTGTATGAACATGATAAAGAAGATGAAGACAAAGAAAAGAAAACAGAGCTTCGATCCATAGTTTACATTGTTTACAAAAAATTAATCAAATATTTAATAAGTGTGGAAACTAAAAAAAAAAAGAAATTTCTAGAGAGAAACAAAGAAGAAAAATATTTGCTACCTGAGTTTGGCAAAGACTTCTTTGATTACATGAACATGACACTTAGATGAACACATACAGGGAACAGCTGCTTCTGCTGGGGTGGTCCTGGAAAGAAAGGAAGGGAACTGTCTGTGGGAGAAAGGGAGAAAGGGCTTCAGGCCAAAAAAGAAAGCAATGCGAAGCTAGGATGAGTGAGAGGGCACTCATCGGGGTCAGACCAGAGTTTTGCAGATGTTGTTGAGAGAGAAGACAGGAAACGTTAGGGCCAGATTGTGAATTCTCAGCTAAAAGTGTCTTTATCCTGTGGGCAATGGGACCTACAGAAGGATCTTAATCAGGTGAGTAACATGATCAACTTCATATCCTGAAGAGGGGACTTTGTCAGTGACAGGGTCAAAGACAGAATGTAAGGAAGAGACCAGTGAAGGGCAGTTTCCTTGCTTCAGATGAGAGATGGCATGAGAGATGGCGAGGGAGTAAGCCAGGTCATTAACTGTGATGAAGTAGAGTTCATAGTCCACCACACATGTTGAAGGCAGAATGGAAGATTGACTGGATGTGAAGAATAATGGGTTGAGGGAGGTGAGCACCTGCTGAGCAAGTAAAGAGAATACAAAGGTGTTTCATTTGTTTTGTTTTTTTGGTAACTATATGAATGGAGATGTGCATGTGTGCTAAGTCGCTTCAGTCTTGTCCGACTCTTTGCAACCCTATGGACTATAGCCTGCAGGCTCCTCTGTCCACGGGATTCTTCACGCAAGAATAAGGAGTGGGTTGCCATACCCTTCTCCAGGGGATCTTCCAGACCCAAGGATACTGTTTATTAATTTAGGAAAAATAATAGAGTAGGAGTACTTTGTTACTGAGTTTGGGGAGAATTTTAAGCCCTTTGAAAATTGTTGGGTCAAATAAGGTATAATAGCACCAGGCTTAACAGAAGCCTCTAGTTTTCTGATTTCTGCTACTACAGAAAACTTAATCATATCAAAGTCAACAAAGTCTAGTGTAAAGGAAGCCCAGTGGAGGAAAGCCACTCCAAGGGAAGAATCACCTAAGGCACCACAGAGAGCCTGAAGGGCAAAACACAGACTGGAAGAAGTTTACAATTCATCTGTCTGATCAAGGACTCCCTTCAGAATAATCATGGTGTCATGGAGAGGGATTTATTTTATAGTCGCTCTATTTGGGGGAAGGTTTTTGGAAGCATTTTCATGCGGGATCCTTGTTCACCTTTGATGTTTATAAACCCATCATGGTAATGCTGGATCAACAACTGCCTTGTGGCAACTTGCAACTTGGCTCACACTACCTGTGGCATTGCTGGAGGTAATGCCTCCCTTTATAATAGGCAATGCACGTTTTATTATCATGAATCACGGGCAAGAGTGGACTAGATTTTCCTGTGGAATTATCTGATGAGATATACCTATATCAGATTAGAGAAAATTTACCTCAAAGCCAGTCTCAAATGTGTCCCTGGATTTGGCTCGGCCATGCAGGCCGGTGCCTATATCTTCATTCAGAGGAAATGGAAGGATGGCAAGAGTTATTTTAAGACATGATTATTTTTGTGATATCAGTGAACCACTTCAGCTCCTCATATTCCCAGAAGGGACTGATCTCATAGAAAATAGCATGGCTTGAAATAATAAATTTGTTGAAAAGAATGGACTTCAGAAATATGAATATGTCTTATATCCAAAAGCTACAGCTTTACATTTGTAGTAGACCATCTAAGAACCTGGATGCTGCCCGTGACATCGAGGTGACATACCCTCACAACATTCCTCAGAGAGGCACTTCCTCCTCAGGGACTTTCTCAAGGAAATCCACTTCCACGTCCACTGATACCCAATGGATATCCTCCCCACATCCAAGGAGGACCTCCAGCTCCGGTGCCAAAAATGGTGGGAGGACAAAGAAGAGAAGCTGTGCTCCTTCTGTTGAGGAGAAAAGACATTTAACTTTATGAGACAGACTGCCATTCCAGCTTGCAAGTCTGAGCCCAGGGTCCTTGTGGTCAAATTGTTCTCCTACTGTACTGGACCCTGCTCAGTCCTGCAATGTACCTGCTCATCTATTTGTACAGTTTGTCCAGTGATATTTTATAATCATCATCACCTCTGTGCTGTAGGAGAGAATATTTGATGGATTAGAGGTCATCAGACTTGCATGTTACCATTGTATAGACAAACACCCACGTCTAATTGCAAAGAAAAATGAGTAAGATTCTAAGGTTCACAGTGTAAAAGCTTAGGGATATTTTCTAAATGTTTTAAGCCTTTGTAAACTGAGATGCATTTTTGCACTACTATGTCAAATATTTCTCACTACTATTGTTATTTGTTACAAATATTTTCCCTTAATTTAGTGGGAAAATATTGCTATATATATATATATATTTACATCTCTGAATGTAATTTCAACACTGTAGCAGGGAGCAATCACTGTGAAGTAATACAAGCCAGAATATTAGTAAACAATCATCAGGCTGTTAGCAGATATGGTACACAAAAGACTGTTAAAGGCCCAATCATACTTCCCAACAACTCCCAGACAAGAGGCAGATTTGGGGCTCCTGTGCACCAACCAGATCAAGTGCTGGCACTTAACCATGGAGGTGAAGGCCCTTCCTCTTGACTCCTGTTGGTACTGTCCCCACATTCCTTTCTATGCCACTCAAAACCTTGTATTCTGCCTTAATACCAGAAAACAGAAACACTTTGTCTTTAAGCTGAACAAAATTCTGATAGGAAGCCCTTCATTGTTCATAAAATCTTTGCATCTAGCCTTGCACTGAGCTAGATGTCAGAAGACCACCTGGGTCATGAGGAAAATAAACCTAGGAAAATAAAACCTAGATGAGACACAAAGAGCAACCACCAGCTCTCCACTCAGAAACCTTAATTTGAATTTTTCAAGCTAGGAATTCATACAGTTTAGTTCTTTGTTTCTGCATAATCCTGCCTGCTTAGTGCTAGTTTCTTTACAGCCTGTTGTCAGGTGTTGCTTTTGCATTTAAAACAGTATTTATCAAGCTGCTACCTTTTTAAAGGAAAGCATAGAAGAATGTTCTGGTACTGCCATCAGAAACTCTCTTTTGCAGTTGCATCTTAGTTGAAATATTTAAAATCTGCCATAAAAAGGTCATTGTATTTTCTATACATGCCTGGGTGTCTAATTTCTGCCATTAAAACAGCAATAATAACATGCTTGCAGAATAGGCCCTATGGTTTAACTTATATTATTCTATTCTTATAGCTTTGACAAATTTTATTCTTAAAACCAAAGTGGAGCCTGTTTTTATGACAGTGAGAGATCTCTTAGTTCCAGATTTCTTTCATTAGTAAAATTGAAACCCACTTTTGACCAATAGTAATTTTTAGGCAAACAGCCATTTGAGGTAATGGAAAATCCAGCAAACCAAAAGCACCAGCTCCTTCTGAGGCAATGAAACCCATGGGCATTGCTTCTTCTCCACCGGAGTTCTGTAACTACTTTTCTTTTTTAATCATAATGGGAATGCAAGTCAAAGCAGCAGAAAATATGGGGCAGTTAAAAAGTTTTTAGCTCTTAAGCAAACCTGTCCACTTATTCCTACCATGAACCAGTCTAAAATGCTGTTTCTTGCTTTGTGTACTCTTGGCAAGAATACCCTCTCATTAATTACATCACATTTTTACTGAACAATGACTTCCACCCTACGGCTTCCCTTGTGTCTCAGTGATAAAGAATCCACCTGTGATGCAGGAGACGTGGGTTCAATCCCTAGGTCTGGAAGATTCCCTGGAAAAGCAAACAGCAACCTACTCCAGTATTCTTGCCTGGAGAATCCCATGGACAGAGGAGCCTGGCAGGTTACAGTCCATGTGGTTACAAAGAGTGGGACACGACTGAACACACATACACGTGACTTCCACCCTATAGAGGACACAGGTTTCGCTGTGGGCTGGACTTACAGTGCAGACTCTTCCAGAAAGTCCTGGTTGTGGCAGCACTCTGTTGGCAAACCGTTTTTACTGGAAGAATACTAACTAGTGCCCCTAGTGACATGCACCCACCTATATATAACTCTTCCCCCAATGCTGTTTTTAATTCTGATGGGAACTACCAAGTAGTTATTATGCACATCCTGGTTTTTAAGGTGGTTATTAAGGGTTTTTTTTTTTAACTTAATAAAAGAGATTTCTAATTTAGGTCTTGCTTAGACATATTTTAGTTATATTTAGAAACAAGAAACAGTTTAACCATCAGCATTGCATTTGTCCTGGGTCAGAGAGAAAAGCCCTGTGTTCTATCCCACAGGTGTTTATCAGGTAACCTATTCACACTTCCTCCATCTTCTGATGGCCGTTACCGTCAGTTTCACTTTAATGTCATATCCTCGTTAACCCTCTGAAGTCTAAAAAGGAGAACTCTTTTTTTCCCTTTTTAAAACATATTTTAGTTTTATTATTAAAAAACATCTTTAAGATAACATGCAAACTTTTACCTACCCAGAATTAATAGGCATTGTACTTGCTCTAAGAGTTATAAACGGTAACTTCAAAATGAAAAAAAAAAAATGCCTTTTTGGTGTGGGGGTTTTTTTCCGATAAGGCTCCTTTAAAATTGTAATTATTTGTGTTTTCCTACAAATAATTATAATTATTTGAGGTTTTCTTCTTTTGTTAAAAAAATTCAAAGAAATAGGCACTCTGTTATTTGGAATCCAAAATTAATAACAAAGTATCAAGCAGAGGTTAATGTCAATAATTTTGTCACCTGATGCAAAGAGCCAACTCACTGAAAAAGGCCCTGATGCTGGGAAAGATTGAAGGCAGGACAAGGGGACATGAGAGGATGAGACAGTTGCATGGCATCATCAACTCAGTGGACATGAGTTTTGAGCAAGCTCTGGGAGATAGCGAAGGACAGGGAAGCCTGGCATGCTGCAGTCCTTGGGGCTGCAGAGTCAGACAGGACAGCCACTAAACAACAACAGAGGTTAATGCAGTTTCAATATTGTGCTGTCCTCAGGGGTGCTCCTCTCCCCACCTTCCACTGTGATTCTGGACTCAGCAGCTGCTTGTCTGGCCACATATGGAATCTCACCTCAGTGATAAACTCAAGGAACTTTGAAATGTTTACCGTGCTGTATGTCCCATTAATACACCTTTACCATTCAGAAATCTTTAAAATAAAGCAACCGTAGCTTAAAAAAAAAAAGATGGCACTTACATGACACTAAAAAAAAATCCATATAAGAAAAGATAATCCTACTTCAACCAAAATTAAAGACACTGGTCTATGACAAACATAGAAGCAAAGAGACAAGCAAGAAACCAGAAGAAAATATTTTCAAGTTATAAATCTGATAAAGGAATTACATCCAGAATACAGAACTGTTAAACTCACTATAAGAAAACAAAAACCCGAACAAAATAGGCAAAAAAATTTGAACAGACATTTCACCAGAGAAGATATATGGAGAGCAAAGCTCAATTATTAAGGAAATTCATTTTAAAGCTACTCAGTAATACCCCTAGGAACCTACTAGAATGATTAAAATGAAAAAGATTGGCTTTACCAAGTTTTGGCAAGGATATGGAGGAACTCACCTTGAGCCAGACATCCTGGATGTGAAGTTAAGTAGGCCTTAGGGAAACATCACTACAAACAAAGTTAGTGGAGGTGATGGAATTCCAGTTGAGCTATTTCAAATACTAAAAGATGATGCTGTGAAAGTGCTATACTCAACATGCCAGCAAATCTGGAAAACTCAGCAGTGTCCACAGGACTGGAAAGGTCAGTTTTCACTCCAATCCCAAAGAAAGACAATGCCAAAGAATGTTCAAACAACTGCACAATTGCACTCATCTCACATGCTAGTAAAGTAATGCTCAAAATTCTCCAAGCCAGGCTTCAACAGGATGCAAGTTACCAGATGTTCAAGCTGGTTTTAGAAAAGGCAAAGGAACCAGAGATCAAACTGCCAACATCTGTTGGATCATCAAAAAAGCAAGAGAGTTTCAGAAAAACATCTACTTATGCTTTATTGACTATGCCAAAGTCTCTGACTGTATGGATCACAACAAACTGTGGAAAATTCTTAAAGAGATGGGAATACTAGACACCTCGCTTGCCTCCTAAGAAATCTGTATGCAGGTCAAGAAGCAACAGTTAGAACTGGACATGGAACAAGAGACTGGTTCCAAATTGGCATAGGAGTATGTCAAGGCTCTATATCAGCCTGTTTAATTTATATGGAGAGTACATCATGCAAAATGCCAGGCTGGATAAAGCACAAGCTGGAATCAAGATAGCTGGGAGAAATATAAATAACCTCAGAAATGTAGATGACACCACCCTTAAGGCAGAAAGCAAGGAGGAACTAAAGAGCCTCTTGATGAAAGTGAAAGAGGAGAGTGAAAAAGTAGGCTTAAAACTCAACATTCAGAAAATGAAGATCATGGCATCCAGTTCGATCACTTCATGGCAAATAGATGGAGAAACAATGGAAACAGGGACAGATTATTTTGGGGGAGGGGGCTCCAAAATCACTGCAGATGGTGACTGCAGCCATGAAATTAAAAGATGTTTGCTCCTTGGAAGAAAAGCTATGACAAACCTAGACAGCATATTAAAAAGCGGAAACATTACTCTCCCAACAAAGGTCAGTCTAGTCAAAGCTATGGTTTTCCAGTAGTCATGTATGGATGTGAGAGTTGGACTATAAAGAAAGCTGAGTGCCAAAGAATCGATGCTTTTGAACTGTGGTGTTGGAGAAGACTCTTGAGAGTCCCTTGGACTGCAAGGAGATCCAATCAGTCTATCCTAAAGGAAACCAGTCCTGAATATTCACTGGAAGTACTGATGCTGAAGCTCCAATACTTTGGCCACCTGATGTGAAGAACTGACTCATTAGAAAAGACCCTGATGCTGGGGAAGACTGAAGGCAGGAGAAGGGGACGACACAGGATGAGATGGCTGGATGGCATCACTGACTTAACTGACATGAGTTTGAGCAAGTTCTGGGAGCTGGTGATGGATAGGGAAACTTGGTGTGCTGCAGTTCAAGAGGTCAGAGAGTTGGACACGACACTGAGACTGCACTGAACAGATGGAGGAACTAAAACTCTTACGTACTGCTATTGGCAATGTAAGGTAGTACAACCACTTTGGAAAACAGTTTGGAAGTTTCTAGAAAAAAATACACCCACCATATTTATCTAGCCATTCCATTCCTAAGTACTTAAAGAAAAATGTAAGTATATATTTATACAAAGATTTGTGCAAAATGTTAAGAGAAGCATTATTTGTAAAAACCTAAACTAGATAAAACCCAAACATTCAACAGAAGAACTGGAGAACAATTTTCTGTATATCTACACAATGAAATATTACTCAGCAATACATATTGATAAATACATCATCGTGAATGAATATCCCAAGTATGTCATGCAAAAGGAAGCAGAAAATAAGATTATATACCATATGAATCCTTTCATATAAAATACAAATTAACTTACAAAGACTGAAACCAGATTAGCGGCTGCCTGGGGAGAAGGTCTGGGGCTTCCCAAGTGGCGCTAGTGCTAGAGAACCTGCCTGCCAGTGCAGTAGAAGTAAGAGACAAGTTCTATCCCTGGGTCGGGGAAGATCCCCTGGAGAAGGGCATGGCAACCCACTCCAGTATTCTTACCTGGAGAATCCCATGGACAGAGGAGCCTTGTGGGCTACAGTCCATAGGGTCGCACAGAGTCAGACATGACCAAAGCAGGGTACAACTTAGCAGGACCCAACTAGGCAGGAGAGAAGGTCAGGAGAGGCAGGAGGGAGGCTTCAGTCACTGAGAAAATTTTGGGATTCATTGATATGTTAATTTATCTTCATGTAAATAATTCTTAGATATATACATATGTCAAAATAGCAAATTGCATACATGAATGTGTACCATATATTCTATGTAAATTAAAAACTTAACTTTTTAAAAATCAGTTAGATCTTGTCACAAGTTCTATATGTGCAGTTAACTAAGTTTCCACTCAAATATCTGAGCCAGCAGCAATGCACTTACCTTAAAAAAACTTTTTTAACTGAAACATGAAGAGGAATAGGCAAGTTGGCAGTCCGTAAGTGAATAAATGCATGAGCATGTTCACTCAGTTATGTCCAATTTTTGCAACCCCACAAACTGTAGCCCTCAGGCTCCTCTATCCATTGGATTTTCCAGGCTAGAATATTGGAATGGGTTTCCATTTCCTTCTCCAGATCTTCTCAACTCAGGGATCGAACCCACATCTCCTGCATTGGCAGGAGGATTCTTTACTACTGAGCCGCCTGGGGAAGTCCACGGACTGAATAAATGGAATGAATCCCAAATATACTCCTTCGTGATAGATTCCATTTGAGAGCAAACTACAGAGGAAAGTACTATGTAAAGTCTTGCCTTTGCCAGTATCACTTATTCAGCTTTGAGAAAGACAACTGACATTTTTAAACCTAGTTTCTTTACCTCAGGACAGCAATGATATCTATTCTGGCATCTGTAGGTTTTTGGTGATGATTGAAAGTGATAACTCCATAAAACATATCAGAAACTGAAATATGCATAAACATAAATAGTATAAACTGCAAAAACCAATTTACCAGTGTATCAATGTAAGGAAATGCAGTATGAGCACATGAGAAAATGGATTTATTTTCTTCCATGACTATTTTCAAAAGCATTTGTCAAATCCTTTTTCTCTTTTCTGAATGTTATCTCTTAGATGCCTTAAATATTTCACCTCAGGAATTAATTTTTCAAGGTGTAAAACTATTAGTTTAAGTAAAATTTCCATTGTTATTTGACTGAAACCCTGCTCCTCCCACTCACACTTCAGGCCTGGAGGGCATGGAAGCCAGCAAGGCAACTGAAACCAAGCAAGACCCTGTGGGGTACCTGGGCACAAAAGTTTTTCCCATTCTCTTGTTAGCAGGAAATAGGCTTAATTCAGCCTCCAGGATCTTCCCTAAATTATAAAAGTCAAAGTGTAAGTCGTCCAGGCCTGTCCGACTCTTTGAAACCCCATGGACTATACAGACCGTAGAATTCTCTAGGCCAGAATACTAGAGTAGGTAGCCTTTCCCTTCTCCAGGGGATCTTCCCAATCTAGGAATCAAACCCAGGTCTCCCTCATTGCTGGCAGATTCTTTACCAGCTGAGCCACAAAGAAAGCCCTAAAATTACAAAAGGGAGATTAAAACAGTTGTTAATCAGGGTAGAGAGGGGACTGGGAGACAAGGGAGGAGCAGTCAGGAAACAATAGTGCAGCCCTAGGGCAGGGTAATGGAGAAGGCAATGGCACCCCACTCCAGTACTCTTGCCTGGAAAATACCATGATGGAGGAGCCTGGTAGGCTGCTGTCCAAGGGGTCACGAAGAGTCGGACACGACTGAACGACTTCATTTTCACTTCTCACTTTCATGCATTGGAGAAGGAACTGGCAACCCACTCCAGTGTTCTTGCCTGGAGAATCCCAAGGATGGGGTCGCAGAGAGTCGGACACGACTGAAGCGACTTAGCAGCAGCAGGGCAGAGTACAGGCTCCCCTTCAAGGAATATACATAAGAATATCTGAGCTGTTTTGCACTTACTGTTTCCCATGTGGTGCTAGTGGTTAGGGAGAAAAAAAAAAAAAGCTGCCTCAATGCAGAAGACTTAAGAGATGCTGGTTTGATCCCTGGGTCCAAAAGATACCCTGGAGATGGAAATGGCAACCCACCCCAGTATTCTTGCCTGGGGAAGCCAATGGACAGAGGAGCCTGGCTGGTTACGGTTCACAGGATGGCAAGGTTCACACAACTGAAGCTACTTAACACACATGCAGTTACTGAAACCCCTATCAGGTGAGAGAAGTTAACTGTGTGCTATCCACAAGCACATAGGCCCCAGACTGGTTGGAACCAGAAGGTTAATGATGCTGAGTCCCATTTAACTCACCCTCAACAAAATAGAAGAAAGTCCACCAGCTGATCGCTGCATTCTTTGAACCACTGCTATAGAACTCCTCACTACCCTCTCCAGATCAGGACACACAGTTTCCAGACATTAACCCTACTGCAGCCCCCTTTTGCAAGGCAAAGCAATCAAGCAAATCTTTTCTACTTCACCAAAAGTCTGTCTCCAAGACTCAATTTGGTACTGGAAGAGACCAAACCTCAGCTACATTAGGGTAATGAAAGGTTACCTTAATCACTGTTAATCTGAATCATCTTTTCCACCTGCCAGTTCCCTGTCCTGTAACTCGACAGCTGCAAGCACCGTGTTGACCAATTCTAACTTTAATGGTTCTAGTTTGTCTTTGGAGTTCTCTGTAACATGACCAAATGCCACTTTTCTCGTGGAGTGGCTGTGACTTTCTAGAAGATCCACTCACCCATGCCCTCCCACAGTCGACTTTCTCCTCCTAGGCGACAACTTCCTCTGGGCTAGCTCGTCCCTCAGCTCCTGGTTTCTCTAGAATTGATGTTGACCATCCATTTTGGCCTCGCATGTGGGCTTCCTTTTAAGAGAACTCAGTTCTAGTTCTGTTCTGCAGGGGCCACAATGGACTCTCGAAAAACAAGCATCTCTAGCCACCCCTGATAGAAGAGTGACTCATTCTTAAGGCAGAGTTGTTTCTCTTTTTATAGGAGCAGCTCCAGCTAGGCTTCGATCAGTTGTTTACGTATGAGACATACATAAGTTGTTGTGGCCATCCAACTTCAAGGGACACATGTCAAGTTCCCCAGTGGCTTCCTGAAATGTTTACAGCAGCCATGGCAGGAAGTCTTCCTGCTCTCCATTAGCTGCATGACCGTCCTCCCATCCCCACACTGGGACTCCAGTGCCAGAGCATTGCAACACAGGGCACAGAGAGGTTTCTTCGGCTTCAGACATTCCTGCAGGAATTCAGGGCAAAAGATGCGTTCGCAGGGCAGCTGCACTGGGTTCTCGGACACTTCTAAGCACACGGAGCACTCAGGAGGATGCCTTCGCTCCTGACCTCGGCCCTGCGGTGGCGCCGCCATCTTGCCGCCCGCTGCGCTGCGCGACGCTGCGGAGAGGAAACCGAAGGGGCGGGGCTTCCAAGGTGGCGGTCTCTTGAGCTCTGACAACTTGATTGCAGAAAAGGAAAATCTGTCCTTCTCTGAACAAGTGGGCAGGGAGGGAAAGATAACTATGACCATATTCACAAGGAAGTTTCAGGCGGCATTCTTCCTCCTGATGTTCCTCACCCTTCCTTCCCGTTGTGTTGAGGTGGAGAGAGGGCTGGTGTCTCTCACTGATTTAGAAAGTGAAGGCCCTTTGGAATAGCTTGTCCTTAGTTTATTTATCCAGAAATTCCAAACAGAAAGTCTCGTTTTAAAGCTCCTATGAAAAAGACTAAAGTTTGATTAAGAACTTAGCAGGAAAACAGAATGTAGTAGGAAAAAAATCCAAGGAATGATCTGTTGAAAGTATGCATCTGTGTAACTTTTAGGTCCTGGTCATGAAGGGATGCAACTGTACCTCTTCTATTATTTTTATTATTTCATTTTTTGAAAAAGAAATCACGTCTTAGCATACTGTAATCATTTGTAAGCCAGAATATCATGTAAAGATTATTAAGTAGGTGATGGTTTTTCTTGTCAAGAATATAAGATGAAAGGAAAGCAATGATTATGGGAAAAGGTGTACTGTAATACTTCCTAATTTGGCTAGTATGCATATCTTTAATTAAAAAAAAAAAAAGGAGAAATCCATTGGCTTAATTTTCAGAATAATCCCAGGCTGTGGAGTTCTTATCTTCAAAGTTAAAACTATTATTATAATTATGCTCACTCTGGGTATGGCTTTCCAAAAACCATGAAATAATGGGAGTTGCTATCAAAGTTAATAACCATTATTGTAAAGAAGAATATCCACTTTCCTATCCTTTTCATGTGCTATGACCAGAAAGTTTCCATGTGAATTTCATACACCAGAGGGGTGTATCTATGATTGGAAAAATGATTAATGTATATACATATTTAATCAATTGAATTAACAAAAATAGAATGCTCATTTTAAAATATTTATTTGTAAATACAGCATAACATAAGAGTTGTCCTGCCTTAATTATACATAGAAACAAACAAAGCTTAGGATCACTTTTATATACTAGTTAAAATTTTGTCTGATATTCTTCAGATCTTTTAGTGTAAAAACTGTGACTTGTTTACTTTCATTGCTAGTCTTGAAAGAAATGTTTATAGCTTGGTTACTGAGAAACTGTCATTCTGTATTCTTAGGAGGCCAGAGAAGTAATGTCAGAGAAGTAATGCTAGGAGGATAAAAAATATGCTAAGTAAACTATACCCAAACAGCATATTTCTTTTATTATACTCTTGACAAATAAAGTTACATGATATTAACACCTGGTAGCTCTGACCCCATACAAGAAGTGTTTTAATTTCTTCATATATAAAACAAGCAAACAAAAAAAATCAGGCAAGACATTGCAAATGATGCTACATATGGTGATAAATATTTTATATCTGGTTTCAGAATTGGGTCAAATACCCTAAAAATGTAGTATTTTTAATGACTTGGCCAATGAACAGGTAAAATTTGACTCAATCATATAAAATGCTTTCGTTAAAAACTTGAAAATCAGAAGATTGAGGATTTAGTTTATTTTTGGAAGTTTGTAAACGGTAATTAAACCTGTGTTTTAAAATAATTAGATCGTTCATGTATGGATGTAATTTGTCAAATTCCCCATGAAGCAGTATTCTTGTCTGAAGAATTCCATAAACAAAGGAACTTGGTGGTCTATAGTCCATGGAGTCACAGAGTCAAGCAGGACTAAGGAACTAATACTTTCACACCTTCACAATAGCTAAACCAGAATACTTAACCCTTTAGTCTTCATTTGTTGTAGCTGCATCTACTTTTATTGTCCATCTTCTCTTCCATTCACATTTTAGATGCTAAAGTTCTTTTGCTCTCTTTCTTATCTCTTTACTCTTTGAAAACCGAGTTGGCATTTGGAAAATCTTTTTAAACTTGCCAGTTTACAAGCTGATCACCCATTCATTTTAAGGAGTTTCAGCCAATGCCTTATCTCAATGAGCCCTTTGTCTTTTAAAAGTGAAGTCCCTCAGTCATGCCCAACTCTTTGTGACCCCATGGACAGTAGTCTGCACCAAGCTCCTCCGTCCATGGGATTTTCCAGGCAAGAGTATTAGAGTGGGTTGCCATTTCAAGCCTTTCTAATTGGAAATGTTGACATCAAGAATAATTAGGGGGCTGGAATCATTCTATAGCAAAGAATCTTGTTAAAGATTAGGATGACTGTGATATAAGGATTGTCAAGGAGTTACAAGGTAGAAAGAAGTTGTTCCCAGATAATCTTTTCAGAAGTCAGAACTGAGACCAACTGCATCCAGAGTTTAATTTTCAGGATTTGGACATGAGATCACCTGTGTCAACTTAAGCCCTTTTTCCAGGAAATTCTTACCCAGGAAAATAATGCTATTAAATTATAAATAATTTCAGAAAATTCCCAAAAATCAATTTGTTCAGTCAAATAATTGTCTCACCTGAACAAACAGCTAACCTATCAAATAAAAATTTAATTAAGTCTAAATTAAATTACTGGGATGAAACCTACAGCCCTATAAATATCTTTGATCTCCCACTTCTGAGATCTTATTAAGACTGTCAACATGTTCACCTTTTTTTTGAAATAACTGTAATAAGCTTTGTTTTGCTTGATCAAAATGTTATCCTGATGGTCTTTTCAAGGGAGTGGGCAGTTGGAAATTCTTAAGTTCTGCTTCTAGAGGGGATTGTTATTTGGTTGCACATTGACCTGTCCTGCACAGTGATGCATACAGTGTCCACTGTCCACCCTCTGCCAATCTCCCTATCTGCAGAGAGACGTTGTGGGTCTCTTCTGTGCTCTAGTACCACTGGGGAAATACTCTATTTCTAAAACTATGCAAGATTTAATTTTTATTAACATGTCCTGATCAGAAACTGTGATTCCTACTATCTTAAAACACTTTCTTATCTCCGATTGCTACTTCTAGAAACTACATTTCTAATAGAATTGTCTAAATTTAGGTAATTTAATTTTAGTGTGAGACTTTGGGAATAGATAACAATTGAGGGATCTTTGAATGCAAATATTTCAAAATTCTCTGACTCTATCTTATCCTTGGAATGTGTTCTCCATAAATAGGCAAGACAATAGGACTACAATATCTGCCATTCCACTAATTATCATGGTTGATTTAGCAGATTTGCCTGGCACAAGATTCTTCTCACAAGAGCTACATGTAATTTTATATCTGAATCTCAGTGTTTATTTAAAAGAATAAACTTTCTTAGTAGTGATCTATCACAATTATTAGAGTTCAAAGACCAGAACTGTAAAGTGTGAACTCCAGATTGCTGCTGCTGCTAAGTCGCTTCAGTCGTGTCCAACTCTGTGCAGCTCCATACGCGGCAGCCCACCAGGCTCTGCCATCCCTGGGATTCTCCAGGCAAGAACACTGGAGTGGGTTGCCATTTCCTTCTCCAATGTGTGAAAATGAAAAGTGAAAGTGAAGTCGCTCAGTCATGTCTGACTCTTCACTACCCCACAGACTGCAGCCTACCAGGCTCCTCTATCCGTGGGATTTTTCAGGCAAGAGGACCAGAGTGGGTTGCCATTGCCTTCTCTGAACTCCAGATTAGCAATCTCTGAATGCAATGCATTTCATTTACTTTACACTCTGAGGTCTTAATAAGATTATGATAAAGAGACTTTCCATTGCAAATGACTTCCAATAAAAATAATTTAGAAAGTTATTGTGTTTAATATGCCCTCAAAACTAGTAAAGAATGGACAGACTTAAATAAATAAAAGCTTTGTCAGCTGCACTCACTCAGGATGACCAAAAATTTCTTGAAGGGCTTTCATGTAGTACATTCTGGTCTTTGGTTGATAAACACATGTATATTTTCCAGAAATGAAAATGGATTGTAGCATGTGATAAGTTGGGTTTTAAGATAGTATGAGTAAAATATTTATAGATTTTATCTTCTAAAATGTTAAATTATTTGTATGAGATACTTATATAATACTTAAATATTTAATAAAAACTGATTAAATTATAAGCTTGGGTTTGACTCTGTGCGACCCGATAGACTGCAGCCCACCAGGCTCTGCCGTCCCTGGGATTCTCCAGGCAATAACACTGGAGTGGGTTGCCATTTCCTTCTCCATAAGCTTGGTAAGCATGTATAACTTATTTTAGAGAAAATGATTAACACTCACAATGTATAATAAATCCTACAAAAAAATGGTATGAACATTCAAATGTAAAATAGGCAAAATAATTACATTAGAAACATGTAAATTGAAATATAAATGTTCAATAATGATATGAAATCATTCTATTTTGTTAACAAATAAATAATTAAAATATCAATTGGATACAACTTTTCAGCTGTCAAATTTGTAAAATATTTTGAAAGTCTGATAGTAGCCAATATGAATGTTCGTACACTGAGGATGGAAGTGTCAACTGATGCCACTCAATAAAAAATGAGCAATTTGGTAATGTTTAAGTATCCTTAAATATACATCAAGTAAACTATTCTTAAAGATATTCACACTAACACATAAGTACACAATGATATAGAACTAGGCTACTTTTTGAACCACAGTCATTGTGTAACAAAGTGGCATGAAATAAATACCCATAGAAATTTGAAAAGGATCATCCATATAATGGATTACCTGCAGCCATTAAAATAATGGCATAAATCTACATATACTGACACTAAGATATGTTCACAATTTATTGTAAGTAGAAGACTGCATGCTATAAAGCACAGTGCTTAATATAATCTCAATTAGACAAAATTAATAGCATAAAGAGGTAAGGAGTTAGATATGGAGATAGATAGCCCTCTGAAGACTAATCATCCAGTTTAACAATGGTAGTTTCTGGAAAGTGAAATTGTAAGAATGAGGTGGGAGGGGTTCATTTTCTGTTTTAAACACTTCTTTATTATTTAAGTGAGCCTATTTTATTAGTTTTATATAAGAAAGAGAAATTTCCATATTAAAAATAAACATTTTGAAATCTCTCTCTGGCAATTATCCATTTCATACTGGCACATATATATTTGACAGTTATTATTTGTCCAAAATTGTCATTCCTACCTATCCCAGGTATTCAAATGTTTCTCTAGTACTACTTTGAAAAGGCCAGTAGGATTACTTACCACTTTATTTGGAAATTCCTAGTATCTGAATTTTTGGTCTTGAATCCACCAAGAAGTTAATGTATAAAGTAGGAAAAGGGCAAAATTAACTGTCCAAATATCTATTTTTCAGAGTTAACAATAGTGCTGAATTGATCCTGGAGAAAAAGTCTTTATAAAATACTATATATAAATATTATATATAAAACAGTGTTGTATATCAGAGAAGTTCATGGGTGCCTATCATTCCTTCTTTGATTTATGAGACTTTGCGTTTTGTTCACCCACTTAGGGTGGTTAAATGCTACTCTTGAAAATTTCCACCTGATGAAGCAAATACCACCAGTACTCTGTATAATGACCCATCAGGATCATTATATTGGGATGGGTGAATTTAACTCAGATTACCACTATATCTACCACTGTGGGCAAGAACCCCTTCAGAGAAATGGAGTAGCCATCATAGTCAACAAGAGTCTGAAATACAGTACTTGGATGCAGTCTCAAAAATGACAGAATGAACTCTGCTCATTTCCAAGGCAAACCATTCAATATTACAGTAATCCAAGTCTATGCCCTGAACAGTAATGCTGAAGAAGCTGAAGTTGAATGGTTCTATGAAGACCTATAAGACCTTCTAGAACTAACACCCCCCAAAAAAAATGTCCTTTTCATTATAGGGGTGTGGAATGCACAAGTAGGAAGTCAAGAGATAAGCGGAGAAACAAGGAAATTTGGCCTTGGATTACAAAAAGAAGCAGGTCAAAGGCTAACAGAGTTTTGCTAGGAGAACACGCTAGTCATAGCAAACACCCTCTTCCAACAACACAAGAGAAGACTCTACACATGGACATCAACATATGGTCAATGCAGAAATCAGATTGATTATATTCTTTGTAGCCAAAGATGGAGAAACTCTACACAGTCAGCACAAACAAGACTGGGATCTGACTATGACTCAGATCATGAACTCCTTATCGCCAAATTCAGACTTAAATTGAAGACAGTAGGGAAAACCACTAGACCATTCAGATATGACCTAAATCAAATCCCTTAAGATTATACAGTGGAAGTGACAAATAGATTCAAGGGATTAGACCTGATAGAGTACCAGAAGAACAAGGGACAGAGGTTTATGACATTGTACAGAGGGCAGTGATCAAGACCATCCTCAAGAAAAAGAAATGCTAAAAGGAAAAATGGTTGTCTGAGGAGGCTTTGCAAATAGCTGAGAAAAAAGAGAAGCAAAAGGCAAAGGAGAAAAGGAAAGATATACCCATCTGAATGTAGAGTAACAAAGAATAGCAAGGAGAGATAAGAAAGCCTTCCTCAGTGAACAGTGCAAAGAAATAGAGGAAAACAACAGAATGGGAAAGACTAGAGATCCCTTCAAGAAAATTAGAGATACCAAAGGAAATTTTCATGCAAAGATGGGCAAAATTAAGGACAGAAATGATATGGACCTAACAAAAGCAGAAGATATTAAGAAGATATGGTAAGAATACACAGAACTATACAAAAAGATCTTCATGATCCAGATAACCACAAGGTGGTGATCACTCAAGTAGAGCCAGACACCCTGGAATGAGAAGTCAAGTGGGCCTTAAGAAGCATCACAATGAATGAAGCTAGTGGAGGTGATGGAATAACAATTGAGCTATTTCAAATCCTAAAAGATAATGCCATTAAAGTGCACTCAATATGCCAGAAAATTTGTAAAACTCAGCAGTGGCCACAGGACTGGAAATGGCCCATTTTCTTTCCAATTCCAAAGAAACGCAATGTCAAAGAATGTTCAAACAACTGCACAGCTGCACTCATCTCACACACTAGTAAGGTAATGCTGAAAATGTTTCAACAATACATGAACCTGAACTTCCAGATTTTCAAGCTGGATTTAGAAAAGGCAGAGGAATCAGAGATCAAATTGCCAGCATCTGTTGGATTATCAGAAAAGCAAGCGAGTTCCAGAAAAACATCTACTTTTGCTTTATTGACTATGCCAAAGCCTTTGACTGGACCACAGCAAACTGTGGAAAATTCTTAAAGAGATGGGAATTCCAGACCACCTTGCCTGCCTCCTGAGAAATCTGTATGCTGGTCAAGAAACAACAGTTAGAACTGGACATGAAACAACAGACTGGTTCCAAATCAGGAAAGGAGTGTGTCGAGGCTGTATATTGTCGGCCTGTTTATTTAACTTATATGCAGAATACATCATGCAAAATTCCTGGCTGGATGAAGCACAAGCTGTAATCAAGATTGCCAAGAGAAATATCAATAAACTCAGATATGCAAATAACAACACCCATGGCAGAAAGCAAGGAAGAACTAAAGAGCCTCATAATGAAAGTGAAAGAGGAGAGTGAAAAAGTTGTCTTAAAGCTCAGCCTTCAGAAAACTAACGTGGTGGCATCAGTCCCACCACTTCATGGCAAATAGATGGGGAAACAATGGAAACAGTAACAGACTTTATTTGGGGGGCTCCAAAATCACTGCAGATGGTGACTACAGCCAACAAATTAAAAGACACTTGCTCCTTGGAAGGAAAATTATGACCAACCTAGATAGCATATTGAAAAGCAGAGACATTACTTTGTCAACAAAGGTCTGTCTACTCAAAGCTATTGTTTCTCCAGTAGTCATGTATGGATGTGAGAGTTGGACTATAAAGAAAGCTGAGTTCCAAAGAACTGATGCTTTTGACCTATGGTGCAGACAAGATTCTTGAGAGCCCCTTGGACTGCAAGGAGATTCAGCCAGTTCATCCTAAAGGAAATCAGTCCTGAATTTTCATTGGAAGAACTGATACTGAAGCTGAAACTCCAATACTTTGGCCACCTGATGTGAATAACTGACTCATTTGAAAAACCCTGATGCTAGGAAAGTTGAAGGCAGGAGGAGAAGGTGACAGAGGATGAGGTGGTTTGTGTCATGACCGACTTGATGAACATGAGTTTGAGCAAGCTCTAGGCGTTGGTGATGGACAGGGAAGCCTGGTGTGCTGCCATCCGTTGGGTCACAAAAAGTCAGACATAACTGATCAACTGAACTGAACTGAGGATCGCATGCTTACCAAAGCAAGCAAAATGCCATAAGCCCTTCTGCCTTTATAGAAGATGATTATGGTCAGACATCCAACAGGTTAATTCCCAGATCTTCCACGTAACAGCTCTGTGAATTGAGACAAACTATGAAGCTTCTCAGTCTCCGCATTCAATCTGTATTTTAAAAATAGTAGTACCTACCTCATAGAGTTATTTTAACGATTAAATAAGACAACACATGCAAATGGTTACCATAGTACCTGCACAAAGAAACACTCAAAATATTGAGTCTTATTGTTTATATACGGTGCTGTACTGTGCTGAGTCACTCAGTCATGTCTGACTCTTTGCAACCCTGTGGACTGTAGCCCATCAGATTCCCCTGTCCATGGGGATTCTCCAGGCAAGAATACTGGAGTGGGTTGCCATTTCCTCCTCCAGGGAATCAATTGTCAATTTATTTCCATGCTAAAAAATAGCCTATCTTATAGCCTACATTAATGCAAACTATAAGCAATATGGGTAATGAAAAACACTATTGAAACTGTTTAATACTGTTTTATTTCTCAAAAGCCTTATGTCTACATGCAGCTTCAATTTAGTGTTTCAAAATCAAATTTAAATCCATCATGTATGGTCACCTTCAAAAATCCAGTTTAGTAGATACTGTGATTCTCTGGAATATTCAGCATCAGCCTCAATCAAAGGGACTTCTACTATGGCAGGTGTGGTATTCCAAGGCAAGTTAGAGGAACAGAGCAATGTCAATTTCCTGGTTTTTGTCAGTGTTACATGCTTCATATTAAGGAAGTTGCTGTTGTTGTTCAGTCACTAAGTTGTGCCAGACTCCTTGTGACCCATAGACTGCAGCACACCAGGCTTCCCTGTCCTTCACCATCTCCTGTAGCTTGCTCAAACCCATGTCCATTGAGTCAGTGATGCCATTTAACCATCTCATCCTCTGTCGTTCTCTTCTCCTCCTGCCTTCAATCTTTCCCAGCATCAGGGTGTTTCCAATGAGTTGGCTCTTTGCATCAGCGGGACAAAGTATTGGAGCTTCAGCTTCAGCATCAGTCCTTCCAAAGTAAATTAAGTAATCTCATAATCTCTCAGAGAAGGCCTGTCAATCTTCTTCTGAAACAGAGCTATGCCACATTGTGCAGCTAAAATTAAAATAAAGAAAAGAAAGAAAGAAAAGAAAAAGAAAAGAAACAGAGCTCTGAATTAAAAGCTGTGCAGATCACAATAAACTGTGGAAAATTCTGAAAGAGATGGGAATACCAGACCACTTGACCTGCCTCTTGAGAAACCTATATGCAGGTCAGGAAGCAACAGTTAGAACTGGACATGGAACAACAGACTAGTTCCAAATAGGAAAAGGAGTATATTGTCACCCTGCTTATTTAACTTATATGCAGAGTACATCATGAGAAATGTTGGGCTGGAAGAAACACAAGCTGGAATCAAGATTGCCGGGAGAAATATCAATAATCTCAGAGATGTAGATGACACTACCCTTATGGCAGAAAGTGAAGAACTAAAGAGCCTCTTGATGAAAGTGAAAGATGAGAGTCAAAGTATTGGCTTAAAGCTCAACATTCAGAAAATGAAGATCATGGCATCTGGTCCCATCTCTCCATGGGAAATAGATGGGGAAACAGTGGAAATAGTGTCAGACTTTATTTTTGTGGGCTCCAAAATCACTGCAGATGTTGATTGCAGCCATGAAATTAAAAGACGCTTACTCCTTGGAAGGAAAGTTATGACCAACCTAGATAGTATATTCAAAAGCAGAGACATTACTTAGCCAACAAAGGGCAGTCTAGACAAGCCTATGGTTTTTCCAGTGGTCATGTACGGATGTGAGAGTTGGACTGTGAAGAAAGCTGAGCACCAAAGAATTGATGCTTTTGAACTGTGGTGTTGGAGAAGACTCTTGAGAGTCCCTTGGACTGCAAGGAGATCCAACCAGTCCATTCTGAAGGAGATCAGCCCTGGGACTTCTTTGGAAGGACTGGAAGCTAAAGCTGAAACTCCAGTACTTTGGCCACCTCATGCGAAGAGTTGACTCATTGGAAAAGACCCTGATGCCAGGAGGGATTGGGGGCAGAAGGAGAAGGGGACGACAGAAAATGAGATGGCTGGATGGCATCACTGACTCAATGGACATGAGTTTATGTGAACTCCGGGAGTTGGTGATGGACAGGGAGGCCTGGCGTGCTGTGATTCATGGGGTTGCACAGAGTCGGACATGACTGAGCAGTTGAACTGACTGACTGAAGTGATAAAGAGAATATTAGATGTAATGACCATTCTTAATGGATAAACAGGAGCTCTCAAGTGGGATGCTAAAGAGATTGGTGAGACCTCATATTTACCACAGAGAAGGCAATGGCACCCTACTCCAGTACTCTTGCCTGGAAAATCCCATGGTCAGAGGATCCTGGTGGGCTGCAGTCCATGGGGTCGCTAAGAGTTGGACACCACTGAGCGACTTCACTTTCACTTTTCACTTTCATGCATTGGAGAAGGAAATGGCAACCCACTCCAGTTTTCTTGCCTTGAGAATCCCGTGGACGGGGGAGCCTGGTGGGCTGACGTCTATTGGGTTAGCAGCAGCAGCAGCATATTTACCACATCTTATATTAATCATCCAAAAAGAAAGAACATACACATTCGTTATATCTGCAGATGGTACTAAATATAGCTCACTGTTAACTTTGATAGAGGACAATATTTGTGTAAAAAGGACTCTTTCAGTTAGAAATAAGGTCATAAAATGCCTGAGATATGACTCCCAAACAATCCATATTTACCAGGCTATTAGCTTCACATAATGTTAAAACCAACTACATTTTATTTTTTTCTTCTTCTTCTACTTTTTCCTCCTTTCAATTTTTCATTGCAGAATGCTCATTATGTACAGAATTGAAAATATACATAATTTAAAAGAGCAAAAATGAATAGCTCTTATTAACTTTTTGTTCTGTATTTCCAAATGTATATAACACAGTCACTATCATGTTTACAAATGGATTGGTTTCTCTAATTTTTAATTTTTAATAGCATTCTATTTCTCCATTTTCAGTAGTCTGTGGCTTCCTGCTGCTTCACCTGATCAAACACAGGCTCTTTCAAGGAAGCCACTCATCATGGAAGCTCAAAATTTCTTATTCTGGTTATGTCCATGCAGTTCTCAGTAGCTGGATGAACTCTGAGAAAAGTCTGGCAGGTGGATCAGAGAGAGCACAAAGGAGTTAACCAGTAGAAGCAAGGTGACTACATTTTCAGTTCTGTTGTTTTATCTGTAAATGTGCCTGCTAAGTCACTTCAGGTGTGTCCAGCTCTTTGCAACCCCATGGACTATAACCTGCCCAGCTTCTCTGTCTATGGGGATTCTCCAGGCAAGAATACTGGAGTGGGCTGCTATTTCTTACTCTGGGATCTTCCCAGGGATCAAACCTGCTTTGGCAAGTAGGTTATTTACCTGGGAAGCCCAAATATATATTACATATTAACATAGCCAGAAAACTCAATCACATTTGAGTTCATACATGAACTTTATAAGAAAGAACAAGTATTTTAATCTTATTTCACCATTTAAAAATTTTTCATTTTTATCTTAAAATTGTGGTAAAATATATATAAACATTTTTTACCATTTTGGCCATTTTCAAGTGTACAGCCGGGTGCTTTTCAGTACATTTACACTGCTGTGCATCCATTGCCACCATCCATCCCTGAAACTCAATTTATCCTGCAAATAAAAATACTTTTCAGTAACTCTCCATCCATCTTCCCTCCTATCCTTGGCCACCACCATTTCATTTTCTGTCTCTATGAATTTGACTACTTTAGGTACCTCATGTAAGTGGAATATATATTACTCAACCTTTTGTGACTAGCTTGTTTCACTTATCAGCATGTTTTCAAGTTTCAACCATGTTGTAGCATTTTTCAGAATAGCCTTCATTTTGGAGGCTGAATTACATTCCTTTGTATGTATAGACCACGTTTTGTTTATCCATTCATCCATTCATGGGCATTTAAGTTGCTTTCACCTTTCAGCTATTGTGACTAATGTTGCTGTGAACCTGGGTCTAGTCCATGCTTTCAGTTCTTTTGAATATATACACCCAGAAGTGGAATTGCTGGATAACATGATAATTCTGTTTTCAATTTTGTTGGGTGGCTGTACCATTTTCCAAAGTATATGTACCATTTTACATTCATGCTACCAGTGCTCAAGAGTTCCAATTTTCTTCCAACACTTATTTTCTATTTTTATAATAACTATCTTAATGGGTGAAACTTTATTTCACTTATATTTGACTGTATTTTCATTGAGTTATAATTAGCATACATACTAACTACATTAGGTTTAGATGTACAAGATAGCAATTTGATATATTTGTATATTATGAAATGATCAATGCAATAAAACTTACCATTCATCACCATACAAAGCTGTTGCAATACTATTGACTATATTCTCTATGTTTGCATTACATCCCCAGACTTACATATTTTAGGGTTGGAAGTTTGAACCTCTTAATTCACTTTGCTTATTTTGTCCATTCCTCCATCACCTTTTGTCTGACAACCACCAGTTTCTGTTTCTATGATTCTATCTGTTTCTCTTTGTTTATTCCTTTGTTGTGTGTTTTATTTATTTATTTTTAATTGGAGGCTAATTATTTTACAATATTGTAGTGGGTTTTGCCATACATTGACATGAATCAGCCATTGGTGTACATGTGTTCCTCATCCTGAAACCCCCTTCCTCCTCCTTCCTCATCCCATCCCTCAGGGTCATTCCAGTGCTCCAGCCCTGAGCACCTTGTCTCATGCATCGAACCTGGACTGGGGATCTGTTTCACATATGATAATATGCATGTTTCAATGCTGTTCTCTCAAATCATCCCACCCTCGCCTACTCTCACAGAGTCCAAGAGACTGTTCTAAACATCTGTGTCCCCTTTGCTGTTTAGATACCACATATAAGTGAAATCATGTAGTACTTGCTTTTCTCTGTCTAACTTATTTCAGTTAACATAATACCCTTTAGATGATGCTTTATCATCCCTCAAGTCTTTAACAGAAATTGCTCTATATGTAGGTATAGATTCAATGTGTCTATGGGAGAGGTAAGCTCAAGGTCTTCCTATGCCCCCATCTTAGAGTTCTCTTAATGGTATTTTTAATTTAAGTTGAAAAAGCATGATTATTAGACGTGTTAGTTTTTGTTTCCATTTCAAGAAAGAACAACTGCTATTTATAAAATAATAATTTTGTAGATTATTTTTGGAAAATGAAGTTCCTAATTACTATTCATTGCAAGAGAGAAGTAGATTTGCATTTCCCTGTGTGTGTGTGTTGCTCAGTAGTGCCCAACTCTTTGTAACCCCATGGACTGCAGCCCATCAGATTTTTATGTCCATGGAGATTCTCCAGGCAAGAATACTGGAGTGGGTTGCCATACCCTACTCCAAGGGAACTTCCCACTCCAAGGATCGAACCCAGGTCTCCCACATTGTAGGCATATTCTTTACCATCCTAGCCACCAGGGAAGCCCATGTTATGAAAAGAATTAAGAATTATTCTTAATTCTTTATACTCTCCATTAAAATATTATATTGGATTTAGAAGAACACTAAATTTTTGCAAAGACAAAAAGAATTTGCAAAGGATAAAATATGTCAACTCACCATTATTTCCATACTGACCTTGTGTTCTGTACTCTTGAGTTGACCAAAAATATCTCAGCTACTTCTCTTAGTGATTAGAAACATGAAAACTTATAATTAAATAATTTAAATCTTTAAACAAAAAGAATTCACAGAATGAAATGTTTTGTTTATTACATGTCCTACTTTTATTCACTGCCAAACAGCAGCAAACAGAATGTAAGCAAAAGAAATAAATAATACACCAGAAAATAAAACAATAAGCTTGATGAAATCTATTTTGTTTCTCTCTATTATTACTTAACAATACAGAAGCACAATCCTCTCCAAGTTACTTAAGCATCCCTTTCTTTTCAAGGTCCATCATGATAAGCCTACATGCTATGCAGGTATTGACTGCATACTACTGAACAAAGGAGTAAAGAGAACATTAATCTAATGCATTTAGCTAATATTTATATCATTTAGATGTATATCAATTCTTAGGAAGAAGTAGTACAGTGTGACATTATTAGATTGTCAAACACGTAAAATCTCTCACTTATTTCAGTGATTGTAAGCCACTCCAAAAGACACCTGTAATTGCTGACAGCAGAGTACAAAAAAGAAGAGTAAGAGTCAAATAGGAAGCTTTAAATAGAGCTATCCTTATCCATCAGACGGCAGATAGAATGAAAACCACAGTCACAAAAACTAACCGAACTGATCACATGGATCAGAGCCTTGTCTAACTCAATGAGAATATGAGCCACGCCATGCACAGCCACCCAAGACAGATAGGTCATGGTGGAAAGTTCTGACAAAACATGGTCTACTGAAAAGGGAATGGCAAACCACTTCAGTATTTTTGCCTTGAGAACTCCATGAACAGTATGAAAAGGCAAAAAGATATGACACTGAAAGATGTATTCTCCAGGTCGGTACATGCCCAATATGTTAATGCAGAAGAGTGGAGAAATAATGCCAGAAAGAATGAAGAGATGGAGCCAGAGTGAAAACAATGCCCAGTTTTGGATATGACTGGTGATGGAAGTAAATTTTGATGTTGCATAGGAATCTGGAATGTTATGTCTACAAATTAACGTAAGATGGAAGTGGTCATACAGAAGATGGCAAGAGTGAACATCAACATTTTAGGAATCCGTGAACTAAAAAGGACTGAAATAGGTGAATTTAACTCAGATGACCATTATATCTACTACTGTGGGCAAGAATCCCTGAGAAGAAATGGAATAGCCCTCATAGTCAACAAAAGAGTCTGAAATGCAGTACTTGGGTGCAATCTCAAAAGCAACAGAATGAACTCTGTTCATTTTCAAGGCAAATCATTCAACATCACAGTAATCCAAGTCTATGCCCCAACACTAATGCTGAAAAAGCTGAGGTTGGTGGTTCTATGCTGACCTACAAGACTTTCTAGAACTAACACCATAAAGAGATGTAATTTTAATCACAGGGGACTGGAATGCAAAAGTAGGAAGTCAAGAGATACCTGGAGTAACATGCAAGCTTGGCCTTGGAGAACAAAATGAAGCAAGACAAAGGCTAATAGAGTTTTGCCAAGAGAACACACTGGTCATAGCAAAGACCCTCCTCCAACAACACAAGAGAAGACTCTAAACATGGACATCACTGATGGTCAATACCAAAATCAGATTCATTACATTCTCTGCAGCCCAAGATACAGAAATTCTATGTAATCAGCAAAAACAAGACCGGGAGCTTACCAAGGTCAGATCATAAACTCCTTATTGTAAAATTCAGATTCATCAAAGATAATAGGGAAAACCACTAGACCATTCAGATATGCCGTAAAGCAAATCCCTTACAATTATAGTGAAAGTGACAAACAGATTGAAGGGATTAAATCTGATAGAGAGTGCCTGAAGAACTATGGATGAAGGTTTGTGACATTGTACAGTGCCGGGGTCCAGCCCTGGTGGATCCAGGGTAATTCGAAGGTGGGGATAGAATCGGCATCCTGGAAAAAACTTATTTAATTACAGATATATAGAGAGATTAGAAACGGATAGTGTAGTAGGAAATATCAGTGGAGAAAAAGAAGGCTGAATAACTTGGTCTATGTGGAATACCAATCACCACCTACGTAGGCCACAGGCGTCTTTCCGTTCTCCCGAAGGAGAGGAGGCGCTGAGGCCTCCCTGGTCTGATCTTAGAAGCCCCAGGAAAGTTAGTAGGCTTGATGCGTACCCCCATGCCAGATGGGAATTCAGCCAGGAAAACGGGGAGCAAGAAAGAAATGACACTGGGGAATCAGTCTTTCCAGAAACTGATCTGATTTCTTTATTTTTCAGGTTTGTTTTTATACCTTTTGTTATACATAGGGATGAATACAGAGTCATGCGGGGGTCAGCAGACCTGACCCTTGTCACAATCAGGTGCTTCATATAAAATTATACAAAGGTCTTATGGGTTTTTACATCATCTTCTGGCCATGAGGTCTGCTGTCATTTTATGGCCCTTTCTGATACCGGTCAGTTAACCAGAAAACTTATTTTTCCAGGGGTGATATTTTCTTAAATCAGGCACCACCCTCCAAATAAAGTTGCATTCCTATAGCATGAGGGTGTAGTGAGTTACAATCAAGAAAGGAATTTACTTAACCTAAGGTTTAACATGATTAATCTTAAAGATTAATACTTATTTCTCCTATATGCTAGTTATATTCATTATAAGGGCAGGGAATATAGAGATTTAGCAGCAAACATCAGTCCAACAAATAAAAACCCTTCACCAATGTTTCCCTTAAGATCTATTTAGTCTAAGATAGTGATAAAGTTACATTTTTGCATAGCAAGGACACAGTGATTTATAACAAAGTACAGTGGTCTATAACAAAAGAGGTAATTCATTAATTCAAAAAGTCTAGTATTGCTAACATCAAAAACTACTATATTTCCTTTTCTACATTCCAAATACATTGATTAATATATTCCCAGGTGCCTAAGGATATGGAGGCCTGGCGGCAATCATTGACTCATCAGTGAGAAAAGCCCTATGCTAATACTCCAGACTCTCTGTGCTGTTTATGGTTGAGAGGTTGTCACACAAGCTAGTCTGTCAGCAGAGAGGTTTGATCTGAGACACCCTTGTCACACCCAGGGCAGGGAATTAGCAGTAATTATTGGCACGACAAATGAAAAAACCCTTCACCAATATAATTCTTAACCAACCCACTATACTAATAATTTCTAACTTCCTGAAAGAATTTGCCTTTAGTAAGTCTAAAACATCTCGTGCCTCTCACAGCTGGGGGTTGTAAACAATCACATGTGGCTGGACGAATCTATACAGGCAGGTAGATAATCTTCAGAGTTTGTAAGTTGAAACACTCGTCACGCCCAGGAATTTTTATTAACTTAGAGCTGCAAGTTAACTCCTTCTCCGAGAGAAATGGTTATGGGGGAGAGCTCCCTGTAAAGTACTCTGGTTTTGGGGGTAGGTGCTTCGGGAACAGGGGGTTTCCTGAGGCTTGATCACGCCTTTGCATATGTCAAGCTTCCTTCCTCATGACCTTTGCCATGGGCGGAGTTCCTCACACTGGCCCCCGGCAGTACCTGAGGCAGTGATCAAGATCTTCCTCAAGAAAAAGAAATGCAAAAAGGCAAAATGGCTGTCTGAGGAGGCATAACAAATAGCTGTGAAAAGAAGAGAAGCAAAAGGCAAAGGAGAAAAGGAAAGATATACCTATTTGAACGCAGAGTTCCAAAGAATAGCAAGAAGAGACAAGAAAGCCTTTCTCAGTGATCAGTGCAAAGAAATAAAGGAAAACAATAGAATGGGAAAGACTAGAGATCTCTTCAAGAAAATTACAGACTCCAAGGGAATAGTTCATGTAAAGATGGGCACAATTAAGGACAGAAATGATATGAACCTAACAGAAGCAGAAGATATTAAGAAAGGTGGTGAAGGACTTAGGTTAAAATTTAAGCCTTGAGGCAGGCTGTGCCTCAAGGAAAATAGCTTACTCCTTATCTGGTGACTCAGAGCCTCCTGACCGATTCTTAACAGATAACTTATGACCTGGTCAAGGAAACCCCCTCCCAAGAACGTATCTCTCTGTCGGACTTTTCTGGGTAAAAATTGACCAAATGCCGCAGGGTGATCAGCCAACCGTTTCAACTTAATTACCTGCGAACTTTTCCCACCAATCAAATGTATCCACCTCACCTATGGCCCCTACTTCATTGTATCCCATACCCTGACCTCATCCCCACCTACCTGTGATTTTTTTGTATAAAAGTCCCTCACGACTGGCGTTCGAGGTTCACTCCTCCTAAGGAGATTGAACCCCGGCGCGCCGGCCTAATAAATCCTCTTGCTGATTGCATCGAATTTGAGTCACTGTGGTCTTTGGGGCGACGGTTCCCGAGAAAAGGCCGCGAGGTCTTACAGTGGCAAGAATACACAGAAGAACTGTACAAAAAGTTCATCATGACACAGGTAATCACGAGGTGGTGATCACTCACGTAGAGCCAGACATCCTGGAATGCGAAGTTGGGGGGTGCTTAGGAAGCATCAGAAGCTAGTGGAGGTGATGGAATAACAGTTGCTGCTGGTGCTGCTGCTAAGTTGCTTCAGTCATGTTCAACTCTGTGCGACCCCATAGACAGCAGCCCACCAGGCTCCACCGTCCCTGGGATTCTCCAGGCAAGAACACTGGAGTGGATTGCCATTTCCTTCTCCAGAGCATGAAAGTGAAAAATGAAAGTGAAGTTGTTCAGTCGTGTCCAACTCTTAACGACCCCATGGACCGCAGCCTAGCAGGCTCCTCCATCAGTGAGATTTTCCAGGCAAGGGTACTAGAGTGGGTTGCCATTGCCTTCTCCAAGGAATGACAGTTGAGCTAGTTCAAATCCTAAAAGATGATGCTGTTAAAGTGTTGCACTCAATATGCCAGAAAATTTGTAAATCTCGGCAGTGGCCACAGGACTGGAAATGATCAGTTCTCATTCCAATACCAAAGAAAGGCAATGCCAAAAAGTTCAAACAGTTGCACAATTGCACTCATCTCACATGTTAGCAAAGTAATGCTGAAAATTCTCCAAGCAAGGCTTCACATGAACCGAGAACTTCCAGATGTTCAGACGGGATTTTAAAAAGGCAGAGGAACCAGAGATCAAATTGCCAATATCCATGGGATAATGAAAAAAGCAAAACAATTCAAGAAAAACATCTACTTCTGCTTTATTGAAAACACCAAAGCTTTTGACCGTATTTAGTTCAGTTCAATGGCTCAGTCATGTCCGACTCTTTGTGAGCCCATGAACTGCAGAACACCAGGCCTCCCTGTCCATCACTACCTCTTGGGGTTTATGCAAACTCATGTCCATTGAGCTGGTGATGCCATCCAACCACCTCATCCTCTGTCATCCTCTTCTACTTCTTGCCTTCAATCTTTCCCAGCATCAGGGTCTTTTAAAATCAGTAGCTCTTCACATCAGGTGGCCGAAGTATTGGAGTTTCAGCTTTAGCATCAGTCCTTCCAATGAACACCAGGACTGTCTCCTTTAGGATGGATTGGTTGGATCTCCTTGCAGTCCAAGGGACTCTCAACAGTTGAAAAGTATCAATTCTTCAGCACTCAGCTTTCTTTATAGTCTAACTTTCACACCCATACAGGAAAAACCATGGCCTTGACTAGATGGACCTTTGGTGACAAAGTAATGTCTCTGCTTTTTAACATGCTGTCTAGGTTGGTCATAACTTTCCTTCCAAGGAGTAAGTGTCTTTTAATTCCATGGCTGCAAACACCATCTGCAATAATTTTGGAGCCCAGAAAAATAAAGTCAGCTACTGTTTCCACTCTTTCCCCATTTATTTCCCATGAAGTGATGGGACAGGATGCCATGATCTTCGTTTTCTGAACATTGAACTTTAAGCCAAGGTTTTCCCTCTCCTCTTTCACTTTCATCAAGAGGCTTTTGAGTTCTTCTTCACTTTCTGCCATAAGGGTGGTGTCATCTGCATACCTGAGGTTATTGATATTTCTCTTGGCAATCTTGATTCTAGCTTGTGGTTCATCCAGCCCAGCATTTCTCATGACGTACTCTGCATATAAGTTAAATAAACAGAGTGACAATATACAGCCTTGACATACTCCTTTTCCTATTTGGAACCAGTCTGTTGTTCCATGTCCAGTTCTAACTGTTGCTTCCTGACCTGCATACAGATTTCTCAAGAGGCAGGTCAGGTGGTCTGGTATTCCCATATCTTTCAGAATTTTCCACAGTTTATTGTGAACCACACAGTCAAAGGCTTTGGCATAGTCAATAAAGCAGAAATAGATGTTTTTCTGGAACTCTCTTGCTTTTTCCATGATCCATCAGATGTTGGCAATTTGGTCTCTGGTTCCTCTGCCTTTTCTAAAACCAGCTTGACTATCTGGAAGTTCACAGCTCACGTATTGTTGAAGCCTGGCTTGGAGAATTTTGAGCATTGCTTTATTAGCATGTGAGATAAGGGCAATTCTGTGGTACTTTGAGCATTCTTTGACATTGCCTTTCTCTGGGTTGGGGGAAAACTCACTTTTTCCAGTCCTGTGGCCACTGCTGAGTTTTCCCAATTTGTTGACATATTGAGTACATCACTTTCACAGTGTCATCTTTCAGGATTTGAAATAGCTCAATTGAAATTCCATTACTTCCACTAGCTTGGTTCATAGTGATGCTTCCTAAGGCCCATTTGACTTCACATTCCAGGATGTTAGGCTCTAGGTGAATGATCACACCATTGTGATTATCCGAGTCATGAAGATCTTTTTGTACAGTTCTTCTGTGTGCTCTTGCTGCCTCTTAATATCTTCTGCTTCTTTTAGGTTCATAACATTTCTGTCCTTTACTGAGCCCATCTTTGCAAGAAATGTTCCTTCAGTATCACTAATTTTCTTGAAGAGATCTCTAGTCTTTCCCATTCAATTGTTTTCCTCTATTTCTTTGCACTGATTGCTGAAGAAGGCTTTCTTATCTCTCCTTGCTATTCTTTGGAACTCTGCATTCAAATTGGTATATCTTTCCTTTTCTCCTTTGCTTTTCACTTGTCTTCTTTTCACTGCTGTTTTTCACTCAGACAGCCATTTTGCATTTTTGCATTTCTTTTCCTTGGGGATGGTCTTGATCCATGTCTCTTGTACAATGTCATGAACCTTCATCCATAGTTCATCAGGCACTCTGTCTATCATATCTAGTCTCTTAAATCCATTTCACACTTCTACTGTATAATTGTATGGGACTTGATTTAGGTCATACCTGAAGGGTCTAATGGTTTTCCCCACTTTCTTCAATTTAATTCTGAATTTGAAAATAAGGAGTTCATGATCTGAGCCACAGTCCGCTCTCAGTCTTGTTTTTGCTGACTGTATAGAATGTTTCCATCTTTGGCTGTAAAGAATATAATCAATCTGATTTCAGTATTGACCATCTGGTGATGTCCATGTGTAGAATCTTCTCTAATGTTGTTGGAGGAGGCTATTTGCTGTACCAGTGAATTCTCTCGGGAAAACTCTATTAGACTTTGCCCTGCTTCATTCTGTACTTCAAGGCCAAATTTGCCTGTTACTCCAGGAGTTTCTTGATTCCTACTTTTGCTTTCCACACCCCTATAATGAAAGGGCATCTCTTTTGGCTGTTAGTTCTAAAAGGTCTTGTAGGTCTTCACAGAACCATTCAACTTCAGGTTCTTCAGCATTACTCAGGGCATAGACTTGGATTACCATGATATTGAATGGTTTGCCTTGGAAACGAGCAAAGTTCATTCTGTTGTTTTTGAAACTGCATCCAAGTACTGCATTTCGGACTATTTTGTTGACTATGATGGCTACTCCATTACTCTAAGGGACTCCTGCCCACAGTAGTAGATATAATGGTCTACCATCAATATAGATATTGACTGTGTGGATCAAAACAAACTGTGGTAAATTCTTAAAGAGATGGGAATACCATTTTGACTTGCGTGCCTCCTGAGAAATCTGTATGCTAGTCAAGAAGCAACAGTTAGAACTGGATATCAAACAACAAACTCTTTCCAAATTGAGAGAGGAGTAAGTCAAGGCTGTATGTTGTCACCTTTCTTATTTAACTTATATGCAGAATATATCATGCAAAATCCTGAGCTAGATGAAACACAAGCCGAAATTGAGATTGCCAGGAGAAATATCAATAACCTCAGATATGCAGATGACACCACCCTTAAGGCAGAAAGCAAAGAAGAACTAAAGAGCCTCTTAATGAATGTGAAAGAGGAGAGTGAAAAGCTGGCTTAAACCTCAACATTCAGAAAACTAAGATCATGGCTTCTGGTCCCGTCACTTCATGACATATAGATGGGAAAATAATGGAAACAGTGAGAGAGTTTATTTTAGGGGGCTCCAAAATCACTGCAGATGATGGCTGCAGCTATGAAATTAAAAACACTTGATCCTTGGAAGAAAATTTGTGACAAATCTAGACACTACTTTGCCGACAAAGGTCTGTATAGTCAAAGCTATGGTTTTTCCAGTAGTCATGTATGGATGTGAAAATTGGGCCATAAAGAAAGCTGAGCACTGAAGAATTGATGCTTTTGAACTATGGTGTTGGAGAAGACTCTTGAGAGTCCTTTGGACTGCAAGGAGATCAAATCAGTCAATCCTAAAGGAAATCAGTCCTGAATATTCATTGGAAAGACTGATGCTGAAGCTGAAGCTCCAATACTTTGGCTGACAGATGCAAAATGACTCACTTGAAAAGATCCTGATTTGGGGACAGATTGAAGGCAGGAGGAAAAGGGGATGACAGAGGATGAGATGGTTGGATGTCATCACCAACTTGATGGACATGAGTTTAAGCAAGCTCTGGGAGTTGGTGATGGATGGAGAAGCCTGGTGTACTGCAGTCCATAGGGTTGCAGAGTCAGACAGGACTTACTGACTGAACTGAACTGATGGTCAATGAACACATCAGTAAAGTGAAAGTATCTAATTCTCCAGTTGCTGCCATGATTAAGGAGATTTTAAGATCTTAACTTTTGTTTCTTAATGAAAATTGATGTTTGGCTTGCTTTACTTAAGTTACTGGTCTTAATTCTAAGCTCTCAAGTCTAGGGTAAAACTACAGACTCCTTCTTTCTGCAGTGGAACCAACATATGTGGCACATGTGGGATTTGTGAATAATACACTTTGTTGGGCCAACAGCCTCAATGCCAGCCTAATTGTTCCAAGTAGTGGTTTGTTTCTTAATGAACATTCCACAATGCAGTTGTTGTAGAAAATAATCATTATTTTAGGACAGATGGCAAAGTGGCAAGATGGGGAAATGGTCCATATAATTCTGACTCTCAATCTTGAGTTTGATGAAGGATAAGAATTTGAATACTCCAGGAGGTGTATTTATACAGCTCTGAATCACCCACTTATTGCTCAGCAATTCATTCTCTTTTCTTTAAATAATGCAAACTTTGCCTACGGGGCTGAAAAAGTAAATGACAATGTTTATCCTCTAACTAATTAAATACTTTGAGTAATGCCAAAGCATGGTTATGTTTTTTCCCTCTGTGTATGTATGTTCTAAATTCTGAAAAGCAAGAGGGAGAAATAAAACTGGAAGTCCAGATAAGTATATTTTTAAAATTAACACATAAATGACTCAACCATCTGTATTTTTAAATTAAATATGAATAGCTGTGTTTTTTATTTTCACTTTTGTTCCTGTAGCTGTAGATTTATATGCAATTATCATATATGTATGTATTTCAAACACATGCCTTTCTGGGACTGTGAGCATATGGACATGAAACTTAATGTGATAATGAAAATCTTTGGCACACTGCATCAATAAAAATAACTTTTTAAATAAAACTAATTATTAATTTATCCATTATTCTATTACTTATTTTTATCAGTCATTTGTCTTTTGGTTCAATCCTCTACTAAAATATACAATACTACTGAAATTCTTTTTCATATAACATTGAAACATCACCTAACCAAGCTTTAAGGAAATTAATGATTGATCATATCAGGAATCTTAAAGGAAAGCTCAGTAAAGGATTAAGGAAACTTTATGTAAAAATATGTGAAAGCAAATGCACTTTTCTTCTAAGTGATTTAATTCTGTGTGTAAATAAAACAGTTAAATACTTTACATGGCTATAAAGACTTTGGACTACCCAGTCTCTACATGGCTCTACATCCTCAATTTATACAAGCTCTTCTCCTTCCCTCACTCACATTTATTGTTCCTTCAAATTATTATCTTCCTAGCCTGTAAATATAAACTGCCCTTTTTTTCCAGTGGTCATGTATGGATGTGAGAGTTGGACTGTGAAGAAAGCTGATCACTGAAGAATTGATGCTTTTGAACTGTGGTGTTGGAGAAGACTCTTGAGAGTCCCTTGGACTGCAAGGAGATTCAACCAGTCCGTTCTAAAGGAGATCAACCCTGGGATTTCTTTGGAAGGAATGATGCTAAAGCTGAAACTCCAGTACTTTGGCCACCTGATGCAAAGAGTTGACTCATTGGAAAAGAGTCTGATGCTGGGAGGGACTGGGGGCAGGGAGGAGAAGGGGACGACAGAGGATGAGATGGCTGGATGGCATCACCAACTTGATGGACATGAGTTTGAACTCCAGGAGTTGGTGATGGACAGGGAGGCCTGGCATGCTGCAATTCATGGGGCCACAAAGAGTCGGACGACTGAGCAACTGAACGGAACTGAACTTTCTTAGAATCCACACACCTATGCCCCAAATTTATAATTATTGACACATAGTTCACAACTAAAAATCAACTGTCACTCTCTAGGGACTTTTTTCCATAACCCTAAAAATTTGTTTTGTTTCCTCTGTTTGATATTCCCATGACATTATGTGAATTTCCTGCAAAGCATTTATTATAGTTAAAATTAGCCTCATAGTTGTGTGGTTATTTGATTAATAGCCCTCCCTCTTTTAGATACAGAGTTCCACAAGGACAGAAAACCAGTTTTTCTTGCCCACCATATTGTCCCCAATACTTTTCAAAGAGGCAATAACTATTCTTAGAATAAATGAGTGAATAGGTGAATCAGTGTTGATAAATGTTATGAAGAGAATAAATATTTAAGCTAAAACAATAAGAAAAATAATATTTTTATAGAGTTAAATCCCAACTCTCAGCATTTTCTTTTCTTTTCTACTCAAGATGTCAAGTTGCATTTTACAAACCTGCATAGAAGAACAAAAATGGAAAATGAAAAAACAAAAGAAAAATTGGGGAATATGCTATATGTATATGTAAACAGGAAATTAATCCTCATTTGTTGTGGGCTATTTACTAGGAATGTGCTTTTACCGAACTAGGGGAACTCATTACATAGTGTTTTTTTCCTATGCTTTCTATAATGAACCAGAAAATGTCTGCAAGTAAAAGTAGGTGACTCTTGCAAACCCAGCTGTAATCTGGACCATCCTGATGGCAGCAAATTATTCTCTTGCTAAAGCATTTTATCACCACTGCTGAAAAAATGTTTCTGACTAGGATGAAATATCTCCTTTTGCTCCAGTTTCCCCCAAAATGCTCAAATTAGACTGGGTACATATTTCCAATTACAATTAAATTCTAGTGTTATAATTTGCCTGCTAGACTAAGGGTTCTTACTAACTATAATAAAATTAATGAGCTGGAAATGCTGCTGCAGTTTGGCTTGTAAAGGGCATGCTGAAGGGGTATGAACACAGGTGCTCATAGTGAACAGCAGCCTGGCCCATTTCTAGGTGGGGAATATTTGTGAACACACGAGTTAGCTGCTCAGCATGAACATTTCCTGAAGAGTATCGGTCTCACGCTGTAATAGTTTCCTACTGTGGGCTTCCAACTATTAATAACCTAGAAAGCTTGTGCAAAATGATGATTCTCAGCTCTGATTTGGTTGCTTCAACAAACATCTCAGATAATTCTGATGCTAGTCAGTGTTCTATGGACTACATCTTCCACGCACACTGTCCTATGGGATTATGTTCCAGCTCCTCAGCAAACACAAAATGGAACCTGTGGTTGACTCCTATTGGACTCTCTAGTCTGTCACTCACCCTGCTTCCCTCCCAACCTACTTTCTAGTCCTGGAGAATGCTAACTTTAACACTGAGGCTGTTTGATAACTTCTGCCTCTCTTCCCAGTTTTCATCTTTGACTGACCTTAACCACCTTTGCCATATTGAGGTCCAATTTTCAAGACTTTTATAGATGTCAACTCTTTTCTAAATCATCAGAGCACCACGCTTCTCTGTGTAAACCTAATCTACACCACAGAGTAAAGAGAGAAAATAGACAACGTGCAGGTGGACCTTCTCCATCCCATATCTATGGCAATCATCACCAGTTGATCACATTTTTGACTCAATTCCAAACCATTCTAAACCATGCTCTCAAAGCTATCACTTACCTGTGAGGTTTGGAGGATAAAAAGAAACATGTTGGCCATTCTGGCTATCAGTTTTGAAAATTATTATTATTATATCTGTACTATTCCATATTAACTTTTTATATACATGTTTCCTACTAGACAGAAACATGGATCATGCTTTATCTTTATATAACATCAACTCCTGTCCTAGTACCTGGCACAAAGTAGGCCCACAATAAATGTTTGAATAATGAGTTCATAACTGAATGATATTGTTTTCTTGAGGAAGATGAAGATTTTCTGTGTTCACTCTCTTTTAGTTCTGCTCTTTTATCCTTAAGACTATAGTTTTCACTCAATAAAGTCTTCTCTTTTTTTATTTTGGTCTATTTGCATGACTTGTGAGATTTTAGTTCTCAGACTGTGGACTGAAATCTAGCCCGTGGCAGTGAGAGCTCAGACCCCTAACCACTGAACAGCTAAGGAATTCCCAGCAAGGTATTTAAAATCATTGAATTGAGAGTAAAAGCTAGATACAGCTTAGTCTGTCTGAAAAATGTTTTAATTATATCATTTGTATGTCATGAAGATCCCTGTTGCTGCTGCTAAGTCACTTCAGTCATGTCTGACTCTATGTGACCACATAGATGGCAGCCCACCAGGCTCCCCCATCCCTGGGACTCTCTAGGCAAGAACACTGGAGTGGGTTGCCATTTCCTTCTCCAATGCATGAAAGTGAAAAGTGAAAGTGAAGTCACTAAGTCATGTCTGATTCTTAGTGACCCATGGACTGCAGCCTACCAGGCTCCTCTGTCCATGGGATTTTCCAGGCAAGAGTACTGGAGTGGGGGTGCCATTGCCTTCTCCTAAACCAAGGTATATAACAATGAATATTTTCTCTACTGGTATTTTCAGAAAAGAATTGAATATTGCTCTACATCTGATCATAAAGTGTTAATAGGCAATGAAAAATCTAAGGCTAAAGTTTCCTCTGTCTTAATTCTTGGGCAAATGTCATTTCATCATCATCATAGCAATAGCATTTATTGGATATCCTCTAAGCTTCTGACTTTAATATACAAGAGTTTCAGTCTGCTGACCTGTCCTTCAGTTCAATTCAGTCGCTCAGTTGTGTCCGACTCTTTGCAACCCCATGAATCACAGCATGCCAGGCCTCCCTGTCCATCACCAACTCCCAGAGTTCATTCAGATTCGCATCCATCAGGTCAGTGATGCCATTCAGTCATCTCATCCTCTGTCGTCCCCTTCTTCTCCTGCCCTGATCCCTCCCACCCAAAGTCTTTTCCAATGAGTCAACTCTTCTCATGAGATGGCCAAAGTACTGGAGTTTCAGCTTTAGCATCATTCCTTCCAAAGAAATCCCAGGGTTGATCTCCTTCAAAATGGACTGGTTGGATCTCCTTGCAGTCCAAGCGACTCTCAAGAGTTTTCTCCAACATCACAGTTCAAAAGCATCAATTCTTTGGTGCTCAGCCTTCTTAACAGTCCAACTCTCACATCCATACATGACTACTGGAAAAACCATAGCCTTGACTAGATGTACCTTTGTTGGCAAAGTAATGTCTCTGCTTTTGAATATACTGTCTAGGTTGGTCATAACTTTTCTTCCAAGGAGTGTCTTTTAATTTCATGGCTGTCCTTAAACAGAGTTAAGAAAGCTTATTCTTAATAGAGTGAGATGATTGCACTAGAATGGAATTGACATAATCAGAAAGAAGAAACCAGGAGGAACAAATGTACAGTGCAGACTTGACACAATTAATAAAAATCTTCAAAACAGAAACATTATGTTTTCTAAAGTCCTGTTATTAACATTACTGTGGCTTTATATAAACAAGTATCATCCAAATAGCTTAAAATAAAATATCAGTTTTGTGAATTGACTCTCCAAATAATTTATTAATACAGGTGAGAAAAAAAATACCTATAGGCCTAATTAGTCTAACTTCCAGAGCTCTTTAAAGCATGTCTAGGCATCCAGTAAACGTTTGGTGAGAGAATTAGCTGCCAGTATATTAGCAGTATGCTGTTGCTGCTAAGTCACTTCAGTCATGTCTGACTCTGTGCGACCCCATAGATGGCAGCCCACCAGGCTCCACCATCCCTGGGATTCTCCAGGCAAGAACACTGGAGTGGGTTGCCATTTCCTTCTCCAATGCATGAAAGTGAAAAGTGAAAGTCAATCCCTAAGAGTGTCTGACTCTTAGTGACCCCATGGACTGCAGCCCACCAGGCCCTCCATCTGTGGGATTTTCCAGACAATAGAACTGGAGTGGGGTGCCATTGCCTTCTCCGATATTAGCAGTATATTAGCTGGTTATTCATTTATGGGAGGTTAGTTTCAAAGACTGAGAAGGCAATGGCACCCCACTCCAGTACTCTTGCCTGGAAAATCCCACGGATGGAGGGCCTGGTGGGTTGCAGTCCATGGATGGAGGAGCCTGGTGGGCTGCAGTCTATGGGGTTGCACAGAGTCGGACATGACTGAGCGACTTCACTTTCAATTTTGCTTTCATGCATTGGAGAAGGAAATGGCAACCCACTCCAGTGTTCTTGCCTGGAGAATCCCATGGACGGAGGAGCCTGGTGGGCTGTTGTCTATGGAGTTGGACACGACTGAAGCGACTTAGCAGCAGCAACAGCAGCAGCAGTTTCAAAGAATAGCACTGTAGTTTTTCCTAAAGCACCAGGAGATTGATTTTTTGGAGGGGGGGAAATCTCTTTATGTATGGTCTTGATTATCACCCTTCAGTTTCCTAAAACTCTGTTCATCTTTTTTTTTTTTTTTAAACAGCATCCCCATTTATTCTGTTGGTTTAACAAATGTTCTGAATGGAGCATTCAAGTTTAACCTCTTTGTCTAGCAGGAAATGCAACAGTGAGAGACTGGCATATTTCAAAATGCTCTTACTGTAAAAATTTAAAAATCTCAAAATTATAATTGCCGAGGAGATTGATGTGGGTTCTCAAAGAGGTAGCATGATATACAAATAAAACTGAGGGGCTTGGGAGAAATGCAAGATGAAGTAAGTGCAAGGTTGTTTATTAGAGCAATGGCTTAAACAGCAATGACTGCAAACAACTAAATGCTTAATAAGAGTGAGCTGGTTAACAGATTATAATACATCAATGTAAAAATCTAGGTACGCATAATAAAAAACCAAAGAGTTTTTTTTTTTTAACCTGATATTGAAAATTAGTAACCTTTTTAAAAAGCAGGTTGTAGGGGAATGTATATTTCATGACAGTTTGTTTTAAAAAGAACAATTTTATATGCACATTTATCACTTTTTGATTATTAATGCTTTCAGATTTTCTTTTAGGACACATCTGAATCTGCTAAAATTGATTACTAATGTTTAGAAACTGAACAGTGAAATTATAAAACTTCTGAAAAAAATCAAATACAGTTTTAAAAATCATTAGTTTCATTATAAAGGATGTGGACACCAGACTTTCCCCTGGGTTTGGAGGTTGGATCCACTACTTGTAGGATAAGTGAACTTGAGTAGTTTCACTTTGTGGATCAGAGTCTGGATAATGGGACTAAACTAATGCTTACTCCACATTTTTGGAGAAGGGGAGGGACTTCCCAGGTGGCACTAGTGGTAAAGAACCCACCTGCCAATGCAGGTAGATATAAGAGACATGGGTTCATTCCTGCATAGGAAAAATCCTCTGGAGTAGAAAATGACAACCTGCTGCAGTATTCTTGCCTAAAGAATCCCATAGACAGAAGAGCCTGGCAGGGTCACACAGAGTCAGACATGACTAAAGTAACAGCATGAGATAGTACTTCGAAGGCATTATCTGAGCATAACACGACTCAGTAAGTGATGCCACTATTATTAAAATATAATACCTCACTGGGCTCATTTGCCTTGTTTAATAGCCCTTTCTCTTTCAAAAGTGGCTCAGAGTTCTGGCTGGAGAATTTAAAAAATTTTTCACTTCCTATCGGCTAAGAATTAGAAGGAAAATAAAGGAAAAACAGTGTAAGATCTGATTTTTAAAAATCCTTTATCATATAACTCCTAAGAATCCTGCTTCTCTGATTAATTTCTGACAGATATATAAGATAACTTTCTTTCTTTAAAAACTTCTAAATTTATCTTTTAAATCTCTGAAATGAAACACTTAAAATGGAATGAGGAAGCATTTTAAATCATTATCATTGATTTTATTTTTACTACATTACATTTTCTGGGACCAATGTTGTTTATGAAAAAGTACACACAAATAAAAGGTATGTAGTCAAAAGTATTTATTGACATTTCTGTAGAAGTCTATACTGTATAGTGTGGAACGAAGCATAAAATCAATGAAAGAAATCGTCCCTTACTGAAAGTCACTTGACTAAATTTGAAGACTGTATTATATAGGTACCAACAGTAGCTTTTCAGTGGCTTGAAACACAGAAGCTTGTTTTTGCTTTCACTATATGTCTGGCTTAGGCCACTGGGGAGATTTGCCTATAGCATTACCAGGGAACTCAGGTCAATGGAGACGTCACAATTTGACACATGCATTTTTCTAGTGGAAGACACAGTTGGAAGGTTGAACTCTTTTATGCTTTTTCTCAGAAGTGACACATCACTTATTCTTCAGCCAGTTAGCCTGAAATATTCACATGCTCTTACCTAACTACAAAGAGGCTGGAAAAATGTGAGGGAAAAAATTGAAAGTTTCATGAAGACCACTCACTCTGCCACAAAGAAGGAATAAACTTTAAGACCTGGAAGACACTTTAACAAAACACATTATGGCAACTGTAAATAAATAAGAATAAATTCTGGGAAAATTCAGAGGAAAGGAGTGATTTGATAGAGTCAATCAATTATTATGGCTACAGGTCTACTTGGAAAATAGGAACACTGAGGCAAGTGGCAAACATTCAGTTGAGCAAATATGAGCTGTCATAGATGGGTCAGACTTACTATTAGAAAAAACTGAGATTGATGATTAAGTGTTGACAATTAAGTTGAAATTTCATGAAAGAGGAAAGTGTTTAGGGGGTGAAAAGAGTAAAAGAGAAAGCTTGAAAATTATCTCAAGGGATGATTAGTCGTTAAGCCATGTCTGACTCTCTTGTGACCCCATGGACTGAAGCCCACCAGGTTCCTTTGTCCATGGGATTTCTCAGGCAAAAATACTAGAGTGGGTTGCCATTTCCTTCTCCAGGAGATCTTACCAACCCAGGGACTGGACCCATATCTCCTACATTGTTAGGGCAGGTTCTTTACCACTGAGCCACCTGGGAAGCCCGTTATAAAGAAACACAAATAGGTGAAAGAAGATAAAGAAAGGTAAAGAAGATAAGATTACTATTATGAAGCTGTGCATGATGAGTAGATTTACAGACATAAAATTAGAGACTTTAATGCTTGGCTATAAACTAGAACAAGTTTTATTTGTTCTTAAGATGAGAGAACTGAGATCCAAAAAGGTTGGGGATTACCCAATGCCTTACAAGTATTTTTCCTGCCAAGATATAGAATATAATATATAGAATATAGGTCTTTTTTGTTTGACCTCCATAATACACTGTCTGACCATTGGCCTTTAATGCAAATGAGATATCAACACAAATAAGCATTTAGTGTTAACTTTAACCTAGAGGAAATTAACCAGCATCACAGTGAAGTAATAACAATATGGATCTAATAGTGCAGCCAATAGGAATGGAACTTGTTAAAAGAGGAAGAGGCAGCAGATGAAGACTATTTGCACAATTTAGAGAGTATTAATGATCAAATTAAGAGGAATTGGTACTTAGGACATCTGAGGTGAATTGTGGCTTAAGCTTTTTAAAAATTACAATGTGTACTTCATATTTTTAGAACTGTGCAATTTTATTTCTTCCAGACTTTCTTCTGGCATAGCCTGTCACTAAATTCAATTTTTAAAAGGTCAAATCTATTAAAAAGCAAAAGTGCTTGAGCTATTTTCTTGTTATCCTTTTATACATTCTGCCTTAATTTTGAACGGTTAATTGGAAACCAGCTTTAACTTCAAAAGCCCAGTTGTATTTGGAGACAGCTACCCTTGTAACTGGTTTAGCTGACTGTCAGACCTTCTCTATTAGCACCTGTCCTTATTGATTTGGGAAAACTTGACAGCTGATTTAACCAACTATGCCCAGTGTAAGGGAGAATAGCCTGGTTTTTAGCTTTGGTGTCAGCAGAGCAAGTAAGAAGTGATCCTTTAAAAACCGCTTCTTGATAGTGTTAGAAATTCCTTTGATCTCATGTGCCTGGTTCTTCTTGTAATTAGAAAGGCTCACTTCTTCTTTGTCAGGCCCCCAAAACTTTGAAATCCATTTTGCTAGCAGGTAAAAGGCTAGCTGAGTGTATACCCAACCTTTTGTCTTTCTGTATTTTAACATACCCCTCTCTGGGTAAAACCAGAGCTCTGGTTCTCCATAAGGGATCTCCTGGCCCCTCTATTTACCAGCTTCTGTCCTTAGGTGGGATATCCAGGCTTTACTTCCTTTAGTCTTAAAATTGAGCTAATGATACACGCTGCCATGATTAGTTATGTTGAACATTAAATGAGACAACATTTGTGAAATCTCTAATATCAGTTCAGTTCAGTCACCGTCGTGTCCGACTCTTCGCGACCCCATGAACTGCATCTCACCAGGCCTCCCTGTCCATCACCAACTCCCGGAGTTCACTCAGACTCATGTCCATCGAGTCAGTGACGTCATCTAGCCATCTCATCTTCTGTCGTCCCCTTCTCCTCCTGCCCTCAATCCTTCCCAGCATCAGAGTTTTTCCAATGAGTCAACTCTTTGCATGAGGTGGCCAAAGTACTGGAGTTTCAGCTTTAGCTTCAGTCCTTCCAAAGAAGTCCCAGGGCTGATCTCCTTCAGAATGGACTGGTTGGATCTCCTTGCAGTCCAAGGGACTCTCAAGAGTCTTCTCTAACACCATAGTTCAAAAGCATCAATTCTTTGGCGCTCAGCCTTCTTCACAGTCCAACTCTCACATCCATACATGACCACTGGAAACACCATAGCCTTGACTAGACAGAACTTACTCGGCAAAGTAAAGTCTCTGCTTTTGAATATACTATCTAGGTTGGTCATAACTTTTCTTCCAAGGAGTAAGCATCTTTTAATTTCATGGCTGCAGTCACCATCTGCAGTGATTTCGGAGCCCAAAAATATAAAGTCTGACACTGTTTCCACTGTTTCCCCATCTATTTCCCATGAAGTGATGGGACCGGATGCCATGATCTTTGTTTTCTGAATGTTGAGCTTCAAACCAACTTTTTCGCTTTCCTCTTTCACTTTCATCAAGAGGCTCTTTAGTTCTTCTTCACTTTCTGCCGTAAGGAGGTTATTGATATTTCTCCTGGCAATTTTGATTCCAGCCTGTGTTTCTTCAAGTCCAGATTTCTCATGATGTACTCTGCATATAAGTTAAATAAACAGGGTGACAGTATACAGCCTTGACGTACTCCTTTTCCTATTTGGAACCAGTCTGTTGTTCCATGTCCAGTTCTAACTGTTGCTTCCTGACCTGCATACAGATTTCTCAAGAGGCAGGTCAGGTGGTCTGGTATTCCCATATCTTTCAGAATTTTCCACAGTTTACTGTGATCCACACAGTCAAAGGCTTTGGCATAGTCAATAAAGCAGAAGTAGATGTTTTTCTGGAACTCTCTTTCTTTTTCCATGATCCAGCGGATGTTGGCAATTTGATCTCTGATTCCTCTGCCTTTTCTAAAACCAGCTTGTACATCAGGGAGTTCACGGTTCACATATTGCTGAAGCCTGGCTTGGGGAATTTTGAGCATTACTTAACTAGCATGTGAGATGAGTGCAATTGTGCGGCAGTTTGAGCATTCTTTGGCATTGCCTTTCTTTGGGATTGGAATGAAATCTCTAATATACTGTCATAAATACTAAGTACTTTGGTGAAAGCTAATAAATAATGGAGTTTGGATTTGAATTGGATTTTATATCTTTCCTCTACAGTAAATACAATGCTGGGCCCATAAATGTATTTGGTTATCATCCTTATAGCTTCAGTGCTCAAGAAAATTTGGTAGTTCTTGTGGAACTTCCAGCTTTAGAGCAACACAATTTAAGGGAAAGGACCTTCACACAAGTAACAAATACTATTCAGTAGCCCATAATATGTGCCAAATGAGCAATAAGTTTTAGGTATATTAAAATTTGGGTAGAGGGAGAGGTTTCTTAAAGCTAATGTAAACAGTCAAACTTTAAGAAGGGATTTGCCTAAACTGTGAGGGATTAATCAAATGTGAATAAGAAAGTGTATTCCAAGGAGAAATTAAATGAACAAAGACATAGAAGCTTGCATGAATGGGGGATAATTAGCATATCTGGCTGTTGGAGTGATTTGTGTAGGTAAATAATAGGAAATATGTTGAAATAGAGTGACGGTAATGAATGGGAGAGCACTTCAAATACCAAACTAGAGTTTATGAATAATGGTAAATTGACAAAAGGGCTTAGTACCTTTGACAAAATATTTTATATTATGTTCATATTTGCTTTTAAAGTGCTGTCTGAAATTGTGCCACATTTTTGGTTAATATTGGCCCAAATTGCAAATGTTAGATAAGAATCTTCATTTTTCTCACTTTAGTAAAACTTGTTTTTCCATGTTTTTTACAGTGAAAGAAACAATCAAAATGCAGATATGAATCTCCTTAGGAATATTAAAACAAACAAAAACAAAAACATAAAACATAAACAAAAAAGAATCCTGACAAAATTTTTCAATAGAAACGGAATGAATAATTATAGATAATTAAAAAATAATCTATGTCAAAATTATTTTTACTGTCATGAACATAAGACCACATCACATCTAAAGCCTGGAAACCATCTATTATTTTATGGCCATAAGGGATGCTATATTATTATTTAAAGATATGGACTTATTTGACTGCTCTGGGTCTTAGTTGTGGCATGTGGGATCTAGTTCGCTAACCAGGCATGGAACCTGGGTCCCTTGCATTGGTAACTCAGTGTCTTAGTTACTGGCCACAGAGGAAGTCTCAAGAATGCTATATCATTGATTTAGAAATTGACACTCTGTAGGCTATGGGATGGAACTGCGGGCTGTATAGTTTTCTTCTCCTAGTCTTCTATAGACTCTGTCTTTGTTAACCTGGTAGATGATTCATAAAGCTAATTACAGATATTACTTGGTGAAAAGAACCCAGATACTATTTCTAAACCTGCACAGTCACGCCCTCTGCCGTGTTCTATCATTCACGTGTTCTCTATTTTAACAAATAGAACAGTCATCTATGAATTTTAAAGTCTGGTGTTTGTAGGACCATAGTCCAGCTCTGTAGTTAATGCTTACCAACTTTTCTTTTTATAAATCTCTACTTTTTAGAGGTTTGCCAGTTAGCTTTAAAAATTCAATTATGGTTTAGAACTTGGTGTACATGAACTCTGTCAAAACAAGATGGTTTGACTTTTTTTTTTTTTTCTTCTCTTAAAAAAGCTATTTTGACTACTTCTTAGTTTCAGAATAGCTGGGCTAAAATGAGATTGAAATTTTTATGCTTACTCTCTCACAGCTATAAAAATGGCTTCATTAAATGAGTAAAACCGTTTTAGGTCATTACACTCTTATGTGAAGGGAAATATACTTAGTAGCATAACAAGAATTTGACATTTTAAATATAGTCAAACTCTAAAAAGTATTAAGTTGCTGGTTGACTGCCAATTATACATGTAATAGAAGTATTTAAACAATAGTTAGTATTTCTTTTGAGATTTAGAGAATATATTTTTGACAGTCTCAGACTTTACTCTTTTTCAAAATTCGCTATAGCCACCCATGCTTGAATACATTTTTTAATTCATTTCTATTTTTTTACTCACAGAGTCTTAAATTTATTAAAAGTATAAGGAGGATATTGTTTGAGTTTCAGATACATGGTAAACTTTTTTGTTATTAAAGGAGAAATGACAGTGTTAAAAAAATGACAAAATATTTTATCAATAAATTGCAGATACTTAGTCATTTAAATTTTAGTAATAAGAAATGTTACTTATATTTTATAAAGCTTAATAGCTTTTAAGTCACTTTTTAAGAAGATTATGTAATTTTATACTCACAGTGATAAGGAAAGGAGGAGAAATGTTGTCTCCATTTTACAGCAAGTAGAAATAAAAACTTCATAATTTGTAGTTCTTTTGATTTGATCTCTCTTACCTCTCTCTGTAGTCTTAATTGTGAGATCAGGGTGCATTTCTGGGGACATACAATCATTGCTCTGTCTGGCATCATACTTAGTTCTTCCTGTTTCACTCATAGCCCCTAAATGAGCTGGAGAGTGAGGCTGTGACCTTACTTCTCTGCATAACCGTAACACTGTCATCTCGCCAACTGCAGCCAAGAGAACTGTGTGGCCTGAGCAGGAGGTGGAAGCGGTCTTATGCTGTTTTGTCAGTTTCTTCTGTCCTCTATTTTGTTTATTCATACTTTCTGGGTTAACATCCAATTTCAAAACCCCTTCATTTTCACTGTTCTTTATTTCATTTCTGTCCATTTTTAAATTACCTGATAACACTGTGAACACAGACATATTCAGCAGTTTGAGGCTGTGGGTTTTGTTTTTGAGTGTGTGGTTAGTAATACTGCTGCAGTGGTTGTTATAGTAACCAGTTTTCCTCAGCAGAGGAAGGAAAATGGGCATTTGACGATGCTTAAGATTTAATAGAAGGAGATGTAGTTCCTAGATTTCATAGTTCATTATGAGATGATTCCAGGACAATTGCTGTCTTTTAAAGTCTCTCTTTTTAAAAAAAAAGTGTATTGGGGTATAGTTAATTTAAAATGTTATGGTAGTTTCAGTTATATAGCAAAGTGATTCTGATATATATATATATATCATATATACTTATTCTTTTCTCATATAGGTTATCACAGAATATTGAGGAGAGTTCCTTGTGCTATACAGTAAGTCCTTGTTTGTTATCTATCCTATATAGTAATGTGTATATGTTAATCCCAAGCTCTGATTTATCCCTTCTCCCTACATTTCCGCTTTGGCAATCATAACTTTGTTTTCAAGGGATTGTTTATTTTAGAAGAAATATAGAGTTCTTGCTGTGTTTCTGGATCATCTTAGTGGATGTATTAACAACAATAATGCTGTGTGTTGTCTGGCCTGGCCTCTGTCATGGAGGGGACATGATTTACCACTGACATTTCACTCCTGACCAACATATAACAGCTGCTTATGAAGAACCAGAAGAATGGAGGAATAATATGGTCGTTATTCCAGAGGGAAAAGATCTCAGACCTGTGCAAGCATTTGAATAGGGCTGCCCTGTGCCTCCCAGTGAGGGTTCCACACACCTGTGGGTACCTCCTGGGAGCCCTTCCTGGATCCTGGTCCTCACTGGTTGGAACCCTGGCTTTGTGCTCAAGACTGCTCTGTCCTGTGCCTATGTGTGTTTCAGGCTGTCTGGCCTCTCCATGGGTGTGTGTCTTAAGTTTCCACATTAATGTGAGTCACGTAGACAGCCAGGGAAGCCCAAGACTGTGGAAAAAGCAGAAGGATATACTGAGGATAGAGACATAGGAGGGCAGCCCCTGGCTTCTTCTGCCGCAGTGTTGAGCCACAAAGGGACAAGTGCTTTTGTGTTAAAAGGAGACCCACTGGGTCTCGGGGATTTGTGTCATGTCATTGGCTTGGAGAGGCCTTAGAGAGGAGGCAGGAACATATAAACACTTCTGTGCTCTTACGTGGGTGTCATGACTAACACTCGTGTGGGGAACTCAACTCACAAATGCACAGACTGCCACACAAGCTCCACACTGTCTCCTAGCTTATCCTACTTAACTCCTTTATGGCTACCCGCTAAGACAGGAAACCCTCAGTTTCCTCACCTCGCACTCAGAGGTGAGGAAGAAACTGAGGTTCTAACAAGCTCTGAAGTGCAGAGTATAGAGGGGGTGGCTGATAGCTCTGGTTCTGAACCAGTGTTTGAGAACTAATCTCATCTCTGACACTTCCCAGCTGGGTAACTTTGGATATGTGACTTAATGCTTCAGTTCCTAGACATTCTCATCTATGAAATAAAGTCTCTATTTTTTAATAAAGGATAAAATGCAAGTGCTATCTTCCCACTTATTTGAATTAACCTGGATAAATTGTCTCCATTGGATAGTTTTGCTTATGTAGTTATTCATCTAATGCATGTCCAGAGATGTAGGCAGAAGTGCCCAAGTTACCAGGATAAATGAGCAAATCACATAAAGCTGCAAAATTAGTTTTATATGACATGGCTACTCACAGCAGGCAATTTGCAAAGAACAGTGACATTCTCAGTGGGCTCTTCCTTCTTGCTTCTTGGTTTGATTTAGCTCATTTGTATTAGTTATTTTTTATTTCAGAAGGTTCATCTGTTGGTTTGAAATGCTGTGCTTACTTGTTCAATCATGTCTGACTCTTTGCAACCCTACAGACTGTAGCCTGCCAGGCTTCTTTGTCACCGGGGAATTCTCCAGGCAAAAATACTGGAGTGGGTTTTCATGCCTTCCTCCAGGGGATCTTCCCAACTCAGAGATGGAATCCAGGTCTCCTGCATTGCAGGAGGATTCTTTACCTTCTAAGCCACCAGGGAAACCCATGAATGCTGAATTGGGTAGCCTATCCCTTCTCTACGGATCCACCTAACCCAGGAACTGAACTGGGGTCTCCTGAATTGCAGGCAGATTCTTTTCCAGCTAAGCTACACGGGAAGCCCCATCAATATGCATACTCCTGCTTAAATTATGTCCATATATGTATATGAGGTTTAAAAACACATTTTATCATAGAGCATTGGAGTTACTTTTATTCACTTAACATACTATGAAATACTTCCCAAGTTAATATATGATAATATATTGTATTAAAATAAAAGAGTGCATAGTCTGTTTGCCTATTAATGAGCTGTTAGGTGTCTGAAAACTTACTGCCCTGAGTAACCATATTGTAACAGGTGTTCTCATCTGCAAACTAAGCACTGGTGGAAGAGAAACTGCTGCATCATGAAACAGGAGCATGCCATGTTTTATAAATATTGCTAAACTGCTATCCAAAGGATGTCACCATTTACAATTCTATGAATGAGCTATAAATGTGCTAATTTATTTACATCCTCATCAATGATAGATATTATTTCTCTTTTAAAAACATGTTGCCAGTATGATGGACAAAAATTGTATTACATGATTGCCTTTATTTTGGAGGAAATAGGGGAGTAAAGACTTCTTTATAAGTATGAATATCAACCCTTGAATGGGTTTATCATATTGATACATATGGAATACACACACACACACACATATGTATATATATACAGATACACATACATACACACACACACATTCAGGATTTTTTTCCAATGTTACTTTTCTTGCAATTTTTTTACAATATCCTTTATAACACAAAATTTTACATTTCTGACAGTCAGATCTGTTTGATCTTTACTTGGGAGCTTCTCTGCTTTTATATGTTTTAATTCCAGTATTTTATTTTGTTGTATCATTTTAAACTTTAGATCTTTGATAGAACTTGATTAAATTTTCACATATAATATGACACATGCATATAATTTCTCTTCCCAAATAGAAAGCTAAATTTATAAACACTTATTGAATAATTCATCCTTTTCAAATGGTGAGAGAATCACTTAACCATTTACTAATTTCTACATATATAATGACCTAGTTTTAAACTTTACTTTCATTGATTGATTTAATTCCTGTAATGGTACCATTAATAACACACACACACACACACACACATACACACACACACACACACACACACACACAATTTATAGGGTAATATGGTATATCTTGGAGAAGGCAATTGCACCCCACTCCAGTACTCTTGCCTGGAAAATTCCATGGACAGAGGAGCCTGGTGGGCTGCAGTCCATGGGGTCGCCAAGAATCGGACACGACTGAGTGACTTCACTTTCACTTTTCACTTTCATGCATTGGAGAAGGAAATGGCAACCCACTCCAGTGTTCTTGCTTGGAGAATCCCATGGACGGGGAGCCTGGTGGGCTGCCGTCTATGGGGTCGCACAGAGTCGGACACGACTGAAGTGACTTAGCACACATGGTATATCTTTACAATATTGTGTCTTCCCATGTAGACATGTTTTCTCTAGTTTTACAGAACATCTCTTATGTTCTTAAATAAAATAATATATATACTATTAGGTGGACTTCCTTCATAGTTCAGATGGTAAAGCATCCACCTGCAGTGCAGGAGACCTGGCTTCAATCTCTGGGTCAGGAAGATCCCTGGAGAAGGAAATGGCAACCCACATCAGTATTCTTGCCTAGAGAATTCCATGGTTAGATGAGCCTGGTGGGCTACAGTTCATGAGGTCGCAAAAAGTCAGATACGAGTGAGAAGCTAACACACACACATATTCTATTAGGCAAGCCCTAGTATATTTTGGACTACATTAACTTTAAGCAGGTTCTAGATTTTTGTTACTACTATGAGAGGGATAGTTTTAAAAATATGTCCCCATTTTTCTTACCTGTGTGTTGAAAAATTTAGATTTTTATTGGTTGATCCTCTATCCAAATAGCTTTTAAATTACCGTGTTAGCTCTACTTGTACTTTACAAGTGAAAGTTGCTCAGTCACGTCCGACTCTTTGTGATCCCATGGACTATACAGTGCATGGAATTCTCTAGGCCAGAATACTGAAATGGGTAGCCTTTCCCTTCTCCAGGGGATCTTCCCAAGCCAGGGATCGAACCCAGGTCTCCCTCATTGCAGGAGGTTTCTTTACCAGCTGAGCCACAAGGGAAGCCCAAGAATATTGGAGTGGGTAGCCCATCCCTTCTCTGGGGGATATTCCTGACCCAGGAATTGAACCAGGGTCTTCTGCATTGCAGGTGGATTCTTTACCAACTGAGCTATGAGGGAAGCCCTGTACTTTACAAGGTATTCTTTAATGAGAATGCTTCTCATGTTTCACAACTTAAATGGTACTATAAGTTTCTAGATGATACACGTATCAGGTTAAGTGGGTTGCTTTTATTGTTAAAATACTTAAAAAAACTTGTTTGGTATTAAGTATTGAATTATGTAAACTTTACAAAATGTATCAAATACTTCTGGACAAATTTAATGCAAGATGTGAAAAGTCTATACACTGAAAATTACATAATATTTCAGAGAAAATAAAAAAGCAAACCATGTTTATAAAATGGAATACCTAATACAATGTCTATTTTTCACAAAATCTAAAGATCTAAAGCAATGTCAATAGAAACTCTAGCAGGTTTTTCTAGAAATGACATAGTAATTTAAAAATGTATTTGTTAAGAACTAAAATAAACAAAGTTTTAAAAAGAACCATTAGAGATTTTGCCTAACCTGAAATCAAGATCAAATTTTTAAATATAGTAAGATAGTATGACAGTGGGAAAAAGTAGACAGACAGAGTACTGGGACTTAATAGAGAAACCAGAAATAGACACAGAGCTTATTTGGTGAAACAACTTTTTCCAAGAGTCAAAAGCAACTTCTTTCAATTAATCTTTTTTTCTGTAATAAGTGACACTGATATTTTTATTGGAAAAAGAAAGAACTTTGATTCTTATCTCAGACAATTTAGAAAAATCAATTTGAGAAAGACCAGGGACCTAAACATAAAGTCTCAAATACAGGAAAAAATAGAATATTTTCATAATCTTGGCTAAGGTTTTCCCCTTCCTTCCTTCTTCCCTCCCTCCTTCTCTCTTTCTTCTTTCTTTTATTCTCAGTTCTTTCATTTCTTATTTTTTTTAGCAAGGTATCACAAAATATATAACATCATATTTACAAATTTGATCCCATCAAAATTATAAAAATAACTACTAAGGTAGTCCCATTAGCAATATGAAAGTAGAGCTACAGATTCAGAAGGATTTCTAGATCGACTACATATTAAAAAATAAAAAAGCTCCAGCAACTCAATAATAAAAGGTCACCCCCCAAAAAAAAGTCACTTAGACAAAATTGGCAAAACATACACATAGACACTTGCTCAAAATTAACATATAAACTAAAATATATGAGTGGCCAATAAGTACATGAAAAACTATAAATGATCAGATACCAGGTAATGTAAATGAAAACTTCCAGGAGATAATGCAACACACCCATAGGCAGTCATAAATACAAAAATGATTGACAAAATTCAAATATTAGAGAGGGAGTGGAACAACCAAAAGTCTCACCCATTGGTATGAGCGTGTCAAATTGTACAACCACTTTAAAAAACTGTTCAACAGTTTCTTAAAATGTTAAATACAGCTTATCAATGCCACTCATAGGTATTTACCATTGTTATGTATCTACAAAAGCCTTTCACTAAAATGCTCATAGTAACATTATTATCATGTCTATTAGCAATGTAATACACAAATAGAAAATTCAGATTTCTATCAATCAATAGACAAAAGTGGAAGCTAAGAAGTAATATAATGAACAACCAATACATTCAATAAAAAGGAAAGAAATATTGCTACATTCAAGACCATAAATAATTTTAGAAATATTAAGCTAATTGAAAGAAAATGAATGAGTCCATTCATATGAAATTTTTAAATATGCAAAACAAACTCATGATGATAGAAATCAGTTGAGTGGTTGCTTCTGTGTGAGACTGACTAGGAAAGAGACATTTGATCATAAGAAAACTTTCTGGGGAGATAGAAGTGTTTTATATTTTGATCTGAATATATGTAAATACCTCAGTTAAACATACATATTCCTCATCAAGAAGCATTATTAAGAAAGTAAATAGATATGCAACACCTTGGGGAAAATTATTCTCATTACCATATATCAGACAAAGCAGCTTTTATCCAGAATATGTAATAAGCTCATTCAAATCAATTGCAAAAATAAAGACAACTAAATTTTTAAATGGGCAAGAGACTTGTATGGATATTTTACAAAAAGATGTAGGAATTTTCTTGATTGTCACAAGAAAAAATCTGCATATTATCAGTGATCAGGGATTGCAAATTAAAACCAAAATAAAATATTGCCATGTACCCATTTAGATTAGAACGACTAAATCTAAAAATACTGAAAACGTCAAAATTTGGTGAGCATGTGTACAGCTGAACCCTTATGTTGTTGAAAGGATTAGAAAATGGTACAACCCCTTTGGAAAACTCTTTGGCACTTCCTAATAAAATTAAACATGCATCTACTTTACCATCCTGCAATTCTACTCCTGGATATTTACCTAAGAGAGGTTAAAATCTATACCCACAAAAAGGCATGCATAAGACTATTTATAGTGTCTTCATTCATAACAAGCCAAAAGTAAGAGCAGTCCATATGTTGATCAACAGGGGAATGTAAAAACGAAGAATGCCCTGCTCACACATAAAAGCAGCATGCAGAAACCTCAAAATCATACATTGAGTAAAAGACCAATACAAGAGAGAATTATAACCATAATTCTGTTTGTATGATAAAGAATAAGCAAAAAGAAGTCAAGACAGTGGTTGCCTTTTCAGTGGGAGTGTTTGAAAGGGGGCATGAAGAAACTTGGTGGGGTCATAGAAATGTTCTATATCTTGATTGATTGATAGTTATATGATTGATTATATGGATCAAGGGTTATCAAATGCTTATTTAAAATCTGTGCTTCTCACTATATGTAAATATTACCACAATTTAAGAATATATTGAAATATTTATTGTTCTGCTTATGTTACTTAATATTTTGAACCGAATTTATCTTGACTTTTTTTTTTTTTCCTTAACATTGTGCCAGGGAAATGACAAGTGATCAGCAGGACAGATTATTCTTTTGTGACCAGTAAAAGTACTAATGTGAGAAATCTGCAGCTTGAAATAGAAAAGAAACAAATGTAATCAGTGTTCTCATAGCAACAAATGCTAGAACCATTGTGTTTTCCCGTGAACTGTCACAGTGGTATTGAAATGCTAAGGTAATACAAGCGGCAGTAATGGTACCCCACTCCAGTACACTTGCCGGGAAGGTCCCATGGATGGAGGAGCCTGGTAGGCTGCAGTCCACAGGACCACTAGGAGTCGGCCACGACTTCACTTTCACTTTCATGCATTGGAGAAGAAAATGGCAACCCACTCCAGTATTCTTGCCTGTAGAATCCCAGAGACAGGAGAGCCGGGTGGGCTGCCGTCTATGGAGTCGCACAGAGTCGGACATGACTGAGGTGACTTAGCAGCAGCAGCAACAGCAGTAAGTGGTGACTACCTTTGTTTTGTTAGAAATACTCTTCTGTAGCGAAACATTTTCTCCTTCTTTAATCTTGTCCAAATATAATATATCCTTTCCATGTCAGTGTATTTTAAAGTTTTCAAGATAATTTCTTAAACCTGAAAATTCTATTTAATAAATTCATTTTGATTGCTATGGATTGGCAGGGGGAGGCGTGTATTGAGAGGAGCAAGGGCTTTCCTGTTGGCTGAGATGACTAAGAGCCTGCCTGCAATTCAGGAGACTAGTGTTCAATCCTTGGGTCCTGAAGTACTCCTGGGGAAGTGGATGGCTTACTCACTTCAGTATTCTTGTCTGGAGAATTTCATGGGCATTGGAGCCTGATGGGCTATAGTCCATAGGATTGCAAAGAGTTGAACATGACTGAGCGACTAACAGAGAAGAGCAAGAATTTGGAATCAATAAATGAATGTTTCAGTCTTGGCTAATCCAGTTATTAACACTGGGGGAGGGGCAGTTTAGGAAAATAAATGAACATACTGGAGCTATGTCTCTTGATGAAAATGAAAGAGGAGAGGGAAAAAGTTGGCTTAAAGCTCAACATTCAGAAAACTAAGATCATGGCATCCGGTCCCGTCACTTCATGCAAATAGATGGGGAAACAGTGGAAACAGTGGCTGACTTTATTTTGGAGGGCTCGTAAAATCACTGCAGATGGTGATTTCAGCCATGAAATTAAAAGACGCTTACTCTTTGGAAGGAAAGTTATGACCAACCTAGACAGCATATGAAAAAGCAGAGACATTACTTTGTTAACAAAGGTCCGTCTAGTCAAGGCTATGTTTTTCCAGTAGTCATGTATGGATGTGAGAATTGGACTACAAAGAAAGCTGAGCACCGAACAATTCATGCTTTTGAACTGTGGTGTTGGAGAAGACTCTTGAGAGTCTCTTGGACTGCAAGGAGATCCAACCAGTCACCCTAAAGGAAATGAGTTCTGGGTGTTCATTGGAAGGACTGATGCTAAAGCTGAAATTCAAGTACTTTGGCCACCTCATGTGAAGAGCTGACTCATTTGAAAAGACCCTGATGTTGGGAAAGATTGAAGGCAGAAGGAGAAGGGGATGACAGATGGTGAGATGGTTAGGTGGTATCACAGACTCAATGGACATGAGTTTGCTTAAACTCCAGGAGTTGGTGATGGGAAGGCCTGGTGTGCTGCGGTTCATGGGGTTGGAAAGAGTTGGACATGACTGAGTGACTGAACTGACTGACTGAAGGTATATAATAAGACTGAGTTGTTTTAATAGACAGTTAAACAATATCTGTGTAAAAGGCTTTGGTTTTGGTAAAGGCACAAAAATGTCAGTTAACTTTTATCCCATTTCTGTGAGAATATGACACACAAGTCACTCTACTTTATTCATTGCTTATTAAATAATTTATTGTAATACCAATTATCACACCTGCTCAGTACTGCAGACAAAATTTGTAGTAATATCACAAAAATTATAGAAAACTGAGAGAAAACAGGAAGAAATAAAGATCAAATTCTAAAAGCAAGTTGCATGCATTTATAAAGGGCTTCATGAACTAACATATTCACAATTGTTTGTGAATCACATAAAACATTTTTAGATCAATAAAAGCATACTTTTGAAATAAATTTTGGGACTCCAGTGTAAACAAAGTTGAAGGATCCTGTGTGGTCCACTGGAGAAGGGAATGGCAAGCCACTTCAGTATTCTTGCCTTGAGAACCACATGAACAGTATGAAAAGGCAAAATGATAGGATACTGAAAGAGGAACTCCCCAGGTCAGTAATTGCCCAATATGCTACTGGAGATCAGTGGAGAAATAACTCCAGAAAGAATGAAGGGATGGAGCCAAAGCAAAAACAATACCCAGTTGTGCATGTGACTGGTGATAGAAGCAAGATCCAACGCTGTAAAGAGCAATATTGCATAGGAACCTGGAATGTCAGGTCCATGAATCAAGGCAAATTGGAAGTGGTCAAACAAGAGACAGCAAGGGTGAACATCGACATTCTAGGAATCAGCGAACTAAAATGGACTGGAACAGGTGAATTTAACTCAGATGACCATTATATCTACTACTGCGGGCAGGAATCCCTCAGAAGAAATGGAGTAGCCACCATGGTCAACAAAAGAGTCTGAAATGCAGTACTTGGATGCAATCTCAAAAACGACAGAATGATCTCTGTTCACTTCCAAGGCAAACCATTCAATATCACGGTTATCCAAGTCTATGCCCCAACCAGTAACGCTGAAGAAGCTGAAGTTGAATGGTTTTATGAAGACCTACAAGACCTTTTAAAACTAACACCCCAAAAGATGTCCTTTTCATTATAGGGGACTGGAATGCACAAGTAGGAAGTCAACAAACACCTGGAGTAACAGGCAAATTTGGCCTTGGAATGCAGAATGAAGCAGGGCAAAGACTAATAGAGTTTTGCCAAGAAAATGCACTGGTCATAGCAAAGACCCTCTTCCAACAACACAAGAGAAGTTTCTACACAGGGACATCACCAGATGGTCAACACTGAAATCAGATTGATTATATTCTATGCAGCCAAAGATGGAGAAGCTCTATACAGTCAACAAAAACAAGACCAGGCGCTGACTGTGGTTCAGATCATGAACTCCTTATTGCCAAATTCAGACTGAAATTGAAGAAAGTAGGGAAAACCACTAGACCATTCAGGTATGACCTCAATCAAATCCCTTATGATTATACAGTGGAAGTGAGAAATAGATTTAAGGGCCCAGATCTGATAGATAGAGTGCCTGATGAACTATGGAATGAGGTTTGTGACACTGTACAGGAGACAGGGATCAAGACCATCCCCATGGAAAAGAAATGCAAAAAAACAAAATGGCTGTCTGGGGAGACCTTACAAATAGCTGTGAAAAGAGAGGCAAAAAGCAAAGGAGAAAAGGAAAGATACAAGCATCTGAATGCAGAGTTCCAAAGAAAAGCAAGAAGAGATAAGAAAGCCTTCTTCAGTGATCAGTGCAAAGAAATAGAGGAAAAGAACAGAATGGGAAAGACTAGAGATCTCTTCAAGAAAATTAGAGATACCAAGGGAACATTTCATGTAAAGACGGGCTCAATAAAGGACAGAAATGGTCTGGACCTAACAGAAGTAGAAGATATTAAGAAGAGGTGGCAAGAACACATGGAAGAACTGTACAAAAAGATCTTCATGACCCAGATAATCATGATGATGTGATCATTCATCTAGAGCCAGATATCTTGAAATGTGAAGTCAAGTGGGCCTTAGAAAGCATCACTACAAACCAAGCTAGTGGAGGTGATGGAATTCCAGTGGAGCTGTTTCAAATCCTGAAAGATGATGCTGTGAAAGTGCTGCACTCAATATGCCAGCAAATTTGGAAAACTCAGCAGTGGCCACAGGACTGGAAATGGTCAGTTTTCATTCCAATTCCAGAGAAAGGCAATGCCAAAGAATGCTCAAACTACCACACAGTTGCAGTCATCTCACATGCTAGTAAAGTAATGCTCAAAATTCTCCAAGCCAGGCTTCAGCAGTACGTGAACAGTGAACTTCCTGATGTTCACGCTGGTTTTAGAAAAGGCAGAGGAACCAGAGATCAAATTGCCAACATCCGCTGGATCATGGAAAAAGAAAGAGAGTTCCAGAAAAACATCTATTTCTGCTTTATTAACTATGCCAAAGCCTTTGACTGTGTGGTTCACAATAAACTGTGGAAAGTTCTGAGAGAGATGGGAATACCAGACCACCTGACCTGCCTCTTGAGAAATCTGTATGCAGGTCAGGAAGCAACAGTTAGAACTGGACATGGAACAAGAGACTGGGTCCAAATAGGAAAAGGAGTATGTCAAGGCTGTATACTGTCATCCTGCTTATTTAACTTATATGCAGAGAACATCATGAGAAACGTTGGGCTGGAAGAAGCACAAGCTGGAATCAAGATTGCCAGGAGAAAATATCAATAACCTCAGATATGCAGATGACACCACCTTTATGGCAGAAAGTGAAGAGGAGCTAAAGGATCTTTTGATGAAAGTGAAAGAGGAGAGTGAAAAAGTTGGCTTAAAACTCAACATTTAGAAAACGAAGATCATGGCATCCGGTCCCATCACTTCATGGGAAATAGATAGGGAAACAGTGGAAACAGTGTCAGACTTTATTTTTGGGGGCTCCACAATCACTGCAGATGGTGACTGCAGCCATGACATTAACAGACGCTAACTCCTTGGAAGAAAAGTTATGACCAACTTAGATAATATATTCAAAAGCAGAGACACTACTTTGCAAAGATCCGTCTAGTCAATGCTATGGTTTTTCCTGTTGTCATGTATGGATGTGAGAGTTGGACTGTGAAGAAGGCTGAGCACCGAAGAATTGATGCTTTTGAACTGTGGTGTTGGAGAAGACTCTTGAGAGTCCCTTGGACTGCAAGGAGATCCAACCAGTCCATTCTGAAGGAGATCAACCCTGGGATTTCTTTGGAAGGACTGAAGCTAAAGCTGAAACTCCAGTACTTTGGCCACCTCTTGTGAAGAGTTGACTCATTGGAAAAGACTCTGATGCTGGGAGGGATTGTGGGCAGGAGGAGAAGGGGACAACCAAGGATGAGATGGCTGGATGGCATCACAGACTCAATGGACGTGAGTCTGAGTGAACTCCAGGAGATGGTGATGAACAGGGAGGCCTGGCATGCTGCGATTCATGGGGTCGCAAAGAGTTGGACACGACTGAGCGACTGAACTTTACTGAACTGAACTGTGTAGTTACTTCCAGTCACTTCTCAAATCTTGTTGAAAAGACAGAAAAAAATATGATTATACGAATAAATTCAAAACAGTACCAGAAAACTGGAAAGGCGCCACCCACAAGCCAGAATAGATAGGAATTTGCTAACTTATAAAGCAAATGCTATCAATTTGAGAAAGAAACCCAAGAGAATTAAGGATTCTGCAATCTCAAAGTGGAAACCTCTCCAAAAGTTGAATTTCTCTGGCACAACCACAACAGTCCCGTCATCAGATGTAGTGATGTGGTGGTGCAAGCAAAAGAAGTGGCCATGTATAAGAACTTATCTGTGTGTTACATCATTCTCAGATTAAATCTGTGCACATAATTCTCAAAAAAGGAGGATGTTATTACCAAGGAGGCTTGTGGACTTGACACTGGGGCCAGATTGGCAGAACAGTGCCACAATTGCTGAGGCAACAGAAGGTCAAGCATCCTTGCTAGAATAAAAGACACGTTACCTTCAACACTAAAGACCCCCTAAGGGGCAGCCCTCAGTCTCCTTTGTGTAGCTCCTAGCTTTGAGCTTCCTGTGAGGCTCCATGTACCTTCACATGCAACCAGCTCTTCTCATGATGAACTCCTCTCTAATTTCATGTCCCAGATGGAGTCATCTCTTCAGGGAAGACTTCCATGACCAACTGACCTAGAGTAGACACCCTTCATTTGTTAGTTTCTATCTTAGCCCTTTTTTAAATCAGAGCACTTATTAAATGCAAATGGGCTTCCTGGGTGGCTCAAATGGTAAAGAATCTGCCTGCAATGCAGGAGACCTGGGTTTGACCCCTGGTTCAGGAAGATCCCTTGGAGAAGGAAAATGGCTACTCTTTACAGTATTCTTGCCTGGAGAATTCCATGGACAGAGGATCCTCAGGGGCTACAGGCCATGGGGGTCACAAAGAGCTGAACACGACTGAGCAACTAACACTTTCAATACTTTTTCACATGACTTGGAATTATTTTATTAGACTTCCTACTTCTATTTCTCTTTCAATTCAAATGTAAGCGTCATCCCTCTCACCCTGTTTCTGGCTCATGGTGCTGTTCCTTGCCTTTTTCAGAGCCTGGCAAAACAAATAAGTTGCTCAGCAAAAATATATTTAATGAATGAAAGATTTAGATAAGTACCTATGGAACATATAAAAATAAGCCATAGTTTTTGCTACAAGGAAAATTTTATTTCCTTAGAAATAATATATGTTCTTTGAAAGCAATGTAATACTCTAGAAATTTGTCACAAAGAGAGCAAAAAATGAAGTTTATATAAGCTATCTCTACATAACTATACCCCTTATAAGTAACTTAAAGTAAAATTACTAGTGAAATTACATCTATTAGAAATGGATGGAGAGCAAAAACAACACAGATAAATGGATGCCTATGTGCTTTATAAATTATCTCATTACTGAATAAATCATGGCTGGGATCTAAAGAAAAACAACTATTTCCAACTAAGATCATGTTCTAGAAGAAGACCTTAATAGGAATGACCATTTGACAAACCATAGTTTGTAGTATAGGTTCTATTTGTGCCTGTAGCAGCTTCATATCTAATAGTGGTGAGATATTTAAAGATCAGTTGAATGCTAACTATTGAATATTTGCTTATATAATCATTTGCTGTTTTTAATATGTAAATTATTCTGGTACAGAATAAAAGCTGTTGAAAGGGACTAAAGGTCTATCAATAGTAACCTGATCCTATAGATACTCATATTAGAATTCTGTTTCTGAGGACCAGTCCAACATAGCACATACTTCCTATATGATATGCTGTTCCTTCCTTAATAACTCTATCGTATGTTAATAATTGCTCAATGTCTCTCTAGGAATGTTGCATAAATAAGTGTGCCAAATATTTATCAGAGTTCAGTCTTGCACTTACTCTGCCTTGTGCTATGGGCTGAAAACTTAAAATTATATTTCTTAGACTCCTTTGCCAGCTATTCACGGGTTAGTTTCTGCCAAAGTGAGGCACTTGTGCTAGACTGAAATTTAAAGAGAAGACGTCATTATTATTTCTGCTGTGGCTTCTGCATAGCAGGCTACTGGAGATGCTCTGGTGATACTGGGGGAAGGCCAATGGGGGCTCCAAGGTCTTGCTCTATTGCCCTGTGGCCTCCTAGCCACCTGCTTGTCTGGCTTAGTGGTATTTGCACCGCACTCCCTGTGGACACGGCAGCCACCCTAGAGATAGACTCTGAACAAACTCCTTTCCTTCTCACTCCTTGACCCCTCTAACACTTTGAGAACCAGTTTCACTATTTAGTGCTCTCTGTTTCAAATAACTAGAGTGGTTTCAGTTTCTCAGCCTGAATGGCTACAGTATGAGATACAGAGGAATTTGACAACTTGAAAAGGTTATAGAACGTAGATACTGTTGGGCTGCATCCCATAATGCTGCAATCCATGTCATTGCCCAGCTGTTAGACCAAAGAAGAGCCAGGAGTTAGCCACAGAGACATTGATTTACTGAATGGGAAATCTTACAAGTTAAAGGCAAAGGTCCTGTAGCAATACCCCACCATGCCTGGTATGCAGTAGGCAGGACTGAGCTGCAATATGGCTACACAAGGGAGGAGGAGGCTATCAGTTATAGAGGGCGTGGTGTCAGAAAGGTTCCTTGGTTGCCAAGGTGACTGCTGGCCCAGATGCTTCTCAGAAGCTCTTTCCCACAGCTATTGTTTCCTTTTTATGATCAAACATACTGAAGTCCTGGTTCAGGGCTAGAACAATCATTAGCTGGTAGGGGTGTTGAGGGTGGAGGGGTCTGCCTGATTATGCTCATGGTTACTGATTAAACTTTCCTGCACTTTGGAGGGGAAGGCAATCATGCCCTTAAGATAAGGGTGAGGAAGGTAGAGCAAGGATTATACAGAGAATAAGACAGCAGCCATTTTATGGTTCGTGCTTATAAAGATATGAAATCTGAATATATTATGAAGAATTGCAGTTAAGAGCTTGGGCAATAGTGGTAACTATTATTTATTCTGTTTACTGAACAATAGTAACATTTAAAATAACTCTCAACTAGTATTTAACTCAGAGAAGGCAATGGCACTCCACTCTAGCACTCTTGCCTGGAAAATCCCATGGACAGAGGAGCCTGGTGGGCCGCAGTCTGTGGGGTTGCTAAGAGTCGGACACGACTAAGCGACTTCACTTTCACTTTTCACTTTCATGCATTGGAGAAGGAAATGGCAACCCACTCCAGTGTTCTTGCTTGGAGAATCCTAGGGACAGGGAAGCCTCATGGGCTGCTGTCTACGGGGTCGCACAGAGTTGGACACGACTGAAGTGACTTAGCAGCAGCAGTATTTAACTACAAGGGTTTGTCAGTTTCAGGAGAAACAAAAGTTGGAATGTCTAGCTATATATGGGCTCTTCCATTTCTTTCATTATCTAACTATTGGATTAGGACAACTCTGGTAATCTACAACATTCTTTTTGTTCATAGCCCTTTGAATCTATTAGGAAACTAGGTTTCCTTTGGCATGTAAAATTTTTGCTAGTTAGGGTTTTAAGAACACCTTCCTAAAATTAGCTCTTGAAAGAAAAATATTCTTGGGAATATATTTACCAAGAATACATGACTGAAGATAAATATTCATCTCAGTGATGTTATTTTTGTAATCATACCAACTTGTACCAAAACATACGCCTTGGAGAGCTTCAGACATCACCTTATTCACTGCCAGAGAGTCCATTAATTCTGAAGAGGTTTTTAACTTTTGCCAAAAATTAATATTCCCTAGCTTTGTCTTTACCATTTGTAGATTACACCAGAAACCAAAAGATGCCAAAATTACTGGGGAAGGAGGTTGGGAATGAGCATGAAGTGAGGTGAGGAAGATATTTTAACAGGAAGTTAAACAGTGGAGTTTTATGTGAAATGAGTGTCATAAAAGTTATAAAATGCATAGTTTTTGCAAGTAAAAAGCTTACCTGTTATTTGAAATTGTGTATTATTTTTTAAAGTATGTTCTTCATATATACAGATCTATTTCAGATCCCTAGTGTTTGTAAGATAAGTACAGAACTATAATACCATACACATTACCTAAAGAACCATATACTTCAGCCTGAAGTGTAAGAAATGTCCTACTGAGCAAATGGTTCCTGGCAGTGGGAATAATGTTATATGAACTATTTTTAAAGTGGATGAATGTGTCACAAAGCTTTTCAAGAAATATATACTTTAAAACCTAAAGCTAAAAAAGTGTGTGCTGTTCCTCTAAATAGAATATCTAATACAGAAAATAGAAACGAGTTAATTTCAGTTCTTAAAATTTCATGACAAGTCTGCTGGAAATTTTCGTGGAGTTTGGTGTTGAAAACTTGGCACAAGACTTGAGAATTTATATTCTAAAGATGTCTTGCATCCTTTCATATAGACCAAATGAATTGTGGTGAGGGGAAAAAAAAAAAAATCAGCCTTCTATTTCCTGGATGCAGATTTGAAAGCTAAAATAAATTCTCTTATTAATGTTTAATGTCTCAATTTTTAAATTGTTAAAAATACATGTCAGTTCAGTTCAGTTGCTCAGTCATGTTCGACTCTGCGACCCCATGAACTGCAGCACGCCAGACCTCCCTGTCCATCACCATCTCCCGGAGTTCACTCAAACTCACATCCATTGAGTCAGTGATGCCATCCAGCCATTTCATCCTCTGTTGTCCCTTTCTCCTCCTGCCCCCAATCCCTTCTAGCATTAGAGTCTTTTCCAGTGAGTCGACTCTTTGCATGAGGTGGCCAAAGTATTGGAGTTTCAGCTTCAGCATCAGTCCTTCCAATGAATACCCATGACTGATCTCCTTTAGGATGGATTGGTTGGATCTCCTTGCAGTCCAATACATGTAAATAAAACTATAAAATAAAACTTTCAAAATTGAATTATGAGACATCTAAATTTATAGTCCTCAAACAACTCATAATTGGAGGTACTATCTTAACCCATTCAGGGTTTTTATTCTGGATTATATGAGACCCAGGCAGTAAAGAAACCTCTGTTATTAGGGTGTGTGCTTGTGTGCTAAGTTGCTTCAGTTGCATCTGACTCTTTGTGACCCCATGGACTATAGCCTACCTGGCTCCTCTGTCCATGGGATTCTCCAGGCAAGAATATTGGAGGGGGTTGCCATGGCTTTCTATAGGGGATCTTCCCAACCTAGGGATCGAACCATGATCTCCTGCATTGCAGACAGATTCTCTACTGTCTGAGCCACTGAAGACGCTTGTTAACAGGGTATCCCTACTCTGTTTACAAGCAAGTAAAACCTGCAGACGTCTTCATGGCCTTCATAAAACATCTCTGGTCTTGTTCAACAGCAGAAAGAGCCAGTGGCAAATGGCCTCTTTCTCATGGGGAGAGCCACCTCTCCCTAGGTTTTTCAACCACTGGTGAAATCTAAACAATATACTTTTGAACTACAGTGTTTGAGAAGACTCTTGAGAGTCCATTGGACTGCAAGGAGATCAAACCAGTCAATCCTAAAGGAAATCAGTCCTGAATATTCACTGGAAGGATTGGTGCTGAAGCTGAAACTCCAATACTTTGGCCACCTGATGCAAAAAATTAACTCATTTGAAAAGACCCTGATGCTGGGAAAGATTGAAGGTGGGAGGAGAAGGGGACAACAGAGGATGAGATGGTTGGATGGCATCCTCGACTCAATGGACATGAGTTTGAGTGAACTCTGGGAGTTGGTGATGGACAGGGAGGACTGGCATCCTGCAGTGCATGAGGTCACAAAGAGTCAAACATGACTGAGTGACTGTATTGAACTGAAACAATATAAAGAACTCTAGCTAAAATGCATACTAGAAGTAGAAGTATATAAAAGGAGTGGGAAAGAAGATAGTGAATAATCACGTACAGCACATATATAGAATAAGAGCAATGTAAGTTTTGTTTAATCATGCTGCTGCTGCTAAGTCACTTCAGTCGTGTCTGACTCTGTGCAACCCCATAGACGGCAGCCAACCAGGTTCCGCCGTCCTTGGGATTCTCCAGGCAAGAACACTGGAGTGGGTTGCCATTTCCTTCTCCAATACATGAAAGTGAAAAGAGAAAAGTGAAAGTGAAGTCACTCAGTCAGTCTGACTCTTCACGACCCAATGGACTTCAACCTAGCAGGCTCCTCCATCCGTGGGATTTTCCAGGCAAGAGTACTGGAGTGAGTTGTCATTGCCTTCTCTGTGTTTAATCATAAATAGTTAAAATATATAGTATATTCAGCCATTTTCCACAGTTGATTTGTTTGTTTATTTGCTTTTTTAACCAATAGGAGATTTGTTATGGCTGGAAAATCCCATGGATGGAGGAGCCTGGTGGGCTGCAGTCCATGGGTCGCTAAGAGTCTGACACGACTGAGTGACTTCACTTTCACTTTTCACTTTCATGCTTTGGAGAAGGAAATGGCAACCCACTCCAGCGTTCTTGCCTGGAGAATCCCAGGGATGGGGGAGCCTCATGGGCTGCCGTCTATGGGGTCGCACAGAGTTGGACAAGACTGAAGCGACTTAGCAGGAGCAGCAGCTCTTGGGGAAAACACTTGTGGGAGGTAAGGAAAGGGAGCAAGATTGGGCAAAGGGAAACTGCCTTAAGAAAGCTATCACCTGACTTTACTGGGAATCTCAAAATGGCATAACCTTCAGAGTTATCTTAAAAGCAGGGTCAAAAATGTCAGGTCTTTATTCTATGCCAACTAAGCAATGCTTATTTTCTGCCTTGAGGAGGAAGAATGATGTTAGATACATGCCAAGTCGCTTCAATCATGTCCAACTCTGTGCGACTCCATAAATGGCAGCCTACCAGGGTCCTCCATCCACAGGATTCTCCAGGCAAGAATATTGGAGTGGGTTGCCATTTAGGTAAGGCAGATCTCACTTAAGGCAATCCTTAAAGGGGACTGCTAGGTGAAGGATGCCTGCTGGCAACATTTCCAGTAGTTGAGATAACAAGGCCTTTAATGATGAAGACTGTCTAAGTGATAAAGCCCAACTTCCCTATAGACCACTCTCTGTGTGGCTCAGATCCACTTAAAAATTTTTAATTTTCAATTGGTGAAAATTTCTCTACAATTTTCTGCTAATTTCTGTCATACAGCAACATGAATGTCTTAATTATACACACACACACACACACACACACACACACACACACACACACACATCCCTTTCCTCCTGAGCCTCCCTCCCCTCCCTCTGTTCCACCCTTCTAGGTCATCACAAGTGCCAGGCTGGGTTTCCTATGTTACATATCAACCTCCTCACTAGTTATCTATTTTATACACTACAGGGTATGTATGTCAACTCTACTTCTCAGTTCATCCCACCCTCACCTTTCCCCACTGTGTGCACAAGTCTGTTCTCTACCATTTTCCTCAGAACTAGTTTTCTAGATTCCATATATATGCATTAGTATATTATACTCTCTTTTCTTTTTCAGACAAACTTCATTCTGTATAAGAGGCTCTAGGTTCATCCACCTAACTGCAATGGACTCAAATTCATTCCTTTTAATGGCTGAGTAATATTCCCATTATATGAATGTACTACAACTTCTTTATTCATTTATCTGTTGATAGACATGTATGTTGCTTCTATGTTCTGGATATTGTAAATATTGCTATTATGAACGTTAGGGTGACATGTCTTTTAGAATTGTGGTTTTCTCAGGGTATATGCCCACTAGTGGGGTTGCTGGATCATATGGTAGTTTTACTCCTAGTTTTGTTTTTGTTTTTTTTCTTTAAGGAATCTACATATTGTTTTCCATAATGGTTACATTAGTTTACATTCCCACCAATGTAACAGGGTTCCCTTTTCTCCACATCCTCTCCAACATTTATTATTTGCAGATATTTTGATGATGATGGCCATTCTGACCAGTGTGAGATTATCACCTCATTACAGTCTCGATTTGCATTTCTCTGTCAGGAAGCAACAGTTAGAACTGGACATGGAACAACAGACTGGTTCCAAATAGGAAAAGGAACACATCAAGGCTGTATATTGTCACCCTGCTTATTTAACTTATATGAAGAGTACATCATGAGAAACACTGGGCTGGAAGAAGCACAAGCTGAAATCAAGATTGCCAGGAGAAGTTTCAAAATAACCTCAGATATGCAGATAACACCATCCTTATGGCAGAAAGTGAAGAGGAACTAAAAAGCCTCTTGTTGAAAGTGAAAGAAGAGAGTGAAAAAGTTGGCTTAAAGCTCAACATTCAGAAAACTAAGATCATGGGATCTGGTCCCATCACTTCATGGGAAATAGATGGGGAAACAGTATCAGACTTTATTTTGGGGGCTTTAAAATCCCTGAAGATGGTGACTGCAGCCATGAAATTAAAAGATGCTTACTCCCTGGAAGAAAAGTTATGACCAACCTAGACAACACATTAAGAAGCAGAGACATTACTTTGCCAGCAAAGGTCCGTCTAGTCAAGGCTACACTGGTCACGTGTAGATGTGAGAGCTGGAATGTGAAGAAAGCTGAGTGCCGAAGAATTGATGCTTTTCAACTATGGTGTTGGAGAAGACTCTTGAGAGTCGTTGGACTGCAAGAAGATCCAACCAGTCCATCCTAAAGTAGATCAGCCCTGGGTGTTCATTGGAAGGACTGATGTTGAAGCTGAAACTCCAGTACTTTGGCCACCTCATGTGAAGAGTTGACTCATTGGAAAAGACCCTGATGCTGGGAGGGACTGGGGCAGGAGAAGGGGATGACAGAGGATGAGATGGCTGGATAGCATCACTGACTTGATGGACATGAGTTTGTGTAAACTCCGGGAGTTGGTGATGGACAGGGAGGCCTGGAATGCTGCGATTCATGGATTCGCAGAGTTGGACGTGACTGAGCGACTGAACTAACTGAACTGATGGGCCATCTGTATGTCTTCTTTGGAGAAATATCTGTTTGGGTCTTCTGCCCATTTTTTGATTGGGTTGTTTATTTTTCTGATATTGAGCTATATGAGCTGCTTATGTATTTCCAAGATTAGCTCTTTGTCAATTGCTCCATTTGTAATTATTTTCTCCCGTTCTGGGGATTGTCTTTTTATCTTGTTTATAGTTTCTTTTGCTGTGCAAAGTGTTTAAGTTCTATTAGATCCCATTTATTTTTGTTTTTATTTCTATTAATATAGTAAGTGGGTCAGCGAGAATCTTGCTGTGATTTATGTCAAAGAGTGTACTGCCTATGTTTTCCTGTTTTCTCTAAGAGCTTTATAGTTTCTGGCCTTACATTTAAGTCTTAAATCACTTTGATTTTATTTTTGTCTATGGTGTTAGAAAGTGCCCTAATTTAATTCTTTTTCATGTAGCTGTCCAGTTTTCCCAGCTTAAATAAGGACTGAGACATCTTTATAGAATTCTAATAGACCTGTCTTCCTGATGTCTTGATCTTCAGTTATGAAAGTTCTGGACCCTGGTCATCATGTCTTTCTCAATTCATAAAATTGCAAAAGGAGCAAAAGGTGGCACTGAAATTGGTAACTTCGGCAATACCCATATGCTCAAATATTCCCATTGTATAGCACAGCCCACCTCCTCTTCTTGTCTGCTAGTCCCCTGACACAGGAGCTTAAGTTCTCAAATGGCAATTATAGCTTATAGTTTAATGGTACTCTTTCTGTGTCTTTGAGAGAAGTATTCTCTAGAAGATGCACTTATTATTTTCTTAGAAATGTAAAATACTTTGAAAGAATTTCCAATCCAGAATCTTTTAAGAGTGAAAATGTTGTATATGTTTAGTGTAAGCATCTAGGACTCACAAAAAACAATTATGCAACTGTTGCTGGGGAAGAAAATCTTACTTAACATAGTAATACATGGTTTTATTTTAATGTAATGATTGATTTTTCTCTATTTTATTATGTTATCAATGATTATAAAGGGCATATTAATATAGGGTAAAGATATCCTTTCTTATGTTTATACATATGTGTATACATGTTAGAACAACTATGCAAATTAAGCTTTTGGTAGGTCAATGAGCATTCAGAGCTTCTCAATTTTCACCAAAAGTTATCAAAAAAGAAGGCTTTAGAGAAATATTAACATCATTATCTGTAATTGTAGAAAAGGAAAATAACAAAAATAATGAATCCATTGTAAATAAACTAAGAAATTCCTGTTTTATGCATGCATTTTGGAAGAATACTTAAGACATATTTCATTGATTAGATTTTTAAAAAGTATTGCTCATCCAATATCAATAAGATGAATGCTTTGGAATATTCCAGGATATTGACTGGGTCAAACTTCCTCTTTTGGGCAATGAGGTAAAAAGGAAGAAAACTAACAGACTACAATATTAAATAACATGTACTGGCATTCATTTATTAAAACTAGATAACTATATATATATACATGTGAGAAGAAACTGACTTTTTAAAAAAGATCAATGTACATTGTATTCACTATAAACTGGGTATCTTGCACTGGAATACAATCTCTTACAGTTTAAGGAGTAAAGATCTAGAATTTTTGACTGCTGAGTTACTTTTATAATTTTTGTGTTTTCTCATATTTTTGCTGTATCTTTCCAGTGGATTTATTTTTATTCTTCCATTTATTTAATTAAACATCAAGTTAACTATCCAGTTCTTTCAGTTTCTTGTGCAAATATAGAAGCTTCCCCACAAAGTTTATGCAGAGTCAGGTAGGAAAAATATTGGCAATTTGCCAGCATCTGGGTGGTAAATGTGAATGTTGCACTCTCCAAACATTTTTATAAATGCTTTGTACATAACTGTAGAAAGATAATGTATTTGTGCAACTGGATATTTTATGTTTTTCACCCTAAACTTTGGGGAATGAACATTCCTATAAAGCCAGAAGAACACACTTAAGAATTTTCTTAACATTTTATGGGTGAATTAAGAGACTATAATTTTAAAAAAAAAGTAACCCAACACTAATTACCACTTGTTTTGAGTCCAAATTTTATCACAGAAAAGCAGTATCATTGCTTTTTTAGGGGCTCTTTAATTTTCTAATTATTTCTTGTTTCTTATATTTATTTTTGATATGCTTTTATTAAACTTTTCCAGCAAATTGTATCTCTAACTCTAGTATTGTTATAAGAGAATTGTCATTGAGAATATCACTAGAAAATTCTAACCATTCATTTTTTCCTATTTAGAGTTCAGTCATTCAGCCTTAACAACAAGGTGCTTATAACAAGTAGCATATAAAACCCGTCAAAAAGAGTCTATCATTCTTGGTAAGTGAGAACAGATGAGGTGGTTTTTCATGAGAAAGCTGAGGCAGAGTCAGAGGTACAAACAAGGCAGCATTTCTTCAAAAGCATAGGTATCAAATACTCACAGATGGAAAGATGCAAGAGTTAGAGCAGCAGATCTGAGATACTCTTGAAAATTATGATTCGCCCCTGTAACATAATGTGTTATAAACAAGAGAGAATCTATCCTGGGATGTTTGGATTCTGCTAAACATTTTAAAATCAGTGGTAGCAGTCTATCTTCATCAGTGGTGATTTTATCATAAGAAATTACATCAATCAAATATTTACTATTGAATAGTTCTTCCATGACTTGTACGTTTTCTTTTTCAAGGAAGCAGGAAACATAGGTCCCAAATCAACCATCAATAACTCAGAGAAGATTTAGTAAACTTAGTGATCATTTCACTATCTAAATGTTACATTATTGTAGCTACATTGATATCCACTTCTTGATATTTATCACAGCTGCAATTTTACATTTTATCAGGTTTGATGGCTCCTCTCTCACTAGATTGTGAGGTAACAGGAATTTTCTTCCTTGGTTTTATTTTGTTTCTTTTTAGGAGCAGTAAGATGGTGGTTTCATCATTCTACAACGAGTGAATGGTAGAATGCATAGCAAATGAAAAGCAAATAAATTGTTTTTACCTCATTGACTGAATAGCAAATAAGAATTGAAAATCATTACTGATTTTAATGAACTAGGTAGTTGTCAAGTTGAAAATTGAAGAGAATCAAATCAACATGGCCTTATGTAGTTAATTTTATCATCTCCTCTCAAAACATTAGAAAAAAAAAACAGTGAAACATAAAGCATATAAACAATATTTTTAAAGGATTAGCTGTGCTAAATAAAACCAATAACTCAACAAAATGTTAAATACATCTGAATAACAAAAATGGGGAAAAAAAACATAATCGGTGAGCTGGGTATATGCCTCACTGAAAGCTGAAAAAATGATGGATGTGGGTGGATAATGGAGAAAAAGCACCACACAGGTTACAAGGTCCAAAACAAAGGTGGAAAACATGAAAATAGGGAAGTAATGGCCTGTGTAAGACAAATATAAATATTTCCATCATCATATGACATCAGTAGCCTAGGTATAGACATTTCTAAAGCTTCCCAGGTGATTCTATTGTATAATCAAGGTTAAGAACCACTGACTAAAAAAGTTATTTTCACATATAGACATACTTTGTTTTACTGTGCTTTGAAGAGAATGCATCGTCTACAAATTTAAGGTTAGTGTCAACATCCAGCCAACAAGGCGCTTGGTGCCATTTCTTCCAACATTTCCTCACTTCATGTCTGTGTCATATTTTAGTAATTCTCACACATTTCAAACTTTTTCATCATTATTACTGTATTTATTATAGTGCTTTGTGATCACTGATCTTTTAAAAAGAAATTTTTATTGGGGTATAGTTGATACAATATTGTATTAGTTTCTGCTGTACAGCAAAGTGAATCAGTTATACATATACATATATCCACTCCTTTTTTAGATTCCTTTCCCATATAGGCCATTTCAGAGTTTTCAGTAGAGTTTCCTGTGCTATATAGTAAGTCTTTATTAGATATCCATTTTATATATACTAGTATGTATACGTCAGTTTCAATCTCCCAATTTACTCCTCCTCTCCCTTGTCTCCTGGTAACCATAAGATTTCTACATCTGTAACTCTATTTCTGTTTTGTAGATAAGTTAATCTGTATCTTTTTAAGATTCCATATATAAGTGATAGCACATATTTGTCCTTCTCAGTCTGACTTACTTCATCCAGTATGACAATTTTTGATGTCTTACTGCAAAAGATTAAGACTTGCCGAAGACTCATGATGGTTAGTATTTTAGCAATAAAGCATTTTAAAATTAGAGTATATGCATTTTTGCCTCTTGATGAAAGTGAAAGAGGAGGGTGAAAAAGCTGGCTTAAAGCTCAACATTCAGAAAACTAAGATCATGGCATCTGGTCCCATCACTTCATGGGAAATAGATGGGAAACAATGGAAACAGTGACAGACTATATTTTGGGGGACTCCAAAGTCACTGCAGATGGTGACTGCAACCATGAAATTAGAAGATACTAGCTCCTTGGATGAAAAGCTATGACCAACCTAGACAACATATTAAAAAGCAGAGACATTACTTTGTCAACAAAGGTCCATCTAGTCAAGGCTATGGTTTTTCCTGTAGTCATGTATGGATGTGAGAGTCGGACTATAAAGAAAGCTGAGCACTGAAAAATTGATGCTTTTGAACTGTGGTGTTGGAGAAGACTCTTGAGAGTCCCTTGGACTGCAGGAGATCCAAACAGTCCATCCTAAAGAAATCAGTTCTGAATATTCATTGGAAGGACTGATGCTGATGCGGAAACTCCAAAACTTTAATCACCTGATGCGAAGAACTGACTCATTTGAAAAGACCCTGATGCTGGGAAAGGTTGAAGGCAGGAGGAGAAGGGGATGAGAGAGGATGAGATGGTTGGATGGCATCACTGACTCAATGGACATGTGTTTGAGTAAACTCTGGGAGTTGGTGATGGACAGAGAGGCCTGGCGTGTTACAGTTCATGGGGTCGCAAAGAGTCAGACACGACTGAGTGAGCTGAACTGAATTGATATGCAGGTTTTAGACATAATGCCTTTGCACATTTAATACACTACAGTACAGTGTAAGCATAATTTTTATGTGCACTGGAAAATCAAGAAATTTGTGTGACTTTCTTTATGGCAGTTGTTGGAAACCCAACCCACAGTATCTTTGAGGTTTGCTTGTACCTAACAAAGTATGTACAATCTCTGTAAAAGTATCTGCTACAAATATAAAAATGGACTTTCCATGCATGTAATTCAGAGAATAAGAAATTTTGGCCATAAATGGCCATAAAGTGAAATCATGTAAAAATGTATTCCAGTTAAGTAGTAATCAGAGAAATGAAAATTAAAATATTGTTGAAAATTATTTCATATTCAGATATTCGTTAGGAATAAAGAACTTTAAATGTTAGGATGTAGAGAAATAATGGAAATGTTTTTAGATTGCTAATGCTAATGTGGAATAAAATGACTGAAGAATGTTTTGAGTTAGGACTAAAGGCTTGAATAGTTTTTTAAATAAATTTTGGCAAGAATATTTTATTGATAATGCAGTATTTTTTAATATTAGATCACAGCAGAAAGCATATGATTTTAAGTGGCACCAGTCTGAGGTTTGATCGTCTGGCTATGTAAGTTACAGCCAGATATTTTCTTTCCAAAAGCTTCACTGTTGCATTTAGAAAGTAATCTAAGAGGTAATGTGCAAGCATTTGCATTCATAAGCCTTCCATTTCATGATTTATCATCTATTAATGACACTTGTATGAATCAATTATTTCATTGTGGGTTGCAAAATTGTTATTTTCTAATTCTTCCACTTTTTCTTTATTAGCTGGCATTCTTATTTTTATTATAGTATAGTTGCTTTACAGTGTGGTGTTAGTTTCTGCTGTGCAGCAAAGTGAATCAGTTATACGTATACATATATCCATTCTTTTTTAGATTTCCTTCTCATTATGGTCTTCCTTGGTGGCTCAGATGGTAGAGCTCTGCCTACAACGTGGGAGATCCGGGTTTGATCCCTGGGTCAGGAAGATCTCCTGGAGAAGGAAATGGCAACCCACTCCACTGCTCTTGCCTGGAAAATTCCATAGATGGAGGAGCCGCCCGGTAGGCTACAGTCCATGGGGTCGCAGAGAGATGGACATGACTGAGTGACTTTGATGTCAATGTCTCATTGCGGTCACCACAGAGCACTGAGTAGAGTTCTCTGTGCTGTACAGAAGGTTCTCATTAGTCATCTATGTTATGCATAGTAGTGTATATGTTGGAGAAAGCAATGGCAGCCCACTCCAGTACTCTTGCCTGGAAAATCCCATGGACAGAGGAGCCTGGTGGGCTGCAGTCCATGGAGTCGCTAAGAGTCCGACACGACTGAGCGACTTCACTTTCACTTTTCACTTTCATGCATTGGAGAAGGAAATGGCAACCCACTCCATTGTTCTTGCCTGGAGAATCCCAGGGACGGGGGAGCCTGGTGGGCTGCCGTCTATGGGGTCACACACAGTCAGACACGACTGAAGGAACTTAGCAGCAGCAGCAGCAGGTGTGTATATATGTCAATCCCAATCTCCCAATTCACCCTGCATTTATTTTGTTCATCTCTGACTCTATTTCTGCTTTGTCAGTAAGTTCATCTGTACTATTTTTCTAGATTCCACCTATAAGCAATACCGTATGATACTTGTTTTTAGCTGGTATTATTACCTAAGGATGAGGAGGGTACAGTGACCCACTCCAGTATTTTTCCTGGAGGATCCCATGGACAGAGAAACACGGCAGGCAAGTCCAAAGGGTCTCAAACAGTTGAACACAATTAAAGCTACTTAGCACTTATTACCTAATGATGTCTTTAATCATCTTTAGGGTGAACTCCAGTGCCTTACATAAAAATGCAGGGTAAATGGTTAATTTTTTATCTTTCATTTTCAATTTTAGAATACTGTGTCTGGGCAGACTACTGTTTTGAGAATTTTCATGGTTTGTAGAAAAATAAAGTAAGAAAGGGCTTCCCTGGTGGCTCACTGGTAAAGAATCCATCTGCCAGTTGAGGAGATGTGGGTTTGATCTCTGGTTTGGGAAGATCCCTGGAGAAGGAAATGACAACTCACTCCATTATTCTTGCTTGGGAAATTCCATGGATAAAGATGCCTGGCGGGCTAGTCCATGGGGTCACAAAAGAGTTAAATATGACTTAGTAACTAAACAACAGCAAAGTAAGATAAAGATATAAATACTTTTAAAAACATAAATATAGCTTTTAAAGAGTACCTTCATATTCTATGAATATGTACTAAATGTCCCAAGTGTTTACATAGTGAAAACCTTTTATCTTATATACTAAATGTACTTTGCTAATCGATCAGTTATGTTAGATTGTGGTGCAATAAAATTGTGACTCTAGTAATGAATGTCATATAAGTTTTTCTCTTCACATTGCTCAAATAAAGTAGGAGATAGAACAAAATTCAGTGATAGTGTCCAACAAAATATCTTTAGGTATGTTGCTTATTTCAGGAGATTCTTTTATTAATAATAAGAAATCTCAGGATCAAAGCTAGATTCTTATAAGTTATTCTCTAATTTCCTTTTTCAAACAACACTGTAGTTTGAGTTAATTATATCTGAAATCTTGGACTTTACTAGAAGCTGTTTTCTAAAAACAAATATAAAGGAATTGTTGTGGGAGTGTGTAATTTCCTCAGTTCTGTCTCGCCACATCAAAAAATTGAAGTGACAGAAAGAGCAGTGTTATAGTCCCGTGTAAATTTCCTCAGTCGCAGCAAACGTTTGAAGTGATGGATGGACCAGTGCTACAGTTCCATGTTACAGCTCAGTTTTATTTAGAAAGGAAAAGAAAATACATCCTCAAGGTGTGAGGGTGGGTAAAATCCTAAAGATTGAAGAGAAGAGAAGCCCCTGGTTCAATTTTGGCTCCTCTTTTTATATGTTTTTTTTTTTTTTCCTCCCCCTGAGCCTGCCCTATGTAAATTGGGCTGTTTGTTTTATTTGAGGTCCTCACTCCAGTTCTTCGATTTTGCTTTGCTCTATTTTTGCGGGCTTTTCCTTTCTTGTCTTTTAGCCACTGCCATTTTGGACTCCTTTTTCCTATTCTAACTACCTAACATTCCCCCTCAAGAGATTGGGGGCCTAATTCTTTGGGAATAGGGGCATTGAGGTCTCTCTGGCTAATTCTTGTTGAACTGGGACAGTAAGCGTCATTGGGCCTCCCCCACTTGCTAGTATCAAGCCTCAGAGTCCTTATAGCGGTGAGTCCATCTAAGGGTGAGTGATATTTTCCGTGGTCGGCTGTAGTTTTATATATCCTTGCTGAAGTGGCTCTGCATGTTGTAGCTTGTTGACCTAGGCAGTGACAAGAGTTACTGCTGCTGCTGCTAAGTCGCTTCAGTCATGTCCAACTCTGTGCCACTCCATAGACAGCAGCCCAGCAGGCTCTCCCATCCCTGGGATTCTCCAGGCAAGAACACTGGAGTGGGTTACCATTTCCTTCTCCAGATAAAACGGGTTAGACAATTGATAATACATGGAGCAATCAAAAGCAGCATCGATATGATGATAACAAGGACTAATAGGGGCATTTGCCAACTCCAAATTCCCCCTTACCAGGAGAAGGATCACCCAAAGAGAGATTGTAGCCACCTGAGAACTCTCTAGCTCATTCTTTGAGATTATATAGGATCTGAATGTTTTTCTTGAGGACTGTGAGACTTTCTTTAATTTAGCTGAAGGTATTTACCCAGAAACTGGATCAAGTCCCTCCTTGTTTAGGGATCAAAAGATCTATCTCTTGTCTATTTTGTAGCACAACACTTGCCAACCTGTGTTGGCTCTTTAGAGCTGCCCTGAGAAATCTTTTCCCCAGAACCTTAATTTTGGGGGTGTTCCTTAGAATGGCACTCATTTGTAGTACTGAATGTGTATCTAAGATCTCCCAGGGGCCACCCTGGGAGACCCTTCCATGTGGGCTGGAGTTGAGCCTTTGGGAACCCAACTTTCCAGGCTTTAATTAGGACTTGAGTCCTTGGAGCTTAGAGTGGTGGCTCTTTAGAATCTTTTGGGTCCTGGTTGACACCTCACAAGTATGTATCTTATTGGAATTGCCCAATAACCATGGTATAAGATTGGAGGGTCTGAGCCTCTGGATACTAGGAAGAGGTCATTCAAATAAACAAAAGTTCTCCCATATAGCATCTCATAAGGACTAAGACTCTTGAGGCAATACGGGTGCGGAGGAGAGCTACTGGTAAGTTTCCTTCCAACCCAGGGAGGTCTCCTGGGTTATCTTTTTATCACTGATTTTAAGAATTGATAGACTCTTAGGCACAATGGAGATAATAAGTAATGCCCAATGCTTTAGAGACCCCTCGGGTGACCTTAGAAGTAAATGATGTCCCATTGTCATTTTGTAATGACCTCAGTTCAGTTCAGTTTATTTCTGTCACTCAGTTGTGTCCGAGTCTTTGCAACCCCATGAACTGCAGCATGCCAGGGCCCCCTGTCCATCACCAACTTCTAGAGTTTACACAAACTCATGTCCATTGAGTTGGCAACGCCATCCAACCATCTCATCTTTTGTAATCCGCTTCTCCTCCTGCTTTCAATCTTTCCCAGCATTAAGGTCTTTTCAAATGAATTAGTTCTTCGCATCAGGTGGCAAAGTATTGGAGTTTCAGTTTTAGCATCAATCCTTCCAATGAATATTCAGGACTGATTTCCTTTAGGATGGACTGGTTGGATCTACTTGCAGTCCAAGCAACTCTCAAGAGTCTTCTCCAACACCACAGTTCAAAAGCATCAGTTTTTCAGTGCTCAGCTTTCTTTATAGTCCAACTCTCACATCTATACATGACTACAGGAAAAACCATAGCTTTGACTAGACGGACCTTTGTTGGCAATGTCTCTGTTTTTTAACATGCTGTCTAGGTTGGTTATAGCTTTTCTTCCAAGGAGTAAGCGTCTTTTAATTTCATGACTGCAATTACCATCTGCAGTGATTTTGGAGCCCCCAAAATAAAGTCTGTCACTGTTTCCACTGTTTCTCCATCTATTTGCCATGAAGTGATGGGACCAGATGCCATGATCTTAGTTTTCAGAATGTCGAGCATTAAGCCAAATTTTCACTCTCCTCTTTCACTTTCATCAAGAGGCTTTTCTGTTCCTTGCTTTCTGCAATAAGGATGGTGTAATCTGCATATCTGAGGTTATTGATATTTCTCCTGGCAATCTTGATTCCAGCTTGTGCTTCTTCCAGGCCAACGTTCCTCATGATGTACTCTGCATATAAGTTAAATAAGCAGGGTGACAATATACAGCCATGGCATATACTTTCCTGATTTGGAACCCTTGTTGTCCCATGTCCAGTTCTAACTGTTGCTTCCTGACCTGCATACGGATTTCTCAGGAGGCAGGCAAGGTGGCCTGGTGCTCCCATCTCTTGAAGAATTTTCCACAGTTTATTGTGATCCAGACTGTTGGCATAGTCAGTAAAGCAGAAGTAGAGTTTTTCTGAAACTCTCTTGCTTTTCTGATAATCCAACAGATCTTGGCAATTTGATCTCTGCTTCCTCTGCCTTTTCTAAATCCGCTTGAACATCTGGAAGTTCACGGTTCACGTACTGCTGAAGCCTGGCTTGGAGAATTTTGAGCATTACTTTACTAGCGTGTGAGATGAGTGCAGTTGTGTGGTAATTTGAGCATTCTTTGGCATTGCCTTTCTTTGGGATTGAAATGAAAACTGACCTTTTCCAGTCCTGTGGCCACTGCTGAGTTTTCCAAATTTGCTGGTATATTGAGTGCTGCACTTTCACAGCATCATCTTTCAGGATTTGAAATAGCTCAACTGCAATTCCATCACCTCCACTAGTTTTATTCATAGTGATGCTTCCTAAGGCCCACTTGACTTCTTATTCCAGCATGTCTGGCTCTAGGTGAATGATCACACCATCGTGGTTATCTGGGTCATGGAGAACTTTTGTGTATAGTTCTTCATCTTTTAGCCACCACCAGTTTGAACCTCTTTTTCCTACTCTAACTACCTAACAGAATGTATTAATTATTGCTGTTATTTGTATTAACCCAGAGTAGGTAAATTTACAATATGTATAGTTCTGACTTTTTTATCACTACCTTCAAAATGTTTTTGCAGTGTAACTTGCCTTTCTATTCTCAAGATATGGTTTTCCATTATTCAGTGCATGTGTTTGAGAAATGGCCTGATTTAAATAATTAGTCACCTATTTACCTTTCAGCAACTCAAAAAGCAGAGATATTACTTTGCCAGCAAAGGTCCGTCTAGTCAAGGCTATGGTTTTTCCTGTGGTCATGTATGGATGTGAGAGTTGGACTGTGAAGAAAGCTAAGCGCCGAAGAATTGATGCTTTTGAGCTGTGGTGTTGGAGAAGACTCTTGAGAGTCCCTTGGACTGCAAGGAGATCCAACCAGTCCATTCTTAAGGAAATCAGCCCTGGGATTTCTTTGGAAGGAATGATGCTAAAGCTGAAACTCCAGTACTTTGGCCACCTCATGCGAAGAGTTGACTCATTGGAAAAGACTCTGATGCTGGGAGGGATTGTGGGCAGGAGGAGAAGGGGACGACCGAGGATGAGATGGCTGGATGGCATCACTGACTCGATAGATGTGAGTCTGAGTGAACTCCAGGAGTTGGTGATGGACAGGCCTGGTGTGTTGTGATTCATGGGGTCGTAAAGAGTCAGACACAACTGAGCGACTGAACTGAACTGAACTGAACTCATGTCTTATTAGTCTCTTCCGGGACTAACTGACTTCTTTAAAATTTAAGCAGGAGTCCTTTCAAAATTCTATAAAAGTAGCATTGATTAGTCAAAACCAGAAAAAATAAATTAGCCTTACCCTGTTAAACATTAGCATGGATGAAATTGCTTAACAAAGCTACATTAAAATTTTAATTATCATAATCAAAATATGGTAGCATTCCATGCACAATTCATTTACATTGTTCCCTCTCAAACACATCATGGGAATTAAGTAAAATTGATATGATTATAGTCTACTATATCTGAGTCAAATTTTTAAAATTAAAAAACACAGTTTGTTTCCATTTTCAAAAATTAATTCTTTAAAGAAATCACAATACTTTAACCAGTTAAGAAAGCAAGGCATAATGGATATATCTTCAGTATTTCTATATATCATCTATATTTTTTCCATTTTATAAAATATTAAATGCATTCATTTCTATAATGAATTTAATTTGCCTAACCCATATTTTTCCTGTATTTGAAAACTGATATTCAAAACTAGTTACAATTTTGCCACACAGGAAATACTGACAGTACAATCTTAAATCAAATATTCTTGTCATATAGAAAGTCAGATAAAACAATCATAAGTTTAATTATAAAATGTGAATTTAGAAATGAAATTTTATAGAAATAGTTATCAATTTTCCAAAAATTTTCCAAATAGTATTTGCAATATGTAAGTTTCTTATTATTTGATTATTTATTTTGCAGTTCTGTTTCAAATATTCACATTTCAGTTCATATAACATAATAATCCATACAGCATCTGAACATAGAAACCAAATTGGGAGTTTCTAAACTTTTTACCCTTCCTCACAGTGTGAGAATGGCCTGAATTCTTTTGAGGAAATGTGATTAAGAGATAATATTATCACTTTACTGCAAAATTCAAAACTTTGTGTTCTAAGAAAGATATAAGCAAAGATATTATTTTAGGTTAAAGACAAGACAGACGGGGCTGAAATGTGTAATACTTATGACATATAACATCTATAATGTGTTCGTATTACTTATTAAAAATGTATTATTTTAAAATTCTATAACAGACTAGAAAGATAAGGAAGATATGCAAGTCAGAAAAACTTGGCCTCAAATCCTACCGTATTCCTCACTTGGGCATAGTTCTTAACTTTCTTCAGTGTTACTTTCTTTTCTGTAAAATGGGGGAGAAAGATACCTAATTTATAGAGCTTTTATGATGATCTGAAATAATGTTTAGTCATTAAATTATGTACAACTCTTTTGTGACCCCATGGACTGCAGCCCACCAGGCTCCTCTGTCTGTGAGATTTCCCAGGCAACAATACTAGAGTGGGTTGCCATTTCCTTCTCCTGTGGATCTTCCAGACCCAGAGTAGAACCTGTGTCTCCTGCACTGGCCAGCTAGTTCTTTATTACTGAGCCACCAGGGAAGTCTGGTCTGAGTTAATATATGCAAATGAAAAATACTTGACATCTTTCTGCTAGGATATCAATAAGTACTTTCCATATATCAAATTTCCAAAATCTTTTAAGACAGATTGTATTATTATTCCAAATTTACAAAGAATGGAGAAAAGGAAAGACCGAGTTTCCATGGGAGTAAACAAAAGGCCTAAAGTCACCCAGCTTGTACAAACAAGAACCCAAGTACAAATTAGTTTGGCTTGTCACTTTCATCCTTTACCACACATCAATGTCTGCAGAGCTAAATATTCAGTAGGTTCATAAGAAATGCTGACTTTATTCCTCACTCTTTTCTAACATTAAATATTCTGAGGAAGTAGATTCATTTAGACTTTTGACAGATGTGTTGCATTTGCTATGAAACTGAGATACAAACAAACAGTGAGTGATATAAAACCTCACTATCAATATTAAAAAATAGGAACACAATTGTGGAAAACAGACAATATAAAGGCAATTTTTGCCCTCACCTCTATGCTTTATGATACATATGGGACAAAAGTTTATAGGGCAATAAAATTCTCTGCTCAGTGTTATTACCTATGGCACAGTCTATGATCATTTTCTGTCTGTAGTTTGTCATTTGGGTTGAATTTACTGCTAAAGAAAAAGACATATTGTCAAGCCAGGAACATAAGTCCTCTGTTAGTCTTTCCAACAGACATGTTAATATGTACTGGGATCCCCACTTGACTTCATCAGCCACTCACAGGTGTATTCTCTGTCTCAGAAGTGATTTAAATTTCCTAACTAGTTAACTTTTTTGAAAAAATCATGTACTTGGTTGTTTGTTTTGATGAGTCTTACATGTTACCCTTCATTTTCTTATGCTCACTTATTCTCATCTCAGAGTCTTTTAGACTCTGTCACAGAGATGAAGGTAAGCGACATAAGAACACAGAACCCAAGTCTCCCTTCCATGGGTGTTCTATTTGGATACACAGTTTGCTCATTCTTAACATGTTTATGTCCTGAGGCTGTGGTTTCTTTAAAGCAGAATTAGTGGCTCTCTGCCTTCTTTAAAATCTTCACTTAGGAGAATGTGCATGAGAGTTATTAACAAGGATATTACTTCCCTACATTTCTGTAGTGCTTTGTAATGCAAATTTAAAGCTTTCACATGTTATGCCCCTAACTACACTTGAAGTTTGAAAGGTAGGTCAGAAAGGTAGGTAATATTATCCAAATTCACAAACTGAAAAATTTAGGAATGAACTCTCTCTAAGGATACCAAGATGACAATTAACAATCAATACTCAAACCTGAGTCAGAATTTCTAATCCACTCCTTTTTCAGCAGATAACAGAAGAATTTATCATAGTTTCATGTCATTTGTTTCTTAGCTGCTTTAAATCATGTTTGAATAAGTAACTAGTTAATTTCTTGGCAGTTTCCTAAAAAAACTGAGATAGTATTTTTATATCTTTTTATCTTACATTTAAAGCAAGATAAAAGCACATGGTACTGTATGAATGAACTGCCTGTCATCTCACTCCTAGACTGAGAATAATTTTCTATAAAAAGAAATTTCTAAGTGTAATTCCATTGAATCTGGAAGCTACTGCAAATATGTTAGGCTTGGCATGAAACTAAATCAGCAGAACAATTAAAAATGGGTTGGAAACATCTGGTTTCAATCCTGACATGCAATAAGGTTAGAAGTCATCACTTCCTTCCTTACAACATGAAAAAGCTGAGCAAATTGAAAATCAATAATTTTTTTAGACCCATCAGCGAACTAAGGTTGCAGGGAAAATTGCCACCTTGAAATCTGGAGAGACAAGTAAATCAACGGAGCTAGAGTTGAGCTTTGCTTATCTGGTGCAGAAGTCTCTAGAGCCATGTATCCACCACATCTTCTATTTTCTATATTCTGATGTCTTGACATCTAGGGCCTTGCTGACTCTGGAGGGACTGCCCCTATCAAGGTAAGCTGTTTCCTAGAGATAGTGAGCCACTTGCCAGCAACTGTGCTTTCAAATGCAAACCAAACAATTCAGAACCCACACACAACCTACTTTACTAGGCTCTTACATCTATTAAAGAAATTGAAACAAATATTATTAAATAGTTAACAGTTGAACAACATGGGGGTTAGGGGTGTGACTCCCATGCAGTAAAAAATTCACTTATAACTTTACAGTCAGTCCTCCATATCCATGATTTCACATCCTTGGATTCAACCAACTATGATCAGGTGGTGTTGTAGCAAGTATTTATTGAAAAGATTCCCTGTATGAGTGGGCCTGAACAATTCAAATTCATGCTGTTCAAGGATCAACTAACTGTATTCCAAAAAAGAAAGCAAGAGGCTCAGACTTTTTTCCAGGTGAATTTTACCATACATTTAAATTATAAATGATGTCAATTTTCTATAATCTCTTCCAGAAAATAGAAGTAGAAAAAACCTATTCTAACTTGTTTTATGACCTAAAACTAAAACCACACAAAGATACCACTAGAAAAGAAAACCTCAGATCTATATCTCTCTTTAACTCAGATGCAAAAAATCTTTGCGATATTAGCAAGTCAAATCTAATAATGTATAAAGTAAATTATACACTATATATGACAACCAAGTGGGATTTTTTCAGGTGTGCAAGACTGATTAAAAATTTGGAAACAAATCATTCAATATAATCTATTATATTATTATCAACAGGTTAAAAAGGAAAATGAGCATATCAGATGAAGCAGAAAAATATTTGACAGAATCCAATAGCTATTTATGAATTTTTTTAAAAAAGCACAGAGCAAGCTAGGAATAGAGGGAAATTTTCCTAAGTTGATAAAGAAAACCTAGAAAAATGTCTATAGTCATTTTGATGGTATGTGTCTTAAAAAGCAGAGACAATAGTTTTTAAACAAAGGTCCATCTAGTCAAGGCTATAGTTCTTCCAGTCGTCATGTATGGATCTGAGAGTTGGACTATAAAGAAAGCTGAGTGCCAAAGAGTTGATGCTTTTGAACTGTGGTATTGGAGAAGACTCTTGAGAGTCCCTGGGACTGCAGGGAGATCCAACCAGTCCATCCTAAAGGAGATCAGTCCTGAGTGTTCATTGGAAGAACTGATGTTGAAGCTGAAACTCCAATACATTGGCCACCTCATGCGAAAAGTTGACTCATTGGAAAAGACTCTGATGCTGGGAAAGATGGAAGGCTGGAGGAGAAGGGGACGATAGAGGATGAGATGGCTGGATGGCATCACTGACTCAAAGGACATGAGGTTAGGTAAACTCTGGGAGTTAGTGATTGACAGGGAGGCCTAGCATGCAGTAGTTCATGGGGTTGCAAAGAACTGAACACGACTGAGCGATTGAACTGAACTAATCCTTGAAAAGTTGTGATGTAAATGGCAGTTTATCTCTGTGTTTTTCCTTTCAAAACTTATGACCTCAGACTAATCATGAGTAAAACATTGGACAAATCTCCACTGAAGGACATTCTATAAACTATCTGATCGATATTCCTCAAAGTTGTCAAGGTCATTAAAAATACAGAAAGTTTGAGAAACTCTAACAGCCTTAAGGAGCCTAAGGAGACATGATGGCTAAACGTGATGTTTTGTCCTAGAAGGGATTTTGGAACTGAAAAAGGACATTAGATAAAAATTAAGGAAATCTGTATAAAGTGTGGGCTTTAAAACTCACCAGTGGCCACAGGACTGGAAAAGGTCAGTTTTCATTCTAATCCCAAAGGCAATGCCAAAAGATGCTCAAACTACCGCACAATTACACTCATCTCACACATTAGTAAAGTAATGCTCAAAATTCTCCAAGCCAGGCTTCAGCAGTACGTGAACAGTGAACTTCCAGATAGATGTTCAAGCTGGTTTTAGAAAAGGCAGAGGAACCAGAGATCAAATTGCCAACATCCGCTGGATCATGGAAAAAGCAAGAGAGTTCCAGAAACACATCTATTTCTGCTTTATTAACTATGCCAAAGCCTTTGACTCTGTGGATCACAATAAGCTGTGGAAAATTCTGAAAGAGATGGGAATACCAGACCACCTGACCTGCCTCTTGAGAAATCTGTATGCAGGTCAGGAAGCTACAGTTAGAACTGGACATGGAACAAGAGACTGGTTCCAAATAGGAAAAGGAGTACGTCAAGGCTGTATACTGTCACCCTGCTTATTTAACTTCTATGCAGAGTACATCATGAGAAACACTGGACTGGAAGAAACACAAGCTGGAATCAAGATTGCTGGGAGAAATATCAATAACCTCAGATATACACATGACACCACCCTTATGGCAGAAAGTGAAGAGGAGCTAAAAAGCCTCTTGATGAAAGTAAAGAGGAGAGTGAAAAAGTTGGCTTAAAACTCAACATTCAGAAAACAAAGATCATGGCATCTGGTCCCATCTCTCCATGGGAAATAGATGGGGAAACAGTGGAAATAGTGTCATACTTTATTTTGGGGGGCTCCAAAATCACTGCAGATGGTGACTTCAGCCATGAAATTAAAAGATGCTTACTCCTTGGAAGGAAAGTTATGGCCAACCTAGATAGCATATTCAAAAGCAGAGACATTACTTTGCCGACTAAGGTCTATCTAGTCAAGGCTATGGTTTTCCAGTGGTCATGTATGGATGTGAGAGTTGGACTGTGAAGAAGGCTGAGCGCCAAAGAATTGATGCTTTTGAACTGTGGTGTTGGAGAAGACTCTTGAGAGTCCCTTGGACTGCAAGGAGATCCAACCAGTTCATTCTAAAGGAGATCATCATTCTTTGGAAGGAATGATACTAAAGCTGAAACTCCAGTACTTTGGCCACCTCATGTGAAGAGCTGACTCATTGGAAAAGACTTTGATGCTGGGAGGGATTGGGGGCAGGAGGAGAAGGGGACGACAGAGGATGAGATGGCTGGATGACATCACTGACTCGATGTACTGAGTCTGAGTGAACTCCAAGAGTTAGTGATGGACAGGGAGGCCTGGAGTGCTGCGATTCATGGGGTCACAAAGAGTTGGACATGACTGAATGACTGAACTGAACTGAATTAGTTAACATCTATTAGGTTGTTAGAATAGGAAAAAGGAGTCCAAAATGGTGGTGGCTAAAAAGACAAAGAAAGGAAAAATCCTGTGAAAATAGAGCAAAGGAAGGTCTGAGGACTGGAGTGAGAACCTCAGGCGAGACAAATAGCCCTCCTGGCTAGCCCAGTATACACAAGGCAGGCTCAGTGGGAGAAGTAAAAAACAAATAAAAGAGAAGCCAAAATTGAGCCCTGCTCTTCTTTTGGGTTGGCCTGTCCTCATGCCTTGAGGATGTATTTTCCTTTGCTTGCCAAATAAAACTGAGCTGTAACTGAGCTGTAACACTGGTCTGCTGTTTAAACTGAACTGTAACCAAGCTGTAACACTAGTCCACTGCTTCAAATTTTTGCTGCAGCAAGACAGAACTGAGGAAATAACACACTCCCCCAAACACATCAATGTTTTGTTCTTTAATTATAACAAATACATATGCTAAGATAAGATGCTAAAAGGCTGGATAGGAAAACTAAGTATAGGTTTATTGGGACTCTCTGTATTAATCCTTTAAATATTTCTGTAAATCAAAAAGTACTCTTAAACTATTTTTGTTTGTTTTTTAAAGTTACCTAACTACTAAAAAAATACATACAACCTTAAAGTTGAGAGTTAGGCTAATCTGGTGGGCATGTTAGGGCTTAAGCCTGGGAGACAGTATCTCAGGTGACCCCTAGAGGGCTGATTTCTGAAGAGGTGAGAGAGGAGCCAGGTTATATACAAATTTGCAGCAAGGGGTATGTAATCTGAATATTAAAAATTACTATTAATTAAGAGAAAACTAAATCTCACAGCCTTCTCAGGTGGCACTAGTGGTAAAGAACCCACCTGCTAATACAGGAGACATAAGACGCCTGGATTGTATCCTTGGGTCAGGAAGATTCCCTGAAGGAAGTCATGGCAAGCCACTCCAGTATTCTTTCCTGAAGAATCCCATGGACAAAGGATCCTGGCTGTCTACAGTCCATAGGGTCATAAAGAGTTGGACAGGACTAAAGCGACTTAGGACACAAGCACAAATCTCTCAAATGAAGAGATTTAGTGATCTATGCTTGGGAAGATCCAAGTATCTGGGCCTGCTGAAATAATTTCTTTCATATACATCTAGCTATCTAGAGCCAATCCTTCTTTCTTTATTGTTCACATACTATTTCCTTGTTTACCATTAGAGATGGTGTATATGGCAGGTAGCTGCTTCTCACATTCCCCAATTCCAAGAGGGAAGTAGCTGATGGCTTTCAAAAAGCTGGCTTTGTTTCACCTGGGCTCAGGAATTTACATTTGGAAAAGGCTTATTTACTGATGGAGTGTAAAGAATAAAGCATTTCATTTCATATATACCATGTCAATTTTAACATTTTCCAAACAGTGATGTTTATAAGTCTTTATTACAGACTATGCCTTAGCTTACTATTAAATTGTATACAAAATTTTTTCTGTACTCAGAGGTTGTCTCTGCATTTATTGTTTTGTGTTTGCTTGTTTGTCACTTGGATAGAGGATTGAGTAATTTGGAAAACTCTCTAGTACTTGTTTCCTGTTGAAAGTATATCTTGTTTTATCAGCAAAATCTTTTCATAATGTAGTTCTCTATCCCTTCTCAAAACACGAAGAAAATTTTTTTCTAATAATTAAAAAGCAAAGCACATTTTCAAAAATATTGAAATGAAATGTTTTCTGACCCTGTCTCCCATATTATGTCTTGCCTATTCTAGTCCTTTTCTGTCAAAGGCACTGAGGTTGTGAATTGCCAGATTCAGTCCTACCTTCCTTCTGAGATAACCATTATTTATTAGTTGTTGGGTCTGGAGAAGGTGAAGTGCAGCTTATTAACCCTTGGGCATAGCTAGACAGCAAGTCAAGTCCTACATACACTGACTTCCTCTTCTTTTCAAACTGGCCCAGGTAACCCAAGGGCCATAATGGCTTCAGGCCTAGCCTGAAGTAGAAGTTATAATACTAATACAGTGCAGAATATTCTGTCACAAGCAATAATCCAATCCCAGTCTCCCATTCAATGTTTGAGAACAATTTTTAAGTCACCCAGAAGTGTCCTGATGAATATACACATTTTCCAGATGAAGTTTACACACTTCTGGATTCTCCAACACCTTGATCGTCCTTTCAGAAAGGCATCTTCCATTTGGATGTGACCTCCGAAGACAGGACCATTATCCTGATGCTGAACCCAAATAGCACCATCTTCACTCTTAAGTGCTAATGAAAATACTAAATGACTAGCATATTAGAGTGGTTTGTGAAGTACAGTACATAGGAATACCACAGAGTGTCACTGCCTTTTAAGGTCTAAAAATTTTATAAAACAATTAGAAAATATGAAGTCTGTGATAAATCCCCACCAAGTATCTAGCCATGAAGATTCTTGGGAAGAACTAGAGGTCACTTGATATAAATAGAGAAGGCTTTAGGGAGAGGTGGTTTAAAGCTGGACATTGAAGAACATATAAATATATTTTCCAGAGGAATAAAGTTATTTTTAGTAGGGGAGAGAAGGCATGCTCAAGTCACTATCAGGGTTCATATTCTGATCAGACTTCAGTATGTAGCATGAGATAAGCAGCTTCAACTATGAGAAGTCTGAGATTTTTCTCAGAATCAGAAAGAAGACTTTCTCATAAAGATGGTTCTGCACACAGAAATCCTGATACAAGGGTCTTATAACAGACCTTATAGAACTTTCAGGAGATTCAGGGATAGTCATCTTGTTCATCCCTTATCCCTCAAAAGACTCACTCTCAGGGTAGCAGAAATGTGGTTTGATTAACTGATGTGGACACCCAAGAGTTCTAAAGATCATTTATTTATGGCCTAAAATAAGAAATCTTGAATCCTTGAAACTCTAAAGTCATACATTCCAAATGTGGGGCTAATCTGGCATAAAAGACCATTGATAATGAGAAACCTTAAGCATAACAACAAATCTTTTCTAACTTTCTGATCTCACCTTGTATCTAGACAATTGCCCTTTTTAATTTTAAAATTATGATGTTTTTTTCATCTTTGTATTCTGAGGATATAGTATGTTTATAGTAGAGCACTCTTCTCAAGTTGGTGCCCAGTAAATGAGTTTTAGGCAGGAGATCTACTGAAAGATTTTTAGCACAGGGTGAGTGAGATCAAAACACTACTTGGAAAAGATGACTTTGGCAGTGGAGAGAGAGACATGAATTGGAGTGAGGAAGACTTGAAAATTAGAAATGTGGTTCGAAGATTAAGTGCCTGAATCAGGAAGACTACAGAAGAACTGCCATCTGAGGGTCCATGAAGAATCAAGATAATTTGTTTATAATCATAAGTGATAGGAAGTGCATAAATTGTGATATTGCCATCTTGGAAGCTTATTGGAAATGTGGACTCTCAGGCCCCACAGGAGACCTAGAGAATCAAAATCTGCATTTGAACAAATTTCCTAGGAGATTTGTATGCACGTTCAAGTTTGAAAAGCAATGGTCAAAGAAGAAGAAAGAATAAAAGATGAAAGGCACGTTTCCTTTGTTTTCTAGTCAAAGGATATCTCAGCGATTTCTTTTATTATAGATTTCTTTATAGATTCCTATGAAGAGATATTCATCCAGGAACAGGTGAAACATTAGTTGTCTCAAAGATCCAGGAAAACAAATGAGATTTTTTTGTGGAAATAAAGCCCTGTTATTTACAGAAGGCATACAGATCTTTAGAAAACTCATAATGAAACATGAAGCAATAAGGTTTTATTTTCTATTGCATTTTGTGGCAAATGCTTCCTAACTATACATAGAGGATACAAGATCCATAAGCAGCCTTAATTCTCAGGTATCTCAATGAGGCTCACAACTCATTTATCTTCCCCATAGAAACTTAAAAAAATCTTTCTATTAGTCTTGCTCTTCCAGGCCTTTCTTGAAGCTAAATTCCAATCAGTTAATCCAATAGATTAGTTGTAGCTTGATAATAGGTCAACGCTAAGAGTATACAATGGCCTTCCCCAGTGGCTCAGTGGTAAAGAATCTGCCTGTAATGCAGGAAACATGGATTCAGTCCTTTGGTCAGGAAGACCACCTGGAGAAGGAAATGGCAACCCGCTCCAGGATTCTTGCCTGGGAAAACTCATGGACAAAGGAGCCTACAGTCCATAGGTTTGAAAAGAGTCAGACATGACTGAACACACAGGCGTGCAACATAAGAGTATATAATACACGTAATGTTTATAATATGCCAGGCATTGTTCCAAGCACTTTACCTATATCAACTCATTAAATCGTCACAAGAACACTATGATATAACTAGTATTAGTGTAGTCTTCTTTATTTTACTAGTATCACACTTGAAGAATTACTTCATTATGTAACAAACTATCCCTTTGTGTTTGCTAATTTTTAGCTTATATAATTATATTATATATATATGGGATTTCTTTGGAAGGAATGATGCTAAAGCTGAAACTGCAGTACTTTGGCCACCTCATGCGAAGAGTTGACTCATTGGAAAACACTCTGATGCTGGGAGGGATTGGTGGCAGGAGGAGAAGGGGATGAAAGAGGATGAGATGACTGGATGGCATCATGGACTCAATGAACGTGAGTCTGAGTGAACTCTGGGAGATGGTGATGGACAGGGAGGCCTGGCGTGCTGCCATTCATGGGATCGCAAAGAGTCGGACATGACTGAGAGACTGAACTGAACTGAATTATATTTTAAAATTGTCTTTTTGTAAGGAAAAAAAAAAACCTAGGTTCACATGAGTGATGTAAATTGAGAACCCTCAGATAGTTTGAAAAGAGCATTTTTGAATTAAATAAAAGCTCTTCTGTAATGTCTCATACCAGACACATACTTGCTGTCTTTCTTTTCAACTAATCCTTTTTCAAAATTCTGTTCAGGCAATTCTGTTCTATCTGTCTTGCTCTAATTTTTTATTATCCCAGAAGGAATAATTTTCTAAATATTTCACTTATGAAAAATGTTGTTTTGATCCCAAAATAAGGGATATAAAAATTTCAGAACTTTCATAAAAGTGGTAGGATACCTATGAAACTGAGTTCCTCTCAAATTGAGTTCCCCTGCCAAGTTTATGACTGACTTGTCCCAATTCAAATCTTTATTCTTTTGTGTTGTTCCCTTTCTTGTTCCCCTCTGACCTCAGTCCTTTACTAACTGAGCCATAAGCAACCAGAGTCAGATGTCTAAAATCGCTGTTGTCTATAACATTATTAACATACAAATTCAGGTTGTTTCTCTAAGACAAGATGAGCTTACAGATGCCTGGGTCAGGGACAACCAGACCAGAGACTTGTAAACCATAGACATGCTGACACCTAAAACTATGATCAGGAAATGTCACAAGACCATGATTAACCCAGCTTCTCCATTCTGCCCTTAAAAAAACCCCTAAGTCAAAGATCAGGTTGGAGTAGATTTGAAACTTGTCTTCCACTTTGCTTGGTGTCCTGCAAAAGCCCTTTGCTGCAAACACCTGCTGTCCAAGCTTTGCTTTCTCTACTGTGGGCACAGGAGTCTATTCCTTCAACTGTAAAAGAAGAGTGTTGAATTAAGTCTAATTGTTTTCTTTGTCTTAATCCTGTGTATGGACACAAGATGGAGGACCAACAATCTCCCATCAGAGATCAGATTAGAGGCCCTACTGCTGAGCCACTTTATAATGTTGCAAGGATACCTGGAGCCTTCTTGTTACTAAAAAGGAGGAAACAAAAGAGAACTCTGCTAGAAGTCTACTCATTATAAATCTATGCAAAGGGGACAGGGGATAGTCAATCTCCTTTTCCTATTAATAGATACAGATGCCCAGGGGCTTAACATTTTCTTACTAGCTTAATAAGGAGAAAAAGATTGAAAAGGAGGCAGACACAGATGCCTAATTGCATAGCTAGCAGCTATGACAGTGTTGCTCAAACGGACACACTCAAAAACGAAGAAAAAAAAAAAAGGCAAAAAGGCAAAATGGTAATCAGCATAGCCCATGCCAGCAACTTACCCCAAAGGGAACTATAAGCAAATCATTCTGATCTGTTTTGCTGCATCTCTAAAAACACATTCAATTAAAACTCCAGATGAACTTTCAGTTACCATCATGCCTGCCCAGCAATAGAAAACAAAGCTAAAGATGTATTGGTCTCCCTGAAAATGCCGTCGGATAACAACTACAATACCAAAAAGAAAAAAAAAGCTAAATGCCCCTGGTTTTACAAAACCATTGTGTTTTTCAGTTCAGGAAGCTATCAGGTCTCATTAGGCTCATATGTTTCGTGGACTTTTGAAGACAGGAAGCTTGTGAGAGAAAAAGGGCCTCTTCATATGTCTGTAAAATGAAAAACATTTCATACATGTGTATTGCAGTTTTTCTAGTTCCATTTCTAAACTAAAAAGATTTTTATCACGTCTGAAGTACAATACCATAGATGTTACTTAGGGTTCTTCAAATAATTTGTTCCTGGAGGAGAAACACAGTACCCTGAAAATAACATGTAAATTAAGAAGAAATGAAAGTTCTGTAAAAGAGGCCAAATCTTGCACACTGAATAATTTATCTTTGAAGAACTTTTGCTGAATGGTGTTTATTAAGTTTCTACTCTGATATTACGGATAATGTCTTAGAAAACCACACTGTGAAGAACCTAATTTATGCCTGGGTGTTACCCAGTAATTTGAAATTGAACATTCTAAGCTTACTATGAGCCAGGTCTACTGCTAGACACTGAAAACAGGTATGAAAAGATCATTGCTTTAACCTAAGTAAGTTAGTAAGGAATAAAAGCTGTTGCATACAAATAACAAAACCTCTGGTTCACTTCTTGCATTTCCCCAGAGAAGGAAAATATGTTAAAAAAAAAAAAATTGGGTTTGAATCCTATGAAGCCCTGAGTTAACTGCTGCTGCTGCTGTTGCTAAGTCGCTTCAGTCATGTCTGACTGTGCGACCCTACAGACGGCAGCCCACCAGGCTCCCCTGTCCCTGGGATTTTCCAGGCAAGAACACTGGAGTGGGTTGCCATTTCCTTCTCCAATGCAGAAAAGTGAAAAGTGAAAGTGAAGTCGCTCAGTAAGTGTCCAACTTTTCATGACCCCATGGATTGCAGCCTACCAGGCTCCTCTGTCCATGGGATTTTCCAGGCAAGAATACTGGAGTGGGTTTCCATTGCCTTCTCCATGAGTTAACTAATATCTGCTATAACTTTAACAATGGTTTATGTAATTTAATACAAATATGAGATTTGCCTCAGGCTGTTTAAGAGTCAGGGAAAAGATGATAGAAGTTCTAGCATTTTAGCATACATTTTTAGAGCACTTTCAACTTCTCAAAATATTACTAAAATGTTTGCTAGAGTGGTTGCCTTAATCCACACACACAAGCCATGTAAGAGTTCCTGTTGCTCTACTTTGTAGCCAACAGTTAACATTATCAGACATTTAGAGTTTTGCCAATAGGATAGGTATGAAATTATAAAACATATGGTTTTAGTTTGCATTTTCCATTTAATAGTGAGGTTGAGGATCTTTTATGGTTATTTCATTTTCAGTTTTCCTAATTTCACCTTCTGTGATGTCCATTCATGTCTTTTGTCTATTTTTCATTTGGATGTTAAATACTGTATTTGTATTCTTCTAATGGTTACTTTAAATTTTTTCTGCATTTACGAAGTTTAAAGCAAACCAATAATATAAATATTTTTCTGAATAATAAAAAATCTTGAAAATGTCTTATATCTGTCCTGTCAGTCCTAACTTAAATGTTATCGTTGCCCAGTGTTTCAGTTCTTCCCAACTTTTAATATCCAAATAGATGTTATTTGCTATTTAATTCAATTCCTCTTTGATTACATCTTATTAATTACTTTCTCATTCTTTGTTCACATTGCTGTGTCGAATGTTAAATATTTCTACAGGATTATCTCCACATTTTCCTTATTCTTGAAGTACATTGTTTAGAAATTTCTTTAGTGAAAGTCTATTGATGCTAAACTTAGTTTCATTTGTCTGAAAATGTCTTAATTTAACTCTGTATCACAATGAAAGTCTTTAGTTCATCCATGTTTTTCAATAAGAATTTAATTGAATATATTTTCACTCGATTTTTTTGTAGCATCTTAAAAATACTTTTCTCTATCTTTTGTCCTCTGTTGTTATTCAGTTCAGTTCAGTTTTCGGTTCATTTCAGTTCAATCACTCAGTCATGTCAGACTCTTTGCGACCCCATGAACCACAGCTCACCAGGTCTCCTGTCCATCACCAACTCCTGGAGTTTACTCAGACTCATGTCTCTTGCATCAGCAATGCCATCCTACCATTTCATCCTCTGTCATCCCCACCTCCTCCTGCCTTCAATCTTTCCTAGCCTCAGGATTTTTTCCAGTGAGTCTGTTTTTCGCATCAGGTGGCCAAAGTATTGGAATTTCACCTTCAGCATCAGTCCTTCCAATGAATATTCAGGAATGATTTCCTTTAGGATGGACTGGTTGGATCTCCTTGCTGTCCAATGGACTCTCAAGAGTCTTCTCCAACACCACAGTTCAAAAGCATCAATTCTTCAGCACTCAGCTTTCTTTATAGTCCAACTCTCACATCCCTACATGACTACTGGGAAAACCATAGCTTTAGACAGATATTTGTTGGCAAAGTAATGTCTCTGCTTTTTAATATTCTATCTAGGTTGGTCATGGAGAAGGTGATGGCACCCCACTCCAGTACTTTTGCCTGGAAAATCCCATGGTCGGAGGAGCCTGGTAGGCTGCAGTCTATGAGGTCACTAGGAGTCGGACAGGACTGAGTGACTTCACTTTCACTTTTCACTTTCATGCATTGGACAAAGAAATGGCAACCTACTCCAGTATTCTTGCTTGGAGAATCCCAGGGATGGCAGAGCCTGGTGGGCTGCCACCTATGGAGTCGCACAGAATCAGACACGACTGAAGTGACCTAGCAGCAGCAGCAGCAGCAGGTTGGTCACAGCTTTTCTTCCAAGAAGTTTAAATCAATATGCATCCTGAGTAAGACTGTTGCAACTCAAATTACACCTCTGAAATACCTTTCTGTTTTTTCACATTGCATGAGCTCTTTTTATTTTCTATCTTCTACATTGTGGACTGTACATTCAGATTCATATTTCCATATCATTAATTCCATCTTCAGTAGTGTCAAGTGTGCTGTTTAATCTGTCCTTGGAATTATATTTTATTTTAATGATTTGTTTCCTTAAATACACTCCAGTTTCCTTTCAATCTGCCTAGACTTTAAAAATTGAATCCTATAGATGTAACCAATGTTCCTTGATCATGTTTTTGTTTCTCTTATTGATAATTTTGAATATTTATAATTTCATCATTTAATCTACCTTAAAAATCTTGTATTTGTTTCTCTGTAATACACAATTAGATTTCTATTTAGTATACTACTTTATGTTCCACATCTTATAATTTAAATGTATAAAACCGTCACATTACTAAAGTCTGTTGTTTTTGCCAAATCTTATTCATAGCGTTCATTCTATATCTGTGTGAATAGTCAGCTTATATTTAATTGCATAACAAACCACTGAATGTCTGAATTATGAATCTTGGAGACTATTTTTTTGTACGCTGACCCTTGATCAGAATAGATGTAGCCCCAGTCCATTCCCTCTGCTGGGAAACAAATGGTCTTTCAGTTCAGTTCAGTTCAGTCCCTCAGTTGTGTCCGACTCTTTGCAACCCCATGAATCACAGCATGCCAGGCCTCCATGACCATCACCAACTCCCGGAGTTCACTCAGACTCACGTTCATCGAGCTGGTGATGCCATCCAGCCATCTCACCCTCTGTCGTCCCCTTCTCCTCCTGCCCCCAATCCCTCCCAGCATCAGAGTCTTTTCCAGTGAGTCAGCTCTTCCTGTGAGGTGGTCAAAGTACTGGGTTCCAGCTTTAGCACCATTCCTTCCAAAGAAATCCCAGGGCTGATCTCCTTTAGAATGGACTGGTTGGATCTGCTTGAAGTCCAAGGGATTCTCAAGTGTCTTCTCCAGCACCACAGGTCAAAAGCATCAATTCTTTGGCACTCAGCCTTCTTCACAGTCCAGCTCTCACATCCAAACATGACTACTGGAAAAACCATAGCCTTGACTAGATGGACCTTTGTCCGTAATGTCTCTGCTTTTCATATGCTATCTAGGTTGGTCATAACTTTTCTTCCAAGGAGTAAGCGACTTTTAATTTCATGGCTGAAGTCACAATCTGCAGTGATTTTGGAGCCCCCAAAAATAAAGTCTGACACTGTTTCCACTGTTTCTCCATCTATTTCCCATGAAGTGATGGGACCAGATGCCATGATTTTAGTTTTCTGAATGTTGAGCTTTAAGCCAACCTTTTCACTCTCGTCTTTCACTTTCATCAAGAGGCTTTTTAGTTCCTCTTCACTTTCTGCCTTAAGGGTGGTGTCATCTGCATATCTGAGATTATTGATATTCCTCCCAGCAATCTTGATTCCAGCTTGTGCTTCTTCCAGTCCAGTGTTTCTCATGATGTACTCTGCATAGAAGTTAAATAAGCAGAGTGACAGTATACAGCCTTGACGTACTCTTTTTCCTATTTGGAACCAGTCTTTTATTCCATGCCCAGTTCTAACTGTTGCTTCTTGACCTGTATATAGGTTTTTCAAGAGGCAGGTCAGGTGGTCTGGTATTCCCATCTCTTTCAGAATTTTCCACAGTTTATTGTGATCCACACAGTCAAAGGCTTTCGCATAGTCAATAAAGCAATAATAGATATTTTTTCTGGAACTCTCTTGCTCTTTCCATGATCCAGCGGATGTTGACAATTTGATCTCTGGTTCCTTTGCCTTTTCTAAAATCAGCTTGAGCATCTGGAAGTTCACTGTTTATGTACTGCTGAATCCTGGCTTGGAGAATTTTGAGCATTACTTTACTAATGTGTGAGATGAGTGCAACTGTGTGGTAGTTTGAGCATTCTTTGATATTGCCTTTCTTTGGGATTGGAAATGGTCTTTAGCTTCTATTTTAAGGATTTGATTTTTATGGCACATATCATCTACCCAATCTTGCTTGATTTCAAAGTCTAGTCTCCTGTTCATAGTATGGCTGTTAAATCAGAAATTTCTCATCATGGATACTGGTGCATCTCTGAAAAAGATTAAAATTCTTGTTTCCACTCCCTTGTTATTTTTGACCCTTGGGCATATTACTTAATTTGGGAGAATGTTTGTCTTATTTGTTCTAGTATTTCTAGATATCTTAGAGTTGGAAGAATTTTTAATCAATTCCTGATTCCTAAGTTATCAGAATAGATACCAGTCTTATGTGTACCATTTTAAAAAGTAACCACATTAGGGGTGTGTGTGTGAGTGCACGCACACACATGTGCTCAGTTGCTCAGTTTCTTTTTGGACCCATGGACTGTAGTCCACCAGGCTCCTCTGTCTATGGACTTCCCAGGCAAGAATGCTGGAGTGGGTTGCTATTTTCTACTCCAGGGAACCTTCCCCACTCAGGGACTGAACCCACATCTCTTGCATCTCCTCCACTGGCAGGCAGATTCTTTATCACCAACACCACCTGGAATGTCTAACCACATCAGGAAGTGTATCTAAATATGAAAGTGTTCAGAAGCACAGAATGTAATGCCAGGTACTAACTGTTTAGATTCTCACTCTGATCCTATCACTTAGCTTTATGATCTTTGGTACATTGCTTAACCTTTCTGTGCCTTTATCTCCTCATCTGTAAAATGAGGATGATGACTTATGGATTAAACTGAGAAGTGATTCAGTAAGACCAGCATTGTCTATGTGTGCGTTAAGTTTTAAATAAATATTACTTAATCAGCACATCTTTTGTAAGTAGAATCACTAAAATACTTGCACAGGAGTTGAAAATGAAATTATCATCTACTGTACAGCTGGTCTGAATGAGGCACTAAGTATCTTCTCTTCTATGGTGACAAACACAATTCTCACAAGTCTATTATGTATGCATGTATATTTTATTCCTATTATGTCTATGAAGAACATTGCTCACCCCTAATTCACACAGCTTCTGCATAGTTGAGTAAGAATGAAATCCAGGTTTGTCTTGCTCCAGAGTTTAAATTTGACAACAGATTTAAGTTCAAGTCTAGACTCCATCAGTTACCAGTATCCAATACTTATACTTTCTATGTGCCAATTACTGTTTAGGAGCATTTGACTCATCTCTTTACCATAATACAGGTGTGGAAAATGGACTATCATTTTCATCACTCCATTTTATGAATGAGAAAACTAGAGAACAGAGAGTTTAAGTAAGAGAGTTTAAGAACAGAGAGTTTCATGAGTCATTCAGTAAATGCAAAGTAGAGAAAAATTTGAACCCAGAGTGTCTACTTCTCAAGTCCATACTTTATTAATCTGTGCTCTAGAACTTGTTCAAGCATGCTATTCTGCCTGAACGTTAGATTCCTTATCTCTAATATGAAGATTAATGTATTTTAAGAGATTTTTGTGAGAGGATTTAATAACATGATACAGATGAAAAGTTTTTTTAAAACTGTAGCACCTTCAAATGAAAGTTTTTACTTGACATATTTTTTGTACTATAGGCAACAATTTAAGCTCATAAAATGAATAAATTGAAATCTTGATAGCTTAATGTTTACTTTGGATTTTCTTCCAAAGGAGATTGTCAACATTGAGATGATAATTTCATCAGCTTTTGTGAAAAAATTGAATTTCATCAGAGTGATCCCATCCTGACTATAATTTATAAATATTTACTTATGTCTTCCCTTTTCATTATAACAATGACTAATCATGCATCAACTGATCTTGAGTATATGAGTGATTTACAAAACATTGAATTATTTTACATGATTAAGGGTTTGGATATTGAAGGGAGTTGAAAATTGACAAAAGAGACACCTGTAAATGGAAGAGATTAGAAATTGTACTGTTCATGTTTGAAATTTAGGGGCCAAACATAGATATGGATATATTATAAGTATCTGCATAAACTTCTAATTCCAGTCCCTTCAACTTTCCATGATAGGAAGTATCTATACAGATATCGCTACTGCTGCTTTGTCGCTAAGTTGTCTCCAACTCCCTTGTGACCCCAGGGACCGTAGCCTGCCAGGCTCTGTCCATGGGATTCTCTAGGCAAGAATACTGGAGTGGGTTGCCATTTCCTTCTCCAGGGGCTCTTCCCAATCCAGGGATTGAAGGTCAATTATAATAGTGTTTAGCTGCAAGACACCCATCAGAAAACTGCTAAAACACCTTGATTATGATGCAAACAATTATGAATATAAACAATAGCAGTTTATAGAATAGGTATGAAATTCCTCTTTTATATACTTTACAGTAATGGTAAATCAGGCAGCTCACTAGGGCATAGTCCTTTTTCTAAAGGAGAGTGAAATAGTTAAAAATAAAAAGTGTTTTGTCTGAAAGTTTCTTCAAGGGGAGAAGTTTCTTTATTTAAACTGAAAACTTAGTGTACTTCTCTGCTCTTTTGTTAGCATTTTCTTACAATTTTTACTACTCTTTATATTACTATGTGTGAAACTATTTCCCAGTATGCATGACTGTAAAAACTAAATGAGGTTTTTAAGCATAACAATGTATCTAAGCTGTATTTTCATTCCTATAGAAAGATATCTTCCTTTTTAATTGAATGACCATGTAATATTTCACAGTAACATGATCCAATGCCATTCTCCTATTAATAAACTTTTAGGCTATTACTATAATTTTTCTACTAGAAGTAATATGATGATAAGCATGTTTGTATTTTTGTGTACATGTGACTGTTTGTATAGAATCCTAAATAATGAAGTTTCTGGGGTAAAAGCAATGCCCATGTTAAATATAACAGATACTGCTAACCTTCTCACCAAAAATTTATGCTAGTATACATATATAAACATAAGCAAGTGAAGGAAGAGGGTTTCTCCCCATCCTGCCAAGATTCTCAGTCTATTTTAAGAAAATTTTGAAGAATGTGGTTGTATTTCTTTCTCCACACTCCTTATTTATTTAGGTGTAAGTGATTTACAACATTAGTTTCAGGAACACAAAATAATAATTAGATATTTTTATACACTACAAAATGATCATCACAATAATTTTATCTTTTACCATACAAAATTACTGTGATATTATTTACTGCTTTTCCTGTGCTGTATCGAATCCTGTGACTTATTTATTTTATAACTGAAAGTTTGTACCTCTTAATCTCCCTCACCTATGTCACTCATCCTCTCAACCCTCTCTCCTTTTGCAGTTAGTAGTTTGTTCTTTGTATCCATGAGTTTCTTTCTGTTCTTGTCATATTTGTTTGTAAGTTTTGTTTTTAAAATTCCAAATATAAGTGAAATCATATGGTATTCATCTTTCTGTTTCTAACTTATTTTGCTTAGCATAATACTTTCTAGATCTGTTTATGTTGTCACAAATGGCAAGATTTCATTCTTTTTATGGCTGAGTGATATTCCATTGCATGTATATGTGTGTGTGTGTATATATATATATACATATAAAATATACCATGGTTTTTTATCCATTCATTTATCCATGGACACTTAGGTTGCTTCAATATCTTGTCTATTCAGAACAATGCTGCAATAAACATTGGGACACATGTATCTTTTCAAATTTGTATTTTTGTTTTCTTTGGAAAAATACCAAAAAGTACCATTGCTGGATCATATATTAGTTATATTTTAATTTTTTAAGAATTTCCATAATGTTTTTCATAGTGGCTATGACAATTTCAGTTCAGTCAGTCACTCAGTCATGTCCAACTCTTTGTGACCCCATGAATTGCAGCACACCAAGCCTTCCTGTCCATCACCAACTCCCAGAATTCACAAACTCATGTCCATCGAGTCACTCATGCCATCCAGCCATCTCATTTTCTGTCATCCCCTTCTCCTCCTCCCCTTCTCCTCCTGCCCCCTCCAGCATCAGAATCTTTTCCAATGAGTCAACTCTTCTCATGAGGTGGCCAAAATACTGGAGTTTCAGTTTTAGCATCATTCCTTCCAAACAATGATGATCTCCTTCAGAATGGACTGGTTGGATCTCCTTGCAGTCCAAGGGACTCTCAAGAGTCTTCTCCAACACCACAGTTCAAAAGCATCAATTCTTCGGCACTCAGCTTTCTTCACAGTCCAACTCTCCCATCCATATATGACCACTGGAAAAACCACAGCCTTGACTAGATGCACTTTTGTTGGCAAAGTAATGTCTCTGGTTTTGAATATGCTATCTAGGTTGGTCATAACTTTCCTTCCAAGGAGTAAGCAACTTTTAATTTCATGGCTACAATCACCATCTGCAGTGATTTCGGAGCCCAAAAATATAAAGTCTGACACTGTTTCCACTGTTTCCCCATATATTTCCTGTGAAGTGATGGGACCAGATGCCATGATCTTAGTTTTCTGAATGTTGAGCTTTAAGCCAACCTTTTCACTATCCTCTTTCATCAAGAGGCTTTTTAGTTCCTCTTCACTTTCTGCCATAAGAGTGGTGTCATCTGCATATCTGAGGTTATTGATACTTCTCCCGGCAATCTTGATTCCAGCTTGTGCTTCTTCCAGCCCAACATTTCTCATGATGTACTCTGCATATAAGTTAAATAAGCAGGATGACATTATACAGCCTTGACGTACTCCTTTTCCTATTTGGAACCAGTCTGTTATTCCATGTCCAGTTCTAATCCCTCAAATAGTGAGGTAGGGTTCCTATTTTTCCACATCATCATCAACATTTGTTATATGTTGTCTCTTTGATGGTAATCATCTGACAGATTTGAGATTATATCTCATTGGGGTTTTGGTTTGCATTTCTCTGATGATTAAAGAGTATGAAGACTGTAGAATTGTATTTGAATCACTTTTTAGTACTGCAATTTGATTTGTCCCTCAAGAAAAAGAGAATAAAAATCAACTTATATTGAACAAATCATGGACAGTGCTCACACTTATTATCCAGACACAGCAAAATATATCTATTGCTATTCATTAAAATAGAAATTTTAAAATTGTCCTTATATATTTATATCTTCACGAACATCTATTATTTAATAAAGAAAAACTTACTTTCCAGTTTCCAGGAAGTAAAAGATAAAATAGCAGTTACATAAAATGAGAGACAATAAAGAGATTTTCAGAAAGTAAAATGATTTTTAAAACCTAGAATAGCTCCTGGCCTTAGAAAATTGAGTAATTTATGCAAAAAAATATTTTGTACCTTTGGTACTTGATTAATAGTATAAACACTAAAGACCAGTTAACACAGTATGAGAATACATGTTATAGTGGTTTCCAAATATGTCACTAATTTCTCTTGAAAACCACTTTACATTTTAGAAGCACCAGCTATGAATAAATGTTTCTATAATATACTCTTACTTTCAGGATCTTAGAGTTATTCATAACAACTTGCTGCATAAAAGTTGTCACACTTGCAAGTGGGTAAATATTATATAAAGTTGCTAAATAATTTTATGTAGTATTAGTTTCATCAAATAAGTTTTAAATGAAATGTGTTTGAGCTAAGAATGGAGTGTATCAAGTATGTTACATTTCGTTTCATAAACTTTGTTTTAAAATTTTATTCTGTATAAGAATTCCTTGGTGGTCCAATGATTAGGATGCCAGGCTTCCATTGCAGGGGGCACAGTTTCAATCTCTGGTTGGAAAACTAAAATTTTGCATGCCACATGGCTTGACCAGTTTGTTTTTTATTTTGTAAACTAAAATACTAAACAAAATCCCCCAAACAATATAACAAATATAGCTCTCCCTAAAAAGATAGCATTATTAATATTTGGTGAAATTAAATCCAGTCTTTTTTAGAAGAAATAAAACTGTGCTCACATAAAGGATTAACTTGTCAAATCAGACTAATAAGAGTCACATTTAATCAAGAGAAAAAAACTTTCACTGGTGCTGCAGTCTACATGTATCTAATAACTGGAATTGTGACTAGCTATAAGGGGACGACAGAGGATGAGATGGCTGGATGGCATCACTGACTCAGACATGAGTCTGAGTGAACTTCAGAAGTTGGTGATGGACAAGGAGGCCCGGCGTGCTGCGATTCATGGGGTCGCAAAGAGTAGGACGTGACTGAGCGACTGAACTGAACTGAACTGAACTGATGGTTTTGTAACTTCTGGATTTCATCAGTGTTTCTATTTCTTCTCGACTTAGTTTCAAAATTTTCCAGGAATTTGTCAATTTCATCAATATATATTTTCAAATTTCTTGTTGTAATTTTGTACATAGTAGTATTTTGATATATTTGTATTGTTTAAAGTTATGTAGTAATGTACCTTTTCTGTTCCTGAAATTGTTTCATGGTGACCTTGTTTCTTAATCAGTTTTGCCACAGGTGTGTACATTTTATTTATATCATCAAAAAATTAATTTATAGCTTTGTGAATCTTTTATTATATATTACTTTCCATTTTGTTACGTTTTTCACCTAATACAATGTAAATACTGTGTAAATAGTTCCAATTATAACTGTGAATGCTATGGGAATAGTTACCAGTGTGCAGCAAATTCAAATTTTATTTTTGGAACTTCCTGGAAATTTGAGGGGCATAGTTTTGATCTACAGTTGAATCTGAGGATACAGAACACACAACAGTATTGGCATTGGTATTGTACACTTCAGTTAAGTTCAGTCGCTCAGTCGTGACTGACTCTTTGCGACCCCATGAATTGCAGTGCACCAGGCTTCCCTGTCCATCACCAACTCCCAGAGTTCACCCAAACTCATGTCCATCGAGTCAGTCATGCCATCCAGCCATCTCATCCTCTGTCATCCCCTTCTCCTCCTGCCCCCAATCTCTCCAAGTATCAGTCTTTTTCAATGAGTCAGCTTTTCCTATGAGGTAGCTAACGTACTGGAGTTTCAGCTTTAGCATCATTCCTTCCAAAGAACACCCAGGACTGATCTCCTTTAGAATGGACTGGTTGGACCTCCTTGCAGTCCAAGGGACTCTCAAGAGTCTTCTCCAACACCACAGTTCAAAAGCATCAATTCTTCGGCGCTCAGCTTTTTCACAGTCCAACTCTCACATCCATACATGACCACTGGAAAAACCATAGCCTTGACTAGACAGAGCTTTGTTGGCAACGTAATATCTCTGCTTTTGAATATGCTATCTAGGTTGAGCATAACTTTCCTTCCAAGGAGTAAGCATCTTTTAATTTCATGGCTGCAGCCATCATCTGCAGAGAATTTGGAGCCCAAAAATAAAGTCTGACACTGTTTCCACTGTTTCCCCATCTATTTCCCATGAAGTAAACTTAGCTCTAGTCATATTTTCTTCATATTTTCTAGCCTAATTTCATTGTGTTCAAAGAGCTTTTAAAGAATAGGATTCCACCATGTAACTGTACAAATCTATTTACTCTTTCTGTGGTTGACACCTGGATACTCACAGATTTGTGTGTGTGTGTTTATTCTCCAGATTTGTGGATTTATCTTTAAACTTGTATAACTGTAATCTTATAAACCTTGATAATTTATATAATTTTCTGCATAGCATATGTAACATATGATATTCATTTAGCTTTATTTTACTATAAACATTTTCTTTATGTATTTTAAATCTATTTTTAAATGCACATGACATTTATGCCATGTGCATGCTCTGTCACTTCAGTTGTGTCCGACCCTTTGTGATCTCATGGACTGTAGCCTGCCAGGCTCCTCTGTCCTTGGGATTCTCCAGGCAAGAATACTAGGGTGGGTTGACATTTCCTCCTCTAGGGGTCTTCCAGACCCAGGGATCAAACCCTCCCCTTTTATATCTCCTGCATTGGCAGGCGGGTTCTTTATCAGTAGCACCACCTGGGAAGTCCATAACTATACATAACATATGATATTCATTTAGCTTTCTATTACTCTAAACATTTTCTTCATTTATTTTAAACCTGTTTTATTCCATACATATAAATTTAGCCTAGTTATATCTTCTGGTTAACTGAAACTTGGGATCTGGTCTATTTCTTTAGAGTGTTCATGGACATTGTTTTTCTCCTTTGTTAATTAAAAATTTTTTTCATTTCTAATATATTTAAATGGTAAATTTTCTTATACACCCATTCTTACTTCTCTTGATTCTTAACCTCCCTCTTCTTATTATAAAGAAACCTTTCCATATTTATCTCTTTGACATTTTGTGCCTAAATCACATCTGTGAAGTCTCCTTTGTCACTTAAGGTAACATCCACAGGGATTATGATGTGGACATATTTGGGGTGGAGGCATTACTTGATGCATTAAGCCCATTTGGGGGCTTCCCTTATAGCTCAATTGGTAAAGAATCCACCTGAAATTCAAGAGACCCTGGTTTGATTCCTGGGTTGGGAAGATCCCCTGGAGAAGGGAAAGGCTATCCACTCCATTATTTGTGGGCTTCCCATGTGTCTCAGCTGGTAAAGAATCCACCTGCAATGCAGGAGACCTGGGTTTGATCCTGCTTGGGAAGATCCCCTGGAGAAGGGAAAGGCTACCCACTACATTATTCTGGCCTTAAGAATTACATGGACTGTATAGTCCATGGGGTCACAAAGAGCTGGACATGACTGTGCGATGTTCACTTTTCAAGTCCACTTTGTTTCATTCATCTATTCCTCTAATGTACTGTCTTATTTACTATATATAATAGATCTTGTTATGTGGTAGAATGAGTATGAGAACTGTTTTTCAAAACTGTTATTCTTTGCCCTTTACATTTACATTTTATGATTATTGACTTGTCAATTTTCACACGTATATATACCCACTGAAATTTTCTTTTGATTTCAAAACATCTATAAATGAATTTGGTAAAAAGTAGCACCTTTATATTTTTGTCTCCAATTATTGCATAGATTTACAAGATACATTTAGATTTTCTCTATTGAAAATTCTATTAAACTTAGCTAAACTTCTATAGGTCAAGGTCATTCAGTGTACGCACACTTTGTTTTAGAACATCAAACATACCTGATTCCAGTTACACATGAACTTACTGATGGACTGTTAACTTGAAATACTTCCTAGTGGTAATCAATTTACTTGTGCTACCATCTTTACTATTCACTAACTTGCTGAGACCAACCTTTCTTAGATTTTGGTCCCTAGCTTTATTCTTTTCATTTATATTTATTCCTAGTTTTTCATTGCTGGTGAGTATAAAGGAAACCAAAGACTCTCAGCATAGTTGTAAAACAAGAAAATCCTTATTTGTAAGGAAGTGATGCAGACATATTTTCCAGAATATAAAATGTTAATTTAGAGGTTGCAGCTTCACTACCTGCACTAAACCTGTCTAGAGATGCCAGGGACTTTTAAACATATTTTGAATGATTTATCTCCTGTATTGAGTTAGATTCCCTAGAAACAGATTGAAATGAGTATTTGTGTGCCTGAAAGAGATTTGCTAAGGGAGCGATATTCAGCAACACCTCTATGGGAAGTAGCAGCACTGGATAGGACAGAAGTAACAAAACAAGTTTTTGGTGTCAGTTAAAGTCCAGCCATGAGTTTGAGCAAGCTCAGGAAGTTGGTGATGGACAGGAAAGCCTGTCGAGCCTGGCGTGGGGTGCAAAGAGTTGGACAGGACTGAACAAATGAACTGAACTGAACTGAACTGAAGTCCAGCCTCCACCTATTTCTCAATGAACTCTGGAGCTTTCACTACAATACAGATTCTCTCCCAGTACTGGTCAAGAGAGCAAAACTTGTGATCCCCACCAGTCTTTCATTTAATATATTGTATACCTTCAAGGCAGCTCTCTGAGAAGTGATCTTAATTACCCAGGGGCAAAACTCAGAAGTTATTGGAGAATTTACAAGTTTGAGCTTTGAGCAACACTTGTGACTGTTGAGGGATGGGAGTATTGAACAAGTGCAAAGAATTCCTATGGATGTGGTTAGGGGCCATCATCATATGTCATATCTTTATTCCCTTGAGAGCTCTCTTTTACATGAACTAATGCTTATAACAAATATCTATCTCATTATTAATCATGACTTCTTAGATTAGGTAATATTTTATTGTTTAGAATTAATCATAAGAAATTCTGCAGGTACACATAATTTTAGAATAATGTTCTTTGACTTCTTATGTGGGCTTAAAAATTATATCTGGGGATCAAAAATTTTCAAAGGAACAAACACTTAAATTGTATTGTGAATTGAGGAGATATTAATAGAATGAAGGGACTACAAAAGACACTGGTTAACTGTTTGCCATAATAATTTCCCTGCTTTTTCTTTTCTTCTTAGACTATTTCCAAGCCTACCTTTATTGTGACTGAGTTATGACCAATAGGACGTGCATGGCAGTGATGTAAATGACTACCAATACTGGCCTATAAAAATCCCTCATCAGTCCTTCAGGTTTTATTACTCTGTGTGTGTTGGTTGGATGTCAGTGTCTAAAGTGGCCTTATGGGATATACATACTAGATGCAGACCTTCCATCAGTCTGAATTCCTGAATCACTAAGAGCACATATCCCTCCCTTGCCTCTAGCTGAATTTTAAATAAGCAAGGAATAAGCTTCAAAAATACAAAGTGGTAGAGATTCAGGGTTTGCATAATATGGTGTTAGCTTACTTAACATGCATACCAAATTACACATTTTCAGCAACATATGGATTATAAAAATTGTTAAACATATTTGTATATGACAATAAAACAATATTAAAATCCTTTCTAGTTTGCTATTATTAGAAACATACTTTTATTTATCTTTAAGACAGTAAATAGCATTGCTTAATAACTTGAAGCTAAATTTTTAACTTTGAATATTCTACTCTGTCCTTAATATAATTATTGAAGATGAAGAAAATAAGGAGTAATTTTAGAAAATGTAGAATGGGAACATTTTATTTTTATTTTATTTTATTTTTTTAAATTTTTTAATTACAATACTGTACGGTCCAATACCAATTGTGGCCTAGGTTCATTTTCTGTTATAACAATAAAAAAAAAAAACTGGGAACATTTTATAGGCTTTAAGATTTTTGATGGCAGTTGTAAAATTTCCCCAAAAGTTCTTTTTAAATTTACTTTAATTTGAGTTTCCTTGTTTTTTTTTTTAATTGTTATAACAGAAAATGAACCTAGGCCACAATTGGTATTGGACCCATTTACTTTTCTACTCTGAGCTCACATAGCCAAGCTGCAAAACAACTTATCAGGGATAAGCAGAAAATATCTATTCTTTCAGCTACAAATGTGATTATAGTAAACACATCAGTTACCGAGGTGACCTTTTACCGGAATGGTTAAAGAAAGCATGTATGCTCAGACGTAATAGTTTATGTTTCTGATATTCTTCCTAATCAAATAATTTTCAAGAAGGCAAAGTTTCATAGGGATTTCTTCCTATGAAAAATAGGAAGGTTGATTAGTAACTCAATAACATCCATTATCACAAGAGCTTGGTTTACTGGGGAGATTATCATTAATGAAGAGCAGATATAATTCAGACAGTCTTTGAGAAAGGGAAAACAAAGTGAAGGTTTATGTTCAGTTTCTTTTTCTTTATATCCTAGGAATAAATGTGTTGTTTGCGAACAAATGTCCTACTGTGTCTGAATGGTAGATATGAAAGTGTTCCTCCATAGTGGAGGATGGAACAATATCAGAAGTTCTCGCTGTAGACTGCAGCCAGGACCAATCCTTTCTCAAAACAGATTCAGAACTTAGATGAATTTGTAATGACATTATCTTTGAGACATTTTATTTCTTGTAAGCCATGCTTACAAATCTGTTGTTTTTTGGGGGAGGGGGGAGATTATATTTAAGATGATAAAAGATGTGGTGCTATTACCTGGGTCATTGTGCTTTAAAAAGAATATTACTTGAGGAATAATTCATCACAGTCTTTCCTTCCTTTCCAGGCTACTATCTCCCAGGAACAAAACTGGGTTCATAATTATGCTCAAGCATTATTTTTGAAACTCAGGAAATTAAATGTATGTTCTATTTTCAAAGGTCAAAGCATGTATACCTAACAATAAATATTTATTAAGCACCTATATAGTTAAAGCCATGTTAGAAGAAGCATTATATAATTCTAAATGTGTTTAAGTTTATATCTCATATTTAGATATGTGTGGTTTGAACTACTTTTTCAGAGGCTGTTATAATAATTTTTCCTTTAATGGATACTGCTAAAGATCTAAATTTTTTTTTGCTTTGAAAAGTAGTAATTGGCTTTCTTTATTGCTCATGCCAGTAAACTATGTGTGATTAATCTGTATATTTTTCTAGAAATCTAAAAACACAATTAGATACAGGGTTCAAAGTGAAAGTATTTGACATCATTATTTGAGATTGTGTAAAATAAAACAGAAATTTACCTATAATTATTATTCATTCCATTGGTAAAGGGGCCCATACAGAATCAGTTCAGTTCAGTCGCTCAGTCATGTCTGACTCTTTGCAACCCCATGGACTGCATCAGGCCAGCCCTTCCTGTCCATCACCAACTACCAGAGCCTACTCAAACTCAAGTCCATTAAGTCAGTGATGCCATCCAACCATCTCATCCTGTTTCATCCCTTTTCCTACCACCTTCAATCTTTCCCAGCATCAGGGGTTTTCACATGAGTCAGTTCTTAAAGATGGCCAAAGTATTGGAGTTTCAGCTTTAGCATCAGTCCTTCAATGAATATTCAGGACTGATGTCCTTTAGGATGGACTGGTTGGATCTCCCTGCAGTCCAATGGACTCTCAAGGGTCTTCTCCAACACCATACTTCAAAAGCATCAATTCTTCAGTGCTCGGCCTTCTTTATAGAACAACTCTCACATCCAAACATGACTACTGGAAAAACCATAGCTTTGACTAGAGGGACCTTTGTTGGCAAAGTAATGTCTCTGCTTTTTAATATGCTGTATGCTGCTGCTAAGTCACTCCAGTCATGTCCAACTCTGTGCGACCCCATAGACAGCAGCCCACCAGGCTCCCCCCGTCCCTGGGATTCTCCAGGCAAGAATACTGGAGTGGGTTGCCATTTCCCTCTCCAATGCATGAAAGTGGAAAGTGAAAGTGAAGTCGCTTTGCTCAGTCGTGTCCGACTCTTAGCGACCCCATGGACTGCAGCCCACCAGGCTCCTCCGTCCATTGGATTTTCCAGACAAGAGTACTGGGGTAGGGTGCACTGCCTTCCCCGAATATGCTATATAGGTTGGTCATAACTTTTCTTCCAAGGAGTAAGTGTCTTTTAATTTCATGGCTGCAGTCACCATCTGCAGTGATTCTGGAGCCCAAAAGTAAAGTCTGTCACTGTTTCCCTATCTATTTTCTATGAAATGATGGGCCCAGATGCCTTGATCTTAGTTTTCTGAATGTTGAGCTTTAAGTCAACTTTTTTCACTCTCGTCTTTCACTTTCATCAAGAGGCTCTTTACTTCCTTGCTTTCTGACATAAGGGTGGTGTCATCTGCGTATCTGAGGTTATTGATATTTCTCCTGGCAATCTTGATTCAGCTTGTGCTTCATCTAGTCCAGCATTTCTCATGAGGTACTCTGCATATAAGTTAAATAAACAGGGTGACAATGTACAGCCTTGACATACTCCTTTCCCAAAATACCTTAGCAAATTGCTAAACTGAGACCTAAGACTCCTAGATTGCCATTCAAGTTCAAACTGCATCTGTTCTCTAAAGTAAAATAACATCCTTTCCAATCACATACAGAGATATTAGATATTACTTGTGTTCTTTCAAGGGAGCTACGATAGATGGTGTGGTTTAGATACTACCTGAAGATTTAATCCTGGCTAACTGAACAATTTCAAGGAGAGTCATGGAGATTCATTTGTTTTCTTAAACACAAAGATTTACTTAAGTAGAATTTGGATTTGCTGAAGTTACTTAAAATATGGAGGGAGCTTTGGGCATTTAGAGTTGATGGAAAAACTTATGTATATTTAGTCCATAGTCCTTGCCCAGCTTTGGACTCGATACTCCATGTATAGTATTTTATTGAATTTTCCTAAGAACCTTGAAAATTAGATATTATTTTCCCTATTGCACAGCCGGTGGTCTTCTAGAGTTACAGAGGGAAGAATGCAGAGATAAGAATTCTAATGGAGGGACTTTGCTTGCAGTGTAGCAGTTAAGACTCTGGGCTTCCACTGCTGGAGGCATAAGTTTATCCCTGGTAGGGGAACTAAGATGCCACACACCTCACAGCCACAATACAACTACACAAAATTAAAAAAAAAAATTCCAGGGGGTTATTTTACTTGAGATCATTTTTCCTCCTTACCTAGAGCCTTCTAAGAGTCTTACTCTGCACCCTTGCTTGGAGATAAAACACATTTCTCTTTGGGTACTCCTGGGCTCTTCATCCCTCAACTTTTCTTGCCTTGTGTAAGATACTAAAGTGAGAGGGGGAAAACCATCTAGGGTAAATAACTGTGAAAACATTGATACAGGTTAAGGCCTGAAGAGCTATCAGCCACTGAGGAGAACTCAAAATCTTATAACCGAGAAACAAACGTATTTGTGGGCTGAATTTCTAGGTCGTTTCCCCCTTAGGTCACCAAGCCAGGTTAGCAGGAAAGATGGCTAACTCACTGATGTGCAAATTCCCAGTCCCGTGTCTCAGAACAGCAAGATTCTTAAGGTATCAAAACCTTGACTACAAAGCTCTATTGGTCTTCTTACTTGGTTAGTTCTCCTTTCCCCTCTCAAATCCTTGCAAACCTGAGATATCAGGGGTGAGATAAGCAAACCCATAGTAAGTCTAGCTTTGACTGGCCAGTGTTTCTCTTCATGCCATCCCATGAGCCTTGTACCTGAGAATGTCCATTTTGAGATTTAACACTATATTAGTTATGCTGTTTAGCTTTATTCTTAATTCAAAAATAGTTTGATGAAAGTCTATGCAGTTCAGGATACACTTTCTCCAAAGATGGAAACTTGACATATTGTAAATTTCAAGCTGAAGGAATTTGAAAAATGTGTGTGCAGGAAGAACTTTCTGAACATCACTTGAAGCAGGTCATAAAACTCCCATGTGAGTAATGCCCTCTGTATACCCAAAGTAAGGTGTATCCTTATTTCTGAAAACAAAAGACACAGAGAAGAATCTGTACAGATCTTGCCTCACTTTTGTCCTATCACAGCATTCCACCACTCTTCATTCTTCATTAAACTAGCATAAAAACACCCAGGCTTAACTGTTTCATTGAGTCTTCATTCCTTTAAGAAGGTCCTATATTGCTTAAAACTTATATTAAATAAATCTGTATATTTTCTCTTGTTTATCTGTCTTTTGTTGTAAAACTAAATAGCAGAAGGCAAAACTTTTCTTAGTAACAAAATTATTGATGAGAATAGTACACAGAGAATAGTCTGTGTACGTTTATTCAACAATTTTCTTTCTTCACTCTGTTTATATTACAGCTGTCAGAGGAGATGCAGGTTTTCTAACAAGTAAACCCAGTCGATGTGTTCACCAGTCAAGAATTTATAAGGGGAGAAGAAAAAGATATTTTCCTCTCCTACAAAATTATTCTCCTCATATTGGTTCCATGTGAACCGTAGGCATAGCTTGGGGCAGCAATGACACAGAGTTTGAGAGGCAAATCTCAGTATTGATTACCATCTGTGTCCGGGAGAGTGAACGCTTTCTCTTATATTATTTGTTTTTACCACTGTTAAGCTTAGCACTTCATATTTTAAGTGGGAAAATTCCAAAGCAAATAAAATATCTGAAGAGTAGCCATTGCATTCTATGTATTGAGGCAGAAACCCATCAGTAGTCAAGTGAGATATCTATTTCTAGGGTCTACCTTCTGAGGGACATGTGCATTAAATGAGGTGAGAGGAAGGGAAAGAGATATTTCCCTTATATAGAGTAAAATTCCTAGATATTTTAATTGAGAGAAAGATTGACTAGCAGAAGGCAAAACTTTTGTTAGCATCAAAATGATAAGAATAGAAAATAATCTGTGTGTACTATAATCAATAATTTTTTTCTGCACTGTATCTGTTTATATCACAGTTGTCAGAGTAGGTGCAGATTTTCAGACAAATCAGCCTAGGCAATGTGTTCACTCATGTACTGTCTCACTATTTATTTCTCTCAAGCTCAGGGCTGCAACTTGCCTTCAGACTTACATCCTGCCTTTTTCATTACCAGGGCATTTCTAGCAAACCTGGTGTCAGTCTAATGAAAGTACATTTCCATTTCTTCAGTGGACTAAATGTCTCCTTCATCCCCACATATGCTTTCAGATATTGTAAATTAAGCCTCAGAAAATAAAAACAAGTTATATAGTTATTAATGAAAAGACATGATACCGGGATACATGAAGAATTTAGCAGAGTGGAAATCCTTTACCAGGCTATAGTACATATAATCAAGTAAAACTTGCAAATGATAGAAGTTGAACCGCAAGCTATATATTTATTTCATCGTGTAGACATCAATATGATGACACTTGTTAATATGTGCAAAATGGTGATTTGGAATCTTGCCCAAAGAAGTAAATGATAATTATCAGAGATGCCTCCATTATTGCCTGATTGCCTGGCAATCTGATATTTAAATAAACTAGTTTAAACTGAAATGAATTTCAATTGCACAATTTCCTTTGTGAGTCTGAGCAACCTGCAATTTTAAAATTCAGTAGGCTATGGTACATCTGATACTACATACCGAAGGAGGAGACTGATTTTTTAACCAATTGTCATTTAAAAGAGAGACTATGAAGAGGAGGGGATATATATATATATATATATATATATATACACACCTATGGCTGATTCATGTTGAAGTTGGACAGAAGACAGCAAAATTATGTAAAGCAATTATCCTTCAATAAAAAATTAATTAAAAACAAAAAGAGTCTATGAGGAAAGAATAAATCTTGGGCTTGCTAACTGCAGACATAGAATATTTGTTCCAAAAATAACAATAACAATAGCAGCAACTAAAAACTGAATATTGGCTTAACGAAAGAATGAAAGTATATTGAGATCAGGCCAAACAAATTAGACAATTTTTAGAAAATACTGGAAACTAAATTAATACTGTTTCTATGGCAAAAATGAAGGGTTTAGTATTTATTTGGTTATTCACTTACATATTCATTTTTTTTCTCTTCTCGTCATGAATAGACAAGTACTAAGCAGCAATCCCTGGGGCCAGATATAAAAAGTAAAACAGATAACTGGCAACAAATTGTATCAGGTTGTTAGTACTTAAATTGGTGGGACTCACATAATAGAGGATAATTTTTTTTTTAATTTGCCAAGATCTATGAATTGCTTTCCATTGAATCTGTTTGTAAATACACATTGATATCACTATAAATAGAGATTTAACAGGACATGATTCATTCTGTCAAGTTTGAAAAGTTTATGTTTCATTTAGAAAGAGATTGCTTCTAATGCAGTGTCTACTGAGAACACGTTCAGCACCAGATATCATCATCCTTGTCCAGGCCTCCAGAAATGTCGACAGAAACTAAGCAGTGACATACTTTGAACTCTTCTTTTTCTTTTCCTGATGCCACGGGCACCCTATGACGTTTTGGAACTGAACGGCATTATTTTCAGAAGACCAGGTATGTGTGCCTCTTCAAAATCTCATCGTTCATTTCATCTTTACCACAATAATATTTTCATTTATTTAGCTATTTATTAAGTTTTTGATCATGTTCCATGGTTTGTAGGATCTCAGTTCTCAGGCCATGACAGTGAAAGCCAGGAATCCTAACCACTGGGCCACCAGGGAACCCCCATCATAATAGCATTTTTAAAGCATTTCAGTATTTATTAATTTCTACTTCTACTTCAGTTTTCCCAAATTCATGTCAGATTTCCCCAATCTAATCAACTCACTCCACACTCAGATGCATAAGTAGAGAGCCCTGCTGCCCCAATTCTCCTGAGTCTAGCAAACATAAATAAGTAGCTCTCATTAAAGACTTCACTGTCACCTTACCTGTTAGTAAGTTAGTATAAATTGTTAAGAAAAGGAGCACTCTGTTCTCAAAAATTGTCCCACTGACAGCTCTAGGAAAATTAGAACGCATTAGACAATATAAATTTAGGAAAGGAAGAGACTTTCTACAGATTTCCTACTGTATTTTCTAAGTCATAAATCTATGTCAAGTGTCTACTTGATATTTGATTTTTACTTCATTGAAAAGCTTCTATCGTTATTTTCATCAATAGTTTTTATTCCTTCCAATACATTCTGGTTGTAATGAAATAAATTCAATCAAATTCTATCTTTATTTTTCAGAGTGAAGGAAATAAAAGTTTGGTAACTCAGTACCTTTTCTTTATTTTGCTCCTTATCCTTATCTACCTCAGGGATATTAGAAACCTCTAAAGTTTGCTTTTTAATTTACAAGTGATTTATTTCTCTAGCTTTTCCAAGGGAATTGTATCTTGTGCTCTATACATGAGTTGTGATAGACAAGTGTTGTTGATGGAATCACCAGTGTCTTCTCTTTGTGATCATTTTAGCACCTCCAACCCTCAACCATAAATGCTTGTATGACCACCGATCTTTATTCTTTGTCCTTAAGCAACATGATGTTGAAATAGGCACCTAGTAGATCCAATTCTTGAAAAATATATCAATAAATTAGTTGGTTTCAGTGGCCAGGCAATTAAATATTTAATTCTTTAGCATTGCACCTTTTTTCCTTTGAATTTACATATTTGCTCAGTCTTGGCACTGTGACTTCAAGTCATCTCTTAACTACTGCCATAAGGTACAGCTCCAAATTGTGCTGTGACTTGACTCACCTAAAATGATAGTTTTCTTCCTTTTTTTAAGGAAAAAAATCAGATTTTAAATACATAGATTTTTTAAGAGTATATTGATTTTGAAGTTTCATTACACTAGTCTCAACCTTTGTGTCTGAAAATTTTCATAACTGAAAAAATAAAATAAAAATAAAGTCTAGTTGCTTTATGTGAAAAAAATATGTAGGTAAATCTGGCTTTAAACAAAACATAGTAATGATAGCTGTGACTATTTAAATAATTTAGAAACCCAGTTATGTTCTTGTGTCATCTGAGTCAACAATATTTAAATAGGGAAAGGGGAATAATGTTGAATATAATAATATGAAAACTATGGTTTTATTTTACTTTTTTAACCTTTGAGCTTTGATATGGGCCTATTATGTTTTTCAGTGAAGCCAGGATCTGCTTTGCCTGTTATAATTCAGCATGTCTTAATGAGCTCCATGTAGCTGTTTTAAGAACTGGAGGGCTTGGAGAGCCAAACCTTTGTCTCTTCACTTGCATAACTTCCTGCCAGAAATCTTCCTTCCCATAAAAACATAATTTAAAAAGCTGGTTACTGCTCAAATCAGGTTTGTTTGGAAACTCATTAGCTGAAGATTTGTGAGAACAGCTGGAAGAACCAAAAATATGGACCTCCCCCTCCCCCTCACAGCAGCTTAGCAATAAGTAAAACTCATGATTATAAAATATCAGCTTTATTTCTAAGAATAAAGGATTATTGTTTCATGTTAAATGTGATTGCCATTTGCTGTGAAATTCTAGCATTTTTATTTCTTGTTTTTGTTCTGCTTACATTATTTCCATGTTAAAGACTAAAGAAAGTCTTTTAAGACAAAGCAAGCTATAATTTATCTTAAAGATAATTGTTGCAGATAAGAAACAAAAACTGGGTTTATAAGAGAATTTTAATGGTCTTACCCTCAGATAGTTTGAAATAAGATGCCAGAATAAATAAATAATATTTGTAAAGAGTGTACTTGTTTCTATCTAAAACCAAAAGGAAAAACCTATTCACCATATGTACCCTTTTGTATCTAAGCTGCCCTCAGTTAGCCTTTTCCTAATTCAGGAGGTTGCTTGGAAAGGCCAACACATCACAACTGTCATGTACATATTCTAACCTGCACTTGTACTAGAGTGTTGAAGTCCATTTCTCCTAGCCATTTTCCAAAAATCTTTCTAAAGATATCATCTATTAATTCATTCTGTCTTTTTGACAAATATGTATTGAACTCCAACTGTGGTCTATGCTCTGTGCCATGGATATAGAAGTAAACAAAAGACAAAGTCAGCACTGCCCTCAAGAAGTTTACTTTCAGCCAGGAAAATCCACCACAAGCATAAAAACAAATTAATAATTTAAATGATTTTAGTAAAATAAAATCTTGTGTGCTATATTAGCCATGATGACTTGATAAAACCACATCGAGGACACATTTAAGCAGAGGCATGAGTGAGAAAATGAGACAGCTATACAAATGGCTTGTGTAAGAGGAATCTAGACAGAGGAAACTATAAGAACTAAACGCCTGAGGCCTGCAGGAGTTTAATGAGGAACTGCAAAAAGACTGAATGTTGAAGCCTGATGAATAAAGTATGATATAAGAGGTGGAGGTAATGAAGTTGCTACAGAAGCAGCCATATTAAAAAGAATCACTTAAGCTAAGGAAGGATGAAGGGTTTTTGTTGTTTGTTTTGTTTTTCTAATAATTTTATAGTGAGGACTTTTATTATGGGAAATAGAAAAGCTGATTCTTTTAAAAGATCGTGAGTGAAGAATGGGCTCTAATTAAACCATATGAAGAAGGACAGGCTCTCACACAAGAGTATCCATCTTACTTGCTTCTGTTTAAAACACAGTGTGTTGCACTGTGTCACATGATTCTTTGCAGAATCTTTCATATAAAAGGCTAAAAAAGTTTCAGTCAGAAGCCCATAAGTTGGTTCCTTATACCCACACTGGGAAATGATGCTGGGAAAGATTGAAGGCAGGAGGAGAAGGGGATGACAGAGGATGAGATGGTTGGATGGCATCATGGACTTGATGGACATGAGTTTGAGCAAACTCCAGGAGTTGGTGATGGACAGGGAAGCCTGGCGTGCTGCAGTCCATGGTCGCAGAGAAAGACATGACTGAGCAACTGAACTGAACTGAACCAAATATACCTGCACTTAACTGAGGTGCCCTTTCATTGTTCTCTGGCCTTTCTGGTCTGAACAGGGAGGAGCTTCCATTCTATGACACAGAGACCCATTGGTCCATGTGTCTAGTAAACGCATCTCTTCTTCCAAGACCAATCCCAGATGACAGATACAAATTTAAAGATGTGTGATTTATGACCTCAAAGAGTTGACAGTCACAATCATAACCAAAAACATTTCAAGAGATACTATGAAAAGAGTTGTACCATAGTTTGTATACACATTACAACAAGGACAAGAAGGAAGAGAAGGTATCTGACTCGGGGATGTTAGGGAGGATGTGACATTTGAGCAAGACCTGAAGAAGACTTGAAGTTCTAGACAGAGAAAATTTGAATAGAAAATAATCCTTAAATTATAAGAGTACAAATATAAATATACTTGATTTTAAGAACAAAAGGAAAAACACTTTATTTTACTAGAAAATGTGAATATTGCTATGTCCCTGGCAACAGTAGGAAATGAAATTGAAAATCTTGATACTTCAAGTATTTGAAGTAGAATTTGAACAAAATTTTAACCCTATTGGAGAGTCAGTGAACATTTTTGAACCTGAGGTTAACTTTACAACTTCTGTGTTTTAAAAAGATCATGCTAAGAAAGAGTGTGTAAATTTGCACCAGCAAGATCTGTTAGAAATCTTTAAAATAATCTAGGTCAATATGTTAATGGTCTGGACTGCAGGAGTGAGAACAGGGAAGAGGGATAAATTCAAGATTCATATTGCTATATAAACAGCAGGGTTAATGATTCATTCAGGTCTATTTTTGAGGAGGCTAAGGTGGTACATGGAAAAGGAGGTGACAGCCCACTCCAGTATTCTTGTCTGGGAAATCCCATGGACGGAGAAGTCTGGTGAGCTACAGCCGTGAGGTCACAAAAGAGTTGGACATGACTTAGCAACTAAACATAAAGGAGGTATAATGCTTCAGTCTTACATTTCTTGCTAGACTGGGATCTAGAAATGCTAGACTGGGATCTAGAAATCAAGTAACCTAGTTTAGGATGCATCCACGAGAGCTCTTCCAAGGAGGAAAGTCAGTTCAGTTCAGTTGCCCAGTTGTGCTCAACTCTTTGTGACCCCATGACCGTAGCATGCCAGGCTTCCCTGTCCATCAACAACTCCTGGAGTTTACCCAAACTCATGTCCATTGAGTCAGTGATGACATCCAACAATCTTATCCTCTGTCATCCCATTCTCCTGATGACTTCAATGTTTCCCATCATCAGGGTCTTTTCAAATGAGTCATGTCTTCATATCAAGTGGCCAAAGAACTGAAGTTTTTGCTTTAGCATTAATCCTTTCAATGAATATTCAGGACTGATTTCCTTCAGGATGGAGTGATTGGATCTCCTTGCAGTCCAAGGGACTCTCAAGAGTTTTCTCCAACACCACAGTCCAAAAGCATCAATTCTTTGGTGCTCAGCTTTCTTTATAGACCAACTCTCACATTTATACGTGACTAGCAGAAAAACCATGGCCTTGGCTAAATGGACCCTTGTTGGCAAAGTAATGTCTCTGCTTTTTAATATGCTGTCTAGGTTGGTCATTGGAGAAGGCATGGCACCCCACTCCAGTACTCTTGCCTGGAAAATCCCATGGATGGAAGAGCCTGGTAGCCTGCAGTCCATGGGAGCGCACAGAGTCGGACACGACTGACGCCACTAACAGCAGCAGCAGCAGGTTGGTCATAACTTTTGTTTCAGGGAGTAAGTGTCTTTTAATTTCATGGCTGCAGTCACCATCTGCAGTAACTTTGGAGCCTCCAAACTAGTATGCCACTGTTTCCCATCTATATCTATTTGCCATGAGGTGATTGATGGGACTAGATGCCATGAGCTTAGCTTTCTGAAGGTTGAGCTTTAAGACAACTTTTTCACTCTCCCCTCTTTCACTTTCATCAAGAAGTTCTTTAATTCTTCATTTTCTGCCATAAAGGTGGTGTCATCTGCATATCTGAGCTTACTGATGTTTCTCCCAGCAATCTGGATTCCAGCTTGTGCTTCCTCCAGCCCAGCATTTCTCATGATGTACTCTGCATATAAGTTAAATAAGCAGGGTGACAATAGACAGCCTTCACATACTCTTTTCCCAATTTGGAACCAGTCTGTTGTTCCATGTCCAGTTCTAACTGTTGCTTCCTGACCTGCATGCAGACTTCTCCAGGAAGCAGGTCAGGTGGTCTCGTATTCCCATCTCTTTAAGAATTTTCCACAGTTTGTTGTGATCCCCACAAAGGCTTTGGCATCATCAATAAAGCAGAAGTAGATGTTTTTTTCTGGAACTCTTTAGCTTTTTCAATGATCCAACAGATGTTGGCAATTTGATCTCTGGTTCCTCTGCCTTTTCTAAATCCAGATAGAACATCTGGAAGTTCACAGTTCACATAGCGTTGAAGCCTGGCTTGGAGAATTTTGAGCATGAGTGCAATTGTGTGGTAGTTTGAGCATTATTTGGCATTGCCTTTCTTTGGGGTTGGAGTGAAAACTCACCTTTTTCCAGTCCTGTGACGACTGATGAGTTTTCCAAATTTGCTGGCATACTGAGTGCAACACTTTCACAGCATCATCTTTTAGGATTTGATATAGCTCAACTGCAATTACATCACCTCCACTAACTTTATTCATAGTGATGCTTCCTAAGGTCCACTTGACTTCACATTCCAGGATGTCTGGCTCTAGGTGAGTGAAGACACCATTTTGATTATCTGGGTCATGAAGATCTTTTTTGTATAGTTTTTCTGTGTATTCTCGCTACTTCTTAATATCTTCTGCTTCTGTTAGGTTCATACCATTTCTGTCCTTTATTGTGCCTGTCTTTGCATGAAATGGTCCCTTCGTATCTCTGATTTTCTTGAAGTGATCTTTAGTCTTTCTAATTCTATTGTTTTCTTCTACTGAAGAATGCTTTCTTACCTCTCCTTGCTATTTTTGGAACTCTGCTTTCAAATGGGAATATCTTTCTTTTTCTCCTTTGCTTTTGCTTCTCTTCCTTTCACTGCTGTTTGTAAGGCCTCCTCAGACAGCCATTTTGCCTTTTGCATTTCTTTTTCTTGGTCTTGATCCCTGTCTCCTGTACAACATCATGAACCTCCATCCATAGTTCATCAGGCACTCTATCAGATCTAATCCCTTGAATCTATTTGTCACTTCCACTATATAATCATAAGGGATTTGATTTAGATCATACCTGAATGGTCTAGTGGTTTTCTCCATTTTCTTCAATTTAAATCTGAATTTGGCAATAAGGAGTCATGATCTGAGCCACAGTCCACTCCCAGTCTTGTTTTTGCTGACTGTACAGAGTATCTCCATCTTTGGCTGCAAAGAATATAATCAATCTGATTTCAGTATTGACCACTTGGTGATGTCCATGTGTAGAGTCTTCTCTTGTGTTGTTGGAAGAGGGTGTATGCTATGATCAATGCGTTCTCTTGGCAGAACTCTGTTAGCCTTTGCCCTGCTTCATTCTGCACACCAAAGCCAAATTTGCCTGTTACTCCAGGTGTTTCTTGACTTCCTACTGTTGCATTACAGTCCCCTATAATGAAAAGGACATCTTTTTTGTGTGTTAGTTCTAAGAGGTCTTGCAGGTCTTCATAGACCTGTTCAACTTCAGCTTCTTCAGCATTAGTGGTTGGGGCATAGACTTGAATTACTGTGATATTGCATGGTTTTCCTTGGAAACGAACAGAGATAATTCTATCATTTTTTAGATTGCATCCAATACTGCATTTCAGACTCTTTTGTTGACTATGATGGCTACTCCATTTCTTCTAATGGATTCTTGTCCACAGTAGTGGATATAATGGTCATCTGCATTAAATTCACCCATTCCAGTCCGTTTTTGTTCCCTGATTCCTAAAATGCTGACATTCACTCTTGTTGTCTCCTGTTTGATCACTTTAAATATGCCTTGATTCATGGACCTAACATTTCAGGTTCCTATGCAATATTGGTCTTTATAGCATTGGACTTTACCTCTAATACCAGTCACATCCAGAACTGGTTGTTTTGTGTGTTTTTTTAGCTTTGGCTCCATCTCTTCATTCTTCCTGATGCTATTTCTCCATTCTTCTCTATTAGCATACTGGGCACCTACTGACTTGGGGAGTTCATCTTTCAGTGTCCTATCTTTTTGCCTTTTCATACTGTTCATGGGGTTCTCAAGGCCAGAATACTTAAGTGATTTGCCATTCCCTTCTCCAATGGACCACATTTTGTCAGAACTCTCCACTGTGACCCATCCATCTTGGCTGGCTCTACAGGGCATGGCTCATAGTTTCACTGAGTTAGACAAGGTTGTGGTCCATGTGATCAGATTGGTTAGTTTTCTAAGATTGCAGTTCTCAGTCTGTCTACCCTCTGATGGAGAAGGATAAGAGGTTTATGGACACTTCCTGATGGTAGAGACTGACTGAGGGGGAAACTAAGTCTTGTTCTGGTGGGCAGGGCCATGCTCAGTAAATCTTTAATCCAATTTTCTGTTGATTGGTGGAGCTGTGTTCCCTCCCTGCTCTTTCCCTAGGGCCAAACTATAGTGGAGGTAATGAAGGTAATGGTGACCTCCTGCAACAGATCCCATGCATGTACTGCTACACTCAGTGCCCCCAACCCTGCAGCAGGCCACCACAGACCCACACCTCCACTGCAGACTCCTGGACACTCCCAGGCAAGTCTGGGTCAGTCTCTTGTGGGGTGACTGCTCCTTTCTCTTGGTTCCTGGTGCACACAACATTCTGTTTGTGCCCTCCAAGTGTCTGTTTTCCAGTCCTGTGTAAGTTCTGGCAGCTCTGTGGTGGGATTAATGGTGACGTCCTCCAAGAAGGTTTATGCCATACCCAAGTCCACTGCACCCAGAGCCCCTGGCCTTGTGGCAGTCCACTATGGACCCATACCTCCATAGGACACACTCAAACAGTTCTCTCTCAGTCTCTGCGGGGTCCCTGGGCCCTGGTGCACCCAAGGTTTGTTTGAGCCCTCTGAGCATCTCTGGAGGGAATGAGGTTTGATTCTGTACGTGGATTGGCCTCTCCTACCATCTTGCTGGGGCTTCTCCTTTGCCCTTGGACATGGGGTATCTCCTCACAGCCACTCCAGTGCTGCACAGGTGTCGCTCCACTGCCTACCATCTTTCTGGGGCTTCTCTGACATTGGATGTGGGGTATCTTCTCACAGTTACTGGGGTATCTCCTCATGAAGTCACGATGTGACTTTACTCCAGCAAAGTGACTGGACAGTCACTAAGACCGTCACTTCAGGTCAATTCAGTCATTCAGTCGTGTCCGATTCTTTGCAACCCCATGAATCGCAGCACGCCAAGCCTCCCTGTCCATCACCAACTCCCGGAGTTCACTCAGACTCACGTCCATCGAGTCGGTGATGCCATCCAGCCATCTCCTCCTCTGTCATCCCCTTTTCCTCCTGCCCTCAATCCCCCCCAGCATCAGAGTCTTTTCCAATGAGTCAACTCTTGGCATGCGGTGGCCAAAGTACTGGAGTTTCAGCTTTAGCATCATTCCTTTTAAAGAACACCCAGGACTGCAAGGTTGGATCTCCTTGCAGTCCAAGGGACTCTCAAGAGTCTTCTCCAACACCACAGTTCAAAAGCATCAATTCTTCGGCGCTCAGCTTTCTTCACAGTCCAACTCTCACATCCATACATGATCACAGGAAAAACCATGGCCTTGACTAGATGGACCTTTGTTGGCAAAGTAATGTCTCTGCTTTTCAATATGCTATCTAGGTTGGTCATAACTTTTCTTCCAAGGAGTAAGTGTCTTTTAATTTCATGGCTGCAGTCACCATCTGCAGTGATTTTGGAGCCCAAAATATCAACTTACTCCAGTGAAGTGACTAGACAGTCACTAAGACAGTCACTTGGTTAACCAGAAATTCCTCCAAATTCTCTGATAATCGTCCTGACTTAAAGTTTTTTTTTCCTCCCATGGGGTTTTCCATTTGCATCATGAATGTGGACTCTCTTTAACCAGGGTTTGTATGCCTTGCTTTTTGAGTTGGAAATATGTCTCCTTCATGTTAGTTTTGTCAGTCTATTTAATGTTTTTTGTCTCCCTTCATAGATGAACTCATTTTGACAGAGTCATTGTTCTTAATAGGCAATAAATTCACCTATTGTTGTGGGTTCTGCTTCATAAAGCCACTATAGGTCTTACTTACTGCTGATTCATATTTTATACTCATGAATTTAGTTATCTTCCATCCACCTCAATTATTCCAATCTAAAGAAGGTGTGGAGATGAATTTCTATATCAGTACTGTGAATTGGCTACTACATAAAATGAAGTTGTACTCAGCTACAAAGAAACAAAAACCCAATACAACTCTTTTTTAAAAGGAGATATTTTTTATCTGATAAATCCAAATATAGAGCAGCTACTAGGTTGCTTCAGAGGATGGATATTGTGAATATAGCTTCTTTCAATCTTTTTGCGCTGCCATTCTCATCATACTGAGTTGTCTTTTTGATTGGCTACACTCATGTCCCCAAGAAAACTGTCAGTTCCAGACATCCCGAAAAACTGACGGTCCTTGTATTATGTCCCTTTATAAGAGCTAAGAATCTTTAGTGGGTGATATCAATCAGATTTCTTATCACATCTCATTGGCTGGAATTGAAATACTTGCTCTGTCTAAGCCAATCAAGTATAATGGCAAAACTAATGAGGTCACTGGGCTTTCCAGGTGGCTCAGTGGTAAAGAATCCACTTGCCAAGCAAGAGACGCCTGCCAAGAAGGAGACCTGGGTTCGATCCCTGGGTTAGGAAGATCCTTTAGAGAAGGAGATGGCAACCCACTCCAATATTCATGCCAGGGAAATCCCATGGACAGAGTAGCCTAGCTGGCTATATTCCACAGGGTTGCAAAGAGTCCGACAGGACTTAGCAACTGAACAGCAGCAGAAGCAATGGGACCATGATGATTGTTTAGACTCACCTTCCTCTCAAACACACAGTCATCTAATACTTGAAGAAAATCAGGGTTCTGTCTGCAAGGATGGAGGAGTATAGGCAGATGGGAAATCAACAATATTCACCACTGAAATATTATTGAAGAATGTTTTTTCTGGAGTATTTTGAAAATTTTTAATTACATAGAATAATATCTGATAGATAACACTCCCTCAATACCTGCCTGAACTTTGGAGCTTCCAGTATCTATTGATTACTCATTTGGAGAAAGTGGACAGGACCAGATATCAAGGTTGTTACCACAGGAACATAGTCTCAAGAATTTGAACAGAATATTGGAAACTTTTAACATTGGTCCTTGCTCCCCTTTTCAGTGCCAATCATTTTTCTATTAGAATTTGTTGAATTCTTGCTGCTCTGTCACTGCTCAGATATTTTTCCCCTTATCTATTTTATCCAATTAGTAGATTTAATTTTCAAGCTTCTCTTTCATCAAAGTGTAACTGTCTTATATCTTCTGAACCATGTCTGGTTAATCTAAGAAACTAAACCTTATCTTTATAGTCACTGGAACTAGTAGATTTTTTTTAAAAAGCCATCTCTCAAGCAATGTAAGTGTATTTTGACAAAGATGTGGAAGTTCTAAAGATTACTCAAAAAGTACACTCATCCAGAAAGAATCCTCTAGTCTGTTGCCCACTTGGCATTTGACATTTGACCATGCACTGGTTATATCACTTCTCAAAATTAAATCTTCCTACATCCTTCTCTTTAAGGACCAGGTGAAACAATGTATTTGAGAGGATGCTGTCATTGTGAGATGTTGCCTGATTTACCACTAAGAAGTTCTTCTTGGCACTGGAAGCAAAATATCCAGTTTAAGAGCCCAGAACCATGTTGAATGGTGCTCCAGCAAATTGTAGTTTCAATTTTCAACAGAACCAAACAGTGGAAATTCTGATAGATAATGGTATCAAAAATCTCTGGGAAGCCAAAGAATAACTATTTTACAAACTATTAATGTTTAATGTCCATCTACTGAAGAATAATTTATTTAATTTCTATAATTGATGAGCAGTTATAATGATCCTAGTCAGAAAGTAAGTATTGTAATGATTATGCCAAATTCGTCCCTTCATACAGAGAGTTTATCAGCTTTGTATACATGAATAAGAATAAGGAAATTCTGATGAAATCTCACATTGGTGTAATAAATGTATGGCTTTACAATCTATATATTTTCCGAAATTCAGCAGAAAGTATGTCTTCAATGCCCTGAGTATTTAGAACAACCAGAAAACTATTTGAAAGATTTTGATGATAGAAGAGAATTAGTTTCCATTTCTTCAAACTTTTTCTCTTCTTTCAGTTTTTCCAGATTTCCTATCTATATTTCTTCTCTGAATATCAAAAATAATTTGTACTAACTTGATAGGGTCTTGGAAAATGATTTAAATTATTAAAATATAGTTTCTGTAGGTATAAAAAGTTCATGTAGGCGTTCTATTCTTCCCTATTTCAGAGTGACTTCCTGCCCTTCTCTGTATTTTGTGGCTTTCTGCACTTTGTCTGAACACAGACAAAATCTTTTATGTATAAAGATTCAAGTGAAGTGCTATGAATCATTTACTTTTTAATGTTTCCCACTGAGTATTTCCTCTTGCTGTCAAATGGAAACCCATATCATTCTCTCTTAGATTTAAGCGTGATGAGTTGGCTTTTGCTTGGAGTACTTTTCTGTTTATTTTGCTTCTGCATTGCTTCTTGCATCAGGCTTCTTTGCTCCCTGATTCTATACACCCACACTATTTCTTTGTAATTTGGCTTTGTTATCCAGTGAAATAGGACATTCCAAAGCTCTAAGCATCTGGAAACATGATGATTTAATGATAGAGAGCTTAATAAAATAAAATCATGAATTACATAGTGTGACCAAGACCAAAATCAAAGTTTATCCATTTGTCAACCATAGGTAGAGTGTGATAGGACAAACATTAGCGTGGGTGTTTGAAAAGGTCACAAAAACCACTATCATCTTATACAAGTCACTTTATAATCCTGACTCTCTGTTTCCACATTTATAAATATATGAATTTTGACCTAGGTGGTCATTGCGATCTCTTTCAGGTCAACTAATCTCTGATAGTTAATGTGATAGGTACCTCCTTTAGGTGACATTGAACTTCCCTGGTGGTTCATACAATAAAGAATCTGCCTGCACTGCAGGAGACTCGGGTTTGATCCCCTGGACCAGGAAGATCCCTTGGAGAAGGGAATGGCTATCCACCCAAGTATTCTTGGGTGGATACTATCCATTCCCAGTATTCTATCCATTCCAAGTATTTTCCACCCTGGAGAATTCCATGGACAGAGGAAGCTGGCAGGTCGGACACAGTTGAGTGACTAACACTTAGGTTGTATTACTTTTTTTTTCATCTGTAGGAAATAAGATTTTAATGTTTCTCTTCCCTGAAAATGACTTCTAAGGCACAATTTGTAATTATAGTTCAGTCGAGTCTCATCAGAGGGTATAGATATTTCAGGTGGTTTTCCATAATGAGTCAAAATTTCTCAGGAGAGTTTAGGACAGGGCAGCTGAACATAATGTTTACTAGAGAATATTAGTACATTTTAAAGAAATGAAAACTATTTGAAAGGATATTTCCCTATCTTTCCACTCCGTTTTTCAGTCTTTAATTCTACAATTTCAATCTGAGTCTTAATATAAGATTTTGTTGTTTATACATAAAGTGTATTTGGTAACTGTCCATTTGCTACTCAGTCTGATTAATGCTGCAGAATAGGTTCATTGTCCGCAATGTATCCCTTCCTATCCAAGTCAATGTATTTTTTATTTTAAATGATAACCACTTAGATAAACAATTTGGATAGAAAGGAATATTATTAACTTTATTTGGTTCTGCGATTTTGGATATCAAGAATTCAGACGGTAAGATTTGAATGTGAAGGATGGGTAACATAACATGAATACTTGGAGAAGTAGAATTTCTTATTGAAAAGAGTATGAGAATTCAAGTAAGATGGGTTCTCTTGTCTTTTTGTGACTGTTAACTATTTGGGAGACCTGGAACAAAGGAATAGAAAAGATACATGTGTTAGGATTTATAGCTGTAAGTAACAGAAAGTAGCAACTCTAGCTAATGAAATGAAATTTGATTTATTGAAAGGATCAGGGTAAGGCTTGAGGGACTGAAAAGAATAGGCCGAAACTAAACTTCATCTGTTCTAAAGGGCTAGAAAGCAAGAACAACAAAAATGATTTCAAATCTAGGAGAGCTAAAGGTATAAGACAAAATACACAAACAGACACTGCCCCCATGTCCCACATGAATAAATCACCTCTGAATATCCTTCCACTCTTGCCTCCAGAGGCTGTAGATTCAATGCCTTTGAAGGGAGACCAGGATGGTGTTACACCTGGGGCCCAGGTGTAGTTGGCCAGCATAAGGGAAAATGCAGCACCTATATCCGCCACAGTGTCAATTGCTCACTGCCTCCAAGATGACCAAAACGGGGAGGCTTAATTCCTCAGCAGGGAATTTAGGTGCCACAAGTAACTAGGCGACTTAGCGGACAGGAACTAACTAAAGTCCATTGCCTAGAAAATAAACAGATACAAAACATTTATTTTCTTTGATCTTTGTCTTCAAAGTTAAGTTATTCAGAAAAATCATCCCGGTATCTTATTTAGCTCTACAGTGCTATAAATTCTACTGTGATTTCTATAAATCATGAGTACTATAAATATAGTTATTACTATCTGTACTTACCAATGAGGATATTCTATAGAAAAAACAAAATATAAATTATTAAATAAAAACTTTCATTTTCTAGAAGCTTTTTAAAAAGTGCAGAATTTTTTCTGATGGTTTATGCAAGTTTCTTAACATCATGTAGTAGGTAGGAAGGTGTCCCAAAAGATCTATAATGTTTCCAGATTAAAAATAGATATAGACTAAAAAGCATAACAAGAAAGTGTTTTACAAATATGATTGCATTCTTACCTCTTTAATATAGGTAAGAGTCAGAGTCAACCATATGGTTCAAGCAGCTATTAAGAACATGGACTTCAGACTGAATCTGAATCTTGCTACATACTGACTTACTATCTTTGTGATTCTGGGCAAGCTCCTTAACTTTTGTAGGCCATAGTTTTGCTTATATCAAAAACAGAGAGAACAAATATTATGCATACCTCATAGAAGGGTCATGATGAAAACATGAATTAGTGTTCATAGTGAAAGTGAAAGTGAAGTCACTCAATCATGTCCGACTCTTAGCAACCCCATGGACTGTAGCCCACCAGGCTCCTCTGTCCATGGGATTTTCCAGACAAGAGTACTGGAGTGGGGGTGCCATTGCCTTCATAAGCACTGTGCAAATATAAAATTAAAACCGACCTAAAATCATTTTGCCAAATGTATACTCTCAATTCACATAAATGATGTATGTAGATATCAAAAAATTGTTTATTTTTTCAATTCATTGAGTGTCTATGTAAAACTCCATGTTATTAGAAGCTTAATAAATATACAGGAAATAACAAATATACATGAAAACTTAATAAATATGAAAAATCATGAAAAAAATTACATGAAAAACTAATTTCTAAATTTTATTCATCATGTTCCTTTCCACTGTGATTGCTTAGGATAGAAGCAATGTGTTGCAAATATCATATAATTTCTGAAGCTGATGCTGTTTTATCAATACTAATGTCTTTTGACTTCTATTACTAGTACACTGTTAAAAAGCTATTTCACAAGACTTAAATCAATCACTAGGTAGCGATAGACTAGAAATCCTACCAGGATCTGTTCATTTACTTTTGTATTGTACTTCTAAAAGATGAAAGTGAAAGTGAAGTTGCTCAGTCATGTTTAACTTTTTGTGACCCCATGGACTGTAGCCTACTAGGCTCTTCTGTCCATGGGATTTTCCAGGCAAGAATAGTGGAGTGGGCTGCCATTTCCTTCTCCAATCCATAATATATAGCTCTCAGGTGAGAAAACAATATTGAAATCTTTGCATAGCATTGTTGAATCACATCTCATTCAAGGGATGTAGATGTTAAAACAATTTTATAATAAAATGATCTCACTATTAAAATGGTTGCAAGAAACTAAGACTTCTTCAGCTTTAAAAAATTGTTTCTTTGTTTAATGTTTCCTCCTTAGTTATAAATCTTTAATTATATTTATTCTACCTATAGCTGTCTTAGTTTTGGACATACACATTTACTCAGAATCTCATAAGAAAATCAAGTTGTTTAGTATACGCCCTTTTTCCTTTTATATGAGCTTTAAAAATAAGAAGTGACAAGATTAGCCATCCAGGAAACCACAATTAAAGGATATGGTTTATTCATAACTGTTAATCAGTTGGCAGAAATTTCCTGTCTGCATTCTGATAAACCAGTCACAAAAATAACCAAAACCCTCTTTGATATAAAGAGAGGCAAGGCTAATTTGTTAAAATGTTAGCCCCAGTTTGACTAATGTAGGGGCTTAGTCATTATGTTTTCTAAAATGTCCATGATAATTTAAAAAATCATTAAATAATTATCACTTTGATTTGAACTACTTTCATTCCTGTATTTCAAATATGAAAATAAAAGAGAATTAGTTTATTGTCTGAGATCTGGACTTCAGAATTTTTCAAGTTTTTGACTGCCTAAAATGAAAATGGAGCATTCATTATACACAATCCTTATCATTATGACAAATTTATTTGATGATAAAGAATAAGGGAAAAGTCATTTTCCCCCTCAAGCTGGAGTAAGCATATTGATACATAACTAGAGGAAATAGTGGTCAACTTCAATATTCATATAGTTGATCTCCTTGTTAAAAATGCAGATTTCTGGATGCCATTTCCAGAGATTCTGACTTGTTAGATTAAACAAACAAACATTAAGACATTCTGGTGCCAAAACTCGGTACCAAATTGGAGAACAGTGCCTATATCAGACATTTTTCTTGATTTTTGCTTTTGGTTTTTTTTTTTACAACTCCATTGGTAATTATAATTGGGAGGGCAACTCATTACCTGAGGTGTAGCTCTCACTTCAGCCTCACTCTTGGCAAAAATCCATCTTGTTAACAGAGTTTTGACTGTAATAGCAGGTAGCACTCTCCTCAGGCATCCTGGCTCAAACAATGACAGCCAGTACTTTAAGTGACACTTTTTGCACTACCCATGACCTGTGAAACTGCTATTACTGTCAGTGAAAGGATGGAGGAAATCAAGTGAACATGGAAAGGAGAAATCCCTTGCTTTTAGCCACTCGTATTTTCTTATGATGAGATAATCTGTCAGTGGCTGTACTTGTTATCTCAGCGTAAATGACGATGCACTGATTTACTCACATCAGATGTGCAAATTAGAGAAGACGAAAAACTAGCATCCTTTAACACTCAAGCTTCCAAGGAAAGATGCGCTGACCCTCTCTCTTATGGCTAGTTTGCTTTGACCATTTCCTACTAATATTGTGTGGCTCTACTGCCGTTCACCTTTCACTGTGAGTTCTGCCAGCATAATCAGTTCAGTTACCCTCCTCCTCAGGTGCCCCAACCTTGCTACTGCAGACATCACCTTTTTACATAAAAAATAGGCATGTACAGTTTTAATAATTTGCCAAAACATGGCTTTTTAAAAGCCCTTTAGAAATATCTAAACTATTCCTTAAAAACACACAAGAATAAAATGTCATATTACATGACAAAACTTGTCAGTGATATGATGCAATTAATGTTCTGTGCTAGAATTGCCATAGGGAAGCTTTTCATACTTTTATAGCCATCAGGCATTGAGTAGATATTAACAAAAAATGCATTTATTTTCTTCTTTACATATTATTATCTGTATAGTTGGACAGTATAAGCCGTAATAAAGTGTTTCAGTAGAAAGGATGTTTTGAATTCAAACATGTTTATTTCGATTTTGTTTGTTGTTGTGTTTGGATTTTGGCCCCTTCTGTTAATGGCAAGTTTATTTAGCCTATTTGAACTGGGGTTCTAACTCACAGGATTTTTCTGAAACTGTTATACATAAATAATCTTAAAGGTAAACATTGAATCTCACTAAATCTGGGTCTTTCTAGGTGTATAGATGTGGAAAATGTGTTACTTTATGATGCTCTCAAGCAGATATATTTATGTTGTAGACTTCCAGTAGATGGTAAATCACATGCGCATAAAAAGACATGTGGTGGCAAAGACAGAGCAGTGATTTTGGTGTCCTGGAGTTAACATACATAAGATTAGTGGCTTCATTCTATATATAGGCTTACGCCCTTTGGGTAATCATATTTTGTGGGGTTTAAAAAAGTTACATGGCTCCCCACATTATTTTCATTTTAGAATTTATTTATATTTACTTTTCTTTAGTGAGAATTTCAGCCACATACACAAAACTCCTAATGAAAATGATAATAAATACAGAGTGAGAAAGTCATAACTGAATAACACAACAAATGGCTAATATGGTAAAAGCAAAAAAAAAAAAAAAAATTCAGACGTCATGTTTGTTTCCAAGTTCCTTTTAGCCAGGGTAATATTTGTAAAATAAGTTACAGCATTTTGTAATCATAGGAGAAAATGCATATCATTTCTTGAGCAGAAATAAGAAAAATTTTCACATGGGCCTTCAAAGCAGATATTTGATGATAAAAGGGAAATATCACTGATAAATTCTTGATAAAAATAGAAGCAAATTTTATATGATTATTCAAATCTTTAACAGTCTTAAGAAACAAGTATTTATAATTCAGTGAAAGTCATTTTAAGAAGCACTAAAGAAACATGATCCATGCAAGAGTACTGGAGTGGGGTGCCATTGCCTTCTCCGGTATATTTTTCTAGTTGTTTAAATAACAAACAACTAATAAAAACACTTACAGAAGTGGATAAAGGATGGAAAGCATTTTGCTTAAACAAGTTCTCATGATTATTACTCCCATAAGTTGAGTTTCTAAGAGTGGATAATTTGATATGGGTTAGTAACATTAGTGTTCTCACTGGCTAATAGCAAAACCAGATTGTTTGGAGATGAGCTAAGCATGCAACAAAACTGACAGGATATTAGAAAAAGAGCAAAGTACATTCATGATTTTTCTTCACTAAACACCTCCCTACTTCCACATATGTGGTCTGAGAGACCAAAACTTACATTTGATTATGAAAATATTTATAAATTATTTTTCTATTCTCTTCTTTCCATCTTTCACATGATTAAAAAATAATGTCCTTACCTGTTTCCTTTTCCAATTCCCTGACCATCTCTTACTGAACTCTGTCTTCTTCAACTCTCAGGGACTATCCACGTCCTACTTCATCAAATGAGGCCTGTATTTTTAGTTCATTAACAGCTTCCATTTCTAAAGACAAATTTATCTATTTCTCACCTTAATCTCCTTGCCTCTAATCACAAATGAAACTCAGTTCAGTTCAGTCGCTCAGTCGTGTCCGATTCTTTGCGACCCCATGAATCGCAGCACGCCAGGCCTCCCTGTTCATCACCATCTCCCGGAGTTCACTCAGACTCACGTCCATCGAGTCAGTGATGCCATCCAGCCATCTCATCTTCGGTCGTCCCCTTCTCCTCCTGCCCCCAATCCCTCCCAGCATCAGAGTCTTTTCCAATGAGTCAACTCTTCGCATGAGGTGGCCAAAGTACTGGAGTTTCAGCTTTAGCATCATTCCTTCCAAAGAAATCCCAAGGTTGATCTCCTTCAGAACGGTGGGATCTCCTTACATTGCTTTTTTCTTAGATCAGTCCAAATGTTTACCCAGATCAGCCCCATGTGTGCCTGACCTTCCTGTCTCCCTGTGAGCTCTGCTCTCCACTTCATACCACTGCTGTTCTGTGGCAAGCATGTAGGTGGCCTGCCTACGTTCTCTGGGCCTTACTACTTTAATGCCCTCACCCCTGCATCTCTTTTCTTGGGCTTTCTCTAGCGGCAGTGCTGTTCTGCTCACATCACCTCATGTAGAGGTTCCTAGAGAATTAATCACCCCTTTCCCAGACCTGTTTTCAGCCCTCAACTGATAAGAAGGGCTGGAAACCAGGTCAGGGTTTTCATGGTGGCGCAGATAGGTAAAGAAGTCTGCCTCAAATGCCGGAGACCTCGGTTTCATCCCTGAATCAGGAAGATCCCCTGGAGAAAAGAATGAATATGCAAGCCAGTATTCAGGCCCGGAGAATTCCATGGACAGAGGAGCCTGGCAATCTATCATCCATGGGGTCACAAAGAGTTGGACATAACTGAGCGACTTCACTTCACTTCCCTGACCAAGTTTCAGCCCTCAACTGATGATTTAAGAAAGCTAGTATATAAACAGTCCAGCTCTATTGCCCCCAGTTGAGGAAACTATTAGGTAAATCCAAAGTTTATCAACAGGTTTAAATTCTAGTGGGTAGAGTTGTAACTGACTTAGTTATACACCCTTTATCTGCTACTATTGTGTCTGTCTCACTTCATCTCTGCTGGACCTAGGTGCTTCCTGAGATTGCTTCCCAGAGAAATAATTTAAAACTAAATTTTTGTCTCAGAATTTGCTTTTTTTGGAGGGGAAAAAAAAATTTCCTTGCATCTGACTCTGAGTCTATCACACAGTCAGAATTCTATAAATGACTTTTGAATGAATCGATGAATAAATAAGGTTGATGAACCATGAATTTTGCCATATTGTTAATTTATATGAACTTTGCTTGTCTTTTAAGGTTTGAAATAATTACTATTTGGTACATATTTTTGCATGACGTTGAATTCAGAATTATGTCTAGATTGTCATGAACTTAGACTGTCTTTGCTAAAATTACTTCACCTTGTCAGTGAATATTCTTCCATGTTGATATTTTCTAGATTGTAAAATGTTTCTAGAAGGATAAAAGTGTGTGCAGTCTACATACTGAGAATGATTTGCAAATATCAGAAATTTAGGATAATGATGCCAGCTCTATCTTTAGAACAGATCACAATGACAATTGAAGGGTTTGCCTATTGGTGGGAAAATTCATCTTTGCTGTGTCTTTTAAATGAAAAATAAAACCTAGTCATACCTGGTACAGCTGTGCTAGAGACAAGCTTCATTGGATTCCCTTATTATTTCTCAGCTCTGTTGGACCACTATGACCCTGAAATTTTTGTGATCATTATTTGACTCTCCTAGTTTCAACATAAATGTAAATAAAATTATGTACCATGTAAATGAAAAAAATTCCACCCCTCCCCCAAAATAAATATAAATAGATAGATACAGTGTCAAATGAGGATTTGAAGATGTTTTTCTCTCTTTCTCCCACAGTCCAGCAGAGGGAGCAGTGTGTCACCCAGAAAAGCCTCAGCCACCTACATACCTGAGTATGGGACTCCGTGAAGTAAGACAGGTTCTCCCATTTACTCTCCCATACAGATAACCTGTATGAGGTTACCTCTGAAAGAAACAGCAGAGCTCAAACAAAACTGCTAGTGAAGATGGAAAGGAGAGTCACTTTGGTAAAATCCAAGAGATTGCACCAGACATTTCTTAATCTTAAATCTGTTTCTTTTACTGATGTATTAAAGATTTCCCTGAAAAAGACAACAGTTTTCAGAGAATAGAAGGGCACTCTAGAGCCTTACAGGTCATAGATGTCTTTGCCAGATTTAGTTTGCTAGGAGCAATGGATAGATGATTCAGAGAATGAACCTTGACATCATGCTCCAACTGAATGAACCAGGTGCAATTTCTGGCTCTTTCACATATTACTTGTGTGATTTTATTCAAGGGAAGGAAGACTTTTAACTTTCAAATTCCTCACCCTAAAAACAAAAATAATAGTATCTACTTCATAGTATGGTTGGATGTATCGGGTGAGTTAATGCCTGTGAAGGGCTTAACATAACTAGACCAATAGCATTTTAGTGAATGTTAGCCCCTTATTAAGTTGATTAAAATTCTTTACCGTGGCCCCGAGGAAAAGGAATACGTTAATGTGAATTTTAGTGTTAATAAAGAAAAAGGGGAAATTGCATCAGAAGGAAACTCTAGGGAGGAGATAAATGATGGCTATCAAATTTTGGAGGCTGTCCAGCATGTCCACTGGCATTAGGCACCTGAAAACTGAGGCATGAAGGGAGGGAAGGATGGAGAGGTCACCAAAAGAGGCAGGGAGATGATATTTAACTCAAACACTGTCATTTTGTATACTTAACTGGCTTGACTCTGCCAGGCATGTTTTCCATTCACTATGATCAAAATGTTAAAGACAAAAATGAGATAGCTAAACTCATTACTGAACTATGTTTAAATCAGTTTTTATTTAGTGTACAAAGCACAAAAATACAGGCAAAGGCATGTGAACACTTGGAAGGCATGTGAACACTTGGTATCAAAGGCAGCTGGAAATAAAGGTGCTGAGCATCCTTTTGGAGTGGCAGTCTCACTTGAGCTCTGTTTGCTCCTGTGCCCATGCCTTAAGGATGAGCTTTGTGTCCTGTCTCCTTGCCAGTCTTTCAGGAGCAACATCTATCTCTCCATTTTAGATGTTTTGGAGGCATATTCTGAGTTCTATGAGACCAGTGAAGTGAAGTGAAGTGAATTCGCGCAGTTGTGTCCGACTCTTTGCAACCCCATGGACTGTGGCCTACCAGGCTCCTCCGTCCATGGGATTTTCCAGGCAAGAGTACTGGAGTGGGGTGCCATTTCCTTCTCCAGGGGATCTTCCCAACCCAGGGATCAAACTCGGGTCTTCCACATTCCAGACAGATGCTTCAACCTCTGAGCCACCAGGGAAGCCCCTTTGAGACCAGAGATGACCAATAATTTGCACAGTCCGTGCTCTGATGCTTTCCCTTTTCTCCATTTCTCCTGAATTTCTTATTTGCCCTCTGAAAATCAATAATATTACATTGCATAGTCCATGTGTTTCACCTGTATTTCTCCCTCGTGCTCCCTGACCCCCACTGCCATTAACGTGTATTGAAGAGATGTTGCTGTGGCAACCTTCTGTGAGGAAGCTTGGAGCTGTTCTATTACTACATATTAAGGAAGGTTATAGCAGAGGGAGTCGTTTTTAAAATAGAAGAAGTTTAACCAAATTTATATCTCAAAATTAAGAAGCACCGGGACTCAGGTTGTAAAAATATTCTGTAATTGAGTTCCTCATTTACAAATATTATTAGTGTTGTTACTCTTTGTACTCATTTTTACTTTGGGGTTTGGAAACGCATTTCCATTTCCCCCTTTTACCCTAGAGCACACTGCAAATTGGCATCTGGTACAATTGTTCTCAAGTGTATTCCTCGATGTGTGCTATGATAAGTGTTCCTCTCTTTAGTTTCTTTGGTTTTCAATAAATATTAACTCATAGTTTCCTTTTTCTCCTCTGAATTCCCCTTTGTGAAACACTGGCTTCTCTGTTAGATGAATCTGTCATGTCCAAGAGAGTCGTGAACTTAGCTCATTATGGAAAAGTTGTGATTTCTAAATGTGGCTCTCAGGGGGTATCAAGAGATAAACATTGGAAGCAAACTCTAGCCTTCTGTTGTGTTTTTTCTCTCTTCATACCTCAGTTCTCATGTGCCTAATTGCAGTGGACATGCTGGGCAGTCTTTGAAATTCAATGCCCATCGTTTATCTCCTCCCTAGAATTTTCTTCCTATGTAGTTATCCCTTTTTATTTATTCATTCTAAAGTTTACATTAACATGTTCCTTCTCAGGATCATCGTAAAGAATTTAACAATGTACAATGCAGTGTACTCTACATATGTTTTTGTTGTTCAGCTGCTCAGTTGTGTCTGATTCTTTGCAACTCCATGGACCTCAGCATGCCAGGCTTCCCTGTCTTTCATTATCTCCCAGAGTTTGCTCAAACTCATGTGCATTGAGTTAATGATGTTATCCAACCATCTTATCCTCTGTCACCCCCTTCTCCTATCCTCAATTTTCCACATCAGGGTCTTTTCCAATGAGTCAATCCTGCGCATCAGGTGGCCAAAGTACTGGAGTTTCAGTATCAGCATACATATGAGTCGTTATCAGATATACAGAAATTAATTTAATTTGTCTTAATACTTGTTCCATGTTTTGGAATTGACTAATTGAATCTATTCAATCGTTTGTTTTCATATCAATTTTTTATTCACTAGCATTTGTATATAGATGCCTGCCACTACTTGAAATGTGGTAAAGCAGTTCAGATTTTCAACGAATATTTTGCAGATTCTAAGGAGTAAGGCTATTACCCTCTTTAACATTTTTGATATAAAATAATTTTTAATTTTCAAATAATTAAATGTGTAATATTTTAATTTTAATATTTGTATAGTTTAGAAACTGTATTTACTGAATTACATGAGTGAGTGAGTGAAATTGTTCAGTGGTGTCCAACTCTTTGTGACCCCACGGACTGTAGTCTACCAAGCTCCTCTGTCCATGGACTTTTCCAGGCAAGAGAACTGGAGTGGTTTGCCATTTCCTTCTCCAGGGGATCTTCCTGACCCAGGATTAAACCCAGGTCTCCCGCATTGCATGCAGACACTTTACCATCTGAACCACCAGGGAAGCCAAAAGGGGACTCTGTGGCTACAGGGGCCTGGAAACAAACCCAGGCCTCCAGCGTGGCAAGCGAGAATTCTACCACTGAATCACCCATGCACCATCTAAAGTGTTAGTTACTCAGTCGTGTTTGACTCTTTGCGATCCTATGGACTGTAGCCCACCAGGTTCCTCTGTTAAGAGGATTCTCCAGGCAAGAATATTGCAGTGGGTTGCAATATTCTCCAGGGGATCTTCCTGACCGAGGCGTAGAACCCCCAGCCTCTTGGGTCTCCTGCACTGGCAGGTGGGTTCTTTACCACTAGCGCCACCTGGGAAGGTATCTACTTGAATTACTTGAGTTTGATATAAAATATGACTTCAAAACAGATAAGGAAATTCTCCAGAAAAAGAGAACTGAGGGATTTATTATGAAGCATTGGTTTACATGATTATGGACACTGAGAAGTCCCATAGTTTGTTGTCTGCAAGTTGAAGACCCATAAAGCAAGTCTGAGAGTAAGGAGCTGATGGTGTGGATTCCAGTCTTGGGACTAAAGGCCTGAGAACAAGAGTGCAGAGGGGCAAGAAAATCCATGACCCAGCCCAGTTGTTAAGCAGAGAACCAACTCAAATTTCCTCTGCCTTTTTTATTCTATTCAGGCCCTCAAAGGATTGAATGATTGATCTGGGGACCAATATGGAGATTCTGCCTGCTGCTGAGTATACCAATGCCAATTATGTGTTCTAAAACTGAAGAAATAACCACAGGTTTTATTCAGGGATTCACTGATCCCACTGTCAGTGGGACCTGGGCTAAAACTCCATTGATCACGTGACCACTATAAGCCCCTGCTCTAACTAGTAGGGGCTAGTGAGACCCTTCCTGAGGGAGAGGAAGGCCCCTCAGGGCCATATAGGTCTCCTAGAGTTAGTGTCTGGAGAAGGCAATGGCACCCCACTCCAGTACTCTTGCCTGGAAAATCCCATGGATGGAGGAGCCTGGTGGGCTGCAGTCCATGGAAGTCTCGAAGAGTGACACGACTGAGCGACTTCACTTTCACTTTTCACTTTCATGCATTGGAGAAGGAAATGGCAACCCACTCCAGTGTTCTTGCCTGGAGAATCCCAGGGACAGGGGGAGCCTGATGGGCTGCCGTCTATGGGGTCGCACAGAGTCGGACACGACTGAAGCGACTTAGCAGCAGCAGCAGTTAGTGTCAGTTCAAAACTAGTGTCCAGTAATTCCCCAAAGGTATAATGAGTTCCGTTTGCACAGTGAACAATTACCTGAGTAAAAGGCTATAGGACATTCGGAAAAGTTGGAGGAAATAATAACAATATAAAGTATTGATAGGGTTCCTGGGTCCTTCTTCAAGGAGATTTGACCTCCCCTTTGTTCAAGGGATTCTGGGTCTATAAACTGGCTCAAATTTGAGATTTAATTGAGAAACTATGTCTGTTTTTAAGATTCAGTTTAGATTTTTGTTCACTCAACGTAAAATGTTTCTGCTTCTATAGATTAAGTAAGAATGTAGTAGTCTTCATATCTATTTTACTTATAGAAATACCATGATCATCAAGCCAATGCCATACGTCTGTGTGAGTCAAACTATTCTGATTCCAGCTGTGACTCTGCTGCTCCTTAGAGAAACCATGCCTACTCTGCCTTTCGCAGTTGAATGCCACCACTTGGCCTCTGTAACCCAAGGAAGCAATTACTTCTTTTGCATTTAAGTTTCCCAATTGAATATCTGCGGTTCCCACTATATTTAGTCTGGCTTACAGAGAACAAGTACAGAGCTATTGAAAGATGCCAGGGCTCTCTCGTGAATTTATTCCTTACAGTACTGTTGAAAAATATATCTTTTGGACTCTCCCTGTGGGCTTCCTCAGTGGCTCAGCAATAAAGATTCTGCCTGCAATGCAGAAGTCAAAGGAGATGTGGGCTCCATTCCTGAGTCAGGAAGATCCCCTGGCGAAGGAAATGGCAACTCACTACAGTATTCTTGCCTGGAAAATCCCGTGGACAGAGGAGTCTGGTGGTCCATGGGGCCACAAAGAGTTGGACACAACTGAGCACAGCCCAGTGTGAGTGAGAAAGCCTTAAGACAAATACACTCTGACATTCCAATCTCCCTAAGCCTTTGAATCCACTCCTCTATACTAAACCAAGGCAGTTTATATATTACATAACCAAGAAATAATACATACACATGTGTTTTTATATATTAACATGTTAATAGGATACATAATCTGATAAAGTATATATTAATATTACACAATATTAATGGATTCCAGTCTTGGGACTAAAGTATTGAGAACTAGGAGTGTGATAGGCAGGAGAAAATCCATGTCCCAGGCTGGTGGTTTATATATATATGTATAAAGAGATTTATTATAAGGTATTGACCCACATGATTATGGGAGTTGAGAAGTCTTATGATCTACTATTTGCAAATAGTTTGAAGGCTTGGGAGGTGGAGAGTAAATGGTGTATTAACAGATTCTAATCCTGAGCTGAAAATCTGAGGATTAGAAATATCAAGGGCCAGAGACGACTGATATCCCAGCTTACAAGTCTGAGAGTGAATTTAACATTCCTCTGCCTTTTATTCTATTCAGGAACTAAATGAATTGGCTGATGCCCATCCACATGGGAAAAGGCCATCTGCTTTACACAGTCCACCATTCCCAATGCTAGTCTCTTTTGGAAACACAGACACACATAGGAATAATGTTTAACCAGCCACCTGGGCATCCCTTGCCCCAGTCAAGTTAGCATAAGAAATTAACCTTCATTTAAAGATTTAGTACACGTTCAGAAATATCTTTCACTGTAATATTCTTGATGTGCTGGACATCTTATCAGCAGGATTGTCAGATGGGCTAGCAATATGTAACCACTAGAAAAATGAATTTTATGTGTCAAATTATTTCTTCTTTATTCATTTTTCAATAATTAATCATCCAATTCTGGGACATGATGATTGTTTTCTTCTCAATTACATTTTTTTTCTGGAAAATTATACAAAATCACATGGTGCTTCTTTGAATGTAAATTTTCAAATATTTCAGAATGACATATTACATTTACATAGTCACTGAAGAGCAGACAATTTAGCAACATAGTGCAACTTTTTTTGCAAATATATTTAGACATTTATGTATCTTTTGTATAATGCTTAAAAATTTTTATACTCCTAACCCCCTTTCACCTTTGGTTTGCTCACCTGCAAAAACGAAAGATGTAATGAAATTATTTCTCAATCTGTTCTTGCAATTTCCCTTTTGATTCTAAGTATATATTCAGAGGAAACTTACGACCATCACCCAGTTTGACATTTTATCTTCTTCCATCTTTCTGAATTATAGTAATTGTCTCCATCATTCATACTATTTCACAAATTGGGCATAGTGTATTCTTTGAGATCTCTGTCTCTTTCAACCCCATTTGAATTTCTTTCCTCAATTTATTATAAATAATTTTTTTGTATTTTCAACAATAATTCAATTCTGATCAAATTTTGCTTGGACAATTGCAATTGTCTCCTAGAGGATCTCCCTAAATCTTTCCTTCAGTTCAGTTCAATTCAGTTGCTCAGTCATGTCCAGCTCTTTGCGACCCCATGGACTGCAGCATGCCAGATTTCCCTGTTCATCGCCAACTCCCAGAGCTTGCTCAAACTCATGTCCATAGAGTTAGTGTAGCCTGGCGGGCTACAGTCCATGGGGCCGCAAATAGCTGGACACAACTGAGCAACTTTCACTTCCCTTTGACATAACTGTGCAAATTTAAGGTATACAATATGCTAATTTGATACGTTAATATATTGTAATATGATTGTCTTTTAGCAATAATTAGCACCTCTATCTTCTTTAATAATTATCTTTTCTCTTTAGTGCTTGGAACCATTAGTTCCAGTCTCTTGGCAAGTTTGATGATTATAATACAATATTATTGTTTATATTCACTATACTGTACATTAGATCTCTAGGCCTTATTTACTACTCTGTAAGTTATTAACTATCAAGAAGAGGTGGCAAGAATACAAAGAAAAATTGTACAAAAGATCTTCACAACCAAGAGAACCACGATGGTGTGATCACTCACCTAGAGCCAGACATCCTGGAATGTGAAGTCAAGTGGGCCTTAGAAAGCATCACTAAGAACAAAGCTAGTGGAAGTGATTGAATTCCAGTTGAGCTATTTCAAATCCTGAAAGATGATGCTGTGAAAGTGCTGCACTCAATATGCCAGCTAATTTGGAAAACTCAGCAGTGGCCACAGGACTAGAAAAGGTCAGTTTTCATTCCAATCTCAAAGAAAGGCAATGCCAAAGAACACTCAGACCACTGCACAATTGCACTCATCTCACATGCTAGTAAAGTAATGCTCAAAATTCCCCAAGCCAGGCTTCAGCAATACATGAACGAAATTCCAGATGTTCAAGCTGGTTTTAGAAAAGGCAGAGGAACCAGAGATTGAATTGCCAACGTCTGCTGGATCATGGAAAAAGCAAGAGAGCTCCAGAAAAACATCTATTTCTGCTCTATTGACTATGCCAAAGCCTTTGACTGTGTGGATCACAATAAAATGTAGACAATTCTGAAAGAGATGGGAATACCAGACCACCTGACCTGCTTCTTGTGAAATCTGTATGCAGGTCAGGAAGCAACAGTTAGAACTGGACATGGAACAACAGACTGGTTCCAAGTAGGAAAAGGAGTATGTCAAGGCTGTATATTGTCACCCTGCTTATTTAACTTCTATGCAGAGGACATCATGAGAAATGCTGGGCTAGAAGAAGCACAAACTGGAATCAAGATTGCCAGGAGAAATATCAGTAACCTCAGATATGCGGATGACAACACCCATATGGCAGAAAGTGAAGAGGAACTAAAAGCCTCTTGTTGAAAGTGAAATATGAGAGTGGAAAAGTTGGCTTAAAGCTCAGCGTTCAGAAAACAAAGATCATGGCATCTGGTCCCATCACTTCATGGGAAATAGATGGGGAAATAGTGGAAACAGTGTCAGACTTTATTTTTGGGGGCTCCAAATTCACTGCAGATGGTGATTGTGGCCATTAAATTAAGAGACGCTTACTCATTGGAAGAAATGTTATGACCAACCTAGATAGCATATTCAAAAGCAGAGACATTACTTTGCTAACAAAGGTCCGTCTAGTCAAGGCTATGGTTTTTCCAGTGGTCATGTATGGATGTAAGAGTTGGACTGTGAAGAAAGTTGAGCACCAAAAAATTGATGCTTTTGAACTGTGGTGTTAGAGAAGACTCTTGAGAGTCCCTTGGACTGCAAGGAGATTCAACTAGTCCATTCTGAAGGAGATCAGTCACAGGTGTTCTTTGGAGGACTGATGCTGAAGCTGAAACACCAATACTTTGGCCACATCATGGGAAGAGTTGACTCATTGGAAAAGACTCTGATGCTGGGAGGGATTGAGGGCAGGAGGAGAAGGGGACGACAGAGAATAGATGTCTGAATGGCATCTCCAACTCTATGGACACGTGTTTGAGTGAACTCTGGGAGTTGGTGATGGATAGGGAGGCCTGGCGTGCTGCGATTCATGGGGTTGTAAAGATTCAGACACGACTGAGAGACTGAACTGAACTGAACTGAAGTTATTAATTAGGCAAGTTATTAATTTGGGCTTCCCTGGTGGCTCACACGGTAAAGAATCCGCCTACAAAATGTGAGACCTGGGTTCAATTCCTGGGTTGGGAAGAAGCACTGGAAAAGAGAACAGCTCCCCACTCCAGTGTTCTTGCCTGAACAATTCCATGGACAGAGGAGCCTGGCAGGCTACAGTCCAGGCAGTCACAGAGTCAGACACGACGAAGCGACTTCCATTTTCCCTTACAAGTTATTAATAGTAGAGTTAAACAACAACTGTCTTGTCCCCTCACCCTGCAACAATTGTTATAAACTGCAATGAAGTATATTTTAAGACTCTTATATTGTTTTACCAATTTGTTTGCTTTGTTTTTACTAAAAAATAATTCCATAATCATTCATAAAACTCTCTTTACTACCGCAATCATTTCTAAGCACAGTGTTCTTCAAGTTCCATTCTAAAACAGAGAGGAATAGAAGAATGTGAATCAAGAATGAAGTGGCTCTTCCAGAATATTTTGTATAAATTGTGCTATTTTCTGCAGATGACACCACCCTTATGGCAGAAAGTGAAGAGGAGCTAAAAGCCTCTTGATGAAAGTGAAAGAGGAGAGTGAAAAAGTTGGCTTAAAGCTCAACATTCAGAAAACAAAGATCATGGCATCCGGTCCCTTCACTCCATGGGAAATAGATGGGGAAACAATGGACACAGTGTCAGACTTTCTTTTTGGGGCTCCAAAATCACTGCAGATGGTGACTGCAGCCATGAAATTAGAAGATGCTTACTCCTTGGAAGAAAAGTTATGACCAACCTAGATAGTATATTCAAAAGCAGAGACATTACTTTGCCAACAAAGGTCCGTCTAGTCAAGGCTATGGTTTTTCCTGTAGTCATGTATGGATGTGAGAGTTGGACTGTGAAGAAGGCTGAGCACGGAAGAATTGATGCTTTTGAACTGTGGTGTTGGAGAAGACTCTTGAGAGTCCCTTGGATTGCAAGGAGATCCAACAAGTCTGTTCTGAAGATCAACCCTGAGATTTCTTTGGAAGGAATGATGCTGAAGCTGAAACTCCAGTACTTTGGCCACCTCATGGGAAGAGTTGATTCATTGGAAAAGACTCTAATGCTGGGAAGGATTGGGTGCAGGAGGAGAAGGGGACGACAGAGGATGAGATGGCTGGATGGCATCACAGACTAGATGGACGTGAGTCTGAGTGAACTCTGAGAGTTAGTGATGGACAGGGAGGCCTGGTGTGCTGCGATTCATGGGGTCGCAAAGAGTCGGACACAACTGAGCGACTGAACTGAACTGAAATGTGCTATTTTCTTATCTCCTTTGTGGTATTCCAAGGAAATACAACCAATCCATCCTAAATGAAATCAGTCCTGAGTGTTTATTGGAAGGACTGATGTTGAAGCTGAAACTCCAGTACTATGGCCACCTGATGAGAAGAACTGACTCATTTGAAAAGACCGTGATGTTGTGAAAGATTGAGGGCAGGAGGAGAAGGGGACGACAGAGGATGAGATGGCTGGATGGCATCACCGACTCGATGGACATGAGTTTGAGTGAACTCTGGGAGTTGGTGATGGACTGGGAGGCCTGGCGTGCTGCAGTCCGTGGGGTCACAGAGTCGGACACGACTGAGTAACTGAACTGAACTGAACTTATGGTATTGTATTTCAAAGAATTAAACCCAAATATATATGTAGGTGCAAATAGTAACATTTCATTACTTCTTTATGACAGTTCATGTAGAGAAATGTTGGAGAACATGCAATCCTTTTGATCTTCTTTATGGAAATGTTGATGAGTCCCATATTGGTTAGATGTGAACTCATTTGGTTCTTATGTTAAACGGAAAGAATCTCAAATCTACTTGTTAGTCTGTTTCACTGTTTCAAGGCCCTTTTCACCTCTTCTTCTCTCTGGGCCAAAAGATGACTGATAACATTATACTTTATCACAGTCACTGTGATTTTCATCATTTGCAAATGAATCAAGTCACTAATTAATTCATGAGACTGCTCAGCAACACTTTTCACCAAATATTCAAACTTGCTTTCATACATTTTGTCACGTGTAGTAAAAACAGCCACTCATTTCTCACTTTTAGCATTCAGAATTTTAGCAAGATATTTCCAAATAAATCTGTGAAATAAGTTGACTTAATAATTATAATTTATTGTAATTTTGATATAAAAGTTTATTTACCTTAACTAGATATTTTCTCTGTTTTTATGTTCTTTATTTTCTTCCATAATAAAAATTACCAATATGACAGAGTTCAAAAAGTCAGAACATTCTTTCTCACTAAATGGCTATATATTCCCCCAAAGAACTAGCTCTTAAAAGTTCTCTCCATTTCATTAAATACATAATAGTTTTTCAAGCCATCCATTTTTTCTTAAAGTTAATTGCATAATCAGAAGTAATAAAAAAATCCAAGAAAAACAAAATCTTTGATGCAACATGCATTTGATGAATAATAGTAAAACAGACTCTGGTGCATAAAGGTTTTGATGAGAACTATCACTCTCATAGATCTTTGAGGTCATGTTCATTATTAAAAGCCTAAAGCCAATATAATGGCAATTGAAAACTCAAGAGTTAAAATTTTGTGTACTGCATTTTTCTACCTATCTCTTCCATCAGAATTTTATCTTATGCATCAAATTTCTGTTTTTATCTATAGTTCTGCATTCTCAATTAAAATTATGCTTTTAAAATGACATATAAATTGATATTAAAATTACTAGCTTCCCATTTTTTAATCTTTGCCTTGAATAAGTAACTGAAGGAGAAATGTTAGTATAATTAATTATAGCATCCACATGAAATTTAGCTGATTTATTAGAATATATACTTCTTGGAGGGTGAATCAAAATATAGAGAAAAGTTATAAATTCCAAGATATGTAAAAATATGAATTTCAGCGAACTCTTAGGACTCACTGAGTAATTACACAATCCAGCATAATTGCACAAGGAGCCAAGACTACCCATTAGCCCAGTTTGTACTGACTGCATTTTATAGGATACACTAGTATAAAAGTTCGAGATTCATTAGTCTATGCTCATAGAAATGTACTATGTTCATCAAAGTGTACTTTTTTGATATCAGGAAAAAATGAATGCTCCCACATCAAATCAGGATCCTAATAATTTCCTGGTTTGGGTATCAAGGTAATAGTGGCCTCATACAATGAGTTTAGAAGCATTCCTTTTAATTTTTTGAGAGACGTTGAAAGGGTAAGTATTAAATCTTTTTGAATGTTTTATAGAATTCACCTGTGAAGCAGATGTTCATGTAGCTTTAGATAAATTCTCTGCTCTCTTCTCCCTGTCCCCTTCTCCTTCTGGGATATCCATTTTCCTAAAATTTCCCTACATAAAGAATTTTTATAGTTCTTATAAGATTTGTGTCCTTTTTCTTTAGATCTTAATTTTCTCTCTTCTCCTACCTATATCATTTCTAGATTTTTATCCTCAAGTTTGCTAATTCTCTCTTCCATATAGTCTGCTCTATTTTAAAGCCTTTTTAATGCATTCTTTGGGCTTCCCAGGTGGCACAGTGGTAAAGAATCCACCTACCAATGCAGGAAGGGCAAGAGACATGGGTCCGATTCCTGAGTTGGGAACATCCCCTGGAGGAGGAAATGACAACACACTCCAGCATTCTTGACTGGAAAATTCCATGGACAGAGGAGCCTGGCAGGCTATAGTCCACGGGGTCACAAAGAGTCTGACATGACTGAGCACACACTCCACTCCAATGCATCATTTATTCCACTTGTTGAATTCTTTAGCTCCAGCATTTCTGTTTGATTCATTTTTAGAGTTTAAATCTCTGGCCAAGTATTCCTCCTGTTCATAAATTTTATTTCAAAGCTCATTGAACTGCCTTTTTGTTTCCTTGTAGCTCATTGAGCTTCTTCATGATAGTGATTTTGAATTCTGTTAGACTTTTAGTTTCTAGAGAATTGTCACTTTATTTCTGTGATACTGTGCTATAGCGATTCTTCATAGTGCTTGATGAGAAACTCCACCAATGCATTTGAAGTAACAAACACCTTCTTTGGTAAATGCTCCCCCGCCCCCCCGCCTTGATTCTATTTAATAGTTTAGAATTAAAGGCACTTCCCTTTGTGTCCGGTAGGTGGCAATATAGCACAAGTTGATTTCTGCTACCTGTGCGCTCTGGTTATATTTGAGTTGGCACTTTGCGCCCTTCATCATCTCTCAGAGGTGTCGCCTGGAGCCATTGTTGTCCCTGCTTGTGGGGTTCGTTGGTGATACTTGCGTCATTGGCATCACTGCCTGGGGCACCAGGGTTGCAGGCCCTTCTGCCATATCTGGGGTCTCCTATGTTCCAGGCTCTGCTACTGTGGCAAGAGGGTGAAGGGGATGGAGGAACCAGGGTCAAGGGAGCCTCTGTTATTTCTGGGACTGTTAGGTTTGCCGGAGCCACTGCTGTGGACAAAAGTGGGGGTAAACGTACCTCCAAAACTAGAGGGACAAGGTCACTGGCCCCACTCCCGCTGCTGCTTGGTTCCCTGAGGTCACAGGAGTCACTGTGGCCCAGAGGCTGAAATTGCGTGTACTGCCTCCCTGATGCTATGGTGTTCTCCGGGGCAGTAGACTGAGCAACCACAGCTAAGCGTCTGGGACTGAAGCATCACTGATTCCTCTGTCTCCTGGTTCTGCCTTGCCTGTGTGTTCATGTCCACCTACCTTTCCAAGTACAGGTGTGTGAAATGCTCCAGTGTCCTGTTGTATTCAGTAGAGACACCTTTGTTGGGCCATGGATGTTTCACTGGTTGCAGATTCAAGGGGAGAGACAAAGGGAATGTCTTATTCTACAATGATACTAATGTTACTCCCTAAAAACATTTTTTAATGAATTTAATCTACACAAGTCTAATAAAAGAAGTGGCTATGAGCAGATAAATTTTTATTGCCTGCAAGCTGTTACACTTAGAATTAAGAGAACTGAGTGATTTAATTCAACATATGAATGATAAGCCTATAAATGACAATAGAACTCTGAACTTCAATAGCCACAGGCCTGCGAGGCCAAAGCATTACCTCTGTAGACCTCAGATTAGAATGATCAAGAATTAGTCAGTGACTTCCAGCTGCCCTAATTTTTGCCTTTGCCTTGGCTTCAGATGAAGCCAAATATATTCCTGTGATCAAACATATAAAATATCTCACTTGTAATCAGTCCACCTTATGCCAACAACTTTCAATCAACGCATGCTCGAAGTGTTCTTCTTCATATTCTTTAATTTTTTTCACTGTAAAGCTTTCCCACTTTGTTGCCTGCCTTTGCTGCTGCTGCTAAGTCACTTCAGTCCTGTCCGATTCTGTGCGACCCCATAGATGGCAGCCCGCCAGGCTCCCCCTTTCCTGGGATTCTCTAGGCAAGAATTCTGGAGTGGGTTGCCATTTCCTTCTCCAATGCATGAAAGTGAAAAGGGGAAAGTGAAGTCGCTCAGTCGTGTCTGACTCTTAGCGACCCCATGGACTGCAGCCCACCAGGCTCCTCCGTCCATGGGATTTTCCAGGCAAGAGTACTGGAGTGGGGGTGCCATTGCCTTCTCCTGCTTGCCTTTAGGTCTCTGGCAAATGCAAGTGATAGTGGCTGACTCCCTTGCTAGAGTAAAGCTGTAAGTAAATAGCCTCTATTTGTTCTCATTTTGGTAATCTTTATTTCCAAAGTGACATTCTGCAGGGGGCAGGGAGGGGCAGTGTCCTGGGTCTTGTCCTGGGCAATAGTTGTGGTGCACAGGCTTAACTGGCCCGGAGCATATGGAACCTTCCCAGACCAGGAACTGAGCCTCTCCTTGCATTGGCAGGCAGATGCTTAACCACTGGACCACCAAGAAAGTCCCAGAGTGACACGTTTTTGAGCCTTAATACTTTGTGGATTTTTGTTTCTACTCTTGAAATTAAAATAATATAAAATTATAATAGTCCAGTTTTAAATTGGTTTTTATAGTTAGTTTTGTGTGGAATCCTGTAATTACTATTAATAAGTACACTCAGTTCTTTTCTCATTGCCAGATATCTTTTCCACATTGTATCATATATTGTTTCTTCTCTTCCCATTATTATTTGCCTAGACTGAAGTGACTTAGCAGCATCTATATAGTTTACAATATAGTAATAATTATAGTTACAAGTTGGTTTCACACATGCAATCTCACTTAATCCTCATTACACACAGGCTATTTTGGTTTTATTCTCCCCATTTCAGAAGTCAAATTACTGTTGCTAAATGATAGCACATGGCAAGGCCAACCTTTGGCCCAGGATTCTAATTCTGGTGTTCCCTCAACTTCAGAACAAATAGTGCATGAGAAGACTGGAAGAGCAATACTATAGAGAAGTCAATCAGTGAAATAAGCAAAGCTCTAAGTGTTAAGGCGCAGAACTTCTGTTTAGTATATCAAACTTAACTCCTATCCTATGCAAGCTATCAAAGCAGGGAGACTCCTACTGTCTTCTCTTATTGTATAAACCAATTTAATCTTGAATTTTTCATTTATGATGATGGACCTGTAAAGTTTGAAAATGATTGCTAAACAATTTGGCAGTCTTTACATGACATCCAAAATGCTGTTTAAGATTCCATACATTTGTTTGTGTATATATATATATACACACACATACACTGTATAGGTATATATGGGGGTTTTCCAACTTAGCTTAGAGGTAAAAAAAATCTGCCTGCAATGCAGGTGCTGCAGAAGATATAGATTCGATCCCTGGGTCGGGCTGATCCCCTGGAAGAGGGCATGGCATACATGCCAAGAATACACTCCAGTATTCTTGCCTGGAGAATTCCATGGACAGAGGAGTCTGGTGAGCTGTAGTCCAGAGGGTCACCAAAAGTTGGACATGACTGAAGTGACCTAGCACACATGCATAGGTATGCATATTATATAAATATACATATAATATATAACATTATATATTATAATATATAATATATGCATATAATATACATATAATATATACACATGCTTGTGTGCTAGGTCACTTATATAATATTTTTAAATTTTTCTTTCCCTTTTCTCTCTTTTGAAAAAAGCCCAGTTTGCTTCCTTTGGTGGTTAAGCTACATCAAAGTGGGAGGATTACAGTGCATCGAAGAAGTCTGAAATTTTTCTCTATTTCCTTAAATCGTAACTGTTACTAGTTGAGTTTTTGTAGTAGAGTGCCATCTCCCCTTCTATGCAGTGTTGACACGGAAATTCCATTTCTAACCTCTCCTCCTTGCACCGAGGCTTCTATTCTATAAACATTTCATTTTATTCCTCAGCGTGACTCATATAAAGAGTTTCCCCTTACCCAATGTGTTAACTGTAGGTGGAAATTGTACTTGATAAATTATAAAAGAATAGAATTAAAGGTTGAATTTCTAAGCTTGTTTTTACTGATAAATGGGATTTTCAAGCTTTGATGGTATGTTTTCTCTTAAGCTCCTGGGATTTTTACTATTTAGCTTTGAGATTGGATGAGGATATGTGCTTTTTATTTGCTAACGAAAGATTAATTTGGTTGCTATGAGATCGATTTCATTTTGCTTTCTGAACATATTTTACTTTTCAGCTCCTTTAGGAAGTTGAAAATTGAATAGCATTTCCTCTTATAGTGAGTTGGCAAGGGTCTCTCAACTTGATATGAAGATATTCTAGCAGTGTTTTAATTCATATCTTCTAAGCAGAAAATATGTTTTTCAGAGTTCTTTTTCACTGCTTATAATAATAGGGGCAGATTGGTTATTGAAATCCATTACATGTAATTTTAATTAAATGACTTTATTGCACATAAGTGATTGCAGACTTGATTTGGGGATGACTGTATGGGACCATCCTCTCCCATGCTTCTTACAGTTCCATTTGTACCTTGAAATATGGGCCACCTGATCATGACCTACTGATTAAGTTGGGTTTCTGTTGTAGGTCAAAATAACCTTGAATGCCTTGTTTAGTACTTTTGGAAGTATTCAAATTAGCTATTTGAAACTTCCAGGCTATGTTTGCTCCCTGTGTATTTTCTGGATTGCTTTCAAATACACAATTCAAAGATTAAATCATGTTAAATTAACAAAAGTTATGTAATTAATGTTTAAATAACTCCTGGATGTTCAAGATTTGGTCATGGTCAAGTGCAAATGGCATGATTAAAGACTGCTGCTGCTGCTGCTAAGTCACTTCAGTCGTGTCTGACTCTGTGCGACCCCACAGATGGCAGCCCATTGGGCTCCGCCATACCTGGGATTCTCCAAACAAGAACACTGGAGCGTGTTGCCATTTCTTCTCCAGTGCATGAAAGTGAAAGTGAAGTCATTCAGTCGTGTCCGACTCTTAGCAACTCCATGGACTGTAGCCTACCAGGCTCCTCCATCCATGGGAGTTTCCAGGCAAGAGTAATGGAGTGGGGTGCCATTGCCTTCTCCCTGATTAAAGGCTAAAACAAAGTAAATCCTGTAATCAGCGCTAGAACTTGACCTCAGTGATGTGCAAGGCTGATTTTCAACTTTTTCAGAAGGATAATACTAAACAGAGTGGTAATTTGCATACTGATAAAATATATAGTCTGTGAAGCCAATCTGGATTCCATTTCTAGTTCTGCCACTTCCTAACCATATGCCCTTTAACAAATTACTTTTATGCCTGTTGGAGGAGAACATCAGGAAGATGTGACACCAGTTGACCCTCGAGCTGCACCTGGGCAGGGCAGTTGGCATCTGCTCATCCTTGCCCCCTGTCTTTGGAAAGTATCTGCCCACCATGTCCACAGTGGGAGCCATTCTCAAGGATGCATCCTTAAGAGATAAGATGTTGGTGAGATTGTCTGGCCAATACACATGACTAAAAACACTTAAGGCTGCTATATAAACTTTTAAAATTCTGGTGGGCAGGTGCAGAGATACAGAGATCTACTTGTCTTATGACTGCCCAAGACAATCCTTGAATGCAAGTCCCTTTGCTTATTAAATCTGCCAGCTACTCATCTGTAGTGGTCTACCTCTTTCTTTGCTATCTCTTGGTTCTCTGTGTATGGGAGCCAGCTCGTGCACCAAGATCCCATATTTCATTTTCTCTAAATGAGTGTAATAGTAGTGCCTGACTTCACAAGATTCTTGGAATATTTAAATGCAATAATACCTTCAAACACATAGGATCTGTTCCTTCTTCCTTGATGTTTCCCGTTGTTAAGTCATGTCTGACCTTTTGAGACCCCATGGACTATAGTCTGCCAAGCTCCTCTGTCCATGGGATTTCCTAGGCAAGAATAATGCAGTGGGTTGCCATTTCCTTCTCCAAGGACTCTCCCGACTTAGGAATTGAACCCATGTCTCTTGCATTGCAGGCAGATTCTTTACTGCTGAGCCACCAGAGAAGATCCCTTCTCAAACACATAGGAAGCACTTGATAAGTGATGATGGATTATGAATCCACAACTGTTTATTCTGGATTACCTGAATTGTTTTTCTCACTAAACAAGTTTAGAATGTGGTTACAATATAGAAATATGTCACACATAATTTGTTGTTTTACAGCTTTATTCCAGCGTAGATTCATCAGGGAACATGTGTTTTATTCAGATTTGTCTCATGATGACAATTTGGATTCCATTTCAATCTAATTAATTTTATCATTTTCAAGAATGTGCTAGACCTTCATGAAACTCAGAAATTACATTCTCATAAACCCTACAAAGCTTCCTGATTCATGAGCCAAGACCTTCACGCAAGAAAGGGCAAAGCAACACTTTGAAAGAATTTAGCACCATTGCAAAGCTACTTAGAAATACAGCACATAATATTTGGCTGCAGACCATCATCTCTGTTAGGAAGCTTAGAAACAGAATGTCACTGTATCCCACAAGGTGTTATAGTACATAATGGTGAGCAGCTCTTTATTAAGACTCTTGAGAGATGATTGGTGCTTGGGTCAAAATAAATTCTGCTCCACGTGCCCTGCCCTGCTCTGGGAAACATCCGCTTTACCTTAAAAGGAGTTTATTCTGGGAATGGGCGGGGAGCCAATACAGCTGTAACAGAAGGACATAAAAAAATAATTATATCAATTTATGCCTCTCTATTGATTTTATTCAAACTTCATTGTATTTTGTGGATGTGGATGTCATGAATTTTTCACTTCTAAGAACTTTAGAATGTGACAGGTTGTTTATTAGAAATGAATTCATGATTATCTTTATTCTTCCATTTAGATCTAGGACATGAGCTCTGTATTTTTCAGCTTTTGGCTAAAAGCCGAGTTTCTAAGTTATTTGTACTTGAGGATAACCTGGAGAGGGAAGTGGAGTTGCCAGGTGATAGAGAAATGACAGAGTGTGTAGTTAGCACAAACCACAATTGATATAAAATCTAAACCTTTACTGAGAAAGTATGCCTATTCCATTGAGTGGTGCCCTGAGAAATACTGCAGCTTTTCCTTCCAAAGGCTTTTATTAAAAAATTACTATATGCCAGACACTGTTAACTGGTCTGAGAGATTCCCAGGTGAACCATGCATTCTTCCTTTGTTAAAGCTTTAAGGGTTTAAGAGCAGATCTAGACTCTTGAGCTGCAAATAATAGGATGCTGTGGAAAATGCTATATGAGAACTTATGTACACCAGGCTTTGACTACATGGCAAGGAGAGATTAATTCTGGCTGAGAGCTGAGGTTGCTGCTAAGGGTAAATTTTAGAATATTACTAAGCTGAATGTTCAGAGATAAATAATGGTTTTCCAGGCAGAGAAATGAAGTCAGGGCATTTGAAGCTGAGGAAGAAACACATATAACTACACAGTATCAAGAGGAAACATCGTATATTTGCAGAAAAGTGAGACACTCTCATCAGATTTCTAGGTTGGAGCCTGCAAATGTATAGAAGAAAGATACTAAAAGAAAACCAACCCAGAGAGGGTGGAATGGGGTCTGGTCATGAAGAGCTGTTGAAGATATGCTGAGCAGTTTGGTTTTCTTGTAGGGAAAATCACCTCTTGATTTAGAAAGATAATGCTTTGCATCTGGAGGACAGATGGAAGGAGGAGAAATTCATGGCCGGGAGTTCAAACAAGAGGAGACCATCAACATCCCTTGTGAGAGATAAGGAAGAATTTGGCCTACAGGGTTATCGTTGAGGAAAAAGAGTAAATAAATACATGGTTCTTTTAGGAAGTAGAGAAGATAGATATGTGTTACTGATAGGATAAATGCTAGAAAGAGAAGACGATAATAAAATCGTGACGTTTCAAGTTAAGTGGATGACAGTACATCAGATAATGAGAATAGGAGTAGTGCAAGAGGTCATATTATTTTACATATTAATATAGGTAAAATTATAAGATTAGAATTCTAATTTGAAGAAACTTGCAGATAATTCAGGAGGAGATAACTAATGACATTTAAAAATATGAGTTTGGTGCTCAGTAGTGAGTACTGACTTGGATATGTCAATACACAGAGGGTCATTAGAACAATGACAAAGGAGGAAAACAATCAAGGAAACATGGAGATCAAGAAAAGAAAAGAATGTGATCAGAATGAGCTTATCTGATCAGATCTGCTGTAATGATTAGAAAGAAAAAGTAGCAGAAGTACAGAGCATGGTTTTTGTCAGTTGAGATGATTTGGATGCAATGATTTTATTTGGGCTGGGTTAATAAGGAAAGAATTATCTCACATGGTGGAAGTCCATTCCCTGGACTTTACAAGTAAGGTCACATGACTTTTCAGCCTTAAGCTCTTCCTCAGGCTGGTTTCTTGCCTGGAGAATCCCAGGGACGGGGGAGCCTCATGGGCTGCTGTCTATGGGGTCACACAGAGTCGGATACTACTGAAGTGACTTAGCAGCAGCAGCAGCAGCAGGCTGGTTTCACTCAACACCAAACGGTTGCTAGAAGCATTTGAGGCTATATGCTTGAGAAGAGCGGAGAAGGCGATGGCACCCCACTCCAGTACTCCTGCCTGGTAAATCCCACGGAAGGAGGGAGCTTGGTAGGTTGCAGTCTGCGGGGTCGCTAAGAGTTAGACACGACCGAGTGACTTCACTTTCACTTTTCACTTTCATGCATTGGAAAAGGAAATGGCAACCCACTCCAGTGTTCTTGCCTGGAGAATCCCAGGCAGGGTTCTCCTGGGGAACGGAGGGAGAACCTGGTTGGCTGCCGTCTATGGGGTCGCACAGAGTCGGACACGACTGAAGCGTCTTAGCAGCAGCAGCAGCAGCTTGAGAAGAGAGAGAGAAAGAAAAAATACTTTTCTGCTTCCTTCAGATTGGTAGAGCCAAGTGAAGCCTGTGCCCATCTCTGGTCAATTAACAATCACTTGGAGAAGGCCATCTGGCTCACCTACACGAGGCATAGACTGGGAATAAGTATGACTTACAGAATGCAAACCGCTCTGGAGCTGGAAACGCTGTCAGCTTCCCTTGAGTGACATGGGCTGAACTGGGAGAAGAAGATATTTGAACAAAATGACCGTTATATTAGGTAAGAAAAATAAACAGTGGTTTCTAGATAAGCAAACAGTCTCTATCACACTAGTATACAAAGACAAACTGACAATTACTAAAATTCAGGCAAGTTGATGTTTACTTTATACACATGATCAGATTTTTTTTCCTAAGGAATGATCTTTCTGTTGCCAGTTTAGGGCTGAAAGGAAATAGGATAATCTGTGGAGCAATTCCATCACAGCACCGGGTTAGTTTTCTGAGAGTGGAATCTCAGGCAGTATTTGATAGCTAACATTTGCTAATTTTTAAAAATTTTATCAAAATATAGTTGATCTATAATGTGTATTAATTTCCACTATAAATCAAAGTGTTTCAGTTACCATTTACTTCTAAGTATTTTGCTGAATTTTCTTACATGGGTTACCTCAACACTAAAACACACCAAAGAAATAGATTGTCAACTTGCATAGGATCATATCAGTAGTTTAAGGCAGAACCAGTGTTCAAACTCAGTCCTTAAAATCCCCTAGACCAGAAAGTCAGAGTCAGCACTCTGGTCATCACACATCATCCGCATTCATCAAATGAACCATGATGGGAAGAATGTTATGCTTGGGAAAATAAATGCAAAGAAACAAAGTTTTTAAAGGCAAATGATACAGGGTTTGAAATCTCAGGGCTGGTGCACTGGGATGACCCAGAGGATGGTATGGGAAGGGGGGAGGGAGGGGGGTTCAGGATGGGGAACACGTGTACACTCGTGGCAGATTCATGTTGATGTATGGCAAAACCAACACAATATTGTAAAGTAATTAGCCTCTAATTAAAATGAATAAATTTATATTAAAAAAAAAGAAATCTCCATGAGTTGTCAGGTACTCTAACAATTGAGCTGAAGTTCAAGATTGTTTGAACTGAACTCTAGCTGATGAAACAGGAAGTAGTCAAGAAGACTAGGGTTCAGTTCAGTTCAGTCACTCAGTTGTGTTTGACTCTTTATGATCTCATGAATTGCAACACGCCAGGCCTCCCTGTCCATCACCAACCCCCAGAGTTCACTCAGACTCATGTCCATCGAGTCAGTGATGCCATCCAGCCATCTCATCCTCTGTCATCTCCTTCTCCTCCTGCCCCCAATCCCTCCCAGCATCAGAGTCTTTTCCAATGAGTCAACTCTTCGCATGAGGTGGCCAAAGTATTGGAGTTTCAGCTTTAGCATCATTCCTTCCAAAGAAATCCCAAGGCTGATCTCCTTCAGAATGGACTGGTTGGATCTCCTTGCAGTCCAAGGGACTCTCAAGAGTCTTCAACAACACAGTTCAAAAACATCAATTCTTCAGTGCTCAGCCTTCTTCACAGTCCAACTCTCACATCCATACATGACTGGCTAGGAGAAGGCTATTTGTTTTCTGCATCTTTAGGTACAAAAATTTTCCTATATCTTTAGGTATAGAGCTTCCCATGGCTTAGCTCCTCATTTGAGACCAATGGCTGCTGACTGATGCTAAATCTTCTACTGAGAAATAAAATTTCCTATCTGTTGAATTGGCTCAACAATTTGTACAGAATTTTTGTATAAATAATGTAAATGCCTGTGGCTGACAAGGTGTAGGGAAGGTGGTTTGTATGATAATACTGCTCAGTCACTTGGAGAAGGCAATGGCACCCCACTCCAGTTCTCTTGCCTGGAAAATCCCATGGACGGAGGAGCCTGGTGGGCTGCAGTCCACGAGTTGCTGAGGGTTGGACACGACCGAGCGATTTCACTTTCACCTTTCACTTTCATGCACTGGAGAAGGAAATGGCAACCCACTCCAGTTTTCTTGTCTGGAGAATCCCAGGGATGGGGGAGCCTGGTAGGCTGCCGTCTATGGGGTCGCACAGAGTCGGACACGACTGAAGTGACTTAGCAGCAGCAGCAGGAGCAGCAGCAGCCACAGCACTGCTCAGCACTAGCTGCTTAGCCTCTCCAACACTGACAGCCAACAGCATCCTCTTCTATAGAGGAAGTTTGCTAAAACCTCACTAAAAAGGCTTAAATTCATACCAGTTCCCAAACCAAAGCTGTTTATGATTTCTTAGCCTTTACATGCTCTTGTTTTTCATAAGACATTATTATTTCATCTACCAACATTGGGCTTCCCCAGTGGCTAAGATGGTAAAGAATCTGCCTGCAATGAGAGCGGCTTGGGTATTTGGATCCCATAATGTAAGCAGGTTTCATTTTGATGAAGTCTGACTTGGAATTTCATATCTTAGTGCTCTCTGTGAAATCCCACCTCATTTCCTGAGTTGCAGCTCCACAGTCTTCAGAGAGAGGCTCTTCTGATATTTTACCTGCTGCACTCCATGTTACCTAGCCTGAATTTTACTGTATCTGCTAGCTCAGACCCTATTCTGAGATTCTGTTTCAAAAACATGCAGTGTCCCTAAATCCGCCTTTTAGAGCAGACTTCTTCCTGGTCTCATTAGTCTCCTTAGGAACTTGAATGCTGACTCCTACTAGTTCAACTTGCCCTGGGTCTGAATAGTGAAGGAGTTACCAAGCAGCTCACCTGCTGTGATGAATATTTCAGGTAGCCACACTACACCAGGGGGCAATTGACCCCTAGATATCTTACAATAAATAAACTGTCTTGCTTCACAGATGGACACCGAGAATACTTGTCATTGTCAACTCCATTGTCTCTGTAACTTTCAGTGGATTCTCAAATATTTCTATTATTCATTAAGTTTATATATCACTGATTTTAAAGAAATAAGATATATTTATAAATTACATATATATCACATATTTTAAAGAAGTATCTTATTTATTTATTGGAAGGGAATGTAGTTGATTTTTCAATCAAACCCAGAAAATATGCTATAATTTTGGAAAGGAATTCAGACCTTACACTCAGCCTGTATAATTTATGTGATTGAAAAATGAAGTATTTATGCAATTTGCAGAGTCAACACAAATTCAGCCTAGCTTGTACTATTGAAAAATCATGACTTTAAGAAATCTTAAAATCAAGGCAGACTATAAACTCTAGACCTCCTCTATGGGACATAAAGAAAAAAATATATTTCCTCAAACCACTTTTATATTTTCAATCTGTCAACCTGAACTGATGTCACTAATTTGATTACAAATTCATCTGTATTACTTCTGGCTTGACAGGAGTTCAGGCTGCAATATCCAGCTCTTCTGGGATTCTGATACTGTCAGGAGGCCAATTTTGTGAAACATTTTAGAGAAATAGTATTTATATAAAATGGGGACATTGTTCATGCAATTGATTATACTTGATTTATGTTTCTGTCTTTTAAATCAGGTAAATGTCTGCAACTGAATCCTTTTAATGCTTTTCCCCTCACAGTTCCCTGTTATGTATAAGGTGATTGAAAAAGAAATCAAATACTTTAAAAATATATTTTTCAGTAAGTTAGGAATATAAGATTATATCGTCAAACCAAATTGAAAAGAAGGAACATGAATATCATTGACCATGTTCAACATAGCTCCATTTCACCAGGCACACGTCAATTTTGTGATCTAATTCTTCCAAGATCCCTCTTTTTCATGTTGTCTTCCATGATTGAATAAGATTTTTACCATGTGTTTCTTCTTTCTCTTAAAGATGTGAGAAAGAAGTTGTACAACATCAAGGTTATTAGTTTATCTCTCTCAGAGTCTTATAATTTGCTATCCAGGGATCTAAGGATTTGGGCATCTACTCTTCAATTATTCATTGTATATATGGAGTGTGTACGTACAGCTTCCCTAGTGACTCAGTGGTAGAGAATCTGCCTGCAAGGCAAAAGATGTGGGTTTGATCCCTGGGTCAGGAAGACTCCCTGGCATCCCACTCCAGTATTCTTGACTGGGAAATTCCATGGACAGAGGGATCTACAGATCCCATAGACTGATGGGTCTACAGTCCGTGGAGTCACAAAAGAATAAACACAACTTAGTGACTGAACAATAGCATACAATATTATATATTGCTTTTCAGATATATTATTTATTTATTATTATCAAGGATTATATCATGTTAAAACTAAAAGTGGAAACTGTTATATTTCTTGACCACTGTTAAAAGATATTCAACAAATGTTTATTTTTCTAATTTGGCATACAGGATAGGTTAATTGCAGTGCTATTTTATTCTAATTTTGGATATGTTACAAATGCCAAAAATAAAGGAAAGAGGGAATCTACAAAAATAATACATTTTGAAGTACTCTAAAAATCAGCACTTTTTAATCCTACATAAATACAGGAGGTCTTGAATATGACATTTCTCAATAAAAGTTCTGATCCAAAAAGTGCATATTAATATGGATTTAAATAATAGAAAGTGAGAAAATTGCATTATTTTGTACCATGTAGATCATTAGTTTGTCACTCACAGACATAATATACTGACTAGATGAAAAAACATTAAAAGTTAGCAATGCAAAGATAACCAAGGAAAATCAAGTCTGTTATTAAAATGCAGAAAAGACGTGCAATGTACAATGATTTATAAGGAAGATTTGATTAATTAAGATGTCTCAAAATTACTAACTTTGATATAAGTAATGTCATATAACTAAGTGATGCACTTGGATTTCAGAAATCAGTGTTTTGGTATACTAGTTAAAAACACATGGAAAATAGTATCAGAGCCAAGAGAGAAGACATCCTTGAATCAACTTCAGCATTATAGTTCAGTTCAGTCGCTCAGTCGTGTCCCACTCTGCGACCCCATGAATTGCAGCATGCCAGGCCTCCCTGTCCATCACCAACTCCTGGAGTCCACTCAGACTCACGTCCATCGAGTCAGTGATGCCATCCAGCCATCTCATCCTCTGTCGTCCCCTTCTTCTCCTGCCCCCAACCCTCCCCCAGCATCAGGCTCTTTTCCAATGAGTCAGCTCTTCGCATGAGGTGGCCAAAGTACTGGAGTTTCAGTTTTAGCATTATTCCTTCCAAAGAAATCCCATAACTCTAATTATCATACATGCTTTATTCTTTAATGGTTTTCTTAAAATAAAACTAGATTTAGTGAATGACCCAGTGACTTAGCATTGAATATTTTGAAATTATTTTATTTAATTTTTATATTTGTGTAATAACAGAAATGTAGTACAGTATATGGTTGATATAAGTTTAATTTGATAATATAGTATCCCCAGTAAGATAATTCTTAAAAATCCCAATGCATACATTAGAAGAGGCTAACTCTAGATGTCAGAATGGTATCTAAAGGCCAGTTGAATGAATTAAGCTTCTTATCATGTTTCATGAAAAATGCACATTTCTAAATGTTCTTTTCTAGAGTTAAGAAATTCAGTGTGGTTATCAGCCAAAAGGAAGGGGTACACTAATACCTAAAAACGAATTTTAAACACACAGGAGGTAATTGTTATGAGCCAAAGCAACCAAACTTGGCAAATATAGAAAATCAAAAATGTTCTCTGGAAGAGCAGAATAAATGAATGGTTACTGAAGTATAAAGGTGTAAAATGAACATATAATTTTGTATGGCAGATGGATAATAATGAGAAAAATTAGAGTTATTGAAATGGAAACCAGTAAAGCATGATTGCAGAATGTGCATCGTTGTCACTTCTGTTGTTGTAGGGATAGATTTCATGTCATATATAAGGTTATCATGAAATTGTCATGCAAATCAGGATGCATTTGAGCATGAATAAGAGTGCTAGTAGTCATTACGACAGGCAAACTGAGACATGTATTCACCATAAGTGGCAAAGGTATTTTCAAAGAATGCCTCTGCCAAAAATTTACTCATACCCTTACCAGTGCTATAAACTTTCTGAATATGGTGATTAGTTTCCGTATGCCTCTTTCCTTCCCAGTGTAATAGGAATAATAGTTGCATTTTAGGCTGCTATGTAGAAGTTTCCTAAAATTACTATAAATTTTCAAATATTATTTTGCTTTGTTTCTTCATACTATTCCATTAATAACTGCACATAGCTTACTTGGGAAGTTTAGATTATTTCCAATATTTTGCTATTATAGAAAATACAGCAATGTCATTTCACATGTTTGTGAGAATATATGTATATATTATATGAATATATATATTTCTATAAATTCCCAGGTATGATATTGATGGGTCAATGGGCATATGCATTCAGTGTGTTTCTGAACTCTCAAAAATTTATTTTGAAACATGTGAAGTTATACAATTAATACTATCAGAGATAATCAATAAAAGAATAATGTCATACATATATATTTCTGAAATTTCCCTCTTATAACGATAATTGAATTACTTAAATCCAGAGAATTCTCTGTGGCTTAAATATTTCATTGCTAACCGATGATGTCTCATTACATTTTCCCGCTGAACTTTTGTCACTTCCTCAACTTCCATTTTTAACTTTTATTTTAAAGGAGTATCTGGTAGAACTTTGCGTTTGCAAAGGAGAACAAGGAACAAGAAAGAAAAGGTAAAATAATGTGGCAAGTTGGTTGTAGTAGAAGATGATTTGATGACGTTAATGGCCTTTTTAATTCATTTGGAACACACTGAAACAATTCATTTTCCTCATGCTTAGCAGAATCATATACATTTATTAAGTGATTTCTTGTATCACTCCTATTTTGGTACTCTCATCCCAATGGTGTACTCTTCAACTAAGTACCCATTTCCATCAGATCACTAGTTAATGCTAGTTAATTATTTTATTTATTTATTTATTTTTTGTTTGGAATACACATAGCACTCTATTTATTTTTTTAGCATTTTAATTTATTTTTTAAATTTATTTATTTTTTAAATTACAATACTGTATTTGTTTTGCCATACTTTGACATGAATCAGCCACAGGTGTCCACGATCTCCCAATGCCAAAGCCCCCTCCCACTTCCCACCCCACATCCTCTCCCTGAATCATCCAAACATGCTGAGAGGAAAATCAATATGTCATTATTATTACCCAAGTAAACTTTAAGATACTGGAGCCCTCAGAGGCCCTGGAAGGATCTGAGTCAGGTTATGTATGTGACCTTTCTGACTCGATTCCTTCTTATGCATTTAAGGCATGTTTTTAAGCTTTTAAAACTGGGTCCTACTCTAAGGGTGCTTTCAATCCGCAATCAAGGTGTGACCCACATTGGATCTGTACTAAATGTCCCTCGTATTCAACATGTATCTCTCTTCAGACTTGTGGGGACTCAATGACACCTGACTATATGATCTCTTGAAATTACTTGATTTTTTTTTTTTAACTTGGTCACAGTATTCTTTTTTTTTTTTAACACTTTATTCTACGTTACGATACTGTATTTGTTTTACCATACATTGACATGAATCAGCCACAGGTGTACACGATCTCCCAATGTCAAAGAGTAACCTGATAATTTCTCTTTCTTTTAAAGGTTTTTCTACTCTGCCTTGAGAGCTTTCACATGTGAAAAGTAATGTTTTCCATATACTCTATAGCACCCTGTGGCCCCTTGGATCTCTACCACTTAGTGGAAAAGTTGAGAAGATAATATCTGCAGAAATAGCATTCATATGATGATTGTTTAGAAGTTGATGGATAAAAACTCCAGCTTTCTCATCCTTTGGTTGGGGTAACTCTGAGATACATTTTACAATATCTCCTTAAGTTCTCTAAGGAGATTGAATTTCAGTTATCTGCAGAGGTAATTCTGTTAATAATGCGTTCTTTATTAATTTTTTATTTTCCTTTTCTTATACCTCCACTCCTCCGAAAAAGTTTTTGAAGTCAAATCACTTCAAGAATATTTTTACTTCTTTTACTTTTACTTATTCTAGGCAGAACATATTTTACATAGCTTTTTAAATCCTTTTGTGTTTTGTTCATTTTGATTGAGAGTTGTGTTTTAAAAATTATAGAAAAAAAATTAAAAGTAAGAATAATTTTGTATTCCTCTAAAGATGATTTCAGTTATTTGCATCATGAAACCTGTGTCCAGAGCAGGGACTGGCAAACTTTTTTTCCTGTACAGATTCAGAGAACAAATGTTTCAGGCTTTGAGAGCCACATGACTTCGGTCACAACTACTAAGCTCTGTCAATGAGCAAGAAAACATTATGGACAGTATAAAAATAAATGAATGCAGACTTTTCCAACAAAATAATTTTAGTTAATTTACAAAAACAAGTACCATGCCAGATCTGACCCACAGGCTATAGTTTTATGACCTCCAGTCTTTAGAAACGTGCAACCCAATGCCTTTTGGTTTTCCTGCCTACTTCTGTTCATGCCTCAAAAATCTCCACTTCTTTGGTAGTTCTCTAGTATTTCTAAATACTTTTCACAAAATATATTGAACAGCCTTTCTAGATCTCAGTGGGAGAATTTGTCCATATTACCTAGTCTTCTATTACTGAAACTGGAACTCCTATACTTTACTTGTACTTATCTGTGGTTAGTTCCTCTCATTTGAAAATTTCCTAGTTTACTGACATTTAAGTATTTTTAAAAAACTTTTTTAAATTGGAATCAGATCAGATCAGTCACTCAGTCATGTCTAACTCTTTGCAACCCCATGAATTGCAGCACGCCAGGCCTCCCTGTCCATCACCAACTCCCAGAGTTCACTCAGACACACGTCCATCGAGTCAGTAATGCCATCCAGCCATCTCATCCTCTGTCGTCCCCTTCTTCTCCTGCCCCCATTCCCTCCTAGCATCAAAATCTTTTCCAATGAGTCAACTCTTCGCATGAGGAATTGGCCAAAGTACTAGAGTTTCAGCTTTAGCATCATTCCTTCCAAAGAAATCCCAGGGTTGATCTCCTTCAGAATGGACTGGTTGGATCTCCTTGCAGTCCAAGGGACTCTCAAGAGTCTTCTCCAACACCATAGTTCAGAAGCATCAGTTCTTTGGTGCTCAGCCTTCTTCACAGTCCAACTCTCATATCCATACATGACTACTGGAAAAACCATAGCCTTGACTAGATGGATAGCTGATTAAAAATGTTTTGATAGCTTTAAGTGGACAGCAAAGGGACTCAGACATATATACACAAGTATCCATTCTCCCCCAAACTCCCTTACCATCCAATCTGCCACATAATATTGAGCAGAGTTACCTGTGCTGTACAGTAGGTCCTTATTGGTTATCCATGTAATGATAGAAGTGTGTACATGTCCTCCCACGTCATTGATTCTTATACTTAAAAATTCATATACATGGTTCTTCCACTACACGGACCTCCCAGACATTTCCTCTTGTTTCTAACAGTGATCATGTCCTCCACTATGAATGAATCCTCCACTGCTAGGTGTTGTCATAATTAATATATGTTTCAACTTGAGATCAGTGTCTTCTTTGTTTCTTGTTTTTTGCCTCTAGAACTCCACCTTGAGTTCTAAAAGTCTGCTTTGCTCCTTCCTCATCTCTCAGACCAAAGACTTTATTGTATCAGAGCTCAGTAGCCACTCACTATCTTCATGATCTCTTCCAGTCTTATGGTTTCTTCTCCAGGGCAAGGCAGGAATGTAAAGAAGGGTGGGTCATAACAAGTTGAGGAAATTGTTCACAGCCCAGAAGCTGGGAATTAATTTTGTTGTGGATTTTATTCAAGGCCAGTTGTGAGGCCAAATGCTAAGAAAAGAGATAGTAAAGAAAAGAAGTCTTGAAATGGGTGGAATTCTGGCCTCAGAAAGAAAGCTTTCTAGACACTTTCTCTTTCAGTGGAAGTAAATTACTGAACTCTTCCAGGCATTATTCCAGGATATGAATAGTTTAAATGCATTAGGAAGATCATGAATAGACTTTTAAGTAAAATTAAAGTAGTTCTAATTGTTTGCAAACAAATTTCCTTTTTCTTTCCTACTCTTTAACAAGCCAATTAATTAAGAAGAATCTTTTTCTCTAGCTTTGGTCCATGGAATTCCAAATATATCATATTGAAGATGAAGGAAAACAATGCAGATATTACCTCCAAGAAGCTTGGCAGCTAAACTGGTGAAAGGGCTGAGACTTCTGTAAGTTCTGAAAAAATTCTTCCATGTAGCATCTGGAAACTTTTGTTCAAGTTTAGTCCCTTCTCAATACCATCATCATAATAAAATGAAACCACCTCTAACCCATAATTTGTACCATCTGGAGATAAACAAGAACTAAGCTCTCCATTGCATCTAACTTTGCCCCTTCAGAGGTACTAACCCTTGTAGTTTTTGGTGAATAATCTCACCATATTCTTGTGAAATTTTAAAATTTTATGACACATAATACTATTTCTTCCACTCCAGAAAAGTTCTAGATCCATCCAAAGTTCTGCGCAGTCTATCAACTTGACTCTAGAGGTTTTCCCAGGAATACCAAAGCACTAATTCCTACATGTCTAGTTGAAGATTAAAAAAAAAAAGAAGATTAATTTTAATTCTATTTAAACAAATGCAGAAATATATAGAAATGTCTACATTCCTATTTCTAGTAAGATAGGGGAAATACTAATTAAATCATGTTGAAATTAGAAATTCTCCTCCAGGTTCTAATGCATAATTGCCTCTAATGTGGTCCACTGGAGAAAGGAATGGCAAGCCACTTCAGTATTCTTGCCTTGAGAACCCCATGAACAGTATGAAAAGGCAAAATGATAGGATATCAAAAGAGGAACTCTCCAGGTCATTAGGTGCCCAATATGCTACTGGAGATCAGTGGAGAAATAACTCCAGAAAGAATGAAGAGATGGAGCCAAAACAAAACAATACCCAGTTGTGCATGTGACTGGTGATAGAAGCAAGATCCGATGCTGTAAAGAGTAATATTGCATAGGAACCTGGAATGTCAGGTCCATGAATCAAGGCAAATTGGAAGTGCTCAAAAGAGATGGCAAGGGTGAACATCGACATGCTAGGAATCAGCAAACTAAAATGGACTGGAATGGGTGAATTTACCTCAGATGACCATTATATCTACTACTGTGGGCAGGAATCCCTTGGAAGAAATAGATAGCCATCATGGTCAAGAAAAGAGTTCGAAATACAGTACGTGGATGCAGTCTCAAAAACGACAGAATGATCTCTGTTCGTTTCCAAGGCAAACCATTCAATAACACAGTTATCCAAGTCTATGCCCCAACCAGTAATGCTGAAGAAGCTGAAGATGAACAGTTTTATGAAGACCTACAAGACCTTTTAGAACTAACACCCCAAAAGATGTCCTTTTCATTATAGGGGACTGGAATGCTAAAGTAAGAAGTCAAGAAACACCTGGAGGAACAGGCAAATTTGGCCTTGAAATGTGGAATGAAGCAGGGCAAAGACTAATAGAGTTTTGCCAAGAAAATGCAATGGTCATAGCAAACACCCTCTTCCAACAACACAAGAGAAGACTCTACACATGGACATCACCAGATGGTCAACACCGAAATCAGACTGATTATGTTCTATGCAGCCAAAGATGGAGAAGCTCTATACTGTCAACAAAAACAAGACCAGGAGTTGACTGTGGCTCAGATCATGAACTCCTTATTGCCAAATTCAGATTTAAATTGAAGAAAGTAGGGAAAACCGCTAGACCATTCAAGTATGACCTTGTGATTATACAGTGGAAGTGAGAAATAGATTTAAGGGCCTAGATCTGATAGATAGAGTGCCTGATGAACTATGGAATGAGGTTCGTGACATTGTACAAGAGACAAGGATCAAGATCATCCCCATGGAAAAGAAATGCAGAAAAGCAAAATGGCTGTCTGGGGAGGCCTTACAAATAGCTGTGAAAAGAAGAGAGGCAAAAAGCAAAGGAGAAAAGGAAAGATATAAGCATCTGAATGCAGAGTTCCAAAGAAAAGCAAGAAGAGATAAGAAAGCCTTCTTCAGTGATCAATGCAAAGAAATAGAGGGAAACAACAGAATGGGAAAGACTAGAGATCTCTTCAAGAAAATGAGAGATACCAAGGGAACATTTCATACAAAGATGGGCTCAATAAAGGAAAGAAATGGTATGGACCTTACAGAAGCAGAAGATATTAAGAAGAGGTGGCAAGAATACACAGAAGAACTGTACAGAAAAGATCTTCATGACCCAGATAATCATGATGATGTGATCACTCATCTAGAGCCAGACATGTTGGAATGTGAAGTCAAGTGGGCCTTAGAAAGCATCACTAAGAACAAAGCTAGTGGAGGTGATGGAATTCCAGTGGAGCTGTTTCAAATCCTGAAAGATGATGCTGTGAAAATGCTGCACTCAATATGCCAGCAAATTTGGAAAACTCAGCAGTGGCCACAGGACTGGAAAAGGTCAGTTTTCATTCCAATCCCAAAGAAAGGCAATGTCAAATAATGCTCAAACTACCACACAATTGCACTCATCTCACGTGCTAGTAAAGTAATGCTCAAAATTCTCCAAGCCAGGCTTCAGCAATACGTGAACCGTGATCTTCCTGATGTTCAAGATGGTTTTAGAAAAGACAGAGGAACCAGAGATCAAATTGCCAACATCCGCTGGATCATGGAAAAAGCAAGAGAGTTCCAGAAAAACATCTATTTCTGCTTTATTGACTATGCCAAAGCCTTTGACTGTGTGGATCACAATAAATTGTGGAAAATTCTTCAAGAGGTGGGAATACCAGACCACCTAACCTGCCTTTGAGAAATCTGTATGCAGGTCAGGAAGCAACAGTTAGAACTGAACATGGAACAACAGACTGATTCCAAATAGGAAAAGGAGTACGTCAAGGCTGTATATTGTCACCCTGCTTATTTAACTTCTATGCAGAGTACATCGTGAGAAATGCTGGACTGGAAGAAACAGAAGCTGGAATCAAGATTGCTGGGAGAAATATCAATAATCTCAGATATGCAGATGACACCACCCTTATGGCAGAAAGTGAAAAGGAGCTAAAGGGCCTCTTGATGAAAGTAAAAGAGGAGAGTGAAAAAGTTGGCTTAAAGCTCAACATTCAGAAAACAAAGATCATGGCATCTAGTCTCATCACTTCATGGGAAATAGATGGGGAAACAGTGGAAACAGTGTCAGACTTTATATTTTTGGTCTCCAAAATCACTGCAGATGGTGATTGCAGCCATGAAATTAGAAGACGCTTACTCCTTGGAAGAAAAGCTATGACCAACCTAGATAGTATATTCAAAAGCAGAGATATTACTTTGCTGACTAAGGTCCGTCTAGTCAAGGCTATGGTTTTTCCTGTGGTCATGTATGGATGTGAGAGTTGGACTGTGAAGAAGGCTGAGCGCTGAAGAATTGATACTTTTGAACTGTGGTTTTGTAGAAGACTCTTGAGAGTCCCTTGGACTGCAAGGAGATCCAACCAGTCCATTCTGAAGGAGATCAACCCTGAGATTTCTTTGGAAGGACTGATGCTGAAGCTGAAACTCCAGTACTTTGGCCACCTCATGCAAAGAGTTGACTCACTGGAAAAGACTCTGATGCTGGGAGGGATTCGGGGCAGGAGGAGAAGGGGGATGACAGAGGATGAGATGGCTGGATGGCATCACTGACTCGATGGACATGAGTCTGAGTTAACTCTGAGAGATGGTGATGAACAGGGAGGCTTCGAGTGCTTCGATTCATGGGGTTGCAAAGAGTAGGACACGACTGAGCGACTGAACTGAACTGAACTGAGATAGTAAGGTATCATTTTTTAGAAAAGTATGATATAGCAGCCAATGTGGTATAAAGACCTGGTTACACCACATAATACTTCTATGTTTGAGGAAATATTTAAACTCTCCTAAATAACCTTATCTGTAAATGGGTTGTGAAGAATCAATAAGATTACTACTCCAATAGTGCTTGAGATATAAGAAGCACTCACTGACGGATTCACTCATCCTGTCTATCTTTATAATAACTTTTATTATCATGTGTATCAGCTTTTGTAAAGAGTATATAAAATCTTACAAGAATGTTCAGTAAATATTAACTGAGAAAATTAAAATATGCTATACCTAACTCAACTCTATAAAATGTTAGCAGGTCAGAAAGGCTTATACAATTATTCATAATTGCCAAAATGGTTACATTTTCATGAATTTTTTCAAATATTATTTTTGATATTTATTAATTTAATAAAAATGAGTCTTTTGTTGCTTTTCAAATGATCCTCTTCTCCTGACAACTGGGGCATCCCAGTTGGGAAGTGTTCAAGAATCTGCCTGCCAAGTGCAGGAGACACAGACACATGGGTTCAATCCCTGGATTAGGAAGAGTAGGAAGTAGGAAGACTTAAGTTAATCTTCTGACAATTATCTAGCTCAAATTTATTTTCAATTGGTCAGTGAAAATGTGCATAGAATATCTTCTTACAGGACTGGCAGTGTTACCTTTACTGTCCTCTATTGATCATCCTTAAAAAGTAGTTTATCTCCTGATGAATTTTTCCGAGTCAATACATCCTAGGGCAGAGAGTTCTCTAATTGTTAGAAACTATCTCTATACTGAGCTTAAATCTGTCTCTTAATTACAGATATCCGTTTATTCCAGTTCTGCCTTCTGAAGCTCAAAACCTGTAATTCTAGCATATTTTCAGGAGAATATTCTTTCACTCTTGAGAGAGAGGGATTTAAAATAAACCTAATCAAACAACATGTTTATGAATGTACACATCTGATTTATTCTGAGCTTAATCTTGAGTAAATAATGGAACATATATACAAAGAAATTTTGTGGCTACTTTTTATTTATTTTAGGATTCCAATTTTAATGTAATTTATAATATTAGTTACATAAATAAGGTATTTCAGCCATTGCAATTGGTAAAATACATCACATTGTTTTAAAATTGAATTTTAATTCAAAATTATATATGCAGTTTAAATTCAAAATATATAATTTTGAAAATATATAATTTTTATATATTTGTAAAATATATAAAATCAAAATAATATGTATAGTTTAATTTTTTTTTAGTAATTCCTTTTATTATGTATGATGTTCCTATTAGGATATGTGTTACAAGCTTATAATTTTCAGCAAAGAAGTTTTTTATTATCTTCACTTTTGGATCTATATAAAATATATTTACATTTATTTTTAGCTTTTGAAAGGAGAAATGTTTTGAGGTACAGTAACCATGCAACTATTCCATCAGGAGAACTTTTAGAGAGCTCTGAGTAATAGAAAGCACAGCTTAGTAATCACAGTTATTTTTCTGGTAGCGTTTTCTTTCACAAACTCTGTTATATAGAGTTCCAAAGACCACTACATTGCAAAAAGTGACCATGAATATGAATCTGAAGTATTTCTTTTCATTTCAGTTTTTGGTAGATTATCTTTAACCTGATTTTTATTTTGGAGTATCCTAAAATCCAACAGTATTTGAACTTAAAATACAACATTATTTGAACTTAAAATACTTATTCTATAAATACAGTGTTTAAGAGTGCATTGATTGTTTTAAAAGATGGCCTTTTATTATTTACTCATTTTTATAACTTTTACAATTTAAAGTTAATTAACTTCAATACATACAAAATGGTATTCAGCATGGTTATTTCACTTCTTGCCAAGATTTTGTGATTCTTAAGTCATATTTAGAGATGTAATATTATTTTTCCCTCCTCAAACATATAAAGATAAAACATTGGAGAAAAGGTAGAGTTCTAAAACTATATTCTTTAACAGTTAGTATTTGAAGGTAAAAGACATTATTTCACAGTAGAATAAAGGCCATTATTGTCAACCCCCTGTTAGAATGATTGACTGTGAAGTGTTTATTTTCTCTAAACTTTTCCTTTTCTAATTTGTTCCCCTATTTAGAAGTTGGAAAAAGAATGAGTAAATTAACCAAAAGAGACTTTTATATATTTTCACAAAGCAACCAATGCTTCATTCAACAGACCATTGAATTAAACCAATATTTATTAAGCATCAACTGTGCAGTATGCTAGGAATTTCCATAAGTACATTTAACCCTATAGGTGAATGCTGTTATTTCTATTATTTAGATAGAGAAACTAATGCTAAAAATTACACAGATTTGCCTGGAGTCATGCAATACATTTAAGTTTCAACTTTAACATAGGAAAGTCTTAATTCTATAGTTGTGGCATTTCCCACTTTACACAGCTGTTGCTACAATAACAAGTTTCCAGATGATCAACTTGGTTACATGCATAACGAGAGTTCATATGAGACATTCCTGATGTAAAACCTTTGGAAACTATATATTTAACATGTCAAACATTCTTTTAAACAATTATAGTATGATATAATATTGAATGTATTATATTGATACAAAATAGGTTTGCACATAGAATTAAAATTGATTACTATAATAACTCTGTGAATTAAGTGGGATGATGATATATTGACCACATAATTAATAGATAAGGAAATACATACAAAGAAGTCTTAGTGTTATAGGTATAGATAGAAAAGTGTTAAGAGTTTTAAGAAGCTCTCAGAGCTTCTCTACTCTGTCCCTTTTCCCTGTGTAAAGACTCTAGACCCTTCTTCATAACCACCACTCATCCTCACAAATGCTGATCGAGATTTACACACACACACGTTTTTTCTGACTTTGTAATTTGAATTTCAGCACGGTATCAGACTTGGTACTTGATAAGTTTTGTGGTAAGGATCTATTAGAGATTTATAGAATTTCTTCTTCAGAAGTAATTTAAACTAGGAGTAATTAGAAATAAATATAATGTGTTTTTTTAGTCAATATTTCAATCCTCCACTTGTATAGCTTTGAAAAATTCATCATAATTTTTATAAAACATTAACTAAAAAAGCAGTAATTCACAACTGATTAATATCTGTATAAAAACACACACAAAAAGTGTTCAGAGCTATTTTGGCTTAAGTAGTTATAATATTGTTTGTTTTTTTTGTTCAACATTGTTCTGCATTTGGCTACTTCTGCCTCAATGTGATGCTGACATAATATTAATATTTGACAGTGAAGGGCATTTAGGTCAACAGAGCCAAGAGCCCTGAAACAAAACCGGATAACACTTGGAAAGGTTTATTTCACCTTCATAGGAAAACTGGAATGCAAAATAACAACTGTGCCTTAGGCATAATTTTTGAAATTTGTCTTTCTTCCTGTAAGGACTATTTTTCTGAATATGGTTTCTTACCAATATCGTGTCCTTATAGACATGTTTGAACAATCCAACATTTTACTTGATTCAGTAATTCCCTAAAATGCCTTTATGTTCCAAATGCAAGTTTTGTGTAATGGATTCTGGGCTAGTGAATCTCAAGTTTTCAATCAGGAATGTATGGAACTTACTGAATCCACCATTTAATTTTAACAGACATAAAAATTTCAAATTGCCCTATTAACTTTTAAAATTAGACACAAACATTGCTGTTCCCTTACCCATTCTTAACATTCTGGGAGCAGAAAATTCCTTTGAGATTAAAAATTGAGACAAAAGCTATTTTCTGGTCCCAAGAAATGTAAGTAAATGATTGTCTAAAAGGTGTTCAGCCACAATGATGCTCATAAATTTTTCTTAATACTGGTACTTTTCGGCTGTTGGAGTAAATAAATGACATTTTACATATAGATCTTAAATGACATATAACCATAGATCTTTCAATAGAGATTTCTATTTATCTATTCATGTATCATCTACCTATCTAGAGAAATGATTGGGCATAGGTACAGAGAGACATTTTCCTATTTTACAGACAGATAAAATAAAACTATCTAGCTGCAATAAAGACTAAAGGATACCAACTGAACAGTATATTCAAAAGTAGAGACATTACTTTGCTGACTAAGGTCCGTCTAGTCAAGACTATGGTTTTTCCAGTATTCATGTATGGATGTGAGAGTTGGACTGTGAAGAAGGCTGAGCGCCGAAGAATTGATGCTTTTGAACTGTGGTGTTGGAGAAGACTCTTGAGAGTCCCTTGGACTGCAAGGAGATCCAACCAGTCCATTCTGAAGGAGATCAGCCTTGGGATTTCTTTGGAAGGACTGATGCTAAAGCTGAAACTCCAGTACTTTGGCCACCTCATGCAAAGAGCTGACTCATTGAAAAGACTTTGATGCTGGGAGGGATTTGGGGCAGGAGGAGAAGGGGGACGACAGAGGATGAGATGGCTAGATGGCATCACTGACTTGATGGACGTTGAGTCTGGAGTGAACTCTGGGGGTTGGTGATGAACAGGGAGGCCTGGTGTGCTGCGATTCATGGGGTTGCAAAGAGTCGGACACGACTGAGCAACTGAATTAAACTGAACTGAACAGTGGCCTCATAGAAGGAAAAAGACAATCTCATGAATGATTAATAAATAATAATTTTGATAACTAATATAAAGATTGAGCCAAAGTGTTGAACATGATTCATATTCTATATGTATTACCTTATTTAATATAGAAATTATATGGTAGTTACTACCATTGTCCTGATTTTCAGATAAGATAACTAAAACTTAGAAAGTTTAACTGCACTGCTCAAGTTTTATTATGAACTCAATGTTTGTGTCCCCTGAAATCAGTATATTAAATCTCTAATCCCCAAAGTGATGGTACTGGGGGCAAGGCCTTTAGGGAGTAGTTAGGTTTCAGTGAGGTGATAAGGGTAGGAAGCTCATGATGGGATTAGTGACCTTCTAGGAAGAGGAAGAGACATAAAAGCTTTCTCTCCAGGAGTACACCCCCGAGGAAAAGCTACACGAGAACATGGTGAGAAGGCAGCCATATCCATCCAGGGAAAGGACCCCCATCTGATACCAAGTCTCCTGGCCCCTTGCTCTCAGACTTTGAGTTTCCAGAATGTGAGAAATATACCTCTGTTATTGAATAGTTGTGTTATCTTGTTAGAGGCAAAACAAGTTTACATGCTAGTAAGTTGTAGATCTAGGCTGAAAATTACTCTCTGCCATATTCCAGAGCACATGCAGTTAACCATTAAAGTATAAACTTGGATGAACAGTGTTTTATCTTCCTACCAAGATAAAGAAAAGAGTGAACAGGGTGAATGAGAGAACCTGTTCAATAATTTACCTAATTTCTAGGTCATTCCTAGAAGATACTTAAGCATTTGCTACTTTTATATTTAGGCTTCCCTGGTGGCTCAGCTGGTAAAGAATCTGCCTGTAATACAGGAGGGCCCAGTTTGATTCCTGGGTCAGGAAGGAATCTTCTGGGTTTGATTCCTGGCTTCGATTCCTGGCTTTGATTCCTGGATTGGGAATGTTTCACTTCCTGGGTTCGATTCCTAGGTCGAGACCTGGTTCTATTCCTAGGTCAGGAACTTTTATATTTCCTTCAGAGACTTTTGACAGCCCTAAGGCTTTACTTCTGGCTGCCTTAGACTTAAGGTTTCACTATACCATTAATTTTTAAGATATAAATTATTTGTTGCTAGGAACGTGTAGTATTCCCCATTTTCAGTGCTACATATTAAATTTAAATGAGCATAATATGGCAGTTGGTATAGGAAGACTGTTTACGTCCCTCTACCAAAAATATTATGTTTAAATCTTAACCCTCAAGATGATATTAGGAAGTAGAGTCTTTGGGAGTAGTTTTGTGGCTCAGTGGTAAAGAATCTGCCTGCCAGTGCAAGAGACACAGGTTTGATCCCTGGATTGGAAAGATTCCCTAGGGAAGGAAATGGCAACCCATTCCAGTATTCTTGCCTGGGAAATCCCATGGACAGAGGAGCCTGACGGGCTACAGTCTACAGAGTTGCAAAGAGTCCAACATGACTGAGAAACTGAGAGCGCAGAGTCTTTGGGAGGTGATTAGGTCTGGAGAGCAGAGTTCTTATGATTGGAATTAGTTCCTTTAAAAAAGAGAGCTCCTTCATCCTTTCTACCATGTCAGGATAAAGTGAGATGACTTCTAGGAAGCAGGAAGCAGGTTGTCACCAGACACTGAATCAGTGCATGCCTTAATATTGGACTTCCCAGCCTCTAGAATTGCAAAAGATACATTCATTTTGTGTATACTGTATCCAGTTTATGGTATTTTATGATAGCCACCCAAATGGACTGAGACAGTGGTCTTGGATAAAATTGCAGCTATGAAGTTTGTCAGAGAGATGAAGCAGATATTAAATCAGATGCAGCTATTTTCATTGCAGGTAGACTTATCCTAAGTAAATTAACTGGTTAATATTTTTGAATGTTGATAGACTTGTTTTGAGCAGATTCAATTTGAATCCACATTCATCTGTCACTCATTAGATTAACAAATATTTAATAGACTTCTACAAATACTCTCAATATGTTTGATTTAATCATGATGACATTGCAAATATGAAGACTAACGAATTTAAGAGAAAACTTAACAAATTTGAATCTCAGTTTTATATTTGAATATCTTTGGCAAAATGGGGCAAAATTATAAGAAATGAGAAAATAAACTGGAAAAATCAATGTCTTTAGTTGTGTAAAAACCTCCTTTACGTAAACTTTTACTAGTTTTGCTGTAATGCAACACATATTTAATCTGAATTTCAAATTCTTTGCACCTTCTCATGAATATTAATATAAATATTGCTGAGAAATTGCCAAGATGGGCAAGAGTAGGAAGAAAGGAAAAAATTACTGGCTTGAATGAATCCTTAGATTTATTAACAGAGAGAATCAAACCGAGGGGCAGAAGTCAGACTGATTTGTGGTATAGGATTTCAAGATTTCAAGCTCATTAACTAATGGAAAAAGGTAGGGAAATGGTTTAGGATTTTTACAGTGTAATGATACTTTAGAAGCTTTATTGGGACCTTTAATCTCAAAGATCTAATAGTGTCATTGAGAGAAAAAGAACAGCAATGTCTTACGCAGACTATAGAGATATCAATTGTGTGAATGAAGCAGGGATTTCAGACTCGATACACCTCTGAATTTGGCCCCATCTTCTCTGAAGATTTACATGGTCAGGAAGAAGTAATATAGGGCAAACACAAGATGAAGACACTGATGATGCATTTTAATATTTATAAGTGAAAAGCACAACTACACAGCCTGGTACCACGCCCACTAAAAACAAGTTCTGGGGCTAGCAGATATGTTTATTTCTGTCCCTTCACTTCATTTCTGCCTTTGCTCTATTTTCCTATGTAACTTAATGCTGAACCTAAAACTTTGACTCCTATCCTTTATTCTTTGTCGTGTTCACCTTAAGTACACTTTTCTTCTTTTAATCTATGAAACATTATCATAGACGAATTGCATCTAAGATAATGCATCTGATCATTGCATTTTTTTCAGATAGTCCCATGTAACATAAACTGGGGGATAGAAAACCACTCGTGTCAAATCCTACTTGTTTGTCATTCTCAGCGACCTACTGCTCTCCCCAACCTCAGCAACTATCTCCTCCCTCTTCCACCTTTATGCCCTCCTCCTAAAAGTGATCATATATGTAACTCAGTAATATCTCTGAATATTCCATCATTCCCAGAAATGGATGAAATGGATCATGGTGGAAGATCAAGACTTTTCATAAGAAAACTGAAAAACAATGTCTTGAAGGCAGCAGGTAGGATTTGATTTGATTTGAAAGGTAATTGGGAAGTTCTACAGAATGGAGTAAATTATCCCAGGTATATATGCGTGCATATATTTAGGGACATTTAGCAGGAACTACATTCACATATGAAGTCAGCCTATTACATGAGATGTTTGAAGTGATTCAGATTAGACTAAATATGCGACTGAAAAATTGAAGAAACTAATTCTAAATAACTTGCACTCTGAAACACTTTTCATGTTTTTTTTTTCCGGCTACCTCATTCTTTTCTCCCTTTCTGGTAGAATAGAGTCATTTACATCTAATCCTAAATTGTTTTGGAAAGTACATCACAGGCATATTTCTATAGTCAACCTAATTCCACACCTGACACAAAGGGATTTAATTTTCATTGCAATTAAACTAATTAAATAATATTTACAACATCCCATGCTTTTTTTTTCCCCCTGTGAGACAAATTTCCTCTCTTCATCAGTGGAGAGGCTGGAAAATCAGTTTCATCATCACATCTTATACCTGTTTCCATTCTTCTATAATCATCCAGGATTTCTGAGCATCTGTGAAGCAGAAATCAAAGATGTTGGCTAGGTTCCTGCTCATTTGCTTTTTAGCTATAGTTACTTCTTTGCGTCTTCATGCTGAAGTTCAGCCCTGTAGTCTATCCTTTTTCTTGGGCACATTTCTTTAGAAAGCTTAGAAATTCCCCTAACAACAGCCCTCCATGCTGATAAGCCCCATGGGCCTTCAGCCATTTCATTTGCGTCTCTGTTCTCTTAGGGAAGTTCTCATTCTGTCCATGATCTACCTTGTCCATTTTCCCCATTAAAACATTTTCCTACTTCCAAATTCCTTGCAGAGACTTTGTACAAAAATTCCACTCGGGGGACCATTAGAGACTCAGTGCTGGTTTCACCTAGAGTTGGATGGAAATTCTAAAATTCATATGGAAATTCAAAGGTCAAAAATAGATAAAGCAATTATGCAGTAGAGTAAACCTGGATGACTTGCACCTCAGGATAGAAGACATATTATATAGTTACAGTAATTAAGTAAATGGAGTTTTGGAGTAAGTGTGTGGGGGTGGGGTGGGGTGGGCAAATGGCCAATAGAACAAACTAGAATCTAGAAAGACACTTTCATGTTCAATTACCTGATTTATGAAAATGCGTGTTCTTGATGTGCTCAATCATTGGATATGCACATGAAAAATATAAATTTTGACTTATTTCTCATACCAGCAATGTTTAAAGTACCAGTCTCCATATCTTCATCAACACTTATCAACTATTCTGTTTTCTTTTTGGCATATTAATTTTGCTTTAATTTGCATCCCCACATTCATGCTGAGTAACTTGCCATTTGTTTTTTGGCCTTCTGATTTCAAGACTGAATCTAAATGGGGTTCTTCGATAACATACATCTAATCCATCAAAAAAAAAAGAATATAAATACTTAAATTGCTGAGCTAGACAACAGGGAGGGAAATGCTTGGCAGACAGAGAGCTGAGAAATTCCAACCAGAATTAATCCTTTCTATTCATCTTTTCTCTTCCAGAACATGGATTGAGCCTATATTCTGGCATCCATTTAATTCTTGTTACTAGAGTTGGACAGTTTGATGTCCTTCTGCTCCCATTAGTTAATAAGCAAGATATCAAAAGCCATGTTGTTGTTTTTATCTGGATCCACGAAATAGGCTATAGAGCCATTTTAGAAATGCAGTTAATGTGTGTTGAATAATGTAACACTGACATTGAGGAGAAACCTCTTAAACTGGATATAGTAGTTTTACAGGTCTGAGAATGAGCTTCCCAAAGCCTATTCATCTGTTATATTTTAAAATCAAAGCTAGTGTCCTCCAAGAGAGCATACAAAGTCATAATCTTTTGCTCTATAACATTAAAATAATATATTTATGAGTAGGTTACCAGACAAAGGAAAATATACTTTTTAAAAATACCCATTTCAAATAATATTATAAACCCATTTTTACGAACTAAATTTGTTGATCAAGTTTAAATGTCCTGTTTGTGACGTTAACCTATGGAAGGAATACCTTGGCAGCTTCCAGAGAACCTCTCTACTGTAGACACTTCCAATAAATATTTTCTCAAAATATTCATAAAAGTACATACCACAATTGAGAGAGGATGAAGAACACAGGGTGACTAATTAGATGAAGATACATCTTTAATAGTTATCATCGAATATTTAAGTTGCTGTTTGGGTCTCTAAATTGTGACCTAAAAATAAGTTGCTCATTTATCAATAATAGTCCCTTTAAAACATAATTAATAATGTTGCCCTAAAAGGCTTATTAACATATCACACAAGACATGGTTTATTTTAGAAGTTATTATTTTAAAAGCATGAAAGGACAGAAAAGGAAGTTTCTAGTCCAAAGAAACATTATATTTTCAGCTCCATAATTATTGTCATTTGCAGTGCTGTAAGGGACTTAGCAGCAGTAGCAGCAGCAGCAGCAAAGCTTTAATCCAGGGAGCTCATCAGTGGAATATGACTCAGTTTGATCTGAAAGTCCTTGAGAGGAGGAGAAATATCTGCAGATGGTGGTTCATCTGCATCATGTAATTACAGTATATGTTCACACTCTAATAAACCTAAAAATATATGAAGACCAATATAGCCAATCCTCTGAATAAGCAATAACTAATGAACATCTGGGAATGGCTGCATGACATATAATTGAGTAGATAATTTCCAAATCAGTCAATGAAGTGGTGGCTGTTAATTTCTTAGTATAAGTACATACTCCAGTGCCATCTAGCTAGACTCATTTGAAAGGACTTCCCAGACAGTGCTAGTGGTAAAGAACCCGCCTGTCAATGCAGGAGATGTTAGAGATGCGGGTTCAATCCTTTGGTGGGGAAGATACCTTGGAGGAGGACATGGCAGCTCACCCCAGTATTCTTGCCTGGAGAGTCCCATGGACAGAGGAGCCTGGCGGGCTGCAGCCTATAGGGTCACACAGAGCAGGACACGACTGAGGCGACTCAGCACTCATACAAACTCATTCAAAACATTTCTTTATGCAAGTTATAATATGATATACTTTTAAACAAGTCTGTATATGAAAATGTACTTATTGGAGATAAACCACCACACGGTTGGGTGAACAACTGTTAACACTGATAAAATGACTCTAGGAAAAGCAGACAAGTGGGAAAATAAATAAGCCCTGTTAATATATTTACTATAACTATAGCTGAGCCATAGGGCAAAAAAATCACTTGAGAGAAAAAAAGATTCAGAGGGCCAACTAGTACTAGCCTCAGTTCCAAAGACATTGCATTTTGTTGCCTTTCTAATTCAGTTACACTTACCATTTCTGTGGCCTTTGCAAAAAAATGAATTGCTAAGCTTATTCACTGAAAAACATTACATTCTATAAGATAATGGTATTCTTAATTTGTTATTTAACTTAGTGTTCTGGGCTCCTGGCTTCCTGAGTCTGCTTCAATAAGAGGAGCTCTGGTTTTATTTTCATCTTACAAATGACATTAATGCTTGTTTTAGTAATGCACTGGGCTAACAAAAGCAAGGTTTGAAATATTTTATTGTAAAAAGCCAAGTCAATACTTGACATCAACAGGTGAAACAATCAATGTGAAATTTCAGGAAAAAAGCACAACATGCTTGACAAGTAGATATTTTTAAAAGAGAACTTTACTGGCACTTATCTGTAAATGTTACATTGAAGACAAACTTTTTAGCCTGCAGGAAATATCGAGGCTGATCTTAAGAAAAGGCACATGTTAAAGTCATAATTTTGGATTTGGATATGACTTTATCATTCATGTTTTCCAAAATTCCAATATTACCCCTTCCTTAGTTTTTGATGAAAATAGTCAATGTGAATAAAAAGAAGGCATAGCCCTTTCTCTTATTCAGTTGTAAGCACGAGCTAAGCGTTTAAGTATTGCCTTATTTAATCTTTAAAACAATTTGTTTAAAGGAGGTACCACTTTTATTCCAATTTAATAGAGAAACTTGGCCTGGACAATGAGATCCTTAAAAATCTGTGATCTATATCGTTCTTGCTTCCAAAGTCACTTCCTTTCTGTTATCTCTTCAAGGAAGTACTACTTCGAGAGAATTCAGAGTGTGTCACTGTGTAAGTAAACTGGCCCTATTTGTTCTTCAATTCATATTTTTCTTGGGTATGTGAACAGAAGCATGAATAAATAATATGTATTTCAGTAAACTCAAAACTTAATTTCCTCTTACTTAGGTATAAAAATATGATTAAGAAAAATGTTTTCAACTTAGGAGTCAATGATTATTTTTTCCCAAAGTAGACACTACATTATTTATTTTGGTGTAATAGATGGTGCTTAGGTTATTATGAATTCGAATGTATGCATTCCTATTAACTTATTTTCTAATCTCTCAACTAGTTTATGAGAAATACAAATGTTTGGCTCAAAACCAACATAATCCTGCAAAACAATTATCCTTCAACTAAAAATAAATTTTTAAAATGACTGATTCTATTTCTTTAGAAAGAATTTTTTTGCTTTGCTTTGCTTTCATAAGATAGCCTCATTTGGTACTTTACAACAGATTTTTTTTTTTTAGTCCTAAATCTGATACATTTATTTAAGATGCTATTTTAAAGTGATTTTTTCTACCCGACAGAAATTATTTTAACATCTTTCATCTGACATTTTGTACTTGGTTGTCAAAAGTCATGTAAGTTGCTTAAGACAGTATACATTTTTTAAAATGAAATAACTTTGCGATAACACTGGTTTATAGCATTATACAAAGTTCACGTGTGCATTTTATATTTCTACTTCTCTAAATACTGAAACACACTCATCACCAAAAATTTCCTTTTCCTCCATCACCATACAGTTGATCTCCTTTACCCATGCTGTTCTCCCCCAGCAACTTCCCTTCTGGTAAACACTTCTCTATTCTTAGTATCTATATGTTAACTGTGTGTTTATTTTTGCTTAGTTTGGTTTGTTCATTTACTTATTTTCTATCTTTTTATATTTCACATAGGAGTGAAATCATATGATAATAAGAAATGTAGGAGAAAAGGCAACCCTTGGACACTGTTGCTGGGGATGTAAGTCGGCGCAGCTCCTGTGGAAAACAGTACAGATTCCTAAAAAAAAATAAAATAAAAAGTAAAGCTATTGTATGATCCAACTATTCTACTCCTGGGTATTTATCCAAATAATATGAAAATACTAATTTGAAAAGATACATCCACCCCTGCTCATCTCAGCATTATTTACAATAGCCAAGATATGGAAACAACCTAAGCGTCCATCAGCGAATGAATGGATGCAGAAGATGTGTATTTACATACAAAAGAATACTACTCAGTCATACAACAGATGGAATCTTGCCATGTAATAACGGGGATAGACCTTGAGGATATTAAGCTAAGTGAAATAAGTCAGATGAAGAAAAAACAGAATAGCTCTTAAATGTTCTCAGTGCAGAAAAAAACTAATTATATGATGGATGTATTAGTTAGCATTATAGTGGCAATCAGGTTGCAATATATATGTGCATCAAATGACTATGTTGTACACCTTAAAATTACAGAATGTTGTATGCCTACTCTATCTAAGCCTAGAAAAAATAAAAATTAAAATACTATGTTTGATATCTATAATTATGTATGTTCTCTCAGCCAAGTGGTACTTCTTTGCAAGTTATTTGCCTTGATTTCAGGAAACTGAAACAAATAATCAACATCTCTTACAACTTGTTATTCATATAATTTATTAGAATGGTTACTGTTAAAAACTGAATTCTAAACCCTCAAAGTTCATATGTTGAAGCTCTGACCATTAGTATCTTATCACATGACTGTTTTGGAGATGCCATGGATGTGTTCTGGCACAGAGGAAAGTTTATATACGTCATAGGAAGAAAGCAGCCCACCTACAAGCCAAGGAGAGAAACCAAACCTGCTGACATTTTGATCTTGGACTTCCAGCATCCAGAATTGTGAGAAAATATTGTTTAAGCCACCCAATCTATGGTAATTTATTATGGCAACCCTAGGAATGAATATGGAGAAGGCAATGGCACCCCACTCCAGCACTCTTGCCTGGAAAATCCCATGGACAGAGGAGCCTGGTAGGCTGCAGTCCATGGGGTTGCTAAGAGTCAGACATGACTGAGCGACTTCACTTTCACTTTTCACTTTCATGCACTGGAGAAGGAAATGGCAACCCACTCCAGTGTTCTTGCCTGTAGGATCCTAGGGATGGGAGAGCCTGGTGAGCTACGTCTATGGGGTTGCACAGAGTCAGACACGACTGAAGTGACTTAGCAGCAGCAGCAGCAGGAATGAATATAGGGCTTATTAAGTTTCTTGGTTGTATAAATATGTGTGGACATAGAAGAACAGAACTCACTGGGACAGAACTGATTGACAGCTTACCTCTCATCTTTTGTTCACGCAGTAACTTAAGACAAATATTTAAGCACTATGGAAAGATAGCCAATTTATAAGTGCCCTAAATCTATGGGATGAACATCATATCACTATTTTCCTGTCCAATTTTAGAGAGGGTAATCATCATAATCTTTATACTCAATTACTGATCATCTAAAGGATGTGACATTAGATTAGATTCCAAATTCTAATCATGTCTAATTATCAAACATTAGAAAACAATTACCTGATAATGAGTCAATCTAAATTGGATCACAAGATCTTCTCTTATTCTCTCTCTGTTTCTATATTTCCTCAAATCCATTCTTCTCACTCAAAAGAGTGACCATTCTGAAATGTCTTTGACCATGAAACTTTTGGGAAAACACTTTTGAATTGTTCCCTCATTAATTCAAGATAAATCTCAATCTTTGGAGCATAGCACAAAAAGTCTATGGCAACTTGATGACTTCTGCCCGGTCAGCTGCCTTGTCAGCTTCCTTCCCAGGCCCTACCCTACTCTGCAGTCCAGCTCCCCAACCTACTGTGTCCCTGGGTTTTCCTTTTGACATTTCACTTGCCTCTCTCTTTGCTTGGTTAGCCCATCTCAAACACACCATGCTTGACAAGTGAGTGTAGTGGCTAAGATTAAGAACTCTGATGTTAGACTTAATAGGTTCAAATCCCAGTTCTGTCATTAATTAGCTGTATGATCTGTCTCTGCTTTAGTTTTCTCTTCTGTAGGTACCTACAAGATTAAATTCATATCCAAATTAACATTTTAGGATTGTTACACTTAATAAGTTAATTCATGAAGAAAAAATATTATTTGACTCATTATAAACATTCAGCAAATGTTGTTCAGTCTCTAAGTTGTGTCCAACCCTTTGCCACTCCAAGAATTGTAGCACGCCAGGCTTCTCTGTCCTTCACTGTCTCCTGGAGTTTCCCAAACTCATGTCTGTTGAATCAGTGATGACATTCAACCGTCTTATCCTCTGTCAGCCTCTTCTCCTCTTGCTCTCAATCTTTCCCAGATTCAGGGTCTTTTCCAATGAGTCAGCTCTTTGCATCAAGTGGCCACAGTATTAGATCTTCAGCTTCAGCATCAGTCTTTCCAGTGAATATTCAGGATTGATTTCCTTTAGGTATTAAGATTTAGGATAAGGGTCTCCTCCTCTGGGAAACTGTCCATGAATAGAGTAGCTACCCTTCAAGTTTTTCCAATGTAACCAAGTCCATATTACACTTTATTTTAATTGACAAATACAATAATATCTGTGATACACCTAGAGCATCTTGAAAAGAAGAATATGGTCTTATTTTCATTGCATTCCCAGAGACATATCACTGGACCAGATATATAGAAGGGCTTTATAAATATTCATTGGATAAGTGAACAAAACAGTGGAAGAGCAGTGTTTGATTCAAAGATTAAAAAGGCTTAAAATAAATACTTGAGAGAGATGTTATTCTTATACATAAATCAATTCATCTTCAATGACAGTTTTCATTGCTTCTACCAACTAGTGTTTTTAAATATTGAATCACTAGGAAGAAATCTTTCATTATGAAACCAATACAAGTTTATTAATAAAATTAATAAATAATTACTTAAATGTTTGAAAATATGAACAGGAAAAATAAATATGAAAAATCCATAATAAAATCATCCAAAGATAAATGTTGTCAACATTTTAATATATTTTGTCTTTTTACTCCTTAAAAAAGAATGTACATATTTTCTACATTATTCCAATATCTTCATAAATATAAGTCACACAATAGATGTATTATTGTTTACTAAAATATTTTTATTGTAGGTCATAGGTTTGACCAATCTTGTTTGGCTATAAACAGTGTAAACAATAAACATCTTTTGTATAAACCTTGTTTCTGCATATAGAATTATTCTTTGGAATGCCATATGCTGCTGCTGCTGCTGCTGCTAAGTCGCTTCAGTTGTGTCCGACTCTGTGCGACCCCATAGAGGGCAGCCCACCAGGTTCCCCCATCCCTGGGATTCTCCAGGCAAGAACACTGGAGTGGGTTGCCATTTCCTTCTCCAATGCATGAAAGTGAAAAGTGAAAGTGAAGTCAATTCAATTTCCAGTTCAAAGTTTGTGGACACCATTAAGACACTTCAAATCTACTCATAAATTGGCTTCCAAAAGATTTATATTAACATATATTTTGTGAATTTTTCTAGTATTTCAAATTACTATTATAACTATGGAAATGTTTACTTATCAAATAAATACCTTCCTTTGAATTATTATCTGTACTTTCCTAGTCTCCTTTGCTGTTTACTCACATCTTGCTACAAAATGATTAATAATTTCCTTATATCTTAGGACAGTTCTTAGGACAGGTATTGAGAATTAGCAAACATAACAAAACCATTCTTAATGATCTTTTTTCTTTGGTAAATGGGGTGGAAGAGCAAAGAAAGAGAGAAACCAAAGGCATGGAAGAAGAGAATAGGGGGCTACCTGGGAAGGATATCTTGCTGCTAGATAAGACTCATTTCAAGGTCTGTTCCTCCTTTTCTTAGGATTAGAAATTAAATTAGAGATCACAAGATTGTGGAAGAAAGTTTTCTGTTAAATGCACTAAAGGGAGCTGACGAATAAAAACTTGAATGTCAAATGGCTAATAATCAGTGAGAATAATAATTATATTTACTGCTCAAGGAATCTTACATGAGAAAGCACATTATTATTAAAAAATCACTGGGTGACCATGCAGTTAGAAAATGGAGAACTAGTTTCAATATATCTATGGCTGGTGTTCTCAAGTCAGGAATAGAATACAGCCTTCACTCCTATTGGATGTATGTTATACAGAACCTGTGATCTTATTTATGGAGCATTGTTGGCATGTCATCAACTTTCCATTTGGCTTATTTTTCCTTTACCTTCACAGCAGAGAAACTGGCCTCTTGTTAACAGTCTTGCATTAGGTATGCTAATGTTTATAGGTTAGAGAGTCTAGTTTAGCTGGCTGACAGTCATTTTGCCTAATGATGAAGACAATGATGGTCATTATACTGATGATGATATAGGGACTAAAATTGCTTTCTGCTTTTCTGCTTTAGCTCTTTGTTTTGTTGCTTAGTCTTTAAGTTATGTCCAACTCTTTTGTGACCCCATGGACTTTAGTCCACCAGGCTCCCTCTGTCTATTGGATTTCCCAGGCAAGAATATTAGAATGGGTTGCCATTTCCTTTTCCAGAGGATCTTCTCAACCCAGGGATCAAACCCACAGCTCCTGCATTGGCAGGTGGATTCTATGCCACTGAGCCACCCAGGAAGTCCTTTGTCCTCTTATAAATTGTATCTATGGTTTAACTCAATAATCACAACTTTTTTTATTTATGAACTTCATGGCTAGGATGAAGAGGGAGATACCTTATTCCCATGCGCGCATGCGCACACACACACACACACACACACAAATCCACGATGAATATTATTCAATTTCTTTGATTATCAATATACAATTGATTTGATAGTATATAATAATGGTGAAATGAACTTCTCTTTCTTTTTACATTGTAGGAAGTCAGGACCATATAGGTAAGACCACTTATTCCCTTTTGTATGTGTGTGTGTGCTCAGTTGTGTCCAGCTTTTGCGACCCCGTGGACTACAGCTCCAATTTTACAATTTTACAAGGAAGAATACTGCTGTGGGTTGCCATTTTCTTCTCCAGGGGATCTTCCTGACTCAGGGATTGAACCCATGTCTCTCATGATTTATTCCCTTGCCTAGTTATAAAGGAAGCACAGCTTTTCTCTTCAGAAGTCTTTCATACTCAACACCAACTATGATCCAACACCAGTTTTGGATTTGTTTGTGACTTTCTTTAAAATCTCTCAGATTCTGCTGAATTTCAAAATTCAGTTGCTGACTCAGTCTTATACATTTGCCATTGAAGTCACCCAAATCACCTGAACCATCACTGAACATTTTCTTTTTGGCTGCTGTGGCTGCAAGGGATTTATCTTTTTATTGTGTCATAATTCCTGTTTCCCAGTGTTGCCAGTGCTGAGCCTGTCAATCAGACCCACAGATCTCTGTAGCAGAAAGCAGAGTACCGGTCACAAGCCATTACCCCAGGAGCATGTGTGAGCACTTTTAGAAACAGCCTCACTGAAGTTGTTTTGATTACAGGGTGAGGCTAATGAAGCAACTCCATGAATTTTCATAGTGAAAGCAATTACCCAGATATGGGGCTTGAACAACAACATGACCTTCCATCATGACACTCTCTTTAATATTTTAATTACTTCTACGAGGATACCCGGTAATATTGGCCATGTTTTATCTGGTAATTTTGTTTTTCTGAAATCCCTGGATCATAGGTCAAAGAAATTGTTGTAGCAAAATTTGGGAGGAAAGAGTCACTATATATTTCTCAGTTCAGTTTGGTTCAGTCGCTCAGTTGTGTCTGACTCTTTGCGACCCCATGAATCGCAGCACGCCAGGCCTCCCTGTTCATCACCATCTCTCGGAGTTCACTCAGACTCACGTCCATCGAGTCCGTGATGCCATCCAGTCATCTCATCCTCGGTCATCCCCTTCTCCTCCTGCCCCAAATCCCTCCCAGCATCAAAGTCTTTCCAATGAGTCAACTCTTCTCATGAGGTGGCCAAAGTACTGGAGTTTCAGCTTTAGCATCATTTTTTCCAAAGAAATCCCAGGTTTGATCTCCTTCAGAATGGACTGGTTGGATCTCCTTGCAGTCCAAGGGACTCTCAAGAGTCTTCTCCAACACCACAGTTCAAAAGCATCAGTTCTTCCGTGCTCAGCCTTCTTCACAGTCCAACTCTCACATCCATACATGACCACAGGAAAAACCATAGCCTTGACTAGACAGACCTTAGTCGGCAAAGTAATGTCTCTGCTTTTGAATATACTACCTAGGTTGGTCATAACTTTTCTTCCAAGGAATAAGCGTCTTCTAATTTCATGGCTTCAGTCACCATCTGCAGTGATTTTGGAGCCCCCAAAATAAAGTCTGATACTGTTTCCACTGTTTCACCATCTATTTCTCATGAAGTGATAGGACCGGATGCCATGATCTTCATTTTCTGAATGTTGAGCTTTAAGCCAACTTTTTCACTCTCCTCTTTTACTTTCATCAAGAGGCTTTTCAGCTCCTCTTCACTTTCAGCCATAAGGGTGGTGTCATCTGCATATCTGAGGTTATTTATACTTATCATCATATTCCCCAAAAATGACAAATCCTTTTTTTTTTTTTACTTCATTAACTTTGCTGACTGCTGAGTTCTTTTTGCCCTTGGTTCTAACATGCACAAGAAAATGTATATTACTTAAGTAATAGAACAAAAGATATAAGACTTCTGAATATTTCAAAGTATTGACAATGATATGCCAATATGAATATTATGATTATATACAGATTAGCCTAATTTACTGCATTTAATTTGTTATTTTCGTTCATTGATAATGCCACTTCTAATTACACATCTTCTCAACAAAATCTGGGTGTGTTGTTGTAGAAAAAAAAATTTACCTCCAAGTAAAGCACAAAAGCTTAATTTACTAGAACTTTTGAAGCCAAACATACTTATACTTGGGATATTTTAGTTTTTGTGCAGGCTGCTCTCCCAGGATCAAATGAATCTTAACTCATAACGTCGACATTATTTTTCTGTTCTTGTCATATATTCTGTGAAAATATACAGCCCAACTGAATTAAAATATAGCAGTCAACATAGATTGGTGGTGGTGTATGTGTGTGTGTGTGTGTGTGTGTGTGTGTGTGTGAAGAGAGGAAGTGAATGTGTATATCAACTTGTGATTATCTGTGGTGAAACTGTGCTTTACATTCATTGGCAACATTTATATTTTAACATAATTGACAGTTCCTAATCAGCTTAATTACCTGTTTGTTGACTTACTGTTTTAATTAGAAGGTCTTGAATTGCAAATAGCAGAAAGCTCCACTTTAATTGGCTTAAAAAATAAAGGAACATTCTGGTTGAGTAGATTTATTGGTGGAAAGGGAAGGACAGGCTCAGCCAGGGATTTATCCTGAGGTTTATAATATCATGAGGGATAGCTCTGGGTCTCTCAGTTCTGTCCATCTTCATTTATTGGTTTTTCCTCCTGATGACTTTATTAAACTGGCTGCAGCAGACTTAGGCCTCACATCTATACAAAAAGTCATCTAGGGAAGAGAGCCCAGTCGCAGCACATCAACAACCCTGAGGTTTACCATTCTCAGGTCAGTTTAGAATGAATGTTTAGGTCTGAACCCCATGACTGTGCTGAGGAGAATAGGATGCACTGAGTCAAGACCACATTCTTGCACCTGAAGCTTGCAGGATGCTCAGCTCCCATTACCTGTACCGGAAGGTAGGAGGGGAGCCAGTTTTCCTGGAAACTCTGGGATGTCTAGATAAAAATTAGGGACTGTTAACAAAGGATAGGATAAAAGGGAAAATGCATACTGAAAATAAAATTCACAAATAAGTTTTTTTTTTTTTTTAATCTGCATTGCCTACTGCAAAAATAGTCTGTGGTACTCACATGCTCATTTCTCTTTTCTGTATGGACTGACATGATTCTAAAAACATTGAGCTGTTCCTTGTGGTGTCAGAGAGTGGGAGTCAAAGAGAAGTTCGGCGGGGAAGCAGAATGCAAAGAAAGCTGGACCATTTCCCAGCTCTCCTGAGTCAGGTCTTCACAGTATGACTTCATTAGTCTCTTTGAAGTAATTTCTCAGAACATCAGACACACATTCAAATGTTAGTACAGAAATACCTTTCAAACCCAAATGTGAATGCTTTTCACACCATGTATCCTTTTGGATTAACCATATCTCTCTGATCAGGTATAACTATTCCTCCGGGTTTTAGGCAGCAATGGCTTCAGGGAGACCTATGAATGTTACGGGCTTCTGCCAATAGCAGCACTCCCAGCCAAGAAGATGGGTTGTCAGCTAATGTTCCTAACTTACGAATCCAGGTAAAATGACAGTCTGCTTAGATCCTTCCACAAGGAATCCTTGTGTAGTTATATTAATAGTAAATTTTCAAGATTTAAGAAAGATTTATTATTTAAAAAATGCAACTCTAGTGGTAAAAATGGAGGACAAATGGTTTGATGTTTGTGAGTATGAGGTCTCTTCCATTTCTTTCATTCTTGGTCTTTCACTATTGGCCTACACTTTTCTACTGCAGTGAGTTGGTATAAATCGCTGTTTTATAAACAGATAATTTATCAAACACACTTAAGCTTTATGATAAAGAAGAACAAATAAATGCACCTCCTAATTATAAATTATGTCTCCTATAGTTATAACCAGTTTACTGTTTTATCTTATTTTTCATCTGTTGCTCCTGCGTCACTGATCTGTCAATTATTTCTTACTTTACCTTCTGTGAGAATATGTGCTGAAAGAAAACCGCCATGTCTTTGATTACTGTCCACTAATTGTCTGCATTCACAGCTCTGCCAATGTTAGAGATTATAGGGCCCACTCTTGAGATCAGCCAAGCCATAAAGAAGGATCGTTTTGTTAGAAAACTGAATTTTTCTCAGAGAGGCTGCTGGTAACTTCTGGAAAAATTTTAGTAACTACTTTTCACTAGTCACCTATAGTTTCTTGATGCCACAGTCATTGTTCAGATTCATTGTGGAAGTATAACTCTAGAGTCAAGAAAATCAATTCCCTTAGTAGATTAGACAACATTTAGACATATTTCTGTAACATCGGGAATAACTCATATTGTCATATGTGGGTCTATTAACAGATAAAAATCAAAGAAACTTTTACTGAAATTATTAGAACTGGAATTCCATTGACTGTAACTGCTATAGAAACTGCTTCTTAATTGCATCTTCCCTTACGTTCTAAGCCAAAGAGAAAAGAAAAAAAAACTGCTTTGAAGATCATTTGGAAACTATTGATCTCTTTTTTTCCCTTCTTGTCAGAACAGCAATGCAGTATCTTAAGCATAGATAAAAGAAGCACATCTTGACCATACTTAAAATAAGTTAAAAAAAAATTCTTAGTGCAACCATTTTATACTTTTTAATTCAGCTCATTTCTCATCTCTATAATAATTCATAGTCCCTAGAACCAATGTGTTATCAAAGAAGAGAGAGTACTGAGTTTGTCAGTATGACAATTAGTCCAAAATTTATTTCTGTATGTTAGATATACATATTCAACTTTGCACATTTAAAACTTAAATGCCCAAGATAGAATTAAAAATTCGATTGTGTTGCATTGATCCTAATTAGTAAAATGGTAGAATCTTGTGATCTATTGCTTGTAGAAACCCAGGAGTCATGGCCCACTCCCTTTGCCCACACCCAGACAATCAATTGACAATTTCACATCAGTTTTATCTCTTAATGTACCTTGAATCCATCAACTTTTTATTCTTCACTGCTATTTCCCTCACCCAAGTTACTTAATCTTCTGATGTTCACACTTTACCCTCCCTACCCAATTCACTCTGTCCCAGCTGTCAGCATGAGCATATAAAAATCCTTAAGCCTGATAAGGACACCTTTTTATTCAAAAGCTTTGAGTGGTTTCCATGACTCCTAGAATTAAAAATAAACAAAGCCACTGGCCTTGACATTGCACATAAAGACTGATATCAGTGTTTCTCAGTCCTGGCTTCAATATTTCAAGTACCCCAAGGCAGACTGATTTTACTATTTCAGTTTCATTTCTGATATTCAAGGGACAGAGTCTGGTTGGTTTATCCAGACATGCAGGGTGGAGTGGTGAAATGGGCATTCTCAGAAGATTATAGAGTCCTGCAAATCAATCAATATGAATTTCAGAACCCAGCTTGAGAAACATTAGAAGTTGAGTAATTGGGCAACTGCTGACATCGTTTTCCCTGTGTATTAGTTAGAGTTCTCATGAGAAACAAAACCAGTAGGATAGATTGATCTGTCTATCTACCTGTCAGAGTAACCTTTTGTGATTTTGGAAGACTTAAGTCCAAAATTTTATGGGGATAGGCTAGCAGGTGAGAACCTTCCTTGGTGGCTCAGATGTTAAAGCTTCTGCCTACAATGCAGGAGACCCAAGTTTGATCCTGGGTCAGGAAGATCCTCTGGAGAAGGAAATGGCAACTCACTCCAGTACTCCTGCCTGGGAAATCCCATGGATGAAGGAGAATAGTAAGCTACAACCCATGGGGTTGCAAGGAGTCAGACAAGACTGAGCAACTTCAAAGTAAGTAATTAACCAGGTGAGAGACTCAGGAGACTTGCAGTTCAAATCCAAAGGCAGTCTTCTGGTGAAGCAGGAAGAGGTGCTGTTGCAGATGGAGTCTGAAAGCAGTGTGCTGGAGAATTTCCTCTTTCTCAGCTGAGAGTGGGGAGGTCAGCCTTTGATCTAGGCAGTCACCAACAGATTGGATAATGTTACCCACATTATAGCAGGCAATTGGCTTTACTCTAAGTCCACTGATTTAAGTGTGAATTTTATCAAAAACGTCACAGAAGTTCTTGTTTTCTAAACTTCACAGAAACATTAGAATAATGTTGGACCATCTGTCTGAGCACCATGGCCAAGCCAGGTTGACACATAAAATTAGCGATTGCACCCTATTCATTCACTTTCTTTTGTGTAGCATTTCAATAGACTGTTATAAGTGAAGGCAGGGTATGTACAAGTGTTATCTGTTAGTTCTGGACTTTTTGCATAAGAATTACAAGAAAAACTTGTTAAAGGACAGATTTCTGAGTCCCAATACAGGTTGATGTAGTCAGAACTTGCCTCTTTTAATAAAATTTGGCAAATCATTTTCTACCTAGTAAAATATTTGTGTTTCTTCTGAAATACCCTAATCAAAAAGTGTTTTTTATTATTTCCTTGGATTGTTTGTTTTAGTACTTACATAATAATGATCAATGTGCTTATTTTCCATCGTCAGCTTTGTCCTGAGTTCTCAAGGTCTCAAGCCAACAATTTAGTGAAGGATATGAATACAATCCAGAAAAAAACATGATCTTGTATTTATTATTGTTATTGTTGTCAAGAATATGAAATCATCCACAATATATGCTTGGAATGGCATTGAAAAATTAACCTTGCCCTATGTTCCTTTCATCTGCCTTGAAGAATAGTTTAAATTTACTTATAAGAAAACTACATAACCTTTGGGTCATATTATATATTCTTCTGGTGAATAAAGATATATATGAGAAGAACCTGTCTTTATTACTGTCTTATAGTGAATTAGTGAACCTGCTCATAAAAACATTTTCAAAATAATTTCCTTAAAGTATAACTCATTTCAAATATTGGTTTGGTAGCAAAATGTTCAGTGAATATTTTTATACTACATTGCTTTTTTAAGATTCATGATATGCATTAAAAAGAGATTCTGAGTAGTCCAGTTAAAATCATTTCATTTTTTTTTCTAATATGTTCCCAATTGGTTTATCTACAAAACCATATTTATACATGACAGTATTTTAACATACTTCTGAAACATATTTTTGAAAGATCCTACTTTAGCAATTCTTATCTCTAAATATTCATTCAATAATAACCATTTTTGAGATCTTACTCTGTTCTAGCCAATAGATTATACTCTGTGGCATACAAATATGAATAATATAGAGTTCTTATTATGATGGAAGGCTTAATTTAGAATTTTGAGAAGCATAAATGGTTGACATATACTTCAAAACTAGGGTTGAGATGTTTAATAGATGCTTGAACAGTGGAGTACCAGGAGTTGAGGGTTATATATTTGTCTTCCAGGCAAACTTGAGGTTAAAAAATATTGTTTAAAAAATAATCCTTCTGTGAGAAGTGGGAACAAGGGAGGTTTTAAAACAGGATAGGGACATGATCAATTAAAAATGCTTTCAGGAAGATCATTTGGCAGGAATTTGATGGAGGGACTATAGTAAGAGAGCCTGGTGAGAGGAAGAACAGATGGGAAGCTATTGCAATATTTCAGATGAGTGATCCCGAGTTCCTGAATTAAGGCAGTTGCAATGGAATTAGACAAGACAAGCCAGACTTGAGAAACATTCTGAGAAAGAATTGACAAGAGAGGCTGATGTGCTGAATACGGGAAAGAAAGGAGCCAATGATGACTCTAAGATTTCCATCTCAGAGCATGGCAGGGATACCAATTTCAGTAGTGCCTCAAGACAGAAGGACTACTGATGTGTCCTAGGAAAGGAGTACTGATTTCAGACTTGAGCCCACAAAATTTGATATGGGTGTATAGCAGCAACATGGGAGAAATACTGATATGGAACTCAAAAGAAATCAGGGTTGACAAGATAGATTTGCAAATGATCAGCCTATGGAGAACTGTATTTGAGAGTGTCAACAAGAACATTCAGAGGGCATGGAGTGAGGACAAACAAGGCAAGGATCTGGCAAACCTCACATGTACAGTACAAACCTGGGTGAGAGTCCTTGAGGAGACCAAAGACATGCAATTCAGTGACACTGATGAATAACAAGGAGAGGGTGGGGTTCAGGACTACACAGAAGAAAACAGTTTCAAGAAATGCATCAGTGCATCCCTGAGCGCTGCACAGAATTGGGACTTACCTTATCATTTTCTTTTGCTTTGCAGTCTCCTCTTATCTCCAGTGTTTTTATAAGCTTTTTAGAGATGAATATGCATCAATATCACCTTTTATTTAACGGTTTCATTTTTCTATTTTTTCCTCTCTACTGGCATTTATTTTGGGGTAAGCATTGGCATACATGGTTTAAGTTGATACCTGACTTCCACACAATAGTTAATTTATATATTTTTTGGTTTCAGATACACACTACTTCAAAATGGTTCTCCCTCAGCCCTTCCATCTCACTGTTTTACCTGCTCCAACTCCAATAACTATAGCCAGAACTAACTGGGGGTAGACTGTGACCAACTTCACAACACAGATCTCCTGCCCTAAGGCCTTCTTATTGAAGAGTAGTGATGTAGAGGTATTTGTAGCTGATGTCAAAATACATACAAGCAGGGGACGTATGTGTGTGAGGTGTATGCATGAGTGTTGTAGCAACTGGAGTAATTAATCTTTGGGGGCACATCCTTGACTAACCAATAACAGGTAGGGGACAACTAGAGATCACTTTTTTTTTTTTTTTTTGCCTTATGAGAAGCTGTTGTCCATAATGCCTCTTAAAAAATGGTCTTTTGAGATGGAGCAGTCAGTCAACTCAATCCTTGCATTTTCTATTGCCTTTTCCCCCTTCCTAAACTCATTTTCCTTTTCTTCACTCTCACTATCTAGGATCATATTCCCTGATACAGGGGTATCTCATGAATCTTTGCCACAGAATCTGCTTTTCAGGGATCCCCAGTTAAGACATTCCTGGAACATTCTTGGCGGTCTAGTGGTTGGAACTTTGTTTTCCAATGCAAGAGATGTGGGTTCAATCCCTTGTCATGAAGTTAGGATCCTACATGCCTTGTAGCCAAAAATATAAGAACATAAACAACAGAAGTCAATATTGTAACAAATTCAATAAAGACTTTAATAAAAGACATTCCTTAACAATAACAACAATGACATTTATTATGAACCCACTCTGCGTCACTAGTTTGGAATTCTTTTAGGTTTTTATGTGGATTCTGGGTATGTAATCTGTTTAGTTAGTTATCCCTTAAGCCTGTTTATTATAACTATATAACTTATTTTAGCATGAGATTTACCAATTATCTAGAGAATCATTTATTTTCCAACTTCTTATTTCTTTCAGTTGATGCATAATGCTATCAATGTATAATGTGATCACTGGTCCATGTGATCCACGGGTAATGTTATCGAGTTACAGCTGTGCTTCATTCACCAGGAGTCTGGAAACTCATGAACAATGCAGTACTTATGAAGTCCCTACATTTCTGAAATAAAGTGCCAGACAACCTTGAGACATGCTCAGAGATCATACAATTGGTTCAGTCACAATTATGTCACCTGCTGCTTAAAAGGCTGTAGTGAGACAGCTTTTCAAAGAACTGACAGATTATTGTGTGTCCTCTTCACAATCTCCCAAGAGGGAAAAAATGAGACAATGCCAGATGGAAGAATTTTCAAGAAAATATTTTGGAAAGCTTGACATAGTTTCCCTGGAGCTCAGAGGACCCTGGAACAAGAACCTGAGTCACACCAGGAAAGTGGAACAAAGCTTTGCTTTGATAGAACATCTGAAGCAGCAAAATAAGAGGTGTATCCCTGGGAACAAGCTGTAAAATATCTGTAGGGAGTGGAACTGGCTGAGGACCATTTTGGAAAAGCCCCCAGAGGTGTTCCTGCTTGGAAAGCAAAAGAGAAAAGAGATGCACTCTCAAGACAGGAAGCTAAAGACGGAACTCTAGGCAGCCAGCACTGTCCATCTGCAATCTGAAGGCACCAGAGAAATTCTGAGGGTTCTCAAACAGAACCCTCAAAAACTTTTAAAAAAGAAAACGTTCAAGCAATAAGGCAGATGCCTAGAGGTTTGAGTCCTTTTAATTCTCTGTCACTTTATGAACTTGAAACAGTGAGGCTTGGACTAAAGTGGATGCTAGTAGCAGGGCGCATTATAGCTGCTGAGGGGCACTAGGGTGGCTCAAGTTGAGGCACTGTCTGAACCAGCCCCTGATGGTTGCTTTTGGAGCACAACTGGGAGACTGTTTTCTCTAGCCAAGGTACCAGTTCTGGTGAGTAAGATTTTCTCATCATATATAAGGCCACCTCTTAGAAAGGCAAATCTGGTCCCATGAGCACTGGGTCAGGGTAGAAGCCAGCTTCCTACCATCTCATGGACACAGAACACACGGCTTCTTTCGCATTATCTGTCAACCATATGGGGCTGCAGTCTTTACCATCCTAAGGCTATGGCCTCCTCTGTGCATAAGGAAAGCAATTTCCAGTGATTCCCAGATGGATTACCTTTCTTGGCAATGCTAGCCTCAGTGATTCCACAGTAACTTTCTGTCTTATCTGTCTTGTAATGTAGCATCAGCTTTTCACATTAAAGAAAAAGAAGGGAAGTCCACACATCTAATTTCATGTAAGGTGAACAGACTGAAAAGTACCTATGACATGTGAGCTCCAGAGGGCCAATGAGCTCTACTCAGCACAGAGAAGTATGGTTGGAATATTCTGGAGGTGCAAAGACAGAGTGTCTAAGTAAGTACAGAAATAATTTGACCAATTACTTTCTTAATACTTGAAAGAGAAAAGGTTATGCAGTCTCCTTCTCTGTTGTTGCTGTCTAGTTGCTAAGTCTCTTTGAGACTCCATGGACTGTAGCTCACCAGACTCCTCTGTCCCTGAGATTCTCCAGGCAGGAATACTGGCATGAGTTGCCATTTCCTTCTCCAGAGGATCTTCCTGACCCAGGGACCAAACCCACGTTCTCCTGCATTGCAGGCAGATTCTTTGCCACTGAGCCACCAGGGAAGCCCCTCCTTCTCTATAGTTAACCTCATTTTCTGTTGTTGCCACTTGATCCTAGCACTTTCTTTTTCAATTAATGCAACTTCCACTATCCATCATATTTTTGTGGGGAATCTTTTGGTGGTCATTCACTATTGTTGAGATCTGGTCAAGTAACAGAGGCTTTTTTTCCCTATTTTTTCCTGCTCTGCTGCCTCGCAGGGAATGGAAGTTTCCACTCAGGGGAGGAACCTGTGTGTACTGTCAGCTCTGTCACTTCTGACAATCTGTTCTCCCCTTGAGGAATCACACATGGAGCTGCCTCTTCTGGGCATTTTACTCTCCCTCTGTGACAGCCCCTGTTCTGAAGCTAGGCTCAAGATTACTCCATCTCATAGCAGGTAGGCTAGGCAACTTTTGGATATCCCAATGCTCAGAAACCAAGCTTTTTAAAAATAGCTCTCTCATGCAATGTTAATACCATTCCACAAGGGTACCAAAGTGTGCTGTTTATACTCAACATTCTTTTCCTCACAGAATTCTTAATGAAACAGCCTATTCTTTTTGAATTATGGCTCCCAGCAATCCTTCCCCACACCTGCACTTGTGCAAGACTCATACATTATATCAGACCATTAGTTCCTGGATGAGGACGTTTGGTGTGCTAGGTAACCTATGGCACAATTGCTCATCCCTCTATGACTAAGGCTTTGTTGCTAGCTTCTCAACCTCACTCCTTCTTCTCTCAGAAGGAATGGATTTCCTTTCATGAAACTTTTAAGTCCTTCAAGGAATTCACTTTCATCAGTTCTGCCTCCTCATTCCTCAAATGTCAGAGCATCCCGGAAGTGGACTCGGTTAGGGATGAATTTGGCATCTCTCCCTCACCCTATCTCCATTCCATTCTATCAGTTAAATTCCAGAGACATGGAGGATATGCCCTTCTGAGTGCTATAGTTTCCTATGTGTGTTGAGGAGATTCTCTGCCATGACCCAGCCTCAACAGGAATAGCTCTGCTTTTATCTGCTTTATTTTTCCTTCCTTGTAAGTTCTCTTTTAAGAAGGAGTTCTAAGAATATTATTTTTCCTTACCTTCAATTACAGTTCTAGATGGTACATAGGGTCATGAGTTATTTAGCACTGGAAACTCTTCAAAATAACCCTGGTATTACTGGAGCCAATTAAAACTTACAGCAAAGAGATGATAAATGCTATCAAAATTCTGAAAAACAATATATTTCTTATTTCCACATACTTATTGTGACAATTTCATGAAACTAATTTATTACTTATAGGTGTTTTGACTTTTGAAAATAAAATATTCTTGCTTTAGAAATGTGTGTATTAAGATGTTTCTTAGAAAATTATATATATACACATATGTATTTATGTATATATGTATATATACATATGTGTATATATATAAATATATATACTGCTACAAGTTTTTGCTTTCATTTGAGGTAAACCTTAAAGTTATAGCTTTTCATACTGTTTGAAAGGCATGTAGAATTGAAGTATTAGTGTTACTTTTTATAATACAGCTATTTTTCCTTTAAATAGCATCAATTTTAATGTGCACTATTATGTTAGGTGGGTTTACTTTCTAAAGTCATTATCTGAAATACTCTGATAGCATTTCCAGATTGTTATTTGTACAGTTATTTTAATAACTTAGTCCACCACTATCTCTTAATTTCCAAATGCCCTTTTCTCATTTGTGTTACTTTGTAACCCACACAGAACACAACGAAAGGTTAATGGTGCTAACGCTGATCTGGTGCAGCCACTGGTCTCTTTGAGTTAATAAGGAAACTGTTTTTAAATAAATTCAAAAAAACAAAATCAGGATTGTAAACCAAGGGTCACATTGGAGGCCCCTTACTCTTCACAGAACTATTCCAACTTGATTTGACCCTTATGGCCATACTCCAATCCAAAGCCCTCCCAAGAGGTCTCTGTTTTCAGGGCTTATTTCTTCCTGCATCTTTTTTTATCTTTCAGATCTTGCAGCTGCAAGGACCATCTTGGCTTTCCTTTATGTTATATCAAGAGGACTGTGTGTCCCAAGCACTTCACTGGGTTCAAAAACAATCATCAGACCAATGAACTTTGTGAATTTCAAAGACTGTTATTGGGAGGTCTCCCATCAGCACTGAGACTACTCTCAATTCTTCCTCTCTTCCTTTTGTCCTTCTTGCTCTCTCTCAAGACTAACAAGCACCTCTTGAGGTCTGACTTTGAAATAGTTTCATCCACTTTCACATGTCTCAGACTCTGCTCAAACACTTTCACATCACAAAAAGTGTTCTGGAGAATACTTCTTTCACTGTTTCATTACAGGAGAAAGTTAAGGCAAGTTTTATTCTGTTTTGCTTCTAGCAGGAGTTTCGTTGTTGTGGAGAATGGATGAGGCCTGTCTTTTTGTTGGACTGCTAAGAAGCCCATTCTTTTCTTATACTTATGCAAGGACTTGGGGAGGGGTGGGGGTGGAATGAAGAGACCTGTGGACTTCTTCCATCAATAAGCAAAGGTATCCCGAATGAGTGTATGCAAGTGCCCATTAGACCACAAATAGAAGACCCAGGGGGTGAAACTTCAGATACAGCCAGCATTGAGTGAGAAACAGGGAAATGGGAGAGTGGAGGGAAAGAAAGGGCTTTCCTGGTGGCTCAGCAGTAAATAATCCACCTGCCAATGCAGGAGGCTGAGGTTCAGTTCCTAGGCTGGGAAGATCCACAGGAGAAGGAAGTGGCAACCCACTCCAGTATCCTTGCCTGGGGAATTCTGTGGACAGAGAAGCCTAGAGGGCTATAGTCCATGGGGCTGCAAAAGAGTCGTACCCAAATTAGTGACTAAACAACAACAGCAAGGAATGAAAACAGGCACATTCATTTCTGTTGGCTTGAGAAAACAGGTTTGTAATTTGTAACTTACAATGTTACTAAAGAAGGTGAATATACTAAAAATCTTTTGACTTTAGTTGTTGCTTTAATTTCATTATATTTCTGTGGCCATAAAATCATTTGAAGGCTAGCAGCAGGTGAGACATTCTCCCTGTGGATATTTTATTCATTTATAGGTAATTTTTATTTGCTTTTCAGTGAATCTGAAAATATTTTGTGCCAAATATTAGACACTATGATTTATGTAGATTATCAGTTAATTCTCAATCATACTACCTCAAAAAAGTTACTTTTATCTCATTTTAACAATAAGAAAAGCCAGAAACAGAAGGATCAGTAACTTAACTAAGATCACAAAGCCAGAAATTTCAAAGCAATTCATATTCCAACAACTGGGGGCAGTATCAGAGGTCACAGTAAAGACCCCCCGAAAAGCCTAGCGATTCAGCTAACATCAAATTGTGTTTTGAACATCTAACGTATTAGTACCTGTCAGGATAATGAGTAGAGGAAAATGTTAGTAGAATCTTATCCCTAATAAAACAATGTTTAAAAATTATTTTTAATATTTGAAATGTATGGTGACAGATTTATAATCACCCCAGTGGCTCAGAGGTTAAAGCGTCTGCCTGCAATGCAGGAGACCTGGGTTCTATCCCTGGGTTGGGAAGATCCCCTGGAGAAAAAATGGCAACCCACTCCAGTATTCTTGCTTGGAGAATCCCATGGATGGAGGAACCTGGTGGGCTACAGTAGCCCACGGGGTCGCAAAGAGTAGGACACAACTGAGCGACTTCACTTTTACTTTCACTTCCAGATTTTACTGATTGATTTGATAAAATATTTTCGCAATACTTAATTTTATTCCATTGACCTACCTTAGAGAGAAGGAAATGGCAGCCCACTCCAGAACCCTTGCCTGGAAAATCCCGTGGATGGAGAAGCCTGGTAGGCTACAGTGCATGGGGTCACAGAGAGTCAGACAGGACTGAGCGACTTCACTTATCTCACTTGGTTGAGAAAGGAGACAAAGGATTCAGGACCAAAGGGGGCTGGATATCTTAGTCCCTTTGCGTATATATTGCAAAGATTTTATCACTGTGTCATTTAGGTTTATTTTGTGTTATTCAAACTTTATTGGTGATAGCAATCTCCTGTAAATACATGGACTTCAAATTCAATACCAGAAGAAAGAACATCTGAAACAACCTGCAAATAAAGGAGAAAAACAAATGACACTTCTCCTCCAGTACCGCTCTCCACTTGATAGCAGGGATTCAGAAAGGCATTTTAATCATTAAACGCTTTGCATTAAGTTGTTTAGTCAATATTTTTTCAATCAGGAGAATCACAGTTGTGTTTACTGTGTTGGCTGCTGGTAACATACCTAATTTAATGTCACAGTTTAAATGAATTCTGCTGACTACGTTGTCCTTCATCTGTGTTACCTCCAACAATTGGTATGCAACCTTTGCAGCCATAGAGACAGCCTTGTCATTCATTGGTATTGTCAAGAAGCATAAATAATCACTATGTGACATTTTGACACAAGGGTTTATTTAGTGATGTTTGCATTCTGACATTGACAGAATATGTGAGGACATTTCATCACCAGCAACTTTAGCCTCACAGAATGCAAAAAAAGATCCATACTTTACTGACGGCTAGAACGGGGCTGTGACCTCCCTATTCCATCCTCTCTTTCTCCCCCTCTCTAATTGTTGCATCTTGTTCTTTGATTTTGCTAAAAACTACTTGCTGAAAGAATTTTATTTCTACATACCTGGAATTATTTGGTCCATTATTTGGTCATACATCCATTATTTGGTTATTTCACAGTATGTTTAATTTCTTTCTTTGGTTGCTCATCTTTATGCAAAACCAAAACAATATAGAAAGGTAACTTTTGAACAGCAGGCATCTTCTTTATCTTACCTGCATAATAGATTGCTAACACCTATCCACTCTCTCTAGAGAAATTCGTTAATTTAAAAAAAATATGTCAATCACCTAAGCTCTGTTTGGAGGAGAGACTTTTCAATTAGTAGTGATGAGAGAGGAAAAAAAGAGTGGCTTTGGAGAATCATTACATTTAATTATTACTTCAATGCCAAGATGCTTTCAGAGGCACAGTATAATCTGTGGTGTCATAATAAATAGGTAGAAGCTCTTTATGAATAAACTAGATATGATCTTTACTTTCAGAGCAGTTTTGACAATAATTGCTTAGTCTAGCCAACCAGAAATTTGAATTGCTGAAGTACCCACTTTGAAAGTTGGAGGAGGAACCAGGTAACAGGGAAATGCAGTTTTAGTGCACTTCTCCACTCTACCCCTGGAGTTTACTAACACACAGCGCCTCTTCTGTTATCTCATAGGGAACATGAAGGTGATCCCTGGATGGCTGGATCATTACTAACATGGGTGAGTTTACGATGTCATTTTACTAAATGAAAGCAAAGCTAAATGAAAAAAAAATATTGAGAGTTTTCTCTGAGTAAAAAACTGGGAGGAATTTTAGAAGTGTGTATAAAAGGATATTCCAGTTTCTAGTTGTCATTGTCTTTGTTTCTGTAATTGTTCTTTACCCACTCTTCTCCAGCTAATCATGTAATACAAAGCATGTATTAGCTAAGATCTGCTAATTTCAGTTTGGCTGTCAGCCGACGCGGCCACCTAGTTTCGTGCATAACGTGCTTTGCCGCAGGTTGGTCAGTGATCTTTGTGAGAGTTTTAATTTTTGTGCTCTTTCTTCTTCCCCCCTTTTCTTCCTTCCACTCTCCCTCCCTTTCCTAGTTTCAGTTATTTTAATTCAGGAAAGTATGATAAATAGTGGTGAAGAGAGATTATAAACGTAGGATTTCTAAATTTACATCTGCATTCAGGGAAAGTTGTAGAAACATTATTAATGAAAAAACTTAAAACACTAATGTGCCTAAGAATTTAGTGGCCCCAAATCCTTCTATTCAGTTTCATTATTTACAAGTGTGGGTGGTAGGACTGAATGAAACTGCAGGCAACCTGCACTGCGTCCTGCTTTGCCCAGGTGCTTTTGCAAGGAGGGAAAGATCTTTCTGTTATTTTGTATTCAGATCTACAGGTGTTGGACTCTGGTGATTTGTGACAGTTCATAGAACAAGGGGTGACTGATCCCAACTGTCTTTCTCCAGTTAATCAAAGGATGGGGCCTTTGAGGAATGGGGAAGACAGAGTGATGATACTTCTGCATGTGACACTTCCCAGGGAAGCTCCTCCACCATAAGCAAGCAGTTCCTACAACCAATGTTTCCAGGTCCTAGCTGTGTTGTCAGAACCACCAAGGGGGCTTTTGAAAAATACTGATGCCTGGGCCTTATGCAGAGAGAATCTGATATAATGACCTGAGGTGAGGTCACAAGGCGATGTTAATGCACAGTTATTGATAGAAACTATAACAGGATAATTAGACTTCAGAAAATTCTACATGTTGTTCCACTTTCCTTTTTGGGGCTTCCCAGGTGGCACAGTGGTAAAGAATCCACCTATTAATGCAAGAGATGTGAGAGACACGGGCTCAATTCCTGAGTTGGGAAGATCCTCTGAAGAATGAATGGCAGCTCATGCTTGCCTGAAAAATTCCACAAATAGAGGACCCTGGTAGGCTACAGAACATAGGGTCTCAAAGAGTTAGACATAGCTGAGCACACACAGCAGCACTTTCCTTTCTAATCTGGGTTTCCTGCCATGAAATGTTGCTTGATTTCCATCCTCCACCTCTTTATCAACTCATGTATTTTCTTTCATAATTTCTCTTTTACTTTCTTTTCCTGTCCTATGCCTAACTGTTTCATGACTCTTGTCTCTCCCTCTGTCAAGCTGCCTCAGTCTTGGAAGATGCTAAAAAGAAACTTTATATATACATATATATATAATCCTACCCTCTAGAATACTATAACTGAAGACAAGATCAACATGGCCATAAGCTATTACTCCCCTCACTCCTGCTGGAAAAAAAAAGAGAGAGATTCATGTCATTGCACCAGGACAAAACTGAAGATTTATGAACACAGTCATAAACAGTTGTTTAGACTATACTAGTATTTCTGGATATTTGTAACAAAACTTCTGAAAAACTCTGATAGATTCCACTCTCTGATTAGCAGCCATGGAGGTTTGCCATTTGCCATTTGATCTGTCCTGGAGAATGCCTTCAGCTGGAAGGAGCGCAAGGGATGGTCTGGCTTCTGGTGACAGCATCTTCCTGGTCTGCTGCAGCATTCAACCAGAGACCTGTTCTTCTGAGGGCATCCCCTAGCCAATGATAGCTCAGTGAGCCCATGGGACAGGGCTTTCTGTGTTTGACTTTGTATGGGCACTATTCCAGGGGTCAACTTTTGCTCCCCCACGGGGTTGGCCAATTTGCATCACAGTCTGAGTGTCTCTCTATTCTACTTCCTCTCACCTTTCTTTTCATTAGCATCAGATCAACAACGCAGCCTAAAGGGTCTTTCTGCTTCACCCTGTCTCTTCCTCTTTTAAGTGTCACCCCTAAGAAAACTTTTGCCCTCCTAGCTTTGTCTCTGTATCTGCATTCCTGATAAACTGTACTGACACAATCTGTCAATCTTCTAACATTTTAATGAAAATGGCAAAAGTTGCATTTTTATTTTCCCATAGTGGAAACTAATTATAATCTTTTCTGTGTATACTAGCACAAAAATTAGCATGAAAAATGTACTCTATCGTTCCAAAATGCTACTCTTCATATTTTTCTTCCAGTATTTTAATGTTTAACTTTTTATGAGTATAAGTGATTTCTTATCCCATTATGTAGAAATCTTACCTCTTAGAATTCTGGACATTAAAACTCTGTCTTCAGATATCTAAAATAAAGTGATTTGGACAGAGATAATTTAATGCCTAAAAATATAAGTGAATCAGAGGTTTGGAAAACTCACCTTCAGAAGCATTTCCTAAAGAGACTCGTTCTTCTGAGCATTAACTAAAAGCAGTCTTTTCCCTTTAGATGCTTACCACATTGTATTATTATTGCTGGTGTTAACATATTTTATTTACATTATGTTGTTATCATTTCTGATCTGCACAACCCTTGGCATAGTGCTGGGCACATGGTTTATGCACATTAAGTGTGTGTTGTATTGAACTAAGCAGCATTTTTGTATATATTTTGACATCTGGGACTTTATCAGTGTTCTCAGGGGAGAAATTCTCAGACATATAACTTCAACTGACATAATTCCAATAGGAAATTATTTTTTCTTTCATATCCTTAACAAACCCTTGAGTCTGATAATTATTTCTTTTCTAATAGGCCTTAGTTTTGAAAGACTTTTTAAAAGTCTTTACTCTTTCATAAACCAGAGTATTCCCACGTATACGACTGGAGTAAAGAGCAGGTTTATGTCAGGAAAATTCTCACTAAATAAACGGTCTCCAAGTGACAATGGCATCTTGCCTTTCTCTGAATCCTCTGGCAGAGGCCAGGATTTGGAGCCAAGATGAAGGACTGGATGAGTCATCTGCTATGGTATGGCAATGCCTCTGTTCTCAGGTCTGTGCAATCAGATCTCAAACTGATTTCTCCCTTTCATTTTTTTTTTTCTTTTTTTGGCAAGAGAGAAAATAACTTCAGTATTTCTTTTTTAGGAGGATTGAAAAAAAAAAAAAACCCAATTCTATTGCCCAAAATTGCATACAGAATTTCAAAGAGTGACCTCTTCCCAAATATAGCGGAGCTTATGGTGGTAATGGGATGTGTTACCTTTTGAAGCATAGGAGCTTCAGATCCCAAGCCTGCCCATCCCTTCACCAGACTTTGGAGAATGGTAGGATTAGGAGTAAAGGAGTATTAATATAATACCATTTTCACCTGGGAGTAATTAATATTACTGGGCATGCAGACTGTCCTGTGGTGGGAGTCACAGAAACAATAAAGTGAATGAAGAGGAGATGAACCCCAGGTATGCTGAAATGTTCAAAGCCTTGCTTTTTCACAGTTGGCAGACTAAGTCATTTTTAGAATTTGGACTTCTCGGGGGCAGAGGGTTTTTCTTTTACATTAAATATACTCTTTTCTCTACACTGTTCTGTTATATAATAGGGTGAGTGTAAGTGCAAAGTCATGCTTTTTCAGTATTAAAACACAGAATCATATCCTTCATTTTTAAAGTTACAGTTATTCATGTTATTACTAATTTTGGACACAGCAAATAAGACATTGCCAGAATCACTTTCTGGGAAGAATAAATGTGTAGCTTGTTTAGAACTGAGTTGGTTGTTAAATATAGCTTTGATTCCTTCCCCTCCTCCAGCCAAGAACCGCATGGTAGTTTTGTTGATAATCTACCACCCTGTTTTTAAACGGTAGCTTGTGTATTCTCCAGTTCTATTTTCCACATTGCTTTGGCTCTGTGGCCTTAGCTGAAACTGTGTGCTTCTCTTGTCTTTGACCCATTCTGTCCACAGTGTTTCACTTCAGTTCATCAGACAGCACCTGATTAGGTGGCCTTCTGTCATCCATTCCCTACACGTCTTGCCTGACCTCCACACCGTGGGGCTGGCTACTCTCCAGAACCTCATCATGGAAGCAGCCGCCCTGACAGGGGGAAGATGTGCTTGGTTCATCTTTAAACATTTTCAGGGAGTGGGACTGGATGTCACAAATAGGTCAAAGGCTCAGTCACATGTAAAGTGTGACAATGATGGCATCCTGAAAAATCTTTACCTTATCAGGCAGTACTGTTTGTCACCAAGAGAGACCTTGAAAATGGGGAGACATGCTTTGGGATCTCGTCTCTACCATCTTGCTAGCTCGGAAACAGGAATACTAACTATAAAGTTCCAAGCAAGTTTTCTGGCATAGTACAGTAGGCTCAGTAGTTTATGTCCTTTCTAAAAATGTATTAAATATTTACCTTTGCAAGGCAGAGTTAGGTAGCTGGAGTGCTAGATGGTATCTAAATATCAAGAGGTGGATGTTCAGGGTGTTTACCATTTTACAAGGGAAATCTTGGTAAATTCTGAACTCAGGTACAGACCAGAAAGTAAAAACCATATTGCAAATCTAGGGTAATTAGAATTCAGAGAAGGGATAATTGTGGCTAGTGGGAGCATAAGGTAAATGTGGGGGAGATGGCACTTGAAATAAAAACTAAAAAAATTTCTCCCTTCGCTTATGTATACACTAGAGATGGTAATTTGGACTTTTCAGGGATAGAAAAAGAAAATTTAAAGTGACAGGACAGACGCTGAGCAAATGCAGTTAATGTTTGGGAAATTGCAGAACCAAAGTTGTCTGAATGAGAGACCACATTAAAGGGAATGGAGGAGATAATTTTGAAAAGATATGTTAGGCTATATTCTGGTGGACCTTAGATCTCAACCTGTATGAGCAGTGTGGTAGAGTGGAAGGAGTCCCTGGCTATGGAGCAGGAATCCCAGATTCCTTTCTATGCACCTGGCAAAAGATGGCAGAGCAACCAGGTTCTAAAGATTCATTGCTTTGGGTTCAAATCTCAAAGTTTCTACGTATTAAGTCTGTGACATTGACCCAAGTGATTTCTTCCTTCTAGCCTCTAGACTAGACTATGCTTCTTAACATATAAACTTGTTTATAAATTTGATTGTTGGTTAGGGATTTTGGGAAGGTCATATACACACTGCTATATTTAAAATGGATAACCAACAGGAACCTATTGTATAGCACATGGAACTCTGATCAATGTTATATGCCAGCCTGGATGAGAGAGGTGTTTGGGGGGGATAGATATATGTATATGTATGGGTGAGTACCTTCGTTGTTCACCTGAAACTACCACAACATTGTTAATTGGCTATACCCCAATACAAAATAAAAGTTTAAAGTTTGGGGAAAAAGATTGGTTGTTGGAAAATGGCAAAGGTTTTTCATAGAAAAACATTTTTTTTAAGTGGCAATGTTTAAATGCTTGGAAATGACATAATTAAATGAAATAATCAAATAACTCTTTGGTTTCCATGCCACTGATAAATGGATACGATTCTAAGGAGATAGACCTAGTAATATTACCTAGGACAGCCTGAAGGAGTAAAAGGCTAAAGGTAAGAACATCATTTGACTTTGGGTCTAAAACGAAATGACGATTTGAAGAAAGTAGCATTTTAAAAGAGAGATCAGAGGGACAATAAAAGGATTTGGCAACTGACTGAATATCAGTTCGAAAACTAACAAGCACAGGAAGGATTGCTTTAATTTACTTGCTCTTTTATATTAAATTATTTAAGTGACCTGATTTAGTGATAACTTTTAATTTTGCATTATTCAGTGCATATGGAGTTTCTAGTGATATATGTATATTGGTATATGCTATTGATGCAATAAATATTTATTGTGGACCTAGTATATGACAGAGAGTGTTCGAGGTGTTAGGGACAAGATCTGTGCTTTTCCATTCCAGGACTCTGACAGAATGAGAGAGAAACAGGAAACAAATGAAGAAAATAGTAGCTGGAAAAAGAAGTATCATGAAGATGAACTAAGTTGATGTGATAGGGGGTAGCTGAGAGGCTAGTGAAAGAGCTCCTTAAAGAGGACACATTCTAGCTGAGGTGAATGATTGAAGAAATCAGCAACATGGAGTGCCATGGCAAGAACATTTCAGAAAGAGAACACAGATAAACAAAGGCCCAAGGATGCCTCAGTGGGTTTCAGAATTTGAAAGAAGACAGCCTGGCAAGGGCATCATGACTTAGGAGGAGAGCAGTCAGAGATGAGAAGAGAATATGTGCTAGTTCACAGCTTGAGACCAACTCCAAACACTCATTCCTCATCCTTTGGCCTCATTGCAACTTTACAGCCCAGTCTATGACATCCTTTGCAGCTAGAAGTGTTAATGAAACCACATTCATTCTCCTTTTCAGGTATCAACTTTGGGAAAATGTTCAAACTCCCAATTTTCCAGAATAGAAAGCTGAGGGTCAAAGATGTCATGTGCAACTTGCTCAGGGTCACACAGTTTTTAAACAGCAGGGCCAAAACTCAAATCAGGTCTATGATTCAGGCCCAGAGAAGTTTCCACTTCCCACAGGGTCACTTTCCCTTTTTATGTAATCCTAAAGAACCACAGTCACTGACCTCTTATCAGAGAGCCTGCAGGAGAAGTCTGTAACCTGGGGTAGGGGTTTCAACCAAACCACAGGGCAAGAGTCCTCTACTTATGGCTGACCTGCACTAAGGTTGAGAGAGAATTAGAAGAGAGCACCTATTGGAGGAGAATTAGTAGAAAGATTCATTTTCCTTTGCCTGGGAGTCTTACAGCAGCCCCTTGTTTTCATGATCCTATGATTTGATGATTTGCCAACAATTCAATTTTATGGATCTGGACTGAATGGAATATGCCATAAGAGACCATGGCATCTTAGAACAAACATAAAATGTGGTAAATAAACTGATGTATCCACATGGGCACTATATTAGCTATTTCTGCACTTTGCCCTTCCATCAAGTTACCTGCCAGGCCTGGGCTGTTACAATCCAGCCTTCATCCGTCAATTACAGCCACAAATTAACTCCGGACATTGTAAGCCTTTCTAGTAGAGCCATTCTCAGGCAGGACTGTGAGCTCTCCTAGGAGTGTCTCCTGTCTCTTCTGTTCCCATCTTGAGCCTCCTCTGCTACTTGCAGCTCTGAGTTCTGAACAGGCTTATCACGAAGCCAGTTGCGGTCTCTCTTTATGGTGCATCCTTAAACCCAGGCATCCGTGTAAAGGAGAGCCCTAGTTATACAGACACATTATACTTCTCCCCTTTCAAAGAGAAGCCTTTTCTGCTAGTTGGGGGGTGGGGGTGGTTCTTCCTGATGCAGAGGGCCGAGGAAGAAGAGTTGGCTGGCTTTGGGGAGCAGATTTAGAGTCGCATTTCATTGGAGGGGCTAGCTTTTTCCTGAGCTGCCAGACACTGCAGGCTCAACTGAGGCGCGGAGGTGCAATTCAGGCTGGTGAAACAGCGGGGGAAGCAGGACAGGCGGGGCTAGCGCGGCTCTGCAGCGGATCACAAGCACCCGCACACACACCACTCTCCTGCCGCCCCCGGCTCGCGCCTCGCTCCTTTCCTCCCGGGCCGCAGAGACGCGGACCAGGAGTCGGGGGCCAGGGAGGGAAGAGGAAAAAGGCAGACGCCGTGAAGCCGAGGAAAAGCTGGAGCGGCGCTGATATTTCACCTGAGAGTCTGACCCGAATCCCGAAGCTCAGACCCCCTTCAGCAGCACCTTTGTCGCCAGCCAGGAGAGCGCGGCGGTGCCTAGGAACCCTCGAGTCCCGCTCCCAAGTCTTCCCGTGCCCGGTGCACCAGGATCCTCCCTGTGGGGCCGCGCGGTACCCCCAGGAAGGCGCGGAGCTTGGGGGACCGGCGTTGGCGCCCATCGTGGTGCGCCGGGAAAAGTGGAGGCGAGAAGAGCCTTGAGGGCAGAGTGCGAGGCCCTGCGGCCGCTGCCGCCCGCGGTGCCGCCTCCTGCCCTCTCCCCTTCCGGGTGAGTGCCGGGCGGTAGCGCACAGCCACGTCTCTGCCGGGCGCGGGGGGCGGCCGGGGGGCCCGGGGGCGCCCGCGGAAACTCCGCGGCCCGCGGACGGCAGGCGGACGCGTCTCTGGAGTCCGGAGAGGGGACTCTGAGCCGGGAGGACGTGGGTAGGGACTGCTGCACCCGTGCCCGGGCAGAGATGCCTTTAGGCGGGATTTGGGCCAAAAGATAGGAGGCGGGAGCGCCGGAGGGAGCCGGCAGCCGTCCGGGGGTGGGGGCTGGCGGGCGAGCTGGGAGCGGCGGGGTGGGTGGGGGGAGGGTCTGGTCGGAGCAGGTAGAGCTGCTTGGGCAACCCGGCGAGTTGGCCGGTGGGGAGGAACTCGCTGGTCAACTCGTTAATTTTAAAGCAGTCAGTTTGGGAGCGCGGCAGGATAGTCAGGGGGCTGTGAGAAGGCGAGAGGTGGCCCCGGGATGCCGGTGGTGGGGGCAGAGAGGAGAAGCCTGGAAAAGCTTGGAGGCGAATTCGCGCTCGGGTTCGTGGTCCTCGCAGCCCTCCTGCCTTGAGTGTGGGAGAACACTTTTTCGGTTTTAAGACTCAGCGTGGAGAGAAAGCCTCCGTCCCAGGGGAGGAGAGACGTCTGCGAGGGGCAGAGACCGCAGCTACCGCCGGGTGCGCCCCCCACCCCAGGCGCGCCGGCTTTGGTCCCCCTTTCTCTCCCGCCCCCACCTCCTTATTGGTGCTGGTTTGCAGCGCTCGGCTCCTGCGCCTTCGCTTCGCGTTTGAATCTGGCTCGCCCCTCCGTATTATGTCTGCACTCCGAAGGAAATTTGGGGACGATTACCAGGTAGTGACCACCTCGTCCAGCGGCTCGGGCTTGCAGCCCCAGGGGGCCGGGCCAGGGCCCGCAGCAGCAGCTTGTGCCCAAGAAGAAGCGACAGCGGTTCGTGGACAAGAACGGCCGGTGCAATGTCCAACACGGCAACCTGGGCAGTGAGACGAGCCGCTACCTCTCGGACCTCTTCACCACCCTGGTGGACCTCAAGTGGCGCTGGAACCTCTTTATCTTCATCCTCACCTATACAGTGGCCTGGCTCTTCATGGCGTCCATGTGGTGGGTGATCGCCTACACTCGGGGCGACCTGAACAAAGCCCACGTCGGCAACTACACGCCCTGCGTGGCCAATGTCTATAACTTCCCTTCGGCCTTCCTCTTCTTCATCGAGACCGAGGCCACCATCGGCTATGGCTACCGCTACATCACCGACAAGTGCCCCGAGGGCATCATCCTCTTCCTGTTCCAGTCCATTCTCGGCTCCATCGTGGACGCCTTCCTCATCGGCTGCATGTTCATCAAGATGTCCCAGCCCAAGAAGCGCGCGGAGACCCTGATGTTTAGCGAGCACGCGGTGATCTCTATGAGGGACGGGAAACTCACGCTCATGTTCCGAGTGGGCAACCTGCGCAACAGCCACATGGTCTCCGCGCAGATCCGCTGTAAGCTGCTCAAAGTAAGTGCTATCCGCCTCCTCCCCACCCTGGCGGCCGCCATTCCTCAGGCTCGGGGGAGTTAACCCACCTGAGAGCTACCCTCAGGCTCCTAGTCTGTCTTACCCTACAGGCAGACTTGTTTTTCGGGGTGGAGGATGGGGCAAAGAGAGTACAGTCGACAGTTCTGTTCTTTTCCCACCCATTCTCTTGCAGTTGTTTGTTTTATTCTTATTTATATTCATCGGACGTACTTGTATCGCTTTCTGGACACTTAAGGAGTGGTGCTGGCTCCTGGACTTAAGAGGTACAGGAAGGCCCTGTTCTCCTTCCTTTTCTTCTTTAGAGATTTGAATTTGTTGTCAATACACCACTCCAGTAAACTTGAAGTAATAGAATTGAACAGGCTTTTAGTTTGAAGACAAAGGTGCTGAACTTGCCTTAGTTTTCACCTAAAGCTTTATTTATTTATTTGTAGTTCTCTCTGTCCACCCCCTCCCCCAATAATATCAGCAAGTGGATAATTGCTTCAGACCCAATAACTCTGTGGTTATCTTTTTAACAAGTACACAGATGGGAGAAGCAGTTTATAAAGTGGAAAAAGTAACACCTGGTTGTTATCAATTTTTACTAAATATTATCCTAGAGAAGTATTCTGTGAAAGCGGAGTGCCTTTCCATGCAGTCTTTTAATTAATTTTATTCTTAATTGCTTGTTTCTGTGAAGCCTTTGTCAATTACAGATTTCACCTGAAACTTCCTAGTATCTGTTAAAGAAGATTGCTGCCTACCAACAGCCCTGTAAATGCTAAAAGAAATCGCTTCTGGAGTGATTTTTAAAGCAAGGTCCATCTAGTCGTTAGAGGGCACCACTACAATCAAGGAGAGAAGCCCACTATGCTCACTAACCCAATTAGAGTGAGGGATACAAGCCCAGTTTCTCTCTGTTATTTAGAGTTCATCTTTTTGAGGGATTCTCCTTAGTTTTCAAATATTCATAGACCAAGAAAGATGACCCCAATACAATCTCAACAATTTATCTGAGATTGCATAGAAAGCTATAGCCCCATTCACAATTTAGCACTAATGAAATGAAAATCTAAAGTATTTAGGTTGACATTCTACCTTTGAGATTTCAATTCTACATCCCAAGTCTATATGGTTTTATACAGCTTCAGTTTACATGGCAGTTAAAGTAGTACCACGTGCTTTTAAAAAGTTTGGCTCTTGTATCTTTTTATCATTCATTTATAAGGTCTTGCCCTAATCAGTTTTGACTGTCTTGCTCAGTATAGTGTTAGAATTAAAGTAGCTCAGTTGTCCTGTCACTTCACATCATATGCATATTTCCTATGCTACAGACAGTAAATACACAAATTGTGGGTAGCTTTCTGGAAACTTTTAACCTAGTTCCAATGTATACGTTAATTAAGATAATTGTAAATAAGTAACTTGAGTGGATCATATTCTTTATAAAACTCCAATGAGCTGCATGTAATTTTTAAAACATTTTAACTTACTGTATCCTGCTATGGACCACTGTTTGAACTGAGTTATTTGGATCAGGCTAAACATGCTATAGACATGTTTGTTGTATGTGCCTGTTTCTATGTATAGAACGAGATACATAACCTCTCTTTTAGGTTAGGTGTACTGGGAACATTTTGTAAATACATTGCAAAAGTCTCTTTTGTGGAAGCCATGTTTGTGTGTCACGTTGAGATTCTTACTGAAGAATAGTTTACCATATTGATGGCTCTACTAGAAATTAAAAATTAGACCTTAAAGATCACTTATTACTATTCTCTAGTTTTTCAAACACATAAATACATTTATTAAAACAAATATCTTTTTAAGGAAGCATATTTAGATGTTTTTAGATTGATCAGAAGTCAGAAATAAATATAATTAATATACGTAGCATGTTTTGGTTATTGTTTTTGCTTTTACAAAGTTATAGTGAATCTGAAACACCCGGTCTCTAGTGGTTCAGGATGCTGATAGTGATTTTTCTGCATGAGACCATGTAGCGCATATACTGTAAGAAGTGTTTTTATTAAAAAATAGATTTCTAGTGTTGGCAAATTTGGAGCAAGGTGCTATATTAACACAAGGTGATTAAAAACATCTAATTAAAACAATATATATACTATTAAAATTCTTTACTTTTGATATGTTGGGAAGACGTCAGGGTTAAAAGTAAAATTGATTGGCATGTGGTGTCAGTTTATATCTAAACAAAATTATGATGAAATTCTGTCCTGATTTTTTGGTGAAGGGAGAGCATTGATGAGTGGCAACTCTTCATCCAGTCACTTAACTGTAGTTTGCTTGAAGTTGATTTGTCCAATAGCCATGGTGACTAAAATGAATTCTCAGAGTTCTTGTCATTTCCTTAGACTTCATTAAAAAGAAGCCATGTTTTATTGGGAAAATGATAACATTCAGCAAAATTAGAGGGAAGATTTGCCTTCAGTAAATGACTCTTATTTTCTCTTAGGGACTGAGATGAAGTGACCCAAAGCAGCCAACTATATTTTTAAAGTGAAGCTATACCAAAAGCTTAAAGCAATAATATTTTGGTGTTAGTCTTATACATTCTTATTAAATATTATACACATTTCAGTTTCTTCTCTTAACCCATGTTTGACATTTTAAATGTAAAATTTATATATCTTTAATACAAAGAAATACATAGATTTTTAAGGCAACAAAAGCTTAATATTTAACAATAGTTATTATAGTCTGTAAGAGTTCTTCTTATTACCTAATTTAATTTTTATTTCTTTCTATTGCTGTTTTCTTGTTTGCTGAATAAAGCCTATTGTAAATATTAATGTAAGAATTCTATTTGATGATTGTAAAGCACTTTCTATTCTTGCAAAGACAGTAAGAACATTCATGTGGCTTTCTAGTCCTTGCCACTATGAGGTTTTTCATGCATTTTGGGGTTCTCTTTCTTGATGGAAGTTTTTATAGTTTTTCTGCTTAATTATTAACTGTTGTTAACTTACATGAAAGCAAATTTTATTTCAACTATATTCCTATCTTCTGAGCTTGCAAATACTGAAATTTATTTTGATGTTTAAATATAGATCTTCCAACTTTATGCTTGGAGTGATCAGTCCTTTTCTACTTAGGAAAAAATGAAAGTAGATTAAATAAAAATTTTAGAATATAATTGGAAATTATTCTTTAAAATTTATAATATTATAAATACAGCTATAGGAAGCTCTTTTAAGATGAGTGGTCTTTCTCTTTTCCTCTTTTCATCCCCATATTGATGTTTTATTTGAATTTTCAGTTTATTTTAGCTGTCTTTTTACAAAAATCTAAAATATGGGAACTAATGAATGGCACAGTTGTGTTAAGTTAACATAACATCCACTTTAAAATTCTAATAAAAATGCCTAAGTTAGGGAGTTGAGACTAATGGTTGATACATTGGACCTTGTAATTTAGTGTTGGATTAAAAGGATTTGGAAATCTCACTCCTTCCCACAAATCTAATACTAAAGGTTGACTGCCCCAGATTTCCATCTTAATAGGGAAAGATTTAAACTTTTGATGCATCATGTATGAGCTTGCACACTTACTATCCAGAAGCCATTATACTTACATATATACATGTGTATATGTGTGTATGTATAGATACTCAGTCAAACCTTGTTTACATAAAGTAAACATAAAATCAACTATTGTTAGATACATAATTTAAAATCAAATGGTAAGGATATTTTTTTCTCATGGAAATATAATTTTATTTTTTCATATTTTTATTCATGGAAAATAGTCATCATCTTTTTTCCTAGGATGTTAGCTATGTAACCCTTAAACTCTCACTGAGTGAAAAGTAATGGTTCCCAGTTATCTTTTAATATATCACTTATATTATTTTTATAGTCATGTTTTCTGTTCTCCATTTATATGGATACTCAAAATTGGATGTTATCTGGTTTCCTCATATGATTGTGATCCAGTGCAGATGCTATAAAAACAAAATTGAATCTGCAAAACTAATAATCTCTTCATTCTTTTCATATGTCTTAATCTTTTAACCACAGTGATTCCTGGACCATATAATTCATGATTGTTTTCATATATTTATTAGTTTGTCTTCATTTATAGCTTGCACTTAAATATATTATGACTGTTGACTTCATATGACCCTATTTTATATGACTGACTCTTTTCTCCAGTTGATCTTGGCCAGGTTGCACTTTAGTTTTAATCTTGAGATTATTAGTCATCTCTTTTAAATAAAATAATTCACAAATGAATATCTATTAAAAAAAAACACTCTTCTCCTGAACATTATACATGTGGCTAGTAAAAAGATTCAAGGAATTTAAGACTGAGTACCCCAGAACTCTTGGGCTAGATCTTAATGTCAGTGAGTTTTTTTAGGTGCGTTTATTATGTCTTATTAAAAAAGTAAAGTTCTTATTTAGCCTAGCTTTGCTTTCTCTGACACAAGTACAATAATTCTGTAATAGGTATAGAACTTGGGTTCCTTTTAAAGACTATAATTATTCTTCTTTTAAATAGTAGTAATATGTTGTTTTGTTTGTTTTTTATTTTTAATATGGTTCCTGCAAAGTACAGGGTGGCTTGTGCTTAGGGGAATACAGCTTGAACAGAAATAAGGACATAAAGACCCACAAATACACAGCAGTAGGTAAGAACCAATGAAGAGAAGCAGGGAAAAACACTTGATAGATTTCAGGGTGTTTGGTGAGTAGGAGGACAACGTGCAAGTAGGGTTACAAATCCCATCCACAGTTGTTATTATAAATTCCATAAAAAGTCCCCAAGGAATTATAAAGCTGTTCTTTCATTTGAATGGAATAAAAGCCTCACAAAAATTTATTACAAGATAAATTCCATTCTATGTTACTTTCTTTAAAAAAAATGAACATATTTTTATGGGATAATTGGCTTAGCATTAAAAAAATCTTTATTTTAGGTTTGATGTTGGTCATATTTTTTCCACCTGAGTATTGATGGGATTTCAAACTTAAGGAGTAAAAAAGGTACAATTGTAGTTTATCCAGATGAAATTCTAGGTCCATACGTTCCTCTGCCCGACTCTAATTTTGGTCTGATCCCCAAACCATTGCCAGAACAGCTTTGAGTCACAAGACATTGTTGTTCTTTATCTTTGTACCTGCTTTTGGCTCATTTCCTAATTTTAGATTCCACATGGTACCCTGACGTCATTGCGTATAATTTTCTGACTTCAGCGTATATACAACATACACATAGATGCACACATTGCCCATTTAAAGAGAAGTGAAATTTCAGATAGAATAGTGGAGAGATGATAGGCAAGAAGAGCCACCCTCTCTATCTTCACCTACTTTGTTCTCTTTTCCTTTCTGAACCACTGGCCCTCATTGCCTTTTCCAATGGAGACATGTGAAAGGTGCTAGAGGGGTAGATCAAGTCTTAGAATATGATAAAGGTGCATCTCACATGTCAGATGTTAGTGATTCAATGTTTTCTTTCTTTTTTTCCCCAGATTCCCTTGCTCGCCTCTGAGCTAGGAAAGGGCACAATAGTTATAATTACAACACAGTTATCGGCTAGAGAGATGGGAGAAAGAGCAAAGAGATTGATTGTGTTGCTAAAGTTTGTCCATGTTGAATGAATGTGGGCAACTGACCACAAATTTCCCAGGAGAATGAACAAATGTGGATCTGGTTATGCCAAGGGCAGTTGTAACTGTATCCCAGAGCAGTGTGTGTGTGTGTGTGTGTGTGTGTGTGTGTGTGTCTTTGGATATGTACTCAGCAAGTCTTTCACTATAATAAGAAAAGAATTTGTCTGTGAAGTACCTGACCACAGTAATCCCTTCCAAGCATCTGTGACTTCTGATTCTTTTTTCACCTGTAGTCAGAATTTGTAATTGATTATCTTGCAGGCCTTTTTGGACTCTAAGGGAGTTCAAAGTCATTTGACATTAGCTGCTTCTTTGAAATTAGTACTTGTGACTATAAAATGAGTTACAAACCTTAAGTTCTAGACAGATCCATGTGACTTCTGACTGAAGTATATATAACAGAAATTGTATATTTCAGTAATAATATTTTATTACAAAGAATAACTTTATTGCCAAAATCTGAATTGTATAAAATAATTTCAAATATCTATGATATTCTACTTATAATTTATTTGAACAATACATTTAAACAAACTTTATGCTTTAGATTTCCTTGATTTTTCTCTTAATTCCCAGAATTTTCTATATGCAACCAACCAGAAAAGCTTTAAAATGTCAAAGAGATCTTTATTTCCTTTCGAAAAGTTATTCTATACAAATGAAAATAAAGTTATATGGAAGTCATTCTAAAGTCCTAGCGTTTTCAAATTATGTTCTAAATTTTAAAGAATTAACTAATTTTCCATGAGCTGTTTTTCATTGTACCTTTCCCCCACGTATTGATCCAATAGTTTCAAGACTCTAAGTGATTATTTCATCAAGTAAAATCAACTTCAGAAATTTTAATAATTTACCACATTAACCTTAACCTTTAGCAGGTGTTTTGAATTAATTTTTTGATTTTGACTGTATGTTTACATATTTTTATGTAAAAATGATCATGATTCTGTGTTCCCTTTGGAATTAGGAGGTTTATAGAGCTAAAAGATACAATGTAGACTAGGTACAAACTGCTCTACTAATGAAAGATTCTTCTTTTATCATAATTCTTAAGATAACATAATAAATTAAGGTTAAATAGGTTTTTCTCTAAATTTTTTCTGCCTATTATTATTTCTGAGTGAGATACAGTAATTGTTATATAAATAAGATTATTAGAAATAGATGAAATATTATTGCAACTAATTTATTACATACTCAAGGTACGGATCATAGTTTAACTTTATAAAGGCACATACCTAACCTCTTTTTTCTTTGTGTTTCTCATGTATGTATTACAATTCCTTGAGGAAAAGTTCTCAAACTCCAGTTATACAAGTTGAAAAACTTAAAACAATCATAGGCTTTTCTCCCCCTTGCTCACGAAAATCTCTAGAATTGCACCAGAATTAGAAAATCCTAGATTAGAATTCCTTGTAAGGCTAGAATAGAATGTGCCTGCTTCTAAAGATATATTTGGTAGGCATATATCAGTTTCTGGAATATTGTATTTAGCTGAGCTTTGATAAGATGACCTTGCTCTGACTTCAAACAATTCCAGTTCTACAAGCACCTGCCAATCCCTTTCCAACCTTTAAATAGAAAAGCTTTCCTTTTAATTCACAGTGATTAATAGGCTTCCCCCAGTCTACTACAAAATCAGAGAAGCAAACAGAAATTAGTGAGGTAAGCATATTGATAGTTGAAATATCTCTTAACCAAACAAAATGGAAGAAGACTTGAAAGATAAAATTGTGGATATATGTAGTACCTGAGATTATTTTAAAAAAGGTTTAGGTTTACCCACTGGGAAATAATTTTCAATGAATGTGCAGAGAATTTCACTTATCTAAAAAGACGTAATTGTGAAAAACTTTATTCAGTGAAATGAAGTATTACTTTCCCTATAGTATCACAAAATAAATACAGTTGTTAACTTTGTTTCTGCCAAGACTTAGGATATAAAGCATTTGGAGGAGGGTGTAGGCATAATTTTGAGTATATGGAACACATTTTTAAAATCAGAAGATAACTTGGAGTCTGAATGGAATAGATTCATGCATATTTAAGTGTAAATTACCTACATATGAATTAACTGCTTTGCTAAAAATAAGATATTTCTTGTTCTAGGTTGGCGTTTTCCTGATAGCCAGTCTGTTTCTAGGCCACTTCTTTTCATGGGTTGTAGAATGAGCAGAGAATATGAAGCTAATAGCTTACTCTGAGTATGAGGCACATGTATAAATAACAAATATATGAGTGAAGGAGATGAATTTCAGTCTTGGTGTATTATATAAAAGTAAGAAAAATACATGTTCTTTAGAGGAAATTATTTTAAAATGAATGGGAAATAGAGCTTAAAATTATATGTGTGAATATTTTTATTTCATGCAGAAAAAGCGGAGCTTAGAATAGTTGGTAAAATGACCCAAATTCTGATATGAACTATAAATGTCAGAATACCACCTTGTGTTTATATAGCACCTGTTTCTTAGTAGGTGGGAGAACAATGACCCAGGATTTTTGCTTTTATTTTGCTACATAATCAATATAACTATACAACTGTATACTTGGAAAGATACTGGTCTCATCTGTATTTTACCAATTTGAGAATATATACTGAAAGATAAGTGAGTTCTGCTGGCTTAGAAATGATTAGTTTTCTCCAACATTGGTTGTTAGAGCTGCTGTTTTTATTTTTGTACCATCAGGTTTTGCTGTGTGTGTGTGTTGTTTTTTTTCCCTTGTCAGTAATCTTTTTCTTCTTTTTAAAAATTTAATCAACTACTCCTAGGGCAGAGAAGAAAAATAGTCTCCATCTTTTCATTGGATGTTTTTCCTACTCAAAACTCCTGAATATCACTAATTACAAAGTAGCTTCATTAACTGACTAGCTTTGTTTTTAAGAATCTGCAATTTTTGCTATAACAATTTGTCACAACCTTAAAGTCTTGGTTCTGTTTTGCTTTGGAGGGCAGCTTACCATAGTTCTCAGTGTTTTCAGGCTCATTTACAAAACCTTTGTCTTTTCTGGAACTCTAAAAGGAAAGACTCTGTCTTCAATATACTGATTCATTGGACAGACCAGTGTTATGGAGTCTGTTTTGTTTATTAAATTAGCTTTGCAAAGAGTCTCTTAAAATATATTGGATTCTTCCAAACCCCATTTGACCAGCAGCAAGCCTCCCTCCAACCCTGATTTTTCTGTATGCAGCTGCTTAACCCAGCTTTTAATTTACCAGCATCAGCATATAAACCTAAATATTTGCCTTCTGTGGTCCTTGTAAGTTAGATAGGGAATACGAATATGGAAAGACCAGATATGGAAAATGAATAGAAAAGGGAAATAAATTTATTTTTGTGGCTTGCTAATTGTTTATAATCATGTGTTTACTTTTTTTTCAGTTTGTTGAATTAACCTTTTCAGTGATTTTTATTGAATGCCACTGTCTTATAAAAATTTTAGTAAGCTACAAGTTTGTCTAATACAGATAGTTTAAACTACATTTTGACTTAAATTCATTTGAGCATAAATTTTCACTATTTTTACAATTCATTAAATAGGTATTGAAATGAACAACTTTAATGCAGTTATTTACTAGTAGTTTGAAACCCACTAGTTAACAGCATCTGCCTTTATTTTTATTATGTGAGCTGTTGTGTATATAACATTATTTAATATGATAACATCTCCACTATTCTATTCTAGTTTATATCTATTTATTACTTTTCAAAGGTCCTGGAAAAATAAATTATTATGCTTGCTTTATAATAATGCAGTAAATCTGTTTTTAAATTATGATCAACCTTTTATCTTTAACTCCATAAGAATTGCCTACTTATATGCTTTGAGAGGAAGAAACATCTGGCATGCAGTGTGTTATCATTTAGTGATTTATGTCAAGCCATAGCACATGTACAGTTAGTTCCACAGTTTGTGTTAACAGCCATTGTTGGACCAGGCATTTCTCCAAAGCTCATGAGTTAGGGAGTGGTAATTATAGTAAGTCGTATATTATAAATAATGCATGTATGTTCCACATGAGTTATGTGGGATTTCGGCCCATTTGCTAGAACATAGCTGCATAATGATTTGTTTGGATTTTGTTGCAGATGATTGATAGTGCAGAATGTTGGCAATAATGTAAATTACTGTTGGGCTTCCTTGCAAATTTCAGTACAAGTGGTGATTTCTTCTCTTTTTCTGTGTGCTTGTCTAGTCTCGGCAGACACCTGAGGGTGAGTTCCTTCCCCTTGATCAACTTGAACTGGATGTAGGTTTTAGTACAGGGGCAGATCAACTTTTTCTTGTTTCCCCCCCCACGATTTGCCACGTGATCGATGCCAAAAGCCCCTTTTATGACCTATCTCAGCGAAGCATGCAAAGTGAACAGTTCGAGATTGTCGTCATCCTAGAAGGCATTGTGGAAACAACTGGTGAGTAAAAACATAGCTATGCCATCAAATTTCTTTATTCCATAATAACTTTATATTGTATGCATAATACCTCTCATAGACTGGGCTCAGTGTCTCAGCTCGCAAATGAAAGTAATGATTTGTCTGTTATTTCTTTGTAACATTCAGTTGATACTGCTTTGAAAATGAAGATTTATTGTTGTGATGATTGCATGTGTAATGTTAACTCAGAAGTACTTACTGCAATACAAAAAAGGGAACTGAGATGACTCCTAGAAATGGTTATGATATTCTAGTTTAATTGTGGAGTTGGATTTCCTATAATCATATTTTTAAAAAGGTTTAAGGTTAAAGTAAATTCAGGGCAATTAGTGAGCAGCCTGAACTCAGCAGGCATATTCTTGCCTTAGGGATGGTGATTCGGGTGTCACTGATAGAGCTTTGATATGCTACTAAGTGCAACCTCAGTGGAAAATTCCCTGTGTGTACATGTGTATGTGTGGGTGTGTGTGTGGCTAAAGCAGCATTTTAATTTCAAAGTAGGTCAGTAGATTTCCCCAGCTGAACCTTGACCAAAAATTTTTAAAAGATAATTTCTTCCTTTTCTGCTCTGCTATAGCTAGCTGTGTGCTGTGTGTTATTCTTTAAGATGCAATGTTGGTAATGCTGCGAATACTTACAATTTGCTACTCTCTGAGGAGAACAAGGTTGGCAAAAGAAAAATAACAGTAAATCAGAGTATATTATTTGGGACCTAAGCATTGCCAGTTGGTTCGCAATCTGCTGGATGCTTGAGACTAACAATGGAATATCTACATAGTTATATCTATCTGTCTCTCTTGAGTTTTATCCTTGCTACAAATAGTAAGAAAGCAGAAACATTTTCACTTTCCATTTTTTTTTCTGCCAGTATCTTTCTAGTCATCTTAAAGTGCTAGTTATTATGTATAAACTATAGCACTGAAAGTTTTAATAACATAGGTAATAACATAGATGCATTCAAGCCTTATGTCAAGGTAGATGTTACATAAGGAAAGAATCTCCCACCTTGACATAAAGCTTTGTCCAAGGAGCAGGGTGAGGCAAGCCATTGTAATATTATAGATCTGCTACATAATACATATTTGAAATGTGGGCAAGATACTTAATCTCTAGAAACTTCTTTTTCTTCTCTCTAAAAGGAGAAAGATATAATAATCACCTTGCAGCTACTTGTTGTATTACTATTATTTTGTTAACATCAGTGCTTCACTTTAAAATTTAAGGTTTGGAGGACAATGAGTAAAGACAATTCATCAATCTTTATCTGGAATTTGATTTCTGTGGACAATTTTATGGTTTAAATTCTCTTAGAGTTTTAACTTACAATTGAAATCATACAATAGTATATTTTAAAAATATATTGATAAATGATGAAACCAATCTGTAAACGCTTCTAGTTCAAGAAATCTTTAAAGTTCAGTTTTATTCGCCTCATTTATTGAAGTAATAATATATTGTTAGCACTTAAACAGCAGATGGTTTTTATTGATTTGTTTTTATAGCATATGGTTCTACTTCTGACACAGCTGGTTATTGTTTATTAATTGATTATTATTTTAATCACTGCCACAGTGAAGTTTCTGTTTCACTTGACAGTCTCAGAAACATTTCACTAGTTCTTTCTGTCTATCTATCTATCCATTCATCCATTTTCCCCTACTTATCTCTAGTTAGTGTGTACCTCTTAAGAATGTGAAAATTCTTCTACAAAATCACAATGCAATTAAGACAAAAAAGCAGAATATGAGACAGTGGTCCAGCACTATTACTTAGCTCAGAGGCTATTCAGCTGCTCTGCTATCAGTGGTTTAGTAATTTCCATCATGGCCATTTTTTCTTGGTTCAACATCAATTTAAGGATTATGCCCTTATTTGTTTACTTGTCTTCTCAGTCTCAAGACGGAATAGTTCCTCAACCTTACTTTGTGTTCTTGACCTTGATGTACTTGAAGTATAAAGGCCAGGTATTTAGTAGGAAGTATCTCAACTTGGATTTGTCTGAGCCCTCCTTATTTATTAGTTCTTTCAACTTTTGACTTCTACATGGGCATCTTAAGGGAATACTGAAGCAGACTGTTTTTAAAATACTCGTTTGTGTTCTTGACTGAACTGATGTGTCTCCATCAGATTTCAGAGGATCATGGTTAGTAAGTGATAGTCTACATAAAGTAATTTGGGGTTTTGTAACATTAAATTATTCATTAGGACTGTAGATTTCATTTTAACAATTTCTCCCTTCTCCTTTTTGAAAAATAATGAACTGGCAGAGAGTACTTTCCACAGAAAATGTGAAAACTTGACTAGAAGCTGAATTTATTTAGAGATTGCCTTTCATGGAGAAAAGAATAAAGTCTACCTCATCTTAACCTCTTAACTAAGCCTGTTTCATAGATCCAGTATAGCAAGAAAAATAGCAAAACATTACTCATAATTTATACATGTTATTTCATGGAAAATTTATCTGACATTTTGCTTGTATATATGCCCTAACTAATTAAATCATGTACTGTTCAAACTCTGTAAAATCTGTCTATATTCTCAGACCTTCCTGAGTCTGGTAAAAATATCATAAACATTCTTATGTCCATATGATCATTTAAAATTATACTGAGATTTATTTAGATTCATTTTTCAGGATGTTTCCTCCTTTATCCTTTCATTCATAATACTTTCTCATAATGGTTATTTGCTTAGAATAAGGCAAAGATGATCTTTGGGGATGTTTTGAACATCAGTAATACCATTTTTTTTTAATATTGTCGCCCTGTTTATATGCACTCTGCTTATATGCAGAGTGTTCTTTGGAAAGACTGATGCTAAAGCTGAAACGCCAATACTCTGGCCACCTCATGCCAAGAGTTGACTCATTGGAAAAGACTCTGATGCTGGGAGGGATTGGGGGCAAGAGGAGAAGGGGACGACAGAGGATGAGATGGCTGGATGGCATCACCGACTTGATGTACATGAGTTTGAGTGAACTCTGGGAGTTGGTGATGGATATGGAGGCCTGGTGTGCTGCGATTCATGGGGTCGCAAAGAGTCGGACACAACTGAGTGGCTGAACTGAACTGAATACCATTTTAGCTCCAGTGTTTTTGTTTTTGTTTTACAGGCTTGTGACTAACTGTTTACCCAATGTAACTTTTCATCATACTTAACATTAAACCACTAAGATTTTTTTAAATCACTCATTCATTCACTGGGTAAATATATGAATACATGCTCTGTACTTGGAAAACAGTTGAAATTCTGGCAATATAAAGCATGCTTCCTAGTCTTAGGTTGACAGTCAGGAAAGGTCTCTCTGAGAAGGTGAAACCAAAGTGGAGACTTGCCTGTCAAGAAGGACCTTATGGGCCTGTCTGGAGGAGAGCACAGCAGAGACTGAGAAGCAATTGGTACAAGGATCCTGAGTTGGGAACCAACGTGACTGATTCCAGGAACTAAAAGGAGGGAGGTGGTGGTTAGGATAGAGTGAGCAATGTGGAGTGTGAAGTGAGAAGTCAGAGAGGTGGGGGTTACCTCTACATGACAGATGATTATATTGCATTGCTACAGCAAGTGCTGGGATTTGATTCAAAAGCAAAGCCTGCATTGAAATGCTAAGAGTAGTAATTTAGTAATCTCAAATTCTATATAACTAACAAAAAGCTTTTTTTCATATAAACTGGATTGCATGCAGTTTACTTAAACACAAGTGACCCCAATGCCTAGGGAATGTATTAAACTTTTGACAGTTTTTGTATTAATAGTACTAAACTTACAGCCTTTACCCCCCAATACAGGCATACCATTGCTCACTTGGCTGCAATCCTCTGATGAGAATCTTCTGATGTCATTTGGTTTTTGCCTCTTTTTGTAGTCACAGTGGGAGTGGTGGTGGTGATGAGGGGGAGGGGGGTGGAAAATTAGAAGCTTTCTCATTTCCTTGAGAGTCTCAGCTTCCAGCTCAAGACTCACAAATAATTACTTTCCCCACCTCCTTGGAAATACTCCTCAGTGATCAGGTTCAGGGATGCTGCCTTGCTTGCTTCTAATGAGCAGGTCTTTCACTTCCATCAAGGAACAGAACATCCACCTCTTGATGAATAACCTCTGCTTCTTGGCTCACATAGCAAATTTCTAAACATAGGTTACCTCCAGCTCTTGCTCTCTTTGCTGCTTCTCCCAGGAGGGAGAGCACTGCTAGCGGCAAACAGCATTGCAGATTTGGCTCATTAGAACCCGATGCTTTCAAACTTCAATCTGCTCTCCGCTGCTATTTGGCAGTCTTCTTAATTGTCTTTTCTGCACTCTCAGGCTCTGTCCCCATGGGATCTATTTTAGCCCTTTTCTCTCTTTCCATGCCCCCAGTCCCAGCTGTCCTATGCCTTAGCATACTATATTTCCATCTAGTCTATCAAAAAGAATGTGACGCTTCAATTTTGATACATTTTTTTTTTGCCCTCTGTCCATTTCTCATGACTATCTTTTTTTTCTTTGCTGGTGTCTGTGGGTAAAATGTCTTTATTCTTCTTCAAAACCATCTCCTTTATCATTATGTTTATTACCTATGACTCAAGTGCTAATACTTATCATACCTAATACTTGAAATAACTGACTCTCATTTCTCTTAAATGTGTTCCAGTGTTTTCTTGATGAAAACCATAATCCAACTATTTATTCCTTTATACTCAAGGTTCTTTCTGGAATTCAGAGATATCACATTCTCTCTCTCCTTTTTGTTTCTTCTAATTGTTATTTTCCAGTTGTTCCTTATACTCTGTATGACTGCCTCTCCCTATATTTTTTTCCTGGATCACGCTGCCCTTCCCTTCTTTCCTTTTGAATCAAACTACTTGATTTTTTTTTTTTTTTAATGAATCCACAAAGTACTTTCAAGTCCGTTGTTTCTCTTATCTCCAGCTATGAGAAGGAAATGGCGACCCACTCCAGTATTCTTGCCTGGAGAATCCCATGGACAGAGGAGCCTGGGAAGCTACAGTTCATAGGGTCACAAGAGTTGGACACGACTTAGCGACTAAACTGCTATTATGAAGTCTCTCACCAGCCTTATATGTGCCATCAATTTCCAAGACATTCTTCTACTCAGATGTCACTTTTTTGATTCAGAGTCAACTTGTCTAAATACCAAGTAATCGTCTTATCCTCAAATTACATCCTCATCTGGAAAGTTTCTCCCTTTTAATCATGGCTGTTTTATCCAAGATCTCTTCCCCTTTCTTCTTTTTAAAAAATTATCCAGTTAAATCATTTCACAAATATCTATCGAGCACCTATTACAGGCTAAACAGTATTCTAGACTCTGGGGACATGTTAACAAAACACAATTCCTATGATAATCACATGTGGAAATCAGACAATAAAATGAAGAAGTGCCTCATTTAGAATGTTATAAAATAAATGCTATGGGAAAAAAATAAGAAAACAAGGCAAGAGGGATTAGAGTTGTAGGGAAGTCAGGGTAAGCTGCAATGAGAAGATGACTTTAAGTCCAAACACAGTACTATGAGTAAAGCAAATCCCTTTTCTTTGAAAGGGATTCTGGATAAAACTTCAGCAAGTGTAAGTGCTCCACTTACACTTCTGCTCTCTCTTAGTCATATTTCTTAATTCAACTCTTCCTCTTTAAGTTCACTTCTAAATCACAGTAGTTGTCTCAGGAATGGATTTAGTATTTGCTTACATGGAGACTGTGCATTGAATGGTTGCTTGGTGAATTTGCTTCAACACTACTATCATAATAAACCTGTGCTCAAAAAGCCCTAATGCATGAGTTCCTTCCTAAGAAAATTAGGCTGCTCTGCTTCCTGTATTTTGCTCCTATGTCTGGATAATACCATTTTCATTACCTAGGACAGCATTTCTGTCTTCTCTTACATGGTACGAGAACTGCCATATTTGTTTAGTTATCCCTTGACTCTGTAGCCCATGAGCTTTCCTTTAATAACTCATTTAAAATGCTGTTTTACTTTTTTATTATGAAAGGGCTATTAAATGCATTTTCATTATAGGAAAAAATTAAAAATGCAAATATGCAATATAAAGACTTTACTCTTATTTTCAGCTACTGTACAGTTACTGTATAGGTCATTAACCTTTCGAGTGTGTGTATTCAGGTATATTGTTATTAAACATGTGCTGTTTTATAACATTCTTTATTGTATAATATGTGTTTAACATCTCTCATGTCAAATTACGGAGAAGGCAATGGCACCCCACTCCACTACTCTTACCTGGAAAATCCCATGGACCGAGGAGCCTGGTAGGCTGCAGTCCATGGGGTCGCGAAAAGTCGTACATGGCTGAGCGACTTCACTTTCACTTTTCACTTTCATGCACTGGAGAAGGAAATGGCAACCCACTCTAGTGTTCTTACTTGGAGAATCCCAGGGACAGCGGGGCCTGGTGGGCTACCGTCTATGGGGTCGCACAGAGTCGGATAGCAGCAGCAACAGCAGCAACATGTCAAATTAGAGTTCTACAGCCTTCATCTTAATGACTTTATTGTATGCCAGTTGTGTGTATGTGAATTTTTATTACCTATCTCCTAGTCTGGAATTTTTAGCCATTTCCTTTTTATTGAGATAAAGACCCTTATAGGCCATAGCTTTAATTTACTACTAACTTTACTTTTTATATTAATTCTTAGAGGTGAAATTCCTGGGTAAAGGAACATATATATTTATTTGATTTTAACATCTATTTCAGGGTTGCTATATATAAAGTTGGTACCAGTTTACATCTGGATATGAAGGTGCCCATTTCTTCATACCTTTGCCAATAATGGATATTTTATTTTATTATTATTTTTTGCCAATTTGACATCATTTTATTCTAATTGATTACTAGCAAGTTTGAATTTATGGTATTTATTGACTATGAATTTTATCCCATGAAGTCTCAGACACTGTTGCTCATTTTGCTTGCAATTTATTGTATGCATAAATTGCTTACATAATTAGAACATTACTTTGAAAAACTATCCCTAGTAGTCTATATAGTATTATCAAAATGATTTCTGTATTATATATACATGTATATATTTTTCACATTCATCTCCCGTGTGCTTTATTAATATCTCGAGATAAACTATAAACTGTCAAGATTGATTAAGGACCTTGTTTTGAGGCTATATTTTTTATATCATTTATTGTGTATCATAGATTGCAGAAAGTAGTAGATACCAGTAAACACTTCTAATGTGTTTATTGTTATTTTTAACTGATTTTAATAGAGTTGCTCTCTGTTTATAAGCTTGCTTTCTAAGTTACACATTATTTTCTTATAGGAAATTAATCAACAAATCCTTGTTGATGATTCATGTTATGGTAGGTGTACGTTCGTGCCTACTCTTTGTAACCCCATGGACTGTAGTCCACCAGGCTCCTCTGTCCTTGGAATTTTCCAGGCAAGAATATTGGAGCGGGTTGCCATTTCCTCCCCAGGGGATTTTCCTGACCCTGAGATCAAACCTGTGTCTCCTGTACCTCCTATATTGGCAGGCAGATTCTTTACCACTGAGCCACCTGGGGATCCCCTATGGTAGGTGTAAGATATTACAAAGGTGATAAAGGAGGAAGCTCACAGTCCAAAGGGAAAAAGAAGTTGAACGAAATTGACTATTAGCAATATGTGCTCAAACAGATGTATGTCATGCTATAGTATAGGCTAAGAGTAGTGGCTCCTGATGGATTCATTCTTAAGCAGTCTGAGAAAGCCCCCTAGAGGACACAGCATGGGTTGAGACAGGAAGGTGAAGCAGAAGGTTGTCAGGATGGTGAGGCGAGCTGGACATTCCAGCCCAAGGAACAGCAAATAATTCATTTTGTTAGACTCAAATTGTTGTATGTGGTCCAGATACAGGACAGGTGGAGGGGGATTACTTGGAGATGAGCCTATCCCTGAGGCGTGATTTAAACCTAATTCTACATTCAGTAAAGCCCTCCAAGGATTTGAAGCAGGAGAATGCCACAATCCTATTTGCGGGAACGAAAGATTCCTCTGGCTGCAGGTGGAGGATGGATTGAGTGGGGCTGAGCCTGGAGGCAGACCAATCATTAGCTGTTACAAGAGGCCAGACCAGAGATAATTGGTTCCTGCGTGAAATTGTCTGACTCAGACAACTACATAACTGTTGAAAGTAATGAGAAAGACCTCTAGTTCCAAAGTTGTTACTTATGATTAAACAGGAATGGGAAAAATCAACTCCAGGATCTTTCCCACTGAAGTCCCTCTGGCTATTTAGAAGAAGCTGAGACAGAGAAACAATAAGATAAATTGAGAAAAAAAAAATCAAACAGCATGAACAAGCCACTGACTTCTTACAAGTGAAAAACAGTTGGAAACTTTCTAATGAAAAAAATCACAGAGCAGAAGCTCAACTTGTGAATAATTGAGATGTGCCTATAATTTTCCTGTGTGAATGAGTCTACAATATTTAGCTTTATTGGTGGTAATTAATAGTTTCACTTTAATGATCCTTCCAAAGATAGTGTTCAGCAAACCCCTAGTGTTACTGCAAATGATGTAGCTCCCTCTTGACTATTGGAAATTTTATTCATCCTTCCTCATTGAAAGTACGGGGAGAAGGCAATGGCACCCCCACTCCAGTGCTCTTGCCTGGCAAATCCCATGGATGGAGGAGCCTGGTGGGCTGCAGTCCATGGGGTCACTAGGAGTCGGACACAACTGAGCAACTTCACTTTCATTTTTCACTTTCATTCATTGGAGAATGAAATGGCATCCCACTCCAGTGTTCTTGCCTGGAGAATCCCAGGGACGGCAGAGCCTGGTGGGCTGCCGTCTGTGGGGTCGCACAGAGTCGGACACGACTGAAGTGACTCAGCAGCAGCATTGAAAGTACTGAATCATTAGCCTATGAGCTCCTTGTCCCTTTTGTAGTCAGGACCTAAATCAGGGATGTCTTGTTTATTTTCTGGTTTCCCTATTCCTGCCCAGGTTGCAGTTGCCTTTTAAGGTAAGTGGTGTTTCAGAAGACTTAGCTTGCCCCATAAGACCCATGGATGTGTATATTTTGGAAATCTCAAAGTACCCTCCTCCAAGTAACTTCTATGGTTATATATTTGTTTGACATTTATTTTTTCTTAATTGTGATTTTTTTCTCTTTTAGAGATAGCTTTTGAATAATTTGTTGAGTTGAAATAGAATTCGAGTTTTTGAGAACCATGAATTCTTTTTAAAATATAAGGGAACTTTTATGAATAATTCCTAAATAAAATCTTGGTTTATTGTTTTCTTTTGATAGGCTATTATAGACATTTTCCCAGGGACTTTAAAAAATTAATGCCTAAACAGTGAGGCATGAAGTAGGATAACTATCTCCACTAATCTGAAACTGAAAGGTTTTCTGAGGCATGTAGCTTTCAGTGCTACAGGAGCTCTGAGCAAACTGGGAAGGTTAATCACCCAAATTCACAGTCAGGAATGTTAGTTAAGCCCTCCTAGAGGCCTGCTTCTGGAGAAGGCAATGGCACCCCACTCCAGCACTCTTGCCTGGAAAATCCCATGGACAGAGGAGCCTGGTAGGCTGCAGTCCATGGGGTCGCGAAGAGTCGGACACGACTGAGCGACTTCACTTTCCCTTTTCACTTTCATGCATTGGAGAAGGAAATGGCAACCCACTCCAGTGTTCTTGCCTGGAGAATCCCAGGGACAGGGGAGCCTGGTGGGCTGCCGTCCATGGGGTCGCACAGAGTTGGACATGACTGAAGCGACTTAGCAGCAGCAGCAGCAGCAGAGGCCTGCTTCAATATAATGTGGACATTTGCTTCCTTGGTAGTGGGATAGGTCTTCTCAAACTCATTATTGGAGTTATTCCACTGTTTTCCATATTCTGCCTTTGTCAACACTGAATCCTCAAAAATACATAAAAAGAATATTTTCATATGTTACTTTCTCTATTATTTTCCTATCTTGTATAGAATATTTAACTGATACAGTCCTCAGTGTTTTAGATTGAAGTTTATCATTTGCTGTGCAGGAGGGTGGTATGGGTAAGTTACTGAAGCTTAGGTGAGTTGGGGAGGGTTGACACTATATTTGTCACAGTTTGCCTGTGGGGGATATGATAAAGTAGTAGTAGTAATGTGTGCACGCTCAATTGTGTCTCTTTGTGACCCCATGGACTGTGTGGCCCATCAGGCTCCTTTGTCCATGAGACTTTCCCAGGCAAGAATACCAGAGTGGGTTGCCACTTCCCTACTCCAGGGGATCTTCTGGACCCAGAGATCAAACCTGCATCTCTTGCGTCTCCTGCATTGGCAGGCAGATTCTTTACCACTGCGCTACCTGGGAAGTCAGCACGATAAAAGAAGTCAGCAAACCTTATAGATAATGTAGCTAATTTTTAAAATGTAAGCATGAGGGATTGTAATTGGGGAAAACAGTTTTGGGGAAGATGTGGCTTAGTCCGGCGACAAGGAACATCAAGATTTACACCTTAACTAAGTAATTTTTAGAGATTTTCCAGGTAAAGTCCTGGGACTGACTGCATTGCAGTCCCATGGAATACTTACTAAAATACTGACTTTGGGGGCCTCACTTAGTGTTCAAATATCTGGTGTTTGTGAACCAAGAAATTTGCATTTGTAATAGGCACCTCCGTGATTCTTATTAAGAACATTGAAGTTTGAGAAGTCCTCAATCCAGCAACTAGTAAAGCCACAGATATTTAGTGAGTTAATTACTCAACTGAAATACTAATGAAGGACTAATGAAAGAGAACACAGCTCTTTAAATTTCTGAAGTCTTCAGAGATGAAGCTTTGTGTCGACTCAGACTGTGCTGATCAATGTAGCCAAATGCAAATGAATGTGGGTGGAAAACAGTGAAAATCAGGAGTATGAATTAAAATGCATTGCTATTCATCATCTTAACGAAGAACAAGATGTGATAGCTATTGTAGAACATTGTGTGAAGATGTAATATAAATGCCAGACAGCAGTGTTCGTGCCACTCACTGCTGGAGAGTATTCCGATCACTGGAATCACTACATATGGGCTTGACCAGAACACTGCATGCAAGTACTTAATGCATGCAGTATTTACCGTTTTATAAGAGGAGTTACGCCTGTGAATGGCATTAGCCCCTGATCCCCACCTTATTTCTGAGTCTTATTTTTCTTTATTCTTCTGTGGCACTGCTCCCTCCCGTCGGTTTGTTGTTGTGCTGGTCCCAACATTTGGTGCCCAAACAGGGACCTGAGCTTTCGAGGCTTTTTGATGGTGCCAGAAGATGCAGGGAATTCCAGCCGAGAGACTGGAGGACAGTGAAAGAACTTGATGGTGGATAACACCATTGAATTTCAGGAAGGCACGTCAAAGAGAGGAAAGAAGAGGACATAGTTTGACATCGATCCTCCTGGAGAGCCACCAGTGAGGGGGATAAGAAGACTGGCTCCAAGGACCAACAAAGCCAGATGGCCCACTTGGGGTCAATGGAAGAAACTGACCATTGAAGGGGAAAGATTGGCCAAAGAACAGGGACAGCTTTGACCTTGGCTACCTTGTTCTTGGTGTGTTACCTGTGATAACTACCACGGTAGGTGCCAATCATACTTATTGGGCATATGTACCTCGTCCTCCCCTATTAAGCCCAATTACATGGGAGGATTCTTCTGTTCCAGTTTTCATAAATGACTCTTCGTTACTCAGACCTTTGGACCTAAGCCTGCCTTTAAAACCAGAAGAGGGCCGACAACTTTCAAATGTTAATTATACTGTGGGAACAGGTCTTACCCATATGTATGAGAGTGGAGACTCCTTGTCTTGAGAGAGGATTTCAAATTTGGTTATTTATAGTTAAAGTAAAGTAAAGTGAAGTCACTCAGTTGTGTCCGACTCTTTGTGACCCCATGGACTGTAGCCTACCAGGCTCTGAGAAGCCTTCAGGCAAGAGTACTGGAGTGGGTTACCATTTCCTTCTCCAGGGGATCTTTCCAACCCAGGGATCAAACCTGGGTCTCCCACACTGCGGGCAGTCGCTTTACCGTCTGAGCCACCAGGAAGCCTACCTATAGTTAAAGAACCAGTGAGCAAAACTCTTTTTAAAATTAGAATTATTTTTCTTTAATATCACAGGAGAAAGTACTACTATGTTTCCGCCCCATCTACCTAACTGTATTATTTCTATAAACTCTGCAATAGAACATTGGGTACAATGGAAATTATATAAAGCTAATACTGGACTTCCCTGGTGGCTCAGAGCGTAAAGTGTCTGCCTGCAATGTGGGAGACCTGGGTTCGATCCCTAGGTTGGGAAGATCCCCTGGAGAAGAAAATGTCAATCCACTCCAGTACTCTTGTCTGGAAAATCCCATGGATGGAGAAGCCTGGTAGGCTACAGTCCATGGGGGTCACAAAGAGTTGGACACGACTGAGCGACTTCACTTTCAAGAGGAATTATCATTATGTTTACTGCAAAGTTCAATAAGACCTTTTTTTTCTTCATAATTTTACATTAAGACTAACCCTGGCTATTAATCATTAAAGCTAAAGATTTGAGGGCTTTGTTTTCTGGGGTAAGTTTTGTGGAAATTGCAGAGATTAAAGAAAAAGTTAAAATAGGAAATGGATAATGAGTGAGTAAGATTTGAGATTCAGATAGAGTGAGTTTATCTTGACAAATAAGGATTCTAAACCCAGTTTGTATTGCTTCACTTTTATTAGTTTTCTTTGTCCTAGGCCCTGTTTGGAAGAGCTGAGATCATTAACCCATTCAGCTCATAGCAGAGAGCTCAGAACTGCAATTCAAGTGAGAAATCATGGCTGCTGTTGTTACTGTTGCAGTTGAAAATGGATGTTGAATAAGATAAAAATATATGGAGTTATTTCATAAGCTGTGTATTTTATTAGTCTTAAATGATGGTAACAGGGTTCCATTACAAAACGGAGAAGCTGTCATCCTGGGGCAGGAGAAAAAGGAGGACAATATCTTCTTTGTTGTCCGAAGATGACTTACCTTTGGAGCCTAAACTTCATTGTGTTGATTATGGATGATGTGTATTTTCTGAATGTCTTGTGCCAAAAATAACTCATGAGCCTGAGAGTAGCTCTTGTTACAATCATTCCTGCTGTGTAGTTCAAAGAATGATGTCTGGATGATTCGATCTTAAAGGCTTTTGAAAAAGTGCATCTTTGTCTTCCAAATATCTGTCAAGCAACATTTTTGTACACCTCTAAATAATTATTATTATAATTTAGGCCTTTTATTTTGTTTGATTTTGTTTTTACTTTAGATTTCTTGTCATTTAAAAAAGTAAGTGACATTTTAATGACACTTAGTTTTCAGAGCCCTTTTAGGCACATGTAGTATTAACTCTATACCATATCTCAACATTTAGATACAGACAAAATCTGAGTCCATGAGAGGAAATCTTTCTTCCAAATGTACCATATGAAGGGGTAACTTTGGGAAGGGAAGAGCTTTGATAATTAAGGAAGATTGGGACCTTCGGAACAGAACGTATATGTATAAGCTCCCAGCACCGTTTTTATTACTTTTTCAGTGCTAAGGGTTTACTTTCTGACTCATGCTCCTGATTCAGCAGTTCCCCAGAAATGGCTCCAATCCTTCCGTATTTGGCAGCACTGCTTAGAGAATGTAGAGAGAAAATGATGTAGCCTCTTTGTTGTGTGTATTTATTCAGATTAGCATTATCGGTTCCAAAAATGTTTTAACATGTGTTATCTGTTTCTTTCTAGTTTTGCTTTGCTCTACATTTCTCACAGTGACTTTTTTTTTTTCAAATATGCTTCATTACCTTCATTTTAATTTGTATACATTAAATGCAGAGGTTTGTTAAGCTTATTTGGCTTACTTTCTTCATTTAGTTAAGATTTTCACATTTTATAGCCTGTAAATTATAGAATGGTAGTGACTCACCATAAACCCTTATGAAAGAGTTTAGGAATCTTGAGTTTTTAAGGCCTGTTTGCCAAAATTGAGGACAAACTTTGGTCGTAAACTTTTAATGTCTCTCTTATGCAATACATTGATGGTTTGTTGTTTTTTGTTCAGTTATTTATTAGTGTTTAAATTCAGTCTAATAAACTGAATTTTGCTTATCTTTTAAATATGTCTAAAACATTACTAAAGAAGGGACCTGACCTTTACAGAATGCCTTTCTATATTCCAGGTTCTCCTAGTCCAGTTGTGTGGATATCAACCAAAATATTGTACCTTAGTTGAACTGGTCATTTAATCACGTCTGCCCAATATCATATGTTCCTTGGCTTGGATATGCTTGGTTAGCCTAATATGCTATTTCAGCTTTGAAGAAGTGTGTTTCTTTCTTTTCTTTACACTAGAAGCCATAATATTACCAAAACCAGAGATAGTTGAGAGGAAGGAAAACGGGGCACATTTATTATTTTTAAAACCTAATAGAATTGAAATGATAATATTATAAAGATAAAGTGCACCTTAGTGATATTTTAGTTGAAATGGAAATGGAAACTCTGATTCGATGAGGTGAAATAACTTGCCTGACTTTTGAGAACAAGTTGATGGAAGAGTCTGGAATATATCTTTGCACTTTGAGTCTTATTCAGGCTTTCTTCTCATTACCAGCAATGATTCACTTATTTAAATGTAATTCTTGTTTACCATCTTCAAAATAATTAATAATGATGGCAATTGTGTATCTTTTAAGACATGTCAAGGATTTTCTCCTTGTTACTAGAGTTTTAGTTTATGATCAACTAGTTGTCCAGCTGAGGAGAGGGGAAGGTCAGTTAGGAGATGCATGCCTTATAAATAGGCCTGGTCTTGAACAAGATTGCAAAGTCCTTTTTGGGGTTAATTCAATATGACTGGTAGTTATCCAGCTCATTCGTGTTTTCAGTAACTATGTATTAAGTAACTGTGTATTTCAAGCACTGTTCCAGGCAGTGGGTACATAGTGATGAATAAGAAAGTCTGAGGATGCCAGTTGGCAAAATTCATGATCCAGTGAGAACTAACACTTACCCAGGCAGTGAGAGTAATGTAAATTGGGAAATACACTGTTAGTGGTATAGTTAGTGGGAGATGTCTCAAAACTACAACCTATGCTTAGAAATGGTAAGGGAGATGGCCAGGCTAAAAAGGAGTAGAGAGTACTACTGGAAGACTGAACAAACTTGGAAGACCTCAAGTGTAACAGAAAGAGAGCACTTGCTTTGTTTAAGGTATTGAGTGATATTCACATGGTTAGAGATAGAGTATATATGGGGTTATTGTTGTTCAACTCCTAAGTCATGTCTGACTCTTAGTGACCCCATGGACTGCAGCACACCAGGCTTACCTGTCCTTCACTCCCAGAGTTTGCTCAGTTTCATGTCCATTGAATTGATGATGCTATCTAGCCATCTCATCCTCTGCCACCCTCTTTTCTTTTTGTCTTCAATCTTTCTGAGCATCAGGGTCTTTTCCAGAAAATTGACTTTTCTCATTAGGTAGCCAAAGTGTTGGGGCTTCAACTTCAGCATCAGTCTTTCCAATGAATAATCAGGATTGATGTCCTTTAGGAAAGTATCATATGCAGATGGTATATGGGGTAATGGAGAAATAAAGAAGTTTCAGGAGATGGTATTGGAAAAATAAAGGCTGGAAAATGTAGCACTTTTAAGACATTTATGTGTTTCCACTTATTTTGAGCAATGAGGAACCACAGATGGCTTTTAAGTATAAGAATGATGTGATCATAATTACGTTTTAGGAAAAAAATCACTCTGGCTGAATTTATCAAAAGTATTAAACAGGAGAAAAAACTAAAGATGGGTTGATCAATTAGGGTGTTAGAGCAGTAATTCAGATGAGAAGTGATAATCTGTTGCTAGGGGAAGTTTAAAAATGCATCTGGTGGCTCAGCTGGTAAAGAATCTGCCTGCAGTGTGGAAGACCTGGATTCGATCCCTGGATTGGGAAGATCCCTTGGAGAAGGGAATGGCTACCCACTCTAGTATTCTGGCCTAGAGAATTCCATGGCGTTGCAAAGAGTTGGACATGATTGAGTGATTTTCACTTTCACTTTGGCCAGCATATTGGGAAAGACTTGTTGAAAAGTCTTGTTGAGGTATGTAAAATTTCACATTGCCCCTGATGAAATTTGATGTCTGAAGATGAAGACACTTAAGATGAGGAAATTGCAGACTTAGGGCTGTAAAATAAAGGGACAATATAACAAAAGCTTTTCCAAATTCATATTTGGACTAAAAGAGAGAGATGTATGAAGTGGAATAAGCCCAGAAATTAAAGCTGGGAAGGTATTGGGAAGTCGTGGATAGGTCTCAGGGCTTCAATGTGTTAGGGAAAACAGAAGGTATAACAGATGTTTAGAGCAGGAGAGGAGAAGGCAATGGCACCCCACTCCAGTACTCTTGCCTGGAAAATCCCATGGACAGAGGAGCCTGGTAGGCTGCAGTCCATGGGGTCGCTAAGAGTCGGACACGACTGAGCGACTTCACTTTCGCTTTTCACTGTCATGCACTGGAGAAGGAAATGGCAACCCACTCCAGTGTTCTTGCCTGGAGAATCCCAGGGACGCGGCCACCTGGTGGGCTACCGTCTATGGGGTCGCACAGAGTCAGGCACAACTGAAGCGACTTAGCAGCAGCAGCAGAGCAGGAGAGTGCTATGATCAGATTTGTACCTAAAGGTCTCTGAATAATGATGTATAAAATAATAGTAGTGTATATATCAATTAACATTGTCTTTCTCATTTCATTGTTTTCTTTGTTCATTTTCAACCTTCTGAAAGATAAATAAAATGGATATGGTTTGAATTCCTTTACCTTTTGAAAAATACTTTACGTCAGTATGATATGTAAATTTTGGAAATCAAATGAGATATGATGAATACTTTAGTTAAAATAAGTGGTCCTAAATTATTATTTTCCATCAATATTTGCTGCAAAAACTTATTCTTTAATTTAGATATGTAGAATGAGTTTGTCTTCAACATGGTCTTTTGTTAAAGACCTACTGTAGAGTGGTATATAAACCAAAATGTCAAATTAGAATTGGAATTTAAAACCTTTTTTAGATCTGTGTAAAGAAATCCTCTGTGTTAGCTGCTCAGTCATGTCTGATTCTTTGTGATCCCATAGACCGTAGCTCACCAGGCTCCTCTATCTGTGGAATTCTCCAGGCAAAATAATTCTACAGGGAATCTTCCCAACACAGGGATCAAACCCCAGGTCTCCTGCATTGCAGGCAGATTATTTGCTCTCTGAACTGTTGAAGTGTTTATTTGTGCTCTATAACTTAAAATTAAGCCCTAGAGAGCCCTGTTGAATTATGCTCCACTTATCTTTCAGAATTTTTTAAGAAATAAAATTATGACTCTGTGATGAAAACTAAAATCTCAGAAATTTGAAATGGGTTAAAATTAGATAAATGCTTTGTGTGAAGATAAAAATTGTAATTTTATAGTTATGGAAATTAATCTATTAGTGACAGCATCTAAGATGATACTGTGAGTGTCGGAACTTACAAAATGTTGATGTCCGTGTCTGTACAAATGTGTCTTCTGATGAACACACTTAAAATTAACCAAAAGCTGCTATTATTATTTTGATCTTTGCTATATTAAGAATAATTAAGTTCAGTGAGTGTTGAATATAGGTAAATTCTGCCATGTTTCTTTGAATAAAATGCTATTCAAAATGATCTCAGGAAAAATGATATAGAAAAGTTCATTTCTCCTTAGAGTCAAAAATTTTCTTTCAGTGTGTTGCCATATTGAAATTTAAGTTATACAAAATCCCATGGATAGAGGAGCATGGTAGGTTACAGTCCATGGGGTCGCAGAGTCGCACACGACTGAGTGACTTCACTTTCACTTTCACAGTTCCTGCTCATGCAGTGATTTTTACTCTGCAAGCAAAAGTGAGGTTAGAACATAACCTGTTCAAAAATGCCTTCCCTCACATCTTTCATTTCTTGGAATTGTACTAGCAGTCACAGGTCCTAGGGAATGGATTATTTCCTTTATGTGAACACGTAAGGAAATACATGTAATGATACTCAATAGAATATCATTTCAAATTGGATGATGAGAAGCTTAACTGGCTGGATAAATAAAGCCTGATGTAATGGGTTAAAGTAAATTCTGTTCCAGTATTATATTATAAATGTAATGTTTCACCTTACATTATTGATAAAGTAAAATGTTACATTTTATTTTTAACCTATACATGTACCTTTAATGCAGAGCTGAGACATGAAATATTACTTAACTCTGAAAGAGTTTTTATGACTCATCTGGACTTTTAGTGTTTCATTTGGGAGATTCTTCAGCAGCTTAATGGTTCATATTTCAAAAATAATTTTCCTAGACATTCAAAATCTTCAAGAAATAAAACTTCACTGATAATACTATTAACTCGAGCCTTTGACTTTTTTTTTTTTTAAATGAAATCTTTGAATTTTTTTTCTGGTTTTGACCGTATTCCTGCCATCATTCACTGGGTCAGACAGTGAATGTTTATTTTCTTTTTTTTTTTTCTTTCCAAAATTCTCTTTTGGAAACTTGTCTTTACTACTTTTTACATTTTGTATCTGGCAGCCTCTACCAACTACCTGTGTGTTTTGGGAAGATATTGAACAATTCCTGTTTTTAAAATTGGTAATAATACCTTCTCCACTTACCTCTCAGTTCCTGTTCTAAGAATTCAAGGGATGATGCCTAGACCATGCTTTGCAAAATGGAAGTTCTGTATAGTAAAACATCCTCAAATTCACCATGTCTTCCATTTTTCACTTCTCCCCATACCTGTGCCACTTGTTTGAAAACATAAACTTATATGGTTTTGCTTCCTTTATTTTTCCCTAGTAATATTTGACTTAATTTTCTTTTGTCAAACTTTATTTCATTAAGTCTTTTTTCCTCTTTTTAAAATTTTTATTACAGTATAGTTGATTTACAATATTGTATAAGCTTCAGGTGTAGAGCGAAGTGATTCAGTCATATATATACTTACGCTTTTTGAGATTCTATTCCCATATAGATCATGACAGATATTGAATAGAGTTCCCTGTGCTATACAGTAGTTCCTTATTTAGTTAGCTGTTTAATATATAGTAATTTGTTTATGTCTGTCCCAATATTCCAATCTATTTGTTTCATTAACCCTTGGCAATACTCTTAAACTCTCCATTTTTACTGTTTGGTGTGATCTATACAGATCTGCCAATAACCCGAAGATTATTTTAATTTATGGAAAGATTATAAATCAAATTTACTCAAAAGCTGGATCATGGAAAAAGTAAGAGAGTTCCAGAAAAAACATCTATTTCTGCTTTATTGACTATGCCAAAGCCTTTGACTGTGTGGATCACAATAAACTGGAAAATTCTGAAAGAAATGGGAATACCAGACCACCTAACCTACCTCTTAAGAAATCTGTATGCAGGCCAGGAAGCAACAGTTAGAAATGGACATGGAACAACAGACTGGTTCCAAATAGGAAAAGGAGTATGTCAAGGCTGTATATTGTCATCCTGTTTATTTAACTTATATGCAGAGTACATCATGAGAAACGCTGGACTGGAAGGAACACAAGCTGGAATCAAGATTGCCGGGAGAAATATCAATAACCTCAGGTATGCAGATGACACCACCCTTATGGCAGAAAGTGAAGAGGAACTAAAAGTCTCTTGATGAAAGTAAAGAGGAGAGTGAAGAAGTTGGCTTAAAGCTCAACATTCAGAAAACAAAGATCATGGCATCCAGTCCCTTCACTCCATGGGAAATAGATGGGGAAACAGTGGAAACAGTGTCAGACTTTATTTTTTTGGGCTCCAAAATCACTGAAGATGGTGACTGCAGCCATGAAATTAAAAGACGCTTACTCCTTGGAAGAAAAGTTATGACCAACCTAGATAGTATATTCAAAATCAGAGACATTACTTTGCCAACAAAGGTCCGTCTAGTCAAGGCTATGGTTTTTCCAGTGGTCATGTATGGATGTAAGAGTTGGACTGTGAAGAAGACTGAGCGCCGAAGAATTGATGCTTTTGAACTGTGGTGTTGGAGAAGACTCTTGAGAGTCCCTTGGACTGCAAGGAGATCCAACCTGTCCATTCTGAAGGAGATCAGCCCTGGGATTTCTGTGGAAGGAATGATGCTGAAGCTGAAACTCCAGTACTTTGGCCACCTCATGCGAAGAGTTGACTCATTGGAAAAGACTGATGCTGGGAGGGATTGGGGGCAGGAGGAGAAGGGGATAACCGAGGATGAAATGGCCAGATGGCATCAGAGTGAACTCCGAGAGTTGTGATGGACAGGGAGGCCTGGTGTGCTGCGATTCATGGGGTCGCAAAGAGTCGGACATGACTGAGCGACTGAACTGAACTGAACTGAACTGAACTCAAAAGCTGAATGTTTACGTGTTTATGGAATACTGTAGATTTTTTTACAAGATTTCTCACACTAACAGTTTGATTATGTTGAAAACTAGAGTACAGACGTTATGTATGGTATCAACTTTTTCAAGTGACATTTAGGCTAGTCTTCTACCAGCGTGGCCAGTTACTGTGCTAGAATGCTGAGTCAGAATCCAGTTCTGCCCCTAAATGGCCATGTTATCATTGCCAAGTCAAATAATATCCTTGAATAAAATTTTCATCATTTAAAATATATGATAATACTCCTTGTTCTGGTTTTGCTAAGACAAAGGATAATTAATATTTTTGAAATTATTAAGTGCCATAATATATAAAATATAATGATTTTGATGAATGGAAATAACAAATCACTTTTTCATATTTCATCTTATTAGTATTTTATGTCATGGTTTTTCAGTTAGGTTCCTTTAATTCTTTTTTTTTTGGTTGTATCAACATTTCAATAGTATTTTGTGTCATTTTGCATAGATATTTAGTAAAAATTTATCTTTATTTTTTGGCAGTGCAGTTATAGCTAGTGAAACCTCTGATATTCTTGAGCTTATTTATTTTTTATAGAAAGCCTTGTAGCTTGCTTTCATCCACCATGTTTTGTACTTGTCTGTGTATTTCAAAATACTGTGCTGTGATGCTGGATAGCCATATAAAGCCAAAACTACCTTATATTGATGTCAGTTTGAAAGAGGAATATCTAAAAGGTCATCCATTCTCAATACTTTTGTCATGTTACAGTAAACTGCTTCCCTATTAATCTACCAAGGATGTAATTTCACTTTCTGGGAATTATGTGGTGGGTTCCTGAAACCACTGGAACAAATTATTCATCTTTAGTGAAAAGATTCAGTATTTGAACAGTCGACTCACTGTAAAAGAATGTGTTGCATGATATTTCAACTTGCTGATTTTTAAAATATGTCCATTGTTAAGAGGCTAATTGGGTTGTTTGTTGAATTTGAGAGAGTAAACTCACCTGTAAGTTATAATCTATTGATTATAGATACAGACTTTCAGAGTTAGATTGCCTGACTGTAAAGACAATATGCTGTCTGTTATTCACATTGATTCTAGGAAAGTTGATTAATTTTCCTCTACCTTGATATCTTCACCAGTAAAATTAAGGTAAAAGATTTTCCCATCTCTTTTTCTTAGTGTGTGTATGAGGGGTATTAAACTAACAATATTAAAACAAGATAATGTAGTGATTGTGTTTAGTACATTTAGGACTTAAGGGCCACCCAGTAAAATGACTACTTGCTGTTGCTATCATCAAAATCCTTAGGTCTTAGTTGAACTCATTTTTCAATAACTTGTTAACATATGTAATATATACCAATTTCTTCAGACTAATGCTCTAAAACTATTGACTAATGATAAGCCTTTATGTGAAATTACAATGAAATTTTATTAATGAGTGACAGAAATGAAGCCTTTTTCAGTTTCAGCAGGTTTTTAAATGACAGGTGCAGATTTAGCATGATTATAATGAATTGAAAAATAGTATTTATTCATGCCAGTTTGGAAGAATTATACCCAAAATTTATTGCTGTTGTCATTGTTCAGTTGTTGTTCAGTCATGTTCAACATTGTGATTCCATGAACTTCAGCATGCCAAGCTTCCCTGTCCTGACTGTCTCGCAGAGTTAGCTCAAATTCATGTACATTGAGTTGGTGATGCTATGTAATCATTTCATCCTCTGTTGCCTCCTTTTCCTCCTGCCCTCAATCATTCTCAGCATCAGGGTCTTTTCCAATGAGTTGGCTCTTGGCATCAGGTATCCAGAGTATTGGAGCTTTAGCTTCAGCATAAGTCCTTCTAATGAAAATTTGGGGTTGATTTCCTTTAGGATTGACTGGTTTGATCTCCTTGCAGTCCAAGGGACTCTCAGGGGTCTTCTCCACCACTGCTATTCAAAAGCATCAATTCTTCGGTGCTTAACCTTTATGGTCTAACTCTTACATCTGTACATGTAATGGAAAACCGTACTGGCATAACCATAGCTTTGACTATACAGATCTTTGTCAGCACAGTGATGTCTCTCCTTTTTAATACACTGTCTAGGTTTGTCATAGCTTTCCTTCCAAGGAGCAAACATCTCTCTCTCTCTCTCTCTCTCTCTCTCTCTCTATATATATATATATATATATATATATATATAATAGTTTTACAATTATTATCTAATAGTTTTTAGGTAGTTAGTTTTTAGTTTAGTTAGTTTTACTAATAGTGTTTGCTAACTATACATGGAGGAATATCGTCTATCTTTTATTTGCAAGTGCTGTAAAATGTCATAAAGTTCTAACCAGAGTAAGGAGCTTTCCTTTAACTGAGTCAGCCATGGTCATTTAATTAAGTTCTTCTTGAACTGGTCCATGAACCTGAATATAATATCCAGTGTTCAAAACATTCTTAGATATGTTATGTTTAACTCCTAACTGACTTAGGCTTTTTTTTTGTTTGTTTTTTTCCTGTTCTGTGGTGCTATATTTTTGAAAGTGTTTTTCAGTAGCTTTATCATTTTATAAGCCACTGCCAATAAATCATATTGGCATAAAATGACTGACAAAAAAGGTTAATTATTCTGACCTCTCATCAGTGAAAATCATGGACTTGGGACCAAAACGCTACATGTAGAGAGCAATAGAGACTATATTTTTTTGTTGTTTAGTCACGTCCAACTCTTTTGTGACTCGATGGACTGTGGCCCACAGTCTCCTCTGTACTTGGAATTTCCCAGGCAAGAATACTGGAGTTGGTTGCCATTTCCTTCACTGTGCTACCTGGGAATCCTCGAGACTATGTAAATCCATTTTAAAAACAAATGAATAAGGATAAATTTCATTATAAAATAAACTACAGTGAAATAAATTAAAATCAAGTACCTTAGCTCAGAAATTTTGATTTATATTTGTAGTACTAATAATACTGAATGAATCAGGCATGCATTTGATGGCAAATAGTAGAAAATCCAGTCAACAGTGATTTCATCAGCTAGAGCTTTATTTTTCATTTCTAACAAGATGTTCAGAAGCTGGCAGACAGGCTGGTCCAGCTGCTCAAAGACTGCTTAAAGACTCAAACACCTTCTTTCTTCTTGCTGTGCCATCTTTAACATATGTCTTTCCTGCCAGTGTCCATTATGGCTGCCTCACTTGTAGATATTATTTAAAGTTACAAGCAGAAAGAAGGGGAAGGAGGAAAGACTAACAGAGCTCTGTCCTGGCTTTGTCCTAGTGAGACTTACACATCATATTTAGGAGAGGAAATTTCCTAGCAGATTCTCTCTCCATTGCATGGGTCAAAAGCTCCTCCGACTCTCTTATCACCCATGAAAGAGTTTTAGAGATTGGATATTTTGAGCAGTGCATAATTTCTTAGATTAAATCAAATTGTCAATATTAAGCTTTTATTTGTTTTTTTTTTTGGCCGTGCCTTGTGGCATGTGGGATCTTAGTTCCCCAACTAGGGATCAAACCTGTGCCCCCTGCGTTGGAAGTACGTAGTCTTCACTGGACTCCCAGGAAGTCCCTAGATTAAATAATACAATGCACTATTACTCAGCCGTAAAAAGGAGCAAATGTAGTCAGTTGAACTGAGGTAGATGAACCTAGAGCCTCTTATACAGAGTGAAGTAAGTCAGAAGGAAAAAAAATATTGTACATTAACACATTTATATGGAATCTAGAAAAATGATACAGATGAATCTATTAGCAAAGCAAGAATAGAGACACAAATGTAGAAAACAGACTTGTGGACACATTGAGGAAGGAGAGGGTGAGACGAATTGAGAGAGTAGCATTGACATATATACATTTCCATGTGTAAAATAGATAGCTAGTGGGAAGTTGCTGTATGGCCCAGGGAGCTCAGCCCAGTGTTCTGTAATGACCTAGAGGGGTGGGATTGGAGGGGGTGTTGTGAGGGAGGGTGAAGAGGGAGGGGATATATGTATACTTATGGCTGATTCATGTTGTATGGCAGAAACTAACACAACATTGTAAAGAAATTATCCTATAATTAAAAATAAATTTAAAAATACATTTAAAAAATTAGAATGAAAATCTTGCTCTTTAAGTCAAAGTTTCTATTTAAACCTTGTAAGGTAAGCCAAGATACCTACCTAACAGTTTAAAACGTGCTGGCAGTATACTTTATTATTTTTCCTACCATTCTGAAACTATTTATAGAGATAAAGCTTGATAGAAAGTGAGTTTGTCTGCTGTGTCGATTTCTGCGTATGTTTGTATTTTAAATTTCAATATGTCCTAGGTATCCCAGGACAATTTTGTTGCTATGGAATTTGTCATTGTTTCCTAATTAGCATAGTATTTATGGGCTTTTTTTCTTTCTCAACCCTTAACTCCTTTTCTTCATATCAGTCCATACTTTTCTTACTCACTGGTATTTAGATAAATGAAAGACAATGGTAGACTTCAATGGACTCTTTAGAAACATAAAAACATCTTACAGGGTCATATTCTGGAACAGGATTCAAAAAGATTTGTGGCTTTCATCAATTTTTTTTTCCCTTTGTATCACCACTTGGTTTGAAGTTTTCTTGGATACAGTGCCAGGCTGGCATCCCAAGTAGCTCATTAGCTGTTCATTTCTGCCTTCTTTGCATTATTTCACTAACTGCCCATCAAAATTCAGTGTGTAGCTCTAGGCCTGCTAAGAACAATCTGGCAAGATATCATTCAAAAGCATGTATTATTTACAGATCACTTGAAAGTATCAGGGATTAATCAAGGATAGAAAGTACAAAAACACATTTAGCTTCTATAGTGATTCATTTTACAAGTGGAAAATAAGTCAGATGTTTAGTGCATTTCCAGAAAACAGAGGCTAAGTTTCACCACCATGATATTGGAAAAAGCAAGCAAGTAAAAGCTTTAGTATTGATTTTTGCTTTAACCTATTGATATGTAGACATTTTGTTTCTTGAAATCTACTTTCCTTATACAGATTTAGAGACTAAACCAGCCAGCTTACCTAGACAACTGACTGGTGTTAACAAGGTGAAACTAAAGAGCTGTCAGTGTTGTGTTCCTGTGCCTCTAATCCCTCTTCCTACTGTCCTTTCCAATTTTGCAGAACCAGCAGGTGGAAAAAGGGTGAGAGAGGTGATGGAGAGAGGGAAGGATCAGACCATATGTCCCTGCTTATTTGGAGTTTAAAAAAAAAAAAGTAACATTGAAGTTTGATTGTAGACAAGACTGAGCCATTTAGTAGTAAAAGTGAATTGTCATGATCAGCAAAGATAGGATTCTTTCCATGAAAACTGAGATGTCATTCATTGAAGAATCAGGAGCCAACAGAGTGAACTGAAAGGAATTAAGTAGAGAAAAAGGAAGCTTTTTTTTTCCCCTGTTCACCTCACATTCAGGTTTTTCATTAAGCAGGTTCTGTTTATGTTCAGTCAAGTAATAGCTCTGGCTTTAGAAAAGGAAGCTTTTTTTTTTTTTCCTGTTCACCTTGCATTCAGGTTGTTCATTAAGCAGGTTCTGTTTATGTTCAGTCAAGTAATAGCTCTGGCTTTAGCTTACTGGACTTTGCACCCAGTTGTGGTCTGTCTCCAGGTCACAGGAGAGGGTATCTTAATCTGTGTTCTTGTTGACACAAACCACCTGAGATTATAAGGCAATCAGCCTTCCAGGGTAAGAAGACGCCTAATTTTGTGGTAGTTTTTCTCCAAACATGAAGGGAGACCTTGGAAATAACTTAGTAAACTCCTACATTATTTTGTTTTCATCTGGAATGTAGTTAACTTAATTTGCTTGAATTATTGATGTAAGTACAGAATACCTTTGAATATTAAGAAGTCCATTTTAAAAGTGAAACTTGGCATATATAGACACAGTGCCAATTGCTCTGAGAATTGTTATTTGTATATTATTATAGATGGCTTCATTTATTTAACATTTTTATATTTATTTCCTTCAGAATAGTCAGAGTTACATTTTGTAAAGTCATTGTGTATCACTCAGTTTTTCCCCCATATTATTTTTTAGGAGAAGCAAAAGAAAACTGTGAAATTTTGATTTTAAGTGACAGGTCCTGGACTGTTTCATAGAAAGATATTCTAGTTTGGCTTAAGAATTTTAGCTCTATCCTTCTAATTTGATACAAAGAAGTAAGTAATAAGCTCCATTCTGATTTTTAAGTTATAATTTTTGACTATTAGAAAAAGGCTCCTGTGTCTCTATGAATGTCCTACACCGGTGTGTACCATGTGTGTGGCGTTACTCTGAAAATTCGCAGTGTCTTCTGAATCATTCTTGGAGTTTCTGTTTCCTGTGCTTCTTTCTCTCTTGTTGCTATAAACTATGTAAGGTTTTCCTGAACTTCACTGGTTGGTATAATAAGTCATAAACTTAGTTATTGCAGATCTCAATGCAGGTCACTTTAATGTCTAGAACCTGAGGCTGTTTTCAAAACTAGCAGGCCCTGGATACTTCCCTGGCTGTCCAGCGGTTAGGACTCTGAGCGGCGGCCAGCCTTCAGTTCGGAGTCAGGGAACTAGGATCTTGCACGCTACACTGTACAGCCGAAAAAGAAAAAGCAACAGCAACAAAAACTCCATAAAAGAAAGAGAGCCTCAAAGCCATAAGAAGCAGGAGAGAGTGACAGGGTCACTGGTCCTAAGTATGAAGAAACAAAACAAAATGAAAAGACCTAAAGATTGAATTCTGCTTGTGGTCACTCTGATTTAACTTGCCAAGTCTGAGGGTTTACAGCATGTATTTACTGAAGCAAAAGAAATGGTAAAGGATAATGAATGTGGGGAGGAAAGAACTGACTCTTACTCTTAAAACTATACATTTGAAAGAGAAAAAAACGGGCATCTGACTTAGCTACTAAATCATCATCATCCTGCAAAGATAGATTGACAGAGACAAAGTATATTATCTTGCCTGAAACATCTAAAAAAGAACACACTGTATTAGACAACAGTTTTCAAGACATTGGATATTAAACATGGAGAGGCTCTGATTCTTGAGAGACAAGAAGCAAGTGAAGTGAGCCTGTGACTGCCCCTGCTTGACAGGCGTGCAGCTTCCAGGCTGTGGTGCAGGGAGAGAGCCCCAGTGGAGCCTGAGGGTTTCCCTGAGTGAGGGAAGAGCGGGAAACCCAGAGAGATGAAAGTGGTGGAATATTCCAGAGGAGAGAGATGCACACAGACAGACTTTCGGATCTGCTGAGGTCTACAGTCTTCAGACTCATGTGCATAGGAACTACCTCAGGTGAGGGAAAGAACCACTGAAAAAGGTTAGAGGGAACTGACAAGGAGTGTTCTTATTTTCACCTGTCAGAGTGAAAAATCTCTTAATTTACAGGGCCTCAAAATTCAGTCTTGGGGAGAATACACACAAAAATATACTGGCCTGCTTAGGCTAATACATCAAGATATAAGCTGCAATGTATGCTTTGAGAGATATGTTCTTTCTGCCTTTATGTTGATAGTTGGGAAATAATTCAGTATTTTCATTTGCGTTTGGCAATTGACTAAGGTGGTATTGTGTCTTATAGGTATGTATGTGAGTTTTTTTCTCTGTAAGTAGAAATGAGAAGCAGTGAGGTGTAGAAATAGAAAACACTGGCTGATGGGAAGAAAATCTCCTTATCAATTTGCCTTAGAATGAAATGAAATACGAGTGGATAATTAGGGTTTCCTGGGGTGAAGTAAAATTTGAAGTTGGCAAAATATTCACCTATGGTACTTTTAAATTAAAATATTCACCTATGGTACTTCTTCTATTAATTCTTTTCTTTGGGTTATTTATTGGTGTTTGTTTTTTCTCATACATTGGAAATTTATTTATTTGATTCTCTTTTATAGAGTTGTCTTTAGTGGCTCATATCTCATTAATTAAGTCACTTAGTCATGTCCGACTCTTTTGAGACCCATGGATTGTAGCCCACCAGGCTCCTCTGTCCATGGAGTTGTCCAGGCAAGAATACTGGAGTGGGTGGCCATTCCCTTCTTCGGGGAATCTTCTCAACCCAGGGATTGAACTTGGGTCTCCCACATTGCACACAGATACTTTACTGTCTGAACCACCAGGGAAGCCCATCGTAGCTCATTATAACATAGGCTTTATTAGTGGTTTTATTTTCCTCTGAAACATTGAATAAGTTAATAACCATACTGGATTATTATTATTATTATAGTGCTTCTCTCACCTAAAACACAAGTAGAAATGTATACTGTTCTCTTACCTTTTAGAAATAAAGAAATAACAGCTAGATTTCTCTCATTTTTCCTTTCATTTCCTGAGAAATCTAGAATTACTTCTGACATTGGGGTGTCCACTTTTTCTTAGCCAGTTTATATCTCTTACAAAAACTGAACAGAATTTACAAATCACAAGGCTTTATCTTCATTTAAAAAGTCGTATGATATTTGCATTCCATGGCTGTATCATACTTCCCAAACAAAGCAGAGCAAACAAAACAGCCTTCTTTATCTTTTTGAGTTTACTTAAATTTGAGACCTTTCAACAGATTACCATCTGGCAACCTGTGTTGGATTTAGTTCATTGATGTATATGATGCCCATAGTTTTAAAATAATTCTTGGTATTTCTTTTTTAAAAAACAACAACACTTATGTAACTTGGAGATTCGAATAGATGTATTGTTGTTCAGTTGCTAAGTCATGTCCAACTCTTTGTGACCCCACAGACTGCAGCATGCTGGGCTCCTCTCTCCTTCACTTTCTCCTGGAAGTATGGAATTTCAAAATTTTATTTGAAAAGTGAGAGTTAACTACATCAGGCTTGCTTTATCACACCAAGCTGAATAGCACTCATCTTCTGTCCTTGGGCCATTCTCTCTCCTGGTCCCCACAGTTCTCACACTGTTGACCTCACTCATCCATGTTACCTGCTTGGCACTTGAAGTTTGCAAGCTTATGCTTTAGAAAATAAAGCCCTACTCATCAAGTATACTTTCAGATTTAGCCTGATTGACAAACAGCTGAAGACTATGAAAACTTTAAAGCCAAGTTCCTCCTCTGATAGAATGAAAATCTAAAGGGAGTAAAAAATCAAGTTCAAAATACTTGAATGAGCTTGAAATAGGTTTTACTAAAGGCTTCTGGATCGTAAATTCCCCATTGTAATGGTATTAATTATAGATTGTTTTTCATTTTTCATGCTGAAAGCTGTCTTTGAATTATCAATTTTCATTATCAGGTCTCTATCTTTGTATTGCTAAAACAGCAGGAGAGGTTTCCTTATTTTTCTTCTGCTCTGCACTGTCATTACAAACTATTTTTAGTAATGGCTTCTGTTATTATATTGCTGGTTGATCATATGTTCCCTGTTGTCACCCATGATTTAAAAAATACCTCCTGGTCTCTTGGAAACTGGTTCAATCCAGATTTTACTTCCCATCCCACAAACCAGTATGTTCAGTCTTGTTAATAAATTTTAGTAGTATAACTGTTTAATGGAAGCCATTTTTCATTAAGAAGCGTGCTTTTGTTTTCTTCTTAATACTTTGTTGCCATTGTTACTGATGCTTTTTTAGAGAGAAATCATAGAACTCTGATGTCACACCCTAGATGAGACTTTCCAGTTTTAGCATCTGTCCCCTTGGCATAATTCCTGGAGTTGACAGTTGGGTGAGAAGACACCCCTGGGTTTTAAGAAGTCCTTCTGCTACAGATGGTAGTTTTTGCTTGAGTCTGCTTTAGGACTGACTCTAATCTCCTTCCTATTTTTTTTTTGTGTGTGAAAATTTTATATAATCAAGAAAAATGAGAAGTTTCTCATATAAAATCAATATAAAAATTTACTATGGCATAGAACGTGAAATTAAAACACATATTTTGAATTGACCAAATCTACTAGTTCTGGCTTTACTTTCTACCAGACAGAAAGTAAAAACAAATTGCAAATAAGCTGAAGACAAAGCGCTTTGGTCATTTTTCTTGAGCTTTTGGATTGAGTACAGAGTAACTCAACATTTTTCTCCCTATGACATAGCTTTTCAGGGAATCCTGTAACCGAAATAATTAAGGTTGAAAGGATATATTGTCTGGATTTCCAGGCATTGCCATCTCTATGCTTTTTGAGAAACGCACCTTTTTGTTTTTTTGCTGTATTGTGTGGCATGTGGGATCTTAGTTCCCCGACCAGGACTGAACCCCTGCCCCCTACGTTGGGAGCATGGCGTTTTAGTTAGTATCTCCAAGGAAGGCTCTGCCTTTTAATAATTTTAAGCAATATTTATTGAGCAACTATTTTAGAGTAATTCTTATTTTGTGTCTTCATATATTATTTAAACCTCCTATCTAATTAGGTAGACACTGTTATCATAGGTGATGAAACTAACTGTCAGAGAGGTTAAGTAACTTCCTTACAGTCACACAGCTGATCAGTGATACCTTTGAGATAGGAAGCCCTTGTGGCTGCCTCCAGCACATGTTCATGTGCTAATAAATAATATGCTGCACTGCTTGATTATCTCTAGGTTACTCCATAAACCTCTTTTGTGTCATATTTGTTAGATAAGTTTAATTCAAACTATCCTGTATAGAAATAAAAATATGTTTGGTTTAGCTTTACAATATTATTTTCCAATATTGTAATAAACACTTTGCTCACCACCCCTATCACCTTAGGCAGTTTTTCTCCTGTCTTCTCCAAATGGGTGACAAGGAATTTATTGCATTAAAAATTCTAGTTCTTCACTTCTCTATTCAAATCTTCTTCTATGGAAGTAGGTAGAATAGGATGAAAATTTGAGCAAAAGTTTTTCCAATTATTTGTGTGGAAAAGTGTAGCTGGAAACACAACTTAAGAGTATTGACTTGCAGTTTCAGATGAGAGGTTTAGCATGTGAGTTTAGCCCAAATTTCATTGAAATGGCAGAAAAAGTAAGTGCAAAAAAATGAGTCCATTTAAGAATCATAGAAGCCAGAAAGGCTATAATCAGTAAATAAGCCACTTTGATGAATTTCTAAAGTGTATAAAACAAATGAAATGGAATTAAGGGAGAAATCAGAGGAGAGAAATTCAAACCAGAAAAGTTGAAACTGAAATTTGATTCAGAGCAAAGAGACATTGCTCCCAATGGACCTCACAAAAATTTTCTTTCCCTTAGGGAGGGTGATAAACAGGAATTCTTGAATACAGTCTGCTTAAGGGGTGGTCCATGTCGGTCCCTCTGCCCTTCTGCTTGATTTTGGTGCTTGTAACCTGGATACATCTGGGAGAACAGTTGTTTAGGTTAAGTGAGAATTTTCTCCTCTGAGACTGGGAGAAAGATGACGTTGGCATGGACTGAGAGAAGAGACAGACAAACCTCATTGAAGCCTCAAGATTCCAAACTGATAAATCAGAGGTGCGTTTTCTGTTTGAAAGGAGCTCTTAGATTAGTTTGTATAGCCTAGCTCTGTGATACTTAAAATGACAAAGAAAGCTCAGTTAGGGAGATGGAGCTATTATAGCAAAAGAATAGGCAAAGATATACCAAACAAAATGAACGCAATGATTTTTAAAAATTCAGTTCAGCTCAGTTCAGTTCAGTCACTCAGTCGTGTCCGACTCTTTGCGACCCCATGAATCGCAGCACACCAGGCCTCCCTGTTTATCACCATCTCCCGCAGCTCACTCACTCACATCCATTGAGTCCGTGATGCCATCCAGCCATCTCATCCTTGGTCATCCCCTTCTCCCCCTGCCCCCAATCCCTCCCAGCATCAGAGTCTTTTCTGATGAGTCAGCTCTTCTCATGAGGTGGCCAAAGTACTGGAGTTTCAGCTTTAGCATCATTCCTTCCAAAGAAACCTCAGGGTTGATCTCCTTCAGAATGGACTGGTTGGATCTCCTTGCAGTCCAAGGGACTCTCAAGAGTCTTCTCCAGCACCACAGTTCAAAAGCATCAATTCTTCGGCGCTCAGCCTTCCTCACAGTCCAACTCTCACATCCATACATGACTACTGGAAAAACCATAGCCTTGACTAGACAGACCTTTGTTTGCAAAGTAGTGTCTCTGCTTTTGAATATATTATCTAGGTTGGTCATAACTTTTCTTCCAAGGAGTAAGCGTCTTTTAATTTCATGGCTGCAGTCGCCATCTGCAGTGATTTTGGAGCCCCAAAAATAAAACTCAAGTAATGTGTAATTTAGAGTCTAATGCATCAGATAGAAAAACAATTGTTAAAAGTTCCAGTCTACCAGAAGATAAAGCTTAAACCTCTTGGGTAATAAATAGAAGAAACTTAAAAACATTGAAATATTAGAAAAGAATTACAAAATACAAGGAAAACTTGACAAATCTATAGCATTTCCAAAATTGATACTCATTTGACCACATTTCTTGCGACCATGACATAAAAATAGAAATTCAAAGCAAAAGATGTATTTTTATATCTCTAACCCCAATCTATAGCTCTGGAAATTTAAAAAGTTTAGAAAATGTGAAAAAAACAAGCAGCAATTTATTTTATGACATTTTGAGTTTAATTCATACTAAATTTACAGACTGTGATTCAAAATGACTAAGAATTCCACAAATTAAATCCTGTTTGGTGTCTAAATTTGTAGTCTTAATGGTAGCAAATAAAAAGACATCACAAACTGAACTTAAACTAGAAAAGAACAATGAAATGAAACTACAGAAGTCAATGAAACAGAGAGTAAAACCGAGATTTGTTGAATAAACCTCTCCAGTCCCAAAGTAGAAGAGAACATAGAACCCTAAACCTGATGTGTTTAGCGGGTAAAAAAAAAAAAAAAAAACAATTGGCAAATCAGAGCGAGATGCACGGAGAGAAGATGTAATGCAAATGACTCTTTGAGAGTAAATGTGAACAGTAGTCTTGGTATCAACAATAAATAAATTTGAAGAATCTACAATATTATTGTAGAATTGAGATTTGCTTCTTATAAAACATGAAGCATGTATGTCACCTGTGGATTCTATTTAACTCACTTTACAGTCTTTTGAAATTAAAGTCACAAAGGGCTGACTTTGAATTACTGATTTCAGGTTAAGTGGGTTCCAAGGAAGAAATAAGGAGAAGGCAATGGCACCCCACTCCAGTACTCTTGCCTGGAAAATCCCATGGACGGAGGAGCCTGGTGGGCTGCAGTCCATGGGGTCACAAAGAGTCGGACACGACTGAGTGACTTCCCTTTCACTTTTCACGTTCGTGATTGGAGAAGGAAATGGCAACCCACTCCAGTGTTCTTGCCTGGAGAATCCCAGGGATGGGGGAGCCTGGTGGGCTGCCTTCTATGGGGTTACACAGAGTCAGACACGACTGAAGCGACTTAGCAGCAAGGAAGAAGTAAAGCCATGTATGTATTGCAAGGTTGTATTGCAAGATGGTGTCTTCAGATGCCTTATGTTTTCTAAAATAAATTTGGCAAATAATGCTTTGCCAAAAGTATATGATTATATTAACATTATAGATTGGAATATTTCATTTGTATTGTTTTGTCATGAAACAGAATTTCTGTATGCATTAAATTATTTGTGGTTATGCATTCCAGTATTCTTGCCTGGAGAATCCCATGGACAGAGAAGCCTGGCGGGCCATAGTCCATAGCGTCACAGGAGTTAGATACAACTGAAGTGACTTTGCATGCATACCTTCTATATATACATACATATATATGTGTGTGTGTGTGTGTGTGTGTGTGTGTATGTATATATATGTGTGTGTGTGTATATATATATGTGTGTGTATATATATGTGTGTGTATATATATATGTGTGTGTGTATATATATATAGGAGAGAGAGAGAGAGATCACTTTAAAGTGATCTATTAAAAAGCATGTATCTACAAATATGAGCTTTTGCATATGACAATAAAAGTGTCTTGACTTTTTAACAATGAATCTAAATGCCATAAATCAATATGTAATAGAGTAAGTATGCCAGTAAAAGGGCTTAGAAATTAATGTGAATACCTCTTTGCTTCTTTATAGTACTGAGTGAAGCGTGAGGAAAAGCCAAGGGCTCAGTTAATTGTCCTACGATTATGACTATGCCTCATAAGGACCATTTTCTCTATAAGTTTCTTATTCAAATTTATAATGGAACTCTAGTTGGTATCTCCATTAGGAATTCCAGTATATATTTCCAATTCAGTTAGGATTTGTCTGGAATATGTGGATCTGGGCAAAGTCACAACTTTCGTAAGTACAGAAAAAAAAGCACATTTGTTTCCAAATAGCACACCATTATATATTAAGATGAAAATGTAAGGGATGTAATTATTTGTTTTTAAGATTGTAAGACAATTTAAATTACAGAATACAAAAGATGAGCTTTAGTCAAATATCTTCTAATCTGATGATTTTTTTCTTCTATATATTATCGACTTGAGACACAAGATTTACATTTAGACTTGGTTTTATTTAATTTTTATAAGTAATCAGCATCTGATATCTGATTTGATCATTATAAAACCATTGTATATTCAAAATATTCTAATTCTATTAATGGAGAAGCCAATCACCTCAGAGAAGTTCAGAAATTTGTGCAAAGGTAAATAACTCTTTTCTGGTGATTCAGTGGTAAAGAATCTGCCTGCTATTGCAGGAGACAAGGTTCGATTCCTGGGTTGGAAAGATTCTCTGGAGAAGGAAATGGTAGCACACTCCAGTATTCTTGCCTGGAACATAACATGGACAGAGGAGCCTTGCTGTCTATTTAGCCCATGAGGTCACCAAAGAGTCAGACATGACTTAGTGCCTTAACAACAACAACATAACTTGTAAGTGGTGAAACAGTCAATGTGCTAACCTGCAGACCCATTTATTCTTGAACTTAATGTTCATAATGGTTTTACTTATAATAATCAATTTTGTATTGTTTTCTTATTACATTTTTAAATCCTTCAGGACAGATTTTATGCAATACCTTTCCCAAGTACTAAATATTTCTTGTAAGCTCTGCATAAATATTTATTAATTGATTTCTGATCCAGACTGGTGCTGGAGGAGGAGAGTCGTTTTGTTATGTAGGAATCAATCTTTGAACCAGTGAAAGAGAAGCATGTGCCATCAAGTGCAATATAGCCAAGTATTAATATTTGAAACTCCCAAGCAATTTTCTGTTTCTAAATATTCTGCTTTCTGTCTTTCCCGTAGTCTAGACAGAAAACTTAACATTTTGCTTTTACTTTTTGACTTAGATCTCCTATTCTTGATTTTGCTTCTGACTCGACTTTTTCTGCTGATTGATCTGCCTGTTTTAGATCCAGTCAACCCTGCTTTCTGATTCCTTCTCTCATTTCAAGCTTTTGTTTAGATTCTGTGCTATACAGTTGGCCTTCTATACCCATGGGTTCCACATCTACAGATTCAAACAACCAGCAATTGAAAATACTTTTAAAATTCCAGAAAGTTCCAAAAAGCAAAATGTTTCCACTCATTGGCAACTATTTCCATAACATGTACATGGTATTTATAACTATTTATATAACATTTATACTGTATTATATATTACAGGTATTCCAGAGATGATTTAAAGTATAGGGGAGGATATAGGTAGGTTATAAATAAATACTACCCATTTTATATAAGAGACTTAAGCAACCTCTCAGATTTTGGTATCTTCAGAAGTCCTGGAATCTATTCCCTGTGGATACCGAGGAACAACCATATTCTAAGTTTGATTAACTCAGGCAGAGTGACTCATAAGAAAAAGCTAGGGCATCTTTCTAGCTAATTTCAGAATCAGTTAGCATTTTTGAGCCTTAATTTTTAAAACTTTTTAAGAAATAATTGCAAATTCACATGTATTTGTTAATACAGATCCCATGTACTCTTTACCTCATTTCCCCTAATGGTTACCTCTTGCATAACTATAAACACGACATCACAATTAAGATAATGACAGTGGAACAGTCAGGATATTAGAATATTTCCATTACTATTATATAGATTGCTTATGTTGAATTTTGAAAGTTCTTTGTATATTCTAGACACAAGTCTTTTTTGGTTATGTGGTTTGCAAATATTCTCACATAGTCTATAGCCTGTCTTTTTATCTTCTTCACAGGGTCTTTCAGAGAGTAAAAAATTTTAATTTATATGAGGTCCAATGTACCAACTTCTCACTTTATGAATTATGTATTCTGAGTTAAGTGTAATACCTCTTCCCCTGGCCCTATATCCCAAAGACTGTTTTCTGTTTTTTTCCTAATAGTTTTTTAGTTCTACATTTAACACATATCTTTTGTATGTAGTGTAAGATTTAAATCAAGTTCGTTTTTCCATGTATGCCAATGAATGTTGAATTGATCTAGCACTGTTGAAAGTGCCATCTTTCCTCCATCAAATTGTTTTTGCATCTTTGTCAAAAGTGAATTAGGCATATTCGTGTAGATCTATTTTTGGATTCTCTGCTCTGTGCCATTGATCTATGTGTCTGTTGCTTTGACAGTTGCTTTGAAAACCAAATAGTCTTTTTTCTGTAGTTGTATAGTAAGTCTCGAATCAGGTAGACGGATTCTTCCTGCCTTGTTCTTTTCAAGGTTATTTAGAAATTCTAGTCCATTTGCCTTTTCATATAAATTTTAGAGTAATCTTATCATGTCTATAAAACACCTTGCTGAGATTTTGAAACATATTAATTTGAACCTATAGATCAATTTGGGAGAGAATTGACTTCTTTACAATTTTGAATCTTCCAATTCAGGAACAACATATGTCTCTCCATTTATGAGATATTCTTTGATATATAAACTTAGCACTTAATAATTTTTCAGGACACAAATCTTGTGTATGTTTTGTTAGATTTACTCCTAAGTAGTTTCTTTTTATTGATTGTGATGGTATTAGGTTTTTTGTTTGTTTGTTTGTTTGAGTGTCTGTGTGTTCATTTCTAGTATATAGGGATAAAATAGATTTAAAAATTTAAAAATAGATTTAAAAGTATTATACCTTCATATAGACTGAATATTTATATTCCCCCCCACTCCCAATTCATATATTGAAATTAAATCCCCAATGTGATGGTAGTAGGAAGGGGGCCTTTAAGGTAGAACTTTCATTAACAGGAAAAGTGCTTGTATAAAAGAGATCTTAAAGCACTCCCTTGCCCCTTCTGCCTTGTGAGGACACAGCAGAAAGATGGCCATCTTTGAGCCAGGAAGCAGAAACTCAACAGACAACAAATTTGATGGTGCCATAATCTTGGACTCCTCAGCTTTTAGAACTGCTTGTTTATAAGTTACACAGTCCGAGATAATTCTGTTATAGCAGACTGAATGGACTAAGACATACCTATAACCTTGCTGAACTCATTTATTAGTTCTAGGACATTATATATATATATATACACACATATTTGTGTATATATATATATATATATATATAACACACACACACAAAATATATATATATATACACACACATATATTTGTGTGTATATATATATACACACATATATTTATATATATATATATTTGTGAGATTTCCTACAAGAAAATCATGCCATCTATAAAATTTTATTTATAAATATATTTCTGATGTGAATGCATTTTTATTTTCTCGCATAACTGCATAGGCTTGAACTTTCAATACTATGTTGATTATGCATTATTAGTCTGGACATTCTTGCCTTAGTCTCTATTTGAAAAAGTAGCATTCATTATTTAACATTAAATATAGTATTACCTATAATTTTGCAGATATTCTTTATAAAGTTGAAGAATCTAGCCTCTTATTTTTATTTTCATGTTTTTAAGTATTAATGTGTATTTATTTATTTTGGCTGTGTTGGGTCTTAGTTGTGGCATGCAGGATCTTTTGCTGTGGCATGAGAACCCTTACTTGATGTGTGGGATCTCGTTCCCTGACCAGGGATCAAACCCCAGCCCCTGCACAGAGAGTGCAGAGTCTTAGCCATTGCACCACTAAAGAAGTCCTTATTCCTATTTTCTGAGTATCTTTAAACTTATGAATGGATATTAAATTTTGTCAAATATTTTTCTGCATCAATTAATATGATACACTGATTTTTCTCTTTTAATGGGCTAGTGTGGTAGATCATATTGATTGATTTTTTTCATATTGAAACAGATATGCATCCTTGGAATAAACCTCACTTGGTCATGATTTATAATTGTTTTTATATGTTGCTGAACTTTATTTGCTTCTATTTGTTAGAAATTTTGGCATCTATATTCATGAGGGATATCAATATTTTTTTAATTGACATGACAGTTAATAGTTTATTTTTCTTTATTTATTAAAAAAATTTTTTTTTTTGGCTGTGCTAGGTCTTCATTGCTGTCTGGGCTTTTCTTTAGTTGTAGCGAGCAGGGGCTTCTCTCTAGTTGCAATATGAAGGCTTCTTATTGGGATAGCGTCTCTTGTGGCCAAGTGTAAGCTCTAGGGCATGCGAGCTTCAGTGATCACAGCACATGGCTCAGCAGTTGTGGCTCTTGGGCTCTAGACAAAAGGTTCAGTAGTTGGGGCACATGGGTTTAGTTGCCTGAGGCATGTGGCATATTCCCAGATCAGGGATAAAACCCATGTCTCCTGCATTGGCAGGTGGATTCTTTACCACTGAGCAACCAGAGAATCTTGGATATTGATATTTTTTGTACTGTTTTGTTTTGGTATCAGGATAATCCTTGATTCATAAATGAATTTGAGAATACTTCCTTCCTCTTCCTTTTTTTTTTTTGGAAGAGATTGTGTAAAATGGGTATTCGTTACTATTTAAATGTTTGGTAGAATTTTCCAGTAAAAATTTCTATTTGGGGGACTTTTAGTGAGGACTTAAATTCTTTATATCTGTAAGGCTGTTCATATTTTCTACGTCATATTATATTTTGCTAGTTTATGTTTTTTTAAGGAATTAATTCGTTTTATCTGAGTTGTCAAACATGTCTGTGTAGAATTGTTCATAGTATTCTCTTATAAGCCTTCTAATGTCTACAGGGTCTGTCATGGTATGCCTTACATTGGTTATGTTGATTTTCCTTCTTTTCTGTTAGATCTTTGATTACGTTTTGTTGATTTTGGTAATTGTTTAAAAAACCCAGCTATTCACAGCATTGATTTTTTTAGGGTGTTTTTCTGTTTTTAAATTCTGTTTTATTTTTTCACTTTTGTTTGTGCTCATCTTCCTTGCTGTGTGCAGGCTTTATCTAGCTGTGGTGCACAGGGGCTACTCTAGTTGTGGCTCATAGGCCCTAGAGAGTAGGTTCAGTAGCTGTGGTGCACAGTCTTTTTGCACTGTGGCATGTGGAATTATTCTGGAACAGGGATCACACCTGTGTTCCCTGTATTGGCAGGCAGATTCTTAACCAGTGGACCACCAAGGGAGTCCATGTTTTTAATTTCATTTTTTTAAAATGTACTTTATTGTTTCTTCCCTCTGGCTTCTTGGGCTTATTTTAGTTTTCCTTTTCTAAGTTCTTGAGGTAGGATTTTAGAGTATTCATTTGAGGCCTCTCCTCTGTGCAAACATATGCATTTGGTGCTATACATTTCCCTCTAGTGTTGCTTTATCTGTGTTGGGCTTTTTTCAATATATTGTGGGGCTTCCCTGGTGGCTCAGTGGTAAAGAATTTGCCTGCAGTGCGGGAGACTGCCTGCCATGCAGAAGACACAGATTTGATCCCGGGGTAAAACAATCTCCTGAAGAAGGAAATGGCAGCATACTCCAGTATTCTTGCCTGGGAAATCTCATGGACAGAGGAGCCTGGTGGGCCACAGTCCATGGGGTCATAAGAGTCGGACATGACTTAGGGTCTAACCTACCACCAGGTATGTTATTTTTTCATTTTCATGCAGTTCATTGTGCTTTTTGGATTTCCTCTGAGATTTCCTCTTGACCTATAAATTATTTAGAAGTATGTTGTTGGATTGTCCAGTATTTGGAGATTTCCTTTTATCTTCTGTCCCTAATTCCTGATTTGGTTCCACTGTGGTCAGTGAACTCATGCTGCATGATTCAGCTCTCTTAAACCTGCTGAGATTTATTTTATGGTCTACATTGTTCTAGGTTCTGTGGGTACTGGAAAGTAATGTACATTCTGATGTTCGTTAGTAGAATATTGTATAAATGTTGATTAGATTCTGTTGGTGGCTGTTGTTTGAATGTATTCTGTATGTTTCCTAGTTTTGGGGGTAGCTGTTCTATCAATATACAAAAAGGGAGTTTTGAGTCTCCAACTAGAGCTGTCGATTTGTGTACTTTTCCTTTCATTTCTGTCAGGTTTTGTTTCACATGCTTTTCATCTTTGCTGTTTGGGTATGAACACATTTAGGGTTGTTGTATCTTCTTGGTGGTTTGGCTTTTTATCATTATTTAATATCCCTCCGTGTCCCTGGTAATTTTTATTTCAGTTGTGTTTTATTTTATTGTGTTTTATACTTCTAAAATTTCCATTTTGTTTCTCTTTGTATCTGTTTGATGAGATTGTCTTTTCCATTTACTTCAAGTGGCTTTACACTTGCTCATTAAAGCATTTTTAGGAAGTCTGCTTTCAGATTTTTCTCAAATGATTAACAGCATCTTTGTCATCTTGGTTTTGGCATCTATTGGTTGCATTTTTTTAATTTTTTTTTTTTTTCATTTTTGCTTTACAATATTGTATTGGTTTTGCCATACATCAACATGTTCAGGATTGGGAACACATGGTTGCATTTTATCATTCATTTTGAGACCTTCCTGGTTCTTGGAATGACTAGTGGACATTTTATGGGTCTCTGAAATTCATTTAACCTTTCTGGTTTAGCTGGTTTCCTCTGACTCTGCTTGGATAGGAGAAGGTAAGATGGCAGTAGAAATTGAGGTTCTCACTCAGCCTGCATTGACACTGGAGTCTCGTCCTTACTGCTGAGCAGGAGTGGGGATTCTGGCCTCTACTCGGCTTCTGCTGATATGTCTCTGTTGGGGAGGTATAGCAAAGCCACCGTACTTCTCCACAGCTGGCCTCCACTGACTGTAGAGGTAGAGGGGTGAGACACGGTTATGGCAAAGTTCTCTCTCTCGACCAGGCCTCGTTTGACACTGCCGTAACGGTACCGGGGGACACCTTGTTACTGCCTGTTGGTTATAGACATCCAGATTCCTCATGCGGTCTCCACCAACACAAGAGATGGGCAGGTAGGATCCCTACTCAGTCTTCTCCGAGATCCCTCCAGTAGAAGTGGGCTACTTTGTTACAGTCAGGGGAGGGTGGAAGTCTATATTCCCCATTTGACACTGCTGGTGCGGGTGAGGTAAGGGCCAGGGTTTTGTGTGGTGTTTGACTGGAGTAGGATTTTTGCCTAACAGCTTTCCATCTTGTTGGGCTGTCCTTTCTCTTTTCTTTTGGCTAGAGGGAGCAAACTTTTGTTGAGGCATTTTGTGTCTGTGTCCTTTGGTGTTTCTTAGTTGTGAGTTCTTTTGTTCCAAGTCTGGAATAAAAAGGAAATCCAGTGAACTAATTACTGTGTCTTTTCTTGGGCCCTGAGATCCACTGCTATTTTGCCTTATTCTCTTTCTTATGTTTGCTTTAAATATAGCATTTCTTATCTTTGCTTTAAATATAACATCTATGGATTTTAGTTGTACTTAACTGGAGACACAGGGATAAGTATATTTACTGTGTCTTCCCAGGATTGGAAGTCCCTCTGAACTTTATTTTATTTATAAAATGTATAACCATAAAATCTATTAACTGGTTTTCTACTAGAGAAATTTGTAAAAATTTTTGATTCATAGATAGACATGTACTAATATTATAAAAACATGTAATTATATTATTATATTATCATTACTGGTGGTAAGGATGTATTTAAAATGTATGTATTTTGAAAGGAAATGACAGTGAGCACAAAAATGTTCATAAAGATGGCTAAAGCTACATAGAAAGTTAATAAGCACCAAATTCTTCTCTCACACGTTTCTTGCTATAACTTCCTGGAAAATCATTGATGAAATACATTGCCTGTCTTATGACATCATAGTTATATGGACAGTGTTTTTATCTAAATGAGTAATAACTGCTTGCTGTTCAGATCATATCAATATAATTGAGTCTGCCATTGTACAATGCCAGTAAAAACTTCTAGCAAGCAAACTACTTCCTGCTGTTGCTGTTGGAAGATGAGGGAAGCTCCAGAACATTATTTTTGTGCAGCAGGGGATACATACCAAGCTTATAGTACTTTTTACGGCATAAACCCACTTTAAAGTTGTACTTTATAGTCTATTAAGTAAGAAGTGAATTGAAAATAATGCTTCTCTTGAGAGGTCAGTGTTACATTTGTCATAAAATGAATACCTTTTGAGCTGTTAACAGTTATTCCTTGCACTCATTTATCAGTGTGATTAAAGCTATATTCTCTAGTTCTTTTAGAATGGTTTGCAAACTAGAAGAGTTACAAAACATAAGGCTAAAGAATTACTGAAAGGGAAATTGAGACTATTCAATTAGTGTTCTACTTTATTTTTTTAACTTTTTTAGTTTTTCTTATAAAATTAATGCAGCAAGGTATATTTTTAAGAAGAAAACTAGTGTCCAGATTTTTATTTTAATTGTTGTTTCTGTGGTTCCATTAGGGAAGAATGAACATAATGTGTTTTCTATCCCTGTTGTGGGAAAATGGGGGTGTAGTGGAGGGGCAAAGTGGGGTGGTAAGGTACCACATTAATATTTCTAAAAGTCTGAATTCTCCTTACATTACCCCCATAACTACAGGTAAACAGCTTTGCCATCTCATGCTCTTTCCAGACAAGTGAAAGAAGTTATTGCTTGAATTTGAAAAGGACAAATAGCCCTCTGTGAATATAATTTCTCAGGAGAAATGGGTTTAGAGCTGTAGATCTTTGAAATGGCAAGACTTTGATTGAGCCCAAAACACTATAGAGTCCCAGAGGAAGACCGGATGTTTGATGGAGCCAAATACCAAGGACCATGACTTTGGGAAATAAAGTAAAGATCCCAGTGCCCGAGGCAAGAAAACAGTTAATCTTCAGTGAACACGTGGGCTTGGTCAGGGATCATTTTTCAGTGTCCAATTCTCACTAAACTCAGTTTTTCTTCAAATTTTCTAGACAAAATAGGCCTCCCTGGGACTCTAGTAATAGAGATCATTAAGCTTCCTTGCTTCTGCCACCTACCACCTCAAAATATAATACATGAATAATTTAGAATTTTCTGTGACCTTTTGTGACAAGAAGAAATAAACCTTTTATATTATTTTAATTGTTTTAAATTTATATCTTGACTTTCCTTCCACTTGAATTCATAACCAAATTCATAACTATTGCATATATGCCTATTAAACAATATTTAAAAAGATAATGTGACTCCTAATTCAAAATCAGTTTAAATTGATAGATCACTTGTCCTTTTTTTTTCTCTTTATTCTCTTTCATGCACTAAAGGTACAGTGGCCTTTCAAATAAAACTTCTGTAAAATATAAAACTATTAGTTGCTCAGTTGTGTCCAGCTCTTTGCAACACTTCAGCTGTAGCCCACCAGGCTCCTCTGTCCATGGAATTCTCCAGGCAAGAATACTAGAGTGAGTAGCCATTCCCTTCTCCAGGGGATCTTCCCAACCCAGGGATTAAAGCCTTGTTTCCTGCATTGCAGGAAGACTCTACCATCTGAGCCATCAGGGATGCCAATGCATTGGCATCTTAGAGGTGTGACTGCTCACCTTGATTATCACCTTTAAGAACTGGAAAGTTGAAAGGTACAGGTAGTTTCTCTGGCAGAGGCTAGTTTTTCTTTTCCAGTTGTTGAGGTGTATGATATTATCCAGTGAGAACAAGTAAGGAAGCAATTCTGTGTTATATTTCTAGGATGCCTGGTACCCTGTGTCTTATATCTTAGAACTAAATTCATCCAGTTGTAAGATCTAATTTAGAAGAAATAGGAGTGCATTAAAAACTATCAGTCATACATTGATTGACAAATTTCTTAGACAGCTATACTCCTTTATTCAGATGTATTAGAGAAATAGAATAAATAATGATTTACATGCTCAGTTCAGTTTAGTTCAGTCGCTCAGCTGTGTCCAGCTCTTTGTAACCCCATGAATTGCAGTACGCCAGGCCTCCCTGTCCATCACCAACTCCCAGAGTTCACTCAAACTCACGCCCATCAAGTTGGTGATTGCAGCTATGAAATTAAAAGATGCTTACTCCTTGGAAGGAAAGTTATGACCAACCTAGATAGCATATTGAAAAGCAGATACATTACTTTGCCAACAAAAGTCTATCTAGTCGAGGCTATGGTTTTTCCAGTGGTCCTCTATGGCTATAAGAGTTGGACTGTGAAGAAAGCTGAGCGCCAAAGAATTGATGCTTTTGAGCTGTGGTGTTGGAGAAGACTTGAGAGTCCCTTGGACTGCAAGGAGATCCAACCAGTCCATTCTAAAGGAGATCAGCCCTGGGTGTTCTTTGGAAGGAATGATGTTAAAACTGAATCTCCAGTACTTTGACCACCTCATGCAAAGAGTTGACTCATTGGAAAAGACTCTGATGGTGGGAGGGATTAGGGACAGGAGGAGAAGGGGACAGCAGAGGATGAGATGGCTGGATGGCATCACCGACTCAATGAACATGAGTTTGAGTGAACTCCGGGAGTTGGTGATGGACAGGGAGGCCTGGCGTGCTGCAATTTATACGGTTGCAAAGAGTTGGACACGACTGAGCGACTGAACTGAAATTAATTAAACCTTCTTATAATTTCTTCATCTGTGAATTGGGGATAGTTAATATAGCTATAGGTATCTGGAAGACTGTCGCCAATTCTGTTTTAAGTGTGTGAATGTTCTTCCACATCATCTCCCCTTAAAGATGTCACTTTGAGGACCTTCACTGTTTACCTTTATTCCAATGGTCTTCAGTATTTTTCTGTTATGATTCCTGGATTTCCAGACAGTTTATGTCTTTGTGTAAATAGCATATATGATACATGCCTTCTTATTATCACCATTTGATCAATCCTAGAATTAGAATCTGTCTCCCTTACTTGAAGTCAATAGAAATTTTATGTTTATAAATAGTGCCTCTATTCTATACTTTCTTATATTCTTCATTTAGTGTACAAAAAATGAGACTTAATTCAATAAAAGGGAGTTAGCTATTATCTATGAATATAAATAATAATAATGATAGTGATTGTAGCAATTATCATATATATTAACAACCTCCTATATATAAAGTTCTATCTTAAGCACTTATAAGTATGTAATTTAACTTTTCAAACTAACACTGTACTATGTACTCAAGGGCTGATATCCTCTAGTATAATTGTGACCCATCTTTGATAATTCATTGAATAATAAATGAATTGATATTTTATATATTGGAAATCGTTACACTAGATTTCTATAAAATTGCTTCTATAGATGGCTGTATGTTCACAGTGCCATTTTTATCAAATGTGCTGTGTGGTATAAGAGAGCAAATACCTTTATTTTAAGTCTAATTTAATATTTAGGATAAAAGAATTGGTTCAATTTTGTAAATTCTAAGAAATTTATAGTAGAAAGAGCCCAAATGTGTGTCAGAGGATTTTGTCTGAGATTTAGTGGGAAACTATGTAATCTTGGGAAGTTATAAAACTTAACAAATCTAGGCTTCTCTATCCTTCCAAATTAAATAAGTAAAAAAAAAATGATAACTTGATAGGCCATTACAAATACATTAATAATGAATTTAAAAGATACTTTTAAGTAAGCATTATATAAATATTTTCACAACAAATGTGGGTTTTTAGAGTGAAATACAATATATTAATAGAGTATTAAAATGAAGAATATAAATCAACATATTTGAATGCAATGGAATGTTCTTTCCATTCCTCATTTTTTTGGCTCTTTCTGGATGAGCAACTAAAGAAAGCTGCTGATTTTGTATTTGTGAGCAGCAGAGCGGTATAATAAGTGAAGTGAATATTTTGGGGGAAGAAGGTTTAGTATTGCGACAGCTGGTTCAGGCTGTTCCTTTATCAGAAATAGTGCCTTTAGACTATCAAAAATAGAAATAAGAACTTAAAATATAATTTTCACTCAATCAGTAAACTTTGCCCTTTTTCCCTTCTTATATTCATCTCTGTATCTCCCAACTTACAAATGTGCACATTTTGGCTTTTTCCCCCTTCATGGGAGATCTTCTTATGTAGTATCAAATAGAAGAAAGATTTGGATACTTCAGTATATTTTGCAAGCTTAGTTTTAATCTCTGATTTTGATGGCCTCCTTAAAATTCTCTGCTTAAAGTTGGAGAAATGCTCAGCATTTCAAGCTTATTGAACATAATCTTGACTAAGTAAGTTTCCTTAATTTCAGGCATTTTTATAAATCTCTTGACAATAGAGAATCTTTTGACAATTAGTCCCTACATTTAAGTTGAGTGGTTTTGCAGGGATGTTGGCGGGGATCCCTCAGAATTTCAGAACAAGGATTATTTTAGTGTGGAGAGGATGGCACTGGGTCAGCAACAGTGTTCAGAATTTATATCAAGTTTGACTTCCAGAGAAGCCATAATATTTGAAATGCAACTGAATACAAATTAAAGGCAAAGAACAAAAGGTAGTGATGTCCAAGCTGCTTCTAGCCAAATTTAGAACTTTGCTTAGTACTATTGGGTGTCCCTGGAGGAAGTGCAATCTTGGACAATAGGTGAAATGTGATAAAGGAAAAAGGATCTTTTTTCACATGAAACAAATGATAATTCTTTAATTGGATTAAATAATAAAATGAATATGTAAGAGACAGTTTAACTACTTGAGAGTCCAGGTTTAAGGAAAAGGGTATTTCTAAATTGTCTTGAGAGCTCTTTTTTAGCTTTTTCTTCAGGGCATTATACTTAGTGATTGTAAGTCTGCAACTTACACTGATGATTGGACTCTTGAGTTGGCCCTGGAGACCTCTGACAAGAGAAAACAAGGCTCATAAGCAAAGAATTAAAATAGATGACAGAAATTCCCTGGTTTTGCTGACTCATGAACAGATGGTGCTCCCAATCCTTCCATTAAATGCGCTTTTATAAAATTGCTGTCTGTAGCCAACCGAGAATGAGTCTCATGGCTATAAAGTCTAGGTTTGTGTGAAACTGGGATGAACTCTGGAACAAATTCAGAGTTCTGGGACACTAATGTCAATTCTTAGCCCTTCGTACAGTTGAACTGCCCTACAGTCTAGTGTTTAGCCTAAGATGAATTTCGGATGTACCAAAAGGATGTTGTACTTTTGATATTAACGTGGTTCCAAGAGATTTGCCATTTGAGCCAGTTCCTTTTGCAATATACTTCAAAGACCTTCTTCATATTGGTTCTATTTCAATTGAATTTTATTTATAAAATATTTCAAACATATGGGTTAAAAGAAACATTTGTGTGTCCACTACCTAGTATTAACATTTGTTTGCAAGTTGAAATGTTTGTTTGAAATTTTATTTTAAAAACACAAATTGCTGAGATCTAACTGCACTTTTTCCACTTCCTTATTCCCCAAGGAAATTACTGTTCTGAAATGATGTGTATCAATACCATGCACAGTTTTTATTTTCATCATATTTGTATGCATTTCTAAAATAAATAGTGATTATTCTTGCCCATATTTAAAGTGTAAGTAAATTATGTCACTTGTGACTACTTGCTTGTTTTTTGTTGTTGCTGACTTCACTGTGTGGGTTGAAAACAGATCAGCTTATCAGTTTCTAAAAAAGACTCTCTAGAATGCTGATTGGAATCGTAATTGTAGACTTAAGTGGGGAAATTTGCAATTTTCATAATATTTGAATAATCACAATATTTATTTGGAAAAGCTCATAATCTCCATAATATTCCAACTCTTATATATTTTCAATATTTTTATTGTTTTATTATGCTTTCTTAGGATACTCAGCATTACAGAACTTGTGAATATATTAATATTACCTTACATATTGAAAGGAGCTTTGCAGATGTGTAACTTGAGTATTTTGAGATGGTGAGATGATACTGGATTATCCAGATGGATCCAGTGTCACAACAAGTGTTCTTATAGGCTAAAGAGGAAGGTAGGAGATAGAAAAAAGACTTGTAACTGATGAAAGTAGAGACAATGTTGATGGGTTCAGAAGCCAAGTAATGTAGGCAGCCTCTAGAGGCTACAAAAGGCAAAGAATGGGTTCTCTCCTAGAGCCTCTAGAAGAAACTCAGTCCTACCATTTCTTGGTTTTGTATTTCTGGCCTCCAGACATCTAAGATAACAAATTTGTGCTTAAACCACTAGGTGGTGATTTTTACTGAAGAAATAGGAAACAAATGGGCCTTCTGAAGAAATTGTTTTGCAAGGCTCTGATCTGATTTAGTGTGAGAAAGAAAATACCTTTAATATTATGTATCAAATATCAAATGCTGTGTCTGTTTTTAAAAGGTTGTTATTTTGGTGAGATTAATCTAGAAATGAACATTTAGAAGAGGTTCATTCAGCCTTACCCAGTGTGTATAGGTGATGTATCCACGTGCATCTCAGAGAATGGGCCAGAATTTTAAGCCTGGTTGAAGGTGAAGGAGGCAGTTACTTGTAATAAGTGAAATTTGGACTAGATGTTTGAAGATATGATGGTTACTTGTTTGCCTAAGTACCCCAGCAAAACCAGTTCACCTCCTGGGAACTTGGTGTCTATTTTTTGTGCAGCAGGACGTGTCCTATTTCCTATATCCAAGAGTTGTTTGCAGAAACAAATGGGAGTTTGTATATAAACTGTCAAGAGATACCACAGAGGGCTATGGGGGACTCTAATCCTAGAGGCCTGCATATAGAGAAATAGTATCAAAAGAGAAAACAAACTGGAAATCAAAATGAATGAGAGTCCCTTCTAACTGTGGCTGTCACATTAAATTGGGTGTTGACTTGAAAAATATTGTAGGTAACCTCCACTGGTTATTGAGAAGGCTGGGAAGCTTTGAAGGAAGTGGGCTGGGGGTGGTTGGGAAAGAGATCCTAGCAGGTGGTCTGCTGTAAATAGAATTCCTTGTTCTAATACCAATCAGGGTTCTTGTCCTTCACTAATCAGGAGAAATTGACCTGAGACCAGACAAGAAATTGAGCCAAGGCTTTATTGGGGCTATGCTGCAGCAGAGAGGAGCAAGAATAAATAACAGTTTCCCTTGCTTGCAAGCTTGCTGAAGATGGGGTAGAAGCTTATTCCTTATATGGAGTAAGGGTAGGGCTGTGCCCAGGAGTCAGGTTGGAAGTGTGACTTATGTGGTTTGTCCACCGTGTCTGGTGGTATTGATTTCAGGGGGCATTTGCAGTACCCTACTTTTGCTCCCAACACCCTGTTGGGAGAGCTTCTGGCTCTTCAGAAGTGGCAGGAGGGGCTTTTTGTCTTTTTGTATCTTTTGTCCAGAATTTATCCCAGTTGCTCCTTCAGTCTCATATAGTTTCTCTATATTTTGTTACTGGAGGAGAGGTTTATCCAGGTGCATGCACTTCAGCAAAGGGTCCCAGGTCCCAGCCTTTCTCAGTTCTACTTTGAACTATCTGCCAAGAGAGATTATTTAATTTCTCCAAGCCCTGGTTTCTTCATCTGTAACATTATGATTCCAAAGCTTTCCAGAACTGTTGTGATGATAAAATAAAATAATGGAAATACCTAGTCCAGGATATCTATAATAGTAGCTTTGAGGTTCATATTTCTGCCACATTTCTTTTGTTAGATTTTTAACTTAGTTATTAAAAGTTTAAATATGTTATTGAGTGCCTTTTAAATTTCTTTTCAGTGAATGAGATCTGATTTGGACAGGTGACTTCTCTTTGTATGACCTGTTTTCTCTGCCTTAACATGAGGATATTTGAGGAGCTGAATGTCGACAAGTGAGAAGTTTTAGCTTTAAACCTATCACATACAAACTAGATGTTTTGTATATATATCTGCTGCTGCTGCTGCTAATCGCTTCAGTCATGTCCAACTCTGTGTGACCCCATAGACAGCAGCCCACCAGATTCACCCGTCCCTGGGATTCTCCAGGCAAGAACATGGAGTGGATTGCCATTTCCTTCTCCAATGCATGAAGGTGAAAAGTGAAAGGGAAGTCGCTCAGTCATGTCCGACTCTTTGCAACCCCATGGACTGCAGCCTACCAGGCTCCTCTGTCCATGGGATTTACCAAGCAAGAGTAGTGGAGTGGGTTGCCATTGCCTTCTCCATATATATGTGTGTGTGTGTGTATATACATATATAAACCTATTACATATAAACTAGATGTTTATATATATAATATGTGTGTATATATATATATGTATATATATGTGTATATATATATATATATATATAAATGCATCCTTTCTTTTTCTTTTATCTATTGTGCAGCTGCTAATATTAGGAGGACTTTTTAAGAGTGTGTACTTCTTATTAGAGCCTCTATCTGATGGCTTATAGCTGGTGGGGATCCCACCTGGATTCTTCAAATATGTCATTTAAACAAATTAGTCTCTCTTACTCAGTTGTGACATCAGTTTCTGTTGTCAGTTTACTAAGTCACTGAGTTAAGTATGAACATCCACCTGCAATGCCAGAGACATAGGAGACTTGGGTTTAGTCCTGGGTAGGGAAGATCCTCTGGAGAAGGAAATGGAAACCCACTCCAGTATTTTTACCTGGGAAATCCAGTGGACAGAGGACCTTGGTGGGCTACAGTCCATGGAGTCATAAAGAGCTGGGCACAACTTAGCAACTAAATGGCAGCAGCTTACTGTAACTATATCAGTTATGCTCTGGGATAAAAGAAATATCAATGCTAAAAGTAATGAAAGTAATTATTTAAAATGGAAGCTAAAGGGTGAAAGTATCTCTGATTATAAAATGCCCTCCTCTCTTCATCCCTTCAGGTGTTTTGGTTTGACCAAAAACCAGTTATGTGATCAACTATAGCATCTCACAGTTGCTCAGAGGCCAGTACAAGCCGTGGCACAGCCATTTAGTCACCGTGTAGGCCTTTGTGTAGATCAGTATTTTCCTTACTGTGCCACATTTTACAGCAGAAGGTAAAGTGGAATACTGTCATAATATACTGCCTGATATTTCCTTGAATAATTAAAATAACAGCTACTGTGCTCCCCTTCTTTTTACCCTAAGGATTATTTAGGCAGAACAGCCTTTTTGATTACATTTCCCTCTAACTCTCTTGAATTTTAAGAATTGTTGCAGTTGTCTGCACTGGCCTCCATCTGTACAAACCCTCTATTGGTTCATTGGATGTACTATGAAAGTGAACTTGCTCAGTCGTGTCTGACTCTTTGCGACCCCATGGACTATGGCCTACTAGGCTCCTCTGTCCATGGGATTTTCCCAGGCAAGGGAACTGGAATGGGGTGCCATTTCCTTCTCCAGGGAATCTTCCCAACCCAGGGATTGAACCCGGGTCTCCTGCACTGCAGGCAGACGCTTTACCATCTGAGCCTCCAGGGAAGCCATTGGATGTACTATACTCTTACTATTTAAGAGTTTGTAAGTTCTGTTCCTTTTTCCTGGAATGCCCACTGATCCCCACCAACCCCAAACACCACCCCCCCTACACACACCTATGTAAAAGCTTCTCAGCATCGTGAACATTTGGGGTCAGATAATTATTTGTCAGGGGGTAGTACATGTGAGCTATGCTTTGTATTCTAGGATGTTTGCAGCATCTGTGGCATTTACCTGCTGGGTTGCCTGCAGCATCCCTCCCAGTCACAACAGCCAGAATGTCTTCAAAGTTTTCCAGCTGTCTGATGGGAAGCAGACTCACCTTCCATTGAAAATCACTGCTTCAGAGTTTATAGCACATGTTATCTCTTTTAAGGAGGACTTCTCATATCCCTTAAAGTAAAGTACTTCTCATATCCTGTATTTATTCTCAAGTCAGCCTATGCTCTTTGTCAGTTTCCTTTGTAGCCCTTGCCACAAATAAAATGACATAATGAACATTTCTTTAGATATTTTGCTTTAGTTGTTTTTGCTAGAATGTAAAGTGCAGAAGGGAAGTGACTTTTTCTGTCTGGTTCCTCATTTTACTCCTTGCGTCTCATGTGCTGCAGCCTGTATGTAGGCACTCAGTATACACTGATCACCTTTGTGATCTTTGACTTGGGTTCAGTTGATATCCTACTGCATAAAATTAATAGTTTTGAAATAAATGATTCTTTGTTTTTGGCCACATAGCTGTGGAATCTTAGTTCCTGGACCAGGGATCATACCCTGGACCAGGGATCATACCTGGCCCAGGGCAGTGAAAACCCTGAGTTTTAACCACTGGACTGACAGGGAATTCTCAAAATGAATGTGATCATTGGAGCCCCAGCATTGAGTTTTGCTATTGTGATCCTAAAGCATCCTTAGCCCTGTGGTTTCTAAACCATGTGCCAAGGCACTCCCATTGAACTCACAGGGGCTATGGAATATTTTAAATTTTCAAGGAAAATACAGTAACATTTCTTATATACTCTACAAACTACATGCTCAAGTTAGTTCAGTTTCAACATCAGACTGCATTACATGACTTTTGATGATGTCATATATTTGTGAAGTATAGGTTTTTGACAGTGCTGTGATACAAAGCTGTTATAACAAGGAAAATTAATGTGTAACAGAAAATGGGGGTAATGATAGTCAAAGTGATTCTAGGATTTGAGGTATGATATGGTGCCGAACAGGTGTACACATGCCAATAATAACTGTGGTTATTTAAGAATGAAATAAAATATTATTTTTCTTTTGATTTAGTTTTTAAAAATGACTACTAATTTATTAAGGGCATAAATAATTAGTAAGTTGTTTGAATTTAACTGCTTAATGAACAGAACAAGCAGATATTTCTTGATAAAAAGGTAAAGAAAAAATTTACTGAAGCAGGAAGGGAGCAATGAAGATAGTGTGGAAATCTGTGCATTCACCAATTTAACCATTTTCATTCTAAACATTATTTTTAATTGACCCTAGTTTCTAGTTTCTTAAATAAGCAGTAACGTATTTTAAAAGATCTGACTATATTTCTCAAGTGATGAATCATTATTTCTTATGAAATAATATGTGATAAGAAACTTAAGATGGATATGAGTTGCAGATTTTCTTTTGCCATTATGTGGAAATTCAGTCCTCAAGGAAAATGAGATTGGTTTTAGAGAGTTTTCTGTTACTCAAATTAGAAAGAAAAATATTTAGTTAAAATAATCTATTTTTTTATGTTCTCATTTTTATAGGGAGTGTCTGTTATGCTGAAACTGAGCTTAATATATGTTTGAACTTATCATTGTATCTATTAGGATTACTAAGCTACTCATAGGTTATTAATATTCTTGGCTGTACTAGATAAGGTTCTTATAAGAAGTTATTTGAAATAGGCCTTAACTGTCACTTTTAATTAAACTCCAAATCTCTTTGCTTTTGCCTTTTCAATAACTTTCAGTAAATTGTGCCATAGATTGCATGAATGCTGTTATAATTAAAGCGAAATTATTTTAGCTGAAAATCTTGTCTTGATATTCTTTACATTTGTAATAGACTCCTTATACTGATACCAACATTCTGTGGTTATGTGAATTACTGCTGACATGGGTAGAAGGGAAGCTTTATGAATGATGAAACTATTAATAAATTGTGCATACTCATAGTATTCTTCTATTGGTAGTTTTAATGCAGAAATTTTCAGTAATAAATTCAGGTCTTTTAAAAGAAATTTATAATTGTGATTGTATCTACAGACTTACTATTGCTGGCTCTGGAAAAGTACTACAATAAGAGATGAAATTTTAAACTGAGTTCCACACTTTGGGGAAATTCAATAATTTACAATTCTCAGTGTTAAACATATTTACAAAAGATACAATATTTTTAAAAATTATTTTATTATTGAAGGATAATTGCTTTACAGAATTTTGTTGTTTTCTGGTAAACCTCAACATGAATCAGCCATAGGTATACATATAATCCCCTCCCTTTTGAACCTCCCTTCCATCTCCCTCCCCATCCCACCCCTCTAGGCTGGTACAGAGCCACTGTTTGCGTTTCCTGAGCCATACAGCAAATTCTCATTGGCTATCTATTTTACATATAGTAATGTAAGTTTCCATGTTACTGTTTCCATACCTCTCACCCTCTTCTCCCCTCTCCCCATGTTCATAAGTCTATTCTCTATGTCTGTTTCTTCATTGCTGCCCTGTAAATAAATTCTTCAGGATCATTTTTCTAGATTCCGTACATGTGCGTTAGAATACAATATTTTATCTTTCTCTAAAGGATATAGCACTTTTTGCTTTCTTATGCTTTCTCCATTAATTCATATCTTTGAAATTCATTGCTGTCTCAACAGTTCTCTTTGAAATTCCAGATATTGTGCACCAAACTAATTTTTAAAATATTTGTGTCACTGAGACTTCTTGGAAGGATGGGTAGAATTCATGTTGGTGGAAGTCTTCTAGTCCTAAATTCTGCTCCAGCACAGCTCTTGGAACTGGTAGCAGCATATTTGAAAGATTAAAGGAACTGATAAACAGGAATTTTTGCCTCTGGTTTTTAATATTTTTCCTTGTCTTTCTTGCCTGCAGTGTTTTAAGGATTATTTATTATTTTTAAGGGTTACTATTGAGTTATTATTTTGTACTATTGCTAATTAGATGATTTTCTGAATTAAAGGGGTTGTGTTTTATGATTTTATTCATTCCATGACTGATTAATCTTACAATATTATTCTTGTTATTGCTTTGAAGTATTGAGGAGACAGTGAATTGGGGGAGGTCAGGAATCATAAGGATTCATAAAGATCCTGTAATTTTCATTAACTAACTTATTAGAAGTAGTTTTGTTTTCCCCCATTCTAGTCTTTGGATGACAGCTTCCTCAGAGCAAAATACTGAAGCCAAACTTTTGAAGATGCTAGCAGAATTTGATTGATGTAATAAATTTGTGATAAAATAAATATTACATTTCTTTTCATAGATAATAAGCCTCAAGAAGATAAATTTTAAAGCTTATTTGTTAAAATTAATTTGTTCAGAAGATGGAAAAAGGGGAACCAACTAGGCCGTCTCATCTACACAGACACAGAAAACAGGCCTTTTTGATAAATGATGCAGTTGCTGCTACTGCTAAGTTGCTTCAGTCGTGTCTAACTCTATGCGACCCCATAGACGGCAGCCCACCAGGCTCCCCTGTCCCTGGGATTCTCCAGGCAAGAACACTGGATTGGTTGCCATTTCCTTCTCCAATGCATGAAAGTGAAAAGTAAAAGTGAAGTTGCTCAGTTGTGTCTGGCTCTTCAAGACCCCCATGGACTACAGCCTACCATGCTCCTCTGCTCATGGGATTTTCCAGGCAAGAGTACTGGAGTGGGGTGCCATCACCTTCTCTAAATGATGCAGTACTTTTGATGAATAACACTAAAACAAGTAAACTGTCATCTGGAAAAAAAAATAAATTTGAATCTGTATCTTACATACATGAGATAAATTACAAATGTATTAAATATAAGAAATGAAGTAATGAAAGTACTCAATAATAATAATAATATTGAGGGATTTTTGTGAACCTGGAATGGTGCTGTATAAAGCTAACTTACTGTCAGCAAAAACTTTCTGTAGGAAAGTTTAAAGTTAATGGGGTCAGATAGCCGAAAAGACAGTGATAGGGAGGCAGAAAAGGACAGACCCAACTCTGGGAATTGAGAGGTGGTGTATTCCATAAAGTAGAACCTGTCATACCTTGGGCCATTTATCAAGCCACTGTTACTCATTACTGTTGGTGTCAACTGCATCTGACATGGTCAATATTCTGAGAGTCCAGTAGAAAAGAAACAAACACTTTTCAAGAGGATAGTAGACTCTAGGTACTAGACAATGTTATTAATCAGTGGCAAGACCATAGCCTTACACTGAGGTCAGGATTTGGATTACTCTAATCCTTAGAGGAGAAATTGGTACTAGCAAAGTAAGACTATACAAGTTACTATGTAAAGAACTTGGAGCACAAAATTAGTGGTGACTTCATGCAAAGGGTGACTTTTTAAGCATCAGGAATAATATACTAGTTTGAATTTCCCTTGTTTGTGTTTGAAAATAAGCAGAGAAACTACATGGGTTGTAGGCATTTAGTCCCATATGTGCTGGGAAATAGAGATAGAAGTGAAAGGAAATCTGTCAAGATGCTAGAAATACATACATTGATGCTGAGAAAGATGACTGGTTTTGAGTGAGGTCATAAGCCAAAATTGACATAAACTAATCATCTGTGTTGAAAATTTGGATTTAGGGAGAAATCTAAACAGAAATAAAGGATTCTGAAATTGCTTGCAAAGATGCAGGGTTGTTTTTGTATTTCACATGCTGAATAACATATTCAATAGATCAGTCTAATTCCCTATCCCCTAGCCTTATATTTATATTCTCCCTGGGATAGGACATTGAGTAAAGAGAGGGAACAAGAAATAAAAGCTGAGAATAATAGGCAATAGTTTCTCAGTTGTTTTTTAATTTGTTGCATACTCCTGGAATAAAGAAAACTCTAATGTGCAATTCATGGGTATTAAAAACACATCATGGAATTTGGAATGGTTGGAACACAGAAATATAAAATCTACACTAACAATTGCTTTTGTTCTTGAAGTATGGTTTTTGACAGTATGATGATGAATGGTAATCTTAACTTTTACTTTCCTTGTGATAAGCTGTGCTATGTCATTTCAGCTGTATCTGGCTCTTTGTGACCCCATAGACTGTAGCCCACAAGGCTTCTCTGTCCATGGGATTCACCAGGCAAGAATACTGGAGTGGGTTGCCATGCCCTACTCCAGAGTATCTTCCTGACACAGGGCTTGAACCTGTGTCTCTTATGTCTCTTGCATTGGCAGGCGGGTTCTTTACAAATAGCACTACCTGGGAAGACCCTCACTTTCCTTGTTACTTTTCCTCAATTGATGGAAGAGAAAATGTACTTTAGCAAGAAAAAAACATATATAAAGTATTTGATTGGTTTTAAGCTTTACCTCAGAAAATCAGAGCAGTGTGAAAGCTGAGAATCATTCTGAATTATTATCCTTAAGTTCTGTTTTCAGAAGTCAGTTCTTATAAGCTAGATCAGAAATGGTAGTGGCATCTTTCAAAGCCTTCTTGCCTTTACCAATCTCAGTGTCTAAAAAAGCTCAGAAAGTTTGTAATTATTTGAACCATACAGTTAAACAAATGTGTTGAATTTTTTTTTCTCAAAAATAGTTTTATTAACTCAGAATTGTATTAAATGGTATTTCCAAATTTAAATTTCAGTTTAGTTTAGTTCAGTCGCTCAGTCATGTCCTACTGTTTGAGACCCCATGATTTGCAGCACACCAGGCCTCCCTCTCCATCACCAACTCCTGGAGTTTACTCAAACTCATGTCCATTGAGCCAGTGGTGCCATCCAGCCATCTCATCCTCTGTCGTGCCCTTCTTCTCCGCCCCCAATCCTCCCAGCATCAGGGTCTTTTCTGATGAGTCACTCTTCTCATGAGGTGGCTAAAGTATTGGAGTTTCAACTTTAGCATCATTCCTTCCAATGAATACCCAGGACTGATCTCCTTCAGAATGGACTGGTTGGATCTCCTTGCAGTCCAAGGGACTCTCAAGAGTCTTCTCCAACACCACAGTTCAAAAGCATCAATTCTTCGGCACTCAGCTTTATTATAATTCCTGTGAAAATCTTTGGAGTATTTAGTGGTTTTTGATGTACCATTCATCTGCCTCCTGTCCTATGCAGGAGGCAGTGATCAAGACCATCCTCAAGAAAACGAAATGAAAAAGGGGAAAATAGTTGTCTGAGGAAGCCTTACAGTTAGCTGAGAAAAGTAGAGAAACTAAAGGCAAAGGAGAAAAGGAAAGATATACCCATTTGAATGCTAATTTACAAAGAACAGCAAGGAGAGACAAGAAAGCCTTCCTCAGTGATCAATGCAAGCAAACAGAGGAAAACAATAGAATGGGAAAGACTAGAGATATCTTCAGGAAAATTAGAGATACCAAGAGAACATTTCATGCGAAGATGGCCACAATAAAGGACAGAAATGGTATGGACTGAAAAGAAGCAGAAGATACTAAGAGGTGACAAGAACACACAGAAGAACTATACAAAGAAGATCTCACTGACCCAAATAACCATGATGGTGTGATCAGTGGCCTAGAGCCAGTCATCCTGGAATGCAAAGGGGGCCTTAGGAAGCATCATTACAAACAAAACTAGTGGAGGTGATGGAATCAAAGTTGAGCTATTTCAAATACTAAAAAATGATGCTGTGAAAACGATGCACTCAAATGTCAGCAAAATGGAAAATCAGCAGTGGCCACAGGACTGTAAAGGTCAGTTTTCATTCCAATCCCAAAGAAAACCCATGCTAAAGAATGTTTAAACTACTGCACAATTGCACTCATCTCACATGCCAGCAGAGTAATGCTGAAAATTCTCCAAGCCAGGCTTCAACAGTACATGAGCTGTGAACCTCCAGATGTTCAAGCTGGATTTAGAAAATGCAGAGGAACCAGAGATCAAATTGCCAACATCCTTTGGATCATTGAAAAAGGATAAGAGTTCCAGAGAAACATCTACTTCTGCTTTATTGACTATGCCAAAGCCTTTGATTGTGTGGATCACAACAAACTCTGGAAAATTCTGAAAGAGATGAGAATACAACACCACCTTACCTGCCTCCTGAGAAATCTGTATGCAGGTCAGGAAGCAACAGGTAGAACTCGACATGGAAAGCAGACTGGTTCCAAATTGGGATAGGAGTATGTCAGGGCTGTATATTGTTACCCTGCTTATTTAACTTTCATGCAGAGTACATCATGCAAAATGCTGGACTGGTGAAGCACAGGCTGGAATCAAGATTGCTGGGAGAAATATCAATAACCTCAGATATGCAGATGACACCACCCTTATGGCAGAAATTGAAGAAGAACTAAAGAGCCTCTTAATGAAAGTGAAAGAGGAGAGTGAAAAAGTTGGCTGAAAACTCAACATGCAGAAAACATGGTCCCATCACTTCTTGGAAGATAGATGGGAAAACAGCAGAAACAGTGACAGACTTTATATTTTGGGCTCCAAAATCACTGAAGATGGTGACTGCTGCCATAAAATTAAAAGACACTTGCTCCTTGGAAAAAAAGCTATGACCAACCTAGACAGCATATTAAAAAGCAGAGACATTACTTTGCCAACAAACGTCCATCTAGTCCAAGCCATGGTTTTCCAGTAGTGATGTATGGATGTGAGAGTTGGAATATAAAGAAAGCTGAGCACCGAAGAATTGATGCTTTTGAACTGTGTTGTTGGAGAAGATAAGGAGATCCAACCAGTCCATTCTAAAGGAGATCAGTCCTGGGTGATCATTGGGAGAACTGATGTTGAAGCTGAAACTCTTATATTCTGGCCACCTGATGCGAAGAGGTGACTCATTTGAAATGACCATGATTCTGGGAAAACTGAAGATGGGAGAAGAAGGGGATAACAGAGGATGAGATGGTTGGATAGCATCACCGAGTCAATGGACTTAAGTTTGAGTAAGCTTTGGGAGTAAGTTCCAGGGTGATGCACAGGGAGGGCAGACGTGCTGCAGTCCCTGGGGTCACAAAGTGTCAGACATGACTGAGCGACTGAACTGAAATGAACTGATTCATCAGCTTCTAGGAACTCGGGTGGCAAATTCCAATGAATAGATTGAGACAATGAAGTTAGCATGGGATATAAGAAGATGCTCTGGATTAAAAGTTAGTACATTTTTTTTATGGGGTAAGTGGTGTGTTTTGACAATTTTAATTAATTTTTAATTTATATTTATTTTAATGTAGTCTTTGATTTTAAAATATAATCATCTACTTAAATAACTCACTGTATTTCTTTTAAGCATAGCACCATGGGATTTTTCTTCTTTGATAATTAGATAACACCAAAAGATGAATTTTAAGAGTGTGTCTGAGGGATGGCTGTTAAATCTGACAGCTTTTTGGATTGTGGGCAACTTTACTAGGTGTTGACTTACATGTGATTCTGAAAATAAGAATTTGGACTGGTTTAAAGGATGCATTTGGAGAGTAGATATGTAGAGTTTGGTAGAGATTTTATGATACAGAGTTTTTTTGGAATACTTCTCAGTTTTGAGCAGATCTCAAAAGCAGAGACATTACTTTGCCGACTAAGGTCCATATAGTCAAGGCTATGGTTTTTCCAGTAGTCATGTATGGATGTGAGAGTTGGACTGTGAAGAAGGCTAAGCACCGAAGAACTGATGCTTTTGAACTGTGGTGTTGGAGAAGACTCTTGAGAGTCCCTTGGACTGCAAGGAGATCCAACCAGTCCATTCTGAAGGAGATCAGCCCTGGGATTTCTTTGGAAGGAATGATGCTAAAGCTGAAACTCCAGTACTTTGGTCACCTCATGGGAAGAGTTGACTCATTGGAAAAGACTTTGATGCTGAGAGGGATTGGGAGCAGGAGAAGAAGGGGACAACAGAGGATGAGATGGCTGGATGGCATCACTGATTCAATGGACGTGAGTCTTAGTGAACTCCGGGAGTTAGTGATGGACAGGGAGGCCTGGTGTGCTGCAATTCATGGGGTCGCAAAGAGTCAGACACGACTGAGCGACTGAACTGAACTGAAAAACATTTGTGTAGTCATTATGTTACATTTTTTTCTTTAATACTTTGTCAGAGAATGATTTTTTTAAGATACAAATTCATTAATCTTCAGCTGTTTTTATACTTACTATGTGATTGTTAACACTACCAGTGCATAATTGCTAGAGGGTTTTCTGTAACTATCCTTTCCTAAAAGTTTATATTTTCATTTATGGCATCACAGTGAGCTGCAGAAAAAGGTCATCAAATGTACTTTTTGTCATATTAAGTTGGCTAAGGATGGGTATTGGTTTCCTCTATTTTATTAAATTTTAAAAAGTTAGTAAACTAATATTTTAATCACTTACAAGTATATTGATCATCATTTCCCAAGCATAATTTGCTTTCAAGCATTTCTGAAACGACACATATCCTCAAAATGAAAAAAAAAAAAATTCTGGTCCAGGGCAAATGCTTCAAAGTAAATCTTATAGAGTAGAACTAGTTCTCTCAGATAGAAACTAATTTCTGTGCATATAAACTCTGCTTCATTTTCTCTCCAACACTGGATGAGTAGCACTTGAATAAATAAGGTTACACTTTTCCACTTGCATTGATTCAGTGTTTTAACAAAGTCGTTTATGATCAGATAGATAAATTTAAGATTTTTATCAAATATCTATATACATTGCAATCTTTATTATACCCCAATAATTCAGATATCCAATGTAAGAGAATTTGGTCAGCTTAGTTTTATATTTGAGGCTTCTTGGGTGGCACTAGTGGTAAGAATCTGCCTGCCAATGCAGGAGATTCAGGAGACCATGGGTTCAATATCTGGGTTGGGAAGATATTCTGGAGTAGGAAATGGCAACCCACTCTTTGGGTAGCCAAGTATTCTTGCCAGGAAAGTCCCATGGGGAGAGGATCCTAGTGGGCTACAGTCCGTGGGGATGCAAAGAGGCAAACACTACTGAGCTCACACACAGTTTTACATTGAGAAATAAGTAATATAATTCCCTGCAGCATCTTTATTTTAGAATTTAATTATTTAGATTGATTTTTATTGGAGAAATATTTATTTTTTTGACTTTCTATTTTGTATTGGAGTATAGCTGATTAACAAACAATGTTGTGATCTTTTAAGGTGAAAAAAAGGTGACTCAGCCGTATATACATACATGTATCCATTCTCCCCCAAACTCCTTCCCATCCAGGCTTCCATATACATTGAGCAGAGTTCCCTGTGCTAGTAGGTCCTTGTTGGTAATCCATTTTAAATATGGTAATGAGAAATATTTATTTTTGAAGCATCAGATGCTTTCAGTGTTTCAAAAACTAACTATAGTAATAATGGGGCATATATTTTGATGAAATGGTGAAATCAGGTGGGGACACTATAACAAACAGGTGATGGAAAACATATACTTCATTTAAAATTATCAATTTTATACATAATGTGTGGAAGCAATTCTGAAATACATGGGAAAGACAGCATTCTGGACATATTGTCAAAAGCAAATGCAGAGTAATTTTTCTAAACCATGGTTAGCTTTTAAGGGTGTCACTTATTTTTAGCATTTATAATGACAATGTAATAACTGGGCACTTTTTAATTATTAAATTCAGATGAACAGCCCATGAGGCTATTCCTCTTTTTAACCTCTCACACTAAATATTTTTTGCTACTTTTATTTCTTTTAAGATAAAAGAATTGTCTTCTCTATGATACTTTTATATATCACAGAAAAGTGTCCTTCCTGTTGGATAGAATTTTAAAAAAAAATTCAAAGGAGCTTGGTCAGTTTATCTAGGTATTCAAGAGCCAATATTTTGCAGAAAAGTGTTTTGGTAAACCACTCATCTATGTTATTTGTATCACATTCCTTTTTATAAGGCTGTTTGCTTCACAGATTTGGGTATCTATCTTCTTCTAGATGAAAGTTTCTTAAATATATAAATTCTTTATTTTTTTCTTTCTAATAGTTACTACTGCTAAAAATAAAAGATTGAGGTTACAGGATATTTTATAAGTAAACATCAAAAATCAAATAGATTTTGTAAAATATAATAATTTAATTAAAATACATTTTTACTAATGTCACTCTGTAACACAATAGTCCTTCTCTGGTATTCAGTTCCGTTGCTCAGGAATGTCCAACCCATGTGACCCCATGGACTGCAGCATGCCAGGCTTCCCTAGCCATCTCCAGCTCTTGAAGCTTGCTCAAACTCATGTCCATCGAGTCAGTCATGCCATCCAACCATCTCATCCTCTGTCGTCCCCTTCTCCTTTTGCCTTCAGTCTTTACCAGCAGCAGGGTATTTTCCATTGAGTGACACATTCGCATCAGGTGGCCAAAGTACTGAGTTTCAGCTTCAACATCAGTCCTTACAATGAATAGTCAGGATTTGCTTAAGGATGGACTGGTTGGATCTCCTTGCAGTCCAAGGGACTCTCAAGAGTCTTCAATACCACAGTTCAAAAGCATCAATTCTTTATCACTCAGCTTTCCTTATGGTCCAACTTTCATATCCGTACATGCCTACTGGAAAAATTGTAGCTTGGGCTAGACGGACCTTTGTTGGAAAAGTAATGTCTCTGCTTTTTAATAGGCTATCTAGGTTGGTTATAGTTTTTCTTCCAAGGAGCAAGTGCTTTTTAAGTTCATAGCTGTGGTCACCATCTGCAGTGATTTTGGAGCCCAAGAAAATAAAGTCTGTCACTGTTTCCATTGTTTCCCCATATATTTTCCATGAAGTGATGGGACTGGATTCCATGATCTTTGTTTTCTGAATGTTGCGTTTTAAGCCAACTTTTCACTCCCCTCTTTCATTTTCATCAAGAGACTCTTATTTCCTCTTTGCTTTCTGCCATAATAGTGGTGTCATCTGCATATCTGAGGTTACTGATATTTTTCCCGGCAATCTTGATTCCAGTTTGTGCTTCATCCAGCCTGCATTTTTCATGATGTACTCTGCATTTAAGTTAAATAAGCAGGGTGACAATACTGCCTTGGTGTACTCCTTTCCCAGTGTGGAGCCAGTCTGTTGTTTCATGTCCAGTTCTAACTGTTGCTTTTTGACCTGCAAACAGATTTCTCAGGAGGCAGGTCAGGTGGTCTGGTATTCCCATCTCTTTCAGAATTTTCAACAGTTTGTTGTGATCCACACAAAGGCTTTGGCATAGTCAATAAAGCAGGAATAGATGTTTTTCTGGAACACTTGTGCATTTTCAGTGATCCAATGGATGTTGGCAGTTTGATCTCTGGTTCCTCTGCCTTTTCTATATCACGCTTGAACATCTGGAAGTTCCTGGTTCACGTGCTTTTGAAGCCTGGCTTGGAAAATTTTGAGCATTACTCTGCTGGCATGTGAGGTGCATCCAATTGTGTGGTAGTTTGAACATTCTTTGGCATTGGCTTTCTTTGGGATTGAAATGAAAACTGACCTTTTCCAGTCCTGTGGCCACTGCTGAGTTTTCCAAATTTGCTGGCATTTGAGTGCATCACTTTCACAGCATCATCTTTTAGAATTTGGAATTCCATCACCTCCACTAGCTTTGCTCATAATGATGCTTCCTAAGACCCACTTGACTTTGCATTCCAGTATGTCTGGCTCTAGGCCAGTGACCACACCATCATGGTTATTTGGGTCATTGAGATCTTCTTTGTATAGTTGTTCTGTGTATTCTTGTCACCTCTTAGTATCTTCTGCTTCTTTTCAATCCATACCATTTCTGTCCTTTATTGTGGCCATCTTTGCATGAAATGTTCCCTTGGTATCTCAAAGTTTCCTGAAGATATCTCTAGTCTTCCCCATTCTATTGTTTTCCTCTGTTTGCTTGCATTGATCACTGAGGAAGGCTTTCTTATCTTTCCTTGCTGTTCTTTGGAACTCTGCATTCAGATGAGTATATCTTTCCTCTTCTACTTTGCCTTTAGCTTCTCTTCTTTTTCAGCTATTTGTAAGGCCTCCTTAGACAACCATTTTTCCCTTTTTGCATTTTGTTTTCTTGAGGATGGTCTTGATCACTGCCTCCTGTACAATATTACAAACCTCTGTCTATAGTTTTTCAGGGACTCTGTCTATCTGTCTGTGTCTGTCTATCTTCAGGCACTCAGTCTATCCATCTGTCTGTCTTCCCTGGTGGCTCAGTGGTAAATAATCCACCTGCAAGGCAGTATATGCAGGTTGGATCTCATGGTTTGTAAGATCCCCTGGTGAAGGAAATGGCAATCCACTCCAGTATTTTTGCCTGGGAAATACATGGACAGAGGCACCTGGTAGCTATAGTTCATGGGATCACAAAGAGTCAGACATGACTGAGCAACTCAACAACAGCAGTGTGGCACAATATTCATTTTAGAGTCAAGGGAATTCAATATGTGTCTTTTGAAATTGTATAGAAGTTTTTCAGTTAATGACTGTGCATGAGTAATTACACAGAATATAGAGGGGACAAGACTGTAGATTCTGGCAATCTTGGGAAATGGAAAAAGTACAAGAAAGTATGGAGGTAATAGAATTTTGGTACACTTGCCTTATCTATGAGGCAGGATATTCCCTTCAAAATGCTGAGCTTGCCTTTTTCTTATTAGTCCATAACAAATTGCAAACTGAAAAAAATTTTATGAGCACTTTTAATTGGAATTTAGGAGAAAAGAATTCTTAGGGTTTCTGCTGTTTCACTGTCTCACGATTTCCTTTCTCATGCCCCTCTGCCTGGAAGTTTGGTGACTAGATTGGGAAGGAGCTTGAATAAAAGCAGTTGTTCACTATCAGTCATGATAAAGAAGCATATATAACATACTGATATACACATAATTGATAAATTAATTTGTAAACTATTAAGTTTATTGTATTTGAAGCTGAAGATTTCAGACATTTTTCAGTAATTTTTAGCCCTAATATTTGGTAAATATGTTTTTTCCATACCTAATATAGGAAACATTCTTTCAATTATGTGATCATATCTCTACAGTATGATTCAGAAAGGGCAGATAAGTATTTTACAAAATTATTCTTGATTATATTGAATAAATATCTTAGTTTAACTGAAGAAAAAAACTATAGAGAGACAGATATAGAAATATGTACAATATTAGTTTTAAAAAATTACTATAGTTAAATGCTGATAATACCAGAAAAAGATGGCAGTACTAAATGTTTAGCAATGTTCTTCAGGTTATTAAACATTTATTATTTTTGTCCTGTATATTCGTGCTTTATAGCAATCCATTGGTAATAAATGCTCCAGTCCTTGCTGTCACACAGTCGGACACGACTGAGCAACCGAACAACAACTTCCACATTTAGAAAAATTAGGTTTTCAGAAAAGCAGAATTATGTTCTGGAGTTCTATTTTTAAATGACATCACACATACCAATCACTCGGTTTCTAAATATTCCAAAGAAAAATTTTCAGAAGTCTCTTCAATCAATTATCTCTCTCTCTCTCACACACACACGCAAACACACAAACAGAAATAAGACACACATCATCAAATTGGAAAGATGCAATTGGGGCATGAGTTAAATTTGTCTGAATGATCAGAATGGTAAACCCAGCTTGAAAACACCTCTTTATACATAATGCACACAAACAAAAATTTTTTGTGCAAGTAGGATCTTTTCAATGTTTTCACTAAGAATATGTTGATTGAATCACAGTAAGCCTTGTTATTTACCTTTGACTATGTATTCCTGGACTTTGTGTGAGTTTGAGTGTGTGCATGTATGTGTCAAACTTAAGCAAATATTCTTTTTTTTCCTTTTTATTCAATATCACATGCATTTCTTAGTTTAGCTAGGTTGATTTTGTCTGCTGTCAAAAATTATTGATCTGTACAAGCCAGACAACTATCAACAATCCTATGAAAGTCATTACTTACCTTCCTCTTTGCTGTCACTTTGACAAATCCTCTTTATCGTTTGTCTGTATTTCACTTTTCTCTCCTCTCTTGTTCTGTGCCAGTGACCTGATACTTTTTATTCCTCTGCATGATGAAGGATGTTGAAAAGCGATAACCTTATTAATTGAATCAGTAACCACTCTACCGCCACCTCCATTGTTTGGTGTATTCTGTTTAAATATATTGGACTTCAGGAGTGTTTCATTTCTTTTCTTAAATATTTTTTCTTTTGAAGTATATCCTTTAGTGATGCTTTTTCAAAGAATTAAAAGTTTTTCGTATAAACGTGCTGAATATTTCAATCATAGCTGCTCTGAGTCAGTTGTTAAATTTAATGAACAGACTAAGTTGACAAAAGGAAACTAAAGAGAGAAAGGAGATTGCCTTTCTGTTAACCATACGGCAATAAAAATCAGTGTGAATATGGAGCTTTAATGGCAAAGAACCAAAAACTAACTCAGTGGACCACTTCTTTCACAAACTCTGTTCCCTGCATGCCAACACATGGATATAGTTTACTTTGTTCATTGGTTTGTTCTTAATTATTATTCATAAAGAAAAGGAATAATCACAAATTTTAAAAGAAAGATACCAAAGTGATAATCTGTAAAATGTGTTATTTTCCAAATCTTTATTGAAATAACTATGTCTGCTTATACAAGATGATTAATTAAAAGCTAAAGGTTTCTGAAAAAAAATTATAACTATATTTTACAGTCTCAGCATAGAGATCACATTTTGAAAAAAATAAATTTCAAAAAAATTCATTTTTTGTTAAAACATAGTTAATGATCAGTTACAGCTTCCATATTACTATGCTGTTACCAAGATTACTATGTAGAACTGAGATACTTAAAGGCCAAAGCAAAGCAACAAATATTGCTTTCAAGAATAAATGACAGATTTCTTTTTGTAGTTTTTATCTGGTAGACTAAAGCTCTGGTGTAGGAAGTGCTTTCTGCAGTATCACTCAGAGTGTATTGGCTTTTATCTCATATATTTGTCTATTTATTTTTGGCCTGCTCTGGGTCTGTGTTGCTGTGTGTGGGTCTTCTCAGGTTGCAGTGGTTTCTCTTGTTGCAGAGCATGGACTGTGGGCATGCAGACTTGAGTAGCTGTAGTGCACAGGCTCAGTTGCTCCCCAGCATGTGGGATCTTCTTAGAACAGGGATTGAACTTGTGTCTCATGCATTGGCAGGCAGATTTTTAACTCCTGGATCACCAGGGAACTTTGAGAGTGATGTTTTTGACAATTTAAAATACTAAACCGTTCAAACTTTTAGCCTATCCCATTATAAAGATTTAAGAGTTAAACATGGGTAGTTTTCCCTTAAGGCAATTAAGTACTATGTAAATATAAATGATATACAGCTTTAGTAGCTGAGATTAATTTTAATTATTATTATTTAATCATTATAACATGTATGCATACATTGGTATCTTTTGGTGAGCAGTAATTTTCTTATATTTGAGACTGGAGATATTCTCCCTTCTTCTCTGTGGTCTGAGAGGTTTGTCTTTTTTTTTCTCCTTTGCTTCAGGGAATGTAGGAAAGCCTACAGTTTAAGAGCATGGGCTTGCCTTTGGAGGGGACCAAAGCTTTGTGACTTTAGCAACAGGGGCTGGTGTAATGCCCTAATCTTTACTTTCTTCCTATGTGAAATCGAAAGATAATATTCCTCTCAGTGAGGTATCATAAGGATTGGATCTGTCCCATTATGTGTGTGGGCTCAGCGGCTTCAGTCATGTATGACTGTTTGTAACCTCATGGACCTTAGCCTGCCAGGCTCCTCTGTCTGTGGGATTTCCAAGCAAGAATACTGGAGTGGGTTGCCATGCCCTCCTCCAGGAGATCTTCCTGACCCAGAGATCATACTCATGTCTTCTGCATTTGCAAGCAGATTCTTTACCACTAAGCCACCCTGGAAGCCCCATCATAAGGATTCAGTTCAGTTCAGTTCTGTTCCGTTGCTCAGTCGTGTCCAGCTCTTTGCAAACACATGAATCGCAGCACGCCAGGCCTCCCTGTCCATCACCAACTCCTGGAGTTCACTCAAAGTTACGTCCATCGAGTCAGTGATGCCATCCAGCCATCTCATCCTCGGTTGTCCCCTTCTCCTCCTGCCCTCAATCCCTCCCAGCATCAGAGTCTTTTCCAATGAGTCAACTCTTCGCATAAGGTGGCCAAAGTTCAGCTTTAGCATCATAACTTCCAAAGAACACCCAGGGCTGATCTCCTTTAGGTTAGGCTGATTGGATCTCCTTGCAGTCCAAGGGACTCTCAAGAGTCTTCTCCAACACCACAGTTCAAAAGCATCAATTATTTGATGCTCAGCTTTCTTCACTGTCCAACTCTCACATCCATACATGACCACTGGAAAAACCATAGCCTTGACTAGATGGACCTTTGTTGGCAAAGTGATGTCTCTGCTTTTGAATATGCTGTCTAGGTTGGTCATAACTTTCCTTCCAAGGATTAAATATATATAAATCCAATACTTGCCTGGCAAAAAGTAGGTGCCTAGTAAAGCTGAAGCTCCAGTACTTTGGCCATCTCATGCAAAGAGTTAACTCATTGGAAAAGACTCTGATACTGGGAAGGATTGGGGGAGGAGGAGAAGGGGACAACTGAGGATGAGATGGGTGGATGGCATCACGGACTCGATGCATGTGAGTCTGAGTGAACTCTGAGAGATGGTAATGAACAGGGAGGCCTGGCGTACTGTGATTCATGGGGTCGCAAAGAGTCGGACAAGACTGAGTGATTGAACTGAACTGAGTAAAGTGTAGTATTACTTATCTTCTGAAGTGAAAAGAAAAACAATTAATAATAATTCATTGATGGTTTACTTTTTCTTATGTAGTACAAGGAACATCACAATATGTTGATCATTCATTGCATTGTATAGTTGGAGATTGATTACTTACCTCTAGCCTGGAAATAGTTTCTGTAGACTTTGAGCAAAAGAATTAGTGATAAAAGGAGACCACCCTGAATGAGTCTTTGGGACCTGAAGTTGCTCAAGGTGTTTCCTTCTTAACATGGCAGCTCCCACTAGTACCTCAATGAATTTAAATATTTAATGACTTACCAGACTAGTTCTCAGAGTCAGTGTTAGAATAATGCACTGATTAGCCTATCTCCCAAATTGCTTCCAAAGTCCGACTCCCAAAGGAGTTGGACACTTCCCATGTATTCTAGTTTAGGATTACGATAAGGTGTTTGAGTTTTTTTCTATTGTTTCAAAATGTGTCTCAGCACTTGTGACCTAGTACATAAATACTAATAATAAGTTAGTATAATAAAATAATTAACTATATATTACATATATAAGGCAATGCCAAAGAATGCTCAAACTACCACACAATTGCACTCATCTCACACAGTAAAGTAATGCTCAAAATTCTCCAAGCCAGTCCTCAGCAATATGTAAACTGTGAACTGTGAACTGTGAACTTTCAGATGTTCAAGCTGGTTTTAGAAAAAGCAGAGGAACCAGAGATCAAATTGCCATCTGCTGGACCATTTAAAAAGCAAGAGAGTTCCAGAAAAAACATCTATTTCTGCTTTATTGACTATGCCAAAGCCTTTGACTGTGTGGATCGCAATAAACTGTGGAAAATTCTGAGAGAGATGGGAATACCAGGCCACTTGACCTGCCTCTTGAGAAACCTATATGCAGGTCAGGAAGCAACAGGTAGAACTGGACATGGAACAACAGACTGGTTCCATATAGGAAAAGGAGCACTTCAAGGCTGTATGTTGTCATCCTGCTTATTTAACTTCCATGCAGAGTACATCATGAGAAATGCTGGGCTGGATGAAGCACAAGCTGGAATCAAGATTGCCAGGAAAAATATCAATAACCTCAGATATGTAGATAACATCACCTTTATGGCAGAAAGTGAAGAAAAACTAAAAAGCCTCATGATGAAAGTGAAAGAGGAGAGTGAAAAAGTTGGCTTAAAGCTCAACATTCAGAAAATGAAGATCATGGCATCCGGTCCCATCACTTCCTGGCAAATAGATGGGAAAACAGTGGAAACAGAAGCTGACTTTATTTTGGGGGAAGCTCCAAAATCTCTGCAGGTGGTGACTGCAGCCATGAAATTAAAAGACACTTACTATTTGCCAGGAAAGTTATGACCAACCTAGATAGCATATTAAAAAGCAGAGACATTACTTTGCCAACAAAAGTCCATCTACTCAAGGCTGTGGTTTTCCCAGTAGTCATGTATGGATGTGAGAGTTGAGCTATAAAGAAAGCTGAGTGCTGAAGAATTGATGTTTTTGAACTGTGGTGTTGGAGAAGACTCTTGAGTCCCTTGGACTGCAAGGAGATACAACAAGTCCATCCTAAAGGATATCAGCCCTAAATGTTCATTGGAAGGACTGATGTTAAAGCTGAAACTCCAGTACTTTGCCACCTGATGTGAAGAGCTGATTGATTTGAAAAGACCCTTATGCTGGGAAAGATTGAAGGTGGGAGGAGAAGCGGAGGACAGAGGATGAGATGGCTGGATGGCATCACCGACTTGATGGACATGAGTCTGAGTAAACTCCGGGAGTTGGTGATGGACAGGGAGGCCTGGTGTGCTGCAGTCTATGGGGTCACAAAGAGTCAGACATGACTGAGCGACTGAACTAAACTGATGTTACATACATAATACAGCAATCCAAGAGTAACTTTTATTTCAGCAGTATTTATTTAGAACCAACAGAAACTCCAGTTACATGTTGAATAGATTAAAAATGATGGGTGTATCATTCTTGCGCTTGAAGGGATCAGATTCTAGTCCGTGATCAAGAGAAATGAAAAAGACAGGAAGAGAGGAAAAGAGACAGAAAGAGGAAAACAATATGTGTGTGAGTATGTGAGAGAGACAGAGAGGGAGCGAGAGAGAGGTGCGGGAACACATATTTCAGTGTGACATGATAATGTCACTAATAGAGTAGTATATCCTATTATATAAGGGGATACAGAGAAGGAACTATCCTATTTTGCGAAGGCCATGGAAGAATTTACTCATGAGGAATTATTTGAACTGAATTACTAAAAGGACTTTTTGAGGCACACAAAGAAGGGATTTTTATAAAAGGGAAAACAAGGTACAAAAGTAGGAGAAAGCCTGGCACATTCCGGGCATAATAAGTATTTCAGTATAGGGAGAGGTATGTATGTGATTGTGCACATGTATGTCTGGGCTTCCCTGGTGGCTCAGGTGGTAAAACGTCTGCCTGCAATGTGGAAGACCAGGGTTCGGTCCCTGGGTTGGAAAGGTCTCCTAGAGAAGGAAATGGCAACCCACTCCAGTATTCTTGCCAGGAAAATTCCAGGACTGAGGAGCCTGGTAGGCTACACATGGGGTTGCAGAGTCAGACACGACTGAGCAATTTCATTTCATGTGTCTATACGTTGTGATAGGATTATGTGTCAAGTGATTTGACTGCTGGATACTGAGACAGATTACTTTCACAAATGACTTAGTTTTATCCCACAGTGATGCAGAACTATTTTAATCAAAGGGATGATAATAGGATTAACATCATACAAACTGACTGTCATCAGTGGGAAAGATGTTGGAATAGGAAAAACCTGGTAATAGTAAAGGTGTGCATGCTCAGTCTTGTCTAACCCTTTCATGCCTAGTTGCTCAGTCATGTCTGACTCTTTGCGACCTCAGGGACTGTAGCCACCCAGACTCCTCTGTCCATGGAGTACAATTCAGTTCACTTCAGTTGCTTGGTGGTGTCCGACTCTTTGCGACCCCATGAATCGCAGCACACCAGGCCTCCCTGTCCATCACCAACTCCCGGAGTTTACTCAGACTCAGTCCATCGAGTCAGTGACGTCATCTAGCCATCTCATCCTCTATCATCCCCTTCTCCTCCTGCCCCCAATCCCTCCCAGCATTAGAGTCTTTTCCAGTGATTCAACTCTTCCCATGAGGTGGCCAAAGTACTGGAGTTTCAGCTTTAGCATCATTCCTTCCAAAGAAATCCCAGGGCTGATCTCCTTCAGAATGGACTGGTTGGATTTCCTTGCAGTCCAAGGGACTCTCAAAAGTCTTCTCCAACACCACAGTTCAAAAGCATCAATTCTTCGGCACTCAACCTTCTTCACAGTCTAACTGTCACATCCATACATGACTACTGGAAAAACCATAACCTTGACTAGACAGACCTTGTCGGCAAAGTAATGTCTCTGCTTTTGAATATGCTATCTAGGTTGGTTATACCTTTTCTTCCAAGGAGTAAGCATCTTTTAATTTCATGGCTGCAGTCACCATCTACAGTGATTTTGGAGCCCCCAAAAATAAAGTCTGACACTGTTTCCACTGTTTCCCCATCTATTTCCCATGAAGTGATGGGACCGGATGCCATATCTTCATTTTCTGAATGTTGAGCTTTAAGCCAACTTTTTCACTCTCCTCTTTTACTTTGTTTCATCAAGAGGATTTTTAGTTCCTCTTCACTTTCTGCCATAAGGGTGGTGTCATCTGCATATCTGAGGTTATTGATATTTCTCCTGGCAATCTTGATTCCAGCTTGTATTTCTTCAAGCCCAGCATTTCTCATGATGTACTTACTCTGCATAGAAGTTAAATAAGCAGGGTGACAATATACAGCCTTGACATACTCCTTTTCCTATATGGAACCAGTCTGTTGTTCCATGTCCAGGTCTAACTTTTGCTTCCTGACCTGCATACAGATTTCACAAGAGGCAGGTCAGGTGGTCTGGTATTCCCATCTCTCTCAGAATTTCCACAGTTTATTGTGATCCACACAGTCAGAGGCTTTGGCATAGTCATTAAAGCAGAAATAGATGTTTTTCTGGAACCCTCTTGCTTTTTCCATGATCCAGCGGATGTTGGCAATTTGATCTCCGGTTCCTCTGCCTTATCTAAAACCAGCTTGAACATCAGGGAGTTCACGATTCACGTATTGCTGAAGCCTGGCTTGGAGAATTTTGAGCATTACTTTACTGTGTGAGATTGAGATGAGTGCAATTGTGTGGTAGTTTGAGCATTCTTTGGCATTGCCTTTCTTTGGGATTGGAATCAACAAGGACCTTTTCCAGTCCTGTGGCCACTGCTGAGTTTTCGAAATTTGCTGGCATATTGAGTGCAGCACTTTCACAGCATCATCTTTCAGGATTTGAAATAGCTCAACTGGAATTCCATCACCTCCACTAGCTTTGTTTGTGGTGATGCTTTCTAAGGCCCACTTGACTTCACATTCCAGGATGTCTGGCTCTAGATGAGTGATCACACTATCGTGAATATCCGGGTCATGAAGATCTTTTTGTACAGTTCTTCTGTGTATTCTTGCCACCTCTTCTTAATATTTTCTGCTTCTGTAAGGTCCATACCATTTCTGTCCTTTATTTAGCCCATGTTTGCATGAAATGTTCCCTTGATATCTCTAATTTTCTTGAAGAGATCTCTAGTCTTTCCTTTTCTGTTCTTTTCCTCTATTTCTTTGCATTGATCACTGAAGAAGGCTTTCTTATCTCTTCTTGCTATTGTTTGGAACTCTGCATTCATATGCTTATATCTTTCCTTTTCTCCTTTGCTTTTTGCTTCTCTTCTTTTCATAGTATTTGTAAGGTCTCTTCAGACAGCCATTTTGCTTTTTTGCATTTCTTTTCAATGGGTTGGTCTTGATCCCTGTCCCTGGTACAATGCCACAAACCTCATTCCATAGTTCATCAGGCACTCTATCTATCAGATCTAGGCCCTTAAATCTATTTCTCACTTGTACTGTATAATATAAGGGATTTGATTTAGGTCATACCTTAATGGTCTAGGAGTTTTCCCTACTTTCTTTAATTTGAGTCTGAATTTGGTAATAAGGAGTTTATGATCTTAGCCACAGTCAGCTCCTGGTCTTGTTTTTGTGGACTGTACAGAGCTTCTCCATCTTTGGCTGCAAAGAATATAATCAATCTGATTTTAGTGTTGCTCATCTGGTGATGTCCATATGTAGAGTCTTCTCTTGTGTTGTTGGAAGAGGGTGTTTGCTATGACCAGTGCATTTTCTTGGCTAAACTCTATTAGTCTTTGCCCTGCTTCATTCCGCATTCCAAGGCCAAATTTTCCTGTTACTCCAGGTATTTCTTGACTTCCTACTTGTGCATTCCAGTCCCATATAATGAAAAGGACATCTTTTTGGGTGTTAGTTCTCAAAGGTCTTGTAGGTCTTCATAGAACCATTCAACTTCAGCTTCTTCAGCGTTACTGGTTGGGGCATAGACTTGGATTATGGTGATATTGAATGGTTTGCCTTGGAAACGAACAGAGATAATTCTTGTTGTTTTTGAGATTGCATCCAAGTACTGCATTTCAGACTCTTGTTGACCATGATGGCTACTCCATTTCTTCTGAGGGATTCTTGCCTGCAGTAGTAGATATAATGGTCATCTGAGTTAAACTCACCCATTCCAGTCCATTTTAGTTTGCTGATTCCTAGCACGTCAACGTTCACTCTTGCCATCTCTTGTTTGACCACTTCCGATTTGCCTTGCTTCATGGACCGGACATTTCAGGTTCTTATGCTATATTGTTCTTTACAGCATCGGACCTTGCTTCTGGAGTACAATACTGGAGTACAATACTGGAGTATCATATCGAGTATCTCCTGAATTGTCAGGCAGATTCTTTACCACTGACTATTGGAGTACAATACTGGAGTATCTCCTGCATTGGCAGGCAGATTCTTTACCACTGACTTACCTGATTCTTTGCAACCTGCCAAAAGTCAATGGGCTTTAGTCTCAGGCAACAGAAGTAAAGGTGGTGGAGAGGAACCTGATTATTGCTGAAGTGAATTAGCTGTGGTGAGAGGGGATGGGTCCAGTGAGAGAACCTGAGTTCTGGTTTGCACAGTCTCACAGGTGTGGGCTACAGGAGGTTTGTAGTGAGGATATTCTTGTTTTATCCATATATATTACATGTGATGTACATCTATTCAGAAGCTCTCCTTTAGGATTTTCTCTTTTTGGAACAGAAAGATTGGTATGAATAATTTCTCAATATCAAAGAAAAAAATGGCCTTTTTTGGTAGAGAGAATCATAGCCCTTCCCCTTGAAGATGTTCACATATGACTCTCAGAGCCTCTAATTAAATGTTACACTATGAGGCAAGGGGGATTAAAGTGGAAGGTGGAATGAAAGCTGTTAGCAAGGTGAGTTTAAATTTGGGTGAGTCTCCATGATTTCCAGCTTCCTTAATAAAGCTATCTCTCCTTTTATTCCCCACCCCAAATTAATAAATTAGGGAGAGTATCTTGAGTTATCTGGGTGGGGCCACTATAATCACCGGCTCCTAGAATGTGGAGGAGAAAAGAAGAGTCAGTGTCAGTTGATAATTTGTGAGACTCAACCAACCCTTGCTGGCTTTGAAGATGGAAAGTGGCCATGAGCCAAGGAATTAAGGTATAATCATTTTATAAAATGAAAAAAATCAAGGAAATGAATTTCCCCCTACAGCTTCCAGAAAGGAATACAGCCTAGATGATACCTTGATTTTCGCCTGGAGACACTCATTTCAGATTTATGATTTGTATAACTGTAAGATAATATATTTATTTTAGACTACTGAATTTGTGATAGTTACAGCAGCACTAAGAAATCATTTTACCCTGGTACAACACTGAGCCTTATGACTATAACTTTTGCCCTACAAGCTCTTTGCATCAGGTGGCCAAAGTGCTGGAGTTTCAGCATCAGTCCTTCCAGTGAATATTCAGAACTGATTTCCTTTAGGATGGACTGGTTGGATCTCCTTGCAGTCCAAGGGACTCTCAAGAGTCTTCTCCAACACCACAGTTCAAAAGCATCAATTCTTTGGCACTCAGCTTTCTTTATAGTCCAACTCTCACGTCCATACATGATGACTGGAAAAACCATAGCCTTGACTAGACAGACCTTTGTCAAAATAATGTCTCTGCTTTTTAATATGCTGTCTAGGTTGGTCATAAGCATTAGCCATAATTATTTACTCTATACATGATTGCAAATGGGTGAAACATCCATTTTAAACTGTTATGAAACATAGCATATTCATATTCTTACAAAGCTTGTGCAGACACACACACACACACACACACACACACACACACACACACACAGATTCTTTCACCTCCAGGATATATTTTATAGATTAGAAAATTGGAGACAAAATGACATGGTAAAATATCTGCTAATAAAAGTGTGTTCCCAGCTGCCTGTCTGGTGCCATGCATGGGAACTAATAAAATGTTCCCTTGCAGTCTGCCTCAGTGAAAGATTGGGAAGAGAGATAGTTTCTTTACAGTATTCTACTCAGATCAATCATCTACAAAGAATCCTTATTTTGTTTACTTTCTTAGTTGACCAGAGTGTGTGAAGATACAACAAGAGAATAAGGCTTACAGCCAAAATTTCATGCATCTTTTGAATAAAGAGCTCCACATTTAAATCATGGAAGAGTGATTTTAGCATGTTTTGGTGAAGAAGCACTCACAGTTGACTTTAAAGCAGTGGGCTTGGATTTCAGTAGCATTGGAATAGTCATGGATGTTAACATTTTTATCTCGTCTGCCAGTGCATTTTGCATGAGTCCAGTGAGTTTTTAAAAATGAGCTTAAATAATGTTCCCAGATCTATACCTTGTTTTTGGTCTTTTTGTTTCACTTGAAATCAGATGGAGATGAGGAAACAGGTTGTTTTTTCATGACATAGTAAGAGAATGACTCCTTAATACATATATTTCTGCCACCACTGACTTCCTTGATTCACCACAACATTATAATATGTCCGTATCTTTAAAAAATACATAGAAGATACTGTGACTAAATCACAGTTTTAAGAGCCATGTAAGTGTAAACTTGTTAAATCCTCATAAAAACTCTATCAAGCAGGCACTATGATTTTCCACATACAGCAGAAGAAGATGAGGCACAGATAGGTGAAATAACTTGCCCAATGTCCCACAGCTATTAAGTGATGGAGTCATATCTGCATTCAGTAACCTTCTACTCTACTTTTCTCGACTACAGGAGACAGTGTTTTGTTTTTTCTCCCCCTATACAAGAAGCTCATTTGTAATTATTTCCATTATTCTATATTTAATGCCTAGTTTAAATTCTGTGTATGCTACAGACTTAAAATGTATTTGAATTATTATGCTTTAATTGAATTCAGTGGAGAAAGGTATTTCTCAAACATATCATAATGAAATTCAACTTGGATTTATGAACAAGTGATGGAAGAGTTTGATACTCTTTCCAATTTATAAACTTTAAAATCTAAGTTTTGTTTTTTTCTTTCTGGGAAATAAAGTTGAAAGTTTAAGTATACTTCATTAAATTTTAGGGTATTACTTTAATGATATATCAATGATTGTGGCAAGGGTAATTTGGTTTTCCAACTGGTACCGTTACCAAGGATTTTCAAACAATTCTTAATATTTACAAGTTCTCATTTATCACAGAAATATTATTTATGACCATTTCTAAACTGGAAACCTGGTAGGCTTCAGTCCAGGGGTCATGAAGAGTCGGACATGGCTGACCGACTTTACTTTCACTTTTCACTTTCATGCATTGGAGAAAGAAATGGCAACTCACTCCAGTGTTCTTGCCTGGGGAATCTAAGGACTAGGGAGCCTAGTGGGCTGCTGAATATGGGGTTTCACAGAGTTGGACAGGACTGAAGTGACTTAGCAGCAGCAGCAGCAGCAGCTAAACTGGAAAAAATTCTATTTAGCTTATCTATCTGAACGAAAAAGCTATTAGTATTATATAAAAGAAAAAAAAACTTTTGAGTGGAAAACAGGTATGATTTCTGTGATAAAAATTCAGATTGTTTAGAAGGCAATGGCACCCCACTCCAGTACTCTTACCTGGAAAATCCCATGGACAGAGGAGCCTGGTAGGCTGCCGTCCATGGGGTCGCTAAGAGTTGGACACGACTGAGCAACTTCACTTTCCCTTTTCACTTTTATGCATTGGAGAAGGAAATGGCAACCCACTCCAGTGTTCTTGCCTGGAGAATCCCGGGGACGGGGGAGCCTGGTGGGCTGCCACTTATGGGGTTGCACAGAGTCAGACACGACTGAAGCGACTTAGCAAGGATAATAATTAAACCAACATGGAAGGCAACTATACTTTATAAAAGGCAGAATACTATTTAAACCCTGTAATGTAAAATATAGTCCCAGTTGACTGCTAAAGTTTGTACTTTTGGCCATTACCTACCTCCCTGTGTCTATTTCCCAGTTAATAAAATGATCCTAAAAATAAATGTAACTGTGGAATCATGAAAATTGAGTGATTCCATATGTCAAGCATTTAGAATAGTGCCTATAACATACTAGTTACATTTTACTGTTGTTGGAGTGATTAATGGTGGTGGATAGGAGGAAGGAGAGAAGGACTAGGAGGAGGTGAGCTTTACTGGATTGTGCTCTAATGTGCACATAGTACAAAGCAGCATAGTATAAGTGAAACATTCCTCCAAATGTTGTTGTCAACTGTTCTCTCACAGAGAATATATGATGATTAAATAAACTGTGTAATGGTAAATTTCATGTAAATGGTAAAGATGCATGGTTAAATTATCAGTATTAGTTTACTATGGATGCCATAACAAAATATCCCAAACTGGATAGAATAAGCAACAGGAATTTATTTTTTAACAGCATTGCAGACTAGACGTCCAAGAGCCGGGTGGCAAGTTTAGTTTCTTCTGAAGTCTCTGTCCTTGGTCGCAAATGGCCATTCTCACTGTGTCCTCACATAGTGTTTCATCTGTCTGCAGTCATCCCAGGTGTGTAAATTTCCTCTTCATATCAGGACATCAGTCAGGTTGAATTAAAGCCTACCCTAATGGCCTCATTTTAACTTCATACCACCTTTAAAGGTCCTATCTCCATATGTAGTCACATTTTAAAGACTAGGGGTTAGAAATCAATTCAAAACATGAAATATAAAGAATGCAATTCAGCCCATAAGAGTCATATTTAGGGTAGATGAATTTAAGACCAATCGCTAAGTATCTGGACCAACCTTGTTGCTATTGTTTAGTTGCTCAGTTCTGGCCGAATCTTTGCAACCCCATGGCCTGCAGCCTGTCAGGTTTCCCTGTCCTCACCATCTCCTGGAGTTTGCTCAAACTCATATCCATTGAGTCAGTGATGCCATCCAACCATCTCATCCTCTGTTGTCCCCTTCTCCTCTGCCTTCTGTCTTTCCAGCATCAGAGTCTTTTCCAATGAGTTGGCTCTTTGCATTTGGTGAGCAAAGTATTGGAGCTTCAGCTTCAGAATCAGTCCTTCCAGTGAATATTCAGGACTGATGTCCTTTAGGACTGACTGGTTGGGTCTCCTTGCAGTCCAAGGGACTCTTAAGAGTCTTCTCCAGCATCACAGTTTGAAGGCATCTTTGGCATTCAGCCTTTTTTATTGTCCAGGTCTCACATCCATATATGACTTCTGGAAAAACCATAGCTTTGACTATGCGGACCTTTGTTGGCAAAGTAATATCTCTGCTTTAAAAAAAAAATTAATTTATTTTAATTGGAGGCTAATTACTTTATAATATTGTAGTGGTTTTTGTCATACGTTGACATGACTCAGCCATGCGAGTACATGTGTCCTCCATCCTGAACCCCCTCCTACCTCCCTCCCTATCCCATCCCTCAGGGTTATCCCAGTGCACCAGCCCCGAGCACCTTGTCTCATGCATTGAACCTGGACTGGCAATCTATTTCACATATGGTAATATACATGTTTCAGTACTATCCTCTCAAATCATCCCACCCTCACCTTCTCCCACGGAGTCTAAAAGTCTGTTCTTTACACCTGTATCTCTTTCGTTGTCTCGCATATAAGGTCATCATTGCCATCTTTCTAAATTCCATATATATGCATTAATATGCTGTATTGGTGTTTTTCTCTGACTTCACTCTGTATAACAGGCTTCAATTTCATCCACCTGTGAAGTCATCTCCTTCTAGGCTTTTGTTTGTTGGAAGATTTTTGATTCCAGTTTCGATTTCTGTGCTTGTGATAGGTTTGTTAAGATTTTCTGTTTCTTCCTGGTTGAGTTTTGGAGGGCTATAATTTTCTTAGAATTTGTTCATTTCATCCAAGTTGTCCATTTTATTGGCATATAGTTGCTGATAGTAGTCTCACTTCTGTGTTGTCTGTTGTGATTTCTCCATTTTCATTTCTAATTTTGTTGATTTGATTCTTCTCTCTTTTTTTCTTGATGAGTCTGGCTAATGGTTTGTCTATTTTATTTATTTTGCCAAAGAACTAGCTTTTAGTTTTGTTGATTTTTGCTATAGTCTCCTTTGTTTCTTTTTCACTTATTTCTGCCCTAATTTTTATGATTTCTTTCCTTCTACTAATCCTGAGGTTCTTCATTTCTTCTTTTTATAGTTGCTTTAGGTGTAAAGTTAGGTTATTTATTTGATTTTTCTCTTGTTTCTTTGAAATTACAATATTTTGGCCACCTGATGCAAAGAGCTGACTCATTTGAAAAGACCCTGATGCTGGGAAAGATTGAGGGCAGGAGGAGAAGGGGACGACAGAGGATGAGATGGTTGGATGGTATCACCAACTTGATGGACATGGGTTTGGGTGGATTCCGGGAGTTGGTGATGGACAGGGAGGCCTGGCGTGCTGCAGTTCATGGGGTTGCAAAGAGTCAGAAATGACTGAGTGGCTGAACTGAACTCTTCTTTCTTTAGGTAAGCGTGTATTGCTATGAACCTTCCCCTTAGTACTGCTTTTACTGAATCCTATAGGCTTTGGGTTGTTGTGTTTTGATTTCCATTCATTTTGATTGCATATTTTGATTTCTATGCGTATTTTGATTTCTTTTTGGATTTCTTCTATGATTTGTTGGTTATTCAGAAGTGTGTTGTTTAGCTTCCATATATTTGTATTTTTATTAGTTTTTTTTTTTCCTGTAGTTGACATCTAATCTTCTGCATTGTGATCAGAAAAGATGCTTAAAATGATTTCAGTTTTTTGAGTTTACCAAGGCTAGATTTATGACCCAAGGTGTGATCTATCCTGGGGAATGTTTCATGTGCATTTGAGAAAAGGTGAAATTCATTGTTTGGGGGTGAATTGTCATATAGATATCGATTAGATGTATCTGGTCCATTGTATCATTTAAGGTTTGTGTTTCCTTGCTAATTTTCTGTTTAGTTGATCCATCCATAGGTCTGAGTGGGGTATTAAAGTCTCCCACTATTATTGTGTTATTGTTAATTTCCCATTTCATACTTATTTGCCTTGCATATTGCAGTGCTCCTATATTGGGTGCATATATATTTATAATTGTTCTATCTTCTTCTTGGATTGATCCTTTGGTCATTATGTAGTGTCCTTCTTTGTCTCTTTTCACAACCTTTATTTCAAAGTTTATTTTATCTGATATGAGTATTGCTACTCCTGCTTTCTTTTGGTCTCTATCTGCATGAAGTATCTTTTTCCAGCCCTTCACTTTCAGTCTGTATGTGTTCCTTGTTTTGAGGTGGGTCTCTTGTAGACAACATATATAGGGGTCTTGTTTTTGTATCCATTCAGCCAATCTTTGTCTTTTGGTTGGGGCATTCAACCCATTTACATTTAAGGTAATTATTGATAAGTATGTTCCCACTGCCATTTACTTTGTTGCTTTGGGTTCAAGTTTATAAACTTTTTCTGTGTTTCTTGTCTCGAGAAGATCCTTTAGCATTTGTTAAAGAGCTGGTTTGGTTTCAGCTTTTGCTTGTCTGTAAAGCTTTTGATTTCTCCTTCAAATTTGAATTAGACCCTTGCTAGGTATAATAATCTAGGTTGTAGGTTTTTCTCTTTCATGACTTTAGGTATGTCCAACCATTCCTTTCTGGTCTTAAGAGTTTCTATTGAAAAATCAGCTGTTATGCTTTCTAATATGTTGTCTAGGTTTGTGGTAGCTTTTCTTCCAAGGAGCAAATGTCTTTTAATTCCATGACTACAGTCCCCATCCACAGTGATTTTGCAGCCCAAGAAAATAAAGTGTGTCACTGTTTCCATTGTTTCCCCATCTATTGTCCATGAAACAATGGGACCAGATGCTATGATCTTAGTTTTTTGAAATTTGAGTTTTAAGCCAGCTTTTTCACTCTCCTCTTTCACTTTCATTAAAATGGTCTTTAATTACTCTTCATTTTCTACCAAAAGGGTGTTGTCATCTGCATATCTGAAGTTACTGATACTTCTTGCAGCAATCTTGATTTCAGCCTGTGCTCCACCCAGCCTGGCATTTCACATAATGTATTCTGCATGTAAGTTAAATAACAAGGTGACAGTATAAAGCCTTGGTGTACTCTCTTCCCAATTTTGAACCAGTCCTTTATTCCATGTCTGACTCTAACTGTTGCTTCTTGACCTGCATACAGGTTTCTTAGGAAGGAGGTAAGGCGGTCATGTATTTCCATCTGTTTAAGAATTTTCCACAGTTTTTGGAAATACCTAGAAATGTCACCGTCTCCTTTCAAGGTCTCAATCTTGAAATTGATGGCTATCAATTCTTTTAGGATCCCTTGTTGTGGTATGAATATTATTTTCTAAAGGAATAGATTGACTGTATTCAAATCACTGTTCTCACTCAGACTGAACCTATTTTGGAAATTGGGTAGAAACTTTTGAAATATAGTTTTGACTGTGTATATTTAGAACTGAAATGATTACTAGTTAGAAAATTCAGTGTCTACTTTTTATTCCTTAATTTTAAGAACTGAAGTTAGAAAGTTATTAAATTTTCCTTCATAGACCCTTGGGGACTTAAGGATACTAAAGGTCCTTTCCAGAAAAAAGTTATTCAAACATAAGTATTTCACTCATTTATGGGGCCAGAGACTCGACATGAGAAATGTTTTTCAGGATCAATGATGTCATCCACCAAAACTATAAAACTACCCATTGGTTATTGGGCACTATTTTATATGAGGAATGAAAAGTCATTCCTCAGGTTATTTTAAGTCAGTCAAATTGTTCCTTAGTATTCTGTGCTATTTTATTTTATACCAGTGAGATGCAGATATATAGTCAAGAGTCCTTTGTTATTTATTACCCTTGCCAAATTGCTGTGCATCATTAATAAAACTGTGTTATCATAAAGGAGTTTCATTTTGGTCAAGAAAATACATATATTCTTTTGTTTAGTACAGTATTCTAAAAGCTAAATTATAAAATGTTTTATTTTTGATGAAGAACAAACCAAGAATGAATTAGCCGTAATATATTAGTATAATGCACATTATAAGGGTAGCAGAAGATTTAATAGTTGTATTTCAAATATAAACCAGAGAATATCAATTTATTAATTTCAAATTTCACTTACTTTACAACATACAGGACTCTTGAGATATCAAGTGGTAACAGTCAATGATATTACTTGGCTTTCTATAAATCTTTCAATAAATTTTTTTCTGCCACTCTAAAGAATGTATGTCATTTTAAAGACAGTAAAACATATATTGAGATTAAAAAGATTTCTATACTTGGAAAATAGAGGAAAACATTTTTTTTTTGGTATTCTGTTTTGGAATTAAGATTCCATCTCATTGTCCTTGCATTTTCTATGATATAAAATATTGCTGACATTGTATTGTATTCCTCTCATTTTTCCAGCTCCAGCAGTCACTAATGGCTCTATTTCCTTGCATTCTTTCTGAAAAAAATTTGATTTTCATAATGCATTTTTCTCTTATTTACTATTTTCACTGTTTTTTTTTTCCTGATAAACTTCAATAGAATATTAGCATCCTCCCACCCCCAACACATCACAGCAACCATTAGCTGCCTCTTGGAAACCCTAGGGAACCAGGAAGAAGATATGAATATTACTGCTCCAAGCATTACACAGATATTTGTTTACCTCTTGTTATTCTTTCTGTTTTCTCAAACTTCCCTAAGTCCAATTCTCATGAAAGGAGTTTGATAAACACAAAAGCCATATCTGGGTTGATTTAGATGTAGATAAACGTGATGTACTTCCCCCACTATTCAGCCTGTACTTCTCAAGTTCTTTGAATTTACCCTGTGTCCTTCTGCATTCATTTCTCCACGATTTTCCCTTTAAGTAGAACATAGCTTCTTCCATCTCTGCCTTTTGAAAAACTATACATCCTTTGGCAGTCATCTCAAGTACGCTTTCATTCCCTGATGCTTTCCAACTGAATGAGATTAGACAATTATGATGGTAATCTTACCCTTCCTTATAATATATTACAAAATACACTGGTGTTGTTGGCAGAAACAAACAAACAAACAAACAAAACAAACCTCCTTCAGTGGAGGGAAGGATGTTCAAGGAAAGACTCAGGTATTCATCCACACCCATTTCTTCAGTTTGGAATTTTAACAAATAGAGTAGCTGATATTGCTGTGAAAATATGCATGAGAAATGAGATGAGAAGAGCCTTCAAGATAACTAATATTTAAGATAGAGCAAAGAAGGTCAATAAGAATGATTAAGAAGAAACATATACATGTTACATATCTATATGCTTTATTGATAAGTAAGATCAATAAAGTTACATATATTTCATCCATAATATACACTACGCAAAATAGAAATGGTGAGAAGATATAATGAAAACTACCAAACTATCCCAAATTATTGTATTCAGTTGCTTTTTAGTGTTAGTTGAATAGCGTTAGTCACTCAGTCATGTTCAACTCTTTGCAATCCCATGGACTATACCCTGCCAGACTCCTCTGTCCATGGAATTCTCCAGGCAAGAAAACTGAAGTTTTTAGCTGTTCCCTTCTCCATGAGATCTTCCAGACCCAGGGACTGAATATGAATTCGAGTGGTCCTGGTGTGTACCACAGACTGCTGGTATTTTGGAACTTGAATTGTGGTATTATACCACTACAACTGAGAAAATGGCAGTCTTTTCTCATTTTGCAGAAGAAGCAATTTACTGTGTAGCATTTTCTTGCACCTAAATGGATATTTTGTCATTTTATCTTATTCCTTTGATACCACAGCTTGTCTGCTAGCAAGGTCTTTTATATAAATATTGATGGAAAAATTTGAGATGGCTAGTGACATTTATAATAGACAAGTGTTTTGCATGGCCCCTGTTCTTATTTTAAAAATATTAACTTAAAATATATTTATGTTTTTTGACATTAGTATTGCTATCATTTTTAAGACGGAGGAAAAGATATCACTAGCTGAGTTTGAGGTATTTTTCAACTCAAATATGAGGACTACTAGACAAATATATTCGAAGGGGTAATTTTCAAAAAAGTAAGGTAGCATGCTCTTTCCTTGAAAAATGTGAATATCATGGAGGAAAAAAATTGTTATCCAAAATTTGCCTTGATGTGAATGTGAGGGTTTTTAAAAACCTTTTCAGAGTTATTTGTGATTCTCACTCTGAAATTCAGTTTTAGAGCTTGAGAAACCTTTGCCATGTGGTCAAGAATGTGTTGATATAAATGTTAACTTTTGCTATTATTGGTAGTTCTGTGTTACATTATTTTCATAAGCCTTAATTTGCTGAAAACTCAGGGATTTGGTGGCTGATATTTTTCGTAGCTGTATAATATTGCAGTGAGATAAAGTACAAGAATTTCTGTATATTAGATTTTTTTCTAACCAGCAAGTCCAGAAGTTATCATGTACCTAGGGCCTAATAGTAATCAGCTTAAGCCTAAAATGAAGAAGACAGTGGTCCCAGGGGAAATTAAACCCACTATTGCTTTGAATTTGTTTGTTGAAATATCATGAGGCTTTTATATGAAGAGAACACTGGATATATATTTACGTTATCAAGGAATCTGAATTGTGCTAGTTTGTTTTATACAAGGCTTTATTAGAAACTAGAGAAGCAAAGGGATCTTGGAAACTAGAGTTACTTTCTTTGGAAAATACTAACTCTAAATATTATGATTTTAATAGACTTAACAGAAGACATAGAAGTCTGCTCTTCTTACTGAGATAATGCACTCAAAACTGCCTTGAAATATACAAAACACCATTCAAACGATGGGTATCATTATTTTATTAAAATGTAAACTCCTTGAAGGATGCATGGGGCTGATGCACAGGATGATTCAAGTAGAGGATGTGGGGTGGGAGGTGGGAGGGGGCTTCCGCATTGGCACATTGTGTTCACCTATGGCTGATTCGTGTCAATGTATGGCAAAACAAATACAGTATTGTAATTAAAAAAATAAATAAATTTAATTAAAAATAAAAAAAATAAAATTAAAAAAATGTAAACTCTTCTTGAGAAAACACAGTCACACAAGATAATAGGGAAACAATTTTATTTATCCTCTGTTCTCAGTATTACAGATGTGTGTATTTACCCAGGTATTTCACATTGTCCTCTTGAATATAAAACCTTTGTTGACATTCTGCAGGAAAATGTACAGTATTGACACTGAGGGGCCCAAATAGAAAAGGCTTTGGATATTCAAAAATAAATGGGTAGATACAAGAAGAAAATTTAAAGACAATGTGATAGAGAGAATAAGGACTTACAACAGAGAGCATTTAAAGCAAAATTTAAGTGAACAAATGAATACTACTGTGATCAGAGTTCTCTAATAAAGATATTATTAACAGTACATTCTAATATTTTAGAAATTCATAGGAATCAGATTCCGTTCAGTAACAAGCAGCTGTTTTATTACAGAAAAGGGGAAGGCATCATAAATATGATTGTCATCATGAAGCATGACCTCGTCTCCTTTTCTTGAACAGACATATATCTGAGAGCACTTTGATAAAAGTCTGCAAATAGCACAGCTTTCAAGACAGGTTGACCAAATTATTCAAAGTAATACAGAGAACTAAAAGATACCCTGCTGCTGCTGCTGCTGCTGCTAAGTCGCTTCAGTCTGTGCGACCCCATAGATGGCAGCCCTCCAGGCTCCCCCCGTCCCTGGGCTTCTCCCACTGGAGCAGGTTGCCATTTCCTTCTTCAATGCATGAAGGAGAAAAGTGAAAGTGAAGTCGCTCAGTGGTGTCTGACTCTTCGTGACCCCATGGACTGCAGCCTACCAGGCTCCTCTGCCGATGAGATTTTCCAGGCAAGAGTAGTGGAGTGGGGTGCCATTGCCTTCTCCAAAAGATACCCTAGAATGTCTATTTTGTCATCACAGGTAATGTAGTCATGTGTGGAACAAACCTTAATTTTGGCGAATCTTACTCTGACAACCAAATTACTAGGGAATAGAGCAAGAGACACCAGATATAAGTTGTACCTTCTTCTGACATTGTGGATGCTTCCCTACTTATATTGTTCCATGAACTTCAGTTATCTCCTCTACTTGCTTTCATTCTTCTTCTTAATACTTGTCCTGAATCTGACACTCTTAAATGACTCTGAGCCTTTCCAAACGAATGATTAGTGAGGCAAGATGATAGATACACTAACATTTAGCTATTTCATTTGTCTTCATTTTTCACCATCATTTTGTTGTGAGATTATGTGCTTTGTAGAAAGTTGCCTCTCCCTTAAAAACAAACAAACAAACAAAAAAAAAAACCAGCTTTATAAGGGTTATCATAAGATGCAAGTGAAAAGAGTGAAAGTGAAATCTCTCAGTCACGTCTCTTTGTGACTCCATGAACTGTAGCCTACCAGGCTTCTCTATCCATGGGATTTTCCAGGCAAGAGTTTTGGAGCGAGTTGCTATTTCCTTCTCCAGGGGTCTTCAGGGATTGAACCCAGGTTTCCTGCATTGCAGGCAGACATTTTACCCTCTGAGCCACTAGGGAAGTCCCATAAGATGTAAGAGTATTTCCTTATTTTTGATGACTAAGATTCTGGGGTTTGGTGGGAGGAATTTCCAGTTAGAAGGCATATGTTTTCAAATCTATATCCTTCCAACAGTGGTGGTGCGAGCAGGGAAGAGCTCTATGGAATGTACATCAGAAGTTGGATAAGAATCCGGTGGGTTCTGCCAGGGAGTTTTTGCTTGTGTTGCCTAGGAATGGAGTGGTGGGGGACTCCAGCAAGGTTAGAGGGTGATGTTTGAATAAGTCAGAAAAATACTCCAATAAAGATAACTAGTACTTGGATTTCAACAGCAATAGTTAAGTGAGACCTTGATTTTATCCTTATTTCTCCTCTTCTTCTTCAGTCTAGATAGTCAGAAGATGTCCAGTGATAAGAGGTTAAGAGGAGAAGGTGAAACTTTGAGGAGGAGGAGAAAACACAGGGAAGAATACCAAAAATAGAAAAGTCCTGCCTCCACTGTCAGCCTTTGGAAATCATTAGTTGTGCCTGATTTAGGGAAGTATTGCAGTTTTAATTGGTTAAGAGTAAAGTTTTAGGAGACATTAGAACATATCCAGGGACATAAAAGAAGGTGCAAAAATTTCATGGTCTAAAGGTTTGTACCTTGTTTTATGCCCCTGGGAATATTCCAGTGTCATCTGGTTTATAGTCTGTGAGAACTTGAATAGAATATGTACCCTGCTGTTGTGTGAAAGTTATATAAATCTTCATTATGTTGAATTGGTGTATAGTGCTTTTCAGGTCTACTATATCCTTCTACTTTTCTGTCTATGCATTCTACGAATTTTTGAGAGTTTGATATTGAAACTCTAAATATCTTAATTTATCTATTTAAAAGTAATTGTAATATATAGTATAACTATATATAACTTTGTTCTGTTTTTTCCAAGTCTCTTGTGTGTTATCATGGTTTCATAATTTAAAAATAAATATTAAAATTTTATTATCTTAAAATATATAAGAACTGCTAGTTCATTAACTTCTGAAAGTGGTTAAAAATCTAAAGGATGTACCCCACATTTTGTCCAGGAAAGAGGTGAAGGGGTGCAGCAAAGTTAATTTTGGAAGCTAGCGTGTGAAAAAAAAATGAAGTTTCTTATTGCTCATTGAACTTTCTGGATCTAGCCTGTTTTGTGAACTATTTGCCCATGGTTTACCTCATTTAATTTTCATGAGGTGGATTATATTATTATTATTATCATTTTAACAAATGTAAGTCAAAGCAAGACTACAAGGCCTGAGTTCATACAGCTAGTAGCTAACTAAATCACATTTTGAAAGTGGAATTTGACCAAGAAATTCACTCTTTTAAACAATATGGACAAGTGTTCAGAGCTGGTTAGAACAGTAAGTAAGGATACACAACTGTGGAGAACAGAAATGAAGTAGTGATCTAAAAACTCTGAGGGAGATAAAAGTAAGAGTTAAAACAAGGGTCTGGGAACAAGGGCATCCAAGGAGAGACCAGGAAGTCTTTAGTATTAGTTGACAGCAACAAGTCACATTTTATCAAAGCCAAGGATGGTGATTCAAGCAGAAAGTACCCCAGATTCAACTGGTTAAATCAGCAAGGTGCCTAATTGAATGGGACAAATGGCAGACATAATTTATTTAATCATTCAACAAAAAATACATTGAACTTTTCTTAACCCCATTAGACTTCTGGGTAGCACAATGGACAGGAATCTGCCAGCCAATGCAGGGGACATGGGTTGATCCCTGGTCCAGGAAGATTCCACATACCGCTGAGCAGCTAAACCCATGAACAACAACTACTAAGCCCACCATCTAGAGCCCACAAGCAGCAACTACTCAGCCAGTGTGCTGCAACTACTGAAGCCCGTCCATCCTAGAGCATGGGCTCTGCAACAAGACCACTACAGTGAGAGGCCTGAGCACCGCAACAAAGAGTAGCCCCTGCTTGCCACAGCTAGAGAAAAGCTCCCGAGCAGCAACCAAGACCCAGTGCAACCAGTAAATAAATAAATAGCTTAAAAAACCTTAGCCCTCAATTAGAGTCCAGGTTCTATGTTTTGCCCTACCTAAGGAACAAATAAAATCTATCCTTATGCAGCTTCTTCAGAAGGCAAAATAAAACTATAATAGAATTGGGAATTTTTTCCTTGAACTTTTTTTTTTTTTTTTTGGTATTGCATTGTTACGTATTTTAGATTTCTAGATCGAAATATTTGTTATTCTATTGTTGCTGTTCAGTCACTCAGTCATGTCTGACTCTTTGCGATCCCGTGGACTGCAGCATGCCAGGCTTCCCTGTCCTTAACCTTCTCCCAGAGTTTACTCAAACTCATGTCCATTGAGTCGATGATACCATCAACCATCTCATTCTTTGCCATCCCCTTTTCTTCCTGCCTTCAGTCTTTCCTAGCATCAGGGTCTTTTTAATGAATTGGCTCTTCCCATCAAGTGGCCAAATTATTGGACCTTTAGCTTCAGTATCAGTCCTTCCAGTGAATGTTCAGGGTGATTTCCTTTAGGATTGATTAGTTTGATCTTATTCTAGTCCAAGGGAATCTCAAGAGTCTTTTCCAACACCACAGTTCAAAAGCATCATTTCTTTGGTTCTTGGACTTTTTATGGTCGAACTCTCACATCTATACATAACTACTGGAAAAACCATAGCTTTCACTATACAGACCTTTGTTGGCAAAGGAATGTCTCTTCTTTTTAATACACTTTCTAGATTTATCATAGCTTTTCTTTCAAGGCGCAAATGTCTTTTAGTTTCACAGCTGCAGAAGCCATCAGCAGTGATTTTGGAGCCCCCAAAATAAAGTGTGTCACTATTTCCATTGTTTCCCCATCTGTTTGTCATGAAGTGATGGGACCATTGGAGAAGGAAATGGCAACCCACTCCAGTATTCTTGCCTGGAGAATCGTAGGGACAGGGGAGCCTGGTGGGCTGCCGTCTATGGGGTCGCACAGAGTCGGACACGACTGAGGTGACTTAGCAGCAGCAGCAGATGGGACCATATGTCATGATCTTCATTTTTTGAATGTTGAGTTTTAAGGCAGCCTTTGCACTCTCCTCTTTCACCTCCATCAAGAGGCTCTTTAGTTACTCTTCACTTTCTGCCAAAAGGGTGGTATCATCTGCATATCTGAGGTTATTGATATTTCTCCCAGCAATCTTGATTCCAGCTTGGGCTTCATCCAGCCTGCAATTCACATGATGTATTCTGGATATAAGTTAAATAAGCAGAGTGACAGTACATACTCCTTTCACAATTTTGAACCAGTCCAATGTTCCATATTTCATTCTAACTGTTTCTTCTTGTCCTGCATGCATGTTTCTCAGGAGGCAGGTCAGGTGGTCTGGTATTTCCATATCCTAAAGAATTTTCCACAGTTTATTGTGATCCACACAGTCAAAGGCTTTAGCATAGTCAATGAAGCAGAAAAGTGAAAGTGAAATTGCTCAGTCGTGTCTGACTCTTAGCGACCCCATGGACTACAGCCTACCAGGCTCCTCCGTCCATTGGATTTTCCAGGCAAGAGTACTGGGGTGGGGTGCCATTGCCTTCCCTGGATGAAGCAAAAGTAGATGTTTTTCTGGAATTTTCTTGCTTTTTCTATGATCCAGCAGATGTTGGCAATTTGATTTCTTGTTCCTCTGCCATTTCTAAATCCAGCTTCAACATCTAGAAGTTCTTCATTCAAGTACTGTTGAAGCCTAACTTGGAAAATTTTGAGCATTAGTTTGCTAGTATGTGAAATGAGTGCAATTGTGCAGTAGTTTGAACATTCTTTGGCATTGTCCTTCTTTGTGAGAATGAAAACTGACCTTTTCCAGTCCTGTGGCCACTGCCTAGTTTTCCAAATTCTGGCATATTGAGGGCAGCACTTTCACAATATCATCTTTTAGGATTTGACATAGCTCAGCTGGAATTCCATCACCTCTAGTAGCTTTGTTCTTAGTGATGCTTTCTAAGGCCCACTTGACTTCACGCTCCAAGATGTCTGGCTCTAGGTGAGTGATCACACCATTGTAGTTATCTAAGTCATGAAGATATTTTTTGTATAGTTCTTCTGTGTATTCTTGCCATGTTTTCTTAATATCTTCTGCTTCTGTTCGGTCCATACCATTTCTCTTCTTTATTGTGCCCATCTTTGCATGAAGTGTTCCTTTAATGTCTCTGATTTTCTTGAAGATATCTCTAGTCTTTCCCATTCTATTGTTTCCTCTGTTTCTTTGCATTGTTCACTTAGGAAGCCTTTTTTATCTCTCTTTGCTGTTCTTTGTAACTCTGCATTCAAATGGGCATATTCTTTCCTTTTTCCTTTGCCTTTAGCTTCTCTTCTTTTCTCAGCTATTTGTAAAGCCTCCTCAGCCATTTTACTGACATGTAAATTGACATACAGCAGTGTATAAATTTAAGGTGTGCAGCATCATGATTTGACTTATGTAAGTCATGAAATGGTTTTTATTTTTAATTCATTTGTTTTTAATTGAATGATAATTTCTTTGCATTGTTGTGTTGGTTTTGGCCTTACATCAGCCACAGTTATACATATGTCCCCTACCTCTTGACCCTCCCTCCCACCTCCCACCTCATCCCACCCCTCTAGGTTATTACAGAGCCCCAGTTGAGGTCCCTGAGTCATAGAGAAAATTCCCACTGGCTGTCTATTTTACATATGGTAGTGAGTTTAGAGAACATCCATCAATTTGTATACATACAAATTTAAAGAAATAGAAAACAATTTTTCCTCGTGATGAGAACTCTTAGAATTTAACTTCTTAACAGTTTTCATATATAACATATAGTAATTCTAATAATATTTACCATGGTGTAAATTACATCTGTGCTACTTATTTATCTTATAACTAGAAGTTGGTACTTTTTGATTACCTGCCTCTACTTCCCCTCCCTCCATCATCCACCTCATATAACCACAAATCTGATTTCTTTTTCTATGAGCTTGTTTTTAATTTTTATTTTATGGGAGTTTCCAACTGTAGGTGCACGCCAATCAATTGTCAGATCTGTTGCCTGGCAGTCCACCATGGTTCCCTTGACATCTTCCATGTCTTGCACAGTGTGCCAAACCATCCTTTACCTATGTTCCTTCTTAGGACTGTATATGCAGCTGCTGATTCTGAAAGTAGGGAAGCACATCCCAGGGCTACATCGTTTAGTCCTAAACTAGACTTAGTTTCCTTCTGGGCAGAACTGCATGTAAGAGCAGCAGGTCCCCTGAGCTAGAGGTTCCTCTTTGCTGACATGTCCCACTGCATGTCCAAGCTCCACATAGACCTTTAGGTTACCTTGTGGGTTTTGGGGCTCAGCGAACCAGAGCAGCTATGCTGAAACTTTTACCTCTGATTTTGCTGTGAGTAATAAAGTTAATTGTCCTTGATCAAGGATTCCTTGTCTTCTGTGAGAATCCATGGGGCTGTGACAGACTAACTTATGAGCCCATATAGTTATTTTAATGAGAATTCTCCTGCTTCTAGCATTTAATCACACTTATTTTAGTAGTGAAAATTCAAAAAAAAATCTATTTGGAGCAGTGCAGATTTTGTTTAAATCACTGATGGGTGATTGTATTGACCTGGAGAATCATTCTGTATTTTGATCATACCCAAGGGCAAAGGCAGAAACCTTATGGCCTCACAGAATATTTGGCCTTGTTTATTTATTTCTCTTTCAGTTATCCGTGTATTTTTAAACATGACTATCCTCATGAAAAATATTAACTGTGTTGTGCTGTCAGACACACTTCAAACCATTTGAATAGAAAAACATCTTCTGGAGCCTATTATACAGAGTGAAGTAAGCCAGAAAGAAAAACACCAACACAGTATACTAATGCATATATATGGAATTTAGAAAGATGGTAACGATAACCTTATATGCGAGACAGCAAAAGAGACACAGATGTATAGAACAGTGTTTTGGACTCTGTGGGAGAGGATGAGGGTGGGATGATTTGGGAGAATGGCATTGAAACATGTATAATATCATATGTGAAATGAATTGCCAGTCCAGGTTTGATTCATGATACAGGATGCTTGGGGCTAGTGCATTGGGATGACCCAGAGGGATGGTATGGGAGGGGCGTGGGAGGGGGTACAGGATGGGGAACACGTGTACAGCTGTGGCAGATTCATGTTGATGTATGGCAAAACCAATACAATATTGTAAAGTAATTAGCCTCCAATTAAAATAAATAAATTTATATTAAGAAAACATATTCTGAATAAAGTTGCCATTTATGATTATAAACAAAATCATAGAGGTAGGGGAAAGAGAAAAGAAATCTGTACTACAAACTCCTAGCACAAATTTTCAGAAAAGTGAAAATTTATCGCTTAGTCATGTCTGACTCTTTATAATCCCATGGATTATAGCCTGCCCAGCTCCTCTGTCCATGGAATTCTCCAGGCAAGAGTACTGGAGTGGGTTGTCATTTCCTTCTTCAGGGGATCTTCCCAACCCAGATATCAAACCCAGGTCTCCTGCACTGCAGGCAGATTCTTTACCAACTGAACCACTGGGGCATTAAAAATAAAATGAAATTTTGTTGAAAATGAAAACCCAGAGTTGTACTAAGTAGAACTTTAGGAAATACTTCTTAAAATGGTCAGTTTAAACTTAGGCACCAGGCTGACTTAATTTTGTCTTTCCTCAGAAAATAGTATAGTTTCTAAGGATTCATTCCATAGCCCTTGAAAGTAAAAGACTGTGAGTACTTGGGAAAATAAATGAGCTAATGAAAAATGCAAATCACATCATAAGAATTATATTGGTGAGTTTCCACTGTTTCCCCCCTCTTTGCGGCAGTTCAGTACCTGCAGTCTGCTTTCCACCACCTCGTTTTGCTCTGTGGAAAACATCCACTGATGACATTGAGTCATTTTAAGTAATCAAAGGCAACTGCATAAACTCCATCAGGATTATGCCTTCTAGGCACATGCTCATCAATTTATGGAAGCTGGAGACTGCATGCATATATCTGAGCAGATGAAAACGAGATGAAAATGTTGCTCTAGCACTCTGTCTTTTCATGTCTTTCTTAAATCATGATTTCTAAGACTATACTCTACCATAAAAATTCAGAAAAATGTGATTGTGTGACTTTACCATAATCACACAGTCCTCAATCTTTTAACATTTTTACCGCATGAAGTTTTCTAAAGTGATTTCAGAATGCAATATCTGTGGTTTAAAACCTATAAACAGAAATCTTCTGAACGAGGGCATTGCAACATATAGTATTTATCATCTTAAACTTTTCAAATTTGGGGTTTGCCAAGTATTGGCTCCTGGATAGCTCTTTAAAAACACACAGACACATACAGACACAGATACACAGACACATACATACACACACACAGAGAGACACAGACACACACACCATGGTAGCTACATTGCAATTTAAGTTTCTGAAACTGGTGACTAACCTTTAATACATATGTCTGTAAGCTCACCAACTAGTGCAAGGAGCCTGGCATTTAACAAATATTTGTTAATTGAATGAATAAATGTGAATGAATAGCAGCACAAGAGATGGTCATGAACTGAATATAGATAATTGGATTTAATGCCTCTAGGCATTCATACTGTAGATTCTGAGCCCAGACTTTATGGTAATTTTTTTTTTTTTTTTCCTGAAGCAAATGCCTTGCTATTTTCAGGGACTGGTATATGTTCACTTCCAGCAATGTAACGTGGAGGTGTCTGGAAATGCCTCCAAACTCATCTATGAGGGAAGTTTGGTTTTCCTGAATTGGGAGCTAACAGTTCACATCTAACTGGAAAAATCAGATTAATACATAATTTTACATCCTGGCCCTTGAGTAAGAATTTCTGTTGCTTTATTAATAGGAATCTATTCTTCAGATTGAATTGTTTTTGTCAAATAGGAGAGAATATATGTTTTGTTTTCATTTCTCATTGATGTTTTTATTTCCTTTAAGGGAAATGACTTTAGAAACTTTTGTTCTTATTCAGTATTTCCTTTCAATGTTCTTAAAAACATATCTGCCAAGAAAAATAATTCACCTTCTTGCAAAATGTTAACATTTTCCATTTTAAGTTAAAGCCACCTTGCCAACAGTGTTATTTCAAATCGTTTGATTTGTCATGATATGTTCAGTCTATTTTTAAGGTTCTCCAAATTATATTTTGAAGTTGGTACTTGTTCCAAGTTAAAGCAGTGTGCAATATGTTGCAGTATGACTGAGTGGAGGAGAGAAAGATATCCAGGAATAAATATAACTAAGAGAAGAGCACTCACAGCTACATTCTCTCTTTTCATTTCCAAGCAAAGGGGATTAACCTGCCAAATGGCAGCTTGCCCTCAAAGTCATACTGGATCTCATTCATGAATGAGTATGATCATTACTTTTTAAACATTTAATTTTTTTTAAATTAGAGGATAATTACCATAATGTTGTGATGATTTTTGATGAAAATTTTCACTGATATGAAGCACTCAATATTGTTGAATAATAAGAAAATCATCTGAATTCTCATTGTTTTCCATTAGAGGCAGTTTTGTGCCCAGTTCTAGGGAAATAAATAATTGTGCAATACTCAAAATGTAGTAGGTATTCCATGAATATAAATGGATGATGAAATACTGATATCTATTTAAAAAGCCTAGTTTTTTTCCTATAAAAGAATGCTTGCAATATATCATTTTCTTTCTAATACCCAAACTTTATGCCAGCCACTGTGTAATGGGATATATAAATGAGTATACAACAGTTTTAGCCATCACAACATTTGAAATTGCAGTAGCCAGGGATACAGGTCTGTAATCAGTCAGTTCAGTTCAGTTACTCAGTTGTGTCCGACTCTTTGTGACCCCATGGACTGCAGGCTTCCCTGTCCATCACCAGGTATCGGAGCTTGCTCAAAGCTATGTGCATTGCATTGGTGATGCCATCCAACCATCTCATCCTCTGTCATCCCCTTCTTCTGCTTTCAATCTTTCCCAGCATCAGGGTCTTTTCAGATGAGTCAGTTCTTTGCATCAGGTGGCCAAAGTATTGGAGTTTCAGCTTCAACATCAGTCCTTCCAATGAATATTCAGGACTGATTTCCTTTAGGATTGACTGGTTTGATCTTATTGCAATCCAAGGGACTCTCAAGAGTCTTCTCCAGCACCACAGTTCAAAAGTACCAATTCTTCAGTACTCAGCTTTCTTTATAGTCCAACTGTCACATCCATGCATGACTAGTGGAAATACCATAGCTTTGACTAGACAGATCTTTGTTGGCAAAGTAATGTCTCTGCTTTTAATATGCTGTCTAGATTGGTCATAACTTTTCTTCCAAGGAGCAAGCATCTTTTAATTTCACGGTTTCAGTCACCCTCTGCAGTGATTTTTGTAGCCCCCAAAATAAAGTCTGTCACTATTTCCATTGTTTCCCCACATATTTGCCATGAAGTGATGGGACTGGATGCCATGAAGTGATGGGACCAGATGGTATGATCTTAGTTTTTGAATGTTGAGTTTTAAGCTAGCTTTTTGACGCTCCTCTTTCACTTTCATCAAGAGGCCTTTTAGTTACTCTTCACTTTCTGCCATATGGGTGGTATAATCTGTGTATCTGAGTGGCAATCTTGACTCCAGCTTGTGCTTCATCCAGCCTGGCATTTCACATGATGTACTGTGCATATAAGTTAAATAAGCAGGGTGACAATACAAAGCCATGATGTACTCCTTTACCAGTTTGGAACCAGTCTAATGTTCCATGTCTGGTTCTAACTGTTGCTTCTTGATAGGCATACAGATTTCTCAAGAGGCAGGTCAGGTGGTCCAGTATTCCCATCTCTTTAAGAATTCTCCACAGTTTGTTGTGACCTACACAGTCAAAAGATTTGGTATAATCAATAAAGCAGTAATAGATGTTTTCCTAGAATTCTCTTGTTTTTTCTGTGTCCAATGGATGTTGGTAACTTGATCTCTGTTTCCCCTGCCTTTTCTAAATTCAGCTTGAACACCTGGAAGTTCATGGTTCATATACCTTTGAAGCCTAGCTTGAAGAATTTTGAGCGTTACTTTGCTGGCATGTGAGATGAGTGCAATTGTGCAGTAGTTTGAACCCTTTGGGACTGGAATGAAAACTGACTTTTTCCAATCCTGTGGCCACTGCTGAGTTTTCCAAATTTTCTTGGTATTATAGGGAGAAAATTTTGCATAGGATGCTTCATCAAGGAAGCCATCATTTTAGTAACATTTGCAAATATTTTTATATAATCTGATTGAAACTACCATTTTTGAAGAATCTGCTCTTTAAACAATCATTATTTTCTTTTCTCTATGAAGCCTATATTTTAAGCTTAGCAAATGAATTTGCTTTGTTGAACCAGTACATCCATGTACCTTGTCACAAATCAGTGGTCTTCGGTACATAACTTTGGTTGATACCATATATCTATATTAGATTATATTCAGACTTATTAAATATAAGTTTTGTTTCATCTATGTGTAACTTGTTTCAATTTTGTTCATTTTTTTCTTTGTAAGTTCTGTGCCTAAGAAGGCCTATTATATTGACTTTCTCATTTCTCCTTTAAATGACTTGGTGTGTGCAATTATATGTTTTCTACAGTTTTAAAGGAAAATTAGTGCTTTTTTAGATGAAAACTGGAGAACATGAATCTATAATATTTACCTAGGAAAACAAAAATCATGTCAAACTGTGGCTTTGAAGCTGAAATTATATTTTGCTCCCTATTTTATCAATATGTGTGAATATTATATACTACATGTTAATATATTTATATATATGTATGTATATATATGTATATAGCGAATGTGTGTTATTATACACAGTCATTTAGTGGACAACCAACACTTAAAATTAATTTCCTATAGCTATTTCACTATTCTAATGTAATAATACTTTTTATTATACTTTTTATAAATGTTTCAGAAACTTTAAATGCTAAGACTCGGGGTTTTTTTCTGTCTCCATGTATAATTTTTTATTTCAAATTTTTCAAGTCTTTCAGCTTCTTAAGGATATTTTTTTAGTATTCCAGAACCAATCTAATAGGCTTAAAGTCTTTTAAATGCTTTATAATACTGATTTGCCACTTGTCTAAATGAAATAGATTATGATTGATATTTTTGTCCTGTAGACGCTTGAAAAGCAGACCCTTTTGGAGTCATAAAAGAAACCCTGGTGTTTTACTTTTGCATTTCTTTGTGAGGTGCTTTTGTTTTCATCCTCCCTGTTAAATCAGTGTGGAGCCCAAAGCATCATTACAGAGTAAGGAATGACTTAAGTAATTGGATTTCTACCTGGGAAAATTGAATTTTGAGGAATTGGATTTCCCCATTGGAGTGTGAATGACAGTAACACAAATTCTAAAGGAAGGGGATCTTTTGGAATATCCTTGCAGACTAATTCACAAACCCTGGACTGATGTTATTTTCTACAAAACTGCAGGATTTTTTCATTGCCATTTCTCTTACTATCACTTGCACAACATAGATTATGGATTAACCAGCAAATTATGTTGAGTGTCTGAATGAAGATTGTGACATAGTGCTGAATTATATAATCATGTGAGGTTATCTGAAGGACTTGAATCTATCTTTAAGGTAGAAGATTTACAAAAAGAGACTCATTTTAGGAATGGCACTCAGGATATACAATACAAAAAGAAAAGATGCCAAATCAGGTAGATACTGAATAGAACTGGATTTCCATGGATATAAAAAATCCTGCAGAGTATCTTCATGAAAAGGGAAAAACTGAAGTTTTTCCAGTTATGTTGTTTAGACAATATTTATGTATCACATATTATTAACTATGCCAAAGCCTTTGACTGTGTGGATCACAAAAAACTGTGGAAAATTCTTAAAGAGATGGGAATACCAGACCACATGACCTGTGGAGAAATCTGTATTTAAGTCAAGAAGCAACAGTTAGAACTGGACATGGAAGAACAGACTGGTTCCACATTAGGAAAGGAGTATGTCATGGCTGTATATTGTCACCCTGCTTATTTAACGTATATGCAGAGTACATGATGAGAAATACTGGACTGGATGAAGCACAAGCTGAAATCAAATTTCCAGGAGAAATATCAGTAACCTCAGATATGCAAATAACACCACCCTTATGGCAGAAAAGCGAAGAACTAAATAGCCTCTTGTGAAAGTGAAAAGGGAGAGTGGAAAAGTTGGCTTAAAGCTCAACATTCAGAAAACTAAGATCATGGCATCTGGCCACCTCACTTCATGGCAAATAGATGGGGAAACAATGGAAACAGTGAAAGACTTTTGGGGGGTCTCCAAATTCACTGCAGATGATGACTGCAGTCATGAAATTAAAAGATGCTTACTCCTTGGAAGAAAAGTTAAGACCAACCTAGACAGCATATTAAAAAGCAGAGACATTACTTTGCCAACAAAGGTCCATCTAGTCAAGGCTATGGATTTTCTAGTAGTCATATATGGACGTAAGTTGGACTAGAAAGAAAGCTGAGCACCGAAAAATTGATGCTTTTGAACTGTGGTGTTGGAAGACTCTTGAGAGTCCCTTGGACTGCAAGGAGATCTCACCAGTCCATCCTAAAAGAAATGAGTCCTGAATATTCATTGGAAGGACTGGTGTTGAAGCTGAAACTCCAACACTTTTGCCACCTGATGCGAAGAAATGACTTATTGGAAAAGACCTTGATCTGGGAAAGATTGAAGGTGGGAGGAAAAGGGGATGATGGAGGATGAGATGGTTGGATGGCATCACCGACTAATGGACATGAGTTTGAGTAAACTCCAGGAGTTGGTGATGGACAAGGAGGCCCAGAGTGCTGCAGTCCATGGGGTCACAGAGTCAGACATGACTGAACCACTGAACTGAACTGAAGTATCACATTTAGCTACCCTGGTTATTTTGTCTCAGTGATTTCACTGAAATGTTGACATAATTATTTGTTTTGTGTCTTTTAAATGCTAACCACCTTGCTCAATGAAGTGACATCTTTTTGTCCTCACACACTTGATACTCCTGGGTCATGTTTTTCTATTAAGTGGAGGCAAAGATTTTAATATTTGAAAAGCTAATATGGTAGTCTGTGTTGCTCTCTAACTTTTGAGTAACTGAGTTCAAATCATGTGTTAAAGTTTCCTTCGTGATTTTACTTATGAAAAAGATACTATTACTATATAACAGTAGAATGGCTTTATGCAGACATCATTTAAAGTAGGTTACCTGGGTAAACATATGAATACCTTATTAGTGTTTTTTGCTGTTATTACTTAAAATTTAGTACGTAAGCATACTTAAGAATCATCAAATATATTTCTTAGGAGGAACAATAAATTCAACTGTGTAAACTATTCCTTTAAAGATAAAGTAATCTTTTCAGAATACTTGCTTTAGGATCTGTGGTGATTGCTCGCTGAGTCTTTTCTATTCTAGACCACTTCTCAAGCCTATTTTATTGTAACATTGCTGATCAAAAGTCATATAATCTGTTCAGGAGTGTCTAGAAGGACTCACCTGCCCAGGTATAGGTGATTAAAAAGCCCCAAATTAGATGTTTAGGTTCCTGATCCCTAGAAATCTGTCTTTTATTTGAGTCCTTGAGTGCCTACTGAGATATACTATGTATCACCTGGTGTTCTAATTGCTTTGCATATAAAGACAGCTGTCATCTTTCCAGTGCCTATGCATTCCCATTGTCTTCTATGGAGCATTTTTTATTTCATTACTAATTTTGTGAAATTGAATATTAACATGTATGATTGTGTTTCACAAAGTTGATGTAACTTCAGTTAGATAATGGATATTCTTCAAAGATCCTGAAATTTGATACCATGATATGTGTATAGATGTATGTTTAATTACAAAAGCAAAGCATGAAATATGTTCTTTGTTTAAAATTTCCAATAACACAGAATCCTAAAATAAAAAGTAAAGTCCTACTTTTCCAGGCCTCACTGTTCAGTGTAGTGTGTTCTCTGATGTTTTTAGCCATGTGCATGTATACAGTACAAATACATTGAATCTTGGTATTGTTTCTGAGTGTTAATATTTTATAAAAATGGGAGTGTATTTTATATGTATGTATGTGTATGCATGCACATATATGTATGTGCATACATATAGTATAATTTGCTTTTCTCTTGTAAAGAAAATATTACAGGCATTCTTCCTTACACACTATATTTTATAGTATGTATGATAATTTATTTAATAATCTTCCTTAGGTTGAACATTTAGATTGTCTCTGTTATATTTTAACATTAAATGAAGTTGCAGCAAATGTCATAGTTTATTTATCTTGATGCTTAAGTCCAAACATTCATGGGCTTTATTCCTTTTTTTTTTTTTTTACTAATTATTGCACTGAAAACACTATATTAATGACTACAACTTTTTGTACATTTGTACTTTTTATATCTCAAAGGCTAGCCTTCCTTATTAGCCCACTTGGCTGTTCTTTCAGTTTTTCTTCGAGATGGACATTATAATCAACCTGAAAAAGTCTACACACACACACACACCTTTGTTGAAATTTTGATTGAGATTGCCTTGAATTTTAGATGTGTTTGGGAAGAGTTCACATAATTAAAGTGTTGAATATTTGTCTAAGAGTGTTCGAAGTTTAACCATGTGTCTTAACATTTGGTGTGCACATACCAAATGTGGCTAAGGAACAGACTGTGTGTTGGGTGTGTGTGTGTGTGCATGCCATAGTGTATGCTGGGGTGGGAAAGAAGCAGGGCTGAACATGTAAGACTGGATTCTTTGAGGACTGTATATATGTTTTTACAAATTTGTAGGAGGGTGGTGGAGAAGAAGGGGATGCACAGAGAAGCCAGTAGTGTAATCAGGTTCTAGATATTTCCAAGGCTCTTCTTGGATTCAAACACCCCACTCTTTTTACTTGGACAACTTCATGAATCCTAATAATATATAAGAATTTATATCATACATTATTATGTGCTAGGCACTTAACATAGATAAAAACAGAGCAGAGTGGGATTGAGTAGAGAGTAGACTGTAATTTTAAATAGGATAGTCAGGACAGAGTCAACAAAGAGGTGACATTTTTGTCACTTAGTCTTGAAAGTGACAGGGGATTAGCAGTGCAAATATCTGGTCTCTACAGTAAAAGGCTTATCTTTGTTGCCCCTGAAACCCAAAAAAGCTCAAGAAAATGTGTACATGTTGTTTCATTTGTGTTATGCTTGTCTCGTCTTCAGTGACTTATTCTTATTTTGATCTATAGGTTCAGGTACTTCCCACCCCCAGCTCTGGGAAGTTTACTGTCCAAACCTTTGATCACATCTTAGTTTCTTCTAGCTTTTCTACAATAATCCTTGGGACTTCACTAAAATTCAAGCAAAGTGAGAGTAAAAGATCAGCTTCTTTTAATTTATGAGTTCTATAAAAATATGGGTATGATTTTAGAGGCAAGGAATTTTAGGTTTTGAGCAGTCGTAGTGGGGAAAAATATCTGTTGAATGAAGGGGCAGAAATGGATGTGTAGGTTTGCCTCCCTCCCGCCATTCTATTTCCCCACGTCTATCATGTTTATTATATTGAATAGCTTTTCTTTCAGTGGCCTTTTTATGTTTAAAGCACTTATGTTTTTCTTCAACATCACTTATTTTCAGTTTTTAATTCTGCTTTTTATTGCCTGTTGGCTTCAACATGGATTTTACTTGAGCTTCAGTATTTAGAATATTTTTCATTTTCTTCCTATTTCTGCCAACTTCTTTTATCAGTCTTGTTCATTCTCACTTATTTTCTCCTTGTGGCATTTTTTTTTCTTGATGCTCTTTTATTACACTAACCAGTTATTTTAAAAATATATATTTGAGTCCTATAGAAAAACTATTTTATTTTTACTGTTGTGCTTTTCCCTGGCGACTTTGGAAGAAGCTTTGGGTTGTTGTATAGATTATGTTTTAAGTGAAAATTATATACAAAAACCAAATTGAAAAATGGCTGTGCAAATCAGGACCTTTGGTATCATCCCCACCAGAGGAGCATGCTGCATTGATCTTCCAGTGCTTGAGGGCCTCCTGCCTATTTGACGCCACTTGATCTGGAGTAGGCACCCAGTAGTGTTTTAAGAAGCTGTGGTGGATGTTCTCACTTTCTTGAAATCCTCAGATGTATCAAAGAAAGTGCATGTTAAGTCTGTGTACCCTGGAGTCAGATGCCTGAGTTTTAAATCCCCCTTTTGCTACTTGTGCTCACTCCCTGACCCAGCATAAATCACTTACTAAACTTGATAAGTTACTTGGCTTCATTTTTCCTATTTCTAAGATAGATATAAAATCCCATTGACTATAGAGGATTGTCATTAGGATTAAATAAGTGGGTATGTGTTAAATATCTTAAAACATAATTGGCAAATAGTAAGAACCTAGTAAGAGTAGCACTGAGTAACTAACTCTAAGTGTAGCAAGTTTATTCTTAATTTTTATGATTATTTGTAGATCCCATAATTTTTGTTTATGTTTACTCAAAACAGAACCTCCAAAATTAGCCTTAGCCCTGTTCTCTTAGTATCTATGAATGTAGTTTGGGTCTGTATACTGCTGATTTGGGATTTTCTCCTGCTCTGGCTATCCGGTTCTGACTCTACTTCAGTCAGGGTTAGTGTGCTGTTCATATGCGTCTTTGATGAAAAGAATGCTGCTCATCGTGTGATCAGGGTTTTGAAAGAGTTCTTGTTTTTGACATCTCTTCAGCTGCACTGTGCCTCTGGGATTCTTGTCTATAGCAAGTGCTGGTGGGGGCAGAAGTGGAGCGACCACTTGGGGAGGTGTGATTCTGTGCGTCTGGGGGAGGGAGGGAGCTGAGTTTTGCTTCTGGTGTTCTGGTCCCTGCTGAGACTTGGTTCTGTTGTCCTCATATATCCTTTCAGTTCCTCTTGCCAGTTCTGCAGTTGCATATCTCCATAGTGTTTCTGAGCAGCAGCTTCAGAGAAAAACTAAGAAAATCTGTATCACAGGTTGTTTATCATGAATTTATCCTTCATTCTTTAACTAAATTATTGTACCTCTTTAATCTTAACTTAAAAAAAAAAACACCTATGATTTAAATTCTGGCTACTAACTATATTCTTTTATATGAGGGTATGCTGATTTTGTTTTCTTCTGTCATGTATTTGAAATTAGAGTGAAAATAGTTAATTAGAGCATCTTGTTAACAAGATGCCTATAGAAATAAAGCTATTTGGTGGCATGGAAAGGCAATGTATTCAAGATTAATAGTGAAATTTGAACTGAAGTGTAATACAAAATGAGGTAATAATGCTGATTACCTTGTAGATGAATAAATAATGCTGCTGTTGCTATAGGAAATTGTTCTAAGTATAATTTTTGAATTGCATAAAAGAAATAAAAACACCAGAACACCTTCTATGTTCAAAATAGTATCACTGATAACTTCAGCTAATTCAGGGACATGTATGTTAGCATCTTTTCTAATTGGATGGCTCCAATTTTAAGGATGACCACCCAATGACTGCATATACTACGAGTCAGTCATTTATTAGTAACTAAGGTTGTCCAATCCCCAAAGACCTCCACATTTATCTGAGAACTACATGATTCACTGGTAGTATTTCCTTCAACACTTGAAGGGCTCATTTGACCACTCCTGATGTACAAGTCAAATCAAAGCAATTTATAGATAAATTAATGTCTGGCTTCCACAGAAATAGTGCAGTCCCAGAGACATACATTGTGCCCCTGGAAAGAAGATGTTAATTGAGATGGTTCTTCTATCTAAGGGTAATATACATCAATCAGGAGACACAGGGTAGAGATACTTCCAACGTGACTTCCTGGCCAGCTAGTAAATCTTAGGTTCCCCAAGTCCAGTTCAACTCATGTCTTTAGAAGGATTACTTAAAGGAAATCAGTCAGATCTATCATACTTGACTACACCCCTGGCCAACTGGCACTCATCCATCACGTGTAAAAACCAAGCGAGAGAGATGGGAATGGAAACACTTAGAGGTGCTGAAAAGCATTTTGCATGAGAGCTGCAGGAGCTGGGGCCACACTTCATGCTTCTTATAGACTTCTATAAAGTTGTAGAGACTGGAGATCAAGTCAAAGTTATCACCATTTAATGAGGAATGGCAGGTCTAGGAGTCTTAAATGTAACCAGCTTACTACCTTTTGAGAGAGTGTATCAAGATGTTTTCTTTTATCTTTTTTGTAAAGACTCCAGAGTGGCTTTGTAAAGATGAGAGATCATTAATGTCTCTCCCTGCTCTGTACATCCTGAATTCTAAGGTGATTCTTCTCCCGTGCTGGCATTCTTCCTCTCCCTGTACCCTGACAAAATCAAGTGTATCCTGTTCCACTAACTGTGAATCTACCTTTTTTCTAATCACCATCTCCATGTATCCAGACCTGTCATCCAGAGTGTCCAATGCAAGAAGAATAAGGAGATTTTTATAAAATTTATTGAGATGCATTAATACCTTCCTTGCTTCATATGGGTCTCATCAGCTACCTTTTGACCAGGTACGGGCACTTGCCTGGAAATTACCTGCCACTCTGGCCTGAGGCTGTTGTTACGGGAAAAAAGGAAGCAGCATCATGGGCAGGAATGATAGGATGGAATCCTAAAGTTTCAAAGAAGAGATCTGTATAACTCCTCAACCCTGTGGTTCTAATCACTACCCAGGAGGTGGCCAAGAAAAAAATTATTGGGAGAAACTTTCTTATTTAGTAATCAGACTGCCTTTACAAAGGTATTTGGATTGGAAAAAGGTGAGGGAGGTGCAATCAAAAAGATAAATCTTTTTCAGAGTATTTATTCAAAGACCATTTCACTTCTTAACGAGACCAAAATTTAAGGATGAGAAGAAGCATGAATTGCCCTGACTGTTGGTTTAATGCTGAGTGACCTTTGTGACAAAAGTTACACCATTGTCAGAGGGTAAAACCCACCCCAATCACTGCCCCAACACTGTCACGGGCAGTTAGATGTGGTGGGAGCTTTCCCTTCATTAGCTCGACCACTATGACGTACACCTACAGCTGCACTGCAAATCGCCGAGCGGTCCTAGTGGAGCTGGCCCTAAACAGAGGCTCTTATCAGGAAGCAGAAGCAGCAGTGCTTAAACTAGTACTTCTTAAAGCTGAACGAAAGATCATAATTCAAATGGGAAGCTTACGCTTATTATAAGACTGCTTCACTGAACTGGCAGTGAGGAGATACCCCACATCCAAGGTCAGAGATACCCCAGTAAGACGGTAGGCACTGGAGCAGCTGTGAGGAGATGCCCCACTTCCAAGGGCAAAGGAGAAGCCCCAGCAAGTGGTAGGAGGGTGAATTCGCGTTTACAATTAAACCCCATTCCCGCCAGAGATGCTAAGAAGGCTTAACAAACCTTGTATGCACCAGGATCCAGGGACCCCACAGAGACTGAAACAGAACCGTGTTTGAACGTCTTCTGTGGAGGTATGGGTCAGCAGTGGACTGCTACAGGGACAGGGGCTCTGGCTGCAGCAGATTTGGGTTTGGCTTAAGCCCTCTTGGAGGTGGTTATCCTTAACTCCACCATAGAGGCTACCAGAACTTACATGGGACTGAGAAATAGACTCTTGGAGGGCACAAACAGAACCTTGTGTACCAAGACCCAGGAGAAAGGAGCAGTGGCCATATAAGAGACTGATTCAGACTTGCCTGTGACTGTCCAGGAGTCTCCAGTGGAGGTGGGGGTTGGAGTGGCCTGCTGTAGGGTTGGGGGCACTCAGTGTAATAGTCCATGCACGGGATCTTTTGAAGGTCACCATTATCTTCATTACCTCTACCATGCTTTGGCCCCAGGTAAAGAGCAGGGAGGGAACACAGCTCCACCCATCAACAGAAAATTGGATTAAAGATTTACTGAGTATAAGTTCAGTTCAGTCTCTCAGTACAGCCAACTCTTTGCCACCCCATGGACTGCAGCATGCCAGACCTCCCAGTCCATCACCAACTCACGGAGTTTACTCAAAATCACGCCCATTGAGTCAATGATGCCATCCAACCATCTCATCCTCTGTCGTCCCCTTCTTGTCCCACCTTCAGTCTTTCCCAGCATCAGGGTCTTTTCAAATGAGTCAGCTCTTTGCATCAGGTGGCCAAAGTATTGGAGTTTCAGCTTCAACATCAGTCCTTCCAATGAATACCTAGGACTAATCCCCTTTAGGATGGCCTGGTTGGATCTCCTTGCAGTCCAAGGACTCTCAAGAGTCTTCTTCAACATTACGGTTAAAAACATCAACTCTTCGGCACTCAGCTTTCTTTATACTCCAACTTTCATAATTCATACATGACTACTAGAAAAGCCATAGCCTTGACTAGATGGACCTTTGTTGGCAAAGTAATGTCTCTGCTTTTAAACATGCTGTCTAGGTTGGTCATAACTTTTCTTCCAAGGAGTAAGCATCTTTTAATTTCATGGCTGCAGTCACCATCTGCAGTGATTTTGGAGCCCTAAAAATAAAGTCTGCTCACTGAACATGGAGCCACACATCAGAACCAGACCCAGTTGCCCCCTCAGTCAGTCTCTCCCATCATAAGCTTCTTAACCTTTTCCAGCAGAGGGAAGACAGACAGAAAACCACAATCATAGAAAACTAACCAATCTAATCACATGGACCATAGCCTTGTCTAACTCAATGAAACTATGAGCCATGCTGTGTAGGGACCACCCAAGGCAGATGGGTCGTGGTGGAGAGTTCTGACAAAATGTGGTTCACTGGAGAAGGGAATGACAAACCATTTCAGTATTCGTGCCTTGAGAACCCCATAAACAGTATGAAAAAGCAGAAAGATAGGACACTAAAAGATGATAACCCCAGGTTGGTAGGTGCCCAATATGTTACTGCATCAGTGCAGAAATAACTCAAAAGAATGAAGAGACAGAGCCAAAGCAAAAACACCACCCAGTTGTGGATGTGACTGGTGATGGAAGCAAGGTCAATGCTGTAAAGAGCAATACTGCACAGGAAATTGAAATGTTAGGTCCATGAATCAAGGCAGATTGAAAGTGGTCAAAGAGTAGAGGGCAAGAGTGAATGTCGACATTTTAGGAATCAGCAAACTAAAATGGACTGGAATGGGTGAATTTAACTCAGATGACCATTATATCTACTAGTGTGGGCAAGAATCATTTTGAACAATTGGAGTAGCCATCATAGTCAACAAAACAGTCCGAAATGCAGTACTTGGATGCGATCTCAAAGATGACAGAATGAGCTCTGTTCATTTCCAAGGCAAATCATTTAATATCATGGTAAATCAAGTCTGTGCCCCCAAACAGTAATGCTAAACAAGCTGAAGTTGAATGGTTCTATGAAGAACTACAAGACCTTTGAGAACTAACACCCCAAAAAGATGTCCTTTTCATTATAGGGGACTGGAATGCAAAAGTAGGAAGTCAAGAAACACCTGGAGTAACAGGCAAATTTGACCTTCGAGTACAGATGAAGTAGGGCAAAGGCTAAGAGAGTTTTGCCAAGAGAATGCACTGGTCATAGCAAGCACAGTCTTCCAATATTCTACACAGGGACATCACCAGATGGTCAACACCGAAATCAGATTGATTATATTCTTTGCAGCCAAAGATGGAGAAGCTCTATACAGTCAGCAAAACAAGACCAGGAGCTGACTATGGCTCAGATTCTGAACTCCTTATTACCAAATTCAGACTGAAATTGAATAAAGTAGGGAAAACCACTAGACCATTCAGGTATGGCCTAAATCAAATCCCTTTTGATTATACAGTGGAAGTGAGAAATAGATTTAAGGCACTAAATCTGATAGAGTGTTTGATGAACTATGGATGGAGGTTCATGACATTGTACAGGAGACAAGGATCAAGACTATCACCAAGGAAAGGAAATGCAAAAAAGCCAAATGGCTGTCTGAGGCTACTGCTAAGTTACTTTAGCCGTGTCTGACTCTGTGACCCCATAGACGGCAGCCCACCAGGCTCCCCCATTCCTGAGATTCTCCAGGCAAGAACACTGGAGTGGGTTGCCATTTCCTTCTCCAATGCATAAAAGTAAAAAGTGAAAGTGAAGTTGCTCAGTCATGTCCGACTCTTCGCGACCCCATGGACTGCAGCCTACCAGGCTCCTCTGTCCATGGGAGTTTCCAGGCAAGAGTACTGGAGTGGGGTGCCATTGCCTTCTCTGAGGAGCCCTTACAAATAACTTTGAAAGAGAAATGGAAAGCAAAGGGGAAAAGAAAAGTTACAAGCATCTGAATGCAGATTTCCAAGGAATAGCAAGGAGAAATAAAAAAGCCTTCCTCAGTGATCAATGCAAAAAAATAAATGAAAACTACAGAATGGGAAAGACTAGAGATCTCTGAGATCTCTTCAAGAAAATTAGAGATACTGAGGGAACAATTCATGCAAAGATGGGCTGAATAAAGGACAGAAATGGTATGAACCTAACAGAAGCAGAAGATATTAAGAAGAGGTGGCAAGAATACACAGAAGAACTGTACAAAAGATCTTCATGACCCATATAATAACGATGGTGTAATCATTCACCTAGAGCCATACATCCTGGAATGTGAAGTGAAGTGGGCTTTAGGAAGCATCACTATGAACAAAGCTAGTGGAGGTGATGGAATCCCAGTTGAGCTGTTTTAAATCCTAAAAGATGATGCTGTGATAGTGCTGCACTCAATATGCCAACAAATTTGGAAAACTCAGCAGTGGCCACAGGACTGGAAATGGTCAGTGTTCATTCCAATCCCTAAGAAAGGCAATGCCAAAGAGTGCTGAAACACAATTACACTCATCTCACATGCTAGCAAAGTAATGCTCAAAATTGTTCAAGTGTTAGACAAGGCTGTGGTCCATGTGATTAGATTGGTTAGTTTTCTATGATTGTGGTTTTTTGTCTGTCTTTCCTCTGCTGGAGAAGGTTAAGAGGCTTATGAATGGAGAGACTGACTGAGAGGGCAACTGAGTCTGCATACAGAGAAATCTGTATGCAGATAAAGAAGTAACAATTAGAACTGGACATGAGCAACAGATAGGTTCCAAATAGGAAAAGGAGTACGTCAAGGATGTATATTATCAGCCTTCTTCTATATGCAGAGTACATCATGAGAAATGCTGGGCTCGATGAAGCACAAACTGGAATCAAGATTGCCCGGAGAAATATCAAAAACCTCAGATATGCAGATGATACCTCCTTTATGGCAGAAAGTGAAAAAAAAAAAACAAAAACAAAACTAAAGAGCCTCTTGATGAAAGTGAAAGAGGAGAGTGAAAAAGTTGGTTTAAAACTCAACATTCAGAAACCTAAGATCATGGCATCCACTTCACGGCAAATAGCTGGAAAAACAGTGGAAACAGTGGCAGACTTTATTTTAGGGGGCTCCAAAATCACTGTAGATGGTGACTGAAGCCATGAAATTAAAAATCACTTAGTACTTGGCAGGAAAATTATGATCAACCTAGACAGCATATTAAAAAGCAGAGACATCACTTTCCCAACAAAGATCCGCCTAGTCAAGGCTATGGTTTTTCCAGTGGTCATGTATGGATGTGAGAGTTGGTCTATAAAGAAAGCTGAGTGCCGAAGAATTGATGCTTTTGGACTGTGGTATTGGAGAAGACTCTTGAGAGTCCCTTGGACTGCAAGAAGTCCACCCAGTCCATCCTGGATGGACTGAAGGAACATCTGTCCCAGGTGTTCATTGGAAGGACTGAAACTGAAACTCCAGTACTTTGGCTACCTGATGCAAAGAGCTGACTCATTTGAAAAGACCCTGATGCTGGGAAAGATTGAAGGTGGGTGGAGAAGGGACGACAGAGAATGAGATGGTTGGATGGTATTACCGACTCAATGGAGATGTGTTTGGGGAAACTTGAGTTTGTGATGGAGAGGGAGGCCTGGCATGCTGCAGTCCACGGGTCACAAAGAGTTGGACACGACTGAGCAACTGAAGTGAAGTGACTGAAATTGGTAGATGGTATGGAATGCCTAAAACACACCACCATTTAGTTTCCTTGGTCACAGTGATGTGACTGTTGTTGGGCTGAGTGATTGGAACAGCAGTTGTTTCATGGTTTCCCATCAGCTTATTTCACTAGTTATGAGCAACTCCAAGCATTGCAGGTAACTGTTCAGGGTGGGCATCTGACCACATAGCAGAAAGAGGCAGTAGGAAGAAAACCTGCAATTCCTGAAAAATCACCCAGTTCTTTTTCCTGGTCTCCATGGTCAAATAAGTAAAATTAGGTTAGAAGGGTTTCCCTGTTATCTCTGAGAGATGAGAATGTCGTTTTAATAGTGAGAAAACTGAAAAGAGGGAATGATATCACCTAAACAGTGCTAGACTAGAGAGTAAGCTAATTACATCGGAAAATCAAGTTAATTAACAAATTGGGAGGCAAAGTGAATTGTCTACACAAGCAATTATCTGAAACACTCATACAAGGCTGAAAATAAGTAGCATTGGATGGGCAGAATTGTCAGGTTTTTGTTTCAGTAAGATCTACCACAGAAAGCTTAGCTTGGGATTTTTCTTTATTCACCATGTTTCCATCAGAAGCAGTGGGGTCAGTGGTGTCTTTTTTAATAAAACTTTAAAATGAAACCCAAAACCTTCTTGACTATGTACTAATATAGAATAATATTAAATATATTTCCTCGAATAAAATACTTTATTTTTACCTGGTACTCAAGGAACTGGCATTACATACCTAGTTTTTACAAGTTCTTATACCTTTGTATGAATTTTTATAAAGAGATAACATTAGCTATTTCACAAAATGAATATGAAATTCCACATCATTGAAAAAATATATCTACATATATATACATGTGCATGTATATAATGTTTACAATTTATTTTACTTTTAGGTCACCCAGAGCATTGAGTAGAGTTCCCTGTGCTACAGTAGGTTCTCATTAGTTGTTTATTTTATACATAGTAGCATATAAATATGATTTTAAAGGTAATTGAAACTCTCTACTTTAAAAGGGTCAAAGTATAAAGAGAAACAGATAAGACAAGGGCGTATTTAAAAGCATGTCCTACTGTGTGCTTAGTCACTCAGTCATGTCTGACTCTTTGTGACCCCATGGACTGTAGCCCACCAGGCTTCTCTGTCCATGGGGATTCTCCAGGCAAGAATATTGGAGTGGGTTGCCATGCCCTCCTCCAGGAGATCTTCCCAACCCAGGGATTGAACCCAGGTCTCTTGCATTGAAGGCACATTCTTTACCATAGGATCACCGGGGAGCCTACTAGATAGGCTAAAATATGGGCCAGTAAAAGCAGTTTGTGAAATTAAGAGATTATGTACTGAAAATAATACTAGCATAAGAATTCAGGGAAGCCTGGCATGCTGCAGTCCATGGGGTTGCAAAGAGTCAGACATGACTGAGCGACTGAACTGAACTGAACTGAGTATAAGAATATACAGAAAAATTAATCAGAACAAAGGACCCAGAAATAGATTCAGCATATCTTAAACTTGGCATTTCAAATCATTTTATATTTAAACAATTATTAAATGATACTGTAACAGTAGGTTTACTATTTGAAAAATATTCAAAAATATATAAAGTTCCCATGGAATTAAAAATAAAAACCCAAAATTAACTAGATAATGATGTAATTTAAATATTTATTTGAGCTCATTTGTGACTAAGGTATTTATTAGATCAGTAAAAAGGAACTATAATAGATAAATATATTAAACTTATTTTCCTGGAAAGGGCTTTGGTTTCACTCTTTAATAAAATTTTATCAGAATAAAAATATCTTATTTCCCACTGCTTATAGGTGGTCCTTTCACTATTCCAAAAATTTAGAATGCATTTTCTTGCCCAGGGTGGAAATGGAATGATTAGGTGTTTTTCAGTGTGGGATAAAGCCTTGGTAACATTTTTTCCATCTTTATGTATTTATTTCATTGGCTGTATACTTACTATGTTCCAAGCAGTACTCTAAGTTAAGTGTTAAAAAGTCACTTAAACCCAGCTGTAGCCTGATTGACACCTGAGTTCAAGTGAGGGACATGAGTGGGAAAGACCATGCTGGAAGAATTAAGTGCCTTTATGATGTTATTTAGTCCCTAAGTCATATCCAACCCTTTGCTAACACATGGACTGAAGCTTACCAGGCTCTTCTGTCCATGGGATTTTCCAGGCAAGAATACTGGTTCAGTTCAGTTCAGTTCAGTCGCTCAGTTGTGTCCAACTCTTTGTGACCCCATGAATTGCAGCACGCCAGGCCTCCTTGTTCATCACCATCTCCCGGAGTTCACTCAGTCTCATGTCCATCGAGTCCGTGATGCCATCCAGCCATCTCATCCTCTGCCATCCCCTTCTCCTCCTGCCCCCAATTCCCTCCCAGCATCAGAGTCTTTTCCATTGAGTCAACTCTTCCCATGAGGTGGCCAAAGTACTGGAGTTTCAGCTTTAGCATCATTCCTTCCAAAGAAATCCCAGGGCTGATCTCCTTCAGAATGGATTGGTTGGATCTCCTTGCAGTCCAAGGGACTCTCAGGAGAATACTGGTGTGGGATGCCATTTTCTTTTCTAGAGGATTTTTCGACCCAGGGATTGTACCCACATCTTTTGTATTGCAGGAGGATTCTTGACCACTGAGCTACCAGGGAAGAGTCTTTGGGGATACTCAGATCTTCTGAAAGGCATGGTCAAAAGAGAGGTAGACCAGAGAGGTGTTAAATGACAAGCTGTGGACTTTTTTTTCCTTTTTATTTTGTAAAAATACTTTTTATCAGAATATAGTTGCTTTACAATGTTATATTAGTTTCTGCTGTAGAGCAGTGTGATCAGTTATACATATATCCCCCTTTCTGTGGATTTCCTTTCCATTTAGGTCACCACAGAGCACTTAGTAGAGCTCCCTATACTATATGGTAGGTTGCCATTGAAAGTGAAAGTGAAAATCGGTCAGTCTTATCTGACTCGAATTCTACAGGCCAGAGTACTAGAGAGGATAGCTGCTCCCTTCTCCAAGGGATGTTCCCAACCCAGGGATTAAACCCAGGTCTCCCACATTGCAGGTGGACTCTTTATGAGCTGAGCTACCATGGAAGCCCGAGTTACTATTAATTACCTATTTTATACATGGTTGTGTATATATGTTCATGCCAATTTCCCTATTCATTTGACATCTCCCCCTGCTTTCTTTCCCACCTTGATGTCCCTACATTTGTTCTCTACTTTTGTGTCTCTATTTCTGCTTTGCAAATAAGTTCATCTGTATCATTTTTATAGATTCCACATAAAAGTGGTATTATATGATACTTATTTTTCTCTTTTCTGACTTACTTTTCTCTGTATAGGAGTCTCTAGTTCCAGCCATATATCTGCAAATGGCACTATTTCATTCTTTTTTATGACTGAGTAATATTCCATTGGCATCTGGTCCCATCACTTCATGGGAAATAGATGGAGCAAGAGTGGAAACAGTGTGATACTTTATTTTTGGGGCTCCAAAATCACTGCAGATGGTGATTGCAGCCATGAAGTTAAAAGATGCTTATTCCTTGGAAGGAAAGTTATAACCAACCTAGATAGCTTTGAAAAGCAGATATTACTTTGCCAACAAAGGTCCATCTAGTCAAGGCTATGGTTTTTCCACTGGTCATGTATGGATGTGAGAGTTGGACTGTGAGGAAAGCTGAGCGCCGAAGAATTGATGCTTTTGAACTGTGATGTTGGAAAGACTCTTGAGAGTCCCTTGGACTGCAAGGAGATCCAACCAGTCCATCCTAAAGTAGATCAGTCCTGGGTGTTCATTGGAAAGACTGATGCTGGAGCTGAAACTCCAATACTTTGGCCACCTGATGCAAAGAGTTGACTCATTTGAAAAGACCCTGATGCTGGGAGGGATTGGGTGCAGGAGGAGGAGGAGGGGACGACAGAGGATGAGATGGCTTGGATGGCATCACCGACTTTATGGACATGAGTTTGAGTGAACTCTGGGAGTTGGTGATGGACAGGGAGGCCTGGCGTGCTGCCATTCATGGGGTTGCAAAGAGTTGGACACAACTGAGTGACTGAACTGAACTGCATATTCCATTGTATATATTACTACATCTTTATCCATTCATCTATTGATTAACATTTCAGTTGCTTCCTAGTCTTGGCTATTGTAAATAGTGCTCCAGTGAACACTGGGCACATGTACCTTTTTGAATTGTGGGTTTTTTTCTGGGTAAATGCTCAGGAGTGGATTGCTGGGTCACATGGTAGTTCTATTTAGTTTTTTAAGGAACCTCCATACTGTTCTCCATAGTGATTGTATCAAATTACATACCTACCAACAGTATAAGAGGATTCCCTTTGCTTCACAGCCCCTCCAGCATTTATTGTTTGTATATTTTTTAATGATGGCCTTTTGACCAGTGTGAGGTGATACATCACTGTTAGTTTGATTTGCATTTCTCTCATAAGTAGTGATATTAAGCATCTTTTCATGTGCCTTTTGGTCATCTATCTATCTTTGGAGAAATGTCTATTAGGTCTTCTGTCCATTTTTTGATTTTTTTATGAGCTATTACTATATTTTGGAGATTAATCCCTTGCCAGTTGCATCATTTGCAAATATTTTCTCCCATTCTGTAAGCTGGCTTTTTATTTTGCTTATAGTTTCCTTTGCTGCACAGAAGTTTTTAATTAGATCCCTAATATAACATAAAATGACTATAATTCTATTTTAAAATAAATTAAAACAAAATATAAAAATGAATCTGAAAAATAAGACAGGTTGTATGAAATGTTATAGGGAGGAAAGGGTGATGCCTCTAAAGTGGTTTCTTATGCTTTTATTCTTTGGGAGCTCTGCCAATAAAGAAGTTCCTCAAGAAAGACAAGAATATTTGGGAACAGTTTTCAAGTTTGTTTCAAGCCCCTCCATCACTTCCTTGGAGAGCGGCAACTTTGTCTCCCTTGGCCTCCATCAGCTAACCATGAGCCCTCGCTCCACCACGTCTTGTCCATTCTTGTCCCACTGCCATTAGTTGCTCCATGCTCCCATTTCAGTGTGTCCAGGAAAGAAGCAATTTTCAGTGTGCTTTGAGCTGTCTTAGTGAAAAAGGATATGAGAAGGAGAATTGCAGGTGTGCTGCAAAGACTGGTGGAATTTCATCCAATTCCTAGATGGTGCAGTGCTAAAGAATCCACAAGCCAGTGCAGGAGATGTAGGAGACATGGGTTCAGTCCCTTGGCTGGGAAGATCCCCTAGAGGAGGAAATGGCAAACCACTCCAGTGTTCTTGCCTGGAAAATCCCATGGACAAAGGAGCCAGGCGGGCTACAGTCCATGAGGGTCACAAAGAGTCGAACACAACTGATGGAGCATGCATAGTGACTGCCACACTTAATAAGCCTGGAAGAAAGGTGTGGTCCCTGTTGCTTTAAGTTCTCTTTAAAATAAAAATTTTAAAACTACTAAAATCTTTCTTGGGGTTTAGATTATTCCCTAGGTGTCAATTGTTGGGCAAAGGAAGTCTCACTCAGCAGCCTTTATTACTAGTGGCAATTAAATAGAAAATTCTATAAGAAGAAAAAGATTTAATTTACCAAAAATATGTTCAATCAACTTGAAATTTTAGGACCTATTCTAAGAGCATGACAAAAATGACGGAGTGGGATTTATTTATTCGTTAGATAAATGCCTATTTACTGAGTATTATACAAAAGAAAATTTGAATGTCATCACCCTCAATGAGAAGAATCAATATTAGAAGGGTGAAACTTTACTCAAATTGATCTCTTAACGCAATAGTGATCAAAAGCTCAGTGCAACCAAACAGGCACTTATTTAATCAAGAAAATCTTGACAAAGTGCCTTGTCATAGTGTGGGGCATACCTAACTTCTCCTATTTGTTAATTCAAAAAGAAGTTTAAGGACAAAAGTTAATGTACATATATATACACATATATGTATTTATATATGTATATGTATATGTATGGTTTTTATTAATTTTATTAGTGGGGTATAATCGCTTTATAATATTGTATTAGTTTCTGCTATACAACAGAGTTAATAAACTATATATATATTTTTAATTTTAAAAAAGTGTTTTAAAAATTCAGTCTAAATTTTCCTAGTATATTATAACCATTCTGTTGTGAAAGCCACAGAATCTTTTGAATTCTGTTAGAAAGGTAAGTCAGTGATTCTGTCTCCATGGTACCCCCTTTTTTTCAGACTAAAGAATCCTTTGTTTTTAAGCATTGACAGATCTGTTTTCTCATTCTTACAGGCACAGTACAATACTGGCAGTTGATTTGGGCTCTACAAAAGTTTGTTTTGATTAATTTGGTTCTCCCATAACCAGGTCAAGAGATATTAAAATAGTTTGTCTACAGATTATTTTGCTATGTCATATGGCAGTCAGATTGCCTGACATATGACATAGTCAGTGAGTGAAGCTTGAAGAGCTTCATTTTACAGATATTATGGATATTAATAATAATCAAAACTAACATTTATTGAGCACTTTCTATGTGTCTCCTGTATGCTTTTCATTCAGTGTCTCTGTTAATCCCAGCAATACAGACAAGCTAGGTATTATTATTATTGTCATTTCTGTTTTTTCAGATGCGGGAATTGATGTTAGTAAGGAATTGAAGTTAACTTATTAAACCAGGATATATAGAGAGTAAGTATCTGGAATATACTCCTAAGCATTATTTTGAATGGCTAAAGAGGTGTGTGTTTTTTTTTTTTTCATATATTTAGTGTCAGCAGGGGCTGCTGTCCCAAGCTTTTGTTTTATTTCTAGCCTATGTGCCTTCATTAGTAACCAGCTCACAGCTCTGCCCCACTTTCTTTCTACCTGGCATAGCAGTCTTTTCCACATGCAAACCTCAAGCCTCTACTTGAAGATTACTAGATAGGAAACTAGAATCCATGAAGTCTCTTCTTGGAGAGCAGGATATCCATGTCTTCTGAGGCCTACTCTACTTTTTTTTTTCTGAATCATGGATTAGAGTTGTGTTTCCATTTGCTGATTCCACATTCTCTTTGACAGAGTTTTCTTCTCTTAGGATCCAAATTTAACTCCAGTTTCCCCCTTTCCTTACCTGGTTTTGCCTACTTCAGTGACTGCTGATAAGAGCATAGCTTTAGATAGATATGGTGATATGCCACTGTTCAAGGTAAATTGATTATTTTGGGTCAGTTTTATGACTATCTCAGCAAAATATGAAATAAAATATGTTAAATGTTGGCATCATCCAGTAAGTTGAAACAGATTTCACTGTAGAAACTGAAATATGAAAAAAATTGTTATTGATCTTATCAATTCAACCTTTTTACCCTAAGAACAAAATGTTAGGAATGGGGGAGATTCTGAGTTACAAACTCTAATGGTGTCAACTGGCACCTTCCTCACCTGTGAAGAACTATACATTATACCCTACTGCATCAGAGGTAAATGCATTGTCCATGTAATAATGTGTTTCAAAATTGGGCTTATATGCCCCAGATAAATTTTCAAAACTCTCAGCTATAAAAATGCATGTATTAATCAACTTGCTGCGGTGTCTACAGAGTCGCCACTCACTGCACATTTACTACTTTTCTCTCTAAACGTCACCAATTCCAATCTGAACACATTCTCTCAATGTCTTGTTTCTTCTTCAGAATTTCTGCCAAGATTATTACCTGATACACACATTTTTTTAAAGAAGAGCTAGCTTTTCTTTTTAAAAGAGATAACTTTTCTTTTTAAACAAATTTTGGTGATTTCTCTTGGTTTTCAGTACTTAAGTAACTTTTGGCATTGATGACATATCTCCATTCCTAGGGGACAAATATCATTTTATGAATTATTAGCAACATTTAAAAATATATCATTCTTAATATAATGTATTCAGTTCAGTTCAGTTCAGTCGCTCAGTCGTGTCCGACTCTTTGCGACCCCGTGAATCACAGCACGCCAGGCCTCCCTGTTCATCACCAGCTCCCAGAGTTCACTCAGACTCACGTCATCTGAGTCAGTGATGCCATCCAACCATCTCCTCCTCTGTCGTCCCCTTCTCCTCCTGCCCCCAATCCCTCCCAGCATCAGAGTCTTTTCCAATGAGTCAACTCTTCGCATGAGGTGGCCAAAGTACTGGAGTTTGGCTTCCCAGGTGGTGCTAATGGTAAAGAACATGGGTGCCAATGCAAGAGACACGAGAGATGCAGGTTCGATTTCTGGCTCAGGAAGACTGCCCAGAGGAGGGAATGGTAATCCACTCCAGTATTCTTGCTTGGGGAATACCATGGACAGAAGAGCCTGGCAAACTAAAGTCCATAGGGTTGCAAAGAGTTGGACATGACAAGTGACTTCACACACACCACGATAATAGTATAAGTCATGGTGAAATTCTACCTAAAAATGAAGTGTTTTAACGGAGATCACAATATAGTAAGCTAATAAGATGATTTTTGCTCACTTTTCGGTCTTTTTCTTTTATAATTTAATCTCAGTAGGAATGCCTTCAGGGCCTTTGGTTGAAGAATATATAATCAGTAATGTTATGTGCATTATTGTGAAAGGTGACTACCCAGCAACATTTTAAGATCTTTGTCAAATCCTAGAAATACAGTGGTAACAAAAGGATTTATTGTAAACCAGGCAATTTAACAAAATACTTTTAGAGCAAGATAGCAGTTCTGGAAAAGATCACAGCCATAAATAGGTAAGACAGTTAAAACCAGGCACCGTGACTTCCACAGACAAGGCTGGTGTATTTATGGCATGTTGAATGTGCAGGAATAGCTGCCGTAGTCCCAGTAGTTAGACAGATAGGAAAGCAGAGTTGCCTAATCTGTTTGACTTTTATTCAGTATAAACATTTCCTTTAGCGTCTTGTCTGTGTGTGTTCTCAGTTGCTTAGTCGTATTCAACACTTTGCGACTCCATGGTCTTTTAGCCCACTAGGTTCCTCTGTCCATGAAATTTTTCCAGGCAAGAATACTGGCATGGGTTGCCATTTGCTATCCCAGGAGATCTTCCGAACCCAGAGATTAAACCCTCATCTCTTGCATCTCCTGCATTGGCAGGCAGATTTTTACCACTGTGCCACCTGAGAAAAGCCATGTTTCTATATAATGATTCTGGTATATCCTTGTTTTCTTTCTGCTTAAGGAAAAGGTCCTCCTTAGCTTCTTAAATATATGTTTTGAATTTAACTCAGTCCTAAAGAGGTGAAGATGTATGGTTATTAATTCTATTGTAGAAAATTCTCAGGAATTTAACAAGTATCAACAGCTAATTCTGTTCCAAAGAACTATATTAATAATCAGTAATAGCAAATAGATTCTGTGGATTTTATTCAACTCTTTACCTCTTTTTGTTTACTAAAACTGCCTTAGACATTAATATTGATTATAGAGTCGGCTTTCAACAGTGTCCTTCTCTGTAATTTAATTATAGATTTATTATACATGCCCTTGTTCACCAGAAAGAATCAATGTTTAATAGATGGAAAATGTGTTAGTCAACCCAGTTTTGACCTTATGTACTTAAGCGTATGTGTATATGAAGCCCTCCTGGGATTTGACTGGCTATAGATCCCCTTCCTGTCTTCCTTATATCCTTCCTCCAACCTATGAGGTTCACATGAGCAGTCTCCGTGACTCCATTCTTAATATTCATTGCCTTGCATTTTGCCCTGCAGTCATGGTGGATTCTTACCCCATCCCTGCAACTACTGTTGTTTATACTTGCCATTTTTACACCCAGCCTAGGACCTTTGCATTCATGGTCCTTTTGATGAACCTCAGTTCTGCCAGATGTTTTCATGGTTTCCTTTGCTTACTTTATTTACACATCTGCCCATCAGGGAGTTATTTCTTGACACCTAACATATGGATGCCTACTCCATCAATCACACTGCTTTATTATTCCTTTCTTTGTGGCTCAGCTGGTAAAGAATCTGCCTGCAATGCAGGAGACTTGGGTTTGATACCTGGTTTGGGAAGATCCCCTAGAAAAGGGAAAGGCTACCCAATCCAGTATTCTGGCCTGAAGAATTCCACGAACTGTATAGTCCATGGGGCCACAAAGAGTTGGACAATACTGAGTGACTTTCACTTTCACTATTATTCCTCAAAGAGCTTATCATTTTCTAGCCTGATGTTATTCAGTTGTCTATCTTTTGTGTCTCTTTCCATTAGAATATATATTTCATGAAGGTGTCCCTTTGCTTGGTATATAATACTTTCTCAAGATTATTTATAATAGAAATTGGTGGCTCAGATATTAAAGCATCTGCCTGCAATGCGGGAGACCCAGGTTCAATCCCTGGGTTGGGAAGATCTCCTGGAGAAGGAAATGGCAACCCACTCCAGTATTCTTGCCTGGAGAATCCCACGGACAGAGGAGCATGGTAGGCTACAGTCTATGGGGTCACAAAGAGTTGGATACGACTGAGCAAAGGTCCTAATATTTAATAATTAATAAAAATATTTTATGAGAAATTCAGAATATTTTTGATGAAAAGGAATAGATAATGTAATTGAACAAAGAAAATTCTGTATAAAAGCTACACTAAGTGAGTAAAAATTGCTGTACATCATACTACGCAAAGGGAATATTGATTATTGGGACTTTATGAGAATTTTTAAAAGTTGTAAATGTTAAAAAATAGTTTTCACACTACAGTATGATTATCACTGTCTCAGAGGAAAAAATAATAGTTGTTTCTGGTTTTGACTTGTTTTTTACTTTTCCCTTCATCTGTGTTGCATTTTGGAGCTTGCTATCTTTATGTCTCTATAGATACAAATATAGATATATACAAACATATACATATGTCTGTACCTCTATCTACTTACCTATCTATCATCTATCTGTCTCACACAATATGGTGTTTGGATAAATGAGATTCTTAAACCAAAGGAGATCAGATTAGAGTTGGGGAAGAAAAGCACATCCACAAATATTCAGTATGCGTGAACTGTTACATAAAAGCACTAAAAACTGACTATAAAACATTATATCTGTGTTATTTAATAAAGGTAAATGGGTATGTATTGATGGACAATATTCTTTATAACTTTAGGTTATAAGATGATAGAAAATTATGAATACATCAGCAAATGTTTTTGTAAATAACCTACCATTAAACTTTCAGTTTATACGTTTTCATATATGTGAATAATTATTCTGTAGATATATTCTGATATATGGGTTTTTTAAAATATGTTTTTAAAGTGTAGTTCAGAGTTATTTTTTTTTATCCCTATTGCAATTTCTCATTGACCTTTACTTTAGTCACTAATAATAGTTTCATATCTTATAGATAAAGCCTTGTGAGAGATTCTAAACAACTCAGGACTTTGTTTTTGTTCTCCTGACAAGTCATTTGGCCCTGAGGCATTATGTCATATCTATGCATGTCCTGAGTTATAAAAGTGACTAATGTGAGAGAACAACAGAACACCTTTTACAATCATTTTAGTGCATTAATTGCATTCAAGATACAATCTTTTTCTTCCCCCAGATAATAAGAACTCGTGTTTGGTTTCCTTCCCATTTACTGCATATTCCTTTTTCATTCTAATAATAACCTGCAATCTGTAGCCTTAATCATGATAAGCAGTCTCAAATCACTTTATCTCATCACAGTGTTGGATAAACACTTCTGATTTAAATTTCAATAATTCTGCATTAGCAGTGCTGATATGAGCCTTAGATGTCTGATGGAAAATCTGCACAGGGATTACTTAGTAATTATTGGTTTCATTGAGGTTTGCATTAGAGCTATAGTTAGTGCAGTGCCAGTAACCCAAGCCCCGGAGAGCAAGCCAGGCCAAGCTTGCATGATCACTGCTGCTCACCTATTAAATGTGTCATAAAAATGAAATTAAAGTCTCTACAGGGTGATCAAGCTGTCTAAAAATCTTACAGAATTATAGAATCATGGACATTTAAAGATGAGACAGTTCTATTACATTATCTAATCAACCTCCCACCCCTATCTTCCTCCTGAAGGACTGTTCTCTTAATGCCATTTTGATGATTTTGTCTAATCTATTTGAAGTGACTTGGTTCATAAGACTTTGATACTTCCCCCAGGAGAACTTTCCCTGCTCTAATAGATTTCCTTATTGGGAAGTGCTTTTTAATTGCTAAATCTGCCCCCTTAACTTCATGCTATTGTCTTATTTTTTTTACCTTTGTTTTACTGTATGGTTATTTCTGTACTTTATATACAATCCACATCTCAAATAAGTTTTACGTTTGTCCTATTGGGATTCAGAAAATGAGCAATAAGAAAAACTCACAAAAAGTACAGCTTAGTTAACCAGTCATATTTATTCATCAACTAAGAAATTCTCTTATTTATCTGTTGGAGACTGAACTAACCATTTTTATATAATTGTTTCTCCCTTTATGTTCCTATATTAAAACACTGAGCCACACTTGGTCATTCAGAGATGTTTGTCCTTCACCCTTGGTGGTGGTGGGAGAGTCAGAACAAATATTCCATTGATATGTGCTGTGGACTGGATTGCTCAATTGCTCAGTCATATCCAACTCTTTGTGACCCCTTGGACTGTAGTCCACCAGGCTCCTCTGTCCATGGGATTTTCAGGCAAGAATAAGGGAGTGGGTTGCCATTTCTTCTTCTAGGGGATGTTCCCATCCCAAGGATTGAACCCATGTCTCCTGTATCTCCTGCACTGGCAGGCAAATTCTGTACCACTTAGCCACCTGGGAAGCCCCATGGACTGAAATTTAATCCTCTAAGTTCATTTGTTAAAGCTCTAAACCCCAAGATGACTACATTTGGAGATAGGATCTTTATGAGGTAATTAAGGTTAAATGAGGTCATGAAGGGTTGGACCCTAATCCAATAGGATTGATGGCTTCATAAGAGGAAGAGAGACATTTCTCTCTCTCTGTCTCTCTCTTTCTCACCCTCCCTACCCACCCATGTACCGAGAAAAGGCTATGTGAAGTCTTATCAAGAAGGTGACTGTGTGCAAGCCAGGAAGAGGCTTTCCTCAGGATTTGAATTGGCTGGTATCTTGATCTAGGACTTCCAGCCTCAAAATTTTTAGAAAAATAAACTTCTGTTGTTTAAGTCACCCCATCTGAAGTATTTTGTTGTGGCAACCCAACAAACATGACTGAGGGCATCTGACATTTTGTTTTTGAAAGTTGGTAGCATGCTAGTGTAATAAAAATCCCATAGCACTTGTGCTTTAGTTACTAGAACTTTTTTTTTATTAATATCTTGTGAGATTCTCCTGCAAGCTCATAGTAGGCACAGAGATTGCCAGGCAGCCCTCTTGGACATAAAGCAGTTGTGGGATTCAATAGCATATATATAGCCAGTGAATGATGTAGGTCAGGGCTGAGTGAGCCCAGATCTCTGTTCTTATTGCATGACCAAGCAGAGGTTACAGAATATAAACCTTTTAAAAACTAACACAGATGTGGAAAGTATGTTATAATGAACTGCCATATACTTATCCCCAGATTCAATCCATATCAATGAAAAATCATCAGTGTGAATTTTCCTTTTTTCACTTCCTATAGAATTTTAAAGTCAAATCCTTGGCACCATGACATTCATCTCTAATTACATCTCTGTTTGTTTCTTTCAAAATTATTTGTTCTTCTACGTTTATAATGCTATTATCATACCTACTAAATTAAGTATATCTAAGATTGAATTCATCTTTGAATTTCCCAATTTGTCAGGAAGATCTCCTGGAGTAGGAAATAGCAACCCACTCCAATATTCTTGCCTGGGAAATCCCATGGACAGAGGAGTCTGGAGGACTGCAGTCCATGGTGTTGCAGAGTCTGACACACTTGAGTGAATGCACACAGACACACACACAAAAAGTTGTCTTAAAAAATACAGGATGCCTGGGGCTGGTGCAGGGATGATCCAGAGAGATGATATGGGGTGGGGGGGGGGCTTTGGCTTTGGGAGATCGTGTACACCTGTGGCCGATTCATGTCAATGTATGGCAAAACCAGTACAGTATTGTAACGTAGAATAAAGTATTAAAAAAAAAAGACATTAAGTTAAATGATAAAAAAAATGTCTCTTTGTAATTAAATCTTCAAATTGGGAAGCAGGAACACTGTGCACTTTGCATTTGTTGTTTGTCAATCTTTTTAACTTTCAAATTTGAAATTTTAGTTACTTGAACATTGCAGATTACAGTAAGTTGCAGAATAGCATTTACCCTCCTTCCTTTAATGTTACCATCTTGTATAACCATAGTACAACGATCCAAGGAAGAAGTTAGTATTGGTGCAGTATTATTGACTAAACTATACACTTTGTTTGGAATTTCATCCATTTCTCACTGATGTTTTTACCCCAGAATCCAAAGTGTCTCCTGTATATACAATCCAGTCTCCCACTCCCTTATCTCCAGTCACCTAATTAAAAAAGCAAAACAGTTACTGGGCAGAATGTCTTACTTTCTAACCTTGTGTGCTTCTTCAAAGTCTTACTAAATATGTACCTGCATCTAGAGTTGTATTTTCTGAGAATTGGAAGTGAAAACCAAGCATGTAATTTAATTTAGGTTTATATTTTTGACAAAAATATTTCAAAGCTGATACTGTATAATTAATGTCATATCACATAGGGTACAGGTAATATCTGCTTGTTCCACTTTAGTGATGGAGATAGTTTGAGGGATAAAGGTGGTTCCAGACAGGTTGTTTTGTTGTTAATTTCCCATCAACTTTTTCATGATTTTAGTATCTATTGATGATCATTGCCTGAATCATTATTTCATCTGAGATTGAAAAACCGTGGTGATTTTCTTATTTTGTAGTTTCTTGTATAATTTGTTATCAGGAATGATACTGTAAAGACAAACTTGCCCTTAATGACTAGAGATTTTTAGTTGCCTAATGTATTAGTTGGGTTAGCTGGGGTGACCATAACAAATTACCACCTACCGAGTGGTTAAAAACACTTTAAAAATTTTGTCACAGTTCTGGAAGTTGCAAGTCTACAACTTAGATGTCAGCAGGTTTGGTTTCTCCTGAGCTCTGTCTCCTTGGCTTGCACACGGCAGTCTTCTCACTGTGCCCTTACGTGGCTTTTTCTCTGTGCTCCAGCATTGCTGGTTTCCCTTTCTTATCTTATATTAACACTAGTCATATTGGCTTAAATCCCACACTAGTGACCTCATTTAATCCTTATTACCTCTTTAAAAGCCTTGTCTCTAAATATAGTCACATTCTAAGGTATAGGGGCTTAGAGTTTCAGTTTATGAATTTTGAGGGGATACAAATTCATTCCATAATACCCCGGATATTAATTTTCCATTTAATTGCCAGTTTTTGTCTAAAGGGTTGGTGTTCCAGCTACCTCCAATGACAACCAGAAATTTTATTTTTTCTCTTTTATTCTGTTTGAGCACTTTGTCTTTCTTTGTAGCTGTGTCTGTCTGTATCTATTTCTATAGAGAGATATGTTTTGAAGTGTCATTATGAGTTCATGGATTTTTGTACATTCAGTGTTTCTATTAATAGTACTTGTTATTCTTTTTCATGCTGAAATCCTCCATCTCTTATCAGTACTAACTGAATTGAGTTTTTTCCTGTGTTCTTTTTACACGACTTTTAGATTTTGACAGGTTTCTTGTTTTTCAGTATAAAAGTCCGAGTTTCACCTTGTGCATTTCTTGTATAAGACCTGGAATGAGTTATTTCTTCAAAGTGCCTGAGCTCTTTGCATGTTAAAATGAAGTTGAGAATCATAAGCTGGAAGCATGATTCCAAAGCATAGTCACTATTTCCTTGAAGTACATTATTTCATGGGCAGATTACTGAGCAATAGACTATTGGAAAATAATTTCCTGTAAAAATTAAAAAGGTAGAACATATTTTGAAAAAAAAAATTTCCTATAACTTTTCAAAATCAGGTTATCTACAAATCATTTTTCTACAGAGTACTTTAAACAGAATCCCATTAGTTATATCTGTACCCTTGTAGAGATGGCTTTCTGATTTCAAGAAAGCAAAACCACCCACAGAAGCTTATAGTCACTGGATGGAAATGCTTCCACCAAAACCTTTCAGGAAAGGAAAAGAGAAAGCATAATTTTTTCAAATAAGTGTGCATCTATCTGGCAGCAGAAGTACACCAAAGACTGCAGCCATGCTACTTTTTAATTTTTGGACTTGGACCACCTTAGCATGCTACTGCTGCTGCTCACTACATACCCTACAGTCCACTTGTCAAACTTAATGATGTTGCTCTTCACAAAAACCTACAAAACCAGATGCAGTGTAATATTTTTCTGACTCTAGTATGAGATTTGGAACATGATCTCCACAGATGTTTACAAGTGAAACTGAGCAGGTTTTCAAATATCTGAGGTGAAATAAGTCATTTATGAGTGACTATTTTTTTTTCAATATGTGAATTTAAAACTACCACACTAAAGAAGGCATGCACCTTGCTTTCATCTCCAGTCTCTATGTCTCATAAATTTCTTGAACCACTGGGACATTTCAGCAACTCTAACTGACATAGGATAACATTTAAGTGTTTTATTCAATTTCTGTTATTGACAAAATGAAATAGTGAGTGTGGCATATAGTAAAAGAATTGGATCCAAGACAATCTGTCCATTCATTATAAACCAGAAACCCAGTCTCTTTCCATTTGCCTTTGCTTCACTGACAAGTGTGAACTGTAACCAGTGCAGTTGAAACTTCATGTAGCACAGATTCCAAATATTTTGCTGTAATAATGGATACTATGTTTCCATGGGAACAGAATATACGTGTTAGATTATAAAAGTAAATGAACCATTATTTTAATTAACATGCTAATTAGATAGTATTAAAGCTATATTTTAATTTCTCAAGTTATTACAGTAAAAATATCCTTTCTAAAAGTATCAGCATTTGTGTGTACAGCATACCAATAAAGAATAGGATAGAAAAATCTGATGCAATAGAAATATAGTTTGTAGTATTTTATTATAAATGCTTTTTGCTTGACTAAGCAGTAGTTGAGTCTTTAAATTGGGCATTGAATATTTTGTGAAAATATTGAAGCTTGGGATTCTTTACTAACATGGAGGATATTATTTTAATGAAGATGATACATATATATTTATTTTTTGACAGCTTGGAACTTTAGCAGATGATTCTTAATAATTTATTAGTTCAATTCAGTTCAGTCACTCAATCATGTCCGACTCTTTGCAACCCCATGAATCACAGCACGCCAGGCCTCCTGTTCATCACCAACTCCCGGAGTTCACTCAGACTCATGTCCATCGAGTCCGTGATGCCATCCAGCCATCTCATGCTCTGTCGTCCCCTTCTCCTCCTGCCCCCAATCCCTCCCAGCATCAGAGTCTTTTCCAGTGAGTCAACTCTTCTCATGAGGTGGCCAAAGTACTGGAGTTTCAGCTTTAGCATCATTCCTTCCAAAGAAGTCCCAGGGTTGATCTCCTTCAGAATGGACTGGTTGGATCTCCTTGCAGTCCAAGGGATTCTCAAGAGCCTTCTCCAACACCACACTTCAAAAGCATCAATTCTTTGGCACTCAGCCTTCTTCACAGTCCAACTCTCACATCCATACATGACCACTGGAAAAACCATAGCCTTGACTAGACGGACCTTAGTTGGCAAAAGTAATGTCTCTGCTTTTGAATATACTATCTAGGTTGGTCATAACTATTCTTCCTAAAGAGTAAGCGTCTTCTAATTTTATGGCTGCAATCACCATCTGCAGTGATTTTGGAGCCCCCAAAATAAAGTCTGATACTGTTTCTGCTGTTTCCCCATCTATTACCCATGGAGTGATGGGACCGGATGTCATGATTTTAGTTTTCTGACTGTTGAACTTTAAGCCAACTTCTTCACTCTCCTCTTTGACTTTCATCAAGAGGCTTTTAGTTCCTCTTCACTTTCTGCCATAAGAGTGGTGTCATCTGCATATCTGAGGTTATTGATATTTCTCCCGGCAATCTTGATTCCAGCTTGTGTTTCGTGCAGTCCAGCATTTCTCATGATGTACTCTGCATATAAGTTAAATAAGCAGGATGACAATATACAGCCTTGACGTACTCCTTTTCCTATTTGGAACCAGTCTGTTGTTCCATGTCCAGTTCTAACTGTTGCTTCCTGATCTGCATACAGATTTCTCAAGAGGCAGGTCAGGTGATCTGGTATTCCCATCTCTTTCAGAATTTTCCACAATTTATTGTGATCCACACAGTCAAAGGCCATAATCATATTGATTCAACACTAATAGAAAGTATACATATAAATCATGCATATGCAACACAGAGTTGACTTTTATCCATTTTTACTAGTGTACACTAGTGTAGCTTTATGAATCATAATTGAAAGATAGACAGTGATACAACAAGGGATAATCAATGTTGATATAGAAAGGAACATTGAAGGAGTAAAAAAGGAAGACAAAAAGAGGCCAGGGTAAAGTCCAGGACTGAGAAACCATAGCTGCTGCTGCTAAGTCTCTTCAGTCATGTCTGACTCTGTGTGACCACACAGAGAGCAGCCCACCAGGCTTCTCTGTCCCTAGGATTCTCCAGGCAAGAGTACTGGAGTGGGTTGCCGTTTCCTTCTCCAATCTATGCATGCATGCTAAGTCACTTCAGTCGTGTCCGACTCTGTGCAACCCCATGGACAGCAGCCCACCAGGCTCCTCTGTCCATGGGATTCTCAGGCAAGAATACTGGAGTGGGTGGCTATTTCCTTCTCTAAGATACCATAGAGATTTCTCTTATCTACTCAGTGAACAATGTCCAGTGACAATTCATGGTTTTATTTATTCAGTCTTTTTTCCCTCAATCAACAAATATTTTTCTAACACCTAACATACAATCTCTTGAATCCTAATGCTGGCTGTTTCATATAGTCTGTCTCTAATTTTACTGCCTTCATTATACTTTGAATATATTATATCCATTCTTTTTCTTATATTTCCCCTTTTAATCATATATCTTTTCCACATATTTTAATCTCAGTTCATATGTCTCTTTTTCTGAATATTTCTAACCTCACCCACAATGACCAATATCAGTTACTTCCTTTTTTGTTATCTCTCTATATATACATATATGTCTTGCTTTGTTCCTATTGCTTTTTAGTGGGGTATTTGTTTATAATTTTGCTTCTATATAAGGCTGTGATCTCCTACATCAAAGGTCTTGTCTTATTTATTTATCTCTAGTCTGATGACCATTTAGTATTGTGCACAAAGCAAGTATTTACATACTTGAATGAATGAGTGCATTTTGATGTGCAGTATTTGATTTCTTTGCTTAGGTTTAAAGGAGTGAGAATTTGAGAAGAGTTTATTTGGCCCTAAATTATACTTGAGAATATATCATTGTGTTAGTAATTTTATTTATATTTATTTCTTGGTATACTCATCTTTGTCTCCTTAAATATTAAGTACCAGGCTTTCATTTTTAACAAAGAGCTGAGTACCTAATGTAATAGACATCAAAGTCACAGTGTACCAGTTTTCAGTCCTTTCAAAGTTATTTTAAAGTCAAGAGTTCATTGTGTGATATCACTGAAAGAAAATCAGTGGACTGTCTATTAAAAAAACTCAATGTATACCTGTGGCCTGCAGCGATATTCCTTAACTTAGAAATATGTAAGTCCATTTACAAAATAGGAAACTATTTAAATCATATGACACAGATCATAAATAAACATTTTCATGTATAGAAGTCGGAAAACAGAATCCAGTCACAAGAAACCCAGATGAGGAATTGTGAACTAGAAACTGCTTTATATAAAAACAGATTTATAGATAACCTTCCAGGGGATGCAGGTCAAAGTAACTACCGGAAACTAATGACTGTAATAAAGTCTTCTTGAAAGGGCTTTAGTAAACCACATGTGATGCTCCTTTAAGGAAAATAGTCATATGGATTATTTGGTGCTAGCCATCCTGTGCAATCTATGTAAAGGAGACTTTTGAAAGGGAAATCAAACAAATCTGTAAGGAAGTGAACATTTGCTAGGTATGTGAAACATTTAATATTCTTCAATGCTTCTGTGTTTCTCTCAAGTTCACTCTGCTTAGTATGACTTCATGGCTCTCTATGACCTGGCTGTCTGTGAAATGCCTCTCTATGACTCAGTCATGTCTGACTCTTTGCAACCGCATGGACTGTAGCCCACCAGGCTTCTCTGTCCATGAAATTCTCCAGGCAAGAATACTGGAGTGGGTAGCCAGTCCCTTCTCCAAGAGGTCTTCCCAACCTAGGGATCAACCTGAGTCTCCTTCATTGCAGGCAGATTCTTTACCATCTGAGCCACCAGGGAAGCCCATAGCCTGGTCATTACCTACTTATTTGTTATGTTATTATTGCTTACCTTATTTTTAATAGTCTGTTTGTCCATAACTGGTTTTATTCAACATATTCAGTGTTTTTCTGGCTTCCACTTTCAGCATTTAAGTTTTCCTATCTCTTGGCCTGGAACAATCTCCCTCCCAGTTTGCTTTTTCATTATCATATCTCTGTGTACTATCTACTGTGGGAGACCTTACTTTTCCTGACCTGGGTGGATGCGTCAGCCTTGTGTTCCAGAAGTGCCTAGAGGGAAGTTATCACATTTTATTGAAATGTGATTAGAAATCTGTTCTTTCCTACACTCTTGTGTCAACTAGGTGGGGATCAAACTGCTTTTATTGTTCTATTTACATTTAGTGCCTAGTATTTAATATAATGCTCAATACCTCAATGTTTGAGTGTATTAATGACATGACTGAAATATTTAGAGAAATGGTAAGAAACAAGTGGAAATTTTGAGGAGTTAGTCATGGGAATGAAGACTCAGGACCCAGGGACCCATGTGATATTTTTCACTAGACATCAGCTATTACAGATGAACTTAATTGTACATTCATACTCAACCAAGAATACAGGACAGGGATAGAAATTTTAAGAGTTAAAGATCCGTGGTAGAATTACCTAACATGAACTCACTCATCATTTGTTTTGTTGCAGACATCCTAGGTAATACTTCTTTCCTAGTTTTTGACGTTGTAGAGGAGGCACTCTCTCCTCTCTATTTAATTCAGAGGGGAGAGTAAAGAGAGCGTTTGATTGAGGCTCTGATTCACTTCCCCATGACATCCTTAGTCACTTGGTATTCAGGATCCATGAATTGTTTAGTGAGGGTCAAATATGAAGCTGAGCACAAATAATCATTAGAAAGGGCACAGAAAATTAAGGAATAGTCTTTGCCTAATGAGATATGTGAAAATATCCATAAATAAAAGTTCAGAGGACATAGCATTTGACTAACAAACATTTTTTTTTCTAACATGTTACTGGAAATTTTCCAACACTTATAAAATATTTAGAGTTTCTAGATCCATGTTACTTTCTTTTTATTTATATGAAAGGAAATTTGGTTAAGAAATTAATTTACAATATAAGTTCATGGAGTTTTACTAATTTAACTTAATGTGGGGCCAACTTTCCCACACAGATAACAAACTGTTTCCACAAATATAATTTGAGAACTGTAAATAACATTTGCTTTTCAGATAACGTTAAAACTAAGAAATAAATACATGTGGATACTTTTGAACAGTGGTTTCTCTCTGATGAGAGCTTGCCAATAATTAGGGTATTTAGGTTAGATAGTATGAGTTCCAGCAACACAGCTTGTTCTAAAGTGCTTCACAGTGAATCCACAGAGTACCAATTCTGTTATATGCATTTTGACTGGCCGTTTTATTTCTCAGATGAACATACCTGTACCTGTATTTCTATATGTATAAATGTGTGTTAGTTTCAGGGGCTATTTTGTGTAATTACATTTTAATGTAAAGAAGACATACTTGATATAACAGAATAACTTACTAAATTTGCATATATTTGTAGTTACTGTAAAAACAGCATACATGAATTAGGGGCCTCTGGTTATTCTGCACAGTTTCATTTTCAAGAACAGGTTCAGTTAAGTTTAGTCGCTCAGTCGTGTGCGACTCTTTGAGACCCCATGAATCGCAGGACGAAAGGCCTCCCTGTACATCACCAACTCCTGGAGTTCACTCAGACTCAATGTCCATCATATCAGTGATGCCATCCAGCCATCTCATGCTCTGTCGTCCCCTTCTCCTCCTGCCCCCAATCTCTCCCAGAATCAAAGTCTTTTTCAATGAGTCAAATCTTTGCATGAGGTGGTCAAAGTGCTGGAGTTTCAGCTTTAGCATCATTCCTTCCAAAGAAATACCAGGGTTGATTTCCTTCAGAATGGACTGGTTGGATCTCCTTGCAGTCCAAGGGACTCTCAAGAGTCTTCTCCAACACCACACTTCAAAAGCATCAATTCTTCGGCACTCAGCCTTCTTCACAGTCCAACTCTCAGATCAATACATGACTATTGGAAAAACCATAGCCTTGACTAGATGGACCTTAGTCGGTAAAATAATGTCTCTGCTTTTGAATATGCTGTCTAGGTTGGTCATAACTTTTCTTCCAAAGAATAAGTGTCTTCTAATTTCATGGCTGCAGTCACCATCTGCAGTGATTTTGGAGCCCCCAAAATAAAGTCTGACACTGTTCCCACTGTTTCCCCATCTATTACCCATGAAGACATGGGACCGGATGCCATGATCTTCGTTTTCTGAATGTTGAGCTTTAAGCCAACTTCTTCACTCTCCTCTTTCACTTTCATCAAGAGGCTTTTTAGTTCCTCTTCACTTTCTCCCATGAAGGTGGTGTCATCTGCAAATCTGAGGTTATTGATATTTCTCCTAGCAGTCTTGATCTAGCTTGTGTTTCCTCCAGTCCAGCGTTTCTCATGATCTACTCTGCATATAAGTAAAAAAAGGCAGGGTGACAGTGTACAGCCTTGATGTACTCCTTTTCCTATTTGGAACCAGTCTGTTGTTCCATGTCCAGTTCTAACTGTTGCTTGCTGACCTGCATACAGATTTCTCAAGAGGCAGGTCAGATGGTCTGGCATTCCCATCTCTTTCAGAATTTTCCACAGTTTATTGTGATCCACACAGTCAAAGGCTTTGGCATAGTCAATAAAGCAGAAATAGATGTTTTTACAGAACTCTCTTGCTTTTCTATGATCCAGCGGATGTTGGCAATTTGATCTGTGGTTCCAGTGCCTTTTCTAAAACCAGCTTGAACATCAGGAAGATCACGGTTCACGTATCGCTGAAGCCTGGCTTGGAGAATTTTGAGCATTACTTTACTAGCATGTGAGATGACTGCAATTGTGCGGTAGTTTGAGCATTCTTTGGCTTTGCCTTTCTTTGGGATTGGAATGAAACTGACCTTTTCCAGTCCTGTGGCCACTGCTGAGTTTTCCAAATTTGCTGACATCTTGAGTGCAGCACTATCACAGCATCATCTTTCAGGATTTGAAATAGCTCTACTGGAATTCCATCATCTCCACTAGTTTTGTTCATAGTGATGCTTTCTCAGGCCCACTTGACTTCACATTCCAGGATGTCTAACTCCAGATGAGTGACCACACCGTCGTGATTTTCCGGGTCATGAAGATCTTTTGTGTACAGTTCTTCTGTGTATTCTTGCCATCTCTTCTTAATATCTTCTGCTTCTGTTATGTCCATACCATTTCTGTCCTTTATCGAGCCCATCTTTGCATGAAATATTCCCTTGGTATCTGTAATTTTCTTGAAGAGATCTCTAGTCTTTCCCATTCTGTTCTTTTCCTCCATTTCTTTGCATTGATCACTGAAGAAGGTTTTCTTATCTCTTCTTGCTATTTTTGGAACTCTGCATTCAGATGCTTATATCTTTCCTTTTCTCCTTGGCTTTTCACTTCTCTTCTTTTCATAGCTATTTTTAAGGCCTCCCCAGACAGCCATTTTGCTTTTTGCATTTCTTTTCCATGGGGATGGTCTTGATCCCTGTCTCCTGTACAATGTCACGAACCTCATTCCATAGTTCATCAGGCACTCTATCTATCAGATCTAGGCTCTTAAATCTATTTCTCACTTCCACTGTATAATCATAAGGGGATTTGATTTAGGTCATACCTGAATGATCTAGTGGTTTTCCCTCCTTTCTTCAATTTGAGTCTGAATTTGGTAATAAGGAGTTCATGATCTGAGCCACAGTCAGCTCCTGGCCTAGTGTTTGTTGACTGTAGAGAGCTTCTCCATCTTTGGCTGCAAAGAATATAATCAATCTGATTTCGGTGTTGACCATCTGGTGATGTCCATGTGTAGAGTGTTCTCTTGTGTTGTTGGAAGACAGTGCTTGCTATGACCAGTGCATTTTCTTGGCAAAACTCTGTTAGTCTTTGCCCTGCTTCATTCCGCATTCCAAGGCCAAATTTGCCTGTTCCTCCAGGTGTTTCTTGACTTCCTACTTTTGCATTCCAGTCCCCTATAATGAAAAGGACATCTTTTTGGGAGTTAGTTCTCAAAGGTCTTGTAGGTCTTCATAGAACCATTCAACTTCAGCTTCTTCAGCATTACTGGTTGGGGCATAGACTTGGATTACCATGATATTGAAAGGTTGACCTTGCAAAAGAACAGAGATCATTCTGTTGTTTTGAGATTTCATCCAGTACTGAATTTTGGACTCTTTGTTGACCATGATGGCCACTCCATTTCTTCTCAGGGATTCTTGCCCACAGTAGTAGATATAATGGTCATCTGAGTTAAATTCACCCATTCCAGTCCATTTTAGTTCGCTGATTCCTAGAATGTCGACGTTCACTCTTGCCATCTCCTGTTTGACCACTTCCAATTTGCCTTGATTCATGGACCTGACATTCCAGGTTCCTATGCAGTATTGCTCTTTACAGCATCGGACCTTGCTTCTATCACCAGTCACATGCACAGCTGGGTATTGTTTTTGCTTTGGCTCCATCCCTTCATTCTTTCTGGAGTTATTTCTCCACTGACCTCCAGTAGCATATTGGGCACCTACTGACCTGGGGAGTACCTCTTTCAGTATCCTATCACTTTGCCTTTTCATACTGTTCATGGGGTTCTCAAGGCAAGAACACTGAAGAGCAGGTGATAATGTGTAAATCTCCATTACTTTAATGTGTCTGTGTATCTGAGCCTCCAGGATCCCCATTTTCCTTTATTGTTGGTACATTCTATTCTCTAAAATGACAACCTTTGCCAAATACAATCCTTCACTCCTTTCCAACTTAATGAAGCTTCCTTTATATCCCATTCTGATCATAAACGTATCTTTTATTTTATACCTTCCTTGATTTCCTGAGAAAACTTAACTCCTGCAAGCAAAGTGTTCTAGACATAAGCTTCTTTTTGGCTTCTTAGTGTTTTGGTTAGCAGTATATATTTCTTTTATACCTCAATCATATAAGTTCTCAAAATGATCTCTCCTTCCTTTTGACTTGTGTGTTGATAAAATCTATCACTTTTCTGTGGCTTAATACTTAGAAATTTCAGTAACTCAGAAATTTCCTTTGAGATGTTTGAAAGGTGATATTTTCTTAAGTCAGTTTAACAGGTGTTTTTCTAAATTAACTTCCTCATTCATGTTGATGACTCTCTCTGCATGTCAACTATGAAGAGACCATTGCCTCTTTTCCTGCAATGACCCCTACTTGAAATACAATTCATCTCAGCTCTAAACTTCTAGGAGTCTCACAAACTAGTGATTGTTGGAGGACACAAGGAGCAGAGATAGTAAACAATTTGAAGACAGAAGTGTATAGGTGCTTCCTGTGAATGTTCAGAAAATTGCCAATTTTATTGAAACAAGTGCATTTAAGAGATTTCATGTGCAATTAGGCTTTTAAGATAGATGCTATCTTCAGTGTAATATATTCAATCTAATATGTTTAATAGAGTGTAAACATTTTATAAGCCATATAGTTCAACATAATTATGATAAGGAATTTTATTTTCTGATATCACTAGGAATGATTCTAATAATCAGATTCTGGAGAAAACTTTTTCTATAATTCCCATTTTAGAAAATACAAGCAGACTATCAGATGAATTGTATATTAGTATGTTATGCATAACACTCATATTATATATAATATCTTGTTATATATGTAAGAGAGCTTATATAGACATACTAATATGGAATATGTTAGTACAATCTAACAATATATTAGATTCAAGAACATATTTTTAGTGCATTTCTATACTCTGCTAACTTTCATATTAAACTGATGACATGAGTTTGACATTTGAATTCTAGTTGTGCTAAAATTAAGTTCTAGAAGATTAAGTAAATAGCCAGAACAACAATGACTCCATTTTCAAAATCACTACTGCTTCTTTATTAACATATACATTAAAAATGTTTAAAGCATATTTTCATGTGATCACTAGATGTGTGGATTTCACTGACAAGAGCCATCTTCTGAAAGCCTCATAAACCTGAACCTACCAAAAACTTGGAAAACCTACCCAAATGTTTTAATAGACATCAAAATCTTTAGGTAGCTTCATAGAGATCCCAGTGACCTCAGCCCTGCCCATCTCCCATGTGTAAGAACAAACAAAGCCAAGGGTAGATTCTCAAATACTCAAAGAAAGAAGAGAGTTATTACCACATGTAAAATAGATAACCAGGGCTAGTTTGAAATACCATGCATCCAAAGCCAGTGCTCTGTGACAACCTGGAGGGATGGGTCGGGGTGGGGGAGTGAAGGGGGGTTTGAGGATGGAGGGAACACATATACCTGTAGCCAATTCATATTGATGTATGGCAAAAACCACCACAATACTGAAAAGTAATTATCTTCCTGTTAAATAAGTATTTTTAAAATTTCAATTTTCCTAGATGGGGAAGGAGTGTTGGCATTTCGGGGTGTTGATTTGGGAAGACTGGTTGGGGAATTTGAAGTAATCAGTGGCTTTAGTACCATCAGAATCGAGAGATGTCAACATGGAATGGCAAGGAGAACACAGTTCAGATGGACTACTGGTTCAGTTGAAACAGAGCTATTCTGTTCTAACATGAAGCACAAAGTTAAGACATGCACCTCAAACATGAGCTGCTTCCTTGCATGGTGCTTCGTCTGGCAGGGATGGCAAATTTCATTACTCTCATTTTTCCCCATGTCTTTGGATGCATAAAATCTTATATATCGTTTCAAAATCAAAAACTTTCACTCTATATTGCTAGAGAGATATATTCAAGGGAAAAATATTTATAGAATTTTTGAAAAATAATCAGTGGAAAGTAGAATTTACTTAACCAATCAGTTCAGTTCAATCACAGAGTGTGTCTGACTCTTTGTGACCCCATGAACTTTAGCATGCCAGGCTTCCCTGTCTATCATCTTCTCCTGGAGCTTACTCAAACTCAAGTCCATCGAGCTAGTGATGCCATCCAACTATCTCATCCTCTGTCGTCCCATTCTCCTCCTGCCCTCAGTCTTTCCCAGCATCAGGGTCTTTTCCAATGAGTCAGTTCTTCGCATCAAGTGGCCACAGTATTGAAGCTTCAGCTTCACCACCAGTCCTTCCAGTGAATATTCAGGGCTGATTTCCTTTAGGATAGACTGGTTGGATCTCCTTGCAGTCCAAGAGGTTCTCAAGAGTATTCACCAAAACCACAGTAGAAAAACATCATTTCTTCAGTGCTCAGCTTTCTCTATAGTCCAACTGTCACATCCATACATGACTACTAGAAAAACCATAGCCCTGACTAGATGGACCTTAGTCAGCAAAGTAATGTCTATGCTTTTTAAAATGCTATATAGGTTGGTCATAGCTTTTCTTCCAGGGAGCAAGCAGCTTTTAATTTCAATATCATGGTAATCCAAGTCTATGCCCCAACCAGTAATGCTGAAGAAGCTGAATTTGAATGGTTCTATGAAGACCTACAAGACCTTTGAGAACTAACTCCCCAAAAAGATGTCCTTTTCATTATAGGGGACTGGAATGCAAAAGTAGGAAGTCAAGAAACACCTGGAGGAACAGGCAAATTTGGCCTTGGAATGCGGAATGAAGCAGGGCAAAGACTAACAGAGTTTTGCCAAGAAAATGCACTGGTCATAGCAAGCACTGTCTTCCAACAACACAAGAGAACACTCTACACATGGACATCACCAGATGGTCAACACCGAAATCAGATTGATTATATTCTTTGCAGCCAAAGATGGAGAAGCTCTCTACAGTCAACAAACACTAGGCCAGGAGCTGACTGTGGCTCAGATCATGAACTCCTTATTACCAAATTCAGACTCAAATTGAAGAAAGGAGGGAAAACCACTAGATCATTCAGGTATGACCTAAATCAAATCCCTTATGATTATACAGTGGAAGTGAGAAATAGATTTAAGAGCCTAGATCTGATAGATAGAGTGCCTGATGAACTATGGAATGAGGTTCGTGACACTGTACAGGAGACAGGGATCAAGACCATCCCCATGGAAAAGAAATGCAAAAAAGCAAAATGGCTGTCTGGGGAGGCCTTAAAAATAGCTATGAAAAGAAGAGAAGTGAAAAGCCAAGGAGAAAAGGAAAGATATAAGCATCTGAATGCAGAGTTCCAAAAATAGCAAGAAGAGATAAGAAAACCTTCTTCAGTGATCAGTGCAAAGAAATGGAGGAAAAGAACAGAATGGGAAAGACTAGAGATCTCTTCAAGAAAATTACAGATACCAAGGGAATATTTCATGCAAAAATGGGCTCGATAAAGGACAGAAATGGTATGGACATAACAGAAGCAGAAGATATTAAGAAGAGATGGCAAGAATACACAGAAGAACTGTACACAAAGATCTTCATGACCCAGATAGTCATGATGGTGTGATCACTCATCTAAAGCCAGACATCCTGGAATGCGAAGTCATGTGGGCCTTAGAAAGCATCACTACGAACAAAGCTAGTGGAGATGGTGGAATTCCAGTAGAGCTATTTCAAATCCTGAAAGATGATGCTGTGATAGTGCTGCACTCAAGATGTCAGCAAATTTGGAAAACTCAGCAGTGGCCACAGGACTGGAAAAGGTCAGTTTCATTCCAATCCCAAAGAAAGGCAAAGCCAAAGAATGCTCAAACTACCGCACAATTGCAGTCATCTCACATGCTAGTAAAGTAATGCTCAAAATTCTCCAAGCCAGGCTTCAGCGATATGTGAACTGTGATCTTCCTGATGTTCAAGCTGGTTTTAGAAAGGCACTAGAACCACAGATCAAATTGCCAACATCCGCTGGATCATGGAAAAAGCAAGAGAGTTCCAGAAAAACATCTATTTCTGCTTTATTGACTATGCCAAAGCCTTTGACTGTGTGGATTACAATAAACTGTGGAAAATTCTGAAAGAGATGGGAATGCCAGACCACCTAACCTGCCTCTTGAGGAAATCTGTATGCAGGTCAGGAAGCAACAGTTAGAACTGGACATGGAACAACAGACTGGTTCCAAATAGGAAAAGGAGTACGTCAAGGCTGTATATTGACATCCTGCTTATTTAACTTATATGCAGAGTGCATCATGAGAAATGCTGGACTGCAAGAAACAAAAGCTGGAATCAAGATTGCCAGGAGAAATATCAATAACCTCAGATATGCAGATGACACCACCCTTATGGCAGAAAGTGAAGAGGAACTAAAAAGCCTCTTGATGAAAGTGAAAGAGGAGAGTGAAGAAGTTGGCTTAAAGCTCAACATTCATAAAACGAAGATCATGGCATCCGGTCCCATCACTTCATGGGAAATAGATGGGGAAACAGTGGAAACAGTGTTAAACTTTATTTTTGGGTGCTCCAAAGTCACTGCAGATGGTGATTGAAGCCATGAAATTAGAAGACGCTTACTTCTTGGAAGGAAAGTTATGACCAACCTAGATAGCATATTCAAAAGCAGAGACATTACTATGCCGACTAAGATCCATCTAGTCAAGGCTATGGTTTTTCCAGTAGTCGTGTATTGATCTGAGAGTTGGACTGTGAAGAAGGCTGCGCACCAAAGAACTGATGTCTTTGAAGTGTGGTGTTGGAGAAGACTCTTGAGAGACCTTGGACTGCAAGGAGATCCAACCAGTCCATTCTGAAGGAGATCAGCCCTGGGATTTCTTTGGAAGGAATGATGCTAAAGCTGAAACTCCAGCACTTTGGCCATCTCATGATACAAGTTGACTCATTGGAAAAAACTTTCATGCTGGGAGAGATTGGGAGCAGGAGGAGAAGGGGATGACAGAGGATGAGATGGCTGAATGGCATTACTGACTCGATGGACGAGAGAGTGAGTGAACTCCGGAACTTGGTGATGGACAGGGATTCGTGGCGTGCTGTGATTCATGGGGTCATAAACAGTTGAAACGACTGAGCGACTGAACTGAACTGAACTTCTTTGGGACTGGAGTGAAAACTGACCTTTTCCAGTCCTGTGGCCACTGCTGAATTTTCCAAATTTGTTGGCATTTGAGTGCAACACTTTTACAGCATTATCTTTTAGGATTTGAAACAGCTCAACCAGAATTCCATTACCTTCGCTAGCTTTGTTAGTACTGATGCTTCCTAAGGCCCAGTTGATTTCACATTTCAGAATGTCTGGTTCTTGGTGATCCTACCATTGTGGTTATCTGGGTCATGAACATCTTTTTTTGTACAATTCTGTGTATTCTTGCCACCTCTTGTTAACATCTTCTGCTTCTGTTAGGTCCATCCCTTTTCTGTCCTTCATTGAGCCCATCTTTGCATGAATTGTTCCCTTGATACATCTAATTTTCTTGAAGAGATCTCTGGTCTTTCCCATTCTGTTGTTTTTCTCTATTCTTTTGCATTGATCACTGAGGAAGGCTTTCTTATCTCTCCTTGCAATTCTTTGGAACTCTGCATTCAGATGCTTATATCTTTCCTTTTCTTCTTTGCTTTCACTTCTCTTCTTTTCTCAGATATCTATAAGGCCTCCTCAGACAACCATTTTGCCTTTTTGCATTTCTTTTTCTTGGGGATGGTCTTGATCACTGCCTCCTCCTTAACCAATGCACTGTATCAAAAATGTGTTATGCCAGCTATGCTGTCTTGTATAAAATAGATTTTGTATAACGTTTAGTTCTAAAGGAATAAACTTTAAAAACCCTCTGCTTAATGGTACCGTATCATCTGCCATACCATCCAGGTTCTGTTACTTGATTCCTCGCCTAGGTAAGGAAATGTTGAAAGTATCTGAAAGGACCTTGAAATAGATATAAAGGTTTGAAACACAGACATTATTTTTAAATGGCAATAAAGAGAGAGACAGATGGCTGTTCCCTTTACATATTGTAATAACAACCAGTACTGTCAATTCAAATAAGATATAGCTCAAAATATAACTAAACTTATACTGAGAGTGAAATTACTGAGACAAGACCATAGCTCTCTTCACTTTAAAGCAAGGCTTTAGGTTGTTTTCAAATTAGTTGGTCATTGAACTCACATTCCCAGTTCACTTTCCTAGTGTTGAAATCATCTTATACATTGAATCGTGTTATAAGTGAAAAATAGATGAGACTGGCACCTTTATAGGAATTTGTTTTTGTACCTCAGTTTCCCTCTTTGAAACAAGTTAATGTTTTAGATTATGTTTCCTAAGTCCTAACTCATGAGTTTCTTTAATTGTGCTATTCAGGCTAAGATTGCTCAGCTTACCTTAGATACATTTCTTTGTCACAGTTCTTAATAAAGTATTTTTTTTGGGGGGAGGGCCTATTTTGCTTTTGTATTCTTGGAAAAGAAGCAGTGAATTGTGGCTGTTTTCCAACAGATTTCTCTTGATTTTAGGAAAGTTAATGGCTTCCATAAAAACTATATTTTAAAATATCACCAAATCACTGTAATATTATTGATAGCTATTTGTCCAGAAAGGAGCCTTGGAAAAACAACTGCATTGATGTTCATCATGTACTTCAGATTCAATGTATTTAATCTGATTTACTTGGCTGAGACCTAGTCACTGCTTTGTCAGCATATCAGGAGTGAAACAAAGAAGCTATAATTAATTAAATAAATGCAGATATAGAAACTTGAGATTTGAGGTGACATTTTGGTCTTAGCATTTCCTTTGAGCTTAGCAGAATGGACAGACAGCTTAGTTGAAAGTAATTGTTCTTGGTTTAATGGCATGTGATTAGATGAGGATGGTTATTTTTCTTATGCTGCTGGCTGCTAGGACTCTCAGTTGGCAGGCAGGATGGTACAAAACTGTCAAACATTTAATCAAAAAGTTCAGAAAATAAAAGGATATGATTTAATTTGCTATCATTATCTTCTCTTTATTATGAGAAGTACTAGTAAAATTTCATGGCATGTCCATCCATCCTCATCTTTCTAACAATATGAAATTGTTGGTCTCCCGTCTTTCTCACCTTCTAAATATAATCAGTTTTCAAGTCTTGTTAAATTTGCCTCTTAAATATCTTTTCAATCTATCTCCACAGTCATTGTCTTTTAACACAGCTTCTCAACTAGTCTACTTGCTTTAGTCTTGCCCTGATCAGATATTTTCTCCAGGAAACAGTCAAGGTGATTTCTGCAAAGCCTATCAGACAGTGTCACAACCTTTGATTAAACACATCAATTACCCCCCACTGAGTGGAGCAGCACATTTTTTTCCAGATGATAAGTATAAATTTCCTTCAATATAAAACAGCAGATACTCCTTGTCAGATAGAGGTTTTTCAGCATTCCAAGGAAATAAGAGAGTTTAACCTTTCACTATAAAAACAGTTGTATATAATATGATCTTGGTCCCTGAAAGTAAACATTGAAATCTTGATAATAGTAGTAGTACTAATAACAGGCAATATTTATTGAATTTTCTATGAAATCAAAGAATGGAAATGGTGAGGAAGAGTCCTTAGGCTAATTGCCAGGTGCTGTTTTCTGAATTAGATCTGAGGTGGGGAAACATGATGTCATGTTTGGGCAGTTTGTACAGATAAGTTATGTACTTGAGGTGAAATTGTCGTTAAAAGATATGCAGAATGTATAATCTCCTTCCAAAGTTAAAAATACTAATAACAGATAAATTATAAAATAATTACACCAAGATAATGGAAAATCTTTTAATTGTGCATGCAGTCTGTGTCACTGAGCATGTCACTTTGATTGCATGTTATAGCACTTTGTGGGTACAAATCTAGGCAGGAATGGATGCTCTCATAATTTGAGGAGGAGGTCTTTTTAAGGAAAAAAGAATACAAAATGATGAAATCAAGTATGTGAAAATGAAAAGGACGTGTGCTAGTGGAAGTCCCTGAAGCATAAGCTTCATGAGTATCATCTTAAATCACCTCTGGCAGATTGAGGTTTTGAATATTTACTTTCTGCTTCTCTTGATGAATAGTCTATGTACATTTTCCTTTCTCTTCTGATGATAGGAACATTTCTTCATTAAGATGCTAGAACGTTCTCATAACAGGCCTAGACTTAGATCTTATTTGTTAAATACTTTACAGTAAGCTCTACTTCTTCCACTGTTTATTAGATATTATATGTGCTTAAAGAATTCATGTCGAAGAAAGATTAAAAAAGTCTGTATAGCTTAAGGGAAGAAGTAGATTAAAAAGAGCATGAGAACAGCCTATAAATAACTAGGAACTGTCAGTATCAGAGGGAATGGAGCCCCTGTAGATGGTATAAGCAGTAACGATAGTTTAAAATTACAGAGGGAAAATTTTGTTTATATTTTTAAAGAATGGCTGCATAATTATATCTTTGTTTGTGGAAACTTTGACTTTAAACTTAGGTTCTGAAAATTAACTTAGACTACATAGAAAATATACCTATTTCTTACTTCCATTCATTATGTGGAGATAAAATATAGGCACAGTAAGAGAGATGTGCCCATTTACACTTATGTAAATAGGCTATGCCTGTTGTGGTGAGCAGGATAGAGTGTACAAATGTAAGAACAGCAAAATAGGGTATTTAATTATGTAACTTTTCATTCCACCCTTAAAAGTAATGTTTTTTTTTTAATATAAGTGTTTCAGACCCCTTTGTGAATTATAATATTAAAAATTTAGAAGCTGTTAAAGAAAACAGATTTGATAGTGCATCTCTGTCAATAGTTTTTCTGTTTTGTTTTTCCCACCGTGTGCATCATGGTACCTAGGTTCACCTTTAAGGCAGACTAAAATGGTTGAAATGTAGCATGTAAGCAATGATAAGGGCTCCTGCGGTATAGAAGAGTTACTTCCAAAATAGAAGCAATCTGTTTTCATCACTTACAATCAATGTACCAACACTGACCAGTCCTTGTCAACCTGCATCCATAGTTTACATTAGGGTTCACCTTTTGTGTTGTGCATTCTAAATTTTGACAAATATGTAATGACATCACACAGAATAGTTTTACTGCCCTAAAAACCCTGGTGTGCCAGCTGTTCATCTCCAAACACTGTACTGATTAATCTTTTCACTCTCTCCATCATTACCTTTTCCAGACCAGAATGCCATATAATTGGAATCATACAGTATGTAGACTTTTCAGATTTACTCATTTTCACTTAGTAATATCCATTTGAAATTACTCCATGTCTCTTTGTGACATGATAGCTTATTTATTTTTATCACTGAATAGTATTCTTTTGTGGAGATACACACCAGTTTATCTATTTATCTACTGAAGAATATTTTAGTTGCTTCCAAGTTTGGGCAATTATGAATAAAGTTGCTGTAAATATTTGTGTGCAGATTTTTGTGTGGACATAAATTTTCAATTCATTTGAATAAATAACAGACTTATTACTGGATCATATAGTAAGATTACATTTTGTTTTGGAAGAAATTGTCAAACTGTCTTCCAAGGTGGCTGTACCATTTTGCATTTCCATAGCAGCGCCTGGAAGTTCCAGTTGCTTCGCAACCACATCAGCATCTGCTATGGTCAGCGCTCCAGATTTTGGCCATTCTATTAAGGGTACAGTGGTATCTCTTTGTTATTTTACTCTTCAATTGTTTAATGATATACAATGTGGAGCATCTTTTCATATGATTGATTGCCATCTGTATATCTTCTTTGATGAATGGTTTGTTCAGATCTTTTGCCCTTTTTTAGGTGCAGGTTTATTAGCTAAAAATGAGATAGCAACAACTTTACATGAATTTTGAAAATAAAATAATTCATTTCAAATCTTAGCATAGACTAGAATATGTATGTACAGTAAATTTTAGGTGATATTGCTATAAACTGTGTATATTACATCATAATAACATGTCTGCAACAAAGGTTACTCCCCATACCTCATCTCATGAACCAATTTCCCTTTCCTCTTTCAAAAATCAATATTGCCAATATTCTTCCTTTTGATTTAGTTTGAAATATTTCTATTATTCTTTATGTAGTCCCAAAAAGTGGACAAATTTATTTCACTTCTTTTGGAATTCTTAATAAATAAAGGTATAAATTAGTGAATGAAACAGTTTCAGAATAACTTTGGATACTTTTGGGTCAGTATATTTCAAAGGATTTAATAATACACATTTCATGTTTTTTTCACGTCAGTCAAAAGAAATATAAGCTTGTTTAACTTCAGGAATGTTTATCAGGAAGAGTAAAATATTTCTTGAAATGAAATAACTGTAAGATGTTATTTTCTAATCCTTGTTTTAATCTTGTTCACAAAGTCTTGTATGAAGTATAAACATCAATAGCTGCAAGTCTGTTAAAATTGGTAGACTATTTGAGAATGTAGTTTCTGATGATGATTCATCTAAAAATTGATACCTGTAGATATATATGGTCACAAAATGAGCCTCTTCTTTACCAGTTATTAATTCTATCTTATGTTTCATTAAGTGGGCATCCATCCAGAGAGCCTGAGTCCTAATATTCTAAGTAGATTAATTTACTTGCCTTTTCTCCTTTCTTTTTCTCTTCTTCAGTTCAATTCAGTCTCACGTCGTGTCCGACGCTTAGAAAAGACTCTGATGCTGGGAGGGACTGGGGGCAGGAGGAGAAGGGGACAACAGAGGATGAGATGGTTGGATGGCATCACTGACTCGATGGACGTTGAGTCTGAGTGAACTCCAGGAGTTGGTGATAGACAGGGAGGCCTGGCGTACTGCGATTCATGGGGTCGCAAAGAGTCGGACACAACTGAGCAAATTAACTGAGATGAGTGCAATTGTGCAGTAGTTTGAGCATTGTTTGGCATTGCCTTTCTTTGGGATTGGAATGAAACTGACCTTTTCCAGTCCTGTGGCCACTGCTGAGTTTTCCAAATTTGCTGGCATCTTGAGTGCAGCACTATCACAGCATCATCTTTCAGGATTTGAAATAGCTCTACTGGAATTCCATCATCTCCACTAGCTTTGTTCGTAGTGATGCTTTCTAAGGCCCACATGACTTTGTATTCCAGGATGTCTGGCTCTAGATGAGTGATCACACCATCGTGATTATCTTGGTTGTGAAGATCTTTTTGTACAGTTCTGTGTATTCTTGCCATCTCTTCTTAATATCTTCTGCTTCTATTAGGTCCATACCATTTCTGTCCTTTATGGAGCCCATCTTTGCATGAAATGTTCCCTTGGTATCTTTAACTTTCTTGAAGAGATCTCTGGTCTTTCCCATTCTGTTCTTTCCCTCTATTTCTTTGCATTGATCACTGAAGAAGGCTTTCTTATCTCTCCTTGCTATTCTTTGGAACTCTGCATTCAGATGCTTCTTTCCTTTTCTCCTTGGCTTTTCACTTCTCTTCTCTTCACAGCTATTTGTAAGGCCTCCCCAGACAGCCATTTTGCTTTTTTGCATTTCTTTTCCATGGGGATGGTCTTGATCCCTGTCTCCTGTACATTGTCAATTAGGTCATAATTTAGACCTTTGTAATATTAAGAACTATTTGAATATTAGAAAGTTTTATATATTATATAGTTTTATATATTATATATTATATGATATGATATAAATAATTCTGTTTATAAATATCAAAACTTTCTGCAAAGATACATATGATAAAATTTCCCCACAAGGTCACCAAAACAGTGGGGACCACTGTGGGGGGTCACCCATTGAGAATTTTTCCTCTATATCTTGGTTCCCTTCAGTAACGAAATGCTATAGAGAGATAATTTTTTACTTAAAACATGGGAAAAAATTTAGGGTGCCTTAGGAGTTGAGCTGTATTTTAGCATAAAGCTACAGAGTTTGGCTTCTTCTGAAAATGTCAATTTAAGGAAGTTACTATTCGCATCTTATATGTTATTTGCCTTAGCATTTTTATATATGACTTTTACTTGAAGTGATTTTATTTTTTTAAAATTCAAATAGTTTAAAGTGTTATTCATGGAAATGAGAAACAATGTAGTTTAAGGAAATCTTTAATAGTTTGACTTTTAAATACCTGCTTATGTCGTGGAAGATAAATAGATTATTTCAAAAGACTTGTGTATATGTATTCAAACCAAGCATTTTCCTATAAAATATCATATATTTGTGATTATTACTGTGATGTGGAGTTTTTCACTCCTAAAATAAAAGCTACTCTCTAATAGTTCTCATAAAATTTTAGGGACTTTATTTTTCATTTAGGCTTTGTTAATAACAACAACAAAATTAGAAGCAAAATTCTCTGACCTTTTACTGCAAAGCATAGAACCAGCACAGCCGCTGAATTGCAAATATTTATTCAGGCTCTGTTCTAAGCCTGCAAGCAAACAAAATGTATTTGAATTTCTGCCAAAGAAGATGTTAAAAAAATAGCCATAGTTTGTGATGCAAAAAGATATACAACCTATATAAAAAGTCAATCTCATGAATTAAAGGGAAAATAAGTTTTCAAATATCCAATAAAAATGGATTGTCTCCATTTTCTAAGGTGATCAATTATAGTTGCATAAAGGGTAGTTTCTTCAAAACTCTAGCTGTAACTAGAGGTCACATACTCAGGTGTATCAAAATATTCAAGTAATTTAATTATCATTACTTAATGGTTAAGTGCAGATAAATCTAACCTCTAGTAGATGTATCTAGTTGTACATCTATCAGTGTATAATTTCAGAAAAATGTAAGGAAAAAAATGACTGATTATCATTGAATATGATTTCTTAGCAAGTATGTCTTGCTTCTTTGTGCAAGAATCATTCATATTCTACATAGTGATTATATATAATATATTTTAAGATTTTCCCCTTCCTACTTTACTAATCAAAATAAGAAGCTCTTAATATAGTTGTTTCAAAGTGAATTTTTGAGTTCATGTGTTGAGCTAATTAATAGGTCATCACCTTAAAAGCATAGAAAGTAATCAATATTGTCGTATTTTATGTATCTATATTGCAGTTATGTCCCTTCCCTTTTGTTTACTACAGTCTTTCCTGGTGGTGAATAAATTATCCATGTGTATGGGAACTTTGTTCATTGAAAAAGCTGACTTTTCTTGCACTGCTGTTTTAGCCTTCCCATTTGTCACTTCTCCTCTATTCCTTTTACTGTCTCTTCCCAAGAAAGCATTAAGCATCCAGTTCGGCACAGTGTTGGATACTAGCAATGCTATGTTGGTAAAGAATTCTCTTAAGAAGCTTACTCTAATATTTATCTGTAACCATAATAAATGAACAAAAAGTGAAGTTGATCAGTCGTGTCTGGCTCTTTGTGACCCTGTGGACCGTAGCCTACCAGACTCCTCCGTCCGCAGAATTCTCCAGGCAAGAACATTGGAGTGGGTTGCCATTTCCTTCTCCAGGGGATCTTCCTGTCCCAGGGATCGAACCCAGGTCTCCTGCATTGCAGGCAGATGCTTTACCCTCTGAGCCACCAGGGGAGCAGGTACAGTGTAAGGTACACAGTAAATATGGATCAAATATGTGATTTCTCCATTACTTATGACTGCATAAAAACCAACTGTATCCTAAATTCAGGTACAATTTGTTGTGCCCTTACATAGCTGAATGTGTGCACAAATCTGTCCTCACCCCAGAATTTTTTTTTTTTTCACATAGTGGGTGTGAACTGTGTGGTAGACTACTAGTCATTTTTCAGACTAAGTTTATTTTTTATTTTATTTTTAATTGAAAATGTAAATGTAGTATTCCACTGCATCCTAAGAGACAATTGCTTTTACTTTCATTTATGTTTTAAATTTTTCTGACTCTGTGGCAGAAAAATGTACTCTGTGGCATATGGGATCCCTGTTCCCCATCCAGGAATCAAACCTGTGCCCTCTACAGTGGATGAGCAGGGTCTTAACCATTGGACTGCCAGGGAAGTACCCAAAAGCTTGGGTTTAAACATGGAGGCTGAGAGTGTTGATCTTTCATCCCATTGCCATAACACTTTGTAATTCAGCATCTAGAACTGTGCCTGGCAGAAAGGAGATGCTTAACAAATTAATAAATGTTAAACATTATCATTGATCAATATGTATATATGTGTGTGTGTGTGTGTGTGTGTGTGTGATTGAGATATTTAATACATTTGTCAAAGAATGTGAATGTGTGTATATGTTCACATGAACATGAAAATAAGACACATGTAAAACATAGTAAATTAAAGTAGAAAAATCCTATTAGGAAAAACACCATAAATTAATGACATTTGATCTTAACTTCAAGTTCAGTTCAGTTCAGTTCAGTCATTCAGTTGTGTCCAACTCTTTGTGACCATATGAGCTGCAGCATGCCAGGCGTTGCTGTCCAGCACCACCTCCTGGAGCCCACCCAAACTCATGTCCATTGAGTTGGTGATGGCATCCAACCATCTCATCTTTGTCATCCCTTTCTCATCCTGCCTTCTATCTTTCCCAGCATCAGAGTCTTCTCAAATGAGTCAGCTCTTTGCATCAGGTGGCCCAAGTATTGAGAGTTTCAGCTTCAACATCAGACCTTCCAATGAATAGCCAGGACTGATCTCCTTTAGGATGGACTTGTTGGATCTCCTTGCAGTCCAAGAGACTCTCAAGAGTCTTCTCCAACACCACAGTTCAAAAGCATCAATTCTTCAGCACTCAGCTTTCTCTATAGTCCAACTCTCACATCCATATATGACCACAGAAAAAACCGTAGCCTTGACTAGACAGACCTTTGTTGGCAAAGTAATGTCTCTGCTTTTTAATATGCTGTCTAGGTTGGTCATAACTTTCCTTCCAAAGAGTAGGCGTCTTTCAATTTCATGGCTGCAGTCACCATCTGCAGTGAATTTGAAGCCCCTCAAAATAAAGTCAGCCACTGTTTCCACTGTTTTCTCATCTATTTGCCATGAAGTGATGGGACTGGATGCTATGATCTTCATTTTCTGAATGTTGAGCTTTAAGCCAACTTTTTCGCTCTCCTCTTTAAATATGAGGAATTATGTCAACAGGTAGAGAGATGGTAAAGGACAATGCAAGCAGTCAAAATAGCATAAACCAAGCAGTATGTATGGAAAACAATACTTAACTAATAGGAAAGTCATCCATTTAAGAAAACCAGAGCAGAGTATTATAGAGGTTAAAAAGACTGGCTCTGGATTTGGAGGTTTGAGTTTATATCTGGACTGCAACATACTTTGTCATGTATCAATGGACAAGCTATTGATTAAATTCCAGTATTCAGTTCAGTTTAGTTCAGTCACTTAGTCATGTGCGACTCTTTGTGATGCCATGGACTGCAGCACACCAGGCTTCCCTCTCCATCACCAACTCCCAGAGCTTACTCAGACTCATGTGCATTAAGTTGGTGATGGCGTGCAACATCCTTATTTGTCATCCTCTGTTGTCCCCTTCTCCTCCTGCCTTCAATCTTTCTGAGCATCAGGGTCTTTTCTAATGAATCCGATCTTCTCATCAGGTGGCCAAAGTTTTGAAGTTTCAGCTTCAGCATCAGTTCTTCCAATGAGTATTCAAGGACTGATTTCCTTTAGGATGTACTAGTTGGATCTCCTTGCAGTCCAAGGGACTCTCAAGAGTCTTCTCCAACACCACAGTTCAAAAGCATCAATTCTTTGGTACTCAGCTTTCTTTATAGTCCAACTCTCACATCCATACACAACTACTGGAAAAACTACAGCTTTGACTAGACGGAATTTTGGCCAAGTAATGTCTCTGCTTTACAATATGCTGTCTAGGTTGGTGATAGCTTTTCTTCCAAGGATCAAGAGTTTTTAATTTAAAGGCTGAAGTCACCATCTGCAGTGATTTTGGAACCCCCAATAGAAAGTTTCTTACTGTTTCCATTGTTTCCCCATCTACTTGCCATGAAGTGTTAAACTTCATTAGTTCCTCTTCACTTTCTCTGATAAAGGTGGGGTCATCTGTGTATCTGAGGTGATTGATATTTCTCCCAAAAGTCTTCATTCCATCTTATGCTTCATCCAGCCTAGTATTTCTCATGTTGTACTTTGCATATAAGTTAAATAAGCAGGGTGGCAATATACAGCCTTGAGGTACTCCTTTCCTAATTTTGAACCAGTTCCTTATTCCATGTCCAGTTCTAACTGTTGCTTCCTGACCTGCATATAGGTTTCTCAAGAGGCAGGTCAGGTGGTCTGGTATTCCCATCTCTTTCAGAATTTTCCACAGTTTATTGTGATCCACACAGTCAAAGGCTTTGGCATCATCAATAAAGCAGAAATAGATGCTTTTCTGGAACTCTCTTGCTTTTTCCATGATCCAGCGAATGTTGGCAATTTGATCTGTTGTTCCAGTGCCTTTTCTAAAACCAGCTTGAACATCTGGAAGTTCACAGTTCACCTACTGTTGAAGCCTGGCTTGAAGAATTTTGAGCATTACTTTGCTAGCTTGTGAGATGTGTGCAATTGTGTGGTAGTTTGAACATTCTTTGTCATTGTCTTTCTTTGGGATTGGAATTAACACTGACCTTTTCCAGTCCTGTGGCCACTGCTGAATTTTCCAAATTTGCTGGCCTATTGAGTGCAACACTTTCACAGCATCATCATATATGATTTTAAATAGTTCCACTGGAATTCTATCACCTCCATTAGCTTTGTTTTTCCTATACATTGGTATATTCCTAATAGTAATTATGTTACATTATACCTATACTATTAAAATATTTCAGAAGCTAAAAATCATATCTTAACGGGAGAAAACAATGGCATGAATGGATTTAGGTAGCTTTGATTCTATAGTTGTCAATGGAAGAAAGAATGTTTAATAGATGCCGTGAAGGAAAAAAAGAAAAAGATATGCAAGAATTGAACATTTCAGTTAGTTAAGGGAATGATAATCATTTGAAAATATCCTTTAAATTCTGCAGTGCTTCTGTATGAAGTGAGTGTGGAGAGCTGAAGATAGTGCCTTGTCAACAAAGTAGAGAATTTAACTGTGTTTTGAGGGGAATAGTTGCTGCTGTAAAGTTAGTCACATTTGTGCAGGGCAGTCCAGGTTAACTGTGCTAGACTTGACTCACTTTATTATGTATGCAGTAATAGATCTTCCCTCATATTCTAGATAAATATAAACAACCTGGAATATATCAGATTAATAGAAACAAGATGAAAATTATTTCAATTACCTTGAGTTGATTCTAAAGAAGTGTTCACTAAAGAATTGAGAAAAATGATCTTTTATCTAGTTGGAACATTAATAATAATAATAATTGATAATAGCTACCAATTATTGAACCTTTATTATTTATCATATATATGGTAAACCCATCAGCTAGATAATATCTTATAATCATGATAGCCTTATAAATATTATATTTTTATCCTTAATATATTATCCCTTATTACTATTGTTTGTTTTTTTTTTTTAGTAATCAAAATTCAGATCATTAAAATAGTATGCCCAAGGCCTTACTGCTACTGCTAAGTCACTTCAGTCATGTCCGACTCTATGTGACCCCATAGACAGCAGCTCCCCCATCCCTGGGATTCTCCAGGCAAGAACACTGGAGTGGGTTGCCATTTCCTTTCCAATGCATCTAAGTGAAAAGTGAAAGTGAAGTTGGTCAGTTCATGTCCTACCCTCAGCAACCCCATGGACTGTAGGTTTCCAGGTTCCTCCATCCATGGGATTTTCCAGGCAGGTGTACTGGAGTGGGATGCCCATTGCCTTCTCCACAAGGCCTTACTAATGAGTGGTTAAAACAGCAACAGTCTCGTTTATATTCAAGGCCCATGTCCGTTTACTTAATATTACCCTGATTCTCTTAACTATATTTCATCAGTATGATAATGAATTCTGCATCATATATTCCATATGCCATTGACCCTTAGGACCTGCACTTATATTCCTTTCTGGGAAGCTAACATTTTGTTCTGTTGGAATTAGATAAAAGTCTATTTTCTTTTCTTTTGTTCTTCTGGGAACTCAGAAATCTAAAGTAATTCATTTGAAACATTTATTGCTAAATGTTCTATTTACACTTTAATCTCTAATAAATATAATTGTTTTTTTTTCTTCTTGTGTTTTTATTTATTTATTTAATTATTGGACTTTGACCTAACTTAGGCAATAATAGCAATTTGATGTCTGTGAGCACATTGTAAGACCAAGTGCTTGTAAATAATAGAGGATAATATTTGGTTGAATGTATGCCAGAAACATCTTACCAAAGTCTGTCTAATCAAAATATGCTGAGCTTTAAAGACATCTATCTTTTTGAAAACTGCAGTTTCTGAAAGCCAATGATGTATTCTTAGGAACTTTGCAACATATATCCCAGAAGAGCCTGATGCCATGACCTTAGTATCATTGAGTAGCAGTGTACACAGGGTCTTTATGCTTTGTAAACAAAGATAAAGTCCCAAACATCATATGCTTCCTCAGAACCTTTATCCTTTAGAGTTCAGCTCAGTGCAACACAACAGGGAGCATGCAGAGAATGCCAAGTGAGCTTTACAGTTGTTACATCTTGGGTGATGGGTGAAATTTTGGAAGTACTTAGGAACGGCACAGCTACAGACCTTATTCAGTAATCCTAAGAGCAGTGCATAGGGCAGACTAAGAAATTACTTTGTGATATAGCACATGGGCTTCCCTGATAGCTCAGTTGGTAAAGAATCTGCCTGCAGTGCAGGAGACCCCAGTTCGAGTCCTGGTTTGGGAAGATCAGCTGGAGAAGGGATAGGCTACCCACTCCAGTATTCTTGGGCTTCCCTGGTGGCTCAGCTGGTAAAGAATCTGCCTTTAATGTGGGAGACCTGGGTGGGATCCCTGGGCTGGGAAAATCCTCTGGAGAAAGGAAAGGCTCCCCATTCCAGTATTCTGGCCTAGAAAATTCTACGGACTGTATAATCCATGGGATCATAAAGAGTCAGACATGACTGAACAACTTTCACTTCACTTTCATAGCACATGACATGTGTGCTAAGCTATTAGTCAACTCAGTTATAAAAACCACTGCCAATTTCAAGAAAAAAATAGACAAAGAAGGTAGAATTAAGAAACAAAAGATGTAACTTGGCTAAATATTTCAGCTGTGTGTGTATAAATGTATAATGAAATTTGTAGAGTTGTATAGCCTCTAAGTCTTCTGGATGAAAGTGACAAATTTGTATTGCACAATCTCTCTATATATTTTATAATTATAATTATATATCTATAATTTAATTATACATGTAAGTTACATAAATATAACTTAATTACATATATCTATTAATTAATTTCACTTAATTCTCAGAATATTCAGGTGCAAATGTTTGTTCAGTCACTCAGTCGTTGCAACCCCATGGACTGCAGAATGCCAGGCTTCCCTGTCCTTCATCATCTCCCAAAGCTTGCTCAAACTCATGTCCATTGAGTCAGTGATGCCATCCAACCATCTCGTCCTCTGTCATCCCCTTCTCCTCCTGCCTTCAGTCTTTCCCAGCATCATGGTCTTTTCTAATGAGCCAGCTCTTCACATCAGGTGGCCAAAGTGTTGGAGCTTCAGCCTCAGTCCTTCCAATGAATATTCAGGGTTGATTTCCTTTAGGATTGACTGGTTTGATCTCCTTGCAGTCCAAGGGACTCTCAAGAGTCTTCTCCAACACCACAGGTCAAAAGCATCAATTCTTTGGCACTCAGCCTTCCTTTGTCCAACTCTCGCATCCATACGTGACTACTGGAAAAACCATAGCTTTGACTAGATGGACCTTTATCAGCAAGGTAATGTCTCTGGTTTTATCACACTGTCTAGGTTGGTCAGAGCTTTTCTTCCAAGGAGCAAGTGTCTTTAATTTTACAGATGATGAAATTGAAGTTTAAGAGATTTAGTAGATTATTTTTAAGATCATACGTTAATTAGTGGTAGAGCTGAGATTCACATACTTCCTTTAAGGAGTTGTGAAGATTCTGAAAAGTGCTTAGAATGATATTTGACACACAGTAAGCCTTATAGCAATGTTATTTATTATCATTATTATGTCATGGCTTATTTAAAGGAGTTCTGTTTTTGTCTTTCTTTTTATTACACACATGATAAATCACAGTCACAACCACCATTACTGAAGAATTTCTAACCCTCCACCTCTCTTTCTCTCTCATCAACTTCTATTTTGAGTAAGGTTTAGGTTAAGCTTCCACTGTGCAGAAGTTATTGATTATATTTGGTATTTTTGCATCACAGCACCCACTCACTTTATTTTAGACTCACTCACTCACTTTTATTTTAGATAATACTGTATTTAACTATCACATACCCACTGCACGTAGATGACATATATATCACCTCTGGCCAGAAGAAGCAACAGAGGACAGCTAACTTAGAGATATTCTGATAGTTTAATTAAAGACGTATCAGGTAACAACTCACTTTACCATTTTTACTTTAAAAGCTTTCACACTTATCTGACTGAACATTCAGTTTAGTTAAGGAAATGAACTTAGTGATGCAAAGGCAGAATCAGGAAAAAGAAAAGTCAAAAATAAAAAAATTACATTGCCTCTATCATTTTAAATTAAAACACTAAATTTGGAATAAATTAAAAAAATAATATATAGTTTCTTTGTCCATGAATCAATGAACAGATAAGTCATTTTTTTCACAAAATGTTTTTCATCTCAGGATTCAAAAGTCCCAGCTATTTCCAGTTGAAGCAGCATCTGTTGCTTTGCCAGTTTCCACAGAGATGAGCTTGTGTTGATTTTCATCACATTTGTTCAAGTCTGGAATCTGGTTAAAACATGCAAACAGTTGCATTGCAAGTTAAGAGGCGCAATCAGATAGTATCTTTTCACCTGCACTTATTTTGATTCAAATGGCATTTGTAATTACGATTCCAAGCATGGATTATTTTTAAATAATTCGGCTGGGAGCAGGAGTATAGTAAGTTAAAGCATTTAAGTAGGACAAAAACTATGATACATACATGTTCTTAGAAAACATAGTTATGTTTACATTAAATTATCTCTTGGATTCTGTGTTCTATTTTTTTCAACACCATTTTGGGTGTTACTTATTTGGGATAATTGTAAAAAAGTTGTTTATCAATTACGTCTTAGCACATTGTCTAAACTACAGACTAACCATCATAGACATTTCCCTGTTATTCAGTTTATAACATCATTATCCATACGTTGATTGTACATTAATATTCTGAGGTGAAACCAGATTTTTAAAAAATGATGTTGTTGAATTGGAAATTTCTGATATTTGTGTACCTACTTTTAATGACAGGGTAAAAGGTACAGAAGAAGAACAAGCAAAGGTTAAAGTTCTGCCAGTGTCCTTCATTACCAAAGTTTATAGTGGCTTGTAGTCACTTGCCTTGTCATGGCCTTTTAGTACACCCCAGTTTCCAGTCTTAGTCTCCTCTGCTATTCTAGATAATTAGGTGGAAAATGTTGAGAAACCCTAAAAATTGGGAAGAGTAACATATCTTTTTCTGCATTTTTAAATATTTCAGATTTTAATTCACCATTTCAAAGGAAAATTGCTGTGTGATACCTAGCAATTTTAAAGTAAATTTCATATATTACTAATATGGGACAAATTACTAATATGTCAGAATTGTCCAGTTATAATAATGCTTTATCACTAATGTCTAGGAAAAACAGAATATACAAATGATCACCCACAGAATGATTTTTTTAAAAAGTAAGTATGATTGAGCATTGTCTAATACCAAGTACTGTTTTGAACACTTCACTTATCTCAAACTCTCAATAGCTCAGAGGATACTGTTATCCTTACTACATAGAAGAGTAAACTGAAGCTCAGAGAGCTTTAAGTGATTTCTACAAGCTGTTTAGTAGTGTATTAGGAAGCCATATATATATATGTTTCAATTAGATAAAGATGTTGCCTCACAAGTATTAGTTTGCTATGGAAGGAAGTAAAGTCAACTTCATATAGTAGAATAAAATTACCACCCTCTTTTTCAGTCAGAATTAACCACTGGCAATTTAGTAACAAAGCTTACAGGTATTTTTATGCAAACAAATATCTGAATTTGAAATACCTTTTTCCATTGTAGATGTCATATCACCTCAGTTAACAGTCCTGTTTCCTCAAAGTGAAAACTTTACAAGATTTTATTTCCCCATTTTTTTTCTTCCATTTAAGTTTCTCTCTCTGGTTTCTGATAACTTCATAATAAACAACTCAGGGTAGGCATTGAGGATCAGCAATGCTGTATATTATAATAAGTAATGGAGACAGAATTTTGATTTTTTTATTTCATAGACCTTTCCTAATGTTAAAAAAAGGTCACTAATTATGGGCTTAGATGGTAATAGAAGTCAAATTTTGTTTCAGTATGGACTCTATTGTTAGAAATAATCGAACAAAGTTCATGATGTGAATTTACTTCAGCTGTTAATATACACATGTATTTATAGTGATCAAAGGATAAGCACACAGGTCTACGTTCCAAAAGTAAATACCGAGTTAGCTATATACGCCCTCCTGTCAGATAATCCCACCCACTATCAATTTTCAGTCGTGTGTTTTTAAAATTAAAATGAGGTTGTAAGGGAAGTACTGTCACTTAACAGTAAGTATATATTTATAATTATTTTTCTTTAATTTAATACCCCAGATTGGAAACTATTCATAAAGAATTAATAAGAATGATTGCTCTTGGAGAGAAATTAAAGGGTACTTTCAAACTAAACAAATAAAAGGTATTTCTCACTTTCATATTCCTATATAGATACTAATGGATAAGAACATCAGTATTTGTTTTTCTAAGTTGTTTGCTCAGTATTTAAACATTCTGAAATTAAACCAAGTAGATATATCAGAAAATACATTTTTTATCATTTAAAATAAGTGATGATCTATAATTTTTTGTCACGAAATATTTAGTCAGAGGCTAGAAATGTTTGAACATACAGAATGCTACTTACTGTGTGCATGTCTATAAAATGTACACATCATTTTTAAACTATTTTGTTATTTTCACTGTACATATTTCTGGAGGTTGGAGTGCTTCCCTGGCAGCTCAGTGGTTGAGAATTCACCCAGCAGTGCAGGAGACATGGGTTCGACCCCTGGTCTGGGAGGATCCCACATGCCATGGAGCACCTAAGCCTGTGCAGCTCAACTATTGAGCCTGTGCTGAAGAGTCCAGGAACCACAGCTGCTGAGCCACACACCACAGCCACTGCAGACGGCACGCCCTCCACAGCAAGAGAAGCTGCCACAACGAGAAACCCATGCACCACAGCTAGGGAGGGGCCCCCACTCACGGCCCCTAGGGGAATACCTGCATATCAGCAAAGACCCAGCACAGCTGAAATAGATAAATATTGCTGGGGGCTGTTCTTGATATGATAAAGATTATGAAGACTATATTGGATCACTATTAGATATCCACCATAATGGTGAGATTGATAAGCTGTTTACAATCAGGTTCCTAACTAAAATAACAGAGACATCATGGCAAAGTAAAAATGGCAAAGAAAAACATAAGTTAGAATAATACTGACATCTTTTATTTTCGGCTTCCTAGATCTATGTACTAGGAGGGCAAGAGATTGAATCTCTCTGAGAACTACATTCCTTATCTTTAAAATGGACATAAGATTGTCTTAGCAAGATAATATTGATGCTTAGAGATAATATGGAGAGAGAGCACCTCACATAGTGCCTGAGATGAGCATTTACTTTCTACATAAGTTTCTTTAAAAGCTGTTTGGAGAAAACCAATATATGTCATGACAACTGATTTCCTGGTCATATAAAACTGATAATAATTATAAGGTAAGATTTTGGAAGGATTTCAGTGAAAGATTTAATTTCTCTTCAATATCATTTTTGAATTATGCCTTTTATCTTCATTCTTAGTATTATATGTGTGATTACTAGTCATGGGAAAAAGGAATATCTCTTTATCCAAACCATTCCAGGCTTAAACACAATAGAAATTATTTATAAAGTGGCAAAGAGAGAATAGAAATGAAAGAAGAAAGACTATCATTACTTGTTTAAATTATACTTAACTATTGAAGAGATGCATTTTTAAAATTCATCTTTTATTTTACAGTTTAATAGCCTTTAATAGAAGTCTGATGGTAAAGGTAGAGGACAGTAATGATTTTTGCAAACGATACAGAAAATTGTACCTTTTGGTGAATATAAAACTGAAATATATATATGGCTTTAATTTATTAATATATTTTGAATATTCACAAAGGAATATTGACATTGACTGATTTAACAGTAACTTAGTCTTAACATATGATTTATGAGAACTGAGTAAATCAGCGTAGCATAAGGTAAATGATATCCAAGCAACATAATATTAATATACAGATAGCAAAATTACACATCTTATATGCAGCATCCAGTTTCCAAAGCTTTTATAGCAGGAATAGAACTTGTTACATCACAGTGGCCCAGAGTACTGATTTTATAGGTTTCTAAAACTTGAGCAAAAGTTCATTCTGTCCTTAAAGAAGATGGAAGGAAGATGTACATAACTTTACATTATACAACAGAAATGTTTTCAACTTCTATTCATTTAGCAAATACTTGAGACAGTTATCATGCTCTTATTTATAAAAGGCAACCATTTTTAGACATTATAAGATATGTTTTACATTTCTGTATGAGTACTTTGGGGGCTTACCTGGTGAAAAAATGGGAGTGAAAGCTGACTTAAATTCAACATTCAAAATATTAAGATCATGGCATCCAGTCACATCACTTCATGGCAAATGGGTGGGGAAAAATAGAAACAGTGACAGATTTTATTTTCTTCGGTTCCAAAGTCACAGTAGATGGTAACTGCAGCCATGAAATTAGAGATGCTTGCTCCATGGAAGGAAAGCTATGATAAACCTAGACAGCATATTAAAAGCAGAGACCTCACTTTGCCAACACAGTTCCATATAATCAAAGCTATGGTTTTTCCAGTAGTCATGTACAGATGTGAGATTTGGACCATAAAGAAAGCTGAGCACTGAAGAATTAATGCTTTTGAAGTGTGCTCAAGAAGACTCTTGAGTGTCCCTTGGACTGCAAGGAGATTAAACCAGTCAATCCTAGAGGAGATTAACTCTGAATATTCATTGGAAAGACTGACTGATGCTGAAGCTGAAGGTCCAATATTTGGCCACCTGATGGGAACAGCCATATTACTGGAAAAGACACTGATGCTGGGAAAGATTGAAGGCAGGAAGAAAAGGCAGTGACAGAGGATGAAATGGTTAGATGGCATTACCAACTCAATGGACATGAGTTTGAGCAAACCTCAGGAGATAGAAAAGGACAAGGAAGCCTGGCATGCTGCAGTCCGTGGGATCACAAAGAGCTGAACACAAGTTAGCGACTAAACAACATGAGTGATTGTATTTCGTACTCACAGCATTCCTGGGAGATAGGTATTACGTTTTCTGCTTTACTCTTCAGAAGAGAAAGCTGTACTCAGCTAAATATACTTAAGTTTCCACAGACATAAAGTTTGGATTCAAAGTCAGGTTTGTTTGTTTTATATATCATATTGCTTCTTCAATGATGGAAAATGACTAATGATTTTTTTTTTCACTTTATCTCCTTATAGGAGAGACATACGTTATGACACTGTTCTGTGCCATTTTTACTTTTGGCTTATGATAATAAACAATTAGTAATGCTTTGACATACTATCCTTCAAATATAAACACTAAATGTACCCTTCATTTTTATGGGAAGAAAGTATATGTATCAAAGTTATTAACACCACAACTTTGAACATATTCTATATTCAGTCTACTCAGATAAACAGTCCAGAGATTAAATAAGAAAGCAAAATTAATTCCTTTGTGAAAAATTCCTGAACATGTGCTTCTGCTATGCCTAATTTATCAAATACTTTCTTTTTGCTTTCAGGGATGACTTGTCAAGCTCGAACATCGTACACAGAAGATGAAGTTCTCTGGGGTCATCGTTTTTCCTGTAATTTCCTTAGAAGAAGGATTCTTTAAAGTAGATTACTCCCAGTTCCATGCAACATTTGAAGTCCCCACCCCACCTTACAGTGTGAAAGAACAGGAGGAAATGCTCCTTATGTCATCTCCTTTAATAGCACCAGCCATAACTAACAGCAAAGAAAGACATAACTCTGTGGAATGCTTAGATGGACTTGATGATATTAGCACCAAACTTCCATCGAAGCTGCAGAAAATTACTGGAAGAGAAGACTTTCCCAAAAAACTCTTGAGAATGAGTTCTACAACTTCTGAAAAAGCCTACAGCTTGGGCGATTTGCCCATGAAACTTCAACGAATAAGTTCAGTACCTGGCAACTCAGAAGAAAAACTGGTATCTAAAACCACCAAAATGTTGTCTGATCCCATGAGCCAGTCAGTGGCTGATTTGCCACCAAAGCTTCAAAAGATGGCAGGAGGAGCAACCAGGATGGAAGGCAATCTTCCAGCAAAATTAAGAAAAATGAACTCTGATAGATTCACATAACAAAACACCCCTTCAGGCATTATTTATTGTTTGATTTAGTAATAGTCCAATATTTGGCTGATGAGGTAATCCTCTCTAAGGAATCTGAAAGGTACATTTTTTTCTCCCAGTCATATATGCATATTTGAGAACCCTACCTTTTCAAGTATTGCTACTGTGCAGAAAGAAAATGTTGTAAAGGAAGGACATCAGAACGAAGTTCTTAATAATGGGCATGTATTATCACATCAAGCATGCAATAATGTGCAAATTTTGCATTTAGTTTTATGGCATGATTTATATATGGTATATTTATATTGTATATTATGGAAAATGTATATATTTAAAGGGGTGGTACTAGCCACAATATTTCTAACATATGTATTAAGCCAAACATGAGTTGATAGCTTTCAGGGTGATAAAACTATATATATGTGTGTGTACACATAGTTTTATATATACACACACATATGTATATACATATATATATATATATACACACACACACACATACAGACATATATCTGATAAAATTGTGATGTTTTGTTCAAAGTTGTAGTTCTTGTGCATGTTTACTTTATTAGGCTAGGAAAGCTTCTGGCATTAATTATTAATACCAAATATTTTAGCCTTAAATTATTTGTCATTTTAAAATCTGATTTAATGTTTTCTGCTGTTTAAGGACCTGGAAGGTTTTCAGTTGTACTTTATATGAGCGAGTCACACAAGTATGTGCTACTTATGGCCCTGCAAAAAGTAACCATTATATATTTGACATGTAAATTTTGAAGCATACTAATATACTGACAATTTCTAATGATTTTTAAAAGTTGCTAGTACTGGGGAAAAAATAAACATTGCTTATTTTGAGAGTTGGTCCTTTCCTGGACTAAAGTCTGAAAATCTCTTTTGTATTTGATCTAATTTAAATATGAGCTCTGAACAAATGCTGAGTCATTGTAATAGTCAGTAGCCAAGTAATATTGAATATATTGGAACCTGTGTGAAATTGCATAATGAATGGTCCCTGTTTCGAGCTGAGTGAATTGGTAATATTTTTCACTCTTTTTCTCAAACTTTTGTCATTTTAAAAACCAATAATTAATCCTTGAGTAGACAAAACAACACAATGAAATAGATGATAGATATTTATGCATAAAATATGTATGTCTAATTGTGTCTCTCATTTTATGCCATTTTCTTGTTTGTGGCATTTGTTATAACAGGACAGATTTTTTTCCTCACCTGGGCAACCTATTTTATCCCATACCTGTCACTCAATTCAGACAGAATGTTTTGTACATACCTGAGAGAATTTAAAATCAGATAACTTGAGGACATTTTACCCATGTGAGTTTTTTGCTTTGTTTTGTTTCAGTAAACAATCAATTTATTGGTGTCTTGGATCTCTGGCTTACCAAAATAAGTGTAGCAGTACTATTTTTTTATCCCAAAGGTCTAATATTTATGACTCATTAATGGAAATTAAAACTATTCCTCAAAAGAACACAGTCGAAGTATAGATTTGGAATGTAGAGATTTTACTGAAAATTTATAAGTGCTCCTTATCGAAATATCATGGACTTTCCTATAAAACTTCTTTGGGTCTTGTACTTAAAAGTCTGTCCAGAATTAATCTATTTCTCCTTATAAATATGTAAATCCTTAATAGCTGATTTGGGCTCCCACCATTTCCCCCTTTTTAGCAGTCCTGTGATGATTTTCATATTGGAAAATTATTATATCAACAATTCTGTCATTGACTACAATAATATTAATACCTTCTGGCTACCTCTGTATCAATCAAATTCTGCAGGTGCAAACATATACCAGGGAATTGTTACTGGCAAAGTGATCAACTTGGAGCATCCATCCACTGTGAATAGAGCTGGTTGACCTAACCCTTTACCCCCAAACTTTCTTATTTGCTGGTACAGGAAATGAAATAGTAGCAGAGCGAGAAGGGGCCCGAAGGGCACAGTATATTTGTTATCAGTGGAAAAAACTGCACAGATCATTTAGTCCAACCACTTAAAACTAAAAGCCATAATTTAATTTGGAGAGTCATTTGAGTTTGGTTTTGGTGCCAAGGGGAAAATGGGCCCAAAATAAACTCTCCAAATACATTCAATCATTCATTCGATGAAATTCTGCATTTCTTTTAAGTTCTAGGCATTTTTAGCTCCTGTAGATTTGGATATAACTAAAGTCAGAGGTGGTCATTGCTCATTCAAACACCACATATCAGTTGGAGAGGCAGTTGGAGAGGGAGCAGGGGAGATAAAAATAACACAATTTCAGAGTCAAAATATCAGTTAAAGGAAGGAAAGCAGAGTAACACAATGGAAAATGATTGGGTGAAATAACTGATAATTTTGGAAGGGGGAGAGGGTGATATTTAAACAGAAACCGGAATGGTGAGAAAGAACCACTGTTGCCAAATTACTTTTCTTAGTGAATGCTATTCCTTTATCTTTCCCACATGTATATGGGAAAGGTATAATTTCTGCACGTAATTGCAGTTTAACTCCTGTTACTAAGTTGATCATCGGTCCCGGTTTACCCAGGAGAGTTCCAGTTTTGGCCTGTTGTACCTGTGTAATTATGATAGTACTCCCTTTCACTCTTATAATGTCTTGGTTTGGATGATATATGGTGACTCTACATTTTTGTTGAGACTATATTATGAAGTCTGATATATTTGGATAAAAATAAAGAATTGCTTTTTCTTCTCATTTTGCTGATTTTTTTGACACTGGCATTCCAAGCAAAGTCATCTCACTTTCATATATTTCTTCCTGGAGGACTTCTTAACAAAGTTATTTCCTGTAACATTTGTTTCATCTGTACATGACATGTCTTCCTAGCAATGAAAAGTTATGCATTTTATTGATTGAGTAGAAGGTAAACCTCTGATATTTCCATTTCAGGAACTTGTAAGAGCTCAAATCAAAGGGAGTAAAAGTCAACTTAAGATAATTTTCAGCCCGCCAATATGGCAACTATTGTAAAGCAAAATATAGTATTCATTGAACTGAATAATTCAACTTTATTAGAAACTAGTCCTTTTTAATGGTATTTTCATGGATAGTTCTGTCATGGTAAAATATTTCACTCTATTTATTAAAATGTAAATGAAAATACAATTATTTTGATAATGCCTATCTTCAATTTAAATATCCTTCTCAGCAATATGTGGATACATTTTAGTAAATATATATTCAATTAAAAATTAGGATATTTTATCATTAATTATTTATGAAAAAATTTTTATGCTGTTTTAAATTCATCCATATATGGGATTAAATACTTTGGAAAAGTATTTAGTTGTCTCAGTACTCAAGAGACACTTTGTAGAAATAGGATACAACCATAAAGTGTGATTTCTTTTGGAGGAAAAGTGAGATTATGGAGAAGGTGGTTTACATTCCATTTGAATGAAGGTTTCTACTATTTTATACCTTGAAGAGAGTTCAGCTTGACAACACAGCACATCCGTGAGCTCTACTTCAGAATTTGTGCTTGAGTTAATGTTGTACATGTTTAAATTAGCATCAAGCTAATTGCATTGTCTGGCAAGCAGTTTATTATTATTTAAATGGGCAAGGTCATTTAGGTTACAAAAGTAGTAACTTATGTATTCAGTACTGCAAGTTCAGTTTTATAAAAACTGTTTTAAACTTTCAAAATATGATTGGGTTAAATTTTATAGCATGCTCATCCTTTCTCTGCTTCCCAAAAGTTGATTACTCACATTACATTATTTGGTCTAACATAAGACTTTTAACTACTGAAAATCAATAATTCAGTCCATTAGAAGCCTTTCCTCAAAGGTTACTTTTATTTTGGCTCCTTACTGATGAGATGCTTCAGCAATATGGAACCTGAACTTATACTAATACAGATCATTTGAGACCTGCATTTCTTGGAAGAAGCTTCATGACCATCTTACCCTTGGCTGAACCTGAGTCTCAAAAGCCACAGTAAGTAAAGCAGACAAATACACAGTTTTCCTAATTTCTTTAAGTATCAAATCGCCTTTTGGAAAAATGGTCATTTACTTTTTCTGATAGTGTTTCAAGGAAAAAATGTTTTCCTAATTTCAGATCCGATGAGTTTGACGATATGTCATATGTTCAAGTCTCTGGTGCCTCACAGAATTAATCCACAAAGTCATGTTCCTACAGATTCTGCCACAGTGGAGTTCAGAAAGGATGATCTGCATCATCCAGTAGAATTTTTTTCCAAATTATGGTCTTTTGGTACCTGAAAATGTTCTCAAAATCATGGCTGTTTTTGAATATTCAGGCTGTGTGTGACCAATGGACAAAAGATATAGTAGGGCTCATTATCTTTTCTTATTTCTTATTAAATTCAGCATTCAATTTACTCTTTATCCTTTCCCAGCTTCGCTAGTCAATCACTTGCATACTAATTTGCACATAGTTGTGCAAATTGAATCTTTACATCAACTTGACGTGGTGGAGATTATCCCTGTTTTACACTTGATAAAAATGATTCTCAGTGAGGTTGTTTAGAGGGTTTTTAATTAAATGAAATCCACAAAGCTGAGTAGTCCCTACCTTCTTGGGTGGTTCTGTTGCTATGCTGTTGCTTCTGGATTTGCCATTTGGGGCATTATCTGTTTACACTGTGGTAGATGGGGATATATTTCTACTTCTACACTTGCTGTTCACCACACCTCTACTGTGTTCACACGTGCATGTTCAGTTGCTCAGTCATGTCCAACTCTTTGCACCCCCATGGACTCCTATGTCCATGGGGTTATCCAGGCAAGAATACTGGAGTGGGCTGCCATTTCCTCCTACAGGGGATCTTCCCAACTCAGGAATCAAATCCATGTCTCCTATGGCTCCTGCATTGACAGGTGGACTCTTTACCACTGAGCCACCTGGGAAGCCCCTACTGTGTACACCCTACCCTAGAGCTCCAATATTGTTATATATTTTCATATTTTTACTAGATTAATTAGCAGTGTTTTAAGTTCTACTACATTTGAATTCATATATTTTGATCATTTTTCTCATCCTTCACGGCTTTCCCCCTAAAGTTGGCAGAGTGTTTTTCCTTTGCTTATTCATACATATACTTGTGGGACTAGTGGTAAAAGAATCCATCTGCCAATGAAGGAGACACAAGAGATGCATGTTGCATGTTTGAGATGGTCCCCTGGAGGAGGAAATGTCAACCCACTCCAGTATTCTTGCCTGGAAAATTCCATGGGTAGAGAAGCCTGGCAGGCTACAGGCCATACGCCCCAGAGTCAGACACAACTGAACACACACAGGCATACATCACGAATTTAGCCATAATGTCTTTCCAAATTATAAATATTTTCCTATTAATTCCTCAAACACATAAAATATTGAAAAAGTGTTCTTGATGAAATCTCTATCAAAACATCCTGATCTGTTCAGTTGTATAAATCTCCATTTAGTGCACAGCTGTTATCTTGGGATCTCCCTTTACAATCATGGGAATTCCATTCATGTCTTTCCTGGTATAGAAACCCAGTTTCATGGAACATACATAGCTTACTTGGTTTACTCCTTGTTTTTGTTTTTCTGGCTGTGCTACATGGTACATGGGATCTTTTTAGTTCCCTGCTAAGGTTGGAACCATGCCTCTTCAGCAGAAGGGCGGAGTTTTAACCGTTGGATGGCCAGGAAGTCTACTCTTTCAGTTTTGATGAATCACATTTCCCAGGGGTTTCTTGGGAGAAAAAGGAAAAATGAAAACAAAACTAGAAGTAAGCTTTTTGAAAGTTTGATATCTTTAAATAAGATAACTTGTCCCTAATAATGAAGAATTTGGTCTAGTATAGAAATTGTGTTCCTTCTGAATTACAGCAACATTGTTCCTTTTACTACTAGACTCTAATGTTGCTATTGAGATTTCTAGCACCATTAAGTTTTAGGCCCTTGTGTAAAACTGATTTCTCTGCTTAAAAGCTAATAGGATATTCTAATCATCCCTGGTGTTCTAAAATGTCAAAATTTCTGCCTAAGTGTGCATTCATTTTAATCTATTTTGCTGTGCACTTTCAATCTGGAAATTCACGACCATCAGCAAAATTTTCTTAAGTTCTTTTCCCTTTATTTACTCTTTTCCATCTTCCTCTAGCCTTCTTTCTGGAATCTTCATTATTTGGATGTCAGAACTCTTGGAATGATTTTCTAATATTCTCCTGTTTTCTCTTCTATGTAACTCTTTGTATTTTTTCTCCACTTCCTTGGAGATTTTCTTAATTTATCATCTATAACTTTCGTCTATATGCATCTATTTGATTTCATTTATCTTCCAAGATGTTCTTCTATGGTAGTCTCAATTTTCAAGAATGTTTTGTTGTTATTTTCTAAAGGTTTACTTTTTTTTTGAGTCTCTTGTATCATAAGTGAAGGAATTTAGTGCTGTCAAAATTTTTACTGTGTTTTAACTGTTTCTTCTGCACACATTCTATTTCTAATATCTATTAATACATATGATTTTGAATTTAAGATTATTGAGACTCTAAACAATTGTATGCAGTAAGTCTGTCAACTTCCATTTTCAATGATGTGGTTCGACTCTTCATCAGAAGTTAGTGTCTTTAGACTTCTTCTTTAAAGTCAAGGACATTGTCCAGGTAAGACACTTAAACACCTTCGTACAGAGAGGTGCCTTGCTGTCATTGTTCTGAAAACAAGTTGAGTTGATTAAAACAAAGGTAAGTGTGCTTTTTAAACAGGGTTTCAAGGAGTTCTTTTTACACTCTCCTGATCTTTTTACTCTGCTATGCTTTGAAAATTCCTCTACTATTGTTTCAATAGTTTCAGAAAGTAGCAGTAATAAATACTTACAGTTAATCGTCCATTTGGAGAAGAAAGGCCAGCTTTCGTGTATTAGTTTTCTATCACTGTTATAATTCCCAGGTGGTGCTAGTAGTAAAGAACTCACCTACAATAAGGGAGATGTAAGAGACTCAGGTTTGATTCCTGTGTTGGAAAGATCCCCTGGAATAGATAATGGCAACCCACTCCAGTATTCCTGCCTGGAGAATCCTATGGACAAAGGAGCTTGGTGGGCTACAATCCACTGTGTCGCAGAGTCTGACACAGCTGAAGTGACTTGGCACATATACACATACACTGCAAATTGAATCCTCAGTAGCACAAATGTATGATGCTACAGTCTATAGGTAGAAGTTTGACATAGGCCTCACTGGGCTAAAATCAATACGTTACCAGGGCTTAAATTCTGTCTGGAAGCTCTAGAAGAGAACTAATTTCCTTAATGTTTTCAGTTTCTAGAGGCCATCCCTATTCTTTAGCTCCCTCTCCTTCCATCATCAAAGCCAAAAAAGTTGCATCTCTCTGTGCTTTTGTTCATAGTCACATCTTCTTCTGACTCTTCTTCCTTCTTCCTCCACTTTTAAGGACCGTTGTGATTACACTGGCCTCACCGGGATAATCTGAAATAATCTTCCCATATCTGTCCTTAATATAGTCACATATGCCAATCACTTTTGCCAAGTTAAGGTAGCGTATTCACAGGTTCCATGGATTATGATGTGGATTTCTCTGAGGATCATTATATCTCACTAATTTTTCTTCTTTCCTCCTTTTATATCAAATGAAATATTGTCTCAACAAAATATTTTTCCAGTGTCTCAGTATATGTAAAAATAAGAGCAGTATTTATTTTCATTAATAACATCCTTTGTAAAGAAACATATTTAACAAGACATTATTTAATTATTCTGTTAGGAATTTATTTTTGTCATAGTCTATGAGCAAGCCTCATAGTCTATGAGGCTTTATTTTCTAGTTTTTTAGAGAGGAGAAAAATAAAGCAGTGTTTCATTAAATAGATTGAAAATAACACCCAAAACTTCAGTGTCCTGAATCTGAGCTTGTAGATCAAGTTCACTTTTCTTGGTAAGAACCCTATCCTTTGGTCTTAAAAAATATCAAAGATGGATTTACATTTCAGTACATAACCTAAAAGCTGGTGTCAATATTTGTTGGCAGAAAACTATCTGCCATATAGACACTTAAAATGTATGAAAGCTTGTGACCTAGAAGTTAATTTTAGAAATAAATCCTGTCATATTTTAACCAAATGATCAATGAACAGTATGCAGACAGCGGATGGGCCCATGAGACTTGTATTAAGATCAAGGTTATACTTCAGTGGCTGACTAAATGAGAAGGGAAAATCAGAAAATATCACTTGCATTAAGGTTTATTTTTGTAAACAAATGGTAACAGCATATCCTTTACCAATAGTCTATTATTAGAATGATATGTACTTACAGTAATATAAATTTTTAAAGTGTGAGATATATGGCTTCCTTTTTCATTAAAGCTTCCTAAATAAATGACTGCTTTTTATTATCAACTTTTATCTCTTCCCCCTATTCACTGATGATATAACTTCTTGGTTTCATAAGCTATTTGTATTAAACGGAAAGTTGTGCACAGAATAAGACAATTAACAATATCATAGACTAGTTTTTTGTAACCCTGTAAAGGTTTGACTTCACTGGCTCTCACTTCCCCGTATGTACAATTTATAGTGTGAAACTGCATTACACTATTGGAGAAGGCAATGGCACCCCACTCCAGTACTCCTGCCTGGAAAATCCCGTGGATGGAGGAGCCTGGTTGGCTGCAGTCCATGGGGTCGCCAAGAGTAAGACACGACTGACCGACTTCACTTTCACTTTTCACTTTTCACTTTCATACATTGTAGAAGGAAATGGCAACCCACTCCAGTGTTCTTGCCTGGAGAACCCCAGGGACGGGGGAGCCTGGTGGGCAGCCATCTATGGAGTTGCACAGAGTCGGACAGGACTGAAGTGACTTAGCAGTATTACACTATATTCTGAGATTTGTATTCCACATTATTCAGAACTTCATTTATTAACAAAATATTTAGATTTACACATGTGAATGAACTCTCTCATCCAACTGTGGTGTTTTGACTAAGATGACTCATGTTTAACACTAGACACTTTCCATTTTGGGTGACTTACTGAGTTGATATTTAAGAATAGAGACACTGTGGCAGGTATTTGGTAAATTGAGATCTATGCTGTGATAAGATCTATAGTTTCTTAAAGAAAATAAGGATTAATCACAAATTTTAGGCTTATTAGAGGATAAAATAATGATTGATGATCAAGTTGGAGGACAAAACAATTTGCTTGGAAAAGTGTGTACTTGTGTGCAGATGATTAGTCATGTCTGACTTTTTGTGGCCCCATGAAATGTAGCCCACCAGGCACCTGTGTCCATGGAATTGCCCAGGCAAGAATGCTGGAGTTGGTTGCCATTTCCTCCTCCAGGGGATCTTCGCAACCCAGGGATCAAACCCGTATCTCTCAGGTCTCCTGCATTGGCAAGCAGATTCTTTACCACTAGCACCATCTGGGAAGCCCTTGGGGAGTATACATTACAGTTAGTCTTGAAGAGGGTAGTCACCCTCTCCACTGAGAATCTAATGTTGGTAAACTTGGAGTGGAGCACTACTGTGAATGACCAGTATTTATACCAATAATCTACTCTGAGTCCATAAATTATTTTTTAGCCATTGGTTATATATTTTACCTTGTTTCCTTTCCCAATGCCTCCTTTTAATACTTTCCAAATTCTCAAGCATGCCTTTTATGTAGGGGAGATCTTATTTGAAGATGATGTAATCAATTTTACCATATGTACAATCTATGCCACCTTTTGTCCATTGACATGAATTTCCTGGGTATTCATCCAGTCTGAAATTTTCTGCAGGGTTGATATATCCACAGAGACCCATCAACTTAAAAGTCAAGTCAATAAACATTTGTTTGATCAATGTTGTGTGCCTGTTATGTTGTAGGTGTTAAGATATACACTGCTGCTGCTGCTGCTAAGTCGCTTCAGTCTTGTCTGACTGTGCGACCCCATAGATGGCAGCCCACCAGGCTCCACCGTCCTGGGGATTCTCCAGGCAAAAACACTGGAGTGTGTTGCCATTTCCCTTCTCCAATGCATGAAAGTGAAAAGTGAAAGTGCAGTCGCTCAGTCGTGTCTGAATCTTCACGATCCCATGGACTGCAGCCCACCAGACTCCTCCATCCATGGCATTTTCCAGGCAAGAGTACTGGGGTGGGGTGCCATTGCCTTCTCCGAAGATATACACTAGAGTTATATAAATGGCACCCCACTCAGTACTCTTGCCTGGACAGAGGAGCCTGGAAGGCTGCAGTCCATGGGGTCACTGAGTGTAGGACACAACTGAGCGACTTCACTTTCACTTTCATGCATTAGAGAAAGAAATGCAACCCACTCCAGTGTTCTTGCCTGGAGAATCCCAGGGACAAGGGAGCCTGGTGGGCTGCCGTCTCTGGGGTCACACAGAGTCGGACACGACTGAAGTGACTTAGCAGCAGCCCTAGCAGCAGAGTTATATAAAAGCATCTCAAACATTCAGTGTTCTGAATGTTTTGAAGCATAACTATGGGCACAATGAGGAAGAAAGTGATCCAACTCATATCAGGTTTGGGATTGGGATGGATTTAAACAATGTGGGAGGATCTTGGAAAGCATTTTGTAGCAAGGGATACTGGGACTATTTTCAGAGATTTGGAGAAATTACATAGATAATGAAAAGAAGAAGTAAAAGAAACACTGTTATAGATTAATACAGTTTGGAAAACATATGTGTTGCAAATATATGTAGTTCAGAAAGACTAGATGTTGGGTCATGAGAAGTACATTAATATAGGTGATAATTAGAGAGGTAAGTAGGGACCCATTTGTGAATATTATAATCCTCAAAAAAGTTGAGTTTTTATGTTGAAAACCAACTTTTAAAGATTTTTAAAGGATGGTGGAATCAGATACATAGTTTAGGAAGTTTACTCCTCCAGTGTATACATGGGATAAATGGACTTCACAATTTTTATTTCAATGGAACCAATATGTTATTCATTAAACTTTATTTACAGCTTTACATCCATCAGAATTTATGGCGTTTACAAAATTATATAAAGTACAAATAAGATTTAATGCATAAGAAAAACAAAAAACATATTTTTATTGCAATGGTTAATATAGATTCTGTAACTGATGCAACATTTCACTCCTGAAAAGTAGGGAGGAAAAAGAGAACCACTTTATGTGGTTCCCCTTACCTGAAAAGGAAAACACTAACATTTCCCCAAATAATAGCCAGCAATTTCAGATCTTTTTAACTCTCATTATATTTTCACAACATTGTCTCCTTCCTCAAACATTGCAATCAAACACTCCAAATTACCTGAACTGTTCCCCAAAGGAAAATGTTATTTGAAAGTTTATTTCCTCTCTTTACTTTTCTTGCTGCATTTAAGAGCATTAACTTGATTTAAAGAAAGATGGTAAAATGCAAACTATGAAGAAGCAAATATTGAAACAATAAAACAGTTTTGATATTGGCCGTTTGCTAATCAAGAGGTGATTTTTGGTTCAGGTATGTGTTTCAGAGGAATAATTCCTGAGTTCTAATACAAGATAGAATTTAAGAAAAACACTCTTGAGTGTTAACACATAAGTTAGAATCATCTGGAATAATATTTTAGATCTCCCACTACTTAAAATTTAATAATGAATGATTCACTGATTAAATCACTTGAATTTAAAATTTATGCAACAAAATATATTTATAAAATAATTATTTGTAGGAAAATAAAAACTTGATTGTTATTCAACATCACTCAGGGAAATAAATGTTCATATATAGACCCTTTCATTCAGCCTTGGGATTCAACATAGTGATGCGCCAAGGTAGACCACATATAGACTGATATTCATACACAAACCACATATAGTTAAATTCCTGCAACTATGTAAGCTTTGATGAGATACAAATCAGAATTTCTGCTTTACAATTTAAATTTATAACTAACTTGTAGGGCCTTATTTTTGGCTTCCCTGGTGGCTCAGATGGTAAACTATCTGCCTACAATGCAGGGGACCCGGGTTCAGTCCTGGGTTGGAAAGATAGATCTCCTGGAGAAGGAAATGGCAACCACTCCAGTACTCTTGCCTGGAAAATCCCATGGACAGAGGATCCTGGTAGGCTACAGTCTCAGTTCAGTTCAGTTCAGTCGCTTAGTCATGTCCGACTCTTTGCGGCCCCATGAATTGCAGCACGCCAGGCCTTCCTGTCCATCACCAACTCCCGGAGTTCACTCAAACTCACATTCATGGAGTCAGTGATGCCATCCAGCCATCTCATTCTCTGTCGTCCCCTTCTTCTCCTGCCCCCAATCCCTCCCAGCATCAGAGTCTTTTCCAATGAGTCAATTCATTGCATGAGGTGGCCAAAGTACTGGAGTTTTAGCTTTAGCATCATTCCTTAAAAGAACACCCAGGACTGATCTTTAGAATGAACTAGTTGGATCTCCTTGCAGTCCAAGGGACTCTCAAGTGTCTTCTCCAACACCACAGATCAAAAGCATCAATTCTTCGGCACTCAGCTTTCTTCACAGTCCAACTCTCACATCCATACATGACCACAGGAAAAACCATAGCCTTGATTAGATGGACCTTTGTTGGCAAAGTCATGTCTCTGCTTTTGAATATGCTGCCTAGGTTGGTCAAAACTTTCCTTCCAAGGAGTAAGTGTCTTTTAATTTCATGGCTGCAGTCACCACCTGCAGTGATTTTGGAGCCCCCAAAATAAAGTCTGACACTGTTTCCACTGTTTCCCCATCTGTTTCCCATGAAGTGATGGGACCAGATGCCATGATCTTCATTTTCTGAATGTTGAGGTTTAAGCCAACATTTTCACACTCCTCTTTCACTTTCTTCACAAGGATTTTTAGTTCTTCACTTTCTGCCATAAGCGTGGTGTCATCTGCATATCTGAGGTTATTGATATTTCTCCTGGCAATCTTGATTCCAGCTTGTGCTTCTTTTAGCCCAGCGTTTCTCATGATGTACTCTGCATTTAAGTTAAATAAGCAGGGTGACAATATAAAGCCTTGATGTACTCCTTTTCCTATTTGGAACCAGTCTGTTGTTCCATGTCCAGGTCTACCTGTTGCTTCCTGACCTGCATATACGTTTCTCAAGAGGCAGGTCAGGTGGTCTGGTATTGCCATCTCTTTCAGAATTTTCCAGTTTATTGTGATCCACACAAAGGCTTTGGCATAGTCAATAAAGCAAAAATAGATGTTTTTCCAGAACTCTCTTGCTTTTTCCATGATCCAGAGGATGTTGGCAATTTGATCTCTGGTTCCTCTGCCTTTTCTAAAACCAGCTTGAACATCAGGAAGTTCACGGTTCACGTATTGCTGAAACCTGGCTTTGAGAATTTTGAGCATTACTTTACTAGTATGTGAGATGAGTGCAATTGTGCGGTAGTTTGTGCATTGTTTCCATTGCCTTTCTTTGGGATTGGAATGAAAACTGACCTTTTCCAGTCCTGTGGCCACTGCTGAGTATTCTAATTTTGCTGGTATATTGAGTGCAGCACTCTCACAGCATCATCTTCCAGGATTTGAAATAGCTCAACTGGAATTCCATCACCTCCACTAGTTTTGTTCATAGTGATGCTTTCCAAGGCCTATTTGACTTCACATTCCAGGATGTCTGGCTCTAGGTGAGTGATCACACCATTGTGATTATCTTGGTTGTGAAGATCTTTTTTGTACAGTTCTTCTGTATATTCTTGCCACCTCTTCTTAATATCTTCTGCTTCTGTTAGGTCCATACCATTTCTGTCCTTTATTGAGCCCATCTTTGCATGAAATATTCCCTTGGTATCTCTAATTTTCTTGAAAAGATCTCTAGTTTTTTCCATTCTGTTGTTTTCCTCTATTTGCATTGATCATTGTGGAAGGCTTTCTTATCTCTTCTTGCTATTCTTTGGAACTCTGCATTCAGATGCTTAATGCTTTCCTTTTCTCCTTTGCTTTTCACCTCTCCTCTTTTCACAGCTATTTGTAAGGCCTCTCCAGACAGCCATTTTGCTTTTTGCATTTCTTTTCCATGGAGATGGTCTTGATCCCTGTTTCCTGTATAATGTCACAAACCTCAGTCCATAGTTCATCAGGCACCCTATCTTTGTAAAACTCTGTTAGCCTTTGCCCTGTTTCATTCCATATTCCAAGGCCAAATTTGCCTGTTACTTCCGATGTTTCTTGACTTCCTATTTTTGCATTCCAGTCCCCTATAATGAAAAGGACACCTTTTTTGGAGTGTTAGTTCTCAAAGGTCTTGTAGGTCTTCATAGAACCGTTCAACTTCAGCTTCTTCAGCGTTACGGATTGGGGCATAGACTTGGATTATGGTGATATTGAATGGTTTGCCTTGTAAACGAAAAGAGATCATTCTGTCGTTTTTGAGATTGCATCCGAGTACTGCATTTTGGACTCTTCTGTCGACCATGATGGCTACTCCATTTCTTCTGAGGGATTCCTGCCCGCAGTAGTAGATATAATGGTCATCTGAGTTAAATTCACCCATTCCAGTCCATTTTAGTTCGCTGACTTCTGGAATGTCAACATTCATTATTGCCATCTCCTATTTGACCACTTCGAATTTGCCTTGATTCATGTACCTGACATTCCATGTTCCCATGCAATATTGTTCTTTACAGCATCGGAACTTGCGTCTATCACCTGTCACATCCACAATTGGGTATTGCTTTTGCTTTTGCTCCATGCCTTCACTCGTTCTGGAGTTATTTCTCCACTGATCTCCAGTAGCATATTGGGCACCTACTGACCTGGGGAGTTCCTCTTTCAGTATCCTATCATTTTTCCTTTTCATACTGTTCATGGGGTTCTCCAGGCAAGAATACTGAAGTGGTTTGCCATTCTTTTCTCTAGTGGACCACATTCTGTCAGCTCTCTCCATTATGCCCACCCATCTTGGGTGGCCCCACAGGGCATGGCTTGGTCTCACTGAGTTAGACCAGGCTGTGGTCCTAGTGTGATTAGATTGACTGGTTTTGTGTGAGTATGGTTTCAGTGTGTCTGCCCTCTGATGCCGTCTCGCAACACTTACTGTCTAACTTGGGTTTCTCTTACCTTGGACGAGGGGTATCTCTTCACGGCTGCTCCAGCAAAGTGTAGCCACTGTTCCTTACCTTGGACGAGGCGTATCTCCTCAACACCGCCCCTCTTGACCTTGAACATGGAGTAGCTCCAGCCTATGGGTCACAGAGAGTCAGACAAAAATGAACGACTTCACTTTCACTTTGCTATAATACAGCTAATTTCCCACATCTGGGGAAAGAGAATCAGTAGTATATATCTTGATGTCGCCCAGGGTCATATAGATCATTTGAAATTTCAATAGAAATTGAATTCAATAGACCACTGTAAGCAATATCTGGGATGATGGGCACAGATACAAGGTATTCTCTGAGTATCCTGGTTGGGTTAGACAAATGTCATTTGACAAATGCCAATCTCCACCCAGTTTCACCATGTAAATTGGTCTAATTTTTATCCAATGAAAAGTTGAATAAACATGGCAGACATTTTTTGCCATACTAAGATAATTGTAATTTTAATTAAAGGTTTAACTTAAACTTTCTTTCAGAATAAGTCCTCAACTTACTGTGCTCTCTCGAAAGAAACTCACTCCTGAACGATCTGAGTATTTACTGTGCTTAATGGCAGCTGACTTGGCAAAACCTGAAAGGGAATACTGAAGCTTGATGACAGGAAAGCAAGTCAACCAAACTCCATCTCAAAGTAATTTTTTTAAATCTAAATTTCCAGATCACTATTCCAAGTACTTGAATTAATGTTGGAATTCATGCCTATTCAGTTCATTAAAAATAACTAAATCATAGTTTCAAAATAATAAAATGACCTGATAATTCTGATATATATATATATATATACACATACACACACACACACATATATGTATATACATATTCCCATAAAGTTTGAAATGTGGAAATGATATTCTTTGAGATGGAAGAAAGAGAATACAAAAATTATTTTAGATATTTGCATGTCTTTGTTGTTATTCAGTCACCAAGTCAGACTGTCTGACTCTTTGAGACCCCATGGGCTGCAGCATCCAGGATCCTCTGTCCTCCACTATCTCCCAGGGTGTGCTCATATTCATGCCCATTGTGTCAGTGATGCTATCTAACCACCTCATTCTCTGCTGCTCCTTTCTCTTTTGGCTTTCAGTCCTTCCCAGCATCAGGGTCTTTCCAAATGAGTCAGTTCTTCACGTTAGATGGCCAAAGTATTGGAGCTTCAGCAACAGTCTTTCCAATGAATATTCATGGTTGGTATCCTTTCGTATTGACTGGTTTGGTGATTTTACTGTCCAAGGGACTCTCAAGAGTCTTTTCCAGCACCACAACTTGGAAACATCAATTTTTCAGCACTCAGCCTTTTTATGGTACAGCTCTTATATCCGTGAGTGACTACTGGTAAAACCATAGCTTTGACTATACAGACCTTATAAATTATATTCTTTGAAATGGAATAAATAATTATTTTAGATGTTTGCATTCATGTATATAAATGATTTCAAAATCAGTATGCAAGTTTTAGAGAATATGTAAAATAGAATAATCAAATAATTTTTAAGATATTAGGAAAACTATTTTTGTATTTACCTATAAATGAGAGTGTCAAGTCAGAGAATAATTTTAGTTCAGTCTAGAAGAGGAAACTAATTATAATGCAAAGAATTTGGTGACTCTAGTTTGTACTAGGCCTCCATGTAAACAAACTGAATGATGTGAACAGATTGTTTCATTTTGTGACTTGATTGTTATTCATTGTTCTCAGGAAACAGGTGATCCCTTATTTGCCAAACTGTAGAACCATTTTTTTTTTTCCCATACTCATCTTCCAGATAATTATTTTCTGGTAATCATGTACAGATATGACAGCTGGACCATAATAAAGGCTGAATGCTGAAGAAGATCCTTTCTAGCTGTAGTGCTGGAGAAGACTCTTGAGAGTCCCTTGGACTACAAGGAAATCAAACCAGTCAATCCTAAGGGAAATCAACCCTGAATATTGATTGGAAGGACTGATGATGAAGCTGAAGCTCCAATACTTTAGCCACCTGATGTGAAGAGTTGACTCAGTGTAAAAGACCCTGATGCCAGGAAAGATTGAGGGCAGGAGGAGAAGGGAGTGACAGAGGATGAGATGGTTGGATGGTATTACCAACTCACTGGACATCAGTATGAGCAAATTCTGGGAGATAGTGAAGAACGGGGATGCCTGGCATGCTGCAGTCCATGGGGTTGCAAAGAGTCAGACACAACTGAGTGACTGAACAACAACAAATCTTCCTGATATGTTACTCCCATGCCAGTGAGGACATATTTGATAGTGAATTACATCCCATTCTCTCCCAGAACTATGGAATTGAATGTGCAACTACTGTTTCAACCATCCTATGGATGATTTTAGATATATGCTCACTGAACTCTTAATCTGCATTCCTTTCACATCCAACACAATGGTAGCTTCTAACATAAAATATGTAATATAATTTATGAGTGCCATTTTCCTGATAAGGTCTAATTAAATTGACTGTTTTGATCTCTGGCCCTTGAATGAGAAGTATATGGGTCTGTCTTATCTTTGAATAATAAATAAGTTATGTATTAAATAACGCTGCTATTCAGAATTAGTATGAATAAGGTAAGTGAGAAATATTCCTTTCCTTGCGGCTGTAGGATTCATGGAAACTTGCTTCTTTTTATTATTGCTATTTTTTAATTTTTACAATGTTGTGTTGGTTTCTGCCATACAGCAATGGGAAGAAACCTGCTTCTTTAAAGCCAGCAATAGAAAGAGAGACAGGTGCTATCACATCTATGTAATTATCTAAATCCCTTTGTCTTTCCTCCATTTTTCCTATGTAAGCAAGCCACAGGTGCTGCCCACACTCAAGGACAGAGATTATATAAAAGCATTAATATCATGAGATAGGGTTCAGGGATTTATTTCTTTATTTGGTCTGTCTTGAAGACTATGACAATTTTGAATAGAATTTAACAATCTGAACAGATAAATTTCCAAAATTATAGGTCATCAGGAAATTTCCAGAATGCATCCTCTGATTCTCTTTCCGTCTTAAAAATATCAAATGTGTAGGACTCCACACAGACCTCTAAGTAGCTCACTTTTATTTAGTCCTACAGAAGTATCAAGATTTCCAAAATGACCTGAAGAAAATGTGTCTACCTCTGATTCAGATCTTACCCATGATGTTAAGTGAGAATTTTATAGGGAAAGAAAAGTTGTATAGCAGTAACTAGAAAAGGTAATTTTCTACTTATCCTTATAATACTATTTTTCCTTCCTAATATTAGTGATAAATAGTGAACCTTTCTTTTTACTTGCTTATTTACTCATTTATAATTTTATTATTTTCCCTGTGTTTAGAATCCTTAACCACAAAGAATCTAAGGTAGTTTTTAAAATACAGTAAAACTGTAATATTATTTTTTTTAAATCTAAACATAATCCAATTAAGTATGCCCAAACTGAAAAGAACAAAAAATTAAACAGAAATATGTGACTTAAAAGTCCATTGTATTTTAATTGGGCTGAAAATTTGGGTTGAGTTTGCCGGCAAAGTAATATGAGGAACATTTATTTCATTTTTATATAGAAAACCTCATTGAAAAATATGGCTGTATGTATTAAAGTTGAAACTATCTATATCTAGAATCAGTATTTCCTCTTCCATATATAAGCACTAGAGAAACTCAGGAATATTTTTACACCAGGTACATGAAAAGAATATTTACAATCTTATTTTCCATAATGTTGAAAAATAAGAAGACCCAAGTGCCCTTCAGTAGTAGAAAGGAAAAATAAGTTGTGGTAAATGTATATAATCAAATCCTATAAAATAATGAAAATAAAAGAACCAGACTACAGATAACAGTATGGATTAATCTTGTAAGCATATTAATATAGGAAAAAGAAAATATAAAAATTGACTTCTTATTAATTTTTGCAAAAGAAAACCTAATAGATACCTTATATGATGTCACCAATCAAACTGTGTTAGCAACCACATTTTGTAATGACCAGGTTTGTGCAGCTTTATCCTGTAGCTTCGGTCTATAACTAGTAAAACGTAGCAGCTGTCACTATCATTACAACGGAACCTCACAAGCTAAAATTTGAAAATGTCAACACTGTTGTTTGGATAACCACTTAAAAAAATAAATAAATTAAAAAAATAAAATAAATAAGATGAAAAAAAACTCAGAAAGAAATGTGATATTGCATTTCTCATGAAAATGGTCAACAAGAAAATAGTCATTTTGTGCACATGCATAGACTAAATATTATCCTGTTTTCAAAAAATGTGACTTATTGTCTATGTTTTTTTTTTTTTTTTTGCTGTTTTTGAGTATTTAGATTACACTGCCTTTGTTAAAAGGGAGCAATTTATCAAAGAGTTATTCCTTTGGTCATCTGGGCTTTCCGTTTCTCCAAATCTTTTCCTACAAAAGTAACTGTAGTATAAGTGAAAGTATACACGTGCACTCAGTCACTGCATTCACCATCTAGTTTCAAATAGCAAGCATTTAAAAAACTGGCTCAAGTGCAAATACATTTCTTTGTGTTAAGGTTCAAGTACAACTAAATTTTAACAGTACAAATATTAGCAATGTTTATTTCACTAGAATTTTTTTTAACAAACAAAAACAATCTGGTTATAACTTTGAAAATCTTTCTTTTTCTGGGTTAACAAAGTAAATTTTTGTTGTTCCTTGCATATTAAAACTGTGTTGACTAAAATTACTGAAAAAAATATACCGTATTCATATTTCAGCTTCTAAGATCAGTTTTTAAAATCAAATGTTGAAAAGTCAATTTGCAAAGTTCAATAAAAATTCATACGGAATATATTTAAGACAGTCTGTTTGATAATGTACCTCAAAATTAGTAAGATCTTTAGGTAAAGCTGATTGCAGAATGGTAGCAATAATTTTGAAATGTGTATTATAAACCTATTTGATAAAGTCATAATGGTATCACTAAATTGCTAGAATAATCATATCCAATTATTTAGAGAATGAAGTTTTAAGCAGTGAAGCAAAGAATAAACACATACAATTGAAGATAACAGTAAGAATGAGTGTGGATATATAAGTAAGAGCCCAATAATGTGGAAGAGAAAGTGGTTTTTTATTCACCTGAAATGGAAAACTTATAAAAGAATTTATATTTATGAGATGATTTGGTAACAGGAACCGGCGGCTGTAATTGCCTCTGAGAATTAAAACCTTGAAAAAGTCGAAAGTTTTCCTCTATGTTTTAGACTGCACAGCTTGAATAATGAAACATGGGAGAGGAGACTTTTTGTTTCAAAAGATGATTTCTTTGATTTGACAGTGTCTATAGGAAGGAGAATTATGATAAAATGAAGCAGCAAGGTAGAGAAGGAGACAAATTATACATTTGAAATGGACTTCCCTGGTAAATGTAGGATAACCAGCCAACACTAACAAACTCCTGATTATGAGTCTTTAGCTCATCAGCTTCTAGTTGTTCAAGCTCTTTTTAAGGGATAGGCAATGAGCTTTTTATTTTGTTTTTTTTTGTATTTCAAGAGACCAAATCCAGCTAAATATTCCCTGAATCAGGTAACAATCACTCATCATTATTATCGTACTTATAAAGTCATATTTATGGAGTTACTCTGTTCCTGATAGTGACAATTTTTATGGGATTTTATTCTTTTTAACCTTCACAAACATTCAATAAGTTAAAATAATTGTTATCTTTGTATTAAAAATAATAATATTGACACACATAAACATTAAGTAGCTATAGCTCTTAATGAAGGAAAGTACATGTTCAATAAATGATATAAATATCTTTCCTAAACAAGTGTACATTTCAGAAGACTGAATACCCAAAACAAACAAAAATATTTTTATGGAGTCATGTATTGTTTTATTGTAAATATAAACAATAACTTAAAATAGGTAAAGTAAAGAATCCACCTGCCAATGCAGGAGACACAGGTGAAGTGGGTTCAATCCCTGGGCCGGGAATATCCTCTGGAGGAGGAACTGGCAACCCACTCCAGTATTCTTGCCTGGGAAATCCCACAGACAGAGGAGCCTGGTGGACCACAGTTCATGGGATCACAGAGTTGGACACAACTGAACAACTAAATGCAAGATCTGTACAGACTGATCATTGCTAGACAGAAATATGTAGGAAGGATGGTAGGAAGTACTAGAGGGGGTACACAAGAAGTGCCTACTAAGATGGTGACACTGGAATAAAGCCCTGAGGAGGCCCCAGAAGCACTGTGAGAAGAAAGCATCCAGAAAGTAGGCATACTCTCAAGACATGAACATGGTTAGCAACTTGATTTCAAGAAACAGCAAGAACAATTTAGGAAAGCAAAAGAAAAAAATAAACAGATGGGCCTAATTAAACTTGAAGGTTTTTGCACAGCAAAGAAAACCAACAAAATGAAAACATCAATTGAATGGGAGAAAATATTTCCAAATGATATAACTGATAAAGGGTTGATATCCAAAATGTATAAATAGCTCATACAATTCAATTTTTTTTAAAAGCCCCAATTACAAAATGAGGAGAGGACCTGAATAGACATTTTTCCAAAGAAGACATACAGATGATCAACATGCACATGAAAAGATACTCAACATTATTAGTATCAGAAATGCAAATTGAAATCACAATAAGATATCACCTTTTGATGATGGCTATCATCAAAAGAACACAAATAGCAAATGTTGGCGGTGTGGAGAAAAGGAAAACCTGGTATTCTTTCCATGGGAATGTAAATTATGGCAGGTTTCTGAAGGTTTCTCAAAAAGCTAAAAACAGAACTATCATATGACCCAAAAATTTCACTCCTGGGCATCCAAAAATACAAAAACAAAAACACAAATTCAAAAAGATAATATGCCCAAATATTCATAGAAGTATTATTTAGATTTGCCAAGATACGGAAGCAATCTAAGTGACTATAAACAGATGAAAGGATAAAGAAGATATATATATATATATATATATATATATATATATATATATCAGTTCAGTTCAGTTCAGTCTCTCAGTTGTGTCTGACTCTTTAAGACCCCATGAATTACAGCAGCCAGGCCTCCCTGTCCATCACCAACTCCTGGAATTCACCCAAAGTCATGTCCATTGAGTTGGTGATGCCATCCAGCCATAAAATCTTTTGTCATCCCCTTCTCCTCCTGCTCCCAATCCCTCCCAGCATCAGAGGCTTTTCCAATGAGTCAACTGTTCACATTAGGTGGCCAAAGTACTGGAGTTTCAGCTTTAGCATCATTCCTTCCAAAGAAACCCCAGGGTCGATCTCCTTCAGAATGGACTGGTTGGATCTCTTTGCAGTCCAAGGGACTCTCGAGTCTTCTCCAACACCACAGTTCAAAAGCATCAATTCTTCGGCACTCAGCCTTCTTCACAGTCCAACTCTCACATCCATACATGACTACCAGAAAAACCATAGCCTTGACTAGACAGACCTTTGTTGGCAAAGTAATGTCTCTCCTTTTCAATATGCTATCTAGGTTGGTCATAACTTTCCTTCCAAGGAATAAGTGCCTTTTAATTTCATGGCTGCAATCACCATATGCAGTGATTATGGAGCCCCAAAAATAAATTCTGATACTTTTTCCCCATCTATTTCCCATGAAGTGATGGGACCAGATGCCATGATCTTCGTTTTCTGAATGTTGAGCTTTAAGCCAACTTTTTCACTCTCCTCTTTCACTTTCATCAAGAGGCTTTTTTAAAAGTTCCTCTTCACTTTCTGCCATAAGGGTAGTGTTATCTGCATATCTGAGGTTATTGATATTTCTCCCAGCAATCTTGATTCCAGCTTGTGCTTCTTCCAGCCCAGCATTTCTCATGATGTACTCTGCATAGAAGTTAAATAAGCAGGGTGACTATATACAGCTTTGACATACTCCTTTTCCTATTTGGAACCAGTCTGTTGTTCCATATCCAGTTCTTACTGTTGCTTCTTGACCTGCATATAGGTTTCTCAAGAGGCAGGTCAGGTGGTCTGATATTCTCATCTCTCTCAGAATTTTCCACAGTTTATTGTGATCCACACAGTCAAAGGCTTTGGCATAGTCAATAAAGCAGAAATATATGTTTTTCTGGAATTCTCTTGCTTTTTCCATGATCCAGAGGATGTTGGCAATTTGATCTCTGGTTCCTCTGCCTTTTCTAAAACCAGCTTGAACATCTGGAAGTTCACGGTTCACGTATTGCTAAAGCCTGGCTTGGAGAATTTTGAGCATTACTTTACTAGCATGTGAGATGAGTACAATTATGCAGTAGTTTGAGCATTCTCTGGCATTGCCTTTCTTTGGGATTGGAATGAAAACTGACCTTTTCCAGTCCTGTGGCCACTGCTGAGTTTTCCAAATTTGCTCGCATAGTGAGTGCAGCACTTTCACAGTGTCATCTTTCAGGATTTGAAATAGCTCAACTGGAATTCCATCACCTCGACTAGCTTTGTTCGTAGTGATGCTTTCTAAGGTCCACTTGACTTCACATTCCAGGATGTCTGGCTCTAGATGAGTGATCACGCCACCGTGATTATCTTGGTTGTGAAGATCTTTTGTTTGTACAGTTCTGTGTATTCCTGCAACCTCTTCTTAATATCTTCTGCTTCTGTTAGGTCCATACCATTTTTGTCCTTTGTCGAGCCCTGCTTCTTATGTCAACATCTCCTATATGGATTATTAAAAACAACTAAATAATAAAATTTGTAATAATCCATACAGGATATTTTGGCAGAAGAAGCAAGGATTCAGCTATGAATTTAGGGAGAAGTAGTTGTACTCTGTATTTTTGAAGATAGCTAACAAAATGTGCTGGCATGGTAGCATGCAATTGCCCTCGTAGTTATAATATGCATGCTAAATCTCTTCAGTCTTGTCTGACTCTTTGGACCCCATGGACTGTAGCCCGCCAGGCTCCTCTGTCCATGGGAATCCATACTTGTGTGGGTTGTTCTGCCCTCCTCCAGGATATCTTCCTGACCCATGGATAAAACCTGTATCTCTTATGTCTCAGGAACTGGCAAGTATGTTCTTTACCACTAGCACCACCTGGGAAACCCAATTATAATTACATGACAAATCAAGCTTCATACCTATTTCATAACTCTTGCTGTCCCACCATTTTTTAAATGAAAATTATCAAGACTCACATATAAAAGAAAAATGTTTGCTTTCAAACAAGTCTACAAGACAGGTACTGGTTCACCAAATAAAAATATCTCAGGTGTTGAAAGGAAAAAATAATCCACAACAATAACAAGATTATTGATGGGAACAAGTTGTTAGCAGAAGCTGCTATTTTCATTGTCAGAAGTTTTCAGAGATCAGCCCTCTGGAACTGAGGAACAATGGTGCTTCTTGAGGGAAGTTTCAGATAAAGCTCAAGATGCTTTCTTTAGCAGACAGGAACTAAGTGGAGATAGGGTTACTACTCTGTTTTGAGGAGAAGGTTATTTATTTATATTTATTTAAATATACTGATTTATCAGAGAAATCAAAATTCTTTTTTCTTTTCCTCTGACATAGTTTCTGTTGCTCTGCTCACTCGAAGTGAAGGCAGGCAAGGTGTCAGTTTTCTTTGGCATAACTGAGGTTAGCTTATATTAAGTGGAATAATAGTTCTGAGCTGCGCCTGAACTTTGTCTCCTTCCCTGGGCTGGCCAAGGCAGCCCCGCTGCTTAGAGTTGGGTGGCTTGTCCTCTGGCCAAAGGGCTGACCTCCACCTCTGCACACACACCAAGTTGTACCCTGAGCTCCTCACCAGATGGGGAAACTTTTTACCTAATTGCTCAGTTCAGAGAGGAGTTTTTTTTCCAAAATGTCTTTGGACAGAGAGCCCCTTTTTCTAATTTTCACAGAAGAGCTGATTTACTTAGCTTTTGAAAGCATTGAGTAGTATCATACCAGTATGACTAATCCTAGATCAGAGGACAGAATCCTTATTGTCAGGTTCAAGTGCTATAAAATAAAATACTCTAAAAGATAAATAAAAGAAGCATAAATATTGGCTTTCCTAATATATTTTAGTGCATATTAACAGAATCATGTAGTTTATGAATTTAACCAAAAACAGGTAATGGATAATCAGAGGATTCCTGGATGGCAAACTCAGATACCACATCATATCACCTCCTCAAATATTCCTATTCATTAATCTCATGTAGATAGAGGCTTGTGGTTGAAGTAGAGGCAAATGTTATTTTTTTCAATAAAATAAATGTCCATGTTTATTACTGAACTGTTCAGAAGGGAGAAAGTGATGAAAAGAATAAAGAAAATGAGAAACAATGCCTTAGCTGTTAGGAGAGGCCACTATTATTAGCTGCCAGGACACCTAGAACTGTTTAAAGAACTCCAGAAAATCCGACCACTCAGAAATTTCACATTGAATTTAAAAAGAAATCAAATATCCATTTCCAGTGACATCTTAAAGGGTTGTCCAATATGACGATAGGAGACATAAGAGACCCCGGGCTGGGACAATCCCCTGGAAGAGGGCATGGCAACCCACTCTAGTATTTTGCCTGGAGAATCCCGGGACAGAGCAGCCTGGTGGGCTACAGTCCATAGGGTCACAAAGATTCAGACACAGCTGAAGCAACTTGGCACACATGCACGTGTGGTAAAAAGTGTGACTCCTATTCTTTTCTCACTAAGCAATTTTACTCCCATCTCCTGAGGCAAAGACTCTCTCCAGTTCATTTTATGTGTGCATGCTCAGTCTTAGGTATCATTTCTTTCATTACAAGAGGGATTAAGCATGTTTTCAGATTTTAAAGTCCCTTTTGTTTTTCTGTGCACGTCCAGTTTATGACCTTTGGCTTTTTCTGTTGAGTTTTTCCCTTTATCTCTCAACTTTTACATCCTCCTGTGAAAACAGGTCTGATTGTGTGGATGGTAAAGTCCCCCACTTCGAGTTCTTCTATGAAACTTCAATTTGAGCTTATTCTTTTGCACAAGCACAGTTACAAGTTTGTCTGCTGTCACAGATTAGATTCCTTGGAAAGTATTTAGTGTGAGATATTTAAGAAGTGCTTCAGGCATCAAAGTTTATGGAAACAGCAAAGCCAAGTGGTGATGTAGTTTCCATGACAGTTTTCCCGACTGTATAAAGAGCTCTATGACTAAAATGACCCGAGATGCCAGGCCTGTGTGTATCTTCAGTGTTCAAATGCTGGATATAGTCACCTGTGAAAGAAAATTACTTTGACACTTAGGAACTGGGGCAAACCCTGTTGGATACATTTTTGTATCTGTATTGTAATAAAACATTCAAATGGAGTTTAGCAAAAATTTCCTGTAAATTGGATGGGAGTATGAACCAAACATAAAAGGAAAGACCTAACAATTTCAAGAATTAGCATAATATGTAGTCAGTGAAAGGATATTAGTGTTTAGGATACAAAATGAAAGCAATAATAATTTTGAAAAAGATATATGGTGGTTAGAAAGTATTAAAAAGTGAAACTTGATTTCAAAAGTATTTCTATATATACCAGTTTTTTACTGTAATTTTTCCTTTAATTAATTAAATCAAAAATCATGATTCTTATCCATCAATACTTCATACAGTACAAATAAAAATGCAATAGAATGTCATAGCTAAGAGGGAATAAGACTGTAAAACTGATTAATTAAATTCTGAAGGTAGGCCTTAAAAATAGCTTTGGTAAATAATGTATTATATTTGTTACAAAGGACAATTTAAACACACTTTGGCATAATTAATACTTCCATAGCTCAGGAATTTTTGGCAGGTCTCCTAACTTCATTGTGATTAAAATTACAAGCCCTAAAATAATAGATTTGTCAGTTAATGCTATTACATGTTTGAATAGTAGACAAAATTTAACTCTAGGCATTTTCTAAGACATGCAAGTCAAGGATAAAAGTAGATATACTGATAGTAATGCTTCCCCAAATAAACCAGGGGTAGCTGTATTCATAACAGGCAAACAGACTTAAGGGAAAATCACTCTTCCAAAGATGATGAAAGGCATTAATCATGAGAAAATACAACACTTGCAGCCACAATGACCTAAAAATATAAACTAAGTTATATAAATAAAAGTTAATAAATTTAAAGAAGATATAGGCAAATTCACAATTATGGAAAAATTTGATGCAGCTCTTTCAGTAATCAATTGAAAATATACACAAATTATTAAGGATATTAGAAAAGTAAGATTTGTAATAAATGCACTGACTTTATATAGGGCCTTGCAGAGCAGGAAGAAGGAAAAAAAGGAACAAAAGATAATTTGATAGCTCTGCAATACGGGAGACTTGGGTTCAATCCTTGGGATCTTCCCTGGGTTGGGAAGATCCCCTGGAGAAGGGAAAGGCTATCCACTCAAGTATTCTGGTGTGAAGAATTCCATGGACTGTACAGTCCATGGGGTCACAAAGAGTTGGACATGACTGAGTGACTTTCACGTTCACTTTCATGCTGTTTAAGTACATGGATCATTCACAAGATTTGATCAGATACTGAGTCATGAAACAAGTCAACAAATTTCAAATTACTAAAATCAAAGGATCTGCTCTCTGATCGTAGCAAAATTTAGCTATTAATCAATACAACAAAAGTAACTAGAAGTTTTTATATGTTTAAAAATTAAGAAAGCACTTCAAATTGTCCATGGTTCTAGTAGGTAGGAAGTTATGCCCAAGCACAAGGAGTGGTCTAGCTGAAAAGGAGGCAAACTGAATCTCTAATATCCACTTAGACATGTCCAGGAGAGCTCACAGATATGCTAGAAAAATAACCACAAAGACTTTTCCAGCTTCTGAGCATGTGTCCTAGGCATGCAGTGGGTACAAAGTAACCACAGAGGCTTCTCCAATTCAAGCACATGTGCCCTGGCTGCACAGCTGTGTCCTCAAGTAAACTTAGGCACCCAGGAGCCCCATTAAGCATTCATAAATATTCTATATATACATACATCTGACTATAACAGACTGAATTATGGGAAAGATGTGCAGTTGAGTCTGTTGTTATATAATTTGCAACTGTCAATCAAAACTCTCAGTCCATGCCTAGATGTATATGTAAAAGCTTTATTTTGCATGTACCCAGACATGCCCCCTTTCCTGATTGTCCTTGATCATGCACCCAATATGCATTTCCATTCCTAACTGGTGGCAAGTACAAGTTCTATCTGCTTGAGCTGTAACCAATCTATTGGTTTGAATCCTTGCTCAGATGATATAGAAGCCAAGAGAGCTGCCTGCTTGAGCCGTAATTAGTCTGTCATTCCAAATCTTTTTACTCCAAGAGAATATACTAATATCTGTGTATAAGATCACTATGTACAAGAGGGCCATGTCTTTTTCAGCCTCCTAAACAAAGGATAATATTTCCTAGTGGCCAAATGAACCAAGCAGTATCTTTTACACTGTCAGAGAATTTACTAGTAGCAAAAGCCTCTCAACAAGCAACTTCACCAAGTCTGAAACATTTATGGATTTGATAATTTTAAAAAAATGTGATCCTTGTATTTATGGGGTTTATGGATAACTACCATTTATATGTAACATATCAAGTTGTAAAGATGATGCCTAGAAGATAAAACATCCAAGAACCACACTCTTTTAAATAAAGTACAGAAAATAAAAGAGGGCTATAAATAATCCTACCCATAATGGCATCTGGTCCCATCACTTCATGGGAAATAGATGGGAAAACAGTGAAAACAGTGTCAGACCTTATTTTTGGGACTCCAAAATCACTGCAGATGGTGATTGCAGCCATGAAATTAAAAGATGCTTACTCTTTGAAAGGACAGTTATGTCCAACCTAGAAAGCATATTGAAAAGCAGAGACATTACTTTGTCAACAAAGGTTCATCTAGTCAAGGCTATGGTTTTTCCAGTGGTCATGTATGGATGTGAGAGTTGGACTGTGAAGAAAGCTGAGCGCCGAAGAATTGATGCCTTTGAACTGTGATGCTGGAGAAGACTCTTGAGTCCCTTGGACTGCAAGGAGATCCAATCAGTCCATTCTAAAGGAGATCAGTCCTGCGTGTTCATTGCAAGCAATGATGCTAAAGCTGAAACTCCAATACTTTGGCCACCTTATGCGAAGAGCTGACTCACTGGAAAAGACTGATGCTGGGAGGGATTGGGGGCAGGAGGAGAAGGGGATGACAGAGGATGAGATAGCTGAATGGCATCACTGACTCCATGAACATGAATTTGAGCAAACTCTGGGAGTTGGCGATGAACAGGGAGGCCTGGCGTGCTGCGATTCACGGGATCACAAACAGTCAGACATGACTGAGCGACTGAACTCAACTGAACGGACAATATTCTCCATATATTGATATCTCAATTTAGTATACATAGATTTCATTTCTAGTATATTTGATTAGACCTTTATCTGGTTTTTCTAAGCCAAAGTCTAAATCACCAAATATATAACAATACATCTATTGAGAAGGTGCGTTAGTCTAAATGCATTAATGGGTGTTATAAGAAAGTGTGTCCAACATCATACAGAAATACAAATGTATTTTATGTAGTGAAGGGAAGTGAAGTGAAGTCGCTCAGTCGTGTCCGACTCTTTGCAACCCCATAGATTATAGCCTACCAGGCTCCTCCATCCATGGGATTTTCCAGGCAAGAGTACTGGAGCGGGTTGCCATTTCCTTCTCCAGAGGATCTTCCCAACCCAGGGATAGAACCCGGGTCTCCCACATTGTAGGCAGATGCTTTACCATCTGAGCCACCAGAGAAGCCTATTTTTATGTAGTATTTCCCAGATAACATAGTATAAGCAGATCTTTCTTGGTAACTTCCAAGAATTTACCAATTACAAGAAAATTGTAATTTATTTTCTATGTCCTTTGTATTTTTAACTTATAGATACGGTGTAGGGGGAAAAGGACACATATAACTGATGTTCATTGAAAAAAAAAAGCTTAACTCTAGCTGTTAAGATTCTTTATAGAAAATATATTCATTTAAATTCCTTTCCATGGTAACACAACTCCTCAGTAAACTGACTCTGGCCTATCTTGCAATTTTCGATTTCTCCCTCCACTTCTGATTCCAACTTGGCAGGTGACCAAAATATATTCCTTGAAATACATCTCAAGTGAGTAGTAGTAAACATAAAGAGAAAGTAAAAGTTTTAATAGGTACAGAATTTTTGGAGAGCAAAGTCATATTTAGGTATTAATCTCTAAAAGTACAAAGACAGGCATGATTCATTTAAGTCACACACAGTCATGATTATGCAACAATCACAAAGTTATATCACACAAAAACACTGTGTTTATGTGCTGATTTCAATGATAACTCTTTGGGGTTCACATGAAATTTGATTTTTAACCATTTTCATTTAAGTGCACTTTACACACATTAAATTCACTCAGTTCAAAATTTTACATCAAAAGCTTTTTGTATGTACATAAAAGTTCAAAAGTCACCTAATCCAGTTTCAATATTTCTATTTTCCTCAAAAGATCTCCCTTTGTAGTCACTACTTTTTCCCAACTGAGGTTGCTGCAGGTGATCACTAATCTCCTTTCTGTCTAGATTTGCCTTTATCTGGACAGCTCATAGATGTAGAATCATAAAAATGTAGTCTTTTGTGTCTGAATATATTCACCTAGCATAATATGAGTGTAATCAATATTGTAGATTGGTATATCTGTAGTTCTTTCCCTTATGTTGCCAATTAATATTCCGTTGTACAAATATGTCACCTTGTGTTTATCTGTTATTCTGTTGATGAACATTTAGGCTGCTTCCAGTTTCTGGCTATTAAATAATACTACAATAAACATTCTGATACATATCTTTTTGTGGTCCTGTGTTTTCATTTCTTGTACGTAAATTTATGCTCAATATTTTGAGAATTACCAGTTTTTCAAACTGTGCCCACAATTTGACAGTTCCACTAGCAAGGCATGAGGATTCCCATTTCTCCATATTCCTATCACACTTACTATTGTCTGAATATATATTATCCTAGAGGAGTAAAATATTATCTTATTGTGATTTAACTTACACGTCCCTAATAATGAATAAAATTAAGCATAACTTATAGTGCTTACTGGAAAGCATTTATTTTCCTTGATGAAATATCAATTCTTAGATTTTATTAATTTTAATGGTTCAAAATTATAATTGTACATATAAGACACAGGAGCTTCCCTGGTGGCTCAGTGGTAAAGAATCTGCCTGCTATTGAAGGAGACAAGGTCTCCAGATCTCTGGGTCAGGAACATCCCCTGGAGAAGAAAATGGTGACCACTACAGTGTCCTTGCGATATTGTTCAGCGATATTGGCAGTTTTATCTCTTGTTCCTCTGCCTTTTCTAAAACCAGCTTGAACATCTGGAAGTTCATGGTTCATGTATTGCTAAAGCCTGGCTTGGAAAATTTTGAGCATTACTTTACTTTGAGCGCGTGAGATGAATGCAATTGTGCGGTAGTTGGAGCATTCTTTGGCATTGCCTTTCTTTGGGACTGGAATGAAAACTGACCTTTTCCAGTCCTGTGGCCACTGCTGAGTTTTCCAAATTTGCTGGCATACTGAGTGCAGCACTTTCACAGCATCATCTTCCAGGATTTGAAATAGCTCTACTGGAATTCCATCACCTCCACTAGCTTTATTCATAGTGATGCTTTCTAAGGCCCACTTGACTTCACATTCCAGGATGTCTGGCTCTAGGTGAGTGACAACACCATCGTGATTATCTTGGTCATGAAGATCTTTTTTGTAGAGTTCTTCTTTGTATTCTTGCCACCTCTTCTTAATATCTTCTGCTTCTGTTAGGTGCATACCATTTCTGTCCTTTATTGTGCCCATCTTTGCATGAAATGTTACCTTAGATCTCTAATTATCTTGAAGAGTTCTCTAGTCTTTCCCATTCTATTGTTTTCCTTTATTTCTCTTTATTGATCACTGAGGAAGGCTTTCTTATCTCTCCTGGCTATTCTTTGGAATTCTGCATTCAAATGGGTATATCTTTCCTTTTCTCTTTTCTTTTCTCTTCCCTTCTTTTCACAGCTATTTGTAAGGCTTCCTCAGACAGCCATTTTGCTTTTTTCATTTATTTTTCTTGGAGATGGCCTTGGTTCCTGTCTTATCTGCTGAATCATCAAACAAGCAAGAGAGTTCAGGGAAAACACCTATTTCTGCTTTATTGACTATGCCAAAGCCTTTGACTGCATGGATCACAAGAAACTGTGGAAAATTCTGAAATAGATGGGAATACCAGACCACCTGACCTGCCTCTTGAGAAACCTGTGTGCAGGTCAAGAAGCAACAGTTAGAACTGAACATGGATCAACAGACTGGTTCCGAATAAGAAAAGGAGCTGGAATCAAGATTGCTGGAAGAAATATCAATAACGTCAGATGTGCAGATTGACACCACCCTTATGGCAGAAAGTGAAGAAGAACTACAGAGCCCCTTGATGAAAGTGAAAGACGAGAGTGAAAAAGTTGGTCTAAAGCTCAACATTCAGAAAACTAAGATCATGGCATCTGGTCCCATCATTTCATGGTAAATAGATGGGGGAAACAGTGGAAACAGTGGCTGACTTTGTTTTTCTGGGCTCCAAAGTCACTGCAGATGGTGATTGCAGCCATGAAATTTTAGAAGACACTTACTCTTTGGAAGGAAAGTTATGACTAACCTAGACAGCATATTAAAAAGCAGAGACATTACTTTGTCAACCAAGGTCCTTCTAGTCAAGGCTATGGCTTTTCCAGTGGTCATGTGTGGATGTGAGAGTTGGACTATAAAGAAAGCTGAATGTGGAAGAATTGATGCTTTTGAACTATGGTGTTGGAGAAGACTCTTGAGAGTCCCTTGGACTGCAAGGAGATCCAACCAGTCCATCCTAAAGGAGATCAGTTCTGAATGTTCCTTGGTAGGACTGATCTTGAAGCTGAAACTCCAATACTTTGGCCACCTGATGCAAAGAGCTAACTCATTTGAAAAGACCTTGATGCTGGGAAAGATTGAGGGCAGGAGGAGAAGGGGATGACAAAGGATGAGATGGTTGGATGACATTACTGACTCAATGTACATGGGTTTGGGTGGACTCCAGGAATTGTTGATGGACAGGGCGTCCTGGTGTGCTACAATTCATGGGGTTACAAAGAGCTGGACACAACTGAGAGGCTGAACTGAACTGAATTGACAGTGTTCTTGCCTAGGAAATCCTATGGAGAGAGGAGCCTGGCAGGCTGTAGTCCATGGAGTTGCCAAAAGAGTTAGGCACAACTTAGTGACCAAATAGGAAAAAACATATAAGGTACAAGTAATTTTATCATATCTGAATTGTAATTTCCGTATTCCTTTTCATTTTCTTAATGGTGTAATTAGAAAGAAAGCTTTTAATTTTTATCAAGTTCAATTTTAATGTTTATTTTATGGGTCATGCTTTTAACTACATTTTAGAAATCTTTGACTAACTCAAAGTCATGAAAATTTCTTCTATGTTTTCTTATAAAATGTTTACAGTTTAGCTCTTGCATTTAAATCTGTTATCCATTTTAAGCTAATGTTTGCATGATGTGAGAAGGGATAAATATCTGTGTGGTTATATCTTACTGTCCCAGGACGTTGTGGTGAAAAGTCCAGCTTTTTCCTATCAGACTCCCTTGATGCCTTTGTGAAAAATCAATGTACCACAAATGTATGAATTTGCTTTTGGATTATCAAACCTGTTCTATTGATCTACTTGTGTATTCTCATATTACCAGATGGTCTATGTTACTGTAGCTTTATTTAATTTATTTTGAATTTTATTTTATTATATATTTTTATTTTTTTTACTTTACAATACTGTATTGGTTTTGCCATACATTGACATGAATCCACCACAGGTGTACATGAGTTCCCAACCCTGAACCCCCCCTCCTACGTCTCTCCCCATATCATCTCTCTGGGTCATCCCAGTGCACCAGCCCCAAGCATCCTGTATCCTGTATCGAGCCTAGACTGGTGATTCATTTCTTACATGATAGTATACAAGTTTCAGTTCCACTCTCCCAAATCATCCCACCCTCTCCCTCTCCAACAGAGTCCAAAAGTCTGTTCTTTGCACCTGTGTCTCTTTTGCTGTCTCGCATACAGGGTTATCATTACCATCTTTCTAAATTCCATATATATGTATTAGTATACTGTATTGGTGTTTTTTTTCTGGCTTACTTCACTCTGTATAATCGGCTCCTGTTTCATCCACCTCATTAGAACTGATTCAAATGTATTCTTTTTGATGGCTGAGTAATACTCCATTGTATATACATACTGTATACGTATATGCACTGTAGCTTTAGACTGAGCAAGTTTTCAAAGTGGATGAATAACTTAACACAAGTGTACAGTTAAGTAAATCACCACAAGATGATTTCTTCTACTACTGGAAGAAATGCAAATTTAAAATAATGTTAAGGTTCAAATAAATTCTTATTAAACTAGAACAATGAACTAACAAGTTATAAAACCAAATATCAGACTGTGAATTTATGTTTGAGTCTACACCCTGGAAATATATATATAAAAAAAGCTTTTAAAAATCTTTTAGCAAAGAACAGTATACTGCATAAAAGTAAGAAAAAAAAATACTCTCCCAAGCAACCAAGAAAATGAGGAGAAGCTAAATTTTAAATGATAATCTCAATAAACAGAAGAATTTCTGAGTTGTCTGTCGTGATCTCTCCATTTTCATTTCTAATTTTGTTGATTTGATTTTTTTCCCTTTGTTTCTTGATGAGTCTGGCTAATGGTTTGTCAATTTTATTTATCCTTTCAAAGAACCAGCTTTTTGCTTTGTTGATTTTTGCTATGGTCTCTTTTGTTTCTTTTGCATTTATTTCTGCCCTAATTTTTAGGATTTCTTTCCTTCTACTTACTCTGGGGTTCTCTATTTCTTCCTTTTCCAGTTGCTTTTGGTGTAGAGTTAGGTTATTTATTTGACTTTTTTCTTGTTTCTTGAGGTGTGCCTGTATTGCTATGAACTTTCCTCTTAGGACTGCTTTTATAGTGTCCCAAAGGTTCTGTGTAGTTGTGTTTTCATTTTCATTCATTTCGATGCATATTTTGATTTCTTTTTGATTTCTTCTGTGATTTGTTGATTATTCAGAAGGGTGTTGTTCAGCCTCCAAATAAACTCAAAATGGATTAAAGATCTAAATGTAAGACCAGAAACTATAAAACTCCTAGAGGAAAACATAGGCAAAACACTCCCCGACATAAATCACAGCAGAATCCTCTATGATCCAACTCCCAGTATACTGGAAATAAAAGCAAAAATAAACAAATGGGATCTAATTGAAATTAAAAGCTTCTGCACAACAAAGGAAACTATAAGCAAGGTGAAAAGACAGCCTTCTGAATGGGAGAAAACAATAGCAAATGAAACAACTGACAAACAACTAATCTCAAAGATATATAAGCAACTTATGCAGCTCAACTCCAGAAAAATAAACGATCCAATAAAAAAATGGGCCGAAGAACTAAATAGGCATTTCACCAAAGAAGACATATGGATGGCTAACAAACACATGAAAAGATGGTCAACATCACTCATTATCAGAGAAATGCAAATCAAGACCACAATGAGGTACCGTTTCACTCCAGTCAGAATGGCTGCGATCCAAAAGTCTACAAGCAATAAATGCTGGAGAGGATGTGGAGAAAAGGGAACCCTCTTACACTGCTGGTGGGAATGCAAACTAGTACAGCCATTATGGAAAACAGTGTGGAGATTCCTTAAAAAATTGCAAATAGAACTGCCTTATGACCCAGCAATCCCACTGCTGGGCATACACACCGAGGAAACCAGAATTGAAAGAGACACATGTACCCCGATATTCATTGCAGCGCTGTTTATAATAGCCAGGACATGGAAGCAACCTAGATGTCCATCAGCAGATGAATGGATAAGAAAGCTGTGGTACATATACACAATGGAGTACTGCTCAGCCCTTAAAAAGAATAAATTTGACTCAGTTCTAATGAGATGGATGAAATTGGAACCGATTATACAGAGTGAAGTAAGCCAGAAAGAAAAAACACCAATACAGTATACTGACACATATATATGGAATTTAGAAGATAGTAATGATGACCCTATATGTGAGACAACAAAAGAGACACAGAGGTATAGAACGGACTTTTGGACTCTGAGGGAGAGGGAAAGGGTGGGATGGTTTGGGAGAATGGCATTGAAACATGTATACTTTCTTGTAAGAAGCGAAGCACCAATCTATGTTCAATGCAGGATGCAGGATGCATGGGGCTGGTGCACAGCATGATTCAGGTAGAGGATGTGGGGTGGGAGGTGGGTGAGGGCTTCAGCATTGGGAGATTGTGTTCACCTGTGGCTGATTCATGTCATTGTATGGCAAAACAAATACAGTATTGTAATTAAAAAAATAAATTAATTAAAAAAATAAAACTGTTGGTAAGAAAAAAAAACCAGAAGAATGTGCACTCTGTCAGACATGAAAATACAGTATAAGAAATATATTAAGTTGCATGAACAAAACTGAAAATAAAGAAATAGTGACAAAAGCATTTTACTTCATTGCTTTGGATAAATGATAAAGGTCAGATATAATTTGGTGTGATTAAATAACTTATATGCAGAGTATATCATGCAAAATGCTGGGCTAGATGATTCACAAGCTGGAATCAAGATTGCGGGGAGAAATATCAATCAATACAGATATTCAGATGATACCACCCTTATAGCAGAAAGCAAAGAACTAAAGAGCCTCTTGATGAAAGTGAAACAGAAGAATGAAAAATCTGGCTTGAAGCTCAACAATCAGAAAACGAAGATCATGGCATCTGGTCCAATCACTTCATGTCAAATAGATGGGGAAACAGTGGAAACAGTGACAGACTATTTTCTTGGGCTGTAAAATCACTGTAGATGGTGACTTCAGCCATGGAATTAGAAGAGGCTTGCTCCTTGAAAGAAAAGATATGACCAACCTAGATAGCATATTAAAAAGCAGAGACATTACTCTGCCAACAAACGTCCACCTAGTCAAAGCTAATATTTTTCCAGTAGTAATGTATGGATGTGAGAGTTGGACTATAAAGAAAGCTGAGCACCAAAGAATTGATGCTTTTGAACTGTGGTGTTGGAGAAGACTCTTGGGTGTCCACTGGACTGCAAGGAGATCCAATGAGTCCATCCTAAAGGAACTCAGTCTTGGATATTCATTTTAAGGACTGATGCTACAGCTGAAACTCCAATACTTTGGCCACCTGATGTGAAGAACTGACTCATTTGAAAAGACCTTGATGCTGGGAAAGACTGAAGGCAGGAGGAGAAGGGAACCACAAAGGATTAAATGGTTGGATGGCATCACCGTCTCAATGGACATGAGTTTGAGTAAGTTCTGGGAGTTGGTGATGGACAGGGAAGCCTGGCAAACTGCAGTCCATGGGACCGCAAAGAGTTAGACATGACTGAGTGACTGAACTGAACTGAACTGAACTGAAAGAGCTTCATTAAGCTTATGTTTGTCTTGTAAATTTACCTTACTTTGAATGTATTTCTTCTGCATAGTTGCCTAGGTCAAAATTATACACAAATGCCTATTGTAAAATACTAACATAACATGTACACATGCACAAACACACACATGTACTCACAGAAAAATGCTCCTTTTCTGTGAGTACATGTGTGTGTTTGTGCATGTGTACATGTGCACATGTGTCATGACTAACAGTAAATGTGAAGAATGGAAGCAACAAAGAGTATACGTCCTTGTTTTATTGGAGAACAGACTTACTGAACTCAGCATTTTCAGAAAAAAAGTTTTGGGAAAGGAGTACAGATTTCCAGTGACGGTTCAGATTTGTTGAGTGAGGAAGACTAATTGACAGCCTCAAGGTCCTCGAGAATATTTTCTCACCAGTGGCCCTTACATTTTTAATGCTTTCATTATTTTTCAATCTTCCATTTCTTACTCATTGTGTCACTTAATTTCTTTGCCTCCCAATTTACTCTCATTTATACCTCACTTTCATTACACCTGTTCACCATTTCTTCTGTCCTCATCTCATTGATTATCTCCAGATTATTATTGTTGACTCCATCTTTGAAATGAAAAATGTTACCATAGGTTAGGGTCTCAGCACTACAGAGCATTTATTGGCAAGAAGCCCAAGGGATAAATAGCAAATGACTGGGTGTGTCCTTGTGGCCCCTGGAGGCAAAGATAGCACAGTTAGTATTAATATTTTTCCTATTGTGAAAAAGAAAGACCTGTGAAAAGCTGAGACCTGGAACAAGAGATTCTTATAAAGATGCCCATAGCAGTTTAGTTTACTTTCCAGTATCCCAATACACAGAGCACTGACATGCTCTGTGCAAAAATTCGATATCAGGAGATATTAGAGAATAGGCATTGAAATATAAAGTCAGACATTCTTTACTAACCCAGGTGATAATCTGTATTATTCTCTTAAAATTGAATTACTGTTGTGAAAGGAGGAACAGACACATTTATTTTCCATTCCTGAGGTGGCCGTTATTTAAACAGTTTCATACGAACACATGCTGTATTAGTTGTAATTTGACTCCGGCAATTTTGGTGTGTTTTATTTATTTATTTTTTTAATTTAAATTTATTTATACAATATTGGTTTTGCCATAAATCAACATTTTTTTTTTAATATCTCCCTTTATCCCTCCTATAATAAACTTTGGGCTTCCCTGGTGGCTCAGGCAGTAAAGAATCTGCCCACAGTGCAAAAGATTCCAGTTCAATCCCTGGGTCAGGAAGATTCCCTAATGAAGGGAACGGCTACTCACTCCAGTATTCTTGTTTGGAGAATCCCATGGACAGAGGAGCCTGGCAGGCTATAGTCTAGGGGGTCGCAAAAGCATTGGACATGACTGAGTGACTAACATTATTATTACCCCTATAATCATCCTAAGGCTGGACATATTAGCACAGTCCTTTGCATTGTTCTAACGGCCCAGTGTAACCTGTATACCTTTTCCATTTAGGTCACAGAGATTAGCTGGCACTGTGCCTACTGAGTTATTAATGACAGCTAGTTTGCAGGAGACTTTTAAAATAAACCATATGCATTCAATTCATGATACTTGTGGCTCATTATGACTTTATAATAATGTTATAACTTTAAGAAAGTTATTTATGATTTTTGATTAAGAAATGAAAAAAATCTTTGCTTTGCCTTGCAATGTCAATACAAAAGAACAAGAAAACATAATGAGTCTTCCAAATGCATTTTTCACAGCATAATTGTAAACAATTTGATTTCTAAAACAATGCTTCTTTTCAAGAGAAAAATAATTGCCTTCTACTAGTAAAGTTAACAATAACCAATAATTTTAACTTTTGGTTGTTAAACCACAAAGTATAGTGAAATCTTTTAAGACAGGAGTCCCCAGCCCCCTGTTCAGAACAGGGCTGCAGATCAGGAGGGGAGTGGCCAGTGAATGAGTAAAGCTTCATCTTTATCTGTAGCTCCCCATTACTCCCCATTGTTCACATTACTGCCTGAACTGTCCCCTTCTTCCTCTGTGGAAAACTTGTCTTCCATAAAATCAGTCCCTGGTGCCAAAAGCTTGGGAACTGCTACTTTTATTACTTGGGGATAAATTCATTGCTTTTGAAAAAGGATCATTTGATAGATCTTTACTTTTCTGCTCATCTATAAATTTTAATATCAAATATTCAGTTCAGTTCAGTTCAGTCGCTCAATCATGTCCAACTCTTTGCAGCCCCATGAATTGCAGCACACCAGGCCTTCCTGTCCATCACCAACTCCCGGAGTTCACTCAGACTCACGTCCATCAAGTCAGTGATGCCATCCAGCCATCTCATCCTCTGTCCTCCCCTTCTCCTCCTGCCTTCAATCCCTCCCAGCATCAGGGTCTTATCCAGTGAGTCAACTCTTCGCATGAGGTGGCCAAAGTACTGGAGTTTCAGCTTTAGCATCATTCTTTCCAAAGAAATCCCAGGGCTGATCTCCTTCAGAATGGACTGGTTGGAACTCCTTGCAGTCCAAGGGACTCTTAAGAGTCTTCTCCAACACCACAGTTCAAAACATCAATTCTTCGCCATTCAGCCTTCTTCACAGTCCAATTTTCATATCCATACATGCCACTGGAAAACCATAGCCTTGACTAGACGGACTTTAGTTGGCAAAGTAATGTCTCTGCTTTTTAATATGCTGTCTAGGTTGGTCATAACTTTTCTTTCAAGGAGTAAGCGTCTTTTAATTTCATGGCTGCAGTCACCATCTTCAGTGATTTTGGAGCCCCCCAAAATAAAGTCTGACACTGTTTCCCCATCTATTTCCCATGGAGTGATGGGACCAGATGCCATGATCTTCGTTTTCTGAATGTTGAGCTTTAAGCCAACTTTTTCACTCTCCTCTTTCACTTTCATCAAGAGGCTTTTTAGTTCCTCTTCACTTTCTGACATAAGGGTGGTGTTACCTGCATATCTGAGGTTATTGATATTTCTCCCGGCAATCTTGATTCCAGCTTGTGTTTCTTGCAGTCCAGCATTTCTCATGATGTACTCTGCATATAAGTTAAATAAGCAGGGTGACAATATACAGCCTTGATGTACCCCTTTTCCTATTTGGAACCAGTCTGTTGTTTCATGTCCAGTTCTAACTGTTGCTTCCTGACCTGCATACAGATTTCTCAAGAGGCAGGTCAGGTGGTCTGGTATTCCCATCTCTTTCAGAATTTTCCACAGTTTATTGTGATCCACACAGTGAAAAGCTTTGGCATAATCAATAAAGCAGAAATAGATGTTTTTCTGGAACTCTCTTGCTTTTTCCATGATCCAGTAGATGTTGGCAATTGGAGCTCTGGTTCCTCTGCCTTTTCTAAAACCAGCTTGAACATCAGGGAGTTCACGGTTCACATATTGTTGAAGCCTGGCTTGGAGAATTTTGAGCATTACTTTACTAGTGTGTGAGATGTGTGCAATTGTGTGGTAGTTTGATCATTCTTGGCATTACCTTTCTTTGGGATTGGGATAAAAACTTACCTTTTCCAGTCCTGTGGCCACTGCTGAGTTTTCCAAATTTGCTGGCATACTTTCACAGCATCATCTTTCAGGATTTGAAATAGCTCAACTGGAATTCCATCACCTCCACTAGCCTTGTTTGTAGTGATGCTTTCCAAGGCCCATTTGACTTCACATTCCAGGATATCTGGCTCTAGATGAGTGATCACACTATCATGGTTATCTGGGTCTTAAAGAGCCTTAGTGCAACGGCCAGTGCACTAAGTGCAAGCAGCTGCGACTGTCAGAGGAGCTACCCCGTGTCCTAGGTCAAGGGCAGCTGCTGAGAGTGCAAGGCTGCGATGGAACAGTGGAGAGGAGCCACCCTGCGTCAGAGGTCAGGAGCGGCGGCCGGGAGGGAGCCACCCCGCACCCGAGGCTGGGGGCGGCGGCTGGGAAGAGCAATCCATGTCCAAGGAGCAGTGGCTGCACTGGCGCAGGGCCTAGAGGAGCTAATCCCACGTTGAAGGTCAGGAAGGGCAGTGGTAAGGAGATACTCTTCATCCAAGGTAAGGAGCAGTGGCTGTGCTTTGCTGGAGAAGCGTGAAGAGATACCCTACGCCCAAGGTAAGAGAAACCCAAGTAAGATGGTAGGTGTTGCAAAAGGGCATCAGAGGGCAGACACACTGAAACCATGCTCACACAAAACTAGTCAATGTAATCACACTAGGACCACAGCCTTGTCTAACTCAATGAAACCAAGCCATGCCTGTGGGGCAACCCAAGACAGGCGGGTCATGGTGGAGAGGTCTGATAGAATGTGGTCACTGGAAAAGGGAATGACAAGCCACTTCAGTATTCTTGCCTTGAGAACACCATCAACAGTATGAAAAGGCAAAATGATAGGATACTGAAAGAGGAACTCCCCACGTCAGTAGGTACCCAATATGCTACTGGAGATCAGTGGAGAAATAACTCCAGAAAGAATGAAGGGATGGAGCCAAAGCAAAAACAACAGCCAGCTGTGGATGTGACTGGCGATAGATGCAAGGTCCGATGCTGAAAAGAGCAATACTGCATAGGAACCTGGAATGTCAGTTCCATGAATCAAGGCAAATAGGAAGTGGTCAAACAAGAGATGGCAAGAGTGAACGTTGACATTCTAGGAATCAACAAACTAAAATGTACTGGAATGGGTGAATTTAAATCAGAGGACCATTATATCTACTACTGCAGGCAGGAATCCTTCAGAAGAAATGGAGTAGCCATCATGGTCAATAAAAGAGTCTGAAGTGAAGTACCTGGATGCAATCTCAAAAATGACAGAATGATCTCTGTTCGTTTCCAAGGCAAATCATTCAATATCAGAGTAATCCAAGTCTATGACCCAACCAGTAACACTAAAGAAGCTAAAGTTGAATGGTTCTATGAAGACCTACAAGACCTTTGAGAACTAACACCCAAAAAGTCCTTTTCATTATAGGGGACTGGAATGCAAAAGTAGGAAGTCAAGAAACACCTGGAGGAACAGGCAAATTTGGCCTTGGAATGAGGAATGAAGCAGGGCAAAGACTAATAGGGTTTTTCCAAGAAAATGCACTGGTCATAGCAAGCACTGTCTTCCAACAACACAAGAGAAGACTCTACACATGGACATCATCAGATGGTCAACATCGAAATCAGACTGATTATATTCTTTGCAGCCAAAGATGGAGAAGTTCTATACAGTCAACAAAAACAAGACCAGGAGCTGACTATGGCTCAGATCATGAGCTCCTTACTACCAAATTCAGACTTAAATTGAAGAAAGTAGGGAAAACCGCTAGACCATTCATGTATGATGTAAATCAAATCCCTTACGATTATACAGTAGAAGTGAGAAATAGATTTAAGGGCCTAGATCTGATAGAGTGCCTGATGAACTATGGACTGAGGTTCGTGACATTGTACAGGAGACAGGGATCAAGACCATCCCCATGGAAAAGAAATGCAAAAAAGCAAAATGGCTGTCTGGGGAGGACTTACAAAGAGCTGTGAAAAGAAGAGAAGCAAAAGCCAAGGAGAAAAGGAAAAATAAGCATCTGAATGCAGAGTTCCAAAGAATAGCAAGAAGAGATAAGAAAACCTTCTTCAGGGTGAATGCAAAGAAACAGAGAAAAAGAACAGAATGGGAAAGACTAGAGATCTCTTCAAGAAAATTAAAGATACCAAGGGAACATTTCATGCAAAGATGTGCTCAAAAAGGACAGAAATTGTATGAACCTAACAGAAGCAGAAGATATCAAATATGGACATCGCTAAAATTATTTAATTATAACTCTGAGATCATAGAGTCCTGTCCTGAATGTATCTGAATGAGAAGATGACAGGTCTCTCCTCTTCTGCATATGTACATAAACACTTGGTTCTGTTTATGTTTCCATTCCATTCCAGTGAATAATATGGGAAGACAGTCACTTGTATTTAGCCAAGTAGAGTGAAAATAAGGGTTCAAAAATATCATGAAGAAAGAGAAGAATAAGGAAGATTACAGGAAAAAAGAAGAAAAAAGGAAAATACTGTCCAAAAGTAAAAGCAACTTGGTATGTGGTTACAGTTATTCATTCAAGTACATTTAAATATATATGATAATATACATAAAAATAAAATACTTATATTTTATTTGAAAGCTAAAATCAATCAATTAAAAACACAAGTTAATTTTAAAGGCTTGATGAGAGACAATTTCTTTGTAAATAATTGAGAGCCAGTGGAATTCTTCTTTGCAAAGTGACACATGGGTTTGTACTATGCATTCATTTGACAATTAAGATCGATGATTTGGTTAAAAAAAAAATTATTTGGACTATTGCCACAAGAGAATCTATGAAGAAGGAATTTTAAAAATTTTACTTATTGTTTCTAATTTGAGAGATATACTTTGTTCAACTATGCTGGGAGGGGGAAGTCTGGGCCTTTGATGATTTGTTCTGTACAAAACAAAGAAATATAGCCATACTGTCATCATAAAAGGCTGATAAGGAATTTGTAATTTGCTGTAAGAAGTGAGAAATTGGAGTTTGGAAAGGGAAGTAGGCAGGCAACAAGGCACATAAGGCTGGGCTCTCTGGGGAAGGGTGGCCAGACAAAAATGATCATCTATGAGGAGGCCAAAGAACTTTTAAGGATAACAGGACATGCAAGCATTTCTGACATATAAAAGTTTTTCACCAGACAAAATCTTCACTAAAATTTGCCATGCATTTGGATGCAATAGTTTAGGAAAAAATGAGCAAGAGTGATTTCGTTGTCTGTCTAGATTAGAGCTATAAGGTAGAAAGTAAGTGCTCATGGAAAGAATTAGTTTATCAGAGTCCAGAATTGGTAACATATAACTGCCATGAAAATATTAACTGTCAAAATTTTGCTAACGTTTTAAGGAAAACTTCTCACTGTTTCTGAATTACACTGGAAATTGAAATCAGCTCAAAGATTCAAGCAGATGATGTGGGGTTTGTTTGTTACTTTGTGAACAAGCTCCCTGTACCTTAACAATGCCACAGGTGTAACCAAGTGCATTAAAGTTTCAGAAGCCTGACCCTACATTACTAACAGGCCAAATCCATGCTGTGCCCAGTACAGAAGTGAGATAAATGCTAATCCATGATTTCTCATCTGGACATCTGAGAGCTATTTATACCTTGTGCCTGGTGTAAAAACAGCTTTTTATTTTTTAGCCTAGAGCTTCTCCCTCCTTAGGCCCTCAAGCACAAATTCGTTGCCCATGCTGGTGAATTATTATTCAAGGCAGGCACCATGCTATCTGAAACACAGAAAAATTTCCCTAATTTTATTTTTAGGTTTTAAAACTATCCATCTTGCAAATAATTCCTGGTGGACTCTACAAATGTTTATCAAACAAGCCTAGAAACAAGCTGGATCAAAATCTTGTAACATTATATCCAATTATAAAGGGATACAGTGGTATGGTTGGGAGAGAGGTCACTAAAGCTACATTGTCTGGGTTTGAATTCTTGCTTTTCCATTTACTTTCTGTAGGATCTTAGGCAAACCACAAATGTTCCCTCAATTTCCTCATCTATAAAATAGAGCTAATTGTAGCACCTATACATTAATGAGTTAACCTGCGTGTGTGAGTGATAACTTGCTTCAGTGGTGTCCGACTCTGTGGACACCTGGACTGTAGCCTGTGAGACTCCTCTCTGTCCATGGGATGTTTCAGGCAAGAATACTGGAGAGTGTTTCCATTTCCTCTTCCTGGGAAATCAGGGGATTTTCCTGATCCAGGGATCAAATCTGTGTCTCTTCTGTCTCCCTGCATTGGCAGGTGGGTTCTTTAGTGAACCCACCTGAGAATACGGGAATGTATTTTTTATCTTGTTTTGTTTTAGAAAATTTCCCAGTATAGAAAGCGCTGAAGTGAAATGAAGTGAAGTGAAGTCGCTCAGTCGTGTCTGACTCTTTGTGAGTCCATGGACTGTAGCCTACCAGGCTCCTCTGTCCATAGAATCTCCAGGCAAGAATACTGGAGGGGGGATCTTCCTGACTCAGGGATCAAACCCAGGTCTCCTGCATTGCAGGCAGACACTTTACCATCTGGGCTACCAGGGAAGCCATAGAAAGCATTCAGTTCAGTTCAGTTCAGTCGCTCAGTTGTGTCCGACTCTTTGCGACCCCATGAATCGCAGCACACCAGGCCTCCTTGTCCATCACCAATTCCCAGAGTACACTCAGACTCACGTCATCTGAGTCTGTGTAGCCATCCAGCCATCTCATCCTCTGTTCTCCCCTTCAACTCCTGCCCCCAATCCCTCCCAGCATCAAAGTCTTTTCCAATGAGTCAACTCTTCACATGAGGTGGCCAAAGTACTGGAGTTTCAGCTTTAGCGTCATTCCTTCCAAAGAAATCCCAGGGTTGATCTCCTTCAGAATGGACTGGTTGGATCTCCTTGCAGTCCAAGGGACTCTCAAGAGTCTTCTCCAACACCACACTTCAAAAGCATCAATTCTTCGGCGCTCAGCCTTCTTCACAGTCCAACTCTCACATCCATACATGACCACTGGAAAAACCTTAGCCTTGACTAGACGGACTTTAGTCAGCAATGTCTCTGCTTTTGAATATGCTATCTAGGTTGGTCATAACTTTTCTTTCAAGGAGTAAGCGTCTTTTAATTTCATGGCTGCAGTCACCACCTGCAGTGATTTTGGAGCCCCCCAAAATAAAGTCTGACACTGTTTCCACTGTTTCCCCATCTATTTCCCATGAAGTGATGGGACCGGATGCCATGATCTTCGTTTTCTGAATTTTTAGCTTTAGGCCAACTTTTTCACTCTCGTCTTTCACTTTCATCAAGAGGCTTTTTAGTTCCTCTTCACTTTCTGCCATAAGGGTGGTGTCATCTGCATATCTGAGGTTATTGATATTTCTCCCGGCAATCTTGATTCCAGCTTGTGTTTCTTGCAGTCCAGCGTTTCTCATGATGTACTCTGCATATATAAATTAAATAAGCAGAGTGACAATATACAGCCTTGACACACTCCTTTTCCTACTTGGAACCAGTCTGTTGTTCAATGTCCAGTTCTAACTGTTGCTTCCTGACCTGCATACAGGTTTCAAAGAGGCAGGTCAGGTGGTCTGGTATTCCCATCTCTTTCAGAATTTTCCACAGTTTATTGTGATCTGCACAGTCATTAGACAATATTAAATATTAGAAACATTATATATTAGATAATGTTGAATGACAAATATTAGATACTATTGATCCCTAGATAGTAATATAATTTAGTCACTAATTCTCCAGGCAAGAATACTTGAATAGGTAGCCATTACCTTCTCCAAGGGGCTCTTCCTGACCCAGAGATTAAACCCAGGTCTTCTGTATTGCAGGAGGATTCTTCACCATCTGAGTCATCAGGGAAGTGCACTCATACCCTCAATAAATATTTATTAAGTTCCTAATATGTACTAAATAGCTTCTTAGGTGGCTCCGGTGGTAAGAATCTGCCTGCTGATGCAGGAAATGTGGGTTCAATCTCTGGGTCAGGAAGATCTGGAAGAGGAAATGGCAGCTTACTCCAATATTTTTACCCGGAAAATTCTATGGATAGAGAAGCCTGGCCAGCTACAGTCCATGGGGTCGCAAAGTCAGACATGCTGAGCATGTCCATCCAGTATGTCCTATGACTGTGCTAGTGTCTAGGAACACAGTGATGACAATATTTAATCCCCAGGTGATAAAGAACCCTCCTGCTAATGCAAGAGATGTGCGAGATGAGGCTTTGATCCCTGAGTCAGGAAGGTCCCCTGGAGGAGGGCATGGCAACCCATTCCAGTAATCTTGCCTGGATTATCCCGTGGACAAAGGATCCTGGTGGGTCACAGTCATTAGGGTCACAAAGAGTTGGACACAACTGAAGCAACTTAGCACATCCACAAAAAGTATGCAGTTTATTAGACAGGCAAGCTAATTATAAAAACACTAATAATAATGAGTCTAATATACAAGAAAAGGTGGGAAAATAACCGAAGAAGCTATTAGGCTGATTTGTAAGCACACATAGAACATCACAGAACAGGCAACATTAGTCTAAGATTTGAAAGAAGAGTTAGATTTTTTTTTAATAAGTCAGCTTGGGTATTTCTGAGAAAAATATCCAATGCAAAGATTTTGCTGCAAATGTGAATTGTGCTTTGGAGACTGCAAATAATTATAAATTCCTGTAGCATAAAGTTTAGGGATACTGGTGGTGAAGGAGGGGTGGGTGGAATTACAAAGGCTCTGAAAGCCATGTAGTAAACATTAAAATTTCTCTTTCAGGCGGTGAGAACCTATTGAAGAATTCTGAACAAGGACGTTATAATGATGTGGTTTACATGATGGGTCTCCCTGCAAGATGTGATGACAGAAGGACTCAGGTACCAGGAAGCAGCGAGGCAGCTGTTGGGTGTTCAGGCAAAGTATGGTGATGAGTTTGTTGATTAAGGGAAGCTAGTGGGAGAGAAGACAGCAGTTTAAGAAATATGTAAGTGGGAGAAAAGTCACAGCTTACATGATTGCCTACATGGTGTGAATGTAGAAACATGATCAAAGAATGACTTCTGTGTTTATAGCTAAATGATGTTTAATAGATGGTGAAACTGACATGAAGTTCTAACTTCTCTAGCCTGAAACACTCAGCAATGTGGATGACCTTTACTCTACAAGGTCACTTAAAAATGCATAGGAGTGACCTTCATGTGGATGATTGTCACCTGCCATTTCTATGTAAGAATACATTAATACAATTCATCACTTTAATCATCACATTGAAATATAGCTTAATAGCTGAACCTTGGAAATATAAACCGTAAGACATATTTAGGATTTAGATACGAAAGACAGCACTGTGAGAGCCGTGCTTCAGGATAAGCAGCAGACTTTACTGAAGGTGGAAAGTGGAGGCAGATAAACTAGAGACGATACCAATAGACACACACGTATACAATCAACAGTTAGGAATAAAGTGATGGAAGTTATGAGTAAATTAAAACTTATAAAAAAGTAAATGAGGGTCAATAAGATCTCAGATTTTCATTCGGTGGGTCTGTGCTGGTTATTTAGGCAAGTGAATAGTAGACAGTGTATAATATTTAGACATGTTTATATGGACTAACTACAACTGGTATCAGTTTGTTAGCCAAAAGCATTGCATCTTCATTAGGTCATCATTAAAGAGAAATATTAGGAAGGCTGTTTATATATCCTGGATACAAGTCCTCTGTCAGATTTCTCTACCAGACTTCCCTGGTGGCTCAGATGGTAAAGAATCAGCCTGCGGAGATGAGGAAAAAGATGGTGGAGGAATAGGATGGGGAGAACACTTTCTCCCTAACTACTTCATCCAAAGAACATTTCAACGCTGAGTAAATTCCACAAAACAACTTCTGACTGCTGGCAGAGGACATCAGGCATCCAGCAAAACAGATCATTGGTTTCAAAACCAGTAACTCAGCGATCCTCTAGGGACGACCCTCAAAGTGGAGAAACCTATCATCATTAACCCAGATGTTTTAACATTAGTGCTGAATAGATGGAGAAATCATGAGGCTATTGTAAAAATAAATCTGAAAACCAGAATCAGGAGGTGTAAGTCCAAATCCTGAGATCATCAAAGAATTCCTGAATACAGGGAACATTATCCAATAAGAGCTCATCAAACGCCTTCATACCTATACTGAAACTGAGCACTGCCCAAGCGCCAACAAGTTCCAGAGCAAGACATACCATGCAAATTCTCCAGCAACACAAGAACAAGCCCCTGAGCTTCAATACACAGGCAGCTCAAAATACTCCAAAACCATTGACGTCCCATAACCCATTACTTGACACTTCACAACACTCCAGAGAGAGGAAATCCAACTCCACCCACCAGAACTTCAACACAAGCCTCTCTAATCAAGAAACTTTGACAAGCCACTGATATAACCCCAAACACAGAGAGGGAGCTCTATAATAAAGAGAATTCCACAAATTCCCAGAATACAGAAAAGCTACCCCAAACGCAGCAATATAACCAGGATGAAGCGACAGAGGAATACCCAGCAGGTAAAGGAACAGGAGACATGCCCACCAAACCAAACAAAAGAGGAAGAGATAGAGAATCTACATGAGAAAGAATTCCGAATACTGATAGTGAAAATGACCCAAAATCTTGAAATCAAAATGTAATCACAGATAAATAGCCTGGGGTCAAGGATTGAGAAGATACAAGAAAGGTTTAACAAGGACCTAAGAAGAAATAAAAAAGAGTCAACATATAATGAATAATGCAATAAATGAGATGAGAAACACTCTGGAGGCTACAAATAGTAGAATATCGGAGGCAGAAGATAGGATTAGTGAAATAGAAGATAGAATGGTAGAAATAAATGAATCAGAGAGGGAAAAAGAAAGACGAATTAAAAGAAATGAGGACAACCTCAGAGACCTTCAAGACAATATGAAATGCTCCAACATTCGAATTATAGGAGTCCCAGAAGAAGAAGACAAAAGAAAGACCATGAGAAAATACTTGAGGAGATAATAGTTGAAAACTTCCCTAAAGTGGGGAAGGAAATAATCACCCAAGTCCAAGAAACCCAGAGAGTGCCAAACAGGATAAACCCAAGGCGGAACACCCCAAGACATGTACTAATCAAACTAACAAAGACCAAACACAAAGAACAAATATTAAAAGCAGCAAGGGAAAAACAACAAATAACACATAAGGGGATCCCCATAAGAATAACTGCAGATCTCTCAATAGAAACTCTTCAGGCTAGGAGGGAATGGCAAGACATACTTAAAGTGATGAAAGATAATAACCTTCAGCCAAGACTACTGTACTCCAGCAAGAATCTCATTCAAATATGAAGGAGAAATCAAAAGCTTTACAGACAAGCAAAAGCTGAGAGAATTCAGCACCACCAAACCAGCTCTCCAACAAATACTAAAGGATAGACTTTAGACAGGAAACACAAAAAGGGCGTATAAACCTGAACCCAAAACAATAAAGTAAATGGCAACAGGTGCAATAATTACCTTAAATGTAAATGGGTTGAATGCCCCAACCAAAAGGCAAAGACTGGCTGAATGGATACAAAAACAAGATCCCTATATATGCTGCTTACAAGAGACCCACCTCAAAACAATGGATACATACAGACTGAAAGTGAAGGGCTGGGAAAAGGTATTCCATGCAAATAAAGACCAAAAGAAAGCAGGAGTAGCAATACTCATATCCGATAAAATAGACTTTAAAACAAAGGCTGTGAAAAGGGACAAAGAAGGCCACTACATAATGATTAAAGGATCAATCCAAGAAGAAGATATAACAATTATAAATATATATGCACCCAACATAGGAGCACCGCAATATGTAAGACAAATGCTAACAAGCATGAAAGGGGAAATTAATAATAACACAATAATAGTGGGAGACTTTAATACCCCACTCACACCTATGGACAGATCAACTAAACAGAAAATTAACAAAGAAATGCAAACTTTAAATGATACAATAGACCAGTTAGACCTAATTGATATCTATAGGACATTTCACCCCAAAACAATGAATTTCACCTTTACTCAAGTGCACATGGAACCTTTTCCAGGATAGATCACATCCTGGGTCATAAATCTAACCTTGATAAATTCAAAAAAATCGAAGTTATTCCAACCATCTTCTCTGACCATAATGCACTAAGGTTAGATCTCAATTACAGGAGAAAAACTATTAAAAATTCCAACATTTGGAGGCTGAACAACACCCTTCTGAATAACCAACAAATCACAGAAGAAATAAAAAAGAAATCAAAATATGCATCGAAACAAATGAAAATGAAAACACAACTACACAGAACCTATGGGACACTATAAAAGCAGTGCTAAGAGGAAAGTTCATAGCAATACAGGCATACCTCAAGAAACAAGAAAAAGCCAAATAAATAACCTAACTCTACACCTAAAGCAACTAGAAAAGGAAGAAATAGACAACACCAGAGTTAGTAGAAGGAAAGAAATCCTAAAAATTAGGGCAGAAATAAATGCAAAAGAAACAAAAGAGACCATAGCAAAAATCAACAAAGCAAAAGCTGGTTCTTTGAAAGGATAAATAAAATTGACAAACCATTAGCCAGACTCATCAAGAAACAAAGAGAAAAAAATCAAATCAATAAAATTAGAAATGAAAATGGAGAGATCACGACAGACAACATAGAAATACAAAGAATCATAAGAAACTACTATCAGCAATTATATGCCAATAAAATGGACAACTTGGAAGAAATGGACAAATTCTTAGAAAAGTACAAATTTCCAAAACTCAACCAGGAAGAAATAGAAAATCTTAACAGACCCATCACAAGCACGGAAATTGAAACTGTAATCAGAAATCTTCCAGCAAACAAAAGCCCAGGTCCAGATGGCTTCACAGCTGAATTCTACCAAAAATTTCGAGAAGAGCTAACACCTATCTTACTGAAGCTATTCCAGAAAATTGCAGAGGAAGGTAAACTTCCAAACTCATTCTATGAGGCCACCATCACCCTAATACCAAAACCTGACAAAGACACCACAAAAAAGAAAAACTATAGGCCAATATCACTGATGAACATAGATGCAAAAATCCTTAACAAAATCCTAGCAATCAGAATCCAGCAACACATTAAAAAGATCATACACCACGACCAAGTGGGCTTTATCCCAGGGATGCAAGGATTCTTCAATATCCGCAAATCAATCAATGTAATTCATCACATTAACAAACTGAAAAATAAAAATCATATGATTATCTCAATAGATGCAGAAAAAGCCTTTGACAAAATTCAACATCCATTTATGATAAAAACGCTCCAGAAAGCAGGAATAGAAGGAACATACCTCAACATAATAAAAGCTATATATGACAAACCCACAGCTCACATTATCCTCAATGGTGAAAAATTGAAAGCATTTCCCCTAAAGTCAGGAACAAGACAAGGGTGTCCACTTTCACCACTACTATTCAATATTGTTCTGGAAGTTTTGGCCACAGCAATCAGAGCAGAAAAAGAAATACAAGGAATCCAAATTGGAAAAGAAGAAGTAAAACTCTCACTGTTTGCAGACGACATGATCCTCTACATAGAAAATCCTAAAGACTCGACCAGAAAACTACCAGAGCTAATCAAGGCATATAGTAAAGTTGCAGGATATAAAATCAGCACTCAGAAATCCCTTGCATTCCTATACATTAATAATGAAAAAGTAGAAAAAGAAGTCAAGGAAACAACCCCATTCACCATTGCAACGAAAAGAATAAAATACTTAGGGATATACCTACCTAAAGAAACTAAAGACCTATATATTGAAAACTATAAAACACTGATGAAAGAAATCAAAGAGGACACTAATAGATGGAGAAATATACCATGCTCATGGGTCGGAAGAGTTAATATAGTGAAAATGAGTATACTACCCAAAGCAATCTACAGATTCAATGCAATTCCTATCAAGCTACCAGCAGTGTTTTTCGCAGAACTAGATCAAATAATCTCAAGATTTGTATGGAAATACAAAAAACCTCGAATAGCCAAAGCAATCTTGAGAAAGAAGAATGGAACTGGAGGAATCAACTTGCCTGACTTCAGGCTCTACTACAAAGCCACAGTCATTAAGACAGTATGGTACTGGCACAAAGACAGAAATATAGATCAATAGAACAAAATAGAAACCCCTGAGATAAACCCACACACCTATGGACACCTTATCTTCGACAAAGGAGGCAAGAACATACAATGGAGTAAAGACAGTCTCTTTAACAGGTGGTGCTGGGAAAACTGGTCAACCACTTGTAAAAGAATGAAACTAGACCTCTGTCTAACACCATACACAAAAATAAACTCAAAATGGATTAAAGATCTAAATGTAAGACCAGAAACTATAAAACTCCTAGAGGAAAACATATGCAAAACACTCTCCGACATAAATCACAGCAGGATCCTCTATGATCCACCTCCCAGTATACTGGAAATAAAAGCAAAAATAAGCAAATGGGATCTAATTGAAATTAAAAGCTGCTGCACAACAAAGGAAACTATAAGCAAGGTGAAAAGACAGCCTTCTGAATGGGAGAAAACAATAGCAAAGGAAACAACTGACAAACAACTAATCTCAAAGATATACAAGCAACTTATACAGCTCAACTCCAGAAAAATAAACGAACCAATAAAAAAATGGGCCAAAGAACTAAATAGGCATTTCTCCAAAGAAGACATACGGATGGCTAACAAACACATGAAAAGATGGTCAACATCACTCATTATCAGAGAAATGCAAATCAAGACCACAATGAGGTATCATTTCACTCCAGTCAGAATGGCTGCGATCCAAAAGTCTACAAGCAATAAATGCTGGAGAGGATGTGGAGAAAAGGGAACCCTCTTACACTGCTGGTGGGAATGCAAACTAGTACAGCCACTATGGAAAACAGTGTGGAGATTCCTTAATAAATTGCAATTAGAACTGCCTTATAACCCAGCAATCCCACTGCTGGGCATACACACCGAGGAAACCAGAATTGAAAGAGACACATGTACCCCAATGTTCATTGCAGCACTGTTTATAATAGCCAGGACATGGAAGCAACCTAGATGTCCATCAGCAGATGAATGGGTAAGAAATCTGTGGTACATATACACAATGGAGTACTACTCAGCCCTTAAAAAGAATAAATTTGACTCAGTTCTAATGAGATGGATGAAATTGGAACCGATTATACAGAGTGAAGTAAGCCAGAAAGAAAAACACCAATACAGTATACTGACACATATATATGGAAATTAGAAGGATAGTAATGATGACCATCTATGTGAGACAACAAAAGAGACTCGGAGGTATAGAATGGACTTTTGGACTCTGAGGGAGAGGGAGAGGGGGGGATGATTTGGGAGAATGGCATTGAAACATGTATACTATCCTGTAAAAAAAAAAAAGAAATATTAATACAAGGAGGTCAAGGTTGATTTCTCACCTGAGAATCTCCAATAATCATTTTTCTCCATTCTCTTATAATATTTAGAGTTTAAATATTTTTCTTTATAATTTTTTAACATATAGCTTAGCTTCTTCATAATATATGAAAAGTAGTTCACGAAATATTTAAATGTTGGAATAAATTTAGCTACTCATATGCAACTAAATTCAGAAACATTTATCAAGCTCTGACTTGTAAGACTACAAGATATTAATCATTACATATAAATGAGTGATAAAAATTAACTTTTTTGATACATTGATTGGCTTTATAAAAATATTATACTAGAAGTAAATCAGATTACATAAAATCTGTGGTCTCTCTTACTCAAATAAAGATTTTATTCATATCCTTAAATTGATTATTATAATCCCTGAACTTGATATGGACTTCCCAGGTGCTCTCGGGGTAAAGAACCCTCCTGCCAATACTAGAGTAGTGAGAGACGCTGATTAGATCCCTGTGTCAGGAAGATCCCCTGGAGGAGGGCATGGCAACCCACTCCAGTACTCTTGTCTGGAGAATCCCATGGACAGAGTCCAGGCTATAGTCCGTAGGGTCACAATCAGACGCGACTGAAGTAACTTAGCATATTCATATGCACTTGATATAAGGTGTTTTTAGGAACTTGAGGAATTTTCCCCTTGATTCCAGGAAACATTTGCAGAGTAACAACTGTGTATTAGATAATGGGGCTCAGAGATAAGTCATGATATCTGCACTTCGGAACTCACAGTTTAGTGGGCAGACATAGATAATGCAGTGTTTAACTATAATTCAGCTTGTTAGGTGGTGTTATCTGCAAGGCCAACTTTATGATAAACACTGTAAATAATAGTTATTCCTTACTTCTTTTGAGTCAGGCACTATATATGACATTATCTCTAATTACCACAAAAACCCTGTAAGGCTGTTTTTCTTTTGGCTTTTATAGATAATGAAAAGGAAGATTAAAGAGGTGATAGCTTGTTAATGTCATAGCTGCGAAAAGGATGGTTTGAGTCAAGATTACATTCCAAGGCCAGCCGACCGTGTTTGCAACTTCACGAGTTACATGTCACTCTCTATTCCATGAAACTATTTTTCAGAGCATAATGATGTAAACTTGTATGTGTAAAATTTATTTTCTTGAATTATCTAAGTAATTTGTATGTGATTGAACTGCTATATCTGTCCAAAACAAAGAATGACAAACTCTAGCTTCTTGTCAATAAATTGTCTACTACATTTGAAGAATTAAACATGTTGTCTTAATGATATTTTTTGAAGCCAGTGAGTTTTGTTTGGTGTCTTTCTGTCTTCACTGGGATTTGCTGAGCTACAATAAATCTGTCCCTTTCAAAATCTCTTGGCTTTCAGAAAATACCTGCTGTCTAATGTGGAGCAAAGCAGGACATAAGCCCTACAGGTACATGTAGACAGCTCTAGGAGGGATGAATTGGGACATGGCCATTGTAAGCTGGCAGCTGAATCATTTGGCACTAAAATTAAATTCATCAGAATTATGCTCCCAAAAATATAGGTTGAAAATATATAACACATTGCTAATTTGAAACAATAGCACACAGATGATTTTTTTGTTATATGAACTCATCTGAAGCAATGTAAGCATTTGTTGTTTGAAGAAAGCAACCCTTCCATAAACTACATTGACTTTATACCATTTTGGCTTGAATTTCTTTTTAGGTATTTAAACAGTGCAAATTCCCACTTTCCATCTCTCTGCTTCACTCTGTTATTCAAACTTGAAAAAGTTTTCACCACTTGAATACTCTTAGTCTCTATCTCAATAATGGTTAGCACTGTCTATGTCAAAGTGAGTTTCCTGGCTAGTGGACATTCCTCAAAGTCAACTAATATTGGATAAATGGAAACATTCACATATTTTTGATGGGACAAGTCCTCGGACAAATTATACTGAATGGCAATTTCGCAATATATTTCAAAAATTAGGACATACTTAATCTCCTAAGCAATTTTCCTATGGGAATACATCTCACAAAAAAATACAGAAGAAAGCATGAAGAAATATGGAATGGGTATTCATCAAAGAAATATTGACATTTTTAATAGTTGGGAAAATAAATATTTATTAAAAGCTGAGTGGGTTTTGTTAATATAAATGATACTATTAACAAAACTAACAATGCCGTATACAAATTACCACTTTAAGCATAACATAACATCAATGTTAAAAAATATTGTAAAGAATCCATATGGCAAATTATCTCTTCAGATCAATAAAATTTATGTAGTTTTCAATTTATACTTGAAATATACATATATTTCTTCAATAAATGGATGTGACAAGTATATTTTTAAGTGCATAAGATATATTTCATTCATAGAGTCAAGGTGCAGAATCTATTCATCACCACAAGAATATTCATCACCACAAGAATCCCTCATGCTGAGCTTTTAGAACTATACCACCTCCTTATTTGTCTACTCCATCTCTGGCTCTTGGTGACTACTAATCTGTTGTCCAGTTGTATAATTTTGCTATGATGAAAATGTAATGCAAATAAAAATATCGAATATGTAACCTTTAGGGATTGGTTTTTTCATCCAGAATTGTTTGAAGATGCATTCAAGTCATTGCATAAATCAAAAGTGTTTTTAAATTGTTAAACAATTTTCCCTATGTGAAGGTAAACACAGTTACAGTCATTGCAAGTTTACTTTTTAAAGACACTGTTAAACTATGTTGCAGACTATTTGTATTCTTTTATGTCACTACCAGTATGAGTTATCTGGAATTTGCCAGTGGCATTTGTTTTTGTCACTATTTATCTTTGCCAGCATTTGTTGTTTATTTTAATTTGAGTCATCCTGATAGGTGTGTGGTGATAGCTCACTGAGAGTTTCATTTCTTGATGACTAATGGTGTCAAACTTTTTTGATGTTCTTTGTTTCATCTTGTATTCCCTTCAGTGAAACATCTATTCATTTTTTTTTCATAATTTTGTTCTATTTTCTTTATGACATTTAGATTTACAACTCTAGCATCTAAATCAAAATAATAATATTCATAGAGACATAATCAAATCTTAGTTTTTAGAACATTTTAGGTAATTTTCTCATTTAGTCAAAAATAGTGTGGAGTCATATGGGCTAGAAAATAAAATTATAATACATCCAGTCCTAAGAAATTCAGATTAGCCAAAATTACTTAGATGGACTAAAATTTACATTGCAAGAGATAAAAAAATATAATTATTGACACTGCTATTCTGTGGGATATTTCCGCTGAATTCAATCTTTTTATAATATATTAATAGCTTATAATTTTTAGATGATATTTATTCCACTTAACTTTATTTCACACCTAGATTGATGAGAATTTTATCTCAAAGTACTGGTAGAATATTGCATAATTTTTACATTAATTTTATTTTTAAGGTGTTTCATTATCAATTTCTAAATATAAAAGCTGATTCTTCCAAAACATGTTATTACTCGCTAAAATGCAGAATATAAATGTGATATTACTTACAAGTTAAAAGTCCTATATTTGAATGAGATATAATGTAAACTCTAAATTTTATTTTTATATACTAACCTATCTCTGCTGATCATTTTGATTTTTTGGTGCAGAATTATAACTAAGATCAGTATGTAAACAGTTATATTTTCTTGAATTCATTTTTAAAGTAGACTTATAAAAGATCATAGAAAATAATAATGAGCTTCATATACTATTATTTTTTAGTTCTGCATTTATAAATAAATTTTATATGCATTTAGCTACAGTTCCTCTGATATTGTGCATTAACCTCCATCCCCAGCTTACTTACAGACATCACAGTTGGAGAGGAAGACAGAAGATTTTTTATTTGAAAACTATAATGTGACATTGGGAATTTAAATTAAACAAAACTTTATAATAATGACAAAAGATGAAATATTCAGTGATTTCTACCCGTCAAAATCTACAAAACATTGTGAAGATAAAACTTTGGCCACCTGATGGGAAGAGTCAATTCTTTGAAAAAGATCCTGATGCTGGGAAAGATTGAGGGCAAGAGGGAAAAGGGGACAACAGAGGATGAGATGGTTGGATGGAATCACTAAGGCAATGGACATGAGTTTGAGCAAACTCTGGGAGATAATAAAGGACAGAGAGGCCTGATGTGCTGCAGTTCATGGGGTCACAAAGAGTCAGACTTGACTTAGTGACTGAACAACAAGTAAATGCAAATATGTACCATGATCGGGGATTGGAAAAAAAATATTATGTTTAGATATTGAATTTCTTCCAAAATGATTTATAGTATCTGCAATATCAAACTACTTCCTGAAATTGTTTTTGTAGAAACTGACCACTCAGTTATGAAATTCATATAGAAAAGCTTAAGAGCAGCCAAACAAATTTAAAAACTAACAAATAAATTAGATAACTCAAACTATCAGATATAAAGAAAAAAAAAGCTAAAAGAATTCAAGACAGTATTGTTTTGAAAAGACATTTATACCAATGAAACATAACAGAGTCCAGAAATATACCCACATATATAAATGTATTGAATTTTGACAATGGGGTCAAATTAATTCAGAGGGAAAGATAGTTGTCTTTTGAACAAAGTGTACTGTAATAAATGGACTTTCATACACAAAAGTAAATTTTTACTTTTACTTCACATTATATCTAAATTAACTTGAATGAATGGATAAAACAAACTAACAATTTTAGTCAAAACATAAAAAGTTTTTGTATCTTAGGCAAATATTTCTTAGAACAAAAGAACATGAACTGTAAAGAAAAAAAAAAACTAAAACATTAAGCTATCAAAATTTAAAATGTATGCTCTTCAGAAAACACAGTAAAAATTAAAATATAAGAAGTGGAATGGCAGAAAACAGTTGCAAAAAACCTCTCTGATGAAGGACTTGTATCCAAACTATATGAAGAGCTCTCACAACTCAATAATAAAAATAAAACACACCCTAAAATTGTAGGGCTCAAGATGTGAACAAAAGAGCACACATGAATAGCAAATAAACTATGAAAAGATGCTCAGCATCATTAGTCTTGAAGGAAATGCAAATTAAACTCATGATGAGATACTTCTACATATCTGCTATAATGCTTAAATTTATAAAAACATGATTTGGCAACTTCAAATCCCAGTGAAGATGCAGAGCAACTGGACCCTCCTACATTATTTTGGAAAAATAGTATGGTACAGCACTTTGAAACACTGTTTGGAACTTTCTTATAAACTTAAATATATAATGAATGTATGAACAAACAATTTCATTTCTAGGTATCCAAGAGTAATGAAAACATATATCTACATAAAGATCTATACACAAATAGTTATGGTGGTTTTATTCATAATTGCCAAAATTGGCAACAACCTAAATGGCTATCAACATGCAAATGGATTTTAAAAGGTGGTTTTCTATACAATGAAATATGTGTGTGTGTATGTGTGTATGTTCATTCGGTCACTAAGTCGTTTCAGACCCCATACAATTCCATGGACTGTAGCTGCTAGGCTCCTCTGTCCTGGATTTCTCTAGGCAAGAATACTGGAGTGTCATTTCCTCCTCTAGGAGATTTTGTCTACACAGGGATCTCCTGATTTGGCAAGTGGATTCTCCCCACTGAGCCACCTGGTGGCCCATACAATGGAATACTTCTCAGTAATCAAAAAGAATGAACTTTATATATACAATGGTATGGATGAATCACTACAACATTATACTAAGTGAAATAAATCATATATAAGTTACAGATTTTAAGATGGCACTATAAGGCCTTGTTGAAAAGACTGAACTACAAAGACAAATTAGATCAGTCATTTCAGGGATTTGGGATGGGAATGAGTACAAAGTATATGGTGGAAGTTTCAGATGAAAATACATCTTGACTGTGATTCAGTTTCAATACTATATTCATTTGGAAAAACTCATTGAACCGCATGCTTTAAAAAAGATATTAATGTAAATTATACTATTGACTTAAAATGCATTAAATTAAAATAAACATAGTTTTCATAAAATTTGGAAAAGTGTTTTTAATTGCTAGATTGGTATAGTCTTCCTTATTACTTATAACTATGGTCAATCACCAGTAGTATATAAAAGGGCATAGAATTCTAAAATTAGATAGTGTATTTTCTATCCTCTGGGAACACATGACAGAGATCGTTGTAACTGAAGATGCTTGATTATTGTCAAGGCTTAAAATAATGTCATGAACAATCAGTGGTATAATAAATGTTTTGGGGGTGATAACACTGTACATATTTTTATTTAAATTTTTAAGTCAATATTTGTGTTTCATTATTAGAATTCTTAGAGTTACGTATGCAATGCTTTCTAATTTTAGGATCTCTTCAATTTTTGCAACACAAGAGGTAAGAGCTTTCTAATAACTCAATCTAAAATTTAAGGAACAAAATGCTTATCTAAGAAATAGATATTCTGAAACAAAACTCAATTAAAAATTACTTTTCCATTTTTCATTAATCTGAGAAAGGCATACTATACATAGATCAAACTGAGAAAACAAATTAGAGTAAACCGTTTTTACTATAAGGGGAAGGTGGAACATGCCTCTTTTTTGAACTCTTAACATTTAATACCACTATACCCCAATGTTCATTGCAACACTGTTTATAGTAGCCAGGACATGGCTGCAACCTAGATGTCCATCAGCAGATGAATGGATAAGAAAGCTGTGGCACATATATACAATGGAATATTACTCAGCCATTAAAAAGAATACATTTGAATCAGTTCTAATGAGGTTGATGAAACTGGAGCCTGTTATACAGAGTGAAGTAAGCCAGAAAGAATAACACCAATACAGTATATTAATGTGTATATATGGAATTTAGAAAGAAGGTAACGATAACCCTGTATGCAAGACAGCAAAAGAGACACAGATGTATTGAACAGTCTTTTGGATTCTGTGGGAGAGGGCGAGGGCAGGATGATATGGGAGAATGGCATTGAAACATGTAAAATATCATAAGTGAAATGAAAAAAAAGAAAATTTAAAACAAAGACAAATTTTTTTCTTTCTGCAATCAAATTTGAATATCACCAAGGTGATGCTAAAGTCAAGAAAATGTTACATTCTGTAGTCAAAAGATTTTTCAATTATTTTGGAAAATTGAAATGCATTTACTCAAATTAAACACTTAATGGTTCTTAGGAGTTAAAGGTGTTTCTAAAGTTAAGCACTAACAAAAGCAGTTTATTTACTGAGGAGTAGTCAGGTACCTACTTAAAATCACTTTTTTGTCAAATCTCTTTAATGTTCATGCTGAATCAGACTTTGCAATCTATGGATACTCTGTAATTTAGATAGACTTACTACAAACTTTTCCACTCTTCTGGTTTTATCTTTATTTCTAATATGAAATTTACCACTTACTCTCAGTGCTTTGTTATTTATGATTATGGTAATGGAATACCTCATGAGATTAGTGATTTTGTCTCATCAACTACAATGAGACATAAAACCTTACTTACAGTTTTAAACAAAAATAATGCCTACTATATCAACTATTACCAAATGGTGAGAAGATGACCTACTTCTTGTTCATAATTAGATTTATTCTTTGTGATAAATTCCTTGCTCTTTAGTAAAAAGCCCTACTTGGTGTTATCACTAGCAAAGATTGAGAGAGAACATGTATATTTCTAAGAACATTTATTTTCATTAGTGCTTTTTAGATGAATAAGATATATATAGGATTAAGAATAAGACATTTACTCAATTTCTTTTCTGAACACTTCCCTAAATGTTAAGGAGAAAGAATTTTCTAACTAAGTGTAGGAAGGCACCTATCTTTTTCAGCCTTTCAGGCCAAGTATTTAAATTAGAATATTTCTTACAAGTTATAAGAAATATAGCTCAAACTATAAAAATATGCATCTTGTAATTAGACATGGTCCTAGTTTTATTTCTGTTATAGTAAAACAACTATGAGTAAGTTTCATTTTACACTTTTGCAGCTTCATGAATGTAAAAAGAAAAGGGACACCTGTCCAATTTTCAGCATTTCACCCCATATCACCCTCAAAAATCTCCTTCCCTCTCATTGCCCCTTATTGGACCATATGCCAAGCCCCAAACCTATCTTATGACTAGAATACTGAATTACTCTAATTGGTAAGGCCTCAGTCCATTGCCCACATCTATAGAAAGAAGTGGAGTCTTCCCTCTAAAAACACACAGACTGTTCTTCCTAGAGAATCAGTAGGAGGTCACCAGAAGAGATGTAAAAGAAATATCAAATAGAAAAGCAGCAAATGGTTAATTATTTTCTGGCCAGGCTCTATTATATGTGCTTAACAAATATTAATATTTTAATAGTCAGAAAAATTATATGAGGTCTTTTATTGTAAGGGGAGGAAACCAAGAATCTAGGAATGTAACAACTTGCCACAGGTTGTATGGATACTAACAGAATTTATATTCCAATCCAAGCAGTCTGGTTTCCAAGTAAAAGCATCTGTAACCTTCTTTGGGAGATATAGAGTCATAGGCATATGAAAAAAATTCATATCAAGTCTAAACCAGAGAGTGAGGAGTGAGGCAATTAGGGAAGACAGTATGGGAGACCTTCTGAAGGCCTGGGGAATAGCCAAATCAGATATAAACCCACAAATGCCCTGGAAAAAGGAGAGATCAGGTAATAAAACATACTCTGTGACAGGGACTTCTTGGTGGTCCAATGGTTAAGTCTGTGCCTTCAATACACGGTGTGCAGATTTGATCCCTGGTCAAGGAATGAAGGTTCTCACATGCCTCAGAGGGGCTAAAAACATACTCTGTGACCAACTCACACTGTGAAATTGAAAGTGAAGTCATTCAGTCGTTTCCAACTCTTTGCGACCCTATGGACTGTAGCTTACCAGGCTCCTCAGTCCATGGGATTCTCCAGGCAAGAGTACTGGAGGGGGTTGCCGTTTCCTTCTCCAGGGGATCTTCCCAACCCAGGGATCGAACCTGGGTCTTCTGCACTGCAGACAGATGCATTACCGTCTGAGCCACCATGGAAGCCCTACTAACAAACACATTGCCATGTTCTAGAATAATCACGATTCCTTAATCAAGAAAGTGTAAAATTGTGATATTGTGATACAGAGCTGTATTTCTAGTGGGAAAGAGATTTGGGGAGTAGAAAGTTAGGCAAGATTTATATCATTAGCAAGTAGGAGCTCTAATGATATCATCGTTGTTCTCATTCTGCACTACCCTATATCTAGTGATGAAGCTACTGGACAACAGTAATTGATACCAGAATTTACCCTGTCTGGAGCCACATCCATTGTGGGACCAATCAAATACAGTACAATTATAAATAAAGACTGGTCTTTCCTGGTGGCTCAGATGGTAAAGAATCTGTCTGCAATGCGGGAGACCTGGGTTCAATCCCAAGGTCAGGAATGTGCCCTGGAGAAGGAAATGGCTACCCACTCCAGTATATTTGCCTGGGAATTCCAAAGGACAGAGGAGACTGGTGGACTACAGTCCATGTAGTCACAAAGAGTCGACATGACTGAGCAACTAACACACTTAGTGCCTAATACTGAATTTGTTCAAAGTAGGAAAGATATACACATCAACTACTAATGTCTCTGACAAGTTTTAAGGCCCATTTAGTCTCTGATACTATCTTCTAAAAGCCTGGTTATCTCTCACTTTGTCCCAGAATACAAAATCTGCTCCTTCCAAATCAAGCTCCTCATTAAATAAACCTTAGTAATGTTCATTTCCTTAGCTTATCTTGTTTCCTTAATTTGTTATGCTTTTGCTTATTTTTATCAAATCCTTTGATTTTTGAGGCTTATTTGAGATTACAAATTCTTGCATGTTTAATTGTCTTCATTTGTGTCAGTTTCTTCTCCCCTATTGCATGTGTACTTCATATTCACATTTCATTGCATTTCATGTCATACATATTTCACAGATCATGACATTTACTGCTTGTAATGATGTAGTATCTCTTGGGAATGAAGATAATATTTTATATGTAATATTTATCCTTGCAAACAAAGTTGCTCAGAATAGACCATTTATATGTAGCTGTTGATTGAAGTAGAAACTACCAAGTCTAATACATAAGGAACATTAATTATGAGATAAAGCCTGACACCTAAAGCATTTTTATTTTGGTACCTTTAAAATAATAGCAATGATAATAAAATACAGAATAAAGTGTAACTGAATCCAATATGCCCTACTAATATTTGTCAAAGGTTAATATGTAATTTCCTTCAATTTTTTTCATGAAAATAGAACATTATGCATAAATTTTGAATCTAATTTTTGCTCTCCACAAGTATGTTGCCCTTTTGCTATCTATTTAATAAGTATCTTTTAGATTGTATTATAGAAATCAGATTAGTTAATTCATATAGTATTACAATTTATGGCTTTGTCATAAATATATACAAATGAGTATACATGTGCATATAGATATATGTGTGCTTATCCTGTATGTACTACAAGAAGTCAAATACATACACATAAGTACATACACGTATACTTATAACAGCAAGAAAGCTATGGAGCATAAGGTCCAGAAAGCTGAGAAGTAAAAAAAAAAAAAGCTAAAGATTAGAAAGAGTGGGAAAAAAGTGTTTTTCAAGTATTTGCTTGAATCTTATGCATGAAAGAAGCTGTTGATGATGAAAAACTTCAAGGCAAGATCAACAAAGAGGGCAAACAAAAATTCTTAGTAAGTGTAATGAAAATCATCAACTGGCTTGAAAAGAATCAGATTTCAGAGAAAGAATCTGAACACTTGTAGAAAGAGCTAGAAAGTCTGCAATTCCATCGTTACCAGACTCCGGAGTTCAGGAGGCATGCCTGAGGACATCCTGGTGGTGGAGTTCTTCTGCCTGTGGAGGCCTCCTCTGGGCCCACCACTGACGAGTTAAGTCAACCTTAGCAGCAGCAGCAGCAGCATAGATTTAACATTTTCCCATACAATGAAGGATTCAAATTCATAACATAATGTTATATCTTCCCTGGTGGCTCAGATTGTAAAGAGTCTGCTGCAATGCGGGTGACCTGGGTTCAGTCCCTGGGCTGGGAAGATTCCCTGGAGAAGGGAATGACTACCCACTCCAGTATTCTGGCCTGGAGAATTCCTCGGACAGAGGAGATTGGCAGGCTACAGTCCATGAGGTCACAAAGGGTCAGACATGACTGAATGATGTTTACATCTTAAGCACTCTATTCTAAGTAGAAAACACAGTGTCTTAAATAAAAGACACTGTATTTAAATTTGGCATCATAAAATATATACTTATGTGTGCATATGTGTGTATACAAATGTATGTATACAGATGTGTGTATATTATTTCCAAGTTTCATTCCTTGTGTACATGTTGTATTTCTAAAAGCAGAATGACGACCAAAATTGCATTGGTTATATGCATTGCAAATATTTTTCTCAGACTGTTAATTTCCTTTTAATTTTATGGGATAATTTTGTCCTTTTTTTTTGTAATCTTTCTGCATTGATGTCACAAAGATGCTTTCACATATATTCTTATAAATGTTGCAATGTTTTGCTTTTTATATACAGGTATTTAACCCATCTGGAACTTATTTTTGAGTATGGTGTGAGGTAGGTATCTAATTTATCCTTCTCCATATGGAGAACCAGTTGTCCTAGCGTCATTTACAGGAAAAGTGTGTCCTTTCCTTGCTGATGCACAGCACTTCTGCCAAAATCACCTTCAAAATATTTAGAGGTGTGTTTATGCCACATTGCCATGAATTTTTGTCTGTGTGTGTCTTTTACTAGTCTATATTGTAGCATAACTATATCCTTGGCAAATAGTTCTCTGAAACCACATTGTTTTAATTAGCCAATAAAATTTGAAATCTGATGGACAAGTTTGTGTTATTTATAACTTTTAAAAATTGTCTTGCCTACTCTTGCATTTCTTTATATACCTTTTAGATAGCTTGATAAGTTTTATGAAAAACTCTGTTGGAACATTTTTGCAGCTATGTTAAATTTATGAGTAACTTGGGGAGAAAAAACTCCAAAATATTAAATTTTTCCAAAAAATGTTACATTACTCAATCTTTCTTTCTTGTCCTCTAATAATACTTTATTTAATTATGCTTTTAGATGTTGGAAAACATTTGATTTCCTTATTTATAGATATGTTATAGTTAGAATAGGACTTTTAAAATTATTATAAAACTGTTCCTGGCATATTAAATATATTAATTTTTATATCATTTTATAGCTGATGATATTGCTGAAGTTTCTCATGAATTTTCATAATTAGTTTTGGTTTTGGATTTTCTGTGATTAAAAATCTAACATCTATGAACATTAGATTTGTTTTTTTCTTTCAATCCTTAAATCTCATTTCTTTTACTAATTAATTGCATTGACAAAAATATCCTCTTAATTCAGTTTTAAAAATGCACAATTTAGATTAAGGAAGTAATTCTTTATTTTTCAAATTTATTTTTGTGATGTAGTTTATAATACTTGCTTATAATTATTTTCTTTTAATTGTCTTTATTTCTAGCATTACTTTTAAACTTTCTATTGAAGACTAACATACACACTAGTCATAACTGTATGACTTGTTAAATTTTTACGTACAGATACACCCAATTTTCTAAGTGGTTAAATCAATTTAAATTCCTGCCAGAAATATATGAGAGTTCTAGATGTTTTTCCTTGGCATGCACCTTGTATTATTAGCCCTTTTAATTATAGTTTTTGTGATGAGTATAATTATCTCCTGGTTTTACTTTGCATTTCCTTGATGACTAAGGATGTTATGTATACTTTCCCATGCATGTTGGACAATTGTCTGGATATATTTTATTCAAGTCTGCAATTTTCCTTCTTATTCTCTTATTTTAACATTTGATGAACAAAAATTATTTAAAAATTTTCCTTTTATGGTTAATATTTCCTGTGTTTGTTTAAGAAAAATAATTATTAATCCAAGGTCATGGATTTTCTTCCTGTGGATACTTTTTAAAATCTTTAACATTTAGACCTAAGATCCACCTCTAATCAATTTTTATTCGTGGTTTGAGGTAATACTCAAAGTCTTGCTATACTTTCTTTTTCCTTTTTTTAAAATAGATGTTTAACTGACAGAGCACTATTTTTTGGTAAAGACTATTGTTTCTTCACCAACTTGCGGCACTTTTTTGGTCATAAAACATGTCAGTGTATCTGTTTGTGTCTATTTACAGACTCTATTTTGTTCCAACGATTGTTTTTTCTAGACTTATGCCCAAATCACCCTGTCTTGAATATAATAATATTGAGTAACTCTAGATATTAATATTTATTAGTCTAAGTTTTTAGCACGATTATGCTCATGTTTCTAAAATCATGTGGGCTTCTTGTTTTCTAAATCAGTCTCACTTTCTTTTCTCTTTGTGAGTGCTTTCAAAGAGGCTTGTTTTTCTATTTTTAGTATCTCTTTTTATCCTATCCTATTTTAAATACTCTTACAATTATCATTATTTCTCTTCTTTTTGCTTTACATATCACACTTGTTTTCTAGATTACCACAAGCTTTTGGGCTTAAAAACATATTAGCTTAGAGGTGTGTAGGTCAGAAGCTCAAGTGAGTGTTACTGATTCCTCTATTCATGGCCACACAAGGAGAAAATCAAAGTGTTGGCTCCTTGGGCTTTTGCCTGATGGAGCGCCTACTTCTAAGCTCATTTGTATCATTGACACCATTCAGTTTCTTGAGGCGGTTGGGCTGATACCCTCATTTCCTTGTTGTATGACAGCACTGGAGTCATTCAGCTCTTTAAAGCCATCTGCTCTGATGTTAGGTGGAGCCTATCCATCATCAGACTAGCAAGTCAAGTCCTTCTGGTCCTTCAAGTATCCCTGACTTCCTCCTGCCACATCTCTTCTTCTTCCTGAAAACTCTATACTCTTAGGAGCTCAGACACTAAACAGAACATGTTGTACACTCTCACACCTGCAGTATTTGAAAAACTAAATCTATGGTTATAAAAGGAGATTTGGTGGTTGTCAGGCCACAGAGCATTAGAATTAATCAGGCAGGGTAGGGAAAACATTTGGGGAGAACAGAAATCTCCTATATCTTGATTATGTTAGTAGCTAAAAGGTGTGTACATTTGACAAAACTCTTGAACTATCCACTTAAGATGAGTTCAATTTGTATAATGCAACTTATACCTCAATAAAGTTGATTACACAGAACTGTGGCTCACCATGTTTAGATGTGCAAGATAAAGTTTGACTGTTTCAGGAGATGTTGTAATGTACTAGAAAATAAAGGTAGCAGATTACTATTATCTAACTTCGTATTATCCTGATACAAGTTAGAAAATTTTACATACTATATAGCAGAACAAAATTATTTTTTTTTTTATAAAACAGAGGATTGTTTAGGAAAGAAAAAAGTTTTAATGTCCTTGAGCATCTCAGGCTGAGTCCCAACAGAGGGAAAATATATAAATGTTAATTCTAAAAATTTGGAGTTCTGAGAGTTATAAATGTATGTACTAGATTGCACTTTTGCTGTGCCTTTCTGTCTACAATTTATTTTGGGGATTGTGCATTTGGAATATCTCTTCCTCAGTTTTAATGATTTATATACCAATAATTGCAAAGCATGAAAAAAATAAGAATTGCCTCTGTAAAGTCCATGTTAGCTCCTTTTTGTATGTTCTGCAACATATTTTCCATTTTGTGTTAACTACAATACTGATGATTGTCATGACCCCTAGCAAATCCTCTCCCCTCGATAATTAAAATATTATATTTTAAAGAAATAATCTTTTAGAAAAATTCTTTTAATTTCATGCTTATAATGTTTAGATATCCTCTAAACACTTTATTTGCAATGTAATTTAGTTTTTAAAATTATGGTAAAATACTTATACATAACTATACATAACATGGGGCTTTCCTGGTGGCTCAGGCAGTAAAGAATCTGCCTGTAATGATGGAGACCAGGGTTTAATCTCTGAGTTGGGAAGATCCCCTGGAGAAGGGAAAGGCTACTCACTCCAGTATTCTTGCCTAGAAAATTCCAAGGAAAGAGAAGCCTGGTGGGTTATAGTCCATGGGGTCTCAAAGAGTTGGACATAGCTGAGCAACTAACACATATACATGTACATAAAATACAATGTACTATTTTCAAAACTTGAGTGTATAACTCAGTGACATTAAGCACATTTATATTATGGTGAAGAACACAATGGCACCCCACTCCGGGACTCTTGCCTGGAAAATCCCATGGACAGAGGAGCCTGGTAGGCTGCAGTCCATGGGGTCACTAAGAGTCAGACACGACTGAATGACTTCACTTTTTTCACTTTCCTGCATTGGAGAAGGAAATGGCAACCCACTCCAGTGTTCTTGCCTGGAGAATCCCAGGGACAGGGGAGCCTGGTGGGCTGCCGTCCATGGTGTCGCACAGAGTTGGACACGATTGAAGCGACTTATTATTGTGCAAACATCATCACCATCCAGCTCCTGAACTTCCCAAACTGAAACTTCATAACCATTAATAAAATTTCACGCTCCCTTCACCAGCCCCTGACCACCACTCTTCTTGAATCATTGCTACAAATTTGGTTATTTCAGCCACTGTATTAAGTAGAATCATGCGGTATCTATCCTTTTGTGAGTGGGTTATATCACTTAGTATAATGTCTTAGTACTTAATGTCATTCATGTTGTAGCATCTATCAAAATTTCCTTCTTTTTCAGGCTGAAAAATTTCCATTCATGCATGACCCAGACACTGTTAACTGCTGCTTCTGTACTAGTCATTGAAGCAAGTGAGTTTTTGCATGTGAACTTCCAGAAAAAAATTCTGCATTTGCTTAAGTCTACCAGCTCCCCAGTGGCATCCCACTCCAGTACTTTTGCCTGGAAAATCTCATGGATGGAGGAGCCTGGAAGGCTGAAGTTGATGGGGTCACTGAGGGTGGGACATGACTGAGCGACTTCACTTTCATTTTCATGCATTGGAGAAGGAAATGGCAACCCACTCCAGTGTTCTTGCCTGGGGAATCCCAGGGACGGGGGAGCCTGGTGGGCTGCTGTCTCTGGGGTCTCACAGAGTCGGGCACGACTGAAGTGACTTAGCAGCAGCAGCAGCCAGCTCCCCCAGTCTTGCTGGTTTTCAGAGTCAGACATATGGGGGTTCATCTTCCCAGTGCAGGTCCCCAAGCTGGGTAGCCTGGTGTGGAATTCAGAGCCTCACTCCTCAGGGAGGACATCTGAGGTTGCGCATCCGTCCTGCCTGTGTTTCACAGTATCAGGAGTGTGAGTCCCAGTGAGACCAGGTTTCCAACTGCTCCTAAACATCTCAGTGCGGCTTTTTATTTTTATCCTTAGTTTCAAAATATCTTTTCTTCTAGTCTTCAGGTTATTCTCAGAGATAGTTTCTTACATGCAGTTGTAATTTTGGTGTGTCTGTGGGAGGAGGCAAGCCTAGGATTTTCCTGCTCCACCATCTTCCAACATGATTTTCTTTTTTTCTTCTTCACAAATTCACAGATAGATTTGTTCTTATCACAGATCTTAGTTACCTCAGTATATGATTTTGTTTTCCTTTTTAAGTAGAGAACTTTCTGCTTTCCATTTAAAGGAAGCACTTTACTGCTTTGTTGGTGTGTCTAAATTGCCAGCATCGCTACTCTTGTGCTTTGGGGGTCATTATTAAGTAAAATAAGGGCTACTTGATCACAAGCCCTGATATAGCACAATAGCTGATCTGATAACTAAGATGACTGCTAAGTAACTAATGGGCAGGATACACTGGACAGAGGGATGATTCAGCAGATGGGAGGAGCAGAGTAGCATGAGATTCTATTACGCTATTCAAAATGGCCTGGCCTGCAATTTAACACTTATGAATTGTTTATTTCTAGAACTTTTCATAATATTTTCAGACTTTAATTAACCATAGGTAACTGAAGCCATGAAAGCAAAACAGCAGATAAGGAGGGACAAATGTATAAGCATAACTCACATTATATATAAATATATATATATATAACTACCTAATAAAGAGATACTACCTAATAAAGATAGTAGTATTCTAAATCTGATTATTTTAACTACTGGATATACAGCCTACAAATATCCAGCAAATAGTCAGCACATTTTTCTCTAAGTGTGTATTTTTCTCTCAATTGATGATTCAGTGTATCTCATTACCATCCATCTGCTACATTAGCCTTACTTATAATTAATGTCATCTCCAATCAAAACCTGCTACACTTAAATAGAACAATGCATTAAAAAAATGGAAGTTTTTTTTATAATAAGTAGAAAATACTTCGAGTTAAAATTTGAAGCAGTATAGAAAACATCATCTCCTATTAGTAGGCTGTGTAAAAATTATATGAAATGAATCAGAATGGCTTGAATCCTTTCCATGCTTCACAGGTTAGATATTAAAAGGAGGTGCAATAAATAACCCTTTATGACTACTGTGTTAACGCTTACTTCCAGCTCATATCTCTGCCTGGGGCAACCAAAACTCTGCAATTGTGTTAATGGCAAGCAGAGAAGTCTAAGAACAGACTACTTAGATTTTTATACAAGTCTTCACAAGATAGCAGGAATGAGACTTTCCTGATCTCAGGTTTCCAATATCTGGGATTTACTTTCTAGTAGTCAGTTCCAGTTTACTAGTTATTACCATGTGAATGTATGACCACATCATTTATTACTTATTTCTTCCTCTCTACCAACCACCCTGCCATTCCCAAAAAGAAAACGATGCGAATAAAGGCAAAAACCATATTAATGACAAATGTTTTATGTTTAGGTACAGGGAGGCCTGGCGTGCTGCGATTCATGGGGTCTCAAAGAGTCGGACACGACTGAGCAACTGAACTGAACTGAACTGAACTGAAGAGGCCTCATGCTAACCAGTCTATTTCATTATCTCATTTTTGACCTGAGAAACTGTGGCATAGGAAGAAGACATGTTAGAGTTATACGTACATCAGGAGTTAAGTCTGATATTTTTAGTTTGTCATAAACAATATAATAAATATAAACAAAATATTCTAAAAGAGTTTGTAGTTAAGATCACGCCTTTAAGACCAGCTTTTCCAGCTCCAATGTTCCTATCCGGAGGCAACATTCTAACAGTCTGTGTTTTAGTTTCTTTTGTGATCACTCCCATCTTTGTAGATAACATTGTTTTATGTCAATATTTTATTTCATCAACTTCAGGCAGCACTTCTTGACTACATCTTATAAAGTTAACAATTTACCTCATTTTATCCCCTCTCTTCTTGTTCTTTCATCTTCCCAGTGTTTGATACTTATATTTTTTATTTTATTGGTATTTGTTGCTTTGTTGTTGTTCACTCTTATTGGTATTTGTTGCTTTGTTGTTGTTCACTCGCCCAGTCTTGTCCAACTCTTTGTGGCCCCATGGACTGCAGCATACGAGGCCTCCCTAGCCATCACCATCTCCTGGAGTTTGCCAGGTATTTAGGCTTCTCTGGTGGCTCAGATGGTAAAGCATCTGCCTACAATGTGGGAGACCGGGGTTCGATCCCTGGGTTGGGAAGATCCTCTGGAGAAGGAAATGGCAACCTGCTCCAGTACTCTTGCCTGGAAAATCCCATGGATAGAAGAGCCTGGTAGGCTACAATCTATGGGGTTGCAAAGAGTCGGACACAACTGAGCGACTTCGCTTCACCTTAAAAATACAATTGCATTTCTATGTACTGTTTTAATCATTTTGAAGTATTTAGTGACATCCTTATTTTGAATATGATAATAATAGTGCCTCTAAAATTCTTTCTCTTTTCTTCCCCCTTTTCATATACCATCTTTATTCTTTTTAAGTTTACATTGTCAAGGGAATTAACATTATATTATATCCTTGATCATATAGTTAAATCTGTGTCTATATTTTGATTCTGAAATTTGAGGATAACTTTAACATTTTGATTAGGTGAATACTGTCCATCACTAGTATGCCTGTGTTCAATTTCATTCTAATGTCACTGTCCCTGAGCAATGCAATTAATTCACAGACAAACCTTCACTTTGCTTCACATACTTGCTAATTTTAGAAACTCAGTCCTCTCCTGGGTTGTCACCAACAGTTGCATGACCCCCCTCATTAGCACTCATGCAACAGCCTCTGGTTTGTATCTTCCAGAGTTTTTTAAAGTCTTATCCTTTAGTAATCACTCCTTTCCACTCTCTTTGCTGTTAAGAATTCATTCCTCTGTGTACTTTTAGGAAAATTTTGTGACTGAAAAGAAGGCAGCAGTACATTTGGACAGTCTGCCAATGTCAAAAGGAATTCATGAAAATTGTAACTCTGCTCACCTGTCTCCCTTCCCAGATTCTTTTAAATGAATATGGTAGTGCTGGATTCAATATCTGGACTCTTTTTCAATTATGTCCAGATGACACTGGAAAATTTCAAATTTTCAAATCCACTCTTCTAGGAAAATAGAAGAGTGTCAGTCCTCAAGGTGTCATGTAAAAAGATAAGACGTACTGTGGTAAGCCTTCCTGGGATGGCAAATCAATAATCATACAGTAATATTTTCCCCTATGCCTTCTTACCTGTTCACTGTAGGGAGGGGGCTTAATTCTCACTATCATTTTATAGCTAAGATCGTGTTGAGTATCCAATTACTGTTAGCATATTACTTTATCTTGCTTAGGGAGACTAAGAATAAAATACATATACAATTTTATTCTTCAGATATAACTAAGCAGTAGAGACTTGTTTTTTTAACTGATAGCAAGACACAAACATAAGATCACTATCCTTTAATAACCTTCCAGGAAAATAAAATAATCACAACCAGATTCCATAATTGCTGTTGCTCCCTGTTGGTAGGCATGGTGTCAGCCACACGGAGTATTGAAATCCACAGGGGGATGGTGACTCAAGGGAAAAGTAAGCAAAAGGAAGAGAGAAACACCTCAGCAGGGCAGGTGACCTCTTCTGTACTGAAAGGAAACTAAGATTCAAAAGGATAAGAGAAACTAAAATCAAAGTAAAAAAATTTCAAACGAGCTGACTTCAGGCATTTAGAGGAACCATTTTGATAGATGAGAATTCAGGGCTTGGCAAGTAAAATGATGTATCTTTCAACATTCAAGCAGCATAACTTGGAACCAAATTTATTTTGATTACAGAGATGTCCCAGTAATGATGGGGAAAAAAAATCAGAACTAGGAGATAAGGTAAATGACAAGAGAAAAGAAGTGGAAGAGCTCTTGCTCTTTGACCAGTATACAGATTAAGATATATGAACTAAGAAAGTGGGGAATCTTTAGGCAGAATCTACTAACCTGAGGCTGATATATCCCATTGCATCTCAGTTCAGTTAGGTTGTAGCTGCTTTGTTCTAGCAATAGGATGAGAGACTGCTTCCAAACCCCAGTTGTGCTTGGTAAAGGTTTTCTAATACTCTGTAGTCTTATCTTCTTTTGGTTAGGCTGGGAGAGATGTGCATTGGTAATTTACCTTTCAGCTTTATGAAGTCAAAAACTTAAATGTGAGTTTAAAAAGTGGAAAATTCTTTACAAATTAAAGCACTGTAAAATTCTTCTTTAAATTTTATTTGAGTGCTTCATGCTACCGTTTTACTCCAGTTCTTTCTTTTTAACTGTTTTAATGCAAATTCAAAAATCAACACTTGAATACACAATGGTTTCTAATGGGTATCTACAAGGACAAATCAAACACTTCTTCCCTTTATGCTCTGTAAATTGTATATAAAGGTAAAAAAAAAAATGGTGAATTTGGCACAATCAATCCTCTTTCTCTGATTTTCTATTTTTGTTTTTTTTTCCCCACATACTACATTAAGCACCCATCCAAAAGCATCACCAGAAACTTTACAATGTTCAAGAATAACTTGCCTCTTTAATGCCATGAACCTTTAAAATATAGAAAGCTAAAGCTAGAAATTCAGGATAATTTCAGTCTAATGAACACTCAGGACCCAACCAGTCTTTGAGAACTGGTCAGTCTAAAAGCTTATCAAAAATCACTGGGTCCCATCCATTTATTATTGATGCTATCATCCAAAAGCAGGTTTAATTATGACAAAAGGGGTTATTAAATGTAAAGTATCAGAAAAGCTAAAGCTAAAACTAAAAAATTGTATGAAACTTGGATCAAAAAATGTGATATAGAACAAAAGCACATAATGTGTTAATATGTATTTTAAAATATAATTTTACTGTTTGCATTTAAATGCAAAAACATATGTTTATTAGAAATGGAAAACAGAAAGAATATTAGAATGTTTAGAATCAATAGGAGGGTTTTTTTGGTTATTGCTTTTGCTCCTCTTTCATTTGTTTGTTTTAAATCCATTGACATGCCCAGGACAAGAACTTGCAATGCAAAAGTCTGCAAAGAATTCCACTTCTAGAAAGGAACCTACACTAGGCCTAATGTTTAAGAACAGCTTGAATTTTATAGACAAAGGGTGGCACAACTACTTTAATAAAGCTTACCCCTGCTGTTCTTGCTGATAGTACCTCCTGCAATGCATTAAACTTTCTCTGTGTGCCAAATGGCTGTGGTTTTAATCCACAATCATTAAAATACCAAGTTTTAAAAATCCTTCAGGCACAGAGCTTATAACTAAACAATAGGAAAAAGAATAAAACGATGTTCCAAGGAGGAATCCAGTTATCTCTACGATCATCATATAATTACTTCTAAGCAGTTTGCTTGTGGACAAAAACTGAATCTTGGATTCTGTCAAAGAGTGTGTGAAAAAACCAGATATTTTTCCTGAATTGAGCTTTAATTTTTTTGTTTTTATAAATATTCATTGTATGCACTTAAAATTAGCATGAAATTCTCATACTTGTTTGATAGAAAACTGCTAGAAAAAATTTTAAAAAGCAATAGAAGCTCTAATTTTCCCAGTTAGACAAAAAGTAAAAATTAGGGATAATATGGGTTGCAAAAGCAGATATAGAATTCATATTTCATAGTCATACCAATATTTCAAATATAATGAATCTCACCAGGATAAGATTTTTTTCTTGTATTTCAACTAATATGAATTTATTATCCATCACAAGTGACACCTTTTCCTTTTGTACAACCTAATTATGAACCCATATATAGTATCAGTTTAAACACTTACATGTGTATGACTGCCCCTATTTAGAATTACATATTGCATTTCAGTATAATAAAATATTTTTGATTATTTAACACTTATAGTGATTCAGTAACTGGACTTGTGATCATCACTTTGTAAGGCATATAGATATTGAATTTTAACTCTGTAAATCTGAAACTCATACAATAAAAAATGGTTTGAAATGATGGATCTCATGTAATTCTGTGCCCTCTGATGGATCCAAATATAAATAAGTAATGTATCTGATAGCTCAGTTGTTTAAGAATCTGCCTGCAATGCAGGAGACCCAGGTTCAATTCCTGAGTCAGGAAGATCTGCTGGAGAAGAGACAGGCTACTCACTCCAGTATTCTTGGGCTTCCCTTGTGGCTCGCATAGGTGTTAAAGAATCTGCCTGCAAAGTGGGAGACCTGGATTTGATCCCTGGATTGGGAAGATCCCCTGGAGAAGGGAAAGGCTACCCCCTCCAGTATCCTGGGCTGGAGAATTCCACAGACTGTATAGTCCATGGGGTCACCAAGGGTCAGACACGACTGAGTGACTTTCACCCCTTGTCTGTGAATACTGAGATACTGTTACTCCTGATAACAGGCTTTTGTACTACATCTTCCTATTCTTTGATTGAACCCTGTGTATTTTCTGTGCCATTGTGAACTAAAAAATAGATTTATTGTTGGAGCTATTATTTTGTAACATATATTACACATTTTATTTTAAAAGATATATTTCAATATATTAGAAGTTATATCTTTCTTGAGTCCATTGCTTGTCTCCTCTTCACTTAGCTCTTCTGAGGTTTTATCTTGTCGCATCATCTGGGACATGTTCTCTGCCTCCTCATTTTGGCCTCAGTTTTTATTTGTGTGTTTATGTATGTGGTAAGTTAGCTACCTTTCTCAATCCTGAAGAAGTGGCCTTCTGTAGGAGACTTGGGCTCTGGAAGCATTTAGGCAACCCTTCTGTTGATAGGGCTTCCCTGGTGACTCAGCTGGTAAAGAATCTGCCTGGAATGCAGGAGACCCTGGTTTGTTCCCTGGGTTGGGAAGATCCCGGGAGAAGGCAGAGAAGGGAATGGCAACCCATTTCAGTATTCTTGCCTAGAGAATACCAGAGACAGAGGAACCTGGTGGGGCTACAGAACATGGGTTGCAAAGAGTTGCACAGGATTTGAAAAGACTCTGCTGCTGGGAAAGATTGAAGGCGGGAGGAGAAGGGGACAACAGAGGATGATGAGATGGTTGGATGGCATCACCAACTCAATGGACATGAGTTTGAGTAAACTCTAGGAGTTGGTGATGAACACGGAGGCCTGGTGTGCTGCAATTCATGGGGTCGCAAAGAGTCTGACACAACTGAGTGACTGAACTGAACTGAGCGGCTAATACTTTCAGTTTCACTTTCTGCCGGCTGAGCTGGGCTGTTTCACCAGGCTGGCTCTTTGGCCTGAGCCTCCCAGCCCTGGTGCCTATTGGCTGTTGGGAAGAACCAGGTGTTGACCACTGATAAGCAAGAGGAAGGAGTCCAAGATGGCCGCCACCTCAGCATCTTCCTTCAAAGAAGCTCCCAAAGGAGGCTGCTGCTTGTGTGTTTGTCTCCAGGACAAACTGTAGCTACTCCTTCCCTCTCAAGATCAGCGGGTAGGTCTGACCCCTGCTGGCATCAGATTACCACTTTTGCCCTGAGTCTCCATGTGCATGAGATTTGGTGTGTATTTACATCCCAGGGACAGAGGAGCCTGGTGGGCTACAGTCCATGAGGTCGCTAAGAGTCCAACAGGACTGAGCATCTTCACTTTCACTTTCATGTATTGGAGAAGGAAATGGTAAACCACTCCATATTCTTGCCTGGAGAATCCCAGGGACAGGGGAGCCTGGTAGGCTGCTGTGTATGGGGTCACACAGAATCGGACATGACTGAAGCGACTTAGCAACAGCAGCACACACAAGAGAAAGGAAGTCTCTGCTTCCCCCAGCGCTGTGGGGCTCCTGAAGGTAAGCTCTACTAGCCTTTCCCTCACACTTGTCTGAATGGCTACCATAAAAAATAACAAATGCAAAGCCTTGGTGAGGATATGAAGAAAAGGGAATCGTCCTGCACTGTTGGTAGGAATGTAAGTTGTGCTTTCCAGCCATTGTAGAAAACTGTGAAGTTTCTCAAAATACTAATAATGAAAATACCATGTGACCCGGTCCTTCCATTCTAGGGTATATATTTGAAAAAACAAAAATGAAAAGCAAGAAAATCCCATTAATTGGTTGAGTCCTGCCTCAGGTGACACATATGAGGTCTTACATCAAGGCCTCAGAAACAGAGCCCAGAAACCAGTTATCTCTGAAGCTGACTGACCCACTTTGTAACCTTGGCAAAAGCCCCCTGATAATCACCGACAAGCTTCCTGACTCTCAATTAAGCTAAGATGCCCACTCCAGTAAACCCCTATAATGCCCCAACTAATCACCTAACACCAACTTTCCTGCAGGAATTTTCTTTGTCTTGAGGCTGTAAAAATTGGCTATTAACCCATGAAAACTGTCCACTCTCCTTGGTCTGTCAGGAGGTTGACCTGCTGGGCTCATAGTGCCCACTTTATCTCTGCTCTTTGTTTTTAGTTAACTCACTTCTGAAATGCTCTATGTTTGGAAATTATTTTCAAACCTGTGCTCAGAGTACTTCAACACAGTTCAAAAGATACATGAACCTCAATAGCAGTGTTATTTGCCAAGATACAGAAGCAACCTAAATGTCCATCAATAGATAAATGAGTAAAGATGTGGTATGTGTATATATATATATATATATATATAGATAGAATACTACTCAGCCATAAAAAGAATAAAATTTTGCCATTTGCTGGAACATGGATGGACTTGGAGGGCATTATGCTTAGTGAAATAATATGGACAGAGGAGGAAAAATACTGTATGATATCACTTAAATGTAGAATCTAAAAAATACAGCAAACTAGTGAATATATCAAAAAAAATACTAAAAATAGATACAGAGAACAAACTAGTGGTTGCCAATGGGAAGGGGGAGAGGGGTAATACAGGAGTAGAGTAAGAGGTACAAACCAATTGGTATAAAATAAGCTACAAGGATGTGTTTAAAACATGGAGAATATAGCCAATATTTTATAACAACTATAAATGTAGTATAACATTTAAACATTGTGAATCACTATACTGTACACCAATAACTTATACAGCAACTATACTTAAATTATTTTTAAAAGTTAGTACTTTTAAAAGCATTGTTATTTAGGAACTATGAAAGCTATTGAAATGATTACTTTATATAAAAATACAGTCCATTGTCTCACTCCAGTGTTCTTGCCTGGGAAATCCCATGGATATGTGGACTCAGTCCATGGGGTCATAAAAAGTCAGACATGACTTAGCAACTAAACAACAAATTATTCCAAGGAACAGTCTTAAAGAGCAATAATAATTTTCTTACAGTATATATAAAAATGATAATTTTATTTTAATATATTATTGATAGGGGAAAATTGTACCCTAAAAATTATAATTTTGTAAATGGATTGAAATATCCTTTGTGTGGTTTAAAATACCATTGGATGGAATCTCATGAGAACTACAAGCCTTAAGAAAATTTAATGTCCTTTCATCTTGGCCAGTACCTCTTGGTTTGTTTTGTCTTTTCTGTTTCCATTCAGTGAAGAAGCAAGTGATCACAATGAACTTTAGACAGTTCTTTATTTGCCTAGGACTCATGAAGGAAATGGCAACCCACTCCGGTGTTCTTGCCTGGAGAATCCCAGGGACGGTGGAGCCTGATGGGCTGCACTATGGGGTCGCACGGAGTCAGACATGACTGAAGCGAATTAGCAGCAGGAGTAGCAGCAGCAGCATGGTTTGAGAGCTGTTGACTTAGAGATGAAAATCTTATCAGGTTCCAGTTGCATGTGAAATAAAGCAAGATTGACCCCTATTGAAATTTAGTCTCAAAACAACAAATCCCATTAGCATCAGAATCTCTTTGCTTTTCCTATTCTTATTTTCCCTCTGCTTAGGATAAAATCAAAGTGATCCTTTCTTCACATTCAAGGTTTATATAGTTATCAGAGTAACAGATAACATATGACATCAGAGTTATTATTGCTTCAAAAATCTGACAAACTATTTTTTAGAGAATAATGAGATAGAATTAAAAGAAAAGAATTTGTAGTATGAAGGCATTAAAAAATCATACTGAGACCTCAGTGTAAGTTAGAAAAAAAACCCTAATTTCATTAGCTACAATATTAACAGACTTCACACACAGTCTGCACTTATATATTGTGTTTTAAATTCTTAGTATTTATTTAACACTTTTCTGCATAATGGAGAAACCAAGGGCCTGAAGGTTTTCATAAGTATGCAAGCATGCTAGTTTACAGTAAGAACAGGAAAACTCAAGACCATAGGGAACAGTGGAAAAAGCAAGAAAATTAATACCATGATTGGGACACATTTTATTTATTTAATTTTTAAAATATTTTAAGTTGGTATGTTGCATTTTCATTTTTATTCAGTTGAATTTTTTTTTTTTTTTTTGGCGCACATGGCATGTGGGATCTTAGTTCCCCTGACCAAGGATCAAACTTGCGCATCCTGCATTGGAAGCACAGAATCTTAACCACTGGACCACCAGGAAGTCCCAAATGGGACACATTTTAGAAAGGGCTTATTATAAATAGAATGCAAAAGTTTATAAGGTTTATAACCAGGCTTGAGAACAAAAATAAATGGAGATAGACAGTAGCTGGTTATTTTACTAACATAGTCAATCACAAAATAAATGATTTTATAAATTAGTGCCTCAGCAGGTGGAATCCAGACCAGAGTATGTGTGTTTGAATCTTTGATCTCCCGCCTGTTAGCTGGATAACTCTGGGAATGTCGTTTCACCCCTCTTGTGCTAGCAATGGCGGTGATAATAGGAGCAGTACTTTCTCGTAGGATCATTTGAAGATCAAATGAATTAAGATCTGTGAGGTGTTAAAACACTGATCCTTGTAGGCATTAAATGGTTTATTGTTATTAGTGGGTGAAGAAAAAATGAAAAAAAGAACTAGCTAATGAGAACAGGGGTGAATAGTTAAAGTATTGGCAAATTTTAAGCAACAACATGGGCAGAACATACCCATTGTTTTTGCTTTCTCTAAAAATCACATTGACAATAATATATTCAGAACAGTTTAAAAGCGTATTTATAATAGATTAAAGGTGAAATTATTTAGTTCAGTTTTTATAGTATGTGCAGATTAGAGTTACAGGAAAATTTATTACAAACATATTTCAAGGATCTTCAAATTTTGGAAAGTTTATGAATATTCATCTCCTCTCCTGTATTAGCCTTGTTACATATTTTTGTTTTTCTGTTTATTTTGGATATTTAACACACTTTAATCTCCAAATTATTTCAACATTTCACACTCAAACATTATTTTTTCCTAAAGAGTGCCCTCAAGATGTATTTTATATTATTTAAGTATTGCCTAGGTTTTATTTTGGTCAATCATAGGTGATACCAAAAGTTAACTTTAGGTTATTATATAGACTATTCCAAAAGTGTATCAGGTAGATTGAACCTACTGGGTTAGAGTTCTTTGGTTTTTTTCTGGGAGCTTTATTTGCATCAACATTCATTAGTTTTCATACAGAATTACCAATTCCCTGGAACAGTTTTAATATAAATTTTCCCTATTTTATAATTTCACATTATGATCTGCATCATTTAAACCAAGTATAAATAAAGCAACTGTTCTGAACAAAGCAGACAAAGGAAGCAGTTGCCTAGCAACAGAAATCACAGAACAGATCCTGAACTCCTACTCAGATGGAAGCTTCCTACCCCAGCCCGGTGGTGAAAACACTTCTTAGGATCCATTCTCTCACCGTACATGCCCCTCACATTGGGAGAAGAAAAACCTTTTGATCCTGCTGTTAGATGGAATTGGAAATTAATGGGCTTTACTAGAGTTTGTACCATTTTCTTTGAGGTTCATGAATTACTATATTGGAAATGATGTATAAGTTACATGCCTGACATGCTCTTACTTTTGTTTTAGAGCTGAGTGACTGTGTACCTGAGAATTATTTTCAATGCTCAAGGGATGACCATATGGGCTGAGATGGAGATTAAAATGCATCTGAATCTGTGTGTGAACAAATCCAAAACAAGCACTGGGGCAGCCTAGAAACCAAATCAGCTTGATGCACCCTTATTGGAAATGCTGCTGTATACAGCTCTGAGAATTGTGTATAAGGCTTTGTGATCCCATGCAAATTACAACTAATTTAGGTTTTAATTCATATCATAATTTCCTGTGTTTGGGCATAGGAATCTTCAAAAATGATGACAGATTTTGTTTTCTTGCCTTGCGTGTATATGTGTGTTTTAAATTTCTCCCTTAAATTGGTATATTAAGAAAGACCAGGATATTTTAAATTATTTTGAGATTGTTAAGATTTTTTTTTCTTCATAGATGTCACACCTATAATGATCTATTATTGAACTGGATGTATCTTAATTTCTGTTTCTTTGTATGATATTATCATTAGCTTTTGTCAGTCCACTGCATTTAAAATATTTACTTAGCTAGCAATATTTTTTTGAGTGCCAACTATATGTCTAGGGCTTCCCTGGTGGCTCAGAGGGTACAGTGTCTGCCTGCAATGCAGGAGGCCTTGGTTTGATCCCTAGATCGGGAAGATCCCCTGGAGAAGGAAATGGCAACCAACTCTAGTACTCTTGCCTGGAGAATCCCACAGACAGAGGAACCTGGTAGGCTACAGTCCATGGGGTCGCAAAGAGTCAGACATGACTAAGCGACTTTACTATATATCTAGTCGTGTCTCATGAATAAGTCAAGCCTGGTCACTGATGCTAAATCTATGGGTCAATTCATGTATAGTTTCAGGATGGATGAGGCTGGAATGCCCTCCCAAGTGGGCAAACTAAAACTAATTCAAGCCAAAAGTACCAACCTGAATGGAATATAAATGAAAAAGATCATTATAGATGTGGCATGAAATGTAAAGGGAGATCATATGAGACCACAGGCAAAAGAGACAGCAGAACAGGAGCCAAAGTGTTTATGGAAACATGAAGAGAGTGTAAAGTGTAATGAGGGATATGGTTGAGGACCCAGACCTTGGACCAAGTAGTTGATTTTTAGCGAGGACTGTCTGTGTGGATATGGTGGTGGGACAACTTGGTGGCTGAAAGTACTATGTTCCAGTAATGCCAGGCATTGTGCTCCAGGTTTTGAAGATCAAGGGAGTAAAGAAAGGAACTATGGTTACTGTTCTCAAGAGTTCATAATTAAACAGAAGATGAACATGTAAATGAGTGATTCCTATGGAATACAGAAAGCTCAAGAACAGAGATGTTCCCAAGGTATATTGCAAAAGAAAAAGGAGTTGGGGAATAACACTGCAGAGGGGGAGGGGTAGTCAGAATATGATTTGCTTATATAGACGGCACTTTCTGTTCATTCCAGAATAGTTCAGTTCACCTTGCTGGAAAGGAATTTCCAGGTATCTCTGCACAGAGGTGTAATATCCACTGCACAGTGGTGTCTACTTTACAAAGATATGACTTTCCACAGTTCCTGGAGCCCTAACAGTTTCTATCAATTATGTAACTTTTCTCACCTATCCAAATCAAGACTCAGACTCTAAGTCTTGCCCTCTCAGAGCAGTTGGCCTTTCTCCCTCTTGAATATAAATGCCTGTATTTTCTCCCAAAGCTCTTTTTCATTTCAGTAAAGTAGCTTCTTTCTTTAAAGACTGCACAAATGTAACAGAATGTGAACAGTTTAAGGGCACTCGATTAAATGTTCTTTTTCACTCTATGACTGTTTTCACAGTTTCAAACTTGCTATGAACCCAAACAAGCATATATCTAGAAAAACCCACTGGAACTGGCCAAAGTGCTAATTATTTATTTACCTCTTACCTTTCTAATTCATTGTGGTGAAATGCATGTGATCATCATGGGGATTTCTTGCAGGTAGATGGCTCCTCTGATAAAATGTTCCCAACTCCCCACATTATTAAACTAACTATTTATATTATAGACTCATCTTCCTTGAACTTCCACCTCGTTTAGTAATGCAGAGCCCATTTGGATTGAACTTTAGGACATTGTCCTCTTCCTAGAGATATTTCATCTCTGTGTGGTATATGACATTAGAAAACACCAGAAGCTCCTTGAATTGGATTGAAATTAAACTATGATCAGTGGCATCAGGAGTTGTTCAGTTAGCCCTGAAGCAATATTCTTCCTTGAAAAGAAAAAGCACAGGAAATTGAAGATTTATGATGGCTGGTTTTGACTTCATCATTTACTTACCTTATGGCTTTGTTAGATAGTTAGGGATCTTGGAGGTCAATTTCCTTTGCTGAAAAATGAGAGTTATATGTAACTCTCAGAGTTAGTATCAGGCTTAATTGAGATAGCAGTACAAAGAGGTCTAGCACATAAGAACTCAACAAATGCTGGACCCCCTTTCTTTAGTTTCCCCATTTGCTTTATTCTGATGTAATCAGTCTTATTCCTGAATGGAATAAGTAAGATATTGGTGGGATATCTATTAATGCTAATTTGTCAATATAAACACTGAATATTGTCAGTGGCATAACAATGTTAGTGGTATGTCAGAGATATGTTGTTGTTCATACTTCTGCTCTAGTGAAAATCTACCTGCTGAAATATTTTCATCCTTTCTAAATTTTGTGTTATCTGTTCTTACTGTGAACCTGACATTCCAAATGCATTCTCCTTGTTTCTCAGTTTCTACCTGCATAACTGGCAAGTGGAGGTTTTTTTTTTTTTTTTTTTGAATTTACAAAAGTCTGAAGCTTTTTAAAAATAATATGCATACATAGTGATATCTATGACAATTAAATTTGGCCTTCAGAAGTCTACCTCTTGCTCCATAGGGAGAGGCCCTTGACATCTGAGGAGTAATATTTCATATATATTGCTAAGACTGCATTGGTAGTCAGGGATTTATCCTCTTCTTGTTTTGACAGAGTTGTTTTACTACATTTCTGTTTATTCATTTGTTTTTTAATTAACTCATAAATTGTTTACTTATTCATCAATTGTTTAATGAATGCTGATCATATTCCAAATGGTCTTCTATTTGCCAGTCTTTATGTTGCAAAGCATAGACTATGACTTTCACTTTCCCATAATAACTTACTTAGTGAAATGTCTTACACATTATGATCACTCAATTCTCCTGAAAATAATGCTTAGGAAAGAATTGCTTTAATACATTTTGCTTTATACATTAACACATTAATTCCTTTAATACTTTACCATTTTCTGATCTCCTATGATTTGATGGATAAAACAGGAAAGGAGATGGGTTAGTAGATATTAATATAAAGGCAATAGCTTAACATTTTTCTATGTTGTATGCAATGATCTTTTATTACTGGAAACTGGTCAATTATGTTGCATCATACTCATGCCACATCTTTGTCTATTCAGTGTTCAACTGACATTTTTAAATAAAAATAGCAAAATTTGGTAACTGATTACAGAATAATGCAAAAGTTGGATTGCTTTGGGAAATACCCAGAATACCCTGAAATATCCAGAAATACCCTCGTATGAATTTTACAGATGATATCAGTAAATGCCAAAGGACAAAAGAACAATAAATTACCATCATAAGGCCAAAATAATGTAATACAATGACTCTCTTTCTCTTCTCTCTCTATTGAGAAAGAACAGTTTTCACCGTTAACGTGATTATTTTCAAAATACCAATTCCTCTTCATTTTTTGAAAGTTGTCACTATGTATAGTCTGAATATAGTCAATAAATAAATATCAGAATGCTGTTTTGGGAGTCTTTGGGGCCATGCTTTTGGCTTATGGGATCTTAGATTCAGGACCAGAGTTTGAACCTGACCTCCCCTGTAGTGGTAGCACAGAGTCCTAACCACTGGACTGCAAGGGAATTCTCCTGATAGATTTTTCCCTTAGATTGCATTTTCTTCAAGCTACAGTGAAAGTTATATACTGGATCTTACTAGAGACTTATTTAATTAAATTATCGTTGGTGTATAAAATCTAAATAATAACACATTTTACAGAGTTTATAGTAATAAAAGTAATTGATAAGAGACTATAAAAGACTTGTCCATTTCCAACCCACAGCTTTGAAACCTGTGTATCCATTATCACTCCATTTGTGATTAAGTTCTATTGCCTAACATGACTCTGATTTTTGTTGGGGCTATATAAACGTATAGATAGTTTTACAAACAATACATAAAAATAAGACCTGGATTTTGCTGACCAAATCAACACCATTTGTTGAGACATTTATATTCTTGCTTTCAAATGCACATACAGCCTTTTCTCTACACAAATGCTTTCCAAAGTATAATTTAGAGGTTCTACCCATCAGAATCACATGGGAAGTTTGACAAACAAATATTTGCTTGCCATTTAAACTACATGGATCAAATACAATGGGAGTAGGAACCTGGGAACTTATCATCTTAACAAGATTCTCTCATCATTGTTATGCACCCTAAAATGTGAGATCAGCTACTAAATGATTGTGATTGTGCCATTCCCACAAGATGTGATATTTCCCAACACTTTTGATTATCTGGAGAAGTTGTCTAGGCATGCAGAACATCCAGCCGTTGAGAGATTTGCAGCACAAATGATCCTCACAAGAATAGATGATATTCAATAGTATAGCACAGTAAAATCCTTTCAAAGGAAAAGACACCTACACAGAGCACAGAATGTATTGTCTCTGCAAACTGGGAAGTTTCAGTTTCAGATGTCTATAAAACTGGGAAGCACATTCCTTGGAAAAGTGAATTACTTTCAAGTGTGATCAGCCTTATTGTATATACTAAGGAGTATATTTGTAAGTTTGAGTCTAAAATACAAATCTGCTTTTTAAATATATACCTTACTTTTCTTAAAAAGGCAGTAAAGAATCAATGAAGAAATTGCCTGTATGATCTACTGAATACAAAGTTGTCTAATACAAATATATCAAACATACAAACGTGAGCAATGTATAGAATTTAAAATTTTTCTGAGAGCCACATAATAAAAAAAGGAAAAAATAAGCATGTTAGGTTCATGAATCAAGGCATACTGGAAGTGGTCAAATAGGAGATAGCAAGAGTGAACGTCAACATTTTAGGACTCAGTGAACTAAAATGGACTGGAATGGGTGAATTTAACTCAGAGGGCCATTATATCTACTACTATGGCCAAGAATCCCTTTGAAGAAATGGAGTGGCCATCATAGTCAACAAAAAGAGTCTGAAATGCAGTACTTGAATGCAGTCTGAAAAATGACAGAATGATCTCTGTTCATTTCCAAGGCAAACCATTCAATATCACAGTAATCCAACTCTATGCTCTGACCAGTAATGCTGAAGAAGCTAAAGTTGAATGGTTCTATGAAGACCAATAAGACCTTTTAGAACTAACACTCAAAAAAGATGTCCTTTTCATTATACGGGACTGATATACAAAAGTAGGAAGTCAAGAAACACCTGGAATAACAGGCAAATTTGGCCTTGGAGTACAGAATGAAGCAGGGCAAAGGCAAACAGTTTTGCAAACAAAACCCACTGGTCATAGCAAACACCCTCTTCCAACAACACAAGAGAAGACTCTATACATGAACATTACCAGATGGTCAACACCAGAATCAGGTTGATTATATTCTTTGCAGCCAATGATGGAGAAGCTCTATACACTCAGCAAAAACAAGACCAGGAGCTGACTGTGGCTCAGATCATGAACTCCTTATTGCTAAGTGAAGTGAAGTGAAGTCGCTCAGTTGTGTCCGACTCTTTGCTACCCTATGAACTGTAGCCTAACCAGGCTCCTATGTTCATGGGATTTTCCAGGCAATAGTCCTGGAGTGGATTGCCATTTCCTTCTCCAAGGGATCTCTCCAACCCAGGGATCGAACCCAGGTCTCCTGCATTGTAGACAGACGCTTTACCATCTGAGCCACCAGGGCGAAATTCAGACTTAAATTGAAGAAAGTAGGGAAAACGACTAGACCATTGAGGTATGACCTAAGTTAAATTCCTTATGATTATGCAGTGGAAATAACAAATAGATCTAAGGGACTAGATCTGATAGACAGAGTGCCTGAAGAACTATGGATGGAGGTTCATGACATTGTACAGGAAACAGGGATCGAGACCATCACCGAGAAAAAGAAATGCAAAAAAGCAAAATGGCTGTCTGAAGAAGCCTTACAAATAACTGTGGAAAGAAGAGAAGTGAAAAGCAAAGGAAAAAAAGGAAAGCTATACTCATCTGAATGCAGAGTTCCAAAGAAAAGCAAGCAGATATAAGAAACCTTCCTCAGTGATCAGTGCAAAGAAACAGAGGAAACAATATAATAGGAAAGACTAGAGATCTCTTCAAGAAAATTAGAGATACCAAGGGAATATTTCATGCAAAGATGGGCTCAATAAAGGACAGAAATGGTATGGACCTAACAGAAGCAGAAGATATTAAGAAGAGGTGGCAAGAATATAGAGAAGAACTGTACAAAAAAAGATGTTTATGACCCATATAATCACAATGGTGTGATCACTCACCTAGAGCCAGACATCCTGGAATGTGAAATCAAGTGGGCCTTAGAAAGCATCACTATGAACAAAGCTAGTGGAGGTGATGGAATTCCAGTTGAGCTGTTTCAAATCCTGAAAGATGACGCTGTGAAAGTGCCACATTCAATATGCTAGCGAATTTGGAAACCTGAGAAGTGGCCACAGGACTGGAAAAGGTCAGTGTTCATTCCAGTCTCAAAGAAATACAATGCCAAAGAATGCTCAAACTACCACACAATTGCACTCATCTCACAGGCTAGTAAAGTAATGCTCAAAATTCTCCAAGCCAGGCTTCAGCAATATGTGAACCGTGAACTCCAGTTGTTCAAGCTGATTTTAGAAAAGGCAGAGGAACCAGAGATCAAATTGCCAACATCCACTGGATCATGGAAAAAGCAAGAGAGTTCCAGAAAAAACATCTATTTCTGCTTTATTGACTATGACAATGCCTGTGACTGTGTGGATCACAATAAACTGTGGAAAATTCTGAAAGAGATGGGAATAGCAGACCACCTGACCTGCCTCTTGAGAAATCTGTATGCAGCCCAGGAAGCAACAGTTAGAACTGGACTTGGAACAACAGACTGGTTCCAAATAGGAAAAGGAGTACGTCAAGGCTGTGTATTCATCCTGCTTATTTAACTTATATGCAGAGTGCATCATGAGAAATGCTGGGCTGGATGAAGCACAAGCTGAGATCATGATTTCCAGGAGAAATCTCAGATGTGCAGATGACACCACCCTTATGGCAGAAATTGAAGAAGAACTAAAGAGCTTGTTCATGGAAGTTAAAGAGGAGAGTGAAAAAGTTGGCTTAAAGCTCAACATTCAGAAAATGAAGATCATGGCATCCAGTACCATCACTTACTTCATGGCAAATAGATGGGGAAACAGTGGAAACAGTGGCAGATTTTATTTTTCTAGGATCCAAAATCACTGCAGATGGTGATTGCAGCCATGAAATTAAAAGAAACTCCTTTGAATGAAAGTTATGACCAACTTAGAATATTGAAAAGCAGAGCCATTACTTTGCCAACAAAGGTCCATCTAGTCAAGGCCATGATTTTTCCAGTAGTCATATGGATGTGAATGTTGGACTATAAAGAATCCTGGGCGCCCAAGAGTTTATGCTTTTGATCTGTGGTGTTGGAGAAGATTCTTGAGAGTCCCTTGGACTGCAAGGAGATCCAACCAATCCTTCCTAAATGAAATCAGTACTGAATATTCATTGAAAGGACTGATATGAAGGGAAAGTCCAATACTTTGGCCACCTGATGGGAAGAGTTGACGCATTTGAGAAGACCCTGATGCTGGGAAATATTGAAGGTGGGAGTTGACGGGGATGATAGAAGAAGAGCTGGTTGGATTGCATCACCGATTCAATGTACACGAGTTTGAGTAAATCCCAGGAATTGGTTATGGACAGGGAGGCCATCAGAGCCTTCACAGGGAGGAGAATACATTTTAATTCTATAACTAGTATACAAAAATTTTTGTTTCTACATGCAATCAAAATGAAAATTATTAGTGAGATAGTTTATGTTTATTTTATGTCAAGTTTTCAAAGTCTGATATGTATTTCTGCACTTTTAAAACATCTCATTTCAGCCTAGCTGTATATCAAGTTTTCATAGTTACATGTGTCTGCTGCTGCTGCTGCTAAGTTGCTTCAGTTGTGTCAACTCTGTGCGAACCCACAGATGACAGCATACCAGGCTCCCCTGTCCCTGGGATTCTCCAGGCAAGAACACTGGAGTGGGTTGCCATTTCCTTCTCCAGTGCATGAAAGTGAAAAGTGAAAGTGAAGTCGCTCAGTCGTGTCAGACTCTTAGCGACCTCATGGACTGCAGCCTACCAGGCTCCTCTGTCCATGGGATTTTCCAGGCAAGAGTACTGGAGTGGGGTGCCATTGCCTTCTCCATACATGTATATAATGACTGTCATATTAGACTGTGCAGTTCTAATAGAAGGAAAAGAGTATTATTCAAATCTTGCGATTACCACTTCTATTCCTGGTGATGTCTGTCACATTACATAACTTTTAGAGTGGTAGTTTTCTCACTTGAACAAATGTAAATTAGGAATAATACATAATGTATATCTTATACGATGTCCATGTCAGTTGATCTATAAACACAAAGAGCCAGTTATTTCTATACATGTATATGCCGGTGTGCCAGTATCAAGGATGAATAAAAAAGGAAATTTCCATCATCAAGTTTAATAAAAAGATAAGTTTATGTTAAGAGTATCCAGGAAGTTAAGGGCACAGAAATATTCTTTGCAGAGTACAGAGATAAAGTTTATCAGCAGCCTAATATTGGAATTATAATTTTTCTTTTTTTATCATGCAGTTCCTTTATTCCCACAGAAATGGTATATAGATGACAGGCTGCTTCCAGTGAGTTACTGGGCAGCTTTGTTATCCATCAACATCCTAGATCTATAAATTGGAAGAGTCATATCTTTACAGATCACTTCACCAGTAAAAGAAAAATACCTGAAAAGTCTTATATTTTGGCTACATAATACTAAAAGAAGTTCACCTTGCCACTTTAGACCTTTATAACAAGTATGGAAAGGTATTGGCATTATAAAAGACATATCTGAGATTATTTCCTTTTTTTTTTTTTAATTTAAAAGATGAGGCTGTTTCTGAACACAAAAGTATTAGCTATGCTTCATTGTATTCGGGAGTTGTATGATTTGTAGCATAATTTGTGTCCCAAAATGAAATGACAAAGGGATAAAAGGATACCTATATTTTATTTAGATATTTCATGTAAGAAGAGTGGATTCTAATGTATTTTATTCATTTATTTATAGGAAACTTGTACAGTGAAGCAACAATTGTACAAAATTAACTACTGAAACAGGTTTAATAGCTACTAATTTATTTGTGAACTGTAAAAGAAAAAGATAAGTGGAGAGATACAAAGAGGCTTGGGTTTTCTTACTTTGATTTGGAGAAAATTTTTGAAGCTAAAGCTGTGAATGACAAGTTTTCTTACAGTCAAGTCTACTGAAATTCATGGCATTTTTTGGCTTTAAAATCATTATTTTATGAGTCTGCAGCCTAGTATTTTTTATTTATTTGTTTATTTTTTTGAGAGACAGTCAAGGAGTTTGCATTCTCTAACCATTCTTTCTAGAGTCTGAACACACAGATGGCTAATAATTGAAACTGTGTCGTGGCTTACCTTATTTTTGCTTGTTTATTCACTCTGGATTGTTTCTTTTGGAGCTTTGCATGTCCAAAATAGTAAAACAGATTAGTGTGTCTTTTGTTTTCAGCAGAACCATCTCCAGAGGTAATTGCCTTTAAGCTAATGATTTAGGTTATTCTTCCCACATATGTGACATGCCATGGCTTGGCATGATTTTGTTTGCTGTTCTCAGAGTATGAGGCCCAGACAGCATGTACAATATTCACAGCAAGGATTAGAGACACCTCATTGAAAGCAAAATAAATAATTGAAAATAGCAAAGCACACATCCCACTTTTTCTTCACTTATTTTTTCTCATTATCACAGATTATTTTCCAGAAATGGCTTATTAGCAGATGATTCTCTGGTAAAAAATCTTTTTAAAGTTCAATTTCTCTCTCTTGAGCTAGTTCTAATTTAGGGTGGTTGAAAGTGTTGATTATTAACACTGCCCCATTCAGATACCTCAGCAGGCATCTTCGGAGAGTCAACAAAACTGTGATGCTATGGTGGGGTTTGTATAGATGAAACAGCTCACTTTAAGGGACTATTGTCCTTACGAAGCTTATAAAAATAAGAAATTAAAATGTAGGGATTAATAAGAGATATACAAAAGTATTTGAAACAACATACATGATTAAGAAAACTTGGATTTAAAAGCCATTGTACAGTTGTTTCTTGTTATCTGTAGGGTGCTTGTTCGAGGACTCCCATAGACATGAAAAACCACAGATGACTAAATCTTTTATATAAAATAGCATAGTAGTTATGCACACATAGCTTATGCACACCCTTTCATATACTTTGTCTCCATATTATTTATAGTACAATAAAATATAAATACAATATAACATATAAATAGTTGTAGATACAACATAAATGCTATGTAAATAGTTGTAATCACGTGGCAAATTTAAGCTTTACTTTTTGAAACTTTCTGAAATTTTATTTTTCAAACATATTTGATCAGTAGTTGATTGAATCTGGCAACATGTAACTCATGGCTAAGGAGAGTGACTGTATCTGCAAATATACCTTGTTTGCAATGAGTGCAGAAAATACTCTTAATAAATAGCTATGTCATTCTTACTGCCCATGAAGCACTGTGTTAAAACCCAAGAAGAGTAAAATCTAGTTTCTGAATTCATAGGGCTCGATACTGGTGGACAGCAATCACACAGGAATAATTTTAGTACAGTAGTTTCTCCCTCCAACCGACCTAATTCACAGGGTTACTTTGCAAGAACTCCAGTAGATGCCTAAAACCTTGGATAGTAACAAAGCCTATATTTACCATGTTTTTTCCCCTATAATACATATTATGATGAAGTTTAATTTATAATGTAGGCACACTAAGAGATTAGCAATGGCTAATAATAGAACACCAGTAACAATATACTGTGATATAAGTGATGTAAATGTTGTCTCTCTTTTTTTCAAAAGGTCTTATTTTACTATACTCACATTTCTTCTTGTGATAATGTAAGACAATTAAATGCCTATATGTTAAGATGAAGGGAGATGAATGGCATAAGCATTGTGATATAGTGGTAGGCTGTTTTGATCTCCAAACAATATATCATGGGAATGGGACCAATAAACCACAATGACAGCAATAGTTGGATGTCAGGGGCAGACAGTGTTGATGGGTGAAGATCCTAAGTGGGATGAAGTAGGTGGGATGGGCGAAAGATTTCATCACACTACTTGATTTGAAACTTACAAATTTTTTTTTCTGGTATTTTCCTTTTAATATTTTCAGATCTAGATTGACTATGGATAACTGAAACTGAGAAAATTAAAGCCATGATGAGGGTACAGTGTACTGTAATACATAGAATTATTTAATAGAACTGTGGCTGGGTCATTTTTCCCTGAGAAGAAGGGTTCAGGAGTAGACTTGACTGAAGAAGCAATACCTGGATGAATCTGGAGGGATGAGTAAATGTTTGCTAAGTTGACAAGAGGAAGGAAAATATTCCAGGCAGAAGAGCCAGCAAAAGAGACTATGACTCATTTAGTGAAACATGGGATGCTAAGGAATATATGGGAATATGTAAGAATGTTTATAGGAAATAGGTACAAACCAAATCATGAAAAGACGAGATTTGCTTGCTATATTTAAAATTGCTTCTTTGTGGCTCATTTAAAATAGGAAATTATTGCAATTAACTTCTTTCCTTAAAAAAGTACTCTGCTTGAAAGTTCTGTAGGCACAGAATGAGACTTGGATGGGGAGGTCTAGCTAGAAAGCAGTTATATCAGTAATACTTAAGTAAGGGGTGGGGTGGATACAAACTAAAGCAGTAGGAGTGAAAATAGAAAAGAGCTGGATTATAGAGATATGTTGGAGTCAGAAATGACAAAATGATTTGTGCATGGATATGGAAATTGAAAGAAACCGAGAAATTCAACTATAATTCCTGTGTTTGAAGATTGGGCAATTGGATGGATGTTCATTCCTCAAACCAAAAACCTAGTATATAGGAATAGAGGCAAGTCCAAGATGTGGGGTGGCTGCTGTAATTTTTACTATGTTTGGTGTCTAAGTCTTGTTACATGAGGAAACCGAGGGGTGCACTCATAAGAATTCAAAAGGATCCTAGAACTAAAAACTTCTTAGTTCTAGGAGCAATCTATTCCTTTATCCTCATGTATTATTCTATGGTACTGCTGACTACACGTCTGAAAGAGTCTCAGTTCAAGGCTGCAGGTGCTTTCTTCCTCGGCTTTCCTCCCATAATTCCTGCAAGTTCAAGCTCTTTTACTGGAATTGTGAAGCAGCTGGACTGAAGTCAGATAATTCACTGAACAAGTAGTGAGACAAAATATGAATAATAAAAAGTTAGAATCCAACAGGGGATTTGACAGAATCATACAAGACTGGTAGGACAATGAATGTAGTACTAATTCATTCTAGGGACCTTTGACAGTGAAAGTCATTTGCTCAGTCATGTCTGACTCTTTGTGACCCCATGGAATTCTCCAGGCCAGAATACTGGAGTGGGTAGCCTTTACCTCCTCCAGGGGATCTTCCCAACCCAGGGATCGAACCCAGGTCTCCTGCATTGCAGGCAGATTCTTTATCAGCTGAGCCCCATGAGAAGCCCAGAGACCCTCTACAGGGTTCCAAAATCTATTTCACTATAGGGGACAGAAGTACTAACTAGACTTTAAACTGCAAAACTCAAAGACTCAATCAGAGATTGATAAAACCACAGAAACGTAGATAGCTTATTAATTGAGTCCAGTTGGCTTACATGATGCTTCCCATAGCTCTTCCTTCCTTCTGGGATCAGAATGAGTTAATGCCAGTACATTATGTATGTCTGAGTAGGTGAGTACATTTTATGAATTTACAATAGTATTGTAATCTCCACATCTCTACAGATAGTCAAGATCAGAGAATTTTTGTAATGAAATTGTGACCCTGGAAGCGTGCCATGTAATATGCATTTTTGTAAAATAGAGCCTAGAGACGATTGAATTGAGGATCTCATGATTTTCTAGGATAACGAGAAATAAATGAAGAAGGGCAGAATTGCTCTTCACACATTCTGTTAATGCATGAATCCATGTGCCTTTTTAAGGCAATTTCTCATCTCAAGGTGATCAGATGTTGCATGTGCTGGGGGTGAGGTATTTGCATGTCACTTTAGGCAAAATCAGATCTAAGCCAGGTTTATATTTGGTATCCAAATTTGTGTTTTCCCTACCTTTCTCCCCAGTCACACTGGCTGCCCTCCCACTCCAACCCCTCCAGACACTCTGTGTTACACTCCTTTCTTGCATTCTCCATCCTCAGTCTGCCAAAAGCTTCTTTCAAGAAGGAACTGGATAAACTCCTTCATATTACAGCTCATATTCTTGATGAGGCTTAAAATTTTTTTCTGTTTGTTTGTTTTTTGTTTTTGAGGGAGGAGATTAGCTTTTCCTTCAGCTGTTGGGAGGAAATGTTGGTAAGAATGAACCAAAAGATGCCTGCAAAATGGGTGATAACTATTGTCATCGTTCCTGGGTCTACTTACCATCCTCATACTCTTATTAATTGGCAGCATTGAAACACAATTGCTCTCTTTGCCTCTCTGTGTTTGCACCTAGAAATGAGGAAAAGTATGCTAAAAATTATTCAGATATCCAAGTTGGTTTCCTTATTCCCTGCTTTTTAGCAGTGACCTATAGTAATATTCCAGGAGGTTATCTACTGTTAGATTAATTTTTTCTCCTGATGTTTTGTTTTGATTTTTTTTCCTTTTCTTTCTTTCTTTCTTTTTTTTTTTTGCAGCAAGGCTAATGGCTAAACATATTCTCCTTTCTGTGTTCTATAACATTCTATCACATGGGATTCTTTTCCATTCTAAATCTATTCCCCACCTTTCACCATATACTCCAGGCTTCTTACTTGGTTATCCCTGTGGGGCTGCATGCAACTCATAAGAATAATAGCTAACAAAGCTAAATTCTGAATAATAATCCATTTGAAGCCTCATTAAGGGCCTTATCAATAGCTCCATATACCTACCTACAAAACCATTCATAGCATTGTCCTTTTCCTTGGTTCAGTAAAATGATCTCAGATTGCTGAAAGCTGTCTGTGAAAATGCAAAATTATTATTATATTTTTCAGCTAAGAATTATAAAACTAAAAAATAAGATAAAAACATTCTAATTGGTAGATTTTTAAAGGAGGACATAATTAAAACCTCTGTAAGTAAACAAAAATATTACATATATATATTTTTATACCTACATTCAAGAAATATATCAGTCTAGATGTACTGACTGATTAAGCATCTAGACATAGAAGAGTCTAAAATTTTTCTGAAGGCATCATCAAAAAAACATGAATATGGATAAGTGTGTATATATATATAACCAAAAATAAAATAAGCAATCATTAAACAGATGGATACTTTTATTCACTTTTTAGTTCCTCAATATTTTTCATTGCAAACTCATGTATATATTTTAAAAATACATAAATGTATATTTATTCAGAGTATATTAACTATCAGTGAAAAGATTTTATTCTTCTCTACTTATTCCTCCTTAAAACCATTCCCCCCAAAAAAAAAAAAACTCATCGGTGTTCAGGGAAGACAATGCACATGGTGAGTAGGAGGCACAGGACCGGTTCAGTCCAAACACAAAGTGTCCTTATTTGGCCTTCTCTGAAGCTGATGTTAGGGCTGTTTGAGAAGTTATTTTCATCTTTAAAATATATGCCCAGGAGACCAAGTATAATTTGTTTGATAGAGGAATTTTAGAACGTTCCTAGGCGCCAAGTTATTTTCCTCCTATGACTGTCAATTCCCAAATTCTTATTCAGATTTGCAGAGAAACGATTTCAAAGAATTTAGCAAAACCTAGTTTTTCCCCCTGAGATCATTAACAGAACATTTTGTGGACTTAATCAAGGAGATACCTCATTTGTAAAATGTTACAGCAGGAATAGGCATCTTCTACCCACCCTCACTTCCCTAATAGTAACTGATTATGTGAAACCTCAGAAAACTGGGGGAAGGAATACCCTCCAAAATAAAGGTGGATATGGATTAAACAGAAGAAACTGAATAGACATCTCCATTGGAGGGTCACTACCTTAGTGTAGTGAGGGCTGATGGTGGGCACAGCTTAACTCTTGGAGTTGGATTTTGGATGGTCTAGACGTTTCATAAAACATAACATCTCCTGAAACATAATCATAAAACCAAAACCTTTAACTGAAAATTCTCTACTCTCTGCTTGTATAGTTTACTTAAAAAAAAATCAATGCAGCATTCAATCTGTTGTGGTAATGGTTGCATGAGGTATGAAATAAGGAGCTAACATCCTAAAGACAAGAACTACACGTGGTTCAGCTGTATGTACTGAGGATTGTTCTGTTTTGCTCTTCTTGGATTTCAGGATCTGGCTTTAATTTCAGAATGTGATTTTTTTTTTTAAATCACACCAGAAATAGCCATTTTACTAATTTTAACAGTCTTATATAAATTGTTCCTGTTGATTTCAATTTCCAATTTGTTGATATTGATGAGTCTCTGATTTGTTTCCAACAGCTCTCAAAAGAGGAGTGATTGCCTTTGTACTTGTGGAGAGGAAAGTAAATCATAGACTTGGACAATGGTCTCTATTTCTTGAGCTCTAAGGAGTCATGCTTCTTACCCACTGTAGCTTTTGATTATATTAAAGCTCTGAGGTGATAATTTGAGAGAGAATATGGATATGAGTGAGAACGTACTGGATGACTTGTCACAGGCACTGCTGTGATTCTTGGGCTCCAGCTCTCAGCTTACTCTGGGGGTGTCCTGTCAGACTCCAACCTCAGATTAGTGCTGGCTTCTTTGGCTGGGTCCCTGCTCTCCAATCTGTTGCTCTGAGAGTAAGAGTGAATTATATTCAATTAATTTCATTTTGACTACATCTCACATTTGCCAGCCTTCATTTCCTCTGTTCCTAGGTCTTTGGAGGATTCTGTTGGGAGAGAAATGTGTTTTGTTATTGTTCATATTTTCTTTCTTCTTTTATTTAAATGCCTCTGGCCTTTGGTTTCTATTTAGGGTAGTATGTTGTGTTCTTTTGAATAGATTTTGCTTCCAGCCTACAATCGTCTGCTGTACTCCATCTAGAATATCCTCGGCACTCTTACCATGATATTGGTATTATGCACTTCTCCTAATTTTACTTTAAAAACATATTTATTGTGTACTTTCCTGTGAATTTGAGGGGGGAGGATAAGTTACTGGAACTTTTTCTTGCTTTCTGATACATTCCTTCTCTATCTTTCTTCACCATCTGTTATTCTACCTGCCTTTTGCCTTCACATATGATTTTGATTGTGTGTAAAATTTATTAAGTTTGCTTTTGTTCATCCTTCTCCCCAGTATTTGTTAATTTGCTTTGAAAGTTGGTATCCAAATGACTGTGACCAAATCACAACTTTTTCTATTATTTTTCTTTTCTTTTTTTTTCTTTTCTTTTCTTTTTTTTTTTAATTACAATACTGTATTTGTTTTGCCATACAATGACATGAATCAGCCACAGGTGAACACAATCTCCCAATGCCAAAGCCCCCTCCCACCTCCCACCCCACATCATCTACCTGAATCATCCTGTGCACCAGCCCCATGCATCCTGCATTGAACATAGACTGGCGCTTCGTTTCTTACAAGATAGTATACATGTTTCAATGCCATTCTCCCAAACCATCCCACCCTTTCCCTCTCCCTCAGAGTCCAAAAATCCGTTCTATACCTCTGTGTCTCTTTTGTTGTCTCACATATAGGGTCATCATTACTATCTTCTAAATTCCATATATATGTGTCAGTATACTGTATTGGTGTTTTTCTTTCTGGCTTACTTCACTCTGTATAATCGGTTCCAATTTCATCCATCTCATTAGAACTGAGTCAAATTTATTCTTTTTAAGGGCTGAGTAGTACTCCATTGTGTATATGTACCACAGATTTCTTACCCATTCATCTGCTGATGGACATCTAGGTTGCTTCCATGTCCTGGCTATTATAAACAGTGCTGCAATGAACACTGGGGTATATGTGTCTCTTTCAATTCTGGTTTCCTCGGTGTGTATGCCCAGCACTGGGATTGCTGGGTTATAAGGCAGTTCTAATTGCAATTTTTTAAGGAATCTCCACACTGTTTTCCATAATGGCTGTACTAGTTTGCATTCCCACCAGCAGTGTAAGAGGGTTCCCTTTTCTCCACACCCTCTCCAGCATTTATTGCTTGTAGACTTTTGGATCACAGCCATTCTGACTGGAGTGAAATGGTACCTCATTGTGGTCTTGATTTGCATTTCTCTGATAATAAGTGATGTTGAGCATCTTTTCATGTGTTTGTTAGCCATCCGTATGTCTTCTTTGGAGAAATGCCTATTTAGTTCTTTGGCCCATTTTTTTATTGGTTCGTTTATTTTTCTGGAGTTGAGCTGCATAAGTTGCTTATATATCTTTGAGATTAGTTGTTTGTCAGTTGTTTCATTTGCTATTGTTTTCTCCCATTCAGAAGGCTGTCTTTTCACCTTGCTTATAGTTTCCTTTGTTGTGCAGAAGCTTTTAATTTTAATTAGATCCCATTTGTTTATTTTTGCTTTTATTTCCAGTATACTGGGAGTTGGATCATAGAGGATTCTGCTGTGATTTATGTCAGAGAGTGTTTTGCCTATATTCTCCTCTAGGAGTTTTATAGTTTCTGGTCTTACATTTAGATCTTTAATCCATTTTGAATTTATTTTGTGTATGGTGTTAGAAAGAGGTCTAGTTTCATTCTTTTACAAGTGGTTGACCAGTTTTCCCAGCACCACCTGTTAAAGAGACTGTCTTTACTCCATTGTATATTCTTGCCTCCTTTGTCAAAGATAAGGTGTCCATAGGTGTGTGGGTTAATCTCAGGGCTTTCTATTTTGTTCCATTGATCTATATTTCTGTCTTTGTGCCAGTACCATACTGTCTTAATGACTGTGGCTTTGTTTTCCATGTTAATCACATTTTCAAATTTCCTGAAAAAGAGATTTTAATGGTTTTTAATGTCCACTGTTTGGATTTTTTAACTTAAGTTTGAGAATTCTTTTGCTTTGATGAAGTGAAAATCCTGAGTTTTTCTCCCATTACCCTAAGAGATATATATTATTCTCTTAGAGAATGTATATTCCCTAAGTCCTTGAATTTCTGGAAATGTCCAAGTATTGCTTTTACACAAGAAAAACAACTTGGAAGGATATAAAATTGTATGAACATAGAACAAATATTTCAGCTGATATTTCTTCATTGTCCTCTAGCATTTCTTATTGATTGCCTGTTTGTGGACTCACTCATTATTCACCCGTGTGCTAGTTAAATTCTCTTCCTAGAATTATAATGGCGGGGTGGTAGAGGGAAAGTTTATGTGCAAATCTCCTAGCAAAATTTCCAGGTCTCAGTAGGCATTCATCCAGCTTCCCTCTGTTCCTCTGAAGTGCTTTTCTTGTACCTACAGTTTGATACCCCACTACTCTGAAATGCTGGGGCACTTGAAAATATCAGAAGGCCATCTCCCAGCAAACACCTACATGTACCTACTAACATATGTGCCCTGTCATCACCTCCTCTACCACCCCTGCTCCCAAGGAAATAGCTTTCTCAACAAACAGAAATACTGACTTGGATCTGGAAATCAGTGCTTGGACCACCTAAGAGTTATAATTCATAGCATCAAAGAATAGCTCTCCATTTTCATATTCAGTAGATAACTTGTTTTCTTCAACTGAATCTGATATTTTTGTAGTCAGTGGGAAAAGCTTCTTTTACTTAGTATCATTTCTAAATTTCTGTGGGCATTCTTTTTCTTTTGCCTTACAGGTTTTTCAGGAGTAGTTGTGATAATGCTTCATCATAGATTCTTGCAAGATGCTACTTCCCTGTTGGCTCTGATATCAGTGCTTTCCTAATGCTCAAACAAACACAGGGAGCTTTCCGCTGATATTGTTGTTCATCTTACACTTTGAGTTGCCTCCATATACTGTTAATATTTCCTCAGGTCCAGCCCACAGGGCAAAGCTCAAAGCTTGTCTCTATGCCTATATTATTTTTTCAATTCTGTCAGTATCATCTGTTACTTTATAACTATGTTTAAAGAAAAAAAAATGGTGCCCTGGACAGCTTGAGGAGTTCTCACAGTGGAATTAAGCAAGCTAAAGTACCTCAGAGAAATGTCTTTCTGCTCCTGGCAGAAGCACAACTTTAAAATAGAATATATTGTGTCTTCATTGATAATAAGTCATCTAATTCTATTCATACCAATTCAGCCTAATGCAAAGAGCACAGTCTCCAGAAACTAATCTGTTAACACCTTTAGAGAACATTATGGCTTCTGTTACCTTAAATAAATGATTAAATGATGTGTTAAACTGTAAAACTCAAGTTTTTAAAATAACAGCATAAAAAGGTAAGTTATAGGTGAAAAAACATAGGCAAATCAAACACAAAATGGATATTTTTTGTGGGCACATAAATTTAACAGTAGTCCTTATAAGAATTTCAACTTAAAAAGAATAAATGATAATGTAATAACATTAGTATGAATTATTGTGCTGTTCTTGTAATGTAAGTATGGAAAATTAATTTCTTTCAAAAATATAAATAATATACAGAGAAATATTATCAGTAACAATTGCACAAAAACATCACAAACAATAATGGGGCAACTAATTAGTCATAAATATTCCAACACTCAGCAAACTATATGAAATATTTGTAACCTCAGTTCTCCCCAAAACTATGCATTTCCTTTTTCTCCCCTCATCAAGTAACTGTTTAAATTTTAAGAAATCAGTTTCAGAGCACACAGGTAACTTTTTATAATATAACAATTTGAATGACCATTAGATTAACAACAAAACAAACAAACAAAAAAAACCAATAAACAGGATAAGAGTAACTTTTCCCAAGAAGCATAGTGGTAGATACCCCAAGAAAAACAGTCAACTTAGTTTCGGTTGCATCGTTATTACCAAAACACTAGAGAGTTCTCAGTGGTATAGAGGGAACTTCTGGACACAAAATTCTTTGAAGCCTCATTAGTACCCAGTAACATTATCTCTAAATACAAGAAAGACAATCTAGTATCATGAAAAGACTATGGAATGCAGATGTCTGCAACCTCTCTAAGAAAATTATGGCATTTCTGAATGTTGTAGAATCAAATACAGAAAAGCATGAATGGGTTTTTACAAATTATAACATTGAACTAAAATCCAATAATATCTGTCATCCAAATTCAAAGTTCTCTTTGTGTCACAAAAATCATAAGTGCACAGTAATGACTCAACCAAACAAAAATGCCTGAGATTGGTTAAATGGTTTGTAAAACATTTACAAATGTGTTGAAGATGTCAGTTTGGTAGCTGGAATGTAATATTATTTCTAAGCCCATGGTAGATGCAATGATTATCATCCTACAAAATTTGAATCTAGTGCCAAAGAATTGATGCTTTTGAACTGTAGTGTTGGAAAAGACTCTTGAGAGTCCCTTGGACTGCAAGGAGATCCAACCGGTTCATTCTAAAGGAGATCAGCCCTGGGATTTCTTTGGAAGGAATGATGCTAAAGCTGAAACTCCAGTACTTTGGCCAACTCATGCAAAGAGTTGACTCATTGGAAAAGACTTTGATGCTGGGAGGGATTGGGGGCAGGAGGAGAAGGGGATGACAGAGGATGAGATGGCTGGATGACATCACCAACTCGATGGACGTTTTAGTGAACTCCGAGAGATGGTGATGGACAGGGAGGCCTGGGGTGCTGCGATTCATAGGGTCACAAAGAGTCAGACATGACTGAGTGACTGAACTGAACTGAACGTAGAAAAAAAGTGGTTTTCAAACTGAATCTTGTTTAAGACATAGTGGAAAGTTTAACAACTCAAGGCAAACATTTGAATCTATCTTTATAAATGCAAATTCATATTCTGCACTAATTCTAGTTGGACGTTTGTTGTTCTCAGTGGACATTATCGTGTTAAGTGCATTTCCAAAGCACTGATTTTATTATTTTCTACATATAAGTTTTTGGTCATTAGGCATGCTTTTCCTAAATGATGCACCCCGTTTTTTTATGTGACAAGGATACCTAGACACAGTAAGTAAACAGAACATGGTTTAAAGACAGCACTGCTCTGATTCTGACCAGTAAACCTTTAAAGCAAAACACAAAAGGTTTAACCTCTTTCCAACAAACTTAATTTTCTCTCAAAAATCAAGAATATTTATAGGAATACAAAAATATTCAAAATCCAACAAGGTTAGATTAACAACTTCTGTTATCCACTTGAAAATTACCAAAAGTAAAAAGAAACAGGAAAATACAAACCATAATGTGGATGAAAACTGACATATAACTGACAGAAATGTTAGAATTAGCAGACAATGGCAATAAAACAGCATTATTACTGCATTTCATTTTTTTTCTAAAATTTAAGAATCTATAGAAAAGATGCTGGGGAAAAAATTGACTTCTGAAGTTGAAAACTATACAGTATGAGGTGGAAAATAGACTGCGTTAATAGTAGATGACATATTGTAGGAAAGGTTAGTGAAATTGATGATGTGAGAATCAATGATCCAAACTGGGAAAGAATAAGAGACAAAGAGAATAAAACAAACAAAATGAATAGTGCCAATGTGGGAAAACTTTAAGCTGCCTAACATAGATGTAATTAGAGTTTTCAGAAGAATAGAAAAGAGAAGAGAGAGAGGAAGGCCAGGAAACAAAATATTTGAAGAAGTAGTAACTGAAATTTCCCCAAATTTGATGACAAATATAAACCCACAGATTTAAAACTCTCAATGAATGCTAAGGACAAGAAATACGATAGAAACTAAAGTACATCATAATAAATTTGCACATACTCAGTAATAAAGAGAAGATCTTAAAAGCAGTCATATGTAAATAACTTGCATACAGAGGAACAAAACTAAGGCTGACACATTTGGTGAGTGCAACTACAGGTATATATCACTACAGATACTTATAGATATATTCATAGCAAGCTTATCATATCACCAAACTGGAAGCAGACAAATGTCCTTTAAAAAGTGAATATATACCAAGCAGTGGTATAGCCATGCAGTGGAATACTCATCAGTGAAAATAAATGGCCTCTTGAAACATGATACAACATAGATTAATCTCAAAATAATTATCCCGAGTGAAGAAATTAGACCAAAACTATGTTCTTCATGTTAGGTGGTGGTTTAGTAGCTAAGTCATGTCAGACCCTTGCGATCCTGTGGACTATAGCCTGCCAGGCTCCTCTGTCCATGGTATTCCTCAGGCAAGAATATTGGAGTGGGTTGCCATTTCCTTCTCCATGGGATCTTTTGACCTAGGAATTGAACCCAGGTTTCCTGTATTGCAGGCAGATGATTTACCAACTGAGCTTCATGTTTTCTTTATGTTTTCATTTATATAATTTCCAGAAAGTATCAGCACACCTATAGTGACAGCAAGGCATTTAGTGGTTTTCTAGGATAAAGTTGAGGGTAGACAGGAGAAAGTCATTGAAAGGGACTCATGGAAACTTTTTAAAATGATCAATATTTAATTGTCTGGATTTTGATAATCATTTCACAGATATGTTGGTTTGTAAATATGCATCAAACTGTATAGTTTAAATCTGTGCAGTTCATTATATTTCAACTGTAATATAATAAAGTTAAGAAGGGGTGATTGAAGTTAATATTAGAAATAATCAACTCAGAGTATTTTTCCAATGTGTGTATACTACCAATGAAACTTCAATTAAACTTAATCCAACTATCAGTGAATTTAACAAAATTAAGAAAACTGGATATTTTTAAAATTTCAAAACATGTAAAAATCTAGATGTATAGAAATATAATTTTATAGCTGGGAACTATGTAAGTACCTAGTTTGAAATCCACAATTCTTGAATCATTGTTTACAAACTTTAAGAAAGAAGTTATGTGGAACAGCATGTCCATACTTATTATAACATAAATAATGAATTGATGTCCATAAAATCATATTGATTTGTGAGAAAATCTCTCGACTCTTCACAGCTGTTTCCATTTTTCTCATCTTGTCTCAATTAACTTGTGTATCATTCTTTTGTGCATTCAATTATGTTTCTCTGAGAACACAGTAGTATGCTTTGGCATTGATTGTGTCTTAATAAAAATTGTTGTTACTGTCATTTGTCAACTGATAGGAAATTTAAATACTGCATTTCATGGAAATATAGAAATTTCAACAAATTTATGAAATTTGATCTTTACTTGTGTTTGAACTTGAACTTCACATAGTTAGTGAGAAATCTTTTAGGAGTTCTTCTGTCTTAGAATATGTGGACAACCACCATTCTTAGCCATTCTTATCTGACTCTGTTCTTGATTGTTGAAAATTTTAATTTTCTGTTTCTGGTTGCTTCTCACTTTAATTCATAGCTGTGGGATTGATTTTGCTAAAGCGTTAATTGTTCCAATTTATTGCTCAAAACAGCGGGATCAATTGTTGTTTTCTTCTTTATTTTAAATGTCACATTTCCTCTTCATGTTAAATAACTTTGGTATTCAGACTAAAATTACCTTTATGTCCTTCTTTATTTGTGTTCTTCCTTATATTTTAAATTGAATGCTTGTACATCCCCAAAGGAAGACACTAGACATTTACTTCTTGTGTTTAAAATTTTCCTCATCTTGATATACACTTATGATCTCATGAGTCTTGACATTCCAAATTAAATATCACCATCTATCATTTTGAACAATCATTGCCTATTCTTTCAAACCACAAGTGATATCTTCTTTTCTAGAATTCAATTATGCTTCATTGCCTTAAATTATGCATTTAATTTTGTCTAAAATATCTACATCTACAAACATATAAATAGGAATATAAAAGTAAACACAAATTCCTGTATGTTCAGTTAGGGATAGTGAATGACGCATGTGATTTTAACAGAGGAAGTTACCCTAAAGGGGGATAGCTGTCTTTAGTGTTGTACTCCTGTTCCCATAAATTGTCCCCTGACTTCCCAAAATCATAGTAATTTAGGTAATTTCTTTTATTTTCCCTCTTTCTGCTACCTAGCGTAAAACATTTCTATTGCTAGCAGATAGAAGTAATTTGCCAAGTAAAGAAGAGTTGAGATTCCTGAACTTCCAGCACTGGTATCAAACAGTATGATAGTTAACAGGAAAAACAACAATTATATCTTTGATGGAGATTCAGTAATAAAGCCATGCACTTGACAGTTATAGAAAGATATTTAAGATTTTCAATCTTTTATATTTTTGCACTACTATGATACACACAAAAGTGTTTGAACCAAAAAGGATGATCAGGACAAGATAGGAATGGAAACATGTATGGTATTCGTATATAAATAATATAATAAGCCATTTCCAAAGTAGAAGAGATTAATAGAAACCAGAATGAATTTCATTTGTTCATGAAAGCTCAGATTAACTGGTATTTGTAGTCTAGTCATACCCTCACCCCCTGTAAGTCATTAAAGCTAAAGAAAGACAAGCAATGGTGGTCAGTGGTCTTGGTTTGAAACCAGGTCTCATTTCTCTTTTATCTCCCTACCTCCCATTTTAGGAAAGCTATTCTATACATGATCTTGGTATTCTCCCAGGATTGGAGAATACCAATTGATCTGGGTCCATGCACACTTTGTACTTCAAAATGAGAGTAGTTGGTGGAGAACAGAGTGGAGATAACTAATGTTTTAAGCTTAATTCCTCAAAATAAGCATCACACCTTAAAGTTGCCTGTTTTTATGTTTGTGAATCACTCTAACATAAACAACCTCATTTGGTCATCATGACAGTGTTTAACGGCAAATATTCTGAGCCAGGCCTTGTGATTAGTGTTAGATATACAGTGGTTTTTTTTTTTTTTTTTTTTTTTAAATGGCATGGTTCTCAGACTCATGGACCTTATAGTCCTATAAGAAAGCTAAAAAATTATATACCTTTGAACTACAACAAGGTATGAAAAGAAAAGGATTCCAGAAGAAAGAACACTAGGAGGGAACTAATTGATTTTGAAGAACCATGGAACCTCTTCTTGAGGAGGAGCTAATAAATATGAAACATAAAGAACAAGAAGGATCCAAACATATGAAAAGTTTGGGAAACAGTTTCTCGATATAGGCAGTCACTTTAAGGATGTTTCAAAGTCATGCATCTATTTAGGTAGCAGAGTTGAAATTTAACAGAAATTTCTGAAAATGATAATTGACATTTGTTTAGCTCTTTTTCAGAGTGCTTTTGGGTATATACTTTCATTCAATAAGCACACTATGAGGTGGGAAACTTAGGAAATGATTGATAGGTAGAAATTTTGCCATCCTCCTTTTGACTTAAATTTTATTACTAATTGGGAAAGAAAAAATCTGAGATTAAGTTACAGGCATTCTGAGTGGCATATGAATTTTATGTGGGTAAAATATTGAATAAGATATTTCCCTTTTGAACAATGATGAGAGTGAATGTGTCATCCAAATATTCAGAAGCATGTGATTAAATGCTAATCATTTACCTTAATTGAGCCTGCATTGTGTTTAGAGACTTGTGTGAGGTATTTTAAGAAGGAAGAAATGACTGTATGGAGAAATAAGTGAAGTTTTAAAACATTCTAAAAATATCGGTAGGCACACAAGTATATTTAATATTTCTAAGTAATGTGTATCTGTGTACCAATATGTATATATACGTGGTAAACCCCATGGACAGAGGAGCCTTGTGGGCTATAGAGTCCATGGGGTCACCAAAGAGTCAGGCATGACTTAGTGACTTAACGACAACAACATATATATGTAATAGCTTATATATATATATATATGTATATACATTAGCCATAATATATTTTAGTTCATATATAAATAGACATTTCTCCAAAGAAGACATACAGATGGCTAACAAACACATGAAAAGATGCTCAACATCACTCATTATCAGAGAAATGCAAATCAAAACCATAATAGATACCATTTCACGCCAGTCAGAATGGCTGCAATCCAAAAGTCAACAAGCAATAAATGCTGGAGAGGGTGTGGAGAAAAGGGAGCCCTCTTACACTGTTGGTGGGAATGCAAACTAGTACAGGCACTATGGAGACCAATGTGGAGAGTCCTTACAAAACTGGAAATAAAAATGCCTTATGACGCAGCAATCCCACTGCTGGGCATATACACCGAGGAAACCAGAATTGAAAGAGACACGTGTACCCCAGTGTTCATCACAGCACTGTTTATAATAGCCAGGACATGGAAGCAACCTAGATGTCCATCAGCAGACGAATGGATAAGAAAGTTGTGGTACATATACACAATGGAGTATTACTCAGCCATTAAAAAGAATGCATTTGCATCAGTTCTAATGAGGTGGATGAAACTGGGCCTATTATACAGAGTGAAGTAAGCCAGAAAGAAAAACACCAATACAGTATACTAACACATATATATGGAATTTAGAAAGATGGTAATAATAACCCTGTATGTGAGACAGCAAAAGAGACACAAATGTATAGAACAGTCTTTTGGACTCTGTGGGAGAGGGAGAGGGTGGGATGATTTGGGAGAATAGCATTGAAACATGCATAATATAATATAAGAAATGAATTGCCAGTCCAGCTTTGATGCAGGATACAGGATGCTTGGGGCTGGTGCACTGGGATGACCCAGAGGGATGAAACAGGGAGGGAGGTGGGAGGGGGGTTCAGGATGGGGAACATGTGTACACCTGAGGCAGATTCATGTTGATGTATGGCAAAACTAATACAATATTGTGAAGTAATTAGCCTCCAATTAAAAAAAATACTGTCAAGTATACATATATATTTTAGTTCATATAGTATGCATCAAATTATTTTCCAATTAAAAATGACAATACATCTTAGCTTACTAAGTTCAGTTCAGTTCAGTCACTCAGTCATGTCTGACTCTTTGCAACCCCATGAATCGAAGCACACCAGGCCTCCCTGTCCATCACCAACTCCCAAAGTGTTGCTAATTAAATGAAAAGATCTTAGTTGAAACTATGATTTTAAAAAAACAGTGTTATTGCTCAGTCACTAAGACATGTCTGACTCTGTGACTCCATGGACTATAGCACTCCAGGCTCCCCTGTACTTCACTGTCTCCTGGAGTTTCCTCAGATTTACATCCTCTGCTACCCTTTTCTCCTTTTGCCTCAATCTTTTGCAGCATCAGGGTCTTTTCCAGTAAATTATCTCTGACTTAGGCCAAAGTATTAGAGCTTCAACTGCATCATCAGTCTTTGCAGTGAATATTTAGGGTCGATTTCCTTTAGGAACAGCTAGTTTGATCTCCAAGCTGTCCAAGGTCTATTAAGAGTCTTTTCAAGCACCCCAATTTAAAAGAATCAATTTTTTGTGCTCAGCAGTTTTGATGGTCCAACTCTTACATCCATTCATGACTACTGGAAAAACCACAGTTTTGACTATATACATCTCTGTCACTAAAGTATTGTCTCTGCTTTTTAATACATTGACTAGGTTGGTCATAGTTGTTCTTCCAAGGAATAGGCATCTTTTAATTTCATGGCTGCAGTCACTGTCAGCAGTGATTTTGCAGACCAAGAAAATAAAACCTGATCTTGCTTACACTTTTACTGCTTCTATTTGCCATAAACTGATGGGACTAGATGCCATGATCTTAGTTTTTTAAATGTTGAATTTCAAGCCAGGTTTTTCACTCTCCTCTTTTACCCTCATGAAAAATACCAGTATAAATACAGTAATGTGTTGAGTCACATCCCAGTTGTGGATATGACGGGTGATGGTAGCAAGGTCCGATGCTGTAAAGAACAATATTGCATAAGAATCTGGAATGTTAGGTTCATGAATCATGGCAAATTGGAAATGGTCAAACAGGAGATGGCAAGAGTGAATGTCAACATTTTAGGAATCGGTGAACTAAAATGAACCAGAATGGGTGAATTTAACTCAGATGACAATTATATCTACTACTGTGGATAAGAATCCCCTGAAGAAATGGAGTGGCATTCATAGTCAACAAAAGAGTCTGAAATGCAGTACTTGGATGCAATCTCAAAAACAACAGAATGATCTCTCTTCATTTCCAAAGAAAACCATTCAAACCATTCATATCATGGGAATCCAAGTCTATGCCCTGACCAATAATGTTGAAGAAGCTGAAGTTGAATGGTTCTATGAAGACCTACACGACCTTTAGAACTAACACCCAAAGAAGATGTCCTTTTCATTATAGAGGACTGGAATGCAAAAGTAGGAAGTCAAGAAACACCTGAAGTAAAAGGCAAATTTTCTTAGAGGACAAAATGAAGCAGGACAAAGGCTAACAGAGTTTTGGCAAGAGAACGCCTGGTCATAGCAAACACCCTCTTCCAACAACACGAGAAGATGCTATACATGGACACCACCAGATGGTCAACACCAAAATCAGATTGGTTATATTCTTTGCAGTGAAAGAGGGAGAAGCTCAATATAGTCAGCAAAAACAAGACCAGGAGCTGACTGTGGCTCAGATTATGAAATCCTGATTGCCAAATTCAGACTTAAATTGAAGAAAGTAGGGAAAAACCACTGGGCCATTCAGTTATGGTATAAACATTCCCTTATGATTATACAGTGGAAGTGACAAATAGGTTTAAGGGACTAGATCTGATAGAGTACCTGATAAACTATGGACAGAGGTTCATGACAATTTACAGGAACAGGGATCAAGACTATCCCCAAGAAAAGAAATGCAAAAAAGCAAAATGGCAGTCTGAAGAGGCCTTACAAATAGCTGTGAAAAGAAGAGAAGACAAAAGAAAAGGAGAAAAGGAAAGATATATCCATTTGAATGCAGAGTTCCAAAGAAAAACAACCAGAGATAAGAAAGCCTTCCTTTAGAAAGAGAGGAAAACAATGGAATGGGAAAGACTAGAGATCTCTTCAAGAAAATTGGAGATACTAAAGGAACATTACATGCAAAGATGAACTCAGTAAAGGACAAAAATGGTATGGATCTTAGAGAAGCAGAAGATATTAAGAGGTGGCAAGAATGCACAGAAGAACTATACACAAAAGATGTTCATTACCCAGATAACCACAATGTTATGATCACTCACCTAGAGCCAGACATCCTGGAATGTGAAATCAAGTGGGCATTAGGAAGCATCACAACGAACAAAGCTAGTGGAGGTGATGAAATTCCAGTTGAGCTCTTTCTCATCCTAAAGGATGATGCTGTGATGCCAGCAAATATGAAAAACTCAGCACTGGCCTCAGGACTGGAGAAGGTCAGTTTACATTCCTATCCCAAAGAAAGGCAATGCCAAAGAATGTTCAAATAAGTTCAGATGAGTTGCACTCATCTCACACACTAGTAAAGTAATGCTCAAAATTCTCCAAGCCAGGCTTCTCAATACGTGAACCTTGAACTTTGAGATGTTCAAGCTAGTTTTAGATAAGGCAGAGGAACCAGAGATCAAATTGCCAACATCCATTGGATCATCCAAAAATAAGAGAGTTCCAGAAAAACACCTATTTCTGTTTTATTGACTATGCCCAAGTCTTTGACTGTGTGTACCACAACAAACTTTGGAATAAGAAATAGGAATACCAGACCACCTGTCCTGCTTCTTGAGAAACCTGTATGCAGATCAGGAAGCAAGAGTTAGAAGTGGACATGGAAAAACAGACTGGTTCCAAATAGGACAAGGAATACCTCAAGACTGTATATTGTCACCCTGCTTACTTAACCTATATGCAGAGTACATCATGAGAAACACTCGACTGGATGAAGCACAAGCTGGGATCAAGATTGCCAGGAGAAATATCAATAACCTCAGGTATGCAGATGACACCACCCTTCGGCAGAAAGTGAAAAAGAACTAAAGAGCTTCTTGATGAAAGTGAATGAGGAGAGTGAAATAGTTGGCTTAAAGCTCAACATTCAGAAAACTAAGATCATGGCATCTCGTCTCATCACTTCATGGCGAATGGATAGAGAAATAGTGGAAACAGTGACAGACTTTATTTTGGGGGGCTCCAAAATCACTGCAGATGGTGACTGCAGCCATGAAATTAGAAGAGGCTTGCTCCTGGGAAGAAAAGCTATGATCAGCCTAGACAGCATATTAAAAAACAGAGACATTACTTTGTCTACAAAGGTTAATCTAGTCAAGGCTATGGTTTTTCCAGTAGTCATGTATGGATATGAGAATTGGACTATAAAGAAAGCTGAGTGCCAAAGAATTGATGCTTTTGATATGTGGTTTTGGAGAAAACTCTTGAGAGTTCCTTGGACTACAAGGAGATCCAACCAGTCCATCCTTAAGCAAATCAGTCCCGAATATTTATTGGAAGGATGGTGAAGCTGAAACTCCAATACTCTGGCCACCTGATGGGAAGAACTGACTCATTTGAAAAGACCCTGATGCTGGAAAAGTTTGAAGGCAGGAGGAGAAGGGGATGACAGAGGATAAGATAGTTGGACAGCGTGACCGATTCAACCGGACATGAGTCTGAGTAAACTCCGGAAGTTGGTGATGGACAGGGAGGCCTGGCGTGATGCAGTCCATAGTGTCACCAAGAGTCACACATGACTGAGTGACTGAACTGAACTGAACTGAATATGTTGGAGCAATTGGAATGCATGCATCCTAAACTGGCTCTTTGATATTTATTGAGATGAGTTGAAAACATGACAACATATAAACCTGCACATGATGTTTGCAGCGTTTGTATTGATAATCTCCAAAACTTGAAAGCAACCATTAAGTCCCTCTATAACTGAACAGACAAATAGACTGTGATATATACAGACAATGGAATATTATTTAGTGTTAAAAGAAGTGTGCTGCTAAGTCATGCAAAGACATGAACTTTAAGTGTATAAGTACTACGTGAAAGAAGCCAATCTGAAAAAGATACAGAAGGCTCCATGATTATAACTGTATGGCAACCTAGAAAAGGAAAAACTGTGGTAATAATAAACAGATCTGTGGTTGCCAGGTTAGATGGTGAAGAGATAAATAGAGCACGCAGGATTTTAGGGCAATGAAAGTACTCTGTATAATATTATAATGATAGATATGGCATCACCCATAGAATGCGCAACACCAAGAGTGAACCCTAGGGTAAACTATAGATATTGGATGATTATGTGTGTCAATATAGATTTATCCTTGGTAAATAATGTACCATGCTGGTGATGGAAACTATGCACGTGTGGAAAATCTCTATGCCTTCCTAATTTTTGTAAACCTAAAACTTCTCTAAAAATTGCAGCATTGAATTTCAAAATCAGGCTGCATACTTATCTGAGGTAATTTATTCATATAGTTAAATTTTTAAAGTATTTGTGAACATTTTGTGTTTTGTGTTCAAATACAGAATGTACGTCATCTTCATGTCCTTTTTATACTCTTGAGTCTTTATAGTCTTTTCTCCATTCACCAACTATAGTAGTGCTTTTAAAACATACTGAACACACACACACACACACGCCCACACACACACACATATAATGAATTTAAAGAATACCTGTGGACATATGTGTAGAAATGCTGAGTATGATTAATTTCAGTTGTTTGTATAATATGTAATTACAAACTCAAAATACTGCCTTGGCAGCCCATCTCACTCAGAGTAAAATCCAAAGTATTTTAATGACCGGAAGCCACACATTTTCTTCCCTTATTTCATCTCTTGTCACTTCCTACCTGCACATATGCTGTTCACGGGACACACAAAAATGTTCATGCCTCAGTCTTTATACATTTTGTTGTCTCTGCCTGCCTTTCTCTTTCCTTTAGGAATCTGGTCAAATATCACCTTATCAGAGATTTCTTTCTTCAGCATTCTAAAAATGGAACACAACTCTTTCAGTATTATTCTTTTCTTCAGTTGTGCTATTCTTCATAATGCTTATCACCATCTGACAAATATGTTACTCTTTCTATTATAATATAACCATCCCCAAGCAATGTCTTTGTCCATTTTGTTTTATGCTACAATCCTAGTCTAGGGGAAAGTCAGTCCTCAATAAATATTGTTGAAGGATTAAAAGAATGAAATATGAAAACAATGTGTTATAAAGAGAAGTGTTGATAAGTTTTTACTATCATGATTGATACTTCTTTACATAAATATGTTTTTCATGTAGACATAAAGCTATGCTGCCTTTTTCTGCTTGAGGAACAGTGATAAAATCAGCATTTACAGTGAAGAAGCAAACAAGTAAAAAGATTTTACCTATGGTTTTTCTTTTGGGTGCTATCAGCTAATGGTATTGAGTCTTGGAAATTTACTTAGTGTTTTCTAAAGATGAAAATGACTCAGCCTCTCTAATCCACAAAAAAAAAAATGAGTTTATTTAAGTTAAATAGAAGGAAAAGTGGACTTGATGGATAATATTTCAAATGATATAGAATAAACAGAAGATACCAGCCTAGAGCAAAAATGAAACAGTCATTTGGCAAGGTAGAGATCTTTACTTAAACATCATTCATCTCTTGTAACAGGAGAGGCAAACAATAACGAATGCTACAGTAGGAAAAGCAGCCTGCCTTCAGAGATGTACACATTCATTTACCTTTTAAATCCCCAACAGGAGGAAAAGTTTATAGACTATTAGATCAGTAAAAGAAAAACCTGAAATGCTGCCTGAAAATCCCTCATTATCAAGAGAAGAAACTGACACCTAGAAGAGAGAAGAAAGACCCTTGGCTGATGAAAGGAGGAGCCAAGCCTTTCTTTCCTGGTCATCAATTCCAGCGTCACCACTGTACCTTCTTCATCATAAAGCAGAATAGAATGCAAAAGCAATCAAAATATACTTTGCAAGTGATAGATATGTAAGGGCAAGGACAAAGCATTTTGTATCTAGCAATACACAGATAAACACACTAGATCACAATAAACAATAATAAGAGCTGCTAGAAGGAATGGCAATAAATTCACTTATTTAGAAGGGCCAAAAATGTCCTTGTTAGGCCAAGTATTTGTTGATCTTAAACATGTGGCATCAAGAGGTACTGAATTTTAAGTTTTCACGTGGTCCAAAACTTTCTTCCTATTTGGATAGGCCTACTTGCTAAAAAGCTTTGGTTTTTATTTTGATTTGTTTGTTTAATGCTTTACAAGTTTCTCAAAGCCATCCTGGCCATCACAGTCTTATTTTTATGCTATGTGTAAAATTTGTCCGTAATAACTGATGTAAATGTTTCTGCTGGAATTCACATTTATGGAAATGCCTCCAGTTTAGTTGGAGATAAAATTAGGAATGACAAGAATGTAAGGTCTATTTTTGAAAAGATCTTTTAACAGAAGAGCAAATAATTATTTCCTTGAGTGATTTACATTGAACATTTATATTGATTCTAACAGAAAATTGTGTCTAGATGTTTCTTCAGGGCTAATCGTCTCTTATTTAAGAGGTTTGTATAGAGCAACAAATCCCCGTTTCTTCATGTTGAGCTGTTTGACCTCAGACAAGTTACCTAACTTCTCTGTAAATCAGTTTTCTCAATGGTAGATGGCTATAATGATAACATCTACCTCACAGAGTTGTGAGGATTAACTGATTTAATATATATAAAGTACTTAGGTCATGACTGGCAGATGATAAATGAAAAACCTCTTCAGAGCTTTCCAAAGGGCAAAGGCTTTTATTGAGATCCCATCACCATTCCCTTGCTCTCCCTAAAGCACAGGCAGTGATGCTCAGAAAGCTCTTCAGAAACCTCTTTACTGCTCATCTTTGTTACCAAGTCTGTTTCTCAGTGAAGCCAGCCTGAGCCATCCTCTCAATGATTTTTCTCTGGAGCCAAGAAAAATCATTACCTTTCAATCTTTCGACTATTAAAAAAGCTGTCTTCCTGCAATATGGGAGACCTGGGTCTGGAAGGAAATGGAAACCCACTCCAGTATTCTTGCTTGGAGAATTTCATGGACAGAGGAACCTGGTGGGCTACAGTCTATGGGATTGCAAAGAGTCAGACATGACTGAGCAACTAACACTTTTCACCTTCAAAGAAGGCTATTAATTCCTCAATTCCTAAAAATTAAAATTTTATAACTCTCTCCTGGTTCTCTTTCTGTTTCTTGATCAACTTACATGAAATGTGGGAGATATAGAGACCAAAAACGTGGGGACAGAAAGAGCAAAGGCAGAAGCCAGAGTATGCCTTAGGGAGACAAGACTGAGCTGTAGGACAAGTTCGTCTTTGCCTCCATATACCCTTTTTTTTTTGGGGGTGCTATTTTCTCCCTTTTTGAACCCCTGCCTCCAACTCCAAAAATCAAACACCCCCCCACCCCCCAAAAGAGAAAAATCTGCTGCAACTTTTTGATTTATCTTATCAGTGTTGGAATTCTTGTTTTAGAAATTCACAGTACTGGGGAATACTTTGCTGGGGAATACTGAGACTTTTACTCAAAAGTTTTGTCACTCCACTACAGGTTACTTCTAAATCTTGATTCTCTATTACAACAAAGAGAGGCAACCACAAAAGAGAGAGAAGATATTAAAAAGTATAAAGAGAGACAGAGAGAGAAACAGGGAAGAATAATTGGAAGAAGAATAAGAATCTAGGCAAGAATTTGGAAGAAAGGAGATGCAGATATGGCTTGAAAAGGCAGAATGGTGAAAAACATAGGAAAGGTGTTTGGTGAGTAGCTTTGTAGTTCTAATGTACAAGAAAAGTTTGACTTTTTGAAGTCCCAGTTGATGAAAATTCAAAAGAGGTTATCTGTTTTAGCATGCAGATGATCCAGGAGCCCCCACAATTCTATCTGTAAATGAGGGCTGCAAAGTCGTCCAGTTTTTCATCCCTGGAGGAAGTGGTGCCAGACAATCACTTCCCAGGACTGCAAATGAGGCTACAACTCTTGCATGAATGTCAGCCTGGAGCATGAGGCTGGAGTATGTATGTGTGTGTGTGTGTGTGTGTGTGTGTGTGTGTGTGTGTGTGTATGCTTATGTGCTCAATAATGTTCTACTCTTTGTAACCACCATGGACAGCAGCCTGCCAGGCTCCTCGGTCCATGAGATTTCCCAGGCAAGAATGCTGGAGTGGATTGCCATTTCCTTCTCATATATGTCTATATGTGCATGTATACACACACATATACATGCATACACCAACGGATCAAACTACCTGGTTAAACATTTTCCAAATTGTCGTAAAAATGAGTATTATTTACTGGAATTATGTCAAAATTTCAAAATCGGTTAAGTATGTAGAGAAAAAGAGTGCATCAGAGATTGTGCTCCAGAATAACTGGAGCCATATTTCTAAGAACTACTTGCAGAATGAATAAATATATTAGTTGGAGAAATGTCTGAAGCATCATAATTTTAAATAACTGGGCTTAATCTGAATTATAAATCTATAACACTGTTAAACAGAGGAACATTCACAAACCTTCAACAAGTGAATGAAAACAGAAAATCAAGTTGCTTATTTGTAGGCACATTGATTCATGAAGATAAACTACTGAAAATAACTACATAAAATTGAGAAAAAGAAAACAAAAATGCATTTCTAGAAGTTGACATTTTGAGATAGACATACATTTTTAAAGAGTGACATCTGTTGCGGATTAGATCCATACATGACTAATTTAAATGGATTTCAACAATATTTTGGTGCAAATAGGCCAAAAATTGAAAAAATAAAATGTTCCATTAAATTCAGAGCAAGTTTTTTTTAACTTTAAAATTTTTATTTTATGTTTTTCTAGCTGAGAGTAGGAAACAAAATTGTAGTTCACTCTTAATTTTATAGTTGCATAAATAATGTTGTAATTAGAGCTGTGAAAATTGTCTGGTGGCATATTTTCTTTGTAGTTTGAAGGAGTGAAAAATCCTACTGGTAGTATTCGATATGCATTTCATCAAAGTGTGCTAAAGGGATACACTAAATTCTTAATATTTCTCCAGTGCTTTGAATGTGACAACTGCTAGTTGTTATCATTTTAGAATGTGGTAGCTGTTTTAAAATGTTCAGGTTTGCATTGATAAAGGTTTACACTTTCATGTCTTTCATGTTTAGAAGATGAGAAAAGTGGATAGGATATGAATACCAACTCAATACCTCAGTCAAAGCCTCTACTCCCTAATTTTTATATCACACCAAAAGTTTTCTCTGCTTGTAGTAGACATTAAATGATTTGTGACTAGTTATGACTAGTTATCATATGATCCAATTATCTGGTTTCAACAAAGAGATTACCTAAACTATGAAAGAAAATGGCTACCTGGTGATCTAAAACAGAGGTCTCCAATGTTTTTGGCACCAGGAACCAATTTTGTGAAAGATGATTTTTCCATGAATCAGGGAAGAAGGGAGATCCAAGTACATTTTGTATCTTTTGCACTTTATTTCTATTATTACATGAGCTCAACCTCAGATTATCAGGCATTGTATCCTGGAGGTTGGTGGCCCTGGTCTAAAAAAAATTAAGAATAGTGTGTTAGTATTTATTAAGCAGATGGCTGATTATCTAGTGTGTTCTAATATTCACCGAGTCAACTAAGTAAAACTCTTGAAATAAGATGAATTTAATTTTAAAATCAAACTTCTTGATTTAGTCTAAGTTTTATTAACTTAAATGTACAGATGACATATTTTGTAATATTTTCTTATTAAAAGTAATATAACTCATAAGAGGAAAGAATGTTCTTTCTTGTTAAAATTAACTCATGCTGTACTAGAAAGGATGCATACTTATAAATTCTAACTGATCTTATCCTAGTCAAAGAAATATATATATATTTTAAGCAAAATGTCGTTGTTTTTAAATACAAAAAAAAGGCAACCAGAGAAGACTTTAGCATACCTGTTAGAGGGAGATGGCCAAGATGGGAGAGGAGAAAGGCTGGGTGCAAAAGACAAGTAACAAGTTATTGTAAGGATATGGAGAAAAGGGAACCCTCATGCACATGCATGTTCATTGATGTTAACAGGTGCAGCCACAGAAAATGAAAGTAGAACTACCATAAGATCTAGCAATTCCACTTCTGGATCTTCACCCAAAGAAAATAAAAACACTAATTCAAAATGATATATGTATCCATATATTCAGTTCAGTTCAGTCGCTCAGTCATGTCTCTTTGCAATCCCATGAATGCAGCATGCCAGGCCTCCCTGTCCATCACCATCTCATGGAGTTCACTCAAACTCACATCCATTGAGTCAGTGATACCATCCAGCCGTCTCATCCTCTGTCATCCCCTTCTCCTCCTGCTCCCAATCCCTCCCAGCATCAGAGTCTTTTCCAATGAGTTATCTTCTTCAATGAGGTGGCCAAAGTGTTGGAGTTTCAGCCTCAGCATCAGTCCTTCCAAAGAACACCCAAGACTGGCCTCTTTAGGATGGATTCGATGGATCTCCTTGCAGTCCAAGGGACTCTCAAGAGTCTTCTCCAACACCACAGTTCAAAAGCATCAGTTCTTCAGTGCTCAGCTTTCTTCACAGTCCAACTCTCACGTCCATACACGACCACTGGAAAAACCATAGCCTTGACTAGACGGACCTTTGTTGGCAAAGTGATATCTCTGGTTTTTAATATGCTGTCTAGATTGGTCATAACTTTCCTTCCAAGGAGTAAGCATCTTTTAATGTCATGGCTACAATTAACATCTGCAGTGATTTTGGAGCCCCCCAAAATAAAGTCTGACACTGTTTCCACTGTTTCCCCATCTGTTTCCCATGAAGTGATGGGACCAGATGCCATGGTCTTAGTTTTCTGAATGTTGAGCTTTAAGCCAACATTTTCATTCTCCTCTCACTTTCATCAAGAAGCCTTTTAGTTCCGCTTACCTATCTGCCATAAGGGTGGTTTCATCTGCATATCTGAGATTATTGATATTTCTCCTGGCTATCTTGATTCCCACTTGTGCTTCTTCCACTTCAGTGTTTCTCATGATACACTACACATAAGTTAAATAAGCAGGGTGACAGTATACAGCCTTGATGTACTCCTTTTCCTATTTGGAACCAGTCTGTTGTTCCATGTCCAGTTCTAACTGTTGCTTCTTGACCTGCATATATGTTTCTCAAGAGGCAGATCAGGTGGTCTGGTATTCCAATCTCTTTTAGAATTTTTCACAGTTTATTGTGATCCAGACAGTCAAAGAGTTTTGCATAGTCGATACAGCAGAAATAGATGTTTTTCTGGAACTCTCTTGCTTTTTTGATAATCCAGCTGATGTTGGCAATTTGATCTCTGGTTCCTCTGCCTTTCTAAAGCCAGCTTGAACATCTGGAAGTTCACAGTTCACGTATTGCTGAAGTCTGGCTTGGAGAATTTTGAGCATGACTTTACTGGTGTGTGAGATGAGTGCATTTGTGTGGTAGTTCGAGCATCCTTTGGCATTGTCTTTCTTTGGGATTGGAATGAAAACTGAGATTTTCCAGTCCTGTGGCCACTACTGAGTTTTCCAAATTTGCTGGCCTATTGAGTGCAGCACTGTCACAACATTATCTTTCAGGATTTGAAATAGCTCAACTGGAATTCCATCACCTCACTAGCTTTGTTCGTAGTGATGCTTTCTAAGGCCCACTTGACTTCACATTCCAGGATGTCTGGCTCTAGATGAGTGATCACACTATCGTGATTATCTGGGTCATGAAGCTCTTTTTTGTACAGTTCTTCTGTGTATTCTTGCTACCTCTTCTTAATATCTTCTGCTTCTGTTAGGTCCATACCATTTCTGTCATTTAATCGAGCCCATCTTTGCATGAAATATTCCCTTGGTATCTCTAATTTTCTTGAAGAGATCTCTAGTCTTTCCCATTCTGTTGTTTTTGTCTATTTCTTTGCATTGATCGCTGAAGAAGGCTTTCTTATCTCTCCTTGCTATTCTTTGGAACTCTGCATTTCGATTTTTATGTCTTTCCTTTTCTCTTTGCTGTTCGCTTCTCTTCTTTCCATGGCTATCTGTAAGGCCTCCTCAGACAGCCATTTCACTTTTTTTGCATTTGTTTTCCATGGGAGTGGTCTTGATCCCTGTCTCATATACAGTGTCACGAACCTCCATTCATAGTTCATCAGGTACTCTGTCTATCAGGTTTAGTCCCTTAAATCTATTTCCCACTTCTACTGTATAATCATAAGGGATTCGATTTAGGTCATACCTGAATGGTCTAGTGGTTTTCCCTACTTTCTTCAATTTGAGTCAGAATTTGGTAATAAAGAGTTCATGATCTGAGCCACAGTCAACTCCTGGTCTTGTTTTTGCTGACTGTATAGAGCTTCTCCATCTTTGGCTGCAAAGATATAATCAGTCTGATTTTGGTGTTGACCATCTGGTGATGTCCATGTGTAGAGTCTTCTTTTGTGTTGTTGAAAGAGGGTGTTTGCTATGACCAGTGCATTCTCTTGGCAAAACTCTATTAGCCTTTCCCTTGCTTCATTCTGTATTCCAAGGCCTGTTACCCCAGGTGTTTCTTGACTTGCTACTTTTGTTTTCTAGTCCCATATAATGAAAAGGACATCTTTTTTGGGGGTGTTAGTTCTAAAAGGTCTTGAGGGTCTTCATAGAACCATTCAACTTCGGCTTCTCCAGCATTGCTGGTTGGGGCATAGGCTTGGATGACCGTGATATTGAATGTCTTGGAAACGAACAGAGATCATTCTGTCGTTTTTGAGACTGCATCCAAGTACTGCCTTTTGGACTCTTTTGTTGACCATGTTGGCTGCTCCATTTCTTCTGAGGGATTCCTGCCCACAGTAGTAGATATAATTGTAATCTGAGTTAAATTCACTGATTCCAGTCCATTTTAGTTAGCTGATTCCTAGAATGTTGACGTTCACTGTTGCCATCTCCTGTTTGACCACTTCCAGTTTGCCTTCATTCATTAGTCTTATTTAAATAGTCAAGATATAAAAGCAACCTAAGTGTCCATCAGTGGAAAAAAGATAATAAATGGCATATGTGGGTGTATATGTATATATATAAATATATGCACAATGGAATATTCCTCAGCCATAAAAATGAAATCTTGCCACTTGCTTCAACATGGATAGATACAGAGGGAAATAAGTCAGACAGAAAAAGACAGATACAATGTCATCTCAATTATATGTAGGATCTAAAAAAGAAAACAAGCAAATGAAGAACAAAAAAGTAAAACATACTCATAGGTACAGACAGCAAATGGGTGGTTGTCAGAGGGGAGGGAGCTGAAGAATAGGTGAAGGCAATAAGAGGTACAAATCTCCAGTTATAAAATAAGCCACAGAAATGTAATATACAAATAAGGTATATGGTCAACAACATTGTAATGACCTTTGTGTGGACAGATGATTAATAAACCTTACTGTGTTGATTTATTTCATAAAGTATGCAAATGTCAGATTTCCATGTGAATTACCTGAAACTAACATAATAGTGTAAGTCAAGTATATTTCAATAAAAAAGAAAAATTGACACCTATTAGAAAATAAATACAGATACATAGATTTAAGTAACTTTATATTAAACTATTCAATTAAAAATATACCCCAACATATACTTTATAATATTTACTTTTTTATTTATATAAATATGCATATCCAGATTGCTGTGGACCATTCTGTTTCTTCCTTGGGTGCTGGTTATATAAGAACTTTTTTAACCCTGATAAAATTCATCAAGCTTATGATTATAAAATGTGTATTTTTTTAAATGTAGGTATATTTTAATAGTTTATTTAAAATTTTTTAAATAATGTTATACTTCTCTTCTTCTACATATTTCTAAGTGATTTTAGCCCTACTTCAAGTTATTTTCTTGAGGTAGTTTTTAAGCCTGCTTTATTTCCTTGCTTACTTTGTGTCATTGCCTCTCTCTGTCTGCTTAATGACACCTACTTTGAAACCATCTGAAAACATAGGATTGACTGGAAAGACTACTGGAAAGGCTACAATTTTTTTTTTTTTCCTTATCTCAAAGCTCAGGGCCTTTCTTTAGTCTCATTTGACTGTCCTTAAGACCCTTTGTTATTCAATGTCTTTTCAGTTTCATTTTCTGCTTTTGGGTTGTAAGAACAGTTGACTTTTCCAAAACTGGGAAGAACTTAATGTCTGGATCCTCTATGTTATCTTCACTTTGTTTGCAGATCAGCTATTTTATTCCCTCACCATATTGCTTTCTGAAATACCTTGCTAAAAGCAGCAAAGAGAAGTCAACACTCCCCAAAGGTTGACTTTTTAAAATTTTATTTTATTAAAAAAATTTTTACTGGTGTTTAGTTGCTTTATAATGTTGTTTTAGTTTCTGGTATACAGCAAAGTGAGTAAGTTACATGTATACATATATATCTTTTTTTTTTTTTTTTTGATTTTTTCCTTCCCATTTAGGTCACCACAGAGGATAGAGTTCCCTGAGCTATATATACAGTAGGTTTTCATTAGTTACCTAATTTTATGTGTACTGGGATATATATGTCAGTCTCAATCTCCCAATTCACTCCACTCCTCTCTTCACCCCTTGATACCCATAAGTTTGTACTCTATGTCTCTATTTCTGCTTTGAAATATGTTCATTTATACCATTTTTCTAGATTCCACATATAAGCAGTATTGTACAATGTTTGTTTTTCTCTTCCTGACTTCAATCTATCTAAGAGTCTCTGTCTGTGTGTGCTAAGTTGCTTCAGTCATGTCCAACCTTATGGACTGCAGCCTGCCAGGCTCCTCTGTCTATGGAATTCTCCAGACAAGAATACCTAAGTGGGTTACTATTTCCTACTCCAGGGAATCTTTCCAACTCAGGGATCAAACCCATATCTCTTTGTGTCTCCTGCATTGCCAGGTGAGACTTTACTACTAGTGCCACCTGGGAAGCCAAAAATAGCCTCTAGGTCTATGCATGTCTCTGCAAATCACACTATTTTGCTCCCTTTTATGGCTGAGTAATATTCCATTGTATGTATGTACCACTTCTTTATTCATTCTTCCACTGATGGACATTTAGGTTGCTGCAATGTTCTGGCTATTGCTGTGGGGCCCTAAATGGGAAACCTTGGAGAAAAAAAGGGGGGGCTAGCTTTACAGTTGGAAGCGGTTGGAAACTAAGATGGCACCTGGCGGAAGTGATAGGGGCGGGGTCTATGTTTGTCAAAGTTTTTGATTGGCTCTCTTGATTTCCATGCATGTGAGGATTTGACCTTTAACGTGATTGCTGAAACTGAAGGCACATAATGATTTGACCTTTAACGTGATTGGTGCAACTATGGAAAGTCCCTCCTCAATCCCCCTGCTTACCTATATAAGCTAGGAGTTTGCAGCAATAAAGTGGAACTGCTGTCGCCTCTGATTGTCTCTCGATTGCCGAGGAGCTGGGTTGGCGGACAGCAGGCTCACCTCTCCTAGGGACCCCTCAACTTTGCTGAGGGAAGTTCCACTGCCTCTACTCTTTCTGCAGAGCGCCCCCCAGCAGAAACTGGCACCCAACGTGGGGTGTGAAGCAGACAGATGGAGGTGGTGTCACTGTGCAGCTCTGAAAGAGGAGCAACGAAGGACCCTAGGCTGGTCACAGCATGGAGCTCCCTTTAGAGGAGTATAGCCCGAGGTAATCCAGACTTCAAGGTGGGCCCCTCTCCTTTATGAGGGAAGTGGCAAAAACTCTCTTGACTGATTTTCCTTCTTTTCTGATCTGTCCTTATTTTTTCTGGAGTTTCAGTGAACAGGCGAACGGTTTTGGAGGCAATTGATAAGTCCTGGCTAGGGCCACTCTCTGGCAGACTTTGAAGGCCCTGCAACAGGTCAGCCTCAGTAACTAGAGCCTGACCGGGTGAAATTCCCCTTTAATCTTTCTTAACTGAAGACATGGCCTAAAAATCTTCCGTGTGGGCACGGGTCAGGCACTTAAAGGCCATTAGGGTGCCTGCCACTTGAAGACTCCCATGACAGGATAAGGGGTCATGGGACAGGCTAGAAACCTCTAGAGTGCCCGCCCCCAGCAAGAAAACTTTTGTGCAACAACGCAGGCACATAAACAGTTCCAAAAGCATACCATAAGCCCAACTTTCTGGCCGCCACCACTCCTGGTAGGATTTTTGGTGGTTGTCCTCAGTGACTTTTCTTTCTATTCTCTCTGGGTAGCATGGGAAATAACATTAGCAAGTCTGATGAGCCTGCACTCAAGGCGCTGAGATATACGCTCATAAGCAGGGGACTTGAGATTTCTGATGCTCAGGCCATTAAGGTCTGGGGGACCATTGTATGGTTGGCCCCCTGGGTTGCTTTGGTTTTCTTGGGACACTTGGGATCGAGTGCAAACCCTTGCTAGGCAGCGAGAGGTTCGATACGGCGAGGAGCCCCCTTAGCATTCTGTCTGATCATTTTGGCCCTCAAGCTCTGCTTTTCATGGAGCGAGGAGCATGTCACTGATACGGGTGCCCCAAATTCAAAATCAGAAAAACAATGGGAAAGGTTTGACAAGGAACGAGTCATGTCAGACCAAAATATAGCGAAAGAGACTGTAGGGAATAAAGACTGTAGAGCGAGTAGTGGGCCATGGGAGCCTTTCGGGGATGATAAAAGGGTGGAAGAGAATAGAGACCCCTTTGCCTCGGGGCCAGGAGCCCAGGGGAGAGATCTGTGCCCCTCCCTGCCTCTCTCATTTGAGGAAGTTTTGGGAGCACCTTGGGTGGGAGAGACAATGAGGTCACCTTGGAAAGGGAGAACCTGTCCCAGGGGCCCTTGGGGGATCCCCACTGCCCTTTACCGGGGCAACTCAAGTCTTTCCTGTAAATGTTAACCGGGGGTGGGGGGGCATAGGCAGGCAGCCTGGTACCCCTGGGAGGCCAATGATTTAAAAGAGCTCAAAAAGGCAGTGACAGAGGATGGCCCAAACTCCCTGTGGGCAGAAACTATTCTCCAGGGCCTGGCTCATCAACCTGGTATGACCCAAGACTGGAAGATGCTATGTAAGGCAGTGTTTCCCAGCAACACCTATATCAAATGGTTTGCCTTTTTCAAGGAAGAGTGTCATGCTCAGGCAGAAAGAAATCAGGCTGCCAACCTTGCTATCCCAGTGACTTTCAGGATGTTAGGGACAGCAGATCAATGGAGTACAGGACCTCAACAGGCCACCATCCCTGCTCCTTATACAGATCAGGTACGGGCCATATGCCTGGCCGCCTGGGAAAAGCAGGCAGAGGGCCCCAGTGAGCCCCCTATATCGGGCATCACTCAAAAAAAAAAAAAAAAAATGAAGAACCTCTCCACCTTCATAGATCAGGTGGAAAGAGTATACAGAGAAAATTCCCTCCGGGGCCCCTGAGAGATCAATTTGTTAAGCTATTAATGATCACGGCTTTGTACAAACTCTCAATTACAAAAACAAAAAGGAGGAATAAGCCAGCAACTTAGAATGACACTCTTTACTCTAAACATTTTAAATTTTTCAAAAAATGAACTGATACCATGTTTTCAAAAACATTGGTCTAATCAAGAAATAAATCCTGAAATACAAGTGAGACGGAAAGACCCCATCACCAGTCAGTGGAAGGGGCCTGATCCACTCCTTATAATGGGGAGAGGATTCGGATGCATATTCCCCATTGGGGACCCCAGCCCTATATGGGTGCCAGCAAGGAATCTTAAATTTACACCACAAGAGAGAGGTCAAATCTCAAAACCTGACACAGATTAAAGAGACATTCACATATTGAGCCCAAGAACAAAAAGTTCTTGAGGCGATCTTTTCTTCCTTTACAGATCATTGATGTGGCGACCTTGGTGGACACTGCTCCTGGTGATCATCGGATTACCTATCCTCTCCTTGCTGACCTAAGTCATTGCCACGGCTATGCAACAGTTTTTAGAATCTTTGAAGCCTGGGTTTAATGACACACAAGGTCATCAACCATGAGGGTACAATAGTGTCAGCATCTGCTCAAGGATCTCAAACCAGCTTGAACACCTGAGATCCACCATAACGGGGCTTCAACAATAGTTGGACTTTTACACAAGAGCACTAGAGACTTTGATTGTCTTAACAAGGTTAAATGGTGATGTTAGATATCATAATTTCTGTTTTACAGCTTTTCCGGTTCTTAATGAAATGTTAAAAAGGTTATGCTTGCCCAGGTCATGAAAGAGGAGCCCCACGTTGAGGACCCACAAAACCCCTGGATTAATTTAGCCCTTCGAGATTAACTGAGACAGATAAATAAAAATAAGAGTTCTAGATGCCTATCATCTAGAGAGATTCCGCCTAGCCCCCAAGAGGTGGCTGGTTAGCCAATGATGGGTAAGACCCTCAGAGGAGGGCAACCTAAGACAAGCACAGCCGCAAGAGGGGCTGGCGAAGCTGGCCGCCTACAGCTTTACACCTTGCTCTACAGAACATCAATACAAATGTCTCGAGGGCTTAAATAAAATAAAAAGGGGGAGATGTGGGGCCCTGAATGGGAAACTTTGGAGGAAAAAAAAAGGGGCTAGCTTTACAGTTGGAAGTGGTTGGAAACTAAGATGGCGCCTGGAGGAAGTGATAGGGGCGAGGTCTATGTTTGTCAAAGTTTTTGACTGGCTCTCTTGATTTCCATGCACATGAGGATTTGACATTTAATGTGATTGGTACAACTGAAGGCACATAATGATTTGACCTTTAACATGATTGGTGCAACTATGGAAAGTCCCTCCTAAATCCCCCTGCTTGCCTATGTAAGCTGGAATTTTGCAGCAATAAAATGGAACTGCTTCGATGGAACCCCTGTCACGTCTGATTGTCTCTCACTTGCTGAGGAGCTGGGTTGGTGGACAGCAGGCTCACCTCTCCTTGGGACCCCTCAGCTTTGCTGAGGGAAGTTCCACTGCCTCTACTCTTTCTGCAGAGCGCCCCCCAGAAATTGCAAATAGTGTAATGAACATAGGGGTTGGTTCATGTGTCTTTTCAAATTATGGTTTTCTCCAAGTATATATCCAGGAGTGCGATTGCTGAATCATATGTTAGTTCTATTATCAGTTTTTTGAGGAACCTTCATACTGACTATAATGACTGTTCAGTTAAGTTCAGTTGCTCAGTCCATCCAACTCTGTGACCCCATGGGTTGCAGCATGCCAGGCTTCCCTGTCTATCACCAACTCCCAGAGCTTCCTCAAACTCAGGTCCATCGAGTCAGGGATGCCATCGAACCATCTCATCCTCTGTCGTCCCCTTCTCCTACAGGCTTCAATCTTTCCCATCAGCAAGGTTTTTCAAATGAGTCAGCTCTTCCCGTCAGGTGGCCAAAGTATTGGACTTGAAGCTTCAGCATCAGTCCTTCCAATGAATATTCCAGACTGATTTCCTTTAGGATAGACTGGTTGGATCTCCTTGCAGCCCAAGGGACTCTCAAGACTCTTCTCCAAAACCACAGTTCAAAAACATCAATTTTTTGGCGCTCAGCTTTTTTATAATCCAACATCCACATCCATATGTGACTACTGGAAAAACCATAGCATTGACTAGAGGGACGTTTGTTGGCAAAGTAATGTCTCTGCATTGTAATATGCTGTCTAGGTTGCTCATAGCTTTTCTTCTCAGGAGCAAACATCTTTTAATTTCATGGCTGCAGTCTCCATTCTTTGGAGCTCCAAAGAATAAAGTCTGTCACTGTTTGCACTGCTTCCCCTTCTATTTGCCATGAAGTGATGGGACCAGATGCCATGATCTTAGTTTTCCAAATGTTGAGGTTTAAGCCAACTTTTTCACTCTCCTCTTTCACTTTCATCAAGAGGCTCTTTAGTACTTCTTCATGTTCTGCCATAAGGGTGGTGTCATCTGCATATCTGAGGTTATTGATATTTCTCCTGGCAATCTTGATTCCAGCTTATGCTTTATCAAGCCCAGCATTTCACATGATGTACTCTGCATAGAAGTTAAAAAAGCCAGGTGACAATATACAGTCTTGAGACACTTCTTTCCCAATTTGGAACCAGTCTGTTATTCCATGTCCAGTTCTAACTATTGCTCTCTGGCCTGCATACAGATTTCTCAAGAGGTAGGTCAGGTCATCTGGTATTCCCATCTCTTTCAGAATTTTCCACAGTTTATTGTGATCCACACAGTCAAAGGATTTGGTGTAGTCAATAAAGCAGAAGTAGATATTTTCCTGGAACTCTCTTGCTTTTTTGATGATCCAACAGATATTGGCAATTTGATCTCTGTATACTTTGCCTCTTCTAAAACCAGCTTGAACATATGGATGTTCATCGTTTACATACTTTTGAAGTAAGCATTACTTTGCTAGCATATGAAATGAATGCAATTGTGTGGTAGTTTGAGTATTCTTTGGCATTGCCTTTCTTTGGGATTGGAATGAAAATTGACCTTTTCCAGTCCTGTGGCCACTGCTGAGTTTTCCAAATTTGCTGGCATATTGAGTGCAGCAATTTCCCCAGCATCGTCTTTCAGGATTTGAAATAGCTCAACTGGAATTCCATCACATCTACTAGCTTTGTTTGTTGTGATGCTTTCTAAGGCCCACTTGACTTAACATTCCAGAATATCTGGCTTTTGGTGTGGGATCACACCATCATGGTTCTGGGTCATGAAGATCTTTTTGTACAGTTCTTCTGTATATTTTTGCCACCTCTTCTTAATATCTTCTGCTTCTGTAAGGTCCATCTCATTTCTGTCCTTTAGTGTGCCCATCTTTGCATTAAATATTCCCTTGGTATCTTTAATTTACTTGAAGAGATCTCTAGTCTTTACCATTCTATTGCTTTCCTCTTTGCCTTTCCATTGATCACTAAGGAAGATTTTCTTACCTCTCCTTGTTTTTCTTTGGAACTCTGCATTCAAATGAATATATCTTTCCTTTTCTCCTTTGCCTTTAGCTTCTCTTATTTTCTCAGCTATTTGTAAGGCCTCTTCAAATAACCTTTTGCATTTTCTTTTCTTGGAGATGGTCTTGATCACTGCCTCCTGTACAATGTCATGAACCTCTATCCATAGTTCTTCAGGCACTTTGTCTTTCAGATCTAATCTCTTGAATCTGTTTGTAATTTCCACTGTATAATTGTATGGGATTTGATTTAGGTCATATGAATGCTCTGGTGGTTTTCCCTACTTTCTTCAATTTAAGTCTGAATTTGACGATAAGGAGTTCATGATCTGAGCCACAGTCAGCTCCTAGTTTTGTTTTTGCTAACTATATAGAGCTTCTACAACTTTGGCTGCAAAGAATATAATCAATCTGATTTTGGTATTGACCATCTGGTAGTGTTCATATGTAGAGTCTTCTCTTGTATTGTTGGAAGAGAGTGTTTCCTCTGATCAGTGCATTCTCTTGGCAAAACTCTGTTAGCCTTTGTCCTGCTTCATTTTGTCCTCCAAGGCCAAATTTGCCTGTTACTCTAGTATCTCTTGACTTGCTACTTTTGCATTCCAGCCCCTATAATGAAAAGAACATCTCTTTTGGGTGTTAGTTCTAGAAGGTCTTATGGGTCTTCATAGAACTGTTCAACTTCAGCTTCTTCAGCATTACTGGTTGGAGCATCGGCTTGAATTACTGTAATATTGAATGGTTTGCCTTGGAAACAAACAGAGATCATTCTGTTGTTTTTGAGATTGCATCCAAGTACTGCACTTCGGACTTTTTTGTTGACAATGATGGCTACTTCCATTTCTTTTAAGGGTTCTTGCCCACAGTCGTAGATATAATGCTCCTCTGACTTAAATTCACCCATTCCAGTCCATTTTAGTTTGCTGATTCCTAAAATGTTGATGTTCATTCTTGCCATCTCCTGTTTGACCACTTCCAATTTACCTTGATTCGTGGAGCTAACATTCCAGGTTCCTATGAAATACTGCTCTTTACAGCATCGGACTTTACTTCCATTACCAGTCACATCCACAACTGGGTATTGTTTTTGCTTTGGATCTGTTTTTTTTTTTGTTTTGTTTTATTTTTTACTTTTGAAGTTATTTCTGCACAAATCTCCCATAGCATATTGGGTACCTACCAACCTGAGGAGTTCATCTTTCATTGTCCTATCTTTTTGTCTTTTCTTACTGTTCGTGGGGGTTCTCAAGAGAAGAACACTGAAGTGGTTTGGCATTCCCTTCCCCAGTGACCAAGTTTTATCAGAACGTTCCACCATGATCTGTCCTTGGGTGGCCCTACATAGCATGGCAGATAGTGGCTGTACCAATTTACATTCCCAACATCAGTTTAAGAAATTTCCCTTTCCTGCAAAAGCACTCCAGCATTTATTTTTATGGTTTGTAGACATTTTGATTATGGTCATTATGACTGGTGTTTCCTCAATGTAATTTTGAGTTGCATCTCTAATAATTAGTAATGGTGAGCATATTTCATGTAATTTTTGTTTAACTGTATGTCTTTTTTATAGAAATGTCTATTTATAACTTCTGTCAATTTTTTCATTGGGTTATTTCCAACCAGTTCTCCTGGGACTACACACTCAGTAGGGACTTTTTGAGCATTTGGTTTGTCTCAGCTACTGTTTTTTTCAAATGCTTTGCAGCTGTGAAAAGGGTTTTATCTTCCCTATTGGCTAAATTTGTTTTTGTTGTTGTTGTTGATGCCCTGTAACTGACAAATGAGCCAGTGTTATGACTCTTGTTCATTCATTTTTGCCATATAAGTTTAACATTGTTTTAGACTTGTTTCTCTTGTAAAAGTATATTTCCTTTTATTTTTTTTTCCTAGAGAGTCAGTTCAGTTCAGTTGCTCAGTCGTGTCCGACTCTTTGCAAACCCATGAACTGCAGCACGATAGGCCTCCCTGTCCATCACGAACACCTGGAGTTTACTCAAACTCATGTCCATCGAGTTGGTGATGCCATCCAGCCATCTCATCCTGTCATTCCCTTCTCCTCCTGCCCCCAGTCCCTCCCAGGAACAGAGTCTTTTCCAGTGAGTCAACTCTTTGCATGAGGTGGCCATAGTATTGGAGTTTCAGCTTTAGCATCAGTCCTTCCAATGAACACCCAGGACTGATCTCCCTTAGGATGGACTGGTTGGATTTCCTTGCGGTCCAAGGGGCTCTCAAGAGTCTTCTCCAACACCACAGTTCAAAAGCATCAATTCTTCAGCGCTCAACTTTCTTCACAGTCCAACTCTCACATCCATACATGACCACTGGAAAAACCATAGCCTTTACTAGATGAACTTTAGTGGCAAAGTAATGTCTCTGCTTTTTAATATGCTATCTAGGTAGGTCATAACTTTCCTTCCAACGAGTAAGGTTTTTTAATTTCATGGCTGCAATCATCATCTGCAGTGATTTTGGAGCCACCAAAAATAAAGTCAGCCACTGTTTCCACTGTTTCCCCATTTATTTCCCATGAAGTGATGCGACCTAATGCCATGATCTTAGTTTTCTGAATTTGAGCTTTAAGCCAACCTTTTCACTCTCCTCTTTCACTTTCAACAAGAGGTTTCTTAGTTCCTTGTCATTTTCTGCCATAAGGGTAGTGTCATCTGCATATCTGAGGTTATTGATATTTCTCCTGACAATCTTGATTCCAGCTTGTGCTTCATCCAGTCGAGTGTTTCTCATGATGTACTCTGCATATAGGTTAAGTAAGCAGGCAGGGTGACAATATACAGCCTTGATGCACTTCTTTTCTTATTTGGAATCAGTCTGTTGTTCCATGTCCAGTTCTAACTGTTGCTTCCTGACCTGCATATAGGTTTCTCAAGAGGCAGGTCAGGTGGTCTAGTATTCCCATCTTTTTCAGAATTTTCCACAGTTTATTGTGATCCAGACAGTCAAAGGCTTTGGCATAGTCAATACAGCAGAAATAGATGTTTTTCTGGAATTCTCTCGCTTTTTTTGGTGATCCAGCAGATGTTGACAATTTGACTAAAACCAGCTTGAAATCTGGAAGTTCACTTTTCACATATTGCTAAAGCCTGGCTTAGAGAATTTTGAGATTTACTTTACTACCATGTCAGATGACTGCAATTGTGTGGTAGTTTGAGTATTCTTTGGCATTGTCTTTCTTTGGGATTGGAATGAAAACTCATCTTTTCCAGTCCTGTGGCCACTACTGAGTTTTCCAAATTTGCTGGCATACTGATTGCAGCACTTTCACAACATCATCTCTTAGGATTTGAAATAGCTCAACTGGAATTCTATCACCTCCACTAGCTTCGTTCATAGTGATGTTTCTAAGGCCCACTTGACTTCACATTCCAGGATGTCTGGCTCTAGATGAGTGATCACACCATTGTGATTATACAGGTCACGAAGATCTTTTTGTACAGTTCCACTGTGTATTCTTGCCACCTCTTCTTAATATCTTCTGCATCTGTTAGGTCCATACCATTTCTGTCATTTAATTGAGCCCATCTTTGCATGAAATGTTCCCTTGGTATCTCTAATTTTCTTGAAAAGATATCTGGTCTTTCTCATTCTGTTGTTTTCATCTATTTCTTTACATTGATTGCTGAGGAAGGCTTTCTTATCTCTCTTTATTATTCTTTGGAACTCTGCATTCAGATGGTTATATCTTTCCTTTTCCCCTTTGCATTTCCCTTCTCTTCTCTTCACAGCTATTTGCAAGGCCTCCTCAAACAGCCATTTTGCTTTTTTGCATTTCTTTTCCATGGGGATGGTCTTGATCCCTGTCTCCTGTACAATGTCAGGAACCTCTGTCCATAGTTCATCAGGCACTTGTTTATAAGATCTAGTCCCTTAAATCTATTTCTCATTTCTACTGTATAATCATAAGGGATTTGATTTGGGTCACACCTGAATGGTCTAGTGGTTTCCCCACTTTCTTCAATTTCAGTCTGAATTTGACAATAAGGAGTTCATGATCTGAGCCACAGTCAGCTTCCAGTCTTGTTTTTGCTGACTGTATAGAGCTTCTCCATCTTTGGCTGCAAAGAATATAATCAATCTGATTTTGGTATTTACCATCTGGTGATGTCCATGTGTAGAGTCTTCTCTTGTGTTGTTGAAAGAGGGTGTTGCTATGACCAGTGTGTTTTCTTGGCAAAAGTCTATTATCCTTTGCCTGCTTCATTCTGTACTTCAAGGTAAAATTTGCCTGTTATTCCAGGTGTTTCTTGACTTCCTACTTTTGCATTCCAGTCCCCTTAATTAAAAAACATCTTTTGGGGTGTTAGTTCTAAAAGACCTTGTAGGTCTTCATAAAACCATTCAATTTCAGCTTCTTCAGCGTTACTGGTTGGGACATAGGCTTGGATTACTGTGATATTGAATGGTTTTTTCCTAATACTTATCATCCAAAGTTAAACAGATCATTTATTATTCTAGCTTTTATATATAATTGTTTTTATAATGACATTTAAAACCTTTTCAAAAGAAATGATAACCCACTCCAATATTCTTGTCTGGGAAATTCCGGGACTGAGGAGCCATGTGGACTACATACAGACCATGGGATAGCAAAAGAGTCAGATAAAACTTAGTGACTAAAAAACAACAGACAACAGGAACAGAGTATTAAAGCAGAAAAACACAAAGGACTTTTAAATCACATCATCTATTGTCCCTCTCAGTATTCATGCTTGGGAAATTCCATAGGCTGAAGAGCCTGGGGGCTACAGTTTATGGGGTTGCAAAGTGTCAGACGGGACTGAATGACTGAGCATGAAATAGATTAGGAATGTATAAGATGTTTAAAGAGAACTTATTCTTTTTTAGACAGTGGTGATTTAGAGCATTTTGACATTTTTTTCTTAAAAACTTTTAATTGTAAAAGCTTTTTATTTTCATCTTTCATGTTTAACAAAAATTAAATTACTCTCAAATATTAGTTTATGTAAAACAAATTCAGAATTTTTTTAGATTTATCCACTTTGAAGACAAGGTACATTTAGGCAATTTAGAGGAAAGCCTTTGTACATTTTAAAAGGAAATAGAATCAAGTCAATGAAGAAGGTGCTTTTGCAAAACTTATTCCACAGAGAAGCCTTTTCAGGTACATGTCAGAATTAGTTGACAGAACAAAGATGTCATAAAGGTGATTTGTTTTTCTTCTCCCCTATTATTAAAAATATCCCACTTAAAATTACTGGGTAAAGTAAGCATGTATATAATATTAAGTTCATTTTATAATTGATAAACCAAGATGGCTACTCTGCAGAGCTACTCTAGAAATGTTTCAAAATCAGTTTAAGTGCTCATTTTTCATGAAAATAGTTAGAATTTGTAGTTCAGTTCAGTCGCTCAGTCATGCCCAATTCTCTGTGAACCCATGAACACAGCACGCCAGGCCTCCCTGTCCATCACCAACTCCTAGAGTCCACCCAAACCCGTGTCTATCGAGTCGGTGATGCCATCTAACCATCTCATCCTCTGTCATCCTCTTATCCTCCTGCCCTCAATCTTCCCCACATCAGGGTCTTTTCAAATGAGTCAGCTCTTCTCATCAGGTGGTCAAAGTATTGGAGTTTCAGTTTCAACATCAGTCTTTCCAATGAGCACCCAGGACTGATCTCCCTTAGGATGGACAGGTTGGATCTCCTTGCGGTCCAAGGGACTCTCAAGAGTCTTCTCTAACACCACAGTTCAAAAGCATCAATTCTTCAGCGCTCAGTTTTCTTTATAATCCAATTCTCACATCCATACATGACCAGTGGAAAACCATAGCCTTGACTAGTTGGATCTTTGTTGGCAAAGTAATGTCTTTGCTTTTCAATACGCTGTCTAGGTTGGTCATAACTTTCCTTCCAAGGAATAAGCGTCTTTTAATTTCATGGCTGCAATCACCATCTGCAGTGATTTTGGTGCCCAGAAAAATAAAGCCAGCCACTGTAGAGTAGCTTTAAAAATGCATTTATTGTAGAATTACTGAAATTCAATGACTGTGAGGGCTACTTAATAATAATGACAGACCTAAGGCATAGAAAAGCAGAAAAGGGAAAAGCATAAGAGAAATAGAGCTAAAAGGAGAAAAATAGATTTTTAAAAGAAATTAAATATTAGCCACCAGAAGTTTCAAAACTGTTAGCAATATTTTGGATTGATGTCAGTTTTTCAAAATCCAGCTACCTAAGTTACGTTGATTCCTAGGAAGCACCTTACTTTTCAGTACCCAGAATACTGCCTTTCACCTATGTGCCCATTTCCAAATGTTTGTTTCCAAGAAAACCTTTTGTAGAAGTCAAGTGCACCTTGTGTGGATGAGAGCAGATGAGTATGCTCTAGAAACATATATGTCTTGTCTTTTGTCACTTGTTTTGAATGAGAGACTTCCATCATAATGACCTTTATAGTCTGGGGAGGAGAAGCAAAGAAACCTGAAAACTTTGTCTAGTGACAAGAAATTGCACCATTAATGCCCCACTGAATACAAATTATGTATGATATTTAGACTGAATATCATGTGGGAATCATATCTCTTAGATATACAAGATCTTCAATGAAAAGTATTTCATGGGGAGTTATATTAATAATGAGATTTTTAAAAAATATATAAAGTTATTATATATACTAAACAAAAAGGAAAGGTATTTCTAAAAGTAAAATAAGTATAGTTTAAAAAGTAACTTTCTTTTTAGTTTAAATAAATTGAATTTTTAAAAAAGGGCAACATTAATTAAATTTAAATAGGCAAGGAGGAAGCAAAATATCTCAGATGTAATAATCATAGTTAAGGAAAGAAATCATAAGCAATATATTTTAAATTTATTTTAAAATATATTTTTTTAAAAAATTAAGAACTAGACTTCAAAATATGATCACCATTCTTATACATACAAGGCTGAAAGAAAGAGATGTTCCAGTTGAGAGCAATAGCATTTAGTTTCCTAAGGATCTTAAATCCAAATAGGCTTAATTTAAACAAGAAGCCATCCCCATGGTCTTTTCTCCCCTGCTGTAAAGTTCACAGAGGATGTGCAAGGAGCTAGGGCTAGTGTCCTACTACATGACTGAAAAGGGTGCTCTTGGACTTTGCCTTTGAGATATTTAACTGGGGTGCTTTGACCATAAATTCACCAATCATCAGTTTTTCTCATGAACATATTAATGACTACTGGCTGCTTCTGAGAATCAAAGAAATAACTTATCACTATACCCAGAACATTCTATCTATAACCAAACTAATAAACAAGTGAGATTTGTAAGATGAACAAAAACATCTTTATTCTCTATCAATTCCAACACAATGTATCTTGATTTATGGGTAAAATCTAAGAAAGATCCCTGTTTTTTCTAGACATTCTCAAATAATGAAAAAAAAAAAAATTCCCCTTCAGAATTTCATGATGAAAAGCTACTCTCATTTCCACATAAAATGTATGTTCCACATAATAGTCAAACTTTCAAAATTTATTTTAATTTAAAATCTTCCTTCTCTGTTAGCTCAGGCTTGCTTAAGGCAGGAACTTGGAAACATGGAAATAGGAGCAGGATGTCGTTTCACATTCTGTTAATTGGAGAGAGTTATTTCCTTTTAACAGTTCTTCATTCTTTCTGCAGGCCATCTTCAAACTTCTTGCCCTTTAGAATTTTTCCTCAGGATTGAGGCAGACACAGATCTACTGTGACCGTCTTCCTGCAAACTCCTAAGAATACTTACAAAGTCCTCTTCATGGCCTCTTTAGAATCTCCTTGATTAGGCCTGAGCTGAGGAGGAAACAACTTGATAACTCTCTGCTGAAATTCCCTCCCTTGTTTGCTACTTCTTCCCAAGATCTTTACAAGTTGTTTTATAGGCTGGAGCTGGGTAATTAGCTGCAGGTCACACAATTGTACATATTTGAAGGGACAATCTAGTCCCAGTTTGGTGGAAAGAAGTATGTTCTAGTTCCCTGACAGTTTAAGAAAACTTAGTGACAGCAACAATTTATTATTATCTCTCAGGATTCTGTAGCTTATGACTTAGCTACAGAATTCTTGTTTGCAGTCTCTTATAGGGTTGTGTCAAGTTGGAGCTCAGGCCTGAGTTGTCTGAAGGCTCCACTGGACAGGAAGCAGGAGCTTCCAGGGATGTTAAGGATCATATCTGGAACTGGTACCAAATCTGGAGAGAAATTGTGTTGTTTACAGCAGTAACAGGGCTTGTTCATGACTTGGTTAAGGTAGTAGAGAAATGAACACCATCTTTCGATGGAAGAGTGGAAGGGTGACCTTGATAACTGCATATGACATGGGAAATATCTTTACAGCCATTTTTGTTTGGAAAATACATTTTTTCACAGAATCCTTGCTGCCTATATAGCTGAAGCATTATTTGAAACTGAGAAACTTTCGTTTTAAGTTCCCGATATATAGGCATTCAGAGGATGTTACCTCTTCTTACCCACCTTCCATGAGTGTGTTCAATCGCTCAGTCATTTCTGACTCTTTGTGACCCCATGGACTATGGCTCTCCAGGTTCCTCTGTTCATGGGATTTCCTCTGTTCATGGTGTGGGTTGCCATTTCTTTCTCCAAAGAGTCTTCTGCACCCAGGAATCGAATTGACTCTCTTGTGTCTCCTGCAATGGCATGCAAATTCTTTACTAGTCTGCCACTTGGGAAGCCTTCCATCTTCCATACATCCCTTTATTCCTTTCACAGTGCTAAAATGATTTGCTTATCTCCTTAGCTACCAACCTTAGGAGCATATCAAAGGATGAAAGTCAAACTGTTCACAGTATTTGAAACAAATATCCCTTGAGATATTATATAGGAAGAAATCTCTTGGAATGGAAGAGAAGAAAATTTTATTTTCCTTTCCCCTTAGAGTTTATTATAGTTTAATTTATTTTTAAGTTAACATTTTTTTTGTGTGTGTGGAGTTTGATAAATTCTAACTTGTGTATAGGTCTGTGTGGTCATGACTATCACAATCGGAATTCAAAGCATTTCTACAGCTTCTGCAAAAACTCTCACTACCTCTTTGTGGTCATTTTCTCCCTTAACTTAAGATCTATCCAAATTGTTGCTGGAGCCACAGTTCATTATTCTTTTTATTACAGAATCATAGTCTATCATAAATGTACCACAGCTTATCCACTTGCTTGTTAAGGACATTTGTACTTGTCCAGTTCTTAATGATTGTGAATAGAGCTGTCATGAACCCAAATATATAGGTTTTGGTATAATTGTTCATTCATTTTGAGTAAATTCTTAGAAGTGAGATATACATTTAAATTCCTGAGACACTGCCAACCTCTTTTCCAGGGCAGCTGTATCAATCTCAATTGTGATACATCAATGTTCTGCATCCTCACTAGCACTTATTGTTGTCAGTAACATATATTTTTAATAAACTTGGTTTGGATTTGCATTTATTGAATACCTAATGGTGATGAATATAACTGTAAGTGCTATTTACATTCTTTTATGCACTTTGGTCAAGTGTATTTTCAAAAATTTTGTCCATTTAAAAATTAAATTGTTTATATTTTTCCTGTGGAGTTTTGAGTGCTTTTTGTATATACTAATATACTAAGTACACATTCTTTGTTCATTATGTAATTTACAAATATTTTCTCTCAGTCTATGACTATTTATTTTATTATATTAACATCATATTTAGCAAAGTGACTTTCTTTTTCTTTCTTTTTTTTTTTTTTACATTTTGTCTTGTCTAAGAAGTTCTTGCCAATACCAAAGCATAAAGTTTCTTTTTCTACATATTTATCTTTAGTTTTACATTTTAATTTAAAGTTTATGATTTATTTTGAGTTAATTTTTATATAAGGTAGGCAGTTTTAGGTTGAGATTCTATTTTTGGCATTTATTCAACTATTCAGGCATTCCAACAGTTCTTGAAAAGATGATCTTTTCTACCTATTTGCCTTTGTAGTTAAAAAATATGGGTATATTTGTTTAGGTCTGTTTCTGGACTCTGTTCTCTATTCATCTAGCTCTTTTCCAGTTCAGTACTTTCATATTTATTGTAGATTTGCAGTAAGTCTTAAGTTCAGGTAGCCTAGTGCCTCCAAACTGATCTTCCTTTGTTAAAATTTTTTTGGCAATTGACATCATACTCTAGTTAATTTGTCTTCCCATATAAATTTTAAAGTGCATCTATCTACATCTATCAAACTCCTGCTAGGAGAGAATTGATCATAATTGTGATCTTCAGTTTGTAGAGAACTGATGGCTTTAAAATGCTGAGTCACTTCATACATTTACAATGTTTTTGTTGTCAGCATAGGTAAATATATTTGCAATTTTTCTTAACATATTCTAGTTGCTTTTAAGATTTTTTAGCCATGTTTAAAGCAGACACAAGAATTTGGAGAATTGGTTAGTTTCAAGATCAATAAACAGTATCTTTTGCATCAGCAAAACTCAAGTAAAAATTTACAACAAGAAAAATAATCACTTTCATAAATTCATGAAAATGTGGATATATAAGAATGATGAATACATATAACAATTTTGTAAAAAAATTAAAATATTGAAAACATAATATATCTGAATGGCTAATATCAATGTAGTAGAACACTTGTTCCCTTAATGTAACCTAAAGATGTAATCCCAAGCAAAACTCCAAAGTTCACCTGGAGAAATAAAAATGCAATAATAGCCCTACAATTTTGAAAATAAAAAGAACAACAGATTTTCTCATCTATGTGTTAAAAGATATAAATATGTAAAAATTTAAGGTATATCTTACTGGTGTATTGATATACATATGCAACACCGAACCAGATGAGAGAATGAGAAAAAGGCTTATGTATCAAAGGGAATTTTCTGTTTTAAGTGGAGAAGTATATCTTTTGACTGTGTGTGCATGCTTTGTATATACACATTCATATGTGCATTCATCATATATCTCTATTTAAATATATTTCTATTTGTATCTATATCTACATGTATATACAATTTTCTTCTAAGACTTTTTCATGACAGTGAATAATTAAAAATGAAACAAAATTATTCAGTAAAGCAATAGTGGAATTAATACTCTTAGCTCTTTCATAAGAAATACTACACAGAACTTAAACAAATATCATAAATTTTTATGTGCTTATATTGTTGAGTAAAAACAGCAAGTCAAAGAAGAGTATTTATAATACAACATTATTTATAGAAATGCAAAATAATGTTTGTATCTATTAATGTACAAATATAATTCAATTATATTTATGTGGGGAGAATAATACATGTACTTAAATCAAAGTATATGTATAGAATATATTTTTATGTATATGTAGATTACTAAGGAGAGGAGTAAGGCTTAGATTTATGTCATGTGAAAGGGAGAAAAGGTAAATATTTACTTTTTCCTTTCTGTAAATTTTTCATTATTGCAACATTTTATAATAAGCATGGATTCATAGTATAAATCTTAAAAAAAAAACCTGAATGAAACAACTAGCAAGAAATTTGTGCTTTCCTCTAGTTGTTTTAAACTTAAATATAGATAGAGATTAGATAACAGATATATTTTCTTCTTTTATGATCTTCATTTCGAGGAGGATTATATGAGCATTGGGCTTATTCATGTAAATTATGAAAGCAGATTCCCATGATATTCTTATTAAAATTAATGCACTGTCATCTTGTCATAGTTTTATGATCAATGGGAACCTCTGACCTCTGTAAACAACATATCACTAGTAATTGCAGCCAGTAGAGTTGAGGCAGGCTTAGCTGTCTTCATTTTAATTTTACTTCTGAACTTTTATCATTATCTTTCATCATGTCTAGCAGGTGGAATGAATAACAGCTTCCATCTGTGACATTCAGTGGCTTATGAAATTCTGAGGCTGATTTAGAGTGATGCTATTGGCCTACATCCCATATGTTATTGTGTTGCTCATAATAATAACACTGGCTTATCATTTTTTATCCCCATACAAGATTCAATCTTATAAAATCATACTGCAGCTGTGCCATATGGACAATATAATTATACAAATTTCCATTTTTAATTCCAATTTACAACTGTGAATATCCTGAATTATGTACCCTTCTAATCTGCATGTATATCCCAAATAACAATATAGCTATGTTTAAGGTACATTTAATAATAACAGAATAATATCTTTAGTGATATTTTATAAGTTACTATTTGAATAAAGCTGGCATGATTTTGCTTTAAAGGAACTAACAACAGTTGGTTAGTTGATCAATTTCTGACTCCTGACATTTTGATCCATGATGTGAGCATGGAATGCTTATCATGTAAATCTCCTGGCGACCAAGAACAGTACTCATCAATGCATCATTCTGGTGGAAGGGAAAATGAAGCATCAGAGGAATAGAAAAAGTCAGTTAATTGTGGGCCCATGGAGAGGATTAAACTCTAAATTCTTGACAGGGAATTAGTAAGAGGAAAACAACCATGTATTTGTGTCCGTGAATAACCATGTTCTGTTTATCTTGATTCAAATAATGCATAATTATGAGTTTCTTCCTTTTTAACCCACTTTCCTACTAAAATGTAAGCACACTTATGTAAGATGCATCCGTAGATTAAAATCCTACAGATTTTTGGTATATTGATATTGATTATGTCTAATAACATATTGATTAAAGTAGGTCATAATAGAATAAAGATCACAAGACTCAAAGTTTCTTCTTTCAGAATTAAAAAAAATAACTGTGTCTTTGTTATAGGTTATAAAATGTATGAAAATTCTATGGGTTTTACAGAGCTTGAAACACTGGTATTTTATGCTTTTCCACTAGAGTTTTCTTTAATGGCTTTCATATCTGGGTTCACAAAGTGTTCCTGTTCAATTTCTTGCTTTAAACAAGAATTTTTCAGATTTGTCATGCAATTACATTGGTAGAGAGAGAAAGAATAAAAGATTGCTCTAAAATTGTGATTTTAAGTCTTTAAATTTTTTCTAATTAAATGTATATAGCTTAAAATTTCCAATATATTACTTTTTTCTTTTAAATTGATTTTTAACTTTTTCTTTTGATTTCCACAATGCCACTGTACTGACTAATGAACTAAAGTTGATTTCCATATTATCTAGCCATTAGTCTCTATTTATGGCTATGTAAAACTTAATTTTTACCTAATGCTACTATTTTACTTTTGAGCAAGCTCCAGGAGTTGGTGACGGACAGCGAAGCCTGGCGTACTGCAGTCCATGCGGTTACAAAGAGTTGGACACAACAGAGTGACTGAACTTAACTGAACTGTTTACTTACTAGGGGAATGAAGGATTTTGGCAATATTGATCAGAAATATGGTATGCCAATATTAAGATTGAGAAGCAGAATAAAGACAAAACTCTTAAAATACAATTGCGAAAATATAGATAAAAGCTTTTCCCAAATATTGACAAATCATACAGGAAAGTAGAACAACTACCCAGCTCTGGTATGGTTCAGTTCAGTTCAGTCGCTCAGTCATGTCCGACTCTTTGCGACCCCATGCGACCCCATGAATCACAGCACGCCAGGCCTCCCTGTTCATCACCATCTCCTGGAGTTCACTCGGACTCACGTCCATCAAGCCCGTGATGCCAGCCAGCCATCTCATCCCCGGTCGTCCCCTTCTCCTCCTGCCCCCAATCCCTCCCAGCATCAGAGGCTTTTCCAATGAGTCAACTCTTCGCATGAAGTGGCCAAAGTACTAGAGTTTCAGCTTTAGCTTCATTCCTTCCAAAGAAATCCCAGTGTTGATCTCCTTCAGAATGGACTGGTTGTATCTCCTTGCAGCCCAAGGGACTCTCAAGAGTCTTCTCCAACACTACAGTTCAAAAGCATCAATTCTTTGGTGCTAAGCCTTCTTCACAGTCCAACTCTCACATCCATACATGACCACAGGAAAAACCATAACCTTGACTAGACGTACCTTAGTCGAAAAGTAATGTCTCTACTTTTGAATATGCTATCTAGGTTGGTCATAACTTTTCTTCCAAGGAGTAAGCGTCTTCTAATTTCATGGCTGCAGTCACCATCTGCAGTTATTTTGGAGCAGAAAAAAATACAGTCTGACACTGTTTCCACTGGTTCCCCATCTATTTCCCATGAAGTGATGGGACCAGATGCCATGACCTTCGTTTTCTGAATGTTGAGCTTTAAGCCAACTTTTTTCACTCTCCTCTTTCACTTTCATCAAGAGGCTTTTTAGCTTCTCTTCACTTTCTGCCATAAGGGTGGTGTCATCTGCATATCTGAGGTTATTGATATTTCTCCCAGCAATCTTGATTCCAGCTTGTGTTTCTTCCAGTCTAGCATTTCTCATGATGTACTCTGCATATGAGTTAAATAATCAGGGTGACATTATACAGCCTTGACGTACTCCTTTTTCTATTTGAAACCAGTCTGTTGTTCCATGTCCAGTTCTAACTGTTGCTTCCTGACCTGCATAGAGATTTCTCAAGAGGCAGGTTAGGTGGTCTGGTATTCCCATCTCTTTCAGAATTTTCCACAGTTTCTTGTGATCCACACAGTCAAAGGCTTCGGCAGTCAATAAAGCAGAAATAGATGTTTTTCTGGAACTCTCTTGCTTTTTCCATGATCCAGCAGATGTTGGCAATTTGTCTCTTGTTCCTCTGCCTTTTCTAAAACCAGTTTGAACATCAGGAGTTCACGGTTCACGTATTGCTGAAGCCTGGCTTGGAGAATTTTGAACATTACTTTACTAGCATATGAGATGAGTGCAGTTGTGCTGTAGTTTGAGCATTCTTTGCATTGCCTTTCTTTGGGATTGGAATGAAAACTGACCTTTTCCTGTCCTGTGGCCACTGCTGGGTTTTCCAAATTTGCTGGCATATTGATTGCAGCAGTTTCACAGCATCATCTTTCAGGATTTGAAACAGCTCTACTGGAATTTTATCACCTCCACTAGCTTTGTTTGTAATGATGCTTTCTAAGGCCCTCTTGACTTCACATTCCAAGATGTCGTCAGATACAAGTTTTAAAGCCACTGAAGATTACTAAGAATGGATAAGAAAGCTGTGGTTCATATACACTATGGAATACTACTCAGCCCTTAAAAGAATAAATTTGACTCAGTTCTAATGAGATGGATGGAATTGGAACCGATTATACAGAGTGAAGTAAGCCAGAAAGAAAAACACCAATACAATATACTGACACATATATATGGAATTTAGAAGACAGTAATGATGACCCTACATGTGAGACAACAAGAGACACAGAGGTATAGAGTGGACTTTTGGACTCTGAGGGAGAGGGAAAGGGTGGGATGGTATGGGAGAATGGCAATGAAACATGTATATTTTCCCGTAAGAAACGAAACGCTAATCTATGTTCAATGTAGGATGCAGGATGCATGGGGCTGATGCACAGGATGATTCAAGTAGAGGATGGGGGTGGGAGGTGGGAGGGGGATTCGGCATTGGGAGATTGTGTTCACCTATGGCTGATTCGTGTCAATGTATGGCAAAACAAATACAGTATTGTAATTTTAAAAATAAATAAATTTAATTTAAAAAAAAAAAAAAAAAAAAAAGAAAGAAAACAAAACACAATAATGCAATTTAAAGAATTTTGGGAACAGCCCTAGTGACACTCCTTAAATTTTCCAAGTAAGAAAAGCATATTATTTTATAGATTTAGTTAAAAAGGATCTGTCTACAAATCTTCCAAACCCTAGAAATTGCTCAAGTCGGATGAGAGTAGAAACAGTGGCTGCAGCTGTGGGCACAGGTCACTAAACAGGTCTAGGATATTGTCAAAGCAGAGCCTGCTGTTATGCCAGTATTGGCCTGCCATATAGGCAATGCCTACAGAAGATCTAGTGTTAGAGAAGAGTGGCAACATGTGCTGGAGAGTTTCTCTTTCCTGATCACACTATATAAAGGAAAATATGCTTCTGGCACATATGTATGTGATGAGTGAGTCCTTGGGAAAAATTTCAAGGAATCCATGACTATGGAGTGTGGAAATTAGCAAATAGGAGAGGGAAACTTGAATCACAGAAAAGAGTTAAATCAATGGTGTAGACAGCTTTACAGTGTGAGACACCATGGTGTTTTACCACTGCTATGTTATATAGTCTAATTAGTCTAATCAGTTTGTCTAATATTAGTCTAATCCACTGATGTCCACAGTAACTCTTTACTCTTTAGATGAGTTCTCTTCATTTAGTCTCTTCTGCTCTCTTGGTATTCTATAGCCTGAAATATAACTAGATTCTTGCTGCCCTCTCCATGTCCCAGTGAGTTTGCTAGGCTTTCCCCAATACATTCTACCTTCTTTCATTTCTTAAAATTGCTTAATCATGTTTGTGTATCTGCTATTTTTCAAAACTCTTTAGCACAAATGTTATTTTTTTACTTTCCTATAGTGAATTGGAAATAATGAGAAAAAGGAATGTTAATTTCTTTTTTTTTTTTTTTGTTTGTTTGTTTTTCCTTTTTATTTATTTTTTTATTCTATATTACAATACTGTATTTGCTTTGCATACATTGACATGAATCAGCCACAGGTGTACACAATCTCCCAATGCCAAAGCCCCCTCCCACCTCCCACCCCATATCATCTCCCTGGATCATCCCTTGCACCAGCCCCAAGCATCCTGTATCCTGTATTGAACATAGACTGATGCTTCGTTTCTTACATGATAGTATACATGTTTCAATGCCATTCTCCTGAATCATCCCACCCTCTCCCTCTCCCTCAGAGTCCAAAAGCCCGTTCTATACCTCTGTGTCTCTTTGTTGTCTCACATAGAGGGTCATCATTACTATCATTCTAAATTCCATATATATGTGTCAGTATACTGTATTGGTGTTTTTCTTTCTGTCTTACTTCACTCTGTATAATCGGCTCCAGTTTCATCCATCTCATTAGAACTGAGTCAAATTTATTCTTTTTAAGGGCTGAGTAATACTCCATTGTGTATATGTACCACAGCTTTCTTATCCATTCATCTGCTGATGGACATCTAGGTTGTTTCCAAGTCCTGGCTATTATAAACAGTGCTGCAATGAACATTGGGGTACATGTGTCTCTTTCGATTCTGGTTTCCTCGGTGTGTATGCCCAGCAGTGGGATTGCTGGGTCATAAGGCAGTTCTAATTGCAATTTTTTAAGGAATCTCCACACTGTTTTCCATAATGGCTGTACTAGTTTGCATTCCCACCAGAAGTATAAGAGGGTTCCCTTTTCTCCACATCCTCTCCAGCATTTATTGCTTGTAGACTTTTGGATCACAGCCATTCTGACTGGTGTGAAATTGTACCTCACTGTTGTTTTGATTTGCATTTCTCTGATAATGAGTGATGTTGAGCATCTTTTCATGTGTTTATTAGCCATCCATATGTCTTTGGAGAAATGCCTATTTAGTTCTTTGGCCCATTTTTTGGTTGGGTCGTTTATTTTTCTGGAGTTGAGCTGCATAAGTTGCTTATATATCTTTGAGATTAGTTGTTTGTCAGTTGTTTCATTTGCTATTGTTTTCTCCCATTCAGAAGGCTGTCTTTTCACCTTGCTTATAGTTTCCCTTGTTGTGCAGAAGCTTTTAATTTTAATTAGATCCCGTTTGTTTATTTTTGCTTTTATTTCCATTATACTGGGAGTTGGATCATAGAGGATCCTGCTGTGATTTATGTCGGAGAGTGTTTTGCCTGTTTTCCTCTAGGATCTAAATGTGAGACCAGAATGTTAATTTCTTATTAGCCCCTTTCCTTTAAGAGGCCCCAAAGGAAAAGGATGCAAGGCATGTATGTATTATTTGGTCAAAGAAATATAGCAAATGAAACTAACTATTCTGCAAGTGTCAATGAATTGTTCTGTGATTTAAAATCCTTATCAGATGTTGAGACTCCTAGTTTTCCTACTGAATGTCAAAAATATAAGTCTGAAGATAATGAGTTTAAAAAATCTATGTCTGAAATGTCTCCTCAAGTTCAATTAGTTTCCTTGGTGGCTCAGACAGTAAAGAATCTGCCTGCAATGCAGGAGACCTGGATTCTATCCCTGGGACTGGAAGAGCCCCTGAAGAAGGAAATGGAAACCTACTCCAGTATTCTTACCTAGAAAATCCCAAAGACACAAGAGCCTGGCAGACTACAGTCCATGAGGTTGTAAAGAGTCAGATACAACTGAGTGACTAACACTTTCATTTCACCTTTCTTTTCACTGAAAAGTTGTTTACTGGACAGGTAGCCATCATGTAGCTCCTACTCCTTGTGTAGTTTTGGAAAATATTACAAACATTATAAAACATAAAGGTACAAAATGATTGATATTGACAGTTAACACTTCTAAGTGTGTATGCATGTGTTTGTGTTTGTGTGTGTGTTCAAATGAGATGTTTGACTCATGTGTGCCTCTTATTATAAGACCTTGCAAACATAAAAGTGTTTCACAGGGTGAAATTCCTCTCCCAGTATGGCCATTCCAGGAAGGATCAGAGACTATGCAGTTTGACTACAGATTATTGACTGATTTTTAAGAGAAACACCAGTATAGTATATTAACACATATATATGGAATTTAGAAAGACAGTAACAATGATCCTATATGCAAGGCAGCAAAAGAGACATAGATGTAAAGAACAGACTTTTGGACTATGTAGGATAAGGCAAGGATGGGATGATTTGAGAGAATAGCACTGAAGCATGTATATTACCATATTTAAAATAGATGACCAGTACAAGTTCGATACATGAAATAGTGCAGTCAAAGCCAGTGCTCTGGGACAACCCAGACGGATGGGGTGGGAAAGGAGGTGGGAGGGGGTTCAGGATGGGGGAACACACATGACTGATTAATGTTAATGCATGGCAAAAACCACCATGATATTATAAAGTAATTATCCTCCAATTAAATTAATTTTAAAAACTCCCTTGTATAAGAAGAAAAAAGTCTCCACCACATTGTGGTCCTTTTAAGATCTCCCACTTGAGGGGATATATGTATATCTATGGCTGATTCATGTTCAGGTTTGACAGAAAACAACAAAATTCTGTAAAGCAATTATCCTTCAATAAAAAAATAAATAAAAAAGACCTCCCACTTGACTATGACTGATAGTTCTGACATCCCTCAATATTCCCACAGCATTCCAGCTAATTCCCTAAGAACAAATAAACCCACCAAAAGCCAGTCAATAAGTAGGAATGTGTTTGAGGAGTTATCTTATACAGGGTTTCTACAGGAGACAACACAGGCATAGAAAAAAAAGAAAAGGAAAAAAAATACTGATGATTTTTATTCCAACCACCTTCCTTCTTTCCCTGCCCTTTTTTGTTCTTATGCATTTCACAGTAAATTCACACTCCATGAAAGATATTAGTACATGTTCACTGTACAGATATTTGGTTTCATGAAATGACTGAAGTATAACAGAATCTAAAGAAATAATATTTATTATAAATTGTTGGGGAAGACTCTTGAGAGTCCCTTGGACTGCAAGGAGATCCAACCAGTCCATTCTGAAGGAGATCAACCCTGGGATTTCTTTGGAAGGAATGATGCTAAAGCTGAAACTCCAGTACTTTGGCCACCTCATGCGAAGAGTTGACTCATTGGAAAAGACTCTGATGCTGGGAGGGATTGGGGGCAGGAGAAGAAGGGGACGACTGAGGTTGAGAATGCTGGATGGCATCACTGACTCGATGGACGTGTATCCGAGTGAACTCCGAGAGATGGTGATGGACAGGGAAGCCTGGTGTACTGTGATTCATGGGGTCACAAAGAGTCGGACGGCGGCTGAGCAACTGAACTGAACTGAATGCAATTTATTTAAACTAAAACAAACAAAGAAGGCTGTTGACTTGTTTCTTCCACCCTTAACCTTTGGCAGCTACCAGTCTGTCTGTGAGGTTTGTTTGTTTTGATTCAACATGTAAGAGAGATCATTCAATATTTTTTTCTTTTTAAAAACAAGATTATAGTTGATTTATAATGTTGCATTAGTTTCAGCTGTATACAAAGTCTATCAATCATAGATGCACATATATCCACTGTTTTTTAGTTTATTTTTCTCATATAGGTCATTACAGCGTATTGAGTAGAATTCCTTGTGCTATACATTAGTTATCTATTCTGTATATAGTAGTGTGTATATGTCAACTCAAGTCTCCTAATTTTTCCCTCCCCCAAGTGTTTGTCTTCATCTGACTTATTTCACCTAATATAATGCCCTCACAGTCTATCTATGTTGGGCATATGGCAAGATTTCATTCTTTTTATGGGTGAATAACATTCCATTATGTGCATATACTACAGTTTCTTTATCCATTTATCCACTGATGGACAGGATTGCATATCTTGGCTATTGTGTAACAATTGCATGTAATGCTATCATGAACATGGGGATGCATATATCTTTTCCATCTAGGTTTTTCATTTTATTCAGATAAATATTCAAAAGTGGAATTGCTAGATTTTATAGTAGCTCCATTTTTAATTTGTTAAGGAACCTCCATGATGTTTTCCATAAAGGTTACAACAATTTACATTCTCTTCTACAGTACATAAGAGGTCCTTTTTCTTCATACCCTTGCCCAATTATTTACATGTTAAAACTTATAGAAAGAAAACCATCTCGTCCTATAATTTTATACCCAGCAAAATGGTATAGTTTCTTGCATCATCTAACATATGAGCTGGAGTATTTTTCCTAGATTTGGAATTATCTGGTTATTCTCCTTTCTTCAACATTAGGTCACTGAAGTAAATGACCATACTCCCACTGGGAAAGGAAAATAGAAATTGTTGTGGTAAATAATTGGCATGTTGTCATAGTGTTCTTCCTCCTAGAGTTCTGGCTACCTCTTTAAATAATTGCTCTTGTTCTGAAGACTGACTCATATCCAGAAAATGGAGCAAAAACCTCATGATTTTATTGAAGTGACCACAATCAATCTCGTTTCTCCATTTTTATTCCATATAATTTTACATGCTAAACTGTCCCTCTTATTTATTTAGTTGCCCACTGTCTTTGATCCTAAGGATATGGGGTTCTATTAAACATATCTCATAACTCTCTGTAGATCAAAACTCCTTGGGTACTTCTCTAAATTTTCTGGATATGAAGGTAATTGTTATTTATGGCTCTGGCTAAGTGGTACCTCTCATCCTCTATTTGGGCCTTTGTCATCTCAATGTGTATTAATAAACATATATCTGTGATTGCCTTTCCATCATCAGCCATTCCTAATGGAAAAGAGCAAACTCTAAATGTTTAGTGATATTGGTGCTTTATACATCATCACATTATTGATTGTAGTGGTGAATGGGTTGTCACTTTGGCGCTTCCATAAAACATAATCTTCTGATGTATGTTGTAGATTTACATAATATAGCCACTTCAATATGTCTACCTTTCCGTATCTTCTATTTCTTCCTCTGCTGTCTGCCAAAGCAATTCAGACACTTTCATTTTGCTGAATGTTTGCTATCACATTTTCCAAGCTTCTAAGTGCCATCCAATAGCAACATTTGCCCCTTCTCCAGGACCCTTGCTATAATGGTAAAACTTACATCCTGATAAAATATTTCCAGTCAGTGGATTCTTATTTATACAATAATACATCTAGTTTATTTACTGAAGTAACCTTCAAACTCTGGGAGTAATCCTCTTGCTGGGGTTTGTGCTAATTCTTGCTACACATTTGGTGTCTTTCCTCCCTTATCAGGCTCAGCACATCACCAGAAGTCAATGCCAGATCCCACTGATAAGCCATTTAATAGAGTCCTACATTGGGATCAAACAATTATTCCAAGGTATCCAGAAAACTCTAGCTCTAAAGGAAAACTCCCATTTCCTACTACTTCCGTTTAACTGACCTGGTTTTGATTTCTATGTCTGACTCTTACAGGTGTCTGATCTTTGATAATATATTTAAACAGTATCATAATTAGCTTTTTATTTTGTAAAATAGGACATTTCCTACTATGAAGAATATTGTCTTAATTTGGATTTGAAAGCAAAATATTTTGTAAACTTTTAAACTGTATAGTCTATTAGATAAAGTTCCATATTGGATTCCATGTAGAGAAGAATTATATTTACAATGAAGAAATCTCATATAGACTGTTTCTATGCTTGTGGATTATGAGAATTTATTTAGAAGCAAGTCTTGTTAAGACTGAACATTAAAAAGCAAAATTTTAGAAAAAATATATAAAAGCCATTCTGCTTTGCAATCTTTATAAAGGTTAGTCTCATCAATAATAATAATAATAATGCTTGACCATTTAACTGACATCTTAATTTCCTTTGTTAGTTCCTCCCAAACTAAACTAATGGCCATAAATTGGTCTCAACAGACCCTGTATATTACTTCTCTGGTAAGTCGAAGTCGAAGTAAAGTTGCTCAGTCGTGTCCGACTCTTTGCGACCCCATGGACTGTAGCCTACCAGGCTCCTCCCTCCATGGGATTCTCCTGGCAAGAGTACTGGAGTGGGATGCAATTTCCTTCTCCAGAGGATCTTCCCAACCCAGGAATTGAACTTGGATCTCCCACATTCCAGGCAGACACTTTAACCTCTGAGCCACCAGGGAAGCCTCTGGTAACATTTTATTTATTTGTGCAATTCTATCATTTGGGACTTCTTTCCTTATCATTTAGTTGACTAGACCTGTCATGTGGGCTTCTCTATACTCAGCTTCAAACATAGACACAGAATGAATGAATGAATGAACTAACAAATTGTTAAAATCTTAATCCAGGTGTTTAGAATAAAGTCATTATAAGGAAACTGAAAATAATTACCTAAATCCCCTATGTGAAAAGTTATACGCAATGATCCAATGACTAAATAATTTTTATCAGAAGAATTTTGATAGAATTATGAAGATGCTTTACAAATAAATTTTTCTATTGTCCTTGGAAGATTTTTACATCAAATTGCTAGATCTCACAGTATTTCTTAGTTTTGTAGAGATAATTTAAGTACATCATCTAGAAATATTTTAACTAGACTTTTAGAGAATAATATGAACAGATTAGTAGACATTATATGAGGAAATACTGCCAATCAGAAAATTATATATTAATTGGTAACTTTGTAGCGTGTTCACTTTGTACTTTGAGCATAAAACTTTTATGCCTAACACATTTATTATCAGACAGTTTGGTGATTCAGCTCATGACTGCAAATGAAAAGAGCTGTTGAATAATTTAATTAATTGAATGTTGGGAGAAAGGATAAGAGTCTTCGATTTTAATGAGATTATAATTATGTACCTCACACTGAAATATCTTTTTTATTTTTAATTAATATTTGAAGTTTCTAATAAGGACAGTTTGGGTTTGTGTTGGACTAAAAGTTATTAATATAAAGTAAGATACAATTTTAGACATATATGATCAGTGTCTTAGATTTTTAGGTTTTGGGTCACCTGTGTGGATCAAAATAAACTGTGGGAAATTCTGAAAGAGATGGTAATACCAGACTACCTGGCCTGCCTCTTGAGAAACCTATATGCAGGTCAGGAAGCAACAGTTAGAACTGGGCATGGAACAACAGACTGGCTCCAAATAGGAAAAGGAGTACATCAAGGCTGTATATTGTCACCCTGCCTATTTAACTTGTATGCAGAGTACATCATGAAAAATGCTGGCTGGAAGAAGCACAAGTTGGAATCAAGATTGCCAGGAGAAATATCAATAACCTCAGATATGCAGATGACACCACCCTTATGGCAGAAAGTGAAGAGGAACTAAAACGCCTCTTGATGAAAGTGAAAGAGGAGAGTGAAAAAGTTGGCTTAAAGCTCAACATTCAGAAAACTAAGATCATGGCATCTGGTCCCATCACTTCATGGGAAATAAATGGGGAAACAGTGGACACAGTGTCAGACTTTATATTTTGGGGCTCCAAAATCACTGCAGATGATGAATGCAGCCATGAAATTGAAAGACGCTTACTCCTTGGAAGAAAATATATGACCAACCTAGATAACATATTCAAAAGCAGAGACATTACTTTGCCAACAAAGGTCCATCTAGTCAAGGCTATGGTTTTCCAGTGGTCATATATGGATGTGAGAGTCGGACTGTGAAGAAATCTGAGTGCTGAAGAATTGATGCTTTTGAAGTGTGGTGTTGGAGAAGACTCTTGAGAGTCCCTTGGGCTGCAAGGAGATCCAACCAGTCCATTCTGAAGATCAGCCCTGGGTGTTCTTTGGAAGAAATGATGCTAAAGCTGAAACTCCAGTACTTTGGCCACCTCATGTGAAGAGCTGAGTCATTGTAAAAGACTCTGATGCTGGGAAGAATTGGGGGCAGGAGGAAAGGGGGATGACAGAGAATGAGATGGCTAGATGGCATCACCAACTTGATGGTCGTGAGTTTGAGTGAATTCCGGGAGTTGGTGATGGACAGGGAGGCCCGGCATTCTGAGATTCATGGGGTCACAAAGAGTCAGACATGCCTGAGCGACTGAACTGAATAATTAGCATTGATTTACTTTTAATGGATGAAAATAGTCAAGTTACTGAATAAAATGGCTATGCTTTTTAAAAATTCTATTTATTTTTAATTGAAGGATAATTGTTTACAGAATAGCATTCAGTTCAGTTCAGTTCAGTCACTCAGTTGTGTCTGACTCTTTGCGACCCCTTGAACCGTAGCACGCCAGGCCTCCCTGTCCATCACCAGTTCCTGGAATCTACCCAAACCCATGTCCATTGAGTCAGTGATGCCATTCAGCCATCTCATCTTGTCATCCCCTTCTCCTCCTATCCTCAATCTTTCCCAGCATCAGGGTCTTTTCAAATCAGTCAGTTCTCCACATCAGGTGGTCAAAGTATTGGAGTTTCAGCTTCAACGTAAGACCTTCCAATGAACACCCAGTACTGATCTCCTTTAGGATGGACTGTTTGGATCTTCTTGCAGACCAGGAACTCCGAAGAATCTTCAACACCACAGTTCAAAAGCAACAATTCTTCAGCACTCAGCTTTCTTTATAGTCCAACCCTCACATCCATTAATGACTACTGGAAAAACCATAGCCTTGACTAGACAGATCTTTGTGGACAAAATAATGTCTCTGCTTTTAATATTCTATCTAGGTTGGTCATAACTTTTCTTTCAAGGAGTAAGCGTCTTCTAATTTCATGGCTGCAGTCACCATCTGCAGTGATTTTGGAGCCCCCAAAATAAAGCAGCTGCTGTGTCCACTGTTTCCCCATCTATTTCCCATGAAGTGATGGAACCTAATGCTGTGATCTTTTTTCTGAATGTTGAGCTTTAAGCCAACTTTTTTCACTCTCCTCTTTCACTTTCATGAAGAGGCTCTTTAGTTCTTCACTTTCTGCCCTAAGGGTGGTATCATCTACATATCTGAGGTTATTGATATTTCTCCTGGCAATCTTGATTCCAGCTGTGCTTCCTCAAGCCCAGCATTTCTCATGATGTGCTCTGTGCATAAGTTAAATAAGCAGGGTGACAATATACAGCCTTGACATACTCCTTTTCCTATTTGGAACTAGTCTGTTGCTCCATGTCCAGTTCTAACTGTTGCTTCCTGACCTGCATACAGGTATTTCATTGGTTTTTACCAAATATCAACATGAATCAGCCATAGGTTTGCCCAAGTTCGCTCCCACCTGAATATCCTCCCTCCTCCTTCCCCATCTCACCCCTCTAGGTTGCTACCGAGCCCTGGTTTGTGTTCCTTGAGTCATACAGCAAATTCCCATTGCCTATTTTACATATGGTAATATATATTTTCATGTTACTCTCTCCATACCTCCCACCTTATTTTTCCCTCCCCAGCTGTGTCCATAAGTCTGTTCTCAGTGTCTGTGTCTCCATTTCTGCCCTGCAAGTAAGTTCATATGAAAATCTAGAAAGTACCAACATTCTAGATTCCATATATATGTGTTAGTATACGATACTTATTCTCTTTCTGACTTACTTGACTTTGCATAATAGACTCTAGGTTCATCCACCTCATTAGGACTGACTCAAATACATTCCTTTTTGACTGAGTAATAGTCCATTGTGTATATTTCCCTCAGCTACTTTATCCATTCATCTGTTGATAGACATCTATGTTGGTTCCATGTCCTAGCTATTGTAAATAAAGCTGAAATAAACGTTGGGTTACATGTATCTTTTCAATATTGGTTTTCTCAGGATAAATACATAGTAGTGAGGTTGCTGGGTCATATGTCAGTTTTGTTCCTAGTTTTTTAAGGACTCTTCATACTGTTCTCCATAGTGGCTGTATCAAGTTGCATTCCCACCAACAGTGCAAGAGGGATCCCTTTTCTCCACACCCTCTCCAGCATTTACTATTTGTAGATGTTTTGGTAATGACCATTCTGACCTGTGTGAAGTGATATTTTATTGTATTTTTGATTTGCATTTGTCTAACAATGAGTGACATTGAGCATATTTTTCAGTTTATTAGCCATCTATATGTCTTCTTTGGAGAAAAGTCTGTTTAGGTCTTTTTTCAATGACTATTCTTTAAATTCTATGTTGATGAGTATAACAAAATCTAGATTATTTTCTCATATATGCAATTCCATTCTTTGTCTACCTATTGAAATCACTATCTATAAAGACCAACGCATCATAGAATAGCAGTTAGTACCCACTGACAAACCTTATAAATAATACTAACTAGCTACAAAAATGAAGATCCTTTGATCATAAAATTGCTAAGATCTTAATTTTTTTCTCCATATGATACTGAATAATGCTACAGAAAAATCTCATACTTTTTACCCTGTAACAAGGGTAATGTAACAAGTCTCCATTATTTCTGTTGGCTTTTCAATGCTACACTCCCTCTGCCACTCCCCATCCTGCTTGTTTTAATCATGCTTCCTAAATATTCTTTTCTCTATTTAGATAAAAGACACATCTTAATTCCCATCTTCTTTTACTGATTCCTTTCTTGAATAATCATTAATTTTGAGTTAGATTGTGAGTTCTTATGAGACATTGATTCTACATTATATGATTTTCATGTACACCTATCTGCTCAGCCTGGCTATTTATCCCTATAAACATGAATGTTGGAAAAATTGAAGGAGAATAATGGTGTCAGAAGTCTGCCAGAAGAGTGAGTGTTCTTGGCCAGGCCAGTGGCAGTTCAGTGACACGAGGTACTTTAAAACAGAGATTTAAAGAGAGTTAAAAGCATCAAAGAAAATGTTTTCTTGGATCAAATTTTTCTTAACAGGAAAGAAAAGAAATACATTAATGTTAATAACATTGATTAAACAGTATGTTAAAATTACCTAATGGCTTTATTGAATTGTGCTTTATCAAAACTAAATAGAAAACTGAGTTCTACTCCTTTCTTTTCATCAACCCTCCTCCACACCAGTGACAAATAGATATAAATAATAGGGGGCTTCGGCATTGGGAGATTGTGTTCACCTATGGCTGATTCATGTCAATGTATGGCAAAACAAATACAGTATTGTAATTAAAAAATAAATAAATTTAATAATAAAATTAAATGCCACAAAAAAATAAATAAAAGTTTCTCTATTTTCTTGCATTATAGTACAAGTCTATAGAGTTAAGCAGTAGAGATATTAGAGAAATTACAAGGAAATTAATAAGTGACTCATGGTTATACTAAAAAAAACCCAATAACAACGCTATTGATTCAAGAATAAAAATTTATTTTGTTATATACTTTATGTTGCCCATTAGAAAGTACCTGTTATTATTAACTTATTGGTTCACTCATTTTGTTTTCTATTCCATAGATATGTGTGCTGTTTTTAAAATTCAGGTATATTCAGGATTGTTTTATCTTTGTAGCCAACTGATCTCTTTGTCATCAATAGCTCTAGAGATCATGAGTAAGTACTCTAATCAATGTGTTAATTTTTTTCTTTGTGTTTCAGTTTAGGAAATTTATATTATCTGTTTCACTATTTCACTATTTTCTCTTGGCTGTATTGGTCTTCTGATAAGCCCACTGAATGCGTTTTAAATGTCTGTTTCTATGTTTTATTTGTAGAATTTTTCTGATTCTTTCTTATATTTCCTTATATTTCTTGTATTTCCTTTCTTATATTTATAGGAAATATGAGATAATAATAATATAATGATAATTAATAATATAATAATAATTTAATACGTTATTTCTTTCTTGAAATAATACATATGGCTTTTCATGCTACGCATTTTAAACATGAGAATCTTTAACACATTGTTATAGCTATTTCAAGATTTCCCCTTCTTGACAGTTCGAACATATTGGAGTTTAGTTATGCTGGTTGCTTTATCTCTTAGTATTATGGTTCATTTTTCCACATTTTTTCTATTATTCAACATTTTGCTAAGAATTGTGTACCCTATGTAAAGCACCTATTGCAAAACAATAAAAGGCATAGGACTTTTTTTTGTTTGTTTGTTTGACAACTATACTTTATTTCATGAAATGGATTAGCTTTTCCTTCCATTAGACTTTTGGTGTTAAATTTGTCTCTATCCAAGGGTTTAGCTGTGTTTAGGGTTAGTTGTTGGTATGGTTTCTATAGTGTATTTCAAGTCTTGAATTATTTTTGTGATACCTTGTGTTTGTCATGTGTATTAGTTTGGCAAAGAATTTTTCTTAACGTCTGTTTTCTTTGTGGTGCACTTTAAGAAAATTTACATCCTCTAGTAAGTCCCCCTGCAGTATTACATTGTTGCTTGTTATTCAGTGTCTTTACCCTAATGGGGAAGAGGAGTCGTTTCTATTGTGGCAAAGTTTCAGTCTTAATCAAGCATTGTTTTTCCGAGTGTACCTCCTCATGCGTGTTATCATTTCAGCATTTTTACCCATTGCTCAGCTGTAGTTCTGAAGTTAGCATACATTTCTTCATTATACCAGATATAGAGAATGGTTTTCTGTTACCTTCCCCCATATGCAAAGGATTTTTACCCTTACCTGTAAGGAAAAGTGTTTCCTTCCCCCTCTTCTCTCTACAGATTTGTCTCTAGGGGAGAAAAGGGAGAGAGGATGTGGGGAGTGGCACTGCTTTTCCATAGCTACAGGCACTCCTCTCCCAAGACATGAAGCGCAAATGGCTCTGTGCCACTCCTGCCACCAGTGTTCTTTTGTGAGCACCTGTGAGTTTTGTGGAGTAAAATCTGAGTGTGTATTTCCCTTATATCTGTGGCCTCTGTGGTTTCTATATTCTTTTTGACCAACACACTACATTTTTACCTGAATTCTTACTGCTGCTGCTGCTAAGTCACTTCAGTCGTGCCCGACTCTGTGTGACCCCATAGACGGCAGCCCACCAGGCTGCCCTGTCCTTGGGATTCTCCAGGCAAGAACACTGTCTGGCCTCATTTTCCCAGGTGTGTAAATACTCACCTCTTGTCTTTCACTGAAGACACTTGTTTGTCCATGGATTTCAGGGTAGTTGTTTTTCCTGTGACCTCCAACTTATGATCAATTGTAAAAACTTGTAAGAGTGCAGATTGTCCCAGTTGATTGGTTTGATGAAGAATGCAAACAATATTTTATTAATAAAATCAGCTTCCTGCAGTCTAAGAATAAGCTAAAAGTAACAACACTCTAATGAGGAGAACAGATATCAGTTTATTAACTGAAACATATATACAATAACAATACACATTAACAGCATAATAACCACAATTTCTTACTACTAGTTCAGGAAGTATAATGATATAGTCTATAAGGAGGTATATTAATCAATAAAAATATATCAGAAAATGATACAGTCTTAAAATTAGCATAAAAGAACATTGAAATAGCTGTTATTAACATTATAGAAAATAATGTACATAATGTGTGAGTACATGGAGAATACAAGTTCAAAAATATAAATATTGAAAAATGGAATAATTTAATTCAAAATAGAGTTTTTTGCCATAAAAGTTCCAATGGACTTAACAGCTTTGGGGTGTCAGAAGTCATAGAGCTGACATTTTCTAGTCTTTAGCAATGGAATATAGTTTTCTATTTATAAATAGGATTTTATAAATCAATCAACTAATAAATTATGTCTATTATTTTTCTAGCACAGGGATAATTTTAGTAGATGTAGAAATGAAAGAAAATTTACTTAAAGTTCTAATAATATCTTTGCATAAATAGTGATGAAATATATGAAACAATTAGCAAACCACTAAGTACATGTGTGTGCTATTGTCAAAGTGCTTTTAGAAATTCAGAAGTCAAAATCTGAATGGGCTAGAGTATTTAGACAGAAATACTTAATAGTTAGCATTTGGAAGATAGATAATTTGCACTGATAATTGAATAAACTCTCATATAACATTTATAGTGTGCTATGTCTTATTTTTAAATATTCTCATAGATTATATGATTTAGTTTTCATAGCAAATTTAAAAGAAAATAATATTACTAACTCTGGGTTGCAGATATGGACAAAGTCTCAAAACAAGTGACTGCCAAAATATGGTGAGTGGCAGGCAGCCTTAAATTTCAAATAAAGGCTGTCTGGATTAGGGGTGCATGCTGTTAAGTACATCAATACACTATCTCTACACTAACCGAAAGTTAGACAAAGGGACATTGGGGCACAGCAAAGTAGAAGAATAGGAGTTTATCTGCCATTTGGAGGACAGCAAAGAGATCAGTCTGACTGTAATAAATTATTAAAGTGGGCACTTGTTGGGAATTACTGGCTAGGTAGGACAAGATCAGGCTATTGAAGGCCTTCTTTACTGTTTGGCAAAACTGCTGAGAGGCTTCTATAGGCACAAATAGCATTTCCAGTCCCTTCAATCACTTTCAATTGATTTCTAGGCTCAGATAGAAAATGGAAACTGCATTGGTTTAAGAGATGAATGATCCTTAAGTGATGGACTGAGCTAAAAATATCAGCAGAGAAATTCAATTCACAAAGCGCTACTTCACATGACACAGAGCAGGCTATTAGCCCAATTGGTATTTTTAATAGAGTTGCCTTCTGTGACTCCAGTATTGCTTTTCAGAGGTCATTGCCTGAAGAATCAAAATTATTCATTTTTATTTTAAGGCTAAACCAAAAAACTCTGCCTTTGAGAAACTAAGCTTTCATAGGAAGAGATGCTTTTATTGTTGTTGTTGCTCTCTATCTACCATAATTTAAAAGCTCTAATTTTGCTTTAGTGCCCTAAAACCAGCATGGGGAAAGCACTGCTAATACACATTGCATTGATTTATTTCTAAAGGGTACATATCCTATTATAGCCTAGCTTTTTGTGGCTACCAATTGTCTTTGACACAATGAAAACTTCAGCTCATCTACAAGCACTATCTTTTTTGTGTCTATGTGTATAGCCATTGCGTATATGTATGTGGTAATACTACTAAAAATAATTATGATCGTCACAAATGCTATGGATTTCTCAAGGAAATAATAATATGATTTCATTTTTGAGAAGCTGTAATATGTAGCCACAGCTCAATAATTTGCTCAGTGACACACTGTACTCAGCAGTAAACATTTGTACTCATGCCAGTTATTTTAATTTTGTGTGAGGAAAAATGGAAAACCATCCAAGATTCTCGGGTTTTCCAACTGTTTCTGAATGCTATTTTGGATAAATTAGAAGGTAAATATGGTTTCAGTAGTTTGAGCTTAAAACTGATGACAGTAGTTAAAAAGAGTATCAAATAAACATCTTAGGTAAGAATTTACCTTCCTTTGTTAAGATCAATAAAGGTTTCCTAGCATATACTATAAAACTAGGGTAATTTTACATTATTAGCATAATATCAGTCTTAGAATAGGAACATAGTAAATAATTATTGAATAAATGTATTAGTGGAAAAAGAATATGTGAAAATAATAGATGGATCTTCAGTTATATACATTCATATGGCAAGTATCAATTCTTAACAGGCCTCAGGGTTAGTAAAATTGCTTCCATTACAAAACTGAAGGACATATGCTTTAGCAGCATCCAACTATTACTCAAAGCATATTTGTGATTTTACTCAAGCATTTGTACAAATATTGTGCAGTCAAACTTTTTAAACACATATTTCAGGAAAATATCTTTTAACAAAGCTGAGATATTTCTTTTTGTTAGCATGTGTTGTTTGCCCTGCTATTTTTTTTTATTGATGTATAATTGCTTTACAGAATTTTCTTGCTTTTTGTCAAACCTCAACAGGAATCAGCCATAGATATACATATATCACAACCCTTTTGAACCTCCCTCTCATCTTCCTCCCCATGCCACACCTCTAGGTTGATACAGAGGCTCTGTTTGACTTTACTGAGACCTACAGCACATTCCCGTTGACTATGTTTTTCCAGTAGTCATGTATGGATGTGAGAGTTGGACTGTGACGAAGGCTGAGTGCCAAAGAATTGATGCTTTTGAATTGTGGTGTTGGAGAAGACTCTTGAGAGTCCCTTGGATTGCAAGGAGATCCAACCAGTCCATTCTGAAGGAGATCAACCCTGAGATTTCTTTGGAAGGAATGATGCTAAAGCTGAAACTCCAGTACTTTGGCCACCTCATGCGAAGAGTTGACTCATTGGAAAAGACTTTGATGCTGGGAGGGATTGGGGACAGGGGAAAAAGAGGACGACTGAGGTTGAGAATGCTGGATGGCATCACTGACTCGATGAATGCGAGTCTGGGTGAACTCCACGAGTTGGTGATGGACAGGGAAGCCTGGTGTGCTGCGATTCATGGGGTCGCAAAGAGTCAGACACGACTGAGCGACTGAACTGAACTGAACTGAATGTAAGATTCCATGTTACTCTTTCCATACATTTCAACCTCTCCTCCCCTCTCCCCATCTCCATAAGTCTATTCTCCATGTCTGTTTCTCCATTATATATAGTGATTTAGTGAAGTTCCTCAGTCGTGTCCAACTCTTTGCAACCTCATGGACTGTATCCTAAACAGGCTCCTCTGTCCATGCGATTTTCCAGGCATAGTACTGGAATGGATTGCCATTTCCTTCTCCAGGGGATCTTCCCAACCCAAGGGTCAAACCTGGGTGTCCCACATTGTAGACAGATAATTTGCCATCTGAGCCACCAGGGAAGTTTTCCCATTGCTGCTCTGTAAATAAATTCTTCAGTACCATTTTTTTCTAGATTCCGTATATATGCCTTCAGTTCAGTTCAGTTCAGTTCATTCACTCAGTTGTGTCGACTCTTTGCGACCTCATGAACGGCAGCACTCCAGCCCTCCCTATCCATCACCAACTGCTACAGTCTACCCAAACCCATGTCCATTGATCGGTGATGCTATCCAACCATCTCATCCTCTGTCATCCTCTTCTCCTCCTGCTCTCAATCTTTCCCAGCATCAGAGTCTTCTCATAAAACTCAGCTCTTTGCATCAGGTGGCCAAAGTGTTGGAGTTACAGCTTCAACATCAGTCCTTCCAATAAAACACCCAGAACTGATCTCCTTCAGGATGGACTGTTTGGATCTCCTTGCAGTCCAAAGGACCCTCAAGAGTCTTCTCCAACACCAGTTCAAAAGGATCAATTCTCTGGCACTCAGCTTTCTTTATAGTCCAACTCTTACTTCAGTACATGACTGCTGGAAAAACCATAGCCTTGATGAGACGGACCTTTGTAGACAAGTAATGTCTTTGCTTTTTTTTTTTTTAAATTTAATATACTGTCTAGGTTTGTCATAACGTTCCTTCCAAGGATGAAAGTGAAAGTGAAAGTGAAGTCACTCAGTCGTGTCTGACCCTCAGTGACCCCATGGACTGCAGCCTACCAGGCTCCTCCAACCATGGGATTTTCCAGGCAAGAGTACTGGAGTGGGGTGCCATCACCTTCTCCAAGGAGTAAATGTCTTTTAATTTCATAGCTGCAGTCATCATCTGCAGTGATTTTGGAGCCCCCAAATAAAGTCAGCCACTGTTTCCACTACTTCCCGATCTATTTGCCATAAAGTGATGGGAATGGATGCCCTAATCTTAGTTTTTTGATGTTGAGATTTAAGCCAACTTTTTCACTCTCCTCTTTTACTTTCATCAAGAAGCTCTTTAGTTCTTCTTCATTTTCTGCCATAAGGGTGGTATCATCTGCATATCTGAGGTTATTTATATTTATCCCAGCAATCTTGATTCCAGCTTGTGCTTCCTCCAGCCCAGCATTTCTCATGATGTGCTCTGCATATAAGTTAAATAAGCAGGGTGACAATATACAGCCTTGACATACTCCTTTTCCTATTTGGAACCAGTCTGTTGTTCCATATCCAGTTCTACCTGTTGCTTTCTGACCTGCATGTAGGTTTCTCAAGAGGCAGTCAGGTGGTCTGGTATTCCCATCTCTTTCAGAATTTTCCACCATTTATTGTGATCTACACAGTCAAAGGTTGTGGCATAATCAATAAAGCAGAAATAGATGTTTTGCTGGAACTCGGTTGCTTTTTTGATGAACCAGCAGATGTTGCCAATTTGATCTCTGGTTCCTCTGCCTTTTCTAAAATCTGCTTGAACATCTGGAAGTTCACAGTTCATGTAATGCTGAAGTCTGGCTTGGAGAATTTTGAGCATTACTTTACTAGCGTGTGAGATGAGTGCAATTGTGTGGTAGTTTGAGCATTCTTTGGCATTGCCTTTCTTTGAGATTAGAATGAAAACTGACCTTTTCCAGTCCTGTGGCCACTCCTGAGTTTTCCAAATTTGCTGGCATATTGAGTGCAACACTTTCACAGCATCATCTTTTAGGATTTGAAACAGCTCACCTGGAATTCCACCACTTCCACTAGCTTTGTTCGTAGTGATGCTTCCTAAGGCCCACTTGACTTCACATTCCAAGTGTCTGGCTCTAGGTGAGTGTGACTGATTCATATATGCATTAGAATATGATGTTTATCATTCCTTTTCTGACTTACTTCACTCTGTATAATAGGTTCTAAGTTCATCCAACTCTTTGGAACAGACTCAAACATGTTCCTTTTTATGGATGAGCAATATTCTATTGTGTATGCATACCACAACATCTTTATTCATGTATCTGTCAATGGACATTCAGATTGCTTCCATGTTCTAGATGTTGTAAATAGTGCTGCAGTGAACGGTGGGATACATGTATCTATTTCAATTTTATCTTCCTTAGAGCATATGCATTGGAGTGGAATTGCTGTGTATTACGGTGGTTTTATTCCTAGTTTTTAAAGGAATCTCCATACTGTTTTCCATAGTGGCTGTATCAATTTACATTACCACCAACAGAGCAAGAGTTTTCTCTTTTCTCTACACCCGCTCCAAAATTTATTGTTTGTAGACTTTTTGATGATGGCCATGCTGACTGGTGTGAGGTGATATGTCATTGTAATTTTGATTTGCATTTCCCTAATAATAAGTGATGTTGAGCATCTTTTCCTGTATTTGTTAGGCATCTGTATGTCTTCTCTGGAGAAATGTCTGTTTAGGTCTTTTCCCCACTTTTTGATTGGGCTGTTTGTTTTTCTGGTGTTGAGTTGTATGAGCTACTTGTATATTTTGGAAATTAATCCTTTGTCTGTTGTTTCATTTGCACTTATTTTCTCCCATTCTGAAGGTTGTCTTTTCACCTTGCTTATACTGTCCTTTGCTGAGCAAAAGCTTTTAAGTTTAGTCAGGTCCCACTTCTTTACTCTTGCTTTTATTGCCATTACTCTAGGTGATGAGTCACAGAGAATCTTGCTTTGATTTATGCCATGAAGTGTTCTGCCCATGTTTTCCTCTAAGAAGTTTACAGTTTCTTGTCTTACATTTAGGTCTTTAATCCATTTTGAGTTTACCTTTGTGTATGGTATTAGGAAGTGTTCTAATTTCATTCTTTGACATGGAGCTGTCCAGTTTTTCCAGCACCATTTATTTAAGAGACTGTCTTTGCCCTATTGTATATTCTTGCCTCCTTTGTCAAAAATAAGGTGCCCACAGGTGCATGGGTTTACTCCTGGGCTTTCAATCTTGTTCCATTGGTCTATATTTCTGTTTTTGTGCCAGTAGCATACTATCTTGATGGCTGTAGCTTTGTAGTATAATCTGAAGTCAGGAAGATTGATTCCTCTGGCTCCATTCTTCTTTCTCAAGACTTCTGAAAGGTTGTTGCTGAATGAAAAGATGCTGGGATTCTTGGCCTCCAGAGGAGAAGAATTCAATCTGGGGCCAGAGACAAGGCTTGATGGCTCAGAGCGTTTGTGTAACAAAGTTTTATTAAAGTATAAAGGAGATAGAGAAAGCTTCTGACATAGGCATCAGAAGGGGCAAAAAGAATATCCCCCATGCTAGTCTTCAGCTGGATGTTATATAGTCCTAAAGTCTGTTAATGGGATGTCTTAAAACTCAGGAATCACCCGGCCCCTCATCCACAAGATGCATTTTGGGATAAGCTTGGCACCAGATGATTCATCCCAGGCCATAAAACGATTGACTTGAATCTTGCAGAAAGGCAGATTATCATACAAATAGTTTCATTTACATAAATTAGGGGAACAATATCTGAGTCTAACATACTGATTTGTCAAGTAGGTTCTGAGCTATTAGGTGGAACCAACCTGAAGACAGAGTCTGGGGGTAAATGCATAGTACATTAACATAGCTTAAGACAAACATTTCCATAAGAAAAATGCATTGGTTAACTCAAGGTTTGAGAATATTTAACTTCAGGTGAAACCAGTTGTCATTATGGCAACACAGTATTTTAAGAGAAACCTTTTAAATTTGTATAGAGAAGGAAAAAATATCGCTAGTTTGTTTCCTCCTGCCACTTAAGAGAGATAAAATTTCTGACACTTGCAGCCTATTTCCTCGGTTTGGAGACCCCTGGCCTTCCTGCCTGTTACCTTCTCACTTCTTTGGCTATTCAGGGTCTTTTGTGTTTCCAAATGAATTGTGATATTTTTTATTCTAGTTCTGTGGAAAGTGCCATTAGTCATTTGATAGGGATTGCATTGAATCGGTAGATTTCATATGGTAGTATAGTCATTTTCACAATATTGATTCTTCCTACCCAAGAACATGGACTATCTCTCCATCTGTTTATGTCATCTTTGATTTCTTTCATTAATGTCTTATAATTTTCAGTGTACAGTTCTCTAGTCTCTTTAGATAGGTTTATTCCTAGATATTTAATTCTTTTTCTTACAATGGTGAATGAATGTGATTCCTTAATTTCTTTTTCTGATTTTTCTTGTTAGTATATAGAAATGCAAGTGGTTTCTGTGTATGAATTTGATATCCTGCAACTTTGCTAAGTACACTCATTAGCTCTTGTGATTTTCTGATACTAGCCTTAGAGTTTTCTATGTATAATATCATGTCATCTGCAAACAATGAGAGTTTTACTTCTTTTCTGATCTAGATTCCTTTTATTTCTTTTTCTTATCTGATTGCTATAGCTAGGACTTTCAGAGCTATGTTGAATAATAGTGGCGAAAGTAGACACCTTTGTCTTGTTCCTAATCTTAGGGCAAGTGCTTTCAGTTTTTCACTTGAGAATAATGTTTCCTATAGGCTTATCATATACGGCCTTTATCATGTTAGGTAGGTTCCTTCTATGCCCATTTTTTTGAAGAGTTTTCATCATAAATGTGTGCTGAAATTTGTCAAAGGCTTTTTCTGCATCTATTGAGATGATCTTATGTTTTTATCTTTCAACTTGTTAATATGGTATATCATATTAATTAATTTGCATATATTGAAGAATCCTTGCATCCCTTGAATAAACCTAAGTTGATCATGGCGTATGAGGTTTTTGATCTGCTGATGAATTCTGTTTGCTAAAATTTTGTTGAGAATTTTTGCATCTGTGTTTATCATTCATATTGGCCTATAGTTTTCATTTTTTTATGTTATCTTTGTCTGGTTTTGGTATCAGGGTGATGGTGGCCTCACAGAATGAGTTTGGAAGTGTTCCTTCCTCTGTAATTTTTTGAAAGAGTTTTAGAAGACAGACATTAGTTTTCTCTATTTGATAGAGGTTTTTTGTTTTGTTTTGTTTTGTTTTTTTAAATTACAGCTTCAATTTCAGTGCTTGCAATTGGGTTGTTCATAATTTCTGTTTCTTCCTGGTTCAGTCTTGGAAGATTAAACTTTTCTAAGAATCTGTCCATTTCTTCCAGGTTATCTATTTTATTGCCTATAGTTGTTCATAATAGTCTCTTATAACCCTTTGCATTTCTGCATTGTCTATTGTAACCTCTCCTTTTTCATTTCTAATTTTGTTGATTTGATTCTTCTCTCCTTTTTTCTTGAAGAGTCTGGCTAAAGGTTTGAAAATTTTGTTTATCTTCTCAAAAGAATCAGCTTTTAGTTTTATTACTCTTTGCAATTGTCTCTTTCTTTTTTATATCTTTCTGCTTGGATCTTCATGATTTCTTTCCTTCTACTAATTTTTGTGTTGTTGTTCTTCTTTTTCCAGTTACTTTAAGTGCACAGTTAGGTGGTCTATTTGATGTCTTTCTTGTTTCTTGCTTTTTTGAGGTAGGATTGTACTGCTATAAACATCCCTCTTAGAACTGCTTTTGCTGTGTCCCATAGGTTTTGAGTTGTCATGTTTTCATTATCATTTGTTTACAGAAATGTTTTGACTTCCCTTTTGATTTCTTCAGTAACCTGTTGGTTATTTAGAAACATGTTGTTTAATCTCCATGTGTTTGTGTTTCTTACACTCTTTGTATTGTGATTGATGTCTAGTCTCATAGCATTGTGGTTGGAGAAGATTTAAGATTTTCTTAAATTTACTGAGATTTGATTTGTGACCCAAGATGTAGTCTGTCCTGGAGAATGTTCCATGTCCACTGAAAAGAAGGTGTATTCTGCATTTGGATGGAATGTCCTGATGATATCAATGAGATCCATCTTATCTAATATACATTTAAGACTTGCCTTTCTTTATTAATTTTTTGTTTTGATGATCTGTCCATTGGTGTGAGTAGGGTGTTAAAGTCTCCTACTAGTATTAAATTACTGTCAGTTTCTCCTTTTATGTCTGTTCAGTTCTGTTCAGTACAGTCGCTCAGTTGTGTCTGACTTTTTACAACCCCATGGACTGCAGCACACCAGGCCTCCCTGTCCATCACCAATCCCGGAGACTACCTAAACTCATGTCCATTGAGTCGGTGATGCCATCCAACTATCTCATCCTCTGTCATCCCCGTCTCCTCCTGTCCTCAGTCTTTCCCAGCATCAGGGTCTTTTTAAATGAATCAGTTCTTCACATCAGTTGGCCAAAGTATTGGAGTTTCAGCTTCAACATAAGTCCTTCAATGAACATTCAGAACTGATCTCCTTTAGGATAGACTGGTTGGATCTCCTTGCAGTTCAAGGTACTCTCAAGAGTCTTCTCCAACATTACAGTTCAAAAGCATCAATTTTTCAGCACTCAGCTTTCTTTAGAGTACAATTCTCACATCCATACATGACTACTGGGACAACCATATCCTTGACTAGACAAACTTTTGTTGGAAAAGTAATGTCTCTGCTCTTTCATATGCTGTCTAGATGGGTCATAAATTTCCTTCCAAGAGTAAGTGTCTTTTAATTTCATGGCTTCAGTCATCACCTACAGTGATTTTGGAGTCCAAAAAAATAAAGTCTGCCACTGTTTACACTGTTTTCCCATCTATTTGCCATGATATGATGTGACCAGATGCAATAATCTTAGTTGAATGTTGAGCTTTTTGTTTGTTGTGTTTGTCTTATGTATTGAGGCATGGCTATGTTTGGGACATAGACATTTACTGTGTTATGTCTATTCTTGGTTTGATCCCTTGATCATTACATAGTGTCCTTCCTTGTTATGTTATGGACCTAACAGAAGCAGAAGATATTAAGAAGAGATGGCAAGAATACACAGAAGAACTGTACAAAAAAAAATCTTCACAACCCAGATAATCACGATGGTGTGATCACTCATCTAGAGCCAGACATCCTGGAATGTGAAGTCAAGTGGGCCTTAGAAAGCATCACTATGAGCAAAGCTAGTAGAGGTGATGGAATTCGAGTAGAGCTATTTCAAATCCTGAAAGATGATGCTGTGAAAGTGCTGCACTCAATATGCCAGCAAATTTGGAAAACCCAGCAGTGGCCACAGGATGGGAAAAGGTCACTTTTCATCCCAGTCCCAAAGAAAGGCAATCCAAAAGAATGCTCAAACTACCTCACAATTGCACTCATCTCACATGCTAGTAAAATAATGCTCAAAATCCTCCAAGCCAGACTTCAGTAATACATGAACCATGAATTTCCTGATGTTCAGGTTGGCTTTGGAAAAGCCAGAGGAAGCAGAGATCAAGAGAGTTCCAGAAAAACATCTATTTCTGCTTTATTGACTATGCCAAAGCCTTTGACTGTGTGGATCACAATAAACTGTGGAAAATTCTGAAAGATATGGGAATACCAGACCACCTGACCAGTCTCTTGAGAAATCTGTATGCAGGTCAGGAAGCAACAGTTAGAACGGGATATGGAACAACAGACTGATTCCAAATGGGAAAAGGAGTACGTCAAGGCTGCATATGGTCACCCTGCTTATTTAACTTCTATGCTGAGTACATCATGAGAAATGCTGGGCTTGAAGAAACACAAGCAGGAAGCAACATTGCCAGGAGAAATATCAATAACCTCAGATATGTAAATAACACCACCCTTATGGGAGAAAGTGAAGAAGAACTAAAACGTCTCTTGATGAAAGTGAAAGAGGAGAGTGCAAAAGTCAGCTTAAAGCTCAACATTCAGAAAACGAAGGTCATGGCATCTGTTCCCATCACTTCATGGGAAATAGATGGAGAAACAGTGGAAACAGTGTCAGATTTTTTTTTGGGTCTCCCAAATCACTGTGGATGGTGACTGCAGCCATGAAATTAGAAGACGCTTACTCCTTGGAAGAAAAGTTATGACCAACCTAGATAGCATATTCAAAAGCAGAGACATTACTTTGCCAACTAAGGTCCATCTAGTCAAGGCTATTGTTTTTCCAATAGTTATGTATGGATGTGAGAGTTGGACTGTGAAGAAGGCTGAGAGCCAAAGAATTGATGCTTTTGAACTGTGGTGTTGGAAAAGACTCTTGAGAGTCCCTTGGACTGCAAGGAGATCCGACCAGTTCATTTTGAAGGAGATCAGCCCTGAGATTTCTTTGGAAGGACTGATGCTAAAGCTGAAACTCCAGTACTTTGGCCACCTCATGTGAAGAGTTGACTCATTAGAAAAGACTCTGATCCTGGGAGGGATTGGGGGCAGGAGAAGAGGTGACGACAGAGGATGAGATGGCTGGATGGAATCAATGACTCGATGGACATGAATCTGAGTGAACTCCGGGAGTTGGTGATGGACAGGAAGCCTGGCGTGCTGTGATTCATGGGGTCACAAAGAGTTGGACACGACTGAGTGACTGAACTGAACTGAACTTCCTTATCTCTTGTAATCATCTTTATCTTTTAGGTCTATTTTGTCTGATACGAGGATGGCTACTGCAGCTTTCTTTTGCTTCCCATTTGCATGGAATATGTTTTCCCATACTTTCACTTTTAGTCTACATGTGTCTTTAGGTCTGAATTGGGTTTCTTGCAGACAGCATATATATGGGCCTTGCTTTTGTATCCATTCAGACAGCCTGTTCCTTTGGTTGGAGCATTTAATCCATTTATATTTAAAGTAATTATTGATATATATTTTCCTATTGCCATTTTCTTAATTGTTTGGAGTTTGGTATATCTTTTTCTTCTGTTGTATTTCTTGACTATATAAGTCCCTCTTACATTTGTTGCAAAGCTGGTTTGGTAGTACTGAATTCTCTTCACTTTTGCTTGCTGACAAGTTTTTATTTCTCCATTAATTTTCAGTGAGATCTTTGCCAGGTACAGTAATCTTGGTTGTGGATTTTTCCTTTTTCAGTACTTTATAGACATCCTGCTATTCCCTTCTGGCCTGCAGAGTTTTTCCTGAAAGGTCAGCTCTTATGTGTATGGAGTTTGCCTTGTATGTTGCTCATTGCTTATCCCTTGCTGATTTTAATGTTCTTTCTCTGTGTTTTGTCTCTGTTAGTTTGATTAGTATGTGTCTTGGCATGTTCCTCCTTGGGTTTATCCTGCATGGGATTCTTTTTGACTATTTCCTTTTCCATATTGGGGAAATTTTCATCTATAATCTCTTCAAAAACTTTCTCATACCCTTTCATTTTCTCTTCTTCTTCTGGGACCCCTATGATTTGAAGGGTGGTGCGTTTGATATGGTCCCAAAGGTCTCTGAGACTATTCTCATTTCTTTTCATTCTTTTTGCTTTATTCTGCTCTTTAGAAATTTTTCCACCATTTTTTCTTCCAGCTCATGGAATCATTCTTCTGCTCAGATATTCTGCTATTGATTCCTTCTAGACTATTTTTAATTTCAATAATCATGTTGTTTGTCTCCATATGTTTACTCTTGAATTATTCTAAATCTTTGTTAATTTATTCTTGCATTGTCTCCATTTTGTTTTCAAAGTTGTAATCATCTTTACTATCGTTCTGAATTCTTTTTCAGGAAGTTTGCCTATTTCTTCTTCATTTATTTGAACTTTTTGTTTCTAGTTTGTTCCTTCATTTGTGTAGTATTCCTCTGCCTTTAATTTTTATTTTTAAAAACTTATTGTGTTTGAGATGTCCTTTTCCCAGGCTCAAGGAAAGTAGAATTCTTTCCTTGAAGAAGGTTGAATTCTTTCTTCCTTTCGGTTTCTCCCCCTAAAGTTGGTCCAGTGGTTTGTATTAACTTCCTACAGGATGACACTGGTGCTGAATTTTTGTTTGTTTATTTTTTCATTTGCTTGTGTTTAATCTGATGGGCAAGGCTGAGTGAGATGGGAATCCTGTCTGCTGATGATTTTGTTTGTATTTTTGTTTTGTTTGTTGTTTAGATAAGGTGTCCTGTATAAGGTGTTACAGGTGGTTGGGTGATGATGGGTCTTGTATTCAAGTGGTTTCATTTGTGTGAGTTCTCACTATTTAATACTCTGTAGTGTTTGTTCTCCAGAGAAGGCAATGGCAGCCCACTCCAGTACTCTTGCCTGGAAAATCTCATGGATGGAGAAGCTTGGTAGGCTGTAGTCCATGACGTTGCTAAGAGTTGGACACTACTGAGCAACTTCACTTTCACTTTTGCTTTCATGCATTGGGGAAGGAAATGGCAACCCACTCCAGTGTTCTTGCCTGGAGAATCCCAGGGACAGGAGAGCCTGGTGGGCTCACAGAGTCGGACACGACTGAAGCGACTTAGCACCAGTAGCAGTAGCAGTGTTCGTTCTCTGGTAGTCTAGGGTCTTGGAGTTAGTGCCCAACTCCAAAGGCTTAGGGCTTGATCTCTGGTCATGAAAAGAGATTCCATGAGTGGTTTTTATGGCATTAAGTGAGATTAAAGCAAATATCCAAAAATGAGAAACAAAACATCAACCCCACACAAATGGCAGTTAAAAATCTGGCAAATAATAATAAAAATAATGGAATATACACATATAGACCCATGAACAAAGACAAAGCTATCCAACAAAAATAAAATACAGTAGAGTGACCTGGCGAACAAAGGAAACAAAAATAACATTTACAAGTTAAGAAGAAAACTAACTAAAGCACAAACTTGAAAACTAAAGTAAGGTGTCAAGTGGGGGGTAAAACAATAAAAACAAAACTAAAAATAAGTTAAGAGGAAAGGAATGAAAGAAAAGAGAGAAAGATCAATATGCAAAGTTAAGTAGAGGTAGATGAAGATTTATATATGTTAAGGAGTCACTGCAAGGGAAATAGAAAAGTAGGAAAAGCAATGGAATAAACGTAGAAAAAGTATAATGGGTTTTAAAGATTAAAATTTAAAAGAGAAAATTAAAAAAAAAAGAAAACTCCATAGAACTGCAAAAGCCCAATGTAAAGGCAGAGGATTTTAACAATAATAAACGTGACTGGGGGAGGCTTTAAGCTTAATTAGATTATTAGATTTCATAGTGCCAATAAAATTGACAACTATAATAGAGAGGGCAAAAAAAGAAAAAAAGAATAAAAATCCAAAAGAACCTATAGAACAAGTCAAAACATAAGAATAATAAATGTTTTTCTTGATCACTGCTGTCAGAATCCTTTCCCTCGCTGGGAGTCACAGACCTCCTCACCTCCTTAGAATGCCCTGCAACACTGTGCTAATCTCTGGACCTGCTGTGTAGGTAGCTCAGATTGCAATCTGGTCCTGCTCCTGTGTGTTCTTGCCTCCAATGTCCACGGCTTCAGATCTAGTGCATTTTCTTTTATGGGAGCTCTCAATGACCTTTTATATATTCCATAGACAGAGTTTGCCTAGTTGATTGTGTGGATTTAATCTGCAGCTTGTACAGCTGGTGGGAAGGTTTGGGGTCTTCTTCCTTAGCCAACACTGCCCCTGGGTTTCAATTGTGGTTTTGTTTCTACCTCTACATGTGAGTCACCCACTGGGGTTTTCTCCTGAGGCCACCATGGAGTACTTGGGTTTGTCCTTGTGAGGGCCAAGTGTGGAAGTGATGCAGCTGTTTGGATCACAGGGGTTCTGGCAGCACCAGAAACTCAGGAGAGTTGGCATCTAGGGCAGCAGGAAATATAGTGCTCTAGAAGGGTATGACAACCAGTATTGGTCAATATGCTCCAGTATTCTTGCCTGGAGAAACCCTCTCCCTGACGGAGAACTCTGGCAGGCCACAGTCTACAGGTTCACAAGGAGTCAGATGTGACCAAATCGACCCTGAGCACATAGATGCAAGACTTTTTTTTTTTTTTTTTGCTTGTGGCAGCTCTGCCTCAGTGAGAGTTGAGCATGGAGGTGGCGCAGCTACTTGGCTTGCAGGGACCCTTGTGGCACCAAGTGTGCAGGGACATGGACTACCTTCACTGCAGGAATTATGGCTCTATCAGAATCTTTTTTGTGCCTCTTGTAGCTGGCGATCAGAAGGCCTCTTTGGTCAGTCTTTCTCTACAGCTCCACCCGCATTTAGGCACTTAGAGTGTTCCCTTGCCTGAGTCAATCTCTTTTGTTCAGGGAGTCAGGCACATAGAGGGGACACCCTGGCTGGGGTCCTACTCTGTAGATTGGCATGTCAGGCACTTAAAGGGACACCCTGGGTGGGGTCCTAACTGTAGTTCAGTGCATCAGGCATTTGATGGCCCAGCCTCTCCATTGTTTAGCTGCCAATGCTGGCATGTGGGAAGAGAGAGGCTATGGTAATGACTTGTCCATGACTCAGCAGTATCACCTTGCTTCCATGGCTGCCTGGCTTTCACCACTGGCATTTCCCACCATGATGTCCTCCTTCACATCCCCTCAATCTGCCTCTCCACAGTCATTAGCAGCCCTCACCCTAGGATTGCTCCACAATCCTTAAACTCCACCTCCCAGTCACTGCACCTTCCAGGGGACCAGCGTTCCTATCCAAGGTATTATGGCTATGGCAAGGACTGTCTGATTCTCATTCCATTTAGGGTGCCCCAGATCAGCTGTTTCACTCAGCCTTAAATGTTTCTCCTTTGACTCAGACAGCTGCCCCAATATGGGGATTGGACGCCTGTTTCAATTTCCCCACCCACTTAGGGCAGGTCCAGTCTTATTAATACTCCTGTTTTTCCACCTCATTCCTTTATCCTACTAAGCTTTGCGTGGTTTTATATATTCTTTTTGCTGGACAGCTACTTCTGCCCACTCTCAGCTGGTTTTCCACATACACTTCTGTGTCTGAAGATGTATTCCTGATGTATCTGTGGAGAGAGACATACTCCACATCCACCTACTACTCTACCATCTTGTTTTATATGCCCTGTTATTTAAATTTTTGCTTTGACTCATAGCAATCACATTAACTTAAATAGTTAATATATTTGTGTCCTCAGTCTATACTATCTTTATTTGTATGTTTGCCTTGTGATTTAACTATTATTTCTATTTTTTTATTATAAACTGATTTAGCCAAATCTCACTGTCATATTATTTTGTCTAAGTTATTCCTTATTTTAATCTAAAGCCCTTTGGGACGTAAGTGGAAACTCAATTTATGAGAGATTCTGTATTATGTAGGTGATTAATTTTAGTCATTTTATGGTTATCTTTTTCTATCTTATTCTAATGATACTGAAAATTGGTATAAAAATCAGATTCAGAAATATAAAACTTCCAGTGAATATTATCATCAAATTTATAAGTCCTATTTGATTTTAGTCATAAAATGCTTTGTGTTATGACAGTCGAATTCAGTAGTTAGTACTTAGTTGAAATTTGAGAACCTGAATTGTGGCAGGTACCCTGAGAAAGCCCTTTCAACTCAAAATTAATTATATTATGGTTTCAATAATAATAACCAAACAAATGTACCCAGTTCAACACTGTGGAATTAGACATCTTGGTTCAGTCTTTTTATTTTGTGGCTATATGATGACTACCCATTGGTATGCATGCTGAGGGTACTGCCCGGTCTGCTAGAAATACACCTTTGCTGACTTTTCTCAGTCTTTCCAAATTTCATATAAAAGTCTCTATGTCTTTGCCTTCAGATGTTTAAAAATGTCATTTATACAGATGAAATGAATGCTGGGTTGTTACATCTCAAAGACAGGGTTTTTACAGCTCAGAGACTTTTCCTTATATTTGGAATATATAGTAGTACTGAGAGGTAAGGGTTGTTGTAATTAACAAGGGTTATGTGTAAACTTTTGGCAGTGATGGTTAATTCCATTATATTTATTTTAGTTACGTTTTATAAAATATCAAATTGTACCCTTTACATGTGGGGAAATTATTCAGTTATATCGATTATATCTCAAAGTGAAAGTGAAATCGTTCAGTCATGTCCGACTCTGAGCGACTCCATGGACTGAAGCCCACCAGGCTCCTCCACCCATGGGATTATCCAGGCAAGAGTACTGGAGTGAGTTGCCATTGCCTTCTCCAGGGGTATCTTCCCGACTCCAGGATTGAACCCAGGTCTCCCTCATTGCAGGCAGATGCTTTTACCATTTAAGCCGCCAGAGAAACCCAGTTATATCTCAATACAATTATAAATATATATTCTAGCAGTTTTTGCATAATGAGTTGATTATTCATAGATAAATATATATAGACCATTCTATCATCTAGATATATCTCTATCTGCTCATCTAGCTATTTTCTATCTATCATCTAGAGAAAGACAAAAGAACTAGAATAATCAAAACATTTTAAAATGAAATAAAAGGTTAGTGAACTTTCATTAACCTAATTTCAGAACTTCCTATAAAGCTACAACAGAACATTTATGGCACTGGTGAAATGATAGACATATACTTCACTATTAGAGTTTTCATTGCAATATATTGTTAGCTGTATGTCTGTGTGTGCACATATATTTGTGTGCATAGGTATGGATGTTATAATTTTTCTAAGAAATAGTGCTTGTTCCATTCCTCAAATATTTCCTTAAAAATGGAACAAGTATCTCTAATAGTAACTATTATTTTTATGACTCTTTCCTTGGAGAAAAGAAATGGCTTTTTCTGATCAGCTAGAAACTCATCATGCATAGGCCAAAATTTCATCCTCTCTGGGGATAAAGCTGCTTACAGGACACAGCCATCTTCTCTACAACTCTTGGGGCAGGGTCCCACCTTGACAGGCATATCTTTACCTAATATTACTTACGACTAGATTGGTGGGTAAATTTAATTAACAATTAATGCTCTTTAACATCTAGCTTTTAACTGTAACAAAGATTATATTTTGATCTCTTCTTTGATTTTATCTTATGCAGTGGGTACAAACTCAGATTGACAAATAGAATACTGTGTGTGTGTGTGTGTGTGTGTGTGTGTGTGTGTGTGTGGTCCTTTTATAGAACCAAAAGTTTTATCCTCTAGCCTGTTGATCTACAAAAAAGAAATGAGTTCTAAAGGCAGAGCATTTAGTTGGGACCAAAGAATTGCAATTTGGAGTATGCAGATTTGGGTTCCCTGACTACAGGCGTAGTGTCCCCTGACTACAGGAGAGAAACTCAGGGTTTTGATGAGTAAAAGAGAGGAAGATGAGATAAGCTGTATTTAAGAAGAGTTCATTGGTACAAGATGAGGTGAAGTGTTGATTGGTAAAAGAGGAGAGAAAGCTAGATTTGTATTTCATGGATTGGTCAGGTGATGTGGTCATTAGGTAAAAATTCACTTTTATCAGTCTTTTCAGTAGGAAATTCTTATTCTTGTTGACTAGAATGTTGGTAATTTGGTCTCATCACAAGCAAGTTCTTCCAACTGTGCTCTTTGCAATGACAACTTTGGTAGCTTAAGTCCCTGGGTTAGAACAAAGTAGTCACTGCATTAGCATTTTTGTTCATTTGTTTTTTAAGAACCACCAGTGTTAATACATTAATTACAAATTCTCAAAAGCTTAGGTCAATGGATGAAGTGAAGGAAAGTCGCTCAGTCCTGTCTGACTCTTTGCGACCCCCTTGGACTGTAGCCCATCAGGCTTTTCTGTCCATGGGATTCTCTAAGAAAGAATACTGGAGTGGGTTACCATTTCCTTCTCCAGGGGATCTTCCCGACCCAGGGATCGAACTGAGGTCTCCAGCATCGCAGGCAGACACTTTAACCTCTGAGCCTCCAGGGGTCAATGGATAGTACCCTCTTATTCTTTCAAGGGAAGCACCATTTGCTATTTTTCAGTTATGTTCCTATGTGATCTTCTTATATCAGCTATAATACTGCTCAAAGAATTTTCAAGATTTATCAGTGACTCAGTTTTGTGTGAAATACACAGTGTCACATTTCTTTATTCTGTCCTTCTCCAATGCTCAAGCTTTTTAAATTTCAAGAGGAGATCTTGGTGTTTAGAGAGTAAGAACCCCACCTCTGCCTGCTTGTAGTTTCTGAGTTACTAGAAAGTGTGTCAAAAATATGTATTTATTTTTCAAGATTCATGTCCTTCCTACAGGACATCTAATCATATACATTTTCAATAACTGATATAGCTATTGGAAAATTCTTCAAGCTAAAGAACTAAAACAAGTTCTAAGAAGAAATTTAGATTTTAATAAATGTGCATTTGCCTCAATAACAGTTGAGCATTAACTTCAGTACCTGCCAGACATCAGATACTTAATACATTTGTTCCAGCTTTAGCATTATTGGGAGCATAAGCAGAGCAAAGATGTTGAATAGACTTGAAATAAAGGTCAAAAGAAAACCATAACACAAGAATCATAAAATTAATTTCAAATTTAGGTTAGACACATAAATGCTTAATTTTGTACATTTTTCACATGCATAATCTTAGATGAAAGAAATTTTATGTTACATAAAGGAAATGCATATATTTATCTCTACATAGAAGAGATATAAAAATTCTAGTATTAATGGGAAGAACTAACCAGACTTCATAGTGGATCTGTTTCTTTAAACTCTAGCCTTTGTCCTCTACAGCTAATTGCTTTCTGCCCAGTCTTGGTAACAATGCAGGTAGGTACATTAATTATAAAAAGAATTGTGGCTTATAGTTGAAACATACATAATAGATATATAAAAGGTTGTTCTTTAGGCCGTTAGTCCACCACCTTCTTGGTGTGATGGTTTTCTAAGTAAAGTCACTATTCCTTGTCCTAGCACCTTGTCTCTCAACTTGATGGCCTGTCATGGAGGAAGCAGCAGAAGCTTGGACCCAGTTATGCTGGTGAGATACAGTTAAGATAAGAACTAAAATATGATGCCAGGAAATATATTGACATGAAGAAAATTAAAACATCAGCCAGTAAGCAGTATCAGTATGGTCTTTTTCCTTAAAATACACACTTAAAATTCTATCATTTTGATGGTATTTTTCATAATATTTGATAGCCTTTTATTTCTCTCCACATGATAAAAGTGAATGGCATTTCAAATTATTAGCACTCAGTCTGAATTAATATTTTCCATTGTTATTCTTTTTTGCTTTTTATTGCCAATGTTTCCATATATAATTATGTAAAATGCAGTGATATTCTTTGAATAAACACAGCAATCACAAGCTTCTTAAGAGAGAAAGGGCTCAACATTACTGCAGGGTCTCAGTGCAGAACTGCCTTAGAAAATGTTTCTCATAAGAATTGAGCTACTTTAAGTGATGAGATCTAATCATCCAGGAGGCTCTTCTTCAGGAATCCCATTTTTTATTAGCAGGTTAAACTAGGCAGAAATTGGTCTCCTGTAAACTGAACTAATCTTGAAAGAGACTTTCAATCCTATTATTGGCATAGAAGATTTTCTACTTTTTTTTTTTTTTTTGTCCAGTTCTCATCTAGATCTGATCCAGAACTGCAACAGAATCCTCTATTTTCCTTGAAAAGAATTCTATTCTTTTAGACAGAGATTTAAGTAGTGTAGAAAGGCAAAAATAAAACTTTTAAGTGTTATATCAATACATTTCTATAAATTAATGACAAAATGCAAGGAACTGGTTGATATTATTTCTTCACAATTTCTTAGTACACAATTTTTCTAAAAGGACTAACTTTCACTTATATCTCATTTTGTCTTCATGACTGGCTCCATTCCCAGTATCATAGGGACACCTGGAAAACAAGGAGAGCACATTTAAATTATCAGCAACCACTGAAATGTTAAGCCATCATATTTGTATTGCCCATAATTCAGGAAATAACAATCCACAGTAACTCTGTGGACACTTGTATGTGATATGGAGGGCATGCAGGTGGAGGTAAAGAAGGGGTAAGATAATTCTTTTCTAAGTATATGCATTTAAAAAGATTCATATATCTATTCTTTTCATTACTGATCTTTCCAGAATCCTAAACAAAATAAAAGAAGCTGTAACCTCACTGTGATTTCTAAGTTTTGATAATCTATATTGGTGAGACTTATTGCTTTACAAAAAAATAGTAATAAGAAAAGAAAGTAAAATTTCCAAGTACATTGAGAAAATTCCTTAAATAAGTGTCTTTCTTAAACAGTTCACCAAAATTAAAATTAACTTCCACTGAGTCCATTACATGAAGTTGATTCATATATATTTTAATAGGATCAAACAGCTATTCCCATAAAGTTATATTATCCTGTGATCTCTTGACAATATTACACACACACACACACACACACACACACACACACACAAAGACTTGTTTGGTATTTGGGAGAAAATTAGTGCAGGGAACCCAAAGAGCCTGTTGTTGCTATTTTGGGTATTTCCTTCTGTCCCAGTATTAGTGCCAACTCAAAACCACTAGAAAATATTGTAATCCTTTGAGGCAGAGACTCTGTTTTTGTTTTGATTTTATCAGTACACCTTTCACTAATAACTATGAAACATTTATAGCAGTATTTTTATTCAAATTTGCTGAGGGGGAAATATATCTGATAGGACATTTTTATATAGGCAGCATCGCTTTTTACCAAAAACCTTCCTGGAAACTAAGTCATTATACGAACTGCCATGAACACGGAGAATTTTCTCTGAAGATGAATATGGTTATAAATATTTTGGACTAAGGCAGCTCAGACAGTAAAAAATCAGCCTGCAATGCAGACCTGGGTTTGATCCCTGGGTTGGGAAGATCTGCTGGAGTAGGAAACGGCAACCCACTCCAGTATTCTTGCCTAGAGAATCCCTTGGACAGTGGAGCCTGGCAGGCTACAGTCCATAGGGTATCGAAGAGTCAGACATACCTGAAGCAATTTAGCATGCAATAAAGAATCTAAATCCAGTAAATGAACTTAGATATTGATTTTAAAATAATATACACCAGTTCTATTAAATGAACCACACAGATTAATATCAACTTCAATGTCATACAGACTACATCATTTACAATCAAAACCTCTATTATTTAATATATATATTATTTAATATATATTATTTAATACTGAACTAGTATTATATTACTCTAGACAGAATAATCACTCAATATATATCTCTTTAAAAAAATTATTTATTGATTTTAATTGGAGGCTAATTACTTTACAATATTGTAGTGGTTTTTGCCATACATCAACATGAATCAGCCTCAGCTGCACATGGGTTCCTCATCTAGAACCCCCCTCCTACCTCCCTCTCCATCGCAACCCTAGGCTCATCCCAGTGCACCAGCCCTGAGCATCCTGTCTCATGCATCGCACCTTGACTGATGATCCACTTCACATATGATAATATACACGTTTCAATGCTACCCTCTCAAATAATCCCACTCTTTCCTTCTCCCACAGTGCAAAAGACTGTTCTTTACATTTGTGTCTCTTTTGCTGTCTCGCATATAGGGTCATCATTACCATCTTTCTAAATTCCATACATATGAATCAGTATACCATATTGGTTACTCCTTGGAAGGAAAGTTATGACCAATCTAGACAGCATATTAAAAAGCAGAGACATTACTTTGCCATCAAAAGTCCATCTAGTCAAGGCTATGGTTTTTCCAGTGGTCATATATGAATGTAAGAGTTGGACTGTGAAGAAGGCAGAGCACCAAAGAATTGATGCTTTTGAGCTGTGGTGTTGGAGAACGCTGTTGAGAGTCCCTCAGACTGCAAGGAGGTCCAACCAGTCCTTCCTAAAGGAGATCAGTCCCGGGTATTCATTGGAAGGATTGCTGTTAAAGCTGAAATTCCATTACTTTGGCCAACTCATGAGAAGAGTTGACTCATTGGAAAAGATCCTGATTCTGGGAGGGATTGGGGGCAGGAGGAGAAGGGGACTCATTGGAAAAGACCCTGATTCTGGGAGGGATTGGGGGCAGGAGGAGAAGGGGACGACAGAGGATGAGATGGCTGGATGGCATCACTGACTCAATGGACATGAGTCTGAGTGAACTCTGGGAGTTGGTGATGCACAGGGAGGCCTGGAGTGCTGTGATTCATGGGATCGCACAGAGTCAGATACGACTGAGCGACTGAACTGAACTGAAATGAACTGATCCTATATTGGTGTTTTTCTTTCCGACTTACTTCACTCTGTATTCAGTTCAGTCAACTCCTCTCATGAGTTGGCCAAAGTATTGGAGTTTCAGCTTTAGCATCAATCCTTCCAAAGAAATCTCAGGACTGGTTGGATCTCCTGGCAGTCCAAGGGACTCTCAAGAGTCTTCTCCAACACCACAGTTCAAAAGCATCAATTCTTTGGCGCGCTGCCATCTTCACAGTCCAACTCTTACATCCATACATGACCATAGGAAAAACCATTGCCTTGACTAGATGGACCTTAGTCAGCAAAGTAATGTCTCTGCTTTTGAATATACTATCTAGGTTGGTCATAACTTTTCTTCCAAGGAGTAAGCGTCTTCTAATTTCATGGCTGCAGTCACCATCTGCAGTGATTTTGGAGCCCCCAAAAGAAAGTCTGCCACTGTTTCCACGGTTTCCACTGTTTCCCCATCTATTTCCCGTGAAGTGATGGGACCGGATGCCATAATCTTCGTTTTCTGAATGTTGAGCTTTAAGACAACTGTTCCACTCTCCTCTTTCACTTTCATCAAGAGGCTCTTTAGCTCCTCTTCACTTTCTGCCATAAGGGTGGTGTCATCTGCATATCTGAGGTTATTGATATTTCTCCTGGCAGTCTTGATTACAGCTTGTGTTTCTTCCAGTCCAACATTTCTCATGATGTACTTTGCATATAAGTTAAATAAGCAGGGTGACAATATACAGCCTTGACATACTCCTTTTCCCATTTGGAATCAGTCTGTTGTTCCATGTCCAGTTGTAACTATTGCTTCCTGACCTGCATACAGATTTCTCAAGAGGCAGGTCAGGTGGTCTGGATTTCCATCTCTTTCGGAATTTTCCACCATTTATTGTGATCCACACAGTCAAAGGCTTTGGCATAGTCAATAAAGCAGAAAGAGATGTTTTTCTGGAACTCTCCTGCTTTTTTGATGATCCAGCAGATGTTGGCAATTTGATCTCTGGTTCCTCTTCCTTTTCTAAAGCCAGCTTGAACATCAGGAACTCCACAGTTAACGTATTGCTGAAGTCTGGCTTGGAGAATTTTGAGCATTACTTTACTAGCATGTGAGATGAGTGCAATTGTGCGGTAGTTTGAGCTTTCTTTGGCATTACCTTTCTTTGGAATTGGAATGAAAACTGACCATTTCCAATCCTGTGGCCACTGCTGAGTTTTCCAAATTTGCTGGCATATTGAGTGCAGCACTTTTTTAAAGCATCATCTTTCAGAATTTGAAACAGCTCAACTGGAATTTTATCACCTCCACTAGCTTGGTTCGTAGTGATGCTTTCTAAGGCCTACTTGACTTCAGATTCCAGGATGTCTGGCTCTAGATTACTGATCACACCATCATGATTATCTGGGTCGTGAAGATCTTTTTGTACAGTTCTTGTGTATTCTTGCCACCTCTTCTTAATATCTTCTGCTTCTGTTAGGTCCATGCCATTTCTGTCCTTTATCGAGCCCATCTTTGCATGAAATGTTCCCTTGGTATCTCTAATTTTCTTGAAGAGATCTCTAGTCTTTCCCATTCTGTTCTTTTCCTCTATTTCTTTGCATTGATCGGTGAAGAAGGCTTTCTTATCTCTTCTTGCTATTCTTTGGAACTCTTCATTCAGATGCATATATCTTTTCTTTTCTCCTTTGCTTTTCACCTCTTTTCTTTTCACAGCTATTTGTAAGGCCTCCTCAGGCAGCGATTTTGCTTTTTTGCATTTCTTTTCCATGGGGATGATCTTGATTCCTGTCTCCTGTACAATGTCACAAACCTCATTCCATAATTCATCAGGCACTCTATCTATCAGATCTGGGCCCTTATTTCTATTTCTCACTTCCACATAAGGGATTTGATTTAGGTCATACCTGAATGGTCTAGCAGTTTTCCCTACTTTCTTCAATTTGTCTGAATTTGGCAATAAGGAGTTCATGATCTGAGCCACAGTCAGCTCCTGGTCTTGCTTTTCCTGACTGTATAGAGCTTCTCCATCTTTGGCTGCAAAGAATATAATCAACCTGATTTCACTGTTGACCATCTGGTGATGTCCATGTGTACAGTCTTCTCTTGTGTTGTTGGAAGAGGGTGTTTGCTAATACCAGTGCTACTCTATTAGCCTTTGCCCTGCTTCATTCCACATTCCAAGGCCAAATTTGCCTGTTCCTCCAGGTGTTTCTTGACTTCCTACTTGTGCATTCCAGTCCCCTATAATGAAAAGGACATCTTTTTAGGTGTTCTAAAAGGTCTTGTAGGTCTTCATAAAACCGTTCAGCTTCAGCTTCTTCAGCATTACTGGTTGGGGAATAGATTTGGATAACTGTGATACTGAATGGCTTGCCTTGGAAATGAACAGAGATCATTCTGTCGTTTTGGAGATTGCATCCAAGTACTGCATTTCAGATTCTTGTTGGCCATGATGGCTACTCACTCTGTATAATAGGCTCCAGTTTCGTCCACCTCATTAGAACTGATTCAAATGCATTGTTTTTAATGACTGAGTAATATTCCATTGTGTATATCTACCACAGCTTTCTTGTCCGTTCATCTGCCAATGGACATCTAGGTTGCTTCCATGCCCTGACTATTGTTAACTGCACAGCAATGAACAATGGGATACATGTCTCTCTTTCAATTCTGGTTTCCTCAGTGTGTATGCCCAGCAGTGGAATTGCTGTGCCGTACAGCAGTTCTATTTCCAGTTTTGTAAGGAATCTCCATAGTGACTGTACTAGTTTGCATTCCCACCAACAGTGTAAGAGGGTCCCTTGTTCTCCACACCCTTTGCAGCATTTATTGTTTGTTGACTTCTTGATAGCAGCCATTCTGACTGACATGAGATGGTACCTCATTGTGGTTTTGATTTGCATTTCTCTGATAATGAGTGATATTGAGCATCTTTTCATGTGTTTGTTAGCCATCCGTATGTCTTCTTTGGGGAAATACCTGTTTAGACCTACTTTTTTGGGTCCACTTTTTGATTGTGTCATTTATTTTTCTGGAATTGAACTGCATAAGCTGCTTGCATATTTTTGAGATTAATCTTTGTCAGTTGCTTCATTTGCTATTATTTTGCCCCATTCTGAAGGCTTTCTTTTCACCTTGCTTATAGATTCCTTCATTGTGCAAAGGCTTTTAAGTTTAATTAGGTCCCATTTGTTTATTTTTGCTTTTATTTCCATTACTCTGAGAGGTGAGTCATACAGGATCATGCTATGATTTATGTCAGAGAGTGTTTTGCCTATGTTTTCCTCTAGGAGTTTTATAGTTTCTGGTCTTACATTTAGATCTTTAATTCATTTTGAGTTTATTTTTCTGAATGGTGTTAGAAAGTGTTCTAGTTTCATTTTTTAACAAATGGTTGACCAGTTTTCCCAGCACCCCTTGTCAAAGAGATTGTCTTTTCTCCATTGTATATTCTTGCCTCCTTTGTCAAAGAAGGTGTCCATAGGTGTGTGGATGTATCTCTGGGCTTTCTGTTTTGCTCCATTGATCTATATTCTGTCTTTGTGCCAGTACCATACTATCTTGATGACTGTGGCTTTGTAATATAGCCTGAAGTCAGGCAGTTTAAATTTTCCAGTTCCATTCTTTTTTCTCAAGATTGCTTTGGCTATTTGAGGTTTTTTGAATTTCCATACAAATTGTGAAATTATTTGTTCTAGTTCTCTGAAAAAATACCATTTGTAGCTTAATAGGGATTGCATTGAATCTATAGATTGCTTTGAGTAGTATACTTATTTTCACTGTATTAATTCTTCTTATCCATGAACATGGTATATTTCTCCATCTATTTGTGTCATCTTTGATTTCTTTCATCAGTGTTTTATAATTTTCTATATATAGGTCTTCTGTTTCTTTAGGTAGATATATCCCTAAGTATTTTATTCTTTTCATTGCAATGGTGAATGGAATTGTTTCCTTATTTTCTCTTTCTATTTTCTCATTGTTGCTGCTACTACTACTGCTAAGTCAATTCAGTCGTGTCCGACTCTGTGTGACCCCATTGATGGCAGCCCAGCAGGCTCCCCTGTCCCTGGGATTCTCCAGGCAAGAACACTGGAGTGGGATGCCATTTCCTTCTCCAATGCATGAAAGTGAAAAGTTAAAGTGAAAAGTTAAAGTGAAGTTGCTCAGTCGTGTCTGACCCTCAGCGACCCCATGGACTGCAGCCTACCAGGCTCCTCTGTCCATGGGATTCTCCAGGCAGGAGTACTGGAGTAGTGTATGGGAATGCAAGGGATTTCTCTGTGTTAATTTTATATCCTGAAACTTTACTCTATTCATTGATTAGCTCTAGTAATTTTTTGGTGTGTCTTTGTAGAGGGTTTTCTATGTAGAGGATCATGTCATCTGAAAATGCTGAAGTTTACTTCTTCTTTTCCAATCTGGATTCCTTTTCTCTTTTTCTTCTCTGATTGCTGTGGTGAAAACTTCCAAAACTATGTTGAATAGTAGTGGTGAGAGTGGGCACCCTGTCTTGTTTCTGACTTTAGGGGAAATTTCAGTTTTTCACCACTGAGGATAATGTTTGCTAGATTTATCATATGTGGCTTTTATTATGTTTAGGTTCAGTTCAGTTCAGTTCAGTCACTCAGTAATGTGTATGTTCCTTCTATTCCTGCTTTCTGGAGGGTTTTTATCATAAATGGATGTGGAATTTTGTCAAAGGCTTTCTCTGCATCATAGAGATAATCATATGATTTCTATATTTCAATTTGTTGATTTGGTGTATCACATTGATTGATTTTGATACTGAAGAATCCTTGCATCCCTGAGATAAAGCCCACTTGGTCATGATGTATGATCTTTTTAATATGTTGTTTGATTCTGTTTGCTAGAATTTTGTTAAGGATTTTTGCATTTATGTTCATCAGCGATATTGCCCTGTAGTTTCCTTTTTGTGGCATCTTTGTCTGGTTTTGGTATTAGGGTGATGGTGGCCTCATAGAATGAGTTTGGATCTTTAGCTTCCTCTGCAATTTTCTGGAAGAGTTTGAGTAGGATAGGTGTTAGCTCTTTTCTAAATTTTTGGTAATATTCAGCTGTGAAGCCATCTGGTCCTGGGCTTTTGTTTGTTGGACGTTTTCTGATAACAGTTTCGATTTCCATGCTTTTGATGGATCTGTTATGATATTCTATTTCTTCCTGATTCAGTTTTGGAAAGTTATACTTTTCTAAGAATTTGTCAATTTCTTCCAAATTATCCATTTTATTGGCATGTAGTTTCCAAAAGTAGTTTTTTATGATCCTTTGTATTTCATGTTGTCTGTTGTGTTTTCTACATTTTAATTTCTAATTTTATTGATTTGATTTTTCTCCCTTTGTTTCTTGACGAGTCTGGCTAATGGTTTGCCTATTTTATATATCTTCTCAAAGAACCAGCTTTTGGCTTTGTTGTTTTGCTATGGTCTCCTTTGTTCTTTTTCATTTATTTCTGCCCTAATTTTTATGATTTCTTTCCTTCTACTAACACTGGGGTTCTTCACTTCTTCCTTTTCTAGTTGCTTTTGGAGGTAGAGTTAGGTTATTTGTTTGACTTTTCTCTTGGTTTTTGAGGTAAGCTTGTATTGCTATGAACCTTCCCCTTAGCACTGCTGTTACTGAGTCCCATGTTTTGGGTTGTTGTGTTTTCATTTTCATTTGTTTCTATGCCTATTTTGATTTCTCTTCTTCTGTGATTTGTTGGTTATTCAGAAGTGTGTTGTTTAGCCTCCATATGTTTGTATTTTTAATAGTTTTTTTCCCCAGTAGTTTATATCTAATTTTACCACATTATGATCAGAAAAGATGCTTGGAATGATTTCAGTTTTTTTGAACTTACCAAGACTAGACTTATGGCCCAGGATGTGCTCTATCCTGGAGAAAGTTTCATGTGCACTTGAGAAAATGGTGAAATTCATTGTTTTGGGGGTGAAATGTCCTATAGATATCAATTAGGTCTAACTCATCCATTGTATCATTTAAATTTTATGTTTCCTTGCTAATTTTCTGTTTAGTTGATCTGTCCATAGGTGTGAGTGGGGTATTAAAGTCTCCCACTATTATCGTGTTATTGTTAATTTCCCCTTTCATACTTGTTAGCATTTACCTTACATATTGTGGTGCTCCTATGTTGGGTGCATATATACTTATAATTGTTATATCTTCTTCTTGGATTGATCCTTTGGTCATTATGTAGTTACTGTCCTTCTTTGTCTCTTTTCATGGCCTTTATTTAAGTCTATTTTATCTGATATGAGTATTGTTACTCCTGCTTTCTTTTGGTCTCCATTTGTGTGAAATATCTTTTTAAGCCCTTCACTTTCAGTCTGTATGTGTCCCTTGTTTTGAGGTGGGTCTCTTGTAGGCAGCATATAGTGGTCTTGTTTTTGCATCCATTCAGTCAGTCTTTGTCTTTTAGTCGGGGCATTCAACCCATTTACATACATTTAAGGAAATTATTTATAAGTTTGACCCCATTGCCATTTACTTTGTTGTTTTGGGTTCGAGTTTATAAATATTTTCTGTGCTTACTGTCTCGAAAAGATCCTTTAGCATTTATTGAAGAGATGGTTTGGTGGTGCTGAATTCTCTGAGCTTTTTCTTGTCTGTAAAGCTTTTGATTTCTCCTTTGTATTTGAATGAGGTCCTTGCTGGGTACAGTAATCTGGGCTGCAGGTTTTTCTCTTTCATGACTTTAAGTATGTCCTTCCATTCCCTTCTGGCCTGAAGAGTTTCTATTGAAAGATCAGCTATTATCCTTATGGGAATCCTCTTATGAGTTATTTGGGTTTTTTTCCTTGCTGCTTTTAATAGTTTTTCTTTGTGTTTGATCTTTTTAAATTTGATTAATATGTGTCTTGGGGTGTTTCATCTTTAGTTTATCCTGTTTGGGACTTCATGGGTTTCTTGGACTTGGGTGGCTATTTCCTTCCCCATTTTAGGGAAGTTTTCAACTCTTATCTCCTCAAGTATTTTCTCATGGCCTTTCTTTTTGTCTTCTTCTCTGGGACTCCTATGATTCGAATATTGGGGGATTTGACATTGTCCCAGAGATCTAAGATTGTCCTCATTTCTTTTCATTCTTTTTCCTCTCTGCTTAATTTATTTCCACCATTCTATCTTCCACCTCACTTTATCTTCTGCTTCAGTTATTCTATTGTTGGTTCCCTCCAGAGTGTTTTTGATCTCACTTATTACATTATTCATTATTGATTGGCTCTTTTATTTTTTTTCTTGGTCTTTATTAAACACTTCTTTCATCTTCTCAATTCTTGTCTCCAGACTTTATCTGCTACTCCATTTGGTTTTCAAGATTTTGGATTATTTTTAATATCATTATTCTGAATTGTTTTTCAGTTAGATTCCTTATCTCCTTCTCTGTTATTTGGTTTGGTGGGCATTTATCATGTTCCTTTACCTGCTGAATATTTCTCTGGCTTTTCATCTAGTTTAGACTACTGTGTTTGGGGTGGCCTTTCTGTATGCTGGAAGTTTGTGGTTCCTCTTTATTGTGGAGTTTCCTCCCTGTGGGTGCATTAGATGAGTGGCTTGTCAAGGTTTCCGTGTTAGGGAAGCTTGTGTTGGTGTTCTGGTGGGTGGAGCAGGATCTCTTCTTTCTGGAGTGTAATGAAGTGTCCAGTAGTGAGTATTGATGTGTCTGTGGGCTTGGTGTGACTTTGGGCAGCTTGTATATTAATGCTCAGGGCTATGTTCCTATGTTGCTGGAGAATTAGCATGGTGTGTCTTGCTCTGGAACTTGTTGGCTCTTGGGTGGAGCTTGGTTTCAGTGTAGTTATGGAGTCTTTTGGATGAGCTCTTATTGGTTAATGTTCCCTGGAGTCAGGAGTTTTCTGTTGTTCTCAAGTTTTGGATTTGAGCCTCTTGCCTCTGGTTTTCAGTCTTATTCTTACAGTAGCCTCAAGACTTCTCTGTCCATACCACACTGATGATAAAACATCTAGGTTAATGGAGAAAAGATTCCACAGTGAGTGACACCCAGAGAGGTTTGCAGAGTTACATGGAGAAGAGAAGAGGGAGGAGGGAGATAGAGGTGGCCAGGAGGAGAAGAGGGGGAGTCAGATGTGGGGAGAACAGTCTAGCCAATAATCAATTCCCTATGTGCTCTCCACAGCTTGGAACACCCAGAGAGGTTCACAGAGTTGCACAGAGAAGAGAAGAGGGAGGAAGGAGATAAAGGTGACCAGAAGGAGAAGCAGGGGAGTCAAAAGGAGAGAGACAAATCTAGCCAGTAATCAGTTCCCTAAGTGTTCTCCACAGCCTGGAATACCTAAAGAAATTCACAGCATTAGGTAGAGAAGAGAAGGGGAAGGGAGGAAATAGAGGTGACCTGGGGAAGAAAAAGGAGTGTCAAAAGGAAGAGAGAGCAATCAAGCCAGTAATCACACTCCTAAGTAAAAATGGGTACTGAAGACTGGATTCTGACAGGTACAAAATTGATAACAAATACCAAAAGCAAAGATCAAACATCTAGAGGTTAGATTCTCAAAAATACAATATTTTAAAAAATCACAAAAATTATAAAAAGTATATATGAAAATTTTTTAAAAATAGGGTCTTTTTTGCAAGGTAATAGTAGGTTATAAAAATGAAAATTCAAAGAATAATAAAGGACTTAAAAATAAAAATATTAAAAATATGATAATAGTAAAATATATCTAGGAGTTTCTCTGGAGCTGTTGTGGGGTCAGTTCAGTTTCAGATAGTTCCTTGTTCCAGCTTATACTTCTTCTAGAGGTCCCTTCCAATGTAGTTGGTGCTAAGTACAGGGTTTTAATCTGTTGCATCTGTTGATTCCAAAGTGGTCCCCTCTGTTTATTTTGGCTTCTTCTGTCTGCAAGTCTCTTCAGTGTCTAATTTCTGCCCCGAGACAAGGATGCAGAGGTGGACACTTATTTAGGCTTACTTATTCAGTTGTGCTGTGGGGAGGGAGAAACACTGCAAACAAATATCACTGGCATGTGTGGGGAGTGCTCTAGTGTCTGGGCCACACTGCATTTGCCACCACTCATGGCGTGTGTGCTTTTTGGTCTACACTGCTCAAGATCCAGATTGCTCTGTAGGGGAAGTTTCTAAAGTGGGCCCTGGAAGGTGAAGTTGCTCAGTTGTGTCCAACTCTTTGAGACCCCGTGGACTGTAACCTACTAGGCTTCTCCATCCATCGGATTCTCCAGGCAAGAATACTGGAGTGGATTGCCATTTCCTTCTCCAGGGGATCTTCCTGACCCAGGAACTGAACCCTGGTTTCCTGCATCTGAGGCAGGCGCTTTAACCTCTGAGCCACCAGGAAAGCCTGGTGGGCCCTGGGTTACATGCAGTTCCCAGGTCTAAGTTGCTCAGGTTCAGGCTCCTGAAGTGAAGTCACTCAGTTGTGTCCGACTGTTTGCGACCCATAGACTAGCCCACCAATCTCCTCCATCCATGGGATTCTACAGGCAAGAATACTGTAGTGGGTTGCCATTTCCTTTATATTGGGTTCTTGGGTACTCCACAAAGGCACAGACTCTATTGGGGATGTGTTTTGTGCCCTTCCTAGGTTTGAGCAGCTCAGCTGACCAGGTGCTTGGCAAGTACACTCTACCTTGGTGGGATGGTGCATCTTATCACCTCCCTCATCCCAGCCACTTGGTTTCCTGGGTGCACAGTGGGAGCATCATCTCAGGTGTGCCACGTGTCTTCTCTGGGGAGTTGATCTCCAGCTGTGACCCTCCTGGTGGATGTCAATCATCCATGACCCCAGGAAGACTTGGTTAGCAACTGGGAGCCTGCTTGCAGTTTGGTAGAGAAATCTGTCTCTGGGGCCGAGATTGCCCCTTTCCAGCTCTGGCTGTCTCCCATCTGCCTCTCTGCCTCAGGTGGGGGATGGGCCGGTCTGTAGCTGGCTAGTACTCCTTTGGTATTCGCTCAGTCCTTGGTTCTGTGAGTGGGCCAGGCAGTGCCTGAGGTTAGAGCTTTTTGTTGGAAAGTTCTCTCTTTCTTTTTTTTTTTTCTTTCTGTCTATCCCACAGTTTGGGTTGCTATCTCATGTTAGCGTCCTCAGATTGTCCTCTGGGCATTCAGGCCTGGTCCTTACCCTAAGCATTGCAGCCCTCGCCTCCCTGTTCAGCCCCTACTTGCTGGTGGGGAATGCAAGCGCCTGGGCTACTTCTCCACTGGGAGTTGTGGTTAAGCATATAATCTGTGGGTTTTATTTATTAATTTTTTCCTCCTAGTTATGTTGCCCTCTGAGATTCTAAAACTCCCCAAAGACTCTCCAGTGAGAGGGCTTCCTGGTGTTTGGAAACTTCTCCTTCATGACTCTCTCCCTGGGATGGGTCTCCATCCCTAAGTCTTTGTCTCTCTTTTTGTCTTTTATATCTTGTCCTACCTCCTTTCAAAGACAATGGGCTGCCTTTCTGGGTGCCTGTTGTCCTCCGTCAGCATTCAGAAGTTGTTTTGTGGAATTTGCTCAGTGTTCAAACTATCTTCCGATGAATTTGTCAGGGAGAAATTGGTCTTCCCATTCCATTCGTCTGCCATTTTAGGACCACATCCTAATAAGTATCTCCTAACAGTATTAAGAGATTTAAAGAATACTTTTTGCCATCTCAAGATTTAGACAGAATTCCAAGTTGGTTTTGGTGATAAATTTTTATTAAAATTCAGTCCAATTAAGTCAGAATTGATGGTTTCATTTTCTATAGGTGTATTTCCTTAGGTTCTTTGAACTTACACAATACAGCCAATTTATCTGATCACACATTACACACTTTTTGCACTCAACACATGTGAGCACTTGACAAAAGGTCTTTTTAAAATCCAATCCATTTTTAAAATGGATGTGTTTAAATTATTTACATTTAACATAATTTTGACAATATTTAATTTAGTTTTATAATTTTATTTGTTGCCTCTTATTTTTGTTCCTCTTTTCCTCTCTTCTCTTTCCCCTTTTGAGATATTTGGACAATTTTAAACATTCCATTTTAATTTGACTATTTTACTTTTGTTTACATCTCTTTGAATATTTTTAATGGCATCTTTATGGATTAAATTATAAATAGTTAATTTTTACAGCCCAATTAGAGTCAATATTCATCTCTTCAAGTATAACGCAGCAGTCTGAGCCACCATACAGGTCTCTACCCTCTCCTGACTACCTCATAGTTTCTTACATATATCTACAAACACTGAAAATCCTTTCAAGCCATATTATACACAATGTATTTAGCACCCAAATATATTTTTAAAGAATTCAAGAGAAGAGCAACCTATTATATTTACCCAAATATATCTTTGGGTTTTCCTTTGTTCTTAATTTTCAAGTTTCTTTCTAGAGACATTTCCATTTTTATGTGAAACTTTCTTTAAAAAAGTTTTTTTAATTTTTTGGCATGATAAAGACTAGAGATCTCTTCAAGAAAATAAGAGACATAAAGAATTATTCCATGTAATGATGGGCACAAAAAGTATAGAAATGGTAAGGACCTAACAGATGCAGAAGAGATTAAGAAGAAGTGGCAAAAATACACAAAAGAACTATACAAGGAAAGTTTTAATGACCAGGATAGCCACAGTTGTGTGGTCACTTACCTAGAACTGGACTTCCTGGAGTATGAAGTCAAGTGGGCCTTAGGAAGCATTACTACAACAAAGCTAGTGGAAGTGATGGAACTCTAGCTGAGCTATTTCAAATCATAAAAGATCATGCTGTTAAAGTGCTATACTCAATATGCCAGCAAATTTGGAAAACTCAGCAGTGGCCAAAGGACAGGAAAAGATCAGTTTTCATTCCAACCCCAAATAAGGGCAATGCAAAAAATTGTTCAAACTACAGTACAATTGCCCTCATTTCAGATGCCATTAAAATTATGCTCAAATCCTTCAAGCTAGTCTTCAGCAGTTTGTGAACTGAGAACTTCCAGATGTTCAAGCTGGATTTAAAAGAGACAGAAACCAGAGATCAAATTGCCAACGTTCATTTGACCATAGAGAAAGCAAGGAATTGCAGAAAAACATCTACTTTTGCTTCACTGACTACACTAAAGCCTTTGTGGGGATCACAACAAACTCTGGAAAATTATTAAAGGGATGAGAATACCAGACCACCTTAATTGTCTTCTGAGAAACCTGTGTGCAGGTCAAGAAAAAACAGTTAGAACAGGACATGGTTCAAAATTGGGCAAAGAGTATAACAAGGCTGTATATTGTCACCTTGCTTATCTAACTTACATGCAGTGTACATCATGTGAAATGCTGGATAACTCACAAGCTAGAATCAAGACCTCTGGGAGAAATATCAACAACCTCAGATATGCAGATGATGCCACTCTAATGGCAGAAAGTGAAGAGGAACTAAGAGCCTCTTGATGAAGGTGAAAGAAGAGAGTAAAAATGCCAGTGTAAAACTCAACATCATAAAAGTAAAGATCATGGCATCCAGTCTCATCACTTCATGGCAAATAGAAGGGGAAAGAGTGGACGCAGAACAGATTTTCTCTTCTTGGGCTCCAAAATCACTGTGGATTGTGATTGCAGCCATTAACTTAAAAGATATTTGCTCTTTGAAGCAAAGCTATGACAAAATTAGACAGCATATTAAAAAGCAGAGATAACACATTTCTGACAAGAATCTATACAGTTAAAACTATAGTTTTTGCAGTGGTTATGTGTGGATGTGAGAACTGAACCATAAAGAAGGCTGAGCACTGAAGAATGGATGCTTTTGAACTGTGGTGTTGAAGACTCTTGAGAGTCCCTTTGATTGCAAGGAGTTCAAACTAGTCAATCCTAAAGGAAATCAGCTCTGAGTACCCACTGGAAGGACTATTGCTAAATCTGAAGCTCCAGTACTTTGCCACCTAATGGGAAGAACTGACTCATTGGAAAAGACCCTGATTCTGGGAAAGATTGAAGGCAAGGGAGAAGGGATAGCAGAGGATGGGATTATTAGAAAGTATCACTGACTCAGTGGACATGAATTTGAGCAAACTCTGGAAGACAGTGACGGACAGGGGAGGCTGGCATGCTACAGTCCATGGGGTTGCAGATTAGGATCTGACTTAATGACTGAACAAAAACAAACGTATATATGTGTGTATTTTGACTGTGCTAGGTCTTCATTGCTGAATGCAGATTTTTTTCTATTTTCAGTGCTCGGACTTCTCATTTCAGTGGCTTCTCTTGTTGTAGAGCACAGGCTCTATGGCAGACGGGCTTCAGTAGCTGTGGTGTGTGGACTCCGTATTTGTGGCACATCAATTTAGTTGCCTAGTGGCATGTGGAAACTTCCCAGACCAGGACTGAACTCATCTCTGCATGGCATGGATATCCTAAACTACTGGACGAACAGGGAAGCCTTGCAAACCTTTCTTTACCAACTGAGAGCAGATCTGCTGGCAGAAATGTTCCCTTAGCTTTATTTTCTCACAGAATATCTTTTTGTCATTTCATTCATGAAATTCAATTTCACTGAATATAGAATATTGCATCAAAAGCTCCTTTTAATTTTAGCCATTTTCAAATATTGTATCACTTCTTTCAGGCCTCCATAGTTTTGCAATGGAAATCCATAATCACTCAAATTACAGTTCCTGTGTAGCAGCTTTCTCAGTTTTGAATTTTTGATATTTTGGATTAGATAATTCTTTATTATGTGTGTGTGTGTTTGTGTGTGTGTGTGCTTATGTGTGTGTGGTGGGGTGGGGAGAAATGGGGCCCTGTGCACTGTAAGATGTTAAATGGCATCGCCATCAAATAGGTGATTTAGAGTTGTGGGAGTTGAATGATATCCATCTTGCTTTACTGTGAAGAAGTTGGACTGTGTTTAAAATTGGAATCTAAAGAACTCTAGTTAAATATATATCATATTTCCTCTCTTGGAACAAGCTCAGTCCACAAAAGGGTCTAGAAAATTATCCTGTCACCATTGATGTTCCTTTAATCTGTCAGAAGGTGCCTCAAAATAATTAAGTTTTTTGAGAGAGGGTGGGGAATCAATAAGACTTTCCAAATGTTTTGTTTGAGCCATAAAAATCCACATGAAGATGCCAGGCTCTTTAAATGTTAGGAGTTTTGTTGCCTCCTTAAGACAATCATAGGAGCTTTCCTGCAGCTGTCTCTGTCTCTACCCTGGTGCCTAATCTCGGGTTGGAGAGTTGTGTGAACCCTTCAGATTTTCAGTCTACAAAATCAAATCAACTTGAAATAACAAAAGCATTGGAAAAAATATTCCAGAAAAATATTTGCAACAAAAGCATCTGTTAACTTCTCTACATTCATTCAGTTAACTTCCTTTGGGGTAACACATCTATATTACTTGATTACTGTTTATTCCAAAAAATCTAACTTTAAACTTGCTTGACATTTTCCAAGTGTAGATAACATATGAGTTGAACTTTCAGTCACATTTATATTTTTCAGTTTCTCATGTATTAAACATTTGACTCTAAGAAGATCATGTTTAAGAGCAAAGAGAGATTTTCTCACAATGGGCTCCTTTTCTGTACTTTTTTGTTTATTTTACTGTAAATGGAAAGAACAAACAGAAATCTAGTGTCAGTATGAGCAAAATTTAAAATATGATAAAAATTTAAAAGTCAATAATGTTATATTAAGTCTAAACATAATCCATAAACTCTACTAATATGTGTGTTTGCAGCTATAGAATGTTTATTATCAGTGTATTCTAGAATTTTTTCATTGTTTGTTATTGTTAATACATAGTGAGATTTCAATTTCTTTTTATGTCTCCTAGGAATCACCAGATAGGGATCAAGGACAAGTAGCACAGTGCCTAACATATAATAGACACTAAGTAAATGTCAAACCTACATTAATATGAATCAGTTAAATGGAGGATTATATTGATATCAGCAAAAATAAGTTTAGAAATAATAGATCATATACATTTATGAAAGCATCCTCTCCTGCTTGTTGCTATGTCACATTAGCTTTGATGGCTATTGAGAGGAAAATCTGAGGTTATAAGCACTACAGCTGAGTTGTTACATGAATTACTCTGCAATTTCTCTATCACTAATTTAAAATTTGACTTTTATGAAACTAAGTTTAGATAAAGACAGTTCAGATAAAGACAGAATTACTTGTACACAATTCAGGAGGTGAATTCTTGCAGAAACAAATATGCTATAGTGAATTAGCAGGAAGGTCGGTTAAATTGTTAATGATTAATAAATCAGTTTATTTAGCAAATATATTGAAAATCTGCATATGCTTTAGACAAATAAGATATAACTTTCCCTAGAGGAACCTAACAGTTGTCAGGTAATTAAACACATAACTGCAAATAATGGGATAAACACTAAAGAAACAATGAATAGAAAGCCATTTTTATTTCAAAGGTCATGAAAAATCTTATAAATATGAACTTTTCAACAGGGCCTTAAGTGAGATACAGAAGTTTTCCAGGCATTTCTGTAGTAAGGGAGGAAAATATGGAGTTCATTCCAGGTAATATGTCAAAGAAACATGACACATTTGGGGTATCACAAGTTGTTCAGTGTGTTCAAAGGATAAACTGCAGGAGGGGAACAGAGAAACAGGCATGGCCCAAATAATGAAGATTTGCAGATATGCCATACTGGGGAAAAAAAAAAAAAAGAAAACTCCTATAGCTTCGTAAAGATAATTCTCAAATATTTATCTGTAGGTTTGAACTCTGTCTTGATATTCAGGTACATGTTTTCAACGGCTTTCTAAGCATAAACTTCAACTAGAACTCAATCTCTCTCTCTCTCTGCCTTTCTCTTCCTAAACCAGATTCTTCCAAATCATAAACCAACCCACAAGATCGCAACTGAAGATTTTAACAGATAAGGCTCTTATCATAAGCATTCATGTATTTGTGTATGTATTCAGTTCAGCTGCTCAGTCATGTCCAACTCTTTGCGACCCCATAGACTGCAGCACGCCAGGCTTCCCTATCACCAACTCCCAGAACTTGCTCAAACTTATGTCCATGGAGTCTGTGATGACATCCAACCATCTCATCCACTGTCATCCCCTTCTCTTCCTGCCTTCAATCTTTCCCAGAATCAGGGTATTACTAATGAGTCAGTTCTTTGCATCAGGTGGCCAAAGTATTGGAACTTCACCTTTGGCATCAGTCCTTCCAATGAATATTCAGGACTAATTTCCTTTAGGATTGACTGGTTTAATCTCCTTGCAGTCCAAGGCACTCTCAGGAGTTTCTCCAACACCACAGTTCAAAAGCATCAGCTCTTTGGTGCTCAGCTTTCTTTATGGTTCAAACCTCACATCTATATATGACTACCGGAAAAAACTATAGCTTTGACTAGATGGACCTTTGTTGGCAAAGTAATGTCTCTGCTTTTAGTATGTTGTCTAGGTTGATCATAGCTTTTCTTCCAAGGAGGAAGCATCTTTTAATTTCATGGCTGCAGTCACCATCTGCAGTGATTTTAGAGACTCCCTCCCCCCCGCCCCAAATTAAAGTCTCTCACTGTTACCCCATCTATTTGCCATGAAGTGATGGGACCATGATCTTAGTTGTCTGAATGTTGAGCTTCAAGCCAACTTTTTTACTCTCCTCTTTCACTTTCATCAGGAGACTCTTTAGTTCTTCTTCACTTTCTGCCATAAGTGCATTGTCATCTGCATATCTGAGGTTATTGATATTTTTCTGGCAATCTTGATTCAAGCTTGTGCTTCATTCAGCCTGGCATTTTGCATGATGTTCCATGCATATAAGTTAATAAACAGGGTGACAAATATACGTTCTTGATGGACTCCTTTTCCAATTTGGAACCAGGTATGTATTAATAGCCCATTTTGTTGTTATTTTCAAGTGTTCCAGCTTCAAAAAAATTATTTCACAACATAATTTTCATAAAATCCTGGGTTTGAAAATCTGTGGGAGAGAAATACTACGGAGACTGTGGTGATAACATATTGGATCAGGAAGGCATTTCTCCCTAGCAATGATAAGAGTTATTCTATGCAATGAGTTTTAATTTTAGAAAAGGGAAACTGGTTACATCCTTTCATAGAAGCTTTGGTGGACTGTTCCAAATCTAAAGTTTCCAAGTATCTGAATGCTTCTCCTTCCTTGAAACCTGGGCAAACTTCTCTACCAAAAAACAAGCAAGCAAAAACAAGGGGCAATTGTAGACTTAGCCTGAGTTACAGTGGATTTAGGGCAGTTTCGATTATATTCAGAAACTAAATTATGAACCATAAGAGCATGCTGGAGTTCTATTTCTGTTGAACAGTGCCACTGTGATGTTGACATATTTTCCAACATAAAAGTTTTGCCCTAAAAATGCTAGATAGCTTTTATCATCAAATAGATTAGAGGGAAGAGATACTGCCTCATTTTGGGTAAGCCATGCTGAGAGGAAAATAGATAAACTCACCATGTCTTGTGTGATAGAGTCATGAGTTTTCATCTTTGCCCTTTCAGTGTGGTACAGTAGTATAAATGTTTGTTGGAAATAATAACTCTATAAGAAAATTTTATTTTCCTGAATATATTTTGAAGACAAGAATCTGATTACTTCCAAAATGCTAAAATTGAAAAAAATACATATGAAGTAATTTTTAGTGGCATATTTTGTGTTTTCTACACTTCAAGGTATATTTTAAGAGATATAAAGTAACTAAACTAAATGTTTTCAGAGTTTTCAATTTTGTTTCACTCCATAACATGTTTAAAGCTAACTGGTATATTCTTTTATATACTAAGCATCTATGAGAATGTTCTACATGTTCTAGATACCTTATGTCACAGAATAATGATTTTATGAAGTAAGCAAGAGATTTTCAATATTTAGATTTTTTAATAGGTTTTGCTTTTAATGAAGCCACAATATTTTTTGTGTAAATTGTAAGTGTAAGTTTTCCTTATGATTAGTGTATTATTGCTAATGATTTTAAGTTTGCATAAGTATTACCATTTTGATGAATTTTTCCACATTAGATATAATTTGAGTTGAATGATAAATCTCTATTTTGATTGTATTTAGTTTTGAATCCCAGACTTTATTAAATAAACTATGGGCATAATTTATTTTCTTTCTATTAAATCATTAGTTTCTAGATCATGAAGTCTATGATCACTAAAGCCACAACAATGTTATATTTATAAGTTTTTTTTTTATCATTTCACATAAACAGTATCTGCTTAAGCTATTACTAGGTGAGGAATGACTTTTGTTCACTCTTCCTCCTAATACTCTTTGTATGTAATGTTTATTTATCTTAGTTTGATTTATCATTTTTATTATTGCTGATTGTTTTTATTATTTTATAGTTATGTTATCTCTTCAGTACAATTGAATTATCAAATGCAATAATGGCATTGAGTATGAATTGTTATCTTGGCAATTGTAAGTGCACATTTTAACATTTAAATACCAAGCATGGTCTTAATATGGTATTTAAAAGAAGTATTATATCTCTATCTAACTATAGTAAAATTAAAGTTATATAATATTTTATATATATCAGCATGTTTGATATTAAAAAATTACCTTATTATGAATTATAGAACAATAGTGCTCTTATTTCTGTATTGATAATCAGCAAAAGAAGTAACAAGAAGACTGAGTGACTTACTAAGTGACTTGCTTGTTTATCTAATAATAAACAAGTCAGAGAAAGAATCAGTTTTAACAAAGCTAAAATAAGAGTTCATAGGACCACACTGTTAAGGAAACTTAAAGAAATTTACAGATTGGGAAAAACTAGGCAGAATACATTTTTAAGAACTAGAGAGCATCTAGTTACTCCCATTCTGAGAGACAACATTAACTGAGTTCTGAAAAATTATTGTCATGTCACTCCATTGTTATTGGATATATGTTTTTTCTGAGATGATAGATATTTGGACTTTTATATAAAATTCCCTGACTGTTAATTATTGGTTCAAATACCATTAAGACCTATGTAAGACACATGAACCTTACCTACCCAGAGTTAAATAATCTCTGTAGACTCTGAGAAGTGCTCCATTGTTGCTATGCTATCAGAAGAACAAGTAAGGATTCCAACCAGTCAGCAGACAGATTGTAGGGGTGATATCCCAGAAGAGGCAAAGCTAGTTGCCTTTAAGGAATGAAGAGTAGTTTAATTAGGGAAAAAGAAAATGGAAAGTCACACCCAATGAGAGAGAACAACAATTGTAAAACAATAGAAGTAGAAAGATTATGATATTAAAAAGTTTAGAACTTATAGACTGAAAGCACTGAGTATAGTTAGCAACAACAAGAGATTATCAGGAATAGAGGCTTTCTATTGTTTATACTGTACATGCTAGGCCTCAGCATAGTCCTGTGTAAAGGGAGCTGTCTGAAGCACTCTCTGTTTCATAGGAGGCCATATTCCATTCACTCAGCCCTGACTCTGAGCCTGTCAGGCTGAGCATCTGAACAAAGGGAACCAATTTATAAGACTTATGACCTATTCAGATTTTTGTATATAGTCTTTCTGGATCTATGGAAAATTAAGAGATCCTGTGTCCTTTTATTAAAATACTTAGTTAGAAATTATGACCATATAGATTTGCTAGAGAATTATGAGTATATTGACCATATACAGAAATTCTAAGACTGAAAATAAATAGCACAGTAAGAAGAATGTAAATGTGCATAAAATGGAGAAAGTAATATGTGACCACAGTTTTAAAAAAAAAGTGTATTTTAAGTAATAAGCTGAAAGGAATATTTTCTACCATATAGTCCTAAAAAATTAAGATGTAATTTACTTTACATAACTACTATATTCATGAAATCTTGACAGCTAATTAAATTTCAATTAAATCATATTATGGATAGACTTAGGTTGGTACTACAAAACTTTTGAGTGAGTCCGCTTCTAAGACAACTCCATTTAAAACTTTGATAGTCAATCCCTACTTCTTTGGTTTAATTAGTTTTAATTAATTAGCTAATTAGTGTATAATTACTACATGGACTTCAGAAAATTCTTTTTAGAAGATTCATATATATTTTACTCAAGAATTAAGCTATTTCACTTTTAGTGGTATATTTTTCTAATGATCAGAAAAATTATAACACTCCAGGAGAGAAGTGGTATTCACAATGTACCTACTAAATTATTTAATTGTTAGCTTAAATTAATTTTCTAGATGACTATAGGGCATTTTTCTAATTTATAAAGAAATCAAGGACAAGGGAAAGCAAGTAATTGACTCAATATTAAGCAACAGAGGGTTTCTAAATGGTCTGACTTAAAGATAATGCTTTTCAGATCATTCTGTGGAGTATTTCATTGGTAGAAATAAGCATTTGTGCCCTTAGAAAGAAATGCACTTTTAACATGATGTGGTTTTTCAACTTTTTTGGAAAGTATTTATCTTCGTTTTGAGCTACTTCTGACAAAACTGAACTCTTTCTTTTGCTGAATTTGAAATGCTGAATTGATATCATAGCTACAGTAATATTCTGTGTGTGGGGTGTCTAACAATAGTATATGTAATAACTTCTAATGTTATTAAAAATATGTTAAAAGTAAACACATGGGTGACTCTTAAGGTAATGCTGCTCAACTCTGCCTACATTTTATACTTATGACGTTATTATAAAAATATATCCTTGCCCAGGCATCACTCCAGAGCATTTATATCCAATTCCTGAAAAAAAGAACCCAGGAATCAGAAGTTTTGTCTTGATGATTTAATGTATCAGCCAAAATTAGGAATATCTTCTTTTCCATCTGAGTCTGAGTAATATTGTCCAAAAACTTACATGAGATAATAATGTAGGCAATTGGTAATTTCCTTTTTTTTTTTTTTTGAGAACTCACTGTGTTGTGCAACAGTAAAGTGAAATTTGATGGATTTATCATTTGTTATAATCTATTGGGTTACTAGAGTCCCCTGAAGGGGAAAATATTTCAAATTGTGTTACTTATCCATCCAGTATATGACTTTCCAAATGACTTACAAAATTTTTTTCATTTTAAAGCAAATGAAGTGACAGACAATTCATTTCATTATAATATAGACATTTTCAATTGTTTAAATTATAACTATGCATAGTTAAATGAATTCTTTCTAGCTTTTTAATACATTTATAATATGAATCTGATATAGTACAAATATATTTTATTATATAACATTACTTCAAAAACATTAATTTTAATGGGTAGTTGAGTGATCTAAGGTTAAAAATACATATGTACTTACAAACAGAATTTTAAGAAATGATGTATGAACAAGCTCATTTTCTCCCTGCAGGGAAAATAACATCTTCCTGTGAAAATACACAAATGAATTAGGAAAAACAAGTATAATTGAAAGAGAAAAAAATGACTAGGTCAGGTCTGTAATAAATGGAGATCTGTAATAAATAGACTTGAAATCAGAAGTGGGTTTAAAAAAGGGAGAGATTTGGAATCTTATTAGTTTGCATACAAAATTTATACAAATGTAGATAAAGCATATTTGGAATTCACAAAATAAATCATTTTTATTCTTATTTATGCATTTAAAAGTTCCTAAATAGAGTTTAACTTCAATTTTATGATGCACTATTTAATATCTATATAGTTTACCATTAATATTTTCCAAAATTCAGTAAGAGATATAATTCAAAACTTAATGATTTACAGCCTCTGATATTCTAATAATAGAACAAGGTCCACAGATTCAGTATTTATGATTATTTCAATGCATACAACTCAATATCAAACTTAGTATGTCTGATTAGCTGAATGCTGCTGCTGCTGCTGCTAAGTCGCTTCAGTCGCGTCCTATTCTGTGTGATCCCATAGACGGCAGCCTACCAGGCTCCTCTGTCCCTGGGATTCTCCAGGCAAGAACATTGGAGTGAGTTGCCATTTCCTTATCCAATGCAACAAAGTGAAAAGTGAAAGTGAAGTCATTCAGTTATGTCTGACTCTTCCTGACTCCATGGACTGCAGCCTACCAGGCTCCTCCGTCCATGGGATTTTCCAGGCAAGAGTACTGGACTGGGGTGCCATTGTCTTCTCCAATTAGCTGAATAAATTTTGTAAAAATAATGTATTTATTAAATACTATATGTTACTCTAATATCATGCATTATTAACATATTTCTCCTGAGTTATTTCCTATATATTATTTGCTGTTTGTCATGATTGCTGTATTTTTTTTTCATGAAGCATAGATTTTAAAAATGGGAGATAAGCATTTTTGCTTTGGAAAAGTCAAATAAACTTATTATTTTCTTATTAAAATGGTCATATTTTAGAGACATACTAAATATTCCGTAGGAGGTTGATTTTAAAGATTTGACTGTTAATGAGAGATTGACATTTTCATGGCAGAATATGAGTTTTCTAGCATTTTAAAAGAACATCCCGTTACACAATACCCCATGAATAAGACAGTATTTGTAGAAGTCCAGGAATCTAGCAAAGAAATTCCAGCACATCTTTGGGGTAAGAAAAAGATCCAAGATTGGATGCAAATTGAAGAGAATAAGAGGAACTATTTCACTTTACCAGTGTCACCCCTCACCCATAGTGACACAGCTCGGTGCCAAGAGAGGCCTCCTTGACCTGTGGTTTTACTCGCAGGGGAAAGTAAGAGAGTGTGAGTGAGTGCTTGGCTTTCCCAGCTGAGTGGGACAATGCCAAAGAGACCAATTTTTTTCTGGCAATATCCAGGAAAATCTAGGTGTGCTACAGGGCACAGCTAGGAGAACAGCAGAACAGGCTCTTGATGGGCGTCAAAGGAATGCTAATCCTACAAGCTGTGTAAAGTACTTCATAAGGAAGCCTGCCCACAAGTCACAAAGGACCTCTTTGCCTACAGTGCCTCTTTCCCCCAAGTGACCCACAGGATCCCCCAATATACCATGTGCCTTATTCACATATTCCACCACCTCATGATAAGTTCCCCATATGTGCTGCCAATAGGAATGAAAGAGCCTTTACAGATGACTAGTGAGCATGTATAGAAAGCTGACCTGATTCTGCAGAGTTAAGAGAAACCACACACAAATTTGATTGAGCATTTAGTGGGTAACAAAATGAAGAACATCAGCACCCAGGATGGCCTTGAAGAATTGAGAGAAGGCATGCAATCTTAAGAACTTCTTCAAAGAGGGAAAATAAATAGGAGCAAGAGAATCCATTTAAAAGATTTGAGAAAGCCTCAGTAGTCTAACAGGGCTGATGGAAGGCATTTCTTTCACAAAGCCTTTCAGTAAAGACTAAAGGTGGTGGCTGCTTCTTTACATGTAATAAAAAACAGTGAAAGTCTTCAAGGAGCATAAAAAAATCAAAGAAATATGATATCACCAGAGATACATAGTAATTTTCTATTAACTGACTCCAAGAAAATGAAGATTTGATATTTGCCCCAAAATAATTCAAAATTGTTGTTTCAAGGAAACTCAGTGAGCTATGAAACACCACAGGAAACCTTCTGGTAAAATCAAGAAAGCAATATATGAACAAAATGAGAAGCTGAATGAGAGATGAAAATCATGAAAAACAACCAAACAAAAATTTGGAATTAAAGAATACAGCTAATGAAACTTAAAAATACAATAGAAGACATCTGTCATTGTCCAGTGATTAAGAATCTGCCTGCTACTTCAGGGGTCATGGGTTCAGTCCCTGGTCTGGGAAGATTTCACAATCCACAGGGCAACTAAGCTCATGTGTCACAACTCTTGAGACCAAGCTATAGAGCCTGAAAACTCCAACTATGAGCTTATGCACCTCAACTACTAAAGCTCATGTGTTCTAGATTCAGCACACAACTACTGAAGCCCATGTGTTTAGAGCCAGTGTTGTGCAACAAGAAAAGTAACCAAAACAGAAACTCACGAGCCAAAACTAGAGTAGCCCCTGCTGACTGCAACTAGAGAAAAGCCTGTGCATGACAGTGAGATTCAGTACAGCCAAAAGTAAATAATAAAATAAATAAGTGCTTTATATTAAAAATACAATAAAAAGCACAAACAACAGAGGAAATCAAGTAGTAGAAAAATTCTGTGAAGTAGAAGACAGGTCCTTGGAGATTATCCAATCACAGAGGAACAAGCAGAAAAACAAAAAGAGTGAAAGCTGGTTAAGAAAACCTCTATGAAATATGGAATACTATTAAGTGAAATTTGGAAGAAGAAAAGAGAAAAAGAAAGGTCAGAAAAGATGTTTAAAGAAATAATGGCTGAGAACTTCCCAAATCTGGAGAAAGACTTAGGTATCTAAGTTCATGAAACTCACAGATCCACAAACAGCTTCAACTCAAAGCAGTCTCCTCTAAGGCACATCATAATAAAAATGTCTACAGTCAAAGACAAAAATAGAATTCTAAAAGCAGCAATACAAAAACAAAACAAACAAACAAAAACCGAGAGTCTCCACAAAGCTCGAAATCTGATCGATTATGTTCTTTGCAGCCAACGATGGATAAGCTCTATACACTCAGCAAAAACAAGACTGGGAGCTGACTGTGAATCAGATCATTAATTCCTTATTGACAAATTCAGAATTATATTGAAGAAAGTAGGGAACCACTAGACCATTCAGATATGACCAAATCAAATCCCTTATGATTAAACCAGTGGAAGTGACAAATAGATTCAAGGGATTAGATCTGATAGACAGAGTGCTTGATGAACTATGGATGGAGGTTCATGACATTGTATAGGAGGAAGTGATCAAAACCATCCCCCAAAAAAGAAATGTAAAAAGGCAAAATTGTTGTCTGAGGAGGCCTTACAAATAGCTGGCAGACTTGATGCTTTTGAACTGTGGTGTTGGAAAAGACTCTTGAGAGTCCCTTGGACTGCCAGGAGATCCAACCAGTCCATTCTGAAGGAGATCAGCCCTGGGATTTCTTTGGAAGGAATGATGCTAAAGCTGAAACTCCAGTACTTTGGCCACCTCATGCGAAGAGTTGGCTCATTGGAAAAGACTCTAATGCCAGGAGGGATTAGGGGCAGGAGAAGAAGTGGACGACAGAGGATGAAATGGCTGGGCGGCATCACTAACTCAATGGACATGAGTCTGAGTGAACTCTGGGAGTTGGTGATGGACAGGGAGGCTTGGCGTGCTGCGATTCATGGCGTCGCAAAGAGTCGGACACGACTGAGTGACTGAACTGAACTGAAATGCAAAGGAGAAAAATAAAGATATACCCAGTTGAATTCAGAGACCCAAACAATAGCAAGGAGAGATAGAAAAGCTTCCTCAGTGATCAATGCAAAGAAATAGAGGAAAACAATAGAATGGGAAAGACTAGAGATCTCTTCAAGAAAATTAAAGATGCCAAGGGAACATTTCATGCAAGTTCAGTTCAGTTCAGTCTCTCAGTTGTGTCCGACTCTTTGCGACCCCATGAATCACAGCACGCCAGGCCTCCCTGTTCATCACCAACTCCCGGAGTTCACTCAGACTCACGTCCATTGAGTCTGTGATGCCATCCAGCCATCTCATCCTTGGTCGTCCCCTTCTCCTCCTGCCCCCAGTCCCTCCCAGCATCAGAGTCTTTTCCAGTGAGTCAACTCTTCACATCAGGTGGACAAAGTACTGGAGTTTCAGCTTTAGCATCATTCCTTCCAAAGAAATCCCAAGGTTGATCTCCATCAGAATGGACTGGTTGGATCTCCTTGCAGTCCAAGGGTCTCTCAAGAGTCTTCTCCAACACCACAGTTCAAAAGCACCAATCTTCGGCTCTCAGCCTTCTTCACAGTCCAACTCTCACATCCATACATGACCACAGGAAAAATCATAGCCTTGACTAGATGGACCTTAGTTGGCAAAGTAATGTCTCTGCTTTTGAATATGCTATCTAGGTTGGTCATAACTTTTCTTCCAAGGAGTAAGCGTCTTCTAATTTCATGGTTGCAGTCACCATCCACAGTGATTTTGGAGCCCCCAAAATAAAGTCTGACACTGTTTCCACTGTTTCCCCATCTATTTCCCATGAAGTGATGGGACCAGATGCCATGATCATTTTTTTCTGAATGTTGAGCTTTAAGCCAACTTTTTCACTCTCCTCTTTCACTTTAATCAAGAGGCTTTTTAGTTCCTCTTCACTTTCTGCCATAAGGGTGGTATCATCTGCATACCTGAGGTTATTTCATGCAAAGATGGCCTCAGTAAAGTACAGAAATGGTATGGTCCCAATAGAAGCAGAAGATATTAAGAAGAGGTGGTAAGAATACACAGAACTATACAAAAAGATCTTCATGACCCAGAAAATCATGAAGGTGTGATCACTCACCTAGAGCCAGACATCCTGAAATGCGAAGTCAAGTCGGCCTTAGGAAGCATCACTCTGAACAAAGCTAGTGGAAGTGATGGAATTCCAATTGAGCTATTTCAAATCCTGGAAGATGATGCTGTGAAAGTGCTGCACTCAATATGCCAGCAAATTTGGAAAACTCAGCAGTGGTCACAACTTGGAAAATGTCAGATTTCATTCCAATCCCAAAGAAGGGCAATGCCAAAGAATGTTCAAACTACCACACAATTGCACTCATCTCACATGCTAGTAAAGTATTGCTCAAAGTTCTCCAAGCCAGGCTTCAACAGTACATGAACTGTGAACTTCTAGATGTTTAAAGAATTTAGAAAAGGCAGAGGAACTAGAAATCAAACTGCCAACATCCACTGAATCATAGAAAAAGCAAGAGTTCCAGAAAAACATTTATTTCTGCTTTATTGGTTATGCCAAAGACTTTGACTATGTAGATCACAACAAACTGTGGGAAATTCTCCAAGACATGGAAATAGTAGACCACATTACCTGCCTCCTGAGAAATCTGTATGCAAGTCAAAAGCAACTGTTAGAACTGGACATGGAACAACAGACTGGTTCCATATTGGGAAAGGAGTATGTCAAGACTGTATATTGTTACCCTGCTTATTTAACTAATATTCAGAGTACATCATGTGAAATGCTGGGCTGGATGAATCAAAGCTGGAATCAAGATTGCTGGGAGAAATATCAATAACCTCACATATGAAGATGACATCACCTTTATGGAGGAAACTGAACGAGGAGAATGATAAGGCTGGCTTAAAACTCAACATTCAGAAAACTAAGATCATGGCATCCAGTCACATTATTTCATGGCCAACAGATGGGGAAACAATGGAAATAATGACAGACTTTATTTATTTTTGGCTCTAAAATCACTGCAGATTGTGTCTGCAGCCACGAAATTCAAAGATGCTTGCTCCTTGGAAGAAAAGCCATGACCAACCTAGATAGCATATTAAAAAACAGAAACATTGCTTTGCCAACAAAGGTCCATCTAGTCAAAGCTATGGTTTTTCCAGTAGTCATGTATGAATGTGAGAGTTGGAATATAAAGTACAACTATATAGCTCAGCTGACTGTAAAGCTGAATGCTGAAGAACTGATGTTTTTGAACTGTGATGTTGGAGAAGAATCTTGAGAGTCTGTTGGATGCAAGGAGATCAAACCAGAAAATCCTAACAGAAATCAGTCCTGACTATTCATTGGAAGGACTGGTGAGGAAGCTGAAACCCCAGTACCTTGGCCACCTGAGGTGAAGTCTGACTCATTGGAAAAGGCCCTCATGCTGGGAAAGATTGAAGGCAGGAGGAGAATGGGACAACAGAGGATGAGATGGTTGGGTGGCATCACCAACTCAATGGACATGAATTTGAGTAAGGTCTGGGAGTTCGTGATGGACAGGGAAGCCTGGTGTGCTGCTATCCATGGGGTCACAAAGTCGGACATGACTGCATGACTGAACTGACTGACTGACTGACTGACTGCCTCCATAAAGCTATCAGTGGATTTCTCAGCAGAAACTTGCAGGCCTGGAGAGATTAGTTTGATATATTCAAAGTGCTAAAAGAAAACAAAAACAAAAAACCTGCCAAGAATAATTCACATGGCAAGTTTTCCTTCAGAAAGTCTTTTCTCAACCTAACAAAAGCCAAGGGAGTCCATCACCACTAGATCTGCCTTATCAGAAGTGCTGAAAGGAGTTTTCGAGCTGAAATGAAAGAGTTCTGCTTAGTAATATGAGAACATATGAAAAAATAAAACACACTGGTAAATTTTAAAATATAATCAGATTCAGATAACTCTGATAATATAATACAGTGTTATGTTAATCACTATATTATAAAGGTTATAGGATAAAAGTATTAAATATAACTATAGTTACAATAATTGTCAATGGATACACAATATTAAAAGATGTAAACATAAAATGTTGGAGGGAGAGTGAAAGTATAAATTTTCTGAATGTAATCTTAAATTGTTAATGTAAAATAATAGACTCATATCTATCAGATGTTTCATTCAAAGCACAAAACAGAAACCTATAGTAGATAAACAAAAGATAAAGACAAGGGAATCAAAGCATACCACTACAGAAAGTTACTATTTCACAAAAGAAGATAGCAAGAGAGGAACAAAGGAACTACAAAACAGTCAGAAATCAAGTATTAAGATGGCATTAGTAAGTCCTTACCTATTAATAATTGCTTTCAGTATAAGTGGATTAGATTCCTCAATCAAAGGTGGAGAGTGATTGGATGGATTTAAAAAATCAAGACCTATCTGATGCTGGCCAGGTGGTTTCTATTCAGTTGCTCAGTCGTGTCAGATTCTTGGTGACTCCGTGGACTGCAGCACGTCAGGCTTCCCTGTCCTTCACCATCTCCCGGAAATTATCCAGATTATCCAGGTAGCTGAAGATAATTTTTTTTTAACCATTAGATTAAGAGTAACTTGAGAATCACAGAAACGTTCAAATCAGGACTATAAGTAAATTTTATTATAAAGTCAGGCCTGCATTTAATTGTCATATACAGAAGTAGAGTTTTACCAACATAAATAATTCTCTTTTTGTTACTAATAGTTTAAAGGAAAAAAAATTATGTTTTTTTTTTAACCCAAAATGCCTGGCATAGAAAGAAATTTAACCATGAGTCTCACCAAAATTAAGTATTGCTCAATAAAGTTAGTGATAAAGTGTCAAGTAAATAGAACCATCTATGTGTGCACGTGCCATTCAGCAAAATTTCACAGGAACATACTTGAAATTAGGAAAATTGATTTTATTACTTGTTTCAGTGATAGTGCAAACAAGGGAAAACATGAATATCTTATTAAAGGAATTAGGCAAAAGCTTTCATAGGATATAGAAATTGTGAGGTGATTTGGAGAGTGTCTAAGGAGGTAGAAGTTTCTTTTTGATTGAAATCCGTCATGTATCAGGGGTAATTTTATCATTCAGCATTTCAGTAAATTTTGTTTATAAGTAAGGAAGGCCATAATGAAGATAAATAATTGGTTCAGAATTAGCAATTTTAGCCAAATGAGGGCATTTTAGCCAAGAGAGGGCATTATTTGACATTTTGAAGATAGTATAGTGACCTTGATTTTGTGCGTGATTGGACAAAATAGTGAAATGACTTTGCTTCATCTCCTTAGGTTCATAGTTTCAGAGTACTCTTGCAAGATTGTTTATGTCCAAATAGAGAATAAACTGGCCAGCTTGTAATAAAATTGGCATTTAACTATGAACATTAGATCAGTTCCAGATATCAGATCTAATTTTATCTTTCTCATTAATAACAAGTCTTCATTTTCTTAGCACCATGATGTGAGAACAGCTAAGAAAGGTCATGTCACTGGCCTCACAAATTACCACTGTAGTTGCTGTTTGGTGGATTCTAGTCTTCAGCAGTGGACTCATTGATTGCTATTATTATCTATATTATGATGGGTTGGTATTTGCTTTCTGTTTATTGGTAATTAATTTTCTTCAAAAAAGTAATTTTAATCTTCCCACTTCATAAGCAATTCTTTTTGATTGTTAAACATCTAGAAAATATAAACAATGGATAATAAAAACCATTTCTTAATTCCACTGTGCAGAAAATTGTTAACATTTTCATGTGCATAGTAACTCAAAAATCAATAGTGGCTCAACTATGGATTTTTAAACTGGTTTGATAGGAGATCCTCTAGAAAAAAACTCCTGCTTATTATGAGGTGTAGGCTGGTAGCTTTTTTTTCATGTTTATGCATATATGCATGCATGCATGTACACAAGTTTTTGTGAAAGTATCTATAGAGTTGAATAACTTTTCACCAAGTGAACATCCCTATGTCATCACCAAATAGATCAAGATATAATACAGTGCATCCTAAGTAATATTCTTTATGCCTCTTTTGAGTCCCTCCATCACAACCTTTCAGCTCTTCCACAAATGTAACCTTAAACTGACTGCTAATGCTACAGAATTTTCTTTCCTGCTTTTGTGTATGTGCTCAGTCACTTCAGTCATGTCTGACTCTTTGTGATTTCATGGACTATAACCCACCAGGCTCCTCTGTCCACAGGATTCTCCAGGCAAGAATACTGGAGTGAGTTGCCATTCCCTTCTCCAAGGAATCTTCCTGACCCAGGGATCAAACCCATGTCTCATGTCTCCTGCATTGGCAGGCAGGTTCTTTATTATTAGTGCCATGGTCAGATCATGCTTTTAATTTCATATTCCTGCTTTTAATTTCATATAAATGTACTGTCTGTGAATAATGACTTTTATTTTTTTCTTTTTGTCTTTTGTACTGAATAGACCTCTGGTACAATGTGAAATAGAACTGACAGTGGCAGGCAGCCTAGTCTTATTCTTAATTTCAGGGAAGGGAAAAATGTTTTTAATTGTTCACCAGTAATTACAATGTTAATTATGTTTCCATCTGTGGTCCTTTTCTTTCTAACTTAATGACTTCCTTCAATATTTATTCATTGAAGTTTTTGGTGATAATTTCTCTCAGTCTTTATTTGCCTGTATTTTGCCTTCAGTTTTGAAGGGTATTTTTGATGAATACAGAATCAAGTTTGTCAGTTGTTTTAGTCATTCCTTTGAAAATGTCATTCTTCTCTTTTCGTTTTATCTGGCTCTTTGTATTTTTTATTTTCCTTTTGTTTTTGCTTTCTTTTCTTTTGCCTATAGGCTTGATTTTCAAGTTTCTTCATGCTTACCCTACTGAAAGTTCATAAATTTTAAAACTGTGGCTTGATTTTTTTTTTATTAGTTTCAAAAGTGCCCTACTACTATTTCTTAATGTATTTTTTTGCCTCATTTGCTCTCTGCTCTCCTCTCTGGAGCCTAAGTTTATATATTTCAGCTGCATATGCCTTGTTATATACGTATACTTTATGTTGTTTCATATTTTAAACTTTATTTTTAATGTGTATACTTTTCCATGACCTACAGAGTTGCACACGACTGAAGCGACATAGCAACAGCAGCAGCAGCACTTTTTATTTTTGTAATGTAACCTTAATATTACAGAATTTTCAAATGAGTCTATTATGTTCTTAATTTCAATTTCTGTATTTTTAAGTTCTAGAGCTTTCATTTGATTGCTCTTTATGATTTCCATGTTTCTGCTGGTAGTCTGCCTTTTCACATTTAATGTATGGATATTAATCATAATTATTTTAATGCTCTTTATTAATACCAATATAACTGAGTCTCCAACTAAGTCTATTTTGTTGGTATTTTTCCCCCAAGATATTGACCCATTCTTGAATTTTTGAATGCTTGTTTTTTTAAATCACATACTTAAAAAAAAAAATCATGTAAAGGCAACTCAAACTTTATTGATGTTTATCTTCCTCCAGAGATTACTAATCTTTATTTTTTTCAAACTTTGGACAGTGAAATCAGCTGTCTGCTTAAGCCATGACACAAGGAATGGGTCCCTCTTTCTTGAGGTTTTGAGTTCCAGTTTTGCCCTTCAGCCTCACAGACTCTCAGTTTCCGCTATTATTTCCTTTAGCTTCCCAGGATCTTGACTAAGAGGTTGTGACTACATTTGGAATCAACACATATCTTGAAGAGATAGCAGTACCAATGTAAAGCTCTTATCTATGAATTTTCTTTGTCCTTTGGAAAATATTATTGTTTCTTTGCTATTTCCTTCTTAATTCTGCAACTCTCAAATGCCTTAATTTTAAAAAATTAATTTTTTTATTGAAGGATATTTGCTTTAGAGAATTTTGTTGTTTTCTGTCAAACCTCAACATGGATTAGCCATAAGTATACACATATCTGATCCCTTTAGAACCTCTCTCCCATCACCCACCCATTCCACCCCTCTAGGTTGATAGCCCCTGTTTGAGTTTCCTGAGCCATAGAGCAAATTCTCCTTGGCTATCTATTTTACATATGGTAATGTAAGTTTCCATGTTCTATTTCCCTACATCTCACCCTTTCCTCTCTCTCTCCCCATGTTCATAAGTCTATTCTCTATGTCTGTTTCTCATTGTTGCCCTTCAGTACCATTTTTCTAGATTCTGTATATATGTGTTAGAATATGATATTTATTGTTCTCTTTCTGACTTGCTTCACTCTGTATAATAGGTTCTAGATTCATCCTCATAGAACTGACTCAAATGCATTTCTTTTTATGGCTGAGTAATATTCTACTGTGTATATGTAATACAACATCTTTATCCATTCATCTGTCAGTGGACATCCAGATTGCTTTCATGTTCTAGATATTGTAAATAGTGCTGCAATAAACAATGTGATACATGTGTTTTATTCACTTTGGGTTTCCTGAGGGTATATATATAGGAATGGAATTGCTGGGTCATATGGTGGTTTTTCTGGGCTTTCCTGGTGGCTCAGATGTTAAAGCGTCAGCCTGCAATGCAGGAGACCTGGGTTTGATCCCTGGGTTGGGAAGATTCCATGGAGAAGGAAATGGCAACCCACTCTAGTAGTCTTGCCTGGAGAATCTCATGGATGGAAGAGTCACCAGATGGGCTGCAGTCCACGGGGTCGCAAAGAATCAGACATGACTGAGCGACTTCACTTTCATGATGGTTTTATTCCTAGTTTTTAAGGAATCTCCATACCAACTTCCATAGTGGCTGTATCAGTTTACATTCCTACCAACAGTGCAAGAGTTTTCCCTTTTCTGCACATCCTCTCCAGCATTTATTATTTGTAGATTTGTTGATGATGGCCATTCTGGCAGTGTGAGGTGATATGTCATTGTAGTTTTGATTTGCATTTCTCTAATAATGAGCTATGTACATCATGAGAAACAATGTGCAGGAGGAACTACAAGCTGTAATCAATTGCCAGGAAAAATATCAATAATCTCAGATATGTAGATGACACCACCCTTATGACAGAAAGTGAAGAAGAAATAAAGAGCCTCTTGATGAAAGTGAAAGAGGAGAGCAAAAAGGTTGACTTAAAGCTTAACATTCAGAAAACGAAGATCATGGCATCTGGTCCCATCACTTCATGGCAAATAGATGGGGAAACAGTGGAAACAGTGTCAGACTTTATTTTTGGGGGCTCCAAAATCAAAGCAGATGGTGATTGCAGCAATGAAATTAAAAGAACACTTACTCCTTGGAAGGGAAGTTATGATCAACCTAGATAGCATATTCAAAAGCAGAGCCATTACTTTGCCAACAAAGGTCCATCTAGTCAAGGCTATGGTTTTTCCAGTGGTCATGTATGGATGTGAGAGTTGGACTATAAAGAAAGCTGAGCACTGAAGAATTTATGCTTTTGAACTGTGATGTTGGAGAAGACTTGAGAGTCCCTGGGACTGCAAGGAGATCCAGCCAGCCAATCCTAAAAGAGACCAGTCCTGGGTGTTCATTGGAAGGACTGATGCTGAAGCTGAAACTCCAATACTTGGTCACCTGATGTGGAGACTTGACTCATTTGAAAAGACCCTGATGCTGGGAAAGGTTGAGGGCAGGAGGAAAAGGGGATGACAGAGGATGAGATGGTTGGATGTCCTCACCAACTCAATGGACATGGGTTTGGGTGGACTCCTGGAATTGGTGATGGACAGGGAGGCCTGGCGTGCTGCAGTCATGGGGTCGCAAAGAGACACGACAGAGCAACTGAACTGAACTAAACTGTTGAGCATCTTTTCATGTATTTGTTAGGCATCTGTGTGTCTTCTTTGGATAAATATCTCTTTAGGTCTTTTCCCATTTTTAATAGGGCTGTTTGTTTTTCTGGTGTTGAGTTGTATGAGCTACTTGTATATTTTGTAAATTAATCCTTTGTCTGTTGTTTCATTTGCTCTTATTTTCTCCCATTCTGAGGGTTGTCTTTTCACCTTGCTTACACTTTCCTTTGCTGTGCAAAAGCTTTTAAGTTTAATCAGATCCCACTTCTTTACTCTTGTTTTTATTGCCATTACTCTAGGAAGTGGGTCACAGAGAATCTTGCTTTGATTTATGCCATTGAGCTTTCTGCCCATGTTTTCCTCTAAGAGTTTTACAGTTTCTTGTCTTACATTTAGGTCTTTAATCCATTTTGAGTTTATCTTTGTGTGTGGTTTTAGGAAGTGTTCTAATTTCATTCTTTGACATGTAGCTGTCCAGTTTGCCCAGCATCGTTTATTTAAGAGACTGTCTTTGCCACATTGTATATTCTTGCCTCCTTTGTCAAAAATAAGGTGCCCATAGGTGCATGGGTTTACTTCTGGGCTTTCGCTCTTGTTCCATTGGTATATGTTTCTATTTTTGTGCCAGTAGCATACTGTCTTGATGACTGTAGCTTTGTAGTATAATCTGAAGTCAGGAAGATTGATTCCTCCAGCTCCATTCTTCTTTCTCAAGACTGCTTTGGCTATTTGGGGTCTTTTGTGTTTCCAAATGAATTGTGCAATTTTTATTCTGGTTCTGTGAAAAGTGTCATTGGTCATTTGATAGGGATTGCATTGAATCTGTAGATTGCATTTGGTAGTATAGTCATTTTCACAATATTGATTCCTCCTATCCAGGAACATGGAATATCTCTCTATCTGTTTATGTCATCTTTGATTTCTTTCACTAGTGTCTTATAATTTTCTGTGTACAGTTATTTAGTCTCTTTAGGTAAGTTTATTCCTAGATATGTAATTCTTTTTCTTGAAATGGTGAATGGAATTGATTCCTCAATTTCTCTTTCTGATATTTCATTGTTAGTATATAGAAATGCAAATGATATATGTGTATTGATTTTGTGTTCTGCAACTTTACTAAGTATACTCATTAGCTCTAGTAATTTTATGATACTATCTTTAGAGTTTTCTATGTATAGTATCATGTCATCTGCAAACAGTGAGAGCTTTACTTCTTTTCTGATCTGGATTCTTTTTGTTTGTTTTTCTTCTCTGATTGCTGTAGGTAGGACTTTCAGAGCTGTGTTGAATAATAGTGGCAAAAGTGGACAATCTTGTTTTGTTCCTGATGTTAGGGAACTGCTTTCAGTTTCTCAACACTGAGAATAATGTTTGCTGTAGGCTTGTCATATATGGCCTTTACTATGTTGAGGTAGGTTCCTTCTATGCCCACTTTGAAGGGTTTTAATCAGAGATGAGTGCTGAATTTTGTCAAAGGCGCACCTATGGAAGAATCTGTGCATCCTTGGAATAAATGAAACATAACCGGGTGTATGAGCTTTTTGATGTGTTTCTGAATTCTCTTAGTTAAAATTTTGTTGAGGATTTTTGCATCTATATTCATCAGTGATATTGGCATATAGTTTTAATTTTTTGTGTTGTCTTTGTCTGGTTTTGGTTTCAGGGTGATGGTGGCCTCACAGATTGAGTTTGGAAGTGTTCCTTTCTCTGCAAATTTTTGAAAGAGTTTTAGAATGATAGGCATTAGTTCTTCTCTAAATATTTGATAGACTTCTCCTGTGAAGCCATCTTGTCCTGGGCTTTTGTTTTCCTGGAAATTTTTATTACAATTTCAATTTCAGTGCTTGTAATTGGGTTGTTCATAATTTCTATTTCTTCCTGGTTCAGTCTTGGAAGATTGAACTTTTCTAAGAATATATTTTTTCCAGGTTATCCATTTTATTGCCATGTAATTTTTCATAATAGTCTCTTATAATCCTTTGCATTTCTTCATTGTCTGTTGTAACCTCTCCTTTTTCATTTCTAATTTTGTTGATTTGATTCTTCTGGCTAAGATTTATCAATTTTGTTTATCTTCTTAAAGAATCAGCTTTTAGTTTTCTTAATCTTTACTATTGTTTCTGTCATTTCTTTTCATTTATTTCTTCTCAGATCTCTATGACTTCGTTCCTTCTACTAATTTTCAGTGATTTTTGTTTGTTCATTTGTTTGTCTTTTTCCAGTTGTCTTAGATGTAAAGTTAGGCTGTCCATTTGATGCTTTTCTTGTTTCTTGAGGTAGGATTGTATTGTTATAAACTTCCCTCTTGTATCTGCTTTGGCTGCATCTTATAGGTTTTGAGTTGTGTTTTCATTGTCATTTGTTACAAGACATCTTTTGATTTCCCTTTTGATTTTTTTCAGTAACCTGTTGGTTATTTAGAAACATGTAGCTTAATCTCCATGTGTTTGTGTTTCTTACATTTTTTTTCCATATAACTGATATCTAATCTCATAGTGTTGTGATCAGAGATGTTTGATACGATTTGAATTTTCTTAAATTTGCTGAGATTTGATTTGTGACCCAAGATGTGGGCTATCCTGGAGAATGTTCCATGTGCATTTGAAAAGAAAGTGTATTCTTCTGCCTTTGGATGGAATGTCCTGCAGATATTGATGAGATCCATTTCATCTAATGTACATTTAAGACTTATGTTTCCTTGTTAATTTTTGTTTTGGTGATCTGTCCATTGGTGTGAGTGTGATTTTAAAGTCTCCTGCTAGTATTATGTTACTGTTAATTTCTCCTTTTATGTCTGTTAGTGTTTGTCTTATGAACTGAGTGCTCCTATTTTGGGTGCATAGATATTTACAATTGTTATGCCTTCCTCTTGGATTGATCCCTTGATAATTATGTATTGTCCTTCCTTATCTCTTGTCGTCTTCTTCAATTTTAAGGTCTATTTTGTTTGATATGAGGGTGGCTACTTCAGCTTTCTTTTGCTTCCCATTTGCATGGAATATATTTTTCCACCCTCTCACTTTCAGTCTATATGTATCTTTAGGTCTGAAGTGGGTTTCTTGTAGACAGCATATATATGGGTCTTGTTTTTGTATCCATTCAGCCAGCCTGTGTCTTTTGGTTGGAGCATTTAATCCATTTACATTTAAAGTAATTATTGTTATATATGTTCCTATTGCCATTTTATTAATTGTTTGGGGTTGATTTTGTAGATCTTCTTTCTTCTCGTGTATCTCTTGACTATATGACTCCCTTTTACATTTGTTGTAAATCTGGTTTGGTGGTACTGAATTCGCTTCACTTTTGCTTGTCTGCAAAGCTTTTTATTTCTCCATTAATTTTCAATGACATCCTTTCCAGGTACAGTAATCTTGGTTGTAGATTTTTCCCTTTCAGTACTTTATAGACATCCTGCCATTCCCTTCTGGCCTGCAGAGTTTCTCCTGAAAGATCAGCTATTAAGCGCATGGAATTTCCCTTGTATATTAATTGTTGCTTCCTTTTTGCTGCTTTTAATGTTCTTTCTTTGTGTTTAGTCTTTGTTAGTTTGATTAGTATGTGTCTTGGCTTGTTTCTCCTTGGGTTTATCCTGTTTGGGACCCTTTGTGCCTCTTGGACTTGACTATTTCCTTTCCACGTTGGGATACTTTTCAACTATAATCTCTTCAAAAATTTTCTCATACCCTTTCTTTTTCTCTTCTTCTTCTGGGACCCTTATACTTTGAAAGGTGGTGCGTTTGACATTGTCCCGAAGGTCTCTAAGACTATTCTCAGTTCTTTTCATTCTTTTTAGTTTATTCTGCTCCTTAGAAGTTATTTCCACATTTTTATATTCCAGTTCACTGATTCTTTTTCTGCTTCAGATATTCTGCTATTGATTCCTTCTAGAGTATTTTTAATTTCAGTGATTGAATTGTTTGTCTCTGTATATTTATTATTTAATTCTTCTAGGTCTTTGTTAATTTATTCTTTCATTGCCTCCATGTTTTTTCCATGGTTATTGATCATCTTTATTATCATTATTCTGAATTCTTTTTCAGGTAGTTTACCTATTTTCTCTTCATTTATTTGGACTTCTGTGTTTCTAGTTTTTTTTCCTTCATTTGTGTAGTATTCTTTACTTTTTCATTATTTTTTTAACTTATTATGTTTGAGGTCTCCTTTTCCCAGGCTTCAAGGGACATTGAATTCTTCCTTTGAAGAAGAAGGTTGAATACTTTCTTCCTTTTGGTTCTGCCCTTCTAAGGTTGGTCCAGTGGTTTGTGTAAGGTTTGTCTACATTATGATTCGTGCTGATTTTTGTTTGTTTGTTCCTTTTTCCTCTGATGGGCATGGCTGAGGAGTGAAGTGATAATCTTGTATGCTGATGAGTGGGTTGGTAGTTTTTCTTTGTTTTGTTTTTAGATGAGGCGTCCTGCACAGGGTGCTACTGGTGGTTGAGTGATGCTGGGTCTTGTGGTGTCATTTGTATGAGTCCTCACTATTTGATACTCCTTAGGGATAGTTCTCTGGTAGTCTAGAGTCTTGGAGTCAGTGCTACCACTCCAAGGCTCAGGGCTTGATCTCTGGTCATGAATGAAGAGTCCACAAATGGTTTATAATGGCATTAAGTGAGATAAAACAAATATCCCCAAACAGGAAACCAAAATCAAGCCCAGACAAATGGCAGTTACAATATAAGGCAAATAATAATTAAAATGATGGAATATACACATATACATATACACCCATGAACAAAGTCAAAACAGTCCAACAAAAATAAAGTAGATTGTCCCAGCGAACCAAAGGAAATAAAAAGTTATTTTTACCAGTTAAGAACAAAACTAAATAAAGCACAAACTGGAAAACAAAACTAAAGCAAGGTGCCAAGTGTGGAATAAAGCAATAAAAACAAAACTAACAAATATTTTGAGAGGACATGAAAGGTAAAGAATAGATATGCAAAATTAAACAGAGGTAGATGGAAAAGATTCATATACATTGAAGATTAACTGCAATGGGAAAAGAATAGTAGGAAAGGCAAACAAAGCAAAAATGTAGAAAAAATATAATCAGTTAGTTCAGTTCAGTTGCTCAGTCTTGTCTTACTCTTTGAGCCCCTATGGACTACAGCATGCCAGGCTTTCCTGCCCATCACCAATTCCCAGAGCTTAATCAAACTCATGTCCATTGAGTTGGTGATGCCACCCAACCATCTCATCCTTTTTCATCCTCTTCTCCTGCCTTCAATCTTTCTCAGCATCAAGGTCTTTTCCAATGAGTCAGTTCTTCACTTCAGGTGGCCAAAGTATTAAAATGTTGGTTTCAACAACAGTCCTTCCAATGAATACTTAGGACTGCTTTCTTTTAGGATGGATTTGTTGGATCTCCTTGCAGTCCAAGAGACTCTCAAGAATCTTCTCCAACACCACATTTCAAAAGCATCAATTCTTCAGCCCTCACCTTACTTTATAGTCCAACTCTCACGTCAGTACATGACTACTGGAAAAAACCATAGCTTTTGGCAAAGTAATGTCTCTGCTTTTTAATATTCTGTCTAGGTTGGTCATAACTTTTCTTCCAAGGAGCAAGCATCTTTTAATTTCATGGCTACATTTACCATATGCAGTGATTTTGGAGCCCAAGAAAATAAAGTTTGTCACTCTTTCCAATGTTTCCCCATCTATTTGCCATGAAGTGATGGGACCAGAAGCCATGATATTACTTTTCTGAATGTTGAATAATTCAGAAAAGTTCTGAATTAACTTTTACTCTCACTTGATGAAAAATTATAATGGTTTAAAGAATTAAAAATTAAATTATAAAAAAAGACAAAATAAAAAAAACATAAGAAGAAAGAAAACGAAAACTCCACAGAACTGCAAAAGCCCGAGATAGAGGCAAAGGTTTATAAGAATAATACAAATTGTGACTGAATATACACATATTATATACCCCCTTAAAAGAATCAAAACAGTTAAACAAAAGTAAAGTACAATAGGTTGACACAGCAAACATAGGAAACCAAGAATTATATCTACTGAGCAAAACTAATTAAAGCACAAATTGGAAAACAAAGTAAAGCAAGGTGCCAATTGGGGAATAAAGCTATGAAGATAAAATTGACAAATATGTTCTGAGAAAAGGAGAGAAAGAAAAGAAAGAAAGAATAGATATGCAAACTACATAAAAGTAGCTAAAGAAGATTTATATATGTTAAAATTTAACTGCAAGAGGAAAAGAACAATAGTATAAGTAAACAAAAGAATAAATGTAAAAGAAATAATAATAGATTTTAAAAATTAAAATTAAAAAAAAAGAGAGGAAAAAAAGAAAAACTCTACAGGTTTGCAAAAGCCCACCACAGAGGCAGAAGTTTATAACAACAATAAAAAATATGAATTAGGAAATTAAAAAAACTCAAAGCTTAATTAGATTTAATAGTGCCAACTACTATAGAGAGAGGGAAAATGGAAAAAGAAACTCCAAAATCTACAGAACAAGTCAAAACATAAGAATAGCAAAAGTTTGTCTTTAGTCACTGCTGTGAGAGTCCTCTCCCTCTGGGAGTCACTGTTCACTTCACTTCCCTAGGATACCCTCCAACACTGTGCTGATCTCTGGACCCTACTGTGGAGGCAGCTGATTCTAATCTGGTCCTACTCCTGTGAGTTTTTGCCTCCAATGTCCACAGCTAACAGAACTAGTTTGTTTTCTTTTGTGGGAACTCTCAGTGTTCATAGACAGAGTCTGCCTAGTTGATAGTGTGGATTTGATCTGCAGCTTGTACAGCTAGTGAGAAGGTTTTGGGTCTTCTTCCTCAGCCACACTGCCCCTGGGTTTCATTTGTGGTTTTATGTCCACCTCTACATGTGGGTCGTCCACTGTCACTTGCTCCTGATGCTGCCCTGGAGAAGTTGGGCTTTCCTCTGTGAGGGTCAGTTGTGGAGGTGGTGCAGCTTCTTTGTTTTCAGCGATTCTGGCAGCACCAGGCACTCAGGGGAGTTGGCATCTAGGGCACAGGAAATATAGTGCTCTAGAAGGGTATGTCAATCAGTACTGACCAATGTGCAACAGTGTTCTTGCCTGGGGAATACCCTCTGACAGAGAAGCCTGACAGGCCATAGTCTTCAGGGCTGCAAGACCCTGAGTTGGATATAACTGAAGCCACCGTGAGTGCACAGATGCAAGACTTTTTATTTTTGCCTGTGGAATATCTGCCCCAGTGAGAGTTGAATGTGAAGGTGGTGCAGCTGCTTGGCTTGCAGGGACCCAAGTGTGCAGGGTCACAGACTGCCTCCACTGCAGGATTTATAGCCCTATCAGATTCTTTTCTTCTTCTTCTTCTTTTTTTTTTTTTTTTTGAGCCTCTTGTAGCTGGCGATCAGAAGGCCTCTTTGGCCAGTTTTTCTCCATAGCTCTGCCTGTTCAGGCACTTAGAAGATTCCCTGGCTGGGGGTCCTTCTTTGTTGTTGGGTGCCTCAGGCACATAGAGGGGCCCCCTGGCTGGGATCCTACTCTGTAGATCAGCATGTCAGGCACTTAAAGCGGCACTTTGAGTGTGGTCCAACCCTGTAGTTCAGTGTGTCAGGTGTTTGATGGGCCAGCCTCTCTATTGTTCAGCTGCCAATGGTGGCATGTGAGGAAAGAGAGGCTATGGTGATGGCTCCACTCCCTACACATGACTCAGCAGTAATGCCTTGCTTTCATGGCTGCACGACTTTCCTCCACAGGCATTTCTCACCACAGTTTCCTCCCTCACATCCCTTCGATCTGTCTCTCTCCTTCACCAGCAGCCCTCACTTGGGATTGCTCCACAATCCCTAAACTCCAGCTCCCAGCCACTGTGCCTTCCAGGGAACCTGAGTCCCTGTCTGGGTTATATATGGCTGTGGCAAGGACTATCTGAGTCTCATTCCACTTAGGCTGCCCCACATCAACTGTTTCACTCTCAGCCTTAAATGTTTCTCCTCTAACTGAGACAATTGCCCTGCTGTGGGGAACGAACCCCTGCTTCATTTCCCCCCACCCACCGAGGGCAGGTCCAGCCTTACTAACACTCCTGTGAGTTTTGTGTGGCTCTATATCTTCTTTTCCTCTGGTCAGGTACTCCTGTCTATTCCTAGCTGGTGTTCCACATGCATTTCTGTGTCTGAAGGTGTATTTCTGATGTGTCCACAGAGAGAGATGTACTCTATGTCCTCCTACTCCTCTGCCATCTTGGTCTCCAATTTTTTTTTTTTAAATTTGTCATCGTCAGTAGTCATTTTCAGTGAGAAGGTGGCTTGAAGAAAACTCTTCTACCATTGCCTCCAGCAGTAATCTACTGGATTGATACTTAATTCCTTCCTTCAGAATCTTCGATTTCAATAGATTCCATATTTAGTAAAATTTGATATGTTAATCTCTTATAATAAAAACAGCAGAAAACAGTCTCTATTCAGAAAGTCCACAAAAAGTCCATGCCTAAATTTAGTACTTTATTATACAGTGCTCAGTAGGGTCTAGAGCTGTAGAAATGGTGAGACAAAGAAACAAATCATTAATAGCTTACATCTGAGCTATTTTTGAAAACCCAAATGTCTCTGCCATAAGCCCAAAGATCCCTATAATAACAATGATATCAAGAACAATTCTTTCCTGGAAAGGAGAAGATTTACAAAGAACTTTAAAAGGCACAGCTGGCATTGATAAGCTGGTCCAGTCAAATTATCAAGTAAGATATAATTTTGTGTATATGGTAAAGGATTATGGATAATAAATATTAAATATGTATCTTTCTTCTAGAAGCTTATCATTTACTTGGTGAGCATAGAGTAAAATAAATATCAATAACAAATATAAGATAAAAGATAAAATAAGAAAACATAAGAGCAATAATGATTACATAGGGATGGATTCATAGAAGGCTTTAAAAGTTAGGCAGGATTTAAGTTGAATTTTTAAAACTTGTAGGATTTATTTTGAGATGAATAAAAGTATCATTTGTCCATTCAGTTCAGTTCAGTTCAGTTAAGTCACTCAGTCATGTCCAACTCTTGGCAACCCCATGAATCACAGCACATCAGGACTCCCTGTCCATCACCAACTCACAGAGTTTGCTCAAACTCCTGTCATGGAGGCGGTGTTGCCATCCAGCCATCTCATCCTCTGTTGTCCCCTTCTCCTCCTGCCCCCAATCTCTCCCAGCATCAGGGTCTTTTCAAGAGAGTCAACAATTCATATGTGGTGGCCAAATATTGGAGTTTCAGCTTTAGCATCAGTCCTTCCATGAACACCCAGGAGTGATCTCCTTAAGGATGGACTGGTTGGACCTCCTTGCAGTCCAAGGGACTCTCAAGAGTCTTCTCAACATCACAGTTCAAAAAGCATCAATTCCTCAGCACTCAGCTTTCTTCACAGTCCAACTATCACATCCATACGTGAGTACTGGAAAAACCATAGCCTTGACCAGATGGATCTTTGTTGGCAAAGTAATGTCTCAACTTTTTAATATGCTATCTCAGTTAAATCGCTCAATCATGTCTGACTATTTGTGACCCCATGAATCGCAGCACGCCAGGCCTCCCTGTCCATTACCAACTCCCAGAGTTCACTCAGACTCATGTCAGTCGAGTCAGTGATGCCATCTGGCAATCTCATCCTCTGTTGTCTCCTTCTCCTCCTGCCCCCAATCCCTTCCAGCATCAGAGTACTTTCCAATGAGTCAACTCTTCGCATGAGGTGGCCAAAATACTGGAGTTTCAGCTTTAGCATCATTCCTTCCAGAGAAATCCAAGGGTAGATCTCCATCAGAATGGACTGGTTGGATCTCCTCGCAGTCCAAGGGACTCCTGAGTCTTCCCCAACACCACAGTTCAAAAGCATCAATTCTTCAGTGCTCAGCCTTCTTCACAGTCCAACTCTCACATCCATACATGACCACAGGAAAAACCATAGTCTTAACTAGATGGATCTTTGTTGGCAAAGTTATGGCTCTGCTTTTGAATATGCTATCTAGATTGGTCATAACTTTTCTTCCAAGGAGTAAGCATCTTTTAATTTCATGGCTGCAGTCACCATCTACAGTGATTTTGGAGCCCAAAAATGAATGACACTGTTTCCACTGTTTCCGCATCTATTTCCTGTGAAGTGATGGGACTGGAAGCTATGATCTTCATTTTCTGAATGTTGAGCTTTAAGCCAACTTTTTTACTCTCCTCTTTCACTTTCATCAAGAGGCTTTTTAGCTCCTCTTCACTTTCTGCCATAAGGGTGGTGTCATCTGCATATGTGAGGTTATTGATATTTCTCCTGACCATCTTGATTCCAGCTTGTGTTTCTTCCAAATCTGGAAGGTCACAGTTCACGTATTGCTAAAGCCTGGCTTGGAGAATTCTGAGCATTCCTTTACTAGCATGTGAGATGAGTGCAATTGTGTGGTAGCTTAAGCATTCTTTGGCATTGCCTTTCTTTGAGGTTGGAATGAAAACTGACCTTTTCCAGTCCTGTGGCCACTACTGAGTTTTCCAAATTTGCTGGCATATTGAGTGCAGCACTTTTACACAGCATCATCTTTCAGGTTTTGAAACAGCTCAACTACAATTCCATCACCTCCACTAGCTTTGTTCGTAGCGATGCTTTCTAAGGCCCACTTGACTTCACATTCCAGGATGTCTGGCTCTAGATGAGTGATCACACAATTATGATTATCTGGGTCATGAAGATCTTTTTGTACAGTTCTTCCATGTATTCTTGCCACCTCTTCTTAATATCTTCTGCTTCTGTTAGGTCCATACCATTTCTGTCCTTTATCGAGCCCATCTTTGCATGAAATATTCCCTTGGTATCTCTAATTTTCTTGAAGAGATCTCTAGTCTTTCCCATTCTGTTGTTTCCTCTATTTCCTTGCATTAATTGCTGAAGAAGGCTTTCTTATCTCTTCTTGCTATTCTTTGGAACTCTGCATTCAGATGCTTATATCTTTCCTTTTCTCCTTTGCTTTTCGCCTCTCTTCTTTTCACAGCTATTTGTAAGGCCTCCCCAGACAGCCATTTTGCTCCTTTGCATTTCTTTTCCATAAGGTGGTCTTGATCTCTGTCTCCTGTACAATGTCACGAACCTCATTCCATAGTTTATCAGGCACTCTATCTATCAGATTTAGGCCTTAAATCTATTTCTCACTTCCACTGTATAATCATAAGGGATTTGGTTTAGGTCATACCTGAATGGTGTAGTGGTTTTCCCTACTTTATTCAATTTAAGTCTGAATTGGGCAATAAGGAGTTCATGATCTGAGCCACAGTCAGCTGCTGGTCTTGTTTTTGTTAACTGTAAAGAGCTTCTCCATCTTTGGCTGCAAAGAATATGATCAATCTGATTTCGGTGTTGACCATCTGGTGATGTCCATGTGTAGAGTCTTCTCTTGTGCTGTTGGAAGAGGGTGTTTGCTATGACCAGTGCATTTTCTTGGCAAAACTCTATTAGTCTTTGCCCTGCTTCATTCTGCATTCCAAGGCCAAATTTTCCTTTTACTCCAGGTGTTTCTTGACTTCCTACTTTTGCATTCCAGTCCTCTATAATGGAAAGGATATCTTTTTGGATGTTAGTTCTACAAGGTCTTGCAGGTCTTCATAGAACCGTTCAACTTCAGCTTCTTCAGCATTACTGGTTGGTCATAACTTTTCTTCCAAGGTGTAAGCATCTTTTAATTTCATGGCTGCCGTCACCATCTGCAGTGATTCTGTAGCCCTAAAAATAAAGTCTGACACTGTTTCCACTGTTTCTCCATCTATTTCCCATGAAGTGATGGGACCGGATGCCATGATCTTCATTTTCTGAATACCTGGTCTTTAATGCTAGAGTGTATAAGATAGCAGAAGTAAATTTGCATTCTGAAAATTTACTCTCAAATTGGTCTACTTTTAACTGAAAAGAAGTGACAAGGATTAAGGAATTCTGTAACAGAAAATCTGTCATTCATTTCTCCTTGCTCCTCTCCACTAATTATGACTCTACTCTCTGGAAATAATTCAAGAGCCAACCCAAGAGGAACCATGATAGATGAAAGGTGGAAGCCTAAATGTTTAGGGCACCTAATACTAGAAGAACAAATGCAGGACATCTAATGACCCCTACCAAGCAGAAAAAAATTACCTAGGCCAAAATTATTTCAACCTTCAATCTAGTTAAGATTTCTTTTTTAAGTGTCCCAGAATCTACCTGCTTTCCTCCAGGTTGAAAGAAAGTTTCACCAACAACACTAAATGATTCTAGCATTATTGACAAGGGAAGTACGTCAGTTCACTGAGAAACATCCACAGATAGAACTGTCCTTTCCTTTTGAGGCTGAGACATCCCTCATACACTAGAGGGATCTCTTGGTCTTGTTGGGTCTAAAGCACTAGGGACTCCAGCATGATGAAATTTCTCAGCTTATTCAGGCAGCACCAACACATGGCAGAGGGAACCCTAGAGATACCAAATAAGAAGACCAAAAAGCTCTGAATATGTTTTAAAAATTAAATTATCATAGGAACCACAACCCACAAAAGTATGTAGAGGTTTGCTTGCTAAAACTATGATTTCTGTTGTTGTTTAGTCTCTCAGTTGTGTCCAACTCTACTGCCACTTCATGGATTATCAAAGAGATTTTTCAGACATGCCTGTTGGAGTGGGTTGCCATTTTATTGTTATCTGCTAAAAATAAAATAAAATAAAATAAAAATAAAAAATTAGATAGGACTCTGGCCACAGAACTGAAAATGTCAGTTTTCATTCCCAAGGAAGGGCATTGCCAAAGAATGTTTACACTAACTACACAGTTGCACACATTTCACATGCTAGCAAGTTAATTCTCAGTGGCTCAGAGGATAAAGCGTTGGCCTTCAATGTGGGAGACCCGGGTTTGATCCTTGGGTTGGGAAGATCCCCTGGAGAGGGAAATGGCAATCCACTCCAGTATTCTTGCCTGGAGAATCCCATGGACAGAGAAGCCTAGTAGGCTACAGTCCATGAGGTCGCAAAGAGTCAGACACGACTGAGCGACTTCACCTTAACTTACCTTACCTTACCTTAGGCTTCAATAGTATGTGAATTAAGAACTTCTAGATGTACAAATGGGATTTAGAAAGAGCAGAAGAACCAGAAATCAAATTGCCAGCATCTATTGGATTAGATAATTCCAGAAAAACATCTATTTCTGGTCATTGATGTGCTAAAGCCATTGACTGTGTAGATCACAATAAACTGTGGAAAATTCTTCAAGAGATGGGAATACCAGACCACCTTACCTGCCTCCTGAGAAATATGTATGCAGGTCAAGAAGCAACTGTTAGAACCGGACATGGAACAAAGGACAGGTTCAAAATTGGGAAAGGAGTACATCGAGGCTGTATACTGTCATCCTGCTTATTTAACTTCTGTGCAGAGTACGTCATGCAGATTGCCAGGTTGGATGAAGCACAAGCTGGAATCAAGATTGCCAGGAGAAATATCAATAACCTCAGATACACCGATGACACCACTGTTATGGCAGAATACAAAGAAGAACTAAAGAGCCTCTTGATGAATGTGAAAGAGGAGAGGGAAGAAGCAGGTTTAAACTCAACTTTCAAAAAACTAATATCATGGCTTCTGGTCCTAACACTTCATGGCAAATGATGGGGAAACAATGGAAACAGTGACAGACTTTATTTATTGGGCTCCAAAATCACTGCAGATGGTGACTGCAGCCATGAAATTGAAAGACAGTTGTTCCTTGGAAGAAAGGCTATGACCAATCTAGATAGCATATTAAAAAGCAGAGACATCATTTTGATGGCAAAGGTTCATATAGTCAAAGCTATGGTTTTTTTCCCACTCGTTATATACTGTTGTGAGAATTGGACCATAAAGAAGGTTGAGAACCAAAAATTGTTTTGAATGGTGATGTTGGAGAAGACTGAGATTCCCTTGAATTGCAAGGAATTCAAAGCAGTCAGTCTAAAGGTAATTAACCCTGAATTATCCATTGAAAAGACTTATGTTGAAGTAGAAGCTCCAACACTTTGGTCACCTGATATGAAGAGCTGACTCATTAGAAAGACCCTTAATCTGGGAAAGATTGAAGGCAGGAGGAGAAGGGTACAACGGTGGGTAAGATGTTTGTATGGCCTCACCAACTCAATAAACATAAATTTGACCAAGCTCTTGGAGATGATGAAGAGCAGGGTAGCCTGGCATCCTGCATTCCATGAGGTCTCAAAGAGTTGGACACAACTCAGTGACTGAACAACAAACAACAGAATTTTCTGTTAGCAAATATGTCCAGCACACAATCAATACTAATTCATATCAACAACCAAGAAAACACAAATTGGATAAGAAAGGCAATCATATTGTGTCAATAGAAAATACTTTATATGTTGGGATTGGTGGTGGTGGTTTAGACAGTAAGTCATGTCTGACTCTTGTGACCCCACAGACTGTAGCCCACCAGGCTCCTCTGTCCATGGAATTTTCTAGGCAAGAATACTAAAGTGGGTTGCCATTTCCTTCTCCATGTTGGAATTATTAACAAATACTTTTAAATAGTCATCATAAAACTACTTGCACCAGCAATTATAATTTTTGGAAAAAATGATTTCACTGAATAAATATGTTATAAGAAAAAAATCAATTGACAATTATGACACCTGAACAATACAATAATCAGAATAAAAACAGTTGAATGAACTCAAGAGTAGAATGGAGATGGCAGAAGATACAGTGATTAAAGTTGGGGATGGATTGATAAAATTTATCTAATCTGAACAGCAAGAGAAAACAGACGATTAAGGACCTGTGGAATTAAAAAAAAATAAGAAAAAATCCAATATTCATATCATAGTCCTAGACATGAGAAAGTAAGGTTGAAAGAGTAATCAAAGAAATAATTACTGAATCCTTTCCTAAACTTATGAGTGACATAAAAGTGCTGATTCAAGAAGATCTGATAACCCAAAATGTGATAAACCCAAAGAAATTAATTCTAAGACACATCATAATTAAACATCTGAAAACTAAAAATAAAAGAAAAGTTCTTAAAAGCATCGAGAAATAAATAACAAATTACCTATGGAGGATCACAAATTCAAATTACAGATTTCTTATCTGAAATCAGAAGAAAGCTGAACATAATATTTCAAGTGGTGAAAGAAAAGAATTCTATCTGTCTATCTAAAATTATGTATCTGGTGAAACTATCCTTTAGAAATGAAGGATAAATAAAAGTCATTTTCAGATTAAGGAAAACACAAATAACTGATCTTCACTAGATTTACCCTTAAAGTTGGGCTAAAATATTTCTTAAAACAGAAATGAAATTATTAAAAAAATCTTGCAACATCAAGATGAAGAACAGTGATAACAAAAATACAGATGTGTACAGTAGAACATCTTTAAAGTTTTACAAGTCAAATTTTGTGATACAAAGTAATAATGGCATCTAATATTCAAGACAATGATATATATATATATATATATATATATATATATATTTTCTTGGGAGTGTTTAAGGCAATGGTGTTCAAGTATTTTTCTGTTATTGTTGTCATTGTTTGTTTTTTTCATTTCCTTTTAAAAATATATAATTTTATTTTAATTGGAGGCTAATTACTTTACAATATTGTATTGGTTTTGCCATACATTAACATGAATCTGCAACGGGTGTACATGTGTTCCCCATCCTGAACCCCCCACCCACCTCCCTCCCCATACCATCCCTCTAGGTCATCGCAGTGCACTAGCCCCAAGTATCCTGTATTATGCATCGAACCTGGACTGGTGATTCATTTCACATATGATATTATACATGTTTCAGTGCCATTCTACCAAATCATCCCTTTCTTGCCCTCTCCCACAGAGTCCAAAAGACTATTCTATACATCTGTGTCTCTTTTGCTATCTCGCATATAGGGTTATCATTACCATATTTCTAAATTCCATGTATATGCATTAGTATACTGCATTGGTGTTTTTTCTTTCTGGCTTACTTCACTCTGTATAATAGGCTCCAGTTTCATCCACCTCATTAGAGCTGATTCAAATGTGTTCTTTTTAATGGTTGAGTAATACTCCATTGTGTATATGTACCACAGCTTTCTTATCCATTAGTCTGCAGATGGACATTTAGGTTGCTTCCATGTCCTGGCTATTATAAACAGTGCTGCGGTGAACATTGAGGTACATGTATCTCTTTCAATTCTGGTTTCCTAGGTGTGTATGCCCAGCAGTGGGATTGCTAGGTCGTATGGCAGTAAAAGAGAATAAAGAAAACAAAATGCTAGTCAGATTTCCACACTTTTCTTGAAGCAGTAAAAGGTTGATACCAGTAGACTATGATGAATCACATATGTATTTTGCAATACTCAAAGAGGCCATTAGTAAAAATATAGAAAGAAACAAGATAAATTATTTAATAAGAAATCCTTTAAAATTTTCACACAATCCACAGGAAGATAAAAGAGTAATAGGAGAATGAGAACCAGGAAAAATAAACAGAACACAAATAACAAAATGGCAGACTTTGTAAGTTCCACAATCTGAAAATAATGCAGATGTCTTTCAATCGATAAATGATTGATTAAACAAGCTGCGGTATATTCATATTATTTAACACTAATAAGCAATTAAAAAATAGTGAATGGAAGAACTTAGATGAATCTCAAGGGAAATGTATAAATTTAAAAAATGCTGTCCTCAAAGATCACTTACTGTGTGTGATATCATTTATACAGAGTTATTAAAATTACAAAACAATAGAAAAAGAGAACAGATTAGTCCTCACCATGGATTATAACTGAGTATGGGAAGGAAGATGTGTGTGGTTATAAAAGTGAGTGTAAGGGATCCTTGTGGTGAAATAATTCTTCTGTATCTTGACTGTGGTGATGAATACATGATTTTACACTTATGGGAAAAAACTGCATGGAAGTAAATGTGCACAGATACAAATGAATATAAGTAGAACTGAGGAAATTTGAATTGGATTGGTGATTATATCAATGTCAATATCCTGTTTGTGATGGTGTTCCATAGTTCTCAAAGATATTATCATTTGGGGAAATGGGATAAAAGTATGCAGCATTCCTGTGATTTATATTCCTCATCTTACTTGCTGAGTTCATCCTGCAGTTATTTGGAAGCAAAGGATTGATGCAGACTCATGAATTTAAACACATGATTGGAAGATGTTTGCCTCACATAAATACACTTTCCAAGTGTGTTGACTCTCTAGTTGCAATAGATGAAATGTTTTCATTTAAACTCTGTTTGTCCTGAAAATAATTATAAGGTATGTATTTATGCCCATGTCTTAATAGTACATATAAGTTTTAAGTTATGTTCCAGAATTTTGAAATAACTCCAAATATCTGCAATAGCAGCATATTAGTTAGGAATTTACATGCAAACAATTGATATTTTATATGAATAGATTTGGGCTTCCCTGATAGTTCAGTTTATAAAGAATCTGCCTGCAATGCAAGAGACCCTGGTTTGATATTCTTGGGCTTCCCTTGTGGCTCAGCTGGTAAGGAAACTGCCTGCAGTGAGGGACACCTGAGTTTGATCCCTGGGTTGGGAAGATCCACTGGAGAAGGGATAGGCTATCCATTTCAGTATTCTTGGGCTTCCCTTGTGGCTCAGCTGGTAAGGAAACTGCCTGCAGTGAGGAAGACCTGTGTTTGATCCCTGGGTTGGGAAGATGCCCTGGCGAAGGAAAAGGCCACTCACTCCAGTATTCTGCCCTGGAGAATTCCATGGGCTGTATAGCGCATGGGGTCGCAAAGAATCCGACATGACTCAGTGACTTTCACTTTTTTTTTCTTCAAAATATTAATTGGGCTTCCCAGATAGCACTAGCAATAAAGAACCCACCTGCCAGTGCAGGAGATGCAAGAGAGGAGGGTTCAATCCATGGGTCAGGAAGATCCCGTGGAGAAGGGAATACTCCAGTATTCTGGCCAGAGAAATCTATGTGCCTGGCAGGCTACAGGCCAATGGCTTACAAACAGTTAGACACGCTGGAGTGACTAAACACATGAATAGAATTATAATTAAGTTTTCTGATTAGTATGACTTATTTGAATTTTATTTATTTCTCTTCAGAAGTAATAAAATTTGAACTTACATATGCAACCAAGGAATGTGTTAAAAAAAATCTTAAAATTTGAGATCAGTCCCTTTAAGACTGGGATCCTTTTATTTTTTATGTAAAAATATTCATGCTTCAGTATACATGATCAATATTTAACTTATAAATCTAATTCAGAAAGGAAATCATATTAAACATCACATTAGTGGAGATATGTGTGTTAGGCTAAGCAAACTTGGATCTTTTGGTATGAACTTTTAAACCAAAAGAAAAAAAATCAATATGGACAATTACTCATCAAATCTAATCAGAGAAAAAAATGAAAAACCTGTTGACATCCTTTTTTTCTCTTTATCTTAAATTCATTTATTTACAATGAGTGTTATATACATTTCTTGTTCAGTTACTTCCTCTACAATTCGTATTTTTCTTTCTCCCTCTGATACACTTTTCACAACACCATATGTTTCCCATTAATTTGCTAACAATACCTTCCTTCAAAGCTCAGATGTGTAGTTACTCCTTAGGAGTAGTAATTGGAATAATATTTGGTTTGCTGTATATTTACATGCATATTATCTAGCAAATCTAACCAGTGAATTTGGGATTTGACACTGTCATGATGATATCAGTAACAGAAGATGAGACCGACTATTGCAAGCTTTGAAAGGATGATGATCCTTTCAATCATGGAAACAGTGTCAGACTTTATATTTTTGGGCTCCAAAATCACTGCAGATGGTGACTGCAGCCATGAAATTAGAAGACACTTAATCCTTGGAAGAAAAGTTATGACCAACCTAGATAGCATATTCAAAAGCGGAGACATTACTTTGCCAACTAAGGTCCGTCTAGTCAAGGCTATGGTTTTTCCTGTGGTCATGTATGGATGTGAGAGTTGGACTGTGAAGAAATCTGAGTGCTGAAGAATTGATGTTTTTGAACTGTGGTGTTGGAGAAGACTCTTGAGAGACTCTTGGACTGCAAGGAGATCCAACCAGTCCATTCTGAAGGAGATCAGCCCTGGGATTTCTTTGGAAGGACTGATGCTGAAGCTGAAACTCCAGTACTTTGGCCACCTCATGAGAAGAGTTGACTCACTGGAAAAGACTCTGATGCTGGGAGGGATTGGGGGCAGGAAGAGAAGGGGACAACCGAGGATGAGATGACTGGATGGCATCACGAACTCGATGGACATGAGTTTGAGTGAACTCCAGGAGATGGTGATGGACAGGGAGGCCTCGTGTGCTATGATTCATGGGGTTTCAAAGAGTTGGACACGACTGAGCAACTGAACTGAACTGAACTGAACCGAAGGAAGCATAGTTAAACCATATCCATAATTGGAACCATAGATTTTTGTATTTGCTGTCTATAATGGGTGATCCAATTGTCATTGCCCTATTTGATTACCCAATTTCAGTTTCTACAAATTTGCAGAGTCAAGCAATCAGGCCTCAGAGTACATTTGGGTTTAAGATCACCAGCATATACTGTCAATTTTGGCAAGTTCTCTCAATGTATTTTGAGTCTCTATTTTTTTTTTTTTCTTGGCAATTGCACTAATTTTAACCAATACAGAAGTTGTCTGGTGGTATTTGAGTCCTTTACTTTTTTTTTTTTTCTTCATTTCAGAACAATTTTGATTTACAGGAGAACTGTGAAGATACTACAAAGTTCTCATATTTAACACGGAGAGCAAAATTTCCTTTCAATTGAATATTCGGGCCGGGAAGTGTTTAATAAGTATCTTTAGCTGAGTCTACATTTCCATGGTAGATAACCTTGTACTAAATGGTTTCGTAGATCCAATTTACAGTGATTTATGCACATTGCACCTTCAACAGGAGAGACTATCACTTCTAGCTACTCTCTCACTGGGAGAATCATGCAGACTCTGCAGCAAATTGGTTTCAGTATAATCTATAGATCATTTTGATTCCACTGCACACATACAAAGTCAGCCTGAATCTTAAACCTCTATTTACCTTTTTTTTTTTTTTTGACTTGTCTACTTTTTGTCACTTTTGTGTCAGGAAAAAACTAATGGAATTCTAGGAATGAAAAGAAAATGGATTCTAATTAAAAGTGATTTGAGAATGAAGGAAATATATTAAGTAACTTTGGAACAGATGCAACTGAATCTTTGAAAAATATTTTTGTGTTTGCTTTTTGATATTTGAGTTTTGGGGCAAACTGTATTCCCTAAAAATTTTAATGCAAGAATATTTTCTTTACACCTTAATATTATCTATTTGTGAATTTAATTAGGTGAATAATATTTGTGGCATAGAATGATAATTTATTTTGTGAAATGTTAAAAATTTATTTCTAGTGACTAAAAATTCTGGACAAACTTAATATGGATAAATCATTTAAAACAAGTCCACTTAATATGCAAATCAAAGTAGAGATAACCAAAAATACAGCCTAGAATAGCATAAATGCTAGATAAAGAAAAAGGAAAGCTATTCACAATGAGTAAAGTTTTTCACTAACTGAAGCATTAAGGTAGTCTCCTGGTAGAGATAAGTTGAGCTGAATTTTGTATTTAGAGGATGGAGAATACTGGCTGCCAGAATAAGGACTCTAGAGGCTGACTTTTGTAAATTTGAATCGAGTAGTGACGAGATCGATATGATGTTTTAGGAGGCACATAGGATAAGTTGAGAAGTCAGTAACAATTCCTGTAGGCAATGCAATTCCAAGAGGACATTATCTGAATTTGCCCCCTACCCCCAGTAATAGGATGATGCTGCTAGCATATGTAGGTAAGTACCAAAGATATAAGACTTTCTGTCATGGAGAGTTTCAAACAAGAAATAATGGCTTCATATCCCACACAAATCTCAAATGCTTTGATGGATAATGATGTACATTAAAATCACTTAAAACTTATATTTTAAAATGTAAATCCACACATAAATACATTTCCCTGGCTTTAATGACATTGGATTTTTGCAAGTAAACATAAAAGCAAATTGAAGAAGGATTAGTCACCTGACATATGACTATATTAACATTTGAAAATATTTATTTCTTATAGATTTAGTACTTAGTCTGGCATATTAACCACAAATAATATATTTCAACAATACTCAGTGGTATATTTCATATTGGGTTTTAAATATATGCCATGCTGCTGCTGCTACTGCTAAGTCGCTTCATTCGTGTCCAACTCTGCATGACCACGTAAGCGGAAGCCCAGCAGGCTCCCCCGTCCTGGGATTCTCCAGGCAAGAACACTGGAGTGGGTTGCCATTTCCTTCTCCAATGCATGAAAGTGAAAAGTGAAAGGGAAGTCACTCAGTTGTGTCTGACTCTTCGTGACCCCATGGACTGCAGCCCACCAGGCTCCTCCATCCACGGGATTTCCCAGGCAAGAGTTCTGGAGTGGAGTGCCATTGCCTTCTCTAAAATATATGCCATAAATAACATTTATCAACCTACATAACCTGCTAATGTTATTTTTAATGTCATTTAAACAATGAAATGTTAAGTTGAATAGAATATTTTACAACAAAATATACCAATGTGGTTAACAGAAGTAACACACTTCCAAGGTTTAAAAACAAGTTTTGGAAACTCTGTACCATGATTTTAATGTTAAAAGAAAAATAACATTAACATTGGGGCACTTTAACATTAATGAAGGAAAAAGAGACTGTTGTTCATTTTAGTATAGCGTAAATGACCACAGGATATGCTAATATACTATTAAAAAGATTAAATGTGTCAGCTATGAGATGCTTTGAGACTGAAAGAAAAATCCGAATAATGCAAATGCATTTTCTCACACTTCATTATGAATAATAGTATTTCAAGAAAGACTGATGCAATGGCAAAAGATGTGACAAATCAGTTGTATGATGAATTGTCTTTAAGCACATTTTTATTACAATCACATGAGAATGTCATGTGCCAATATGAAGCTTTACTGCTCACATATGTTGCCTCCACAAAATGAAAAGTATTAAAATGGTGTTTTTAAAAATATTGAGAATGGTCACCAAATGCCTGCCAATATTTATGACTTATGGACAACATATTTAATTTTCCAAATATCACTCCTTGCACAAACCGTTAGAGCACCAGCTGTGGCTCAGAGAAGTCATAAAAAAGTAAAAACTGGTATTTTAACCATTTATCTACATATCTTAGAAAGAGAGATTCTGACATCAATATCACAAATCACAAATGTTGTTGTTATTAATAAAAGTAAGAGTAGAGGTGGAAACAGTGACAAACTCTATTTTTGTTGGCTCCAAAATCACTGCAGGTGGTGACTGCAGCCATGAAATTAAAAGACGCTTGCTCCTTGGAAGAAAAGCTACGACAGACCTAGACAGCATATTAAAAAGCAGAGACACTACTTCGCCAACAAAGGTCTGTATAGTCAAAGCTATGGTTTCTCCAGTAGTCATGTGTGGATGTGAGAGTTGGACCATAAAGAAAGCTAAGCACAGAAGAATTGATACTTTTGAACTGTGATGTTGGAGAAGACTCTTGAGAGTCCCTTGGATAGCAAGGAATCAAACCAGTCAATCCTAAAGGAAATCAGTCCTGAATATTCATTGGAAGGACTGATGCTGAAGCTGAAACTCCAATACTTTGGCTATCTGATGCAAAGAACTGACTCATTGGAAACAATTCTGATGTTGAGAAAGATTTAAAGCAGGAGGAGAAGAGGACGACAGAGGATGAGATGGTTGGATGGAATCACTGACTCCATGAACATGAATTTAAGCAAGCTCTGGGAGTTGGTGATGGACAGGGAAGCCTGGCGTGCTGCAGTCCATGGGGTCACAAAGAATCGAACGTGACTGAACTATGCTGATAAGCAATAGGCTAATTCATAAATGTAAAAATAGCATAAGAATGTAAGAATGTCTGAACATCTTTCTTACCCAAAAGTTAGAACCAAATGAATTGTTTTAAAAAATCATTTCACTATTTAAAATGCGTATAATATACTCTGACATAATTAATGCAAAATTAAAGATCAAAATTAGGGAATTTTGATCTGATGTGACATCTTTAAAATATTCTTAAAAATATGATTCTAAAATTGCAAAATGATGCAATCAATATTAGAAAAGGTCATTATTATTGAACTAACATCATAATATTGTAGGTTAACTTTGCTCACTGAAAGTGGTCACAAGTTATCTTCACATAAATTAAATAAGCAATTAAAACTATTGTTTTTCCTTACATATTATTAAAATGTATGATGACTGATTTTTAAATTGTGTATGAAATTTCAATACATGTTTACTACATTTGAAATATTGCATAACATTCTAATAAGCATTCTAATATTTTGGGAAGATATAAATTGTTTAAAAAATTTAAAATTTTAAGGCTGAACCCAACTGGACCCATCAAATATACAATGTTTTAGGGTCAATTCAGACATAAGCACATTTTGAGAAATAAGGTAAATTACTTAATTTGAGCAAAAGCAGCTAAAATAATTGCAAATAGAAAGCCCCTTTTTAATAATATTTCATTATAAGTTTGTTAAAAGGGGGATTAATCATCTCCCTTTGTTGTGTGTATCAATTACTCATTACTTTTTATTGCTGAGTACTATTTCATAGTATGTTTGTATCACAGTTTTTTGTTTGTTTTGTTTTTAAATCCATTCTCACTTTAGAGGATAATCAAGTTATTTGACTACAGGATAGTCAAATTATGAACAAGCTTATAAATATTCTGACAGGCTTCTCTGTGATCATGAGACTTTATATTTTTGGGGTAAATACCTAAGAATGATATTGATGGATCTTATAGTAAATATATGTTTACTTTTATAAGAAATTGCAAAATGTTTTCCAAAGTGAGTATACCACTTTTTTTTCACTAGTAGTGTATGTAAATTCCATCTGCTCAGCATCCTCATCATATTTGAAATATTTTAGGTTTTTATTTGACTTCCCTGGTGGTCCAGTGGCTAAGACCTGAGCTCCCCTAGTGGCTCAGATGATAAAGCATCTGTCTACAATGCAGGAGACCCAGGTTTGATCCCTGGGTCAGGAAGATCCCCTGGAGAAGGAAATGGCAACCCCCTTCAGTACTATTGCCTGGAAAATCCCATGGATGGAGAAGCCTGGTAGGTTATAGTCCATGGGGTCACAAAGAGTCAGACACGATTGAGCAATTTCACTTCAGGTTTTTATTTAATGGAGTAGAGGTTAAAGTGTCTGCCTCCAGTGTGGGAGACCCTGGTTCAATCCCTGGGTTGGGAAAATCCCCTGGAGAAGGAAATGGCAACCCATTCCAGTATTCTTGCCTGGAGAATCCCATAAACAGAGAAGCCTGATGGGCTACAGTCCATGGGGTCACAAAGAGTCAGACACGACTGAGTGACGTAACTAACTAATAAGTAATGATGCTGAGCATCTTTTCATGTGCATATTTGCCATAAAGGTATCTTTGGTGAATTATTTTTTTCTTCAAGCAATTTTTTAAAACATCTATACAACATCCTGCTGAGAATTTTATTTGAATTGTGTTAATTATATAAATAACTGAAAAGTATCAGCCTGTTAGCAAATATTGATTTTTATTTGACCACAGGACTGCTAGTGCTGTTTTCTCCACTAAGTTCTATTAATGATTGCTGCTGCAGCTGCTAAGTCGATTCAGTCGTGTCCAACTCTGTGCGACCCCATAAGCGGAAACCCACCAGGCTCCCCTGTCTCTGGGATTCTCCAGGCGAGAACACAGGAGTGGGTTGCCATTTCCTTCTCCAATGCATGAAAGTGAAAAGTGAAAGTAAAGTCGTTCAGTTGTGTCTGACTCTTCACGACCCCATGGACTGCAGCCTACCAGGCTCCTCTGTCCATGGGATTTTCCAGGCAAGAGTACTGGAATGGGGTGCCATTGCCTTCTCCGCTATTAATGATTAGCCATTGGTAAAAATTAACAATATTTACTATAAAAATAGTGATATGTTTTTGCAAAATCATTTACACCTTGATGTGCCAGGTGTCTGGCCATTCTTGTTTTACTTTTATGAAGGGAATGTGTCCCCCTATTAAACAGTTAGTCCCACATTAAGACTATTAAGTGCTTATAATGCCATATTCAAACTTTTAGATTGCTTATTATTTTTATCTAGAGGATTCTAGATAGCATATTCAAAAGCAGAGACATTACTTTGCCAGCTAAGGTCCATGTAGTCAAGGCTATGGTTTTTCCAGTAGTCATGTTTGGATGTGAGGGTTGGACTGTGAAGAAGGCTGAGCTCCGAAGAATTGATGCTTTTGAACTGTGGTGTTGGAGAAGACTCTTGAGAGTCCCTTGGACTGCAAGGAGATCCAACCAGTCCATTCTGAAGGAGATCAGCCCTGGGATTTCTTTGGAAGGAATGATGCTAAAGCTGAAACTCTAGTACTTGGCCACCTCATGAGAATAGTTGACTCTGATGCTGGGAGGGATTGGGGGCAGGAGAAGAAGGGGATGACCGAGGATGAGATGGCTGGATGGCATCACTGACTCAGATGACGTGAGTCTGAGTGAACTTTGGGAGTTGGTCATGGACAGAGAGGCCTGGTGTGCTGCGATTCATGGGGTCGCAAAGAGTCAGACACGACTGAGTGACTTAACTGAACTGAACTGAAGATTCATCAGGAGCTCTGAAAACAGTTATAGAAATTAGGCCTTTTTAAATATTAAGAAATTCAGGTTTTCATTATTTGTTTTTCAGTTTTCAAATGGGAAGGAATTATGTAGCTGAAATATAAGATTCAGAATCTGAACAAGCAGTTATGAATATTTCTGTGTACATTAATACATATCTGTTAATAGTAATTTTAAAATCACATAAAGGGAACAATTATAACAAAACTGCTCCTTATATGGTTTGCAATTTATCAAAACAAAAGGATATACACCTTTTTTTTAAAATTTAGATATGGTAAGATTTAATAAGAATTAGTTCAGTATGGATGCTACTGAGTCCGGAGAAGGCAATGGCAACCCACTCCAGTACTCTTGCCTGGAAAATCCCATGGACAGAGGAGCCTGGTAGGCTGGAGTCCATGGGGTCGCTAAGAGTCAGACATGACTGAGCAACTTCGCTTTCACACACTGGAGAAGGAAATGGCAACCCACTCCAGTGTTCTTGTCTGGAGAATACCAGGAACAGGGGAGCCTGGTGGGTTGCTGTCTATGGGGTCGCACAGAGTTGGATACTACTGAAGTGATTTAAGAGCAGCAGCAGCAGCAGCTACCGAGTCCAGGCTCACTCTGCTCCCCACATGATAGGCCAATAAATTTGGGAGACAAGGTGTTGAGGCAAGGAATATGACTTTATTTGGAGAGCCCACTGACTGAGAAGATGGCAGACTAATATCTCAAAATAACCGAGCTGGGGTCTGATGCCAGACTTTTTAGATCAAAGATGGGGGATTTGAGGAAACAAAGTAAAAAGACCATTGAATTCTTGCAAATATTTCCTAGAATAGCAAACTTCAGATAGGGGCATGTGTTAGTTTCAGATCCTTACAGTCGTGATGGTGTGATGCTGGAGCCCAGCTCCAGCAGCCAAGGAATCAGCCTGAATGGGTGAGCAGTGTCAGCGGACAATGATGTACCCTCTGAGTCATAGTAAGGAACTACCTGTTTATTTCAAGCTTCAGGTTCTCTTTTATACTTTGACAAAAGCATCAGGTCAGAGGTTTGACATTGTTAGTTTCTCCCACCCAGATTTGCTGTCTCCAGAAATCATTGTTGTCCTTCAAACAGAGTTCCTGCTTCAACAATTCTCTCAGAATCAGCTTCACTATCTATTGTCTACTTTCTCTTATGTGTCCTATACTTAACTTGTGATTACATTGTAACTCATGCCACATTCCTCAGTTTATTTATCTTTCGAAATCCTGTTTGTCCCTGGCATCTGAAGATCACAATCTCCTAAAAGTCTTCTCAGTTCAGTTCAGTTCAGTCGCTCAGTCGTGTCTGACTCTTTGCGACCCCATGAATCACAGCACGCCAGGCCTCCATGTCAATCACCAACTCCCGGAGTTCACTCAGATTCACGTCATCTGAGTCAGCGATGCCATCCAGCCATCTCATCCTTTGTCGTTCCCTTCTCCTCCTGCCCCTAACCCCTCCCAGCATCAAAGTCTTAATTATTCCTAAACCCTAAACTCAGCAAACTTCTTTTGCCATAAATATTTCCCTCACAAACAGGTCTCAAAAACAATCCTTCCCATGGCCTCAAGCTGTGGCCTGCGTGCTCATCCTGGGATATTCTTTGTAAAGATCCTTGAACAAATGTAAATGCTTACTTTAAAGATTATTTTCTGGGTGCAACTGTAGAAGGCTTTGTGTTTTCTCATGCTTCTCTCAAGCACCTTAACATTATTTCCAGCCAGTTCAACTGAAGAAAGGAAAAAATAAGTCAGAATCACGAGGCCTAACTCCTTCATCCCGGGACCGTGCCTGCGAGATGAGGAGAGGGGGTTGGGGCCGTGCCTCCATTTTGTCAGTAATGCCTAATGCCGCTCCCGACAGTGTGAAATAGAACATCTCCTATCATATCAAGTAAACAATGATGCCACTGGTATCAGCGATTCCTGCTCCCTCAAATGTAAATATCCAAGTCACTCCATTTAACAGATGAGGTGTGCCATTTCCCATACAAAGAACTCAAGAATGTCACAGTCCTTCACAAGTGGGCAAGTTAAGGTTATCTCCACGTAATTTAAACAAAGGCGCTTTAGTTTAAGGGTCAGGCAGAGGTGAGGACAGGGGCTCCCTGAGGCAGGCCATTATGTATGACTTTCTTGGTAGTTCAACTGGTAAAGAATCCGCTTGCAATGCAGGAGACCCTGGTTTGATTTCTGTGTCAGGAAAAGGGATAGACTTCTCAATGCAGTATTATTGAGTTTCCCCTAATGGCTCAGACAGTAAAGAATCTTCCTGCAAGAAGACCTGGGTTCGATCCCTGGGTTGGGAAGATCCCCTGAAGGAGATCAGGGCAACCCACTCCAGTGTTCTTGCCTGGAGAATCCACATGGACAGAGGAGCCTGGCGGGCTGCAGTCCATGGGATTGTAAAGAGTCAGACATGGCTGAGCAACTAAGCAGAGCGCATATTATAACAAAAGCAGCAAAATAGGGTTAATTCACAGAAGCAGATCCAATATGGAGTCAAAATTAACCCTTCCTTGCTACATGGATTTTGTGAGATCTAACAACTGTTCATTACATTATGAGTCTTATTCATGAAAGGTATCTTCTCTTGTATTTATTTGCTTATAAGGTAAGTTACACCCTTCCAGCAGAATTTCCAGTATAAATGCTGATTAAGAGATTTAAAATATTGCTGTGAGTTGTTGAAATCTTGAAAACTGGCTTGATTTTAAAATTACTTTTATGTTACAATCTCATTTTAATCAACTTCCTAGAAGTGTCTACCATCTCAAACAACTGCAAAGGAGATGATGAAACAATGAATTATGTAACGTAGAAAACAATTTCTTGGCAAGAGAGTCTCTCCAAAGGCATCTATTTTAGGAACACGGAAGATAAGTGATGATTTTGCCCTCCCAGCATCTAAAAGACAAATCTAGATGATCTTGTAGTCTCATTTCCACATCACCATGGAAAGTTGAGCAGAAAGCTACTCAATAAAGGAAGAGAGCTATTTTAGTGTTCAAGCTCCAGAGTCTCCCCATTCTGACGAGCCACTCTACTAGTCTAAGAGCTTCTACTTTTACATACTCTTACAGATGTTTTCTGTTCTACCTCTTGAAATCTGTGCACAGTTTGGTGGAAGCTCATTCAGACCATGAGGAGGAACTAAGCTGAGGTATAATAAATGAGCATTACAGAACTGTACTTAAAACATATATTTAATATGCAATAGATTGTATTTATTATTTTGTTTTTTTATTATTTATATTAATTGGAGGATAATCACTTTACAATTTTATGATGGTTTTTACCATGCATCTGTATGCCCAGATTGGAAAAGAAGTGAAAATTTCACAGTTTGCTGATGACATGATTCTCTAGATAGAAAATCCTACAGATACCACCAGAAAATTACTAGAGCTAGTCAATGAATATAAGAAAGTTTCAGGATATAAAATTAATACACAGAAATCCCTTGCATTCCTATACACCAACAATGAAAAAACAGAAAGAGAAATTAAAGAAATAATCCCATTCCCCGGTGCAATGAAAGAATAAAATACTTAAGAATAAATCTACCTAAAGAAACAAAAAAAACCTGTGTATAGAAAACTATAAAATACTCATAAAAGAAATCAAAGATGACATAAATAGATGGAGAAACATGCCGTGTTTATGGATTGGAAGAATCAATATACGAAAATGAGTATACTAACTAAAGCAGTCTATGGATTCAACACAATCCATCCCTCTCAAACTAACAACAGTATTTTTCATAGAACTAGAACAGATAATTTCACAATTTTCATAAGAAACCTCAAATAGTCAAAGCAATCTTGAGAAAGAAGAATGGAACTGGAGGACTCAATCTCCCAGACTTCAGACTAAACTACAAAGCTACAGTCATCTAGACAGTATCAGATCAGTTCAATTCAGTTCAGTCACTCAGTCGTGTCTGACTCTTTGCGACTCCATGAATCACAGCACACCAGGCCTCCCTGTCCATTACCTACTCCCGGAGTTCACTCAGACTCACTTCCATCGAGTCAGTGATGCCATCCAGCCATCTCATCCTCTGTCGTCCCCTTCTCCTCCTGCCCCCAATTCCTACCAGCGTCAGAATCTTCTCCAATGAGTCAACTCCTCGCATGAGGTGGCCAAAGTACTAGAGTTTCAGCTTTAGCATCATTCCCTCCAAAGAAATTCCAGGGCTGATCTCCTTCAGAATGAACTGGTTGTATCTCCTTGCAGTCCCAGGGACTCTCAAGAGTCTTCTCCAACACCACAGTTCAAAAGCATCAATTTTTCGGCACTCAGCTTTCTTGACAGTCCAACTCTCACATCCATACATGACCACAGGAAAAATAATAACCTTGACTAGATGGACCTTTGTTGGCAAAGTTATGGCTCTGCTTTTGAATATGCTATCTAGGTTGGTCATAACTTTTCTTCCAAGGCGTAAGCGTCTTTTAATTTCATGGCTGCAGTCACCATCTGCAGTGATTTTGGAGCCCCCCAAAATAAAATCTGACACTGTTTCCCCATCTATTCCCCATTAAGTGATGGGACCGGATTTCATGATCTTCATTTTCTGAATGTTGAGATTTAAGCCAACTTTTTCACTCTCCTCTTTCACTTTCATCAAGAGGTTTTTAAGTTCCTCTTGACTTTCTGCCATAAGCGTGGTGTCATCTGCATATCTGAGGTTATTGATATTTCTCCCAGCAACCTTGATTCCAGCTTTTGCTTCACCCATTCCAGCATTTCTCATGATGTACTCTGCATATAAGTTAAATAAGCAGAGTGCAATATAGAGCCTTGATGTACTCCTTTTCCTGTTTAGAATCAGTCTGTTGTTCCATGTCCAGTTCTAACTGTTGCTTCCTCACCTGCATACAGATTTCTCAAGAGGCAGGTCAGGTGGTCTGGTATTTCCATCTCTTTCAGAATTTTCCACAGCTTATTGTGATCCACACAGTCAAAGGCTTTGACATAGTCAATAAAACAGAAATACATGTTTTTCTGGAACTCTCTTGCTTTTTCGATGATCCAGCAGATGTTGGCAATTTGATCTCTGGTTCCTCTACCTTTTCTAAAACCAGCTTGAACATCTGGAAGTTCACGGTTCACATATTGCTGAAGCTGGGCTTGGAGAATTTTGAGCATCACTTTACTAGCCTGTGAGATGAGTGCAATTGTGCAGTAGTTTGGACATTCTTTGGCATTGCCTTTCTTTGGGATTGGAATGAAAACTGACCTTTTCCAGTCCTGTGGCCTCTGCTGAGTTTCCAAATTTTCTGGCATGTTGAGTGCAGCACTTTCACAGCATCATCTTTCAAGATTTGAAATAGCTCAACTGTAATTCCATCACCTCCACTAGCTTTGTTCATAATGATGCTTCTAAGGCCCACTTGACTTCACATTCCAGAATGTCTGCCTCTAGGTGAGTGATCACACCATCATGATTATTTTGGTCATGAAGATCTTTTTGTACAGTTCTTTTGTGTATTCTTGCCACCTCTTCTTAATATCTTTCTTCTGTTAGGTCCATACCATTTTTGTCCTTTATCGAGCCTATCTTTGCATGAAATGTTCCCTTGGTGTCTGTAATTTTCTTGAAGAGATCTCTAGTCATTCTCATTTTGTTGTTTTCCTCTATTTCTTTGCATTCATCGCTGAGGAAGGCTTTCTATCTCTTCTTGGAACTCTTCATTCAGCTGCTGATATCTTTCATTTTCTCCTTTGCTTTTTGCTTCTCTTCTTTTCACAGCTATTAGTAATACCTCCTCAGACAGCCATTTTTCTTTTTTGCATTTCTTTTCCGTGGGGATGGTCTTGATCCCTGTCTCCTGTACAGTGTCACGAACCTCTGTCCATAGTTCATCAGGCACTCTATCTATCAGATCTAGTCCCTTAAATCTATTTCTCACTTCCACTATATAATCATAAGGGATTTGATTTAGGTCATACCTGAATGATCTAGTGGGTTTCCCTACTTTCTTCAATTTATGTCTGAATTTGGCCATAAGGAGTTCATGATTTGAGCCACAATCAGCTCCTGGTCTTGTTTTTGTTGACTGTATAGAGCTTCTCCATCTTTGGCTGCAAAGAATATAATCAATCGGTTTTGGTATTGACCATCTGGTGATGTCCATATGTAGAGTCTTCTCTTGTGTTTTTGGAAGAGGGTGATTGCTATGACCAGTGCATTTTCTTGGCAAAACTCTATTAGTCTTTGCCCTGCTTCATTCCACATTCCAAGGCCAAATTTGCCTGTTACTCCAGGTGTTTCTTGACTTCCTACTGCACAAAGACAGAATTATAGTTCAATGGAACAAAATAGAAAGTTCAGAGATAAATCCATGCACCTAGGGACATCTTATCTTTGACAATGAAGGCAAAAATATACAATGGAAAAAGATAGTCTCCTCAACAAGTGGCGCTGGGAATACTGGTCAACTGCATGTAAAAGAATGATACTAGAACACTTTCTAACACCATACACAAAAAAATATGCAAAGATTTTATTGTGTCACTCTAAGTAAAGAAATTAAAGCTGAAGTATTTAATAAAATTTTATTGTTTTTATGTGAGCAGTAGATTTATGTGATTAATGTGGATTCAAGTGACTATATATAATGAAAGGAACCAAATGTTAATAATTTGGAAGGAATTTTGGAGGTAAAAATAAGGTTATTACTTGTCAAGTACAAATTGGCACTTGCCATGGGCCCTTAGCATCTATGTCTATAAGGATTAAATCATGAACTACTGCAGCTGCTGATCTTCAACACCCCTTGAAAGGAGTTTAGGGTAGAGATCAGAAGTGAGCCACTCTACACTAGGGAAAAACTGTCAGGATAGGTCTTCTGATAGTTAGATAGTTTCAGGAGCTGATATTATGTGACTGATTCTTGTATTTCCTTACATCTAGAAAGACTAAAATCCTTCATGAGGAACAGTGACTAGTTCCTCATGACTAGCAAAGCTTCATGAGACTAGCAGAAACCTTCTGGAAAAATATGTGCTTGATTGCATGTATTCTCCCCTCCCCAAACTCTCATAAATACTGACCTTCTCCTGTGCTTCTTTGGAACAGTTTCTCAGAGCTATCTGAGGTGCTGTCTCCCAGGCTATAGTCCTCATTTTGCCTCAAATAAATCTTAGCTTGCAACTTTCACACTGTGCATTTTTTTAAATGACTTCCTGTAATGGTACACTCACTGTTAACATTGGAAATAAAATGCTAAATTCTGAATTCCAGAGTCAGTTGAACTACTTTTCCCAATCTACTATTTTTTTTAATTTTATTCATCAAATCACTATTCTCATAGTGTTAGTATTTTCTCATTCAATGGAAAAGTTCTAGAAATTATTATTTGGTCTTATCCATACTATTTGCTTTAGGCTTACTGTTCTTGGGCTTAAATGGTTTCACAGTTATACTTTAAAATTTCTAAATAGTTCAAACAACAGCAAGTACATGGAAAAGAAACAGTCCAATTGAATGCAGCAAAGCTGTTAGAAAGAAAGAAAAATAAAAATGAGGGAATCTAGCAACTGTTAAAATTGTAGGTAAAAAAAATGATACTTTTATTTCACTGTATGACTACTTCTCACTGGGAGAAAATAAATAAATGTTGTATGCTAATTCACAGATTAAAATACTCAGTATTTTCTTTGAATTTTGCATCATAATAGACTGTAACTTAGTGTGAAATAGATAGCCTCAAAATAAATACAATTATAAATGCATATGCTTCACTGAGCTGTTGAACTTTCTCACTAAGAATTAAAAATACCACTTAAAAGATGGAAATCCAGTTGCTTTCATTCTTACAATAAAGCAGTTTATATGATGATTCAGAATGATTTACAAATCACAAGTCAAGAGCAGAGAGCTTCAAATGAGGCTATCAACTTTTAAGATTATTTGAAATCAGACTGTGGAGAGGAGGAATAGTTCAAACTCCCAGAGAATTGGACATGCCACATACAACTGTATTCAGTGTTTTTATTCTTAATGCCTAAAGATCCAAATAGACATTTTGGGGAAAAGCACAGGATGGCAATAGCACATTATTAAAATGCACTGCAACTAACCATGTTAAGAAACTCTCACAGGGCTGTCTCTCTTTTGATTCTCTTTGTTACAAATACATAAACTACTCCCTGTAGCTGGGTTGCATATTCAATACACATTAAAGATTATGTGAAATATCTTAATTTTCACACTTTCCATTAAAGTCAGGAATCTTTATTGTTTTTTAAAACAATCAGCACTAACCTTAGCTTCTTCTTTTTAAATTTAATTGAAATACACAATGAAAGTATTTAATTTGCAATGTGTTAGATTCTGGTGTATAACAATGAAATTTGGATATATCTATTAATATCTATAGATTAATATATGTATTTTTTCTATTCTTTTCACTTGTAGGTTAGTATAAGATATTAAATAGTCACTGTGCTATAAAGCAGGGTCTTGTTGGCTGTCTATTGTGTGTGTGTGTGTGTGTGTGTTTTTGTATATATATATATATATATAGTCTTTTATATGTATCCAAGTCCTAATTTATCTTTCTCCTCACTTTCCCTTTTGGTAACTGTAAAGGTGTTTTCTATGTGCCCAAGTCTGTTTCTGTTTTATAAATAAGTCTATTTGTATCATATTTTAAATTCCACATAAAAACGATGTCACATATTTGTCTTTCTCTGATTTACTTCACTTGGTATGACAATCTCTAGGTCTATCCATGTCACTCATTTTTAAAGGCTGAGTAGTATTTCATAGTATATATATGTACCACATCTTCTTTATACACCTAGTGATCGACATTTAGATTGCTTCTATGTCTTGCCTATTGTGAGCAGTGCTATGAACATTGAGGTGCATGTTAGCTTTTCAAATTGGAGTTTTCTCCAGATATATGCCTAGGAGTAGGAGAACTAGATCATATGGTGACTTTATTTATTATTTTTAAGGAACCTCTAAAATGTTTTCCATAATTGCTACATCAGTTTGCATTCCCACCAACAGTGTAGAAGGGTTCTCTTTATTGCCACACCTTCTCCAGCATTTGTTTGTGGAGTTTTTAATGATGGCTCTTTTGACTGGTGTGAGGTGATACTCATAGTTTTGATTTGGATTTCTCTGATAATTAGAAATGTTGAGCATCTTTTCATGTGCCTATTGGCCATCTGTATGCCTTCTTGAACACTAACCATGGTTTTTAACATCTTCATCAATCTTTCAATTTTTTTTTCTGTTGTTGTTTGCTTGAAAAAAGATATATAAATACATCTCAGTTTGGTGATATTTTGAACATTCAAATCATTGATTGCTACAAAGAGACTTGGTGGATATGTGTAGTGGCCTGTGGTGTAGGAAAATTTTCTGCTGTCCACATACTCCTCTAGATCAATGCAGAGACCCAGACAGAGGGGGAGCTCAGTAATCACCACATTTATAGTCCTCTAAACACCAAAGTAAAAACTGTCTTTAAAAATACAGAATCCATGGCACCACTTCCTAAAATTTCAACTTAATAGTATTCAAATGAGGGGGTCTGTTTTTTTGAAAGGCACCCATGTTAATTCTGATATACAACCACATATGAAAAACAGTAGTTTATTTTAGGACTAAATATTTTTCTATTTTTATTTCAGTATAGCCTTAACAAATATTGTACAATGGCATAAACACTTTTCCTTTTATCTTCCAAATCCATCCCTAAACTATGGGTATTTACTTATTTTCATTATAAATAGACAACAAAATTGTGCTTTTAAATTTAACAATCAATCAGAAGCACTTTTAGGCAAAAAAAATTTTTTTTAATAACAAAGTGTATGTGCAATGAACTTCTATGATTGTAATGTTTATGTAAATACATATACATATTTTCATCATATAATAATAGATATACTACTTTGAGAAAATTCTTTATACAAATCATGCCAGTATCATATTTTATCTTTATAATGACATGTATTTTTAAGGACATTGAGTTCCGAGCTGGCAACAAATAGTTAAAAGTATCATTTTTGTGACATTAATAGAGGATTTTCTTCAACAATTTCAGCTATAGCTAGTGATCCATTTGATTTTTGCTTTTCAAGGGAAGGAAAAAAATGAAGATGTTTAGTTTAAAATGCTTTCTTTTATAATGTAAAAAGATTTGTTCTTATAAATCCATCAAATGATCTTATATAATCCATTTAAGCAGCTACCTCTGAGTCTTTATTGCTTATACTTCTTTACCAAATGCTGGTAAAAAAAAATTTTGATAAATACTTATTTAGTGTTTGAAACTATGAATTTATTTGGGGCCACTGTATTTGGACCACCTCATTCCATAAGCAACTTACTGTGCTAATTCTAGAGTTAATTTTTTTTTTTTAAAGTGACTTGTCTATCTTAAAAGCCTTTTATCAGTGATGCCTCTCAATATTTTATTATACATTTAACAATGCTTGATATATGAGCATTAGAGGTTATGGTTACAAATCACAGCAAGAATTAGGATAAGTGTTTAGAATCTATTTAACTAGTAGAAAGAAAAAGAAAGTGAAGTTGCTCAGTTGTGTCTGACTCTTTGCAACCCCATGAACTGTAGCCCACCAGACTCAACCGTCCATGGGATTTTCCAGGCAAGAGTACTGTAGTGGGTCGCCATTTCCTTCTCCAGGGGATCTTCATGACCCAGGGATCGAACCTGGCTCTCCTGCATTGTAGGCAGATGCTTTACCATCTGAGCCACCAGGGAAGTCACATTTAACTAATAAAGGATTCTTTATTGTTATGAATGAATAGTAAGTGTTCATTCATGGTAAAGTATGCTAAATATCTAGAACATGTTACCAGTTCTTTCAGTTAATTTTCCATAGCCAAGAAGAATAAAGGTGGATTTTCCAGCATCTTGTTATTTTTGTAATTTTTCTTATGATTTTCTAATTTAGGACTGTGATTTTGGTAACAAAATGAATTGAAGCTAGCAGGAGATTCATGTTTTCATGTTACAGTATTTGTTCTGCTATTAACTCCCAATATGATTTATATGTGTGATTTTACTTCTTTCAGCTATAATTTTTTCATTATAAAAAATGAGCTGTTGGACTGGATTCTGTCTACCATTTCATCCATCTCTGAGATTTTATGATTCTGTGGCTGTATATTATTTTGCTAAGCAAATCAGAAAATTATGTAATATTCAGCAAGTAGGATGTGGTAATACATTAATATTTTCTACTGAAGTTGCTTTCCTCTTATGATGATTTTCATACTTTCAATCATATTAGTCATCTCCAGACTATTCTTAAAAACAGAACTCTTACTAAAACAGAATTCTCATGGGAGTTATCTGGAGATATACATTTTAATGAATACCAACTTATTCTTATAATTACCCAAGTTTAAAAAACACTGAGTTATTATATTGGAAAACAGAAGGAATTATATCATACATGAGGAAAATTTTAAATGCAAATGACAGAAAATCCAACTTAAATTGGTTTAAGCATTCTATAATAAGAAGCATTTATTGGACTTAACAGAAACCCTGGAATTAAATATTCTTTAGTCTGCAGGAAATTCAGGGCTCATATTATATCATCTGGGACTTTCTCTCCATGTGTATATCTGGGGGATCACTTATGATTCTAAATTCCTCTGTAATTTATTTACACTCATGTATACACTGCACTTGAGAACACCAATTACAGTCTCACAAATCTCCAGGTTGCTTTCATACTGCTTTAGGACACTGAAACAAACAAACATCTTTACTGGGTGCTCCACAAAATCCCTAGATCTGATTGCCTTTGATTGATTCACATTCCTGTGTGGGTAGAGTAAAATGCAATGCTTTATTGGCCAGGTCTGCATCGCATACTCATCCCTGAAACATCTGCTCCACATAAATAAAACAGGATTAAATGGGAGAGGAGAATATTTCCTGGGGGAAAATCAGGTGTTTACAGTTGAATTGATCTTGGGCAAGAAGACATTAACTATAGACTATGCTATAGATTGGGCTTCCCAGGTGGTTCAGTGGTAAAGAATCCTCCTGCCAAGCAGGAAAACACTGGGTTCAATACCTGGGTGGACAAGATTCCCTGGAGAAGGAAATGACAACCTGCTCCGGTATTCTTGCCTGGGAAATCTGAAGTACAGAGGAGCCTGACAGGCTACAGTCCGTGGGATCTCTCTCTCAGTCTCTCTCTCTTTCTCTCTCTCTCTCTCACACACACAAACACACACTGTCAGATATGACTTAAAGACTAAACAACAACAACGGGGATAGATAGAGTGCTCAGAGAAGTCTCAATTGCTCTGGGAAACTCATGGATCAAAGTGTCTTTGATCAGATACATGGGAATATACCTGTTCCGTGTAAGATATCATTTACAACTTCTTATCAATACGCTTTTATTCTGTTAGTCCAAGTTCAGTGAAAATTATTCCCAGTCTCCTGTTTCTTCTTTCCAGTGCTGCAGCTTTGATTGAAGAAGAAGAAGAGGAAAAAGTGAAATAAAAAACTTTGCTTAATAAATCATTGGAAAAAACCTATATTTTGCTCTCAAATTTTTGAAGATAAAAGGTAAAATGTAAAAACATGTGGCATTGTTATTATATCCTAAAGAACAGGAGCTTTAACTTCATTTTCAAAGTTTACTTCAAAGAAAAAGCTATAAACTTTTTAAAATTAACACTTCATGTGTTTAACAATGGGAATTAAAAATGATTATGTATTAAGATATTTATATTTCTGGACATCTTTCATACTGTGATGTCTTCCTAACATTGAAAGTATATCTTTTCTTTTATTTCCAAACATATTTCCTTCATAGAAACATTTAAAAGTATTAATATTTATAAGTACATAAACATAACTTATTTATTATGCTAATATGGCAAATAATCCATCTATATATTTCTTATTTAATTTCATCATACTTTGATAGTACATTTCTGTTCATATGAAATTAGATATCTAGGTTTCAGAGGAACTGCTGTAAACAGTTCTCTATGGGACGTGATAACAGCATGTTTGGAGAATCCTGGATTAGGCTAAGATGGAGTAAGCACAAGCTACCCTATCTCTCCACAGATTCCAACTTGAAATGCTGGCCACAACACAGAAAACAAATACCTGAGGACCCTGTAAAGAATGGATGAGATGGTTGAATGGCATCACCGACTTGATGGACATGAGTTTGAACACGCTCCCAGAGTCGGTGATGGACAGGGAAGCCTGGCATGCTGCAGTCCATGGAGTCAAAGAGCTGGACACGACTGAGCAACTGAACTGACTGTCAAGAAAATAAGAGCAGGTGGGTTAGAGAGGGAAGTCAAAACTCAAGGAATGACCAAGGCAGCTATGTTTTTCCCCCTTCTCCCTCCCATACCCTAGCTTAGACTTTGAGGATGCTATTTAATCGCTAAGTCGTGTCTGACTCTTCACTGCCCCATAGTCTGTAGCCCACCAGGCTCCTCTGTCTATGGGATTTCCCAGGCAAGGTACTGGAGTGGGTTGCCATTTCCTTCTCCAGGGGATCTCCCCAACCCAGGGATTGAACCCGTCTCCTGCTTGTTAGGCAGATTCTTTACCACTGAGCCACCTGGGAACCCAAAGCCTAAATTCCAGAACCTTGTGGACACAGAAAGCTCCAAGAAGAACCTTCTGTGTTTTACCAGAAAATTGAGTAACAAATGACTGAGGAAATCCTTAATTTCTCTTATTCTTCTTTTCTTTTACTTAAAAACAAACAAACAAACAAAAAACAAAAACACAAAACTTTCCTGTTCTTAGTGAAAGCAACTTCTGTCAAAAGCTACACTCTGACAACTGCGGTGGTGGCGGCACCAGCAGCATTGGCCACACAGGGCACCCAAAACACCGGAGGAAAACATGCCTCTCTGTTGGGAAGGGCTGGGAAAAGGGACATCTGTTGTCCCTAAAACTGTGAAAAGAACCCTTGTTATTTTTTTCTCTCTTTGATTTTTTCACTAGGCCCCAAGTTGGACTCAGTCCCAGAAAATACATGACAGTGTGAGGAGACATGGTGCTGTTCAGAGCATTGGGAAGGGGGCTCCTCCGTATGGCAGAGTGGGTGTCTTCATGAGCCAGAGAGAAGATGGCAGGGGGGTCACAGACAGGTTGGGAGGGCCTTCTGAATGGCCTCAAACAGCAGAGCCCCTGCATTCAAGTGAGGAGGTTATGGTTCTGGAAGACTGCAATTTGTGACCACTGCAGTCAACAGCAGCTCAAGAAGGACTGCTTTTATTTATCACTTACCAAATGATTAAGGAAGATATAACATTGGTTCTATAGAATCTCTTCCAAGAAACTGAAGAGAAGGAAACTCTTTCTTTATAAAGCCAATATTACCCTGATTCAACTTTTAAAAAAGACAAAAATGCACAATAAAAGAAACCCACAAACTAATATCCTTCATGAAGACATAAAGTTTTAACAAAATAGTAACAAATTAAATCAACAATATAGAAAAAGGCATTTATTTATAAATTCCAAGTGGACTTTATCTCAGGAATGCAAGGCTGGTTTAATATTTTAAAAAATCAATGACTATAATCCCCAGAAAAATACGCATGATCATACCAATTGATGAAGAGAAAGAGTTTAACAATATTCAGTATATATTTATGATTAAACTTCTCAGCAGTCTAGGAATAGAAGGAAACTTCCTTAATCTGATAGCATATATAAGCTAAAAAAATACAGCTAATTTTATACTTCATGGTGAAAAACTGAATCCTTTCCTGCTAAGATAAGGAACAAAACAAGAGTGCCCACTCTCACTAGTGTAATAAGTTAAGAAAAATAATTAAAAAGCTATAACATTAGAAAGAAAGAAATACAACTTTTTATATTTAAAGATGAAATAATTTTCTATATGGAATAATTGCCAAAATTATATCCAAAAAACTTCACGTAAAACTAGTGAAAGTATTAAAAATTCATTATCTTTCCATACTCTAAAAATAGGTATTAAGAAACTGAAGCTTAAAAAAATCATCCAGAGTGGCTCTAAACATGCAGTTCTCATGTGTATATCTTGTATACATGAGATAATGCATGCAAGAATTGTATGCTAAAAGTGTTCATTGTCAGATGAATGGATCAAGAAAATGTGATATTATATATTTATATATTATAAATTAATACATATGCATTATATAAAATGTGATGTATATAACGTGAGATATATATTAATGTATAATGTTTTATATATACAAAATGTGATATATATATGTGTGTGTGTGTATATATATATATATATATACACATTATAAATAATGGTATATTTTAGCCTTTAAAAGAAGGAAACCTTGTTATTTGCAACCACAGGGATGATCCTGGAGGATATGATGCTAAGTGAAATAAGCCAGGTGAAGAAAGACAAATATTGAACAATGTTGTTTAAAGGTGGAATATAAAACCATTGAACTCATAAAGGCAGAGTTGGATAGTGGTTACCAGGTGCTAGCATAAAGGATATAAGGAAATGTTAGTCAAAAGTTAGAAAGTTACAGTTTCGCAAAGTGACTAAGTTCAGGACCAGAAACACTGAAGAAACTGAAGTTGAACGGTTCTATGAAGACCTGCAAGAACTTTTAGAACTAACACCCAAAAAGATGTTTCTTTTCATTATAGGGGACCAGAATGCAAAAGTCGGAAATCAAGAAATACCTGGAGTAACAGGCAAATTTTACCGCGGAGTACAGAATGAAGCAGGGCAAAGGCTAATAGAGTTTTGCCAAGAGAATGCACTGGTCATAGCAAACACCCTCTTCCAACAACACAAGAGAAGACTCTACACATGAACATCACCAGATGGTCAACATCAAAATCATACTGATTATATTCTTTGCAGCAAAAGATAGAGATGCTCTATACAGTCAGCAAAAACAAGACAGGGAGCTGACTGTGGCTGAGATCACGAACTCCTTATTATCAAATTCAGACTTAAATTGAAGACAGTGGGGAAAACCACTAGACCATTCAGGTATGACCTAAATCAGACCCTTTATGACTATACAGGGGAAATGAGAAATAGATTTAAGGGACTAGATCTGATAGACAGAGTGCCTGATGAATATTGATGGAGATTCGTGACATTGTACAGCAGACAGGAATCAAGACCATCCTCAAGAAAAAAAAAATGCAAAAAAGCAAAATGGCTGTCTGAGGAGACCTTATAAATAGACATGAAAAGAAGAGAAGCAAAAAGCAAATGAAAAAGGAAATATATGCCCATTTGAATGCAGAGTTCCAAAAAGAGCAAGGAGAGATAACAAAACCTTCCTAAGCGATCAATGCAAAGAAATAGAGGAAAACAATAGAATGGGAAAAGCTAGAGATTTCTAAGAACCAAAGGAACATTTCATGCAAAGATGGACCCAAAAATGACAGAAATGGTATGGACCTAACAGAAGCAGAAGATATTAAGAAGAGGTGGCAAGAATACACAGAACTGTACAAAAAAAAATCTTCACGAGCAGATAATCACGATGGTGTGAAAATTCTCCAAGCCAGGCTTCAGCAATACGTGAACCATGAACTCCCTGATGTTCAAGCTGGTTTTAGAAAAGGTAGAGGAACCAGAGATCAAATTGCCAACATCTGTTGGATTATTGAAAAAGCAGGAGAGTTCCAGAAAAAAATCTGCTTCTGCTTTATTGACTACACCAAAGCCTTTGACTGTGTGGATCACAATAAGCTATGGAAAATTCTGAAAGAGATGGGAATACCAGACCACTTGACCTTCCCCTTGAGAAACCTGTATGCAGGTCAAGAAGCAACAGTTTGAACTGAACATGGAACAACAGACTGGTTCCAAATAGGAAAAGGAGTACGTCAAGGTTGTATATTGTCACTCTGCTTATTTAACTTACATGCAGAGTACATCATGAGAAATGCTGGGCTGGATGAAGCACAAGCTGGAATTAAGATTGCTGGGAGAAATATCAATAACCTTGATGTGCAGATGACATCACCCTTATGGTAGAAAGTGAAGAACTAAAGAGCCTCTTGATGAAAGTGAAAGAGAAGAGTGAAAAAGTTGGCTTAAAACTCAACATTCAGAAAACTAAGATCCTGGCATCTGGTCCCATTACTTCATGGCAAATAGATGGGGAAATAGTGACAGACTATTTTGGGGGACTCCATAATCACTGCATATGGTGACTGCGGTCATGAAATTAAAAGACGCTTCCTCCTTGAAAGGAAAATTATGACAAACCTAGACAGCATATTAAAAAGCAGATCAATTACTTTCTCAACAAAGGTCTGTCTAGTCAAAGATATCCTTTTTCCAGTAGTCACGTAGGGATGTTAGAGTTGGACTATAAAGAAAGCTGAGCACTGAAGAACTGATATTTTTGAACTGTGGTATTGGAATAGATGCTTGAGAGTCCCTTGGACTGCAAGGATATCCAACCAGTCAATCTTAAAGGAAATCAATCCTGAATATTCATTGGTAGGACTGATGTTGAAGTAGAAATTCCAATACTTTGGCCAACTGATGCAAAGAATTGACTCATATGAAAAGCTCCTGATGCTGAGAAACGTTGAAGGTGGGAGAAGGGGACAACAGAGGATGAGATGGTTCGATGGCATCACCGACCCAGTGGGCATGAGTTTGAGTAAACTCCAGGAGTTGATGATGAACAAGGAGGCCTGGTGTGCTGCAGTCCATGAGTCACACAGAGTTGGACGTGACTGAGCAACTGACTGAAATGAAAGTTCAGGACATTCAATATATAGCATTGTGACTGTAATTTATTGTGCTATATACTTGAAATTTGCTAAGTGTATATCTTATGTGTATCTTTTCCTACTAATAGAAAAATGATAACTATATGAGATGATGGACATGTTAATTAATTTGAATGTGACAGTCATTTCACAAAGTGTACATATTTCAAAACATTTTATTGTACACCTTAAATATATGTGATTCTTATTTGTCAATATATTTTAATAGTTGGAAAAAAAATGGTAAAAATTCACAACAGTGAGCAATTAGCAAGGAAACAACTTACTTTTAAAAATAAGTTTTGATGTGAAATTCTAAAAATGAGTCATTTCAGTTCAGTCACTCAGTCGTGTCCAACTCTTTGCAATCTCATGGACTTCAGCACAACAGGCTTCCCTGTCCATCATCAACTCCCAGAGCTTGCTCAAATCATGCCCATTGAATCAGTGATGCCATCCAACCATCTCATCCTCTATTGTCTCCTTATCCTCCTGCCTTCAATCTTTCCCAGCATCAGAGTCTTTTCCAATGAGTGGGTTCTTTGCATCAGATGGCCAAGTACAGGAGTTTCAGTTTTAGTATCAGTCCCTACAATGAATATTCAGGACTGATCTCCTTCAGGATTGACTGGTTTGATCTCCTTGCAGTCCAAGGGAACCTCAAAATCCAACACCACATTTCAAAAGCATCAGTTCTTCAGCACTCAGCTTTTACTATAGTCCAACTCTCACATGCATACATGACTACTGGAAAAATCATAGCTCTGACTAGATGGGCCTTTCTTGACAAAGTAATGTATCTGCTTTTTAATATACTGTCTAGTTTGGTTATAGCTTTTCTTCCAAGGAGCAAGCATCTTTTAATTTCATGGCTGCATTTACCATCTTCAGTGATTTTGCAGCCCAAGAAAATTGTTTGTCACTGTTTCCATTATTTCCCCAGCTATTTGCCATGAAATGATGGGACCAGACGCCATGATTTTAGTTTTTCAAATGTTGAGTTTTAAGCCAACTTTTAACCCTCCTCCTTCACTTTCATCAAGATGCTCTTCAGTTCCTATTCACTTTCTGCCATAATGGTGGTGTCATCTACATATCTGAGGTTATTGATATTTCTCCTGGCAATCTTGATTCCAGTTTATGCTTCATCCATCCTGGCATTTTGCATGATATACTCTACATGTAAGTTAAATAGGCTGGGTGACAGTATACTGCCTTGACATACCCCTTTCCCAAGCCACTCAAAAATGAGTGGATATATGTATAACTCACTTTTCTATACAGTAGAAACTAACACAACATTATAAATCAACTATAAAGTGTGTTACTCACTTAGTTGTGTCCAACTCTGTGAATCCATGAACTCTAGCCCACCAGGCTCCTCTGCCCATGGAATTCTCCAGGCAAGAATACTGGAGTGGGTTGCTAAATCAACTATACTCCTATAAAAAATTAAAATTAAAATAAGATTTGAAGAAACATGTACCAAAAATGATTATAGGTATAGCTGCTAAATTGAGTTCTGGCTATTGCAACCCCATGGACTGTAGTCTACATCTGTCCATGGAATTTCCCAGGCAAGAATATTGGTGGTTTGCTGTTTCACTCTCTAGGGAATCTTCCCAACTCAGTGATTGAACCCGAGTCTCCTGCATTGCAGCAAGGCTCTTTACTAACTGAACCATCATGGAAGTCCAAAGATGATTATAGATGTCAGAAAATCACATCAAAAGAACACAACGACATTAATCACTGGGGAAATGAAAATTACAAGTGCAAGAGATTCCTCACATACCTTTTAGAATGGCTAAAATGGATGGGAAAAAATGAATGAATGAAAGAAAATCTCAATACTAAGTGCTGACAAGAATACAGATTAACCAGACATATTATATGTTGCTTGTGAGATTACAGCAACTTTGGAAACTAGCTTGGTACTTTTATAAAGTTAAGTATAAACTTCTTATATGAACTAACAGGCCTGCTTTTAGCATTTTAATTAGAGAATAAAGCTTGTGTGTATGTTTTAGTCGCTCAGTCATGTCCAACTTTTGTGATCCTGTGGAGTATAGCTCACCAAGCTCCTCTTTCCATGGGATTTTCCAGGCAAGAATACTGGAGTGGGTTGCCATTCCCTTCTCCAGGGGTTCTTCCCAACCCAGGGATTTAACGTGGGTCTCCTGCATTGCAGGCAGATTCTTTTCCATTGGAACCACCAGAGAAGCCCTTAAATAAAAATTTCGTCACTTACAAATATACACACAAATGTATATGCCATCATTATTCATAACTACCAAATATTGGCAATAGCTGATTATCCTTAACAGGTGAATGGATGAACATACTAGTGTACTTACACAATACAGTAACTTTCAGAAATAAAATACAATGAATAACTGAATGTCAAAAATCATGACTGAACCTAAAATGCATTGTACTAAGAAAATAAATCAGGAAAAATTTATATGACATTTTGCAAAATCTAACAATAGGCTGATGCTTGGCAGGGGATAGGGAAAGGGGCATTTGACTAAAAGGGGCAGTAGTAGGGAATTTTTGCAATCAGGAAATTGTTCTGTATCCTGAATATAACAGTAGTTAGAGATGGTGATGAACAGGGAGGCCTGGTGTGCTGCGATTCATGGGGTCGCAAAGAGTTGGGCATGACTGAGCAACTGAACTGAACTGAACTGAACTGATGTGGCACTATGTACTTGTCTAAATGTGCAAAACTGTACATTACAAAATTTAATATTTCTGTATATAAATTAAGATAAATATATTTCTTGACAGGTTTTTCCTTGCTTATTACATCATAAATTCAGTAGATATATTACTTTGGGGAAAATAATACTATATATTTGTGGTGATTGCTCATTCATTTGGATAATAGTACAGGATATCAATTACAGCTAAACTCTTATTCAAGAAGACACTCCTTCCCTTCACTCCATCCCCATATGCAGAAAGACTGGTTTTACTGAACTTTTACAACCACTAGTAAATCCACAACTTCAACTTTTAATATTATTCAGTGAAAACACAAGGATTTTAAAAAGTCAAATTTCATTTTGTAGCAATTTATAGCATTTAAAAAACCTTATCATCTAGAATATTTCCATTTTGTTGCCCTTAAAATTTGGTTCCCGTGTTTTTGACTCCCGCTAAAAGCAGGTTATTTTTTTCCCCAATTAGTTCCACTGACAAAAGATTCTGAGTCAACAGGACACAGACGTGTATCTTTTATAGAGTTCACAAATCATGATGCACATCACAGTTTGGAAACGTTTTAGTTAAAACTTTAAGTTTTAGTTATGAAGCCAAATTGTCTAATACTGATTCATTACAATATAATTTATATACCACATGTTTGTGATAAGATTGAGATGATGTACTAAGCTTTAATTATCAAACAATTAACTTCAAAGAAGAAAGATGAGCATCTATTAAGAAAACCACTTTACTGTACTCTTGTCTCAACTACCTTCTCCCAAAATCTCATTTATCTTTATCATTCAAGAATATGTTGTTACAATGAGTAGAGATTTTGTCTCTCATTTATAAGCACTAGTAGCTCATTAAATTTGGTTTTAGGAAAATTACAAAATTTGGGTCAAAACTATTTGTGAGCAAAGAATTCAAATAGCCTTTAAAATTTTTTTCTTTAAAAACTTTTATTTGTCACCTGACCTAAGTATTCATAAGGTAAATGCTCAGATAGTCACAGATTTCCTCATGGAAAACTTGGGTAATGAGGCTTCAGAAATCTGTGAGATACCTACATAGTCTCAAAAGAGAAATTCCTGAGAGCATTGAACTTTGGGCTTTACATTATATTTTATTTGATAATTAGAATGACATATATAATTATAAAGAGGTAATTTGAGAAGTGAATATGTAGAAATACATTAATAAGTAAAGAAAAATGAGGTTGCATTTGAAAATTGTTCCCTATCAACTGGGGAACAATCTCAACACTCTTCTTCACCCCAGCTCACTGATCAAGCATTATACTGAGCACAAATGCAAATCTCAGAAAAGCATTGAAATGTCTAAACAAGTAGTAAATTTTGATTACTTATTTACTTTTCCTATATATACACTGTTGCCATGTATGTTATGTTACTTTATTTGAATTAATGTCTTTTCAGCTAGCATCAACACAAAAGTTTTTTTATTGAGAAAAATCAGCAAAGCATCAGACACAAAATTTCTCTATAGAATTAATTCATTTAAAGAGAAAAAAATTGAAATTATCAGTTTGTATTGTTATGGTTTATTGATTCCCTCTTCTCCCTTTTTTCTATCTTCACATACACAGATATAAACACATGTATACAATCTCAACTGCTAATCATTAAATATATTCTTGAAAATCTATTTAACCCACATAAGACTGAATTTTCTCATAGCAAAAATAATTTCACTTAAAACAGCCCAAATTTAGGCATGTCAGACTAAATGACTTACATTTATTTTTTTTTCAATTTTCTTTTATGTATTCTTCCCTGGTGGCTCAGACGGTAAAGCGTCTGCCTGTGATGCGGGAGACCCGAGTTCAATTCCTGGGTCGGGAAGGTCCCCTGGAGAAGGAAATGGCAATCCACTCCAGCACTCTTGCCTGGAAAATCCCATGGACGGAGGAGCCTGATAGGCTACAGTCCATGGGGTCACAAACAGTCAGACACGACTGAACAACTTCACTAATCATTAATCACTAAACATATACAACATGTTTAGAATATATATGTAGCTTGATATATAGCTTTGCCTAAATTTGTACTCATCTTTGAAGCACATATTCTCTGACTTATTATTTTATTTTGTTTTTCAATTTCATTTGTAAAGAAGACAAAAGTAGATATATCTCTTGACAAAGTGAGAGTTTTCCACTCCTTTCATCCTAGTCTTTCCTTAGGTCCTTCACATTCTTCAGTGAAATATTAGTTGCTATCTGCCAGATATTTGCAATCATATTTTTCATCTGCCTTAATATTTAGAATTTGAAAGGACTTCTAAAGAGCTGTGCTGGTTGTTTAACATTCTCAGAGCAACTTTAATTTTTTAATGCTCATTTTATCACTGTCAGTTATTGACTTAGGTATCACTTTTCCTAAAAAGATATGCAAGTTGACCACAGACATTATCTATCTCTATAGTATTATATACAGCATAATGCTTTGAGCATGAAAATCTCTCCAACATTAGAAATCTTACATCTAATTTCCTATATGACATGGTAACATAATTCCAACAGGTATCACATTCTAAACATTCCTGAACTCCATTCTTTAGCCTTTCCCACAAAACTGTTCCATAGGCAGCCGCTCTGAATTCAGATGCTGACAATAGTTCTAACGATCAAGTCAAATCCTTGAAACTGTCTAGATTCTATTTTCTTTTCCCTCTCACATCTGAGTTATTCTTTCAGAACATTTCATTAGCTTTTCCTCAAATATCTCAAGTTCAGCCACTTCTCATCATTTGCATTGCTACTTCATGCTCTGGATCATCACCAAAATTTGCCTGAATAACTGCAATAGCCAGTTAGTTTGCCTTCTCCAACACATAAATAAAGAAATTCTTCAAAATATGGATTCTTAAATTGTTTTGCTTATTGCTAAATAACTTATGAAGCTTTCTGTTTCATGCACAGGAAAGTCGAGATCCTTGCTGTGAATGTGTTGCCTGCCATTTGGGTGAGTAAGTGCTGCCCACCATCAGGCCATCAGCCATTGCAGTCAATAATCTGGTGAGTCCTAGGGGAATTCAGGGCTGAGAAAAACAGGGTATTGGCCTAAGATAGGGTACATATCAAAGGAATAATTTAAATGAGTCCAAACTCTTTGCATCTTGTACATAAAAGTGCTAAATTCATTGACTTGAGTTTGTGTGTGTGTGTGTGTGTGTGTGTGTGTGTGTGTGATTAGCAGTAAACTTTTGTTGTTCAACTAACTTTTTTTTTTTTTTAAGGAATTTCTTTTATGTATCCTGACTCTTCCTCTGCTTCTTTGGAACAATTCACCTGAGAGGCTGCCTTCCAGGCTATAGAACTCAGTACAGTCATCTAATAAAACATAACTTTCAACTATCAGGTTGTATTTTTCTTATATTCTTGCTTCCCTTTCTCTTTATGAGACTACAGTTACATATATTTTGCATTCGTTGGCATTGTCAGCCAGGTCATTGAAGCTCTGTTCATTTTTTTAAACTTTTTTATTTTTGCAGTACTTCAATTTTGGTAGATATTTTTCTGTATACACGTTCAATGATCTAGTCTTATTTTGAACCCACTTCCTGAATTTTCACTTCAGATATACTTTTCTAATCTTGAAATCCATTTATTTTCATAGTTTATTTCTTTTATATATTTATGTTTTCATTAATGTTTTATTCAAAACTGAGAGGGAGAAAGAAAGAGAGAGTATGCTATGTTTATGAAAATGAAGAAGCTCATTTGGCTGTATGTGTAAATATCACTTGAAGCAAAATTATTTTCCTTTGCAGCTCTATTGGTCTACACTTATTTACTGGTGTTTTATATAATTACATTTTTCTCAGAATATGAGAGTAATATATGTAAATTATTGCAACTTTAAAAATACATTCCACGATCTCCCAGTGTCGAAGCCCCCTCCCACCTCCCACCTCATATCTCCCTGGATCATCTCCCTGGGAGATCGTGTACACCTGTAGCTGATTCATGTCAATGTATGGCAAAACAAATACAGTTTTGTAATGTAGAATAAAGTATTAAAGAAAATAAATAAATAAATAAATAAATAAAAGAAATTGAAAAAATAAAAATACATTCCAATCAAATATAAAAGTCAATACTAAAGCTACCATTTAGATATCTAATAATTATATGCATTTCTTTAATGCATGTGAATAAAACACGCTGTTCAAGAGATATAATAGAATCAATATTTATCTCTTTTTCTTTCCTTCTTTTTCTTACACTTTAAAATATTTAAAGATATGTTTAAATAACTTAGGGCCATACTGCATATTATGGAATACTATATCTGGTCATATAAATATTGTGCCATTAGATAAGTATGACGTTCTGATAGCAACGGAGGTATTAATTTTATTCAACTGAAATTTATTAACCACTTAGATAAATATATTATAGGAATATAATACTTCAATTATCAAGTGTGATATTGTATTAATTCATTTAGCAAATACACATGGGCTAGTTTGTGACAACTTGTCTTTTGGTATTTTGTCTTTAATGTGAATATGTTTTTAAAGTGAAATGTTTTCCACTCAATTATAAATTTGAAAGGCTTGGGCAGTACAGTCTACATCATTATATTTTTCATAATGTCAAATTCATGTTTTTCACTCATTAAGCATTTTATAAACATTTAGAAATTAGCAGGAATAATTTATTTGCACTTGGCATAATCCTTCCAGTTCATTTTACAAATATTTTCATCTAAAAATATTGATGTGATCACAGAAATGAATTGGGCATAATTATTGAATGTATTTCTATTAGTTGAGATGAGTATTATTTTAATAATCTGTAAAGATGACTCAAGTGTGGATGAAAACATAAAAATCATTTTTATATATAGATACAATTTTACATAAAATAACTCCTTCTTTTTAATATTTCAATAAGGGATAGACAAAAGCAGTTTTTTTCTTTTCCTTTCACTTATACCGACACTTACTATAGCTCTTTAAACTTACTGCCCACACAACACCTGCCATTTCATATGTATTTTGCAGTGCACAGAATTATTCAGTCATGATTTCTTGAAACTGTTACACATTACTAACATTTATTGGAAATTGTAATTTGTCTTTGCTCCTCCATAGGCCTGCATAAAAATGAATAAATTAAACCTGAATATATGCTTCCTTCATTTTTTTCAATTTGCCTAATAATTCATTTTTCTGTGGAAGTGTGTATCTATCTACAATAGGATCATTAAATAGCTTTTCAAATTACTAACCATAGACCTGCTGACTTATTAAAAATGTCTTTGAGAAATTTTCAATGTTAAAACAAATTCAAACTTTAAAAGTCTTTCTCCACTGTATAGTTCCATGACTTCTTACCAAGATTTTTGCAGAAAGGAAAAAATAGTAAGAATATGGAACATAGAGAGGAACATCAGGATAAATTTTGGCAAGAAAATGTTTCCGGAGTCATTCAAGACTTGGAATATTTTTATACAAGACAGACATTTGTGTTTTAAAATATGATATGTACCTTACCACAATGCATATTTGTGATTTAAAGCCATGCAAATTTACTAAATAAATGGGTCGGTTGGCTAACATAATAGGATTAGAAGAGTTGTATCTTTTCTACAGATTTCTAGGTAAGAATATTTCCCCACTTTTTCTAGTTTCTGGAGACTGCCCACATTTCTTTATTTGTGGTCCCCTTTCATCTCCAACACTGATTACATCTATCTCACCTAGATGATTCTGTGGTAATATCCTTCAAATCTGAGTCTGAGTCTGTGGCAATATCCTTCAAATCTTTATTCTGGTTGTTGCTTATGACCACATTCTGTAAATTCAAATGTTTATTAAAAGATCTTTTATTCTTTCTTTCTTTAGGTGCACTTGGCTTATAAATAGAGCATAAGTATAATCTAGATGATAGGGATTGAATACTTGTTTAAACAGCACCAGAAAAATAATGTTTTGTGATAATGAATGTTATAGATTATTATGCTATTAATACCATGAATCCAAGTTACCTATCAAGAAAATGAAAATTTTAAATATATCACAATTTATTGCCTTATAGCATAATAATATTTCCATTAAACAGTGAATCTTTTTTTAATACAAAAGACTTGAACATGCACAGGTGTACCAATGCATAAAATGTTGCAAATTATTTAGTAGAACCATGAATCTCCTAAAATAAATCTCTAGATACTCTAGGTGTTTTGAAAAGTCAATTAAGATCCTTTGAATTAGGATATGCAACCCAGCATCAGGCTATAATTCTGGCTGGAAGGGAAGCTGGGATACATTTAAATAGGGAGCTATTTGATTGGTAGGGCAGTGACTTAAGAGTCATTTAATGACAATTTGAAGGGTAGCACATTCTGTTCAGTTCTAGGCAAGATATAGAGATACAAAGCTAGTATGATTTGGGAAACAAGAGGACTTAGTTAAATAAATGAAAAAGAGAAATAAGTCAGGCAGAACTAAAGCTGATCTTGGAATTTTGTTCAACCAAAGACAATAGACAATGAGAAGGAGTCAATATTTAGGAAATAGAACTGACAAGAATAAGCTGAGAAGAAATTAATTCATGACACCATTACTAAAGCAGTTCTACTCATAACAAAGGCTGCAAACGAGTCCCTGTAGGTAAATTAGCAGCAGCAAAGAGATGAATACCATAATGCGAGTTTGGAATTTTACACCATAAAGTTATGGGTATGGAGACCAATAATGGAAAAGTTTGGCTTGTGTTTGTGTGAATTTTTCTAGTTGTTTATTTTATTTTATGGGAGTCTCAATATACAAAACCAATGCATTAGAAATTAATAACAAAAAGAAAGGCATTTTTCTACCAGATAGCTTGAGTAGCACCCATCCAAAAGGAAATGAGAAATTCTCAGCACCTAGAATGTTGAAGGAATAGGGCATATGTCTCTACTGAAATTGCTCATGGGAGATTATTGGAAATGGGAAAAGTGCCTAGTCACGCCTACTTCAAGTGCAGAACAACTGAATGAATATATGCTTAAATCTTCCGCCATTCAGGCCAAATGTTCAATTAATCTTTCAATCAATTCAGTCTGAGAAGCAGGTTTTCTGCATGCAATCCTTGGTCATTATAAACAACTTGAAGAAACTATTAATATTAAGGAGCGTTAATTGATAGAAAATTATCTGCTGACCACTTTGCTTGATATCTTACCCTAAGATTTAATTTTTTTCTAGCACAGTTCACAATTATTTTCCAAACTGAAGACCACCTGACAAAACATAGATTTTTTTCCCCCAATCTCAATTTCTATGAATTCACATAGCAAATGGAAAGAGTTGCTAATTCATTGAAAATTCAATATTACTTCAGTATGTTCAGCTTTGTGTCTCTCATTTCTGAACACTACTAGATTTTCAGATAGGGATTATAAAATATTTTATTAAGTAGGAGACCATCATTGTTTCCTCTCAAATAAACATGATTTTAGTCAGAATCTTTATCATCAAAATTATTTTAGGTAGCACATATTTTATTTAATTAAAATGTATTTAGAAGTTCTTGAAAGTCTGAGAGCCTTAGCAACAGACTAATTGGGTTAATAGAATGGGAAAGATTAGAAAACTCTTCAAGAAAATTAGAGATACCAAGGGACCATTTCATGCAAAGATAGGCACAATAAAGGACAGAAATGGTATGGACCTAACAGAAGCAGAAGATATTAAGAAGACGTGGTAAGATACACAGAAGAACTATACAAAAGAGATCTTAATGACCCATATAATCACAATGGTGTGAACATTCACCTAAAGCCAGACATCCTGAAAAACGAAGTCAAGTGGGCCTCCACAAAGCTAGTGGAGGTAATGGGATTCCAGCTGAGCTATTTCAAATCCTGAAAGATGATGCTGTGAAAGTGCTGCAATCAATACGCCAACAAATTTGGAAAACTCAGCTGCAATCATGGTACTGGAAAAGGTCAGCTTTCATTCCAATCCCAAAGAAAGGCAATGCCAAAGAATGTTCAGACTACCACACAATTGCACTCATTTTCACACACTAACAAAGAAATGCTCAAAATTTGCCAAGCTAGGCTTCTACAGCGTGTGAACTGAGAACTTCCAGATGTTCAAGCTGGATTTAGAAAAGGCAGAACCAAAGATCAAAATGACGACATCCGTTGGGTTAGAGAATTCCAGAAAAACATCTACTTTAGATTCATTGACTGCATTAAAGTCTTTGAATGTGTAGATCACAACAAACTGTGGAAAATTCTTCAAGAGACAGGAATTCCAGACCACCTTATCTCTCTCCTGAGAAACCTGTATGAAGCAGGTCAAGAAGCAACAGTTAGAACCAGACATGGAAAAATAGACTGGTTCCAAATTGGGAAAGGAGTATGTCAAGGCTGTATATTTTGCCCCTGCTTATGTAACTTATATGCCAAGTACGTCATGCAAAATGACTGGATGAAGCACAAGCTGACATCAAGAGTGCCAGGAGAAGTATCAGTAACCTCAGATATGCAGATGACACCACTCTTATGGCAGAAAATGAAGAAGAACTAAAGTTACATGTGTATTTACATGTTGCTATGTATTTGTAAAAATTTAATATTGGAAAGGATCTACCAATTCCATTCACTTAAACTTTTACATTTCTCATAATTTACTGTAAATTTAAAACAGCTCTGTGAGCAATTTACTGTCTGATTGAAGAATATCTTTTTGGAGTAAAGTCTAGTAAAGTAAGGTTTCCTCTACATATTTCTACATGTAATTCTATATATGAACCATTCTTGAATTATTTCAATTGAATTAGCTTTAAATTTAACTAAAAATACTCTGTTTAATTTCAATAGAGATCTTTCCACTGAAGGCAATGGTATAGAAATGAATGCAGATTTTGGAATTACTTAATGTATCTCTATATGATGCCTTTTGGGGTTACCCATTTTTCATTTGGCCTTTGATATAACTTCACTATTTGTGTTACCCTGCTGTAGTATCAAGAATCTTCTATTATTTCTCTTTGAAATATGAGAATTTATAAAATATTATATATAAAGGTTAAAATGAGAATCATTAATTTAGCTTGTATATACATATATAAATGAGTATTTACACACATATGCATAATCATAGAATTTAGAGCTTCTTAATTCACTGTGAGTCAAGCTATTGATGTTAACATCTAAAAAATCTCTAAGGTATGGAGAATTTGGAACCATTTTGTGACTAATATCTTTTGCTCATTTAGGGAATTCTTGCTGGTAAATACTTCGGGCTGGTCTATAAGAATGACTTAACATTAGAATTCATAGCTTTAAAAATTTAAATACAGTGTTATCTTATATTTTCTAATATAAAATTCCATTTAAATGAAAGTTAATCCTCAGTTTTAAAGAAATATATCTACAACTACACCTAACAGTTAACAGGACCTTTATTTGTCTTCATTTTCTACTATAGAAATTTTTATTCCACAACAGGCTAGATTCAATCAACTTATTACAAGGTATACTTCTGAGAACAACTAAATGGTATTGCATTTGGGTTTTTAGCCAAGGGATCTATTTTCAATGCTTGCCATTATATGATTATGATTTTTTTTTCTTCAGCTACCCTTACTTCACTTTTGTATTTTAAATATCTTTCTAAGCCTTTTAGTCCTGTCCACATTCATTATTTGTGCATCTCCATTTTAATGTTCTGTGTGAATTTTTAAAACAAGAAAGTTGACAATAAACTCTCTGAGCATGATTCTATGTTTTGATCAAATTTTTATATTTCAAGAACTCTTAACTTTTTGTGAAATACTTTCCCCTAAGCAACACTTACAACTGTATTTTGATATATCATGTCAAGCCACATGAGCCGAAGTGTTCTTAGATGAGTATAATACTGACTTTGCCATTTTTTTTTTCCCTTCAATTAATCTAATGATCATCACTCCTTTGAATAGCTAAGGAATGATCAACAAAGCAAGAGAAATTTTGTTGCCACCACAAGAAGGAGAAACCAACAGAATATATTCTGCAGTATGAAGACTTTAAATTCAACTCAGTCCATGATCTAAAGTCACTCTCCTCTAGCAGCTGTTTTTATTGATAGCCATCTCTAGAGACAGGAGGCAGAAAGTGTTATGACAAAGCTGGGGATCTGAGCTATAAATAATTAAGAACCAACAGAAGTGTGAGAAAAATTCCTCAATGTAATTATTAACTGTTAAAACAGAAAATAGCACCTGATGCCTACACTTCCTACTGCCCAGTCCCCAATAAAGCTGGTACAGATAACACATATGTATGTGGACATCTCTGTCTACCTATCTATTGTGACTTTTCAGAACCAGTTTCTTACATTTGACACCCACCTGTTTTCAGTTTCCTCACTGAAACCCACAAAAGTCTTTGCTGTTAATGAGATTTGCAGAAATGTTCCCTTCACTGGACACCTCAAAAGGAAAGGATGAGAAGGAAATGACATACAGGTTTTTGAGGATCCAGAGCAGTCTAGATACAGAAAAATCAGGATAATTTCTGTGGCCAGGGAATGAGAAGGACCTGCAGTGGTCCACATTCCAGCTATGTAATAACTATTCAATTGGAAAGGAGCTTGAGAGAGTAACAGATAGAAAAGAACTGTATCTTTTGGATCAGAGCCATTCTGACTGATGTGAAATGGTACCTCATTGTGGTTTTGATTTGCATTTCTCTGATAATGAGTGATGTTGAGCATCTTTTCATGTGTTTGTTAGCCATCTGAATGTCTGCTTTGGAGAAATGTCTAATTAGTTCTTTGGCCCATTTTTTGACTGGGTTGTTTATTTTTCTGGAGTTGAGCTGCAGGAGTTGCTTGTATATTTTTGAGATTAGTTGTTTACCAGAATTGAAAGAGACACGTGTACCCCAATGTTCATCACAGCATTGTTTATAATAGCCAGGACACGGAAGCAACCTAGATGTCCATCAGCAGATGAATGGATAAGAAAGCTGTGGTACATATACTACAATGGATTATTACTCAGCCATTAAAAAGAATACATTTGAATCAGTTCTAAGGAGGTAGATGAAACTGGAGCCAATTATACAGAGTAAAGTAAGCCAGAAAGAAAAACACCAATACAGTATACTAACACATATATATGGAATTTAGAAAGATGGTAATGATAACCCTGTATGCGAGACAGCAAAAGAGACACAGATGTATAGAACAGTCTTTTGGACTCTGTGGGAGGGGGAGAGGGTGGGATGATTTGGGAGAATGGCATTGAAACATGTATAATATCATATAAGAAATGTATCACCAGTCTAGGTTCGATGCAAGATACAGGATGCTTAGGGCTGGTGCACTGGGATGACCCAGTGAGATGGTATGGGGAGGGAGGTGGGAGAGGGGTTCAGGACTGGGAACATGTTTACACCCGTGGTGGGATTCATATTGATGTATGGCAAAATCAATACAGTATTGTAAAGTAAAATAAAAAGAATGAACCAGAAAAAAAAAAAGAACTATTTATGGATTTATGGATGTGTGTGTGTGTTGCAAAAAAAGAAAAGAACTGTATCTGAGAGAAAGAAGTAACTTAAAAAAGAAAACTCAAGATAGCGGCCAGGTTAGAAAAGGAACAGGGTGTGTCTAGACTTCCAAATCAACCATGAGCCTATAGAGAGCGGTTATACCTCAACAAAACAAAACCACAAAAAAACAAAACGTGTAGAGGAAGTCCAATGAAAAAATGAAAAATGGAATCCTCTAGGTCAGCCGCTGGAGGGTGAAAACAAGGAAACAGCAACAAAAACCTAATTTTTCTAATTTCAGGATAAACATTTCTTAAGTCCCTACCCATACGTTTGTGGCTGTGGCTTTGATATTTTCTTTTATAAACTATGGCTTCACTTGTAGCTCCTCTGGTAAAGAATCCACCTTCAATGCAGGAGACCTACATTCTGTCCCTGGGTTGGAAAGATCCCCTGGAGAAGGGAAAGCCTAACCACTCCAGTTGCTGCTGCTGCTACTAAGTCACTTCAGTCGTGTCCAACTCTGTGCGGCCTCACAGACGGCAGCCCACCAGGCTCCCCCATCCCTGGGATTCTCCAAGCAAGAACACTGGAGTGGTTTCCATTTCCTTCTCCAGTGGGTGAAAGTGAAAAGTGAAAGGAAGTCGCTCAATTGTGTCCAACTCAGCGACCCCATGGACTACAGCCTACCAGGCTCCTCTGCCCATGGGATTCTCCAGGCAAGAGTACTGGAGTGGGGTGTCATTGCCTTCTCCGTTCTGGCCTAAAGAATTCCATGGACTATATAGTCCGTGGAGTTGCTAAGAGTTGGACATAGCTGAGCAACTTTCACTTTATAAACTATAACACTTTGATGCTACCAATGGGAAAAAAGTCTAAATTTTCCATATTTTTGTAGCCTAGGTTTGAAAGAAGTGAAAGATATACAATCAAATCAACTATGAATACTAATTAAAGTAAATTTTCTATAAGTATGGGGAAGCAAAGGTGGAGGGAGCAGGTTTGAAAAGATATGGATACCATTCTATGCACTTAGAGTAGATGGACTTCAATGAAAAAGAATCTCTGTAGGAAAAAGATTAAGGATTATTTTGCATGAGTTAGATAAAAACATACTTTCATGGTACAAGAGAAATGATTTAAAGACTGATGATAATGAGAGAGAAATAGAAAACAAGATTGCTAGAATATAATGGCAGTAGATAGCACAGTGAGTACTTAGGGAAGCATGGTGCTTACTTAGACTCTTGAACAAATTATTTCAGGACTAAGAGCAAAAGGAGATGGAAATATACAAATTAGGAAATAAAACATAAAAGACACGAGAATTTGATATATCCAGTATAAGTATAACGAGTTTTCCATACATACAGATCACAGAATTAGTCAGATAGAGAAAAGGATATAACCAAAGACATTTGGGGAGAAAGGTTTTGCTCTGAAGAAGGACTTGAGCAATAGGGCAGCATCAGCGCTGGCGGTGCTTCGTGGCCTCTCACTCTCAGGTGCCCTCCTTTCACTTACTGATGCTCCTCTCTGTCTCTTTGTACCCAGGGCATTTTATTTCTGCTCTTCTACCGATACTGATGCTAACGCCTGATCCAAAAGCTGGCTGGTGTTTGTAGGAAGCAGGGTACTCCTTTAGCAATGTCTTCAATGTCTTAATTGAATAACGTTTGAGGTTCAATGTTTTATATATTGAAGCTTTTACCTGTAGTTCCTTACCTCACTTGTCTGGGTAGGAACAAAAATCTGTTTAATATACACCAAGGTTTGTTGAGAATTAGTGCTTCTATCTGTAATTTTGTTGGTATTGTTAAAGGGCTAAGTCTGTAAGGGCCAGGTCTTAATTGTCTTAGGATGGAATTTTCTTTTTATTCAGAGGAGACCTCAATACCTCCTTGTATGTGCAAATAAACTATTGTCTGCTTAGCTAACTAATCTGATTGATAGAATATTTATATTCCATTATTCCTTGGTATTCTCAGCCTGTGCCTCTTCAGATTCAACCTGTGAATGAAAAATATTTGAAAAATATTTCTAGAAAGTTCCAAGAAGAGAAACTAGGATTTTATGTGTGCTAGCAACTATTTATATATTATTTATATTATATTAGATGTTATAAGTTATCTAGAAATGATTTAAAGATTATAAGATGTGAGCGGGTAATATACAAACTCTGTGGTATTTAGTGTAAGGGGCTTGAGCACCCACGGACTCTAGAATGCCAAAGGGACATGGAACTACCTTGGCAGATACCTAAGGATGGCTGTGTTTGAAACTCTATACACCATTTCTTTCCAAGGGTGAACTGTGTCCCCTTGCAAATAAGCATCTAGTGGTCCCTTGTTTACAAGATATGCTCAGTAAAATATGGATCTTAATTTATCTCCAGAGAACACATATATGGATATGTGTATACATATGCTTATATGTATGTATATATGTGTACATATATTAATATATGTGTATACACTCATACACATACACACACACATATATATAGCTAACAGTTTTTCCCCTTGACTTTTATGTTACTACTATAGGCTATACACTTGAGTAGAATGATTTAACTTTAAAAGTAAAACTATGACTTCTAAAGCTTGGTTTCCTATCTCATGAAAATTTTTTATATTTAGCATCAAAATACTGTATTAGTATGTATTACAAATTATAGTTTCAAAACTGAAAGTGTTTTGGTTCTGACAGAATAATGATGAAGTCACTAAAAATAAGTTCTTACTGTTTTGCATCCTAAATGATTTCAAATAATACTCAATTTATCAAATTGTTAACATACAGTCTGTATTGTCTTCAAGAAGACCAATAGAATAATTTATAAACTTCAAAAGAAATTTATGACACAGGGTATACTAAAGGATTATAATTAGAATTATCTTGGTTAATTAATTATTTTTCAGGTTGAAAATGCAGTCAGATGTATTTTTTTCTGGAAACAGCGTTGTGACAATTGCTGCTTAATTGCATGGATCTGTGGTATTTAATTGGATTTACAGGAATGACTGAAAAATTATAATGTCTGATACTTAAAATATTTGTTCTGACATTCCTTCAAGCATTTTTATTTAGTAGATCAAATAATGATCAATGGAAATTCGTATGAAGGAAAAAACTTCTAGAAATAAAATATAAAATTAAATAAAATCACACATTTGATCCACAGGTTGTTTTGTTTTATAACACATCTCTGCACATTCACTAAAAAATGACCACCACCACCCCCAGCCCCTTAATTTCTTTTTTTTTTTCATTTCTTCTTCTGATCACATTATATGCTCCTCTTTCTCCTAAGGAAGTAGCCACCTTCCTTCAAAGATATTCCCCTAACACCATATCAAATGTTATCTCTTCCATAGAGCAGTTCAGATGCAAGTGAATCCATACATGATTATACATGTGTCATCTAACACAAAACTTTTTTTCATAGGCATATGTATGTGGTAAATTCAGGAGGGAATATGATGTAATTGCTTGGGAATTTCAGTGTGGTTGCTGACTTCTTCATGTGGTAGCATGTTTCACTCCAAATTTTTATAATGTTTATTTCTTTAGTTTTTAAATATTTTTTGAAAACCTACCAAAAACTCTAAATCCCTGGATCCAGTTCAGTTCAGTCACTCAGTTATGTCCGACTCTGCAACCCCATGAACTGCAGCACTACCAGACTTCCCTGTCCATCACCAACTCCCAGAGCTTGCTCAAACATGTCCATGGAGTCAGTGGATACATTTTGCTAATCCCTGGATACATTTTGTTAATTAGTTCAGTTCAGTTCAGTTCATTCACTCAGTCGTGTCCGACTCTTTGAGACCCCATGAATCTCAGTGCGCCAGGCCTCCGTGTCCATCATCAACTCCAGGAGTTCACTCACAGTCACGTCCATCAAGTCAGTGATGCCATCCAGCCATCTCATCCTCTGTCGTTCCCTTCTCCTCCTGCCCCCATTCCCTCCCAGCATCAAAGTCTTTTCCAATGAGTCAACTCTTTGCATGAGGTGGCCAAAGTACTGGAACTTCAGCTTTAGCATCATTCCTTCCAAAGAAATCCCAGGGTTGATCTCCTTCAGAATGGACTGGTTGGATCTCCTTGCAGTCCAAGAGTCTCTCAAGAGTCTTCTCCAACACCACAGTTCAAAAGCACCAATTCTTCGGCATTCAGCCTTCTTCACAGTCCAACTCTCACCTCCATACATGATTACTGGATTGACAGAATCTGCCAGGGTCCAGCCCCGCAGGATCCAGGGGAACCCGGAAGGAGAAACGGCTTCTGTGGATGATTTAGAGAGAGATGAGGAAAGAATGTTGTAGATAAGAAAATTAGAGGGGAGAAAGAGGCTGATATTCCTTGGTTTACACAGAAAGCTAATAAAGTCTTAGAAGCCCAGGCAGGAAAGTGAATGCAGAGAGCCTCTGTGTTCCAAGGGATCAACCTGAAAAAGAGAGGGAGGGAGAGGGAGAGAGAAATAAAGAAAGAGAGAGAAAAAAGAAAAACACGGGGTGACCAAGCTTGTTTGGTGAGCAAGGCCCATTATTTTATTTTCAAAAGGGACTTTTATACCTTAACTTGTACATAGAGGGAAACGAAAGATGCAAAGTCATACAGAGTCAGCCCAAACATTACATCTGTTTTGTCTTTATCAAAACCAGGATTTTTTCTGCATACTTTCCCCATAAACAATATTGTGTACATTATCTTCTGGCCTTGGAGGCCTGTGAACATTTTATGACCCTCTTTTGATAAAGGCTGCTTAACCAGAAAACTTATTTTCCCTTGAAATGTTTTTTTCTTTATATTTCTAATCTATGTCAGCCTCAGAAAATGTTAAACAGAGTTACACTTCTCATGGAGCAAAGGTGCAGTGAGTTACAAGAAAGAACCAATTAGCTAAAAAGTCTGATGTGGTTAATTTCAAGGCTACACTTGTTTTTCTTACATTCCAACTATGTTAACTAATGCACTCCCAGGTGCACAGTGGATAAGAGATATGGGAACTTAGCAACAAGCATTGGCCCAATAATGAAATCCTACACCAGCACTACTCTAATAACTTTTAACTCTTTGAAAGGCTCTGTGTTTTAGGTTTCCCTTGCCTCTCACAATTGGGAGGCTGTAAATAATCATATGCATAGCTGCAAGAGTCTGGATAAACCTGCCAAGCAAGCTAGAAAGCTAACAAAGGGGGTTTGATTTGAAATATTACTCTCATGTCCAGGAGACTTATTAGCTGGAGCCCTAAGTTTATTTTTCCAGAGAAAGGTTGTCGGGGATAGCCCCTGTTAATGTCAGAGGAGTTGGTGAAAGTCATGAAATAATAAAACAGACTGATTCTGGTTTTGGGGTAGATGCTTGAGCAGGTCTAGTGAGCCCCTTGAGTCCTGAAGCCTTGCTTAACAGTTCTCTTCCACATGACCTTGTCATGGGCGGGATTCCCCATGCTGGCTCCCGGGAAAAATCCTAGATTTCAAGTACTTTACATGATATATACCTTAGATCAGAACTGCATATCAAAAACTTGTTTCTAGCCTTTGTAATTTGGCATCCCTGAGGATATCAAAATTCTTTCAGTGTGGGGGAAATAGAGCAGCTACGTTTCACTCTGTCATGAGAATGTATATGTTTGCATGCGAGGTTGCTTCAGGCGTGTCCAACTCTGTACAACCCTATGGACTGTAGCTTGCCAGAATCCCCTGTCCATGGGATTCTCCAGGCAAGAATACTGGAGTGGGTTGCCACGCCCTCGGCCAGAGACCTTTCTAACCCAGGGATGGAACGTGCATGTCTTACATCTCTTACATTGGCAGGTAGGTTCTTTATCACTAGCACCACCTGGAAACCTTATGTGTATGTTTATATCCACCCAAAGCTTGATTCAGCAAGACCACAAATGGATAGTCATTTATATGAGGACAGTCAGTAACTGCACCTTTGATTGTTATTCTTTATGGCAATACATTTTATAAATTTAAGTTCATAAATATATGAACTGTTTGTCTTATAAATTAACATTGAAAATTTGTGCTGTCAATTTCCAAATAAGAGTTGTGTTCTTATAGTCTTAGATCTATTTACTAAAGCAAAAGAGAAAATAAAACTCTTACTCTTGATTCTACTTCTGGGTAGATTCACCTTCTACTCACTTATCAGATCACCCATATGTGATCCTAGTTGTAGAAGAGGTTACAGAAGCAAAATTTTCTACCAAGGTTTTCCTAGAACTTATGCTTATTGGCATTGTATAATCACCTACATGCATAACCTTTCAAATACATGATTCTATCTTGCCTGTTTTTATCTTATGTCAGCTGACTCTTGAAACCCAGAGTTTGACTTCTGATATCTCTTTCATCTTTATCTATATTTCTCTCTATCTATCTATCTACCTATCCATTCATCTATCTACCAGCTCCCTATATCTAGCATTTTCTTATATCTTGGTTTTCAGTCTCTGATAATATTTCCCTAGAGCATCTTGAAACTAAATATGTCAGTTTCAATGTAAGATATTCTCTGGCTCATGAATACATTTGGCTAATCCCTTAGTAGTCCCTCAATGGGTTGGAGTTTTCATGAAATCACTGATTGATCTCCAGGCATTTCTAATATAGTTAAATGTAAACTTCTACCATGTATCATGATGCCTTGTTTTTGGTGTTAAAATCTGTATACATAGATTCCAATTTACTCATCTATTCTTAGTAATTGTGCTAGTACAAAAAATGCATGGGTTAAAAAAGTAAATCTGTGCCTTAAGGAGCTTAGATCTTAGTATGGAGAAAATGCAGTAATATCATTTAATGTGAAATTAAATGTGATTATCATTTAATGTGATTAATATGCAATAATATCACAATGTGACATGCTGTTCAGTAGTACTAATGAACTACCTAGGGAAAAAAATCCTGTATTATGCACTTATTAGTGAATGACTTTAAACATATCAGATTCTCTATATATTTACTGATACATAGTAGGGATTCAGTGAATATCTATGGCTGCAGTTGTAGAAATTCTTAATGCACAATGAAATCCCAAATTTGAGGAAATAAGGGTATGTTGACATAATTTGTTAGATTTATATATCTTTTTATTATCTTTGTAACTAGAAGTTTTATTCTCAGTATTAACTATCTATACTTTGATTTGTTGACTGTTCCTTTAATTGAAACTATCTTTTCACCTAGATTTATGATATTGCCTCATTCTTCTTTTCTAGACTGATATTGTTTTCTTTATTTCTTTATATTTACATGATTTTTTTCTCTGTAACAACTCTTATGAATAGGATCAGATATCATTTTCCAGAATAAAATTTTATAATACTGTTATTAAATATCTTTATAGTATTGATAAACCCATAAATTAATAATCAGAAATACTATCTAGAAATTTCACTAGAATGATTTTTAATGAGAAATGTTTGCAATTAATAGATCATAGTTGACAGTTTCATTGAAGATTGTAATTTAAGATGAGAAAATAAAAAGGAAAACTACTTAGCTGAATGATCTGACACATTAAAAATACTGAATTTACTTCTGAGTTCTTGGGATATGCAAACACATTTAGGATTTAGGAAGATGTAGCTCCAGATTTATGCAAACATGGTACTATCAAATTAGAATACTTCATGTGTTTTTTTAGAATAATGGTTTAACATTTTTCTTTTCTCTAATGAGAAAATAGGGTTTATAAGGCTCTAAGTATAGAATCTACTATTAAAGCCATTTCCAGCAAAAAGGAAAAGGAAAACAAATGAGAAAAATGGTGTTCCTCAACTCAAGCTAATGTTTCATTTTAATAATAAATTCTGTTTTTCAAAGTTGTATTCTCCTTTATTATTTTCTTTTTAAATATAAATTTATTTATTTTAATTGGTAGAAAACTGTTCCTATACTACTGTTTAGATTTCTTTAACTTTGAATAAAATCTCAGCCTTTTGTAGTTTTTGAGCTCCAAATCTTTTAAAATTTTTAATACTTTTCTCATAGTCGAAACTCAAAGGTCTATTTTCAGTTTTGATTCTCTTTGTCTTCCGTATTTAGGACACTGTTGAGTGGCACTACTGTAAACATTGTCCTTTATTGGTTTCCATGGTGATGATCTATCATCGTTCTCTCTCATATGCACATCTATCATCTATCTATCTCTCTATCATCTATCTATATCTATCATCTCCCATTTTATAAGCATCATTTTTCTATAAGACCCAACTCAGTAAGAATTTTACTACTTCCATTATTTTTATTTTCTGGAATTCCCCTCCTTTTGGAAGTGTTTCTGAAATAGCAGTTGCAATGTTGTTATTAATATAATGCTATATTGCTTTGCTTTAGCTAACATAATACCTGTCAAATAAAAATGTTTACTGGAGGGATGAGTAGATAGAGTCAACCAGCTCACCTTACATTGTGGTCCATGTGACCTCAAGGTTAGGCTCTCTAAACCTGACCTTTAGCAGGATATTGGCAGGCAAAAGGGGGAGACCAGGGAGCATGATCAGGATGTTTATTCTCCCAGCATCTACCCCACTGTAGTTTCCTTCTATCCCTGCCTTGGTCTGAAGGTATTTCTCTTAATGAACACTAAATCCCTCTCAGGGGTCAATTCCGTAAGTTTGGTATGAGAGATTTTAGGATATATAGATTTGCTAATCCACTTTAGAGGAAGAAGAAATATTTTTATATCTTTACAGCAAGAGCTAGTACTATAACCTGGAGCAAGACCCACTGAGTGAGACTCCTACCTCACAAAGACCCTGGGAGATAGTGGTTCTATCTTGCTTGGTGATTACATTTCCAAGAGATGGCTTCCAGGTTCTTGAGTAAAACTGTCCTGTGACATAAAACTGGTAAAAGGCTTTCTGAAAGATTTACACCTCAAAAAGGAAGAAAAAGAAATTTCAGTTACCAATTTTTTAAAGTAAAAGCTCTAAGGAAAAGGAGGTAATGGACTTCTGTGATTAGGCTATCTGGATTCTGCAAAGGAGGGTGATCAGGGGCTTAGAGGTGGAAGGAAGCCTGTTTAAAGTTTAGTCAACCTGAGGGAAACTTTAAAGTAATCTTGATGACTATAACTTAGAAGGAAAATACTAAGAACCCCTTAGAAAGGATGGCTCATACAAATGTAATGTACAGGCAAGTGAACCAAATTAAGTAAGTCTGATGCATATAATGTGAAATCTAGACTTTTTAGAGAGGAATCCATAAGAGTTATAATATGACAAGTCTTACAAATACATTGAAATGTAATCTGGTTCAGCTAAATAAGAAGTAATTTTTAAAAATGAATGTAAAAATATATGACACAGAAGTGAAACCAGAAAAAAAGTGATGCCACTGATTCTAAGAGGGAACAGCATTTCGTTAATAAAAGTGTGAGTTTAGTTCAGTTCAGTCGCTCAGTCGTGTCCGACTCTTGGCGACCCCATGGATTGTAGCACACCAGGCCTCCCTGTCCATCACCAACTCCCAGAGATCACCCAAACTCATGTGCATCGAGTTGGTGATGCCATTCAGCCATCTCATCCTCTGTCCCCTTCTCCTGTCCCCAATCCCTCCCAGCATCAGGGTCTTTTCCAGTGAGTCAACTCTTCGCATTAGGTGGCCAAAATATTGGAGTTTCAGCTTGAGCATCAGTCCTTCCAAAGAACACCCAGGACTGATCTCCTTTAGGATGGACTGGTTGGATCTCCTTGCAGTCCAAGGAACTCTCAACAGTCTTCTCCAACACCACAGTTCAAAAGCATCAATTCTTCAGCACTCAGCTTTCTTCACAGTCCAATTTTCACACCCATACATGACCACTGGAAAAACCATAGCCTTGACTAGATGGACCTTTGTTGGCAAAGTAATGGCTCTGCTTTTGAATATGCTATCTAGGTTGGTCATGATTTTCCTTCCAAAGAGTAAGAGTCTTTTAATTGCATGGCTGCAGTCACCATCTGCAGTGATTTTGGAACCCTGCAAAATAAAGTCTGACACTGTCTCCACTGTTTTGCCATCTATTTCCCATGAAGTGATGGGACCAGATGTAATGATCTCAGTTTTTGAATGTTGAGCTTTAAGCCAACTTTTTCAGTCTCCTCTTTCACTTTCATCAAGAGATTTTTAGTTCTTCTTCACTTTCTGCCATAAGAGTGGTGCCATCTGCATATGTGAGGTTATTGATATTCTCCTGGCAATCTTGATTCCAGCTTGTGTTTCTTCCAGTCCAGCATTTCTCATGATGTACTCTGCACAGAAGTTAAATAAGCAGGGTGACAATATACAGCCTTGACGTACTCCTTTTCCTATTTGGAACCAGTCTGTTGTTCCATGTCCAGTTCTAACTGTTGCTTCCTGACCTGCATATAGGTTTCTCAAGAGGCAGGTCAGGTGGTCTTGTATTCCCATCTCTTTCAGAATTATCCACTTTTTATTGTGATCCACACAGTCAAAGGCTTTGGCATAGTCAATAAAGCAGAAATAGATGGTGTTTTTTTTTTTTTTTCTGGAACTCTCTTGCTTTTTAATGATCCAGCAGATGTTGGCAATTTGATCTCTGGTTCCTCTGCCTTTTCTAAAACCAGCTTGAACATCTGGAAGTTCACAGTTCATGTACTGCTGAAGGCTGGCCTGGAGTATTAGTTTACTAGTGAATAATGCTAAATGTTACAACTTTGAAACAACTTATGGAGGTAGCAATTAGAAGTCTGGTGTAAGATTTCTGGCTTTACACCAGAAATATTAATAATATAGTGGAGAAAGGAATTTGATGTAAAAGGCTGAGGAAGTAGTTAATGAATAGAAATTTAAAATATAAAGGAAAGTAATTTTATAGACCTTTCATGGAATCTGTCAGTAAAGAGAAAGAAAGGCAAAACATTGTGGTTCTTCTTATTGAGCAAAGTTTTGAAATATTTCTGTACTTGTATGTATAAGGATAGTTTCAATGAGTTAGCTATTGGGATTTTTCCTCTTTGTTTAATCAGTCTACCTTTTGGATCCAAAATTTGCTTGGTAGAGAAAGGCAAATGTCTCATCCAGGCATATGTCTGCCTCCGATGGATTTATCCCAACTTGATCCTTAATTGTCTGGATTAACCATCTATAGACTCATTTGTCATATGTCTTGATATTTGACCAGCCTCACACCACTGATTTAACTGATTATATTTTCAACATCAGTTCAGGTATCTGTGAACTGATTGGGAACTTCCCAATCAATACTATAACTCAGTCCTATCCAGGGGTGAAATTTATTTAGATCTTTTTATAGTGCTCAAGACTGCAGCATTGGTAAGAGACACTAAAATTCAAGTTTGCCACAGGAAATCTGGAAATATTATTTCCATTAAACTACACTCATTATAGGATTAATTCACTTGAACGTCTTGAACATAATGGTAATTGACAGGTGAAAGGAACAAGTTGGAGACCTAAAAAATGTATTGTGCAGTGGCATATTAGTTAGTGATACAGGAGCTAGTAGAGGGGGGAAAAACAGAGTAGTTGAGTCGGGGATATAGGGAGATAGAATATGTAACAGGTAGGTGATTGCTTGAACATTTCAGGGTCTTTCATGTGCTGCTGCTGTTCTGGAAGCTTCAAGGCAAAATATGTACATGAGAAATGTGTTCTTCACAGACAGTCACTAAAACAAATCATTATTTTTTTATTTTTAGAATTATCATTTATTCATTGTGCATCTATGTTAGAGAAGAACAGTATAGTATGCTTGTCTAAGAAGTATTACTTTAAATAGTTTATCTCAGAAAGCTATTTTTTCTAGTTTGGAACATTGACTTGTCATTTTTCAAGGAATTATTATATTATATGATAACTGTATATATAATATAATATATAGCATTATTTTTCCCAATTTTGTGATTAAATAAATATGCTAACATTTTGTTCCATTTATTAAACTTGATTAGAACTTAATAATATAACATAATACAGTAATAGAATTGAGTTTTTAGTTTGAAAACTACCATATACCTAAGATCTCCAGTAGCATATTGGGTACCTACTGACCTGGGGAGCTCCTCTCTCAGTATCCTATCATTTTGCCTTTTCATACCATTCATGGGGTTCTCAAGGCAAGAATACTGAAGTGGTTTGTCATTCCCTTCTCCAGTGGACCACATTTTGTCAGACCTCTCCACCATGACCCGCCCATCTTGGGGGCTCCACAGGGCATAACTTAGTTTCATTGAGTTAGACCAGGCTGTGGTCCTAGTGTGATTAGATTGGCTAGTTTTCTGTGATTATGATTTCAGTGTGTCTGCCCTCTGATGCCCTCTTGCAACAGCTACCACCTTACTTGGGTTTCTCTTACATTGGATGTGGTGTATCTCTTCATGGCTGCTCCAGCAAAGCACAACCACTGCTCCTTACCTTGGAGGAGGGGTATCTCCTCACCACCTCCCCTCCTGACCTTGAACGTAGAGTAGCTCCTCTAGACCCTCCTGTGCCCACACAGCCACCATTCCTTGCTACTGGAGATCAGTGGAGAAATAACTCAAGAAAGAATAAAGAGATGGAGTCAAAGCAAAAGAAAAATACCCAGCTGTGGATGTGATTGGAGATAGAAGCAAGGTCCAATGCTGAAAAGAGCAATATTGCATAGGAACCTGGAATGTCAGGTCCATGAATCAAAGCAAATTGAAAGTGGTCAAACAGGAGATGGTAAGAGTGAACGTTGACATTCTAGGAATCAGTGAACTAAAATGGACGGGACTGGGTGAATTTAACTCAGATGACCATTACATCTACTACTGTGAGCAGGAATCCCTTAGAAGAAATGAAGTAGCCTTCATGGTCAACAAAAAGAGTCCAAAATGCAGTACTTGGATGCAGTCTATAAAATGAGAGAATGATCTCTGTTCATTTCAAGGCAGACCATTCAGTATTACAGTAATCCAAGTCTATGCCCCAACCAGTAACACTGAAGAAGCTGAAGTTGAACAGTTCTATGCAGACCTACAAGAAGTTTTAGAATGAACACCCAAAAAGATGTCATTTTCATTATAGGGGACTGGAATGAAAAAGTAGGAAGTCAAGAAACACCTGGAATAACAGGCAAATTTGGCCTTAAAATACAGAATGAAGCAAGGTAAAGATAATAGAATTTTTTTGAAGAGAACGCACCGGTAATAGCAAACCCTCTCTCCAAGAACACAAGAGAAGACTCTACACATGGACATCACCAGATGGTCAATACTCAAATCAGATTGATTATATTCTTTGCAGCCAAAGATGGAGAAGCTGTATACAGTCAGCAAAAACAAGACCAGGAGCTGACTGTGGCTCAGATCGTGAGCTCCTTATTGCCAAATTCAGACTTAAATTGAAGAAAGTAGGGAAAATTGCTAGACCATTAAGGTATGACCTAAATCAAATCCCTTATGATTATACAGTGGAATTGAGAAATAGATTTAAGGAACTAGATCTAATAGATAGAATGCCTGATAAACTATGGACAGAGGTTTGTGACACTGTACAGGAGACAGGGATCAAGACCATCCCCATGGAAAAGAACAGCAAATAAGCAAAATGGTTGTCTGGGAGGCCTTACAAATAGCTATGAAAAGAAGAGAAGCAAAATGCAAAGGAGAAAAGGAAAGATATAATCATCTGAATGCAGAGTTCCAAAGAATAGCAAGAAGAAACAAGAAAGCCTTCCTCAGCGATCAATGCAAAGAAAGAGAGGAAAACAACAGAATGGGAAAGACTAGAGAACTCTTCAAGAAAATTAGAGATACCAAGGGAACATTTCATACAAAGATGGGCTTGATAAAGAACAGAAATGGTATGGACCTAACAGAAGCAGAAGATATTAAGAAGAGGTGGCAAGAATACACAGAAGAACTGTACAAAAAGATCTTCATGACCAAGATTATCATGATGGTATGACCACTCGTCTAGAGCCAGACATCCTGGAATGTGAAGTCAAGTAGGCCTTAGAAAGACCCAAAGCTAGTGGAGGCAATGGAATTCCAGTGGAGCTACTTCAAATCCTAACAGATGGTGATGTGAACGTGCTGCACTCAATATGCCAGCAAATTTGGAAAATTCAGCAGTGGCCACAAGACTGGAAAAGGTCAGTTTTCATTCCAACTCCAAAGAAAGGCAATGCCAAAGAATGCTCAAACTACCACATAATTGCACTCATCTCGAAGTAAAGTAATGCTCAAAATTCTCCAAGCCAGGCTTCAGCAATGCGTGAACCATGAACTTCCAGATGTTCAAACTGGTTTTAGACAAGGCAGAGGAACCAGAGATAAAATTGCCATCTGCTGCATCATTGATAAAGCAAGAGAGTTCAGAAAAACATCTATTTCTGTTTTATTGACTATGCCAAAGCCTTTGACTGTGTGGATCACAATAAACTGTGGAAAATTCTGAAAGAGATGGGAATACCAGACCACCTGACCTGCCTCTTGGGAAACCTGTATACAAGTCAGGAAGCAACAGTTAGAATTGGACATGGAACAACAGACTGGTTCCAATTAGGAAAAGGAATACATCAAGGCTGTATATTGTCACCCTGCTTATTTAACTTTTATGCAGAGTACATCATGAGAAACGCTGGGCTGGAAGAAGCAGGAATCGAGATTACTGAGAGAAATATCAATAACCTCAGATATACAGATGACATCACCTTTATGGCAGAAAGTGAAAAAGAGCTAAAAAGCCTCTTGATGAAAGTGAAAGAGGAGAGCAAAAAAGTTGGCTTAAAACTCAACATTCTGAAAACTAAGATCATGGTATCTGGTTCCATCACTTCATGGGAAATAGATGGGGAAACAGTGTCAGACTTTAGTTTTTCGGACTCCAAAATCACAGCAGATGGTAACTGTAGCCATGAAATTAAAAGACGCTTCCGCCTTGAAGAAAAGTTATGACGAACCTAGATAGCATATTGAAAAGCAGAGACATTAGTTTGCCAACAAAGGTCCATGTAGTCAAGGCTATGGTTTTCCCAGTAGTCATGTATGGATGTGAGAGTTGGACTGTGAAGAAGGCTGAGCGCCAAAGATTCGATGCTTTTGAACTGTGGTGTTGGAGAAGACTCTTGAGAGTCCCTTGGACTGCAAGGAGATCCAACCAGTCCATTCTAGAGATCAGCCCGGGGTGTTCTTTGGAAGAACTGATGCTGAAGCTGAAACTCCAATACTTTGGCCATCTCATGTGAAGAGCTGACTCACTGGAAAAGACTCTGATGCTGGGAGGGAATGGGGGCAGGAGGAGAAGGGAACGACAGAGGATAAGATGGCTGGATGGCATCACTGACTTGATGGATGTGAATTTGAGTGAACTCTGGGAGATGGGGATGGACAGGGAGGCCTGGCATGCTGCGATTCATGGGGTAGCCAAAAGTCAGATACGACTAAGCACTGAAATGAACTGAACCGATATACCCTAGAATAACAGAGTTACTGTACTACTTGTTGGTAATTACATGCTTGTCCTTAATATACTCACTTATAAGCCCTATATTTTCTAAAGAAAGATTTATATGTCTCTTTATAGCTATCAAACCAAGCTTGGGTCTGCTACAAACTTACACATAGAATGATATTATCTCCTTAAAGTTATCTGCTCATTTTATGTTTTGTAATGTATAGAGCTATGATAAAATTTGAAAGTCTTAAAAGAATTATTCACTTTTTATTTTTAATGTACTATATTTCAGTTCTTGTATTTGATGTTTCTCATTTATAGTCTGTACTATATCTATAAATTGTCTACCTTCATTACCAAAAACAAGAGCAATAATGATAATAAAGAGAACATTGCTAGGGTAAGAAAGTTAATACAGATCAGTTATTTTCTTATAAATATAGGTACAGCATGCTTAAATATCCACTTCACTAATATTAGTCAGAATAGGGTTATTGAGGGAATAAAAGTTCCCCCAGATCTCCTGGGCTAACACATAAACTGTTTTTTCTCATTTGGGTGCAGTCCAATGCATTTGGTCATTGTTAGACAAGTCTTGAGGACAACTCTTTCCAAACTCCAACTCAGGTATACCCTACCCTGTAATGTGTCTGACACTATCTAGAGTCTATGAGAACAGAGAAGGAGATTGTATTTTTGTAAGTTTTGGGAGAAGTTTACAGTCTGTCATATATATTTCATCAGTCAAAATTTTGTCTCTTTTTCCCATTCATAAGCAAGAGGCTAAGTAAATGCCTTTAGCTATGTCCGGTAAGCAGAGAAGGACAAAATACTGAAAAATAGTATCAACCTTTACCACAGTTAGAAAATAGTATTCTTATTAAGATTTTATAAATGTGAATGATTTTATGTTGAAATTTATGGTTGTTGTAAACAATATTGACGTTATTTTTTTCTACTACCAGTGAAGAACGTAGAGTAAAATTAATTTAGATACAATAATATTGCCATTAAACTTAGATTAACATTTAAAACCAACAAGTCTCATGCTATATTCTAAATCACTATTTTAAGCTTTTTAAAAAATAGAATGGAGACTAAAATGCAAGTGTAGATATTTCAGTCACCAAGAAAATTCATATAATTCATATCATAGGTAACATACTTTTAAATAATATGAATAGTCAGAGCCAATGTAGATAAATATTTTATAATATAATAATAGAATAAAGAATTCAAATAATTAAAATTTTTTCTTAAAAACAAAATTGATACACATTACTACCCAATTTATCTTATTCTATGTGGTCTTTAATCATTAGATTTATGTTACACCAATAGAATATTAAATCATGTATATCTTTACAAATGCTTAAGAACAATGCACTCATTATTATTCAACTGACTGATGATAGCTTTAATATTCCATTCTCCCAAGATAAATTCCTCACTGATCACTACCCACTTATTTAATCGTACTTTCAGTATTAGTAATATGTTGTCGAAATGTTTCATGTTGAGCTACTATTATACCTGGGCTTTCTTTGCTGTTGCCCACTAAGCCTGCCAAAATGTAAATTGCTTTCTCTGACCAAAAATACAGCAGAAGCACAGCCTGGTTCCTTTTTGCACACATCCACCAACAGGTTTGTTAACAGCTGCTCTTAGTGTCTGTATAAAAATGGAAACTTCAGAATCTTGCAGGACCCAGAGTTTCTCTGACTGCAGCCCAGGAATCATTTAAAAGTAGATGACATTTTTGGCAAGGTATAATTAAAAGGGTTGTTTTAGCAAAATTATACACTGTGAAACACATAATAAAAAAGAGGTGGGGAGAGAGTAACATGCATGAGTGTACAATTTAGATTGTGGCAGAGAATGAGAGCACAGCTGGGAGCTTGACAGTTTTGGCTGTGGTTCCTGAGATCAGACTTAGTAAAACAAACCACTGTATGTTTCAACATTATCCAGGTAACGAATGAAACAATAAGCTAATTAAAAATATCTTTCCTTCTTTATTCTGCTAATTGAGACTGAGGAAGATTATAAACAGGTCTACAACATGATGAGCCAGAAGTCATCATTTAATTTGGGTACAAGCATCACCTTTCAAAGGTATTGATCTTTGGCTTATAGGGGAATAAAATAAGGAGAATTTAAGGGACTCTGACTTGCATTATTCTGAGCACATATGATACTTCAATTCAGATTAATGGGGTGTAATAAATCTTTTAAACAGGACAGCTTTGGATCAATAGGGCTAGCATATTTGGTTATATTTCTTTTGGATTCTATTTGTTAAGTGTTCTTCATCGTTCACTAGTAAAAGCAAAGGTAATCCTGTAATTTAGAAACTTGATTTTAAAAGTAAATCAGAAACTAAAGAGGAGAAATGTATTCTGTTCCATTCCTGACAATTGTACATCCCACAGCTCATTAATAACTTAACATGATTAAATGTGTTTCACCATCATTGGATGACCTCTTTCTCCACATCTGTTATTGATTACATTTGCCTAAGTCTAAAATGTATAAATGAAATGATACTATATATGCACGTTTTGATCTAGCTTTTTTACTTATTAAATTATATGTGAGATTTATCAAAGTTGTTACACATAATTGCAATTCATTCATTCTCATTGACGTAAGGCTTTCCATAAAAATTCTACATCTTGCTATATATGAATAATATTGATGGACAGTTTACTTATTATCAATGATAGTGGTTTAAAGATTGTTTTATATGTATCTTGAACATGTGTAAGCATCCTGATATATATATACAGGAATATAGAATTACTGCTTTACAAAGTATATGTATATTTAGCTTCCCTTATATCACCAAACAATTTTCCAAAAGGAATGCAACAAGTTACACTCCATGATCAATAAATAAGAATTTCATATCTTCCCCAAAGATTAGAAGTATTAGTATTTTTTCATTTTAGTATTATATTTTAGTAATTCTAGTGAGTATAGTGGAGAAGGCAATAGCACCCCACTCCAGTACTCTTGCCTGGAAAATCCCATTGATGGAGGAGCCTGGTGGGCTGCAGTCCATGGGGTCGCCAAGAGTTGGACACAAATGAGCGACTTCACTTTCACTTTTCACTTTCATACATTGGAGAAGGAAATGGCAACCCACTCCAGTGTTCTTGCCTGGAGAATCACAGGGACGGGGGGAACCTGGTGGGCTGCCATCTATGGGGCTGCACAGAATGAGACACGACTGAAGTAACATAGCAGAAGTAGCAGTGAGTATAGAGTGGCATTCAGTATTTCATTGTTTTATTTTCGTTTTCCTGATGGTGAAAGACATTGAGCATCTTTTCATGTTATAAATAATTCATATTACCTTTACTGAAAGTACCTGTCTGAGTCTTTAGCCTCTATTTTTTATGAGGTTGTCTATCGTGATGTCACATCCACAACTGGGTATTGTTTTTGCTTTGGCTCCATCCCTTCATTCTTTCTGGAGTTATTTCTCCACTGATCTCCAGTAGTATATTGAACATCTCATGACTTGGGAGTTCCCCTTTTGCTATCCTATCATTTTGTCTTTTCATACTGTTCATGGGGTTCTCAAGGCAAGAATACTGAAGTGGCTTGCCACTCCCTTCTCCAGTGGACCACGTTCTGTCAGACCTCTCCACCATGACCCGCCTGTCTTGGGTTGCCCCGCAGGCATGGCTTAGTTTCATTGAGTTAGACAAGGCTGTGGTCCTAGTGTGATTAGATTGATTATTTTTTGTGAGTATGGTTTCAGTGTGTCTGCCCTCTAATGCCCTCTTGCAACACCTACCATCTTACTTGGGTTTCTCTTACCTTAGGCGTGGGGTATCTCTTCATGGCGGCTCCAGGAAAGCACAGCTGCTACTCATTACCTTGGACGAGTGGTATCTCCCACCACTGCTGTTTCTGACCTTCAACGTGGGATAGTTCCTCTAGGCCTTCCTGGATGCTATAAAGAGCAATATTGCATAGGAACCTGTAATGTCAGTTCCATGAATCAAGGCAAATTGAAAGTGGTCAAACAGGAGATGGCAAGGGTGAACACTGACATTCTAGGCATCAGCGAACTGAAATGGACTGGAATGGGTGAATTTAACTCAGATGACCATTATATCTACTATTGCAGGCAGGAATCCCTGAGAAGAAATGGAGTAGCCATCATGGTCAACAAGAGTCTGAAATGCAGTACTTGGATGCAATCTCAAAAACGACAGAATGATCTCTGTTCATCTCCAAAGCAAACCATTCAAATCATGGTTATCCAAGTCTATGCCCCAACAAGAAACACTGAAGAAGCTGAAGTTGAACAGCTTAATGAAGACTTACAAGACCTTTTAGAACTAACACTCAAAAAGATGTCCTTTTCATTATAGTGGACTAGAATGCAAAAGTAGGAAGTCAAGAAACACCTGGAGGAACAGGTAAATTTGGCCTTGGAATGCAGAATGAAGCAGGGCAAAGACATAGAGTTTTGCCAAGAAAATGCACTGGTCATAGCAAATACCCTCTTCCAACAGCACAAGAGAAGACTCTACACATGGACATCACCAGATGGTCAGACCAAAATCAGATTGATTATATTCTTTGCAGCCAAAGATGGAGAAGCTGTATACAGTCAACAAAAACAAGACCAGGAGCTGACTGTGGCTCAGATCATGAACTCCTTATTACCAAATTCAACTTAAATTGAAGAAAGTAGGGAAAATTGCTAGACCATTCAGGTATGACCTAAATCAAATCCCTTATGATTATACAGTGGAAGTGAGAAATTGATTTAAGGGCCTAGATCTGATAGATAGAGTGCCTGATGAACTATGGGATGAGGTTCGTGACATTGTACAGGAAACAGGGATCAAGACCATCCCCATGGAAAAGAAATGCAAAAAAGCAAAATGGCAGTCTGGGGAGGCCTTACAAATAGCTGTGAAAAGAAGAGAGGTGAAAATTAAAGGAGGAAAGGAAAGATATAAGCATCTGAATGCAGAGTTCCAAAGAATACCAAGAAGAGATAAGAAAGTCTTCTTCAGTAATCAATGCAAAGAAATAGAGGAAACAACAGAATGGGAAAGACTAGAGATCTCTTCAAGAAAATTAGAGATACCAAGCGAACATTTCATGCAAAGATGGGCTCGATCAAGGACAGAAATGGTATGGACCTAACAGAAGCAGAAGATATTAAGAAGTGGTGGCAAGAATACATGGAAGAACTGTACAAAAAAACTTCACGACCCAGATAATCATGATGGTGTGATCACTCATCTAGAGCCAGACATCTTGGAATGTGAAGTCAAGTGGGTCCTAGAAAGCATCACTACGAACAAAGCTAGTGGAGGTGATGGAATTCCAATAGAGCTGTTTCAAATCCTGAAAGATGATGCTGTGAAAGTGCTGCACTCACTATGCCAGCAAATTTGGAAAACTCAGCAGTGGCTACAGGACTGGAAAAGATCAGTTTTCATTCCAACCCCAAAGAAAGGCAATGCCAAAGAATGCTCCAACTACCAGACAATTGCACTCATCTCACATGCTAGTAAAGTAATGCTCAAAATTCTGCAAGTCTGGCTTCAGCAATACGTGAACCGTGAACTCCCTGATGTTCTAGCTGGTTTAGAAAAGGCAGAGGAACCAGAGATCAAATTGCCAACATCTGCTGCATCATTGAAAAAGCAAGAGAGTTCCAGAAAAACATCTATTACTGCTTTATTGACTATGACAAAGCCTTTGACTGTGTGGATCACAATAAACTGGATAATTCTGAAAGATATGGCAATACCAGACCACCTGACCTGCCTCTTGAGAAATCTGTATGCAGGTCAGGAAGCAACAGTTAGAACTGGACATAGAACAACAGAGGGTTCCAGATAGGAAAAGGAGTACATCAAGGCTGTATATTGTCACCCTGTTTATTTAACTTATATGCAGAGTACATCATGAGAAATGCTGGACTGGAAGAAACACAAGCTGGGATCAAGATTGCCAGGAGAAATATCAATAACCTCAGGTATGCAGATGACACCACCCTTATGGCAGAAAGTGAAGAGGAGCTAAAAAGCCTCTTGATTAAAGTGAAAGAGGAGAGCAAAAGGTTGGCTTAAAATTCAACATTCAGAAAACGAAGATCATGGCATCCAGTCCCATCACTTCATGGGAAATAGATGGGGAAACAGTGGAAACAGTGCCAGACTTTATTTTTGGGGGCTCCAAAATCACTGCAGATGGTGATTGCAGCCATGAAATTAAAAGATGCTTACTCCTTCGAAGAAAAGTTATGAACAACCCAGATAGCATATTCAAAAGCAGAGATATTACTTTGCCGAATAAGGTCTATCTAGTCAAGGCTATGGTTTTTCCTGTGGTCATGTATGGATGTGAGAGTTTGACTATAAAGAAAGCTGAACGCTGAAGAATTGATGCTTTTGAACTGTGGTGCTGGAGAAGACTCTTGAGAGTCCCTTGGACTGCAAGGAGATCCAACCAGTCCATTCTGAAAGGAGATCAACCCTGGGGTTTCTTTAGGAAGGAATGATGCTAAAGCTGAAACTCCAGTACTTTGGCCACCTCATGCGAAGAGTTGACTCACTGGAAAAGACTCTGATGCTGGGAGGGAATGGGGGCTGGAGGAGAAGGGGACGACTGAGGATGAGATGGCTGGATGGCATCACTGACTCGATGGACGTGAGTCTAAGTGAACTCTGGGAGATGGTGATGAACAGGGAGGCCTGGCGTGCTGAGATTCATGGAGTCGCAAAGAGTTGGACACGACTGAGTGACTTAACTGAACTGAACTGAATCTTGATGTCACTGATATGAAATATTTCTTTTGTATTCTCAATATCATGAATTTGTGTGTGTGTACAGACACACAGATACATTGCCATAAACTCTTCTCCCTATGACATGACTTTTCTAACTCTAAATAGTGTCTTTTGAGAGAAACTGAATGTCTTTAATTTTTTTGTTGTGTCATACTCAGCTGACTGTTTATTTGTGAGTGTGCCTATATATGTACTCTATTCTTGGTTCCACTAAACAGTGTATATTCATGCCCATACTTCACTGTTTATTCACACTAGAATTTCATGAAAATTAAGTATCTGGTGCTGTAATACCTCCAGTACCACAACTGTCTTGATTATTGTTAGTAATTTTTATTTTCATGTATATGTTAGAATCAGCATCCAATTTTTATAAAACAACCTACTGGGAATTCATTGTGAATTACATCAAATCTTTAGGTTCTTGGCCCCAAATTAACACCTTTACAATATTGCATTCAAACACATGAATCCATGATCCTGATTAGTCTTTAATTTCTCTCAAACATGTTTAGATTTTTTTTTAAGAGATCTTATACAACTTTACTTATATTTCCAGATGTTTAATATCTTTGTATTTTTGTGATTAGTAACATTTTAGAATTTTTATCATCAATTTATTCCTTATATTTCTGTTTTCTTCAATTTGTTTTCCTTCTTTGATCATTCTTTTAAGATATTAATGATTGTTAAACTTTATACTCAGCTTTATAATTTCTGTATTTCTCTATGTTATATTTGTTTTCTACTTCTTTGTTTACTCTTCTTTTTTAATCACTTCTAATTTCCACATTCACTGTGTTTGATTTTTCCCTTTTATTTCTAACTTTTTGAAATGGATTTTTAATAAATCAATGTTTTTAACAATTTTTTCATATTCATTTAATTCTATATTTTTCTTTTTCAAATTTAGATTTGATTTCAACTTCTTATGCTTTAGAATAAATTAGAACAGTTTTTATTTTTTTGTAGATGAGAATCAGCATAGCTTCTACTCAATCCCAATACATTTATATTTTATATAGACTGCAAAAGGATTGTGAGAGGCCAGAAATCATAATATAGCAGGTAAAAATCATACAGACTATATCTGAGAAATTAAATTCTAACTAGTGCTACATAATACTTATATTAAATGAGAAAGAACTATAAAATTATATAATTTATCATCTTAAAATTTACAAATTCTTATGGAAAAAAATAAGAATTTTTAAAATATTATTGATTTATCATATTTACATGTTTAATTATTTAATGAAAATATAATTTTTACATTGTATAAATACATTGAATATTTACTAATTTTTCAGTGATTAAAATAAATTAGGATTATTGCAAATGTATTAGACTTAAATTTTTAAGGTAAGATTAACGATAGTTTTCAATTACTGAAAGAGGCTCAAATAAGTAATGAACAGTTGGTGAACTGTTAATCTATCTTGCAAACTCTGTCCTAAACACTTTGCATACCAAATCTTGCTCAGTTCTTGTAAGTATTCTATGAGGTGGGTACTTTATCATCCCCATTTGGTAAAGTCACATTTCTGATTTGCTAAGGGACTTCCAAATTAATAGATCTGATAGGTGGAGCAGCTAGAATTTAATACTTTTCCTTCTGTCCTGGCAACACAGTATCTACCAACTCAGGTAAGTTTTTCTTAAGAACAAGAGCATTATTTATTAGATTATATAGACATGTTTTACTATAATCTTTATCTCTTCTTTTTAGAATTCTTTTCAGTTTATAGGCAGTAGTAATATAGGTACCCAAATATAAACTCTGAAGTTGCTTTCAAATCACAGGAGTATGCTTAGCTGCTCAGTTGTGTCTGACTCTTTGCGACCCCAGTGATTGTAGCCCACTAGGCTCCTCTGTCTGCTGGATTCTCCAGACAAGAATACTGGAGGGGGTAGCCATTTCCTTCTCCAGGGAATCTTCCCAAACCAGAAATAAAACCCAGGTCTCATACATGGCAGACTAATTGCCTTCTTTACGGTCTGAGCCACCAGAGAGTTTGAGCCCAAGAGGCTGCAAATAACTAGATCAAGCTCTCAGGAAAAAAAAAAATTATATATATATAATTATATATATATATAATTAATAAATAATTATATATATAATTATATATAAATTATATATATAATTATATATAAATTATATATATAATTAATATATAATTATATATAATAATATATAATAATACAATAATATAATAATAATATAATAATTTTATATATATAATTATATATATATATAATTATATATATAATTATATATATAAATTTATATATATATATAAAATTTCATGAGGCTACCAAGGAGTTAAGAGCTGGGTCTCAATCTTTATTCTCAAGGTTTTGTTCCCATGTCAAACACTTTGCACTAAGCTCATAATCTATCAGCATTGCTTTTTAAATTATGGGATTCTTTTTTCCTTCAGGTAAATATGCAGGCTTAAACCTCTTTTAGAATAGAATATACCTAGCTGTTAGGCAGTGAAGAACCACTTTATTGTCTTTGTCATTCTTTTTCCTTGTTACTCCTTCTTACTCTAGTTGTTGTCCAGGAATGCAATTCTTTCTCTGCTACAAAAGTATATCCATACATTTTATTATCTAGTGTATTGCTTTCAATGTAATCTGTACTTACATGTCCCTGGTGTTGCTGTTTACATAGAGTGGTAATCCAAATCTCCTCCTGACAATAAACTAATGAAAGCTTTTGAACCACTGTGTTTACTATCCTCAAGAGCATATTACAAATAGTGACTTTTTGTGTGATTTCTAGAAACATTGTTACGGTAACAGGGAAAGGGAAGCCTTCTTATATCAGTTTCACTTGAATAAATATGAAAAGACTTTATTGACTTAACTGTCTGTACTTATTAAGATTTAAAAATTGTTCGGCATAGTAGAGCTTTCAGAAATGTTTCCTATTAGCAATGCATTACTTTATATAATTACCCTCAATTATTTCTGTCATGAATCTTCCATTTCCTATTTGTATAGCTTTTTCTATCTCACTATTCACTTACAAAATAAACAAACAAAATAGAGGTTTGTGGATACATTGTGATTGTAATATATATATATATATATATATATATATATATGTATATGCGTTTTGAGTTGTGACTGAATCATTTTTGGTGATGTGTGTTGGTTGGTTTCCCTAGGGAAACAGACTGTAAATCAGGTTTGCAAGTAAGAGGTTTAATAGGGTGTTTCCTCAAGCCCATGTGAGGAAAGGGAAGCAGGCCAGGCCAGGCAGTGTCAACAGAGGCCTCCATCACTCATTCAGGGAGCCGTGGAGCTGTAGCACCTTTCAGATTTGTCATTTTTGACAGCAGGGGGCCTGGGAATTTTAATTATAGTTGATTTACAATGTTCCATTTGCTGTTACAGTGTACAGCAAAGTGGTTTGGTTATGTTTCTTTTCAGATTCTTTTCCATTATAAGTTATTACAAGATACTGAATGTAGCTCACTGTCCTTATTTATCCATTTTATATACAGTAGTGTATATCTGTTGATCCCAAATTCCTAGTTGATCCCTCCCTGACCTTTCTCCTTGGAAGCCATAAGTTTGTTTTTTGTGTCTGTCTGTTTCTGCTTTGTAAATAAGGTTATTTTATATTAAGATCAATTTTAAGATATAAGTGATAGCATATTGTGTGTCTGTGTGTGGGGGAGTGTGTAAGTGTGAGTCGCTCAGTTATGTCCAACTCTTTGAGACCCCAAAGACTGTACCCCACCAGGCTCTTCTGTCCATGGGATTCTCAAGGCAAGAGTACTGGAGTGGGTTGCCATTTCCTCTTCCAATACCATATTATATTTATCTTTTTCTGATTTATTTCACTTAGTATGATAATCTCTAGGTCCATCTACATTGCTGCAAATAGCAATATTTCTTTTTATGTCTAAGTAATATTGCATTGTATATATAAATATCACATCTTCATTATCCATTCATCTGTCAATGGGCACTTAGGTTGCTTCCATGTCTTGACTATTGTAACTAGTGCTGCTATGAACATTGCGGTTCATGTATCTTTTGAATTAGAATTTTAATCTTTTTTCCGATATATGGGCCCAGGTCTTTTGAAATCCTCATAAGAACTATCATTGAATGCTACTTGCCTTCGAAAGAGCATGTCATCATGATGAGGCAGGTTCCTTTGGCTGTGGGGAATTCCTGGACAAAGATTGGGCTGTGAGCTGTCAGGTGAGGCCTCAGTTCTGAAAGAGGATCTGAATATTGGGCCTCAGTATATATGAATCTTTAAAAGACGTGTTTGAAATCAACATGATAACTACCCCTATCTACTTATATGTCTTATGTTCTGAATGGGGCTTTCCATATTTTAAAACTCAAACTTTTTCACAGCTTTCTTTATGTTTCAATATTCATTATTTAGGGGCTTCCCATGTGGTGCTAGTGGCAAAGAATTCACCTGTCACTGCAAGAGGCACAAGAGACGTGGGCGCTAACCCCAGGTCAGAAAGATCCTGGAGTGGGAAATGGCAACTTGCTCTGGTAGTCTTGCTGGACTGTAGCCCGTTACAGTCCATGGGGTCACAAAGAATCAGACATGATTGAGCGACTAAAAGCAATTCATTATGTTTTCTCAAAACATGTAAAAAATGTTCTCTCATTTTGAATATAATGCATTTTAATCAAATAGATGTCTAGATATATCTGAAGGAAATAGTACCATATAAAATATAAGCTCAAATGTATTCAGGATTAATATTAGAATAATTTTAATTTAAAAACTTAATAATCTCTCAAATATAATATTAATAAAATCATGAAAATAAATATTCTGACAGTGTATGTAAGCTTTCTTCCAAGTGTTCCTTGATTTTTTGACTCAAAAGTAGATGAAAAGGAATGTTGATATACCTTTATCAACAATAATTATATTAAATAACTTTATATAATACAGACACACTCTTTTTGAGTATTAAACTTAACTGTAATTTTAACTAAGCCTTTAGGTAAATATACCACAAAAAGGACATTTAAAAGTCAAGTGTTCATTTCCTCACTTATGGAACAAGTCAGAATCCATGATTTTCAAGTCTGTGATGTGCTCAGAAAGAATTGTAAATAAATACTGTACAGAATAATGACTTTCTGAAAGAATTCAGAACTGGCTCTTCGAACTGCTAGCTTCTATTAAATGCTATGTTCTAGGAACTAAGCTCTGTACCTAATGTATCTTACTTAATTCTCTGCAGGACAAGAAGATAAGTCCATTAAGGCTCTTTTCCAGATGAGAAATCTGAGTCTCAAGAGAATTTAATGAAACTGCCTAAGGTTACAAAGATAGGAAATAAAGAAGTCAAGAAATAGATCTGTCTTTATTTGGATCCAACACAGGTTCTTTCTACTATTACCAAGCTATAGAGTTCAACAAAATTGGTAGTCACTGAATTGGAGGTTGAGTACAAAGCAGAATGAATATGATAAGCAAAGTTTTGAAACAGTACTCAGAGTCCATTTCTAACCATTTCTAGAATAAGTGATAACAAAGAGAGGAAATCAACATGAATAAAGAAACAATTTTTCCAAAGTTTATTATGCATACCAGTATAATACCTATTACACAGTCCCACAAAAGAGAATAGCTGGTTCCTTTCCAAAATCTCCCAAATAATTTTGAGAGATGATGGTTTAAACGAACATAATCTTTTTATACAGCAGGATCTTAATATAATAATGTGCTTGTAAACATTTCCCAAAAGAGTGGGGTGTATGGATCATAACTCCAAGTACTTTTGTCGAAAAAATATATATATTTTTATTTTTTTCCCTTTTTAAATTGGCTATCTCTCAGCACTCATTTCTTCAAGATACATTTCAGTTCTTTCCATGAAGAAGAGCAAGTACATCAAAACTATAGCTACAGGATGACTATAGTGTCATTACATTGAACTACATGAACTAAAATAAAATCAAACAAAAACAGTTTGGAAATTTTTAGGTTAGGCATCTGGGCAGAATTTCATTTAGGAAACCTGCTTAATATATAGTTAGTTCAGTCTTAACTGAATTACACTGAGCAAATCCAAACATCTTCATTCTTTTCCATGCCAGCCCTGCTTACAATTTAGATTCTCTTCACTAAAGTGATCTGCAGATTTTGTCAAGCTGGGACTTGGGAGGATGGACTGCTGGGGATTTGAGGGATAGAAATGGGGACCAAAGCCAAAGTTCAGCCACATAGAAGTGGGCAGGAGTTTCTCAAGATAAGAATGGCAAGTGTGTGGGCAGCAAAAGGAGAAAAAGGAGAGGAGTTGCAGATGAATTTTATACAACTGGGCAAATGAAGGGCAGGTCTGAGAAGTCAGCTGAAATAATGGTCTATGGCACAAGTTTTAGTACAGATAACCACATTCCTGGTAATCAGAGAAAAAAAATGATTAAAAAAAAGAAAATGAAAGAACTCAGGCTAATTGCAAGCTATTTGTCAGTACATAGGGCAGACACAGGGCACTAGAAGCAACTCGGGATCAATTCAGTGACTTTCTGAGAGGGATAGTTCTTCTCATTTCTTTCTGTCCAGAATCAGCTTCTCTGAAGTGCCACACAAAGGGAGATATTAAGCACCTGAAGCTAAGGAATTGAGATTAGGGGATGAAAGCAGATGGTACAACATTTCTTTTTGTACTTAGAAGGATGTCTTAAAGTAGAGGGGTGCAAGGATTATCTAAAATAAAGGAACAAGAGGAAAATGAGAACTAAAATTATTCAAAACAATACAGTTGAACTGTGGCTACATGCACAAAGTCAGATTCCTTCATTTTTTCTATTAATTTCTGAAAACTATTCACAAATTATTTCATATTTTTCCAGTTCTAAGAAAAATCATTATTAAATTTACATGAAATTTTTGAAAAAATTACTGAAGGAATCTACTAGCTCTTTTCAATGATACAGAATTAATAACTGGGAGAGTTGATGTATTAGATATTTCCCCATTATCCTATTCACTTTTCACCTAAGATCACTGCAAAAAATAAATGTATTAATTAGTGGATATAGACTTTCTCTGAAAAAAAGTTTGAAGTTCTTATAAGCAAATATTGCTTATTATTTCTAGAAGCATAATGTTTTAAGTACCCCATTATGAGGTTTTTCTCTAACACAAATATTTTGGATTTTCAGGGTATGACCGAAGTCATGTTCAGTTCAGTTTAGTCATTCAATCATGATTGACTCTTTGCGATCCCATGAGCTGCAGCATACCAGGCCTCCCTGTCTCACACCAACTCCCAGAGCCCACCCAAACTCATATCCATTGAGTCAGTGATGCCATCCAGCCATCTCATCCTCTGTCATCCTTTCTCCTCCTGCCCTCAATCTTTCCCAGCATCAGGGTCTTTTCAAATGAGTCAGCTCTTCACATCAGGTGGCCAAAGCACTGGATTTTCAGCTTCAACATCAGACCTTCCAATGAATACCCAGGACTGATCTCCTTTAGGATGGACTGGTTGGATCTCCTTGCAGTCCAAGGGACTCTCAAAAGTCTTCTCCAACAGCACAGTTCAAAAGCATCAATTCTTCAATGCTCAGCTTTCTTTATAGTCCAACTCTCACATCCATACATGACTACTGGAAAAACCATAGCCTTGATTAGATGGACCTTTGTCTGCTTTTTAATATGCTATCCAGGTTGGTCATAACTTTCCTTCCAAGGAGTAAGTGTCTTTTAATTTCCTGGCCACAATCACCATCTGCAGTGATTTTGGAGCACAGAAAATTAAAGTTGCTCACTGTTTCCCCATCTATTTGCCATGAAGTAATGGGACCAGATGTCATGATCTTAGTTTTCTGAATGCTAAGCTTTAAGCCAACTTTTTCACTCTCCTCTTTTACTTTCATCAAGAGGCTCTTCAGTTCTTCTTCAGTTTCTGCCATAAAGGTGGTGTCATCTGCACATTTGAGGTTATTGATATTTCTCCTGGCAATCTTGATTCCAGTTTGTGCTTCCTCCAGCCCAGCATTTCTCATGATGTACCTTGCATTTAAGTTAAATAAGCATGTGTACAATATAGAGCCTTGACTTACTCCTTTTCCTATTTGGAACCAGTCTGTTGTTCCATGTCCAGTTCTAACTGTTGCTTCCTGACCTGCATACAGGTTTCTCAAGAGGCAGGTCAGGTGGTCTGGTATTCCCATCTCTTTCAGAGTTTTCCACAGTTTATTGTAATCCACACAGTCAAAGGCTTTGGCATAGTCAATAAAGCAGAAATAGATGTTTTTCTGGAACTGTCTTACTTTTTCAATGATCCAGTAGATGTTGGCAATTTGATCTCTGGTTCCTCTGCCTTTTCTAAAACCAGCTTGAACATCTGGAAGTTTCAGTACATATATTGCTGAAGCCTGGCTTAGAGAATTTTGAGCATTACTTTGCTAGCTTGTGAGATGAGTGTAATTGGGCTGTATTTTGAGCAATTTTTGGCATTGCCTTTCTTTTGGAATAGAATGAAAATTGACCTTTTCCAGTCCTGTGGCCACTGGTGAGTTTTCCAAATTTGATGACATATTGAGTGCAGCACTCTCACAGCATCATCTTTCAGGATTTGAAAGAGCTCAACTGGAATTCCACCACCTCCAGTAGCTGTGTTTGTAGTGATGCTTCCTAAGGCCCACTTGACTTCACATTACAGGATGTCTGGCTCTAGATGAGTGATCACACCATCATAATTGGCTGGGTCGTTAAGATCTTTTTGTACAGTTCTTCTGTATATTCTTGCCACCTCTTCTTAATATCTTTTGCTTCTGTTAGGCCCATACCATTTCTGTCCTTGATCGAGCCCATCTTTGCATGAAGTGTTCCCCTGGTATCTCTAATTTTCTTGTAGATATCTAGTCTTTCCCATTCTATTGTTTTCCTCTACTTTGCATTGATCACTGAGAAAGGCTTTCTTATCTGTCCTTGTTCTTCTTTGGAACTCTGCATTCAAATGCATATGTCTTTCCTTTTCTCCTTTGCTTTTCGCTGCTTTTTTGCATTTCTTTTTCCTGAGGATGGTCTTGATTCCTGTCTCTTGTACAAGGTCATGAACCTCTGTCCATAGTTCATCAGGCACTCTATCATATCTAGTCCCTTAAATCTATTTCTTACTTTATACTCATAAGGGATTTTATTTAGGCCATACCTGAGTGGTTTAGTGGTTTTCTCCTCTTTCTTCAATTTATGTTTGAATTTGGCAATAAGGAGTTCATGATCTGAGCCACAGTTAGCTCCCAATCTTGTTTTCGCTGACTGTGTAGAGCTTCTCCATCTTTGGCTGCAAAGAATATAGTCATGTTACAAATGTATTTAAAAGGGTATATTTTTTTAATAGGACAATATTTTGCTTAAAACTTCATCATTCCTACGATTACTGAGTATGCACAAAGATTAAATATCATATCATTCATTAACTAACCCTGGGGAACAAATACATCTGGTATAATATTTTAGATATATAAGCTACATAAACAAACAAAAACCTTTACCTAGACTGTGTGTGGTTATGCATATAAACTTGTATTAACTAAGGGATTAGATGAAATAATCTGGTTTTGGCCGATGGATTAAATTCTAAGTCTTTGTTAAAGAGAGTAAACCTAGTGCCAGTGGGAGCAGCGATCAGTTCATGACATTGGAAAATATGGTTATGATGGATTTTATGAAGTGAATGTGCATTTTATAGTGTATTTACCTTTGCAAGCACTTTTAAAGTTTTATTGCAGTTAAAGATTCAAGCCAAAGCACTCCCTTTGTGCATTATAGCGTATGTTGTAAGTGGCTCTTGGCTGACTTTCCTGAAGTTTATAAAGTTGTTGCAGTACATTCCCTTTGCCAAAAGATAAAATAAATAATGCTTCTGAGTATGTTTTAGGGACATCATTTTACAGTTAGAACCATTCCTAATGGAAAACCTTTACATTTCAACAGTGGCAACATTGAGATAAGGCTAAAAATACCAAGTTGAAAGAATAAAGATGATTTGTGAAACATTTCAAAACATACAAAGATGTATTTTTGGAAATAGCTCTATAAAATTTACTCTGTGGAGAAATGACCAGATGGTAAGAAGATGAAAGGATATAATTATGAAATGTCATAAATTATTATGTGATATAGAGGTTAGATGCTATTTGCATAAATCAAGGATATATCACCTTCTAACTCAAGTAAAGCTTCAAAATTATAAGTTAAGACAAGTCAAAAGTAAATTATTATTATTCATAGATTGAAAAGGATAAAGAAGGCAAAGGCCCTTCCTCTTTTTCTATCAGCTATCATAAAGAAACTTTTTTGAACTCTGTTCTCTGTTAGTAAGTATAAGTGAGTTGTATTTTACATTAGTAGGTACAAATGGCTTTGAACTGAGAAAAGAAGCCAAGTTTATGCAAGTCAGTCATGTTTTAAAATATACAAAAGCATATTTGTATGCAGTCTCTGGCAGTCCAGTGGTTAAGACTTCATCTTCCAATGCAGAGGGTGCAGGTACAACCACTGGTCTGGGAACTAAGACCCTACATGCCTCTGGATCAAAAAAACCAAAATATAAAAAAGAAGCAGTGTTGCTTCAAATTCAATAAGGTCTTAAAAATGATTCATATCAAAAAAATCTTAAATATACATATGCGTACAAAACCAGGTACTTATGTCTGCCCTATTTAATATGTAGAATTTGTATGTAGTTATAACATCCAATGAGAATATGTATATGAAAATGATTTCTTACTGAACTATTAAAGATATTAGAAGGATAAGAGATGAGTGACTCAGACCTTGAGAGGATATATTTACTAGGTTTTAAGGCAACTTTATTGAGAAATAATTCACCCAAAATAAAATTCACAGATTTAAGTTACCCTATTCCTATCAAAATATAGAACATTTCTATCTTTGCAGTTGATTTCCCCACTTCCACTCCACACCCCAGGCTATCATTGATCTGATTTATATCACCATAACTTTATTTTGCCTGCTTAAGAATTTCATAGGAATGAAACTATACATTGCATATTATCTTGTGTCTAACTTTATCAACATAATGCTGGAGAGATTCATCCATGTTACCGCAATTTCAAAACTTTGTTTATTTTTATTTCTGAGTTGATTCCTACTATTTGAATGGACTACATTTTTTGAAATCCATTCTCTGATCAGGGTATATTTGCACTGTTTTTAGTTTTTTTGTTTTCGTGTATTTTTTATTATCATGAATAAAACTTTCATGAACATTCATATAGAAGTCTGTCTGTAAGCATATGTTTTCATTTCTCTTGGGTAAATACCTACGAATAAAATTACTGAGTTGCCTACCTGGTATTTACTCATGAGACATGAAAACATATGTCCACACACACACACACACGCACATGCACACAAAACTCTGCAAATGTTCATGACAGATAATTTATTTATATCTTAAGAATCTCCTGGATGATAAATAAGATTGAGTATGAATGGATAAGGCATATATTCTTTTTCCTTGTTAAGGTGTTCAATTATTCTGTAGTCACTGTGAACTAGTTAATTCTGGGGAGAGTAATGTAACTGATATGATTGAGAAGGGGATTTCTATCTGTCTCTGGGATTTTAAGGTATCAGTTTAGGCTCTGAGACATGAAAAACCTGGGTGTACCTGGAGTGGGGCTAAAAAAGAAACAGTAAGTGATTATTATATTGGCATGGAAGTAGACTAGGCCATAATCAACACATAGTCAAAGAGTAGCAATGGCCATGACAGCAGCATCTCAGATACCAGCTCTGAGTCCTGGAGGCGAAAGTAAGAATATGGGTGGTGCTGATGAGATGAGGACAAATCTGCTCAGTATAGTGGTCATGAGATGAGAGTCAGCATTGGCACAAGAGGGTCAGAATAAAAGAATCTATTCAGAGAGCTATATCTTAAAAAAAAATTCCAGAAATAACCTGAGAAATGGCTCTTTGTAGGATATTAATATCTGCAAGCAAGTTTTGGAGGCTCATATTCTAATAAGGTGAACATAAAAACACATGTTTTATTTTCTTCTCACTAATTCAGTACAACAGTGGAAATGGGTTTTGTTTTTGTTAAATCATGTAATTCATAAGTTTAGCTTATAGTATGTGACCTTACAGACATTCAGTTTAGTTCAGTCACTCAGTCGTGTCTGACTCTTTGTGACCCCATGAATCACAGCATGCCAGGCCTCCCTGTCCATCACCAGCTCCCAGAGTTCACTCAGACTCACATCCATCGACTCCGTGATGCCATCCAGCCATCTCATCCTCTGTCGTCCCCTTCTCCTCCTGACCCCAATCCCTCCCAGCATCAGAGTCTTTTCCAATGAGTCAACTCTTCTCATGAGGTGGCCAAAGTATTGAAGTTTCAGTTTCAGCATCATTCCCTCCAAAGAAATCCCAGGGCTGATCTCCTTCAGAATGGACTGGTTGGATCTCCTTGCAGTCCAAGGTACTCTCAAGAGTCTTCTCCAATGCCACAGTTCAAAAACATCAATTCTTTGGCACTCAGCTTTCTTCACAGTCCAACTCTCACATCCATACGTGACCACTGGAAAACCACAGCCTTGACTAGATGGACAGCTAATGATTGATTCAGATCATATTCTTATTGAATAATTCTAAGCCCATTCAACTTTGCAAATGCTCAGAAAATTAGTGGTAAAACTCCACTGAATATTTCTACCATGGAGGCTTGGATAATTATATGAGGCTGTACTCACCAGTTTTAAAGATTATTTCCTTCTCTCTGTTTACACCATTACATTGATTAAAAATATTGAGATTGTCCATTGATCATTGGAATTAATCTTTCTTCTGGAAAAGTCCAAAGTTTTCCTCCTGTTTTTCCTGGTCTTAAGGAACCTTCATGCATTTCTTCACTATGAATTCCAACTGTAATGAATGCTTATTACTTATGTAGAATTAAAGTACTACAAGACAGACATTACAGTTATAAATTTTCAGTTGGTTTTAACCATGCTATTACACCCACAAGGTAACTGAGAATAAGAAACCCATTGCTGAGTGTATCTGAACTTGTATGCTAAATTATAAATGTAGAATGTAAAAAGAACATGGTTCCATCTTTTTCCTTTAAGCAGGTATAATTTAATTTTAATTTTGGATTTTCCCCTGTCATATAAAGATCACCATAACTTAAAATGTTAGTCTCCTCTATAATTACATTTTAGTACATTTGAAATCACTAAACTATAACAAAGAACATCTTTCTAAAAGCCTCCATAGAGTACAGGCTATCACTGGCCATGCAGGCTTACCTCCCACTCTCATCACGACGTCATGAATAACTAAAAATAATCCTCTAATATGTGGCTGCTGTACCAATGTGTACACATGGGTATTTTTGACTCTTGTTTTGAGAACTGGCCAGAAAAGATTACTCAAAACAAAGCACTTTCTTTCCAATTACTGGTTGCCAGGTGCAGTTGTCTGCAGTTCTTATCAAGGTCCCTCTGTATTATATTTGAGATAGGATAAAACTTCCTCTTTTATCCATACTTGTTCCTCTTCCACTCATGTAAGTTCCTTGAATATAAATCTTTCACCCAGTAATAAGAAACTAAACTATGAGACCATATTTTTTTTTTACCTCTTACTAGGTATCATAAAATCTCATACCTTTAGTGCAAATTTATTACCTTTCTAAGTAAAGCAAGTTTCATTCTCCATCTGCATGTCTTTTGAAAGTAGCTATCAAGTGAACTCTATGTACTTATTCATTAACTATATTTCTGAGAAAATATTTGTTTCTTTTTCCCTTATTTCAAGTTTATAAGGAGATCTGTAATTTCAAATAGTGCATTGGAACCAGTTTGTTGTTCCATGTCCAGTTCTAACTGTTACTTCCTGACCTGCATATAGGTTTCTCAAGAGGCAGGTCAGGTGGTCTGGTATTCCCATCTCTTTCAGAATTTTTGACAGTTTATTGTGATTCACATGGTCAAAGGCTTTGGCATAGTCAATAAAGCAGAAATAGATTTTTTTTTTTTTCCCTAGAACTGTCTTGTGTTTTGATGATCCAGCTGAGGTTGACAATTTGATCTCTGGTTCCTCTGCCTCTTCTAAAACCAGCTTGAACAACTGGAAGTTCATGGTTCACGTATTGCTGAAGCCTGGCTTGGAGAATTTTGAGCATTACTTTGATAGCTTGTGAGATGAGTGCAATTGTGCGGTATTTTGAGCATTCTTTGGCGTTACCTTTCTTTGGGACCGGAATGAAAACTAACCTTTTCCAGTCCTGTGGCCACTGCTGAGTTTTCCAAATTTGCTGGCAAATTTGAGTGCAGCACATTTATAGCATCATCTATCAGGATGTGAAATAGCTCAACTGGAATTCCATCACTTCCACTAGCTTTGTATGTAGTGATGCTTCCTAAGGCCCACTTGACTTCACATTCTAGGATATCTGGCTCTAAGTGAGTGATCACACCATGGTGATTATCTGGATTGTGAAGATCTTTTTTTGTACAGTTCTTCTGTTTATTCTTTCCACCTTTTGGTTCCAAATAGGAAAAGGCATACGTCAAGGCTGTATATTGTCACCCTGCTTATTTAACTTATATGCAGAGTACATCATGAGAAATGCTGGGCTGGAAGAAGCACAAGCAGGAATCAAGACTGCTGGGAGAAATAAAAACAGCTTCATATATGCAGATGACACTACTCTTATGGCAGAAAGTGAAGAGGAACTAAAAAGCCTCTTGATTAAAGTGAAAGAGGAGATTGAAAGGGCTGGCTTAAAACTCAACATTCAGAAAACAAAGATCATGGCATCTGGTCCCATCACTTCATGGGAAATAGATGGGGAAACGGTGGAAACAGTGTCAGACTTTATTTTGGGGGGTCCAAAATCACTGTAGATGGTGACTGCAGCCATAAAATTAAAAGACGCTTGCTCCTTGGAAGGTAAGTTATGACCAAGCTAGACAGCATATTGAAAAGCAGAGACGTTACTTTGCCAACAAAGGTCCGTCTAGTCAAGGCTATGGTTTTTCCAGTGGTCATGCATGGATGTGAGAGTTGGACTGTGAAGAAAGGTGAGTGCTGAAAAATTGATGCTTTTGAACTGTGGTGTTGGAGAAGACTCTTGAGGGTGCCTTGGACTGCAAGGAGATCCAACCAGTCCATTCTAAAGGAGATCAGTCCTGGAAGGACTGATGCTAAAGCTGAAACTCCAGTACTTTGGGCACCTAATGCAAAGAGTTGACTCATTGGAAAAGATTCTGATGCTGGGAGGGATTGAGGTCAGGAGGAGAAGGGGACGACAGAGGATGAGATGGCTGTATGGCATCACCGACTTGATGGACATGAGTGTGAGTGAACTCCGGGAGTTGGTGATGGACAGGGAGGCCTGGTGTGCTGCAATTCATGGGGTTGCAAGGAGTCGGACACAACTGAGTGACTGAACTGAACTGAACTCTCAGGGAAGACAGTCTAGTGAGAAATCTCAAAGTTTCTGCTCTCCTGACTTCTTACAGAACTTATGGGCTCATTTGCTGATCTAATCCTTGGATGTGATGAGCGATATCCACATTGCCATCCTGCCATTCTTTACCTAAAAAACTCTCATTACCTACAAAATTCCTCAAAAACACACTTTTTCATTTCATTCTGTTGCTATTATGCAACAGAATTATTATTGTTGCTCAGTCACCAAGCCTTGTCCAACTGTTCCCCTACATTTCACTAAACTTCAAATTCCTTGAGAGCATGAACTATGATTTGACTTTGCATCCCTGGGATCTAATTAGCACCATTACCTTTTAAGATAATTTGACAAATTACATTTTAAATAGATAACTTGATGTGCCTTTCATGAATGGATGATATATCAGTAGAAGCATAAGAATATTTCAGTAGACTAAGGTAGTTTTCTGGATACGCCTAGCATTTTCAAGCTTCTTTTATTTTGCTCTCTGATTACTTTACCAACTCTACCATTACATTTTCTTTCTATCTCTGTATCCAATATAAAACTTTTATTCAGTTTTAAGGTCAAGCTTAATCATGATATATAGCACTTACTGAGTATGTGCTATATACTTGTCATTTGACCTAATTTTATGGAGTTCTCCATGTAAGCATGCTATGATTATGGAGTTTTATTATTACACTCAGCAATCTATCCTCTGTCTTCTATAGCAGTAGCTCTCAGTCTATCCGGGTTATACAGGCTTTTGAGAACTTCCACACAAGGAAAAACTGTTATTCATATTTTCAGTGTAATTTCTTTAAGACTTTGTCTTAAACAGAATTAGATTCCTCTACTTAAAGAAATTTTGAGGATAAAATTTTGCCCCCAATATTGAGAAGAAATAATCTTACCTTTAGAGGAAGAATTAAAATATAACCATTTGAAGTCAGTGTACTATGAATATATTTCACATGAAGAGCTGTTTTGTTTTTTGGTCTTTGTGGTTTTCCTTCATCCTATTTCATTTACTTGTGGTCAATTAAATTCAATGCTATTCTAACTTTGTATATAAATTTTGTGAAAAATTTCTGTGCCTAGTTTCTATTAATAGATCTCAATGTTTTACATTTCAGAGGCAGCAATTCAAGTCTCAAGAGTTTTGGTCCATTACTTCTCAGAAACTATTCTTGCCAAAGTACCTAGAACACCTTTGTTACTAAAGACAAAGGACACATTTTTTTACTCATACTGTAACTTTTGAAAATGTATTGCCTGGTAACTACTTCTGCTCTCCAGAGTGCACAGTGTTTAGCTTATGGGGGCAGCTACCTTAGATTTTCTCCTACATTGTCCTCGACTGTTTTCTAATCTCTTAAACAGCCTTGTTCATTGGTATTCCATGATAGCACTTCTCTCTCTTTACATTCTCACCATGGCTGGCTTCATCCAGACCAGGTTTTCTGATTATTTAAATGTTTATGTCTCCATCTGGCATTTATTTCACAATGGAAATTGACTATCAAGGTCAACATCTAAGTTTATGGCATCAAATTCTTTTCAGTACTCTGTAGCACTTGCCATTAGAGTTTATATGTAGTAAAAATGGTAATTTAAAACTGGAAAATAGAAGTTCAAAATATAGGATAATTCAGTTCAGGCACTCAGTCGTGTCTGACTCTTTGTGACCCCATGAATCACAGCACGCCAGGCCTTCGTGTCCATCACCAACTCCCAGAATTCATGCAAACTCAAGTCCATCGAGTCAGTGATGCCATCCAGCCATCTCATCCTCTATCATCCCCGTCTCCTCCTGCCCCAATCCCTCCCAGCATCAGAGTCTTTTCCAATGAGTCAACGCTTCACATGAGGTAGCCAAAGTACTGGAGTTTCAGTTTCAGCATTAGTCCTTCCAATGAACACCCAGCACTGATCTCCTTTAGGATGGACTGGTTGGATCTCCTTGCAGTCCAAGGGACTCTCAAGAGTCTTCTCCAACACCACAGTTCAAAAGCATCAATTCTTTGCCATTCAGCTTTCTTCACAGTCCAACTCTCACATCCATACGTGACCACTGGAAAAACCATAGTCTTGACTAGTCGGACCTTTGTTGGCAAAGTAATATCTCTGCTTTTGAATATGCTATCCAGGTTTGTCATAACCTTCCTTCCAATGATTAAGTGTCTTTTAATTTCATGGCTGCAATTTGGGAGCCCCCCAAAATAAAGTCTGACATGGTTTCCTCTGTTTCCCCATCTATTTCCCATGAAGTGATGGGACCGGATGCCATGATCTTCATTGTCTGAATGTTGAACTTTAAGCCAGCTTTTTCACTCTCCTCTTTCACTTTCATCAAGAGGATTTTTAGTTCCTCTTCACTTTCTGCCATAAGAGTGGTGTCATCTGCATATCTGAGGTTATTGATATTTCTCCCAACAATCTTGATTTCAGCTTGTGCTTCTTCCAGCCCAGCATTTCTCATGATGTACTCTGCATAGAAGTTAAATAAGCAGGGTGACAATTTACAGCCTTGACATATTCCTTTTCCTATTTGGAACCAGTCTGTTATTTCATGTCCAGTTCTAACTATTGCTTCCTAACCTGCATACAGGTTTCTCATGAGGCAGGTCAGGTAGTCTGGTATTCTCATCTCTTTCATAATTTTCCAGTTTATTGTGATCCACACAGTCAAAGGCTTTGGCATAGTGAATAAAGCTGAAATAGATGTTTTTCTGGAACTCTCTTGCTTTTTCAATGATCCAGCAGATGTTGCCAATTTGATCTCTGGTTCCTCTGCCTTTTCTAAAATGAGTTTGAACATCAGGAAGTTCATGGTTCACGTACTACTGAAGCCTGGTTTGGAGAATTTTGAACATTACTTTACTAGCATGTGATATGAGTGCAATTGTGCAGTAGTCTGAGCATTCTTTGGCATTGCCTTTCTTTGCAATTGGATAATTAGCAACTTGTTAAAATAAAAATAGATTTCTATCTTAGGTCATGCGTAAAATAAATTTTATATGGATTGAATATTAGAATATTAGAAATTATAATTGAGTCATATAAAAATAGATAAAGCTAAGACCAGGCTTCTTTTATGAATAGTGAAAGAAGGAAGTTAAGTGTCTAAAACCCCATCAGCAACATTATTTACTTTTAGATTGTTTAAACTAGTCATTTTAAAGCACTAACACAAATAGAAAACTGCTATTTAGTACTAAAATGTATTTGTAAATTTGAAAATATTAAGATGATTCTTTTATTTGCTGCCATTTAATTTTAACAAAATCATGTCTATTTTAATAAAATGGATTTCATTGTCAATTAGATGTTACTTTTGAGAGCTTGAAGGAATATGTGATTATAATACATCTAGTAAGCAAAATAAAATGCTTTACTATTACTTATCAGCCATAAAACTTTATAAACTATTGATCTATAAATCAGATCACACAGAGCTGGACATGACTGAAGCAACTTAGCAGCAGCAGCAGCAGCATGCTCAACTATCATGTGCAATACACATCTTCCCATTAAACAATTTAGCAGAAAGTAATACTCTTTAATATTTAAGATTAACATTATATCTTCATTATGTTAATGATATTAGCATTGCAGTTTTATTTATTTACATATTAATATTATAATATTTAATATATAGCAGTGAATGTTTTCAGATAGTTTTGACCTTGGAAAGCTTTCTAGAAATAAATTTTAGTAAGATTAATAAAGCAGACAGATACAAGTATAATTACTTTGATTTGGGTAGGTTTTGAGGGATAGAACCCCAGATACTTATGCAAAATATTCCTGAGGAACCTCTGATCTCTAAGGAACACAGTTCTGTTTCGAAAATAACCATTTAAACCCCAAATTAATCATTTTCTAACATTCTAGCAGATCGTTAGTTACTTTTACATATCACACCAATACCTTTAATGCCTGACCTCTTCTTTTTTTCTTGTTTTCATTCATTAATATCAAATAAATTCTCTCTTCACTGAGAACATTTCATTTTAATTAAGGGAACACTGATAATTTTACCATTGCATAATATGTACATGTAATAATTATATTTTATGATACAAAATAGCAATCGGTAATAAAGTACACTAAACAGAGTAACAGAACACATTTACATTATAATTAGAAAAAAAATAGTCCTCAAGTATAGACCTCCAATTTATACATATCATTGCATATAAAGCCAAGTGATGAATATTCTCAGGATTCACTAAAAGCCAAATGATATTTTTGTTAAATTTTATTTTATTATTATTATTTGTTTATGTGTTTGTATGTATACACGTATGTGTGTGTATATATGTATGCGTGTGTGTGTGTGTGTATATATATATATATATATATAATTGCTTTACAATGTTCTGTTACTTTCTGCTGTACAACAGATTGAATTAGCTATATGTATAAATATATCCCCTCCCTCTTGAGCTTTCCTCCCAGGCCCCCAATCCCCCTTTCCTCTAGATCATCACAGAACACCCAGCTGAGCTCCCTATGCTATACAGTAGCTTTCCATTAGCTATTTATTTTACACAAGATAAATTATATATGTCAAGGCTACTCATATGCAGAGTACATCATGAGAAACGCCAGACTGGACAAATACAAGCTGGAATCAAGATTGCTGGCAGAAATATCAATCAATAACCTCAGATACGCAGATGACACCACCTTTATGGAAGAAAGTGAAGAGCAACTAAAGAGCCTCTTGATAAATGGGAAAGAAGAGACTGAAAAAGCTGACAAAGCTCAACATTCAGGAAACTATGATCATGGCATCCAGTCCCATCACTTCATGGCAAGATGGGAAAACAATATAAGCAATGAGAGACTTTATTTTCCTGAGCTCTAAAATCACTGCAGATGGTGACTGCAGTCATGAAATAGAAAGACTCTTGCTCCTTGGAAGAAAAACTATGACAAACCTAGACAACATATTAAAAAGCAGAGACATTGCTTTGCTGAAACAGGTCCATCTAGTCAAAGATACGGTTTTTCTAGTAGTCATGTTCAGATGTGAGAGTTGAACCATAAAGAAGGCTGATAGCCAACGGATTTATGCTTTTGAACTGTAGTGTTGGAAAAGACTCTTGAGAGTCCCTTGGACAGCAATGAGATCAAACAAGTCAATCCTGAAAGAAATTAATCCTGAATATTCATTGGAAGGACTGATGCTGAAGCCAAAGATTTTAATACTTTGGCCACCTGATGTAAAGAGCCAACTTATTGTAGAAGACTGTGATGCTGGAAAAGATTGAAGGCTGGAAGAGAAGGAAACGACAATGGCTGAGACTGTTGAATGGCATCACTGACTCGATGGACCTGAGTTTGAGAAAACTCCAGGAGACAGGGGAGGACAGAGGAATCTGGAGTGCTGCAGTCAATGGGGTCATGTAAAGTTGGAAGTGACTTGCCAACTGAACAACAACAATATACAAAATATTATCTTTAAGAGTCTAAAAAGTCACCATTGTCCTAAACTACTTTGTATAACTTATAGCATTCAATACCAAATACCCAGTTTAACAATTTAACTTCAAATATAATATAAAGTTAAACATAACTTTATAATATTATAACTTATAAATATAGTATATAACTTTAAATATAATACTGTAAATTGGCATTTGAATCATGAGTTTAGTCTGGAGAAAAAAATGGCAACTTGTTTCTATTCCAATAATTTTATTTGCCACTTAAAAAATTGTTTCCTTTACTATTTCTCTTAATTTATTTATTTTTAATTGAAGGATAATTACAATATTGTATTGCTTTTTGCCATACATCAACATGGATCAGCCATGAGTATACATTTGTTCGTTCCATCTTTAGCTCCCCGCTTCCCACCTCCTACCGTCCGAGTCAATACTTTTGATCAAAATCAAAATTGTTTCTGTCTCCATGGCTTAAATTCAGATCTGCCATGGATATGAAATGTACACTGAAGTGATTATTATGATGTCTGCTTTGATATAGTATTTCTGTCATATAGCAATGGTGTTAAAATTCAGAAATATGAAAATTAATGCCACAGACTGATAAAATAGTGTGTAGTAGAAGTTTATTGTGCTTCTATAGTCTCAGTCTATAGGAACTGAGAGTTTTCAAATTCAAAACTGATTTGGAACTCACAGGCATGCTGTTATGGATGGCTTATAAGATGAAAGTGAAAAAGTTTTTAACCTTTATAATGACTGGTCATTACAATAGGGGTTTCTAGATGGCACAGGATTGTTTGAAAGGAATTATCTCATACCATTTTAGGATGTGAAATAAGCTGTTTTTATGATTATCAGAGGCATTTATGAGAAATAACCTAAGTTAAATATCATCTATGTTCATGAACTAAGCTAGATTTAGTTCTGGTTACATAGTGTTAGTAGTTTTGTCTGCTGAGGACAAGTGTGGTCTCCATTTTGTGTTTAATTTTGATAATATTGACACTTGAAAAATAATTATTTAATAGGAAAAACTATAATAATCTGGGTCTATTATATTTCCTGATGTTAATCAGGCACTTTGATCAATGAAAGTTTTCAGGAAATTGATAAATTAGCTGCCAAGAATTTAATAAATATGTGAACAGGGAATCTGTTAAGTAACTTAGTAATTATCCCTGGTATACTCTGGTAGTAGTTATTAAGTTGACTTAAAATAGCAATAGAGAATTTATAAATGTCCCAAGAAATTTTTTCAAATGTATTCATTTGATATATTTTAAATGACTATTTCTTGCATTATATATATAATAAGATCCAATTAATTATTGTGCTTTTAAAATTTCATCTTCAAAGTTTTAATAATAGTAGTTTCTCTATTACTTGAAGAAAATTCTTTAATGCAACAATAGTAGATGAATGATGATAGTTATTTATACGTAAAGGACATAGAATATACTAAGGACTTTTAAAACAATATCCACTGTCTCCTAACATGTGATTAAGTGGTGGTAATGAATGAAGTATATTTATATGTTGTGAGTAAGAAAAAAAGATGTTAATTGCCATATAGATAGTTTGAGTTCTACAAATTAATGCTTCAAATAATGTCTATAATTGCAGAACTAAGTATAATCTCTTCCCACAAATAGCTTTTATGTCACAACTAAAAGAGATCAAATTTAAAGCAAAACCAGACACAGTTAATAAGAATACAGTTCAAATCAACGCATTGTCATATGATAAGCGTTGTTTTGATAAAGGTAAATTGCTATCCCCGACAATTATGATATTCACTGCTGTGGCAGAAGTACTTTGGAGTTTGCCCTAACCCCAACAAGTGATGTGTAAAAATTTAATTTTCTTTTTCCTTTCCACTTATTTGAACTACGCAGGCATCGATGAAAGCAGGAAAATTTGTTGTAGTCTGGGAGTGGGTTGTAAAAGAATTTCTAGACATGAGACAGGATGAAAGGAAAATAAAGTTTGTTAGAGTGGGAAATGCTGTTAGAATAGCGGTCAGGCTTCAGGGAAAGCTGACATTGAATAGGGGTCCTTGGTCCATTTTTATATCCAGGGGACAAGGAGCAGGATAGGGGTCTTGTGGATCATTTGCTGATTAGGTGAGGCATGTATACTGGGTGGGGGAAAAGTAAGGCAAATACCTTATCCCTATGAGGTAGGAGGGGAGACAGGTTATATTGCTCAGGAGGACCTGAAATTCCTTACTGGTTATAACATGGGGGTGGGAAGGGTAATAAGGATCTGGTTTTGGGCACTCCTGCATTTCAAGGCCTTTGGTTTTTTTCTGTTTTTTCATCTTTGGGACGCCACAACATTCACAATTTCAACTTATAAAGATGGGAATTTTGCTATTGTAAGGATAATAGGAGATGCAGTGATATCACAATGAGATTTAGTTTTATTTTTATTTTCAGTAAGTGACTAGACTTGGTTATGCTGACATGTCTTAAGTCTAATGAGTAATTTAGTAAATGCATATTATTCTTATTAGGTATAAATATAATTTACTAGAACAATTAGCAAACTGATAAATTATATTTACTGCCTAATTTCTAAGACCGATTTTAAAATGAATAGTTTTTATTACAAAAAATTAAATCAGTAACTAAACATTTAGATTGAAAATAATCATGATGGCTAGAATAAATTAAGGCAAATCAAAAATGGATATTTAGCAGGACATATGGACAGAAGTGAATGATTTTAGAAATTTATTTCAACCTTTGACTTGTATAATGTATAAAAATTCTAGCTATATTTTAATTATCTAAGCAGTGATTTGTAAAGAAAATCAGGAAATTGCTTGAAAATAAAAAAAAGAGCAGATATTGGCCATAATTCAATCTTCTTTTATTATAGAGAAGCTTCCATAGTTTAAATAATTGGATTCTGAAAGATTGTTGATAAGAGTGTTAGATAGTTAAAATAGGAAAAAAGAGTCCAGATAGCAATGACTAAAAGACAAACAAGGGAAAGCCTGCAAAAATAGAACAGAGGATGGCCCAAGGACCAGAGTGAGAACCTCAGGTGAAAAAACAGCCCTCTTGGCTGGAACAATTTACATAAGGCAGTCTCAAGGGGAGGAAAAAAAAAAAAAAAGAGGACGCAAAATTGAGGCCCTCTCTTCTCTTGGCTCCCCACACGCCTTGAAGATGTATTTTCCTCTGCTTGCCAAATAAAACTGAGCTGTAACTGAGCTGTAACAGCAAGCTGTAACACTGGTCCATCCATTGCTTCAAATTTTTTGCGGTGAGACAGAACCAAGGAAATTGCACACTCCCTGACAAGATGATTCCTTCATAAAACATAGTAAAACTATATAGGAACAAGTTTGAATCTCTTGAATAGATTTGCCTTTTTTTTTTTTCTCATTGAAAGTTGGTAAATTGAGAATCTTGATTATATAAATATACAGAAAGTCATTCTTTGTCCAAACATTTTCATTATTTTGAGATAGTTAAGATAGTTATACACTGCTCACTTAAAATTTATGCATATTTATATTTACAATATGTTTAAATATAACTATATATCCAAATTCTATAATAGAAACATTTAAAAAACCTTCAAAAGGAACTTAGTTATCTAGTAATAAAAATTAGCTTTGCTATTGTTAAACTATAAAAATTATTTTTACCCTATTCTATTATCTATAGCTCTTATCTGTAATGGGAAAGCATTTCCATTTTACTTCTAAAGCAGTATATCTTCCAATGGTATAAATAGAAGCTATTACCTTTAAAATCTCAGAAATAAAGGTTATTCATAAAAATCACTGTCAGTTAAGTTTATGCAAATTATTTATTTTAAATAAAATCACCTAGGACCTTCAGGAATTTGTATATAGATTAGCAGTGCTATTCCAGAGTCTCTACAAACCATTCTTCTAAGTCCTCTATTTTTCATGTTTTTTTGTGTGTGTCTTTGAAGACTATAGCTCACACAGTCTAGTCCTCCTTTTCATTGACTCCTTGCATTTGAGAGACTTTAGATGGTACTCCTTCTAATGTTTTTTCACCTCTGAAAAGATATTCAATAAGCTTTAATTGCTGACTATATGACTATCTGGTCAGCAGGAGAGCTAATTAAGAGTTGAACATTACCAAACATCCATATATACTGATTTGTTCATAAAAGAAAAAGCACATTTTACTTATTACACATTAAAATTGCATATAGGTTAACATTACTACACCCACTCCAGTTTTCTAGCCTGGAGAATCCCAGGGATGCGGGAGCCTGGTGGGCTGACATCCATGGGGTCGCACGGAGTCAGACATGACTGAAGCAACTTAGCAGCAGCAGCAACATTACTACAAAATTTGTTTTTGTATTTGGTATTATGGACCATAGGCCAGTAACTTGCCACTTTTAAACGTAAATCTTCAGAGCTAACAGTATCTAGCTATCAGAATTATTGCAAAGTTTAAAGAAATGTGAAATTTCTTTGACAATCTCTATATGCTATACAAAATATTTTTCTAAATATAAATAAGATGAAATCAGACATCTGTGCTCTAAGGAAATTCAATGCATGAAAATTCAAATATATAAAACATAGACTACCAACAAAAAAATTATAGGCGTAGCAGTTTTAAATTTTAAGATGGTTCATATTAACAGAAAGATGAGACAAATATTTTTGTTTGCTTTTAAGCTTTCATTTTTAGCTGCACAAGTGACAACTTCAGATTAAGTTATTTATTAAAGGCCACAAATGTACTAAGTACAAGGGCTACAACTATGATTTAAGTGTTAATAGCATTTCACCATTTCCTTTTCCTTAACAAGGAGAATTTAGATAAATGTTCATGCACAGAGTAACATTTAAATGAATTGAAATAAAATTGGAGTTGTTATAAGAGAATTGTTACTCTACTTTCTTCTCACAAACCTCACCCTATCTTAAAAAAGATAAAGAAATTCCATGTCCAAGGAAATAAGAAAGTAAACTATAATAAATAAATAAAAACACAAACAGTGAAGGACATCTTTATGACACTGTAAAATCTATATACACAGAATGAAAGCAAATTAGAGCCAATTCATAGCCCCTCATCTCTGATACTGGCCCAGAACTGAAAGTTATTTATTAGATTTGCCTTTAAAATGACAAAGTTGGGAGCATAAAGAAAACCATGGGAGGAGTGAGAATGTCCCCAGAGGCCCCAGTTTCATAATGCAGAACAAAAAAGAAGACAGAGTTGAAAAAGAAATGTGATATCACCTATGTATTCTGGAATTTAACCATCTAATCCAGTGTGTGATGAAAGCTGAGAGAAGATGAAGTGGAGATGAAACATATGGAACAGAAAGAAAGAGAAGATGCTGCAGAAAGTAGGTGCAGAAGACAGCAGCAAAGAAAAGCAAACCTCAAGAAGCAAGTCTTAAAAAGTGAAAACAATAAGCTGAGACTGGCTAACAGTAGGAAGCAACAAAAGAGATAGATAAAGTACCAAAAAAGTGAAATTGAGGTCACTCAATCGTGTCCAACTTTTGCACCTCCATGGACTGTAGCCTACCAGGCTTCTCCATTCATGGGATTTTCCAGGCAAGAGTACTAAGTGGGTTGCCATTTCCTTCTCTGGGGATCTTCTGACCCAGGGATCAGGTCTCCCCACACTGCAGGCAGACATCTTAACCTCTGAGCCACCAGGGAAGACCAGAGGTAATCCCAATGCCTTAAGAATGATATGGCAGAAGCAAATATTTCTGCTACCTCTGAAGACACAAAAGTTATTCAAGGCCTAGAAAATTCAAAATTTAGGCAAGGCACAGAGTTTTCTGAAGAGGGCACTACAAAAGTGTTTTTCCTAGTGTCCTAGGTACATGGGCTTCAGATGCTCAGAGAGCAGCTTCATTCAAACGTCTGTTCAAAGTGATTATCTGGCTGAAACAAGCAAGGCCACAGCAGGAGAACAGTGAGAGACATAGTTCATTCTCCATGCAGACCGGTTAGCTCAGAACACGGTTCTTAAAAGGAAAACACATATTTATTGTGTGACATAGAGATGGAAGTCAGCTTCAAATGATGCCTGATAATGTTGCCAGGTGCTGTATTGAATTTTAAGTTCCATGTAGAAAGGGTGGTAAATTCCCTTTGCTGATAAGAAATGCTGTATGCATGGGTAGATTTCTTTTCCCCTTCCAGATATGGAAATTTCAGTTGCTTTATTAACACTGTATATGCCAGATTTCCAGAGAACTGAATCTAAGATTTCTCTTTTTCTCTCTTATACTATCTTTCTCCATTTTCTATTTCAAGATGTCTCTGAGTGTGCCAGGGTTCTGCCCTGGTGGATCCAGGGAATTTGAAGTGGGGACAGTGTAGGTGAGGAAAACTTATTTATTTAGAAATATAAAAGAAATTAAGAAGAAATAGTATAGTAGGAAAATTTAGTGGAGAAAAGATGCTGAATAACTTGGTTTACGTGGAAAACCAATAAAGTTCCAAGACAAGGAACTTGCACCATCTACACTAAGCCACCAGCGTCCTCTTGAATAGCAGGGGGTACCGTGCCTTGGGCTCCCTCTAGCGTGGATCTTAGAAGCTGGGGCAAGTAAGTAGACATGGCGAGCCTCCACACCCCAGATGGGAATTCAGCCAGAAAACAGAGTAAGAGAAGACACGGAGGAAACCAGTCCAGTGACTAGCCCATCCTCTAATGTTGTTAAGGCTTCTTATACCTTTTTTTTTGTACATAGAGATCAATGGATAATATAAAATTATGCAGCATCAGCAGCCCTGACTCTTATCGAGACCAGGCTTTCTCTCTGCATACCTAGTTGTATACATAAGTCTTAGGTGATTTACATCATCTTATGGCCAGAAGGCCAATTAACATTTTACAGCCCTTTTCTGATAAGGGTTTGTCAACCAGAAGACTTATTTGTGTTGTTCTTCCCAAAGTCTGGTGCCACTCTCAGAGAGCACTAAGTAAAGTTACATTCTTACATAGCAAAGACATAACAATTTATAACAATGACAGAAGTACAATGATTTATAAAAAAGAGAAAGTTAATTAGCTCAAAAGTCTAGTGTTGCTAACATCAAAACTACTATATTCTTATTTTTGCATCCCAATTACATTGATTAATATCCTCCCAGGTGTCTAAAAGATAAAGGATATGGAGGCCTGGCAGCAAACATTAACTCAACAAACTCTTCACCAAACTAATTCTTAACTCTAAAAGGCTCTATATCTTTAAGATGTTTTAAGCTTAGTGTCTCTCACAGTTGGGAGCTGTAAACAATCCACAAATTGTAAAGTCAGGCAGGCCAGTCAGATAAGTTAGAAAGCCATCGAAGAGGTTTAAGCTGAGACATCCTTTTTATATGCAGGAGACTGTTGAAGCTCTGAATTAACTCTTTCCAGAGAAAAGGTGGTAATATCAGAAGAGTAGAGTATAGCAGACAGTAAATAGATTTTGGTTTCGGGGTAGATGCTCAGACAGAGGACCCCTTGAGACCTGACTCACCTTGCCCATCAGTCTCTCTGATGACCTTGTCATGGGTGGGATCTCCCATGCTGGCTCCCAGCATGAGTGTCTCTTCTGTTCTTGGGAAACAATACATGGGCCTGGATTGTATAAAAATCAACCCAGGGTTCTAGAAACATACTTTTGCTTTTAATAAATACTTTAGGTATTTGGATATGTTTGCATTTTCTCAATTGTTGTGTGTTTAATGCTGTGTTAATGTTAAAAGTGAGAAATATGAAATGGGTTGATTTAATTTAACCTCAAAGGACCTAAAGAAATTAACACTTGTTTTGGTAGAAGGTAGCCAATGTATTTGCTATAGGAACCTTGTCCTTACTCTCCCTGGGCACATGGGTAAAACTTCATTTGCTGGAAATGAAAAAGAATAACAAATTGGCTAAGAAAATATATTGGTTTATAATTCCTTTGAACTAAACCTTAATGAATTTGAACTCCTTATTTTAGTTGCAGATTTCAAGGGAAATACAATTATATCAGTCTTGATTACTCTGAGATTTGGATAGTTAGAGGGGCTCATTTATATGTGGAATGTATTACATTTTGATTTACTGTGTAAAATACACTGAAGCTATTATTTGTAGGTTCTAGTGAAATGTGTCGAACATGGCTTGTATATTTTGAATGGGAAATGGAATAGATTGTAAAGTTTGAACTCAGGAAGCAGCATAGTCTTAGAGTTAACTGTTGGACCCATTTCAGAGCCTTCTTTTGTTAAAGGCTAATTCACCCACCTTGGATTCAGAAAACTCAGAAGAGCAACATATAATTGGAGAGAGTATCATGAAGGTGATACAGTGCTATCCCTTCTTTTTTCCTGAATAGGTAGACAACGGGATTAAATGTTGAAACAAATAAGAAAATAAAAATCTGAAAAACATTAGCCCCATCCATCACTTATATTATGTGTCCATGAAGAAATTTCCTTTCCATTGTAATTAGAAAAGAATAGTAATAAAAAGTTATTTCTGTTTTCTCAAAACTTTTTCTTACTCGAATATCCCCTAAGTAGGACTGGCTTCCTAGTGCTGAACTTGAGGGAAAAACCTGGACATGGGTAGTTCAACTATTTCCTCTCTAATTCTTTGAGTCCTAGTATCCTGTAGCAGGATAGGCAGGCACCTACTACTACTCCATGTCCCCCAGTGAGAGATACCTAAGTGTATCTATATACAGCTTGCTGAGTCTTCCTCAGCTGGGTGGGAGACAACAGTTTAGAATGGGGATGTTTAATAAAGCTGATGTATTAGTCTTCAGATTACCAAAGAACTGAATCTAATATTTCTCTTTTTCTCTCTTGTACCATCTTTCTCCATTTTCTGTTTCGAGATGTCTCTGAGTGTTTCTTTTGTTCTTGGGAATCAATACATGGGCCTGGATTGTATAAAAATCAACCCAAGGTTCTGGAAGCATACTTTTGCTTTTAATAAATGCTTTACGTGTTTGGCTATGTTTGCATTTTCTCAGTTGTTGTGTGTTAAATGCTGTGTTAATGTTAATTGTGTAGAAGCTACATAAATAAATTGATGTGACAAATTTTTACCTTTAAACCTTATCAGCAATGCATTTATTCTATTTTCAATGACCAATATCCTTTCTTGCAAAGTTTTAGTTAGCCAATGAAACCAACTTACAGGGCATCTATTCAGTGAAGAGTTTTTCTGAATGTCTGGCATAGATGATGGCTCTATTTGCAGTTACCTTTGCTGTTCTATTTGTCTCCAAAGACTATACGATTTTAAAAAAGTACTTATCTATTTTTGTATCTCATCCATATAGCATTTGACAAATATTTAGTCAGTAGACTGATCATGCCACACTTTCACTTTTGATGGCATGTAGCCTTCTCAAATATATAGATTTATAGGGAATTTTGAACCAAACTATAGGAACAAAGCTTTGGAAGAAAAATTCATTCTGGATTAATATCCTTGTGCCTCCTTCTTTATTTACAGAAAGACTCCAAATTTTTGAGCCTCAGTTTCTTTATCTCCACAAAGGGAGTAGTAATACTAAAATAGCAAATTAGTTATTTTTGGAAACAAAGGAAAATGTATATAGGTGCTCATAAAGTGAGCACCTGCTATGAGGTACCTGCTATGAGGTAGACACTCGGTCACTCAGTAAGCATGAGCAATTACACTCCAAAATAAGAATATGGCTTTCTAGTGAATGACATATTTCCACTTCTAAAATGAATTTACTGATCCTTTATGTAAAGATACATTTTTCCTTATTTATTTCTAATAAATGACTGTCTAGTTAAATCATCCCATTTGAAGAATACCTTCTCACTGTCCTCTATTTACAATTAGGTGATTTCAAGAATTAGAAAATGATGCCAAGGGTTATCTACTCTACACAGGAAGAAAACTGCATTCTTATTCAGTTCCATGAAATTCACAAGAAATTTTGAGGAAATATTAATATTATTCTACAAATGTTATACATTTAAAACTACAGTGTGACTTCCCCAAAAATAATGGAGAAAAGGTAACTTTAGTCTCTAACATATTTTCATGAGTGTGCTTTGTACAGGAAAATATATCCACTACCTTAAAAATGATAGTACAGGAAAAAAAATCATACTGCAATAAATTTTAGCAAAATCTAAATATTTATGTTTATATGTGTCATTTTCCCTTTATTTATCAATTTAATATTAGACACAGATATTTCTGTTTATATCATTCTACCTGTAAAGGATTTCTTTTTTTTTTTAATGAAAGGGTAAACCAAAGTTAAGCAACCATAATTTCACCTATATATTAATAAGCTTCTTATGTAGCCCTTTATTATATTAGGTCTTAAATTGTTTAAATTGTTTAACGTGGTTTAACTTAAAATTTTGTGGTATGTTTGTAAGTGAATAGCTATTGTGAAATTTGAATATATATATTTAATTTTTAGCAACATTACAATATGTATTTTATAAATTATAACTCTCAAAGAACAAGGCTCAAATGACAGTCTCAGGAAAACAGTCACACACAGGTCTTCACGTTCTTTGAGCTGTGAGAACTGAAAGTAGACCTTCATATAAATCTGGGGATTAAGAAGGATATTTAGAAGACAGTCAACAACCCTCCACTTCATTTTCAATGAGCAGATTCTGAACATAGTGACCAACAGGGTTACAAGTTAGTCATGTTGGCTTCTTTCACTTTTCATTTAGAGGATCGCTCAGTCATGTCCGACTCTTTGCGACCCCATGGACTGTAGCCTACCAGGCTTCTCTGCCCATGGGATTTTCCAGGCAGCAGTACTGGAGTGGATTGCCATTTCCTTCTCCAGGGGATCTTCCCGACCCAGGGATTGAACTCGGGTCTGCTGCATTGTAGACGGACGATTTACCGTCTGAGCCTCCAGGGATTTATCAATTCAACCAACATTTTCTAGATGCTCAGATATGCAGATGACACCAACCTTATAGCAGAAAACAATGAAGAACTAAAGAGCCTCTTGATGATAGTGAAAGAAGAGAGTGAAAAAGTTGGCTTTAAACTCAACATTCATTTCCATCTTTATTACCGTACTTTTGGTTATGCAAACACTTTGGTGATATAAATGTTTTATGTCCCCCATAAATCTGGTCAGAAATCATTTTTGATTTTGTTGATTAAGTTAAACAGTAGGATAGAGTACTGGGTACAAGTGGTCCAAAGTAAAATAAAAGACTATGCTAAAAATGCTAGATCTTGAAGAAGAAACTGGTTTATGCACTAAACGTTTTGTGCCTTGGTCTAAATATTAACATTTCTGTGTAAAATGACAAAAAGAACCAGTGTTGAATCACATTTTATTTCTTGTCATTCTGCTTTATCCCAGACTGCTAAATGTGTTCTTTCCAAAAGTCTGATTGAATCACTGTCTACATTGACTGTCTTGTGTGATAGTTTTGTCATTGTTAGAGATTTCAGTAATTAAAATGGGAAACAGAAGCTTAGGTTATTTTCCTTATCAAAACTCTGTTCCTTGGAGCCACGTTATTATGATGGTTTTCGTGCTCTTGTACATTGAATGTCTTAAGCTGAGTGCAGTTTAGGGGATCCTTTCTAATTACAGGAAGGTACTTCTTTCCTTTAACACTGTGATCTGACCTGTGACACATCTGTGCTACACACTATGTCAATGGCTAACAAGTCAATTGCAAACCAACTGAATGTTGAATTCTCATGCTTTAGGTGCACTTCCTTTATAGCGTTTTTTGTTTCTCTGCTATTTTTACCGTACTATTCATTTAAATTTCCTACATGCTAATTTTGTTTGTGCGATTGAAATAAAATTGCAGTATATACCCCCAAAAAAATAAATAAATAAACTCAACATTCAGAAAACTAAATCATGGCATCTGGTTCCATCACTTCATGGCCAATAGATGGGGAAACAATGGAAACAGTGGCACACTTTATTTTGGGGAGATCCAAAATCCCTGCAGGTGGTGACTGCAGCCATGAAATTAAAAGACACTTGTTTCTTGGAAGAAAAGTTATGACCAACCTAGACAGCATATTGAAAAGCAGAAACATTATTTCCCAACAGAGGTCCATCTAGTCAAAGCTATGGTTTTTCCAGTAGTCATGTATGGATGTGAAAGTTGGACTATAAAGAAAGATGAGGCTGAAGAATTGATGATTTTGAACTTTGGTGTTGGAGGAAACTCTTGAAAGTCTCTTGGACTGCAAGGAGATCCAACCAGTCCATCCGAAAGGAGATCAGTCCTGCAAGTTCATTGGAAGGACTGATGCTGAAGCTGAAACTCCAATATTTTGACCACCTGATGTGAAGAATCGACTTATTTGAAAAGACTCTGATGCTGGGAAAGATTGAAGGTAGGAGGAGAAGGGGACAACAGAAGATGAATTGGTTAGATGGCATCACTGACTCAATGGACATGAGTATGTGTGGATTCCAGGAGTTGGTGATGGACAGGGAGGTCTGGAGTGCTGCAGTCCATGGGATTGCAAAGAGTCAGACACAACTGAGTGACTGAACTGAACTGAACCATGGGAAGACACTGCTAAGAATTGGAGATGTATGTTAAGCAAAACTGCAGTCTTTCCTGACTCCTTTGGCATTTAAAGCCATGGGGACACTGGTGAATGTCACAGATTTATCCTTCACAATCAAGGATCATACAGGCTCTTGTTTGATAAACATGCAGACAAGTCATTAAAAACTGTGTAATTAGCAGTTGTGAAAAATGCATTGAAGTGGTATAAAGACACATAAACACGTTTCAGTGATGTTTTTTCTGGAATGGGCTTCTTTGAGAAGGTAACATGAATTGAGATCTGAAGAATGACTAGCAATCGTTAATTGGAATTGGGAGGTAGTCAGCCTTGAAGAAGAAAAAAACAGCTTATATAAAGGCACAAGGTGGAAAGATAACACGACGTTTTCTTGAAATTGTAATCAGAAGGTGTTAAGCAGAATTTGATTCTGTATCTTTTTAAAAAGTTAATTTCAGTAAGAGTGCATTAAAGGATTTTAAGGAGGGGAATTATATAATGTATTAAAAAAATAAAACATCACTCCATCCACACTTGGAAATGCGGCTATTGGGAATCTGCTGTAAAGCAAGGAGCTCAGCTCAGTGCTCTGTGGTGTCTTAAGAGGTATGGGGTGAGGCAGGGGGTGAAAGGGAAGGAGGTTCAAAAGAGAAGGCATATATGTACACATTTAGCTGAATCACTTCATTGTACTGAAAAACTAACACAACAAGATAAAGCTACTATGCCCCAATTAAAAGATAAATAAATAAATGGAAGTACAGTAGGAGTAATGAAGGGAACCTGAGTAAGAGACCTGTGTAATAAACAGGCGGGAAATGATAGTATCTTAGAATCAAATGGTGGTAATGGAGAAAAATACCCTGAATTCAAAGATATTTAGGAAAAGGAATAGCTAGAAGTTGATTGATACAGCATGGCAAGTTCTAAAATCTGAAATCATTGGTACATTTTCCATATTCTGAATCAAGAATTAACCCATGTTCAAATTTATCTAACACTTCAGCTCTCACGTGCAGAGTAAGTTTTGCATTCTCTAGAGAACTAACAGAAACAGTTTCATAAAATATGAAATATGTTAGACTTGCACAAGTCATAAATTTGGGTCACTACTGAATTCAGTCTTCTGAACATTAATTTAACTAAAATTTCTATTTTCTGGATAAGAACAGTTTTACCAATTATAGTCCTTTTCCAATTCTGTCCAAATAAATGGACAATGTCTAATCTAACAAAAAATTAGGATGTATCACTTCAGGGAATACTTCCCTATGCACAGACAGAGAACACTAGATAACATTCTGAGTTGTCAGTTAATCTTTCTTATAAGCCCAGTGGCTCAGTTCTGCAGATAAATCTCGTACCAATAAACACAGTGTTCAGAATTACATCACAACAGATTGATAGATCACCACTTTTCATGGATTCAGAGTTACTCATGAATAATTGTTCTAACCTTGCCCAAGTAGAGCCTCCAAAGCTCTACTTTTTCTACTTCCTACCCACCTTCATGAGTCCTGCCGTTGTTTAGTTTGCTCTTTGTGCTGATTCATGTACATGGCAAGTTTGCCCAAATTAGGCCACCTGTAGAGGATATTCCTTCTTTTGAAAGTGCTGCGAGATCCTCTATTGCTTCTCTCCCTGCTTTATTCATATTTCTACTCAATATTCTTCCTTCCTTCCTCTGTTGATACTTTTCTGGCTTATATTATTCACTGTCCTCTTACCTTGCTTATTTTTCATTCATACCTTTTATTTTCTTTTGATTGTGTTGGGTCTTCATTGCTGCGAGAACTTTTCTCTAGTTACGGTTGCAGGCTTCTCATTATGGTGGCTTCTCTTGATGCAGAAGGCATGAACTCTAGGCACACAGACTTTAGAACTTGCACTCATGGGCTCAGTAGTTGCAGTTCCTGGGTTCTAGAGCACAGGCTGAATAGCTGTGGGGCACAGGCTTAGTTTCTCCATGGCATGCGGGATTTCCCAGACCAGGGGTCAAACCAATGTCTCCTTATTGGCGGGCAGATTCTTTCCAGCTGAGCCACCAAGGAATCACTCATTCATAGCTTTAACTAATATCTGATATTAATCCCTGGGTTGAGAATGTCCCCTGGAGGAAGAAATGGCGCCCTACTCCAGTATTCCTGTTGGAAGAATCCCATGGACAGAGGAGACTGGTAGGCTGCAATCTATGTGGTCACAAAGAGTTGGGCATGATGGAACATCTGAGCCACACACATTAGTTAATATTTCAAAACTCATGCTTGCTTACTGTGGTAGACTGAATAATGGTACCCTTCCACCTCTTGAAGATGTTCATGTCCCAATCTCCTTCATCACAGTAAGGACTTTGCAGAATGATTAAATTAAAGGTTTTGACATTACAAGATTATTCTAAATTATCCAGGTGGGCCTAAAGTTATCACAAGTCCTTGTAAAGTAGAGGCAGGGGGATCAGATGAATAGAACCCATGGTAATGGAAACAAGAGAGTGGAGTCATGTGGGGAAGAGGTCATGCACTAAGGAGTTTAAGCAGGCTCTGAAAACTGAAAAAGGCAAAGAAAAAGGTTTTCTTCTGAAGCCTCCTGAAGGAATACAGTTCTACCTTGATTTTTGACTTAAGAACTCTAAAATTCTAAGAGTATGTTTTTATTATTTTAAGCCATTAAATTTGTGGCAACTTGTTATAAAAGCCATAGGAAACTAATACAGTTAGTTTCTACCTTCTCCACCTGAATGTAATCTTGAAGAAGTTAGAAACTTAATCTTTTTACCATTATATTATTATGTGTAGAACACTGCAACATAATTAACAATCATTTCTAAAGCAAATCAATTATATTAGGAAATAACATTTATAAATACACACAATCTAATATACACACAATAATGCATAAACATACATGTATACCACAAATACTATAAGAATATATACTCACATCTAAAAATACTATACTGCTCTTGGTTAATTAAATATAATCCTATGCACATATTTCAAAAACAGTTGACTAAAACATTTTTTGGTTCTCACAAATGTACACAGAATGCAGGCAAGGTAAAAATGCTAGTTTAAGTATGACAACCATACCCTAGTGTATAAGACGAATCATTTTAATCAAGGAGATGAGCTTCTATATTAATGCCTGGTCCCTTCTGTTGAATGCAGTTGGATAACAGTAACATGGCTATTACAGTTTACAGAGTATATTCTTTCCTAAAACAAAATTGAAATTAATAAAAAGCTTATTATTATTATCACAACTCAGCTAGCTCTTCAGCACCAGATTTCTCAGCAATAGCAAGGGTATGACTTTTAGGGAGGAACAGTGAAAAATATACTTTAGTGCTGATCAAAAAAAAAAAAAGCAGCAACTCTATTACTGAATTTGAAGGCTGATTTTTCTGCCCTTTGTGTGAGCAGGATTAACATTGGAGCCAGTCAGAGGCTCAAAAACTACTGTAGACTGCCCTAGAAGCCACCTACAGTGGTATCCTGGCAACCCTGGATATTTCATTCAAGCCAGAAACCTTATAATAGTTCTACTTTAGTCTTAAGAGTGAGATTGTGATATACAGTTTGTTTGGAATTAAAATTAAAAGTCCATAATCAAATGTAATTCAGATGCTTATATCAATAAGTGGTTTTATCTGGCTAGTTACACACTTCAACTCCCTTTGTGCACTTGTTATATAAGGAGGATAATCTTCAGCTTCTTCCTTTGCCAAATAAATTCCTTACCTACACTGATGATGCGATTTCCTAGTCCTCCAATGTATTCAGCTATTAAAATAGAATTGCGAATGTTGGAAATTTACATAGAAGCCGATCAGCAGTGTTCATTTTTAGAATAACTAGAATTCCAAATAGAGATGCTAGGGAGCTGCAATCTGCCATTTTTATATTTGAAAGAAAGGCCTGTTCATTCAAAGAGCAGAAATGAGAAATCACAGAGCAATCATTTTTCTTTAAAATTCCTGGTCGATATAAAATTGCTATGTGTGCTTTATTTTATGGAAACAATGAGCAATTAAAATCCCTTTGTTTGTATATTTAGTTATAACATTTTGAGCAAAGCTGATCCAGCTAGAACTCAGAACACTTTAAGACCTAAGATATATCAAACTGCAATTTATCCAGCCAATATTGCCAAGAAACTGAAATCATAGTATAGTTAATAAGCAGTTGGGGAAACATAGCATAAAAATTCGATCTTGAGCCTGATTTAGATTTGGCTCAATTTAAGATATTTCCAATTTTATTCACTTACTTCTAAAATTGAAACATATCAATTTAGAAACTATCACATAATAACCAAATTACTTATAATTCTAGCAGCCATTTTTATATTTAGATCTAGTTATCTCTTCAGAATTAAATATTGGATTTAAATTCCCATGTAGTAGATGTTTTTCCAAATTCAATTTAAATATACATTAGTTATGGACTCATTTTGATTTTATGTTTTCCTATTTGATTTTTCATAAAATGCATAGATGTTAATGTTAATTAAAGACTAATCTTTTAATAAACACATTTAAAAATACAACCTAATTATTAATTTAAATATTTAAGCTGATCACCATTCCATTTTATAGCTTAACAATTGAGTAAAGAGTATTGTCAGCAGGAAAGTTTCAGGAAAAAGCCTTGAGAATTCACTTTTGAAAAAGCAATGAGAACGCTGTCAAAATTTTCCAAATATCACTTTTTTTCATGACCTTGGGAATAAACCAAATGTTTGCAACAATTCTGGGGAACACTTAATTAAGGAAGGAAAAGAACAAAAAAACCAGGCAGATCTCAGTAAGAACAGTAAAATTTTTGTTGTTTTAAATTGCTCTATTTCCATCACCCTCTTCCCAGCTCCATAATAGCCTTTAAAATTAACTTCATAATCACAGTTAACACCCACCAGTCTAAGACTTCATATTAGGCCATAAAAGTGGTTCTTCATAAATTTTTGAAAGATGAAAATCATACAAAGTATCTTTAATAAAAGTGGAATGAAAACAGAAATCAATTGTAGAATGAAATCTAGAAAGGTCATGATCATGTGGAAATGAACATGCTTCTAATTAATTAAAAGTCAAAGAAGAAATCACAAAAGGATTAGAATATACTTTGAGATGAATGGAATAAAGACACAACATAGGAAAGTCTGTGGGATACAGCTAAAGTAGTGCTTAGTAACAAATCTATAACTGTCTCTATTAAAACAAAAGAAAGTTGGTTAATCAATAAGATAATCTTCTGCTTTAAAATACTAAAATTAGAAGAGCAAACTGAACACAAATCAAATAGAAATAAGGCAATTAAGAAAACAGAGAATAGAAAAGCAATAGTGAAAATCAACAAAAAATAGTAAGATAGAATTGAGAGTTCAGAAATAAGCAGAAACATTATGGTTAACTGATTTTTAAAAGGGTACCAAGACCTTGAACATTCATTTAATAATCTCTTAAATAAATGGTACTGATACAACTGTGTAGTATACTGACTGTATATTACATACAAACGAAACAAAATAAGACAAAAAAATATCAAAATGGATCTAAAAACTAAATGTAAACTGTAAAAATCCTAGAAAGAAGTGTAAATCTTTTGGAATAAACAACAGTTTTTCAAAGATGAAATCAAAAGATAAAGGAAAAGAAGAAAAAAAGTACAGCTTGGTTTTTCCATCATAAATAAAAAATTGTACAAGATTTATTTTTTGGATTAATGAGATCAGTCTGTAATTACATATGAAGATAATCACACAACTTTGTGAGTATACTGCAAACTGTGAGTATACTACAAATCACTGAATTTTATACATTGAAATTTATAACATGAATTTTATATAAATTTAAAATAAAAATGTTCACTCTGATTAAATCTTAAAATAATTTATTATTTAACAGTATTAAAATTTATTTTCAAAGTTGAATAATGAGAAAAATGAAATTTACGCTCAAAATTTCCCAAAGAAGATAAACTCAAAGCAATGCAGCACTGATCAAGTTTTTATTTATCTTTAGAAATGCTACTGTGCCTATTAGAGAAATTTTGGAACCAGATATAATTTGTTAGGAATTATGTTTTGACAACTGAAAAAATCATCAGATATTACTATTTTTCAATTACTATTAAAATTGGAATCTATTTACTTTACAGAGATTTTTTTTTCTTTTTTAAGATATGAGGACAGCACATTTAATGTGCTTAACATAATATAGAGAAGGTTAAAGTTAGTTACATTTATTATTATTATTACTATCACTATTATTCTCATTTTTTTATTATCTCAATAGTTTAATAAATGTACTTGGCTGATTAAGTCTTTCATTGGAGGATTAGAAATAATATTATTTAACCTTAACCAGTTGTGATCGATTCATTATATAACACAATTGTTTGATCCATAATAGTAAAGGGAGAATATCCCATGATTTCACTTTCAATCTCACAAAATAAAAAGGAGTGAAATGAAAAACAATAAAAGTATTGTAACTTACCTTCTTCTTGAGAAATCTGTGTGCAGTTCAGGGAGCAACAGTTAGAACTGGACATGGAACAACAGACTGGTTCCAAATAGGAAAAGGAGTACATCGAGGCTATATACTGTCACCCTTCTTATTTAACTTATATATAATGAGAAACGCTGGGGTGGATGAAGCACAGTGAAGTGAAGTTGCTCAGTTGTGTCTGACTCTTTGCGACACCATGGACTGTAGCCTATCAGGCTCCTCCATCCATGGGATTTTCCAGACAAGAGTGCTGGAGTGGATTGCCATTTCCTTCTCCAGGGGATCTTCCTGACCCAGGAAACAAACCTGGGTCTCCTGCATTGCAGGCAGACGCTTTAATGTCTGAGCCACCAGGATGAAGCACAAGCTGGGAGAAATATCAATAACCTCAGATATGCAGATAATACCACCCTTATGGCAGAAAGTGAAGAACTAAAAAGCCTCTTGATAAAAGTGAGAAAGGAGAGTGAAAAAGTTGACTTAAAGCTCCACATTCAGAAAACTAAGATCAGGCATCTGGTCCCATCACTTCATGGGAAATAGATGGGGAAACAGTGTAAACAGTGGCTGACTTTATTTGGGGGGTTTCCAAAATCACTGCAGATGGTGACTGCGGCCATGAAGTGAAAAGACGCTTACTCCTTGGCAGAAAGTAATAACCAGCCTAGACAGCATATTAAAAAGCAGAGACATTACTTTGTCAACAAAGGTCCGTCTAGTCAAGGCTATGGTTTTTCCAGTGGTCATGTATGGATGTGAGAGTTAGACTATAAAGAAAGCTGAGGCCAAATAATCGATGCTTTTGAACTGTGATGTTGGAGAAGACTCTTGAGAGTCCCTTCCACTGCAAGGAGATGCAATCAGTCCATCCTAAAGGAGATCAGTCGTGAGTGTTCATTGGAGGGCCTTATGTTGAAGCTGAAACTCCAATACTTTGGCCACTTGATGTGAAGAGCTGACTCATTAGAAAAGACCCTGATGCTGGGAAAGATCGAAGGCGAGAGGAGACAGGAACGACAAAGGATGAGATGGTTAGGTGACATCACCAACTGAATGGACATGAGTTTGAGTAAACTCTGGGAGTTGGTGATGGATAGGGAGGCTTGGCATGCTGCAGTCCATGGGTTCACAAAGAGTCAGACACGACTGAGCAGCTGAACTGAACTGAATTCATGTTTTAATGGAAATACTTCATACTAATAAATCAAAATAGTTTGGGGCTCAGAATATATATTTTTTAATATTCCTATTAAAATCAAATAACACTGTTTCATTTCTATGCCTAATTTACAGAAGTGCAAAATCATAATACTACAGTTATTTTGTTCTCTGCATTGGAAGTAAGGATTTGGTACTCTGAAATAGCTATTATAATGTTTATCTGAATTACAATGTATACACTGTAGTTTCAATTTTTATGACTCAGGATATGTTTTTCTCAAATATTAATATTTCCCCAAACAGATTAGTCAATAAAAATGTAAAAACCACAATAATGGGTGCCTTCTGATTAAGTAGCTTTATTTGTACTAAGAGTACAAGCAAACTGATTTAAGGTATCACTGATTTAGGGTATCACCATATTCTACAGATTTTCACATGACAATATAAGATAATCCGTACATGTATGCCTTATCTCAAGATTGCAAGACTTAAAAGGTCATGTCAAGATTGTAGACAACTGGTGAATCTGCAAAATTATATGCAAAATATGAGCTTGGACAGTTTTCAGAGAGGTTTGTACATTTAACCAGACTATTGAAAAACAACATAATCAGTCTAATGCTCACTTTAGTGTTACATAGTTCCCAAGTCTACAGTTAATATTCATGGCTGTGTTTACCTATATATATCAAAAGCATGCAAGAAACAAGACATCAATTCAATTAAAATGAAAATTTTCCTTTTCTGCTTATGAATTTTAATTTTTAGAAACAAGCTTGATAGTTCAGATTTAATAGATATGTGTAAGGTTTACTTAATTTATCCATTTGGTTATTCATACAGTTTTATTAAATAATATTCATTTGTTTGATAAATATTTAAACTACTGTATTCATAATGAACACATTAATAACATAAAACAAATATTTATAACTTTTTGCAAAATTATGACTTTAAAGTTTTTCAGTCTGTAGGCTAATGTACATTCCCAGAGGGATTGCATTAAGTAAAACTGGGTTACTAGAAAGTTAAGCTTATTAACATCATCCATTTTATTTCAAATTAAGCTATGCTGGCTGCACTTACTGGAGGATTAACTCATTGCAACTCTGGCAGTATCCTATGTTTACTGGGAATACATCATGTAAAACAGAAATGATCAAAGATCTGAAGACTGGAGCATCCCATTCTAACAGGGGCACCTTAGTTAAACTTTTCTCAAAAACACTTCACTGTTAACAAATCTGTGGGAGGAGAGGAAATCCAAACTGTTGTAGACATCCTCACTTGGATGCCATGACTATGACCTTTTGTTAGGTGGAAAAATGTAGCTTGGGAAGTAGAGGTTTAGTTTGCAACTTCTTGGTGAATGTTTTCAGATGAAAACATTCTGGAGGTAATGGTTGGGCAACAATGTGATTGAAATTAATGCCTTTAAATATACACTTAAAAGTGGTTAAAATGTTAAATCTTATATATTATATCAAAATAAAAAATATGAAAATAATCATTTATTTTCTTAAGAGGAAAAGGACTGGATAGATTTGTTCTATCTTGTTCTGTCTATACTGTAAGAAGAGTTTTTCTACAGTTTCACATTACTGGTAAGCTAAGAATTGGAAGAACAAGGCAAGGAACAAGATACTTAGGAGATATAAGGTATATAAAAGTAATATAGTGAATGATTCTGACAAAATTATATACTCTAAATTAAATGAAATAATTTAGTTACATATTTCAAGTTAATGAATCCTCAAATGCACTACCACCATTCATATCAAGGAATATTTTTAAATGATAAATCAATAACCCCTGAGGAGATGAAAAATTTTCAACAAGTAACTGAGACACACATACTCACAGTAGAGGATTCAAAATGTGTACAAGTTTTACAAATTTAGGATGAACAGTTTTAATTCAAACATTAGAATATATGAAATTAGATATTGTGGAGAGTCTATATAAAAAAGTATGCAGTAGTAATACTGATATAGCCACTACCATTGTTTATCACTAATAAATTTTTGATCCTATTTTCTCCTTCTAAGAAATATAACTTGCATCATTTTAATTCTGAAAAGTTTGTAGGCATAGACATTGCCATGGTCTATAAGTAGTTGAAAAATGAAAAGAAAAAAAAAGAAATTATTGTAAAAGATTTTATCACTTAACTTTGGCTAATTTTTAACTCAATTTACCAGTTTTCACATCTTGGAAGATCTTTGAAACTCCTATTTTGAAAATCTGTAATCTACATTGCCAGGAGAAATATCAATAACCTCAGATATGCAGATGACACCACCCTTATGGCAGAAAGTGAAGAGGAACTAAAAGCCTCTTGATGAAAGTGAAAGAGGAGAGTGAAAAAGTTGGCTTAAAGCTCAACATTCAGAAAAAGAAGATCATGGCATCTGGTCCCATCACTTAATGGGAAATAGATGAGGAAACAGTGGAAACAGTGTCAGACATCATTTTGGGGGCTCCAAAATCACTGCAGATGGTGACTGCAGCCATGAAATTAAAAGACGCTTACTCCTTGGAAGGAAAATTACGACCAACCTAGATCGCATATTCAAAAGCAGAGCCATAACTTTGCCAACAAAGATCCGTCTAGTCAAGGCTATAGTTTTTCCAGTAGTCATGAATGAGTGTGAGAGTTGGACTTTGAAGAAAGCTGAGCACCGAAGAATTGATGCTTTTGAACTGTGGTGTTGGAGAAGACTCTTGAGAGTCCCTTGGACTGCAAGGAGATCCAACCAGTCCATTCTGAAGGAGATCAACCCTGGGATTTCTTTGGAAGGAATGATGCTAAAGCTGAAACTCCAGTACTTTGGCCACCTCATGCGAAGAGTTGACTCATTGGAAAGGACTCTGTTGCTGGGAGAGATTGAGGGCAGGAGGAGAAGGTGACGAAGGAGGATGAGATGGCTGGATGGCATCACCGACTCTATGAATGTGAGTTTGAGTGAACTCAGGGAGTTAGTGACGGACAGGGAGGCCTGGCGTGCTGCCGTTCGTGGGGTTGCAAAGAGTCGGATGTGATTGAGCGACTGAATTGAACTGAACTGAATCTACATCATGCTGCTTCTGCTAAGTCTCTTCAGTAGTGTCTGACTCTGTGCGACCTCATAGACGGCAGCCCACCAAGCTTCGCCGTCCCTGGGATTCTCTAGGCAAGAACACTGGAGTGGATTGCCATTTCCTTCTCCAATGCATGAAAGTGAAAAGTGAAAGTGAAGTCGCTCAGTCTTGTCTGACTCTTTTTGACCCCATGGACTGCAGCCTACCAGGCTCCTCTGTCCATGGGATTTTCCAGGCAAGAGTACTGGAGTAGGGTGCCATTGCCTTCTCCAAATCTATATCATAGCAAAATGCTAAAAATTCAGCATCTTTTACATTAAAAAAATAAATTTAAAGGATCATGGTGGTTTTGAAATTTAATGGATAGAAGAAATGATTCAACATCTGGCTGGCTGTGATTTCTTGGTAATTATTGTGGATTCTAGAGAAAACCGATTACTAGGGCTGAAGGAGAGTACCCAAGAAAGGACAAATTTGATAGTGGAATCTCCTCGCCATGTCCTGGAGTTCAGACATTGGAGAGGGGTGATTGTAGCCAAGTGTATAGTTGTCATGGTCAGAAAAAGCAGAAAACAACACTTTATAAAGAATAGGCAAGCTACAGCCAGAGGATGATGGTTACAGGAGGTGATAGCCAGGCCAGCCAGGTCTGCAGTCTTGCTTTAGGGGCCTTGCATTGTGTGTGTGTGACTGGGGGAAAGCTCAAACAAATGTCCTCACTCCACATTACTGATCAGGTCTGCCGTGCCACAACCTAGACAAAGCCCTCTTCCTTCAGTGTTCTTTCAGACTCCCTCCTGAGAAACTTCAGCATCAGGCTCACTCAAAAGGAGAAAGGCTTTACAGAATTCTCTCATGATCACAGAGCAGGTATTAAAGAATGGATTTGAGCTGAGAGACAACACAATGATACTGTCATTTCTTTTTAAAGTATTTTGGGTGCAATCCTATTTTTATTTCATCATGTTTCAAATACTTCTTGCAGAAAAGTAAAGGCTTTACACCCAGGAGTAAAAGCTAATATTATTTAAAAGTGTACTGGTTCTGTATCTCCCCAAATGGAAGTCTGAGATGGAGACTTCACAAGTGTTTTGTTTTGTTTCTCAATTTGATTCCTCTTCATTTTTGTTTTTTTCATATTCAATTGCAAAGAGAAAAAAATGTTGATGTAAAAGCAAATGGTAATACTCTTTCTACAAAGCTGGGTTTCCTCCATATCAGTTGATTTCTTTTACCCTTTCATTCATGAATAGTCAATAGGTGTTTTTGTACGGCGCTTGCTGAGTAATGGGTGAAAATAAACATAACTTTTGCTCTCAAGGAGCTTACTGTTATAGCAGAAATATTTCTCCTTGATGAAGAATTCTTCTTCAGTTTTTTTGGCTGTCATACTTTTGCAGTAGATCAGTGTAGTACTTGGAGTTGTATACTTCAAAAATGCTACATTTTTTACTTGTGAAGAGAGGATGGAAACAAAGACAAAAATAGAGGGATAGTGAACATTCAGAAAATGAAGTTCATAGCATCCAGTCCCATCACTTCATGGGAAATAGACGAGGAAACAGTGGAAACAATGTCAGACTTCATTTTGGGAGCTCCAAAATCACTGCAGATGGTGACTGCAGCCATAAAATTAAAAGACATTTACTCCTTGGAAGAAAAATTATGACCAACCTAGACAGTATATTCAAAAGCAGAGACATTACTTTGCTGACTAACATCCGTCTAGTCAAGGCTATGGTTTTTCCAGTGGTCGTGTATGTATGTGAGAATTGGACTGTGAAGAAGGCTGAGTGCCGAAGAATTGATGCTTTTGAACTGTGGTGTTGGAGAAGACTCTTGAGAGTCCCTTGGACTGCAAGGAGATCCAACCAGTCCATTCTGAAGGAGATCAGCCCTGGGATTTTTTTGGAAGGAATGATGCTAAAGCTGAAACTCCAGTACTTTGGCCACCTCATGCGAAAAGTTGACTCATTGGAAAAGACTCTGATGCTGGGAGGGATTGGGGGCAGGAGGAGAAGGGGACGACAGAGGATGAGATGGCTGGATGGCATCATGGACTTGATGGATGTGAGTCTGAGTGAACTCCAGGAATTGGTGATGGACAGGGAGGCCTGGCGTGCTGTGATTCATGGAGTTTAAGAGTCGGACACGACTGAGTGACTGAACTGAACTGAACTGATCATGAAAAAGAGACAATTCCAATATGATATTTCAAGACTGATCCATACTGAGAGACAGATTTAGTAATTGTCAGAGAGAAGAAACTGAAGTTATCTTGAGAGGAATTTTAGGACATTTTACTATGTTCGCGTGTATTCTTTTCTTTTGAAACTTGTAAACTTTGTGTGTGTGTGAATTGTTGATGCTAGTCTAATGGTAAATATAGCTAACTAAAGGTCATTCAGGTGTATTTCAGCTGCCCAAAGTGGAGGAGGGCATCAATAGTCTATGTCACATAAATAAAGATACAAGCAGAAGCATGACTATGATAAAGAAATATTTATGATGTTAAGAGTAAATTATAAGTCCTGACCTCCTTTGGATACTAACAAAATTGTTTCCTTGACGTTTTCTTTAATAAAAATACAATGTGCTTAGGAGTAAAAATAGATGGGGAAACAATGGAAACAGTGACAGACTTAGTATGGAGGGGCTTCAAAATCACTGAAGATGGTGACTGTAGCCAGGAAACTAAAAGACGCTTGCTCCTTGGAAGGAAAGCTATGACCAACCTAGTTCAGTAGTTTAGTTCAGTCACTCAGTCATATCCAACTCTTTGCAACCCATGGATTGCAACACGCCATGCCTCCCTGTCCATTTCCAACTCCCAGAGTCCACCCAAACCCATGTGCATTGCGTTGGTGATGCCATCCAACCATCTCATCCTCTGTCGTTCCCTTCTTCTCCTGACCTCTCTTTCTCAGCATCAGGGTCTTTTCAAATGAGCTCTCCACATCAGGTGGCCAAGGTACTGGAGTTTCAGTTTCAACATTAGGACCTCCAATGAACACCCAGGACTGATTTCCTTTAGGATGGACTGGTTGGATCTCCTTGCAGTCCAAGGCACTCTCAAGAGTCTTCTCCAACACCACAGTTCAAAAGCATCAATTCTTCAGTGGTCAACTTTCTTTATAGTCCAACTCTCACATCCATACATGACTACTGGAAAAACCATAGCCTTGACTTTTAATTTCATGGCTGCAATCACCATCTGCAGTGATTTTGGAGCCAAGAAAAATAAAGTCAGCCACTGTTTCCCCATCTACTTCCCATGAAGTGATGGGACCAGATGCCATGGTCTTAGTTTGATGAATGTTGAGCTTTAAGCCAACTTTTTCACTCTCCTCTTTCACTTCCATCAAGAGGCTCTTTAGTTCTTCTTCATTTTCTGCCATAAGGTTGGTGTCATCTGCATATCTGAAGTCACTGATATTTCTCCTGGCAATTTTGATTCCAGCTTGTGCTTCCTCCAGCCCAGCATTTCTCATGATTTATTCTACATATAAGTTAGAACTGGACATAGAACAACAGACTGATTCCAGATAGGAAAAGGAGTACATCAAGGCTGTATACTGATACTCTGCTTATTTAACTTATATGCAAAGTACATCATGACACCAACCTAGACAGCATATTAAAAAGCAGAGACATTACTTTGTCAGCAAAGGTCCATCTAGTCAAAGCTATGGTTTTTCCAGTAGTCACATATGGATGTGAGAGTGGACTATAAAGAAAGCTGAGTGCCGAAGAACTGATGCTTTTGAACTGTGGTGTTGGAAACGACTCTTGAGAGTGCTTTGGATTGCAAGGAATTGCAAGGAGATCCAACCAGTCCATCCTGAAGGAAATCAGTCCTGAATATTCATTGGAAGGACTGATGCTGAAGCTGAAACTCCAATTCTTTTGGCCACCTGATGCAAAGAACTAACTCATTTGAAAAGACCCTGAGGCTGGGAAAGATTGAAGGCAGGAGGAGAAAAGGATGACAGAGGATAAGATGGTTGGATTTGGATGGATATCACCAACTCGATGGACATGAGTTTGAGTAACCTCCGGGAGTTGGTGATGGACAGGGAAGCCTGATATGCTGCAGTACATGGGGTCACAAAGGGTTGGACATGACTGAGTGGCTGAACTGAATTGAGTTTAGGAATAAATTAGGAAGAGACATGGGTAGGTTGCCTGATGGTATTGTTAGGGACAGAAATTGAAGTATAGGAAATAGCTGCTGCTAGCTGCTAAGTCACTTCAGTTGTGTTCAACTCTGTGCGACCCCATAGATGGCCGCCCACCAGGCTCCCCCCGTCCCTGGGATTCTCCAGGCAAGAACACTGGAGTGGGTTGCCATTTCCTTCTCCAATGCATGGAAGTGAAAAGTGAAAGTGAAGTCGCTCAGTCATGTCCTACTCTTAGTGACCCCATGGACTGCAGCTTATTAGGCTCCTCCATCCATGGGATTTTCCAGGCAAGAGTACTGGAGTGGGGGTCATTGCCTTCTCTGAGGAAATAGCTAGATGGTGCTAAAAATATATATTTTTCTGCATGGAAATGTTCATTTGTAAATTTCCTTTCTGTATTAATTTGTACCCTTACATCATAAAAGCTCAGTTATAGAGGACACTTACATAATCAGTATATGGTTAGTGTAATAAGATAGAGTCTCTCAGCTGTGTAGCTTTATTATTTTTCACCTTAATCTTTCTTTATATATGCAAGTTATTTTCCTTAGAGTAGACATGTTTGTTAAATCTGAAAATTTACAACTGGATTTCCCCAAAGGAAATTAGACTTAAAATACAATAATGGCCAGCTTTCCTCACACTGTTTATATGTTATTTCTAATTCTTTAACCATGTTTTGTTTTTCTTATATTAAATTCCAAATGTAGGTTCAATTAAAGGATTTAGGAAAAAAATTTTTAATGATACATGATTTTTTCCACAGTTGCTCTCTATTTCATTAACCTACACTATATTTTTTCACAATCATTGTTAAACAAAATTTATTTAGTGAACTAATTTCTGTCTTTAAGTTTTGACTGCCTCCTCAACACTAGTAAATCCCACCAAAGCAGGGACTCTTCTGTCTTATTCACCAGTGTCCCATCACTGAAAATAGACCTGGTTCAATAAATATCTGTTAAAATAATGAATGAATGATTCATATATTGGGAAATATATGCATAAAAGATCTATAAATATTGTTATCACCCTGGCTATCACATATTGCTGAAGTCTGGCTTGGAGAATTTTGAGCATTACTTTGCTAGCTTGTGAGATGAGTGCAGTTGTGCAGTAGTTAGAGCATTCTTTGGCATTACCTTTCTTTGGGATTGGAATGAAAACTGACCTTTTCCAACCCTGTGGCCACTGCTGAGTTTTCCAAGTTTGCTGACATATTGAATGCAGCACTTTCACAGCATCATCTTTTAGGATGTGAAATAGTTCAACTGGAATTCCATCACCTCCACTAGCTTTGTTCACAGTGATACTTCCTAAGGTCCATTTGATTTCACATTCCAGGATGTCTGGTTCTAGGTGAATGATCACACCATCATGATTATCTGAGTCATGAAGAACTTTTTGTAAAGTTCTTCTGTGTATTTTTGCTACCTCTTCTTAATATCAATCTTCCCTGGTGGCTCAGAGGTTAAAGCGTCTGCCTCCAATGCGGGAGACTGAGGTTCGATCTCTGGGTCAGGAAGATTCCCTGGAGAAGGAAATGGCAATCCACTCCAGTATTCTTGCCTGGAGAATCCCATGGATGGAGAAGCCTAGTAGGTTACAGTCCACGGGGTCGCAAAGAGTCGGACACGACTGAGCGACTTCACCTTCACCTTCTTAATATCTTCTGCTTCTTTTAGGTCCATACCATTTCTGTCCTTTATTTAGCCCATCTTTGGATGAAATGTTCCCTTGGTATCTATAATTCTTTTGACGAGATCTCTAGTCTTTCCCATTCTATTGTTTTCCTCTATTTCTTGGCATTGATCGCTGAGGAAGGCTTTATTTCTCCTCGCTATTCTTTGGAACTCTGCACTCAAATGGGTATAGCTTTCCTTTTCTCCTTTGCTTTTCACTTTTCACTTTTCTTCTTTTCACAGCTATTTGTAAGGCCTCCTCAGACAGCCATTTTGCTTTTTTGCATTTCTTTTTCTTGGGGATGGTCTTACTCCTTGTCTCCTGTACAATGTCACAAACCTCCATCCATACTTCAACAGGCACTCTGTCTATCAGATCTAGTCTCTTAAATCTATTTCTCACTTTCACTCTATAGTCATAAGAGTTTTGATTTAGGTCATACCTGAATGGTCTTGTGGTTTTCCCCCACTTTCTTCAATTTAAGTCTAAATTTGGCAATAAAGAGTTAATGATCTGATCCACAGTCAACTCAGGGTCTTGTTTTTGCTGACTGTATAGAGCTTCTCCATCTTTGGCTGCAAAGAATATAATCAGTCTGCTTTTGGTGTTGACCATCTGGTGATTTCTCACTTTAGTTCCTCATTAAACTCAAACAGAAATTCACATTAATTTATAAAAATTACATGTCATGTTACCATGTTTATTAATAATGAAGTTAACTTTCCAGCTCATATAATATTTAAGAAAAATGTTACAATTTCTCAGCAAACTTTTTATCATGAAGAACAATTTATGAAAAATTATTTCTGTAACACTTAATATTAGTAAGTTACAATATTTGCCTTAGCAACTTACCCTTCATGAACTATGAATTAAAGCTAACATTTATAAGAAAATATCATTGAATAAACAAACTATTATATTTAGCAATATCTCAAAATATGCCTGGAAAAAATAGACCTTGAAATTCCATCTCTGTTTCCAGGTCACTCTTTTAATTTAAAATATTTGTGTGTTCACGCTGATATTCTTGTGTGGGAAATCCAATGAACAGAGGAGCCTGGCATGGGATCACAAGAGTTGAACATAACTTAGCAACTAAACAACAAAAACAATTGTGTTAACTATAAACCACTATAGGATTTAGGGCTTTGTAATAGTGCTGTTTAGTCACCTAGTAGATATACTAAAAATGACATCTAAGACAGTGATTGTCATAGAGGGCAGTTATGGTTCTCTGTGAGTATCTAGCAATATCTGGAGACATTTGAGGTCCCTACTGAAGGTACAACTGATATCTACTTGGTAGAAGCAAGGGATGCTAATAAACTTCTTGATCGGATATTTCCCATAACAAATACATTTCTGGTTCAAAATAATACCAAGATTGAGGAAAGTGAAAGTGAAAGTTGCCGAGTCATGTCCAACTTTTTGCAACCCCATAGACTACACAGTCCATGGAATTTTCCAGGCCAGAATACTGGAGTGGGTAGCATTTAGAAGCTTGATATAAATGTCTTGATTTGATTTTAAAAAGAATGACTTCAAATGAAATAAATAACCTTTAGAGCAACTCATTCAGTTCAGTTCAGTTCAGTCACTCAGTCGTGTCCAACTCTTTGTGACCCCATGAAGCACAGCACACCAGGCTTCCCTGTCCATCATCAACTCCCAGAGTTCATTCAAACTCATGTCCATTGTGTCAGTGATGCTATCCAACTATCTCATCCTCTGCAGTCCCCTTCTCCTGCCCTCAATCTTTCCCAGCATCAGGGCCTTTTAAATGAGTCAGCTCTTCACATCAGGTGGCCAAAGAATTGGAGTTTTAGCTTCAACATCAGTGCTTCCAATGAATATTCAGGACTGATCCCCTTTAGGATGGACTGGTTGGATCTCCTTGCAGTCCAAGGGACTCTCAAGAGTCTTCTCCAAAACCACAGTTCAAAAGCATCAATTCTCCAGCACTCAGCTTTCTTTATAGTCCAACTTTCACATCCATACATGACTACTGGAAAAAACCATCTTTGACTCAATGGACCTTTGTTGGCAAAGTAATGTCTCTGCTTTTTAATATGCTATCTAGGTTTGTCATAACTTTCCTTCCAAGGCGTAAGTGTCTTTTAATAACCCATTCAGTTGAACTTAAAAATTAGAAACTTGTAGAGACAAGATGTGCATATGTTGTTTTATACTTGGCAAAAACTCGCACTCACATAGAGGAAAATTTTCAAGCCAAATTGATAAATTAAAGTGATGAATTCTGGTAATGTATATTAATAACTATTTTCCTAAAATAGATCATAAGGAATAGCCTAGAAGAAACCTGAAAAAAATGGCTTTCTATTCTGTTTTAGAAAATAAACAGAATAGCTGAAAAAAATACATTTCCATAATTTCATCATTACACCAGGTAATAGCATCACCAAAACTTGGAATGTCTAAGGCATACAGTAAAAATTGAACTAAACTGAAGGAAAATATTAAACTTTAACAGTAACTATCTTTCCACAGACCAGAAGAGAGTTATTGGAAGTATGTTGTAGAGTTATTGGAAGTATGATGTAGAAAATCTTGGAAATCATGACTATATTTCTTATTATAGATTAACACTGGAGAGCCAGAGCCACAGAGTATGACATATTCAATATTCTATCTTATCCATCATCCATTCCAATATCCTTCCTCTTCCTGTACTGTAGAAATTAGAAAGAAAAGAAATATATTTCCTGAGTTCACAGCAACAGCTAGGGTTCTATGTGTGGTTTAGATTTCTATCATCAAATGTATTCATATGAGTTCTGAATTGAAAACTAAATTAAAACAGAGAAAAAAGATCAGAGAAACAGAGAGAGAAGAGAATAAAAGAACAAGGCATCCATTTAGTGGGAGAGTGTGCAGTGACTTTGGAACCAACAGTTCTGATGGTTTCTTCTTGATCTTCAGATTGCAGAGGTCAGGTTAAGTGATAAGAACATGTGGCTGCCAGTTGATGCACAAGCTGCCTCAATCTCAGTACCTGGTAATGACTAAATAAAGTATAAAAAGTGTATTGTATCATGATTGTACTGAAAATAGGCAAAATATGGAAACAATCTAAACGTTCCACAAGAGTGGCTCACTTAGATAAGTAAATGTACAATAATAGAATTTATTTAAATCCACTTAGGCATACACACTGAGGAAACCAGAATTGATAGAGACATATGTACCCCAATGTTCATTGCAGCGCTGTTTATGATAGCCAGGACATGGAAGCAACCTAGATGTCCATCAGCAGATGAATGGATAAGAAAGCTGTGGTTCATATACACTATGGAATACTACTCAGCCCTTAAAAAGAATAAATTTGACTCAGTTCTAATGAGATGGATGAAATTGGAACCGATTATACAGAGTGAAGTAAGCCAGAAAGAAAAACACCAATACAGTATACTGACACATATATATGGAATTTAGAAGACAGTAATGATGACCCTATATGTGAGACAACAAGAGACACAGAGGTATAGAGTGGACTTTTGGACTCTGAGGGAGAGGGAAAGGGTGGGATGGTTTGGGAGAATGGCAGTGAAGCATGTGTATTTTCCTGTAAGAAACGAAGCGCTAATCTATGTTTGGTGTAGGATGCAGGATGCATGGGGCTGATGCACAGGATGATTCAGGTAGAGGATGTGGGGTGGGAGGTGGGAGGGGGCTTCGGCATTGGGCGATTGTGTTCACCTATGGCTGATTCGTGTCAATGTATGGCAAAACAAATACAGTATTGTAATTAAAAAAATAAATTTAATTTAAAAAAAGTAATATAGATCCATGTTAATTGTCAAGGAAATATGTGATGTTATACATAATTCAGTTCAGTTCAGTTCAGTTGCTCAGTCATGTCTGACTTTTTGCAACCCCATGAACTGCAGCACACCAGGCCTCTCGGTTCATCACCATCTCTCAGAGTTCACTCAGACTCACATCCATCGAGTCCATGATGCCATTCAGCCATCTCATCCTTGGCCATCCCCTTCTCCTCCTGCCCCCAATCCCTCCCAGCATCAGAGTCTTTTCCAGTGAGTCAACTCTTCGCATGAGGTGGCCAAAGTACTGGAGTTTCAGCTTCAGCATCATTCCTTACAAAGAAATTCCAGGGTGATCTCCTTCAGAATGGACTGGTTGGATCTCCTTGCAGTCCAAGGGACTCTCAAGAATCTTCTCCAACACCACAGTTCAAAAGCATCAATTCTTCGGTGCTCAGCCTTCTTCAAAGTCCAACTCTCACATCCATACATGACCACTGGAAAAACCATAGCCTTGACTAGACGGACCTTAGTCAGTAAATGTCTCTGCTTTTGAATATGCTATCTAGTTTGGTCATAACTTTTCTTCCAAGGAGTAAGCGTCTTCTAATTTCATGGCTGCAGTCACCATCTGCAGTGATTTTGGAGCCCCAAAATATAAAGTCTGACACTGTTTCCACTGTTTCCCCATCTATTTCTCATGAAGTGTTGGGACCGGATGCCATGATCTTCGTTTTCTGAAAGTTGAGCTTTAAGCCAACTTTTTCACTCTCCTCTTTCACTTTCATCAAGAGGCTTTTTAGTTCCTCTTCACTTTCTGCCATAAGGGTGATGTCATCTGCATATCTGAGGTTATTGATATTTCTCCCGGCAATCTTGATTCCAGCTTGTGTTTCTTCCAGTCCAGCGTTTCTCATGATGTACTCTGCATAGAAGTTAAATAAGCAGGGTGACAATATACAGCCTTGATGTATTCCTTTTCCTATCTGGAACCCCTCTGTTGTTCCATGTCCAGTTCTACCTGTTGCTTCCTGACCTGCATACAGGTTTCTCAAGAGGCAGGTTAGGTGGTCTGATATTCCCATCTCTTTCAGAATTTTCCACAGTTGATTGTGATCCACACAGTCAAAGGCTTTGGCATAGTCAATAAAGCAGAAATAGATGTTTTTCTGGAACTCTCTTGCTTTTTCGATGAAGCAGCAGATGTTGGCAATTTGATCTCTGGTTCCTCTGCCTTTTCTAAAGCCAGCTTGAACATCAGGGAGTTCACGGTTCACGTCTTGCTAAAGCCTAGCTTGGAGAATTTTTAGCATTACTTTACTAGCGTGTGAGATGAGTGCAACTCTGTGGTAGTTTGAGCATTCTTTGGCATTGCCTTTCTTTGAGGTTGGAATGAAAACTCACCTTTTCCTGTCCTGTGGCCACTGCTGAGTTTTCCAAATGTGCTGGCATATTGAGTGCAGGAATTTTAGCAAATATTAATATTTATGGAACACCTACTATATATTTGGTAATAAAATTGATACCAACAATGAAAAACTCGAAGTATTTCCAACAATTTTATAATTTAATATTTTTAAACTCATGTGATATCTTTAAATGAAAATGATGTGAAACATTATAAACAACAGTAATCTACCATTTAAAACATTTATATGTTTGCATCTTCATAGAGGTCACATAGTAATATTGAGTGAATATTTCTGAACCTTATAGAAAAAGCTACTACCTTATTTCTTCACATACTGTTTGAAATTTTTACATCACACTTTCATTATTTGTATATGGAGAGGAAATGATTTTCATTTTAAATAATTACTTAGGTATTTGTGATATACCTACAAATCTCCTTTATTTAAAATGCACTATTTAATCTCAAGTTCAACTTACTATATATGTGAATATTAGTCTTTATACACACATTCTTTCCTGGTAGCTCAGAGATTAAAGCATCTACCTCCAATGCGGGAGACCTGGGTTCAATCCCTGGGTCAGGAAGATCCCCTGGAGAAGAAAATGGTAACTCACTCCAGTATTCTTGCCTGGAGAATCCCATGGATGGGGAAGCCTGGTAGGCTACAGTCCACAGGGTCGCAAAGAGTTGGACATGACTGAGCGACTTCACTTCACTTCACCTCACTTCATGTATGTACTTCTTCCATATGTGTGTCATGTTTTATATATGTTATTGATGAAATTTATATGCCTTCTTAACTTGCATCAGAAATAAAAAAATCAGGCAAATACAACTCTAAATATGTTGTAAACATGCCAGTATGTGCTGGGAGCCAGCGTGAGGAATCCCACCCGTGACAAGGTCATGCAGCAGAGATCTGATGACGCAAGGCGAGTCAGATCTCAGGGTTTCCCCTGGTATTTCCTGAGCATGTACGCCAAAACCCAAAAATCTGCCGGCCTTTGTACTCTGCTTTTCCACTCTCTGACACACTCTGGAAAAAGCCAACTCAGGGCTTTAGTCTTCTGCATTTGAAAGGGATGTTTCAGTTAACCCCCTCTGATAGCTCTCTAGCTTGACTAACAGCTTCCCCCGGACTCTTACAGCTTGTGAATTACTTACAGCCCCCAGCCTCGATAGGCACAAAGCTTAAAAGCATCTTAAAGATACAGAGCCTTTTCTAAAGAGCTAAAAATCATATTGGTGACAGGTTTTCACTGTTGACTCAGTGATTGCTGCCTCCATGTTCTTTACCTTTTAGGCACCTGGGAGGATGTTAATCAATGTAAATGGGATATGGAAAAAGATATATAGTAGTTTTGATGTTAGTAACACTAAACTTTTGAGTTAATTACTTTTCTTTTGTTGTAAATCACTATACTTTTACTTGTTATAAATTGCTGTATCTTTGCTATGTAAGAATGTAACTTTATTTAGTGCGGAGAGTGGCACCAGACTTTGGGAAGATCAACACAAATAAGCCTTCTGGTTGACAAACCCTTATAAGAAAAAAGGCTTTAAAATGTTAATTGGCCCTTTGGCCAGAAGATGATGTAAATCACCTAAGACTTGTGTATACAGCTAGGTATGCAGAGAGAAAAGTCTGGTTTTGATGAGTCTGTGCTGCTAATGCCGCATAACTTTGTATTACCCATTGATCTCCATGTACTATCAAAAGTATAAAAGGCCTTTCTGGACAGTAGAGGTGGGGGCCAGTCGCTGGACTGGTTTCCCCGTGTCTCCTCTTTACTCTAATTTCAGGCTGAATTCCCATCTGGGACATGGAGGCTCACCATGTCTACTTACTTGTCCTGGCTTCTAAGATCTGTAAGAGAGAGAGCCCAAGGTGGGGCACTCTCAGATATTCAAACGGGCGCCGGTGGCCCAACGTGGATGGTGCAAGTTCCTTGTCTGGAACTTTATTGGTTTTCCACATAAACCAAGTCATTGAGCCTCTTTTCTCCACTTAATTTTTCTACTACACTATTTCTTCCTAATCTAATCTTATATTTCTACATTAATAAATAAATAAATTAGTTTCTCCTTGCCTACGCCATCCATGCTTTGAATTTCCCTGGATCCACCAGGGCTGGACCCTGCAAGTATGCATTTATTCCAAAGAGCTATATCTAAATGAGCATTTATAATTTGCAAGACTTGGTTCTAAGTACTTTAGATGAATTCCCCTAATTAATCCTCATTACAACCCAATGCAATAGATCCAAAACCTAGCACCCCTTTGTTGTTATTATTGTCAGTTCTTTTTTTTTTTTTTCTTTCTTTATTATTATTATTATTTTACTTTACAATATTGTATTGGTTTTGCCACACATCAACATGAATCCACCATGGGTGTACACATGTTCCCAATCCCAAACCCCCTCCCACCTCCCCCACAACACCATCCCTCTAGGTCATCCCAGTGCACCAGCCCCAAGCATCCTGCACCCTGCATTGAACCTCGACTGGTGATTCATTTCTTATATGATATTATACATGTTTCAATGCCATTCTCCCAAATCATCCCTCCCTTGCCCTCTCCCACAGAGTCCAAAATATATATCTGTGTCTCTTTTCCTGTCTCACATGCAAGGTTATCATTACCATCTTTCTAAATTCCATATATATGCACTAGTATACTGTATTGGTGGTTTTCTTTACGGCTTACTTCACTCTGTATAATCGGCTCCAGTTTCATCCACCTCCTTAGAACTGATTCAAATGTATTCTTTTTAATGGCTGAGTAGTACTCCATTGTGTATATGTACCACAGCTTTCTTATCCATTCATCTGCTGATGAACATCTAGGTTGCTTCCATATCCTGGCTGCGATGAACATTGGAGTACACATGTCTCTTTCAATTCTGGTTTCAATTCTGGTTGGTGTGTATGCCCAGCAGTGGGATTGCTGGGTCATAAGGCAGTTCTATTTCCAGTTTTTTAAGGAATTTCCACACTGTTCTCCATAGTGGCTGTACTAGTTTGCATTCCCTCTAACATTGTAAGAGTGTTCCCTTTTCTCCACATCCTCTCCAGCATTTATTGCTTGTAGATTTTTGGATCACAGCCATTCTGACTGGCTTGAAATGGTACCTCATTGTGGTTTTGGTTTGCATTTCTCTGAATATGAGTGATGTTGAGCATCTTTTCATGTGTTTGTCAGCCATCTGTATGTCTTCTTTGGAAAATTTAGTTCTTTGGCCCATTTTTTTGATTGGGTCTTTAATTTTTTTGGAATTGAGCTGCAAGAGGTGCTTGGATATTTTTTTGAGATTAGTTGTCAGTTGCTTCATTTGATATTATTTTCTCCCATTCTGAAGGCTGTCTCTTCACCTTGCTTATCGTTTCCTTTGTAGTGCAGAAGCTTTTAATTTTAATTAGGTTCCATTTGTTAATTTTTGCTTTTATTTCCAGTATTCTGGGAGATGAGTCATAGAGGATCCTGCTGTGATTTATGTTAGAGAGTGTTTTGCCTATGTTCTCCTCTAGGAGTTTTATAGTTTCTGGTCTTAAGTTTAGATCTTTAATCCATTTTGAGTTTATTTTTGTGCTTTACAAGTGGTTGACCAGTTTTCCAAGCACCACTTATTAAAGAGATTGTCTTTCAGTTCAGTTCAGTTCAGTCATGCAGTCATGTCCAACTCTTTGAGACCCCATGAATTGCAGCATGCCAGGCCTCCCTGTCCATCACCAACTCCCGGAGTTCACTCAGATTCACATCCATCAAATCAGTGATGTCATCCAGCCATCTCATCCTCTGTCATCCCCTTCTCCTCCTGCTCCCAATCCCTCCCAGCATCAGAGTCTTTTCCAATGAGTCAACTCTTCGCATGAGGCGGCCAAAGTACTGGAGTTTCAGCTTTAGCATCATTCCTTCCAAAGAAATCCCAGGGCTGATCTCCTTCAGAATGGACTGGTTGGATCTCCTTGCAGTCCAAGGGTCCATTGTATAATTTTGCCTCCTTTGTTGAAGATAAGGATAAATAAAATTAACAAACCATTAGCCAGACTCACCAAGAAACAAAGGGAGAAAAATCAAATCAATAAAATTAGAAATGAAAATGGAGAGATCACAACAGAAAACACAGAAATACAAAGGATCATAATAGATTATTATCAGCAATTATATGCCAATAAAATGGACAACATGGAAGAAAATTCTTAGAAAATTAGAAAAGTTCAACTTTCCAAAACTGAATCAGGAAGAAACAGAACACCTTAACAGACCCATCACAAGCACAGAAATTGAAACTATAATCAGAAATCTTCCAGCAAACAAAAGCCCAGGTCCAGACAGCTTCATAGCTGAATTCTACCAAAAATTTAGAGAAGGGCTAACACCTATCCTACTCAAACTCTCCCAGAAAATTGCAGAGGAAGGTAAACTTCTAAACTCATTCTATGAGGCCACCATCACCCTAATACCAAAACCTGACAAAGATGCCACAAAAGAAAAGAAAACTACAGGCCAATATCATTGCTGAACATGGATGCAAAAATACTACAAAATTCTAACAATCAGAATCCAACAACACATTAAAAAGATCATACACCATGACCAAGTCGGCTTTATCCCAGAGATGCAAGGATTCTCCAGTATCCACAAATCAATGTAATACACTACATTAACAAATTGAAAAATAAAACCATATGATTATCTCAGTAGATGAAGAGAAAGCCTTTGATAAAATTCAACATCCATTTATGATAAAAACTCTCCAGAAAGCAGAAATTGAAGGAACATAACTCAACATAATAAAACCTATATATGACAAACCCACACCAAACATTATCCTCAATGGTGAAAAATTGAAAGCATTTCCCCTAAAGTCAGGAACAAGAAAAGGGTGCGCACTTTCACCACTACTATTCAGCATAGTCCTTGAAGTTTTGGCCACAGCAATCAGAGCAGAAAAAGAAATTAAAGGAATCCAGATTGGAAAAGAAGAAGTAAAACTCTCACTGTCTGCAGATGACATGATCCTCTATATAGAAAAACCTAAAGACTTCACCAGAAAATTACTAGAGCTAATCAATGAATATAGTAAATTTGCAAGATATAAAATCAACACACAGAAATCCCTTGCTTTCCTATACACTAATAATGAGAAAGTAGAAAAAGAAATTAAGGAAACAATTCCATTCACCATTGAAATGAAAAGAAGAAAATACTTATGAATATATCTACCTAAAGAAACTAAAGACCTATATATAGAAAACTATAAAACACTGTTGAAAGAAATCAAAGAGGACACTAATAGATGGAGAAATATACCATGTTCATGGATCAGAAGAATCAATATAGTGAAAATAAGTATACTACCCAAAGCAATCTATAGGTTCAATGCAATCCCTATCAAGCTACCAACGGCATTTTTGACAGAGCTAGAACAAATAATTTCACAATTAGTATGGAAATACAAAAACCTCGAATAGCCAAAGCAATCTTGAGAAAGAAGAATGGAACTGGAGGAATCAACTTGCCTGACTTCAGGCTCTACTACAAAGCCACAGTCATCAAGACAGTATGGTACTGGCACAAAGACAGAAATATAGATCAGTGGAACAAAATAGAAAGCCCAGAGATAAATCCACACACCTATTGTCAGTTATTAAGTCGTGCCCCACTCTTTGTGACCAAATGGATTGCACCATGCCATGCTCCTCTGTCTCACTATCTCCCAGAATTTGCTCAATTTCACGTCCTGTGAGTTGGTGATGTTATCTAACTATCTCATCCTCTGCTGTCCTCTTCTCCTTTTGCCTTCAATCTTTCCCACCATCAACGTCTTTTCCAATGAGGGCTCTTCCCATCAGGTGGCTAAAATGTTGGAGCTTCAGCTTCCACATCAGTCCTTACAAGAATATTCAGTGTTGCTTTCTTTTAGGATTGATTGGTTTAATCTCCTTGTAGTCCAGGGACCTCTGAAGAGTCTTCTCCAGTGCCACAATTTGAAAGCATCAATTCTTCAGTGCTCAGCCTTCTTTATGGTCCAACTTTCACATCCATATATGACTACTGGAAAAACAATAACTTGACTATACAGATCTTTGTTGGCAAACTGATGTCTCTGCTTTTTAATACATGGTGCATGTTTGTCATAGCTTTCCCTTTTATGTAATATCACTCAGACAAGCTAAGTGCCTTACCCAGTATATATGACCAGTACGTGATATAGCTTGTTTACCTGAAGAGAAAAAAAATATCACAATGTAAGGGCTATGAGTTGAGTTTATTCAGTGTCTTACTGAGAACTGTAGCTTGAGAGATAGTTTCTCAGCTAGCTTCAAGAAGCTCTCCTAAAGAAGAAAGAGAAGAGCCAGGGTAAATATGAATTGTTTTGCTGGGAAAAACATGTAGTCAAACCTAGAAAGAATACTACTAATCACAAAGAACAAACATCTCAAGCAAATCATTTTAGTGCTTTTCTATGTATGGGAAGATGCATGAATCTAGAATTTTTAAAATTTTCTTTAGATATGTATTTTACCTTTCTAGGGGTTAGTATGATTTCCCTGGTGGCTCAGATGGTAAAGTGTCTGCCTACAGTGTGGGAGACCCAGATTCAATCCCTGGGTCAGGAAGATCTCCTGGAGAAGGGAATGGCAACTCACTCCAGTATCCTTGCCTGGAAATCCCATGGATAGAGGAGCCTGGTAGGCTACAGTCCATGGGGTCACAATGAGTTGGACACAACTGAGCAACTTCACTCAGGGGTTAGTATATCTAAAGCTAAAGTGCTTCCTATTTTTCTCCATTCCTGAATTCCCCTCAGGGACACTATCAGAAGGCAACTGCAGTGGCTAATAGCTTGATCCTAATAGAACTGGAATGGTTCAGAATTTTTTCCTTTATAGGGCATGGAATTGAAAAGAGTTTTCTAGAACCTCTGAGTCCATGTTTTAAAATACTGTATCTTTTAATTTACTTATTATTTTATTTCTGATAACCAAAATTATCTTCCAAATGATTGTTCTCTCATCCTGGAAGGATGGTGATTATCTCACCATGATTTTAATGTCAAGCTATATGCTAGTATAATGTAAGTCTTGAAAGTTTGGTTTTCTTTTAGTAATTCAAGTGCTTGACTTAAGCTTTGATTGCCCAGGAATTCACTTCAAAGAATAATCTGCTTCAAAGATAGCTGTCTCCAATAAACATAACACCAGGTATAGGGCTAGTTAAAGAGCCAGGCTGCTTTGCTTTAAAGATCTTGGTTCCTTTTGATAACTGACTTTGGACCACTTTTTTTCCTCTTTCCATGTTTTAAGTTCCCATTGTTTTAAATTTACCAAAAAGAATGAGCTCTTGAAAACCTAGGCCCTCACCATTGACCTCAATAAAAGTAGACTCTCAGACTTATGACATGCTCTCTCTTTCATTGTACATGTGATCTCTCTATGGATCCTAGATGTGCCATGTAATAGCCAAGATTTGTAAGTAATAATCTACTCTTTTTTCAAGTTTCCTGATGATTATTGCAAAGGACATCTTACAAATGTAAGAACCGCAAGGGTGGGTTTAGCCACAACATTAGTTATTGACAACTAATGGCTGAGACCTGCACAGAACAAATATGCTTTGTGAATTTCTGTTTGTCTTCTCATAGCATGATGAAGTATAAGCTCATTGTGTACAACTTCACATTATGTGTACAGCTACACATAAACTTATCATGTGCAACTACACATAAACTTATCGTGTGCAACTTCACATAAGCATATTGTGTAAATTCACATTAACCTCATAATTGCAGTGAAATTCAGCTGCTTGTCATTCATGAAGCTATGTAAACATATCTATTTGTTTCATAATCATTTCTTTCTGCCTTAAAAAAATCTTTGCTTTGGAGTGTCTTATTTTTCCATTTTGGTAGCTAAAATTTATAAACAAAGGAGCATATCACAATGGCCACAGAAGGTTATTAAATAACTTTATAGCAATAGCTCACTATACTTCAAAAGACTTAAGAATAATGGATAAATTTGTGAATCTGGGGAAAAAATTAACATACATCCTAAATCTGTGCAGTAAAGATTTGTTTGTCTTTTCTGTACAACTTTTAATTAGCATTCTTGTCTATAATTGTCTGAGTGATTCTTAGGAAGTCATATCCTTTCAAAGAAAGAGTTAACAACTGGAAATTACCATCCTATTAGTCAAGTGACTGATGCTAGATAATTGTATTTTGAAACATAATAGCTAGAAATAAGAGCTTCTTGTTTTTAGCACTCTTTCTTAATAACACACCAAAATGTTATCTTCCAAATGTTATTATTCACACTTTGTTATATAAACAAACACCACATAATAAAAGAACAAAGGTGACAGTAGAGTATGAAGAACACTAGTGTTAAACATGAATGTGATTGTATTTTTTCCCTGAATTTCCAAAAATGCTAAGTATATTATTGTAGACCCAAAGTAAATGCATACATCAAGGCTGTATATTGTCACCCTGCTTATTTAACTTCTATGCAGAGTACATCATGAGAAATGCTGGACTGGAAGAAACACAAGCTGGAATCAAGATTGCCGGGAAAAATATCAATAACCTCAGATATGCAGATGACACCACCCTTATGGCAGAAAGTGAAGAGGAACTAAAAAGCCTCTTGATGAAAGTGAAGGAGGAGAGTGAAAAAGTTGGCTTAAAGCTCAACATTCAGAAAACCAAGATCATGGCATCCGGTCCCATCACTCCATGGGAAATAGATGGGGAAACAGAGGAAACAGTGTCAGACTTCATTTTTTGGGGTTCCAAAAGCACTGCAGATGGTGATTGCAGCCATGAAATTAAAAGACATTTACTCATTAGAAGAAAAGTTATGACCAACCTAGATAATATATTCAAAAGCAGAGACATTACTTTGTCGACTTAGGTCCATCTAGTCAAGGCTATGGTCTTCCTGTGATCATGTATGGATGTGAGAGTTGGACTGTGAAGAAGCCTGAGTGCTGAAGAATTGGTGTTTTTGAACTGTGGTGTTGGAGAAGACTCTTGAGAGTCCCTTGGACTGCAAGGAGATCCAACCAGTCCATTCTGAAAGACATCAACCTTGGGATATCCTTGGAGGGAATGATGCTAAAGCTGAAACTCCAGTACTTTGGCCACCTCATGTGAAGGGTTGACTCATTGGAAAAGATTCTGATGCTGGGAGGGATTGGGGGCAGGAGGAGAAATGGACGACAGAGGATGAGATGGCTGGATGGCATCACTGATTTGATGGACGTGAGTCTGAGTGAACTCCGGGGAGTTGGTGATGGAGAGGGAGGCCTGGCGAATTGCGATTCATGGGGTCACAAAGAGTTGGACACGACTGAGTGACTGAACTGAACTGAAGGTAAATGCTTTCCTAGTGGCTCAGAGGTTAAAGAATCTGCCTGCAATGCAGGAGACCTGAGTTCAGTCCGTGGGTCAGGAAGATCCCCTGGAGAAGGACATGGCAACTCACTCCAGTATTCTTGCCTGGAGAATCCCATGGACAGAGGAGCCTGGTGGGCTACAGTCCACGGGGTCGCAAAGAGTCAGACACAACTGAGTGAACAACTTAAGGTAAATGCAAATACACGAACTTTAAGCATAATATACAGAAAAAAATCTCACAACAAACAAGAATATGTTCATTACTATGGTTAATTAAATTTGTTGTTCTGTGATTTCTAAATTGTGCAATTCAAATAATTTAAAAATCCATATGATACACTATACATTACATTAAGAACCTGGGAATTAAAACTGAAAAGATTAAATCTATGCCCTCAATGAAGAAAATGTGCCATCTAACAGATAAGAGAGTCAATGCAATGAGCTATGATCCTGCAAAAAGTCTTTTTAAAAAAATTTTATTGAATGAATGTACTCATATGTTTCACTTTATTTTATTTTTACTTTACAATATTATATTGGTTTTGCCATACATTGACATGAATCTGCCACAGGTGTACACATGTTCCCCATCCTGAACTCCCCTCCCACCTCCCCCTCCACCCCATACCATCCCTCTGGGTCATCCCAGTGCACCAGCCCTAAGCACCCTGTATCATGCATCGAACTTGGACTGGCGATTTCTTTCACATATGATAATATACATGTTTCAGTGCCATTCTCCCAAATCATCCCACCCTCGCCCTCTCCCACAGAGTCCAAAAAACTGTTCTATACATCTGTGTCTCTTTTGCTGTCTTGCATACAGGGTTATCATTTCCATACAAATTCTGAGTAAAGAAATATCAGAGAAGGTGCTGTAAGAGCTAAACTCTATAAATCAATAGGATTTCATCAAACTAAGAAGGAAAAAAAAAGAGATTGAATCCAGGTAGAGAAAATAATATAGAAGAAGCATGCTTAGTCATGCCCAACCCTTTGGTTGCACCAGGCTCTTCTGTCCACTGGACTTTTCAGACAAGAATACTGGAGTAGGTAACCATTTCCTTCTCCAGGCGTTCTTCTGGACCCAGGGATTGACCCCACATCTCCTGTGTCTCCTACATTGCAGGCAGATTATTTGCCTGCTGAGCTACCAGGGAAGCCCCGTAAAAGAAGCAGACATGGTGGAACTACATGGGGCAATCACATAATAATTTGAAAATCAGTGAAACAAACATGGGCAGTGCATGGCAGAAAGTGGAAGATCAAACTAAATATTAGAGGTATGTTATGCAATTTAAATTACCAGCTCTCTTTAGAAATGTAACTCCAGTAGCCACTGTGCAATGTGGGGGCATGGTAGGTACAAAGTCCAAGAATCATTTTCAAGTCTATTGCAGGAATCTAAATGAGAGAGCTTGAGAAAGTGGAGGTTGAATGGGGGAGGGGGCACAGAAAAGATCTAGAGCAAAGCAGTGTGGAGGTAAGTAAGGGCAACATCAAGGTAGTCAGCTTCACAAGGACATTTGGAAGAAATCAGGAAAACTTCAGCATTAAAAACTGTGCCATGGTTTGCAAACTCATTCATTTCCTTTTATAACATCTGCATTAAACAGTCAGCATGCCTAACTTGTAGATAAAACACAAGTGAAATCCTGATGTCAAGTAGTTTATCTAGTTCACAAAGAATATTCCAATCTAAAAGCAATAGCTTTCCTGACTATTCATAAAACAGTTATTTTATTCCCAACTTTTCATAAAATAGCTTAAGTAATTTTTATGTAACCATGAAGATTTCTAGGAAATACTGGTTTCCCATTTGAAAATATATCTGTATCTATCTACATCCACATCTATACCTATAACTGTCAACATCTATTTATCTTTGGCATAATCCTTAAGAATAGGATAAACTGTGATCTTAAGTTCTTCAATAAATTACTTCCAATTTTTATTATTATATATATACTTATTCTCACAGTGGGAATCCTAATTTCTTCTGTATGACCAATTGCCCAGCCTAGCCAACCATGTTCAGCAACTTCTAGAATGTCTTGACAAACATTCCATATATCCTAATTCCAGTATTATCTACTGCCATTCTAAACTAAAATTACCAAAATACACTTCTTCTTCCATTTATAGAGTTGTTATCAAGCAACAAAGAACAGCTTAAACTCAGTCCACTAAAACACATAACATTTCAGTTCAGTCATATATATCCTTTCCATGGTTTGGAAATGCTTATAGTCATCAATGTATCTAAAATAATTTTAAAGCTAGAATATAAAATGAAGTTTTAAAGTTACTGCATTACTTGTTATTAATAATAATGAACTAGAATTTGCTGAGCATTTTCACATTGTCAAACAGTTTCATAAGTACTGTGTATGCATTATCCTATTTAACCCTCATGATGGATATATTATTATTACTATCTTTTTATTATTATGCAACTGGAGCTGCAGAGGTTTGGAAATATTAAACAAATATGTCAAGGTCAGAGAACTAGTAGCTGTCAAAACTAGAACTCAAATCTTCTTCTGTTTGAGCTTAAAGTTAATTATTATATTACACTGATATGATTGTCTATCAAAGGTCCTCATTCAAAGTCCCTACTATAGTCCATAGTATAACATGGTCACTAAAACTAGCTTTTATTGAATGTCACAGTTGCTTAAATGAGAAAAATAAATTTATTGAAAGAAACAAAAATATTGAAAAACAATGCAAGAGGTTTAGTAAAAGTATTATTGAGAGATGCATGCACAAAAATTAACCTTTTTAAATTTAAATTTATTTGTTTTTGTTAGGTAAAAGACAACCAGGACACCAAAAGGAGTGTCTAACAGGCTTTAATGGTGAAGTATTCCCGGGCGGGGTTCCCAGACCAAACGAGGCAGGTCGAGGAAGTCCGCACCCGGACTGTGCTCGGGAGTGGTTTATATGCGTTTGTGGAGAGGGATGTTCAGGTTCAGTTCAGTTCAGTTCAGTTCAGTCGCTCAGTCGTGTCCGACTCTTTGTGACCCCATGAATTGCAGCACACCAAGCCTCCCTTTTCATCACCATCTCTCGGAGTTCACTCAGACTCACATGGAGTCCGTGGTGCCATCCAGCCATCTCATCCTCTGTCGTCCCTTTCTCCTCCTGCCCCCAATCCCTCCCAGCATCAGAGTCTTTTCCAATGAGTCAACTCTTCGCATGAGGTGGCCAAAGTACTGGAGTTTCAGCTTTAGCATCATTCCCTCCAAGGAAATCCCAAGGTTGATGTCTTTCAGAATGGACTGGTTGGATCTCCTTGCAGTCCAAGGGACTCTCAAGAGTCTTCTCCAACACCACAGTTCAAAAGCATCAATTCTTCGGCACTCAGCCTTCTTCACAGTCCAACTCTCACATCCATACATGACCACAGGAAAAACCATAGCCTTGACTGGACGGATGTTAGTCGACAAAGTAATGTCTCTGTTTTTGAATATGCCATCTAGGTTGGTCATAACTTTTCTTCCAAGGAGTAAGCGTCTTCTAATTTCATGGCTGCAGTCACCATCTGCAGTGATTTTGGAGCCCAAAAAATAAAGTCTGACACTGTTTCCACTATTTCCCCATCTATTTCCCATGAAGTGATGGGACTGGATGCCATGATCTTCGTTTTCTGAATGTTGAGCTTTAAGCCAACTTTTTCACTCTCGTATTTCACTTTCACCAAGAAGCTTTTTAGTTCCCCTTCACTTTCTGCCATAAGGGTGGTGTCATCTGCATATCTGAGGTTATTGATGGTCAGGCTAGATAACCCAAAATAGGTAAAGTTAGTGGATGGGGTTCAGAAAGGTTGTTAAGTCGAGGTGTCGTGCGGGCTGATAGGTCCTTCTACATTGCTGGGGTGGGGCAGCTTTAGCTGGCAAAGTGTGCTGTCATTGGTCCCCAAGATCTGGGAGGATCCTTCCATGAAGGACTTTCTCACCTGCTGGAGAGAGGAGAGGCGGCCCATCATGTCCCTGGGGTCCGGCCTTACAGTTTTAATTGGAGGCTAATTACTTTACAATGTTGTATTGGTTTTGCCATACATCAACATGAATCCTCCATGGGTGTACACACAGTTCCCTATCCTGAACCCCCCTCCCACCTCCCTCCCCGTGCAATCCCTCTGGGTCATCCCGGTGCACCAGACCCAAGCATCCTGTATCCTGCACTGAACCTAGACTGGCGATTCATTTCTTATATGATATTATACATGTTTCAATGCCATTCTCGCAAATCATCCCACCCTCTCCCTCTCCCACAAAGTCCAAAAGACTGTTCTATACATCTGTGACTCTTTTGTTCTCTCGCATACAGGGTTACCGTTACCATCTTTCTAAATTCCATATATATGCATTAGTATACTGTATTGGTGTTTTTCTTTCAGCCAATGGGCATAAGTGCTTCCCTGGCTCCTTCACTCTACCTCCAAAAAATCCTTGAACTAATATATTAGATTTTACACATTTTTAAGGAGTAAACTCATAATCATAATGAAAAAGCAGATAATATGCAAACAATAAATCCTGTATTTCAAGAAAATCTTAGACGATAGAAGGTAAATGGGGTATTACTTACTGATAAGAAGGATCAGAGGGAACTACAAACAAAGTCACATCATACAAGATTCTAGAGAAACACTCAAAGGAAGATAAGTAATAAAAAGCTAGAGGAAGTGCAAAGACATAGGATCTTCTTTAGGATTTTTGAGATCTTTGTTCTGAGAGGCTGCCCAAGGACATCATGGACAATCTTCTCTCTCAACCTCTCTCAACCATAGTCTAAATAAACAGCCATCTCCTAAAAGAGAGCTCCTATTTTATCATCAAGCATGGAGATTTGTAAGAGCATGGGTAATTCTAGACCACCACAAGGACTATTAAGGTAGAAACAAAAGAAACAGGGCTGATTCGTGTCCACCTTTTTGTGACACCATGGATTGCAGTACGCCAGGTCTCCTTGTCCATCACAAACTCCTGAAGCTTACCTAAACTCATGTCCATTGAGTCAGTGATGCCATCCAACCATCTCATCCTCTGTTGTTCGCTTCTCCTGCCTTCAGTCTTTCCCAGCATCAGGGTCTTTTTAACTGAGTCAGCTCTTTGCATCAGATGGCCGAAGTGTTGGAGTTTCAGCTTCAACATCAGTTCTTCCAATGAATATTCAGTACTGAATTCCTTTAGGATGGATTAGTTGAATCTCCTTGCAGTCCAAGGGACTCTCAAGAGTCTTCTCCAACACCACAGTTCAAAAGCACCAATGTTTCAACTCTCAGCTTTCTTTATAGTCCAACTCTCACATCCATACATGACCACTGGAAAAACCATAGCCTTCACTAGATGGACCATTGTTGGCAAAGTAACATCTCTGCTTTTTAATATGCTATCTATGTTGGTCATAACTTTCCTTCCAAGGAGTAAGTGTCTTAATTTCATGGCTGCAATCACCATATGCAGTGATTTTGGAACTCAAAAAGACAAAAGCACTATATCAAAGTAATGGGTTTAAAGAAAATATGTATTCAGTATATTCAATAAAAGTGGACAGCTAAAAAACAAAACATAAAGCTCCTTTTTAAGAGAAATTAAGATTATACATTTAAAAATAAAATAAACATGACTGGATATTGACTTAGTAAACTGGAAAATATAATTGATAATTTCCATTTGAATACTGAGCCAAGGACAAAGTAGTAGAATTTATGAGGAAACTTAGAAAAAAATGTGAAGATGTATTCATGTATTCCAAAATGTATCTAAGGGAAATAAGTAAAAAGAGAGTACTAAAAGAATGAACTGAGGAAAATAATAACATGGCTGAACTATTTCCCAGAGTCTTCTTTAAATTGAGAGGGCTCACAGCTCTCTAATTAGAAAAATTTTTTAAAGGGGGAAAAATCAACAACAATGTATTTTAACAAGACAAATTTAGTCATAAATTTGTCAAGTTTTAGAACTCAAAAAGTAAATAATTAAAAAATCTTCGGCATAAGTGTTTTTTTCTTTTTTTCTGTTTTTTTTTTTTTTTTTAAATCACTGCTAAAAGACAATGACACCTTGAAAGGAAATTATTTTAAACCTATCATCTTATGCCAGGAAAAACTAGCATTCCAATATAAAGACTAAATAAAGCTACTCAGAAATTTTTGGTAAAATTCAAAGATGATATATTTAGCAAAACAGAAAACAAATCCCCTACCAAAAATATAGGATACAAGACACATTATTGGGGAAAATAAAGTAAAATATAACTATAGATAAACAACTGTTTATAGAAATATACATTAATAAAAATGATATATATTGGAGATAACACTGTCTTGGGGCTAGATACAGGGAGAGAATAACATATAATGATACATTTGTCAAAGTATTCTGATCTATATGTGAAATAATTTAAAACTTAAGTCCAGAAGTTATTAGAATTTATATTTACCTGAAACTAATGAATTAATTAACTGTTTTTCCATTTTGGCTAAACAGTAAAGAGTTTGTCATGAGAGTTATTGAATTAAATGTCTTTTATGTGTATAATATTTTGTAAAGCTCACATTTTTTGACAAAACTTATGATTGACTTTCCTTTCGTTGGAATTGCAAATGGAAGTAAATGCTTCCCTGATGTTAATATGAACAAAAAATCTCTTGATTGCTTTGCCCCATGATCTCTTAATAAGCCATTAATGTAGCAGATATTTTTGACTGTCTTCTGAGAGATATGAGAAAAACAAATGATGAAAATGTGTTGCTTCAGCATTGTTTTTATTACTCTTCATCCAGTTTGTTAAAATACATTCACATTTTATTGGGAATGAAATTCTACCGAAAACATTTCTTCCTACATTTTAATTAATTTATTAATAAAATATGTTTTTTAATAATAAAAGGTTACAAAAATTATCTGCATGTTTGATGCAATTATATTTTAAAGCTATATTCTATACACTCTTTATATTTAGTTCTCATCCTATAGAGATTGTGGATAGAGACAGATAGCGTCAGGGGTATTAGTGTTGAATTAGGAAAATTCTAGGAAAGTTACTGACAACAGTATACAGGTTTAGTAGCTCCTTCTCCTCGAGCATCTCTGCGAGATATCAAGAAACTTCAAGCAAACAATTCTATGAAGAATATGGCTGCCTTGTACCCATACTGTACTTATCATTCAGAGAATTTAGAAATGTTCAAATGTGTTTAAATGAATAAAGAAATAAGTATTTGCCTAAATGATTTAATAAATGAATTGTTATCTAGAACAGAGAAAAAATAACTTACCTTTTAAGTACATTTATATTCAATGAAGTAATTATTTAGAAAAGGTTCATTACATTTAATATACTAAATATAGTACTAAATATTGGGACAGAACACTGAATAAGGCAAAATTACCCTTGCCTTCAAAATTTAAATATCTGAGAGAAAAATGAAACCAAAAAGAATTGAATAATAAGCTAAGTATTAAGATAAGTGAAGGCTAGTTTAGATGCAGAGAGGGAGTATAGAACATGGAGAAATCTGAAGGATGAGTTACCAAGGACAAAAAGGATGAGGAAGGACTAATGTGTATTCATAATGGTTTAGAGAAACACTGTTGACCCTTGAAAAGCATGGATTTATTTAAATCCATGTTGGTCAACTTACACATGAATTTTTTCAATAGTAAATACTACAGTACTACACGATCTGAGGATGGTGAAATCACTGGCTGCAAAAACGTGGATATGGAAGAACTACAGATATGGAGGACCAACTACAAGTTATGCACGAGTTTTAAACTGGGTGGAAGGTCAGTACCCCAACCCTTTATGTGGCCCATATGTCAACTGTATGTCCTTTAAATTCATCTGGATCTTCTCAGATGCACAGAATACATTTCTGGATTTTTTTCTCCTAATACAGGAACTAAAATGTCAGCCAGGAAGTTGAATTTATTTCTTTGTGATGTGAATTTGAATGTAACACAACTTCTAAAGTTATTTATCCTGACTTTGCCCTAATTTTGACACTTGACTATATGTCTTGGATTATTGCCATGGTTTCTAATCTCATTTTCCAATCTAACATGTAACTTTTTTAGGGCATCCTTTCCATTACTGATTGATATTCTCCTACAAGAGCATGCTGATCTTAAAACACCTGGCTTTCACATAGTGTTTGGGATCCACACATTAACATTCTTACGATGGCAAACACAGGTGATATATGCCACGTTAACCAACCTTTCTATTGTGTTTTTGAACCAACCTCTCCATGAAATCTCCATTGCAATTACAGTAAAAGCGAACCTATTGGTACTGGCATAAAAAAGCATACATGGAAATAAACCCATGTGTACACGGTCAGTTCATCTACAACAAAGGAGGTAAGGAAATACAGAGGGAAACTACAACCTCTTCAATAAACGGTATGGGAAAACTGGACAACCACATGTGAAACAATCACCTTGGACTACTTTCTCACACCATATACAAAAAATAATTTTAAATGAATTAAAGACTTAAAGACCTGAAATCATAAAACTCCTAGAAGAAAACTTAAATTTATCTTTTGGCATAGGTCACAGCAATATTTTTTGGATGTCTCCTCAGGCAATAGAAGCAAAAGCAAAAATAAATCAACTTCAATAAACATCAATAAGCATCAAATTTAAAAAATTTTGCACAGAGAAGGAAACAATCCACAAAATATAAAGGCAACCTACTGAATGGGAGAAGATATTTGCAAGCAATATGTACAGTAAGGGGTTAATATCCAATAAATACAAAGAACTCAAATATCAAAAAAAAAAAACAAAACACCTGATTTAAAAAGCAGTACAGGATCTGAATAGATATTTTTTCCAATACCTGGTGAACAGGCACATGAAAGGATGCTCAGCATTACTAATCAGCAAGGAAATACAAATTGAAACCATAATGAAATAGGTAAGTTCATTTGTAAACTTTTTTTGCTCCATATATAAGCAATATCATATTTGTCTTTTTCTGACTCACTTCACTCAGTATAACAATCTCTAGGTCCTTATCTGCAAAACGGAAATAGAGTTACAGAAATAGAAAATAAACATGATTACCAGGGGGTAAGGGATGAGGTATGATAAATCGGGAGAATGGAATTGACATATATACACTACTGTATATAAAATAGATAACTAATAAGGTCTTACTATATAGCACAGGGAACGTTATTCAATAGTATGTAATTGCCTATTTGGGAAAATAATCTAAAAAGAGTGGACATGTTTATATGTATAACTGATTGACTTTGCTGTACACCTAAAACTAAACAAGACTGTAAATCAAATATATTCCAATTTAAATATAACAAAAGAAAAGTGCACACACACACAAAACACAGTAATGCAGTGAAATACCTCTTCACTCTTATCACAGTGTCTATCATCAAAAAGACAGCAAATAAGAAGTGTTGACAAGGCTGTGGAAAATCAGGAACCCTGTGTACTGTTTGTGCGGTTGTAAATTGGTATAGTTGCAATGAAAAACAATGTGGACATTCTTCAAAAAGTAGAAATAGAACTGCCATATGATCCAGCAGTTTCACTTCAGGTATTTACCCTAAGAAAAAAAAATTGCTAATTCAAAAAGATAAGTGCACTATAAAGTCCTCTGCAACATTGTTTGCAGTAACCAAGAATGGAAGCAACCTAAGTGTCCATCTAAAGACAGATGTATAAAGATGTGGTATGTGTATACTGTGGAATAATACTCAGTCATTGAAAAACAAAATCTTTCCATTTTATTCACTATGCTATAGTGAAATAAGCCAGACAGAGAAAAACAAATACTGCATAACATTACTTGTACATGGAATCTGGGGGAAAAAACACTCAAACAAGACAAAATAAAACAGACTCACAGATACAAAGAATAAATGAGTTATTGCCAGAAAGCGGGGACAGGGTGATCAAACCATCAAACTCACTGAATAGGATTAAATGTAGTCCTCCAGTTATATAAAAAATAAGTCATGGGGATGTAATATACAGCATAGGGAGGATGTCAGTAATACTGTAATAACTTTGTATGAGACAGATGGTTACTAGAATTTTCATGATGATTATTATATGATAAAAAGTGCAATATCAAATCATTGTGTAGTGCACCTGAAATTAACATAATATTATAGGTCAACTATATTTTAATTAAAATTTTTCTTTTCTTTTTATAAGATCTTATTTATACCTTCATTAGAATATTTAATTCTTTACATTGTGATCAGTTCATTTATTCAGTATTTCACTGTCTTTGATGTTTCCTGTGTGCCCTCTACTGGCTTATAAATTCTTTTAGAATAAATTATATGTTCTCTTATTATTTCATCAGTATCTAGAAAGGTATATTCTAAGGAATATATGTAATATTCTGTTTTATAATTTAAAAATAAGTAAACTATGTAAGTGTAGTTCTGGGAGATGATTTTCTGATTTAAGAAGTTTAGATAAGACAGCTTATCTTAAATAAGAGCAAATTTTATGTTAAATTGTCTTTTAAAAGTATCATAAACAAGAGAAAATTCTAGGTTAAATTATCTTTTTAAAAGCATATTTAACTAGTCATCTGATGTATTATACTTAATTTTGTATTATACTTAATACTTAATTTTGTATTATACTTTTGTAATTGAAGAGTCCTATTTTTAAAAAAATTAAGTTTATACAATGACGCATAAACAAAAGGATGAAGTTTTGGGATATTAGTTTATGGGAAAAGAGTTGAAAAGCTAGAGAAATGGGACATATCTGTGAAAAATTAATTATAGTGAGGAGAGGGTAAGAAGACTATGATTAAATTCAGTATTGACCCAGACATGAGGTCTAGAACTAATGCAAAATATATAATGGAGAGATGAAGTCAGATTTTGATAGAAAAATTTGAAAAGTTACTTGATAAGAGAGAGTTCTTGGAAGTGTAGCAGAGAGTGAATAACTCCTGAATTGGGACTCCATAATATGAAAGCTGTAGTGTAAGCAGAACTTTGAACTAGATAATTTCTAAGGCTCCTTTTGTGAGTCATGGATACTACACATATCCAGGCATATTCCAATTTTCTATTTTTCAATTTATTTTAGGATTCCATGGTTTTTTCACTGTAGCTAGAAAAAATGGCATATAAGTGAATATAAGTAATAAACATTTGTGCTAAGTAATGCTTTAGAAAGTAAAAATATTTCTGAAGCATAAACTTCCAGAGATTTAAAAAATTATTTTCAAATGTTCATAAAGTATTAAGTCATCAAGAATTTGAGTACCTTCACAGCATTCAAAGGTTCATTTTGGTTTCACATAAAACTGTCTTTTTAAAATTTATTTTTATTTTTTAACAGAAATACAGTTGATTTGAAGTACTGTGTTAGTTTCATGTGCACAGCAAAATGATTCAGCTATATATACATATTTTCAGATTCTTTTACCTTATAGGTTGTTACAAAGCATTCAGTACAGATCTTTGTGTTATATAGTAGGTCCTTGTTGTCTGTTTTATGTTTAGTAGTGGATGGATAAGTTTAGAATTAACACATATGACTTTCTTAATAGAAATACATTTCTATAATATTTGTGAAAATTAAGCATATTTAACATAGTTAATTGGTAAAGCTATGTCTATGTTCAAATACTTTATCCATTTGATTATTTTTTTGGTATTTTCTCAACTCTTCAGTTCAGTCCAGTCATTCAGTCATGTCTGACTCTTTAAGACCCCATGAATCTCAGCATGCCCGGCCTCCCTGTCCATCACCAACTCCCCGGAGTTCACTCAGACTCGCGTCCATCGAGTCAGTGATGCCATCCAGCCATCTCATCCTCTGGCGTCCCCTTCTCCTCCTGCCCCTAATCCCTCCCAGCATCAGTCTTTTCCAATGAGACAACTCTTTGCATGAGGTGGCCAAAGTACTGGAGTTTCAGCTTTAGCATCATTTCTTCTAACGAAATCCCAAGGTTGATCTCCTTCAGAATGGACTGGTTGGATCTTCTTGCAGTCCAAGGGACTCTCAAGAGTCTTCTCCAACACTCAACTGTTAGACAAAACATTTATACACTGTTTATAAGATGCCAAAACAAGCCCTATTTAAAAAATATTATAGACTGTCTTTACTCCACTGTATATTCTTGCCTCCTTTGTCGAAGATAAGGTGTCCATAGGTGTGTGGGTTAATCTCAGGGCTTTCGATTTTGTTCCATTGATCTATATTTCTGTCTTTGTGCCAGTACCATACTGTCTTAATGACTGTGGCTTTGTAGTAGAGCCCAAAGTCAGGCAAGTTGATTCCTCCAGTTCCATTTTTCTTTCTCAAGATTGCTTTGGCTATTCGAGGTTTTTTGTATTTCCATACAAATCTTGAGATTATTTGATCTAGTTCTGAGAAAAATACTGCTGGTAGCTTGATGGGAATTGCATTGAATCTGTAGATTGCTTTGGGTAGTATACTCATTTTCACTATATTGATTCTTCCAACCCATGAGCATGGTATATTCCTCCATCTATTAGTGTCTTCTTTGATTTCTTTCATCAGTGTTTTATAGTTTTCGATATATAGGTCTTTAGTTTCTTTAGGTAAGAATATTCCTAAGTATTTTATTCTTTTCGTTGCAATGGTGAATGGAATTGTTTCCTTAACTTCTTTTTCTACTTTCTCATTATTAGTGTATAGGAATGCAAGGGATTTCTGAGTGTTGATTTTATATCCTGCAACTTTACTATATTCACTGATTAGCTCTAGTAGTTTTCTGGTCGAGTCTTTAGGATTTTCTATGTAGAGGATCATGTCATCTGCAAACAGTGAGAGTTTTACTTCTTCTTTTCCAATTTGGATTCCTTGTATTTCTTTTTCTGCTCTGATTGCTGTGGCCAAAACTTCCAGTACGATGTTGAAGAGTAGTGGTGAAAGTGGACACCCTTGTCTTGTTCCTGACTTTAGGGGAAATGGTTTCAATTTTTCGCCATTGAGGATAATGTTAGCTGTGGGTTTGTCATATATAGCTTTTATTATGTTGAGGTATGTTCCTTCTATTCCTACTTTCTGGGGAGTTTTTATCATAAATGGATGCTGAATTTTGTCAAAGGCTTTTTCTGCATCTATTGAGATAATCATATGATTTTTATTTCTCAGTTTGTTAATGTGATGAATTACATTGATTGATTTGCGGATATTGAAGAATCCTTGCATCCCTGGGATAAAGCCCACTTGGTCATGGTGTATGATCTTTTGAATGTGTTGCTGGATTCTGATTGCTAGGATTTTGTTGAGGATTTTTTTCATCTATGTTCATCAGTGATATTGGCCTGTAGTTTTCTTTTTTTGTGGTGTCTTTGTCAGGTTTTGGTATTAGGTGATGGTGGCCTCATAGAATGAGTTTGGAAGTTTACCTTCTCTGCAATTTTCTGGAATAGCTTCAGTAAGACAGGTGTTAGCTCTTCTCGAAATTTTTGGTAGAATTCAGCTGTGAAGCCGTCTGGACCTGGGCTTTTGTTTGCTGGAAGATTTCTGATTACAGTTTCAATTTCCGTGCTTGTGATGGGTCTGTTAAGATTTTCTACTTCTTCCTGGTTCAGTTTTGGAAAATTGTACTTTTCTAAGAATTTGTCCATTTCTTCCAAGTTGTCCATTTTATTGGCATATAATTGCTGATAGTAGTCTCTTATGATTCTTTGTATTTCTGTGTTGTCTGTCGTGATCTCTCCATTTTCATTTCTAATTTTGTTGATTTGATTTTTTTTCTCTTTGTTTCTTGATGAGTCTGGCTAATGGTTTGTCAATTTTATTTATCCTTTCAAAGAACCAGCTTTTTTGCTTTGTTGATTTTTGCTATGGTCTCTTTTGTTTCTTTTGCATTTATTTCTGCCCTAATTTTTAGGATTTCTTTCCTTCTACTAACCCTGGGGTTCTCTATTTCTTCCTTCTCTAGTTGCTTTAGGTGTAGAGTTAGGTTATTTATTTGACTTTTTCTTGTTTCTTAAGGTATGCCTGTATTGCTATGAACTTTCCTCTTAGGACTGCTTTTATAGTGTCCCAAAGGTTCTGTGTAGCTGTGTTTTCATTTTCATTTGTTTCGATGCATATTTTGATTTCTTTTGATTTTCTGTGATTTGTTGATTATTCAGTAGGGTGTTGTTCAGCCTCCAAATGTTGGAATTTTTAACAGTTTTTCTCCTATAATTGAGATCTAACCTTAGTGTCTCTTTAACAGGTGGTGCTGGGAAAACTGGTCAACCACTTGTAAAAGAATGAAATTAGACCCCTCTCTAACACCATACACAAAAATAAACTCAAAATGGATTAAAGATCTAAATGTAAGACCAGAAACCATAAAACTCCTAGAGGAGAACATAGGCAAAACACTCTCCGACATAAATCACAGCAGGATCCTCTATGATCCATCTCCCAGTATACTGGAAATAAAAGGAAAGATAAACAAATGGGATCTAATTAAAATTAAAAGCTTCTGCACAACAAAGGAAACTATAAGCAAGGTGAAAAGACAGCCTTCTGAATGGGGAGAAAACAATAGCAAATGAAACAACTGACAGACAACTAATCTCAAAGATATATAAGCAACTTATGCAGCTCAACTCCAGAAAAATAAATGATCCAATAAAAAAATGGGCCAAAGAACTAAATAGGCATTTCTCCAAAGAAGACATACGGATGGCTAACAAACACATGAAAAGATGCTCAACATCACTCATTATCAGAGAAATGCAAATCAAGACCACAATGAGGTATCATTTCACAGCAGTCAGAATGGCTGCGATCCAAAAGTCTACAAGCAATAAATGCTGGAGAGGGTGTGGAGAAAAAGGGAACCCTCTTACACTGCTGGTGGGAATGCAAACTAGTACAGCCATTATGGAAAACAGTGTGGAGATTCCTTTAAAAATTGCAAACAGAACTGCCTTATGACCCAGCAATCCCACTGCTGGGCATACACACTGAGGAAACCAGAATTGAAAGAGACATATGTACCCCAATGTTCATTGCAGCGCTGTTTATAATAGCCAGGTCATGGAAGCAACCTAGATGTCCATCAGCAGATGAATGGATAAGAAAGCTGTGGTTCATATACACTATGGAATACTACTCAGCCCTTAAAAAGAATAAATTTGACTCAGTTCTAATGAGATGGATGAAATTGGAACCGATTATACAGAGTGAAGTAAGCCAGAAAGAAAAACACCAATACAGTATACTGACACATATATATGGAATTTAGAAGACAGTAATGATGACCCTATATGTGAGACAACAAGAGACACAGAGGTATAGAGTGGACTTTTGGACTCTGAGGGAGAGGGAAAGGGTGGGATGGTTTGGGAGAATGGCAGTGAAGCATGTGTATTTTCCTGTAAGAAACGAAGCGCTAATCTATGTTTGGTGTAGGATGCAGGATGCATGGGGCTGATGCACAGGATGATTCAGGTAGAGGATGTGGGGTGGGAGGTGGGAGGGGGCTTCGGCATTGGGCGATTGTGTTCACCTATGGCTGATTCGTGTCAATGTATGGCAAAACAAATACAGTATTGTAATTAAAAAAATAAATAAATTTAATTAAAAAAATAAAAAATAAAAAGCAATATGCATAAAAAATAAATAAAATTTAAAAATATATATATTATAAAACTATAAAATTTATTTTAATGTGACATGTGATATTAATATGTTTAATAAAGAAAATTAATATAAGGCCTCAAAGAGCAAAGAAAAATGCAAGCAGTAAAAGAAAAATTATAATTAAAGACATCTGTTAAAAAGAGTAAGTTGACACATGTTTAAAAAGTCCAGAGAAGGAGCAGTGTATCCAGTCATTTGCTGCTTACCTTCATTGTAAGAAGAGCACATAGCCACAATGAATCTCAGTTTTCTCATCTTTTAATGAGGATATTGGTGCAGATCATCTATGTCTTCATACATATAATTTAATAAAACTCCTCATGTACTCATTATCAAATAAAGTGCATTTTAAATGCTTTGGGAAACAGGTAAGCTTTCTTTTAATGAAAGGAAAGATATAGTTGCAGCTTTTGGAATATTTGTTAACTCTCAAATATCTAGTTTGGGAACTACCATTTTCATTATCTCTTGTCTTTCTATTGCACACTTTTCAGTCAGTTTGCTACTTATTAATACCAGAGGGCTTGTGAGGAGTTGGGAAACTTATAAGCAAATACTAGCTTACTCTTTGGAAGGAAATTTATGACCAACCTAGATAGGATATTCAAAAGCAGAGACATTACTTTGCCAACAAAGCTCCATCTAGTCAAGGCTATGGTTTTTCCTGTGGTCATGTATGGATGTGAAAATTGGACTGTGAAGAAAGCTGAGCGCCGAAGAATTGATGCTTTTGAAGGTGTTGGAGAAGACTCTTGAGAGTCCCTTGGACTGCAAGGAGATCCAACCAGTCCATTCTGAAGGAGATCAGCCCTGGGTGTTCTTTGGAAGGACTGATGCTGAAGCTGGAACTCCAATAATTTGGCCACCTCATTGGAGAAGACTCTGATACTGGAAGGGATTGAGGGCAGGAGAAGGGGACAACAGAGGATGAGATGGCTGGATGGCATCACTGACTTGATGGACCTGAGTCTGAGTGAACGCCGAGAATTGGTGATGGACAGGGAGGCCTGGCGTGCTGCAATTCATGAGGTTGCAAAAAGTTGGACAGGACTGATAGACTGAACTGAACTGAACTGAGCTATTATATAATAGTTTTAAAAACATAGGAGCAAAAATGAATTAAAATGAGGCTTTTGAATTAACTGTGGATTGAAGAATTATCATCAGGACTTTACTATTAAGACTATGAAACATCTTGGTGAGAATTTCATTCTCAACACCTAAGGATAATGTCAATAATTATTCAATTATTAATAGATTAAGTGATTAGAAACCTATCTAATAGAAATATTAGTGTGTGCATGTGTACTGAGTTGTTTCAGTCATGTCAGACTTGTAGCCAGGCTCCTCCGTCAATAGTATTCTCCAGGCAAGAATACTGGAGTGATCATGCCCTTCTCCAGGGGATCTTTCCAACTCAGGAATAGAATCCACATCTCTTATGTCTCCTACTTTAGCAGGCATATTCTTAATAGAAATATTAGCATTGGCCCCTAAAGATTAATTGTAATTGAATCCTGAGGCTGGAACAGAGTAATCTTGAATAATAAAAGAATTTATTTTAAGAAAATGATTTTATCTGAATGTAAGATAGTACAAAATATAGAGATATGTTATATAAATATCCAAATTTATTAGTGATTAATGTATTCATAAATTCAAATATGTATAACACAATTATATTTGAATGTAATAGTAGAAAAACAAAATGTAATATTCTAACATAGACTTGTATGTAGAGGAAGCTGTAATACTAATTTTAGATAGTTTCTTTTTATAAAGTAAGATTTTTCAATGGCAAAATATTTCATGCTTATATAATCTGAATGACTGTTAGTCACAAAAATATAAAAACAACTATTGAGTTTTCAAACAGTCAGAAAAATGTTTGCTAATTTGTGTGTGACACATTAGCATGTAAAATATGTGTAAAAATAGAAGACACTCTTAATAGTTCTTCCATTGGTGTGCAGTGGTCATATAAACCCTATGTTTAAACAATATCTGGTCTTCCCTGGTGGCTCAGCAGTAATGAATCTGCCTGCCAGTATAGGAGACACCCATTTGATCCCTGAATCTAGAATATGCCATGGAGAAGGAAATGTGACTTTTCCACTGCAGTATTTTTGCCTGGGAAATCCCATGTGCAGAGGAGCCTGGTGGGCTCCATGGGGTCACAAAAGAGTCATACACAACTTAGCAACTAAGCAACAACAAACAACATCTACATAGGTCTATTTGCTCTTTCATTACTATTTAACTGATATTTTTTTAAGTCATAAATGGGTATTTATTTTTGCCAGATGCTTTTCTTTTAAACTGGAATTTTGCAAAATGTGTTTTGCATCTTCTAAAAATGGCTGAAAAAACATTTACCATCCAACATGGTTTCTACAGTGTGATCTTGCCAAATAGAGATTATCTCCCTAGTTCCTTGAATGTGAGCAGATTTTGGTACCATTTTGTGCAATAAGATGTGGTGGTAATAATGGCTGATTATGGAGGTAGCCATTTACCCGTCAGTAGTTTCTTCTACTTGACACTTGGAAGACAACCACAAGGGCATCTGGATATCAAACATATGAGTGATGATGCCATCATGGTAGTGGATTTTCCAGCCTCAACCACCTCAACTGAAGCCAAATAAATAAAAGAATCACCCAATTAAATCTTTGCTGAGTTCATGAACTGAAGAGCAGGGACCAAATGAAGTATTGCTTTAAGCAACTAAAGCACAGAGTAGCTGGCAATGTAGCAGTAAGTAACCAAACATATACCTCTTGAGCAGATGATAATAGAATTTTCTGTTTATTTAGTTAATGTGGTCAAAAACTATATTCTTGAATTACAGATATTGAAATAACTTTATATTCCTGAAATATACCGAAGGTCATTTGTGAGCAGATGTTTACTACGAGGAGATATTAAGTGGATCCTTCCGGTAACCACACGTTCTTTCTCTAAGCATGATAATTCATTCTTTTATGGTTATGGAAGGAAAGGATTGGCGGGGAGGTGTAGAGGTGAAATTTGGAAAACGCAGCAGTGGCCACAGGATGGGAAAAAGTCAGTTTTCATTCTAATCCCAAAGAAAGGCAATGCCAAAGAATGCTCAAATTACTACACAATTGCACTTATCTCACATGTTAGCAAAGTAATGCTCAAAATTCTCCAAGCCAGGCTTCAGCAATACGTGAACTGTGAACTTCCATATATTCAAGCTGATTTTAGAAAAGGCAGAGGAAGAAGATCAAATTGCCAACATCTGTTGTGTAATCAAAAAGCTAGAGAGTTCGAGAAAAATACTAATTCTGCTTCCTTGACTACACCAAAACCTTTGACTGTGTGGATTACAACAAACTGGAACATTGTTAAATAAATGGGAATACCAGACCACTTGACCTACTTTATGAGAAATCTGTATGCAGGTCAAGAAGTAACAGGTAGAACTGGACATGGAACAACGGGTTGGTTCCAAATAGAAAAAGAGTATGTCAAGTCTGTACATCATCACCCTGCTTATTTAACTTATATGCAGAGTACATCATGAGAAATGCTAGGCTGGAAGAAGCACAAGCTGGAATCAAGATTGCTGGGAGAAATATCAATAACCTCAGATATGCAGATGCCACCTCCTTATGGCAGAAATCAAAGAACTAAAGAGCCTCTTGATGAAACTGAAAGAGGAGAGTGAAAAAAGTCGGCTTAAAACTCAACATTCAGAAAGCAAAGATCATGGGATCTGGTCTCATCATTTCATGGCAAATAGATGGGGAAACAGTGAAAACAGTGAGAGACTTATTTATTTATTTATTTTTGCTCCAAAATCACTGCAGATGGTCACTGCAGCCATGAAATTAAAAGATGCTTTCTCCTTGAAAGAAAAGTTATGGCCAAGCTAGATAGCAGATTAAAAAGCAGCAACATTGTCTTTCCAACAAAGATCCATCTAGTCAAAGCTATGGTTTTTCTACTAGTCATCAATGGATGAAAGTTGGTCTAAAAGAAAGCTGAACACCAAAGAATTGATGCTTTTGAACTGTGGTATTGGAGAAGACTCTTGAGAGTCCCTTGGACAGCAAGGAGATCCAACCAGTCCATCCTAAAGGAAATCAGTCCTGAATGTTCATTTGGAGGATTGATACTGAAGCTGAAATTCCAATATTTGGCCATCTAATGCAAAGAACTGACTCATTGGAAAATATCTTGATGCTGGGAAAGATTGAAGGCAGGAGAAGAAGGGGACGACAGAGGATGAGATGGTTGGATGACATTACCATGTCCAACATGAGCTGGACATCACAACTCATGTCCATGACTCAATGGGCATGAGTTTTAGTAAGTTCTGGGAGTTGATGATGGACAGGGAAGCCTGTAGACTGCAGTCCATGGGGTCACAAAAGTGGGACACAACTGAGCAACTGAACTGAACTGAACTGACCTGTGGAGGTGAAAGGGTAGTTACGGATTCATGTACACATTGCTATATTTAAAATGGGTAACCAACATAGACCCACTGTATAGCACAGGTAACAGTGCTTAATATTATGTAACCTAAATGGGAAAACATTTGTAAAAGAATAGATACACATATGTGTATAACTGAATTTCTTTCTGTACACCTGAAACTAACACAACATTGCTAATCAGCTATACTCCAATATGTAATTAAAAAGTTAAAAGAGAGGGAAGGGACTCTTACTGAAGGTAGGCAGGTGCAAGATATCAAGGTTGTGGGGAGCAGTGGATGAGGAATTTGATCAGGTATCTAGGGAGATAAAATATCCAAGGCGAGAAATTCTCTCTAGACTGACTTAGCAGGATTCTTGCTAGAAGTGGAAAATGTAGACTTATTAAGCAAAGGGGCCAAAGTTACAGCCGGATTGAGAAGAGGGTTCAGAGGAGTCTGACTAATGTTTGGTTAAAGAGAGTATTGCTGGTAGTTCAAATGGTAGAGAATCTGCCTTCAATTCAGGAAACATGAATTGGATCCTTGGGTTGGGAAGATCTACTTGCAAAGGCCATAGCAACCCATTCCATTATTCTTGCCTGGAAAATCCATGGACAGAGGAGCCAGGTGGGCTAAAGTCCATGGGGTAACAGAATCGGACACAATTAAGCAACTAACATTTTCATATTTTTCAGACTTTAAAACATGTTACCAGCTTGATCATTATCTCTTTGATTTTATGTTCAGTACTATGTTATTTCTGTTGATATCTCTTACAGTTTAACATTTTCAGAGTTACAACTAAACACTGAAGAATATATTTAATGCTATAGTCTTTGTTTTCCTGAAAAATATAACATCACAACATGCTATAAATGAATATATTTTTAAAATAAGAATATATGATACCTATCAAGTTTCATAATCTTCTTATTTTCCATTGAGATATAAAAATAACCCTAAGAAATTAAAAAGCTTACCATTTAATGTAAATATAGATATTTTGGTAGTCAACAAAATGATTTTTTAAATAAATCCAAGGTCACATTCTTTCTTCAAGGAAGAATAGTAAACACAGTAAGTAGTTAAGATTATTGTCTTTAGAGTCTAAAGAGTAAGTTTGAAATCCTTCATCTGACAAGTGTCTCTGCTGCTGCAGCTGCGAAGTCGCATCAGTCATGTCCGACTCTGTGCGACCCCATAGACGGAGCCCACCAGGCTCCTCTGTTCCTGGGATTCTCCAGGTAAGAACATTGGAGTGGGTTGCCATTTCCTTCTCCAAGACAAAGACGCAGGTAAGAACATTGGAGTGGGTTGCCATTTCCTTCTCCAAGACAAAGACGTGTAAATAGCCATGTTAGAAAGGTTCCTCAACCATTCTTAGTATCATATATAGATATAATAACACATATTTTATCATGAGATTATGGTAAAATTAAACGTGATTTTCCCTCCAAATCAGCATAGTATGTAGTTAATAGTAGGAATACAACATATGTTAAATTATTAAGATCAAGCTCTGATGCTATGTTTTGACAGTGTTAAAATGCATGTCCTTAAACTTCTAAAGGATCATTGTAATACAGAGTGAAGTAAGCCAGAAAGCAAAACACCAATACAGTATACTAATGCATATAAATGGAATTTAGAAAGATGGTAACGATAACCATGTATGCAAGACAGCAAAAGAGACACAGATGTATAGAACAGTCTTTTGGATTCTGTGGGAGAGGGAGAGGGTGGGATGATTTGGGAGAATGGCATTGAAACATATATAATATCATATACAAAACGAATCGCCAGTCCAGGTTCGATGCAGGATACAGGATGCTTGGGGCTGGTGCACAGGGACGACCCACAGGGATGGTATGGGGAAGGAAGTGGGAAGGGGATTCAGGATGGGGAACACTTGTATACCTGTGGTGGATTCATGTTGATGTATGGCAAAATTAATACAATATTGTAAAGTAATTAACCTCCAATTAAATAAATTTATATTTTTTAAAAAGAAATTAACTCTTGCTTCATATCTGTGTTTATGGGAGAAAAATAAAGCAATAACATAATCTGAATTCAGAAATAGTAGACTATACTAACAGACTGATTAAACATTGAAAAACTAACTCATCACCTCTTCCTGTAGAAACTGTTTACATTAAAAGATACTCCTCTGTCTAGACAGATTATTTCTGTACATTTTTAAATGGGTGCCTAGATCAGCACTTTGCATTTTCTTTCTGCTAAGCATGCAAAATACCTGGTGTCCTCATCTGCGTGAAGATGAGTAGGATAAAGTGAAGGATGGCTCTGGCCTGTAGTATCATGTACTGCAGATGCTGAAGTTGGCTAATATATAAAGGAGTGTACAAAAAATAAATCAATCCAAAGAAGTAAAGCCAAGTTCAGCAGCTGAAAATAAGTTCTGAAGCAAGTAGGAGCTGGAAAATTTTCCCAAGGCAATGTTACAAGATATAGGTTTGGAGTAGAGAGTCTTATAAAATGCCAGTGGAGGAGCTCTTGGTCAGAAAGAGAGTCCTAAAGGGACTGAACTGGTCTAACAAATTAAATAAGTGTTAGTGTTAGCAAAAGGGTATAAGAATTAGAAATCAAAGTACTGAGAAATGTTTCACTTGTTATTTAACAGAGGAGACTTTAAAAAACAGGAAACAGTTATAAAGCTACAATTTGTGAGTCCAGTAAGAAACATCAAGGAGAGGAATTTGTGTCTTAAGCAAAAAATTAAGACAGAAAACCTTGCTTTGTATTAGTTGATAAGATCGAAATTAAGAAGAAAGCATTGACATTGCTGAAGTGTAGTTACAATTTATGATAATTTATAGAAAAAGTAAAAGTTGCTTAGTTGTGTCCAAGTCTTTGCAACCCCATGGACTGATGGAATTCTCCAGGCCAGAATACAGGAGTGGGTAGCTGTTCCCTTCTCCAGGGGATCTTCCCAACCCAGGATTGAACCCAGGTCTCCCATATTACAGGTGAATTCTTTATGAGTGAGCCATCAGGGAAGCCCAAGAATATTGGAGTGGGTAGCCTATCCCTTCTCCAGCAGATCTTCCCAACCCAGGAATTGAACTGAAGTATAGAAAACTTTTGTTTAAAAGAAGAGAGGCTAGTTTTATTTTTATTTTAAAACTTCACTTGTGCACCTGAATCTCCCCTTGCTTATACTTACTCTTTTTCTTAAGTCAGATAATGAATGGGTTTCTCACTTTATCCCTGCTACTGATGTTAATTCTTATCACTTATATTGATTTAATTTAATTTTAGATAATTTTACTAAAGTATAACTCACATGCCAAAAATGGACCGGTGTATAGAATTTGATGAGTTTGGAGATACACAAACACAGGTGAATCCATCACCACAACATAGCCAACACCTCCAAAAGTATTCTCCTTCTCTTTAGATGTTTTTGTTTATTTTTTTTTTTTGTCATTTTTGTGCAGTAAGAGCCTTTAACATGAGATCTTAATTTTCAAGAGTACAACACTGAGTTGTTAACTACAGACATACCTCAGAGATGTAGCTGAGATTCAGTTCTGGATGATCACAGTGAAATGAACATCACAATAAAGTAAGTCAAATGAACTTCTTGGTTTTCTTGTGTGCATATAAGTATGCTCGTACTATACTGTAGTCTACGAGAGTTTCCCATATGCTAGTGGTAAATAACCTACCTACCAGTGCAGGAGACTTAAGAGACCTGGTTTGATACCTGGGAAGATCTCCTGGAGGAGGAAATGGCAGCCAACTTCAGTATTCTTGCCCAGAGAATCCCATAGACAGAGGTTCCTGGTGGACTACAGTCCATGGTGTCACAAGGAGTTGGACACGACTGAAGCAACTTAGCATTCATGCAATCTATTAAGTGTGTGATAGCATTATGTATAAAAAAATACATACCTTTATTGAAAAGTACTTCATTACTTTAAAAAAAAAAACAAAAACATGTTAGCTATCCCCTGGGCTTTTAGTGAGCAATAATCCTTTTGCAACAGTAATATCAAAGACCACTATCACAGACTATAACAAATATAGTAATAACAAAATGGTTTGAAGTGTTGCAAGAATTACTAAAATCTGATAGAGAAAAATTAAGTGACCAAACACTGTTAGAAAAATAGTGCCAACAGACTTGCTTGAGGTGGCGTTGTCATAACCCTTCAATTTCTGATGAACGCAGTATCTGCATAGGACAAAAAGTAAAGTACAATTAAAAAAAAAAGTATGCCTGTATGACATTGTTTTTCAGCAAATCTGTGGAACTTATACATTTTGAATAACTGAAACTTTATACCCACTGAACAAGTCCCCATTCCCCTCTATCCCCAGACCCTGGCAACCATCATTCTATTCTCTATGAGTCTGATAATTTTTAGATACCTCATACTATGAATCATTCAGTATTTGTCCTTTTGTGATTAATTTATTTCACTTAGCATAATGTCCTTCAGTTTGACTCATGTTGCTACATATGGCAGGAATTCCTTTTTTTCATAGCTGGATGACACTCCATTTGTGTAAATACCATATTTTATTCATCAGTCAATAAAAATTTTGATTGATTCTATATCCTGGCTATTGCACATAATGCTGCAATGACTGTGGGAGTGCAAACAGTTCTTCAAGATTCTGATATCAGTTATTTAGGATAAATATCCAGAAGTAGAATCGCTGGTTCATTTGATGGCTTTATTTTAGTTTACTGAGAAACCATCATACTCTTTCCAAGTGTCTATACTTTATCTTCTCACCCACAGTGTACAAGAGTTCCAATTTCTCTATATCTTTACCAGAACTTTTTATCCTTTTTTTTTATAACAATGATCCTAACAGATATAAGGTTTTATCTCATAGTGGTTTTCATTTACATTTTCCTGATGATTAATGATACCGAACATCTCTTCACATACTTGTCCACTTGTATATCTATTCAAATTCTTTACTCATTTTGTTTTAAAAAAGAAAATCATTTGATTTTTTTGCTATTGATGTATACAAGTTTCTTACATATTTTGAATATTGACTAATTATTAGATATATTAATTTTAGTAGTTACGTTATTGTATAGCTCCTATTACCTTATAATGATTCCATCTTCCTATCCATCCTTCATAAGCACTTGCTTCTTTTCCTTTCTCCTGGACTTTTCTGGTCTCGCAGCTGGTAAAGAATCTGCCTGCAATGCAGGAGACCCAATTTGATTGGGAAGATCCCCTGGAGAAGGGATAGGATACTCACTCCAGTATTCTTGGGCTTCCCTGGTGGCTCAGCTGGTAAAGACTCCACCTGCAATGCTGAAGACCTGGGTTTGGTGCCTGCATTGGAAAGATCCCCTGGAGAAGGGAATGTCTCCCCACTCCAGTGTTCCGGTCTACAGAATTACATGGACCTTTCCATGGGGTCATAAAGAGTCAGACACAACTGAGCAGCTTAACTCACTAATAGTATCCCTGATCATAACTTCTTCAATAAATTACATTTTTAAAAACAAAAACAAAGCAAGATTCATTTTTGTTTGCTTGTGTGCTGTGTCTATTTTGTTTAGATTTTCCCCAGACAATTTCTGCATTAGGCGTGATTACACAGAATCAGCCAGCAGCAAAGATAAGTCATTTCTTGTGATCAAAGAGAGGGGGAAACACATGAAAACAAAATAAAAATTAGTATCTCAGTATTATACTGGCCTTCACATTTGCTTTAGTTTCCATTAAAGCAGGGAGACAACTTTGAATCAAATTAACAAATACTCCTTAGTAGCTACTAGACACTCATGATCTAAGAACTTAGATCTTTCTTTACTTTTTATTTGTCTATGTTTCTTCTTCTGATCCACTTTTCTCCTGCATTTGTATTACAAGTTTATTAAATATATGTTAGATAGATGGTAAATTACCTCTGCAAGATAGAAAAAGATAAAGACGAAACTAAGAATAAGATTTTTCTCTTTTGATAGCTAAACAAATAATGGAAACTTTTTCAGTAAATTTGGCATGTGAAAAGGATTAATTCAATATTTGGCACAATTAATCTTAATATATAGCAAGATAAACGTTGAGAAAAATTAAGGACTAGATCTCAGTAGCAATTTGTAAAACTTAGTTATGGGATTATGTCTGCTAATTCTAATATCTTACATTAACAGTGGATGTAGAGTTGTTTGATATTATGAAAACATGGAAAATCTAATATAGTAAGAAGAGAAATCTATTTTAACTTAATCTATTTCCATACTCATATAGCAATCAGCTGTCAGTTTATGAACTTGCAAATTTTCATTTCCTTTCAAGATAAAATGAATTTTGCATGTATAAATTGTCTTTAATTTTATCACATACTGTTATTCTAAGGAAATGCAACAGATCTATTTTTGTCAAAATACCACAATAATTTTAGAACTTGTTTGAAAATTAACTTCAACATCTATATATTTACATTGAAATTGTCATGATTAATTCCTCCTAGTATTTTTTAAAGAAGTCATTCAATCCCCCAAAATATCCAATGTAAATTCTATGTTAATTGATTCCAAAAACTGATGATTATCACTCACTACTTAAATACTCTGCGGATTTTTTTTTCTTTTTACACTTCTAGATACTATAGCTTTCTGAATTCCCAACTGAAAAATCTTCCTCTTTTGAGAGTATATCTGTACTTCTCTATAGTACCACTAGTATCTAATGCACTATATTACTATGTATGTATCATCCTTTAGAAAAATAATCCTCATTATCATAGATAATATTTATGAGAACTTGCAATGCCCTAAATGCTGCTCTTGAGAAACCTGTATGCAGGTCAGGAAGCAACGGTTAGAACTGGACTTGAAACAACAGACTGGTTCCAAATAGGAAAAGGAGTATATCAAGGCTTTATATTGTCACCCTGTTTATTTAACTTATAGGCAGAGTACATCATGAGAAACACTGGGCTGGACGAAGCACAAGCTGAAATCAAGGTTGCCAGGAGAAATATCAATAACCTCAGATATGCAAGTGATACCACCCTTATGGCAGAAAGTGAAGAAGAACTAAAGAGCCTCTTGATGAAAGTGAGAGAGAGAGTGAAAAAGCTGGCTTAAAGCTCAACATTCAGAAAACGAACATCATGGCATCCGGTCCCATTCAGTTCAGTTCAGTTCAGTTCAGTCACTCAGTCCTGTCCAACTCTTTGTGACCCCATGAATCGCAGCACACCAGGCCTCCCTGTCCATCACCAACTCCCAGAGTTCACTCAGATTCACGTCCATCAAGTCCGTGATGCCATCCAGCCATCTCATCCTCTGGCGTCTCCTTCTCTTCCTGCCCCCAATCCCTCCCAGCATCAGAGTCTTTTCCAATGAGTTAACTCTTCACATGTGGTGGCCAAAGTACTGGAGTTTCAGCTTTACCATCATTCCTTCCAAAGAAATCCCAGGGCTGATCTCCTTCAGAATGGACTGGTTGGATTTCCTTGCAGTCCAAGGGATTCTCAAGAGTCTTCTCTAGCACCACAGTTCAAAAGCATCAATTCTTCGGTGCTCAGCCTTCTTCACAGTTCAACTCTCAAATCCATACATGACCACAGGAAAAACCGTAGCCTTGATTAGACGGACCTTAGTCGGCAAAGTAATGTCTCTGCTTTTGAATATGCTATCTAGGTTGGTCATAACTTTTCTTCCAATGAGTAAGTATCTATTAATTTCATGGCTGCAATAATCATCTGCAGTGACTTTAGAGCCCCCAAAAATAAAGTCTGACACTGTTTCCACTTTTTCCCCATTTATTTCCCATGAAGTGATGGAACCAGAAGCCATGATCTTCATTTTCTGAATGTTTAGCTTTAAGCCAACTTTTCACTCACCATTTTCACTTTCATCAAGAGGCTTTTTAGTTCCTCTTCACTTTCTGCCATAAGGGTAGTGTCATCTGCATATCTGAGGTTATTGATATTTCTCCTGGCAATCTTGATTCCAGCTTGTGTTTCTTCCAGTCGAGTATTTCTTATGATGTACTCTGCATATAAGTTAAATAAGCAGGGTGACAATATACAGCCTTGACATACTCCTTTTCCTATTTGGAACCAGTCTGTTGTTCCATGTCCAGTTCTAACTGTTGCTTCCTGACCTGCATACAGATTTCTCAAAAGGCAGGTCAGGTGGTCTGGTATTCCCATCTCTTTCAGAATTTTCCAAAGTTTATTGTGATCCACACAGTCAAAGGCTTTGGCATAGTCAATAAAGCAGAAATAGGTGTTTTTTCTGGAACTCTCTTGCTTTTTCCATGATCCAGTGGATGTTGGCAAATTGATCTGTGGTTCCTGTGCCTTTTCTAAAACCAGCTTGAATATCAGGAAGTTCACAGTTCACGTATTGCTGAAGCCTGGCTTGGAGAATTTTGAGCATTATTTTACTAGCGTGTGAGATGAGTGCAATTGTGTGGTAGTCTGAGCAGTCTTTGACATTGTCTTTTTTGGAATTGGAATGAAAACTCACCTTTTCCGGTCCTGTGGCCACTGCTGAGTTTTCCAAATTTGCTGGCATATTGAGTACAGCACTTTCACAGTATCATCTCTCAGGATTTGAAACAGCTCAACTGGAATTCCATCACCTCCACTAGCTTTGTTCATAGCAATGCTTTCTAAGGCCCACTTGACTTCACATTCCAGGATGTCTGGCTCTAGACAAGTGACCATACCTTCATAATTATCTGCGTCGTGAAGATAGTGTTTGTACAGTTCTTTTGTGTATTCTTGTCACCTCTTCTTAATATCTTCTGCTTCTGTTAGGTCCATACCATTTCTGTGCTTTATCGAGCCAAATCCAGGGTAATTTCCTTGCCTCAAAAGTTTTAATCACATGATCAAAGATTCTTTTGCCATATAAAGTTATAGACTCATGTTTTGGGGATAAGGAGGTGAGCATTTTGGGGGAAGCCATTATTCTCTCTATCACTCATGATTAAGAGAGAGATTTTTCCATTGTCATTCAGCTTGTTAGATAGCAGAAGTCAGAATAAACCCAGAATTTTCTGACACCAAATGCAATCCCTGCTATACTACTTTGCTTTCCCAAGTAATGCTTACACCCTTCATCCTCCTAACCTTCTTATCTACTTAATATCCAACATGAATACCAAGAAATACACATACTTTGCATATTAAAACTATGGAAATGTAATCATCATAAGGTTTTCTGTATTGTTATTGTTTGGTCACAATGTCGTGTCTGACTCTTTACAACCCCATGAAGAGCATGCGAGGGTCCCCTGTCCTACAGTATCTCTTGGAGTTTGTTCAAACTCATGTTCTTGAGTTGGTGATGTCATTCAACCATTTCATCCTCTGTTATCCTCTTCTCTTGCCTTCAATCTTTCTCAGCATCAAGGTCTTTCCCAGTGAGTAGGCTCTTCTCATCAGGTAGTCAAATTATCAGAGCTTCAGCTTCAGGATCAGTCCTTCCAATGACTATTCAGGGTTGATTTCCTTTAGGATTGATTGGGTTGATCTCCTTGTAGCCCAAGGGACTCAAGAGTCTTCCCCAATACCACAGTTCAAAAGCATTAATTTTTCAGTGTCAGCCTTCATTATGGTCTAACTCTCACATCCATACAAGAATACTGGAAAAACAGCTTTGACCATAGGGACCTCTATCAGGAAAATGATATCTCTGCTTCTTGATACATTGTCTAGGTTTCTCATAGCTATTCTTCCAGTGATATCTGCATTACCCCTCCAAAATAAAATGAGTACATATTACTTCTCTTCAAGTCTTGGTAAGAATTTTATGTTTAGTTTTTTCACAATTAGACAAAATAAAGTTTATAGAATTTTACTGCTTGATTTTTATTCTAAAAGTAATCTCTCTACCACGTGTTCTCCCTACCTGTATTTCTACCTAAAGTCAATATGCTGTATCTCTTTATATGCCATACTAATGTGACAGTCTTAAAAGTATATATACGATTTCAGAGTGAAGGATATCACTTTAATATGATTGAATGAGAATCCTTAAAGAGTTGATATGAATACCAAAGCAAATACAATAGACAATTCTAGAAGTCCAGTCCACAGGAGAGTACATCTCATTATTATAGCTGACTTTTTTGTTTAAGGGAATTAAAAAAATTTTTTTCTGTGATTTTAGATTGACAGACAGGTTGCAAAGAGTACAAGAACCCTCATTCAACAAAAGCAGTGATCTGTCTCTGGTATTCAACAAATCATTGTACCATGTTTGTTACAGGGTGTAAGCTCAATAAATATATGAATTAACAATGAATTTGAAATGTAAATGGTTATTCAGTTCTCAATTTAGGGCTTATTTTCAACTAATTTGATGTTTGCCCCTAGAAGACAGTTGGCATTGTCTGCAACAATGGTTTTATCACAACTTCAAGAGAGGGAAGTTGCTATTGTCATCTAGTGGCTAGCTACTAGCATGTAAAGAGTAAAAGCCAGGACTACCACTAACCATCCCATGATGCTTAGGCTGCTCCCTGTCTACAAAGAAATACCTAGACTAAGATGTTGAAACTGCAAAGGTTCAGAAACGGTTTTAGACCAATACATTTGTAGTCAATACAATGGATTGATGAGAATCTATACATTTCCAATATGAAAATGAAAAAAATCTGTGCTCAAGATACTTCATAAATTTAATATAAACACATGCAAGTGTTAGCACAAAAACTATTTATATAACATCTAGAGAGCAATAGTAATTATACTGATTTTGAACAAATGGAAAACAATTCATTTTCTGTTGTTTCAGTGTTTTGGAGAAAATCACAGATATTAAGTCAGGTTTGCCCAACATTTGATCAGAGAACTATATGCTCTCTTTTGGGAAGTTAAAATATCTTTAAAACAACTCATCAGACACTCTAATTACCCTATTCTTTGTTCGGCACAAAAATTAGCAGCAGCTTCTTACAGAAGACAAGGATGCAAATGTTGCTTTTACACTCAGCCAGAAGGGTTCATTAAAACCAAATTGTAAGTTCAAATATATATTTCAATCTCCTCTCTTATGGCTGCAGCATTTTAAGACCTAGATTAAGGCAATGGAAAATCCCATGGACGGAAGAGCCTGGTAGGCTGCAGTCCATGGGGTCGCTAGGAGTCAGACATGACTGAGCAACTTCACTTTCCCTTTTCCCTTTCATGCATTGGAGAAGGAAATGGCAACCCACTCCAGTGTTCTTGCCTGGAGAATCCCAGGGAGGAGGGAGCCTGGTGGGCTGCCATCTCTGGGGTCTCACAGAGTTGGACACGACTGAAGTGACTTAGCAGTACTATCAATTTTGCATAAATATAGGCTAAGAAGTGTTCTTGAGGTATGACATTAAAATCAATTTGAAGAAAACATAATTTTCATGTTTTTAAATCTATTTTTCATATATTATACTATTAACAGTATAAGGTATATAGTCAAGGCTATGGTTTTTCCAATAGTCACATATGGATGTAAGAGTTGGATCATAAAGAAGGCTGAGAGCCAAAGAATTGATGCTTTTGAAGTGTGGTTTTGGAGAAGACTCTTGAGAGTCCTTTGGACTGTGAGAAGATCAAACTAGTCAATTCTAAAGGAAATCAATCCTAAATATACATTGAAGGGACTGATGCTGAGGCTGAAGCTCCAAAACTTCAGCTGCCTGATGTGGAGCCAACTCACTGGAAAAGATCCTGATGCTGGGAAAGACTGAAAGCAGGAAGAAAAGGGGACAGCAGGATGAGATTGTTGGATGCATCAATAGACCTGAGTTTGAGCAAACTCCAGGAGATGGTAAAGGGCATGGAAGCCTGGTGTGCTGCAGTCCATGAGGGTGGCAAAGAGGTGAACATGACTGAGTGACTGAACAATAACAACAGTACTATTAAGTATAATTCTTAAGTGGAATTTATGAAAGTTCTGAGGACTTATTGAATTCAGAGAGTTCAACATGACACTACTTTTTCAATCTTTTCCTATACCCAGAAAGGCCAATCCATTTCCTGGCAGAAATATTTACCTTTCACCATCTTATTGTGTTATACAACCTTGTATATTGTGTGAATCAGTGAATTCTTTACACTTCAGTTTCAGTATCTCTTTTTTAAATTTTTATTTATTTTTAATTGAAAGATAATTGCTTTATAGTATTGCATTGTATTCTAACAAACATCAACATGAATCATCTGTAGTTTTACTCAAGCCCCTCCCACTTGAACATCCCAGCACCTCCCTCCCCATCCACCCCCTCTAGGTTGTTACCAAGCCCAGTTTGAGTTCCCTGAGTCATACAGAAAATTCCCATTGGCTATCTAGCTTACATAGTTTCAGTATATCATATCTCATGTCAACTGTATATTTTATACACTCTCTAAGTGATATAAAAATAACCTATTATTACTGTTTGCTTTTTAAAATTAATTTATTTATTTTAATTGGAGGCTAATTAACTGATGTGGGATGGTACCTCGTTGTGGTTTTGTTGCATTTCTCTAATAATGAGCGATGTTGAGCATCTTTTCATGTGTTTGTTAGCCATCTGTATGTCTTCTTTGGAGAAATGTCTGTTTAGTTCTTTGGCCCACTTTTTGATTGGGTCATTTATTTTTTTGATAATGAGCTACATGAGCTGCTTGTATATTTTGAAGATTAATTCTTTGTCAGTTGTTTCACTTGCTGTTATTTTTCTTCCATTCTGAAGACTGCCTTTTCACTTTGTTTATAGTTTATTTTATTGTGCAAAAGCTTTTAAGTTTAATTAGATCCCATTTGTTTATTTTTGCTTTTGTTTCCATTACTCTGGGAGGTGGGTCATAGCCCTCTTATGCTTTTCATGGGAATGCAAACTAGTACAGCCACTATGGAAGACAGTGTGGAGATTCCTTTAAAAGCTAGAAATAGAACTGCCATATGATCCAGCAATCCCACTGCTGAGCATAAGCACCGAGGAAACCAGAATTGAAAGAGACATGTACCCCAGTGTCCACTGAAGCACTGTTTACAATAACTAGGACATGGAAGCAAACCTAGATGTCCATAGGCAGATGAATGGATAAGGAAGTTGTGGTACATATACACAATGAAATATTACTCAGCTATAAAAAGAACACATTTGAGTTAATTTTAATGAGGTAGATGAAACCGGAGCCTATTATACTATTTGCTTTAAAACATAAAATGATTGTGAGTTTTCCAGAATTTTCAAGTAACTTAGTCATATGAGAGAGACTCTGAGACACATTCACCTAGGCAATGCATATGATTTAAGCTCAAATGAATTGTTTACTTGTTGCTGCTTCTGCTAAGTCACTTCAGTCATGTTCGACTCTGTGCGACTCCACAGACGGTAGCCCACCAGGCTCCCCTGTCCCTGGGATTCTCCAGGCAAGAACACTGGAGTGGGTTGCCATTTCCCTCTCTAATGTGTGAAAGTGGAAAGTGAAAGTGAAAGTGAAGTCGTGTCCGACTCTGTGCGACCCCATAGACGGAAGCCCACCAGGCTCTTCCGTCCATGGGAGTTTCCAGGCAAGAGTACTGGAGTGGAGTGCCAAAGCCTTCTCCAGAATTGTTTACTTAATAGTAAGTAAATGTCCTGTATGTTAAAACAAATGACTTTTAAAATATCAAGATCACGCTCCTTTATTAGCCTTTCTCTCCTTGCTCACTTCTTAAATATGAGAGCTCACTAACTCTTAACTACTGTACACTGTGATTTCAGTTATCTTAGAAAGTGATGCCCCCTCCAAATACAGATCAGTATTCTCTTATTTTCGTTCCTGTGTTGCAACCATTGCCACCCACGTGTATTCAAAACCCATAACATTTGATTGTTTGAAAAATTATTCCATGTGCTTTTACTAGGAAGCATGAGAAATCATCTAATAGTCACAGAAAAATAAGGAGGTCTATATGGCCTAAGACACATGACCAGCACCTCCTCCAACAGGCTTCAGTACCTGATGCCTGAGCACGATCATAAAACTATCTTTCCTAAATCCCTACAGCTATACAGATACCAAAAATGTAAAGCTGACAACTCTACTTCTAAACTACTTCTAAACATTTCTCAAACCCGTACCAACTGCCATAGTTCTGGACCATATAATTCCTTGCCTCAGTTATTTCCTTTCTTCTATTCCTTTACCCTTTTCCAGTTCTTTGCTCTGACTAGACTGATATTTCTAAATGGAAATCTATTTAGTCATTCACTTAAAATTTGTTAAATGGTCCTGTGAGGTAGGTAGAATAGGGAAAAGGAGTCCAAAATGGCAGTGGCTAAAAAGACAAGGAAGGGAAAAGCCCGTGAAAATAGAACAAAAGAAGGTCCGAGGACCGGAGTGAGGACCTCAGGTAAAACAAACAACACTCCCGGCTGGCCCAATTTACATAGGACAGGCCCAGGGAGAGAGAAACATATAACAGAGGAGCCAAAGCTAGCTCTCTCTCTCCCACACGCTGGGGCGCTCTTCTGTGTCTTTGGATCGACATGCCCTCATACCTCAAAGATGGATTTTCCTGCTATCTTCTAAATAAAATAGAGCTGTAACACTGATTTGTCTAAGAGCTATAACATGGTCCATTCGAGACCTGAGAGCTATAACACGGTCTACCCAAGACCTGAGAGCTGTGACACGCCAAGGAGGCTTTAATGTCCATCACTCCAAATCTTTGTTGTGACGAGACAAAGAATCGAGGAACATACACTCCCATGACAGTCCCAATCATAGTCAAGACAAAACCCTAAATGGGATATAATGTAAAGGACTTCTTTATTTATAACCACCACTAATCTTTCTGATTTTGGCCTTATATGTAATAGTCTGACAAAATTACTTTAAAATCCTTAATGAATGCTTATGTTTTTGTTCTATTGTTTCTTGTCCAATTAAGTTCCTCTCAGCCTCTATTTTCATACTCCCTCCACTTGAAAATTGTTACTCATTTGTCAAATGTTAGTTTAAGAATAACAGAGAAGGCAATGGCACCCCACTCCAGTACTCTTGTCTGGAAAATCCCATGGATGGAGGAGGCTAGTAGGCTGCAGTCCATGGGGTTGGTAGGAGTTGGGCACGACTGAGCAACTTCACTTTCACTTTTCATTTCCACACATTAGAGAAGGAAATGCAACCCACTCCAGTGTTCTTGCCTGGAGAATCCCAAGAACGGGGAGCCTGGTGGGCTGCAGTCTATGGATTCCCACAGAGTCCGACACGACTGAAACAGTTTAGCAGCAGCAGCTTAAAAATAATCCATCTAAAGTTTTTTTGAATCCTAGTATTTCCATTATTCTTAGATTCTATTTTTATCTTGATGAGATCATACTTGTATCATATTATGTTTTACTGCAGTTTTCTGTTTTAACATCATTCTCCCTTCACTCTCCTACAAACTTCTAGGAGCACTGACTATTTTAGGAAAATCAATGACATTTAGTTTCTGTTGAATAATATGGCTGATACTAGCATAGCTGTGTCTAGTTGAATAGTGGGCTGACTGGAGTAGAAAGTTTGTGAACATGCTTTGTCTTTAGGCAGAGACATGCAATGCAGTCATCCAACCATTTTATTTTTTTTTCTGTTTCACAGCTTCCTTGCATCTAAATGTTGCCTTTTATTCTGTCCAGTAGTATGTGGGCACCAGCAGTGGGATGTAAAATCTTCTGCTGCTGCTGCTGCTAAGTCGCTTCAGTCATGTCCAACTCTGTGCGACCCCCAGCAGGCTCCCCCATCCCTGGGATTCTCCAGGCAAGAACACTGGAATGGGTTGCCATTTCCTTCTCCAATGCACGAAAGTGAAAAGTGAAAGTGAAGTTACTCAGTCGTGTCCGACTCTGTGCGACCCCATGGCCTGCAGCCCCCAGGCTCCTCCATGCATGGGATTTTCCAGGCAGGAGTAGTGGAACGGGTGCCAGTGCCTTCTGCGAAATCTTCTGCTAGGTCTGCAGTTCATTCTCTCTTTGCCCATTTCTGGCTAAATTCGGATTATCAGATCAAGAATTCTGATAACCTAGAAACAGTACTGGGTACCCGCAGAACTGTAACGTGAAAAATGAAAACTATTGTATCTACAATAGTCGTCAGTGTATACAAAATGTGTTCTTGAGGGCTATTGACTTAGAGAGTTTAATCTTCCTTTTTGCTTTCTCCACTTCCTGAGTAGGAATTAAAATAAATCAAATCCAGGTGTATTCATTCTAAAACCTTTCCTCTACCCACCCCCCTCCAATAAATCAAGCAGAAGACAGAAGGAGCCTTGGAAGAGAAAAGATGTGGAATGATGGTTTAAATCATGAGTTACAGATATCTACCTCCCATGTGGGGTCCTCTTTCCCATGCCAATTGTGAGTTAAGACAGTCAGGATGAATTCCCAAAGGAATTTCTCAATCCCAGGTCTTTGGTCTCCTTTGCAAAAGAAGTCAATTGTAAGCCCAAGTGTGCTAGTCTGACTTGTAATACAAGATAAGAGTCTTATTAAAATAAGCAGAATTATTTAATATGGAAAATCTGTTCTGCACTTTTTCTTTGTGAATCTGTGGAAGTGATATGCAGGAGGTTAGGAAAATACCAGTTCTAATAGAGATAAACAGATTCCTGGATACTGTATTTGCGTCTCATCCTGTATTAAAGAACATGGGTTGAAATAAATAATGCTGATGACCTTTATATATTCCTCCTTATTAGCTTCTAGATATTGGATAGGTATTTAATTAATCAATTAAGACTAGGTATCAACAATCAAGAAACATTTTAAAGGCATTTTGTAATTGCAAAGAAAAATTTTGGAAAGTAAAATGCTATTTAAAGACCCCCAGGATACATGCTGCATGACTCAATTTCCCTAGCCTTCTGTGTGATAATCCATGCCACAGGGAAATATTCATTTACAATATTATATCAATACCAAAAAGTCAGTAGAAAGACCACCAAAGTTCACAATTCCTCTATAATATCTCAAATGGAAAATAATGAGCTGGACAATGCCTATAAAAGTGGCAGATAATATATCAAATTTTTCAGGAGCCAATGGCCACTTGGAAAATAAATTATAAAATATACTATACATATATATATAATATGTAAAATATATTACCTATACTGCATTTTTTTTAAAAAGGCAGAATAATAATTACCCAGTAAAGAACTACAAAGTTTTAATTGCTTGGCAACAAACTCCACCCTTCATAGAAAGTTAAAACAGGATTTATGCAAGGTGCTCTTCATTTAAATATTTGAGTGTCATTTGATATTAAAAACAGATAAAAGTAAAATATATTTTTGTTTTTTTATAGATATGAAATATCAGACCAGGTCCTTAGAAGTCATAAGTAGAGAACACTCTTTGAAAAATATAAAGAATGAGAAGAAGAGAAAAAATATATATAATAATATAAATTTTCAAAGTCACATTGAAGATTAATTTAGAGTAGGAGAGTTCTAAAATATATATTGGTGAGCACACACACAAATCATCAAAGTTGTCTCAGTTCGAAGCATATTTTCATGAAACTGTAGATTGTCTTACATAAAAGTGATTCTTGAATGAATGTAACCAATTTATTCATGATTGAAAGGAAATAAGGAAGCAAAATGTGGGAAAAAAACATATTAAAATGTGCTCATTTTAGATTTGCAACATTGAATAGTTACCAGATTATTTATAATCATAAAATGGCTAGTTTGTTGAAATCATATAACACAATAAAAATCACTTTGAGTGAATAATGAGGCTCATGGAATAAGAATCACAAAGTATAACCATAATTTACCATGTAAGGATAATGGTAAAGACAGGGCCTACAAAATAAAAGTACATATATGATTCTTTGGATTATTTTTCAGAAAAATTTCAACATTTTTGTAAATATGAGTGAAGAATAATTCATCCTTGCATTAATGTTAGTTTCAGCCATGTAACTTTGCCTACAAAGTGTAATGATGCTGCAGTAAGTAAAGGTTTGGCTTTAATCTTATGATATGATGGTCTATTCATGGGAATAATATGCTCCAGATAGCCAAGGCCTCAGGATGGGACGAGTAGAGCAGACCATAAGCCCTATAGCTGCTAGTTCAAGCAAGGTGAGATAAATGTGAAACTAACTTGAATTTATATCTGCAGCCTGAGGCCCAGGAAATGATGTCTAGAATCTAGGCTGACCTAGATAATTTGCAGCCAGTTCTCATACCCATAAGCATGATAATAAATGATTGCTCTTTAAACTTCAAATAATTTGAAACTGAAGCTCCAACACTTTAGCCACCTGATGTGAAGAACTAACTCATTAGAAAATACCCTGATGCTTGGAAAGATTGAAGTCAGGAGGAGAAGGGGATGAAAGAGGATGAGATGGTTGGGTAGCATCACCGACTCGATTGGCATGATTTGAGCAAGCTCTGGGAGTTGGTGATGGACAGGGAAGCCTGGCGTGCTGCAGTCCATGGGGTCGCTAAGAGTTGGACATGACTGAGTGACTGAACTGAATGTATCTCTTAAGAACTATAAAGAAAAAAAAAAAAAGAGTTAGAAAATGATATACTGGGATCTCATGCACAAAATCATTGTTACAATTTATTGTTCACATTGAGTATTCCACACTTGGCCAGTTTAAAAATAATCATATCTGAGTATGGTTGTTCATCCATGTTCTCTTGCAAGGAATCTTGAATTTATGTAAACAGGGAGAGAATAGCTATAGGATGCAAAGGATTATGCATTTTGACCCACTATTCTTCACAGATAGGCTTTTAAGTTTGTAGAAGTTAATTTGTTCTGATATTTTAAAGGTCTTTAGGTTTGTTACTGAAGTTTATGAATAACTGAATTAAGAAAATACAACCTTTTAGGAATTAATGACAAAAAATAAAATAAAAATATGTCAGAAATGAAAGTCAGTGACTGATTTAAACATGGACTTGTATGCATACTCAGTTGCTCAGCCATGCCTGACTTTTGTGACTCTGTGAACTGTACAGCCCACCAGGCTCCTTGTCCATGGGATTTTCCAGGCAAGAATTCTGGAGCGGGTTGCCATTTCCTTCTCCAGGGGATCTTTCCGAACCACAGATTGAACAGATCGTGTTGTATCGGCAGGTGGATTCTTTACCACTGAGCCACCTGGGAAACCCTAAGACATGTACAGTTGACTATAAAAAAATCTGCCATTCATTTGTGGTTTTATTGAAATTCTATTTTCTTAGGCTTTGCTCTGTTACATGAAACTCTGAATGTGATGGTCAGTGGGGTATCATATAAAATCTTCCTTGTCAAGAAAAAGCATACTTTCATCCTAAATTAATGAAAGATTTCCAGGTTAAATATGAAAAAGGGAAATGTTTCCTGGCAATCTTGTAATCAAATCCAAAGAGATTTGCTTGTCTTCCACACATGTTGTTTTATATTTTGAGTTACAATCTATAATTAAATCCAGAGGGAATGAATTGTAATTCTTTCTGATAATCCATCTTCCCATATTTTCACATAAATTTTGGGGATGTCTTGATATAATAAAGCTAATTGGTCTCTGTGGGAAATACAAAATTGCATTTTGAAGCAGTTTGCTTTCATCTGACTATGAGCTCTCTTTGGCATATTATTAATATGTGAAATAAAAAGTAAATATCTAAGCATATGTAAAATCATGCCTATAATCCATATAATAGATTGTGCTACATGAGACCTGTTTAAGTCAGTTCTTTAGGACACAGATTGAATTTTTTTCAGAAAAATAATGGTTTCTACAAAAATTAGGGTTTCATATAAGACTGAAAATAACTATGTAAAATTGAATTTCAGTTCTCTCTGGAGTAAGGCAAGAGTACATTAAATACATAAGAGAAAATGAATTTTAATGTAATTAATGTATAGGTGGTGGATGTTGTTGCTTTCGTTGTTGAGTCCCTAAGTCCTATCTGATTCTCTCCAACTCCATGAACTCTGTCCACGGGATTTCCCTGGCAAGAATACTGGAGTGGGTTGCTGTTTTTCTTCTCAAGGGGACCTTCCTGGCACAGGGATTGAATCAATGTCTCCTGTTTGGCAGGCAGATTGTTTACCGCTGAGCCTCCTGGGAAACCTTCAGTCCCTCAAATGTTTGACTCTTTTGTGACACAACGGGTTGCAGCCTGCCTCTGTCTATGGGATTTCCCAGTCAAGAATACTGGAAAGGGTTGGCATTTCCTCCTCCAGGGTATCTTCCTGACCCAGGGATCAAACCTGCATCTCTTGCATTGCAGGCGGATTCTTTACCACTAGGGAAGCCCTTGTACAGGTAGCATAGTAACAATATCAGCATGGAAAAAAAAATTAGAATTTCACATTAGTTTCCAGTAAATTAACTACTTATGCTCTACTCCAAGCATAAAGAAAATGGACTCTAGTTATAGTATACATTTAAAATATGTTAGAGAAAATCTAGGAGTCCAGAGAGTAAAGTTATGTGTGTGTAGGGAAAGGATGAGATTCATGCTTTGGGTGGTTCAGTTCTATGGCAGAATGTTATATATCTATATACACATAAAAATATTTATAATTTATGTATAATGTGTTATATAATACATACATATTTATTGCCAGGACAAGCTGATCACCAGTGTTGACAGCAAAATTGGTATCTACAGTGGTTGCAAGATGGAGGTCAAAAGCAATCTGAACAAGGAAGGTAACTAGTGTGGTAGATTATATACATTGGTATTTTACCTTTGAGTTTCATATTGCCTTGATTTGGTGGATGGGTCACTGAATTGTATTGAATGTTGAGAGGGGTGAGTGTTCTTGCCTATTCTCCAAATTATTTGACTTACTATCAATAACCCTGATTCATATTTACTTAAATATGTAAAGAAAGCACCTCACAGGATGATAGCCACTGTTTCTTGTATTTGGAGACTTCTAAGAACTAAGGTTTAAGAAAAAAAAAAAAAATGGTTGCACTAAATGGAGAAGTATCTTCTACTAGTTCTTCCCTCTTCCCTACCTAGGAGATTGTGAGCTCAATTTAAAAAAAAATGCTGATGAAGACAGAAAAATCAAGTTTTGTAGATTATTTCCAAATTTTAGCTCATAAAGCTACAGTACAACACAACTATGACTACTATACTTTTGAAGAATTGTGTTTAATAATTTTCATATTGCTATAACAAGTGATGCATTGACCTGGATAACATAATAAAAAGAAAAGGTATTTTCTCACTGAAGATTATATGCATGAAGATGAGTATAAGCTCAAAGTTGTTTCAGAATCTAAGCCAGTGCACTTTATTCTTTTACAATCTCTAGGCCCTCTTATTTCAGAAACCCTATGCCACATATGACCATACTATTCAACTAAAGTGAAACCACATTCCATATCAAAGCAATTTTTCCACAACATTTGAAAGAGTTTTAGAATTTTGTCCTTTATTTATCAATGTGAATAATCCATTTACTTGATAATTGGCCATGATTTGCCAGCAGCTCATTTGTACTTAGAAATTCTGGCAAAAATGAGACATCTCACAAATAATTTTCAAATGCAATTGCTCCTAATGAAGTTCTTATAACATTAATTTAACAGTTGATAATATTCACACGTTATGATTTTATAGATATTAGCTTATTTCCCAATAATCATTTTGTTCCTTTTAAGCCAAAAACAATTTTTTTAGCTTCAAAATTCCTGAGTCCTTGAAAACCTTAAAGACTTTAAGCATTGCATATTTAATGACTTCTGGGGAAAAAAGCTCTAGACATAGTTACATGCTACAGTTTTGCTCTTGTTCAGATAGCTTGCTGTAGTCGACTCAGCAAAGTTGTGCAGTCTAGTCCACATGTTACCTAGAGTCCTAGTACTTGAATATATTGTTGAGGAATATCAAGGTGGATTCCTTCATGTCTCTCAGTCAGTTCAGTCAGTCATGTTGAACACTTTGTGACCCCATGGACTGCAGCACACTAGGCCTCCCTGTCCATCATCAACTCCCAGAGTTTACTCAAACTCATGTTCATTGAGTGGGTGATGCCATCTAACCATCTCATCCTCTGTCATCCCCATCTCCTCCTGCCTTCAATCTTTTCCAGCATCAAGATCTTTTCCAATGAGTCAGTTCTTCACATCAGGTGGCCAAAGTATTGGAGCTTCAGCTTCCACCTTTATACACATACACACACACACACACACACACACACATATATATATATATATACACTAAATATTTTCAAGTAAATGTCTAGTCTTTACATATGTAAAACAAACACAAATAAACTACAAGCAACAGACATACTCATCATAACAGTGAGAGATTTGCCACACATTTATTATTCACAAGCAGATGATTCTTTACTGTTTTGAGCCACCAGTTAATTGTTTTAAATTTAATAAATTTTGTTTATCAAAACACAAGAAAATTAAAAATAAGCCATTTATCAGGAAAACAGTTTCAGACATACAAGATATGTAACTCGTATATCTACACATCCTATTTTATATATCATCTGCGTTGTGCTGTGTTTAGTTGCTCAGGCGTATCTGACTCTTTGTGGCCCCATGGACTGGAGCCTGTCAGGCTCCTCTGTCCATGGATATTCTCCACAAACAATACTGGAGTAGGTTGCCATGCCCTCCTCCAGTGAATCTTCCCAATCCAGGGATCAAATCCAGATCTCATGCATTGAAGGCAGATTCCTTACCAGCTGATCTACCGGGAAAATGCTATATATCATTTAATATATATTATTTTTTTAAAAAAAGCTTATATGAATCAACAAGAAAAAGATAAGCAACTCTGTTAAAAAACAGGAAAAACCTTGCAGATACATTATATAGGAGGCTGTGTGCTGTGCTTAGTTGCTTAGTTGTGTCTGACTCTTTGCAAACCCACAGACTGTAGCTGACCAGGCTCCTCTGTCCATGGAGATTCCCCAGGCAAGAATACTGAAGTGGATTGCCATCTCCTCCTCTAGGGGATCTTCCCAACCCAGGGATCAAACCTAGGTCTTCTGCATTGCAGGCATATTCTTTACCATCTGAGCTACCAGGGAATCAAGTAACAAATATATGAAGTTTTGCCTTATCTTGTTTGAAATCAGAGGAATCCAAAATAAAATCATGAGATTTATTTCACACATAGCACTGGATAGGTAAGAATTTTAACATCTGAAAATGTCAAGTACTAGAAAATATGTAGAACAGCTTCAGGCTAATAACTGATTGTGATAATGTAACATGACATAGCAAGCCTAGAAAACAATTGGCATTATCTAATATATTTTAAGATATGCAAAACATTTAGAAATTCTACTCCTGGGAATACATCCTAAAGAAGGTCTTGCTATTTATAAGCTCCAGGAGACCTCTTCAAGAATATCAATGGGCTTACATTAACAGACACCTGGGAAGAGCATTATCACCCATTAAAAGAAGAGTGAATTAAATGTCCCTCTCGTATTCATAGGTTAGAGTATGGGATAAAAAGGAGTGTGTTGCAGCTAATGTACTCACAACAACACAAGCTTATTTTTAAAAACTTAATTATGACTGAGAAATACAAGTCATGTAGGCAGCATAATTGCACCATAAACATATAAAATTGAACTGCATATAGTTTAGGAATGAAAATGTAAAATTATGATAAAAAGAAGGAAATTTAAGCACAAATTCAAGATAATGGTTTTTAATTTGACCAAAAATAAGACAATGCAAGAAACAAAGGGACTTCAAAATTATGGCAGGTAATATTTTACTTCTTACTTTGGATGATGTTAACCAAGACACTACCATTTAAATTTGACAGTCTTTTATTTCTATAATAATAATAATTTAAAAAAATAGAATTTAATACTTTCATCTCACATCTCAAAGGACTGTCTGTCATATAGCCACTTGGAGGTCACCTACAACAGAAGAAAGAGGAACTCCTTATGGCTCCCTAAAGACATATTTTTAATGTCCTATTGGGTTTATAGCATTATAGACTTTCACACTCTATTTCTTTAGATATTTAATTCATTCTGTTTAATCCTCCTTCAAAGGTACTTCTTGATTTCTTGTCCTGTATTTTCCTTCTCTTTAGCTCTCCTAAAGCACACAAGCTGGCATGAGCACACAAATGTGCTCTTGGCCCTGATCTGTTATTTCTCTCATATAATCCTTTGCATTTTATTTTTCTCAGTTTTGTTCACTTCCTTATAATTACCACCCTCTTTAAATGTGGTTTATAAAAAATACATGCTCAAAGCAATTCAGTGGATTTTCAGTAGAGAATAGCCTTTCCTATACATCGTACCAAATAGTTAACATCTATAGGCAAAAAAAAAAAGTGAGAGATTTAAATATAAAGCAAAACACTATAGCAATTTTGAGGAAAAAAAGAAGAGATGATCTTTTAAATTTGGAGCTAGGCAAAAGGTTCTTAGACATGACACTAAAAACATGGGCCATAAAAGAAAACATTTGATAAATTAAAACTTCATCAAAATTAAAACTTTTGCTTTATGAGAGATTCTATTAAGAAAATAAAAAGATAAAATAGAGTGAGAGAAGATATTTACCTCATATTCAACATTTCTTGGGCTCCAAAGTCACTGCTGATGGTGAATGCAGGCTCAAAAATAAGTTACTTCTTGGAAGAAAAGCTATGACCAACCTAGACAGCATATTAAAAACCAGAAAGACCTTTCTGTCTTTCTTTTGTCTCTCTCTGACAAAAGTGTCTATAGTCAAAGCTATGGTTTTTCCAGTAGTCATGAATGGATGTGAAAGTTGGACCATAAAGAAGGCTGAGCGCTGAAGAATTTATGCTTTGCATTGTGGAGAAGACTTTTCAGAGTCCCTTGGACAGCAAGGAGATCACACCAGTCAACCCAACTCTGAACATTCACTGGAAGGACTGATTGCTGAAGCTTCAATACTTTGGCCACCTGGAAAAGACCCTGATGCTGGGATAGACTGAGGGCAGGAGGAGAAGGGGACAACAGAAGGTGAGATGGTTGGATGGCATCACTGACTCAATGGACATGAGTTTGAGCAAACTTCAGGAGATGGTTAAGGACAGGGAAGCCTGGTGTGCTGTAGGTCGTGGGGTCACATAGAGTCAAACATAGTGACTGAACAACAATAAAAGTCAACGTATATATGTGGGATATTAAAACACCTTCTTATTGAATGAATAGTCTTATCTCTTTATGCCTCTGAAGTGTCTAAATATAACTTCATGGTAAAATTAAATCACTTAACTTCACTTATTCATCCTCATATTTCAATTGCCTGTATGCATGCCTGCTAAGTCAATTCACTTGCATCCGACTTTCTGTGACCTTATGGGCTGTAGCTCTCCAGGCTCCTCTGTCGATGGAATTCTCCAAACAAGAATACTGGAATGGGTTGCCATACCCTCATCCAGGGGATCTTCCAATCCAGAGGTGGAACTCACATCTCATGTCTCCTGCACTGACAGACAGGTTCTTTACCACTAGTGCCACGTGTAAAGCCCTTCATTTATCAGTTACTCACTTATAATTAACAAGCCATTTAACTTAACTGTTTGAAGTAACTTCAGTCAGTAATGTAGTCTAACCCCTTATTTCCAGTGGGAAATTTAAGGCAGAGCTTCTCAAATTTTAGTGGGTGTTCAAATTATCCAGAGAGAATGTTAGCTCAGATTGCTAAGTCTCATCCACAGAAAGTCTAATTCAAAAGTTCTGGGCTTTGCCTGAGGCTTTATTTCTAATAAGTTTCCAAAGGTCACTAGTGTTGTGATCCAGGCCTTGGTAGGCTGTATTTGAATAGTACTCTCCTTAACGCCAAACAAATTGTTCTCTTAAAAACCATCCAATTCCTCAGAGTCAAGTGCTATTTTCAGTTAAATTACATTCTGCACCACCACACTATTCTTGAATTTAATTATTGTTGTTTTATTGTTATTTTTAAAGTAAATATGTAAAAGAAGATTTTTCATCTCTACTGAGTGGTATGCTGCTGCTGCTAAGTCGCTTCAGTAGTGTCCAACTCTTGCGACCCCATAGACAGCAGCCCACCAGGTTCCCCCGTCCCTTGGATTCTCCAGGCAAGAACATTGGAGTGGGTTGCCATTTCCTTCTCCAATGCATGAAAGTGAAAGTGAAAGTGAAGTCACTCAGTCATGTCCCACTCCCTAGCGATCCCATGAACTGCAGCCCACCAGGCTCCTCTGTCCATGGGATTTGCCAGGCAAGAGTACTGGAGTAGGTTGCCATTGCCTTCTCCAATAAGCCATAAAATAGAATTTCCAATTCTGTTGCTTATATCTTTCCATGAGCTCATCAGATTTTATGAAAAAAATATCAAAATTGAGTTCAGCATTTTAATTTTAGTTTTAAAAGTCCGAATTATTTGAGGTGTTGGGGGAGTGTGTAGTTTCCTTGGTTCTGTCTCGTCACAACAAAAATTTGAAGCTACAGAACAGCATTGCAGCTTTAAGATGGATCAGTGTTACAGCTCTGTATTACAGCTCAGTTTAATTTAGAAATAAAGGAAAATACATCCTCGAGGTGTGAGGGCATGCTGACCCAAAGACACGAAGAAAAGAGAGAGAGAGAGACCCCAGCCCTTTGGCTCCTCTTTTATGTTTTCTCTCCTCCCCGTGGGCCTGCTCTATGTAAACTGGGCTAGCCAGGAATATTGTTTGTTCTAGCTGAGGTCCTTACTCAGATCCTTGGACCTTCCTTTGTTTTATTTTCACAGGCTTTTCCTTTCCTTGTCTTTTAGCCATGGCCATTCTGGACACCTTTTTCCTATTCTAACCACATAACAGAGGCATTGTGTAAGAAGTGTAAACTTGTCACAAGATGATTTTCAAACACTGCATGCATGCAGTACCCACACAGGAGCAAACTCTTGAATACAATAGCACAGAATCATTGCATGATAGATCTTATTTTTTTGAACTGTGAAAATAAAAAGAAACATGCTCTGCAGCATTATTTAGAAGCAGATTTTAAAACTCCAGATAACATTGCCATTTAATGTGTAATCCACAGAGAAATTTTGCAGTTCATTATTAATGACACTGTTGCAATCCAGGTACTGCTTTGAATCCAGAGAAAAATCTCAGGTCACCGCATCTGAAAATTTCTAAAAAATAGGACACTATTTTTTTCCCCACTGATACAGCAAACAGTGACATAGTATATCACAAACTACTGAGTTTGTTCCAACATTTCCCTTCATCTTTTTCTGACAGAGCTAAATTTTCCTTTTTCACAGGAAACAAAGGGAAGCAACAGTCATACTTTTTATGTCTAAAAACTAAATGACCTTTCTCAGTCAAAATATTTAAGCACACATCACATTTTTTTAGTGAAGAAATGTCTGTTTTTTAAAAAATAAATTGGGACAATCATCAGAAATGGGGAAGAAGGTTTACAAAGATTGCTGTGGTGTAGAAGTTGCATTAAAATAGGAAAGGAATGAGGATCCTGGTAAAATTATCAGAGGCCTGGTGAAGAGCACAAGCCAGCTAACAGTTGTGCTCTGACTTAATAAAATTGAGTATAGCTTCATGGCTCACAAAATAAAAATACTGAGATCCAATGGTCTTTTAGTTACCTTCTTGATTTAACATTTTTAAATGTCTTTCTGAGGTGCAGTTCCTTTCCTTATTGAGGATAAAAATTGATTTCAATTAGGAAATTTCTTCTCAAGAAAATGCTGAACCCACAGTCACATCTTTCTCTGGGATTTCCTAGATGCTTTTCAAGACACCCAGTTTAACTGTTTTCCTTCATTTTTCACAATCCCAAATTTTACCAAATGCTTCAGGTATCATAAAAACACATTTTCCCCACAATATTCTATCTTAAGAAAGATTCATCTCAACCTTAGGAAAAAAAAATGTCTACCAAGTATTCATCTTTCTTTTTATATATTTTCAACAACATATATAAAGATAAAAGCAGAGTAATATACTTTAATCTGATAACCATCTGTAGAGATGGAGAACACCACCATTCTTGAATCCTTGTGCCTGGACTAATACATAAGATAGAGTAATGGGGAAAAAAATCAGTTTAATTCTGTGTGCACAAGAGATCATAATATGAAGCTCAGAGTGTGGCCCAAAGCAGGAAGCTTTTATATCTTTTTATACAAAGAAACAGTAAATTTATGAAGATTTGACAGGACAAAGAAACTTAGGCTTGGATGTGTAAGGAATTTAAGCAACATTTGGGCTTGGGTAGTTAAATTAGTAAGAAGTAACATTGCTTATATCAGCTGCTTTGCCCTGAATTCTGTCTCTGGTGATGAGTGTGTTTCTTCCTCCCAGGACAAAGAAGGCATCTTTCACATAGGAGATTTATTTTCTGCTTTCAGAGAGACAAGAAAGAAGAGTCAAATCATCTCTCTTCCATCAGCCATTTCTTAAGTAAATTTATTTATTTTTTTAGTCTTTAATTGAATTGTTTATTTTTTATTGAAGTATAGTTGATATATAATATATATTTCAGGTGTAAAATATAGTGACTTACAATTTTTAAAGTTTTTATTCTCTTTGTTATTTCAAAATAATTGCTATACTCTTGGTATTGCACAATATAGCCTTGTAGCTTATTTTATGCCTAATGGTTTGTACCACTTAATACTCTACCCTGATACTGCCACTTGTCCCTTCCCACGGGGTAACCATTAACTTGCTCTCTATATCTGTGGCTTCTTTTTCATTATATTCACTGAAAGTGAAAGTGGCTCAGCTGTGTCTAACTCTTTGTGACCCCATAGACTGTACAGTCCATGGAATACTCCAGGCCAGAATACTGGAGTGGGAAACCTTTCCCTTCTTCAGGGGATCTTCCCAATCCAAGGACTGAATCCAGGTCTCCTGTATTACAGGCAGATTCTTTACCAACTGAGCCATTATATTTACTAGTTTATTGTATTTTTGGACTCCACATATAGCTTATATCATATGTAACTTATAAGTGCTAAAATAATTTTTTAAGGTATATACTTAATTTCAGTACTCTACAAGGGAAGAAAGTATGAACATTTGTGATGCTTCTCCAAGCTAAAATTCCAATTTTATTTCCAAATTTCAATTCTAAGCTAAAATTAACATGTTCTTCTTGCCTTCAGAATGAAGAGTGATCTAGTTCTAGATTTCCAACCAGAGTGCTCACTAAGTTCTCCTAGAGGCATTCAAGTTCATTCAACACTCCAATCCATTATTGTTGATTCTGGACACTAATTATGTCTTCTCTCTCAAACTCTCCAGCTAGCTCCTGGCTCTGGCTGGGCATTCTTTTACAAACAGAGAACCCTCTCATGCAGGAAGATATAGGAAGCTATCTGAGCATTCAGGAACTATCTCCTGATAACCTCCGGGTGGGTTGAGCTGATCCATGCAGGGACTGATTGGGTCTCTTACAAACTTTAAGTGGATTGATTTGGGGAAACCACTGTGTGGAGGCATCATCTGAGTTGTCACTGATCCATAGAAACATAAAGAAAGAACAATAAAATCATTTTAAAAGAAAATTTATCATCATTTAATTTTTAATAGTAAACAAATGCATAACAAATCAATTAAAATGTCACAGTTTGGGGTAAGTAGTTATAGTATTTACTGCTTTCATTGCCGGTATCTTGGAAATCTAGGCAGGGCCAATGCCTTCCTTTCAGCAACCACAGGAACACATCTGTATATAAACAAGTTGGACTTATTACTTAATGCCATGAGGGAGAAGGTATGGCATAGAAAACTAGTTAATCTCAAAAAAGGGGTATTGGAAAGAACTTTTGACAGGATTTGGCCATGTGTTTAATAGTAATAATTTGGGGAATATTTAAAGAAGCAGGCTTTTCTCTGAATGAAATGCTGTTGGGAAGCAGGGGTAATACATATTATAACTGAGTATCTTAATGAATCTTATCTAGGAGGGTAGACGACTAGACCAAAGCTGAAACTGTAGTTCGCAGTTTTAATGAAGTAGCCATCACTCACATAGGGGGAAAGGGGTTATCTAGTACTTTGGGGCTAGGACAATGCTCATGTGTTGTCTTGTATTCAGATATGACTATGGAGTCATCGAATAAAGGGTCAGTTTCTCTTTACTGTATTTACTAAATCTACTAAATACATTAGAACATTTAAATGTGAAGTATATTTAGGAAAAAAATTTGGAAAGCAGATAAACAGACAGTTTTAACTAACAACATTAACCAAATTCCTCAGTGATCTAAGTCACTTGAGATTTGACTCTACCATTCAAGAGCCAAATCCAAAGTGTAGATAAATAAAATGGAAGGTGAGTAAAAATAATCTATCAATATTCTACGCTAGGTCATATGAGTGCCACTCAGAGGAAAACTGCCTAGATATTTATTATAAACCAGTTGATATTCATAAGTATTTTATGTGAATACTTTCCATCCTCTGTATTAATTTTCTAGACAGATGTGGAATGTGTACATCCACATGTTTCTTTTAGGACCACTATCTAGTGCTTTTCCTTTGCACTAGCCGTGAAACCCAGCCAGCCTTAGTAATTAGCCATGCAATGCCTCTTCTCCAGCTGTCACTGCCTCAATAATCAGATTTAGTGCACAATGGCACTCATCTCACATGATAGTAAAATAATGTTCAAATTCTCCAAGCCAGGCTTCAGCAATACGTGAACCATGAACTCTCTGATGTTCAAGCTGGTTTTAGAAAAGGCAAAGGAACCAGAGATCAAATTGCCAACATCGGCTGGATCATGGAAAAAGCAAGAGAGTTTCAGAAAAACATCTACTTCTGCTTTATTGACTATGCCAAAGCATTTGACTGTGTGGATCACAGTAAACTGTGGAAAATTCTGAAAGAGATGGGAATACCAGACCACCTAACCTGCCTCTTGAGAAATCTGTATGCAGGTCAGGAAGCAACAGTTAGAACTGGACATGGAACAACATACTGGTGCTAAATAAGAAAAGGAGTACGTCAAGGCTGAATACTGTCACCCTGTTTATTTAACTTTTAGGCAGAGTACATCATGAGAAATGCTGGACTAGAAGAAACACAAGCTGGAACCAAGATTGCCGGGAGAAATATCAATAACCTCAGATATGCAGATGATACCACCCATATGGCAGAAGGTGAAGAAGAACTAAAGAGCCTCTTGATGAAAGTGAAAGAGAGAGTGAAAAAGCTGGCTTAAAGCTCAACATTCAGAAAACGAAGATCATGGCATCCAGTCCCAACACTTCATGGGAAATAGTTGGAGAAACAGTGGAAACCGTGTCAGACTATTTTTTGGGCTCCAAAATCACTGCAGATGATGACTGCAGCCATGAAATCAAAAGACGCTTGGTCCTTGGAAGAAAACTTATGACCAACCTAGACAGTATATTCAAAAGCAGAGACATTACTTTGCCAACTAAGGTCCATCTAGTCAAGGGTATGGTTTTTTCAGTGGTCATGTATGGATGTGAGAGTTGGACTGTGAAGAAGGCTGAGCACTGAAGAACTGATTCTTTTGAACCGTGGTGTTGAAGACTCTTGAGAGACCCTTGGACTGCAAGGAGATACAACCAGTCCATTCTAAAGGAGATCAGCCCTAGGATTTCTTTGGAAAGAATGATGCTAAAGCTGAAACTCCAGTACTTTGGCCACCTCATGCGAAGAGTTGACTCATTGGAAAAGACTCTGATGCTGAGAGGGATTGGGGGCAGGAGTTGAAGGGGACAACAAAGGATGAGATGGCTGGATGGCATCACTGACTCGATGGATGTGAGTCTGAGTGAACTCCGGGAGATGGTGGTGTACAGGGAGACCTGGCGTGCTGCAGTTCATGGGATTGCGAAGAGTCAGACACTACTGAGCGATTGAACTGAACTGAACTGGAGATTTATTGTGAATAAAAAATGATAACTAATAAGAGATGTAGATTATATAGAAGTATAGCTTACTGTTTCACTTAACTATGATCAATAAGAATACATAGTTGAAATGACCCTGTAAAGCACTTTCTTGAGTGACTAGATGATAAATCTTGCTCATTGCTTCCCGGATAGCTCAATGGCTAAAGAATCTGCCTTCAATGCAGGAGACAAGGTTTTGATCCCTGAGTTGGGAAGATCCCTTGGAGGAGGGCATGGCAACCCACTCCAGTATTCTTGTCTGGAGAATCCCATGGACAGAGGAGACTGACAGGCTACAGTCCATAAGGTCACAAAGAGCTGGACACGACTGAAGCAGCTGAGCACAGTGGGCACATATAAACCCATGCTCTCTATAAATTACAGAAAAAATGAGAGATCTTCGTTTTACATGAAGATCTGGGATTAGAGGATCCTTAAAATCTGTTCTGGGTCTATCATTCCATAATTCTAACATAGAAAAAATGTACTTGAGAAAGGTTTATAAGAAAAAGAATTCATGACTCAGAGATGCTCCCTCCTGAAAATATTGTATACACAGATCATCACTTACAGCACGTGGGACAAACATGAGAGCACAGACTTAATCCTAAATATTCTAGGAAGAATTTAGCAGGTAGTTCTCCTCTTAGCAAGTAATTCTCCTCCCTTCCCTGAGGCATTGGATAAACATTTGTCACAACATTTAAGTTCCTCTCAGTATAGGGAACATATTTTAGCAATTGTATTCTAGAAGTTTACATAATTGTAATTTTCAGCCTTTTTGTTGTGCATTATGTGTAGGGCAGGCTAAGAGTATCATCACTTAGTTGAAAGTGATTAGCAAGATTACTTACAATAAAATTTTATTTGTTCGTTTCACCACCCAACTTGACTCGTTTCTCTCATGAGTTTCATTGTATGGTACACAAACTCCTTTCCTTTGAGAATTTTTCTGTATTCAGTTCAGTTCAGTCGTTCAGTCATGTCCGACTCTTTGCGACCCCATGAATCACAGCACGCCAGGCCTCCCTGTCCATCAGCATCTCCTGGAGTTCACTCAGATTCACGTCCATTGAGTCAGTGATGCCATCCAGCCATCTCATCCTCTGTCATCCCCTTCTCCTCCTGCCCCCAATCCCTCCCAGCATCAGAGTCTTTTCCAATGAGTCAACTCTTCGCATGAAATGGCCAAAGTACTGGAGTTTCATCTTTAGCATCATTCCTTCCAAAGAAATCCCAGGGCTGATCTCCTTCAGAATGGATTGGTTTTCTGTATTAATAAAATCTAAAAATCGTGTTAAATTGGAGCAAATAATCTGTGCCACCAATAATATTAATACAAAATTAATATTTTTCTTTATACCAAACTTCTTCCATAATTTAAACTCTTTCAAATAAATATTTCTGATGGTAGCAATTAAAAGCAAAATAACTCATCCCATAATATCCTTATTTTTATTTCTAAAAAAGAAGTTTTGTTGTAGCCAATACATGACATTCAGGAAATCCATATTTATTTAAAGAAGAGTTTATCAACATAAACATGGAAGATCTTCATATCATATTTTAGCTTAATATTAATTTCATAATGTTTAAAGTAAAATTGTTTAAGTATAATAATTTCAGTCATCAGTATATGGTCAATATGTGGTACATTTTTATTTTAGGTTTACATCATCCTTCATGAAGTAACATTAGATAAACCCAAAGAAAGGGATATTCAACAAAATAATTGGCCTGGACTCTTTAAGAATATCAAGGTTTTAAAAGCAAGAAATGTGCCAGGTTAAAAGAGACCAAAGAGAAAACTAAAAGCAATATGAAAACTGAAAGCAGTATGAGATTATGGATTAGATCTTGAACAGAGGAAAATAATGGCAACAAGTGCAGTAATGAGAAAATTTTATTGTAAGTTACATAGATTAGAGAATAGAACTATATCAATATCAGTTACAGAACAGATTTCCTGAGTTTTATAAATAAGTTTGTATAAAACAATGTCATTTTTAGGATACATATGGAAGTATGTAAAAGTAAGTTACCAGGATATCTAAAACCTACCCTCAATGGTTAAAACATTTTATATAAAAATATAAGGAAAATCTCAATAATTGATACACTTGAGTAAATGGCAAATAGGAGTCATTTTTATTGGTTTTTTCATTTTTCAATAAGTTTAATTTATGGTAAATTTTCAAAAAGGAATATCACTATATCCATACAATAAATTATATTAATTTTAGATAAATACAGAGATTTAGTTTATGTACATAGCATTGTGTGTTTCAGGATCCTTATAAATATTTTTCCTTAAGGACAGTTTTTATATCTATGCCATAAACAAACATAGACCTGTGTCCACTTTAGAATGCTCAAACTTTGGAAAATTTGTTTTCATGAGAGCAAAATAATAATGACAGTTCTCATAAATCTAAGGCAGACCAAATTCTTTGGCCCTACAAAGGATGAAACTCAAAACTAATGTTTTAAAATCAGTTCTTGCTAATTTCTTCATCAAATTAAGAGGGATATGGATCAGCTCTAACAAGCTGCATTGTCTTGATTAGAGCTCCTCTCAGTGGCTTTATTTAGAATTTCACTTGATAATTATACATGTGCACGCACATACACACACACACACAATTTACGGCTCCACAAATATTTGACTTTACAAATAAAGTAAGAATAAGACTTATTGCTATACTCTTAAAGGTAACAAATTGCAATTATTTGAGTTTCTTTCCCTAAATGCTCAAAAACAGGCTATTTAGTATGACATATACAGATTCTTCTATTTAATCCAACATGATCACAGACTTTGCACATCAGGAATATAAATACAAAACTTTTTATTGTTTTAAAGATAGAACTGTCATTGAAAGGTAAAGTTAAGACTATAAAAGTTAATAAACAATAATAAAAAGTGAAGTGTTAGTCACTCAGTTGTGTCTGACTTTTTGTGATCCCATAGACTGTAGCCCACCAGACTCCTCCGTTCATGGAATTGTCCAGGCAAGAATACTGGAGTGGATAGCCATTCCGTTTTTCAGGGGAATCTTTCTGACCTAGGGATCGAATCAAGGTCACTCACATCGCAGACAGGTTCTTTACAGTCTGAGCCACCTTCTTTTCCAAAATGCTAAAAACAGGCTGCTGCTGCTGCTGCTAAGTCACTTCAGTCATGTCTGACTCTGTGTGACCCCATAGACAGCAGCCCACCAGGCACCCCCATCCCTGGGATTCTCAAGGCAAGAACACTGGAGTGGGTAAAAACAGGGTAGTTAGTATGAAATATACAGATGCTTCTATTTAATCCAACATGATCACAAACTTTCCACATCAGATATATAAAATCAAATTTTTAATTTTTCTAAAGATAGAACTATTATTGAAAATGTAAAGTGGGACTATAAAAGTTAATGAACAAATAGAGTAACACTATTACTTGTATTTTCTGTCTGTGTTTTCAAGGAAATATATATATAAGGGGCTGAAGTAAAAGTATAATTGATAAAAACATATGTTTGTTTTCTCTTATTCCAGTAATTGATGTGGAACTAAATTCCTTATATATTAGCCACTCAATGCCATTGCCAGTAAGAATGTATGGAAAGTTGGAGTTTTTATTTTGAATATACAAATGATAGGTTTGAATCAGAGTTTTTGACTATTTGATTTGTAAGTCAGAGGAAAGTGAAGCTGAAAAGCAAATGAAATAATGACAGAATTAAATAGGATTTGAAATCCTTTTGCTTGATGGTAGACTGTGTGTGTGTGTGTGTGTCTGTGTGTGTGTGTGTGTGTGTGCGCGGAGGGGTGTTGGGGATGGAGGTGTGCTGGTGGGAATAGGCCCAGCTCTCCTTTCTTTCCATGGGAAGAGTTTCAAACCCAGCTTCCAAGTGTATTTTAAATGAATGATGATACTGTCTGCTTTCTTGGACACAGCCAGCGGTGGCCATCGATTCAGTGTAATAGACAACCTCCAGCTCATTTCTCTTGATTCTCACCTCCTGGTTTCCATAGCTCAACACACACCAGAGTTGATCTGCATTACCAATAGAACATGCCAAAGTGATCATATGCTGCTTCCAACTTTAGGTTATAAAAGTCACCAGGAGTTTCATCTTGGTCCCTAACTCTGCTCTCTATTTCTCTCTTCCTTTCATTATTTGCTCAAGCAGAGGTCAGCTGCCATGTTGTGAGCTGCCCTATGACAAGGTCACATAGTAAGAAACATAAGGTACATTTTTGCATTGTCATTCCTGGGTGCCATCTCTACAGCATCAGTGTGAGGCATACTTAGATTATTTTTTGGCTAATAAAATCACACTTGTCAAAATGCTACTCATTTTTTTTTTTTCCAAGCTCAGATCATACGTCACCTACATATTGAAGCCTACTTGAAACCTATTCTGTGGATAAATATGCCCTAAGACTACTAGTTCTAATCTCTTTGATATTCTCATTGCTAAAGTGAACTATGTGGCAGGTCTGGGAAATAATCTGATTATCTTCTTAAACTTCACATCATATTCAGATATCAAACAGAGACTTAAACAGAAAAGGAGGTAATAAAGGGGAGTATTATTAAATTGTTTTCACATTCCCTGTTTTTATTTCACTTTTTCTGTCCTTTCATATAAATTAATATATTGGATTGGCCAGATTTGTTTGGATTTTTCCATAACATATTGCAGAAAAATCCAAATGGACTTTTAGGCCATATTTAAGTCTATTTCAATGCATTATTAAACCTATTAATACGGTTACTTGATGAAATGCAACTAGTTATTTGCCAGTTTATTAGCTATAAAATGAAGTCTTCCTCAATGCCACTTCTGGGCACTGGTCTGGATGGACATTCTTTTCCACTTCCACTTACAGAGGTAGCATATGTTGAAACCTACCTCTTTTTCTCTCCTCAGATTAAATGCTACCAAGACTGTAAAGTTCCTTGAATCCATAATGAGACAGATCACTTGGTTCAAGTGTAAATCTTTGTTTTGTGTTATAATGAGTTCTATATTTGTATGCATTCCCTATTAATGTGGTTCCTAAAGTCAGAAACAATCATTGTCCTTTTCATGAATTGTATTAACAGGAGGCTAAATAAAAGTGACTTTTTGTAACCATTTATAATGTTGGTAAAGAACTGATATAACTAAAATATCACCATATTATAATCCCATTCGCACAGAATTAATAAGCAACATGGGGTCTTCCCTGGTGGCTCAAACATAGAATCAGTCTGCAATGGAAAAGACCTGGGTTCAATCCCTCGGCGGGGGAGATTCCCCCAGAGAAGGGAATGGCTAACCACTCCAGTATTCTTGCCTGGAGAATTCCATGAACAAAGGAGCCTGGTGGGCTGCAGTCTATGGGGTCTCAAAGAGATGTGACTGAGCGACTAACACATATACACACATACATAAGCGTTAGCAGAGCGGGATGTGATTGAGCGACTGAACTGAACTGATCAACATTACAAATGGAGAAATGGCCATTGTGTTTCTCCTGTAGTCCTGTCCAACAGGACTTAAGTCATAACCAAAGGGTACAACCTGAGTCTCATTAAACCTCTGGATGCAGTAGCTAATTTTCAAAAATGCAAAGGATGGAGAATCATATTAAATCATTTTAAATGTATAGCCAGCAAAGTCCGGATTCTGGAAAATACTCTAGGTCAAATAGTTGATATTCTGTCAAAAATAAATTGTAAAACAAAGAAAAAGTAGATAAGGTCTACACTGAATGAGAATTTTTAAATATTAATTTTTAAATGGACACAATTCTAGGAATTAAGATTTGTATGATTAAAAAAAAACCAAGAAAATAGTTCCTATAAAACTGAAAATAGTTGTTTACAGAAAGAGGGAAAGAAGTGCTTACTAAATAGTTGATAATCTCTTTCATGAGATCACAGTTACTTGTGTTACAGTAATTCTTTAAGCTATACATTTATTTTATAGATTTTTCCATCTAAGGTTCACTTTATAATAATATGAAATTTACAAAAAGAAGAAAGAACGTTCATATAAAAGAGATTCATACACTCAGAAACCATCTCTTTCATCAAAAGTTAATTTAAAATTAAACTGATATTAAAAGTTAAATTGTTGAACTGTATACAAGTGAAGGACTAAGATGAATTTTGAAATTGCTTTACTTGCTTCATTTTGGAGAAAAATTGAAACATTCTGAGGTTGATGGAATTAAAGCTGTTTCTTACAATTCTAACAACAGATTTCTGTGGGGTTGATTTCTCTATTCTTTTGTCGAAAAATTATAACGTCATATTGAGTATATTAGTCACCAGTACACTGATTTTTCGATGAAAAATAGATATGGTTGTACAATTGTCTTGTATTTGCTTATGTAATATATGTTTTGCTCAGTTGTGTCCGACTCTTTGCGACCCCGTGGACTGTAGCTACTAAGCTTCTCTGTCCATGGGTTTCTCTAGGCAAGAATACTAGAGTGGGTTACCATTTCCTTCTCCAGGGGATCTTCCCAACCCAGGGATCGAACCTGGATCTCCCACGTCTGAGGCAGATGCTTTAACCTCTGAGCCACCAAGGAAGCCCCTAATTATATTATAGAAATTAAATTTTATGTCTGGTACCTCTAATAACAAAAAGTTAGACTTGCATTTCATATCATGTGATTTGTTTTTGAATTTCACTTTTCTAGTAGTCCATTTTTACTATATTTTAAGGGAAGATTTCTCTACAATGAATTGGAAATTAGAAAGCTTAGTCCTTCATCATAGATAATTTGAGAAGTAGTACCTTTCAACACTGATCAGAACACCTTTAACATAATTAATACTGAATGTATTTTTACATTCAATTCATCAGATCTCTGTGCTCAACATTGCTTCTAAAGTCTCAAAGTCTCTATATATTATATTTTAATTTTTATTATGTTAGAACTGCTTCACTGTTGAGTGTGCCTATCTTAATATAATTCAATGGAATTTAGTTTAGTTATACTAAATTTCTGCCATGTGAAACATACTGAACTAGGCAATGAAGGGCAAAATGAATTACTGGTACGTTGTCTCAAGCTTTAAGCAGCTTAACATTTCAATATGGAAAATAAGAAATATACAAATTGCTATTACATAAATGCAAATAGGATGTATGAAAAGCCTTTCAACATGGAAGGAGAAGTCATAGTTTGTTCAAGAAATCAGGAAAAACATTTTAACTGAAGAGAAATTTGAAAGACACTGATGAAGAAAAATTGTAGAAAAGAACATGAAGAAAATATTTTAATATTTAATGGGTACTTGTGTTAGTATCAATAGGAATAGTATTCAAATGATATATTATGGAAGACTTTAAATAATTTGGTTGAATAACTTATTCTTTCAAAAATCAATTGTGTAACAACACAATTGGGCAACAGTATATATACTAGAAAACGAGGAGTGAGGGAGGGAGGAAGGGAAGGTGAGATTAAAATCACAAAAATTAATTAACCAATAAATAGTATTGAACAATAACTGAGATTACACCAAACTGAAAAACTTCTGTATAGAGAAGGAACCCATTAACAAAACACAAAGGTAACCTATTGAATGGGAAGATATGTACAAATAAAATGTTTAATAGAGAGTTAATATCCAAAATATATAAAGAACTCATACAATGCAATAGCACCAAAAATAAACAATTTTATTTAAAAATGAGCAAGGGTCCTGAATGGGCTTTCCCTGAAGGTGCTAGTTGTAGGGAACACACCTGCTAATGCAGGAGACACAAAAAGACTGAGAGTGCGATCCTTGGGTCATGAAGACCGCTGAAGGAGGGCATGGCAACCCACTCCAGGATTCTTGCCTGGAGAATCCCATGCACAGAGAGCCTAGAGGGCTATAGGGTCTCAAAGAGTTGGACACAACTGAAGTGACTTAGCATGCACACATGCACAGGCTACCTGAATAGGAATTTTCCAAGAAGACATACATGTAGATGGCCAATATATGTATGTAAAGATGCTCAACATCACTAATAATCAGGTGGATGTAAATCAAAATCACAATGAGATATCACCATGAATGGTTATGACTAAAAAGATAAGAAATGTTAAGTGTTGGAGACTATGTACTGAAAAGGGAAATTTATGCACTGTTAGTGGGAATTTAACTTGATACAACTACTGTGAAAAACAATATGGAAGTTCCTCAGAAAGCTAAAAATAGAACTATCATATGATCCAGAAATTCCACTTTGGAGTACTATCTCAAGAAAATGGGAGCACTAATTTGAAAACATATATGCACCTCATTGTTCATTGCAGCATTATTTACAACAGCCAACATATGGAAGCAACCTCAGGTCCATTGATAGATGAATGGATAAAGAAAATGTGATGCATATGTACAAAAATATTTAGTCATCATGTTGTTCATCTGAAGCTAATATAAATCTTGTAAGATAACTATATTTCATTTTTTTAAAAAAAGAAAACACTAATAAAGTTAATATGAAATAGTGTCTGTCTTAGAGAGGAAATTGGTGTGGTCTCAGTTAGTGCTGAAATGTTTCTAGTGTTCTCCAGAACCAGTGTAAACAAAAAGTTCTCTGTTACTATATCTGTCAGAGGAAACTTAATTTCTTCTAGATTTCTTTTCTGAAATCTTGTAGTTCTGAGTCTCTTTCAATTACTATAAAACTAATCCTTCCCAAGGCAGAGTCTCTCCAAACAACTGTTTATTTCTGCCAGTTCCTAGATGTCTGTCAACAACTCTATGACTTCTAAGTTCCCTGGAGCATCAAAGTTTTATGAAGTATTAAATAACTTCCTCCAGTGAAATAATTCTTTTCAACACAGACTGTGGAATTTTCCTGCCTTCCAATCATTTTTTTCATATGCAGTCAAACTCTTGTAGTCTCTCAAGCTTGAGCCAATATCCTGAAAAAGTCCTTGGCAAAAATGAACAACACTAAACACTTTTAATGAGGTAACCTTAATTTATTCCCTATTTATCAACCCTTAGAAGAGTTGATTATAGTCCAGACAACGTCTCAAGAAAAAAATACTAACTTGGGATATTCAATTTTTTATTAAATTCTGAGGAGTAATTTAAACTTATTGCAAACTTTTGCATGTCTTTGAAATCAGATCAGTTCAGTTCACTCGCTCAGTCGTGTCCAACTCTTTGTGATCCCATGGACCACAGTACATCACACCTCCCTGTCCATCACCAACTCCCGACCCGAACTCATGTCCATTGAGTCGGTGATGCCATCCAACCATCTCATTCTCTGTCGTCCCCTTCTCCTCCTGGCTTCAGTCTTTCCCAGCATCACAATCTTTTCAATGAGTCAGCTCTTTGCATCAGGGGGCAAAGAATTGGAGTTTCAGCTTCAGCATCAATAGTGGTAGGGATTTCTCTTTGTTTTTTTCCTCCCTGTAAACAGTGTTTTGGAGCAAAATTGAATTTAAAAAGAAGTCAGATAAAAAGTATGTATAAAATGTAAGCTTATGAACTATATGCAAAAAAAAAAGGTATATAAAGCATTTCAATTTATCTCAAGGATAGAGTTATAAATGAATATTTACTTTGGTATATTTAAACTCCATGTTAATATGCCAAAAGTGCCGATGATGTAATAAAAATCTATTACCTGATTTAGACCCAAACTAGAATTTGAATTTAGCCTCAATATTTTAGAATTAAAAATGTAAGATTAGAGTCATTTTTTTTAAGTGGGGGACGTCAACATTAAAATTTATTTGGGAAAACTACCTTCAGTCATGTTTATCAATAGGAGCTGAAATTTTATGTTGACACAAAAACCTTCACGTGGATGTATGTAGCTGCTTCTTTATAGTGGTCAAAACTTGGAAGCAAACAAATATACTTCAGTAGGTGCTGGGTAAATATACCCTACTATATTCAGACAATGGAATATTATTCAGTGCCAGAAATGTTTTGTCAGCTAATGAAATGTATGGAGGAAACTTGAATACATATTATTAAGTGAAAGAAGCCAGTCTGCAAATACTACAGACTGTATAATTCTAACTATGTGACATTCTGGGAAAAGCAAAACTATAGTGGTAGCCAAAAAACTAGCAGTTGCCACTTTGGAATGGGGAAGTGAAAACGAATCTGCAGAGCATGGAGGGTTTTTTAGGGTCAAAAATTGTTCTTTACAATGACTGCCATAATGATGGATACATGTCATTATACATGTGTCTAAATTCATAGAATGTACAACCCCAACAGTAAATCCTAATGTAAACCATGTACTTTGGGTGATATGCTATATCAGTCTAGGTTCATCAATTGTAAAGAGTGTATCATAATTGTGGGGGATGCAGATAAGCGAGGAAGGCTATGCATGTGTAGGAGTAAGGAGTATATGAGAAATCTCTATAATTTTCCTCCATTTACCTGTAAACCTAAAACTTCTCTAAAAATATCAATAAGAAATGACCAGTTTATTTCCCTCAGGTATTGAAAGGTTATTTATGTTGTTTCTAGTTATTTTATACTATAAGAATCTCTACAGAATAATGCAAAATATTCAAATTACTAGTCTTTTATTAAGAGTATTTTCTCCTGCTGTTCCATGATTATATGGTTAATTTATTCTGCACTTTTAAGAAACTGTTTCAAATGTTTCTGTGTGTGTGCTTTTTATTTAAAAAAAATAGAGAAAAGAAAGAAAGCTAAGACTACAAAACGTTAGACAAATACCTCCTAAGGGATGAAATCACACTTTGTTTTTCATATGGTACTTAATGTTTTAATAGCTCTGTCATAATGGATCCTTAATTGGGTGTCCCTGAATGGGAAACTGATTTCTGCTTAAAAAAAAAAAAAGAAGAAGAAGAAGAAAAGTATATTTTTCACATATCCACTGATAGCTTTTCTCAGTGATATCATCAAAGTTCATGCATACATTCTTGGAAATGAAAAATTGAAATTCTTTTGTGCATATAAATGATATTTTAACTGGTTGACAGTAGAATAATGAGGGAACTTGTAAAACTCCATATGACAACAGAGTGAGAGTGAGCGCTGACATCTGAAAATAAAATAATAAACAGCTCAAACTCAAATCTGAAAAAAAATTGATGAAAGCACATTAAACCTTAAAATCCATATCCAAAAACTATAAGAAATTGCATACTGTGTTAGAATGAATTATTTTCAGTAGTTGAAGGAAAACACATTATTGATAAATTTATTAAGTATACAATGGTTAAACCCAATGTTTAAGTAGAAATTATCTAAATAACATTGTACTTTAAGGTAGAGATAATCAAGTCAAATATTCTTCTTTCTATAAATAGAATCACAATGCAACCAAATTTCTAGCCCAAACACTAGACATCTTTCTTGATTTCTCTCTTTCTCTTTCAGTATACAGTCAAATAGACTATTTTATCTATATTACTTCCAAAATTTAATTTTACTAGGTATCAACTTTTTCCAAACTGGTATCTTCTCTCATCTCAACTACTACCCTAGCATTTACAACAAAGACTGCTAGATCCAATGCTTCCAATATCTATTCTTATTTTGGAGGTGTTGCCTTACCACAAACCCAATTTTTGTGACAACTATACGATAATCCTCACTAAACTGAAGATGAGATGACTAGGCCATGCACAGGGATCAGTAAATAGAAAAGTCTAAACCTCAGAATTAAGAGCTGTTTTTGGAATAAGCCCTTTTCCTGTTGATGCTAGCACATGAAAAAGAGTGGACCTATGTAGATCAAAGTGCTTCCCTGGTGGCTTAGTGGTAAAGAATCTGCCTGCCAAAGCAGGAGATGTGGGTTCTATCCCTGGCTTGGGAAGATCCCCTGGAGGAGGAAATGGCAACCCACTTGAGTATAACTTGCCTGTGAAACCCCATGGACAGAGTCTGATGGGCTGCAGCCCATGGGATCCCAAAAGAGTCAGACATGACTGAGCAGTACAAACCTCAGAATTAAGAACTATATCGGCGTCCTTTTCATGTTGATCCTATGCATCCACACATGAAAATGAGTGGATGCATATAGATCAAAAGTCTAGTAAGATTTTGGAAATGTCCCATGGCTAAAGAAATCAGATATCTGACTTGTCAATATTCATGAACTTTAAAGCCACTCCTGGTTTTCCAGATTGTTGCTAGCAGAAAAAGAATCAGCAAATTGTTTTTAGACAACAACAGCTACTCCATGATGTGCTATAGATATGGTCACAGAGAACAATGTGCAAGGAATTTTCTTCCTGTGAGCAAACTGGGGACTATGAAACCAAATTTTCAGAGTTCCTTTACTATCCATTTAAGGAACTTGCTCTACTCTAAGGACTAAGATTTCAGCCTGAGTTTCTGCACAGCAGGTTTTTAATATTGATATGTAACAGTGACAACTATATGTATTCTATTTTTTGAACTTTTATGTTATGAAGATGACTTCTTTCCTGACACCCCATGAACGAACCCCTGCTAAACTTCAAGCATTTATATTTTGAAATTATTTATTCATTTATTTAAAATCTGAAAAATAATAGATATATGTGTGATTGAATCACTTTACTGTACATCTGAAACTAACACATTGTAAGTCAACTGTACTAATATAAGCAAATTTTAATAAAACTAAAAATACACATGTATAAAATTCAAAAAGCATTGAGTACAGTCAAATTATGGCAAATTTATCACACCCATGTAACCCTTCCTAGACTTAATGGATGATATATATACCACTGAAATTCTTTTTGGGGAGTGAAATATTTATCCCTTAAATTGCCAAGAGTGTTGGCTTCTCACAACTCACATCTCAGGGTCTCTTGGCCAAAAATTGCTGTCCTTTTTTTAGGTTACACAGCCTCTTTGGGACAGAGTTTATACAAAAAACGGTTGACAAATGAGTTCAAAGGTCTAACACAGTTGCCTTAAAAAGACAAATCTCAAAGGTTATCTGAACTCCAAAGCTCACCACTGGGTCAGGTGAAGCTTTTGCATCTATTTTGCAAAACTGGGCAGGGTGGGGAAAACCTACCTTTCTGTCCAATCCTACTTCTTTTGCTCCTTTCTATATATTTTCCCCAGGAGTCCATGAATGCAAATTTCTACCTCAGAGTCTATTTCAAGATAACCTGATCTAAGAGTGTTCGTAACAAAATTGATCCTAGAAAGCAAAATTTAAAACAAGATTTTAGAAATGGATCATTTACTGGCCTCTGGGTAATGGAGACTCTAATTACACATTGTAGATAGAATACTGATAGCTTTGGCACATTGTAGCAGTTCAACTTTTAAGCCATACAGTGAAGGTTGAATTGGACTGGAATACTAATCCAAACAAATGCACTGGTAGATACACCAACTTGAGCATTTGAGACATTAGGGGAAAATTATAAGTACAAAGTCTGTAGAACTGGATGGGACTGACCATGCATTGAAGAAAAACAAAGACTTAGGGTGATCAACCACCAATTTAAGGTGAAGTGTGAGAGCCGGAGGGTCTTTTAGGCATTATATAAAAAGATTCATTTACTGCAGCAAGAGGGCAAAAAAGCTGCTCATCAGATCCAGAGCTTAATTATAGTGGTAGCAGAGCTCCAGAAAAGAACAATGTTCAATACCAGTGAGTCCTTTATGATAAGAACAGTACCCTAATTGGGAAAGACTCAGCATAAAACATCTGAGTCAATATACTTGAAAAGTTCGATTGTCAAATTTCCCTAAATTCTCCAGGCCTAAAAATTGACCCACTCCTTGTTAAAGACTAGTGATCCTCCTTGTTAAAGCTCTGTGTTAGATGTAATAATGTTCAAAAACCTCAGGATCTGTCACCTTCTTCAATTCTGTACACTGGATCTGTAACTACTGTCAAAGTCAACATAACTGAGCTGGAGAAATGCTGTAATTGTTAAAGGGAAAGATGCAGCAATTTCTGCAGAAACTAGTCACAGACTAGAACGGGAGTATATGGATTTGAATTCTGATGGTACTGTATATGTGTCAGTGTGGGACATAAATTTGGATAAGGAAAAATTTATCAATTTGGAAGGGTTGTCTCATTATAAAAGATTGATTAGCTCTTTACTGAAATAGAGTTGTACAATATTGCATTAGTCACAGGTGTGCTACTTCATGTTTGATATTTGTATAAATTGTGAAATAATCACCATAATAAGCCTAGTAATTATCTGTCCCCATACAATGTTGTTACAATATTATTGACCATATTTCTTATGCTGTATTTTACATACCCATGGTGTATTTATTTTATGACTGAAGGTTTGTACTTCCTAATTCTCTTCATCTATTTTGCCTCAACCCCCATCTCCTACTCCTCTGATAGCCATCTGTTCTCTGTAATCCATGAGTCTGTTTTCATTCTGTTTCGTTTGTTTTGTCTTTTAGATTCTATGTGTGTGTGTCAGTTGCTCAGTCATATCTGATGCTTTGGGTGACCCCAGGGACTGTAGCCCACCAGGTTTCTCTGTCCATGGAATTCTCCAGGCAAGAGTAATAGAGTGGGTTGCCATTTCCTTCTCCAGGGGATCTTCCCAACCCAGGGATCAAACCCAGGTCTCCTGCATTGCAGGCAGATTCTTTACCATCTGAGCCACAAATGAAGTCCATTAGATTTCATATATAAGTGATATCATACAGTATTTGTCCTTCTCTGTTTAACTTACTTCACAGAGTATATAAAAGGTATCTGACAAGGATCATAGGAATATTATTAACAAGTTGCTAAGATACTTAGTTCTTGGAAGCTTGGGAGAAAAACAGGACCCATACAATGAGATAAGGAAGTTCCAAAATTGTCATGAAAAATAGTGGATAAAGAAGCAAAAGGTAATGTATGGCAAAACCAATATAATATTGTAAAGCAAAATAAATAAAACTGAAAAAAAAAGAAGCAAAAGGCTCAAATATGTGGCAAATATGTAGACAATTAACCTTTTTCTATCAATAAAGCAGAAAAAGAAATTACACTATTGAGAGGGGCAGAATTATTGAAAACCTTGAGGATGTTGTTTTCTCTAGATCTAGGACTGATGGCAAGAGATACTTTTATGTGCTGATTTCTCTGACAACAGTGGAGATAATAAAATTGGGGACAAATTTCAAGTGGCTGTAAGAAGAGTCTGACTCACCAAGAGCTATAAATATAGCTAATGTTTGGATATTATATTCCTAAGGTCAAAATAGATGAGATACCAATAATGGTACTGCTAAGTTTATACAAACAAAATAAATTAAGGTTGAATATTAAAATGTTTAAGGCCATCTATCCCATTAAAATCAGTGTTTGGAACTGAGCTTGCATGTGCATGCTCAATCGCTTAGTCATGTTTGACTTTTTACAATCCCATGTACCCTGGCCACCAGTCTCCTTTGTCCACGGGATTTTCCAGGCAAGAAAACTGGGAATGGGTGCCATGCCTTTCTCCAGGGGATTTTTCCAACCCAGGTATGAAACTGAGAGAGTCACTTCCTAGGCAGGTTGATAAGAAGTCTAGGGGTCCCCAAGGAGAGAGGGGTCTGGAACTCTCAAGGAGGAAGAAAAGACAAACTTATTTCTCTACATTCCTTAGGATTATATAACAACAATGTATTCTGCCTGAGGACAGTCTCTGGATTAAACCTTCTGGCTAATTCTGTTATCTTAAAATGTAAATTATGGGAGTAGGTCTGGTGAGGTCTTTACAGCCTCCAGACCTTCATTGGATTAGTTGGAGAATATATAAACTCATTGCTAAAATTAACAAGCGGGTACTCTTTCTACCCCCTTCTGATGCCTATGTCAGAAGCTTTCTCTGTCTCCTTTATACTTTAATAAAACTTTGTTACACAAAAGCTCTGAGCGATCCAGCCTCGTCTCTGGCCCCGGATTGAATTCTTCTCCTTCGGGGCCAAGAATCCCCGCGTCGTGATTCAACAACAACCTTTCATCTTGGGGGCTCGTCCGGGATCCTTCAGGACAAGGTAAGGATGCTTGGAGCTCTAGTTCTTTGTTCTCTTAGGGAACACGTTTTTCTGCTGTGCTTTACTAACTCTACGGTGTGCTTGTGTGAATGAATGACATGCCCTGAGCGAAGCAAGTGAGGAGCCCTGCTCTGCGGTTCCATGGTGATCTCATGTGGCTTATGGCAGAAACCTGTCGGGGGTTTCTACCAACCTGCCAAGGCCAAGAGGCACCCAAGGTCTCCTTTGGGAACCGACCAGAAATGGGCAAAGCATGTGGACCGAACTCTGCTTTCTCGGTCAAACTTTTCTGTCTCTTTGACCATTTCATAACTACCTTGGGAATTCAAAGTACTAACCTAATCTATTGGATCATATACTTTCAAGGGACTTGTGATCTATACTGTTACTGTGTACTGTGGCAAACTTGGATTGGTAGTCAAGAAAGCGCCTAGCCTCACTAGGAATTGAAAGTTTGGAAGCTAGATGGAGCTTTAGCCCAAGAACATCTCTGAGGTTAAAGGTTACTCAGATTGGGACTGCAATGGGTTTTTTTTCTTTGGTAACACTGGCTCTTAGTGGACTAGAGGAGGCTCTCATACTGGTGTGGTGATGCTTGAAAAGAACATCCCACCTTTATGCTCGTACCGATCTTATTGTGGTCAGGAATATACTCAGGGTCATGCACAGGCACTCAGGTGACGAATGTTTTCCCCAGTGGTCTTAGCTTGGGAGGCATTCCGGAAGGTTACTCTGATTGCACCCCGGGTGGCATCAGAGGCAAGCAAGGTTAAAGGTGAAGAGCTGGACATCAAGTAGAGATGCTATCAGGTCTACCCCTGGTACATCCCCACCCCGTCTCGGTGGTAGAACCGGGAGGGTCAAGACGGCGCCTGCGTCGGTAAGGGACAGACTAAGTCCGACCAGGAAGGAAAAGCTTTTGGTGTAAAGTCTGTCTACACCCCCATCTAGAGCAGGGAGGGACGCCTCCGGTAGAAAAATGGCGCTGGTCGCATTTTTCTCTCTTAAGATGGGAGCTAACAAATCCAGCCTCACTCCTTTGAACTGTATCCTGAAAAACTGGGATAGATTCAATCCCCAGGGCTTAAAGAAGACACACCTGGTCTTCCTATGCGATACTGAATGGCCACGGTATCCATTGGAGGATGGCGAACAGTGGCCGGTTGGAGGGTCTCTTAAGTATAATACTCTTTTACAATTAGACCGGTTCTGTAAGGAACAAGGGAAATGGGTAGAAGTAGCATATGTGTTGCCCTTTTTCTCTCTGCGAAATATGCGCATAACAGCCAGAGAGACTGAGGAACAGCCACACAAGCGGTTGCCTCTTTATGAAACACCCACCGGGAGAAATAATCAGTCCATGAGGGTTAGTAAGCCTTTTTCTCATCAAGAAATACAAAGAATCAAGGAGGATCTGGGAGACTATTTAGAGGACCCAGAAAAATATATTAGAGCTTTTAAAGGTGTTACTCTGCTTTATGACCTTACTTGGAAAGATGTGATGTATATCTTGGGACAAACGCTGACTCCTGACTCAAAGACTCGAGTTTTGGGAAAAGCGGTTGCTTATGGAGATGAATGGCTTGGTAATGAATCAGTAGGGAAGCGGGAGGACGAGATAGCGGCCCTCCCCACTGGGAATCAGGCGGTCCCTACTATAGAACCAGACTGGGACTACAACACAGCTAAAGATGGGATCAGAGTCATTTTGTCAGATGTATTCTTGAAGGACTCAGGCAGGCGCGTTCTAAGCCTTTAAACTATAGCAAATTGGCAGACATAGAACAGGAGGAGAAGGAAGCTCCTGGTAAATTCCTAGATAGACTAAGAGAAGCTCTTCGCAGATTCACAGAGATTGATCCCGAAAGTGAAGAAGAAAAAGTGATCTTAAAAGATAGATTTATCACTCAGTCGGCTCCAGATATCCGCCATAAGCTACAAAAACGGGCATATGGACCAAATCAGTCTTTAGATACTCTGTTACAACTGGCTCAGATGGTCTATTATGGTAGGGAATATGAGGAAAAGAAAGAGAGGCAAAGAAAGACAAAGAAAAAGGAGGAAGCCTTCACAATGGCTATGAAAAATGCTCTTAAACAGCCAGAGAAAAATGCCCAGAGGGACCCAGGTGAAAAGGGATGGGCTTGCTATTCCTGTGGAAAGGAGGGGCACCTCAAACGGGATTGCCCTCAGGCATCTAAGCCACCCCCCGGCTCCATGTCCTGTCTGCAAAGGACCACACTGGAAGAGAGACTGCCCTCAGAGGCGTAGGTCTCCGGGGTCGGCTCTCAAGACAATCAGGACTGAAGGTGCCCGGGAGTCCCCACACAAGCTCCTGTCCTAATTACACCTGAGGAACCCCGGGTATTGATAATTGTGGGGGGCCAATCCGTCAATTTCCTTTTAGATACTGGGGCAACTTACTCTGTGCTTACTGAAACCCCTGGCCCACTTTCTTCCCGATCCGCTTCCGTAATGGGACTGTCTGGAGGAGCCAAAAGGTATTATTTCAGTTATTCTTTATCTTGCAACTGGGATTTTGTGCTATTTTCACATGAGTTTCTGATCGTGCCAGAATCTCCCTCACCCCTTTTGGGGAGGGATATACTGAGCAAGGTCCATGCCTCTGTTTTTATGAATATGGAGCCCTCCCTTTCTCTCCCTCTAGTTGAACAAAATGTAAATCCTAGAGTATGTGCTGATGGAAAATCTGTGGGACGAGCGCAAAATGCTATTCCTGTAGTTGTCAAGCTCAAAGACCCACACTTATTTCCACATAAGAAACAGTATCCTCTGAAACCTGAGGTTAAGGAAGGGTTAAAATCCATCATTGAAAATTTAAAGGAACAGGGACTATTAATTCCCTGTAACAGTCCTTGCAACACTCCTATTTTGGGTATAAAGAAATCAAATGGTAAATGGAGACTAGCTCAAGATTTACGTATAATAAATGAGGCTGTAATTCCTTTACACCCCATGGTGCCTAATCCTTATACTCTATTGTCTGAAATTCCTGAACGAGCCAAATATTTCTCAGTAATTGATTTAAAAGATGCCTTCTATTCAGTGCCTTTGGTGGAGGAAAGTCAATTTCTATTTGCCTTTGAAGACCCTACGCAGCCAGCTTCTCAGTTAACCTGGACAGTTTTGCCCCAGGGATTTCGTGACAGTCCTCACTTATGTGGACAAAGTTTGTCACGAGATCTACAAAATTTTAATAGCTCTGAAGCGGTGGTATTACAATATGTAGATGATATTTTGCTTTGTGCAGAGACAGAGGAAGCTTGCTCGGGAGCCTCAGAAGATTTCTTAAACTTTCTGGCAGGCTGTGGTTACAAGGCATCAAGAGAAAAGGCTCAGCTTTGTCAACAATCAGTTAGATATCTGGGCCTAATCATATCAGAAGGGACTAGCACCATAGGCCCTGAGAGAATTAAGCCTATACTAAATCATCCCCTACCTATGACTTTAAGACAATTGAGAGGATTTGGGGGAATCACAGGTTACTGTCGCATTTGGATTCCAGGTTATGGGGAACTTGCTCGGCCTTTATATAAACTTATAGCTGAAACTCAGCAGGCCCAAACTGACAAACTGGTTTGGTCTCCAGAAACTCAAAAGGCTTTTAAGGTTCTTCAGACTGCTCTTCTGCAAGCTCCTGCTCTGAGCTTGCCCACAGGGTCAGACTTTAATTTGTTTGTCACTGAAAGGAAAGGCATGGCCTTGGGAGTTTTGACACAACCTAGATGTAGTTTCATGTGGGTGGCCCCACTGCCTAAGAGTAATTGGGACAGCGACTTTATTAGCACCTAAAGCTTTAAAAATAATTAATGGACGAAACCTTACCGTACTGACTTCTCATGATGTGAGTGGAATCTTAAATTCCAAGGTTAATATTTGGATGACAGACAGTAGGCTTCTTAAATATCAGTCATTGTTGTTAGAAGGACCAGCAACTAAGCTTAAAGTTTGTAGAAATTTAAATCCTGCCACTTTCCTTCCTGAAAAGGAAAATGAAACACCTGATCACGATTGTTCTCAATTCGTAACTTTAAACTATGCAGCTCGGGAAGATCTAATGGACACCCCATTAGACAATCCTGACCTGGAAATATTTACAGATGGCAGTTCTTTTGTTCGGGATGGAAAGCATAAAGCAGGTTATGCTGTGGTTACTGCTGAACAGGTTTTGGAAGCAAAATCTGGATTACAAAGAAGTGGGAAGTATCCTGGAGAGGACTGGGAAATTGATTTTACTCATATGCCAAAAGCTAATGGATATTCTTGGTTACAAGTTTGGGTAGATACTTTTACTGGATGGATTGAGGCTTTTCCCTGTCGTAGTGAACAGGCTAAGGAGGTTATAAAGATTCTCTTCATCAGTGGAAGGCTTCCCATGGTGGACATCTCCAATTCAAGGAAAAGACTTTCTCCAAGTCTGTGAATACCTTTGACGACAACAACATGCGATGCCTCTTCTTCATCTGAGGACATCTACCAACCCTAAAATGGACTGGTGCGATATGTTGCACTTTAACTATGGACTTAATGTGACTTTTAATTTTGATTTTAACTTGTTTTAATTACTATGTTGCCTTACATCTGTAACTGTATAACGGGATTTGTTTCTAGCTGCGTGAAAGCTTTTAAGTTACAAATGGCTGCTCAAACTCCTGCTACTGCTGCAACTTCCTCCAACTACTACTTGGGGTCCCTGGATCAGATATCCTCAATATGAGGATTAGGAGAATATGTTGCCTCCCCAATTTAGGGACAACGCCCCTTCTCAGCTCGGAAGCAGTTACGGAACGAAAACGACGCCCCTTTTCCCTAGGCAACATAATTCTCCTAAAAGAAAAGGGGGAATGAGAGAGTCACTTCCTAGGCAGGTTGATAAGAAGTCTAGGGGTCCCCAAGGAGAGAGGGGTCTGGAACTCTCAAGGAGGAAGAAAGGACAAACTTATTTCTCTACATTCCTTAGGATTATATAACAACAATGTATTCTGCCTGAGGACAGTCTGTGGATTAAACCTTCTGGCTAATTCTGTTATCTTAAAATGTAAATTATGGGAGTAGGTCTGGTGAAGTCTTTACAGCCTCCAGACCTTCATTGGATTAGTTGGAGAATATATAAACTCATTGCTAAAATTAACAAACAAGCGGGTACTCTTTCTGCCCCCTTCTGATGCCTATGTCAGAAGCTTTCTCTATCTCCTTTATACTTTAATAAAACTTTATTACACAAAAGCTCTGAGCGATCCAGCCTCGTCTCTGGCCCCGGATTGAATTCTTCTCCTCCGGGGGCCAAGAATCCCGGCGTCGTGATTCAACAACAACCTTTCAAAACTGTGGCTCTTATGTCTCCTGCACTGGAAAATGGATTCCCCCTGGAATTAACCTAGTTCTTGGGTATAGAAGGTCTGAGTCTCTATGAGGAAGGATCTTGCAGTATCACAGCAAATATTTACAGTAATGATTCTGCTGGTCTCCTCCCAAAGAGATCTAAGGCTATTTAGGTTCAGATTAATATATAATGAGTAAAAAATAATACTCAAATTTTTTAAGGGTTATTACACCAAAATCTGTGATGATACTGACTCTGGGCACTAAGTATCATCATATCCCTCTCAGAATATTGATTATATTTCTGGACCTTGGCTTAGTCTTGCTCCCATGATGGTCATTTTCCTGGCTGATAAATAGATAAAACATAGACATACTCAATAGCTGGCAGAATACCCACATTGGTCTTTTTCTTTGTGAGTTAAGAGCTATTGTGGTAGGAGGAGATCAAGATGGTGGAGTGGGAAGATTCAAAGTTCACTTCCCTCCCCCAGTGAATACACTAAAATGACATCTATCAATACATATGGAGCAATTCTCACTGAAAATAATCTCAATGAGACTCTAATGAAGTGAAGTGAAGTGAAGTGGCTCAGTCATGTCCAACTCTTTGCGACCCCATGGATTGTAGCCTACCAGGCCCCTGTGTCCATGGGATTTTCCAGGCAACAGTACTGGAGTGGACGGCCATTTTCTTCTCCAGGGAATCTTCCTGACCCAGGGATCGAACCTGGGTCTCCCACATTGTAAACAGACGGCTTTACCGTCTGAGCCACCAAGGAAGTCCTAATACCTACAAGCAAGGTTGTGAGGAAGATCCACGCAGTCAGGCAGGAAGGGAAGAGAGAGGTCATGTTGAGACCTGTGCTACTAGAGGGAAGAAAGAAGAGGAGGGGGTTACATGGACTTGGGGAGCTTCCCTAGGATGGGAGCATCGGGAACACATTGGGAGCCCCATCCCAGGGGCCTGAAACTGGGAGGACAAGTCTTCTTAGCTGGTTTGAAAACCAATGGTACTAACAGCAGGGGTGTAGGAAACCTAGCCTCTACTCTTGAAGAGTTGACACACACACTTGCCTACTTTGGAAACAAAGCAGGGGAAGCAGATTGAAACTGCCAAGGAATCTGACTACTTTCCTGTGAGGGTCACAGCCTGAGCTTCAGATGGCACCAAGTGTAGCTCCAACCCCAAGTGCTGCAATGCAGCTTCACACTAGGGAGAAGACTGTCCTTGCTGAGAAGGGTGTGCAGTTGGGGATGGAGTCTGCTTATAGCCAGCACAGCATCTAAACTGGGAGAGGGCAGCCCAATCAATATGCTTATGAAAGCATGAAGTACTGTTTTAATTATTGAGTTCTTATAGAATGTTTACAATTTTTAGGAGGAGTTGCTACTCCTCAATGATTTTTCTTTACAGGGTTTTATTGTTTATGTTTGCTTGTTTTTGTTGTATTTTATTTTTAATATAAAGTTTGGTATGAGTTTGATCAGTTCCAAAAATAAGGCTACAGGTACAATTTTTGTCTCAAATTATATTATATACCAATTAAATGTATATTTTATACAAATTATACACATTCATATTATATACAAATGTATATTATATAAAATTAAATATATATATACATTATATATATAACATGTATATAATATTACATACAGAACTATAAAAGAAATGAACAAACCCACCTGAATAGAAGGAGGTTTCTTAAATATGCTTTTCTCAATGATTGACAAATAATGCAAAACAAAAATAAACCCAAGTGTAAAGATATAAAAATTTCTATCCACAGTTAGTACTTGACCAAAAGTATATATATGCAACATTGCTCCAAGCAATTATAAACTTGCATTCCCTTCAAATTCATTTAGAATATTTAGATAAATAAACTTGTAGATGTTTTTAAAAGCAACAAATAATTTTAAAAGACATTGCTATCCTATGGACCACAGTATCTGACTAAATTAAAATAAGCAACATTCTTAAAGAAGTTATACTCAAAAGATTTGCACTGCATATATAGAAAATAAAAATTGTATCAAGTACATATATAAAAAATACTAAAATTAGTAAGGAGAAAAAAATAACCAGTTCCAAAATGGGAAAAGATAGGAACAAGCATTTCAAAGAAGAAAAAACACATAATTTCCAAAATAGACAAAATATTAAATTTTATTATCAGTTATTGAAATGAAAACAAAACAACAATGGTATATGATTTTACTCTCATAAAAAAAGAAAAACAGTTTGACTTTAAAGAGTATGGTGGCCATATGAAACAAATATTCCTCATAGTGATTCCACAAATAACTGGCAGTACAGCCATTTTGGAAAACAAGTATTAAAGTTAAAGATACACACATCATATGACTGGATATTTAACTCAGAGAGAGATCATGCAGAAACTCTTACACATGTGTGGTAGGGATGGATACAAGAAAGTAAATAACAGCTAGTTTTGTTCATAACGGAAAATATATATATTAACCAAAATCCCTAACAGAGAAGGAATAGATACTTGCCTACGCATACCACAGAATAATCAACTTGTATAAGGAGGCCTAACAAATAGCTGAGAAAAGAGAAGCAAAAAGCAAAGGAGAAAAGGAAAGATGATATACCCATCTGAATGCAGAGTTCCAAAGAATAGCAAGAAGAGATAAGAAAGCCTTCCTCATTGATCAGTGCAAAGAAATAGAGGAAAACAATAGAATGGGAAAGACTAGAGATCTCTTCAAGAAAATGACAGATACCAAGGGAAAATTTCATACAAAGATGGGTACAATAAAGGACAGAAATGGCATAGACATAACAAAAATATTAAGAAGAGGTGGCAAAAATACACAGAAGAACTATACAAAAAAACCTTCATGACCCAGATAACCATAATGGTGTGATCACTCACCTAGAGCCAGACATCCTGGAATGTGAAGTCAAGAAGGTCTTAGGAAGCATCTCTATGAACAAAGCTAGTGGAGGTGGTGGAATTCCAGCTGAGCTATTGCAAATCCTAAAAGATGATGATGTGAAAATGCTGCACTCTATATGCCAGCAAATTTGGAAAACTCAGCTGTGGCCACAGGACTGAAAACAGTCTGTTATAATTCCAATCCCAAAGAAGGGCAATGCCAAAGAATGTTCAAACTACTGCACAATTGCACTCATCTCACATGTCAGCAAAGTAATGCTCAAATCTTTCTAAGCCAGGCTTCAGCAATACGTGCACCATGAACTTCCAGATGTTCAAACTGAATTCAGAAAAGGCAGAGGAACTAGAGATGAAATTGCCAACATCTGTTAGGTCATAGAAAGAGCAAGACAGTTCCATTTAAAAAAAAATCTACTTCTGCTTTATTGATTATGCCAAACCCTTTGACTCTGTAGATCACAATAAACTGGATAATTCTAAAGTGATGGGAATACCAGAGCACCTTACCTGCCTCCTGAGAAATATGTATGCAGGTTAAGAAGCAACAATCAGAACTAGACATGGAGAAACAGACTGGTTCCAAATTGGGAAAGGAGTACATCAAGGCTGTACCTTGTCACGCTACTTCTTTAACTTATATGCAGAGTACATCATGCGAAATGCTGGGCTGGATGAAGCACAAGCTGGAATCAAGATTGCCAGGAGAAATATCAATAACCTCAGATATGCAGATGACACCACCCTTATGGCAGAAAACAAAGAGGAACTAAAGAGCCTCTTGATGAAAGTGAAAGAGGAGTGAAAAAGCTGGCTTATAATTCAACATTCGAAAAACTAAGATCATGGCATCTGGTCCCTTCACTTCATGGCAAATAGATAGGGAAGCAATGGAAACTGTGACAGACTTTATTTTCTTGGGCTCCAAAATCACTGCAGATGGTGACTGCAGCCATGAAATTAAAAGACGCTTACTCCTTGGTAGAAAAACTATGACCAACCTAAATAGCATATTAAAAAGCAGAGACATTACTTTGCCCACAAATGTCCGTCTAGTCAAAGCTATGGTTTTTCTTGTAGTCATGTATGGATGTGAGAAAGTGAAGTCTCTTAGTCATGTCTGACTCTTTGTGACCCCATGGACTGTAGCACACCAGGCTCCTCCACCCATGGAATTTTCCAGGCAAGAGTACTGGAGTGAGTTGCCATTTCTTTCTCCGAGGGATCTTCCTGAGCCAGGGATCAAACCTGGGTCTCCCATATTGCAGGTGGACACTTCACTGTCTGAGCCACCAGAGAAGCCCGATGGAAGTGACAGTTGGACCATAAAGAAAGCTGAGTGCTCATCTGATGCAAAGAGTTGACTCATTGGAAAAGACCCTGATGTTGGGAGGGACTGCGGGCTGGAAGAGAAGGGGACCACAGAGGATGAGATGGCTGGATGGCATCACCGCCTCAATGGACATGAGTTTGAGTGAACTCCGTGAGTTGGTGATGGACAGATATGCAGATAACACCACCCTTATGGCAGAAAACAAAGAGGCTTAGCGTGCTGTGATTCATGGGGTCGCAAAGAGTCAGACATGACTGAGCAACTGAAATGAACTGAATATATGTATATATACATATACATATATATATAGTTTAAAATAAGACAAAATCAAATAACGTGTGTGTATGTGTGTTTTAAAAATATAAAGAAAGCTAGGGAATGAATAATGCAAAATTCAGAACTTTGGTTGCCTCATTGAAAATGAGTGGGCATGTGGTGAGTTAATTCACACAGCAAATCTTTTCTTTAATTAATTGATTTTAATTGGAGGTTAAGTACTTTACAATATAGTGGTGGTTTTTGCCATTCATTGACATAATTAGCCACAGATGTCCATGTGTCCCTCCATCCTGAATCCTCCTACCCTCTCCCTTCCCATCACATCCCTCTGTGTTGTCTCGGAGCACCAGCTTTGAGTGCCCTGTTTCATGCATCAAACTTGCACTGGTCATCTATTTTACATATGGTAATATACATGTTTCAATGCTTTTCTTACAAATCATCCCACAATCGCCTTCTCCCACATAGTTCAAAAGTCTGTTCTTTACATCTGTGTCTCTTTTGCTTTCTTTTACATAGATTGTCATTACAGTCTTTTTATTTGTTTATTTATTAATTTTTTTAAAAAATTTATTTTTACTTTATTCTACATTACAATACTGTTTTGGTTTTGCCATACATTGACATGAATCAGCCACAGGTGTACACAAGCTCCCAATCCTGAAGCGCCCTCCCACCTCCCACTCCATATCATCTCTGTGGATCATCCCCATGCACCAGCCCCAAGCATCCTGTATCCTGTATTGAACATAGACTGGCACTTCGTTTCTTACATGATAGTATACATGTTTCAATGCCATTCTCCCAAACCATCCCACCCTCACCCTCTCCCTCAGAGGCCAAAAGTCCGTTCTATACCTCTGTGTCTCTTTTGTTGTCTCACATACAGGGTCATCATTACTATCTTTCTAAATTCCATATATATGTGTCAGTATACTGTATTGGTGTTTTTCTTTCTGGCTTACTTCACTCTGTATAATCAGCTCCAGTTTCATCCATCTCATTAGAACTGAGTCAAATTTATTCTTTTTAAGGGCTGAGTAATACTCCATTGTGTATATGTACCACAGCTTTCTTATCCATTCATCTGCTGATGGACATCTAGGTTGTTTCCATGTCCCGGCTATTATAAACAATGCTGCAATGAACATTGGGGTACATATGTCTCTTTCAATTCTGGTTTCCTCAGTGTGTATGCCCAGCAGTGGGATTGCTGGGTCATAAGGCAGTTTTATTTGCAATTTTTTAAGGAATCTCCACACTGTTTTCCATAGTGGCTGTACTAGTTTGCATTCGTACCAACAGGGTAAGAGGGTTCCCTTTTCTCCACATCCTCTCCAGCATTTATTGCTTATAGACTTTTGGATCACAGCCATTCTGACTGGTGTGAAATGCTACCTCACTGTGGTCTTGATTTGCATTTCTCTGATAATGAGTGATGTTGAGCATCTTTTCATGTATTTGTTAGCCATCCATATGTCTTCTTTGGAGAAATGCCTATTTACTGAAACTATTCCAGAAAATTGCAGAGGAAGGTAAACTTCCAAACTCATTCTATGAGGCCACCATCACCCTAATACCAAAACCTGACAAAGACGCCACAAAAAAGAAAACTACAGGCCAATATCACTGATGAACATAGATGCAAAAATCCTTAACAAAATTCTAGCAATCAGAATCCAACAACACATTCAAAAGATCATACACCATGACCAAGTGGGCTTTATCCCAGGGATGCAAGGATTCTTCAATATCCACAAATCAATGTAATTCACCACATTAACAAATTGAAAAATAAAAGTCATATGATTATCTCAGTAGATACAGAGAAGGCCTCTGACAAAATTCAACATCCATTTATGATAAAAATTCTCCAGAAAGCAGGAATAGAAGGAACGTACCTCAACATAATTAAAGCTATATATGACAAACCCACAGCAAACATTATCCTCAATGGTGAAAAATTGAAAGCATTTCCTCTAAAGTCGGGAACAAGACAAGGGTGCCCACTTTCACCACTACTATTCAATATAGTTCTGGAAGTTTTGGCCACAGCAATCAGAGGAGAAAAAAAAAATAAAAGTAATCCAAATTGGAAAAGAAGAAGTAAAACTCTCACTGTTTGCAGATGACATGATCCTCTACATAGAAAATCCTAAAGACTCCACCAGAAAACTACTAGAGCTAATCAATGCATATAGTAAAGGTGCAGGATATAATATCAACACTCAGAAATCCCTTGCATTCCTATACACTAATAATAAGAAAGTAGAAAAAGAAGTTAAGGAAACAATTCCATTCACCATTGCAACGAAAAGAATAAAATACTTAGGAATATACGTACCTAAAGAAACTAAAGACCTATATATTGAAAACTATAAAACACTGATGAAAGAAATCAAAGAGGACACTGATGATGGAGAAATATACCATATTCATGGATTGGAAGAGTCAATATAGTGAAAATGAGTATACTACCCAAAGCAATCTAAAGATTTAATGCAATCCCTATCAAGCTACCAGCAGTATTTTTCACAGAACTAGAACAAATAATTTCACAATTTGTATGGAAATACAAAAATCCTCGAATAGCCAAGGCAATCCTGAGAAAGAAGAATGGAACTGGAGGAATCAACTTGCCTGACTTCAGGTTCTACTACAAAGCCACAGTCATTAAGACAGTATGGTACTGGCACAAAGATAGAAATATAGATCAATGGAACAAAATAGAAAGCCCAGAGATAAATCCACACACCTATGGACACCTTATCTTCAACAAAGGAGGAAAGAATATACAATGGAGTAAAGACAATCTCTTTAACAGGTGGAGCTGGGAAAACTGGTCAACCACTTGTAAAAGAATGAAACTAGACCTCTTTCTAACACCATACACAAAAATAAACTCAAAATGGATTAAAGATCTAAATGTAAGACCAGAAACTATAAAACTCCTAGCGGAAAACATAGGCAAAACACTCTACAACATAAATCACAGCAGGATCCTCTATGATTCACCTCCCAGTATACTGGAAATAAAAGCAAAAATAAACAAATGGGATCTAATTAAAATTAAAAGCTTCTGCACAACAAAGGAAACTATAAGTAAGGTGAAAAGACAGCCTTCTGAAAGGGGGGAAAACAATAGCAAATGAAACAACTGACAAACAACTAATCTCAAAGATACACAAGCAACTTATGCAGCTCAACTCCAGAAAATTAAACGATCCAATCCAAAAATGGACCAAAGAACTAAATAGTTTCATTCTTTTACAAGTGATTGACCAGTTTTCCCAGCACCACTTGTTAAAGAGATTGTCTTTACTCCATTGTATATTCTTGCCTCCTTTGTCAAAGATAAGGTGTCTATAGGTGTGCGGATTTATCTGTGGGCTTTCTGTTTTGTTCCATTGATCTATATTTCTGTCTTTATGCCAGTACCATACTGTCTTAATGACTGTGGCTTTGTAGTAGAGCCTGAAGTCAGGCAAGTTGATTCCTCCAGTTCCATTCTTCTTTCTCAAGATTGCTTTTTAAATTACATATATATGTGTTAATACACTGTAGTGCTGTTTATCTTTCTGACATATTTCACTCTGTATAATGGCTCCAGTTTCATCCATCTCATTAGTACTGACTCTACTTTCTTATCCATTCATCTGCCGATGGACATGTAGGTTGATTCCATGTCCTAGCTTTTGTGAACAGTGCTGTAATGAACATTAGGGTACATGTTTCTCTTTCAATTCTGGTTTCCTTGGTGTGTATACCCAGCAGTGGGATTGCTGGATCGTATGGCAATTCTATTTCCACCTTTTAAAGGAATCTCCACACTATTTTCCATAGTGGCTATACTAGTTTGCATTCCCACCAATACACATGGGTATTCAACTGTACTTTTAGTACTCTAGTTTGTAAGCATAATAATGATATTTTTATGTCGCTTTGTCTTATTATATAACATGTACAGACATATAAACTATATTATTTTGCATGTATGATAGCATTAAAACAAAAAAGTTGGTAACATAAAAAAAAAAAAAGCTCCCTGAAATTTTTACACCATTCCATTAATTTTGACATTCTTCTTTTATATAAAATTCTAGTTATAAATATGCAATTTTACATCTTGAAAATGTTAAAAAGCCACTTGAAAATACATATTTGTTCCTTTGTTGAAAATAAAATGCCTGCCAGATCAAATAAATTTGATTTTCAGCTATATTGGTATTAAACATTTCCCTTTGTACCAATATGCAAAGTTATTCTAAAAGTGCTTTCATGAACACACCATTTTAGCTAATTACTTTATAGTAAATGCAGCTTTTAAATAATTGCTAAACCTTGGGAAATGCTTTCAATAATTGACTAGGTTTTCATAAGCAGAACTTGTATCATTAAATTAAAGTTAAATGCACATTTGAGACACTTAAAGTGTTAACATATCATCATTTTAATAGCATAAATGAAACGACTTATAGAATTAATACCAAAAATAATTCAAACATCTTCAGAATTTTTACATATTTTCTTTTATATGAAAATTTTGTATGAATTTTCTATGTGTATTATGTCAGCTTATAATGAATTATAACCTAATATTAAAATATTGTTGCTATCTCCTAAGGTACAAATTTCCAATTTCTGTGAGATATAGAAAATGAGATAGAAAGGGTTATTTGATGATAATATAAATCAGAGAAGAAGTAACAAAATATTGCAGGCAGACTGATATATCTAAATGTTAAATTATTCATAATTAGAATTCATTGGTAAGTTTTCATAAGATTTTATTCAAATTTTTATACATTTTATATAGTTGGGACAAAGAAAGCACAGATCTAGTTTTCTTTTAAAAATTCTCTATTGCTTTACCTCTTGTTTGTGCATATATATGAATTTTTAGCATTTATTCTTTAGTCAGATTCCAAAAAGCATTTGGAATATAGATGGAAGGATAGATAAAGATAATTTCTTAAGCATAATACTTACCCTATGGTTAATTTTTGTTCTTGCTAAAGATGAAAACCTTTCTAAATCTCATGCTCAAAATGGATTAAACTGTCTAAGTTTATCAAGAAAATATATATTTCACAAAGAAATGAGAAAGAAGTGGTTATATTACATATTGCATATGCATAAATGAATAAACATATATTTTAAACATTTCTTTTCTTCCACTGGAATCCCTTTTCCCTGCCCAACTGACTCACCTGTCTTCTTTACTTATATCCAATAGGCCTTGAAGAAATCATTTCTGCTCTTCTCAAAAATTAATCTTAAAGTTACAATTAAATAATTAGTTACATGAAGAAAAATTTCACTCCAAAAATTTTCCTGGAGTCCTTGGCCAACACAAGAATGTGTGGGAAATATTTTAAGGCTTAAAAATAAGATTTTTCTCTAATTTTGAGATTTGTATGTGCAGACACACATCCTAGTTACTTGCTCTTTGTAGTCTGTTGCTGTGAAGTTGGCCTGTGTAGCTCCACACCATATTAAATCTCAGAGGCAGAGTTTAGGGTGAAATAGAAAAGAACAGCTTTACTACTTTGCCAGGCAAAGAGGGCCACAGCAAGTGAATGCCCTCAAAATTGTGTGTCCCAACTCAAGGGTCTTTTTAAAGATATTTATATTCAAGGTGTGAGGTTGCTGATAAGGATCAGGGTGCTCCCAGGGTCCAGGGCCCACATTCCTTTAATCCAGGTATTTCTTGGTGTCAGGTGGTGAAGAGTGAACTGTAACCGTCTCTGTAATGAAGAGTGATTCAACAAGTCTTTATCATCTTCCATTTGTTGGGAGTTTCAGGTCTGCAGAATAGCTCAAAGATATTGCTATGCATACAGCTTGAAGGAGAACCAGGACCCTGCCCCCCGTGCAGTGCTATTGTTTCTTGACTACTTCTCCCTTACTTCTGCATTCCCTTCCTTCCCTGATTCATTGGAACCTGCCATTTTGCTTCCCTCATAGCTCAGACAGTAAAGAATCTGCCTACAATGCCCGAGATGTGGGTTCAATCCCTGGGTCAGGAAGATTCCCTGGAGAAGGGCATGGCAACCCACTCCAGTGTCCTTGCTTGGAGAATCCCATGGACAGAGGAGCCTGGCAGGCTAAAGTCCATGGAGTAGCAAGGAGTCATACATGATGGAAACAACTAACAGTTTCACACACTTCTGTACCTTGGAATTCAGGGAAAAGGAGACAGAAAAGCTTTTGTGTCCAGGAGCCTCACAGGGTCTTGTTTGGTTTCAACCGTGCTCTTTACACATGGAAATATCCACCTCATAACTATATTGTCAACTCCAATACATTGGGTTTGGCAATATGTAGATGTGTGGAATAAATATGAGAAAGACAAAAATGAGCCTCCAGCTATGATTCCTTCTCAGTGCTGTGACAAAATGGAATGCGAATGATGTTTGACCCATGTATATGATTAAGCACTCTTGAATAGAACCAGCTCCCTTCCACATCTGGAACTGGGCAGACTTAAAGAGATGGCCTCTTATATTTGACTCTACAACTCTATGACATTTTTATACCCTCTTCTACTCAATTATTTCTCCTTTTTCCTGTGCTGAGTCAAATTCACACTGTTTCTCCCTCATGAGCCTATGCCTTCTCCAGCAGAACTTCCAAACCTGGGAATCAAACCTCCTGCATTGCAGGTGTAATCTCTACCAGCTGAACGACCAGGGAAGCTTTTATGAGGTCCAAGCCATCTCTATTCTGTCATCAAAAGTTCCTTTGCCTGTTTCTATAACTTTAACTCTTTTCTTTTTAATTAATTATTTTAATTGGAGGCTAAACTGAAAGAAGAGTCTGTCAACTACAAATTGGCACTTGCCAAGAGTATTTGAACAACAAGGGCATTTGCCATCTGTCTTTACAAAGACTGAACCCTGGGCTGTTTCATCTGCTGACCTTCAGCATCCCCTGAGAGGAGTTCAGGGTGAAGAGTGAGGCACTCTGCTCCAGGGAAACTGGTGGAACAGGTCTTCAGATGGTTAGTTATTTTCAGGAACAGATTTCATGATTCCAATTCTTGCATCTGCTCATGTCTATAAATTCACTAAATCCCTTCATGGTGACATCAGCTCCTTGTGACTAGCAGAAACCTTTTGTAAAATAAGCAGTTGATTGCACTGACCTCCCCCTTCACCAAAATTTTATATATTTACCTTCCATCACTACCTCCTTGGAACAGTCTCTCAGAGCTACCTGAGGTGCTGTCTCCCAGGCTCCTCAGATTGCCCCAAGTCAAACTGAACTTGCACTCATGTTGTGCATCTTTTTAGTTGACAAGTCTCAGTTCAGAATTGTACACTAGATGTGTTCCTTATTTCCTTTAATGAAGAGATGGCAATTCTGCCTAGACGGTTACATTCCAGGACAATGTAGATAAAACCATGATCTACTGTTGAAGTGGCACATATATTAATGTGCTATATTATTAAGGTAATGGCAAATATTAATTTACAGTGTTATTTCTATTTACATAGTCAAATGTAATTTTAATCTACTTTGTAATCTTTCAGTTTATCGCTGATGTCTGCATTCATTCTGATTAAAATAGTTGTGTTCTACTTTCCTTGTTCGGCAAAAACAGCTCTATTCTATGAAAATTTGTGCATGTTTTAGAGGTTATTTTATGATTACATGTTCATAATTTTTCCATAGAAAATATAGGTTCTGAATATATTGAATGAGTAAAGATAATCCAAAGAAAAAGAGGTTTGCTACGGATTTAAAACCTTTAGGAGAGCTAACTGAGTGCCCGGAGACTGTCAGGGTTTCCTATGAAGTGAAAAATGGAATGAGCTGACAAGGCTTTGTACATCTCTTCCACTCCTTCTTTACCCAGAAAATTTTCTATCTGCATTGGGCTTCTCTGTCCATGGGATTTTCCAGGCAAAAGTACTGGAGTGGGTTGCCATTTCCTTCTCCAGGGGATCTTCCCAACCCAGGGATCGAATCCGGGTCTCCCACGTTGTAGGCAGATGCTTTACCCTCTGAGCCACCAGGGAACCGCCCCCAAAAAAAAAAAATTATGTGAGAAATCTTTACAAATGTGAAAACACTGAGTTAGTGGACATTAAGAAAAAAAAGCTTGCAAGCCTTAAAACTATGGTGACTTGAGCACCCTTTATGGTTCCAACTGCATGCCTGATGCCTAACCTAACAATACTCTTGACAGCAGGCAGCGGGTATTTTTTTGTGGACTGCTAGCTCAGCAGGGGAACTCTGTTACCCATCACTTAATTTTTTTGTTTTCATTGTTTTTAACGTTTTTTTGTTTTGTTTTTCTTTAAAAATCCTGTTTCAAACAGGGTTGGACTCTACAACAGCATCCTTTCTATGTGACTGTATTCCTTGGCTATACACACAGTCATTGAAAGCACCGTGAGTAAACACCTAAAGCAAAATAAGATCAGTGAGAGACTCTTGTTTGGGTAAGAATTAAATCTGAAAGTAGGATTACATGACCCTGGTTGTAGGAAGTGGAGGAATACATTTACTAGGAAACAGTACCTCATTTTAAGCCTCCATCCCTATCAGGACTGAAGCTTTACGTTGTGCGACTTCAGTTAATAGATCCAGGATGTTATTACCACCATTTGCCAGCAGATGGCAGTAAAATATTTTCTTTTTAAAAAGGCACTATGGTCTAATTAACGCAAGTTGTACCGGGTAAATTGCTACTGCCAAGCACAGAATGGATCAAATTTTTTTTTTTTTTTTAATGCTGATAGTTGTTTTTTAAACGAATGGATGCACTAAGTGTCAATTAAAAGCAAATGGTCAATTGTTATAGATGAAATAAAGTGAATGATTCTAGATTTACTATTAAGACTGTGGTGGCCTAAATTTTTAAAATCCTTGTTTCAGTCCATATTCCACTGCCTGTGAAAATCTGAAATCATTCTAAATCTATACCTTGGCAAAATATTCTGAGAAGTGAGAAGCTGGCACGTGTTGGCATGGATACCTAACATCCATACCATTTCCCTTTGACAAGTTATTAACAGAAATGTTTCACTGAATCTGATGGGCTTTGCTTTACTGAAGAATTTCCTGCCAAAATATTTCTTTTCTGTCACAGGGCCAGCTCAAATGGTCGATTGGTGCTCTTGCTTCAATCTCTCTCATTTCCTCTATTCAACAAGATGGAAATTTCACACACTGCACTTTGAAAAAGTTATTAAACCTTTACTAAGTGCTTATTTTACTCTTTGTCTTTCATTTCCCCTAACACTAACCTAAGCAAACTCTCCTTGTTTTAATCATCTCTCTCAAAGGATTATGATCTGGGTTTTCCTTCTCTAGCTCTTCTACTTTCTACCCATTTAATTAGTTGCAAGTAAATTATTTTTTCTGATGTAAGGTCCTGTGATTGTGATTTCTCTCACCTGTTTGTTTAGTGGAAGGAGGGTAATTTTGGGAATATTGTAACAACTATCTTATTGTAAATGTCCAAAGTTTTTAGCTTCTCTTCCTATATGATTCCTTTTTCCTCTGTGTTGAGTGTGTGTCTATGTATGTCTGTATATGTGTGTGCATGTGTGTGAATTCCAAAAACTTCAAGAACTATGCTGCTATTGCCTCCATACTCTCAGAATCCTCTCAGTTATATAGTGGAATGTTTTTATATCTATTGACATTTTACAGCCATTCATTGATATTTCTATACCAGAATCTATCCTTCGTTACCAGCACATGCAATCAGATATATGGAAATATATATACAAAATAGTAATGTTATGAATTATAGCAATTTATAATAGATAACACTGTAAGTTTTTTAAGAAGATTTTTACCTTCTTTCTTTATGAATTGAGTTTTTAAATAAATAGAGATGTATATGTAATGGGTGTATATATAATATATATGGTCTTCCCAGGTGGTGCAGTGGTAAGGAATCCATGTGCCAGTGCAGGAGATGCAGATTAGATCCCTGGGTCAAGAAGATCCCCTAGAGCAGGAAATGGCAATCAGCTCCAGCTTCTTGCCTGAAAAATTCCATGGACAGAGGAGCTTGGCAGACTTCAGTCCTTTGGGTCACAAAGAGTCAGGCACAACTGAGCAACGGAACAACGTGAGTGACTATAATTCTCGGGGTCTTTGTGACCCAGTGAACTGCAGCACGCCAGACTTCCCTGTCCTTCACTATCTCCCAGAGTTTGCTCAGACTCATGTCCACCAAGTTGGTGATGCTATCTAACCATCTTATCCTCTACTGTCCCCTTCTCCTCTTACCCTCAATCTTCCCTAGCATCAGGGTAATTTCCAATGAGTCAGCTCTTCGCATCAGGTGGCCACAGTATTAGAGCTTCAGCTTCAGCATCAGTCCTTCCAATGAATATTCAGGGTTGAATCAAAATTTAGATATACTTATTCAGAAAAAAACTTTGAGAATTGGTTATCATTACTGTGGTTAAGAAAATGAAAGACTTTCCTATACCTACTCAGTAACACACCAAAAAAAAAAAAAAAAAAAAATAGAAAAAGGAATAAAGAACTCAAGGAAATTTGAAAAGTTTTATAATAAACATGATACTATTACAAACAAATAAAAATGTAGTGTCATTTTATTCAGTCATTAATGATTCAAGATTCATTTGAATTTGAGACTTAGCACTTTCCTCTTTTGAATGATACACATTTAATGACAAAGATTATATTTCACTTTTTTACAGATCAAATAGTTTGGTATTGCTATAAATAATGATCATATGATCTTCATCTGTGACTTATTCATTTTAATTAATATAATCAACCTATAAACACAGGTGACTTAAGGTTGGCCTATACTTTTAAACAATAGATGCTGTAACCTTAAAGCCTGAAGTAATTGCAAGTCTGAAAATAGTCAAGAGGTAGAGGGAGTGGAACAGATGTGAAATATACAAGGGCCAAATCCTTGGATAACAGCAGTTCACATACACAGACTAAAGAGGCTGCTTTAAAAATACATACCCAAATATTTTACTCATAGAGAAAAGTAACAAATAGGGAAACTAAATGTCTGCATGAGCATGCTGGGAAGACTGAAGGCAGGAAGAGAAGGGAACAACAGAGGACAAGATGCTTGGATGGTATCACTGATTCAATGGACATGAGTTTGTACAAGCTCCGGGAGATGGTGAAGGACAGGGAAGCCTGGTGTGCTCCAGTCCATGGGGTCATAAAGAGTTGGACACAACTGAGCAACTGAACAACAACAATGTGAAACAATAAATCCTGTTTACTTTAGGTATATCCAGAAGAAGAGTTAAAATATAGTATCTAGAATGTAATGAAAAATTATATTCAGAACTAAAAACAGAAATGATATAAGATGCTAATCTTAGAAGATGAGACCAAGAATGAGTTATTTTGTTTTATTATGTCATACAATCACAATTTACAGCATATTCATGTTATTTTTATACTGAAAAATTATTTTTTGGAAGAATACCAATTTTGACTTCTGAGGCATTTAAAAAGTGTTTTATTATGAAATACTTCATTTAAAAGGGCTTCCTTGGTGGCTCAGTTTAAAGAATCCACCTGCCAATGTAGGATATGTAGGTTCAATCCTTAGGTCAGGTACACCTCCTAGAGAATGAAATGGCAACTCACTCTAGTATTCTTGCCTGGGAAATCCCATGGACAGAGCCTCGGGAGCTACAGTTTATGGGGTTGCAAAAGAGTTAGACACAGCTTAGTGACTAAACAACAACAAATTTAATTTAAAATTTCTTTCTTTTTCCATTCTGATATAGTTCAAAGGTATTTTTTTACTTAAGTTTTTCTAGCTATTTAAAGCAATATACTATGAATGTAAACAACTTACATGATTTTATAACTTACCAAAGTAAATGACTTTACAACATCTCATAGAAAACTGGATGGTACGAAACCTAAAAAAATATGTAATATTTGAAAAATAACACAGATAACAGTGATGAAGAGTGAAGGAACACTTTCCAATAAAAATGTAATTTCGTGATTTGATGAAAAATTTTAATAACAGTTAAGTAAATCAGAAGAAATTTTATGAATATATTATTATTTTGTAAATGCTATTTATTATTCAAAAATACATGCAAAATCATAGAAATCTGATGTATTTTTAACATTTCTGTAACTATCTTGCAAAAAGTTCACCAAATTCCTAATTAATAAGTACTTACTCCTTTCAGTTAAACAAAATAAAGTTCAAATTGAAGAAAAAAATTATCCATTAGCCCATATTAATATTTTTCTGTCGCTGTTCAGTCAGTCATGTGTCCAACTCTTTGTGACCCCATAGACTGCAACATACCAGGATTCCCTGTCCTTCACTATCTCCCGGACTTTGCTCAAATTCATGTCCATCATACCGGTGATGCCATTCAACCATCTCATCCTCTTTCATTCCCTTCTCCTGCCCTCAATCTTTCCCAGGATCAGGGTCTTTTCCAGTGAGTCTGTTCTTTGCATTAGGTGGCCAAAGTATTGGAGTTTCAGCTTCAGCATCAGTCCTTCCAATGAATATTCAGGACTGATTTCCTTTAGGATGGACTGGTGGGATCTCCTTGCAGTCCAGGGGTCTTTTCCAAGACCACAGTTCAAAAGCATCAGTTCTTCAGTGTTCAGCTTTCATTATGGTCCAACTCTTACATCCATATATGACTACAGGAAAAAGCATAGGTTTGACTAGACAGAGCTTTGTTGGCAAAGTAATATCTCTGCTTTGTAATATGCTGTCTAGGCTGGTCATAGCTTTTCTTCCAAGGAGAAAGCATCTTTTAACTTCATGGCTGCAGTTACCATCTGCAGTGATTTTGGAGCCCCAAAATATAAAAGTCTCTCATTATCTCCATTGATTCCTCATCTATTTGCCATGAAGTGATGGGACTGGATGCCACGATCTTAGTGTTTTAAATTTTGATTTATAAGCAACTTTTTCACTCTCCTCTTTCACTTTCATCAAGAGGCTCTTTAGTTCTTTGCTCTCAAAATAGCATTTTACCTCTCTGCTATTACTCACAATATATAACCCCAGTCTATTCCCAAGAAAAACACCAGATAAAGCCCAATGGTAGGAAATTCTACAAAACTTCACCAGTACTCCTGAAAATTAAAACTAACAAAGTCACCAAAAGCAAGAGAAGTTTGTAAAACTGGCATAATCAGAATGAGTCTAAGATGTCTCAAAAAAATCCTAGAACCAAAAATGGCATCAAGTGAAAACTAAGAAAATCTGAAAAGTATGGACTTTAGTTAAAACTGTTGTGTCAATACTGGTTCATTAATTGTTAAAAGAGTACTACACTAAATTAATAGGGGAAATTGTGCATGGAATATAGAGACTCTGTTTTCTTCACAAATTTTATGTAAATCTGAAGCTGTTCTAAAATTATGATTGTTTTTAAAAAGTCATTCAAAACATAAAATTGACAGTGGGATAACTTTATGTAGTCATTATATTTTTTTCAAAAATATTTCCTTTTAAGGAAATATTATCTATATTTAGGAGACTGAAACGCAATTTTAAATAGTCTAACTTGTTCACTGATCACATCTCTGAAATTTGTTAAGCTTCCCACCTGTGTACAAGGAATGGCTGCATATATAGGCACTAACCAGCTGGACCTTTTCATGACAATCTTCTCAGTTTAGCCATCTTGAAATCAATGGCCACTCATGACACTACTGATTGGGTAGCAATGATCAGTGTTGAAGAATAAAAGTGTCAGTAACGACTGAATTGGCTGTGTTGCAGATTAGTTCAGCTGGTTCTATGGAAAGTTTATTTCAGATGGTAAATCTGCAGAGGTTTTCTTATTGGCAATTAGATTTGAAAAACTACAATCAATGCTGTCATTCTTATTAGCTACTTTAAATTATCCATCCTCTACAACCTTTAGAATGCTGTTTGTTAAATGCTACATGTTCTCTTGGAAAAAAAAAATTCTGTTTAGAGTGAATGGTCATTTTGATTAGAGCACTAGTATTTACTTGTTTAAAGCAATTATAGAAAACACACACTCTGTGCAGATACTGTAGTCTTACCAGTCAAGGAACTGGCATGACCTTCAAGAAGGAAAAAATGAAATAAAAAAATAGAAAATATTGTTATTAGAATGCAAGGATTTTTAAGATACTGATAATTTTAACATAATGTCAAAAATTCTACCATCTTCTTATGCTTACCCATCACTAAAATTTAGCCAACACTAGCTTCCTCACACAAAATGGAATTTTACAAGTTTCATGCTTCACATCTGTACATCTCAGCTAGTTCACACATGAGCTGGAAATAGAGTTAAAGTACCCTCTCCTGTCTAAGTTGTGTTGACCCCACCCTGTTATAAACCAGAAGCTGAGAGGAGTAAGAAATGGTACAAGAATAAAAATCTTTTCATCTTTAAAATTTAAGATGTCAAAACCCTGCATTTTGCTAACATCATAAACAATTGACTGGCCCTAGGAAAAGAGCACACGCTAAACACTATTGTAGTTCGCATCATCCAACAGTAACACACTATGGAATATTATACACATCTTATTTGCCATCCTTAAAATTTTTTTTCCATTACCATGAAATACAGCTCCTAAGCCCTATGAATGAAAGTCATACCTTGAAGTAATTTCTTCAGGCTCTACTAGATGGAGCCAGAGTATAAAAATATGTCCATGTTAGGCTCTGATCTAAAGATTCTTAAGCTAAAACAGTTTTACTAGCATCATAAAGCAAAAGAAAATGATAAGAAATGGAATTTTTAGTTTTAAAGCTATTTACTAGGATCAGAATCATGGTTCATTCACATTTTTTTCCCTGAAAAATTCTGTATATATAAACCTTAGGTGGGATTTTATTTTTCTAGAGTCTTTCATTAGCTAAATTTCAGATGTTTTCCACCTATATTCTAAAATCATTAGTACTATATAACCATTAATTTTAAATTATACAAAAATCCAGTTTACTCTTAAATTTTAAAATATAGTGTCTTTCATTTTTTGCAAAAAATAAAAAAGGAAAATGACAGTGAAAGAAATGGTGAGGCATGTTATAAAATCAGAGTAGTTTATGATAACATAAAAAGATAAAGACAAAGAAGATATGTGAACATAATCAGTTTTATCTATTCTTTAACATCTTTTTCTTTAAAAAAATCTGTTCTTTGTATCATGTCATTGGACTTTCTATGTCTAGATTAGTTAACAATGTACAGTCTCCTTTTGTTTTTCAAACTAATTTTGGCTTTCTACATTGTCAATTAAGAAAATCCAAAAACAAAACCCAAAATATTAAATGAGTGTTTTATATTTTTAGTTTTTCTATTCCAGGAATAATCTTATTTCAATATCATTGAAAGTCACAAAATTTTAATGTACAAATAAAACTGAAGCTAAAATATCATTTTTTAAAACTTTATCCCAAAGATATAGTCTAAAATGTCAATCATAAAAAGTTAATTTGTTGGCAAACTCATAACACTTTGTTCGTTAACATATTTATTCATGTAAATGAAGAAAGTACTCTTGAGATATTTGGCAGATGATTGAATTTCAGAATGACAAAGTACTTGCTTGACTAAGTATTTCACATTTATAAAGTTTACTTTGTCAGTTCTTTTAGCAAATTTTTTGTCTCTAGTTATATATTACCAACTTTTCCAGATAAAGTAAATAATAGCTGGTTGAATAATGAAAATTTTGTCCAATAAGCATTCTTTTTTAATCCTTAAAACCAAATGTTTCTTTTCTGATTCCACCCAGTCAACCTAGTTGTTTAGTAATGTGTAAGCATATCCTTATGGGATTCCCTGGTGGCTCAGTGCTAAAGAATCTACCTTGCCAATGCGCGAGATCAGGTTCAATACAGGAGACCCAATTCAATCCCTGGTTTAGGAAGATCCCCTGGAGAAAGAAACAGCAACCCACTCCAGTATTCTTGCCTGAGAAATCCTATGGACAGAACAGCCTGGAGGGCTACAGCCCATGGGGTCACAAAAGAGTCAGATACAATTTAGCAACTAAACAACAACAACCACAAAGCATATTCTTTTCAGATGAGCTGGGCCTATCACTTGAATCATGGAAGGAGGGGTCTGTAACATATAGGTTGCCACACAAAAATGCAAATAATCAGTATTAACAATTTAGTCAAATAACAGTGCAGGTCAGGTTTAAAAAAAAAAATTAGAAAATCAAACACGTTTTTGGAACCATGTTGAAAAAGAAACCAGTTGGTTTTTTCTACATTTTAATTATTTAAATTAAGGTTGTGTTGTTGTGACCATAGAAAAGTTTAGGTGTGATAAATTGTAAATGGAACAGTGACTAGTCACTACTTTAATAAACAAAGAGAGGCTCTGATTCTTTAGAATATCTTAATATGTAATTTTTATTGAGATTTTAGAAGCTGAATATGATTGTAGTAAATATTTATAAAATACGCTAGTAGGTTATCAGCCAGTTTTTCATTCCTGTGAAATATTTGTAGACATGAATTGACACATACCAAAGGAAAAAGAGAGAGAAAATTAAGGCTTAGAATGGCTAGCAGATCTATTGGAATGATGATTTCTAAGAATACCTTGAATGAATAAGTCTTCCAAAATAACTGAAATTCTTTGTATATATTATTTGTCAAGTAAAAGTTGTAGAGATTTAAAGCTATTAAAGTAGCTCAGACAAAATAAATTCTGCAAATTCCTACAATTCGATAATTCACTAGTAAAGTTATATGTTTTTCTTAGAATTATTTGATTATAATCAATATAGAAAAAAAAAGAGGAGAAGGGAGGACGGAAGACAGCAGAAGAAAGAAAAAGTAGAGAAACTAGTGGGCAGTATCTAAAATATAAAAGGAGTCCCTTGATTTTAAGTGCTGGTTTAATGAAGATCTTTGATACCCTCAATTCAGTTTACAAATGTTTTCAAAGAAAACGTCATGAAATACAATAGGTATGCACATAAGAGTGCTTTTGTATCATGTGACATGTCTCCTTTTATAATCATTGGTTTTTATTTTTAACTGAAATTGAGGATGCAAATTCTCCGAATTCAGCTCTCATTAGTGTGGTAAGTAGAGGTCATGTGTTTTGTTTTTTTTCTGTGTTATTTTGCTTGTTGCTTTTAAATTTTTTCATGCACCCTAGTGTGAGCTTCTATACAGGATGCTTTTGACTTGCTGTCGCCTATTCTTTTACCAATGACGTTGAATCAGAATATGCAACTATTGGAAACAAGTAGGTAAAGAATTACAAGATGCTAAAAATTATTTCTTATGTGATGTTCAAACAGAAGAATATTTTACTGTGTGCTTTAAATATAGTGTAGTGACTTTGGTGGAGCATACCAATGACATATGTTAAAACTTCCAAAAAAAAGTGTGTATATAGAATGCCCCCTTCATTAACAAAATATAATTTTGTCTTCTTAAACTACCAAAAAGGAAGGGGAGTCAATATCAGCTTATTGTTATTAAAATATGAATTACTTTTACAAACAAACTAAAAATACATGTAGGTTTCCTTAGCAGCAAGCAGCACATTTTAATGTTCTAAGAACTGTATAACAACTGACAAAATTTTGGAATCTCCTCTAAAATGTAAGGATTGGAATTTAAGTTTTTTTCCTTCATGAAAGGGAAGAATAGACTACAATATAATTAGCAATTATTGAGTGGGGATAAAACGGGGCATATTATGTTTACACCATTCCTTGCTGACATTTTTGTCATGCTGTTTCTGCTGCTGCTAAGTCACTTCAGTCGTGTCTGACTCTGTGCGACCCCATAGATGGCAGCCCACCAGGCTCCCCCGTCCCTGGGATTCTCCAGGCAAGATCACTGGAGTGGGTTGCCATTTCCTTCTCCAACGCATGAAAGTGAAAGTGAAGTCGCTCAGTCGTGTCCGACTCTTAGCGACCCCATGGACTGCAGCCCACCAGGCTCCTCTGTCCATGGGATTGTCCAGGCAAGAGTACTGGAGTGGGGGTGCCATTGCTTTCTCCGCATTTTTGTCATATGTCTACATTAAACATTTTAGAATGTAGCTGATATCAAATTTACATGGAGAAATATTGTGAATGTTATCCAATTCTATTCTATATGGGGACGTCTGAATACCTTTCCCTCCTCTACCCCATGTCTACATAAGATATTTTAAGTATTCTGGATAGTCTGTCAAAATACAGCTTTTGTTGAATATTAAATGAAGAAGAGCTCAAAGTCACTTAGTGCACCCCAGAGGTCAGTCAGTGGAGTAAGTTCAACTCTGCTTTCCATTCTTAACAATCTTATTTATCAGCTCCTTAAGAATCCCAGATGTTTATAGTTGAAAAACACATTGCAGATGGTTTTGTCCAATCCACAATTTTTTTTTTTCCAGAGGAAACAGAAGTCCAAGAAGTTGTCTTTTAAGTTCAAGCCTGTACAATTAACATGTAATAAAGATCCTAGAATTCATTCTTACTGATTTAAAACCTTGCTCTCAAATGACTTTTGCCCAAATTCCAGATGAGCAATTACAATCAAAATGTGTATTACTATAGGTTCACATTTCTTCCAATAAAATAAGAAGATGGTTTCAAGTTTTTGAAGGGCTATGGAATAAATGATCATTGCTATTGGGGCAACATGAATTATGATGTTGAAGAATTCCAACCTTCATTCTTCAGACCTGGCTTTACACTGGAAACAAAAAGCTGAGAAGGGCAAAAGAGAAAAGAATGGAATGATCGTTTGGTTAGCTATGGTTTTATGAAGACTGTTTTTGAAAAGCAAAGATTAAATAAAACATATGCCTTCAGTACAAATGATTGTAAAGATCTATTGAATGAGCAAATATCAGAGATTCTATAAACTCAGGTCATAGGCTGATGGAGACTCATAGGATGTTTTACTATTGAATATGAACTTCCTACATAAAAAAGAAACTGTATATTGAAACAAAAAATGGATGGTCATTTTATGCTTTGTGTTACCTTGTATGGATAATTTATTTAATACTAAATGGGTATCAGAAGTACTCTATTATTTCATAGAATAGCAAGTTAAAGTGCTATGGAATAGCCAAACACTTGCCTTCTAACCTTACTGCGGGAAGGTCAGTTTAGAATCTCATCGCTAGATGGCATTGTTACACTTGAATACAATTTGAATAACACACTGATCAAATGAGCTAGTTAAATTAGTAGACAATTATCCCTGTTCTACTCCTCCTTTCATGTGATGAAACTGGTTCCTTATAGCCTGCAGGATAAGTCCGATAGGATGCCCCCGGTCAGTCAGGGCTGTTTTTTCACAAGCTCTCTCTTCCCAGCTTTCACCTCAATCCGTCATCCAGATTTGACACCACATCGTTCCAACAGTACTCAGAAATGACATGTATATAATGTGGAATATTGTGCACATTTACAGCCGGGGCTCTTTCTTTTAACCATTGCTTTCTGTATCTTGGCATCTCTGTTTTGCGTAGCTGGGTGTTCTTCACTTTCCATGTGTAAAAGAAACTCCTACACCAAAACTTTAATCATCATCATCATCATTATTTTCAGTATTACTATTATTTTAAAGAAAAAACAGAGCATAGCATAACTGATTTCTGTCATTTTCTGTTAGCATTTTCAAATTTCCACGGAGCTTCCTTACAGGCTAATGAAGGCCATGAGACATGCAGGGCAACAATAACACATGGAATTTTTATGATTCAGTTCCATTAATGCTGCACATTATAAATCAAGTTAAGTGGCATTTCTATCGAAAGAGGTTCTTCTTTGCTTGTTTATTTCCTTAAGATCAACAAGGCCAATTCAATATGCCTAGAAACCCATTTTCTTCCCTAGAAAGACAGCAGCTTTGTTTCCCTATGTTATCATAATCTAGCACTTTTCCTGTTCTAACTGAAAAGCCACTGGGGAAGGGAATCATTCCATTATAAGTATTATCAAAAATCAATACTATTCTATTTTTAAATGAATACAGATCTAAAATGTATTGTAAATTGTACCTGGCCTATATGTTTAAGTGATAACCACCCAAACATTCTGTGTGTGATTATAGTACATCACATTTGCATATATTCAGAATATATCAGAAGGCATAAGTATAATGCAGCGTGAGCGGCAGTGCTAGAAATACCTACCCACGTCACAGAATATTTTTGTTCTATTAAGGCAATAGGGCACAATGGTTTTGGCAGATTGAGATAGAGCCGTAGCTTACATCTTCAGCTTAGGATGACTACTTTGTTCTTTTTCAGATATCTGCCTACCCTCAACTCAGTACTTCCCCGTGAATATGGAAAATTAACTCTTTTGCATATCTCCATTGACAGCCTTCTCATCATATACTTTCGGTTCCTATTAAGAGAATATAGAAACCGTAGAGTTGAGTGTGCAAAAATACAAGCCACCCAATGAATTCTATACTGTAAAGTATTAGTTATCAAAGGACATGTGAACATTAAAGCCAATTAAGAATAAAATAAACTAAGATTGCTCATGAAAGTTCAATTTGGCTACGAGTATGTACCGAGCACAGAAAAAGTTCTGTAGAAATTTATAGTATGAAGCAAGTTTCTGTTGGACTGCTGTCACCATAGGTAAGAGGAAACTGGAAAAAAAAAAAAAAAGACTGTCTGGTCTAGGTCTTTAACCAGTTAATTGAAAGAAAAAGTAAATCCTATTACTATAATTCTCAACAATCATAGTACTGAAATTTATAGTAATATGTTATGTAAATTTATAAGATTTTATATAACTTTTTTGACAAAGTACCTAGAATCAAGATTTTTAAGTTCAAACTTGAATATATATTTTTACCTTATAAAGTATTTTTTAATTTATTCAGAAAATCTGTTCATATATGTCATACAGGCTTACTAAGAAGTTAGAAGCATATCATTTTTATTCAGGCCGACATTTTCCAAAAATTCCTTTTAGTTTTCATTTACTTCAAGTTCCTTGTAATGCATCTGAGAACCACAAAGTAAAATGCTTCTGATCCAGAATTTGTCTGTATTTAATTTATATTTCCTGAGAGAACATATCTCACTACTTAAATTATGAATGAAAGAGGGAACTTTTCCAGTATTATTTATTTGTATGATTTCTTAACTGGAGTGTCACCTAATGAATTTTAATGTTGAAAATGAAACCTAGTTGTCATTCTACTAGTGTTCTGATGAACTCCTTCCTTTAAATTGTACATGCAGCAAATTAAAGATTTTAGTTATTTTTACCAGTCAAAATGTCACTTCTTAATATAATTTATGATAAATGTGCATTTTATTTAGGAAAAAAGAAAGTTTATTCCTTGTAGAAAAAAATGATGATTTATTTGTATTAAAACACTGAGTTGCTGAAGGATATTTTGATTGCTTTGCCCTGAGTATCCTAGAGAACTGATATGGTTATGATGTTAGCTCCTACAATGTACATATCCTACAACCTATTTCTCACATGAGTGTCTCCCAGATTCACTCACAATATACCTCTCTTTCTTGCTAACAGGCTAACATTAGCTGTTTATTTCTTGGGTATATACTTTTAAAATTCTATCTGAAGCTTAAAAAAGATATACAGTTGCATCAAAACTCTTGAAATAGCTATATATATATATATGTATATATCAATACCCTAAGGGAAAATAGAACGCCTTCTCAAGGCATAGAACTTTATCTGAAAAAGTTTATATGTAATATAATTTTCAGTATTTATTCAAATTTGGCTAAACTCATTTTGTTCAGCACATTGGCTAAATATGTTTTTAAATAAGAAGCTGAAATAAATTAAAAGCCAAACCATCCCTTGTATTATTTGATTATTAATTCCATATAACTTCTCATAGAGAATTGACAAATAAATTCTTGACTATAAATAATCATGCTAAAATCACAATAATAAACAGTGGTCATTTTGTTTGTAGTCTATATAATTCTGTTTTAAGATTGCTTTGAAGTAAGGTAATGTACTTAAAACCAAATTTAGAAGAAGTAAATGGTATTAGAAACTTAGTTTTATTAGCATGCTTGTAATTTTCTTAAGCATTGTCTTAAAAAATATGTTTTATTGAATTATAGTTGATTTATAATGTGTCAATTTCTGTAGTACCACAAAGGAATTCATTAAACACATATAAACATTCTTTTTCATATTTTTTTCCATTATGATTCATTATAGAATGTTGAATGCAGTTCCCTGTGCTATACAGTGGGACCTTGTTGTTTATTATGCTATATATAATACTTTGCATCTACTAAACCCAAATCCCAAACCACCTCTCTGAGACTAAAAGTATTGTCTTTAAATTACAGGGATTCAGGTACAAGGATTACTCTTTTTTTAATAAATTGCATTGATGGTTTTTCCATCAAAAAATGAGTTAAGATGAAAATAGTCTTTAATTATTATGATTATAAATGCATTTCACTAAAAACCTACAATGCATTAATAGTGTTATTGATTTTATAAAATGAGTTCATTTTGGGTTAACACAAGGCTCTCTCAAGGGGTGGATGATGAGAAGTAAGTGGTTTCTTTGTAGGCATAAATGTCAAAGGGTAGGATGGCATAGTGAAAGAAAACCTAAGACTGAAATTCGGTGACCTAACTCCTCCTTCTTCCATTTTTATTAGCCATGCCACCTTTGCCTATTTTAAACATCACAAATTGCCATTTTCCTCACCTGTAAAGTGATATTGCCAAAACTTGCCTAGATTTTCCTATGAATAAGGAAATAATGAAAGTATTTTGATAACTGTAAGTTATTATAAATGCAAGGTGTTAATACCCTGCACATCTTTCTGGTGGGATAAATAGTTCTCATGAATATGGGAAGTTGAGTTTTGTCTGCTTTTAAAATTTGGCAGTGTTTAATAGTCAGGTATACAATCTGGCAGTTCACAAGAAGTGCCTTCTCTTTTATACCAAAAATAATTTGACATTTTGGTAAAAATGGAAAGCATTTAGAATCTGAAGATCAAGTTGACAGTAATTAGAAAGATTTTACTCTCAAGCTACCTCACATAAGTTCTCACAGAAATGTTTCTTAATATCATTATATTTCTATATAAGGATATGTATACATATATCTCTTTATGAAGAAATATATATTAATATAGAAAATATTACACATATATGTATATGGGTAAGTATACACATACGCAGACTCACACAAAGTCATTCTACCACATTGAGATGGAGAAAACTGAAAATGACTGCCCTGGGATCAGATACTTAGTCTTCATTTTATTTCATTTTAAATATCAGATTTGAAATTAATCCAAAGACCACCATGGAACAGAAAAATGTATGTGTCAACATCATCTTTGAAAACTAAACTTTGCCAGGCACAAGCCCTATTTCAATCCTCAATTCAATTTGATGCAGATAACGAGATTAATTCACAGGCTTCATTTTAATATTGTCTTTATTTTTAAAAAGCCCATTGATGGTGTCAAAGATTTTGATTAGATAATTTGATCACATTTCTCAAGCCAGATACAAATTAAAGTTGGAGCTAAAACAGAAAATCTTACTGTTTACTATTCAGAACAATCTTCCTATTTCAGGAAATGGCAGCGCTCCAAAAGCCACATGTGTACAAATGAAAATTCATAACATGTTATTCAAACTCCTGTTGTATTTGTGCAATTTACTAATTAGATATGGTAAGTATCAGTACTGAAATATCATAGTAATAGCATTAAAAGGCAAAAGAATCTCCTTTTCTCTGTTCACTTCTCTTTATGAATGATATAAAAGTCTTTTTTGTAGCATAACTACCATCTATATCAAATATAAAGTAAAACCTTAAGAGTGCAGTGCATATTTTAACAGGAGATTCATTTTCTGTGTGACAAATGAAAAGACTCTGATGAAAGGATACTCTAGGATTGGTGATATCTGGAATAAGTCAAAGTAATACTCATGTATACAAACTAATTTCTTTTTCAAATCAAGTTCATTATGCTCTAAATATACAAATTTATTTGACTTCTTTGGGTCTCATCCTGTAAACTTATAATAAGAATGATTTATTTTCAGATTTATTGCCTCATCTTCTAGAAACATCTTTATCTACTTTGCAGAATTTTTGGAAATTGACCCATCATGTATATATACTAGCTATACATAATTTTATGGATAGCATATTAAGTTGCAGGTAACTGGTTTTTAAAAATTAGAGAAGGTGCAGTTTTTGCCAAGTAAAAACCACTGACTCTCCCATTACCACAATTAACTTCTTTAGGTATAATCCCCATTAATTTTCTTCTGAGGAGTTTTTTTTTAATAAAAATATACCTATTTATTGAATATTTTCTGAGCCAGACATTGTAATGGCATTTTATATAAACTTCATGCTTTAACCTCTTCCTATAGCTGAGACCATACTTTCTGACAAGCCATTTTACTAACTTAGGAAAGCAAAACTTAGAGAGGTAAAATAACTTGCTCAAATACCATACTGTGGTGGTGCTAAAACTTGAACCTACATATGTTTGATTTAAGAACTTAACCTTCTTACTCACCATGATGCACACACTGACTGCTGGTTTTAATCTCAGCTATTTCTCATCAACAGAAGAAACTGACTACTAATATGGATCATACTGTGTAAATATCTGTCTACAAGGAAGATGTACCAGTAAGGTTTTCAAGGTTGACACTGTTAGCAGTCACATATTCCTTGCTTTCCAATGTTAAAGCATCTTGAATGTACAAACTTCAGGACTCTGGAGTCAGGGCATGTTTTTCATGCCAACCTAAACAGAAAACACTTAATTCATTTTCAAAAAGGGATGAAAGGGAATAAACGTAATGAGCGCTTACTGTCTCCCACAGGTTCCCATGGCAGCATAGCAGGCTCAAGAGCCATCAGACAGTGAGAAAAAGGAGACACAGAATGGGAGGTGCTGGATCTCTTACATGGAATCACATCAGAGAGAAAACCAGAGCTGAGGCAGTGTGATGTCTGGGAACTGAAGCCGAGGCACAGATCAGGGGAATGTTGGGCCAACTTCAGTAGCATGTTCCAACCTCCTATTTCTCATCTCCTCAACCCAGGTTTGATGATCTGGGGACAAACCTGCCTCTGTCCATCAGTCTCTACTCTTTTCCTCAATTTATTTCACTCATTACCTTTTTTTGTTTCCTAACCTACGTACTTCATACATACAGAGATACTCTTGAAAATGCCTATGTTTACACATGCACACATTTTTCTTTTTAATCTCTCATAGCTTCTCATTTTATTCTGTGACACAAACTGAGAAAATCCCTACCACACTCTCAACATATCCCTATTTTTAAAAAAAGAAAAATAGCTTTCAGATTTCTGACAGACTATAGATTTTTTAGTAGGCACATGTAGACACAGTTTAAGAAAAGGTAAGTCATGTGGTAAATGACTTGTACTGATTAAAAATGAATATGTTTTCTACAGAATATGTCTTATATGAGTGAATGTGCACACAAATACATACACACAAAGTTTTATAATTCATAAGCTAATCTTTGTCATTCTCAACAGTTAACTACTCAAAAGGCAAAGCTACTTACTAAATGGTATAAGATTTTGCATCTCTTAGTTTCCATATCAGCTCAAAGGTGCACTGCCAACATAGTCTCTTCATATATGGACCTGCTTCTCTTCCCTTTGCTTTCCTTGATGTGCTAAACATAGATCAGGAAATCAAGGGCTAAATACATAAGTTAAGGAAGAGTAGTGTATTTAATACTTATAGAAGTGTGTGGGAAGATCCTCTGGAGGATGGCATGGCAACTCACTCCAGTGGTTTTGCCTGGAGAATCCCATGAACAGAGTAGCCTGGCAGGTTATAGTCCTGGCAGGTTATAGGTATTGCAAAGAGTCAGATACAACTTAAGCAACTTAGCATACACATAGAATTGTACATTCATCATTCCCACTTTCTTTTACCTAATCTTTAATATATTTTTGATTATTAAATTTTTTTCAGTTAAACAGTGGTAAACATAGTGTTAGACACTTGGATCATTTTCAACATTGGGAAATTACACATTTGTTCATTTTTTCCCTGAGTATCCTGGTTATGATAACCAGGGGGTGCTAGCTAAAAATAAAGGTATTTTTTTTCTCTCTACCAGAGAGTCTGATATATTATGGCTGACATGGTACCAGATAATCCTTATAGTAGGATATATTTGCAACACAGTGGTGTAGTCATAATAATGAATATTTTCCCAAATTAATGTAGGCTGTAGGGTTTTTGGAACTCTGCATTCAAATGGGTATATTTTTCCTTTTCTCCTTTTCCTTTAGCTTCTCTTCTTTTCTCAGCTATTTGTAAGACCTCCTCAGACAGCAATTTTGCCTTTATGCATTTCTTTTCTTGGGGATAGTCTTGATCACTGCCTCCTGTACAATGTCACAAATCTTTCTCCATGTTTCTTCAGGCACTCTATCAGTTTTTAAAATAAATTTTTGAAAGACTTCTTGCATCAAAATATGATATCAAAATGAATTATCACTTTTCCACTTTAGATAGAATTTATCTAAAATCAATACCATAATGCTGATTTAGGTGCTACACAGAAAATCACAACACCTAAGTTGTGATACCAACACAAAAGTCTTGGGAACTGAACACTTCTGTGGAGCAATGATTACTTAACTATTAATTACTTAATTCATTACACAGTATTTGGAGTAACATCTTGAATGCCAGGAGTAAAGGGTAGTAGACAAATATTCAATAAATTTTTAATCACTGATGAACTCATATTATCATTGCTGTTTCTAGAATTCACAAACATTGTTGGATTTTTTTCTGTTAGTGATTCATGATGTTGGGAACATATGAAGAAAATCAACTTTTATCAAAAATACATAATTCAAGGAATAATAATTTCCTGCCAGTGCAAGGAACACAGGTTTGATCCCTGGTCTGGAAAGATCTGACATGCCACGAAGCAACTAAGCCCATGCACCTAAGCCCACTACTGAGCCTGCACTCTAGAGACCATGAGCCACAACTACTGAGCTCATGTGCTGCAACTACTGACACCCTCATGCCAGGGGCCTGTACTGGGAAACAAGAGAGGCCACCATGATGAGAAGCCCATGTACCACAACAAAGACCAGCCCCTGCTCACAACAAGTAGAGAATGCTCACACACAACAATGAAGAGCCAGTGCAGCCATACATTAAAAATAATAATAATTTACACAATTCAAGAACCTTCCTAGGCCTGCCAAATCACATTCTCTAATGGTACAGAGTAGAAATAAATATTTTTAAACAGTGATTTTCTTTTGATACCCTCATTACCCTGATCCCATTTCCAGTAAAAATATAATGTTCTCCTTGGCCAGTAAGCCATAGCAATCCAGAGTAGAGAAGTCCATATTGACTGAATAAAACAATGTTTAATGATGAGAAAATAAAAATAGCTTTTGTTTTCTAGGCTCATCATAATTCATACTCATTTTCATAATATTGATGGAAAGAGATAATGGATGGCCTCAACACCATGAGGAAACATGGCAATAATCCACCTTCTGAGAGAAGAGTTTTGGTCTTGTAAAACAAGGGCTAGTTAAAGTATTTTACAGTGTATTTTGAAATGTGCTAAAATGCTTATTTTTTAAGCATATAATTTTTTTAGCTGAGTGATACAGGTATGTTTAATATTATAATTAGTTTTGCCCCTCCCTGTCTTCAAGATCTACCGTCTAGAAACAAAAGCAATTTTTAGAGGTGATCGAATACAACGTTGTTATTGTTGTTTTAATGCTGCAAACCTATTACCAAATTTAGAATAAGAAAAATTCACCTTTAAAAAAAATCTTTACTGTAAGCACATTTTTATTTGTATAGTCCTCAAAAGGAAAGTTCATACTTACAGTCTGAGATACTTTCCTTTTAATTGAATGCATAAATAAAATAAAAGTGTGTTTATATAAACTGATTTATGAAAATCTAATGTGAAATCTTATCCTACCACATGCATTACAGTCTGGAAAATTCAGGCTTGATTTTACCTTTATAAGGCTCAGTGTCATTGAGACAGTTAAATATAGAATTCCACATATTTTCTAAGTTTGGGCACCAGTCTTTTCCCCTCAGAATGAGAGTTGGGGGTGTCCCTGGTGGCTCAGTGATAATCTGCCTGCTAATGCAAGAAACATGGGTTTACTTCCAGCTGAAAATTAAATAAATAGAAGAATTGGATAATGCATTATCACAGACTCTTATGTTTGGGAAAAGAAAAAAAAAAAAAAAGCTCTGTATAGCTATATGATTGGTAGTAGAGAAATGAGAGAGAACGCAGGAGAGAGATGGGATGTCCAACCAGGTAGCTGATTGTAGCAAGGTAGCTTGGCCAGCGCCATTAGATAGAGCTGTTAAACAAATGAAATTTACTTTTCACATTCTACTTCAGTGCCAGTCGGTTGGGAGTTTTTAATCACTGTGAGTTTTCAGAGTCCTTCTAAAATCATTACTAGAATGTGAGAGGTTAATCCCACCTCCTGACCTCATAGAGCTATGGGCCAAACCTTTGGAATTCTAAAAGGCAGGGAGGTCTCCTTCCTTCTGATTTAGTTTCACAGACTCCTGGGACATCAATTTTTAAAGGCCCAGTCAACAGATTACAGAAATCATTCAAGTTAAATTTTTATTAGAAAAAAATTACAAATACTCTTTCCTGTGAACATATAAACTTAAATTTCTTTGGGGGAGGATAGAAAAGGGGATGGAGCAAAACATGTGAGATTTTTGTAATGCGAATATGCAGCTCTAAGATTAAAGGGTTTTTCTAGTGGTTCTATTGAATAATTAATATCAATTACTATTTCCAAGGGCATCAAAACTTATTAGAAATAATTGGCCAGGGCTTTTATAGGAAGCATATCTGGGAAATAACTAGGGACAACAGATCTGGGCATACTAAACCTCTAGAAAATCTTTCATTAGCTCCAATTTTGAAGAATGAGTTCTAATCTCTGATAGGACTCCAGCCTATTTCTAAAGAGGGTACTAACCTTCTATCAATTGTTGCTAAAATCTTTATCTTAGAAATTTAATATACAGGACTTATTTTCAGCTTCAGAACTGTACTATGGAAGGTACACCTTGTTGTAGGGGACAGGAATTCTAGTTGTATTGGATTTTTTTGTCATTTATACAGGATTTGTTTTCAATCCAATAATTTGAGGTGAATTCCCTCATTTCCCATCTGTTCCTATGACCCTCTGGCTTACAAATCACAATATCTGAAAGAGTCCATGCCCTGAACGATTGGGGCTATCACAGTCTTGGCACAATCAGAACTGCAGGGTGGAGGAATGACACTTACGAATACTATTGTTGATTAGTAAAGCTAGAATTTTGGTATGTGTGATTTGGCTTTTCCTAGTTATGGTGAAGTATCTGCTGTACCCTGTTGGCATTTGTAAGGCCAAATCATTGGGTTAAGGTTTTGGTTTGTACTTGTGAATCAAAATAAAGCAAAATAACCTCCATAGAAATCAAACACATTCTCAGCATCAGTGTCAACAAACTTTAAAACCAATTCAGTTGACTCAGATTTAGACCAAACTAGAGCCAGCTTAACCTGAAACTCCCGAAAGTTCAGCTACTTAATCTAATCCTTTCTTACACATTATATTGATTTGGGAATCCTCCAGAATTTATGACAATAGATGTCTCATTGCAAAAACTAAAACTAGGGAAAAAGGTGGTCCTCTTGAAATCTTACAAAATTTCAGGTTTACCTTATAAAGCAATCATAATGCTAGAACCCCTCAGGGAATCTGAGCACCCAGTTAATGAGGGTTTATTGAGACTTGATAACACTGAACAGTTGATAAACCACTGAGGGCAGTCTTGTTATGCCACCAAAATTATTATTGATAATCTGGAAGATAAGGAATGGCTGCTGAGTTACCTGGGTGACAGCATATAGAAGAAATGTCATTGCATTGAAATTGACCTGCACGTCTACATTTTCTTCAGGCAAAATGGGTGCATGAGTTTCCCAAGGACCATTAGAGTAGAGTACATCCACTGAGGCTATGAGAACTGCAAATTAAAGACTATCAGTTGTTGAAATAGGGCTTCATAGAACCCTTCATGGATAATCATGAAGTGATCCACAAATACAAGTGTTGGCTTAAAACGCCTGCCAGGTCATCTTTACCTTCTCCCACTTACCTGCTATTCAGTATCTTCCTTTCAGATGAATAATAGTCTGGTTATGATGGGGTAAATGGTAGATGAAAAACTGAGGTAAGAATGAAGACTTTTCTCCTCACTTACCCATATTATCACTTGCAACAGCCCCTAAGTAGAAAGTGGAAATCTATTAACATTAATATGTATGAATTTTTAAGGCAATGACAACCCACTCCAGTACTCTTGCCTGGAAAATCCCATGGACGGAGGAGCCTGGTAGGCTGCAGTCCATGGGGTCGCACAGATTCAGACACGACTGAAGCAACTTAGCTTAGCACTGATTACTAAATTGGAAACTTAAACTAACAAAGGTGTGCACTGCTAAATTTTCTTGCAGGAAGAGGATAAATTTCCTCTTCAAAAAAAGTTGTAAAGGATAGGAGACAAAACAATATGTCCAATATAAGATAATCACATCTTTACAAGGCAGACCAATGATTCAAGTAAATTGGTTTTGTCTGTTAAATATTGTCTGACTATTCTTTCTTCTTAACAAAGTGCTTTAGCCCCTAGAACTTAACTTTGCCTATATAACTTTACCATCCATATTGACCCCTTGGAAAACATTTTTTCAACATTCAGTGCAAATATCATCTCTTAAGTCAAAATTTTCCAGATGTGCACAGAAATTATGCACTCCCTCACCTATTCCTTCCCACAACTTCTTGTTACCTGATATGTTGCATATATTCATATTTTTATAAGCATGTCTCCTTTGAAAGATTTTGAGTTTTTTTAAGAGATTTGTTGTCTTAGCAACCAGCAGTGTGGTTACTAAATATATTTATTGAATTAATAAATGCATATATTTGAAATTATAAAGTTTATACAACCAGTTAACTACAATTTCCCTTACAGTATCTACCAGTCACTTACTGACTTCCATGTAGAAGTCTGAGCTCTCTTCCAAATACCAATCATTCAAATATTTAAAAATATTTTGTGTGGACTCCTGAGTATCTCTTATTTTCCCCTTATTATTCTTTTTATAACATCATGATAAGATTATTTATAATTTGATCACACTAGTATTAAGTGTTCTCATGTGTAAGCAAAAAGTCAATATTGGCACACATCAGGAGAGAAAAATATTGTAAGTGTAGCTCACAAATAAGAAAGCTGGAAAAACAGGCTTTGAAATTAGAAACAAAGCAGACATGGAAAGAATCATTATGTGAAGGTATCATTTAAGATATTCTTGCTATTTAATTTGACTCAAGTCTAGAAATTTATAACTCTCTACTACCTATATTCATATTCCTGTTGAAGTCAGGAAGTCTTTTTCCAGCCTACAGAGAACATTCTAAAGTGTTTTTGTTTTTATTTTCAAAACTCAAGTCTATCTCATTCCTGCTGTTGAAACATACACTTTTCTTTTTTTAAAGAACATATAGAGTACCTAGTTTTCAATCTGTGACTTATCTGAAAATTTAGATATATGAGTTGCCTTTAATTTCTTCAAGTTGTAAAATGATGTGCAGTCTTTGCTTTTTAGAAGATGTTCATATAGTTCTAAGGAATTGGAAACTTAAATCATTATTAGTCCAATAAGGACTTCCTTGTCTCACATATCTCTCCATCATTCCAACCTGGTAGGTGTCATAAGACACATTAGCCAGCTAGGAAGGAAGATTATTCTTTCACTGGGAATTTTTTTCTTTTTCTTTTTAACATTTATTTCCCTTAACGAAGATAATACTTTATTCTTTGACTCCTTCCAAATCTTTGAGAAATTTCCTGATACTTCCAGCTTCTCTGTGTCATATTCTGTTTCCCTCGCTGAGTGGACAGGACCTACGCATCCCTCATGTAGCCAACAACTGGTCCATCAGAAGCCCTCACAATTTTTTTCCCCCAATAAACAATGGGAATTCAGGATACCCAAATGCAACTACTTCTTTTGGTTTGTCAATGAGTGGTAGATGGCCCATCTTTTGTCTCTGACTTTTACTGAAAGAAATTATATACTAGATCCTCTGTAACTTTCAGCACTCTAACAGAGTCATATTTGACTAGCTGAGCAGTCTCACTGAACTCTCTCTGATTAGATTTGAGGTGATAATTAGGCACATTCATCTTTTTCCCTTTGTGAAAGGGAATTTAGGCTCAAAAAAATAAAATTTTTTTTTCTTTACTGTCCTCAGTGAAATTGCAAAGCTTAAGAGCTTTCAATTGGTATCCTCGACATGGCCTTTGAAGCTCTCCTGTTTTGTCTAATATCTTATCCTTCCTACCAAAGTTTCCACTTTGACATATTGCTACACTAGCAAGGTAATTCAGATGCTGGGCAACTAACAAGGACAACTTTCTCTCATAACAACTTTACTCTCAATGTGCTTGGTTGGCCATTTTCATTTTAAAAAGTAGCACAATACACATGTTGTGTTTTGGGCACAACCGATGAAAAGAAGGCAACTGAAACTTACTGATATTATGTCATGTCAAAGATATTCTGCTAGGTGCTTTCACGTAAGAGAGGTGATGGATTTAGAAAAAATAATGTGTGTGTGGCAGAGGAAGGCAGGGTTTGAGGTGTGATGTATTATTACTAGTAATATTTTTTAAATGCCTTTCATTCAGTGCAAGAAAGTGCTAGCAGAGTGAAGAAATCTCTCATCACCATAAATTTTTAATTTTTTTTTCCAATAAACTTTGTTATCTCTACAATTGAATTAATTTTGGATGGATGTTGTGCATACATTTGGCTAGTCTGTGAAATAATTCCTGAAGATTCAACTTTAAGCCCTGTATTTGGTCGTCTTTCCTTAATTTGCTTTCAGTGTACTCCAGTCTTAAATCATTGCATTAATTTGAGGAATTTCCATGAGAGTGAATACAAAATCATTAGAAAAAATCTACATGTATGGACTCCTCCAAAACCTAAAAGTTCACCTCTATTCATGTATGAAATAAATACCCAAACATTTAATAAATTAAAATCTCATTGGCAGAAGAAAGAAATTATAATTCTATTCTCTCTCTCTCTCTCTCTCTCTATATATATATATATATATATATATATATATATATATATATTTTTTTTTTTTGGTAGCAGATTCTCCTGTTGAACTAATGGGTCTTTCATTTTATATATACAATGTTCTTTGCCACAAATATACCACAGAGGATATCTTGGATAAGCATAAGAACAGAATATTTTTAAGGCACTGTAATTTTAACATCGTTATATCATGGATAAATTTTCTCAATAATTTAAGTACTTTTATTCATGCCTCCTTGTATTCAGTGAGCCCTAATATGAAAGGCTAGGTTCTTTATCTACATTTGCCTTGACCATGATTTTCAACCAGAAAATGTTACAACTAAATTCCAAAAAGGTATTGTCCTGTATTCTACTAATTTTAGAAGGTACACAGGACCAATCTCAGAATGGAGTATGTGCAAACACCATATTATTTACAGCAAACTAAATATAATGCCTTGATTTGGCACTGCCTGCTTGATATTTCTCTTGAAAACTGTTACATATGTTTGTTTTGAGTTTCTGCCAAAATAGCAAGATTGTTAAATATCTTTCATTTGCTTCTTGTTAAATGCAAGAAAAGAATTACAGATTACCTTAGCTTAACTTTTATACAACGGTCCAGTGGACACTACTTCTTTTGGGAGAAAAAAATAAATATTCAAATGATATAGAAACAACTGCTCTTGTAAACACAAAACCATTGCAATTGTAACACGCCAATATTCATTTTTATACCTAAACCAACTCTATTCATAATAATGTGACTATGTTATAAATTATATGTAGAATACAGTGAGACTGTAATTATGTTGTGGGCTGATTATGCAGGTTGTCAATTATTCAAGTTTTTGCTTCCCCCTCTTCTTCATCCTACAGTCCACCTTTCGGACAGTTATCGCCTTGTTAGTGTTTTTACTCTCTGCTTGTTAGTGAGATTGGCAGGGGAAAGGAAAGGTGTGAAAGCTTAAATCAGTAGATATTATTACTTGCAAGAATTGCTCATAAAAATTGGTAGTGGAAGAGTTTGAAGCTAATTGCTAAAGTTACATTGAGGATATGTGTATTTTACTTATGCTTATTTTTCTAGTTTTCCATGTATCAGGGAGCATTAAAAGTGAGATGCAAGCCTTGTGAAAAGTAGAAAATTGTTTTTAATAGACACTTTATGAGAAAATTATTTTGGGTGGAGACTTTCTGAAAAACCTTTCATAAAATAGCCTACCTAACAATTCAAATTTTTATACTCAGACAGTTACATTGGAAAACATTATAATTTGCTCCCCAACGAACTATTCAAATGCATAATTAAGCATTGTAATATGCCCGACGAATCTGTTTAATTGGTAAAAACATGAATCTGAAAGTCAGTATTTCATACTTTTTTATATTTTACAGTCATCACATTATATCAGCATGCAAGTTTAAATGCAATTTTTTTATTTGAAAGTTTCAATAAATCTGTGTTTATTTGAGAGTACCTTTCTATAATCTATTTTTAAAAGATACAAAATTCACCTAATCTGAAACATGTGCCATTTATTCACCCCCAGCTAAATTTTAAAACTTTATGTAAACATTCATTTTTAAATTATTGAGTCATAAAATATTCATTGAGCATTAGTATCATGACCAACATTCATTAGACATTACAGGTAAAATGGTAAACAATTTATACATTGTTTTGCCCTGACAATACTCACAGTCCAACAGCAAAAGCAGACATTTGTCAAATACTCCCACAATCTTTTTTGCGCTTACCTCACCGCTACCATTCAAGATGAAGGCAACACAGAATAATGTAAAGGGTAAAAGAATAATCAAAACATGTAAGTTTACTACACCTCCCCAGTTTCAGGCCAGTTTTAACAGGTTTTCATGAGTGAGACTTTGCGCCTTTTCCCAAAGTTCATCATTTGTGCCCTGGGGCTGATTATCAGAATACATGAAACAACGTGGTGTTACAATAATGATTTATAGGTATTCACTTCAGAAACAGGGAGAAAAACAAGAAATTGATAATAACCCAGAAAATCAGCAAAATGCATGCTTGTTTTTGTATACTTCTTTATAACCCAACTCCATTCTCTTCTGATGATCCCCATCATTACTGCTGCCAAGATTCCATTTTCTTTTCCAGGAGAGCTCAAAATACCTCCTTGGGTACTTCACAATGGATTTTCTTGGAGTACCCAAAATCAGTGTGAATGCTCATGTCATTATACTTTGGGAGATGTTTATCATTTTTAGCTTCCATATCTTGCGCTGCACAGCTATTTTGTGGTGATAGTTGGTAAGAAAATTTGTCTTGGATATCTCTGGTAAAATAAAATAGCTAAAGAAAAACATTTTGGTTTCAGTTCCAGGTGGCTCAGTGGTAAAGAATCCACCGAGCAAGTAGGAGATGCAGGTTTGATTCCTGGGTTGGAAAGATCTCCTGGAGAAGGAAACATAAACCCACTCCAGTATTATTGCCTGGGAAATCCCAGGGACAAGAGGAGCCCCAAGGGCTGCAGTCCATGGGGTCACAAAAGAGTAGGACACAACTTAGCAACTAAACAAAAACAATAACAAATATATATCTTATAGCACCCGTGGACTGTTGATGCTGAGCAATTTTTTTTTTAACATGTTCGATTATAATGGATGACTAGAGATCCAAATGGTGTTGTTCAAGATGGTGAGATTTTGTCATGTTGGGTACCTAATGACTATATCCTTGAGTAGATGTTTGAGCATTAGCCTGAATGAGAATTAACTTTGTATGCTGTAAGCCACTGAGAATCTGCACTGATTATTAATGCAACATACTCTAGCCTATTCAACTATGCATTGCCTTAAATGTCAGTTTTACATGTGAGAATTTTGGCCAGTGTACAGTTAGCAGGAAGAGCCCACATAAGACCACTCTCTCTTGTGACACAAACTAGAAGTTTGGGAAGTTCCCCAAAATACCTTAAGTTGTGATAATTTCCTAGGAATCCCAGAACTCATTCAAATATATTTACTCTTGCTTATTGTATATTATAAAGAAAGGATACAGAATAAAATCAGCCAAAAGAAAAAGGTTTGATCTCCTTGCAGTCAAAGTCAAGTCTTCTCCAACCCCACAATTCGAAGGCATCGGTTCTTTGGTGCTCAGCCTTCTTTATGGTTCAAATCTCACACCCATACAGGACTATTGGAAAAACCATAGCTTTGACTATACATACCTCTGTTGGCAAATTGATGTTTCTGCTTTTTAATACACTGTATAGGTTTGTCATGGCTTCCCTTCCAAGGGGAAAGTTCTTTTAGTTTCATGGCTGCAGTTACCATCTGCAAAGAGCCCTCATTTTCTCTTGGCATGCTAGATATTAGTATCCTGAGATTGAACCCCTGCAGCCCTGCAGTGAAAGTTTGACCCCTGGGCATCCCAGGATGTCCAATAGCCTTTATTTTTGCTTTCTTTAAAAAGAAAATAAAATTTATATATACTTAGATAATCAATCATGATTAACGAGAGAAATGTAGGTTACCTATTTAGCATGCAGTTTATTAATCAAGAGAATGCACTATCTAATCAATAACTTTTAAAAAATGAAAACTGCCAGTAGGCATTTTAAAACAGTTTTTAACTTGGACTTATACTTTGAACTACACTGATAAAAATATTGGTATATTTCACATTTTTGCACTTATTTCTTGAATTTGTACAGAATCATTATATGCAAGAGAATAAAAGGAAAAAACTGTATACTGGCTATGTGCACATAGAGATTTAGACAATATATCCAAGCAAGGGAATACTATTTACATATCCTTAAAAAGACCAGTTTCTTAATCTAAGCTAAAGAACTGAACATGTAAGTAAGAAAAATAACTAATCATTTTATTTATCTTAAAATATTTCTTCTTGCGAATGCTAATGCTATTTCTAAAATCCATTTTTGTAGTGCTAGTTCATCATTCAGAGAAATAGATGGGGAAATTATTATCAGTCTTACCACTCAGGTAAGCTGTAAGTTTTAAATTTTAATTGAATTATAAGAAAATAAATTATTTTTAAGTTTTCAGGTTGTTAAGCAGAATAAATATGGAAAATTCTTCATTATGCTAAGCTGCTGACAGAGACAACAACTAGGACAAATGAAATGCCTTGCTTTTTAAAGTGTAGAATGGTAGAGAGAGTTTCTCTGTGTCTTTCTCTGTGTATCTTTCTCTTTGTAATATCAAAGTCAATCATATGTCTTGAAGTTCCTCAGTGCTCAGTTCAGATGCTCAGTCATGTCCAACTCTTTGAGAGCTATGGACTGCAGCACTCCAGGCTTCCCTGTCTATCATCAACTCCCAGACCTTGCTCAAACTCATGTCCATCGAGTCAGTGATGCCATCCAACCATCTCGTTCTCTGTCATCCCCTTCTACTCCTGCTTATAATCTTTCACAGCATCAGGGTCTTACAATAAGACAGTTCTTTGCATAAGGTGGCCAATGTATTAGAGCTTCAACTTCAGCATCAGTCCTTTCAACTTCAGCATTAGTCCTTCCAGTGAATATTCAGGACTGATTTTCTTTAGGATTGCTGGCTGATCTCCTTGCAGTCCAAGGGACTCTCAAGAGTCTTCTCCAACACCACAGTTCAGAAGCATCAATTCTTTGGTGGTCAGCTTTCTTCGTAGCCCGTCTCTCACATCATACATGACTACTGGAAAAAACATAGCTCTGACTAGAGACACCTTTGTTGGCAAGGTAATGTTATGCTTTTTAATATGCTATCTAGGTTGGTCATGGCTTTTCTTGGGAGCAAGTGTCTTTTAATTTCATGGCTGCAGTTACCATCTGCAGTGATTTTGGAGTGCAGGAAAATAAAGTCTGTCACTGTTTCCATTGTTTCTCCATCTATTTGCCATGAAGTGATGGGACTGGATGCCATGATCTTTGTTTTTGAATTTTGAGTTTTAAACCAGCTTTTTCACTCTCCTCTTTCACTTTCATCAAGAGGCTCTTTAGTTCCTCTTCGCTTTTGGCCTTCTGCGTATCTGAGGTTATTGATATTTTTCCCAACAAACTTGATTCCAGCCTGTGCTTCATCCAGCCCAGCATTTCACATATGTACTTACTCTGCATTTAAGTTAAATAAGCAACCTGACAATATACAGCCTTGACATACTCCTTTCCCATTTTGGAACTGGTCTGTTTTTCCATGTCTGGTTCTAACTGTTGCTTCTTTATCTGCATACAGATTTCTCAAGAGGCAGATAAGGTTGGCTAGTATTCCCATCTCTTTCAGAATTTTCCACAGTTTGTTGTGATCCATGCAGTCAAAGGCTTTGGCATAGTCAATAAAGCAGAAGTAGATATTTTTTGGAACTCTCTTGCTTTTTTGATGATCCAACAGATGTTGGCAATTTGATCTATTTTTCTTCTGCCTATTATAAATCCAGTTGAACATATGGAAGTTCATGGTTCACGTTCTGTTGAAGCATTGCTTGGAGATATTTGAGCATTAATTTGCTAGTGTGTGACATGAGTGCAATTGTGTGATAGTTTGAACATTCTTTGGTGTTGCCTTTCTTTGGTTGTGAAATGAACTCTGACCGTTTCGAGTCTTGTGGCCAGTGCTAGTTTTCCAAATTTGCTGGCATATTAAGTACAACATTTTGACAGCATCATCTTTTAGGATTTGAAATAGCTAAACTGGAATTCCATCACCTCTACTAGCTTTGTTCATAGTGATGCTTCCTAAGGCTCACTTGACTTCTCATTCCAGGATGTCTGGCTCTAGGTGAGTGATCACACCGTTGTGGTTTTCTGTGTCATTAAGAGCTCTTCTGTATAGTTCACCTATGTATTCTTGCCACCTCTTCTTAATATTTTCTGCTTCTGTTAGGTCTATACCATTTATTTCCTTTATTTTGCCCATCTTTGCATGAAATGTTCCCTTGGTATCTCTAATTTTTTGAAGAGATGTCTAGTCTTTCCCATTCTATTGCTTTCCTCTATTTCTTTTCATCGATCAGTGAGGAAGGCTTTCTTATTTCTTATTGCTATTCTTTAGAAGTCTGAATTCAGATAGATACATATTTTCTTTTCTCCTTTGCCTTTAGCTTCTCTTCTTTTCTCAGCTATTTGTAAGGCCTCCTCATACAACCATTTTGCCTTTTTGCATTTCTTTTTCTTGGAGATGGTCTTGATCACTGACTCCTAGACAGTGTCACGAATCTCCATCCATAGTTCTTCAGGCAACCTGTCTATCAAATCTAATTCCTTGAATCTATTTGTCATTTCCTCTGTATAATCATAAGGGATTTTATTTAGGTCATTCCTGAATGGCCTAGTGATTTACCCTACTTTCATTACTTTCAGTCTGAATTTTGCAATTAGGAGTTCATGATCTAAGCCACAGTCAGCTCCTCAGTGTAGAAGAACACATATTCTCATCACCATTACCCTATTTTAATTTATTTTAGGTCCTCTTTATTTTCCATGTTTATCCTTTTTTTAGTCACAACTAAGGGCTTCCCTGGTAGATAAGATGGTAAAGAATTCATCTGCAATGTAGAAGACTCATGGTTAATCCTTGGGGTGAGAAGACCCCCTGGAGAAGGGAAGGGCTTCCACTCCAGGATATTTGCCTGGGAAATCCTATGGACAGAGGTGCCTGGTGGACGAGAGTCATGGAGTTGCAGAGTCAGACACATCTGATCAATTATTAAAACATATTTTTCACAGTTTTTAATTGTAAAACATATTTTTAAAGTTTGCTCAGATATCTTTGGTTGTTGGTAGTGGTGATGGTGAAAGCAGAGAAGAAATGTATTAATAGTGCTGGTTTGACTTGTGTGTATAAAGTTAGTAAGATGCCATCAGCAATGATGTAAAATTGTGCTTTAATTATGTTAATTTTATACACTTTAATAGAATTGTTATAGTATACTCTTTTGTCATGAAGGCCAGGCACCAAAATATGAGTTATTAGTTAGATAAATGGCATCAGAAACCATGTTACAGAGTTCTAGCTTGTGTCAAACCTTTGAAGACATCAGGTATGTCCCAGGAGAGGTGTACTTTATTATTGCATTCTGCACCTTCCCAAAACAAGGATCATAGAGATATTTATTAAGATATGAAGAAAATATATCATAAATTACTGCTATATGTTTTCAGAGCTTTTGACTATTGAAAAGTACTTTGTGAAACAATTCTAAGATTTAGTATGTAGTGTTTTTCTAAACTTATTTGAATATGAAACTTATGCCCCAGGTATCTGAAATTACTTTGAGAAACTACCAAGTAATTTATCATTGATCTCCAAGTAATTCACCATTTTTAAAATTTCAAAGACTACAAAATATTCCATTATTCCATCAGACACACAAAAATAATTCAGTTCAGTTCAGTCATTCAGTCATGTCTGACTCTTTGCACCCCATGAATCACAGCACACAAGGCCTCCCTGTCCATCACCAGCTCCTGGAGTTCACTCAAACTCATGTCCATTGAGTCGGTGATGCCATTCAGCCATCTCATCTTCTCTCGTCCCCTTCTCCTCCTGCCCCCAATCCTTCCCAGCATCAGGGTCAACTCTTCTCATGAGTTGGCAAAAGTATTGAGCTTTAGCCTCAGCATCAGTCCTTCCAATGAACACCCAGGACTGATCTCCTTAGGATGGACAGGTTGGATCTCCTTGCAGTCCAAGGGACTCTCAAGAGTCTTCTCCAACACCACAGTTCAAAAGCACCAATTCTTCGGTGCTCAGCTTTCTTCACAGTCCAACTCTCACATTCATACATGACCACTGGAAAAACCATAGCCTTGACTAAATGACCTTTATTGGAAAAGTAATATCTCTGATTTTCAATATACTATCTAGGTTGGTAATAATTTTCCTTCCAAAGAGTAAGCGTCTTTTAATTTCATGGCTGCAATCACCATCTGCAGTGATTTTGGAGCCCCCAAAATAAAGTCTGACACTGCTTCCACTGATTTCCCATCTATTTCCCATGAAGTGATGGGACCAGATGCCATGATCTTCATTTTCTGAATGTTGAGCTTTAAGCCAACTTTTTCACTCTCTTCTTTCACTTTCAACAAGAGGCTTTTTAGTTCCTCTTCACTTTCTCCCAAATGGGTGGTGTCATCTGCATATCTGAGGTTATTGGTATTTCTCCCGGCAATCTTGATTCCAGCTTGTGCTTCTTCTAGCCCAGCATTTCTCATGATGTACTCTGCATAGAAGTTAAATAAGCAGGGTGATAATATACAACCTTGATGTACTCCTTTTCCTATTTGGAACCAGTTTGTTGTTCTATGTTCAGTTCTAACTGTTGCTTCCTGGCCTGCTTACAGATTTCTCAAGATGCAGGTCAGGTGGTCTGGTATTCCCATCTCTTTCAGAATTTTCCACAGTTTATTGTGAGCCACACAGTCAAAGGCTTTGGCATAGTCAATAAAGCAGAAATAGATGTTTTTCTGGAACTCTCTTGCTTTTTCGATGATCCAACTGATGTCGCCAATTTGATCTCTGGTTCCTCTGCCTTTTCTAAAACCAGCTTGAACATCTGGAAGTTCATGATTCATATATTGCTAAAGCCTGGCTTGTAGAATTTTGAGCATTACTTTACTAGCATGTGAGATGAGTGCAATTGTGCGGTAGTTTGAGCATTCTGTGGCATTGCCTTTCTTTGGGATTGGAATGAAAACTGACCTTTCCCAGTCCTGTGGCCACTGCTGAGTTTTCCAAATTTGCTGGCATAGTGAGTGCAGCACTTTCACAGCATCATCTTTCAGGATTTGAAATAGCTCTACTGGAATTCCGTCACCTCCACTAGCTTTGTTCATAGTGATGCTTTCTAAGGCCCACTTGACTTCACATTCCAGGATGTGTGGCTCTAGGTGAGTGATCACGCCATTGTGATTATCTTGGTTTTGAAGATCTGTTTTGTACAGTTCCTCTGTGTATTCTTGCCACCTCTTCTTAACACCTTCTGCTTCTGTTAGGTCCAGACCATTTCTGTCCTTTATAGAGACCATCTTTGCATGAAATGTTCCCTTGGTATCTCTAATTTTCTTGAAGAGAGCTCTAGTCCTTCTCATTCTGTTGTTTTCCTCTATTTCTTTGCTTTGGTCGCTGAGGAAGACTTTCTTATCTCTTCTTGCTATTCTTTGGAACTCTGCATTCAGATGCTTGTATCTTTCGTTTTCTCCTTGGCTTTTTGCTTCTCTTCTTTTCACAGCTATTTGTAAGGCTTCCCCAGACAGCCATTTTGCTTTTGCATTTCTTTTCCATGAGGATGGTCTTGATCCCTGTCTCCTGTACAATGTCACGAACCTCAGTCCATAGTTCATCAGGCACTCTGTCTATCAGATCTAGTCCCTTAAGTCTATTTCTCACTTCCACTGTATCATCACAAGGGATTTGATTTAGGTCAGTCCTGAATCGTCTAGTGGTTTTCCCCACTTTCTTCATTTAAGTCTGAATTTGGCAATAAGGAGTTCATGATCTGAGCCATAGTCGGTTCCCAGTCTTGTTTTTGCTGACTGTATACAGCTTCTCCATCTTTGGCTGCAAAGAATATAATCAATCTGATTTCAGTGTTGACCATCTGGTGATGTCCATGTGTAGAGTCTTCTCTTGTGTTGTTGGAAGAGGGTGTTTGCTATGACCAGTGCATTCTCTTGGCAAAACTCTATTAGCCTTTGCCCTGCTTCATTCCATATTCCAAGGCCAAATTTGCCTGTTACTCCAGGTGTTTCTTGACTTCCTACTTTAGCATTCCAGTCCCCTATAATGAAAAGGACATCTTTTTTGAGTGTTAGTTCTGAAAGGTCTTGTAGGTATTCATAGAACCGTTCAACTTCAGCTTCTTCCATGTTATTGGTTGGGGCATAGACTTGGATTACTGTGATATTGAATGGTTTGCCTTGGAAATGAACAGAGATCATTCTGTCATTTTTGAGATTGCATCTAAGAACTGCATTTCGGACTCTTTTGTTGACCATGATGGCTACTCTATTTCTTCTGAGGGATTCCTGCCCACAGTAGTAGATAATAATGGTCATCTGAGTTAAATTCACCTATTCCAGTCCATTTTAGTTCATTGATTCCTAGAATGTTGACGTTCACTCTTGCCATCTCCTGTTTGACTACTTCCAATTTGCCTTGATTCATGGACCTGACATTCCAGGTTCCTATGCAATATTGCTCTTTACAGCATTGGACCTTGCTTCTATCACCAGTCACATCTACAACTGGGTATTGTTTTTGCTTTGGCTCCATCCCTTCATTCTTTCTGAAGTCATTTCTCCACTGATCTCCAGTAGCATATTGGGCACCTACCGACCCAGGTAGGCCTCTTTCGGTATTCTTTCATTTTGCCTTTACATACTTTCATGGGGTTCTCAAAGCAAAAATACTGAAGTGATTTGCATTCCCTTCCTCAGTGGACCACATTCTGTCATACCTCTCCCCCATGACCCGCCCATCTTGGGTGGCCCCACAGGGCATGGCTTAGTTTCATTGAGTTAGACAAGGCCTGTCTTTTGAAACTTTAATTGCCTTAGAACATATAAGAACAATTTATGATATTGAGAAAACATAAATGTTATATAATATCAATTATTATTTTATTTATGTGACAATTATACAGCAGTCATGTATTTTAATTATGTTCTATGAGTGCCATCAATTGTAGACATGATTATATTTTGTTGAACACATGAAAGAAAAAAAATATCCTTTCAGAAGGCTACAGAATAAACACGACATATACAGTAGTGTCCATTAAATTGTTAAAATGATCAAAAAGGAACTAAAACATAGATAAATGAGGACTACTTTTTAAAAAAGTAACAAATAGCTTCATATGACATTCTAAGTATGAGAAAATGTGCAGCAACTATCTTTCTCAATAAAAATGAGAAAAATATATCTTTATGAAGATAAAGCAGGAATTATAAAGAACATAGTTAAGTGTGAACAATAAACTATGGTGCCATGTGATATTAAAAGAAAATGTATAAAATCATACTTAATAGTGGGGAAATTGGAGTTTTCACACTAAGATCAGGAACAAGCCAATAATGTCCTTTCTCATTATGCCTTTTCAACATCAATTTTGAAGTATAAGCTAATACACTAAGACAAGAGAAGGAAATGAAAGGTATACAATTTGTCAAGGAAGAAATAAAAATGTTTTTGTTCACAGATGAGTTGATCATGTAGAAAATCCAAAATAATTGGTAAAAAAAAAAAGTCTGGAACTAATGAGCAGATTATAACAAGGTTTTTGGATGCAAAATAATATACAAAAGTCATATCAACAGTGAAAGAGTAGAATTTGAAAGAAAAATACCATTTACTTTAGCACTCACCAAATAAAATAATTAATGGCAATCCACTCCAGTACTCTTGCCTGGAAAATCCCATGGATGGAGGAGCCTGGTAAGCTGTAGTCCATTGGATCGCGAAGAATCGGACACAACTGAGCGATTTCACTTTCACTTTTCGCTTTCTTGCATTGGAGAAGGAAATGGCAACCCACTCCAGCGTTCTTGGCCTGGAGAAACCCGGGGATGCGAGCGCCTGGCGGGCTGCCGTCTATGGGGTCGCACAGAGTCAGACACGACTGAAGCGACTTAGCAGCGGCAGCACTAACAGCAGGTGTGCTCTAACAAAATATAAGATCTACATGAGAAAACAATAAAGTTCCAGTGAATAAAATCAAATAAGAACTAAATAAATGGAGAGATATCTCATGTTCATGGATAGAGAGTCAAAATATTTTCAAGATGTTAGTGCTTCCCAATTTGATATAGATTCAACACAGTACTAATTAAAATTTAAGCAAGTTATTCTATGGGCATCAACGAACTGATTCTAAACCTTACATAGAGATACAAAAGACCCAGAAAAGCCAACACAATAATGAAGGAGAAGAAAATAGTTGGATGATAAAACTACCTGGATTCAAGACTTATTAGAAAGCTACAATAATTAAAACAATGTTGTATGGGCCAAAAAAAAAAAAAAAGGTGGGGGCAAATAGGTCAAGGGAAGAGAATAGAGAACCAAGAAATAGATCTATGTAATACTGTCAATTGATCTTGGACAAAGGAGCAAAAACAATAGAATAGGGCAAAAATAATCTTCTTTACCAAAAATGACATTGGAAGAATTATCCATCCATAAAAAATGAATCTAGATGCAGACCTTACATCCTTTGCAAAAAAAAATTACTCCAAATGAATCACACACTTAATTTAAAACTCTTATAAGTTAATATAGGAGAAAAACTGGAAGACTTTAGATATGGCATTTACTTAGATACAACAGCAAAGTCATGGTCTGTTAGAGAAATAATTTATAGTTGCACTTCATTAAAATTAAAACCTTTTACTCTGTGAAAGAAATTATCAGGGGAATGAGAAGACAACTTACAGGTTAGGACAAAATATTTTATCGCATCTTCTAAAGTACTGTTATTCAAAATACAAAAACCTTTAAAACTCAATAATAAGGGAACATATAACTCAACTTGAAAAGTAAGCCAAAGACCTTTACTGACACTTCACCAGAGAAACATCTAAAATGGCAAGTAAGTGTATACAACTGTTCCACATTATTTATTATCAGAGAAATACAAATTTTAAAAATGAAATACACACCTATTAAAATCACCAAAATGTGGAATACTGACAACACCAAATACTGGTGAAGATGTGGAATAACAGGAACTCTTTCATTGCTGGAGGAATGCAAAATGGTTCAACCACTTGGAAGACAGTGTGCTAATTTCCTATAAAACTAAACATGTTCTTATCCAATGATTCCACAGTCACACTCCCTTGTATTTAACCAAAGGAGTTGAAAATATTTGTCTACACAAGAAACTGCATATGTATATATGTTTATAGCACCTTCATTAATAATTGCCAAGACATGGAAGCAACCCAGATATACTTCAGTAGGTGAATAGATAGATAAATTATGTTACATCTAGACAGTGATACAACAGAAATGTGCTATCAAGCCATGCAAAGACATAAAGGAAACTTAAATGCATATTACTAATTGAAAGAAGCCCATCTGCCAAAGCTACATACTGTATGATTTCAAGTACATAACATTCTGGAAAAGGCAAAAATATGGAGATGATAATATTTCAATGTAGGTTCATCAGTAGTAACAAATGCACTACTCTGGTGTGAAATGTTCATAAAGAGAGGCTGTACATGAATGGGAGGTGAGGGAGTAGAGGATACAAAAGAAGTTTTAAAAAGTAAATGTACAAAGTATTAAAGAAAAAAAAATAAAAAGTAAATGTATAGAATTTATTTCTTTATGTTTAAAGTACTTTTACAAATTATATTAAATTTAGAAAACTTTTCTATGTTAAATGAGATTGTAATTTATAGCTGATAAAAATGAGGAGTGTTTTTAAGCTTTAGAAATTGGACTTTAACTCCTGATATTTATTTGTAACATAGTTCATATAATTTCTATCACCTTGGCTTGTTGTTTTCTTCTAGCATCACAATCTACCATTAAATATGAGAATTTTAATCTATCTGTGAAAAGTTGACACTGATTAAATAAAAAGAAAAAATAAAATAAACATGCAAAAAATTTAATCCATTTGGGCAGGACCTTATTTATAAGGTGTATCCAATAAGCATAATAAAAAATGCCCTAAATTCAAAAGAATCAGTTTTTTTGTGGAAATTCTTTTCTTAGTGTGAGTCCAGAAGCTAAGCATCAGTTTTGTTTTCTTCTGAAATTGCATTGCAGCTCTCTCTATCTCCTTGTTTTCCCCAAAAGACAAATATTAGCTTTAAAGAACTACCCTATTTCCAATTGCTGTGCAATTGGTAGCAAGCATTCTTGAGTGATCAGAAATAATTTCAAGTTATGTTCAGTGCTTTGAGACTCTGGGACTAAAAGGCCAAATTAGAAAGACAAATGTGGGCCAAACATTTTCCCTTGTGTCTTCTGAGGAGTACCCTAAAATTGAGAATTCTCAAATTTTTGAGTTAGGATCCATAAAAACTTGAGCAAAGACACTGAGATTTTATTGGTGTTGATTGACATCTTTCACACATTGAGGGCAATCCCAAAATGTCCTATTAAAATATGTATTTAATTTGTACATTCAAAATATTACCATAAACATTCAACTAACATTATTATCTCAATAGACAGTTTGTACCAGTTAGCATAAATAGTGAGAATGTAGGCAAGTGAGGAAGTAGATTTAATTAACAGCCTTCAGACTCAAAGCATTTTACAACTATTCATCTGGTGTTGTAATACCTTTTTGAAAGAAAAGAACATGCAAGAAATCACTTGGTTGATTTTATTTGTAAAATCATAGGTCGATTTTATTATCTTAATATTTAGAGATTATTTTTAAAATGTTGAAAATACAATTTTTAAGCATGTAGAGAAATCCATTTAATTTAATTCCAATTAATGGCTTTTTGATCATTCAGCTATATACATATTAAACCTAGGCATAATACATATAAATATGTAGGTACATCCTTCTATATAAAGGTATCTTATCTACCTTATGTATCTATGTGGCTATTTATCATCCGTGTGTCTATGTTTCTGGCATGGTGTGATGTGGCGTGCTCAGTTGTGTCTTATTCTGTGACCCCATGGACTATAACCCACTGGCTCCTCTGTCCATGAAATTTTCCCAGCAAGAATACTAAGTGGGTTGCCATTTCCTATTCTAGCTGATGTTCCCAATCCAGGGATTGAACCTGAATCCCTTCACTGGCAAGCAGCTTCTTTGTCTAATTCCCAGCTTCTCCTGAAGTTTGTTTTGGTTAACTTGTTATGTTTAGTTTATGAAACATAACAGAAATGTTTGCTGTATTTCTGAGAAGTGTCTTCAAAAGGGAAACGTTATACTCTTCTTCCTTCCTCTCCATTCTCCAACTTAGAATAAAGCATGAATTTAGGTGTTGTACCAACCATCCTGGACCATGGGGATAAGCCCTATGCCTAAGAAAAATGCAGAGAGGTGCATGAAGCAGTTAGCTCTTACAGAACCTGCCTGAACCTCTAGGCTGGGTGGAAGGGACAGGGAATGACACTGACTGAGTCTTGGGTCCCTGAAGATATTTGAAGATTCTAGACGTGCCTAGCCCTACCTTCCTTCAGGTTTAATTTACATAAAAGCAAAATACATTCTGATCTTATTAAAGGGATTAATTGAATGTGTAAATACTAAATTGTTGGATCTTCAGACTTCTATATTCTTTCCAGAAAAGCAAAAGGGAAAAAGACTCCTTGTACTTTAGAAATATATACTAATGAGTGAAATGATAAAATATTTTTCTCAAAAATAAATCACTGTAGATGGTAGATATATAGTATTGAGGGAAATATGGGAGGATGAAAACTGACTTTATGTGATAAGTGGCGAAGCTGGGAGAAGGTTATGGAAGGGATATAAGGGCTTATTATATTATTCTTTCTATTTTCATACATGTTTATAAGTTTTTAGTAATAAAATGAGAGAATATACATAAAGCATCCAGAGGTGGAGAAGTGGAGGAGAAAGCAAAGAAAAAATTAAAATAAGAGATACTCTGAGTGAGAGAAAGAGAGAGAGAAAGAAAAAGAGAGGTGGGGAGAAAACCAGAGGTCACAGGCATAGAAAAGGAAAAAAAGAAAAGAAAAATGGCATCAGATTTCTCAAATGTAACATTATTGCTAGTTTTCTATAAAGAAATAGCCTCAAAATTATGATAGAAAAGCATTTTAACTCAGAATTTGAATTTAGTTACATCATTAATTAAGTGTAAGGGTAGAATTAAGATATTTTAAAAATGCAAGTTGTCTCTTTTTCTTAGCAAGCACTATAGAAACTACCTGTCCATTCTGAAGGAGATCAGCCCTGGAATTTCTTTGGAAGGAATGATGCTAAAGCTGAAACTCCAGTATTTTGGCCACCTCATGCGAAGAGTTGACTCACTGGAAAAGACTCTGATGCTGGGAGGGATTGGGGGCAGGAGGAGAAGGGGACAACACAGGATGAGATGGCTGGATGGCATCACTGACTCGATGGACTCGAGTCTGAGTGAACTCTGGGAGTTGGTGATGGACAGGGAGGTCTGGTGTGCTGTGATTCATGGGGTCGCAGAGTTGGACACGACTGAGCGACTGAACTGAACTGAACTGAACTGAACTATAGAAATTGCCTTAAGAAAATGAGAATTAAATATAGAGAAAGACACTAGTTTCAAGAAACAGAAAAGCAAACACAGAGCAAAGAGAAAGGAAGTGTCAAGATAAAAATTCTGATCTGAATTTAGAAAACAATGTGGCTAGGTTAGAAGAGGTAGCAATGAGAGAGAGTTAGGAGACAAAAATATAGCTGACTGATTAGCCAATATGCTGTGCTTTCACAAGTTATGTTGGTCATTTGAAACATCTAGTGGTACATTTTTAAATATCAGATACACAGAAAGCTATGCAAAGTTGTAAAATGCCATTATTAATCCAATAAAAGTTCTGAAAAGTTTATAATTCTCCATTTGGGAATGTACAGCTCTTACATTGCCACAAACATGTAAACACTGAGTTTAGAGAATCCCAAATTGTAGTAAGAAGAATAAAGGAAGAAAAAATAAAATAAAATGGTGCTAACTACGAAAAGGTAAAATTAATAGATTATTTTTTAAAATTGATAAATCAAAAATTAATTTCAAGTTTATTATTCACTAATACAGAAGCAAAAATTCACATTAAGAGCTGAAAGAACAGAGCTTGGAATTAGGTAGATGTGTATAAAGGTACTGCATTTTTTTCCAGTGTAAACTTTTAAGTACTGTTTGAGTTACCTAATCAAATTGTTAAAAAATATATGTTTCAAGTTATTTTTATCAATGTATATCTGTATCTAAATACATCTCTATGTTTTTATGTACATATAAAACAGAACATACATAATGTTTACATATAACATATATGTCCATATGAGAGACATATACACACAAATGCACACTCTCATATAAACACACAGACACATATATATGTATATTTATATACACACACATACATACATGTCCACCAGAAAGTGTATTTTTCACTGTCTTAAGGTTTTTTTTTTTTTTTTTAATTTCTCTCTTGCCCAGAGAGGCTGCCAGCTGCTCTTTGAATTTGCAGAAGTGGAAGGTCATTCTGGTGCAGGTCTTCTTTGTTCTGCTCTGGGTCATTTGTATCAGCCTTTTAGTTATGCAAATATGGGGCAAGAAGAAACTCATAGTCCTGGGATTAGGGTGTAACAAGATTTTTTTCCCCTATGTGATTTAGCAAAACCCACCTCTGTGAAGAGCTCAGGGTTAGAGAAATAACCTATTTGCATAATGGCTCTGGGGACATTCTGGCCAAGGTACTAAGCATGAAATTACAATGAGTCTCTGATACAAAATTTTTGTTAATGAGCAGAAGAAACTAGACAGGTGGCTTAACTTCAATTCAAGAAACAACCTACAGAGTTTGTTGGTTGGAATAGATTTTAGCCCAGTTTACTGCTAATGCTGTCTCTTCCAGACCAACTGCCAGAAAAAATGACAGAACTTAAGTTAACTTACATGGAAAGTAAAAGAAAATACAATTTGGGATCTTAAGACCATATTATGCCAGTGATGTTAACAAAGGTTACCCACTAACTGTGAAGGTGGTCTCCAAAAGTTCCTCTACATGACTGGAAGAAATAACAGCAGTGGTAAGCCAGTTAAGATACCACTTCATCAGTCAAAGAATTGTTGCCCTCTGCCATGAGTAAGCTGATGGGATCTTTGCCTAATATGAGGTGGTAGAAAGGTCTTGAGAGATTGTGCACCTACTACTAGTAGGGCATTGTAGGCTATAGAAATTAATTGAAATAAGATCAAAAGTGTAATTACATATGTAGCCCAAATTGGCAGGATAGGTCCCATTATTTACATGCATAGAGACATACGTTTATACATCCTCACATCCTTATATCAGTTTACCCTATGCCACTTCAGGAACTATGATGTATAACCACACCAAGGATATCATTACCATTTCAAGTCATAAACTCTGAAATGTCTCCCTTAATACCACCAACTTTCTTCTTTCTTCTAATCATAGTAGCCAATTTTTGTTGTTGCTCAGTCATGCCTAATTCTTTGCAACCCCATGAACTGCAGCACACTGGTCTTCCCTGTCCTTCACTGTCTCTCGGAGTTTGCTCAAACTCATGTCCGTTGAGTTGATGATGCTATCCAACCATCTCATCCTCTGTCACCCCCTTCTCCTCTTGCCCTCAATCTTTCCCAGCATCAGGGTCTTTTCCAATCCCATTAAGGGTCAATCTTTGAGCCTCTTTCCAATCTTTAAATCAGCAAACTTTTTTATATAGAGTTAAATAGTAAATATTTTATGTTTCCCTAGTATAAAGTGTGGGCTTCCTCAAAGGCTCAGCTGGTTAAGAATCCACCTGCAGTGCAGGAGACATGGGTTCAATGCCTGTGCCCAGAAGTTCCCCTAGAGGAGGTAATGGCAACCCATTCCAGTATTCTTGCCTGGAAAATCCCAAGAACAAAGGAGACTGGCATGCTACAGTCCATGGGGTCACAAAGAGTCAGACAAAACTTAATAACTAACCAACAATAATTTTAAGGTGTCTTTCAATATTCAATCTGTCATTGTAGCATAATAGCAGCCATAGATATTTGTAAACAACTAGGCATAGTTGTATTCTGTAATTACTAAAGGATATCACCCATAATTCAGTCAGATCAGATTTATTTGTAGGAATTAGAATAGTTTGGAAATTTTCCCCCAAGCCTCAGTTCACTTCAGTAGCTCAGTTGTGTCCAACTCTTTGCAACCCCATGGACCAGGCTTCCCTGTCCATCATCAAGTCCTGGAACTTCCTCAGACTCATGATCATCGAGTCAGTGATACCATCCAACCATCTCATTCTCTGTTGTCCCCTTCTCCTGCTTTCAATCTTTCCTAGCATCAAGGTCTTTTCCAATGAGTCAGTTCTTCATATAAGGGGGTCAAAGTACTGGAGCTTCTGCTTCAGCATCAGTCCTTCCAATGAATATTCAGGACTGATTTCCTTTAGGATTGCTTGCTTTGATCTCCTTGCAGTTCAAGGGACTCTCAAGAGTCTTCTCCAACACCACAGTTCAAAAGCATCAATTCTTTGGTGCTCAGCTTTCTTTATGGTCCAACTCATATCCATACACGACTACTGGAAAAACCTTAGTCGTGTAGCATTGATGGACCTTTTTCAGCAAAGTAATGTCTCTGCTTTTTAATATGCCCTCTAGGTATATCATAACTTTTCTTCCAAGGAGCAAGTGTCTTTTGATTTCATGGCTGCAGTCACCATCTGCAGTGATTTTGGAGCCCAAGAAAGTCTGTCACTGTTTCCACTGTTTCCCCATTTATTTGCCATGAAGTAATGGGACCAGATGCCATGATCTTCATTTTTTGAATGTTGAGTTTTAAACCAGCTTTTTCACTCACCTCTTTCACTTTGATCAAGAGGCTCTTTAGTTCTTCTTCACTTTCTGCCTTAAGGGTGGTGTCATCTGCATATCTGGTTATTGATATTTCTCTCAGCAATCTTGATTCTAGCTTGTGCTTCATCCAGCCTGGCATTTAACATGATGTACTCTGCATATAAGTTAAATAAGCAGGGTGACAGTATGCAGCTTTGACATACTCCTTTCCCAATTTGGAACCATACCATTGTTTCATGTCCTGTTCTAACTGTTGCTTCTTCACCTGCATAAAGATTTCTCAGACCTAGAAGGGGCATATATTATTTATAACCATAATCTGCAGGCTAGAAACCATCACATGGCCTCAGTCTGATTGCAGGAGAGCTTGAGAAATGTACTCTTTGTGTGCCCGAGTAGAAAATAAGATTAGAGAGCATCTAACCAATCTCTGACAAAAATACTAAATGTATGTTTTCTCTTTCTTCTTAGTCACATTTAGTGATGTCATATATTTGTCTTTCTCAGTCTGAGTTGCTTCATTAGTATTACAGTCTCTAGGTCCATCCATGTGGCATTTTTCCTTCTTAAGAATGGTTATATATACACATATCTGAATCACTTTTTTGTATACTTGAAACTAATACAAACATTGTAAATCAATTATACTTAAAAAATTCTAAATGTAGCTCTAACTGTTTCATTCACTGTAATGTCATTATTATTTCAAAGGATAATTTGGGGTGCTAATACTTATTTGGCATTTTCAATATCTTCTAGGGCTTAGTCCTTGGAAGAAAAGTTATGACCAACCTAGACAGTATATTCAAAAGCAGAGACATTACTTTGCCGACTAAGGTCAGTCTAGTCAAGGCTATGGTTTTTCCTGTGGTCATGTATGGATGTGAGAGTTGGACTGTGAAGAAGGCTGAGCGCTGAAGAATTGATGCTTTTGAACTGTGGTGTTGGAGAAGACTCTTGAGAGTCCCTTGGACTGCAAGGAGATCCAACCAGTCCATTCTGAAGGAGATCAGCCCTGGGATTTTTTGGAAGGAATGATGCTAAAGCTGAAACTCCAGTACTTTGGCCACCTCATGTGAAGAGTTGACTCATTGGAAAAGACTCTGATGCTGGGAAGAACTGGGGGCAGGAGGAGAAGGGGATGACAGAGGATGAGATGGCTGGATGGCATCACGGACTCGATGAACGTGAGTCTGAGTGAACTCCGGGAAATGGTGATGGACAGGGGAGGCCTGGCGTGCTGCGATTCGTGGGGTCCCGAAGAGTCAGACACGACTGAGTGACTGAACTGAACTGAGGGTGTGTATACTTTGCTTATTACCTCACAGTTTAAAACCAAGTTCTCTCTAAAATATAAGCATAAACTTAAAGCCAATTTGACTTGAATCTACATAAAATAATTTGGGATCCCTGGTGGCTCAGACTGTAAAGAATCTGCCTGCTATGCAGGAGACCTGGGTTCGATTCCTGGCTTGGGAGGATAGCCTGGAGAAGAGAATGTCTACCACTCCAATATTCTTGCCTGGGGAATCCTACTCTGGCAGGCTAAAGTCAGTGGGTTTGCAGAAAATAGGACACAACTGAACGACTTTCACTTCTCTAAGATATTTTGAACTCCAAGGCCTCAATAATAAAACACAAACAAACCAAAATAGTGAAAATTCTGAGGTTCTGAAACTAGAAGTATAGCAAAGTTCTTGATGACTAAACACTTCTAAAGGAAGAGGAAAAATGAGGGTACTGACTATCACTTCTGTTAATATCACCGCAACCAAAGACTCCAGGATCTTAAAAAAAAAAAGAAGAAAGAAAAAAGGCCACAGAGATTAACTATTTTCCTTGCTGTGATCATTGTTTTAATATTTATGATTATTAATTAGTGATTCTACCTGAGGACCAGATCGCATGAAAATATAGGAAAGCTTATTTACACCATAGAGGAAAAGTTCTAATGCTTAGGTCACTTCTAACTTTTCTGTGCACATCTGGATAATGTGCATGCTCATTTGAATCAAAAGATGTCGCTGCTTATGAGAATGTGTGTTACATCTTTCATAGGAGCCCTGGATGTCTGAGAACTTTTCTAGTTAGTTAGCTTCCCTCAAAAAATAAAACACTGGGCGAGAGATTTCTCACCAAGCATTCATTAAAAGGTAAACTTCCTTGGGCTCAGAGTCATGTCAATCATCGTTTTCTTGCAAATCCAAAGCTGCCTTTTTCTCTGTTAGAAGCAGTTATCATCTTCAAAGCCATATCAAAACAGTGTTTGTTCTGTGCTTTGATTTCACCCACATGGTGAATTCAAAGACAGGTCTACTTGAGAGTAAAGAGAGACTGTTTTCTGATGTTGTTTGAGCATTTGTCTTTCCATGTTTGTAAAAGTGATAAAGTGATTTAAGTGCCTGACAGTTAACAAAAATCCTTTAAATGTAGTGGAATTTTCTTTTAAATTGAGGCATTCTACCTTCAGTGTTTCAAAATGTTTATGGCTGAGATTTTATAATCTTTAATATAAAACTCCAAAAGGTTTGTAGAAGAACAATATAAATTTGTAAATCATCTCAAAAAGTTCATTTTTCCTTTTTTTAATTTTTCCCTGTGCAGTCCAGTAAAAACAAACAACAAAAAAAGCTATTTTTGAGTGACAATTTTTAAATACTTGGCACAAATAGCCAATTTTTCATTGGGAAAAGAAAAGTCATTAGGAAGATAATGTTACTTAAGGTTCATTTTGCATTGAGGATATTTGACACTATTCACTGGAGATAAACAGATGCATGAAATTTACATATGAAAACCTATCAGATAATGCAAAAATTTGTATGTGAAATGCTTCATTCACTGAATTAGCCTATGGTAATATCTCATTATGTTAAAAAGAAAATGATTACTAAAAATGTCTAAATAAATATTAATGTGGTTATATTGTTTTTAAATAAAATATTTAGAGAGAACAGTATGCAGAAAGAATCATTTAAAGGTACAGTTGCTGTTTTAGCTTTTATTTATCTGAAGAGCTAATAAAGGAGACTTAACAAAATTAAATTCAGCGATGAGCTGAAAAATATGATTTTTAAGCTTCCTGTCTTGTTGAACTATTTTAAGTGATGGAAAAGAAGGAAAAATGATAGAAAATGTACATGATATATCTTTTATCTTGACTGAATTTAAAGCAATTGTGAATAATGCCAAATTTTGATTATCTTGTTCCCTCCCCACTGAACTCAGAATAGTATCAAGGTTGTGGCAAACCATGCTTCTCTCTTAAACACTTTTCTAGTTTTCTTCTAACTAGAAAATATTTTAAGATATTTACAAAATCAAGCAGTGTGAAACTTAAGTTGTTTTGAACATAGCATTTAGATCACAACTCATTACTCCCAAATAAAAGTAAATTTTGCCAATATTTTGTCACTGACTATGTTCTTAATGGAAAGAGGTCATTTCCTCTGAGCACTCTACAATTCACTTGGCTCACAGAGCAAAGCCATGGGGAGCAAATTAGAACCAAAAATGGAAATCATTTCATACTACTGTTTGTGATAAAATAACCATATACTTTTTTAGAGATGCTCGCCAAAAGATGTTGGAGTGAAAGATAACCTCTGAAATTTGCTTTATATAATTCAGGGAAGAGAAGTGAGAACAAGAGTTCAGAGCTGGAGAAGAGGTTAGATAATCAAGTTAGCAAAATCATGAAAAAGTTGAATCTGGTGAAGAGTAAAAGAGAATTAATTTACTCTTCTCTGTGCTTTTGCAATTTGCAACTTTCACATTACAAAATATATTTTTAGAGACTAAATATAATAAAGTGTGGTGAGTATATTCCTTGTATTATTAAAGAAAAAAAAGAATATATTGGTTATTCCTCTTCCATAAACATCACTCAGGAAGTTAAGTCCATAACCTTTAGCATGCAATGTATTTATATGATGGTATATTTAAGTATATAAACATATTTATATGATGAAAAGCACTAATTTTTTTTACTCACATCAACACTATCCTACGCCTCCAGTATCCACTCACCTCCCCAGTAGAGTTGGTCTCTAATGATGTATAAATTAGCTTGATTCCTATGCTTGCATGCTGAGTCACTTCGCTGGTGTCCCACTTTTTGCCACTCTATGGACTGTAGTCTGCCAGTCTCCCTGTCCTTGTGGACTCTCCAGGCAATACTGGAGTGGATTGCCATTCGCTCCTCCATGATATCTTCCCCACCCAGGGATTGAAGCCTTGTCTTCTGTGACTCCTGCACTGCAGGTGAATTCTTTCACCACTGAGTCACCAGGGAAGCCCAGCAAGGTTCCTGTCTTGCTCTTATATTAATACTGGTTTGTCAATGTATGTGGGCTAGAGAGGAGGAAGGTATATTCACACATATATTCATACACTGTTGCATTAGATTCACTTTTTCTTAGACAAATCTGTATATATTGAAAGTTGCTTTCAATGTTGACTAGCAAATTTACTTTTTCCTCTTTATTTGCTAGAAATATATATTTCAAATTGTTAATTTTGATTTGGATCATATTCAAATTTGTCATCTCTGTTATATTTTGTGTGAAAGTATTGTTTCAACTGGAAGATATCAACTCTAGGATTACTCTGACCATAACTAAGCTATAGGAAAGTCACCAATACTGCTTGGTTCCTAAATATTGACTCCTCTAAAATGTCATTAATCTGTACTAATTGGAGGAAGCTTAGTCTCAATTAAAGAAAAAAAATCTGAAAATACATTATTTCAGAAAGGAATAGAGTTCTATTATTTCAAGTACCTACATTAACTCACATTAAATTAACAAAATGTTATCCAATACACATCCTTGACTTGATTTAATGGTTTGTAATTAGCATATCAATTGTGTGGAAATGGTTCCTTCTAAAGTACTTGAGGGTGCTTAGAAAGTTTGTTCTACTAAGTATTTTCAAGGATCCTCTTGTAATCTTATTTACATTATTAATTTACTTCTATAAAAGAAATTAATCAATGCAAAAAATAACATTCTTGTCAGCTTCTGGTCAGATAATGAATTCTGAATTAGTGAAACACAATTATTAAATTCTTTCTCTACCATTAGCACCCCAATTATAATCTCACAATTTTGCTAAAAAGTTATTATTATTTACTAGAAGTAATTTGCTAAAAAGTATTTTTCTCCATTTGTAAAGGTGATTCTCTTTATTGGAAGAAGCTCCTTCTGATTTTATGTTCTTTCCCATTTTGTATAGAGAAGGACTTCCTTGCAGCCAGCAACACATTTTTTGAGAGATGGTGTGTGTGCGAAGTGCTCAGTCATGTCCAACTCTTTGTGATCCCCTGGACTGCAGTCCGCAAGACTCCGGAGCAGGTTGCTGTTTCCTATTCTAGGGGATCTTCCCTACTGAAGGATCCAACCCATATTTCTTGCATCCCCTGAATTGGCAGGTGGATTCTTTACCACTGCACCACCTGGGAAGCAGAGATGATTAGTAGTCATATCAGATATACATATATTAAGAGCCATGATCTTGCATATTTGGATTCTGCTCTTGCAATGGATTTGTGCAAGTACCTAGTACAGTGCCTGGCATAATAAATCATTATATATAAATCAATATATATATATATATATTTAGTATATATATATATACATATTAAATAATTCATGTTTAGCTTCTGGATCAGTTAGAAGAAAAAAAAATACAATTTATTTTCCACCAACCCACTCCAGTATTCTTGCCTGGAGAATCCCATGAAAAGAGGCACCTGGCTGGCTACAGTTCATGGGGTCGCAGAGTTGGACATGACTGAAGAGACTGAGCATGCATGAGTGCTTGCACAAGCTAATCCTTCTCTCGAAGTAATATTTATTCTTTTCACTCCATTTTGTACTTCATTCTATTTTTATGTGAAAAGATTCATTTTTTTCAAATGTGAATTAGAAGGCTAAAGACAGCCAAATCTCAACAAAAGAGAGAATGAGAAAGTAAAATTAGATCTCAACTTTGGAAGGAAGGTATTGGTTTATATCTGTTTTCCTTTGTAGTAAGGCAGGGTTAGCTTAATTATTTATAAGCCTTTCTTAATAAGCATTGAACATCAATCTTGAGTTTTAAGCAATGTCAGCCACTATCACCACAAGAGTTGCATATTTTTTGGATTTACATTCTTCATCATTTAGAGATTTTCTTAATTTTTCCATGCATTTCCTAGTTCATATTTTTCATTCTTTGTCTTCTTTTTATCAATTTGTTATATATTTGTAAATAGCTACCATCTTACCTTTAAGTAGGTTGATTTGACTGAACATGTCTTATTCTTTTAACCTTTCCTCATTTTCTAAACTGTTCCTCAAAATCTTTCTTGTTATCTCTTCAAATTGTTCATGTTCTTCCCCAAATGTATCACTATTGTATATACATTTATGTGTGTGCATGATAATGAATGATGCCCAAAAGTATGTACTATTTTATCTGAGCTTTCATTCTAGTGAATATGATTATGTGCTTTCACATATTTTTCTTTTTAATTTCCTGTATTTTCCTTTGATTAATTCTGATTATTTTCCTCTTTTAAACATTTAAAGTTAGGTTAATAAATTTACTTATGATTTGATGAATAAATAAAAAAGTATGAAATAAAGTGGATCCAAAGTGTTGCATCATTTTTGCTCTTATGACCTTCTTAAAAGTAGGAAGCATTAATTTTGGATAAACTACCTGGATGTGGACTTTTCCTCTTGTTTTGAACTTATATGTTAATATAACTGGTTGGTAGAATTAAATTATCCGTATTTAGTTCTTTATATCCATAAAGCAATTCTCAGCACTTTTTAAATAATTCATTGAATGTTTTGCTGCAGGGCTGCTGTGTTCTCAAAATTATATAAATCATATGATTTAAAGGAGAAATGTAAGAATTTATAGTTTTGTGAAGAAATTTTATATGCATATCATGTAGCACAAAAGTGTCATGAAAATAAAATAAAATCAACATTTTCATTGAGTATACAGTAAAATCAGAGAACAGTAGAATATTAAATGTCTATTTATTTTGTAGTTTTTGGATTTATTTTGATCACACACATCTGAGAATCAGGTTTGAGACAGGAAATGTGCTTTGACCAAAATAAAATATTCTGATTAAAGTCAATGGGGGACAATGGACTTATGATTGACACCTAGTTTTATTTTAACACCTCTCCCCACAAAAAAGAAGAGAAAAAGCATTTTCAGAATACACTGCTTCCTTTTGGAATATATTAAAACATATTGTTAGAGACTAGCTGCCAATAGAGACCACCAGTCGGAGTTCAGAGAAAAGCAGTTTATTGGTAATTTCGGATCCGGGCCCCCACCAAGCCAATCGAAGGTGGGGAGCCTCAGAACACCTGCTTTGGGAGCCTTTTATCCTGTTGTGCAGGGGAGGAGGGGGACCAGGCTACTCGGCAGAGCATGATTGGTGGGCAGGCAGGTAAGGTTTACGTAACCATTGGTGACAATTTGCAGTTAGCGTCGAGTCCCTGTTTCCTAGAGCTAGATCCTGTTTCTTAGGTTGCAGGGCAAATATTGCAGTGACACACCTGGTATCCATTGTTCCCTTTAAACTTCTGGGGGCTCTCTGTCCCAGTAAAGCTGACCTAGTATTCAACTCCCTAGGAAACATTTTACTTCCTTCTTCATTTTCTTCCTCCTTGAGAATTCCAGACTCCTCACTCCTTGGGGACCCCTAGACTTCTTATCAACCTGCCTAGGAAATGACTCTCTTTCACATATGACTTTTTTAAAGAAATATTGACTTTCTAAAAATTAACACAATATACAATAATCCTTCCAAATGATTTATCAGAGAGAATTCTGAAATTATTACCATAATGAATAAGGTACCAGTACGTTGTTTATAATCCAGGATGCCTAGACATTCTGATGACTATATATCCATGCTGGAAAGCATAGTTCTGCAAAGACAAGCTCTTTTTCTATTTTCAAGTGCTTGCTTAAATTCAGATTTTATAAACTGAACTCCCCCAACATGATCTTTTTATCTATCTGTATTGCAACAATCCATATATACCTACCATCAGAATGTTTTATCAAGTAAGACTTGTGTTAAAGACAAATGTTCATCAGGTTTCCCTGGTGGCTCAGATGGTAAAGAATCTGTCTGCAGGCAGGAAACCCAGGTTCAATCCCTGGATCAAGAAGATTCCCTGGAGAAGGAACCCACTCGAGTATTCTCGCCTAGGGAATTTCATGGACAGAGGAGCCTTGTGGGCTATAGTGCATGGGGTTTCAAAGAGCTAGACATTACTGAGGGACTAACACACACATCATAAATGTTCAAAAAGATAAAAGCACAATTTTCATATACAACTATAAAACTAATGTAACTTAAAAGTAAACTTTAATTAATAAAGGAAAAAGTGGAAGCAGTGAAATATTTTATTTTCTTGGACTCTAAAATTGCTGCAGATGGTGACTGCAGCCATGAAATTAAAAGATGCTTGCTCCTTGGAAGTAAAGCTGTGGCAAACCTAGACAATGTGTTAAAAATCAAAGACATCGCTTTACCAACAAAGGTCCGTATAGTCAAAGCTATGGTTTTTTCAATAGTCACATATGGATGTGAGAGTTGGATCACAAAGACTGAGTGGTAAAAAATTGATGCTTTCGAATTGTGGTTCTGGAGAAGACTCTTGAGAATCCCTTGGACTGCAGGAGATCAAAACATCAATTCTAATGGAAATCAACACTGAAGAGTCATTCGTAGTACCGATGCTAAAGCTGAAGCCCCAATACTTTGGCCACCTGATGAGAAGAATCAACTCATTTTGGTAAAGATGATTGATTCTGGGGAATTGTTTTCTACCTTGGAACTTTAACTATGGAACTTTTACCAATTTGGAAATTTTCCCAATACTCCAGGGGATCTTCCTGACCCAGGGATCAAACCCAGGTCTCCTGAATTGCAGGCAGACACTTTAACCTCTGAGCCACCAGGAAAGCCCTTGGAACTTTAATAGAACCTTCATTATTAAGTATTTTAGAGTTCTGTTAATTATTTTGTTTGGGGGTCATAATTTCTTCAAGGTAGAAAATCAATTGTATCTCTACTGGACAAAATTTATTTGCATTTCTATGGACAATAATTACATGCATTACTATCAGTTTTCTGCGGCTTCCCAGGTGGTTCAATGGTAAATAACCTGCCTGCCAAGCAGAATATGCGGGTTTGATTCCTGGATCAGGAAATATACCCTGAAGGAGAAATGGCAGCCCATTCCAGTATTCTTGTGATCTTAAATTAATATTAATTATGTGTAGATATATATATATATAATAAAGACATAGTCTCTATGTCTGATTAGGTAATCAACTGTGCAAAATACTTTAGAGTTTAATGATCCTTACCCATTTCATCTTCCATACAACTTTTTTTTTTTTTTGAAGGGTAAGTGGTTTAACATAAAATTCTGAAGTCCAGAAATATTTTGCAAAATTCTATCTATCTCATTGCTTTGGTCAGTTTCCCTCATTTTGTTTGATCTTCTCACAGTATAATCATATTGATCACACTACTCCTTACAGATTTGTATTGAGTTTCATATTACATGTCTTGATATGTTTACCCACTTCTCCACCTAGAAAATGATATTTTTGAATTACATTTTCTTTTTCACTGAACAAGTTGATAGCACACTTTGAAAGCCTAGAAAGTTGAAATATCAAATTTCCAATCCCTCATCTTAAGCTACCAATTAAATGTTCTCTGGGATCAGACATTAGATCAATATCAAAAACTGTGTCCTGTAAATTTTTGTATACTTTTTTTCTTTCCCTGTTATTGACCACTTTTCTCCTCTAACTATTTTCACTGCATTTAACTGCAAAAATTGTGCCTTCTGCTCGCCTCTTTTTTATAATTGGGAAATTTATCCAAAGTAAGAGGTTAAAATTGGTTAAATACAATTTTTATCTCTTTCTCTGGTTTATGTTCCATTCCCATTTTCCTACTTTCTTTACATCAACAAAAGTTTCTTAGTTGCAGCAAATTAAGCTGACTGTGTTCTTTTCCCCATGGAGGCTTCAGTTCAGTTCAGTTGCTCAATCATGTCCAGCTCTCTGAGAACCCATGAATCTCTGCACGCCAGGCCTCCCTGTCCATCACCAACTCCTAGAGTTCACTCAGACTCACGTCCATTAAATCAGTGATGCCATCCAGCCATCTCATCCTCTGTCATCCCCTTCTCCTCCTGCCCCCAATCCCTCCCAGCATCAGAGACTTTTCCAGTGAGTCAACTCTTCGCATGAGGTGGCCAAATTACTGGAGTTTCAGTTTTAGCATCATTCCTTCCAAGGAAATCCCAGGGCTGATCTCCTTCAGAATGGACTGGTTGGATCTCCTTGCAGTCCAAAGGACTCTCAAGAGTCTTTTCCAACACCACAGTTCAAAAGCATCAATTCTTCAGCGCTCAGCCTTCTTCACAGTCCAATTCTTACATCCATACATGACCACAGGAAAAACCATAGCCTTGACTAGACTGACCTTAGTCGGCAAAGTAATGCCTCTGCTTTTGAATATGCTATCTAGTTTGGTCATAACTTTTCTTCCAAGGAGTAAGCATCTTTTAATTTCATGGCTGCAATCACCATCTGCAGTAATTTTGGAGCCCCAAAAAATGAGGTCTGACACTGTTTCCACTGTTTCCCCATCTATTTCCCATGAAGTGATGGGACTGGAAGCCATGATCTTCGTTTTCTGAATGTTGAGCTTTAAGCCAACTTTTTCACTCTCCACTTTCACTTTCATTAAGAGGCTTTTTAGTTCCTCTTCACTTTCTGCCACAAGGGTGATGTCATCTGCATATCTGAGGTTATTGATATTTCTCCCGGCAATCTTGATTCCAGCATGGAGGCTTAGTTTGCCACAATTAGACAACTCGTGTGCCACAACTAAGACCCAATGCAGCCAAATTAATTAATTAATTGAGAAAAACTCCTGCTTATATGTGAATTAAATTAGTTCCAGAAACTTACATTGATACTTTTTATAAATAAAAATGAAACTAATATTATTTCTCTCACATTAGAAAGACTAACAGGAGATACATTGTTTGAGCAAGTGTCACTGAAACACTTTTTATAAGCTAATTTATATATTTTTTGAATATGAGGAGGTACATCTATAAGATTGCTAAATAAAACAAAATGAATTATAAGTTTATATAAAATGTATATATAGTATATGTACGTACATATGTACATTTGTGCCTACAGCAATAGAAAGTAGGGTTGAATAGTTTTGCTTACCCCTCTCCCACATTTCCTATAAATTCTAATAATACTTTCCCTCATGGAGTCTACAGTATGTGTGAAGTAGAAGATTTCATCTATAATTTGACCTCTATTGTAGTTCATAATAGTGGAGGATCTCTAGTTAAAGGTAGAATCAAACTTGAGAAGCTCTGCTTTGGACAGAACTTACCTTCTAAAATAATAGATATAGAAAAGAAAGGCTGAAGGATATCAAGATGGAGAACACGGAGAGATTTTCAATTATCTTTGGTGAATAGGTTTTTCTTCTGATGCTAACCATTCCTATTGTAAAAGACCTGATCATGTAAGTGAGATAGAGGAAAAGGCCAGGCTAGGCCATTTGGAACATGAGAAATGAATGTAAAGGGTCACAAAAGCTCAGGATGGCAAAACTAAAAAGAACAAGTTGGTCTGTCACTTAAAACACTGCTGTGCTTTTAAGAACTTTCTAATGTTATTGATTGAAAGAAACGTCATGAACTTATACAAATATGTTCTCTTATGATTTCAGTTTTTCTTATTTTGAAAGTAAATAGTTAAATTGGTGTTAGAGTCAACTTGGTTGATTTCTTTGTGATGAGTCTAAGCACTTTCTGTGTAGCTTAGTCATCTTTTAATTTTTAACCCAACCATTAAAAATGGTATTTTATTCATTGTTTCATTGATTTACACAATAATCAACTAACTGTTAAAGACTTCTTAGAAAAGTCATCATATCATTAAAAAGCCAGCAGTCTACAAAGCTGGAAGTTTGTTCAGATATTCAGGCAGACTCCTAATCTAAAGAAATGAGAATCAGGAACCACATCAAACATATGTTTAGTCTTTAGGAGTCTGAATAGGCACTGTTGCCCACTATCCAAAGGTATAGTCCCCAAAATAGGATTACTTAGGAAAGTTTTATGAGCTTTTTAACTTCTCAGTGAGTGAATGACCTCATACTTAAACCCAGGTGTTTGCATCCAAAATTTTTACAAATATGTCATGATAATATAAACTGGTAACAATGGGGGAAACTGAATGGGAGATATATGGAAAACTTTATACTATGTTTGCACCTGCCTGCAATTTAAAATGATTCAAAATGGAAAACATATAAAATATCTTTCACTGTTTTCATTCTAGTTTTTGTTTGTTTTTACCCTATTTCTCTGCCCACACCCTCAGCAAAAAGCTCTCAGCTGGTAAGCTTTGACATCATTTTCCATTTTTCTCTTAAATATACTCTGGCTATCATGCTCCCTAATTTACCAAAACTCTTTTATGAAGATGGCCAATGAAATGAAAATGCTAAATAAGAGGTGAGTTTTCAGTCTTCATTTTCCTTTACCACTCAGCAACATCGACTCAGTGCATGACTCTCCCACCTGCTCAAACTCCAATGATCTTCCTCCTCTATAATCAGCTACTTTGTACAGGTTCTATTGTTGGTTCTCTCTCCTCTTTCCAATACTAAATCACTGGAGCATCCCTGCACTTTATCCTTTTTCATCTCTCTTCTCCATCTAAACTCTTCCTTTTAATGATCACCTCCAATACCACTGACATAATATTATCTTTATTCCAAGATACCCAAATTTATTGTTTCTGCTTAAACCTTATCCTTGAACTCTAATTGCCAATTTGATTTCTCTACATGGATATTCAAAAGCATGTAAAGTTAACATATCTAAAAGTGAACTCAAGTTCTTCATCTACTAAATCAGCTATAACAGTCTTCCCCACCCAGTTTAATATGCCTCTTTCCTTTCACTTGGTCCAGCCAAAATCTTGGAGACATTCATGCAATAACCTATACCAGTTCAGACAGAAATCTTATAACCTCTTATTTAGAAATATATCCTTAGTTCCGTCATTTCTCATTCCATTCATTGCTACACTCTGGCCTAAGCCTCTAGGTGCATTTTTCCTGATTTATTTCAGTAGTCTGTGTGTGAACTCAGCCACTTCAGTCGTTTCCAACACTTTGCTAACCCATGGACCGTAGCCTCCCAGGTTCCTCTGTCCATGGGCTTTCCCAGGCAAGAATTTTGGAGTGGATATCCATCCCCTTCTCCAGGGGATCTTCCCTGACCCAGTGATCAAACCCTCATGTTCTGTGTTGCAGGCAGATTCTTCACCTGCTGGGCCATCAGGGAAGTCTATTCCAGTAGTCTACAAAACAGAAAGCAATGCTCCTTCCTTATCTCCCTGAGTAAAGAATCTCTGTCCCATAAACTAGCCAGCACAACTCCCATTTTACTCAGAATAGAAGTGTTAAGCATTTCAAAGACTTGAAGACTGTATTTTGCTTGTTTTTAGTCACTCAGTTGTGTCCAATGCTTTGTGATCCCATGGACTATAGCTGGCCATGCTCCTTTGTCCGTGGTATTTCATAGGCAAAAGTCCTGAGTGGGTTGTCATTTCCTCCTCCAGAGGATCTTCCTGGCCCAAGGATTGAGCACAGATCTCTACATCTCCTGCACTGCAGGCAGATTCTTGACTGCTGAGCCATGTGGGAAGCCCTGAAGACTCCATACCACATGACTTCTTGATAATTTCTGCCATCACTTATACTTCCGTCTTTCACATTAGCTGCCTTTGTTGTTTTTCCAAGTACGGTATCCTCTCAGACCCTTTGCATTGACTTTTTTTCATTCCTGAAATGCTCTTTTGCTAGATATATGCAAGACTTTATCCTTGGCCTCCTTTAAAACTTTCTTTCTTCTCAGTGAGGCCCTCACTGATATATTATTTAAAATTGTAGAACCTACAACCTTGTCACTTTCCATTCTCATTTTGCTTAGTTGTTATTGAAATCATCTTTTAACATTTTATATAAACTATTTATTTTATGAAGCTTATTATTTGCCTCATGAAGGCAGAAATCAACAAATTTCTTCACATAGAAGACAGTAAATAAGTACTTGTTAAGGAGATGAACGGGGCTTCCTTGGTGGCTCAGACAGTAAAGTGTCTGCCTGCAATGCGGGAGACCCAGGTTCAGTCCCTGGGTTGGGAAGATCCCCTGGAGAAGGAAATAGCAACCCACTCCAGTACTCTTACCTGGAAAATTCCATGGACTGAGGAGCCTGGTAGGCTATACAGTCCACAGGATTGCAAAGACGGGATGAACAGATTGACTTATGATAATGTTCTATTAATCCTAAATACTTTGGAGGGATGTTATCTATTTCTGTCTATAAATTGACATGATATCTATATTGAAAATCATTATTATAGCAAACTTCTCCTATAAGAGGGCAGGGAAACAAAATCCTGTTCCTCCTTTTTCAAATCAATAGTTTTCTGTAGCCTAGATGCATGTATGTACTTTGCACAACCAAAAACATTAAATAGATTTACTTAGTACCCATCTGTGTAAAGCACTGTATTTTCTTCTACTGAAATAGTGTCAAATAGAAATTTGTCCCCCAGTAAATTTTATTGGAATGTGTTTTGAATGAAAACAAATTTGCCCCCTTTCCAATTTAACTCAATATGAGATAGTTCTATTTATCAAGGGTTTTTATAGTAGAGAACAATTAAACTTGACAGCTTATTCATAATGGTTTGTGTGTGTGTGTGTGTGTTTCATGGCAGCTCAGATATATTACATTAGGAAGACAATATAATACAGAGTATAGTAACAAGCATTATTAGACTTTGGAGTGTTTGCTGCTTATCTATAGTTTCCTTTTAATTATTGTATTTTATATTGATAGGCTTTAAACCAGGAAAAGATGAGAAATGCTACTTTATTTAACTTCAGGAAACACATTTTAATAGCTTACTACTATTATAGCTTATAAGTAGATGGTTGGATAAAAGTGTTAAATTTTGTCCTTATTCTTTCAAGAGTCTTGCTAAAGAGAAAAATAAAGGGAAGTATAGTCCTCAGATATTGAAAGTACTTAAAGCATACTATTTATTTTAGCCACTGTTCTAATAATTTTACAAATAATAACCCATTTAATCCCTTTAGTAACTCTATGAGGTAGGTACTGTTATTATCCTTATTTTTCAGATGAGAAATGTGAAGCACAGTGAGGAAATGGCACCCCCACTCCAGTACTATTGCCTGGAAAATCCCATGGAAGGAGGAGCCTGGTAGGCTACAGTCCATGGGGTTGCAAAGAATTGGACACGAGATCAGGGGCAGCAGCTGGGAGGAGCCACCCACGCCCGAGGCCAGGGCTGGCAGCCAGGAGGATCAACCCGAGGAGAGGTGGCCGGGCAGGAGCAGGAGGGCCTAGAGGAGCTATCCCACATTGAAGGTCATGAAGGCAGCGGTAAGGCGATACCCCTCGTTCAAGGTAAGAAACAGCAGCTGTGCTTTGCTGGAGCAGCCATGAAAAGATACCCCACGTTCAAGGTAAGAGAAACCCAAGTACCCAAGTAAGATGGTAAGTGCTGCAAGAGGGCATAAGAGGGCAGACACACTGAAACCATACTCAAAGAAAAGGCAAAATGATAGGATACTGAAAGAGGAACTCCCCAGGTCAGTAGGTGCCCAATATGCTACTGGAGATCAGTGGAGAAATAACTCCAGAAAGAATGAAGAGATGGAGCCAAAGCAAAAACAATATCCAGTTGTTCATGTGACTGGTGATAGAAGCAAGATCTGATGCTGTAAAGAGCAATATTGCATAGGAACCTGGAATGTTAGGTCTATGAATCAAGGCCAATTGGAAGTGGTCAAACAAGAGATGGCAAAGGTGAACGTCGACATTCTAGGAATCAGCGAACTAAAATGGACTGGAATGGGTGAATTTAACTCAGATGACCATTATATCTACTACTGTGGGCAGGAATCCCTCAGAAGAAATGGAGTAGCCATCATGGTCAACAAAAGAGTCCAAAATGCAGTACTTGGATGCAATCTCAAAAATGACAGAATGATCTCTGTTCATTTCCAAGGCAAACCATTCAACATCACAGTTATCCAAGTCTATGCCCCAACCAGTAACACTGAAGAAGCTGAAGTTGAATGGTTTTATGAAGACCTACAAGACCTTTGAGAACTAACACCCCAAAAGATGTCCTTTTCATTATAGGGGACTGGAATGCTAAAGTAGGAAGTCAAGAAACACCTGGAGGAATAGGTAAATTTGGCCTTGGAATGCGGAATGAACCAGGGCAAAGGCTAATAGAGTTTTGCCAAGAAAATGCACTAGTCATAGCAAACACCCTCTTCCAACAACACAAGAGAAGACTCTACACATGGACATCACCAGATGGTCAACACCAAAATCATATTGATTGTATCCTATGCAGCCAAAGATGGAGAAGCTCTATACAATCAACAAAAACAAGACCAGGAGCTGACTGTGGCTCAGATCATGAACTCCTTATTGCCAAATTCAGACTGAAACTGAAGAAAGTAGGGAAAACCACGAAACTATTCAGGACTGACCTAAATCAAATCCCTTATGATTATACAGTGGAAGTGAGAAATAGATTTAAGGACTAGATCTGATAGATAGAGTGCCTGATGAACTATGGAATGAGGTTTGTAACATTGTATGGGAGACAGGGATCAAGACCATCCCCATGGAAAAGAAATGCAAAAATCAAAATGGCTGTCTGGGGAGGCCTTACAAATAGCTGTGAAAAGAAGAGAGGCGAAAAGCAAAGGAGAAAAAAAAAGATATAAGCATCTGAATGCAGAGTTCCAAATAATAGCAAGAAGAGATAAGAAAGCCTTCTTCAGTGATCAATGCAAAGAAATAGAGGAAAAGAACAGAATGGGAAAGACTAAAGATCTCTTCAAGAAAATTAGAGATACCAAGGGAACATTTCATGCAAAGATGAGCTCGATAAAGGACAGAAATGGTCTGGAACTAACAGAAGCAGAAGATATTAAGAAGAGGTGGCAAGAATACATGGAAAAACTGTACAAAAATGATCTTCCAGACCCAGATAATCATGATGATGTGATCACTCATCTAGAGCCAGACATCTTGGAATGTGAAGTCAAGTGGGCCTTAGAAAGCATCACTATGAACAAAGCTAGTGGAGGTGATGGAATTCCAGTTGAGCTGTTTCAAATCCTAAAGATGATGGTGTGAAAGTGCTGCACTCAATATGCCAGCAAATTTGGAAACCTCAGCAGTGGCCACAGGACTGGAAAAGGTCAGTTTTCATCCCAATTCCAAAGAAAGGCAATGCCAAAGAATGTTCAAACTACTGCACAATTGCACTCATCTCACATGCTAGTAAAATAATGCTCAAAATTCTCCAAGCCAGGCTTCAACAATACGTAAACCGTGAACTTCCTGATGTTCAGCTTGAACATCAGGAAAGGCTGAGGAAACAGAGATCAAATTGCCAACATCCACTGGATCATGGAAAAAGCAAGAGAGTTCCAGAAAAACATCTATTTCTGCTTTATTGACTATGCCAAAGCCTTTGACTGTGTGTATCACAATAAACTGTGGAAAATTCTGAGAGAGATGGGAATACTAGACCACCTGACCTGACTCTTGAGAAATCTGTATGCAGGTCAGGAAGCAACAGTTAGAACTGGACATGGAACAACAGACTGGTTCCAAATAGGAAAAGGAGTATGTCAAGGCTGTATATTGTCACCCTGCTTATTTAACTTATATGCAGAGTACATCACGAGAAATGCTGGGCTGGAGGAAGCAAAAGTTGGAATCAAGATTGCTTGGAGAAATATCAGTAACTTCAGATATGCAGATATGCAGTGAAGAGGAACTAAAAAGCCTCTTGATGAAAGTGAAAGAGGAGAGTGAAAAAGTTGGCTTAAAGCTCAGCATTCAGAAAACGAAGATCATGGCATTCAGTCCCATCACTTCATGGGAAATAGATGAGGAAACAGTGGAAACCATGTCAGACTTTATTTTGGGGGGCTCCAAAATCACTGCAGATGGTGACTGCAGCCATGAAATTAAAAGATGCTTACTCCTTGGAAGAAAAGTTATGACCAACCTAGATAGCATATTCAAAAGCAGAGACATTACTTTGCCGACTAAGCTCCGTCTATCAAGGCTATGGCTTTTCCAGTAGTCATGATGGATGTGAGAGTTGGACTGTGAAGAAGGCTGAGCACCAAAGAATTGATGCTTTTGAACTGTGGTGTTGGAGAAGACTCTTGAGAGTCCCTTGGACTGCAAGGAGATCCAACCAGTCCATTCTGAAAGAGTTCAGACCTGGGCTTTCTTTGGAAGGAATGATGCTAAAGCTGAAACTCCAGTACTTTGGCCACCTCATGTGAAGAGTTGACTCACTGGAAAAGACTGATGCTGGGAGGGATTGGGGGCAGGAGGAGAAGGGGATGACTGAGGATGAGATGTCTGGATGGCATCACTGATTCGATGGACGTGAGTCTGAGTGAACTCTGGGAGTTGGTGATGGACAAGGAGGCCTGGCGTGCTGCAATATATGGGGTCACAAAGAGTCAGACACGACTGAGCCACTGAACTGAACTGAACAATTATCTCCTAATGTACTCTTTTACTGGGGACAGTGTAAGTACCCACAGTTCTGTTCTTTTCTTTTTTTTTTTTCTCTTTATTTCTTTGTTGTATTTATTTATTTGGCTGTACCGGTCTCAGTTGCAGCATATGGGGTATGTTAGTTGTGTAATTCCAGATCTAGTCCCATGAACAGGGATCAAACCCAGGCCCCCTGCATCGGGAGCTCACAGTCTTAGCCACTGGGCCACCAGAGAAGTCCCAGCTATACTCCAGTTTCAAACCTTAACTCTTTTATACTGTCCTTCTAACTTCTTCCTTTAGCAGCCTATGTGCTCCAGGGATTTCAGCTCTGAACTTTATGCTGTTGTCTTCCAATTCACCATGCCCAGGCTCCCATTTTCATGAGCTCCAAATCCCAAGCACTTCAAAAATATCAAAAATCAAGCTTGTCCTCCTATGCTACTCCTATTTCTCAACCGATCTATCACTAGATGGTGTAGCAAGGTTTGAACATTGCATGTACTGAACACTATATGCTTTTGCCCTCTTTCATCTGCTTTGCTTAGCCTTGCCTAACAATTATCTCCTAATATACTCCTTTACTGGGGACAATGTAAGTACCCGTATTTCTTTTCAGAGTGTCTTGAGAACTGACAATACACTTACTAAGCTGGCACATTGCAGCACCCTGAGTCCATTATATTTTCTGAGCTTCTCTCTGGACTCCCCTAGAGAGGAGGAACTTTAGTTTATTATCATTATATCACAGCATCTATTGTAGATACCTGATACACAGAAAGAGACTTTTGGTGTAATAAATAACATTTACAGAAGATCCTAGTCTACTTGAATAAAACTTGTACTAATAGACTATGTTATGGTAGTAAATAGGTCTCAAACTCTGTAGACTTAAGATAAACAAAAAGAGAGAGATGTCTCACATAAAATTCAATGTGGATCAGGTAACTCTACAATTTGAAGCTAGATAATCTGGAAGAATAAACACCAAATTGTTGTATCAGGACTAGGGTGAGTGCTATGAAAGAGTAATTTGGGTTGTAAAAATCTTAAAGATTTTAGTGAAGGCTAAAGTTTGAGATCCACAGATGTCTAACTGAAAATACTAAGGTCAAGAAAATATTTGTTTGTACAGAATTATGTAGCAAATTGGTGATCTTAAAGAGAATTCAGTTTGAGTTCCGCAATATTGGCTTTCCTACATGAATTTAACCTAACAGTTTTTATTGTATTTATTTGTTTTCTATTATGCTCTCCTTCATAATGTCCTAAATTTATTCAAAACTTTATGTGACAAATTCTTATGAATACTTTGATAAAAACACTTTATAAATATCAAAAATTTAGATCATATGAAAACAAATAAATAAAAAATGATATTACTTATACCCTGATCAGGCTGCTTTGCTTTTCTGCTGGTCTTAAGATACATCATGTGTATGGCAACTTGTTAAGATTATCCAAGAACAACTTTATCATGACTTGATAAAAATTAAAAATAAATGAGTTAATAACATAGAACAAAAGAATACAACACTGCACATAAATACAACATCTAAAGCAATTGTCTCTACTTGATGGGTATTCTAAACTTAGGTCAGAGAAACCACTTTGGTCATTAGCTTCCTAACAGAGTGTTGTTCACACAAGGTCCCCTTTAACATATTGCATTCAGTATATGCTAGAACATATATTATTTCAAAACATAAAATTCACTTCCCATTTGGAATATAAGTTACAGAAAATACTTTCTTGTGGATTTTCCCAATTTTTTTCAAGAGCTTCATAGATTTCCCATGGATTTAACTTTAAAGTGTTTGGAAATTTTGATGGAAATTTTAAAACTTTAATAAAGTAAAATGGGACAAGCGATATGTGGCAAAATGTCACTAATATTAATGTAGTTGGTCTGAAATCTCCAAGCATTATGCATTTTGACATTCTTTGAAAAGGGCTTTTGTTTTACTTAAAGCCTTACAGCAAATTTATTAACATTTTTCTCTTTCACTACTATATTTAACCTGTGCATCCTGGAATACTACCTTCTGTGATTACCAAGGAGGTTGACAATTGGAAAATGGTGAAGATAAATTATACTTATCAACCACGCCATGACTGGCAGTTAACTCCAGCCTTTATCCCCAAGGCACTGCTTCTTGAATCTAATTAAGACAAACTTATCCTATATCCATAACTGCAAAGTATTTCACATCAGGTTTTAAATTCTATTTGAAGAACAATACTAAACATCTTTTAAAGTAAAAGCTTTAGTATGAGGCAAGTGTTTTAATATTGTCTTTTTAAAGCTATGTGAATATAGGCATTTAATATAACAACTTGAATATATACATATATATACAACAATATCAACCTTGCTTAAAAGTTACTATGTTTATACCTACATATAGGCATCAATATGCATTCTAAATCTCAGATGGTTCAGATGGTAAAGAATCTGCATGCAATGTAGGTGTCACTGTTTCAATCCCTGGGTCTAGAAGATTCTCTGGAGAAGGGACTGGCTACCCACTCCAGTGTTTTTGCCTGGAGAATTCCATGGACAGAGGAGCTTGTTGGGTTACAGTCCACGGGGTTGCAAAGAGTCAGACATAACTGAGCAACTAACACAATAACAGTAATAATAACACTGACATATGCATTCTAAATCTAAGTTTTGACATGGTTAAAGGAGTTCAAGCTTTTATAGTAATAGTTAACTTCATTATAATATTTCAATAAATATATGTTTTTAAGTATTCCAGATTGTATGTATTACACATAGACCTCATATACCATGCAAAGATACTCTTGTGTCTTTGACAATCACTTTTTTAGCACCTTTAATTATTGTTGTCTTACTGTACATTGTAGAGGAGATGGAGAAACCAGACAAATAAATTTGTAAAGCACAAACCTGCAAAATATTCCTATTTATCACTGACTGTGTGATGTGTGTGTGTGCTCAGTCATGTCTGACTCTTTGCAACCCCATGGACTGTGGCCCACCAGGTTTCTCTGTCCATGGAATTTTCCAGGCATGAATACTGGAATGGGTTGCCATTTCCTACTCTAGGTGATAGCGTGATAGCAAAAGTTAATCAGATATTTAACTGATATTTTATACTGCAATATTCAACATTTGCCACAAAAGCAATATAATATGAAGTGTAACTAGATTACATAACACCACACTGCTTTTCTTTTCGCATGTGAATAAAACAAATCTGAACTATATAAAACTCAGCATAAGTTTTCATTATACTGGAAGAAAGTGTATATGGGAAGAAAGTATTTATTTCATTATACTTGGAAGAAAGACCTCATATTCTTGGAACTGAGGGTATTACAGTGAATAACTTAGATAAGCTCCTTGCTGTCATAGTCTGCAAGATCTAGTGACAGGTGGGGATGAGACAGGGGACTAGTAAACAACTGATTGTATAAATGGGATAGGTTGAAAAAGTGATAAAGTGTTATGAAGAAAATAAAAGGATGCTGAGAAGAAAATCAGTGGTGGGTGATGCTGCTGCTGCTGCTGCTGCTAAGTCACTTCAGTCGTGTCTGACTCTGTGCAACCCCATAGACAGCAGCCCACCAAGCTCCCCCGTCCCTAGGATTCTCCAGGCAAGAACACTGGAGTGGGTTGCCATTTCCTTCTCCAATGCATGAAAGTGAAAAGTATGAGAACCTTAAAAAATTAGATATTATGGTCAAGGAAGGATTTACTCAGGAGGTGAAATGTAATCTGACACTTGAAAAAAAAGTTAACCAGGCTGATATTTTGTGGAGGAGCATTATAGACAGAAGAACAAAAGATAAAAAAAAATATATGGGGGGAGAGAAAAGATGGCGGAGGAATAGGATGGGGAGAACACTTTCTCCCTCACTACTTCATCAAAAGAACATTTCAACACTGAGTAAATTCCACAAAACAACTTCTGATTGCTAGCAGAGGACATCAGGCATCCAGCAAAGCAGATCATTGGCTTCAAAACCAGGTAGAAATAAATATAAAAGATGAAAATAGAGACAAAGGAGGCAGGGAGGGAGCCCCGTCCTGGGAAGGGAATCCCGTCCCAGGAAGAGACTCTTAAAAGAGAGGTTTCCTAACATCAGGAAACATTCTCACAGCCGTGTCTGGGGTGAGCCCTGGAAGCACAGAGGGCAACATAACAGGAAGGAAGAATAAATAAATAATTAAAACCAACAGATTACGAATTCATCCGTAAAACCCCCAGCGGATAAGCAGCGCAAATGCTTGCATCCGACAGTAGCAGTGGGGGTTGGGCAGGGAGGAGGGCGAGGCGCCAGTGACAGGGCTTTCTAAGAATTGGACCGTGGGAGACGTAGGCTACAGGGCTTTTCTCAAGAATTGAGTAGTAATGGGGCCAGAATCGGGTCCGCACGTGGCTAGAACGAACTATCTTGGACTAGCAAAGCAGACTGTGGGATAGCTAACACGCGAAATGCTCAAACATAAGACACCAACAGGCCCGTGCACAGAACAAAGGACGGATTGGAAATAGCTGGCTGCAGACCATTCCCCTCTGGCAACAGGCAGCCAGAGCCTTAAGTGCTGGAAGGGGGCAATCGCAGCTCAAGAGAGACAAATTGCTACCAAATTGCAAGCAGGTTTCTTTGCTAATTAAGACTTCTGGGGGCTCTGAACAGTCATCATCTGCCTGAGAAAGAGCCCCAGTGGTACTCCCAGAAAATTGAGCGACCCAGAAAGGCCAGAAGTTGCAGCAATTGTGTGCGCCAAACTCCCTAGCTACTCGGACCTGGGAAGGGAACAAAGCCCAGGCTCAACCAAATCCGAGCCTCGGAGGGCTTCCTGAGCGCCAAACCTGAGTGGCTTAGACCGGGAGGTGCATGAAGCCTTGGGCAGGCCCCAGACAGTTATCCCATGGAGCAACGGACAGCCTGAGCGGTGTGCGCCGTGAGAAGGGGCAATTCCAGTGCAGAGTCTACCACCACCCTCCCTGTGTCAAGACAGAAATCAGACACGGAAGAGACCAGCAAACAGAGGAAGTCAAACAGAGGAAACTGCCTTTGTAGCGACCCCACACAGCCCAAAACGACAGAGAAAGTGCCAGATATACTGTTACTACTTTTATGATCAAATTTTTTTTTTTTTTGGTGGGTGGGGTTGATGTAGAAGCGTTTTTTTTTTTAAGAATTTTTTTTCTTTTAAATTTTTTTTGAAAAAAATTGTTTTTTCTTCTTTTCTTTTTCCTCTTTTTTTCTAAACTTGTTTAAATTTTTAAGTCCTCTATATTTCTATTTATTATTTTTATAACCTAATATTACTTTCCAAAAAAAAAAAAAAAAACCTATCTTTAAAGCAAATGCCGTATATAGTCCTTTTGGTGGTGGAAGTTGTTGTCTTTTAATAATTCTGGAGTCTTTTTTTTTTCTATTTTTTTAAAATTTTTCTCCTTCTTTTTTTCTTTAATATTATCTTTGAAAATCCAATCTCTACTCCAGATTTTTAATCTCGATATTTTGCTATTTGTTGCCAATTTTGTACTTTTAAAACCTAATCTTCAGTACCAAATTTAACATGAGTGTGAGATTACTGGCTTGACCACTCTTTCCTCCTTTGGACTCTCTCTTTTCTCCACCAGGTGGCTTCTGTCTCCTCCCTCCCCCTCCTCTTCTCTACACAACTCTATGAATCTCTGTGTGTTCCAGAAGGTGGAGAACTCTCAGGGAACTGGTCACTGGCTGGATCTGTATCCCTCCTTTGCAGATCCCTCTTTTATCCTCCTGGCCACCTCTATCTACTTCCTCCCTCTCCTCTTCCATGTATAACTCTGTGACCACCTCTGAGAGGTCCAGACTTTGGAGTGCACACAAGAAAGTGGTTACGGGCTAGCTTGCTCTTTCCTCTTTTGATTCCACCTCATCCCATTCCACTCATCTCTAACTACCCCCTCACTCTTCTCTCCTCCAAGTAACTCACCGATCCTCTAGGGTGACCCTCAAGGTGGAGAAACCTATCATCTCTAACCTAGATGTTTTAACATTAGTGCTGTATAGTTGGAGAAATCATGAGGCTATTGTAAAAATAAATCTGAAAACCAGAATCAGGAGGCTTAAGTCCAAATCCTGATATCATCAAAGAATTCCTGAATACAGGGAACATTATCCAATAGGAGCTCATCAAACGCCTTCATACCTATACTGAAACTGAGCACCATCCAAGGGCCAACAAGTTCCAGAGCAAGACATACCACACAAATTCTCCAGCAACACAAGAACAAGCCCCTGAGCTTCAATATACAGGAAGCTCAAAATACTCCAACACCATTGACGTCTCATAACCCATTACTAGACACTTCACAGCACTCCAGAGAGAGGAAATCCAGCTCCACCCACCAGAACTCCAACACAAGCCTCCCTAATCAAGAAACTTTGAGAAGCCACTGATATAACCCCACACACAGAGAGGAATCTCAATAATAAAGAGAATTCCACAAATTCCCAGAATATAGAAAGGCCACCCCAAACGCAGCAATATAACCAAGATGAAGAGACAGAGGAATATCCAGCAGGTAAAGGAACAGGAGACATGCCCACCAAGCCAAACAAAAGAGGAAGAGATAGGGAATCTTCCTGAGAAAGAATTCCGAATACTGATAGTGAAAATGATCCAAAATCTTGAAACCAAAATGGAATCACAGATAAATAGCCTGGGGTCGAGGATTGAGAAGATGCAAGAAAGGTTTAACAAGGACCTAAGAAGAAATAAAAAGAGTCAACATATAATGAATAATGCAATAATGAGATCAGAAACACTCTGGAGGCAACAAATAGTAGAATATCGGAGGAAGAAGATAGGATTAGTGAAATAGAAGATAAAATGGTATAAATAAATGAATCAGCGAGGGAAAAAGAAAGACAAATTAAAAGAAATGAGGACAACCTCAGAGACCTCCAAGACAATATGAAACGTTCCAGCATTCGAATTATAGGAGTCTCAGAAGAAGAAGACAAAAAGAAAGACCATGAGAAAATACTTGAGGAGATAATAGTTGAAAACTTCCCTAAAATGGGGAAGGAAATAATCATCCAAGTCCAAGAAACCCAGAGAGTGCCAAACAGGATAAACCCAAGGTGGAACACCCCAAGACATATACTAATCAAACTAACAAAGACCAAACACAAAGAACAAATATTAAAAGCAGCAAGGGAAAAACAACAAATAACACACAAGGGGATCCCCATAAGAATAACTGCAGATCTTTCAATAGAAACTCTTCAAGCCAGGAGGGAATGGCAAGATATACTTAAAGTGATGAAAGATAATAACCTTCAGCCAAGACTACTGTACCCAGCAAGGATCTCATTCAAATATGAAGGAGAAATCAAAAGCTTTACAGACAAGCAAAAGCTGAGAGAATTCAGCACCACCAAACCAGCTCTCCAACAAATACTAAAGGATAGACTTTAGACAGGAAACCCAAAAAGGGCGTATAAACCCGAACCCAAAACAATAAAGTAAATGGAAACAGGAGCATACTTATCAATAATTACCTTAAATGTAAATGGGTTGAATGCCCCAACCAAAAGGCAAAGACTATCTGAATGGATACAAAAACAAGATCCCTATATATGCTGCTTACAAGAGACCCACCTCAAAACAACGGACACATACAGACTGAAAGTGAAGGGCTGGAAAAAGATATTCCATGCAAATGAAGACCAAAAGAAAGCAGGAGTAGCAATACTCATATCCGATAAAATAGACTTTAAAACAAAGGCTGTGAAAAGGGACAAAGAAGGCCACTATATAATGATTAAAGGATCAATCCAAGAAGAAGATATAACAATTATAAATATATATGCACCCAACATAGGAGCACCGCAATATGTAAGACAAATGCTAACAAGCATGAAAAGGGAAATTAATAATAACACAATAACAGTGGGAGACTTTAATACCCCACTCACACCTATGGACAGATCAACTAAACAGAAAATTAACAAAGAAATGCGAACTTTAAATGATACAATAGACCAGTTAGACCTAATTGATATCTATAGGACATTTCACCCCAAAACAATGAATTTCACCTTTTTCTCAAGTACACACAGAACCTTTTCCAGGATAGATCACATCCCGGGTCATAAATCTAACCTTGATAAATTCAAAAAAAAAAATCAAAATTATTCCAAGCATCTTCTCTGACCATAATGCACTAAGGTTAGATCTCAATTACAGGAGAAAAACTATTAAAAATTCCAACATTTGGAGGCTGAACAACACCCTTCTGAATAATCAACAAATCACAGAAGAAACCAAAAAGAAATCAAAATATGCATCAAAACGAATGAAATGAAAACACAACTACACAGAACCTGTGGGACACTATAAAAGCAGTGCTAAGAGGAAAGTTCATAGCAATACAGGCATACCTCAAGAAACAAAAAAAAAGTCAAATAAATAACCTAACTCTACACCTAAAGCAACTGGAAAAGGAAGAAATAGAGAACCCCAGAGTAAGTAGAAGGAAAGAAATCCTAAAAATTAGGGCAGAAATAAATGCAAAAGAAACAAAAGAGACCATAGCAAAAATCAACTAAGCAAAAAGCTGGTTCTTTGAAAGGATAAATAAAATTGACAAACCATTAGCCAGACTCATCAAGAAACAAAGAAAAAAAAATCAAATCAATAAAATTAGAAATGAAAATGGAGAGATCACGACAGACAACACAGAAATACAAAGAATCATAAGAGACTACTATCAGCAATTATATGCCAATAAAATGGACAACTTGGAAGAAATGGACAAATTCTTAGAAAAGTACAACTTTCCAAAACTGAACCAGGAAGAAATAGAAAATCTTAACAGACCCATCACAAGCATGGAAATTGAAACTGTAATCAGAAATCTTCCAGCAAACAAAAGCCCAGGTCCAGACGGCTTCACAGCTGAATTCTACCAAAAATTCCGAGAAAAGCTAACACCTATCTTACTGAAACTATTCCAGAAAATTGCAGAGGAAGGTAAACTTCCAAACTCATTCTATGAGGCCACCATCACCCTAATACCAAAACCTGACAAAGACACCACAAAAAAGAAAACTACAGGCCAATATCACTGATGAACATAGATGAAAAAATCCTTAACAAAATCCTAGCGATCAGAATCCAGCAACACATTAAAAAGATCATACACCATGACCAAGTGGGCTTTATCCCAGGGATGCAAGGATTCTTCAATATCCACAAATCAATCAATGTAATTCACCACATTAACAAATTGAAAAATAAAAATCATATGATTATCTCAATAGATGCAGAAAAAGCCTTTGACAAAATTCAACATCCATTTATGATAAAAAAAAAAAAAAACTCTCCAGAAAGCAGGAATAGAAGGAATGTACCTCAACATAATAAAAGCTATATATGACAAACCCACAGCAAACATTATCCTCAATGGTGAAAAACTGAAAGCATTTCCCCTAAAGTCAGGAACAAGACAAGGGTGTCCACTTTCACCACTACTATTCAATATAGTTCTGGAAGTTTTGGCCACAGCAATCAGAGCAGAAAAAGAAATACAAGGAATCCAAATTGGAAAAGAAGAAGTAAAACTCTCACTGTTTGCAGATGACATGATCCTCTACATAGAAAATCCTAAAGACTCGACCCGAAAACTACTAGAGCTAATCAATGAATATAGTAAAGTGGCAAGATATAAAATCAACACTCAGAAATCCCTTGCATTCCTATACACTAATAATGAGAAAGTAGCAAAAGAAGTTAAGGAAACAATTCCATTCATCATTGCAATGAAAAGAATAAAATACTTAGGAATATTCCTACCTAAAGAAACTAAAGACCTATATATTGAAAACTATAAAACACTGATGAAAGAAATCAAAGAGGACACTAATAGATGGAGAAATATACCATGTTCATGGATCGGAAGAGTCAATATAGTGAAAATGAGTATACTACCCAAAGCAGTCTACAGATTCAATGCAATTCCTATCAAGCTACCAGCAGTATTTTTCACAGGACTAGATCAAATAATCTCAAGATTAGTATGGAAATACAAAAAAACCTCGAATAGCAAAAGCAATCTTGAGAAAGAAGAATGGAACTGGAGGAATCAACTTGCCTGACTTCAGGCTCTACTACAAAGCCACAGTCATTAAGACAGTATGGTACTGGCACAAAGACAGAAATATAGATCAATGGAACAAAATAGAAAGCCCTGAGATAAACCCACACACCTATGGACACCTTATCTTTGACAAAGGAGGCAAGAATATACAATGGAGTAAAGACAGTCTCTTTAACAGGTGGAGCTGGGAAAACTGGTCAACCACTTGTAGAAGAATGAAACTAGACCTCTTTCTAACACCACACACAAAAATAAACTCAAAATGGATTAAAGATCTAAATGTAAGACCAGAAACTATAAAACTCCTAGAGAAAAACATAGGCAAAACATTCTCCAACATAAATCACAGCAGGATCCTCTATGATTCACCTCCCAGTATACTGGAAATAAAAGCAAAAATAAACAAATGGGATCTAATTAAAATTAAAAGCTTCTGCACAACAAAGGAAACTATAGGCAAGTTGAAAAGACAGCCTTCTGAATGGGAGAAAACAATAGCAAATGAAACAACTGACAAACAACTAATCTCAAAGATATACAAGCAACTTATGCAGCTCAACTCCAGAAAAATAAACAAACCAATCAAAAAATGGGCCAAAGAATTAAATAGGCATTTCTCCAAAGAAGACATACAGATGGCTAACAAACACATGAAAAGATGCTCAACATCACTCATAATCAGAGAAATGCAAATCAAGACCACAATGAGGTACCATTTCACACTAGTCAGAATGGCTGCAATCCAAAAGTCTACAAGCAATAAATGCTGGAGAGGATGTGGAGAAAAGGGAACCCTCTTACACTGCTGGTGGGAATGCAAACTAGTACAGCCACTATGGAAAACAGTGTGGAGATTCCTTAAAAATTGCAAATAGAACTGCCTTATGACCCAGGAATCCCCCTGCTGGGCATACACACCAAGGAAACCAGAATTGAAAGAGACACATGTACCCCAATGTTCACTGCAGCACTGTTTATAATAGCCAGGACATGGAAACAACCTAGATGTCCATCAGCAGATTAATGGAAAAGAAAGCTGTGGTACATATACACAATGGAGTATTACTCAGCCCTTAAAAAGAATAAATTTGACTCAGTTCTAATGAGATGGATGAAACTGGAACCGATTATACAGAGTGGAGTAAGCCAGAAAGAAAAACACCAATACAGTATATTGACACATATATACGGAATTTAGAAAGATTGTAATGATGACCCTGTATGTGAGACAACAAAGAGACACAGAGGTATAGAACCGACTTTTGGACTCTGAGGGAGAAGGAGAGGGTGGGATGATTTGGGAGAATGGCATTGAAACATGTATACTATCTTGTAAGAAACGAAGCGCCAGTCTATGTTCAATACAGGATACAGGATGCTTGGGGCTGGTGCACGGATGATCCAGGGAGATGATATGGGGTGGCAGGTGGGAGGGGGCTTCCACACTGGGAGATCGTGTACACCTGTAGCTGAATCATGTCAATGTATGGCAAAACAAATACAGTATTGTAATGTAGAATAAAGTATAAAAAAAAAATAAAATAAAGTCCAAAAAAAAAAGAAACAGGAACAAAGTATAAGTGCAAGGAAGAGTAATTTATTGAAAAATAATTATTAAAGGAAAGAGTATAGAGTCAGAGGATTACCTCATATTCAGTATTGAGAACAATAGAAATTTAACTTTTATATAAACTGGGGCTAACTTGAGCTCACTTCCTGCTCTAATCATGACCTTGACAATTATTAGGACAGTGGTGGCTTGAAGGGAAAACCAAGTTTCCTAATCAAAGGAAAGCTGCACAGAATGTTTTGTTTTAACAGTATTTTTACAACTATAGAACACTGTAGGTTTTTAACACAATCAAAATAAAAACCAAGAAAAAGTAAAACTAAACCCCAAATATTAGTCCTACAGCAGAAATAAAGAAAGGGAATTAATAAAATATAAAAGGAAAAGTTGAATTATGAAACAAAACATGTTTCATATTTTGGGCTATTATGGTATTATCCATAAAAGCAAACAGTTAAGTGGTTAGTGAGTTGTTAAGGAAAATAATTCTTCCAAATTCAGAAATGAGCACCATAGTTGACTACAAGTAACCTTAGCACATGAAACTCATCATTCTGAACATCTCAGAAAATGTGGAGTGAAATTTAAGATTTTCACTTTAAAGAATGTATTCTTGATTACATAGGAAACAACTAGTAAAATTCACAATTAAATAAAAATAGTGATATTACCTCAGTAGTTTCTGAAAAACATATTGCAAATTTCAGCATTCATTCCTAATAACATTTTTGAGATAAAATGTTACTTGATACAACAAATGTATCTATCTCAAGCTAACAGCCACTCTGTGTTTAACAGTGAATTTTCCTATACATTGTCATTGTCATAAGATATCAGGGGGTCTCCTTTGCGGAACTATTATTTATTTATTTATAGGCAGCACTGGGTCCTTGTTGCTGTGATTGCACGGTCTCTCTCCAGTCGTGGCAATCAGGAACTTCTCTTCATTACAGGGCAAGGGCTTCGCTTGGTGTTCTGGCCTCAGTAGTTGCAGCTCATGGGCTCTAGAATGCGGGTGCTGTGGGTATGGGCATGGGATTAGTTGGTCTGCAGCATGTGGAATCTTTCAGGACCACGGATCGAGTTTGTGTCCCCAATAGCAGCAGGTAGATTCTTATCCACTGCACCACCAAGAAATCCATGGAACCCTTTTAAACTTCATTTGAAACTGATGCTAACTCCATTTATTTAAAAATTATCAGAAAAAAACGTATAATAGGAAAAATAAAGCAAACTACCAATGTTTGTAGATAACATGCCTCTGTTCCTAGATAGTCAAAAAGAATCATCTGACAATAGGTAAAAATGAAAGCAGTTAAGCAGAATAGCCAGTTTATAAATGATGTATGAAATCAGTAACTTTGTTATGTATCAATAATAATCCATTAAGCCTGTTAGTAACACAGAAAAGCACCTGTGAACAAAACTGCCAATAAATTCATGGAAACCACACAAGAGCAAAGATACAAAATTGTACTAAGAAGAAAAAAAAAAAGGTGGCTTGCCTGTATGGAGAGCCACATCTGTTCTAGATTAGGATGACTCAGGATTGTAATTGGAGAAGGCGATGGCACCCCCACTCCAGTACTCTTGCCTGGAAAATCCCATGGATGGAGGAGCCTGGAAGGCTGCAGTCCATGGGGTCGCTGAGAGTGGGACACGACTCAGCACTTTCACTTTTCACTTTCATGCATTGGAGAAGGAAATAGCAACCGACTCCAGTGTTCTTGCCTGGAGAATCCCAGGGACAGTGGAGCCTGGTGGGCTGCCGTCTATGGGGTCGCACAGAGTCGGACACGACTGAAGCGACTTAGCAGCAGTAGCAGCAGCAGGACTGTAATTGTACCATTTCACCTATAAATTAGCAAATAAATATTTGTGGATGCTCAGCCACTCTGCCGTGTTTGAATCTTTGCCATCCCATAAACTATAGCCCATCAGGCTTCTCTATCCCAGGCAAGAATACTGGAGTGGGTCACCATTCCCTTCTCCGGGGAATCTTCCTGACCAGGGATCGAACACTTGTTGTCCAGTGTCATAACACTGGCAGGTGGATTCTTTACCACTGAGACACTTGGGAAACAGCCTATAAGTATGTTGATTCTAATGCAAATAGCAAGCATGCTTTAAAAGAACAGACACCAATTCTAAAATGTGTTATTCAATGGATATTACCAGGGCATTTTTGAAGAGAAATATGGATTAGCAGTTGAAGATAAGGCAATTTTGGAGGATAGTGCTGTCAGAGAGAATCTGAATTATAGTACTATGATAATCAAAACAAAATGATTGTAGCACCTTTTAGGTAATAAACAAGGAAATAAATTAGAAAATATTCAACTATTTATAAGAATTTATCATCACTTCATGGGAAATAGATGGGGAAACAGTGGAAACAGTGTCAGACTTTATTTTGGGGGCTCCAAAATCACTGTAGATGGTGACTGCAGCCATGAAATTAAAAGACACTTACTCCTTGGAAGGAAAGTTATGACCAACCTAGATAGCATATTCAAAAGAAGAGACATTACTGTGCCAACTAAGGTCTGTCTAGTCAAGGCTATGGTTTTTCCAGTAGTCATGTGTGGATGGGGCTTCCTCAGTGACTAAGAGGTTAAAGCATCTGCCTGTGATGCAGAAGACCTGGGTTCGATCCCTGGGTGGGGAAGATCCCCTGGAGGAGGAAATGGCAACCCACTCCAGTATTCTGGCCTGGGAAATCCCATGGATGGAGGAGCCTGATGGCCTATAGTCCACGGGGTCACGAAGAGTCGGACACGACTGAGCGACTTCACTTTCACTTTCACATGTATGGATGTGAGGTGGACTGTGAAGAAAGCTGAGCACCAAAGAATCAGTGCTTTTGAACTGTGGTGTTAGAGAAGACTCTTGAGAGTCCCTTGGACTGCAAGGAGATCCAACCAGGCCATCCTAAAGGAGATCAGTCCTGGGTGTTCTTTGGGAGGACTAATGCTAAAACTGAAACTCCAATACTTTGGCCACCTCATGCGAAGAGCTGACTCATTGGAAAAGACCCTGATGCTGGGAGGGACTGGGGGCAGGAGGAGAAGGGGACGACAGAGGATGAGATTGACTGGATGGCATCATCAACTTGATGGACATGAGTTTGGGAAAACTCCAGGAGTTGGTGATGGACAGGGAGGCCTGGTGTGCTGTGATTCATGGGGTTGCAAGGAGTCAGGCATGACTGAGCAACTGAACTGAACTGATTATACCAAAAAAAAAAAAAAATCTAATTTCGAAGTCCACAAGTATCGGTGTTTGACATGAGTAAACACAATGGACATTCAGCAGTATTTGTCAAATTACATTGTACTAAATGTATCTGTGGCAGGAGAGAAAACAATAGTATATGCTTTGGCCTGGAAAAATCATCTGTGAAAACATAAAATATAAAATTTGGTAGATTTGGGGAAAAATATTTTCTATTTAAATTTTCATTGGTCTTTTTGTTTTAGTTTTTGGCAGTATTCTTACACTTCACAATTATAAAGCACAAAAATATTATTACTTGAACAACTAATCATTTATATCCATGATTATCACTTACAAGTCTTCCCATCATATTTCAATCTCTATATTCTAACTAGGTGAAAATCATGCAAACTATTTCAAAATAATTCAGTTTGAGAGTTCTCCAACCTTTTCACCCAGACTGCTAGTGGTTGTCTATTTCAAATATGGGAAAAAAACAAACAAACAAACAAACAAACTGACGATTATAATTTTAACTTCCTGGCAATGTTCTTATATCTGCAAAATGTATATATCATAGTTATGATTAATTCTCTGTGTCATCAATCCTGTCTTTCACTAGTAATGATATTCTTTTAGGAAATTCGATTATACAATTTCCCTTCCATGTTGATCTCCATCAACAATCTGTTAGAATGGTAAATGAAAGAAGTGAAAATACTTTGTACATTATTAAATGGGCTGTGCACATTGCACCAAAAACTTAACTATATATAAAGAAGCATGCAAATTCATTTTCATTTCAGAGAAAGCCAAATTTGAATGAATGATTGTTGAGGTCCTTTAATGGACCAGAACCTGGTGGTCCAGAGTTGACCGATAATAAAGTAAAGGAGAGAGAAAGAGGCTGATGTTTCTTGGTTTATGCAGAAAGCCACTAAAGACCCTGAATGGGGCTTGTTCTGTTCACGAAGGCCTCAGGTGCCCTCTCGTTGAGGTGAAGGAGCAAGGCGCCTTCTCGAGAGGGTCTTAGAAGCCCGGGCAGGAAAGTGAACTCAGAGAGCCTCTGCGCTCCAGGGGATCAGCCTGAAAAAGAAAGAGAGAGAGAGAGACACGAGGGGACCAGACCTCTGCTGGAGCAAAGGTGTTTTAATTAACATGGCGTGTGTATATATACTGTCTTACAAAGTTGTTATTCTTAGCAAAAATAAAGATTAAAATTCCAGACTTAAAAACCATAGGCAATCCATATTAAAGAGAGATTTGTAAACAGTCACTTTTACTGTAAGGTTCACAAGGAGGAAGAGGATACTTATCACTGTATAGAAAAATTAATGAAGGAAATGCCTGGATTCTTCAGCCCCTGGGAGAGGCTTGCCTCTCCTCTTAATTCCTGAGTATTCAGGAATTAATACGGAGCAGAGAATTCCTGACAGGTCCGAAACAGCACACAGGAAGTCTTCTGTTAAATGTTTCCTGACAATTCCCCCTATTTTATTATATTTGTAAAAAAAAAAAAAAAGGTCTGGACCAAATGAGTTTGGTTAGTATTAACCAACCTTATAGAAAGGCGATGGTAAACAACAAACATAATTATCAAGACAATCACCAAAGTTACAGTTTCAGACCCGATACTGTGGGTAATATTTTGAAACCATCTTCGTGGGTCTAGTCCAGGTAATTTGTTCAGCTAAAGTTTCTAAATTAGGGAAGAGGGTAGATTTTTGGAAAAAGTTTTAAAGATTTTTCTTTTGCAGTAATTGTACATTTAGAGAGGCATTATCATGTATATTTTTAAAATGAATTTGATTTGTTTTCAGTTGTAGGCACTATGATTGAATTGAATAGGAATAACACAAAACTGAGCAGCTTAAAGAAATAAAGGAGTTATTACAAGTATATAGTTTGTTATTAATACAAGTTACAGAACATAAAAGTCTTATTAAGTTGTAAATTTTCTATGGCTATAACAAAAGGAAGTGGGACAAAGGCCTGTATAAAATATGACTGATAGCTAAAGAAATAGTTACTATGACCACAACTGGTCCCTATGAAATGTCCGGTCCAAGTTCCAAGTTTTTCTGGGCTCTGGTGTTTGCAGCAAGTTTCCAAATGTCTTATTGTTCAGGCCCACTCTGTTTATCAAGGACGATCCTAGGACGAGGCGGGGCTAATCTGCAGTCAAGCCACTCAAGAATTCTTTGGTCATAGTAATGTTTCATCATAGTGTCAGAGCCCTTTCATATCTCACACAGTGTTGTTAATATCATCTGAGCAGTCAGATAACCACATACCATGGGGTCCCCAATCAACAATTGTATGATTAGCCACAAAGATTGATTTTTTTTTTTAATTTGGTTTGACATTTGTCCCAAGGAATGGGAGTATAAGTAAAGTTTTTATAAGTAAACCCTTAGTATAATGTTCTTTGTTCTTTCTCTAACTCTTTGCCTAACTCTTTCTCTAAAGTCTCAGTAATATAAACATGGTTTACAGACAAAGAAAGGGCATTAAATAATCTAAGCAATGTCTGAAAGTCTTCTTTTGGAAGCAGGACAAAAGCCCAAGTTTGCTGGCTGACGTTTTTGTACAGTTTTGCTGGGCCCATGCACTAGGGAAGGACTTTATAGACTAGAGAAATGTAAATTAGAGTTCTTTCCTGCCCAGGGTGTGAGGGCTCTTTCATGTACTAGGGAGAAAGCATATGTATAGAGCCATTAGTTGAAATGATTGGTCCTCTTTCTGTCCATTTGACCACCTGTAATAGAGGGGAATTGGGTATTAGTCTGAGCTCGAGCTGGGGGAGGTACAGGCCAAAAGACTGAGCATTGCCAGGAGAATGTATTTAGGACTCCGAGGCAATCCTTGTTGAGAGACCAAATTTTCAGCTCGATTAGTAAGGGTGTTTATTTGTCCGCAAGTGGAAAGATCATAGGGGTGATGCTGCCAAGGGCGGTGCTTTCTGGAGATCTTTAGAACTGCCATGGCCCGTGCTGGAATTTCTTCCTCCTGGAGTCCTTGTTGTCCCGTCTCCATTTTGAAGGCCAGGGGCCCCCTTGGGTCTAATCTTCCTAAGAGGAAGCCATGTGAATTCGTTGGTCCATCTGGGGAAATACAGGCATACTCCTTTTCCTGTAAGATTAGTTTCTCAGATTTCCATTGTTTTGTTAACCCGTCTTGATAACAAATGGGCAAAAGAAGAGAAGTGTCTTTTAATTTCTCGAAATGTCTCTCTGCTTTCGTTAAGATATCTCCCTGTGGTAAGTTTTAAAAATTTAAAACAAATAAAGCTGTATTAACAATAGTTCTAGGTTTAGAAAATAGCTTAAAATCTAGTAAAGTCTGCTTCGGATAACGAAGACAGTAGTGTTATAGACAATCCATTGGCAAACAATCACTTTTACCGTAAGGCTCACAAGGAGGAAGAAGATACTTATCACTGTATAAAAAAACTAATGAAGGAAATGCCTAGATTCTTCAGCCCCCGGGAAAGGCTTGCCTCTCCTTTTAATTCCTGAGTATTCAAGAATTAATAAAGAACAGAGAATTCCTGACGGATCCAAAACAGCACACAGGAAGCCTTCTGTTAAATGTTTCCTGACAAATGATTATGGAAGAAATGATACAATATTGAATAAACAAAATTCTCCTTGAATGCTAAGTAGAAACTATGTGAAAACATGGATTGAAATGTAGTAGAAATAGTTTTTTCAATAAAGAAATATGATACATTTAAGACTTCCTTATTGCCATTGGATAAAAAATGCTACTAAAGGGAATAACACTTATCTGGCAGTCTGGGATATTAATAAAATACTATCAGATATTATTTCAACCTATATTATAGATATTATAATAAAATATCAGATATTATAATAAAATAATAAAAGGTAATATTTCAAAATTAATGCTATATAAATATTAAGAGTTTCAATTTGGGTCTCTTTGATGTTAATTTTTTACTAACATATCTTTGTTTCATCCTTTATTTTGAATCATACTCTTTTATTTACTAGAAACAATATTTGTTATAACATAATCAAATATGTTTATATACATATAATAAGATACAGGGAATATGTGTACTTAAATATATTTGGGCATGTATGTGTATGTATAAATACAATTTTTTGCATCTGTGATCCCATTAATCATTTAGTTGATTTTTCTTCCCAATCCACATTGTTTTGTCATTACATGAACATAGCACCAGATATAAATACATACATACAGATAAAGATCATTCTATAAAAATCAAGAAATTAATGCTGATTCTCAAGATCTAATCTATTATAAGAAATGCTACAAAGCAGGACCAATTCTTAAATCCACTTGTAAAATGACACTTTTTCTTCATACCTGAGAAATATTTTTCCTGAATGAAATTAGAGATAAATTTGGTGGCTTAAAATTGGTCCCTATGCTATAAAGACGATAAGGAGTTAACTACAGGCCAGACTTCTCAGTCTATAAGAGGTCCCTGGTGGTCAAAAAATCACATTCATTGTGCAAGATTATTTCAGATGGCACAATTTCTTAATTACTGCTAGTTGCTTCAGAACAGAGACCTAAATACATCTAAAAATCTTGCTTCAATGATGACAATTCTGCTGAGGTTATCTCTACATCTGCTGTGTGTGACCATGTTCCACATTTACCTTTAAGTTTAAGCAAATTATGAAAGGCAACCCTGTCAAAGCTGTCATCATTGAATATCATCATAATCGCATAACTGTTTGGACTTAAGAAAAAAGTTCAAACTGTAAAGGTTTTGGTAGCAGATGGTTGAAGAAGAGAATCTGGAAGGACTTTCCAGGTTTCTTATCTTTAAAATGTCAGGCCATGGCTCTGATGTCAATTCTGCTAACATGGCAGAGAATGAATCTAGGCTCAGAAAAGAGCACCTGCTTGTCTAAGGTCACTGAGGTAGTGGCAGAGTTGAGGCTTGGACCCAGTTTTCAGTGGCTCCAAATTTCACTATTCCTTCCTGTGTGAATGACTTCTTGCATATCACAATCTGTTCTTACAACATATATTTTATGGTTTTATGACTCCTGTTGACAGCCTGTGAAGGTTTAAACTCCTCAGGCACTTGTCTTTTGACTTTCCCTCCAGGCATAGACTAAGAGTTGGGTCAAACTAGCATCTCAGACAGCTAATCATGCAACATGAGAAGCCTGCAGAAGAGTCAGAAAATTCCCCTGTCCTCTCAGTCTTTGCAGGGATGTGGAATAACATAGTTTCAAAATCCACACAGAAGATGACTAGGACATTAACACTGCTCTGCCAAGTTGATTAATTTAGCAAGGCTCTAGAGGTGCAGAAAACTTGCCTGAGAAGACATAATTCTTAGAAGATTTGACAATAGTATTGTTTTATAGAAAAAAATACATCTTTAAACAGGGTAGCGTCTAACTTGGTATAATATTGTCAAAAATCATCATAAAACAAAACTAGACATTTAGAGTTTTCCTAATCTGTTAATATTCCAGCCATTTCATTTGGATTCAATTATTTACTTATAAATCAAAATACACATTGTTAGCAAAACGTAATACTTTAAACATTGTACTTTTGAGGAAGGAATCTTGCTTACCAACTTCTCTGTCACTTGAGTTACAAAAGAAAACTTTACCAGACAAAAAAGAGAAAACACACTACTTGTTTCAAACATAAAGATTTTGATGCAAATAATTGATTATGTGTGTGCTACAACAGTTGAGGAACCAACGAAGCAATCTAAAAGACTGGTAAAAGAGAAAGGATTAGATATCATGCCAAAGTCTGAAGGAAAACAAGTGGAAATGATGTTACTAGAACCTGGAAGCCAAGGTGATTCTATCAGATCTAGAGCCCTGGTGGAGACTGCCAAGTGGGGGCTGTGAATATGGGGAGAGAAAACATCTGGCAGGTGCTAGGCACACCACAGTGACTACCACTTGTGACAACATGAGTGGCAGCATGAGAGAGGAAATATATCTTGATTTCTATTCTCCTGGGCGCTAATATTCTACCAGAGCCTCACATTTGCTAAATCTAATTCTAAATCATTTTGCAAAAATATATGCAGGAATGAAGTTCCTTAAAACAAAAAGCAGAGCAAATAAAAGCCTTGAGATGGGACAGCAATAGGCAAATGTCTGACTCAGTAGCTCTGGCTGTACGCTTACAAAGGGATGTGACAAAAGTATTTCAGTGTTATACTTATTGACTATTAGTCTATTTTATCAATAATGGATTGAATGTCACCTTTTACTCATATAACAAATATCGGAGGAGGAAATGGCAACCCACTCCAGTATTCCTGCCTGGAGAATTCCGTGGACAGAGGAGCCCGGTGGGCTACAGTCTGTGGGATCACAAACAGTCAGACATGACTGAGTGACTAACACATACATTAACAAATGCATATTTTCTATCCTGTCACTTTGAATATAATAAAATTCCCAGAGGTTGTCCAATTCTGATGGCTTTTAACCACCGTATACTTAAAAAAAAAAATTTCCCTGTAGAATTGTTACAAAGAGATTGAATGTGTACTTACCTATAGACTGACCAAATTTTGGTACATATGGACTGATTACAGATATTTTAAAATTTCTCTTATATATTTCTGATTTCAATTTAAACCACACTGACTAAATGCTAATTTATAGATTTTTTTTTAGACAATGAGGATACAGTTTTAGCTTTCAAGGAGTTCAGTGAATAGCTAGGCTTGCTGTTAAGTACTAGTTCTCATTTTGATAGCTAGTCTTCAAAATATAAAGACAAGTAGATTATAGACAGTAATATGATCAAACCAAGCTGCAAAATTCCATGCAAGATTCTCAGAAGAGATGATGTTTGAGTTGAGACTCTAGGCGTGAGTGGAGCAGAATAAATCATATTTCAAAAGCATTTGTGTTTTTACACTTTATTCTTAATTTGTTTCTATTGTCCAAATATTAAATACTCCTTGTAGAATAACTAGATAATACACATATAGGGGAAAAAGGCTCCATTAATTGGATTAATTGGTAACAAATGATACTAACATTCCTGTGTGTGTCTTTCCAGAGTTTTTATGCATACATCAATTTATTTATAGAAAAATAAAAATTATTCTTGCCAATGAAACAAAATTATACATTTCATTTGTGGTTGTTTTCAAATAAAGTATATTAGGAATTTATCTGGCAATGCTTATAAGCTCTGTGTCTCTTAGACTGCAAAGTTTTTCAATGCATACTTTCTAAAACTAATTATATATTTTAAGATATTTTGGTCATTTCTAAATATTCAATATGATGAGTAACCCTGAATAAATTTTCATATTTTTTTAAGTCTGTGATCAGTTATATATTTAAGATAAATTCCTAGAAGTATCAAAAATATGTATTTACATTAAAGGCATTTTATAAATTTTGCACTAAGAAAATCTTACCATTTATAGAAAAGTATGAAATTATTTAGAAGTGAGGGAAGAGGGTGATTATTTAATTACACACATCAAAACTAGGCATCATAGTTTATTTTTTTATGCAAAAATAACTTTTCAGTTTTCTTAAGCAAATATTGCTGAATTTCATTTTTAAGATAGATACTGGGTTGGAAAAAAAATAGTGATTTTTACAAGCAAAATATTCTTTAAAAATCTGCACTATTCACAATTGCTTATGGCCAGTTAACCAGTGCTAAACACTTAATTAAAAAATCTTTGCTGCTCTATATTTTGTTTTCATTAGTTGTAGTGTGTGGGCCTAGTTGCCCCACAGCATGGGACCTTCCCAGATCAGGGATCACTTTGCTGACAAAGGTCCGTATAGTCAGAGCTATGTTTTTTCCAGTAATCAGGTACAAATGGGAGAGGTGAACCATAAAGAAAGCTGAGCACGGAAACACTGATGCTTTAGAACTGTGGTGTTGGAGAAGACTCTTGAGAGTCCCAAGGACAGCAAGGAGATCAAACCAGTCAATCCTTAAGGAAATCAACCCTGAATATTCATTGGAAGGATTGATGCTGAAGCTCCAATACTTTGGCCACCTGATGCAAAGAGTTAACTCACAGGAAAAGATCTTGATGCTGGGAAAGATTGAGGGCTGGAGAAAGGATTGACAGAGGATGATATGGTTGAATGGTATCACGAACTCAATGAACATGAGTTTGAGCAAACTCAGGGAGATAGTGAAGGACAGAAAAGGCTGGCATGCTGCAGTCCATGGAGTTTCAAAGAGTTGGACATGACTTAGTGGCTGGATAACAACAACAATTCTATATGTAAAGGTTTGTACGACTTCTTGCAGTAGCTTATATAAAAAATGGGTTGCCAGATATTTACAGTTTGGGGGAGAATTCATCGTAAGTTTAAGCACAATGATGTGAAAAAGGATCAAAAATTTTTAATTCAGTACTTAATGACAGTTAAGTATCAGTTACTTAATGACATTTTTTCACACTATATTTGTCTCTGACTCCTGTCCATTCCTCATGTAAGGCATACCAACTGGGAGAGCCAGCTACATTTTCTTTGAAACCTTTCTTCTATACGTTCTTTCCTTCCTTCCTCTTTTCCTTTCTCCCTCTTTGCCTCCTACCTTATGTTTTTAAATTAATTAATGAACTTATTTTAATTAATTAATTCATACTATGTTTTAGGTACAGAAAAGAAAATTGAAATAGCCTATATTCTTACCAGACAGATAATCTCAGTGATTCATTGTAAATAAAATGAATAATCTTCCAAGAATGTCAAGCAGCACACAGTAGTACAAAATGAGAAGCAAATATGTCTCCGTTCCATTTCCTGACCCTATTTTTTGTTTTCAAAGTTATTCATCATCAGTTTTTTTTTTTTTTTTGCTTATTTTCAGAGAAACAAGATTCATATCCTAGCATATAGGTAAAAATAATCTATTTCTGTGTTTATAGGTGGACTTGCATATCCTTTTTTAAAAAATAGAATAAATCATTTGCACTGTTCTAAGCTCTAGAGAACATTGAAGAACACAGATATATGCATTCTCTTTAATAACGCCTATTTATTTTATTGTGCAAATACATACCATAGTTTTTAATTGTACCAGAGGATATTCAGTGATTAATTCTGATGTACCCAGCACCCTACTGAGAATAGCTTTAGTCAAGTTGAGAAAATAAGGACATAATTCAGGTCAGTAAATGACAAATACAAAATAAAAATTATAAATTCTTTAAGAATAATGTTATTTTGTTCAGAATGGAAACTCCAAACTTTTGAGTTTCCCATTACTGTGTTTTTCCCTCAGATTCTGATGAACAATTTTAGGTATAATTTAGATCTCTAAATGATCCTTAAAAGTTGCCTTCAATGAGTCTACAAACTTACCCAATATCTTTGATCAAAACATAACTGTTACTATGTACTTTTGGATCTCTTAAGGCATAAAAAGATTCATTCTTTGGTCTTCAGTTCAGTTGAGTTCAGTTGCTCAGTCGTGTCGGACTCATTGCGACCCTATGAATCGCAGCATGCCAGGCCTCCCTATCCATCACCAACTTCCGAAGTTCACTCAGATTCACGTCCATCAAGTCAGTAACGCCATCCAGCCATCTCATCCTCTGTCGTCCCCTTCTTCTCCTGCCCTCAATCCCTCCCAGCATCATAGTCTTTTCCAATGAGGCACCTCTTCTCATGAGGTGGCCAAAGTACTGGAGTTTCAGCTTTAGCATCATTCCTTCCAAAGAAATCCCAGGGCTGCTCTTCAGAATGGACTGGCTGGATCTCCTTGCAGTCCAAGGGACTCTCAAGAGTCTTCTCCAACACCACAGTTCAAAAGTGTCCATTCTTCGGCACTCAGCCTTCTTCACAGTCCAACTCTCACATCCATGGTCTTAGTTGGTATTATCTCCAAATCAAGAAAGTAAAATCTCAGCCTGAGTGTCTCAGCAAATAGGCTAATTGATAGATTTGAAAGTATGCTCTCAAGCAGATATTTTAACCATTTGCCCAAGTAAGGTTCTTAACTCACTCTTCGATGTTACAAGATTAAAACTTAGATGCAATCTAGATTGGGAATAGTGCAGTGTTATCTCTTCTAGCACCCTAGTGCTGTTTCTTGGCATTAAGAAATACAGTAAAACAGAATCCCCAATAACATTACTTGTTCTGCTATGAATTATGTTTGCTATGCTATTGTTGCATTCAATATGTGCATTTGCATTTAAGTTAACATGTAGACTTGGATAAAATGATTTGGAACTTTTACATTTAGTGCTAAAGAGAAGACATTTGATATTTATTCGCACTTTGCTCGCCACCAGTGATTTCCAGATATAAAATTACATTTCATTCTGTTTCACATATAGTGGCATTTCCTAAGTGTCCTGTCATCATACTTTACTATTATTAAATCAATAACACTGGGTTATAATCTAACTAGAAATCCAGAAGGAGGACTTTAAAAGAAAAATAAGGAAAGCTGAAAGGCTTAAAATATAGATGTAACTTAAATTATTAGAGACGTTCTTGTATAATTTTTCCATGACTCAGATGGTAAAGAATCTGCCAGCAACACAGGAGACCTGGGTTCTGTCCCTGGGTTGGGAAGAAACTCTGGAGGAGGAAATGGCAACCCACTCCAGTATTCTTTTCTAGAGAGTTCCATGGACAGAGGAGCTTGGCAGCTACAGTCGATGGGGCCACAAAGAGTAGGACACAACTGAATGACTAACACATTAAAAATATTAGAAATAACCATATATCCTTAATATATGCTCAGCCATGGTCAATGTCTAGATAGAAAGTAACACATTAAATAAAATTTTATTTTTGGCATAACTATGATATACATTCTCAAAATCCTTGTAATTGTAGAACACAGTTGAAAAAGACACATATGCTGTATGTTTGTAGAACTGAAAGAAGATTTTGTACATGTTTTAAGTTCTCAATCTCTTTAAGAAAGTTACAGATATAATAACACAATAAATTCATGTTCCTAAGACTCACTGTGAAAAATATGGATAACTTTGACTAAAGCAATCTTAATCTCTGTTACAGGGTCTTTTACTTTCAGTATTCTCATTTAATTTTTTTCTTTCATATTTCCATTCAGCTTTTGTTATAGCTTCTAGTAGTCTGCCAAAGTGTTCCAAGAAGATTTTATCATAGTAATCACAGTATTTTAAATTATCTGTCTCATAGTTCCAACATATAGATCTCCCCAATCATTTTTCTATTGATTTTTTCCCTTTAATGGTGTATTTCTTGCTTTTATGTACTTTGTAATTTTTATTGTTTCATGTAATATGTAGAACCTTAGAACCTGAGGTGGGTATTATTTAGGCTTCAAAATATACAATGTTTTCCTAAGCCATTAGTTTAAATATAGAAAGCCAAATACTTTCTTTGCTTATAGACATATTTCAGTTACTAATCTGACCATCTTTAATTATGCTTATTAATTTCAAAGTAAAATTGATTAGATATAAGCTTTCTTATTTGCACTCTCATATTAGCGCATCCCACAACATTGTTGTTACCTAAGGCAAGAGTGTTAAGCTTAAAAAAATTTTTTTTTTTCTAAATTCATGCCTTACAAAGAACCATAACCATTTTGAGTTTTAGAAATAGTGTGCATCATCCCCACAGTCAGCCCACATTGTTAAAGATACCATAATTGTGGGATGTATCAAAAGTAGCATCACATGTAATAACCAAATTCTCTGAGCTTCCTGGATCTGTGGTTTGTTGGTGTCTGATATGAGCCTGGAGAAATTCTCAGTCATTGTTGCTCCATTTATTACTCCTGTTCATTTCTCTCTTTCTTCTTCTGATATTTCCATTATGCATATCTTTGTTGTTGTCCCACAATTCTTGGATACTCTGTTCTATTTTTTACAGTGTTTCTTAATTTGTACATGTGTTTGTTTATACTCTCTATCTGTTCTTATATGTTATCTACTTTTTCCATTAAAACCCTTCCATATTAATGTTCTTAAAAAATTCTTGGTCTAATTCCAATATCCCTGTTATGTCTGTATTTGATTATTATGCATGCTCAGTGTTTTCAAAGTAAGCTTTTTACCTTTAATGTGCTTTATAATATTTTGTTATAAGATAGACATCACATAATGGGTAAAAGGAACTGCAAAACATAGGCCTTTGGTAATGCAATAGTAAGGTTTGGGGGAAGGGAAGGGTTCTATAATCCTATGATTAAGTTTCAAACTTTTGTGAGCCTGTGTCCCTGAACAATGAACGTCACCAGTGGGTTTTTTTGTGGGTTTTTTTTCCCTCTGCCACCTTACTACCACCCCCATTCCCTGCCACCTCTGTTAGGTCAGGACAACCTTATTAGAGGGATCTAGAGTTTGGTATTTCCCTTCCCTCAGATGAGTTGTTACTGTTGTTTAGTCACTAAGTCATGTCCAGTTCTTTTCAAACCCACAGACTGTACAGCCCATTAGGCTCCCTCTGTCCATGGGATTTCCCAGGCAAGAATACTGGAGTGGGTTTCCATTTCCTTTTCTAGAAGATCTTCCTGACCCTGGGATCGAACTTGCGTCTCTTACATCTCTTGCATTGGTAGGTGGATTCTCAACCACTGAGCCACCAGGGAGGCAATCTCTGCAGGTTAGGCTTTAGTAAAACAATTCCTTCTGAGAGCAGTAAGAAATTCTGCTGTTTTTACCAAGTTAAAAACAGAATACTCTGGCATATTTCAAAATACTTTCCCCCTCCTACTGCTGGAAGCTTGAGGGGATTTTTCCTCAGTATTCTCTGTAAGAAAATAGTAGAGCTCTTGCAAGTAAAACTTGCGGGGGTGCTCTGCAGAAAGAGCGGAGGCAGTGGAACTTCCCTCAGCAAAGCTGAGGGGTTCCTGAGGAGAGGTGAGCCTGCTGTCCGCCAACCCAGCCCCTCGGCGAGCGAGAGACAATCAGACGCGACAGGGGTTCCGTCGAAGCAGTTCCGGTTTATTGTTGCAAACTCTCAACTTATATAGACAAACAGGAGGGTTTTAGGAAGGACTTTCCATAGTTGCACCAATCACATTAAAGGTCAAATTGTCACCTTCATTATAACAGGAGTCTATAGAGATCACACACTGTCTATGTGCACAGACATCAAGAGAGCCAATTAAAAACTTTGACAGAAAACATAGACCCTGCCCCCATCTCTCCCGCCAGGCGCCATCTTAGGTTTTCGACCGCAAAGCTAGCCCCTTTGTTTTTAAGGTTTCCCATTTAGGGCCTCACATATCTCCCCCTTTTTTTTATTTTATTCAAGCCCTCAAGACATTTGTATTGCTGTTCTGTAGAGCAAGGCATAAAACTGTAGGCGGCCAACCTCCAGCCTTGCTAGCCCCTCTAGTGGCTGTGCCTGTCTTAGGTTGCCCTCCTCTGAGGGTCTTACCCATCACTGGCTATCCAGCCACCTCTTGGGGGCTAGGTGGAATCTCTCTAGATGATGGGCATCTAGAACTCTTATTTTTATTTATCTGTCTCAGTTAATCTCTTGAAGGGCTAAATTAATCCAGGGGTTTTGTGGGTCCCCAACGTGGGGCTCCTCTTCCATGACCTGGGCAAGCATAATTCTACAACAAGCACAACAAAAACAAGCAAATAGAAGGTATTTTTAAACCAGGCGAATGGACTTTTCATCCAGTCCCATAGATCCATTGCTCCCTTTTTTTACCTGTTAGAGTCTCATTTAACATTGGAAAAGCTGTCAGACAAAAGCTGGGGTTATCTCACGTCACAGTCTATGAGCGCCAGAACACAATGTCTCGATCGGTCTGGCGTGGAGATCAAGCTGTTTTTGGAGTCCCATCATAGCAGATCTCAGGTGTTCAAGGTGGTTTGAAATCCTTGAGCAGATGCTGACACTGTTGTACCCTCATGGTTGATGGCCTTGTATGTCGTTAAACCCAGGCTTCAAAGATTTTAAAAACTGTTGTACAGCCACGGCAATGAGGAAGGTCAGCATGGAGAGGGTAGGTAATCCGACGATCACCAGGAGCAGTGTCCAGCAGGGTTGCTGCATCGATGATCTGAAAGGGAAGAAAAGATCGCCTCAAGAACTTTTTGTTCTTGGGCTCAATATGTGAATGTCTCTTTAATCTGTGTCAGATTTTGAGATTTGACCTCTCTCTTGTGGTGTAAATTTAAGATTCCTTGCTGGCACCCATATAGGGCTGGGGTCCCCAATGGGGAATATGCATCCGAATCCTCTCCCCATTGTAAGGAGTGGATCGGGCCCCTTCCACTGACCGGTGATGGGCTCTTTTCATCTTACTTGTATTTCAGGTTTTATTTCTTGGTTAGACCAATGTTTTTGAAAACATGGTATCTATTCATTTTTGAAAAATTTAAAATGTTTAGAGTAAAGAGTGCCATTCCAAGTTGCTGGTGAGGGCTTATTCCCCCTTTTTGTTTTTGTAATTGAGCCTTTAAATTTTGATGGTGGCACTTAAGTTTTTCAAAAGGAGAATAATAGGTTACATCAGTTTGCCACAACACATTGGGTTTTAGCCCTCAAGGGTTTACTCCTGGGGGCTGTAAAGGCAGTACTTGTAAATAAGACAGGATTTACAAGTATGTATAATTTTCTTTAATTTTCTAATAGGGATCTGTGGGAACCTTTTATGTAGCCCTCTCCAATTTATATGAGTAAGATCGTGAAGATCATAGGCATCTTGTAAGTTACAAGCTTGGATTGTAAGGGGAGGCTGCTGTATCAGCCAGGGAATTTCCCATTGAAAGCAATCCAGGTAAATCTTGATGACCCCTAAGATGGTGTACATAAATGGGATAGTGGGAGGTCTCTGACTGGTAGGTCTTCCCCTGCCTTGAGGGCACTCCTTAAAGTGTCCCTCTTGTGGTTGATGAGCCAGGCCCTGGAGAATAGTTTCTGCTCACGGGGAGTTTGGGCCATCCTCTGCCACTGCCTTTTACCTCTTTTTAAATCATTGGCGTCCCAGGGGTACCAGGCTGCCAGGCTATTCCCCCCGGATTAACATTTACAGGAAAGGCTTGAGTCAGGCCGGTAAAGGGCAGTGGGGATCCCCAAGGGTCCCGGGGTAGGTTCTCTCTTTCCAAGGTGACCTCATTGTCTCTCCCACCCAAGGTGCTCCCGAAACTTCCTCAAATGGGGGAGGCAAGGAGGGGCACAGATCTCTCCCCTGGGGTCCCGGTCCCCAGGCATCAGAGGAGTCTCTATTCTTTTCTGCCCCTTTACCATCCCCGAAAGGCTCCCATGGCTCACTATTTGCTCTTGAGTCTTTATTCCCTGCAGTGTCTTTTGCTATATCTTGGTCTGACATGACTCGTTCCTCATCAAATTTTTCCCATTGTTTTCCTGATTTTGATTTGGGGGCACTCGTATCAGTGACATGCTCCTCACTCCATGAAAAGCAGAGCTTGAGGGCCGAAATGATCAGACAGAACCCTAAGGGGGCTCCTCACCGTATCGAGCCTCTCGCTGCCTAGCAAGGGTTTGTACTCGATCCCAAGTGTCCCAAGAGAACAGATTAGCTGAAGCAACCCAGGGGGCCAACTGTACAATGGTCCCCCAGACCTTAATAGCCTGAGCATCAGAAATCTCAAGTCCTCTGCTTATGAGCATATATCTCAGCGCCTTGAGGGCAGGCTCATCAGACTTGCTAATGTTACTTCCCATGTTGCCGAGAGAGGATAGAAAGAAAAGTCACTGAGGACAGCCACCAAAAATCCTACCGGGAGTGGTGGCGGCCAGAAAGTTGGGCTTATGGTATGCTTTTGGAACTGTTTATGTGCCTGCGTCATTGCACGGAAATTTTCTTGCTGGGGGCAGGCACCCTAGAGGTTTCTAGCCCGTTCTGTGACCCCCTTATCCTGTCACGGGAGTCTTCAAGTGGCAGGCACCCTAATGGCCTTAAAGTGCCTGACCCGTGCCCACAGGGAAGATTTTAGGCCACGTCCTCAGTTAAGAAGGATTAAAGGGGAGTTTCACCGATCGGGCTCTAGTTACTGAGGCTTACCTGTTGTGGGGCCTTCAAAGTCCGCCAGAGAGCGGCCCTAGCCAGGACTTATCAGTTGCCTCCACAACCGTTCGCCTGTTCACTGAAACTCCAGAAAAAAAGAATTAAGGCCAGATCAGGAAAGAAGAGGAGAAGGAAAATAAGAGAGTTTTTGCCACTTCCCTCATAAAGGAGGGGGCCCACCTTGAAATCCAGATTACCTCAGGCAATACTCCTCTAAAGGGAGCTCCGTGCTGTGATCCTGCTAGGGTCCCTCGTTGCTCCTCTTTCAGAGCCGCACGGTGACACCACCTCCGTCTGTTCACTTCCCGCCCCACATTGGGCGCCAGTTTCTGCGGGGGGCGCTCCGCAGAAAGAGCGGAGGCAGTGGAACTTCCCTCAGCAAAGCCGAGGGGTTCCTGAGGAGAGGTGAGCCTGCTGTCCGCCAACCCAGCCCCTCGGCGAGCGAGAGACAATCAGACGCGACAGGGGTTCCGTCGAAGCAGTTCCGGTTTATTGTTGCAAACTCCCAACTTATATAGACAAACAGGAGGGTTTTAGGAGGGACTTTCCATAGTTGCACCAATCACATTAAAGGTCAAATTGTCACCTTCATTATAATAGGAGTCTATAGAGATCACACACTGTCTATGTGCACAGACATCAAGAGAGCCAATTAAAAACTCTGACAGACAACATAGACCCTGCCCCCATCTCTTCCACCAGGCGCCATCTTAGGTTTTCGACCGCAAAGCTAGCCCCTTTGTTTTTAAGGTTTCCCATTTAGGGCCCCACAAAACTCATAAAAGTGTGAGGGAGTCCCTATGACTGGGTCTCCCTAAGACTTGTCTACCTGGAGATTTTTATAAAGTTGTCCACCCTGAGCATCCAATAGTTCATCAATTACTGCTCCAGTTTCCTACACCTGGACTAGTTCCCACAGACTTTTCTGCTTTAGTATTTAATAAGTTGTGATTCTCTGTGTTCACCAATCTGACTCTTCAGTGTAAGAAAACGCCACGGGAAGAAAAAGCCACCTCTAGGACCCGTTAGTAAAAAGGGCTTTATTGGGCGGTCGCTCCCGGGCAGAACTCCCGGAGGCAAGCGAGCGAGGGAACAAAGGGAGTCTGCGAGGCGGGGAGGGGTGTGGGAAGGTTTTATAGTGAGGGCTTGCGGACGGGCCAAGGTCTTTTTCCCTTTAAGGCAGCAAGCGTAGGCTACAGCGGTGATTGGTGTCTATGGTTTCCCTGTTGTCCCCTGACTGGATCGGGGCTTCAGGGCCGGCCCCAGAAGTCTAATCTGCTTTTTGGTTCCTGTTTGGGCACCAGCCAACTTCCGGTGCCGGCCGGATGTTTTGGTCACCGCCAGCCAACTTCCGGTGCCGGCCGGATGTTTTGGTCACGTGTTGGACGGCTCGCCCTTTCATTCAGTATTTAGTACCTTCTAATTTTCTCCCAGCTGAGGAAAGCAGATTGTTTGGGAGTTCCTGAATTGAAGGGATACAATGCTACTTGGAAATCAGTCACACTATCCCCTACAGAAATAAAACCTTTGGGGAAGAAGTCAAGAGACAGCTCACAGTAGGAAGAAATGAGACCCACCTATCCAACAGTAATAGAGAAATTAAGCTCATGCCTCAGGGGAATATTTGGATATTTGTGAGCTTTTAAGCTATAGTCTCTTGTGAGTCCTTTGAACTGCAAAGAGATCCAACCAGTCCATCCTAAAGTAGATCAGTGCTGAGTGTTCTTTGGAAGGACTGATGCTAAAGCTGAAACTCCAGTACTTCGGCCACCTCATGCGAAGAGTTGACTCATTGGAAAAGACCCTGATGCTGGGAGGGATTGGGGGCAGGAGGAGAAGGGGATGACAGAGGATGAGATGGCTGGATGGCATCACTGACTCGATGGAGATGAGTTTGAGTGAACTCCGGCAGTTGGTGATGGACAGGGAGGCCCGGCGAGCTGTGATTCGTGGGGTTGCACAGAGTCGGACACAACTGAGCAGCTGAACTGAGCTGAACTGAATTGAAGCTATAGTCAGTTGCTTTGGATTATAAACAGGCAAATGGGTCTTTTTAAAAACAGCTTCACTCAACCAGGTGCTCTGTGACAACGTAGAGGACTGGGATGGGGTGGGGAGTTGAGAAGGAAGTTCAAAACGGAGGGGACATATGTACACTTATGGCTGATTCATGTTATATGACAGACACCAACATGACATTGTAAAGCAATTATCCTCCAATTAAAAATGAAAAATGATTTTAAAAAGAAAAAAATACTTCTTCACATGGAATCTTTATATATGGAAACTTCAGTAGGATTTAGAGGAATAATTTTGATGTGCCCTGAAGATGCCAAACAAAAATCCAAGTTGCCAAAGGTCAAATGGAACGCTAAGGCTGAAATGGCTGAATCGCCAAGGCAGGGATGCAAATACTAAGCCCATGCACCAAAGGACTGATTCTATTAATTTAGCCTGCTGCTGCTGCTGCTGCTGCTAAGTCTCTTCAGTCTTGTCCGACTCTGTGCGACCCCACAGATGGCAGCCCTCCAGGCTCCTCCGTCCCTCGGATTCTCCAGGCAAGAACATTGGAGTGGGTTGCCATTTCCTTCTCCATGAAAGTGCATGAAAGTGAAAAGTGAAAGTGAAGCTGCTCAGTCGTGTCCGACTCTTAGCGACCCCATGGACTGCAGCCCACCAGGCTTCTCCATCCATGGGATTTTCCAGGCAAGAAGTACTGGAGTGGGGTGCCATTAATTTAGCCTACCAAGATACATTTATAAGAAAATGTAGGTTCACGTTACTATAGGCAAGTAATATTTTAAGCATTAATTTTTTAAAATATGACAACACTTCTGTGAAGAGCATGCTATCACTACCCAAACTTTGGAGGTGAGGAAACTGAGTGACAGGGTAACTGATTTTCAAATGTCATGAAGAAAGTTAGTGGTAGAATCCATAAAGACTGCTTTGGATTCTCTGCTCTTGGGTTTTTGTTCGTTTGTTTATTACTTTCTGTTTGTTTGTTTTATAGGAGTTTAGTGGCTTTACAATATTGGGTTAATTTCTGCTGTACAGCAAAGTCAATCAGCCACACATATACATATATCCCATCTTTGTCACTACAGAGCATTGAGTAGTGCCCCTTGTACTATACAGTAGGTTCTCATTAGTTATCTAATACATTGTTGTTGTTTAGTTGCTAAATTGTGTCTGACTCTGATATCCCATGCACTATAGCCTGCCAGGTTCCTCTATCCCTGGGATTTCTCAGGTAAGAATACTAGAGTGGGTTGCAATTTCCTTATTCGGAGATTTTATACATAGTAGTATACCTATGTCTGAATTCTCCTCTCCTAAGCAACATGTTATACTGCCTCTCCACAAGCAAATGCAGAATTTTTAATAAGCAGTTTAGCAACATATACAGAGAATCTTAAAAGCAATCATTTTCTGGCAACCTTTATTGCAGCATTTTTGTTACACAGAAAAACAAGATTCAAAATAATGGCTAGCTGAATGGAAATGATCATGCAAATTATAATAATTAATTAACAAAGCAAATAAACTAATTGCAGATATTAAAATAATAACTTTAGAATCACTGGTTTTTAAAGTAGTTAATGAAAAAGTAGATACACAATTCCATGCTCGTGATTTGCATTATATAAATTAAAAGCCTTACATTTAAAACTGGAAGTGAATGGTGCAACTGTTGACAGTGAATGTGTTTGAGTTGTGATATTATGTCATTCTTTTTCCTCTTTTGATTTTTAAAGTGAAAGTGAAGTCACTCAATTGTGTCCGACTCTTTGTGACCCCATGGACTGTAGCCTACCAGGCTCCTCCCTCCATGGGATTCTCCAGGCAAGAGTACTGGAGTGGGTTGCCATTTCTTTCTCCAGGGGATCTTCCCAACCCAGGAATCAAACCCCGGTTTCCTGCATTCCAGGCAGACGCTTTAACCTCTGAGCCACCAGGGAATTCCATTTCCTTTTAAATAGGAGATAATTTCTGAAAAATACTTCCTTCTATTAACCTGTGCAATTAGTATTAACAGCTTTTTATGCACATTTGCATGTGCTCAGTTGTATTGATTCTTTGCAACCCCCTGGACTGTAGCTTGCCAGGATCCTCTGTCCATGGTATTCTCCAGGCAAGAATACTGGAGTGGGTTGCCATGCCCTCCTTCAGAAGATCTTCCCTACCCAGGGACTGAACGTCATTCCCCGTGTCTCCTGTATTGACAGGAGGATTATTTAACAATGAGCCACATGGGAGCATATTGGTAAAATGAATTGTTTCCTATTTATATTGATGGATTTCACAGTGGCCAAATGTTCCATCTGCATTATTGTCTATCTTAAGTATATTTTTAAATATCCATACACACAAGTCATTCAAATAAAGTTCTTTTAACAATGATATTTTACCTTTGTTGATTTTGTTTTAGAAATGTTTATGCTATATCTATTTTCATAATATGAAAGATAAAGGAATAATGTGTATCCAAGTAATTCCCAATAAACTATGAAGCTCTCTTGCTAGTTAAGATCTTCTCTTCCTGTCAAGTTCAGAGTCTATATTCCACACCAGTACCATACTTGAAGCATTGGTTATATTCTCTGTCATTTTTGAAAATGCATCTTTTAATTTTATTATAATTCCTAGGAAGTAGTATGGCTAGGCATAATCAAAATAGGTAATTTTTAGAAAGCATATTAGAAAGCATAAAGCTTATCTTGATGGAATACATACTAACTAGGTGAGGGAGATATGGTACTGTAGGTGAGGGAAATATTTAATGTTTAAGTATCAGGGAACAAATGAAGCTGGATTAGTATCATTGGAACAGCACATTTAGTTAATATCACACACAGTTACTGTGAAAGAGAAAAAGGTGTATGAATATTCAAGGAATTATTTGTTTTTGGAAATACATTATTATATAGTTCAGAATGCTTTTAAAAGTGGTAGAAACATTTGATAAATATAATGATAACATAGTTTAATATGTTAACACTATTTATTTGTATGGTATACTGCTTGCTAGGTGACTTAAAAATGTAACATATACTTTCACTGGTAAAAATATCTATTTAATAGAGGATGCTTCATAGCAAAACTACTTTAACTCTGATCCTTAATCTTTCAATCAAGTGCAATGCTGAAGCTCTCTTTTCTGTAATAAACTCTAGAAGTGATTTTAAAAAATTAAAGAAAGTAATTTCTTTTTGTCCATATGCTGTTGGATTTTATAATCAAAACAAACAAAAATATTTAACATATTTTCTTTTTCATCACCAAAAATAGAGAGTTTTGGAATTCTACTTATTTATATTATACACTATCTAAACAATTCAATTTTAATGTTGATATAACACTTTTCTATTTTGACTTTATTATTTCATAAATGCTAAAAAGGAAAATAATTGAATTCATTTTATCTGAATGAATATATATGCTGCCATAAAAATTATAATAATACTGAATATTCATCATTTTCACTAAATAGAATTGAATTTCACCTTTTTTATCACATGCAGGGTTAAACGATATGAAAATTAAGTTTAGGGACGCCTCCACTGTGCCAATTCTTACCATCAGAAAATGTCCTGTATTATAAATACGTTTTTCTTATCTCAACATGACAAGTGTTACCACTATTGATGACCCTAAATAATTATTCTATTATCTAAATGTTTTTATATTCAAATAAGACATTTAAAAAATTGCTACTGACTTGCTGTGTGACCTGGAGCCATTCACTTAACCTCTCTGTTTCTTCATAGGAATCAGATTAAGATTAATTATCCATGTATGCTTTGCTACCAGAGAGAGAAAATGAGAGAATCTGTAAACTAAATTAGGTGTTGAAACATGTCACATACATTCAAAGTATTGTTCCAGTGTGTAACCATGTACAGTAAGGCCTGCCAGCATTTAAATTAAATGATAAGCTTAGATATTTAAAAGTGGTTTGTGTGTAATTTAGAAATTAAAGTAAAACCAGAATTTCCCTCAATTCATAATCCATATTAAATTGTTAGAGGAGAGAGCAAAACTGGAAATAAAGATTTATTCAAAGTTTGATGTAATTTTTCCTACATTAAAAAATCTGAGAATGATATCGTTTCTTTGAGAAGGGTGGAAAAACAGTTTTCCTTGAAAAACTGTTCTTGGTCAAGTCATTATTAGTAATATTTGACACCATTGGGGAATCAAGACACCTGATTCTAGTATTAGCTAAGGAGATAATTAGCTATGCCTTGAGGAATTCAGTTAGATAATTTTTAAGTTTAAAAAAAAATTCCGTAAGTTTCAGGTGTACAGCATTTATATAATTTGACATCTGTATATACTATAAGTCTAGTCTCCATCCATCACCAAATAGTTGACACACTTTCATCCATTTTGCCCCCACCCCTTCCCCTCTAGTAACCACTAAATGAATGTCTGTAACTATGAGTTTGATTTTTCTCATTTATTTTGCTTTTTGTTTAGATTCCACATACGAGTGAAATCATACTCTTTCTTTGCCTTAATTCACTTAGCCTAATACCTTCAAGGTCCATCCATATTTTTGCAAATGGCAGGTTTTCAATTTTTATGGCTGAATAATATTCCATTATATACATATATATATTAATATATATACATACACACACACATATATATACACATATACCTTTATCACATATTCTGCATTCATTCATCTACCAATGAACATTTAGGTTGTTTCCATACCTAGGCTGTTGTAAACATTACTGCAGTGAACATAGAGATACATATATCTTTTGAACTAGTGTCTTCATATTCTTTGGGTAAATATCCAAAAATGGAATAGTTGGGTCATATGTAGCTCTCTTCTTAATTTTTAAGGTGTCATCATGTTTTCCATGGTGATTGCTCCAATTTACTGGTCTGCCATCAGTGTGCAAATGTTCCTTTTCAACACTTTTTCTCCAATAATTGCTATTTCTTGTCTTTTTGAAAATAACCAATTCATATGAACAATAAAGGGGAATTTAGAGCAAATGGTCTCCAGAAGTGACTTCAGCATGAACATTTTATGACTTATAATTATTCAAGTTATTATAGTCTTGTCAATTCTACCTGAATAATAATAATAAAACACATATACACATTGTTTTAAAAATAAGAAATAGATTAGGAACCAATTCCCCAGGTTTATTTGACATGGTAAGAAGGGTAAAAGTTCTTTATGCATAGTCTCTTCAAGAGGTAGAAGAATAAAAGCATCTCTTGGAGACCTATTTGTTTCCATAATTCTGAAAAGGAATATTTCCTTTTTCAATGTATGATATTTCCCTAATTTTCCGAGTTTGATCACATTGTGGACAAACAGTCATGTTCTCTGTAGAGAATACTTGGGTCTATTATCACAGGCAAAACCTGAGGGCATGGTTCCGTTTGTTTAATTTAGCACATTTATATTATTTTATCATTGAATGTTACCAATTGCATTTTGAAGCTTAGTCCTTGGATAAACCAGAGTTTAACAAGCCCAAATTCCAAACATGTTTTTGTTGCTCTTTGAATTGTAGGTGCCTCATTAATTTGTATTTTCTCTACCATTATGTCTCCATAATATTTGCTATTTTCTAAGTGCTCCTTTCCATGTAATATAGAATTTTTTAAGATCAGGTGCATTCATCCATTTGAACACTACTGCTGTTTCTTCACCATATGTGCATTCTTAATAAGTTGCTTGTGGCCAGTCAATCATGAACCATTTATAATTTAAGCCATTTATAATTTAAGCCTTACCCACATACTAAAGATTTCACTGTTATTCATGTGCTCCTTTATCTGCTTTTACTTGCAAACTATCATTCACTCCACCAGAAGCAATCATCCACCATCTGTCAATCTGAGACTCACTTGTTTGGAAACTGAAGCCTGGTGTTTTTATATTGCAGGTATTATGAGCACTTCTCGTCTGACACCTTTCTCTCTCTTTTCCATTCATTTTTTTCTATTGTTAACAAGCATCCTTTATGATGTTTCCTATGCGTTGTGACTTGTCCTCTACATAGATATTTTCAGCTTGACTACGTTTTTGAAAGAAAAGTGGTGTCATCATGTTGACCTTGTCATATGTGTGTATATCTCGAAGCAACAGGAACTTCGCTAGAATTAGAAATACAGTCATAATTCATTGTATAGAATTTTTCTAATTTTCATCAGAAGAGATTGGATATATTATTTATGTGGAATAATTAAAATCACATGTATTAATTAATTGTCAAAGAAAGTTTACCTTTATCTTGAAGAATAATTCTATTTTTCTTAGCCATAACTTCTTGCATTGTGTTCACATTAATTTTTTAGATTAAAAAAGAAATAAGTAAATTCATTGTGAAAGCTATTCCTGTATTCCATATGTTAATATGTGAGTATATGTAAGTAGAAATAAATGTCAAATGAAGGTCAAAATGGTATTATCTGAGGAGAGCCTTCTCAGAATTGGAGGCTGAAAGCTTCTAATTTGGACCACATCTGAAAAATTGAAAATACACCTAAATTTAAAATGGAGTAGATATCTTAAAATTTTTATGTGACATAGATAAATCTTTGCCTTCTTTAAATAAAGGCAATTAATAAAATCACTACTATCATGCATTGGTGAGTTAAAAACTTTCAGTGAAATACTTTTCAGGACCATCTTTTCATATTTAAAAAAAGTTCTCTTTTCATTTTCAAGACCACTACCAAGTTCCCAGAAAGAACTGTGAAATACTTAATGAGACATTTATCTGGTCTATGTATTTTATATTTGGCTGTTAATATAATGAGGCCAAGGTATTGGAATGAAACATTCCTAACATTTCACATAATTTTCTACTTCCTCTCCACCATTGTTGGTATTCTGGCAGAGTATTATAACTTTTTGATGTTTTGAACTTTACCATTACTATCAATAACCACTGTCTCAGATGCAGCATACTGCTGAATTTTATCCTGAAAAATTCATTTCCATTTATCTTTGAGTATATTATTAAGATGATTGTAGTCTAATAAATGAAACAATATGTTTTAAATTTAATTTTTCCAAAATGCCGCATGAAATGTTTTTATGACTGATGTTTCCTTATACACATTTTAAAACCATGTTGCAAAAGGCAGACTTTCTTGTTTTCTAAGTCTTTTACAATTTTACATGCATGTGTTTCCATTTCTCTCTCTCAAAAAGAAAAAGTTACCCATTGACAACCCTGTGAAAACCTACAATACTTCCATTGTATATTTTACATTTTCCAAACACATCAAAGCATTTTTTACATGTTTAAAATCAACGTGTTAAGCAAGAAGCATGAAAAATTCTCAGTAATTTTTCTTTCTTTATACATTTTAACTTTACTTTGAAAGGAAAAATTACAATATTAGAGAAAAAATTCCAATTGTTTTCTTCAACATATTTCTCTTCTGAGAACAGCTCCCTATTTCATGTTCCTTCTTATTTCATATGATCTGCCTTTAATTGAAGATTGACATAAAAGTTTTTTGTAGTAGGAAGCAATCTTTTCTCTCCTCTACACTTTGCCAAAAAAGGGGGGAGGGGAATAAAGCAGTCTTGCAAAAACATCCTATATAAATTTTAAAACACTAGACAAATGAATACTTTTATTGTTTCATTTATTTTCAAAAAGGCAGCTTAACTTAGAAAAACATGTAAGAATCAAGTACAAAAGTGGCCTCTCAACTTCTCCTAATAAATTACCACTTTTATATTTCAGTTTTTCAATCAGTAAAATGGGCAATAAACCACACTCTGTTTCTTACAGGACTGTTGCAGGTTTGGAGGTAATATAGTAAGTTTGGTGTAAGCTGTGAATCACTGTATCCACATAAGGAATCTTTATTTTACTTTTACTTCTAGAAGAGTGATGTATATGCTAAACTGAAGCCTGAAGAATGAAAAGTAAAGGTATCCAATGTGTGGAAAGATTACATCAGAGTACAGCTTTCATTTGATCTTTCACTGTTTCACACTTTACCAAATTCTATAGATTAAAAATAAAAATTAAAAAAGTTTGATAAACTTTCTAAGTGTAAATGAACTATATAACATAATTTCGTGAATGTTTTTGAATAGGATAAATAAAATGGAGTAAGTATAATTTCACCCAATTGAGAAAACACTGCAAAAAAAAGTACAATCGTATCTATTATCAAAATTTCATGGTTCCCAGATAGAAATGCTCTCTTGTTTCCTGATTCAGCATGGAAATCTAATCTTTTCCTTTCCCTGGATGATTTTGAGAAACAATCAAGGCCACAGAATGCATTAGAATACATTTGCAATTTAATTCAAGGTTCCCCACACCCCACCCCATTTTTTTAAAATTTCGGCATAAGTGTCTGAAAGCTCTAGCCTAAAAAATTAGTAAGAAAGTAAAAATGGAGGAACTAAAGTTTTAAAATAGTATGGGTAAAGCAATAGTTTGATAATCATATGCTTCATGATTTGGGATTGTTTCATGCAAATAAGGTGTGTAATAGAAAAGTTATGAAAGGAGAAACTATTAGAAGCTGGATCTACACAGTCAAGTACAGAGAAAATCATTACATGTCAAGAACAGAATTTTATTCTTAGAGACAAACGAATAGTTACAGGAGAGCTGAGAGGGGAAATTCTGCATTGTGTTCATGAAACATAGCAGAGACCTCCAGGGAAAAGAGAAAACTCCACAGAGATTGCCAACATGGAGTTGGCCCAAAATGACAGAGGACACAGCGGTGGATTAAAAAAAAAAAAAGTTTAAAATGTGCTCAGGTAAATTCCTTTCTGCAAAAATGAAATTCAAGTATGAAGAGTCATTTCCCCAATGGGCAACACTACAAATTGATTTTTAGGATACCTTCCAACTGTACATGAATAGAAAAGTACATGTTAGTAGTTAAGATGGATTTTTTTTTCCAATTGTATTGAGAACTTCTCTATGAATAGGAGCACATCAATGGGAACTGTCAGGGAAGAAACTGCACAGGAGTATTCTAGATTGACAATAAAAGGTCATATGAACCATAGTAAAGTTCTTTGGACAAGCTCTTAGCAAACTGTGAATATACAGGATAGTATAAAATAAGATATTGACTAATACCCCAATTTGATTTGAATTATTATTGCTAAATCAGAATATTCTACTAGTTTGAGCTTTTAAAATGAAACAACTTCAGTAATTAATTATACTTTGGCTCAACTGTCTGATATTTCATTCAAAAGTCTTAGCCAACTAATAATAGTGTGATTCTGCTTAACATACAATAACAGACTCACACTTTTTTTTCTGTATTTTTACATTTTAGTACTTCTTTAATATCTTCTAACAATTGTGAAGTGGTCAAAAGGCAGGCATGAGGAGAAAAGTGAAGAGGAAGAATCCACAGGGTGTAAATAATCCATAAACAGGCTAATTGGTCCCTGGGTAATTGATGACTCTCTGCATAAGCAGTTCAACTGAGGTTTCTGGAAAATGAAAATACTTTATTTATAGCTGTTCAAATTTGCTTTCAAGCATAAAAGTACCAATCAGATGGTCTTAAATATTTGATCAGTATCTTTAATCTATACTTTGCTTCTAAATGTCTGCATATTGCTATTATCTGCAGTGGTATTTTCATGCATTTATAACTGAACAAAATCCTGACTAATATGGCACTGGAAATAGGGACTAGCAACCATAAATTATTCTTATTTTTCTTCTCTGTGTTGGCATTCTGGCTTAGCTCTGCCAGTAACAAGTTGTATGAACTTGTTCAATTACTTTATCCCTATTATACAAATGGGTTTTTGTTTCTTATATTAGAAGACTTTACCACAATAAGTTATTTATACACTCACAAAAAACATTTAAAGTTAGCCTGTTTCAGGAAAGGCATCATGCTTGTCCATGGGAGAAACACAATCAGTAACTGTCGCAATTCTTGTTTTGAGGAGCTAACATTCTATCAAAGAGGAACTTATGAAGACAGATAACTGTAATGAAAAATCCTGCAATTTTTTACTTAAAAATAGAAAAACAAAGTAAAATGGATATTAAGAAATTGACTTCAGCTTGGAAAGGAGAATTAAAGAATGCATTATTGGGATAACAGTATTTGATCTGGACCTCTATAGATTGTTATATTTGTTTTACAATTGGGGGTTATAACTGATGGGAAATAACAAAGAAAGTAAAAGTACAAGCTGTGGAACTTCAAAGAAAAGGGAATGTTTAGGGGAACATGTGTAGTATAGTTTGAGGGAAGCATTTAGTGTATGTAAATGAGTTATTAGACACAGACTGAAAGGCAAGCTGGGGCTTTGAAGTTCAGGGAGAACAGGATTTGATAGTGAATATTTTTCCAGCAGGGCTATTGTTCTTTAGAAATATTTAGCTTGACACAATGTGTGGTATTAATAAAGAAAAGAGATTCTAGGTGGGTGGAACTAGTGAAGAGGCTGTTTGAGTGATCTTGTGGAAAAGCAATTGCTAATAGAACCAAGGTGAGAGTAACAGAAATTGTAAAAAGGAATAGATGTAAAAGACATTCCAGCTATTAAAACACACACACACACTTAAAGTGTGATTGTTTCCCTAGACAGAGAGAGAAACAAAAATTCTATTTCAGGTTGGTTGAGTGGAGAAGCATAATTCCATTAAACGAAATAAAGAAATTCAGAGAGGAGTCAGCATGAAGCTAAGTTATCTGTAATTGCACAGGTTGACTCTGAAGTACTAATAGTTAACCAGTTGGTCACTGAGTGATGTATAACTGGGTTTCCAGGGAGAATTTGAAGTTAGAAATAATACCTTTGTTGAAACCATAGAAGTGAATTAATTCATCAAAGAAAATGGGTTAAGAACAAAGATGTAGCCTTAGGATAACATCACAATTTGGAAGTTTAAGAATAAAATATGTGTCACATAACAACAATGGTTAAGGTATCAAAAAAGAAAGAAGCTTAAATATTTTAGATATGGCAGAGGAAGTAGCTAAAGGAAAACAGCAGATACAAAACATGTTAGTTTAGAGAATTCCCACAGAGTTGGAGTAATCAATGTGAAATTTAATCCCTAAATTTTGGCCTAGACGTCTGTGGCAAATAATATTTAGGATCTAAACAAATGTGCATTCAAATTTTTAAGCTTGGGTGATGGGAGTATACTGATACTGTTAACGGAAACGTAGGTTTGATAGAATGCTAAATATAACACAGCCAACTCAGTATCTAATAGATAAAAATGCTCAATTCTCTATTATGATTATTACAGCTACCAGTTCTTGTTAGATCTCTAAGAAGTCTCTCAGTGTCACCTGCAGTTGTAGAATGTAGCATATATTTATTTTATAGTAAACTAAAGACCTTCACATTCCACTTAAATTCCTAGAACACTGAAACAATATTTGCCATATTTAAGTTAAATATAGATTTTTAAAAATATATTCCTTGTAAATACATTCTTGATGTATCTATGGGACGTGAGGTAGAATCTGAGAGTTAAGAATGGAATGTGGAGCATACTCTACACTGAAATTTGTCTACACTGCCAAACTCCTAGGGTAGAGGATTATGGAGGTAATGTACATTGGAAACTCTCGTTTAATATCAGCTTGATTCCAAAATCACTTCAGATGGTGATTGCACCCATGAAATTAAAAGACGTTTGCTCCTTGGAAGGAAAGTTATGACCAACCTAAACAGCATATTAAAAAGCAGAGACATTACTTTGTCAACAAAGGTCCATCTAGTCGAGGCTATGGTTTTTCCAGTGGTCATTTATGAATGTGAGAGTTGGAGTATAAAGAAAGCTGAGCACCGAAGAATTGATGCTTTTGAACTGTGGTGTTGGAGAAGACACTTGAGAGTCCCTTGGACTGCAAGGAGATCCAACCAGTCCATCCTAAAGGAGATCAGTCCTTCACTGGTAGAACTGATGTTGAAGCTGAAACTCCAATATTTTAGCCACCTGATGTTAAGAGCTGACTCATTGGAAAAGACCCTAATGCTGGGAAAGACTGAGGGCAGGAGGAGAACGGGACAACCAAGGATGAGATGGTGGGTGGCATCACTGACTCAATGGACATGGGTTTGGGTGGACTCCGGGAGTTGGTGATGGACAGGGAAGCCTGGCATGCTGTGGTTCATGGGTCGCAAAGAGTCAGACACGACTGAGCGACTGAACGGATACTGATACTGATTTCACAGCTTCTTTGGTCTAGGGAGTTCCACGACATAGGATGTTTCCAATCTCTAGGAAAGGTTTAGAAGTGACAACAGTATCTGGTGTCTTTTAGATGAAAACTGTTTCAAGTCTAACATACTCCGAAGATAAACAAGGTAAATGCATGCTTTAATGGGCTTACAAAGACCAAGAATAGCTTTGTATTTAACCTCTACTAAACAGAGACCAAAACCCACTATTTTCTACTTGTGCATATGTGACAATATGAGGGCACAACGTATAAGTTAACTATATTTCTCTTGGTTTCAAAGAAGGATGTGTGTTTAGTTATTTTTGGTTTGGAGTTTTTCTCTGTTGATTTTAAGTCTTTAACCATTCTCCTTGTGAAGCACTGCCCACAATTCTATACTGAAAGGCGCATAATTAACTTACAAGTTTATTTCTGAACTGTGACTACATTAACTTGCTTGCAGCATAGAGGAAGTGCACATGGTACAATTAATTATTTTCCTAAGAAGCTATGGTATGACAAACAGAAGTATCCATGTGTTCTCCCTCCCAGTTCCATTTTATGCCCTTCAGTTGTATCCTTCAGTGTTTTGTGCTCACACCCATCATTCTTGTCAAGCACACTTAACCTCTCTCTCATTCCCCCTCACTGCCATACATGTAAGTCACATTCTAATTCAGCATCTTTGATCAAATATAACAGCTAAGATCTACTGAGCATTTTCTGAGTGTCAGGCATTGTCGTGAGCATTAGAAAAATCAACTCAATCAATTCTTAAAATAACCCAAGGTAATAAAGAGTCTGACTCCATTTTTGATGTTTGATGACTTCTCCCCACTTCTGCCCCATATCTGGGCAAGCTATGATATGAAAGACCAGGTTTAAAAAAAAAAGAAGAAGAAAGAAAGACAGAACAGATACTCCTTTTGAACTGACTATGTCCACGGAGCCACATCTCAGAGAGGGCAGAATCTGCATTTAAATTCAAACAATCTGGTTTCAGAGCCTAGACTTTAACCACTACACTAGTCTGCCTCTCTAATTTCTTCTGATAGAAATATTCTTAAATGAACATCAATAATCATGGCATTATACTTGAATACATTAAAATACATTATGATAATAAAATAAAGTAGGCTTATAAGTTCAATATTAATATTACCTGTTTGTGTTAATACCTGTATTTAGACTTAAAGTTCTGCATAAATGTGAAATATTTGAGTTTAGTTTACCTCTCAATAATAAAAAATAAATAGAAACACTTTAGAGACTCAGAAGACTTTCACATATTACTATTAGCTGTCAATTTAAATTTATTTCATTATATTAATTTATTAGGCATTATAATCTTTAAAGGTACAACCACTTGAGCTTAATTTTATTTTAATAATCTGATAATTTAAGTCACCTGAGTAAAAAATGTTCAGTGACATAGGATTCTGCCTAGAAGATTTTTTCTTGCTTTCTGCTTTAGCTGCTCATCTTCAACAGTCAACACAACCCAATCTTTATGAGCACTGTTAGAATTGACATTGGAATCTGCAGCAGTATTTGTCGTAATCCAATATTTGTCTCATTCCCAGTTCTTACTCTCAGTATTTACCTTATTCCCTAGTGTTTTAATTTTTGTATTTGTTATATGCCTTTTCTTCTCCCAAAGACTCGTCTTACCAGGTTTTCTCTCACTGCATCTGTAAATGACGGTGCAGTGCATGCATGTGTAATGTGGGAGACTGCAAAGTTCCAAATAATGACTAGATGAGCTCAGCAGGTGAATTCAGAATTACCAAGTCATTGCTCTCAACTTTCACGCATATAAACAGCACTGATGAATAGTCATGGTGTATGGGCTTGGCTAGATTTCAGGCCTTGAGTAAGAGGTAACTATTTAAAGCTGTTGGGTAAAGTAGCTTCAATTTCAGATCCCTTCCTTTCTTCTTTCCTCCCTCCCTACCTTCCTTCTTTCCTTCTTTTTATTCTTCCCTTTATTTCCCAAATATGCAGAACCTTCTTAGAAGAATTTTTGTACTAAAAGATTTAATCTCTGCAAATATAAACCAAGAGAAGGGAAAATGTTTTGAATTTCACACATGGTAGTTAAAATCAATTCAAAGAACATCAAGATAAAATAAGGCCTTTGTCTTTTCTTAATATAATACAATAAAAGCAACGATACTGGATTTATCATATAAAAATCAAGGAGTTGCTTTGATCATGCTGCTGCTGCCGCTGCTAAGTTGCTTCAGTCATGTCCGACTCTGTGCGACCCCATAGACGGCAGCCCACCAGGCTACCCCATCCCTGAGATTCCCCAGGCAAGAATACTGGAGGGGGTTACCATTTCCTCCTCCAATGCATGAAAGTGAAAAGTGAAAGTGAAGTCGCTCAGTCGTGTTCAACTCTTAGCGACCCCATGGACAGCAGTCCACCAGGCTCCTCCATCCATGGGATTTTCCAGGCAAGAGTACTGGAGTGGGGGTGCCATTGCCGTCATGCTATTGGACTAATTAATAATCATAATTTACACTGAAAAATTGAATAATTTTAGCATAAATTTGCTATTGCCAATCCTGACACACAAAATAAATCTATAAATTTTTTCCTATACTATGAAATTAGTTTTCCTATCAAAAAAATTAGTGGCAAAAAGCAATTTTAATTTGCAGAAATAAATGTACTTTATGTGTGTGTGTGTGTGTAGTGTCTGTGTGTGTGTAAACACCTATTTTTCAACCTGATGAAAATGATGCAATTAAGTAGGAAAAAAAAAGAACTAGGAGTAAAAAAGGATAAATTACTTGGAAGGGGGGCGTTGACTTTCTGATAATCAAAGGAGATCAACACAAGAAGGAAGATGAAATCTGAATATCTAATGAAGAGCATGAATATTTCTTCTTTGGAAAACATTTAAAATGTGATTCATAACACATATGCATAAATTCTACTTGCTGTAAAGAGATAAAAAGTTTTAATATTATGCTTCATTCAGTGAAAAGTTGAATGGATTTGATCCAAATAAAAACTAGGTTTAAACAGTATTGCTGATTAGATGTAAAAGAAAGAAGAAGATATTTCCACATTGCACCAGTTGCAAAATAATGAGGAACTGAATCTGGAGGCTCAGTGACCAACCTGGATTGTCCAGGTGAAGCTCCATAGTGAACTACTCAGGTTTAAGAAAGTTACCATGAGATTTCTATGTCCCATAATGGGTTCCCTTTCTATTCAAATCTTTAACACCTACTTTCCCAACCTCATTTTCTCAAGATGTATGTAGGTGATAAAATTGAAGCAAATACTAGACAAGGACACTCATCAACCTATCCTTATAAGTTATTTATTGCAAGTAAATATGCATTTCCAGGATTTTTTTAATTTTGCATATATTAAAACTATGCTTTCTTCCATTCAGCCTGGAATTGGAGAATGGATAAGGAAACAGCCCAATGGATAATTTCTAGAAAAGGGATTAATAGAAAGACATATATTAAGACACTTCAGAGTTGGATAATGAGCAAAATACCAAATGAGAAAATAAAATCTGAAACAGAGGTGGAGAATGTGCACTATATAAGTATTCAAAATCATATACCACCCTTGTAATTTTATTGGAGGTTGATAGACCAGTACTTCTGGGTAATATTTTGAAAACCTTTTATCTCATCTAGAATACATATTTCTGAGTCCAGGTGTTTCTTTTGGCAATTGCACTCATCTCTCATGCTGGCAAAGTAATGCTCAATATTCTCCAAGTCAGGTTTCAGCAATACGTGAACCGTGAATTCCCTGATGTTCAAGCTGGTTTTAGAAAAGGCAGAGGAACCAGAAATCAAATTGCCAACATCTGCCGGATCATGCAAAAAGCAAGAGAGTTCCAGAAAAACATCTATTTCTGCTTTATTGACTATGCCAGGGCCTTTGACTGTGTGGATCACAATAAACTGTGGAAAATTCTCAGAGAGATAAGAATACCAGACCACCTGACCTGCCTCTTGAGAAATCTGTATGCAAGTCAGGAGCAACAGTGAGAGCTGCACATGGAACAACAGACTGGTTCCAAATAGGAAAAGGAGTACGTCAAGGCTGTATATTGTCACCCTGCTTATTTAACTTCTATGCAGAGTACATCATGATAAAGGCTGGACTGGAAGAAACAAAAACTGGAATCAAGATTGCCAGGAGAAATACCAATAACCTCAGATATGCAGATGATACCACCCTTATGGCAGAAAGTGAAGAGGAGCTAAAAAGCCTCTTGATGAAAGTGAAAGAGTAGAGTGAAAAGTTGGCTTAAAGCTCAACATTCAGAAAACGAAGATCATGGCATCTGGTCCCATCACTTCATGGCAAACAGATGGGGAAACAGTGGAAACAGTGTCAGACTTTATTTGGGGGGCTCCAAAGTCACTACAGATGGCGACTGCAGCCATGAAATTACAATATGCTTACTCCTTGGAAGAAAAGTTATGACCAACCTAGATAGCATATTCAAAAGCAGAGACATTGCTTTGCCGACTAAGGTCCGTCTAATCAAGGCTACGGTTTTTCCTGTGGTCATGTATGGATGTGAGAGTTGGACTGTGAAGAAGGCTGAGCACCGAAGAATTGATGCTTTTGGACTGTGGTGCTAGAGAAGACTCTTGAGAGTCCCTTGGACTGCAAGGAGATCCAACCTGTCCATTCTAAAGGAGATCAGGCCCGGGATTTCTTTGGAAGAAATGATGCTAAAACTGAAACTCCAGTACTTTGGCCACCTCATGCAAAGAGTTGACTCATTGGAAAAGACTCTGATGCTGCGAGGGATTGGGGGCAGGAGGAGAAGGGGATGACAGAGGATGAGATGGCTGAATGGCATCACTGATTTGATGGACGTGAGTCTGAGTGAACTCTGGGAGTTCAAAAGCATCCATTCTTCAGCGCTCAGCCTTCATTACAGTCCAACTCTCACATCCATACATGACCACAGGAAAAACCATAGCCTTGACTAGACGGACCTTTGAAGGCAAAGTCATGTCTCTGCTTTTTAATATGCTATCTAGGTTGGTCATAACTTTCCTTCCAAAGAGTAACCATCTTTTAATTTCATGGCTGCAGTCACCATCTGCAGTGATTTTAGAACCCAGAAAAGTAGAGTCAGCCACTGTTTCCACTGTTTCCCCATCTGTTTGCCATGAAGTGATGGGACCAGATGCCATGATCTTAGTTTTCTGAATGTTGAGATTTAAGCCAACATTTTCACTCTCCTCTTTCACTTTCATCAAGGCTCCTTAGTTCTTAACTTTCTGCCATTTTGGTGGTGTCATCTGCATATCTGAGGTTATTGATATTTCTCCTGGCAATCTTGATTCCATCTGTGCTTCCTCCAGCCCAGTGTTTCTCATGATGTACTCTGCATAGAAGTTAAATAAGCAGGGTGACAATATACAGCCTTGACGTACTCCTTTTCCTATTTGGAACCAGTCTGTTGTTCCATCTCCAGCTCTAACTGTTACTTCCTGACCTGCATACAGGTTTCTCAAGAGGCAAGTCAGGTGGTATTCCCATCTCTTTCACAATTTTCCACAGTTTATTGTGATCCACACAGTCAAAGGCCCTGGCATAGTCAATAAAGCAGAAATAGATATTATTCTGGAACTTTCTTGCTTTTTTGATGATTCAGTGGATGTTGGCAATTTGATCTCTGGTTCCTCTGCCTTTTCTAAAACCAACTTGAACATCTGGAAGTTCATGGTTCACATACTGCTGAAGCCTGGCTTGGAGAATTTTGAGCATTATTTTACTAGCGTGTAAGATGAGTGCAATTGTGCGATAGTTTGAGCATTCTTTGGCTTTACATTTCTTGAGATTGGAATGAAACCTGTCCTTTTCTAGTCTTGTGGCCACTGCTGAGTTTTCCAAATTTGTTGGCATAGTGAGTGCAGCACTTTCACAGCATCATCTTTTAGGATTTGAAATAGCTCAACTGAAATTCCATCACCTCCACTAGCTTTGTTCATGGCGATACTTTCTAAAGCCCATTTGACTTCACATTCCAGGATGTCTGGCCCTAGATGAGTGATCACACCATCGTGATGATATGGGTTGTGAAGATCTTTTCTGTATAGTTCTTCTATGTATTCTTGCCACCTCTTAATATCTTCTGCTTCTGTTAGGTCCATATCATTTCTGTCCTTTATCGAGCCCATCTTTGCATGCAATGTTCCCTTGGTATCTCCAGTTTTCTTGAAGAGATCTCTAGTCTTTCCCATTCTGTTGTTTTCCACTATTTCTTTGCATTGATCGCTGAAGAAGGCTTTCTTATCTCTTCTTGCTATTCTTTGGAACTCTGCATTCAGACACTTATATCTTTCTTTTTCGCCTTTGCTTTGAACCTCTCTTCTTTTCACAGCTATTTGTAAGGCCTCTCCAGACAGCCATTTTGCTTTTTTGCATTTCTTTTCCATGGAGATGGTCTTGATCCCTGTGTCCTGTATAATGTCATGAACCTCATTCCATAGTTCATCAGGCACTCTATCTATCAGACCTAGGCCCTTAAATCTATTTCTCACTTCCACTGTATAATCATAAGGGATTTGATTTAGGTCAGTCCTGAATGGTCTAGCGGTTTTCCCTACTTTCTTCAATTTAAGTCTGAATTTGGCAATAGGGAGTTCATGATCTAAGCCAAAGTCAGCTTCCGGTCTTTTTGTTGTTTTTGACTGTATAGAGCTTCTCCATCTTTGGCTGCAAAGAATATAATCAATCTGATTTCGGTGTTGACCATCTGGTGATGTCCATGTGTAGAGTCTTCTCTTGTGTTGTTGTACAAGGGTGTTTGCTATGACTAGTGCATTTTCTTGGCAAAACTCTATTAGTCTTTGCCCTGCTTCATTCCACATTCCAAGTCCAAATTTTCGTGTTACTCCAGGTGTTTCTTAACTTCCTCCTTTTGCATTCCAGTCCCCTATAATGAAAAGGACATCTTTTTTGGGTGCTAGTTCTAAAAGGTCTTGAGGTCTTCATAGAACCATTCAACTTCAGCTTCTTCAGCATTACTGGTTGGGGCATAGACTTGGATTACTTTGATATTGAATGGTTTACCTTGGAAATGAACAGAGATCATTCTGTCATTTTTGAGATTGCAAAGTACTGCATTTCGGACTCTTTTGTTGATCATGATGGCTACTCCATTTCTTCTGAGGGATTCCTGCCTGCAGTAGTAGATATAATGGTCATCTGAGTTAAATTCACCCATTCCAGTCCATTTTAGTTCGCTGATTCCTAGAATGTCGATGTTCACCTTTGCCATCTCTTGTTTGACCACTTCCAATTTGCCTTGATTCATGGATCTGACTTTCCAGGTTCCTATGCAATATTGCTTCTACAGCATCAGACCTTGCCTCTATCACCAGTCACATCCACAGCTGGGTATTGTTTTTGCTTTGGCTCCATTCCTTCATTCTTTCTGGAGTTATTTCTCCACTGATCTCCAGTAACATGTTGGACATCTATTGACCTGGGGAATTCCTCTTTTGGTGTCCTATCATTTTGCCTTTTCATAGTGTTCATGGGGTTCTCAAGGCAAGAATACTGAAGTGGTTTGCTATTCCCTTCTTCAGTGGGCCACATTCATTGCTATATTAAACACATAATTATATTATAACACATATAAAAATGAAATGTGGAAAAATGTGGAAAAACCATGTTATGATCTTTTGCTTTTTCGCCCCAAAATGTGCACACCTGATTTTCAAGACCATCAATGTGGCTCAGATGGTAAAGAATCTGCCTGCAATTCAGGAAACCCAGGTTCAATCCCTGGGCTGGGAGGATCCTCTGGAGAAGAGAATGGCTACCCAGTCCAGTATTTTTGCCTAGAGAATTCCATGGAGAGAGAAGCCTAGCAGGCTACAGTCCATGGGGTCTCAAAGAGTCGAACATGACCAAGTGACTAACACACTAATGTATAGTAAGGGTCAGAAAGTCATAGCTTGAATGCCAAATATGGCCTGCCAGTGATTTCTATACATTTCATGAATTTAGATTTTTATATTTTAAAATGGTTGGAAAAAATCAAAATAAAAGTTTATTGGCCCACAGTAACATTCATTTGTTGGTTTATCATCTATGGCTGCTTTGTGGCTAAAGTGGTGAAAATGAGTAGTCTTGAAAGAGACCTTACAGCTCAAGCCTTAAGTATTTACTCCTTACCAAAAAAAGGAGAAAAAAATGGTTTACTGACCCTTGGTTTAGAGGATAATGTTCCATATAATAATGTTTTAATGTTCCATATAAATTCCTTCCCTTCAGAACACACAAGCTACCTTTATATTCAAGACTTTTCATCAAACTATTATACCTCTTTGTTTTCTATTTTTTATATTATAAGGCTGACACCCAAGTCAGATGATTCCAAAGGCTGTTAAAGTTTCTAAGTCACATATGAAATTGTATTTACTTTGAACAAAAATATAGAAAGTGAAGAGAACAACTAGAAACATTCATGAATTTTCATTACCAACAGCAACCACAAATGTTATCCACATTTTTGTTCTACTTTTCTGGGCCTCTTCTGATTTATTGTCTATCCTTCTTACCTCATTTTCTTCAGAGATGTTGACCTGCAAAGTGGACAACTTGCTTCCTTGGCTTCTCTGTGTTTAACAAATGGGTAACACCAGAAGAATACTAGGCAAATGGTTAAAGGATGTATTTTATAGTTTCTTCCCCAGGCTGCTTGCATCTCTGCTTTTGATCTGAGATTATGGAGATAAAGGCAACTTTGTAGTTCAACATTTCTTTGAGTGTTTTAATCTAAAATCTACAAATGCTTATTTACTTATTTTAGTACATTATTTTTAAATGTTGCACCAAACTTACTTATTAAGGAATATATATTTATTTTTATATATAGCATATATAATAAATATTTAATATATAAATATATTACTAATTTTCTATTTGTTTAAGACTGGCAAAGAACTGATTTTTCAAGCTAAGCCTCCACAAAATGGAAAATAGTAAGTATCAATGAGTATAATTTGTGTATTCTTTTAGAATTTACAAAATGTCAGGCTACAGGCTTCCCTGTGGCTGAATGGTAAATAATCCACCTGCCAATGTAGGAGACACAGGTTTGATCCCTGATTGGGAAAATCCCACATGTCTTGCAACAACCAAGCCCATGTGCCACAACTATTGAGCCTGCACTCTAGAGCTGGGGAGCCACAACTACTGAGCCCACATGCTGCAACTACTGAAGCTAGCACACCCTAGAGCCTGTGCTTTGTGAAAAGAGAAGCCACCACAATGAGAAGCCCATGCTGCACAACTAGAGAGTAGCCCCCACTTGACACAACTAGAGAAAGGCCCATGCAGCAATGAAGACCCAGCACAGATAAAAAGAGATAAAATTATAAACAGTAAAGAATTTACAAAGTGTCAAGGTTTCTCTTTTTATAATCCTCTAGATTTTACCTCATTTAAAAATGATTCTCTCTTTTCTCTATAACAAAAATCTATATAAAAGACAGGAACTTATTTTACATGGACATGTATAAATCGTATTCACTTATTAGTATCTGTATAACTTCCTTGTTATGTTTTATATATTTAGAAAGAGACCAAAATGATGGAGAAATAAATAAAATGGATTAGAAAGCTGAATGATTGACAAATAAACTTTATGTATTGGGATTTTCTCTCTTTTTCTTCCTGAGAAAGAATATGCCATTGATGAGTGTTGAATTAGATGGGGTCAGGTAGTGATGAGGAGTCCGGGGTAAGATCTCTATATTTCATGTCACGACTTAGAATAGAACTTGTCTTCTTGGAAAAAAACTTTTCTTGAATTGGCTTAAAAAGTCATACAGTCCATAAAACTGTCTGCACCACCATCTGGAAAGGAAATTAACAATCTGGTAAATAGTCTGTGGTGGAATCTTTTGCACTTCACTGTGGTGGACAGCAGAGATCAGTTGCATTGTAACAGATGTGCAAAATCTTTTGCAAGTTGCCTTTTATGTTTCCACGGCTACAAAAGAAATAAGGTAGCAAATTTGCTCTATAAAATCAAAGATGAAAAATATAAATTCTTCAATTGCAATTTTTATTAGTCTTTCAAAGGACCTTACAAACCCACAACAGACTGTTAAAGTGAACTCACATTAATGGAAACATTGGCATATTGATATGTTAATGAATGATATCTATTGCATTTAAGAAATTTACCATCCAACAAAGTGATAGTTAAAATACAGAGCTCATTTAAAAAATTAAAGGTAATGAATCACCTAAAATGATCTTTCTTTAAAAAGAATAGACATAATCGAAAAAAGTTCAGACATAATAGAAAAAAGTTAACCTATTTAATACAATAATTGCAAGCAGTTAGAGCCTTGATATATATAAATAATTTTCGCTAACATTTTTCTAATAATTTCTTCAAAATATTTAATTGTTTTTATTTTATCAAAATACCCTATCATACTTTATAGAGTAAATTCTGTCTAATGTGAACAATTTAGTGAAATTGAAGAGCAAAAACACAGAAAGAAAACACCACAATAAACTTCTCTAGACCCAGTCTTCTGCTCTAAGGTAGTCCACTACATTTCCTTTATTGAAACACTGTCTGCAAGTCGTTTTTATATCATAGACATTTTCCCATTTCTATTATATTTATAATTGGTGGCAAAGGATTCATCTGACAATGCAGGAGATGCAGGAGATGAGTTCAATCCGTGGGTTGGGAGGATCCCCTGGAGCAGGAACTGGCAACCTATTCCGGTATTCTTGCCTGGAAAATTCCAAGCACAGTGGAACTTGGTAGGCTATAGTACTTGGGACTACAAAGAACCAGACATGACTAAGCACAGCACAACACAATACAACAAGAAGACAGAGATAATAATTTAGCATTAATAAATAAATGAATCTTCAGATTTGGAAAATCGTCTTGTTCATGATAAGTTTACAAATTCACAGAATACATTGTATTAAAATTGCAGAATATTAAACATAAAAAGAAAGATCTTTTAAAATATCAGGGAAAAAAATAAATTTACCTTACAGAATAGCAATCATATTACCAAATGTCTTTACACACTGATACCTTAACATTCTTTAGCAACATATATAGTGCTAAGAAAAATAATTATAAAATTCTATATGCTTATAAACTTATTCAAGAGTAAGGAAAGGGGACTTCTCTCGTGGTTCAGTAGCCTTGCAATGCAGGGGCATGGATTTGATCCCTGATTGAGGAGCTAGTATCTCACATGCCACAGAGTGTAACCAAAATAAATTTAAAAATTAAAGAAAGAAAAAGAGACTAAAGAAAAAAAAAATGACATCCTCAAACCAAAAAAAAAGAAGTACCAAAACTGTCCCCCACAAACCATATAAATAGAATTCTGAAGGATATTTTTACAGAAAGAAAGCAATCAAGAAGGAAGAAATGGAAAATGGGAAGTATGGCTGTGAGAGGAACTGGCAGACTATGAAAGGAAGACTCTTTCTCACGCTTTCTGTTTCCATGTTGACAATGTCCACCGTGTACTCTCAGTTCCCACAGTTGATGAGAACATGAGCTGCAGGATAGTGCATTTTTGAATATTGATAAACTATATTTATTCAACATCATTCTTACATTTGGGGCTCTTCCTGCATGCTAAATACTTATGGACTCTTCTGTTATTCCATGATATATGCAATGTAGGCATCTATGAGAGAAGTAATTTACCAACATTATCTCTGACTAGAAATAATAGACTTTATCAGTCTGAGTTGGCTGATAATACTTATAAAATAATACCTATATAATTAATCAACATGATAACACACTTGATAATAGAGAGTATGTCTTCATGAACACATGGAAAATATACAGACATTGAATATTTTATTACAAAGACATTTTATTTTGTTAAATGCAAAAATACTAGCATTATGATACATGACACTGCAAGTAAAGAAATTAATAACAAACTCTAATCAAGTTGTTTCTATCTGGTCATACAGTTCAGTTCAGCCACTCAGTCATGTCCGACTCTTTGCAACCCCATGAACCACAGCACACCAGGCCTCCCTTGTCCATCACCAACTCCTGCAGTTTACCCAAACCCATGTCCATTGAGTTGGGGATGCCATCCAAACATTTCATTCTCTGTCGTCTCTCTCCTCCTGCCCTCAATCTTTCCCAGTATCAGGGTCTTTAAAATGAGTTAGCCCTTAGTGTAAGGTAGCTAAAGTATTGGAATTTCAGCTTCAACATCAGTCCTTCCAATGAACACCCAGGACTGATCTCCTTTAGGATGGACTGGTTGGATCTCCTTGCAGTCCAAGGGACTCTCAAGAGTCTTCTCCAACATCACAGTTCAAAAGCATCAATTCTTCGGCCCTCAGCTTTCTACACGGCCCAACTCTCACATCCATACATGACCACAGGAAAAACCATAGCCTTAACTAGATGGACCTTTGAAGGCAAAGTCATGTCTCTGCTTTTTAATATGCTATCTAGGTTGGTCATAACTTTCCTTCCAAAGAGTAACCATCTTTTAATTTCATGGCTGCAGTCACCATCTGCAGTGATTTTAGAACCCAGAAAAGTAGAGTCAGCCACTGTTTCCACTGTTTCCCCATCTGTTTTCCACGAAGTGATGGGACCAGATGCCATGATCTTAGTTTTCTGAATGTTGAGATTTAAGCCAACTTTTTCACTCTCCTCTTTCACTTTCATCAAGAGGCTCCTTAGTTCTTAACTTTCTGCCATATTGGTGGTGTCATCTGTATATCTGAGGTTATTGATATTTCTCCTGGCAATCTTGATTCCATCTGTGCTTCCTCCAGCCCAGTGTTTCTCATGATGTACTCTGCATAGAAGTTAAATAAGCAGGGTGACAATATACAGCCTTGACGTACTCCTTTTCCTATTTGGAACCAGTCTGTTGTTCCATCTCCAGCTCTAACTGTTGCTTCCTGACCTGCATACAGGTTTCCAAAGAGGCAGGTCAGGTGGTATTCCCATCTCTTTCACAATTTTCCACAGTTTATTGTGATCCACACAATCAAAGGCCCTGGCATAGTTAATAAAGCAGAAATAGATATTATTCTGGAACTTTCTTGCTTTTTTGATGATCCAGTGGATGTTGGCAATTTGATCTCTGGTTCCTCTGCCTTTTCTAAAACCAGCTTGAACATCTGGAAGTTCATAGTTCACGTACTGCTGAAGCCTGGCTTGGAGAATTTTAAGCATCACTTTACTAGTGTGTGAGATGAGTGCAATTGTGTGGTAGTTTGAGCATTGTTTGGCATTGCCTTTCTTTGGGATTGGAATGAAAACTGACCTTTTCCAGTCCTGTGGCCACTGCTGAGTTTTCCAAATTTGCTGGCATATTGAGTGCAGCACTTTCGCAGCATCATCTTTCAGGATTTGAAAGAGCTCAACTGGAATTCCATCCCCTCCACTAGGTTTGTTCATAGAGATGCTTCCTAATGCCCTCTCACTTCACATTCCAGGATATCTGGCTCTAGGTGAGTGATCACACCATCATGATTATCTGGCTCTTGAAGATCTTTTTTGTATAGTTCTTCTGTGTATTCTTGCCACCCCTTCTTAATATCTTCTGCTTCTGTTAGGATCACACCACTTCTGTCCTTTGCTGAGCCCATCTTTGCATGAAATGTTCCCTTGATATCTCTGATTTTCTTGAAGAGATCTCTAGTCTTTCCCATTCTGTTGTTTTCCTCTATTTCTTTGCATTGATCACTGAGGAAATGTTTCTTATCTCTCCTTGCTATTCTTTGGAACTCTGCATTCAAATGGGTATATCTGTCCTTTTCTCCTTTGCTTTTCGCTTCCCTTCTTTTCATTACAAACCATTTATTTATAAAATGATTCTTGTGTCAAAGGAGAAATGCAAACCAACATTAATAGTTTTTAGGAAAAAATGGGAAAATTAAATATTAAAATCTATGGACTTCCCTTGTAGCTCAGTCGGTAAAGAATCTGCTTGCAATGCAGGAAACCTAGGTTTGATCCCTAGGTCAGGAAGATCCCCTGGAGAAGGGAATGGCAAACCACTCCAGTATTCTTGCCTGAGGAATCCATGGACATATGAGCCTGACAGGTTGCAGTCCATGGGGTCTCAAGAGTCGGACATGACTTAGCAACTAAATCACTACTATGAGATACTACTGAAGTAGTACTACTCAAAGGAAAATTCTTAGTCAAAATATTTTCTTCCTTCCTCCTTTTTTCCTTTCTCCTTCCCTCCCTTCCTTCCTTTCTTCTTTCTTTTTCCCGTTTCTTTCTCACCACTTCCCTGTCTCTCTTTTTACCTTTTCCTCTATCCTATCATTTTTCCTTCTTCTTTAAAGCTTGTGATCTTCCCTTTAAAATTAAAAAAAAAAAAATCAAAACCTGAACTCTTTGTTTTTATTTGTGTTTTAATCCCAGGGACGGGGAAGCCTGGTGGGCTGCTGTCTCTGGGGTCGCACAGAGTCAGACACAACTGAAGGGACTTAGCAGCAGTATATTTTTGGACAATTTGCATAAAGTTACTTAACATTCATTATAGATATTCTTTGCACTGAATAATGTAAGTCTTGAGATTCACAAAACTAACCCTTCCCTTTTAATATCCATTAATCTTCAGCAGGATAACTAATTCACAAAATTTCTAATAACTAAAAAACCAAGAGTATATAAACCTTAGAATATTGGAACTTCACTTTAAAAAGTTAGGCTTATTTAAGGTCAGAAAGTCACCAGTTAGATATATCCTTCAAAATTTAAATATAATCAGTAGATTATGTCTTGACATTTTTCTGAACAAGGAAAATAGAAAGAATGAATGAAAAAGAAAAAAAGGACCAAATCAAGACAAAAATATAAATTAGAAATATTTTTAGTGGGAGACAAACCACTTACACAGGAGTTGAAAGTATAAAAACGCTTTGTTTAATTCAATTGAAATGAAATGAAAATCAAATATGAAGATAGTCACATATATTAAGCTTATTCTGAAAGCAAAAGAAATTGGGAGCAAAATTTAAATTACTAAGAATTATTTGTTATTTGGGTGCCTTCTGGTAACAAATTGATCTTGCCTGTGAGCTGAATAAATTTAATGACATCTTTCCACTGGTAACTAGTATATCACTCTAATTTAGTATTAGTAGCTACTCTTCAAAATATATGTATTGAGAACAGTATCACAGGGAAAGTTATTAAAGAATTGAGATTCATCATAAAGAATGGGAAAAAAATCACTTCTACTAGCTCAGAGCTTAAATATGTCCTCAAATTTTAAAAAATGATTTCTCTTTAGAAATACAATTTTAACATTGTATTTCCTTTCAATCTCCATGTTTCTTAAAAAAATATAAAATTACAGAACAATTAAAAACTTAATAAAATATCTCAACTTAATTTTTTGTTCATGTGGGATATTTTGGATTTTAGACAAAGTAAAATGAAATAGTTACATAATTAACATTAGTTAACATAAAACTCTTCAAAAATTCAAATTTTAAAAAATGATATTATATTTTATTTTATCATGCATTATATATCAGTATTTCACACATTTCCCTCAAAGGTGGTTATTCATTTGAAGGTACAGCTAATTTATTACTTGAACCAGAATTTTAAAATAAACTTCAACTAATGTCTCCAACTTTGTGATATCTGAACAAAATATTCACCACAGAAAGTCATCATGGTAGTTCTAATATCTCGCTCAGACAGTACGCATAGTTTTGTACATTCAAGTCATCATTATCTCCATAAATAACCCATGATAATCCATGCAGAAGAAAATGGAAGACAAAGTTAAAGTGAATACTCTTCATCTACCATTGTTCCAATGTGGTACCATTTAATTTCTGCACAGACAGTAATGCCTCCCATTGACATTTCAGAAGAGAACTGAAAACATTGTAAACCATTTTCTGATATAAGAAATTATGGTATCCAAACAGCGCTTCAGTCTAAAAGGAGAAGGCTGATGACTCTAACATAAAACAAAGCTCATCATAACACATGCTGTTACCTCCTGTTATGTTAAAGTTTGTTAACAAGAAATTCAGCTACTTTTTCTAAAATTCTCAGATTTCAGTGTCTACAGGATGAAGTATAATTCAACATAAGGGCAATAACAGGTGGTGGTGTAATGGAAAACTAAATATTCAATAATTATTAAAGAAATCACAAGTTGTATCTTTCAAGTCACATGTGATACTAGCTTTTACTATTTCAGTGAAGCACATTGTAATTTAAAAAATTGATCCATAGAAAACTCATGTTTAATGTTTCTATCCTTAAGAAAACTTTTCAAATATACCTACTTCTATATACAAGTAATTGAAGAATATTTTGAAGGTAATAGGGCTAATTAAAGATTAAAGATAGAAAATTAAGAATTTTATTGAACTATTGAATACGCTAGTGAAAAATGTTAAAAATTCTTCAGGGAATGGACTTATATTCAAAATGTGTGTGTGTGTGTGTGTGTGTGTGTGTGGCTTTCAGCTACTTTTGAAGAGTACTTTTGAAGGGCTGTCGAGTTTTCTATCCAATAGAGTTATTAAAAAGTACATTTTCATAGTTCAATTTGCTACCACTGGCCACAATAATGTGACACTTAAAGAGTGATATGATAAATTAATTGATTTCTTCACATCACCAGGCACAAAGATATTTCTTTTACATCAATGGAGGCAACATGAAATTCTGGCAACTGACAGGACTGTAAAAATATTCATCAGGCTTTTCTTCAGCACTAAATTTCCATAGGAAAAAAATATTCCTGGGTGTCTTACACAGCACAAAAATATGGTATTTGTTCTATTTTTGATAGAAAATACCTGTGGTTTTTAGATATAGAAAACTATGGACTCTACCATACATAGAAAATGACAGAGCAATTCTATCTCAAAATGCTCTTTCAATACAGATTAAGTTACTAAGTTTATTTATTTAAATGGAATTTCTATTGAGCTTTTTTTCTTAAAAAAATTATTCTCAGAAAATATTTTGGTACAAAATACAGGGAAGTTGCCAATCTGTTTAGATACAGAAGAATAATCTTTAAGAAATACTGTGAATAATTTTTTGAATGAGCGACTCAAATCATTGCAGTTTATCAAGAGAAAGGTAGTATTTCCGTTTATTTATAATAAACTAAAATTAATTTAAAAATAAAAGAAGAGGAATTCAAACCCCTTTCAGCTGACAGGCTGCCGAGCTCTAACTGGCAGAGTGAGTACAGAGAGATTCAATGTGAAAAGTGGAAGATAATGTGCTCACACACTAATGGGCACTGAGCTAGACACAGGCTCATTTTTCACATCATGTCATCTGTAAGGTTTGAATAAAAAGTAATGGCCAGAATGAGCCTAGCTCTATCTCAGACATTATCATTTGCCTCCTCAGTTTTATTTGTGTTGACTTGTACAGTCTAAAAAGATGACAGTCTCTGGGCCTCCGGATCACTCAGAGTGATAATACACAGCACATTACATTGTTGGTGACAGGTTCTGTTCTTCTGGATGGCATATGAAAGGAACGCATCTCTTTCCGTCATTTCAAATGCTATAAACTGACAGAATAAAGAATCTTGCAGAGGGGACATCACAAACCCTGTCTGTTATGATTTTATGAGATAAACTGGAGTTTCTAGGGTATCTTGTTCTGGAAATTAGTGTCAGTCAAACTTTAGTGGGCTTTCTTTTTTTCTTTTTTTTTTTTTTAGAGATAAATAGCAGACTCTGGAAAAGTAGCCTTGCTTTATTTTCATATGGCAAAACCACCAAAACCATATGTTTGATCTTAAGAAAAACTATAGCAATTCTGGCTTTAAGAAGAGAGGTAATGGGTTACCTAATGTGCAGTAAGCTATCCATGGCTTCAACAAGAAATTAAAGTCCACGTATAGATGAGAACTTTAAAGAAATCACTAGCCTGTTTGTATGAAAGAATAAATCAGTTCTTTTAAATATTTTGGAAGGCTCACTTTTTGCTAAATCGCTAACTTAATGTCCTGTTGAACTATAAACATGCCAAGATGTAATGTTTTTCTCTTGGTACATTTATTCAAGGTTTTATCTTCTTTCTCTTTATTTCAGTAACTATTGCTGAACTGATTTACAGTACTTTGAATTTAACTGAAGACACCACAAAATATCAGTAAAGTAGATAATAATATGCAGAATTTTATTAATTTATCCTAAGTCGAATAGCGTATGGATTCCCTACTCTTACGTTTTTAAAACATTACAGTGTCATAAAAATTTACAGGTACTTGAATCATAATCTGCCAATTGTCATAGCTTTTCCCCACGTAATTTCAAGTACTTCTATTATAATAAACGTTCCTTGCATGACTTAAGTTTAAGTGATTATTTAAGTTGGACTTGTTCATTGTACTTTTCTGTCCATTTCCATGTTTGAAACTTTTTACTGTCAAGATGAATAGAAATAAATGTCAAAGAATGTTTAACACATACATTTATAAATGATCTTTTATTCAAATTTTTATTACAGACTCACTAAAAAATCTATCTCAAACTAGATTTAACCACGTAGTTGTATTTTAAGAATAAGATAAGCCTGGTGATTCAGTTGACTTGATATTAAATCATAGGAATGTTTTCAAAATTAAAGAATATAAGTAGAACTATAGATAAAGTGGTTAAATAATGGAAATGATGATAAAAAAGCAATAAAAACTTATTTCATGTGTGTTTCTTCTATCCCTGTGGATGTCTTATTAATCAATTAATACTTATGCTGTAGACTATATATTTTAAAATGTAAATCTAGGCTAGTCTTTTAAAAGGACAAATGAAGTACGGAGCCTCTAGTTAGAAAATAATATGAAATTTTTTCAGTATGTTCACATAGAACATGCAAAAGGTGTGGTTCATCAACTGCAGATGGATTTTCCAAATTTTCTGGTGCTTGGAAAATTGGTCTGACAGTAGTAAAGAATCCATCTGCAAATGCAGGAGACAGGTTTGATCCTTGGGTTGGAAAAGCCCTTCTGGAGAAGGCAATGGCAACCCACTCCAGTATTCTTGCCTGGGAAATCCCATGGAAAGAGGAGCCAGGTGGGCTACAGTCCATCAGGTTGCAGAGAGTTAGACATTACTTAGTTATTAAACAACAACAACAACAACAATCTGTCTGTCTGTGGAATTATCTGCCCACCCACGCCCCCAGTTGTTTAATGGGGTTCTCTCTCAATTCCTGTCAGGGCATTTTTATTTATACAGTCCCATGTTGAGAGCCACGTACCTGCCACCTACTTGATAAGCCTGCTATACAGCGATTATTTTATCTTGGTTTATGGAAGTTACAGAAGTAGAAGAAATAAGAGTGAATAAGGCTATTATAAGGCTATTATAAAAGCCTTAATAGCATTACTTTGTAGTGGGGTTATCTCTGGTTTCTGTTTGTTTGTTTTTGGTTTTTGAGGTTGGTCAACTTTCCCCTCAATCAAACAATTTTTATGAGACCCAGAATCGATCTACAAATCAATTGCTCTTCAACTGGAGATCTCTTGCTCTCTTCTTCAGGATAACTTCAGGACGTGAGTATTATCTATATTCACTTGCTTACATTGGATCATGCAGCTTGATGCCACACCCCTTCACCAGTGTTCTTATGTGATTGTTTCAGAGGTTAAAGCGTCTGCCTGGAATGTGGGAGACCCGGGTTCGATCCCTGGGTTGGGAAGATCCCCTGGAGAAGGAAATGGCAACCCACTCCAGTACCCTTGCCTGGAGAATCCCATGGAGGGAGGAGCCTGGTAGGCTACTAGTCCATGGGGTCGCTAAGAGTCGGACACGACTGAGCGACTTTACTTACTTACTTATACTAACTCTAAAAGGTGAACACATATCCTGAATCCTTCTGTTTCTCTCTCTTTTTCCTCTCTGGCTCTCACTATTTTTGCTGTTTCTTAAGAGCAATGATTCATAAACAGTGAATACTTAGAACTGGTGACTGAGGGATGGTCAAATAACTATTTTCTTTTGTGGAGCTAGCTAGCCCCTTTGGGATGAGTTTTGTTGAAAACACCTTTGGCTCCTGCAAATGAACCTCAGCTTTGTAAGTATGCATTCAATAAAGAGCATTCAGAATATGAAATGTTATTTTAATAGAATCAGTGCTGTTAACTTAGTAAACTATTTAGTAGCAGTATTTGATATAATAGTTATGAGTAATAGCACACTTTTATTCCTAGATATACACTTATCTGGTAAAACTCATTTATTAGTGATGTGTGTGTGTGTATACATACATACATACATACATGCATAAGCTTCCCAGGTAGTTCAGTGGTAAAGAATTTCCTGCTAATGCAAGAAACTCAGGTTCCATCCCGGGGTCATGAAAATCCTTGGAGGAGGGAATGGCAACCCACTGTAGTATTCTTGCCTGGGAAATCCTATGGACAGAGGAGCCTGGCAGGCTATATAGTCCATGGGATCATAAAAGAGTAAAAAAATGACTTGGCAACTAAACAATAATATACATATATACATACATACTTGGATACAATCTCAAAAATGACAGAATGATCGCTGTTCATTTCCAAGGCAAACCATTCAGTATCACAGTAATCCAAGCTGATGACCTGACCAGTACGCGGAAAGCTGAAGTTGAATGGTTCTATGAAGACCTACAAGATCTTCAAGAGCTAACACCCTAAAAGATGTCCTTTTCATTATAGGGGACTGGAATGCAAAAGTACAAAGTCAAGAATCACCTGGAGTAACAGGCAAATGTGGCCTTGGAGTACAGAATGAAGCAGGGCAAAGGCTAACAGGTTTTAACAAGAGAATGCACTGTTCATAGCAAACACCCTCTTTCAATAAGACAAGAGAATACTACACATGGACATCTCCAGATGGTCAACACTGAAATCAGATTGATTATATTCTTTGCAGCCAAAGTTAGAGAAGCTCTATACAGTCACAAAAACAAGACCGGGAGTGTATTGTAGATCAGATCACGAACTTCTTATTGCCAAATTCAGACTTAAATTGAAGAAAGTGGGGAAAACCACTAGACCATTCAGATATGACCTAAACCAAATCCTTTATGACCAAACAGTGGAAGTGAGAAATAGATTTAAGGGACTTGATCTGATAGACAGAGTGCCTGATGAACTATGAATGGAGGCTCATGGCATTGTATAGGAGATAGGAACCAAGACCATCTCCAAGAAAAAGAAATGCAAAAAAGCCAACGGCTGTCTAAGGTGAGGTGAGGTGAGGTGAAGTCGCTCAGTCGTGTCTGACTCTTTGCAACCCCGTGGACTGTAACCTACTAGGCTTCTCTGTCCATGGGATTCTCCAAGCAAGAATACTGGTGTGGATTGCCATTTCTTTCTACAGGGGATCTTCCCAACTCAGGGATCAAACCTGGGTCTCCCACATTGGAGGCAGACGCTTTAAACTCTGAGCCACCAGGGAAGCAAGGCCTTAACAAATAGCTGTGAAAAGAAGAGAAGTGAAAAGCAAAGGACAAAAGGAAAGATATACCCATTTGAATGCAGAGTTCCAAAGAACAGCAAAGAGAGATAAGAAAGCCTTCCTCAGTGATCAATGGAAAGAAATAGAGAAAAACAACAGAATGGGAAAGACTAGAGACCTCTTCAAGAAAATTAGAGATACCAAAGGAACATTCATGAAAAGATGGGCTCAATAAAGGACAAGAAATGGTATGGACCGAAGAGAAGCAGAAGATATTAAGAACAGGTGGAAAGAATACACAGAAGAACTGTACAAAAGGTCTTCATGACCCAGATAGTCATGAAGGTGTGGTCATTAACCTAGAGCCAGACATCCTGGAATGTGAAGTCAGGTGGGCCTTAGGAAGCATCACTACGAACAAAGCTAGTGGAGATGGTGGAATTCCAGTTGAGCTATTTCAAATTTTGAAAGATGATGCTGTGAAAGTGCTGCACACAATATATCAGCAGATTTGGAAAACTCAGCAGCGGACACAGGATTGGAAAAGGTCAGTTTTCATTCCAATTCCAAAGAAAGGCAATGCCAAACAATGCTCAAACTACTGCACAATTGTACTCATTTACATGCTAGTAAAGTAATGCTCAGAATTCTCCAAGCCAGGCTTCAGCAGTACGTGAACTGTGAACTTCCTGATGTTCAAGATGGTTTTAGAAAAGGCAGAGGAACAAGAGATCAAACTGCCAACATCCACTGGATTATTGAAAAAGCAAGAGAGTTCTAGAATATTATCTATTTCTGCTTTATTGACTATGCCAAAGCCTTTGACTGTGTGGGTCACAATAAACTGTGGAAAATTTTGAAAGAGATGGGAATACCAGACCACCTGACCTGCCTCTTGAGAAATCTGTATGCAGGTCAGGAAGCAACAGTTAGGACTGGACATAGAACAACAGACTGGTTCCAAATAGGAAAAGGATTACATCAAGGCTTTATATTGTCACCCTGCTTATTTAACTTAAATGCAGAGTACATCATGAGAAACACTGGCCTGGAGGAAGCACAGATGGAATCAAGATTGCTGGGAGAAATGTCAATAACCTCAGATATGCAAATGACACCACCATTACAGCAGAAAGTGAAGAATTAAAGAGCCTCTGATGAAAGGGAAAGAGGAGAGTGAAAAAGTTGGCTTAAAGCTCAACATTCAGAAAATGAAGATCATGGCATCCAGTCCTATCACTTCATGGGAAATAGATGGGGAAACAGTAGAAACAGTGGCTGACTTTATTTTTCAGGGCTCTAAAATCACTGTAGATGGTGATTGCAGCCATGAAATTAAAAGATGCTTACTCCTTGGAAGGAAAGTTATGACCAACCTAGACAGCATATTAAAAAGCAGAGACATTACTTTTCCTTCAAAGGTCATCTAGTCAAGGTTATGGTTTTTCCAGTAGTCATCTATGGATGTGAGAGTTGGACTATAAAGAAAGCTGAGTGCTGAAGAATGATGCTTTTGAACCGTGGTGTTGGAGAAGACTCTTGAGAGTCCCTTAAACTGCAAGGAGATCCAACCAGCCTGTCCTAAAGGAGATCAGTCCTGGGTGTTCATTGGAAGGACTGATATTGTAGCTGAAACTCCAATACTTTGGCCATCTGCTGTGGAGAACTCATTTGAAAAAAACCCTGATGCTGGGAAATATTTAGGGCAGGAGGAGAAGGGGAAGACAGAGGATGAGATGGTTGGATGGCATCACCAACACAATGGACATGGGTTTGAGTGGACTCCAGGAGTTGGTGATGGACAGGGAAGCCTGGTGTGCTGCGGTTCACGGGGTTGCAAAAGTCGGACATGAGTGAGTGACTAAATTGAATTGATACACACATACATATAAAAACAATTTAGAACCTGACATGGAACACAGACTTGTTCCAAATTGGCAAAGGAGCTCATCCTAACTGTGTATTGTCACCCTGCTTTTTTAACTTATATGCAGAGTACACCATGCTAAATGCCTTTCTGGATGAATCTCAAGCTGGAGTCACGATTGTGGGAAGAAATATCAATAACTTCACAAATGCAGATGACACCACCTTTATGGCAGAAAGCAAAGAGGAAATAAGGAGCTTCTTGATGAAGGTGAAAGAATAGAGTGAAAAAGCTGGCTTAAAATTCAACATTCAAAAAACTAAGATCATGGCATCTGGTCCCATCACTACATGGCAAATAAATAGGAAAAAAAAGAGAAACAGTGACAGACTTAGTTGGACTCCAAAATCACTGCAGATGATAACTGCATCATGGAATTAAACAACACTTGTTCCTTGGAAGAAAAGCTGTGACAAACCTCAGTTCAGTTCTGTTCAGTTGCTTAGTCATGTCCGACACTTTGCACCCCGTGAACTGCAGCATACCCGGCCTCCCTATCCATCACCTACTCCTAGAGTTTATTCAAACTCATGTCCATTGAGTCAGTGATGCCATCTAGCCATCTGATCTTCTGTTGTTCCTTCTCCTACCACCTTCAATCTTTCCCAGGATCAGGGTATTTTCCAATGACTCAGCTCTTCGCATCTGGTGGCCAAAGTTTTCGAGTTTCAGCTTCAGAATCAGTCCTTCCAAAGAACACCCAGGGCTGATTTTCTTTAAAATTGACTTGTTGGATCTCCTTGCTATCCAAGGGACTCTCAAGAGTCTTTTCCAACACCACAGTTCAAAAGCATCAATTCTTTAAAAAGTAGATACATCACTTTGCCGACAGACGTCCATCTAGTGAAAGTTATGGTTTTTCCAGTAGTCATGTATGGATGTGACAGTTGGACCATAAAGAAGGCTGAGTGCCAAAGAATTGATACTTTTCAACTGTGGTGTTGGAGAAAACTCTTGAGAGTCTCTTGGACATCAAGGAGATCAAAGCAGTCAATCCTTAAAGAAACCAACCCTGAATATTCATTGGAAGGACTGAAGTTCTAATACTTTGACCACCTGAGGCGAAGAGCTGAGTCACTGTAAAAGACCCTGATCCTGGGAAAGATTGATTGAGGGCAGGAGGAGAAGGTGATGACAGAGGGTGATATGTTTGGATGGCATCATTGACTCAATGAACATGAGTTTGAGTGAACTCTGGGAAACAGTGAAGGACAGGGAAGCTTGGGATGCTGCAGTCCATGGGGGGGTGGGGGGTGGGGTCACAAAGAATCAGATACAACTGAGTGACTGAACAACTATATATATACATATATATATGTATATATCTTTGTTATGTATACTTATACGTATGTAAAGCGAGAGATATCTTAATAACATTGTAATTTTAAAAATAATTCCTTCTACTAATATCCTTCTATTATATATGTGAGGGGAAAAAAATAGAAGAGTTAAGCCCTTAAAAACCTCTTACCCAGTTGTGTACAGAAATGTATATGAAATGTAATCTCTCTCTTCTTAAAATTATTTCAAAATAATCTATCCCTACAAAAAGGGACTGATTTGTAGCCCCTACTGGATAGATGCGTATCCACTGCCCGTTGTATATCTAGCAGGGTCATGACTCACCACGCCGTAGCCCAGGGATGTTGAAAACAGTCACTTGCTAAGGCTTACTGAAAAAGTCATTTTCACTCTAGGAAATGGGAATTGCTGCCCAATCCCATTAGGCTTCCACCTCGTGTCCTTAGACTTACTTCTGTCTTTCTTTGTTCTGGTCTTATCCCTCCTTGTCGATGTTGAACTCGCCTCCCAGAACAAGTAAGCCTCTTCCTTGTAGTCTGCCCATGGAGTCATCAGGTTAAGGGTGTATCTGCTCCATTCCTGATAAATGCCAGTGTTATCTGGCCCATTTCTTTGTGTGTCTCTCAGTTAGATAGCAGGGTTAGGACATATCAAATCTTGTATTCTCCATGTCCCTTTTATTTTGGAAAGCTTTTGAGAGCTTAACATTTCCCTGTTTCTTGTTGTTCAGACCAAACTATTCCCTTCTGAATCCGTTTACTCTTGGCCTCTTGCCTCTTACAGCAAATCCAGCCTTCCTCTTGTCATCTTCAAGGAACCCACCTCTATCTCCCCTTTCTGTCTTGTACACACAGCTTCAGCTGTCACTTTTATCTCTGGTCAATGGTTAGAATCATGATAACAGTTAAGCTGGAAGTCAAGTGATAGCAAAGACAAAGTACTTGAGTATTCTATTCAATAGAATCCAATTTTATTCTATTTAAAAGGAGTAATACATATTTACTGACTTAACTTCTTACAACATTAAAAACTTGGATTTCAAATGCACCAGATATACTTTTTATCCAAATGTAAATAAGTGTAATATTCTATTATATACATATATACTATATATATTACATATCAACTTAGTTCAACCAATTGGCCTTAGTTTCTAGAAATGCATATGGATTTTAAAAGGATGGCAATATGCTCAAAATACCTTATTCCCCCTTTCCAGGTAGATAATTGAATCCCTTTTTACATGCCAATTACAAATAGTCTTCTAGCCTCTGCATAAAGACATTGTAGCATTTTCTCTTAGAAAACTCATTCAGGTTTTAAGTAGTTTTATTCTAAAGAGAGTTCTTTCTTAACATGAATTGAAATCTGTCCCACAATAATACTCAATCACTGGATTTTATTCCTGCTTCTGGAATCATACAAATCATAGCTAAATAAATTTTTACATGCAGACTTCCAAATATTTAAAAATATTTGTGTCTGACCTAAATTCTCTATGTTAAATAACTTCACTTTTGAAGCATTGTACAATTTCTTTGAATTATTCCCCAACATGCTTCATGTTCTCTTATTCCTGTTTGTTAAAAATTACTCTCCAAATATGGATTCCCCAAACTGGGTATGATGGTCTGGTCACCGCACAATGATTATGAAACTGAACTAAAACTTCACTGTGATTTCTACATAAGTATTTCTCAGGCAAGCTTTCTTTATTCTGCCTTTGTAAAAGGTTGGATTTTTTTAAATTTTATTTTTAAAGCCTCTAAGGCAAGATAGCATTAAATTAATCAGTACCCCATTATAACTATATTGGATTTGTAAAATTTCTTTAGATATTGATAGTAACTGAATATTTTCTACATCATGTGTAGACTCATGTCCTTCACAGATGTGATTGGTCTGCTATGTGAGTGCTCATCAAAGTCTTAAAATATTCCAGAAAACTTTGATTTCTTTTAAAAAATCTAGAAGTTTGTTTTGATCAAGAAGACAAGCTTCAGTTAGTCTATAGGACTACAAAATATCAAAGCTTTTACTTCTAACTATGATGATACTAAAGCTTTGTTGTAATGCCATATTTATATAATTAGAAATAGTAAATTTATACATTTTCATAAAAATTATTTTCTTGTATAATTTTAATCTCTAAAAAGATTGTAAAAGCTGATAAATTTGAAACATTATCTGATGTCTTTCCAAAGAAGTTGTGGTGGAAGATTTCTGAAAAACTTTACTAAACTAGGTAATATTCCTAAAGTTTCCTCTAACTGACCCTTCTGGCATAAACACTGCCAGTCCAAAAAGCTCTGAGTAAGCACCAAAGTAGACTTGTAAGATGAAAACATTATATTAATTCAATGGTATTATATTAAATTTATATATTATATATGTAATTATTTTATTGAATTGTATTAATTCAATGGTATTGAATCTTTTTAGAGATTAAAATTATATAAGAAAGAAAATTTTTATGAAAATGCATAACGTACTATTTCTAACTATATAAATATGGTATCACAACAAAATTTCAGTATCATCATAGTTAGAAGAAAGATTTTTGATATTTTGTGGTCCTAAAGACTACTTGAAGATTTTCTTCTCGATCAAAACAAATTTCTAGGCTTGTTTAAAAAAATCAAATTTAAAATTTTTCTGGAATTTTTAATACTGATAAGTGCTCAGACATTAAAGGCCCCTTAAAATCCTTATGGTTCCTAGACATAGACTACAGCAGAATTTATAGTAATAATAGGTGTTTTGGCTTATTTTAAGAATATCATACCATGCTGAGCACAATCTATACCATACTGAATTACATGAATTTTCTCCACTCAGTGTAAGTATTGAAAACTTAGTTGAAGAGATGTAGTTCTAGGTAAACAAACTCAGGCATTCTACTGAGTATTCACCTGTGGATCTGGTTAAGTCACTTCGTCTCCTGTCAAGGTTCCTTAGCTATCTTAACTATTAAGTGAACTAATGATATGCCACCTCTTTCAAGGGATTTTTTTGAGAGTTAATGAATATACAGTGAGCAATTTAAGGATCAAACACACTGGGCAAAAGACTAAATTTTTATTATAGTGGATACTCACAGCCTTATGTAATCTGCCAGTCTAAACCATGTGCTGCTTTGGCACATGCTTACTGAAAATAGCAGACCAGTTTGTGAGCTGGCAAAATCTCAACATAGCAGATGGACATGCAATGAAATAACTAGCAAAGAGACCTTGTTTCAACATCAAATATGTTTCCGTGGGGCCAGATTCCTGGGCAAAGTTGTTTTAGTGTTGAGGATGCAACTAATGTAATGTGGTATATTATACCTCCTTTGCATTAAGTCTTTGCTAACTTTTTCCATCTCAAAAAGGAGTAATTTCCGGCATTCATCCGTTTCAGATACTTGAAAAACTCACATTTGAAAGTCACAAGGACTTGAATCCTTTTAGTGAAGAGTTTTTAAACACCAGTGAAGAATGAGGTTTATATCATACTTGGACTGTGTGTGTGTGTGTGTGTGTGTGTGTGGGTGTGTGTGTGTGTGTGTTTAATAGAAGCTGCAGTTATCTTGCCCCTTAAGCCAAAAGGGGAGATTTATTGTCCACTCTGTCATGACACTCTTCACTCATAGTATAGTAATCATATAGTATCTCAAGGAATGATGTCATTGAGCTCTTAACTAAATTAGAATATTCCAGATATTTCTGACAGGCTCCTTTGAAAAGCTATATATCCACAAGAAAAGCTAAAAGGAGTAGAAACTCGTCAAGATTAATGGAAACCTCAAATAATTTTCAGGTATTGTAAAGGGGAGCCCTTCCTATTTTAGTGGTTACTATTATAAATAGACAAATTTATGTGAAATCTATTCTGCAGGGCAAACATATACCTTAAAATTGATACTGCAGTACATACATTAAGGAAATAAATTATTAAAGTTTCATAGAAAATTCTGAACTTACTTTCTTCTGTAAGTAAATTTTATTATAATGTTTGTTATGGATATAAAGTTGAGTGTGATTCCTGGACACATCATAAGCCCATAAGCATTACAAAGTTTTTGAGAATGAAATTAAGAACAAAATCTAAAATAATGCATACACCTGGCAAAAAGACAATCAGACAATGAAAAATACAAGTTTTTTCCTCTCATAGAAAACCCTTTTTGCCTTTCTGGATATGGCAAAATCACTTAATAGTTTTTATATTTGATCATGATCCTCTGATGTGTGTATGTTCTTAAATTTAAATGTTTATATATTTAAAATAATGTGTCATTGAACTCTGCATATGACACATTCATATCGATTCTAATAGCTTCATATTAATTATTACATAAAGGAACAAAAATTTATCTAAACAGTCCCTCATTAGTGGCCTTTTTAATATCTGATAAGGGTCTCATTACTGATTTCATTCTTAAATTTCTTGAAATTGTCACACATTTATTCCCCCAATGAACCCTAGTGTCATTTTGTCAAGTGCCCCCCAAGTAAAAAGGTTGATGGAATTTTAATTGGTAAAGAATAGAATTTATGGATTTAATTTAGGGGCAATATACTTAACAAGGAACATTGTCTTTCTTACTGTTCATTCAAGACTATTATGATATATAAGTTGTATAATATTTGACACACTAGATCATGCTTATATGTTTTTATATAGATTCAGTACATATCTGGTTAGGTATACTCAGTTATTATTACCATCATTATTATTACTATTGGTGTTAATATAAAACAATAGATTTTTTTCTTTGCCTATATTTTAACTTGACATTGTTTGTGTATAGAAAAATTGCTTTCTAAATTGAGTGGCAAACTATTCACTTTACTGAATTATTTTGCTGCTTGTTGACTAGAGTTCATTCTTTGGAGCTTTCTAGCTTATATAGTCATACCATCTGCAAAAAGTGTTAAATTTTATTCTCTTAGCAAACTTGTATGCTACTTATTTCCTTCTCTTCTCTAATTGCTCTGGCTAGATTTTCCAGAATATTGTTCAATATACTGATGAAGTAAGCCTCTGTTCCATTTGTAACACTTAAATAAAAAAAGTATGTAGTGCTAAGCTGCATTCTGGGTCTTATTAGTTATATCTCTATATTATTATGTCAGAAATTATCCATCTATTTATAGGCTATTAGAGATTTTATATGCTAATTTATGTATGTTATTGAGGGAGTAGATTGCATGGTTTGTTCCTCGTAACATTTTCTCTCATTCTTTGCTTCATTTCTCACTCTATTGACTTTGGGATTGGATGCTGTAACTTACTTTTGACCGAAGATACCTGGATGCAGTAGTTTAATGGGTTTGTGATTTATTCACCCAACCCTACCTCTCAGTCCTATGCCATTAGAACAGAATGCTCAGGTTAATTCTTCGGACTGGATCCAGTTAGAGAACCCAGTCATTCCAGCTCAACATGCCTTAGCACAGCTCATTAGAGTTCAGTCATACAGCAACCCAGAGAAATCATGTAGCATCAGTGAGAAGCAAAAAATATTTATTTGCTTTTATGTTGACATAATTTCAATCTTTCTAAATGTCTTTGCTTGTATCTTAGTTCATATATTATTTTAGTATCTTTTCAGAAAGGAAATGACGTTTGCACACCTGAGATGAAAATCACCTGTCCACAGAATGGTGTTTAATACACAGAGCTTAACTTGGTCTGACAATATTTTCTTTTGGAATTTGGTATCATTTTAATAAGTGAGATATATCTAAGGTTATTTTGACTGGCTGGCTTTTTTTGCCTTTGTCAAGTTTTTCTGACAGTGTTGTGATAGATTAAAATTTGAGGAAATTTGTTCTGAAAGTAATGCTTCAGATGAGCTTAAATACTATTTGAACTTGCTTGTTTGAAAAAAATTTACCAACTAAGCTATTCAGACCTTGTTTATTTTTTCATAGGGAGCTCTTTGACATTCTTTCATATCATCTTTGTTTACTGGTCTATTAAATGTTTATGCACATTTTCTTAAAAACTTCTATAACTAATTTATAACTTCATGTGTATGTGTATATCAAGTGTTTCATAAATTTAAAGCTCCCATGGTAATTCCAGTGTGCAACTGGGGTAGAGGTACATTGCTCTGTATATTTCTATGCTGACTTGTACCTGCTTTCATATGACAATTAAAAAGTAACTTGAGAAAGATCTTCCTTACCATATTATTTAATGTATCTCCACATTGTGAACCCTCAGTCTTAACCAATGTTGCATCTATTACCTGTTTTTTTAGGATCTTACCATTTCCAAAATATTTTATCCAGTTATTTTTAGCTTGATTGTTTCTGCTAAGATGCTGTGTTATGCTATGCTAAGTTGCTTCAGTTGTGTCCGACTCTTTGTGACCCTATGGACTGTAGCCTGCCACACCGCTCTGTCCATGGGATTCTCCAGGCAAGAACACTAGAGTGGGTTGCCATTTCCTTCTCTGCTAATACATAACTTTCATGTAATTATAACTTCTGTGACCCAAATTCCTAGTACAATAACTAGAATTGAACTTATGGAACTTCAGTCTCTCTTTTTAATTTAGGTGAAGGTGAAGTCGCTCAGTCATGTCTGACTCTTTGCGACCCTGTGGACTGTAACCTACTAGGCTTCTCCGTCCATGGGATTCTCCAGGCAAGAATATTAGAGTGGATTGCCATTTCCTTTTCCAGGGGATCTTACCGACCCAGGGATCGAACCCAGTTCTCCCATAGATTTGATATAATCTGTTATTAATATTGTGACCCTCACATTTTTTAGAATTTAAATAATATATATTCTCCTCCCATAATTCATACCATGGTATTATTTTGTTCTAGATGTCTCCTATACATAGTACATAGTTGACTATATTTTCACCCTTTCTTGAAGTTCAAAGATGGTATAATTTTTTAGCTATTTTCTGTTTTCTGTTGTTGTTGTTGTTTTATTGATTTTTACATCTGGTGATTTTCAAAAATTATAGATTTGTATTAGCTATGAATTAGGTGATTGTAAATAAGAGATCACCCAGTTTTCTGAGTAGAGGAAAGGAAATATAAGCACTGCAGAGTAAATCATAAACAAGCCAAGAAAGCTCTTCAAATCAAAGTTTAAGTTTTTAGAAATGTATTAGCTTTTCAGGTTATTTTTGATGAAATAATAGAAAGTATTTTTGGATTAAGTATTAAGAACTGTAAGATAAAATATGTCTGACTTGCTTTTCATTGCAGAAGTGAGAAACAATGATCAAATTTAAATAAATAGGCTTTCCACTTCATTCTACAGTTGTATGACCAGGAGTGAGTTTGGGTCAATAAGATAGAAGGTTGTGATTTATCTCAGGAATAGGATTGTTAGTCTGTGCCCCCACAAGGTGGATTATTATCATATGGAGCTCCAAAAAAGGTGTAAAATTCTAAAGATTGTACTCTGAAGAAAATGGATGCTTGAGAAAAATAATCGTCCTTTAATATGAGAACTGGGAAAAGAAACTTAGCTTTCCCTACCTGATCTATTGTTAAGAAAAAGAAAAATACAACTCCTGAGAATTTGAACATTGGCCTATATATATATATATATATATATATATATATATATATTTTGAATATACTTTGAATTTCAAATTTCCTTTTTCCACATAATTTGACAATCTTCTAGTCAATAACTAGAGGTAAAATTTTATCTCACATCAGAGACAAATCTGCTGTGTAAGACAGAATAAATATGAAAGCATTTTAGAACAATGTTACTTAGAGGGTGATCTGTGAACTGGTGCTGATTGGTGAACTATTTTCGACTCATCAGTGATGACAAAGTATAGAAACTAAAAGTGTTAGAAATAGTTATAGCAATTTGATGAAGTAAGGATTAAAAATGTGGTCTAATATTTTTTAAAAACCTAGTACTTACCTTTATATCTTCATTTATTTCATCTTTTCAAACAATCCATTCTAATTGTATTTAGAAAAGTACAATCTATGATGGATTTGAAAACAAAAAGTGTTGCTTCACTACTAATATTTTGAGAATCAAATATGCTTCATGCAAGATGGCAAATAATTTAAAAGAAAAGTCAATTTCACAATTATAGTTACAAGGCACAGGGATAGAAAATACAATATGATTAAGAGTCTGTATGGCAAATCCACTACCATATTGCCTCCAATTAAAATAAATATATTAATTTTAAAAAATGAAAAAAGAAAAAGCAGGATTAGACTTCATATAATGTAATAAGCATGTTTAAAATGATTAAGTTTAAAAACACAGAATAAGAAATGACAATATAACATAAAGTATAATTTGATTCAATAAGAACCAGCTATAACTTTAAGAAATGAGAAAATAAATAAATAAAAACCATGGAAAATTTAGCCATCATATTAGACATACTTAAAGAATCAGTAAAATGAAAGATAATTTTTAAAAAAACTATTTTTTTATAGCATAGAGAGTAAAAGAGATGAAACGTAAAGCATGAAGGACAGGTAATAAAAGGTTGGATACAATGAACAGCCCTATACAGAGTGTTCCAAAGCAATTTCCCCAGCAATATTAACCTATGAATTCTCAGGACTAAGATATGCAATAAATCCTAAACAAGATAATTAAAAACATTGTAGGAAAGTTTACCAAAAGTAGGGGAGATATTTTTAAATATAACCAAAGATTATAAATGGGATTACATATAAAAGAATTATACTTACAGTTATACATAACTTTTCCAGAACAACACAGAACAATAAACTGATGGAGAAAAATATCTTTAAAATGTGAAGAGGAAATATTTGTCTAGCTTCAATTCTATATATAACTAGTTTATTATGTGCAGAGAAGGAAAGAGATAATTTTAGAAAGTGAAATAGAGGGAGAATAGTGTTCTCCCAAATTTCCCAAAAGAGAAGGCTGACTGACATACATTAGAAATAAGAAATTAAGAGAAGAAAGGAATGAGATAAATAAAGTGAAGATGAGCAATAAAAATTGGTAAATAGGTGGGCAAATCTGAATAATCTCTGATAATACAAAATAATTTTTATTGTAAGAATGATGACTTTTATTGGCTAATGAATACTGAATAGAATGTAAAATATAAATATCTTTTGGACTTGAGTGCTTAAAAATTGTGGGTTTTTGTGAGAATGGAAGGAATAATTAGTATCATTAGCTTGTGTCACATATATAAATTAAACGTTTGATGATAAATATCAAAAGGAGAGAAATAAAATGATTAATTTCTCTAGTAGTACAATAAAACGTGAAACGGAGAAAATCTGATCGATTCATCAAATCAGAAGTCAGAACAATAGTAGAAAATGAAAGCAACAGACAGTAAATAGAAAAAAAAAATTATATTGTGGAACTAAAGAAAAAGTCTTCAAGCAGCACAAGTATAAATGGACTGAACTTTGTGTTTAGAAGATATAATTTTAAAAATAATAATTTTGCTTAATTTAAATCAGACTGGTATACTTCCTATAATATAAATGATCATTGGAATTACTCATAAATAATTTATGAAATAAATAATATAAACATACTTACAAAACTAATATGTAGATCTAAAATGGATCTTTAAAGATAAAATACAAACAACATACCAGAAAAATATAACTCCTCTGATTTTTGTTTCACTTAACATAGTTCCAAATATATACAAATATTATTTGGCATAATTACCAGGCAAAATCAATGTCCATCTTTATAGATTTTAATACACTTATTTCAGTAATAGATTGAATAGAAAGTAATATTAGTTAAAATATATATTACTTGAAAAATTCAGTGAAGAAATACATGTTCTTATGGACATATATAGTATCTACAGCAGTAATGTAGAAAACTTGATTTTTTTTTAAGCATACACTATCTGCTTATGAAAATTGAACACAGATTAGGGCACGGAAGAAATCTTTACAACATTTAAGGGTCTAAGAGAATAATCATTACATAGAACATGTTCTCTAATCTTAAAGGAACTAAGATAGGGATAAATAACAGAATCAACACTCATAACCTTTTTAAGAACATATTTCTGAATAACTTGTGGTCACGGGAAAAACTATAATGAAAATTAGAGAATATTTAGGATTGTACAATATTGAAAATGTTAAATATATGGAATGTGGCTTAGGTAACAAAGTTTTGCAGCTTTCTATAAGAAAAAAGTAAAAACCTAGGTAGAATAGAGAGTTCCTTAAAATTTTAACTTTTGAAAAGGGTCTTTCAAAGAGCAAATCTTTAATTTTAATAAGGTCTAATTTATTGGTTTTTTTTCCTTTGATGGATCATTCTTTTGGTGTCTGAAGTCTCTTTAGCAAGCCCCAGGCCTCAAAAATGTTATATTATATTCTGAAAATCCATGTGTACATTTAAATATGTGATTTAGTTTGAGATATTTTTAAATGAGGTTTTGTTCTAGGTTAAATTTTTTGCCTACAGATTTTGAATTTTTCTACAACTAAGGTTTGAAAGGGCTTCCCTGGTGGCTCAGATGGCAAAGAACCCACCTGCAATGTGGGAGACCTGGGCTCAGTCCCCAGGTTGGGAAGATCTCCTGGAGAAGGGAGCAGCTACCCACTCCAGTACTCTGTCCCAGAGAAATCCATGGACAGTATAGTCCATGGGGTCAAAAACAGTCAGACATGGCTGAGCAACTTTTACTTTTCTGAAGGTCTGAGAAGAGTATCTCTCCTCCGATGAATTGATTTTGCATTTTGTCAAATATCGTTTGTCCATTTTGTTTGGGGTGATTTCTAGGTTCTCTCTCTTGTCCCATTGACTTATACATCTGTCTCTTTGCCAGCAGAGTGTTGTTTACTGTAGCCATATAGTAATAAACCTTGAAATAAGGTAGAGTGATTACTTCCTCTTACTCTTCTCTTTCAAAATTCTTCTAACCATTCTAATTCCTTTACTTTGCCTTATAAATTTTAGAATGCATTGGTGTGTGCTAAGTCACTACACTTGTGTCTGACTCTTTGTGACTCTATGGTCCTTGGCCTGCCAGGCTCCTCTGTCCATGGGATTCTCCAGGCAAGAATACTGGAATGGGTTGCCATGTCCTCCTCCAGGGGATCTTCTTGACTCAGGGATATTGAACCTGTCTCTTAAGTCTCCTACAATAGGAAGCGGGTTGTTTACCACTAGCACCAACTGCTGCTGCTGCTGCTAAATCGCTTCAGTCTGTGCGACCCCATAGAGGTTAGCCCAACAGGCTCCTCCGTCCCTGAGATTCTCCAGGCAAGAACACTGGAGTGGGTTGCCATTTCCTTCTCCAATGCATGAAAATGAAAAGTGAAAGTGAAGTCGCTCAGTCGTGTCGACTGTGACCCCATGGACTGCAGCCCACCAGACTCCTCCATCCATGGGATTTTCCAGGCAAGCGTACTGGAGTGGGGTGCCATCGCCTTCTCCGCTAGCACCAACTAGGAAGTCCCAAATTTTAGAATAATCTTATCTATATCTATAGAATATCTTGCTGGGATTTTAAAAGAATTGTGTTAAACTTTTATGTGACTATTCATATAATGGATAATTTTATTTTAGTTTTTAAATTTGTGAACACAGAATATCCCTCCATTTATTTAGATTTTCTTTGACATATTTTATACTTTTCAACATATAGATACTGTAAATGTTTTGTTAAAGATTTGTAGCTCTGTGTTCCATAATTTTAGAGCTATCATAAATTTTGTATTTAAACACTCCTCTATAATGCTTTTCTTTAGATTTTTTGAAACTTTCTATTTAGATAGTCACATCCACATGAATCAGAGAGTTTTATTTATTCATTTCCAATTTGCATGTATTTTATATTGATTTTGTTTGTTTGTTTTTTGAGCTGACTAGATCTTCCAGTTAGATATTGGATAGCACTGCTGAGAGTGGATATCCTTGCCCTACCCCCATCTTAAGAAGAAAGCATTCAGTTTTTCACTGTTAAATATGACATTACTTGTAGGGTTTCTTTTTCTTGATTTTTCTTATCATATTAAAGGAGTTCCCTTGTATTTCTTGTTTGCTAAGGAGTTTATCATGAATCATTGTGGTATTGAATTTTGTGAAATGCATTTAACCATCAGTTGTTATGATCATGTGGATTATAATGGATTAAAATGATTAATTTTGAATATTGAATGTTATACTTCCTAGGATAAAATCCAATAAACCATGATGCATTGACTTTTTAATTGTTGTAATTTATTTGGTAATAACACTGCAGAAGTTTTTTGTGTCTATTTTCATGAGAGTTAGAGATATGTCATTTTATTTGTACTTTCTTCATCTGATTTTTGACTCAGGATAGTTCTGCCCTTATCAAACTAGGTAAGAAATTTTCCTTCTTATTTTATTTTATGGAAGATATTATACAAAATCAATTTTACTTGTTTTTTAAGTGTTTGTAGAATTTTGTTTGGAGAAAGAAATGGCAACCCACTTCCGTATTCTTGCCTGGAATTCCCATGGACAGAGGAGATTGGCAGGCTGCAGCCTACAGTCCATGGGGTCACAAAGAGCCAGACATGGCTTAGCAACTGAATAGAACAGAATAGAACAACATTCAGCAGTGAGATATTTGGGTTTGCATATTTCTTTATTGGAATGTTTTTTAACTACAGATTCAGTTACATTTTTAGAATAGTATAGGATATTTCAAAGTATCAATTTCATCTTGTGTGATTTGCTAGTTTGAGCTCTTTAAGGGGTTGTTTCATTATTTCTAAGTTTAAGTTTATATAGCAACAGAAGACAGGGTTGCCTTCTTCTGTGTACAGCTGTGGATATTGCTTATAAAAGTGACTACTCTAATACAGTGTATATTATAACCCCCAGAAGATTCAGCCATCAACACCACTAGGCACCATGATTCATCATCTTCCCACTGCAACAGATAAGAGTACTATTAAGGAACGCTTCAAACTCATACAACAATCTTGGCTTTTCATTTTGATTTTATTTTTACTCACTCCCCTAAAACAGTGCATCAGGGAATCAGTCCACAGATGACATCCTTGCTTTGTTGTTTTTTTCTTTAATAATTAGTCTACTAATATTTTAAATTTCTTTTCTACAATATTGGGATTTGTTGGGCTTTGAAGTTAGAACCTTCCTTCAATTTCTATATAGAAATGTAGTCTATGTATTTCTTGTAAATAAAAGCCCATCATTAAAAACTAATTCTCTCTTTAAAAATATTCTGTTGCTACCTTTATTAAAGTAAAATTTAAAAGAGGTTGTAATTATTTTGTATTTCTGTTCCCATAGCAGACTATGAACACTTTGAGGTCAGGGACTGTATATTAGAAAATATTAGTATCTTACATAATATTCACTCTCCTCTTCTTTATAACAAAATTCCAATTTATTTTGAAGTGGATATGTACCAGCAAGAATACATGTCCACTTCCTTTGCAAGCAGAAGTAGACATTTGACACAATTTTTGGTGAGTAAGATATAAACACAATCTATTGGACATGGTTTCTGGGAAAGTTCTTTATTGGAGATGACCCGGTTGATGTGCATACCTTTTGCTTTTCATCTTTCTTCTTCTTGTCTGGAATGTTGAGCTCTAGCATCCTTGCTGCCTTCATGCTAGTGGGAGGTAAAAATTATCATTCCTACAGTATAAAGTAAAATCACTGTCTTCAAGTATGACTGTGCCAATCAGATCATATATTCACACTTGAATCAAGATAAAATGTCTATACACTATTAAGACATAACTTATGTAAAGCAAATTTCCTGGAACAATGACTCTAGGGAAATGAATTTATCTTAATTGGCTTAGTCTAAGAAACAAGTAGCTGTGGACCTGGAACTAATATTTCTAGACTAAATGGCTGGTGGAAGCAACAAATAGAATGCTTAAAAAGTCAATTAAAATATGGATCCTATTGCCCACATTTTCAGTTACCCAAAGTGAAAGTGAAAGTGAAGTCGCTCAATCATGTCCGACTCTTTGCGACCCCGCGGGACGTAGCCTACCAGGCTTCTACATCCATGGGATTTTCCAGGCAAGAGCACTGGAGTGGGTTACCATTTCCTTCTCCAACAAACATATAAATCCTTTACCTCATTTACACATTTCAATAAACTCACTCTACAGGAATGAATTCTTGCCACCTCTTCTTCATATCTTCTGCTTCTGTTAGGTCCATATCATTTCTGTCCTTTATCGAGCCCATCTTTGCATGAAATGTTCCCTTGGTATCTCTAATTTTCTTGAAGAGATCTCTAGTCTTTCCCATTCTGTTGTTTTCCTTTGTTTCTTTGCATTGATCACTAAGGAAGGCTTTCTTATCTCTTTTGCTATTCTTTGGAACTCTGCATTCAGATGGGAATATCTTTCCTTTTCTTCTTTGCTTTTGCCTCTCTTCTTTTCACAGCTATTTGTAAGGCTCCCTCAGACAGCCATTTTGCTTTTTTGTATTTCTTTTTCTTGAGAATGATCTTGATCCCTGTCTCCTGTACAATGTGACAAGCCACTGTCCATAGTTCATCAGGCACTCTATCTATCAGATCTAGTCCCTTAAATCTATTTCTCACTCCCACTGTATAATCTTAACGAATTTGATTTAGGTCATTCTTGCATGGTCTAGCAGTTTTCCCTACTTTCTTCAATTTAAGTCTGAATTTGGCAATAAGGAGTTCCTGATCTAAGCCACAGTCAGCTCCTGGTCTTGGTTTTGCTGACTGTGTAGAGCTTCTCCATCTTTGGCTGCAAAGAATATAATCAATCTGATGCTGACCATCTGGTGATGTCCATGTGTAAAATCTTCTCTTGTGTTGTTGGAAGAGGGTGTTTGCTATGACCAGTGCATTCTCTTGGCAAAACTCTATTAGCCTTTGCCCTGCTTCATTCCATAATCCAAGGCCAAATTTGCCTGTTACTCCAGGTGTTTGTTGACTTCCTACTTTTGCATTCCAGTCCTCTATAATGAAAAGGACATCTTTTTTGTGTGTTAGCTCTAAAAGTTCTTGTAGGTCTTCATAGAACTGCTCAGCTTCAGCTTTGTCAGTGTTACTGGCTGGGGCATAGACTTGGATTACTGTGATATTGAATGGATTGCCTTGCAAATGAACAGAGATCATTCTGTCATTTTGAGATTGCATCCAAGTACTGCATTTCAGACTCTTTTCTTGACCTTGATGGCTACTCTATTTCTCCTCAGGAATTCCTGCCCACAGTAGTAGATATAATGGTCATCTGAGTTAAATTCACCCATTCCAGTCCATTTTAGTTTGCTGCTTCCTAAAATGTCAACGTTCACTCTTGCCATTTCCTGTTTGACCACTTCCAATTGGCTTTAATTCATGGACCTGACATGCCACGTTTCTATGCAATATTGATCTTTATAGCATCAGACCTTGCTTCTATCACCAGTCACATCCACAGCTGGTTATTGTCTTTGCTTTTGCTCCATCCCTTCATTCTTTCTGGAGTTATATCTCCACCGATCTCAAGTAGCATATTGGGCACTTACTGACCTGGGGATTTCCTCTTTTGGTATCCTATCATTTTGCCTCTTCATACTGTTCATGGGGTTCTCAAGGCAAGAATACTGAAGTGGTTTGCCATTCCCTTCTCAAGTGGACCACATTCTGTCCGACCTCTTCACCATGATCCATCCATCTTGGGTTGCCCCACAGGCATGGCTTAGTTTCACTGAGTTAGACAAGGCTATGGTCCGTGTGATCAGATTGGCTAGTTTTCTGTGATTATGGTTTCAGTGTGTCTGCCCTCTGATGCCCTCTCACAACACCTACTGTCTTACTTGGGTTTCTCTTAACTTGGACATGGGGTAGCTCTTCACAGCTGCTCCAGCAAAGTGCAGCTTCAGCTCCTTACCTTGGAGGAAGTTGCCCCTCCTGACCTTGAACGTGGAGTAACTCCTCTTGGCCCCCACAGCCACCACTGCTTGGATGTGGCATTGCTTCTCTTAGCTGCCGCCCCTGACCTTGGCGAGGGGTAGCTCCTCTTGGCCATGCTTCTGTGTGGTCCGTCGCAGCTATTTCATGTAAAGATAGGCTTGATAAGGACAGAAATGATATGGACTTAACAGAAGCAGAAGATATTAAGAAAAGGTGGCAAGAATACACGGAAGAACTGTACAAACAGGATCTGCACTACCCAGATATTCACGATGGTGCAATCACTCAGCTAGAGCCAGACATCCTGGAATGTGAAGTCAAGGGGCCTTAGAAAGCATCACTACAAACAAAGCTAGTAGAGGTGATGGAATCCCAGTTGAGCTATTTCAAATTCTGAAAGATGATGCTGTGAAAGTGCTGCCCTCAATATGCCAGCAAATTTGGAAAACTCAGCAGCGGACACAGGATTGGAAAAGGTCAGTTTTCATTCCAATTCCAAAGAAAGACAATGCCAAACAATGCTCAAACTACTGCACAATTGCACTCATCTCACATGCAAGTAAAGTAATGCTCAAAATTCTTCAAGCCAGGTTTCAGCAATACATGAACCGTGAACTTCCTGATGTTCAAGGTGGTTTTAGAAAAAGCAGAGGAACCAGAGATCAAATTGCCAACATCCTCTGGATCATCAAAAAGCAAGAGCATTCCATAAAAACATCTATTTCTGTTTTATTGACTATGCCAAAGCCTTTGACTGTGTGGATCACAATAAACTGTGGAAAATTCTGAAAGAGATGGCAATATCAGACCACCTAACCTGCTTCTTGAGAAACCTATATGCAGGTCAGGAAGCAACAGTTAGAATGGAACATGGAACAACAGAATGGTTCCAAATAGGAAAAGGAGTACGTCAAGGCTGTATACTGTCACCCTGCTTATTTAACTTATATGCAGAGTAAATCATGAGAAATGCTGGGCTGGAGACACAAGCTGGAATCAAGATTGCTGGGAGAAATATCAATAATCTCAGATATGCAGATGACACCACCCTTATGGCAGAAAGTGAGAGGATCTAAAGAGCCTCTTGATGAAAGTGAAAGAGGAGAGTGAAAAAGTTGACTTAAAGCTCAAAATTCAGAAAACGAAGATCAAGGTATCCGGTCCCATCACTTCATGGGAAATAGATGGGGAAACAGTGGAAACAGTGGCTGACTTTAGTTTTCAGGGCTCCAAAATCACTGCAGATGGTGATTGCAGCCATGAAATCAAAAATGCTTACCCCTTGGAAGAAAAGTTATGACCCACCTAGATAGCATATTAAAAAGAAGAGACATTACTTTGCCAACAAAGATCCATCTAATCAAGACTATGGTTTTTCCAGTGGTCATGTATGGATATGCGAGTTGGACTGTGAAGAAAGCTGAGCACTGAAGAATTGATGCTTTTGAACTGTGGTGTTGGAGAAAATTCTTGAGAGTCCCTTGGGCTGCAAGGAGACCCAATCTGTCCATTCTAAAGGAGATCAGTCCTGGGTGTTCATTGGAAGGACTGATGCTGATGCTGAAACTCCAATATTTTGGCCACCTCATGCAGAGTTGACTCACTGGAAAAGACCCTGATGCTGGAAGGGATTGGGATCAGGAGGAGAAGGGAACGATAGAGGATGAGACGGCTGGATGGCATCACCGACTGATGGACATGAGTTTGAGTGATGGACAGGAAGGCCTGGCGTGCTATGATTCATGCGGTCTCAAAGAGTTGGACATGACTGGCTGACTGAACTAAAATTATAGGAAGGTAATCTAAGCTACCCTTCCTCTAATACACTTCACGTCATCCTTCAAGAATGCTCTTCAGAATCACTCTTTCCCACAATGCTTTCCACGGCCTCCTCTTTCCCATTGCATGTTTGCCATGCTCTGTGCTTTTAACTCATTTTTTGCCTATGTCATCACTTCATATGTCATATGATATGACAACTATCATATTATTTGTCTATTAACTCAACTAAAAGATCTATCTTCTTGCCATACCATCCTTGTATACATTAATTGTGAATTCAACATTTAGACTATATTGGATATTCAGTAATTATATGTTGAACTGTAATTCAACTGTGATTCTATTTTACTTCATATCTTCTTTTTAAAAAATTTTTAAATATAAATTTATTTAATTGGAGGCTAATTACTTCACAATATTGTAGTGGTTTTGCCAGACATTAACATGAATGCACCACCGGTATACGTGTGTTCCCCATCCTGAACCCCCTTCCTGCCTCCCTCCCTGTACCATCCCTCTGGGTCATCCCATTGCACCAGCCCTGAGCCCCCTGTCTCATGCATCAAACCTGGACTGGCAATCTGTTTCATATATGATAATATACATGTTTCAATGCCATTCTTCCAAATCATCCCACCCTTGCCCTTTCCCACAGAATCCAAAAGACTGTTCTATACATCTGAGACTCTTGCTATCTCGCATATAGGGTCATTGTTACTATCCTTCTAAATTCCATATATATGCGTTAGTATACTGTATTGGTGTTTTTCTTTCTGGCTTACCTCACTGTATATAATGGGCTCCAGTTTCATTCACCTCATTAGAACTGATTCAAATGCATTCTTTTTAATGGCTGAGTGATACTCCATTGTGTATATGTACCATGTTTTCTTTAAGCTTATGTATTTTTAGAATGTCAAGAAAAGGAGTGAGGACTAAAACCAGCTATTTAAAGTTTCAAGCAGTTTTCTGTCCTTGTAAACTTTAATAACTACAGCATTGCTGGTAATAAGTTAATTGATGTAAGCTTAGAATGGCCATATATTTCCCCAAAAAATTTAAAATATAACCATGACCTGAAAAATAACATGGACAAGTGTTAAGCTAAAAAGTTCAATTATTAACATAACTCTTTGCTTAAGTGTGCATGTGCACCTCTCCCTTTTTAAAAATCTCTATCTCACATACAACACACACACATGCTCTCTGAAATTTCAGCATTTATTTCCTTAGAATGATTGGTTAGGTTGTGTTGATGCTACACAAATCTGTTTATGAGATACAGTAGCAGCAAAGCACCTAACTGCACTTAATTGTTTTCCAATTCTACCATTTTTCTTCTTAAAAAGTAGTTCCCATAATTATGTCATTAAAAAATAGCAGTGGATTTAAGGCATAGCAATATATAATTCTTAGGATTTTTAAATTAAAATGAACACAATGAAAAATTAAAACCTTATTTTTTTCTGAAAATAGGGCATGTTATTTTCTAATTAAAAGTCATAATTTTAAGGGAATGGGGAAACATTCAATTTAGAAAGATACGAGCACAATGATGAACTAACCTCTATCAAAAAAAAATAAAACAAACATATAGATACAGCACACACCCAGTTGATTTTTAAACAGGAACAATAAACATAAATGTGTATTTTAAATTCTGTCTGTACATCTCTCTCTTGAGCTATAAATCTGTCCAGGTTAAATGAAAATGTTCCCAATTGAAGTGTACCATTATCCAGTCTATCCTTTATCAGTTTCACATGTACAGTTCTAAGGTAAACATGCAATCATACACTTGGAAATTTTGATTTTGAATCCTGACTGCACATTTCCAAAGGTATAACATCTTAATCAAATTTAAAAATAAAACACCCCTGTGCTGAGCTTGGTTGTAAACCTAAAATTATATAACATACATGTTTTTATGCTTTGTCAATTACATTTGAAATAGGGGACTGTTTGTTTCAGCCCTTCTAAAAATGAGACGAGGATGAGAAAACAACCTATTTCCTTATTAGGTTCAGAAGTCAAAGGACTCAGCCAGGAGCCGCAGGCTTCAAGAGCATAGAAGATTAAGACATATATTGGATTCATGATGGAGGGCAGAAAGTTCATTTTCAAAATAAAACAGAATTTTATTCATATTCCTTTTAAAATTCAGATTGCCATTTGCCAGCTGACCTGTGACACAGCAGCAGTGTATTACATTTTCAATGAGCAGTCTGTCTGAGCTGCTAGTGGAAGAACTCCTTCCTGGTTTCTAGGTTTTTATTTTTTAAGTAAGATATTGTTGTCAGAATTTTAGATAGTGCAAATAGGGGCAAGGTAACATATTTATTTTTAATAAGGAGAAGATGTAGAATAGTATAGTCATCAGTATTATGCATGGAATAATCCTGTAAAAAAAAAAATCACAGCAGCTCAGGTAAAATGTGTGTATGGGACTGTCAAAGACGGGGACGCCAGCATCTCAATGAGAAATAAGGGCAGGCCAAAAAATGAATCTTTATTTAAAAATAAATACATGTGAATGCCTTTTTAAACAAGTTTTGGTAGAGTGCAAGACAAGCCAAGGTTTTCTATAGTCAGGGACTAGATTTATCCAGCTCACCATCTGTCAAAATTATATTATAGACGACACATATGCATAGATACAAGACCACTGATTTTCATATATATTAAAACCTGAAACTACTGCAGGATATGAAAACCTAAAAACTGTTAAGCCAAAAGGCTTACATCTAGAACTTTTTTTTCTCACCACATTGTTTTAATTCTATTCTCTTCCAGACCACATTCAGGAGAAATGGACATACAGTCAATGGAAATACATAAAAATTAAATTTTATTTAGGAAATGCCAAAACATAAACTTTAGAAAATGTAAAAAGAAGAGAAAGGATGCACCGTTCCTTTATTTGTGGGGCTGCTTTTGTGGGTGAATATGTGCAATTTAATATCTTCCACTGTAGGAAAGAGATTCTAAGATCAAGTTGAGGACAATTTAATGTCAGACAAATTAAGTGATGCCTGCAAAAGTAGAAAACTAGCAATAATGATGAGGCATATTATTAGTTAAGTTAACTTGAACCAGGGCAGAGCTATCCATGTGTCACCCTTGAGCAGAGCTTTGTGATATATTACTACCGTGTGTTATTTTTGTTAACCTCTCAAAATGAGAAACAAAGGGAAACATAAATACCAGTTGATTGATTTGGCACCATACTTTTCAAGTGGAATGAGGGAAAGAGAGAATTCTTAAACTCATACTTACTTTGAACAAATCATGTTTATGCATTTTTTTCTCATATATTGGGTAGAAAACATGTTTACCTGATAACAAGCATTGGCTTTAAGCCATTTGCTACATTTAAATAAATGATTAGTTTGTACATCTCTGAAAGCTTTTTGTTGTTGTTGTTCCTATTGATGATATTGTGAAAGCGCATCCTACCATAACAACTGTTTGAACAACAAAGAAAACAATACAACTTCTCACTGAACCAGATAGTTATCTCTTCTTATCAATAACACAAACTTTCAATATATACAAATTAGTATCAATACTCATTTTTATCAAATAAGTATTTTCAGGTAAAAACCTTGATAATTTGTTACATTTTATGAAAGATAGCAGAAGTAAATTGAATGATAATGGATTTCACTTTAAGAACAACTGTTCAAAAGCAAATAATTTCTATTACATTATAATTTAAAATTCATGATAGGAAAGGAAAAGAAAGCTAGATATACTTTTACCACTTTCCAAATGTGTTTAAACACTTACTGCAATTATGATCCATGAGTTCTCAATACACATCCAACTTCTTAATGGACATTCTCCAAATAAAAATTCATATCATTTTCCTTCCTGTAATTTTAATTTAAATTACATAAACATATTGTCTTTCCATGAAATAGTTAAATACCTGTGATTTAAAATATCATTTTGCATGTGTGGTTTTGTAGTCAATGAGAAAACTGAAGAAATGATTTTATTGTAAGCTTTGTTTAATTTAATTATTAAAACACATTTCAAAGGGCACATAATCTTCATAAGATTCAAAACAAAAGGAAATTTGTTTGATTCTCCTAAAAAGAAAGGAAGGAAGAGAGAAAAGGCAGAGATAAAGAAGGAAGGAAGGGGGAAAAGAAGGAAAGTAGTAAATGAGGAAAAGAGAATCCTTAAAGTCTAAATTCAATTGAACCACTTTGGGATAATATGATTTGCTTGTGCTATATGTCAGATTACATACTCTTTCCTCACATACATTAAACACTATCAAAAGCCTGCCAATCCTGATACTCTGGCTTTGTCTATGACATCTATTAGTCCATTCTGCCTAGACTTAGTGCTGTTGAACAGATTTTGTTACATAGCACAGAAAATGACTGTCAAAAGTGATGAAATTAGTATCTTTTGAGCTATAATATGGTTGGCATATGTTGCTAGGAATATTTTCCAGTAGCTGACACACAAGCACCAAACAAAATTTTGAGTTCCTTCCCATTGACTAGCAATAACTTGGTTTATTTTAAATTATGAAAAGGAAAAGTTTCGAGCCAGCAACTTAGCCAAAAGACCCCCAGACAAAAAAGAGGCACCAAATTTAGCAATACAATGGGATTGAGATGGCTTCTTCACTGAGCTAATTCTCCCAGAATCCACTGTTCATCTCATCACTCCTTATAAAATACAGAATCCTTAATTGGTCTGTGCTTCTCCAACATGTTTTTAATGAAAACGCAGCACATAACTCTTAGTTTGTTGGCTGCCAGAGCCCAATTTACAAAAGTGGGAGTGCGAGATAAGAAAGAGTACATCTGCAGAGCAGGCTGTGCAATGAATCACACGGTGCCAGAGTTGAGTAGAATATAATTGAGTCCAACATCTCTGAGCACTTTCACCATAATTAATGATAATCTGTAACAGAGGAATCTGAGATTCCAGTTCAGAGAACTGTTTAATTAGGCCAAGTAATGAAAGCAGAAGCAGTACAAGAATATGGCCTGTCTCATGATTAATGATTCATGCTACTGAACACAAAAGTGCCGCACCGTTAACTCTAACGGATGCTGCATCTCTCTGGCATTTACAAAATAGTGAAATGCATGCATTTTTGTATCTTAAAGATGTAACTGGCAGTATCCTTTTCTGAGTTATTTACATGATAAATATGGTTCCGAAGGTAACTGTCTTCTTCACAGGTTCTTTGCCGGGGGTAGTTTAAGATAAATATGGTATCCATCTCCACATCAGTATTATTTAGGTATGTGTTCTTCCAACATAGAATAATTAACACTTTCCCTTTCCAAGGTAGTAAAACATTATTTTCCATCTCACTTTTTGTGGTTTTAAAGCATGTATTTTATTAACCAAATCATATATGTTAATATTTACATATACACCTCACTCATTAACAGCACAATAAAGAAAAAAAAAGGATCAAGATGAAATCTAAGATACAGAAAAAAAATAAAACATGGTTTGCAGTTATTCTTTTAAGGGGCTAGAGTGTAAAATGTCCTCTCAACGTACAGCAATTTAACATGGGACTGCCGTGTAAGTATAGGGGACAAGATAAAATTAAAAAATTAAAAAATGGTTTGCCTGAGGCTTTGATTCACAAGCCAGAAAATTATATAGGTTTTATGTAGCTACTTATTCTGTTTTATAATAAAATAAGGAATAATACTTGTTAGAAGAATTGTAAAAGTGTATCATACATGTTAAGACAACTTCCATAATAAACCATGCATATTCTCATTTCAAAAAAATTTGGTCTCTTTAGGTAACTGCTGCAGAAGCTTCTGTGATTCAGCACCTACTGAGATTTAGACTAACTCAGAGGACACCTTATCTGTCACATGGTTTCAGAGAAAATATTCCTAGATTCTCTGTTCTTACTCTGCCTTCCAATACTTGTGGAAACTTAGTTAATCGCAACAGTACAGCTCACACTTGACATCCAGATATATCTTGTTGGCCTAAACAGAATATGTAACCTCACAGGCAGTGGAATTCCAGGGTTGCCAATAAGCTTTGGATTCCTGTAAACCTGGAATAACTAGCAGAAATGTGAAACTACAGTGATTATTTTCAAGTAGGTTAAAACAAAATCTTGTTTTACAGATTTTTCACTCAATCTAAAGAGAGATTGATATTCATGTCAATGTATGGCAAAACAAATACAGTACTGTAACGTAGAATAAAGTATTAAAAAAAAAAAGAAAATTAGTAATATAATACATGTAAATGGAACAATTATTATGAGGCTTTAAAGAATTGTATTCTAAAATTTTACACATACATATTGAATTCTTAAATCTTAGGTCAAATAAATTTCTCTTTGCTACCTCTGTAAATATCTGGGTGGACATTATCTATACATGAAATGATCAATTTGTCCTTTTCTCATAGTTGATATATTCATCATATGTAAGAAATAACTATTTTCTCTCAAGCAAAATAATATATTTAGTAAAATTATTTTAAAGAGATTTGCACATATTGCTTAGTTTAATAAGTTTTATATATTAAAATTATTTGCAAATCAACTGTCACTGGTATATGGATTATAGAAGATAAAAAGAAAAAGTAGGCTTCATTATGTGGGATATTCTCAAAGGAAGAAGTCATCTATCAATTATTTTATAAAACATAAAAATAGGTGGTGTTACGGCAAAACCAGTACAATATTATAAAGTAATTAGCTTCCAAATAAAATAAATAAATTTATATTTAAAAATAGCTGATGTTTTAAAGCAATTTCTATGTGCCAGACCCTGATCTTCACAATTTCATATATTATTTGTTCTTTGCAACAAATAACCTAATAAAAGAGTTACTGTAATTATACAAATATGAAACACAAGAAGAAAGTTTGCTTGAACAGTGACTTGGTTAAGATCAGTTTATCAGCATATTATAGAAAAAAGTTACCAATACCATAACAAAATTACATTTATATTTCTCATATATGAAGACCAGAGCTGCTATGATAACTTCAAAGTGCCATCAGAAAGTCAGAATTCTCTTTCTGCTCTGCCTTACTCAAGCAGATCACCACAAAATCAGAGATAGCTTGCAGAGTTTCAAACATTGCACTTATATCCAACCAGCAGAAAAAGTGAGGAAGGAAAAATGGAATTTGCCCCATTCTCTTAAGAAGCCTTTCAATAAATTCCATGTAGTTTTCCCTCTTAAATAATATAGATAGGAATCTAGGCACATGGCCTTATATAACTATAAAATAAGCTAGGTAAGGGGGCTTCCCAAGTGGCACTAGTGGTGAGAACCTACCTGGCAATGCAGGACACATGAGACACAGGTTCCATCCCTGGGTCATGGAGATCCCCCTGGAGGAGAGCATGGCATTAAACTCAACATTAGGTTTGCATGATTAAGAAGCCTAGAGAAATAGACTTAACAGTCAGCTGGTCTTCTCTAGCAAATAGAGATTTAGTCACTTATTTACTTGTCATGCAGCTGTTAAATTGTAGGCCTGAATTTGAAGACAAGTCTGAATCAAATGCAATATTCTAAACTATTGTTGTGTATACAGAGTGTCTTATGTCATATACATAGTAGTATCTTGATAAACACTACTTGATTTTTATTAATCTAAGCTTAAATAATATAAAGTGCTATCATTTTATTCTTTAGTTCAGTCACTCATTTGTGTCCGACTCTTTGAGACCCCACGAACCACAGCACGCCAGGACTCCCTGTCCATCAACAATTCCTGGAGTTTACCCAAACTCATGTCCATTGAGTCAGTGATGCCATCTAACCATCTCATCCTCTGTCATCCCCTTCTCCTCCTGCCTTCAATCCAAATAAGTCAGCTCTTCACATCGGGTGGACAAAATATTGGAGTTTCAGCTTTAGCATCACTTCTTCCAGTGAACACCTGGGACTGATTTCCTTTAAGATGGACTGGTTGGATGTCCTTGAAGTCCAAGGGACTCTCAAGAGTCTTCTCAAACATCACAGTTGAATTCAGGCTTAAACTGAAAAAGTGGGGAAAATCACTACACCATTCAGATATGACCTAAATTATATCCCTTATGATTATACAGTGGCAGTGAGAAATAGATTTAAGGAACTAGACCTGATAGACAGAGTGCCTGATGAACTATAGACAGAGGTTTGTGACATTGTACATGAGATAGGGATCAAGACCATCCCCAAGAAAAATAAAAGCAAAAAAGTAGAATGGCTGTCTGAGGAGGCCTTACAAATAGCTGTGAAAAGCAAAGGAGAAAAGGAAAGATATACCCATTTGAATGCAGAGTTCCAAAGAATAGAAAGGAAAGATTTAAAAGACTTCCTCAGTGATTGGTGCAAAGAAACAGAGGAAAACAACAGAATGAGAAAGACTAGAGATCTCTTCAAGAAAATTAGAGCTACCAAGGGAACATTTCATGCAAAGATGGGCTCAATAAAGGACAGAAATGGTATGGACCTAACAGAAGCAGAAGATATGAAGAAGAGGTGGCAAGAATACACAGAAGAACTATACAAAAAGGTCTTCATGACCCAGATAATCACTATGGTGTGATCACTCACCTAGAGCCAGACATCCTGGAATGTAAAGTCAGGTGGGCCTTAGGAAGCATCACTATGAACAAAGCTAGTGGAGATGATGGAATTCCAGTGGAGCTATTTCAAATCCTGAAAGATGATACTGTGAAAGTGCTGCACTAAATATGCCAGCAAATTTGGAAAACTCAGCAGTGGCCACAGGACTGGAAAAAGGTCAGTTTTCATTCCAATCCCAAAGAACGACAATGTCAAAGAATGTTCAAACTACTACACAATTGCACTCATCTCACATGCTAGTAAAGAAATGTTCAAAATTCTCCAAGCCAGGCTTCAGCAATACATGAACCATGAACTTCCAGATGTTCAAGCTGGTTTTAGAAAAGGCAGAGGAACCAGAGATCAAATCATTTTATTCTAGCTTATATTAAAAACCTCAGTATTTTAACAAAAGTAAAGTATAATGTTTAGTCCTTCAAATTGCCGCTTGAAGGTATCATATGTAGCTCTACGAAAAGTAAGAGGTTATATGAGGCATGGCCAGTTATTTGGTATTCAGTGAATCAATTTAGTCGCTCAATTGTGTCCAACTCTTTGTGACCCCATGGACTGCCGTATGCCAGGCTTCCCTGTTTGCCTATCCCGGAGCTTCGCTCAAACATGAGTCCAAGTTCGTAATGCCATCCAACTGTCTCATCTTCTGTCGTCCCTTCCTCCTCTTGCCCTTAATCGTTCCTAATGTCAAGGTCTTTTCAAATGAGTCAGTTCTTCACAGCAGGAGGCCAAAGTGTTGGAAAAGCAGCTTCAGCATCAGTCCTTCAATGAGTATTCAGGACTGCTTTCCTTTAGGATTGACTGCTTTGATCTCCTTGTAGTCCAAGGGACTCTCAAGAGTCTTCTCCAACACCACAGTTTAAAAGCATCATTTCTTTGATGCTCAGCTTTCTTTATAGTCCAACTCATACCCATACATGATTACTGAAAAACCATTGACCAGCTTTGACTAGATGGACCTCTGTCATCAAAGTAATTTCTCTGCTTTTTAGTAGGTTGTCTAGGTTGGTCATAGCTTTTCTTCCAGTGAGCAAGTGTCTTTTAATTTCATGGCTGCAGTCACCATCTGCAGTGATTTTGCCCAAGAAAATAAAGTCTCTCACTGTTTCCTTTGTTTCCCCATCCATTTGCCATGAAATGAGGGGAATAGATGCTATGATTTCAGTTTTTTGAATGTTGAGTTTTAAGCTAGCTTTTTCACTCTCCTCTTTCACTTTCATCAAGAGGCTCTTTAATTCCTCTTCACTTTCTGCCATAAGGGTGGTGTCATCTACATATCTGAGGTTATTGATATTTCTCCTGGCAATCTTGATTCCATCTTGTGCTTCATCCAGCCTGGCATTTCACATGATGTACCTTGCATGTAGGTTAAATAAGCAGGGTGACAAAAATGTACAGCCTTGACATACTTCTTTTCCTATGTGGAACCAGTCTGTTGTTCCATGTCTGGTTTTAACTGTTGGTTCTTGACCTGAATACAGATTTCTCAGAAGGCAGATAAAGTGGTCTGGTTTTCCCATTGCTTGAAGAATTTTACACAGTTTATTGTTATCTACATAGCTTTTTTTTTTTTTTTTAATTCAGTTCAGTTCAGTCTCAGTTGTGTCTGACTCTTTGTGACCCATGAACTGCAGCATGCCAGGCTTCCTTGTCCATCACCAACTCCTGGAGCCTACCCAAATTCATGTCCATGAGTCAGTGATGCCATCCAACCATCTCATCCTCTGTTGTCCCCTTCTCCTCCTGCCCTCCATCTTTCCCAGCATCAGGGTCTTTTCCAATGAGTCAACTCTTTGCATGAGGTGGCCAAGTATTGGAGTTTCAGCTTTAACATCAGTCCTTCCAATGAACACCCAGGACTGATCTCCTTTAGAATGAACTGGTTGGCTCTCCTTGCAATCCAAGGGACTCTCAAGAGTCTTTTCCAATACCACAGTTAAAAGCATCTTTGGTATTAGCTACTGACAATGTATTTCTATTTTTGCATCCAAAATCTTTAAGATTTTTTTATAAGTGGACTAATAAATATTCTGCAATTTTGAGCCTAATGCTTTTATTATACATGTGGAGAAAATGGCAAGTTAATATTAACACACACCTGGTGATAATTTTAATATATCTTTGGGAATCAAATTGTAGAGATGTTGAATATGAAAAATATGCATAGAAGGAACAGGATAGTATATGCACTGAAATGAAGAACCCAGTGGATAGATTAGAATAAATCCAACAAATGGATTAACATAGATACAAACAGAGAAAATAAGCAAATTGTATTAATAGATTTGAGGAAATGAAACATGATTCAAATAAAATGAAAGAAAGTGTGAGAGGTTAAGATTACGAAAAGCAGAATGAGAAAAATAGCTATATATTTTTATAAACTGTAAGAAAGAGAAGATGTAAAATTGAGGTGATATATTGAAAGATCTAATTTTTATGAAATTTCCAAAAACATAAACAAGCAAAATGAGTTATCAGGTTCAGAAATCTCACTGAGGACTGAAATGGACTGCTTAAATACAAAACAAAAACCTAGATTCACTGTATGACAAAATTTCTAATTTTAAAATCAAAGCAAAAATTACAAAAATAATCAGGGAGGAAAGATAAATTACCTAAAAGTAAACAGTAGTTTGGATGGCAATGAATGTCTCCTTGCATCAACGAACAGCAAGTGTATATACAAGAGTATCAGTAAAACTCTCCAGGGACAATAACTCTGATTAGATCTCTATACCCAAATTGCCTATTAACAACATTAAGCAAATAAATACTGACTTTATTACATAAAATCAATTAAAAATAAAAATACTAAGATATATTTAAAACAGAAGGAAATTAAAACCAGGAGAATAAAAAAAGTAAGATGCAAAGAACAATAAGATGAAAGAAATTAACAAATATACTGGTTAAGGTAAGAAGTATGAGATTTCAACAACAAAAGTAGTTCTAGTTTCTGTACAGAGTAGAGAGGGGTGGAAAGTGTATGTATCTCAACATAATGAAAAGAAAAATCTAGTTGGTCTGCAAAATCACAGTCTACTAGAGAACTGAAACTTAAAGACAACCACCTTGTCTGAAAACTAAAGACAGTTATATTCATGGAGAAATGGGACATAAATGCTGAAGAGTCAGAGGAGACTTCTCAAGTCGAGAAATCATCAACAGAAATAAATTGAGAAAATCCCCAAATATTTGGATATTAAAGATAAGCTTTTTAAAAATAAAAGCATGAGTTAGAGAGGAACTTACAAGGAAAGCAGAAAATATTTGAATTGAATAAAAATTAAAACTGACACAGCAAAATTTATGGGAGGCAGCTGAAGTAGTACTTAGGAGAAAAATTAATTAAATAGTTTAGCTATAATCATATAAATATATATGTTCTATAACATATAGTATAGAACATTTATATTGTATATTGACTTATACTAAATATAAAATTACATAATTAGTATAAATAAAAATCATATGATTTATAAAAGAAGGAGATTTTAAAACAGTGATCTAAGATTTCATCTTAAGAAACTAGAAACTAATATTAATAATATTTAACACAAATCAAGTAGATGGAAGGAACTAATTAAAATACAATTATATACCAATGAAATAGAAAACAATTCAAGATCATACAATCAAATAAAAATCTAGCTTGATAGATCATTAAAATTAATAGCACCATAAACATGAAATGCTTAGATATAAATATCATAAAATATGTGAAAGGTCTGTATGCTAAAACACTTATTAAAGAAATTAAATATCAAATAAATGGAGATAAACTGTGTTTGGGTGACTCAATACTATTAAGATGTCATTTATTCCAAAATTGATGGCAATTTGCTTTTCTCTAATAGACTATAAGCTTTTCAAGGGCTGAGAGATGTTAATTTAACTTCACAGGCTTAGGCATTTGGTCATTAGTAAGCATTTTGCTGAAGCTGAAGCTCCAATCCTTTGGCCACCTGATACAAAGAGCCAATTCATTGGAAAAGACCCTGATGCTGGGAAAGATTGAAGGCAGGAGAAAAAGGGGGCAACAGAGGATGAGATGGTTGGGTAGCATAACTGACTCAATGGACATGAATCTGAGTAAACTCCCAGAGACTGTGAAGAACAGGGAAGCCTGGCATGCTTTAGTCCATGGAGTCATAGAGTCTGACATGAACAACAACAAACTTTTTAAAATTTACGAATGCAGAAACACACACAGTGCAAAAACATTTACAGTATTAGATCGTTAATGTAGTGAAACAATCTCATGATTACATACCCCTATTTTTTTAATAGAAATTGTACTTATTTTTAAGTGTGATGGAATCATAAATGTGAAGGAATAAGCAACATGTAGGCTTAGTAAATTTTCCTTACACTTATGATTAAAATGTAATTAGCTAATCAGTGGAAAACAGCATAATGAATAAGGTATGGAACACAAATTGTAATGAAAGTAGAATTCAATTAGTATTTCTAAGATTTTTATTTTCAGCTGCTGCTAAGTCGCTTCAGTTGTGTCCGACTCTGTGCGACCCCATAGACAGCAGCCCAACAGGCTCTGCTGTCCCTAGGATTCTCCAGGCAAGAACACTGGAGTCGGTTGCTATTTCCTTCTCCAATGCATGAAAGTGAAAAGTGAAAGTGAAGTCACTGAGTCATACTCCACTCTCAGCGACCCCATGGACTGCAGCCTACCAGGCTCCTCCGTCCATGGGATTTTCCCAGGCAAGAGTACTGGAGTGGGATGTCATTGCCTTCTCCAACATAATTGACATCTATAGACTAAGCAATTTTAATGTCAAGCTGGTTTCAATTTTTCTGTATCTATTATTTTTTTATGATATTTTCTTATATGCTTATGTTCTGATGGGAAGACAGAGAATTAATAAATAATATAATGAGGGATATTAGTAAATGCTGTGAAGTGATGACTATCAGGGCAAGGAGAAATTGAGATGATGTAGGTATATTTAAGAATTCCCGATTCTGGGAAGATGTTTGTGAGGACATGACATTTGTGAACAGATTTGACACACAAGAGAATATTCATGAAGAGAGTAACAGAAATCAGACATGAGAAGTAGGCAGGACACTGCCTTTGGAGGACCTGTCTGACTAAGTTCCAGTGAGAAGCAAATTCAGATTTTGAGCTTAAGCACAATATACTGTTAGCTCTTCAAATGCATCCCAAAATTTCTAGCCACCTCCACAACTAACATTCTATTCTAGCCCATCATGGATTGTTGCTTGAATATTTTCAATACCCTCCAACTGATGTAATTGTATTCTTGCCCCTCTATAGTTGATTCTAATAAAAATACAGTGATCCTTCTAAAACCTAAATGAGATTGTGTCACTGTTTTTGCTTAAAGCCATCCATGACTTCTCATGACTCTCAGAATAAAACTATAGGTCTTCCAAAAGCCAATAATGTCCTACATGACTAATCGCTGTTCAGTCTCCTACAGTTATCTTCCTGGCTTTCTGTCCTGAAAATCACAAATGCCATCTTGTCTCAGGGCCTCTCTGTGATGTTTTCTCTCAGCCTATGAAGGTTTTTCCTAGAAATGCTTGACTCAAGTTTACAAGCCCTCCTTGTCTGCCAGAGGTTAGTGATCTCAAAGTCATTCTTAGATAATTCTCTATAAAATAAAACTTCCACCCTCTATAGCAGCACTCTCTAATCCCTTTATCTTCATTTCTTTTTCTTTATAACATAATCTGAGAATTTTTTTCTTATAAATGCATCCACTTAAGAAATGCTTGTTGAACTCTGAGGATGTGTGAGTACCTGTGTTTCCTCTAAAAACCAAGAAAAAGATTAAGATCATCACCTAGAGTTTACACACAGTATGACTTGAATTTAGCAATATTGTATGAATATCTTGTTTAAGGGAGTAAAACAATAAAGTTTAAATAAAGCTCTAAGCTAAAACCTAAATTAAAATCATCATTTTTCCCTCATGGCTTTTATTTATCTTTTTAAAAAGGAAACTTACCTCAGGATTACTTTTGAAACAACACAACACTGTTGAATCTTCTCAAAAATGAGTTTCAAGTATCCTATGAGTTATGTGATGAGAGATAGTGCTTATATAGAGGAGTGCCATTCTACTTCATGTTTTACTTTGGGAGAATTAACACGTGCAAAGGCTTCAGTAAGAAGAGTAGAAGAAAATGACTGATGTCTTTTTACTTATAGTCTGGCTCAAACAGAAAAGAATCTGCCTGCAATTCGGGAAACCAGGATTTGATCCCAGGGTTGGGAAGATCTCTGGAGGAGAAAATAGCAACCCAACCCAGTATTTTTGTCTAAAGAACTCTGGATAGAGAAGCCTGGAGGGCTATAGTCCATGGGGTCACAAGAGTCAGACAATTCTGAGTGACTAATACAGACATACACAAAAGCACCAAATGCAAACACCTCAAACATAAAGTTGCTGTTTTTCATTACATGTTTGACTGGTATTTTCAAGTTCAAAAGTGATATTCAGTATACTCATTTATGCTTCCAATTTGAGGAAGAAAAAAAAAAATAATGGGCTTGACAGTAGGGGTAATAATATATTTATTTCAATCATGTGTGAAATCTATTGAGTTCTACTATCTAGTTATCTATCATCTATACCTTTCAAAGGAGAAGGCAATGGCACCCCACTCCAGTACTCTTGCCTGGAAAATCCCATGGATGGAAGAGCCTGGTAGGCTGCAGTCCATGGGGTCGCTAAGAGTTGGGCACGACTGAGCGACTTCACTTCGCTTTTCACTTTCATGCATTGGAGAAGGAAATGGCAACCCACTCCAGTGTTCTTGCCTGGAGAATCCCAGAGACAGTGGGCCCCCGTCTATGGAGTTGCACAGAGTCGGACATGACTAAAACAATTTAGCAGCAACAGCAGCATACCTATCAAAGTGTCTTCTCATGAGCTCATTTCCCACATAATAACTCACTGTTTATGATGATCAGTACCAATATTTCATTCATTATTTGATGTTTGGTTTTTTCACAAGTTAATTTCATTCTAATAAAGTTTTAATTTTCCAATGTTGCACAATAATAATTGTACTTGGTTTTGAAATGGACTGGATATTTTGGTATGTGATCTCAGAATGCTGCTAGCTTATTCAGTAAACTATTGCAAGGGCCTAGCAATTATACAGTGGAAGTGAGAAATAGATTTAAGGGACTAGATTTGATAGATAGAGTGCCTGATGAACTATGGATGAGGTAAGTGACCTTGTACAGGAGACAGGGATCAAGACCATCCCCAAGAAAAAGAAATGCAAAAAAGCCAAATGACTGTCTAAGCAGGGCTTTCAAATAGCTGTGAAATGAAGAGAAACAAAAAACAAAGGAGAAAAGGAAAGATACACCCATTTGAATGCAAAGTTCCAAAGAATAGTAAGAAGAGATAAGAAAGCCTTCCTCAGTGATCAATGCAAAGAAATAGAGGAAAACAATAGAATGGGAAAGGCTAGAGATCTCTTCAAGAAAATCAGAGATACCAAAAGAACATTTCATGCAAGGATGGGCTTGATAAAGGAAAGAAATGGTATGGCCCTAACAGAAGCAGAAGATATGAAGAAGAGGTGGCAAGAATTCACAGAAGAACTATACAGAAAAGACCTTCATGATCCAGAAAATCGTGATGGTGTGATCACTCATCTAGAGCCAGACATCTTGGAATGAGAAGTCAAGTGGGCCTAAGGAAGCATCACTATGAACAAAGCTAGTGACGTGATGGAATTCCAGTTGAGCTATTTCAAATCCTAAAAGATGATGCTGTGAACGTGCTCCACTCAATATGCCAACAAATTTGGAAAACTCAGCAGTGGCCACAGGACTGGAAAAGGTCAGTTTTCATTCCAATCCCAAGGAAAGGCAATGCCAAACAATGCTCAAACTACCACACAATGGAACTCATCTCACATGCTAGTAAAATAACGCTCAAAATTCTCCAAGCCAGGCTTCGGCAACACCTGAACCGTGAACTTCCAGATGTTCAAGCTGGTTTTAGAAAAGGCAGAGGAACCAGAGATCAAATTGCCAACATCTCCTGGATCATGGAAAAAGCAAGAAGGTTGCAGAAAAACATCTATTTCTGTTTTATTGACTACGCCAAAGCCTTTGACGGTGTGGATCACCACAAACTGTGGGAAATTCTGAAAGAAATGGGAATACCAGACCACCTGGCCTGCCTCTTGAGAAATCTGTATGCAGGTCAGGAAGCAACAGTTCGAACTGGACATGGAACAACAAATTGTTTCCAAATAGGAAAAGGAGTATATCAAGGTTGTAGTGTCACCCTGCTTGTTGAACTTATATGCAGAGTACAGAGTACTGTACTCTTACAGGCAGAGTATCATGAAAAATGCTGGGCTGGATAAAGCACAAGCTGGAATCAAGATTGCTGGGAGAAATATCAATGACCTCAGGTATGCAGATGACACCACCCTTATGGCAAAAAACGAAGAAGAACTAGAGCCTCTTGATGAAACTGAACCAAGAGAGTGAAAAAGTTTGGCTTAAAACTCAACAGTCAGAAAACTCAGATCATGGCATCTGGTCCCATCACTTCATGGCAAGTAGATGGGGAAACAGTGGAAACAGTGACAGACTTTATTTTGGGGGCTCAAAAAACACTGCAGATGGTGACTGCAGCCATGAAATTAAAAGATGCTTGCTCCTTGGAAGAAAAGTTATGAGCAACATAGACAGCATATTAAAAAGCCGAGACATTACTTTGCCAACAAAGGTCTGTCTAGTCAAGGTGATGTCTTTTCCAGTAGTTATGTATGGATGTGAGTGTTGGACTATAAGGAAAGCTGAGTGCCAAAGAATTAATGCTTTTGAACTGTGATGCTGGAGAAGACTCTTGAGAGTCCCTTGGACTGCAAGGAGATCCAACCAGTCCACCCTAAAGGAGGTCAGTCCTGGGTGTTCATTGGAAGGACTGATGCTGAAGCTGAAACTCAATACTTTGGCCACTTGATGCAAAGAACTGACTCATTTGAAAAGATTCTGATGCTGGGAAAGACGGAAGCCTGGAAGAGAAGGGGATGACAAAGGATGAGATGGTTGGATGGCAACACCGACTCAATGGACATGAGTTTGAGTAAACTTCGGGAGTTGGTGATGGACAGGAAGACCTGGCGTGCTGCGATTCATGGGGTCACAAATAGTCGGACATGACTGAGCAACTGAACTGAACTGAACTGAGCTGTGTTATTAAAAGTTATATCTTTAACATTCATGGAAACCTCGTGGACAATTCAAATTTATTGAAACTTCAGATTTTTTTAAATGACAGGTTTTTTTTTTAATATTTAATGAAGAGCTTGTCTCATTCACATATTCATTTCTAGAATTCACTGTCCATTCAATCAACATGTTGGAGAGAAATACTTACAAACTATAGAACTGTAATGAAATATGTTAGTTGCAGCCAGATATCTCAAACTAAAACATGTTTTATTATGAACAGAAATGCATTAACAGTGCATAGAGTCCTGGAATTATCTCCCACTTCTCCTCTCCCAGAGTACACTTAAGGAGTCTTACAAAGCAAATGAGCATAAGGCTTGGGAAGCAGTTTCAGATGCCGAAAAGGGCACTAATTTCATAGATAGGCTTAGTGACATTTCACCATTAGAAACACTCATCCACAGGGAGAAGGGTGCTGCATTAGTGCTTGTATATAGTCCATTCATAAATTTGCCTCTAAATTTCCAGTGTCATGTGATTTTTTATCAATTTAACTTGTATTTATTTATTGTAATTTTATTTTTTCCAAATATTAAGGTAATAAATCTTATTATGGAAAATATCAAAATAAGACGTATCTACTCTATAGCCAAAAGTTTATCATGAAATAATGACAATGGTTAACCTATTAGACAGCTCCTTTCTCCTGCAGCCACAGTTCAGTTCAGTTCAGTCACTCAGCCATGTCTGACTCTTTGTGACGCCATGGACTGCAGCATGCCAGGTTTCCCTGTCCATCACTAACTCCCAGAGTTTGCTCAAACTCATGTCCATTGAGTTGGTGATGTCGTCCAACTATCTCATCCTCTGTCGTCCCCTTCTCCTCCTGCCTTCAATCTTTCCCAGCATCAGAGTCGTTTCCAGTGAGTCAGTTCTTTGCATCAGGTGGCCAAAATATTGGAGTTTCAGTTTCAGCAATGAATATTCAGGACTGATTTCCTTTAGGATTTACTGGTGTGATCTTGCATTCCAAGGGACTCTCAAGAGCCTTCTCCAACACCACAGTTCAAAATCATTGATTCTTCAGTGCTCAGCTTTCTTTCTTTCTTTTGGTCCATCTCTCACATCCATACATGACTACTGGAAAAAAACCATAGCTTTGACTGGATGGACCTTTGTTGGCATCCACAGTGCTTCCTTATTAATCCTGGAATGTGCCAAGTATACTTCCTCCTTAGGGTCTTTGAACCAGAACAAGTTGCACTTTTAAGTGCACTGGTCTGGGCAAGCCTTAATGGAAGGTGACTTCACAGAGATGAAGCTATCTGGCAAAATAAAATTCTAGGCAGAGAGAAGAGCAAATGCAAAGAATAGTGTTTGAAGAGAAGTAAGGAGACCAGTGTACCTGAAGCAGGGTAAGGAAGGGGTGAGGTAGACCCAGTGAAACAAGGAGATTGGAGAGGTAAACTTGAAAACAGATAAGGTAAGTTGAAGGCCAGGATAAAACGGTTCACAGTTACTTTTAGTGAAATGGGGATCTCTTGAGGGTTATGAGCAAAGCGATGACAAGAGAGTACACACAATCTTAAAAGATAATTTATAGTATATTAAAAGACACCTTCTTAATGATTTTAATGTTTATTTTTGTTCTTGGTAAATTCTTTTGTGGTTATTATAAATAAATAGGTCTATTTTAGCAGTATTTTGCTACTAGAATGCTGAATTACTAGATTTATTAACCCTGAAGAACACATAGTATGCATATATATGTGTGTATATATTTATATGTATATGTTTGTGTCTGTGACTATGTATACACACTTAGATATACATAATATGAGCATATTAATAAATATGGGTATACCATGTACTATAGAACTGTTCTTTCTCAAACTCACAAATTGAAGTTCTGTATCTAATCTATTGTATAATTGAATAGCTATATATCTGAGATTACTAAAAGTAACATTGAAGAGTAAAGATTTATTTTATTATATATATGTGCATAATACATATCATATATTTCTTATTCATATCCTATTCAGCATTTGTTGTCTGTAGATTGTATTATCAGATTTATTGTATTGATGGTATTAGATTTTTTTGATGATGGCCATTCTAACTGGTATGAGATAATACCTCAATCTAGGTTTGGTTTGCATTTCTCTAATAATTCATGATATTGAGCTTCTTTTCTTGTGTTGTGTTTGTTGGCCATCTTTATGTCTTCTTTGGAGAAATTTCTATTTATATCTTACATTCATTTTTGACTAGATTGATTTTTGCTATTGAGCTCCATGAGATGTTTATATATTTTGGAAATTAATTCTTTGTTGGTTCATTTGTAAATATTTTCTCCTACTCTGATGGTTGTCTTTTCATCCTCTTTGCTGTGCAAAAATTTTAAATTTAATTAGGTTCCATTTGTTTACTTTTGTTTTCTGTTCAGTTCAGTTGTTCAGTCGTGTCTGACTCCCTGTGACCCCATGATCTGCAGCACGCCAGGCCTCCCTGTCCATCATCAACTCCCAGAGTTACTCAAACTCATGTCCATTGAGTCAGTGATGCCATCCAATCATCTCATCCTCTGTCATCCCCTTCTCCTCCCACCTTCAATCTTTCCCAGCATCAAGGTCTCTTTAAACGAGTCAGTTCTTTGCATCAGGTGGCCAAAGTATTGGAGTTTCAGCCTCAGCATCAGTCCTTCCAATGAATATTCAGGACTGATATCCTTTAGGATGGACTGGTTGGATCTCGTTAGTCCAAGGACTCAAGAGTCTTCTCTAACACCACAGTTGAAAAGTATCAGTTCTTTGGCACACAAAATGGTAATGGGAGAGACTGACTGAGGGGGAACCTGGGTCTTGTTCTGATGGGCGGGGGCCATGCTCAGTAAATCTTTAATCCAATTTTCTATTGAAGGGTGGGGCTGTTTCCCTCCCTGCTGTTTGACCTGAGGCCAGACTATGGTGGAGGTAATGAAGATAATGGAGACCTCCTTCAAAAGGTCCCATGCATGCACTGCTATACTCAGTTGCCCCAACCCTGCATCAGGCCACCGTTGACCCACGCCTCCGCCAGAGACTCCTGGACAATCATGGGCAAGTTTCAGTCAGTCTCTTGTGGGGTCACTGCTCTTTCTCCTGGGTCCTGGTATGCACAAGGTTCTGTTTGTGCCCTCCCAGAGTCTGTTTCACAGTCCTATGTAAGTTCTGGCGGCTCTGTGGTGGGTTAATGGTGACCTCCTCCAAGAGGGCTTATGCCATACCCATGTCTACTGCCCCAAGAACCCTTGCCCCCACAGCAGTCCACTGCTGACCCATACCTCCTCAGGAGACACCAAAACACAGTTCTGTCTCAGTCTCTGGGTCCTGGTGTGCACAAGGTTAGTTTGAACCCTCTGAGTGTCTCTGGTGGGTATGGGGTTTGGTTCTAAACTTGATTTTGCCCCTCCTACCATCTTGCTGGGGCTTATTCTTTGCCCTTGAACATGGAATATCACCTCACAGTCACTCCAGCACTGTGCAGCTGCCGCTCCAACACCTATTATCTTGCTGAGGTTTCTCTGCCCTTGGATGTGGGGTATCATAAAGCCTCAGAATGATGGTCCTGGGGGCTCTTGGAACGCAGTGTCCCTCTTTTTCATTCCTCAGCCACAAATTCCCCGACCAGTCCTCCAAACTGTCAAGGTCTTAAAAAGCAAGAAAAGTCCAACAAACGGACCCAGCCAAGGGAAGCTCCAGGAGACAAGATGATCGGCTGTCAAGTGGCATCCTGGATGGCACTAGTTCTGGAGGCTACAAATCCCAGAGCAAGCAGCCATCGGGGTGGGTTTCAGGGTGGGTTTCTGCTACAAGCTCTCTTCCTGGCAGCAGATGGCCGCCTTGCTGCATCCTCACTGGTGAAGGAAGTCGCAAGGATTTCTTCTCCCTCTTCTTCCAAGAACACCAGGGCTAGCGAATTTGTACCTCTCAGCTGACCTCACTTAACTTTAATTACCACCTAAAAAAAAAAAAACCACCCTTCTCCAAAGGCAGTCACAGCTGAGGCTAGGAGGTCATCATTGAATTTTTGTTTTAATTTTCATTATTTTAGGAGGTGGTTAAAAATATCTTAGTGTGATTTATGTCAAAGAGTGTTCTGCTTATGCTTTCCTCTGAGTTTTGTAGTATCCAGCCTTACATTTAGATTTTTAATCCATTTTGAATTTATTTTGTGTACGGTGTTAGGTAGTATTCTAATTTCATTCTTTTACATGTAGGTGTCCAGTTTTCCCGGCACCACTTATTGAAGAAGATGTCTTTTCTCCATTGTATATTCTTGCCTCCTTTGTCAAAGATTAGGTGACCATCAGTTCAGTTCAGTTCAGTCGCTCAGTCATGTTCTACTCTTTGCGACCCAATGGATCGCAGGAGTTCACTCAGACTCACGTCCATCGAGTTGGTGATGCCATCCAGCCTTCTCATCCTCTGTCATCTCCTTCTCTTCCTACCTTTAATCATTCCCAGCATCACGGTCTTTCAAATGAGTCAGTTCTTCACATCAGGTGGCCAAAGTATTGGAGTTTCAGCTTTAACATCATTCCTTCCAAAGAAATCCCAGGGTTGATCTCCTTCAGAATGGACTGGTTGGATCTCCTTGCAGTCCAAGGGACTCTCAAGAGTCTTCTCCAACACCACAGTTCGAAAGCATCAATTCTTCGGCGCTCAGTCTTCTTCACAGTCCAACTCTCACATCCATACATGACCACAGGAAAAACCATAGCCTTGACTAGACAGACCTTAGTTACTGGCAAAGTAATGTCTCTGCTTTTGAATATGCTATCTAGGTTGGTCATAACTTTTCTTCCAAGGAGTAAGCGTCTTTTAATTTCATGGCTGCAGTCACCATCTGCAGTGATTTTGGAGCCCCCAAAATAAAGTCTGATACTGTTTCCACTGTTTCCTCATCTATTTCCCATGAAGTGATGGGACCAGATGCCATGATCTTCGTTTTCTGAATGTTGAGCTTTAAGCCAACTTTTTCACTCTCCTCTTTCACTTTCATCAGGAGGCTTTTTAGTTCCTCTTCACTTTCTGCCATAAGGGTGGTGTCATCTGAGGTTATTGGCATTTCTCCTGGCAATCTTGATTCCAGCTTGTGTTTCTTCCAGTCCAGCGTTTCTCATGATGTACTCTACATATAAGTTAAATAAGCAGGGTGACAATATACAGTCTTGATATAATCCTTTTCCTATTTAAAACCAGTCTGTTGTTCTGTCTAGTTCTAACTGTTACTTCCTTACCTGCATACAGATTTCTCAAGAGGGAGGTTAGGTGGTCTGGTATTCCAATCTCTCTCAGAATTTTCCACAGTTTATTGTGATCCACACAGGTAAAGGCTTTGGCATAGTCAATAAAGCAGAAATAGACCATAGGTGTGAACAAATATTGTATCATATAGCAATCTTACTCCATGGCATATTGATGAACCTATTTCCAAGGCAGGAATAGAGATGCAGACATAGAGAATAAAGAAGTGGACATGGGTTGGGGGTGGGAAGGAGAAGGTGAGATGAATTGAGAGAGTAACATTGACATATATACATTACCATCTAAAATAGATAGCTAGTGGGATCTGCTGTATGGCACAGGGAGCTCAGCTCAACACTCTGTGATGACCTAGATGGGTGAGAAGGGGGATGAGAGGGAGGCCTAAGAAGGAGCAGATTTATGTATACATATAGCTGATACACTTCACTGTACAGCAGAAACTAATACAACATTGTAAACCAGACCCACATGTGAATGGCTGCAGGAAAAAGAAATGAACACATCTCCTCTGCAGTTTGTCCAAACCAGGACATATTTGCAACAACATTTGTCCTTTTTATTTTCATACCTCACCTCCCCTTTCTTTGTTCCATAAAAGAAACTAAGACCTAACTCAGGATAGGTGGTTCTTTGGGTAACTAGTCCATAATCTCCTGTGTATGCTGGCTTTCCAAATAAAGTTACTCTTCCTTGCCCCAACAACTTACTTCTTGATTTATTGGCTTGTTGTGTGGTAAGCAGTGCAAGTTTGGACTTGGTAACATGACATGTCAGTAGCTTCCCGTATTTTGTCTTTTCTCATAAGCTTTTCTATATTAAGCAATGAAAGCATCTTTATACTAATTAACTCCTTTTAACCTTGCTATGGAGTATGATTTGAATAACACATAGATTTGCTTTTCTTTAGTTGCTAAGTTGTGCAATTCTTTTGTGGCTGCATGGACTCTAACCAGCCAGGCTCCTCTGTCCATGAGATTTTCCACGCAATAATACTGGAGTGGTTTGCCATTTCCTTCTCCAGGGAGATCGTCCCAATCCAGGAGCTTTGCAAAGCTTACACACATATGTGTGTGTGTGTGTGTGTGTGTGTGTGTGTGTGTGTGTGTGTGTGTGTTTACCCTCCCAGTCCTACATACACTTATTCAAAGTTGTTTTTTTATAGCAAAATTTATATTTTCCATATTAATATTAATTATTAATCTTATTAATAATTAAAGTATTATATCATTTAAAATAATATAATATAATTAATATTGTTGATATTATTAATGATATATTTAAATGTCATTAAATATTACTAAATGTTTAAATAATATATCATATTATTATATATTTATTATATTTTATAATATTCCATATAATATAAATTATGTGTATTTATTATGTATTATATAGTTTTATATTATTATTATAAATAATGATAGATATTATTAAATATTGAATATTATAAAATACTATAAAAATTATTATTATTTTAAATACTATACTATTATTAATATTGTTAATTATTAATATTAGCTGGCTGCATTAAATGGATAATTTTTTTGAAAGTACATAGAATATATCTTCTGGGCTCAAACAAATTTTTCTGTAATACTCACATATAAATAAGTTTCCTCCAAAATAAAGTTTTCTTTGCTGTTTTCTTCAATTTACCTTTGCAAAGCCTATTTATTTCTGCTTAAACTTCCAATATTTACCTATATTTGAATTTAAAATACTCGCAATAGTAATAAAAATAAGGGAAAATTGTGATAAGATTTACATTTTTGCAATTATCACCTTGCCTTTAATCTGAGATATTATATTATGATGCGAATGAATAGATGCAAGGAAAAAAAGAAAAATAACTCTCAGTTTTATGAAAGGGACTGTAATGAATAATGGTAATACAAAAAGATAAATAATGATGAAATCAAGTTTCATTATAAATTGAGTTTGGGGAACTATGAACCACCATAATTAAACCAACTGTTTGGAAGGTATAGAAATATCTATATATGCTGTTGTGCACATAACCTGTGTTGTTGGTTAATTATGCTTCAAAAAAAAACCAAGAAAATTTCTAGAAAGATCAGATTTGTGCTTATCAGAGACAGGAGATAGGGAAGTGGAACTGGAAAAAGGTAGTTAAGGTACAAGCTTCCAGTTATAGGTAAATTATTATGTAAAACTACAATCCAATGTACAATATGAATAATATAATTAACTCTTTTATATATGAAAGTTGCTAAGAATAAATCCCATGGGTTCTCGTTACAAGGAAAAAGGGTTTTTGTTTTTTTGTTTCTTTCTTTTGAGTCTGTGTGAAATGTTGTATGTTCATTTAACCTATTGGGGTAATTATTTCATGATTATATAAATCAAGTCATCATGCTGTTTACCTTAAACACATGCAGTGCTATATGTCAATTATATCTCAGTAAAGCTAGAAGAGAAATGCCTTTGATCAACATATGGTCAATATTAGTTTTCTAGTCACATTTGAGAAAAATTTCATATTCTGCTGTCACTGACCTCTTTTGTGCAAACATCCATGAGGTCTAACTTAATTGGTAGTGTTGTTTAATACTTTATTCTTACTGATTTCTTATCGACTTCTTCTATTAATTACTTATTGATAAAGTTAAAGGCTAAAACTAAGATTGTGGATATTTAAATTTTTTCCTTTATTTCTGCCAATTTTTTGCTTTATGTATTTGAAAACTGTGATATTAGATGTTACAACCACATTTATTATTATTATTATTATTATCAATATTGTTATTGGTGTTATTAGGTGTTAATATGTACTTATGTCCAGTAACAATGTAATATGACTACATTGTTGTTAGCCGATCATTTGTGTCTGACTCTTTGTGATCCTATGAACTGTAGCCTGCCAGGCTCCTCTGTCCATGGAATTCTCTAGGCAAGAATACCAGAGTGGGTAGCCATTCCCTTCTCCAAGTGATCTTCCTGACACAGGGATCAAACCCACGTCTCTTGCAGCTCCAGGATTGCTAGGCATATTCTTTACCACTAGCGCCACTATATAATATGATCACATCGGGCTTTCCTGGTGGCTTAGTATTAAAGAATCTGCCTGCAATGCAGGAGACCTGGTTTGATAGTGGGTCATAAAAATCCCCTGGAGAAGGAAATGGCAATCCATTCCAGTGTTTTCTCTTGGGGAATCCCATAGCAGAAGAGTCTGGCAGGTTACCGTCCAGGGGGTGCAAAGAGTCAGACATGACTAAGCATATATATGCATGATTATGTTACAAAGTTTGGAAGACATTAATGACTGACTTGGAAAAATGGCAATAATATATCTGAAGAAATAAAAGTAATTTTTTTAAAGAGGGTGAGAATTCACAAAAATGTGGACAGTTTATTTAAAATTCCCATTGTTACATTTTGAAGTTTTCTCTAACAAGCTATTTCTTTAATTCTCAACAGTTTGACATTTAAGTTTAGAGCCAGAAAATTGGGCTAAGGTGATTGGAGTATTCAGAATTCCTAGAACAAATAGAAACAAAATACACTGACTATTAGAAGAGCAGGAGAATTCAAAGGTCAGCTAGTGAAATCTTGAAAGTGCAGATAGGGTCCTTGGCTCTTACCAAATTGACCACTGTTTTAATTTTTCTGGAGTCTTCTAATACAGTGACCATTCATCTACTTATGTTCAGGGTTCTTTTTTTTTTTTTATTTTTTATATTCATTTTAATTTTGTGACTCTTCATTCCCAGTGTTCCCCCCTTTTGGAGGGTAATATCTTTCTCTTGTTTTAACAAGGATATTAGAGGGAAAGGAGGCCAATAAACATGTTCAATTTGCCATCATTAACTGCCTGGCCAGCAAATATGTCTTTGTATGAACTTCTCTACTAACATTATTGCTACATGTGTTGCTGCAGTTGCTTTCATTTGTATAATTCTTTATTATAGAGTCTGGCACATAGTGGGCTTCACAGGTGGTGCTAGTGATAAAGAATTCACTGCCACTGCAGGAAACCCAAGAGACATGGTTTGATATCTGGGTTGGGAAGATTTCCTGGAGTAAGAAATGGCATCACACTCCAGTATTCTTGCCTGGAAAATTCCATGAGCAGGAGTCTGTTGGGCTACAGTCCATGGGGCCACAAAGAGTCGGACATGTCTGAGCAACTGGGAACACACACACACACATGCACATACACACACAGAGGCAGTGGTAGGCCCAAAGTCCTAAATAGAAGTAAAAATACCAGGTACAATGTGATCAGAAAGATAGATTGTGTTCTGCTACTAGGAGGAACAGAAACACCTTCTTGTAAACTGATCATTATACATGAAGGATTCTTATAAGAAAAGTCATAGAAAGAACAGAGACTATACGGAACATAGAGATTTCTATATAGAGTAGCATGAATAAACTCATAAGTTTGCAAAAACACATAACCCTCTTGGAGAGCTATTTTTACCCTTTATAAAAGGCCAGATATTCTGGCTTTATGTAAACTAGATTTCAGGTTTCTTTAATTAAAAAAAAATCTAGTTAGTTATTTTTCATTCTTCTGGGTCTTCATTGCCGCATGCAGGCTTTCTCTAGTTGCAGCAAGCTGGGGTTACTCTCTATTTCTGCTGTGCAGGCTTCTCGATGCAGTGGCTTCTTTTGTTGCAGAGCGTGGGCTCTAAACACAAGGGTTTCAATAATTTTGTTATGTGGGTAGATGGGTTCCTGGGCTTAGTTGCCCCGCTGCTTGTGGAATCTTCCCAGACCAGGGAGGTAATAAGTGTCTCCTGCATTGCAATCCAGACTCTTGACACTGGACCACTAGCAAAACCCTAGATTTCAATTCTTAAACTAAGAGAGTGTGTTGTAAGATTCTTACAATCCCCAATTGTCTTGTATAACTCCTTTTGTACAGTATGATCTTAAAAGTTGATCTACAATAAGGTATATTTTGCTGTCAAGATCATGGATTCTGTGGCTAGATCATCTGGCTTCAAAGCATAGTTCCACCATTTACTAGCTCTGTGATCTTGGGAAATATTACTTGATAAATTGCCACTCATTTCCAACATCTGCAACTGGGGCTAAGGATAGTACCTAACTCCTAGGGTTTTGTGAAAAATATCTACATCTCTGTCACTGACTATGCTAAAGCCTTTGACTGTGTTCAGTTCATTTCAGTCACTCAACCATGTCCGACTCTTTGTGACCCCATGAATCACAGAACACCAGACCTCCCCTGTCCATCACCAACTCCCGGAGTTCACTCAGATTCACATCCATCGAGTCCGTGATGCCATCCAGCCATCTCATCCTCTGTCATCCCCTTCTCCTCTTGCCCCCAATCTCTCCCAGCATCAGAGTCTTTTCCAATGAGTTAATTCTTTGCATGAGGTGGCCAAAGTACTGGAGTTTCAGCTTTAGTATCAATCCTTCCAAAGAAATCCCAGGGCTGAACTCCTTCACAATGGACTGGCTGGATCTCCTTGCAGTCCAAGGGACTCTCAAGAGTCTTCTCCAACACCACAGTTCAAAAGCATCAATTCTTCGCCTCTCAGCCTTTGTCACAGTCCAACTCTCACATCCATACATGACCATAGGAAAAACCATAGCCTTGACTAGATGGACCTTACTCGGCAAAGTAATGTCTCTGCTTTTGAACATACTGTCAAGTTGGCCATAACTTTTCTTCCAAGGAGTAAGTGTCTTTTAATTTCATGGCTGCAATCACCATCTGCAGTGATTTTGGAGGCCAAAAAAATAAAGTCTGATACTGTTTCCACTGTTTCCCCATCTATTTCCCATGAAGTGATGGGACCGGATGCCATGATCTTCGTTTTCTGAATGTTGAGCTCTAAGCCAACTTTTTCACTCTCCACTTTCACTTTCATCAATAGTGCCAGGGTCCAGCCCCAGTGGTTCCAGGGAATTCAAAGGGGAGACGGTGTCGGCAAGGAGAGACTTATTTATTTAGAGATATAAAGAGAGATTGGGAAAGAATAGTGTAGAGGAGAAAATAGAGGAGAAAATAGGCTGCATTCCTTGATTTACATAGAAAGCCAATAAAGCCCTGAGACAAGGAACTTGCACCGTCTATGTAGGCCACAGGCGCCCGCTTGAATAGTGGAGGGTGCTCCACCTTGGGGTCCCCCTAGCGTGGGTCTTAGAAGCCCAGGCAAATAAATAGACACAGCGAGCCTCTATGCTCCAGATGGGAATTCAGCCTAAAAAGGGAGAATAAGAAAAGAACAACATGGGGGAGCCAAGCATTGGTTCAAGTCCCACAACTTTATTTTCAAAGGCAGCTTATATACCCCAGATTGTACATAAAGAAATAATGGAATATGTAGAGTTATGCAGGGGCTGCAGTCCAGACCCTTATTGAGTGCAGGCTTTCTTTTTGCATACCCTACCATATACAAAAGGTCTCAGGTGATTTACATTATCTTCTGGCCAAAGGCCTGTTAACATTGTTATGGCTCACTTCCTAGATAAATATCTATAACCATAAAACTCATTTTCCCTTGAAGGGTTTTTTCTTTAATCTGCATCACCCTCAAAGTACTAAATAAAGTTACATTACTGTAAAACAAAAATGCAGTGGGTTATAACAGAGAAAGTACTTAACTCGAAGATCTAATATTGCTAATGCCAGGGCTACTACCTCTTTTTTCTACATACCAACTATATCAACAAATAAAAATATGAAAACTTGGCAGCAAGTATCAGCTCAACAATGAAACCCTTAATCAGTCCTATTCTAATGATTTTGACTGCTTGGAAGCCCCTACATTCCTAGAATTTTTTAAGCCTCCTGTGCCTCTCCCATTCGGGAGGCTGTAAACAACCACATGTGTAGCTGTAAGATTCTGGATGAATCTGTCAGTCAGGCTAGAAAGCCATCAGAGGGGTTTTGGATTGACACACTCTTGTTATGTCCAGGAGACTTATTAACTGGAGCTCCAAGTTAACTCCTTTTAGAGGAAGGTGGTGGGGGAGAGCTCCCCTGTAATGTCAGAAGAGTAGATGGAAAGTATAAAACAGTAAAGCAGGCAGGCTCTGGTTTTGGGCTTAGGTGCTCAAAAAAATCCAGGGGGACCCTTGAGGCCTGATCCTGCCTTTGCGTTTGTCAGGCCCCTTTCCTCATGACCTTTACCACGGGTGGGATCCCCCATGCTGGCTCCCAGCAATCAAGAGGCTTTTAGTTCCTCTTCACTTTCTCCTAAATGGGTGGTATTCTCTGCATATCTGAGGTTATTGATATTTCTCCAGGCAATCTTGACTCCAGCTTGTCTTTCTTCCAGTCCAGTGTTTCTCACGATGTATTCTGCATAGAAGTTAAATAAGCAGGGTGATAACATACAGCCTTGACATACTCCTTTTCCTATTTGGAACCAATATGTTGTTCCATGTCCAGTTCTAACTGTTGCTTCCTGACCTGCATACAGATTTCTCAAGAGGCAGGTCAGGTGGTCTGGTATTCCCTTCTCTTTCAGAATATTCAACAGTTTATTATGATCCACACAAAAAAGGCTTTGGCATAGTCAATAAAGCAGAAATAGATTTTTTTTCTGGAACTCTCTTGCCTTCTCCATGATTCAGCAGATGTTGGCAATTTATTCTCTGGTTCCTCTGCCTTTTGTAAAACCAGCTTGAACATCTGGAAGTTCACAGTTCAAGTATTGCTGAAGCCTGACTTGGAGAATTTTGAGCATTACTTTACTAGCATGTGAGATGAGGGCAATTGTACAGTAGTTTGAGCATTCTTTGGCATTGCCTTTCTTTGGTATTGGAATGAAAACTGACCTTTTCCAGTCCTGTGGCCACTGCTGAGGTTTCCAAATTTGCTGGCATATTGAGTGCAGCACTTTCACAGCATCATCTTTCAGGATTTGAAATTGCTTTACTGGAATTCCATCACCTCCACTAGCTTTGTTCATAGTGATGCTCTCTAAGGCCCACTTGACTTCACATTCCAAGATGTCTGGCTCTAGGTGAGTGATCACACCATCATGATTTTCTGGGTCATGAAGATCTTTTTTGGTACAGTTTTTCTGTGCATTCTTGCCACTTCTTCATATCTTCTGCTTCTGTTAGGTCCAGACCATTTCTGTCCTTTATTGAGCCCATCTTTGCATGAAATGTTCCCTTGTTATCTCTAATTTTGTTGAAGTGATCTCTAGTCTTTCCCATTCTGTTCTTTTCCTCTATTTCTTTGCATTGATCATTGAAGAAGGCTTTTTTATCTCTTCTTGCTATTTGGAACTCCGCATTCAGATGCTTATATCTTTCGTTTTCTCCTTTGTTTTTCACCTCTGTTCTTTTCACAGCTATTTGTAAGGCCTCCCCAGACAGCCATTTTGCTTTTTTGCTTTACTTTTCCATGGTGATGGTCTTGATCCCTGTCTCCTGTACAGTGTCACAAACCTCATTCCATAGTTCATCAGGCAGTCTGTCTATCAGATCTAGGCACTTAAATCTATTTCTCACTTCCACTGTATCATCACAAGGGATTTGATTTAGGTCATACCTGAATAGTCTAGCGGTTTTCCCTACTTTCTACAATCTGAGTCTGAATTTGGTAATAAGGAGTTCATGATCTGAGCCACCATCAGCTCCTGGTCTTGTTTTTGTTGACTGTATAGAGCTTCTCCATCTTTGGCTGCAAAGAATATAATCAATCTGATTTCGGTGTTGACCATCTTGTGATGTCCATGTGTAGAGTCTTCGCTTGTGTTGTTGGAAGAGGATGTTTGTTATAACCAGTGCATTTTCTTGGCAAAACTCTATTAGTCTTTTCCCTGCTTCATTCCGCATTCCAAGGCCAAATTTGCCTGTTCCTCCAGGTGTTTCTTGACTTCCTCCTTTTGTTTCCAGTCCCCTATAATGAAAAGGACATATTTTTTTTGGGTACTAGTTCTAAAAGGTCTTGTAGGTCTTCATAGAACTGTTCAACTTCAGCTTCTTCAGTATTATTGGTTGGGGCATAGACTTGGATTACTGTGAATTTGGAAATGAACAGAGATCATTCTGTCATTTTTGTGACTGCATCCAAATACTGCATTTTGGACTCTTTTGTTGATCATAATGGCTACTCCATTTCTTCTGAGGGTTTCCTGCCCACAATAGTAGATATAATGGTCATCTGAGTTAAATTCACCCATTCCAGTCCATTTTAGTTTGCTGATTCCTAGAATGTTGACGTTCACTCTTGCCATCTCTTGTTTGACCACTTTCAATTTGCCTTGATTCATAGACCTAACGTTCCAGGTTCCTATGCAATATTGTTCTTTATAGCATCGGACCTTGCTTCTATCACCAGTCACATCCACATCTGGGTATTGCTTTTGCTTTGGCTCCATCCCTTCATTCTTTCTGGAGTTATTTCTCCATTTACCTCCAGTAGCATATTGGGCACCTACTGACCGGAGAAGTTCCTCTTTCAGTATCCTATCATTTTGCTTTTTCATGCTGTTCATGGGGTTCTCAAGGCAAGAATACTGAAGTGGTTTGCCATTCCCTTCTCCAGTAGACCACCTTCTGTCAGACCTCTCCACCATGACCCGCCCATCTTGGGTTGCCCCGCTGGCATGGCTTGGTTTCACTGAGTTATACAAGGCTGTGGTCCTAGTGTGATTAGATTGACTAGTTTTTTGTGAGCATGGTTTCAGTGTGTCTGCCCTCTTTCAGTGTTGCCCTCTTGCAACACCTATCATCTTAACTGGGTTCCCCTTACCTTGAACGTGGGGTATCTCTTCACGGCTGTTCCAGCAAAGTGCAGCCACTGCTCCTTTCCTTAGATGAAGGGTATCTCCTCACTACCACCCTTCCTGACCTTCAATATGGAATAGCTCCTCTAGGCCCTCCTGTGCCCTCGCAGCCAAGGATCCTTGGACGTGCGGTTGCTCCTCTTGGCCACCGCCTCTGGCCTCGGATGCTGGGTAGCTCCTCCTGTAGACTGTGTAGACCACAACAAACTGGAAAAAATCTAAAGATATGGAAATACCGGACCACCTCCTTACCTGCTTCCTGTTAAATTTGTATGCAGATCAAGAAGCAACAGTTAGAACTGGACATGGAACAACAGACTGGTTCCTAATTGTGAAAGGAATACAGCAAGTTTGTATATTGTCACCTTGCTTATTTAACTTCTATGCAGAGCCTATCATATGAAATTCCAGGCTGGATGAAGCACAAGCTGGAATCAAGATTCCTGGGAGGAATATCAATAACCTCAGATATGCAGATGACACCAACTTTATGGCAGAAAGTGAAGAGAAACTAAAGAGCCTCTTGAAAGTGAAAGAAGAGAGTGAAAAAGCTAGTTTAAAATTCAACATTCAAAAACTCCGTTAATGGCATCTGGTGCCATCACTTCATGGCAAATAGATGGGGAAGCAGTGACAGACCTATTTGACTGCAGCCATGAAATTAAGATGCTTGCTCATTGGAAGAAAAGCTATGTCCAACCTAGACAGCCTACTAAAAAGCAGAGAGATTACTTTGCTAAAATAGGTCCATCTAAAGAAGGCAATGGCAACCCTCTCCAGTACTCTTGCCTGGAAAATCCCATGGATGGAGAAGCCTGGTAGGCAGCAGTCCATGGGGTCGCTAGGAGTCAGAATGACTGAGCGACTTCACTTTCACTTGTCACTTTCATGCATTGGAGAAGGTAATGGCAGCCCACTCCAGTGTTCTTGCCTGGAGAATCCCAGGGATGGGAGAGCCTGGTGGGCTGCCGTCTCTGGGGTCATACAGAGTCAGACACGACTGAAACGACTTAGCAGCAGTCAAAGCTATGGTTTCTCCAATAGTCCTGTAGGGACATGAGAGTTGGACCATAAAGAAAGCTAAGTACTGAATAATTGATGCTTTTGAACTGTGGTGTTGGAGAAGACTCTTTGAGAGTCCCTTGCAATGCAAGGAGATCAAAGCAGTCAATCCTAAAGGAAATCATTCATGAATATTCATTGGAAGGACCAATACTTTGGCCACCTGATGTGAAGTGCTGATTTCATTTGAAAAGCCCTGATACTGGGAAAGATTGAAGGCAAGAAGAGAAGGGAAGGACAGAGGATGAGATGGTTGGATGGCATCATTGACTCAATGGACTTGAGTTTGAGCAAGCTCTGGGAGATGATGATGGACAGGGAAGCCTGGTGTCCTATAGTCCATTTGGTCACAAAGAATTGGACACTTCTGAGTGGCTGAACAACAAACGATTTTGTGCAAGCTCAGTTGCTTCAGTCATGACTGACTCTTTGAAACCCTATTCACTATAGACCACCAGGCTCCTCTGTACATCAATTTCTCTGGGCAAGACTACTGGCTGCTGCTGCTAAATTGCTTCAGTCATGCCCGACTCTGCGTGACCCCATAGATGGAAGCCCACCAGGCTCCCCTGTTCCTGGGATTCTCCAGGCAAGAACACTGGAGTGGGTTGCCATTTCCTTCTCCAGTGCATGAAAGTGAAAAGTTAAAGGGTTATATGAATTGTAGTCATTTTCCTATTTGATGAAATTAAATTAAATAACTGGTCAAATTTATTATTAATGTTTTAAAAATGAATAACAGTGATAATTCAAATTTTGGTATCAATAATATAAAGGTATCAGAAGTAGATGATGTCATTTGAAATGAGGGCTTACTGGTGATAGAGAAATAAGCTATCATAATATTTATTGAAAAATACAGGTAAGAGTCCCAAACTTAAGAAAATGTACATGGTTATAAAAATGAGTCAGAACATTATGGAAATCGAAGCAACAAAATTTATATAAAGATTTAAAATAATACATAATACTTTGACTTTAGGAAGTACCTATGAGACAATCTAGAAAGACAAGTTCTCTTTATAGTTAAGAAATTGAAGATTGACTAAAATAGGATAAAGGCTATAATCTATGACAACTTAGATTCTTTCATTAATAATATTTAAGGCATATTTGTTCATTGGTTTTAGGAGGAAAAGACACAAATAATGTAAAACCCTGGTAAATTAATTTCCTGAAGTTTATATCAAGTATTTCTAATCAGAAAAATGCTAAAATTCATAATCACTCATCAATCTATTAAGTGATGTATATTGTGGACATGTTTAAGTTTTGTTTGTTTAAATTCGTCATTATTAAATTTTGCCCCCTTTTTTGGCCATAATTCTTTTTTTCATTCAAAACACAATTAAGCACAACTTAAATGTACTTTTATCCTTGATCTTGTTTAGTTGCTAAGTTTTGGTCGATCCTTTGTGACCCCATGAACTGCAGCACTCCAGGCTTCCTTGTCCTTCACTATCTCCCAGAGTTTATTTAAACTGATGCCCATTTAGTCAGTGATGCTATCTAATCACTTCATTCTCTGTCACCCCTTTCTCCTCCTGCCCTCAATTGTACCCATTATCAGGGTCTTTTCCAATCAGTCATCTCTTTGCATCAGGTGGTCAGTTATAAGTTTTGACTTTACTTTTAAATTGTTCAGCAAGTATAATATCTACATGTAAAGGTGCAAAATATACAACACACATTGCTCAAATATTGCTAAATTTTTCATAAAGAAAATTAAATTTTCCAATAGAATGAACGGAAAGTTAAAGATCTAGGAAATATTAAGACCATGAATATTTGTTGAGTTCTTTTCACATTAGTTAAATCATAGAATATAAGCAATAATATCAGCATTTACTTTTCTAAACTTCCAAGAATAGGAAAAAAAAATTGTGAGACCAATACTTCAAACTCAGGTAAATTTATCATGAAAAGGAACAACAACAAAAAAAAATCTGAATTAGTGTCTTTCTATATATGTGAAGAGGATAAAGAAATCCATGTAACTCTGTAGCATAGATTCAAGCATTACTTCTCCCTATATCCAAATATTTATTCTACTCTTGCATCATCAAGTTGGTTTTTTGGGTTTTTTTTTTTTTTTTTTTTTTGCTTCTTCTATGTCTTAACATGGTTTGAACCTGAAATGTGGTATGCATTGTTACCCAGCATGTGCTTCTGTGACTTAAAAACTTATAGCTAAGTTGTTTAAATAAGTGCTTTCTATTTCATCTCTTCTGGATTAAATGGAAACCTCTGGTAATGAGGACTGAATTTTCCCAACCTGATTTTGAGGTAAAGGAGTCAGTAATATTTTATATTCTTATTTTTACTCTCTGCTATACTTTTATTTCAGAGTAATCTTGGCTTGCATGCTTAGTCTCTCAGTTGTGTCCAACTCTTTGCAACCCCCGTGGACTGTAGCCCACCAGTTGCCTCTGTCCATGAGATTCTCCAGACAAGAATACTAGAATGAGTTGCCATGCCTTTCTCCAGGGGTTCTTCCTGACCCAGGGACTGAAACCAGGTCTCCCACATTACAGGTGGATTCCTTACCAACTGAGCCACCAGGGAAGTCCAATCTTGACTTATGTACCTTAGGCTAAATTTGACAATATACTTAGCTCTCTAAGGAAAGGTTCTAGAATCAGAAGGAAGTAGTAAAGTCACACTGGTGGGAAGATTGTGAACCAGCCATCTAAAATGAAAAATTCTACTTTTTCTCTGTCCTACTCATATTCCTAGTCCACATGTGAAGTTTTATATGCAAGCTTATTTGTTTCTAGGGAATGGTTATCTTTAGGTCAGGCTCAAGGATGCCAGTGGTTTTCTCCATTTTGATTGTTAATATGCCTTCAACTCAAATGCTTATAGAATTCAGTGGGAGGATCTTATTGTACCAGCATCTGTATGAGATAATTGCTATGTTCATTAATCTGCTTTACCTTCCTGGGTCATTAGAATAGAACATTCTTGATATTTAGACTATTAGCACTAAGTGAAGTCACTCAGTCATGTACAACTCTTTCCGAGTCCATGGACTATAGCTTACCAGGCTCTTCCGTCTATGGGATTTTCCAGACAAGAATATCGGAGTGGGTTGCCATTTCCTTCTCCAAGAGATCTTCCCAACCCAGGGACTGAACCCTGGTCTCCTGCACTGTAGGCAGATGCTTTACCATCTGAGCCACCAGGGAAGTCCAGCCTCACCCAAAACCTGTTATACATTTCAACCATAGGTTATTGTGATAACACCACATTCAAGGATTATCATGACTTTGCTTCTATATATCTGAGAGCTAGGTAACAATGTAGAAACTCAGAGGAAATAGAAGGAAAGCAAGAAGCAAAAGCAAAAAAAAAAGGCCTTAGAAATCAAGTCTCATGATATATCCACTTCTTGTTCATTTAAATACATATCCACGTCTTGTATATACATATATACACACACACACACACACATATAGGAGTATAAGACAAAATTATGCATACTGAGTTAGAGAATTATATCAAGTGAAAATATAAAGTTGCAAATTGATGGGTATAGTACGATTACATTAGTAAAAATAAGATATTTGTATAAAGAGGGATGTTGAAGAACACAAGAGACATTTTTTATGTTGGTTATTCAGTGGGGAGACTGGAAAAGTATGGGGGAAGTTAGGAGAACATATTTAGCTTTGCCTTTATATACCTTCTCCCTGTATTACTTCACTTATTGTACAATTAGAAGGTATACTTCTGCATTATAGACAAATCCAATAAAGAAAAAGTTAAATATAAATATATAGGATAGAATTTTGAGAGAAAGTATTCAACCAAAATTCTAGGTTGGCTTTGTTACTCTGGATAAATGTTTTGTTTCACCAAATTTTGAAGAATGTTCAAAATAACATTACCTCATTTTGTTCAGATAAGCAACAGTAGTGGAGAATTACTCAATTGTGAATGTTGATCAGAATTCAAGATGTGTTTTAAGCATTCATGCTATCTAAATATAAATAAAATATATTTTCTTTCTCAAAGGTTAGCAGCATCTCCTGGGATAAAAAAAACTAAGTGGCTCAGACACACAGTTCATTGTGGGATTTGGAAGCACCTTTGCAATAATTTTTAAAGCTATGTTCTTATTCTGTAGTCTATTTTGTGAGCTCAGTTGAAAACAACTGCCCCTGTTGTCACTCAAGAGAAGCACAGTTCAGGTAATCTCATTCTTTGCTTTACCCCAAAGTGCTTAACCCCTTTCTCCCTTCTGCACACACACTCCAATCAGCACAAGACTCTTTTCATTACTTCCTGAAAAATCACAATGTCAGAATCTTTTGGATTTTTAGATAACCCTAAGATCATCATAAAGGGACTTGGAGGCATCCAGCAAATCTCTCTCACAGAAGCACTAATTGGACAGAGATTCTGGGCTTTTAAACTTAAGCTCTGTGTGTATTTAAGGTTGACCAAGATTAAAGTGGAAAGAGAAGAGGAAGAAAGTAATTTGCTTCCATTCACTCATCTTTAGTGCTCCAGGGGAGAAATTCTCTAAAGACCAACATCCAAAGTTCTGGAGGCCTTTTTGGTTTGCTCTCTATTTTAGCATTTTGTGATAATGATATAGGGAAATAAAATAAAAATATTCTATATCCTACTGTATCTTCTCAAAAAGTAGAAAACTGAAACCTAAAGAGAATGTTAATATACAGATGCAAACACAGAAACACAAAAACACTGAATACATGGAAGGAAGGAAGCAAGCAAGGAGGAGAGAGAGGAGGGAAGGGAGGAAAGGGTGACAAGGAAGAAAAAGAGAATGAGGAAAAAGGCAGTAAATCAGTCTCAGTCACTTCAGTCATGTCTGACTCTCTGTGACCCTATGGGCCGTAGCTGATGGACAGGCTCTTCTGTCCATGGGATTCTCCAGGTAAGAATATTAGAGTGGGTTGCCGTGCCCTCCTCCAAGGGATCCTCTTAACCCAGGATTCAAACCTGCATCTCTTAGGTCTCTCGCACTGGAAGGTGGGTTCTTTACCACTAGTACCACCTCATAGCCTGTATTTATTGACTGACTATAAGCAATGGCTGAAGCAATGCACCAGATTGACAGCACAGCCGGAAGGAGTTAGAGGGCATACCTCTTCCTTGAATAATACAGAGATGAAAGAAAGTAAGTGAAAAGAGGAGATCTGATTCTCATATCTGAGAATATATCGAAAAGTGTAAGATAAAGCTCCTTGATGACTTCAATACTGGAAACCAAGAAAAGTGCAGTGCTCTCATGTTACAGGCACTCAAAACATAATAGACACCTGCCTCTTTATCAGGCACTGAGTTTGCAATACACATCTCCTACACAGTTGTCTGTGGGATTATTTGTTCCCTAAAATCTTAGAAGAGCCAACAGGATATTTAAAAGACATTTTGCTGTATTTTACCACTGCAAACAAAACGCAACAAATCCTAAAAAGGCTAATAATATCAGAATTGAATAAGACAGTCTTTTTCAACTACATATTCCTTATATAATTACTAGGCTAAATATATTATATTCAAATTATGTACTAAATATAATATTGTAGTAGTGAGGAAGGGAGAGTAAGATAAAGAGAAATAATATATATACACCTAAGTCTTACAAAGAATTCAAATTCCTTCTCCAAAATAATTTTAAAAAGAAATTGAGCTCTATTACATACAATGTTTAATTTCTATATAACTATGAATCTTAGAAAACATCCTACATCCTTTATCTGATTGATTCTGTACTTTCAGTTCAGTTCAGTTCAGTTCAGTGGCTCAGTCGTGTCTGACTCTTTGCTTTAGTGAATTACATTATTAAGGAATTTTTTTTATCATAGTAGTTAAAATTCTGTAATATTCTTATCAGGATTATATGCTGACAACTGCTTTACTCAAAAATACACTGCTGCTAATATTTTTTATTATAAATTTTACATATATATATCAAATACTTCTCTATTCATGCCTAAATAGGCAACTTTTATCTGAAGACTATATAAAGTTACTCTTATCTAGTCACCATACCTCAGTTTTCTAGATAACTTACAAAAGCTTACATTTTACCTTCAAATGACTTTTTACCTCTCCCTCCACTTTCTAAATAGAATATAGGACACCAGACCATGTCATAATATAAAGTATAACTCTAAAGCTATTGATATGTGATATTTCACAGCCAGAAACAGTTAACCATTAATTGCATTTATACAATATATTATGAAAAACTTGGCTAAACTCTAATTCACTCAACTCCATTGTTATATATACTCATAAAAAGTTCAAGTTTTCATGCATGCTTCACAACTTCTCTCTTGTGCCTATGGTTTCCACAGTCTTTCTCTGTTTATAGTTTTCTGTTCTTTAACATTTAATTAATCTGGGGACTTTCCTGGTGGTCCAGTGGTTAAGAATCTGCCTTCCACTGCAGGGGATACAGGTTTGAGTCTTGCTCAGGGAACTACATCCTACGTACTGTAATAAATAACTAGTGTAGCTTCTAAAAATAAGTCAATTTTAAAAAAATTAATGGGTATATAACATATATATTGGAGAAGGAAATGGCAACCCACTCCAGTATTCTTGTCTAGAGAATCTGGTAGACAGAAGAGCCTGATGGGCTGCTGTCCACAGGGTCTCACAGAGTTGGACATGACTGAAGTGACTTAGCAGCAGCAGCAACATATATATTAATATAACTAATACATGTAATTAGTTTTATCTAATATCATCTAACATATATATTATAATTCCAGAAAAAACATCAACTTTTGCTTTACCAACCACTCCAAAGCCTTTGACTGTGTCGAATACAACAAACTGTGGAAAATTCTTAAAGAGATGGGAATACCAGACCACCTACTTGCCTCCTGAAAAAACCTGTATGCAGGTTAAGAAGCAACAATTAGAGCCAGACATGGAACAATGGAATCATTCCAAGTTGAAAAAGGAGTACATCAAGGCTGTATATTATCACCCTGCTTATTTAACTTATATGCAGAATACATCATGTGAAATACTGGGCTGGGTGAAGCACAACCTGGAATCAAGATTGCCAGAAGAAATATCCATAACATCAGATATGCAGATGACACCACTGTTATGGCAGGAAGTGAAGAGGAACTGAAGAGCCTCTTGATGAAAGTGAAAAAAGAGAGTGAAAAGCTGGCTCAAAATTCAACATTCAGAAAACTGAGATCATGTCATATGGTCCCATCACTTCATGGCAAATAGATGGGGAAACAATGGAAACAGTGACAGACTTTATTTTCTTAGACTCCAAAATCACTGTCAATGGTGACTGCAGTCATGAAATTAAAAGACACTTGCTCCTTGGAAGAAAAGCTATGACCAACTTAGACAGCTTATGAAAAAGCAGAGACATTGCTTTGCTGACAAAGGTCCATTAGTTTGCTGACAAACAAAGCTATGGTTTCTCCAGTAGTAGTGTTTGGATGTTAGAGTTGGACCATAAAGAAGTTTCAGCACCGAAGAACTGATGCTTTTGAACTGTGGTGTTGGAGAAGACTCTTGAGAGTCCCTTGGACACCAAGGAGATCAAAGCAATCAGTTCTAAAAGAAATCAGTCCTGAATATTCATTGGAAGGACTGATGCTGAAGCTGAAGCTCCAATATTTTGGACACCAGATGTGAAGAACTGACTCATTCAAAAAGACCCTGATGCTGGAAGAGTTGAAGGCAGGAGGAGAAGGGGATCACAGACTATGAGATGGTTGGGTGACATCACTGACTAAAGTTGGTGGTGAACAGGGAGGCCTAGTGTGTTGTAGTCCATTGGGGTAGCAAAGAGACACATGACCGGATGACTGAACTGAACTGAACATATATTAGAAATGATAGGTTCCAGGCATCTGAAGCACCATGGCAAAGATCTCTCAAAATCTTCTCCCATCAATACAACAGAAGTCAGCTTTTGCAGATTCTGAAAATTAATCAGACTATAACAATTCAAGGTGCATTTGTTTTAGAAAAAGGCAGGATCACAGTAGAATGTATTTCCAGTTTTCAAATCATGTTCCAAGTCCCTGATTATTCAGCCAAACCATTGTCTACATCCCGGAAAGAGGGGCCTGGCTAAGACTCCATTGACTGCCTATCTCCATAAGCCCCAACTCTGACTGGAGAGCCAGAGTGACATGTTGGTTTTCCAGGAATGAGTATCAGTTCAAAACCAGGGTTTGATAGTCTCTGAAAGTTCTGATTATTTCCTTTACCAAGTGTGCAGTCACCCTGGTAAAAAGTAGGAGTTCCATTTGGAAAAGTCTGGGAGAAAGAATAACCACATAAATTTTTGGTACCATACTATGGTCCTTCATCAAGGGACACTAACCTCCTTTTCATCCAAAGAGTTCTGTATCTGTAAACTGACTAAAGGCTGAGAATTGAAGAAAGACTAAGGCTCTCTGTTCCTATGATTCAGGTTAAAATAAGAATCTATAATAATCAATACAGCATTGATTACAATAATACATGTATTAGCATGAGGATCAATTTATAGATCAATAGAACTGGATTTGGAGTCCAGAAAGAAGCCCACAATATCAGTTAATCTATTTTCAACAAAAGTAACACAATGATTCAATGGAGAAAGAATTATTTTTTCAACAAATAATGATGTGGTAGCTTGATATTCATAAAATAAAGAATGAAGTTAAACAAAGATCTCACACCATATAAAAAAATTACTTCACTGTTTATCAAAGATCTAAATGTAAGAGCTAAACTATGGAACTTTTTGGTTTCACTTTTTTAAAGTGTATTTTGTTTAAGTATAGTTGATTTGCAATATTGTATTGATATCTGCTGTACAGCAAAGTGATTCAATTAAGCTATGAATATGTGTATATATATATATATTTTTCATATTATTTTCCATTTTTGTTTATTACAAGCTATTGAGTACCATCTCCTGTGCTGTATAGTAGGACCCTGTGTTTATCCATTTTATATATACTATTATGGGTCTGCTACTCCCAAACATCCAATCCATCCTTCCCCTAGTTCCCCCATGCTAACCACAAAGTCTGTTCTCTATGTCTGCGAGTTTGTTTCTGTTTCACAGATAAGTTCATTTGTATCATATTTTAGATTCCACATATAAATGATATAATATGGTATTTGGCTTTCTTCTGTCTTACTTCTTTCCAGAAAATGAATGATTTCAATTGTACCTTTAATGTGGAAATACTTTAACAAACAGTAATGGTGAAAGGAGCAAAAGAAAGTAGAATCAAATGTGTGCTAAGTCACAGAGGAGAGAAAGTACAAGATACAAAAGTTAGACTAAATAGATAGAAGTAGAGAATGCCATAGAGTACTTAGAGAGTTTAATTATGGGGAAAGAAATTTGAGTTATATTGTAGAACATCTTAGAGGGCTTCCCAAGAAGCTCAGTGTTAAAGAATCTGCCTGCCAGGGCAGAAGCCACAGGAGACAAGGGTTCAGACCCTGGGTCTGGAAGATCCTCTGTGGGAGGAAATGGTAATCTGCTCCAGAATTCTTGCCAGGAGAATCCCATGGACAAAGTAACCTGGTGGACTACAGTCCCTGGGTCTCAAAGAGTCAGACATGACTGAGCGCGCATGCACATAGAACATCTCAGTTTTTAAGTTAAGCTTGTTGGTATTATTATTATTAGCAATGAAGAGCTACTGCCAGCTGTGATCAGCAGACTAGATTAATATGTTGGAAATAAATTAATGCATTATTATGTGTTGAGATATTAGATAGAGAAAATATTAGAGAGAGGAAGTAAAGGAGGGATACTAACTGGAGGCCTATTCTAACAGGCCAGGTGAAAGATGACACTGTGTTGTGTGCTCAGTCGCTCAGTCGTGTCTGACTCTTTGTGACCCCATGCACTGAAGCACACCAGGCTCCTCTGTCCAGGGAGGAGTACTGGAGTGAGTTTCCATGTCCTCAAGGCCCTAGTAACTAATAGGAAGGGATTATAGCTTAGGTAAATTTAACAAATCACAATATATTATAAATAATAGAGGGGTGAGTGAGGGGAGATTTAACAATAATGCTTAAATTACTTGGAAAAGATAACTATTATTCATCATGTATACCTTCTGACCTGTGCTGGGCTACAGCATTTATTATTTGTTGTGCTAGGAATATAAATATATGTACAAGTAGACGTGAAATCCAGTACTTAGGTGATGACCTGGACAATTCCATGACTTGGGTAACACATCTATCAGTTCAGTTCAGTCGCTCAGCCATGTCCGACTCTTTGCGACCCCATGAATTGCAGCACGCCAGGCCTTCCTGTTCATCACCATCTCTCGGAGTTCACTCAGACTCACATCCATTGAGTCTGTGATGCCATCCAGCCATCTCATCCTCGGTCGTCCCCTTCTCCTCCTGCCCCCAATCCTTCCCACCATCAGAGTCTTTTCCAATGAGTCAACTCTTCACATGAGGTGGCCAAAGTACTGGAGTTTCAGCTTTAAGCATCATTCCTTCCAAAGAAATCCCAGGGCTGATCTCCTTCAGAATGGACTGGTTGGATCTCCTTGCAGTCCAAGGGACTCTCAAGAGTCTTCTCCAACACCACAGTTCGAAAGCATCAATTCTTCGGCACTCAGCTTTCTTCACAGTCCAACTCTCACATCCATACATGACCACAGGAAAAACCATAGCCTTGACTAGACGGACCTTAGTTGGCAAAGTAATGTCTCTGCTTTTGAATATACTATCTAGGTTGGTCATAACTTTTCTTCCAAGGAGTAAGTGTCTTTTAATTTCATGGCTGCAGTCACCATCTGCAGTGATTTTGGAGCCCAAAAAATAAAGTCTGACACTGTTTCCACTGTTTCCCCATCTATTTCCCATGAAATATGCACCAATCGTATTCTTCATTTCCCTCATCACTAACTGCCTGCCTGAGTTCCTTTTCCTTGGCTTTCTGTTCTCTCCTTTCAAAAATCTCAGAAGTCATTGGCCAACTAACCCATGCCAGTAACTGATAATATATCTTGCCCTATACCACTAAAAATAGTCGCTTTCAAAGGATTTCTGCAAACACAGTTGTTGTGCTCCAAAAACTGATGCCTCTGGACTGAATTTTGATAGTTAGAAATTATCAACAAGGAAAGTCCTGCAGAGTCATGGATCTTAGAGCTGTCTCTCAATGCCCCATTGTACTATATAAGGTAGGCCACTGCTTTATCTACCTAAGATTTCTTATAAGCAACACACCGAAGGAAATATATCTCACAGATTGTTATTGTCAGAAACCTGATACCAAATGTTTTGTTATAAATCAACTTAGTCATTTCAGAAGTTTAAAAGAATGTCACTGGCTCTTGATTTTTATATGAATCAATTCATTATATAAGTCTTCATATTAAGTATGGAAAGAAAAAATTTAAATATAGATATATAGCATTAATTCAATTTTAAAAATTATATATGCATGTATATTCAAAAAGACATCCAAAGAAAGATTAAAAGTGGTTGCCTCTGAGTGGTAAGATTAAATGTGATTTCAAATTTATTCTTTATTCTTTGTTGTTTCGTTCAAATTACCCATAATGAACATGTATTACTTTTATAATCTAAGAAAGTAGATTTAGAGGAAGTAAAAGGGTTATTCATCACACAATACATTTGTGGAATAGAATTCACTTGGCCTTAAAGGCATAAAAATTCCCACCCCAAAGACAGCCTTGAAGGAAATGTACCCGTGCCAACACAGCCACCCCCAGACTTCTGTGTAGATTGGCGCCATTGTGCACCAACATTACCCTTACAACGACCTGCTCAGTCTCTCGTGGCAACTATTGAATTCTGACTGAGGCCACTCCTGTTCATTCTCTTGCCTACTAGCGTAAGTCACTTGGTCGGGCACAGCTTAATTCTTGACTGTGGATTTTGTGAACTCCTCTTATAAAATGGTACAATTACTGCAGGTCATGTACATCAAATGCCACTAACACTTCCAGCTGTGACCACGGAATAGCCTCCCAACAGAAGTACTGCAACATGGTAATAATAACATCCCAGCTGTAGCCACAATCACCGAAATCACTGACAGTGTCAATAATGTATAAAACCCCATGGAAACTCAACTGTACTTGCCAAAAGGCATTCATCAATTTCACTGCCTTTTATCTACCATTTAAAATGGTCTGGTTTTAGTGTTAGGGTTTTAAAATAAATGACTAGGGTAAATAGGCCCTGGCTGAATTGCTCACTATCTGCTTTGAATTGCTTCTCTAAATGTTGGGGACGTGAAGTTCAGCCTTAACCACTCAAGTACAATCTGTAACCACTACATGTTAGGTGAAGGGATGTGAGCAAAGAGAGTTGAGTGTCTAGAGAGGTGAAATTTACTAAGTCCCTTTATAGCTTAAGTTCATTTAAAACATTGCAAAGGATGTCGTGAGAATACAGGAGAGGGAGCTGCTTTGACTTCTCAGAAGCCATTTAGCTTTCAGGAAGATCCAAGGGACTGAAAATGCAGGAAGACCAATGAGAAAAGGTCTATTTTTACAAATGTTAAGAATAATAAACTGTAACTATCACTATGGCTCACTATAGTGTTTTCCTGCATTTGCTCGAATATGTTGTAGAGAAGATAGAACAATTGCTTAGAAAGTTTAAGCAGATTTAAATTACTGTTACTGACAACAGAAAAAACTGAAACAAAAATCAAAGAAGTGATGGTTTGTTATATTTAAAAAAGATTATTAAATATCAAACACTTTCAACATAGTGGTCATTACTATTACTTTAATTTGCGTAATCATTTCACTTGTCATATGTCTTTCAAATATGTTAGCTCAGTTGATTCATCAATTCTGTCAAGTTTTATTGTCCCCACATATTACAGGTAAAAATACATATTTCAGAGAGACTCGAATGATATACCCCATATTTCACAGCTAGTTAGAAAGCAAACTAAACACAAGAACATTGATATCCAGTGACACCAGCCATTCACATCTATGAAATCCTATCTCTCCTTGACTATGTGCTTCTTGTTGTAGATAAATAACTATACCTATCAAGCTTCAGAAAACTGTAATCCCAGACTTTAAAATGTGCAAACCTTCAAGTGGTTTTCTCTCTTCTGGGAAGAACAGTGAATTTTTGACTAGCAGGACAAATCTCCTGAGAAAAGAGGCAGGAAAAAGACTTTGCAGAGTAGCAAGTAGCAAACAAGAAATAAGTGGTGAAACTAGAGCTTACTATACAAAATGAAGTAAGTCAAAAAGAGAAAAACAATGATCATATACTAATATATACTACCATATACTAATTATTGTATGCTAGCTAAACACTTTTCATATACTAGCATTTATCATATACTAACTAGATTTCATGTATGGAATCTAGAAAAATGGTACTGATGAACCTATTTGCATAGCAGCAACTTCCCTGGTGGCTCAGAGGTTAAAGCGTCTGCCTCCAATGCGGAAGACCTGGGTTCGATCCCTGGGTTGGGAAGATCCCCTGGAGAAGGAAATGGCAATCCACTCCAGTATTCTTGCCTGGAGAATCCCATGGACGGAGGAGCCTAGTAGGTTACAGTCCATGGGGTCGCAAAGAGTCAGACATGACTGAGCGACTTCACCTTCAGTGGAGACACAGACATTGAGAACAGACTTATGGACATGGCTCAGGGGAGCAGGGGAGAAGGAGAGGATGGGAAGCATGGAGAGAGTAACATGGAAACATATATTGCCATATGTAAAGTAGATAGCCAATGGGAATTTGATGTATGACTAAGGGAACTCAAACCAGGGTTTAGTAACAGCCTAGATGAGTGGGCTGGGGAGGGATGTGGGAGGGATGTTCAAGTGCAAGAGACATGGGTAAACCTATGGCTGATTCATGCTGATGTTTGATAGAAATCAGTGCAATACTGTAAAACAATTATCCTTCAATTAATAATAAATACATTTTTTAAAATTGAAAAGAAAGAATATATAGAAAGAAATAATAATGAATCTAGAGATAATTGAATGTTAAAAAATTTTTAATTTAATTTATTTATTTTAATTGGAGGCTAATTACCTCACAATGTTGTAGTAGGTTTTGCCATACATTGACATGAATCAGACATGAGTGTTCATGTGTTCCCCATCCTAAGCCCCCCTCCCACCTCCCATCCTTCAGGATCATCCCAGTGCACCAGCCCTGAGCACCCTGCCTCATGCATCAAACCTGGACTGGCTATCTATTTCACAATATACAGGTTTCAGTGCTATTGTCTCAAATCATCCCACTCTCACCTTCTCCCCACAGAGTTCAAAAGACTGTTTATACAGCTGTGTCTCTTTTGCTATCTCACATATAGGGTCATTGTTACCATCTTTCTAAATTCCATATATATGCATTAGTATATTGCATTGGTGTTTTTCATTCTGACTTACTCCCTCGGTATAATAGGCTTCAGTTTCATCCACCTCATTAGAACTCATTCAAATGTATTATTTTTAATGGCTCAGTAATATTCCATTACGTATATGTACCAATTTTCTTATCCATTCATCTGCCATCTAGGGACATCTAGGGTGCTTCCATGTCCTGGCTGTTATAAACAGTGCTGAGGTGAACATTGGGGTACACGTGTCTCTTTCATTTCTGGTTTCCTCGGTGTGTATGCCCAGCAGTGGGATTGTTGGGTCATAAGGCAGTTCTATTTCCAGTTTTTTGAGGAATCTCCACACTGTTCTCCATAGTGGCTGTACTAGTTTTCATTCCCACCAACAGGGTAAGAGGGTTCCCTTTCTTCCACACCCTCTTCAGTATTTATTGTTTGTAAACTTTTGGATAGCAGCCATTCTGACCGGTGTGAGATGGTACCTCACTGAGGTTTTGATTTGCATTTCTCTGATAATGAGTGATGTTGAGCATCTCTTCATGTGTTTGTTAGCCATCTGTATGTCTTCTTTGGAGAAATGTCTGTTTAGTTCTTTGGCCCATTTTTTAATTGGGTCATTTATTTTTCTGGAATTGAGCTATAGGAGTTGCTCGTATATTTTTGAGATTAATTCTTTGTCAGTTGCTACATTTGCTATTATTTTCTCCCATTCTGAAAGCTGTCTTTTCACCTTGTTCATAGTTTCCTTCATTGTGCAAATGCTTTTAAGTTTAATTAAGTCCCATTTATTTATTTTTGTTTTTATTTCCATTACTTTGGGAGGTGGGTCATAGAGGATCCTGACATGATTTATGTCAGAGAATCTTTTGCCTATGTTCTCCTCTAGGAGTTTTCTTTATAGTTTCTGGTCTTACATTTAGAACTTTAATCCATTATGAGTTTATTTTTGAGTATAGTGATAGAAAGTGTTCTAGTTTCATTCTTTTACAAGTGGTTGACCAGTTTTCCGAGCTGCTACAGCTAAGTCACTTCAGTTGTGTCCGACTCTGTGCAGCCTCATAGATGTCAGCCCATCAGGCTCCCCCGTCCATGGGATTCTCCAGGCAAGAACACTGGAGTGGGTTGCCATTGCCTTCTCCAATGCATGAAAGTGAAAAGTGAAAGTGAAGTCACTCAGTTGTGTCCAACTCTTAGTGACTCCATGGACTGCAGCCTACCAGGCTCCTCCATCCATGGAATTTTCCAGGCAAGAGTACTGGAGTGGGGTGCCATTGCCTTCTCTGACATTTCTAGGCACCACTTATTAAAGAGATTGTCTTTTTTTCATTGTATATTCTTGCCTCCTTTGCCAAAGATAAGGTGTCCATAGGTGTGTGGATTTATCTCTGGGCTTTCTATTTTGTTCCATTGATCTAAATGTTTGTCTTTGTGCCAGCACCATACTGTCTTGATGGCTGCAGCTTTGCAGTATAGCCTGAAGTCAGGCAAGTTGATTCTTCCAGGTTCATTCTTCTTTCTCAAGACTGCTTTGACTATTCGAGGTTTTTTGTATTTCCATACAAATTGTGAAATTATTTGTTTTAGTTCTGTGAAAAATTACATTGGTAGCTTGATAGGGATTGCACTGAATCTATAGATTGCTTTAGGTAGTATAATTGAACTTTCATGTGCATTCGTTATTAATTCTTTCAGTAAAAATTTACAGAGCAACTTGAATGCAAAGATTTTGTCAATGCTAAGGATTTAATCAGGAATAATATTTTTTTCCCTGGCCTAGGTTTGTCATTTAGAACAGGCAATAGAAATAAAGATAAATAGCAATGCATATATATTAAGAAACTGCAAAATTTGACAAATGTTATGAAGGAAACTGAGTCCGGGAGTTGGTTATGGACAGGGACGCCTGCCTTGCTGCGATTCATGGGGTCGCAAAGAGTTGGACATGACTGAGTGACTGAACTGAACTGACGTGAACTGAGCTTGGTGATAAAGAATAAAAAGATGAAGATCATAATTCTGATAAGATAGCCCAAGAATGTATTTATAAGAAGGTGGTATTTAAGCCAAAATGAACGATATTTACCCAAGTAATAACCATACATTTTACAATGGAGAAAATAAATTTTCAATATTTTTCAGAAATTGAAAATCATCTAGATTTGATACAACACTTTAGAAGTCTACTTTAGAAGTTAAAATCATTTGATCAAAATGCTCTACTAGGACATTATGAATGAAAGCGTAAATCTGTTAAATGTGAAGTTGCCTAAATGTGAAAAAGTGGAAAACAAAATTCACGTCTGTTGGTAGCCTTCCAAAAACTAAGTCTCCACTGCCAATGAATGAGATTAAAATTGTGTTTGAATTGAAAGCTTTATATGCTACTTTCCTCATAGAGGTATAATTTCACATACCCCAGCACAGTTTTGCAAATGTGGTGCTTTTGGTGGATTGTGTCTTAGAAGCTGTCAAGCTGAATATGCAATGTTTTCCAATAGGAAAGAGAATTATGACTTCTTCCTTTGTGAGTGTGATACTTGTCCTTGCATTGTTAAAAATCAAATACATAAAATTCTTATTGAGCTCATTATTCTAGACTTCAACATTTTTTTCAATGCATGTGAATAACCCAATATTTGATATAATTTAATTATACAAGTTCTATTCTAGTTTAAAACATAGCATGTTCTAGAATTGTCCCAACCAAATATTAAGCTGAAATGAAGAAGCTTATTACAGTTCCCACCTTCCATAATATCAACATATTCATTCTATTTATTTTCAAACAAGTTTTATTTATTTCAAATTTGTAGCAGATTTCATGATACTGTAATATATTGAGCTCTGGCCACTGTCTAAACCAATGTAGCAAGTTCCAGGACCTTGCTGGACAAGACAGACAATGATTTATTGGAGATTTGTGGAGATGAAAAAGCTATCATTCAAAGCTGAAATTTTATATCTTAGATGTTTTCAGATAAAAACTGAATGCTCATCCATTAGAGAATAAAGTTATATTCTTATGCTCTGAAGTTCTTCCTATAGTCCTATGATGTAAGATGAGTCTATTTGAAATTATGACACTAGTTGAATTGATGAAAATGAATTACTTAGAGAAATATTTTTAAACCACTTTGAACATCATGTCAATATAAGCTATAATCTACAAAATTCAATAAAGTAAAAAACTTGATATACTTGTTTTAATAATATGGTAATATTTTAATTAATAAAGGAGACAATAATAGATCACTACTTATTTTAACAATTGGAAAAAGCATTTATTTCTGAGCTAAGGTATCCCAGCCATCAGGAACAAAGAAGCATGGTATTTTGGAAAGCAAAATGAGTGGCAATAGGAAGCTTAGTTTTGTTTTTAGTTCTACTACTAATTAATTTTTCAATGTTGTGCATTTCCTTAACCTTTCTGGGCTCTGCTTTCTGTATCTAGATAAGAATTTGAAGATCTATAAATTTCTTCCAACAATGTGGTTCTTGGAGAGAGTGCGAGCTTCTAATCATGAAAGAAAGAAAGAAAGTGAAGTCGCTCAGTTGTGTCCGACTCTTTGTGACCCCATGGACTGTAGCCTATCAGGCTTCTCCATCCATGAGATTTCCCAGTCAAGAATACTGGAGTTGGTTACCATTTCCTTCTCCAGGAGATCTTCCTGACCCAGGGTTTGAACCCGGACCTCTGGCATTGTAGGCAGATGCTTTACCGTCTGAGCCACCAGGGAAGTCTCATGACTAAGGAAATAATTGGGATTCCCAGGTGGCACAGTGGTAAAGAATCTGCCTGCCGATGAAGGATACATGCATATGGGTCCAATAGCTGAGTGGGTAAAATCCCCTGAAGTAAGAAATGGCAACCCACTCCAGTATTCTTGACTGGAAAATCCCATGGACAGAGGAGCCTAGCTGGTTAGAGTCCATTGGGTCGCAAAGAGTTGGACATGACTTAGCCCACACACAAGGAAATAATTACTGTGTATGTGTCATTTTCTCTTTATCTGCTTATAATTTATAATAAATTTGTCATGTAGTAGATTAGCTAATGTTATGGGTTGTAGAAATAGATCACCTAGGTTTGAATTTTTTCTCCCTCTAAATGATCACTAAGTGTAGTCTTGTCTTAATTTCTCTGTATCTCAGTCTTTTAATCGATGCAGTAGTGATTATTCTGGTACTGAATACATAGATTGTCATGGGGACTAACTGAGTCTGCACATGTAAAATATTTAAATGGTTTAAATAGTAAACATCATTCAATAAATGCTAACTATTTTTGTCTTTTTGAATCTTCCATTATTTTTACATTCTAACTCATTTGGGAATAAGTATGATATAAAAATGGAGCCATGGATCTATGTTTTATTAAAAGCACTGAGATATATAAGTGTTCCTGTGCATAAGGGATGATGATTCATATAAAGGGACTTTTAGGCTATTGTTCAAATTAACTTTTTCAACAGGAAGAATTTTTTAAACTTGTCTATGCTTTACTTTGTAATTAATTTTCTGTAAATATAAAAATTTGGGCTTTTAATTTGATCTACATAATAGACTTCCTTGATTTTGAAAATATACCTGAAATGAAATCACACATATAATGTAAAATATTAATAACTATAAATATAATGCATATATCATAAAAATATTGCCTAGAAATGTTTCCACTACTTACTTATTAAATTCAAATCAATTATTATTTCAGGCTTCATATTCTCTAATGAAAAAGAAGCTTTTTCCCAAAGCCACAATGACTTCAAATTGTTGTCTCTGATCACATGCCATATTTTCCACAAACATAATTAAATCCTTTAAATAATGGAGCACTTGTGGGTGCCTAACATAGATGCTTAAAAGTGGTAACTTTGTCCAAACACTTTAAATCTGTCTTCTTTTATTCTTACTTTCTTTTCTGACCTGAATCTGGCTGCCAGTGCACATGAAAGAAATTACAAAGGCTTCTCAGTCACTGTGACTCGGGTTCCTTTTGCACTACAGCATTTGTCATTGCCAAAACAGCAGAGTTTAATTAAGTGTTGTGAGCAGCCTAGTGAGAAACACACTTTAAATTAAACCTCTGTACATGCAGCTATTGGTTCTTTACCTCCTGAACAATCAGCGGGGTGTTAGGCATAAATTCTGTCTCTCAAGGGAAACACAGCTCCACGCACCTCTAGCGATTCATAAATGATCCTGCTTCCTCAAAACCATATCTTATTAAAGCGCATTTAATTATTTCTAAGTTTTAAACACCGATAGATGAAGGCGATAATTAATGTGCCTATCACCAAACATTTTATTTACTCGATATATTAATGGTATTATCAAGAAAATATGTTACAGTTTCAGGTTTAACAAAATTACATGGCAAATTATCTTTTGATGCATCAAGCAATCGTTAATATAATGGAATAAATTATTTTAACACCTCAGTAGTAATGGATGAGAAAAAGAATATAAGCATTTTTATTTTCAGAATGTTTTTGCAATTATACATTTCAGGAGACACTTAAATCAATGATGAAAACATTTGGAATTTTAGAAACTGAAACAAAAGAGCAATTTAGAAGTATGATTTGTGTATTTCCTAAATATAAGGCATATAAGTAGTGTTACTGGTCTAACAGCAAAGTTCTGGCACAATGTGTGAAGCAAAATAATTGCTTCTTAAAATTAAATTTCTAGGGGCTCATCCCCACTTAAAATTTCTTATTTAGATTTTGCTTAAAATGAAAAATAGAATGAAATGTAAGTTTTAAATCCACTTGGTTAAATACAGTCTCATATAAAATAATGGTGATGATTTTTCTCAACTGAGAAGAGTTTATCAGTGCAACTAAACAGTCAGGATAGATGACCTTATCCATAAAATATTCTTGACTTGTTCCACCACACCATGGGGTAATTTCACACTCTGGAGGACATTTTCAAGATAGGCCTGCTCTACAGAGATGCAGAAAAGATGAAAAGATGATCTATTATTCAGTAGAATTAAGCATAGATATTTACCTGTTCTGTTAATCTGGGCCCTATATCTTATCTTTTACGTTTGGCAAATTTCGATAAAATTGATGCTGCTGAAAACTTTCTATTGATTAGGAAGTTCTCGCTTGAGATTTTGGAAGACAAGGAAAGAATGGATCATTACCATAAAATCATCTAGCTATAGCTTTACTAGAAGGTGACTCTCTAGAATCTCTGTCAACACTGGTTTTAGTCTTTTCATTACATGCTTATTACAAGTAGGTGAAGCAGATTTTACTGATTATATTTAAATATGCAAAAGAAGATAAACATGCAGTAACACAATTGAAATCAGGGAGAACTCTAAAATATTTCAAGATTAAAGTATTAGTTTATCTTGAGGTGATAGTGATTAGCCTAATTTGATATAATTTATCCTAGTAATCTGTAGTTGTTCATTAAATTAGTGAGTTGGTATACTATATTTCATTTTTTCGGTGAGGATGTCAAGAGAATATACATGCTTGATGATTTTAGGAACGTATCCTGGATTACCATTGTGTGTGTTAGTCACTCAGTCATGTCTGACTCCTTGTAACCCCATGGACTATAGACAGGCTCCTCTGTCCATGGAATTCTCCAGGCAAAAATACTGTACTGGGTTGCCATGCTCTCCACCTGGAGATCTTCCCAACCCAGGAATCAAACCTGGGTTTCCTGCATTGTGGGCAGAATCTTTCTCATCTAAGCCACCTGGGAATATCATTGCAGGTGCTAAAATAATGTATAAGATACTTAATAATTACACACACTAGTAACATCTTGACAAACGGATAGATTCACATTTTTTGTGTGTATCATTTCTGTAGTCTTTCTCAGGGTATACATGCACTCACTTCAAATGGCTATTTAACTTTCATTCCACTTTCTTCATTTATAATTATATTCTCTATTTCCTTCACTTTCTCTGTTTGTCCTCTAAATTCCCCACTCTTACTGTAATTGAGAATAGCAGTGAAAAAAACAAAGCCACAACACAAAAATCTGGATTGGAACATGCAGAATTACATCAGCCCTGTAAAGGCAGAAATGACTTACAGGAGCTGTAGGTCACTTTGTTTAATGGGTGACCCTGGTGCTCAAAAATATTTCCGTCTCACATTCTTAAATTATTTCCTTTGCTGGTTTTACATAAATGGACGTTTTACCAATGATAGATTAATTTGCTTTAACAAGCATCCTCTTTAAAAATGAAAATACCTTCGGGAAGGTTTAGTGACTAATATTCCCACATTAATATGAATAGGTTTAATTAGGCTGCTTCCCCGTAAACTCCAAGCTGATATTTGCTGCACTGAGGGAAAAGACGCTTTGAGTCGTGAAAAGACATAGTCATCAATCTAGAACTTAATGATAGTTTGAAGACTAAATGATGAAGGAGGGAAGGAAGGTGTTTCTTAACATAGTGACCAAGAACCGAGGGCTTGGAGCTAGAGTTTTTCTGGGTTCAAGTTTCAGCTCTATCACAGGCTAACAGTGTAACAGTGGACAAGTCAATTACCTGCCTTCTCCTAATAGGAAAGATGATAGTTATATGCCTGCCTTATAACATTATTTTGAAAATTAAATAAGTTAATGGACATAAAATCTTCAGCACACAGGAAGATTTTAAAAACGGCAGCAAATTCTGTTAGACCCCTTTGGTGAGGAAAAGTATTAGGCAATCATGCTTTAACACACTGAAGTCAGATGAATCAAAGATTTTGTTAAAAACCACTTATCTCTTGAGTTCTTCTCTAACTTAGTTATCAACATATAATGAAGCATATTCAAATATTTTCATTTTGAAAAACATTCTAGCTGATTCCAGTTTGAGCCTGATGCAACAAACAAACATACAAAAACAAAATAATGTTTATTTTCTGTAGGAGAGACATGCTACAGGATTTTTTTTTAATAGGCATTTTTAGCTGCGATAGATACTATCACATTTTCCCAATGTGATCTAAAATTTTCCAAAAGTTTGCAGCAATTCATATTCCCACAGTAATACGGGGAGTTCTCAATGGTGCACATTCTTCTCAAGCCTGACTTTGAACCAGTGGTAAAGGCAGCTTTAGTAAATGATCTAAATATATCTAAAGAAATACCATACCCAATTGAATTTCATAGCCAATGCAACCCATGACTTTGCTTGAAATTATGAACACATTTCTGAAGTATTTCCATTTTATCTAACTCTAAAGAGAAAACAGAGCTTCCCAGGTGGTGCTAGAGGTAAAGAATCTGCCTGCCAATGCAAGAGACACAGGAGACATGGGTTCAAACCCTGGTTGAGGAAGATCCCCTGGATTAGGAAATAGCAACCCACTCCAGTATTCTTCCCTGGTAATTTCCATGGACAGAGAAGCCTGGTGGGGTACACTCCACAGGATCACAAAGAGTTGGATACAACTGAGCACACAAAGAGAAAACAAAACTACTCATCTATGAGATCTTCTGGAATGGGGTGACTAGTGATATAGGAATTGGGGCAAAATGTTTAAGTATTCTAATATTATTTCATAGTGTGTACCCTTTGATTAACTCAAACCCCATGTAACTTTAATAACAAATTCTTTCAGCAGTGACTTATTTAGGTCTAAGTTAATCCATTTCTGGATTGAAAAGAAATGTTAAAATGTATATCTCTTGTTTATGCTGTCCAAATGTCTTAAAAGCTGAGAAAATGTTTTAGAATACGACTACCCATTACTATTTTATGTTGATCACTGAGGGACAAAATGGTAAAAATACTTTTTGTTCTATATACTCTGATCATCAAAAATAAAATTTAATTTCTGTAAAATTGGGATGTTCACATTGACTTACATTATCCATGCATATAATGAACTAAATGATGATCAGTGAAAGCACGAAGTGTCATTATAGACTAATTCATTATAGTGAAGGATTACAACTAATAAAAATGCAATGAAAATTTATGAACAAATTATCTGTTTTTCAATATTATTAACCTTACAGAACACAAATCTATAACTGTAGTGTTCTATTAAAACAAACAAAAAATTATAACCATCACTTTAAGCCATATGAACTTTGCCCATTCAAGTTACTTAATTGCTACGATGCTGTACACTTGATGCTCATATTAATAATTGCTTCACAAAAATGCTTTCTTTCATTCTTCAGATAGTGAAGCATTTGTCATATTTTTTAAAATTATATTTTAACAAATAATAAAAACATTCATAAATTTTAAAAAGATGTATACATGTTTTTTATTAAATATGTCATGTATAATATATAACTCACGTTTGATATAAATGAATATATATTCCACTTTCCTTAAGTTATGATTTGCAATTCAATAAATACCTATAGAGAATCAGTAAGTATGTCCCAAAGTAGACAGCTGAATAAGATATGGCCCTTATGTTAAAGAACACACACTAGGAATTATGTAAAAAGAAAAATTAATGAAATATGCAAATGCTTTTAAAAAGTATAGTAGAGTCATTATATTTATTGCTTCAATTCTTCATCTGTCCTTGAATCCATATGACTCAGGATTTCTCCCTCAGAAATGTATATTTCCTCTCCTCATGCAATTAATTTGGCCAATAGTTTGAGTTAGAAGTGACAACTGGCATTTCTGAATCTAAGACCTAGAAATGAGATTATTTTTACCTGCCCTCACGTTCAGCTATGTCCTGTCATGAGAACACACCTCAGCTAGACTAGTGGGTAAGCCACACATGCCAGAGTTAATCTCTCCAACTGGCACCAGCCTACATTAGCTAACTATCAGCCAACATTCAGATAAAAGAACAGTTCAAGTGAAGGTCAGCAGAGCCACCTAGATCCTTTGTTTTGCTGTTATTGCTATTGGGGAATTGTTCATTATGTAGCATTATTATGGCCATGGGTAACTGATACAAGATTAGAGAACAATTAACTACCTCCTGTTTAGTTAATAGGAAGGATGAGTAGAAAACATCAGATGAATCAGAGAAAGGATCAAGTATACAGAGCAAAAGGTATAGCTAGTTCAAAGCTGTCACAATATCATATGGCTCATCAAAAGACAGGTAAATAATTTCTTTATGCAGGAGCTAGTTGGAGGTAGACTCTGATTTGTAAAAATTAAATAGATCACATAACCTTGGGTTGTCACTCAACCATAAGATAATAATAAAAATTTTAAGAATGAGAGAAATATGATTAGATTTTCATTTTAAAAACACCAAATTACTGGATGAAATATAATTTAAAGTAGGTGACACTAGAGTCAAGGGAACTCTGGTGGACATTTATTGTAACACTCCATATGTAGATGAAGGCTTGAAGAAAAGCAATAATGGTAGAGACAGAAATAGCAAATAGAAAGGAGATAGATTAAGAGATAAAATCAACTGGATTTATTATCTATTAGGTAAAAAGTGAGGATAAAAGAAAAATATCAAAGGTTACTTTGGGGTGTTTATTCTAAGTCTAAAGCAGAAGATACAAGGCTGGGTTCTAGAGGGAATATCTGATAAGTTCCTCAGGCCTAAAAGGAGAAGTTGAAATTCAGTTTTCAGCATGATGGGAAAGCCTGGGATACTCAAATTTATATGTGATTGGTCTATAGATTTTGAGAAGACCAAGGAATTTTGTGATTTAGATGAGAGAGTATTTTACAGGTGTGAGAGTAGAAACCATGTACTTTTATGAAATCACTCAATAAATAGAACTGGATTGGAAATAAGCAGTATAATGGAAAAAATAATGAAAAGAACTATGTACTCAGTAAGAACCACAAAGACCTTTGAAATGCCTGTACAAACTGTCCCAGTACAAGATATCAAGAGACAGAAAAACAACCAAATTCAGGTATCAACAGATGTTTTGTTCACCAAATTATAAGGCTGTACTTTAATAACAGCAGTATCCTTAAATTATCCTTAAACATCTCTGTAAACTCCTTATACTGAATATAATTTAAACTTACTCCAACTGTTATCAGTTCTTGTTAGGACAAGAGTTTTAAACTGTGAAGTAAAATAAAGTATCTGAAAACAACAGAAGGCTCCAAATGCACTTCCTTCCTTTCATATGAGATATATTTTTCTTAGGAGCTTAGGGTAAAGCATCTCTTTATTTGACTGAGCCCCAGAATTCACTCTCAGAGTACTTCTTAATAGGTTGGTATGTTCATCCCACAATACAAAAACCACGATACCAAATGTCTAGGAAAGCATTAAAAATTTTAAAAATATCTATTTTCCATACCTTCTCAGATTTTCTATCCCACATATTGAAGATTCAACTACTGGACTCAATTTTTAAAAGACTATAGTCTATGTGTTCTCAGGACCACTGGAGAATGCATCAAAGGGAATGTGTACTGACAGAAGATAAAAATGCTGTCTGTACATATTGTAGAAAAACCAATGGGAGCAATCAAATTGTGCCAAACTTGCCTATGCTTTCTTAAAGAGAGATTTATTTACTGTATTAACATTGGCCTTCTGTAGGCCAGTGGTTCTCAATAGAATGAAATTTGTAAAGAAAATTTGTAACATTATTTGTCCTATTAAAGGAAAGACACTGCTGTCATTTGTGGGTGAGGACCAGGGATGCTGAATATTCTATAGTATTCTGTGTAGCTCAAGGACTTCACAGTCTCCAGACATTTCACAGGTGTAAAAAAAAAAAATTACTTACAATATTTGTAATGGGAAGAATGGTACAGTAGCACTCTACTGCAGTTGATTAAACTGTTTCCAACCTGCATACGAGTTAACAATTACATTACTTGAAACAATGTATACTGGAACTCAATATTTAAGGCAATTGACAGCATGTGGTAAGAGCAAGGGTGCTCATTATTAGAGCAGGATATTTATGGATAAGCAAGGAGAGGGGATAGAATGAGACACATAGAAGTGGATTAGATTTGGAGAGATCACTATGAACTTATCTTTAGCTTAATCTAGAGGCAGATGGTTCCATACAGAAGTTTCTGTGTGTATCTCTCTGTATGTATATGAGTGAGTTAATATGCACATTATATTTCCCTTTTATCATCTGGAGGACCTAGATACCTCAGTGTCACACCTAGTGCACTAATTTTGGTTTCCATTTCATTCTCTACATAAAAGGAATCAGGGCACCTTGGAGAAATGGCTGGTTCTTGGACTAGGTAGAAATCTATAACATGAGGCTAGCATATTTTTAGTGCCAGAAATAAGGAACTCATAGTTCAAATGTGCAACATAAATAATCAAATTTGGTGTGGTGATTATAATATAGTGTGGGTTGCCATCTACAGTGTTCCTCTGAGAAGAATCATTCACACCATGACAATTGCTGACAGTTTTTAAAGAGGCTTATAATTAAGAGGAAGTCTGCTCTGGAGTCATTAGTGCAGTGTTCCTTAAACTTGAATGTGCATATAAATCCTCTGGAGATTACGTTTAAATGCCAAGTCAGATTAAACAAATCTGGGGTGGAGCTCATGAGTCTTCATTTCTAAGCTACCAGGCAACTCCTGTGCTGCTGAAGCTACAGGTCTGTTTATCACACTAAGAAAGGCAAGTTCTGCAGTGTGTAGGACAGAAGAAAAGTCAGAAGGCAACAGAAAGTTTTCATTAGATTGCCCTCACTCTTGAACAAACAGGAAAGAACCAACACTGTTCTAGCATTCCAGCAGAGTTAAAATTTTCATCAGCAATTTTATGTGACAAAACAGAGCCTGACAATGACAACTGTTGCAGAGCAACGACCTAGAACCTCTAAGAACAGGGCTGGAATTCAAACTTTCATTTGCAATAGGAATAAGAAATAGAAAGTGACCTAACAGAAATCAACAAGGAAATATCTATAGTAACCCGGCTAAAGGGAATGACAAAATGCACAAAGTGAGGTAGAAAAGTTCAGATTGGCAGAATGAGATCTTAGGACATGATGGGTGACTATGTCCATGACTATGTCACGCTCCGAGAAGTACTGAAGCCAGTAAGATTTGTAAATTGACTGGATGAAACTGCATAACTGTCCTTACCACCAGCCTCTTGGCCACTAAAGAGTGGCCACTGATACTGTAGAGCTCAGTTTTGATGTTCAGGAGTCTAGAAGCAGGTGGAAGATGAGGGAAAGATTGAGAAGAGAATACTACATGGATAGGACTGACTGAAGTGAGACTGCAAAAGAATAATGCCAGCATATTTAATTAAAATACAAATGGAAATTTATTTGAAAGCAACTATCTGCCTACCAATGCAGGTGATGCAGAAAATGTGTAATCAATACCTGGGCTGGGAAGATCCCCTGGAAGAGGAAATGGCAACCCGCTCCAGTATTCTTGCCTGGAAAACCCTATGGACAGAGGAGTTTGGTGGGTTACGCCCATGGGGTTGCAAAGAGTCTGACATCTGAGCATGTACACACACGCAATCAGAAAATCTAATGTGCCTGCAATTATATTAGCTTTACCTCCCTGCCCTTCTCCCTATTCCTGGCAACTTCCTCCAGGTTCTCCTTTCACAACCTATTTGAAATACTACTTTTCCCTATATTTGTTTGCCTCATCTCCCCATTTCATTCAGGTCTGTGGGGAAATATCATACTCTTAGAGAGAGCTTCTCTGATCTGATAGCTAAAATAATACCCTTTTACATTCACTTTTTAAAAATCATAATTATTCATCAGTGCCTGATTTTACATGCTTGTGGATGTCTATACATCCAGATTCATTGATATTTAGATATTGTTAGAGTTTTCCCAACTTGAACTTAAGTTTCAAGAGAGCAGAGATATTATTTTGTTCATTACAGTCTACTTAGCTTAAAAGAGAGTCTGTCACAGAGTAGTTGCTCAACAAATATGTTGAACAAGTAAATGAATGAATGTATTTGTGTTTTATTATCAGTCAGATGATATTACAAGTGAATAAAAATGAATGACCTATGGAAAAAAATGTCAAAGGGCCATGGGACTCGTTATCAGTGCATCCATAGTAGGGGGATAAATTTTTATTGAAAATAAATAATTGGTTTAGATGTCTTAAAATAATAATGTAATTCACATTATTATTATTATTTTACTGTATAGAGCAACAACTAAGTCTCAGCAAATCAGGGAGTGGGAAGAGCCGTCAGCATTATATATGATAATATTCTCTGACAGCCCAAATTACAGAGACCATCACATATAGTAAAGACTCTTTTCTGAATGTGTGTTGCAGTTTAAACAATTCCTAGCCACTCCTTGCTCAAGAGCTTGATCCTAAATGTACTAGGAGCTTGAGTTTCCTGCTGAGAGCACAGCAAGTGTGCTCTGAGCTTGAGGAGGCTGAGAATCACATACTAACAGGAACAAGTGCCTTGAAATTAAATGGTGTTTAGAAATTGATCTGGTAGGTAATAATCTTCTATATCTAACTTGTGATTTGTTCTAAGTTTAAATTTTTAACACGTACTCTCTGAAACATAGATGACTTCTGAATTTGTGTAATGTTCTTCCTGGCAACCAAAGACTTTCTAGTTTTTTCTTTCTCAGAAATTGATACAGTATTTGGTATTTTAGCTATACAAAATTCTATAGCAGGTTTTATACTTTAGCATTTGCTAAGTATTAAAGATGTGTGATTTATAAATTCTCCAATGACATCAATAAATCCAGATACAATGCTCACGCTGCAAGTATCAGTTTGATTCAGTTCAGTCACTCAGTCATGTCAGACTCTTTGCAACCCCATGGACTGCAGCACACCAGGCTTCCCTGTCTATTACCAAATCCCGGAGTTTGCTCAACCTCATGTCCATCGAGTCAGTAATGCCATCCAACCATCTCATCCTTTGTGGTCCCCTTCTCCTCCTGCATTCAATCTTTTCCAGCATCAGGGTCTTTTCTAAGGGGTCAGTTCTTTGCATTGGGTGGCAAAAGTATTGGAACTTCAGCTTCAGCATCAGTCCTTCCAATGAATATTTAATAGTGCAGTTATAATCTCAGATAAATCTAGGTTGTTACAGATATGATTAATGATACATAAATAGTTTTTAAATGAAAGATGGAATCTAAGAAATCCAAGTAAAAACCAATAACTATTGAAAAATGGCTAATTCTCTGAGATTACTGCATTTCCAGAAATCTGTTTTGTTTACTTGTCAAAACCAATAAGATAGCCACAAGTTTTCAAGACAAGTTATTCCTGTATTTTGTTATTGTTTATCTGCTTATCTTCTAAATTTGCCTTCTTTCTTCTAATTTTGTGAGAAATGGGCTTTACACCCGGTATTGTCTATCAAGCTCTGGGTTCCAAAATTGAACCTGGCTCCTCACATAAGAATGTAAGGCTCTTTGGCAGGATGTTGCTAGCATTTCCCATTGGAAAAAAATTCTGGCAATGACTCCAGCTTCGATTCTCAAAGCAGACTTCCCCATTTATTTGTTCAGTCTTCAAAAGAATGATGGGTGAAGGAAGGAAACAAACTCATAAATGCCCCATAAATTTGTCTCAAAAGAAAGACAGAAATGTCTTATGTTTTTTAGACTATAACCTACTCCTACTGCTCAGAAATGCAGCCAGGCTTGAATAGATGAAATATCTCTATAAAAATCACTGTCAAAATCTATATATTTAGCACCAAATGGCATGTTCTAGCAGATAATCTGCTGACTAGCTTCAGGGTCAGTCAAACCATGTCACTCAAATAGTTTTTAAATAAGAATAAATATTTAAAATGCTATCTTTTCCTTGCTGGTTGGTTCTGACTAGCTCTAACGTATCCAAGAAATATGGCTTTTGTTGAAACTATCTTCAAGCAGAGACAATGAACAATCTTATTTTAAGAGAAGGATGAATTTTCTTTCTCCAAGTAACCAAGCATAGCCAAAGTATTTAAAGCATCAGTCAATTTGGGTAGGAAAAAGCAAATTTATTTTCATTTAGACAAGATAAAAACAAGTATATTTTGAACATAGTCAATGAAATAAAATTATCATTATTCAGATTGTTTATTTGGTAACACAGGACTCAATATTTGGAAATCTATGTCTTCAGCCACAAATATATATATGCTGTATTTAGATTCTTGTATTTACAATGAGAGTTGTTGAAATACAATTTAATAACTTGAGATAGAAATCACTATTGTTGTTATCATAGTGCTGTTTATACAAAAATATTTCTCAAAGAAATCATCTGTTTCAGTTCTGTTATTTGTAATAAAGCATACCAAACGTTAATGGCTTAAAACAATTACATTTTTTCTTTTTTATCATGATTATTTTCTGGCCTGACTTACTCAGTTGGGTGGTTTTCCTGCCCTTGCTTGGTATCACTTATATGGAGGTAGTCACCTGAAGATTAGCTTTCCAAGTAACTCAGACAGTAAAGAATCTGCCCACAGTGTGGGAGACCCACGTTCAATCCTGAGTCAAGAAGATCCCCTGGAGATGGGAATGGCTGGCTATCCACTCCAGTATTCTTGCCTGGAGAATTCCAGGGACAGAAGAGCCTGGTGGGCTAAAATCCGTGGGTTGCAAAGAGTCTGACATGGCTGAGCAACTAACACACACACACACACACATACACACACACACACACACACACACACACACACACCCCTAGAGATTTGACCAGAGATGGATATTTCAAGATGGACTTACTCATGAGTCTGGTGGTTAATTTGGTCAGTCAGGTATTATGCCTAGACTCTTCTCCAGATAGCCTCTCTACCATGATAGTCCAGGTTTAATACAAAATGGTAACAGTGTTCCAAGAGAACAAGGGTGAAAATTCAATGCTTTTTGAGACTTGGGCTCAAAAATCACATAAAGTCACTTATGCCTCATACCATTGATCAAAGCTATTTTAAATACCAGCCTGGATTCAAGGGGTTGAGAAATAGATTCATTTCCTAAAAGGAAAAATGAAAATAATTTGTGACCATGTTAAATCTTCCTCATTTCCACTTCTTTTAATACAAAATATTCAAATACTTTTATTTTGGAAATTTTAAACACACATCACTAAAAAAAGAAAAATATATCATTTGCATATTATCCAGTCACTCCTATGCTTTACAGTCCCTCTAGAACAAACAAAGATAGTATAGGAAAAATTCATTATCGAGAGAAAACGTTGGAGAAGGTCATAACTTACAGACAATAATTGGCTTATAATTAATTAGGTGTGAATTGTTCATTTTGGCATAACCTTAAGAAAACATAATTTTGCAAAAATGATCATTACAGAAAAGTGGATTTTAGTGGATCTACAAATATTATTTTATAAGTTCATAATATTTTAATATCATATAAGGGATATGATTTTCATGTTTATAAGGAGGACCTTGATAAACAAGCTAGCTTATTATGCCTAAATATTTACAGTTTTGCATCAGGATCCTTATGGAACTGGCTGGTGTTGTGTTCAGTTGCTAATCATGTCTAACTGTTTGTAACTCTATGGACTGTAGCCCACTAGGCTCCCTCTGTCCATGGGATTTTCAGGAAAGAGTACTGGAGTAGGTAGCTCTTTCCTTCTCCAAATACACTTTGTACCTGGGCTCTATTTTGAGAAATATTAATTTAAAAGAATATGTTTATCAGAAGATAACCCCTAGAAAACATAAGTGATAAAATCAGGAGTTAAACACATTTCAGGTGGTAGATGACATATTATTTAAAATTTTTTTCAGATAGTTCAATCTATCACTATTGCTATTTAAAAAATCAGCTGTGAATGTTTAAATGTGATTCATGCTTCTTTAAGAGATTGAGCTAAAAGATAAAGTTCTTTTAACTTTTAGAATATGATATTTGGGGAAATGGTTAAATGAATTCTTTTCGTTTTCAAAATATATTGAGTGAGTGAGTGAGTGAGTGACTAAAAGTCGCTTAGTCATGTCCGACTCTTTGCAACCCCATGGACTATACAGTCCTCAGAATTCTCCAGGCCAGAATACTGGAGTGGGTTTCCTTTCCTTATTTTACTAACACCAAAATATTCATAATTAAGTATTTTAGAAGATAAATTCTACATGGATAATAGTAAAATATAGTTACTTAGAACGTGAAATTAGCTCAGGTTGTAAAACTCAGTTGCCTGTTATGTGGGTCAGTTAAAGAAAACTGGTACTTTATTTTTTATTTACATCCATTTTTGATAAATCAGTTATTTATGGATGTTAAGGAGACAAATGGTGAGTTTAAAGATATAATTCACTAGATATGAAAATAAATCTCCAAGTTTAAACAGATGTTTTATATCCATAAATTCTTCCAACCAGCATGGAAATCAAAGTACTCCTCATTCAAGTCATATTTGTGACATGCCATATGGACTGTGACAATCAAGTCCAGAAGCGTAAGTTAGAGAACAACAATTAAAAATAAACAAAAACTTTAAATTAGAAATCCTGTAACTTTACCAATGGCTTCATGAATATTATTTTAAAATGCTAATTAAACCAATCTCTGTGTCTATGCTTAAATGGCAAATAACAGTTTTCTTCCCACTTTTAAATTTCATTATAATTAATAATCATCCAAAATGGCTAAATTGCCATTCTGGTTGCTTTTGGAAAATCAAATGAAATGCCATCATTTCTCAAAACTTGTCAATGATTGTCTTTCTAATATTGCTTTATCTATCCACTGTACAGATACGTTGTTTTTCAAACAGGCTGTATTTTCTATGAAGCAGAAATGCTCACTTCTGTAACCAAAAGTGATAGACAGGGCTTTCACCCACACCAACATATTTAAATGCAGGCTTAAATAGGTCATCATCTCCAGATCTTGCATTGCCTTGTGAGACATTGAACGTGGCAGTCAAGCTCTTGGCAGACTTGGGGTTAAAAATACACATAGCCGTTTACATGAACCTTAAACAAACTTGCAGCAGCATTTTTCTTTCAGTCGACTGACATTTTTTTTTATGTTTCGTCAGTTATATCTGAGTGATCAGACAGCCACTACACGTGGTACACCCACCAGGATTATTATCTAGACCAAAGGCCCAAAGCCCATTGTAGTAGGCATGTAATTCTTTACAATGTATGCCACGTTAACTGTGTTGGGTTATCTATTCAACAGCTGACTGAGCTGGGCTCTCAAGCTCTTCTCAACAACCATGTAAGAAGCAATGACAATTGTACTACTTCATAACAGCTGCATGGAACTCTGACACACACTTCACAGCAACCAGTCATCTATATAAACCAATTTCAGGAGCAAAATTGCATGGTGCCTCCACTCTGTTATAAACACAATGATATCCACTCAAAGCTGATAAATGCTCTACATTTCTCTGGAGTTTAAAAGAATAAGTTTCTTGCATCTGAGATTTCTTTCCTACAAATTAAGCATCTTTCTGTTCTAGCCATTAATTTAAAACTTTACAAGAACCAGATGATTTAGATTTTGAGTATTTGTGAAATAAACTTTAGTATTAACATTTTGGTTCTTCAGCTAAATATTCTTTTACTTTTTTTTTTTAAGTGTGCACGCCAGACTTTCCTAGTTGATGATTTGAAGCAGAATGCAAAAGGAAGAAGTAATTAGGGTTTAAAATACTTACCAATGCTGTAGCAATTTGCCAATTAATTACTGTATCTTTTCATTACAATACAATCCTTATTATTGAATAAAACATCTACAAGCAACCTGGAAACCACTGTTGAAAGACTTAAATGTTAACTATTCTGTTTGGTGAATAATGAAGCTTTGCTGGATCAGTTAATAATTTCAATAGATTCAAGTAAGATGAAGAGGTTGTTAATATTTTTACATGCATGCTTGTATTACCAATATATTTTTGAATGGGGCTTGAAAGGACATGGGTGAATTTAGGCATGTTTCCAGATAACAGAAACTAATTTTTTCATGTTTTAACAGTGAGACATATATAGCTATATATTATGTTTATGTATTGAATATCATTTCAGAAATTAGAAAATATTTGTACATATATTTTTTCATTTTCTTCAACCTAACAATTCTTCAAGGGAGTCAGAAGAATGGGATATGTGAGCTAAGAGAAGAGTCAATGTACTTCATTTAATAAGAAACATACTTTGATAAATCATAATTTGTTAATATATTAGAACTTTATTACAGAGAAGAATTCAATTTATGTCTCATAGAGTTTACTGCTCAAAGAATTAGAAATACTTTATTATTGTACTATTTGAACTATATCATCTTATGAAATGATAGTAGCCATTGTCAACTATATGCTGACATAATTTCTAGCATCATTTAATAACATAAGTTAGGATGCTATCCTATAATGGTAAATATTAGTTTTAGAAATTGGGTAAATGCAAGGTTTCATTTTAAGAGCTTCCCTGCCTTAAAAAGGAGAATGAAAACAAATTATCTAGTACATAAGAAAAACAAGTTAAATGATTTTCCACAATCATGTTCCAAACCACTATCAATTATTTTATTTATTTTTATTATTTAATTTCTTTTACTATTTTGATCATATCCAATGGAAGGAAACAGATTTTTTAAAGTTAAGTGGCTTTCCTAAAATGAAATGGATAATTAGCATGGAAAAAAAAACCTAGTTACTGGCTATTAATTTGGGGTTCTATCCGCTGTACCACATTATTTTTAAAGGGACTGTTGAAAAACTAAAGACACAAGGAAACTTGATTAATATGACTCAGGTCCAAATACTAAGCAACCAAGTTATTTTGATTTCCAAGTACCCAGTATGTTTTTCCTTATGGCAGGTACTTTTTCCACAAGAACTAAAAATGACTACCTGCAAGGAACACCAAATTTTCTTGTGGAATCCATGGGCTAGCAAATAAATGGAGCTCTCAAAGAGTTTAACCCCAAAACTATAAAGTCAGGAGTGGAGATCACTCTGCCTTATCTTTTTCTCTAAAGATGGGTGTTGCTGTGTTAGTGCACTTACAGTCCATGACGGGACCATTCAATTCAGCTGGATGGGAGAAAGAGTACAAGTGGGCAAAGAGATGGTACAGCTCCATGTCTTGAAGCTCAAGAGAGGAAAATGGGGTTTACACAGGTGAAAAAGCAATGGTCTAGATGTCCCCCCACTAAAAAGGTACAATCAGAAAGATGAAACATATCTTGTATTTCAAATGGATACCTGGTTGTACAGTTGTAATACCTCCAGGTATTACATATGCAAAGAGAACAGAATCTACCTAGGTAGGCTGCTGAGAAAGTGCAAGGCTTGAAGAAGAGTAGGGTCCCTATCCGGCTTCTCTGGTGGCTTAGACGGTAAGGAATCTGCCTACAAAGCCATGTACCAGGGTTTGAGACCTGGGTTGGGAAGATCTCAGGAATGATGGGAACGATTACTCATTCCAGTATTATTGCCTGAAAAATCCCATGTATAGAAGAGCCTGAAGGGCTACAGTCCATGGGGTCGCAAAGTCAGACTCGTTTAGGGACTAAACAACAACAATGATTAAGTTCCTACTAGTAGAATAACTTGGTCAAAGGATATGACTATTTTTTATTTGAAATCTTCTGCTCTTGAAAGCAGAGAAGGCAATGGCACCCCATTCCAGTACTCTTGCCTGGAAAATCCCATGGATTTTTCTGATAGGCTGCAGTCTGGTAGGCTGCAGTCCATGGAGTCGCGAAGAGTCGGGCATGACTGAGCGACTTCACTTTGACTTTTCATTTTCATGCATTGGAGAAGGAAATGGCAACCCACACCAGTGTTCTTGCCTGGAGAATCCCAGGGACGGGGGGAGTCTAGTGGGCTGCTGTCTATGGGGTCCCACAGGTTCGGACACGACTGAAGCGACTTAGCAGCAGCAGCAGCAGCAGCTCTTGAAAGGCTTCCCTGGTAGCTCAGCTGGTAAAGAATCCGCCTGCAATGCAGGAGACCCCGGTTTGATTCCTGGATCTGGAAGATCTGCTGGAGAAGGGATAGGTTACCTACGCCACTATTCTTGGGCTTACTTGGTGACTCAGCTGATGAAGACTCCACCAGCAATGCTGAAAACCTGGGATCGATCCCTGGGTTGGGAAGATCCCTTGGAGAGCTACTCACTGCAGTATTATGGCCTGGAGAATTCCATGGACTGTATAGTTCATGGGGTCACAAAGAGTCTGACTCCACTGAAAGAATTGTAACTTTTCATAGCAGACCTTTGAAGCTTGGCCAAACTCTATACAAAGAATGATTCTCGCAATAATATACTTATTTTTTCATGGGAAGTGCTTCTGAAACAACTTTTTACACAATGATTTGCCTTTTTTCATTAACTATGTACAAAATATTTTTTTGATTGCTGATCTTTTTATCGGTAATATGGATTTGATTTTTATATTGTAGAAATTAAAATTTTGTGTATAAGTTACAAATTTTTATTTTATCTTATTATGAATTTTCCCATGGAGAATATTCTTCACAATTGCTTGTGTATTTATAGTTACATTATTTTCTTTAATGACTTCTGAGTTTTGTTACATACTTAGAATGATTTTGCTAGCTTGAGATTATTTTTAAAACCTAGGATGTCTTCTCATTGTCCTTTTCTAGATCTTTTGTTTGTTTGATAGAATGTGGTCCATCTTAAGGTAATAATCTAACTGTACAATTAAATTCTATCTGCTAATACTTTTTTTAGATTTTATACCAATATTCATCATATATGATTATTTTGTATATTCTTTTGTGTGCTTTTTATGTTAATTATATCAATGCATGTCATTTATGAGAATGTGGATTTTTTTTCCTACATATCCCAGAACAGCTGGTTCATTTGAGTTTTACCTTTTTAAGGTTCAGTATAATTTTTCTGTGAAACTAACTTAGCCTGGAATACTCATTTAGGATAACTCTTTGGCCTTAATTTCCATATGTTATTTGTCTACTTAGATATCCTTTTTCTGAGTTCACATTTAATATTACTTTTGTATGAATTTCCTCTATCACTTTTGCTCAAATATAATATCTTATTTCATACACATATATTCTTTGTAAGTTTATTTTTAATTAGGTTGGCTAAATGTTTATATTTTGTTGGTAGTTTTTAAAGAAAAAAACTATTGCATTTATTATTGAATTATTTTCCTGTACTATAATAGTAATCTCTACTTTCTTCTTTATGATTCTTACAGTTTACTTTGGTTTCATTCTTCTAAAACTTTAACTGAGGTTTCAGTTCAGTTCAGTTCAGTCGCTCAGTCGTGTCCAAATCTGTGACCCCATGAATCCCAGCACGCCAGGCCTCCCTGTCCATCACCATCTCCCGGTGTTCACTCAGACTCACGTTCATCGAGTCAGTGATGCCATCCAGCCATCTCATCCTCTGTTGTCCCCTTCTCCTCCTGCCCCCAATCCCTCCCAGCATCAGAGTCTTTTCCAGTGAGTCAACTCTTCTCATGAGGTGGCCAAAGTACTGAAGTTTCAGCTTTAGCATCATTCCCTCCAAAGAAATCCCAGGACTGATCTCCTTCACAATGGACTGGCTGGATCTCCTTGCAGTCCAAGGGACTCTCAAGAGTCTTCTCCAACACCACAGTTCAAACACATCAATTCTTTGGCACTCAGCTTTCTTCACAGTCCAACTCTCGTATCCATACATGACCACAGGAAAAACCATAGCCTTGACTAGACGGACCTTAGTCGGCAAAGTAATGTCTCTGCTTTTGAATATACTATCTAGGTTGGTCATAACTTTTCTTCCAAGGAGTAAGTGTCTTTTAATTTCATGGCTACAGTCACCATCTGCAGTGATTTTGGAGCCCCTAAAAGAAAGTTTGACACTGTTTCCACTGTTTCCCCATCTATTTCCCATGAAGTGATGGGACCGGATGCCATGATCTTCGTTTTCTGAATGTTGAGCTTTAAGCCAACTTTTTCACTCTCCTCTTTCACTTTCATCAAGAGGCGTTTTAGTTCCTCTTCATTTTCTGCCATAAGGGTAGTGTCATCTGCATATGTGAGGTTATTGATATTTCTCCCAGCAATCTTGATTCCAGCTTGTGTTTCTTCCAGTCCAGTGTTTCTCATGATGTACTCTGTATAGAAGTTAAATAAGCAGGGTGACAATATACAGTCTTGACATACTCCCTTTCCTATTTGGAACTAGTCTGTTGTTCCATGTCCAGTTCTAACTGTTGCTTCCTGACCTGCATACAGATTTCTCAAGAGGCAGCTCAGGTGGTCTGGTATTCCCATCTCTTTCAGAACTGTCCACACAGTCAAAGGCTTTGGCATAGTCAATAAAGCAGAAATAGATGTCTTTCTGGAACTCTCTTGTTTTTTCCATGATCCAGTGGATGTTGGCAATTTGATCTCTGGTTCCTCTGCCTTTTCTAAAACCAGCTTGAACATCAGGAAGTTCACGGTTCATGTATTGCTCAAGCCTGGCTTGGAGAATTGTAAGCACTACTTTACTAGTGTAGGGGCTTCATTGGTGGCTCAGAGGTTAAAGCATCTGCCTCCAATGCGGGAGACCTGGGTTCGATCCCTGGGTCGGGAAGACCCCCTGGGGAAGGAAATGGCAACCCACTCCAGTATTCTTGCCTGGAGAATCCCATTCACGGAGGAGCCTGGAGGGCTACAGTCCATGGGGCGCAAAGAGTCGGACACGACTGAGCGACTTTACTTTCACTTTACTAGTGTGTGAGATGAGGGCAATTGTGCAGTAGTTTGAGCATTCTTTGGCATTGCCTTTCTTTGGAATTGGAATGAAAACTGACCTTTTCCAGTCCTGTGGCCACTGCTGAGTTTTCCGAATTTGCTAGCATAGTGAGTGCAGCACTTTCACAGCATCATCTTTCAGGATTTGAAATAGCTCAACTGGAATTCCATCACCTCCACTAGCTTTGTTCATTGTGATGCTTTCTTAGGCCCACTTGACTGCACATTCCAAGCTGTCTGGCTCTAGAATAGTGATCACATCATCATGATTATCTGGGTCGTGAAGATTTTTTTTTGTACAGTTCTTCTGTGTATTCTTGCCACCTCTTCTTCATATCTTCTGCTTGTTAGGTCGATACCATTTCTGTCCTTTATCGAGCCCACCTTTGCATGAAATGGTCCCTTGGTATCTCTAATTTTCTTGAAGAGATCTCTAGTCTTTCCCATTTTTTTCTTTTCCTCTATTTCCTTGCATTGATTGCTAAAGAAGGCTTTCTTATCTCTTCTTGCTATTCTTTGGAACTCTGCATTCAGATGCCTATATCTTTCCTTTTCTCCTTTGCTTTTCACCTCTCTTCTTTGCACAGCTATTTGTAAGGCCTCCCCAGACAGCCATTTTGCTTTTTTACATTTCTTTTCCATGGGGATGGTCTTGATCCCTGTCTCGTGTACAATGTCACGAACCTCAATCCATAGTTCATCAGGCACTCTATCTATCAGATCTAGGCCCTTAAATCTATTTCTCACTTCTAATGTATAATCATAAGGGATTTGATTTAGGTCATACCTGAATGGTCTAGTAGTTTTCCCTACTTTCTTCAATTTGAGTCTGAATTTGGTAATAAGGAGTGCATGATCTGAGCCACAGTTACTTTACTTTTTTTTCTTACTTGTACTTTAATATATATATTTAAGGCATACACGCTTTTTTTTGAGAATCACTGTATATTATCATTATTTTTTAGATATTTCTAAATTATTGATTTGATATTGGCCTAAGATATGTTTATAAGATAACCACTGTTTCATTTTTATGTTGAATGCCAGGGATTGATATTGCTATTGCTTTCACTAATTAATTTTTCCTAGGCTGTTTCTGGGTATTTATTGTTTTGCATCATTTTTTTACAATAAAATATGCCATTTTAATTTATATATTCAGATTTCTGGAATTTTTGAAGCATTTTTTTTCTCTTTTTGTTTCTCATAGTCATTAGCATAAGAAATATTAGCCATTTTTTTCTGGGTCTCTCTCTATAAATATGTTGATAACATTTTTTTCTATTCTTTTAAAACCCTTATTTCACTTCATTTCAAAAGTCTTTTAACTCCCATATACTATGCCTTTGTTGATTTTTATTTTGTGTATGATTTTATTTTGGACTTCTTCTTTAAAAATGAAAATCTCCTTTGAACTGCTTTCACTAAGGGCTTCAATCACATCACACTTTTTAAAATCTTTCTCTACTCTCCTGGCGCTTCCCAGGAGGTGCAGTGGTAAAGAATCTGCTTGCCAGTGCAGGAGGAACAGTTTTCATACCCTGGTTGGGGAAGATCTCCTGGAGTAGGAAATGGTAACCCACTCCAGTATACTTGCCTGGAGAATTCCATGGACAGAGGAGACTGGTGGGCTGTAGTCCATGGGGTTGCAAAGAGTCAGACACCATTGAGCGACTGGGCACACATGCTATGTCCTGGTTGCTATCTGCTTATGGTTAGATTTAATTTTAAATTACATCTTTCTACGCTTGTGTACATCTATTTTGAACTCAGTTTATAAAGACAAACACTTCATAAAGGTTTGAATTTCTTTATAACTCAGAGCAATGTGTTTGTTGCAATTTTTGTCTGCTCTGTGGCAATGGCTTCTTGTGTCTTCAACATGCCATTGTCTTCTATTCTTTCTCATGTATTTTCCTTGAGATGTCTTTTAATAAATATTATTTTGTAAACACTATTACTCTACAGAGTCTGTGCTCATTTCTTTTTTAATATTTAGTTTTGAATAGTTTCTGAAGAGGCTCGAAGGAGTTTATGTAGAGAAGGGGCCATGTTCCAGAATAGCAGGAATTTTCCTTATGACACAAGCTTTTCATTATACTTTTATCTAGCCATGTATACTGGCAGTTACAACCTTTTTCCAATAGAGTGTTTCTTTTTTTCTGCCTCACTGTCGCAGTGCTTTTGAAAGTACTGTTCTCTGAGACTCACCCCTTACGTATGTGTTTCCTTTTCAGGCAACACAGGTGCTGACTACCACTGCCAGCACACACTCATTTCATCATTCCATTACTCCAAGCTTCAGTTTGTTTGATTTACTATTTGGTGTTAACCCCTCTCCATTGTTTTTTTTTAAATCAGAACCCTGCTCTGCCATTTTGAGATTTGCAACCACAGCCTCTTTTTTAAAATTAATTAATTTATTTTAATTGGAAGATAACTGCTTCACAATATTGTGGGTTTTGCCATACACTGACATGAATCAGCCACAGGTGCACACGTGTCTCCCCATCCTGAACACCCCCTCCCACCTCCCTCCCCACCCCATCCCTCTGGGCTGTCCCAGAGCACCGGCTTTGAGTGCCCTGCCTCATGCATCGAACTTGCATTGGTCTTCTATTTTACATATGGTAATATACATGTCTCATGCGGTTCTCTCAAATCATCCCACCCTCGCCTTCTCCCACAGAATCCAAAAGTCTGTTCTTTACATCTGTATCCCTTTTACTGCCTTGCATATATGATCATCATTACCATCTTCTAAGTTCCATATATATGCATCAGTATACTGTATTGGTGTTTCTCTTTCTGACTTACTTTACTCTATATGATGGTGCTGTCATATATCTGTTTGATTTTTTTTCTATTTAGCAATGCTTCTTCACAAATTATCGTTTGAAGTTATAGTCAATGTCTAGTTATGTCAAGGAGGAGAATATGTTTCTGTTTCTTGTTCTCCTGGTTGTTTTGAAGTTATTTCTAAGGAAAGAGAAGCATTTTATTTTTCTTCTCTTTTAAAAGAGGAGGTCTCCTTTATTTGACTTTGTAATGCACTGTTGGAATTTGTTTTGTTTTCAGAAAAATATAATACAAAAGCCCTTCCAAATATTGTCAGATATTTATCATTATTAAATAATTTAAATCCTTTAAGGACTACTCTCTTTCAGTAGAAACTGAGACTTAGCATACTGTGAGAACTGGAAATTCTATAATGTATCATATACATCGAAACATCAAGTTTGCAAGTGTACTTTAGCCCCTCTAAACTTTAATTTAATTCACTACAAATATTTAGAGGATTAATGGAGAAGTAATCTGAATTATTTGTTAGGATGTTTTTCTGTAGAGACGCTACAAAGCATTGTACCCCATAATAAGAAATGGTCGATGTTTATCTGTTCTGGGCTTAATTGCTATAGAATTGGCTCATATTTGGTGCACAACTTTTATTTTGTTATAACTATTGATTCTACAAAATACCTCTGTAATTGAGGCGCATATGCTGTATACTTTGTGGGGGATGGAGTATGGAAAAAGTGTGTTATTTTTTCTCTTTTGTGATAGCCTATGTTATAGCTATGCCTCTCATTAACTGTTTGACAGGAGGGAAATGACTTACCTGTCTATTTCCTCATTAGATTGAGATATTTTCAAACTTCCCTGAAAACTATAAATGGATAATATTTCAATAATTCAGAATAAATCCAATTATTTCCACTAAAGAAGAAATACTCCAATTTGGATTAGAACCATATGGTTTGAATATTAGAGTTTTGGCCCATATATAACTCATAATCCTTTCTTCTCCTACCAATGTGTGCTAATTTACATTTCAAAACAGAGTGATATTTTAAAATCCTAAGATATTGCAAAAATAGGACTCAACTGAACCAAACTCTTTCTAAATTGAAAAAAGATGGATAATTTTACATGAGAAATGCTTTAAAGTTTGGATGCAACCAAAGTAATATATTTTTTCTTCCTTAGAGTAATGTATTCTTTCACACCTAAAGCATTACTATGTATCAAAATGCTAGAAACTATAATTCTGATGGGCGGCAGTATTCCCAAGCTGGATAATATTTTACTTGGTTATAGTATTAATGGAATTTTGGCCCCAATGTATACTTTAGTGAAGGCATTGTCTTACTATTTAGAAAATAAAGGATCTCAGATGTCATTAGTTAAAAGGAAAAAAATCTTGCTAGAAAGTAAAGTCTTGAAGAAAAGCATTGTAAGAACCGTGCATTTATAATTACTGTCTCGACCTCATGTTTTAACTCTGAAGCTCACATTTGTACAGAATCAGCCAGAATAAACACCAGGTTTGTCATGGGGCAGGCTGATGTAAAGAATCAGATGTGCTTAATGACATGGCACCAGAAGACAGACACAGGTTTTTGCTATAAATTCCCTTTTTAGAATTTAGATTGTCACTTTTTTTTCCTTTTGTAGTTAGTTTAAATTAGTTCTGCTTGTCAGCCTGTACCTGCCAAATAAAATATCTTAATCAAATGTCTAGTGTGCAAAGCAGAATGATTTGGTTTGATGCTAGGCAGACTATTGTTCCATTTCACCTTTATAACCATAATACCTAATGAAAACTCAAAATTTTTTACTGAGATGTTAGATTAGCTATCTAAAAGGAGGAAGAAAAGAGAGTCAGTTTATCATTATTATCAAATTGGCTGTCAGTGGTACAAAGTCTCATCAATCTGTTTTTTTTTTTCTGCCACTGTCAGTTCCTTCCAGACCTTTAACACCTGAGGCCATCAGATCCTTCACAGGTTCTCTTCTTCCTCAACACTCTTCTAAATTCATAGGGTTTAACTGTATGAAGAACTTACCAGAGTCTTTCCATTGTAGCCTATTAGTATTTAGTCAATGAAAATAAACCCTTAAGGAAGAAAAAGTGAGAGTAAAGTAAATAAAGTACCTTAATAAATGATTAATTTTTGTTCTGTGTATATTTTTCATATAAATAATAAAGTTAAATTAATAGGTTATCTAGCACATTAACAAAGGTGCAAGCAAAGATTGTATAGAAATGTTGGATTTTCAAGAAGCTTTAGTTTTCAATGTATTGTGGCCTCTATAAGCACAACAGTGCTAATCAAGTCCATAGTTGGGTGATAAGTACACACATTCTTCCTTGTTCTTAAAAAGTTATAATAAGTTTTCTTTTCTAAATATACAACCTGCACAGTGCACACTCCTTCATGACATAGTAATTACAATGGATTTTGGTGAAAGTTTTGAGACACAATCCAAACACAATCTTTGCCTCACTTCACTTTGAGTCTATTTTCCTCTAAGTGCTTGTAAACTGATGCATTTCAGTGTCTCAGTGAATAAGGACAAATAGATGCTTTTCTTCCTGTGAAATCTATAAGGAATTATAGTTCCTAAAGTGCTGATATATAAGGAGGTAATTTTATGAATGATCTGGTGAATGGAAAAAAATTCTTTAAGAAGGTAGATAAAAGATTGCACAGCAAATAAATATCTTATTTTATACATTGTTTATAATGGCTTCTCCTATGGCTATGCTTGTATTTATCTCGGTGACAATAAGTTTAACTAAGTTACACTTGGTTTTGAGCTTCCTAGGTGGCTCAGTAATAAAGAATCCAGTGCAGGAGGCACAGGAGATACAGGTTTCCACCCGTAGTGGCAAGATCCCCAGAAGAAGGAAAATGAAACCCACTTCAGTATTTTTGCCTGGAGAATTCCATGGACAGAGGAGCCTAGGAGGCTATAATCCATGACGTCACAAAGCATCTGATACAACTAAGCACACATGCATACTTGGTTTTGAATTTGCAAATATGGCCACAACTTTTAGGAATACACAAAGCTGGGCAAGTATTCCATTTGCAGGTCTACTGAAAATAACGAGTCTTCACTAGGTATACTCCTCTTTTAACACCATTAATTGGTATAAAATGGTCACTGATATTCCAGACACTAGAAAAACTCACCCATCAATAGTGGATGAATAACATTCATACTTTTACTCTGATTGGATCTTCATTAAAAATCCACAAAACATAATGATTTTCTTTATATTCAATTCTCTGCCCAATTAATACACATAAAATTTTCATGAATTTTAAACTTGGAATAAAGATTGTATTCTTCATAAATAAGCAATGTGGCTTTCACTGTTAATTAGTCAAGAAGACAGTAGAAAAGGAACAATGCTGTTGAACCTTAAACAAAAAAACTATTATAAACAAGGTAAAAAAATTTTCTGAATATACCCAAACCTCCCTGTGTATCCTAAGGCTTAGCTTTAGAAGTATTTCATTAGATACCTGGAAGAAATGTATGCAAAGATAGATGATTCAGCTCTTCAGTGGTTTTCCTAACCCAAGCATCTGTAATAGACTTCTCAAATCCAAGAGAGATGACCTTGAACCTTTCCCTCCTCTAATGTACTCTATTTTAACATTTTGATTATTTTCTCCATTATAAGGATTATCAAACCACATTCCACTTTTTCTCAAGTAGAATAAACTTTTGTGACTCCAAGTCTTTACTGACACTACCCTTGCCTGAATTCCATTCATCCCCTAGGCTATGATGCAAAATTTTCCTTCAAGAACTCAACCCAAACATTATCTCCTATGAGACCTTCCTCCAATCAGAGTGTTTTTATATCACCTCATTTACGTTTCAGTTCTGACACTTTATCTAATTTCTCACATTTCATCTTGTGTGTATTCTGTCTCTCCTTCTTGCTTTAGTCAAGTGAGTCTATATATGAATTCCAACATTCCCACATACCAGATTTGTGGCTTCAGAAAAACAGGTTAATTTTTCAGAGCCTCAATTTTGTCATATTTAAAATAAGAATAACAATACTAACTCAACATAAAGACATTAGATGAAATAAAATATGTAAATCATATGCAATTTAGCTAGATTATGGCTATTCTAATGTTAATGTCTATGTCTTTTTACCCTTATGTCTCAAATGCTTAGACCAATATCTTGCATATGTCTGTCTTACTCAGTTTCTCATTTGGCTTAAAGAATATAAGAATTCTAACCCATGATCATAAACAACACTATAACCCCCAAAAGAAGAAACATGATGATCTAAGCCACTAGACAGATTTTTAGAGGAAAAGATATAGACTAAGGTACATACACCCACCTCTTCCAAAGCCTCATCCTGCTCCAGGGTTATGTAACTCAATAAATTAGCCTATGGGAATGATACTGAACACAGTACAAGAAACCTATGCAATATGCCTGGCTCTGCCATTTCACGGTCATGTGAAATGCTGCAATTCTCAGCCTCTCTCAAAAGTTCTGTTGTTTTCATTTTATAAAATGGATACTATCACTTTGGCATTGACTTCAAATATTGTTGATGAAATCAAACTGAAAAAAAAAGAGATAATTTGAAATCAAACTCACTTAGTCTTATACCCAAGTTTTATAAAACACATTACCGAGTAATGAAGAATGTTTCTACATTTGCAAATACAGATAATGATATCTACCTTGAGGGGAAAATGGAAACATTAAAGTTAATATACACAAATTTCATGTTACATAGCAGTTGCTAAAATGTGCTAATATCTAGTATAAGGCATTATTTATTATAAAAACATAGTAGGGATGCAAAATTAACAACTTTGATATGTTAAATGTTTTCACTAATGTAAATTATTAGCATGGGTTTAGTTTTTAAGTAAATCTAGTTGACCATTTTAACTTTTGAAATGTTACTTTTCTCATTTCTTCTACTGACAGCAATTCATGTAAATCTTTAAATTCATCCTCAGTGTCTCAACAAAGTTATTTTATTCGATGCATTTAAAATAGATAGTGTTTAGATTACTTTTATTTTAGCAACTAAAATTTACCACCTTTCCCAAAGAAATTGGTTCCCATTAGGAACTAAATCTAAGAGGGGAGTCACTGCATGCAAAGCCTTAGCACCATAATGGAAGTGAGCATTTCATATTTTAATTTTGTCAGGTAGGTCATACCCTGCCAAGAGTACTTTATAACTGCTTAATATTTCCCAGTCATTTGAATGTAAATAAGTTTGTCAAGAGAATTTGGATAATTTATTTTTATTTTTATTTTTAAGCAACCATGTTTGGCAGGCACATTTTCCCAAGATCACCCAGCTTTAATTTTAAATTTCAAAAGCCTCACATTTAATCCCTTGAGCTGGCCTGGTACCTTGCACCATCTGTTCCCATGGTTTTGTTATAACAGCGAGCACCTGCAGAGTTTTGCAACATTTCAAGCTGATTGTGGGCAAAAATCAAAATAATTATAATTTTCATAAAGTAAAGACTTCCATTCAGACACCACAATCCCACCTAACATGGATTTTGGAAAACCAATCTTGCTCATAATGTGTTTCATATGGATAAGGGTAATTTATTTCTATTTTGTTTTTATAGAAGATCAATCCTTTAAAACACATGTACAATCAATGTGGAATTCTAACACTCCAGTCATATCTATAAAACTCTTGTATAATCCTAGTCAGTTCTAGGATCGGGGCTTCATGCTGCGTTTTGATCAGATAAGGCCATCAGCCAACATCAATGGTGAAGTCAGTCTTCTCTTTGATTGTTTGCAATTTTTGTTGTTTTTTCATTTTATATTTATGACAGCAAGATAACATTTTGGCTTCAAATATTTTCCATTGCCAATAGAACACAAAATCCAAAATTCAATTCATTAAACCAAAAAGGGAAAGAGTGCTTCTTCTCCCTATACCTTTGGGATAGAGAAGTAATTCAGGTAAGCACAAGATTCTATATTAGGAAGTCTGAACGTTTGGCAGAATCAGTGTCTTCCAGTAACTAAAATAACCCACTACTATGTAGACCACTACAAGTCACTAGAGAAATACTCCTGCAGCATGAAGAAATATAGGATGGATATCTGAATATTGACCTTTGCTCTTTGTTGTGGAATTCAGAAAGAAATCATAATGAGTTGTCAATGGGGCTTAGCCTTTCATTTTTACTTTAAAAGTATTATCCTTTTATTCACATAGCATTTCTAAGATTCCTTAAAACCTTAATTTTAATTTTGAGTCCACTGATAAGGAGCTAGGCATGATAAGTATGACATACTTCATCTAGATGTTCAAAAGGAAGTAATAATTTGGTACTATAAATTGCCTCATTAAGACATGACTAGATACATGGTACAGTGTTATAAGAAAATTAAGAGTTGGATCTCTGTAATATTGGACTCCAATCAGTACCACTCATGAGTTCAGTTCAGTTCAGTTCAGTCACTCAGTTGTGTCTCTGATTCTTTGCGACCCCATGAATCACAGCACGCCAGGGCTCTCTGTCCATCACCAACTCCTCGAGTTCACTCAGACTCGAGTCCATCGAGTCAGTGATGCCATCCAGCCATCTCATCCTCTGTCATCCCCTTCTCCTCCTGCCCCCAATCCCTCCCAGCATCAGAGTCTTTTCCAGTGAGTCAACTCTTCGCATGAGGTGGCCAAAGTACTGGAGTTTCAGCTTTAGCATCATTCCTTCCAAAGAAATCCCAGGGCTGATCTCCTTCAGAATGGACTGGTTGGATCTCCTTGCAGTCCAAGGGACTCTCAAGAGTCTTCTCCAACACCACAGTTCAAAAGCATCAATTCTTTGGTGCTCAGCTTTCTCACAGTCCAACTCTCAAACCCATACATGACCACAGGAAAACCATAGCCTTGACTAGACGGACCTTAGTCGGCAAAGTAATGTCTCTGCTTTTGAATATGCTATCTAGGTTGGTCATAAGTTTTCGTCCAAGGAGTAAGTGTATTTTAATTTCATGGCTGCAGTCACCATCTGCAGTGATTTTGGAGCCCCCAAAATAAAGTCTGACACTGTTTTCACTGTTTCTCCATCTATTTCCCATGGAGTGATGGGACCAGTGCCATGATATTCATTTTCTGAATGTTGAGCTTTAAGCCAACTTTTTCACTCTCAACTTTCACTTTCATCAAGAGGCTCTTTAGTTCCTCTTCACTTTCTTCCACAAGGATTCTGTCATCTGCATATCTGAGGTTATTGATATTTCTCCTGGCAATCTTGATTCCAGCTTCTCTTTCTTCCAGCCCAGCATTTCTCTGCATAAATTAAATAAGCAGAGTGACAATACACAGCCTTGACGTACTCCTTTTCCTATTTGGAACCAGTCTGTTGTTCCATGTCCAGTTCTAACTGCTGCTTCCTGACCTGCATACAGATTTCTCAAGAGGCAGGTCAGGTGGTCTGGTATTCCCATCTGTTTCAGATTTTTCCACAGTTGATTGTGATCCACACAGTCAAAGGCTTTGGCATAGTCAATGGAGCAGAAATAGATATTTTATTGGAACTCTCTTGCTTTTTCCATAATCCAGCAGATGTTGATAATTTGATCTCTCGTTCCTCTGCCTTTTCTAAAACCAGCTTGAACATCAGGAAGTTCACGGTTCACGTATTGCTGAAGCCTGGCTTGGAGAATTTTGAGCATTACTTTCCTAGTGTGTGAGATGAGTGCAATTGTGTGGTAGTTTGAGCATTCTTTGACATTGCCTTTCTTTGGGATTGGAATGAACACTGACCTTTTCCAGTCCTGTGACCACTGCTGAGTTTTCCAAATTTGCTGGCATATTGAGTGCAGCACTTTCACAGCATCATCTTTCAGGATTTGAAATAGCTTAACTGGAATTCCATCACCTCCACTAGCTTTGTTCATAGTGATGCTTTCTAAGGCCCACTTGACTTCACATTCCAAGATGTCTGGTTCTAGATGAGTGATCACACCATCTTGATTATCCGGGTCATGAAGATCCTTTTGTACAGTTCTTCTGTGTATTCTTGACATCTCTTCTTAATATCTTCTGCTTCTGTTATGTCCATACAATTTCTGTCCTTTATCGAGACCATCTTTGCATGGAATGTTCCCTTGGTATCTCTAATTTTCTTGAAGAGATCTCTAGTCTTTCCCATTCTGCTGTTTTCCTTTATTTCTTTGCATTGATCACTGAAGAAGGCTTTCTTATCTCTTCTTACTATACTTTGGAACTCTGCATTCAGATGCTTATATCTTTCCTTTTCTCCTTGGCTTTTTGCTTCTCTTCTTTTCACAGGTATTTGTAAGGCTTCCCCAGACAGCCATTTAAAAGAATATTAAAACCTAAGAGAATATTGAAAGGTCGGGCATGTCAAGACATGCCCCGGACAAGTCCCGACAGTTGGCAGATGCCCAAACAGGAACCGGGGCGGACCAAACTTCCAGGGACCAACTACCTGTAGCCTGGCCCAATCAGGTGCTGGCACGAAGCCCCTGAACACCAATCACTGCTGCAGCCCGCGCTTTACCTTACATGGAAGAACCTGGTTTGAATGCCAGCCCTGGCTATAAAAACCCCTTCCTCACTCCTCATACCTTGCAGACTCCCTTCCCTTCCTCGCTTGCCCCTGGGAGTTCTGCCCGAGAGCGACCGCCCAATAAAGGCTTTCATCAGCGGTCCCTAGAGGTGGCTTTTTCTTCCCGCAGCGTTTTCTTACATCTGGCGCCCAACGTGGGGCTCGAGGTGAGGGCCCCTGGCACTCGCTGTTGAGGCCCCCTCGAGCTCCACCGCCGTGGTAGCCCTGGACCCAGGCGGCCGACCAACCTCCCGGACAGCAGGATACGGGGTAAATCCCTTCAGCTTTGGGGCCTGCCCTCCCTGGCGACCACCTCCTAGGGCCCTGTAACAGGTGCACACTTACTGGGCCCTCCCACGGCAGGTTCAGAACCTGCTCCTGGTTCTCAGCTCGTGAGGGAAACGTCTCGAGCAGCCGAGTAAACCTCCAGCTTAAGCCTTCCTCGGTCCCCAGCTCGGGAGGGAGACGTCCCAAACGGCTGCGGGGATCCCCAGCCTCCTCTGAGGCCCCACACCGGCTCCCTGACATGCCCCGAAGACGTTCGGACATGGCAGGGGTCACCCCACGTGGTCACTATGGGATCGGCAGTTTCCAAACCCGACCCCCCAATATTCCACTCCCCTGGAGTGCCTGTTAGGCAACCTGCGGACCCTAAGACTAAAGGGATACATCTGCCCCAAACAGCTCACTTTTCTGTGTTCACAGGCCTGGCCTCAGTATTCCCTAGATAATGGCTCACAATGGCCAGCCACAGGGACACTAGACTTTGATGTCCTCCGTGATTTAGATAATTACTGCAGGAAAACGGGAAAATGGTCTGAGGTCCCCTATGTTCAGGCCTTTGGGCGTTTCGCTCTAGCCCCACCCTATGCACCACGTGTGCTCCCAGCCAGATCCTGCTCACAATGGCTCCCCCAGATCCACCTTCCTCAGCCAAACTAACCCCTGCTCCTGAGTCGTCTGCTTTCTCTGTTCCCCCAGAGGCTCTGGTGGATCCTCCTCCCTACACCACCTCCATGGCTCCCACTCCTTCCGCTCTGGCCCCTGCCCCCTCCCCTCCTCTCCGGCCACTCCTACCTCCATTCCCGCCCCCGAGACTCCGCCGCCGGCCCCAGATCCTCCGGCCCTAAACCCTATCCTATATCCTCCTCTTCTCCCCGTCACGCCCCCCCCTCTCCGGTCAGCTCTCACACTCGCTCTCACAGCAACCTGCCGGAGGCCCCTCCTTCCACCCCTCCTCCCTCGGCCCCAGCTTCGTTATTTCCCTTACGGCAGGTAGCCAGTGCTGAGGGCCTAGCCCAAGTCCATGTCCCCTTTTCCCTTCAAGACTTAGCACAGATCGAGGTCAAGCTGGGTTCCTTCTCCTCCAATTCCCTCAGTACATTAAGCAGTTCACTGGTCTAACTCGCGCCTACACATTAGCATGGCAGGACATATATGTCATTCTGGGGTCCACCACTACCCCTGAAGAGAGACAGGCCATTTGGACAGCAGCCAAAGCCCAGGCCGATCAACAACACTTTGCCAACCCCTCTCCCGAGCGCCCCCAGGGGCTCAGGCAGTTCCTGACACCGACCCTGATTGGAACTACCAGGAAAGGGGTGGCGGCCAGCTGCGGGTCCGCTATATGATAGAGTGTATCCTCGATGGGATGGAGGTGTCCTCTCATAAAGTTGTAAACTTCCTCAAATTTGATGAGGTGACTCAGGGGCCTGACGAGAACCCAGCCTTGTTCCTTAATCAGCTGACCGAGGCCCTTGTCCAATACACCAGGCTGTCCCCTGAGTCCCCCATCGGGGTAGCCACCTTGGCCAGTCATTTTATCTCCCAGTCTGCCCCCGACATCCGGGAGAAAGCTGGCCAAGGCAGAGGAAGGCCCTCAGACCCCTATCTGAGACCTGGTAAAAATGGCCTTTAAGGTTTACAATGCCCATGAGGAGACTGCTGAGGCCAGCTGGAAGGCAAGGCTCAAGCAGAAGGCCGAATTTCAGGCAAGCCTCCTAAACCAGCAAACCCAGGCCTTGGTAGCAGCCCTGCGGCCGGCGATGGGCTCGGGGCCCCAGAAACTCCCTCCGGGGGCCTGCTTCAAGTGGGGCCAAGAAGGACACTGGGCCAGAATGTGCCCCAATCCGTGGCCTCCCTCCAAGCCATGCCCGATATGTAAGCAACGAGGACACTGGGCTAGTGACTGTCGCCAGGTCTCTCGGGCCCCGACCTCTAGGGGCCGGGGACCAGAGCACCCCAGGGAGGCCTCCTGCCCTACTCCAGCTTTGGAGCTGCTGAGCTTCAACGAGGACTGACGCTGCCCAGACTCGGGGACCCCGATAACCCAAGCCAAGCCCAGGGTAACGCTCCAGGTAGCGGGTAAGTCTATCAACTTCCTGGTTGATACGGGGGCTACCTATTCGGTCCTTCCCTCTTTGGGGGACACTCTACATCCTTCTCAGGTTTTGGTTATGGGCATTGATGGCCAACCCTCGTGTCCACTCCAAACCCAACCACTATCCTGCCAATTAGATTCCTGCCTCTTTAGCCATTCCTTTTAGTCATCCCCTCCTGTCCTACCCCTCTCTTGGGAAGGGATGTATTAGCTAAGCTGAAGGCCACTCTTCACCTAACTCCAGGATCGGCTCCCACATCAGGAGCCTTCCTTATGCTGCTTGCTGACCCTTCAACCTCTTCCGTTAGTCCTGAGGTCTGGGACACCCAAGTCCCAGTGGTGGCTCGGCACCACCCTCCAGTCCTCATCCGGCTAAGGGACCCCACCTGTTTCCCCGGCTCGGCCCCAGTTTCCTTTGTCTGTTTGTAACCTCAGGGGGCTAAAGCCCATCATTGACCGTCTCATGGAACAGGGTCTCCTAATCCCCATGACTTCCCCCTGTAACACGCCCATCCTTCCTGTCCAGAAGGCTTCAGGAGACTACCGACTGGTGCAGGATCTCCGCCTGATTAACGTGGCGGTGGTCCCTGCCCATCCACTTGTCCCTAACCCCTGCACCCTCCTTTCCTCCATACCTCCTCAAACCTCTCATTTCACCGTTATTGACCTCAAAGATGCCTTTTTTACCATCCCACTCCACCCTGACTGCCAATTCCTCTTTGCTTTCACCTGGACTGATCCCGACACCCAGCTGACCACCCAACTCACATGGACCGTACTCCAGGGGTTCAGGGACAGTCCCCACTACTTTGGACAAGCCCTGTCTCGAGACCTGGCCAGATGCTCACTTTGCCCTAGCACTCTCCCCTCCAATACGTAGACGACTTGCTCCTTTGCAGCCCCTTGGAAGAGACCTCCCGACAACACACTGCAACTCTCCTTAATTTCCTCGGTTCCCAGGGCTACAGAGCCTCGCAATCTAAGGCTCAACTAACTCAGACCTCTGTTGTCTATCTAGGCCTCCAAATCACTCCCACCACTAAGGCCCTGACAACAGACCAGTGTAGCCTCCTCAGGTCCATTAACCCTCCGGCCAACGGAGACCAGATACTGTCTTTCTTAGGACTGACGGGATTCTTCCGGCACTGGGTCCCAAATTACGCCTCCCTGGCCAGACCTCTGTATGCTGCAGCTAAAGAGACTCCCACAGGGCCGCTGTCGTCCCCCACCGAAGTGACTCAGGCCTTTCACGCTTTGCGCTCCACCCTACTGGCTTCACCTCCTCTCTTTCTTCCAAACCCCAGTTATCCACATCATCTATATACTGATGAAAGGGGAGGAATAGCCTTTGGGGCCCTGGTGCAACCGATCGGCCCTGAACTGTTACCCATCGCTTACATATCCAAACAACGTGACCCCACAGCCAGGGGATGGTTCCCCTGCCTGCAGGCTCTAGCTGCAGTGACCATGCTGTACGTGGATGCCAGGAAACTAGTTCACGGTCAACCCCTGACCATCTTTTCACCTCCTCGCCTTGGCGACCTCTTAGCCTCTAGATTCCTCTCTGACCTCAGTAAGTCTAGGCTCCAGCAATTTAACCTGGTGTTTCTGGACAATCCTCAGTTTTCCCCACAATTAAACCCACTTTTCTCGCTACCCTCACTCCCTCTTTCCTCAGAACTCTCAGCCCACTCGTGTTCAGAGGTCCTTGAGTCTCTTACACAACCACCCCTCAACCTGTTCTCCAAACCTCTGTCAAATCCAGAGCTAACCTTGTTCATTGATGGGAGCTCAAAGCGAGACCCCGATGGAAATCGAAGGGTGGCTTATGCTGTGGTAACCACCCGGAAAGTCCTGGAGGCTCAGCCCCTGGCACCAGGGATGACCTCTCAGAAGGCTGAACTGACAGCCTTAACTAGAGCCTTACACCTGGCAAAAGGAAAAAGGGCCAATATTTACACAGACTCCAAATACGCCTTCCTAATTGCCCATTCCCATGCGGCGATCTGGAAAGAACGGGGTTTCCTGACCACTAAAGGATCCCCCATCTGTAATGCCCCCACATTACTCATCTGTTAGATGCCTTATCCATGCCCAAAGAGGTCGCTATCACACATTGCAAAGGACACCAAAATGCTCATGACTCTGTCGCTTTGGGTAATAACATGGCCGACCAAGTGGCAAGGCAGATTGCCTTACAACAGGCCCCCGAGTCCTTACTGGCTTTGAGATCCACCTTCAATCCTGAATATTCTGACAAAGAAGCCGAAGCCCTGCTGGCACAGGAGGGGGCTCAGAGGCATCCGTCGGGATGGATACTGTTCCCTGGCAAACTGGTGCTCCCTGAACACCAGGCTAGGGACATCATATCCCAAATCCACGACACCTTACACATTGGACCGAGGGCTCTCCTCTCCTTTCTCAGCCCTATCTTTGCCCCTTGGCACCTCAGACAGGCCATATATGATGTTCATCACTCCTGTTTGACTTGTGCTTCCACCTCTCCCCAGGGAGGACTTAGACCTTCACAAACAACTCATCAACTTAGGGGACACTTGCCCGGGCAAGATTGGCAGATAGACTTCACCCACATGCCCAGACATTGGAGCCACCGCTATCTGCTGGTCTTGGTGGACACTTTCTCAGGATGGGTCGAGGCCTTCCCCACCGCCCGAGAGACAGCAGTGGCTGTGGCGGAGGTCTTGACGACCCATCTCATTCCTAGATTTGGGTTGCCAAACTCTTTCCAGTCTGACAATGGGCCTGCATTCATCTCACAGATCTCCCAGCAGGTGGCCACAGCCCTGGGCATCACCTGGCATCTCCACATCCCCTATCAGCCCCAATCGTCAGGCAAGGTAGAGTGGGTGAACGGCATCATCAAGACCCACCTGAGCAAGCTTGCCTCAGAACTGTGACTGTCTTGGGTCGACCTCCTTCCTCTGGCGCTCACTCGTATTCGCACCACCCCACACTCGAGAACAGGTTTGACCCCCTTTGAACTGCTCTCACGGCAGGCCCTACCTCCTGACCCACCTCCCAGAGGGAGAGGCTCTCCCACTCGCAGGGTACCTCCCCTTCTTCTCCCTCCTACGATCCCTGTTGAAAGAACACGCTGATCAGGTCCTGCCACAACCAACAGACGGCGAGGGCCAACTCGGCCTTTGGCCCCAGGAGATCAGGTACTGCTGAAAGCCCTCAGTCCCCGCCCACTACAGCCTCGCTGGACGGGACCCCATACGGTGATCCTCACCACTCCTACGGCAGCCAAACTCCTGGGACACAAGCCCTGGTACAACCTGACCCGACTTAAACCCGCACCCCCAGGTCTCCCTGAGAAGGGGGATCTTACCGCTCCATCCTTACTGGGCCAACCAAATTAACTATTACCTGAACCCCTCTTTCGCCGATCTTAGAATAATTGAGACACCGCCTCCCACCAGGAACGAACACACCTCAATCCAATGTTTGCCTGGTACCATCCACTGTCGCTGCTGGCAACCACAGTTCTGGCCATACTCTTTGCTATTGGATTGGCGGCCACAGCTCCCCAAGACTGGTCATTTGCATTTCGGCTGTCACTGGCCCTCACATACCTAGCCACCTGCTTCTTGCTTCTGTGGTGCTATTCCCTTGGGGCACCCTGACCTGGCTACCTGCTCCATCCTTACAAGACCCCGAGGCTGGTTGCCCGCCACACCCCTTTCACCCCAACCTCAAAACAATGCAGGGCTCTCTACTCTGGGTTACTCTGGGGGGTACTGGGAGTCCTGGAAAAAGGGGGACACACCAACCAAAACCCCCACCAGCCTTTTCAGGTCACCTGGATCTTAAAAAAACGGAGAGACCTATGAAGAGCTTAACCGGACCACAGCTCCTGGCCTTCATCAAATAATGGCTCAACACGGTCCAGCTGATGATGCTGCGACAGCAGTACCAAGGGCTTCCAACAAACGACTTGTGACCAACCTAACAGACGTCTGCCTCCTGTCATCCCGGCCGCACCCTACCCCTCCTCGCCCCTGTTCAGCAGGAAGTAGCCAGAGAGAATCGGCGCCCCTTATCCTATATCAAAAGGCCAGGATGAAATGTCGGGCATGTCAAGACATGCCCCGGACAAGCCCGGACAAGTCCCGACAGTTGGCTGACACCCAAACAGGAACTGGGGGCGGACCAAACTTCCAGGGACCAACCCCCTGTAGCCTGGCCCAATCAGGTGCTGGCACGAAGCCCCTGAACACCAATCACTGCTGCAGCCCGTGCTTTTACCTTACATGGAAGAACCTGGTTTGAATGCCAGCCCTGGCTATAAAAACTCCTTCCTCACTCCTCATACCTTGCAGACTCCCTTCCCTTCCTCGCTTGCCCCCGGGAGTTCTGCCTGAGAGCGACCGCCCAATAAAGGCTCTCATCAACGGTCCCTAGAGGTGGCTTTTTCTTCCCGCGGCGTTTTCTTACAAATATACTTTTTGGCCACCATTGCCAGATCACTTTTGGAGTTGAAGGAAAACAGTTAAACCACCAAATGTGAACTGTCATTCACAGAGGAACAGTAGGAATGAAAGTGGTACTCAGCCTAACAAATTAACAAGGATCTTGTAAAGATGGCTGTGTTGATGGTGAATGGGTGATAACTGCAATGTCCAATAGAATGGAGGCAAATACCAGCAAGAACAAGGGCTCCCCAGGTGGTGCTAGTTGTAGAAGAACCTGCCTGCCAATGCAGGAGATATAAGAGAAGTGGGTCAGTCCCTAGGTTAGGAAGATGCCCTGGAGCCGGAAATGGCAATCCACTGCAGTATTCTTGCCTGGAGAATCCTATGGACAGAGGAGCCTGGTGGGCTACAGTCCATAGGGTAGCACAGAGTCGACACGACTGAATCGACCTAGCACGTGCGCATGCACCAGCAAGAATTAATGTAACTAGAGGGGCTTCAGATAAAAGGAAGTGAAATGAAAGTAGCTCAGTCGTATCCAACACTTTGGGACCCCATGGACTGTATAAATTATCTTTATCCATAAGATAACCCCATGAATTTTCTAGGCCAGAATACTGGAGTAGGTAGCCTTCCTGTCTCCAAGGGAGCTTCCCAAGCCCAGGATCGAACCCAGGTCTCCCACATTACAAGTGGATACTTTACCAGCTGAACCACCAGAGAAGCCCAAGAATACTGGAGTGGGTAGCCTATCCCTTCTCCAGCAGATCTTCCCCACCCAGGAATCGAACTGGGGTCTCCCGGATTGCAGGTGGATTCTTTACCAACTGAGGTTTCAGGGAAGCAGCTTCAGATAAAATACTATTTAACAAATTAAGCAAGATATGGGGGTTGCAGAATTTTAGCACAGTCTATAGAGAAACATTGGTAACACTTGGAAACATTTTGTAGACAAAAGTATTTCATATAGGGTTGAATTTCCAATATGAAGTAATAGCAACAAATAACTTAAAATTGTGAACACTAACTTTAACACCACCTCATTTGCTCACAAAGCTTGGATAAATTTGTTCTACAGTAACATGAGACCATTTTAAAATTTCTGAATTAGTAGTTTTATTTGAAAAGTTGTCATAGACCAGCTTAGTTCAATTACTCTGCATAAAAACTAATCTGAATAGCACTTTCATTTCATTGTTCTTTGTGACATCGTTATAACATATAAGTTCTCTTCTAAGTCTAGATTTCTTGCCTTCCTCATATGAAAAATAAAACAATGTTGTTAGTATCCAAGAGCTGCATTTCCACTAAATATAAAAAAGAATATAAATACTATTGGTTTGAGCTATTACTTTTAGATATAAACTAATGAACATGTCATATACAAAGTTCATTTCTAAAGTATTTGTCAATGAATAAAAAACTAGAAGAATCCTTCTGACTCTTAGGACCAGAGTATTAGAAATATTAATAAATCAGAAGTCTGAAGATGGACTCTTGTTCTAATTTTCCATTTTTAGTTGAGGGAACTGAAGAGATTTTAAAAATCACATTTATTGGGTTTATCTCTTTAAATTATATTACAAGCTTCATGTGGGCAGGAATTTTACTTGTAAGATTTATTATATTCCTAGAGAAATATGTGATAAGCAAGAATTTGGAAAGATGAACACTTTCATCTTAAGTCCAATATCCATACAATAATAAATGATCATCTATAGTATAGTACACTGCACCATGCTATACAATTACAAGACAGTGTTAAAAATAACAGAGTACCTGTTGTCTTTCATTCTAGAAAATTCAGCTTAGTCCACTGAGTCCATTTCCCGCAAACTTTGACTTTTTCCCCCATACTGTTTGGATTCCTAATCTATAAACTTGCTTTTTATTTTAATTAGACCCTGGTTATATGTAGAGCTATTGTAAATTGTTGTTCAGATGATAAATCATGTTCAACTCTGTGTGAATCTATGAAATACAGCATGCCAAGTTCCCTGTACTTCACTATCTCCTGGAGTTTGCACAAACTCATGTCCATTGAGTCAGTGATGCCATCCAACCATCTCATCCTCTGTCACTTTCTTCTTCTTGTGCCCTCAATCTTTCCCAACATCAGGGTCTTTTCCAATGAGTCGGCTCTTTACATCAGGTTGCCATAGTATTGGAGCTTCAGCTTCAGCATCAATCCTTCCAATGAATATTCATGGTTGATTTCTATTAGGATTGACTAGTTTGACCTCCTTGCTGTCCTAGGGACTCTCAGGAGTCAGATAGTAAGATGTTCCTAACTGCCAACATCATAGTCATCATATAGCAAGTGGTTATTTGATATAGTTCTTGGACTTCAAATCTCCAGCTGTGGCTTGATTTGATAACTAACTGGAATTGGCTGGGAAATTTCTCAGAAGTGATACATTTTAATGTATCAGGGCTGGTGACTTTCACCACTGAAAGTTCTACTCATATTTTCCTGAAATTTTTAGGTCACAGATAAACCTCTATTATATAATACAGGATGACTGTATAAGGAAGCATCCTAAAAGATGATGCTGTGAATGTACTGCACTCAACAGGCCAGCAAATTTGGAAAACTCAGCAGTGGCCACAGGACTGGAAAAATCAGTTTTCATTCCAACCCTAAAGAAAGGCAATGCCACAGAATGCTCAAACAGCCACACAATTGCACTCATCTCACACACTAGCAAAGTAATGCTCAAAATTCTCCAGGCCAGGCTTCAACAGTACATGAAGCATGAACTCACAGATGTTCAAGCTGGATTTGGAAAAGGCAGAGGAACCAAAGATCTAATTGCCAACATCCGATGAATTATTGAAAAGCAAGAGAGTTCCAGAAAAACATCTACTTCTGCTTTATTGACTACGCCAAAGATTTTTACTGTGTGGATCACCACAAACTGCAGAAAATTCTTAAAGAGATGGGAATACCAGACCATCTCTCTTGCCTCTTGCCTCTTGAGAAATCTGTATTCATGTCAAGAAGTAACAGTTAGAACTGGACATGGAGCAAATGGTTCCAAATAGGCAAAGGAGTGTGTCAAGGCTGTATATTGTCACCTTGCTTATTTAACTTATACGCAGAGCACATTATGAGAAATGCTGGACTGGATGAAGCACAAGCTAGAATCAAGATTGCCAGGGGAAATATCAATAACCTCAGATGTGCAGGTGATACCACCCTTATGGCAGAAAGTGAAGAGGAACTAAACAGCCTGTTGATGAAAGTGAAAGAAGAGAGTGAAAATGTTGGCCTAAAACAACATTCAGAAAACTAAAATCATGGCATCCAGTCCAATCACTTCATGGCAAATAGATGGGGAAACAATGGAAACAATGACAGACTTTATTTTGGGAGGCTCCAAAATCACTACAGATGGTGACTGCAGCCATGAAATTAAAAGACACTTGCTCCTTGGAAGGAAAGTTATGACCAACCTAGACAGCATACTAAAAAGCAGAGACATTACTTTGCCGACAAAGATCTGTCTAGTCAAAGCTATGATTTTTCCAGTAGTCATGTATGGATGTGAGATTTGGACTGTGAAGAACGCTGAGCACTGAAGAATTGATGCTTCTGAGCTGTGGTGTTGGATAAGACTCTTGAGAGTCCCTTGGACTGCAAGGAGATCCAACCAGTCCATCCTAAAGGAAATTAGTCCTAAATATTCATTAGGAGGACTGATGCTGAAGCTGAAACTCCAATACTTTGGCCACCTGATGTGAAGAACTGACTCACTGGAAAAGATCCTTATGCTGGGAAGGATTGAAGGCAGGAGAAGGGGCCAACAGAGGATGAGATGACTGGATGTCATCACTGACTCAATGGACATGAGTTTGTGTAAGCTCCAGGAGTTGGTGATGGACAGGGAGGCTTGGCATGCTGTAGTCCATGGTGTTGCAGGGAGTCAGACACGACTGAATGACTGAACTGAGCTGATATAAGGAAGAATTAACACTATGAGTTAATAAGCACATACAAAAACTCTTTAAAAACACCAGGTAAATGAAGACCATTATACTAACTGAAGTGAGACAGAGAAAGACAAATATCATATGATCATTGCTTATATGTGTAATCTAAAAAAAAAAGTACAAATAAACTTATTCATAAACAGAAATAGAGCCACAGATGTAAAAAGCAAACCTGTAGTTGCCAGCGTGAGGAAGAGGGAGAAAGGGAATGATAATTTAGGGCATTGGGACTGACATATTACATTCTGCTGCTGCTGCTGCTAAGTCGCTTCAGTCGTGTCCAACCCTGTGCGACCCCATAGACGGCAGCCCACCAGGCTCCCCCGTCCCTGGGATTCTCCAGGCAAGAACACTGGAGTGGGTTGCCATTTCCTTCTCCAATGCATGAAAGTGAAAAGTGAAAGTGAAGTCGCTCAGTTGTGTCTGACCCTCAGCGACCCCATAGACTGCAGCCTACCAGGCTCCTCCATCCATGGGATTTTCCAGGCAAGAGTACTGGAGTCGATTTGTTGCTTTTTACAAGGCTGTATATATTGTCACCCTGTCCATCCAACCTATATGCAGAGTACATCATGAGAAATATTACTACATATAAAATAGATAACTATTAGTTCAGTTCAGTTCAGTTGCTCAGTTGTGTCCGACTCTTTGTGACTCCATGAACTGCAGCACGCCAGGCCTCTCTGTCCATCACCAACTCCCTATTAAGGACCTACTAAATAGCACAGGAAATTCTACTCAGTACTCTGTAATGCCCTAAAAGAGCAGATATATGTATATGTATATGTATAGCTGATTGAGTTTGCTGTACATCTGAAAATAACACAACATTGTAAATCAACTATATACCAATTTAAAAATAAAAATATCAGATAAATATAAGTACATATATGTCAACTCAAATTTTAATTGTATAAATGATGAATATTTTATAAAAATTAACAAAATACTTTGGCTTTCATTACTGCCATCATGATCATAAAATGTAGGTGTCCAACTTTTTAAGTAAGTGATACTAATTTCATGTTTTATCTCCTGTATAACTGGTTCTTCTTTAACAATATTCTTCTGAAACTGCTCACTGCTCTTGGCCAGAGGGAATGCTTATTTGTTTATTTATTTTTGGTTTAAATTCCTATTCTACAATTATGTTTATTATAATAAGAATGCTTAATTTTTCAAAGGACAATAAGGAGAGATGGATAATATTCCCCCTTTCATTTTAATTACACTGCTTTCCTAGGATTCCTATGTTCCTACCTCTTTTTGCTGTTGTACTTCACTCTACTTCTCATTCCATAAGCTCTATGTTTAGGACTTTGTCTTTTACCGTCACAAGATTTTCCTTTGAAGAATCTCTTATTCTTAGTTTGCCAACAATTACCTTCATACCATCAAAGTAATGCTGGCCATTAATTTGGCCACTGATCAGACTGTGATTGCTTCATGTATTTACCATAAGGAAGCTAATTTAAATTTCTTGTACTGCAATAATTTTAGTTCATTTCTTGGAAATGTACGTATGCATGACTGGATAGATGTAGTTTTTCTTCTACCACTTCTCAGATTTACCCCTGTGAGAACTGTCTAAGAGATTTCCTCCTAGGGTACAATGTATTGGTGTTACTTTCTCCAGCCCAGAGGAGGACTAGTGATTGAGGTAAATTACTCATCTTGGAATGTGAAGTTTATTATCTATTTAAGGTGCAATATTCAGTTCTGGAAGAAGTTAAATAGAGACAATTTAAAATGAATGTAAAACCGTAAGTACCTATATCTTTCCAGAAAAAAAAACAGCAGCTATAACTTCAGTCTCACTAAAGTGAAATGGTTAAGGACACCACCAAGTAAACTGACCAACTCAGTATGTTCAAGCCCAGTCCAGATGGGATTTCTGATGCAGTTGTTTTACTCCAAGTCTCCAGACCTTGAAATTGGACATTGTTTACCATTGCCCTTTATCTCCCAAGACATCTAGTGTCTTTACTTGAATGTAAATGGACACATAGTGGACACATGTAGTGGACACATAGTGAAGTTATTATTGTCATTATTTTAAAGAATAACTCTTTAAAGTGAGGCAAAGACTGTGAAAATGGCATATAAAGGATTTTTATTATTTACATAGAAAGCCATGGAAATTTTAAATAGGATAGTTAGAAATTACCAATCCTATTTGAAAGAGCTACACTATTTTCACAAAATGTAATTTATTGACTAATTGAAATTGTTTCCACTATTTCATAGTTCATTTTCTTGCACTTTCTTTCATTTTAATTAAAAGTTAAAAGTTATTTTTAAGCTTCCACAGTTCTCAAAGCATATCTCCTCTTTGTTAAATCTGATTTACAAGCATCCTCTTGAATTGTCCCATGTCTTTCTCCATCCATTAAACTGCCATATATGTGAAGCATGCTCTTCTTCAAAGTGGTAGGAAATAAAAAATCACAATTAAATGTTAATTTAAAACTTTTCACAACTCCTCTGGGCTAGAGGTTTTCTGCTTTTGTTTTTTTGTGTGTTGTATGTGATAATGGTCTCTGAAGTGTATTTAAAGTGCCTATTTTAATTGTATAACTAAAATTGAGTACCTATCATAGGAAAAAGGCTGCACACATTGTGGAGGGAGGAGGAAGCTTATTTCAATGAAAGGCGATTTATGTCTAATTAAATGTTTTTCAGTCTTTAATTGGTCTTCATTTTTCACGTGAACTTTGGAGGCTGTATTTAGGTCACAGTTAGGAAAGAATTAAGATAGAAAGGGAAAACTTAAGATAATTATAAAATAATTTTAACATTGTTTTTTAAAGGGAAGGTCTGAGACTGAAACTGATAAACAGATTGATCTTTTGCAACTAATCAGAATTTCATTTTGTTATCTTTAATATGTATTTTTAAGGGCCTAGGCTGCTTAGCTTGTAAAATGTTGCTAGTAATGCCCAGTTGAATTTCCATTTTGTGTGTATATCAATTAGCCTCTCTGAAGGAGAAAACAGCAAGCCACTCCAGTATTCTTGCCTGAAAATTTCCATGGACAGAGGAGCTTGGGGGCTACAGTCCCGAAGGTCACAAAGAGTCAGACATGACTGACCAACTAAGCACAATTAGCCTATAAATTGAGAAATATATATTAACCATATTAAATATCAGTATTTTAAATTAGCAAAGTTTTCAACTCTGAATGTTGGTAAGATATTAGCATTAGAGAAGGAATACTTATGTCAAAATCTTACCTCTGTTACTGTGATTTATGCAGTCTCTCTGGCCCTCTTTCTTCATCTGTAAAATGGTATAACAGTTTAATCCATGGCTTTATTATAAAGTTATATCAGCTAATAAATGTGAAAAGCTTAGCATCTGGCACATACTAAAATCTCAATAAATGGAATTGTTTTACTAGTGACTATAGCTTCCCTGGTGGCTCAGATGGTAAAGCATCTATCTCCAATGCAGGAGACCCAAGTTCAATCCCTGGGTTGGGAAGATCCCCTAGAGAAGTGCTGGCAGTCCACTCCAGCACTCTTGCCTGGAGAATCCCATGGATGGAGGAGCCTGATATGCTACAGTCCATGGAGTCACAGAGTCAGACACGACTGAGTGATTTCACTTTCACTTTCATAGATTCTAAAGTGACCGCTCTCTTTTTTTTAAACCTCCATTTAATATAAAAATGAGAATGTGTATGCCCACTGCTGGGCATACACATCGAGGAAACCAGAATTGAAAGAGACACGTGTACCCCAATGTTCATCTCAGCACTGTTTATAATAGCCAGGACATGGAAACAACCTAGATATCCATCAGCAGATGAATGGATAAAAAGCTGTGGTACATATACACAATGGAGTATTACTCAGCCATTAAAAAGAATACATTTGAATCAGTTCTAATGACGTGGATGAAACTGGAGCCGATTATATAGAGTGAAGTAAGCCAGAAAGAAAAACACCAATACGGTATACTAATGCATATATATGGGATTTAGAAAGATGGTAATGATAACCCTGTATGCAAGACATCAAAAGAGACACAGATGTATAGAACAGTCTTTTGGACTCTGTGGGAGAAGGAGAGGGTGATGATTTGGGAGAATGGCATTGAAATATGTATAATATCATATAAGAAATGAATTGCCAGTCTAGGTTAGATGCAGGATACAGGAAGCTTGGGGCTGGTGCACGGGGATGACCCAGAGGGATGGTATGTGGAGGGCGGTGGGTGGTCATTCAGGATGGGGAACACGTGTACACCTGTGGCGGATTCATGTTGATGTATGACAAAACCAATAAGATATTTTAAAGTAATTAGCCTCCAATTAAAATAAATAAATTTAAATTTAAACAAAAAACAAAAAAATGAGAATGAATAAATATCAGTATTGATAAGCTGGAATTCTATGCTTAGTAATTTTGAAGCTTTACATTCAAAAGTAACAGTGAAGAAGAGATGTCATATTAATTGAGCCATTAGTTATTATTATAAGTTGCCAAGCACTGTGTTAGGCACTTTCTTACTGACTTTTCAAATTGGACCTATCCCTCTACTGGAGTTACAGGAACTGAGGATTCCAGAAGTTAAGTAGCATACAACTGGATATCATTCAAGCATCTTGGGATCTAAATGACATGTTTGCCCCAGCCCTTGCCTGTCTCCCTGACCTCATATTGTATCATCCTTCTCCTCATCACTGTAGTCATTTTGAAATATCACGTCTGTTCTTTTCATAGCAGGAACTGGGGTTAACTGATCTAGAATAATTTGGCCCTGTATTTTTACATATCATTCCTGTTCATTATTTGTCTCAGCGTCTCATCACCGCATAGGAAGGATTCTCTTGACCATTCAGTCTAAATAAGGTTCTTAAGACCTGGTTACCCCAGTCTCTCTAGCACATCATATACTTATTGGGTAAATCAGTTAATAGAAGCTTTGAAATTTTGATTACAGCATCCTTGATCATGTTGCAATTATTAGCTATCAGTTTGACTTCTTTTATTTATGACAGCGGATTGAGATTGACCACATACATTCTGTTCGACAAGTTTGAGTTTTTCATTCCATTGATATTAATACCTAAAAAAATAATTCCACAGTAAAATCAACAAATAATAACTCAAATTTAGGATCGTGAAAAGAAAAACACAAAAGTAAATGTCTATAAAGACATAAGTCCATTAAACCACAAAGTTTATCTATAAGAGTTATATATTTATTATAGGCTGAATATGTACACAACATCTAAATTTAACAAAAAAATGTTGCATACTCTTTTGTACTCTGTGAGAAAACTTGCAAAAATATTTTTTTTGTTTACTATTGATCGCAATGTTTAAGTTTAAAGAAGCTCTGACTATTAAAGCAGTATATAGTGCCCTAATTGATATTTTGAGTTTGTATAAGTGATCTATCCATGATTAATGTATAACATTTTTTAAAAACTGGTATTAAGACAAGATGTAATTATTCATGTTAATGACTATTTAGTGCTAGTCTATCTGACAAAACTGATTTTGAATCAGTTTAGAGAATAAATAAAAACATTATATTATTTATCATATAGTACTCTCCCAATATCAAGCATTATATTTTAAAATATACACTTTTACTGCTTTTGTACAATTTTTGTGTTAGGTATTTGGATGTGAATTATAAATTTCTTTAATATGGAGGTATGAAATGAACTTAATATTTTATTTAGAAATAGATGTAGAATTTAGGTAAAATTTCTTCTGTCTCAATACAGCATGACTGCTTTTTATGGTGAAAGTCTTATGAGGCCTTAATACTAAAGAGTGGTTTCAGGTTAAAGTGTGCCACAAGTGCTTCTGCTTTATTAGAATTTCCTTTTAGGATTTATTGAGAGGGAGACATTCAGAGTATCATGAAAAATAAAACTGATGCTTTGTTGTTGTTGGGCTCTAAACACTGTACTTTGGTTGGTTATAATGCTACCAAAATCCACATAGTACTTAATTTATCTAACCTTCTGATAGTGAATGAACAAAGGTAAAAATAACAGGCTAGTTATAAACTAGTACTATGGTGATGACATTGTGAATTATTTAAAAGGGCATATTCAATGTGACCATGGAGCCATCAATCATAATAGACATTGATGAGAAAAAGAGGTTTCAGTCACTTCCTATCTGCAAGGAGAACAATTCTGTCTCACAGGTAGCTATGAAGTGCTGGGTGACCTGATGTCACTTGCATTGTTGCTCTACCCTTTGAACGGAGCAAGTAGATTCTCTCAATATTAGAATCGAATGAGTAAATAAATTCGCAGTTCACTGCCACTCTCCTTCCAAGTGCACACTTCAATTTGTCTAACAATAGAGAGGACAGAAAAGCAGAAATCTCTTAAAGCACAGATGAATTTTTTATGGAATGTTCAAATCCAGCTGCAAAGGATGGGGTTTTAAATGGTAGCAGACACTCTTTTAGAGGGAGCCCCAAGAGATGAAATCTTTTGGAAATGTTTTGTACTGAATTCATTCCTTTTCACGTACACATCTGTAGCTTTTCTTCTTCTGAAGCCCAGCTTTAACTAAATTGTTCCACCTTAGAGTTCACATTGATCACTGATGCCAAATAAAAAAACACCTCCTTTATCTTTAAAGCCCAGAATTTCAATTTTAAGTAAGAACAGTTTTTAAAGTACATGGGTGTAATACTGCTGTATTTGTCTACTTCATTCAATAGGGAAAATTAAGTTTGCAGGAAAATAAAGAGGTGGCTGTTTAAGAAAATTTTTAAACATATTAATAATTTTAGTTACTTTTTTCCTTTCAAGTGATCAGAATAATTTTGTTCACCACAATTTCCACCTCAGGGCTTTCTATTTGAATGTTAATATTGCATGCATTAATTCATATGTTTAAATTCTGAGTATCAATTTTCCTGTCACAAAATCCTAAAAAATTCTCTGGCATTTACAAACTGCAAAGCTACAAAAAGCTACATTTTTTTCCTCTATGACTATATGGTAAAATCCGCTACTTCACTATAGCACATTCACGTTTTAGGGTGTAAACCATGAATAGTATGCAATTTTTCTTTGGAAGGATTCTCTTAATTCGTGAATGTAGCTAAACATGCTTCCCTCTTCTATTTCTATCCTTCCCTGACCCTCCTCTACCCACTAGTCATTACCCCTCCCTATGAGAGTGGGAATATGAAAAGTGTTTGCATTGCATTCTGCATCTGCAGGGTAATCTCTTGAAGCCTGCACACTACTCATTTTTATTCACTTTTCCTCTGTAATATATTCTAGAAGTATATTCATCTCCACCTAACCTCCGGAACCACTTGAAAAATGTGTACCACCACTTAATTGTTAATAACAGGTAAATCAAAGGTAAAAGATAACTAATTAATTTTCTAGCTCAGTTTTATTTTACTGTTACTGTTTTGAGAAAATATAACAAAACCCCATTAGTGTTAAGGTAAGCCCATGAAACAACATAATATAATGCAAGAAAGACATTTAATAGTGTAGAGGAATGTTAAATTACTAATTAACTCCAAGTTACTGTATAAGAAAGCATAGTAATTTACAGGATTATTGCAATATGCAGCCTGGATTGCCATGAGGGTCAGCTAGGGAGCATTTCTTTCTATCTCTCCCCTTAGTGTGGTGGTTACTGTAAAAATCTTCTCATATTAAAACGCACTGCACTACCCACAGTTCATTGCTGCTAATTAGCAGTTGAGACTTTGCTAGCAGTCACTTTTTTTTCTATGTTAGGCTGCCAAATGTTACCAACTGCTCAAGATTCTCCATGCACAAAGTGTCCAGCTGCCCAGCTTGCACCACAAGGCTGTGTCTTTCAGCTGTTTTGTGTCAAGTTTAACACCTGTGCAAAGGAAACACTAAATCAAATTGTCTGTCATGCCTTTTTTGATGGGAAGGTCATCAAGAGTGCTCTGGATATTTTGGGCCTGCTTATCATCTACTTCTAGAAAACTGCACTGAACACACACACACACACACACACACACACACATTCCTTTTATTTAAGCACCCCATGAGACCAGGGACTCTCTGAAACTTAAATCATTGCCATATCTGCCATGTCAAAGTCAAGTATTTTCACGGTCTATTTAAACTTTTATTTAAGCAATAAGACTTCAGAAAGTCATCTTTTAGTTTTACCTAAATATATAAGAAAAATGCCATAACTTTGATGAATAATTGATTAAATAAACCATTCCTACATCAAAGGCAGGAAGAACAGCTCTTCACTGAAAGGCTAGACTATCAAATAGGACTTTGTTGTCCTCAACATTGCTTCAGAACTGCAGCATTACAGAGTAAGAAGAACATTAATTTTTGAGGTCTTATATGATCACGTAAAATAAAATTGACTGCTTTTTCTCCTTAATTAAACACTAGTAGTGTTAAAACACTATAAATTTGAAAATAATCATACAGCTTAATCATTTCCTGTCTGTTCTATTGGCTTTATGACTAATTCATATTTAACCTTCTTGGGTACCTACTTCTTTAAAAAATTCAAAGCAACTGTCACTCGTGTCTCATACCTGTGCAAAGGGGAATCAGAGCTTTAAAATGATATAGAATGGGAAAATGATATATAATGGACTAAGCTGTTTATATGATTTAGTAGCAAAATAGCCTCTGCTTTATTATGATTACAGAGCAATTGATAAATACCTAGCTCATTTATTCTTATTTTCTATTTATAGTGATAAATTTAATGTTAAAGATAAGTGTAATTATATAAGTGTACAAGTATTTACATTAATATTAACATTACAATATATTTAATTAAGCAATCAGAATTGAAAGGGGAATGCTTTTGGTCTATATATCTGCTTGATTCTATTATTTTCTTTATCTTTCAACTGAAATTCTATATTTTAACTGAATTCATTCTTCCTTCATTTGTACTTTAAAAAAGCAAAAGGATGGCAAATTTACCTATGACATGAGTATAAAATTCATTATTCTGACAGGAATGAATCCACACAGACTGTGATCAAAACTGTAGCCCTAGGGTAACACAGAACGAGTGTCAACTACATTTTGCTGTTCAGTTTCACAAATCCCCTCCAGGAATTTCAATCACAGTATCCTGAATTTTTATTCATGTAACACTTACAAAAAATTATAGAGAGGGCACATATAAAGTTATATGGGCTTGAGTTTCAGAACAATCATTTTGTGATTTAAGAACAAAATATTCTTTTTTCTTTTTTTATGAAAAAGGAACAATAGAGATATTATTCAGTTTTCAAGATTATATCACCAGAGATTTATATGTAAAATTCTTGCTAGTATAACTTTCTTCTTGCTGAACTATTCAAAATGTATTCAGTCAAAATTGTCAAATAAGCACATAAGTAGGTCAATATCACTAAGATTACTGATCAAATACTTTTTTTTTTCCTTCCTTTCTTCACCCTCTGCATGTCTGCACTTGGAGAAAGAGGCTGGTAGAGGGATATGAAAACTGCTCTTTAATCCATACCAATACAGGTGATTTTACAGGCACCAATAAGAATATGTACAAAAAGAAATTATTTAAAGCCAATAAGTGAGTCTAATTTTTTTAAGTGCCTGGTATTTCATAACTAAATAAAAGTCTTTAAGTTATGAAGCAGAACTTTCAAAGGTTGATTAACCTCGTTGAACCTCAGTAGTCCAGTCTGCACATTGGGAGTAATAACACCTACTTTATAGTTCATTGTTGACAAATAATCTCAGTATTAACTAGGTGAATAGGAAAGTTTTGCAAATTTCTGGAGGTTTGTATATCTTGATCCAGAAGCAATCAAGCTCCAAGAGCCAGGGCTGGCTGTGCTCTCTCTGATTTTTCTTCACCAAATCTCGCATCTGAGAAATTGAACTGAATAGTCTCTTTCAAGCTGTGGTATGACTGACTGAGGGAGATGAAGTCTTGCTCCTCCAAAAGATATATTTTTGTAGGTCATAAGAAAATAGCAACCCACTCCAGTATTCTTGCCTGGAAAATCCTATAGACAGAGGAGCCTGGTGGGCTGCAGTCCATGGGTTGAAAAGAATCAGACCCAACTGAGCTATGGCGCACAAGACTAATTGATCAGTTGAGTGGCTAAAAAATTATCCTGTTCAGGGGAATAGATTAGGAGGGTGTTAGGTATTTGGAGTTCATTTCACATAGCACCACTGAAATGTCACTGTAGAGTCCTACCAATAACATCACCCCTTCTCACATACATGCTAGTAAATTTGACCTTTTTAAAAAGCTCTCATGTGTTAGTCAGAAATTATTTTCTCCGAGGTGCTATTAAAATATGACATATCATTATTTTATGGGTGTTGAAGGGGAATAGAAAATAATTAAAAATGGCTGCTGTAAAAGTAAATACGTATGACATGAAGAGCCCAGGAGCAGATGATAATCTCTGGTTAGATTACTTTATATGATGTGAGTGTGTTGTCTCTAAGGGGGAAAAGATGCCACTGAATCAGCTTTGATTCTATTCTCAAATTCTTGTTTCCCCAAATAATCGATCTATGTAATCTTGTATAGGATAAGCCACGGTATGTTTCTGGATAAGCCCAATCGCCAAGTAGTTGCTGTGCTGTGCTAAATCACTCAGTCATGTCTGACTCTTTGCAACCCCATGGACCATAGTCCACATGACTCCCCTGTCCGTGGGGATTCTCCAGGTAAAAATACTGGAGTGGATTGCCATGCCCTCCTCCAGGGGATCTGCCCAACCCAGGAACGAACCCAGGACTCTGGAATTGCGGGCAGATTCTTTACCATTTGAGCCACCAGGGAAGTAGCTGTTAATGACCTATAAAGGAGAAATAATATAATCCCAACTTCACATAAAAAGTAAATGAAAATGCCAGGCAACATTAAGAAGATGCTGTATGACAAATGATGATGATGGCCACTATTTGTGAAGCCCTTACTAGGTGCTTGATCATTTATTCCTTCAACAAGTAGCATAAATTTCCTTCTCTGTGCCAAACTTTGATCTAAGTACAGGAGTGAGAAAGCAATGAAATAGACAATGTCTGGCCTTTTAAACTTATAATGGTGAAGCAATGAATACAAATAAAAATACTGAGATAATTAATATGACTAAGACAAACACTTTAATCCATATTCTGTGGATGAGAAGACAGAGGCAGAGAGGTAATGTCATCAGTCCACACTCCAACAGGTGGTATAATGGCAGAGCTGAGAAATTACATACATCCATGTGTCTTTGTGTCACATTATGCTCTATCTCAGAAAAGACCCATGTTGGTAAAGTAGTGAAAAAGATAGCTTATGTTGAAGTTTGACCATGATTTCCTGAACAAGGAAGTCTCTGGCTCTATTCTCAAAGGAAACAAAGCATTTAGATAGAATTCACATCAAACATAATCAAATATATAGCTGACGCTTAGGCTGGATTATATTTAGAAAACAAGGGATTAAATTGGGGCAATGGAATGGAGAAGGATAAAAGAAGAAGGCACATAAAGTTCTTGTTGGGAGAATCTGTGTTACTGGTGAAAAATCTTGATTATCCAATCTGCAATCCATAGACACATAACATTTTTTTAAATCGAGAGGAATCCTGATAGCTGTGTTGTGGGAAGAGTAATGTGGTCACCGTGAAAGCACACAAGGCTGAAGGAGTGAGAGTTTGCATGGCAGGGTGATTAGTAAAAGGCTATAATGATTGTGTGAAAATTAGGGTGATCACAGATAAAAACAGCAGAAAATTTACAAATAACATAACTAAAAAAAATGATGAACAGACAGAATGTGGGGTAGGGAGAGCAACTGAGGAGTAACAGCAAAAGATGGAGATAGCCTAAAGCTGGAGAAGATTGGATCTACTTATAGGAAGTGGGGCCAGTTAGCAAATGAAATGTTAGTGTGTAGAGGGACTGAAACTGAAATGGTCAGGTCAGGCTAAATCAGTAGCCGACATTGTTTACCCTTCCTTCCTGCCATCTACTATACCTATTATTTTCCAAGCCACCTCAAAGTTCTTCCCAACCAAGAGAGGCCCATTTGTGATTTTTAACACCGTAAAATCCAGAATAGGATCATCTGATTCTTGAGAGATTTGCTTTACCTAATAAGTCAAGAATAGCAAGAAGAGATAAGAAAGACTTCCTCAACAATCAATACAAAGAAATAGAGGAAAACAGCAGAATGGGAAAGACTACAGATCTCTTCAAGAAAATTAGAGATACCAAGGGAATATTTCATGCAAAGATGGGCTCGATAAAGGACAGAAATGGTCTGGACCTAACAGAAGCAGAAGATATTAAGAAGAGGTGGCAAAAATACACAGAAGAAGTGTACAAAAAGATCTTCATGACCCAGATAATCATGATGCTGTGATCACTCATCTAGAGCCAGACATCCTGAAATGTGAAGTCAAGTGGGCCTTAGAAAGCATCACTATGAACAAAGCTAGTGGAGGTGATGGAATTCCAGTTGAGTTATTTCAAATCCTGAAAGATGATGCTGTGAAAGTGCTGCACACAATATGCCAGCAAATTTGGAAAACTCAGCAGTGGTCACAGAACTGGAAAAGGTCAGTTTTCATTCCAATCCTAAAAAAAGGCAATGCCAAAGAATGCTCAAACTACTGCACAATTGCACTCATCTCACACACTAGGAAAGTAATGCTCAAAATTCTCCAAGCCAGGCTTCAGCAATACGTGAACTGTGAACTTCCTGATGTTCAAGCTGGTTTTAGAAAAGGCAGAGGAACCAGAGATCAAATTGCCAACATCTGCTGGATTATGGAAAAAGCAAGAGAGTTCCAGAAAAAACATTTATTTCTGCTTTATTGACTATGCCAAAGCCTTTGACTGTGTGGACCACAATAAACTGTGGAAAATTCTGAGAGAAAATGGAATACCAGGCCACCTGACCTGCCTCTTGAGAAACTTATATGTAGGTCAGGAAACAACAGTTAGACTGGATATGGAACAACAGACTAGTTCCAAATAGGAAAAGGAGTACATCAAGGCTGTATATTGTCACCCTGCTTATTTAACTTAAATGAAGAGTACATCATGAGAAATGCTGGACTGGAAGAAGCATAAGCTGGAATCAGATTGCCAGGAGAAATATCAATAACCTCAGATATGCAGATGACACCATCCTTATGGCAGAAAGTGAAGAAGAACTAAAAGCCTCTTGATGAAAGTGAAAGAGGAGAGTGAAAACATTGGCTTAAAGCTCAACATTCAGAAAACTAAGATCATGGCATCTGGTCCCATCACTTCATGGGAAATAGATGGGGAAACAGTGAAAGCAGCGTCAGACTTTATTTTGGGGAGCTCCAAAATCACTGCAGATAGTGATTGCAGCCATGAAATTAAAAGACACTTACTCTTTGGAAGGAAAGTTATGACCAACCTAGATAGCATATTCAAAAGCAGAGACATTATTTTGCCGATTAAGGTCCGTCTAGTCAAGGCTATGGTTTTTCCTGTGGTCATGTATGAATGTGAGAGTTGGACTGTGAAGAAAGCTGAGTGCCGAAGAATTGATGCTTTTGAACTGTGGTGTTGGAGAAGACTCTTGAGAGTCCCTTGGACTGCAAGATCCCACCAGTCCATTCTAAAGGAGATCAGGCCTGGAATTTCTTTGGGAGGATTGATGCTAAAGCTGAAACTCCAGTTTGGCCACCTCATGAGAAGAGGTGACTCATTGGAAAAGACTCTGATGCTGGGAGGGATTGGGGGCAGGAGAAGGGGACAACAGAGGATGAGATGGCTGGTGGCATCACCAACTCAATGGACATTAGTTTGAGTGAACTCCGGGAGTTGGTGATGGACAGGGAGGCCTGGCGTGCTGCGATTCATGGGCTCGCAGAGAGTCAGACATGACTGAGCCACTGAACTGAACTGAACTGAACTGAATAAGTCAAATTTGATCAAACCTACCCTAGTTGAATCATTTTTCATTTGTATACCAAAATTCATTAGAGATGTCAGTAGCCATAATTTTCCTCTTGTAGTCTTATTTTATTGCACAAAACATGCAAAACCCTAGAAATCAGAAAATAAGATAGATACATTTCACAGTATCAATACACATGCTATGTGTTTCTTTGTATCTTTGTTCAGTTTAAGATAGCAATATTTTTTACATAGCTGTATCCAGGGTAGATGAAGTTTCACATTCTGAGTCTGGAAAGGAAGGATTGGATTGGCTTTTAGGATGCGGTAGGTTTCAAAAGTGACCAATTCCTTCACCCCTGCCTCAGGAAGAGGCACAATTACTAGGGTTGTGATGCAGCCCACAGATTGAAAACTCAGGCATGGGTTAATGGTGGGCACCCCTGGGACTCAGATGATTAAGAATCCACCTGCAATGCAGGAGACCAGGGTTCGATCCCTGAGTTGAGAAGGAAAAGGATACCCACTCCAATATTCTTGCCTGGAGTATTCCATGGATAGAGGAGACTTGTGGGCTACAGTTCGTGGAGTCACAAAGAGTCAGCAACAACTGAGCAACTAATACTTCAGGATCTTGAGGCAGACTTTCTTCTCTGACAAGTCTGTCTTCCTTCCTTTCAAGGATTTCTAGCTGATTAGATGAGCCCCACCCATACTATAGAGGGTAATCTCCTTTATACAAAGTCAACTAATTAGAGATGTTAACCATATCTACTAAATAACTTCACAGCTACACTAAAATTAGTGAGTGCCATAATATTCACTGAGGGACTTTTATGTTCTAGGAACTAGTATGGATGTGATTTTATAGACACGAATAGAACTAAAACAAAATCCTGGCCTTCAAGGAACTGGCAATTTTCTTAAAAGATAGCTATATGAATAAATCAATATAATGTTACATGATCAGTGCTGGTTTTATGCACAAGCATCCATGGTATGACAAAGAGTTGGACATGACTGAGTGACTAAGCACACACATATGTGTAATATTGGTTCACTGAAGAAGGAAAACTTTTCCAGGAAGTTAGTTCAGAGAAGCCTTCCTGGAGAGTGTAGCATTTGAACAAAATCCTTAAGACTTTTAATTTAATGAGCAACAGTCATTGAAATCTGTTAATGCTAAATGCAGTTCTAGGGGCTGGGATTTTATAGAAAATATCTCAACTTTTATAAAGCTAGTGTTCCATGGGGAGATTGGAGAGGTAGACAATAAAATGAGCAACAAATAATTAACATCCTTAGTAGTGATTTCAACTGTCTAAAATTTATCAAGATCATATGATACAGCTTCTTATTTTCTACTTTAATATTTGAACTGAGATATAAAAGACAAGAAGGAAAAAAACAGGTGAAAAGAAAGGTCTTTCTAAGCATAGGAGGCAGTGGGTACAAAAGCATGTAACAGTCACCAGCAGAGCAATAGAATATAACTTCATCTGTTTAAAATTTGGATTCAAAAAGATTTGCTCTATTCTAATTGTCACAAGATATTTACACTAAATTTAAATATTAAATACTATGTTTTAATTAGTTTAAAACAAGTTCTTTGGTCTTAAATAGCAAATGGGTTTTCTCTATCTCTCTCTCTTTTTAAAATTACGGATAGTTGCTTTACAATGATTATTAGTTTTGGCTGTACAATGAAGCAAAAGAGATATATGAATGAATAGTGAATCCCACCTTCCCCATTCCATTCATCTAGGTCACCACAGAGCACTGAACTATATCCCTGTGCTACAGAGCAGGTTCTCATCAGCTATCTGTTTTACATATCACAGTGCATATACATCAATCTCAACCTCCCGATTCACCCACCATCACCACCACCACTACCCCGCCATGTCTGCAAGTCCATTTTCTATATCTATATTCTGAAAGCACCTATGGTAACCTAATCTATGACAAAGTAGATTTTATCTTGTTTCCCATCTTCTTTCCACTATTCTTAAGATATTGCCCTGGTATGTGAATTTAAAAATCTGTATCACAAACTCTTAAGTGATTAGAAGGCCCCTTGACTTCCCTAGTGGTTCAAATGGTAAAGCCGTCTGCCTACAATGCAGGAGACCAAGGTTCAGTCCCTGGGTGGAGAAGAGCCCTGGAAAAGGAAATGGCAACACATTCCAGTATTCTTGCCTGGAAAATCCCATGGATGGAGGAGCCCAGTGGGCTGCAGTCCACAGGGTGGCAAAAGTTGAACATGACTGAGCGATTTCACTTTCATTTTGGACAGAAAAGAGATCAAACCAATCAATCCTAAAGGAAATCAACACTGAATTTTCTTTGGAAGGATGGTTGCTGAAGCCAAAGCTTCAATACTTTGGCAACCTGAAGCAAACAGCCTACTCATTCCAGATAACTCTGATGCTGGGAAAGATTGATGATAGGAGAAGAAGGGGGGCAACAGTGTGTGAGATGGTTGGATGGCATCACTGACTTGAAGGACATGAGTTTGAGCAAGCTCTAGGAAATGGTGAAGGACTGAGAAAGTCTGGCATGCTGTAGTCCATGGGGCTGCAAAGAGTCGGACATAGCTTAGCAACTGAACAACAACAATCAATTAGGAAGTCATTTTATCTGGTACACAGGTGAAACATTCATTCTGCATATTGCTGAGAGATGAGAGGATAGATGGAGTTGGCTGATAATGGCTCCAAAGATAAGTCCCAGCCTTAATCCCTGGTACCTTGGCGCTTACATCATATGGTAAAATTTTGGCAGATGAAATTAAATTGAGGATCTTGAAATGAAGACACTGTCCTGGATTATCTAGCTGGATCCTATATGCTATCACTAATGCCCTTAGAAAAGAGATTCACAAGAACATAAGATATAGAAGAGGAGGAGACAATGGAGCATGGTGGGAGAGGTTGGAGTGATGTGATCACAAATCCAGAAACACCAACAGTCACCAAAAACTGGGAATAAGGGAGCTGAATCCTGCTAGAGCCTCAGAAGACATGTGGCCCTGTCAAAACCTTGGTTATAACTAAGTGAAATGATTTCAGACTTCTGGTCCCAGAACTATTGAAAGAAAAAAATTGCTGTTGTTTTTAGACACCAAATTGGTTTTTCGAATGTTACAGCAGCTGCAGGGAACAAAACCAGTGGATTTTAGGTGTATTAAGCAACAGTAGAAAGAATGAGGAGACAGAGCCAAAGCAAAAACAACACCCAGGTGTGGATGTGACTGGTGATGGATGTAAAGTCCAATGCTGAAAGAGCAATATTGCTTAGGAACTGGGAATGTCAGGTACGTGAATCAAGGCAAATTGGAAGTGTTCAAACATGAGATTGCAAGAGTAAATGTTGACATTTTAGGAATCAGCAAACTAAAATGGACTGGAATGGCTAAATTTAACTCAGATGACCATTTTAGCTACTACTGTGGGCAGGAATCCTTTAGAGGAAATGGAGTAGCCATCATAGTCAACAAAAGAGTCTGAAAGGCAGTACTTGGATGCAGTCTCAAAAATGGCAGAATGATCTCTGTTTGTTTCCAAAGCAAACCATTCAATACCACAGTAATCCAAATCTATGCCCCAACCAGTAAGACTGAAGAAGCTGAACTTGAGTGGTTCTATGAAGACCTACAAGACCTTCTAGAACTAACACCCCAAAAAGATGTCCTTTTCATTATAGGGGACTGGAATGCAAAAGTAGAAAGTCAAGAAATACCTGGAGTAACAGGCAAATTTGGCCTTGGAGTACAGAATGAAGCAGGGCAAAGGCTAATAGAGTTTTGCCAAAAGAACACACTGGTCATAGCAAACACCCTCTTCCAACAACACAAGAGAAGACTCTACACATGGGCATCACCAGATTTCAATACTGAAATCAGATTGATTATACTCTTTGCAGCCAAAGATGGAGAAGCTCTGTACAATCAGCAAAAACAAGACAAGGAGCTGACTGTGGCTCAGATCATGAACTCCTTACTGCCAAATTCAGACTTAAATTGGAGAATGTAGGGAAAACCACTAGACTACGTAGGTATCACCTAAGTCGAATCCCTTATGGTTATATAGTGGAAGTGAGAAATAGATTCAAGGGACTAGATCTGATAAAGTGCCTGAAGAACTATGGATGGAAGTTTGTGACATTGTACAGGAGGTAGTGATCAAGACCATCCCCAAGAAAAAGAAATCCAAAAGGCAAAATGGCTGTCAAAGGAGGCCTTACACACAGTTGTGAAAAGAAGAGAAAGGAAAGTAAGGGAGAAAAGGAAAGATATACCCATTTGAATACAGAGTTCCAAAGAATAGCAAGGAGAGATAAGAAACCCTTCCTCAGTGATCAGTGCAAAAATAGAGGAAAACAATAGAATGGGAAAGGCTAGAGATCTCTTCAAGAAAATTAGAGATACCAAGGGAATATTTCATGAAAAGATGGGCTCAGTAAAGGACAGAAATGGTATGGACCTAACAGAAGCAGAAGATATTAAGAGGAGGTGGCAATAATACACAGAACTATACAAAAAGATCTTCATGACTCAGATAACCACGATGGTATGAACACTCACCTAGAGTCAGACATCCTGGAATGCAAAGTCAAGTGGGTTTTAGGAAGCATCACTACGAACAAGCTAGTGGAGGTGATGGAATTCCAGTTGAGCTGTTTCAAATCCTGAAAGATGATGCTTTGAAATTGCTATATTCAACATGCCAGCAAATTTGGAAAACTCAGCAGTGGCCTCAGGACAGGAAAAAGTCAGTTGTCACTCCAATCCCCAAAAAAGGCAATGCCAAAGAATGTTGAAACTACTGCACAATCGCACTCATCTCACACGCCAGCAAAGTAATGCTCAAAATTCTCCAAGCCAGTCTTCAAGAGTACATGAACCATGAGCTCCCAGATGTTCAAGCTGGTTTTAGGAAAGGCAGAGGAACAGAGATCAAATTGTCAACATCTGTTGGATAATTGAAAAACAAGAGAGTTCCAGAAAAACATTTACTTCTGCTTTATTGACTATGGTAAAGCCTTTGACTGTGTTCAGTGAAGTTCAGTTCAGTCACTCAGTCATACACGACTCTTTGCTACCTATGGAAAATTCTTCAAGAGATAGGAATACCAGACCACCTGACCTATCTCCTGAGAAATCTGTAGGCAGGTCATGAAGCAATAGTTAGAATTGGACATGGAACAACAGACTAGTTCCAAATCGGGAAAGGAGTACATCAAGGCTGTATATTGTCACCCTGCTTATTTAACTTATATGCAGAGTACATACATCATGAGAAACACTGGGCTGGATGAAGCACAAGCTGGAATCAAGATTGCCAGGAGAAACCTCAATAACCTCAGATGTGCAGATGACACCACCCTTATGGCAGAAATTGAAGAAGAACTTAAGAGTCTCTTGATTAAAGTGAAAGAAGAGAGTGAAAAAGTTGGCTTAAAATTCAATATTCAGAAACTAAGATCATGGCATCCAGTCCAATCCCTTCATGGGAAATAGATAGGAAACAGTGGAAACAGTGGTAGACTTTAATATTTGGGGGCTCCAAAATCACTGCACATGCTGACTGCCAACATGAAATTAAAAGACACTTGCTCCTTGGAAGAAAAGTTATGACCAATCTAGTCAGCATATTAAAAGCATAGACATTACTTTACCAACAAAGGTCCGTCTAGTCAAAGCTATTGTTTTTCCAGTAGTCATGTGTGGATGTGAGAGTTGGACTATAAAAAAATTTGAGTGCTAAAGAATTGATGCGTTTGAACTGTAGTGTTGCAGAAGACTCTTGAAAGACCCTTGGACTGCAAGGAAATCCAACCAGTCCATCCTAAAGGAAATCAGTCCTGAATATTCATTGGAAGTACTGATGCTGAAGCTAAAACTCCAATACACTGGCCAACTGATGGGAAGAACAGACTTATTGGAAAAGACTCTGATGCTGGGAAAGATTGAAGGCTGGAGGAGAAGGGGAAAACTGAGGGTGAGATGATTGACCGGCATCACTGACTCAATGGACATGAGTCTGAGTAAATTCTTGGAGTTGGTGATGGACAGGGAGGCCTGGAGTGCTGTAGTCCATGGGGTTTCAAAAGTCCGCCATGACTGAACAACTGAACTGAACTGAACTGAAGTAACAGTAGACATGTGGCTTATCAACACCTTCTGGTCAGAGGCTTTTGCTGAAGCAGAAAAGAATACAGTGCTGCCTGGATAGTGCTGACCCCTACCTTAGCTCTTGCCACCCTCTCAGTAGTGTCAACAGATTCTGGGGATGCACAGAGTTGCACATGACCTAGAGACTAAACAATGACACATACATATAAAATGCCAAGAGTAAAATTTAGTTTATGGCTTCAAGGTTCTATCTTATAATCTCTTAGTTTCAACTTCCATACATCAACCAATTAGGTAACCATTTGAACTAACATGCTCAACTGAGTACATTTACCACTGAGTAATTACATTAAGCACAATTTATCTTAAAGATGTATAAACTGTTTTCATTGTTTTTCACTGAAATATGTAGTTATTTTGATGGCATTTTAATGAATCCTCAGAAACTGTAGCTGCGTCTTCATGAAGGTATATGTTTATATATTTACAATACTTGTTGAATTGTTCCACTTTCATATTTGGATTGTTTACAAAAATATCTGCTTTGTTGTTGTTTGGTTGCTAAGTTGTATCCAACTTTTTTGCAACCCCATGAACTGCATATGCCAGCTCCTCTGTCCGGCAAGAACACTGGAGTAGGTTGCCATGTTCTTCGCCAGAGGATCTTTCCAACCCAGAGATCAAACCTGTGTCTTCTGCAGCGCAACCTGATTCTTTATCACTGAGTCTCTTGAGAAGCCCTATATATCTTCTTTAATAAGCACAATAATATAAAATACTAATTTAATAAATTCAATAGGTAGGAGAGATACACTATGAAACATAGACCTTTATATTGATCAAAGGACCTTGTTGATCATCTGATCTAACATTTTCTTTTAGACTAGACTAAGATTCTTCCCTGGTGGCTTAGCAGTAAAGAATCTGCCTGTGATGCAGGGAGACTCAGGCTCAGTCCCTGAGTCAGGAAGATCTCCTGGAGAATGACATGGCAACCCACTCTAGTAGTCTTGCCTAGAGAATTCCATGAACAGAGATCCATGGGGTCTCAAAGAGTTGGACACAACTGAAGCTGTTTAGCAGCAACCTAAGACTCAGAGGTATAAGTGATTAGACTAAAGGCACAATGCAAACCATTGCACAAAACAGATAATAGAACCCATGTCTTCTGACTTCTGGTTCAAGACTCTTCATCCCAGACCTGGTTATTCACATTGTCTAAGACAGATATACGTTGTTAAGATTTTAAGTGGCTAAAGGAAGAAAAGCAAAGTAGAAAAATAAAGTGAAAGTGATGGAAATAATATGGGGATCAGTCTAAAAGAAAAATAGATATCATTGTGATTATAAATAAAATATACTCTCTGATATATATGACTGTAAAATCCACTTTGAAATATGGAAAATCTGTTTTATCTTTTAAAGCAAATTCAGAATTTAGAATGTTTTTGATTTTAAAGCATCAAAAAATTAGTCAAGGTTTAGATTTTCTTATCAATAAGAAGTATGAGAAAGAATATTTTAATACTCTTTTATATTAATTCTAAAATATTGTACTCTGACATAGTCTCATTTAACTTCAGTTCAGTTCAGTTCAGTCGCTCAGTCATGTCCAACTCTCTGCAACACCATGAACTGCATCACACCAGGCTTCTCCGTCCATCACCATCTCCTGGAGCTTACTCAAACTCATGTCCATTGAGTCGGTGATGCCACCAATCATCTCATCCTCTGTTGGTCCCTTCTCCTCCCGACTTCCATCTTTCCCAGTATCAGGGTCTTTTCAAATGAGTCAGTACTTCCCATCAGCTGGCCAAAGTATTGGAGTTTTAGCTTCAGCATCAGTACTTCCAATGAATATTCAGGACTGATTTCCTTTAGGATGGACTGGTTGGATCTCCCTGAAGTCTAATGGTCTCTCAAGAGTCTTCTCCAACACCAGAGTTCAAAGGCATCAATTCTTCAGCACTCAGCTTTCTTTATAGTTGAACACTCACATCCATACATGACTACTGGAAAAACCGTAGACTTGACTAGATGGACCTTTCTTGGCAAAGTAATATGTCTGCTTTTAATACGCTGTCTTGGTTGGTCATAACTTTTCTTCCAAGAAGCAAGTGTCTTTTAATTTCATGTCTGCAGTCACCATCTGCAGTGATTTTGGAGCCCCTCAAAAATAAAGCCTGCCACTGTTTTCACTGTTTCCCATCTATTTGCCATGAAGTGATTGGACTGGGTGTAATGATCTTAGTTTTCTGAATGTTGAGTTTTAACTCTTTCACTCTCCTGGTTCACTTTCACCAAGAGCCTCTTTATTTCTTCTCTTTCTCCCATAAAGGTGGTGCCATCTGCACATCTGAGGTTATTGATATTTCTCCTGGAAATCTTGATTTCAGCTTGTGCTTCTTCCAGCCCAGCATTTCTCATGATGTAATCTGCATTTAAGTTAAATAAGCAGGGTGACAATACATAGCCTTGATGTACTCCTTTTCCAATTTGGAACTAGTCTGTTGTTCCATGTCCACTTCTAACTGTTGCTTCTTGACCTGCATACAGATTCCTCAAGAGGCAGATCAGGTGGCCTAGCATTCCTATCTCTTGAAAAATTTTCCACAGTTTGTTGTGACTCACACAGTCATGTCTTTGGCATAGTCAATAAAGCAGAAAATGTTTTTCTGGAATTCTCTTGCTTTTTTAATAATCCAACAGATGTTGGCAATTTGATCTCTGGTTCCTCTGCCCTTTCTAAATCCATCTTGAACATACGGGGAGTTCACGGTTCAAGTATTGTGGCATGCTTTGGAGAATTTCAAGCATTACTTTGCTAACATGTGAGATGAGTACGATTGTGTGGTTGTTTGACCATTCTTTAGCATTGCCTTTCTTTGGAATCGGAATGAAAACTGACCTTTTCCAGTCCTGAGGTCACTGCTGAGTTTTACAAATTTGCTGGCATATGGAGTATAACACTTTCACAGTGTCATCTTTTATTATTTGATATAGTTCAACTAGAATTCCATCACCTCCACTAGCTTTGTTTGTAGTGATGCTTCCTTAGGGCCCATATTCAGGCCTAAGGACTTCATATTTCAGGATGTCTGGCTCTAGGGGAGTGTTCATACTATTGTGATACTCTGGGTCATGAAGATCTTTTTGTACAGTTCACCTGTGTATCCTTGCCACCTCTTCTTCATATCTTCTGCTTCTGTTAGGTCCATACCATTTCTGTCCTTTACTGAGCCCATCTTTTCATGAAATATTCCCTTGGTATCTCTAATTTTCTTGAAGAGATCTCTAGCCTTTCCCATTCTATTGTTTTCCTCTATTTTTTTGCACTGATCACTGAGGAAGGGTTTCTTATCTCTCCTTCTTATTCTTTGGAATTCTGTATTCAAATGGGTATATCTTTCCTTTTCTCCTTTGCCTTTTCTTTCTCTTCTTTTCACAACTGTGTGTAAGGCCTCCTCTGACAGCCATTTTGCCTTTTTGGATTTCTTTTTCTTGGGGATGGTCTTGATCACTACCTCCTGTACAATGTCACAAACTTCCATCCATAGTTCTTCAGGCGCTCTGTCTATCAGATCTAGTCCCTTGAATCTATTTCTCACTTCCACTATATAACCATAAGGGATTCGACTTAGGTGATACCTACGTAGTCTAGTGGTTTTCCCCTACATTCTCCAATTTAAGTCTGAATTTGGCAGTAAGGAGTTCATGATCTGAGCCACAGTCAGCTCCTTGTCTTGTTTTTGCTGATTGTACAGAGCTTCTCCATCTTTGGCTGCAAAGAGTATAATCAATCTGATTTCAGTATTGAAATCTGGTGATGCCCATGTGTAGAGTCTTCTCTTGTGTTGTTGGAAGAGGGTGTTTGCTATGACCAGTGTGTTCTTTTGGCAAAACTCTATTAGCCTTTGCCCTGCTTCATTCTGTACTCCAAGGCCAAATTTGCCTGTTACTCCAGGTATTTCTTGACTTTCTACTTTTGCATTCCAGTCCCCTATAATGAAAAGGACATCTTTTGGGGTGTTAGTTCTAGAAGGTCTTGTAGGTCTTCATAGAACCACTCAAGTTCAGCTTCTTCAGTCTTACTGGTTGGGGCATAGATTTGGATTACTGTGGTATTGAATGGTTTGCTTTGGAAACAAACAGAGATCATTCTGCCATTTTTGAGACTGCATCCAAGTACTGCCTTTCAGACTCTTTTGTTGACTATGATGGCTACTCCATTTCCTCTAAAGGATTCCTGCCCACAGTAGTAGCTAAAATGGTCATCTGAGTTAAATTTAGCCATTCCAGTCCATTTTAGTATGCTGATTCCTAAGATGTCAACATTCACTCTTGCAGTCTCCTGTTTGACTACTTCCAATTTGCCTTGATTCACGGGCCTAACATTCTTTGCTTAGGAACCAGGAATGTTAGGTCCGTGAATCAAGGCAAATAGAGCCATAGAGCAATATTGCTCTATTCAGCACTGGACTTTACATCTATCACCAGTTACATCCACACCTGGGCGCTTCTTTTGTCTTGACTCCGTCTCTTCATTCCTTCTGGAGTTATTTCTCCACTGATCTCCAGTATTATATTTGTCACTCACTGACCTGGGGACGTCTTTCAGAGTCCTATCTTTCTGTGACCCCATGGACTCTACAGTCCTTGGAATTCTCCAGGCCAGAATACTGGAGTGGACAGCCTTTCCCTTCTCCAGGGGATCTTACCAACCCAGGGGATCGAATCCAGGTCTCCCACATGGCAGGCAGATTCTTTACCAGCTGAGCCACAATGAAAGTCCTCTTTTACCTTAATTATCCATTAATGATATATGATCCATTATGTGTACATATATTAATAAGGAATATATTAAAAATAAACAATGTAGTTTCCACCTTTACTTTGTAAAATCTCAACCCCCTGACTTTATTTTCTCATCTGTAAAATGGGCTTTTGAGAATATCCAAGTAACTAGTTAATAATTATAGCAAGAATTTATATACAAAAGTCCTCTGAAATCTATTAAGAGCTCCATGTATGATGTGTTTGTGTGTGTATGATTGTGTATCTGTATTTGTGATAATACAGATATAGTGCAAGATATAGTGCAGCAAAAATAAATGGCATAGTTATTATATAGCAAGAATACAAAAAAGGAAAGAAAAATTATTTCTTGCAATAAAAAATAGATTTAAGGTGAGAGATGACTATATTATTCAAAACAACTACTGCTTTGCATTGTCAGAGAAATTAATATCTCCAAAACTTGCATTAGGAATAAATGCTTAAATAAATTTTGGGGGTAGATAGCTATGTCCTCTGACTAATGGGAGATGGAGTGACCTTTAAAAATGACTCAGATTCCAAAAACAACTGACTCCTTTATTTCTGCAATCTGTGTTTCATTTTGTGAAAAACAAAGGAATGTGTACAGTCAAGAGCAAAATTGCAAACCTAACAGGGAACAGAACTGGGAGCCAGGGGACCCAGGTCTTACTCCTTGGGCCTTGCTTGCTCTATGTGTGACCTTGAACAAATCACTTAATCCTCCTGGGCTTCAGCCCCATCACTTTCAACATGAAGGAGGTCTAAGGTCCCTTCTAGCTTTAACACTTCCTGACACTAAGATTCCAATTCTTAGCCTCTCTCTCACTATATTTGACACTTTGTTGACATACTGTCAGAACACTTCACACATTTCCACAAAGCCATAACAAAGCATTATCAGGTCATTAACACAGATTTTTAAAGAGAAATTTTAAACTATTGTTCACTAGACATTTGTAACAACACTTATGTTTATGCTATTAGATTCCTTAGTGAAGTTATAGAAATAAAAGATGTAGATATGCACCTAAAAAATCCCTTTTAAATTCACACATTATGAAGAATAAAGTTGTAATACAGCTATGCATGACAAAAAATAGCCATTTACTTTTCCCCAATGAGCAAATAACTACTTAACTAAAAGAAGAAAAGAGAAAAATATTTTTAGCTTTAGGAAAGTTGTGCCCAGGTTTTTCATGGCCTTGTTTTCCATTCCTTCCATAAATGATTGACATGTATGTCTCATGGTGTGTATGTGTGTGTGCATACGTGTGTGTGTACCTCAATTACATTTAATGTTTATGGACACAGACTGTTGCAGACATTGGTCTGCACACATTTCCTATTCCCCTGCATACCCTCAACACATCTATATGGATTCTCATCACTACCAGATACTGAAGGAGATGTGCTCCTGAAGACTTGAGTCCTTTATTTGTAACCAGGAAAACAATGTGCCTACATTGGCAAATTATCATAATCAGAATTTTACCTGGATTCAGGCAGGTCTAAAGATCTTCTTCTCCAGACCATTTTAAATGCTTTCCTGAGCAAAATTAACATATCCCTTTGCCTTCTATAACTTAATCCAGATCTTATCCATCCTTCCCACTAGACATGACTTTACTCAATCTAACATACTTGGCAATATCTCAGAGATTGTGCCTGCATGTGAGTGCAGTATTTTCAACCATAATGCTTTCCAAATGGGTGTTAGGGGGTGATTTTGTTATTCTTTCTACAGTATTTAGTTTTTAAAAATGAACACATCATTAGGATATAACACTTTTAGAAACAGAGCTACCAGTACACCAGGTGGGGGAGAATCAGTATACTGATTAATTATACTTTTCATCCAAGTATCACAAGCCAGTGATGAAGCTTTTCTTTGTTTGCACGTGATAGAGTCCCTGTCCCTATGTAGCCTATATCCTGGGTCCAGGCAGAACTGAACTTAAACCTCAAAATGATAGCTATCTGCCATTTTCTTAAAAGCACTTCAAGAAAGAGGTGGCCTTACTCTCACAAATGAATTACGTTACAACACTTTAGCAAAGAAAGGAAGATACATTATTTAGCAGCTCTCCAAATTACAGTAAATGAGCTTAAATTTATTAATTGATTTTATCCATTTTACACTGAAAAAGTAAATAAAGTAAGGAGAATAAATGAGCCTTGCAGTTCCAGCCCACTGGCTATTTTAAGTGAAACTGGAAATTAATGAGGTGATTAAGGAAAATATGGTGAAATGAGGAAAAAAAGAGGCCTTAAATACTTAATCTGGATGAACAGAAGTGTAAACACTTTTTATTCTGTTGCATGAAAATAAGAGTTCTTGCTCCAATGTTCATGCCTCCCCTGAGCACTGCCATCTAGTAAGGGGCTGTATGAGTGACCACCCTTGTCCCTAGAGTGGACCGGTCCCAACACCTTTCCCAGCAGGCCTCTGCTTACTGGTGGGCCCCCCGGACCTGCTACTGCTGAGAAGGCCCTCGCACAGTTTCCCCCTTATCCCACCATGACCATGCTGAAGGCAAACAAGCTAAAAGAAGAGACACATCAACTGGAAGTACTAAGCCCAATCAAAGTGGCAGAAGTGTTATTGTTGATCAACACCATTTTCTCTTTTTGTACTAATCTAACACAGTTGACTTGGGCAATCATTCCCCCACTGGCTCAAGTCAAAAAGCCCAGAGATTCAAATTTCTGTAATTTGTAAATAGTCCCAAGAATAAACAAACAGAAGTATGGTTACTTATCCATTTACATTCAGAGGGATTTTCACATTCAAAAGCTCCCGTAAGGACAAATGATACTGTGCAGTGGAAAGACTATGGAAGCTGCATTCTTCCAATTAATGTTATTCCTAATAAGGGTAATCATTAATTTTATCTTTTATAAAAGAAACTAAAACTGAAATAAAAGAAAGGGACTTCCTAAAAGTCACAGCAGCTGCATGTTGTATTAGGAATCATTCCAGCCTCCCTCATGCTGCAAGTCTCTCCACAAAGTAAAACATTTGGAGGCTAACGTGGACCTGAAGTAGCTGTTCTAGCCAGAAGGTCAAACATACTGAACCTACTACCTGAGCCAAGTTTGGAGGAAATATTGAAAAACACAGTAAATCTTATGGTGAGCTATAAATACTCATAAATACACTAAAATTTATAGTTCATTATGCTCCTGTTTTGTCCTTCTTGCTAAAGTCAAAAATCACACTCACCTTCCTTTTAATAGACATTTACTGTACATTAGGAAACAAGCCACATAGTGATTCAAAATACTGCCAATTCTCAGCAGGTCAAATAGGTGCTGATTGCAGATTTAAACTAGGTTCATCCTTCTCAGTTTTACATGTGAACACTGGATTTTCAATGCAGGATGCAGGGTGTGCATATATGTATCTGTGTGTGTGTATACTTTTATATCACACTCTAAAATCATTGTTGCCAGAAGCTATCTCACCATTCAAATAAATGAGAGAGAAATTGCCAGTAAGAACTTACAGTTTTCTAATCTCATAAACTATGTAAAAATACACACTAAAAAAGTAACTAGATCATCTACGACAAAAATACTAACCATAGATCCTTTATACAGCTCTGGAATCATCAAATAAAATCAATGTTTACAAGATTCTAATCTAAACATTTTTATTTTTAGCATGATATTTTAATATTATTTCAGAAATAAACTTTCATGTAGAGATATTTAATGAATTTGTTTTTAGTTCCATTCTATCTACCTAATGAAAGCACTCTCTCTATAAGAATAAAACTCAAATGAAATTGGAAATATTTTTATCACATAATATAGTGAAGAATCACAATAAGCATATAGAATTTTGCATAATGTCTGGTCCAGAGACCAGCAATACTGGCCTCTCCGAGAGCTTGTTTAAAAAGTCCCTCTCTAGAAAACTGAAACAGAATGTCCATTTTAGCATAGCTCCTCCATTATTTTTGTGACTGCTAAAGTTTGAGAGACATGGGTATAAAACAGTAGCTTGATTAACAAGATATAGAATGTGCCAAGTATTTCCTAAGAAAAAAGTGAAACTATGCTTAAAATTCAGCAGATTATATTGGAACACTTTATTTTCTAACAATAGAAGAATAAGATACATATTACTCAAAATTATTTTGCAGGGCACTGATTAAAGTGCTTTTCAAATGATAGCACACAGATTTTAATCTTCTCTCCCCAAATATATTCTTATATATTTTCATAAAAGGTGAGTCTTGTCTCAACAACTATGGAAATTAAACTCAAATATAAATAATCAGGTCCTCGATAAGTCCCACTGACTAGAATATTGGCAGATTTTCTCTCCAGTATGATTTAATCTAACCAATTTATCTAACAGTTTTATTTTGCTTTAATTTTGATTTCTTTATAAATGCAATATGAAATATAACAACATCAAAAATAGAATACAATTCTACAATGAAATATTTCTTTCATTTCTCATAGAACTTTGGCCCATGGGTGCGAAGGATTTATCTTTCTTTGACAAAAGTGGCTTCTCTAGGTCAGGTCAGCTGTAGCTGAGTGGTGGAGGCTTACAGAGACTACTTGAATTTATACCTGGCCATGGACAACAAATATCGTTGTTCTTTTAAAAAGCTATAAACACACCTACTGGGTTAGCCTTTCCAGAGATATTTTAAGAGAACTGATATCTACAGTGTTCTATTTCAATCAAATGGAGCCAAATCTGAACTGTACCTGCCATCCAGAGTTTACCTCTGCTACTCTTGAATATCCCACTTTACCTGGTCTCTACACAGAAATTCAGATTCACTATTGTTCACTATTCTCTGCCTTGTGGGGACACTGCAGATGCCTTGTGATTTTATTTTTGTTTTGTTTTGTTTTGTTTCAATTTGCCTGCTACATTGAGAAATGGGCTTCCTGGGTGACTTAGTAAAAATCTGCCTGCAAGGCAGGAGACCTGAATTTGATCCTTGATTTAGGAAGATCCCCTGGAGAAGGAAATGCTACCCACTCCAGTAGTTTTGCCTGGAGAATTCCATGGACAGAGAAGGCTGGCAAGCTATAGTCCACGTGGTCACAAAAAGTTGGACACAACTGAGTGACTAACACTCAGCACTTGAGAAAAGTAGCTTGTCATGTTGTTAGTACAGGTTTTAGACTGATAATATCTAACTTTACTTCTTAATCATTAACATTTCTTGTATAGTTACTATAGAGAAATTCTTCACCAGTATATTTAATTTCATTAATGTTTTCCTATTAATTTCTGTGCAATAGAACACAAAAGACATGATTAATTATTAAGAGAGGGAGGAAAGAAGATACAGGATAAATTTAAAAGTTAGTCTTCTCCTAATGTACTTGTTTTTAAATTTGGAACCATAATATATTTAACACAATTTTTTAAAATCTCAAAAGAAAATAAGAACATCATCCTTAAAATTGGAAAGCAAACTGAAAACATAAAATAAAAACAATACTATGTTGTTTATGCAATATAAATTGGTTGCATAAAGATCAGAGGGAAAGTACATTTCAAACTACTTTTAATTAAAAGTATTTTGACTATAAACATCTAGTGAGATAATATTCAAAGTCAAAATCAAAATGACTTCAAAGAAATTTTGACTGCAGTCAGTAGTCTTAATATTAGCAACTATATTAGCACTGTTAAAATGAAAATATTATATAGATGATTAAATAAATGATTTTTAAATTTTTAAATAATTGAAAATATCAAGGTGTTCAGTGTAAGGAAGGGTAAATATAAGTATAGTATCAAAACAGATTACTAAAAACAACACCATCTTAAATTTAATTAGAAAATACAAGAACTCATAATATATATTTTAATTTCAAGCTCTAAAAAGGCTAGGGGCTTCCCAGGCGGCTCAGTGGTAAAGAATCCACTTGCCAACGCAAGACATACAGGATATTCAAGTTCGTTCCCTGGATCGGGAAGATCCTCCAGAGAAGGAAATAGTAACCTACTCCATTATTCTTTGCCTGGGAATCCCATGGACAGGGGAGCCTGGACATGACTTAGCGATTTAGCGCGCACTCGCGCACACACACACACATACACACACACACACAGATAGTATGAACCTAACTGCAAAGGGCACTGAGAAAATCCCCAGACCTCAGATTATGGCCACTAAATATTTTGGTTACATAGAGAACCATAGTTCCTTATAGAAAGTGGCTTCTTTCTGGCCTGGCTAGGGAAAGTGAAAGATGAACTGGAGACAGCTTGGAATGACAAGTAAGGAAGACTAAGGCATCATATCAAAAGAATCCAAAGTCAAATCAAAGTGACTTGCTCTAGGTTAAGATAAAATTTGGTAATCAACTTAAAATATAAGTACATAAAAATAAAAGAATTTACCATGATATTTAGACTAGTTATTTGTTACAAACGGAGATTGCTAGGTCATCATCTTGTTACTCTAAAAAATATTAAATGAAATTTAAAAGATTAACCATTTTTCTTGCTTTTCCTATCCAAACTCTATTTCAGGGTGAACTTTATTTTATATCAATAAACTGTAACCAGTAAATGGAGATGAAATGACAGAATTAGAAAAAAAAAAAAAAAACCCACCATTTTTCAACTTAAAAGTAATGGATCTTGTTAATGATCATCAGCTGACATGAAATACATTAACATAGTTGCTGATGTTCATTAACACAATTAACATAAATCCTAGTGAATGGCCATCATTAAAAAGTCTACGAATAATAAATGCTGGAGAGGGTATGGAGAAAAGGAACACTCTTACACTGCTGGTGGCAGTGTAAATTGGTGCAACCACTATGGAGAACTGTGGAGAAGTTCCTTAAAAAGTAAAAGTAGAATTAACAAGTGATTCTACAATCTCACTTCTGGGTATACATCCAGAGAAAGCTATAATTTGAAAAGGTACATTCAGCCTGATTTTCATAGCGGCACTACTTACAATAGCCAAGACATGAAAGCAAACTAAATGTCCGTTAACAGATGATGAATAATTAATGGATAAAAAGGAGGTTTCATATGTGTGTGTATATATATAGAGAGACAATATGTATGTATATATATATATTTTACAATATTTTTAATATTTAGCCTTCTTAAAATTAAAATATAGTTCATTTATAATGTTTTGTTAGTTCCAGGTATATAGCAAAATGTTTCAGCTATATTCTTGTTTATATGTGTATATGTATATATATATTCCTTGCATATATATATAATATTTATTCATATAATATATACAATGAATAGATATAAAATGTATATGTATACATACAGTAAAATGTTAATCAGTAACTAAAAAGAAGAAAACATTGTCATTTGCAGCAACATGAATGGACCCAGAGATTATCATACTAAGTGAAGTAAGTTGGAAAAGACAAATAACATAATATCACTCATATGTGGAATCTAAAAAATGATAGGAATTAAATTATTTACAAAACAGAAGTAGACACACATACGTAGAAAGACATTACCAAAGGAGATAGCAGGGGTAAAGGGGGAAAGCCAATTAGAAATTTGGGATTAAAATATGCATGAAAGTGAAAGTGAAGTCTCTCAGTCGTGTCAGGCCCCATAGACTAGCCTACCAGGCTCCTCTGTCCATGGGATTTTCCAGGCAATAGTACTGGAGTGGATTGCCATTTCCTTCTCCAGGGCATCTTCCCAACCCATGGCTCAAACCAAGGTCTCCCACATTGTAGACAGACGCTTTACCGTCTGAGCCACCAGGGAAAACAACAAGGACCTACTGTATAGCACAGGGAACTAATTCAATATCTCATAATAACTGATAATAATAATATAAAAACTCTAGAAAAAGAATTAACTGAATCACTTTGCTATATACCTGGAACTAACAAAACATAAATACTGGAGTGGATTGCCATTTTTTTTCTCCAGGGGAATCGTCCCAACCCAGGGAGTGAACCCAGGTCTCCTGCACTGCAGGCAGATTCTTTACTGACTGAGTTATGAGGGAAGCCCCATAAATTAATGAACTATGCCTCAAACAAATACAGTGTTGTAATTTTAAAAATAAATAAATTTAATTAAAAAAAAATTTTTAAATGTTTAAAAAATATTGCAACAAAAATACCAGGGTATTCTTTGTTAATAATAGATATTTGAATATTTGTGGGTGCAATGATATGCTATTGGGATGTGCTTAGAAGTATACAAACAAAAATCATGGGTACACACAAAAAAATTGCTCAAATAGTTATAATGGTTCAAGTTGAATTTTAAAGAATTATTCTTACAATTCCTCTTCAAAAAAAAAATATTAAATCATGAAAGTTTGGAGGAATAGAACAGGTCATAAACTCATAGATTGCATCAATTTTTAGTTTCAGTTCAGTCACTCAGTCATGTCCAACTCTTTGTGACCCCATGGACTGCAGCATGCCAGGCTTCCCTATCCATCACCAACTCCTGGAGCTTACTCAAACTCAAGTGCATCGAGTCAGTGATGCGATCCAACCATCTTATCCTCAGTTGCCCCTTCTCCTCCTGCCTTTAATCTTTCCCAGGTTCGGGGACTTTTCCAATGAGTCTTTCTTTTGCACCAGGTGGCAAAGGTACTGGAGTTTCAGTTTAAGCATCAGTCTTTCCAATAAATACTCAGGACTGATATTCTTTACAATTGACTGGCTTGATCTCCTTGCTGTTCAAGGGACTGTCAAGAGTCTTCTCCAACACCACAGTTCAAAAGCATCAATTCTTCAGCCCTCAACTTTCTTTATAGTCCAACTCTCACATCTATACATGACTACTGGAAAAACCATAGGTTTGACTAGATGGACCTTTGTCAGCAAAGTAATGCTCTGCTTTTCAATATGCTGGCTACATTGGCCATAGCTTTTCTTCCAAGGAGCAAGCATCTCTTAATTTCATGCCTGCAGTTACTACCTGCAGTGATTTTGGAGCCCCCCAAAACAGTTTATCATTGTTTCCATTGTTTCCCCATCTATTTGCCATGAAATGATGGAACCAGATGCCATGACCTTAGTCTTCTGAATGTTGAGTTTTAAGCCAACTTTTCACTCTCTTCTTTCACTTTCATCAAGAGGCTCTTAAGTTCTTCTTCACTTTCTGCCGTAAGGGTGGTGTCATCTGCATATCTGAGGTTATTGATATTTCTTCTGGTAATTTTGATTTGAGCTTGTGCTTCATTCAGCCTGACATTTTACATGATGTACTCTGCATGTGAATTAAATAAACAGGGTGACAATTTAACCTTGATGTACTCCTTGATGTACTCCTTTCCCAATTTGGAACCAGACTGTTGTTCTATGTCCAGTCCTAACTGTTGTTTCTTGACCTACATATAGATTTCTCAAGAGGCAGGTCAGATGGTCTGGTATTTCCATTTCTTTCAGAATTTTCCAGTTTATTGTGATCCACACAGTCAAAGGCTTTGGCAAAGTCCATAAAGCAGAAGTAGGTGTTTCTCTGGAACTCTCTTGCTTTTTCAATGATCCAATAGATGTTGGCAATTTGACTTTTGGTTCCTCTGCCTTTTCTAAATCCAGCTTGAACATCTGGAAGTTCACAGTTCATGTACTGTTGAAGCCTAGCTTGAGCATCACTTCGCTAGCATGTGAGATGTGTGCAATTGTGCAGTAGTTTGAGCATGCTTTGGCATTGCCTTTCTTTGGAATTGGAATGAAAACTGACTTTTCCAGTCCTGTGGCCACTGCTGAGTTTTCCAAACTTGCTGATATATTGAGTGCAGCACTTTCACAGCATCATCTTTCAGGATTTGAAATATCTCAACAGGAATTCCATCACTTCCACTGTCTTTGTTCATAGTGATGCTTTCTAGGGCCCACTTGACTTCACAACCCAGGATGTCTGGCTCTAGATGAGTGATCACACCATCATGGTTATCTGGGTCATTAAAATTTTTTTTGTACAGTTCTTTTGTGCATTTTTGCCACTTCTTCTTAATATCTACTGCTTCTCTTAGGTCCATACCATTTCTAATGCTTGTATTTTACCAATATTGTGCCTATATTTTCTTGAAGAGATCTCTAGTCTCCCATTCTATTGTCTTTCTCCATTTTTTCACACTGAACACTGAGGAAGGCTTTCTTATCTCTCTTTTCTACTCTTTGGAACTCTGCATTCTGATGGGTATATCTTTCCTCTTCCCCTTTGCCTTTAGCATCTGTTCTTTTGTCAGCTATTTGTAAGGTCTATTGAGACAAACATTTTGCCTTTTATTTTCTTGGGTATGGTCTTGATCCTGTACTTGCTTCCTGTTCTGTGAGCTTCAGTTTACTTAGTAATTTATATTTTGGATTTGTTCTAATTTTCATTTCTAAGATTATCAAAGAGAGTTAATGCAAAAATTTCCTTCAATTACTATTTTTTTTATTGGTTACAGTTTGTTGGCTAATGGAAATACTTGATGAAATTGAATTTGATTTTGATGCTTTTGAACTGTGGTGTTGGAAAAGACTCTTGAGAGTCCCTTGGACTGCAAGGAGATCCAACCAGTCCATTCTGAAGGAGATCAGCCCTGGGATTTCTTTGGAGGGAATGATGCTGAAGCTGAAACTCCAGTTCTTTGGCCACCTCATGCGAACAGTTGACTCATTGGAAAAGACTCTGATGCTGGGAGGGATTGGGGGCAGGAGGAGAAGGGGACGACAGAGGATGAGATGGCTGGATGGCATCACAGACTCGATGGACATGAGGCTGAGTGAACTCCGGGAGTTGGTGATGGACAGGGAGGCCTGGCGTGCTGCGATTCATGGGGTCGCAAAGAGTCGGACATGACTGAGAGATTGAACTGAACTGAACTGAAGATTATTTCATAACTCACATATTTTATGAATAAATTATAATTAATTTGTCTGTCACCCAGGCAGCTAAGAACATTTTCACAGAGAAGGGAAGGAGAAAGGCACAGTCCAGTTCAGAGAATCAGTGAAGTATTGTTTCACAGCAAAGCGCCACCGGTTTCATACTCACACAGTTAGATTCTCGAAGTACTCACTGGTCACACTTCTTTTCAAAATACATGCTTTCTTTTGGTTATCATGCTTTTTTCCCCCAGGTGATTCTTGGCTACCAAAAGTGCTTATAACAGATCAAAATAATTCATATTTCCTTTTAATATGAACTAGTTTTCACTTTTCACTTTCATGCATTGGAGAAGGAAATGGCAACCCACTCCAGTGTTCTTGCCTGGAGAATCCCAGGGACGAGGAGCCTGGTGGGCTGCCGTCTATGGGGTGGCACAGAGTCAGACCCGACTGACGCGTCTTAGCAGCAGCAGGAGCAGCTACTGTTACTGCATCACCCCTAAATATATAAATGTTGGATTTTGTCTCGCAATACCATGAATGGATAAATTTTCCCTTTATTTTAATCACACTGAACAGCATTTATTATTCTGTGTGTTATATACAAATAATACCAAGATAAAGTCCTTGTGTCAGTTTAGCCAAAATATTGTTAAACAAACCTTTAAAAATTTGAGCCTGTTGCTTCAAACAAATGTGTTAATAAATCAAATATTAATTCTGAGATGTGTTTTCTCCTTTCAAAAATAATTCTGAGTAGTTCAGAATTAATAAAGTTCTTATTTAAATATTAGCAGTTTATCATAAATTCCATTTAGAAGTGGGAAAAGAAGAGTTGTGATATATGAAGCACATTGATACTTTATTACTGTCATTGATTATAATACAGGAAGCATAGCTTGGTGCTCTTATATGATGTAGAGAGGCGAAATGGGGGCATGTGTGGGAGAGAGGCTCGAGGGAGGGGATATATATATATATATATATATATATATATATATAGCTGATATGCTTCATTGTATAGCAGAAATTAATAAAATATTATAAAACAATTGTATTCCAATAAAAATAATACTCTCTTAAATTGATTTTTTTTTCCATTTCATCCTTTTGCTATTTGAGGTGGTAGAGATGTTTTAGACATTAAAAAAATATTTTAAGGTCAACACACTTTTTTGATCTCATGTGTGGGCTTCAAATTGCACTCCAGTATCAATAAATAGTATACTTAAGATACGATTCTGAGATACATTCACAAATGCTACCTTAATCACAAACTTCTATTTTTGAAACACTGTCCATATGTAAGTAATCAGGCACAGTCATTATAACAATGACCATTTCTGAAATCAGACTTTGTATATTTTGAACATGCCTGATAAGTTTTCCTTATTTTTTCTTGCATTTGCATACTCATAAATAAGAGGTCAACCACATTTGGCAGGGTCACTTAAGATAACCCCTTCAGAATATAAATGATATGAAGATAGTAATGATTCAGATCCTTTTATAACTATGGATGGACTTCGTGATACATGGTTGTTCTTACTTCATACTTTAGTTGACATTGTAAACATTATTTCTGTTATAAATCAGTGTCTCAGCTGCACATTGCAACTTGGGGTAGACCATTGAATTGTCCTCTTAAATATTATGACATAGGGAAAATCACATTGTGCTTTAACTTATCAACAAAGGAGCAAAGCAATTACAGAGCTAAACAGAGTCCAGGAAGACCCAATAAAGAAAAATCCAAGAAAATTTGGTGAAAATTCTTAAGGGGCCTTCCAATGTTTAATTTAGGCCTGAGGCATGATTAATATTCTGATTCTAATTCAAAAGACTGAACCACAAAGGTACATCTTTTGGGTATTTTTAATAAGCATAGTACAACACTCTGTGAATTAACAGCTGGTCTGACTGGTATTTTACTTCTTCTTTGCTTACTCAAGTGAAGCAGTTAATATTAGTATAATCATCAAACTAACAGTAGTCCGGCAGAGGGACAGATTTTTTTTCCTAGTGTTGTCGACGGAGAATATAAATTTTGAAATGCACACACACAAAAATATCCATGGCTGTATAATATTAGTCAAACCATTGTTTTAGATCAAATACGTAATATGAATATTTTTTTTAAGGAAAAGAAAATGAAAATTTTAAAGTCTATTACATTGGAAAAAATAAAGTGGCATATTTGTATACATCACACTTTTTGAAAGGATAAGCAAACTACCAAATACTAAAATAATTAAATAAAATTAAATATATGTTGAGAAGTCCTGAGAATAACATTACTAAAAGGGATGAACAACTTATTACCAATATGATTATTAAAATTATCTAATAACTTTAAGATGGAAAAGTGTTTTTTAATAAAACTGTATGAACAATCATAATATGTTTTATACAAACCCTAAACAAAGGTCACATTTTCGTAGTCAGTGTAGAATAATATTTAGACCATGCAGCATTGATGTTCATAGTTTTGACTGTTTGCAAATAAAATTCCATTTTGTCACTCTCATTCAGATTCAGATTAATCATTAGTTGTTAATTTTGGTTGAAAAACTTTAATTTCTTTGATTTTGATATCTAATACATTGTAGAAAAAGCATATGTAAAGCAAAAATTTTAAAATAGTATTTACTCTTTTATTCAATCCATATATAATTTCCATGCCAAATTTCTCATAGAAAAGCTCATAGAGAGCATTATTTGTAAGTCTAAATCTACATCTTTTAACCATTGTTGTCAAATATAATCATTCTCCAAAGCTAAATGAAACTACAATTTATACATATATTATAGACTTCATTAATAACAATTAAGAGGCAAAATCTTTACCATTTACTGCTTGCCATTGCATTCATGGAAAAATATAATACAATATTTTCATTGATATCATGAAATGTTAACTAAAATATTACTACTCCATTTCTAATTAAAATCACTTGAATACTCAAACATACTAAAGTACTAATTAACTGTCTTAATGTTTTGGCTTTTTAAAAATTCTCTAATCAATCATTTTTAAAAGGTATAAAAGATAGCAGATTTTAGTAAGAGTGTATTTAGAAATGGGCCTATTTAATCACTTTAATAGATATCACGCTACTTGAGTGAGTGATAAAAGTCATTCAGTCATGTCCAACTCTTTGCGATGCCATGGACAGTAGCCTATCAGGCTCCTCTGTCCATGGAATTCTTCAGGCAAGAATACTGGAGTAGACTGCCATTTCCTTCTCCAGGGGATCTTTCCAGTCCAAGGGGTCTGCTGCATTGTAGGCAAATTCTTTACCATCTGAGCCACCATAGAAGCCAGTATGGCACTTCCTATTTAGCAAATGAAGGATATGAAATGTTTCACAATACTGTCTACAGTTAGCAGTGCTTTACGGTTTTTGAGGTTTTCGGAATCATGTGCAAAGACTTTACCTCTGAAGCATCAGTGGCAAATCCTCTCCAACTATCATCTCTATGAAAAGAAAACTTCAATGAATTCTCCTCTCCAATTACAAAATGAAACAAACACAAAGCAATATTCATGTTAGTTTCAGTTCCATAACCATAACATAATGATCTGTTGTCACACAAAAGTAATAGACTATGTAGGAAGTGTGACACACTGTTTGTTCTTAAATAAGCATTCAAATACATTTTTTAAAAACTCTATGTAACCAAAGAAAAATAAACCAGCAGCAAGATTCAGTTTCAAAATCATTGATTTGGGATTCTGGCTAGTAAATGGTCTATGTCAAAAGCTATCCAGGTTTGTAATCGCTGCCTGTCAAATATTAGCTGCTGAACTTGACTGATAAAGGGGTGAATTAAATTACTAACTACTACAAAGGGCATTTGTAACTGGCTGGTGAGGCAGTCCTGACATCAAATGTAGCTTTACTGAAAATAGATAATTTATTTATTGGAGACTTGTGGAAGAAAGATTGATTATGAAGTTTAGAAAAAGAGAAAGAGAAGAGAGAATAATAAAAGTTAAATAGTTTCATTTTCCCTCAAAAATGCTCCAACCAGAATTGTAACACAAAAGTTTCTACTTCTTACAATTATTAAAAGACTTCAGCATTGTCAAGAAACCCAGATTCTAGTACTACAATACTTTGGTGAGTGCCCTAGATTCTTCATAATTTTAGAACTCTTTTAAAATTAATAAAACACCAAGGTTGTATTAGATCTATATGGTCTATACTATCTTTTCCAGCTCTAAATCCTATAAATGCTATTTTTCTGGCATAGCATTAGCAGTTGAAATAGAAGCTTAAATCTCCACACAAAAACATTTTAGAAAAAAATTTCAATATTAAAGGAAGAGAAGGAGGTGGGAATATGGGACCTAAAGGTATATCTTCTTATATAATTCTAGCATCCAAGGACAAAATGTTTCTGGAAAAGATTTTAAGACATGGAAAATTATTTATAGTTTTCTACTTCTTAAGAGTATTTATATATTATTGGTTATTCTAATATTTAGTATTCAGACAGAGAAGTTTATTTCCACATTTAATACAAATTTTATTTAATCTTTAGAGTGAAAATTTTTAAAAATATAATTTTCTATTTTACTAGTAAGAAGAAAGAATTCTGTTACAGGAAACTTACAGGAAGTTCACAAGGGCACATATCTTTTAAACCATGGATCATATTTCTATTGACAGAAACATAGCTGGGTAAGACTCATAGACTTTTAGCTATAGAAATACTTACAAAAACATATTCAAGATTTAGTATGCTATTCTTATAAAACTGCCTTCTTATTTTAATATAGAACCCTCAATAGTCCATATCTTTATTTACTGAAATTAAGCTAGTAGTGCTTGAGGTTACACTAAGATGATCAGTAAAAAGTAAGCCATCACTTAGTTGCACAACACTGGCTTTCTCTTTATATGGCAACTTTGCTTCAATTCTGACTAAATTTTTACCTACCATTTGACTTTGGAAACATGTTTATTTATTAGGTTAATTTAAGTTTGGCAGACTTTTGTGTTTTATAATAATTGTAACTGCTCCTAATAATTGTAAATTTTATAATACTTGTAAATTTCAATAGCACGTGAATCATGAAATTCCAGATGTTCAAGCTGGATTTAGAAAAGCCAGAGGATCCAGAGGTCAAATTGCCAACATCTGCTGGATCATTGAAAAAGCAAAAGGGTTCCAGAGAAACATCTATTTCTGCTTTATTGACTATGCCAAAGCCTTTGACTGTATGGATCACAACAAACTGTGGAAAATTCTGAAAGAGATGGGAATGCCAAACACCTGACCTGCCTCTTGAGAAGTCCATATGTAGGTCAAGAAGCAGCAGTTAGGACCAAACATGGAACAACAGACTAGTTCCAAATTGGGAAAGGAGTACATCAATGCTATATATTGTCACCCTTCTTATTTAACTTCTATGCAGAGTACATCATGAGAAACACTGGGCTGGAAGAAGCACAAATTGGAATCAAGATTGCCGGGAGAAATATCAATAACCTCAGATATACAGATGATGCCATCCTTATGACAGAAAGAGAAGAAGAACTTAAGAGTCTCTTGATGAAAGTGAAAGAGGAAAGTGAAAAAGTCGGCTTAAAACTCAACATTCTGAAAATTAAGATCATGGCATCCAGTCCCATCACATCATGACAAATAGATGGAGAAACAATAGAAATGGTGATAGGCTTTATGTCTGGAAGCTCCAAAATCACTGCAGATGGTAATTGCAGCCATAAAATTAAAAGACTGGCTTCTTGGAAGAAAAGCTATGACCAACCTAGACAGCATATTAAAAAGCAGACATCCGTTTGCCAACAAAGGTCCATCTAGTCAAAGCAATGTTTTTTCCAATAGTCATTTATGGATGTGAGAATTGGACTATAAAGACAGCTGAGTGCCGAAGAACTGATGCTTCAGATCTGTGGTGCTGGAGAAGACTCTTGAAAGTCCTTTGTACAGCAAGGAGATCCAACCAGTCCATCTTAAAGGAGATCAGTCCTGGGTGTTCATTGGAAGGACTGATGCTAACACTGAAACTCCAATACTTTGGCCACCTGATGTGAAGAACTAACTCAATGGAAAAGACCCTGATTCTGGCAAAGATTGAAGGCTGGAGGAGAAGGGATGACAGAGGATGAGATGGTTGGATGGCATCACTGACTCTATGGACATGAATTTGAGTACGTTCCAGGAGCTGGTGACAGACAAGAAAGCGTACCATGCTGCGGTCTATGGGGTCACAAGGAGTTGGACACAACTGAGTCCAACTGAACTGAACTTTTTTTTAAAGATGCTAATATTAAAAAATTATTGCCTTCCACAGCTTATTTGTTAATGAAAAGTGTATTTGTGAAACAACCTCCATTTTATTTACCCTTATTAATTTAAATGTGTAGATTTTTATTTATGAATTGTTTCTCAAGTTCTAAAGCTGTTTGCCAACTTTGGTATTATGGAAAGAAGAGCCCAGTGGTTGATTAGGAAAGAACTGACTTGGTCGTTAAGAATGCCAAAACAAGGGACTGGTAATTCAATCATAGGAATCAAAATCACTGGAGGATACATGCTGGCCAAGATACAGTATTTTGCCTGTGTTTTGATTATTTTAAACTTTTATTTCAGAATGGGACATGGCTGGAGCTGCAAGAGAATATATGCAAAAATATGACAGTGGTGCCAGGTGGTGGAGGACAACTGTTACAAGCAAGGCCACCAGGGGTCAAATGGAGTTAGGACTGTGAGTCCATAAACATTTAATTCTCTATGTGGATGCGTGTGGAGTCGAGGGGGGATGGGGGGTTGAAAATACCAAAACTCAAATCAAAATCGTCCATTAAATGTTTTTATTTGTTATTTAGTTCACTGAGAAGTAAAATTATATTGAAGTGAGCAATCAAAAAACATGCTTTTAGGCAACCAAATGCTGATAGAATGAATAAAACACAATCTCTGCCTTCAAGGAATGCAGAAGAAACATCACCTCCACTCTTTTGAAGTTTAGAGTTTAACTGGGAAAATAGAAACAAGAATGTTATTTTGGAGAAAAGAGCAAAATTATACAGTTCAGGAATGAGTGACATAAGCTCTAGCTAAGAGTGTTGCCGTTTGAGCAGAGTATTATAAAAGGAGTGTGGATTTCTCAGAAAAAGACTGAAGAAAGAAACAAGGATGAGCAGAACAACCCATAGCAGCTTTGGAAATCATAGGCAGCCAGTAAGGTGAGGTGAAACAGAACATGTACAGTAGAGACTTTCCAAAGGCTGACGTAGGGATGGCAAACAGCTAGGTGACACTGAAGCCCATAGATTACATGGTTATCAGCCCAGAGGGTGGTGATCTTAACTCTGTCTGACCTGAAAACCAATTTTTAGAAAGAAATATATAATTACATATATGTATTATATATGAGTAGTTTGCACACATACATATGCATAGGTCCCTGGAGAAGGAAACGGCACCCACTCCAGTATTCTTGCCTGGAAAATCCCATGGATAGAGGAGCCTGATTGGCTACAGTCCATGGGGCCGCAAAGAGTCAGACACACCTGAGCACACACACACAAAGCACGCCTGCACATGCATATATGCAAAATAACATTAAGACATAATCGCTTCACTGTTTAAAAATAAAATCTATAGGTAGCTTATTAATAAAGTTAACTACAAAAAGCAACTTAATATAAAGAAGAAAATTTTAAGGCATAAATGCCCAGATATGACCTCATTAGAAGACACAGTAAAGAACTGAATCACTAAAGATAGGATCACTTATAAATGCAGGCTGATTCAGGTGTGCTGTATTGGCAGCATAAATACCACTAACATGGTTGTTTTATGTGATATAATTTTCCTAAGTGGTGAATTTTTTTTAGATTTTCAAGATTCATAAATATTTCAGCATGTGCTTTATTCTCTTCATTGTCAAATAAAATTCTTTTGCATAGGTAAATCACATTTATTTAATCAATTATTGGACACTTGAGTTGCTTCCATTTTTTGTATATTATAAGCAGTGCTGCTATGAACATTCCCATGATGGCACTTCTTACCCATAAAAATTAAAATATTATGTTTTTAGAACAGCACCATTAAATAAATGAACAGGGAATCCATAGACCAAAATAAAATATTCACAACATAGAAATTGTCAAAGATCTTGTATCTAAGATGTAAAAACAATGCTTACAAAACAGTCATAATAGGGTAAATAATTAAAAGTGTTGAAATGATTGGAACAGTACCTTCACAAAGGATTATATACAAATAGATGATGAATTCAAGAAATAATGCTTAATATTAATCAACAGCAATAAGGAAAATTAATGTTAAACCACAGTGAGATTCCACTACAAATATATAAGAAAAATAATTATAAAGACTAAAAATACCAAATGTTGATAAGGAACATGGAGTAACTGGAACTCTCATACAGTTCTATGGGAAATGTAAAATAATACAAACATTGTGAAACAGAGTCAAACAATCTCTTGTAAAATTAAACATACACATACCAAAGAATTAAATGCGTTTTTAAGGTAAAATGATGGCTAAATGGAATAAAAGCAGTTAATCCAGATGACTATATGCTGAATTTTAGACCAGATTTGATAGATTCATATTAAGAGATTTTGAAATTTTTCTGTTTCACATAAATAAATTCAAAAATAGTATTATAACTGGGCTAGATACTGAATATTCAGTCAAAATCACATAGACATAACACTCCAACTCTTATGAATGATTTTAAAATTCACGCTTTCCTACTAACATTTGATCTAAAACTTTATACATCCATGACTGTCATTGATCATATTAAAATTCAAAGTCCTTTCTACCTTTTGCTTGTTAACGTGTTGCCTTTAGATTTCTTCTTCTTTCAGAGTACAAAATACCTAGCCAATGACTCCTAAATATGTGGAGAGTCATATAGAGCTTTAAAATCTGAAGAAGCAATCATCTTACTTTTCAGAAAAATATGCCAAATTGCATGCACAGGAAGTTTAAGATATAATTTTGCAGAGTCACTGATTCCCCTAACACACATCTGCGCACTTGTTAGGGGTCTATAAACTCTGAAAAAAAAATCCATGAAAGCAAACATAATTTAGAAAGGCTGAAAATATGAGATGGGCGGACACAGCACCAAAATCTCTTTCACCTTGCCATAGATCTAGCTTAATATAATAGTAAGCAAAACTCTTTATCACATGCCATTGAATATTTCTTGAGGAACCAAAATTCGCATCATTATTGGCAGGAAATATTGGATAAATAACTGAGTACTATGACTCGTACATATAGTGCACTTAACACTTATCAGCTACTATTAATGCTCTTATTGGAACTATAAGACATTTGAAGATAACTTTCCAAAAGATGGTGAGTTTCCTTAATTCCATTACTCTTTTAAGTGGTTGCTTCTCACTATTACTTTTATATTTGTATAACAAAGGAATACTATTTTTACTATGGACCCTGGAGTTTAGTATTGCACACATTCTTTTCCTTACGTTATTATAGAACAAGAGAACTCTGATGATACACTGCTCCACACAAAGCTTCCTTGTGTAATATTAAGATAGATCATTTGCCAAAAGAATAACCTCACTAAGAGGCCAAAGGCATGGGAGCAACAAAAACGTCTTTATGTAATGGTTGGTTCAGAGGCATCCTGTGCCTTGAAGCATGATTCAAATTTCCTCACTGGATTAATTCTGTACAGCTCTCACGCATAACCAAGTCCCTCACAAATCAAATCTCCTTGCTTCTAGAATTCATTAGGGATGTAGCTTCTCTTTAAAATAACTACAATCTTACTTTCTCCCAGTTTTGTTTTCAGCACAGAACAAAGAGGAGGTGAGTATTTAACTCCTTAGTTAACAATAAACGTATTAGTAATAAAGATAAAAATGGGATAGAAAACTTGGATACCCAACATACCATAATTTTTTGTTTGAACTAAAGTTGCTCAAGTCTTAAGTTTACACAGTTAAAATTCTAAATAAAAGAATACTTAATGATAAAGTTATGCAGACCTAGGAATGAGAAATCTGGAAATGCTTCTTTCAAATGAATCATATTATAAGCTTAATTATATTCAGAACATGAAATTAGAATAATGAATAATGCCTCTTTTTAAAATTAGTTTGAAGGTTTAAGTCAAGCTCAGTAAATTTAGCTGAGTAGATACTCAGGTCCCTTATAGCTTTTTTCCCCCTCTCCTTATGTTCTTTATTTTTATCATTGCTTTGTCTTTATTGCTGAAGCCTGGCTTGGAGAATTTTGAGCATTACTTTACTAGCATGTGAGATGAGTGCAATTGTGCGGTAGTTTGAGCATTCTTTGGCATTGCCTTTCTTTGGGATTGGAATGAAAACTGACCTTTTCCAGTCCTGTGGCCACTGCTGATTTCTCCAAATTTGCTGGCATATGGAGTGCAGCACATTTACAGCATCATATTTTAGGATTTGAAATAGCTCAACTGGAATTCCATCACCTCCACTAGCTTTGTTCATAGTGATGCTTCCTAAGGCCCACTTGTCTTCACATTCCTGAATGTCTGGCTCTTGGTGAATGATCACACCATCGTGATTATCTGGGTCGTGAAGATCCTTTTGTGCAGTTCTTCCATGTATTCCTGCCGCCTCTGCTTCAGATCTTCTGCTTCTTTATGCATGTAAATGTATAGTTGATCTTATTCCTTCATCTCTACCATTTACCTAGAATAGTTTTGTTTACACCATTGCAAATAAATTAATTTTCTCTTACTATTCTAGTTCTGCTAGTTTTCTGTATTTTCTATTCATTTAACTGCCTTGATCACATATCATATATCAGTTCTGCCTCTTAAATATCTGCAAATATATTCACTTTTCTTGATTCCATCAGACTTTTAAATTTCTTGTTTGGATTATAGTAGTATTTTCCAAGTCAGTGTCCTTAGTGCATGACTTGGATTCCCTTTATCTGTTCCCTAAATTGGAAGAATTTTCCAAAATGCAGAGTCCATCAAGTCATCCCTTTTTATCATACATTTGATGTGGTACTGATATGGTACCATCAAATTGTACTTTATATACACTAATTCTTTTTATGCATCCCAATCTCAGAAAATTGAAAAACATACTAAAAGCTCCCCATACATGAATGACCAAGTTCAATCAAGCATTGTAAAATGAAAATCAAAGATGTTTATATTTCAGCCTCTGCTTATCCTGTCTGCCTTGCTGCTTCTAACTGTGTAGCCTAAAATTTTTGTAGTTTTTGGAATCTAATATGATCTTGTTAGTGTCTGTACCTTTAACATGATTTCTTCTTATTAAAAGCCCTTTCTTCCTTCCTTACTTAAAATAACACTTCATTCATTGTCTTTCAAGGTTCTGCCTGGAAGCCACCTTGTAACCTATTCAAAAATAGATGTGTAGTTTAAAGGTCTGTCATGGGAGACCAACAACAACTCAAGAGCAAAGACCTTGTCGTACTAGTTTTGTGTGCACAGCACTTAATATCTACTTAATGCTTAGAAATATATGCCAATAAATACGGCAGGTTTGACTGTCTTCCTACATTTTCACTTCACTCCTCAGACCACCTTAAGCCATACATTATTTTGGATAGACACACTTGGTCCTATTGACACTGTCTGTCAAATACATTTTCAAAAGATTGTCAAAGCTAGGAGATAACACGTAGTAGGGCAGAAACAATGAGCATAGATTTAGAATTTATGCACTAGGAAACAACCGAGAAAATTTAAGTGGTATACAGCTAGACTGCATATTAGCATTATCACTTTGATGACAGTCTGAAAAACTAATTGGATATGGATGAGGATCATGCCAGGGTGATCAGTTTGGAGGGAGGCTGTTATAATAGCCAGGAGAGAAATAGTGAGTACTGAGAGTAGGCAGGAAAGAAATACCTGGGAGGTAAAATCAACAAATTTTTTTTAAGGGATGTAGGGCTGAATTAGAGTTAAGGAAAATTAAAGTCAAGGGAAATTCCTAGATTTCAGCCTTTCCCTGCCAAATCAGAAAAACAGGTCGAAATTTTGAGGTTGTTATATGGGGCAGTGAATGTGCAGAGTAGATAATCAATTTGTGTTCCAAATATGTTAAGCTTGAGAAAGATATGGGACATCAAGCAAGAAGGTTCAGTTCAGCTAGTCGTGTCTGACTCTGCAATCCCATGAACCACAACACACCAGGCCTCCCTGTCCATCACCAACTCCCAGAGTCCACCCAAACTGATGTCCACTGAGTAGGTGATGCCATCCAACCATCTCATCCTCTGTCGTCCCCTTCTCCTCCAGCCCTCAATCTTTACCAGCATCAGTGTCTTTTCCAATGAGCCAACTCTTTGCACCAGGTAGCCAAAGCATTGGAGCTTCAGCTTCAACATCACTCCTTCCAATGAACATCCAGGACTGAATTCCTTTAAGATGCACTGGCTGAATCTCCTCGCAATCCAAGGGACTCTCAAGAGTCTTATCCAACACCACAGTTCAAAGGCATCAATTCTTCAGAGCTCAGCTTTTTCAATAGTCCAACTATCACATTCATACATGACCACTGGAAAAACCATAGCCTTGACTAGAAGGACCTTTGTTGGCAAAGTAATGTCTCTGCTTTTCAATATGCTATCTAAATTGAATATAACTTTCCTTTCAAGGAATAAGTGTCTTTTAATTTCATGGCTGCAATCACCATCTGCAGTGATTTTGGAGCCACACAAAAAAAAGTCCGACACTGATTCCGCTGTTTCCCCATCTATTTGCCATGAAGTGATGAGACCGGATGCCATGATCTTAGTTTTCTGAATGTTGAGCTTTAAGCCAACTTTTTCACTCACCTCTTTCACTTTCATCAAGAGGCTCTTTAGTTCTTCTTCACTTTCTGCCATAAAAGTGGTGTCATCTGCATATCTGAGGTTATTGATATTTCTCTTGGCAATGTTGATTCCAGCTTGTGTTTCCTCCAGCCCAGCATTTCTCATGATGTACTCTGCATTTAAGTTAAATAAGCAGGGTGACGATATACAGCCTTGATGCACTCCTTTTCCTATTTGGAACCAGTCTGTTTTTCCATGTCCAGTTCTAACTTGCTCCCTGACCTTCATACAGGTTTCTCGAGAGGCAGCTCAGGTGGTCTGGTATTCCCATCTCTTTCAGAATTTTCCAGTTTATGTGATCCACACAGTCAAAGGCTTTGGCATAGTCAATGGAGCAGAAATAGATGTTTTTCTGGAACTTTTTCACTTTTTGATGATCCACAGATGTTGGCAGTTTGATCTCTGGTTCCTCTGCCTTTTCTAAAACCAGGTTGAACATCTGGAAGTTCATGGTTCGCATATTGCTATAGCCTGGCTTGAAGAATTATGAGCATTGCTTTGCTAGTGTGTGAGATGAGTGCAATTGTGCAGTAGTTTGAGCATTCTTTGGCATTGCCTCTCTTTGGGATTGTAATGAAAACTGACCTTTTCCAGTCCTGTGACCACTGCTGAGTTTTCAAAATTTGCTGACATAATGAGTGCAACACTTTCACAGCATCATCTTTCAGGATTTGAAATAGCTCAACTGGAATTCCATCACCTCCACTAGCTTTGTTCATAGCGATGCTTCCTAAGGCCCACTTGACTTCACATTCCAGGATGTCTGGCTCTAGGTAAGTGATCACTCCATCGTGATTATCTGAGTCTTGAAGATCTGTTTTTGTACAGTTCTTCTGTGTATTTTTGCCACCTCTTCTTAATATCTTCTGCTTCTGTTAGTCCATACCATTTCTGTCCTTTATTGAAACCATCTTTGCATGAACTGTTCCCTTGGTAGCTCTAACTTTCTTGAAGAGATCTCCAATCTTTCCCATTCTGTTGTTCTCCTCTATTTCTTTGCACTGATTACTGAGGAAGGCTTTCTTATGTCTTCTTGTGATTCTTTGGAACTCTGCATTCAAATGGGTATATTTTTCCTTTTATCCTTTGCTTTTCACTTCTCTTCTTTTCACAGCTATTTGTAAGGACTCCTCAGACAGCCATTTGGTTTTTTTTTTTCATTTCTTTTTCTTGAGATGGTCTTGATTCCTGTTTCCTGTAAAATGTCATGAACCTCATTCCATAGTTCATCAGGCATTCTATCTATCAGATCTAGGCCCTTAAATCTATTTCTCACTTCCATTGTATAATCATAAGGGATTTGATTTAGGTCATACTTGAAAGGTCTAGTGGTTTTCCCTGCTCTCTTCATTTTAAGTCTGAATTTGGCAATAAGGAGTTCATGATCTCAGCCACAGTCAGCTCCTGGTCTTGTTTTTGCTGACTGTATGGAGCTTCTCCATCTTTGGCTGCAAAAGATATAATCAATCTGATTTCGGTGTTGACCATCTTGTGATGTCCATGAATATAATCTTCTCTTGTGTTGTTGGAAGAGGGCATTTGCTAGGACCAGTGTGTTTTCTTGGCAAAACTCTATTAGCCTTTACACTGCTTCATTCTGTACTCCAAGGCCAAATTTGCCTGTTACTTCAGGTATTTCTTGACTTTCTACTTTTGCATTCCAGTTTCCTATAATGAAAAGAACATCTTTTGGGGGTGTTAGTTCTAGAAGGTCTTGCAGGTCTTCATAGAACCGCTAAAGTTCAGCTTCTTCAGTATTACTGGTTGGGGCATAGATTGGGATTACTGTGGTACTGAATGGTTTGCCTTGGAAACAAACAGATCATTCTGTCATTTTTGAGACTGCATCCAAGTACTGCCTTTCAGACTCTTTTGTTGACTATAATGGCTACTCCATTTCTTCTGAGGGATTACTGCCCACAGTAGTAGATATAATGGTCATCTGAGTTAAATTTACCCATTCCAGTCCATCTTATTTTGCTGATTCCTAGAATGTCAATTTTCACTCTTGCCATCTCCTGTTTGACCATTTCCAATTTGCCTTTATTCATGGAACTAACATTCCCAGTCCCTATGCAATATTGCTCTTTATAGCATCAAACCTTACTTTATCACCAGTCCCATCCACAACTGGGTGTTGTTTTTGTTTTGGCTCCTTCCCTTCAGGCTTTCTGGAGTTATTTTTCCACTGATCTCCAGTAGCATATTGGGCACCTACTGGCCTAGGGAGTTCATCTTTCAGTGTTCTGTGTTTTTGCCTTTTCATACTGATCTTTGGGTGCTCAAGGCAAAAATACTCTAGTAGTTTGCCATTCCCTCCTCCAGTGGACCACATTCTGTCAGATCTCTTCACCATGACCCGTCCATCTTGGGTTGCCCCACATGGCATGATTTAGTTTCATTGAGTTAGTCAAGGCTGTGGTCCGTGTGATCAGATTGGCAAGATGGTTAGAACGGGTTTAAATGTATCAACTTAGAACACTTATAGCAGAAAGGAAAGAGGAACTAAAAAGTCTCTTGATGAAAGTGAAAGAGGAGAGTGGAAAAGTTGGCCTAAAGCTCAACATTCAGAAAACGAAGATCATGGCATCCGGTCCCATCACTTCATGGGAAATAGATGGGGAAACAGTGTCAAACTTTATTTTTTGAGGCTCCAAAATTACTGCAGATGGTGACTGCAGCCAGGAAATTAAAAGACACTTACTCCTTGGAAGAAAAGTTACGACCAACCTAGATAGCATATTCAAAAGCAGACATTACTTTGCCGACTAAGGTCCGTCTAGTCAAGGCTATGGTTTTTCCTGTGGTCATGTATGGATGTGAGAGTTGGACTGTAAAGAAGGATGAACCCCAAAGAATTGATGCTTTCGAACTGTAGTGTTGGAAAAGACTCTTGAGAGTCCCTTGGACTGCAAGGAGATCCAACCAATCCATTCTGAAGGAGATCAACCCTGAGATTTCTTTGGAAGGAATGATGCTAAAGCTGAAACTCCAGTACTTTGGCCACCTCATGTGAAGAGGTGACTCATTGGAAAAGACTCTGATTCTGGGAGGGACTGGGGGCAGGAGGAGAAGGGGACGACAGAGGATGAGATGGCTGGTGGCATCACTGACTCGATGGATGTGAGTTTGAGTGAACTCTGGGAGTTGGTGATGGACAGGGAGGCCTGGCGTGCTGCGATTCATGGGGTCACAAAGAGTCGGACATGACTGAGCAACTGAACTGAACTGAGAAACCTTGGGACAGACAGTCCTATACATAAATATTGCATAACATGAAGCTTAAAAATACTCTTTGCTATAATGACAGTATGTGACATTTTCAAATGAGACAGTAGATTTTTACCCAAGAAATCTAAACCACATTTTTTTCTACACCACATAGCTAATGAAATTGAAAACTGAGAATACAAAAGTTCAAATAAAAGCTAGCATGTCTATCATTTACAAAATAATAATAAAATTAAGTTGATACATTCCACTGTGGAATCCACAAAGTCTTATTTTCCGACTTAATTCTATCATTTCTGTCTAATGCACCCTTATGTCGTCATTTTGCTTTATATGTTTTAAGTACATTTATATAGTACTCAAAATAATTCCTTCATCTTCGACTTTAATCCATAGCAATTTTTCATGGTTGGCACTTCTTTATTTTATCCAAATTCTTCTTTTGGGATTGTGTGTAAAAGCTGAAAAGGGTCAAATGATGTGTGGGTTGAAAGTAGTTTCATGATTCATGGGAACTATCAAACTATGCAAAATTATCACTGTGGCACAATGAGTTTCTTATGAAAGGCTTCTTAATGCAAAAAGGAAAATGGAGCATTCCATGGATTTTCCATCTCAAAAAATGCTAAGAAGTACACGGAAAATAGTCACATAACAGTTTCCAAATAATGGCCATATAGCTCCATTATCATGCAAACATTTTTTCCACTGTTGCCTAGATGCAAGTGCTATATATAATTAGTTCTCTTGTAATTCTGATAATCTATTGCCTGATTCCAATCTTATTCAAATATAGTTTTTTAAGTTTGTGGTTGATTTTGAAAAATTAGAATAATAGTATCATGCACGTTTGTTCAAGGCTTTGTTATTTATTAACTTCTTTCATATAGATTATTTCATTAACCACACAAACTATAGGTCACCCAGTGGCAAAATTTTATTTAATTATATTTCCATTCCATTAGACATTCATTGTTAACTTTTGTGACCACATAAATGCAGTCCGTTTTAAAGTTGTTTCTCATTTTATGCAAATATTTAGGAATAAGTTTTATAAATTAAATAAATTAACATTAATAAGTTCTCAAAACCATGTCTAACAGAAAATAAGTACTTATTAACCTGTTAAATAACGTTTTTAAAAATAGCCATCTTTAAGAAAATTTTATGTCTCTTCATTTCACTTATCTTCACTCTTACTTCTATAAACCAGTCTCTTTTTATATACTAGGCCTATTTTTAGCCTCTTCTTCAGATGTTCCTTTCTATAAACTACTTAAAATAGTGTGGCTAAATTTAATATTAAATTGCAATCATGTAAACTCCTGCAAAATGAGTATTATTTCACAATTTTCAAAATCCTTATTATATCTCAAATTTAGCCAATCCTACATAACTACCTATTACCTCTCCTTGAGCCATACTTTCTGCTCTTTTGACATGGAGTATTCAAGATGGAGAAAAGCCTGCTAGTCTGTCTTTGTGTCTAGTCTGTCAGGTCCCATTCAGACGCCACTTTTTCCATTGAAGACTTACCTGATTGTTACAGTCAGATAGCAGGTTTCCTTCCCTTTCCACTCTGATGAAACTTAATGTTTAAGATTCAAAAACATTCCTCACCCAATGCAGGATATAATAGATGTGCTGATGCTATCTATCCTGCTTGGCAGAATGGAAGCTGATTAAAGACTGACAGACTTGGCAAGTCATATATTCACACTGAGTTTTCCTGAATGTTTAAATTAATTCAGAAATAGCCAGTGTAGAGTAATACTTTTACTCTGCCTTTTCTATAGACTTCTAACCATCACTGGCTTCTCTCATCCTTCTGGAGCATCTCCAGCTTCTGTTCACTCAGCTGTGTGCTTGCTCACTCAGTCATGTCTGACTCTGCACTCAATGGACTGTAGCCCATCAGGCTTCTCTGTCCATGGAATTTTTCAGGCAAGACCACTGGAAAGGGTCGCCATTTCCTACTCCAGGGTATCTTCTTGACACAGTGAACAAAACTGCATCTCTTGTATTGCCTACATTGGCAGGTGGATTTTTACTATTGCGTCCCCTGGAAGCCTCCCTACTACACTTAATCTTAGCTAAATTTTCTCGTAAGCCCAGGATCTGGACAACGAGTGTTTCTTTCCCTTTCTTTACTCCTCTTGTTTTCTTTCCTCCTCTTCTTTTCTTTCCTCTTCACTTCTCTCCTTCCCTCTCCTGATATATGAATTATAAAAGGTTTGCCAAAAGAACGAACAATGTAAAAAAATACAGGAAAAACCTAAGTTTTAGTTCCCAAAGATTCAAAAGTAAGCATGTTATTGAAATTCATTAGTCGTTAAAAACTCAAATTAATCAAGAAAAGAAACATTAAAATATTGAAGTTACTTAAAATTTTGCATTAATACACATGCATACGATTTCCAACAAACAAGAAAATAGGGAAAACAGATTTAAAATTTGATTTAAAATATTTTCATCATATATCGGCTTCAGTATGTTATTAACTATTTGATAAGCAAATAGTAGGATCAGTAAGGAAAGAGACAGATGAAAATACCTAAGAAAATTGAATCTACTTTACACTAACATTTTGATGCTATAATTATTAAGCTGGACAATGGAGGCAACATTCTGATATCAAATTAGTATGATTACTTTCCATGAGTATATTATCATATTGAGATTATTATCATGTATCATAACAATTAAATACTGTTGAAATATAATTATAAATATAAAGGTGATATGCAGCTAATCAGTTTTAATGTCCTTTTGTCACAAAAATTCTCATTAAGTGCAAATAACCCTCATAAGCATTCCAATTTGAAAACTATGAATTGCTATACTTTAACATTTTGTAATTATGTAATTGTGGTTGTTTTGTAGCTTTTCCAGAGGTTAAAAAAGCAAACAAATGAAAAATCCATGAGTTTCTTTTGAAGATGTTATTCTGAAACTTTCATCAATTTAATTCAAGGCAACAGACAAGGAAAATGTTTATAAATCAATAAATATGTGTCAAATTAATGATTGGATGATTTAAAATAAATATAAAACTAAGCCCCATTTCAAAGCACTTATGTTATCTTAACTGATAAAAATAAATATTACAACTATAAAACTTGTAAAACTGACACTAAGTATTCATCCCCTTTGTAGATCATCCTGAATTGAAAAGTCACTCTTAAAAGTATTCTTTTGTTATATGAGGCTAAATACAAAAATCACATTTCTTTGGATTAAAGACTATGCTGACTTAACTTGTCTATAGCCAGATTGCAAATTTAAACAGAGGCAGCAAACATAGTAACCAAACATCATAATTCCATGCAGTGTATAAAGCACCAGCCAAATTTGCAGCTCTATCTGCAAAATTTCAAACACAATGTTAGGTAGTTTAGCTTACTGTTTTCCTGCTTAATTATCTGTATAAATAAACATATATATATAATATGTATATGTATATTTAGTCTTATGTTGACAAAGTGTTTAAGCCCTAAAAATGGTTATTAACATTTCTAAAAGTTTCAGAAGCATGAAAGATTTTAATGACAAATGTTATCTCTAAATTTAGGGGGAAAAAGCACAAGGACATCTCTGCTAGTACCAATAAAATAAGAAATTAGCCAAAGTTAGTGAAAATAATAGCAATCATATGTGCTGTTTCAATAGTTCAAGATGTTAAGCTAAAACTATTGGACTGTAGTCAATTGTTTTTAAATTTGCTTAACAGCATACATTTAGTAAAAATTATTGATCATTCATGATATGCCGGGAGAGCTTCCCTGGTGGCTCAGTCAGTAAAGAATCCATTTGTAAAGCAGGAGACCACCTACAATGCAGGAGTCCCAGGTTCAATCCTTGATAATGGAAGATCCCCTGGAGAAAAAAAAATGGAAACCCATTCCAGTATTCTTGCCTGGGAAATCCCATGACAGAGGAGCCTGGCAGGCTACAGTCCATGGGGTGCTAGAGTCCGACATGCTTGAGAGACTAAACCATCATAGGATAAATCAGACACAAAGATGATCTCCTCTAAAGATCACAGACTTTCAGGATAAACAGTTACATTAATTAATAATTAAAATTAGTTTGATAAAAATTATATAAAGGTTTGAGGGTAGTTGTATTTGTAAATTCAAGAAAAGAGTGATGAACACTTCTGACAGAGTAAGAAGAGGAAGTGATATTTGGGTTAAAACTAAACTGGGATAAAATTTATTACAGACAAAGAACATTGCAAGAATTATTGCATGCAAGAGTAGAATTATAACAACAGGATATGCTTGTTGTGCTGTGCTGTGCTTAGTCTCTCAGTCTGTGTCCAACTCTTTACAACCCCATGGAGTGCAGCATGCCAGGCTCCTCTGTTCAAGGGGATTCTCCAGGCAAGAACACTGGAGTGGGTTGCCATTCCCTCCTCTAGGGGATCTTCCTGACCCAGGGACTGAACCCAGAGTCTCCCTCATTGCAGGCGAATTCTTTACCATCTAGCCACCAGGGAAGCCCAAGAATACTGGAGTGGGTAGACGATCCCTTCTCCAGGAGATCTTCCTGACCCAGGAATCGAACCTAGGTCTCCTGCATAGGATGTGCTTGTTGCTGCTGCTGCTGCTGCTGCTGCTAAGTCGCTTCAGTCGTGTCCAACTCCGTGCTACCCCGTGAGACGGCAGCCCACCAGGCTCCCCTGTCCCTGGGATTCTCCAGGCAAGAACACTGGAGAGAGTTGCCATTTCCTTCTCCAATGCATGAAAGTGAAAAGTGAAAGTGAAGTTGCTCAGTCGTGTCCGACTCCCAGCGACCCTATGGGCTGCAGCCCACCAGGCTCCTCCGTCCATGGGATTTTCCAAGCAAGAGTTCTGGAGTGGGGTGCCATGGCCTTCAGTGCTTAGGTATCTGCAAACTTGTGAAAGAGCAAATGTATTTACAGAGTAAAAGGAAATATATCATTAAAAACCTTCATGCTGCTACTGCTGCTGAGTCGCGTCAGTCGTGTCCGACTCTGTGCAACCCCATATACCGCAGCCCACCAGGCTCCGCCATTCCTGGGATTCTCCAGGCAAGAACATTGAAGTGGGTTGCCATTGCCTTCTCCAGTGCATGAAAGTGAAAAGTGAAAGTGAAGTCGCTCAGTTGTGTCCGACTCCTAAAAACCTTCATATTTTTATTAATAAGCAAAGAAAAAATAGAGATATAGAATTACTAGTACACAATGGCACCCCACTCCAGTACTCTTGCCTGGAAAATCCCATGGATAGAGGAGCCTGGTAGGCTGCAGTCCATGGGGTCGCGAAGAGTCAGACACGACCGAGCGACTTCCCTTTCACTTTTCACTTTCATGCATTAGAGAAGGAAATGGCAACCCTCTCCAGTGTTCTTGCCTGGAGAGTCCCAGGGACGGGGGAGCCTGGTGGGCTGCCGTCTATGGGGGTGGCACAGAGTCGGACACGACTGAAGTGACTTAGCAGTATTTTCATTATTTCAACAATTCTTTTAAACGGCAAACACATTCCAAGGTCTGAAGATACAAATGATTTAGACATGATCTTGTTCTCCAAGAGAGGAAAATTATCGGGAGAAACAAATTGTTTGAATTTATCTACTATTTATGTTGTTCTGATCTACACTTTTTTCAGCTAACATTTAAGATAATTTGTGAAATTGTATGAAGACAGCATATTTTAAAATATGGGAACATATGCAATAATAAGTCAAGGGAAAAGGCTGGAAAAGAGGCCAGAATCTTATGGTATAAAGATATATACACACACCTAGTACTTGGCCATAATTGGTGGCTCTAAGGGATTTTGCAGCGAAAATAAAAAGTAGGACTTGGCAATTACACAAGTCTCAGTGTTCATTAGTTTGCTTCTTTTTAAATCCAAACCACAATGAAGTTCAAACAGGATTTTCTCAGCAAATTTCTCATAAACAGCACATTGCATGATGTCATGTATATCTTAAGCAATATTTTGTTTAGGATGCAGCACTTAATGGGTTAAAACAAGCTCACCTCTTCAACAAGGACAGCCAGATATATTTTGACAGCAACAAGCAATCCCATGGTCCTCCTGAGTAAAAACATTGCTTGCATTGCTTTTCTTCCCAATAAATTATTTTTAAAATGATCAAACTGTGCCATATTATTTGTAATGCTGTTAAGAATAATATCTAAAGTACTTAAACTAATTATGCCTATTTTGTAAGATTAATTATCATTAATAATTTAACATATTTTATCATTTAAGTCAGTATCCGTTCTGATCTTTAACTTTAGAGAGTGCACTGTATATGTACCACATAATTAGGGCTTATGTATCACATAATTAAGGCTAAATACTAGGAAATCAGACTAATGAGACCAAATCAAACTGAATTATTTAAGCATTTTTTTTCTTTAATTTTAGAGGTAGAATACTTAGTAATTAAACACTGATTTCATTTTCTTGAACTTGCATATGTTGCCTTTGTTTCTGAGGTCCTTGCTACAGAAATCTTCAAAAATGTTGCCCTGAGAAGTGAGGAGTAATGAATAGAGGGAGGTGGCTTTAGTGTTTTTCTCTCTCGCTCTCCTTTTCCCTCCATTCTTGAGTTTTCTGGGGTCTTCACTGTTTTTGTCATTGTTGTTTTTCCAGGGTTCCAAGGATCTGTTTCCAAATGGGAATTTTCTCAGTTTCCTGTCATTTTTATATTCTGTGCCATGATGGAGAACTAACAGTTATTCAGCAAAATAATATTGTTCAAGATTTCAAGTTTTATGAACAAATACTTTAGACAAAAAGCTTTTGAGTTCTTCTCAAAATTTTACTCATTTATTTATTAACTTACTTCATCATTCTTTAAACAGATGTTTGTTGGACTGCAAGGAGATCCAATCAGTCCATTCTGAAGGAGATCAGCCCTGGGATTTCTTTGGAAGGAATGATGCTAAAGCTGAAACTCCAGTACTTTGGCCACCTCATGGGAAGAGTTGACTCACTGGAAAAGACTTCGATACTGGGAGGGATTAGGGGCAGGAGGAGAAGGGGACTACAGAGGATGAGATGGCTGGATGGCATCACTAACTTGATGGATGTGAATCTGAGTGAACTCCAGGAGTTGGAGATGGACAGGGAGGCCTGGCGTGCTGTGATTCATGGGGTCGCAAAGAGTCGGACACGACTGAGCAACTGAACTGAACTGATTGTGTGCCAGACTGTTGTTTACAGCACAACTAATGTGACTGTGGATATGTGACTTTGATAAATAACAAATCACATTGGAGGATGCCATCCCACAAATTTTCACTAAGGGTCTCTTGTGTTCCCAGGGGGTGGAATAGGTGCTAAGCACAGTGCTGTGTGAGAACAAGATCTTTTCTTTCAGAGCTGATGGTCTTGTTGGGAAGACATAAACACATCATTCCATAAGATACCTTATGATGGAAGATGTGTAGAGTTATACATGGGCAATAATTTTAATTAGGGGTCAAAGAAGGACTCCTGGAGGAGGTGTCATTTAAGCTAAGTTCTGGAAGATGATGAGATATCAGGTACACAAGTGGATGTGGGGGTAAGGGGTCGGGATGGGAAATAGCTGATTAAAGTTGAATTTGTAAAGAATGTTCCCAATAAATGTAACAATGCTTGTGAAGGCTGAAGGGAAGAAAACACTGTAACTTGATTCAGAAACAGTAACTAATTCTGTATAGCTGAAATGTAACATTAAATGAGTCTGGAGATGTCAGTGAAACACAGACCAGAAATTGAGGCTCTAGCTAGTTAAATGCTTTAAATGGACAAACTTTCATTTCTGAGTCTAAAATCTCCATTATACCTGATGATTCTCTGAACCAAGAAAACATAAAGAAGTTACTTAATTTGAAATGAAAACAATCTTTCCATTGACAACTGATTTCTTAGAAAACATCTTTCAATAAAATTAAAAGTGTCCATTTTCAGAAAAGCAATTGATGTATCTGTACACTTGCTTAGCTGTAATTATAGGAGGTGATGTGATTCAAGACGATAGAAAGGAAGATTTACTCTCTAACTTCAGTTCCAACTTGACTCCTCTCTGATAATCTTTTTTTTTTTTTTTTCCTGTCCCTTCCAACTCCCTCCTTCTTTAGATCTGGACCCAAAAGAGTTGTGTTTAGGCAAAGGGCTCTTTAAACAGAAGACCAGAAGCAAAGTGAAGGATGCCCTTCAGACAGAAATCAAAGAAGTAAGATGTATTAAGAGGTTATTCCTAAAGGTAGTGGCTAAGATTCTGAATTAAGACTGTGGGAGTGGAAATGTTAAAAAAAAAAAAAAAACAGACAGGTTTGGAAGTTACTTGTGAAATAGAAGTGACCCTATGTGGTGAACTAACTGGGGAAAGGCTGGTACTAGAGGAAGAAGGCAACAGAAATTCAGATTTTATTATTCCTGAACAAGGAATGAAGAACAGGCTTGGAGGACATAGAGATTTCATCATTTTCAATGAATTTTACTGTTCTTTTTACTGAGCCTTCCCTGATGGCAGAAACATTTGTCATTAGAGTCAGTGTTAAAGAATTGATTGGATTCATACAATTAAATAGAGCAGCTAGATCACTTCTCATATAGCCAAATGACCTACAAACAAGTTGTTTTTATTAGTCAATAATAATAGTTTTCTGGCATTATTCCCTGATGGGAGGGGAGAAACTGATTGGCAGTTCAGCCTTCATCCCTGGTCCACTCAGGTAGTTCCTTATCAGCAGTTCAGCCCCTCTGAGATCTCTCTGCATCACTCTGCTGTTCTCAGTATCATTCAGTGATAGCAAGACTTTGAGGAGACTAAAAGTAACTTTTCAGAAGAGTCAGTAACCCTTATCTGGAAAAGATATACACTACTCCATGGGCAAATCCTGAATCAGAAGATGCTACTGGTTGATAGTGAAGATGCTGGAAAGGGTAAAGAAGAATCATTTCTCCTTAATGTCAAAGATGACTTAAATCCAAATTGACATACTTTTTTTTTATGCTATCCATCTATCACTGAAGAAATCTTAAGTAATTTTTCAAGCATATTTTTGACATGTACTGGCTATTTCTGATGGCCTCAAAGCTTACCATAACCTGGAATTGTTTTTCAATCTCTACTGGGGAAAGAAAACAAGACCATCATTACCACAATATTCATCTTGGGTAGCACAAAGTGACATACACAATTTGGACTAGAAGACAAATGTAATAATACCTTACAAATGAATCTCTTCTTTTTCCAAAGTAGATTTGGGAGAAATTATGAATAGAAAAAATTTTAAACCTGAGTCAAGGAAATAGAGTTCTTCATTCATCACAGAAACAAACAGTAGAGAAATGACATAATTTCCCATAATGTCTCTTGATCGAGTCAACCTATTTCACTCATTTTATTACATAGGCCCTGCAAATGCTTTAGAGCTTCCCCATCACCTGTCAATCCATGCTTCATTATCCTGCTCCTCAGTGCCATTCAAGGTTGAGTTCCTTTCGGATAGTCATTCATGTCCAAACAGGAGTCATGCGTGTCATTTCCCTCCCTACTGTCGATTCAAAACATGGTTTACCATAATTGTATATTTTAGAAGTCATAGTGAGATCAATTTTCTCTGCCAAAGAGAAGAAAGAATTCAGACTTTGTAGGAAGAGTAGAAAAGGAGAAGTGAATCTGCAGCAATTCCACTGAGAGATTACGAGTTAAGATAGGGTGTTTTCTCCACCTTATAATTCCACAGAGGGCCCAAAAAGGGCCTTTGGCAAACCCTGTCATGAAGTACTTTTTAAAAGCATGGTTATGAACAGAAGAACAAAAATATCTATGAATTTCTCAGAGAAAGCCATGGCTTTAGCCTGCTGCAGTTTCTCTGTGAATGTATAAGTCTATCTGACATAGAGGACAAGGTTCAAATTGAGCTCTTCAGGTTCAAGACAGCACAGTCAATTCACTTTGCTCCACGTGGGAGGAAACCTACTGTGACAGTCCCGTGAGGAGGAGCTGCCCCAAACGCATACATGTTTATAACTACATCTTCACTGGCCACTGGCACGGTTTCTGCCCCTTCTGCCACAGTCATAGTCGAGGAAATATTCCTCATAATGAAATCAAATGAGCAAACATTTAAGTACCTACTATGAGCTGTTACCATTTATTCTTGTCTTCAGCTCTGTCTCAATGAGTTTAATTATCTCAAATGTACTCAGAAGAAAAGTGAGAATGGGAGAGGTTGTTGAAAAACAATCATGTCAGTAATACACGGTCAAGTCTAAGGTAAAACCCAGATCTTATGGACTCCAAAGCTCATATTTGGTCCCCTTCACAACGCTGTATGCAATACAGAAGTTTTATGCTTAAAGATCATCAGGTTTAACCTTCACATTTACAAGGTCAGAAACTGTGGCACCTATTGGGTAAATGACTTAGTAAAGGTCACATAACCTTGAGTGAGTTAGAGCTAGCACCAGCACTTAAACTCGTGATTCCCAGCTCAGCTCTCTCCTGCACAAATTCAACTTAAAACAGTGATGATAGATATTCTAATAACAATCATCAATATTATTGTCACCACTGCCAATGGAAACCATACTTTTAGTTACCACTAGAATTTCCATATAACTGCATTATGCCCTGTAGTCTCATTGTTTCATGTGTCCTGGAAATAACAGCATATTCAGCATGGACCATGTACTGGTTCAGTGAGAGAGTGATATGATTAGATTCAGGGATCTGGAAGTCTCGACTTTCAATGTGTTAAGACTAAACATTTTAAAATATAATTGTGAATGCTCAAACTACCGCACAATTGCACTCCTCTCACACGCTAGCAAAGTAACGCTCAAAATTCTCCAAGCCAGGCTTCAGCAATACGTGAACCGTGAACTTGCTGATGTTCAAGCTGGTTTTAGAAAAGGCAGAGGAACCACAGATCAAATTGCCAACATCCGCTGGATCATGGAAAAAGTAAGAGAGTTCCAGAAAAACATCTATTTCTGCTTTGACTATGCCAAAGCCTTTGAGTGTGTGGATCACAATAAACTGGAAAATTCTGAAAAGAGATGGCAATACCAGACCACCTGACCTGCCTCTTGAGAAATCTATATGCAGGTCAGGAAGCAGCAGTTAGAGCTGGACATGGAACAACAGACTGGTTCCAAATAGGAAGAGAAGTGCGTCAAGGCTGTATATTGTCACCCTGCTTATTTAACTTCTATGCAGAGTACATCATGAGAAAAGCTGGACTGGAAAAAACACAAGCTGGAATCAAGACTGTGGGGAGAAATCTCAATAACCTCAGATATGCAGATGACACGATCCTTATGGCAGAAAGTGAAGAGGAGCTAAAAAGCCTCTTGATGAAAGTGAAAGAGGAAGGTGAAAAAGTTGGCTTAAAGCTCAGCATTCAGAAAACAAAGATCATGGCATCTGGTCCCATCACTTCATGGGAAATAGATGGGGAAACAGTGAAAACAGTGTCAGACTTTATTTTGGGGGCTCCAAAATCACTGCAGATGGTGACTGCAGCCATGAAATTAAAAGACACTTACTCCTTGGAAGGAAAGTTATGACCAACCTAGATAGCATATTCAAAAGCAGAGACATTACTTTGCTGACTAAGGTCTGCCTAGCCAAGGCTATGGTTTTTCCTGTGGTCATGTATGGATGTGAGAGCTGGACTGTGAAGAAGGCTGAGCACTGAAGAATTGATGTTTTTGAACTGTGGTGTTGGAGAAGACTCTTGAGAGTCCCTTGGACTGCAAGGAGATCCAACCAGTCCATTCTGAAGGAGATCAACCCTGGGATTTCTTTGGCAGGAGTGATGCTAAAGCTGAAACTCCAGTACTTTGGCCACCTCATGAGAAGAGTTGACTCACTGGAAAAGACTCTGATGCTGGGAGGGATTGGGGGCAGGAGGAGAAGGGGACGACAGAGGATGAGATGGCTGGTGGCATCACTGACTTGATGGACGTGAATCTGAGTGATCTCTGGGAGTTGGTGATGGACAGTGAGGCCTGGCATGCTGCGATTCATGGTGTCGCAAAGAGTTGGACACGACTGAGCGACTGAACTGACCTAAACTGATGGACTAGATATGGAGAAGACAATGACACCGCATTCCATTACTCTTGCCTGGAAAATCCCATGGACGGAGGAGCCTGGTGGGCTGCAGGTCATGGGGTCACGAAGAGTCAGACACGACTGAGCAACTTCACTTTGACTTTTCACTTTCATTCATTGGAGAAGGAAATGGCAACCCACTCCAGTATTCTTGCCTGGAAAATACCATTGATGGAGGAGCCTGGTAGGCTGCAGTCTATTGGGTCACGAAGAGTCAGACACGACTGAGTGACTTCACTTTCATTCATTGGAGAAGGAAATGGCAACCCACTCCAGTATTCTTGCCTAGAGAATCCCAGGGATCAGGGAGCCTGATGGGCTGATGTCTATGGGGTCGCACCGAGTCAGACACGACTTAAGTGATTTAGCAGCAGCAGCAGCATGGACTAGATAGTCTATTTGATCTTTTCAGTTCTCTGAGCTTTGCTAGAACTAGGTTTATTTCTAGCCAAAAGAAATAGAGAATACTTTCATTTGAATGTCTTGATGAAACGCTGATGCCTTCTTTCTGCGTGTTTTTTTTTTTTTTTTTTTTTTAGAGAGGATCTGTTATTTATCAGATTTTCAAAAGATTAGATTATGTGCTGCTTGGACAATAAATAATTTTAAGTTACATGATTTTATCAGCCCACAATATATGGAACATATAGAAACTGTATGGAAATAGGGGCAGTCTGCTTATGTTTGCTCACTTGGTACATAGGAGTAGTGCATATTCACCTAACCTTCTTCACATACTGCTATGCAAACATTTCACTGAATTGATTTTTTTAGAGCCAGGCATTATTCCAACATTGAAGCTCCATAGGAAAATGGAAATGCCAGTGCAAATTTCTATTTTTAATTTAACTATCCACTGATCCAAATTCGAACTGGAAAAAACCAGGATATTACCATGTAATGGCAATTCTCATGATGATTGTTGCTTTATAACATCATTTGCAAATCAGGCACAAAGATTAATTTAAGACCCATTAATAGAAAAATTTTCGGAGGAACTTGAGCTCAAATTATACCAATCTGTTACTGTTCCAAAATAAACGCATCAGGTGGCATTTAAATGCAGGTGGTTAACCGTTTTATCTGGGTAGATATTTAAGCTATTAGAAATATAATTAGAAAATTAAACACACAGTGTAGATTCTAATTCTAGCAGCACTGTCCTTAGCATTATGCTATTTCTATTATAAGTTGTAAAATGTACCTAAATTGCACAGGTTTGTTTCTGAGTGATAGCTGAACTCAGACAATTAAGTTGTTAACCATGAACTTCAGTGGTCAACATGGTTATATATCTTTGTCTTATGTCTACTCCTCCTTCTTGTTTCCACAAATCTCAGGGGAGGCAGATGAATGGCACTTGACTCTACCCAGCTACACAGTCGACTGATTAGACATAGCCCTGTACCACAGGTACACTCAATTATATGCCTTTCAGAGAGTCAAGCATTTCCTGAAGCTAAAAGTGTTGAATCTGTTGATTTCACACATTTTATACTAGGAGAAAACTGTGATCAAACATATTTAAACCTTCAATTTTATTTCATAACATACATCCTCCTTCTGCTTAACACAGGAGGTAAGGAGTTTTTTGAGATAAAAAGGATAAATCAATTTGCTTTCAAATAATTAAGTCATTAAGGACTGGAAAATGACTTCATTTTTAGTAATTAAGTCATCTGTGTGTGGAGAAAATGTGACATTAGATTTAAGGCACAAGTATGTGTCCATCATAATACAACCTTGCATTTAAATTTTAAAGTGTCACACAGAACAAATTCAGTAAAAGATAATGCCAAAACAATCATATGGGTTGTCATCATCCTAGTAAAAGAAAAGTACTTAGTAAGCACTGCCCTTAATGCTGCTTGTATGGTAAGAAAAATGCACAGTGCTGAAGATAAGCCTGAAAGTATTAACTGCAACTAGTAAATTTGCACTATACATAAAATAGGCCTTTCTAGTGGTCCAGACTCAACATGTGTTTATTGCTAACATTTTATTTTATAATATGTATAATGAGCTGCATATCATTTACATTCCCTATCCACTCTGTTTCTAAACAATCTTACACAAAAGAATATTTAGCTACCTAAATGTATGCCTAGTGTAAGGAAAGGCATGGATAGTCGCTTAAATGTATAGCTATTTAAGGGAATAAAATATAAATTTCTCCCTTTTTAAAACTTAAAAATAATTATATGTTCTACAGTTAGAAGTGCAGTAGGTCTCCCATACACACTAATCTTAATATCTTTGCTGCCAGCCAAAGCTTTAAGAAGATCTTAAAGATGCTAAAATCTCTAATTTGAAATAGCATTTGAAGTGGCAAAATGATTATCTTTTAACAAGAAAAAAGAAGGCTGTCAAGAATCAAAAATTTTAGAAATCAAGGGATCTTTTCCTTGATTTATTTCCTGACCAACACAACTGGCAAAGCCTTTGATTCCTAAGCTTTATTATAAGCTAAACACTAAACAATTTCTGCCTATTTTGGCTTTAATGAAAGTAGATATAATTTCTGAACAAGTTCAGGAAAGTACTTCTTTCAAGCAGGGAAACTGCTTAAATTAATTAAGCTAATTAGGTTAATGAATAATTAAGGTAATTCTTTCTTCCCCCACAATTCAGTCTCTGCATCTCTTAGTCATAAACCTCGAATGGTGGCATTAGAACTCCTAAATACAATCACACATTATACTCGTATAACATTCTACATCACAATTAAGACTAATCTTTTTTTTTTTTCTTTTTGCTTAGTTTATAGCTTAAATAAGAATGAGCATGCTTCAGATATTCTTTCTCTAATTAAGAAATATAAATATCATAAATTAGAAATTAGTCTAGACTAGAGATCTTTGAATATAAAAAATACTTTTAATAATAACTCATTTCAAATATAATAATAGGTTCATAAGCATTTATCTGTCGCACTGCAGGCTCTAAAAAGAGTATTTCATATACTCCTTTAGCTACTCAAGAAGGTGTGTACATTTATCATATTTTCATAGTTAAGTAACTGAAGACTCAAAGATATGAAAAGGCTTGTCCAAAGTCATACAGCCTGAGCATAATGGGGCTTGAATTTGACTGTTCCAAAGGAATTATTAAATCCTTTTAGCACTTGGCTTAGTTTCGGAATGTGAATATGGTATTGCTTCTCTAAATGTATAGAGTATATTTCTATAATCTGTATATTTCCAGTGAATTATCCAACTGCTGAGAAATTAAAAATTGGTTTAAAAAAATGATAGTAAAGAAAGAGTTAGCTGAATTGGTCAAGTGGTACTCTGTGACTTTTGTATTCTAGGCCCATATCCTCCTGAACACACTGTCAATATAGTCACCCAATGCTGCATTTTAATTTTGGTGTAAAGTCATAAAACTGGATTTTAGAGAGTAAAGATATTTTGTTATTTACTCCCATGATAACAGACATGATTCTGTCAGTTATCTAACTTCAGCTCACCTCTGTCATCCCCCTCACCGCTAAGGGGCCATACAGCAGCACGCATGTCACAGTCATTAGCGTGCAGCAGCAATTTTCATTAGACCAATGATCTCCAATAAGATTTTCCCAAGGGCTGCATTCAGTTATATGTAATAGTTAGGTGGGCCACTCATGTATTAGCATATAATTTGCACATGATTTGCATTTGCATTTAAAGATTGCATCATATTTCTCTGAATATTTCAAGTAAAAGTGTAATTACTACAACACTGAAGGTGATGATTTCTATTTTTCGGTACTATCCTACCACATCTGACCCAGATGGCTTATAATAGACTAGCTCAGCAGAAAACTAGGAGAAACCAGAGGGGAGGAAATAGTCAGTAGAGATGGTTAGGGTCAATAAAAATATTTGAGGGGGCACTACTGATGATTGCTGAAAGTACATTGCATTTGACAATTTTTCTCTTTTGTAAGGATAAAGGAGTAACTGCACAATGGGTGGACCTTCTAAGAAATGCATTTCTAGTTACTGCTGATATCTTGTTGAGTATCTTTTTTCAAACCTCATTACAGGCTAAATGGCAAATTATCTGTTATCACTTGGGGAATCTCAGTTACTTCTTAATTCTAATAGTGTAGTCACATAACAACTTTAACTGAGTTTTCTTCTAAACCTAATTATTTTCTGTTTTGAACACTAATTTTAAGTGAAGAGCTCTCTATTTCCCTTTAGTTTTTTTTTTATACATATGGACCAGTCCTACATAACTGGAGAGCATTCCCTCTTCCACGTAAAGAGCTTTCTGGTTGTTGGTATTTGGTTAGGTAGAGGAAAAGTTACAAGAAAGGGAACAAGATTTATACAGGAAAATAAATCAGAAACAAGTGGCACTAGGTACACACATAAGCATACGAAAACGTATTTACTCACACATTTTAATATACCTTGCTCTTATATTTATATTGGATGATAGGTAAAGGATAGATAGATAGATGGACAGGTGAATGAATAGATGACAGCCAAATAATTATAAAACTCTTGCATTGAAAATATATACATTATTAAGAAATCACTGCCTGAATATCATTCATTAAAGCATATATACGGAATCTAGAAAAATGATACAGATGAACTTCTTTGCAAGGTAGGAATAGAGAGACACAGACTTAGAGAAGGGACATGTGGGAACAGAGGGGGAAGAGGAGGGTCAGACGAATTGGGAGATTAGGATTGACATATCTACACTGCCGTCTATAAAATAAATAGCTAGTTGGAATCTGCTGTCAGGTGCAGGGAACTCAGCTTGGTGCTCTCTGGTGACCTAGATGGATGGGATGGAGTGAGGGAGTTGGGAAGGAGGTTCAAAAGGGAGGGTATATATGTGTACATATAGCTGACTCATACTGTTGTATAGGAGAAACTATCACAACATTGTAAACAATGATACTCCATTTTAAAAATACTTAAAGTAAATAAAGAATAGATGTTTTCAAGGAAAACAAAATTAGATATAGCTATCTATAAGTTCCACCAGAATTTTAGTTTATGCTTTCCTGTTTCAGATGATCAGAATCATGTGGAGACAGAAAAGCAAATTTTTCTTTACCTACTCTTTGAACTTCCAGACCAGTAATCAATAGAAAGTTTTCAATCATTTCTCAGTAATTAAGAGGACCAATTGCCCAGCATTAAGATGATGGAGTCAGAATTTGAAACTATGTCTGTTTAGAAGCAGAACAGCAGAACAAACTTTAGTAATTATCAGTACCTTGATCTTGTAGCTCAATGAACATGTCTATTATTCAAATAATTAGTTAACATTCTCAACAATGACTAATAGAGGAGATTTTAAAAAATAGCTACTTTTCCCTTGTCTTTTATGCCATTTGTCGTTTAACATCAAAATTCTACTATGACTGGATGCCATCAGTAACACATGCCTTTGATATATAGCATTGCATCCCCCAACCATAACTATGCTAAGAATATAGTGAATTCTCCATGAGCAATTTTTTATTAGATGAATAAAACAAATGATGAATATTCAAGTACTATACATGGAATTTTATTATCATGGGAAGGAGTTTGTGATACATTAAATTAAAATGTAGATTACAAAACAGTTCTTTTAGAATGATCCCGTACTGAGGGAAGAAATATGTATGTCTTCAAGGAAGGACAAGTATTAATGCCTATGCACCACAGCCTTGTCTAACTCAATGAAACCTAGCCATGCCCGCGGGGCAACCTGAGACGGGCAGGTCATGGTGGAGAGGGCTGACAGAATGTGGTCCACTGGAGAAGGGAATGCCAAGCCACTTCAGTATTCTTGCCTTGAGAACCTCATGAACAGTATGAAAAGGCAAAATGATAGGATACCAAAAGAGGAAATCCCCAGGTCATTAGGTGCCCAATATGCTACTGGAGATCAGTGGAGAAATAACTCCAGAAAGAATGAAGGGATGGAGCCAACGCACAAAATACCCAGTTGTGGATGTGACTGGTGATAGAAGCAAGGTCCGATGCTGTAAAGAGCAATATTGCATAGGAACCTGGAATGTCAGGTCTATGAATCAAGGCAAATTGGAAGTGGTCAATTTGGTAATAAGGAGTTCATCTCTTGTTTAAGAGATGGCAAGAGTGAATGATGACATTCTAGGAATTAGTGAACTAAAATGGACTCGAATGGGTGAATTTAACTCAGATGACCATTATATCTACTATTGAGGGCAGGAAACCCTCAGAAGAAATGGAGTAGCCATCATGGTCAACAGAAGAGTCCAAAATGCAGTACTTGGATGTAATCTCAAAAATGACAAAATGATCTCTGTTCGTTTCCAAGGCAAACCATTCAATATCACAGTAATCCAAGTTTATGCCCCAACCAGTAACGCTGAAGGAGCTGAAGTTGAATGGTTCTATGAAGACCTACAAGAGCCTTTGAGGACTAACACCCAAAAAAGATATCCTTTTCATTATAGGGGACTGGAATGCTAACATAGGAAGTCAAGAAATATGTGAGACAACAAAGAGACACAGAGGTATAGAGTGGACTTTTGGACTCTGAGGGAGAGGGAAAGGGTGGGATGGTTTGGGAGAATGGCAATGAAACATGTATATTTTCCTGTAAGAAACGAAGCGCCAATCTATGTTCAATGTAGGATGCAGGATGCATGGGGCTGATGCACAGGATGATTCAAGTAGAGGATGTGGGGTGAGAGGTGGGAGGGGGCTTCGGCATTGGGAGATTATGTTCACCTATGGCTGATTCGTGTCAATGCATGGCAAAACAAATACAGTATTGTAATTAAAAAAATAAATTTAATAAAAAAAAAAAAAAACACCTGGAGTAACAGGCAAATATGGCCTTGGAATGCAGAATGAAGCAGGGCAAAGACTAATAGAGTTTTGCCAAGACAATGCACTGATCATAGCAAACATCCTCTTCCAACAACACAAGAGAAGACTCTACACATGGACATCACCAGACGGTCAACACCGAAATCAGATTGATTATATTCTTTGCAGCCAAAGATGGAGAAGGTCTATACATTCAACAAAAACAAGACCAGGAGCTGACTGTGGCTCAGATCATGAACTCCTTATTACCAAATTCAGACTTGAAGAAAGCAGGGAAAACCGCTAGACCATTCAGGTATGACCTAAATCAAATCCCTTATGATTATACAGTGGAAGTGAGAAATAGATTTAAGGGTCTAGATCTGATAGATAGAGTATCTGATGAACTATGGAATGAGGTTCATGACATTGTACAAGAGACAGGGATCAAGACCATCCCCATGGAAAAGAAATGTAAAAAAGCAAAATGGCTGTCTGGGGAGGCCTTAGAAATAGCTGTGAAAAGAAGAGACACAAAAAGCAAAGGAGAAAAGGAAAGATATAAGCATCTGAATGCAGAGTTCCAAAGAATAGCAAGAAGAGATAAGAAAGCTTTCTTCAGCAATCAATGCAAAGAAATAGGGGGAAAGAACAGAATGGGAAAGACTAGAGATCTCTTCAAGAAAATTAGAGATACCAAGGGAACATTTCATGCAAAGATGGGCTCAATAAAGGACAGAAATGGTCTGGACCTAAGAGAAGCAGAAGATATTAAGAAGAGATGGCAAGAATACACAGAAGAACTGTACAAAAAGGATCTTCACTACCTGGATAATCACGATGGTGTGATCACTCATCTAGAACCAGACATCTTGGAATGTGAAGTCAAGTGGGCTTTAGAAAGCATCACAATGAACAAAGCTAGTGGAGGTGATGGAATTCCAGTAGAGCTATTTCATATCCTGAAAGATGATGCTGTGAAAGTGCTGCACTCGATATGCTAGCAAATTTGGAAAACTCAGAAGTGGCCACAGGGCTGGAAAAGGTCAGTTTTCATTCCAGTCCCAAAGAAAGGCAATGCCAAAAATGCGCAAACTACTGCACAATTGCACTCATCTCACATACTAGTAAAGTAATGCTCAAAATTCTCCTAGCCAGGCTTCAGCAATACGTGAACCGTGAACTTCCTAATGTTCAAGCTGGTTTTAGGAAAGGCAGAGGAACCACAGATCAAATTGCCAACATCTGCTGGATCATGGGAAAAGCAAGAGAGTTCCAGAAAAACATCTATTTCTGCTTTATTGACTATGCCAAAGCCTTTGAGTGTGTGGATCACAATAAGCTGTGGAAAATTCTGAAAGAGATGGGAATACCAGACCACCTGACCTGCCTCTTGAGAAATCTATATGCAGGTCAGGAAGCAACAGTTAGATCTGGACATGGAACAACAGACTGGTTCCAAATAGGAAAAGGAGTACGTCAAGGCTGTATATTGTCATCCTGCTTATTTAACTTATATGCAGAGTACATCATGAGAAACAATGGACTGGAAGAAAGAAAAGCTGGAATCAAGACTGCCGGGAGAAATATCAATAACTTCAGATATGCAGATGACACTACCCTTATGGCAGAAAGCAAAGAGGAAACAAACAGCCTCTTGATGAAAGTATAAGAGGAGAGTGAAAAAGTTGGCTTAAAGCTCAACATTCAGAAAACAAAGATCATGGCATCCGGTCCCATCAGTCCATGGGAAATAGATGGAGAAACAGTGGAAACAGTGTCAGACTTATATTGGTGGGCTCCAAAATCACTGTAGATGGTGACTGCACCCATGAAATTAAAAAGACGCTTACTCCTTGGAAGAAAATTATGACCAACCTAGATAGCATATTCAAAAACAGAGACATTACTTTGCCGACTAAGGTCCGTCTGTCTAGTCAAGGCTATGATTTCTCCAGTAGTCATGTGTGGATGTGAGAGTTGGACTGTGAAGAAGGCTGAGCACCAAAGAATTGATGCTTTTGAACTGTGGTGTTGGAGAAGACTCTTGAGAGTCCCTTGGACTGCAAGGAGATCCAACCAGTCCATTCTGAAGGAGATCAACCCTGGGATTTCTTTGGAAAGAATGATGCTAACGCTGAAACTCCAGTACTTTGGCCACCTCATGCGAAGAGTTGACTCATTTAAAAGACTTTGATGCTGGGAGAGATTGGAGGCAGGAGAATAAGGGGACGACAGAGGATGAGATGGCTGGATGGCATCACTAACTTGATGGACATGAGTCTGAGTGAACTCTGGGAGTTGGTGATGGACAGGGAGGCCTGGTATGCTGCAATTCTTGGGGTTGCAAAGAGTTGGATATGACTGAGCGACTGAACTGAACGGAGCTGAACCTAACTGAGTTATACAATGTGGATTTTTATAATAAGAGTAAATGTTTTATATCTGTTTTGTTGATTTTAAAGGTGGTCTCTTCTTATACATTTCCATAGTACTTTCTGGAAAACAGTTGGAAAGGCTACACTGCAGTTAGTTTTCCAGTGTTCCAATTTGAAATCTAGCCTTAACCTTCTTACTCAAGAACTTGAGCTTCTTATATCATTTACTGTGCACTATTATTTGTGTAAAAACTGCTTCTTCCTTTAAACTGAGAAGTGTTTTAAGGACCAGAAGCCACATTTTGGAGTTATCTCACCACTACACCTATCCTAGAAATAAACTTCACAGTAAATAGACAATGCCAAAAAATATGTTAACTATTTGGTAAATCATTCATCAAATCCAAAGAACTCACATATTTTTCATTTTAATGTAATATCTCCATTGATTTTTTTTTTTTCATAAGGAATGACTACTTGGGCTCACTGGTGAACCAATTAGAATGATAATAATGCCTTTTAATTTATTTTTTAAATTGAGGGATAATTGCTTCATAGAATTGAGATGGTTTCTGCCAAACATCAACAGGAAGATAACAATGTTGATAACATTGTTATGAATAGATAACAATAATCTATTGTTATCAATAGATAACAACTATGTTGTTGTTGTTGTTTTATATCAGGGCTAAACTCTATATCCTTTATGCCACTCAAAGTGGCCCTTTTCAGAATAATCCATGAACTAGCATTTTCCTATTCCAATATTTTTTTTTCTTCAGAATACTGTTTGAGCTGCATATTTGATCAGATCATATGTGTTTGTAGGGTAATGTGTAGTAACAGTTTAACTTTCTGGGTAACAATTGTAATAATGCCCAAACCCAGAGGAATATTTCTAATTATAGACACTTCAGGTAACATAGCAAAAAATGGAAAAAAATATTCTATGTCAGTTGAATTTATAAGTATTTTGTGCTATATTTACAAAATAGATTCTCTTGGATAGCAAAAACTCAATGAATAGTCTTCATGATTCAATGTTTCCTTTAGCTCTTGGGGCTTAGCAACCTTAGTGTTAAGCAAATGTGTAATCATAGCAATTACTCTCAAATTTTTCTTTAGCAGCAGAGTTAGTTTATTGTTCTAAATTCTTGAAATTACAGAGTAATATAAAAAGGAGTAAAAGCCTATGTGAACTAGGACTTCAAACTAACTCTTTAAACAAGGTCAAAGCATATCATCATTATTCTATTTCAATCATTTATATGATATTCATTATTATATTTATTAAAAATCTATAATACAGCACAAATTTCAGTACAGTAAAGAACAAACATGTGTTGCTGATGAGAATGTTTTGAAAATAGCGCTTTGTAAATTTACTTGGAAAAAAATTAAAATACAAACTTCGAAGTTCCATTTATACTTTTGGCAGAGTATTTCAAATGTCTGTAAGCTTAAGTGTTTCATATAAATTTCTTCTTCTTCATTAATATTGAGCACCTGAGAAAAATCATATAAGGCTTTCAGAAACCTGATTTTGACTAGAAAAATACCAAACTGAAATAATTATTCATGGTACTAGTTGACCTCTTTAGATACATACCTAAGACTGTGGGTATGTAAGTCCACCATGTTTAACTGAGTACATCGGAGCTGAAGATTGAATTATCCACAACCCAGGGATAGAAATAATTATATTAGAGCTCATTTCAGACCATGTAGTTCTCTATTAGTAATTGTATTGGGCTATTGAGACACAATCATTAGAGACATAAAATGGTCATTTTGTATATTAGTAGTAAAAGAAAAAATCATAAACCTTTAAGGAGAATTAATAAAATATGTACTTTTGACTCACAGTTAAAACATTGATTAAATTGTACTCTACAAAAGCAGGCATTAAAAAATAGGGGGCATCACCAAGGAGGCTGACTACCAACAACCCCCAGGACTTTGAAACACATATATTATTAAATGCACCTAGAAAATGGAGATGCTTGCCATCAAACTGCTCAGTGTTTTGAATAAGACCCTTATGGCCAAGAGCAACATTAAGCTGGCAGAGATGCTCAAAGTCTATAGCTCAATTTTTTTTTCTTAAAACGTTTCAGATGTTTCTAAATAAAATAGCCATGCTATGGCCTTTGCATAATAAATACCCTTATTATAATCACTCAAAGAAAAACATCTAATTGGACAACTATTCTAAAACCTACTTATTGTTTTGTCACTATGTTGTTGTTGTTTAGTCACTAAGTTGAGTCCAACTCTTTGCGACCCCATGGGCTGCAGACCACCAGGCTCCTCTGTCCATGGGATTTCCCAGGCAAGAGTACTGGAGTGGTGTGCCATTCCCTTCTCCAGGAGATCTTCCTCACCCAGGGTTCAAACCCCAGACTCCTGCATAGCAGGCACATTCTCTACCATCTGAGTCACACCGTAACTGTCTCTAAACCTTGGATTTATATTGTATTCTTTTGTTTCCCTGTAAGCCTACAAATATAGGTAGATGCCTCATATGAAGTAACTTGCGTACTCCTCACAACATGGTGTTGTGAGATCTATAATTTGTCCCATTTAAAATAGAGAAAAGTAAAGCACAGAAAAGCATAGAATTTTGCCCAGTGTCATGGATCTACGAAGTAGCACATTTGTGATTCAAAACCACCAGATATTCTAGCTCCAGGATCATATGTTTATTTTCATCAGTTCCAAAGTTCATTTTGAACATTGTTAAATAAATCACTTCTTACTTTTACTTATGAAAGTTAAATACTTAAATGCTTAGTGTATTCTCTTGTTCTCAAAAAAAAAAAAAAAATTGAGACAGTGTAAGAAAGCCAGTGAATCGTGGCTTTATCAGTTACCCTCCAAAACCCTCAACTTCTCTTCATCCAACATTTTAAGTGCTGAATATGTTGAGGTGAGTTTATAAAATTGGCCACTTGTTTTTTAAGATAAAAGAAATTTTGAAAGATACACAGTCTATTGAATAATCATTTATGTTTTTGCAACTATTCCCTCAAACTACATTAAAAACGAAATATGATCTCCATAAAAATTCAATGCCACTAAACAGGAAGAAAAAGTCAGTTAATTATGCCACATGTCATTTCGGCAAGTTGTCTCTTAACATTGAAATATTAATCATATGAGCTACCTCCACAAACTAAACACATCTTGGAGTCACAATCAGACATGTGGAGTGACAGTCAGACTTAGGCTGAACTTATACCTCAGGGATGGTGTCTTTGAAAAATCAAAGTATAAGTCAATACAAGTTTAAACATGGTAACTGACTCATAGAAAGCATGGTACAAAAGCTGATCCCGGGCCACATGTCAGTGTCTTCCAGTCAGTTCTAGAATTCTCTTCTATGGAAATACATATATCAGGCAATCACATAGGTCATATAATTCCAGAAATTCAGAAAAGTTTCATGGTCTCTTTTGTTCCTTTTTAGATAAACTCACTGATGTTACTTGCTGGTTGACCTACCCAGTTCCTGCTATTATTCTGACCAGCTTTAAAATGAATTAACTTTTATTAAATGCTATTTTTAGTGCAGATACTAGCCTCCACTACCATAATTATGCAGTTGGGCTTCCCACATTTGGGGAAATTGCAGGGATCAGCACATTGGTGTGAAATGGATGAACCTAACGGGGAAAACCATCTTCATGGTCATGGTACCTCCTCTACCAGGTAATTATAAATATCTACTATTTTTAATAATATGCATTAGATCAGGAGTTTTAGCAATATTGTTTCACAAGTAACCCCAGCTTTACAAAGGAGGAAGCTGAGACTCAGAGAAATAGAAGAATCTGGCTCTAGGATAACCAGGCAGCCAGCAAATGGCAGAACTAGTACACAAACTCACATCTTTATACTATAAAATAATTTATAATATAGAAGAATTTTGAAGAGCCATCACATGAAATTAGCTGTTCTTTCAAAGGGTAGTCATACTCTGGCCACACCCTAACCCTAGCAAAGATGGCCTTACTTTTATAGTACAGCTTGACTCTGAGATTTTCTGCCGAGAACCCTTTGCCCTGAGCCTCTGGCCACTTAGCTAGGCCCGTAAGTCCCGTTTAGCTTCAGCCAGTCTTCTTTTCAAGAGCACATATTTCTGTTGTCTCTTCCTAGACATGACTCAGGTCCTAGTAAGTTCCTCCTTAACTCAGCAACTGTCTGTCCCTTGGACTAATCCTCTCTCACCTTATTCCCAGAAGAAAGGGCAATGGGAGTAGTGTTTTAGAGTGGAATGAAAAGGGAAGAACAAAATTTAACTACTTCACAGTTGTGCATGTGCATGCCAAGTTGCTTCAGTCATGTCCAACTCTTGTGCAACGCTATGGACTGTATCCCGCCAGGCTCCTCTGTCCATGGAATTCTCCAGGCAAGAATACTGCAGTGTGTCACCATGCCCTCTTTCAGGGGATCTTCCCCATCCAGGGATCAATCCCTCGTCTCATGTCTCTTGCATTGGCTCACAGGTTCTTTACCACTAGCACCAGCTAGGCAGCTTGTTTCACTGTTAAATCATACTAAACCTAGCTAAGGAAATAAGCATGCTTATTATATAGATAGACCTTGTGAAAGTCTCTCAGTCATGTCTGACTCTGTGCAACACCATGTACTGTAGCCCACCAGGCTCTTCTATCCATAAAATTCTCCAGGCAAGAATACTTGAGTAGATTGCTTTGCCCTCCTCCAGGGGATCTTCCTGACCCAGGGATCAAAACTGGGTCTCCTGTCCTGAAAGCAGAATCTTTATGGTCTGAGCCACCAGGGATGAGTACCAACTACATTCTTTGTATGAATTTAGCTCTACAATGATCCCATTTGATCCATAAGGTAACAGCCTCAGGGAGAATTAAATGGCTTAATTCAAAATTGGCTGATAATGGCAAAACATTCTGGACCATTCTTAGTTGTTGCCATCCAATCTGAAATCTTAAGTCATAAATCTACTTTTTAAATATACTATTTGACCATTTTAGTTTATATGTAAGTATTCTTAGTGGTACTTTCAGTCAGACTAAATGAATCACACTGCAATATTTAAGAATGATACTTTAGAAAGCAGTCAGGTTATGCTCTTAGTGTCTAGTACTGGCTGAAGAACACTTCAAATGAAAAAAATGCATGCATTGGCTTTTTATTTTCAAAAATATGTGAATCTCAACTAGGCAGCAATTGCATTCTAGAGAAAATTTTTAGTCAGATTCTACCATGAACTGATCCTGTGCTCTCTTTGTCATCACTACAGAGGGCAGCAACAGACAGCAGAGCTCCTCAGCATTACAGAGGCGATGTTAAATTTCCTAGTAAACAAGAGAGTTAAAGACAAAGTCACGCTTAAATCACTCTAAATTATATTTTGCCTTGATGCGGCTTAAAAGTAATCACACTATAAACTTTTATATAAGTTAATAGGCAAATGGATATGGGAAGTATCAAGAAAGACTACATTTTTTTTCCAAAAGTTGAATCTAGGACATTTTGTAATTCTGCCAAAAGCAGCTTTGAACAATAAACATAAACTATGTGTCATGTAATATTGCAGCAACTGAAATTTAGTCTGCTTTTCTTCTTCTTTTTTAAAGCTTTGTCTTAAGTGAAAGTACTTTATATAAAATATTTACTATTATTATAAAAATATTTTAAAACATATCCAAGTTTATTTTTCAGTAAGTAAGAACATTAGAAGCCATGGTTTTATAGTAGGAAGATTTACCTGCAAAGTGCATTCTGGACATAAATAATTGGTAACAGCAGTCTGCAAGGAGGAGAACTTAGTACTTGCTCCTTAGCTTGGTTGCATAGACCTACAACTGATTGTACATGCAAAGGAGGGCAGCAAAGGTCTTATGATCAAAAGAGAAGAAATGACTGACAACACAGAGCTAGTTCAAAGGAACTAATGGAATAATTAGTCCCAAAAGACCAAAAAGACTGAAGAATTCATGATGTCATAAAAAGCAGAGCTACTTAAATTGGATTAGAAAATAAAAATGACATGAACATTGTAAATATTCACAGATCACATCATTGACGTGTAATGTGCCGTTAAATGATGTCAAATTAAAGGGGAAATTACATGTGTTAGAACTAGGATGAATAAAGAGAAGACATTTAAAGATACATGGTCCTTCAAGTGAAAATTCCTAACATATATTACATAGATGATCATCATCCAGACAGTGAAACTGGGTGAAATATAAAATAAAATACGAGGGAAAAGATGCTAGCTAAAAACAACTCATTTTCCTAATATTATAAATTGTAGGGAACTTTGATTTCAGAGGAGATAATTTCAGAATTTGCTTTATACAAAGAAAATCCAAATTCTTACAGTAAATAACCAATAATGCCTTTGAACTCTTAAAATCTGTCCTATCATCCATCCTAAGTATTGAATTAGTAGCACGCAACTTTGTCAGAAAAGGAAAGAATCTCTAGGTCTATTTTAATTTTCATATACTCAGTGTTCTCTTGCCAATCATGTATATTTCTGAATCATTTCAGTGATTTTGCACTTATTTTGAAACCTATCTATAAGTGATAAAAAAAGAAAACATGAACACTGTGTGAGGCAAATGTAACATTTTCCTTCTTCCAGGTTCCTCCTCAGATCTCTTGCTGACAATTACGTGATTAACACATAATTAACCTGAATTTAGGGCTTCCCTGGTGGTTCAGTGGTAAGGAAACTGCCTGCAATGCAGGAGACCCATGTTCAGTCCCTGGGCCAGGAAGATCCCCCGGAGGAGGAAAGGACAGCCCACTTCAATATTTTTTGCATGGAGTATTCCATGGACAGAGGAGCCTGGAAGGCTACAGTCCATGGGGTCTCAAAAGAGTCAGACATGACTTAGGGCTAAACAACAACAACCTGAATTTAACACACAATTCAGATACTTCCAAAAGGTATACAAACACTGGAATAACTTCATGGCAATACACAAATATTTAGCTAAAAAAACAATTTCATTCCAGACACATTTAATTTTTGACAAATACTTTACAAAGTGTTTAAAATCATTCCCTTTTACCTGGGATGTATTCTTTCTATTTATCTATTTTTACTGTCAATAAGCTCAGCTTTACATGACTCTTTTGTCATATTAATGAGATACTAAGTACTTTTTTTTTTATTGAGGCTTAACTGAAGTGACTTAGCACATGTGCATGCACACACACACACACACACACACACGTTATTAATAGTGCATGGTCAGCCGCTAAATTGTGTCAGTCTCTTTGCAGACCACCAGGCTCCTCTGCCCATGACATTTTCCAGGGAAGAATACTGGAGTGGGTTGCCATTTCCTATTCCAGGGGATCCTCCCCACCCAGGGATTGGAACCCATGTCTCTAACATCTCCTGCATTGGCAGGTGGATTCTTACCAGTAACACCACCTGGGAAGCATACTATAGCCTTAATAACTCTAATTAACCTCAGAAGCAAAGCCCAGATTAACACATATTATCTCAGTTCCCTGGTAATATATTAACTTCTTGGCATCCCTGGTGGCTCGGATGGTAAAGAACCCACTTACAATGCCAGAGACCTGGTTTTGATCCCAGGGTTGGGAAGATCCCCTGGAGAAGGGAATGGCAACCCACTCTAGTATTCTTGCCTGGAGAATCCCATGGACAGAGGAGCCTGGTGGGCTAGAGACCACGGCATCACAAAGAGTCGGACATTACTGAGTGACTAACACTTTCACTTTTAGTTTCTTTCATTATACTCCTTCAAACTGACCACATATATTAATACTCAAAATGTACTCTTGGTGCTGAGTAAGATTTTTCTCTATTTTCAAAAGTTTCATAGGTTTCGTTATGGTATGTCTGAAAAGGCAGATTCGTTAAGACAAAAATGTAATCCTAGTTGCACTGAAATATTCAGCAGAGTCTTTTGTCAATAGATATAATCTCCAGTTAAAATAATTTATGTCAGCATTTCATTAATCTCGTGGAACTTGAACTGGCTATGTATACTCCTCACAAAGAACAAGCTTTCAGAAACCATAGCAAGTAGGAGTTGTTTGTGAAATGGTGGCGAGAGTTTCTTCCTCTCCCATACTTGGTTCTAGTAAAATCTGTAAAATAAAATGCTCATTCCTCAGGAGGAAGACTAAAACTCTGGAGCAGAGAAGGGAAGAGTGCTTCTATTGTGACACACCTAATTAATTCACAGATAGGAAAATAGGAAGCTTAAATATTGCAAATCAATATATAAAATGCCTAGCTTTTTTCCAGCCTTAGACCAAGTACATCAATCCTTTACTTCTTCAGGCTACACCTATATGCAATAACAGAGGAAAAAAAGAAAATAGGTTATTTCTTTTCTTTTTTTCTTGTAGGGAAAAGGGAGAAAAATCTACTATGAACCAGATTTTGTGTGGTTACCTTTTATATGTCACTGTTCTAATCCTCATGATAGCAAAGAAACAGGGCCAGAGAAATGAAGAAAAAGATTCAAATTTAGTCATACAGTAGGTTACTTATAAAAAGAGAATTCAAGCCCATTTTAGCTGACTTTAAAGCTGATAATCTTTCTCTAATAAACTTATCAAAATCTCATATTCTATAACAGCTATCTATAAAAATGAATTTTACCAAAAATAGAATAACTGGTCTCATTTAGGAATAGAGTTTTGACCTTGGCCCCCAAAACTCCTACCTTATGAAAATCCAAAATTGTCCATGGTTAAGAGCATAAAAACTGGGAGCTACATGACTTAAAATGTCTGTCTTTTCCATCCACCAGCTCTTTGATCTTGAGTAAGTTACTTACACTCTCTGCCACAATTTTCATCTGCAGAATCAGAATAATGATAATAACAATACTGCATAGCGTTGTTCTGAGAATTAAAGCAATTATTTATGCAAAGAATTTAAAGCAATCCTTAGTACACAGTTAGTGAATCATAGGTCATTTTAAGCAATAACCTACAATTGAAAGAATTATTGATATTTTCATAAATACTTCCCCAAAATAAAATAAAACCTAAAGTTGCAAGTGCTGTGTAGAATTTAAGAATCTTAATTTTGGGTGGGATACAGTCAAAATGACCATTGATAAGAAAACTGGGGAAGAAATATAGAATCAAAGCTGAAAATGCCAGAGAATGTAAATCAAAAAATGATTGGAATCCAAATAGCACATTATTTAGAATTAAGCATAGACAATCATAGACAAAAATTAAATATGCACTAAATATTTAGTTCAATGAAGAAGAGAAAAATTCAGAGTAGGCTTTAATTTCTGAAAGAAACAGTAAATTACAACCCTAATAATCCTTTCCTAGAATCAGCTTAAATTGCTCAAATATACTAGTTTGATTTCATTTTAAAAGAGGACACTTAAAAGTTTGGGTTCTCCATTCACTTCTGCTCCTTGGTAGAGAAGGGGAAAGAAAGGTGGAAAAATTCACTCTAGTAATGGTTAATTTTTTCAAAGTATTCTGAACATTTTAGATAATCAGTGTAGACTATGCCACTATGGAAGCTTTTGAAGAATTAATAAATCTGTTCTGAAGATTCCTACTGAAGATGTGGCAGGTGGGAAGGGTATATATGGCCTAAGGTAAAACCCTTGACAAGACAGAGGGTATCTGGATTCTGAATTGGCCTAGGCTATGACAAGTGATTGTAAATTTCCTTTTGCAGTCTATAATCTTGTCAGAAACTAATGCAATTCTCTCTGTTGCAATTTTCATTAATATTTAGACTAGCTTAAATGTAGAACATGGACTGAATACTGGGTATAAACTATTTTATTGACTAAATGTGTAGATAGCTTTTAAGTTCTACCAACATTTCTAAGCCAACTGCAATGATTTTGAAACTAATATTATACAAAGAATTTTTATTTTCATACTCTGCATTCTCTGAAGGTTATTTTCAGAGTTATATTAAATTTCAAAGAAAAGGAGTCCTATAACATATTAGAATGTTACCACATTTTATCATGTATATCAATAATCTAAATTGTGGTCAATAAAGAAATCAATCTATGAAGAATAATATTACCATATTGGTTAAGTGAGTTAACCTTTTCTAGATATAGTGTGAGGAGTATAACTTAATGAATATTTTCTTTTAATGAATACAGGCATTCACAGTAGAGGAAATAAATGCTCATAAACTTGTGGACTTACTCTATGACAGAGGGGGAAAAGATAATAAATCTTGGATATCGATCATAAAATGTCATTTTTCAATCATAGTCTTATTTGTAAAAATGCAATGAGAATGATAAGAAACAGCCACTTTTATTCTAAAGTATACCAGCCCCACTCCTGGAAGAAATTAACTCATAGGGGATTAATATATATAATCTCATTTCCTCCTAATATCAAAAATTAAAATTTTCAAATAATAAAAATTATTTGAATATTTTTCTCAAGGTCTTTTATAAATCTCATTCCCGATTCCTCATCTCCATCTTTTCCTCACAACACTGTATCTTTGGAAATGTGAATATGAATTAATCTAAATTGATTGAATAGAGTTCCAGCTAAACAAAACAATTTTTATATAAATATGTACAAACCAGAAAGTAAATCAAGCAATAGACCTTTGTTTGTAAAAATTTATATTATTTAAGCTTAGAGTTATTTCTAAATGTATGTGCAGTTTGGGGGCAAAATAATGTGTATTTTCTCTTATTGAAGATGAAAGAAATTCAGTGATATTAGAAATTATTTAATGAAATAAAATGTTTAGTCCAGAGTTTTAAAAGCAAAGAAGGATGCAATAGCACATTACAAGGACTCCTAATGAGAGCATAAGGTTTTTTCCCTGATAGATTAGGGTTACAGAGAGAAAGTTTTCAGCTCATCATAAGGAAAAATTTTACAAACTGGCACAGGATGGCTTCAAACACATTAATTGTGACATGGTGTTTAAATTTTATTATGAGATTAAACATCCAGAAATGGACAAAACAATTAGAAACTGAAACTCCACTCTAACAGGGCATTTTGGAAGTGTAAGGGTAGAATAAGTCTACTAAACCATAGCCAGGCTCTCACTTTTCAGGATTCTTTTCATTTTGTTTGTATATTTGTGATTTCATTATTTCTCAGTTGCAACTCTGAAATAATCTCTACCTTGTTTAAAAGAACAGCCCACTTTTGCAAATTGCCTTGGCTACTATTTCATGAGAAGATGGAGTTTATCTGCTATAAATACCATCTTCTACTTCAGAACCTCAACTTTCATCCCTTGCTTTCAATTTCTGTCTTTACTCAAGAAAGTGATGTTTTTCATTTGAATGTGCTTGTCCTTCACTTTTCTAGAGCCTTTCAACCCAGGCATAATTTCTCTGCCATAGAAAATGTTTTCCCTTTTCATTTTCAAGACAACATCTTACCTTTGGTTTTACCTTTGTTATCAAATATTTATAATGTCCTCTCTATCTCTAGTGCACATCTCACCATCCACCAATTTTTACTCTCTTGAAGTGTAGATTGCTTCTCACCACTGTACCATAGCCACTCATGAAGTTTAGAAGACGACCTAGCCATAAATTTCTAAGTAAGACAGAGTCTTGCTTTATTATCTACCACTTCCTGCAAGCATGCTCTCTTCCTAATTTTCTAATTTTAGTAACAGCACCAGCGTTGTCCCCAACACTCAGAACTGTCTTGGATTCCTCCTTCTCCCTTACTCCTTCTTCCTTGACCAGGTTCCATGATCAACCTATGTCCAAGACCAGTAGATCCCACATCCTTTCATTGTGAGATGAGGTTATTGTCTTAGGGAAAGCACAGAAAGTCTGGGAGAGAAACTTCAAGAGGTAACTAAGGAATAAAATGGAAAACTGTCAAGAGACATTGAGACTTTACTAAAATTAGAAGGAACTAGGATTACACATGCAGTCCTTTGTGTTCCCAGAGAAGGCACTGGCACTCCACTCTGGTATTCTTGCCTGGAAAATCCCATGGATGGAGGAGCCTAGTAAGCTGCAGTCCATGTGGTCACCAGGAGTCAGACACAACTGAGTGACTTCACTTTCATGCAGTGCAGAAGGAAATGGCAACCCACTCCAGTGTTCTTGCCTGGAGAATCCCAGGGATGGGGGAGCTGGGTGGGCTGCCGTCTATGGGGTCGCACAGAGTCAGACACGACTGAAGCGACTTAGCAGCAGCAGCCTTAGTGTTCCAATGAAAGTTCAGGCCTATTAAAGTTAGAGGATATTTTGATCAGTAAGACTGGTATGTTTTGCTCTGCACAATGAAGGCTTTTAAGAAAAGGGAAGAATGGACTCCAAAATGAAAGACTTTTATGCTTGTATATGTGAGAGCTTTCTTATTCTTCTACTAAATGCTCTGTGGTGACCTAAATGGGAAGGAAATCGTAAAAGAGGGAATACATGTATATGTATAACTGACTAACTTTGTTATACAGCAGAAACTAACGCAATGTTGTAAAGCAACTATATTCCAATAAAAAGTCATATTAAGAAATAAATATGACCCTTATCTTTGTTGTTGATTTCAGACCCCAAACCTCTCTCTACGGGAGGGTACCTACTATGTTGAAAGCATGAGTGCGTATTAAGTCACTTCAGTCATGTCTGACTTTTTGTGACCCTATGGACTGTGGCCTGCCAGGCTCCTCTGTCCATGGGATTCTCCAGGAAAGAATACTGGAGTGGGTTTCCAAGCCCTCCTCCAGGGAATCGCCCCAACTCAGGGATTGAACACCTGTCTCCCGAGGCTCCTATACTGCAGGTGGATTCTTTACCACTGAGCCACTGAGGAAGTTCACTGTAATGTATACTTTTTAATGAAAAAGCAAAATATATGGAACTGAATTTGAACTTGCAACTTTGCTTGGAGGAGTTTGAGTTAGATGATGTGAATACTATGCTGATCAAGTAGGTTGATTGATATTAGAAAGGCTGAATAATTAAGGCAATAGAGCAATTTATTTTAATTCCATTTTGTTTGTTTGTTTCTTAAAAACATCAATTAAACTTCTAGAATATAAGCAGAATCAAAATTTTAGATAAAACAATGTACTAATATGTCTTGCCAACCTCTTCCTGATTGTGCACAGTATAGAAAAACATTTCGTTAAACATTCTAAAATTTCAAACTATTTTGAGCATTAAGGAGCTTGGTTTAGCTCATCGTTAGATCACTTATTTTTTTTTCTTGTGTTATTATTTCACCAATTTTAGCTTTCATTAGAATTTAATGAAATTCAAAGTTAATTTGGCAATAAATATTTAGAGAAAGGAAATAAATTGAAATTGTTGGTAATATATATATTTTATTGGTTTCTCTCATTTTTTCAATTATGTTAGTTTCTGGAAATATGTCTTCCCAGGATTTTACTCTTGCAGATTATCCAAAGGAAGAGTGAAACATTTTTATACAGAATTGAGTAATATGGAATAACAAGTAGCTAAAATATAGTATTTCCCAATGATTGTTACAGAGTTAGTGCTTTATCTAATTCATGATTAAGATATGCTTCATACATTTTCTGAATAAGATGAAGATTTTTTTAAATTAGAAATATTTGCATCCAATATAAACATGAAGCATACTTCAAGAGGCTATCAGTCTCTTGAATATTTTTTAATTTTTGCATATTTTTATTGATTTTAGTTTCTAAGTTAAAATTTATTTGCAAGAGAAACAAAAGATCAAACCATCAAACCTTAGCTTTTTAAAGAATATAAAAATTAAATAAAATTATTTTAATTTACTATGGTTTCTCCTCACTGACATGCAGAATTTGATAGATTCAGGAAACAGATAGACGCTAAGAGTTGAAACAGCTCTTAAAAAGAAGTTACTAACATCCTGCTCACTAAAGGTTTCTTTATGGAGTAAAGCTGAAGGGAGGTAGAGATATAAACTAGGTATTTAATTTATTCTAAAATTGATTTGCATAATTTGGGAATAGGAAGGTATGGATTTTCTTAACTACAAAGATTATCATCTAAATTTCTCAAGATCTCTAGTTCCTATTATTGTCTAATTAATTAGAAACAAAGAAGAATGCACTAGAAATTTTTCAGCACAAATGTTGTCAGAGACATAATATCATTTAGAAGTTGAGATTGTTCTCAGGGTATTTCTAGCTGATGACATTGCCTCAATCTGAAGTTAAATTTCTTCATTTTCCTCTTCTTTCCCATTCTAACTGAGCTCTTGCAGAACTGTCAAGGTTGTTTTCCTGGAAGAGAAAAAACAGAGACAGAAAAAAAAAAGGGAAAGAAATCAGGACAGAGGTTGTCACTTGGCTCAGACCTACAAGGTGTTTCAAGATCAATTTCAATTCTTATTTCATCAGCTATCTCTGTGCTCCATTTTCCTGTGATTCAGCCACACTGGCAAGTCTTCTCTTTTTAGAAGATACATGGCCTTTCACACCCTAATTTTTTCTCTTATGCTTTTCATTCATCTCAAAATGCTTCCACCACTCTTTTTATCTCATTTAACTAAGATCTTGGTGAAATACAACTTATTTCATGAGGCTTTTTCTGACAGCCCAGATAGAATTTGTTGTCCTTTCCAATGTATCTTTACTGTATCTATAAGTTCCTTCCAAACAGAGATCATATCATGGTTGATACTAAATGCTTTCTGGGTTTAATTGAACTGAAGTTCAGCTTGATCTAAAATAAAATTTTCTCCACGAAGGATTTTCTAATTGTCTGTTAAAAATGACCTCCTTCCTTAGGTGCTACAGTTTTCAATCTCTAATGCCACTGACTTTATTCTTATAGTTAAATGTAAAAATGTTGCTCCTGATATACATCATACAATTCTTGGTGGTAAGATTGTGTTTTCCAATGTATACTCTAGAGTTAATTGCACATAAGTATTCAAACATTCTTGCCTGATAAATCCCATGGATGGAGGAGCCTGGTAGGCTGCAGTCCATGGGGTCACTAAGAGCCAGACACGACTGAGCGACTTCACTTTCATGCATTGGAGAAGGAAATGGCAACCCACTCCATGTTCTTGCCTGGATAATCCCAGGGACAAGGAAGCCTGGTGGGCTGCCATCTCTGGGGTCGCACAGAGTTGGACACGACTGAAGTGACAGCAGCATTTAGCAGCAGTGGCAGCATTCAAACATTTATTCAATATATTTTATATTTTTCAGAAATCTTCAAAATGCATGCATCAATATTAAAAATCTTATCTTCAAATCCATATGGTCAAATTAAGCATCAAATTTGCAACACTACGTAATATTTATAGAATATGAAATATTAAAAAATATAATAAAAGTTTGAGAGTGGGTTAATTTAGATATCACTATAAAATGTTTTATTTTTTATTTTTCTTGAATGTGAATTTTTGAAGTATGCAGTACTTCATAATTAAAAATAAAAACATTTTTAAAAAACCAGATATATGGTCTTTACAACAGGATTGCTATCAGGTCATTTGAGTGTCATAAAAACTCTCCCTTAAACTTAGCATATTAATGATATTATTAGAGATCCCAAAATGACTAATTATGATCAAGAAAGAAAAATGTTACCCACCTATGACAATTTAAATGGTCTTCCCTCTCAATGTAATGCTATTCTCATTATTAAATAATTAAGTCTTTCCTGATACTTTTGAGGGAAAAAATAATGAGCCGATTCTGTTTTACTCAACAGAAATAGTATAATGTGTTATGGTAATCTGACTTGTATCCTACTTGTAAAGCCCTGGAAATTATTATTTTAAATTATGATGTTAGATTAGATTTTCTTCAGTTTAGTATACGGTAAATGTAACATCATTGCTAAATGCAAATTAGATATTGCACAGCTTTTCCATAAAGTTGTTCTTGAAAGCCAAGCATTTTACATATTATAGTCAAGTGCACGTTATGATTAAGAAACAAATTATAATGAAGCTTAATTTAGTATAAAGACAAGATACTGTAGCCTTATAATAGATGACAGTACAGTAGGTTATGTATATAGCAAATCTGCCACATTCAAGTTATCAAAAGTATTAAATATGCACCACACTTAAAAATTTTCCACTTGCTCCTATTACTTCATGTCAAAGTTACACTTGAAGGTTATCATATGTTCCAAACACTGACCAATGTTATATTGCCAAATAAAGCCTGGAATTCATCCAGTAATACGCCAGGGAGATGCACAGGAGGTAAATTCCTCCTCTTAACAGTAAAGGTAAAGAGTTACTATTTCATTCATCAGCAACTAACATTAATTGTTAATTGCTATTTTCTGTGTGACTATCTTTTCCTTCAACTATATTTCAAATGGAATAAGAGAACAGGCATACCTTGCCCTTTTTCCTAACCCAAAGTGAATTTGGTATCAACACAAGTCTAGCTGTACAATATAGGGAATTACTTTAATTTCCTTGCAGATAAATTTCTTTCTCTTAAAAAGAAATAGCTTGCACTACTAGATAATCTATAAAAGTCTTCAAAACAAAAAATTGTATGTAAATTGATCTAACAATTGTTCAGAAAAATAACTGCAATCTGATTAATTGCATAAACAATGGAATCACTATTTAACATCATAGTATGCATAAATTCTCAAAACCACACTTATAGTTGGTGAGGATAAATCAAGTAGCTGCCATCCTATCATCCTGAAGCATTTGGCCCTGCCTAACACATCCCACCTTTGTACAAACTGTGGGCAGGGAGTATTTGGAAGAAGAGGAAAGTGAAAACATAGCAATTAGAATACAAGTAGCAAAACAGCCTACAAATATTAAACAAAACTCCTCAAAGATATGTTTCTTATTGTTTCTAATCATTGTGTTCATTAAATAAAGTGCTATTTACAAAAGAAAAAGAAAAGAGCAGGGACACCAAAGGGTTTGTTGCATGCAGAATAAATCGGCTCAAAAGCAATTCATTATTAATGCCTGAATATTCTTGCTAAACAGTTCTGATTATTTCACAAGAAAGAGGTCAAGGTAGTGGAGAAAGGGATTTAATCAAATAAACTCTCAATCTCTCTCCAAATAGCATTTTCATCCAGCTGCATGTAAATTCATCAGATGACTAGCCTCCAAAAGCACAGGCAAGGTTAATCTGCTATGACTGTTAAAACTTCTATGATATGCCTATTGAATAAAGATTTAAAATGGGATGAACTGTGCAAGTTACCCCCAAAATAGATGTTTTTTTGCTTTTAATATACATGAAATTTCCAATGTTAAAAGCAAACAAATAAATTACGTTTCTTTCATCTACATTAGAGACTTAAATCTTCCATTTACATAATTAATTTCTTAGAAAGAGCTCTTAATGATGTTGTGTAGCTTTCAATTATTAGTATTTTTAGGACTTTCCACCCTCAGGTTCCAGAAACTAAAAGTAGTTCTACACTGGTTGAAACTAGCTTAAAAACCTTAAAACCTATGAAATCACATTAAAAAAGTTTATAATAATTTTCACAATATTTTAAAAATCATGCTTATTTACTTATATTCAAGATTATAAAATTCATCATATTTTCATCAAAGGCAAACTTGCTGGCAAAAAGTACCAATGTGTTGATGACTTTTTAGTTAAAAGGTAAATGTAGTTTCAATTTCTAATTTTCAAAATGTAAAAATATATGATGATAATATCAGTAAAAGAGTATATTAGTGTCATTTTCACAGACAAGATAAATGCATATAAAGGTATAATAACTGCACAATTATTACTGATATATTAATTGATATATATTAACTGATACATATGCAGACACAATTTTACTGATATATTTTTGTCTGCTTTATTCTACATGAAACTTTATAACTGTGTATAAATATATGATAAAAATTAAAATAAAAAATATGGCAAGATATTCAATATATTTTACTTTCAGAGTGAAGGACGCTGATTTATTTTCTGAAAAACTATAGAATTATGCTATATAAATGTTTCTATAATTTTTCAAAATATAAAAGCATAAATAATCTTTGACAAAATATGTGATATACCTTCAGTAATAGATAATTGAAATAGTAAGAAACAATTTGCTTTTCAAATAAAGCCAATGTCAAAATTGTGAACCTATATAAAGATTTTTAAGCCGTCTATGATCTCTTCATTATTTGAATGCTCATTTTGTTTTATAAGTTTTTAATTTATAATTTCAAAATCCATACAAAAGCATATTACACTATGGTAATATTTAATTCAGCCTATTGCTATTTCAATGATCCTTATATTGCCTTTTTTATTCTTGCTGAATTTGTACAACTTCTCTTATATATTTTATTTCTATATTTAAGAAATCATACAGCAGATAATAAATCCTCTATAAAGAAATCAAAGTGTTTTTCTGCTGGCATTCTTTGCCCTCTTAGCTCTCAGCACCTTCCTTGAGTCTTAGACACCATTTTACATGAGGACAATTTCTTAAAAGCGTAATATAACTGTCTCATTAAGGGCTGTGTGATTGGCTGGTTCGCGGTCTCCGTGGCAGTTGTGACAAATCCGCACACTGGCACAGCCCTCACCCCACTTCTCAGTTTGCAACACAAAGACGGTGTTTCCAGAAATGTGGAGAGCACTCGGCTCCAAAGCTTCACCTTGTCTACTGCTATTCCATTTAATTTTTTATTAACTGCCTGAACATATGCCATTCTAGAAGAGGGTAATAGTTACAAAATGTCAGCAGAAACATTTAAACTGCTAAAATGTAAATGATTTTATAAATTTGTAATGAAAGGTAATTGTCATGTGGGAAAAGTAACAGAAAAACAGATATGTGTAAATGCAAAACTGGTACAAAATACATCTTCTGGGTTGAAGGAAGGAAGATCTAAGTATATTTTAATGAGTACTGTAAGTAGTATTTAAATAAAATTAGATTCATAAGCAGAAAATGTGAATTCTATTCTATTTTATTTTCTAACATTAGGAAAGTTCATAATAATGACAAGAACTCATAGAACTTTAATGTGCTAAATTCAATAAATAGTAAAACATTAAGATGCTTCACCTCATTAAAAAAAAACAAATAAATCAAAGTAGGATAATATAAATAAAAAGGGTCCTTGATATCAGCACGATAGCTCTAAAAGCACAATATTCAAACATGATTAGCTTGTTGCTTTACTTTCCACTACAGTGAAAAACTATTTAGTGATTAATCCCTTCAGCAACATGATGCTCGGTCAGTACTTTCAGATATGTCAAGAAGAAGACTCCGGCAAGGAATTGAGTATTTCCTCAGCCACCACACAGAGCAACCACCTTCCAGTTAGGTTTGCGGGCAACCATCTTTAAATGCTTGAGCTGTTCTGCGTGGCCATGACAAGATTTGCAATTCTCTACGTTTATTTACACACCATCACCCCAACTAGACATCACATGGAAGTGGCATGGTCACAGCTGACCCCAGGGTAGTCCCTGTCTCTGCCGATCCAATTTCAGCCTGCTCTACAATTGAACTGCACTCATACCATAGAGGATGTATGCACAGGACCCCATGCCACAATAAAATTAGCAGAAGCTTGTCAGGGGGCATTTTCCTGTTTTACAGTGACAGATCCTGGACAAATAGGTCTGCTTTCCAGAAATCCATAGAGGTCTGGCTCTCTTGAAATGTATATGAGCCCAGCATATTCGTGTCACAGTGTTCTTTATGGTAAGCTTGTTACGTGATAGTTTGAGAACAATGTTAAGCCTTTGCTGTGCTTTTTGGTTTCCTCTTCACAGTTCTCAGGGCATTTAAATTGCCTATGAAGAGACTACTTATTTTTGATTTGTAGAAAAACAGCTTCTGTTTAGTAGTGGTAACTGAGAAAAAAATTATTCTTCCTTCAGAAAAAGACGTAGCATGGATCTATTTTTAAAGAAAATGTTCGAAAAGATTTTTTTTCAGTTTGATAAATCAGTCTTCAAAAGTCTCTTTCTTGAACCCTCATCTTACCTGTAAGAATTAGCTATACCACAAGTAAAATCTAAAAGATAGACATTTAAAATATACATGCAAATACATTTAAATGATGATGATGATGATTGTTATTATTATTCGGTTTCAGATGAAATGTTAAAAGAGTAATGTGGTAAATAGATGCATTTTACTATTTGGAGGCAGGGCGTTTTAAAACATAATATGTTTTGTAATCCAGCCTAAAGTAATTTTATTATATATTCTGTGCAGTTCTTATATCAAACATTCTCAGAAACCCCAGGATCATTTTATATTCACTGGAAGACAGAAAGAAATCCAAAACCTAGTTAAATAAATTGTTCATTTATTCCTTCCCTTTTATGCACCAAGATCTACATGTGGTCATTAATTATAAAGAGACTATTATAGCACCATATTTTCATTCAATACGATGTCCTGGTATATATCAAAGAAGTCCCATAATTAAAACAGAAGGGCCACAATGACAATTAAAATTACAATCTATATGGGGAAAGAAAGTACAGTTCTGCAATTTTTCACCCTGTCACTGTCAGCAGCATGGAGTATTCTGGTCACGTCTCTTGTGAAGCAGCCTAAATTCTTCTTCACCAATGCAACCTCAAAAGCATTATCAGCACCTAAGCAAAAGCCTATGCAAGTATAATTTAATACGAAGCCACAGTTTGCAAGTAATAGCGTATAAAGTGATATTTAAGTGGTGTTTTAAGAACACTTCTGATGGCTACAGCCGCTTTTCCCTGGTAAATGCGTTTTCCTTTGAGTAGTGATTATGAGTCCTAGGTGAAGAGGTCCTGTGTGCAGGTCTGTCTGTAAGCCTTACTTCCAGCTGCCAATCTTTACTTCACAGTGAAGAAAAAGCCACATAGCACCTTGTTCTTACTCTTGTATGCTGTCATCCCTGAGCCTGATAACACAAAATCATTTCCACATAACACTTCCCTGCTTCTGCCTCTTAAACCTTGAGACCTACACATTGTGCATGCACTTGCACCCTTGGTAACCAGCTCCCTGGAAGCCCCTTCCTTTGAACCATCAGTCTTCTAGGGGACTATTTTGAACACTCATCTTGGTAAATATCTGCATTAATGGAGTACAAAGCTTTTGGTAGCAATATGTATTTGCTACAATTTATTGTCTATAAAAGTCACGAACAGTGAATTATGACTCTTAAAATTGTGTTTTTCTTTATAATAACTTAAAACTGAGCACTCATATATGAAGCATGCAATGGAGATTGAGAAGGTTTTGTATAATAAAACTGTGACATGGTCATTTTTCCCAGTTTTGCATTACAGAGACACACTCATGCATGGTGCTTTTAAATTCTTATTATGTGTGAGGTCAGGGGTCGAATGTCAGAAAGTACTGTTAATTTCACGGGGTTAGGGGAAAGTAAATTCAGAGGGAATACAGATCACTTAGCACAGAAAACCAGCTCCTCTGAAGTTTGGTTTTACATTTGTTAACCATATCCTTCAGCTGACGAACCATTGAGACCACAGTGACATTCTGGTCCCAGATATAATGGCTTGACATGCTGCAGTGAAAGTGTGATTCCGTCGCCCTGCTCCCCGTGCCAGCCTCAGCCTTCCTCTGAATCAATGAAGCACTAAAACTCCACACAACTGGAACTGAACAAAGCATGTTGCCATTTTGGCTGTGATGTTTAAATTATAGAGAAAGCAGTCAGGATGTCTTAAAGTTCAATCTGACAAGAAATGTAAAATATATTTCTGTCTTCATTCTCTGGGAAGGTAGCATCTTACACTGCACTGTATCACTACCCAGAGTCCTTTTAAACTGGTTTGTAATAGAACATCAAAGACCAAATTCTTGCATTTCAGTTTTTGTTTTTGTAATCAAAAAGATGTCTTTGCACTGGCCAAAGTTTCAAGGAGAAAAGGATAACCTAGATAATATTGTTTTATTCATTTGGCAGTGGAAGGATATAGTCCCTTTATTTTACTTTTGTTCTGTGAGGCAAAATTAACATGCTCGCAGGAATATATAAAGCAGAGGTTATATAACTCACCACCAATGATGAGATAAATCAATGGCCCACTTTATGTTAGGATAGATAAGTAATTATCGAAATATGTTTTAGGATGAGGATTAGATATTGCACTCTGAAAAAAAAAAATGCCTCCAATTTTATTTAACTATAGTTCACTGAGCGGGTATAGACAGGTACTGATAGGTTTGGATGGGTAGTTTTGTTTTTATTAGCTTCTGTTTTTGTTTTTTTAAATAATATTTTTTCAGACTCAAAACTCAAACTGGGCTCAGCTGCCCCCTTATAATTAAATTTTAATGACTCAGGCTGAGTGTTTGTGTTTTGGCAGCATGCTTAATAGTGTTAGCATTTAAATGGTTACAACTAGACTTAGAAGGGAGCAAACCCATCGCAACTTGTAGGTGAAGTTTCTGCAAAGAACCTCTGATTTACTGGGATGCTGTGGGATTTAGTGGGACAGCTAGCCACAGGTCATCCGGTTGTAGTAAATCACTGAAAAATAAATTAGAATAAAATTCTACATACTCTAAATTCCATAGTAGCCTAAGGGCCAATGCTTTTCAGTTTTAACACTTTTTCACTGGAAGTAACAGTTTTACATGTTCTTGTGTGCCAAAGGGTCTATTGGTAAATAAAATCAGTATGTGGTTCTGCTCATAAAATCACCCTTTCTCCAAAAATGGCAGGAAAAATCCAAGCTATCCATTTTAATCAGTTCATTTTTTAAAAGAATTACTATGAACTTTGTAGTGGTATATTTCACAGGCTTCCTTTTTTATAATTAAAATCTTTTTTCCTCTCAAATCCTCTTTTCAGCAAGCAGCCTGTTGCCTGAAGTTTTAATCCTTCATTACTAGTTAAAACAAAATCACCAATTAGGCACATGAACACGTCTGTATTAATCTCATTAAGGTGATGGCACCAAATAAATTGGAACTATTTTTGTGCTTTTACTGTGTTCCTATGGCTTTATCAGGCCCTGTGGTCATATACAAAGACCTCGAATCTTAGTCATTTAGAGTCATTCGGTTGTGGACTGAATGTGGCATTACCATCTATGGCTGAAAATTGCTTTCAGCTTTTAAACTGCACTGACTAGTCTGTAGTTAATCTTAGATCATTCACTTGCAAAATTAAATGAGCCAGAACGATGGTCTTTTTTTTATAAAATAATACATCACAAAACACTTATTTGCCCTGCCCAAAAGAGAGATCAAATTCATTTAAAATCCCATAAACCAGAGTTGTGAATTTTTAATTTTATTTAGTAGCAGAGAAATAGAGGGTAAGCTATCTTTCTACAGCACATCATTGCTATAAATTTACATATAGAACATGGTTTGATGCTTAACCAACCTTTAATCCACCTTTGATGTATACTTCTACTTCAACGTGGTCATGTGACGCACTTATTAATGCAAATGTAAAAAGACTGTTTTGGATCTTTGATGTAATTAGCCATAAACCATGTTTAAAAAAAAAAGAGAGAGAGACCTACTTGAATCACTGGAGTTGCATATAAAGTTCACAGTTATCACAGAAGAATAACCTTTAAGAAACTAAGTTTATAATTTTTACTTCATTCTTATATTCTCTGCCCAGGTAACTACTGAAGATCATTTAACTATACCAGTGATAGTCAACTAAGATCTGATTGCTAAATAATTCATTTTGTAGGAGTAAAATACTTTAATATTCTTAGGATTTTTATCCTGGTTCTTGTAAAAGTAAAGTCATATTGAAACAAAAATGCTAACTGAGGCAAGGGGAACTGCAATACTTCTTATCCTGAGTAGCATATACTACAGTCACTTCAAACACACTGTCTTTTAAATGAATGTGCGTTTTCTTATAGTCAGCTCCCTCTCATACCCCACAATGCGGGTCAAATGTCTATGTTTTGTTCTTGACAGCCACTAATTTTAGCGTCCAAAAAACTTGAGCCACTGTAAATGAGGTGAAGATCACCTTGTAATGCCAGATGGAGGGAAAAAGTTTGGATATTTGAGGGGCTGACCCAGTGAGTACCCTGGTGGGTGACAGAATGCTAAGGTTAGATATTGGAAAATAAGGTTCATGCTACTCTGTCACTGGGCTGGTGCAGGCTGCCTGCTTGACAGAGAAGGTGGTATGTGGTCTGGACCTCAAGAAAAAGGAAGTCAGCCACCCAGATCAAAAATTACCCTGTCTTCCATCCAAAAAATGATTCTGACATCAGCTTAGCGAGACGGGAAGAAATGATTTTTTTTTTTAAGTTAAGATTGTACTTTATTCTAGAATAGTCAAGGGAAATTCATGGATCGATTGCAGTATTGTGGAAGGAATTTCCTGAATTAAAAATGCAGTTGCCAAAACCGCATTGGTGAAAGCTATTCACGTTTACTATATGTTGCAAGTGTACATAATTCAAGTTGTACAAATCTAGGAGTTAATCATTATTTTTAAAAATACAGTGTTATAAAAATAAGAACAGCAAAATAAAATGTATTTCTATTGACTGTTCTCTGTACTTTAAACAAAAGCAAAATTGAGTAAAATTAAAAGAAGCTATTTATTGGTTACGTGATTATTTTGCCAGCTATGGACATATCTTTTTATCTAATTTGTAATAATTTAGGAAAAAGATTTTTGTTATGAAAACATCATACTTGTTTTTATTGAGACTGCCTGTCCTGTCCTAAAAACTTTTTGAGACTCCTTGACCTGATTCTAAATATAACTGCATTCCTTAAATTCTATTGTATTGGCACTTTAAAATAGATACTTGGTTTATACTTATCAATAAATCTTAATGATTTAAAGGACTTAAATCTACTCAAGATTTGTCCCTTTTCTGAAAATATACATGAAGCAAAAGATATATATATATATATGTATTATCTATATATATGTATACTATCTAAATATGAAGTGACCATTCTAAATACTGTACAGTTTTAGTTTTTCCATCTCAAGAAAAATATATGCATATTGTTGTTTATTCTGTAAAATATTCCTTTTTAATAGGCTGAACCAAATAATTTCTCATTTTTACAGGCTTCACTTCACTTTTCTCACAGTGAATAAATTGCAACTTATTTCCATGAAATTCACAGATGACACAGATCTTTACTTTGCATAAAGGCATAAAGAAGTGTCTAATATCTTCAATATTCATCTGCTAAGTGGACATTTGCATTGGGTTAGAACGGAAAAAGAGCCCCAACCCTCCCGCAGTGACAGCTGTACAAAGGGATGACATCTGACAGCTGTGACAGTGCTGAAGGGAAACTCAGATGACTCGCAGCATCCATGATCCAATTACAGCACACATCCCTCTGACAGACCCAGCAGCTTGACTCCAGCGTTTGGAAGGACAGTATTGATCTCTTGTCAGGAACCAGTTGCCTGCCTGCAATTGTGCGCTGCTGAACTTTGAAAAGCTATAGTACCCTCTTAAATGATAGGGGCAGTCAGGTTATAGTATTCAGGTACAAAGAGAGGTGCAAAGGGTATCTGCTAAATGCTCTAAACTTGAACAAATCATAACAATATGACAGTCCAATCATACTCAAGGAGCCCAGCTGATCTAGCTAGCTACTGTCTGTGCTAATGGAAAGACAGCTCTTTGTGTTTAGTGGGATGATCTTACTTGATGAAAAGGCCACTGCAATTAGTGCATGCTGGTTGGCTGTGCTGGGTGACAGCAGCATGGATGGTATAATGGCAGCTGCCAATAACTCTAACTTCAAGAAAACAGACAATTAGTCCTTTGATCCTAACACTGTTAGTCCCTCTACTCCAGACCTCTGCTCTGCTCTTACTGTAAACCTCACAAGGGCAATGTGGTACAACCTCACCAAACAGAACAACTTGGTCAAGGGGTCAATTACTTTTCTCCTCTTGACTTCTGTTCCTGCTTTCCTTTGGAGAGAGAGAGAGGGGAGGGGAGAGAGGCTTATGCAAAATGTAACAAACATAAATATTCCCTTTCAACTATAGTTTAAAGAAGCTAATATATGAACATAAATGTTTTAAAATGCAAAAATTTAAAATATGTTTTTAAAATTTGGTAAAACATAAGATGCTAAACTTCAAAAACAGAGCTTTCTAATGGCAAATGATCTCATGTTTCAAGACCGTGAGGACTGAAATTTAAGAAATTAGTATTAAAAATACAAGGATATAAGGTATAGCATAGGGGATATTGCCAATATTTTATAATGGATTTATAATTTTATATGGATTATAATCTATAAAAATATTAAATCACTCTCATATATCTGAAACAAATAGAATAATATGTCAGCTACACTTCAATAAAAAGGAAATTATCAAAATACTAAAATAATTTAAAATGATCTCAAGTTCATCACTTTAGAATTAGATAAAGATAGATGAAATATTCTGAAGTCTCAGAGTATACACAAAATTTATAATACAGATTATTTTAGTGCTTTTCATCAAGTGCAAATCCAGAATAAGTAAAGCACTTATGCAGTAGTAATACAAATTAAATTAAATACTAGAGCATACATACACTTGCTTACATATACACACAAATCATACCAGTATAGATAAATATAATTAGAAAAATTAAGTCTAGTGTTCAATTCAGCAGCACGTACGATAAAATTGGACCTATACAAAGAAGATTAGCATGGCCCCTGTGCAAAGGATGACTCCAAAATGTGGGAAGTATTCCATATTTTTAATGAATATTCATTTTATACCTCAAATTTAGACAGTTTCTAACTTTGGAAGGTTTTTTTCTTTTCTGTAATTTCTGTAATTTTGGAAGTATTATTAATTCTCTGTAGGTAGGTACTGGAAATCAAAACGCATAGATATTTTCCATTCAAATTTCATTTAAAAAGCAGAGACATTTCTTTGCCAACAAAAGTCCTTCTAGTCAAAGCTATGGTTTTTCCAGTAGTCATGTATAGATATGAGAGTTGGACTATAACGAAAATTGAGCATGGAAGAATTGATGCTTTTCAACTGTGGTGTTGGAGAAGACTCCTGTGAGTCCGTTGGACAGCAAGGAGATCAAACCAGTCCATCCTAAAGGAAATCTGTCCTGAATATTCATTGGAAGGACTGATGCCGAAGCTGAAACTCCAATACTTTGGCCACCTGATTCAAAGAACTGGCTCATTTGAAAAGACCCTGATGCTGGGAAAGATTGAGGGCAGGAGAAAGGGATGACAGAGGTCTAGATGGTTGGATAGCATCACCGAGGAACATGAGTTCTAGCAAGCTCTGGGAGTTGGTGATGGACAGGGAAGCCTCGCATGCTGCAGTCCACGGGGTTGCAAGAAGCTGGACACAAGTGAGTGACTGAACTGAGTAAAAAGAAAACTAAGCCTTGTATCAGTGTCAGATCCTTTCTAATGGAGTGAGTATAATGGCAGTATTGGAAAACTGACCTTATATAAAACTTAATTTGTATTTCAAATAAAGTAAGGAAACTAGAGTTTTGAAAATGAACAGACAACCAGAGATCAAAAGATGAAACAACAAACTTTGGAGAAGTTTAAAGCAGAGCAAACTGGACATATGCTGGTATCTAGATAGACAAAGATAAAGAACCAATGTCTTTCAGAAATACAAATTCTTAATTATATGCAAGATAGTACTATTCATGTGTATGTAAATTAATGCTAATTAAAACACATATGAGATCACCATAGTATAGATTGAATAACACAAAATTAGTGAGCGTGTGGAGAAACAGACATTCTCTTCTTGATAGAAGTATGAATTGTAGCAGTCTTTCTTGATTAAATCAAAAATATGTATCCAAAATCATATTAATTTAATCAGAAAAATTACTCATTGCATGAAGAATTATATGCAAGAATATTCACTGCAGTATTATTTATAATGGTAAAAATTAAAACAAACACAACTACCCAGTAGGAGGAGATTAACTATATCTTGATACACACATTAAATAGAATAATATAAAGCCAATAAAAAGAATGAAATAGATTTATATAATTTAATATGAATTTTTTTCAAGATATAAACATAGTATTATCCTGTTTATATAAAAGTATACAAAAGACAAATATTTATGTGTGGATGTCTATGTACTTGTACTTATGTGAATATGTATCTTTCTATAGATAGATAGATAGATAGATAGATAGATAGATAGATAGATAGATATAGATATATGCTTTGGGCTTCCCAGCTGGAGCTAGTGCTAAAGAACCCACCTGCCAATTTAGGAGATGTAAGAGAAGTGGGTTTGATTCCTGAGTTGGGAAGCTCCCCTGTAGGATGGCACGGCAACACATTCTAGTATTCTTGCTCAGAGAATCCCATGGACAGAGGAGCCTAGCAGGCTACAGTCCTTTGTGAAGAGTCGGACATAATTGGGGTGACTTAGTATACATGCACATATGTTTTATGTATATGTTTTATGTATTTATATTTCTAGAAATATAAATAAGAAACTGGTAACAATGGTTATCTATCATGAACCAGAGATGGTAACAAAACCCACATTTACTTTACACTTCCTTATACTATTTGCATATATATATTATTTCATAATTTTTCAGTTCAGTTCAGTCACTCAGTCATGTCCAACTCTTTGCAACCCCATGAATTGCAGCACGCTAGGTCCATTTCCAACTCCTGGAGTCCACCCAAACCCATGTCCATTGAGTCAGTGATGTCATCCAACCATCTCATCCTCTGTTGTCCCCTTCTCCTTCTGCCCTCAATCTTTCCCAGCATCAGGGTCTTTTCAAATGAGTCAGTTCTTTGCGTCATGTGGCCAAAGTATTGTAGTTTCAGCTTCAAAATATCCTATCAATGAACACCCAGGACTGATTTCCTTTAGGATGGACTGGTTGGATCTCCTTGCAGTCCAAGGGACTCTCAAGAGTCTTCTCTAATACCACAGTTAAAAACATCAATTCTGCTCTCAGCTTTCTTTATAGTCCCAACTCTCACATCCATACATGACCACTGGAAAAACCATAGCCTTGACTAGACAGACTTTTGTTGACAAAGTAATGTCTTTGCTTTTTATATTATTTTTTATTTTATTTTTTTTTTAATTTACAATATTGTGTTGGTTTTGCCATACATTGACATGAATCCATCATGGGTATACATGTGTTCCCCATCCTGAACCCCCTCCCACCTCTCTCCCCATCCCATCCCCTGAGTCATTCCAGTGCACCAGCCCTGAGCACACTGTATCATGCAGTGAACCTGGACTGGTGATTCGTTTCACATGTGATAATTTTCAAGTTTCAATGCCATTCTCCCATATCATCCCGCCCTTGCTTTCTCCCACAGAGTCCAGAAAACTGGTCTGTACATCTGTGTCACTTTTGCTATCTCACATACAGGGTTATCATTACAATCTTTCTAAATTTCATATATATGCATTAGTATACTGTATTGGTATTTTTCTTTCTGGCTTACTTCATTCTGTATAATAGGCTCCAGTTCCAGCCACTTCATTAGAACTAATTCAAATATATTCTTTTTAATAGCTGAGTAATACTCCATTGTGTATATGTGCCACAGCTTTCTTATCCATTCATTTGCTGATGGAAATCTAGGTTGCTTCCATGTCCTGGCTATTATAAACAGTGCTGCAATGAACATTAGGGTACACATGTCATTTTCAGTTCTGGTTTCCTCGGTATGTATGCCCAGCGGTGGGATTGCTGGGTCATAAGGCAGTTCTATTTCCACTTTTTTAAGGAATCTCCACACTGTACTCCATAGCAGCTGTACTAGTTTGCATCCTACCAGCAGTGTAAGAAGGTTCCCTTTTCTCCACACCCTCTCCAGCATTTATTGCTTGTAGACTTTTGGATCGCAGCCATTCTGACTGGCATGAAATGGTACCTCATTGTGGTTCTGATTTTCATTTCTCTGATAATGAGTTACGTTGAGCATCTTTTCATGTGTTTGTTAGCCATCTGTATGTCTTCTTTGGAGAAATGTCTGTTTAGTTCTTTGGCCCACTTTTTGATTGGGTCATTTATTTTTCTGGAATTGAGCTGCAGGAGTTGCTTGTATATTTTTGAGATTAATTCTTTGTCCATTGCTTCATTTGCTATTATTTTTCCCATTCTGAAGGCTGTCTTTTCATCTTGCTTATAGTTTCCTTTGTTGTACACAGGCTTTTAATTTTAATTAGGTCCCATTTGTTTATTTTTTTGCTTTTATTTCCAATATTCTGAGAGGTGGGTCATAGAGCACCCTGCTGTGGTTTATGTCAGAGAGTGTTTTGCCTATGTTTTTCTCTAGGAGAGTTACAGTTTCTGGCCTTACTTTTAGATCTTTAATCCATTTTGAGTTTATTTTTGTGTGTGGTGTTAGAAAGTGATCTAGTTTCATTCTTTTACAAGTCGTTGACCAGTTTTCCCAGCACCACTTGTTAAAGAGATTGTCTTTTTTCCATTGTATATTCTTGCCTCCTTTGTCAAAGATAAGGTGTCCATGTGCGTGTGGATTTATCTCTGGGCTTTCTATTTTGTTCCACTGATCTATATTTCTGTCTTGTGCCAGTACCATACTGTCTTGATGACTGTGGCTTTGTCGTAGAGACAGCATCTTTTCTGTCCACAGTGCAATAAGATTAGTTGTCAATTATAGGATAAAAACTATTAAAAATTCCAACATTTGGAGGCTGAACAACACACTGCTGAATAACCAACAAATCACAGAAGAAATCAAAAAGGAAACTAAAATATTCATAGAAACAAATGAAAATGAAAACACAACAACCCAAAACCTATAGGAGACTGTAAAAGCAGTTCTAAGGGGAAAGTTCATAGCAATACAGGCATACCTCAAGAAACAAGAAAAAAGTCAAATAAATAACCTAACTCTACACCTAAAGCAACTAGAAAAGGAAGAAATGAAGAACCCCAGGGTTAGTAGAAGGAAAGAAATTTTTAAAAATAGGGCAGAAATAAATGCAAAAGAAACAAAAGAGACCATAGCAAAAATCAACAAAGCCAAAAGCTGGTTCTTTGAGAAGATAAATAAAATTGACAAACCATTAGCCATACTCATCAAGAAACAAAGAGAGATAAATCAGATCAACAAAATTAGAAATGAAAATAGAGAGATCACAACAGACAACACAGAAATACAAAGGATCATAAGAGACTACTATCAGCAATTATATGCCAATAAAATGGACAGCTTGGAAGAAATGGACAAATTCTTAGAAAAGTACAACTTTCCAAAACTGAACCAGGAAAATAGAAAATCTTAACAGACCCACCACATGCATGGAAATTGAAACTATAATCAGAAATCTTCCAACAAGCAAAAGCCCAGGACCAGATGGCTTTACAGCTGAATTCTATCAAAAATTTAGAGAAGAACTAACATCTGTTCTACTCAAACTCTTCTAGAAAATTGCAGAGGAAGGTAAACTTCCGAACTCATTCTCTGAGACCACCATCACCCTAATACCAAAACCTGACAAAGATGCCATAAAAAAGAAAACTACAGGCCAATATCATTGATGAACATAGATGCAAAAATCCTTAACAAAATTCTAGCAAACAGAATCCAACAACACATTAAAAAGATCATACACCATGACCAAGTGGGCTTTATCCCAGAGATGCAAGAATTCTTCAATATCCACAAATCAATCAATGTAATACACCACATTAACAAATTGGAAGATAAAAACCATATGATTATCTCAATAGGTGCAGATAAAGCTTTTGACAAAATTCAACATCGATTTATGATAAAACCCTCCAGAAAGCAAGAATAGAAGGAACATACCTCAACATAATAAAAGCTATATATGACAAATCCACAGCAAACATTATCCTCAATGGTGAAAAATTGAAAGCATTTCCCCTAAAGTCAGGAACAAGACAAGGGTACCACTACTATTCAAATAGTTTTGGAAGTTTTGGCCACAGCCATCAGAGCAGAAAAAGAAATAAGAGGAATGCAGATTGGAAAAGAAGAAGTAAAACTCTCACTGTTTGCAGATGACATGATCCTCTACATAGAAAACCCTAAAGACTCTACCAGAAAATTACTAGAGCTAAGCAATGAATATAGCAAAGTTTCAGGATATAAAATCAACACACAGAAATCTCTTGCATTCCTATACACTAATAATGAGAAAATAGAAAGAGAAATTAAGGGAAACAATTTCATTCACCATTGCAATGAAAAGAATAAAATACTTAGGTATATATCTACCTAAAGAATCAAAAGACCTACATATAGGAAACTATAAAACACTGGTGAAAGAAATCAAAGAGGACACAAATAGATGGACAAATATACCACGTTCATGGATCAGAAGAATCAATATAGTGAAAATGAGTACACTACCCAGAGCAATCTATAGAGTCAATGCAATCCCTATCAAGCTATCAATGGTATTTTTCAGAGAACTAGGAAACCAATTTCACAATTTGTATGGAAATACAAAAATCTCGAATAGCCAAAGCAATCTTGAGAAAGAAGAATGGAACTCGAGGAATCAACCCGCCTGACTTCTGTCTCTTCTTTTTATATGCAGTCTAGGTTGGTCATAACTTTCCTTCCAAGGGGTAAGTGTCTTTTAACTTCATGGTTGCAATCACCATCTGCAGTGATTTTGGAGCCCAGAAAAATAAAGTCAGACACTGTGTCCCCATCTATTTGCCAAGAAGTGATGAGACCGGATGCCATGCATTTAAAACCAATCAAATTTTTGTGTTAATAACCTCTTACTGATAATATAAACCAGCCATGATAGTTGTTCATGTAGATGGAAGACATGTCAAGAAGAAAATAAAAAGACATATTCCTTTTAAGAGATGCATGCTTAGACATTTAAAACTATGAAGATAGAATTTAAACAATTTGTATTTCTCATTCCTTTAGTAAACATTATTAGACATTCATTGTAAGTTAGATGTAGGCTAGTCTGGGAACACAGAGTAACTCATTGTGTGCCTGCCCACAAGAATCTATCTTCTAGATGAGGAGATGTAAAAGTAAAGAGTACAGTGAAAAATGCTGAACATTATGGTAGGCACAGGTGTTTTTGAGTACAACAGGTGGATACATCTCAATCATAGGATGTCAAGGAATGATTCCAGTAGGGCACTAAACTTAAGTCTCAGATAAGTGTGGACAGATAACTGAAGGAAACTCACAGGCAGCAGGTTTTAGAGTGCAGAAACAATGTGAGCAAAAGAAAATGGATCATGCAGGCAGTCCAACATAGCTAATTCTTAAAAAATAGATTAGTGGTGAGAGATAAATCTAGAAAGGAAGAAGATATCTTAAATGAAGTAATTTTGACCAAAGAGACCTGCAAGTTTTCCACATATTTTTGTTCATTAAAATAGTACAAAGATGCAATAGTCTAAGGGTATCAAAAAATAAGAGTTATCTGAACTTCATGTTAAAATAAACAGATTCTCAAAGTCCAACACAAATTCTTCAAATTGAACTGACAATCTACAGCTAAAACAAGTATCCCAGTGATTATCATTATCTGACAAGTTTAGAAAACAATGGTAGGTTAGCATATACATGACATTATCATGTTTAGCCAAAAGTTGACCCACATGAGGAAAAACAAACAGATTAAATAAAAACTTCATCTTTGAATTAATCTATAGCAACAAATATTAAATAAAGTATATGACAATCTTAATTCCACCAAGCGCCTGTTATAAGATAACTGTTTACTTTTTTGGCAACTAAAACAATTTTATTCCCTTGGCTGCAACATCTAATAGAACAGAGAAAGTCCATAACCTCTATTTACTTGACTTTTAAGTACAATTTATCACTAATTCAAAGCATAAGATAATATGAACTAATGTTAATTGTATCTCCTTCACTAAATAGATGAATAAAAATGATAATTGACTATATTTTATTGGTATCAGTTACCTATAATCTTGAAATACAGACCTCTTAAAGCTAAACCACAGCAAAGAAAGGGAAATATATTTCTAGTGTCATTACAGATTTCAAGATGGTGAACTTATTGGTTTGAGTACTATGCTTCTATGGCCTAATTCTAGGCATTGATCCCTTTGTAAGTCATTTAACATTATTCTGCTCCATTTCAGAAGAACATGCCCTTAAAACTGTCTATCTCCCCAATACCTGTCATTGGTTAGAAGTGAAGGAAGAGTGCAGATAGTTCCATAGAAAAATACACAGCTATTCAATTAAATTTAGCAAAAACTTAAAGAACTCTATGCCAGGAATGCAAAACCATCAACCATGAACTGGCGTTCAAAGGTGTTATAGCTTATTAGCAGAGATAAATGTGTAAAGAGAAATAATAGTTTATTGAGATGAACACAAGAGAAATATATCCAAAGCACAGGAAAGTAAGGATCATCTAATGGGAAAGTAAGAAAGAAGAGCATATTTGTGAACTTACGATAATTGTAAATGATAAATAAGATGCTTTCTGCTTGACCACAATCTGACACAAGGTTTGGTGAAATGTCCTTCAAATGCTAATTCAGAACAGAATAAATAGTATACCCAAAAGTGCATGAAAGTGTACATGTCAGAAAACTGCAGTCTTTCAGTATTGATCAAATGTATGTTTGTTTTGACAAAGACAACGAGAGACCCAATCTTACTGAGCTTTTTTCTTTTTTTTCCCCAATTTTGGAGATATAAGCACAGCAACATTATGGTGAGAGTGCTGTATGGGTAAGAATGGATGCTGAACTTGAGAAGCTCTTAAAGAGAGTGAAACAGATCAATAATTTTTTTCCAGCTTTTGGTTCTCTTCTTAATCTAATTGATTTTATAGAGATACAAGTCTACTCCAGTAACCTGGAGACCATGGACATAACCACATAAATCATATAGGAAATGCTTGACCACAATCTGACACAAAGTTTGGTGAAATGTTCTTCAAATGCTAATACGTGGCTATTACATTCAATTTCTCAACTATATTTTATGGGTGAATTCCAGAAGAATTCCACAATGTTTCTCATCCATATTCTTAGTTACAGTAGCATGCAGGGTCTACTTTGCCCCATTTTAAGGTATAGCTCCAAGTTTCTTTGTGAGTCCATAAAACTGTGTAACAATACTTTGTGGATTCATTTGGGCTCCTTGTTTCCTTGTTGGGTGAACCAACAGTTGCCACCACATTACAGTTTATGGGCTGAATGATCACTTTACAGATTTAATAGTTAGTCCTAAGGTCTATGGAAAAGCCTGCTCCCCCTTGAGGGAGAAATTATGCTTGGACACAAAAGTAATCTTCAACTAATGTCTCTAAAATAGCTTCTATATAGTGACCATATAAATATCCTATTTTATAGTATGTTAAATCTTATCATAGAAACCATATTATAGAATAGTGTGAGATTTAAATACATTTAACATATTAACATCTATTGGACACTTACATGTGTCAATCACTATTTTGAGTTTCATACACACAGTCTATTTTACTCCTTACACCAACTCCTTTCTTAATTCAATTTATGTAAGGAAATTGGATTTTAGACGATTTAAGTAGTTTCCCATCAGTTAGTACAGAGCTAGACTGAGCCAGAGTTAAAGTTGCAATACAGTTCAATTCCAATGCTCTAATTTTTAACTACACTGTTATTCCGCCTCCTAGGTAACAGTGATCACACCAGGTCTGACCTGTGCACACGTCAGTCTTTCTTATTGTGGATTCTTATGCCAAGTAAAATTGGTCACTTTTTGTGATCACTCACTTTCTCAGAAACCTCACATTCTCTAGTAATAGTCATATTATCAATTAATCTTCTACCAAATGTAGTTTATGTGCTATTAGAGGCATCAACACCCTATCCCTAATCCCATGCTCATCTTCTACATGACATTTAAACATTGTAGAAGGAATATATTTAAAATTGCATTATTTAGAAAAAATATATAGTCATTATAACACTCACACTTATTTAAACCAGATATTGACCTATCATTAAAGGGAACACGGCAATGAATGACCTCCAGTAATGGATATCCTGGTGATGGTTTAGTCACTAAATCATGTTCGACTCTTCGCGACCCCAAGGACTATAATCTGCCAGGCTCTTCTGTCCATGAGATTTTCTAGGCAAGAATACCGGAGTGGGTTGCCATTCCCTTCTGCCCCAAAATCATCAAATATTCACTTATGTTTCCCACACATACACTTGGAAGATATATTATTTGCTGTGTACTATTAATCTACTTTTAGATTTTCAAGATCAGAATTCCAAGAAAAACTTTCCTTCTTTTGTCCTCTGCATAGTAAAGCTATGGTAAAAATACCTATGCTTCTGAAATCTTAAGCCTGTTTTTCTGTGCTCAGTTTGGTTAGATTTGGGTTTGGCAATTGTCTTTATTGAAAATGACCTTGTATTTCCCATCAACACAGAATTCTGTGACCATCAAGCAAAAGAAAATATAAGTGAAAGGATTTTCAGAATTAATTTAATCTCTTTAATTTATATCTGATGACATTTTTATTTAATTAATGATTATTCTGTTTTGCTTGTGTGTGTGTGTGTTTAAGCTTATTCTTAATGTTGTTTTTTAGTAAAATATTCTTTTAACCATGGCTATATACGATGTTTTTCCAAGCTTCAAGAATTTTCCTAGCTATATAAAAAGTAAAATTCGCTAGGAAAGCTACAAGAAGTTCAGTATAGAACTTGTGTTTTTCAATCAAACAGAATAAAACATTTGATCCAAAAAAGTATTGATGTATGTTTTCTCAAATATATATGTATGTTTTAGATGAAGCATTTTATTATGCAGAGAAAAAATGAAATAATTATTTAAATTATTGATCATTAGGAAATAAAAGAAATAACAATGAAGAATTATGAGTCAGATTTATATGAAAAGAGTTACCTTTACATTTTCTGTTGTCTTTTGTATTTGCTTATCAATGTCACTATAAATGCTCATATCTGAAAATTCATAAAGGAGCACATACAGGATGCTATTTTGTTATTGTCCACCTCATCTTTAAAGTTAATGCATAAAGTCATACTAATTTAAATGGATATAACAAATATCTTAGTGCTTTGAAAACTGACAATTAGTTTTACATATTTTTATTCGCTTGTTTCAATTTATGAGCTGCAACCCATGGCCTCTAAGTACGTGTGCATGATAAAATTACCGGAAAACAAATTATAAATAGCAATTGGTGACCTCTTTCTTAGCCACTGAACTTTATCAATGGCCTGACCCAAGATCCCAGGCCTGAAGGCCAATCAACTTGTACTCTGTCAGTTCACAAGGCAAAGAAATTTCTAAATAATATCCTCTACATAAAGAACTGCCAAACTCTAGTTTGATGAAGCTGAGATTCACTGTCTGCTGTCTTTAGTAGTCCTATAGCAAATTTTAATTGCAAAAATGTAATAAAAATATTTGCTACAGTGATCTTATGGAAACTAGTTTATGTATTTAATTCTTTTTATATTAATTTATACAAGTAAATACAGAAATGAAAAGTGAAAGTGAAAGTCACTCAGTCGTGTCCAACTCTTTGTGACCCCATGGACTATACAATCCACGGTATTCTCCAGGCCAGAACACTGGAGTGGGTAGCCTTTTCCTTCTCAAAGGGATCTTTCCAACCCAGAGATCAAACCAGGGTCTTCTGCATTGCAGGCAGATTCTTTACTGATAGCTGAACTACCAGAGAAACCCATCAACAAATATAATTTGGCAGTTTAGAATTTATAGTCTGAAATATTTGTTTTAAGAAATATCAGTTCAGTTCAGTTCAATCAGTCATGTCTGACTCTGCGACCCCGTGGACTGTAGCACGCCAGGCTTCCCTGTCCATCACCAACACCCAGAGCTTGCTCAAACTCATGTCTGTCAAATCGGTGATGCCATCCAACCATCTCATCTTCTGTCATCCTCTTCTCCTCCTGTCAAGGACCTTATGTTGACAGAATTAATGTGATAACAATAGGCCTTGAAAACTATAACAAATTATGAATTTTTCAGAAAAAATGTTTTCCACATTTCAGTATAGAGACTAGAATTTTGAGAAAACACCAAAAGTTACTTGAAATTTTGTAACAAAAGAAAATATTTGCTTTTATCTGTAATGTTTAATGACTGGATCTATTTTTCCTTTTTACTTTCTTTCACGTGCTTATGATCTTTAAAACACTTGATGCGATTTAAAAAATGTGAAGCACTTGTTAATCTAAGGCATCACTCTCAAAGAATCTTGGGAAAAGAGAGGATAAGAAGTCAAGGGCTGTGAGTGGAAGAAAGAACAGGAGGAGAGAATGAGAGTCAGAAAAATGTCAAATCCTTTAAAAACTTATTCAAGTGAAAGTGAAACACCTGAATTAAAAACAAATGAGAAAATTTTGAAGAACTGCAAACACTGATGGTTTAAAAGAGTACTATACATATTCAGAATGTGTACTCTGTTTAAAGAAAACCTTTGACATATTAAAGCCATTTTCTTTTGGAATGGGCACCAAAAGAGAATCTATCATATTATATATAAAGTAGATAACTAATAAGTACCTACTATATAGCACAGGGAACTCTACTCAATACTCTGTAATGGCCTATATGGGAAAAGAATCTAAGAGAGAGTGGATATATATCAGTATAACTGATTCACTTTGCTGCACAGCAGACACTAATACAACAATGTAAATCAACCATATTCCATTAAAAAAAAAAAGGTAAACAATGCTTGTATTGAGAGATGAAACAGAAAGCTAATAAAATATTAAAGGAGAACAACATTGGAAGACTGATGCTCAGTTCAGTTCATTTCTAGGTCGTGTCTGACTTTGCAACCCCATGAACCACAGCACGCCAGGCCTCCCTGTCCATCACCAAATCCTGGAGTTCACTCAGACTCACGTCCATCGAGTCCGTGATGCCATCCAGCCATCTCATCCTCTGTCATCCCCTTCTCCTCCTGCCCCCAACCCTTCCCAGCATCAGAGTCTTTTCCAGTGAGTCAACTCTTCGCATAAGGTGGCCAAAGTACTGGAGTTTAAGCTTTAGCATCAGTCTTTCCAGTGAACACCCAGGACCTACCTGCTTTAGGATGGACTGGTTGGATCTCTTTGCAGTCCAAGGGACTCTCAAGAGTCTTCCCCCACACCACAGTTCAAAAGCATCAGTTCTTCAGCACTCAGCTTTCTTCACAGTCTAACTCTCACATCCATACCTGAACACTGGAAAAACCATAGCCTTGACTAGATGGAGTCAGCAAAGTAATGTCTCTGCTTTTGAACATATTATCTAGGTTGGTCATAACTTTTCTTCCAAGGAGTAAACATCTTTTAATGTCATGGCTGCAATCACCATCTGCAGTGATTTTGGAGCCCAGAAAAGTAGAGTCAGCCACTGTTTCCACTGTTTCCCCATCTATTTCCCATGAAGTGATGGGCCTGGATGTCATGATCTTCACTTTCTGAATGTTGAGCTTTAAGCCAGCTTTTTCACTCTCCTCTTTCACTTTCATCAAGAGGCTTTTTAGTTCTTCACTTTCTGCCATAAGGGTGGTGTCATCTGCATATCTGAGGTTATTGATATCTCTCCCGGCAATCTTGATTCCAGATTGTGTTTCTTCCAATCCAGCATTTCTCATGATGTACACTGCATATAAGTTAAACAAGCAGGGTGACAATATAAAGTCTTGACGTACTCCTTTTCCTATTTGGAACCAGTCTGTTGTTCCATGTCCAGTTCTAACTGTTGCTTCCTGACCTGCATACCGGTTTCTCAAGAGGCAGGTCAGGTGGTCTGATATTCCCATCTCTTTCAGAATTTTCAACAGTTTATTGTGATCCACAGTCAAAGGCTTTGGTATAGTCAATTAAGCAGAAGTAGATGTTTTTCTGGAACTCTCTTGCTTTTCCCATGATCCAGCAGATGTTGGCAATTTGATCTCTGGTTCCTCTGCCTTTTCTAAAACCAGCTTGAACATCTGGAGGCTCACAGTTCACATATTGCTGAAGCCTGGCTTGGAGAATTTTGAGCATTACTTTACTAGCATGTGCGATGACTGCAATTGTGCAGTAGTTTGAGCATTCTTAGGCATTGCCTTTCTTTAAGATTGGAATGAAAACTGACCTTTTCCAATCCTGTGGCCACTGCTGAGTTTTCCAAATTTTCTGGCATATTGAGTGCAGCACTTTCACTGCATCATCTTTCAGGATTTGAAAGAGCTCAACTGGAATTCCATCACCTCTACTAGCTTTGTTCGTAGTGATGCTTTCTAAGGCCCACTTGACTTCACATTCCAGGATGTCTGGCTCTAGATGAGTGATCACATCATCATGATTATCTGGGTCGTGAAGATTTTTTTTTGTACCATTCTTCCATGTATTCTTACCACCTCTTCTTCATATCTTCTGCTTCTGTTAGGTCCAGACCATTTCTGTCCTTTATCGAGCCCATCTTTGCATGAAATGTTCCCTTGGTATCTCTAATTTTCTTGAAAAGTTCTTTCGTCTTTCCCATTCTGTTGTTTTTCTCTATTTCTTAGCATTGATCGCTGAAGAAGGCTTTCTTACCTCTTGCTATTATTTTGAACTCTGCATTCAGATGCTTATATCTTTTCTTCTCCTTTGCTTTTCACTTCTCTTCTTGTCACAGCTATTTGTAAGGCCTCCCCAGACAGCCATTTTGCTTTTTTACATTTCTTTTCCATGGGGATGGTCTTGATCCCTGTCTCCTGTACAGTGTCATGAACCTCATTCCATAGTTCATCAGGCACTCTACCTATCAGATCTAGGCCTTTAAATCTATTTCTCACTTCCACTGTGTAATCATAAGGGATTTGATTTAGTTCATACTTGAATGATCTAGCAGTTTTCCCTACTTTCTTCAATTTGAGTCTGGATTTGATAATAAGGAGTCCATGATCTGAGCCACAGTCAGCTCCTGTTCTTGTTTTCCTCGACTGAATAGAGCTTCTCCATCTTTGGCTGCAAAGAATATAATCAATCTGATTTTGGTGTTGACCATCTGGTGATATCCAAGTGTAGAGTCTTCTCTTGTGTTCTTGGAGAGGGTGTTTGCTATGACCAGTTTATTTTCTTGGCAAAACTCTATTAGTCTTTGCCCTGCTTCATTCCGGATTCCAAGGCCAAATTTGCCTGTTACTCCAGGTGTTTCTTGACTTTCTACTTTTGCATTCCAGTCCTCTATATGAAGAGGACATCTTTTTTGGATGTTAGTTCTGAAAGGTCTTGTAGGCCTTCATAGAACTATTCAACTTCGGCTTCTTCAGCATTACTGGTTGGGGCATAGACTTGGATAACTGTGATATTGAATGGTTTGCGTTGGAAATGAACAGAGATCATTCTGTCATTTTTGAGATTGCATCCAAGTACTGCATTTTGGGCTCTTTTGTTGACCATGATGACTACTCCATTTCTTCTGAGGGATTCCTGCCCACAGTAGTAGATATAATGGTCATCTGAGTTAAATTCACCCATTCCAGTCCATTTTAGTTTGCTGATGCCTAGAATGTCATCATTCACCCTTGCCATCTCTTGTTTGACCACTCCCAATTTGCCTTGATTCATAGACCTGACATTCCAGGTTCCTATGCAATATTGCTCTTTATGGCATCAGACCTTGCTTCTATCACCAGTCACATCCACAGCTGGGTATTGTTTTTGCTTTGGCTCCATCTCTTCATTCTTTCTGGGGTTATTTCTCCACTGATCTCCAGTAGCATGTTGGGTACCTACTGACCTGGGGAGTTCCTCTTTCAATATCCTATCCTTTTGCCTTTTCTTTAAAAAAAAAAAAAACACTTTATTTTTACTTTATTTTACTTTACAATACTGTATTGGTTTTGCCATACATTGACATTAATCAGCCACGGGTGTATACAAGCTCCCAATCCTGAACCCCCTCCCACTTCCCACCCCATATCATCTCCCTGGATCATCCCTGTGCACCAGCCCCAAGCATCCTGTATCCTGCATCAAACATAGACTGGTGCTTCGTTTCTTACATGATAGTATACATGTTTCAATGCCATTCTCCCAAATCATCCCACCCTCTCCCTCTCCCTCAGAGTCCAAAAGTCCATTCTATACACCTGTGTCTCTTTTGCTGTCTCGCATACAAGGTCATCATTACCATCTTTCTAAATTCCATATATATGTGTCAGTATACTGTATTGGTGTTTTTCTTTCTGGCTTACTTCACTCTGTATAATCGGCTCCAGTTTCATCCATCTCATTAGAACTGATTCAAATGTATTCTTTTTAAGGGCTGAGTAATACTCCATGTGTATATGTACCACAGCTTTCTTATCCATTCATCTGCTGATGGACATCTAGGTTGTTTCCATGTCCTGGTTATTATAAACAGTGCTACAATGAACACTGGGGTACAAGTGTTTCTTTCAATTCTGGTTTCCTCGGTGTGCATGCCCAGCAGTGGGATTGGTGGGTCCTAAGGCAGTTCTATTTGCAATTTTTAAGCAATCTCCACACTGTTCTCCATAGTGGTTGCCTTTTAATACTGTTCATGGGGTCTCACGGCAAGAATACTGAAGTGGTTTACCTTTCCCTTCTCCAGTGGACCACATTCTATCAGACCTCTCCACCATGACCCACTCATCCTGGGTTGGCCCTAGGGCATGGCTTGGTTTCACTGAGTTAGACAAGGCTGTGGTTCTAGTGTGATTAGACTGACTAGTTTTCTGTGAGTATGGTTTCAGTGTGTCTGCCCTCTGATGCCCTGTTGCAACACCTACCATCTTACTTGGGTTTCTCTTACCTTGGGCGTGGGGTATCTCTTCACAGCTGCTCCAGCAAAGTGCAGCTGCTGCACTTTACCTTGGACAAGGGGTATCTCTTTACCACCACCCTTTCTGACTTTCAACGTGGGATAGCTCCTCTAGGCCCTCCTGCACCCACGCAGCCACCACTCCTCGGGTTGCTCCTCCCGGCTGCAGTCCCCGGCCTCCAGCACGGGGTGGCTCCTCAGGGCCACCGCCCCTGACCTCGGACTTGGGTAGCTCCTCTCAGCTGTTCCTGCGCCATTGCAGCATGGCACTCTCGGCCGCTGCCCCTAAGCTCAGAAGTGGGGGTAACTCCTCTCGGCCGTGCTTAGTGCGCCGGGTCGCAGCCGCCTGCGCTTAGTGATGCTACCCAACTTCAAAATTCACTGTTAACTTTACAATAGACAAAACAGTGTGGTAGTTAGCCAAAGAATAGACACAGATGTGTGAAATAGAATAGAGAGCCCAGAAATAGATTCAGATAAATGTATTCAGCTGATCTTTGAAAAAGGAGCAAAAGCAATACAGATGTTGAGCTCAAGTCCATGTGCCTGATGCGCAGTGAGGACAAACCAACTGAAAAGTCAGAGTTCTCATTGTTGTTTAGTCAGTAAGTTCTGACTCTTTTGCGACCACATGGACTGTAGCCCACCAGGTTTCTCTGTCCATGGGGTTTTCAGGCAAGAATACTGGAGTGGGTTGCCACTCCCTACTCCAGCATATCTTGCTGGATTTAACCCACATCTCTTGCATTGGCAGGTGGATTCTTTACCATTGAGTCACCTAGGAAACCTCATTGGAATATTACTCAGCACTAAAACAAAGAGCTATCAAGTCATGAAAAGACATAGAGAAACTTTAAGATCATATTACAAAGTGAAAGAAGTCAATCTGAAAATACTAAACACCATAAGATTCCAACTACATGACATTCCAAAAGGCAAAACTATGGAGACAGTAAAAACAGCATTGGAATTGCGACAAAACTTATAGTCAAATGGTCTCTTTCAAGTGGACTATATCTTATCTGCATGGAAATTTCATACTGTTTTATCTATTTAAATTTATATTTGGATAATGTAGCTTTTATTTGCCAAAATTGAAAACTTTATTTCTTGTTTATTCTTGAAAAATTGGAGCACGGATTATATAGCACTCAAATTGAGGCACTTAAAACTTCTTTAAGTTTGGTCACATTGCATCAAAAATTAATAAATTGCCAACTAAGCCAATCTATCTTAATGCGACCATTTAAAAGAAGCAGTAGAGAGATACATTTGTTATACAAAAATGGTAAATCACAAAGTGGAGGGAAAAAGCCTTTATGGAAGTAAATAGTAAGTCCAAAAATGAGGTAAACAAGATTTTTCTCGTACCACATCTCATAAATATGAGTTGAACTATTGATATTAACTGATTTCAATATCCTTACTGGTAAACTCTAATTGACATTAAAATGAAAAGGAAAAAGTTCTGAGGAAAGCAAAACATAGCATTCTTGATCCAGCATGTACTTTTTCTCTAAATTTGGGCATAATTGTAGAAGCAGTATAATAACATCTCAAGAATCTTCATTCAATCCCAAAAATCATTAGAAAGGTTATGAATTTAAGTCTTGGCAAATGGACAAATTTGGAACCTCAGAATAAGATCCACAGCTAATCAGCTTATTTCTTGAGAGATGAATATTTGGCAAAAAGAGAAATGGACCCATTTTATTCAGAAGATAATATGCCAAATTTGTTTGCATCTTATTGAGGATTTGTTTCAAAACTCATCAAAGGGTTACTCCTTAAGAATTATACTAACATCATTCTAAGTTGTTTCTATTACAAAAATCGCACAAGTATTTTTCCTGTAATCTTTTTTTTTATTATAAAACAATAGTGATTATTATCATCAGTTTAGTTCAGTTCAGTCACTCAGTCGTGTCCGACCCTTTGCGACCCCATGAATCGCAGCACGCCATGCCTCCCTGTCCATCACCAACTCCCGGAATTCACTCAGACTCACATCCACTGTGTCAGTGATGTCATCAAGCCATTTCATCCTCTGTCATCCCCTTCTCCTCCTGCCCCCAATTCCTCCTAGCATCAGAATGTCTTCCAATGAGTCAACTCTTCGCATGAGGTGGCCAAAGTACTGGAGTTTCAGCTTTAGTATCATTCCTGCCAAAGAAATCCCAGGGCTGATGTCCTTCAGAATGGACTGGTTGGATCTCCTTGCAGTCCAAGGGACTCTCAAGAGTCTTCTCCAACATCACACTTCAAAAGCATCAATTCTTCGGTGCTCAGCTTTCTTCACAGTCCAACTCTCACATCCATACATGACCACTGGAAAAACCATAGTCTTGACTAGATGGACCTTTGTTGGCAAAGCAATGTCTCTGCTTTTCAATATGCTATCTAAGTTGGTCATAACTTTCCTTCCAAGGAGTAAGCGTCTTCTAATTTCATGGCTGCAATCACCATCTGCAGTGATTTTGGAGCCCCCAAAATAAAATCTGACACTGTTTTCTCTGTTTCCCCATCTATTTCCCATGAAGTGATGGGACTGGATGTCATGATCTTCACTTTCTGAATGTTGAGCTTTAAGCCAACTTTTTCACTCTCCTCTTTCACTTTCATCGAGAGGCTTTTTAGTTCTTCTTCACTTTCTGCCATAAGGATGGTGTCATCTGCATATCTGAGGTTATTGATATTTCTCCCAACAATTTTGATTCCAGCCTGTGCTTCTTCCAGCCCAGTGTTTCTCATGATGTACTCTGCATAGAAGTTAAATAAGCAGGGTGACAATATACAGCCTTGACGTACTCCTTTTCTTATTTGGAACCAGTCTGTTGTTCCATGTCCAGTTCTAACTGTTGCTTCCTGATCTGCATACAGATTTCTCAGGAGGCAGGTCAGCTGGTCTGGTATTCCCATCTCTTTCAGAATTTTCCACAGTTTATTGTGATCCACACAGTCAAAGGCTTTGGCATAGTCAATAAAGCAGAAATAGATGTTTTTCTGGAACTCTTTTGCATTTTCTATGACCCAGCAGATGTTGGCAATTTGATCTCTGGTTCCTCTGCCTTTTCTAAAACCAGCTTGAACAACTGGAAGTTCACGGTTCACGTATTGCTGAAGCCTGGCTTGGAGAATTTTGAGCATTACTTTACTAGCATGTGAGATGAGTTCAATTGTGATTATTATCATATCACTATTTAATCTAAATATAGCATTTATATCAATAAATTGGTAAATTTAGATTTTCAAAATTCCCCTGATTAAAAGTATTGATTCTTGTTCAGCTGAGGCTTCTCTCACCTCAAACAACTGTGATAATATAAAACCAACACAAAAGTTAGATATGTCTGAGAAATGCTTTGACTGTACTAAATCTAGTAAAGCTAAGATACAACAAATACAGAGTACAGCACCATATATGAATGAACACAAAACAAAAATCTTTCAATTACAGCAAAAACCAATAGACCTACAATGACCTTTGCTTCTCTTGAAGTACGAAATAAGTTATTTTATCAGCAGAGCTAAAGCTAAAACTTTATATGCAGAACTGGACAACTACTGCTGATTATTATGCAATCATTACTAACTTACATCATTTAACTGAGAACCAACAATAAACTGAGCACTGTTCAAGTTTTAGTTTAGTATACAAAAAGTTTTTGCTTTAGTCACAATGTTGAAAAACTACAAATAGACAGGGAAAATAATAAGATATTACCGAGGTGTTAAAATGTTATCAGTTATCTAGTCTATCATAGAACACTTCATATTTAGTGCCTTAAAACATTAACAAATTAATATTCCTCACAAATCTGCTTTATAGTTCCTCTGCTGAATTTTCTATCACTGTAGAGACTACTGGGCTTTAATGTTCAAGATAAACCCACTAACTAATCTTGAATTTGGTTGTGGCTCAGTTTTCCTCCATGTGGTCTCTCACTCTCTTCATGGTTAGAATGGCTTTTTAAATTTTTATTTATTTTTTAACATGGCCATAATATTGCATTTCAAAGGATGAAAGCAGAAGCTGCAAGACAACTGGAGAGCTAGGCTGGATAATTCACACAGTGTGATTTTCACATTATATTAGTCAAAGACTAGATCAGATTGAAGATGTTAAGAAATAGATCACATCTTTCCAAGAGAATTGGTAAAGAGCATGGCCATATTTTAAAATCTACCATAAAAATAAGTTTTTTTTCATGAGTACATAGTAGATAAAATATGTTGATTGATTGACGAAGGTGAGAACTGCATGGTCTAAAAGAATAGTTGTTTTTGCTTGCTCTCTCTTTGATTATTGCATTTTACACCACACTTGTTATGTTATAATGAAGCTCTGCAATATGGCAAGCTGTTGAATATTCCTTCATATTCTTTTGAAATTAAGACAATGGAAAATAGAAACTATTAAATAACAAAAAATAAAAGAGGACAATATAAAAAATATGTGAGAAATGGCTATATCTTCAAGTAAAAATAATTTTCACATATTGTTTGACAGTTTTAGAAAGTGTTTTTAAGTTTAAATCTATTTTATTTGATTTTCACAATTATTCCATGAGGGAGAGAGAAAGAATATCATTATTCTTTTATTACAGATTGAGTTCAAATATATAAGTGACTATTCTGAAACCACATCCCTGGTAGGTGGCGCACACAGATCTAGAATTCAGGTTTTCTAAATTTAATAATCATGTTTCAATACTAAGCAAAGTACATCTCTGTTGTCCAGTGAAAAACTACTTAGAATATGCATCTTTCAGACAGTTTCTAAGCTTTTCTTTTCTTACCATTTATGGTCATGCATTTTTCTTTTTATTTTAGTTCTGCTATGATAACAGAGAGTTTGAATTTTGTCTGATTAACTGTTAGACTCAAGCATAGTTGTGCATTCCTTGTGGGTGGCCATAGCTGTCTAATAACTATGATAATTTAAATACCAGAGATCCATGGACAAAACCCAATAAAGATTTTAATTAATTAAAAATTTGCTATATTTTCTGTGTTATTGCTTGAGTATATTTTAAAGATTTTTAGAGATTTTATAGATTAAAATATCCTTATCTAATTACAATTTCAAAATGAATACAGACATCTTAAAACAGTGCTTCAGAAATTTTATTCTTGATTTATATATATATATACAAAACTACTATGAAAGAAATGATATCCTAACTAAAATATTGGTCATGGAATATTTCATCATCTATTAAACAAAAGAAAATGATTATATATCAAGCCTGTAAATTTGGTGTTGCCTACTTTAACATTCAGTCAATTTAGTTTCAGCTATGATTTCAAAACTCTGATTTGTAACTGGATATTTTAAAAATTAATTCAGAGAAAATGTGTCAGACATTATTAAGTTATAATATATTTAAGGAAGACAACTCAGAAACTTCTATTTAGAATTAAAATTTTATGTAATTTAGTTTTTAGATAACATATTTAGAACTAAAATATGATACATATTCAAGAGTGAAGAAAATCTCTATTTGCCATGAAAATTACTGCTAGTAACTGAATTATATATCTGCTAAAAGTTAAAAATTTTTATTAAGCAAAATGACTAATGAAAAGCTAGATAATCATCAACAAATGATACAAAGGGTTTTATTATAATATGGAGTATGGGAAAGATTGAAAGCAGGAGGAGAAGGGAACAGTAGAGGATAAGATGGTTGGATGGCGTCACCTACTCAATGGCCATGAGTTTGACTTAGCTTCAGGAGTTGGTGATGTACAGGGAAGCCTAGCATGCTGCAATAATGCGGTAACAAAGAGTCAGATATGACTGAGCAACTGAACTGAACTAAACTGAACTGGATGGTTATGAAATCCCTTATATTGTGTAGAAATATAAAGAAAATGTTATACATTGACTTAAATTCAGTTCATCTGAAAATTAAAAATAACTAAAATTTTGACATAATGAAGTTTTCCAAACAAATTTACATTACTTGCTTTTACGCAAAATCCACTTATCTGTTAGCATAAGTGTTCAGCTATTAGTTAAGCAATACATTACCACCATCATGCAATTCCCATAAGTTTAGAATATGGGAACCTATCAACATGTTCCAAAGTATTTGTCTTTATGAAGTAATACATTCCCCAAAAAATAAAAAGAATGAATAATGGTAAATCATGTAATACATTCACTTCAGTTCAATTCATTTCAGCCGTTCAGTCGTGTCCAACTGTTTGTGACCCCATGAATTGCAGCATGCCAGGCCTCTCTGTTCATCACCAAATCTTGGAGTCCACCCAAACTCATGTCCATCGAGTCAGTGACGCCATCCAGCCATCTCATCCTCTATCATCCCCTTCTCCTCCTGCCCCCAATCCCTCCCAGCATCAGAGTCTTTTCCAATGAGTCAACTCTTCTCATAAGGTGGCCAAAGTTTTGGAGTATCAGCTTTAGCATCAGTCCTTCAAAAGAACACCCAGGACTGATCTCCTTTAGAATGGACTGGTTGGATCTCCTCACAGTCCCAGGGATTCTCAAGAGTCTTCTCTAACACCACAGTTCAAAAGAACACCCAGGACTGATCTCCTTTAGAATGGGCTGGTTAGATCTCCTTGCAGTCCAAGGGACTCTCAAGAGTCTTCTCCAACATCACAGTTCAAAAGCATCAATTCTTCAGCGCTCAGCCTTCTTCACAGTCCAACTCTCACATCCATACATGACCACAGGAAAAACCATAGCCTTGACTAGACGAACCTTAGTTGGCAAAGTAATGTCTCTGCTTTTGAATATACTCTCTAGGTTGGTCATAACTTTTCTTCCAAGGACTAAGCGTCTTTTAATTTCATGGCTGCAGTCACCATCTGCAGTGACTTTGGAGCCCAAAAAATAAAGTCTGACATTGTTTCCACTCTTTCCCCATCTATTTCCCATGAAGTGATGGGACCAGATGCCATGATCTTAGTTTTCTATATACTGAGCTTTAAGCCAACTTTTTCACTCTCCTCTTTCACTTTCATCAAGAGACTTTTTAGTTCCTCTTCACTTTCTGCCATAAGGGTAGTGTCATCTGCATATCTAAGGATATTGATGTTTTTCTATACTTCTATTTGTATTTCAAACTTTCTTTCTCTTTTTCTCTCACTTTTGTTTTGGTTATACAGTTCATTGCTAGGTCATTCAGTGCATATGCACACATTGCTATACTTGTCCTTATATGATATAACACTTTCTTAGAATTCAAGAGGAATGCAATTGAGCAGAAAAAAGGTGTTATATCACATAAGAACAAGTACAGCAATGTGTGCATTTATGCACTGAATGACCTAGCAATGAACTGTATAACCAAAACAAAAGTGAGAGAAAAAGAGAAAGAAAATTTAAAATACAAATAGAAGTAAAGAAAAACATAACCAAAATTTAAATAAAAATGTAAGAATCTCTCCATTCAAAAGAACAAGTGACAAAAATAGAGATGATAATAATAGCTTAATTTTTTAAATGTGATATGAATATACTTGTATATCAAATCATTTACCACACAAACTATAAAATATCTTTCATGTATTTCTGGGATATGTATTGATTCAGTTAGGGAAGAATTACTACTGTCAAACTGGCTTTTTACAGATAACAAATATAAGCTTATGCAAGTGGAAATAAGAGAGTAGGCTGACCCTTGACAGAAGGGCACTATACTGTGTTGTTGGTGTTGTTGTTCAAGCTCTAAGTCATGTCCGACTCTTCTGTGACCCCATGGACTGTAGCCCGCCAGGCTCCTCTGTTCAGAGGATTTCCCAGGCAGGAAAGCTGGAGTGGTTTGCGATTTCCTTCCCCGAGGATCTTCCCAACCCAGGAATCAAACCCATGATTCTTGCATTGCAGGCAGATTCATTACCATTGATCAACCTGGGAAATCTGCTCTACCATGTAGAACTTACATTTATATGACTCAGGATATTTTACAATCTCTGCATAAAGAGCAGCTGAAATTCAAATAGAAAGTCACAGTCATTGGTCTTATGGAGGCAGAGGATAACATTTAGGGTTCTCTGAATGGATGGAAAATGAAGGAAGAAATCCCAGGGAGGACATAGTCACAGAAGGAGAAGTCATAAAGCTGCATTTATATGCCATCTAAATCCTTATTTTACCCCTAACCTGTATATGCATTAGGAAGAGTTCAAGGTGAAATGCCATAGCTGTAAAGCTGAAAACTGAGCAAAGTATTCACCTTCTTTCAAGTTGGCAAGAATTAAGTTTGAATTCAGCTAAATTAACTATATAACAGTTAAGAAATAATACACTGCCTTCTTGGAGAATTCAGCTTAACAGTGTAACATCCATAAATTGAATCTCTTATTAAAGAAATTCCTTTCTGTCTGGAAAAAAAAAAAAGAAATAATACACTTTAAATGAGGGTGGAGAGATTCTACAACATGTAAAATTCCCAGTAATGAATAAAAAATCACTAGAAAAAACTAAAACTAAAAATTACTGTACATACAAGTATACACAATATTGTCATATCTCTAGTCTGACAATGAATAAAAGAGGAAAAGCAATATTACCATTATTATAAATGAAAAAGGAAGACTTCACTACAAACTCAGATACTCATTGAAAGGATAAGCCTTACAAACAATTCTTTATCCATAAGTTTGACAACTTAAAGACACCAGTTTCTTGAAAAACATAAATAAAACTCACTCAAAAAGAAATAGATACCTAAGTAGTCCTCCATGTATTTTTAAAATAAATTACTGTTTAAAAACCTTCCAGCAAAACACTTCAAGACAGATGGTCTCACTGGTAAATTTTACCAGACAATTAAGGAAAAAAATATTAGTTCTACATAATCTTTTCTAGATAGCTTAGAAAATGACTCTGCAAATATTATTTTATGAATCTTACATTACTCTGATCTCTGACATCAACACTAGAAAAAGACTTTGCAAGAAAAGAGAACTATACGCCACTGAAAAGTGAAAGTTAGTTGCTCAGTCTTGTTGGACTCTGCGATCCCATGAACTATAGCCACCAGGCTTCTCTGTCCATGGAATTCTCCAGGCAAGAATACTGCAGTGGGTTGCCAATCCCTTCTCCAGGGAATCTTCCTGTCCCAGGGACTGAGCCCCCATCTCCTACACTTCAGGCAGATTCTTCATCTTTTGAGCCACCAGCTGCTGCTACTGCTGCTGCTAAGTCGCTTCAGTCATGTCCAACTCTGTGCGACCCCACAGACGGCAGCCCACCAGGCTCCCTCGTCCCTGGGATTCTCCAGGTTAGAACACTGGAGTGGGTTGCCATTTCCTTCTCCAATGCATGAAAGTGAAAAGTGAAAGTGAAGTCGCTCAGTCGTGTCCTACTCTTCACGACCCCATGGACTGCAGCCTCCCAGGCTCCTCCATCCGTGGGATTTTCCAGGCAAGAGTACTGGAGTGGGCTGCCATTGCCTTCTCCTTGAGCCACCAGGGAAGCCCCTAAAGATTAGGGCATTTAAATGTGAAAGTGAAAGTCACTCAGTCATGTCCGACTCTTTGTGACGCCATGGATTATACAGCCCATCAAATTCTCCAGGCCAGAATATTGAAATGGGTAGCTATTCTCATCTTCAGGGGATCTTCCTGAATCGAATCAGGGTCTCCTGCATTGCAGGCGGATTCTTTACCAGCTAAGCTATTACGGGGAGAAGGCAATGGCAACCCACTCCAGTACTCTTGCCTGGAGAATCTCATGGACTGAAGAGCCTGGTAAGCTGCAGTCCATGGGGTCGCAGAGTCGGATACGACTGAAGTGACTTAGCAGCAGCAGCAGCAAGCTATCAGGGAAGCAAAGAGGCCACTAGTACTAAAAACAAAAATAGATGAAAATCTCATCAACAAAATGCTAACATATCAAATTCAACAATAATATTATATGATAACCAAGTAGTTTATCTCAAGAGTACAAGGTTGATTTACCACTCAAATATCACTCAGTATAATTTACCATATTAATAAACTAAACACACACAAAAGACACAGACACAAGTAGTCAATTTGACAAAAGTGTGAAGGTAATTCAGGAAATAGAAGATAGCTTTGAATGAAATAGTTCTGGAAAAATTGGATACCTCTATGGAGAAAAAGTGACCTCAATCCATATCTTTTACCTTCTAGTAAATGAATTTAAAAATGTGTCATAGAGGCAAATATAAAATGTCTAAGTAGAAATATTTTAGAAGAAAATTTTGGAAAAAGCTTTCATTTTCTTGGTTATGAAAAAAAGTTCTTATATATGACACCAGAAGCAGTAATCCATTAAAAATGATAAATTGGACTTTATCAAAAATAAAAAGGATGCTCAGCAAATGATCCATTAATATAATAAAAGAAAATTTATAGCTAAGACAATATATTTTAGACACATATTCAATAAAGAACTAGTGTCTAAAACATATGAATTACTCAGAATTCAATAATGAAAATGAACAATCCTATTAGAAATGGAAAAAATATTTGAAAAGACACTAAATTAAAGAAAACATTTAGATAGCAAATAAACACAAGGAAGATGTTTAACAGTAATAATAAGTCATTACGATAAAGTACTTTTCAAATAAAAATTGATAAGCTGATTCTAGCATTCATATGGGAAATGAAAGTGACCAAAGCAATAGCAGAAAATAAGAGACACACTATCTGACTGTAAATCTTAATACAAGCCTACAATAAACAAGAAATATCTACATAGAGTCCAGAAATAGTACAGTATTTATATAGTCAATTGATTTTTGACAGAGGTTTTAAGGAATCTAAAGAGGTATATAATTATTTTCAAAAGTGCAGAAACAACTGGATATACGTATAGAAACAAAAACTTCAACTCTTACCTAAGATAATATTTAAAAGTTTTAAATAGTATACATTTATACTCCTTGGAAGGAAAGTTATGATAAAACCTAGATAGCATATTCAAAAGCAGAGACATTACTTTGCCGACTAAGGTCCGTCTAGTCAAGGCGATGGTTTTTCCAGTAGTCATGTATGGATGTGAAAGTTGGACTGTGAAGAAAGCTGAGTGCTGAAGAATTCCTGCTTTTGAACTGTTGTGTTGGAGAAGATTCTTGAGAGTCCCTTGGATTGCAAGGAGATCCAACCAGTCCATTCTAAAGGAGATCAGTCCTGGGTGTTCTTTTGAAGGACTGATACTAAAGCTGAAACTCCAGCACTTTGGCCACCTCATGAGAAGAGTTGACTCACTGGAAAAGACTCTGATGCTGGGAGGGATTGGGGGCAGGAGGAGAAGGGGATGACAGAGGATGAGATGACTGGATGGCATTCCTGACTCGATGGACGTGAATCTGTGTGAACTCTGGGAGTTGGTGATGGACAGGGAAGTCTGGGGTGCTGCAGTTCATGGGGTTGCAAAGAGTCGGACACGATTGAGTGACTGAACTGAACTGACCGAGCTTAAACTAAAATTTCTAGAATAAAATATAGAAAAATATTGTCAGGGATGGGAAAAATATGTATTAGAATAGACACAGAATCAATATCTATAAAAGGAAAAAATAGGTAAATGGGAATTTATCAAAATCTTAACTTTTCTTTATGAAAAATAAAACACAGAAAACAATTTGCTGAGCATATGTCAGATTAAAGATTTGTACACAGATTATAAAGAGTGAAAAACAAAAACCCGCATCTCAGTGATAGATTTAAAAATAAAAGACAAAATTTTTGGATAGAACCTTACAAGAAGACATATGACTGGACAACAGGCACATGAAGGAGTAATTAGTATTATTAATAAGTCAGGGAAATAAAAACAAGAGACTCCAAATCTTACAAATTACAATTGATGAAATTTTAAAAGATAAACAACATCAAATGCAAGCAAGGATGTGCAAAAGTTAGAACTTTCATAAATTCATAATGAGATTATAAACTACAACAAGAAGCTAGAGAGGTCGAGCAGTTTCTTATAAAATTGAACATACATTTATGATATAATCTATATAAATCCACTCAGCTATTTATCCAAGAGAAATAAAAGTGTGTTCACAAAAATTTTAAACTAGAATAGCTTAGAAACTTTGTTCATAAGAGCCAGAAATTGGAAATAATTTAAATGTTCACCAACAAAAGAATGGATAGGCAGATTGTAAAATATGCATGATAATAATCATGTAAGTGGGCTTCCCTGGTGGCTCAGTGGGTGAAGCGTCTGCCTGGAATGTGGGAGACCCGGGTTCGATTCCTGGGTTGGGAAGATCCCCTGGAGAAAGAAATGGCAACTCTCTCCAGTACTCTTGCCTGGAAAATCCCATGGACTGAGAAGCCTGGTAGGCTACAGTCTGTGGGGTCGCAAAGAGTCAGACACGACTGAATGACTTCACTTCACTTCAATCATGTAAGTAGCTTGGAATGAAAGAATAACAACTGGAAAGGAGACTGAGAAAAACTTTAAAAGTAATAAAAATATTCTATATCTTCATAGGCATGGAATTAATGAGTGTTTGCTTTTGGAAAAACTAATTGAATGAATGCTGAAGACATGTATTCTACAAAGAGAACAGTAAATGAAGATCAAATTCCTTTTTGTAGTTATATAAGTTAATAATTTTGAAGTTACTTTCTGTATGTTCTAGGCTTGAGAAAGCGTATTGACAGTAGTGAAAGCCTAGTTTCTCACTTTTAGCTATTTAAAATATCAACATGAACTCACAGTTTTTAGGAAAGAAAAAAAAATAAATGAATGGATGTGAAAATGTCATTATATATGTCATAGGGCTACTAAGAGGGTCTAGAAGCAATGACATGGGTAACAGTGAGCACACCTATTATCCTGATCTTGGTGTCTAAATACCATTTTCCACTAAAGGTTGTCAGGTGTCTTTGGAGAAAAAGCTAATTCCAGAGCTGGGATATGAAAATTATTAGTAACTTTGAAATGTCTTTGTACTATCTTCAGTAAGAGAATATTGAAATGGGGACAAATTGGAAGGACTCAAGAGCCAAATTTGCCCATTGAACAAATCTGATAGAAATTGAACATCAATAATGAATAATGAGAAACGCTGGGTTGGAAGAAACAATCTGGAATCAAGATTGCCAGGATCTTGGTTATATCAATAACCCCAGATATGCAGATGACACCACCCTTATGTCAGAAAGTGAAGAGGAACTAAAATGCCTCTTGATGAAAGAGAAAGTGGAGTGAAAAAGTTGGCTTAAAGCTCAACATTCAGAAAACTAAGATCATGGCATCTGGTCCCATCACGTCATGGGAAATAGATGGGGAAACAGTGTCAGACTTTATTTTTGGGGCTCCAAAATCACTGCAGATGGAGACTGCAGCCATGAAATTAAAAGACGCTTACTCCTTGGAAGAAAAGTTCTGACCAACGTAGATAGCGTGTTGAAAAGCAGAGACATTACTTTTACAGCAAAGGTCCCTCTAGTCAAGACTGTGGTTTTTCCAGTGGTCATGTATGGATGAGAGAGTTGGACTGTGAAGAAAGCTGAGCACTGAAGAATTGATGCTTTTGAACTGTGATGTTGGAGAAGACTCCTGAGAGTCCCTTGGACTGCAGGGAGATCCAATCAGTCCATTCTGAAGGAGATCAGCCCTGGGATTTCTTTGGAACGAATGATGCTAAAGCTGAAACTTTGGCCACCTCAGGCGAAGAGTTGACTCATTGGAAAAGACTCTGATGTTGAGAGGAATTGAGGGCAGAAGGTGAAGCGGACGACAGAGGATGAGATGGCTAGATGGCATCACTGACTCAATGGACGTGAGTCTGAGTGAAGTCCGGGGAGTTGGTGATAGACAGGGAGGCCTGGCGTGCTGCGATTCATGGGATTACAAAAAGTCAGACATGACTGAGGGACTGAATTGAACTGAACTGAACTGAACTGACTGAATAATGATATTAATGGAATACAATCTATTACATAGAATAAGATTCTATGGACCATCCTAATGTAAATAAATACCTAAATAGATGACTATAGTTTATAAAGCATTCACAGTTGCTTTTAGTGGGAAGTATCTATTTAATCATGCTGGTGAAGATGGAATTTCTTATAATCCATTTTAAATATCTAAAACATATACAACTGTGCTTATAACACATAGTATTAATTTAATAAATATTTGTGGAGTCCAGGAATGAAATACAGCAAGAACGGCAAATGATACTACATTCATTTGATGGTCTTATTTTCAAAACAATGTGGTATTATACATTTTCCAATAATTTTGAAACAATTTATCCAAACTACATGTTTTTACTCATCTCTTGAGTAACAAATTACCTAGTCAACCCCATTAAAAACCACTCTCCAAGCAGCTTACCTCCCTTCCTGATGCTTTCCATGATAGAGTTCCCAAATATTTCACAAGGGAATCCTACACTGAGAAAATGAGACACACATGCTGCCAGAAATGGGACACCAGGGAGCTGACTGGGATATTAATACATGTGAGTTACAGCAAATTAAACTGAATGAAGAGCTGTTGCATAAGGCATTGTGCCTACTGATTGCATATGAACTATTCTGAGTGAACTGCCCGTTATCACCCATTCACTTAGCATCAAACCAGGAAACAGGTAGCATTTGCTTCTAGTTGCAGGGCAATAAAGAACACAGTCTGAATTTTTTTGTAATTTAGCTCTTGTTATACTCTAAACACTGAATATACCTTATACACAGTTGATTAATTTCATTTAAAGATTAGTCCTCCAAAATTGTATCATAATCTCTTAATTTTATGAACCTAGGTGCTTAAGAAATGGTATTTTTAGGATTTTAATATGTGATGATGTTTTCTTTGTAATACTTTTATCCTTCCTGAGTCACTTATTTTTCTAATAGTCACACATTTCTGTTTATTAAAACATATTGGACTTTAATATACCCTTTCTCAAAAATGCATGACAAAAGATGGCCACCAAAGCATGTTTGTTAAATAGGTTATCCAGCGCCAGCTACCTTGAGACACTAAATCTAAGCTTTCCCTGAGCTTTATCTCCCTGGTAACTGACCTTTACAATTCAGTGTAGAGAAATGATTGGTTTCATCTGCTAACTTTGAAGTCAACATCACCGCTTTACTTTTTATACTGAACACTTATTCTGTTCAAGTTCTATTATATTAGATACCATGTTTGGGAAACATTTATGTGCTATTTGAAACCTTATGGCTTCTCATGCCTTTATTGCTATATTCTCATAAAGCACACGCATGAAATACTTGGAAGTTCTTTGGATTTCATAATGAGTTAAATTCAAGACAAAACAAATTGAATAAAGCAACCTCCTTTGCATTAACAAATTAAAAGCAAATATTACTATCTTTATGGACCTCAGTTTTTCTCACTTTTAAAATAAGAATTTTAAACTACATAATCCCAAGAGTTTGTTGTCTATTTAAGTGTGAATTATGTTCATTTAAGTAAAATGAAAATAAGGATAAGAGAAATGAGAATTAAAATATACGAATTTTTCAAATAAGAGGTCAAGAATGATATGCTTCTCCTATTACATAGAACACATATCTTAAGGATATCCTCAGATTATAGAAAGGAACTCATTTCCTAAAACACATAAGCCATATACCAGTCACTCACCTTTGTCTACCTGCGTATCTCAGCCAACCAGCTACACATATGAAATTTCCAGCTCTAGCGATATTATCAGACTTGAATGAAACTCTGTACCAAGGAGCATGGGTCCCTGATCTTCTCCCAAGGTATGATGTAATCCTGAAGTATGAGGAAGTCAGTGCCTAATGAGATAAACTTTAACCCACAAATTAAAGAGAAAAGTGGGAACCTAGAAGATAAATCCCCCTTCCTTACTATATTACCCTGCTAAAATTGCTATAAGCATACCACACACCGGGTGGCTTGAACTGCAGGTTATTTTCTCACAGTCCCAGAGGCTACAAGTCCAAGATCAACGTGGCAGCATATTTGATATCTTTTAATGCTTCTCTCCTTTTTTTTTTTTTTTGTAGCAGTTTTTCTGTGTCTTCACATGGCCTTTTACTGTGTACACATATCACTGGAGTCTCTTCCTTTTCTTATAAGGACACCATTCCTGTTCCTTAGGGTCACATCCTTATGATTTTATTTAATCTTAATTATTTTCTTAAAGGTTCTATCACCAAATATAATCACATTGGGTATTAGGGCATCAACAAAAGAATTTTCCTCTAGAAGAATTCTGTATGCTGAGTGGACATATCTATTGAGCTCTTTCTCTTTGAGGCTTGTCATGAAGCAGTAGTACTCACCTTTGTAACATACAAATTAACATCAGTTTATCCTTCTTACTTCAGTTTCCTTTCCTTTCATTCTTTCCCTTTTAGCCTTTCTCTCACACTATATCTTCTAGAGTATCTATACCATTGATAGATAAATTGTATATTTGTGTGTATCTTTCTCAGAATCTTTTAGGTCATGCAGACAAAGTTAATTCATAAATAACAGTATTCAAACAACAGTTAACTTATTCTCAGCCTTGTACTACTAAAGAAATAGGAAACATTCTTTTCACTTAAAGTTAATAGAAGTAAAGAAATTTTAAATATTAGAGACGAAAATGAAATAGACCAAACATAATAGGAAAGGACTGATGAAATTAAGGGGCAGTACTCTGAAAAGATAAAATTTATAAAATATTAGCCAGACTCATCAAGGAAAAAAAAGAAATAGAGAGAGAGAGGGCTCAACTAGCTAAAATTATAAATGAAAAAGAAGTTACAACTGACACTGCAGAAATATAAAGTATCGTGAGAGATTACTATGAACAACTACACACCAATAAAATGGACAACTCAGGAGAAATGGATAGATTGCTAAAAATATATAATCTCTCAAGACTGGATCAGGAAGAGATAGAAAATATGAACAGGTCAATTGTCAGTAATGAATTTAAACAGTGATAATAGTAATAATAATAAAAAAACTCTCAACAAATGAAAGTCCAAGAACAGATGACTTCACAGGTAAATTCTGAGAACAGGTAACATTCAGAGAATAGTTAACACCTAGAGAATAGTTAACACCTATACTTCTTAAACTATTCCCAAAATTTGCAGAGAAAGGAAAACTTCTAAACTTATTCCACAAGGCCAGAATCACCCTAGTACCAAAATCAGACAAAGATATCATACAAAAAGAGAAAATTACTGGCCCCAATACAGATGAATACAATGCAAATATCCTCAGCAAAACATCAGCAAACTGAGTTCAATGATACATTGAAAGGATTATATACCATAAGGAAATGGTAGTATTTATCCCTAGGATCTTATTTATCCTAGGGATGCTAGAATGTTTCAGTATTCTCAGATAAATTAGTGTGATATTCCTTGTTAACAAATTGAAGAATACAAATCATATGATTCATCTCATCAGATGAAGAAAAAAACTTTTGACAAAATTAAACATCCATTTATGATAAAAAAACTCTCCACAAATTGTATATTGAGATAATGTACTTTGATATAATAAAGGCCATATCTAAGTCCACAGATATCATCATACTCAATGGTGAAAATTTGACAGCTTTTTATTTTTTTATTTTTTTCTTCTCAAGTCTATAGACAAATTTTCAACTTCATTCAAAAGACTCATTATCTGACAATTTATACTCTATCTTTTGTATAGAATCATCATTGAACATCTTTTACCATCCCTTTACTTTTAATCTGTCTTTTTATTTATAGTGTATTTCTTGTAGACCACACATAGTTGACTCTTGGATCCACTCCAACTGTCTCCATCTTTACACTGGTATATTTAGACTATTTACATTTAAAGTAACTACTGATATAATTAGATTAATATTTATCATGTATATAACTTTAATTTTTTTTTCACTCGTTCTTTTTTGTCTTTTTCTATCTCTGGTTTTCGTTGATTCTGTTTGTATGATTCTGCTTTCTCTCAATTTTTAGCATATCAATTATACTTCTTTTTAAACAATTTTGGTGGTTGCCCTAAAAATTGAAACATATATATGCTACAGCTGCCTCTAAGTCGCTTCAATCGTGTCTGAATCTGTGCGACCCCATATACGGCAGCCCACCAGGCTCCCCCGTCCCTGGGATTCTTCAGGCAAGAACACTGGAGTGGGTTACCATTTCCTTCTCCAATGCATGAAAATGAAAAGTGAAAGTGAAGTCACTCAGTCGTGTCCGGCTCTTAGCAACTCCATGGACTGCAGCCTCCCAGGCTCCTCCATCCGTGGGATTTTTCAGGCAAGAGTACTGGAGTGGGTTGACATTGCCTTCTCTGGAAACATATATATAAAGATATATTAAACTAAGTCCAAATTCAAATAACACTACCACTTCACAAACAGACAGGAACCTTATAACAGACTATCCTTAACTTCTTCCTCCCATCCTTTATAACATTGAAGTCACTTATTTTACTTTATCTACTTTCTATCTTCACAAAAGACATTGAAGGTTTTTTAACTTTGAATAAACAATTTTCTAGAGTTGACCCTAGAACAACAGAGGTTTGAATCATGCAGGTTCACTTATAACATGAATTTTTTTCAATAAACAAAATACCTCTATTTTTGTTTTACAGATCTTTAAGTGTGGGAAAAGCTTTGTGTTCAATTAGGGACCATAATGTATAGAATCAAAAGAACTAGAATTTAAATTTAAATTCAGATGTCAATTTAATATGAAATTCCAAGGTAATCTATAGGCAATGTGTGATTCCCAATTCAATGAGTATGCTCAGAGTTAGATAAACACTTCTATACTGATATAGCTACTCTGATCACACATATATCTATACATATCGAGAGAAGATGGAAGACAATGAAGGGTATTGTCATGAATGAATCCCAAAGAAAATGTATATCTTTTGCAGATATCTTACTATACACAGTAATATGAAAGAAAAGGAGCATTCTGCTAGTAATTAGTGAAAAAACTCAACTATTTCCTGCAGAGAGAAACTAAGAAGGAAATTTTCTAAGTGTAAATCATAAAAATCTTTTGATCAAAGCGACCATTAATCTTTTAAAATTATTTAAGTAGCACCTACTATTAAATAAGTACAAAGAGTTATTACTAGCCCTATTACTATATTTGCAGTGAAACACAAAGTTGTAGGAGGTCACTAAGTATTAAAGTTAGATACAATATTACAACTAAAAAAATAGCAAAGATCTAGAAATGTAATTGTCAGTGTGTTACAACTAATTGCCTACTATTTGGTGGAACAAACAAATATGTGTAAAGGATCATTTTATATGTATTAAATGCATCTTTCCCAGGTGGCATAGTGGTAAAGAATCCATCTGCAAAACAGGTGACATAGGAGATGCAGGCTCAATCCCAGAGTTGAGAAGATCCACTGAAGTAGGAAATGGCAACACACTCCAGCATGCTTGCCTGGAGAATCTCATGGAAATAGGAGTTTGGTGGGCTACAGTCCATGAGGTCACAAAGAGTCGGACATGCCTGAGAGACTAAGCACACAAATAAACACACAAATTAAATACAAGTGCATTTTACACACTAGTAAAAAAGTGAGCTATCATATATTTATGATATCTTATTATTGTTAAATATAAGTTGCAAAGATTATAAAATCACCTTTACCTATACTATTTCCTTTAGGTTGAAACATAAATATTCACTGAAAATATAAGGACTTTGAAATGTTTTAACATAAATTGGCATACCCATTGACAAAAAAATAATTCAGTACACGGTTTATCTTTGCTCAATATAGAAGCATGGTTTAGAAGTCTAAATTGAACACCACTTTATAATTCTTTCAACAATCTAAATTGAACACCACTCTATAATCTTTTCAGCAAAGTATTAAGTTCATTTAACAGGCTGTCAATTGGTCCTAAGATACTCAGTTCTTTTAGTTTGCCATGCTTCTACATGGGAAGTCCAAATTTGAAAATTTCTACTCAATTTTACAACGTCCTGTTACATCTTTCTAATTTAGTCATTTTGCCTTACAATGCCATACAATGGGCTATTATAGCCCTTGGGGAAATATAAAATTTAAAGAGATATTAAACCCAAAATAATTTCACTGCTTATCAAAGAAATGACAGGGAAATACTGTCACACATCATGTCATTTTATGACATTTGTGATTAAGCACATATATATGTTGAATGCTAAAGATCTGGTAATGTGTATATATTCTCAAATTTTTAGAGAGAAAGAAGGAGAATTAAGATAAATTGTATGGTAAAAATGTAGATGGAATCGACTTTTAAACTTGGCTGTGGTTCAAGTGTTAAAGGAGTTCTTTGAACTTTAGAGTGGACTTTATATAGAGGGCTTCCCCGGTGGCCCAGATGGTAAAGAATCTGCTTGCAATGCAGGAGACCTGTGTTCGATCCCTGGGTTAGGAAGATCCCATGGAGAAGGAAATGGCAACCCACTCCAGTATGACTCCCTGGGAAATCTCATGGACAGAAGAGCCTAGCAGCTACAACCCGTGAGGTGGCAAAGAGTTGTACACAACTGAGCGACTAACAGTATCAGGTTTGGGTGTTTTGATGTTTTGTTTTTTTTTTTTTTCAGTTTTACATAGATAATTTTGTAATTGTAGATAAAATCAGAATGTCCTGCAGTAAATTATTTCAAATAAAATGGGTCTAATTTATAAATCCTGTAGCACTGGTTTGAAATCTGGACATTATATATAGAAAGAGGAATAAAAGGATGCCTAGATGCCATTCTAAGTAAGAGATTAAAATATGTAAAATATTTTTGGTTACATACATAACCTGGGGCTGCCCACATGGTGCTGCTGCTGCTGCTGCTAAGTCACTTCAGTCATGTCCAACTCTGTGTGACCCCACAGACGGCAGCTCACCAGGCTCTGCTGTTCCTGGGATTCTCTAGGCAAGAACACTAGAGTGGGTTACCACTTCCTTCTCCAATGCATGAAAGTGAAAAGTGAGTGGTGAAGAACTTTCCTGCCAATGCAGGAGACTCGGGTTTTATCCCCAGGTCAGGAAGATCCCCTAGAGTAGGTCATGACAACCCATCCCAATATTCATGCCTGGAGAATTCCATGGACAGAGGAGCCTGACAGGCTACAGATCATAGGGTAGGAAAGAGTAAGATAGGATTGAGGCAACTTAGCATACACAGCACACATACCAATTCTACATCACTTTTTTTTCAAAATATCAATTTCTTTTATGTTCTCAAGTAACTAATGTGCTCATGTTGCAATTTCTCAGTTTCATCCTCAGCTCAGTTCAGTTGCTCAGTCATGTCCAACTCTTTGCTACCCCATGAGTCACAGCACACCAGGCTGGCCTGTCCATCGCCAACTCTCGGAGTTCACTCAAACTCATATCCATTGAATCAGTGTTGCCATCCAGCCATCTCATCCTCTGTTGTCCCCTTCTCCTCCTGCCCCCAATCCTGTTTTATCCTACTGTGACCTAAAATTACCTACCTCTCTTTACCTTTAAATTTAAAAACTATTTGTCCCAGAGTAGCTAGTTTCAATTATGGATTAGATGTCAGTTAATCGTATTAAACTAATTTTCAAACATTATTGATGAGAACAATTATCTGGGTTGTATAATAAATATCAGAAACTCTCGAGTCCCATTCCAGATCAGTTGATTTTTGTGTTTGAATTAACCCATGCCAGTGTTTTCTTGTTTTACTTTGGCTTCTTTTGTTTGTTTGTTTGTTTGTTATAGAGGCATTTTACTTAGTCAACTAAAAACAATTAGATATTCAACAGTAGTGTACAATGAAAGATAAATCAGTTACTTTAACATGTATTCCTTCTTTAAAATGAAAGCAAACAATAAAAAAAAATCTTTCTGCTTTGAGGAAAAAATTAGAAAAAATAGGCCAATGTATTTTGTTATGCATAATAACATTAAATAGCTACAAGAAGCCTGACTGTAATAAATAATAAGATAACTTGGATGTTGGCTTGCACATATATTCATAAAAGGAGGATGGGCCATCATACTACAAGAGCATGACTCCACCTGCTTTCATCTGACACTCTTGAGATCTCACTTACAGGTAATTAACCAAGTTAGTTTCAGCACTAAAGCTAATTCATATTCCTCATTATTTACTACTCATGTTTGTCTTAACCAGACAATAACTCTGAAAGGCTGATGCTGTTCTCTGCTTGCTTGTTTTAGTCCATAAGTTGTACACTATCTGTGGCAGATACCGTATGCTCAGACCTTAACTTCAGTTGAACTATAGATGAAATCTGAAATCTGTGAAGCAATTTCTTCTAGCTTCTCTGCCTCAGTATTTATAGACAGTTCCCACATTAAGATGGTGTGAAAGTAATATACATTCAGTAGAAACCATACTTTGAATTGTGAATTTTGAACTTTCCTAGACTAGTGATAGGCGGGATGGTATTCCGGTGATGCTTGTCAGATCCCCATGATCATCAGAATAAACTACCCATACTCTTACAACCATTCTGTACCTATCCAACTACTCTGTTTTTTGTCTTTTGGGTTTTTTTCACTTTAAATGAAATATTCATAAAGTACATGAAATAATCAACACTTCATTATAAAATAGACTTCAGATTAGATGGTTCTGCCCAACAGTAACCTCATTTACATGTTCTTAACATTTAGAGTAAGCTGCACTCAGCTATGATATTCAATAGGTTAGGTATATTAAACACATTCTTGACTTACTACATTTTCAAGTTACAATGGGTTTATTGGGATGAAATCCTATAATAAGTCAAGGAAGATCTATATATGTATGTATTTATTAATATCATGTTGCAAATACTAAACTGCACTGATTTAGCCACACTGATATATTGTTATACATATATTATAATATTATATAGTATGAATAAGACAAAGTATAAAACACATCTACTAATTAAGTACAGGACATTCAGATTACATCATATATTTAAAATGTAAACAACATTATGATGGACATCTTTATAATTGCCTCTTTGCATTTATGACTTTTGTATAGTTTTCTATGTAGAAACAATAAGAAAAATATGCTATTAAATGTTTGGCAAAAGCCTGACACTGCGTCTGCTTTTTATATTTAGAAAGATGTATAACCTATATCAAATAATTTGGCTCTTTCAGTTCAGCTCAGTCACTCAGTCATGTTCGACTCTTTGCGACTCCATGAATCGAGGCACATCAGGCCTTCCTGTCCATCACCAACTCCCAGAGTTCACTCAAACTCGCGTTCATCGAGTCAGTGATGCCATCCAGCCATTTCATTCTCGGTCGTCACCTTCTCTTGGCCCCAATCTCTCACAGAATCAAAGTCTTATCAAATGAGTCAACTCTTCACTTGAGGTGGCCAGGCACTGGAGTTTCAGCTTTAGATCATTCCTTCCAAAGAAATCCCAGGGCTGATCTTCAGAATGGACTGGTTGGATCTCCTTGCAGTCCAAGGGACCCTCAAGAGTCTTCTCCAACACCACAGTTCAAAAGCATCAGTTCTTCGGTGCTCAGCCTTCTTCACAGTCCAACTCTCACATCCATACATGACCACAGGAAAAACCATAGCCTTGACTAGATGGACCTTTGTTGGCAAAATAATGTCTCTGCTTTTGAATATGCTATCTAAGTTGGTCATAACTTTTCTTCCAAGGACTAAGTGTCTTTTAATTTCATGGCTGCAGTCACCATCTGCAGTGATTTTGGAGCCCGCACCTAAAAAGTCTGACACTGTTTCCTCTGTTTCCCCATCTATTTCCCATGAAGTGATAGGACTGGATGCCATGATCTTCGTTTTCTGAATGTTGAGCTTTAAGCCAACTTTTTTTGTTTCCTCTTTCACTTTCATCAAGAGGCTTTTTAGTTCCTCTTCACTTTCTGCCATAAGGGTGGTGTCATCTGCATATCTGAGGTTATTGACAGTTCTCCCGGCAATCTTGATTCCAGCTTGTGTTTCTTTCAGTCCAGCATTTCTCATGAAGTACTTCCCTGTGGCTCAGAGGTTAAAGCCTCCGCCTGCAATGCAGGAGACCCGGATTCAATCCCTGGGTTGGGAAGATCCCCTGGAGAAGGAATTGGCAACCCACTCCAGTACTGTTGCCTGGAGAATCACATGGACAGAGGCGCCTGGTGGGCTACAGTTCATGGGGTGACAAAGAGTCGGACATGACTGAGTGACTTCACTTTCACTTTCACTCTGCATATAAGTTAAATAAGCAGGGTGACAATATATAGCCTTGATATACTCCTTTTCCTAAGACTCTACACATGGACATCACCAGATGGTCAACACCAAAATCAGACTGATTATATTCTTTGCATCCAAAGATGGAGAAGCTCTATTCAGTCAAGGAAAACAAGACCAGAAGCTGACTGTGGCTCAGATCATGAAATTCTTATTATCAAAACCAGACTCAAATTGAAGAAAGTAGGGAAAACTGCTAGACCATTCAGGTATAACCTAAATCGAATCCCTTATGATTATACAGTGGAAGTGAGAAATAGATTTAAGGGCCTAGATCTGATAGATAGAGTGCCTGATGAACTATGGAATGAGGTTTGTGACACTGTACGGGAGACAGGGATCAAGACCATCCCCATGGAAAAGAAATGCAAAAAAGCAAAATGGCTGTCTGGGGAGGCCTTAACAAATAGCTGTGAAAAGAAGAGAAGCAAAAAGCAAAGGAGAAAAGGAAAGATATAAGCATCTGAATGCAGAGTTCCAAAGAATAGCAAGAAGAGATAAGAAAGCCTTCTTCAGAGATCAATGCAAAGAAATTGAGGAAAACAACAAAATGGGAAAGACTAGAGAACTCTTCAAGAAAATTAAGATACCAAGGAAACATTTCATGCAAAGATGGGCTCGATAAAGGACAGAAATGGTCTGGACCTAACAGAAGCAGAAGATATTAAGAAGAGGTGGCAAGAATACACAGAAGAACTGTACAAAAAAGATCTTCATGTCCTGGATAATCATGATGATGTGGTCACTAATCTAGAGCCAGACATCTTGGAATGTGAAGTCAAGTGGGCCTTAGAAAGCATCACCATGAACAAAACTAGTGGAGGTGATGGAATTCCAGTTGAGCTCTTTCAAATCCTGAAAGATGATGCTGTGAAAGTGTTGCACTCAATATGCCAGCAAATTTGGAAAACTCAGCAGTGGCCACAGGACTGGGAAAGGTCAGTTTTCATTCCAATCTTAAAGAAAGGCAATGCCAAAGAATGCTCAAACTACTGCACAGTTGCATTCATCTCACATGCTAGTAAGTAATGCTCAAAATTCTCCAAGCCTGGCTTCAGCAATATGTGAACCGTGAACTCCCTGAAGTTCAAGCTGGTTTTAGAAAAGGCAGAGGAACCAGAGATCAAATTGCCAATATCTGCTAGATCATGGGGAAAGCAAGAGAGTTCCAGAAAAACATCTACTTCTGCTATATTGACTATGCCAAAGCCTTTTAGTGTGTGGATCATAATAAACTGTGGAAAATTCTTCAAGAGATGGGAATACCAGACCACCTAACCTGCTTTTTGAGAAATCTGTGTGCAAGTCAGGAAGCAACAGTTAGAACTGGACATGGAACAACAGACTGGTTCCAAATAGGAAAAGGAGTACGTCAAGGCTGTACACTGTTACTCTGTTTATTTAACTTATATGCAGAATACATCATGAGAAATGCTGGGCTGGAAGGAACACAAGCTGGAATCAAGATTGCTGGGAGAAATATCAATAACCTCAGATATGCAGATGATACTACTCTTATGGCAGAAAGTGAAGAAGAACTAAAGAGCCTCTTGATGAAAGTGAAAGAGGAACCGAAAAAGTTGGTTTAAAGCTCAACATTCAGAAAACGAAGATCATGGCATCCGGTCCCAGCACTTCATGGGAAATAGATGGGGAAACAGTGGAAACAGTATCAGACTTTTTAGGTGTGGGCTCCAAAATCACTGCAGATGGTGACTGCAGCCATGAAATTAAAAGACGCATAGTCTTTGGAAGAAAAGTTATGACCAACCTAGAGAGTATATTCAAAAGCAGAGACATTACTTTGCCGACTAAGGTTCATCTAGTCAAGGCTATGGTTTTTCCTGTGGTCATGTATGGATGTGAGAGTTGGACTGTGAAGAAGGCTGAGCGCCGAAGAATTGATGCTTTTGAACTGTGGTGTTGGAGAAGACTCCTGAGGGTCCCTTGCACTGCAAGGAGATCCAACCAGTCCATTCTGAAGGAGATCAGCCCTGGGATTTTTTTGGAAGGAATGATGCTAAAGTTGAAACTCCAGTACTTTGGCCACCTCATGTGAAGTGTTGACTCACTGGAAAAGACTCTGATGCTGGGAGGGATTGGGGGCAGGAGGAGAAGGGGACAACAGAGGATGAGATGGTTGGATGGCATCACTGACTCGATGAACGTGAGTCTGAGAGATGGTGATCGACAGGGAGGCCTGGTGTACTGCAGTTCATGGGGTCACGAAGAGTCAGACATGACTGAGCTACTGAACTGAGCTGAACTGAAGCAGGGTGACAATATATAGCCTGACATACTCCTTTTCCTATTTGGAACCAGTATGCTGTTCCATGTCCAGTTCTAACTGTTGCTTCCTGACCTGCATACAGATTTCTCAAGAGACAGGTTAGGTGGTCTGGTATTCCCATCTCTTGAAGAATTTTCCACAGTTTATTATGATCCACACACTAAAAAGGCTTTGGCATAGTCAATATAGCAGAAGTAGATGTTTTTCTGGAACTCTCTTGCTTTCCCCATGATCCAGCCGATGTTGGCAATTTGATTTCTGGTTCCTCTGCCTTTTCTAAAACCAGCTTGAACATCAGGAAGTTAACGGTTCATGTATTGCTGAAGCCTGGCTTGGAGAATTTTGAGCATTACTTTACTAGCATGTGCGATGAGTGCATTTGTGCGGTAGTTTGAGCATTCTTTGGCATTGCCTTTCTTTGGGATTGGAATGAAAACTGACCTTTTCCAGTCCTGTGGCCACTGCTGAGTTTTCCAAATTTGCTGGCATATTGAGTGCAGCACTTTCACAGCATCATCTTTCAGGATTTGAAAGAGCTCAACTGGAATTCCATCACCTCCACTAGTTTTGTTCATGGTGATGCTTTCTATGGCCCACTTGACTTCACATTCCAGAATGTCTGGCTCTAGATGAGTGATCACACCATCATGATTATCCGGATCTTGAAGATCCTTTTTGTACAGTTCTTTTGTGTATTCTTGCCACCCCTTCTTAATATCTTCTGCTTCAGTTAGGTCCAGACCATTTCTGTCCTTTATCAAGCCCATCCTTGCATGAAATATTCCCTTGGTATCTCTAATTTTCTTGAAGAGATCTCTAGTCTTTCCCTGGAAGATCATATATGGGTAAAAGGCAACATTCTTGAAGGAGAAGGCAGAAAATAAAGGAAGGTTGAAATCAGTTCAGTTCATTGAGTCAGTGATGTCATCCAACCATCTCATCCTCTGTCATCCACCTTCTCCTTTAATCTTCGATCTTTCCAAGCACTGGGGTCTTTACCAATGAGTTGGCTCTTCACATCAGGTGGCCAAAGTATTGGAGCTTCTTCAGCATCAGTCCTTTAGTGAATATTCAGGGCTGATCTCCTTCAGAATGGACTGGTTGGATCTCCTTGCAGTTCAAGCGACTTGAAAGAGTCTTCTCCGACACCACAGTTCAAAAGCATCAATTGTTTAGTGCTCAGCTTTTTTCTAGTTCAACTCTCACATCCATACATGATCACTGGAAAAACCATAGCCATGACTAGACGGACTTTCTTGGCAAAGTAATGTCTCTGCTTTTCAACATGCTGTCTAGGTTGGTCATAACTTTTCTTCCAAGGAGTAAGGGTTGAAATAATCCACATTAAAATTTAGATGAATTCAAAGTTTGTTAAAAAATTTATACCCAATAGTTTGAAAGAGACAGAGAGGGAGAGAGAGAGAGAGAGAGAGAGGAAGGAAGAAAGAAAGAAAGGGAGATGCTGAGAAGAAAGTAAGGGAATAAATGAAGCAAAAAATGAGAAATGGGATTTCTTGTCAGAGAAGAAGAAAAGGAAGGAAAGTGCTGAACACATAGTAAGGATAAGAGAATCAGGTAGAAAATCTTATAGTGGGAATGGAAAAGGGACTTTCTATGCAGGAGTCTGTTTATGCACCCAATGCATACACATCTTCCTGATTACTAATAATTGTCAGATAAATTCAATGTTTTTTTAAATAAAAATAGGTGAAATTTTCCAAGGTTGTAAAGCTTCTTATAATTTAATAATTTTATAGTTGCATAATAACTCTTTGTAGACTTTTCACAATGTATTTAACTAATATGGCATTATTTGAACATATAAATATAATTTTAGTTATTATAAATTATGTTTTGCTAAGCATATCCATCCTATATCCATGAATATTCATGTTGTCACATGTCTTGATCATTTCTAAAATGAGAGATACTCTAACATGTGTTGCAATATTTTTAATTGAAATCGGTCAGTGAGATTGGGATATTTTAAAAACTCTGGTTTACACTTTGAATTTTTCCTCTGGCCTGGTATTGCTGCATTATTTTACACTCCATCTGGGGTGCATGAGTTTCTATTCTAACTTACACAAAGTTCACTAGGTACAAGAAACTTTTTTTTCCCTAAACTTAATTTGAAGTGATAGAATATTATTGTTGTTGTTGTTCACTCAGTCAGGTCCAACACTTTGTGACCCCATGAACTGCGGCACACCAGGCTTCCCCGCCTTCACCATCTCCCATAGTTTGTTCAAATTCATGTCCATTGAGTCAGTGATGCCATCCAACGATATCATCCTCTGTCGTCCTCTTCTCCTCCTGCCTTCAATCTTTGCCAGCATCACAGTGGTTTCTAATGAGTCAGCTCTTTGCATCAGGTGGTCAAAGTATTGGAGCTTCAGCTTTAACATCAGTGCTTCCAATAAATACTCAGGGTTGATTTCATTTAGGATTGACTGATTTGATCTCCTTGCTGTCCAAGGGACTCTTAAGAGTCTTCTCCAGCAACACAGTTTGAATGTATCAATTCTTCAGCACTCCACCTTTTTTATTGTCCAGCTTTTACATCTGTACATGACTATTAGAAAAACCATAAAATTGACCATATGGACCTTATAGGCAAAGTAATGTCTCTGCTTTTTAATGTGCTGTTTAGTTTTGTTATTGCTTTTCTTCCAAGGAGCAAGCGTCTTTTAATTTCATGGCTGCAGTCACCATCTGCAGTGATTTTGGAACTTAAGAAAATCAAGTTTGTCACTGTTTCCGTTGTTTCCCCAGCTATTTGCCATGAAGTGATGAGACCAGATGCAATGACCTTTGTTGTTTGAATGTTAAGTTTTAAGCCAATTTATTTCAATGGAAAGTTGGGATGTATTTCTTTTGAATATTTTTTGTATATTTACACACCATCTATATCTCTGTATTCCTTACTTTATGAGTTACCTGCACACCTAAATCCTTTATCTCCTGTTGTTTGTGGTGTAAAAGCTATTTAAATATGAAAAGTACTAAATAATTCTATGTAACAAACACTTATACTCTGTACATACTATGAATTACCCTGTGCTGTGCTCAGTTGCTCAGCCATGTCCAACTCTCTGTGACTCTATTGACTGTAGCCTGCCACGCTCTTCTGTCCATGGCATTTTCCAGGCCAGAATACTGGAATGGATTGCCATTTCCTCCACCAGGAGATCTTCCTGACTCAGGGATCAAACCCATGTCTCCTGTGTCTCCTGCTTTGGCAGGTAGATTCTTTACCACTGAACCACCTGGGAAGCTCATGAATTAAACACTAGTAGGTATTTCAGTGTTTAGCATCCTTATATTATTAAATGTAGTTGGACTAATATTTACTTTGTGTGTTTTGCCAAATGTTGGCATATTTATGCTACATTTTTGTGTCTTTCTTTCATATATTCTGATCTAAATTTGTAGAACAAAATTTTTATTAATTTTCTATTGATGCCATAACAAATTACTACAAGCTTGCTGTTCAAATGACAAAAATTAGCACCTCACTATTTTGTAATATAGAATTCCAACATGGGCCCCACTAAAATCAAAGTTCAGCACAGCTTCCTCTTTCCTTCAGTTGCAAAGGAAGCATCAGTTTCCTTTACTTTCCCAGCTTCTAGAGATCATCCCCTCTCCGTGGCTGTGGCCCCATTCCTTCACTTTCAGAGAACTTTTGTCATCACATCTCTTTCTTTGACTACAGTTGAGAATGATTCTCCATTTTAAGGACTCATTTGATTAGATTGTGTCCAGCTAGATAAACCAGGATACCTCCTTATAACAAGGACCATAACCTTAAACACATCTGCAAAGTCTCTTTTGCTATGTAAGGTAACAGATTCTTAGAATTTAGATGTAGTTGTTGTTGTTTGGTCACAAAGTTTTGTCTGACTCTTTGTGGATATCTTTTAATTTTACTGGATTTTAAGTCTTCCCTTATCTAACAGGCTTCATTCTCCACTTAAAATATCATTACACCTTGAAATTCGTTACTAATGATTAGCTGATTTTCCTAGTCACACCCTCTGAAATAATTTCTAAGATTTTGTAATCTTGTTTGTAATTTTGTGGTTATCAGCTATAGACTTCCTGATATAATATTTTTATGGCTTCTTTGTTTCAGAGACATTTTGGAGGGCATTATTTAGTTATTTCCTAGATGCAGATATTAAATAGGAAGAATCATATCAGTGCATTTTCCTTCTCCTCTGCACTGAAATTATTTTTTATGGAAATTATACTCCTTTACTCAATAATAACTAAAATACTCCCTCTTTCCTCTTTATATGATAGTCTGCTTGAGCAATCATAACAAAAAACCACAGGTTGGGTGGCTTAAACAATGGAAATGTATTTCTCACTATTCTTGAGGCTGAGAGATCTAACATCAAAGGGCTTACAAGATGCCCTGGCCTCTTCTCTTGGCTTGTAAGTAGCTGACATCTTGATGTGTGTTTGCATGATCTCTTATTTGTACACAAGTGGAGAGAGAAAGACATCTCTGGTGTCTATTCTGCTTCTTACAAAGAAATCAGCTCTATCAGATTAGGGCCCTGCCCTTATGACCACATTTAACTTTAATTACCCTTTTAAAGACTATCTTTAAATATAGCCATATTGCCAGTTAAGAATGGATGGGGTTGCACAATTTAGTCTATAATACTCTCCCATTTTCAAAAGCAATATAGAGACATCAAATTCTCTTAACACACAGCTTAGAGAGTGAGATTATACCCAAACAGTCACCCTGACATTTTGGAAGAAATTAACACTTATTTTAAAAATTCAAAACTGCATTTATGCATTCTCAGGAAAAAAACAAATATTTTAACTAGATATATATCCTAACTTAAACCTAATATAAGTGGAGTAGAAATATGAAATATAAATTATTATCAGGAAAACTGAGTCAGTATATAAATCTTAAAAATATTGTATCAAGACCAAAATGTCTTTACAACTTGAAAGGAATCTTTCAATAATTGAGGTAGTGTCAGTTACCCAAAGCATGAAGTGAGGTGAAACAGCAGAGATAGTGTTTAAGATGACATACAATTAAGTTTTAAAATAACTATTCAAAATATAGAAAATAAAATTAAAGATAATAATGACTCAACATATATAGAAAGTAACAGGCTTATATTACCACTACTCCTAAGTTTGGATAAGAGAAAACAATAGGTACTAGAAATTAAATAAATTTTACACTAGAATGATAGATCCCTTGGGACAGGACTCTCTTTAATTCATTCCTGTATCCTTAAAATCTGCAAGGATATTGGAACTAATAAAGTCTTTTTAAATAATTAAAGAGATTTAAAGCTATGTAATGCATGAGGAAATGAAAACACATCTCTAAAATAAAAACAGATAGCATTTTTATGAAAAATTAAATAGAATTTTTAAATACAAAAGTATGGGGATATAAATTAAAAACTCATTGCAATGGTTAGACACAGGTGAAGGGAGAATTCATTAACTGGAAGACATACCTGAGAAATTACTTGGGTTAAAGAAAAAAAATGATAATGTGCCAAAGATCAGGCAGTTTTCAGGTGAACTCTTCTAAACATTTAAAGAAGAATTAGTACCTATACTTCTCAAACTATTCCAAAAATTGCAGTGGAAGGAACACTCTTGAACTCATTCTAGTAGAACAACATCACCCTGGTACAAAAACTAGACAAAGATATCACACAAAAAGAAAATCACAGGCCAATATTACCAATGAAATCTGATGATGAAATTTGAAACAAAATATTAACCAGCTCAATTCAACAGTGCAGTAAAGGGATTGTATACCATGATCAAGTGTGATTTATCCCCAGAATGCAAGGAGGGTCGAATATCCACAAATAAATCAGTGTGATTCAATATATCAACAAACTGAAGAATAAAAATCATATGATATTCTCAATTAATACAAAAAACCTCAACAAAATTCTACATTTATTCATGACAAAACTTTCAACAAAGTGGATGTAGAAGAAACACACCTCAACATAATTAAGGCCATTCATGAGCAACCTTCAACAACATTAAACCAACATTTCATCTTCAAAGTTGAAAAGCTAAAAGCATTTTCTCTAATATAAGGAAAAGACAAGGATACCCACTCTTAAACAAAATGCAACTACATCAAACTAAAAACATTTGCATGGTAGAGAAAACTTGAAACAAATTGAAAAAAACCCAAATACTGAATGGGTGAAAGTATTTGCTAATGATATATCTGGTAAGGTGTTAATAGCCAAAAAACACATAGAACTCAAAATCAACCAACCCAATTTTAGAAACTGCAGAGGACCTGAAGAGAAAATTTTTCAGAGAAGATATACAGATGGCCTTCAGACACGTGAAAAGATGCTCAGCATTATTAATTATCAGGGCTGCTGCTGCTGCTGAGTCACTTCAGTCGTGTCTGACTCTGTGTGACCCCATAGAGAACAGGTTACCAGGCTCCCACATCCCTGGGATTCTCCAGGCAAGAACACTCGAGTGGGTTGCCATTTCCTTCTCCAGTGCATGAAAGTGAAAAGTGAAAAGTGAAAAGTGAAGTCGCTCAGTCATGTCCAACTCTTAGCGACCCCATGGACTGCAGCCCACCAGGCTCCTCTGTCCATGGGATTTTCCAAGCAAGAGTACTAGAGTGGGCTGCCATTGCCTTCTCCAAATTATCAGGGCAATGGAGATCAAAGGCAAAGTGAGATACCACCTCACACCAATCACATTGGTTATCATTAAAAAGGTAACAGATAAGTGTTGGTGAGGATGTGAAGTAAAGAAATCCTCTTTCACTATTGATGGGAATGTAAAACTGAGGGCCCCCTACTACCAAAATAGGATCATAGTATCATATCATTGTATACACTTGGAACTAACTATTGTATGTCAAGTATATGTCAATAAAAATATTTATTTCCTAGTGTCATTCAGACTGAAAAATGTACTATTCTCACCTCAAGTTCATTTCTAAACCAAATATATACCAAGAATTTATTTTACTTAAGGAATGTTGTGACTTTTATTGTAAAATCATTTCCTTTGCTTCTATATTTTCCTTAAAGCTGTGTTCCTTCCACATGAAAGAATCGTAACTTCTTATGAGCTGGTTTACAAAATCTTATTCCACAAATTTCCTTTCCAAATTAGAAACCACATTAATATCTATTTAGTAATCAAACAACTGTGAATTTGAAGGCACAGAATATGGTCTAAGAGACACTAAAGACTAACCAGAGAGAATTCCTAAAAGAAATCTTGCAGTCTAGGTGGAATTCAAGATAGAGTGAAATAATTTTAAGTTTCCAATCCAGCACCAACAATGAGAACCTAATTCTAGCAATCATCAGGCCAGGGCCACAAACTTAAATTGGTAATTCCATTACAGTAATTTCAGGTGTGTCCAACTCTCCCCCAAATAGTCACAACTTTAGTTTCTTAGACTTTAACTAGCTTATAACATCTTATTTGAATGCAGAGTTCCAAAGAATAGGAAGGAGAGATAAGCAACCCTTCCTCAGTGATCAGTGCAAAGAAATAGAGGAAAACAATAGAATGGGAAAGACTAGAGATCTCTTCAAGGAAATTAGAGATACCAAGGGAACATTTCATGAAAAGATGGGCTCAAAGGACAGAAATGGTATGGACCTAACAGAAGCAGAAGATATTAAGAAGAGGTGGCAAGAATACACAGAAGAACTGTACAAAAAAGGTCTTCAAGACCCAGATAATCATGATGGTGTGATCACTCACCTAGAGTCAGACATTCTGGAATGTGAAGTCAAGTGGGCCTTACTATGAACAAACCTAGTGGAGGTGATGGAATTCCATTTGAGCTATTTCAAATCCTGAAAGATGATGCTGTGAAAGTGCTGCACTCAGTATGCCAAATTTTGGAAAACTCAGCAGTGGCCACAGGACTGGAAAAGGTCAGTTTTGATTACAATCCCTAATAAAGGCAATGCCAAAGAATGTTCAGACTACCACACAATTACACTCATCTCACATACTAGTAAAGCAATGCTCAAAATTCTCTTAGCCAGGCTTCCACAATACATGAACCATGAACTTCTGGATGTTCAAACTGAATTCAGAAAAGGCAGAGGAACCAGAGATCAAATTGCCAACATCTGCTGGATCATGGAAAAAGCAAGGAAGTTCCAGAAAAACATTTATTTCTGCTTTATTGACTATGCCAAAGCTTTTGACTGTGTGAATCACAATAAACTGTGGAAAATCCTGAAAGAGATGGGAATACCAGACCACCTGACCTGCCTTTTGAGAAACCTGTACGCAGGTCAGGAAGCACCAATTAAAACTGGACATGGAACAAAAGACTGGTTCCAAATAGGAAAAGGAGTACGTCAAGGCTGTATATTGTCACTGTGCTTATTTAACTTAAATGCAGAGTACATTATGAGAAACACTGGGCTGGATGAAGCACAAGCTGGAATCAAGACTGCCCGGAGAAATGTCAGTAACCTCCAATATGGAGATGATACCACCCTTATTGGAGAAAGTGAAAAAGAACTAAAGAGCCTCCTGATGAGAGTGAAAGAGGAGAGTGAAAAGTTGGCATAAAGCTCAACATTTAGAAAACGAAGATCATGGCATATGGTCCCATCACTTCATGGGAAATAGATAGTGAAACAGTGGAAATAGTGGCAGACTTTATTTTGGGGGCTCCAAAATCACTGCAGGTGGTGACAGCAGCCATGAAATTAAAAGACACTTACTCCTTGGAATAAAAGTTATGACCAACCTAGATAGCATATTCAAAAGCAGAGACATTTCTTTGCCAGCAAAGGTCTGTCTAATCAAGGCTATGGCTTTTCCAGTAGTCATGTATAGATGTGAGAGTTGGACTATAAAGAAAGCTGAGCACCGAAGAGTTGATGCTTTTGAACTGTGGTGTTGGAGAAGACTCTTGAGAGTCCCTTGGACTGCAAGGAGATCCAACCAGTCCATTCTGAAGGAGATCAGTCCTGGGTATTCACTGGAAGGACTTATGTTGAAGCTGAAACTCCAGTACTTTGGTCACCTAATGTGAAAAGCTGACTCATTGAAAAGACCCTGATGCTGGGAAAGATTAAGGGCAGGAGGAGAATGGGGACTACAGATGATGAGATGGTTAAATGGCATCACTGACTCAATGGACCTTAGTTTGGGTAAACTCCAGGAGTCGGTGATGGACAGGGAGGCCTGGCATGCTGCAGTCCATAGGGTAGGAAAGAGTCGGACACGGCTGAGCAACTGAACTGAACTGACTGAATGTCTTATCTTAGTTTTCATATATAACTATATTTTAATTAAATATGGAACTCTTACACAATAGTTTAACTATTTGTATTATTGTCTAAATAAATTTAGTAACACAATATGCTCATGGCATCATGATTTTGGTTTATATTGCTTCCATTTTTACTTTCACTAGGTTTATGTAATATTCCTGACTTTAATAAGTGTTAAAAGAATATATCTAATTTTGACATAGTATAATATAACACTGCTGCTAAGTCATGTCAGTCATGTCCAACTCTGTGTGACCCCATAGATGACAGCCCACCAGACTCCTCTGTCCCTGGGATTCTCCAGGCAAGAACACTGGAGTGGGTTGCCATGTCCTTCTCCAATGAATGAAAGTGAAAAGTGAAAGGGAAGTCACTCAGTCATGTCTGACTCTTCACGACCCCACGGACTGCAGCCTTACGAGGCTCCCCCGTCCATGGGATTTCCCAGGCAAAAGTACTGGAGTGGGGTGCCATTGCCTTCTCCAATGCATGGAAGTGAGGTTGTTATTTATATCTCAGGTATTTTTTTATTATGTTTTCAAAAACAATTTATCATTCATACTCATGAATGCCAAAGTATATAATGTTCTTGTAAATTATAAAGAATAATATTGAACTAAATAATCATGTAATTAAACACCTGTGTAGGAATTATAACACTAAGAGTTCACTGAAAACACATTGTTCATAATAATATTGCATTTTCCTCATACATCACTCAGAGGCAACCACAATTCTGAATATAGTGTCCACCATTCACTCTAATAAATATATAAATATATATATATATATATATATATGCATTCATGCATCCATAAACAAATATGGCTTATTTTTACAGAGTTTTAAACTTTATATAAATAAAAAATTATGAATGAAGTAGGTTGATTTACTAAATCTTATCTTTGTAGGCAATTTGTTTATAATTTTTACATCTATTATCATGATTGATACTAGCCTATAACTTTTCTTCTTACAAGTTTTTCATTTGATTTTGGTTTCAATGGTATTCCAGCCAGCCAAACATATTTTTTGTGGATTTTTTTTTTTTTACAAAATATCTTCTGTTTATTGTCTTTGGAAGAGTTTATGCTTGGAATTAACTATGTTTCTTATTTCTTTAATAGTATTTTATTGAATCATCCTTAAAACCATATGGATTTGGTGACTATGTGATCATCTTAAGTACTGTCACAATACTTTAAATAATTATAGGATCATCAATATTTTCCATTTCTTCTTGTTTCAGTAGGCTGAATCTTGCTGAAAATATGAAAAAGTAGCTACATTTTCAGATTTCTAATTGAGTGGCATAAATGTTATTACTTTTTTCTTACTATTATCTTAATTTCTACTGTATTTATGCCTGCTTTCTTAGCTTTATTTAGACCTTCCTTTTTATTTCAGTGAGTCTTTCTGGATACCTATTGGAAAACAGACAGTTTTATTAGTCTACAAGTAGTACATTTCTTGACATTTTGATAATGCTACTTGTGTTATTTCTTGCAAGGATTCTATTTTATTCTTTTCTGATCATTAGTTTTTTCATCCTTTATTTATTTGTGATTTTTCTTTTGTTTCTTTCCTATTATCTGAATTTTGTTTTATTCATTCATGTTTATCTTTCTTCTTTGTGGTATAAGCATCTTAAGGCTGCTCATTTCCTCTATATCACTATACCACTTCAGTGGATGTACATTCAGCTATATCCACTAAATATTAATACTTGAATTTTTATTCATTTTAAGTATTGTCTAATCTCACTGTAGACATGAGACATTTTAGCTCTTATTTTTAGATTATTTTTTATTATTCCTGAGATGTATCTTTTACATTATTTAAGTAGGTTTCAAACTTACTAGTTTGGGGTTTTGTTTTGTGTGTGTGTGCCCATAACACAGGAAGAAGAAAGAATATACAACCCTAGTAGAGAGTAGGTATTTCTGGAGAAGCAGAGTTAGTTCAAAATCAGATACAGTGACTGCGAGATACAGAATCATAGACATGTGGAAATGTAGAGCAGACAGATGAAACTCAGAGAGAGGTCCAGGTCAGAGATATAAATTTGAGAATTGCTGGCACACAGATTGACTAAAAACTCATGAGAAAAAACATGATCATTCTGAGAAAAGGTGAATAATTAGCATATAAGAGGACTCAGGACCAAGGGTTACAAACTCCAGCATCTGGAAATCAGAAGTTTTAAGTGATGAAAAGTAGAGGCAGTTTAGTTGATAGAGTGAAACAGTTTAGTTGTTAAAGAGAGTAAAGAAGTAATTTGGCAACTAAGGGAGACATTTGGTCCAAATTTTTGTTTTGCTTTCTTTCTTAAGAAAAATATCAGAGAAAGTTTGAAGGCTAATTAAAAAAAGAAAAGAAAATCTTGGAGAAATAGAGTGATTGAAGGCATAGAAGAGAGGAGGGGAAAACCGGAAAAGTAAAAGAGCAAAGCAGCCTAAAGTAAAGACTGACAGCAACAGATGTTGTCAAGGAAGTGAAAGAACCAGAAGATTATTTATTATTGGTGAGACTCTAAAACTCACAATGATTTTGGTAAAAAAATAAAGAAAGAAATAAAGAAAAAAAACCCTGTAAGTTTCTTATAATAATTATATAAAGTATATGATTATATACTTTATGAGCCAGCCTCATAGATACTGATCCAAAAGAAATAAAAAGACATGTTCATAAAACTATGTCCATAGCTACTTTATTTTCTAATATTCCTTGAATTAGTAATAACTCAATTTCTAATAATAGGAAAAGAGATATGAAAATTGAAGTATATTCAGAATATGTAATATTACTGAGCCACAAAAATAAATACTGATACATGTAACAACATGGATGAATCTAAAAAAAAAAAGTGTGGAGTTAAAGAAGCCAGATGCAAAGTACTATGTCCTACATGATTTCATTTTATATGGAGTTCTAAAACAGGCAAAACTAATTTTTGCTGGAAAAAACAGATTAGCAGTTTCCTTTATTGTGGGAGGAGGTAAGAAAATGATTGGGAAAGAGATGTGGAAATTTTCTGGGGTGAAAGTAATGTCCTATATCTTAATAGGGGTTTGGGGTAGACAACAAAACATTAAGACCAAGTTAATAATAGGTATGTTGAATTATTTAGGAGAAATGTAATGTCTGAAATTTACTCAAAAATAAATTTTAAAAATTACAAAAATTACAGGGTGGATGAATGTTGGATGGTTAGCTGTGTGATTAAAATGAATACAGAGAAATATCAATGGTAGAATCTAGATAGTGGCTACATGGATGTTTACTTTCTATATGCCCAACAAATTTTGTTAATATAAAAGGATATTGGAAAAATAAGTAGTAGGGAAAAGGTTTCTGGAGCTTATATGACTGAATTTCCTTGTGATCTGAGGAATACTGTATCAATGCAAGAATTCAGAGGGAGGGAAAGCAGAAGGGTAAATGCTGATTGTGGAATAAACCAACTTCAAAAGAAACAGAGTAAGCATAATTAATTTAAAAAAATAAGCATAATGAAGTCATTCAGTATGATAAAATTACTCAGAAATCTCAATGTGTAGAATCGTGTAAAAGAAGTCTGGATTTTTTGTGGCCCAACTGCTCACCAGTTTATAAGACTATCAAGTATACAGCAAACACGGGTTTATTTGTTTTTTTTCCTCTATACATTTGTCAGAGTGACCACTCATCACCATTTCCATTAATCAATGTCCCTCTTCTTTCTACAGCATATTCTTGAATCATACAAAGGGTCGAAAATCATAGATTTTTAACTGCATAAAGCATCTCCTCTTCCATGCCTACAGATTCGTTTAAAATCTATTCTTCACTATTCTACTTGAGAATCCTTCTTTTGCTCTCTCAATGCTTCGGGGTCAAAGGCTTCTTCATTTTTTTTTTTTTACTCTCTCTGACAGCTGGTGGAAGATGGCAGAAGGCTAAAGGTATATTTAAAGTGTGACAGAAGGGTTCAGTCCAACATAAAGCAGCCGTTCTCTCCTCTAATACACTCTTGATTGCTCTGAACTGTGCTCGTTTAAACAAGTCCTATCTCTCTAGTATTTCATATAGGATTTAAATTTTGCTCTGAGGAGCATGCCCTCATTCATTTGTTTGCATGTTTATATTTTCTGTGGCAAGAAGAATAAAGGAAAAGGGAAAGGTGAGGGTCATCTCTAATGGAGAAATGCTGGAGTGGACTGACCTGAAAGGTGTCATCACACACAGAAGTGTGAGCAGGCTTTGTGGAAAAGGAATGTATCACAGAAGTTCTGCCAAGTTGATCCCTACAATCAGCATGGCATGTAGAGACTGGACCCTAAAATTAACAGCAGACAGTTCTTTTTGATTTCTTTTTTTAATAACAGAAAGTGTCAGTAAAATTCTCCCACCCAGGTTGAGGGTAAAAGTGAAAGCAAAATGAGTTAAAAAGTAGCATATACATTCAAAATTTAAATTTCTTGCCAGTTCAGCAATGTTAGATGTCATGGGTAATGCAGGGGATACTTATTTAAATTTTTCATATACTGCATAAAATGAATCAAAATTAAAATGAAAGGTGCACATATTAGTGCAAAAGGAACAAAATCTCAATCCTTCCTCCTGGTGAAAGATAAGTCATTTAGGTCCTTCCTATGTCAAAGGCAAAACAGCAACTGCTCTCTGCTTGTTTTAGAAACAAGCTTGTTTAAAATAGTCCTCCAGACATTTCTACTCTGTTGGATAACTAGCATACACCATTTAAGAAACAACCTCTGTCCCTAATCCTGATTAAAATATAAGGAACTTTATAATAATAGCATGTGCATTTTATCTAAGAGGCTGATCACACATAAGTAGATGTACAAACTTTGGTTTAAGAAGCCTGACATAAACAGACATTTTAAAATGTGTTTAGATTTTTCAGTGTACTTATTGGTGGGTTTTATTTTTGGTGTTGTTAGTGCCATGCACAAAGTAGGTTAGCATGTGTTTTAATTATCCAAACACAAAAGGAAACTTGAGAAAACATCTTTATTTCAAATTCTGACTTTGTTCCCCACACTCCAGTTATTACTGGTACTAGACACAGTGACATATAGACAGAGAAGGAACATGACATAGATAAAGCAAACAAAAATTGAACAAAACAGAGGAAGACGACATTTATAATGCCACTGACAAAGGCAGTCACTTCACTTTAAATAATGTGGCAGGCTGCAAAACTATAGTAATTACTAGAATTTCATTTTCATTAACTAATAAACCAAGGAAAACAATTTAAGTATTTGAATGTCATTTTTCAAATGAAAATAAACTGTAAACATTTGAATAACATCACAGCAGGGATAATATACCTAAGGAAATCTATTGAAAAATGCTAGCGGATTCATCCTCTTCTATCACATTAAAACTGCAATTGACTGTAAACCTCCTACCACTCTCCACTGAGACTTTAATTGTAAAGATTCCTGTTACATATCATATTAGAATTTAGTTAAAATTGTAGAACACATTATTTCCAATCAGACAGCCAACCATCACTCACAAAGATTTTTAAAAAGGTGATTAATAATTCATCTCAGATAAGGAAAAGATCTATATTTATACCATCTTCTCAGCCACCATAAACTACCTGACAATTGTTCAGTAATGATGCCCAGTAAATTCTTTAAAATGGTAATTTGTCATTCTGTCACTTCATTTGTGACCTAAAATTCCTCACTTGAGGCATCATCAAATAAATTAATCACTTTCCAGGATCCATTTCTCTGTTCTGCACGTTATTATGCCCGGGCTCTCTTGTGTTTCTCTTCATTTACATATATTTAATGGCTGAGCCGTGGTTCACGATGGCACATAACGCACACATCTCATTACAGGTGAAATATTCTAACTGCCACTATCACTGGGAAAGAAAATAACTCTCCCAATTTAATTTTCCTGATGTAACAAAACCATGATTCTTCACTATGAAATGTTGATGCCATCCATCAGTCACAATCAATAAAATCATCACAGAAGTACGCCTTCTTCAGCATCTTTCCTTCATACCGGTATTATTTGAGGAAGGTAATTAAACTCATAATATGCAATGAATGTAAATGAAGTAAAAATCCTCATGCTACCTCTCTAACTATGCTTATTTTACAGCTTTGATTGAAAATACTTTCCCCACAACTTACAAGTATGTAAGACCTAAATAGAAAGATATTCAATGCAAAGACAATATATATCAATAGATACAACTTATCTTAAAAAGACAGATTTCTCGCTTAATGATATAAGCTCTTTGCTCTTTCATATTTCTGGGGTTTCTTCAAATTCATCTAGTAGTTTTAATGTATAGATTATCATGTGACAAATTAAGTGATTTTTTTTTTTTTTTAGGTAAATCTGGACTACTTGATTCTTCCCAATTAAGGGCTGCAAGTCTGTTCTGAAGTAAGAAATTTTCCTATTGAACTTAGCAATTTTGTCCATTTTTGCCTGAGGAAACCTAGAAAAATATAGATCAAAGAAGTAGGATGCTTATAGACAAGGGTTTGGGAATTGGCACATTGAAACTATTTCCACCAACTGTAAATATTCATCTTAAATTGTTATTGTATTACTTTTTAAAGGTCAATAAATAAATAAATAGTATGTGTGAGCTCAGTTGTGTCTGACTGTTTGCAACCCCATGAACCGCAGCCCACCAGGCTCCTCTGCCCATGGGATTCTCCAGACAGAAATACTGGAGTGGGTTGCCATTTCCTCCTCCAGGGGATCTTCCTCACCCAGGGATCAAACCCACGTCCCTGGTATCTCCTGAGTTGCAGGCAGATTCTTTAAAGGTCAATAGGGAGTGTTTTAAAGTAAACTAGTGTCACACAAACATCACCCATGTCTCTAAGTATGTTACAACTTAATTTGACATTCAGTAACTGCTTCTCCCACATTCTTAGGAACATTGGCTGCAGGAGAATGATGCTTTAAAAATTCCATTTAAAATGAGGATTCCTTTCATTATTAATTCATCATCAAAAAATGCAGCTTTCTTTATCTTGGAAGTAGGTACCCGTTTGCCTATTTAAAATAATGCTTGAGATAGTGTCTAAAATAAGAAGTGAAATATTAACTCTACATCTCTGAAACAAAGGAGAAAGTAGGTGAATATCACTGCTCCACAGATGAATGACCTAACTACACTATTGACAAACCATCTACACAGTGCCACCTTTCTTCCTCATTAATTATCATATAGTTATTTTTAATGGGCACTTATTTAAGAAAAAAGACTGTGTGTGCAGTTTTGCACATGTTTTTATTAACACTTTAGCAGTCTGGTAATATAAAGCAAATACTCCAGCACAAAACTCTACATAGAATTAGCTGGAAAATAGTGGCCAACCACTTTCTGGAGCTTTTGGAGACAGTCTGAAGTGGATCTGAATTTCAAGAGTGTCATCAGCTCAGACTAAAGCAAGAGCTGAGAGTGTTGATGGTGGTAGCATGAGACTGGACCAGGACCTTAGTTGATGTTCTGATATGGGATATAGCAGATTGAATATGCCAATAGACACCACAGTGACTTGAAATGACTTATTGTGCTGATGATGAAAGGGTATAGAAAATGAACTCCCATCCTAATTAAACAAAACAAATACCACTCATATATCATGGAAAATAAGATTGGGATACAGTGGTTTCATTTAAAGCAGTTATGTTGTAAGGCTGTTAGAAAATCTCAGGAAATCTATAGCCAAGTGACACTAAATATATGTATTAAAACAAAGACTTTAGGCAAAGCAAATTAAACTATTTTGAACAAATAGAAATAAAGAGATAGAGGAAAAAAAATTTTTGATGCATTCATGAACTTGTGCATTTTAGTAAATTTGATGCACAGACTATTCAAAGAACTAAAGTCTATATTAAGGACAGATGCTAGTAGCCAGTAAGGCAAATGGGTATGAAAGTAATATTTGCATGATAAATAGGAATGAAGATAGAGTTTTACAAATACAAACTTATACATTAAATACATTCAGTGTACCATGGAAACTGATGATTGTCCACATTGTGGAAGAGAACACATAAATAAAATCAAACCTTTAAAGGGTTTGGGAACAGTTCCTTATTATTTAAGCAACCATATCTTTTTCATAAGAAGAGTCCACAGCCCCAGCCATATTTACCATTTTACTAATAAAAACTGCCCAAACTAAGTATATTCAGTTCAGTTCAGTCACTCAGTCATGTCTGACTCTTTACGACCCCATGAATCACAGCACGTCAGGCCTCCCTGTCTGTCATCAACTCCTGGAGTTCACTCAAACTCACATCCATCGAGTCGGTGATGCAATCCAGCCATTTCAACCTCTGTCGCCCCCTTCTCCTCCTGCCCCCAATCCCTCCCAGTATCAGAGTCTTTTCCAATGAGTCAGCTCTTTGCATGAGGTGGCCAAAGTACTGGAGTTTCAGCTTTAGCATCATTCCTTCCAAAGAAATCCCAGGACTGATCTCCTTCAGAATGGACTGGTTGGATCTCCTTGCAGTCCAAGGGACTCTCAAGAGTCTTCTCCAACACTACAGTTCAAAAGCATCAGTTCTTTGGCGCTCAGCCTTCTTCACAGTCCAACTCTCACATCCACACATGACCACAGGAAAAACCATAGCCTTGACTAGACGGACCTTAGTTGGCAAAGTAATGTCTCTGCTTTTGAATATACTATCTAGGCTGGTCATAATGTTTCTTCCAAGGAGTAAGTGTCTTTTAATTTCATGGCTGCAGTCACCATCTGCAGTGATTTTGGAGCCCCCAAAAATAAAGTCTGACACTGTTTCCACTGTTTCCCCATCTATTTCCCATGAAGTGATGGGACCGGATGCCATGATCTTCGTTTTCTGAATGTTGAGCTTTAAACCAACTTTTTCACTCTCCTCTTTCACTTTCATCAAGAGGCTTTTTAGTTTCTCTTCACTTTCTGCCATAAGGGTGGTATCATCTGCATATCTGAGGTTACTGATATTTCTCCTGGCAATCTTGATTCCAGCTTGTGCTTCTTCCAGCCCAGCGTTTCTCATGATGTACTCTGCTGCTGCCAAGTCACTTCAGTCATGTCTGACTCTGTGCAACCCCAGAGATGGCAGCCCACAAGGCTCCCCTATCCCTGGGATTCTCCAGCCAAGAACACTGGAGTAAGTTGCTATTTCCTTCTCCAATGCATGAAAGTGAAAAGTGAAAGCGAAGTCACTCAGTCATGTCCAAATCTGAGCTGCCTCATGGACTGCAGCCTACCAGGCTCTCCGCCCATGAGATTTTCCAGGCAAGAGTACTGGAGTGGGCTGCCATCACCTTCTCTGCATATAAGTTAAATAAGCAAGGTGACAACATACAGCCTTGACATACTCCTTTTCCTATTTGGAATAAGTCTGTTGTTCCATGTCCAGTTCTAACTGTTGCTTCCTGACTTGCATATAGGTTTCTCAAGAGGCAGGTCAGGTGGTCTGTGATTCCCATCTCTTTCAGAATTTTCCACAGTTTATTGTGATCCACACAGTCAAAAGTTTTGGCATAGTCAATAAAGTAGAAATAGATGTTTTTCTGGATAGAAATCTGGCCACTAACTGGTGTGCCAAAATAATAGTACTATGAAATATCACTGATGGTTGGATGGCATCACCAATTCAATGGACATGGTTTTGGGTGGACTCCAGGAATTGGTGATGGACAGAGAGGTCTGATGTGCTGTGGTTTATGGGGTCGCCAAGAGTCGGGCATGACTGAGCGGCTGAACTGAACTGTACAACCAGTTGCCTCAAATATTGTTTTCCACAACCACAGAAAAATTGATAACTTAGTTAAATCCCAAGGTACAGATGCTAAGACAAATTCTGCTTGGGAATTTTTAATTAAATTGAAGTTTCCATGAGGTGAATCTTAATACACCTAAGGTAGCAAGCTTAGTTCTATGTCCAAAGGCCAATGTTTTTAGACTTCTTAAATAACCACTTTTACCTGAGACAACTCATTACTGAAAATTTGAATTACCCCAGAATACAAAGTGAATGCTGAACTGAGTTTGAGTTATTGGTTAACTAGATTGTCATTTAGTTCCTAAGGCACTAGGAACTTGTGCCTTGGGTCCTCAAGGACTGTAGCCGACCAGGTTCCTCTGTTCATGGGATTTCCCACACAAGAATACAACAGTGGGTTGCCATTTCCTTCTCTGGGGGATCTTCCTGACCCAGGGATCAAACCCACAGCTCCTATATTGGCAGGTGGATTCTTTACCACTGAGATACCAGGGAAGTCCTGTTGACTTGGTAACTTTGTATAAATTACATTTCCTCTTGATAGTCTTCTCCTCCTAATCTGTAGAACTAGAATTAAAAAGCAAACAAACATGCAATTTACAGGATGGTTACCAAATCAATAAGCAAATGGGTAATAGTAAGTTAGTAATGTTTTAAATTTATACTAATTTTATTTCTTTTTCTTTTGTGTTACATTAATTTGCTAGAGCTTGTCATAACAAAATACTGCAGACCAAGTAGCTTAAACAATAGAAATTTATCTCTCATGGTCTAGAGGCTGGAAGTCCAAGATCAGGGTGTTAGCAAATTTTGTTTCTCCTGAGGTCTCTCTCTTTGGCTTGCAGATGGCCACCTTCTGCTGTGTCCTCACGTAGTCATTCTTCTATGCATGTCTATCCCTGGTGTATCTCTGATGATCTTATAAGGTCATCAGTCACTGGATTAGGGCCCCGTGCTATGACCTCATTTAATATCAAGTACCTTTTTGAAAGTTCAGGTGGCACTAGAGGTAAAGAATCTGTGGGTTCAACTCCTGGGTTGGGAAAATCCCCTGGAGAAGGGCATGGCAACTCACTCTAGTATTCTTGCCTGGAGAATCCCATGGACAGAGGAGCCTGGCAGGCTACAGTCCACAGGGTCACATAGAGTCAGACACAAGTGGAACAGTTTAGTACAGGCACACATACCTTTTTAAAAGCCTAGCTCCTATAGTTACATTGAGGGTTAAAGCTTCAACATGTGAAATTTGAGGACATGCAGTTCAATCAGTAACGAGTCAAGTAAATTCATACATGTGCTATGTTTAGTATTTCAGTTGTGTCCGACTTTTTGTGACCCCCATGGACTGTTGCCCACCAGGCTCCTCTGTCCATGGGATTCTCCAGGCAAGAATGCTGGGGTGGGTTGCCATTTCCTACTCAAGGGGATATTTCCAACCCAGGAATTGAACCCAGGTCTCCCACACTGTGGGCAGATTCTTTGCTGTCTGAGCCACCAGGGATGCCCTATATAAATGTATATATGCTGTATATAAATTTATATATATAGCATCAAAATTTTAAGACACATTTCTTAGGATAAATGTGATAGAAACTATTGTGCACTCATACCAGGCTTTCTCTCTTCTCAGGCATTTGGGAAAATTAAGCACCCCATCCTCTTACAGTTAAGTGGGAACTTGTGACTAGTTTGGCCCATTGATTATATTACTATGTGAGCATTTTAACTCACGGTGTGATACTCTCCAGTACTCTCTTCCCCTGCCGCAGTGACTGTGATCTTGGGTTGACATGTGAGTGTTTTGACATTGAGGCAGCCTGGATGACTGAGTCTCTACATAAAGGAAAACTGCCTTTGTGGTTAGTGCTGCAGCAGACTTTGCAGCATAAGAAATAAAATCTTGGTTTTGTTAAACCACTGTGGCAGGAACATCCTAAAGTGAGTCCTAATAAGTCACATGCTTGTATAATCCCTTTTCCTTGAGCACAGGTAGAACTTGTGGCTTGCTTCTTACTAATTAGAATACAGCAAAGGTGATGGGACAATCAATCCTTTGAATAAGTTATGCTATGTGGCAAAACAATGGGACTATGTAATAATAAAGAAGTCTTTGCCTCAGTAGACCACAATGGAGAGACTCTCTTTCAGGCCTGGAAGATGGAAGCTGATAGGATATGAACCACTCAAGTAAATGACACTGCGGTAAGAAACTCTGCCATGCTAAGTCGCTGCAGTCGTGTCCAACTCTGTGTGATGCTATGGACTGTAGCCCACCAGGTTCCTCTGTCCACAGAATTCTCCAGGCACGAACACTGGAGTAGATTGTCATTCCCTTCTCCAGGGGATCTTCCTGACCCAGGGATTGTACCAGTGTGTCTTACATCTAACCTGCATTGGCAGGCAAGTTCTTTACTATTAGCGCCTAGTGGGAAGCCCAATAACCAGAGTTTATGGTAAGAAACTCTAAGAGGCCTCTAAGTCCTAAGAGTATTTCCTAGCTAATACCTAGCAGAAAAGCTGAACCCTCGGTGTTATCTTAGGAACTAAATTCTGCTAACAACCATATGAACTTGGGAGATTACCCCAACCTCTAGAAATGAATGCAGCTTGGTCAACATCTTGTTTACAACCTTGTGAGATCCTGGACAAAAGACTCTGGTAAACTATACTCATACTTCTGATTCCATGAAACTGTGAGGTAATAAAAGTATGTTGTTTTATGCTATTGAGTTGGTAGTAAACTGTAAGCAGTGGAAGAAAACCGACCTAACCACTGAGACTTCAAGGTTGTTTGTCATCACAGCATAAATCTAGCCTATCCTGACTGATATTAGAGCAACTGGTAAAGTGGAAATAATAGGGCCTGATTGCTAACACAACTAGGTAGATAATCAGTTAAACAATCATAACACAACACGAGTACCAAAGAACAGACTGACAACATTCAGAATCAAGATGTGCTAATGCATTTCTCACTTACATTTTTGTCCTTTGAATGATGTGAAGAAGACATACTTCTTAAATTTCAATATGTCACAAATTTTAGAGAGTTATCAAAAACACAAGATTTTAGAAACAGGATATCAAGATAAATATAAAGGATAAATTTAACAAATAGCCCACCAGGCTCCTTTGTCCATGGAATTCTCCAGGCAAGAATATTGGAGTGGATTGCCATGCCCTCATCCAAGATATCTCCCCAACTCAGAGATTGAACCCAAGTCTCATGTTTCCAGCATTGGCAGACAGGTTCTTTACCACTAGAGCTACCTGGGAAGCCAAACAAAATGAAATAAAAGGTAGGGCCTTTGTTAAGAAGTCAAGTCTTGACTTTTTCAGTAACTACAACTGCATGACTTGCATACCATGATTTCAACTGATGCTCCTCCAATCTAGCTTAAGAGGAACATAAATTGAAGCAAACATCTTTCATTCTGAGAATACGTGGCCACATTTAATCAGGTGTCATCTTCTTCTCCCTTTTCAGCATTGTTATAAGAAACATGTATTAGGAGTTGTGCTGGCTTCTGTACAAAATAAATAATAGACACAATCTTTACACATGAGAAGTTTAACATCTAAGATACTCACATGCACTCATAAAAAAAGGAGAGAGTTAAATATGCAATAGTTAAATACAAAATTCTGAGACATACAAAGAACTAAATCCTCTAATGTCTAGAAAAAGTTTGGCTAATGAGTCACAAAATGAAATCTTAAAGTATGGCAAATTATAAAGAGTATTCTCTGATAAAAGTCTTTGTTGGTTTGGGAGTTTAAGCACTAAATAAAACATCGGGGACAACTGTAGCTCCTTAAAACTGGCAGAATCCCAATAGAAATGATAAAGTAAAATATCATTATACTGAAGAACAAAAGTTCTCCAGTTTTTAGAACTGTGGAACATTAATAAATACACTTAATAAATAACATGTCTCTTGTACATCTTACCACTGGATTTCATAGGAAAGCTTGTAAAATCTATGTATAAGTTTAATAATTGGGCACATTTTCTGCTATCCAGGAGAATATAAACAGAGATATGATAGAAAGCATAGTAGTGGCTCTTCTAGTCTTTGATTTATCTGAATAGTTTTTTTCCCTGAAAGATTTTTAACACTTTGGATAATTTTTTTTCTGAAAGATTTTTTAACACCTTATCCCAAAATGTTAGAGTGGCCTTTTTTTCTCTCCTTTGACATTTGACTGCAACAGATGCATTGAATTTTGTACTAAGGATACTGTTAAATGAGCAAGCCAAAGGGAGAAGTTGTCCATGTGAGTTATGCTGTGGTAGCTCACATGGGCGGGTGGTATGTGGACTTCAGCATTTTCAGTGGAATGGTGTCCAGTAAATATATGAGCCTTGTACCACCTCTATATATTTCACAAAGTAAGATGGAATGGAACTGACAAGTGCAACTAGCTACTCACTTTAAGTAGTTTCAGTTCTAAGGAAGCAAAACAAAACCATGAAAAATTTTAGCTGGATTTTTCCTATTACACAACACAGAGATTTTTTTTTTTAATTACAAATATTACCATTTGCTATTTTGGTTATTCAGGGTATTTAGTTTCAATGAAAATAATTAATAGTAGATATGCATTTGCTCCCCAAGGCTGGGAATTGAAATTTCTTAACAGAGACATTACTTTGTTAGCAAAGGTCCATCTAGTCAAAGCTATGGTTTTTCCAGTAATCATATATGCATGTGAGAGTTGGACTATAAAGAAAGCTGAATGCCGAAGAATTGATGCTTTTAAACTGTGGTATTGGAGAAGACTCTTGGGAGTCCTTTGGACTCTAAAGAGATCCAACCAGTCTATCCTAAAGGAAATCAGTCCTGAATATTCACTGGAAGGACTGATGCTAAAGCTGAAACTCCAATACTTTGGTTACCTGATGCGAAGAACTGACTCATTTGAAAAGACCATGATGCTAGGAAAGACTGAAGGCAGGAGGAGAAGGGGATGACAGAGGATGAGATGGCTGGATGGCATCACTGACTCCATGGACATGAGTTTGAGTAAACTCCAGGAGTTGGTGATGGACAGGGAGGCCTGGCGTGCTGCAGTCCATGGAGTCTCAAAGACTCAGCCATGACTGAATGACTGAACTAAACTGAACTGAATAGTCATATTCTGTTTCTAATAATTGGCTGTATCACCAAAGAGTTAAATAAAAGACGAAACATCCTTCAAAGGAACACAAATGGAATTAATATCCCAATTAGGTAATTACAATCCACCAGCCTAAAATATCTTCAGTCTTTTTCCCTTTTCAATAGCAGATTATTGTACAATGTAGCTCTGTTATATTTAAAGCCTAGTTTCTTATGCTACACACAAGAGTGCTTTTCAAGTTTGGGTTAAAAATCATCTCTTCTGATGTATAGAGTGGCTAGTTCTTTGGGAATTTCCTGGCATGATATAACAAATGAACTGATTTTTCTCAGTGTTCTTGCTGTGTGCTTGCATTCCAAGTCTCTCTAGTCATGTACAACTCATTGCAGCCCTATGGACTTTAGCCCACCAGGCTCCTCTCTCCATGGAATTCTCCAGGTAAGAATACTGCAGTTGGTTGTCATGCCCTCCTCCAGAGTATGTATCTTCCCAACCCAGGGATCAAACCCATGTCTCCTGCACTGCAGGTGGATTCATTATCACTGAGCTACTGAAAAAGCCCCCAAGTGTTCTTTTGCACCCACCTAATTTAAGGATTCAATAGTATGAATATTTTATATGATACAATATAGCATACTAGATACTTTACTGAAAAGAGAGAATAAATGTTAAGAGGATGAATTTAGAAATCAGACTGCCTTGATTCAAGTCTTGGTAACAGCATTTGTTAACTGCATGACTTCAGGAAAGTCACTTAAACTTTCAGTATTTCAGGTTTTCTCGAGGATAGTAATAGTTTCCACCTATTGTACATAATAATAACAGTTAATACTTGTGAACATTTAATATGAACATAGTACACCTGAATACTTTACATGTACATTCAATCTCTGCATGCATAGGCCACATGGAATAGCTTCTGACATAAACTGAGCACTCAGTAGATGCTAAGAATAATGATTATTATTAGTATGAATAGAAATCCTAGTAGTAGAAACAGATATAGTAGAGTTCTTATCTCCTTTTGCTAACTCCATTTGTTGTTACAGATTTCAAATCCAGCTCTTTATCTAAAGGGTATTTCAAAAGTTCTATTCAGTTCTAATAAGTTAAGAGAATATGCTATGAGTATATATGAAGGATGATGAAATTTTACATTGTCATTCATATTCTAAAACTGTCTTAAGATACAAAATGTGTTGGCATAGCATAAATTTCAGCTAGATGAGTACAGAATAACAGTATGAAGAAAACATGGATTATAATACCAGTTTCTTAAATTAATAGAGCCTTATTGTTATACTGAACACATGTTGTCCACTTTCTTTTACTCAATTAAAAATACTGCATTTGTGAAGCAAGAATAAGGCTGGTTGTAAGAATGAAAAGTGAAAAACTTAGTGTGCTTATTTCCATATGTTCCTCACAACTCCTTCGTTTTACCCAAAATGCCCCATACTTTTCAAATGGAAACAGAGTGAAAAGTAACACCCACACACACACACGTGTGTGTGCAATCTCACATGTGTGCACATGCTCTCCCTCATTCATATACTCTCTAGAAAGAAAATGTCCTGGAATAAAATTTTCATCCCAATCCAAATCCAAATTTTAAATTATTAAAAATATTAGTAATCACAATTTTGCTATCTACTGTCAGGAGAATGTCAATACTTTGTTGTTCTTGCATATTTTAAAGTGTCAAACACATACTCCTTGTTAAAAAAAAAAACATAAACAGTTGAGTGTGATATGAAGTAATGGTCTTAGTCCCCTATTCTACTCTTCTGAAGGAATCATTATTCACAGATTGGTTTATAGTCTTGCAGGTATCTATGATTTGCTTTTTTTCTTGACAACATATTATGACTATCCTTTCATAAGAGTTTTGATATATTCCTTTAAATAAATAGTTGAATGTTTCTTACACTTTAAGAGAAAAAACAAAATCTGGAGTGTACATTAGAGAGGGTGATCAAGAAAGCAGGAGTAGATGAACAGAGGCCTGAATAAATGTGCCAATATGCTGTTTCAGGGAATAGATCTATTATTAGGACACTTAAGTTGGTTCAATCTTTCCACTATGTCAAGAAATGTAATGGACTTAAGTAACTGCTGCATTCTTGTGTGAGCTTATTTCAGCATAAAGAGCTCTAAAAGTGAAACAGATGAACATTTAAAATGTTAATAACTATTTCCAAATTGCCTTCTAACCTAGTTTACCAACATGCCCTAACACCTACACTGTGTGTTCCTATTGCCTCCAACTCTTGCCAACCCTTCAGATTGTCACACTTTCTTAATGTTCCAAATCTAACTGATGAGGTAGACAAAAACCATAACATTTATTGTATCATCTTACGTTTTAAAGTGATTCCTATGTTGTGCAAAGAATAAGCAGAGAAAAAGTCAAAAAGTGTTGAGAGTGGGGGGCTGCCACTTTCTTTACATAAAGCAGTTGAGAAAGGTCTCTCTGAGAGTGTGACATTTAATCAGACCCCAAGAGGAAGTGAAAGAGTGAACCACATAGGGACAGGCCTTCCAAGCAGAAAAACAGCAAGTGACACAGGATCCTGCTAAGTGTGACAAAGAGGCCAAAGGCCAAGTCAATGAGAGAAAGGTAAGTGGTAGCAGATGAGATCAGAAAGGTGACAGGTATCAAACCAGGTAGTGCTTTGTAGGCTGTTATGTGAGAAGCCACTGGGAGATTTTCAACAGAGTATCTGGTTCAATTTTAAGGGATCGTTCTTCCTATACTACAGCAAATTGACTATAGAGGATGAGAACAAAGGCTAAAGCAGGGAGAATGTCTATAAGGATCTCACAGCAGATCAAGAGATAAGAGTTTCTCAGCATTTTGACATACTTATAATTTACTTTCTTTAAAACTATAAAGACAAAATTATGTACATCTTCTTCCTGAAGTTAGGTTAAAATCTTTGTTTGTAATTAAATTTCTTATTATGAGTAATTTATGGCATTTAATTTTTATATTCATTGATTTATTTTTATTGAGATATAATTAACATATAACATTGTTTAAATTTAAGGTATACAGCATATTGATTTGATACATTTATAAATATGATTATTACCTTACATTCGCTAACACTTCTACCACTTCCCACAATTACCATTTCTTTTTGTGAAGAGTACATTCATTACCTAGTGTCTTAACAGCTTTGAAGCATTGGTGACTATGATCACTATGCTGTGTATTAGATCTCCAGAACTTACTCATCTTCTAGTTGCAAATTTATAACCTGTAACATCTTCCCAATTTCCCCTCCTCCCAGCTGGTAACCATCATTCTACTTTAGTCTCTATGAGTTTGGTTTTTTCAGATTCCGCATATAAGTGATATCAGATAGTATTGGACTTTGTTTGTCTGTCTTGTCTCTCTAATACCATCCAGATCTATACATGCTGTTACAAAGGAGAGGACTTCTTTCTTTCTCATGGTTGAATAATATTTCTTGTATGTATAATACTACATTTTCTTCATCAGCTCACCTTTTGACAGACACTTTTGTGGTTTCCATATTTTGGTTTTTGTGAATAATGCTATGATAAATATGAGAATGCACAGAACTCTCCAATATCCTATTATTATTTCCTTTGGATATATACCCAGAAGACAAATTGTTGGATGGTATAGAGTTCTACTTTTCTTTTTTAATTGTTTTCCATTGTGGCTGAACAAATGTATGTTTACACCAACAGTGAATAAGGGTTCTCTTTTCTCCACATCCTCACCAACATTTGTTATCTGTTGTTTTCTTGATTATAGCCCTAAAAAATGTGAGGTGACATCTCACTCTTGTTTTGATTTGTGTAAATAATGTTGAACAACTTTTCATGTATCTGAATTGACCATTTGGATGGTTTATTTGGAAAAAATGCCTGCTGTTTCTCTGTCCATTTAACTGGATTATTTGGTGTTTCTATTAACAAGTTGTATTAGTTCCTTATATATTTTAGAAATTAACCCCTATCTAGTCTATGATTTGCAAATACTTTCTCTCGTCTTGTAGGAAGAATTAATATTGTTAAAATTGCCCATATCACAAAAAGCCATTTATAGATTCCATGCAATCCCTATCAAAATTCCAATGGTGTTTTACACAGAAATAGAAAATACGATCCTAAAATTTGTGTGGAGTCTCAAACAACCTTGAATAGCCAAAGTAATCCTAAGCAAGGAAAATAAAGTGAGAGGCATCAAATTTTCTGATTTCAAACTATAAAACAAAGATATAGTAATTAAAACAGCATGGTGCTGGAATCAAAATAAACACATAGAACAAAGGAACAGAGTTGAGAGCTAGAAATATCCTCCACATAAATGGTTAACTCATATTTGACGAGGGAGCCAAGAACACTCAATGAGGAAAGAAGATTTCCTTCATAAATGATATTGGGGAAACGGATAATTGCATGCAGATAAATAAAACTGGACCCTATCTTATGCTATTCACAAATATTAACTTGAATTGACTCAAATATAAGATACGACACTTAGAAGAAAACATAGGGACACATCTCTTTGACATTGATTTTCACAGTTATTTTTTGGATGCGACATCAAAAGCACAAGCAAGAAAAGAAAAATCAAGTGAGACTACACTTGTGAACTAAAAATCTGCACATCAGAAGAAAAAATAAAATGTCCGATTTACTTTAGAATAAAAGATAAAATAGGATTTCTTTCTTTTTCCCCAACATTCACCTATGATTTTCTAAAGATTTGTGCCAGTGTTTTATATTTAGGCCTTTTATTCACCAAGAACTCTTTTATAAATGATGAATTAGAGATTCAGCTTAAGCATCTTTTTGTTCAAATACTTTTATTCTAACATCCTTTTTACTTAAAAATGTTGTATTCACTGGTAAAAGATGCCCTATGCCCATATGTACTTGAATATATTTCTGGGTCACAAATTCATTGCTCTGTCTCTTGATGTTTGTGCAGTACACTACTCTAATTACTGCTATTTTTAATATATTTAATAATTTTAAAATTATATATAGTAAAACTATTCTCTCACATTAGCTACCACTAGCTACCTTCTATTAAGCTGTTTATGATGGTTAATTTTTTTCTACATTATAAACTGGAAAGGCAGAAAATAATTGCCAGAGAAAATTATACCGTTGAAATGTCACTTATGCTTCATAGCTATTTCATGGCTATCACAACAACACTGCCCTCCTCACCCACCCCCAAAGCAGAGTCCAGTTCGTACTCATTCTCTATTTATGAACTTTTATCATTCTCTGCTAGAGTGTTTACTCCATTACAGCTCTGTTATGTCCAGTTGTTTGTGCATCCAAATATTCAGACTGACAGCATCTAGAGGACAGATGCTACAAACAAGAATGAAACAGTTCAGGTATTTGTTGTCATTTGAACCTAAAAGATTTTAATCTTGATGAGCCCAATTTCTCTATTTTTTTATTTTGCTTCATATTTTGTTGTCTTAAATACAAATTCATTGCCAAATATAAAGTCATCCAGAATAACCAATATAGTTCTTCCAAGACTTGTATAAATTTGGCTCTAGTTGTTAGGCCTTGTCTTGAAAATTTTGAGTTACTTTCTGTATATGGAATGATAAGCATCCAGTCTCGTTTTGTGTGTGTGCTGAAATCCAGTTTCCTATGCCATTGCTGAAAACACAGTTCCTCCCCATTAAATGGTCTTAGTCTCCCTGTCAAAAGTCAGTAGGCCATATATATATGGATTTATTTTTCTACTCTCAAGTCTATTCCATTTACCCATGTCTATCGTTTATGCAAGTCTCATAATATCTCAATCACTGCTGCTTTTTGAAACTGGTTAATGTGAATATTCCAACGTTGTATTTCGTTTTCAAAGTTGTTTTGCTTATTCTGAATCCCTTGCAATGTCATATGAATTTTAAAAACAGCTTGCCAATTATTTTTTTTTAAAAAAGAAAGAAACACCTAGAATTCTACAGGGATTGTGATGAACCTATAGATCTATTTGAGGAGTATTGCCATCTCAACAATATTTAATTTTCTAATCCATGAACATGGGATGTTTTTCCATTCACATAAATCTTTTGTTTCTTTCCACAAAGCCTTGCAGTTTTCAGAATATAAAAGTTGTACTTCTTTTGTTATATGTATATACACATATATATATTCTTATGAATTTTATTCTTTTGATACAATTATAAATGAAAATGTTTTCTTAATTTTATTTCCAAATTATTCATCAGAAATGCTCAGAAATACAATTGATTTTACATATATTCATCCCATATTCTAGCAATTTGCCAAACTCGTTAAAAACTAACAGAGTCGGACACGACTGAATGACTTCACTTTCACTTTTCACTTTCATGCATTGGAGAAGGAAATGGCAACCCGCTCCAGTGTTCTTGCCTGGAGAATCCCAGGGATGGGGGAGCCTGGTGGGCTGCCGTCTCTGGGGTAGCACAGAGTCAGACACGACTGAAGTGACTTAGCAGCAGAGGTGGATTCTTTAGAATCAGCTATTAATCTAGATCATATAATCTGTGAATACTAATAGTTTTATTTCTTATTTTCAACATGTATGCTTTTTATTTTCTTTCTTTTGCCTAATTACCCTGGATAGAACCTCTAATACAATGTTTAATAGAAGGAAGGAGAATGAACATTGTTTTCTTTTTATTGATCTTTTAGGAGGAAAAAACGTTCAGTCTTTCACTATTTGCAGGATGCTTGTTATGGGTTTTATACCTACCTTTCATCAGGTTAAGGAATTCCCTTATCTTTCTTGTTTTTTGAATGTTTTTATCACAGAAGAGTGTCTGATTCTATCAAATGCTTTCTCTACATTCTATGTTCTATTAAAATAAACACATTTTTTATTCTATTGATATGGTATATTATCACATTGATTTTCAGATATTAACCTTAGCTTACATTCCTGAAATAAATCTCACTTCATCATGGTGTAACTTTTTATATGTTGCTGATTTGGCTTTCAAGTATTTTGTTGAGGATTTTTGCTTTCATGTTCATAAGATATACTAGTCTATCATTTTCTGTTCTTATGGAGTATTTGTCTGATTTTGGTATAAGAGTAATACTGGCCTCATAGAGAGAGATGGAAGTGTTCTCTCCTGTTCTGTGAAAAGCTTATGAAGCACTGAAATAATTATTATTTAGATAGTTGGTATAATCCATGTAGGCAGCCATCTGGGCCTGGAGTTTTCTTTGTGGAGGAATTTTTGATTATCATATCTATTTCCTTACTTAGTATAAATAAGTTCAAATTTTCAATTTATTTTTGAGTCAGTTTCAGTAGTTTGTGTGTTTTTAGGCATTTGGCCAGTTCATTTAATTTATCAAATGTATTAGCATACAATCTATAGTATCTCATAATTATTTTTCCCTATAAAAGCATTAGTAACGCTCCCTCCCCTTGGAGAAGGAAATGGCAACCCACTTCAGTACTCTTGTCTGGGAAATCCCATAGACAGAAGAGACTGGTAGACCGCAATCCATGGGGTCACAAAAGGGTCTAACACGACTTTAGCGCCTACACCACCACCAGTGTTCCCTCCTTCATTTCTGATTCTCATAATTTGAGTCCTATCACTTCTTGGTCAGTCTAAATAAAGATTTGCCAATGTTTGCAATTAAAAATTTTTTTTTTTTTTATTAAATTTATTAAATGTTTTTTTAATTTTCTTCCTCCTGCTTACTTTACATTTAGCATTCTCTTCTTTTTCAGTGATTTAATGTGGAAAATAATTTTATTGATTTGAGATCAATTTTTAAAAATTTTAGTCAGTCATGGGTATAAATTTATCACTAATCACTAATTTAGGTATATTCCTTATGTTTTGGTATATTGTCTTTTCATTTTCACTCCTCAAATTATTTTCTAACTTCTCTTTTTTATTTCTTCTCGAACCCTTTGGTCATTTAGGACTGTGTTGTTAAATCGCCACATGAATTTGAGCTTCTTAAATTCCTTTGTGTTATTTCTATTTTTGTTCCATTATAGTCAGAAAACTTACTTTATGTTATTTATATTCTTTTAAATGTATTTTATTTTTGTGGCCTCACATATTATCTATCAGAAAGACTGTTCCTCGTGCTCTTGAGAAGAATATGTTTTGCTTTTGTTGGGCGGGGTGTTCTGCAGATGTCTTTTAGGTCTAGTTTGCTTTAATATTTACTCAAGTATTCTATTTTCTTATTGATCTTCTGCCTATTTGGTCTATCCATTATGAATAATGGAATATTAAATCTCTGACTATTAGTGTTACATTGCCTATTTCCCCCTTTATTTCTTTTTCTCTTTCATTGTATTTTGTATTCTGTTGTTAGACAGATACATGTGATAATTTTCATATCATCTTGATGGATTGATCCTTTTATCATTATATATATCCTTATTTGTACCTAGTAATATTTTTATTTAAAGTTTATCTTGTCTATGGTTAGTATAGCCACTCCAATTTTCTTACAGTTGATATTTGCATACTATATCTATTTTCATAGTTTATTTTTGCAAACAGTTTTTACTTTGGACTCTAAAATATGTGTCCTGTAGACAGAATTAAGCTGAACTTTTGTGTCCTATCTGACAATATCTGAATTATGATTAGAACCTGTTTATATTTAATGTTAAGTGAAAGTGAAAGTCACTCAGTCATATTCCACTTTTTGCGACCCCATGGACTATACAATCCTTGGAATTCTCCAGGTCAGAATACTGGAGGGGGTAGCCTTTCCCTTCTCCAGGGAATCTTTCCAAGCCAGGGATCAAACCCAGGTCTCCTGCATTGCAGGAGGATTCTTTACCAGCTGTGCCCCAAGGGGAGCTATGGTTTTTCCAGTAGTCATGTATGGATGTGAGAGTTAGACTATAAAGAAAACTGAGCACATAAGAGTTAGTGCTTTTGAACTGTGGTGTTGGAGAAGACTTTTAAGAGTCCCTTGGACAGCAAGGAGATCAATCCAGTCCAAGCTAAAGGAAATCAGTCCTGATTATTCATTAGAAGGACTGATGCTGAAGCTGAAACTCCAATACTTTGGCCACCTGATGCAAAGAACTGTCTCATTAGAAAAGACCTTGTTTCTGGGAAAGTGAAGGCAGGAGGAGAAGGGGATGACAGAGGATGAGATGGTTGGATGGCATCACAGACTCAATGGACAGGCGTTTGAGCAAACTCTGGGAGTTGGTGATGAGCAGGGAGGCCTGGCATCTTGCAGCCCATGGCGTCACAAAGGGTTGGACATGACTTAGCAACTGAACTGAAAATTGAATATTTAATGTTATTTTTACTGATATAGATGAATTTAAATTTGTCATTTTACTTTTTTGTTTTCTGTATCACTGTCTGCCCTTTATTTTTGCTTTACTACATTTTTTTTTTGCATTAAGTAAACATTCTCTAATGGAGTGGTTGATGTAAGGCTTACCATATACATAGTAATTTATAAGAAACATCTTCATATTACACAAACAATTTCAGTGAGATATGGAAACATTATTCCTATGTAGTCCAATTATCTGCTTACTTTTTGTGGTATTATTCTCCTACATATTACATCTATAATTGCTACAACTCCAAGAATGCATTATGGAAATTATTTTATATAAGTTATACATTTTAAAGAAGCTAAAATGTGAAAAAATGTTTTCATAATATTTGTATATTCATCATTTCTGAATCATTTATTCTTGTTGATTGAAGTTTTCATCTGTAGTCATTTTATTGACTCAATACAGCTTTTCATCTACCCACTTGTTTTGTGCTATCATAGGCAACTATAATATAGTTAACCCTTAAAAGCGTGAGTTTTGTTTTTAACTTTCTCACTATCATTTGTCAATCTTTTCATTTATTAGTTTAATTTATTAATTATTATTCATTTATTAATTCAAGTTTCCATCTGCAGTCATTATATTAATCCAGTATAGCTCTGCATCTATCCACCTGTTCTGTGATGTTATTGTCAAATATATTCAGTTCAGTTCAGTTCAGTTACTCAGCCGTGTTCAACTCTTTGGAACCCCATGAAACACAGCACACCAGGCCTCCCTATCCATCACCAACTCCTGGAGTCCACCCAAACCCGTGTCCATTTAGTTAGTGATGCCATCCAATCATCTCATCCTCTGCCATCCCCTTCTGCTCCTGCCCTCAATCATTCCAGCATCAGGGTCTTTTCAAATGAGTCAGCTCTTTGCATCAGGGGGCCAAAGTACTGGAGTTTCAGCTTCAACATCAGTCCTTCCAATGAACACCCAGAACTGATTTCCTTTAAGATGGACTGGTTGGATCTCTTTGCAGTCCAAGGGACTCTTAAGTCAAATATATTACTTGACCCTATAACAACAGGGGTTTTAACTTTGAGGGTCTACCTATGCATGGATTTTTCTCAATAAATATAAAATTGATCTTCCATATCCATGGATGTGGAATTCACAGATGTGGAGGGCCAACTGGAAGGAATTCGAGCATGTGAGAATTTCATTATTTACTGTGGGTCCTTAAAGTAATCCCAAAGGATATCAAGGGATATCTGCATATGTCTATATTTTATAGATATAACTCTCTCTCTCTTTCTCTCTGTCATATTTACATACGTTTATAGATATATAGGGTACTCTTGCCTGGAAAATCCCATGGACGGAGGAGCCTGGTAGGCTGTAGTCACGGGGTCGCTAAGGGTCGGACATGACTGAGCGACTTCACTTTCATTTTTCACTTTCATGTATTGGAGAAGGAAATGACAACTCACTCCAGTGTTCTTGCCTGGACAATCCCAGGGACGGGGGAGCCTGGTGGGCTGCCGTCTATGGGGTCGCACAGAGTCGGACACGACTGAAGCGACTTAGCAGCAGCAGCAGCACAGATATATAGATAGACATACATGAGCAATTTCTTTCAAAATTTTTAAGAAAAAGTATAACTATGAATTTATACTGTTTTTATAGTTGTATAGTCACTGGATTTTTATATCAATTTGAATTACTGTCTGAAGTCACATTTAGCCTGAAAACTTCCTTTAATTTTTTTTTGTAAAGTAAGTCTTCTAACCACAAATTTTCTTAGGTATTGTTTTTTTATGTATTTTTTTATATCTAGAGATGCTTTTATTCTACCTTCATTTTTTTCATTGAAATATATAGTTGATGAACAATATTATATATTATAGATGTACAATATAGTGAGTCACAATATTTAAAGGTTATACTCCATTTATATTTATAAAATATTAATTATATTCTTTATTTCATATAATATATCCTTGTAGTTTGTTTTATATCTAATAGTTTGTACCTATAAGTTCTCTACTCCTTTATTGCACCATCCCCATTCCTTCTCTCCACTGGTAACTCCTAGTTGTTCTCTATATTTGTGATTCTCCCTTTTTGTTGTATACGTATATATATAATTTGTTGTATTGTTTAGATTCCATATATAATTGAAAACATACAGTATTTATCTTTCTCTGTCTACCTTATTTCACTTAGCATAATGCCTTCCAAATCCATCCATGTGGCTCCAAAAGGAAAATTTCTCTCTTGTGTATGCCTGAGTAACATTATATTGTGTACATATACCACATCTTCTTTATCCATTCATCATTTGGTAGATATTTACATTGCTTCCATATTTTGGCAATTGTAAATAATGAAGTTATGAACATTGGGATGCATGTATCTTTTCAAATCAGTGTTTGTGCTTTTTTTTTTTTCAGATGCATAACCAGGAGTGGAATTGCTAGATCATAAACTAGTTCTATTTTTAGTTTTTTGAGAAATCTCTGTACTGTTTTCCACAGTGACTATACCAATTTACATTTTCACCAGCAGTGTATAAGGGTTCCCTTTTCCCCACATCTTCACTAACATTTCTTATTTGTGTCCTTTTTTATGCAAGTCATTTTGACAGATGTGAGGTGATATTTTATTATCGTTTTGATTTCCATTTCCCTGATGATTCGTGGTGTTGAACATCTTTTCATATGCCTATTGTCTATCTTCATTTCCTCTTTGGAAAAATATCTATTCAGTTCTTCTGTTTATTTTTACTTGGGTCTGTTTGTTTATTAATGTTGAGTTGTATGAGCTGCTTACATATGTTGAATATTAATCTCTTATTGGTCACATCATTTGCAAATATTTTCTGTCATTCAGTAGGATGTCTTTTTGTTTTGTTGAAGATTTCCTTATTTTTGCTTTTATATCTTTTGCTTTTGAAGACATATCAAAGATTCTGGAAAAGATTTTGAAAAAATATTGCTGCAACTTAGGTTAAAATGTTCTTCCTTTGTTTTCTTCTAAGAGTTTTATATTACTCGGTCTTACATGTAGGTCCTTAATCCATTTTGAGTTTTCTTTTGTACATAGCTTAGAAAATGTTCTAATTTCATTCTTTTACACCCTGCTGTCTAGTTTTCCCAATATCACTTATTGAAGAGACTGTCTTTTCTCCACTGTATATTTTTGCCTCCTTTGTTGTAGATTGACAGACCATTAGTTCCTGTGTTTATTTCTGGGCTTTCTATACTGTTTCAATGATTTATATGTCTGCTTTTGTGCCAATTCCAAACTGTTTTGATTACTGTAGCTTTATAGTATAGTCTAAAGTCAAGGAGTCTGATTTCTATCAGCTCTGTTCTTCTTTCTCATGATTGTTTTGGCTATTTGAGATCTTTTGAATTTCCATATAAATTTTAAAATATTTTATTCTAGTTATGTGGAAAATGCCATTGGTATATTTATGGGATTGCATTAGATCTGTAGATTGCCTTCAGTAGTATGGTAATTTTAATAATATTGATTCTTCCAGTCTAAGAACATGGTATATCTTTCCATCTGTTTGTGTCATTTTCAACTTCTTTTATCAGTTTCTTTCAGTTTTCCAAGTCAAAACAATTTTGTAGTTTTGCCTCATTAGATAGGTTTATTCTTACCTTATCATTCTTTCAGTTCAGTTCAGTTCAGTTCAGTTCAGTTGCTCAGTCATGTCCAACTCTTTGCGACCCCATGAATCATTCTTTACCTATAAGTAAAATAAAGACCCAAGGAATTCTTTCCAGAATATTTTAGAGGGGAATAGATGAGAATATGCTAAATGGAAAAAAAAAACAAACATGTTTTATTTGTTGTTCTTATCTGTAAAATAGTGTAGAAGATTTAAGCAAAACCAGTTAAGAAGTATGGAATCTCCTGGAGTTTGGATATGAGTTTGAGTAAACTCTGGGAGACAGAGAAGGGTAGGGAAGTCTGGTGTGTTGCAATTCATGGGGTCACAAAGAGTCAGACATGACTGAATGACTGAAAAACAACAAATTAAGAAGCAATTGCTTAATGCCTATATAGTCAAACCGTAATTCGGAGGTAAACAATTCCAATTTTACTCTATTTCAGTTCTATCATAAAACATTTTCTCCATGCTTATTATTGAAAAGAATGTACACATTATCAAGTAAAGAATATAAGCTTTCTTTAATTGTTTTCTGTATGTGAGTATTATTTATTCAATAAGAGTCTCAGTCTCCTAAGGGAAAGGACTTTGAGATTGCTTGCTATATCTCTCATGCTAGGCAACCTATAGTGCTTAGTGAAATACTCAGCATATTGCAGTATTCAATAAGCGCTTCTTATTTGATTGACAGGCCTGACTACTGTCTGCAGTTTTACTACTGGCATTTTCTATATGTTTTCTAACTAGCTCTGGTGATAATACTTGATAGAGAGAGATTTCATTGTAAGTAACTATATTATCTTTTCAATTTTTCCTTGTGGTGATAGTGGTCATCCATGTCAGGCATGGATGTTGTATTATTAATACAACAACCATCAGCTGAAAAAATAAAACTTTAAAGGCAAAATAAATTCTTGAAAGACACTGCCTCAAAATAAAAATGGAGAAAGGGAGAAAGCAGTCCATGAGGTGTCCGCAAGACACCTTTAGATCCCCCTCATACCTATTCAGTCTTCCAGTCAAACACTGTAGAATGCTAACCACAAAACAGACATATTGTGATTATCTGTAAACATCAGTGGATATAGCATCGAGCTGTATTGCCTCCACCAGGACTCTAAGCCATAAACTTGTAAGTACATTAGAAGCCGACACTTAAGCAGACTTTGCTGAATTGCTGGCAGCATCAACATCTGATCGATATGCATGTTCACCAGCCAAGCTGACTAGTACATCTGTTCTGTGAAGAAACATACATTCTGCCTCTAGTACAATCAGTGTAATTAAAAATTAACATGCATTAATTGTTAGAGCTGATGTAAACAGCTGATGTTCCACTTAGCACTGTCTTCTGTACATATCATTAGGCAAAGCCAAATATTGTTAAGTAAACAGGCAGTGCTTACAAAAAGGAGAGAAATAGAAAACTAATTTCAACTAAATAAACTGACACTGTATTATAAGTCAAATTAAAACCATTAACCACAGCCAGATTAGGCTCTGGATCTTCAGAGGAAAACAATTATAAAAGTCACATTTAATTATTTGGATTTTATTTTGGTAAATGTATTTAAGCTCAGTCTGAAATAGAATCAGTGTGTGCATGATACGCTAGGATCTCAGAAGAGCTGCAAAAAACTCTAGGATAAGTATGATTCAGGATTGATTTATGGCTAAAACATTCTGTGAAAATGCATCATTCACAGCCACTCCAGTAACCAGCTTTCTCTGGGGAGACCCAAATCTGATGTTTAATGTTAAAAAGAGTCTATTTTCTTCTGCATGCATCTGCATAACTGCCATCACTGTAGTGGGAGTTACAGGCACACACTGAGACGAGAACATACATCTCCTGAGTTAAGTATTGCCTGACTTTTTTTTTTGTAATGTTAGAGCAAAATGATTTCTCCATCTTGATTCCAAAGCAGAAAGAAAAAGGAAAAATCAAACAACAACACAAAATTCCAACAAGCAAATCTGTCCAGGGAGGTGCCTTCCCAGCTCTTTACACATTGCCTGGGGCATTCAGCTGCTAGGGCCCCAGGCACTTCCTCCTCCCCTGAGGCCATCCTGCAAGGAACTTGCTTGTCACTCTCAAGTCCAATTTAAAAATAGTGTGAATCTGAATTTTGAGAATGATTTCTTCAGCTATTTCCAAACTCATAAAGCTTGACTGAGTTTCAAAAAAAAAAAAAAATTCCCAATAAATACAGTCTTCGGAAAAAGTGAAAACCACAGGGTGCTAAAGTCCAAAGGAGAGACTGATTTATGAAGAAATAACTAGGGAAAACATTGCCATACTACTCAGAATCAACCTTTCTTGTTTTTATTATAATGGCAAAGCAGTTAAAAAGAGAATAAAAACATTTAAAATCCCTTAGTATATAGGCCTGCAGTGACAAGATCTCCACTGTAACCATTCAGTGATGTGCTAGAAACAGTGCCTGTTATTCATAATTTTATTAAATTTGACTGAAAACTGATTTGGTTTATGTATTAGGGAACATATACAACTGTTGAATCTACTCATAAAAAACAACATTAGATGTGTCAAGGATCACAGAAGACTATGAAAGTTAAATAAGTTACATAAATTTAGGCATGAATATAAAAGCTTTCATTAAGCTAGCTTATGAGCTTATGAGCTAGTTTATTCAAAACTGCCATCAACCTGCATGCTTTAAACATAAAAGTTAAAAGTTGGTAGTTATAAATATTTGGGAAATTTAAAGTAAAACTTAAAAGACATCATCCTTGTTACAAAAAGATTTGATATCTATAAAATGTTAAACCTTTAAATATCAATTTACTGTCTGAAAACACAATTTGCAAAAATTGTGGCATGATATTAAATATATTTTCCCTTTTTAAATAAAAAATGATTTAAAATTATTAGATAAATTATTTAAGCAGAATAATTTGAAAATGATGTCCCAGTTAATTAAAAGTTCACAAGTATCCAATGCATAGATTATGGATTTAAAAAGAAAATATGCTTTCAACAGAAACTATAATAAATCTTAAGTATTTCTTTGATTTCTTTTCAAATTGCTCAGAAAATCTTAATACTCTTGCTGCTGCTAAGTCGCTTCAGTCGTGTCTGACTCTGTGTGACCCCATAGATGGCAGCCCACCAGGCTCCCCTGTCCCTGGGATTCTCCAGGCAATAACACTGGAGTGGGCTGCCATTTCCTTCTCCAATGCATGAAATGAAAAGTGAAAGTGAAGTCGTTCAGTCAGTCAGACCCGACTCTTAGCGACTCCATGGACTGCAGCCCACCAGGCTCCTCCGTCCATGGGATTTTCCAGGCAAGCGTACTGGAGTGGGGTGCCATTGCCTTCTCTGTACATCTTAACCTTTTGTTAAAAATTGAAAATAAAGGCAACTTCTTCATTTAAAAGGAAAGGTAAGATGAAGAGAATATGTTGTTCATGGAAAGGACAATAATCCATTTTAATCTATTATAATCCTTTTTTCTATAACATTTTTATGAGGATATCATAGAATGGTACATTATAGTGAGCCTTAAATTCTCTGCATACTTACAATGATACATTTCTCCAAAGATCAAAGTATGAATTTGTGTTATACCTTAGATTCCATACAGCCTATAGGCTTTCAAAAATGTGTAAGCAACCAACAAATGTTTATCATACAAAAGAAAATAAAATATAGGAATATTAATACTTGTTATTAAAACTTTATTAATACAGGATAACATTTTTGTCTATGTCTCCTGTAAAGTAGTAAACATCTTTAAAGACTGATATATTTCCTAATTGCTATCATTTTCTATGGTGTTTAATTTCACAACACCTTATCATTCTCTCTTTCTCTGTAGCATCAGGTCAAAGTATTTGTTGTTCATATTTGATTGTGCCTTCAGGTGATGGAAGTTTCAACAAATGATATGTATAACTAACAATAAGAACACATTCATACTCAAATTCTCTATTTACATGCCTACCCACCAACAAATTTGTCAATGGGATTTGACAAACACAATGAAGAAACTGATATTCACTTTTTCTGTGCGCATATCACAATTCCCAGAGTCAGTATCACAGCTAATTAGACCTTTTTATTTCTATTTTAAGAAATAAAACTTAGTTATCTTTGAGATTTATCATCAGTTTGTTGTTAATGATTGCCTTTTCTTGTTATAGGATACTTCATTTACTTCTTTTCTCCCTTCCTTTGTCATATTATGAAACTATAATCGCAGTCAGGACAATGCATTTTCAAGCTATTATTAAGGTGAAATAGCATTCCTCATGGTATCCCTTTGAAAGTGAAAGTGAAGTCTCAGTTGTGTCCGACTCTTTGTAACCCCATAGACTATAGCCTACCAGGGTCCTCTGTCCATCGGATTTTCCAGGTAAGGGTACTGGAGTGGGCTGCCATTGCCTTCTCCATTATTTATAAATGATGGGACCAGACGGTGAGTGCTACATGAGGAGTCCATCAGGAAGATTTGAAATGCCTCAGAAGAGGTATGCAAAGGAGAAGTGAGAAGTTAAGGATAATCTTTCTATCGTTTCAGCATTTTGATTTTTATTAGTGAAGAATTAGCAATCAGGTATCACTATTTATACTAAAGACAAGAAATCTCTCTAGTACTGATACACTCTGTCAGGGTCCTTAACAAACCAGAGATCTTAAAACCACTGCCACTGTAATTCAAACTTTCAGAAACAGTTTCATTCAAATTTCCCAAACAGCAGAAAACAGTGACAGGGATGTATGCAGTCAGAAGCATTTTCTGAAGACAGGGAAACGGATTCAACTCTGATTTTTCTCATTCACCAAAAAAATTTAATGAGTTCATCAAATTAATCAACCAAATTCATCCTGGCCCTTGAATTTGCCCTGAAGTCCAGCTATGTTTCCTTAATTTGCTCTCTCCAAATAGGGACCACAGTTATTTCAGACTTCTTTCCTCGAATCTCTAACCATGCCCTTTACTCTCAAGGGAGACTTTATCTTCTAATTCACAGAATACAAAGGAGCCAGAAAATAAAAACTGCCTTAAGATCCTGTCACTAACCCTACAAAATCATTGCATCTTTGCTGTTAGCACCTCTGTTGTGTGAAAATAGTAGATTTACCCTTTTTGAAAGCTACTTTTCTGTTGATATCTAGATTCTACCCTTTCTGACTTCTCAGAGAACCTTTTCTACCCATTTAATGTTTACTCCTTCTTAGCAGCCACATTTCTAGAAAATATCATTTTGCATAATTGCTCCAGCTTTTATTAATACCTCTTATTGATCCCCAATTGCCAGTTTGCATTTTCAGAGGAGCAGATACAAGGACAAAATTAAATGTGCAAGAAGAGATTTCTTGGAGAAAATACCTGTAAAGTAGAAAAGGGAAGGAGCGTAGAAAGTAGGGAAAACTATCAGATGTGCTGGAATGAGTCATTCCTGAGACATGCAAGAAGGAGGATTGGTTGGAAAGAGTCTCTAATGGTAGCAGAGATATAGGATCATTTCAGCCTGGCCGATGGAGACACCTAGAAGCAGAGTTGCCTAGTTAAGGAATGCTGAGGCTCTCAGAAAGGGATCTGCTCTGCATGACCCCTGCGCTCAGTCACTAGCCTTCAGCAACTAACTGGAAATATGGACTGGGCTCCAATGTCAGTAAATCTAGAAAAACAATGGTTGGAGTCATAATTCAATTATGCTCTGGCAGCAGAATGTTAGAGAGAGCATTCTCTTCACAATACACCCAGTCTACTGAAATTTTAAATCATTCTCATGCAAGCTTCCTATGGATAAAACCAATGAACTCTTTAGTTCTTAATTTTCTTGTTTTCTCTACTGCATTTGACACTAGACCACTACCTCCTTGAAGTCATCATCATTGATTTCTGTGACACTACACTTTCCAGATTTTTCTCTTAAATCTCTAACTCCCCCTTAGGATGTTCCTGCTCTAATCATAGCTAAAACTCCCCTTCCCATATTTCCAAAATTGGTAAATGTCACTATTATCTACTAAAGATGAGAGAAGCTTCAAACTATACTATTATCTTTTGAGCTTCCATAACAAAATACCATAGACTAGTTTGCTTAAACATAAGAAATTACTTTTCTTAAATGTGCTGGCCAATTCAGCTCCTGACTAGGATTCTTTCTGACATGTAGACTCTCACCTTCTCTCTGTGTCTCCATATGGCCTTTCTTCTGGTCATCCGTGGAGAGAGATAGGGAGAGCTCTGATGTCCTTTCCTCTTCCTAAAAGACATCAGTTCTATAGGATTTATACCCCATCTTTATGACCTCATTTAACTGTAGTACATCCGTAACATCCGTATCTCCAAACAGAGTGACACTGGAGCTTAGGGTCTCCAATATACGGATTTGAAAAGGACACAACTTGGTCCAAAACACTTTGATTTTAACATAATACTTTCTTACCACCCACATTTATTATAATGGGGCTTCCCAGGTAGCACAGTGGTAAAGAACCTAAAGAACCTGCCTGTCAACGTGGTCAGAGAATGCCGTCTTCTCCTACATGTGTATTGCAGCTGCCCTGTTTCTCTCTTTTGCTAGATAAAGGAAGTACAGTGATTGGAATTGCAGCTGTGATGTGCCTTATTACAACAATGGAGATATAATAGTCAATGACTATGCCAAAAATTCATTTTAGTAGTATGATTTTGGAGATGTTGACTTCTCCTATCCCTCACCAGACATATATTCATTTATTTGAGCTACAAATTAGAACAGCTGAGTCAGGTTCCTCATTCAATTATTAATTAACTCTAAAACCTTATGATAACTTCTTTAGCCCTCAGCATCTTCATCTGGAGATATGCCCTGCATATGAGTGTTGTCCTTTAGATGAGTTTCTTTCTAAGAAAAAAAAAAAGTCAACTGAACCACATGACCTTTAAAAGCCTCTAAAGTTCTAAAATACATTTTTGCTGGCCTAGAAAATATTGAGCTAAGGTAGATAATGAGTGCACACATTGTCATCACTCAGTTGCATCAAACAACTTTTGTACTATAATTTCCTTTTCACATAGTCTTCTTTGACTAATCCAGTACTTAATCATTCTTTTCCCTAGCTCTAGTTCCATGCTGACGCCATACAGACAGGTTATGTCTCTGACCTTCAGCCTCAGTTCTCGGAGCTCTCTAGCTTACCATGAGCCAGGATTCTAGAGATGTGCTTAAGATATCTTAATTTCTCTGTTTCTCTATATGTAAAATGGGTATAGTAATAAGGTTTTCTACAGATGATTAAATGAATTACTTTTCTTAAAGTGCCTGGCACACAGCTTTATATAAAGCTGCCAATTATTATTATCAATAAAAATTAGACCTTTCTTCCACTTACTCTGGCTTGATTTTGGATTGACTACCTATCAACATGATAATCGTAATCTTTCAACGGTTTTTCGTTTCTCTGTCTCTAGGCTTTTAATGTTTTCTTAGTCATTAGGTACCATGAAACTTCCATCTGTTTTTAATAATTCTAGGACTTCATCTTTCTCTTTGAATAAGAAACTTTTTGTTACCAAAACAAAATGAAACAAAACAAAACACACCCTGGTTAATCTTTTTGCTTCCAACTTTTGCCCTCATTAATTCCTCTCCGCACCTCACTATCCTTTTACCCTGTAGGATATGTAGCATTTTATAGCTTAAGTAATACATGAAAAGTACTTAGGGGAACTGTCATTACTTTCTTGTGTCTATGTTGTAATGGCCGTGGCCTAAGATCATTGAACCCTCTCAAATACATTACAACTTTAAGGGAGGGAGAGTTTTCCTGCTGTTTGAAGATTTACTTAAAGATTTATTAAAGATTATATGGGAACTCTAGGACTTTTAGGGACAGAATATAAGCTTCCGACTAAAAGGTTGTCGCCTGCCATCAGGCAGAAGCCCAGCAAAACTCAGTTCTTCTGAGATGAGGACTATATTACCTAACATTCTGGAGGAGAAAGAAGAGAGGCTTTTTAAATGCCCTACCAAGTTTGTAGAATCATAAGAACTCAGCAGAAAAGACCAGATATACTAAATACTCCCTCCTACTTTCACCTCAGCTTGTACATACTCCCATTGCACCCGTAGGCAATATGGCATGAAAAGGCTCAGCAAGAAATATTCATTTGTAAAAGAAAAACAAATCATTATAGCAACACTCACTGGTCATTCTGTAGCAAATGTGCAATGCTCAGATTTTGTATTTTCCTGAAATAACATGCACATTTTAGGCATGAAATTATGATTGTTTGACTGTGAAATGCTGCACCCAAACACCATGTGGCTTTTAGCAGCATATCATCATATCAAGAACTATTTTTACCCTTTGGCGATTTTTCCTGCTTTGGCTCTGAGAGCTAGTCCATACGGTATTTGTATGTGGCATCAGTGGCAAAGATTTTTCAGAAGAGTAGATTTCTTATGTAGTACCATGCACCAGTGATTGCACAGAATCTAAAGCAGAAATTAAAATAACCTGCCTTCAGGTTCAACTGGCAAGGAATAAAGTCATAGTGTATATGAAAGGAGAGAAAAAGATGAGATAGGAGTTAAAACATACTCTTCTGTTCTTTCTTACTTTCCTTAAAAATTATTTTACTTAAGTACTTACTAACTTTTAGAATATCAGAAAAACAATAAACAATTTACAGTGCACATCCTACATTTCTTCCCCAGTGTCTCTGGATCCTAGTGACAATGAACTTTGAGGAAAGCAGACAAAAATCTCTAGAACTTCAGTGTATTTGCTGCCTTTCAGAAGCCTGGGAAGAAGAAAAGAGCAACTTTTTTACAAGATTTAAGCACATATTGGTCCCCTTCCAGAACGCAGACATGAAGCCATATAAGAAATATTTTGAAAAGACAACCAAAATTAGCCAAACTCTTTAAACTTCCAAACTGCTTGGAGCAAAAGTCTGTTTTAGTTTAATCCAAATTAGTTTGCAGACTTAACTAGAAAGAGGAGCTATAGGAAAATATGAGCTGGCTTAAAGTTTGTGTCTTGTCTATAGCTACAAAGTTGGCTTTTGTCTCTTCAAGAGACCGATCTGGTTATGGGGTTTTCAAAACATGCGATGAGATGAAGGTGTTACAATATTGAGCATGGATTCTTAAATTTCAAAAAACTCAATTTGCATTGAAAATAAAATGAACTATACTAATTGACATAAAATATCTACCATCTTGTCCACTTTAAGAAAATAACAATGATAGAAAGATTAATTAAGTCAGCATTATTTTGTACTCACCCAAAAGTACTGCTGTTTGACCTGGTGAGCTATTTCAAAAGCTGCATAAATCACTTTAAGGTCTACTGCTGTTAATCATATAATCTTCTCATAGTTACTCTTGTAGTTACCTCTTTAAGGAGTTTCCAAGCACTATTGTTTTATAATAAAATGTTCCAGAGATTTTATACTAAACCAAAGCTCAACTTGTCCCTGCAGCCTAACTTGGTGCATATGTATTGCAAAGAAATTCCATTTTGTCAGTTGATTTATTGTTGTATCAAAAGAAATAAACTCTTGAACCCCCAAGGGAGAAAAATTATGCTATTCCATTCTACTCATGACATTTCAACATAGGCCAACAAATAACTGGAATTATTTTCTCAAGTGAGGAAACTGAAATATTTTTTTTTCTTGAAAAGTAAAATTTTTGTCCTAATCAGTGTATTTATAAACTTTTAGCTGTAAAAATTGCTCTTCTTTCAGACACTTCTCAAGTTTCTTTTCCGACATGTGTCTTTTCTAGGAAAGTGTTGCTATATCATCTGTTCTTTAAAATTTGTCATTAAAATTAAGACAGAAGATACTAGGGAAAGAAACAAATGTGTGCATGTCCTTCTAACTAATTTTTGAGTGCAATATCTGCTTGATGAATGGATTTGGCTGAAGGAGTGCAACTCTCCCTGTTATTTTTGAACATATGTTTAAAGGTCTATGTGACAATAGCAACAGCCCAGCCCCAGGATTAAATAACATTGTGTTCACAGGCTTATGCATTCTTAAAATAAAAGAAATTAAAGTTCTCAATCATGAACAGGAAGACCTGTTATGATCCTATTTTAGAGAAGATGAGTCTAAGGCCCACAGAAATTGTGTGGTTTGCTTCCGATCACAAATCTGGTAGATGATGGTCAGGACACTGAAACTATTCATTTAACTTCAAAACCCATGGGTGAATGACCACACATTCCCATTCTTTTTTCCTCCTGTGCCAGAGATTAGCCCACTGGGTACCTAATAAGCTAGGTTGCCAAGACTGCCTTTAGTATGACTTTCTTTCAAGTTGTCATTTTTCTTCACTCTTCTCTCTCACTTCCCACTAGCAAATGGGGGAAATTTTCCATTAAAAATAGACGATACGTTTCAGAAAACGTATTTGCTTGATAGCAAGGCAAATAGACTTGTGAGTTACTACAGCCAATTCACTCAATTATGATCATCAAACAAAAGAAAGGGACAAGGAAAATCAAATGGAAATGCCTAAATTAAGATTCTCAGTATCCCCAAATGTGAATATCAAGAAAGACTATTCCAATGAAGAAAAGCACGTTAGTTCTCAAAAAGAGAATCGCAGTACTTGAAGTTGTTTCAATGTGTTGTTCAGCTTTATGCTGTGAAGCCACGCACAGTACTGCAATTGTTTCCTCACTCAGCTACATGTAAAATGTGTACTTAGGAATGCTTTATAAGACATTCAACAAAGTCTTTCTTATTTAACTGCACTGATTAGAAGGGGCAAGCATTTCATTTTGGCACAGTGCAGCTCACTACCTCATTTCATCCTGTTTGAAATATTACTCAGAGTTCAGAATGCCAAGCTTTGAGCAGAGAAGAACAATGTGTGGTTTAAAAACAAATAGTAATAAAATCAAATAACAATAGCTATGAAGAGAAGAGAGTGGAATAATTAATTCTGGGTTCTATCTGACAGCAACTAGGTCGGGGGGTGGGGGGGAGTGAGTTCCATGTTACCAAAAACAGAATCTAAGAAAACCCTGATATTACTAAAGAAGCAAAGTTTAAATCTACCCTGTAGGAGTGAGGGTCAACCAAAGCACTGTGTGACTAGATGAGAAAGACTCGAGGAAAATGTCTGGGAGAAGAGCTACTGGTGATGGGAAGGGGAAAGTTGCCAGACAGCCTAAAAACAAATCTGACCTTAATAGTGACCATGTTAAATGTACAGTAGAAAACTTCATGGAGCAAAACCAGGACAGTGAAGAAAATGGGCAGAAACCACGTGGAGTCTAACAGACTTTACATTAGATACTTAAAATATGTGAGTGGTGCCCCCTGACATTTCTTGGTGTTCCACAGATATGAGTTCTAGATTTTTCTCCAAAAAGGAAGAAAATCTACATCTCCATGAATATAGAATGAGACCATGTACTGAAGCCACACATCATGTTAGAAAATTGTGTTCTATGATGTCACCCCCAAGCATCTTTAGAAGAAGAAACTATAAATCCAAACAAATTAAATGGTTGCTCAAGGCCATCAGTTAATGTGTAGTTACTGGTGGAGCTTGTAGTTGCTAGGCATGTATGTGCATAGCCAGGTAAATAAGTTTTGTCCCTTCTTTCTAAATTGTATATTTATTTTTCATATGCTTACAATTCTGAAATATGAGTGTGTATGCACGATTAATGTGTACATTTTAAGAGTCATGTTTTACTTCTTTTATTTTCCTCCCACTCTTCTTATATATTTCTACCTTTCCTTCCTTCCTTCTTTACTTTCTCTCTTTTCTTTTCTCTTCTAATGTGCTTCTGTAAAATATATGATCTGTCTTATATTCCTGAATCTTTTGGACAAGTACCTTTCAGATTGTGATCTAAGCCAATAAAATAGAATTCCGGTGAGTAGATTATGGACATGATGGAACTTTTGCAGGAATACCACTTCAAGTACACCTAAAAACTTTTATTATTTAATTGTTTCAAATCCCATGAAACATTAACTATGCAAAGACTAAAATACATCCTTTCTAACTATAAAGCTATTTTTTGTCACTCTGCCACATTAATTATTATAATTATAGTTTTCACCTGATAATTGTTTAGGGTAGAGAAAAATACGACACTTCACTTATCTTTAAGTTCTGGTCAATACAAAGAAAATAAAAACTGTGTCAATATTTTGTGAATGAAAACAGTTAACATACCATAGTCTAAGCTGTAAAATGTTTTCACATACATTGGCAATAGATCCCAAAAGTAGGGATAGACATTATTTCTGTGGACTAACTTTAAAAAGAGTTATATGTGGTCAAATTAACAAAGAAATTCTATGTATATACTTGACTATAGCATTTTAGATTATCTTATCAGTATGTTCATATGATACAAATCCTTTCTGGGAATCATCTCAATACAACTTCCTAAGGTACCTCCTTATCTGAAAGGAAGGTAGGTGAGGGAGGAACTAATCTATTTTTGTCTCTCTTTTTTTCATATTGGAATCTATATTTTAAGAATGTACATTTCCCTTGAAATTTGCTTCTGGTTTGGCTGCAACCACTTTCAAGATGATGATTATAGTTTATTCGTGGATTTTTATAGATATTAGAAAAACAAGACTGTTTTTCAAGCAGTTTTAATAATTATCCTCTTTTCCTGATTTTAACAGTATAGGACACTATCGACTTATTAGATCATCAGTTCTAGTTGATAAGTCCAAATACTCTGTGTCCACTAAAAAGTACAACATTGAAATAGTGATGGGAAGTTTATACTCATTCTAAAGAAAAATTTCTACCTAAAGATTTCATAAAACAGAGTATATGATACTACTTTTATGACAAAAGTTATCTTTTTTTCTTGCTTCATGTTCCAGACATAGAGAACATAATTGCAGCCACTCCTCATACATGTCAGATATCTCATTTCTCCAAAGTCTTCTCCAAATGAAACTATACAGATCTATTAGCATAATTATAACATGAGGTCATTTACCACTTTGTAATTGCTGCATGTGTGAATGATGTATGAAATGAAAGCATCTGCAGTGCAAATAGAACATAGGCAAGAATGTGCCGTGTGCTAATTAGGTAACCATCTAATGATAAGACCCTAGGGAAACACAATATAACAAAATCCCACAGTGCTCTGCAATCACAAACCACAAAATATTCCTAAGGAGTTCAAAAATATATCCACTAGTAAGTATAATCCTTTCCTCTCTTTATATTCTCTCAACTCTATTCCCTATGAGGATATACCCACTTCTTTCCATTTCATCCTGTACATTGCTAACAAGGCCCCAACAGTCAAGAACCATCTGACTGCTATAAGAATTGTTCTGACATCGACATGCACTCTTGTGCTCATTGAGACCCCATGGACTGTAGCCCAACAGCCTCCTTTATCCATGGGATTTCCCAGGCAAGAATACCAGAGTGGGTTGCTATTTCCTACCACAGGAAATCTTCCAGACCCAGGGATCAAACCCTGCGTCTCTTGCATCTCCTGCATTGGCAGGGGATTCTTTACCACTGCCCTACCTGGGAATCCCAAGAATTGTTCTACTCATTCACGTTAAAGATTGAAAACTTATTTAAAGAGTGTTGATGAATTTTGGTTTTATATTGTTTTCTTAACCATTCTATTAAAATGTTTCAAGAACAGGCCACATTGCTAAGGGTGGCAGGCCTGAGTTATCAAAACCTCAACTGATGAGAATGAAAGGAATGGAGTTCATCTTACTTAAAGCAAACTCTTCCTTTGTTAGTGCAATAATCCAACAAGTTTAGAGCAAAGAAATTATGTAGACAAAAAATAAAATATTTAACAAACTGAGCTCTTAACCAATTCTTAATATTCAGCTAAGATTTTATATGGATGAACTATAACTGAGGAGTCTGACACTGAGCATCTGACATGAAATACATTGAACAGTTGGCCAAATTAACCTGTGAAATGTTCTCTCTTCTCTGCTTTTATAATGCATTACTGAAAATATTTGTTTAATTGCCTGCAGCACCCATTGGGATAGAAAGGATTTAATTCTATAAAGTTGCCTACCAAAAGATTAATCTAATCATTCTGATTACCAACAATGGCAATTAATTTCTTCTATCATGATCCTTTTGCTATTTATATAGTATTTTATACTCATCTCACTTTCTTTTTGGGCTCAATATAATGTACTTCTTATGAAGTCACACTGTCATTTTCTATTGACACTCTATTTTAATAGGAATATGAACTTGTCTTCAGTAACAACAGCTGACTTGGGATTCATTTCTTGCTTTTCCTTTCACTGCTCTTTGTGATTCTTCCATGCATGCTAAGTCACTTCAGTCATGTCTGACTCTTTGAGACCCCATGGACCATAGCCTGCCAGGCTTCTCTGTCCATGGAATTCTCCAGGCAAGAATACTAGAGTGGGTTGCCATGCCCTCCTCCAGGGGATTGTCCTGACCCAGGGATAAAACCTGTGTCTCTTATGTCTCTTGGATTGGCAGGCGGGTTCTTTACCACTAGCACCACCTGGGAAGTCCGATTTGTGACTCTTCAGTTCAGTTCAGTCGCTCAGTTGTGTCCAGCTCTTTGCGACCCCATGAGTTGCAGCACGCCAGGCCTCCCTATCACCCAAACTCATGTCCATTGAGTCAGTGATGCCATCCAGCCATCTCATCCTCTGTCATCCCCTTCTCTTCCTGCCCACAATCCCTTCTAGCATCAGAGTCTTTTCCAATGAGTCAACTCTTCGCATGAGGTGGCCACAGTACTGGAGTTTCAGCTTTAGCATCATTCCTTCCAAAGAAATCCCAGGGCTGATCTCCTTCAGAATGGACTGGTTGGATCTCCTTGCAGTCCAAGGGACTCTCAAGAGTCTTCTCCAACATCACAGGTCAAAAGCATCAATTCTTCAACGTTCAGCTTTCTTCACGGTCCAACTCTCACATTCATACATGACCACTGGAAAAACCATAGCCTTGACTAGACAGACCTTTGTTGGCAAAGTAATGTCTCTACTCATGGACATCACCAGGTGGTCAATACCAAAATCAGATTGATTATATTCTTTGTGACTCTTAAGTGATGTTAATAAAATGTGTCTTATGTGCTTCACAGAATAGGTTCAGATTTTAGTAAACTTCTACTTAATTTGGAAGATTTGGCCATTCTGTTGTTGTTGTTGTTGTTGTTGTTGTTGTTGTTTCTGCCAACCTTCTACTTGATAGGCTCCTCCTGATGCATTTTTGTAGCTTCTTGCCACTTAACAGGTACTTAAGTAAACAGAATTCAGTAACTGCTTTTTATTCAATAGCATCAGTTTTTAGACTGTGAATGTGATTCCTGAGATGTTGGTTGTTAATGCAGATAGAATAAATTTATTCCTAAACTATTTTATTATTTTTGTATATGTCTACTTATAAGGCCCAATGATGTTTCTCTTTATTAAGAAATAGTGCCTACATGTGACAGCAATAGACAAGTTGCTGAGACATAGGTTAAAAGACATTATTTATCATGGAGCTTGCACTGCAAGTAAAGGAATATCAACAAACAAGTAGCCAAGAAGCTTTTCAGGAAGTTATAAGTATTTGGAAGAAAATGAAGAGTGCAATGTGATAGTGAATGCAAATTTAGACTGAGGATTTCAGAAGTTATCTCTAAGGATGTGGTATTTATGCAAGATCAAAATGACACAAAGAAGTTAACTGTGATAAAATCTATGGGAAGAATATCCAAGTAAAATGAGGAGTTAGTGAAAAGGTTAAAGGGCAAATATAAGCTTATTTTCATTAGAAATTCCTAGAAGTTCTTAAGCCTGGAAATATGTGTGCAGTGTAGGATTTCAAAAGCTCTTTCAGACTTCAGTGGGGGATTCAAAGAATCAGAGTTTAAACAAGCTTATTAGCTGATTGTTAACAGTAGTTCAAACAACAGAAAATGTCTTGAAACAGAAGTTTTTATTGCTGTTGTTCACTTTGTTAAGTCATGTCCAACTCTTTGTGACCCCATGGACTACAGCACACCAGGCTATCGTGTCCTTCACTATCTCTCAGAGTTTGTTCAAACTCGCGTTCATTGAGTCTATGATGTCATCCAACCATCTCATCCTCTGTTGCCTCTTTCTCCTCTTGTCTTCAATCTTTCCCAGAATCAGGGTCTTTTTCAATGAATTGGCTCTTTGCATCAAGTGTCCAAAGTATTGGAGCTTTAGCGTCAGTCCTTCTAATGAATATTAAGGATTGATTTCCTTTAGGATTGACTGGTTTGATCTCCTTGCAGTCCAAGGGACTCCCAAGAGTCTTATCCAACACTACAGTTCGAAAGCATCAATTTTTCAGCATTCAGCCTTCTTTATGGTCCAACTCTCACATCCATACACGACTACTGGAAAAACCATAGTTTTGACTATATGGACCTTTGTCGGCAAAGTGATGTCTCTGCTTTTTAATATGCTGCCTAGGTTGGTCATAACTTTCCTTCCAAAGAGCAAGAGCTTTTTAATTTCATGGCTACAGTCACCACCCAGTGATTTGGGAGCCCAAGAAGATAAAATCTGTCAATGCTTCCACTTTTTCTCCTTCTATTTGTCATGAAGTGATAGGACTGGAAGCCATGATCTTAGTTTTTTAATGTTGAGTTTTAAGCAGCTTTCTTGCTCTCCTCTGTCACCCTCATCAAGAGGCTCTTTAGTTCCTTTTCACTTTCTGCCATTAAAATGGTACCATCTGCATATCCGAGGTTGTTGATATTTCTCGCAGTAATCTTGATTCTAGCTTGTGATTCATCCAGTCTGGCATTTCACATGATGTATTCTGCATGTAAGTTAAATAAAAAAGCAAGGTAATGACATACAGCCTCTCACACTCCTTTCCCAATTTTAAACTTGTCAGTATTCCATGTCCAGTTCTAATTATTGTTTCTTGACTCACATACAGGTTTCTCAGGAGGTAGATAAGATGGTCTGGTACTCCCATCTCTTTAAGAATTCTTCACACTTGTGATTCACACAGTCAAAGGCTTTAAGCGTAGTTAAGGAAGCAGAAGTAGAGGTTTTCCAGAACTCCTTGCTTTCTTCATGATGCAGCAAATGTTTGCAGTTTGATCTCTTGTTCTTCTGCCTCTTCAAAATCCAACTTGTATATCTGGAGTTCTTGGTTCATGTACTGCTGAAGCCTAGCTTGAAGGATTTTGAGCATAACTTTGCTAGCATGTGAAATAAGAACACCTGTATAGTAGTTTGAACATTCTTTGGCAATTCCCTTCTTTGGAATTGGAATGAAGACTGACTTTCCCAGTCCTGTGACCACTGCCGAGGAAACGTGGGGTAATTGAAAGAATTGGATGAATTTGTACTGTATTTTGGAGGCAAAATTCACAGGATATATTTGTAGAAAAGATGGTAGCAGACCTAATAGAAAGAATAATTCCAAAATTTTTCATGATCACCATGTAGATAGGATCCATTTCCTTAGATGGGCAAGTACAGGAGAGGAGAAAAGAAGTTTTGCTTTGGGCATGATTTGACTTCTGGAGTCTTAGAGTCATGTCTGTAAGAATGCCGAGTTGATGCTGGAGATAAATTGAGATTCTTCCAGCCCTAAGACTAAAAGATCTCACCTGAAAAGTTTATATAAATAGACCAAATAAAAAGAGCACAGCCTGGCCCTGAGTACCTTCCAATGTTAGAGGTGGAACAGAGGAAGCAAAAAAAAGAAACTGTGAAGTAAAGGCCAGTTAAGTAGGAAATGTGATATTATGTTGTCTGTAAAGCCAAATAAAGAAATGCATTTTGAGACAGGAGGAAAGGGGCCAAAGTGGCAAAGTAGGAGACCCCAGCCTCCACGACCACAAAGATCAACAATTAGAGAGCTATCCCTCAATAACAGTTCTGCGAGAGTGCAGGAGTTCACGTAAGAAAACAACGGCAACACAGTGAAACAAACAAAACAGAATAATTGAATGAAAAAAGAAGAACACCTTCATTTTCCTTGTAACATCTGATCCTCTAAGCTGCCACTGTACAGCACAAAGAGGGGACACCCCAGCTAGAAAGAGTTCCTTTCACCAGGAAAGGAAGAGCATGATGAGAGACCGGGTTCTCCAGTCTTTTCAAGCACCACATGAGTGATTCTCTTTGATTTCACCCTACCCAGAAACTAAGTTGAGATGTACAAATATAGATATGAACAACCAAGAAGAACACAGGCTTTGAGGATCAGTCTCATAGCAAGAGCGACCATGGATCACAGTGACCGGCTCTTCAGAGGACCACAGTTGCTTTCACCACTGGAGAAACCAAGCTAGTGAGCATCGCTCAAGACCAGAAATATTTCAGATAGCAGTTGCTCCTTCAGCCTGAATCCTAGAATGAAGATGAGGACCCAGAGCAGCCATATGATCAAAAATGGGTATGTAATACAAGTGGATATCAAACTTGTTGCAAATCATTTTGAGGTAATTTCTTCCTGCAGCATAACTTAGTCTAGTGGCTAGCCACAAACTCTGTCGAATCAGCATTTGTTGTGGCCTGTTCAGTCTTAGATAAAAGTTTTCCACCCACAACAAACTGCCATCTGCAAAATAACCTGATGATTGAATTTAATATTAGATCCTATTCTAAGATCATCATCATCTAGATTACTTCATTTGTGATGGCAATAGAATTTGAGATTAGTATATCTATGTATATTCTTAGCCAACACTAATCCTTGCAATAAATTATGTGATGTTCAGTATTTATATGTTAAAATGATGAAATGTTATGATCAGTTTATTATATATACTTAAGTATCTGGAAACAACCATTAGAATACCGAATAAAAGCAAATGAACTCCAACAGCAATAAATATTTATCTCCCAAGTCTTCATCCTTTTAGTACAGTGAAAGTCTGTTAAGATGAGTAATGTGCTCTTTTTCTTTAAGACAAGGATGCCAGTATTAGTTGTGCATAAAAAATAAAGTAGTACTTTGTACTAATCAAAACAGACTAGGTAACAAACAACCTCAAAATCTCAGTGGCTTAACACCTGTAATTTATTTCTAGCTGATGTGAAGTGTGCTATAGGTCAAGTCACCCTCCTGGGCAGCAGTCTTCTGTGTCCACCTCTTAATAATCTAAGATGTTTCAACCTTGCTTCTCCACCTTCCCAACAAACAATTTCCATGAATACTACTGGAGGAACAGAGACGGGAGAATCATGCAGAGGCTTCTCATTGCTGCCATTTAGAAGTAACACATTTTACTGGCCAAAATTGCTCATGCGACCCTACCTAGAGTTATGTCAGGGCTGTCTCAGTGGGCTCAGGAAGAAAAGAAATACTGCTGAGCTGCTGTTTTCATGTTTTGAATAATATAGAAAATGATGCTTTAAAAGGGTTGATCATACTGATGGAAATGGAAAGACAGGTTGCACAAAAATCTAATTATAAGGTCACTGAATTTCCATTTGTCTGTAAAGCTACCAAAATATTGAATGTAGTGCTTTACCATTAATGCAGCAAAAATTTCCCAAATTACACAATAACTTCTCTCACTGCTGTATTTCTCTTAATTGAATTATAGGATATCTATGGTGGAACAGAGGGGATAGTGATAATGACCAAAGCAGCAACAACACTGAGAGCTAATGTTCATTGAATGCGTTGTGCTGACACTATTTAAAGGGCTTTGTAGAAGCGGTGTTTTGTAAAACGTCAAAGAAGACCTAAAAACTAGTTACTATTGACCTAGAAAAGAGAGGAGTAATTAATAGTCAATATTGTTTCAAAGAAAATATGAATGACTGACACCAAAGAGTGTATGATCTTGATGACAGTATTTCATTCTATAGTAGAATAGTTTTTATATCTCTTTACATCCTTTTATGATTTGGCAGGAATTCAAAGATAACATATGTGCATTCCAGTGCTCCAAGTATTTTTGACTCTGTGCTAACATAAAATGTGCTTTCACCTCACCAGCTCTGTGCTATAATACCAACTGGGGAATATTCTCACGCACATCAATCAGACATAGGGTAGACACTACAAATCTTAATCCTCTCTTAGGTTGCCATGGGGGCAGGAGGAAGAGTTTAAACAAAGAAATCGCAAGATGACAAAATTCTTACGGAAAATAAAAGAGGTGTGTAAAATTATAGATAATGGAGCAGGGAGAGAATGTGATGGGACAGGCATCCAAGTGGCATTGAATTGTATTGGTAAAGTTTATTTCTTAAACTAGGTTTTGGGTATATGGGGTATTTATTTTATTATTTAAATGTGCATATTGACACATCTGTGTAGTATAATTCCACAGATAGCAAGATAAGTTTGTTGGGAGAAAAGCTTTAATATATACAAAATCATAACTATATTTGACTATTCAAATCACCTCATTAATTTATTTTTGCTACATAGAAAAAGACTTTGGGAGAAAGTGACAAATATTTTTGAAGCAATACTGATCATTTTCATTAATGGGCATAATCACATAGAGTGGAAATGTGTAAACATTAACTGAATTGAATTAACAATCGTTGCAATACTAAATTATCAGGAATAGATTTTACGAGGAATGAACTCTCATGACTTCCAACTAGTTCCCTGTATCTACCTCCCATTCATCAGGAACATACTCAACACTGATGCTCAAAGGATCTTTATAAAATGAAAATCTGGTATCTGATTTCTGCTAAACATCATCAGGGCCACCTCAGTTCCCATGGAATGGTATCCAGATCCCTATGTACTTTGAAATCTTTATTTTCTACTACTCCCACCATGTGATAATGATTACCCTCAGCAATAAGTGGCCCCCCCTTCCACACCATGTGCCAGCCTGCTAAGTTGTTTCAGTCATGTTCAGCTCTTTGTGACCCTATGGTCTGCAGCCTGCCAGGAACTGTAAGTAATCTAGAGAGGATTTAAAGGACTGGGGGGGGGGGGGGGGGGCCCAGTTGTCTATCTGAGGGCGACACCAGATTTGAGGATTTAAATGTAGTCTAGTTGCCATCGAATGACTTCATGGTGGAAATTCCGAATGGAAATGCTCAAAAAATAGGAACAACAATTGATTCCCATTCCTTCCTTTCAAAATAATGATGTCTTCTATCTCCCAACAATAAATATAGTGGTTTAGCATTTTAACCTTCTAAAAAGTGTTCGCTCTCTAGTCTTAACATCAACCTTCAACGGTCGGTCAACCTCCCCGAAACATCCCCTAATTGGGCATATTATAACTCTACTTCACAGAAAAAACCATCAAGGATTACACAGATGTGAAGATTTCTCAACCTACAATAATACCACAAAACCAATAGCAAACTAGGATAGCCAGATCCAGATAACCTATTCCCAGATAGCAAGGATAATCAAAGGGGTGTTCCTACATCCAATATGGAGGTATACAAAGATTGCGAATCTAGAGAAAGGAGGATCCTATCCTTTATGCCTGTTTTTTCTCAAACCACACAAAAGAAGAAATTTTCTAGTAAACTTATTTTAAGAACATTCATTTATGCCAACAGGGTAGGCAAACACTTCTGTTTCACTCAGGAATATTTCTTGTCAGTTCCCTCAAAAGAACAAAAGTCTAAGACTTTTGGCTTTCTACTCACATTGTTTTTATCTGAGTAAGAAAAACAAAATAGCCTATATTTTGTCTGAATTGGTCACTAGCTTGGATATTCAGAACAGTAACTTTGAAGTTCCATCATTTTTCTGTGTAAAACTCTCATTTTTCCTGATTCTCTTTCAAAACCATATTTACATTCTTCTATTTCTAATAAAATATTTTGTCACTTCTGTCAGTTCTGATCCATTAAACTTTGTTTTTACCTGTGTTTATTCCTACAAAAATAATTTATTTATCCTTTATCCTTATTTTTCTTTGCAAAAATAATGAGGAATATCTTCTTTTATATATGCAGTTTTTTGTGAGTTGACAGGAAAGATGATTACAAATTAATTGGTGTCTATTAAATTTTGGTGGTGTATAAAATGTTGTATTTTAAACTCATAATTAAAAGATATACACAAGAAAGATGTCCAAAGGCTAATATTCTTACCTAAAACAGAAGGCTTCTTTATAAGTTCGAGGGCATAAATCCAACAAAAAGCAATATGCACCAATGTGGCTATAGTCATGCATGACATCCTAATGAAATATGCTATTTCTAGAACAAATAATTGCCTTTGTTTTCATCATCTTGCCTGGTATATCCTAGCAGTCTACAGAATAGTGTACATTTTATCCTGATCTACAATCAGACAGTTCATAAAACTCTAATGGAAATGAAGATTTTGCTATTTGAAGTGGTCAAATTTCCATTTACAAATACATCACAGCTTATAGCCACTGATGGCATTTAGGTTTGCTTTTGAGTTTTAGGATAATAGCAAATTACAGAGAAAATCTACCAATTCTTTGTCAGTTGAACTATGAGGGAAAAAGCCCCATTATCTGCTTGAAAGAAAAGCAAATCTATATGGTGCTTTTAAATGAAAACTATATATTTGTTTGTAGTTATGTGCCATTTATCAATTTAAGATCATTGGTTCTGCTTAAGAGACCAGGGAGTTGGTCAAATAGATAAAAGTCTTTCTTCTCTTTTGTGCAAATCCATTTTAAAAATAAAAAGAAGAATAAGGAAAGCAACGTAAGAGAGACTATTTTTCTTCCTATTTCAGTGATTTGTGATCCATAAAATCCAAGTGGTTATTTAGAACAATCCAATTTGATTGGAAATGTGTTGTTGCATACCTTTACCTTTCTAATACTTTTTCTTCTATTACTTCCATCTACCTTCCATTGTACCTAGTTGAAACCCCCAAGGCCTCCCTACTTCAACTCAAATCCCATTTCTCCTGTGAGTATTTCACCATCTAAGCCTGCTAACTACCACAGTGATCTCATTCATTCAACAAATATTTCACAAGAGCATACTTAGAGATAATCCTCTCTAACCTCCATCCAATTTAGGAAAATTTACCATAAATTCCTAATATTTTAAATATTTGGTTAAATACATGCAACTATTGGTATCTCATTACTTTGTAAGACACCAATTCCTAAAATGTCTTCCTCATAGTTCAGCTGAAATCTACCTGCCTGTAGTCTTCACATATTGCTTTTTGTTCTGTACCTTAAGGACATCAAGAAATTATCCAGTTCTTTTCTTCAGTGATGACCCTTCAAATATATGAAGAACTCTGTCATGTTTCACTGTTGAATTTTCTTCAAGTAAAAAAATGTCCAATTCCTTCTTTCAGTCTCAGTACACATCAATTCTGATCATTTCATAATCTTGATCTTACACATACACTTCAGGCTACAAAAGTTCTGTTTTAAAATACCCTAATAATAGTCCTGTAACCCCACTCCAGTGTTCTTGCCTGGCAAATCCCATGGAAGGAGAAGCCTGGTGGGCTGCAATCAATGGGGTCGTGAAGAGTCGGACATGACTGAGCGACTTCCCGTTCACTTTTCACTTTCATGCATTGGAGAAAGAAATGGCAACCCACTCCAGTGTTCTTGCCTGGAGAATCCCAGGGGCGGGAGAGCCTGGTGGGCTGCCGTCTATGGGGTTGCACAGAGTCGAACACGACTGAAGTGACTAAGCAGCAGCAGCATCTTGCTGGGGGTGATATCTACATGATTTTCTACAATTACTGAAGCATATCAAACCACATTTAAATTGGGTGCATTTTATTGAATACAAATGACACCTTAGTGAAGAGGAAAAAAAAAAAAACAGAAGCAAAGGCACATGTATATCACCTACATGGAGTACATTACCTATGGGATCGAAAAGAGTTGGAAACGACTGAGCAACTTCCACTTTCACTTTCTTTCTTTCAGTGAAAGCACAATGCACTAAAGTTGTCATCTCCTTGGTTCTAGATGTTATATTTCTACTTTAATTTTTCAACCATGGCACAACAACTAAAATGGCATAAATTGTTTACGTGGGTGAATATGACTAGAAAGAAATCCTTACCATGTGATTAGTGATTATGTTTAGGATGAGAATGGCTTATACATGGCACTCCCTTTGCATCACGGCAGACATTGTAAATCAATTACAGGGCCAGATGTAGCCAAAGAATCTTCACTGCCTTGGAGTCATTAAATTCTGTCAGATTTAGCAGTCATATTACAGTACTTTTCCATCCCTTTGTGAGAAATTTCATTTTGAATTTTTTTTCTGCTGTTCAAATTTTCTATACTCTTATTTTTAGAAGTAATGTGATTACGTATTAAATAGTTTAAAATTTTAAGCCACCATCAGAACTATCCAAAGGAAATAAATTCCTTACCCCAAGAAAACATGCCTAATGGGAAATTTGTGCTATCAATATTAAGAGAATTATATGCTTAACTTTTCCAAAGAAAACTCCAAATATGAAGAAGAAGCCTGAATTGTTCCATAAACAAGCCTGAATTGTTTCATATACTAAAAGCACTGCATTAATAGATTTACAGGCTGAGAGAACAAGGAAGGTCAAGTAGGTCTAAGTGTAAATTTTTACTCAACTAAAAGTAAATATCAGTTCAGTCTGTCCTAATGAAATTAAAAATTCAATTTAGCTATTAGCTATTATGTTTTAGAAGTTGTGATATTGTCTGGAGACCCAAAGAATGAACAAGTTTTAAACACAGTCCTTCCTTCATGTGGTTCACAGTCAACCAAGGGAAAAGAGTTTATAAATAATTACTTGTGATGTCAACGGGCAAATGTCTTTTTTTTTTAATTAATTAATTTATTTATTTTTTAAAAAATTACAATACTGTATTTGTTTTGCCATACATTGACACGAATCAGCCATAGGTGAACACAATCTCCCAATGCCGAAGCCCCTCCCACCTCCCACCCCACATCCTCTACTTGAATCATCCTGTGCATCAGCCCCATGCATCCTGCATCCTACATTGAACATAGATTGGCGCTTCGTTTCTTACAGGAAAATATACATGTTTCATTGCCATTCTGCCATTCTCCCAAACCATCTCACCCTTTCCCTCTCCCTAATCTCAAAGATATATAAGCAACTTATGCAGCTCAACTCCAGAAAAATAAATGATCCAATCAAAAAATGGGCCAAAGAACTAAATAGGCATTTCTCCAAAGAAGACATACGGATGGCTAACAAACACATGAAAAGATGTTCAACATCACTCATTATCAGAGAAATGCAAATCAAGACCACAATGAGGTACCATTTCACACCAGTCAGAATAGCTGCGATCCAAAAGTCTACAAGCAATAAATGCTGGAGAGGATGTGGAGAAAAGGGAACCCTCTTACACTGCTGGTGGGAATGCAAACTAGTACAGCCATTATGGAAAACAGTGTGGAGATTCCTTAAAAATTGCAAATAGAACTGCCTTATGACCCAGCAATCCCACTGCTGGGCATACACACCGAGGAAACCAGAATTGAAAGAGACACATGTACCCCAATGTTCATTGCAGCACTGTTTATAATAGCCAGGACATGGAAGCAACCTAGATGTCCATCAGCAGATGAATGGATAAGAAAGCTGTGGCAAATGTCTTAATAAAGAAATATGCAGAGTGCCCTGGGCATTCCCTGGTGGTGCAATGGTAAAGAACCTGCCTGCCAGTATATAAGATTTAAAAGATGCAGGTATGATCCCTGGGTTGGGAAGATCCCTTGGAGTAGGAAATGGCAATCTGCTCCAGTATTCTTGCCTGGAAAATTCCATGGACAGAGGAATCTGGCAACTTACAGTCCACAGGATCACAAAAGTCAGACACAACTGAGTGACTGAGCACAGATGGGAACACAAAAGTGGACAGTTAATTCTGACTAGAGAAATGAAAAAAAAGCCCCTGAAAAAAAGACAGCACTGAACATCAGCCACCTAGATACACAGGTGATAACCACTCTAAAGGCAGAGATTGAAGAGGAACTAAAGAGTCTCTTGATGAGGGTAAAAGAAGAGTGAAAAGATGGCTTCAAACTCAACATCAAAAACAAAACAAAAAAACTAAGATCCTGGCTTCCAGTCCTATCACTTCATTACAAATAAAAGGAGAGAAAGTGGAAGCACTGACAGATTTCATTTTCTTGGGCTCTCAGATCACTGTGGATGGTGATGGCAGCCATGAAACTGAAGCACCCTTGCTCCTTGGAAGGAGAGCTATGACAAACCTAGAGAGCATGTTAAAAAGCAGGGACATCACTTTGCCAACAAAGCAACACATTAGGCAAAGTTTTTGCCATATAGGCAGAGCTACGATTTATCTGGTAATCAAGTACAGATGTGAGAGATGAACCATAAAGAAGGCTGAGCAGCAAAGAACTGATGCTTTCAAACTGTGGTGCTTGAGAAGACTCTAGAGAGTCCCTTGGACTACAAGGAGATCAAACCATTTATCCTAAAGGAAATCAACCCTGAATATTCATTGGAAGGATTGTTGCTGAAGCTGAAGCTCCAAAACTTTGGTCACCTGATAGGAAGAGCTGACTCATTGGTAAAGATGTTGGGAAAGATTGAGGCAAAAGGAGAAGAGGGTGGCAGAAGATGAGGGTGGTTCGATAGCATCATTGACTCAATGGACATGAATTTGAGCAAACTCTGGGAGATAGTGGAGGACAGAGAAGAGCCTGGCCTGCCACAGTCTATGGAGCTGCAGAGTCAGACATGACTTCAGTTCATTTCAGTCACTCAGTTCAGTTCAGTTCATTTCAGTCGCTCAGTCGTGCCTGACTCTTTGCGACCCCATGAATCGCAGCACGCCAGGCCTCCCTGTCCATCACCAACTCCCAGAGTCTACTCAAATTCATGTCTGTTGAATCAGTGATGCCAATCAACCATCTCACCCTCTGTTATCCCCTTTTCCTTCCACCTTCAATCTTTTGCAGCATCTGGGTCTTTTCCAGTGAGTCAGTTCTTCACATCAGTTGGCCAAAGTATTGGAGTTTCAGCTTCAGCATCAGTCCTTCCAATGAATATTCAGGACTAATCTCCTTTAGGATGGGCTGCTTGGACCTCCTTGCCATCCAAGGGACTCTCAAGAGTCTTCTCCAACATCACAATTCAAAAGCATCGATTCTTCAGCACTCAACTTTCTTTATGATCCAAACTGTCACATCCATACATGACTACTGGAAAAACCATAGCTTTTGCTAGATGGACCTTTGTTGGTGACTGAAAAAAATAAATAAAATGAATTTCTATAAGTATACAAATAAATGAATGCTAAAGAGAAACACAAACATACATGAAAGTGTCATGTGTTTAATTTTCTTATTCCTCTACCTTTCCTCGCAGCCCCTACCCCTGCCTGACAGAATCTGAAACTTCAGTCAACAACCTTGGAAGCTAGATATAGAAAGACAAACTGCGATGATCTTTTACTACATGTGCCAACCCTTGTCAGTGTAATGAAGTAGAGGTTAGGAAAAGATTTATGATTAAATTATGTTACAGTTTTGTAATATTTATTGCAATTGGATCATTTCAATTAATGAATTGAAACTGAATATTGTGCTAGAAATAAAAGACCTTTTTAACACTTGAAGATGAGCAGAAAATCAGAAAATCATGGGCCTATTGGAACTTTCACCAAGAAGCAAGGTAGGAACTATCCTCCAATGGCTTAAATGAGCAGAGGAACAGCTAAATAAAGTTGATTTTATGATGACTTTCATTGCATTTTACTTGTTCAATATGCTAAGGACCCAATCATTTGCTGGAAAGGCCATATAGAATATGTACAAGGCTGGTTTCTCCAAAAACTGACCTTCAAACCAGCTCATAGTTATTGAACTATGAATCAGTCACATAAATAAATGCTTAAATTATTTGATCTCATTTTTTTCTTTATGCCCCAGGACACCATAAGAGGTAAACAGATAAGTAAGTCCTGGATCTCAACCCAAATAATCTGAATCAAGCATCCATACTTGAAATATGTAAACTACATTTCCTTCTAAGACTCTAAAATTTCAAATTCAAAGTAAAGGATACATTTCAAGTCTGAGACACCTTATTTTAATGGTACAATATTAGTAGGCTTCCTATCTGACTGTTGTATTTATTATACTAATTAAAAATATCATCAGCATAAATGCATGTAGAAAGCAATTCATTTCAGTGAGGTCACATAACAGATCCAAGTAATCAAACAACTAAAGAAGAATAACGAAAATGCTTTTGGTTGGGCTTTGTGGAAAATTACATTAAGATCTTATATTCATGAACTTTTAGAATTGTGGACAAAGAGTGCTTTTTATGGATACAAGAAAAGACTTCAGGAATAAATAACAGATTTTTAGGCATTCTGGTGCAATTCACTAATACCCACTCTTCTAAGCCTTTAATAATATGCAGGCTAGAATCATTTAATGATACCTGAAATAGTATCATTAGAGACCTGGAGACATGCATATCTTACACTCATAGAAATTTGCTACTTATCTCCTTACTTATTTAGTCTGTCAGAAAATTGATGGTTAAATAAAATATTTAACAGTTAAATTCTTTTTCCTATTAAAGACATTTAGTATGAAATCACAAACAGAAAAAAAAAAAGCCAAAAAAATTGCTCAAAGGTTACAGAAATTGATGCATATAAAAATGGCCATCTAAAAATGACACAACCTCAAAAAGTTTCTATTTTTTTAACAACTATGTTCCAAAAGAATATGGCCACATTTCAGAGAGACATTTCTTCTCCCAACACCATGACAAGTGTTGATATCACTAAAAGAATCCTGAAAATGAATTCAAAGCAACATCATTTTTTTTAAATGTTGGAGAAAGTAAAATGACTTTGGTATATATGTCTTGTAAAGACCTTCATTTTACAGATTTAACTGTGTTCTCTTAATAATCTTTCTCTTAAAAGATCTATTTGGACTATAAGAATCTTTCTTGAAAACTTTTTTAAGTGCTCACATTCACATAAAAATGCACACAGACACGCACACACCCACGTACACACACGCAAACTTTCATAATTTTTAAAGTGAGCAAGTCATTTTATTCACAACCGCTCATCGTCTTTGATTCACAGTGTATTTCGATCTCTACTAAACAATACAAAAACTACTATTTGTAGCTAAAGGTCTTATAAAGAAAGTTAGCATTTTCTGCAGGTACTCTCCAAGCACAGGGTGATTTTTCCAAATGGTCTGTAAATTCTCTGTAAATTCAGTACTGGCATTTTACTTCCCTTCTGCTAATCACGTCAAGCCACCTAATTCCTAACTGTAAAATCAAATGTCTTACTGACTTTCTCCTAGCTAAGTCTTCTTGAATAGTCTCACATATTAAGGATTCAATGGCTGTGCTTTAAATGAACCCGTTTCACTGGCAGGTGCCTGCTGGTTTTTAGGTTCTAAACGGTACCATTACTATCATTTATAAGGATAACATCACAATTAAGAATGTATGAATAATTTAAAATTGAGTAGTGTTCAGTTTCACAGTCTGTCTGGCACGAAGGTTTGAAAGTGCAAGGTCTTTATTTTATTACAAAACACTGGCTGTCTGGGAAAGAGGAGATGAAAAGTTACTAATTTCAGGCTTTACTTCAAACCCTTTAATCTTGCAAATGAGTGCCTTCAGTGAGGACTTTGTTATTTCCTAAAGCCTAGCCAGAGTCGTGCATGTCCTTTGTCTTTTCCCAAAGTCCCCACCTTATCCTAGGTGAGCCAAATGAGACAAAGGGAATCCACTGGAGGAAGTGATTATTTAATAGAGCTTTTCTATTTAAATTCTAACTTGTGCTGTTGGCAAATATTATGAAACACGATCATTTCATTGCTATAAATAATGTTATATAATTAAAATTCTATTCTGTCGTTGGGAACTGTGTGATAAACTGTTTGTGAATTGGTAATTCTATTTATTAAAAACAGAGGCATTAATTTTGACACGTTGAATTATAACACAGACAAACAGATCTTGTGTTTTTAATTAAATGCTCTATTTGATGAGTTTTGTTTTGTTTTGTTTCTAAGATTTAACACCAGATCCTATGATTCGTACAGTGTAGAACAGGGGACATTCTTCGCGCAGAACAGACTCTGGCAGGAAAGCTCTGTTAGGATTCAAAAGACACAGAGCAGAACTCCTGAATCTCTTCCTAAAATAGCCCCTCTTTGTGCCAGGCCCAGTTACCATTAGCTAGTTTGTTAAGACCTCTCCAAGCCGCCTTTTACTTCCAAAGTATCCAGCAAGGCTGCGGGTCCAGTAATGCATTACTTAATTTTCTAATGATGAAACAGGGCTGAATATTTTTTACTAAATAAATAAATAACCAAACTGCTTTGAGCTTTCTCTCACATTAAACTACATTTAATATTCATTTCACATTTTTTTTCTATTAATTAAAAGTAAACCGTGTATTGTATGGTACATTATCCCTCTAACAGCCCCATGTGGAGATCATGAAGTGGAAGACTAATGGTGTAGACTTTAGCATTTAGTTTTAACCAGAATAATTTACATATCTGTGAGAAGAGTCCAAGGCATGTGTAAATAAGCAGAACTCTGAGATATCAAGACCCTTGCTCAGTTTACTATGGACTGCCGAGCTATGGGCTGTATATTTATTCCATCAGGTAATTTAGTGAGACTTACACAGCATCTATTTCTGCAGAAGAGACAAAAGTTATTATTAAGGAGAGGCATGTGGCAGTAAGAAAAATGTGTTTGCTTGTTTTATTTTATTCTATTACCCCAAGTAGCAAAGGTGATCCTATTCAATGTTCATTAAAGTGTACCTTTATAATTTATCAAAGGGAACCACATCAACAGTTTTATGCTGAGATTTCAAAATTGGAAACATTAAAATCTGATCCAAAATGCCAGATATTTAGGGAGCTTTTCCATTAGAAAAATAACTACACAGCTAATCTATAGATTTTTATTAATGCACAACTCTATTAGGCGAACAGGAGAAAGTACATTAAAGAAAAGTCATTGACCCTGAAAGGGCATTTTCAACTTAACATTACCAGACTTTGGGAACAGTTCTAAAAAGGAAAGACATTTCTTAAAGATTTGTAAGTTTCAATAAATGATCAAAAGCATAATTTTCAGTGACTGTACCTGGAAAGAGTCATGCTGTATTATAGTGTTATGTTAGGCAGTTACTAGAAGACTAAGATTATTTTAAGAAAACAGTGTTTCTTTGATAAGATGTGAAAGGACTGACATTAGGATTTAGTATTCAAACCAATTTAAGTAATATGCTCTTAACAAATGTCTTATGTGAGGTTTCTTCTGTTAAGAAATCATTTGTAAATGATACAAAATTCGATGATGCTTATGGCTATATGATGCCAAACATCCTCAAGAAAAGTGAAAAACTCAATTACCAACAATGTTTCCAAATATTCATAATTTTTGGCACCAATGGGGCCAAGTGGGAAATGAAAAACAGAAGCAAGTTCCACCCTAATGATAATCCTTTTTAGTAAGATATTCATCATTTTGCCAAAGTTGCTTATATAATCTGAATTATCTAGATATATATCCTAAAACTTCATTCCAAAGTTTATACCAAAATCAAAATTAATATTGAGATATTTTGAATTGATTGAATTGATTCTGTTTCTTTAAAAGCATCATAATCTTTTGTAACCCTAAACCAACAGTACAGAGCACAAATGTTCAGACACAGACACTGCATTTTTACATGGCCTCTTGAGTGTTCACACTCCTGCAAAGGCTGTCAGACCTGCTAAATGGCATAGCCAAATTTCTCTTGAATCTTTTTATAATACAATGATGCATAAGTGTAAGTCAACATAGCATTTGACTCTTCAAATACCACACAAAAAGTCCTTTAAATACACAACTCAATCCATAGGATGAATTTGAGCCAATTCCACAGAAATATATAAAATTTTGCATACCCTTTGCATGTTATAACCTAACATTAAACTTACACACAATTCTTCCTGCAGCAAAAAAATCAATTTAAAATTATCCACCTTGGTTTAGAATGGATCTACTTCATTCAAATCATGAACTCTACCCTGTGTAAATGAAAATAAGTCTATTTTCATAAATGTTAATATTGTGTTTTCTCTACTTTTTCCCCAAAATAATTGTTTTAAATAATGTGGGAAATCATTTATTTACAAAACACATAAAATAAAAAAATGAATCTGACAGAAGACTGAAGTTTCTGAAAATACAGTTTTGTATTTTTATAAAGTCCATGTCATACTACATTTTAATCTTTTATTTATTTATCTATTTATTTGTTATCATCTGCAATAGATTCTGAGTTTCTAAAGCACAGATCATAGTTTAGCCATCTTTCTCTCAAGTACCATTTACATTATCTTGTATACAAATGTACTTTTTAAAAATATCCAGTTTGAAAGTTGAATAAGTTGAACTTTCTCAGGAATTCTTACAAGAATTTCAAATAGTTTAGCTACAACTTAAGTTTTGAGACTAATAAATAAAAGGCAAATTGCTTTGGATAGAAAAATGTATACATAAATCACAGAAAACATTTTTTTTAAGCAGAAATGATCATTCTTTCTGAAGATGATTCTTTTTCCTTCAAATATTTGTGGTCATGATAGGCCATACATTTAAAAACTTAAAAACAATGGTATCATTCTTACTTTATTTCCACTTAGGCTTTATAAAGTATTTCAGTTTGTCTGACTAATTCTATATCTTATATTTTTAAGATGTAATTTAGTATTCTAAAATATTGTACTTCCCTCATTCTCCCAAGAAAGTGTCATAATATATCGAAAGTGTTGGTTGCTCATTCTTGTCCAACTCTTTAGAACCCCATGGGCTGTAGCTTCTGTCCATGGAATTCTTCAGGCGAGGATCCTGGAGTAAGCAGCATTCCCTTCTCCAGGGAAACTTCCTGACCCAAGGATCAAATCCAGGTTTCCCATATTGCAAGCAAATTCTTTACTGTGTCAATTAAAAGACTGCTTGCTACATCATTAGTTGACAGAGACTCAGTGGAGTTTCCTAGCAAAGTGAACCCTGAGGCATTTGCCACTCTTTTTAAATTGTAAACTCTTTTCTATATTTGTCGTTACACTTGTTTGGACAGAGATTAAAGTATATCTATTTTCTATTAATTTTCTCAGCTAATCATAAGTGGTTCTGAATTTTCAGTGTCTTTTTTTCAGAAACAATATGCATATACAAATGCCCCTTTATTGGTTTTGATTCTTAAAGTCTGGCATGGGTCCTGGGGATCTATATGTGGCATTCGTTCAAATCACTGTGATTCTTTTTCGTGTTTAAAATTCAGTGTTGACTTCCATGACATCAAATATGAGCCTTCATATTTGTTTTTAACTAGTAATATACAGTATACTGGGCTTTCCCAGTGGTTCAGCAGTAACTAATCCAGCTGCAATATGGGGGCCGCAGGAGACAAGTGTTTGATCCCTACGACGGGAAGATCTTCTGGAGGAGGGCATGGCAACCCAATCCAGTACTCTTGCCTGGAGCATACCATAGACAGAGGAGCCTGGCAGCCTACAGTCTATAGGGTTGCAAACAGTCGGACACGACTGGAGTGACTTAGCACGTAGGCACATAGTATACTAACATTATATGATTAAACTCCTAAAATGGGAAACCTCCCAAAATATTAATTTTCTGATCTTTAGGACCAAACTGTTATAGTAAAGCAATATATCAGAAAGTCCTGAATATTTACAAATTATTGTGTTGAAATGATATGATTTCCTTTATGATCTTTCACTTTATGTTCTGCTTGTTGATAAATACATTTAATTCCTCTTAAATCATAATAATATTTAAATGGTCTCAAATCTGAAAATATACTGATGATGACAAAATTATTAAAATTTAATGACAGAAAAAGCCCATTGTTGAAATATGAAGAATTTTATAAAGGATTCATATGATCATGTGTAAAACACTAGCTTAAGACAATAAGAACTGGAATGCTGTGACATGGAGTCTCCTTTTTATGTATTAATAGCAGCTTTCTGAACACACATATTCACTTTCAGATTTTTAAGCAATTAGTTTGCAGATGTCACTAAATAAATGGCATTCATTCCTTAAGCAGGAACCATACCTGTTAACCGTCTCAGCCTATTCTAGCTTTAAAACTGGGCTTGATGTGCACAGCATGCTCAAAAACTGTACTCACAGTTCAAATGAGCTGGATTACAGACCATGACCACTGAGACCCTCACATGACAAAGCCTTTGTGTAATTAATATGCAGGGTAAAATGCTCCCTGGACTGCTGCTAAAGCGATTTAAATCATGCACATAAAAATGTAATCACAAATTTAGCATGGTGGACAGAGTAGTCACACTGGGCTTGATTGCATAGAAGGTTCCAAGTGTGTTTTAAATGTCCTTTAAGATTGAGATTAGGACTTGTACTTACAAGATGCATATTAATCTAAAACTCAACATTTTTCAGTGTGGGATCACAGTAGGAGAACATTATGGGCAATAGAGGTTCATTCTAATCCCAGTAGGTAATTACACTTTGAAATAATATTCTTTAATTAAATCTTGTTTGCAGTTGATTGATTTAAACACTAAATCTAAAAACCTAAATTTGAGTTTTTATCAATTTTTGATGCTTATTGCACACAACTTGGGCTTTAATTGATGTTTCTGAAGTTTTAAAGCCCTTGTCCACCGTATCCTGGCTGAATTTAGTGTAATTATCAACATCATTCTTTATTACTCTTGATGACTTTCTCTGGAAGCTCAATAGGTTTGAGCACTTTTACAATTTTAATGTATACCTGAAAGGTATTTAATATGTCACAGTTCCAATATTTACATGGAAGATTCCTCTCTCACATCTTTAATAGACATATTCTAATTTCTTCTCCAAAATACAGTCAGAGGGCTTTTTCTCCAAATATTTACCACTTGCAATATTACAGCATAAAAACCAGGCTATAGCTCTAATAATGGATTATATACAAAGACAAAAAAGTACTATGTTCCAGAGTTATTTGTATTTTTCAAATTTTAAGTAATATGGCAGTGAACAATGGCAACACACACACACACAAATTCTTACATATTTGCAAGAGGAAGCTCACAATATATACATCAGCTTTTATATTTATAGCTTCTTTCTGGTCATTTGGCAAAGCTATCAAAATATGATCAAAAGAATTATTATGGACATTTTAAGATGAATTCCTTTCATATTTAATAATCCATATGCTACCAAATCTGAGTAATAGCTGTTAAGAGCAATATGTTTTACTGTACAGTTGTGAAAGAAGATGATTCTGGAAGGTAACGTTAATACCTAATTGAATTTTAGTCGTGTAGATTTTGGAACTGATACAATTTCTCACTCTTCATACATGCTTTTACTAAAGGAAAGTTGTGAAAAATGTCATAGCTTATGACCCACAGAAAGGAACTTTGAAATATGTCCTAATTTGGCACATGATATTTCCTGTCAGGGATGATCAAAGATCTTCATCATTTGTTGCAAATTTGCAAATTACAATGAGCCCATTTTAATAGGCATCCATATGACCAACTAACCGTACACTTTACAGATTTATTTCAGAAAACACAAAATTAGGTCTGCTGGCCTAAGCATTGTGATTTAAAGATGCTGTTCAATACGGTTTATATTTAAATTCATACAAACAAGGACTGGTTTGGTTTCAGCTTCAGAGGTACCATACAGCAGCATCTTATAGATGCAGCCCAGTAAATTACATTCATGATGCCATATTTAATAACTGAAAATTCACATTTTACAACAATTGCATTTGTCACTGCTGAAAAACAAACTAGTACGTGGAATGTTTTATTACAATGACTACATTCTTGTGAGAAATGATTAAGTCTCTATAAGAGAAAAGTAAAGCCAAAAGACCTCATTCACCATAACACAAATATTAATCACACATAAATAATACAGGTGTCTTGCAGTAAGCCACATTCCCCTAAAATATAGATTATACATCCTAGGGGCAAATAGTAGCACAACAGACTTGAAATAAATCCCTCAAGCCATGGTGGCCAAAAGGAAATCATTTATGTTTTGACAGTTTAATATACTTTTTGGTTATGCATAAGACATGAAAATATTTACACCAATATAAGAGAGTGAAAGAAAAATTAAATCTGACTAATCGACCTGTTCAAGGTATGATTTTTAATTTCAAGGAATTTTTTATAACTACTCCAAATAATAAATATGCTCCAAACAATTCAACTGTATCCATTCATTTTAATTATTTCACAGTAGCTAAAAAATAAACCAGTCTCTCAACTCAAAGAGCACTTTTCCCGGTCTGTACACATACCCCATCTGCCAACTCAGAATACTGCAAAGTGAGATGAACCTCACCAGCAGGGATATGCAGAAAGTGGAACCAGGAATGCCTCTAGGGAGAGAATCAGGCCTGCAGGAGATTACTGGGCAAAAAGATCTTTTGCCATGACTTTCACATTTATACTAATTTATTTTTTTAACCATATGTAGACCACCTCTTCAAAAACATTCTTAAAAAGGTGTGTGTCAGCAAAATAGGAATTCTTAAGTTTTAGAAATATACTTCATTTATGTTTTTCAACAAGCATTCATTAAACACTTGCTAAAACTTGAAAACACTGGACTAGCAACTGAGTAGAGAGTTAAAAATTAGCAACCGGCCAGCTCTTTGGCCTTAAAATGTTTAAAATTCATTGAGAAATTTATCTGATAAATTGAGTATCAGGACAGACCATATACAATCAAAAAGACATTATAATGTACAGCAAAAGCATTTCAGGAAAATACTCCATAGAGTTGGTATAATCAGGGAAGTGGTCATACAAGGAAATGGTGAGAATAAGCAGTTAGCCTTTGATAGGAATATAGACATTCCAATAGTATGAGTCCTAAAATTAAATTATAGATTTCTGAGATTGGTAAATAAATGGGGAAATTATTTGTAACACCTATTTTAAGGAATTAATGAAATTTGTGACAAAGTTTTAGAGGTTTCAAGTACATTTACAAATATGGCATATCTATACCAAAAAGGGCCTTCCCTTGTTGCTCAGTCAGTAATGAATCTGCTTGCAATGCAGGAGACCTGGGTTTGATTCCTGGGTTGGGAAGGAAATGCAAACCACTCCAGTTGCCTGGACAAAGGAGCCTGGCAGGCTATAGTCCATGGGGTTGCAAGAGTCAGACAAGACTGGGCAACTGAACCACCACCGTACCAAAAAGCTATTTTATCCATGATCAGTAAATAAGACAGGGAAATGTGCTACATGATTATCATCATGCAAATGAATGATATCTTTTAAAACTAATATGTCAGACGACTCCAAATGTCCTTCAAGAGATGGTCAAGTAAAAGCAGGTTCTAATCTTTCCTAGCTGACTTGAAGTCTTTGTTCTACTGTTCTGTGTTGACTGGTTAGAAATTCTCTTTTTCAAATAAAGTCATGTGCTTTTGCAAATATCTACGACAGAAGTTCCTTATTGTTCCCCCAGCAAAATGACCATCAGTTCACATCACATGCTCTACTGTCTTACCTATTACTGGGAATAAAGTGCCCTACTACCCATCAGTGCTGAATTGGAATCCTTCCTTTTCCCCATCCATTACACTGGAGGAGAAATTTAATCTTTAATTTAATTTTCTATGGCTTTTTTACATTGTCAGCCTCTTTCTCCCTCCAATGTCATTTCTATGGGCATACAAAGATAATCTAGAAGCTCATGTTTAAAAAATAAATAAATAAATAAGAGAAACGAAAGGAGGAAGAAAAAGAAGAAAAACATCTCTGCTTCAAGTATACTTCCTTTTACACTGTCTGCTTCGCATCAGTGTTTCTTGACATGATGCTTTACATTCACTTTCTCCACAAAATTTCCTCAATGTAATCCAACTATACTACCATTCTCAAAGCATCACAAACACTACTCTTAAGGTCATCATGTTTTTAAACCCAGTGATCCAGTCTCTAACCTTAGGACAAGGTCCTGTTTCCCATCCACAGATACACACAGCAATATCTGAAACTGCGTCCAAGTAGGAGAAATTATGATATGCTGGCCACAAGTATGTAGATACCAGACCAGTTAAACCTAAAGATTGACAAAGCTGACTCCTTTTACCTTACCAACAAACCATTAGAAGAATGTCCATGAGCTGATCACACCTTTTACTATAAAACTGCCACTATCTTTCCCAAGTGGGGATATATGATTTTGAGGGCACGAGCTTGCTGTTTCCCCCTTTACCTGGCAAAGCAATAAAGCTATCCTTTTCTACTTCACTCAGAACTCTGTCTCCGAGATTTGATTCAGCATTGGTGCACAAAGACGCTGAGCTTCAGGCAGCAACACATTTGAATAATGTGCTAACCCATATATGCAGTTTTAAATTATTTTTTCACTAGTATCATTACTGTATTAATAATGATGCAATTAGTTATAGGTAAAAATGGTATACACCATACATACAGCTTTTAGAAAATCGTAGCATCCTACTAAAGTGTTCATGTAACAAGGGCATGTGTTTAGTATTATTCCTTATGTGTAGTGCTTGCCTTCATCAATTGAGCAAAGATTTGGATGCTGAAGTAATAGCATTTGTTTACTTTACACAGAAATATGCAAAGTAGTCCTAACAGCCACCTGAACGCTATGTGTTCTAAGACACTTTAGTTGTGTCTGACTCTTTGTGACCCCATAACTGCAGCCCACCAGGCCCCTCTCTCCAAGGGATTTTCCAGGCAAGAATACTGGAGTGAGTTGCCATGCCCTTCTCCAGGGGATCTTCCAGACCCAGGGATTGAACCCACATCTCTTATGTCTCCTTCATTGACAGGCAGGTTCTTTAACACTAGTGCCACCTGGGAAACCCCAACAGTCACCTGAAATTTGGTCCTAAATGACAGGAAGGCCTGCCACGAGAAGCTGAGGTCCCACCTAGTTCCTCTGTGAACCTGAGTTATAATCAAATGCTCCCTCTACCCTTGTTTCTGGGGCTTCCCAGGTAGCACTACTGGCAAAGAATCCACCTGCCAATGTCAGAGCCATAAGAGATCTGAGTTGTCCCTGGGTCGGGAAGATCCCCTGGAGGAGGGCATGGCCACCCTCTCCAGTATTCTTGCCTAGAGAACAAAATGGATAGAAGAGCCTGGTGGACTATGGTCCATCGAGTTACAAAGAGCGGGAGATAACTGAAGTGACGGCACAGCGCGCATCCTTGCTTCCATCTGAGAGGCTTGCTAATGCTTCCAGCTCAGGCGTCTCTCAACCTTTCCCTATGGAAACATCCTCAATAGTTCCTATGAGGACTTTTACCATAATTGATGAGAAAGACATTAGGAAACAAAAGAAGTTTTCTCCACAAAACACATAACAAGGATATCTGAGGAAAAGCCTAATTGTCTTTAGAGATTTTTCAACTCCCGAGAATATATGTTACCTTGTTCCAGATACTCAAATTAGAAGATGAAATCTTAAGTAATGCTGAAAAAATATATTCCAACACTATACTTCAGGGTTTTTAAAGAGCATTTCTTTAGGAAATAGGATTTCTTTCTTTTCCACTTTCCTTGGACTCAATGATTTTTGTAGGCCTCACTCATTCTGCTTTTGTGGGACTTCTTTCTCCATAATACTAACCAAATATTGTATTTATTGATTATATTGGTTGACATAAAAACAATTATGTTATTAAATACTTCAAACATTTTTAATGCTCTAAAAGTTTATTGTTTGAAATAAGATTTTTAAAGAAAGTATTTCTTAGGCCTCCAAGATTATTGTAGGCTTAAAGCTGCTGTGCCCATTGGTGGATTTGATGGATAAGTTGGCCCTGCTTAACTTGAACACAGTTTGTCTATCAAAGGACTAAATGATTCTTTCAATAAAATACTGCATTTGCATCTCACAGGTTTTGTGGTATCCTACATTACTAAATAATTTTCAGCATACATTTTGAGCACTTAGATACATAAGATAAACTCAGAGTGTATTATTTTCTCTGGTTATAAAAGGAGTAAAATTAAATATATTTCTCTAAACAAATTAAAGTAAAATTTTTAAATCATCAAAAATATTGCTATTTAATATCCCTGAATATACAGATTCACAGGAGCACACTCTCACTTTTTTTGAGTAAGAGCTTTGAAAATTAAAATGGTCAACATCGGAAAAAATGTTATTTTTTAGTCCATTAAAGACTTGGAATATGAAGTTAAAAGCCAAAGATTTTATTATAATGACTCAGTGTCTTTCCCTTTTCTCATATCTGCCTAAAAATATTCATTCAAGTTCTTATATGCTCTACCTTACCCTATTTCTCCGTCTTCATCCTAAGTAGGATGACTATGCAGCCCAATGCACTTGAGAGATTTCCTTTTATGTGTTTTGCACTAATGTCCCCCTCCCAGTCTTATAAGTGATCCAGGCTGGGCAATAAATGATAACCATCTTATCTACAGTGACTCTGGAGTCTATTATTCATTCAATTCCATTTATATTCTTGTCAACAAATTAAACTACTTAAATACAGATGAAGATAAGGAAGATATTTCTATCAGATTCAGTTTCTCCAAGTACAGGTCTAACTCTAAATCTCAAGTACAAAGATTACCATTAGTAACCCATTGTCGTATAATATAGTTCAATGTAAGACTCCTCATAATCTTATCTCAAATTTAGGAATACCATATTGTCTCTCTTATCTAATTTAGTCACTGGTCCCCATTTGGTTTTTAATCATGCTCTCATTCTTCCCATTCCTAGCTGCTTTAGATAAAACACTGAGCATAACTCAGACCCACCCCTGAGATCCAAATCTTAAGAGCTGGCCTATTAAGTCAGCATCCTAAGTAGATCTTTCTCTGCCTCCTTCTCTTCTTGCTAATAAGAGATGCTACCTTGTAATGCCATATTGCTTCATTTTTTCTCAACATTATAAACGACCTTGTCAGTAGAAAGCACAGTCTATCTACATAGTTATTCAGAAATTTACTGGAGCCCAAAATGTATCTTCTTCTACCTTCTGAAACATCACTAGGGCTTCATTGAAAATCTCCCTTTATTATCATTCAAATGTCTCTGGAAAGTGCATTTCTAAAGTTTTAGTTCATACTTTATACTCTAATATTAATATAAGTTAAAATGCCCAAAGCAGAGCTTAATAGGGAGGATAGTGAGAAAACGGAGGCTCTGGGTTAAAGGCTGAACGAAATGCCACCTCGTCAAGAAAAAAACCCTTATGACTCAGTCTCATTTACTCTGCTGTTGCTGCTGCTGCTAAGTCGCTTCAGTTGTGTCCGACTCTGTGCAACCCCATAGACGGCAGCCCACCAGGCTCCCCCGTCCCTGGGATTCTCCAGGCAAGAACACTGGAGTGGGCTGCCATTGCCTTCTCATTTACTCTGCAGCCCTTCAATTCTCTTCTAGCTAGAATCAGCTTTGAAGTCATTTTTAAAGTATCTGCTTTTTATGGAGGTTTCATAGTGTTAAAAAATAAAATTTGCTTTAGAATGTATGCAATTTGGGTAAAAATACTGATTCTGCCATTTACTCTGAAATTTCATGCAACTTAAGAAATTTCTCCAAGCCTTAATTGGTTAATCTGTAAAAGAGGTGATAATTATTAACAAGTAATGCTGTTATTAAGATTTGGGGAAAGTTAAATCACTAAGTGCTTAGGTTACCCTGAATTTTAGTATTAATTAAAAAAAAAAAAGTAGTCTTCTCTTTTCCACGTTTCAAAGGAAACAAAGCATCACAAATGCATCAATTTTGCAAGAAAAGAAAAACTTTCTAAATGAAAATACTTGCATATTCTCATTTATGAGAAATGAGGGACAAATGTCTGAGATGTTGTGTAATGGTAGTCCAGACACTGCCTGTACAGCCAAGCACTGCATTTCTTCCATCCCTAAAATTTTGAAAATTCTAATTTCTAGGGGAAAAGCAAAACAAAACAAAGAAATATTGTATTTAAGGACAGATGACAGGGAAAGGCACAACACTGTAAACAGGGAAAAGTCTACAATGTTCCTTTTACCCCACTCTCAGTAACTATGGCTAAGCTTGTACTACCCCACATGCCAGCAAAACAACAAGCTAGCAGGTTGAGAATCCTAGAGCAAAGTCAGCCAACTGACATTCTTCCTGAAATGCTTATTGTATAGTCAATGATCCAATTAGGACAGTTAATAACCACCAGATATTTGCAAGAAGATGTGAATTAAAACTCTTGAAATAAAAGGAACATCAACAATAAATATGGACTAAAAGTAGAAAAAGATATAGCATTGATACAAAAGAAAATTGTGTGGGAAATGTAATTAGTACACTTAGAAACTAATATATGATATTACATTCATAGAACATACAAAATAATACCTTTAAAATCAAAGAATAAGAAATAAGCCATGGAAACATAATCTAGAAGCAAAATTTTAAAAATCAATATAAGAGTTAAAAGATAAGCTCAAGGATATATATCAAACACAGAGTAAATTAGATGAGAAAAAATAAAACAATTAAGACCAACTCAGGATTTTTAACATCTTGCTAGTAGAAAACATAGACAATGAAAGGAAAAATTTATTAAGAAAAATAAAGGAAATTTCCCAGAACTAAAAGATATATATATTTCTAGATATGTGCCCAGTGTGAAGAATAAAAATGTCAAATATCAAAGCACAAAATCATGAAAACTGAATTTATCAAGTTTTACAATTAGATTAGAATTGCTTTCAGAGAAAAATAAAACTCACTTCTTTTAAAAAATGTATATACAAGAGCTCAAGAATGAGGTATTTCTGACTTTACAAAGAAACATTGGGAGCTAGCAAACAATGGAACAAATAGATTTGTGTACTTAGGCCACCTGATGTGAAAAGCTGACTCATTGGAAAAGATCCTGTTGTGGTAAAGATTGAAGGCAATAGAAGAAGGGGGCAGCAGAGGATGAGATGGTTAGATAGCATCACCTACTCAGTGAACATGAATTTTAGCAAACTCCAGGAGATAGTGGAGAACAGTGAAGCCTGGAGTGCAACAGTCCATGGGGTCTCAAAGAGGCAACAACAGACGTTTTCAAAGGCTCCAACAACGTACTCACAAAAAGTTCATTAGTGGATTTGTTCCACCAGATTCAGGAAGTAAAGCAAGAGAAACATAAAAGGAATTCCAAAAGACAAGAATGAGACAAAACCTCATGACAGGCCTAGCTTGAAAACAATCAAACCAGAGCCAAAACATGGACGGAGACTTCTTGGAGGAAGGTCACCAGAAATTAAAATCAACACATTCAAAAATTCAAATGCACAGAAAATTACACTGAAGGATTTGGAGGTTATGGAGGGGATATAGCTAGAGATAAACAAGTAAAGCAAGCATAACAATTTATTATTTCAAGGAAAACTGTAAAAAGCTATGCAAGAAAAGGATTACTTCAGCTGTGTTGGTTTGTCTCCACCACATCTTGGAAGCAGATCTTCCTACTCCAAGTTGGAGAACAATGAGAATTTCTGGCTATCTGGCCAGCAGGAACTTCTGAGGATGACTAGGGCCCTACCTTGGAGCATCTAACAATCTAATAAAGCCACTCTTGTCTTTATTTTCAGCTCACTGGCTTTCCCAGTCACTAGCATGCCATTTCATCTTTATTACAGTTGATTAAATTGGGGTAACTGTATATTTTTAGTAGTGGCAGAGAAAACCATTGTTTTCTTATTTTTTTAATTATTATTTAATTTCTGTATGTTCTCCAATAACTGTGGAAAGTTAAGAGTTAAAAAAAAAATTTCTGGGACCAGTTGGGTCCTTAACTTTGGGAGAATAAATCAAACAAGGAAAATAAATCAGACTTCTCAAATAGATTACTGGGTTTGTGAGAGAAGGGGAAGTGGGGCTCATTTCTGAATTGTTCTTTTATTTAATAAGTCCTTCCTTTTTGTTTTATGTTTGGTACTACAAAAAGAGTATCAGTTAGTGAAGTACTGATTTCCTCTAGTGTTAAGTCACCATGTAATTACTGTGGGAGATAAATAGCCCAGTATTCCTAACTTCAGCCTTCCCTGTTGGCTCAGAGGGTAAAGCATCTTCCTGCAATGTGGGGGACCTGGGTCTGATCCCTGGGTTAGGAAGATTCCCTGGAGAAGGAAATGGCAACCCACTCCAGTATTCTTGCCTGGAAAATCCCATGGATGGAGAAGCCTGGTAGGCTGCAGTCCATGGGATTGCAAAGAGTTGGACACTAGTGAACGATTTCACTTTCACTTTCCTATTATCATTTGGAATAATATGAGACTAATGTTGGAAATGAGAAAGTATAACATCAAGAAATTTATTGGAAACTGAGACCCTTGTTCTTTATTTTCTTCTGGCAACATGAGAAGGAAATTAAGAGAATCTATGGTAATTATGCTAGATCATGGGAAAAAAATCTGTGAGTCCCATATCCAAGAGGACATTTGCCATGGAACAACAGGCTGTTGTCATGAGACAGACAGATAAGTCCTGGTCCTTTTCAGTTTGCTAGTCTCATCCTTTGCTTTTATTTAGAGACCTTACTCCATCATTAAACTCCTCTGCATCTGACTAACCAACTTGCCTTTTCCTTGAGACCTAATCTCAAATTATGGAGTACTTAGCTTAGAGAACTCACAAAATTGCACTGACATCTATTGAATGTTTCTGGAAGGGTCATTTTACAGTTATTTTATAGCCACTGAATCTGTGTGTATCAATTCACAGGAATGCATGATAGAAGTGGACATAGGCTCCCAGGCGCCACAGCCACCAGGCTCTGCTGTAGGTGGGTATGCTCTATGAATCCACAGGTACCCTGATAGTGGGTGACTTGCTGAATGGGTTCCACCATCTGCACATACAGGTAGATACTTGACAGGTACTGGGCTCAAATTCCTGTGAAGTTAACTGTGGCACAGCAGGTGCCGTGGAATAGCTTGTGCTCCTTAAATTCATAGCGTGTTCCGTGTTTAAGGAGTTAATTAAAAATACTCTCCAGATTTACACATTTTCTCAGAGTAGATCAAAAGAGGGTTTGGAAATACAAGCCTAAAGTAAATAAGACCAACTGCTGATTTTTCAATTAGGTTATGTTTCAGGGATACAAAATTGCATATTCCTTTCCTATGCACATCCCCTGCATTTTTTAAACACAGAGCAACCCATTATTAAGCTATTAATCACCTCTTCCAATTAATTGCTAGAAAATGACCCAGGTTTTAGTAGTAGAGTTGCAATTGAAAAGCCCTTTGATATTTGGCAAGGTAAAGTTACAGGCAGTAGTAATTTGAGACAGTAAGGCTATTAGCTGCTGCTTAGAATCTCAATTACTCTAAAGATAGATAATTAAAAACAAAACAAACTTGTTCTCCTACATTAGTAAGTACTTCTTTTTGTTTTACAAAATTTATGAGTGATTTTTTTCAACCACTAAATATGATTTCCATATGAAAAATTGACCCTAACATTATGAAGACTGGTCACAAGTAAAAGCTGTGTTTTCATCAAAAAGAATAAATACATTTCCTGAACTGTGACTGTTAGAGCTAATTGATTTATTGGCCCTCTACATAGTATACTATTGTCTTTATATTCTGAGGACTTGGGAGCTCTTCACAAAAGAGCTAAATTCTGCTACATCAATATGATAGTTGAAGCACATCTTCCCTTTCTTCAAGTGTAGGGTTTCTTGGAGCTTTTAAAAAGAAGAAAGAAAGAAAATCCTCTCCCAGGATGGGTTGGAGTTAAGTGAAGGCTGCTGTATCCCTTGGCTCATGGAGTGTGTACTTTTACTGCTTCCATGTTCCTAAGAAGTTAATAGTGTGGGGGTTCTTTTCTTTTTAATCATATTCCTTTCATAGTAAAATATTTATTCAAGCAAATGTAAAGTACTTGTCAAAATATGAGAATATGAAATTCCCTTTTTAGGTTTCTTAAACACAGCAGTGATACAAAATAAAAAGTGATGCATTTTTCCCCAGGGCTATTTTTTAAATTCATGAAATTACCAAGTTTTGTTTTTTTTTTTTTTTTTTTTTACCTTTTGGTTGCTATATAAATTAGTAAATATAATGAGAGAAGTTTCTCAGGTGCAGTTGATCTCAGCATTGAACAATCATCTCCATAAAAACACATTGAAAACAGGAGAAAAACCCCAACACTGAAAAAGATGATATCTAGATTTTCTCCTTATCATGACATATAATCAACAGATTTGGTGATGCCTTTAAGATGAGTTTCAGTTCAGAAAACAAAAGAAGGCTTAACATTGTATAGCTGGTGTGCATATATCGGACACAAAAAGGGGAGAGAATGTGGAGGAAGTGATTCACATTCATGGTGTCTCATGCAACCTACAGACCTTCAGGTCTTCGATGAGAAACTCTCATCTTTCTTTGCTCCAGCCCTACTCTTTATACAGCTGTTGATTTGAGTTGGCTAAAAGATAGTATGATGAATTTTAATTTTCTTTAATTTTACCTCCAAAACATATGTACAATAGTATTGTGTATAAAGATGTAATGCATACAGAACATTTTTCCCCTCAGTTCAGTTCAGTTCAGTCTCTCAGTTGTGTCCAACTCTTTGTGACCCCATGGACTGCAGCATGCCAGGACTCCCAGAGAATATTCAGGACTGATTTCCTTTAGGATGGACTGGTTGGATCTCCTTGCAGTCCAAGGGGCTCTCAAGGGTCTTCTCCAACACCAGTTTTTTTCCCTCAAGGTAAGACCATTAGTTTGTGATTTGCCACTTTCCCCTCACAGTTTGATCCAAGTATGTATTAACTCCATGTGCTGACTGCAATCTAAAACAGAAAAAGAAAGAGTTAGATGCTTTCAAAGGGAATTCATGAGGCAAATTTCTTTATATCCAAAAGACCTGGATATTATCTGGAAAAGAAGATAATTGGTATAAGAAAGTAAGGTTTGTCCTTTTTCAGACACTCATGTTGTTTATTTTGCTTTTCTCCACTAGTTTTCCCACACAAACTTCCGTTCGTGTAATTGTTGCCTCTTTCAAAGCAACACACCTTTAAAACAAATCAGCAGAATACTTTTCTTTAAAAAGAAAAATATCAAAAAGTGATTCACAAATTAAAATTTTCTATCTCAATGTAGAAAACTATGCAGTCTTCATTTGAAATCAACAACTTTAAAAGAGAGGACATTTGAAATTCTTAGTAAATTTAACTTTGTGAATGGAAGCAAAAATAAGATAAAGGTTCCACCTGGGCTTCCCTGGTGGCTCAGAGGTTAAAGCGCCTGCCTGCAATGCAGGAGACCCAGGTTCAATCCTGGGTCGGGAAGATCCCCTGGAGAAGGAAATGGCAGCCCACTCCAGTATTCTTGCCTGGAGAATCCCATGGACAGAGAAGCCTGGTAGGCTACAGTCCACGGGGTCGCAAAGAGTCAGACACGACTGAACGACTTCACACAATGAAAGACTATCTTCTTCATTGTGAAGGTGAAGTCGCTCAGTCGTGTCTGACTCTTTGCGACCCCGTGGACTGTAGCCTACCAGGTTTCTCTGTCCATGGGATTCTCCAGGCAAGAATACTGGAGTGGGTTACCATTTCCTTCTCCAGGGGATCTTCCCGACTCAGGGATTGAACCCAGGTCTCCCGCATTGGAGGCAGACGGTTTAACCTCTGAGCCACCATTAACAGGCTCTAAATCATTTCTGAAAGATCACTGGGAGAGTGACTATGGGCATATGGGGTACCATGTAAGAATGACTAAGTTTCCTGACCTCACATATGCAGATGACACCACCCTTATGGCAGAAAGTGAAGAGGAACTAAAAGCCTCTTGATGAAAGTGAAAGAGGAGAGTGAAAAAGTTGGCTTAAAGCTCAACATTCAGAAAACGAAGATCATGGCATCTGGTCCCATCACTTCATGGGAAATAGATAGGGAAACAGTGGAAACAGTGTCAGACTTTATTTTGGGGGGCTCCAAAATCACTGCAGATGGTGACTGCAGCCATGAAATTAAAAGATGCCTACTCCTTGGAAGAAAACTAATGACCAACCTAGATAGCATATTCAAAAGCAGAGACATTACTTTGCTGACTAAGGTCTTAGTCTAGTCAAGGCTATGGTTTTTCCTGTAGTCATGTATGGATGTGAGAGTTGGACTGTGAAGAGAAGGCTGAGTGCTGAAGAATTGATGCTTTTGAACTGTAGTGTTGGAGAAGACTCTTTGAGAGTCCCTTGGCCTGCAAGGAGATTCAACCAGTCCATTCTAAAGGAGATCAGTCCAGGGTGTTCTTTTGAAAGACTGATGCTAAAGCTGAAACTCCAGTACTTTGACCACCTCATGCGAAGAGTTGACTCATTGGAAAAGACTCTGATGCTGGGAGGTACTGTGGGCCGGAGGAGAAGGGACGTCAGAGGAAGAGATGGCTGGATGGTATCACCAACTCGATGGACTCTCGTCTGGGTGAACTCCGGGAGTTGGTGATGGACAGAGAGGCCTGGCGTGCTGCAATACATGGGGTTGCAAAGAGTCGGACACGATTGAGCTACTGAACAGAACCTAACTGAACTGAAGTTTCCTACATTCAAATATTTTAGAATGTTATAAGGAATAATAGAGCAATAGGCAATCTATGCTAATATGTACCCATACAACCATTTCCAAAGAGCATGGCATGATGAGTCGTTAGAATTTTAGAGTAGCTTAAAAGAGAAAGTTTACAGTCACCTATTCTACATTCACAGATATTCTGCATTCTCTTATATGTTGGATCACATTGCAGGTAAACACTCTCATAATGCTGGCTCAGAAATTCAGAGATCAAGTGAAAAATCTGTCAGTGATGAATAACATTCAGTTCTCACTTTTCAGTATTTTCACATTTATTGATCCTACCATTCTATTGTATCCTTGTACCTTGTATTGTTTTAATTTGCACAGCATCCCACACATTGCAAAAATGAAGTAAACAGTCAATGGCTGAGTGAATGGAAGAATGAATAAGTGTGCATTTCCTTCAGATGAAATGAAGCACTGAGTGCCAACTGGGATGGATTACAAACATCTCTAAGAGTAAGTCTTATTATCCTTAAGGGAATTTTCTGCTTTGCCCACTTTTACAGAATATTTATCTGCCAAACCATAGAATCTCTGCTACCCTCTGACACTGCATATATGTATAAGTTTTTGTATATAAATATATTACAAAATGGAGAAGGCAATGGCACCCCACTCCAGTGCTCTTGCCTGGAAAACCCCTGGACGGAGGAGCCTGGAAGGCTACAGTCCATGGGGTCGCTGAGGGTTGGACACGACTGAGCGACTTCACTTTCACTTTTCACTTTCATGCATTGAAGAAGGAAATGGCAACCCACTCCAGTGTTCTTGCCTGGAGAATCTCAGGGACAGGGAGCCTGGTGGGCTGCCGTCTATGGGGTCACACAGAGTCGGACACGACTGAAGCAATTTAGCAGCAGCAGCAGCAGCATACTACAAAAAGCATCAAAGTTTGTAGAGGAAAAGCAGTCTCTATCCTGGGATTAGAATTCTCAGGATTTTCCTAGTCCCATAATGTTCTTGTTAACTGTTTGACACTGGATATCTATATACATTGTATCAGAGCTTTCCCAGTGGCTCAGTGGTAAAGAATCCACCTACAGTGCAGCAGTTGCAGGAGACACGAATTCAATCCGTGGGTCAGGAAGATTCCCTGGAGGATGGCATGGCAACCCACTTCAGTATTCTTGCCTGGAAAATCCCTTGGACAGAGGAGCCTGATGGGCTGCAGTTCATGGGGTTGCAGAGTCTGACATGACTGAAGCAATTTAGCAAGTAGCTGCATACACTGTATGTACCACATCCTGCTTTTCTAGCCCTGGACTCAGCTCTGGAATAAAACTCCATATTCCAGTATCTGTCAGATCATTTTCCCAACCTAGACCTCTATTTCTGATCTCTCCTAGTAAACTGTATACTGTTTCTTCATATCTTACAGATTAATATTAATTTTGCCAGTGAAACAAAATAAATTGATCACAGTTCATTAGTTGAGGTCTATATTAATCAGATGGATTATTCTGAACAAAATTATACTCTCTCTCTTTAAAAATGCATTAAACTAATCTGATCACTAAAAGTCTAAGCTTGGCTGCATTCATACCTCTGCAGATAATATGAGAATAAAAGCAACATTTTTACTTCTGAATTACACTGCTGCTGCTGCTGCTGCTGCTAAGTCACTTCAGTCGTGTCTGACTCTGCGTGACCACATAGACGGCAGCCCACCAAGCTCCCCCATCCTTGGGATTCTCCAGGCAAGAATACTGGAGTGGGTTGCCATTTCCTTTGCCAATGAATTACACTACACTGTGTAAATTATTATCCTCCACTGACAAATACATGAGAGGTATAGAACAAATGTTCCATGATATATCTATGGCAAAACAAACAACTCCACTTCCAATGTTACTTTGCTTTTTCAGTTACTATCCATTTTTGGTGTGACCAAAACCTCAAAGCATATGCAATCCAAAATAATAATAGGTGCTAAGAAGCACACAGAAGCCTGAAGATTAAGAGGAAGAAATATAGTATGGCTAACCAGAATACTTCAAATCTCCTAGTTCACTTCGGATCAGTTCGGTCACTCAGTCATGTCCAATTCTTTGTGCCTCCATGGACTGCAGCATGTCCGGCTTGCCTGTCCATCATCAATTCCTGGAGCTTACTTAAATTCATGTCCATAGAATCAGTGATGTCATCCAACCATCTCATCCCGTCGTCCCCTTCTTCCACCTTCAATGTTTCCCAGCATTAGGGTCTTTTCTAATGAGACAGTTCTTTGCATAAGGTGGCCAAATATTGGAGTTTCAGCTTCAACATCAGTCATTCCAATGAAGGACTTCAATGATTCTTCTCCAAAGAATACTGGAGCGAGTTCCACTTACTCCAGAGGATCTTTCCGACCTAGGGATCGAACTCATGTTTCTTGTGTTTCCTCTACTGGCAGGCAGATTTTTTTTCCCAGTGCGCCACCTGGGAAGCATTTTTACTTTGTTAGGGAGAATGGAAGTGGTGTTAATATCCACGTCTTGTAGAAGAGAAAGAGGAAGAACCAGTTGCAAAATATCAGTGTCTTTCCTAGGGAAAGACCATAGATGACCGGGACTGAGTATCAGTTCTATACATATCATGCATTGTTCTAGTTGATATTCTGTTACAGTTATGTGGTTTTAAAAACCCACCCTCATATTTTTTTAATGAAAAATTAGAAAACATAGAAACATCATAAAAAATCAATTGTTTTATTTCACCAAATTTTACACATTTTTTTAATCTTAAGGATGGATAAAGAGGATTTTAAAATTCTATTTCATTTAACTCCTCCTTCAGTGCAAAGGGAAATAACAGTCTTGTGCTTAAATGGCTACTCCTGCCTTCCTAGAATCCTTATGTGTTATAAAAATCCTTTATAATATCTGATACCCAACTGAGTACTTCCTTTTACCATTAACTCCTTAAACCATGAATATTTAACAAAAACAAAGTTTAAACCCCTGACTCTTTTCACAGTTAGTATCTATAATCCTTTTTTTTTTTTTTCCCAGACTAGGTATTTCTAAATCATGTTAAATCTTTCATTTTCCTTCTGGTCAATTTCAAGGTTTTTATTGAATCAAATGAAATGTTTCTATACCAGCTTCCCTTTTGCTTTTAGACATTTCTAGTGGCTTAGCAAAAGCTGTTCAAATTAGGTGATTATCTATATGTGGTACATTGAGTTAATCATTCCTTATTTTTAGGCAATAACCTCTGAATGAATCATTTATCTGTTTATTTTTAATACATGGGATAATTAAAACTGGTCCAGAAAACTCGAGACATTTTTTTTCTCTTTTAGACTTCAAAAAAATTTTTTAAACAGACATCCCCAATAATTTACTTTTAATAATCATAAAATAAATATTAATAAGCAAATCTTTGATTAGATATTATACTTCTTTTGATAAATTGCTAGGTTAAATATTATAGTTTCTTTCCATGAATTAAAAATAATATAGTTGAACTATAAGTGCAGTGATTATGTAATAGTGTTTTTCCCCACCTTAAATAATTTTATGTCCTATGAACTTAAAAAGATTGACTTTTATTTAGTCCCCTTAAATTGTAAAACCAAAGAAAAGGTAAGGAGGAACAGTTAACCTCTGGTGACCAAAAGTGCACTTGATCTGTTATTTTGTATTCCATACTCTTCAAAAGAGCAATATAAACAGAATTATTTATGCCCAGCAAAATGTTGCTTAATTACTTATGCACCACTGTTTGCTTGTATTTTAAGCTCTCTCTACCACCCACAGGCAGACGTTAAACAGCTGCTAAAAGCTAGCTTTAGTCTTGCCTGTTTGAAATTAGCATACTTGAGCTTTGAAAAAACTTTGTTACCAATTTACATATGCATAGAGACTGATATTTAGACTCACCATATGATATGTCCCTCAAGAGCTTTTCTTATTGCCTCCATCCTCAGGTCTCAACCTAGAGACTGTAAATCTAGCAGGTGATTAATTCTATACCCTTGAGAAACTAGCAATTAGCACTTGCAACCAGTAAAAATTGTCATTTCAAAACCCTGTTTACTATGCCCATGTATTTTCTATGAACTCACAGTTAACTCTAAATAGATGTGTGTGGCAATAGATTTGCAGACATTTCTGTCTCTTTATGTAAAATATAATATTGCTACCAGCTAATCAACCTATTAAATATATATAATTGACATTCTTTTTTAATATAAAATAGCAAGATGTAGCAAGCATGGAAACACTATACATGATGTTTTATGTTACTAAACCTTAATCAGTTCATTTCAACATGATGACTTTGTAGGGTTTACCTGTTCTGTGTCAATTCTTATCTCTGATAGCTGAAATTACCGTACTTCCAGATGTTCTTATGCATTATTGAGGTCTTCTGCAGTAGATGCTGGTAAAGGTAAGATAAGGTTTTATTTCTTTGTAGTAGTCGCAACACTGAGATCAAAGACGGTAAAGTGCAGTGCTTAGTATTGAAAACTATGATGAACCTAACATTTATTTTCAAGTCGCAAACCTATCATAAAAACAGCTCATCAATCTTTAGTTAACCATTTTATGTGTAATCTGTGAGTCAAGCAAGGAAATGTTTTGAAAGGTTTAAAAATACATATTTGACCACACAATAAATTAGCGCTAATTATGTACGTGCATAGCACAAGTTTTAAATTGAAAATATATGTTGGAAGTTCTTTCTATCCCGTGAGACAAGTGAAAATTAAAAAAAAAAAAAAACTATTAAAATTCTTTTATAGAGTTACTTGTATAGAACAATGTACTTTGGTTAGATCTTTAAGTCTGTTAAAGAATTGATACACACACATATTTTTTAAAATGGTTTCTGATAAAATCTGCCAGTGCTCTGGAGAGTGCTAACAGAAGTGAAAACAGAGTAATTTCATTTTCTGAAATGTTTCCAGTTCAGTTCAAGGGAAAGAAGATAGGTGAACGTAGCTAACATGCACATTACCTACAGTGTTAACTCACTATAACTAAAACATTTTATTTTGAATTACATGTTATGCATTTTCATAATTGCAAGAGTAAAACAGAAAAAAAAGCCATTAAAGTATCTTAATTCCTAAATTCAGTGATCTTCAGTTAACAGACAGCCTTGCTTCACAAATGCACATTGAAAATCTAGAAAACATATGCAGGAACAATTTAGTTTCCAGTATTAGAAAGCTAAGGGCAACAAATCCTTTTTATTCAGAAGTGCAAAGTGAGGAGCAAATGCAGAACAGTCTTGTAGAAAAGTGGACTTTTTTCTCCAGATGCACAGTCATTAGATGGTCTGCTATAAAAAGCCTGCTAGACTTTTGACTAATTACATCATCGAATCATCATACTGTTAAAATCAGTTGCAGGGCACTGGTACACAACTAAATCCTTGCTTCTAATTACTATTTTAGTCTCTTTTTCCTTGTGACATGTTGGTGATAGATCATTATTTTTTCAGCAATTTGTTCGCATTTATATGCAATATAATTGGATCTGATTAATTATTATGATTAATGACTACAGAATTTCCTTGTGAAGCTATTAATACTGGTAGTATCAAATGAAAGACATGGACAAATGAAAGCCAATGGATTCCTGTTGCTCTTGCAGCTTCTGGGCTTAAGTAACCCTTTGCTGTTCCCCAGCAAATAGAAAGGGACTGCAAAGGAGAGTTTTTGGAATGGCCATCAGAAGCTCATAATGTAGGAAGTGTTTTGAAGGCCTTTTTAGCTTATTTAGGTGCATATTAAATGAGAAATCCAGCAAGTCTCTGTTCAAAAAGAGCTTGTCGTGTTATTGATCTAAAGTAGTAAGGAATTGTGCAGCATTCAAAATATTAGAACACTATTAAGAACTAATTGTCTTGGAGGATATTTATAATTTCTCCATTTTCCTCAACAAATATGATACAAGGCACTTAGTTAACTTCTATTAAATGTCAGATTACAAAATTTCCAAAGGACGTATTTATGTAGAGTGTGTTTTGTATTTTAAATTATATTCTGGCTTAGAAGTAGGATATTACATGTAAAAAAGCAAACAACGACTGAGTAGCTTAGGGGATCGACTTTCCTGTTACCTCTGGGACCTGACTTTAAATCTGGCTTTGAGCAAACTGAAGAAAAATCATTTCAATCTAATGGCAGCAGCAAATAAAAAAAATCAGATAATTTGAGTTCCTTGAAGGTGGCAGCAAGCTTTTTTGCTTTATGAAGTGTCCAGAATTCTAGGCTTTAAAGGAAAGAATTGGATTTGGAGGATGCATGCTTGATTCTAAATTGTAAAATACAAAAGATGTTGAGTATAATTTGCATCTGTCATAAACAGCACCAGCCCTGCTCATAGCATGAGCCTTAACAGGGGGCATGGAGTCTTGAATCTTGCTGAGAAAATACATTCATCTGTCTCACCCAGAATTGGTAGTGGTGCCTGCCTCAACATCCAGATTCTAAAAAAATTCTAAAGCTTTTTGCTTAGAAGTAGATGAAGGTATCTGAGAATGTTCAACATGAAAACATGAACAATTATTTTTTTAATGAAATAACACTGCAGAGCCAACCCAATATAGAAATAAAGGAGATGAATTTGGTGTATAGATAATTGCAATTATTCTTTGATGATTCATATTAAATTAAGCTCACCAAAAAGAGAAATTAAAAAGTAGACTAAAGAAATCATTGTATTTAGGTGAAGAGCAAAACAGTTAAATCATACTCTTAGTCCTTATAGTTTCAACAGAATGAATTCCTGTGAAGCTTTCACATGATTATTGATACTGACATGTAAAATTCTTCATTCACATTCATACATTTTAGAAGATATTTGGGTCAGGACTGTAATTCTTATGGAAATAATTAAACAAATGTAATAATGTCATTAAATATCTTCTATCCCCTACAAGAAGAAGCAATTTGGCCTATCAGACTTGTTAGATAAGCCACCAGCCTCCCCCTACTCCCCTGCCAATGGCTTCATATAAATTATTTATATAAGGATAATGCTAGTTTTTCTTTTGAGAGTAGAAAAACGGGATTAATGTGAGGATCAACACTGAAGCCGTTTTCATGGGCTCCTTGTACATATAAACTATGTTCATGGCAATTATTCTAAAAATTAGAGCTGGCCTTCATACCAGGGAACAGTATGAGTTGTGAAAGGCAAGAATCCTGCTGTAAGATCTCTTCTGTTCCTAAGTAAGCATCACTGCTCAGGAGAGAGAGGGCACTCATATACCTGATAAATAATGTTGGGTGTTCACAGTTGCTAATATGAGAAAGGTAATGAAACAATTAGTAGCAGAGCGATTGATGATTATTAAATACACTGTGTATGAATTGCCATTAAGAAAGTTGGTTATAAAATACATTTTGTTGGGAAATGCAACAAAAAGCAAATAAAATCTAGCACCATCCGGGGCATAAATAAGAATAATCTAGGCGCAGGGTGTTTAAAGTTAGTGTAGGTGATCTGTCTGCCACTGTAAGACATATTCCTTTAGCTCATATTTTGATTTCAGGTGCTCACTTTGGATCTGGTAGGAAAAAACATGATATATTAATATCTGTACTGCCTTGTGGCACCATGCATCCAAGCATTTTACACACTTTTTTATACTTGACATTTTTATTGTCATTACCCAGACACAAAGACCATAGAGTTGTACCTGATACGTGTGTCCAAAGAAAGTGAAGTTGCTCAGTCGTGTACAACTCTCTGCAATCCCACTGACTGTAGCCTAACAGGCTCCTCCGTCCATGGCATTCTCCAGGCTGGAGTACTGAAGTGGGTTGCCATTTCCTTCTCCAGGGGATCTTCTTGGATCAAACTCAGGTCTCTAGCATTGCAGGCAGAAGTTTTGTTCATGTATAACAAAATCAATGTTTGTTTTCTGTTTGCTTTTAAACAGAGAAAATAAAAGGAGTTACAGCTCAAAAAAAAAAAAAAAAAGTGTTATACACATTTTACCAGGGAAGCCACTAGGGAAGTCCAAAGAAAGGGTTCCCCTAAAGAAGTCCATTTTTATTTTAATCAGACTATATAATAGAATGATCAGAATCAATTACTCCCATATTACCATTGTAAAGAACCAACTTATCAGATGCTAGGAAAGACTGAAGGCAAAAGGAAAAAGGGTGGCAGAGACTGAGATGGTTAGGGACTCAACGAACATGAATTTGAGCAAACTCAGGGAGATAGTGAAGGACCCCTAGGGAAGCCTGGGCAGTCCATGGGGTAGAAAAGAGTCAAACATGACTTAATGACTGAACAACAACAATCAGTTCTTTATTTAATGACTCAAACAAACCAAAAACAAATCATTTAGTAAATTAGTAGAAGAGGTGAGAGTAAATACTAATGTCCTTGAATCAGTTCTCTGCCACTTGCAGAATCTCAAAGCAGCTGTTTGGCAAACTACATACTAAACAGACTGTCCTAATTAAATTCTAATGTCAAGAATCTACCTAGACAACAAAGGCTCTGAGAAAATCTGATCAATTCAAGACAGACCAAGGATCAGAAACTCTTCCACTCAAAACTGAATTAATCTGCTAGTCTAGATGTATCCGTAGTATAGTGTATAGGACAAAGACTTTATCTGTAGCAGAAGCTATAGGACAAGGAATAGCTAAAAAGACCCTGATGCTGGGAGGGAGTGGGGGCAGGAGGAGAAGGGAACGACCGAGGATGAGATGGCTGGATGGCATCACTGACTTGATGGACGTGAGTCTGAGTGAACTCCGGGAGATGGTGATGGACAAGGAGGCCTGGCGTGCTGAGATTCATGGGGTCACAAAGAGTCGGACACGACTGAGCGACTGAACTGAACTGAACTGAACTGAAAGTGATGAAGGACTGTTTATTTTTCTCTGAAATCTTCACCTTGACTAGTGAGTGATGGTACATCATTTTTTTTTACAATAGCAACATTGAATCTTCCATTTAGGGTTCTTGGACTCTTTCTCCAAGGCTGAATGTGGAGCTCACAGGCTGAATTTTAAGGATGAATGTGGAGTTCACATTCATCATTTTGCAGATGAAAGTTAAGTTTCAGAGAAATGAGATGGTTTACCCAATGATGTATAATTAATAAGTGACTGGATTTGAAAGAGACCCAGATTCCTTGACTCCAAATCTATAGTCCTTTCAAATACTACATAGTTGGTGATTGGTATAAAAATGTAGTATAACATTTAGATATCTATTTTTTCCTGTTTTGATTTTAGTCAGTGAGAGTTCCCTAGTAGATTAGTGTTCTTCATCTGAATAACTAATACTTTCACTCAAAATTAAAGCATATCTTTTGCAACTATTGCCTTAGAAATTGAATTAAAAGTGGAAATAATCTAAACATCACCCTATAAGTTTTTAATTCAATAAATGATGACATAGTCATACAAGAAAATGCTATTAGGCCATTTGAAAGAATGAGGTAACTCTTCATGTACTGGCATGAAAAGATACTCAGAAATATTTTTAGCAAGCAGCTAAAAATATGCATGGAATGATCATTTTTAAATTTTATATTTGGTTATATGACAAAAGGACGGCTGACATAATACACATCAAAAGTTTACCAGTGGGTATTTCTGGGAATAGAAATAAAGGAGTTGAGAAGGAGAATTTCATAATATACTACATTTATTTCTGAGCTGCTTGATTTTATTTCAAGAAGGATAGACTTGCTTTTGCAGTTAAAGATTAAAAGGTAAAACTAAAATAAAATCCTAATTTTTACAGGTTTATTTATATTTATGAAGATCAATTCTATAAGGGTTTTTTTCCAAATTGTTTTCACATTTCTGAACTCCAGACAATTTTTGGTAAGCAAAATGTTAAGTGATTTTGTTTTAACTATCTTGCTATATTTTTGCTCCTTTTTCTTCAATATGGGTATAAGTAATTATCTGTGGTCATAAAAAAGTTATGGAGTATTACATTTTTATCAAATAAAAGGAAATAATTCTATTTTATTGCAACTAACAGTGTTATTTTTATGAAGGGAAACAAGAAAAACCAACTAAGGGTGTTTTTGGTTTTTGTGATTTTTATTTTATTTTGAAAAATTTTAATATCATTTCTAATAATGTTGGTGCACATTTCTTAGTAGAAATATTCAAAAGACAAAGCAATTTTGTTGTTTGGTAACTGTCAATGACTCTTCTATGTGATTTCAACATATAATATTTCAGCTCTTCAATTTTCCAAACATACAGCATATTCTTAAAATTAAAATATACAACCTCATGTGGACTTAGTAAAATCATATTTGTTAGGAATTTGGAACTCTCCAAAAGAAGACATTCTATAGATATTACATTTGAAGAACTCCAGAACTGCTTATTTAGTATGCAAAGTAGTGTTTATTAGAGCATCAATTTGTGAAATTCTTTTTCATCCAAACCTCTGATTTTAGCTAAGAGTTTTGGAAAATGTTAATGTCATATACTTTCAAAATCTCTATTTAACAACAAAATAATATTCTCAACATTACAACTTACAATACATAAATTTTTAAAACATAAAATTTCTAAAGTAAAAGTTATACATCAAATAAATGAAAATACTGATGAGGGATGTTGTTTTCTATGCAATGAGTACATCAGTTTTTCTTCTCAATAATAAGAAGAAAATGAAGGTGTTTAGTACATTTAGTCTAGGAAAGGTACAATAATTTAAATTTAACAATTTCATATTAACAATACTTTTCTACTTGGATAGTTCTTAAATAAGAGCTGTTTAATGGAAAAGGAGAGCATCTTTTATTTCTGATAAAATTATGATGGAGAGGTTCGGTTGCTCCCCCAAATTATAAAGTAAGAAGTAGGGAATTCAAGAACCAAAAAACAGTTTTGCTATTCGCCAGTACTTTTCAACCTTGATATACATACCATCTACATTCTTTGAAGTTTTAAATTCCAACATCTTAGATAAATACCTAACAGAAAGTCCACAAGTTTGATCAAATTTTTCATAATGACTTATTTCATAGAATTGTTTTGCTAAGACATAGTTGTTCTTTTCAAATATTAATGATAGTATGTTACATAAATATGAGTCAGATCAGCAGCAATATTAACATCCAAAAATGTGTTGCTACACATTCTTTTTCTCAAATCTTTTTAATTTCAGAAGTAAACATATACCAAATGACAAACAAGCATAGAAATTGAAGTTTGTAGGTAAAACGCATAGAAATGAAGAAGCCGAGTTTCAAAAAAGGTCAAAAGACACATTATTTTAAAAGAGACCTACAACCATTAACTATGTGGAAAATCACACATTAAGATATGATCAATGCAATTCTCTAATGAGTATCTCTCGTGATTTGCAAGCACAGTGCTTGTATTCATAGTCAGGAAAATAACAGTGATTTAACATTTTATTTCCCGTAGTTGCTCTGGATTCCAGTTCTATTTCTGTACAGATACTTCTTAAAATTGCTTTACAATAACATGAAAGCTGTTTATCTCCTGTTATTGAGCTGTAACACTCATGCATGTTCTGTTAGATTAAAAACAGTGGAGGTCAGTATATTTATTAGTACCAGGAAAACCAAAGAAATGGGAAAACCAGAAAGAAGGTTAAATGAAGGCAACTGTAAAAGAGAGAGTTTGCGGAGGTAAAAAGTAAGAACAGGTTAACAATGTCTAGCTGAATAAGAAGGAAAAGATCTTAATAATGGAAGGCCCAGGAATGAGAACTGTGTGATAATTGTATAAGGAACAATACAGTTTGCTCCTGCAATAAGCAGTACTTGTCAAATGAAATCATACAGTTTGTGATCAGAACTACGTTAAAATACTTCATCTTTTTTCCCCAAAGATATGCATGAAATCCATACAATCAGAGGCTGAGAATTTCTCACATCTCTGCTTTTCCAATGAATGATTTGCCTATTTATTAAACCAAGAATCTGCTCACTCTGATTGAATTTACAGCAAAAATATACCCAAAGTTAATGCAAGATTGTGTGTGTGGGTTAGTCGCTCAGTTGTATCCGCTCTTTGCAGTCCCATGGACTATAGCCCACCAGGCTGTCTGTCTATGGGATACTCTGGGCAAGAATACTGGAGTGGATTGCCATTTCTTTCTCCAAATGGAAGATCAGATAGATGCAAAGAAACTGCTTGCTATTTTTTAAATAATAGTAAAAGAATTAAGAATAAATGCTAGAGAGGCAGACACTAAGACTAGTATACATATCTGCTTGTATATATGTATGAAAAACAAAGCTCCTTACAACTAAGAGTCATTGGTAAAACAATGACCAAAACCACATTTGATTAGGTCATGGCAATGACACCCAACTCCAGTACTCTTGCCTGGAAAACCCCATGGACGGAGGAGCCTGGTGGGCTGCAGTCTGTGAGGTCACTAAGAGTCAGACACGACTAAGTGACTTCACTTTCACTTCTCACTTTCATGCATTGGAGAAGGAAATAGCAACCCACTCCAGTGTTCTTGCCTGGAGAATCTCAGGGATGGGGGAGCCTGGTGGGCTGCCGTCGATGGGGTTGCACAGAGTCGGACACGACTGAAGCGACTTAGCAGCAGCAGCAGCAGCAGCAGCAGGACTTTCTGTAATTACTCTGACCGTCATTTTTGTGCCAAACTACTGTTGGACAAACAGTGGGCTTTCCACGTGGTGCTAGTGGTAAAAAAAAAAAAAAAAATCCACCCGCCAGTGCAGGAGACGCAAGAGATAAGGGTTTGATCCCTGAATTAGGAAGATCCCCTGGAGAAGGAAACGGCAATCCACTCCAGTACTCTTGCCTGGAAAATCCCATGGGCACAGGAGCCTGGTAGGCTACAGTCACATGGGGCCACAAAGAGTAGGACATGACTTATCAACTGAGCATGCACATTCTTGGACAAAGACCTTAAACATCTGTTATCAGTTTGTTAAAGATGCCACAAACTGGGTGACTAAAACAATAGAAATTTATTTCTCATAGTTCTGGAGGCTTAAAGTCCAAGATCAAGGTGTTTGATTCTCCTGAGGTCTCTGTCCTTGGCTTCCAGATGTCTACCTTCTCCCTGTGTCCTCATGATCTTGCTCTGTGAGCATGCATCCTCAGTGACTCTTTGCATACCTATTTTTTTTCTTCTTTTAAGGATGTAAATCAAATCAAATTAGGGCCCATGCTGATGGCCTCATTATATTTAATCACCTCTTGAAAGGTCCTATGGTTTTTCCTGTGGTCATGTATGGATGTGAGAGTTGGACTGTGAAGAAGGCTGAGCGCCGAAGAATTGATGCTTTTGAACTGTGGTGTTGGAGAAGACTCTTGAGAGTCCCTGGGACTGCAAGGATATCCAACCAGTCCATTCTGAAGGAGATTAACTCTGGGATTTCTTTGGAAGGAATGATGCTAAAGCTGAAACTCCAGTACTTTGGCCACCTCATGCAAAGAGTTGACTCACTGGAAAAGACTCTGATGCTGGGAGGGACTGGGGGCAAGATGAGATGGCTGGATGGCATCACTGACTCGATGGACGTGAGTCTGAGTGAACTCTGAGAGATGGTAATGAACAGGGAGGCCTGGCGTGCTGCAATTCATGGGGTCGCAAAGAGTCGGACACAACTGAGCAACTGAACTGAACTGAAAGGTCCTATCTCCAAGTACAGTCACATTCTGTGGCACCGGGTGTTAGGTCCAGGAGATCAGTCCTAGGTGTTCATTGGAAGGACTGACATTGAAGCTGAAACTCCAATACTTTGGTCACCTGATACGAAGAGCTGACCCATTGGAAAAGACCCTGATTCTGGGAAAGATTGAGGGCAGGAGGAGAAGGGGGATGACAGAGGATGAGATGGTTGGATGGCATCACAGACTCAATGGACATGGGACTGAGTAGACTCCAGGAATTGGTGATGGACAGGGAGGCCTGGAGTGCTGTGGTTCATAGAGTCGCAGAGTCAGATATGACTGAGCAACTAAACTGAACTGAAGTGATGTGAATTTTAAAGAAACAAAATTCAGCCCATTAACAGCATCACTTGTAGTCTATCCTAAACATCCACTGTAATATATCAAGATATGTTAATCTGCAGAAAATACTGAATCATCTCTCTGATCCTCTCAGTGTAACGTGTAGATTACACTGAAGTATTGCACTACATTAATGTATTTTTTCACTTATGCTCCTCAGAGTACTTGCATTCCACACCCAGTACTCAGTGGCAGACTGGTAGATGTTTAACAATGGTGTTCTGGAAAAGAAAAAAGACGTACTGATCCGTAGCCTTTGCCAGTTTCCAGGATGTTAATACTCCCACATGACCAGTGACAAGCTGCCAATGTAATGTCACTGAATGCAAAGTTGGGAAAAGATGCCAACAACTGGGTGTTGTGACCCAGGTGGGCTGAGCTGATTCTAGCACACCACTGTCAGATAAAGTGGTGGTAGGGGTCAAAACTTTACTTTTTCAGAACAGTGAGTCTTTTTATTTGCTGTATATTCTTGATGCTCATTTTTCAAGTAGTTGGATTGACTCCACATATACACAAAAGTTTAAAAGTACCTAATTAATTAGTCTTAAGATTTTCTAATACTGTAAACCTTTTACTCTTGATTTTAGTATATTGAGTTTCCTTTTATTTTGATGGACACAAAAATCTTTTTATAGAAAAAAACATACAATATTGTTTTTTATTATCTCTCGATTCGAGTAGATATATGTGGTTCTTAAAACTCCCCTTGAACTTTTTTGCAAGATGTTTGATATAGTCTTTGTCTACAGGAAGCCAAAACAATTGATCAATGTCCCAAATTAGTCTTTAATTCCTGTAAAGCTGTGACAGTCACTTGTCAGAGGCTGTTCAGGTCTTTGGAAAATATAGCATTTAATGTAAAACAACTTTGAGAAGAATGATGCAAATGCTGAATGAATTTCTTTCTTCTAATTTAATAGTCCTTCTCCTATGCTCCTACTAATTTCTGAAATACCTTCATTAAAGCGGCAATTGTTTTAATCATTAAGTGTGTTTGCATTTCTATCTTTTCATTAACCCTCAGAGAAATCACTATGTCTTTGTCTTTATCTAGAATTTATTGTATACATTATAAATATCAGCAGTTGAAAAATTATTAATTACTAGAAAAATTACCGATTAGTATTCAGAAGAATGGATTTCCCAGGTGGCTCAGAGGTAAAAATTCCTCTGCAAATGCAGGAGGGCAAGTTTGATCTCTGGAATAGGAAGATCCCCTGAAGAAGGAAATGACTACCTAATCCAGTATTCTTGCTTGTGAAATCACCTGGACAGGAGCCTGGTGGGCTGCAGTCCATGGGGTCTCAAAGAGTCAGACACAACTGAATGACTAAACAACAACATTTGGAAGAATTAATCATTATTAATAATAAATAATACATGGTGTGCTACTCTCAGGAAATAACAGGCTACAATGACAAATTTTGAATTAAGATAACTTTCAGACTGGAAGACTTTCTATATTTATATTAACATGTGTTATTTTTAACTTTTGAAGAAATTTTTCACAATCTTCCCTAAGGAAATTCTTAAAAACAAGTAAACAATTTATGATTTTATTTATTTTCAGGAAGATGTTTTATGAGTTTTATGCTGGGTAATTTAAAGAAAAGCATGGAATAGCTAATGAAAAACATCTAATTTTACTAGAGAATAATTTGAATTATTTGGTGTAATAAATTTTTAATAACCACTCAAAAATTGACCACAATATTGGCAATAATTTCTTAACTAGTTTTGTCACTATTAGTATTTCAAAATATTTTAATTATTGGCCATTTTGAAATTCCTTGGTTCAACAATATTCTATTTTGAGGTTCCAAAATGTGTAAGCAATATAACTCAGAAATTCTGCACAATAATTCAGTCTCAAAAATCAGCCTCCCTTTACCACTCTCAAATTTATGCAATAATCCACATGTATTAACACCACCCATTAATCTCTGAGTCTCAGTAACTTCAATGTACAGATAAAGAAAAATGATCATAAATGCACACACAGATTTACAGTAAAACAATGAGGTTACACAAAGACATAGTTTTGGTAGCCACTGTGTCCTGTGACTTCAGTGACCAGATCTGACTCGTTTACTCTAAAATTATTCACTAATCATCTCTAATCTGTTATCTAATGGCTTTTTAAAATTTTCTTTTTCTCCTTTTCTTTGGGTCAAAACAGCACCTGCTAAAGTAAAGCTACCTTAAAAAATGTAGCTGGATGAGCCTATTGTATTTCTAGACGTATGAAGAGCTGATGCTTTAAATGCCCACTATTACACAGTACACCCCAACCACAGGATTCCAGGAAAAACCAACAAACCAAGCAACATTAACAAAACTGTACAAAAGAATTTTTTCTAATAGATGTAGCAATTTTCCATATTTTTCAATTTGTTACCCTCCTTCAGATATGTCAATCAACTTTTATGTGTTTATGTAATTTTCTTATCATCTCATCAAATGTGCAAAATGTGTCTGTGGAAAATTTGATCTGAAATGGCCAAATAGGATTAAAATAAAGACAACTGAAGATCAAACTAGCATTTTATGTGCAACAAGAGGTAATCATCCTAAACAAATATGTAAAGCAGTATTTATCACTCCCTTTTTGAATAGATATATTTTAATACTATCAATGAAACAACATACTTCTTTAGAGGAAGAAAGCAAAGAATTGTGTTTAAAACTTTGAAATTAAGTAGGATTCCATTAATAGGGAAAAATAGAATCTGTGAAGCCTAAAGTTGAACTAACCCAAAGAAGTGGCCATTAAGCATCATACCACTAATATAATAAAGGAATTAGGATGTATGATTTAATAGAAGTTGCTTACCAGGTCTAATTGTATTCCATAAAATGGCAATCCACTCCAGTACTATTGCTTGGAAAATCCCATGGACAGAGGAGCCTGGCAGGCTACAGCCCATGGGGTCACAAAGAGTCGGACACGACTGAGCGACTTTACCTTACCTATAAATGTTCAGTCATCTTAAAGGTCACCTAACACTTAGGAATAAGAAAATGCCTAGCAACCTGTGGGAAACCTAAGAAAATCCACAACATCACTCTTTTTGAAACAACAGTATGCAAAATTGTAACTTACAAATAGTAAAATGAGTGGTACCCTCCTAAAATACTCTATCTTCCTTTGGTGTGACTTTTCATAGGACATCAGGGCTGTATATTGGTTCCCTTAAACTAGTGTTTCTTTGTCAAATGACTATACATTTAGGAAAAAAATGTTTTATATTGAAGCATATGTATGTCAGATCTAATAAATGAGTATGTCTGAGGAGGTGGGAGAGATCCTTTATCCTTCAACCAAAGAAGTTTGAAGTATTGTTTTATTTACCCTTTTTGCAATTTTTTTCCCAAGAAGATTTCCTTATAATTAAGGTAAATTCTTTAAATGAGGGAGCAGTGAAGATATCAGTTTGAAAACGTAATTTAAAAAGGTACTAGTAGGAAAGGCAAGAATGAGGTTCATGATCTGTTAGTGCCTTGCACTGTATTAGCAAAATACCATATCATCAATCTCCTTTCTTTTTCTGTCTGAGTCTGCCACCTTCTTGGCTTGCACACCCGGAGGAGCATAATTATAGGCATGTAACATATGCATTGTGACTCTGAAGGTATGGAATTTAAATTACTTCAGTACATAAATCACCCTTAGCCTATAAGTCTGTATTACTGTGCAAATGAGGAAAACCTAGTGCTTGTTTACCATATGTTGGGAAACTTAAAAAAAAAAAAAAAAAAAACTGTACATTGCATAATTATTGGATTTGTAAAAACATGCCTTGATCAAATGAAATGGGCATTTAGTTTGTTCAAAGCTACTTTCCATAATCCATTAAACAGCATAAATTTCATATAACTGCTCACATAGCAACTTATAAATAAACTCATATATTTTCCTTCACTATAGCATTAAAGGAAAAAATGATTTAAAGTGTAGTATCAAAATCTCTTTCATTTAGAATGATTCATTTGTGGCTCAGAGGGTAAAGCATCTGCCCACAATGCGGGAGACCTGGGTTCAATCCCTAGGTTGGGAAGATTCCCCTGGAGAAGGAAGTGGCAACCCACTCCAGTATCCTCGCCTGGACAGTCCCATGGACAGAGAAGGCTGGCAGGCTACAGGTTACAGTCCATGGGGTTCCAAAGAGATGAACACGACTGAGAGACTTCACTTTCATTTTCATTTGAGTTAAAAATCTCAAACTGTGACAATTAACCATATATGTCTGCATAAAATACATGTATTTGACACTATTTCCCTCCCTTTTTATAAATTGTTCATGATAACAGACAAAAAGTTTAGTGGCTGGTAAGTACTACAAATTCAACAACGGTTAACTATATTATAGTATGCTTCCCATCTATGCTTCCCGGCACAGAGTCGGACACGACTGAAGCGACGTAGCAGCAGTAGCAGCATGCTTCCAAAACCTGGAATAGACATCCACTATACTCCCAAAGCCAAACACAAACAGAAGCCCAAACCTTAATCCTACCCTAAATTAAGAAAAGTTTTCATAACATCATTTTGGCTTTAATTATTATCTTTTAAAAAGCAGTACAGTGTTCTCTGGGTGGACAACTAAGAAAGATTAGAGTTCAGTGAAAGTTTTCATTTGTTGTCTTCTACCAATTTAAGAGAGAAAAATGTGAGTTCTAAGAAAGGGAAAATAATCAAAATTAATTAATATATACCCTTCTTTTTCAAACAATTCTGATGGAGCTGATCTCAGTCATTCTTTAACACCAGGTCCTAAAACACTTTTATTTTTAATCTCAAAATGCCTATGTAAATACTAAGTAACACATGCTAAAATGAATTCCTCTGTGAAATTCATTTTATACTTGAGAATAACATCCCTTTCCCCAACCCCAAAATTGTCGGTTTTCCTGCTTAAAATATGAATTCTTCTTCTATAAAATTCTCCTAAAGATCTATAATCTTTAGCTATTTAAATTTTTAAAAACATTTCCTGAAAAAAACTAAGATAAAAATGCAAAGTAAAATAGAAAAGATCAAGACCATATAGAGTAGGCTGGCCAATAAAAATATAATAAAAGTCATATGTGTAATTTTAAATTTTCTAAGCAATCATAATCAGAAAGTAAATATCCACATTTAAAGTACTTTATTTAGCCCCATATATTCAAAATATCAGTTGATTATATAACACATATAAAACACTCTTAACAAGATATTTTACAATTTTTGTACTAAATCTTGTAAATCCAGTGTCTATTTTACACTTGTTCACATCATGATTTGGCCACTAAATTTTCACTGGAAATTCTTTTTCTATATTTAGCTTTCATGCAGTTTACAGTTGAAAAAGTAGATTCACACACCCAGATTTTCCAAGCATACTTAAAACTTTTCCAATAACAAAATTAAATGTTTTCAAATTTAAATTAATTTAAATAAAAACTCATTTCTATAGTCAGAATGGCATATTTAAATTGTTCCACATCCACAAATGGCCAGCAGGTGCCATAATGGACACTGCATAACAGAGAAATAACAAGGATAATTAAAACCTTAACAAAAACACTAGTGCTTTTATTATCTAATTGAATATCTTATACAGCTATCATAAAATTTTCTGTCATACTTGTAAGAAAGTAAGGTTTTGTTTCTTAGCTAAATTGCTATATATATATATAATAAACACTATATAAATTCATTAACAATTTAAGCTTTCAATTAATTGGTAGGCACAGTATTTTTTACCCTATATTTGTGTGTACATGTGTGCTCAGTCATGTCTGACTGTGCAACCCCATGAACTGTAACCCAACAGGCTCCTCTGTCCATCGAATTTTCCAGGCAAGTAGAGGAGTAGGGTGCCATTTCCTACTCAGCTATATACATTTTCAAGTTTGTGGAAGTGTTCCATATGATTTCATTGAAAACATCTGAGTACCGTATCTTAGATGAGAATAGGGGAGCTTTTAGAATGACTTACACCATCATCCAACTACCTAACTTCTCGGCTTACATTGACTTTTACCATGTTTTGTTAAAAGTCTATTTTTAATTCAATAGATGTGGCCAGGTTTGTGTTTACTACCAAATTATGATGGCAAATGATGGAGTTTCTTTAACTGATTGTGAATACTACTTTCATTGTATTTCTTGCTGTAACCTGAAGATTCCCTCAGCTTCTAAAAGCATCCTCTGGTCCTAGCCACATGGCCCTCTTACATGTGAGCAGTTTATTTCTTCAAGGCCAGCAGGAGAAACCCCTTCCCAATAGAGTCTTTTATAAAGTAATATATATATCACTCTTGCTCATATAATGTCACTTCATAAAGTGAGTAAGTGCCTTATCATATTAATAAGTTCCTCCAACACTCAAGTCAGGGGGCTTTATACAGGATTGTATACCAGGGGCAGAAAACGTGGGTGCTACCTTAGAATTTTGCCTACCAAAAATAGGTATACTAAACAAATGAAACTAATAGAGGGTTATTAAGTTTGGACAAGTTAAAATTCAAGAAAAATCTGATAAGCTCCAACCATGTGAAAATTTTCTCAGTAAAAATGACAATTTGTGTAGAATATAGTCTTGATGGTTTATGCACTAAAAATAATAGCACCAAAATTTTTACAGCAAGCACATTGCTAGAAATAGGAGACATTAACAAAAATCTAAACGTGGCTTAAATGTTTCCCATAATTTGACAGAAAAGGTTGAACATAAAGAAGAAGGTAAAAGCTTTAAACAGGATAGTGAATTTGTTTGGTGACTACAAACTACTTTGAATTACAATCCAAATTTAAATAGATTTGCATTTCACAGTAAAATAAATAAAGTCTATTTTTCAAATATTTAAGGAATTTGAACAAATTCAACCATAAAATGTCAAATTAGTTCAAAAAGTTAAAATATTGCAAGCTACATATTCCAAAACCAAGCTGCCAGTTAGCAAACATAAGTTGATGTAAACAAATAAAAAAGAGAATAAAAGTAATGAATAATCTTCATTAATCAAGCAGAAATTTAAAGATACATATCCAACTCAATATTTTGGCCACCTGATGCAATGAACTGACTCATTGGAAAGGACCCTGATGCTGGGAAAGATTGAAGGTGGGAGGAAAAGAGGAACAGAGTATGAGATGGTTGGATGACATCACCGACTCTATGGATATGAGTTTGAGCAAGATCCTGGAGTTGGTGATGGACAGGGAAGCCTAGCGTGCTGAAGTCCATGGGGACACAAAGAGTCAGACACTACTGAGCAACTGAACTGAACTGATCTAACACCTTCCACCCACAAACAAATAATGTAATTGACCAATACAACCAGAACCTGCATTTATCAGGGATATTAGCCTAAAGTGTTCTTGTGATGTTTGTATGCGTGTTTGATTATCAGGATAATGGCCTTGTAAAATGAGTTTGGTAGTGTTCTCTCCTGTTCAAATTTTTGGAAAAGATTAAGAAGGATTGGTGTTAATTCTTTAAATTATTGATAGAATTCACCAGTGCAACCATCTGGCACTGGACATCTCTTTGTTACAAGTTTTTTTGATTACTTATTCAATTTCCTTACTCATTATTGGTCTAATCAAGTTTTCTTTTTCTTCATGAATCAATTTTGGAAGGTTTTACGCTTCTAGGAATTTAACCTTTTCTTCTAGGCTCTCCAATTTGTTATGAGAGTAGATCTTAAAAGTTCTCACCACACACACACACACACAATTAACTATGTAAGATATGGCTGTAGTAATCATTTTGCAATATATACATACATCCAATCTTTACATTGCACTCCTTAAACTGACACATTTATATGTCATTTATATCAATTGTTAATGTTCAGTTGTTAAGTTGTGGCCAACTCTTTGTGACCCCCTGGACTGCAGCACGTCAGGCTTTCCTGTCCTTCATTACATCCTTTGTATAACTCAGTGAAGCAATGAACCATGTCATGCAGGGCCACCCAAGACAGATAGGTCATGGTGGAGAGTTCTGACAAAATGTGGTCCACTGGAGAGGAAATGGGAAACCAGTATCTCTGCCTCACTTATATAAATAAAGTGGTAAAAATACTTTTAAAAAAACCCACAGAAGTTAGTGTTACTAAAGTAAATAAAATAAACTGAATTTGAAATTCAGAACACTAAATATTGAAGGTTATGAATGAAAAAGACAAAAATTCCAGACGTAGAGAATTTCAAAAATTTAAAAGATAATTTTATGTTAACTAATAAAATCTGAGTGAAAGAGGTTATATTTTCAAGGATAATTTAAACAACACAGTTGACTTCAGTGGTGATAAAATCTGAATTAAATAAAAGGGAAATGATTGTCAATTACCTAAATTAAAAACTCATTAGGTATAGAAGGGTATTATAGGAGAGCAAATAGATGGGGAAATAGTGGAAATAGTGACAGACTTATTTTGGGGGCACCAAAATCACTGCTGATGGTGATTGCAGCCATGAAATTAAAAGACGCTTGCTCCTTGAAAGAAAAGCTATGACCAACCTAGACAGCATATTAAAAGCATAGACATAGCTTTGCCAACAAAGGTCCACCTAATCAAAGCTATGGTTTTTCCAGTAGTCATGTATGGATGTGAAAGTTGGACTATAAAGAAAACTGAGCGCTGAAGAATTGGTGCTTTTGAACTGTGGTGTTGGAGAAGACTCTTGAGAGTCCCTTAAACTGCAAAGAGATCCAACCAGAAGTCAGTCCTGAATATTCATTGGAAGGACTGATGTTAAAGCTGAAACTCCAATACTTTGGTCACCTGATGCAAGAACTGACTCATTTGAAGAGACTCTGATGCCAGAAAAGATGGAAGATGGAGGAGAAGAGGATGATAGAGGATGAGATGGTTGGATGGCATCACCGACTCAATGGATGTGAGTTTGAGTAAACTCTGGGAGTTGGTGCTGGACAGGAAGTCTGGAGTGCTGCAGTCCATGGGGTTGCAAAGAGTCGAACATGACTGAGTGATGAACTGAACCGAACTGAACTGATAGTGGAGTTTTATAAAATTCTCAGAGAACAAATAATTCCTTGATTTTGTAATCAGTTCTAAAACTTTGCTCCCCACTTCCAATTTCAGATGATGAAATATGGTTCTCAGCCTTGGACTCTCATTGAATTCTGCAGTTCCTTTATCTTAACATGTAACACAGAGTCCTATACCCAAACTATTGACTTGCATACAGGCATCTATTTTTCATCTCATTTGTTTTCTGATACAATTTTTGACCTTTATATATGTATTTTATTTTTTAATTGAGGTATACCTTAATACTACCAAATAGGATTCTTCAGCTGACATATTACTGGGTTATTTCCAGCTTTTGGCTCTTCTGGATGAACTGCAATCAACAATTACATACACATCTCTTTGCAAAAAGTATTTAATTCTCTTGGATAAACATCAGGAGTGAGAGTGCTAGTTATTATGGCAAATGTATTTAATTTACAAGAGATTAACCATTTTCCAAGGTATTATATTCATTTGCTTTCCTGTAAACTAGACTAAGATGTTCAGTTGTTTCACATCCTCACCAATACTTGGTATTATCACTTTCATTTTTTTATTTTCAGCCATTTTGGTAAGCATGTAGTGATAAATCATTTTAGCTATGTTTTGAATTTCCTCAATGTGTGCTGATGTTGAGCATCGTTTCATGTATCTTTTCCTCATTTTTATTTCTTCTTTATGAAGTATTGGTTCAAATATTTTTATTAATTTTTAATGAGATTATTATGTTACTGTACTGTGAACACTATTAGGCATATGTTTTGGAGATATTTTCTACTGATTAGTTGCCTGCATTTTTATTTTCCTTAACATATTTGGTGAGTAATAGTTTTGATTTTAAAGTTTCTACTTTTTTTTTTCCATAGGTCATGGTTTTGGTGTCTCTTAAAATAAATCCTTGTCTAACCCAATATCACAAAGATCTCTATGATTTCTTTTTAGAATTTTTCAACCTATTATCTATTTTGAATTAACTTTTGTGAGTAGCATGAGAGAGAAGTATACATGCACATATATTTATGCATATCACAAAAGTTAATTCAAAATAGATAATAGGTTGAAAAATTTAAAGGAAATCATAGAAATCTTTGTGATATTGGGCTAGACAAAGATTTATTTTTAAGAGACACCAAAACCATGACCTATGAAAAAATAAGTAGAAAATTTAAAATCAAAACTATTGCTCTCCAAATATGTTAAGGAAAATAAAAATGCAAGCAATCACTCCATGGGAAATAGATGGGGAAACAGTGGAAACAGTGTCAGACTTTATTTTTTTGGGCTCCAGAATCACTGCAAGATGGTGACTGCAGCCATGAAATTAAAAGACGCTTACTCCTTGGAAGGAAAGTTATGACCAACATAGATGGCATATTCAAAAGCAGAGACATTACTTTGCCGACTAAGGTCCGTCTAGTCAAGGCTATGGTTTTTCCAGTAGTCATGTATGGATGTGAGAGTTGGACTGTGAAGAAGGCTGAGTGCTAAAGAGTTGATGCTTTTGAACTGTGGTGTTGGAGAAGACTCTTGAGAGTCCCTTGGACTGCAAGGAGATCCTACCAGTCCATTCTAAAGGAGATCAGCCCTGGGATTTCTTTGGAGGGAATGATGCTGAAGCTGAAACTTCAGTACTTTGGCCACTTCATGCGAAGAGTTGACTCATTGGAAAAGACTCTGATGCTGGGAGGGATTGAGGGCAGGAGGAGAAGGGGACGACCGAGAATGAGATGGCTGGATGGCATCACTGTCTCAATGGACGTGATTCTGAGTGAACTCTGGGAGTTGGTGATGGACAAGGAGGCCTGGTGTGCTGCGATTCATGGGGTCACAAAGAGTCGGACATGACTGAGCAACTGAACTGAACTGAACTGAACTGATGTATGTTGTGCATAGTTATGCAACTGTTGTACAATTTATCGAAAATATACTCACTGATCATTGATTCATTTCTGTACTATTGTTACAATCAATATATGGATTGATTTAATTTTGGACACTATTCTGTTCCATTGATCTATTTGTTTATTATTATCCCAATCCCACGTTATGTAAGTCTTGAAATCAGGAATCTAAATCCTCTATAATTTTTCCAGTTTTTCAGAATTATTTTTCCTCTTCTAGGGTCTTGGCTTTTCTATATAAGTCTAAAACTTTAAACTGACAACTTCTACCAAAAATTGCACAGGAAGTTTGATTCCTTTTACATCGAATCTACAGATCAATTTGTAATTTATATCTTAAAAATGTTGAATCTTCTAATCAATGAATGGATATATCTTTGTAATTATTTGTTTCTTTAACTTTTTAGCTATGTTTTATCATTTTTGAAGTATGTTATTCATATATTTTCTTATATCTTGGCTTCCCTGGTGGCTCAGATGGTAAAGAATCCGCCTACAATGCTGGAGACCTGGGTTCAGTCCCTGGGTTGTGAAGATCCCCTGAAGAAGGGAACAATTGCCCACTCCAGTATTCTGGCCTGGAGAATTCCATGGACAGAAGGGCTTGGCAGCTGAAGTCTATGGGGTTGCAAAGAGTCCAAACCCACTGAGCGACTTTCACTTTCTTTTTTTTTTTTAATCTCTACAAGGTGGAAGGCAGAGGATAAGACATTTTGATAGCATCACAACTCAGTGGATATGAATTTGAGCCAACTCTGGGAGATAGTGAAGGACAGGGGAGTCTGGCATGCTGCAGTCCATGGTGTTGCAGAGTCAGACACGATTTTGCAACTGACTAGCAACATTTCCTATTTTTCATGATAGTGTGATTTTTTAGGTTCATTTCCCACATTTTTATTGTTAGTATATAGAAGAAGCAATTGTTTTTTTATATACTGAATGTGTTTATTGTATCTAGATCTTCTGATTACTGGAAAAATATTGTTCATGGTATTTCCTTATTTTCCTTTTAACTTTTAAAAGATTTACAGTAGTGTCTCTTCTTTCAATGTTGATTTAGGTAATTTGTGTTGCCTCCATTTTTTCCTTATCACTTCAGTTAGAGTTACATGATTGATTATTCTTCATTTTTATTTTTTGATTTTTTCTTCTTTTCTTTGTTAGTTTTCTATTTCACTGATCTCTGCTGTCACCTTAATTATGTTCTTCACTCTGCTTACTTTTGACTGAGTTTACTTTTCCATTTCTAGTGCTTAAGTGTAAGCTTAGCTCACTGATTTAACATATTTTTGTTTCCTTTTCTGGAATCTATTCTGTCTGATATTAATGTAATCACTCTTACTTATGCTTACTGTTTACTTTGAGTATCTATTTCTAGCCTTTTACTTTTGGTCTATTTGTGTTTTGGTATTTAAAGAGCACCTTATGTAGATTACAAATATTTAACTCTTGCTTTTTAAATACAGATTGACAATTTCTGCATTTTTAAAAAGTGTTTGGCTATTTACATTTACTATAATTATTGATATAATTATATTTATGTCTATTATTGTACTGTATATTTTTGTTCATTTTCTTTCTTTTGTGATTAACATATTCATATATTTTGCAATAGCCCATCTCAAAACTATTTATTTTTAGCTGTTTCTTTCCTTTGTGATTTCAGTGGTACTTCTAAGAATAGGGGTATGTTTCTTAAACATGTATCAATCTATCTATAATTAATATTAAACTAGTGAAATAGTATAATTACTTCAGGAAAAATACAAGACAGTTAATAAAAGTTTATTTCCATTGTTCTCTCAATTTTACTGTCATGTTTGTCTGAGATAGATTATATATATAATAAACGATAAATGCTATAATTTTTAGTCATTTTTCAAAATGAGAAGAAAAATAGTTATTGTATTTTCTTTTTCTTTATTTCTCCTTATATATCTAATTTGCTAACTAGTACCATTTCCCTTTTGAACTGAAGACTTCTTTTGCCACTTCTTATAGTTCAAGTCTGGTGGCAACAAATTCTCTGAGTTTCAGCTTTCCTGAAAATGTGATTATTCTTCCTTCATTTTTACAGATTTTTGAGATTAAATAGATGCAACATAAGCCTCAAATATTTAAAAGACATAAATTGATGAGTTTTATCAGGTCATCACATGCTATGCATGCGTGAATGTGTATTTCATCAGGTTTATATATTGAGTTGGCCAAAAGTTCATTCAGATTTTTCTGTAAGATCTCACAAAAAACCCCAAATGAACTTTTGGGCCAACCCTAATATATATATAATCAAAATCAATAAATGAGGACAACAAACATTCTCATGACTTCCAGAAGTTTCCTATTACCTCAGTGTTTCACAGCCTTCCCTCCACCTCAGTTCTCAGGCAATCACTGATCTGCTTTTGCTCTATACATTAGTTTGCATTTTGTAGAATTTTATTGCAATTAGAAACAGACAATCATCTTTACTCTTGAAGGATAACTTCATGGGATTCAGAAATCTTTCTTGCTTCTTTTGTTCCTTCAGAATATTGAAAATGTCAAGACAATGCATTTTGGCTTTCAGAATTTTTAATGAGAAATGAGTCGTTAAAATTATTAAAGTTATTGTTTTCCTTCATTGTTTTCAAAATTTCCTTTTGATTGTCAATCTATATTTAAACTATTATATATCTCAAACTGGATTTATTCATTTTCAGTCAGCTTAAGATTCCATGCATATTGAATCTTTAAGTATTTTCCATCAAATTTTAAGTTTTTGACTTTTTTTCAAATCATTTTTTCTGTTATTTTTCTCCTCCTAGGATTTCAATTACATGTATGTTGAACTGCTTCATACATAACCACAGATCTCTGAGGTTATACTCTTTTTCCATCTGATCTTTAGTATGTGTTCAGTCACCAAGTCATATCTGACTCTCTGCGACCCCATGGACTGTGGCCCACAAAGCTCCTCTGCCCATGAAATTTTCCAAACAAGAATACTAGAATGGTGACATTTCTTACTCCAGGAGATCTTCCAGACCAAAGGATCAAACCTGTGTCCCTTACAACTCCTGCATTGACAGGTGGCTTCTTCACCACTGGCACCACTTGGCAAACCTTGTCTGATCTTTGGATTGAGAAAATTATATTGGTCTATATTCAAATCACTGCATCTTTCTTCTACCGTCTCTAATACAGTGTTCACCTTGTTATTTCGGTAATTGTAATTTTCATTTCTAGAACGAGTTTTTAATAGTTTACATTTCTCTGTTGAGATTGCTCATCTCTTCAATTATTGATGCCCTATTTGCCTTCTAATATTTGAAAACATTCTAATTTCATTCTGTTACAAATGAAATTCCTAATTTCATTCAGATATTTAGAATGTTTGCTTTGAAATCATCCTCTGCTTATTTTAATGTGATTTACTATCAGTAAAATTCTATTGATATCTTCTTTTAAATTACAAAAAAATTTGCCTAGTTATAAGTTACACTTTTAGTGTCTGGTGCTTTGGCTGTTATTTGCCCATTTTAGATAATTTATTATAATAACAATGGATAATGTTCTCTTAATGGTTATCAGATTTTTTCTAGCTGATAGTTAAGTTGCCCAGAATCAAATCACAAACTCTTTCTACTCTGTCATGCAGCTTGTACATCTGCTCTGTTCTTATGCTTTCCATTGCTGAAATTTTATTTAACCTAATCCCCTGGGATTCTTTTACATACAGAATTTGGCAGATTTCCTTGCTTTTTAGAATATTCTTAATTCCAGCAATCCTTGGCTTCAATTTTGCATTCTTACCCTTGAGGCTTTCTGCACCCAAAGATGCTTACAATTAGAGAATGCACTTATTTTTTAAAAACAATAAATTCATATTTCTGGTTCCCTATTGCTCTAAGTTTCAAGAGTATTTTTCTCTCTAGTCTCTTCCTTTCTTTTTGGTGTTCACTCTGTGGTGTCTTTTGCACATGCATAACTTGTCAACCAAGGACTTGACAATTTAGGATCTGAAAGGATCTACTTTTTTGCCTTTTCACAGTTAGGGATTTCCCCTTTGAGTTTCTGGATGTTTTCCAAACAGGAATGCTTATCTGTGTTAACTTCAGTTGTTAAAGCTATTGTTTTTCCACTATAATTTCTGTCTCTCCAATCTCATTTCCTTCACCCATAGCCTATGGAGGTTGGACAGCACATTTGGATTATTGTTATTCAGTTGCTCTGTCGTGTATGACTCTTTGTGACCCCGTGGACTTCAGCATGACCAGGTTTCCTGTCCTCTACTATCTCCCTGAGCTTGCTTAAATTCATGTCCATTGAGGCAGTGATCTCATCCAACCATCTCATCTTCTGTCATGCCCTTCTCCTCCTGCCTTCCTAACATTTGGATTAGGAAGCTGAAAACTCTCTTCTACTTCTGTCATTCGATGCATTGCAGTGTCTTTAAGTGTGTGTGTGTGTGTGTGTGTGTGTGTGTGTGTGTGTAACTGCTCAGTCATATCCGACTTTTGCAATCCCATGGACTGTAGCCCCCAGGATCCTCTGTCCATGGAATTTTTCAGGCAAGAACACTGGAGTGAGTAATTATTCCCTTCTTCAGGGGATCTTCCATACATAAGGATGCAAACCAGGTCTTCTGTAATGCAGGTGGATTATTTACTGTTGAGCCCCTGGAGAAGACCCTTTAAATGTACATGTATTTTTATTTTATCTACATTTTGTACAATAGGAAAGACTAGCGATCTCCTCAAGAAAATTAGAGATATCAAGGGGACATTTCATGCAAAGATGGACACAATAAAGGACAGAAATGTATGGACCTAACAAAAACAGAAGATGTTAAGAAGAGGTGGCAAGAATACACTGAAGAACTATACAAAAAGATCTTCATGACTCAGATAACCATGATGGTGTGATCACTCACCTAGAGTCAGACATCCTGGAATATGAAGTCAAGTGGGCCTTCAGTTCAGTTCAGTCACTCAGTCGTGTCCGACTCTTTGCGACCCCATGAATCGCAGCACGCCAGGCCTCTGTCCATCACCAACTGCCGGAATTCACTCAGACTCATGTCCATCGAGTCAGTGATGCCATCCAGCCATCTCATTCTCGGTCGTCCCCTTCTCCTCCTGCCCCCAATCCCTCCCAACATCAGAGTCTTTTCCAATGAGTCAACTCTTTGCATGAGGTGGCCAAAGTACTGAAGTTTCAGCTTTAGCATCATTCCTTCCAAAGAAATCCCAGGGCTGATCTCCTTCAGAATGGACTGGTTGGCTCTCCGTGCAGTCCAAGGGACTCTCAAGAGTCTTCTCCAACACCACAGTTCAAAAGCATCAATTCTTTGGCGCTCAGCCTTCTTCACAATCCAACTCTCACATCCATACATGACTACTGGAAAAACCATAGCCTTGACTAGACAGAACTTAGTCAGCAAAGTAATGTCTCTGCTTTTGAATATGCTATCTAGGTTGGTCATAACTTTTCTTTCAAGAAGTAAGTGTCTTTTAATTTCATGGCTGCAGTCACCATCTGCAGTGATTCTGGAGCCCCCCAAAATAAAGTCTGACACTATTTCCACTGTTTCCCCATCTATTTCCCATGAAGTGATGGGACAAGATGTTATTATCTTCGTTTTCTCACAGTTGAGCTTAAGCCAACTTTTTCACTCTCCTCTTCCACTTTCATCAAGAGGCTTTTTAGTTCCTCTTCACTTTCTGCCGTAAGGGTGGTGTCATCTGCGTATCTGAAGTTATTGATATTTCTCCCAGCAGTCTTGATCCCAGCTTGTGTTTCTTCCAGTCCAGCGTTTCTCATGATGTACTCTGCATAGAAGTTAAATAAGCAGGATGACAATATACAGCCTTAGGAAGCATCAATAAGAACAAAGCTAGTGGAGGTAGTTGAATTTCAGCTGAGCTATTTCAAATTCTAAAATTCAAATTCTGAGAAAGTGCTGCACTCAATATGCCAACTAATTTAGAAAACTCAGCAGTGGCCACAGGACTGGAAAAGGTCAGTTTTCATCCCAATCCCAAAGAAAGGCAAAGCCAAAGAATACTCAAACTACCACAGAATCGCACTTATCTCACATGCTAGCAAAGTAATGATCAAAATTCTCCAAGCCAGGCTTCAACAGGGCATGAACCATGAACTTCTAGATGTTCAAGCTGGATTTAGAAAAGGCAGAGGAATCAGAGATCAGATTTCCAACATCTGTTGAATCATTGAGAAAGCAAGAGAGTTTCAGAAAATCATCTCCTTCTGCTTTATTTACACCAAAGCCTTTAATTGTGAATCACAAAAGAGTGAAAAATTCTTAAAGAGATGGGAATACAGACTACCTTACTATCTCTTGAGAAATCTACATGCAGGTAAATAAACAACAGTTAGAACCAGACATGGAACAACAGACTGGTTCCAAATCGGGAAAGAATTGCATAAAGCTGTATATTGTCACCTGCTTATTCAATTTATATGCAGAGTACATCATGCAACATACCAGGCTGAATGAAGCACAAGCTGGAGTCAAGATTTCCAGGAGACATATCAATAACCTCAGATAAGCAGAAGACACCACCTTTATGGCAGAAAGCGAAGAACTAAAGAGACTCTTGATGAAAGTGAAAGGGGAGAGTGAAAAAGTTGGCTTAAACCCCAACATTCAGAAAACTAAGATCATGGCCTCTGGTCCCATCACTTCATGGCAAATAAATGGGGAAAAATGGAAACAGTGAGAGACTTTATTTTGGGGGCACAAAAATCACTGCAGATGGCAGCTTCAGCCATAAAATTAAAAGACACTTCCTCTTTAAAAGAAAAGCTATGACCAACCTAGACAGCATAATGAAAACCAGAGACATTACTCTGCTGACAAGGGTCCATCTAATTAAAGCTATGGTTTTTCCAGTAGTCATGTATGGATGTGAGATTTGGACTATAAAGAAAGCTGAGCACTGAAAAACTGATGCATTTGAACTGTAGTGTTGGAGAAGACTCTTGAAAGTCCTCTAGACAGCAAGGAGATCAAACCAGTCAATCCTTAAGGAAATCAATCCTGAATATTCTTTGGAAGGACTGATGTTGAAGCTGAAACTCCAATACTTTGGCCACCTGATGAGAAGAACTGACTTATTGGAAAAGACCCTGATTCTGAGAAAGATGGAAGACAAGAGAAGGGGATGACAGAGGATTAGATGGTTGGATAGCATCACCAGTTTGATGGCTATGAGTTTGAGCAAGCTGAAGGCGTTGTTGATGGACAGGGAAATCTGACGTGCTGCAGTCCAAGGGGTTGCAGATTCAAACACGACTGAACCACTGAACTGAACTGATGGAGGCCTGTGTAACCCGTTCACATCTCTCCCTCATTAGTAGCTGAGTCTGTGCTGCAGTTATTTTTTATAATTCACATTCAGTTCAGTTTAGTTCAGTCTCTCAGTCTTGTCCATCTTTACCCATCTTTTCATGAAATGCAAATTCTTTACATAAATCATGCTAGACTAATCACTTTCTAATAGTTCTAATAGTGTTCTCATTGAGCATAAAATTTGACCTAAAAAACAATGGTGTTAGAGAGGTAATATTCATATTTCCTTAGTACTAACAATACAATGACATATTTATGGCTTTTTAAAAATTTGTGACGTCTTTGTCGTTTAAAAAAAAAAAATCCCTTAAGGTCAATGTGTCTGTTGGTTTATTATTATACTAATGAGAATTGTAAGGTAAAGGAAAACCACAGAGAAGAGTCAAATATTTAAATCAACTTTAGATTTAGTCACTAATCTATACACTCATGTATCAACATTTGAAAAGCATTTATTTCTTCCCAAAATACCTCTAAAACCAAAACATTAGACCTAGAAACTCTCTGCAGAACTCAACGTTTTTTTCTTTTTTGTATGAGTCAACATGCCGGAAAAAAGTTTCAACATATTTTGGTGAAATTTTCTATTACAAATTAAGGTAAAACCACATGAAAAATTTTGTCAATGCAGAAAAATATAACAAAACGGGAAACTGTGTTTTTCTCAACAGGGCGATTCATGGGACTTCCATCCCCCTGAGCGTCAGAAAAGTGTATTGGTTCCTATTCTCCCACATTTGTAATGTTAGCCCCACTGGCAATATAGAAAGGTCACATTTAAAAAACATTTTTGGAATTATGGAATTCAGGTAAATACTTAAAATACGTGAATTAGTTCTGTGTTTTATGTCCAGAGGAAAACAATGTAAAATTATTTTTCAAGGCCTAAAGAAAAAATATAAAATGACTTAATTTCTATTTCATGGGAATAAAAAATGTTTTAAAATACTTGATATTTTTGCACTATTTGTCATACTTAGCCAAATTTCTTGAATCTTGATTACTTACTTCTATAGTCCTGAGCTATAAGTGACCTATTTTTTAACTGTAGATATGTTCTCCAGAAGTTTGTTTTACATTCAACACTTTCAATATTTTCACACCATTTTAACTTCGAGCTGGCATAAGGAGTGATGCTCTCACACCATTCTATCTTAGAACTGAAATTTCACAAAAGAAAAAAAAATGTACAAACTTCTTGTTTCTCTAAAGAAGTCTAAGAAAAAGAATTGATGGTATACTAAGCAGATGTTAAGATTATGGATAAAAGGGAAACTATTCATATAGCAATAATCTACACATTTAAACAAGTTATTAACTTCTCCCTGGATATGATAATCTCAATGTATTTCTAGAATAAATTTCAATATATCAAGTGGGCAGAGGACTTTTGACAGAGCTCATTTACACAATTACATAATGTCATAACTTGTGGGAAACTCAGTAGTGCATGATGGTATCAAGAGTTCCAGAGTTAGGAAAGCAAAAATCACTGATTATAGGTAGATAAACTCTATGTGTTATTATCCAAGCAAGGGCATTTTTAAGAGAAAAACAATGTTAATAATAAGCCTAGATAACCAGTTAATCCAAGACTTTACTGTGCAGGGCAAACCATATGCAGGCTCTTCTTATCAATCAGAGAGAAGAAAGCCAAATTCTAATATAAAGGAGTCAGAATTTCAATCCCATCAAGTCCATCAAGTTGGAGCACCCAAGAAGAGCTGCTTAAAGTAACAAAGAGTGTTTCCTGAAAGATATTCTCTACTTTGATATCTGACCAAAATCTCAAATGTTCTGTGTCTCATCCTTTCAAATCAACTAGAAAAATACTTGCTAGAGCTTAAAGAGCATGGACCAAAAGTGGCATTATACTGAGAGAGTTAGATATAATTTTTCAATTCAAAGTTTGTGTCTTTTAGGCCTAAATAAAGAATCACATCTTCTAAGCCAGTTTTTTCCCCAAGTATATCCTAAGAAACACCAGAAGTGAGAGATATAACATCTTACTACAGAAAAAAAGGAAAAAAAAACTATTCCATTGTTAAGGAATTAGAATATCATGTACAAAAGAAAACTATTAATATTTGCAACTGTAGAACATCATAATTTTAACATACAAAGTTTTCTGACTCTCCAAGAGTAGGCAGGAATAATAATAATAAACAGTAATAAGTAATAAACAATTTTCCCCCAAATATATTTGTCTTAAGTCAAATTTTCCAGAGGCAGAACATGAGAAGCATAAGTGATTTACTGAGAGTGCTTTCAGAAACAAAATACCCATTTCAGTTGGAGACTAACTTCAGTGTGATCCCCTCGAACAGCACAAAATTCATCTCACTTTGAGGCAAGGTGGCTACCTTTTTTGTACCCCTTTGCCAGTCAGGCACTGGCTATGTGTTGCCAGAATTGTGAGTGTACAATAGATGCTACTGTTAACCAACAAAATTCACCTGAGTAAATCTGAAGATCCAATAGGCTTTATTCAGGAATTCATGAATAGACTATCATCCTATGAAGCAAATGGAAAGGATCTTCTAAGAGCTACAAAAAAGGAAACATTTTCCCTTTTCAGCAGCTCTTAGGAGAATGAATGGGACAAGGAAGTTGCAAATGAAAAAATAATTATTTTGAACAAGGGCACCTTCCTTTGGAAAACAGAGTGGTCTAATAGGTAGATGACTTCACTGGTGCTGACCAGGAAATTCCAGACTGACTAGTTAGGATTACATCCCTGAAGAAAGTCAAACTGCAATCGAGTTAGGTAAGTCTTGGCTTGGTAATGTGGGCTTAGAAAAATGATTATACTTTGTACCTGTTTCTTTCTTATTTTATTGCTACCTTCTACATTTGGCTCTGATGGTAGAGAATCTGCCTGCAAAGCAGGAGGCCCAGATTCGATCCCTGGGTATGGAAGATCCCCTGGAGAAGAGAATGGCTATCCACTTCAGTATTCTTGCCTGGGAAACCCCGTTGACAGAGGAGCTTGGTGGGCTACAGCCCATGAAATTGCAGAGTTGGACATGACTGAGCAACTAGCAAACCCTTCTTCATTAGACAGCTAATAATTTAATAAGACACTGAATCTCCAGGAAAAATTTAAAAACACAAAGAGTAATGGTGAATTATTAACAGCCAAGCTTCACAGCAGGTGGGAAATGACTATGCCTGAAACTAAAGGCGATGTGGGCAGGGGCAGCCTTCACCTGACCAAGGAATTGTAGTTTTCACTAAGTATCTAAAGAAAAGTGTTCTCTAAAATACCTGAAAATACACATCTGAGAAAATTTGCATCACACCATTTCTGTATCTATTTTACACATCGTTATGCTAAGCTCTGGGAAATCCATTTATATTCTGACAGGGAGATCTGAAACTCTTCATCATTAGAGAGTCTTCCAATAAATAAAACTATAAGCACTTGGAGCAGAAATCTTAATACCTATAACACTGACAGCAAATCATATAAGAAACTAACCTTAATTTGTAAAAGCCAAATTTTCACATAATACATCATCAGTACAAGGATTTATTTTTATTGAAAGGGAATATTGTTGTTTTTGTTCAGTTGCTCAGTCATGTCTGACTCTTTGTGAGCCCATGGACTGCAGCACACCAGGTTTCCCTGTCCTTCATTTTCTCCCAGGGTTTGCTCAAACTCATGCATTGAGTTGATAATAAAATCCAGTCGTCTCATTCTCTGTCACCCTCTTCTCCTCTTGCCCTCAGTCTTTCCCAGAGTCAGTGTCTTTACCAATAAGTTGGCTCTTCATATCAGGTGGCCAAAGAATTGGAGCTTCAGAGCTATGTTGGCAAAGTGATGTCTCTGCTTTTGAATATGCCATCTAAATTTGCCATAGCTATTGTTCCATGGACCAAGCAACTTTTAATTTCATGGCTGTAGTCTCTGTCAGTTATTTTGGAGCCCAAGAAAATAGTCTGTCACTGTTTCCATTTTCTCCCATTTATTTGCCATGAAGTGATGGAACCAAATGCCATGATCTTTGTTTTTTGAATGCTGAGTTTTAAGCCAGTTTTTTCACTCTCCTCTTTTATCTTTATCAAGAGACTCTTGAGCTCCTCTACACTATCTGCCATTAGAGTTATGTCATCTACATATCTGAGGACATTGATTCCAGCTTTTGCTTCGTTCAGCCTGGCATTTCTCATGATGTACTCTGCATATATGTTGAATAAGCAGGGTGACAATATACAGCCTCCATATACTCCTTTCTGAATTTTGAGCCAGTCTGTTTTTCCATGTCCAGTTCTAACTGTTGTTTCTTGACCTCCATACAAGTTTCTCAGGAAGCAAGTCAGATGGTCTGGTATTCCCATCTCTTCAAGAATTTTCCACAGTTTGTTGTGAGCCACAGAGTCAATGGCTTTAACATAGTCAAAGAAGCAAAACTAGATGTTTTTATGGAATTCCCTTGCTTTTTCTCTAACCCAGTGGATGTTGGTTCCTCTGCCTTTTCTAAATCTAGTTTGTGAATATGGCAATTGTCAGTTCACATACTGTTGAAGCCTTGCTTGGAGAATTTTGAGCTTTGACTTGCTAGCATGTGAAATGAGTGCAGTTGTGCAGTAGTTTGAACATTCTTTGGCATTGCTCTTCTATGGGATTGGAATGAAAACTGACCTTTTCCAGTCCTGTGGTCATTGCTGAGATTTCCAAATTTGCTGGCATATTGGGTGCAGCACTTTAGCAGCAGTATCTTTTCGGATTTGAAATAGCTCAGCTGGAATTCCATTACCTCCACTAGCTTTGTTTGTAGTAATGTTTCCTAAGGCCCACTTAACTTCACACCCCAGAATGTACTGCTCTAGGTGAGTGACCCCACCATCCTGGTCATATGGGTCATCAAGACCTTTTTGTACAGTTCTTCCATTTATTTTTGCCATCTCTTCTTAATATTTTCTGCTTCTGTTAGGTCTATACTGTTTCTGTCCTTTATTGTACCCATCTTTGCATGAAATGTTCTCTTGGTATCTCTAATTTTCTTGAAGAGAAATCTAGGCTTTGCCATTCTATTGCTTTTCTCTATTTTTCACATTGTTCACCTAAGAGTTTTCATATTTCTCACTGTTATTCTCTGAAGCCCCTGCATTCAGTTGGGTATATCTTTCTTTTTCTCCTTTGCCTTTCACTGTTCTTCTTTTTTCAGTTATTTTTAAGGCCTCTCAGACAACCACTTCGCCTTTGCTTTTTTTTTTTTTTTTTCCTTAGGAATGATTTTGGTCACCACCTTCTGTACAATGTCATGAACATCCTTCCATAGTTCTTTAGGTATGCTATCTATCAGATCTAATCCCTTGAATCTATTTGTCACTTCTACTGTATAATCATAAGGGATCTGATTTAGGCCATACCTGAATGGCCTAATGGTTTTCCCTACTTTCTTCAATTAAAGTCTGAATTTTGCAATAAAGAGTCCCCGATCTGAGTCACAGTCAGCTCCCCGGTCTTATGTTTGCTGACTGTATAGAGCTTCTCCATCTTCGGCCTCAAAGAATATAATCAATCTGATTTCAATATTGACTATCTGGTGATGTTCATGTGCAGAAAGGGGATATGGAAGTCTCAAAAATTCCAGGACAACTTTTAGATTAAAAGACTTAGGGAGACACAATGTCTCCTAGTTTGAATATATGAGTAATTAGAAGTACTATTTGGGAAAAAAAATTATTCTTTAAAAGAATGATAATATGTTTATGACATATTAAGAAATATTTTCAATTTTAACCTAGTTCACTTCCTAATAGTATTTTATCAGCTGAAATATTCAAATTAGTATTCAGTTTTTCATTAAAATCTACAATACCTATAACTCAAAGACTAATATTAACTTGCAGAATTTTTAAAGGACTGAAGTAATTAACCGAATCACATAATATAAAATTAATTAATCTATTAAGTCAGTTGTATTAAAAATAGTTAAATAATGTTCAGTGACTATAAACATAATTTTGTAATTTTTAGAAATGCTACATTCTTTCACACTTACTACCCAAATAAATTCACTTGAGAACATCAAGTCTGAGGGTTATCAGAGATATCTAATAAACTACTGAGTATTTTATTTTCTAGGCAATGGCACCCCACTCCAGTACTCTTGCCTGGAAAATCCCATGGACAGAGGAGCCTGGTGGTCTGCAGTCCATGGGGTCGCTAAGAGTCAGACATGTCTAAGCAACTTTACTTTCACTTTTCATTTTCCTGCATTGGAGAAGGAAATGGCAATCCACTCCAATGTTCTTGCCTGGAGAATCCCAGGGACGGGGGAGCCTGGCAGGCTGCCATCTATGAGGTCGCACAGGGTTGGACACGACTGAAGCGACTTAGCAGCAGCAGCAGCACTTTTAACTAGTGTGTTGGGATTAAAAAAAAAAAAATTTACAAATTGAACCTGAGATCAAGTACTTCTGAGCTTCAGAAGCATGTTAAGAGAAGAAAACAATAAGACAAAAATTTAAAGTAGATATGTATATATCATGCATCTGATAAAACTGGGAGAAAATATGTACATGTCATATATCTGATAAAATAGATTATCCAGAAAATATAAAGAACCATAAAATTCTTTTAATTTAAAAAAAAGGCTGTCAAGCTTTATTCATTAAGAAATGAATATCTTTCCATCAGAACGCTAAGAAATAATAAATACTTATTCCAAGTATTCTTATATAAATAACATTAAATCTTAATAAATAGAAGTTAGTTAATAATATAATATAAATATCTATAAATATATATAAATTTATGAATATTCATTATTTAATAATATTTTATTATTTTAAGATGTGAATCAAGATCTATTTTCAAAGAAAAAAAGGAAAAGCCTAAGAACTTGATAGAGCTACTTCTGTAAAATTCAGCTTGAGTATTAAAAAAATTCCTTTATTGAACTCCATATAAAGGAGAAAATCTGGAAGTGTCCCCAGAGTGTCCCCAAATATACAAAATTATGTGTATATATACTGAACATTATTTCACTATGGCTCATGGCCCTCTAGTATTCTGTTCTAGTTTTATAAATGAGAAATCTTGTCATCTTATCATAGAGTTCCAGAAAATGATAGCTAACTTTACCTGCTAAAGGAACTTTAATAACCCTAACTATAACTTCAAGGAAATTACCCTTGCAAACATTTCAAACTCCTGCAGGTTGCTGAGGATATAAAATGTTTTCCTCTAAGAGTTATTAGCCCTCAGAACAGATTCCTTGAGACCTTAAACACTCAATTATAATAATCAAATTTTTTTCTGTTAAAAAACTACTAGTTCTTCCAAATTTTAAATGGTAAAACAAACTCAGTTCAAAAAGCATTAATAATTTATTCACTTTGCAGCTGCCTAGTTCTTAACATGCAATTGCTACTTTATTGACACTGTAGAGTACATATCAACCCTCAGGAAATATTTTACAGTGAACACTAGATTTTTTTTAAATATCATTGTGTTGGGAGATTGTGTTCACCTATGGCTGATTCGTGTCAATGTATGGCAAAACAAATACAGTATTGTAATTAAAAAAAAAAAAAAATAAAAAATAATAAAAAATAAAATATCATTGTGAAAATGTTCTCTAGAATATCATGACTTCACATGGAAATAATAGAAGAAATGCTTATCAAGGCTAGGCTCCTTAAAACCAGTTACCCTCAAACAGCTTTTATTAGAGACTTTTTTTTTAATTTGAACTTTGGGAATCTGTTCTGGATATGTATCTGCTAAAGAGGAGTCACAACCATCTCTATAGACACTCTATCTAACTTCCAAGAGGCTGAAGCAAATTGTTTGACTTAAGGAAATGTAGAGCATTCTCATCCAATACCCACATGCATAATAACATTCAGACTTGTAATTAATATTAGTTTCACCATTCCAATCTTTTAATGAATTCCTTGCACTTAATAATCCAGGCAAAACCTTCCTTTTTACATGCCTTACTTTGCCATCTCTGTGCCTTTCCTCAAGAAACTCATGTGCTTTGAATGTCCTTCCTTCCTAATCTGTCCAGCTTTTTGCGACTCCATGGACTATAGCCCGCCAGTTTTCTCTGTCCATGGGATTCTCCAGGCAAGAACACTGGAATGGGTAGCCATTTCATTCTCCAGGGGATCTTTCCTGAGCCAGGGATAAAACCTGGGTCTTCTGCATTACAGGCAGATTCTTTACCATCTGAGCCACCAGGGAAGCCCTTTCCTATCTCAACTTGTCCAAATTCTACTCATTCTACAGAGGTCATATCAACTGTACATTCCTCTCTGAAGCTTTCCTCAACCACCCAACATTCAAGTAATTCAAGTAATTCATCAGATCTTTCCTTCATTGGAATTCCTATAGCCCTTTATTTATACTTAAAGTCACAATTATTTTGCATTATAATAGAACTATTACTAAACAAGTGATCAATTCATTACTCATTTGCAATATCTCCAAGGATCACAACTTTTTTTTCCGTTACTTTTAATTCTCTCCCCCAGTTACACCTTGGTTTGTTGTTGTTCAATCACTAAGTCTTGTCCAACTCTTTGATTGCTTAACAATATCAAAATTTCAGCATCTGAAATGAAGAAAATGGATAACTGTTCTTAGAACATTTCTTATTCAAATAAAAAGTTTTAAAAGCATGTATGTTCTAAATTATTGTTTTTTAAAAATCTCTTTTTCTATTATTTAAAAAAAAGCATATGCTCCTCAACAGAACAAGGAGAGACTAAAGAGCTAGAGCAAAGAATGATCATTTTCTTAACATTGACTCTTTGCATTGATACTCATAAATACTCTTATTTATTCTTTTTTATTTCTTTTAACTTTGGCCTAGTGATTCTCTGTATTATGCTTCTGTGTCCCTCTCAATCTGCTCTGCTAACCCTGGCTGGTTTGCTCAGCCACATAAGGATACTAATGTTGTTCCAGGAGAAAGGGGCTCTTCATCCCAAATCCCTCTAATAGTGGGAAAGCAACAGGGCTCCCACCCATTCCCACCAATCACTCTTATTTATTCTTAAAGATTTTTATTAACTCAAAAATATTTATTTTACCAGGCACTTTAGATAAGTGTTAAGAATATACTTTCTCTCCTGAGGACAGATCAAGATAACATAATAGAAATATCTTGAGTTCACCTCCTCTCAACACACCAAAAGAACAACTTTCTCTGAAAATGACCTGAAGACAACAGAATATAGCTCTTCCGCAATTAAGGATGTAAAAAAGAAAGAAAAAAAAAATGCATCATTTTGGATAGGAGAGGCAAAGAGGCAAAGACCTGAGCTAGTGAGGACCTCAACCCCTGGCAGAGCAACCCACAAATGGGAAAGGGTTTCACAAACTCAGAAGTCCTCCCTAGGGGACAAAGTGCTCAAGCCCCAGATATGGCATCACAGCCCTAGGGAATAGTAACAGAAAGATAAGTCTTCATAATTGGCTTTGAAAACCAACAGAATTTACATCCAGGAATGCTAGAGGTTTGTAAGAAACCAAGACCCTATGCTTACAGGGTTGTGCACAAAATGCCCTCTGAGTTCTAGCACAGAGAAAGCAGATTGAAAAGTTGCTGGAACCCTAGTTATCCCACCAAGATTGCTCCAACATGCTACGTAATCCGTGCTTGGCTTAAGTGCTTGGCATCTACATCCTATCCTCCTGCTAAGTGGCAATCTCCAGCAGACTCCAGGAAAACACTTGGCCCATGCCCAGCTCTGGATCCAGCATTGCCACCAAAGCCACAAGACACATGCAGTCTACTTCAGAATACCCCTACATAAGAATACTTCAAGAATGCTCTTGAAGATATTACCCTCAAGACCAGGAGGGGTAACCATTTAGCTTAGTTTATAGAAACAAACACAGAAAGTCAAACAAAACGAAAGTAAACGTGAAAAAATAAAGCAAACTCCCAGAAAGAAATCCTAATGAAACAGAGAGAAGTAATTTACCTGATATAGAATTCAAAGCAACAGTCATAAAAATGCTCATCAAACTTGCAAGAAGAGTAGAGGAACACAGTGAGAACTTCAACAAGGAGTTATAAAATATATTTTTTTAAAAAGGAAGCAAGGAGAAAGAAACAGAAATCCAAGTTCAAGAAGTGCAAGGAATCCCAAACATGATGAACCTAAAAGCACGTGTTCAGTTCAGTTCAGTCACTCAGTCATGTCCGACTCTTTGCGTCCCCATGAATTGCAGCACGCCAGGCCTCCCTGTCCATCATCAACTCCCAGAGTTCACCAAAACTCATGTGCATCAAGTTGGTAATGCCATCCAGCCATCTCATCCTCTGTCGTCCCCTTCTCCTCCTGCCCCCAATCCCTCCCAGCATCAGAGTCTTTTCCAACGAATCAGCTCTTTGGATGAGGTAGCCAAAGTATTGGAGTTTCAGCTTTAGCATCAGTCCTTCCAAAGAACACGTGATCTCCTTTAGAATGGACTGGTTTGACCTCCTTGCAGTCCAAGGGACTCTCAAGAGTTTTCTCCAACACCACAGCTCAAAAGCATCAATTCTTTGGTCCTCAGCTTTCTTCATAGTCCAACTTTCACATCCATACATGACCACTGGAAAAACCATAGCCTTGACTAGACAGAACTTAGTCAGCAAAGTAATGTCTCTGCTTTTGAATATGCTATCTAGGTTGGTCATAACTTTCCTTCCAAGGAGTAAGAGTCTTTTAATTTCATGGCTGCAATCACCATCTGCAGTGATTTTGGAGCCCCCAAAATAAAGTTGTCACATTGTTTCCACTGTTTCCCCATCTATTTCCCATGAAGTGATGTGTGCATGCATGCTAAGTCACTTCAGTTGTGTTCGATTCTTTGTGACCTTATGGACTGTAGCTCACCAGTCTCCTCCATCCATGGGATTCTCCAGGCAAGAATACTGGAGTTCGTTGCCATGGCCTCTTCCCAGTGATCTTACAAACCCAGGGATAGAACCCTCATCTCTTAGATCTCCTGTATTGGCAGGCAGGTTCTTTATTACTAGTGCAACTGGGGAATGGGGAAGCCCCAAAGAGATGCACATCAAGATGTATTATAATTAAAATGTTACAGATAAAGAGATAATTAAAAAGGCAGCAAAGAAGAAAAAAGAAAGAAAGATAGAAACCCCCCTGCAAGGCTATCAGTTGATTTTTCAGCAAAGACTTTGCAGAACACGAGGGAGTAGACTAATTAAGGTGTTGAAAGAAGAAAATCTGCAACCAAGAATACTTTATGCAGTAAGGTTATCATTCAGAATTGAAGGAGAAATAGTTTCCCAGACAGATAAAAATTAGAAGAATGCATTACCACTAAAATGGTTGTACAAAAATGTTAAATGGTCTTCGTTAAGCTAAAAGAAAGATCAAAATGAAAGAAAATATATGAGAGAAAAAAAATCTCACTGGTAAAGACAAACATATATTAATCATAAATGTGGTAAATCAGTCACTTAAAAAGATAGGATGAATGTTTAAGGACTAAAGAAGTAAAATCAATTATAATTAGTTATGTGTGTGTGTGTGTGCTAGTCGCGCAGTCATGTCCTACTCTTTGTGACCCCATCAACTGTAGGGTTCAGGTTCTCCAGCCTCCTCTGTCCATTGGATTCTCCAGGCAAGAATACTAGAGTGGGTTCCATTCCCTTCTCCAGGAGATCTTCACGACCCAGGGATCAAACCCAGGTCTCCTGCATTGCAAGAGGATTCTTTACCATCTGAGCCATCAGGGACAGGGATATGCACAGTAAAAGGTGTAAAATATGATGTCAGCAACATAAAATATGATGGAGGAGAGTCAAAAATGTAGAAATTTTAAAATCTGGTTAAACTTAAGCAAAAAATAGCTATATGTATAAATTGTTATACATGAACCAGCAACACAGATGAACTTGGAGGGTTATGCTAAGTGAAACAGGTCAGACAGACAAATACTACATGATATCACTTGTACGCAGAATTTTTAAAATACATAAACTAGTGAATACAACAAAAACAAAGCAAAGTCACAGAAATAGAGAACAAGCCAGTGATTATCAGCAGGAGGAGGAGCAGTGCAGTGTTGGGGGACTAGAAAATAAAAACTATTGGTTGTAAGATAGTTAGAAGGATGCATTGTACAACATGGGGAACATAGTCAATATTTTTTAGTAACTTTAAATGGAAAATACCTTTAAAATTATAATAAAGAAATTTTTGAAAAGAAAGGGAGCCCATAACAGCTCAGTTGGTAAAGAATCCGCTTGCAATGAAGCAGACCCCTGTTCAATTCCTGGGTTGGGAAGATCTGCTGGAGAAGAGATAGGCTACCCACTCCAGTATTCTTGGGCTTCCCTTGTGGCTCAGCTGGTAAAGAATTGCCTGCAGTGCAAGAGACCTGGGTTTGATCCCTAGGTTGGGAAGATCCCCTAGAGAAGGGAAAGGCTACCCACTCCAGTATTCTAGCCTGGAGGATTCCTTGGACTTTAAAAGTCCATGGGGTCCCAAAGAGTAGGACACTACTGAGCCACTTGCACTTTTACTTTCAAAAAGAAAACTAGAAAAAACATAAATATGTCAATACTAAACAGTATTACTAAACAGCAAACATGTCAGTGGAGAAATCAGAAAGAAAATTTTAAAATATTTTGAGATGAAAGAAAACTTTCCAAAATCTGTGGAATGGATCAAAAGCAGTGCTAAAAGAGAAACTAATAGTGATACAGAAAACAAGAAAAATCTCAAACAAACAACCTCAACTTACACCCAAGAAATTAGATTAATATGAGTAAAAATAAGGCCCAAAGTTAATAGAAAGAAGGAAAAATACAAATAAGAATGGAAATCAAATAGAAACTAAAAAGAAAAACAGTAGAAGAGGTCAACGAAGCTGAGCTGACTTTTTAAAAGATAAACAGAATTTACAGATCTTTTAGTCAGACTCATTAAGAAAAAAAGAGCCCAATAAATAAAATTAAAATGAAAGAGAAGAAGTTGCAAAGTCACAGAAATATAAACAAATCATAAGAGTAATTATATACCTACAAATTGAACAACCTAGAAGAAATTGACAGATTATTTCTAGAATCATACAACCTCTCAAGATTGAATCAGAAATAATAGAAAATCTGAGCAGACAAATTAGTAATGAAATTAACTTAGTAATCAAAAAACTCCCAACAAACAAAAGTACAGGATAATATGGATACATTCAAAGGAGAATTCTGCTAAACAATTAGAAAGCATTCCCCCTCTTCAGTTTCTTTGGAAGTTTCTTTTAAAAAAAAAAAAAAAAGGTATTTACTAAACATTTAAAGAAGAGTAAATACCTTTTCTTTAAAAAAAAAACTTTCAAAGAAACTGAAGAAGGGGGAATGCTTTCTAACTCATTCTAAAAAGCCAGTATTACCTTAATAGTAAAATGTAATGGTTACATTACAAAAAAATGAATGCAAAAATCTTTAACAGAATACTAGGGAACAGAATTTGACAATACATTAAAAGGATCATACACCATGATGAAATGAGGAAGACAGGGATAGTTCAATATTTTGCAAATCAATCAATATGAAACATCACAATAACAAAAAAGGATAAAAATTAAATTATCATCTTAATATAAGTAGGAAAAGAATTTTATAAAATTCAACATCCACTCATGATAAAAACTCTCAATAATGTAAATATAGTGAGAACAAGCTTCTACATAATAAAGGTAATATATGGTAAACCCACAGCTAACATATACACAATGATGAGAAGCTGAACACTCTTCCTTTAAGATTGGGAACAAGACAAGGATGTCTACTCTTGCCACTGTTAATCAGCATAACCGGAAATTCTAGCAAAAGTAATTAGAAAAATGAAGATAAATGAAATGTATCTGAAAAAAATTTAAAAGGAAGTAAAAATGTCACTATTTACATATGGCATGATACTATATTCAGAAAATCCTAAAGACTCCACCAAAAACTATTAGAATAAATTAATTCAATCGAGTTGCCAGATACAAAGTTAATATATAGAAATCTGTAGCATCTCTACAAACTAAAAACTATCAGAAAGAGAAATTTAGAATAATTCCACTTATAACTGCATCAAAAGAATAAAAAAATTTAACCAAAAACTGTACTCCCTAAACTATAAAACATTCATGAAAAGAAACTGAAGAAAGCAAACAAAATGGGCATATATGCTATGCTCATTGTTGGAAGAATTAATACTGTTGAAATGCCAATAATACTTGAAGAAATCTACAGATTTAATGCAAAATACCCATGATATTTTTCATAGAGCTAGAACAAATAATCTTAAATTTTGTATGGATCCACAACATACCCCAAATAGCAAAAGCAATCTTAAGAAAGAACAAATCTGGAGATATCACACTCCCTGATTTCATATTATACTACAAAGCTACAGTAATCAAACCAGCATATTACAGCACAAAAAAACAGACATGTAGAAAATAGAAAACCTAGGAATAAACTCATACATGTATGGTCAATTAACCTATGATACAATTGGGAAAAGACAATTTCTTCAACATTATTTGAGAATAAATTGTTGACCATATTCTTACACCATATACAAAAATAGACTCAAAACAGGTTGAAAACATAAATCTAAAACTTGAAACCATAAAACTCCTACAAGAAAACATATGCAATAAGCTCCTTGACATAGATCTTAGCAATATTTTTTTGGAATTTGCCCTCAGGCCAGGGCAACCAAATATATACAAAAATATACAAATGAAGCTGTATGAAACTAAAAAGCTTTTGCTCAACAAAGGAATCATTAACAAAACAAAAAAGCAACCTAATGAATAGGAGATTTTGCAAATGATATCTTTAATAAGGATTATAACCAAAATATATAAAGAACTCACAAGTCTCAATGTCCAAAAAAAAAAACACACACACATACAATTCATTCTATGAAAGGGTAGAGGACCTGAACAGACATCTTTCTGAAGAAGACATACGGATGGACAACAGGCACGTGAAGATACTCAGCATCACTAATCAGTAGGAAAATGTAAATCAAAACCTCAATGAGTTATTATCTCACTCCTGTCAGAAGAGCTATTATCTAAATAACAAATAACAAGTCTTAGTGAGGATTTGGAGAAAAGGTAACCCTCATGCACTCCTAGTAGGAATGTAAATTTGTACATTACTACAGTATATGGAGTACACTTTAAAAATTAAAAATAAAGCGACTATTTGATTCAGAAATCTCACTTCTGATCATTTATTGAAAGAAAATGAAAACACTAATTTGAAAAGATATATACACCCCAAAGTTTGTTGCAATACTAATTATTACAGCAAAGATATGGAAGCAACCTAAGTGTTCATCAATAGGTGAATGGATTAAGACTATGTGATATATATATAGATATAGATACTGAGCCAACAATAACAACAAAATTTATGCTAGGCATAAGCATAAGGTATTTTGAAAAGACATAAGCATATCACAATTTTTACCTGACAAGGTTATCTTCCCAATGAAGTAGATATATAATCCATTTCCTCAAAAATAGTATATTACCCAGGCAAAAATTGAGAGTAAGTTCAATGCTGGGTACATTGCAAAAATCTAGAAGTCAAATAGAGTATGACTCCTTGAGAATCTAAATATTTCTGCTAGAGAAAGGCACTAATGATAAGATGGTGAAGTTATCTAAAACAGTCTAATGCCATTTGAAGATTACTTGACATATACTTTATTTTATCCAGCATGTGGCCTATTTTGATGAAAATTCTATGTGCTTGTGTATTCTACATGGTTGGGCACAGTGTTCTATTAATATAAATGTTTAATAGCTCAATGAGGTCCCTTTTTGTTCACATTTTCTACAATTTCTATAACCAACTCTTTGTATGTCTCTTCTCAGAGTTACTGAAAGAGGGGTTATATCTTCAGATATGATGAAGATTTTTCTATTTCTCTTTTGTTTGTTTTTGTTTTGCATTCAGATACTTTGTAGGTATGTAATTAGTTGCATATACATTTAGTACTGTTGTCTTCCTGCTGAACTATTCCATTTGCCACTTCGAAATGTCCCCTGTCATCTCTGACAATTCTTTTTGACTTAAAGTCTACTCTACCCAATATCAATATAGTGAAATATAGTTTTGTGGGTTTTTTTCCATTCATTTACCTTGATGTAGGTAACTATATATCACATCCAGGTCTTATTTAATACAATCTGACAATGTCTCTTAACTGGGGTTTTTAATAAAACTTGATGCTATAACTTGTATGTGCATGCGTGCATGCTCAGTTATCTTGTATAGTTGAATTTAAATACCTTCTGCTATTTTTTTTTCTGTAGGCCCATGTACTCTTAATTTCTTCTCTCCTTGTTTTCTTTTGAGTTAGACAAGAATTTTTTTTTAAGTTCCATTTTACATTGCCTACAGGCTTTTTAGTTACAACTTTTGCATTTTTAATTAGCTACCATGAAGATCACAATATGCATCTTTAACTAATTAGAATCTACATCAATTTAGTATTTTATCACTTCATGAATAATTTAAGAACCTAGTAATATCATGTTTCTATTTATTTTCTCCTCTCATTTTGTGCTGTTGGGTGCTGTATTTTATCTCTATAAGTATTATGCACCATACATTATTACTTGTGTTACTTTATATAGTTAGCTTATGTTAAAATTTTTTTTTTTAATATTTGTATATTTACCCAAATATTTACTCTGTTTCTTCTTTCAGTCGTATGGATCTATCTAAAAATTTCCTTTCACCCTGAAAACCTTATTAGCCTCTACAATTTGGGTATTTTGGGTGAACTCTCTCATTTTCATCTTTATAAAATTTTCTTTATTTGACTTCAGTTTTCCAGAAATGTCTTCAATAAACATAAAATTCTAAGTTTGCAGTTATTTGTCCTCAAACTTTAAAGCTAGTATTCCATTTGGCTTCCATAGTTTGAATTTAGAAATCAGCTTTAAACCTTATGACTGCTTCCCAAACATGTTGTATCCTTTTTCCCCTGGCTGCTTTTAAGATTTTTTTTTCTTTATTTCTGATTTTTAGCAATTTGACTGATATGCCTAGGTGTGGCTTTCTTTGTATTTACCCTACTTGGTCTTTACTGAACTTCTTGAATATGTATGTTAAACCTTATTATCAAAGAAGGCTCCTGACCTCTTTAATCTCTTCTTCTTATGGGTCTCTACACATATGCTAGAGACTTGACAGTGTTTCATACATCTCTCACACTCTGTTCTCTCAGCTTTTAGTTGTTTTCTCTCTGTACTTCAGATTGTACTTCACTGAACTTTTCTTCTGCCTCATTCGGTTGTTAAAAGCCTATACAACTGATTCTTCATTTCAGATGTTCTATCTTCTCTTCTAGAATGCCCATATTTGTTTGTTTAATTTATCTTTTTATTGAAGGATAATTCTTTTCAGAATTTTGTTGTTTTCTGTCAAACATCAACATGAATCAGCCATAGGTATACATATATTCCCTTCCTTTTGAATTTCCCTCTCATCTCCCCACCATCCAACTCATCTGGGTTGATACAGAGCCCCTGTTTGAGTTTCCTGAGCCATACAGCAAATTCCCATTGGCTATCTATTTTACATATGGTAATGTAAGTTTCCATTTACATTTTCCATACATCTCATCTTCTCCTCCCCTCTCCTCATGTCCATAAGTCTATTCTCTATGTCTGTATCTCCATTGCTGCCCTGTAAATCATTCTTCAGAACCATCTTTCTAGATTCCATATATGTGCATTAGAATGTGATATTTATCTTTCTGTTTCTGACTCACTTCACTGTGTATAATAGGTTCTAGGTTCATCCACTTTAGCAGAACTGACTCAAATGCATTCTTTTTATGGCTGTTTAATAGTCCATTGTGTATATGTACCACAACTTCTTTATCCATTCATCTATAGAGGGCATTGGTTGCTTCCATGTCCTAGCTATTGTAAATAGTCTGCAATGAACAATGGGATACTTGTGTTTTTATCAGCCCTAGTTTACTCAGGATATATGCTTAGGAGTGGAATTGTTGGATCACATGGTAGTTTTATTCCTAGTTTTTTAAGGAACTGCCACACTGTCTTCCATAGTGGCTGTATCAATTCACATTCCCACCAACAGTGCAAGAGCATTCCCTTTACTCCACACCCTCTCCAGCATTTATTGTTTGTAGACTTTTTGATGAGGGCCATTCTGACCAGTGTGAGTTGATATCTCACACTGGTTTTGTGGTTTTGATTTGCATTTCTCTAATAGTGAGCCATGTTGAGCATCTTTTCATGTGTTTGTTAGCCATCTGTATGTCTTCTTCGGAGAAATGTCTGTTTAGGTCTTTTTCTCACTTTTTGATTGGGTTGTTTGTTTTCCTGGTATTGAGTTGTATGAGCTGTTTGTATATTTTGGAAATTAATTCTTTGTCAATTGTTTCATTTGCTAATTTTCTCTCATTCTGAGGGTGGTCTTTTCACCTTGCTTATAGTTCCCTTTGTGCAAAAGCTTTTAAGTTTAATCAGGCCCCACTGTTTATTTTTGTTTTTATTTCCGTTACTCTAGGAGGTGGGTCATAGAGGATCTTGCTTTGAATCTCAATGGTGAGAAATTGAAAGCATTCCCACTAAGATCAGGAACAAGACAATGGTGATTACTTTCACCACTGTTATTCAACATAGTTCTAGCTACAGCAATCAGAGATGAAAAAGAAATAAAAGGAATCCAGATCAGAAAAGACGTAAAGTTCTCAGTGTCTGCAGATGACATGATACTGTACATAGAAAACCCTAAAGATAGTATTAGAAAATTACTAGTGCTAATCAATAAATTTAGCAAAATTGCAGGATACAAAATGAATGCATAGAAATCACTTGCATTTCTATGTACTAACAATGAAAAATTAGAAAGAGAAATCAAGGAATCAATTCCATTCACCCAGTAACAAAAAGAAGTAAATATCTAAGAATAAACTTACCTAAGGATACAAAAGAACTGTACACAGAAAATTATGACACTAATGAAAGAAATAAAGATGACATAAACAGAGCATGTTTATGTCCATGTTCCTGGCTAGGAAGAGTCAATATTGTGAAAATGACTATACTACCAAATGCAATCTGCAGATTCAATGTGGTCCCTATCAAATTACCAATGGCCTTTTTCACAGAACCAGGACAAAAAAAATTCACAATTCATATGGAAACACAAAAGACCCTGGATAACCAAAGCAGTCTTGAGAAAGAAGAATGGAGCTGGAGGAATCAATCTTCCTGACTTCAGATTATACTGCCAAGCCACAGTCATCAAGACAGTATGGTACTGGCAGAAAAACAGAAATATAAACCAATGGAACAAGATAGAGAGCACAGAAATAAACGCATGCACCTATAGTTACCTTATTTTTAACAAAGGAGGCAAGAATATACAATGGGGCAAAGACAGCCTCTTCAATAAATGGTGTTGGAAAAACTGGATAGCTATATGTAAAAGAATAAAATTAGAACACTTCCTAACACCATACACAAAGATAAACTAAAAATGGATTAAAGACCTTTTTTTCTTTTTAAATTTCAGTACTGTTTTGAATGTTTCCATCATTCCTCCATTTTCCTTTTTTTTTATCTTCTGTAACATATTTATGATAGTTATTTCAAAATGCTTTTCTCCTTAGCACATTTGTTTGATGTGTATTCCTGCTGCCATTGAATTATTTTTCTTTCCATTATATGGGTTATATTTTTTCTGCAACTTTCCATATCTCATAATTTTGAGTATATGGCATGAAGTCTGTATTTTAAAGTGATTTGAAATATATTTTCCATGTTTTTTTTCCTCATAAGGCAGATAGTGTGAAGGGCTGATTGCTTAGGTTTAGTTGTAAACTGAGCTGTGTTGAGGCTGTTTTATGACTTTATTTAATGTTAATTCATGTTAAAGTGTCTTAAGAATAAGAATATTGTTGTGTTTATTATTTGTTCCTTTCACTAGAAGAACTCTCTCCCCATCATCATGATTCTCTGGGAGAGTTTTTAATCTGTCTTGCTAGCCGAGGCCTTCTGCTTCTCAGTTCAGCCAAGTCCTTCAGGAGAAAATGATGGTGAGGAGTGGGGCATTATGATCAAGATTCTTGGTGTTCCAGTAGGTCACACTGGCCTGTATACTTATTAAAATATTATCAGTTTCTTTTTACATGTAATCATTCAGCTAAAAGAAGTCTCATCTTCTTCCAATTTATACCACTTTTGCCCAGTATGACAAATGCAATCAGCAACTTACAATAGCTACTGATAATCAATGAGGAAAAACTTGTTTCTTCAAGGAATTCAATTTTTTAAATTTCTTATAACCACACCTTTTCTATGTCTTCTAATATAAATGGTATTATAGTTTAACTGATATTTTCTATTTGATAAAGTACAAGTTTCCTGTAACTTTCTAAATTCTAACCAGAAGTGAACCTAGCTTACTTGTAATCAAAATATAATTTTAATAATTCAGGGTGAATAAGCATATCTGAAGAGCAAACATATATGTGTATGTATTTATATGCATGAATGTATTCCCTTCCCAATCTGCCCATTTATCTTCAGTTCAGTCACTCAGTCATGTCCAACTCTTTGTGATCCCATGAACTGCAGCACGCCAGGCCTCCATGTCCATCACTAACTCCCAGAGTCCACACAAACCCACATCCATTGAGTCGGTGATGCCATGCAACCATCTCATCCTCTGTCGTCCCCTTCTCCTCTTACCTTCAATCTTTCCCAACATCAGGGTCTTTTCAAATGAGTCAGCTCTTCACATCAGGTGGCCAAAGTTTCAGCTTTAGTATCTGTCCTTCCAATGAACACCCTTCCTTTAGAATGGACTGGTTGGATCTCCTTGCAGTCCAAGGGACTCTCAAGAGTCTTCTCCAACACCACAGTTCAAACACATCAATTCCTCGATGTTCAGCTTCACAGTCCAACCCTCACATCCATACATGACTACTGGAAAAACCATAGCCTTGACTAGACGGACCTTTTTGGCAAAGCAATATCTCTGCTTTTCAATATGTTGTCTAGGTTTGTCATAACTTTCCTTCCAAGGAGTAAGTGTCTTTTAATTTCATGGCTGCAGTCACCATCTGCAGTGATTTTGGAGCCCAGAAAAATAAAGCCTGCCACTGTGTCCAGTGTTTCCCCGTCTATTTGCCATGAAGTGACTGGACTGGATGCCATGATCTTAGTTTTCTGAATGTTGAGCTTTAAGCCAGCTTTTTCACTCTCCTCTTTCATTTTCATCAAGAGGCTCTTTAGTTCTTCTTCACTTTCTGCCATAAGGGTGGCATCATCTGTATATCTGAGGTTATTGATATTTCTCCTGGCAATCTTGCTTCCAGCTTGTGTTTCATCCAGCCCAGCGTTTCTCATGATGTACTCTGTATATAAGTTAAAAAAGCAGAGTGACAATATACAGCCTTCATGTACTCCTTTTCCTATTTGAGACCAGTCTGTTGTTCCATGTCCAGTTCTAACTGTTGCTTCCTGCTTTCGGTTTCTCAAGAGGCAGGTCAAGTGGTCTGGTCTTGCCATCTCTTTCAGAATTTTCCACATAAAATTTCCACATAAAAGGAACATAAATGTTTAATGTTCCTTAATTAGAAAAATATGACAAAGAATAGTCAATTAATAGAATGAATAGGGTGAATACAAATTTGTTCACCAAGTCCTAGACAAATTCTTAAAATTTAGAAATGTAAATTTAAAGAAAGTATTTCTTGAAGAAGACCATTACTGCTGTCTTTCTACATTCACAAATAATAGAGAAAATATAATAAGTATACTTTTAATGAATCGTAAGAAAATGATGGTTTCAGTTGCATTCCTAACTTTTGAAGTTGGGATTATAAACAACCATGTTCTCTCACATGTGGCAGCTTGATACAATGGTCAGTGACTAAACACTGCACTGGACCTCTGCTTTGGAGTCAGGATCAGCATGGCAATATTCTTTCTCCATCCTACTGAGGTAAAAATCGCCAGGCAGTCAGTGTAGGATTCTAAGACCTTGGCCCTATTTTCAATAAACATCTCTCTCCATTAACCTAAAACTATACCCTTTGTCCTTAATTCCTGAAATGTGTCCTTGATCTGATAAATTTTCAGCACTCAGATTCAGGGAAGGGCAGTAATTAACTTCTGTCCCATATGCCCGAGGGAAAAACAACTGGTGATCATTAATCTTTAGCCCATACATCTGGTCCATTGTAAAATGGCTAGGGAGCATGAAAAAGAGGGTCAGTTTAATCCAAGGATCAAGAGAAGCCATAAAGATGTTAACCTAAACATTTTGACCTTTAAACTGATTGGTTAGGAAATGACATATTTTAAGGACACGAGCCAATTAAAAATTTACAGATCGATACTGATAAGAATATAAACTGCTGTAAGTCCTGCCTTTAGGCGACTCTACCCCCTTTCAGTGCCTATGCTGAGAGCTTTGTACTTTCCATCTCTTTAATAAATCCTATCCTCTTGCTATCATGAGTGTTTGTGTGTTCCTCAAGTTCATTCTTTGGCTCCACAAACAAGAACTTGATTCCTGTTTCACTGTGGCATCAAGTATTATTTTTATGTGTCTAGGTATTTTTCTGAGAAGTGGAAATGATCATATTCACCACTAATCAATGCATGCAAAGAATATGGCTCAGCTAAGAGGCAGCATTTTCACTACTATTAAAGAAATTAAAACTTCTTTTAAAATAATTCAAAAACAATCAAAGAAACTCTACAGCTTCAAATTCAAAGCATGGATACCAATATTTGAAAAGGTTTTATCAGGTAAGTCAAGAATATTAAATTAGATGCACAAATGGATGAAAGGTATAGCTAAATTTACTATAGCAAAGAAGACTTGTTGAATAGCTACTGACTGGGGGGTACTGACAGACAAAATTCCAGAATTGTTGTAAGTAAAATCTTGATTTTCTTATAAAACTGGAAAAGTAGCATGATATTTACTTTCTTTTCTAACATTTGTGTGTATGTTTGTGTCTGTATGTATACATATATATATATATATATATATTTTTAAAAAACTCCATTTCCTCAAATTACTAAATTATTGATGAATGATCACTTTCATTCAGGTCAAACTAAAGCTTTTTTTCCCTAAGCACAAGATTTTCAGTCTTCATCCTCTATTCCAAAGAATAAAATCTTTTCTCATATGTCTGAGACTAAAGGTTTTTTTTTTAATCTTATTTAAAAGTAACATTTTCTTTTAAATTTTCATTAAATTATCAATTGATTCAATTTCAAGGAAAAGTTCAGCTAAAGTAGAATTTAATATTTCTTCTCTTTTGAGGGGAGAATTATATAAGTTTCCTTTTTCAATCAGAAGTTTTAAATAACAATTTTCACCAAAGTTTTTAAAAATCTCAGGTTTTTTGGATAGGAATTCTGTATAAAATATAATGCAAAAATAACTCATTTCTAAATGTGCACTGGAAGAACTTTCCAGGAAAAATAGATTCCCTTATTAAGTTTAACATCCTGGCAATTGAAAAATCAAACATATGACTCAAAACAGAAAAGAAATTCCTCTAAAATATACTTTGGTTTAAATTCCTATTTCCCATAAAGCATTCTGAAGGATACAGATATTAACTTAGTATTTTAAAGATAATAAAATAATAATGATTGGTTGTCAAATATGATATGACAAAATGAGACGAAGAGAAAGTTTACAATTTGATCTGTCAAATAAGTTCACTTTTGTCACAAACAAGTGCACAATTTGATCTGACTATATTGAAGGTGAATATAGTCTATTTGGACCCTATAAAACATAATATCAAATAATGGCATGTGAAACATTCACATTCACATTCATATAAAATATTTTTATATTTTATATGCAAATTGACATTATAAAAATAATTAACAAGAATAATGACTTACTGACTTAAAAAAATGGTATATTCCACTCTTGCCTCTTAATCCAAAGGATTAAGTTTGCACTGCAGAAGAAACATCAAGATATTTCACCTTTTAAACTCTAAGACGTGATTCTGAAAATGTAACTACAGTCATTTAATGATGATGATATGCCACTAACTAGATACTTTAATTTAGAATTTTAAAGGTAATCTCAGAGATAAATTATGTTACTTTTTCTCATAACTCAATGTTACTTTTATTTAATCTTAAAATTTTAAATATATGATGCAGTAAATGAATATTTTCTCATATAAAGTAATCAAAGTGGCATAAAAATCTAAAAATATAATACCAGTGGTCAGCACATAAAATACTTTTCTCTGATGGAAATTCAAGGAAATTTACGGATAATCCAAGGAAAATTTAATGTCTAACTACTTCCTGTGAAGTTAACCCGTTTCAATATTTCTGCACTTGTCCTGCCCAAAACTATGTTGCCAATTACATATAATTTAATACATAATTGTACTTCAGACCTTCTGCACCATATAGTTTAATTCTATGCCACTTCTTAACATTACAAGCCTATAACCATCCTATACAAACATGGTGAGTGGAAATTACACCAACTAGTATGCAACTAGTTACGCCATTTAGCTTTCTAATGTATTTTTCATTATTTGTAAATAAGATGGCTTGTTAAGCTAAAAAATATCTATGGGATTGAGTCCTTCTAACTCCACCTGTAGAGATTTGGGTGTTATCCTGCTATTGGGTTTCTATCCACAAAATAGTGTATTACTTGTGTTCCAGCTGCCAGTGCCATGGTTTTTCTCTATTTCAGCATTTCCATATCTGCATAAACTATGATACCTTTGTCTGAAAGTGAAACTTGCTCAGCAGTGTCCGACTCTTTGCGAGATCCCGTGACTAAGGTTCGTCTAGTCAAGGCTATGGTTTTTCCAGTAGTCATGTATGGATGTGAGAGTTGGACTGTGAAGAAGACTGAGCGCCGAAGAACTGATGCTTCTGAACTGTGCTGTTGGAGAAGACTCTTGAGAGTCCCTTGGACTGCAAGGAGATCCAACCAGTCCATTCTGAAGGAGATCAACTCTGGGATTTCTTTGGAAGGAATGATGCTGAAGCTGAAATTCCAGTACTTTGGCCACCTCATATGAAGAGTTGACTCATTGGAAAAGACTCTGATGCTGGGAGGGATTGGGGGCATGAGGAAAAGGGGATGACCGAGGATGAGATGGTTGGATGGCATCACTGACTCGATGGACGCGAGTCTGAGTAAACTCCAGGAGTTGGTGATGTACAGGGAGGCCCTGCATGCTGCAATTCATAGGGTCGCAAAGAGTCGGACACGACTGAGCAACTGAATTGAACTGAACTGAACTGATAAACTATAACAGTCCATGGAATTCTCCAGGCCAGAATACTGGAGTGGGTAGCCTTTCCCTTCTCCAGGGGATCTTTCCAACCCAGGGATCAAACTCAGGTCTCCTGCATTGCAGGTAGATTCTTTACCAGCTGAGCCACAAGGGATGCCCACCTTTGTCTGAAGCCAAGCTTTTCACTGATTTCTGCTTCAAAATTCATCTTTCACCAAACATTTGGTGATTTTAAGTTTGAGTGACTTTGGAAGGGCCCACAGCACACTCATCCTGCAGCCCCTCTTTCCTACAGTAGTATTTTCCCATTGGCTCCCTTCCTCCACCTCCCCAGAAAACCACATCTTCTCCTTCCCTGCTAGTCTCCAGTCTCAACTCTGATATCTTATCAAATATTTCTCCCTTAATCCAAGGCCCTCTTTTACTCTCCACTTTGAGAGCCTATATGAAAGTATGTTTAAAAAGAAAAATGCAGCTCACTTCCTAAGAGGAATTACAGTAATAAACATTTTTTCTATTTTATTATTTGTTTTGACATTAAAATTCTCATAAAAGAACCTTAGTTTTAATTTTCAGGGATTTTGTAAAATAATCAGCATAATCATCAACTCTTCCTTTTTTAAATCTTTTTTTAAATTTTAAATTGGCATCTCTTCTTTCTTAAACTGTCATGATTTTCATAAAATCTGGTCATTGCTCCTCCTAATCTTCATTTTTCCAAACTCTATCTTTTCTTTAATATGATTTTTAAAAAGTCTTATTACTCTTTTTCAGGACTGAAGTTATATTAAATCATTTTTATGTCATTATGAGAACCTAATAGCATTTGCTCATCATGGTTCCAGTTACTTTGGAGAAAAGACTCCTTAGTCCTTCCTGAATATAGCCAATACCGGTAAATAAAAATGTGAAGACATCATTTACCTTAATCAGGACTTGGAAGAAAATATATCATAAAAATCAGTACATTTCTAAGTCACTACTGTGAAGCAAATATGCTGCAATGTTAAAGTCAAGTCACTAATAGTTCAAGACTTGCAAATTTAGATAAATAAAATATTTAGCAGCCTATCTGGCACCCTTTTTTTTTGCGAATAATTTTTGAGCACTTAACACGGGCCAGGAAAATTTATTTCATGAAATGAGCGTGTATTTCAAAATAAAACATGCAATAAATGTAACTTTGAACAAAATGTAATCTAGAAAGAATGCATATTGAAATATAAACTATTGGGCTGGATTAAAACAACCATTCATCTTTGTTTTAGGCAAAGATAGATTAAGGTTTGTTGTATGAACCCTTTATGTAATCATCCAAATACAATAAATACAATACCTCTTTTTAAATTTTTTTGCTCAGAAACAAGCAGGTATAAATTCACAGTATAATGTTTGCACAGGCATCTGTAAAGCTTTTAAATTGTTCCTCCAAAGCTGGTCTACTAGATATAGACTGAAAGAATCCATTATTAAAAGAGGGATCAAAACAGGCTGCAATTATGCCCAGTTAATCCCCTCAAAACAGTGTGGTATTTCTTCACTAAAGTAATTATTTGCACGGGAGAGAAAATAACAACCATATAGAACAAATTAAAACTTTACCTTCAGATGCTACCTCAATTGTTATGCAAATTTCACTTTGTGCGTTCAGTCACCAGCAAGAGAACAAAATAGTAAGACTTTTCTTCTCTAAGAAAAATATTTTAAAATTATCTATTTCCTAAATAGCTGAAAATAATTGCAAATGTCATATATTTTCTCTTTTATATGATCATATACATTTCAGGACACTCGAAGGATGTCTTCAAATACTCATGTATTGAAAAGGTGAGCAAATATATCAAGCATTCTTAGAATTTCTGTAGGCTGCACCTGAATGCATGTGCAAACACACATCAAATGACCACTGCCGTGTACAAACTGCTTGTTTAGGCTTTTTTAAATACGACGATCACGTGTTTAAATGTCATGCTGAGATTTAGTTAACTAAGGTGGCAGGTTCTTAAGATGGAGAATTTATTATGTTGAAATTTTCCTAATGCAAGACTGAAAAGAAAAAAAAAATGTCAGCTTTTATTTATCTCCTATATAAATTCAGGCTATTTAGTTCTTCCCCAAAATACAGGCAGATTAGATGAGTTAGACGGTAGTCAATTCATTTTGCATAGGAATGGCTCATTAAAAAAAGGGCTCCGCATTTGTTTTAAGCTTTGATTGGACAAAGCACAAAATGAATTTACAGTGTCACTCAGAGATGTAGCAGGACTAATGAGAGAGGAATGGTGCAGCGCTGGGTGGGTAACTCTGTGGTGTGTTCATTCATTCCTTCAGCTGGTACCGCTCACGCTCAAGAAACTGAGGTGTCCCTCATTATGCATGTGTCCCGGAGGCATTCTTTAATATTTTAATAAATAACAACATCAGCCCAACAAGAAATTAATGAATAGTATCATTAATAATGAGTTGGAGTCTTGTAGTGATAGGACAGATATTAAATTGAACCACTGTGGTGCTATCTCTAGAGACTTGGGATATTTCCAGTGGCAAACAAGGCGTCTGAATGAAGCAACCACTGCTCTGTGCCAACAGCTTTTACAACAGGTTGGGAGTAATAAAAGAGGATTTTCTGCACGATAAAGTTAAGCCCTAGAAAATCTGCTGGTGTAGATCGGTGTGAAAAGTACTGCCAAACGTGATCCTTAATTAAACTTTAATTAAGATAAAGCTTTTATTTTTTTCTCATCCAAGAAAAGTAGCAGCCAAATGGGCTCTGGCTATTTTCTACCAAAATCTAACCTAAAATCAATTTTGTAATATACCACAAAAGTTATGCTCAAATAATATTAAGGTGTTGACTTAAATCCACCAAATGAAAAATTTATTAGTAATAGTTTAAATGGCATAATTGCTCACCAAAATAGTAACAACATGTGTGCATATCTGGAGCTGTAGGAACAATGAAGGGGTTCCCTGTCTCAATTTCTCACTTTCTAATATTTTCATATTTTAACTTACTTTAAAATTTTTCAATTTTGTTTCAAAATATTGAGAATTTTTTTCAGTTGAAAACAATGATATGGGGAACACAACTTTTCAGTTAATCTTGTTTCAGATTAAATTCAGATCATATAAAATTGCTCCTAAATTTAATAATTCTCTATTTTAAAAACCTGCTTTAGACTCTGAAAAAATTCTTCAGTTTTAATTCCTCTAATTATGTAACATACTGCTGCTAGTTTTATTTATGATAATAATTTTATTCTATTTTTGTAAAATGAGTTTGTATAGTTTTATTCTTATTTCTCAGCAAAACTGTAACTGTGCAGAGATGTGTTATGCTAACAACCAAATATAATATTTGGAATCATATCAGTAACTAATTTATTCAAATATTTTATATGGCACATCAAATGTTATTATTATGAAGTTTCTATTTTCTACCTACCCAATTTTTTATACATTGTAAAATCTTCAAATTTTTTATTTTAAAATTATTTCTATGGAACCTTAAAATTCCTTTTTAACACAAAAATCTACATTTTATATTTTAATAAAAGAGAAGGTGGATGCAAAGCATACACATTGTTGTAATGCTCTATGCTTTTTATTCATATATAATTATATGTTTTATTACATAGCAGCAGATTTTAAACAGTTTGCCTATTTAGTAGACAATTTTTAGATTTATAAGAATTCTGATATTAAGTGGTTTGAATATAATGTATGTCTCAGAACTGAATTAATCTATGTTTTATTAAAGGCAAAAATTACAACTGCATTGAATTAGGTGTCACAGTGTCACTGCTCTTGTAATATGTGACAAGAGCATATTCTAATTTTTGTGCATTTGATACCCTATCATTTATATCATATACTAATAGAATATAATCTTATTTGTAGTCTCCATCTTAATTCCAGTAATTCATATAGATCATAACTGTATCTTCTTACACATGAAAAACTAAGTAGAAAGATAACAGAAGAAAATTAGGATTACCCACAAATTAAAACACTAGGAGCTATTATGTGAAATAAGCAATAGACTATTAGGTAGCAATTTACTGTAAAAATTTAGATATATTTAGATGACATATGTAGATGACATATTTAGATGACAAATGTATGTGTTATGAGATAAAAGATTTTAAAATGCATTCAGAAGAAAAGACATGTATGAGATCATGTCAGCATTATTCACAAAAGTAAAATCTTACATTCTAAATATTCATCAGAGGAGAATGAATATGTAAATTTGTATATTCTCATATGTGCTGCATACTAAGTCGCTTCAGTCATGTTGGACTCTTTGGGACCCTATGAACTGTAGCCTGCCGGCCAGGCTCCTCTGACCATTGGATTCTCGGGCAAGAATGCTGAAGTGAGTTGCTATGCCTTCCTCCAGGGGATCTTCACAACCCAGGGATGGAAAAAGCATCTCTTATGTCTCCTGCATTTGTAGGCAGGTTCTTTACCACTAGTGCCCCCTGGGAAGCCCCATATTCTCTTTCTAGGTTATGCTGCTGCTGCTGCTAAGTTGCTTCAGTCGTGTTCGACTCTGTGTGACCCCATAGACGGCAGCCCACCAGACTCCCCCATCCCTGGAATTCTCCAGGCAAAAACACTGGAGTGGGTTGCCATTTCCTTCTCCAATGCATGAAAGTGAAAAGTGAAAAATGAAAGTGAAGTCGTTCAGTCATGTCTGACTCTTAGCGACCCCATAGACTGCAGCCTACCAGGCTCCTCTGTCCATGGGATTTTCCAGGCAAGAGCACTGAAGTGGGGTGCCATTGCCTTTTCCTTTCTAGATTTTATATATAGGTCAAAATGATTTAACTACAGTGACAGGTAACAATATAGTTGAATTTGAGCACCTATTAAACAAGAAAAGAAGGCTTAAATAATTAGGTTCAGCATGATACCCTTGGCTTGCCTGTGGCTCAGAAGATAAAGAATCTGGCTGCAATGTGGGACACCTAGGTTCAATCTCTGGGTTGGGAAGATCCCCCAGAAGAGGGCATGGCTACCCACTCCAGTATACTTGCCTGGAGAATCCCCATGGACAGGGGAGCCTGGCAGACTTTAGTCCGTGAGGTAGCAGTCAGACACAGATGAACTAAGCACAGCACACAGCATGATACCCTAACTGACTCATTAGAAAAACCCTGATACTGGGAAAGACTGAGGGCAAAAGAAGAGGGTGGCAGAGGATGACATGGTTAGATATCATCACCAACTCAATGGACATGAATTTCAGCAGACTCTGGGAGATAGTGAAGGACAGGCAAGCTTGGGTGTGCTTCAGTCTATGAGGTAGCAAAGAGTGGGCCATGACTTAGCAATTGAATAACAACAAAATAGCACAAACATACCACATCACACAAATACAACAAACATGCATAAAAATAAAAGCCAAGTACTTATACATATGAGATTCAAGCTTTTAAGATGAGAAAGAGCTTACAGGTAAGGATTTTTGTTAAATTCCAAGCTGGGTGATAGATTCATGGGTTTTTATTACTTAATACAGATAGATTAATGATAATGATGATGATGAAGATAGATAAAAATAGATGATATATAGATATATGATAGATCTATACATACATACATAGAAAATAGGAGAGCTATATTAACAGGGTATCATCATTGAAAGTTTGATTCATTTCAATATACCTAAATCCTGAGACATAACATGAAGGTGAAATTGGTAGTAAGTTTTAATGATTAGAAGTGTAAAAATTTCAACCAGACAGACTTAGGTCTGAGTCCCAACTTGAGCACTTAATAGTATTTGAACAGAAAGTGAAAGTGAAGTTGCCCAGTCGTGTCCGACTCTTTGTGAGTCCATGGACTGTAACCTGTCAGGCTCCTCTGTCCATGGGATTTCCAGGCAATAGCACTGGAGTGGATTGCCATTTCCTTCTCCAGCGGATCTTCCTGACTCAGGGATCGAACCCAGGTCTCCCGCATTGTAGACAGACGCTTTACCATCTGAGCCACCAGGGAAGTCCTATTTGAACAGAAGAATAATTATATAAACTCTTAATTCTCAGATTCCTCATACATAAACAGTATCCTTCACACTGCTGTATAGTATATCATATATAAAACACTTGCTATAATACCTAGCACAAAGCATATCCTCACGATAAATGTTAGGATCATTAAATATAAATTAAGTCATTAAATATATATTATATGTAACTTTATATATACATAGTATACAAAATCATGTATATATATGTTAAATAAAACAAGTATATAGAAAGACTAGAATGAAATATTTCAAATTTTGACTTTGGCCATTTCTAAACTGCATGACAAGAAATTAGTCTTGTTTCCCAGTTCAAGATATGCTGATTATCTGTAATGAATAGGTATTATAGCTATAAAAACCTAAAATAGAACTTCTCTCCCAATAGCACTAAACACAGGACATGAGGATTGTGAAGAACTTTATAAGGTAGTTATGACAGGAGTCAAAAGGAGGGAAAACAGTCACATTATAGACTTCAGATGCTGATTTGTGTAGTGTGGGAAAATTCACAGAAATGAGTTTTGGAGAAACAGTATAACTTGAGAGAAAATAAAGAGGGCTAGCATCCTAGGCAGACACAGTGATGTGAAAAAATGGCATGGGAAAGAATATGCTTGTACATTTTTAAAATAATGAGTAAACTATTTGGTTTTACAGGAGAAAATGGAGACAGGATAAATACAAAATGACATATTGTAATGAGTCTTAATTTCCAAAGCCAAGAGTATATATTTTCCCTTGCATGCATGGAAATTATGAAAGATTATTGAGTAAAGATGATGAGAGATACTAAACTGAAAGTATGCTGTCTTAGTTTGGCCTTCTCCAAAAACAAATGATGAGACTAAGTCTTGGTAGTTTATTTAGAAGAAATCTAGAGAAGCCCAAGTGAGGGAGAAAGGAAGTGGCACAGGGAAGGGGAGAAAAGTATTAATATTGCATTCATGAGCAGACTATCTCTATGAGCAATTGGGGCTCAATATCACTGGGACTCTGTGAGAAATTGTGCAGAACATATCTCATAATTATGCCATAGAGAGATGGGAAGGCTGGGGCATGTATCCAGCCACTCTTACCCCTTACTGATTGAAAGCTGCCCCTAAGGGCTTCCCACATGGCCCAGTGGTAAAAAAAAAAAAAAAAAAATCCACTTGCCAATGCAGGAGACACAGGAGACATGGGTTCAATCCCCAGAAGACTGAACCCATGGATTCAACCGGGAAGATACTCTGGATTAGGAAATGGCAACCAAATCCAGTATTCTTGTTTGGAAAATCCCATGGACAGAGGAGCCTGACATTTGAGTTTCAAGTTATGACAAGACATGCAGTAGAAATGTATAACAACATTTTTAAAGTATTAAAAATGAATTTCTATGTAGAATATCCCAGAAAGTTAATAGTTTTTGCTTGGATTTCAAAGACTTTTATTAACAGGCTTTCCTTGTAGCTCAGAATCTGCCTGCAACACAGGAAACCTGGGTTCCATCCCTGGGTTGGGAAGATCCCCTAGAGAAGGGAAAGGCTACCCACTCCAGTATTCTGGACTGGAGAATTCCATGAACTGTGCAGTTCATGGGATCAGAAAGAGTCGAAAATGACTGAGTGACTTTCACTTCACTGTTAACTGGCACAGCCCAACTTCTATAGGCTTACATTCAAGGCAATGATAATGTGTCTACAGTAAAAATATTGAATAAATGGCAAATTACAAACTGATTTATTTATATTATTTCATTCACACTGCGAAGAAGAATAAATTAAAAAAATGATTATTATAAGACTTAATTCACCAAGTAGGAAACTGAGATCCGTAAGTCATTAGTAGCTTGCTCTAGAGACAGAGTCTTCTGACTCTCTGTCCAAAATTGTGGGTAATGTCCATATTAAGTCAGACTAGCCTATCTAAACAAAATTAGATACTTCCTAAATGATTGAGAGATGCAGGATATTTTAATCTCTGTAAATTATTGTTTTTATCTTTTAATTAGCTTTTTATTTCACCAATTCTGTCATTGATTTTTCTCAGCCCTGTTTTCAAAGTACAATTTTAATTCTTACACATTTTTTTCTTGTGTTACTGACTGTGTGGGTCCCAATAAACAGTGGAAAATTCTGAAAGAGATGGGAATACCAGACCACCAGCCTTGCCTCTTGAGAAACCTATATGCAGGTCAGGAAGCAATAGTTAGAACAGGACACAGAACAACAAACTGATTCCAAATAGGAAAAGGAGTACGTCAAGGCTGTATAATGTCACCCTGCTTATTTAACTTCTATGCAGAGTACATCATGAGAAACGCTGGACTGGAAGAAACACAAGCTGGAATCAAGATTGCTGGGATAAATATCAATAACCTCAGATACGCAAATGACACCACCCTTAGGGCAGAAAGTGAAGAGAAAGTGAAAGATGAGAATGAAAAAGCTGGCTTAAAGCTCAACATTCAGAAAACTAAGATCATGGCATCTGGTCCCATCACTTCATGGGAAATAGATGGGGAAACAGTGGAAATAGTGTCAGACTTTATTTTGGGGGCTCCAAAATCACTGCAGATGGTGATTGCAGCCATGAAATTAAAAGACGCTTACTCCTTGGAAGGAAAGTTATGACCAACCTAGACAGCATATTAAAAAATAGAGGTATTACTTTGCCAACAAAGGTCTGTCTAGTCAAGGCTATGGTTTTTCCTGTGGTCATGTATGGATGTGAGAGTTGGACTGTGAAGAAAGCTGAGCGCCCGAAGAATTGATGCTTTTGAACTGTGGTGTTGGAGAAGACTCTTGAGAGTCCCTTGGACTGCAAGGAGATCCAACCAGTCCATTCTAAAGGAGATCAGTCCTGGGTGTTCATTGGAAGGACTGATGCTAAAGCTGAATCTCCAGTACTTTGGCCACCTCATGCAAAGAGTTGACTCACTGGAAAATCCCTGATGCTGGGAGGGACTGGGGGCAGGAGGAGAAAGGGACCACAGAGGATGAGATGGCTGGATGGCATCACTGACTCAATGGACATGAGTTTGAGTAAACTCCGGGAGTTGGTGATGAACAGGGAGGCCTGGCCTGCTGCAATTCATGGGGTCGCAAAGAGTCAGACATGACTGAGCGACTGAACTGAACTGAATATGATTACTTTGATAATACTCTACAAACTTTAGAACAAACTCATGGGGCTTTTGGCAATTAATAAATTAGTAGATTATCTGAGTAGACATTTTTTCAGTGAAGACATTCAGATGGTCAACAAGCACATGAAAAGATGCTCAACATTGCTAATCATCAGAAAAATGAAAATTAAAACCACAATGAAATATCGCTTGACACCTTTCAGAATGGCTGTCATCAAAAAGACCATACATAATAAATGTAAGTGAAGACGTGGATAAAGGGGAACCAGTGTTGGTGGGAATGCAAACTGGGGCAGTGGGTAATGGAAAGCAGTGTGAAGGCTCCTCAAAAAAACTAGAAATAGAACTACCACACATTACAGTAATTGCATTCCTGGGTATATATCCAAAGAAAATAGAAGCACTAATTTGAAAAGATACATGCACCCCAGTGTTCACAGTAATATTATTTACAATAGTCAAAATATAGAAATAATCTGAGTCTATCAATAAGAGAATGGATAAAGAAGATGTGACATATGTGTATATTTGAATAAAAAAGAATAAAATTGTACCATTTGCAACAACAGAGGTAAACCTGAAAAATATTAAACTTGGTGAAATATATCAGAGAAAACTGAGTACTATATGTTATGACTTAATCTAAAAGGATACAAAAAAAAAAAAACTAGCAAGTATATTAAAAAAAAAAAAGCAGACACATATATAGAACAAACTAATGATTACCAGTGGTGGGGGCAATATGGCTGTTTAGGACTAAGAGGTACAAACTATTACATATAAAATAAATATGCTACTAGGATACATTGTACAGCTGAGGGAATACAGCCAATATTTTATAATAACTATAAATGGAGTATAATCTATAAAAATTTGTATCACTATGCTGTATACTTGAAACTAACAATATAGTAAACCAACTACATCTCAATAAAAATAAATCAACTAAAAATTAAAATGTGGAGCATTTGGGAAGCAACTATTTTATGTTTTATTGTCTTATAAATTGTTATCCTGAGTATAGTATTAACATTCTTGAAATAGAATCATTAACTTTCAGGTGTCTTTCACTGTAGTTAAACTGAATCAATGTGGAGCAGTCGGGACATAGTTTTGTGCATATTATGTGTTTTCTCCTTCCTCTGTTTCTAACAAAAGTATTTAAGAGTTCTGATCTCTGTTTATACCACTGCAGAATGTAAATATAACATCAATGCCAAATACCATTATTTCTAAAAGAATTATGTATAAAAATGTACATTTTATGAACAGCAACAGAGCCTCTCAGTATCATCATGGGTAGGGATTTCTGTTGCCAGTTTTCTTAATACTAATAGATTGGTTAAAGTGGCAACATTCAAAAAGCATGTAATGGTTTTGATTATAGAGCATTGTCATAGGGGTCTCTGAAGGTTCTCCTTAGTTTTGAGTGATGAAAAAGCATCATATATACAAAAGAAATACCCATACCCAGTTTAGTGAGTCCTGTGTCTATCATTTCAAGAACTATGACTTCTTTGAACTTTGAGTAATAATCTCCCATCTTCTGTTACGAGCTGCATGTTTGTGTCCCCCCTTCACCCCAAAATTCATAGGTTGAAATCCTAACCCTTGATATGATGGTAGAAGTATATGGAGCCTTTGGAAAATTATTAGGCCATAAGACATTGGAATTAGTGCCCTTATAAAGAGAGAGCTAGCTCCATAGAGCTAGCTTGTACCTTCAGGATGTGAGGACACAGTGAGAAATTGCCATCAATGAACAAGAAAGTGAGTCCTCACTAGACACAAAATCTGCCAGTACTTTAATCTCAGACTTCCCAGACACCAAACTGTAAGAATTAAATTTCTGTTGTTTATAAATCATCCAGTCTCCGGTATTTTGTTATTTCATCCCAAACAATCTATGACATCCCTTATAGGCAGGAGTAGAAATAATTTTACTTTATAGAAACAGTATGTGTTTCTGAGTATGATTATTTGCACTTTCTGAATTCACAGACTGTCTAAAAAGAGTTTGTTAACACTGATAGCTAGATTTTGAAAAACGTTTCCACTAGACCTTTGACTTGGGCTAGTTGTGCCAAATTCTGCACCCAGAATTGTGTGTGGGCACTAATTTTACCAAGGATATATAAATTGGAGTCACTTGTAATTTCAAAATGAGGTCAGATGGCTAATTGTTGCTGGTAACTAGTCATCTGTGGGCATAACTACCTAACTCCAACACAGTTATTTGTATTTGTGATTTGAAGTTCAAATTAATTGAAGCAACAACAACTACAGAGATTGAACAAAGAGGTTCATTGCTTTTAGATCTAACTCTCCATCTCTTCTTCTGTCAACTAAACAACCTCCCTATTTTCTCACAAATAGGATATTTATTTTATTCTGGCGATAAGTTGTGGGCAAGATATACAACACACTGATAAATTATAGAGTAAGGAAGTTATTTTTATTGAAGTGTATTATTAATTAGAGCATAATGAAATAGTTAGGTGGCCTTTTCAGTTGACAGCTAGGAGTTAAAATTCGAAAGAGCTGTTTATTATAGAGTACAAATGGCATCAAGATTCCAAAGTAGAATATGAGGAAGGTATGCCTCTATACACACTAAGTGCTCTCATTTCTGGTAACTCTGTTGTGGAGCTATGATGCCCTAGTGACTAAGTCCTTTTTGATAGCTTTTTCTTAGTTTTTCATTTCCTGTGTGGGATAAAGATTGTGGGTATGCCTCCATTTTTCTGATACAAGTCAATCTATACTAGAGTAATACAATGAAACTGCAGCAGCGATCTATCAAAAAATTCAAACTGTTTAAATGACAGTAATTTATTTTTGCTTCCAATCCAAGAAAATTCAGCCTAAAATTGGGAATTTATTCATAATTGTTAAGTTGTTTAATGACTGTATTAAGAGACAGTTAATACTATGATGGCATGTATCATTATATACTATGCTACAGCAATGCTACACCTATATTTATGTGCATGTAACTTCTATAGCCACTTGACAATGGGTGTACCTGAAAGTCTGTGTGCATATACACAATGGAGAATGCTATTTAGGTCTCTAAATGATTTCTCCCTACCCTTAATCTGTATTTAATCAGGAAACCATTCTGTAATGAGAAAACTGTTCATTTTAGTCTTTTATGTTTGCGATCCCAAGGTTTCCCCTTAGTGATTACATTTAGTAACTCCCTTTCGCTGTCTGAAAGCACAGGCAGTTTTTCCATAATAAAAACTGGATTAGCATGTATCAGGAAGAGACACCACCAGCTGTCACTTTGAAATCAGACCACTCATCCATTGAGATGACAATGGATAAACTGATAAGTGACAAGCAGTTTTCCTGTATTTATCCAGTAAGTATTTAATATAGGCTAACATTTTCTGTAATAAAGCTATAAAACGGGTCAAAACAGAATAAAGTTTCATTCAAATGTGATAAACATTGGCAGAAAAAAATTCACTATAGGTAATCATGTTATTTCATTCATTCAGTTGTGCTATTATAATTGTCATTAATATTTGTACTTCTCTTTGTGGATATGTTACTTTTTCATTTGATAATATTCAAAGTCATATCCTATGCAAAATCAAGGATACATATGTTTAAAGACAGAATCCAAAATGATTAAAACATTAAAAATATCTTCTATTCTGAGGATTTCTGCACATCAGATATTTCAGGGAATTCTCTGAAACCAAAATTAGTGGAGGAATTTTAATTCTCACTATGTTTAGCAAGAGGGACTTCCCTGGTGACTCAGTGGTAAAGAATCCACCTGCAAGGCAGGAGACAGGTTAGATCCCTGGTCAGGAAGATCCCCTGGAGAAGGGAATGGCAACCAACTCCAGTATTCTTACCTGGGAAATCCCATGGACAGAGGAGCCTGGCAGGCTACAGTTGATGAGGTCACAAAACAGTCGGACATGATTTAGAGAGTAAACAACATGTTTAGCAAGTAGAATGCTTCAAGCACACCTCAAAGATTCTTTACACTGCTAAGCTGTTCTTGACTACAGGAAAAAACAAGAAAAAGACAAATGAGCGATATATGATGACTGTTGGATTTAGACCTTTATTAAATAATTTTGTTTTTAATTTTTCTTCATTAATTGCTTAAGTTACAAAACAATACATTCTCTTTTCGGGTACTGAAAAAGTATATATCAAGAAAAAGCTAATAGCACTCTCCATCACCCTCCCTGCATTTCTACCTTCCTAGCTAATTTACATTATCAGATCGGTATCTGTATTTACATTATTTTTCCATTCATTATCATCCCCACATTAGAGAAAAGGAGAGCAAAACAGACAGGTGAAGTAATTTGCAAAAGATTTAGATCTAGTAAGTAATAGAGCCAAGATTTCAACAAAAACAGTACACATCCGACATTGACATTAAAACCATTATTCTAAAAGCCTGCTTCTGTTAGATTGATGGTTGAATAAATGAACGGGGTGAGGTAAATGGGTCTCCTGGGTTCAGTTCCTGGGTTGGGGAGAGCCTCTGGAGAAGGAAATGGCAACCCACTCCAGTATCCTTGCCTGGAGAATCCCACTGACAAAGGAGCCTGGCAGGTGATGGTCGCAAGAGTTGGACATGACTTAGTGACTAAACCTCCACCACCACAAAGAAGAGAGTAGGATAATCAAAAAAACACCCATCACTTCAAATAGGTAATTGCCAAAATCATTCTGCAATTTTGTCAGAACAATTAGTGAAGATGTAAAGAAACTGTGATGTTGAAAGGAGAAAATGTTTTCATAACGTTAACTAAGACAGAAATTAGTAAACCAAGGGAATTGCTGTTCAGCTGTAGTTTCATTTGTAGTGTTCTGCATGATTTATTTGTCTTACTATAAGTGGAAAGATGACATCCAAGGGCGGTTGGTTGACCAACCACAGATAAGCGAGTGGACTGTGCTCACTGTGGTCTCTCTGTCTCTCTGTATTCTGTTGCTCAACCATGTCTGACTCTTTGCAACCCCATGGACTGTAGCCCGCCAAGCTCTTCTGTCCATGGTATTTTCCAAGTAAGAATACTGGAATGCGTTGCCATTTCCTACTCCAGGTGATCTTTACCCAGGGGTCGAACCCGTGTCTCATGAGTTTCCTGCATTGGCAGGTAGATTCTTTACCACTGCGCCACCTGGGAAGCCATATTCACTGTTGCTGCTGCTAAGTTGCTGCTAAGTCGCTTCAGTCGTGTCCGACTCTGTGCGACCCCATAGACGGCAGCCCACCAGGCTCCCCCGTCCCTGGGATTCTCCAGGCAAAAACACTGGAGTGGGTTGCCATTTCCTTCCCCAATGCATGAAAGTGAAAAGTGAAAGGGAAGTCGCTCAGTCGTGTCCGACTCTTAGCGACCCCATGGAATGCAGCCCACCAGGCTCCTCCGTCCATGGGATTTTCCAGGCAAGAGGACTGGAGTGGGGTGTCATTGCCTTCTCCGATATTCACTGTAGTACGCTACAAGTACTTTTATAGAAGGTATTTGAGAAGTGTGGATTTTTATATTCACAGGTATTCTTGGAACTGATCCCCTGCAAATACCAAGAGACAAATGCATTCAAAAGCTGCAAGAGAAGAGTCAGGGTGTAGGAAAGGGAGAGTGAAAAGGAGAAAATCTGTCCTGCTCATCATCTGATCCCTAGAGGCTTCATCTCTTACTGACTAGGTGCTTGACTTTCCAGACCCTCTAATCTGAAGAATAATAATACACAAGTTGTCCTTAGAAGGAGAATTTCATCCCCTAGAATTTTTATTTAATGGTTAATGTCTTTTACTCTAAAAATAAAAAAGTATACATGGCTAGGAGTATGAGAAAGGACTTGAAAGCCACTAATTCCAGGAGTTCTGGTCAATACCTTTAACCCTCACCTTCCCTTTTGCCTTCCCTTTTTGAGAATAGAGTCTCTAGTTCCTACAATTTCCACCCAACACTAAAAATTCCTTTAAGGGCCTTGGATGCCTTTGGATCCTGAGACCCTGGCCTCAGCGCTCCTCATTTCTTCCCTCTGGCATATGTTTAATGTAGTGTTTAGTGAGTTAAGACTGAGGTGGTTCAAGAATCTACCAGCATATATGCATTTATGTACTCAGGCCATCCACATGCTTACCCAGTCTTTACCCTTGGACAACACTGGGCAGATCTGGTGAGACTATTGTCCTCTGCTTTTGCCCCTGCTACCTGTGGCTAAATGTTCCTCAAGACTCCTAACCTCCCAAACACTAAGAAGCTGAAGTATTTTAATATTCAGGATTGTTTCAGGTTATTTTTCTAGGTGCCTGAGTATATGCCCTGTGTGGTGCTTAATGAGGCTGCAGTGTGATACATACACACACACACACACACACACACACAAAATGAGTTTCTATATGTATTAAATGTCATATTATATATATGGTATCAGAAAAGATAATTCCGTATAGTCATTATCATACATAAATGTAAAAATTTGCCACTTGAACACAAAATATTCTAACTTGTGAATAAAGCTATTACACTCTTAACTTTCAAATTTAAAGTTTTAGCATTTAATTCTAGAGTGCTATATTAAAGGTTTTGGGACATAAGATATTTTAGGAGAGAAGTGATTAAATGAACTAGATCACATATACCAAAAATACTGCACTTTTTAATTAAGAAAATAAGTGAAAGAACTGTCTAAATTCTTGATTCACTGCTTGTTTTGAATTTATGTTTGAATTTAAGTAGGCCTTTATGCATCTTGACCACTCACATACAAATATCTATTTTAAGAGATCAATGAACAACTTTTCAGTTTTGTGCTTTGTTTTTTATAGTCTCCTCATGTGTGTTAGTTGGACAGTTTCTTTTGGCTATATTAATGCCTTTCTTTTTAAGATTACAAATAAAATACTCTTACTCATTTTTGCCATTTTATAGCATCCAAAAATAACACAAATAAAGGTTTTTCCTTTGCCATTGTTTCACTCAAATAAGATTAAACTTAAGTTTATAAATATGGAAAACCTTACATAGAATACCTTATCAAAGAGGAGTAAAGGTTTTTCTAAAATCTTCTGTGTATGAGTACTATAGTTTTGTACTTGACTTCCTGTCCCATTAACTAGCCTATCAAGATTTGATTTAGAACTATCATAACTTAATATGAACTGATAACTGAATGCTAACATATTAATCAATTATTGTATTGTCATATAAGTACTATCATAGTATCAATAATTATCATATTATCATATCAATAGTATCAGAACTATCATAACTGACTATGAACTGATGACTGAATACTATCTCATGTCCCTATTTCAGAACATAAATGTAAGTCAAGTTCAAAATAATTATTTTTAGTGTTCTGTAGCCAAGTGATTAAAAGCATGTAAAATATCCTTAAAATTATCAGAAGCCTAAAAACTCTTTCTGATTACCCATTAGTCATTCCCCAGTCTTCCTTCTAAAGAGGATATAGTTTTGTTTGGGCAAAAAAACAAACTAGTTTGTTTGTTTGGTGTAGTCACACGCTTTAGAGGAGCTAGGCTTTTCTCCAGACACAGTGGGTGAGTCTTGATTAGTGATGACCAGTTATATGGTGAATCTGGCCTCCTCTACTATGGCTGTCCAAGAATGGGTTTGCAATGGATACAAAATTGCATGGATGAGCCACAGGGAAAGAGAGTTTTTGCTGAATCTCTTACAAAATGGCATCAGAAGAAGTATTTTCTCAACTAGGCTTTGCATTTTGTGTGTCTATGTGTGAGAATATGATATCTGGAGGTTTTGCAGCCATTTTGACTATGACAAAATAAATCTGCAGTCAAAAGCTACCGTGATGAAGCTGGCAGAGCTGAGCTATAAATTTAGATCTTTGATTATGGCATAATACTGAATTAACCAATCTTGACATCTTCCTACCTCTTCATTCCTTCTTCGGCAAAGAAATGAGTTTAGCAAAATTATAAGATACAAATAAGATCAACATGTTAACAATATTCCTAAATACTAGTAACACCCAATTAAATTTTTTAAACGTCATTGATACAATATTTAGGGTTACATTTAATAAAAAATGTGCAATCCTTATGCACTGAAAACTAAAAAAAAAAAAAAAAAAAATTGCCAAAAAAGAAGACCTAGAAAAACTGGTTTGTAGATGTCAATGCAGTTTCAATCAAAATCCAAACATACTTGTGGTATACGTTATAATCTGATTCTAAAGTCTACATGAAATGCAAAGACCAAAACAATTTCAAAAAGAAGAACATAGCTGTGGAATTAATTCTATCCTATTTTAAGACTTACAATAAAGCTACAGTAATCAAGACACTGTGGCATTGGCCAAAGGATAGATATTCAAATCAATGGAATAGAATAGAAAGTTGAGAATCAGAGTTACACATATATAATAAACTCATTTTGGCAAACATGCCAAGATAATTCAAGGGAAAAAAACAGTCTTTTGAAAAATGTTCTGGAATAGTTGGATATTTCTATATAAAAATAAATAATCAAAATGTTACCCTTACCACACAACATTTGCAAAAATTAACCTGAAGTGGATCATAGAGCTACAAATGTAGAAGCTAAATCTGTAAAACGAACAAAAGGAAACAGAGGAGAAAATCCTTGTGACATTAAGACAGTTAATGTTTCTTAGATAGTATTCCAAAACTTGGATCCATAAAAGAAGAAAATTGATGCCTTGGACTTTGTCCAATATGAAAAACTTTTATTCACTATTAAAAAAAGGAAAACTTAAATCAAGAATATGTGAAGCCTTAAAATTCACTGACAGAAAGACAAACAATCTCATTTTAAAAACAAACGAAAGTGAGCAAAAGATTTGAACAGATACCAAGTCTTGTTGAGAATATGGAGAAATTAGAACTCTAATACATTGCTTGAAGAAAGGCAAAATGGTTTCTTACCATTTTAAGAAACAATTTTGCAGTTTATTATGAAGTTAAATATAAATTTACTATATGACAGAGAAATCCCATTCCTAGATATTGTTACAAAGACGTGGATGCAAATGTTCATAAAGTCTTTATCATTGATAGAAAAAAAACTCAGTGTTTATCAATTGGTAAATAAATCCATACAATAAGATGTGTGTGAGTGTGTGTATGTGAAGTCACTCAGTCGTGTCTGACTCTTTGCGACCCCATAGACTTTAGGCTACCAAGCTCCTCTGTCCATGGGATTTTCTAGGCAATAGTACTGGAGTGGGTTGCCATTTCCTTCTCCAGGGGATCTTCCTGACCCAGGGATCAAACCCTGGTCTCCCCGCATTGCAGACAGACGCTTTACCATCTGAGCCACCAGGGAAGTCTTACAACTCAACAACAAAAAGAAAAAAAGCTACTGATATAAATGACAATATAGATGAATTTTAAATTTGTATGCTAAATGAAAAAAAGAAACAAAAGACTGCATACTCTGATTCTATTTATATAAAATTCTAAAAAAGGCAAAGATAGAAAACAGATCAGTTGTTGCCAGAAGCTGGTGGCAGGCTGGCAACAAGGAAGCACGTGGAAATGAAGCCTATTGAGGTGATGAGAAACTCCAGTGTCCTGACTGTGGTATGGATTATCCAACCGTAGCGTTTTCAAAACTCACTGAATTGTACAGTTAAACATTGTCAAGTTTATTTCATGTAAATCATATGCCAATAAAATTCATTTGTTTAATACCTGTATTTTGCTAGTTTCTGCATCCCTTTTCACCTTTCCTTGTCACCTCCAGCTAGGAAAAAGAGTACCTAATCTGTAATCCTTTAAAACTACAGCCATTTTGGAGAAAGCACCACTTTGGAAAATGTTTCATTATTTTTTTTTTATAATTCCAGGTCCAGGAATTGTATCCCCTTGGAATTAAAGCACTGGTATTGCAAGGGGGAGCATTTTGTATCTTGTTACAGCATGTAAAACAGCACTGAAATTCAGACCAGAAAATTAAACAACAGAGAGTACTATATGGTCAGTCTCTTTTCACTTTACATCCTCTGAGATTATGGAAACTAGAGAGCATAAAATTAAACTAGCACTCATCCTCATTCTTAATATCACCCTCGTCTCTTAAAAGATTTGAGAGTTATTGCCAATCATTTTTGAGTGGGTACATTCTTTCTGTCTCTTTCTCTCTTTTTCTTAGCAAACCATACAGTTTTTCATATATAAATTCCATTTTTACTTCTTACAATTAAGAAAGTTTGCAGCCTTTAAAAGTGAATTAACTACAATCTTTTTCTAAAATTAAAATTAAAATGGTTTTGAGATGTGGATATATTTAGTTAACTCTTTATTACCACTTTTTTGGCAGGCTATGAAGAAAAACAGTATTTGTATGGCATTTATAATGTTACTACAGCCAAGAAAAGTGAACAATTTTCTGACAAGAACTCCATCCTTATGCCTCAACAAAAGAGACTTAAATAAATCTCAGTTCTTAATCTGAAATCTGAGATGATTAAACCAAGAAAATCACATTTGGCATTTTAACACTTTCTAGCTTTAGTTCTTTCCCACTTGCATTGTGTATTTTAGCCATTTTTCCCCTCATGAAACATTATTTGCATGTACTTTTAGTTAATATTACCATGGAGAGCTGAGCAATCAGCAGTAACAGGCAGGTTTGAGAGACACGAAAGTGTATTTGATTTTCTTTCAACTTCCGGCACTAACTTCAACAATTCTCTATTTTAGTCTTTAGTTTCTTACATGTAAAAAGATATAAGTAGCTATAACAACTAACATTCACATGATAAGGACTATATTTTAAAAATATAATAATTGTATTATCCAAAAATTATCTAAATTTATCTGCATAAAAGAAAATTCAGGCAGTTTTTATGTTCTTCATTTTCTATACTTTCTTAAGCATATCCTATTTTTGTAACATACCAGTTTATGTCCTCTGTTGCTTTAGAAGACAAATCTCTCTCTCTAACTACTGGACATCTTTTATTTGAGCATACCAATCTTATTTTTGGAAACTCTGCAAATATCTACAACTTATTTTCCTTCATTTCAAGAATTTAAAAGTAAAGATGAGTAAACTTTACTTATCTTAAAAGTAAGTAAAGATAAGTAAAGAAAGTGATGAGTAAGTGGGAATGTGAATATTGAGAATCACTGTGTCTTCTTAGATGCATATAATTCTGGTCATAGTTTCTAATATGATTTCAACACCAAACAAAATGTCAAGAAAAAAAAACAAAAATTTAGAAAAATATTAGTGGTTTCACTTTTTTACCTGGTAACTTTAGGTTTCTCTCTATATATCTTTTTTTTTTTTTTTCTTGTGCTCCCTGAAAAAGAAGTTCCATATTTCCAGGAGCTGTTTTAAGATCATTTAGTAATAAGCTACAAACACTTTCAGCTGGTGGAAAAGCTGGTCTCACAGTGCAAACAATACTTCTTGGTTTTAGAAGAGGGGAGCTAAAGGCCAAAGGGTAAATTCCACTTGTAACTTGCTGCATATTTCTGTGGGCAGAATCAATGCCAGAATGGTGAGCAGTCTTTCCACCACCAGGCTAGCGCGTTGCTTATGTGATCAACATGCCTCAGATATGATAGAAAAGCCATTCTGAAAAGCTAAATGTATTGATAAGTCATGAAAAATTAACCCTGCCTTATTTTGTTAGATTTATGATTTCTGCATTTGCTTCATGAAAATCTGCTTTGTGAGGTTTTGCCTCTGTTTTATTCAGAGTGTAGGAAGAGAAGGAGGATGTGAGGAAGAAAAAGCCTGTGAAAGAGTTTGTTTATAACATTTGTTCTTATTGTTTAGAAGAATTTTTAAGGCATTATGGAAAAGGCCAAAAATAAGGAGAAGGAATAATTATGAAGACAATATTTTTAAGATTCCTTTTGAGAATAAGGATAAAGAAAAAAATAAGCCAGTTATAAAGAATGTCTCCCCAAATCCAGGTTTCCTGTCTAATTAGATTCTGGCAGAAGTTACATTCTAAAGCATTCTTCAAAACATTTGGGAATTTTAAAAAATCTCTCTACAGGGGGCTGCATTGGCAAGCATAGGCTCAACAGTGAAGAAAATGAAGGAATCAATAAGACATCCCAAGTCAAGAGAGGAACATTCTTGTACTATACCTCCCTAGAGACGTGTCTTTTACATAGAAACTGGAAAAAGTAAAACTCTAAGAGCAAGAGAGGACTACCAAATGTGGTAAAATGTACTTTGCTTTTATTCAAGGCAATTTTTAGTTATTATGCCCAATAAACATTAATAGCCTGTAGCTGGAGAGGTAAAATATTTGGAGCAGAGATTAATCATAAATCTCTACTGTTAAAGTGTGACACTCAAAGAACATTGGCTGAGAATTATTTACTTGTTTACATTATTTTTTTCTTTTCTGCATGATTCAGACCAATAAATGTTTAAAATGAAAAATTAAAAGTTTAAAGAAAATTATCCAAGGAAGAATGCTTTCTAGTGAATATGTCAGGAGCTTGGAAGTTGCAACCCCCTAACAAGTGCGGATTTCATGTTGAGGTTTGACAGAAAACAACAAAATTCGGTAAAGCAATTATCCTTCAGTTAAAAAAATAAGTTAAAAAAAAAGTGTTTTAAGACCAAAAAAAAGGCTGATGAGACTAAAAATTCAACAAGCTTTCTTAGATCTGTATGACAGTGGGAGACTCAGGGAAAACCACGGTCCTTCAGATTGAAGAGACTGCTGGAGACAAAGAGTTCCCACCACTAACTGTGGAGGGAACCAGTACTAAGCAGGCAAACCTAAACTGTAATGGAGGAATTGCTAGAAGCTCACTGTAGACAAATCACAGAATTAGGAACTCCAAGGGAATTCAGTAACATGGGGACTTCTAAAATGTTTAATTTGGGAGATTTGCCTCCAGAATTTCAACAATGTGCCCACAGTAACTATTACAGAAAAGTCTCCTCTTTCTTCCAGCAGGAGGAAAAAAGGAACCATTTCGAAATACATCGGAGCACTCTGTTCTTAACAAAATTTGCCCTCAGGGGAAACTAGTTAACCAGAACCTATCCTGCTGGGATATCCTCCAAGCCTAACTAACCTGGGAAAGGGAAATATCCAATTCAAGCCCACTCTAGACATCCTGTGTTTCTTAAGTTATATTTCATTCCATAGGACAAGAAAATAAAAGAAAATGGAAAAATAAAACCATCTTTGTGCATAGCTGATATGAATATTTATGAGGAAATTTTAACAGAATTGACAAAAATGCTCCTGTAATGAGTAAGTGAACATAGCAAGAATGAAGAGTGCAAGGTTAAAGCCCCAAAGTTAACTGCTTACCTACCTATGAAAATGCTATACCATTTATACCAGTTTTCCCAAATTAAATACATATAAATCTAGCAAAGCATGTACAAGATCTATATAAGAAAAACTACAAAAATAAATAAATCAAATAAGAACTAAATAAATGGAGAGAATATTCATGCTCACAGATAGAAAGAAAATATTGGCATGATGTCAGTTCTTCTCAATTTGATCTATAGATCAATGCAATACTAATCAAAATCCCAGCAAATTATTTTGTGGATATTGACAAACTGATTCTAAAATTCATTTAGAATCAAAGACCCAGGGTAGCAAACAAAATATTGAAGAAAAACAAAGTTGAAGGACTGACACTATCCAACTTTAAGACTTAACTATGAATCTACAGTTGTCACAACATTGTCATATTGATGAAAGAAAAGTAAAAGTGATCATTTAACAGAATACAAGAGTTCAGAACTAGATCCACATAAACATAATCAACTGACCTTTGACAAAAGAACAAAGGCAATACGATGTAGCAAAGACAGTCTTTTCAACAAAAAGTGCTAGAGCAACTGGACAAATCCATGAAAAAAAAAATCTTGATAAAACCTTATATCTTATACATAACCTTATAACCTTATATATAAAAACCTTTATATACAACCTTATATATATATAAACCTTTATATATAAAACCTTATATCTTTCACAAAAAATTAACTCAAAAATGGATCACAGATTAAAGGTAAAATACATAACTATAAAGCTCCTAGAAGATAATATAAAAGAAAATCAATGACCTTGGTTATGGTGATGACTTTTAGATATAATACCAAAGACACAATCCATTAAAATAATTAATAATCTGGACTTAACAAAAATTAAAAACTTATGCTTTGCTAAAGACAATGTCAAGAAAATAAGACAAGCCAGAGACAGGGAGAAAATATTTGCAAAACATATATCTAATAAAAGGCTGTTATCAAAAGTATACAAAAATTCTTAATACTCACCAATAAGAAAACAAGCAACCTAATTTTAAAAATGAGCTAAAGACCTGAACATACAACTGAGTAACTGAACGGAACTGAAAGACCTGAACAGATAACTCATCAGAGAAAATATATAGATGACAAATAAGCGTATGAAAAGATGCTCATGTTAGAAGTCAAGTTTTAAAAATGAGATATCAATGAACACACACTGGAATGGCCAAAATGGAGAAAATTGACAACACCAAATGGTGAGGAGGTGGAGCAACAGAAGTCTCATTAATTGCTAGTGGGAATGCAAAATTCCAGCCACTTTAGAACAGAGTTTGGTGGTTTCTCACAAAACTAAACATTTTCTTACCATATGATATAGAAATATGTCCCCAAAGTTGAAAACTTATGTCCATGAAGAAACCTACACATAGATGTTTATAAAAACTTTATTTATAAGTGGAGAAACTTGGAAGTAACCAAGATGTCCATTAGTAGGGGAATGGATCAATCAACTATGGAGCAACAGGCAATGGAATATTATTCACTACTGAAAAGAAATGAGCTAACAAGCCATGGACAGACATGGAGAAAGCTTAAACGCATATTACTCAGTGAAAGAAGCCAATCTGAAAAGGCTACATGCTGCATGATTCCAAATATAAGACATTCTAGAGAAGGCAAAGCTATGGAAAAGATAAAACTTTAGTAGTTACCAGAGACTGAAGGATAGATTGGAGAAAAAGATGAACAGACAGAAAACAGAAGATTTTTAAGGCAGTGGAAATACTGTGTGATATCATAATGATGGCTACATGTCATTTTACATTTGACCAAACTTATAGAACATACAACATCAAGAGTGAACTTTAAACTAGGGACTGCTGCTGCTGCTGCTAAGTCGATTCAGTCGTGTCTGACTCTGTGTGACCCCATAGACGGCAGCCCATCAGGCTCCCCTGTCCTTGGGATTCTCCAGGCAAGAATACTGGAGTGGGTTGCCATTTCCTTCTCCAAAACTACAGGACTTTATGATATGTCAATACATATTCAATGATTGAAACAAATGTACCACTCTGCTGGGGAATATTGATAATGACGAAGATCATGCATGTGTGGGGACAGGAAATATATGGGAAATCATTATACATTTCCCCAATCTTCATGTGAACCTTAAACTGCTCTTAAAAGTAAATCCTTAATTTAAAAGTGCCAAAATATAGCCAATATTTTAATCAGTTCAGTTCAGTCGCTCAGTTGAATCTGATTCTTAGCGACCCCATGAATCACAGCACGACAGGGCTCCCTGCCCATCACCAACTCCCAGAGTTCAAACTCATGTCCATCAAGTCAGTGATGCCATCCAGCCATCTCACATCCTCTGTCATCCCCTTCTCCTCCTGCCCCCAATCCCTTCCAGCATCAGGGTCTTTTGCAGTGAGTCAACTCTTCGCACGAGGTGCCCAAAGTATTGGAGTTTCAGCTTCAGCATCAGTCCTTCCAATGAACACCAGGGACTGATCTCCTTTAGGACGGACTGGTTGGATCTCCTTGCAATCCAAGCGACTCTCAGGAGTCTTCTCCAACACCGCAGTTCAAAAGCATCAATTTCTTAGAGCTCGGCCTTCTTCACAATCCAACTCTCATGTCCATATATGACCACTGGAAAAACCATAGCCTTGACTCGACAGACCTTTGTTGGCAAAGTAATATCTCTGTTTTTTAATATGCTGTCTGGTTAGTCATAACTTTCCTTCCAAGGAGTAGGCGTCTTTTAATTTCATGGCTGCAGTCACCATTTGCACTGATTTTGGAGCCCAGAAAAATAAAGTCTGACACTGTTTCTCCATCTATTTCCCATGCAGTGATGGGACCAGATGCCATGCTCTTCGTTTTCTGAACGTTGAGCTTTAAGCCTTCACTCTTCTCTTTCACTTTCATCAAGAGGCTTTTTAGCTCCTTCTCACTTTCCGCCATAAGGGTGGTGTCATCTACATATCTGAGGTTATTGATATTTTCCCAGCAATCTTGATTCTAACTTGTGCTTCTTCCAGCCCAGCGTTTCTTATGATGTACTCTGAATAGAAGTTAAATAAGCAGAGTGACAATATACAGCCTTGATGTACTCCTTTTCCTATTTGGAACCAGTCTGTTGTTCCATGTCCAGTTCTAACTATTGCTTCTTCACCTGTATAATAATACTTTGTAACTATGTACTTCCAGAAATACTCAACTAAAGTATGACTTGGAAGTCATTAGTAAGTGGAAAATTTTATGAGTAAAAATATTTGAGTTTCAGTGCAATCCCTTTTACTGTTCATGAGATCATGGACAAAAATCTTTACAACTTTGGGGTTAATCTTTCTTCTCAGTAAAATGAGGACTTCTTGTTTTGCAAGGTCTCCTCAAACTTTATGAGTGACCCTGTTATTGTCCCATAGATGGCATTAGGCACTATACCTAATGCCTGTGCTATCACTTATCTTCCTGGCCAACTCTACATCAACTGTTTTCATTCCCATTCAAGCACAGTTAATCTGAGAAACTAATTCAACAATAAAGGGTTAAAGAGCAATGATGAATTTTTACTGTGTTCTAACTTTCATATAACATTGTAAAAAAGAAAAAAACAAACAGAAATCTTAAACCAAAATAATTGTCAAATATATCAAGAAATTTCAGGCAACTTAGCTGGTTTCAGTTCAATTCAGTCACTCAGTCGTGTCCGACTCTTTATGACCCCAGGAATTGCAGCATGCCAAGCCTCCCTGTCCATCACCAACTCCCAGAGTTCACTCAGACTCACATCCGTTGAGTCAGTGGTGCCATCCAGCCATCTCATCCTCTGTCGTCCCCTTCTCCTCCTACCCCCAATCCCTCCCAGCATCAGTCTTTTCCAGTGAGCTGGTTTAGGGAGAGAGTAATATTTTACAGTTCATTATTTGTTTCTTAAATCTGTCTACACTATTTCCCTGTCCACCTCATTTCTATATCTTACTTCATAATATCTTAGCTTGGGCTATATTAATAAAATATCACAGACTACATGATTTAAACAACAGAAATTTATTTTCTCACAATTCTGGAGGCTAGAAATCCAGTATTAGTTTTCCTCACTATTTGATTTCAGATGAGGGCTCTTTTCCTGACTTGCAAAGGCCCCCTCCTCACTGTGTCTTCCTTCCCATGACACACACACACACACACACACACACACACACACACACACACACACACACACACCGTAAGAGACAGAGAAAGATGTCCTATATCCCTTCTTATAAGGCTACCAATCATTGGATTAGGGCCCCATCTTTATGATTTTATTTAACCTTGTTAACTCCATTAGGCCTTATCAAATATGGTCACATTGAGGAGTTGGGACTTCAACACATGATTTGGGAGAGAAACAAACATTCAGTCCATGACAGATAATATTAACATCTACTCTGGCAACCAGATTAGAAACTGACATCTCTCATATTTTGCTGGTAAAGTTTGAATCCTTCCTTAAAGTATGTTCAAAACTCTGTTTCTTCCCCGCTTCCAAATACTTCTCACTTTGCAATGATCTTTATAAAATGATAATGGATTACTAATGACCCAAGCAGTAATACTCAATGTGAAAATGTACACACATGTGCACATGTAAGTGTGTGTGTGTATTGGTGGTGGGTGAGAAGGCATTTGGGGTAGGTGGAGATGAATAAAGCCAAAATAAAAGAGGTTTTTTCAAACTACATATTTTTACCTGGAAGCTCTCTTCCCCATACCTAAGCTTTATTTTTTTTTTAAACTGTTCCCTACATAGTGCTCATAGTCAACTTGTTCTCTCCTCTTTAGCCCATCTGCAATGGGAAACCATGTTCTAAATCACTGAGGTACAGAATAAGTTTTCCACTCTTAATTCTGAGATTTATATCGAGTGGGCTATGTATGTCTTTTAGCATACATGAACACACACTCCAGACTTCAACAACCCTAGGATAGTCATAAGTACTACATATCATTCTACAACAGTGGTTCTCCAACATTTTGGTGTCAGAATTGCTTTATATTTTTAATCATTATTAAAGAACTCAAAGAATTTTTGTATATTATATTTTACTTATTGAAAGTTACCATATTAGAGATTTAAGCTGTAAACTTTTAAAACACAAAACTACACAGCATACATTCCATTAGCCTTCAGAGCAATGATGTAATCAGATATCATGTGGCCTCTGGAAAACTCCATGGCACTCAAAGAGAGAATGAAATTAAGAAAGCCAAAAACATCTTAGTGTATCATAAAAAGAGTTTGACTTTGCAGACTTCTTTAGGAGGTGTTTCAGGGAGCCTATAGGTATTTAAACTATTCTTTTTGAATCACTATTGTAGGCTATTCATAATTTTCTAAAACAATTATCAAAATGCTAGAAACAGATTTAAAAGTCTGAGAGTTTAAAATATGTACTGTATCATTTATTTCATTTAAAAAATTATGCATTATATTAAAAAACTGCCCCCCCAAGTAGCTCAGTGGTAAAGAATTTGCCTGCCAAGGCAGGAGACACAGAAGATGTTGGTTTGACCCCTGGATAGGAAGTTCCCCTGGAGGAGAAAATGCAACCCACTCCAGTATTCCTACCTGGGAAATCCCATGGACAGAGGAGCCTGGTAGGTTACAGTCCATAGGGTTGCAAGGAGTTGGACACAACTGAGCACATGTGCATATTGCATTCATAATTACTGAATATCAGCTTTGAAAATTTCTTATCCTAAAATCAACTCATTCCCAATTTTACTTTTTCCAGTCTTGCTCAAATGCCAATTTCCCTATAAAGCATGTTTTGACCTAGTTATTTTATAATGGTGGAAGTGGTAACAAAAATATTGGTAGAATCTATATTAAAGTAATTAACTAAATGTAAATATATATTAAAAATAATATAAATATACTTATATTAAATTTTCTTGTTAGACAAAAGAGATTTCTTTAATAACAGAATAACAGGCTTCGCTGGTGGCACAGTGTTAAAGAATCTGCCTGCCAATGCAGGAGACGCAGGAGACGTGGGTTCAATTCCTGGACTGGGACGATTCCCTGGAGCAGAAAATGGCAACTCACTCCAATAGTCTTGCCTGCAAAGTCCCATGGACAGAGGAGCTTGATGTGCTGCAGTCCATAGGGCTGTGGATAGCCAGACACAACTGAGTGACCGAGCACACATCAGGTAAAGTATATGGGCACAGAAGAAGGTAAACAACTAGATGGAGTAGTAAAACCTTAAGAACATTATCTTCTAACTGTTCACGGATGGAGTAGTAAAACCTTAAGAACATTATCTTCTAACTGTTCACGTAGAGAGAGAGAGGAGGGAGAGGAATTTTCCACTGCTGAGAGTGAGGATTACAAGGAGGCACTGGAGATTTGAGGTGAGTAGAGAAGATGATAACAGTCATCTAGGAGGGAAGGAGGGTGAATGGACTGTGGAAATGTGTGATTAGTGGGCCACACTAAAGATCCACTGGAATTTAAATATCATAAAATTAAAATGAAAATAGCGTGGTGACAAGACTTTCACAGGATTCTTAATTTGTTTCCCCTCCAAGGACTCCGTAGCTAGAAAACTTTTAAATATAATTGGTTTTCTTTATAAGCCTGTGTATTATGATCATATGTACTTGTGTGGGTGATTGCATGCATTTTAAAAACATTTTTTCAAAGAAAGGTAAAAAGAATTCACTAGACTGATAATGCAGTTCATCCCACAAAAAAAAAAAAAAAAAAGAAAAAAAAGGTTAACACTCTTTTAATTCTAAGGAGCAGCCATAAAATTAAGGGCTAGGGTCAGTTGAACCCAAAAACATTAAGAAAGAATCTCCAATTTATCTTTGCTGATAGAGTCATGGCATTCTGTAGAGGGGCTATGTTACTCTGAACACAATATTTATGGAATAAATGATTATGCTCCTCCCAAAATGTGGGCTCAGTACAGTTCAGTCCAGTCACTCAGTCATGTCCAATTCTTTGCAGTCCCATGAATTGCAGCACACCAGGCCTCCTTGTCCCTCACCAACTCCTGGAGTTCACTCAGACTCATGCCCATCAAGTCAGTGATGCTATCCAGCCATCTCATCCTCGGTCGTCCTCTTCTCCTCCTGACCCCAATCCCTCCTAGCATCAGAGTCTTTTCCAATGAGTCAACTCTTCTCATGAGATGACCAAAGTACTGGAGTTTCAGCTTTAGCATCACTCCTTCCAAAGTAATCCCAGGGCTGATCTCCTTTAGAATGAACTGGTAGGATCTCCTTGCAGTCCAAGGGACTCTCAAGAGTCTTCTCCAACACCACAGTTCAAAAGCATCAGTTCTTCTGCTCTCAGCTTTCTTCACAATCCAACTCTCACATCCATACATGACCACAGGAAAAACCATAGCCTTGACTAGACGGACCTTTGTTGTAAAAGTAATGTCTCTGCTTTTGAATATACTCTCTAGGTTGGTCATAACTTTCCTTCCAAGGAGTAAGCGTCTTTTAATTTCATGGCTGCAATCACCATCTGCAGTGATTTTGGAGCCCCCAAAATAAAGTCTGACACTGTTTCTACTGTTTCCCCATCTATTTCCGATGAAGTGATGGGACCGGATGCCATGATCTTTGTTTTTCTGAATGTTGAGCTTCAAGCCAACTTTTTCACTCTCCACTTTCACTTTCATCAAGAGGCCTTTTAGTTCATCTTCACTTTCTGCCATAAGGGTGGTGTCATCTGCATATCTGAGGTTATTGATATTTCTCCCGGCAGTCTTGATTCCAGCTTGTGTTTCTTCCAGTCCAGTGTTTCTCACTTTCAAAGGTAATCCTTGAAAACCTTCAATTTCTTCTATAATTATTAGTCTATGTAAACTTATAAAATCTATAAAATGACTTTACAAATCTCCTTTGCCATCTCAATTGCATTTTCATCTTTATACCCGAGTTATGTAGAATGTTTTAAAATGTCCCATTATTAGGCCAGGGAGGGAGGACAGGGAAGCCTGGCATGCTGCAATCCATAGGGTTACAAAGAATTGGACATGACTTAGCGACTGAACAACAAATAGGCCATGGGATATTTTTGAGGTTTATTTTATCACCTAATGATTAAATATACAGGTTCTCTTTATTTTTGTGTATTATTTTAAACTGCCCACTTTTACTAAATTATAAGTTGACTTAAAATATTAGTTTCAGATGTACAGCTTAGTAATTCAGTATTTTTACAGATTATACTCCACTAAAAGTTATTATAACATAATGGCTATAATTTCCTGTGCTATACAATATATCCTTGTTGCTTTTCTATTTGTCCATGATTTTTATTCAACAGTCTTTGTGAATGTGTCTTCAAAATTTGACTATAATGTACTTTATCTGTCCATCTGATGCAAAAAAGAAAATATTTAAATCTACTTTATAGTTTATTTACTTTTTATTATTGACTCATTTTGTCTATTTCTGAGAAAGATAGAAATAACCTACTGATAGGCTGAGATCAGCACACAAGAGTGCCTCTGTCTTATTTAACATTTTTGGTTTGACATTTTTATCACAAATTATATTGTGTAAGTAATAGCCTATAAATAAATTTTTTTTATGTGTGATTTTGTTTTCTGTGGGATTCTTATAGCATACAGCATGCTTTTTTCAAAGGGAAAAAAAAAGAAAAATAAGGGTCTTTATGTTAAAAGCTTGCTTAATCCATTAATATTTATTATGACTTACTGGTCTGCCTAGGGATTATTGCTGCTCATTTTTTTAGGTGCTTCAATTTTTCAGATGCTCTCCTTAACATGCCTTCTTATTGTTCTTGCATTTTTCTTCCCTTTTCTGACATCGGTTTGGCTTGTTTCTTTCTCCATTTTTCCTTTATTTATCTTGGGTTTTGAAAGTTATACTTCCATTTCTATTCTCCTATTAAAATTTTAAACCGTGTATTTAAACTTTAAAAAATGATATCCAAGAGTCAATCATGTTTTATTGTTCTCTTCCATAAGAAAAGTATAAAAATCTAAATAAATAATTGTTCTTTTACATATTCTCTCTACCCAGCTTTCATATGTTTGGGCTCACGAGGGTAAGATATGTTTGTTTGTTTGTTTGTTTGTTTTATATTTCAGACCCAGTTCTTTCGGCTTTTGTCATTTTTGAACTTCTACTTAGATAAAGCAATTAGTATTTATAGTTCAGTTCTCCAGGAGATAGAATTTATAATCAAATTTGGGCCTATTCTCTACTGTCAGTATATTATCATATCATAAAGTAATGCTATAGTAGTTCTTTGTGTGCATTTGTTGCAGGAATATACATATTGATCAATGAGAGAGAATGGAGTCCCCAAAGAGGAAAATGCTTCTGTCAACATTTAAGACTTTGAATTACGTAGAGAAAATGGACTGTACTGTGAATGACCACATGATAATTGATTATGCATTTGGACAATATAAAGATCAATTTCATAAATACATACAACATAAACAAAAGTGTATTTCAGATAAGTGTAGGAACAAATGTAAAATTCTAAAAATACGATATATTGAAAAAAAATAAAAATATTTTAGTAGTCTCAAAATGAAAAGGCTTTTCTAAATTACAAGATCCAAAATTCATAAAAGAAACATTTGATATTTTGGCCAAGTTTTTTATATTTCTGTGTTTTAAAAGTTATTATGGCCAAAGATAAAAAGCAAGGCAAAAACTAGGAAAACAATTTTTAGTGCATACAAGAATCAGAATACTTATATCCAGAATCTATCATGAGAAAAGTACAACACAATGGAAAAATAAGAAAAGAGTAAGAAAAAATAACTCAAGGAAGAAATATAATTAGCCCATAAATACAAGGACATAATTCAACCTCACTAAAATTCAGGCTAAGACAATTTTAAAATAAGATTTTATGTTTTAGCAAAACATGAGGGAAAAAAATGTTACTATTAACAACCAAGTTTGATGAAGGTGAGAAAATGGGCGAGTTTTTATATTTTTAGTAAAGCCATTTTTGAGATAATCTTTTTAAATTGCCATTATTAGGAAAATTCCACCTCTGCTCTGTTTTAGAGAAACACAAGCATGCATGAATAAAAACGGTATGTAAGGATATTCATTATAACATTGGCTGCTTTTTTCTTTTTTAGTAAAGTTTTTTTAATTTATTTATTTTAATTAGAGGCTAATTACTTTACAATACTGTATTGGTTTTTCCATACATCAACATGGTTTAAGATTGGGAACATGTGTACACATGTGGCAGATTCATGTTGATGTATGGCTGCTTATTTTAAGAAATTGATAAACCATGCCAATATTACTCACTATAGAATGATTAAATTATGACTCATTGATGCAATACAATACCTTGACGCTCTTTAAAAGTATAAAAGTGAAAGTGTCTGTCCCTCAGCAGTGGCCAGCTCTTTGCGACCCCATGGACTGTGGCTCACTAGGCTCCTCTGTCCATGGAATTCTCCAGGCAAGAATACGAGAATAGGTGGCCATTCACTTCTTCAGGGGATCTTCCTGACCCAGGGATCAAACCCAGGTCTTCTGCATTGCAGGCAGATTCTTTACCATCTGAGCTACTAGGGAAGCTCTTTAAAAGTATAAGCTAGAACTAAATACACTGATATGTAAGTAAGTCTAAAATATGTTAAGAGCACATCAAGACTTCCCTTGCAGTTCAGTGGTTAAGATTCCATGCTTCCACAGCAGGGGAACCTCTGGTTCAGGGAAATAAAATCCCACATGTGGCACAAAACGGCCATAAATAAATTAAATAAAATATATTAAGAGCACAAAGCAGCTCATATGTGTGTATTATAGATTAACAATAACTTTTATATAAAGGAGAGTACACAACATAGTGAGAAAGAGACAGAGAGAGAGACAGAAATAGAAAGTAAGGGAGGAAGGGAGAAAAGAGACAAGAAGGGAGAGAGGTGAGGAAGGAGGGAAGAAAGGCGCTCATACGGGAAACACTTGTCGCTTATCTACTATACACCAATCTTTGCCCCATGATAAAGATAGATAGAGACCCTCCTTTCGAGGAATGTTAACAAGTACATGACAAATGCTGGCTAACCTAGACAGTGTGTTGAAAAGCACAGCCATTACTCTGCCAACAAAGGTCTGTATAATCAAGGCTATGGTCTTCCCAGTAGTCATGTATGGCTGTGAGTGTGGGACCGACCGTAAAGAAGGCAGAGCGCCAAAGAACTTTGAACTGTGGTTCTGGAGAAGACTACTGAGAGTCCCTTGGACAGCAAGGAGATCAAACCAGTCAATCTTAAGGGAGAAAAACCCTGAATATTCACTGGAAGGAGTGAAGCTGAAGCTGAAGTGATGGTATTTTGATCATCTGATGCAAACAGAGACTCATTGGAAAAGTCCCTGATGCTGGGAAATGCTGAGGGCAGAAGGAAAGGAGGGCATCAGAGGCTGAGATGACTGGACAGCATCACTGATGCCATGAACTTGATTAAATTCTGGCAGATGATGAGAGACAGGGAGGCCTGGCATGCTGTCAACCATGGGGTCATGAGTCGGACATGACTGGGCAACTGAACAACAACACAATAACATGAACAAATAACTGTATAAGGAAGTTATTCAAACAGTAATAATTCACACACTGAAAAGTATGATAGAGAAGATAATACAGATAACACCAGAGAGAATGGAAGAAGGTGTGTGTGCAAATAATAGATAAAGTGGTCAGGGACTGCTGCATTGAAAAGGGCTCATTCAGGCAAAAACGTGGAAGGTCAGGAGCAAACCAGAGAAGGGAAATGGAATTTCAGCACAAAGAATGCCAAGAATTGAAGGAAAAGAAGACACCCAGTATGACAGGCAAACATGTGAGGCTTGAGAGCAGAGATGTAGACCAGGGTCAGTTCACATAGGGCCACATGGGCCATAGCATAATGGGTTTATTAAGAGCACAATGAAATAATTGTTGGAGGGTTTATATCAGGTAACATAATTTGATTTGTGTTCAGAAATGTCACTTTCACTCCTGCATAAAGAATGAATTGCAGAGTACAAGAGTAAAACAGAGAGATCCATTAAGAAATGTTACAGTAATTCAAATGACAGATTGCAGTGGTGGGCATTAGCTGGAGAGATAAAGTTCATATACTTAGGAGGCAAAGCAACAGTACCTGCTGTTAGGTGGAATATGAGAAAAAAAAAAACAAACAAGATTTCAAGATTTTGGCCATGAGCAGTCAGGATGGATGGTAGAACAATTTACTAAGATTGAATGACAAGAGGAGAGGTAGATGTTAAACCTGCAAAATTCAAGAATTCAGCTTTTATCATCTTAGGCTTGAATTAATATTAATAACATAAGCAATACTCATATAATGCTTAATATGTTTTGAGCTCTTACTGTATATTAGCTCATTTAATTTTTATAAAATCCTATTGTACAGGTGGTTGTTGCATATCCAAGTGAAATCGTAAAGAAGCAAGCTAAGGAGACCGATTAGGGAGTTAGTTATTTTCATATCAATAATATATTTTTTATAGATAGCTTTTAAAGCCATGGTACTAAATAAGACTCCTTAGTGTTCTGGTTATCTACTGATATCAAACAACAACCTATATATACAGTCAGGGACTTTGTGTTTCATAATTCAGACAAGGAAAAATGGAAATGATCTGTTCTCCAGAATATCTGGAAATGGCTGTGTGGAGAACACCACTCAAAGAGCCCTTCACTCACATATTTGGTGCCTGGTCTGGTCAATTAGATTTACTTAGGATCTGGGCTACAATGCATACATATGATCTCTGCATATGGCTTGTACTTCTTGTGGCAAAGTGACATAGCAAACAGAATAACATCCATGTTATTAATAACATCCAGTCTTTGAAGAAAATGAGACAGAAGCTGCCTACTTTTTATAGACTAGACTAAGAAGTTACACAGTGTGACTTCCACCATACGCTGTGGGTCAAAGCAGTCATGAACCCACACAAATTCCCTAGGCAGGTAGCTGGGCCTTACCTATCAATGAGGGAAAAGGAACATTAAAGAATTTGTGGATTCAAAAAAAAAAACCTCTACAATTAGAATGTACAGAGAAGGGAGACAAGACTGAACAATTGAGGACTCCAATATTTAGAATATTCAAAGAAGAAATCATCAAAGATAACTATATTCATATATTTGTACCTAAACTTGGAACAAATACTTGAAACATACAGTAATAAAGTCTGAAGATAGGTGCAATTGAGGAAAAAGGTAAAGGTATGATTATTGATAACTTCTGTAGAGCTTGAAAAATTTTTATTTGTATTACTGATAACATTTGTATTACTATTTTACCTGAATGTTGTTTTCAAACAAGTGCTAAATAGATTATAAGATCATCATACATAAAATGTTTAACAAAAATATTTGGTCCTTATTTTGTCACCTGAAGTATTTAATTTTTGAAAACATGAATGTCAATAGTTAAAGATAAAATTCAAAAAATTTTGCAAGAAACTTTAGTGTTTAGGTCTTTTCAATGTAAAACGTGTATATATATGTGTGTGTGTGTGTGTGTGTGTGTGTGTGTGTGTGTGTGTGTGTATAATATTCTCCACAATTTTGATCCCCAGTAAGGGGTGTTCAAAATTCTCCAAGCCAGGGTTCAGCAATATGTGAACTGTGAAATCCCTGATGTTCAAGCTGGTTTTAGAAAAGGCGGAGGAACCACAGATCAAATTGGCAACATCCGCTGGATCATGGAAAAAGCAAGAGAGTTCCAGAAATACATCTATTTCTGCTTTATTGATTATGCCAAAGCCTTTGACTGTATGGATCACAATGAACTGTGGAAAATTCTTCAAGAGATGGGAATACCAGACCACCTGACCTGCCTCTTGAGAAACCTATATGCAGGTCAGGAAGCAACAGTTAGAACTGGACATGGACCAACAGACTGGTTCCAAATAGGAAAAGGAGTACGTCAAGGCTGTATATTGTCCCCCTGCTTATTTAACTTCTATGCAGAGTACATCATGAGAAACGCTGGACTGGAAGAAACACAAGCTGGAATCAAGATTGCCAGGAGAAATATCAATAACCTCAGATATGCAGATGACACCACCCTGATGGCAGAAAGTGAAGAGGAGCTAAAAAGCCTCATGATGAAAGTGAAAGAGGAGAGTGAAAAAGTTGGCTTAAAGCTCAACATTCAGAAAACGAAGATCATGGCATCCGGTCCCATCACTTCATGGGAAATAGATGGGGAAACAGTGGAAACAGTGTCAGACTTTATTTTGGGGGCTCCAAAATCACTGCAGATGGTGACTGCAGCCATGAAATTAAAAGACGCTTACTCCTTGGAAGAAAAGTTATGACCAACTTAGAAAATATATTCAAAAGCAGAGACATTACTTTGCCAACTAAGGTCCATCTAGTCAAGGCTATGGTTTTTCCTGTGGTCATGTATGGATGTGACAGTTGGACTGTGAAGAAGGCTGAGTGCCGAAGAACTGATGCTTTTGAACTGTGGTGTTGGAGAAGACTCTTGAGAGTCCCTTGGACTGCAAGGAGATCCAACCAGTCCATTCTGAAGGAGATCAACCCTGGGATTTCTTTGGAAGGAATGATGCTGAAGCTGAAACTTCAGTACTTTGGCCATCTCATGAGAAGAGTTGACTCATTGGAAAAGACTCTGATGCTGGGAGGGATTGGGGTCAGGAGGAGAAGAGAACGACCAAGGATGAGATGGCTGGATGGCGTCATGGACTAGATGGACATGAGTCTGAGTGAACTCCGGGGAGTTGGTGATGAACAGGGAGGCCTGGCGTGCTGCGATTCATGGGGTCGCAAATAGTCAGACACGACTGAGCGACTGAACTGAACTGAACTGAAGGGGTGTTCAGACTCAGTGGAGAAGAAACAGATTATATTACAGTTTTCCATTTCCATTATCAGATAAGGTCAGATAATTATCAGTACATTCCATTCCTAAAATTAAAACTAGGGAAAAATAAAGTTTTAACAGAGTATGAAAAAGGTTATAATTATAAACTTCAGTTCAGCTCAGTTCAGTTCAGTTGCTCAGTCGTGTCTGACTCTTTATTGTGATCCACACAGTCAAAGGCTTTGGCATAGTCAATAAAGCAGAAATAGATGTATTTCTGGAACTCTCTTGCTTTTTCCATGATCCAGCGGATGTTGCCAATTTGATCTCTGGTTCCGCTGCCTTTTCTAAAACCAGCTTGAACATCTGGAAGTTCACAGTTCACGTATTGCTGAAGCCTGGCTTGGAGAATTTTGAGCATTATTTTACTAGCGTGTGAGATGAGTGCAATTGTGCGGTAGTTTGAGCATTCTTTGGCATTGTCTTTTTTGGGATTGGAATGAAAACTGACCTTTTCCAGTCTTGTGACCACTGTTGAGTTTTCCAAATTTGCTGGCATATTGAGTGCAGGACTTTCACAGCATCATCTTTCAGGATATGAAATAGCTCAACTGGGATTCCATCACCTCCACTAGCTTTGTTCATAGTGATGCTTTCTCAGGCCCACTTGACTTCACATTCCGGGACGTCTGGCTCTAAGTGAGTGATCATATCATAGTGATTATCTTGGTAGTGAAGATCTCTTTTGTACAGTTCTTCTGTGTATTCTTGCCACCTCTTCTTAATATCTTCTGCTTCTGTTAGGTCCATACCATTTCTGTTCTTTATCAAGCCCATCTTTTTATGAAATGCTCCCTTGGTATCTCTAATTTTCTTGAATATATCTCTAGTCTTTCCCATTCTGTTGTTTGCCTCTATTCCTTTGCATTGATCACTGAGGAAGGCTTTCTTATCTCTTGTTGCTATTCTTTGGAACTCTGCATTCAGATGCTTATATCTTTCCTTTTCCTCTTTACTTTTCACTTCTCTTCTTTTCATAGCTATTTGTAAGGCTTACCCAGACAGCCATTTTGCTTTTTTGCACTTCTTTTTCATGGGGATTGTCTTGATCCTTGTCTCCTATACAATGTCACGAACCTCTGTCCGTAGTTCATCAGGTATTCTGTCTATCAGATCTAGTCCCTTAAATCTATTTCTCACTTCCACTGTATAATTCATAAGGGATTTGATTTAGGTCATACCTGGATGGTCTAGCGGTTTTCCCTACCTCTTCAATTTCAGTCTGAATTTGGCAATAAGGAGCTCATGATCTGAGCCACAGTCAGCTCCTGGTCTTGTTTTTTGTTGACTGTATAGAGCTTCTCCATCTTTGGCTGCAAAGAATATAATCAACCTGATTTCGGTGTTGACCATATGGTGATGTCCATGTGTAGAGTCTTCTCTTGTGTTGTTGGAAGAGGTGTTTTCTATGACTAGTGCATTATCTTGGCAAAACTCTGTTAGCCTTTGCCCTGCTTCAATCTATGTTCCAAGGCCAAATTTGCCTGTTACTCCAGGTGTTTCTTGATATCCTACTTTTGCATTCCAGTCCCCTATAATGAAAATGACAACTTTTGGGAGTGTTAGTTCTAAAAGGTCCTGTAGGTCTTCACAGAACTGTTCAACTTCAGCTTCTTCAGTATTACTGATTGGGGCATGCTGTGGCTGCTGCTGCTGCTGCTGCTAATTCACTTCAGTCGAGTCCAACTCTGTGTGACCCCATAGAGACAGCCCACCAGGCTCCCCTGTCCCTGGGATTCTCCAGGCAAGAACACTGGAGTGGGTTGCCACTTCCTTCTCCAATGCATGAAAGTGAAACGTAAAAGTGAAGTAGCTCAGTCATGTCCCACTCTTAGTGACTCCATGGACTGCAGCCTACCAGGCTCCTCTGTCCATGGATTTTCCAGGCAAGAGTACTGGAGTAGGTTGCCACTGTAGACTTGGATTACTGTGATATTGAATGTTTTGCCTTGAAAACGAACAGAGATCATTCTGTCATTTTTGAGACTGCATCCAAGTACTGCATTTCAGACTCTTTTGTTGACCATGATGGCTACTGCATTTCTTCTAAGGGATTCCTGCCCACAGTAGTAGATATAATGGTCCTCTGAGTTAAATTCACCCATTCCAGTCCATTTTAGTTCTCTGGTTCCTAGAATGTCGACAATCACTCTTGCCATCTCGTTTGACCACTTCCAATTTGCCTTGATTCATAGACCTAACATTCCAGGTCTTATGCAATATTGATCTTTACAGCATCGGACCTCTCTTCTATCACCAGTCACATCCACAACTGGGTATTGTTTTTGCTTTGGCTCCATCCCTTCCTTCTTTCTGGAGTTATTTCTCCACTGATCTCCAGTAGCATATTGGACACCTACTGACCTGGGGAGTTCCTCTTTCAGTATCCTATCATTTTGCCTTTTCATAGTGTTCATGGGGTTCTCAAGGCAAGAATACTGAAGTGGTTTGCCATTCCCTTCTCCAGTGAACCACATTCTGTCAGACCTCTCCACCAAGACCCGCCTGTCTGGGCAGCCCCACAGGGCATGGCTTAGTTTCATAATCTTAGTTTTGTTTGTTTGTTTGTTTTTACCAAGAGAAATATATTATTAACATCTCTTCTCTCTTAACCCTTGTAACAAGCATGGCAACAAACAAAAATTCAAGAGCTCAATACTCATTCATGCTTGCACTGTTGAAAAAATTTATAGCATATATTAGCTTTTAAATATGTAACTCTCAGCTGGATCATAAACTCACAATTTGATTTAAAAAAAAAAAAAAACAATTCTAAGTTCCTGTTTAGCAACAAAGTTCTATTTGCCTCTGGCTGATATCACATCCTGTAATTCTAAGTATCACTGTTAACACTGAATTAGAGTTTTTAATTTTAATTTTGTGTGAAGATCTTTTATTAATGGAGTTGTATTTCATGCAGTTAGCTTATTAAATAGTCACCATGTGTTAGTAAATGATCCTTACATTGAAAAATACAGCTTTCACACTACTTTTTGCTTGGGAAAGTGAGACCCAATAATCTTAGTTTTCTTGATAATTTATGTCTTTTGAGCTTTATTTGGCTCTTAAAAGAGAATTCTTGTCAGCAGATAGACAGGTACAGAGACACAGATACATATATGGCACTTTGTTCTAAAGAATTGCATTCATCCCAAAGCAAATTGGAATAGGAAACATATGTTTCCTCATAAAACCTATACCAACTACTAAATTCTAATCAATGTCTCTCTAAAAAGACTGAATATTCATTCACAGTTCACCAAGCTTCTCTTAGGATAAAGCAGTCAAACTGATCTATTCCTAAGACTTTACCACAGATAGTTTTAGCTGGGGAAAAAAGAAGGAAAAACATTTCTTCACTCCCATTGTCCATTCTGGGGCAGTGCTTAGCACTGACTGTTCTGTCTTCTTCCTCAACCATTGACAAATGGTTTGAGAAGTCTTGTTGTAAACTATGAAATCACTAGACAACAGACCAATGATGCCCTTCCATACAATACCTCTTGAAATTTCTAATCAAAATTTCATATCTGGAACAGCTTGGGTCTGACAGAGGCCTAACAGGAAATGCCAGTGTTTATACATTCAGAACCCTCCTGCCTTTAAGAGAAGACACTGGCTTTGTCCTCTTGCAGTGAAGAGTGTGCTCTTACATTTTCAGACAGTATTTGACAAAGTTCCACATCAGAGATCAAGGTCTTGGCAGAAAGATTGAGGTCTGCAAAAGAGGAAAACAGAATGGACATAAATGTACATGTAATGGATTGAATGTTGGCTAAAGGGCAGATGAGGGTATGGTCATAAATAAAAACTTTTCATGGTAGCAAAAGGTAACTGGAGATATATTACTGAATCAGTGTGAGAATTCCACTTATTTATTAACGATTAGGGTGAACTTAGCAATCAAATAGACAAGAAAATATCTGATTGTCTAAATGTAATTGTGTTGGAAGAATGGAGAATAAAATTGAAATTCTACTCTCTAAAGAATAAAACAACACTGAACTGTGATATGTGTGTACTGATATGTGATATGTGTGAATTGATGTATGTGTGTATGTGTGTGTATATATATATATATATATTATACATATATATAATAAACACAAATTATCAGGGCTTCCAGTTGAAATGTTAATCTATAGGAGTTTTGTTTCTTTTTTTAATATATTCTCCAGGGAGTCTTACCAACCCAGGAATTGAACCCTGGTCTCCTGCATTGCTGGCATATTCTTCTACAAGCTGAGCCACAAGGGAAGCCCAAGAATACTGGAGTGGGTGGCCTGTCCCTTCTCCAGCAGATCTTCCCAACCCAGGAATTGAATCAGAGTCTCCTGCATTGCAGGCAGATTCTTTACCAACTGAGCTGTAAGGGAAGCACTTAATATATTCTACTTCCTCAATACTATAAAGAGGAGCAAGTAAGTAAACAGAAAAAAGCAAGGAAAGTAAAAGAGGAGAGTCCATGAAATGAAAACTCAAAGAATCTTTTTCCAAGAAAATCAGGAAATTATGGATTTAGCACTCAGCTATCATTGCTGTGGGGGCCCTTGCCCCTCTGGCATATTCCCCGTATTTGGGTTGTCTGATAAAATACAGGTTACCAGTTACACTTTTCAGGTGATGCTAGTAGTCAAGAACTAGCCTGCCAATACAAGAGATGTAAGAGATGTGAGTTCAATCCTGGGGTCAGGAAGATCCCTTGGAGGAGGGCATGGCAACCCATGCCAGTATTCTTGCCTGCAGAATCCCATGGATAGAGGACCCTGGCAGGCTGTGGTCCATAGGGTCTCAAATAGTCAGACATGACTGAAGTGATTTAACATGCAGATGCACCAGTCACATTTGAATTTCAAATAAACAAATACTAAATATTTAGTGTATGTCCCATGTAATATTTGTGCCTTTATGAAATACAGTTATACTTAAATTTATTTGTTGTTTACCTGAAATTCAACTTTAATTGGGTGTCCTATTTTCTTGTTGTTTTCTGAATCTTGCAACACTAACCCATAGCCAAGCTTCCATCCAACAGTTCTGGACATTGGTAAACGCTCTAGGGAAAGAATGAGAAACTTGACTACATTGTTGCGGGAAAAAAATTAAAAACCTTGGCTATGATAAAAGTGAAATGAAACAGAACCAATTATCATTATTAAATTAGATTTCTGTGTGAATGTCCTTTGAATTTTATCCTATTTAAAAAATCTTACTCCCTTGAAATTTACTTTTCTTGCCCTGTTCATTGTGAATGTGATAATTTATACTAGATTACATTTTGCTATAGCTAACATCATAATGCATTTCTTAGTCTTGAGGATATTCTTGTATTTTGCTTTCTTTTTATAGAAAAAATTATTTTAGATCACTTTAAACATATCACAGCAATTTTAGTCAAGCTAAGCCTAAATTAAGTTCCTCAAAGTTTCTATGAATAGAAGGTAATAAATAAGAAGGCATATGATATTGTCAAGAAATCTATAAGGTAGCACTGTATCTTTGAAAAAGTTTGTGACTTTTTTTGTCCTCAGTTTATTCACATATGGGGCTTCCCGGTAGTTCACATATAAGAAAACAATGTTGAAGTAATTAAGTAGATTATATTAAAAGTGTGTTCTAAGTCTTAAGACTTTAAAATTAAATGGGAAATGCAAAACCTATACTGTAGATTGCAACTTTTATAAAATTGACCAGTTCTTCTTTGCTACAATCCTCCCTTCTTTCATTACGGCTACAAGATCTATGCAACCTGAACTGTATAGCATAGTCCAGCTCCAAAGTTCAGTCCCAGGACTTGCATTTCCAATAATATCAGTGATAGTCACTCAGTCATGTCTGATTCTTTGAGACCCCATGGACTGTAGCCTGCCAGGGCTTCTTTGTCCATGGAATTCTCCAGGCAAGGATACTGGATTGGGTTGCCATTTCCTTCTCCATCCAGTAATATGACTGACTAGCTATCACAAAACCCCCTACTGTGAAAAACTTATTTAGAAATATAGAAAATATAACATAAGGCCTTTTGTGTGCATAGCTGACCTCATGAGGCAATGAGTTATCTCCAAGGGCAGACCCTGGAGAAAGATTAAAAACCTAAAATAGAAGTGAATGCAAGATTTAGCTGTTCTGGTTGTGCGTGTGAATTGACAGTGTGTGGTTGTGAACCTTGTTAACCAAAGAACTGGGATTTAATGGACATCAAGGGACAAATTTTAAAATCCTGAAGACATGTGAGCTGAAGAATTGGAATTGAGACACCAAAGAAAGCCGAAATCCTTGAAAAAAAAAAACCCTCAATGAAAGATTAGACTTTAAAATAAGTACTTTCTTTCAAAGAGAGGTGAAAAGAAAGTGTATCTATCATGACACTGACTCTTCATGTAAAATCAGTTCTTATTTTAAAATAATATATATACACATATATATGCTATATATTAATATAGATATAGTGTGTATCTGTGTATATATGTATGTATGCATATAGGCATAATGCATAATAATAGATATACATATATATAGATATATACATATATATAGATATATACATATCATACACACATTATATATCATATACATATATCTAGATATATCATATTACATATATAGATATATATACAGCAAAGTTAGGACTTAAGACTTAAAGAACCTCCCACACCACCAGAGAAGTGGGAAGGGTGTGTGTGGTATATGTTTGAAAGAAAGAATTTGATTGATAGGATAAAAATATAAATTCTGGCAAGAGTAGCCTATGTGTCCACCAAATAATTTTCTTTGTCCTTCTGTTCACATGATTCAACAGCCTTTCCTAGCCTCCTTTAAAGTCAGGTGTGGCCCTATCATAACTTTGGCTAATGAAATCTGGTAGACATGAGAATGTACCTACAGAATCTGATACAAAGCCTTTGAAATAGTAGGTGTTCAACAAAAAAAGTGAATAACCTCCCCTCTTCTCTCACATTTATTTTTGATTCACTTACTCAATACTGATCGAGTACTTGTACTCTTTGGCTTTCTGGCTCCATGTAAGGACTAATTCCAGACATCTCTCTCCAATAATATCTTATGAGTGACGATACATCCCATGACCTCACTATTAAAATTTCCTTTCCCTCACGTCTTCCAAGTTTTCCAAACTGACAACTCAACTACTAAACTATTACAAGGGCATTCTTGCCAGTTTCTTTTTGGCTGCAATGCCCTCATCTAAGAGAGAAGCTTTGATGAGTACCTCTCCAGTTATGCTTTAGGTTAGTGAGGATATTTGCCCTTACTGATACAATGTGTCCATAGAGGTTATCCCTTGGCCAGAAGTTAACAATAAACCATTTAGGGAATGTTTTACAAGTGTGTCACTTTAAGTGACATAGTCTCTAGGAATTGTGTTCAGCAGGCCCTTGATATCTTGATAAAAGCACAATTGCAATAGAAAGTGTCTAAAACACCTCTTCAGAAAGCAAAAGGATATGTGGTATACTGCTGCTGCTGCTGCTGCTGCTAAGTCGCTTCAGTCGTGTCCGACTCTGTGCGACCCCATAGACGGCAGCCCACCAGGCTCCCCCGTCCCTGGGATTCTCCAGGCAAGAACGCTAGAGAGGGTTGGTTGCCATTTCCTTCTCCAATGCATGAAAGTGAAAAGTGAAAGTGAAGTCGTTCAGTCGTGTCCGACTTTTAGCGACCCCATGGACTGCAGCCTACCAGGCTCATCCATCCATGGGATTTTCCAGGCAAGAGTACTGGAGTGGGTTGTCACTGCCTTCTCCAGTATACTGGTAGACCAAATTTAAATTTTCTGCATCTGAGATATCTTTAAAATGACATTAGTATTTATCTCCCTTTTGTGTGATCCAAAATAATTCTAAAATGGTAAATATATGTGTTCTTTGAAAATAAACAAACACTTTTTAGACATGACCATTTGCTTAAAGATACTATTTATCATTATAATGAAGACCTAGTCTTTTCCTAACACACAAAGTATAGATTCTTTGGCTTGTGATATGGCTGTTACAGAGCCCTCCCTCTATGGTTTTATATGGTCTTTGAACATCATCCCCCTACACTTTCATGTATATAGACTAATTAAAAGAATAATATTACATTTCATTTTCCTATTTTTATCAAAAGTGATTATCTTTAACAAACTCTTTAAATTTTTCTGCTTTTGTATCAGTGATTAATGTATTGTGCCTGGTTCTTCTTGCCTGTTAATTGTTTTATACAAGTGGATGCTAATATAAGCAATAAGGTTTTATTAATGTCCCAATCAAATATATTGAAGCATATATGTGTTAAATACACGAGGGCTAAATAGGTGATCTTTCTTAAAAGAACATTAGGTTTTGAACATTGATCCATATTTATTAATTAATGCCTCTTTCAAAGCTTTTTGAGTATGATTAAAAATTGTTTCTATTTTATCATTCAAAATAGTGTATCTATTAACATATATATTTATTCAAAAATACAAGTGAAACTCCAATCCCTAAAGATATAAACTTGAATATAGATAATTTATAATCCAATCTATATTTTTAAAGTAAATCCACTCCTAATAAGTACTTTAAAATAAAGTCTTCTCTGCCAGGTAATAAAAATAAGTTACCTAGAATTAAATAAAACAAATTTTATTGAAGCCTACAACAAAAGAGAAAAAATGTGTTAATTTTGATACTTTGGTGGTATCAAGGTGTACTTTCCATTACCAAGAAATATCTCAAAATTAGACTTGATTCAAGCATTGGTAACAGAAACTCAGAGATACTGCAACATTTTAGAATTTTTTTTATAAAAGATTAGCAGAGGCAAAATAGAATTTTGACATAGATATAAATGTGATCATATCAAGTAATTTTCAACTCTTTTTCCTCAGTTTCTTAATATCTGCTTCACTGAAATCTTACCATATGTTTTGCCTGCTTAATCTTAAAATTGAGTTGTCATCTATGAGTGAATTATCAACAGACCTGATCTTAGACAATCTCTGAAAATTCATTTATTTAGTTCATTTTTACTCATTTTTATTTAAACATGGTATTTTTAACTTGAAAAAATATGAGGATAGATGGCAACATGGTCAAAACAATTTTCAATAATCCTAAACTACAAATGATTCATAGCCATAATAAGCAAAGAGGGAAAATCTATAGGAAACAGACAAACATCTGTGGTAGTTTTAAAACACTGAGTTAAAATATTTTGTTTAAAAGCCTTTGCCACTAACCCCAGTGAGAAATCAGGTGTACCTGCCCCTAGAATTTGGGCAGCCTTATGACTGCTTAATCAATAAAGTATGGCAGAGAAATACTATGCAAATTCCAAGGCTGCATCACAAACAACAGTACCTCTTACCCAAAACACCCATTCTTAGGGCTCTGATCCTCGGTATAACTGTCTGCCAGTTCTGAAGACACTCTGCTATGAGGAAGCCAAGTTAAATTCTCTCTGTATGGAGAGACCTGTAGGAGAGAGTCAAAACTGTAGGAGAGTGTTAAACCCAAATTAAGTTCTTTCCATATGGAAAGAACGCCCAAGGGACCTACTTAATCAGGATCTCCAGGATTCAGACAAAATGAAACTATGGTTTTAAAAACATATGCAATTGTTTTTGCTTTTTGGTTTTGTTTTTTTTTTTTTTCACTATTCTTTGATCAGGGATTGAATTCAGGCCCCCTACATTAGAATCCTGGAGTCCTAGCCACTGGATCACCAGGAGGTCACTGCAATTGATTTTAATAGGATTAAAAGTCACTGATCTGATGAAGTAGAGTAACTCCTCCTTGACCACATTGCTCTTTCTGCACATATACTTAAAATTCATCATTTACTCATATTCGTCACAATCTTATCTAATCAATTGCAAGGTTCAGTCAGTATAATCATATTGTGGGATATAATTTCATCCTTGCTGTATTGGAAAACTCCATCCCTTTCCATTCTCACTGCCTTTATTCCAGGGCACCACCCAATATTTTTAGACTACTGGTTTCCCTGGTGACTCAGTCAGTAAAGAATCTGACTGCAATGCCAGAAACTCGGCTTCCATCCCTGGGTTGGGAAAATCCCCTAGAGAAGGAAGTGGCTCCAGTGTACCAGCTCCAGTTTTCTTGTCTGAAGAATCCCATGGACAGAGGAGCCTGGTGGGCGAGAGCCCACGTGGTTGAAAGAGTCAGACATATCTTGGTGACTAAACCACCGCCGATAGCTATCTAATCGCTTCCAGTTCTAATTTCCTTCTATCCAGATTTCACTAATCACTCAGGGGAATCTTTTTAAAAAATAAATAGTTCTTGTTACTTTTCTGATTAAATCATTTTAGTAACTTTCCAAAAGGAAATGCCCATAAAGACCAGTTCCTTCAGAATCTTTATTAAACACACCAGCCTGAATCATCCTAACCTCACATCCTCACTCTTCCTTTACCTAATTCATCATTCAGGTCTCAACTTAAAATGTTACATCCTTTCCTTAATACTCCCCCTCACATGCACACATGCCCCTGATTAGACTTCTTGCTATTCTTCACCAGAATCATTGCTCATCCTTTTCATGGTCATCATCACATCTCCATTGAGGTGCTTTCCCACATATACTATAAAATCCAAAAGAGCTGCCACCCTTGCCTTCAATGTATATGTTAAGAATTCATAATTTAATGAAATAAATCAGTGAATGCATATTAAAAAAAATTGATGAGAAGGCATTTATTTCCTTTTACCAGATGTTTTGCTTTGTTTAAAAACAATTTAATAATTACAGAATACCTAGGTAAATATTTTGATTTTTATCTTTTAAAAAAATCTCATATTCTCTCTACAATTGCTTAGATGCTTCTGATGAAAATGTTAATTATCATGAAACATTTTTATATAGGAATAAAACCACAGTCATACACTCATGGATAGGGTATTAGTCATGGAGTGGGCAGGATCAGATGGAACATCCCAGAGAAGAGTTCAATAAAGGGATCTTTACCAAGGTGTGAGTGGGTGTAGGGCAACCTTGATGCAGTTTTGACTAGTTACAATCAAGCTCGTCACCATCACTCCCCTTTTTCTCCAATCTCCTGCTGGGTGTCATTCAGTGGAATCCTGCTGCTGCTGCTGTTTAATTGTTAAGTTATCTCTGACTCTTTGTGATCCCATGGACTGTAAGCCCGCTAGGCTCCTTTATCCAAAGGATTTCCCAGGCAAGAAAACTGGAGTGGGTTCCCATTTTCTTCTCCAGGGGATCTTCCTCATCCAGGGGTCGAACACACGTCATTTGTTTAGCAGGTAGATTCATTACCACTGAGCCACCTGGAAAGCCTCAGCAAAATCCTGCTGGAAGCCAAAAGGCAAAGTGTTTCGAATCTCAGATCAATCACCTAAGACGCAGAAGAGGGTGGAGAGAGTGGATAGTGTGTCTCGGGGAAGCGAAGAATATGCAGCTCAGGGAAGAAAAGGGTATGGCTCTATGCATAACTCAGGCTTTCTATCAATGTCAGGTCTTTATCAGGACTATTAGCAAGCTTTGAAACACTTTGGTAAAAAGAGGTTAATACGTTCTTCTCCAAATTCAATAATACCCAAAAGTACTAACTATAGTAGTTCTCAAAGATGGCAGTTTCTCTGTTAGGCAGACGGCAAAAAGGAAACAAGCATAAGGTAACCAAAAATACAAATTTTACAGGATGATCCCAATATAAGCCTGTGGTCCCATCCCCATTAATAGCACCTCCTTTAATTTTAAAGTGTCCTAATCTGAATATCAGATTATATTACTATACCACTACTATCAACATATATAAAGCAAAAGTCTTAGAAACAAAATAAGAATGGGCAGAAACAAAATTAAAGCAGTAATCTTTGATCAGTTTATTATGAACTACCTAAATTTAAACATAGAGTATTTAAATAATACAAATTTAAAAGGTGAATTCTAGTTTTAAGTAAATTGTCCTCTATAGAGCTTGCTTTGTTTAGAAGAATCAAAAATAAACTTTCTAAGATACACAAAAGAGAGTCAATATAATTCAAAACATACAGAGAATTCAGACTGTTCTCTTACTCACAGTGCCATAAACTAGAAACAAATAATAAAATTCAAAATAGCAACAGTAATGTTCTCCAAAGCTAGGTAATAAAATTATAATACTCTCTAAAAATTATAGAATCAAAGAGGATATGAAAATTACAGATCCAAAGACTAAGAAAAATAAAAACCCACCCAACTACAGCCTATGGAATTCAGTCAAAATGATGTTCAACGGTAAATTTGCTGTTATCTAATGATTTTATTTTCAAAAATAAGATTAAAAATATATTAAAATGCAGCTCTAGAAGGTATGAAAAAAGCAATGACAGCAAAAAAGCAAAGAATGCAAAAGAAAATTAAAAAGTCAAAAATATTTACAAAATATAATTTATTCCACACATCCAATTCCTGATTCTAATCAAATGGACATGTTTTTGAAAATACACCAGTAACAGAAAGAAAATAATGAAGAGTTTACTTTAAAGTTATAAAAAATTCTATTGTTTTAAAATGTATTAAAATATGAAATCCAAAAGAAGTATTTTATGTAGCTATGAGTGGACTGGGGATGCTTTTGCTGTTTGTTTTACTTCTTGGCTTTACATTTTTTTCTTTCACCAAAATAACCTTTGAGGTTAAAAACATGTCAAGCTGCTTTGGCCTGAATCCAAAATTCCCCGATTACCAGCTGTATGTCTACAAAAGAACATCCTTAAGCTTCCATTTCCTCATCTAGAAACACAGACCACAGAAGCACCAAATTCACAGGTTATTGTGAGACTAAATGAGATCACCACTAGAAAACGTTACCGAACTGCCTATAGTAAGGCCCAAATTAATATTTTATTAATGTTATTTTTACTATTTTGCCAGTTGAGCTTATTTTTCAGTTAATGGAAACACTTGAGTTTTTAAGTATAATGATGAATAGTGACAAGTGCATAAGTGTACTTTAACAACTGATTTTTTATTTTATGATATTAAAAAAACAATTGTAAATGATGAAATGAACTACCCCCCTCACAACAGTAACACAAATATTGACAAAGGATAATTCTAGCAACAAAAGTGTAAGCTCCATGAAGGAAAATTCTAAGAACCAACCTGCCATACTTCTCAAAAGAAGACATTGACTGATCACCAGTCATATATGTCTTCAAAGAAATTCTGGTAAAAACCCAATAAACAGTCTAGTACAGCTCAAAACTCAACAATATTGTCTCTCTATTGTTTTTCAATAGAGAATGATTTGCTGACCACTAGGAAGTATTTAGTTCTTTTGTGACTCACACTTAGGAAACAAAGATGCCATGCTGCTGCTGCTGCTGCTGCTGCTGCTGCTGCTAAGTCACTTCAGTCGTGTCTGACTCCGTGCGACCCCGTAGACAGCAGCCCACCAGGCTCCGCTGTCCCTGGGATTCTCCAGGCAAGAACACTGGAGTGGGTTGCCATTTCCTTCTCCAATGCATGAAAGTGAAAAGTGAAAGTGAAGTCGCTCAGTCGTGTCCGACCCTCAGCGACCCCATGGACTGCAGCCCACCAGGCTGCAGTCCCATGTCCATGTCCATGTCCATGGGATTTTCCAGGCAAGAGTACTGGAGTGGGGTGCCATTCCCTTCTCCAAAAGATGCCATAGGTAAAGGCAATACCATATCTTTTTCAGAGAAGTCCTAAGTGTGCTGTTGCAATATGGTTGTGGTTTGTTTGTTTTAGGACAACAATGAAATAAAACAGGATATGAGAATTCTACCAGTGTAGCTCAAATGGTAAAGAATCTGCTGTGATGCAGGAGACCACAGTTCATTCCCTAGGTCAGGAAGATCCTCCGGAGAAAGCAATGGCAATCCACTCCAGTATTCTTGCCTGGAGAATTCCGTGGACAGAGGAGCCTGGCGGGCTACAGTTCGTGGGGTCGCAAAGAGTCAGACACAACTGAGTGACTAACACACACTCACCAGTGTTCAGCACAATTTCTCTACCTAGCCCCTTCCTTATGAGAGTTTTGTCCCCTTTTTCATCCTCTTAAGAAAGGCTAAGAGCATGGGGGAAAGTTTCTTGTTTGTATGACTGAAGAAATGTATTCTATTCAAATTTCAGCTCTCTTATTTTGACGTCAAAAGGCATTTGTGTTTTTCTAAAGTAAAAATGAAAATGAAAGGACCAGCTTTTTGCTGTTTTCTCCTACTAGACAGACAGTTCACTCTTGAGGGCACACGTATGTTTTTCTTCTTCCAAGGATGCCATTTTATTTCTGAATAAACAAGAAGTGAATGTTTTCTGAGTGGAGAAAGACATGGCCTCAGAGCATTCTAATGCTTACCGGCTTGTTTATCTTCTAACTGAAAATGGATTTATTATTTTCAGAGGCTCTATTCAACTTATGGTCTGAATTTGAGAAAGAGAGAGGCTGTGACAGGGAGGGATTGGCTAAGGAAGAAGATGAAACACTTGCCTAAGGGGAAATGAGTGACAACAAGAGGAAAATGTCTTTGGTCATCAGTTCTCAATAGCCATCTTTTATTTCTACCTTATAGAAATCACAAGGGAAATGTATCAAAATTGTAAACAATGGGAACAAGTTTTTTTTTCCCCTTCAAGCTATTCTATTCAGATACAGTGTCACAAAGAAAATTTATATATGATCTACATATGAATATTCATCTTTATATAAATCAATGGAGTTAGAAAAGAAAATTTAACCTTGATGAGTTTCCTGCCTCATCCTCTTTCTTATGTCTAAATTACAGATAAATTTAACTAAACTTTCTTGAAAATTTCCTGTTACAATGTCTGACATAAGTAAGTTTACCTTGGAATGATTTTTTTTTTTTTAATCTTGTCATCTGGGAAATGTATTTCCTAAACTTCTGTCCTTAAGACCTTTCCCTTCTCTTCTACACTTCTTTGTTCTGGAAATGCAATCATTCCCATTGCCTCAATTATCACACTTATGGCAATGACTCCCAGATATTACACTTAACTCCTGATTCTAGTTCCTTACTTGCAATAGCAGAAAACATTTCTACATATCTTACATCTCAACCACATTTTCAGTTTCTTAACTCAAAAATAGTAGATTCGTATTTTTCTCCTTTTTTGCTTTCAGCTTTATAACTAGTTTCCAAATTTCAATACCTTTTGCATTATGAACCCTTGTTCCCATTCTTATCACCACCACCTTGGTTCACACATTTTATATTCCCTGCTTTGACCGTCAGAACTCGCGTCCCGTCTTTTTCCAGTCATATTTATTGAACCCATACACTGTGGTCAAATTATTCTACCCTAAGCATCTCTGAGATCCTTTCTGCCAAAAGAAATCCTAACCTCTACTTTAAGGTCCATTTTAAATGTCACTTTCTTATATGGCATTTTTCTTAATATACACACTATCTCCCTCCTTTCATACCTCATAGCATTTGTGTATGTATGTCTTTATCTCAGTTGTCTTATGCCTATAGCTGTTTATGAGGAAAAGCATGTGAGAAAAGAGAAATTAAAATTTTTCAAATAGTCGATATAACAGAAATAATCTAGGTCTCCCATGATTAGTGCTGGCATGTTTTATTTATATAAACTTTCAACAACACAGTATGAATTTGATACCTCTATTTTTCAACATACTTTGAATTCTGATTTTTTTTTAATATTAGTCATCAAGACTGAATTTCATTAATTATTCAAAGATTGTCATCCAGTAAGATTTTCACCAGTATGGAAAATGCCAAATTCATACAAAACAGTTGTTAAAGTAGAAAGAGTGAGAGGAGATACAAAACTCAATCTTTATATCCTATTACAGCTTTGTGAACTTTGAATTGAATTTCTGAAGAAAAGCAGTTCACTTTTGGATTATCTGGAACCTGTCCAAAAGGAAACCTCAACAGCCTGTGATTCCTAAAGGCCACACAAAAGCCCAGCTATAATGATGAACACTAAACCTCCACTCTCTCGGCTTCTTGGCCTACTGTCACCGATGGCTTTTTAAATTATTGCTAAAGTCAAAATTGCACAACTCTAAGGGGGGAAAAAAGTGCTGCTAAGATCAAGTGTATAGCCAGCTCATTTATATAGATTAGAAATATCAATATTCTTCAAAGCTATTTCTCATCCCTATAAATGTAGCATCACAGAAAAGCTGGCAGTCTAGGAAAATTATATCATTTTTTAGTATTTTCATGGCACAAGATTGCTCTCATATGGCTGGCAATCTGAAAGATGGGTTATCTATAAAAGGAATTTCAACTGGAAATCAGCAAATTTGGAGTTCATAATGACAATAATAAACAGCTTGCTTACCCTTATCTCTCACTTCTTTGTTTTCCTAAGAAGAAAGTATGCTAATTAAAAATAAATGTTCAAATTAAACACCCTACAAAAGAATATGCAGGTTTGATTGGGAAACAAGGATGGCTGAGTAGAAGGCAGAGGGCACTTATATACAAATCTTCGTGTGCACCATATAAAGAATAGAAAGGTGAGCAGTGCCAAACCCAACGTTTGCAAGCTACATAATAACAGTGCTATCTCCCTTCACTTTTTGTAAAGAAACTGAAGCCTCCTTAGTTACTTAAATGCTTATGGCAAACATTTTATGGTAAAGTGAATTTTCAGCTAGAAAAATCTAAAATTGTTTAGAACTTTGTAATATGAAAAAATATGAAGTAATCTAGGATGCACCAATACAGAAGTTCTCAAATTCTTTCCTACAGTTTATTCATTTTCATAGTTTTTTTGAAAAGCCCAACTTGTTCCAGGCAAACACTTGAATTAACTCACTTCACTGATTAACATTTTTGTATAATATTTATAATTTATAGAGTGATGAGACTTTCGGTAAATGAGCCATAAGATACCATCAAATTTAAGTCCTAGAACGTTTACTTAAAGCAATAAAGTTGGAAGAATCTGAACTTCACTCCCAGTAGAATTCTTCCTTAAAAATAAGAAATGCCTCTTCCTTTTTTCTGTTATAAAATCCACTCTTAAAGCCACTTCGCTTTGTTAACTTTCATAGCATGTATTCTCACTACAGCCTTCAACACCTGAAAAATTAGTGGAAGAATTTGACTGATTATAGAGGCTGTTTTCCTTGTTCCACGGCTTGTTCTAAAAGGGATACTCAGCAGAACTTGCATTTTTTTTCTTTCATTTTGTGCTGTCTGCATGAGTAATTACCTCCCTGATTTCTGAGATGCAATTGAGTAGCTTCCACATTAGAAAAATCCAAAGATTGATAGAGCCATCGCTCCTAAAGGATTAGTTTGCTGCTGTAATTCCACAGAGTAGGTCATTCAAATAGCAAAATGCTACCAAGTTTAATTTCTCCTGTTTTTAAAAGCCAGATATTGTTACCAATATCAGGGAAACTGGAAAGGTCTCACGGGTCTTTTAAACAGGCGATGGTCTTTAAAATTCCCTTGAGGGACTATCTCCTGCCCTTACGGTATGTGTCATACCAGGGAATGACTTTGTGATAACCAAGGTGTAAGGTTCACTTTCTTGAGAAATAAAGCTTATGACAATTAGTTTACTCACCTGTTAATTACAATTTCTAAATATCTATATGGATACCTACAAAGCAAGCTGAAGTCAACTGTGCAAACCGCTTCGCAGTGTTTGAACTATGAAAAAGCTTTATAACCTGGTTCAGTAATGAAGTACTTCTTTTAAAACAGATGTCATCACTGGATGAGTTAGCCTGCTGTAGTCTGCTTGAGTTGTCGTAACAAAACGCCATAGGTTAGGTGACTCAAACAACAGCAATGTATTTTCTCACAGTCTGGAGGCTGGAATTCTGAGATCAGGATGCCAGCATGTCTGGTTCTTGTGAGAATTATTTTCTGGCTTGCAGATAGCTGCCTTCTGACTGTGTCCTCACATGGCGGAGAGAGAGCAATCTGTAGTGTCTCTTTCTCTTTTGTAAAGATGCCAGTTCCTGCAGATCAGAACTCCATCCTTATGACTGCATTAAGACTTGGTTATCTACATAAAGTCCTGTCTTTAACACAGACACATGCTTCAACATATAACTTTGGAGGGGACACATTCAATCTATAGCACAGCCCAAAGAAAGAACCAGTGAAGCCTCACACATTTGGATGCTTGAAAATTGCGTAATTCCAAACTCATGTTTTGTGTGGAATCTGGGCTTGCCGTTTAGTTCTACCGTTTTTTTTTTTGAAGATAATCAGCCTTATGGTCCCTTATATCAGGCAGGTATCTGGTGTGTATACTACAGAGACTGCAAAAACCATTACAAATAGAATTATTTGCAGCTAGCCAAAGAAAATAGAATCAAGTTTTGTTTATTCCCTAGTACTTTTCAAGTTAGGTTATTTATTATATTTACAAGCTTATTTAATTTGTTGCAGATGTTCACGGGAAGGTTTTGTAAGCATTCACTGTTAGAATATTTTTTCATGAAATCCATTTTCCAAATGTCTAAATAATGACAAAAGACCTCCAAGCAGAATATTAAGCCAGGAAATTCATCTAAAAATCACAACTGTAATCATAAGTGATATAAGTTGTAGTTGCTGTCTGATTAATTTTGGCTCAGTATAATGTTGTTGGAATGATTACTTTTGACTTAACTTTTTCTTATTCTTGTATGAAAGTAAACACCAAAGCAGAGAAAACACAGGAAGAAATGGTGGCCTCTTAAACTAAATTCTTAATGAAATCAAAGTTTAGTTTTCAGGTAATCTTACAAATATGTCCTGTTTTCGTCTATCAATATTGAAAATAGACTCGAACTTTCCATATAAAACAGTAAAATTTTATTTAAATATTTATTTTCAGTCTATTTATGTAGTCTGCGGCATTTATTTTTTAAATTTTCTGTTGTACTATTTATTCTTGTCTTTTAAAATTAGCTCTGCGCCATAGTCGGTTTAACTGAAAAGCAAGATCTTTTAAGTTAGCTGCACATTCAATTAATTGAAATTCAACCTCCCAAGACAAACCACAGATGCTCTACATATTTAGCACAGTGCTTCTAACCAGCTGTGCTAATCTGGGCAGTAACACTGCCCTGTAGCTAAACATCTGGACAGCGCTAGAAACCAGAATAATAAATCGTTTTAGAATTCTATCAAGCAGATGACTACAGGTGACATCACAAAATGTAAAGGCAGAAAAAAATATATATATCTATTGCCAATATGGTATTATAACTCAGAAGGCAGATATGCAAATTTCACAATACTGTTATCAATAAGTTTGACTTAAAACAACATTTTTCATTTTATAACTAGCTGTCTAATCACATGTACAAAATCTTAAATTTCAAACAGAGATGAGGTTGTACAGTTATGAAAACTGCATCACATCTTGAAGAGGCAAAGGAACTAGCTCTTTTACCATTTAGTACTTGTGCCAGGGATAAAATTACGCTAGTTAAAGAGAATCATGTCAAAAAATGTTTCTATGCCCTAGTCCTGCCCAGTGCATTAAGACACCATCAGATTCACCACAAGAATTATGAGAAAGAGTTGTTTACTTTTGAAGATTCTATGAGGGAGGCATATTTTTCTATCTACACAGAAATTACTATTTGTTATTGTTGTTCAGTTGCTAAGTTGTGTATGACTCTGTGATCTCACAGACTGTAGCATGCCAGGCTCTTCTGTCCTCCACTGTCTCCTGGAGTTTGTTCAATTCATACCTATTGAGTTGGTGATGCTGTCTGTCTCATCTTCTGCTGCCCTCTTCTACTTTTGCCTTCAATCTTTCCCAGCTTCAGAGTCTTTTCCAGTGAGTCACCTCGTCTCATCAGGTGGCCAGAGTATTGGAGCTTCAGCTTCAGCATCTGTCCTTTCAATAAATATTCAGGGTTGATTCCCTGTAGGATTGACTAGTTTGTTCTCCTTGCAATCCAAGAGACTCTCAAGAGTCTTCTCCAGTAGCACCATTCGAAAGCATCAATTCTTTGGCACTCAGCTTTCTTTATGGTTTAACTCTCACATCTCTTCGTGACTACTGGAAAAAGCATAGCTTGACTATACGAACCTTTGTTGACATTATTTGTTTTCACTTTAACACAGGTGGAAGTTGAAAACATTTGCACCACTTGCTTTGTGTGGTAGAATTCCAGAAAAGCCAGACAATTTTAATATCTACATCCAGAGAATAGATTTAGGAATTTTGATCATATGAAGGAAGAATAAAGACTATCCTGTGCCTAATGGCAAATTTCCAATGAAATAGATTGGAATTCAGAGACTATGGCAATCTCATAAATATATTTCTTCTAGACAGAGATTAATTGGGAAAATCTTCCTCAGTTTCAGATTAGAAATTAGGAGCAACCAAGCAACTTTGAAGAGCAACTCAAAAACTTTGAGCCTAAAATTGCCATAACTGATACATATAAAATACAATAACTGAAAACTCTAGATTGATTTTGCAAGAAGACCAAGCATTCAGAAAACCACTTTTTATCTTCATGCCAACTCATAACTTACTAATTAAAATCTCTAGATTGTCTGAGAAAAAATATTACTAAAAATTTTCTTTTAGATTTTTCATTCCATGATTTCACATAAACATTTAGACTTCATAGTTCATTTTCATCCTTTCAGTGTTTTTACAAATATATAAAGTTTACTGAGCATTTTAAAAGTTTTCTTATAAATGTAAATATCCATGGAAGACAATATTGTTCTTTAAGCTATTAGGCCAGAATTTGTCTTCTTAACTTAACTTTAAGGTTTTTATTTCCTGCATATTCATAGGGGCTTCCCTGGTGGCTCAGGAGTAAAGAATCCACCTGCAGTGAAGGAGCTGCAGGAGACACAGGTTTGATCCCTGAGTCAAGAAGATCCCCTGGAGGAGGTAATAGCAACCCTATTCCAGTATTCTTGCCTGGACAATGCCATGGATAGAGGAACATGACAGGCTACAGTCCATAGGGTTGCAAAGAGTTGGACATGACTGAAGCAACTTAGCACACACACACACACACACACACATATTCATACGAAAAAGGTGTTTTCATATAAATAAAAGTTGAGGAAGGTTACAAATTTTTATCATCATTTCCATTGCAGAATAAAGTCAAGTGTGTGCAATTAAGAACACATGCTATCTCTGTAGCTGAAATCTATATCCCAGAAATTTACCATTTGATACAGAGAGATGGAAGAATACCAGTAGTTTGCTGAGCATCATTTTCACAGTAATAAAGAAGTAAATAAGTTTGCTTAAATTTGTTCAGAAAAGTATTTCCTTATTCTAAACATTCAGCATCTTGATTGAAAGACAGCCCAGTATTTAGAAGGTGAAAGAGTCATAAAGAGACTTTCGAGAGATGGATGAGTAGAAGACCATAAGCTCCGCCCCCCTCATGAACACTACAAAACTACTACTGAGTAATTTGGAATAGGGAAAGGAAGACAAGGAAAGAATTAAAAGGAGAGGAAAATAAAATAAGTAAATAAAATTGGCTTTTATTTCGTGCCTATGTCCAACTTTAGAACAGAAATTCTAGAAATACTAATAAAGTATGTTCCAAAAGTCTATTACACTGTCACTTATTGATGAGTTAGCGACCCTATTGTCATCTATTGAAAGTGGGCAGAGTTGAAACATTTTTCTCTATTGTGTTTACTTTTAAGACAAAAATATAAACTTAGAAGTGGGGTCTCTGTTTGTGGTCCAGAGGTATGTGCCATGTCTGGGGGTCACTGCAGAAGGATGAGCCACCTTGGACCTTTGGCCCTGGGTTTGAAGATGTGAGAGCAACTCCTATCAAACCAGCTGGCCGTTTCAAGTACTCTTCTCCATACCTCGCTGTTCCATGTTCTTCAGAGCAGAGCTTGCTTTCTGAGGCATATCATTGTGTCTTGTGATCAAACTTATGAAAAAATGTCTAGGAACAAAAACAGTGGGGCTCCTGAAAAGGTTAATATGCATCTCTCTCCTTGAAGATTTGTTTCTTCTTCACCCATACCACAGATAGGCTGTCGGTATTGTAGGCTCTTGCCTTAAGAATTTTGACCTTAATAGATGGAGTCAAAGACAGGAGAAGATAAGAGTAAGAGTTCAAGAGAAGGAGATTTAAGAAAGAAGGCTTGTGTAGTCAAGCAGAATCTGTAAGGTAGATAAGGGAACAGGTTTGTTATCCCTTGAGTAGCAGTGACCATGTGGCTTTATGTAGAGTAACAAAGATCAGATCTCAGCCACAGAAGTCCCAGGCTCACGGGGTCCCTGTGTTCGAAGGATGACAAAGTACTTGCCAAACCTCCAGACTAAAAGGGATGTCTCTAAAGTTACCAGTGTAACCAATGACTATGGCTCTTAAAGATCTACTACATATCTTGGTTCTAGGTATGACCTTCATTGAACCCTTTATGGAGGGTCTTAACTAGTATTAAGGTTAAATTTGCAAATAGTCTTGCCAGGGGGATCCCTAGAGTTAGATTTGTGTGGATTTTAAAAAATAAAGGATAGTGTTATCTCTTGCCTACTAAAAATCTGTAAAACATTAAAGCAATACTTAGTGTATAAATTCTAAAGGAAAATAGTGTCCTGTGATCTTGGAAATCTAAGCAGAGATGATAAGAAAAAAAAAAAGTAAGCCACAGGAACAGAATTACCAAAAAATGCCCTTGGATAAGGCAGAGCAACAGAAAGATCAGAAATTGAGAGAATGACCCTTTTTTGAGAAAAGTTTCAGAGAAACTAGCTTTGAGAGTAAATTTGTATACCTTATATACAAACTTGTTAGTTTTTACATGTGTAAAAGGCAGAAAACCTATTGCATTACATTATTCTTTTCAACAAAGCTGCCCATTATAATTGTGATTACAGAAAGTGAAAAATAGTCCATATCTAAGAAAATGTCAAGATAGGAAGAGTCAGGTTACTTTTAAAATGAGATGTAAATATTTAAATAGATAATTATGACAGTAAAATATTCACTGGCACTATATGATTAGATGTTTGTTGCACCAAATTTATGGGAATAAAAATAGAGGGAGATATGGCCCTATTCTTGGTTATCTCAAATAAAATCTATGAATAAACAACTTGAAAACAATACATCTATTCCAAATGATAGCATATGTGGTAGGTATTACAAACCATTGCTATAAGTATTCAGAGAAATAGAAAACTGATGTGGCAAGCAAAACTTTCCAAAAGATAGGGAAAGAATAGAGAGGAAGAAATTCAGGCCATAGAGATATTCTTCTAGATGTACATGTTCTATCAAACTTACTTTAACAGTGGATAAGTAGTATCATATTCAAAAATTAAAATAAAATAGAAATAGTTGAAATAAAATCACTAGTAGGATTTATAGAATATGATTACTTGAGAAATAAAAAGAGCTATAAGTAATCATATTACATGTGTGTTTTTGGCATCAAGTGTACATTAATTAGCACAGTAAATATGAAAACTTACATTTATGAATTCTATAGAGAGACAAAATGATCAAGTCTCAGTGTCCTAAATTTCCCCTCCATTTCACTCCCAATATATCTTGTCATTCACTAAAACACATGGTATGACTCTTCATAATAAAGCATAAGCAAATAAAAAGATCCCATCACCAGAGATTCTCTCAGTCTTAAGCTTTAGCTGTGAGAAAAGAATAACTGAACAGACTTTATGCTCAACTCATTGTTAATCTCCTAGGTAAACTCTGAGGGTTTGGTAACACGATAAAAATCCACTCCCTAGAAGGAAGTGTAGTTGACTACAGTAGCTAAACATAGAGCTCTAATGATTATTCAGCATCTCTTATAAAAAGGTCCAAAGTAGTTGAAAAACTCTGTTTTTCTTTTTTTTTCCTCACCTAAGAAGGAGGAGGAGAAGGAGGTTCAAACCTACAAAAGCTGTTGAACATAATTCTTATTAACCAACATTAACTGCCTGCTTTGGGGATCGAGTCCTGGTTATCAAAAGCAAATAATAAAAAGTAAATTTCATCACATAGGGATCTTTTTTTTTTTTGGTTGGGTTTGTAAGTGTACGAAGGAGATTAAACAAAATGGCCTTAATGACCACAAATGTCCAACAGAGAAGGCTTGCTCCCTAGGATTCAAATCTGTTGCACAAACTGTTTTGGTTTTTGTTTTTTGTTTTTCAGAAACGGCTTGCTTCTGATCTCTACAAACTGGCTGTTTGTTCTTACTCTCCCATTGCACACCAACTTTTTATTATAACTCTAATTAGTTTCATTGTTTATCTAAGTGAAGAAAACTCCCCCTGTCATTTCATTTAAATCTCAGATAAAGCATTCATGTTATTTTGATGATTGATATATGTGATTTTTCAACACTCACATGAAATATATTAAAGTTTAGACAACATTATAAGCAACTACATTATGATGGATTCCCTGTGGTGTCAGTTCACTGATGAAATATCTATTAGGCATGAATCAATAATATAATAATAAATATGAAATCTAGTTGGCATTATTAGACCTCAAAAGTGGACCACCAAAATAATTGCCTGTATCCTTGCTCCTTATTAACTTGATTATCATGAGAGAGTTAATTGTCAATCAATTATTCTGAAATGGTAAAATGGGATAGCCCATATAATTGTCTACCTGGTTATCTGTAATCATCATACTCAAGAAGCAAAACTTTCAGGACCAGACTTCAGTAATCTAGTCTAGGTCTAGAAACTCAATATTTGTGCTGGTGTACAATTTCTTTTAGTGTTTCCTTCTACCTCCTTGTTTTACTTGCCATCTAACTACCAATTCTGCTCCTTCATGGAAATTAACTAACAATATTTTAGGCATAAGAAATTAGAAATGTATAAAATAAAACAGATTAACTCTGCTGAATAACTTTGATCGCATACTTTCATCTTGTCCACCCTAGCAAAACCTCCTATAAGTTCTAAATTTCACTACAGAAAAATACTGTATCTTCTCACAAGATATCAAATACTATGTTGATCTGAAACTAAATTACTTTATTATGCTCATAAGAATCCTAACAAAGAAAGCTGTCAGTAGTTATACCTGGGATTTCAAACTCAAATGCCTACTCAGACCAGAAAGTTAATTAAAATGAGTAAAGTTACTCAGCGGTAGACCATCATAAACTGGACAAATATGACATCCATCAAAAAGAAGAAGATGCCACTTACTGATAGCTTATTATTTTCAGAAAAGCATTGAACCCAGACCAGCCAAATCTTTTTGATGTTTCAAGAGAAACCAGAATTCTAGATTTTTATGGGGAAAAAAACTCATGATTTTAAAATTTTGGCATCAATTTAAACATATTTAAAATGCTATGAAAGTAAAAATGAATACATCTGCTGCCTGATTAGCCCAGTTTAGATCTCTAAATTAAATAACAATGCACTTCAATTGGAAAAAGGTCATATTTGACTCTCCAGTATCATTACAGACTATTATCTTCTCATCCCTTTTCCTTTTAGAACGTTATCTTAATTTTATTTCGCTCATACACTTTTTTATTTTATGTATCTTTTCATCATTTAATTCATAATGAAACACGAGTGAATTAGACTTAAGAAAGATAATGGTAAGAAATACTCATATACACAATAATAAGAGTGGTTAAAGGCTTTTTAGCCTAATTATCTTCTATCATCTAATTTTAGATTTTCCACCCTTACTCTAAAGTAAACCTCAAGGAAAGTACAGATTCCTCCTCTTGTTAACTGAATAGAACTAAATATCAGTGCTCCATCACTACAACTAAGAAGGCAATTCAAACCCCTAATATATCTCAATAAAACTAGAAACACAAAATAAACACATACATATATATATATAGACACAACCCTCAGGATATCAGTTGAAAAACATTTGAATTCTTATCTTTTCTATCATTCAGAACCTATATATAGACATTCACAAATCTGATCTATGGATTACATGCCTAAGATGCCCAGGTAGCAATCCACTTTTCTCAGCAGTCCTTTCTGCTACCAGATAAGACAATGGGTGGAAGGAGAGTGGGCTCCCTAATAAATGCTTATGATTTTGATTACAAAGAATAAGGATATTTTCCTGATAAGAAAAGAGTCAAACACAGTGGAAGAATTAATTATTTTGTTATAATAAAATAATTAGTAAATAATTTGGATCACATTGTGAACTTTCCATTACACATGCAACCTTTTATCTTTGGTTGAGGAGTCACAGGATAATGGCATTACAAGACACTAGAATTAAGAGACCAAAAACAAATCAATCACTAACCAAGAGAAAGAGGTGAACGTGCTGCCCCCAGGTCAGTTCAGTTCAGTCGGTCAGTCATGTCTGACTCTTTCCAACCCCATGAACTGCAGCACGCCAGGCCTCCCTGTCCATCACCAACTCCCAGAGTCCATCCAAACCCATGTCTATTGAGTCGGTGATCCAACCATCTCATCCACTGTTTCCCCATCTATTTGCCATGAAGTGATGGGACCAGATGCCATGATCTTAGTTTTCTGAATGTTGACCTTTAAGCTAACTTTTTCACTCTCCTCTTTCACTTTCATCAAGAGGCTCTTTAGTTCTTCTCCATTTTCTGCCATAAGGTTGGTGTCATCTGCATATCTGAGGTTATTGATATTTCTCCCAGCAATCTTGATTCCAGCTTGTGCTTCCTCCAGCCCAGCGTTTCTCATGATGTACTCTGCTTATAAGTTAAATAAGTAAGGTAACAATATATAGCCTTGACGTACTCCTTTTCCTATTTGGAACCGGTCTGTTGTTCCATATCCAGTTCTAACTATTGCTTCCTGACCTGCATACAGATTTCTCAAGACACAGCCCAATATAATTAAGAGAGAGTATATAATATTCTCTAGTTGGACCTGACAAAATATAAGAACTTAGTGAGGAATTATTGATTCATAAGAATAGAAAATTACAGACTAACAGCTTTTACCACCATAGATACAAACATTCCTGGCTAATTTTTAATGAATTTAACTCAATAATCAATAAAAAGATTTACATATCATGGCAAAGTATAGTTTACCGCAGGAATGCAAGGTTTATTTAATACTAGAAAACCAATGTAATTCACCATGCTGCTGCGACTCTGTGCGACCCCATAAACGGCAGCCCACCAGGCTCCGCCATCCCTGGGATACTCCAAGCAAGAACACTGGAGTGGGTTGCCATTTCCTTCTCCGATGCATGAAAGTGAAAAGTGAAAGTGAAGCCACTCAGTTGTGTCTAACCTTCAGCGACCCCCCATGGACTGCAGCTTTCCAGGCTCCTCCATTCCTGGGATTTTCCAGGCAAGAGTACTGGAGTAGGGTGCCATTGCCTTCTCTGAATTCACCAGGAATAAAAAGAAATGACATCTCAAACAATCAGAAAATGTACTTAATAAAGCTCAATACTCATTCTACTAAGCATTCTCAGAATAAAAAGAATAGAAAAAAAAAAACCTTCTTCAGCATGATAAAAGGCAACTATTATGACAATATTTATAATTGATACTATAACCTAATAATATTAGAAACAATCTAAATGCTCATCCATGGGGTTTGATTGCATAAATATGTTATATTCAAAAAAGCAACCACTCCCTTTTGAACATTAGCTGGATATAGAAACTAACTTCCAAAGGATAGAATAAAGGTAGGAAAAAAGTGACTGTTAAGCACTGCCTTAATCAAGTAATCAAATTAACTAGTGATAAATCAGGTTGATAACTATGCATTCCCCTCGCTATGATGCAATGAGAGGGGAACCTCATCTTTGTGGTATTCTTCCCCCAAACCCATAACCTCAGTCTAATCATTAGACAAACCCAACATGATAGATATCCCATAAAATACCTAACCAACACATCTCAAAAGTACCAAGGTCAGGAAAAACTAAGAAATTATCAGAGAGCAGATGAGACTAAAGAGACATGATAACTAAAAGCAATGTAGTGTTTGTTTTTTTTTTCAGGGGATCCTAGAACTAAAAAACAACATTAGTGGGAAAACCAGTAAAATTCTAGTAAAGTCTAAAGTTTAGTCAACAGTAAGGCACTAACATTGGTTTCTTGGTTTGGAAAAATATACCACAGTAATATGAGATTTTAACCTTAGGGGAAACTGAATGATAGGAGAAATGGTAGGTATATGGAAACCCTGTACTATTTTTGCAGATCTTCTATAAATCTATATTTTGTCAAAATGAAAATTAGTTGTTTTTTTTTAATTTAAGCAGATAAGTGTGTGTAATATAATAGCTTTGTGAGGAAATAAGAACATAAATATATTTTTTCTTATTTACAAAAATGTAAAAATAACTAGAATTTGCTAACAATAGCTTCTTATAGAAATGGGTAGCACTGGAGTGGATGGATATGCAAGGGAGCAAGATTTCCTGAATATATCACTTTCTATTGTTTTGATTTTTTGAAGCACATAAATGTCTTACATATCTAAAACACAGAATTAAAACAAAAGAATAAAAACATTGAATACAAACAGAAACAAATGATCCTAAGGTATCCTTCCTGGATCACTTTGCACTAAATCCTGAAGAAACAAAAGAATTCAGAATGTAGGTACCCTGCTAGACAACTGAACTCTAAAGGATCAGATACCAAGAGGAACAGAGTGGGAGGGCAGGGGAAGAACAGAGGTACTGTGGCTGTTCCAAGGGACAGTTGAGAGACAGAAGTATCAATCATAATGTGACACCCTAATTGGGTCCTGAATCAAAAGGAAAAATCAGCTATATGAAATATTTTGAAGAAATGGGAAAATTTAGTATTTAGTGTGGTCTGCAGGGTGTTCTATAAGTAATGGTGATGTTCTTGGGTGTGATGAGTATGTGTGTTTGCCAGAAGATGTCCCTGTTCTTGGCAGATACATGATGAAGTTTTAGGCATGAGGTATCATGATGGCTGGAATCTACTTCCGAATGATTTGGCAAAAGGGAATTGTATGTCTATTTATAGAGAGAGGGGGATCAGACTTGGCAAGATGCTAACAGTTGGTAAATCTAGGTGTGGGATACACTGGTGTTCATTATACTGTTTTTTTCTAATGTTCCCATAGACTTGTCATTTTTAAAATACAAATTAAATTTCAGAGTCAGATTACTGTTGTTACCTTCTTTTTCCTTCTGATGAGCATGCTCCATCAGGCTAGGCACTTTGCAATTTTGTCAATTATTTTATACTCATTTTATCTATAGTTTTTTACCTACTCATGTTTTCTATGTCTCTTATTAATTTTGCTTATTTGAATTCTTCGAGTTCATCAATGTATGTCACCCATATTTGCAAATTCTTTAGCACCTTTCAAATCTTAAAAGCACATATATGGAGTGTTATGTAAGTTATTCACATGCCACTCAAAGAACATTTCAGTTCCTTTCATATTTGTCTTTTTATTATTTGATTCTCACACAAAAGCTAACTACAGTAAAACAGATATGAGCAATATTGGCCTAACATTCAGTTTCAGTTAATATACTATACGGGAGTGCCTGGCGGGCTGCAGTCTACGGGGTCGCACAGAGTTGGACACAACTGAAGTGACTTAGCAGCAGTATGGACTATAGCAGGACCAGTGAGTTAGGAAAAAGTAGAGGTCATAACGCTTTGATTTATGAAAAGAAAAGTGGAGTCTAATATCATTAACCATTAAAGATACTAATGAATACTTATGATTTTAACCTCTCTTTTTCGTACATGCTTTTTTTTTCTCATGTATTCAAAACTATAGGATACAGAGTCAAACCCATACACATTGATCACAGGCCAGTGACACTGCTGGGATATCTGGCAGAACCAAAGGCTAATCACACAGCAGGAAAAGATTTCCTCGAGAGACTTTTTTTTCACCATGACTTTCTTGTTTTTAAGTTCATTCTCTATACAGTCTATGTTGAAGACTTGCCATCTGAGTTAATAAAAGTTGAAGATAATGTTTGTTTGTTCTTTTAACTTCTCAGGCTTGAAATATTAAAACTGAAAACTTTGCCAAATATGTACTTTAAGGCCAGCTCATGTGCCCGTACATAATACAAAATGAATATTCACCTAGACTTTTTAATGTCTTTGATGTGATTCCATAGAAATCATCTCAAGATTCTTCATTTAGAGAGCTAAATGTTTCTCCTATATTTTAGCTCTTTTTAGTTTTACTAGAAGAGGATGATAATTAAAGAGTTCTAAAGGTGAAATTGGGGGACTGAAATCTCATGCTAGGGTGAGTGGCTAACTGCATGGACTCTCTGAGCTAAACTCCTGACTTTGCTGCTTCATAGCCACGTGGTGGTGTGGGTGTCACTTTTTGGCCTGATTTCCTCATCTCTAGAACAGAGTGAGCAAACCTTACAACATGGGACTGTAGTAAAATAACTTGAAAACTGGAAACAAGGTGGACTAAGAAGAACTTAAACTGATACTGGATAAAATATAACAAACATATTTTAAAATGAATCTCCCAGGAGAAAAAAGGGAAAAATCTCAAAAGACAGAAACAAAAGGGAAAATAAAGCCATAGCAATAATGCCGTGTCTGCTTCTGCCATGGCTCTTTTTATTTAATTTTTAAAGGTTACTTTCCATTTACAGTTATTATAAAACATTGGCTATATTCCCTGTGCTGTACATTGCATCCTTTAGCTTATCTTATGGCCAATAATTTGTCATCTCCCACTTCCTCACCCCTATATTGCCCTTCCTCACCCCTATATTGCCCTTCTTCCACTCCCCACTGGTAAGCACTAGTTTATTCTCTATTTCTATGAGTTGGTTTCCTTTTGATATATTCACTAATTTGTTGTATTTTTTTAATTTCACATATAAGTGATACCATACTGTATTTTTCTTTCTCTGTCTTTTTCACCTAGCATAGTATACCATATCTCCTCAGTGGGAAAATGAGATTATCAAAATTGGTTATAAATAAGAGTTTAGATTAACTATAATTTTGAGAAAGGATTGGGGCTATAAGAGGCATGAAATTAGAAAGGGCACACTTTAATTACTGAAACCTTCAAAAGACTCTGTCTTTAGTAAAAAGATCTTAGAGGGGAAGAAAATCTGTCTACCTACTAAGGGGAAATGAAATTTGTTTCTATCTAACCTTTAGGTGAGAAAAAAAGTCCCACACTGAGAATATGAAAACACAGATTTTACCTTTCAGAGGTTTAGAACCTAAATATCTAGTATATGCATGGTATAGTCAAACTTACATTGAATATTTAGAATAAAAATTGAGTAAGGCAAATTTTCGACTTCCTCAGGGGCTCAGTGGTAAAGAATCTATCTGCAATGCAGGAGTTGCAGGAGATGCAGTTTTGATCCCTGGGTCAGCAAGATCCCCTGGAGAAGGGCATGGCAACCCATTCAAGTATTCTTGCCTAGAGAATCACATGGACAGAGTAGCCTGGCAAGCTACAGTCTATAGGGCTGTAAAGAATTGGACACAACTGAAGCAACTTAGCACACACACAAGCAAGGCAAAATTCAGGAACACAAATAGACATGAGGTTCTGATTGATGCTAACAGCTCTCAGAGCAGATAGGTGCATGACTGTACTAATATTCCAACAAGGAATATTTACATACAGAAGGACATACATGCAAGAGTGGAAATTGAGGGTATTGGAAAGAAAGGAATTCAGCTAAGAAGCTGGAAAGTGAAACTATTTGTGGGATGCTAAGAAAGTGAAGTTGCTCAGTTGTGTCCGACTCTTTGTGACCACATGGACTGTAGCCTATCGGGCTCCTCCATCCATGGAATTTTCCAGGCAAACCCAGGGATCAAATCTGGGTTTCTTGCAATGCAAGCAGACACTTTACCATCTAAGCCACCAGGGAAGCCAAGAGATAGGAAGCGATAAGATGGGCACAAAAGCTCTGGGCATCATGATGATTTCAAAACAGGTGTAGTGGGGAAAACTGAGATATCTGAAAGGTTATGTGGCCCCAAGTCACAAGCAGAATGGAAAGAGGAAGAGAGAGTTGTGACATGACCTGACTTTCCTTATCAGGTAGAAAAAGAAAGTAGAGAAGAGACCAATTCCTTCTGTAACAATTCTTGAAGCAGATAAAAATAAGAGAGGGAGGGAAGTGGATGGAGACAGAAGGGAGGGAAGGGAGAAGAATGACAGGAGGGAGAATAGAACATAACATAAGAGGGATGGGAGAGAGAAAGGGTGAGCTCCACTGCCCATTTTGGGGATCGATAAGAACACCCAGCAGAAAAGCAAAACTTTGTCAGTAAATATCAAGGTCTTCTCAATTTTACCAATATATTAGGTATTCCTTCTCATTTTGGAAGACACAAGCAGGAGGAGAAGATTCTCTCTACAACTACCCCAACCCCAACAGAGGGGAGAGCACAAATCCCTCCAAAATGTATACGTCTTCCTAGTGACTGAGACAGTGTGTGGGTCATCTGCATGCATACCATTGTTATTCATGGTGCAGGTATAGTTTAAAGAAATATGGTAAGTCCGTGTATTTGCAGATTTTATCATGTGTCAAAGAAATTTTATTTGCCAGATTGTAATTCTAGACTATGCACTTCCAAGTCTTTCAGTAGATCATAATCCTAAAGTAAACGGTTTCCTTGGGTTACTCTATGGCTTTCTTACCTTAGCAACGGTCGTGGGAAGAGACAGATGAAGATGATGCCTAGTTGGAACCTAAGAAGGTCAGTGTTGTTCACTGCTACACTTAAATTCCTAATCTACCACATTACCATAAACATATTTTGCAAGTTTCTACCTGTGTAAGTTTACACACATTCCATTCTTTTTTCAAATATGTTGAACTTTCTAGTCAAAGTAAAACAGTTATGATCATTTCTCCACATTACCTATGTATTTAAAATGTATAATAAAAGATTCTTATTCCAACACTTGCATTAAAGTACCATGCTGCTACTGCTAAGTCACTTCAGTTGTGTCCGACTCTGTGTGACCCCACAGATGGCAGCCCACCAGGCTCCCCCGTCCCTGGGATTCTCCAGGCAAGAACACTAGAGTGGGTGGCCATTTCCTTCTCCAATGCATGAAAGTGAAAAGTGAAAGGGAAGTCACTCAGTCATGCCCGACTCTTAGCAACCCCATGGACTGCAGCCTACCAGGCTCCTCCATCCATGGGATTTTCCAGGCAAGAGTACTGGAGTGGGGTGCCATCGCCTTCCCCCAAAGTACCATAAGCTATGTTTTAAATTCCATTGCCTGTTCATACTGAGTCTCCAACTCAGCTATTCTACTATCTGGCATCTATCCTTGTTACCCAAATCTGTCATTCAACTGCCTGATCGATTTTTGTGTTGCAGATTCTTGCCTCTTCATCCATTACCAATCTCTCACCTTATCTCCTCAACCTGACCCACAGCCCAGTGAGACAGAACAGGCAAATTCCATGGGCATTGAATTGGACTCAGAAAAAGCAAATGGTTCAAATTCTGGTTTTACCAGCCACCAGATGTATGGTTGTTGTTGTTCAGTTGCCAGGTCATGTCCAACTCTCTAACCCCATGGACTGCAGCACGCCAGGCTTCCCTGCCTTTCACTACCTCTCAAGAGTTTGCTCACACTCGTGTCTATTTAGTCAGTGACGGCATCCAACCATCTCATCCTCTGCCACCCCCTTCTCCTCCTGCCCTCAATTTTTCCCAGCAAGTTGGCTCTTCACATCAGGTAGCCAAAGTATTGGAGCTTCAGCTATTACTGATGTATAAAACATCTAAATAGTCTATGTTTAAGTCTCCTTTAATATTAAATGTATACAATAAAACTGCTACATAGGCTTATATAGAATCAATGAAATAATGTAAGAAATATTAAAATATTCAACCAGTTCCTGAGACAGAGTAAACATTGAATAAATGTTAGCTCATCTTTCAACAAAATGTGGATACCATTTGTGAAAAATTGTCAACTCCTGTCACCACATCTGAAAGTCATTTCATGCTGGCCTTGCCAGTTATTTTGCTTTGGGGACAAAAAAATACATTTCCTATATTTTCCACTGCAAACTTCATTTGCCAGGTGCCATTGCCTGCTAGCTCACAGCTAAATTCAGCCCATAAGAAACATTGACCAGACATAGAGGGCAGAAGGAAAGGAGAAGCCAAAGTATAGCTCACCTGCTCTCTCTCTTCACATAGCATTTCAAGCAGCAGCAGCTCCTCTGGACAGGCTCTCCCTCCATGTCCCAGCTTCCTCTTATGAGGGTTGTGAGGAAGAAGTTGTCCATTCCTTCCACAGATCCTGGCAGCTTGGTGGCAATCTTTGACATTTCTTAGCTTGTAGAAGCATCACCCCAATGTCTGCCTTTATCTTCACTTTATGTTCTCTCTTTCTTCATGTCTTCAGTATATAACTTTCCCTTTTTTATCAGGATACCAGGGGATAGATTACTGGACCACACTCCTCCAGTATGACTTCAGGTTAACTTAACTAGCTGCATCTGCAATGACCATATTTCTAAATAACGTCACATTCTTAAGAACTGAGGGTAATGACTTCAATATAATCATTTTTTGAGGTAGACACAATCCAACTCATAAACATAGGCTAAGCGCACATTGGGAGAACATAATCTTTTAAAGGTTGCTGCAAAATCTAATCACCTTTTTGAACATAATCTCCACTCTATAAACACAGAAAATCTGCAAGCATCTTCCTTTCTTTACAGATCATTTCAACAGGAAAGGGAGATCATTCAAATGTAATCAAGTCTTTCCTATATTCATAATTTTAGGTACCATGTGATTTGTGAAGATATCAGTTTATGTTTCACTTACATTACAGTATTGAATGATGTAACTGTATATAATTTATGATAGGTCTTCCAATTAGTTGCGTTCCTTAAAAGTCAGGTCACCCAGAGAGGGTCTGGAAGCGTATTAATTAGAATCAAGTAAGACAGATTGGCATTACATGTCACCACTATAAAAGGCACAGTAGAATCAGAGAAAGAAGAGATTTGCTACAAGCTGTTACAGAAAGAGAAGGATACCATACCAGGAGAAGAAGACAGCATAGAAATAAACTGAAACTGATGCCCTACAATCCAAGAAAGCAGCAAAACCAAATATTGCTTAAGACAGCCTAGTAAGTAGAAAGAAATAAAATGTAATTAACACAGAAATAAAGCTTAAAGTCAAGAGGGAATGATCTGATACGAAAACCTTAAAATCAGAATTGTTAAAGAAGTATTTTTAATTTTTGCTCGCATTTTGCTTGCAGTAAAGTGCTGGCTTTATATTTGGGAAGGGTAAGGCAGGTTGCCTTCTACCATCCTTTCAAGACTAAACTTTTATTTATGATATAGGTGCTTGAGAGAAACAATTTTATGAAAAATACTTCTTGGGGAGAAAAAGCACAAATTTCTTGAACTCTAACCAAATTTGCCCCCAAACTTTGAATTTTGAATGGAGATATTGGAAGTTAAAAGATAATCATATTCAAAGGCTAATAAAGAAGGGGAGATTTGAAATCACCTAGGAGCCATGCTTTCTTTGATTTTTAAAAACTACTATAGTATTTCTAGTCAAGAAAATGTGAAACAGTTACTCTTGTGAAATGAAGGAACTTGCTATGCTCTATGAAAATAATCTGCTCTGTATGATTATGTGAAATAGCGGGATTTTTTTTTGTGGGGGAAATAATGCTTCTCTAGGTCCAGTATTGTTCTGAGAAATACTTAGAATAATGCAGAGGCTGAGATGGTTGGGTAACATCACCAACTCAATGGACATGAGTTTGAGCAAACTCTGGGAGATAGTGAATGACTTAGGGAATCCTGGTGTCCTGTAGTCCATGGGATCACAAAGAGTCGGATATGGTTTAGTGACTGAACAACAGCAACAACGATGATCTATAGTGCAGTTCTAGAAAATTTTGCTTGTTAGTATGTGTGCGTTTGTGTGCATGCACACCCTATTTTTTGAGAAATTGATGTCAAGAGATTAAGAATTAAGTCCTTGATGACTACAAAATCTCATGCAATCTTTAAGTTAGAGGACAACCTATGAGACTCTTTGGAAAAGTCTCTGATGCTGTGTGGGGCCCTTAATGGGAAACCTCGGAGAAAGAAAAAGAAGGTCGGGGCGGGGGTGGGGGCGGGGGGGAATAGCTTGACAGTTGGAAGCGGTGGGAAACTAAGATGGTGCCTGGCAGACGTGATAGGGGCGGGGTCTGTGTCAAAGTTTTTGATTGGCTCTCTTGATTTCCATGCATATGAGGATTTGACCTTTAGTGTGATTGGTGCAACTTAAGACACAGAATAATTTGACCTTTAACGTGATTGGTGCAACTGTGGAAAGTCCCTCCTAAACCCCCTGCTTGCCTATATAAGCTGGGAGTTTGCAGCAATGAAGTGGAACTGCTTCCACGGAACCCCTGTCGCGTTTGATTGTCTCTCACTTGTCGAGGGGCTGGGTTGGCGGACAGCAGGCTCACCTCTCCTCGAGACCCCTTGGCTTTGCTGAGGGAAGATCCACGCCTCTACTCTTTCTGCGGAGTGCCCCCAGCAAAGCTGGGAGGGATTGGGGGCAGGAGGAGAAGGGGACGACAGAGGATGAGATGTCTGGATGGCATCACTGACTCAATGGACGTGAGTCTGAGTGAACTCTGGGAGTTGGTGATGGACAGGGAGGCCTGGTGTGCTGCGATTCATGGGGTCGCAAAGAGTCGGACACGACTGAGCGACTGAACTGAACTGAACCTATAAGAACAAATAGGTCTTCATTTGATGAGGCTCAGTTTAACAAGAATGGTTTGTGATCAAATAAGGCTTACCACCAAGCGAAATAGCTCAGATCTTGGGCAATACACTAATGTCAGATTATGCATTCTGAGTGCATTGCTGTTGTTTTTGTTGTACAGTTGCTAAGTTGTGCCTGACTTCTCATGACCTCATGGACTGTAGCATGCCAGTCTCCTCTGTGTCCCAGAGTTTGCTCAGATGCATGTGCACTGAGACAGTGATGCTATCTAACTAACCATCTCATTTTCTGCCCTTTCGCCTTTTGCTGACAATCTTTCTCCAAGTCAGAGTCTTTTCCAAAGAGTTGATCCTTTGATATGAGTGAGCCATTGGATATTAAGGATTTAGCACAGTTTCTATGGATTGGGGATGGGTAGTTAGTGAATATCCTTGAATGAAGATCATTTCAATTTCAGAAACTGAGAACTTGATCTTAGACTGAAGTTGAAAGCATTCTCCCACTTTGGAGGCTTTAGATGTGTGCAGAGGACTGGCACTACTCAGTGCATGGATATATACTCAAGACTTCCTAAGAAGTTGGTTTAAGAAATATTTCTCTTTAAGATGCACACAAGACCTTAAGGAGTCATTTGTTGTGTTGTTATCATTGTCTAGTTACTAAGTCGTGTTCAACTCTTTGTGACGCTATGGACTTTAACTCGCCAGACTCCTCTGTCCATGAGATTTCCCAGGCAAGAATACTGGAGTGGTTGCACTTCTCCAGAGGATCTTTCTGACCTTGGAATTGAATCCGCATTTCTTACGTCTCTTGCACTATCAGGCAGATTCCTTAACACTGAGTGACCTGAGAAGCCCAGCCTAATATTTAATCCAGTTTGTGGCGTCCCTGAATTCGGTAGTCTTCTGTTATCCCTAAGTATTAAAAACAACTTGTTAAATGCTATAGTCTGGTCTCAGATATGTTTTGGAGAATTAGGAGCAGAACCTGTGTCCATGTTTGGGATGAAATAGTAAAGAGGAAATGGCAACCCATTCCAGTATTCTTACCTGGAAAACCTCAGACAGAGAAGCCTTGCAAGCTACAGTCCATGGGCTCACAAAGAGTTGAACATGACTGAGTGACTGAGCATGCACACAAGCAGTAAAGAGGAGAGCATCCTTATCCTTCCTCCTAAAGGCTGAATATTGACGATAGCATCTTCCCAAGGGACGGTCAACCTAGATAGCATATTGAAAAGCAGAGACACTACTTTGCCAACAAAGGTCCGTCTAATCAAGGCTATGGTTTTTCCTGTGGTCACGTATGGATGTGAGAGTTGGACTGTGAAGAAAGCTGAGTGCCAAAGAATTGATGCTTTTGAACTGTGGTGTTGGAGAAGACTCTTGAGAGTCCCTTGGAATGCAAGGAGATCCAATCAGTCCATCCTAAAGAAGATCAGTCCTGGGTGTTCATTAAGAAGGACTGATGCTGAAGCTGAAACTCTGATACTTTGGCCACCTCATGAGAAGAGTTGACTCACTGGAAAAGACCTGGTGCTGGGAGGGATTGGGGGCAGGAGGAGAAGGGGATGACAGAGGATGAAATGGCTGGATGGCATCACCAACTTGATGGATGTGAATGAACTGAAGGAGTTGGTGATGGACAGGGAGGCCTGGCATCCTGTGATTCATGGGGTCACAAAGAGTCAGACACGACTGAGCAACTGAACTGAACTGGAAGGACAGTCAGTTTTTCCAGAACTACAAAAAGTGATGAACAGCGAAGCAAATAGAAAGTCTTACCAGCCAAATACCAGAGTAAAATCAGGTCTAGAAAGAGCTTTATTGGAAATTATCAGAGGGCCTAATTCATCTAATATCCAGAAGGAAAAGAATATGAAAGGAAGATGGGAGTTTGGGGATAAAAGACCTATTACTACTTGTAAGGTAGGAACTAAGTGAACAACAGGTATTTCGAGCTATGTGCACTTAGAAGACTCTCTGCTTTGTATTCATTTTCTGAATAATGCTATTTGACTCAGCTTTGATAAATAAACTAATGTACGCTGTTCTTGTAAAGATGTTTTTTAAAAGTAAAGGTAGCAGTACATTCATCTTTCCTTTGCACTTGAGATGAAATTTCTGAGTAGTAAAAAAGAAAACCTCATTTCCATTTATAGTTTTCCTTTCTCTCGTCTTAACTACCATCCCTCCCACACTTAAAACTTTTAACCAGTCCTGGAAAATGGTAGAAAATGCCGATTTTCACCTCTTCTGCCTGCCCACTCTTTGATAAGCTTGTTAATGAGTAACAAAATAACTAAAAGGTGAGGAGAAGAAGGAAAAAGAGAGGTTATGAGGCCTGAATAATCACCACACTAATTAATCTCCTCTGACTAATCCTTGATTCATAAAGGAACATGGAAAATGTTCCCAAATATTAACATCATTCTGACCAGATAGACTATTGATGGTCTCTCAAGGGAAAGAGAGAAAAAACACCTGTGCTGAAATTATTGAAGAGGAAATGTGCAGAGACTATATTTCAGACATAAAGAATAAAAACAATTTGAATTTGTTCAGGGAGTTATCTAGTCATAACATAAATAGGGGGCTTTGCAGGTGGCATTAGTGTTAAAGAACCTGCCTGCCAATGCAGGAGACTCAAGAGATGCAGGTTCAATCCCTGGGTCAGGAAGATCCCCTGGAGGAAGGCGTGGCAACCTACTCCAGTATTCTTGCCTGGAGAATCGCATACACAGAGAAGCCTGATGGGCTACAGTCCATGAGTCACAAAGAGTCAGACATGACTGAAGTGACTTAGTACACACACAAAACATAAATAGCAATAAATCTGGAAAGGGTGACAAAGGGTCATTTAGTTCATGATTCTGTCTCTGGACAGAATAACACTTGCATTTCCAGCCGGACAATTGGCAAGTCTATCAAAAAAAGAAAAATCAACTTTGTTTGGTAAATACAAGCAGGTCCCACATTCTTTGCAATAAATATACTCTTGTACATCTTGTTTAAAAAGATTGTATAATTTTTTGTAAATGTCATTTTAGGATTTAATAATTACTTTATATTTTTAGAAATTAAGGTTTTTCAGTGATTAATGTAAAGTATTTGTTCTATCTATACTCCAGTAAAGAAAAGGCTAACTAGAAATTTTGTGGGCTGATAAACTTGTGGTATTTTCTAATAAGATAATTTACCATCTTGGATAAAAATTTCAGTCTCCTTCAAACACTTGTTCTTTCCATGCTTTCCTAAAAGAAAATACTTTTTTCTCATTTAAATGTTGCTCCTTGTCTGAGGCCACAGCTAATTAGCAGTCAGGTAGTTGCCTTTGGTTCCTTATCCAGTGTTTTCTCAATTGCACTATATTGTTTGTATTCAACACTGTTTCGTTTTGAACCCTGAGCTCTGAGTACTCCCTGTCCCCATTCTTTTGTTTTCTTACCTTCTGCTCTGGTTCTTCACATCCTCCCTGTTTGTTATTATCCAGGATGCTGCCTGATAACATCTTCTCACCAATGACCTTCAAGAGAAGTGGTTAAAGTTATACCAAAAAGAATACTGGTAACCAATCTTAATTTCTCATTTCTTGAGGAAACAAAGGTAATTTCCTTTATCATCAATAGGTCCAGCTTTTTAAGAGAAACAATATTGTCATCAGTACCAAAGGCCAGAAACCCCAGGAAGAAAAATCTTTCCTGAAGAAAATCTCAAATTTAACTGTAAAAAGTTGGCATAATACAGAGATGTAACTTTTCTTTTTGTGTCTTTTATTGGTTTGCATTTTCCTATGTCAAGTGGAGAAATTCAGATTAAATTATTGAACTGATTAGTCCACATATGTTAGAAGGAAATTCTTATTTCAAATGAATAAAAATCTTCTATGATTAACTCTGTTTTCTTTATCAAGAGAAAAAGAAAGAGAGGGAGGAGGGAAGGAGGGGATAGGAAGGAAGGGAAGAAGGGAGGGAGGAAGATAAAGTGATAGATGATACCAAATAGAGATCTCAGAATTTATATGGACTTTACTATTAAAAAGTGGAATATTATATATAGCTTTACAAAGAAACCTTATTATTAGACTTTTATTGCATTTTAATTTTTATATGTCTGAGAGAATAAAAATATTCAGATAGCAAGATGAGATGTGAGCACAAGCTTCAAGATAAAACAGGTTCCATTTGACTAAAAAGAACTAGATGCTCTGGTTCTTTTATGGAAAAGATATTTCGTTCTCCCAAACCAATCAAGAAACCAAATTATTTCTCTTGTTAAGAGGAATGGAAGGACAGAAGAGAATGAGAAAACATTTGTCATACAAGCCCTATTTTAATGCTTTCTGGGACCTATTTCTCTCTTGCTTATTATATAGTCGGTATAGAAAATACAGCGTCTAAAAGCTGTCCAGCAGCTCTGGGAAATAGCAAAATGTTGTATTCTATGGACCTCACAGAGACATCAGTCTCCCCCTTGGAATCAGGTATGGCTCCCATGGCTACTCAACCTTAGAAATTCGTGAAGTGTCTACGGTCCAGGAACTACCAAGGTAATTGTGCTCCGGATAGAGCTCAGAGAGGAGCTGTTCTTCACATGCTATTGATCACAGATGGAAATATATCTTCCTTAACTGGGTATGCTGCCCTTTAAAGTCTCCCACTTCAATGTAATGGGACAGATTGAATATTTTTCTATGTTAGTGGGTGGAAGTTTTTCCGATGCCACCCAGTTGCTCTTTTCTTACAGAAAGCAAAATACAGATTTTCTTTGGGTGAAACAGACATCAAGAAATAAAAAATAACTGTCTCACATGCAATGCAAAATGACATCCAAAGAAATCACACATCAGAAATCACACATGGCAGGAGTAAGCTTCCTTTTGAAATATTTTGGCACCTGACACATGAGTAAAAGAATTGCATACACCACCTGAAAAAAATTATGTTATAAATAAATTAAATAATATATTTCTTACAGACTTGTCCTGAAAATACAGATTGCAGACTACCTGTTCAAACATGATACTTTGAGAAATATGTTTAACAAACTAAGAAATAGTAGTCAGACCTGTAAGAACAAATTGTAACTGGTTTGCATGCCTCCATAATACAGAATCTGCTTTAGTTACTATAACCTAATCAAATCACATATACAAAGGGATTCAAACCATTATGGAAGCTTTCCGGTGGAAATAGTCAAATCAGTTCCTAAGAGTTAAATAAGACGCCCAAACAGAGAAATATTCCATTAAGTTCTAATTCAAAAGTATTCTAATTCATTTTTTAGATATAAATCCCAGTATACAATTGAAATGGCTAATCATTTTTATTTTAAAAACCATTTGTTCCTTTTGAAAATTTCTCAATGTTTCTTCCAAATATAATAAAATTCTTGCTGAAATAAGTTAGAAGGTAACACCTGGAAGCAGAATCAGGAAAAGCATGTGTCTCATTCCTTGAAAAGGTGCACTGTTATATGTCTGCAAACACTAAATACCACAAAGCTTAAGAACTGAACGTCATATAGTATACCTGTGGGAAATATTAATGAGACAAGTTCCCAACTTGTGTGTTACTCAGTGAAAGACTTACCTACGCAGGGAAACTGGCTTAGGAACATCTAATATATTGGTTGAAATGTTAGAGGCGATGTTTGAAGTTTGTAGCCTGTCAATGCAAGTAAGAATATGAGCTAGTTCACTTGCTGCAATAGCTTACATCTTTTCTAGATTTCTGTTGATAGCTGGACAACTAAAATAATTTCAGCATGTAAAGTTCTCTAAATTATACACTGGTGTCATTGTATGCTTCTTGGTCTTTCTTCTAAGGTGAGTTTGCAAGGAAGGTACAAAATAAGCAAATTCCCTTCTGATTCTTTCTTTTATTCTGACTATAATATGACCTGAGCCTTAGGCTTTTAGGTAACTCATTGTTATGTGTACTCATATAACTTTTTAAATTCTATACTGAAAATTTTCACATGGATATTAATGTGAATTTTAAAATACCACAACACAGATGAGAAAGCATAATTCTGCCCAGAGAGATTTAGAAGACTTCACTAAAGAGATGACATTTGAGTTCTAAAGCATGCCTAGGAATTTTTCAGGTGGAAAAAAGAGAAAGGAAAAGACTCTCAAGTTTGAGAAATGCCATTTTGTCCTACAAGCGTCTAACGCAGTGAGGAAATGACAAGCCTTTCTGATCAGCTATGGAATAGCATACACGAGGACAAATAGTGGATACTGTGAGCATAATTACAAGCCAATATGAATTTATTGTATTTTAATTTTCCAAATGACAGCATTATGAAAATCTCCATTTTTAAGGTGATCCTGCTTATGCCTACCTTCATCTTACTCTGCCTTATAATCTTTCTCAGAATGGCACAAAACATATGCTGACAGAGACTGCTAGCTGAATTGACAAAGAAAATTGATAGAATAAGCGTCTGCCTCCAATGCGGGAGACCCCGGTTCGATCCCTGGGTTGGGAAGATCCCCTGGAGAAGGAAATGGCAATCCACTCCAGTATTCTTGCCTGGAGAATCCCATGGACAGAGAGAGGCCTGGTTACAGTCCATGGGGTCGCAAAGAGTCGGACACGACTGAGCGACTTCACCTCACCTCACCTTACACATTCTTGAGGAGAGGCACTGTATCTTAGTTAGAAAGGAATAAGAAGAAAATTCTTAAAATGGAATAAAATAAAACAAATCTTATAGCCACAAAAAAGAAAGCATTATAGAGAAAAGATATATAGAAAAGAAATATTACCTGGAACTAGCATGGGATGAATTAGATTGAGTTGATTAAAGTATGTTGAAGTAAGAAGATGGACATAATAGCAGGTATTAATATTAAAAAGGGAGGGATAAAAATATAAATGATAATTTTCTTCTGTATCTTGGACTTAAATACAAAGGCTATTGGCGTTTTTCCCATTGTTTAGGAGGGCTGATATAAAACTATATAAGATCTTTGATAGACTCCAGGATTTTATTCTAAGATTTGATTATTCACTCAGGCTCAATCATTGGATAATTTTTCTGCAGATGGGAAATTCCCACCCTACATGAGACATCATGGGAAGCTTTTAAACACTGGAGTAGTAAGACCAGATTTATTTCTTAGAAGATAAACACTGGTGATAATTTAAAAAAGGATGTACACTAGAAAGAATCACTAGACTCTATGAACATAGAGGATGAATGAAAATTGGCATGATTTAGATAGTAGTTTATACAAGAAACAAAATCATGAGTGAGAAAGTAATAACTGGTTCTGCCTCAAGCTTGACCAAAGCCAATGAAAATGGATGATAAACTAATAAGAGCCAATACAAACTACTCTATCAGTTTGAATCACTCCTTCACAACATCTGCCAGGATATGATGGAGTTTGTGAGAGGTCCTAGAAGAAGCTGAGTTTGGTTAGAGTGAGATTTAATTGTATAATTCTGTAGGAAGTGTTTGGAGAGAAAGGAGAGCAAAGCATTGACTTATGGAAGGAGAGATGAATTTCAAATAGCCCTTTAAAAAACAGATGTAGTAGAATACAATTTAGAAAATTATCATACCAGAAGAAAAATGAAGGGAGTTTGAGTGAGAAAGTATTTGAAGAGATATACTTTAAGATAAAATTTTTGAAGAAATATCATATTGGCTTGATGACTAGCCTTTCAAATTCTTCCTCAATTGGTAATGATTAACAATTGGAGCATAAATCAAGATCATTAAGGACTTCTAAAATCATGTATCTAGACTTATGCCTTATATAACAGGTATGCTTTTTAGATATTTCTTGAACATCATAAATGTTAAATCTAGTACTCTTAAATGTCATAAAAGGAAGCTAGTTATTTAAAGATATCCTGTGATAGATGTTTGGTAAAGAAAGGATCCTTTGATAACATGAATAATTCCCCCATATTTATAGGTTAGTCACTTTGAATTTTCATGTACTGAATTATGCTTCCTTAAAGGGAGTATATCCTGACTGGCAAAGATTTTATGTTACAAAGTATATATCTTATACTAATTTCAAATTTCAGTGCAAAATGAATGCAAATATAATTCCAATCACCTTTACACCATAAATATGCCAAAATATCTTAGCCAATGAAAAACTCCCCACTGCTAAATACATGTTTTCATGAAAAACAAATTAGATACATTTTCCTTAGGGAAAAAATTTAAATGTATTCTTTGAATCATGCTCTACATTTTTTTCCAACACAGCTTATGCTGTTCCTTACAAAGTCAATGTTTACCAGTATATTTATATGATTTTCTTTCTTTTGTTTTCCCTCTGTTTGGCAGAACACACAGCACTATATAGGCATGTGTCTGAATATTTAGCCATGCTATGCCAGGAGTCCACACAATGCTTAGGACTGTTTAGTTTAACAAAGAATGTGTGGCTTTTGCATGTGCTGGCCCATTTGTATGAATGGCTCCAAAAACTATTAATGGCAGAACATACTTGTCATTTAAAATTTACAAAAGTGCAGTGAGTTTAAACAAACCACCACCATCTTTATAAATATTTCTTTTTTGACTTTATGCTAAAAGAAGGAAGAAAAACAGACCAAAAAAAACAAAAAACAAAAAAACTACATTCTTACAAGTATTGGAAATATAGGGCACTACATCAGAATTCAGGGAAATAAACTTTGGGGTTACCTCATTGTGGTTGCCTTTTTCTTTTTCTGTCTTTGGATTTTTTTGGATAATAAGGAAAATTTCTAATACTGAAGCAGCTGTTTGAACCATTCACCGGCAGAAAGAGTTTTATAAATGCCAAACAAGCTATTTTACCTGTGCAGAGAGATTTGCTTTGTCATCTGTACTAGTGCTTCTCAAATTTTAATGAAACATCTGTGATGTTGTTAGAGATGCAAATTCTGATTTAGTAAGTCTGGTTTGTGGCCAGAGAATCTACATCCCCAAACATCTCACAAGTGATATATATTTCTGAGAACTGTACTTTGGAAGCAAGGATATAGATGAGGGTTGAAATTTGGGGCTTTAGTCTGAATCTAACACTTGCTGACAGGTCAGTTATCTTTTTGAACTTGACCTTTTTCAGAGAAGGTGATGGCACCCCACTCCAGTACTCTTGCCTGGAAAATCCCGTGGATGGAGGAGCCTGGTGGGCTGCAGTCCATGGGGTCGCTAAGAGTCAGACATGACTGAGCGACTTCACTTTCACTTCTCACTTTCATGCATTGGAGAAGGAAATGGCCACCCACTCTAGTGTTCTTGTCTGGAGAATCCCAGGGACGGGGAGCCTGGCGGGCTGCTGTCTATGGGGTCACACAGAGTCGGACACGACTGAAGTGACTTAGCAGCAGCAGCAGCAGTTTACCCAATTTACTCAGTAGTTTTTTTGCAAACTTGCAAGGATGGAGCATAAAGATAACATAGTAGTATGCATATACATAATATATATTCCAAAGGTCTGTATTTGAGTTATAGTTCCTCTGTATAGAATTGTACAGCATTCGCAGGTAGCTCAGTGGTCAAGAATTCACATGCCAATGCAGGAGATGTGGGTTTGATCCTTGGGTCAGGAAGATCCCCTGAAGAGAAAATGGCAACCCACTCTGGTATTCTTGTCTGGGAAACCCCATGGACAGAGGAGCCTAGTGAACTACAGTGCATGGGGTCACAAAAGAGTTAGAGATGACTTAGTGGCTAAGCAGCAACATACGGAGTTGTATAGTCTGCTTAGTCGACATCTCTGAGTCACAGTGTCTTCTGTAATTTGGAAGTACGTCAGCTATTTCATAAAGATGTTGGAAAAATGAGTGAGACAATATATATGAAAACTCTATATACTTTAAAGCAGTAACCTTTTAGTTGTTGAAATTATTATTGTTACATCACTGAGTTCTTGGTCAACATCAACAATCAGTGTTAATTATTATTCTGTGTTTTAAATAGTGTTGTTATGTATTTTGTACTTCTCCTAGTCACCATTCTGAGCCTTCTAACTTTCTTTCAAATTTCAATTTAAAAAATTATGAGTTCACAGTTACTGAGTCGGACATGACTGAGCGACTTCCCTTTCACTTTTCACTTTCCTGCATTGGAAAAGGAAATGGCAACCCACTCCAGTGTTCTGCCTGGAGAATCCCAGGGACGAGTGAGCCTGGTGGGCTACCATCTATTGGGTTGCGCAGATTCAGACACGAATGAAGTGACTTAGCAGCAGCAACAGCAGGAATGTATACTTAGTAACGCTTCCTCACGTGCAGATGTTGTTTAGGGGTAAAAACAAAAAACAAAACATGAATTCCAGAATCACCACTTTGTGTTCCTGGGAACTTTAAAAGTGGGCAGATAGATTTTAAGAAAGAACACACATTGAAAATCAGAAATTTTGTTTCTTTATAAGTATCCGTACCTGAATACCTCTTGAAAATTATGCGTGCACCTTCAGGGAAGCTCAAAGGCCTTCCTATTTGAGACGGCTTACCCTTCTCCTTTAATTTATTTCCACAGGTAATATGTATTCTGCTTTCAAGACTTAAGTCTAGAAGTATCAATTTGATGACGTTTTCCTCAACTATGTCTTATCCAATAACCCTACCATACAAACACATAGCTAGATATAAACTTTTCCTCTTTTGAAATCTTATAATAGGATTTATTTGAAAGATTTTTCTCATAGAACATGCCTGTGGTATAGATATGTTTCATTTTCTAAATTCCTCTAATAAGTAGTAAACTGGTTTCTGTTGTCATTTAGTCGCTGAGTAGTGTCTGACTCTTTGGTGACCTCATAGACTGTAGCTCAACAGGCTCCTCTGTCCATGGGATTTCCCAGGCAAGAATACTGAAATGGGTTGCCATTTCCTTCTCCAGGAGATCTTCCTGATCTAGGGATCGAATCTGTATCTCCTGCATTGGCAGATGGATTCTTGACCACTGAGCCACCAGGGAGGCTACACTAGTCATCTATGACCACAAATATTCTGTGACCCTGAAATATTTAGCACATTGCTTTGTATATATCATATAATTCTAAGCATCCATTTTAAAAACACATTTATATATATATATATACTTAATATTGCATTGATATAACATGCATGTGAGTTGAAACATTGAAATTGACACATGTACACTATTGATACTATGTATAAAATAGATAACTAATGAGAACTTCTTGTATAGCTCAGGGAATTCTACTCAGTGCTCTGTGGTGACCTAAATCAGAAGGAAATCCAAAAAACAGGTTATATATGTATAGTTGATTCATTTTGTTGTACAGTAGGAACTAACACAACATTGTAAAGCAACTATACATCAATAAAAATTCATTTAAAAAATATGCACATATAAAATATGACCAAAATTAAAAGATGTAAAGGATAATATCCAAATACAAAACAGAAGCGCTAACATTCTCATTCCATACCCTAAATTCACTCACTGACGTTTGAAACTTTCTAACTCAGAGAACATAAAAAATCGATTTTTTTGTTGTATGACTGAACAATTGTCCCTCTGTACCCTTGGGTGACTGCGTCCAGGACTGACCACAGAGACAAAAAACCTGCAGATGCCTAGTTCCCATAATCAACCTTCCTATCAGTGAATGTGGAGGACTGGCTGTATACCTAGTGTCACTATACTTTATTGAGATACTGTTCTGTGTATGTTCTCTGTGGTTTTTCTCCTGAGTTTAGGAGGCAGAAAGAGGGAAAGAATCTAAATCAGGATCTCTTATTATTTTCTTTGAACCTGAAGTTCAGGGAATAAAATGATGTCTGATGCTTGGAAAGGAGATAGGTGGGAAAGAAGGCAGAGATAAGGAAATGAAGAGAGGGGGAGGAGAGATCCAGGAGGAAAGAGAAGGGGGCACTCTGGTAGATTTCTGGCTGGAGAAGAATGGGAAAATCAGCTGGTCCCAAGATGGCTAAAGACCTGAACCTCACTCCCGCTATGTCAGATAGATGAGTCAGCAGTTTTCAGAAAGGAAACTTAAATAGTGAAAGCAATATTCCCAAACCTGGCAAAAATCCTCCTAACCCTTGTCTGGGATCAAAGCAAGGAACTTCCAGATTTCAAGGGACCACCAACAATTGGACCCAGGTATGCCATCAATCCTGTTAAAAGTCTGTTGGTTCTGGGCATTGCACAGTGCCCTCCAGTGCTTAAGGTTTTGATGGAAAACAGGAGCCCTAATAATTACTGAGATGAAATTTCATGCCATTCAGGCTAGATGGGATTTTAGGATCAAAACAGAGATGATTTTGAAACAGAAGAAAAATCATTCTTGCAAACCTGAGTATATGTGTTCTGATGTGTATATCCATTTCACATGCTATCTTGAACCTACTACTGCTTTGAATCATTTTTCTGCTCCTTTGATGATACTTCTTATTTCTCCCATTAAGAAGCATAGCCTATTATACATATTATGTTCTGAACAAAAATGTTTAAGGGATGAATTCACTTTTTATAGAGTGCTGTTAGTCATGCAAATTATAGGTGTTTATCATTTTTGTAATTATACAACATTTAATTGATTTTTATTACAATTTTTGTTTGTTTCATAGACACCCAAAAATGATAGTGAAGCCAACTCATGGTGACTAAAAGTAACAAGCACTATCCCATAATGGCTAAATACCAAGTGGTTAAAGTAATTACTATACAAGTAATTACCATGGAGATAGAATCCTGTTTTATAATTACAAGGTTATTTTTTTTCCTTCTAGAGAAGTTCTGATGTGCTCTCCATGCTGACAAATGTCTTTGCTAATAATAACACTGTGTGTCTTTCAGTTTATCATTAAACAAAATCATCTTTTAAGGTGAGACTAACACTAATGAAACTAATTACTATTTTGATAGGAAGTGAGATTGGAAGGACTGATGCTGAAGCTGAAACTCCAATACTTTGGCCACCTCATGAGGAGAGTTGACTCTTTGGAAAAGACCCTGATGCTGGGAGGGATTGGGGGCAGGAGGAGAACGGGACGACTGAGGATGAGATGGCTGGATGGCATCACCAACTCGATGGGCATGAGTTTGGGTAAACTCCGGGAGTTGGTGATGGCATGCTGTGATGCATGGGGTGGCAAATAATCGGACACGACTGAGCTACTGAACTGAACTGAACTGAGAATAGTTATGGTGCACTTTGAAAACTTTGAAAATAAATTGATTATTGAATAATCACACTCTATATAAAGTTTTGGTCATTCACACAGATAACTCCTATCTAACCCAGTAATTAAATCCTTTGATGCAACTTAAGTCTGAATCTACTCATTGCATACATACCCTTTAGTATATTTCTTAATATGGTCCACTACTCCAGAATGCTCAACACAATTAAATCTTCCCATATGGAATCTAGTTCTTCTGCTCCAAGGACAGTAGAATACTAATCTAGAATATCATTATCTCTGATAAGACACAATTACTATCTGCTTCTACCAGCCAATAGTCATTCTAATCCTACTTAGATATTTAATAGAAATGAAATGACACACCTTGTATATGTCTATTAAAATCTACTTGAGTTTTTAATTACCCAGAAAGCCAGATACATTTTATAAAAATGTCTTATAGGAAAAATATGTAGAAACCACAGATATGGAAAAGATAGATACTAGTTGTCACAGAAGCAGTGAAAAAGAGAGCTCATGGATTGTGGAGAAGAGTAGGAACAATTGAAACATGTATCTTATCTTCATTTTTATCACCATCTTTGTAGGACTCAGTTCTGGCAGATCTGTGTCTTCTCTTCCCCTCCAAAGTGTCCCCTATCTTGTTTACAAAATCTTAATTATTAAGAGGAAAAAAAGAGGAAAATGGGATGGTTCATTCTAAGAAAAGACCTGTATAACTATTATTTTCCTGAGTGTTGAGAATTTGAATTTGTGTGAACTATTTTTATAGTCAAGGCCCAATAAATAAAGAACACTGAGTCACTCATGAAACGATTAATAACCCATAATCCTTTTCTAAGTTTTAGCAGAAACTGGGTGATAATTTAATTTCATACTCTGCTTCATTAGAAAAGTACATCATTTCCTACCACATGAGCTCATTGGATCACAAAAATGTTCATTTTTGAGGCTTTGTTAGAGACCCAATATACAAAGAAATTGTTTGTCACGTGTATTCCCAAAAGCCATGGTTTATTCAGACAATTAAATTTTAGGGGGAAAATAACTTCTCATAACCTTGATCACCTTTTCTCTCTGTTGGAGAGAAGCATATTTTACCCACAGCACATCTAGGAATCACGATGAGAAAATTCTAACCAAGCATGGGAAAAAAGTTGGTCATGATTCACCTTCAAGATTGAAGGTGAAGGTGAAGTCGCTCAGTCATGTCCGACTCTTTGCGACCCCGTGGACTGTAACCTACTAGGCTTCTCTGTCCATGGGATTCTCCAGGCAAGAATACTGGAGTGGATTGCCATTTCCTTCTCCAGGGGATCTTCCCAACCCAGGGATCAAACCCAGGTCTCCTGCATTGGAGGCAGACACTTTAACCTCTGAGCCACCATTAAATTGGGTCAAAAACTAGCTCATGGTAGCATACTGGGCTCAAGCTAATAAAGACATTCCTCTCATGGGCTACTTGATCATGTACTGCAGAAGCTAAAGCCTAAAGAAGAGAGTTAATTTCTTTGCCACAATGGAATATGTTAAAACCAGCTCCACTCTGATTCCTATGGGTAATGGGAATACTTACCTGGCCAGTTCCATAGTTAATCTGATTAACCGCCAATCATTGTCACTGAGAAGGATAACAAAAATCTGTTTCAAAGAGTTCAGTTGTCTGAGTTTCATACATTGGAGGTTCACTCTGTTTGCAGATTCCTAGAGGATTAGAATCTACATTATCTATAGCTAGGCTTGCATCAAATAATATGACCAAAATCATGTGAAGAGTTAAATGGCCTAGAATATTAAGTAAAAATCCTTTCTGTTGCCTATATTCTACCAGAAGAATTAATCTGTGATTCAATATTATTAGCCAGTTATAATGATTAAAACCACATTGTTTACTTCTTGCCTGAAACTCTTACAAATAGCAACTATATCCCTTTTTTAATATTATACACAATTAAACATATACTTTAAAAATCTAGTATCTCACTATATTTATTAAGTGTTATAAAGGAGTTTTTAATAAGATATAAGACATACAACTTCTAAAGACTGTGTGCCCTTAAAAGAATGCTTGCAATTTCCTAAGACTTCATACAGAAATAATACTTTTATGTGAAAATAATACAGCACTGTCACGAGACATGGTCTAGTGATAGTTTTTGAAGTCCACAGCACTGTTAGCTATAACCATATTTTATATTACATTACTAGTATTTATTTATCTTATAACTGGAAGTTTATACCTTTGACCACCTTCCTCCACTCACTCTTTGCCTCTGATAACCACAAATATGATCTCTCTGTTCATCAATTTTACCATTTTGTTTTTAGATTCCACATTTATATGAGATCATACAGCATTTATCTTTCTCAGTTAAGTTTATTTAACTTAACATAATGCTCTCAGGTCTATCCATGTTGTTACAGGTGATAGGATTTCTTAATGTTTGTGGCAAAATTTTATCCCACTGTATATATATCTTGTATATATCTGCTGTGGCCTGCTGAAGGGTCCGGGGCACTGAGTGTGGCAGTGTTTACCCAGGACCTTTTGAAGAAGGTCCTCATTTTATTCATTACCTCCACAATAGTTTGGTCCCAGGTCAAACAACAGAGAGGGAACAGAGCCCTGCCCATCAACAAAAATTGGATTAAAGATTTACTGAACATGGCCCTGCCCATCAAAGCAAGACCCAGTTTCCCTCACAGTCAGTCTCTCTCATCAGGAAGCTTCCATAAGCCTCTTATCCTTAACCATCAGAGGGCAGACAGAATGAAAACCACAGTCACAGAAAACTAATCAAACTGATCACATGGACCACAGCCTTGTCTAACTCAATAAAACTATGAGTCATGCTGTGTAGGGCAATCCAAGATGGATGGGTCATGGTGGAGAGTTTTGACAAAATGTGGTCCACTAGAGAAAGGAATGGGCTTCCCTGGTGGTTCAGAGAAGGGAATGGAAAACCACTTCAACATTCATGCCTTGAGAACCCCATGAACAGTATGAAAAGGCAAAAAGACAGGATACCGAAAGATGAACTCCCCAGGTCAGTATGCTACTAGAGAAGAGTGGAGAAATAGCTTCAGGAAGAATGAACAGATGGAGCCAAAGGAAAACAACACCCAGTTGTGGATGTGACTGGTGATGGACATAAAGTTTGATGCTGTGAAGAACAATATTGCATAGGAACATGGAATGTTAGGTTCATGAATCAAGGTAAATTGGAAGTGCTCAAACAGGAGATGGAAAGAGTGAACATTGACATTTTAGGAATCAGTGAACTAAAATGAACTGGAATGGGCAAGTTTAACTCAGATGACCATTATATCTACTACTGTGGCAAAAATCCCTAGAAGAAATGGAGTAGCCCTCAAAGTCAACAAAGGAGTGGGAAGTGCAGTACTTGGATGGAATCTCAAAAATGAGAGAATGATCTCTGTTTGTTTCCAAGGCAAACCATTCAATATCACAGAAATCCAAGTCTATGTCCCGACCAATAATACTGATGAAGCTGAAGTTTAATGGCTCTATGAAGTCACAGGATCTTCTAGAACTAACAGCTAAAAATGATGTCATTTCATTTGGGGACTGGAATGTAAAAATAGGAGGTCAAGAGAAACCTGGAATAACAGGCAAATTTGGTCTTGCAGTACAAAATGAAGCAGGGCAAAAGCTGACATAGCATACGCCATCTTCCAGCAATGCAAGAGAAGACTTGACACATGGCCATCACCAGATGGACAATACTGAAATCAGACTGACTATATTATTTGCAGCCAAAAATGGAGAAGACCTATACAGTCAGCAAAGCAAAATGGGAAGCTAACAGTGGCTCAGATCATGAACTCCTTATTGCCAAATTCAGACCTAATTAAAGAAAGTCGGGAAAACCACTAGATCATTCAGGTATGACCTAAATCAAATCCCTAATGGTTATACAGTGGAAGTGAGAAATAGATTCAAGTAATTAGATCTGAAAGACAGAGACCCTGAAGAACTATGGACAGAGGTTCATGACATTGTACAGGAAACAGGAAGCAAGACCATCCCCATGGAAAAGAAATGCAAAAAAAGCAAAATGGCTTTCTGAGGAGGCCTTACAAATAGCTGTGAAAATCAAGAATCGAAAAGTAAAGGAGAAAAGGAAAGATATAAACATCTGAATGCAGAGTTCCAAAGAATAGCAAAGAGAGATAAGAGCCTTCCTCAGTGATCAATGCAAAGAAATAGAGGAAAACAATACAATGGGAAAGATTAAAGATCTCTTCAAGAAAATTAGAGATACCAAGGGAACATTTCACGCAAGGATGGGCTCAATAAAGGACAGAAATGGTATGGACCTAACAGAAGCAGAAGATATTAAGAAAGGCAATGCCAAAGGATGCTCAAACTACCGCACAATTGCACTCATCTCACACTCTAGTAAAGTTCAAAATTCTCCAAGCCAGGCTTCCACAATACGTGAACCATGAAATTACAGATGTTCAAGCTGATTTTAGAAAAGGCAGAGGAACCAGAGATCAAATTGCCAACATCCTCTGGATCATTGAAAAGCAAGAGAGTTCCAGAAAAACATCTATTTCTGCTTTACTGACTATGCCAAAGCCTTTGACTGTGTGGATCACAATAAACTGTGGAAAATTCTGAAAGAGATGGGAATACCAGACCACCTGACCTGCCTCCTGAGAAACCTATATGCAGGTCAGGAAGCAACAGTTAGGACTGGACATGGAACAACAGACTGGTTCCAAATAGGAAAAGGGTACATAAAGACTGTATATTGTCATCCTGCTTATTTACCTTATATGCAGAGTACATCATGAGAAATACTGGACTGGATGAAACATAAGCTGGAATCAAGATTGCTGGAAGAAATATCAATAACCTCAGATATGCAGATGACACCACCCTTATGGCAGAAAGTGAAGAAGAACTAAAGAGCCTCTTGATGAAAGTGAAAGAGGAGAGTTAAACAGTTGGCTTAAACTCAACATTCAGAAAACAAAGATCATGACATCTGGTCCTATCACTTCATGGGAAATAGATGGGGCAACAGTGGAAACAGTGACAGACTTTATTTGTGGGGGCTCCAGAATCACTGCAGATGGTGACTGCAGCCATGAAATAAAAAGATATTTACTCCCTAGACAGCATATTAAAAACCAGAGACATTATTTTGCCAACAAAGGTCCGTCTAGTCAAAGCTATGGTTTTCCAGTAGGCATGTATGGACGTGAGACTTGGACTATAAATAAAACTGAGCACTGAAGAATTGATGCTTTTGAACTGTGGTATTGGAGAAAACTCAAGAGTCCCTTGGACTGCAGGGAGATCCAACCAGTCCATCCTAAAGGAAATCAGTCCTGAATATTTTTAGAAAGCCTGATGCTGAAACTGAAACTACAATACTTTGGCCACCTGATACAAAGAACTGACTCAATGGAAAAGACCCTGAATCTAGGAAAGATTGAAGGCAGGATGACAAGGGGATTACGTAGGATGAGATGGTTGGATAGCATCACTGACTCAATGAACATGAGTTTGAGCAAGTTCAGTAGTTGGTGAAGGACAGTACAGCCTGGCGTGCTGCATTTCATAGGGTCCCAAAGAGTAGGACACGACTGAGCAACTGAACTGTACTGAACTTTTAATATAGCTATACACACACACAGAGTATATGTGTATGCCATAACGTCCTTATCCATTTATCCATCATGGACACTGAAGTTGTTTCCTTGTCTTTGGTATTATGAATAATTCTGTTATTAACCTGAGAGTGAGGATTTTTTTTTTTGTTTGACCACGCTGCACAGCTTGTGGCATCTTAGTTTCCAAACCAGGGACTGAACCTAAGAACACAGCAGTGAAAGTGTGGAGTACTAACCACTGAACTGTCACAGTATTCCCCAAATATCTTTTGGAGTTATGGTTTTCATTTCCTTTGGATATATTGTCAGAGGGGAAATTGCTGATTCACATGGTAATTCTATTTTTAATTTCCTGAGGATCTTCAAAACTGTTTTGCACAGTGGTTGTACCAATTTACAATCCCACAAATAGTGCTAAAGGGATCCTTTCCTCCACATTGATGCCAGCATTTGTTTCTCTTGTCTTTTTCATGATGGCCATTGTAAAAGATTTGAAGTAGTTTCTCACTGTGGGTTAGGTTTATGTTTTCCTAATGACTAGTGAGATAAGAGAATCCCAGGGACGGGGAGCCTGGTGGGCTGCTGGCTATGGGGTCGCAAAAGTCGGACACGACTGAAGTGACTTAGCAGCAGCAGCGGCACTGTGATAAGAAAGCCTTCCTTAGTGATCAATGCAAAGAAATAGAGGAAAACAACAGAATGGGAAAGACCAGAGATCTCTTCAAGAAAACAGAGATACCAAGGGAACATTTCAGGCAAAGATGGGCTCAATAAAGGACAGAAATGGTATGGACCTAACAGAAGCAGAAGATATTAAGAAGAGGTGGCAAGAATGCATGGAAGAACTGTACAAAAAGATCTTCATGACTCAGATAATCTTGATGGTGTGATCACTCACTTCTAACCAGACATCCCGGAATGTGAAGTCAAGTGGGCCTTAGAAAGCATCACTATGAACAAAGCTAGTGGAGGTGATGGAATTCCAGTTGAGCTATTTCAAATCCTAAAGATGATGCTGTGAAAATGCTACACTCAATACGCCAACAAATTTAGAAACCTCAACAGTGGCAACACGACTGGAAAAGGTCCGTTTCATTCCAGTCTCAAAGAAAGGCAATGCCAAAGGATGCTCAAAATACTGCACAATTGCACTCATCTCACATGCTAGTAAAGTAATGCTCAAAATTCTCCAAGTCAGGCTTCAGCAATACATCAACCATGAACTTCCAGATGTTCAAGCTGATTTTAGAAAAGGCAGAGGACCCAGAGATCAAATTGCCAACATCTGCTGGATCATCAAAAAAGCAAGAGAGTTCCAGAAAAACATCTATTTCTGCTTTATTGACTATGCCAAAGCCTTTGACTGTGTGGATCACAATAAACTGGAAAATTCTGAAAGAGATGGGAATACCAGACCACCTGACCTGCCTCTGAGAAACCTATATGTAGGTCAGGAAGTAACAGTTAGAATTGGACATGGAGCAACAGACCAGTTCCAAATAGGAAAAGGCTGTATATTGTCACCCTGCTTATTTAACTTATATGCAGAATACTTCATGAGAAATGCTGGACTGGAAGAAACACAAGCTGGAATCAAGATTGCCAGGAGAAATATCAATAACCTCAGATATGCAGATGACACCACTCTTATGGCCGAAAGTGAAGAGGAACTAAAAGCCTTGTGATGAAAGTGAAAGAGGAGAGTGAAAAAGTTGGCTTAAAGCTCAACATTCAGAAAACAAAGATCATGGCATCCGGTCCCATCACTTCATGGGAAATAGATGGGGAAACAGTGGAAACAGTGTCAGATTTTATTTTTCTGGGCTCCAAAATCACTGCAGATGGTGATTGCTGCCATGAAATTAAAAGACGCTTACTCCTTGGAAGGAAAGTTATGACCAACATAGATGGCATATTCAAAAGCAGAGACATTACTCTGCCAGCAAAGATCTGTCTAGTCAAGGCTATGGTTTTTCCTGTGGTCATGTATGGATGTGAGAGTTGGATTGTGAAGAAATCTGAGTGCTGAAGAATTGATGCTTTTGAACTGTGGTGTTGGAGAAGACTCTTGAGAGTCCCCTGGACTTAAGGAGGTCCAACGATTCCATTCTAAAGGAGATCAGTCCTGGGTGTTCTTTGGAAGGAATGATGCTAAAGCTGAAACTCCGGTACTTTGGCCACCTCATGTGAAGAGTTGACTCATTGGAGAAGATTCTGATGCTGGGAGGATTGGGGGCAGGAGGAGAAGGGGACGACAGAGGATGAGATGGCTGGATGGCATCACCGACTCAATGGATATGTGTTTGAGTGAACTCTGGGAGTTGGTGATGGACAGGGAGCACTGGCATGCTGCAATTCCTGGGGTCACAAAGAGTCAGACACGAATGAGCAACTGAACTGAACTGAACTAACGACTAGTGATGTTGAGCATCTTTTCAAGTACCTGTTGGTCTTTCAAATATCTTCTGTGGAGAAATGTTTATTCAGGTCCTTCACCTATTTATCAATTGAATTGGGTTTTTTTTTTTACTATGGAACTTTATGATTTCTTTATATATTTGGGGGTTAAACTCTCATAAGATATATTGTTTAATATTTTCCCCACCCCATAGGTTGTCTTTTCACTTTGCTGATTTCTTTTGCTATGTAGAAACTTTTTAGTTTGATGTCATTCTCAGTTGGTAAAGAGTTTGCCTGCAATGTGGAGACCTGGGTTCAATCCCTGGGTTTGGGAAGATCCCCCAGAGAAGGGAAAAGCTACCCACTCCAGTATTCTGGCCTGGAGGATTCCATGGACTGTATAGTCCGTGGGGTTGCAAAGAATCAAACATGACTGAGTGAATTTCACTTTCAGTTTCATCTTACTTAATTTTTTTTTTCATTTTTTTTTTTTTTGGTAAGGTTTTGGAGTCATATTCAAAAACCATTATTACCAAGACTCATGTTAAAGAGTTTTATTTTTATGCTTTTTCCAGGAGCATCATGGCTTCAGGTCTTAAATTTAAAAATTTAATCCATTGTGAGTTAATTTCTGTGAGTAGTGTAAGCTGTGGGTCAAGTTTTATTCTTTTATATATGAAGATCTAATTATCTTAGCTCCATTTATTGAAAATACTCTTTTCACACTGAATATTTTTTGGTACCCTTGTGAAATATTATATGACTATATATGCTTGTGTTTATTTCTGGGTTCTCAATTATGTCCCATTAACCTATTTGTCTTTTTATGCAATACCATACTGTTTTGATAACTATAGCTTTATAGTATACCTCAAAATCAGAAGTTTGTGACCACCTACTTTGTTCTTTCTTATGGTTAATTTGGCTATTCTAGGTCATTTGGGGAAGCGTTTTTCCTACATCTGTAAAATAATGTCATTGGAATCTTGTCTGCCATTGCATTGAATCTATATATGGCTTTTTATAGTAGTGATATATAAAGAATAGTAATTCTTCCAATTCATGAACATGGACTACCTTTCCATTTATTTCTGTTTTCTTCAATTTTGTTCCTCAATGTCTTCAATTTTCAGCAGACAGCTCTTTCAGTTTCTCAGATAAATTTATTCTTACTATTTTATTGTTTTTGATGCTATTATGAGATTGATTTATTTCTTTTTTAGAAAATATATCATTAGTGTACAGAAATGCTAATTTTATGTGTTAATTTTGTATCCTGCTATTAATATTTAACTCTGTATTGATTAGCTCTAACCATTTATTGCTTGAGTCTTTAGGATTTTCTATATATAAAAACATATCATCTGAAAATAGATACAAATTTTATAACTTCTTTTTTAATTCTTATACCTTTTATTTCATCTTCTTGCCTGATTGCTTCTTGTACTATGTTAAATAGGAATAGGGAGAGTGGCACATTTGTCTTGTTCCTGATCTTAAAGAACAGACTTTCAGACTTTCATTGTTATATGATGTTAGCACTGAGCTTGTCATATGTAGTTTTTATCATTTTGAGATATATTTCTTATTTGCCTAATTTGTTGGGTTTTTACCATGAGTGAAAGTTGAATTTTGTCAAATGATTTTTCTGCTTCTACTGGAATTATGATTCTTTTCTTTCATTATTGTAATGTATCACATTTATTGAAATCCATTTGTTGAACCATTCTTGTGTCCCAGGAATTAAGTTCACTTGATTATAGTGTCTGAGCCTTTAATGTGCTTGCTGAATTTAGTTTGTTACTATTTTACTGAGAAGTTTTGCCTCTATATTCATCAAAGTTAAGTGGTAAATTCACCAGTGAAGCCATCTGGTACTGGGCTTTTCTTCATTGAAACAAAATTGGTCTTTTCAGATTTTTATTTCTTCCTCATTTAGTGTTGCTGAATTGTTTGTTTCTTAGAACTTTTCCATTTCCTCTAGGTTGTCTAGGTTGTTGATGTTTAGTTGTCCATAGTAGCCTCTTATAATCTTTGAGTTTCTGTTGTATTAGTTGCAATATCCACTTTTCATTTATAATTTGTTAATCTGGGTTCTTTTGTTTTTTTCTCTCAGCTAATCTAGCTAAGGATTTGTCAATTTTGTTCATCTTTTCAAGGAAATAACACTAAACTTTTTTGTTCTTTTTTGTTGTTGTTGTTCTCTATTTCATTTATTTCTAATTTGATCTTTATTATTTCTTTTTTTCTTTTCTAACTTTGGGCTCAATTTGTTCTTTCTCTAGTTTCTTAAGGTGTAGAGATAGGTTGTTTATTTGGTATCTTTCTTGCTTCTTAATGTAGATTTTTGGCTATAAACTTCTCTCTTAAAACTGTTTTTACTGCTTCCCACAAGTTCTGCTCTGTTGTATTTCCATCTTTATTATTTCAAGCAATCTTTTAATTTCCCCTTTAATTAATTTCTTCCTTAATCCTTTGGTTGTTCAGAAGAGTATTGTTTAATTTTTGTGTGTCCATGAATTTTCCAGTTTTCCCCTTGCTACTGATTTCTAATTTCATGCCATTTGGTAAGAGGAGATACTTAATATGATTTCAGTCTTCTTGAATTTACTAAGATTTGTCTTGTGGCCTAACATATGGTGTACCATAGAAAATGTTCCATGAACACTTGAGAAGATGTGTATTCTACTGTCGTTGGACAGAATGTCCTGTATATATCTGTTCACTTCATTTGTGTTATAGTGTTCTTCATATCAACTATTTCCTTATTGATTCTGTCTAGATGATCTATTCATTGTTGAGAGTGCGGTATTAAAGTCTGCAACTATTAGGATATTACTGTTTACTTTTCCTTTTAGCTCTATTTGTATTTAGGTGTTCTGATGTTGGGAGCATAAATATATACAATCATATCTCCTTGATGTATTGATCCCTTTATTACTATATAATGATTTTTTTGCAATTTTTATTTTAAAGACTATATAGTTATCCCTGCATTTTCTTTTTTTTTTTCTTTATTTTCTTTTTTTTAATTATCATTTGCTGGAAATATCTTTTCCCATCTTTTCACACTTATTCTATGTGTGTCACACTTATTCTTGTAGGGATTGTATAGTTGGATCTCTCTCTCTCTCTTTTTTTTTAATCTATTCAACAATTCTATGTTTTCTAATGAAACAGTTAATTTATGTTTAATTATTGATAAGTAAAGACTTTCTTTTGCCATTTTGTTAAGTGTTTTCTGGTTGTTTTGTAGGTCTATTCTTCTATGTTTCTTATCCTGCTGTCATCTTTTGTAACCAATAACAGATTTTTGTAGCTATGGTTATTTTTATTACATTAATTTTTTGAGTTTTAAACTAAGAGTTGTAAGTAAGTGAGGCATTAGTATTATTATATTGCAGAATATAGCTCTGACTATATGTTTACCACTGCCACTGAGATTTATACTACCTTTTTCTGTTTTTATGATATTAATTAATATTCTTTTACTTCCACTCAAATAATTCTATATAGTATTTCTTCTAAGACAGGTTTGATGGTAATGAACTCCCTCAGGTATTGTTTGTTTGAAAAGTACTTATCACTTTATTTCTGAAGAATAGTATTGCCAAGTATTAGACATTTTGGTTAACAGTTATTTTCTTTCAGTACTGATCTTGGTCTCTGTCATGATGGAGTGCTTCAGCCTCACCCTGAAGTTCTAAAATTCTCTAGGTTGTATCTTATTCTTGAATAGTTGTTAATTCTTTTTCTTGTGAGGAGGAGAGAACTCAGGAACAACTTGTGTTAACAACTTTGTGATGTCATTCCTTCATTAGTTGTTTTTTTTTTTAATACATGATTATGTGCAAAAGTGTGTGGAAATAACTACAAATGGTGTGGAATCCTGAGTATGGAGATGAAAGTTAACTGGGAAAGCCAAAGAAGAATTTAAGAAGTAAAATTTTACTTGGCCCTCAAAGATTGGTTAAGATTTGAATAGATAAAGGAAATTATGAAGATCACGCTCATTAAAATGAATTGGTCTTTGCAATTCCTATTTACTGTCTGGAACAAAGAGCCTCACCAAGAAGCCTTAAAATTCCAGGAATGGGTAAGGAAATTATATTCTCCATATTAGGGAACTTTTTCTTCCAGAAAAGAATTGTGTCTAAATACTTTGCTTAGCAAGAAAGGAAGACTAGCTAAGTTTCATTAAAAATAAAAGTATAAAGGGACTCCCTTGGTCATTCAGTAGTTAAGACTCTGTACTTCCAGTGCAGGGGATGTGGGTTTGATTCTTGATTAGGGAACTAAGATTTTGCATGCCATGTGCCCCCCAAATAAATAAAAATAAAGTAATAGATTTTAAAATAAATAAACGTATGGTAGTGGTTTAGTCTCTAAGTCGGATCCGACTCTTGCAATCCCATGGTCTGTAGCCTGCCAGGCTTCTCTCTCCATGGGATTCTCTAGGCAAGAATACAGAAGTGGGTTGTGATTTCCTTCTCCAAGAGATCTTCCCAACCCAGGAATCAAACCCCGTCTCCTATATTGCAAGCAGATTCTTTACTAACTGAGCTACCAGAAAAGCCCCCAAAAGTGAAAGTTGCTCAGTCCTTTCCGACTCTTTTTGACCCCATGGACTATACAGTCCATGAAGTTCTCCAGGCCAGAATACTCAAGTGGGTAGCTTTTTCCAACAGTGGATCTTTCCAACCCAGGAACTGAACTGGAGTCTCCTGCATTGCAGGCAGATTCTTCACTAACTGAACTATCAAAGAAGCCCATATATGTATAAATAAATACATGTATAAATATATATATGAGTAAATAAAAGTAAAAATACATGTCTATATCAAAGGCATAATCAAGCAGGGATGGAAAGCATATTGCATCTGTTTAAAACATGTGTAGAACAATAATTTACTTCTAAGAAAAGGTTAAAAATCCAGGCAACAGGTATCATAATACGTGTTAGCCAACTGTGAAAACAGAAATACAAAATAACATTTTTTAATGCCAGCAAATATTATAGCTCATTAAAAGTTATTTTTTAAATAGATCTTCTACTTCCTTCTACATTTTCTTTTATAATTTTTGCACAGTTTAGATAAGAATTATGAAGGCAATAACTTGTTGGAATTTTGATACAGATGTTTTATATGTTCCTGACAAGGCACACAAAGTAACTCTCTATTGTTTATAAATTTTTTCTTTTTATGACTCATATGCTCAATAAGTAGTTTAATTTTTGGTTTGGCGTCTTAGACAATGGCAAGTTTTATTAAAAAGTTAAATATGACAAAGCATTCTCTTTAACCAAACATGAACACAGATCCCTCAGTGAGAACGAGGTGTGAATAAACATTAAAAGCTATTAAAATAGAACATAAGGATGTGAAGGTATGGATTGTAGTATGTTTCTAGTACAATGTAACAGCAAAGCCTGGAATATTTATTTTTTCTCTCTGCTATTGTAAACCAGCAGCACTGATGATAAATGGCATTTATCAAATTGTAATAACTGAAAAATATCCTGTTTTTTGAAACAGTCTCCTACATTTAATGCCACTGGATACATGTGAAATGCTTTTGGTAGGACTTTCAAAATATCTTCCATATTCAAAGCAAGAGGCAAAATCATTGTCATATATATGCAGTAAAATCTGACTAGAAAGTTGATTTTAACCTTCATAATAGGTTGGTATTTTCTTGCATTTCTTCTCATGGTACATTTCAACAGCTCTCCTTACCCTTCTCTCTCTCTCTCTCAGCAATAAAAGCTACTCATTTTTCTTTATGTAAGAGAATTTATTTGAAGATTTTAGCTGAGTACTTTACCTAAACCCCACAGATGTATGCCATATAATTGTTGCCACATTCTTGATTATCCTTAAGATACATTGCACCAATAACTTGAAATCCTTGACAAATTTAATGAACATTTTATATAGTGTTTCTAGACTGGAAAATGTCAAGCAAAAAAGTCAAAGCAACATAGTCTCTGTAAGCTCTCCACTGAATATGAAGGGCTGCCTAAGACACGTAGCTCTGACTGCCAGGTTTCTAGCTACAAAGCTAAATGACTCTGGTGTTATCAAACGTATTTCTTCCAAATACTCAAGTACTAAAATGACAAATCATAGGGGTGGCTGTTAGCCTGAAGACACTCCTGTTCTATTATTTAAAGTCTGTTTTTTTTTTAATGTCTGAGATTTCTATGTGGAAAAAATAATGAACTTTAAGAAATGTCATTTTTACTAACAGAAATTATGGCTTGAACACCTGAATATGAATATTAAATACAAAAAGTACGTTTAAATGATGTTAAGGTTGTGACACAAACTGACAAAAGCAGCAAAATTCAAAGTTAAGGATGACACTCTACCTTAACTCACCCTGTTATGAGGGGGAGAAGGGCACCAGGGTGGACAGCTGGAAATGCTATCTTGGCCTTCATTCTCCATTGCCTGATTGTGTCACGCAGTGTGTTACTCTTCATATCATTTAATTGGTTTTTGGCATTTGGTTCTCTCTCTCTAGCTTGAGAGAATTTTTGGTGCCCATTTATAAAATGTTACTTGCAAACCTACACATATTAATACTGTGCATTCTGCAATCAGTCAGGAGAGAGATCATTTGAGTTATTTAGAGAATGTGTTTATGTGTGTGTCTGTTGGGAGAGAGGCATTTATCAAACAATATGAGTACTTTGTGTAAGACACAAAATACAAACTAACAATTTGGGGGCATTGAATCTGTGCCAAGCATTATTCTAACTGTTTACAGGTATGAACTTCTTCAGTACACACACACACACACACACACACACACACACACAATCTATGAGAAAATTATCATTTTCATCATCATCATCACCATTATATTCATTTTACAGGTAAGGAAACTGGGACTCAATGACTCCAGCTGAGACCACATAGCTAATGCCCACCAAAGTCAACATTCAAACCTGGACTCCAAGCAGTCAAGTTCTTAATCACCATGACCAACAGATATGAAAGCAACAAGAATGTCACAAATACCCTTCTACAGCAACTAGTACACAACTATAGCCAAAGAAGAATTTCTAGGTCCCATCAAGTAAGCATCTGTTTTGTTTAAGCACCTGTTATATAGAAAACATTAGAATATGTGCTTTGGATGAACAGAAGGAGGCAAGAGGAACTAACAATTATAAGGAATCTACCACATGCTAGATGTTTCACTGAGGAGCATTCAAGCGCTGTATCTTCTAATTGCTTTATGTGTGTGCACACTCAGTCATGTCTGACTCTTTGCAGCTTCATGAGCTGTAGCTCCCCAAGCTCCCATGTCCATGGAATTTTCCAGGCAAGAATACAAGAGTGGTTTGCCATTTATTACTCTGGAGCATCTTCCGAACCCAGGAATTGAACCTGTGTCTCTTTGCGTTTCCTCTGTTGCCAGGCAGATTCTGTATCACTGTGCCACCTGGGAAGACGCTTGTTTTTAAAACCACTCTAACTGTATTCTAATTCTGGTTTTAAAGATGAGTAAACTGACACTAAAAAAGATTAAATAATTTGGATAAAACCGCACAAAAATTCTGGTGTTGCTGAAGCTATGCACTTTTTCCAGACATCTAACTTTTCTGATGCTTGCTTTTCTTTGTATAAACAACCCTCATAGGGTTATTGTAGTTTGCTCTCTTGCATTTTCCAAAGGAATTCTATTGCCAGTCTATGAATTAACAAATATTTGCTTGAAACCAACATGTCAACTATGTTTTCTTGGGACTGAAATATTTAAGGATAAATTCACATCGGTCACAGTATAACATATAGGCTTTGTTGGTTAAAAAAAAAAAAGAGAGAGAGAGAGAAATGGCAATTAACGGCAGACAACTCTATCTCATTTCCACTTCTACAAATGTTCATCTAATAATTAAGCAAATGTGACAAAAAAGCTTTGTGTTACATAACTAAAAAGAATCCTAAAGAGGATCTCAACCAAACTGAGTTCTCCCCACAATTGAATAGCCTATACTAGACCTAGAGTTAGATTTAAGGTCCCTGACTCCCAAGTGAATACATTTGTACTTTGCAATTCTTTCAGTCAGAAGCTATCTTTGCTTTAGAAATTAGGCTCTATTTTCTGATAGTTTTCATCCAAATATATTGAGGCAAAGTTGACTGACACTGATGACAACGGTATTCAGTGATACTAAAGTGACTGAGAAATACACACTCATATAATTCAAGATAATTAGAATTATTTTAACTCAGAAGGACATCAAGTTTTTATCAGTTCAGTTCAGTTCAGCTGCTCCTTTGTGTCCGACTCTTTGCAGCCCCATGAATTGCAGCACGCCAGGCCTCCCTGTCCATCACCATCTCCCGGAGTTCACTCAGACTCATGTCCATCGAGTCCGTGATGCCATCCAGCCATCTCATCCTCTGTCGTCCCCTTCTCCTCCTGCCCCCAATCCCTCCCAGCATCAGAGTCTTTTCCAATGAGTCAACTCTGTGCATGAGGTGGCCAAAGTACTGGAGTTTCAGCTTTAGCATCATTCCTTCCAAAGAAATCCCAGGGCTGCTCTCCTTCAGAATGGACTGGTTGGATCTCCTTGCAGTCCAAGGGACTCTCAAGAGTCTTCTCCAACACCACAATTCAAAAGCATCAATTCTTCAGCACTGAGCTTTCTTCACAGTCCAACTCTCACACCCATACATGACCACTGGAAAAATCATAGCCTTGACTAGATGGACCTTTGTTGGCAAAGTAATGTCTCTGCTTTTGAATATACTATTTAAGTTGGTCATAACTTTTATTCCAAGGAGTAAGCGTCTTTTAATGTCATGGTGGCAATCACCATCTGCAGTGATTTTGGAGTCTAAAAAACTAAAGTCTGACACTGTTTCCTCTGTTTCCCCATCTATTTCCCATGAAGTGATGGGACCAGATGCCATGATCTTCATTTTCTGAATGTTGAGCTTTAAGCCCACTTTTTCACTCTCCTCTTTCAGTTTCATCACAAGGCTTTTAGTTCCTCTTTACTTTCACCATAAGGGTGGTGTCATCTGCATATCTGAGGTTATTGATATTTCTCCTGGCAATCTTGATTCCAGCTTGTGCTTCTTCCAGTCCAGCGTTTCTCATGATGTACTCTGCATATAAGTTAAATAAGCAGGGTGACAGTATACAGCTTTGACGTACTCCTTTTCTTATTTGGAACCAGTTTGTTGTCCCACATCCAGTTCTAATTCTAACTGTTCCTTCCTTATGTACAAGTTTTTATAAAGGAATACAAAAAGGTTTATAAAGTTGAGCGTGACAGTACAACCAAATGAGGCCTATACAAAACACCTGAGTTACTTCTTAGCCAGCCTCTGTTATGTTCTCTTTCCCCTCTGCTATGGTGACAAGTAATGTCATCAGCAGGCATCAGGCATCACATCATCAGCCTGAGTCCTATAAAAAGAGAACCGTAACTCATCCACAGTAAGTATGTCCAAAATGGACATGCAGCATGACCTGGAAATAAATATTTTGGGATTCTTTTATTTGAAGTCATTTATTACCATGGAATAACCTAGCAAAGTGGTTATCAATTTTTAGCATCTACCAGAATCACCTAGTCCCACACCCAGAGTTTCTCATTCATAAAATGTTAGTTGCTCAATCATGTCTGACTCTTTGTGGCCCCATGGACTGTAACCCACCAGGCTCCTCTGTCCATGGGATTTCCCAGGCAAGAGTACTGGAGTGGGTTTCCATTCTCTTCTCCAGGGGATCTTCCCAACCCAGGAACTGAAGCTGGGTCTTCCACATTGCCGGCAGATTCTTTACCATTTGAGCCACCAGGGAAGCCTTTCTCATTCATAGATCTGGGGTAAAACTTGAGAATTTGCATTTTTAACAGATGATATTGATGCTGCTAGTCGAGAAAGCAAACATTAAGAATCACTGAGCTAGTCCTTCTGAGTGATACAAGTGCAATGTTTTTATGTTATTGTTAGTCTCTTGTAGCTTTCGTCACCTTTTATTGCTTCTTTGACCTTACAAATACCTCTGTACAGACTGATTTGGTTAAATTCTCTTCAGTTGAAACCATCTAATTGGAAATTCTCTTTCATGTTAGAAACCTGACTGATACATCCAGTATAAAATTGCAGTTGACAGTATCTAAAACTGATCAATGTATGTTATCTCATTATCCACATAACTACCCTGAAAATTAATGTGGTTAAAAAAACAAAACACCTCTAATGAGGTGGTTGAACCTAGAGCCTATTATACAGAGTGAAGTAAGTCAGAAAGAGAAAAACAAATATTGTATACTATTGCATACATGTGGACTCTAGAAAGATGGTACTGATGAAATTATTTTCAGGACAGCAGTGGAGACACAGATATAGATAACAGACTTATGGACACAGGGGGTGGGGAGGAAGGAGAAGGTAGCATGCACGAAAAAGAGTATCATGGAAACTTATGTTACTATATGTAGAATACTCAATGGGAATTTGCTGTCTCATTCAAGGAACTCAAAGCGGGCCTCTGTAGCATTCTAGAGGGGTGGGATGGGGAAGAAGTTTCAAGAGGGAAGGATCATATGTATATCTATGGCAGATTCATGTTCTGTTTGGCAGAAACCAGCACAATCCTGTAAAGCTTTTATCCTTCAATTAATTTTTTTTTTTTTTCAGAAGGATACACACAAAAAAGAAAAAAAAAACAACGTAGTGTGTGAGGAAACTGAGTTTTAGACAAAGTGAACCCAGACCTTCCTTTATGGCTAATTTGTTTCAAATCTCAAGCTCTTACTTCATATATTTTTCCATAATGGTATGTTATAGATAGTGTTGGGATATATTCTATGAGTTTCTTTTTGGTTTTCCTCATAGTAGTATGTTGCATTCTTAATTACATTTTACTGCAAAATGACAGAAACTAGTTTTTATTTCCAGAGAGGGCAATAGACAATAGCCACATTATAAGCTTTCTGAAAGATGCACAAAATAACATATGTTCTAGGAACAAAGTCTATTAACCAATAGTGATTCATCAAAGAATAGAAAGGCACTTAATAATGGAATTTAACTATACCTGAATTAGTTTTCAGTTTCAGATCATTACAAACTAGAAAAATGCAGCACTTTTCCTAGTGCTTAACACTGAATTAGGTGTTTCAGTAATAATCCTGAGTTCCTCCCATCAGGAGCACTATTCAAATAAACACAAACAGTAAATTATGAACTTGAAAAGGAAACCCTGAGCATTTCACTTTTATGGGAGAATATTTAAAGAAGGTTTCTAAGTTTACTAGATTTCTTTTACTGTATTTTTGTTAAAAGTTTCAAATACTAAGAATTTTTATACAAATATTAAAAGTGTATATAAAAATGTCCAATGAAAAACAGTGCAATGAAAAATGAAGATAATCTAAATGCTTGTCAATAACAGATTAAGTAAATTATGGTACATCCATTCAATAAATGTGCATACTATAAACTTAAATAGTAGAAACAACTGAATAATCGTGCACAAAGTATACCTGTTTTTTTTTACCAAAATGGTGTGTGTCTAGGATATGTGTATATACATAATTATAGAGTAAATATTTAGAGAAAATCTTAATATTTATAACAAGATCATGTTTGGATAATTACAGGTTATATTCATTTTCTGTGTTATAATTACATTTTTCATTTGTGCTTTTCTATATTTATAAATTTTCTGAAATTTTGGCAATAATGGAAATTACCTTTATAATGTTTATATAATAGTGTATGAGGAGATATAATATTGCTATTTCAAAATACAAAACAGTATAAGAGATGCAAATATTATGAGGAGCTAAAAGAAACAATACAGAATTAATTTGTGGTCCACAACTTTAGAGAAGACCCTAAGATAAGGAAAAATAGTAATAATAATCATCATACATAAATCACCATTAAAATTTATGAAGTATATTTTTCATTATGTCATAGCTCTCACTGCAGAAATTGCAAATTATATACAAGCTCAAAAAGAAAATTAAAATTAAAACCTTAGTAAGATCTGTTTTATTTTCTTAAGAGTATACTTTTAATTAATATTTTAAAATTAAGCTATCAGATTAAAATATTTAACTGTAGATTTCAGACTTTTATTGTTGAATAAATGTTCCTTTTGTCAAGGTCAAAAAGAACATGTTGAAAAATAAAGATACTAATAATACAGTTGCTTGTACTAAAGTAGAGAGAATTCCAACAACACAAGAGACAACTCTACACATATATATCACCAGATGGTCAATATTGAAATCAGATTGATTATATTCTTTACAGCCAAAGATGGAGAAGCTCTATACCATCAGCAAAAACAACACTGGGAGCTGACTGCGGCTCAGATCATGAACTCCTTATTGCTTAAAATTCAGACTTAATTGAAGAAAGTAGGGAAAACTACTAGACCACTCAGGTATGACCCAAATCAAATCCCTTACAATTATACAGTGGAAGTGACAAGTAGATTCAAGGGATTAGATCTGATAGACAAGAGTCCCTGAAGAACTATGGACAGAGGTTTGAGACATTGTACAGGGAGGCAGTGATCAAGATCATTCCCAAGAAAAAGAAATGCAAAAAAGCAAAATGAGGAGGCCTTACAAATAGCTCTGAAAAGAAGAGAAGTGACAGGTAAAGGAGAAAAGGAAAGTTATACCCCATTTGAATGCAGAGTTCCAAAGAAGAGCAAGGAGAGATAAGAAAGACTACCTCGGGATTAACGCAAAGAAATAAAGGAAAACAATAGAATGGGAAAGGCTAGAGATCTCTTCAAGAAAATTAAAGATATCAAGGGAACATTTCATGCAAAGTTGGGCACAATAAAGGAAAGAAATGGTATGGACCTAACAGAAGCAGAAGATAATAAGAAGAGATAGCAAGAATATACAAAGAACTATACAAAAAAATCTTCATGACACAAATAACCATGCTGGTATGATCACTGTACTAGAGCCAGACATCCTGGAATGTGACGTCAAGTGAGCCTTAGTAAGCATCACTATGAACAAAGCTAGTGGAGGTGATGGAATTCCAGTAGCGCTATTTCAAACCCTAAAAGATGATGCTGTGAAAGTGCTGCACTCAATATGCCAGAAAATTTGGAAAACTCAGCAGTGGCCACAGGACTGGAAAAGGTCAGTTGTCATGCCAATACCAAGGAAAGGCAATGTCAAAGAATGTTCAAACTACCGCACAATTGTACTCATCTCACATGCTAACAAAGTAATGCTCAAAATTTTCCAAGCTACACTTAAACAGTACATGAAACATGAACTTCTAGATGTTCAAGTTCATTTTAGAAAAGGCAGAGGAACCAGGAATCAAATAGCCAACATCTGTTGCAGCATAGAAAAAGTAAGAGAATTCCAGAAAAACATCTACCTCTCCTTTATTGACTATGCCAAAGCCTTTGACTGTGTAGATCACAACAAATTATGGAAAATTCTTCAAGAGATGGGAATACCAGACCACCTTACCTCTCGCCTGAGAAATCTGTAAGCAGATCAAGAAGTAACAGTAGAAACCAGACATGGAATAACAGACTGTTCCAAACTGGGAAAGGAGCACGTTAAGGCTGTATATTGTCACTATTTATTTAACTTATATGCAGAGTATATTATATGAAATGCCAGGCTGGATGAAACACAGGCTAGAATCAAGATTACTGGGAAAAATATCAATAATCTCAGATACTCAAATGACAACACTATGGCAGAAAGCAAAGAGGAAGTAAAGAGCCTCTTGATGAAAGTGAAAGAGGAGAAAAACACATTCAGAAAACTAAGATCATTGCATCCAGTCCCATCACTTCATGGCAAATAGATGGGGAAACAATGGAAACAGTGGCAGACTTTTTATTTTGAGGGGCTTCAAAATCACTGCAGATGGTGACTACAGCCATGAAATTAAAAGATGCTTACTCCTTGGAAGAAAAGCTATGACCAACTTAGACAGCATATTATAAATCAGAGACATTACCTTGCTGACAAGGTCCATCTAGTCAAGGCTATGGTTTTTCCAGTAGTCATGTATGGATGTGAGAGTTGGACCATAAAGAAAGCTGAGCACCGAATAATTGATGCTTTTGAACTGTGGTCTTGGAGAAAATTCTTGAGAGTCCCTTGGACTACAAGAAGATCAAACCAGTCCCTCCTAAGGGAAATCAGTCCTGAATATTCATTGGAAGGACTGATGCTGAAGCTGTAACTCAAATACTTTGACCACCTGATGCGAAGAACTGACTCAATGGAAAAGACCCTGATGCTGGGAAAGATGGAAGGTAGGAGGAGAAGAGGATAACAGAGGATGAGATCGTTGGATGACATCACAGACTCAACGGGCATGAGTTTGAGCAAGCTCCAGGAGTTGGTGATGGACAGGGAACCATGGGGTGCTCTAGTCCATGGGGTTGCAAAGAGTCGGACACTATTGAATGACTGAACTGAACTGAGAGAGAATTACAGAGCTTCCCAGGTGGTGCCAGTGGTATAGAATCTGCCTGCTTCAGCTCAGTTCAGTTCAGTTCAGTCGCTCAGTCGTGTCCGACTCTCTGCGACCCCAAGAATCGCAGCACGCCAGGCCTCCCTGTCCATCACTAACTCCTGGAGTTCACTCAGACTTGCCTCTGTCTAGTCAATGATGCCATCCTGCCATCTCATCCTTGGTCATCCCCTTCTTCTCCTGCCTCCAAACCCTCCCAGCATCAAAATCTTTTCCAGTGAGTCAGCAGTAGAAATAAGAGACACACATTTGATCCCTGGGTCATGAAGATCTCATGAAAGAGGGGATGGCAACCCACTTCAGTGTTTTTGCCCCAAATCCCATGAACAGAGGGCTATAGCCCATAAGGTCGCAAAGTGTTGGATACACCTTAAGTAATTTAGTATGCATGCATAGAGAATTATATTTTTAGATTGCCAGAAAAGAGGTGACTGGGGCATCCCTTGAGCTTTCTTTTGGTTATTAAAAAACTATGAGCTTTTTTTTTTTAATAGCAAAAAAAAAAAGAAAGAAAATGAGCAAAGCAAAAGAAATGAGTCAATACACAAAAACTGTTTTTCACTTAGAATTTGGCTGACTACTTTATATGTGGAAGACCAAAAGCTGCCATCAACCAATTAACCAAAGAAGCAGAGGCACCATTGAAAAGGACAAAAATAAAGCAATGTGCAAAGAACTTCTAAATAAGACTCTGACTTTTTGATTTTTCCTATGTACTAAGCCCCCTTCCAGGGTGCTCTAGGAAGCAACTGGCTTGTTCATGCAGAAGGATTATCAGTGGTGGACACAGCTGTGTACATCTGGAATACAGTGCATGTGTGTGTGTGTGTGTGTTTCCCCAGATTTGCCAGCTCTCTAACCTCCCTCACTCCACAGTCGTTGCTCAGAGTCCTCTAATCCTCCTCTGAGAACACATGATTTAAGCCTGAACCCTGCCTCTCCCACGCAGGCCCCCATGAAGAACCTGCCATTACACTCAGTTAAGAGCGTTTTCTCTTTGCTGTTTTCACACAACATTGGGGGAAATGGAGAAAATAAATAGTACCAAAACTTATTTAGTTTCCTTTTGTATGAAACTCATGTTCCCTGCTGCCTTTTGAAACCCTGGCCTCTATTATGACTTTTATAGGCTAATGCAATATTGGAGAAAATATCTGCAGTCCATTCAGAAGGAACAATATTGGTTTCAAGAGCCTAAGGCATTTATCTAGATGAGCTTAGAGTCCCACTCAAAACCACCAACAAATACCCAAGTAATGTTTAGCTATACAAGGACTTGAACTGTGAGGAATTTCATAACTTGCCTCTTTAAAGAAAAACTAATGAAACAAATACCTGGGTTAAAGCTACATTTTTCTATCTTGTAAATCACTCTATTTGTTTATTTAAAAATGATCTAGATTGATGAATTTTGTATTCAAGCAAGTGGGAAATCTTTTTCTTATCCATTCATGTACTCATTTGGCCAACAAATATTTCTTGACCATCTGCTGTGTGTCAGCAATGTTCTAGGTGTTCAGAATACAGCAACGAACAAATGATGCCAAACCCTAAACAGACGTATTAAAATCCTGGACCTCACTGAATTTAAATTCTAGCAGAGGAGACAGATTATAAACAAGAAACATAATAAATATGTAAATGTGTGGTATTTTAGAAAATGATATATGCTTTGGACAAAAATAAAGCAGGATAAGGAGGACTGGAAGTTCTCAGGGGAGCTGCAACTGTAAATAGCTGATCAGGGTAGGTAATACTGTGAAACTAATACTTGAGCAGTGACTTTAAAGAAGTGAGGAAGGTAGCCATGCATTATTTTGGAGGAAGACCGTGTCATCTGGGGAGACTATGAAACAAGGTTAGTGTGACTGGATAAGGAGAGCAGAGGGGAGAGTGGTAGGAAGTGAGATGGAATGAAGATGTAATGCACTGTGTGTGGTCACTCAGTCACGTCTGACTCTGCGACCCCATGGAGTGTAGCTCACCAGGCTCCGTTGTCCATGGGGATTCTCCAGGAAAGAATACTGGAGTGAATTGCCATGCCCTCTCCCAGGGGATCTTCCCAACCTAGGGACTGAACCCAGGTCTCCCACATTGCAGGTGGATTCTTTACCATCTAAGCCACCAGGGATAATTCTGGTGAAGATGTAATAAGGGATAACAAATCTGATTCCTATATAGACCTGCTTCTTTTACTTTAACCTTTGTATTTTATTGTTTTTGCTAAATGATGTTGCCTATAGCTTAAAGTATACATAATGGCCTATCTCGGAGAACCCTGCATCACCCCTCCCATGCCTGAATGTAAGACTGAACTACCTCCGTTTAGCTCACAGTAAACATCCTGACCCAGCCCACCTGTGATGGGTGCAGCAAAGAAGAAATTAAGACATCACCTTCAGGAGCCTGGCCAAAATCAGGAAATATTTGCAAAAACCTATCTCCTTTTTACTTTACCTCCTCACTTCCCATCACCCCCCAACCCCCACCCCCTACTTTGTTCTATAAAGGAAACTAGCCTCCACACCCCAGTAAATTGATTCTCTAGGCCAGATGCTGGTAGTCCACCACCATCTCAGACTCCTGGCTCTCCCAATAAAGCCGTTATTCCTTGCCCCAACACTCTGTCTTTGGATTTACTGGCCTGTTGTGTGGTGAGCAGAATGAGCTTGGAATCAGTAACAAAGGTACCAGGCTGTGTAGGGCCTGGTTGAACATGTGAGAATTTTGGTCTTTTTCTCTGAAATGGGGAGGCATATAAGGGTTGTGGGAGAAGGAACTAGCAACCCACTCCAGTGTTCTTGCCTGGAGAGTCCCAGGGACAGAAGAGCCTGGTGGGCTGCCGTCTATGGGGTCGCACAGAGTCAGACACGACTGAAGTGACTTAGCAGCAGCAGCAAGAGTTGTGAATAGAAGAGCAAGCAATCTATTTTACAAGGGTCCCTTTAGCTGTGAAAGCCCTTCAGAGATGGGAATATGAGTGGATGCATGGAAAACAGTTATGAGACGTTTGTAGTCATTTTAATGACAGATAATAATAGATACTCTTACCATCTAGCTTGAAAGCAGTTTAAGTATTTTTGCTGAAAGAAAAATGTTTGTCCTGTTTTATGTCTATTTGATAAAATACTGGTAATTAAAAGTTCTGCAGTCGTGGTCCTCAAGGCAGGGTAATCTGATGATTTAGGCTAAGTTGTGAACGACACATGAATCTTGGTATTGTCGTTCTGAAATGCCTCTTCTTCCTCCAGGTCCCTAATGGTTTGTTTTGGTCACTTGGTGACCCTACAAAGTCACTATGAATATGCTCAGCACCTGGGAGGGAAGATAGAAACCTGCTAATAATGTAAATTCCATCTGTTTACTTGATAATATTTCAAACTGTTTAGTCAGAATCTTCTAAACGAGAATTATGAGGAAAAGCAATGCATCCACTTTGGTTACAAGGAGGTACGTAAACAAAACTCCTATTGTTAGCTTTGGCTGTTGACATGCAAGTCAGAGATCCTGCCTTGAGGTATCTATTTAACTACGCCTGGACAGAGGAGATGGGAGGTGTGGCAGGTGGGGAGAGGTGGTTTTGAACTAATGTTATTGTAGCCCAGGATTTCCCAAAGCCTGTTTGTCAAATAGAGGTTGCTGGAGAAATTAAGTTGGGGTTTTTTGTTTGTTTGTTTGTTTGTTTTGTTTATACCAAAGAAGAGTCCTTGGGAATTTCTATCTTCAAGTTAAACACATTGCCATCAGAGCTTGCCACAACCATTAATATGCTACGTTTCATCACAAATCTGCAAGAATATAGTACAATATGCTTAGTTTCCCCATAAAACTAAGTTTTATGGGAAAACTATAGTTTCTTAGTTTGAGACCAGATCCACACTAAAAATTTTTTTCATTCTTCTTTGTATCTTTTGTCATCCTAATACCTAGCACAATGCTTTGAGTAGAAAATTTAAAAAGTAAATTCATCTGCCTAATTCCTCAGATAAGTTACATTTCATGAAGGCTAAAATATGCATGGCTTTACCTTAACATCAGAAAACGATAGTATCCTCTATCTTTAGATGTAAAGTGTGCTCTAGTCATTCCACTTTCTTTTTCTTTATAGACTCTAGATTGCATAATATATGAAATCATTTTCAGTAGTTAGTCCATGAATACTAAATACTAATGTATGCACATATATGTATACATGTACACATATACACACACATTCTTAGAATTATGACATACCTTTTAGAAATATGCTCTTAACTTCAAGGTCTACCATATATTAATATACTGTGATTGCTTTAACATGTCCCTCTTCTGAATAATAGGTAATTTTGAAGCAGTTAGAATACTTGTTCTCTGTCATCCACTCTGCAAGGTAAAATGAGTAAGAATTTAACCCAGCATATGCTGTCAAAGCCAATGTTTTATCTACTTTTTAAAAATATAGAATGAAGACAGAATATGAAACAGGCTAGGTACTAAACTATTTTTACAACACACTTACAACAAGTGACCTGAAATTCCTATTACCATACATTTTTAGTCCATTAAGTAGTTTTGTTTCAAATAACTGAATAACTATAGATATCATTAAAAATCTTAGAGCCAATCATTTGGAAGCTTCTGCATGCCAGTAATTCTGTTCTTCAAGAACACACATAGGTGCTTGTCATTGCAACTAATGAATTTATATATATATATATATATATATAATAATACATATATCTATCTGTAAGGGGTGTTAAGCCCTTGTACACACACATACTACAAAAGTAGAGTTTTCTTCCTGAGTATCCTTTCTCCGGTATGAAGATTGCAATAAACATATAGGAAACCTTTTTCTTTGTATAAAACAGCAGCAAAAGTTTCCCACTGTACACAATAAGAGCCATCATCCTTCCACCTATTATGTCATGTTCATTCTAAAATGAATAGGAAAAATATATTTTAATATGTAATTAGAAACAGATTCTTTGAACAGGTAAAATAATTTTTAAATTAAAAACATCTACCCAAAATCTTGCCTTCTAAGAAGAAAAAGAGTTTTTGAAACTTTTTGAAACCTTAGCCAGCCAGGTGGCCAATATACTGGTCACATGAGGACTTTAAAAAGTACATGTGACTCTACACAGGAAAGGTCCTAGAAAACCCTCCTCCCAAAGAATGCCCTTTCTCCACTGTGGCAAGAGCATCTTCCTCTAATACACAGGACAGTGCATTATATCATCAGTGGGAGACACCCAATCGCATAGGCTTGAATGTGCACAAAAAAAAAAGCAGTGACTTTTGATATCTAATGACCCTTTATATTACTACAGTTGACAGTATTTTGTACATTATGGCTACAGCTTATGGAATTTAAGAACATTATGAGTCACTTATAACAATTTCCCAAACTCCTTAAGGTGAAAGATACTTTAATTTTAAAAAAAGAAAATGAAAGCCTTTCTTTTCTCCTGATTTTGAACAGATGCACTTTGGAAAAATGTTGATGTCCTTTTAGTACATCAGAATGTCAGCTGAGCAAAGAAATATAAATGCCTGGACTTTTTCTGTAAGTTAAAATGATTTAAGTAAATTTAGTCAAGTAAATGACATCTAGTGAGGAATATAAGAAAACTGTATTTATTTATAAATACATTCACTTAAATTCTAAACAAGTAATTTTACTAAGCTATAATTTGAGAAATTGCAATTCTGACCAAAAATATCAAGAATTTTAAGTGGTAAAAAGGTGAGGGTGGATAAAAGAATATAAACTGATAAAAAGATTAATCCACAAGCCCATACATCTTAATGTTACAATCTATGGTTATGAGTAATCATTTGGAAACAAAACCTCCTCTAAGTGTCTCTTATCTTTATTTCTGCCTTCATGACAGCTAACCAGCTATGGCTGACATCAGTTTAAGATTAAGACACATTTCTACAAATCTGAGGTTATAAAAAGAGATATACATTATCAGCCAGTCAACTAGATTTTTATGGAGTTTTGAGAAGACAGCATTATTACCTAACAGAGACTAAAGTTAATTTAATTATAGTTTTAAATAATTATTGAATTTAGCAGATCTTTGTTGGTTAGTCACTAAGTCATGTCTGACTTTTTTGTGACCCCATGGATTGTAACCCACCAGGAGCTTCTATCCCTGGGATTTCTCATGCAAGCATACTGGAGTGGGTTGCTACTTCCTTCTCCAGGGGATCTTCCCAACCCAGGGGTCAAATCTACATCTCCTGCATCAACAGGTAGATGTTTTACAACTGAGCCACCAGGGAAGCATATCTTTAAATCAAAATAAATAAAAGTAAAATGAATATGAAATACAAAAAGGAAAAAATCACAATGTTAAGTAAGTTATTAAGAATTAAAACTAAATGCACCCAAACCAGTTTGTTCCCAAACAACTCTGACATTAGAGTTTACCAAGATTAATCAGTGTTCATGGATATTGATGTCATAGATAGAGGAAGTCTGATCTGGTACCAGTCACATAATTCATAAATTTTCAGCATTTTTATTTAATATTGTTTGATTGTTTGGTTATAGTTCTTCATTTCTTTAAAACTTGAGGAAAGATTCTTTGCCTTTGAATGTCATCTTAATAATACTCAAGATTCAGGTATTTAGGGTACTTGTTTGTTGCAAAGAAAAAGATTGTTCTATCACACATTTATGAAACCATTTACTAACACCAGATTCACTTCCTTCACTCTTTAAACTCTAGAGCACAAGGTCCATTGTCACTTTCCCCAAAAGCACTTTTACGGGTCTGAGTTAAGTTAGTATCCACACTGATGGCTCTTTCAACACTCAGGCTCTCCATCCCTTGATTTCCTCTCCTTCAATAGTCTTGTATTCCATCCGACTTCAGTGACTCAGGCTCATGGACATACTATAGACCAGAGGATGGCAAATTATGGACTTGGACCAGGCCAGTCACTTGTTTATTTTTTTTTATAGGTTTTATTTTAAAAAGTAATTTCAGGTTCACAGAAGAATAATTTAAAAATATAGAAAATTTCCATATGTACACATCCTGTCCCCATATATACAGAAACTCCTACTAGCAACTTTAGTCATCAGAGTGGCACATTTTTTACAGTCAACGAAACCTATGCTGACATTAGAGTTTACTCTAGGGCATTATGACTTTTGCAAATGCCTATGACACGCGTCCACCACTGTAGTGTTGTGCAGAATTCCTTCACTGCTGGAAGGCTTGTGTGCTTTGCCTCTCCATCCCTCCCTCCCTGCTGATCCCTGGAAACCACTATTCTTTTTACACTCTTCACAATTTTGCCTTGTCCAAAATGTCATATAGTTAGAATCATATAGTTTACTATTGATTACTATATTTGCTTCTTTCACTTAGTAATACACATTTAAGTACCCTCTGTCTTTACATTACTGGATAATTCATTGCCTCCCAGGTGTCTCAGTGATAAAGAATCCATCTGCAATGCAGGAAATGTGGGTCTGACCCCCAGGTTGGGAAAATCCCCTAGAGAAGGAAATTAGCAACTCAGTCCAGTATGCTTACCTCCCAGAGGAGGAGCCTGGCAGGCTACAGTCCGTGGGGTCACACAGAATTGGACACAACTTAGTGACTAAACAACAACAAAATTGAAGGATATCTGTGTTGCTTCTAAATTTTGGCAATTATGAATAAGACTGCTCTAACCATCTATGTGCAGGTTTTTTTTCTGTACACATAGTATCAACTCATTTGAATAAATATCAATGAGTGTAATTATTGAAATAGAATCATATGGTAGGAGTACGATTAATTTTGTAAAAATTACCATACTGTCTTCTAAAGTGGTACCATTTTGTATTGTACCAACCAGAGATAAATGGGAGTTCTGGTTGCTTCACATTCTTGCCAGAATTTGGTGTTGTCAGACTTCTGAATGTTGGTCATTCCAATAGATATACATTGATATCTCGTTATTTAAACCTGAAATTCCCTGATGACATATGATGTTGAACATCTTTACATATGCTTACTTGCCCTGTATATCTTCTGTGGTGAGGTATCTGTTCAGGTTTTTGGTCTGTTTTGTAATCGAGTTGCTTGCTTTCTTATTACTGAGTTTTAAGCATTCTTTGTATATCTTGGATAACAGTCTTTCATTAGATATGTATTTTGCAAATATTTTCTCCCTGTCTGTGGCTTGTCTGCTTATTCCCTTGACATAGTCTTTCACAGAGAAGTTTTTCTTTTAATGAATTTGAGATAATCTATTATTTATTTCATGGATCATGCTTTGGAGTAGAAGTTAGTCTCTGCCAAATTCAAGGTCATCTAGGTTTTCTCCTATGTTCACCTCTAGTGTTTTATATTTAGATCTATGAACTATATTGAGCTAATTCTTATAAAGGGTGTAAGGTATGTGTCTAGATTCATATTGTTACATATGAATGTCCAGTTGCTCTAGTACCATTTGTTGAAAAACCATCTTTGTTCCCTTTTATTTGCCTTTGCTCCTTTGTCAAAAATAGTTGACTAGGTGTATATTGACTTGGTCCTTTGTTCTCCTCCATGGATCTATTTCTCCTTTCCTTTGCCAATATCACATTATCTTAATTACTACAGCTTTATAGTAAGTCTTGAGATTGGGTATTGTCAGTCCTCCAACTTTGTTCTTTATCTTCAATATCGTGTTGGCAATTCTAGGTCTTTTGCATCTTTATATAAACCTTAGAGTCAGTTTGTTGATATTCACAAAATAAATTGCTGGGATTTTCATTGGGGTTGCATTGAATCTGTAGCTAAGGTAGAAAAGAACTGACATTTTGATGATATTATCTTCTTATCCATGAACATGAAATATCTCTTTTATTTAATTCTGCCTTTCTTTCATTGGAATTTTTAATTTTTCCTCATACATATCTCGTACTTACTTCATTAGACTTATACCTAGTATTACATTTTGGGGATTGCCAATGTAAATTGTATTTCTTTTTATTTCTTTTTTCTTTTTTACTGATAAATTTTAATTTTGTTAAAAAATTTATTTATTTTAATTGGAGGCTAATTACTTTACAATATTGTATTGGTTTTGCCATACATTGACATGAATCAGCCATGGGTGTACACGTGTTCCCTATCCTGAACCCCTCTCCCACCTCCCTTCCCATCCCATCCCTCTGGGTCATCCCAGTCTCATGCATAGAATCTGGATAGGCAATCTGTTTAACATATGATAATATACATGTTTCAATGCCATTATCCCAAATCATCCCACCCTCACCCTCTCCCAGGGTCCAAAAGACTGTTCTATACATATGTGTCTCTTTTGCTGTCTCTCATACAGTGTTATCGTTACTATCTTTCTAAATTCCATATATATGTGTTAGTATACTGTATTGACATTTCTCTTTCTGACTTACTTCACTCTATATAATAGGCTCCAGTTTCATCCACCTCATTAGAACTGATTCAAATGTATTATTTTTAATGGCTGAGTAATACTCCACTGTGTATATGTACCACAGCTTTCTTATTCATTCATCTGCTGATGGACATCTCGGTTGCTTCCATGTCATGACTATTATAAGCAGTGCTGCGATGAACACTGGAGTACACATGTCTCTTTCAGTTCTGGTTTCCTCGGTGTGTATGCTCAGCAGTGGGATTACTGGGTCATATGGCAGTTCTGTTTCCAATTTTTTAAGGACTCTCCACACTGTTTTCCACAGTGGCTGTACTAGTTTGCATTCCCACCAACAGTATAAGAAGATCCCCTTTTTTCCACATCCTCTTCAGCATTTCTTGTTTGTAGACTTTTGGATAGCAGCCATTCTGACTGGCGTGAAATGGTGCCTTATTGTAGTTTTGATTTGCATTTCTCTGATAATGACTGATGTTGAGCATCTTTTCATGTGTTTGTTAGCCATCTGTATGTCTTTGGAGAAATGTCTGTTTAGTTCTTTGGCCCTTTTTTGATTAGGTCATTTATTTTTCTGGAATTGACCTGCAGGAGTTGCTTGTATACTTTTGAGATTCATTGTTTGTCAGTTGCCTCGTTTCTATTATTTTCTCCCATCCTGAAGGCTGTCTTTTCACCTTGCTTATAGTTTTCCTTCATTGTGCAAAAGCTTTTAAGTTTAATTAGGTCCCCTTTTTTTGTTTTGCTTTTATTTCCATTACTCTTGAAGATGGATCATAGAGGATCCTGCTCTGATTTATGTCAGTGTTTTGCCTATGTTTTCCTCTAGGAGTTGTATATTTTCTGGTTTTACATTTAGATCTTTAATCCATTTTGAATTTATTTTTGGTATAGTGTTAGAAAGTGTTCTAGTTTCATTTTTTTACTTGTGGTTGACCAGTTTTCCCAGCACCCCTTGTTGAAGAGATTGCCTTTTCTCCATTGTATATTCTTGCCTCCTTTGTCAAAGGTAAGGTGTCCATAGATATGTGGATTTATTTCTGGGTTTTCTATTTTGTTCCATTGATCTATATTTCTGTCTTTGTGCCAGTACCATACTGTCTTGATGAGTGTGGCTTTGTAGTATAGTCTGAAGTCAGGCAGGTTGATTCCTCCAGTTCCATTCTTCTTTCTCAAGATTGCTTTGGCTATTCCAGGTTTTCTGTATTTCCATACAAACTGTGAAATTATTTGTTCTGGTTCTCAGAAAAATGCCGTTTTTAGCTTGGTAGAGATTGCATTGAATTTATAGATTGCTTTGGGGTAGTATATTCATTTTCACTATAATGATTCTTCCAATCCATGAACATGGTATATTTCTCCATCTATTTGTGTCCTCTTTGATTTCTTTCATCAGTGTTTTATAGTTTTCTATATATAGGTTTTCTGGCTTTTTAGGTAGATATATTCCTAAGTATTTTATTCTTTTTGTTGCAATGGTGAATGGAATTGTTTCCTTAATTTCTCTTTCTGTTTTGTCATTGTTAGTGTATAGGAATGCAAGAGATTTCTGTGTGTTAATTTTATATCCAGCAACTTTACTATATTCACTAATTAGCTCTAGTAATTTTCTGGTGAAGTCTTTAGGGTTTGCTATATAGAGAGTCATGTCATCTGCATGCAGTGAGAATTTTGCTTCTTCTTTTCCAATCTGGATTCCTTTTATTTCTTTTTCTGCTCTGATTGCTGTGGCCAAAATTTCCAAAACTATGTTAAATAGTAGTGATGAGAGTGGGCACCCTTGTCTTGTTCCTGACTTTAGGGGAAATGCTTTCAATTATTCACCATTGAGGATAATGTTTGCTGTGGGTTTGTCATATATAGCTTTTATTATGTTGAGGTATGTTCCTTCTATTCCTGCTTTCTGGAGAGTTTTAATCATAAATGGATGTTGAATTTTGTCAAAGGATTTCTCTACATCTATTGAGATAATCATTTGGCTTTTATTTTTCAATTTGTTAATGTAGTGTATTACATTGATTGATTTGCAGATATTGAAGAATCCTTGCATCCCTGGGATAAAGCCCACTTGGTCATGGTATATGATCTTTTTAATGTGTTGTTGGATTCTGATTGCTAGAATCTTGTTAAGGATTTTTGCATCTATGTTCATCAGTGATATTGGCCTGTAGTTTTCTTTTTTTTTATGGCATCTTTGTCAGGTTTTGATATTAGGGTGATGGTGGCCTTATAGAATGAGTTTGGAAGTTTACCTTCCTCTGCAATTTTCTGGAAGAGTTTGAGTAGGACAGGTGTTAGCTCTTCTCTAAATTTTTGGTAGAATTCAGCTGTAAAGCCATCTGGACCTGGGCTTTTGTTTGCTGGAAGATTTCTGATTACAGTTTCAATTTCCATGCTTGTGATGGGTCTGTTAAGATTTTCTATTTCTTCCTGGTTCAGTTTTGGAAAGTTGTACTTTTCTAAGAATTTGTCCATTTCTTCCATGTTGTTCATTTTATTGGCATATAATTGCTGATATTAGTCTCTTATGATCCTTTGTATTTCTGTGTTGTCTGTTGTGATTTCTCCATTTTCATTTCTAATTTTATTGATTTGATTCTTCTCCCTTTGTTTCTTGATGAGTCTGGCTAATGGTTTGTCATTTTACTTAACTTTTCAAAGAACCAGCTTTTAGCTTTTTTATTTTTGCTATGGTTGCTTTTGTTTCCTTTGCATTTATTTTTGCCTTAATTTTTAAAATTTCTTTCCTTCTATTAACCCCGGGGTTCTTCATTTTTCCTTTTCTAGTTGCTTTAGGTGTAGAGTTAGGTTATTTCTTTGACTTTTTCCTTGTTTCTTGAGGTAAGCCTGTATTGCTATCAACCTTTCCCTTAGCACTGCTTCTACGGTGTCCCATAGGTTTGGGGTTGTTGTGTTTTCATTTTCATTCTGTGCATATTTTGATTTCTTCTGTGATTTGTTGGTGATTCAGCAGTGTGTTGTTCAGCCTCCATATGTTGGAATTTTTAATAGTTTTTCTCCTGTAATCAACATCTAATCTTACTTCATTGTAGTCAGAGAATATGCTTGGAATGATTTCAATTTTTTTGAATTTACCAAGGCTAGATTTATGGCCCAGGATGTGATCTATCCTGGAGAAGGTTCAATGTGCACCTGAGAAAAAGGTGAAATTCATTGTTTTGGGGGTAAAATGTCCTATAAATATCAATTAGATCTAACTGGCCTATTGTATCATTTAAAATTTGTGTTTCCTTGTTAATTTTCTGCTTAGTTGATCTATCCATATGTGTGAGTGGGGTATTAAAGTCTCCCACTATTACTGTGTTACTGTTAATTTCCCCTTCATACTTGTTAGCATTCTACTTGTTCTTTGCTGGTATATACAGGAAAGCAATTGACTATTGCATATTCATCTTGAATTCTTCAATCCTATGTATTCTACTTTTTTAATAAATAAGTTTTACTGGAACACAACCATGCCCACTAATTTATATATTGTCTGTGACTGTTCTTCAGCCATAACAGCAGAGTTGAGTAAATGTGACACAGAATTTATGGCCTGAAAGTCTGAAATATTTATATTGCTAACAATAATTGTACTCTTTGCCCATAATCTCAGTGTAGGCATCTAACTGTCCTGACCTCTGTCTCCTGTATTTTCAGTTTACTTCCTGTAGACTTCTGACTCCAACAATTACATGACTTTGGGAACTTTCAATCCATTGATATAACACATCATTTTTTTTCTTTCTCTCCTCACCTATCTTATATTCTATGTTCCAGCATTTTAATCATCCTTTTTATACTTCTCTTTCTTTTGAACACATTCTCAGTTCAGTTCAGTTCAGTCACTCAGTCGTGTCTGACTCTTTGCTACCATATGAATTGCAGCACGCCAAGCCTCCCTGTCCATCACCAACTCCCGGAGTTCACTTAAACCAATGTCCATCGAGTGGGTGATGCCATCCAGCCATCTTTGGATGGCATCCTCTGTCATACCCTTCTCCTCTTGCTTCCAATCCCTCCCAGCATCAGAATCTTTTCCAATAAGTCAACTCTCCGCATGATGTGGCCAAAGTATTGGAGTTTCAGCTTCAGCATCAGTCCTTCCAATGAAAAACCAGGACTGATCTCCTATAGAATGGACTGGTCGGATCTCCTTGCAGTCCAAGGGACTCTCAAGAGTCTTCTCCAACACCACAGTTCAAAAGCATCAATTCTTTGGCACTCAGCTTTCTTCACAGTCCAACTCTCACATCCATACATGACTACTGGAAAAACCATAGCTTTGACTAGACAGAAATTTGTTGGCAAAGTAATATCTCTGCTTTTGACTATTCTGTCTAGGTTGGTCATAACTTTCCTTCCAAGGAGTAAGCGTCTTTTAATTTCATGGCTGCAGTCACCATCTGCTGTGATTTTGGAGCCCCTCAAAATAAAGTCTGACACTGTTTCCACTGTTTCCCCATCTATTTGCCATGAAGTGACCGGATGCCATGATCTTTGTTTTCTGAATGTTGAGCTTTAAGCCAACATTTTCACTTTCCTCTTTCACTTTCATCAAGAGGCTTTTTAGTTCCTCTTCACTTTCTGCCATAAGGGTGGTGTCATCTGCATATCTGGGGTTATTGATATTTCTCCCAGCAATCTTGATTCCAGCTTGTGCTTCTTCCAGTCCAGTGTTTCTCATGATGTACTCTGCATACAAGTGAAATAAGCAAGGTGACAATATACAACCTTGACGTACTCCTTTCCTATTTGGAACCAGTCTGTTGTTCCATGTCCAGTTCTAACTGTTGCTTCCTGACCTGAATATAGTTATCTCAAGAGGCAGGTCAGGTGGTCTGGTATTCCCATCACTTTCAGAATTTTCCACAGTTTATTGTGATCCACACAGTCAAAGGCTTTGGCATATCAAGCCTAGATAAATGTAATTCTCCATCTGCTTTGTGCCTATTACTTTGCAGTTGAATGTAAGTGACAGAAAGTGAAAAAAAAAAGCACACTGAACCATATCTATTGGTTTCTCTTTCACTTCATAAACACAGAATTTAAACAGACTTCAAGTTTAAAAATAAGATAACTATTTTATTACCTTAATCAGTTCATTTTCTTGCTACCTATTTTCTACTTTCTGCATCTTCCTCTAACCATTACACCTCCTCCTCTATCTCACAATTAGTAAATGAAAACAGAAGTAATTGTTAGGGAAATCAAAATGGAGATAGTCCTGCTCAGGCTTCAGAGGTAGGGGAGAAGCCCTCTAATCAAATTCTGACCTTGCCTGGACCCTGCCTGGACTACATGCCTGCCTGAAAGCACATCAATTGTTTTCAGCAAGTCAAGTGGCACTTTAGATAAGAAAGGGAGTGGGTCTTGGAATCTCATGAGCCCTTGAGGGCCTGGCCAGCCCCTTGGGGTCTAAGAAGTCTTGTGACTCACAGGGTGAAACAAACAGCATTGTAAAAGTTAAAGCAGAACCAGACCTGCATTTTTGTGTGCAAACCAATGATAATATCAGTTTATGGCCTGGGATTATAAACAGGAGCTCAGTTTAGCTAAGTTCAGTTCAGTCACTCAGTCATATGACTCTTTGTGACCCCATGAATTGCAACACGCCAGGCCTCCCTGTCCATCACCAACTCCCGGAGTTCACCCAAACTCTTGTCCATCAAGTCAGTGATGCCATCCAGCCATCTCATCCTCGGTCATCCCCTTCTCCTCCTGCCCCCAATTCCTCCGAGGATCAGAGTCTTTTCCAATGAGTCAACTCTTCGCATGAGGTGGCCAAAGTACTGGAGTTTCAGCTTTAGCATCATTCCTTCAAATCATCAATTCTTTGGCACTCAGCTTTCTTCACAGTCTAACTTCCACATCCATACATGACTACTGGAAAAACCATAGCCTTGACTAGACAGACAGGAGCTCACGAAACTACAATTCAAATTCTCTCCTGTAGGGTGGAAGCATCACCTGGGATCCTTTCCCAACTATGATTCAAGATTGCTGTTAACATGGGACTTTCCCCAGCTATTCAAATCTGGATGTAGGTTGTGTTAGGTAGGTAGAATAGGGAAAAGGAGTCCAAAATGGTGGCGGCTAAAAGACAAGGAAAGGAAAAGCCCGCAAGAATAGAACAAAAGAAGGTCCGAGGACCAGAGTGATGACTTCAGATAGAACAAACAGCACACCCGGCTAAGCCTAATTTGCATAGGGCAGACCCAGGTGGAGGGAAAACATATAAAAGGAGGAGCCAAAGCCTTGTGCGCTCTCTCTTCCTCTCCCAGGTGTGTGCGCTCTTTCTCTCTCCCTGTCTCTCTCCCTCGCTCTTTCTCTCCCACGTGTGTGTGCTCTTTCTCTCTCTCTCTCCCTCCCTCTCTCCCTCTCTCTCTCTCCCTCTCTCTCTCTCCCCATCTCCCACGCGCTCCTCCACTCTCTTTCCTTCAAATCTTTGAGTTGGCATGCCCTCATGTTTGAGGATGGATTCTCCTGCTAGCTTCTAAATAAAATAGAGCTGTAACACTGATTTACCTAAGAGCTATAACACAGTTTGTCCAAGACCCGAGAGCTGTGACACACCAAGGGCTTTAATGTCTGTCGCTCCAAATCTTTGTTGTGACGAGACAAAGAACCGAGGAACATCCACTCACATGACAGTTGTCAATTCAGTGCAGTGATGTATACTCTGTTACTTCTCTGTTACTTCTCTCTCTGTTGTTGATGGCAACCCACTCCAGTACTCTTGCCTGGAAAATCATGGGCAGATTATTCTGGTAGGCTACAGTCTAAGGGGTCACAAAGAGTCAGACACGACTGAGTGACTTCACTTTCACTTTAATGACTGTATATTGAAATGAAGTCAAATAATCTTCTATAAAAATTGAAATTATTTATTTGTGTGTAACAAGGGGTTTCTTTTGTTAATGAATCCTTTGACCCTAAAACAAATGTAAAACTTTCAGCTAAACAGTAAGCAGAAAAGGAATTTCACAAACTCCTACCACATCTACTCACTTATCCAAACAAGTCCTTGTGCTATTTTTACTTTGGTTTCCATAGATAACTGTCCATGTTCCTGCCAACTTGTCCCCTCATTCTCTGCCCTCCTAGATAAGTGTATTATTCCAGAAATTACCTCTTCTTGTTCATACATTATTTTACACTGCCTACTGGGTCAGTCCCATCAACACAGACATGCTGTAATTCTTATCATGTTAAAATAAAACAAGAAACTCTCTTGATTCTATATTACTTTCCAACTACCTTTCTGTTTCTCTTTAGTATAAAACTCCCTTAAATAGTAGAGTATAATTGATATTTCCACTTTATTTCCTTCCTTTCTTTGTTGAAGGTAATCTCCTAAAACTTTGAGCCTATTCTCAAGGCTACTAATTCTAACTCCAAGAATCAAACACTGTTTTCATCTTCATTAACTTTTCAGCAACAATAGTTTGGATTTTTCCTGATGCAGACCCTGAGATAAGGGTTCAAATGAAAGTATTCATTTAGAAATTTCAAGGAACACTAATAGGTTAGTGGAAAGTGGTACAAGAAAGGAAATCCAGTCAATGAAGTGTAATTATTTAAACAGCCACCAATGAAATTTATTTCATTGAGGAAAATCATAGAAACATTACAAACATTCACATAAGCATTATTTCCACTTATCAGTTTACAGCTGACTCTGACTCCCTCTAGTCATTGATTAAGGGCATTTGAGTAAAAGGATTGTATTAATTACTCATCATTTCTGGCTCCCGCTCATGCAGAGTTAATTTTCCTTTGTTTTAGAAATAATTCTTAGATATGGAGATGTTGTTATCAATAGCTACAAGTTGGCAGGAACATTCAGAATAGGCAGGTCCAAACGATGTGAATGAGGCAGCAACAGGTTCTATTAAAGCACATACTCCTTCTTCCAATACTTCTTCAGTTGGCTTTAGAAATAACATAGACGGTTTTTCTCTTATCTTTCTGGGCTCACTTTTCAGTCTTCCCTACCTCTTTTCCTCATCCTTAACCACTAAATATTCTCCTTGTTAGCTACACACACTCCCAAAGTAATCTTATCCAGTATATGTTATTTCCAAAATAGATAACTTTAAGCTAGATTTTTTTCCTTGAAATTCAAACTTATAAATCAAACCATCTAGTTGACATCACCATTTAGTTGTCCAAGAAGCATCTCAAACATATTACGCCTAAGACCTAATCTCCCTGTAGTCTTCCTTATCTTAACAGATTTCCCTTTTTCAAATTCCTCAAACCCATAGGAAACAAGTTTAAGTCCTTTCTCTCTCTCTCTCTCAAATTCATATACAATCCATCAGTAAATTCTATATAATCAGCATATGATATATATCTAGAATCCAATTACTTCTTACCACGTCCTTCATTAATAACCTGGTCCCATATTTTGTCATATGTCATATGTCCCATATTTTTCATATAACTCACTTGAAAAGACCCTGCTGCTGGGAAAGATTGAAGGTGTGAGCAGAAGGGGATGACAGAGGATGAGATGGTTGGATGGTATCACCAACTCAATGGACAACTCTTGAGCAAATTCCAAAAGATGGTGAAGGACAGGGAAACCTGGCATGCTGTAGTCCATGGACATCACTAAGCAACCGAACAACAATAACAAAAGAAAACCAGCTGAAAAGGAAAAGTACAATCCTGTTTGAATATCTTCATTTTTTTCAATATAATTTTTTTTAGTGGAAGTTCTCTTTTGTGAAAAAAAGATATCTAACCAAAATACAAGATGTGAATGTCTGCAAACATTTTATGAATTTTTGCAAACATTTTATGAATTTTTCATCGAATTTATATTTTTTATAATTTATAAATTGGGAAGAAAAATATAAGCAGATGACAAGCTTTATCACCTGTAATTATGTAAGTAGAAATGTTTTAAATAAAGTTCCTAGGGCTTTAATCTTCTATTCATTACTGCTTCATAAATTTTACAATTTCTGAGTATTGTGAATATCATGCTTTGGTATGTGAAGAACATGTAATTTCTATTCCTCAGATTTTTTTCATCACTTACACTACTTTGCAAACAATGGTGGCTAAATTAACAGAAGAAAATATGACAAAATTAAATAATAGTTTCTTCTCTCTTTAAATTGCCCAATTCTTTTTTTCTTTGTGTTTCACACATGTGATATCTTGTTCATGACTACAAACATGAGAATGTTTTAGTTTGGCACTTACCATCTCTTCCACATGCACTCTGATATCTACACTCTGTATGTTCTAATCCCCCAGACACATACCAGAACAATGTGTTTTCTATCTTGTTAACTTCTGCAGGCCATTTAATGCCTATATTAAACCTCAGATGTGTATTGGCCTACTTCACTTATTTTGATGTTTCATATTAAAACACTGATTTCACATATTAAAAACTAAAGGAACACATTCACATCTTTCTTTTTCTATTACCATGTTCTCTTAACATCCATACCAATGTGTCTTCTTCCTTTATTGTACTTTGCTTAATTTCATTTTTTTTTTTTTCTGTTAAACTAATGCCTAACTATGACTGTCTATGAAAGGGCTGCCCTTCCTTATTTTATGCTTACTTGTGTGCTAAGTCACTTCAGTAATGTCCAACTCTATGTGACTTATGGACTGCAGACTTCCAGGCTCCTCTGTCATGGGATTCTACAGGCAGGAATACTGGAGTGTGTTGCCATACCCTTCTCCAGGGGAACTTCCTGACCCAGAGAATGAACCCAAATCTCCTGCATTGGCAGGTAGGTTCTTTACCATAAGTCTGCTCGATTTTGTTAACTGGAAATAAAGTGAAACATTAACACAATTTTCAAAGTAAATGCCTTAAGATATTCAGATTTTTCTTTTTAAAAAGTAGTGTTTAAGAAACTTGGTTCAAAATCTATCAGAGTATTTCTTGGGCGAAATCTATCATCACTAAAAAATTGATGTAAATATAGTTAACCATTTGCTGGCTTTCAAGTATGCTTAGTATATCTGGAGGATGAAAGACAGAGTCTCACTAAAAAAAAAAAACAGATTCAACAGAGCAATAAGATACACTTCATGAAGACTCTTAAAAGAGTATCTTCATTTTAAAAAAAAGAAAATAAAAGGATATCTTCTAGCAGGAAACTATGTGTTAATGGAGAATCTGCTGCTAGTTCTCATATATATATAGAATATGAGAAACACTCTATTTTTGCAATCACTCAGTAGTCATATAAGTTATGAATAAACACCAAAGAGTAGTTCATAATAATTGAAAGGAGAAAATTAAAAAATTAATCCCACTTCTCTATATATATTATTTACTTTGCAATACTTCCAACACATTCAAAATGGACCAAACACTTTCATAATACTGTATTTTAAAATTCTTATAAAACAGCTCCATGAAATTGGTACTTTTGTTGTTCTCATTTGACAAAGAGGGAACTAAGGCACAAAATGTTTAAGTAACTTTCCGAAGACCACAAAGCTTAAGCACTCTGTCATAAAGACTCTCTCATAACCTTTTTCTATATGTCTATTCTGTCTTTAGGGCTTCCCCGGTGATGCTACTGGTAAAGAACCCGCTTGCCACTGCAAGAGACATAAGAGACACAGGTTCAATCCCTGAGTCAGAAAGATCCCCTTGAGAAAGGCGTGGTAACCCACTGCAGTATTCTTGCCTGGAGAATCCCATAGATAGAGGAGACTGTCAGCTACAGTCCATGAGGTCACAAAGAGTTGGACACAACACACGCAGCACACATTCTGTCTTTATCAAGTTCTTCCATGATTACATCATCTGCTGCAAATTTAATAAAATTCAGAAACTTTCTCAACACCTCCCAAATAAACACATTACAAAAGTAGACATATGGATAGCCAATAAGCACATGAAAAAGTGTTGAAAATCACTCAGTTCAATTCAGTTCAGTCGCTCAGTCATGTCCAACTCTGCAGTCCATGGACTGTAACACACCAGGCCTCCCTGTGCATCACCAGCTCCCAGAATTTACCCAAACTAGGCTGTATACTGTCACCCTGTTTATTTAACTTACATGCAGAGTACCTCACGAGAAACGCTGGACTGGAAGAAGCACAAGCTGGAATCAAGATTGCCAGGAGAAATATCAATAACCTCAGATATGCAGATGACACCACCCTTATGGCCGAAAGTGAAGAACTAAACACCCTCTTGATGAAGTGAAAGAGGAAAGTGAAAATGTTGGCTTAAAGCTCAACATTCAGAAAACAAAGATCATGGCATCCGGTCCCATCACTTCATGGGAAATAGATGAGGAAACAGTGGAAACAGTGTCAGACTTTATTTTGGGGGCTCCAAAATCACTGCAGATGGTGACTGCAGCCATGAAATTAAAAGACGCTTACTCCTTGGAAGAAAAGTTATGACCAACCTAGATAGTATATTCAAAAGCAGAGACATTACTTTGCCAACTAAGGTCCGTCTAGTCAAGGCTATGGTTTTTCCTGTGGTCATGTATGGATGTGAGAGTTGGACTGTGAAGAAGACTGAGCACCGAAGAATTGATGCTTTTGAACTATGGTGTTGGAGAAGACTCCTGAGAGTCCCTTGGACTGCAAGGAGATTCAACCAGTCCATTCGAAAGGAGATAAGCTCTGGGATTTCTTTGGAAGGAATGATGCTAAAGCTGAAACTCCAGTACTTTGGCCACCTCATACGAAGAGTTGACTCACTAGAAAAGACTCTGATGCTGGGAGGGATTGGGGGCAGGAGGAGAAGGGGATGACAGACGATGAGAAGGCTGGATGGCATCACCGACTCGATGGAGATAAGTTTGGGTGAACTCCGGGAGTTGGTGATGGACAGGGAGGCCCGGCGTGCTGCGATTCATGGGGTCGCAAAGAGTCGGACACGACTGAGCAACTGAACTGAACTGAACTGAACTGAACTGAACTGAACTGAACTGAATGCCCGTTGAGTTGGTGATGCCATCCAACCATCTTATCATCTGTAGTCCCCTTCTCCTTCTGCCCTCAGTCTTTCCAAGCACCAGGGTCTTCTCATCAGGGTCAAATGAGTCAACTTTTTGCAAGAGGTGGCCAAAGTACTGGAGTTTCAGCTTCAACATCAGTCCTTCCAGTGAATGGCCAGGACTGATCTTCATGATAGACTGGTTGGATCTCCTAGAAGTCCAAGAGACTCTCAAGAGTCTTTTCCAACACCACAGTTCAAAGGCATCAATTCTTTAGAGCTCAGGTTTCTTTATAGTCCAACTCTCACATCTATATATGACTATTGGAAAAAACCACACCTTTGACTAGACAGACCTTTGTTGACAAAGCAATGTCTCAGCTTTTGAATATGCTGTCTAGGTTGGTAAAAACTTTCCTCCAAGGAGTAAGCATCTTTTTATTTCATGGCTGCAGTCACCATCTGCAGTGATTTTGGAGCCCCAAAAATAAAGTCTGACATGGTTTCCTCTGTTTCCCCATCTATTTCCCATGAAGTGATGGGACCAGATGCCATGATCTTCATTTTCTGAATGTTGAGTTTAAGTCAACTTTTTCACTCTCTTCTTTCACTTTCATCAAGAGGCTCTTTAGTTCTTCTTCACTTTCTGCCATACGGGTAGTGTCATCTTCATATCTGAGGTTATTGATATTTCTCCCAGCAATCTTGATTCCAGCTTGTGCTCCATTTAGCCAGCATTTCTCATGATGTACTCTGCATATAAGTTAAATAAGCATGGTGACAATATACAGCCTTGACGTACCCCTTTTCCTATTTGGAATCAGTCTGTTGTTCCATGTCCAGTTCTAACTGTTGCTTTCTGACCTGCATACAGATTTCAAGAGGAAGGTCAGGTAGTCTGGGATTCCCATCTCTTTCAGAATTTTACAGTTTATTGTGATCCACACAGTCAATGGCTTTGGCATAGTCAATAAAGCAGAAATAAATATTTTTCCCTGGAACTCTCTTATTTCTTCAGTGATCCAGTGGATGTTGGCAATTTGATCTCTGGTTCCTCTGCCTTTTCTAAAACCAGCTTGAACATCTGGAAGTTCACAGTCTATGTATTGCTAAAGCCTAGCTTGGAGAATTTTAAGCATTAATTTAATAATGTATGAGACAAGTGCAATTGTGTGGTAGTCTGAGCATTCTTTGGCCTTGCCTTTCTTTGGGATTGGAATGAAAACTGACCTTTTCCAGTCCTGTGGCCACTGTTGAGTTTTCCAAATTTGCTGGCATATTGAGTGCAGTACTTTCACAGCATCATCTTTCAGGATTTGAAATAGCTCAACTGGAATTCCATCACCTCCACTAACTTTGTTTGTAGGGATTCTTCCTAAAGCCCACCTGACTTCACATTCCAGGATATCTGGCTCTAGGTGAGTGATCACATCATCATGATTATCTGTGTCGTGGAAGACCTTTTCTGTACAATTCTTCTATGTATTTTTGCCACCTCTTCTTATCTTCTGCTTCTGTTATGTCCATACCATATTGAGCCCATCTTTACATAAAATGTTCCCTTGGTATCTCTAATTTTCTTGAAGAGTTCTCTAATCTTTCCCATTCTTTTCTTTTCCTCTATTTCTTTGCACTGATCACTGAGGAAGGCTTTCTTATTTTTCCTTGCTGTTCTTTGGAACTCTGAATTCAAATGGGTATATCTTTCCTTTTCTCCTTTACTTTTTGCTTCTCTTCTTTTCACAGCTATTTGTAAGGCCTCCTCAGACAGCCATTTTGGTTTTTTGCATTTTTTTTTCTTAGGGATGGTCTTGCTCCCCTGTCTCCTGTACAGTGTCACGAACCTCCATCCATAATTCATCAGGCACTCTGTCTATCAGATCTAGTCCCTTAAATCTATCTCTCACTTCCATTGTATAATCATAACGGATTTGATTTAGGTTATACCTGAATGGTTTAGCAGTTTCCCCTACTTTCTTCAATTTAAGTTTGAATTTGGCAATAAGGAGTTCATGATCTGAGCTACAGTCAGCTCCCAGTCTTGTTTCTGCTAACTGTATAGAGCTTCTCCATCTTTGGCTGCAAATAATATAGTCAATCTGATTTCAGTGTTGGCCATCTGGTGATTTCCATGTATAGAGTCTTCTCTTGTGTGTTGGAAGAGGGTATTTGCTATGACCAGTATGTTCTCTTGGCAAAACTCTATTAGCCTTTGCCCTGCCCTATTCTGTCTTTCAAGGCCAAATTTGCCTGTTACTCCAGGTGTTTCTTGACTTCCTACTTTTGCATTCCAGTCCCCTATAATGAAAAAGACATTTTTGGGGGGTTGTTAGTTCTAAAAGGTCTTGTAGGTCTTCATAGAACCATTCAACTTCAGCTTCTTCAGCATTACTGGTTGGGGCATAGACTTGGATTACCATGATATTGAATAGTTTGCCTTGGAAACGAACAGAGATCATTCTGTCGTTTTTGAGATTGCATCCAATTACTGCATTTCGGACTCTTTTGTTGACTATGGTGGCTATGTGATTTCTTCTAAGGGATTCCTGCCCACAGTAGCAGATATAATGGTCATCTGAGTTAAATTCACCCATTCCAGTCCATTTTAGTTCGCTGATTCCTAGAATGTCAACATTCACTCTTGCCATCTCCTGTTTGACCACTTCCAACTTGCCTTGATTCATGGACCTAACATTCCAGGTTCCTATGCAATATTGCTCTTTACAGCATCGGACCTTGCTTCTATCACCAGTCACATCCACAGCTGAATGTTGTTTTTGCTTTGACTCCATCCCTTCATTCTTTCTGGAGTTATTTCTCCATTGATCTCCAATAACATATTGGGCACCTACTGACCTGAGGAGTTCATCTTTCAGTGTCCTATGTTTTTGCCTTTTCATACTGTTCATGGGGGTCTCAAGGTAAGAATATTGAAGTGGTTTGCCATTCCCTTCTCCAATGGACCACATTTTGTCAGAACTCTCCACCATGACCCATCCATCTTGCATGCCCCTACACAGCATGTTTAGTTTTATCGAGTTAGACAAGGCTGTGGTCCATGTGATCAGATTGGGTAGTTGTCTGTGATTGTGGTTTCAGTCCATCTGCCCTTGATGCCCTCTCTCAGAGCCTACTGTCCTACTTGGGTTTCTCTTACCTTGGACGTGGGGTATCTCTTCACGGTTGCTCCAGCAAAGCGCAGCTACTGATCCTTACTTTGGACATGGGCTATCTCCTCTTGGCTGCCACTCCTGCCCTTTGACATGGGGTAGCTCCTCTCAGTCGCGGCTCCTGACCTTGGATGTGACTTATCTCGTCTCAGCTGCTCTCCACGTCAGCACCGCGCAGCCTCTGCTCGCCAATATCAATGAAATTAAAATTCTGTTGAGGAGACACTTCCACTAGGAAGGCTAAAATCAAAACAGATGACAATATCAAATTTTGTTGAACAACTCATATAAACTAGACCACCTATATGAGACTGGTCCGTGTGTAAAATGCTTTCAGTTACATTGCGAAAGTGTTTGGTGGTTTTTTTAGTAAAGTTAAACCTAAGCCAATCTCACAATATTTCAGTGAAACTATCCCCTGGTACAGTTTCCCAGGTACCCTGCCCACTCATGGATAACTGCTAGGAAAAGTGACCCTGCTCTGCCTCAGCCCCTCCCTCACTTTGTGTGTTACAATCTGAAGGGTTTTAGAGCAATTTCCAGTTTTCAGAGTATTTTACTGAAACTACTTCTGTGAACTTGTTAGCAAGCTCCAGTTCCAGTCAAGGAGGAATAAACAACTCCACTGTTTCTCTCCCACTGACTATAACTAAAAACAGCAGAAGGAAACAGTTGAGGGACTAAGGGAAGGAAACTATTAATAGATCCTGAATGCCATTGAACTGATAGTGAGTGTAACATAGATTTTTCCACCAGTATCCCATATTCTGGACTTAGAAACAGCACCAAATCTGAACCTGTGTGCTAAATATGAACAGAAAATGTGCCGTGAGACAATCCATATTCTGGCGCACATTGTAAGAAAGGAGCCTTCAATGGGCCAGAGACAGTGGGGGAATATCATGGGGTCTTTCATTTGTCTTTGCAGTTCTCCCTTCCTCTAGTCTCCAGGAAATCCTGTAGCTGTACTGGTGTTGATGACAGCAATAGTGGGCAAGCGTCTAAAGTCTAAGGGAGAGAATCTTTCTCACTGACCAGAGAAAGTGTGCTTTTAAGAGCATGGGGGAATCCTGTTATGCTTCTTTCTCTCCCTCCAACTTATCCACTCGTGTACCATTTTCTCTTCTCTGTATCCTTACTGCTTAGCCCCAGAAACAGACATAATCACACCAGATGCATGTAAAAGCAGGGAAAGTAAAACCTAAGATTTCCACCTGAAGAAGAGCGACATGTTAGAGAAATCACAGAGAGTTGGAAGTTCAAGAAAGTGATTCCATAAAGTTGTGTCTGAACTCCTGGTTCACCACTAAGCTGAGCAAGCATAGATCTGACTGGGCTAAACCAAACAAAAACAAGTGACATTCTCCATAGGAGTAAGACAGACCTAGCGTCCTATAGGATGTATGCTACATCCCAAGGGGTCGCAAAGAGTTGGACATGACTGGGTGACTGAACAAAAACAGAGTCATATAACATAATATTAAACTATAAAGATACAATCCAAAGTAACCTGACAGATAATACTGAAAATTTTTAACTTCTCACATTTAAGATAATCAATACATGCCAAACTTAAGATGACATCAATTTTGCAATTAACAAAGCAAAATTTTAAATCAGCTATTAAAACCATGCTGTAAGAAAAAACTTGCAAAAATTGCTTTCAAAGCAAATGGTTTTCACTGTTGATTTCTACCAAACATCTAAAGAAAAAATGATAACAATTCTGAACAATTATGCCAGCAAAATAGAAAAGGATAGATTGCATCCCAACTCATTATATATAGCCAACATTACCAACAAAACAGACCAGAACAGAAAAGGAAACTTAACTACTAGCCAATAATCCTTATGGATATTTATCTACAAAAGTTACCAACAAAATATTAACATATCAAATTCAGCAATAAATTTAAAAAATACTTCATCATGACCAAGTGGCTTTTATCACAAGAATGCAAGGTTAGTTCAATACTGAATATCAATTTTTATAATCCATTATATTAACAGATTAAAGAAAATAAACTATGCTATTATATTAACCAGTACAGAGAAAAATCTGACAAAATTTAACACCTATTCATGATTTCTAAAAAACTCTCAACAAATGAGGGGTAGAACTATATTTCTTTAGCCTTATGAAAGAAATTTTAAAACAAAAATAAAACAAGACATACATCACAAAAATTATTTGTAATGGTAAAGAATAAGTGTGTTTACCTTAAAATCAGGCATAGGGTAAGAATATCATTCTCATCACTCCTATCCAACTTTTTATTGGAAATTCTAGTCAGTGCAGTAAGATAAATGAAAATGAACATAGTTCAGGGAAAAGAAAAGGAAATAAAACTACTCCTATTGGTTGATAATACGATTATCTATGCAAAAACTCCACAAAATGAAAAATAAATTCCTATAACTACTATATTTAGCAAGTTCATAAGAGGATAAAAGACTAACATTAAAAAATGAAAATTTACGCTCACACAAAAACCCGTACCTGAATATTTATAGCAACTCTGTTAATATTATCCTAAGACAGTTAAAATGTCTTTCAAAGTGTGAGTGAAAAACAAACTGGCACAGCCATACAATGATGTTACAGCTGTAGAGTGAAGTACTATTAAGCAATAAAGAGGAATATTTATAGTTGCACACAACAAGGATGAATCTCAAAAGCTATGCTGAGTGAAAGAAGCCAGTCTCAAAAGCTTATGAAAGTGAAAGTGAAGTCATGCCCGACTTTTGGAGATCCCATGGACTGTAACCTACCAGGCTCCCTCCATCTATGGGATTTTCCTGGCAAGAATACTGCAGCAGGTTGCCATTTCCTTCTCCAGATCTTCCCAACCCAGGAACTGAACTCAGGTCTCCACATTGTTTAGTTCAGTTCAGTCCCTCAGTCGTGTCCGACTCTTTGCGACCCCATGAATCGTAGCATGCCAGGCCTCCCTGTTCATCACCATCTCTCAGAGTTCACTCAGATTCACGTCCATCGAGTCCGTGATGCCGTCCAGCCATCTTCATCCTCAGTCGTCCCCTTCTCCTCCTGCCCCCAGTCCCTCTCATCATCAGAGTCTTTTCCAGTGAGTCAGCTCTGCGCATGAGGTGGCCAAAGTACTGGAGTTTCAGCTTTAAAACCTTTCCTTCCAAAGAAATCCCAGGGCTGATCTCCTTTAGAATGGACTGGTTGGATATCCTTGAAGTTCAAGGGACTCTCAAGAGTCTTCTCCAACACCACAGTTCAAAAGCATCAATTCTTTGGCACTCAGCTTTCTTCACAGTCCAACTCTCACATCCATACATGACCACAGGAAAAACCATAGCCTTGACTAGATGGACCTTTCTTGGCAAAGTAATACCTCTGCTTTTCAATATGCTATCTAAGTTGGTCATTACTTTCCTTCCAACGAGTAAGCATCTTTTAATTTCATGGCTGCAATCACCATCTGCAGTGATTTTGGAGCCCAGAAAAATGAAGTCTGACACTGTTTCCACTGTTTCCCATCTATTTCCTATGAAGTGATGGGACCGGATGCCATGCTCTTCATTTTCTGAATGTTGAGCTTTAAGCCAACTTTTTCATGCTCCTCTTTCACTTTCATTAAGAAGCTTTTAGTTTCTCTTCACTTTCTGCCATAAGGTTGGTGTTATCTGCATATCTGAGGTTATTGATATTTCTCCTGGCAATCTTGATTCCAGCTTGTGCTTCTTCCAGCCCAGCATTTCTCATGATGTACTCTGCATATAAGTTAAATAAGCAAGGTGACAATATACAGCCTTGATGTATTCCTTTTCCTATTTGGAAACAGCCTGTTGTTCCATGTCCAGTTCTTTTTTTTTTTAATTTATTTATTTATTTGTTTATTTTTAAATTGCAATACTGTATTTGTTTTGCCATACATTAACACGAATCAGCCATAGGTGAACACAATCTCCCAATGCCGAAGCCCCTCCCACCTCCCACCCCACATCCTCTACTTGAATCAACTGATGCTTCCTGACCTGCCTATAGATAAGCAGATGCTTTGCCGTCTGAGCTACCAAGGAAGTCTCAAAAGATTATAAACTATATAATTACATTTAGGCAAAACCACAAGAATGGGGAATATCAGTGTTTGCCAGAGGTTAGAAAAAGAGGGAAGTGCTTGACAAAATGTAGGCATTGCAAGAAGTTTTTGGAGCAAAGGAACTGTTCTTTATCCTGAATGCTGTGGTGATCACACAAATCTATATACATGTGGACATTCATAGACCTGTACACAGAAAAGCAAAAGTTAATATATGTATATAAACTTTCAAATAATTTTAAAACAAATTATACATCTAACCTATGACCCAACAATTTCACTCATAAGTATTTACCAAGATAAATGAAAACATGTGTCCACAAAAGGCTTGCATTTAATTGCCTTATTCATAGTAACCAGAAATTGGAAACAGCCCAAATACACTATAATAGAATGAATAAACAAGTTGTGGTGCTTTTCAATAATGAAGTACTACTCTGAAGTAAAAAGAGGCAACACAAATGAATCTTAAAAATATTATTTTCAGTAAGAGGAGCTAAATACAAAGTAGAATATATACATGCTATATTATTCCATTTATAAGAAGTCCAAAGACAAGTACACATGTATATGTATATTTTTTTCTTTTTAACCATACTCCATTACCTATATACACATATTGATATTGGAAATCAAAACATTGCCTATGGACATCAGGGAGGAGTCTGGAGTTAATTAATTAAAAGAAGATTGAGGAAAATTTCAGCATTGATAGATACGTTCTATATCTTGTTTGGGTTATGGTGACATGGGTGTATATAATTCTGAAAATCCATCAAACTGAACATGTGAAGTATAATTCAGTATAAAATAAAATAACACATAAAATTTGAAATTAAACTGGGGTACCATAATATTTCATTCCCACAATGACCACAAACATAAAATGGAGCACCTGTGGGGGAAGGGGGGATCAAAAGGTCAGCCTTAGACATGAACTCCCTGCAAAGTCATTCATTCTCAAATGTAGCTTACTAAAGTAAAATCACCCTTGATTAGTTTCAACATCTTGCACTAATAAGAGCTGAATTGTATTTTAGACATCTGATAGTACCTTCTAAATTATGTCTCTGATAAAGATAAACATCTCTCACTTTATTGGCTTTAAAAGGGCAATTCTGTCTGGATTCTAAACAAAATATTTCCTTTTTCCCCTCCTAAATTTAAGGGTATAAAAGTTTACATCCTTAGGCATGAGATTTTAATTTCCTTTATGTTACCACAGTTTCTCCAGGTACTTTTAATTCCTTGGTTCACAAAGGAAATGAAAATTATTTGGAAATAATAAATCTTTGTAATGTCAGTGCTTTTGGTAAATGGACACCTGCTCCATAGTACCACTACCCTGTGTGCTCCCAGTGGTTTTAACTTGCCAACATCACCGCTGTGCCAGTGGAGTCAATGCAGACCTGGATCCCCTAGTAATCAGCTTCCTAAATACCACTCCTCTTGCCCATCAGAAATCTCCCTGAACTATGTAAATTTCTGGTAAGGCAAACATGTAGAAGAGAAAATTCAAAGAAGAGCAAAGGTAAGTTACAGAAAAAATTAATACAACAAATAAATATGAGATCTATTTAGGGGAGAAACTATAGAGGGCATTTAAAAATTTGGTCCTGTGCACGGGATGATTCAGGGAGAGGATGTGGGGTGGGAGGTGGGAGGGGGCTTTGGCATTGGGAGATCGTGAACACCTGTGGCTGATTCATGTCAATGTATGGCAAAACAAATACAGTATTGTAATTAAAAAAATAAATAAATTTAATAAAAAAATAAAAATAATAAAATAATAAAATAAATATGAAACTGAAAAAATAAAATAAAATAAAATAAAAATTTGGTCCTCAAGTATCTGGGTTTAAAAAAAAAAAAGATACACTTTCTGCAAAAACCCAGATGATATCAATTTTAAATTTGAAACTTGAGTGTCATGAAAGGATTTATCAGATTTTGTTATATTAATAATAATGAAACCACTCTCCGCCTTTCACCCCACAGTCAAACCACAAACCTCACCTCAGGATCTCTAACCCAGTATTCTTCAAGTCAACACACTAAAATAATGTGGAATACAATGTGGTCTCCAAAGTTCCAAAAAGTGAGTATTAATGAAACAGTTCATTTAAAAGCAAACTTCAACTGCTAGAAAATGTTAGTCCCTAAGTCTTGTCTGACTCTTTTGAGCCTCTATGGACTATAGCATGGGTGTCTCTGTTTGTGAAATTCTCCAGGGAAGAATACAGGAGTAGGTAATCATTCCCTCTCTAGGGAATCTTCCCAACCCAGGGATAGAACCTGGGTCTCCCACGTTGCAGACAGATTCTTTATCATCTGAGTCACCAGGGAAGAAGTTGTTCCCAATTGCCAATGGAGCCATTCTCATTGTCAGTAATGGAAGCTTTACATATAATCAAACAGCTTTGATTATATGTAAAGCTTACATATAATCAAAATGAGCATCCTTAGGTCTAAAGAGATTAAATGAAGACTCAAATGGATCCATTAAGTCAACATTTAAAATTATACAACTCTTCTAGTTCTACAAACAAAATGTCCACTATGGTTTATGTATTTAGGCTTCTCAGGAAAATTCAGATTGATATTATTTGTTAATTTACAAAATACTCTGATTTCAAGAAAATATGAAAGATATCCATTGGATGTGATGTGAGAAAGCAAAGGTTCAACGGAAGATACACAAATTATAGTTTTAATTTCCAAACCACCACAAATTCATCGTGCAGCATTTTCATCTCAGATACACCAAGAAATTAAAGATTATTTGGCTCACAGCAATTAAACAAAAGCACAGCCATTATGGAGGCATTGCTTTTCATGCACGTAGACTATTTTTAAAGATTTGTTTATTTTGTTTTGTTTTTAAAGCAAAGGCATTATCTTGCTCAATTGCCCAGCAAGAAGGTTTTACAAATTTTCTCTCAAGTTTCCATAGAAATGCATTGATTAGAGCATAATTTCTGTTAATATCTTCTTCTTCTTCAGACTCCTCTGCTCGCTTAAACTAACGGCACACCTGCCCCTTGCAGTCGTGTTCATCTTTTGTTCGGCTCAGTAGGTTACCTAACTGGTGGATTTTATTGAGTTAAATCAAGCTGTCACTTCATCTGCCTGAAGGATGACTCAAATACTACACATAATAATAAAAGAAAAGTAGGATAAAATAATCTTGTCAAGCCAGAAAAACTGATTGCTTGAAGTTGTAGCCTTCAATCAATACACTAATTCCACAATTTATACCTTTTTCAATTGAAGAGGAAAGAAACTCTGATATGGTATTTCTTGGCTCACTGACCAACTCTGACCTTCTATCTATGTGAATGTAGGATTAACAAGGGCTTCTGCTTAGTGAAATCATCTATGAAAATAAGAAAACAAATGTGGGCATTTGTGGCTCCAAGTGACTATTAATTTCAGAAATGCAAGGAACAGGTAATATTTATTTAGCATGTCCACTAAAATTAAGATTTTATTTAGCTTGCAGTAGATGGTCTTTCCAATTTAGAAATAATTTGAGACTAGAATTGTAACATAAAATGTTTCAGAATATGGCATAGTATAATCCTCTAAAGATTTTTTTCTGTTTGATCTATCCATTAAAAGCTTATGCAAAAGAATAGGTAACTAAGCAATATACCACTCTTTCTTTCAAATTGTATAATTAGTTGCCTTTTATGAAATCTGTCATCTATGATAAAATAGAGTTACACACTTCTATTGAGCTAGAGCTATGATTTCTTATAAAGTATAATGAGCTATTTTTTTTACCTGTTGTTATTTTAAAATAATCTATCATTTTCAAAAGCTTAGGTTTGTTTGTAAATTGTAATTAATTTGCATACCTTTTAAAATCAATAAAAACACTTCATTTCAAAACTCTGAACTCTCTTTAGCTGTCAGATTTCTGCTTTCCCTTCATAATTCCTCCCCTGCAGGCACCAACGAGGAAATAAAATTCTTTGTTTAGTAATCCTTTTATGTTTCACTAGGCCACCTGCTTACCTTGAATTGTGACATGCAATCAAACAGGGTCTCCAAAACTAGTACTCTTCTCCTACCTCATATCTCAAATGTGTGTGAGCTTGTGCATACTACAAAGCAACCTATAAACTGGGTCATTAAATTTTTGCTTAAAAACATTTTCAGTTACAAAAGCTAAGATGCAATTTTTCAAATAGTTTTGGCTTTAAATAAATCATCTTCTTACATTATTAAGCAGTAACATTTTCATCAAAATGAGAGCTATTTAAATGTATAATATATACTAATATATATTTTTATGCATTTTTGAAATAAGCTTCCTTAGATGTTTAAAGAATGCTGGCTACTGTGGAAGCACTAGACTATCTTTGTCCTTCTGAATGTTTAGTCACATCTTGCTTCCAGTTTCGGCTTCTTAAGTCCATATTTGAACTTTTAAAACACTGGATGAGACCATTCTGTCATATAAACCATCTGAGCAGACTGAGATCATTGAATGAAGTAGAACAGAGATCTCCAAATGCTGCTAGCCTTTAACAGCAATAAATCAGAGTCAGAGATCAGTAAACAAAAAATAAGGGGTTTGTTTGTTTGTTTTCTTTCAGAGCAAGAATATTCTTTCCTAACCCAACACGTACCCCTCAAACAAGACCATGTGCTATGCTCTTCTGTGTGCTCTGTGGCTCAGTCGTACCCAACTTTTTGAGACCTCATAGACTATAACCCTGGAGAAGGCAATGGCACCCCACTCCGGTACTCTTGCCTGGAAAATCCCATGGACAGAGGAGCCTGGTAGGCTGCAGCCCATGGAGTCGCTAAGAGGCAGACACGACTGAGCAACTTCACTTTCACTTTTCACTTTCATGCATTGGAGAAGGAAATGGCAACCCACTCCAGTGTTCTTGCCTGGAGAATCCCAGGGATGAAGGAGCCTGGTGGCTGCCATCTATGGGGTTGCACAGAGTCAGACATGATTGAAGTGACTTAGCAGCAGTATCAGCAGCATACAGTCAGCAGTGTGCTAAGTCACTTCAGTCATGTCCAACTCTGTGTGACCCCATAGGCGGCAGCCCACCAGACTCCTCTGTCCATAGGATTCTCCAGGCAAGACTACTGGAGTAGGTTGCCATTTTCTCCTCTAGGGGATTTTCCCAACCCAGGGATCGAACCCACATCTCCTGGGTCTCCTACACTGTAGGCGAATTCTTTACCTGCCTCCTACCGCTATACCATTTGGATTTGTTATAAGAGGTGGAAAGGGGGAAATAAAGACAAAGAAAAAAGTTAAAAATCTTAAAAGCTTCTCCTCCCTACCCATCAATGATACACATATACTATACCACAAGTGCACACACACACACATACAAACCACTTCTTATCTTCAATAAGAATTAAATCATCTCCTAGAAAATTTTATATTTCCACATACAGAAACATATATTCATTTTTTAATGGTGAAGAAGCACATTCAAAAATTATCCAGCAAGTAAATTCCAGGACTCAATTAAAGGCCATCAATGGCTTTCTGTTTGCACAGTCCAATGAACCTGACTCACTGTTGTTCTCTACGGTGTTTATGTAGAATATCATTCAGTTAACTAATCTCTTCTTCATGATAATATTTATTCCCCTTTATACTCTTCCATCTTTTTGTGTCTTGTATTCCTTTTTATTCTCTTCCTTTCCTCTACGTTGAGCATTTCACAAGGTTTGACTCAGAGACCTATACTTATATTAGTATATATTCTCCTCTCTTTGATAATTCATTTATTCTAAAGGCTTCCATCTTCTTACTGAACTGTGGACAGTAGTCAATCTAGGATTCAGGCTTTAGTTCCTAAGAGTCACAGAGAGGTCAAGCATTAAGCACAGGGTCAGCTAAGCAGACAGTCTGGAACCAAGTAGAAACAGAAATCAGCTGTCAAAGGCCAATTGGAAGATCAAGGTGGAGTGAAATGAAAAGAAAGGGATCATGCCTCAGCCAGATGTCAAGCTAGCAGAGTGGGTTTTAAACTGGGACAGGTGGCAGGGTCCAGAAACACACATAGTTTCATATCCCAAGCGCCTTAAAGAGGAAAACCCTACCTGTTCTACCTTCATGCCAGGCTGAAACCAGGGACCAGCTTTCCCAGAGCTTTAACACCCAGAATCTGGATATCCTCACTGTTGTTAAGTCATCTGAAACAATGGAAAGATCCCAATAATTCTATCATCTGTACAAATAGCTCCCAAGTTTCTGTATCTTTTCTTTCTTTTGGTCACACCATGCAGCATACAAGACAGTTCCCCGACCAAGGATTGAATCCTCACCACCAGCAGTGGAAAGCATGGAGTCTTAATCACTGGACTTCCAGGTAAGTCCCCCAAATCTCAATATCTTATCTGACTTCGGTTCAGTCTCATATTTTCAAAAAGCAATTCTCCCTGGAGGCTGTCTTGTCCCTTCAATTTGGCAGAAGCCAATTACCTTTTCCCTCACATTTCTGTCCATTCATACATTTATTTAACAACATGTATCAAGTGACCACATTGTAATAAGCAGCATTCTGGGACACAGCAGTACAGTATCCTAGGAAATTGCAGAGAACAAAAATGACAAAAATGTCATCTTTTATGGAGTTTGAGTTTTAGGGGTTAAGGGAAAGAAACAAAAACAAAATGAATGGGGAAATTGCATAATATCTTCTATTTGAATATAATGCATAAACAAGAGAGCATGGATATAGCGTCAAGACAGACAAACAGATCAGTGGAAGAGAACAGGAATTCCAAAGATAGATCCAAATATAGAGAGGCAACTGATTTTTGACTAAGAGGAGAAAGCAGTTTGGTAAAAAAGAAATAAATAAATAATAGCATTCTTAATAAATGGAGCTGGAGTAATTGAATATTCATATGATTCCAAAAATCAACATCAATTCATACCTCATGTCATACATAAAAGTTATCCTCAAAAGGGATCATAGACCTAAGTGTAAGCCCTAGAACTATAAGAAATCTGAAAGAAAAATACAGGAAAAATGTTTATAATTTTATTTAAGTAAAGATTTCTTAGATACAACACCAAAAATAAAATCTGAAAGAAAGTGGTAGATTGGATTTCATCAAAATTTAATACTTCCGCTTTCCAAAAGGTACCATGAAAATACAAGCCACAAATCAGGAGAAAATATTTGCAAATGATATATCTGATTAAAATACTGTATCTAAATTCCTCACAACTAGACAATAATAGAATAACTCAATAAGAAAATGGGAAAGATTTTAAAGATGATTCATCAAAGAAGATATAGAGGTGACAAGCATATGAAAAGATGCAAATTAAAATCACACTGATACACCACCACAGACACGTTAGAATGACTAAAATGATTGGCCACTCCAGGTGTTACTAAGAATGTGAGGGAATTGGAGCACTCATATGCTGCTGGTGGGTAAGTAAAGTGGTGCAAACATTTTGGAAAATGGAAGGCTATATCCATGAAAAGACTTGCGCATGAATATTCAGAGCAGCTTTATCAGGACCAAAAATTGAAAAGAACTCAAATATTTATTAACAGACAGTTTTCTTATCCATTCATCTGCTGATGGATATCTAGGTTGTTTCCATGTCCTGGCTACTATAAACAGTGCTGCGATGAACATTGGGGTACATGTGTCTCTTTCAATTCTGGTTTCCTCAGTGTGTATGCCCAGCAGTGGGATTGCTGGGTCATAAGACAGTTCTCTTTCCAGTTTTTTAAGGAATCTCCACACTGTTCTCCTTAGTGGCTGTACTAGTTTGCATTCCCACCAACAGTGTAAGAGGGTTCCCTTTTCTCCCACCCTCTCCAGCATTTATTGCTTGCAGACTTTTGTATCGCAGCCATTTTGACTGGTGTGAAATGATACCTCATTGTGGTCTTGATTTGCATTTCTCTGATAATGATTGATGTTGAGCATCTTTTCATGTGTTTGTTAGCCATCTGTATGTCTTCTTTGGAGAAATGCCTATTTAGTTCTTTGGCCCATTTTTTGATTGGGTCTTTTATTTTTAAATCTCAGATTTTCTGAAGGCGAAAAATTCAAGAGCAGCTCGGCTGGGTCCCTCATATTGCAGTCAAGATGTTGACTTTGGATGTGGCCTTGGACTTGGGCTGGAGAATCCTCTTCTGAAGTAACTCACTTATGTGGCTGATAACTTGGTGCTGGTTGATGGTGTGAAACAGTTACTAGGCAGTTGGGCCTTTCCATAGGACTGCTTAATTGTCTTCATGTTTGTTGATCTCCAGAATGAATATCCAAGAGAGAGAAAATGAAAGTGAAGTCGCTCAGTAGTGTCCGACTCTTTGTGACCCCATGGACTGTAGCCTACCAGGCTCCTCTGTCCATGGGATTTTCCAGGCAATAGTACTGGAGTGGATTGCCATTTCCTAGAAATTCTACCCTTTCAATGGTCTAGCTTCAGAAGTCACTTGGCATCCCTTCCACTACTATCTAATCATAGAAACAAATCATTAAGTCTGGAATTTTTCAATTGAACAGAAAGCAAATACTACTTCATATAGTGGCCTAATAAACAGACTAATTATTTAGAACTAGTTAATTAGAACATTGCTTCCACCTTTTAAAGGAAGAGGGGAATCAGAGCTTTTATAAACAGATTCTAAAATCACCATCTTATATATTCAGCTTTCAAGGTGAAATACTTTATTTGAACAATCAAAAAGTCTTGATACTGAGTACAGTTTCATTTCTCAAAGTATTTATATATAATTCAACTGGCTCTAAGCCTACTTATTTGGATAACAGATGAAATGGAAGATAACGGAAAATGATGTTTGCAGGAATCTAAAGTAACCAGGATTTGCAGATAGTTTTGTGATTAAAATGAAGCAGAAAAAGACCCTTGCAAAATAATCTTCACAGAATCACCAACCTCATTGACTTTTGAGACTTTTCCATCCTGGCCTCATCCTTGTATAATTTCTCTAATCATTATGTCAGACATCACATTTTATAGTTGAATTTTAATTCTGCAAACATTAGTTCATTGCATATCAATCAGCATTTGCTAGTGACTTAAAACAAAAACAATTTATTTTTCCTGTGGAGGGTTAGCACTTCTAGTCTGGGGTGGCTAAACTGAGGACTGGCTGATCTAGTTTGGCTTTACTCCAGTGGCTGGAACTGGAGCATAGATGGCTGGAATGTTTGCGCCTCTCTCTAAACACTGTTTTGGTAGGGAGAATAGGACATTTGAGCCTCTCTCTCTGGTTTCTCTCCGGGAAGCTAGCCCATGCTTTTCACCTGATGCTCTAAGGGTTCTTAGCAATAAGAGAGAATAAGCCCCAATATTAAGTCAGGATTCTCCAGAGGAAAAGAACCAATAGGATATATATACATAGACTGACATAAAAAAAATTTATTATAGAAATTGACATGAGGTTGTGGAGGCTGAGAAGTCCCACAATCTGCCCTCTGCAAGATGTAAAATTAAGAAAGCTAGCAATGTAAGTCAGTTGGTGTGAAAAGGCCCAAGAAGGGAGATGGAGAAAGGAGTTGATGTAATTTCCAATTAGCCTGAAAGCCAGAAGTAAGAGAAGATGGATGTCTCAACTCAAGCAGAGAAAAAGACGGGGAATTTGCCCTTATTTCCCCTTTTTTCTTCAATTTGGTCCTTTAAGGTATTGGTGATGCCAACCCACATTGGGGTGGCATCAAGTTCCTCTCACCAGTTCAAATGCTAATCCCTTGTGGACACACCCAGAAATAATGTTTTCCTAGCTATCTGATCAACCAACTCCTGTATTCTTTTCAGGAAAATTCCATGGACAGAGAGGCCTGGCAGGCTAGAGTTCATGGGGTCACAGAGTCAGACACAGCTGAGCACATGGCACATTGGGCATCCCTTAGCCCAGTCAGTTCAGTTCAGTCACTCAGTCGTGTCTGGCTCTTTGCAACCCCATGAACCACAGCACCTCAGGCCTTCCTGTCCATCACCAACTCCTGGAGTCCACCAAAACCAATGCCCATTGAGTTGGTGATGCCATCCAACCATCTCCTCCTCTGTCATCCCATTCTCCTCCTGCCCTCAATCCTTCCCAGCATCAGGGTCTTTTCAAATTACACATGAAATTAACCATCATTGGCACCAGTGTACAAAGACTTTTCAAGCCTCTGCTTGAGTTGTTTACTAATGTTCCACTGACCAACAGAAAAGGGAATGGCAACCCACTCCAGTACTCTTGCCTGGAAAATTGCATGGATGGAGGAGCCTGGTAGGTTACAGTCCATGGGGTCACGAAGAGTCAGACATGACTGAGCAAATATACATACAGAAATAAAAAGGGTTTTTAATTATCTACACACATTATTTCAAACTTAGTGATTATTACCATTTTTTTATATTTTCTATTCTTGTATTTTATTATAATATACATCTATTATTACAAATTATTATATTTCTATTCTATTATAATATTTTTATATTTTATATTGCAGCATAGTCAATTAACAATGTTGTAATAGTTTCAGACTGACAGCAAAGAGACTCAGTCATACATATACATGCATCCATTCTCCCCTAGGAGAAGGCAATGGCACCCCACGCCAGTATTCTTGCCTGGAAAATCCCATGGGTGGAGGAGCCTGGTGGGCTGCAGTCCACCGGGTCGTTAAGAGTCAACACGACTGAGTGACTTCACTTTCACTTTTCACTTTCATGCACTGGAGAAGGAAATGGCAACCCACTCCATTTTTCATGCCTGGAGAATCCCAGGGACAGAGGAGCCTGGTGGGCTGCTGTCTCTGGGGTCACACAGAGTCAGACATGACTGAAGTGACTTAGCATTCTCCCCTAAACTCCTCTCCCATCTGGGCTGCCACATAACATTGAACAGTTCCTGTGCTATACATTACAACCTCGTTGGTTATCAGTTTTAAATATAGCAGTGTGTACATATTGATCCCAAACTCCCTAACTATCCTTTCTCCACATTCTTCTCCCTTGACAGCCATAAACTTGTTCTTGAAGTGGGTGAGTCTGTTTCTGTTTTGTAGATAAGTTCATTTGTATCATTTCTTTTTATATTCTGCATATAAGGAATATCATATGATATTCCTCCTTCTGTGTCTCACTTATTTCACTCAGAATAACAATCTCTAGGTCCATCCATGTTGCTGAAAATGGCATTATTTCATTCTTTTTTGATGGCTGAGTAATATTCTATTGTATGTATGTGCCGCATATTCTTTATCCATTCTTCTGTCAATGGACATTTAGGCTGCTTCCACATCTTAGCTACTATAAATAGTGCTACAATTAACACTGAGGTACTTGGATACTTTCAGACCATGTTTTTCTCAATATATATGCCCAGGAGTGGGATTGTTGAATCATATGGTAGCTCTATTTTTAGTTTTTAAGGAACCTCCATACTGTTCTTCACAGTGGCTGTACCAGTTTACATTCCCACCAACAGTGTAGGAGTGTTCCCTTCCTTCTACAGCCTCTCTAGTGTATATTTTTTGTGGATTTTTGATAGGTGTGAGGAGTTATCTCATTATATTAATTTCTATTTGCATTTCTCTAATGATGTTCAACCTGGTTTTAGAAAAGGCAGAGGAACCAGAGATCAAATTGCCAACATCCACTGGATCATCAAAAAGCAAGAGAGTTCCAGAAAAACATCTACTTTTACTTTATTGACTATTCCAAAGCCTTTGTGTGGATCACAATAAACTGGAAAATTCTGAAAGTGATGGGAATACCAGACCACCTGATCTGCCTCTTGAGAAACCTATATGCAGGTCAGGAAGCAACAGTTAGAGCTGGACGTGGAACAACAGACTGGTTCCAAATAGGGAAAGGAGTACATCAAGGCTGTATACTGTAACCCTGCTTGTTTAACTTCTATGCAGAGTACATCATGAGAAAAGCTGGGCTGGAAGAAGCACAGGCTGGAATCAAGATTGCTGGGAGAAATATCAATAACCTCAGATATGCAGATGACACCACCCTAATGGCAGAAAGTGAAGACGAACTAAAAACCCTCTTGATGAAAGTGAAAGTGGAGAGTGAAAAAGTTGGCTTAAAGCTCAACATTCAGAAAATGAAGGGCATCGCATCCATGGGAAATAGATGAGGAAACAGTGGAAACAGTGTCAGACTTTATTTTGGGGGCTCCAAAATCACTGCAGATGGTGACTGCAGCCATGAAATTAAAAGACGCTTACTCCTTGGAAGGAAAGTTATGACAAACCTAGATAGCATATTCAAAAGCAGAGACATTACTTTGCCAACTAAGGTCCATATAGTCAAGGCTATGGTTTTTCCTGTGGTCATGTATGGATGTGAGAGTTGGACTGTGAAGAAAGCTGAGCACCAAAGAATTGATGCTTTTGAACTGTGGTGTTGGAGAAGACTCTTGAGGGTCCCTTGGACTGCAAGGAGATCCAACCAGTCCATTCTAAAGGAGATTAGCCCTGAGTGTTCTTTGGAAGGAATGATACTGGAGCTGATACTCCAGTACTTTGGCCACCTCATGCGAAGAGTTGACTCATTGGAAAAGACTCTGATGCTGGGAGGGATTGGGGGCAGGAGGAAAAGGGGACGAAGGAGGATGAGATGGCTGGATGGCATCACCGACTCGATTCACATGAGTTTTGGTGAACTCTGGGAGTTGGTGATGGACAGGGAAGCCTGGCGTGCTGCGATTCATGGCGTCACAAAGAGCAGTACACAACTAAGTGACTGAACTGATTGACTGACTGACAGCTACTTCAGCTTGGCCATTCCTTCTATGGGGAAAACCATACGGAGTGCTTAGAACTGGTGCTTGGGACTTGACCAGCTTCATAGGTTTAAATGAGTTTGACCATTGGCCCTTGATGTTGGAGCACCAGCCTACAGATGTGTTTGCAAACACTGGGAAATTGCCTCTCATATTACAATGACAATGTTAAAAAAACTTTTGCTTCCATGTAAGAATTTTCTTAGTTGATGTGAGACCACAACGTAGTAAACTTGGAAATGTTGATAATATTCAAACTGAATAAGGGTGAAAAAAAAAAAAAAACTCTCAGTCCTCATATTTCCATAACATTGTTTATGTTACCATCAACCAAAGAGTTGGGAACAGAATTATTATTGTACATGAAAGCCTGCAGTAATGAATTTTTACACCCTTAAAAGAGGCCCTTGGAGGAACTGGAGATTATCCAGAGAAAGGTAATTAGAGAGAAAAAAAATTAATGCTGGGAGTTTTCTGAGAAGTTAAGGCTACTTAACCTAGAGGGGGAAAAGAAGTCTGAAAGGTTTCTACATTAATGAATTGAAATTATGAAGAAAGTGTTGAGCAGCTGTTCTCTGACTCTATAGAGCACTGGCCTAAAGAAAAATAATCTTGACAGGTAACATTAGATGTATCAGCTGAAATGTAATTCCAAAAATCTTGACTCTAAGAGTTGTTAATCAGTGAATAGTACTAAATCTGCTTAGGATGTCTCAAAGAATAAAACCAAAAATCAATTTTCTGAGTTTCATAGCTTGTAATTCTGCCCCAAGGATGGTGGCTGGACTATATTTCTTCATTTATCAATCAAAATAGCAATTGCTGAGCCTCTGCTACATGTCAGACACTGTTTGTGTGAGCATATAAGGAAGATGTTGTCCCATTTCTCGGGCTTCTTCCTAGAGCTAGGATGTCTCCTACATCCAGCTCTGTGCTCTGCATCCAGTGATTTCTAAACTACCTCTGAGTCAAACATTTTTCTGACTTCTTGGCTGGAATATAATTTCAGGAATTTGTGTCTTGATGGTCAAATGAAAAGTATGCACAGAATTACCTGCAAGGTTCTGGCCTGTTCTGTCAAAAAATACAGAGGGAAATTGGTAGGTTTGTTTTCTTCCCCCATGAAATACCAATGAATTGGAATAGACTACCTTATATCTTTGGCTGCTCATTTCAATTAATTTTAAAACCCTGAGCTTTGGTGATCAAAACTGATGATTTCTTGCCCAGCAAGGTCACTTGTTTTCTAACTCTGGCCAGCAGACCTGTAGGTATTCCTGATACCAGCAAGATTGAGTGACAGAGAAGGAATGAGCTTAGGCACAGCCAAAATCTTTCATTTAGGCTGAATTTCCTAGGCAGAAATACAAGCCAAAATATAAGGATACTGATAGAAAATCATTAGAATTACATTAATCTACAAATCTAAAAGTAAAGCATTTCTGTTCAAGTAATAGAACCATCTTCTATTTTTTTAGTTAACATACACCAAAGAAAAACTCAAAGCTATACTTTCAAGTAGAGATATTTCAATAATCCCAGCCTTATGCAAAGGAGTCAAATTTTATCTACTCCTTAATAGACTTTTATTCAAAATTCTAGTGTAATTAATATATTATTAATAGATTATAGGATAAAATGTTAGTCAAAATATGTTTTGAAATAGTTGAACTTTATCCTTTTAAAGAACACTAAAAAGTGGACTTAATTGAAAACGTTGTGTTCAGGAATATCAGTATCTTTCTTCAAAATATCATGTAAGAAATTTTATTTCTGACTTTCAAATAGAACATGCAGTTTCATTTTAATTCAGCAACTGTTTATCAAATGTTTTACTAATGGACTACAGGAAATCAGTGGATTAATTCCATGTGAAATGTAAACATGAGTATAAGGCACAGTTGCTACCCTCTGATAGCTTACAGTACAACAGATTAAAATTTTCCAAATCTATGATGTACTGTACAGGTTAAAATATGATAAAAGCCATGTATTGCAAATGATACAATACATATTCAACATTGATACTCAACATTGCAAATGATTAAAACTGGCCTAAGAGGAGCAAATGGTTTGGGGAAAGGAAGACTATATTGCTTCACAAACTGCAAATTTTGCAAACATTAATAAGTCCAGACCCAGCTGGATCCAGATATTCAAACCATGCTGATAAAAATCTATCTTTGGCTAATTCTTAGCTCCCCTTGATTCAGGATTGACTCAGGCAGGCTGTCTGATGTGTTAGTAAAATAACCACTAATAGTTTCAGTTTGTGTTCTACCAGATTATCAAACCGAGACATAGGCAATTTTCCCTGTAAGTTTTTGTAGGCCAATGCCACTGATTTATTCAGTCATTTAATGAATATTAGGTGAGGTGAAGTCACTCAGTAGTGTCCGACTATTTGCGACCCCGTGGACTGTAACCTACTAGGCTTCTCCGTCCATGAGATTCTCCAGGCAAGAATACTGGAGTGGATTGCCATTTCCTTCTCCAGGGGATCTTCCCAACCCAGGTATCAAACCTGGGTCTCCCACGATTGGAGGCAGACGCTTTAACCTCTGAGCCACCAGGGAAGCCCCAATGAATATTAAGTGCATACTAAATATTAGGCAGTATTGCAGGTTTAAGGGCTTGACTAATGAGCAAAATAGACGAAGCTTCTGCCCTCATGCACCTCATATTCTAGTAGGGGAAAATATACGTTAGACATACAGACATAAACATGTAAAATTATTATGCTAATGGCTGTAATGAAAAGTAAAGTGGGGCAAGTGATACAAAGTGATTCACCTGCCAAGTTTGTGTTGCCTGTTCATCCCTGAAGCATTTAAGGGGCTGTTTCGGCAGGCCTGGAATCTGTATCCATCTCTGTTAACAAGATGAATGCCCTCAACAGCACCCAGATCATCTGGAGAAGAATATGGGATAAATGGTCCCCCAAGAAAAATTTAAGCTGTTGTTACTAAAAGACATAGCTTCTCAACTGACAAAACTAACTCCTCCTCTTACAAACCTTATCTCAGCAAATACCAGCTTCGTTTTCCCAGTTTTTCAGACCAAAAATTTCAAATCATTCCTCGCTCTTCTTTCTTAAGATAGAATGCATAACCCATCATCGAGTCTATCGCCTATGCTATAGCCTATTCTGGATGTTGCATATAAATTGAAATATACAATATATGGTCTTTTGTGCTGTTTCTTTCACTTAGTATAATAGTTTTCATAGTTTTTCCATATTAGCATGTATTGATATTTCATTCCATTTAGATGCACCACATTTTCTTCATCCATTTACTCATTAAGGGACATTTGTGTCACTTCAACCTTTTGGCTATTGTTAAGTAGTCATGCTCTGAGCATCCACGAACAAGCATAGTTTGAATACCTGTTTTCAATTCTTTTGCATATATACCTAAGAAGAGAGTTGCTGGATCATACAGTAATTCTATATCTAATGTTTTGAGAAACTGCCAGTTTTCCACAGTGGCTTCACAATTTTACACTCATGGTGGCGCTAGTGGTAGAGAACCCACCTGCAGTGCAGAAGACATTAGAGACCCAGGGGTCAATCCTGGGTATGGCATGGCATACCCAGAAGGGCATGGCAACCCACTCCAGTATTCTTGCCTGGAGAATCTCATGGACAGAGGAGCCTGGTGGGCTATAGCCCATGGGGTTGCAAAGAGTTGGATACGACTGAAGTGACTTAGCACATCAACAGTACAAGAGTATCAGTTTATTCACATCCTGGCCAAAGTTTGTTATTTGGGGGTTTTGTTTTATCTTTTAACCATCCCTACTGGGTATGAAGTGGTATCTCATTACGGGTTTTATTTGCATTTCTCTAATGACTAATTGCTTCCCTGGTGGCTCAGAGGTTATAAAGCCTCTGCCTGCAATGCAGGAGACCTGGGTTCGATGACTGACTATGTTTAGCATCTTTTCATATGTTTTTGGTCATCTGTTTATCTTCTCTGGAACAATGTCTACTGAAGTGCTTTGCCCATTTTTTGACTGAGATGTTGGTGTTTTTCTTGTTAAATTACAATTTTTATTATACTTTGCATACTCAACCTTACCAGATACATAATTTACAAAGATTTCTCCCATTCTTTTGATTGTCTTTTCACTTTCTTGACAGTGTCCTTTGATGTGCGAAAAGTCTTAATTTTCATGAAATCCAATTATCTAATTTTCTTTTATCACTTGTGCTTTGGGTGTCATATATGAGTCCCTTGCCTACACCAAGATTCTGAAACTTTAATGTGATTTCTTCTAAGTTTTACAGTTTCAACTTTCACATTTTAGTTCTTTGATCCATTTTGAGTTAATGCTTGTACATAGTTTGGAGTGGATATGCTATATTTTGTAATTTACCCATTTATTCTGTGTATTGTCCGTGCTTCCCACTAGAATGTAAGATTCACCAGGGCAGGAAAGCATTTTGTTCACTACTCAACTGCTAGCGTAGCTAATAGTGACTTTCACATAGTAGAGGAACATTATTTGTGAAATTAATAAATTAATTGGCCAAAGTATTCCAAAGGAAAGGCAGCTAAAATGATCTTACGTCAATATGTGCACGTGTGCTGTTGCTTCAGTCGCGTCCGACTCTTTGCAAACCTGTGGAAGGTAGCCCGCCAGGCCCCTTTTCTGTCCAGGGGATTTTCCAGGCAAGGGCACTGGAGTGGGTTGACATAATCTCCCTTAGGGGATCTTCCTGACCCAGGGATTGAAGCCACGTCTCATGTTTCCTGCATTGGCAGGCAGGTTCTTTACCACTAGCAATACCTGGAAGCCCGCAACACCTGGAAGCCCTATATATTACTATTTAAAAGGTTATCTCTGATGAGAAAAAGTTTAAAAAGTTTACCAGTCCTTCAAAAACCTACTGTAAACACAATAGCTCACTTGATTTTTGTTCTATAATGATCTAAGTCACTTGAAGTTTTTTAAAGTTTCTTTTCCTTTATAATTTGAAAACCTCATGCAATATTTGGAGATTGCTATTAAAAAGATATACATCAAATTACAATTACATTTTGGTCATCTTGAACACCTTGAATCTTAAAATCCCTAGAGGAATCAACTGGCCAATAGCTAAATGAAAATCTGATGTTCAGAATCATGAAAGATAAATATGTAATTCTGGAATTTTACCTACTCTAATTTGTTCATTTACTGAGAATGTGTCAGATACACTAGGCGCTGGTAGGAAAATAAAATTATAATAAGTTCTCAAACTTTTCACCATAGGAAAATGAAATGCCCACAAAATATCAAGTTACACCCTTAATATTAGAAAGAATAAAAACACAGTCCTGTATACAAAAGCGTTACTATTGGAGAAGAAAGCAAAGTGTCCAAGAACTGATGGAAAATATATAATTGTGCCAGCAGTTGCCTGTCAGCCAGTCATCTTGAGTCTGTTTCCTGTGAACATTAAGGGATAATTTCTCTCTGCCCTCTCCTCTCCAATACTCCAGAATTTCCTTGCACTTTACTCCCTCCGAGATGTGACAAGTTTCTGAATCTTTCTACACTGTGCTTTTGGCCCATGTAATCTTTCCTCTAGCAAGTTGAGGTGAAAGGATGATCTGATGTCCAGATTCTGTGGAAGATGAAGGAAACTTGTCCTTCCCAGTTTAGCCTCCATGAAAATAATTTATAAAACAAATTCCTTTCCTGTTAATTTTCTTCATTGCCTAACTCCTCTTAGTCTGCTGTGAAAATATCTTTCTCTTTCAATTTCATCCCCAAATGAAATACAGAACAAATAAGTAAAATATCTCTAACCTAGTTGTACATGGCCCAGGACCTCAGAAATGGTGTGGTTACCTGCTTTCTTCCTAAAAAATGAGGACAGAGTGTATTACAAAGCTATTTTTTATAATATCAACTTTTAATATTACTAGTATAACTATAATAAATGAAAAATCAAGCTCTCTATAAAGGCAAACTTTTAGATTTTTGGATGTCATTTTCTTTCTCAACAAAGCTTGGTTTTTAATATTCTTGTCTCTTTAACTTAAAGTCACTTTTGAAACTTAAGCCTGAATAGCTTCTTTATTTTTTCTGAGTAGCCCATGGGCTCTAGGGATGATAGAATCACAGTCCAAAATGATTGGTGGGATATAAAAATAAATAAGGTATATTTTAAAAAAATAGTGTTTGTTTTAAAAATATTTTTATATTAGACTTTAAACTTCTTAAGGATACTGTCCATGACAAGTTCATTTTGGTATTACCCTAATTATATATAGTAAGCCCTCAATTTGAGTGAATTAAAGAAGCATGTCTTTTCTTAATCAAGTTCAGATTCCAATCTTAATAAAGACTGAATATAGAAAGAAGTTACTTCTCAGCCAAATGCTGTGGAACCTTAGTGTGTATACCAGTGTGCATTTGGATATGAACCTTGAGCAAGAGAGAGAAATTCCATGTGAAATCCAAGAAAGAAAAGACACTTTGGTACCCAAGACATGCTGATTCCAGAGAGAATGAACAACAAGAATAGAACTTAAAAACCAACTATTTGTTCTTCCTCTGATCTTGCTAGATCTCTAAGTAGACTAGATCTTTGCCGCTGAAGGACTGCTCTTGAGACATGGCTAACAGGAGTTCCCTTTTATTTTCATCAAACATACCAAGCTTATTTCTGCTTTAGGAAGTTTGCACTAGTGTTTGCATAGCTCATTGATACTCATCCTACAGGTCTTCTCTCAAATGTCACCTCCTCCCAAATCCTTCCCTAACAACCTGATTGACACATTATAATCTCTACCCTCCTGTTGCCAAAACCCACTGCTCAGTCACATCAGCTATGTTGATTTTTTTTAACATGTACTAGTTTTTCATGTACTTGTTAACTGTGCTTCAACCCTCCTCAACTCCTACCCACATCATTTACTAGCTATATGACCTTGCTGATTTAATGTTTATGCTAGTCTCTTCATTCTGTAAAATGTGAATAAAAATAGTACTTGTCTCAGAGGGTAGTTTAGAAGACTCAAGTGAGATAATATTAATACATGTAATATAATTAGGATAGTATCTGGCACACAATAAACTTAAAAAACAGCTCCTGTTAAGTGAAAGAATAAACATATGAGCAAACAAACTCTTTGAAGCAAAAAACCATATGTTGCAAAATTCTATGTATTAAGTATTGTGTAAAATCTTTAAATCTCAAGCCAGTTTATTAACAATATCTCACCTTAGAGTCTAATCTACACAAAAGTGATTAAGAAGGCAAAACTGAGAAATTATTTCTTTTTCAGCAATTAAACAGGTTCTTCCTTTGCATACCACAGGGCCTAAGACCCTGTCCTTAAGACCAGTTTTCTCCCCAGCCCCCATACCTTTGCTGACTTCAAATGTTAATGCCTCTGTTAATGACCATATATGTTATCCTCACAGGGCCTTCTAGGAATAATGAGTTAATGATAAGATGGCTCACTTGATGGGAATTATGGTACTTGTTTCAAGAGACTCTGTGATAAAGGAAGTTTTAGTAGGTCCAGAGGGCCTTTTGGCTGCCCCTCAACTATGGCACACAGACACCTGCTCATAAAGTTGATCCAGATTAAACTGCCTGGGAAATGTGAAAATAATTCACAATAAGCTGAAATATAATACCTTATCTAAAACTCAACACTTATCTTATAATATCATCTTAATTCCATATATAAGATATTCCAAATGCAAATAAATTTTGACCTGAGATAATTTAGAAAATTTAAAAGTGCAGTACACTACCAGGTTTGGCACAATTTAGAAAAACCCAATGACTTGATAAAGAGAAATGCTATATATTTGTAATAGTAGATCAAGAAGGAATTAAGGAGAATCATTTAAAAGCCAGATTTGTAATTCTGAGTATATTCAATCATACCAAGATCATAGGGATTTAACTGTTGTCCCAAAATCTAGAATTTTGAAATTCTGGTAAAATAGTGCTTAAAATTGTGATGGAAGACTATCTTATTTGTGTTAGAAACAATGTTATAAATTCTTTACCAACTGAGCCACAAGGAAAGCCCGAAATATAAAGAATAATTTCTTCTTTCAGTAGTAGGTTCCAAAAGACAAAGCAAATTTAAACAAAGCAAAGTTTCTAAACAAAAGTATAAAACAAAAGATTTTATTCACAAATTATGTTAAATGTAAATGACTTTATTCTAGATGTCATTATTTTCGGTTGCTACCTTTCATATCCATTAAGTCATGTTAAGAGTTTAAAATAAATATTGCTTGATGTTACTGATGAGATCTTTTACTTGACTATTATTTTAGCTAGCCTACTGAACCTCATCTATGTAATCAGTTTTCTCCATTTTCCATTCTCACTCAATAATGTAATCTTATTCTTCATGTTAAAAATAATGTCCTCTGGGGGTAGCTGGGCTCAATGTGGTGAGAGCAATAAACATATGCCCCCAGCTAAAACATCTCTTCTGTAGAGAAAATGTGCTGCTTCCGCTCATCCCCAGCTTTGACTCTCGGTTCCTTCAAAACCAAAGTCCAGATATAATTAAAAATAGGAGAGCCTGTATATGCAGGTTCCTCTCCTAGTCTGACCAGCATCAAAAATAATGTATTAACCACATTTCTCAACTACAAGATGAAATATATTCTAAAATATTTTGGTACACCTAGATCTTTAGTAACACTCTACAGTTTGTGGTACAATAACTGGATATAGCCTTTGAGAAAAACTTCAGTTATTTAATAGATATGATTTCAGAGCTTTCCTAGGTTTTCATTCTTTGTAATTCTTTTTATTCTTCCATTTTTGTCTGCACTTCTTACAATGTCATCTATTATTCCTGTTACCCCAAGAGTCATTTTTTCTTCTAGCAATATAATTTAGTTTCATAGAGAGCCATCTTTTTTCCACTCAATTCTTGTGATTCAGCTTATATTAATACTACTCCTGACTCCAAGCATTAGACAGAGGACCCAAGACTTCACATTCCACTGGCAACATGAATTAAGAAAGGGCGTGTGATCTGGACATTACAAATATATATTCCATTTTTCTGGTCAAAGTATTTGGGTCAAAAATAGGCACAAGACCCAAGAAAGTCAAGAAAACTTCAACTCCAGAACTTTGGGTGAATATTGAAATAAAGATTCTCTTTCCATTAGATTGAGTTTAGTAATAAGGAAGCTTTGAGTTGCTGAGGGCCTTTTAATCTTCCTATGGGAAGAGCTACTTGAGTGGGAAACCAACACAGAGGAAATCATAGCCAAAAGATAAAATCTGAATTCTGATGCAGTTATTTTGAGCTCCTGTATCTAGCTATGTCTGAAGATCTCCTACCAAATTTTTAGTTATATTAGTGTATATAAACTAATATTTTTTTCTGTAGTCTATTCCAGTTGAGTTTTATATCACATGGAACTGAAATACTTCTCTCAATATATTTCCCTTTACTTTTCCAAGATGTCAGAATCTCTTGTCATAATAGTCAAGCAGATAAAAACAAAGATTACCAAATTATTTTAACAGAAAGTTAGGTCAGATGTTTTACCTGTTTATCTAAAAAGGTTGTTGAGAAAGCAAGTACTTCAAGTGTCTCATGGCTCCAGAGGAAGACTACTATCTACAATGTTTCTGGGTAAAATGATGTACATTAGTGACATTAATACAATTAAATAAGCAGTCATATATGATTAAACCACATGCTTGTTCTTCAAAGATAGTCTCCCTATAAAGCAAACCAATGTATTGCAGCAAGTTTTGAGAATTATAATAATGTCTAGATTTTTTAAATGCATAGTTGAGTCAGTTCATAATTCAGTTATATTTTCAATTTTTTGTTTATTCATTCTTAGAAATATTTGTTGAGAATCAACTCTAGGCCAGTCATTTTACTTCTTGCTGGGTGCACAATATGAACATAGACTAATAAGGACTTATTTTGCCTCTTGACCCTCACCGGTTATTTTAGTATTCATTGGTACTTCCTTTACAAGATGGATAAGATGGGGAAAAAAGAGATGAAAATCTTTTCAGTTAAATGTCATCACTTGTAAATGATTTTACTGGTGGCTGAGTCGAAATGCAGTTTTATAAATGAATGAACAATGTGAAATTTGGAGATTATTTGTCATTTCCATTTTCTTCTAATTTCCTTTCACCTATTCTAATAAATCGTTGATAATTGACCATATTCCAAGTGAATAGATTTGTCAGGAAGCCCAGGTTATAATGTTCATTATAAATAATTCAAAAATTGTCATCTCTCAAATATTTTTGTCTACACAGGATTGGAAAATGGACAACTTTATAAAACTGTCTGCATAATTCAAGTCAAGTGTTCTAATTATTGGTGCCCTGTGAAGTTTTGATGATAATAACATCATAACAAGTTTAACTTTGGGAAATTCAATAAGATCAAGTAGTCTGAACATCACATTATGAGCCATGGGTCCAGGAATCCAAAATTTGAATTTCCATAACTTTGTCCCCAACCATTTAAGAGAGGGAGTCATTCAGTGCTAATAGTTAATCATTATGTTTAAAGGCAAAGGAAAAATACTGTAAACAAAGCAGGAAAATATTTTTGGTGTGTAGCATAAACACGCAAACAATTATCTTAAAATGTAATCTTCATGTGACTTATTAAAGTAGATTACATTTTAATGTGCACTGCAATTTGCACATTATAGAGAGCACTCTATATGCAGCGTTAACTGTGTGACCAGCCTGACAACCTGCACAACTGAAGATATAAAAAAAGAAAAAACCCTCTGCTATCTTTCTCTAAATGGATGTATTTGGTGTTGATAGTCAGATACAGTTTTCACCTTTATCCCAGCTTGTTTCTGACCCAGTGGGTTAGTGTTAATCACCACTGTGGGCACCAATAATTTCCCCATATGTGGAATTTGATAAGTTAGAGCACCTACTTCAATTCAAGAAGATTCCAGCTGACTATCCAGTTATCGCTATGGACAGCTTCAAGCACATCCATGGCTGGCCTTGTATTCTTAGCTTTATCAAGCGCTTTGCACTTTTTGTCTTTTATCTCTTAATTGAGACCTGACTGCAAGAAATGCCTATCTCTTCAACTGGGTTGCATTAAGTATTAACTTTAACTGCTTTGGGTACTTGAGGTACAGAAGAGGGGAAAAAAAAAAGCCTTAAGATGCAGTGTAGAGTGGAAAATCTTCCCAAATCTCTATTTATAAATTGTGTAAATGCTACAGCTTTTTTTTTTTTTAAGTAAATAAATCTTTATCTCTTTTCCAGATTTAGGGAAAAAAAGTGTTTATATTACCCACTGGAGGAAGTTTATGAATCTTCCATCATATTTGGCAGTAATAATAATCCTACAATTCCGGACAAAAGAGATAGTATTTAGGAAAAGTAAATAATTCAGTAATAATAAATGAGGAATGACTTTGTACTTCATGTCTCTGGAAGGTCAGTGGATTGACTCTAAAGGATATGGAAATAGGTTTTTATTTGTGCCTACAGTGTACAAATCAAAGGATTCAGGATAGCTTGTATAGGTTCCATGGCTTGCAATCTCTTTTTCTAAATATTTCTCATTTCTAAATATTACACAATATTTACTATTTTGTGAATTCCTTAAGAGCTCTGTATGTGCCTTTTTCATTCCAGTTTCCTGCACATAGTAAACATTCAACTAACACTCATTAACTTAAGTGACATTCACATGAGGTCTAACTCAGCATTTACAAAACCTCCCCATGAGTCCTCTTTGTTTTCCTCTGTAAAAGTCTAATTGTGCCAGGACAGTAGCACTTATGACAGATGTTCCTCCAAGAATACTATAGAAGCAATACTTGGAAATGTATGCCATAAAGAAAATAATAGTTTTAGATACGAGCACTGGAACACCAAAATTCTAGAAAACAGCAATTTACTAACGGGAGAGGGCCCTGATTGCCACTAGTTGAAATGGCACTGCTCAATTTTTATACCAACATCTAAAAACTCAGAATAAATACTACATGCTAGTGTTTAGATATCCCTTCAGTCAAAATATCTCCAACTAAATCCAAGTACAGACAAGAAATCTTTCCATAAGAATCAGATGAAAGATAAAGCTCTAAAATAAACTCAAAGCTAAAAGATTCAATACAACATAGACTAACAAGACTACTAACAAACTCATAGTGGCTATTGTAAAACAAATTACTGTTACTAATAATGAAAATAAAGCTTCCTTTTTGTATGTAATTTCAATTAAAAGTTCAGCAATGAACCATAAATTGAAAGGCATGTATACTAGCAGACGTTATGTCCGAGATTTTGATATGTAGCAAAATAGTACTCAAGTCCATGTTCCAAGTCAAAGTTTGGTTACCAAAGAGCTATCTAGATCTGAGAAGAGAATGAAAAAGAAAAGAGAATCATAATTCTAAAGGCAAATAGAATAGTACATCCAAATGGGAAGAAATTCTACCCCCTACAACTCATGTGGTACCAGAGCACCATCAGATAAGCTAATGCGTCAATCATTCTTTCATTCATTTCGCAAATTTTGGAGGACTTTCTAAATGGAGACACCAGAGTAGCAAAACAAAGTTTTTTTACTGTCCCCTGGGCATGGTCGGCAGAGCACACAGCTTTATATTTACAACTGTGAATCATTAAAATATGCATCAAAAAGGCTTTATAAATAGCATTTGTTGACAGCAAATAACAGTCTATTCATCACCTCTACCACCTACAATGGAATCGAGATTTTCCTGCAAGAACCCTACTTCACTTGTTGGTTAGGTGCATTCATCCTCCTTGAACCCAGGCCAAGTCTCAATCTCTGCAAGAACTACAGTGTAATATCATAATGTTCACTAGTAAAACCTATACTTGTTATGAGGAGAAATAATAATATTGATAAGCATTTAATACTTTTCTGTAATCATGGGGAATATACAAAAAAATTTATTAGTTTTGATTGGAGTTTTTGTTGTCATTGTTCAGTTGCTAAGTCATATGCGACAGGAAGCCAGGCTTCGCCTAGATTTTGCTCAAACTCATGTCCATTGAGTTGGTATAGTTTCTTTACAATGCTGTGTTAGAGTCTACTGTTCAGCAAAGTGAATCAGTTATATGTATACATCAGTTCAGTTCAGTTCAGTCACTCAGTCGTATCCGACTCTTTGCAACCCCATGAATCATAGCATGCCAGGCCTCCCTGTCCATCACCAACTCCCAGAGTTCACCCAAACTCATGTGCATTGAGTCAGTGATGCCATCCAGCCATCTCATCCTCTGTCGTCCCCTTCTCCTCTTGCCCCCAATCCCTCCCAGCATCAGGGTCTTTTCCTATGAATCAGCTCTTCACATGAGGTGGCCAAAGTAATGGAGTTTCAACCTCAGCATCATTCCTTCCAAAGGACACCCAGGGGTGATCTCCTTTAGGATGGACTGGTTGGACCTCCTTCCAGTCCAAGGGACTCTCAAGAGTCTTCTCCAACACCACAGTTCAAAAGCATCAATTCTTCGGCGCTCAGCCTTCTTCACAGTCCAACTCTCACATCCATACATGACCACTGGAAAATGTATGTATGTATACATACATACATACGTGTATGTATCCCCAGTTTAGGGATTTCATTCTCATTAGGTCACCACAAAGCACCGAAAAGAGTTCCTTGTGCTATACAGTAGATTTTCATTAATTATCTATTTTATACTATTTTATAGCATATATAAGGCTTCCCCAGTGGCTCAGTGATAAAGAATCCACTTGCAATGCAGAGATTCAGGAGACGCTGTTTCGATCCCCATGTCAGGAAGATCCCCCGGAGGAGGGCATGGAAACGCACTCCAATATTCTTCACTGAGAAGATCCCATGGAGAGAGGAGCCTAGTGGGCTGCCACTGGACATGACTGAGCACACGTGCACATAGCTTATATATGTCAATCCCAATCTCCCAATGCATTCCACCCTCCTCTCCGCATTGGTATTCATGTTTGTTTGCTATGTCTGTGTCTCTATTCTTGCTTTGCAAATAAGATCATCTATACCACATTTCTAAATTCCACATCTGTGCGTTAATACACAATATTTGTTTTTCTCTTTCTGACTCATTTCATTCTGTATGACAATCTCTAAGAGGTCTATTCATGTCTCTGCAAATGGCACTATTTCATTCCATTTTATGGCCGACTAAAATGTCATTGTATATATGTACAATATCTTCTTTATCCGTTCCTATGTTGCTGGACATTTACGTTGCTGTATGCAGGACATCAGCTTGTCCTGGTTACTGTAAATAGTGCTGCAGTGAACATTGGGGTACATATGTCTTGGTGAAATATGTTTTTCTCCTGATAAAGGCCCAGGAGTGGGATTGCTGGGTCATAGGGTAGCTCTATTTTTAGCTTTTAAGTAACCTCCAAACTATTTTCCATAGAGGCTGTACCAATTTGCATTCATACCAACAGTGTAGGAGGGTTCCCTTTTCTCCACATCCTCTTCAGCATTTATTGTTTGTACACTTTTTTGATGATGGCCATTCTGACTAGTGTGAGGTAATATACCATTGCAGTTTTGATTTGTATTTCTCTAAGAATTACTGATGCAGAGCATCTTTTCATATGTTTTTGGCCATCTATATGCCTTCTTTGGAGAAACGTCCATTTAGGTCTTCAGTTCACTTATTGATTGGGTTGTTAAGAATTTTTCTTTTATTCTCTTAACTTCTAAAAATCCCCCTCTCCACTTAAAAGGAAAGAGAAAATATCCTCATTTTATTGTTTTCTTATAGGCTCATAAAATTTTAGCTTTGTGTTAGTTTTTCAAAGACTTTATTAAACCTGATACACGAGACTGGTAGATTGCCACAAACTCATAAAAATCTTTTCAAAGAATTGCTGCTTAGCAGTGGAAATTGAATAGCAATTTCTAAGAATCAAGCTAATGGCTTAAACTATAGAAAATGTGAAGCCTACTAATAGATAATTTAGGATTTCTTCCCCTCCTCCCCACCACTGGCGAGAACAGAACATGAGCTTGAATAAAATTGTACCAAGATCTTATTAATCTTCTGTCTGTAAAAGCTCAGTTTTCCTCCACAATGGGCTGTTACACATACCACATTTAAATCTGTGCTTAAAGTGTTCTTCATATTGTGGAGCTAAAAATTCTGCACCTTTTGACTATGTGTACACGTGTATTATGGTCAGTTTCAAGAGTTAACTATTCCAGCAGGATTTTGTTACTACACAACTGTACATAATGCCTGAAAACCCCCTGCACCAATATTGCTCTCAAATTGGCAGCAAGTGAACAAGGGACATGAAGGATGCTTCAGCACAGTAACCTATCCTTCCTTCTCTCCTGGGAGCCACTTGGCCAGCTTTCATCCTCATAATTATAATAAATTTGACATTTCATAGATAATATTGATTTCTGTATTTTAGCATTTCACCATAGGTGACAGTCTAGCGTCAAGAATGAAATTTCTATTGATCTCCTGCGCATTAATCTCTCATGTGTATGTGATCATTTTTATAAGACCTTTTACTGCACATAAATCAATATTTCATATTTCCAGCTATGCCAGAGGAGATGTCATATTTGTAAACTGTGAGTTGACACCTGCAATTCCTTCCTGTTCAGCTTCAACTGTTCAGTAACAGTCGATTCAGGGTTGGGAAAGGATCAAGCTCAAGAAACAAGGTAGATGAAAGGCATGAATGTAGACTAGAGTAATTAGCTTAATGAACAAAGAAACCAAGTAAGTGAAATAAAGTGAAATAATGTTCTTTTCTATAAAAGTTGCTTCTATGACATAAGAATCTGCAAAATAGTTTGGCTTTCCATGCTTGCTAGGGACCTGATGCTAGATTTAAATGTCTATACTATTAAAGAGCATTGAAATACTTTTAAATTATTGCTTTAAAAGACCTAACAAATCTTTTTGGATATGAAAGTCACTATAATTTCAACAATATTTAGCATATAAGTATATTAACTTCTTACCCATGACTCTAACAGGGTGCCAATACTGCTGAAATAGTTTTCAGGACTGTGATCTCTTTGCTAATTTAGCAAGCATTTTAGAAAATAAATAAGCCATTTTGATAGTTTAATATTTAATGATTTTTCATATTTCAACAATAAGATCTTGGAAATATAAATGAATATTCTAATGAATCAAAATTTGATTATATTATGAACAGTATATGAGGTTTTCTTTATATAATTATAATGCATAATGGGAACTAGCAGGTATTTGTATTAGGTAAATTCTTCACTCTGAAGAGATACTACTCTTATAGCTACTTGGGGATCCACTAAAGAATTCACTTTGCCAATTTCAATAACATGTAAAAATTAATGTTCATTTGTATATAATCTTATTGAATTTGCCAATGCTTTATTATTTCAAAAATCTTCCCTACCTATTAAATAATTAGAACTTATCCAGGACATTTTTTTAGAAGCTTTTGAAATAAACCAATGGACACACCTGATCTATATGGATGTTTATGTTTCTATCTATAAATTTTCCCTGACTATTCTTACACTTTTCAATATAGGTTGTTAAATGCCAAAGTCAGTTTGGACAAGGTCTAATATAAATAAAAGATACTGAGAATAGAATGCTACCTCGAACAGCATTAACATTTATTCTTTACCAAATTGCTATTTCACATATTTAGAGATGTTCAGACTCCAAATCTTTTGCAATAAACATTTTCAGAATATAACAAAGATGCTTTTAATTCAATAAGGTGTTTCTCTGGTTTAAGAAGAACTACATTTTCCCAGATAAAAGTAGACTTGGAAATGTCCACTTTCTAGCAATTTCCTATAGTCACTATTGACACACTATTATTTCAAATTATATGTCGTTTCACTAGACGGAAACGCTACTCTTGCTTATTTTTTAAAGGCCAATCCTTTTTGCCGGTTTCTGAAACATGTTCATGGCCATAAAATATGTCAGCAAATGACTGTTTTAACATGATGACAGACACATTATCGGAGTGTGACTGACTAGTGTATGAGTGACTATATTTCGACAGTCATGTCAGCTTTTGACTGAAAGAGCACAATTAAAAAAAAAAAAGGCCTAGACTGAATAGTAGGGTATTACTGAAGAAAAATCAGCAGGTGAAATGTATCTTTACAATACTTTCGTTTTCTTGAGTGTCAAAAGAATTAGTAGTGAGCTTTAAGCATTATAAAATTTATTTTGTTTGAGAACAAATTAACATTACAAAGAGCTGAACAGCAGGACTTTGTGTACTCAAAGCTTGAGAACTTTGACTTTTAATGTCCAGGTTCACTGGATCTAATGCTCTCATTTTGACTTCGTTAACTTTCATTGTACCTTCTGACATTTTATTTCTCTAAGGTAAAAATTTCTGAGCCCTGAAATCCCAAAGTTTAAATAACCACCGACATTCCTTACTAATATCTATTTTTAAGCAATCTAAATTAAAAATTAGGGGAAAACCTTCCTCTAATTTTGTGAGCAAAAACTTTTAGCAATAACAGGATATAAGGTTAGTACTCTCAAAGTTATGGGAGGCATGTTTCAATGGTGTTTCAATTTGCACTTGATAATTTTGCTATTTCTTTGTGTTTCTTTCCCTCCTCACAAATAAGAGTAGTAACATTCTTGGTAAGGCTGGATTGCATTATATCCTGGGTTCCTATGGGTCCCATAGATGCTTTTGTCATCATATTCAAGTATTATTTTAAGCATTTGTATTTCTTTTCCACAAATGAAAAACTCTGCTTTTCTTGTCAATATTCCCACTGTCTTGTATATGGTATATGTTGAGTAACAGTTAGATACATAAGCAAACCACTAGGTAATGAATAGTTGAATGAATAACTGGTGGTGCGTTTAAAAAATGTTTCACAATGAAAGGAGTCATTAACACAATGATGTGGATTGTACAAAGAATCCACTTCCTTATCTTAGTAATACTGTAAATTTAAACTCGTTAATACCTTTTTCTTTAAATCAAAAGGTACTTAGCATCTGGTATGGACTTAGTAAATAACTTGGACAATGTAATACAAAGATGTTTTAAACTTTTAGCTCTTATATAAACAACATTTTAACTTTAAGTGCACAAAATGTTGCCCTATAGATTCAATATTTGAAAAATAAGCATGCTATTAGTATCTTACTATGACAAGAAATAAAGATTATGATGATTATGTTTCAAATGTATTTCTAGGATCTTGTTAATTCTAAAAGAGAAATTATTTTCAGGCTAGGATGTCAAAAAAAATCTTATCAACAATTAATTAATTGCTTAAATGTAGATGCTGACTGAACATTATACATTTTTAGAAATAGTTTGGTTTAATTTTTCAAACAAATTATCTATTTCTTAAAATTGTATAAAATATAAGTCAAAATTTCAAATTCTAACTAAAAAAATTTAAAAGGAAAGTGCATACAGAAATTAAATTTATGTTAAATATCAAATTATATTAAATTGGAAATGCTTATAAAACAAACATATATTACGGAGTTTAAGAGCTGGAACGATTTTGTTATTTGGAACCAATTAGTTGCCTCTATATAAATTAAGCATTTGAAGGGATTAATAACAGACCAAATGATCCAATTTTTAAAATAAATTTGCTGTTTTAGAATTAAGAGATTGGCGATGAAAATATGAACACTGAGTGAAAAATGCTTTCTAGAATAAAATTAGGAAGGATGAAATTAATATTATGATACGTTTCACAATACATAAAATCAATTAAAGAATTTCAATGAAATTCAAGAAGCTAAATGCTGAAACAGTAAAAATTCTCATGATATTAAATGACAAATTATTGGGAATTTCTTCATTAACATAAAAAGGAGTTTATTAAATAAGTGCATTAAATAAATTGAAATATATATTTGCTATATAAATATTTTTACTAAGGATTCTTACAGGGTACATTACTTTCAAATTTACTGATTATTAAGTAATTAATACCAACCATGGTGGAGTCGCTCAGTCGTATCCGACTCTTTGCAACCCCGTGGACTGTAGCCCACCAGGCTTCTCTGTTCATGGGATTCTCCAGGCAAGAATACTGGAGTGGGTTGCCATTCCCTTCTCCAGGGGAATCTTCCCAACCGAGGGATCGAACCCGGGTCTCCTGCATTGCAGGCAGACACTTCAACCTCTGAGCTACCAGGGAAGCCTGTATATACATAATAAAATTCAGATTTTCAAAGGGTTCTTTTTAAGTGCTTTAAAATTAAAATGTTGAAGCATGTTAGCATTAAAAAAATAAAGTGACAACTATATATAAATTAAGGTTTCAGTGGATATGTTTGTTGTTTTACCAAGAATAATATGGAAATTTTTATAGTGCATAGAAGTGAAGAAAAAGAAAATGATTTAGTTACTTCATTTGCTCATACAGAACTAAAATTATAAGTAACAGGAAGAACATTTATTTTAATTCTAATTAAAGCACAGTGTAGATTATTTTTGCTCATGTTTTATAGAATCTTTGAGAAATTCTCTCATTGATTCTGGTTTCCCAAAATTTTAAAGTTAAAGTTAAAAGAAAATCAAAGAACATGAAAAATTTACCTAGTAAGCTCTGAGCTGAAAATACAATAACAGTTCTAGAGAGAACATGACAAAGTATGTATTACCATATAAATCTAGTGCCAAGATATAATTAAAAGTGATACTCAAATTTAAAAATAGAAGACTACCAAAAAGGATTACCATGTAATAAAGATCTCCTTTCTTCAGTTTAGCTTATGTCCTTCTTATTGACTATAGCTTCTTAGGAACATTTTAAATATCAGTCTCCTTATAAAGTACTCTTTGATAAACATTTTTAATAAGATTTTTTTAGGTTAGAGTATAATTGTTTTACAATGTTGTGTTAACTTCTGCTGCACAACAGTGTGAATCAGCTATAGGTGCACATATATCCCCTCCCTCTTAGACCTCCTTCCCACCTCTCTAGTAAACTTTTGAGCAAAATTTTCTATAAAGAGTTAGGAATAACCTTAACTGTTCCATTCTACAGATCTACTTAACAAAATTCCTTACTGTAAGACCAAAATTATAACCAAGCATGTTTTGTATTAGGAAAAAAATGATAGAATGCTCACATAAATCAGTAAGATAATACAACACAATGAAAATGGCAAAAGAATTTACAGTAAGAGAAAAATAATAAACATATGAGGTGTTCAAATTCACTCACAATTAAACAATTAAAACAGAATACTAATTTTTGCCCATCAAATAGGCAGTATAATTTAGGTTTGTTGATAACTAGGAGAGAGAAAGGGACAATCCCATATTCTACTGAACAAGTTAGTGTCACCTTTTAAGAGTAATTTAGCAATATCTTTCAAAATTAAAAATGTATATACAACTAGACTAAGAAAATCTACAGAAATTCGTAGGATATTTATATAAAAATGTGCATACATGGGCACACACACGAGCGTTAATTTTGTAAAATCAAACTACTAAAACAACTGAGATAACAAAAGATAACAAAGATAACAAAAGATAACAAAACAACTGAGATAATAAAAGACTGGACAACTAATAAGTGATACATTCATACAATGAAACATTCTTTGTTTTCTTAAGAGTAAAATTTTAAAATGTACAATATATACATGCAAATTTGCATCTATTTAGTGATTCTTTCCTGGTAAATTTTAAATTTTGTTTAAGAAAATCTCTTTTGTTTACAAAAATTGGCAGCACTTGATTAAAGTGAATTAACAAGTCTTTTTAAGGAGCATAAATTTGGGATCTGTGGTGAAGGGAAAGGAATTTTTCATTCTACTTTTTATCAACGAATTATTTTATTTCCCTAAGCAGATTCAATTATTACTTTCAGAGTTTTTCATAAAGCAACTGATTATTTAGAAAAGGTAACTATAGCTTCTCTTTTCCTTTCTCCTTAAAATTTGCATCTAAAAGCTTATTAAAAACTAATAAATAATATACACGTACATAGACATACACAGATGCACAAAGAATAAATAAGAATCAGAAAGATCCTATATATAGTCAAATATTTAATTGTTCCAAAATTTTAATTTTGTATGTGTGGGTAAACATAGATGTGTGTATATTCAACATATCTGGGTTAACATACATGAAAGTAATGAAATAGCATCATCACAAATTTATATTTTGTCTTATTTAAAAATACCTGTAATTGGCATTCCCCTCTTTATCCTGGGGCTCAAAATATGTCCACTTCTCTTTCAATATTTAAGTTAACATATTTCCAAACCCTTATTCTTCAAACTCACTATAGCACAGTGAATTAAGAATGCAGATTTTAAGGAATCTTACGGGGAGGTAGGAGGGAGGGTTGTTCAGGATGCGGAACACGTGTGTACCTGTGGTGGATACATGTTGATGTATGGCAAAACCAATACAATATTGTAAAGTAATTAACCTCCAATTAAAATAAATAAATTTGTTTTAAAAAAAAAAAGAATGCAGGTTTTAGAGACCACTTCTGCCCCTTAGTAGACATGGGACATGGCAAGTTACTTAGTTTCTCTGTGTTTTGGCTTCTCTTCTGTAAGGTGAAGAATATATCTTACCTCTAGTTTTGTGTGTTGCAAGGATGACCTATGTTAATATAAGTAAAGCCCCAGAAAGATTAGTATTCTTCCTCCAGATATTCCCAACGATTCCCGGGTTGTTTATTCAGTCCAGTTTGACCACATCGAGTTATCAAAGGAAAGTCTGATCAGTTAGCTAAAGAAACTCGTTTTCTCAATTTTGTTGATGTCATTATTGCACAGTATCTCTAACAAATAGAGATAATAGGTAATAGAACAAAACACATTCATTCAGTACATTTGTTGAGTGCTTTCTATCTACTAAAAATTGTATTCATAAATGAGAATACAGTAGTGAAAAAAAAAGCTACTTCTCCAGATGAATAAAACAAAGCCACTGCCCTAGGGCAATGTAAGCTAAGCTTATATTCAAACCTCCACAATTTAGCAGTCTAAGCTGAAATCACCAAGTAAGTTGATTTTTCCCTATTCTCAATTTTCAAAGATGTTGTGATGCAAAGCAAAAGAAAGAAGCTCTAGACAGTCTTCTGACAGCACTTCCCCCAAAAAGTGCCTGAAATTACCTTAATTTCAATTGAATATGTTCAGTTTACAAAATGAAGACCATTACATATATGACTGTGTATATTTGTGTATGTATGTATGATAAAACATATATCCACAGCACATGTTAAATGAAATTGTACCTGCAGGCAACAATGTGAAAGAGGTTTCATTTTATTTTTCTTGCATTCAGAGTTTAAACTCAAATCCTCTAATTCTCTGTTTCCACTCATAAGAAACATCTTGAAAAACAAAAACACTTAAATACAACCAGGTATCAGTGGAACATTTTAATCAAAGTCAATATTTTGTAATTGAGGCTAAAACCTTAAGCCTAAGCACAAAAGTATACTATACATTTACAGGATTTTTCCCTCAGGAAATGTAAACATATTGTACTCTGTCCATGGCAACTATCCTTGAAAAACTGATTCTACATGCCAGTGAAGTAATTTCACACAATTCAAGGAACAATGCAAACCCACTAGCAAAACTCTAACCGGGCCAAGTTGTTACATAATTCCATCACTGTAGAAAAATGAGGAATACAAAATGTCAGTGCATAGCTATACTTAATCAACTTTGCATTCCTTGGAAAGAAAATTTCAGTTCCATGAGAGAGAAAATTCCAAGCAATGCAAAAAGGGATATCTACCTATCTCCTAAATTGAAAATTCGCTATGAGCACAACCAGACAGAGATTCCTCATATGCTTATAGACTCTTGCAATCTTTTCCCAAGTGGGATCACATTTCCCATTTAAAAAGAAAGAAACACAAAACTGCATTCATCTGGAAAACAGTATACTATGATTCAGTACATTCTACTAGCCCAAATGAAAGTTAGTCCAACATCCATTTCTGTATTCTACATATTTCAAAGCAAGTGTTTTTATATTCTGCACTCAAAGTTTTAGGAATTATTGGTTCTTATATGAGAAATATTAGCACCTGAAATCTGAAATCATGCAAAGTTCAATACTTTTAACTTCAAATTTGCTTGTCAATATAGTATATATATATTTATTTAAAATATTATTGAATATATCATGGGGTAGATATAAGACTACATATAGCAATGTATAAAACACATGTGGTCTTACTCTCATGTAGCTTAAAGTATTATAGAGTGAAAAGTAAATACACTAATAAATATCTAACTACAAATTCTGACAGATACATATAAATAATAATGAACCATGAAAAAGAGGACCTCTTCAGATTATGTGATCAAGGACAGTCTCTAGGAGGAAGAGTGTTTTTGAAAGTGAGACCAGAAAGATGAGCTTTTTAGCAAATAGCTTGTGTGAAGGTCTTGCTGAGAGATTTTTGATTTATTTATGGAACCAAAAGATCAATAGTTTGAAGTTTGGTGAGAAATGGAGAGAACAATTTCAGGAGAAAATGGAGAAGAAGTCATTGGATGGAGGTCCTTAAGGTCACTTGTTTTAATTAGAGGAATAACATTTTCAATTTATGATGTTAAACAATCATACCAGAGAGAATTCTGAGTAGGGCAAGAGCAGTAGGGTAGAGAACAGTGGAAGTAATACCAGGGTACAAAATACTATAAAAGTCTTGGTTTGAGTATTGGCAACTCTGGGCACTGACTTGGACTGATTTCTAGACAATTGTTGTTGTTGATGTTGAATCAACAACATCTTAATTGCTAAGTCCTGTCTGACTTTTTGCAATTTCATAGACTGCAGCACATGAGACTTCCCTGTCCTTCACTATCTCCCGGAGTTTGCTCAAACTCAAGTCCACTGAGTCGGTGGTGCCATCTATCTCATCCTCTATCGTCCCATTCTCCTCCTGCCCTCCAGCTTTCCCAGTATCAGGGTCTTTTACAATGAGTTGGCTCTTCACATCGGGTAGTCAAACTATTGGAGATTCAGCTACAGCCATCAGTCCTTCCAATGGATATTCAGGGTTGATTTCCTTTAGGACTGACTGGGTTGATCTCCTTGCTATCCAGGGACTCTCAAGGGTCTTCTCCAGCACCACAGTTCGAAGGCATCAATTTTACAGCACTCAGCCTTCTTTATGGTCCAGCTCTCACATCCGTACATGACTACTGGAAAAAACATAACTTTGACTAAACAGAGCTTTGTTGCCAAGTGATATCTCTGCGTTTTAATACGCTGTCTAGGTTGGTCATAGCTTTTCTTCCAAAGAGCAAGCATATTTTTAAGTTCATGGCTGCAGTCACTGTCCACAGTGATTTTGAAGCCTAAGAAAATAAAAACTGTCACTGTTTCCACTTTTTCCTCATCTATTTGCCATGAAGTGATGGGACCAGATGCCATGATCTTAGTTTTGGAATGCTGTTTCAAGCCAGCTTTTTCACTCTCCTCCTTCACCCTTATCAAAAGGCTCTTTAGTTCATCTTTGTTTTCTGCCATTAGAGTGGCGTCCTCTGCATATCTGAGGTTGTTGATATTTCTCCCGGCAGTCTTGATTCCAGCTTGTGCTTCATCCAGCCTGGCATTTCACATCGTGTATTCTGCATAGAAGTTAAATAAGCAAAGTGACAATATACAACCTTGACATACTCCTTTCCTAATTTTGAACCAGTCCGTTAGCCCATGTCTGGTTTTAAGTTGCTTCTTGACCTGTGTACAGGTTTCTTAGGAGACAGGTAAAGTGATCTGGTAGTCCCATTTCTCTAAGAATTTTCCACAGTTTGTTGTTATCCACACAGTCAAAAGCTTTAACATAGTCAATGAAGCAGAAGTGAATGTTTTTCTGAAATTCCCTGGTTTTCTCTATGATTCAGTGAATACTGGCAATTTGATCTCTGGTTCTTCTGCCTTTTCTAAATACAGCTTGTACATCTGGAAATTCTTGGCTCACATACTGCTGAAGCCTAGCTTGAAGGACTTTGAGCATTACCTTGCTAGCATGTGAAATGAACACAATTGTATGATAGTTTGAACATTCTCTGGCATTGCCCTTCTTTGGGATAGGAATAAAAACTGACCTTTTCCAGTCCTGTGGCCACTGCTGAATTTTTAGAAATAAGAATAAATATTCTTTGGAAAACCTATTCTGAATTGTCTATATATATTATGGGTCTATATGGGTTGTCATAGAACCCTAACTGACATCTGTCACATTTTCATATGGGAGGTATATGTCCAGTGAATGTAACCAAAGACTCTATCCAAAACAAGAATCCAATCTTCATCTTTGTTATAAAGGAATGAAGGTTTAGAGTTGATAAATTTCTAATTTTCCAAGATAAACTGGAAATCTGAATTGTGATGTGAAATCTTTCAATGTTTGATATTGGATGAATTTTTTTTTAAAAATAAAATGAAATTTATATTAACTTCCAGACCTTGTTATGATTTAAACTCTTTACCATTATAAGGCTATCTGGCTTGAATGGTGAGGTATAAAATGATGATTTCATAATATAAAAGGAGAAATCTGATTAAGCAACAACATAATACATAAAGTTCCTTTCTAATTCTAAATTACTCTAAGAAATCCTCGAAAGTTAATAGTTTCCTTCAAATGCAAAAATATGTCTTTTCTACAACTGAATTCTATGAAAATTTTTGACATTTTCACAAATGCCCACTGTTTTCAACCTCTTGGAATAGAGATTAAATGATTTTAATACACTCAAATAATCATTAATTTATTCATTCCTTTATTCAACAAATTCAGTGGGTCAACCATTGTGTTTGGCATTGGCACAGAGAGGATTCAAGATAAAATTTTTGTTCTCATGAGACCTGTAGTCAGTGAATGGGGAAGAAAGTCAGTAGATAGCTATAGTAGTGTGCTGAGTAGTGTACTGAGTGCTTATTTAACTTATATGCAGAGTACATAATGCAAAATGCCAGGCTGGATGAAGCACAACCTGGAATCAAGATTGCTGAGAGAAATATGAATAACCTCAGATACAGGAAAGTGAAAAAGTTGGCTTAAAACTCAACATTCAGAAAATTAAGATCATGGAATCCGGTCCCATCACTTCATGGCAAATACATGGGAAAACAATGAAAACAGTGAGAGACTTTATTTTGGGGGGCTCCAAAATCACTGCAGATGGTGATTGCAGCAATGAAATTAAAAGATGCTTGCTCCTTGGAAGATAAGCTATGACCAATCTAGACAGCATATGAAAAAGCAGACACATTACTTTGCTAACAAATGTCCATCTAGTCAAGGCTGTGGTTTTTCCTGTAGTCATGTATGGATGTGATAGTTAGACTATACAGAAAGCTGAGCATTGAAAAATTTATACTTTTGAACTGTAGTGTTGGAGAAAACTCTTGAGAGTCCCTTGAACTGCAAGGAGATCCAACCAGTGAATCCTAAAGGAAATCAGTCCTGAATATTCATTGGAAGGACTGATGCTAAAATACTTTGGCCAACTAATGCAAAGAATGGACTCCTTGGAAAAGACTTTGATACTGGGAAAGATTGAAGGTAGGTGGAGGGGACAACAGAGGATGAGGTGGTTGGATGGCATCACCAACTCGATGGACATGAGTTTGAGCAAGCTCCAGGAGTTGGTGATGAACAGGGAAGCTTGGCATCCATGGGGTCACAAAGACTCAGACACAACTGAGTGACTGAACTGAACTGAGCTGAATGCTTTACTATGGGAGGGCACAGGATGATGTGGAATAGTAGAGGAGAACACAACCCACACTGGAAAGTGGGGGATGGAAAAATGGGCCAGAGATGTTTCTTACAGAAGTGCCTTATAGCAGAAGGGTAAGTACGATTTACTTGTGTATGTATGAATGATCATATTTAGAGAACCAGTAACTACAAACTATATAATGCTTTCAGCAAGTAATCAAAGGACAAACGGAAATAAGCAAACTATAAGAAAGAGGGAATCAGAGCATAAGCCATACACAAAAGTAATAGCTTCAGACAACATGGCATTTGCTGAACTTTTGGAGCAAATAACGGCACAAAGATCTTTAAGATAAGTAGCTCTGAGAAATGGAGAAGTTCTTTTTATACCATCACTCTAGGCAACAACACATTTTAGAGTTAAGACAGTATGAAACAGAAGATTCTTCAGTCTTGAAACTGAGCACCAGTTTCTCATGTATAATGTGTAATAAATACTCACTTTTTCACTGAAACCTTGCACAATAAAACCCAAAGCATCTTCAAAGGAAATGGACCAGAATTTGCATCAAAAGGAAAGGTCTTTAGGTAATCACCACTACCTCAAAGATACTCAACCTTAGTAAAGCAGCATCTATTTTTACTGAAAATCTGGAGAACCCAAATCTCCCCAGTAGAAATTCCCATAACTTCTGTGACTGGTTAAACAATGTTATGAAATTTTGTCTTCAAATGTTCTATGAACTCCTTCTTGGCATTTAGGCAAGAATACTTAATATCCGAAGGAAAAAATGTCAGACATAAATTTTGAAAAGGGTACTCATTCTTTGCTTATTTCTAGTGGGGAGATGTCATAAAGGAAAAAGATGCTATGAGAGCATGGTTGGATAGAGAACAAAGCAGAGGACTAGAATGCCAACTGCAGAAATGTTCCTCTGAGGAAGGGAGTAAAGGACTCACTAGTCTTGGGGAAGACAGTCCAGAGAGGCAAGAAATGAAGAAAGAAAGAATAAGTTAAGATGGAGTTGTGACATTTACTTGCTCTATATACAGTGCTTTAGATATCTACCAGGATATATCCATTGAGTCTTTTTATGTATATAACTCAATTTAAAATTTATTACCAAAAGTTATCTACTGATTCATGTAACCAAAATTTCCAGTAAGTATGCTGGGCTTCAGGCACAGTAGAAGTTCAAACGATGTCCTTGAAATCAGTTTTTTCTCTTTTCTTTGCCTTCTAGCTTGCTCACCTTAATAACTAGGCACAACGTGTGACTATTGACAGTTTCAAATTGCTATCTTGTAATAGTAAGATATTTAATTTTTCAGTTTTTTTGCCTTTATAACAGTATTTGACTTTACATTCTCATTTGACTTCATCTTTTCCAATGTTTTCCAATTGTGGTAAAATACATATAAAATTTACCATCTTCACCATGTGTACAAACCCAGAGCTGTTAAATACATAATGCTGTACTATCATCACCACTATCCATCTCCAAAATCCAAAATCTTGTAAAACTTAAATTCTATACCCAATAAACTATAATCTCCCTTTTTCCCTTTTCCCCAGCCCCTGGTAACCACCATTGTATTTTCTGTCTCTATGAATTTAAATACTCTAGGTGGTGCTTTAGTCACTAAATCATGTCTGACACTTGCGACCCCATGGACTGCAGCCTATCAGGCTCCTCTGTCCCTGAGATTCTCCAGGCAAGGAAATTGGAGTAGGTTGCCATTTCCTTCTCCAGGGGATCTTCCTGACCCAGGAATCAAACCCTGGTCTCCTGCACTGCAGGCAGATTCTTCACCAACTGAGCTACGAGGAAAGCCCAGAAACACTCTTAGTACCTATATAAGTGGAATAATGCAGTATAGTTTTGTGTGACTGGTCCACATTTAGCATAATATTATCAATGTTCATTCATGCTATAGTATACATCAGGATTTTTTTCCTTTTCAAGGCTAAATAATATTCCATTATATTTATTTGTACATATAAACAACATTTTGCTTATCTATTTATCCATGGAAGACTTGGGTTGTTTCCACATTTTACTTATTGTGAAAATGCTGCTATAGAACATAAGTACACAAATATCACTGTAAGATATTGCTTTCAATCCTTTGGGTCTATACCCCAAAGTGGAATTGCTGGATCATATAATAATTATATATCTATTTTTTAAGGAATATAGACTCTTTTACATAGCAGTTGTACTATTTTACAGTTTTGCATTTCCACCAACAGTTCACAAGAGTTCCAATTCCTCCATGTTCTCACCAACACTTGCTTTCTGTTTGTTTTTGATAGTAGCCATCCTAAAGGGTGTTGTAGGTATCTCATTGTTTTGATTTTCATTCCTCTAATGATTAGTGATGTTGCACATTTTTTCATGTGCTTGTTAGTCATCTATATATCTTCTTTGGAGAAATGTCTATTGAAATCCTTTGCCCATTTTTAAATCAGGTTGGTTGTTTTTCTTGTTGTTGAGTTTTAAGAGTCTTTTATTCTGGATATTAATCCTTGATCAGTATATGAGTTGCAAACATTTTTTCCCATTCTGTGGGTTGCCTTTTCATTCTGTTGATAGTGTCTTTTAATGTACAAAATTTTTAAATTTTTGTGAAATCATATTTGTCCATTTTTTTCTTTTGCTATCTGTTGTCTGTGCCTTTGGTATCACAAGGTGTTTAATTTTGAAAGGAAAAAAACAAGAGACTCTTTCCTAACATTTTCAAGAAATGCCTCATTGTCTCCCTGCCTCTGATTAGGTGTCATGCACATATCTAGAGCAATCACTGTGACCAGATCTATATTTAAAATTTATACAGAAAAAGGAAGCATTGAAAGAAAAAAAGACTTGGGGAAATGTCCTTTATCTGAAAAGTTCTAAATAATATGGCATACAACCTACACTATTTTACAACTTTATTTCAAATAAGAGTTTCAGGCTATTTTTTGTACAAGACCTGTAAATATTTAACCAAAAAAAAAAAATTCCCAATGATGAAATCTTCCTCTGCTACAATCTAAAACATAATGGAGTATCTACTGTGCTACACTTTGATCAACTGACCAGTAGGCATCGAGAGATACTAAAATAAAACACAGTTCAGTTCAGTTCAGTTGCTCAGTCGTGTCTGACTCTTCGCGACCCCATGAATCACAGCACACCAGGCCTCCCTGTCCATCACCATCTCCGGAGTACACTCAGACTCACGTTCATCAAGTCAGTGATGTCATCCAGCCATCTCATCCTCAGTCGTCCCCTTCTTCTGTCCCCAATCCTTCCCAGCATCAGAGTCCTTTCCAATGAGTCAATTCTTCGCATGAGGTTGCCAAAGTATTGGAGTTTCAGCTTTAGCATCATTCCTTCTGCAGAAATCCCAGGGCTGATCTCCTTCATAATGGACTGGTTGGATCTCCTTGCAGTCCAAGAGACTCAAGAGTCTTCTCCAACACCACAGTTCAAAAGCATCAATTCTTTGGTGCTCAGCCTTCTTCACAGTCCAACTCTCACATCCATACATGTCCCACAGGAAAAACCGTAGCCTTGACTAGACAGACCTTAGTCGGCAAAGTAATGTCTCTGCTTTTGAATATACTAGCTAGGTTGGTCATAACTTTTCTTCCAAGGACTAAGCGTCTTTTAATTTTGTGGCTGCAGTCACCATCTGCAGTGATTTTGGAGCCCCAAAAAATAAAGTCTGACACTGTTTCCACTGTTTTCCCATCTATTTCCCATGAAGTGATGGGACCGGATGCCATGATCTTTGTTTTCTGAATGTTGAGGTTTAAACCAAAGTTTTGCTTTCCTCTTTCACTTTCATCAAGATGCTTTTCAGTTCCTCTTCACTTTCTGCCATAAAGGTGGTGTCATCTGCATATCTGAGGTTATTGATATTTCTCCTGGCAATCTTGATTCCAGCTTGTGTTTCTTCCAGTCCAGCGTTTCTCATGATGTACTCTGCATAGAAGTTAAAAAGCAGGGTGACAATATACAGCTTTGACTTACTCCTTTTCCTGTTTGGAACCAGTCTGTTGTTGCATGTACAGTTCTAACTCTTGCTTCCTGACCTGCATACAGATTTCTCACGAGGCAGGTCAGATGGTCTGGTATTCCCATCTCTTTCAGAATTTTCCACAGTTTATTGTGATCCACACAGTCAAAGGCTTTGGCATAGTCAGTAAAGCAGAAATAGATGTTTTCCTGGAACTCTCTTGCTTTTTCCATGATCCAGCGGATGTTGGCAATTTGATCTCTGGTTCCTCTGCCTTTCCTAAAACCAGCTTGAATATCAGGGAGTTCACGGTTGATGTATTGCTGAAGCCTGGCTTAGAGAATTTTGAGCATTACTTTACTAGCATGTGAAATGAGTGCGATTGTGCGGTAGTTTGATCATTCTTTGGCATTGCCTTTCTTTGGAATTGGAATGAAAACTGATCTTTTCCAGTCCTGTGGCCACTACTGAGTTTTTCAAATTTGCTGGCATATTGAGTGCAGCACTTTCACAGCATCATCTTTCAGGATTTGAAACAGCTCAACTGGAATGCCATCACCTCCACTAGCTTTGTTCGTAGTGATGCTTTCTAAGGCCCACTTGACTTCACATTCCAAGATGTCTGGCTCTAGATGAGTGACCACATCATCATGATTATCTGGGTCATGAAGATCTTTTTTGGACAGTTCTTCTGTGTATTCTTGCCACCTTTTCTTAATATGTTCTGCTTCTGTTAAGTCCAGACCTTTTCTGTTCTTTATCGAGCCCATCCTTGCATGAAATGTTCCCTTGGTATCTCTAATTTTCTTGAAGAGATCTCTAGTCTTTCCCATTCTGTTCTTTTCTTCTATTTCTTTTCATTGATTGCTGAAGAAGGCTTTCTTATCTCTTCTTGTTATTCTTTGGAACTCTGCATTCAGATGCCTATATCTTTCCTTTTCTCCTTTGCTTTTCACCTCTCTTCTTTCCACAGCCATTTGTAAGGCCTCCCCAGACAGCCATTTTGCATTTTTGCATTTCTTTTCCATGGGGATAGTCTTGATCCCTGTCTCCTGTACAATGTCACGAACCTCAGTCCATAGTTCATCAGGCACTCTATCAGATCTAGGCCCTCAAATCTATTCCACTGTATAATCATAAGGGATTTGATTTAGGTCATACTTGAATGGTTTAGCAGTTTCCCTACTTTCTTCCATTTGAGTCTGAATTTGGTAATAAGGAGTTCATGATCTGAGCCACCGTCAGCTCCTGGTCTTATTTTTGTTGACTGTATAGAGCTTCTCCATCTTTGGCTGCTATAATCAATCTGATTTCGGTGTTGACCATCTGGTGATGTCCATGTGTAGAGTCTTCTCTTATGTTGTTGGAAGAGGGTGTTTGCTATGACCAGTGCATTCTTTTGGCAAAACTCTATTAGCCTTTGCCCTGCTTCATTCCACATTCCAAAGCCAAATTTGCCTGTTACTCCAGGTGTTTCTTGAGTTCCTACTTTTGCATTCCAGTCCCCTATAATGAAAAAGACATCTTTTGGGGGTGTTAGTTCTCAAAGGTCTTGTAGGTCTTCATAGAGCCATTCAGCTTCAGCTTCTTCAGCATTACTGGTTGGGGCATAGACTTGGATAACTGTGATATTGAATGGTTTGCCTTGGAAACGAACAGAGATCATTCTGTCGTTTTTGAGATTGCATCCAAGTACTGCATTTCAGACTCTTTTGTTGACCTTGATGGCTACTCTATTTTTTCTGAGGGATTCCTGCCCACAGTAGTAGATACAATGGTTATCTGAGTTAAATTCACCCATTCCAGTCCATTTTAGTTCGCTGATTCCTAGAATGTCAATGTTCACTCTTGCCATCTCTTGTTTGACCACTTTCAATTTGCCTGATTCATGGACCTGACATTCCAGGTTCCTACACAATATTGCTCTTTACAGCATCGGATCTTGCTTCTATCACCAGTCACATCCACGGCTGGGTGTTGTTTTTGCTTTGGCTCCATCCCTTCATTCTTTCTGGAGTTATTTCTCCACTGATCCCCAGTAGCATATTGGGCACCTAATAATGTGGGGAGTTCCTCTTTTGGTATCCTATCATTTTGCCTTTTCATACTGTTCATGGAGTTTCAAGGAAAGAATACTGAAGTGGCTTGCCATTCCCTTCTCCAGTGGACCACATTCTGTCAGACCTCTCCAACATGACCCACCCATCCTGGGTTGCCCCACAGGCATGGCTTGGTTTCACTGAGTTAGACAAGGCTGTGGTCCTAGTGTGATTAGATTGACTAGTTTTTTGTGAGTATGGTTTCAGTGTGTCTGCCCTCTGATACCCTCTTGCAACACCTACCATCTTACTTGGGTTTCTCTTACCTTGGGTGTGGGGTATCTCTTCCCGGCTGCTCCAGCAAAGCACAGCTGCTGCTCCTTACCTTGGATGAAGGGTATCTCCTTACCACCACTGTTCCTGACCTTCAATATGAGGTAGCTCCTCTAGGCCCTACAAACATTTAAAATAATTCAGTTATACTGAATAATTCAGTTATACTGAATATTTCTAGAACAGTATCTTTTCACTTCAAGAATGATGTTGTGGAACCAGAATATTTTCAGAGACCAATTAAAGCACAAATTGAAACAGGGGAAAGAAATAGGTTTTAGTCTATTCAGATGGTTATGACAGAATACCATACAGTGGGTAGGTTATATACAACAGAAATTTATTTTTCATAGTTCTAGAGTCTGGGAAGTCCAAGATGTGGTGCCAATGTGGAGAGATCCGCTTCCTGGTTCATAAATGGCTATCTTCTCACCATGTCCTCACATGACAGAAAGGAGAAGAGAGGTTTCTTGGGTTTTTTTTAATAGGGCACTAATTCCATTAATAAGATCCTCACTTTTATGACTTATTCATTTGTCAAAGGCCTCACCTCCATCACCATCAGAGTGGGATTAGGTTTCAACATTTGAATTTGAGGTGGAAGGTAGGGTGTACAAACAATAAGTCTATAGAAAAATCAAACTTAAAAGTTATATATTTTTGTTTAAATTAGTGGTGACTAAAGGAATGCAGTGAAAATCTGTTAACTCATAAAATATATAAAGATAAAAATAAATTTAGACTTATTAAGTGTAAACTGTAGAGTTTGTCAAAAATAGTTATGAACTCTCCTTTAGCTGGTAGTCAGGACTTCCGTATAATTCAGAAATTAAAGGGCAAAGGATATCCATTGACATTCCAGCCCATTAAATTTATAATAAAATAAAAAAGAAATTGTACTTATCCCCAGTAGCTACTAAATATAAAGAGCTTAGCCCACCAGGCTCCTCTGTCCATGGAATCCTCCAGGCAAGAATACTGGAGTGGGTTGCGATTCCCTTCTCCAATTAGAAGCTCAAGAAGTGGTAAATTTGAAAATCTAAATGAATCAGAAAGTATTTTCCTTAATTATGAATTATAGAACCTTTAAATAAAACTAGTATGAACAGAAATATAAAGACATCAGAGACAGTAGTAATCATATGTCCTCTTAATTTCATGCCTATCTATGTCTGTATTATTCACAAGGCAGCATGCTGCTGCTGCTGCTGCTAAGTCACTTCAGTCATGTCCGACTCTGTGTGACCCCATAGAGAGCAGCCCACTAAGCTCCCCTGGGATTCTCCAGGCAAGAACACTGGAGTAGGTTGCCATTTGCTTCTCCAGTGGATCCATTACAAAATGACTCAAGGTTAGAAAGTTCTTCTTGTATTTCAACTAAAAGTACTGGTTACTTCCATCCTACCTTAGAATGACTCAGATATAAAAGAAATTTTGAAGTGTTACACTTGGAATTAAAACCACTGATCTCTAAGTGCTCCGACGAATACAAACTACAACAGAAATATGGTTTCCTTTTTTAGGACACATATCTTCTGTTAATGCCCCAAAGTCAAAATCCATTAACTTTATTGACAACTTGGTGTTACTGAATCTGTGCTGGATACAAATTACTTCATAAGTAAGTAAGTAAGTAAAGTCGTTCAGTCATGTCCAACTCTTTGCGACCCCATGGACTGTAGCCTACCAGGCTCCTCTGTCCATGGGATTTTCCAGGCAATAGTACTGGAGTGGATTGCCATTTCCTTCTCCAGCGGATCTTCCTGACTCAGGGATCAAACCCAGGTCTCCCCGCAATGTAGACAGACGCTTTACCGTCTGAGCCACCAGGGAAGTCCAAATTACTTCATAGCCCTTAATTAGTTTCAGTTCTTCATATGTTCTCCCTTATGTTGCTGAATAGTACCCCCTCCTCCCACCTTCCATTCCCTCACCTCCAGATACCCAACTCCTAATCCCTGGGACCTGTGAGTGTTATTTTATATAGCAGAGACTTCACAGATATTATTAAGAATATTAAAATGGAGAGATAATCCTGGATTATCCAGGTTGACCCTAAATGTTATCATATATATCCTTATAAGAGGGAAGCAGAGGAACATTTGAAACACAAGGAGAAAAAGGCAGTTAGTGAACCAAGGAATAAGAATATTCTTCGGAAGCTGGAAGTCATTTATCCCTAGAATCCCTGGAAGAAGTGTGGCCCTGCCGACACACTGATTTCAGCCCAGGGAAGCCCATTTTAGACTACCTCCCTCCAGAATTATGAGAGAATAGTGAACATTGCTTTAATCCATCGCACGCTTGATAATTTGTCACAGCAGCCACAGTAAATTGACAGCCTCTCTTTGTTAGGAACATGAACATGAAGTTTGGAAGATGGAGGAGAACCCAAACCATTATTCTTCTTCCAGCAGTAATGTGCAGGCTCAGGGAATCTGGAGGAAGCTCCCAGGATTTCTCCTATATTTCACCCCCTGTCATACTGAAGGCAACTAATCCATTGGCAGTGGGTATCTACAATCCTGCAAATCCGATTTTCTGAAACCAAGCAACTGCTTTCCATGAGTTCCACCACATCCTCAGTTCCTCCAATTGATTTTTAACTCCTTAAATTTAAACCTTTACTTTAAAATAACTTTTTAATAAATAAACCCCTTCTGTTTGAAACACCTAGAGTACTTTCTGTTTTCTTGACCTAACCTTGACTTATTAGTTCTGAATATCTTGCAACTTACTTAAAATGAACATAAAATATTTTATTTCCAAAAACACCAGAAGGTTCTTATTTCTACAATTAGGAGTCATGAGGAAAGTTATACATTTTCCAAAGCAATATAGATAAATGTGCATAAAGCATTTAATATTTACTTATTCCCTTATTAAGTCAACAAATATTTATTGAATACCAACTCAGTCATAAATGCAATACACAGTGTTAGAAATTCAATGATAATCAGGCTAGATGTGATTCCTTCCAACGTAGAGTTGATAGAGGAAAATAAAGGGAACTATATGAGATCTTCCCTGTAGCTCAGATGGTAAAGATCCTGCCTGCAATGCAGGAGACACGGGTTCGACCCCTGGGTCAGAAAGGTCCTCTGGAGAAGGGAATGGCAATCCACTCCAGTATTCTTGCCTGGAGAATCCCATGGATAGAGGAGCCTGATGGGCTACAGTTGGTGGGGTTGCAAAGAGACAGACATGACTGAGTGACTAACCCACACATATATAGGCAATTGAATACAGAACAACATTCTATGAAAGGGACGTACCAGGTGCTACAGAAACATACACACATAGCGGGATCAAAGAATGGTTCTTCCAGGGAAGTTACATCTCAGCCAAAATCAAAAGCATAAGTGTTAATAAGGCATTATGTAGATGGAAGAAGAAATAATCCTTCTTTCTTCAAACTGCCACATCTGCCATTTGTCCTTCCCCCTACATCAATGAATTCCCATATGTCTCAAGTCATCTCTCTCTCCTTTCCAAATGCACTTACACATAGAAAATTATACAAGAAAGATAAAATATTATTGAAATATAATAGTATGCTTCCAACTATGAGTTTCTGAGATAAAGATCTAGGAAACAAGGTAATCATTTAAAGAGAGAGATTAGCATAAATCACGGGACACTCCAGATGTAGATAACAGGTCCCACACATGTTTTTTGTCTTGCTGCTGTTGTTATTTGAATTTTATTATTGGCCTGCATGGGATTATAAAATTTTCTGAAACTGAAAGTCTTTATTCAGAATTCTGCAATTTACCAGAGTCTTACATTTGGACTTCATATGCCTGCTTCATTTATCAGGCCTCTCAAAGAATTTACTCAAGAATCCTGTATAAAAGAAAGAGTATGCAGACTACACTCAGAAAACCCTGAGTTTAAAGCTAAGTTCAGCTCTTATTGTATGTGTAATCTGGGATAAAGTCTTAAATTATCTAGTTTTTCTTTCTTCATCTGTGATGTGACTATAATAGTATCTACTTTGCATAGAGATAATGTCTATGAAATGTCCAGCCCAATAGCAGACCTGTCCTTCCTTTCTCCCTTACCTCTGTCTTTCCTAATGTCCTTTATTCCTTTCTTTCTTTTAAAATAGTGCAGTTGCTGCTAAGTCACTTCAGTCGTGTCCGACTCTGTGCAACCCCAGAGACGACAGCCCACCAGGCTCCCCCGTCCCTGGGATTCTCCAGGCAAGAACACTAGAGTGGGTTGCCATTTCCTTCTCCAATGCATAAAAGTGAAAAGTGAAAGTGAAGTCACTCAGTCGTGTCCAACTCTTGGCGACCCCATGGACTGTGGCCGACCAGGCTCCTCCATCCATGGGGTTTTCCAGGCAAGAGTACTGGAGTGGGGGTATATAATCATACTGTAATAGCTATGCACTGGCATCTTTGATATAGATTAAAACATTTTTTCTATCTTGAGTATGAGCTATAACCTGCAAGGTCTCTAGACTTTATATTTGAAAGAGTTTCCAGGTGAGAACACTAAAGCCCAAACTTTCCTTCTTCTACCCTCAGAGAGGTGTCTTCTCATTTAACATGGCCCCCTTTTTTGAATTAATGGTGACCAAAAAAAAAAAAAATTCTTCCTGGCAAGGGCTCTCTGGTGACCCAGCGGTAAAGAATCCACAAGGTAGGAGCTACAGGAGATGCAGGTTCTGTCCCTGGTTCTGAAAGATCCCCTGGAGGAGGGCATGGCAATCTACTTCAGTATTCTTTCCTGGAGAATCCCATGGACAGAGGAGCTTGGCAGGCTCAGTCCATAGGGTTGTAAAGAGTCAGACAAAACAAAAGTGACTTAGCACATATCAGTAAACCCCAATTTTCTATTGCCCATGTCAAGTATTAAACCAAGCTCGAAATAATGATAGCATTATATCAAAGTAAAGGACAAAATAGTCTATATAATGTAAAATTAAAATGTGAATTAATTTCCAAAAGAAATAATATTTTAAATTATATTATTTATTGTTATTGACTACTGGGAATTTAAAAACTGCTCTCAAATTATCTGCATTTTCATTACTTGCCTTGTTTTGGAAGTACTTTTTTTTACTACTCACTAGATGATGAGAACCCAATGAACTAACCCTTTTGCAATTTTGTGATCTGACAGATTTCCTAGCACAATGGTTTTTTAAACAAAGTGCATGCATGTCAAATGTAATGGGATCAAAAGCCAGAGACAATGCATGATGCCTAATACCTCACTGAGTAACAAAGTTTTGTCAGTTGTTCATGTAGTTGGACAATGTGTTTGTCCAGGGAAATTTTTAACATTTGGGAAACACTAATTTTCTTTAAACAAAGTCTTAAATAACAAAGAAACAAAGTAGGTTCCAGACTTCAGACCCTGTAGCAGGACAGGAATAAAAAGCGGTTGGTTGAAAATTAGAGGGTACTACATATTACCCAACAGTCACAGAAAAGTTGGACTTCAGAAGACTGTCCCCTCCTGCCCTTGGACATGGTGTGCTGGGCAGCAGGGCAGCAGGGGAGCACACCGTGCCCTGAGGAGGCAGCCAGACAAGGATAAAGACTGAGGGCACTGGGCTGTATTGTTTCTCTGAAGAGTGACATGGAAACCACAAATGGCAAATGATAAAATGAAGGCAAATTAGAAATACCAGGGCTATTCAGTGTCAGGGTAATTTTTCTCCAATGTGAGGCTTGAGAAAATAGCTACCAGTTGGATTTTTCAGAAGCAATTGTTTCTATTCAAGTTACCAAGAGATATTCATTTCCCCAAATCAGCTAAAAAGCCAGGATGAACAATCAGCACCCTTTTCTCCACATTAGTATCACTCAATCCTTCAGATTTAGGAAAGGAAGTATGTGCACCAGATTTTCAGACAACTTTGATACTTCAGTCTATCAAAAATATAAAGAATTTTTAAGTATATAAGAATATAGCTTTAGGTTGGGAGGTGATTTTTTTTTTAATGTGACTATCGCCTTTGCTATAGGAAAAATCCCTTCAGAGATGCATGCGTGAGAGCGTGCTAAATCGCTTCAGTCATTCTTTGTCATTCAGTTGTCATTCAGTTCTAAGTCATTCAGTCCAATTCTTTGTGTCCTTGTGGACTGTAATCCACCAGGCTCCTCTGTCGATGGAATTCTACACACAACAATACTGGACTGGATTGCCATGCCCTCCTCCAGGGGATCTTTCCGAACCAGGGATAGAACCCACGTCTCACATCCCTTGCATTGACAGGCAGGTTCTTTACCACTAGCGCCACCTGGGAAGCCCTTCAGAGCTGCACTTTGATATAGTAATACTTGGTTTTGTAACTCTGGGTATGCTGCCTGGCATATAGAAGATATATAATATGTGTTCGATACATGGATGGGTAGGAAGATGAATGGATAAGTAGATTTTCGCAGAGGAGGTGTGGCAATGGCAGGTACTTAGAAATATTCTATAATTAAGAGAAATGGCTTACATTCTTAATTTCCCATGCACTTTCTTTCTTGAAGCATGAAAATTTCTAAAAGATTTTCCTTATTGGAGAATGGAGAGTTTTCTGATGTCCAGACTCACCTACAAAAATACGTTGGGGCCAGATTACAAACTTAAATACCAGAACCTAAAGCACCTAAAATGAAAAAAACTACAATATGGTGAGTGTACAGTGTATGAAAATGAGCTTAAAAGTAGCAGAGCAGTTTTGTCAACATTAAGTGCAAAGTAATACCGTTAATGAACTTCTCCTGTGGCTCAGTGGGTAAAGAATTTGTCTTGAAGAATTGGTGCTTTTGAACTGTGGTGTTGGAGAAGACTCTTGAGAGTCCCTAGGACTGCAAGGAGATCCAACCAGTTCATTCTCAAGGAGATCAACCCTGGGATTTCTTTGGAAGGAATGATGCTGAAGCTGAAGCTCCAGTACTTTGGCCACCTCATGAGAAGAGTTGACTCATTGGAAAAGACTCTGATGCTGGGAGGGATTGGGGGCAGGAGGAGAAGGGGACGACCGAGGATGAGATGGCTGGATGGCATCACGGACTCGATGGACGTGAGTCTAAGTGAACTCCGAGAGATTGTGATGAACAGGGAGGCCTGGCGTGCTGCGATTCATGGGGTCGCAAAGAGTCGGACACAACTGAGCGACTGAACTGAACTCAAAGCATTAGATGCAGGAGATGCAGGTTCAATCCCTGGTCAGAAGATCCCCAGGAGGAGGGCATGGCAATGCATGCCAGCATTCTTGCCTGAAGAATCCCATGGAGAGAGGAGCCTGTGGGCTACAGTCCATAGGGTTGAGGGTGTCGCACACGACTGAAGTGGCTGAGCATGCATGCAATGCAGCTAAAAATTTAAAGTATAAATAAAAGCATTAAGACCTCTGATTTGGGGCCCTAATGCCCTTGCCTCTAAGAGTCATCAAGTTCTTCCCCCTCTCATGAGATAAATGGGGTATTTAAGTTCAATAATTGTCTTTATATGAAGTGCAATGGTTTAGATTTTATTTCTCTAAAGATTTACTCTCATTTCAGCTTGGAAAAATTCTTCCTAGGAAAATTAACAGGAAACTAAATGTTCAATATCTTATGTGAAAGGAGAATATATATACACTAGCTGCTTAAGTCTGATGAATTGAGATGGGAACATTAAACTTTAGCCTTCATAAAACATAAAATTGTGAAATTTTACTAAAACAGTGACTGTCTGGGTTTTTACACACACATACATTTTTACATTCACTGTCACATGGTCTAACCATGTCACTGTCATCTCTAACCATGGTGTATGTGTCACTAAGATCCACCCTGCTTAATCTTGCTAACTAATTATAGTTACATACCAGAGACAATGGAGGAAGGAAATTATTCTAAAGAGCTAATCAAAATATAAAAGCCACATGTCATTAAAAATGCAAAATTAACGCATAAAGAGCTATTCTCAGAGTCGGAAAAAAAAAACTGTTCTAGAGATAGTCATTTGCTTCATATTTCAAAGAAGCACTGCTGTGACCATAGGCATGTCAGTAAAGAGATGTCTGTGACTGTAAGAGCCAAAGCATGCTTTTCTTCCATAGACAAAATGAATTACAGGTTAATCTATAAGATAACTATTTGAATGGATTTATATCTTATTCAGCCTAAGTGGATTTTTTTTTCCTTGAGAATATTGCTATTTCATCCTGAAACTTTTCCCAGAGCTCACTGTTGTTTGGGTTTTCATGTGTTTGCTACAGAGACACATTTTTAAGAATTATTTTCTCTTAATAGTGAACATAATCACTTTTCCTTTCATTTCAATGGCTGAAATATGTTCTCCTGTTGGTAAATGTGGCTCAGGAAAATGACTGACCTTTTCAAACAAAATTTATAATTTTAGAAATGTAAAACTTAACATTCTTTAGTAATCCAATATTAAAATACATTTAGGTTGATCTATAAAATGCTATGATTTCAACTATTCTTTTTGAGTGTGCAATAGAGAAACATTAACAATGCGTGTGGTTTAGAAAAATTCATTTATATAGCCGTTTGCCATGTCATGATGTATCTTAAACAAAAGAGGTACAGACAAAGGTATTGATTTTAGGGACTTAACTAAATAAACAGTATGTAAATTGTGTCTTTTTCTATAAAATTAGATCAGGACACACATATTACACTGCCTTTTCTATAAGAATGACAGCTATTGAATTTGGCAGACATTGGAATTTGGTTAAAGAGTTACAGACCTTTGATCTTTGGATTACAATTAAATGAAACCATTGTAAAAGGACAGTAGTGGGCCAGCCAATTTCTCAAGCACACCACAGCAGCCAGGAGGCGTTCTGGTTTAGTGCTGTCAAGAAATCCACTCTGCGCTTGGTTCTAGCCCCGTGTCTTCTAGTAGATGAAGAGGACAGTGATGATATCCTCATTAGAATACACAGTAACACCTTGAGAACACAGTTTGGTGTTTTTCCTACTTTTCAGTTTGACCAGCTATTCATGCTGATCTATTATACTTCCAAGTAATGATATTATACCCTGGGGAGAAGTTGGCTCACTTATATATATTTTTCCTAAGACGTTACATGGGGTTATTTTTAGAGGGAGTGGAGAAAAACTCTAAATCTCAGATTCAGAATTCACTGGAATTTAAGGAAAATAAGTGCAGGAAAGGAACATAAGGTTAACGTTAATTCCTTCCTTATTTGTGGGAATTTTGTTTTGTTTTTCCTTTTTTTAATAACATTTTCTTAATCAACCTGGTTGCTAATAAATTAACTTCTAGAGTCATACCCAAAGGAATCATTCCCTTTAAGTCTGCTTTTAAGCTAAATTCTCCAAGTTACAAATAATGCCATTACACCATAATGACAACATTTGACCACCATTTTTTAAATATATTTATTTATAACCTTGTGACTAGAAATAATGCTTGGCCCCCAAGTTCCCTATTAATTCACATTCTTCTCATATAATTAGGACTAATTTTAACCAAAGGTTCCCTAATAAACTGATGATAAACAGTGACTTAGCAAGTTTTCTTAATCTAAAATTATATATTCATAGCAACAAATAGGCAAGTTAGATCTCTCTTAGGTGTTTTTATCCAGCCCACCAGATCTGTGTTCTTTTTTTTTAAACCTTCTTTGTTATGTCATTCTGCAGACAGAGCTCAGGCTGTTTCCTGTCACCCACTGGAGCAAACTGCTCAACAGAAAGCACAGTTGGACAGCCCTTAATTAGTGCTACTTGGGATAGTCAGTGTGTGAGCTTGTGTCAGCATCTCACTTAAACAGGAATAGAGCAGTGAGAATCAGCTGACAGTTTGAAATGCAAGACACCAGGTCTTCCACTTCCACCTACAGTCATACATTGCATGCTGCATGTCTGGGAATGTTATGAAAAATGTTAGAAATAATGTTCTGTATGTAAATTGGACTCAAATTATTCCATCACTTTTTACAGGGTGTTTATTTCTTTAAGTTATCCAGGTACATATTCTCCAATCAAATTTTGATGTGCAAAAATAATAAATCCTGAAAACAATTTTCTGAAAATTAATTTTCAAAAATTAACTAGACCTGACATAATTTTCAATATTAAAAAACAAAGAATAGTCTTATACTTAAAAGGAGCAATAGCATGCAATTAACTTAAAATCAAGAGAACAATAGCCTTTCTTATTTTATTTTGTGTTTTATTTTACATTGGCATTAAATGTGCTAAAATGATTACATCTTAACACATCTCTTGGAGGATGAAAACCTGAACACAGAGCTCTATAACCTACTTGCACCCCTAAAGTTAAAGCGACTAACTATTCTGATATTTTATTACAGTTTCATCTCTATAGCCAAAACCAAAATTCTGTACAGGTTTTTGCTCAGCTTTGTGACAGTGGGATTTTCTTTGTTATGCAGCCGCCACTGTTTAGTCTGGGTGAAAAATGAGATCAATATATTCTAAACCTGTAACTTATTATAAACATAACCTCCCCCAAAGTGTTTTAAATTAATATTTTTCTAGTGGCTAATAGAGTCCCTTTAGGTTAAATGTAAAGGGAATCTACTATGTATGCTTTCAGAGGGTAAACAGCCACCACTACCTTTTTCCCCCTGCTCTGGAAAGTAGCTATTTTACTTTATACGGTAGACATTTTCAGAAACTGTCTTTACTTTTGTTGTTGCAGTGCAGAGGCAGGGTGGCGTTTCAGTGCTGGTGGCAGTACAGCCTTCTTTATAAGGATGAATGAAGATGAAAAGCAAGACAAATAGAAGCGAATGAGACACTGCTTTATGTGATTCATGATAGCTTGCCGTAAGCCTGTTAGCCTCTGCCTGGTTCTCCTCTCTGAGAAAATAATGGATAGTTACAATGTGTATAGTGACATTGTCAAACCATCAGGAATTGCTGATTATAGTGCTAAATATTGATCTCTGCTTCACATGTGTCAAAATTCTTTCTTCCCTTAATTAGAACTTCCCTAAGCACCATACAAGAACAAACTGATTTCTGTGAAAGGGAGTGTGATACTAGAATATAATTGTGACCTCTTGTCTTCTTTTCTCTTGAGTTCTGAGATGACTTCGGCTGTCTCTCCTGCCCTTCCCAGCACATGTGATCATCATGCTCATTTTTCCCAATCTAACCATAGGAAGATTTCTCCCAGCCTCTGCTTTTCATCATTTTGAACCACTAGGGTAGTAGTCAGATGGCAGTGAGACTTAAAGTGCCAGAAGGTGCCTTTTTCTATTTGTTTGTTTCATGGTACACCGCACCAGGCAATGACCTGTGGCAACAATGTCATATAAAAGGGAGACCAGTTCACCCAATCAAAGGGAGGTTTGAAATTAATACAGATCCCTTCATTTCTTCGTGCGAGATCAGGGAAGGCAATTGCAGGGTGCCATCATCTCCCTGATTATCAGTCGCATTCACTTTAAAAAAATTGTTTTTAAACTTATGTTATTATGGAAATGCTCCTTTTTGCTCCATATTCCACCATCAACAAAAGCAGGGTAAATCTCCTACTAATTTGATATTACTATTCAATCAGCTTCTGTATTCTGTACTCTAACAGTAATGTAATATAATGAAAGGTTGTGATATATGGTTTCAATTTGCACTGCAAACTGAGCACTTAACTCATTTATCTTAGTTTACCTGTAATATATTGTTATTTTTTAATCATGACACTATGGTGCGTTTGCCTTTAGTTTGATGTGCTTGATAAAAATCAATATTTCATTAAAAGATTTTCAAAAATTGTTTGTTTCAAACACAGAGCGAGACCAATTTGGTGGCCATTCTTCATAAGCAAACATCTTGCCTGAACCTGCAAGTAATCGTCTCCATGAGCACCACTCACTCCCAATACCTTGTGTGAAGAATCTTGGTCTGCAGTTACCTCCCTGGTAAATTTGCAAGGTCCTTCCTCATAACATGGGATGCAGAGACTATAAATAACAAACTCCTATTCTGACCTTTCCATCATAAATCTAGAAGAGGATGATGAAGGGAAGGTTATTTAGCCTCCTCACTTTTTGCAGCAAGTCAGACAGGAATCTCGATTCCCACACAGAGAAAGCGCCAAGGGGCCTGCATTCATGCAGGTCTCTTTCCACTGCTGCCAAGTCACCTGGCTACATTGCACTACAGGTGATCTGCGGCAGTGGTAATGAGCAAGTTCGCAAAGTGCAGAGAACTAAACTTTAAATTGGGCCGAAAAACCTCAGACTGCAATGGAGAGGTACCAGCCTTTCAAACATCCTGGTGCACAATGATGACACCGATTGCTTGTTTTAATGTGGCATCGTTTTCAAGTAGAGCTACTTACATGAGAAATGTTAACTAATGGCAATCGATCGACTTTTTTCTTCCCTAGCTCAGGGATGTAGGAAGAAAAATGATCATTGGGTTGCCTGGTTAAAACACACATTACCCACTTTCTGGAAGCTATTCAGCTCACAGAAATAATACTTTGCCTGTTTTCCCCTCCATGTTACACATAAAATATATATTTATCACTATAAATCAATATCTAGCTATCTTCACAGGCTACATTTATGCCCTTTGGAGATAAATATAAAATGTGATAACTGAAGCCACTATAACATCTCTGAATAGATACTTAGCTGTTTTAGGAAATGCAAAGAACTTGATGAAATATAAGCTTATATTTGTAGATTTAAGTAAGTTTTACTACAATAGAAAAAGAAAATGGTCTTTGATAAAACTACACATAATTATTAAAATCCTGTTCATTCTACTTTAAGGGGACAGCAATTTTGTAAGTACCAAAGACTGATGCCTAGGATGAGCACATTGACAATGACATACAGAGCTTTCCATCAAAAACAATTACAGGTTGAAATGACTAACTTGCCTTCTTCTTTGCTAATAACTGGATGGAGCAGGATTTGCAAGGGCAGGTGTGCATAATTCTTTATTAGCCAATAGCATCTAAGGACTCCTAGCTCTTCTTTAATATCATCACAATGGTGTATCACTCAAAATCTGGAATAAATTAGTCACTCTTCTATAAGAAATATTCATGACAATTCACAGCTGGGGCACATAGGATATGATCAATAAAAAGCCTACTCGTCTTTAGTACTTATGTCCTTCCCATGAATCTTAACCAAAAGAAGTAATAAATAAGTGGCACGTATGAATAGTACCTTTAAATAAGCAAGTGAGCCTTCCCCAGAAATAAGCAACATTCTCTGAATATCAAAAATAATAACTGGTTTTGCAGCAATGCAGCATGGAAACACGAGGGTATAAGATATACTGTACTTTAAGCTCTGTTTGATGAATCTGAGCACAGTTCCTGGGGGATAGATTACTTTAAACCATGCTCTTTTACTTTCTAATCCTGACTTGATTTGATTTGTACTTTAATACAGCTGCCTGGCAATTCAACAGCAAATAGAGACTATTTATGTAATCAGATTGTAAGTAGTGGGACAAGAAGAAACTCTCTAGAACCTTTTTGGAAAATAGTTTGTTGTACTTTTTATTTATTGAACAGCAGGGCTCCGGGCTTTCCAGTGCTCATTATAATTGGTTTTCTGCTTGAACTTTCAAAAACTGTCATGTCAATACTCAAACAGAATTTTTTTGCTTACTATATGGCTATGAGCTCTATTTTCTCATGTGCAACTTGACAAAGTTCTTGTAATACCTTGGAGGCAAAGTTCTAGAGTTTCTCTTGCTATTTAAGAAAACTAAGCATCAGAGGTCTTTAGTACTTTGCACACTTGTGTTCTCATTTTGCTATTAAATGCCTTAGACTAAGACATTTCCTTTTCTGCCTACCTCTGCTTATTCATGTGTCTCTATTGTTCTATGGACATAGTCCCTCTGCTTTCATTCTACCATCCAACAATATGAGCCTTAATTCTATCATCTTGAGGCATACCTACTGGTAAGAAAGGTCATTTTTCCACAGATGTGTTCATAATCACATGTCACATTCTAAGTTGCAATTTGACCCAAAAAAAAAAAAAGTACTCTTTTCCTAAAGTTTCATTTCCTATACCACTACCAAGAGTACAAATGTGAATTTTTACATTCCCTAACCCTTTTCCTTAAGAAACTCTAAAAATCTACCCAATCACTTATACACAAGAACCTCAGATGAATTTAAGACAAAGTAAAACATGTGACTAAATTGAAAAAGAATTTTTAAACTCCATCCCTGGAAATAACCTTTTGACTAATATAAATATATTTAGCCCTATCATATTCTATTTTTAAACTAGAGTGAGATCTCTTGTGTATTGCAGATTATTTATAGCAATTTTCTATGTGGTCAGAACAGAGATAATTGCAAGACAAAGGATTTGTGCTAGAAATTACTGCTCTATATTTCATTTCCTATTCTTTTTCATTCTATCTTACTTGTGAGTGGATATTTTCTCTTCCTAATAAAAATACAGTACTAAAAAGAAAAGAAGGCCATTGATAACATCAAAATTTTAATTACTTTTAAGGTATTACAGTAGCCTTTGATTCAAGTGGACAGTAGACCACATAGATTCCATAGCATTTTACGTTGAAGTTGACCCCTATTGTTATCAATTATTTGGTGGTCTTTTTAGAGATTATTTAAGAGACATTGAACCATTAAACTAAAACTGTGCATTTGATTTGTTTCAGTTTCATCCTCATTTTGTTATGGCTGTGGTCAAATGTGTGATTATGAAGCTGAAAGCACTTTTCTCTTAAAAATCAACCCAGGTGCTGCATTTTCAAAATCCAAATGTTCACTGACAAAGTAGCCATCCACAAGCACAAGCTTAACTTTAAACTCAAAGAAAAACATCTGCAAGAAAAATATGCATCATTGAAATGCTATAGCTGCTGATCAAATTTGCAGCCATATTCTCAAGTATGATCCTTATTAAACAGAATGATGCAAGCTGCAGGTTATTTTAAAATGCATCTGTATTCTTTTAACACTTTTTGTAGGAAAAAATATAGGTATCTCTGGGGTTAGGAGAATCATTATGCATTATAGAAAATATCAATCCCTTCTAATACCATGAATTCAGAACTTTTCATATTCAGTATCCAAAAAGATTTCCAAAACATTGGTGGGAACTAGGTTGTAATTAAGAATAGAAGGGATAGTTCAGCATAATGAAAGTGTAACTCCGACTGAATTTTTTTAGAAATTCAAGAAATTGAAAAATTCCTGACAATGCTTACTTGAAACAATAATAGACATGGAGGCTTTTGCTGGACTCTATTATTCATTTCGAATATTTAATTGGAGTGGATTTGTATGCTTATATAATCATATCTGTGAGAGTAGTCATATTTAACCACAGTATGACCTGTGGCTTGATCCTGAAAATACAAGTTTGCTGTGCTATTCTACAGGTTTAAGGTGACCATTGGAATGAAATAAAAATACTAAATCCATTAATTTCTTAGGTTAAAACTCATTCTCTGGATCTCAAATTAAAAATTGCTTGTATACAGCAGCCTTTTACTTTCATAATTTTATGTCTATGCTTCTCTCTGTGTGAGTGAAAATTTGTTATATGTGAACTGAAAAAATATCTATCATAAATTTTTGAAAAAATCATTGAAAGATAAATACACATTTATCATACATATATACGTATAAACATCTATAGTATGATAAACATCTATATGTATGTATAAACCAACAAATCTGGTTTGCTGATTATTAGTAGAAAATTTGTTTTATGTTCTCCTTATAGAATATGCACAGATCTTTTAAGAATCTATATGACTATATTTTCTATTCTATTATGTATTTCCCTATCAGACAGCAGGGATGAAACTAAATGTCTTAGTTTCATCACACAGAACTACTGGCTGAGATTTGCTGTTCCTATACACTAAATTCAGAAGACAGATCTGTATCTGTCTTCTGTGTCTTTAGCTCCCAAAACTACATCAAGGCTACTCTTTTTAGTCAACTTGGAAATTTATATACTATACACTAACCCTTCTTTAATATCCTCTCTCTCTTTCCTCTGGGCATTTATTGCTGTTCTTTCTAGTTCAGTAACCAGTGAGCAGAAGGTTCATTAAAACTAATTGAATTGGAAACTTGTCTGCCCTGGGAAATATTAACTCTTTGTTGTTATCTGTAGGAAATTCCCTTTGTTATGTTCCTTTGAATTGAATTATTGGATCTTAATGTTACAAACGCTGTGTTAAAAGCAATTTCCATCATTTTGATGGTCTAGACAGCAAGTTTCAGGAAAATGTCCTTATGTTGGATTGGATTTTACAAAATAAAGCAGCATTTTAGCCAATGATGTAAACAGTAATATTACACACTGTTCAGAAACTGGAACAACGTTGTCCTGTTAACTCTTGTAGTTCTTCTAGTCACTGCTACACCAACTGGATTTAAAAAAAAAAAAAAAGAGTTCTCTATTATGGTTCATTCTCACTTAGTAAAACAAATAACACAACTTCAGGTTAGCAAGTCAATGGCAGTGGAATATAGATTATCAGAGAACATTAATCCCACAATTGCTGCCATTCTATCCATTTGAACAAATGTCAAAATTAAAAGATTATAATTATTCTTAATGATATAGGGAACCTCACTTTAACTTGCCATTTGTAATCATTTGGAAATTGTGCTGAAAAAGTACATTTGAAATAGGGTTTAGGAGGCTATGTGAGTCCTGGAATTGTTTAGAGCAGAGAAATATTGACAAAATTGGGAACATTTGATAATACTCACAGTGGTAGATTTTTGCCAGCCTTAAAAATCAATTGAAAATAACAGGCAACCCACTGTTGCTAATAAAAGTAAATATTTATGACTGATTTGACTGTGCTTCAATACTAGTCAATCACTTCCTAAAGGATCTTTGCAATTCATTAACCTCTTTTTACTGGTCTTGTCCCTGTTGGTATCAGCCATTAAAAAGAATAAGGGAGGGGGTTTTGATGTTTCTGTTCTCATCATTCATAGCTTATTTGTTCCTTCCCTTCATTCCCATACATTGCCACTAAATTGATTGTCTGTTTAGTCATATGAATGATAAAGTAGCAATGCCAGCAAGATTGAAAGCCTCCATTAATTTCTGAGGAAGGTGAGTTCCTCTGTTTCAACCACAACTGAAAACAAACCTACTTCTCATCATGTCTTCTATGACTAGTAATTTTTGTTGTGATAGAGTCCACAGAATTCTCAGAGCTCTTTTTTGACTTCTCTTGGACAAACTTTAAGAAAACAGATATTTATTAATATCATCTCAAAATTGTCTATTATTTTGTGCTTTTGACCTGACTATAATATTTATGTACAAAACAGCCAATATCTGCAAATTTGTTTCTAAAAAATATGGAAACCAATGTTTAATACGTATTTTTTTTAAATGTTACAAAATTTCTTTCATTCAGTAATCAGCGTAGGCAAAGGTAAATGTTTTCATGCAATGAGAAGCATCTTCTTTTATTAAAAGAGCTTTTTAGAGTTCTTCCATGACACAATTTTAGATTTCTGAGATCTATGCTTAAAAATAATGGCACCACACTATACTGCTTTTTTTTTTACTTCTTAAAATATTCATAAAATCATAACCATCTAAAATTATCTATAGCAACTGTGTTTCCTTACAAAGGTATTCTGTGATATATTATAGTGATACATTAAATTCCTTTAATGCCATTGTAAGTACATATTTTGTCACTGAATAACATACTTAGCAATGAGTGAAAACTGCATAACTAACCTGTATGTCTAAGTTAAAGCCACCTCTAGGTAGCCTTAATGGAGACGGAAATGGCAACCCACTCTAGTGTTCTTGCCTAGAGAATCTCATGGACAGAGGAGCCTGGTGGGCTGCCGTCTATGGGGTTGTACAGAGTTGAACATGACTGAAGCGACTTAGCAGCAGCAGCAGCAGCAGCAGGTAGCCTTAAACTATAATCCTTTATGGAGGCAGATTTATTTTGCTCTTACATTATTTCATTCTGTTTATTTAATGGTACATGTATCTTATCACCCCATGGGCTTTGTTTATAATAATAGCTAATATTTATCAAGCTATAAGGTGTGTTATGTGGCTGGCACTACGTTTAAAAAAAGAAACTTTAACATGAATTATTGTAATTATTTATAATAGCCAAGATATGGAAGCAACCTAAGTGTGCATCAATAGATAAACAGATAGAGATATGGCATAAAATACAATGGAATATTACCCAGCCATAAAAAAATTAAATCTTTGCAACAACATGGATGTATCTAGAGGGTGTCATACTAAGTAAAATAATTCAGACATAGAAAGACAAATATCAAATGATCTCACTTATATAAGGGATCTAAACACCAAAATGAACCAAACAAAATGAAATGAATGCAGACTTATGGGTGGGACAAAAGGGTGACTTCCAGAGGGGATGAGGGTAGGAGTTTGGTTGAATAGGTAAAGGGGATGAGGAGGTACAAACATTCAGGTATAAAATGAATAAGCCATGGGGATGGAACACAGCATAAAGAATATGCGAGATATATGGTAATAACTTTGTATGGGGAGAGAGGTTACTAAACTTACTGCAGTGACCATCTCATAATATGTGTATATGTCAAACTGGGTATAGTACACTTGAAACTAACATAATACTCTATGTCAACCATATTTCAATAAAAATAAAATAGTAAACAAAAAGGAATTTTAACATAAATTATCATGTTTAATCTGCTCAACAACTCCATGAGTAGCTTTTACTCATTTTAGCTACAATTTCTCAGATGAGGAAACTGAGTCTTCCAGAGATTAAATAACTTTCCCAAGATCACATACATATTAAGCTATAAAAACTGAATTTGCCTGACATTCTGAAACCAGAGCCCATGCTCTCAACACTGAACCTTGCTTCTGCTGGACTGTTCAGCCTGATCTACCCTGCACAAGATATGCTTTTAGATTTACTTATTTCACCATCCCAGCTTATAATATCCCACAAAAGCTGGGGTCGCTGCTGCTGCTAGGTCACTTCAGTCGTGTCCAACTCTGTGTGACCCCATAGAAGGCAGCCCACCAGGCTCCCCTGTCCCTGGGATTCTCCCGGCAAGAACACCAGATTGCCATTTTCTTCTCCAGTACACAAAAGTGAAAAGTGAAAGTGAAGTCGCTCAGTCATGTCCGACTCTTCACGACCCCATGAACTGGGGTATCCTATTCTATTTTGAACCCCACCTATGGCTTAACTTGGCATTTTGCATATAGTGAGTTGAATTGCTAGAAAGACAAATTCTAATTATTTAAAGTTTTTAGCTTTCTTTCTTTGTGATGTCTTCAAGCACTACACAAAAAATACTGCTACAGAGGCTAATTTCAGAGGAAGAAACAGAAATACACACACACCAGCACACACCAGTACACAAGAGGCGTTGATGAGTGTGACACAGCCAGCAATACAGCAGGATTTTGAAGCCTTGTCCCTGAGCCTATCCCGGTTGTCATATTTAGAGTTCTGGATGTGGACTGTGACAATAGAACTTATCTAAATGTGCCACTGCATATGTTTCTGTATAAAAGGAACAAGCCTAAGTTATTGATTTCATCCGCACTGGCATCTTGTTCTCCCAAATGAGCCAAGAATTTTGAAAGTTTCACCATTAGCCTTTCGATGGAGACTTAGCATCATCAAAGTCAATTAGAAATGAAAACATGTTCAGTTTTTTCAATCTTAGATGGTAGAATTTGGTCTTCCAAGTTTGGAAACCTCCTCTCCATGGACTGGCATTTCAATTCACTGTGGAAGAGAAGACTAACTTTCTGTTATTCTCAGTAATGGATGCACACAGGATGCTGTCTTCACGCTTTCAGTAGTGCACAGCAAGGTCTTCGTGTTGCAGCTAATCTGCAGCAGTAGACCCAGCATGGCTCCATGCATTTTATGAGATACCTAATGAAAAGATGACTTTAAGGAAAGTAATACCAATACCAGTAATACATGAACATATGACTGCTGGCAAGAATGGGAAGAAGTGAGAGTCCTTCTTCACAGATACGGATCTAAAGCAGAAAGTCCCTGACCTTATTTGATAGGTTTTAAAATTTTTATTCTCCCTGTATGCATTGGTCTTTTCACATGTTATCCTATCCATAAAAAGAAATATTGAAGAAGACTTCTGAAAATGAGTTCCTGATTATTTAAATGATATAAATGGCAGATGGTGGCATAGCAAGTAGAAGGGGTTCTTCTGTGAAGTTATGTTTTCTAAATCACTGTACTTGGGAAGAGAAATGTACATGCAGAGAAAATATGGGAAAAGTAAGAGGTGAGTGGTTTGGTTCTCTTACTAAGGATTGTAACTTTAGCCAGCAATTTATATGCTGGTTTTAAAAAGGAATATTAAAAATAAGTATAAGATATTAATTAAATTATTTTTAAAAATCACATGCTCTGCTAATGTTTAACATTTTTCAGTGATACTATTTCTCATTATGTTAAGAATATGTTTTAAACTACTTATAGAAAATGTTTTAATGTTGTTTTAATAAAATTGGTAACTTTTGACATCTAGGAGGAAATGTAATAATATCACAAAAATTAAGACCATTTATTTCATCACTAAATTATTTTACTGGGAAATTTTAATATATACAATGATTCATCATTTATCTAAAAGACTAACAATTTCTTTTCCACACTGAAAATCTATCATAACTCTCCCTGGCAAAGTTGACAAAATAAATTTGAGACCGGTTCGGCAGGTAGTGAAACCTTTACAGTGGGAACAAGGACGTGGTGATGTCAGTGTGTTAATGATAAAAGATTCCACTGAGGTTGTCTGTTTGTAAGATTTCCCATGTCGGTGGTTCTACAGAAAAGCTAAAGTTCATTTGGCAGGTAGAAGCCTCGTGGGAACCATTTTGCATCAAACAGGGTTACAAAAATGTGTTGAAGATGGTAATAGCTGTCTTGAGTAAGACTGATAGCACTTTAGGATTCAAGGCCAGATGCCTCTGCCTTCCAGTCTATTCATCCTTGCATGCTGACCTGGAGAAGACTTCTACACCCTTAGCCCAAGAAGCAAGTAAACTTGATTTTTCAAAAGTCCACGTGATGCTTGTGTTCATAGTCTACAGTAAGTAAATCACTAAGGTCTCAGTGTTAGCTCACAAACTTATTTTGTATTTACTTCTTATTAGATCTATACTCCTTATGCAGAAGATATTTTTATTTTCATAGTTTAAAATTGTCAAAATTGTAGCACATAACTCACATCCCAAAATCTTTTGTTAATAATTTTTAAAATGAAAGATAGGAGATGATCTATATATTTAAAGATATTTAAATTATCATGAAACACAACTTCACTGACACTTTAATATCTGGAAATGATAGGCGGTATCAAATTAAGATTTTGTGGCCTACCTGTGAAACCCTTTAATAATGATTCCCCAACATCAATAACAAACTCTGATGCCTTATAGTGAAATCATCAAGAGGATTTAAAGTATATTTTTAGGGAAGTCGTCTAACCTTTTCAGATCTTGGTTTTCCTCTTCTGAAAATGAAAAGACTGAATGATTTGATCTCTTTAAATCCTTAACAATCCCAAACACTTTGACAGAGGAGGAAGGAGGAGGACTTGAGCTACCTACCAAGTGGGCAGGTAAAAAGGGAAGACTGGAAAGGTCAATGATGGCAAAAATCATAATTTGGGGCTAAGACTTGGCCTGGTAAGCAGTGCTGAAAACTGGTAAATGTTCTGAGCTTATCTTCAAGATTAGGTGACAGAGTCAATCAAAAGGATTAATTTTTGTAAGTTTGAAGGCCCCTAAAGAGAGGCAGGAAATTCAGCCCACTGATCTTGAGACCCCCTGTTGCCCCATGATGGTATCTGTCTCAGAGGAGGGGCCAACTCCGACCTTTGTGGAGGAGTCTTCCCATGCTTCTCTCCTACAGCCAGACCTTTGAATTTCAGGAGAAAGGGGACCTCTGGCCTTAAATAGGCCATCTGGAGAGCCCAGCCACAGATTTCTGCAACATGCAGCAACTTCTCACACAAAGAATAAGCCCCTCACCTAATACCTCTTTGTACATGGTGGAAGCAAACTTGGTTTGAAATTCTTACAAAAGAGTAAATGGGAATCTTACTTTTTCTTAATCCCTCTTATCCCTTTCAACTCATAATGTGGAAGCAAAGAACCTAGAGTTTGTGAGGTTCACTCAGGGAGTAATAGAAATAGAGTGACACATCAATCCATTCACAGATACATTGGAGAAATTTGTATGACCTTTAATACCTGGGAAGATTTTGCCAAAGCCAAGGTCATCTAGAATTTCTCCCTTAAATGTGTTTCATAAAGGTAATCTTGTTCTCGCATCCCCTTTCCTTAACCTGCCAGAGACTTTGCTATTTGGATCATCTTTCTCAAGTGTTTGGTGCTTCCTTCAATTTCCTAGGAGGAAAGATGAACATTTCAATCTCACGTTCAGGATATTTTTTCTTTAGTAAATTTGGGTGAGTTCTAGATACACTTCTCTCTCTTTTAATATATTTATTACCTATTTCTCATCATTTTAGTGAATAAACAGATTTATTACATTATGGCAAAAGAGAGTTTTCAAAGTTTATTCTTCCATACTCTCTATTATTGGGAATAATTATCAATATTTATTAAACGTTAAGGTTGGGAAAGGCCTAACAGATCATAAATTATAACACTTAATTTCCAGAGGAAGAAACTGAAACTCAGAGAACTTAACTGACATCTGAGATTGTTAATACAAAACACTTGATCCAGTCCTATTTCATTACCAAAAAAAAAGCCTTATTTAGATGAAACCATGGATTGCCAAAGCTAATAGGAAACTTGGAAATGGGCTATGTGATGCTCCTCCTTTCCCAGCAACAAGGCTTAAGGACTCCCCAAGTGCTTCTTGGGTCCCCCTTTGTAGTCACCAAACAAGACATACCTGACTGGAGGAAGAGATACAGACCTTCAATAGAAGATAACAGCCATGTGAACCCAAGATGACCAAAGGAGAGCTGTTTCATCATCCATCTTCATCTTCACACTCCCAGAATGCATCTCTCTTCAGTGTATCTTCACTTTCAAAGGAGCATTTAATATCACTGTGGCAGTTCTGGCACAGTATAGGCGTGTCGGGTAGCAATCTTTAAGGTAAGTGATACCTCAAGATTCTTCAGGGGTTTCCCTGGTGGTCCAGGGGCTAAGACTCCATGCTCACAAAGCAGGGGGCCCACGTTCAATCCTGATCAGGGAACTGAATCTCGCATGTCACAACTAAAGATCCCGCATGCCACAGCTAAGACCCAGAGCAGAGGAATAAATATTAAAAAAAAAAAAAAATGATTCTTCAAACCACCTCATGCAAATCACACCTAGCTCCATCTTTGTGAAAGGCCTACCTGGGTACAACCACAACTGCTTACCTAACCCTGAGCCATGCCAAAAATAATAAAATAGTCAAAATCAATATTGTCAGTGACGTATATGAATCGTGACTGCCCGTGGGTAAATGGCTAGAGACAAGACTAACTTTTTATTTGACCATAGTAACGCTTCCAAAGTATAAATCTATAGTCCTACAGTCCACAACCGATGCTATGCACAATACCAACCTACTTTCCTCATTCTTCCATTGATAGCTATAGTTACTTCCCTTCATTTGTTCAGAAAAGAAATATACATTATTTATCCATATGCCACTAAGCTCAGTGGTTGGTCCTGGAGTACAACTTTGAATAAGATAGATTTGATTCCTGAAATATTTGTTAGAAGGAGAATTTCAGAATAAAAGAAAGCACATTAGAGAGGACAAGACCACTGGGGACTCAAGGAAGACTTCCCTAAAGGAGCAACATTAAGCGGAACCTTTGAAAGAATTAATAGGAGTTAACAAGTCATTGAGCAGGAGGAAAAGTATTTCGAGCAGAGGAAAAATATTTTGACCAGATGAAAAAGCAAATGTAAGAGCCCAGAAACAAAAGGGAATGTGGCGTGGTAAAAGAACTACAAAAGATCAGAGCAACTGATATAGCTGAAGTGAAAACGAACTATCCACAGATTATGACTACCTAGGAGAAATATTTTTTAAAGAGGAGAGAACCTAGATGGGCAGGTGGACTCAGTGCTGCTGATTTTGCTACATGAAGCCTTGAGTGGCCTGTGCACAAGCCCCATACTCCTTGGATTGCTGGGGTGCAGCCCATCCCTACTTCAACAATACCTGATGTAGAAGACTTGTCCTGACTCAGTCCCTTCTAACTCCTTTTGGTAATAGACCTTCCTCCATGCTTCTTGCAGCAGGATGGTTCATCCAGTCCTCTTAGGTGGGTTTTCAGCCAACTGGATCAGGTCTGGCCACTTTGTACAGACTACAGGAACCCACAGGAACAAACCACATCAGTGCCACGCCAAGCTGCAGTCTGTGGACTTCTCCTCTCTGCCTGACATTTCTCTCTAGCTCTCTTCTCCTGCCCAAGTAGTCACACAGATCAGATTAGCAGAGGTCTAAATAGGACCAGGATGTCAATCTGTGTTTCTTGCAGGAACCTTCAATTTCTACAAATAATTATTTTGAAGGTCTCTCATTTAACTTGGATGAAGAATACTTCCCTTCCCTCTCCTACGGTAAGAAAAGGATAATAAAAGCCTCAACTCTCTCCCCTCCCTAGATTAACAAACAACTCCACTTGCACATATCTCCTCAGTCCCCACAGCCCTTTCTCTTCTCTATCTTCCTGTGCCCCAGCCCCCAAGTCTTCAGCTTATAAATTAGGAAAAGGGAACATGAGTTATGCATACATAACCCACAGAAGTATAAGAAAAGGACTGATTACAGAAATAAATTTCTTCCCTATCACCATTTCCCCCTGTTCTATTACCAAAAAGAGAATTTATCAAACATACATTCTTAAATCCTGAAACTCTGAAGGAGGCCACACTTGACAATAAGCTGTTCCTTTAAAACCTCTGGCTTCAAAGACCACAGAGATCCATGCTCAACTATTTTAAAGAAATCTTGACTCCAGAAGATGTTGACCCCTGGAATTAGTTTCCTTTTAACTCCCCTTCTTCTGCCCCCTCATTTGCCTCTGATGTTTCCTGACTTTGATCTGTCTTCAGGATTCCAATTCTGGTATCCACGCCATTCTGCTCCTAGTGTCTTTTGTCCTGACACCCTGTAATTGAACTTGGCTTAACCCTCCAACTCCTCTCCTGCCTTCAGGCTTCATGTTGATCTTCTGTTTCCCTGATCCTGGCCCCCAGCATATCTCTGGTTTATACTTTAGCCTTGTGGATTCCTAATATTAATCTTCATAATTAGGACACAAGAAACTCTCTGGAATTCCCAAAATCAAAGCATTCTGCATTGCTCATAACATTTAATTTTTTAAATAAAAATGAATGATTATAATAATACACAGCAAATCATTTTTCTGATAGAGATTTTCTATTAAACTGTCACATGTTTTTGGTAAAAAAACAAATAATAAACTCATGATTTGTTAATATTGCTGCCAAGTCTGCCAAGTCATTTCCATCTTGTTCGACTCTGTGTGACCCCATAGACGGCAGCCCACCAGGCTCCACCGTCCCTGGGATTCTCCAGGCAAGAACACTGGGGTGGGTTGCCATTTCCATCTCCAAAGCATGAAAGTGAAAAGTGAAAGTGAAGTCGCCCAGTTGTGTCCGACTCTTAGCGACCCCATGGACTGCAGCCCACCAGGTTCCTCTGTCCATGGGATTTTCCAGACAAGAAAATTTTCCACCAGGGGTGGGGTGCCATTGCCTTCTCTGTTGTTACTATTAGGAAGCAATATATATATATATATATACATACAATTCACTATATATATGTATATTCACTATATATATATATATATATAAAATCAATATATATGTATAATCCACTAGCATAAAAATGATCTCTACATGACAATCATTTGATAATTGAAAACATTAGAAGAAATCAATACAAAAAAGAAAATTAAAAACCATTCTAAAAATTAAAAGATAATATCATAAAGATGTAATATTTAAAAGCTGTTATACTTAAAATGAAATTTTAAGCACACAAAGCATTAATGACCCTATCAAATAGTCTTAACCTTTGTTCTATGACAAATATTCCAGATGTCGAAAAGTTGTTTTCATTTTGCTTTGTTCAGAATGCATTCAAAAACAGATTCAAGCTAGGTGTTTGGGCACAAATTGCTTCATATGAACAATTAAAAATATTTTGTCTGAAATGTCTGCTTGCTCTGAGTTTGGCTTTGCTCTTGAAATTAATATTCAGTTCAGTTCAGTTGCTCAGTCGTGTCCGACTCTTTGCAACCCCATGAATCATAGCATGCCAGGCCTCCCTGTCCATCATCTCCCGGAGTTCACTCAGACTCACGTCCATTGAGTCAGTGATGCCATCCATCCATCTCATCCTCAGTTGTCCCCTTCTCCTCCTGCCCCCAATCCTTCCCAGCATCAGAGTCTTTTCCAATGAGTTAACTCTTCGCATGAGGGGGACAAAGTACTGGAGTTTCAGCTTTAGCATCATTCCTTCCAAAGAAATCCCAGGGCTGATCTCCTTTAGAATGGACTGGTTGGATATCCTTGCAGTCCAAGGGACTCTCAAGAGTCTTCTCCAACACCACAGTTCAAAAGCATCAATTTTTCGGTGCTCAGCCTTCTTCACAGTCCAACTCTCACATCCATACATGACCACAGGAAAAACCATAGCCTTGACTAGATGGACCTTAGTTGGCAAAGTAATGTCTCTGCTTTTGAATATGCTATCTAGGTTTGTCATAACTTTCCTTCCAAGGAGTAAGCGTCTTTTAATTTCATGGCTGCAGTCACCATCTGCAGTGATTTTGGAGCCCCAAAAATAAAGTCTGACACTGTTTCGACTGTTTCCCCATCTATTTCCCATGAAGTGATGGGACCAGATGCCATGATCTTTGTTTTCTAAATGTTGAGCTTTAAGCCAACTTTTCGCTTTCTTCTTTCACTTTCATCACGAGACTTTTAGTTCCTCTTCACTTTCTGCCATAAGGGTGGTATCATCTGCATATCTGAGGTTATTGATATTTCTCCAGGCAATCTTGATTCCAGCTTGTGTTTCTTCCAGTCCAGTGTTTCTCATGAAGTACTTTGCATAGAAGTTAAATAAGCAGGGTGACAATATACAGCCTTGATGTACTTCTTTTCCTATTTGGAACCAGTCTGTTGTTCCATGTCCAGTTCTAACTCTTGCTTCCTGACCTGCATACAGATTTCTCAAGAGGCAGGTTAGGTGGTCTGGTATTCCCATCTCTTTCAGAATTTTCCACAGTTGATGTGATCCACACAGTCAAAGGCTTTGGCATAGTCAATAAAGCAGAAATTTTGCTAACATAATTTTAGATTGGTTTTTAAATTGTCTTGAATGTTGAATGCACTTCTTTACATTTTTTCTGTCAAAGTACTTTCAAAAGACTGTTGTCTTCATTGAATATTCCAACACTGGAAAACTTCAAGCACATTATTTTGTAGTATTCAAATAAGGTAACATTTGAATCATGTAGCGAAATTAGCACTAAGTAGACAGGAGTTTGAGTGAACTCCGGGATTTGGTGATGGACAGGGAGGCCTGGCATGCTGCAATTCACGGGGTCGCAAAGAGTTGGACAGGACTGAGCGACTGAACTGAACTGAACTGAGACTCATACTTCAAAATTTCCAATTTAAAAGTTCTTTTCCTCCAAAACTTATCTCAGCAAGCACACATAGAAATTGTATAAAATATGCGCTGTGCACAAACTTATTAATATTTGTTTTATTTGCAAAAAAAATGATATGTCAGCAATAGAGCAACAAATACACACTTATAACTGGACAACAACTGCAAGTAAGACTGATGAAATGGTGACCACTTCTCTTCTCCTGTTCCAAATTAGTTTCTGGAGCCTTCATTTCCATATCAGTATTTCCTGCTCTTGCAGTGGATTCCTTCAAACCAAGAAGCTTCATGATTATTAATCTGTCATTCTCATGGAAAAGTTATAATGCTTTTTCTCATTTTCCTATATTCCAAACTGAGTTTTTCTGAGGATTTGTCCTGGCAAAGTCCATTAACAATTTCCAGGAAATAAAAAATGGAATCTGGATAATAAAATGAAGTCTAACCATTTTTTCCCCCTCTGTGCTTAGTCTACGTTTCTTCCTGGGGGGCCCCGTGAAGAGGTCTCATACCTGGTCCTTCACAACAGAGTTCTTAGTACCAAATGGCTGCTCCCATCACCTCAGCTCACTGGACATGTGCAGAGATGCTGCTCATAACACCTTGATTCCAGATGATGGCAGTGGGCCACCAGCACTGTGATGTGGTGCCCAGCTGAGACTGGCACAACTGCACCTGCTCAAACCAGTGAGCACCCCACCCCCTTTCCTGCTGGCCAGAACCCTAAAACAGAGCCTAGGAGAGCATCTATCTAGAGCAGGAGCTCCCACCTCTCCACCTTTGGTGAAAGAATCAAACTCTGTCTCCTTACTTTGCTTCTCAACTGAACTCTGTCTCCTTCTGTTGGCATGAGTGACACTGGGTGGCAGGACCTTTGTTGGGGGTCCAACTGGAAAGGGTCTGTAACAGATTCACGATTTTGAGAAACATAAATTTCCTGAGACCTGTTGGAAAGGAATTCCTTCATGGAAATCAGGTCTCATTATGGGCCCATGCATGTCAAGATTTAAACGATAAAATAAAATATAGAGGTTTGTTTTCTAATGAACAGAATTCACTATGTGGAAAAAATAATATAGTTTTGGACATGAAAACATATTTCTTCCAAATTGTTTCATGTCATGGGATACATAGAAAGAGATAATATTTGCAGTACACACTGAGGTACCCTTGTGGCTCAGCTGGCAAAGAATCCGCCTGCAATGCAGGAGACCTTGGTTCATCCCCTAGGTTGGGAAGATTCCCTAGAGAAAGGAAAGGCTACCCACTCCAGTATTCTGGCCTGGAAAAAATTCTATGGACTGTATAGTCCATGGAGTTGCAAAGAGTCAGACATCACTGAGCAACTTTCACTTTCACTTTGTTCTGAGGTACCAGAGGAGGCTGTCTCTGGCATCTGCCACCGCAAGGACAACCAGCCTTCCAGGGGACTGAGATCAAAATCTTAGCACACCAGTCAGCCCCCTCTGCCTTGTGACCTAGGTGTTTGCCTTTGGGAGCATGGGGAGTACAGGACACTGACAAACCACAGTGACCAGACTAAAATTGGCAGGATCCACTATTCAAAACCAAGCTCTGGCCCTGAGAAAGGAATCAATAGCATAGGAAAAGGAAAAGGCAGGAATTTTGCAAGGAGTGATTCTGATGGAGAAGGCAATGGCACCCTACTCCAGTACTATTGCCTGGAAAATCCCACGGACAGAGGAGCCTGGTAGGCTACAGTCCATGGGGTTGCAAAGAGTCGGACATGACTAAGCGACTTCACTTTCACTTTTCACTCTCATACATTGGAGAAGGAAATGGCAACCCACTCCAGTGTTCTTGCCTGGAGAATCCCAGGGACTGAGGAGCCTGGTGGGCTGCCATCTGTGGGGTCGCACAGAGTCAGACATGACTGAAGTGACTTAGCAGCAGCAGCAGCAGCAGCAGTGATTCTGATGTGAAGTAGCCTCCTGCTTATTCATCCAAATGTACACTACTCAGGTGTTAATGAATTGCAAAGGTTTTGGTTTGGTTAGGTTTAGCGTTTTCCTTTTTTTTTTTTTTTTTTTTGCATATAAACTCATTATACTGTTAACAATTTATATTGGCCACACCTGACCAACTGACCAACAGATGTTGGTCAGACTTAACTGCCATGGGGAATCCTTGAGAAATACAAGATGTCCTATACCCTGGGGTTATAGAAAGAGGTATCTGCAGGATTGCATAAGAAGGGGAAGAACTGACCTACGAATTCTTTTCTCTTGACTCTGTTCTGACACTAAAACTTGTGGGAGTCCAAACTGATTTCACTCCATTCCTGGGAATCTGAAACTAGAAAACAGTTCCCTTGGGGTAATCACAGATTTCTGTTTGCCCATGAATTGCCTTAACTAACTGGTCAGGTCAGTTCTTTGGCAGCACACACAGAGGTTGTTTCATACCCCAAGGTGTGCTTTGTGGAACTAAAGTACCAGGAGCCCATAGCTATTCCTCAGGAGATGCCCTGCTAGCAGAAAAAGTGGCACCAACTTATACTCATAAGGAAAATCATTAGAGCTAAGTTCATATTTTTCTAACTAGTGGTTCCTCAGCTCTGGCTGCACATTAGAATTCCTAAGGAGTTTTAATGCTGATGCCTGGGTCCCCTTATCCTCCAACTTCTCAGAGATTGATTTAATTAGTTTGAGGTGACACCAAGGCATCACAATTCTTTCAAAGCACTCTAAGTGATTCTATTATATTAATACAGCCAAAATTAAGAACTGCCACACTGATAGGGTCTTTACAAAGTGATGCTAGTCTTTCCTATTACCCAGGCAACTCTATATACAACAAAAATATTTCACTTCTGATTTGGTTCACACCAATGTATTTAAAAGAAATACTACTATTACTCTCACAGGGCTTCCCTCATAGCTCATTTGGTAAAGAATCCACCTGCAATGCACGAGACCCCAGTTCGATTCCTGGGGTCAGGAAGATCCACTGGAGAAGGCATAGGCTACCCACTCCAGTATTCTTGGGCTTCCCTTGTGGTTCAGCTGGTAAAGAATCTGCCTGCAATGCAGGAGACCTGGGTTCAATCCCTGGGTTGGGAAGATCCCCTGGAGAAGGGAAAGGCTACCCACTCCAGTATTCTGGCCTGGAGAATTCCGTGTACCATATAGTCCATGGGGTCACAAAGAGTCGGACACAACTGAGTGACTTTCACTTCACTTCACTTAACATATGTCAGAGTATCACACAGTTACATAAAGATGCATTTAATCAGTGGCAAATTGGAGTCAGCAATAGGTTCCAAACTAAGAGATGTTTAGATTAGATGTTAGAATTTCTGGCCAACAAATTTTCTAAGATGCTGAAATGCCTTAGAGAAGAGCCTTAGAAGACATCTTAGAAAAGATATAAAGACATCTTTACAAAATGAGCCCATGGGAACGTCTCTCTCCAAATTGTAGGAAAAAGGCTATGGACAATTTTTTTGGATCAAGATTTGGGAGAAGGCCCACCTGAAGAACAAAGACATGAAGAGGTCTAACACGCAGCACTTCCCAAAAGGATCTGGCCATGGAAGATTCCTTTCCCCCAGAATATCCCAAAGCTGATCTGTGTATATTCAGAGAAAGGTGTCAAGTCTGTAATGTGAATAAATGTCCAGACGTCTTTACTACTTCATTTAAGAAGCCTTCCCCCTTTCAACAGCAGAGCCCCCAAAGTCATGTGTAACACCAGTAATTGTCTAACCATTAAAATTAGAATAACTAGTGCAGTTTTGCACAAAATCAGACCTCATCTCACACAGATTCAAGTAAGAGCAGTTGACACAGGTTTAGGAAAAACTTATAGAAGGAAACACAAAATTGAGAAAGTATAGACATCACTTTTCTGCCTCCACATTTATGGGACAAAAGTCTAGGGGCTTGGTGAGCATGAAAACAAAGATGCTAGAAAGGTCAAGGTAAATATAAGAGCTAAGAATAGGGAAGATATGTACAAAAGTTCTGAATGATATTACAGGCTTAAAGAATAAGGGACATAATTTCATTCCAGAATTAGGCTGATAGTACTTAAGAGGTAGTTCTGGTTTTATATATTCATTGGGAGAAGAAAAAACTTTTAATGACATATTTAAGAAGAACTCAGGCTTACACAAAAGATTTGTTGAGAGGAAGATTCTCCTAAAGGTAAGTGCTGTGGGGTTAAGGTCAACCTGTAGATACTTTGTATAACGGCATGGCCAGCAAGAGTAGGAGGAGAACTTGAGGGGGTACAGAAGGTTAGTATTTAGTGTAAAAAATTGGAAGATTTTTTGGATACCAAGTATAGTCTATAAAGATGATGACAGAAGACAGAAGCAGGCAGTCAGTCTAGGGCCTTAAGTTGTGGTCAGAGGGGGAATAGGGAAGATAAGGCTGAAATATACTCAAGTCTCAGACTCAACAGTCCTCACTCTCTTCAGAAACCAAAGTACCAAGAGCAGTCTCAGGTCTGATGTACAGTATTACCTTGGAAATGTAAGGAAAGATAGAAAACTTATGAAAACTGGAAAGTTTCTGCTATATGAATTTACTAAGTCTATTTATAAACTTTGGTGCTAAAAAGAATAATAATGGTTGATTGAAATAACTGAATTATTTTACATCAAGGATGATAATTCGCATTAATTTGCCTCTTTAGTATGTGTATCACATAGTCAAGCTACTAATACCCTTTCCTGGTATACAAAATTGTGATGAAAGGCAAAAATTCAAGATATTTGGACTTGTTAATACAATTTTCCTCAGTTACAGGAAATATCTGTAGAGTCAAATGGAAATTGCAAATCAGCATGTATCAGGTCTATTTCTGAAGCTGAAAAAGCCACTAAAATTTTTATTTCTTAAGGTCCTAACCTATAAAATTGTAATAATAGCATAAGCTTCCCTCTTACATTGCCTGGAGGGGTGAAAATTAATAGGTTAAGTCTATAGTGCTCTATAAGGTTTCTTAAAATAATTATTAACATTTAAAACATCACAGATAGACCTAGAGATTATCATACTAAGTAACGCAAATCAGACAAAGAGAAGTATTATATGATATCACTTACATATGAAATTTTTAAAACAATAAAAGTGAACTTACAAAACAGAAACAGTTTCACAGACATAGAAAGAAACTTACAGTTATGAAAGAGGAAATAGGAGGGGAGGGATAAATTAGAAGTTTGAAGTTAACAGATACACACACCACTATATGTAAAAAGATAAACAACAAGAATTAACCATATAGCACAAGGAACTATAGTCAATATGTTGTAATAAGTTACAAGGGAAAATAATCGGAAAATATACTTATATATGTGTTTGTGTGTGTGTGTGTGTATATATATAACTGAATCACTTTGCTGACTTCGCTGTGTCCCTGAAATTAAAACAATATTGTAAATCAACTATAGTTTAATAAAAAAAATTAAAGCATCACCAGAGCTTAAGAGCAATATGCAATGATTCTTTTCTCTTAAACTAAAAACAAATTTCCACAAAATATATACAAACATCATAGCAGTACACATAAACATATATACATAACTTTTCTTTTGGTAAGATAGCAAGAAGAGGAAGAGGAAAGATAGCATTCCTTCCAGAAACTCCTCCAAAGTTGATCAGTGGGGATGGTTAGTTCAGTTATGGAAGTTTTAATTAAAATGAGATATCTTGATATTATAATCACCACCCTCTCAATCTATCTGAAAGGATGTAGAACTCTCAAACCCAGAAGTTCAGAGGCTATGGGTCTTTATACTCTTCTAGTTCAAACTTAACTTGACAAATAAAAAGTATAAGGATCCTACAGATGACCCAAGATCACAGTAAAAGGGAGAAATCAGTGTAACCCAATCCTCTTTCTCTTTCCACAATTAACCTTCTCATAGCTCTGATCTCACTATAATAATAAAAATGAAAAATGATTACCAAAACACAGATGACACCACCCTTATAGCAGAAAATGAAAAACTAAAGAGCCTGGTCCATGAATAAAGGCAAATTGGAAGAGGTCAGACAAGAGATGGCAAGAGTGTACATTGACATTCTAGGAAACAGCAAACTAAAATGGACTGGAATGGGTGAATTTAATTCAGATGACCATTGTGTCTACTACTGCGGGCAGGAATCCTTTACAAGAAATGGAGTAGCCATCATGGTCAACAAAAGAGTCTGAAATTCAGTACTGGGATGCAATCTCAAATACGACAGAATGATCTCTGTTTCCAAGGCAAACAATTCAATATCACAATAATCCAAGTCTAAGCCTCAACCAGCAACACTGAAGAAGCTGAAGTTGAAGGGTTCTATGAAGACTACAAGACCTTTTAGAACTAACACCCAAAAAAGATGTCCTTTTCATTAAGGGGACTGGAATGCAAAAGTAGGAACTCAAGAAACACCTGGAGTAACAGGTAAATTTGGCCTTGGAATGCGGAATGAAGCAGGGTAAAGGCTAACAAGTTTTGCCAAGAGAACGCACTGGTCATAGCAAACACCCTCTTCCAACAACACAAGAGAAGAGTACACATGGACATCACCATTTGGTAAACACCAAAATCAGATTGATTATATTCCTTGCAGCCAAAGATGGAGAAGCTCTATACACTAGGCAAAAAACAAGACCGGGAGCTGACTGTGGCTCAGATCATGAACTCCTTATTGCCAAATTCAGACTTAAATTGAAGAAAGTAGGGAAAACCACTAGACCATTCAGGTATAACCTAAATCAAATCCTTTATGATTATACAGTGGAAATGAGAAATAGATTTAAGAGACTAGATCTGATAGATAGAGTGCCTGATGAACTATGGAATGAGGTCCGTGACATTGTACAAGAGACAGGGATCAAGACCATCCCCATGGAAAAGAAATGCAAAAAGACAAAGTGGCTGTCTGCAGAGTGCTTACAAATAGCTGTGAAAAGAAGAGAAGTGAAAAGCAAAGGAGAAAAGGAAAGATAGAAGCATCAGAATGCAGAGTTCCAACGAATAGCAAGAAGAGATAAGAAAGCCTTCTTCAGCGATCAATGCAAAGAAATAGAGGAAAAGAACAGAAAGGGAAAGACTAAAGATCTCTTCAAGAAACTTAGAGATGCCAAGGGAACATTTCATGCAAAGATGAGGTCGATAAAGGACAGAAATGGACCTAACAGAAGCAGAAGATATTAAGAAGAGATGACAAGAATACACAGAAGAACTATACAAAAAAAGATCTTCACAACCCAGATAATCACAATGGTGTGATCACTCACCTAGAGCCAGACATCCTGGAATATGAAGTCAAATGGGCCTTAGGAAGCATCACTATGAACAAAGCTAGTGGAGGTGATGGAATCTCAGTTGAGCTATTTCAAATCCTAAAAGATTTCTAATCCTAAAAGATTTCAAATCCTAAAAGATGATGCTGTGAAAGTGCTACACTCAATATGCCAGCACATTTGCAAAACTCAGCAGTGGCCACAGGACTGGAAAAGGTCAGTTTTCATTCCAATCCCAAAGAAAAGCAATGCCAAAGAATGCTCAAACTACCACATAATTGCACTTATCTCACACGCTAGTAAAGTAATGCCAAAATTCTCCAAGCCAGGCTTCAGCATACATGAACCGTGAACTTCCAGATGTTCAAGCTGATTTTAGAAAAGGCAGAGGAACCAGAGATCAGATTGCCAACATCTGCTGGATCATGGAAAAAGCAAGAGAGTTCCAGAAAAACATCTACTTCTGCTTTATTGACTATACCAAAGCCTTTGACTGTGTAAATCACAATAAACTCTGGAAAATTCTGAAAAGATGGGAATACCAGACCACCTGACCTGCCTCTTGAGAAATCTATATGCAAGTCAGGAGGCAACAGTTAGAACTGGACATGGAACAATAGACTGCTTCCCAATAGGAAAAGGAGTACATCAAGGCTGTATATTGTCACCCTGCTTATTTAACTTCTATGCAGAGTATATCATGAGAAACTCTGGGCTGGAAGAAGCACAAGCTGGAATCAAGATTGCTAGGAAAAATATCAATAACCTCAGATATGCATATGACGGACACCACTCTTATGGCAGAAAGTGAAGAGAAGCTAAAAAGCCTCTTCAGTTCAGCTCAGTCGCTCAGTTGTGTCCGACTCTTTGCGACCGCATGAATCACAGCATGCCAGGTCTCCCTGTTCATCACCATTTCCCAGAGTTCACTCAGACTCACATCCATTGAGTCAGTGATTCCATCCAGCCATCTCATCCTCTGTCGTCCCCTTCTCCTCCTGCCCTCAATCCTTCCCAGAATCAGAGTCTTTTCCAATGAGTCAACTCTTCTCATGAGGTGGCCAAAAGTACTAGAGTTTCAGCTTTAGCATCATTCCTTCCAAAGAAATCCCAGGGTTGATCTCCTTGAGAATGGACTGGTTGGATCTTCTTGCAGTCCAGATGAAACTGAAAGAGGAGAGTGAAAAAGCTGGCTTAAAGCTCAACATTCAGAAAATGAAGATCATAGCATCTGGTCCCATCACTTCATGGGAAATAGATGGGGAAACAGTTGAAACAGTGTCAGACTTTTATTTTGGGGGCTCCAAAATCACGGCAGATGGTGATTGCAGCCATGAAATTAAAAATGCTTACTCCTTGAAGGAAAACTGTGACCAACCTAGATAGGATATTGAAAAGCAGAGACATTACTTTGCCAACAAAGGTCCGTCTAGTCAAGGCTATGGTTTTTCCAGTGGTCATGTATGGATGTGAGAGTTGGACTGTGAAGAAAGCTGAGTGCCGAAGAACTGATGCTTTTGAACTGTGGTGTTGGAGAAGACTCTTGAGAGTCCCTTGGACTGCAAGGAGATCCAACCTGTCCACCCTAAAGGAAATCAGTCATGGGTGTTCTTTGAAAGGAATGATGCTAAAGCTGAAACTCCAGTACTTTGGCCACCTCATGCAAACAGTTGACTCATTGGAAGAGACTCTGCTGCTGGGAGGGATTGGGGGCAGGAGGAGAAGGAGACCACAGAGGATGAGATGGCTGGATGGCATCAACTCGATGGAGTGAGTTTGTGTGAACTCTGAGAGATGGTGATGAACAGGGGAGGCCTGGCATGATGCGATTCATGGGGTCGCAAACAGTCAAACACGACTGAGTGACTGAACTGAACTGAACTGAAGATTATTGCATCTGGTCCCATCACATCATGGCAAATAGATGGGGAAACAATGGGAGCAGTGACAGACTTTATTTTCTTGGACTCCAAAATCACTGCAGAAGGTGACTGCAGTCATGAAATTAAAAGATGCTTGCTCCCTGGAAGAAAAGCTATGACCAACCCAGACAGTGTATTAAAAAGCAGAGACATTACTTTGCCAACAAAGTTCTGTCTAGTCAAAGCTATGATTTTTCCAGTAGTCGTGTATGGATGGGAGAGTTGGACCATAAAGAAAGGTGAACACCAAAGAATTGACACTTTTGAACTGTGGCGTTGGAGAAGACTCCCTAGAGTCCCTTGGACTGCAAGGTAATCAAACCAGTCAATCCTAAAGGAAATCAGTCCTGAATATTCATTGGAAGGACTGATGCTGAAGCTGAAACTCCAATTCTTTGGACACCTGAGCAAGAACAGACTCCTTGGGAAAGACCCTGATGCTGGAGAAGATTGAAGGCAGAAGGAGAAGGCGATGCCAGAGGATGAGACGTGGGATGGCATCACCAACTTGATGGACATGAATTTGAGCAAGCTCTGTGAGTTGGTAATGGACAGGTAAGTCTGGCGTGCTGCAGTCCATGGCGCTGTAGAGTCAGACACGACTGAGTGACTGAACTGATCAAAATGCATAGGATATGTTAGAGTAAATTAAACCCCTGTTGTAAATCTTTCATTGCAGATTTCCTTCACAAACATTTGCCTGAAGAATTGTGCTAGAGAAAAGTTATATTAGGAGACTAGAGATGCATTGGCATCACACTTGTAAATGATATTATTTTAAAAGATGCCCTTTAATTTTATTTTGTCAATCATTAATTCTTACAGCACTTTTTAATCTAAGGGGTCTGCAATATTGTACCTTTTGGTCTCATGACACCACACATTAGTATCATGCTCCCATTTCTTTGAAATAATATGCTTATTCAACTTTCATGCACTAAATCCAGAAAGTGCTTTTCACAAATAGGTAATAAATATAATCTTTGAAACAACTATTATCAATGAACATCTGTATTCAGTGAGTTCTCCAAGAAGCAGACACTAAGATGCAAGGATTTTATCAGGAGAAACATCTGTGGAGAATATGAAGAGGGAGCCAGGAAAGGCTGGGAGAGCCTTCAGACCACACTATAAGTGAAAGAAAAGGAAGCAAGGGAGAGGCCTAGACTGCCCTGTAGAGTAAGGACACCTCAGCCAGGACAAGGCCATCAAGCCTTGTCCTTGAGCCAAAGTGACCATCCTGAGAAGACCCCTGTCTTCCAGGAATGAAACTTCATGCCTTTTGCAGTCACCTGCTAGGAGCAGCATACACAAGCCTTGGTTGCCAGTGCTTTGGTAGATTTCAGATCGCAGAAATTGATGTTCTTGGTTGGTCATGCTCCCTGAAGCTGGAGGTCTGAAAGTCACCTGCCCAGAGCCAACATAGCAGCCATCACGCACCAGGCCTCAGATCGAGTCGTTTATGCAAAGCCTTTCTGCGTCACAGCAACCTTGTAAGGTTGTATAATCATCCCATCTTCACCCATGAAGAAATTAATATTCAGCAAGGTTCACTAACTTTCTTTCTAAATGAAGTTAGTATGGAGTGGAACTAGAATTCACCTTCAGGTCTATGTGGATCCAGAGCTTATGTATTTACTGAATGAATGAGTTAATGTGTAAATAAATGAAGGAGAGTAGTCTAGATGTATGGGAGGCTTAAAGATTTCAAACTGATGCACTAAAAGGTAACCTGAGTAAAAGTCACTCAGCTAGTAGGTACGAAAAAAACAGATTTGAAAATATGAATTTCCCATCTGAATTTTCCCTCTACTAGGTTCTACTGTTTTTGTGTAATCTGAGTTTGTATTATACCTGTGTGTGAGTATGTACTCAGTGGTGTCCAACTCTTTGCGACCATGGACTATAGCCCACCAGGCTCCTCTGTCCTTGGGATTTCCCAGGCAAGAATTCTGGAGTGGGTTGTCATTTCCTTCTCCAGGGGATCTTCTCAACTGAGGGATCAAACCCACATCTCCTGTGTCTTCTGCATTAACAGGTAGATTCTTTAACATTGTACCACCTAGGAAGTCCTTTTTTTTAATACCTGTATATACATATTTTATGAGCAGAAGTGAAGATCTACCTCACTGGAAGCTCAACCTGTTAATGGCTTCAGTCTTACTTATAAAACTGAATAATTAAAATTATATGCAAATTCACCTGTGTACTTCAGGAGAGGAAGAGTTCCTTACACTGTGACCTTTATTTGTCCAGCTCCATGGAAACCATTTCATTCCATTATCCACACAAAATTTACATAAAACAAAAGGAGGAAAGGTAAGAGATGCAAAGCATCACAACCTGAAAAGAAAACAATAGGGCAACACTCATTACTGAGAAGTGGAGGGGAACCCAGGGGTTTTCCCAAACCTGTGCTATGAAAGACCTATCCATTTGTAATTGTGACTGTCTCTAACAGTCACAGTTATGAAACAAAAAAATCCACACTGCTCCATTCAGCAACAGGCATCTGGACAATTCAGGTCTCCTTGATCAAGTCGATGAACCTGTTTACACAAAAACAAGCTCTGTTGACCTGCAAAATAATAATAATAACAATGATACACACACACACACACACACCCAAAAAGCACATCATCTAACTGTTACTTAATCCACCAAAGGAAAATTTAATCTAAATGACTAAATCCTCAATTCTGCTACTGCTTAAAATACTGTAACTGAAGGAAGTCATGGACTATTGCTCGAAGTATATAGTTACTTGCTTCAGTTGTTCCCTTCCTTGTGCCATAGGAATCTGGCCACCCCACAAATAGACTGCCAGCAGTGTGCTCAGGAAGGTAAGCCTAGTTTGCCACCCCCAATAGTTGATTGTTCCACAAATACTGATTGTGTAACACCATCTCTTTTAAAAGAAGTGGTTCTTCGAATATTTTTTTCCATGGAGTTTACTGTTCTGAAGCATGAATGAGTTCTATGCTTCTGTCAGAACAAGAAAAATGGTTCTTGCAGTGGAAAAATAAAGAGCACGTACACTGACCTTGAGAATGTTTGCTCTGTGTGTGTATTCCACTTGAAGCAAAATGGTCCTGGGTTTGGGTATCACTGAGTTGAGAAACACAGGCACTCTGTGCCCTTAGAGTAAAGCTGATTTAGCGCTGACACTTCCCTATTTGCCAAGCCAGGGCTGTTGCATAAATCACACACTCTATAAAGGGGAAGGGGGAAAAACTGCTTTGTCCAGTTTTTCTGCCTCGGGGCTGAATCAGATACACCTCTGCTTCAACAGTAAACCTCTCCCAGGATGTGAACTCCCAGCTGTGACATCAGTAACCTTGTCTGGGACAAGTACATTTTCAAAGAGTGACGGCTCGAGGCAAATATTCCGACCCATTGACCAAAAAGCATAGTGAATTACCTACTTCATGGAAATTGGTTTAGAAAAGCCTTCCTTTCCTGGTCGTATTTCTGGTTTGTCTGGTTAGGAAATTTAGTGGATAAGGGAGTACAAAGCCTGTTGAAGTAACAGTGATTGTTGTCTTTTCTAAGCAACCTCCATAGGCACTTGTTTTCTAAATAAACAAGGAGTAAAGGCTGTATGTGTCTATAAACATTTTCTAGCTGTTGAATTAGCAGATTATTAAATGCCAATATGGCAGTTATCAAAACCATAATTTATTCTAACTAACAGAAAGATTAGCTGACGGTAATCTCTGACTTTCTCATTGTTAAGTCTCCTGGGAAAAAAATAATCATCTTAGCTATAGTTTTCATTTTGCATGAAGACAACCATCCCACTAGAGCAAAGGATAGTCTGCTTTTAAACTTAAAAAGAAATTCAAATAGCTACTATAGCAATAAAATACAGCTGTGGTTGAGGGCAAATAATAGGAAAATTTGCCAACTACACTGATAAACAGTGAAGATTTCTACCAAACTGACATCAGTTGCAAATGAAACTACAACCGAGGTTTCATTAAGTATTTCAAAGCACAATTATGACAAATATGGTACATAAATGAAGAGAGCAAATATTTCCAGTCAACTCATTTTGTTTTCCTGATTTCATGGTGGATCAGTTAATCTCCTAAGGACACTTAGGAAGTATTATTCTCTCCCACTCCAGCAAGAAAGGACAACTTTGATGCCAAGCTAAAGGGTTTTCAATTACACTCATTGTGTAACAAAGGTCCATCAGAACTTTTAATGTGAAACAATAGTTTAGGGATCTAATTTGATTAGAGTAAAAAATTAAATTAGAAGGAAAAGAATAAGTAGAAGGTAGAAAGATTATTTAGCAAACTAGTAAAATAGTTCCAGTTTTAATTAAAAATGCACCAAGAGTTGAAGAAGATGATGGGAGAGAGGCAGTGAAACTATTGCCAGTCTAGGTTCGATGCAGGGTACAGGATGCTTGGGGCTGGTGCACTGGGATGACCCAGAGAGATGGTATAGGGAGGGAGGTAGGAGGAGGTTCAGGACTGGTAACACGTGTACACCCGTGGCAGATTCATGCTGATGTATGGCAAAACCAATACAGTATTGTAAAGTAAAATTTTAAAAATAAATAAACTAAAAAAAGAAGAAGAAGAAGAAAACTATTGAGAACTTAGCAAATGACTGCATATAGAAACTGAGGGTGTCAAAAATATGAGAAAGGTTGGAAAGATAGAGAAGAAATTGCACTTTTGTTTGAAACATGCTCTATTTAGAGATTTGCAGCAGGCAGCTGACAGCACAGGGCAGAATCTTTAGTAAGATGTAAAGTTGGCAATAACACTATTACTAATGATGCACCTCGAGGTAAGAGTTGAGTGTACCAGATTATTGACAATACGAAGAAGTAAGGAGGTTCATGATGATGGAGGACTAAACCTTGGGAAACATCTGCTTTTGGAAGGTTAGAAAAGGAAAATGTATGAAACAGAATAGTTAATAGGTATGTGAAAAACCTGGGATGGTACCCTGTAAAACTTTATTTGCAGAAGAATAAAGAATGTTTCCAATGAGTCAACTCTTCACATGAGGTGGCCAAAGTACTGGAGTTTCAGCTTCAGCATCATTCCCTCCAAAGAAATCCCAGGACTGATCTCCTTCAGAATGGACTGGTTGGATCTCCTTGCAGTCTAAGGGACTTGCAAGAGTCTTCTCAACACCACAGTTCAAAAGCATCAGTTCTTTGGTGCTCAGCCTTCTTCACAGTCCAACTCTCACATCCATACATGACCACAGGAAAAACCATAGCCTTGACTAGACGGACCTTTGTTGGAAAACTGAAAGAATGTTTGACTGATGAGGTGCTGGAGGCTGAAAACTTCAAGAAATGAATGAGAAAAAGACAAAGTGGATTCCCTCATAGCTCAGTTGGTAAAGAATCCGCCTGCAATGAAGAAGATGCCAGTTCCATTCCTGGGTCAGGAAAATCCACTAGAGAAGGGATAGGCTGCCCACTCCAGTATTCTTGGGCTTCCCTTATGGCTCAGCTGGTAAAGAATCCGCCTGCAACACAGGAGACCTGGGTTCAATCTCTGGGTTGGGAAGATCCCCTAGAGATGGGAAAGGCTATCCACTCCAGTATTCTGGCCTGGAGAATTTCATGGACTGTATAGTCCATGGGGTCCTGAAAGAGTCAGACATGACTGAGTGACCCTCACTTTCACTTTCAGCTTGAAGAAGTTTGAGGGAAGATGACTGAAAACAGAAAGTAAAAGTGCCAGTGCCCCAGCAGATGCACTCCATAAGGCATTGAAGATACAGTTAAGGGAGGAGAGTGGAGAACATTTGTTTTCAGAGTCAAGAAAGAGCAGGAGGAAAGTTCACACGAATTTCAAGAGTGTAAAACTGAGGGAGCTAGAGATGAAATGTCTAAGATAATTTGTAGAGGAAATAGAGCTGGGCAAAGCAGAGAACACAGTCTGAGATCTTGAAATAAATGAAAAGGTTTGGAATATGCATTATGGGAAATGGGGAGACTATAAGCAATCATTGTAACTCTGTGCTTTTTTTCATATATTATCACTGTTAGGAAGACATTTTCCCCATGCCTTTCCTTCATTCAATGAAGATCCTGGTTTGCTTTCAGAATCATTGGATCATTAACATTCTGGGTCATAAGCTAACCCACTGAAATGTATATTCTGTACGCACAGACTAACTTGGGTCCTTAAAAAATTGAAAGCTCTAACCAGTTGCTACATTTTAAAGTAAAGGAAAAATTCAGAGTCTTCATTTCTTGCTTTATTTATTAATAAACACACTACCAGTGTATCAGGAAAATCAGTGCTGACTTCTCAGAGACCAAGTGCCTTAGCAAATTACATTTGGCCCCTTCAAATTGCTTCTAGCGTGTCAGACTCTATTGTAGTACAATATATACCATTGTTTTCTTGCCCTAAATTGTCACATCCTGTTGCTCTGCAGGAGTTTCTAAGTGCCAAGTTACGCCCTAAAGAGGGATGTTTTCCAATGGTGGGTCTGTGGCACAGTTTCTTAATAAGAATCTTAGTTCCAGATGAAAGGGCAGATCTAGGAAGTAGGCTTCTAGAGCATGCAAATGCCAAAGAGAACATTTTAAGTTAAAAATGGAATAGAGGTGGATTTTGATGTTCTGGCACATGACTATATGAGCATGTGTGATTGGAAATCTATCTTTGGAAATGTACAATGAAATCACTTTAGCCAGAATTTAAGTCTTTAATATTAAAAAGACACCAACTGTTTCATTAAAAGTGCATTCTATTACCTACCTGAAAAAAATACCCAGAATGAGAAGATTCCATTGATGCCAAAAAAAAAAAACTATATACATATTTCTGAACAGAAATAAGAAGAAATCGTGTGTCAAGTAACCTAATTGGAAAGCATAGAAACTATACTAAATCCCTCAGAATAGTTAGGGCTAACCAGCACCTCTTTTCTCAAAGGCACTAATTTCCTGGAGTGATTACAAGGGCCAGAATGGAGATATTAGTTTAACTCAAATCCAAGACACAATATGTGTGCTATATTTCTCTCTCTTCTCTGTGCCCCCTACCCATCTCTTCTTTTTCTTATTCTTCTGCTTTCACCATCTTTTCTCAGCAATAATCCACTCTAGTTTTTATTGCCACAATATGCTAATATTTCATTCAAACTTAATTTTTAAAAGTATCCACTCTAGAGGGCCTCCCTGATGGCTCAGTGGTAAAGACTGCCTGCCAGTGCAGGAGACACAGGTTCAGTCCGTGGTCCTAAAGATCCCAGATGCCACAGAGAAGCTAAGCCTGTGCTCTCCAACCATTGAGCCTGTGCTCTAGAGCCCGAAAACTGAACCGCAACTGAAGCCTGCCTGCCCTAGACCCTGTGCTCCACAAGAGAAGCCACCACAACGAGAAGCCCAAGAACGGCAACTAGAGAGTAGCCCCTGCTTCCCGAAACGAGAGAAAGCAAGCGTGCAGCAGCAAAGACCCAGCACAGCCAAAAGAAACAAATCAATATCCACTCTAATAGTTACATAAGTGTTATAGTTTAGTTTTACATGGGAAATAATTTTACATCCTCACCTTTAAAAACTAAAACTCCTTTATATAGCAAAAGATATTTACTAGCTAAATATCCAAAGATCTTTTCATCTGCTTTGGGAAGCCTGTTTCCTTCTGAAATGGTCTTTGCTATTTTCCTCTAGGAAAGCAGTGTCTTCTCAATATACCTTTAGAAGGCAGTAGTTAAAACCAGATATGCTGTGCTGTGCAAGTCATTTGAGTCATTTCCAACTCTTTGCAACCCTATGGACTATAACCCCCCAGGCTCCTCTGCCCAAGGGATTCTCCAGGCAAGAATACTGAAGTGGGTTGCCATGCCCTCCTCCAGGGGATCTTCCTGACCCAGGGATCAAACCCACATCTCTCACATCTCCTGCATTGGCAGGCGGGTTCTTTACCACTAGCGCCACCTGGGAAGCCCAAAACCAAAGTAAAATTGTAATAATGTGAAAGTGTCACAATTATTCACTTTTGAGAGCTGCCTCAGGATTGCAGTGACTTTCTCGAAGTCTGTAGCCTACAGGTGACTCTGCACTGAATTCTGAGAAGAAACAGAAGCAGAAGCTGCTCCAAGGACAAGACAGTTTTTCCACAGGTATAACAAGCTGACACAGTTCATCAATTCTCAAACTATAAAAGTATAATTTTTAATTCATTGAAATGTGTGGCAGGGACCACTAGTAATCCACCAAAAGCTGGCAGGTTTTCCTTTCATAAGAACAAGAGAGATGACTGGCATGGTCAAGTGGTGATGCATTGCCTTGGAGATGACTATGCATGATTGGATTCTCATAGTATCTTCACATTTGCTCACAGATCAAAATGCAAATCTTTGTGAAAATTGGCCAGCAAGATCGTCACCCTGGAGGTGGAGCACAGTGACATCATCAAGAATGTGAAGGCCAAGGTACAAGATAAGGAAGGCATCCCCTGACCAGCAGAGACTCATTTCTGCAGGCAAACAGCTGGAGGCTGGCTACACTCTTTCCTATCACAATATCCAGAAAGGGTTGACCATACACCTGGTCCTGGGCACATGATTAGGTCCTATTTTCCAGCCCCTCCTTGAACTTAGAAGTGGCTACATAACTTTTGTCTCTCTGAAAGAAAAGTGGAAGAGATGCCTCTCATTTCTGAACCTGAACTTGAAAGAGAAGGAATTTGCCTCTTCTGTGCTGTGACTTTCACCTCTACTTGCTGAAGACACATGGCAACAAGGCCCTTGAGCAGTGACTATTTTGTCTACTAAAGAACATCTAGCATTGATGAGAGACGTTTTTGATTGTTACAAGGGGTAACAGGGAAAGCGCTACTGGTTTCTAGTGATTAGAGACCAGAGATACTACTAAACATCCTATGAGCCCAAGACAACCCTTCAAACAAACAATGTGAAGACTGAGAAGACCCATTCTATGGTCTGAGGGAGCTACAGTGTGAAATAAGCCCAGGGTCTTTGAGCAACTACATAGCACAGTGCTACCCTGCCTGCTTGAATGGTGCACAGGACCATCAGTAGAGCAGATACCAATTCCTACTGTGCTGCACCTAAGACATTTTAAGTCCATTTGTTAACAAAAATCAGCCTACCCTAATAAGGAATCTAAATAACATAAACAATTTTCAATATATAAATGACCTTGACCACCAACACCTATAGGTCTCTATCAATCTTTATCCTTTTTTTTTTGCTTTTTCGTGGATATATTGACTTTTTTTAATTTTGTTTTTCTACTTTACAATACTGTATTGATTTTGCCATACATTGACATGAATCCACCACAGGTGTACATGAGTTCCCAATTCTGAACCCCCCTCCCACCACCCTCCCCATATCATCTCTCTGGGCCATCCCAGTGCACCAGCCCCAAGCATCCAGTATCCTGTATCAAACCTAGACTAGCGATTCGTTTTTTAGATGATAGTATACATGTTTCAATGCCATTCTCCCAAATCATCCCACCCTCTCCCTCTCCCACAGAGTCCAATAGTCTATTCTTTACATCTGTGTCTCTTTTGCTGTCTCGCATACAGGGTTATCATTACCATCTTTCTAAATTTCATATATATGTGTTAGTATACTGTATTGGTGTTTTTCTTTCTAGCTTACTTCACACTGTATAATTGGCTCCAGTTTCATCCACCTCATTAGAACTGATTCAAATGTATTCTTTTTAATGGCTGAGTAATACTCCATTGTGTATATGTACCACAGCTTTCTTATCCGTTCATCAGCTGATGGACATCTAGGTTGCTTCCATGTCCTGACTATCATAAACAGTGCTGCATTGAACATTGGGGTATGTGTGTCTCTTTCAATTCTTGTGTCCTCGCTGTGTATGCCCAGCAGTGGGATTGCTGGGTCACAAGGCAGTTCTATTTCCAGTTTTTTAAGGAATCTTCACACTGCTCTCCTTAGTGGCTGTACTAGTTTGCATTCCCACCAACAGTGTAAGAGGGTTCCCTTTTCTCCACACCCTCTCCAGCATTTATTGCTTGTAAACTTTTGGATCACAGCCATTCTGACTGGTGTGAAATGGTACCTCATTGTGCTCTTGATTTGCATTTCTCTGATAATGAGTGATGTTGAGCATCTTTTCATGTTTGTTAGCCATCCGTATGTCTTCTTTGGAGAAATGTCTATTTAACTCTTTGGCCCATTTTTGACTGGGTCTTTTATTTTTCTGGACTTGAGCTGCATAAGTTGCTTGTATATTTTTGAGATTAGTTGTTTGTCAGTTGCTTCATTTGCTATTATTTTCTCCCATTTAGAAGGCTGTCTTTTCACCTTGCTTATAGTTCCCTTTGTTGTGCAGAAGCTTTTAATTTTAATTAGATCCCATTTGTTTATTTTTGCTTTTATTTCCAGTATTCTGGGAAGTGGATCATAGAGGATCCTGCTCTGATATATGTCAGAGAGTGTTTTGCCTATGTTCTCCTCTAGGAGTTTTATAGTTTCTGGTCTTACGTTTAGATCTTCAATCCATTTTGAGTTTATTTTTCTGAATGGTGTTAGAAAGTGTTCTAGTTTCCTTCTTTTACAAGTGGTTGACTAGTTTTCCCAGCACCACTTGTTGAAGAGATTGTTTTTAATCCATTCATATTCTTGCCTCCTTTGTCAAAGATAAGGTGTCCATAGGTGCGTGGATTTATCTCTGGGCTTTCTATTTTGTTCCACTGATCTATATTTCTGTCTTTGTGCCAGTACCATACTGTCTTGATGACTGTGGCTTTGTAGTAGAGCCTGAAGTCAGGCAGGTTGATTCCTCCAGTTCCATTCTTCTCTCTCAAGATTGCTTTGGCTATTCGAGGTTTTTTGTATTTCCATACAAATTGTGAAATTATTTGTTCTAGATCTCTGAAAAATACCGCTGGTAGCTTGATAGGGATTGCACTGAATCTGTAAAATTCTTTTTTCATGTCATGTGTTTACTTCTGCAGGGTGCACTCATTGTTTTCAGTTTTGTTTGAGTGCATTGTTCCTCGTGAACAGAAACCCCCTCAAGCCAGGAATCATGCTTCTTGTGCAACAAGATATATATATATATATATATATATATATATATATATAAATCTTAGTATTATGCTTGTTGTGGAACTGGACTTAATAAATATGTGTTAAATAAATACATAGATTGTAGAAAGAAGACTTAAATAAAGGAAAACAGGCTACAAGTTCAGTTTGAGATATTTCCAGTAAATTAGCTTAAAGTGATCAAGCATTCATCTTCTAAACACAAAATTATGGTTGAATAAATCACTCTAGAATTTTGCTTAGAAATAAACTCATAGCCAACATATTATAATCTATAGGATTTGCCTTCTTGTTTTAGAAAAGTCAGACATTAGTTAATGAAATCATCTGATCCCTGCTGTTAGAAAAGCACTGATTCTCCTATTTTGAGGCAATGTATTGCAAGTCTTACAAACGAAAGCATTATCCTGAGCAACACCAACAGTTCTTGACTCTTGAATGAGGAGACAACTTTAAAGAGTGTAATAGTCCATAAATCAGCATCCATTTGTAGCGCTGAACAAGGACTCACCTGTAGAAAAAAGAGAACAATAATATATGTGTCACTTTCACAGAACCTTTAAATGGCAATTAAGAGACACACCTCTGACTGGTGATTGATGGCTGGCATAATGTGCAGTTAGCTGTGGAATAAAACAAACACCACAGCCAGCACTGTGTACACAAGACACCTTGGTGAATGGAGTGGTGTGTTTAGACAATGATTGCTTGAGAACAGGGTATCCACAGTTGGCTCATTCCTGGGAAGGATACGCTATCAGGGTTTTAGATTAGGAAAAAGTAATTTCATTGTTGTTTCTTGCTGACAGAATCCTAGCTTAATTTAACTGAGTGATTTTTGTACTGTCTCTGAGCCTGCATTCCAATAGGAAAAGGAGACATTGACATGCATAGGTTACCAAAAGAGCACAAGTAGGCATAGAAAAATCTGAATAATCTTCAGTGGCTCAGAATTGAATAGAAGTTAAATGCAAACTCCTTCATTTGTCATTCAAGGTCTTCTGCAGTCAGAATCCACCCTACTTTGCCTGAATTAGCTTCACAAATTTTTCACCACTATTGAATTCCTTTTTTCACTGTCCTCCAACGAGACAGCACAATGTCACTGCTCAAGCTGTTCTGAAATAGAAAGGCCACTCTTCTCTACTTCAACTATTGAGAATCCACACATTCTTCAAAAGTAAACTTAAATCCTATCACATCACATCAATAAAATTGCCACCATAGCCTAAATTAATCTCTCTCTCTGTCTCCTGAAACCCTATCATTATTAAGCTTGTCTAACTTTGTCACTTCTTGCTTTGTCACCTTAACGCGATGATGATATTAAATAATACATTAAAAATTTTTAATGTTCTTTTTAAAATTTATTTTTCTTTGGAGCATAATTGCTTTACATTACTGTGTTGGTTTCTGCCATATATCAACATGAATCAGCCATAGGTATATGTATGTCCCCTCCTTCTTGAATCTCCCTCCCACTTCCCACCCCATTCCGCCCCTCTAGGTTGTCACAGAGCACTGGATTTGAGCTCCCTGCGTCATAAAGCAAATTTCCACTGGCTATTTAATTTTACACATGATAATATATTCATATAGGCTCCAATGTTACTCTTTAGTCTTTCATGGTATATATTTTTTCTCCCCAGTTATTTAACTCCTCAGTTAATTTTACGTATGATAATATATTCATATATGTTTCAATGTTTCTCTTTAGTTTTTCATGGTATATATTTTTTCTCCCTAGCTACATTTTAACTTGTGAGCAAGTTTTATGTGCTACATAGTCTACGTAACATATACATAAGGTAGTTCACTTCAGTTTAGTCGCTCAGTGGTGTCCGACTCTTTGCAACCCAATGAACCACAGCACGCCAGGCCTCCCTGTCCATCACCATCTCCGGGAGTTCATTCAGACGCATGTCCATCAAGTCAGTGGTGCCATCCAGCCATCTCATCCTCTGTTGTCCCCTTCTCCTCCTGCCCCCAATTCCTGCCAACATCAGAGTCTTTTCCAATGAGTCAACTCTTCACTTGAGATGGCCAGAGTACTGGAGTTTCAGCTTTAGCATCATTCCTTCCAAAGAAATCCCAGGGTTGATCTCTTTCAGAATGGACCGGTTGGATCTCCTTGCAGTCCAAGGGACTCTCAAGAGTCTTCTCCAACACCACAGTTCAAAAGCATCAATTCTTCAGCGCTCAGCCTACTTCACAGTCCAACTCTCACATCCATACATGAGCACAGGAAAAACCATAGCCTTGACTAGATGGACATTAGTCAGCAAATTAATGTCTCTGCTTTTCAATATGCTATCTAGGTTGGTCATAACTTTCCTTCCAAGGAGTAAGCGTCTTTAATTTCATGGCTGCAGTCACCATCTGCAGTGATTTTGGAGCCCCCCAAAAAAAGTCTGACACTGTTTTCACTGTTTCCCCATCTATTTCCCATGAAGTGATGGGACTGGATGCCACGATCTTTGCTTTCTGAATGTTGAGCTTTAAGCCAACTTTTTCACTCTCCTCTTTCACTTTCATCAAGAGGCTTTTTAGCTCCTCTTCACTTTCTGCCATAAGGGTGGTGTCATCTGCATATCTGAGGTTATTGATATGTCTCCTGGCAATCCTGATTCCAGCTTGTGTTTCTTCCAGTCCAGCGTTTCTCATGATGTACTCTGCATAGAAGTTAAATAAGCAGGGTGGCAATATATAGCCTTGAAGTACTCCTTTTCCTATTTGGAACCAGTCTGTTGTTCCATGTCCAGTTCTAACTCTTGCTTCCTGACCTGCATACAGATTTCCCAAGAGGCAGGTTAGGTGGTCTGCTATTCCCATCTCTTTCAGAATTTTTGACAGTTTATTGTGATCCACACAGTCAAAGGCTTTGGCATAGTCAGTAAAGCAAAAATAGATATTTTTCTGGAACTCTCTTGCTTTTTCCATGATCCAGAGGATGTTGGCAATTTGATCTCTGGTTCCTCTGCCTTTTCTAAAGCCAGCTTGAACATCTGGAAGTTCACGGTTCATGTATTGCTGAAGCCTGTCTTGGAGAATTTTGAGTATTACTTTACTAGCATGTGAGATGAGTGTAATTGTGTGGTAGTTTGAACATTCTTTGGTATTGCCTTTCTTTGGGATTGAAATGAAAACTGATCTTTTCCAGTCCTGTGGCCACTGCTGAGTTTTCCAAATTTGCTGGCATATTGAGTGCAGCACTTTCACAGCATCATCTTTCAGGATTTGAAACAGCTCAACTGGAATTCCATCACCTCCACCAGCTTTGTTCATAGTGATGCTTTCTAAGGCCCACTTGACTTCACATTCCAAGATGTCTGGCTCTAGATTAGTGATCACATCATCATGATTATCTGGGTCATGAAGATCTTTTTGTACAGTTCTTCCATGTATTCTTGCCACCTCTTCTTAATATCTTCTGCTTCTGTTAGGTCCAGACCATTTCTGTCCTTTATCGAGCCCATCTTGGCATGAAATGTTCCCTTGGTATCTCTAATTCTCTTGAAGAGATCTCTAGTCTTTCCCATTCTTTTCTTTTCCTCTATTTCCTTGCATTGATGGCTGAAGAAGGCTTTCTTATCTCTTCTTGCTATTCTCTGGAACTCTCCATTCTATACTTATATCTTTCCTTTTCTCCTTTGCTTTTCACCTCTCTTCTTTTCACAGCCATTTGTAAGACCACCCCCAGCAGCCATTTTGCTTTTTGCATTTCTTTTCCATGGGGATGGTCTTGATCCCTGTCTCCTGTACAGTGTCATGAACCTCATTCCATAGTTCATCAGGCACTCTGTCTATCAGATCTAGGCCCTTGAATCTATTTCTCACTTCCACTGTGTAATCATAAGGGATTTGATTTAGGTCATACCTGAATGGTTTAGCAGTTTCCCCTACTTTCTTCCATTTGAGTCTGAATTTGGTGATAAGAAGTTCATGATCTGAGCCACAGTCAGCTCCTGGTCTTGTCTTTGTTGACTGTATAGAGCTTCTCCATCTTTGGCTGCAAAGAATATAATCAATCTGATTTCAGTGTTGACCATCTGGTGTAAGCACTCAATAAATACTTGAAAGTGAAAAGTGAAGTCACTCAGTCATGTCCGACCCTCAGTGACCCCATGGGGTGTAGCCTTCCAGGCTCCTCCATCCATGGGATTTTCCAGGCAAGAGTGCTGGAGTGGATTGCCATTTCCTTCTCCAGGGGATCTTCCTGACCCAGGAATCAAACCCGGGTCTCCCGCACTGCAGTCAGACACTTTACCATCTGAGCCACCAGGGAAGAACTTATTGAAATTAAAACATTAAAGAAGACACAATTCCTCACACTGATGTTGTTTTAGAATAATACAACTTAAAAGAACCCCAATTTGAACCCCAAATAAGGATTATGAATATTATTGCTACAGCTTATTCTATTAGTAGTTATTAATGTTATTAATGGGCTTCCCTGGTAGCTCAGCAGTAAAGAATCCACCTGCAATGCAAGAGCTACGGTTTTGATCCCTGGGTCAGGAAGATCCCCTGGAGGAGGGCATGGCAACCCACTTCAGTACTCTTGCCAGGAGAATCCATGGATAGAGGAACCTGGCAGGCTACACAGTCCATAGGGTTGGAAAGAGTTGGACATGACTAAAGCTATTTAGCATGCACACATCTTATTTATATTCACTGGTATACTACTTTCATGGCTGTAAATCATGTCAAAAGGGTATGATATGACCTTAAATAGATAATTTAATGGGTGTGGCTCCCATTGTGTTTGTTTAACCAACTTGGTGCAATGCCCACTAGAAAAAACCAGGATGATGTTGGAGCCTTAGTACCTGTCACCTAATGCTGATGGAGCTAAAAGCTAAATTAACCTTTGCTCCCAAGTGCTTCCTCACCTTTAAATGTTGGACTGAGTTTTTCCAGAGCTCCAACATTGTCCAGGATAAAGTCATTTTCTAAAAAATGGTCTTCTTGTACCTTTGTTATTGTTGTTTAGTAGCTAAATCACGTCTGACTCTGCAACTCCATGGACTGTAGGCTGACAGGCTCCTCTGTCCATTGGATTCTCCAGGCAAGAATACTGGAGTGGATTGCCATTTCCTCCTCCAGGGGATCTTCCCAATGCAAGGATCGAACCCATGTCTCCTCCATCAGCAAGAGGATTCATTACCACAGAACCGCCAGGAAGCCCTTCAAACCTAACATGAGCCATAAAGCATTCTGAACCATGGCCCTCATAAACCAAAATTTTAAAAGGAGTTTTTGAAGGTACTTAAATTAAAAAAGAAAGATTGCATCTGGGTTCTCATGCTGATGACCCACACTGAACTCTGTTTCATGTTAGACCACTGTATGAAGTGGTATTTGATCTTCCAATATCCCTAGAAGAAACTTCCTTAATAAGATATTGAGGAAAATACAGTGCTATACTAAAGCACCATCATTTAATATTTATACTCATCCATTTCTGCACAGATAAAGCATTGTAAATCCATGATTTACAATCAGAAACTAATATAGAGAAAATATTCCGAGTGTAGCACCAAATAAGTACTTCCAATCCACAATGAATATATCTACAATGAATAGTAGAATGCATCATTTCAAAATATATTTACTTACACCCTTTGTCCACAGTCAGTTTGTTTTAAAATAAGTTTACTACCTTTTATTATTCTGATGATCAAAGTTTACCTATTTATGAGTCTAGGAGCCCTCATGAATTGTGACTATACAAACTTAAATCACATAATCCTCTCTCAAGAACACAGAAATGTCGAGGGTAAGAAAATATTATATTAATAACACAACAGTCCCTTCTGCCTTGCCCAACCCCCATGGCAAGCAGTCTAGAGAACGTGACTGTTCAAACTGCACAAGAACAGAGAGTCAGACATGACTGGCAACTTCTGAAGAAAGGGAAATTGAGGATTAGTTTATGTCCGGTTCTTGTGTAATTTTGTCATGGGAGAAAGCAAATTTGCATGTTTCCAGAGTAAACTGCAGGAGCTACTGTTGCCCTGCCCTTCTGTTCCACACACAGGTTGAGAATGCAGAGAGATGTCAGTGCACCTGAAAAGAGACCAGCTTTAACTCTTTATTGCTGTGCTGTACTTAGTTACTCAGTCTCTGACTCTTTGCAGCTCCATGGACTGTAGCCCACCAGGCTCCTTTGCCCATGACAGTTCTCCAGGCAGGAAGACTGGAGTGGGTCGCCATGCCCTCCTCCAGGGGCTCTTCCCAACCCAGGAATCAAATCCAGGTCTCCCCCATTGCAGGTGGATTCTTTACCATCTGAACCACCAGGAAAGCCCAGTTCAGTTCAGTTCAGTTCAGTCGCTCAGTCGTGTCCCGACTCTTTGTGACCCCATGAATCACAGCACAACAGACCTCCCTGTCCATCACCAACCCCCAGAGTTCACTCAGACTCACGTCCATCAAGTCAGTGATGCCATCCAGCCATCTCATCCTCTGTCATCCCCTTCTCCTCCTGCCCCCGATCCCTCCCAGCATCAGAGTCTTTTCCAATGAGTTAACTCTTCGCATGAGGTAGCCAAAGTATTGGAGTTTCAGCTTTAGCATCATTCTTTCCAAAGAAATCCCAGGGCTGATCTCCTTCAGAATGGATTGGTTGGATCTCCCTGTAGTCCAAGGTACGCTCAAGAGTCTTCTCTAACACCATAGTTCAAAAGCATCAATTCTTCGGTTCTCAGCCTTCTTCACAGTCCAACTCTCACATCCATACATGACCACAGGAAAAACCATAGCCTTGACTAGATGGACCTTAGTCGGCAAAGTAATGTCTCTGCTTTTCAATAAACTATCTAGGTTGGTCATAACTTTTCTTCCAAGGAGTAAGTGTCTTTTAATTTCATGGCTGCAGTCACCATCTGCAGTGATTTTGGAGCCCCCAAAATAAAGTCTGACACTGTTTCCACTGTTTCCCCATCTATTTCCCATGAAGTGATGGGACTGAATGCCATGATTTTAGCCCAAGGAGCATATAAATGAGCCTTCAGAGTAATAAAGATCAGATTAGAATTCCCTCATTTAAAAAAAAAAAAAAAAAAGCCACACTGCTCTTTTTTCATTATGTATGAATTTCCTTTATATTTAAACCCAAACTACATTAAATACCATATTTAAAAAGATATGTGTAATTTAAAAGAAGTTTTTTTAAGGCAGAAAATTCAAACAAAGGCAGAGCTGGATGTCAAGAGAGTGGCAACTCATCTTTGGCAAACAAGAGAAGTGAAAAATCTGAAAATCATCTCTCAGTGTAGAGAGGATGACCCTAGGAGCCCATTTTTGTGTAGCAATAGAATAAAAGGACAAAGGAAATCGTATGCCCCAATATCTCACACCAGGTCTACAAACAGAGCAGTTGCTATATACCCCACTAGTGATTAAGCAGCTCCCTTTTAAAGATATTACACCTTCTCATAAAGCCACACAAATGTCCAAATTGCTACAGTAGGATGCATGAATTTCCTAAGGAATTGTCTCAAACTTTTTCAGTCATCATCCTTCCAAGATTCTGATAAAGCTGTGAACACCTCTCATTGAAAAGTTCTTAAATTTGCATATATATCAATCTTGTACACTGAAACTCCAATACTTTGGCCACTACATGCGAAGAGCTGACTCATTGGAAAAGACCCTGATGCTGGGAGGGATTGGAGGCAGGAGGAGAAGGGGACAACAGAGGATGAGATGGCTGGATGGCATCACCAACTCAGTGGACATGAGTTTGAGTAAACCCGGGAGTTGGTAATGGACAGGGAGGCCTGGCGTGCTGAGATTCATGGGGTTGCAAAGAGTCGGACACGACTGAGTGACTGAACTGAACTGAACTGAATACATTTCTTTGGATTCAGAAACTCCCTGAAATTCCACATGTAGGTCCATGACACCAGATCAAGAACCAAAGCTTTAAAACAGGGATCCCCTACTCCCATGGACTGGTACCAGTCCATAACTTGTTAAAAACTGGGCCGTGCAGCAGGAGTGTGGCAGCAAGTGAACAAAGCTTCCTCTGTATTTACAGTCACTCCCCGTGGCTTTATGATCACCTGAGCTCTGCCTCCTGTCAGTCAGATCAGCAGAGGCATAATAAATGTAATGCACTTGAATCATCCCCAAACCATTCCCCTCCCCTTGTCTGTGGAAAAATTGCTTCCATGAAACCAGTCCCTGGTGCCAAGAAGTTTGGGAAGAGCGGCCTTAAAGGATGATAGAAGTGGGAAATAAAGGGCCACAACAGAATTACTGATCGTGAACAGTATAAATGATTCTCCAAAAGAGGCCTGACATCTTCAGAGCCCCTTAAATTTTTCCATTTCCCGTTTTGTTTCTTTAGTTTCCTCATTCCTACAAAGAGGGTCAAAGATTCAGATACTGGACTTTCCAAAAGCCACCTGGAGAAACCACTGCACCTGCCAGAGGGGGTCACTATGCAGCTAACTGTTCAGTTACCCCTCCAAAAAAAGCATACCTTTGTTCTTTTCCATAACTGCACTCAGAAGAATTACTCTAAAATGCATTTTCCACACTGTAAAGTGTGTCCTAACAAAGCACAATAAACTCAACAGCAATGTGATTGCTGTGCTTGTAAAACAGTTGGTGTTTTAGCAATATGCCCTTAAAAAAGTATGCTTGGAAAAATGGATTCTGTTTCAACGTTAAAAGGACATAATTATTTTTCTGCTGCATAACAATTTTTAAATGTTAATGAGTTAAAATACAGCACCAAAACAGCTCCCATGCAACAATACTGTGTATCATTTGGCTGCCTGGTTGGTTCTCTTCTTGTGTTTTCCCTTAACTGGTCAGATAACATGCAACAATCTATGTTAAACAGAGGTATCAAGCATGACCATCATATGAGACAGTTTGCTGTTCACAAATTTTCTCTGGATTTATATAGACTAGGGTTTCTCAACCTAAGCTCCATAGATATTTGGGCCCTGATGAGTCTCTGTTGTGGGGTCTGCACTGTCTAATTTGACTGTTAACCAGCATCCCTGAGCTCTGCTTACTAGAGACCAGCAGCATCTCCATGTCCAACCCCAAAGCACAACAATCAATATGTCTCCAGATATTACCAAATTTTCTCTGGGAGATAAAACTGTCCCCAGCTGAGACTGACTGCTATGGAGCACAGTTACAGGAAAGTAATCATCAGTAAGGCAGAATGCACTAGATCAGCAGTCCCAGTTTGTTTTGGCACCAGGGATCATTTTCATGGAGACAATTTTTTTCCTGGACTAAGAGAGAGGGGATGGTTTCAAGATGATTCAACCACACTACATTTATTGTACACTTTATTTCTATTATTATTACATCCAACCCACCTCAGGTCATCAGGCTAGATCCTGGAAGTTGGGGACCCCTATACTAGATCACAGTACCTAAACAATCTACCTACTGGATGCAGGGCTAATCTTCTGAAATTACATTTGTCTAATATAATGATCAGGGTTTCCCAGGTGGCTCAGTGGTAAAGAATCCTCCTGCCAAGCAGGAAACTCAAGTTTATCTCTGGGTGGGGAAGATCCTCTGGAGAAAGAAATGGCAACACACTCTAGTATTCTTGCCTGGAGAGTCCCATGGACAGAGGAGTCTGGCAGGCTACAGTCCATGGGGGTGCAAAAGAGATGGACATGACTGACCGACGGAACAACAACGACAATATAGTGATCCGCGGCAGTTGAATGACTCATATCCGTTAGCAGTGCTAGCAAGCCCATTGAGTAAAAGTAATTGATTTGCAACCATCACAATTTCATATAGCAGATAAAGGAAATCCCAAAATTTCATGAAACACTTGCCTTTATTTATTCAATGGGTGTCCATTAAAAGCCTAGACTATGTCAGACACTGTGTTAGAAGCTGAGTTCCAGGGTAAAAGGGCCTTCGTGGACTCTCAGTGTCGATGGGATGTCAGGTAAGGAAATGGACAACAATGATAGATGGTAAGTGCTAACATAAGGAAAGTAGCTGGAGCACTTTAGCTAGATTTGAGAGCTTGAAAGAAATTCCTAGAAGACATTCTGTTTAAGCTAAGAACTAAAGGATGGATAGAAGTAAGGCAGACGAGAGACAATGAGAATATGACTAGAAGCTGAAACAGTGTGAGAGGTGGCTCAGAGCAGTGACAGAGCACAGAGTGTTTAAAGAAATATAAATATAATAATTATGGAAATAATACAGGAAATGAGGGAGATATTAATGATGTAGAAAGCAGGAACTAAATCATAAAGCCATGTGAAAAAGTTTGAGGTTTATTTGCAAGGCATTGGCAACTCACTAAATAATTCCAAGAAGGAAAGCAGAATTACTAGATTTTTACAGAGATTACTCTAGCCGTAGTCATTGTCTTAGTCATAGTTCTCCAGACAAATAGAGCCAATAGGAAAGAGAGAGAGAAAGAGAAAGAGAGAGAGAAAGAGAAAGAGAGAGACAGCTTGGTTATAAGGAATGGGCTCGTCGGAGTATGAAGACCAAGAAGTCCCACAGTCTATCGTCTGCACACTGGCGACCCAGGAAAGCTGGTGGTGTAGTTTTAGTCCAAGTCTAAAACTCTGAGAACCAGGAGAGCCAGTGGTGTGGTTCCAGTTCTAAGGCAGGTGGAATTCTTTCTTACCTGGAGGGAGGAGGAGAGGAGCCTCAGTCTGCTGACTCTTTTCTGGCCTTCAACTGATTGCATGAACCTGACCCACCTAGGAAGAGCAACCTACACTGAGAGCAAACTACCCAGTCTACTGCTTTAAATATTAATCTCTTCCAAAAACACTCTCTCAGAAACACCAGAGTAATGTTTGACCAAATCTCTGGGCACCCCGTGGCTGAATTAAGTTGACACACAGAATTAACCATCACAATGGTCAGCAAAAAAGAACACAGGATCCAGGAAAATATGAGAAAATTTGATGTAGTAAACTAGGCAAGATATTATAATGACTTGAACATGGAAATTTTGCCATCCATTCTTGTAATGGATATCACAACCTGGCACACAGTAGGAGCTTATTGAATACATAGGTAATATCTGTCAAAGTAGTGAATGAATGTAAGTACATGAAGTCAAAAGCACTTTTGAAGAATGTATTTAATTTAAAAGGTTGGGAAATAGTCCCACATGTCAGTGATAACATGTCTCCATAAGAATAATCTCATCAATCCTGTTCAAATCAGAAACCATTTAATGATATTCCAAAACTCGAGTGCTGTTAGCCAATATCAGTTAAGGTGCAATGGGAAAGATACTCATACACTCTTGATGGAATTCCTAGATAGCAATCTGGCAGCATTACAAACACTAAAATTGTTCTTACCTTTTGGCTTAGTAATTCTCCAGGTTTCTATTCATTGCAGTGAAAAAATAAAAGAAACTTAATTTCTAATATGGAAGAAAGCACTAATTAGTATCCACCAACTGAAATTCTTGTTTTCAATGTCAGCTGGATGAAATAGACAATGCTTTTTAAAAATATGTTAACAGATTAGAATACAGAGCTTTCTATATAATAGAGTCCTAAATGCTCATCTGCTTTGTTCCAAGCTTATCTACATTAACTGAGATGGAAAGCTCAGCTCTGGACAAATGAGGGCAATAACCTTAATTTATTGTATGTGCATATACTTAATTGCATGTGCTTGGAAAATTTTAATTATTCATTTTTTTACTGAAATTAGTCAGATTCTATCACTTCAATAGCCACTCCAAAAAAAAAATGTTAAAAGAAAAGGAATAAAAAGAATGGATGAAAGAATTGTTGCTCTTAATTGCAAATGACCAGATGTCTGCCTATGAACTGTAGACTCTCTATTTGGCTCACAACAGAGGAAAGTAACAAGCCTCTGAAGACTGTCTTTCCAGTGATCTTTGCATATCCTGACTGTTTTGAGAGGACTTCAAGACCCTGGGTTTGGAAAGGCAGAACAGTTTACCAGAATTTTTTGTTCTTGGAGTCGTATAATTCAATTCAGTTGGTTTTCAAATTTCTATAAAACTGTGAAGGGCCTCAAAAGGTCTTGCAGCCTGGTCTCTGTCAACTGAGAATAACAGCTGACTATGTGTGTGTGTGTCAAGCAACAAGGACAGAACTTCCTTTCATATGTGTTTCCAGTACTGAAGAACCTCCTTTGTCAATTCTTACTTCAAGTTCAGTTCATTCTCTCTTGTCTGAACTTCATAAAGTATAGAGCAGCTGGGTTCCATACTTTTATATAATCCTTTAACACTATCAGAGAGTTACTTGTTCATCTATTAGTTCCCAGCTCTTCCCAACCCCATGCCCTGCAGAATTGTTTTATCCTTATTGTCCTGATACCCATGCTTCTCCCATCAGTAAGGTATATGTCCCACACCTCACTTCTCACCTCTTCTTGAAAGCCTTTCCCAATTATAAGGCTCACATAGAATGCAAGGCTATGCTAAGCATTACTTTTAATAAGTCAGTTCTTGAAAATTGACTATAGAATGAGAATAAGGAGATACATCCCTGGTATATGTTTCTTAGGATTCTTTTCTCATGGGAAGAGACGAAATATATTTAGTGTGTTTGATCATTTGCCTAAAGCATTACCTATAGAGAGTTCCTACAAGAAGGTGTTTTGAAAGTTTCATTAAAACACTGCTTCATTAACCTAAATAAGGCTTGTTCGTATACTAAAAAAAAAAACTTACAACTTAACAGAAGTCCCATGTTTCTCTCTGGAGTGGATCATCCATTAGAAGGATCAAGCTCATTGAGTGCCCCAATTCAATCTATAAATTTATTGAGGGGGCCATACAGGAGAAACGATTCAATGGCAGTCTTTAATTTTGCTATTTTAAAGTATGTTTAGATCTTGTGGCTTCATTTGTCTATAGAAATAGGAGGGAAGAGTTGTAGAGACTGGGGACACTCCATGCTATGGCTATAGTATGTAATACTAAAGCACCTAGGTAGCCTTGGAAACACAAATTAAAAAGTACCACTGTTAACTGCTTAGTAGTTTTATGTTATTGGAATACTTAATCTTAAAAATAGGGAACATATTTCTTCCTCCTTTGGCATTCTACAGATTGATTTTTTTTTCCCTTTATCAGTAGTTGCTAGAATATAGTGCTATTCAAAAAGCAACTAATAGGAATAGCTTCATATTCTCTCTCTCACACACACATACACACACACAAAATTTCAAGATAAAATTAATAGTCTTACTCTTTGAACATTAAAATGCTTAACCATCATTGCCAGCATAGTTTATCTTCAAAATTTCAGCAAAGAATTCAAACAAAACTGTTCATTGTATTATTAGTTGGACATGATTAAAATTGAAAACTTTTGTAGTTTAATTCTAATCTGTCTATGTGATTGTTAGTTCATTAAATGTGTATTTATAATCAATTGCCAAGAAGTTCTCCAGATAAATAGACATTAGCCTGGGTGGTTTTTTAATATCATTAACAAACTTTTTTCTAAAAACCTATCTATAAACAATTAGGTAGGCCTCTGCTTTCCAAATGAATACTGAATCCATTTCTTACATTAGATATTAAAACTGCTTTTTCAGTGTCATTGAATATTAAGTATACCTCATATGCAAAGTACATTTGATTCTGGCTAATTGTAAAACTAAATAAATTAATAGTCTACATAAAATTTTCACTTTTTTTTTTACTTTGTCAGGTAAGTGTCATTTTCAAAGCATAAAATTGTGTAAAATAAAATATTTTACCTGTGGGAGAACACAGCCAAAATATTCTGTGAGAATTGAAAAGCTAAGACAGCTAGAAGACTCTCTAGGGCTACCAGAGAGACTAACTCTGTAGATAGGAGATAGGAAAAAGTAGGAGTCAATGGTTTTCCATAAAATGTGACTCTCCAAAAGCTCTCAGTCCACTGCACTCATAAGGAGAGATCAATACAGACTTGTTAATCACAGAATGCCTGGTGACCACTCCAACAGTATATATTACTATATGTGGTTGACTAAAAAGGATAAAGTGCTCATATTTTTTAAGCAAGATTTATAAAATTTTCTTTAAAACCTGGATTAAATAGACATTTCCATATTTCTCTTCAAATAAAGATTTTATTTTTTCAGCTTGTCTATTTTTTTCCTTTTGACAGCTACAGTCCCCAAAGGAACAAATGAGAATAACATTTCATAGATGAGAAATCATATCCCCTTCATCAAACATCTCACCTCTTGACATTACTTGCAATTGGATAAACATGGAGGATAGTCCTATTGAATTGATTCCAACTTTGGCTGGACAATTACAATTCATCTGCTACATTTCTGAAGCAAAGTGATTCTGCTGCCAGTAGAGCCTTTAAAATGCTGAGCATGGTGGAGACACACTCATCAAATGAGACATTACAATTCAATAAATATTTATTAAAACCCATACTCTTCACAGGGTAATATTTCTTTTCTTTGAACAAATGGTTTTAACTTAAAGGAAGATGACACATTTTAATCGGCTTAATTGCATTAGATTTTTTTCCAGGTCTTTTACATATTCCAAATGAGACAGGCACCAACACCTTATTTAATTTTGCACTGATGACCAGAACATTAACTGAATCTTGAGTAAAATATCTTCATCCAAACCATTTATTTGCATAAGGAGTGACTGTAAAACAAATTTCATTATTGTCAAATTACCTGGAGAATCCCAGGGACGGGGAGCCTGGTGGGCTGCCATCTATGGGTTCACACAGAGTCGGACAGGACTGAAGTGACTTAGCAGCAGCAGCTGCTTCAAGTATATTTACATTTTTACCATTTACTGCATGTTGTAACGGCCACTTGTGATTTTATTTTAAAAGACTAAATGAACACTTAGTCTTATGTGAGGAAGAGAAAGGAATGTCTGGTTGTTTCTACAGCCTTCCAACAAAGAAGCTATAGCCACATTTCTAACTACACTTCTCACTCAAAGAGGTGGCCCCCAGGGAAAGAGTCATGTCTTAACTTCAGAAGATATAAGTAAAACTTCCTACAACAGGAGGAGAAGGTGAAGTGTGAGAAACAGAGCATTTCCGCTCTGCTCAGGAGGTCTGAGGTGAGCAGAGAGGCAGCTATCAACTGCTAACTCCGCAGCCACTGTGCATCAGGGCCATTCTGCCACAGCTATAACAACAGCTACAGCCAAAGGTCGGAGTCCTGCTGAAGTTATCCCAACGTGTTAAATATAAGACTTTCAATAGAAAATAGTATCATAGACAAATGAATTCTTCTTCATGGCTTATGAACTCACTTGTTTTCCACTCCATCTGATTTGGGAAGTACTCAAATCATATTCATATATCATATTCACAACATGACATCTTATTAGGTAGGGTTTGAATAAGAAAAATTGCTATCAGTAGATTGCAATGACTGGCATGAGGAAAGAAAAACCCCTCCTAGCAGTTTTTACAAGACTTTATTCCACATCAACAGGCAAAATCAAATATACAACTTCCATACGCATAATGTAGTAGGTATAAAATCTTGTGCAATGGTCACAGATTTTTTTTTGACCCATTTCTTCTATTTTGATGGAAGCCATTAGAATGCCATCAACATACCTCTCCTTTTAAAGGTTTATATTTTGAAGATGCAATTTGAAATGCATAAATGTCTTTTAGGTAAAATCACTAATCTGCATTGTGATAATTTATCATTTTCTTTAACTGTTGTGCTAGTATTTCCATAATCTAGCTCTCCCTCTCACCATCATTTTCTCCTGTACTAATACCACTGAACTTCTCAAAAGGTCAACCATGTTCAGTGGTGCAGCAGTATCTTTAGTGATTAGTCATTGTGAATTGAATATACTCTTTCAAAATATATAAAAATTATCATCCATCCCGAATGCACGTACAAAATATCAGTTTTAAATACTTGAATGTCTTGCCCATCCCTCCATCACCATTGTGGCCTGAATGCCCAAGAGCATTCAGACTATATACTGATGAATATGATGGACAATTCATTTCTAGCTAATTCAGTATGAAACAAGACCAAGCCTTCCTCATAAAAATGTCTGGCCCAACAAATCTCATTTTGATCTAAAGCCAACAGGGCACAAGTGCCTAAGGAGTTAATTACTGTAAATACAGTGATACACCCTGGGACTTCTTCTCTGCTGAAAGAAACCAAAATTGCATACACCCATTATTCAAGAAAACGCCTCTCTTCTATTCAAGTTGAAAGGTTCCTATTTTGAAACTACACAGGACTGACTAATTACATATCTGGGCTTCTTAGATGTGTAAGACAAAAGAATTGTTTATCTTCTAAAGAAATTCATTTAATGAGTTTCATAGTAATCATGTATCTGAAACTTGTGTTTTGTTAAATGACTCTAGAACCATGAGGAACAATATTTTATATTCTACTTTTTTCTTGCGTGTGTGTGTGTGCACACGCTCAGTCATCTCCAGCTCTTTGAGACCTCATGGACTGTAGCCCACCAGCTTCTCTGTCCGTGGGATTCTCCAGGCAAGAAACCTGGAGCAGTTTGCCATTTCCTTCTCCAAGAAATCCTCCAGACCTAGGGATCAAATCCTCACCTCTTGAGTCTCCTGCATTGGCATGCAGATTCTTTACCACTGCCCCACCTAGGAAGCACTTTATTCTTACTTGATGAATTTCACTCTAGAACTATGGAATTCAAGCAGAGAACCCAGTTTGAATAGAGAAGAAATAATCGTCTTGCTACATAGGTTTTCTGTCATCTGAAAACTTATTCAGGTTTGAAACAATTATAGTTTGTAGGACAGTAATCATGGGCTTCCCAGGTGGCTCTAGTGGCAAAGAACCCACCTGTCAGTGTAGGGGATATAAGAGACGCAGGTTCGATCCTTGGGTTGGGAAGATCCACTGGACGAGGACATAGCAACCCACTCCACTATTCTGGCTTGGAGAATCCCTTGGACAGAAAAGCCTGGTAGGCTACAGTTCATGGGGTCACAAAGAGTCAAACACAACTGAAGCAACTTAGTAAACAGACCCAATTATAAATGACTGCAGGGAAATAAGTGGATTTCAACACAAATAGACATACTATACTATATGTCCACACCGTTTTTAACTAACTCAAAAAAAAATCTGCTCCCAAGATCTAAAACACCAGATTGGAAGAATGATATTGTCTTTTTTCTTTTAAAAGAAAGGAAGGGAGGAAGAGAAAGAAAGAAAATGATACTTGTTTTCTTTAATTGTATACTTTACTCAAACTAAAAATGCTTTGTGGATAATATAATTTTTAAAGAATAATTGGCCCCATGAGAAGTGTGTGTGTGTGTGTGTGTGTTTCTATTCCCTCTTTACATTTACCCTACAGAAGGGTATCCTTCACTGAATGCAAAAGGGCTTCCACTCCAACTCTGAATCCCAAGATCAACATTTTGCTTTCCTTTTAATATATTATAGAACCCTGAATTTGCTGACTCTGTATTTGAAAAGTGTCTGTAGCTAAATTTTCAATTATAATCTGCTGAAAAAATTAACTCCTCAAATCTTGCTGACAAATTTCATGACAAATTTCACGAGAAATTTGTTCTCTGATCATTAGCACTGAGAATCAGCATAACCAAAGTATCCCCAACCATAGAGGAGCGGATCCAAAAGACAAGTGCTAAATCTGTTATTTAGAACTCAAAAATGATTTAGCCACACACAAAAAAGTGATGCTTTCATGACAGCTAGGCTCACACTCTCTCCATAATAACCTACTTAGTTTATTATATAATGTAATGTATAATACCCTGGAATTATTAAGTCCAGAAAGTAGAAGATGTGGGTGACAATACAGGAGGTACAAGAGGGAATGGAAACGAAGCTTCCTTCCAACTTGGAGGAAGAGTTCATGCTAGGCAAAAAAATTGAAATAAGTAAAATTCTTCTTGCTTAAATCTCCTTTTAGTGCTCCTTTTCAATCTCCTAATTTCTCTGGCTCAGTCTTTCCAGTGCTTAGGATCATGCTCAACCATCACTAAGCAACTCACCCAACAGGTCCCTGTAAGCAAGTCCTCGGTCTTCAAGAAGGCTAAGCCTTGAACTGACTACTACCTTTTCCACTTTAGATAAAATACTCACTCACTCTATGCAATGATCCTCAACTGGGTTTTAGAAAGAAAACAAATAACTGGCCAATTTTATTAACTTGTGAACTATTTTTATCTTCTCAAGTGTTCCTTGAATAATTTTCAGAGGCTCTCTTTATTCATCTGCTTTGTGTTTAAACTTTTTAAAGAATTCTATCTTGATTTATCTACAGATGAAACACTACACTGAGATGTATCTCTAGGCAATTTTTCAGTAGTTGTTTCAGGTATCACATTCTTTCACATGTATAATTTTCACAGCCTTTTCAGCGTTGATATTTTATCAGTGCAAGTGGCATATCGAAAGCTTGTCTTTCTTTAAATCCATAAACTCTCCTTCATTCATAATTGTCTTAAATATTTCTTATATATACATTAAGAGCCAAATCAAAAATAATTTATAAAACTAAGAGAAAAAGGAATATCAATTGCACAGATCCACATATCCCTTTTTTCAGTCTTTCCCTTGTCCTTTCTTCCTTTCTGATGTTCTAAGATACCTTCTTATATCATTTCCCCTCTGTTTATAAAACTGCTTTCAGCCATTATTTTATGGTAGTTCTTCTTACAACCAGTTCTCTTGGTTTTCCTTCATCTTAGGATGTCTTTATTTTTCTTTCTTCCTGGAGGATGTTTTCAATAAATATAGAATTCTTAGTTGATAGTCATTTTCTCAGCACTTGAAAAATGTCACACTTTCTTCTGATCTGCATGGTTCCTGAGAACTTCTCTGTCATCTGAATTCCTTTCCCTTATAGGAAAAGTGTCATTGCTCTCTTACTGCTTTTAAAGTTTTTCCTTAATCTTTAGTTTTCAAAAGTTTGATCAAGATTTCTTTGGGTTACACTGTTTAGGGTTTGTTCAACTTGAATATCTAAGTTTATGAAAGTGTGTTAGTCAGTAATGTCTGACTCTTTGTGACCCCATGGAAGCCACCAGGCTTCTCTGTCCATGGGATTCTCCAGGCAAGAATACTGGAGTGGGTAGCCATTTCCTTCTCCAGGGGATCTTCCTGACCCAGAGTTCGAACCCAGTTCTCTAGCATTGCAGGCAGGTTCTTTACCATCTGAGCCACCGGGGAAGCCCATCTAGGTTTATATCTTATGCCAAATTTGGGTATCATTTAGCCACTATTTCTTCTCACATTTTTCTAGCCTTACATTTTTTCTCCTCTCTCCTGAGACTCTGATGACACAGACATTAGATCTTTTGTTACAGTGTCAGATGGACTTGAGGCTCTTCCTCCCCCGCCCCCATTGATTTTCTCTCTGATATTCAGGTCAAATAGCTTCCTTTTTTTTAAAATCTTCATATTTACTGATTCTTTTGTCCTCTTCAACCTAACGTTAAGCCCATCCCATAAGATTTTTATTTTGTTTGAGTGCTTTGTGTTATTATACTTTTTAATTTTAAAATTTCAATTTGTCTCTGTAGCTTTTATTTCTCTACTGAGACTTTCTACTTTTATTTCTCCTTGAAGCAATTTTAGGATGGCCATTTACAGTTTTTCATAAAATAATTCTAGTATTTGTTTCATCTCAGTGTTGACATCTGTTGATTATCTTTTCTCATTCAAATTGAGGTATTTCTGGTTCTTGGTGTAAAGAGTACCCTTCTCATAGCTGGACCCTGGTGAAGCTCCTTGCTTTCCATTGGGCAGAGAGGGAGAGGGGTGATCCTTATGGCTTAGTGGCTACAAGCCTGGGATCCTGCTCAGGCTTCTCTGATATCACTTCTGAGATGTGATCAGCCACACTTTTCTTCTTCTCAGATTTTTTCTCTTCCTATCCTCTGAACTCACAGATTTTCCTTAGGGTCCAGGATTTACCACAAAGAATAGTAAAATCAGATGGGGGAAAGGTGGTGATCAGTTTGTCACTGGTTTTTCTTTGTGCATATGAAATATTTTTTAAGATAAACAACTTTTCATAAGGTATCTATAGAGCATACTAGGGAAGTAAATCTGCTAATTTTTTTTTTTCTTTCTGAACACAGGTTCCCATTTAGGAGAGATTTACGGGGAAATACATGTGTGTATGTGTCTGTGTCTGTGTTTAGATTAAATAAGGCAACAGAAAGGACAAAAATGATAATGAAAATGAGAAACAAAAGAGAAAAAAGGAAATATTTTCTAATCATTATTCTTGTTCTTCTTATCTCTAATTTGGGTTTCTGGGTGTGTTGGGCTTTGATTTATTTGACTCCTAGACTTTATTCTCTCCACCTATAATTTCTCCAATGACCTGAATTTATTCAGAGTCCAAAGATTAAGGAAATTAAGTCAACAGAAAAACTAAACTTGTTTTCACAGCAGATATGCAAAGTGCCTCATGTATCTAAACAAATGGCCAAGATACTTTTTTTATTCGTTTTTCTAAAATAATACAAAATTATTTATTTGTGAAAATAAATAAACAAACAAGTAATAGATAAATAAAAAGTATTTACTGTCAAAAAACTACATTACTAACTTAAGTCTGTAAAACCCACACAGTTACTTCACTTCACATTATCGGAAGGGAGGAAAAGTGAAATGATTAGCTTTCAAACACTTTTATGCAAGTGCTTCTCATAAACAGTTTCAAAATTAAGAAGACTAAGCAAAACAGAATCATTTCTAACCTTTACTTTTACTTCTCTTTCAAAACCAGTGCTTTTTTTTTCAACCTTAATTTGCAAAAAAATGTAAAGTTGGATAGAGGACAAAGTGGAAGCAATACTTGCAAAATTTGTGGAAACATGGCTGTACTTTATAAAATTCAGTTTATAACTTTTTATGGAACATGCAAAAGAACCAATCACAAAATTATCAGCATGGTTTTTTAAAGCTCATGTGCCATGGCAATTAAATATATTCACTACAAATGCATATCATTTAGAGCAACATCATGGGAACCATGCTGTGATCCCCAGATAACTCAGACAATCAAATATCTTCTCTCTAAATTACCCTCTCAGGTGTCACCCCACTTAACATGCCAAGAAAAAGAAGATAATATGATCTTAATAGAAAATAATTATACTGACTTGCCAAAAAAGAGAGCAATGTCAAATCATACCAAATATAGAAGGTATCTAGTCATTATTCCTTCCTGTCTTAGGCCCTCCAAATACGGGTTTTCAAAAATAAAATAAAATTTTTCATTCAGTGCCTTCATGTCAATTGAACAATTTATATTCAAAATACAATTCTAAGAGATAATTTAATCCAATCTTTCATTTTACAGATGAGAAGACAGAAATGATCTTCCACAGTTAGTCTCTAGCAGTTTCTTTTTGTGTTTCAATATCCATAAAATATATACTCACACATGCTTTCTCTGTACCTGGAAGGAATAGAGAAGAAGGGACAGTTTTCTTTGACATAGTAATACTACAGCATATATCTCAGGGATAGTCCTTGGGCTGCCTTCTGGCTTCTGTCAAGTCTGCTGACCTGATGGTTTCTTTCACATTTTGAAAGACAGAGAACCATTCATTCACCTGAAACTGTCACAACATTGTTTTTTAATCATTTACACCCCAGTACTAAATAAAAGTTTTGTGTGTGTTTTTTTAAAGAGAGACCCAGAGAGTTCCCTTCTGCCATGTGAGGATACAGGGAAAAGATAGTCATCAAAAAGAAAGAAAGAAGAGTCAATCTTGGAAGTGCTTCTGACTCAGGAGCTTGTTGGGTTTGAGACAAGACATTAACCAGCCCAAGTCACAGTTTCTTCATCTTATCTTAAAAGAAATAAATTTGTATGTGTGTGTAAAGAGCTGACTCATTGGAAAAGACTCTGATGCTGGGAGGGATTGAGGGCAGGAGGAGAAGGGGATGACAGAGGATGAGATGGCTGGATGGCATCACTGACTCAATGGACGTGCATCTGAGTGAACTCCGGGAGTTGGTGATGGACAGGGAGGCCTGGCATGCTGCAATTCATGGGGTCACAAAGAGTCGGACACAACTGAGCGACTGAACTGACTGACTGAACTGACTGTGTGTGCACATGTGTGTGTGCTCAATCATTAGGTCATGTCCCACTCTGCCACCCCACAGACTGCACCCTACCAGGATCATCCGTGGGACTTCCCAGGCAAGAATACTGAAGTAGGTTGCAATTTCCTCCTCCAGAGGATCTTTCTGACTCAGTGATAAAATCCATAACTCCTGCATTGACAGGCAGATTCTGAGACACCTGGGAGGCAAATAAATACATATATGAAAGAGGAGAGTGAAAAAGCTGGCTTAAAATTCAACCTTCAAAAAACTAAGATCACGGCATCTAGTCCCATCACTTCATGGCAAATTGATGGGAAGAAAGTGGAAACAGTGACAGACTTTATTTTCCTGGGCTCAAAAATCACAGCAGATGTGACTGCAGCCATGAAATTAAAGGACTCTTACTCCTTGGAAGGAAAGCTATGAAAAATCTAGACAGCATATGACAAAGCAGAGACGTCACTTTGCCAACAAAGGTCTGTATACTCAAAGCTGTGACTTTTCCGGTAGTCACTAGAAGCACTGATGCTGAAGCTAAAGTTCTTATACTTTGGCGACCGTATTATATGAAGAGCCACCTTACTGGAAAAAACTTTGATGCTGGGAAAGATTGAAGGAAAAAGGAGAAGGGGGCGACAGAAGATAAGATGGCATCACTGAATCAATGGACATGAATTTGAGCAAACTACAGGAGATATTGAAGGACAGGGAAGCCTGGCATGCTGCAGTCCAAGGGGTCACAAAGATTTGGACACAATTTAGCTACTGAACAACAATATCAGTTCAGTTCAGTTCAGTCACTCAGTCGTGTCCAACTCTTTGTGACCCCATGAATTGCATGCCAGGCCTCCCTGTACATCACCAAATCCTGGAGTTCACTCAGACTCACATCCATCAAGTCAGTGAAGCCATCCAGCCATCTCATCCTCCAATGTTCCCTTCTCCTCCTGCCTCAATCCTTCCCAGAATCAGAATCTTTTCCAGTGAGACAATTTTTCGCATGAAGTGGCCAAAGTACTGAAGTTTCAGCTTTAGCATCAGTCCTTCCAAAGAAATCTGAGAGCTGATCTCCTTCAGAATGGACTGGTTGGATCTCCTTGCAGTCCAAGGGACTCTCAAGAGTCTTCTCCAACACCACAGTTCAAAAGCATCAATTCTTCTGTGCTCAGCTTTCTTCACAGTCCAACTCTGACATCCATACATGACCACAGGAAAAACCATAGCCTTGACTAGACGGACCTTAGTCAGCAAAGTAATGTCTCTGCCTTTGAATATGCTATCTAGATTGGTCATAACTTTTCTTCCAAGGAGTAAGCGTCTTTTAATTTCATGGCTGCAGTCACCATCTGCAGTGATTTTGGAGCCCTCCAAAATAAAGTCTGACACTGTTTCCACTGTTTCCCCATCTATTTCCCATGAAGTGATAGGACAGGATGCCTTACTCTTCATTTTCTGAATGTTGAACTTTAAGCCAACTTTTTCACTCTCCTCTTTCACTTTCATCAAGAGGCTCTTTAGTTCCTCTTCACTTTTCTGCAATAAGGATGGTGTCATCTGCATATCTAAGGTTATTGATATTTCTCCTGGCAATCTTGATTCCACTGGTGCTTCTTCCAGTCCAGCGTTTCTCATGATGTACTCTGCATAGAAGTTAAATAACCAGGGTGACAATATACAGCCTTGACGTGCTCCTTTTCCTATTTGGAACCAGTGTGTTGTTCCATGTCCAGTTCTAACTGTTGCTTCCTGACTTGCATACAAATTTCTCAAGAGGCAGGTCAGGTCGTCTGGAATGCTCATATCTTTCAGAATTTTACACAGTTTATTGTGATCCACACAGTCAGGCTTTTGCATAGTCAATAAAGTAAAAATAGATGTTTTTCTGGAACTCTCTTGCTTTTTCCATGATCCAGCAGATGTTGGCAATTTCATCTCTGGTTCTTCTGCCTTTTCTAAAACCAACTTGAACATCTGGAATTTCATGGTTCATGTATTGCCAAAGTCTGGCTTGGAGAATTTTGAGCATTACTTTACTAGCGTGTGAGATGAGTGCAATTTTGTGGTAGTTTGAGCATTCTTTGGCATTGCCTTTCTTTGGGACTGGAATGAAAACTGATCTTTTCCAGTCCTGTGGCCACTGCTGAGTTTTCCAAATTTGCTGGCATATTGAGTGCAGCACTTTCACAGCATCATCTTTCAGGATTTGAAACAGCTCAACTGGAATGCCATCACCTCCACTAGCTTGGTTCCTACTGATGCTTCCTAAGGCCCACTTGACTTCACATTCCAGGATGTCTGGCTCTAGATGAGTAATCACACTATAGTGATTATCTGCCGGGAGGACCCCATGCCCGGGGGCGGCATCCAAGAGGAGTTACCCCACATTCGAGGTCTGAGGCAGCAGCCGAGAGTGCCAGGCTGCGATGGCACAGGAACGGCCAAGAGGAGCTACCCCACGTCTGAGGCTGGGGCAGCGGCTGGGAGGAGCTAACCCACGTCCAAGGAGTGGTGGCTGCATGGGCACAGGAGGGCCCACATTCAAGGTCAGGAGGCGCGGCAGTGAGAAGATACCCCTTGTCCAAGGTAAGAGAAACCCAAGACAGTAGGTGTTGCAAGAGGGCATCAGAGGGCAGACACACTGAAACCATACTCACAGAAAACTAATCAATCTAATCACACTAGGACCACACCCTTTTCTAACTCAATGAAACTAAGCCATGCCTGCAGGGCAACCCAAGACAGGCAGGTCATGGTGGAGAGGGCTGACAGAACATGGTCCACTGGAGAAGGGAATGACAGCAAACCACTTCAGTACTTTTGCCTTGAGAACCCCATAAACAGTACGAAAAGGCAAAATGATAGGATACTGAAAGGGGAACTTCCTAGGTCAGTAGGTGTCCAATATGCTACTGGAGATCAGTGGAGAAATAACTCCAGAAAGAATGAAGGGATGGAGCCAAAACAAAAACAATACCCAGTTGTGGATCTGACTGGTGATAGAAGCAAGGACCGATGCTGTAAAGAGCAATATTGCATAGGAACCTGGAATGTCAGGTCCATGAATAAAGGCAAATTGGAAGTGATCAAACAAGAGTTGGCAAGAGTGAACGTCAACATTTTAGGAATCAGTGAACTAAAATGGACTGGAATAGGTGAATTTAAGTCAGATGACCATTATATCTACTAAAGTGGTCAGGAATCCCTCGGGAAAAAAATGGAGTAGCCATCATGGTCAACAAAAGAGTCCAAAATGCAGTACTTGATTGCAATCTCAAAAATGACAGAATGATCTCTGTTCATTTCCAAGGCAAACCATTCAACATCACAGTAATCCAAGTCTATGCCCCAACCAGTAATGCTGAAGAAGCTGAAGCTGAATGGTTCTATGAAGACCTACAAGACCTTTTAGAACTAACACCCCTAAAAGATGTCCCTTTCATTATAGAGGACTGGAATGCAAAAGGAGGAAGTCAAGAAACACCTGGAGTAACAGGCAAATTTGGCCTTGGAATGCGGAATGAGGCAGGGCAAAGACTCATAGAGTTTTGCCAAGAGAATGCACTGGTCATAGCAAATACCCTCTTCCAACAACACAAGAGAAGACTCTACACATGGACATCACCAGATGGTCAACATCGAAATCAGATTAATTACATTCTTTGCAGCCAAAGATGGAGAAGCTCTATACAGTCAACAAAAACAAGACCAGGAGCTGACTGTGGATCAGATCATGAACTCCTTATTGCCAAATTCAGGCTGAAATTGAAGAAAGTATGGAAAACCACTTGACCATTCAGGTACGACCTAAATCAAATCCCTTATGATTATACAGTGGAAGTGAGAAACAGATTTAAGGGCTTAGATCTGATAGACAGAGTGCCTGATGAACTATGGACTGAGGTTTGTGACATTGTACAGGAGACAGGGATCAAGACCATCCTCATGGAAAAAGAAATGCAAAAAAGCAAAATGGCTGTCTGGGGAGGCCTTACAAATAGGTGTGAAAAGAAGAGAAGTGAAAACCAAAGGAGAAAACGAAAGATATAAGCATCAGAATGCAGAGTTCCAAAGAATAGCAAGAAGAGATAAGAAAGCCTTCCTCAGCAATCAATGCAAAGAAATAGAGGAAAACAACAGAATGGGAATGGCTAGAGATCTCTTTAAGAAAATTAGAGATACCAAGGGAACATTTCATGCAAACATTTCATGCTCGATAAAGGACAGATGGTCTGGACCTAACAGAAGCAGAAGATATTAAGAAGAGGTGGCAAGAAGACACAGAAGAACAACAACATCCATATATACATATAAAAGAGCTGTGATGATTAAATTACAGTAATAATTATGACTTAGAGTACACGTTTTTATGAAGTTTACATTGTGGATAACACTATTATTGGTATAAGCACTATGGAAAGCAATTCAGCAAACCAGCAACTCCACTTCTATGAATTTATCTTACACTTCCACATATATAAATAGATATTTACTTCATTGCTATCTGTCAGAATCAAAGATTGAAAATAAATCAAAGGTCCATCAGTAGTGGACTGGTTAAGTTTAATAATAAAATAAAAGGGATTTTTTGAGCAATTTTAAAGCATTGCTTTGGAATGTTTTACAAGATATATAGATGATAGACAGAAATGTATATAGGTGATAATTAGACTGAGAGAGAGATGATAGATCAATTGCTAGACAGACGTTTATGCTTATATGTGTACAGAAAAATAATGGAAGAAAAGAAACTAAAATAGTTGCTCCTGTGAGGAAAGAGACTGAGTAGCTGAAGACAGAAATGGAAGGGAAACTTACTTCTTCCTTATATCATCTTATATTTTTGACTTTGTTCTGTGTGCATTATCCATACGTTCAAAAATAAATTTAAAAACATTAATTTGGGGGAAGCTGATAAAGAATGTCGAGTTGTTTCGTTTGGGGGTTTTTCCCTCTTTGTTTACTCTTGGTTGTTTTTTAGACTTTCTAACAGATTTAAAGTATAGGAGTGGTGGGTCTTCCCTGGTGGTCCAGGGGCTAAGACGCCATGGTCCCAGTGGAGGTGGCCCAGGTTCAATCCCTGTTCAGGAAATATATCTCACATGCCACAACTGAGAGTTCCCATGCCACAACTTAGGAGATCCCACTTGCTGTAACAAAGATCAAAGAGCCCACGTGCTGCAACTAAGACACTGCAGAGCCAAATAAAAAATAAAAAGAATAGGAGTGGTCAATTAAGGGCATGCTTTCAAATAATAATTCAAGGCATTAAAACCAGCATCAACAGTAATATTAATATTTGGCACCAAAATTGACAAACTGATTCACTGAACATAATTGTAAAAGAAGTTGATCACAGAGCTAACCACTTTGTAATGCTGGCATCTAGCAGTTATTCTTAGGATGACTGGGAAAAGGAATATATTAAAATGTGGTTGGTTGGGGCAGTTTGGTGGAAGGCTTCTTTCAAATACGCACACACAAGAAGATGAACACATACACAAATGACGTATATACACACACTCATGTACGCATGAGAAGCTTAATCTCATCCCACTCAGCCAGTGTGAATCACTGACTTAGAAGTATGAGCCAAATATAAATAGCATTCAGAAACTGAACACAGATACTAATTAAATAGTCCCACAGTTCAGTTATGTAAAATAAAAATCTTATTCAGTGATTTTTCTCAAAAATTGGCATGAAATTGATTATATTTTATTCCACAAGATATTTATGATCATTTCATTTTTCTATCTGCTTCCTGGCACCAAGAGGTGGTGGAAGGCATCACCTTCTAATGACTGTCAGCCACAACTCACTTTGAGATAGCTGTCAGCAGGCAAATTTGTAAACAGAAGAAAAGAATCAGCCCAGTTAAGCAATGGCAGAGTGTCTGACTAGTGATATCAATATCTCAAGATGGGAATGACAGATTCCTCTGTGACATTTCATGTTCATATATTTGTAACACATGAGGGAATCAATAGAACTAACTGAAATCTCTTCACCTCCAAAGAATAAGCATAATCCCTCTCTGGAGTAGATAGCCTTTTGTTTAGCAAAACACCTTGACAGGCCACTAGGATTTCAATGCTGAGGTCCCCAGGGCTTGGTTTGGAAAAGGACAATGAAACTAAGACCAGTCTTTCTTGTCCTATATTAGACAATGAAAGGAGTAGAAGGAGTGATGTGGAGCATCCAGAAGCGGAAGAGATCCTTAACAGAAATATTTGGAAAATCAGAACTACTAACTTGAAGGGTAGAGAAAGAGTGAGGCCTGTGTACCAGGTAACACACAGGATGTTCTCTACAGCCAAATTTTTGATTGTTGCCTAGTTGCTCAGTCATGTCTGACTCTTTGGGACCCCATGCGCTGTAGCCTGCCACGCTCCTCTGTCCGTGGGATTTTCCAGGTAAGAATACTGGAGTGGGTTGCCATTTCCTCCTCCAGGGAATCTTCCAGACCCAAGGACTGAATCTGTGTCTCCTGTGTCTCTTGCATTTCAGGCAGATTTTTTACCCACTGAGCCATCTGGGAAGCCCATTAATTAGGCTAGAGAATGTTAAACATTGGTGAGTTTGGAGGCAGACATGGGGAGAATGGAAAAAATTAACATTTGAGTAAAATACTCAATGGGACTTCCCTGGTGGTTTAGTGGTAAAAATCTGCCTGCAATACAGGAGACCTGGGTTCAAACCCCAAGTTGGGAAGATCCCCTGGAGAAGGAAATGGTAACCCACTCCAGTATTCTTACCTGGAAAAGTCTAAGAACAGATGAGCTTGATGGCCTACAGTCCATAGGGTCACAAAGAGTCAGACACGATGGAGCAACTAACACTTTTACTTTCAAAATATACACTATGATTACCAGCAATATTTCACTATAGTCATCTACTCCCATAAAATTGCCTCTACCATTCTCTATCTCTTTGATTATCAGCAAAGACAAATATTAAGTTTTTGTGTATATTTGAATGGTCTAGATGTATTAAAGCAAAATCAAAGTCTTTGAAGACCCTATCTGGGTAGTAGCTTGATTCTGGAATTTTGTTTTGCATGAATATGTAGATCACAAATGGGTTTCTTTAATTACCACCTGTATCACTTTTCAAATAGTTACACAAAAATCATCATATTTAAAATTATACCAGGCTATTACTTCTATCTAAGTAGATCTAACAGCTTAACCTAATATTTGAAATTATTTTTTAAAAGCACATTTAGATATCTGATGTTATTCTCATGAAATGTTTCATCAAAAGGAAAGACAAAACCAAAGGCATGCCAATCTAGCAGCAGTGACAGATACTAGATATTAGAAAGGCATATAGAAAATCTCTTTCATTGCAAACACTCTGAATGACATCCAAATCAAGATAAATATCAGATGGATCTGAATCTTTTTTTTAAGTTCTGAAATTCATTAAGTGAACAGGAATGTTTTCTTGCAGTGGATAAAAAGAAAAGAGAGAAACATAGAACAATGAGGATAAAGAATAATCTAACTATATAGGCTAGAAATTCTCAGGCTCAGTATTTTATTACAAGCAAAATTAATTTTTCTGCCTACTTAATAGAAATATTAATTGAGAAATCTCTCCAACAATAAGTTATAGATAACTCTCAATTACTCATATTCACAGAGTGGCTCAAAGGTGTGATAATGTTGAGATTGTTCATATCTGACTCATATTAATTTCCAATTAAGACTTTGTTTGACCAATCTAAACTTACTTCAAGGTATATTCCTTGAATATACCTCATCCAGTGGTCATGTATGGATGTGAGAGTTGGACTGTGAAGAAAGCTGAGCACAGAAGAATTGATGCTTTTGAACTGTGGTGTTGGAGAAGACTCTTGAGAGTCCCTTGGACTGCAAGGAGATCCAACCAGTCCATTCTGAAGGAGATCAATTCTGGGATTTCTTTGGAAGGAATGATGCTGAAGCTGCAACTCCAGTACTTTGGCCACTTCATGTGAAGAGTTGACTCATTGGAAAAGAGTCTGAGGCTCGGAGGGATTGAGGGCAGGAGGAGAAGGGGACGACAGAGGATGAGATGGCTGGATGGCATCACTGACTCAATGGATGTGAGTTTGAGTAAACTCCAAGAGTTGGTGATGGACATGAGGCCTGGTGTGCTGCGATTCATGGGGTCGCAAAGAGTCAGACATGACTGAGTGACTGAACTGAACTGAAGGGTTAACGATTGTTTGGTGTATTTTGTATGGGTGGCAGATTAAAGAAATTGTAAAAGTCTGAGAAGGTTCTATTAGAAAGGAAAACACACCTGACTTTAAGTACATTTTAATTGAAGTATAAAGAAGAGAAGGCGGTAACAGAGGATGAGATGGTCTGATAGCATCATCAACACAACAGACATGAGTTTGAACAAATTCTGGGAGATAGTAAAGAGCAGGGAAGCCTGGCGTGTTGCAGTCCATGGGGTTGAAAAGAGTCAGACACAACTTAGCAACTGAAAAACAATATTTAAAAGTTCCCCAATCATAAATGTACAGCCTCATGAATGTTCACAAGACAATACAATTCTTAATGTTAACCAAGATCAACATATAACATATTCCTTGCACCTTACTGTTATCTTATTGTTGTTGTTGTTTAGTAACTAAGTTGTATCCAACTCTCATGCAACACCAAGGACTGTAGACTGCCAGGATCATCTGTCCATGGAATTTCACAGGCAAGAATATTGGAGTGGGCTGCCATTTCCTTCTCCATGGGATCTTTCCAACCCGGGGATCAAACCTGTATCTCCAACATTGGCAGAAGGATTCTTTACCCCTGAGCCAACAGGGAGGGCTTATCTTATCACTTGGTTTGTCCCTTTCCCTATTCCTCAAGGTAACCATCGTTCTGACTCCAAACACCACATATTTTTCACCTTGTTTTTGAACTTCATGTAAATGGAACCACACAGTGCCTACTCGTTAGTGTCTTTGTGAGACTCACTTATACTATTGCTTATATTCGTATAGTACCTTCATTTGAATTGTTGTAGTGTTACTACATCACCACTTATTTATCTTTTCCAAGATTGATGGGCATTTAGGTAGTCTTGTCGTTGTGCCACATTATAACATTATAAACAGTCTAGTTCATGTCTTTTGTGAAACTGATGTACATATATCTTTTGGGCATGTGCCCAGGACTGGAATTATTTTGGTCGTATATACAGCTTTAGAAAATATTAACATAGAATTTTCCAAAAGGGTCAGGCCACTTTACGTTATCACTGCCAGTACATGGCAATTCTGAATACGCCATATTCTTGTTAATATTTATAGTCAGGTATGGATTTTTTTCCTTTGTTGGTTGATTGGTTTGGTTTTTTAGTCATTCTGCTGGGTGTAAAGTGGTGTATCATTGTGCTTTTATTCTTCATTTTTCTGAAAGTTAATGAGTAAGGCTGGTGTTTTAGACGTCATCATTTTTGAAGTACTTATTCAAGTCTTTCATCCACTATTCTATTGTATTCATCTCATACTTGTTGAGTACAGATGCTCAGTATGTATTTTTAGGTCCTTTGTTGAGTACATTCATTCAGTTTATGACATCTTCTCTCTCTCCTCAAAATCTTATATTTTAATTGATATTTTAATGCTACATGGACAACCAGGAATTTATTTTTCCAAGAAAATAGAGGTAGATGACAAATGGGAAATATGGCCCTTCCCCATTAAGAAGACTACACAGCTTAGTAGATTTGATAGAAACTATAATATATCAATTAATCTAACTGTTTCTCAGTGTTCTCATACTGTGGGAATAAGTATTTGTTTTACACAAAATCTTCCATAATGTTAAGCTGCTTTTGATAGCAAAAGAAAAAATAATAAAAAGAATCCAGATTGAAAAAGAAGTAAAACTCTCACTATTTGCAGATGACATGAGCCTCTACATAGAAAACCCTAAAGACACTACTATAAAATTACTAGACCTAATCAGTGAATATAGTAAATTTGTAGGATATAAAATTAACACACAGAAATCCCTTGAACTCCTATACACTAACAATGAGAAAATAGAAAGAGAAATTAAGGGAAAAATTCCATTCACCATTGCAACAAAAAGAATAAAATACTTAGGAATAAATCTACCTTAATGGGGAAAACCGCTAGACCATTCAGGTATGACCTAAATCATATCCCTTATGATTATATAGTAGAAGTGAGAAATAGATTTAAGGGCCTAGATCTGATAGACAGAGTGCCTGATAAACTATGGGCGGAGGTTCATGTAGGAGACAGGAGGCAGGGATCAAGACTATCCAAAAGAAGTGCAAAAAAGCAAAATGACTGTCTGAGGAGACCTTGCAAATAGCTGTGAAAAGGGAGGCAAAAGCAAAGGAGGAAAGGAAGGCTATAAACATCTGACTGCGGAGTTCCAAAGAATAGCAAAGAAAGATAAGAAAGCTTTCCTCAGTGACCAAAGCAAACAAATAGAGGAAAACAATAGAATGGGAAAGACTAGAGATCCCTTCTAGAGAATTAGAGATAACAAGGGAACATTTTATGCAAAGATGGGCTCAATGAAGAACAGAAATGTATGGACCTAACAAAAGCAGAAGATATTACTATAAAGTGGCAAGAATACACAGAAGAACTATACAAAAAGATCTTCACAACCCAGATAATCACGATGGTGTGATCACTCACCTAGAGCCAGACATCCTAGAATGCAAAGTCAAGTGGGCCTTAGAAAACATCACTACAAATAAAGCTAGTGGAGGTGATGGAATTCCAATTGAGCTGTTTCAAATCCTAAAAGATGATGCTGTGAAACTGCTCCACTCAGTATGCCAGCAAATTTGGAAAACTCAGCAGTGGCCACAGGACTGGAAAAGGTCAGCTTTCATTCTAATCCCAAAGAAAGGCAATGCCAAAGAATGCTCAAACTACCACTCAATTGCACTTATCTCACACACTAGTAAAGTAATGCTCAAAATTCTCCAAGCCAGACTTCAGCAATACATGAACCGTGAACTTCCAGATGTTCAAGTTGATTTTAGAAAAGGCAGAGAAACCAGAGATCAAATTGCCAACATCCTCTGGATCATGGAAAAAGCAAGAGAGTTCCAGAAAAACATCTACTTCTGCTTTATTGACTATGCAAAAGCCTGATTATGTGGATCACAATAAACTGTGGAAAATTCTGAAAGATATGAGAATACCAGACCACCTGACCTGCCTCTTGAGAATCCTATATGCAGGTCAGGAAGTAACTGTTAGAACTGGACATGGAACAACAGACTGGTTCCAAATAGGAGAAGGAGTATGTCAAGGCTGTATATTGTCACCCTGGTTATTTAACTTCTATGCAGAGTACATCATGAGAAATGCTGAGCTGGAAGAAGCACAAGCTGGAATCAAGATTGCCAGGAGAAATATCAATAACCTCAGATATGCATATGACACCACCCTTATGGCAGAAAGTGAAGAAGAACTAAAGAGCCTCTTGATGAAAGTGAAAGAGGAGAGTGGAAAAATTGGCTTTATGCTCAACATTCAGAAAACTAAGATCATAGTATCCAGTCCCATCACTTCATGGCAAATAGATGGGGAAACAGTGGGAACAGTGCCTGACTTTATTTTGGGGGGCTCCAAAATCACCCCAGATGGTGATTGCAGCCATGAAATTAAAAGACTTTTACTCCTTGGAAGGGAAATTATGACCAACCTACACAACGTATTCAAAAGCAGAGACATTACCTTGCCAACAAAGGTTCATCTAGTCAAGGCTATGGTATTTCCAGTGGTCATGTATGGATGTGAGAGTTGGACTATAAAGAAAGCTTAGCACCGAAGAATTGATGGTTTTGAACAATGGTGTTTGAGAAGACTCTTGAGAGTCCCTTGGATTTCAAGGAGATCCAACCAGTCCATCCTAAAAGAGATCAGTCCTGGGTGTTCATTGGAAGGATTGATGTTGAAGCCAGAACTCCAATACTTTAGCCACCTGATGCAAAGAGCTGACCCAATGGAAAAGACCCTGATGCTGGGAAAGATTGAGGGAAGGAGGAGAAGGGGACGACAGATGATGAGATAATTGGATGGTATCACTGACTTAATGGACATGTATATGGGTGGACTCTGGGAGCTGATGATGGACAGGGAGGCCTGGCTTGCTGCGGTTCATGGGTCACAAAGAGTCAGACACAACTGAGTGAGTGAACTGAACTGAAAGAAACAAAAGACCTACATATAGAAAACTAGAAAACAGTGATTAAAGATATCAAAGATGACACAAATAGATGGAGAAATATACCATGTTCATGAAGAATCAAAATAGTGAAAATGAGTATACTATAGATTCAATGCAATCTGTAGATTCAATGCAATCTGTAGATTCAATGTAATCCCTATCAAGCTACCAGTGGTATTTTTCAGAGAACTAGAACAAATAATTTCACAGTTTGTATGGAAATACAAAAATCTTGAATAGCTGAACCAATCTTGAGAAAGAAATATGGAACTGGAGAAATCAACCTGCCTGATTTCAGACTATACTACAAAGCTACAGTCATCAAGACAGTATGGTACTGGCACAAAGACAGAAATATAGATCAATGGAACAAAATAGAAAGCCCAGAGATAAATCCATGCACCTATGGACACCTTATCTTTGACAAAGGAGGCAAGAATATACAATGGAGAAAAGACAACGTCTTTAACAAGTGGTACTGGGAAAACTGGTCAACCACTTGTAAAAGAATGAAACTAGAACACTTTCTAACACCATTCAGAAAAATAAACTCAAAATGGATTAAAGATCTAAATGTAAGGCCAGAAACTATAAAACTCCTAGAGAAAACATAGGCAAAACACTCTCTGACATAAATCATAGCAGAATCCTCTATGACCTACCTCCCAGAGTAATGGAAATAAAAGCAAAAATAAATGAGACCTAATTAAACTTAAAAGCTTTTGCACAATGAAGGAAACTATAAGCAAGGTGAAAAGACAGCCTTTAGAATGAGAGAAAATAATAGCAAATGAAGCAACTGACAAAGAATTAATCTCAAAAATATACAAGCAGCTCATGCAGCTCAATTCCAGAAAAATAAATGACCCAAGTGAAAAATGAGCCAAAAACTAAACAGCCATTTCTCCAAAGAAGACATACAGATGGCTAACAAATACATGAAAAGATGCTCAACATCACTCATTATCAGAGAAATGCAAATTAAAACCACAATGAGGCACTATCTCACGCAGGTCAGAATGGCTGTGATCCAAAAGTCTACAAACAATAAATGCTGGAGAAGGTGCAGGGAAAAGGAATCCTCTTGCACTGTTGGTGGGAATGCAAACTAGTACAGCCACTACGGAGAGCAGTGTGAAGATTCCTTAAAAAACTGGAAATAGAACTGCCTTATGACCCAGCAATCCCAATGCTGGTCATACACACTGAGGAAACCAGAACTGAAAGAGACGTGTGTACCCCAATGTTCATTGTAGCACTGTTTACAATAGCTAGGACATGGAAGCAAACTAAACGTCCATCAGCACATGAATGGATAAGAAAGCTGTGATACATACACACAATGGAATATTACTCAGCTATTAAAAGAATGCTTTTGAATCAGTTCTAATGAGGTAAAAACTGGAGCCTATTTAACAGAGTGAAGTAAGTCAGAAAGAAAAACACTAATGCAGTATACTAACACATATATATGGAATTTAGAAAGATGGTAATGATGAACGTATATGTGAGACAGCAAAAGAGACACAGATGTAAAGAACAGACTGTTGGACTCTATGGGAGAAGGCAAGGGTGGGATGATTTGAGAGAATAGCACTGAAACATGTATATTACTATATGTGAAATGGATCGCCAGTCCAAGTTCAATGCATGAGTCAGGGCAGTCTGGGACAGTGCACTGGTACAACCCTGAGGGATGATATGGGGAGGGAGGTGGGAGGGGAGTTCAGAATGAGGGTCACATGTATACCCATAGCTGATTCATGTGAATATATGGCAAAAACCACTACAATATTATAAATTTATTAGCCTCCAATTAAAATAAATTAATTTTTTTAAAAGGAAAAGGAAATGGGAGAGAGTAATCAATGTTAATTTGTGAAGTAAAGTAGTTTTACTTGTCAAAATACACTAGAGTTGATCTTTTAAGCAGATGCACCTTGATATGTCTTTCTATAGAACTAATTTTTGTAAAGTGCTACAGTAGTAGAAATTGTGTTAAAATCCACTGGGGAAACAATTATCCTCAACATATGATGGCAGTATATAAACAAAAGAGAAAGAATTCAGTGAATAATCTGAGGAAGTCAATCAACCTTCACATTCTTTCAGGAACAAATGATGTCTGGTGAATATTTGATTAATCACACTGTCAGCAACATACATTTCAAAAGCAAACTATGCAAAGAAAATATGGCAACACAGTTTATGTACAGTTTAGAACGATGTCGTATTTAACAGGGGAGAGAAGGATGACTTTGACTTCAGGCAGACTTGAGTTTAAATCTCAAAGAATCACTTACTAGCTAGAAAATCTAGGAAAATTTAACTTCCTTAACCTCATTTTCTTTATCCTAAATGGGATTAATATCTTATCATTGTATGAGAATTCAAAATAATTAGCTGATTGTTCCTGACACATACTGGAGGCCCAATAATGGTAACAAAGTCATACAACATTTTTCAAAGGAAAGATACAGCCTTTTGACGGACTATGATTGTGATCATATAAAAAGCTATTTAAATGATCAATAAAATGGATTAGCTATTTTATTATTGGGGAATATTTCCCTATAGGGTAAGTTTATAACATTTTAACTAGTTACTAAACATTTTACCATTTTTGAACTGAGGAACACTTGTTGTAAAGGTAGAAACAATTGATTGATTTAACCAGAAAATTTTGGTACAACTAGAGAATATTCATTCTGATCACGCCAGAGAACAATCATTTAATTAATTAATTAAATCTACTTTCCTTGACTACTATCTTTTAAACTAAGTGGCTTAGAGGTTAAAGTGTCTGCCTGTGATGCAGGAGACCTGGGTTCGATCCTTGAGCAGGGAAGATCCCTTGGAGAAGGAAATGGAAACCCACTCCAGTATTCTTGCCTGGAGAATCCCATGGATGGAGGAGCCTAGTGGGCTATAGTCCACGGGGTTGCAAAGAGTCAGACACGACTGAGTGACTTCACTTGAACTTAATTACTTAGATTTCAGAGGTCTACTTTCCAATGGTAATGATTTAGTCACTAAGTCCTGTCTGATTCTTGCAACCCCTCAGAGTGTAGTCTGCCAGACTCCTCCCTCTGTCCATGGGGTTTCCCAAACAAGAATACTGGATTGCCTTGCCATTTTTTTCTCCAGAGGATCTTCCTGATACAAGGATTAACCCACATCTCCTGCCTTGCAGGCAGATTCTTTTCCATTGAGTCACCAGGGAGTTTCTGAGGACATTAACAAACTCCATCTCTCAAGCCTCAGGACCAGCATGAGTCAGTCGTGTCCAACTCTGTGCAACCCCAGAGACGACAGCCCACCAGGTTCCCCCGTCCCTGGGATTCTCCAGGCAAGAACACTGGAGTGGGTTGCCATTTCCTTCTCCAAGGGGGTTTCTGAGGACATTAACAAACTCCATCTCTCTCAAGCCTCAGGAACAGCATGAGTCCCACTTCTCCACAAACTCTTACCACATTTGGTAACAAGTAGTTGTCCTATTCAGCAATTTGTCTTCCTCTTAAAATATTAGTTTGCAAATTTTTTTCAGTGAATTTGTGTCATTTCCATACCACCAAACAATCCTGAAGGGCAAGACATGTCTACGCCAAGGCTGTGGAAAGCTATGTTACTGTTCACATTTACTTAGTTTCTCTTCCTATAGGAGAATTATACCTCCTTGCCCCACTGAACTCAGATGTGAGCTCGCAACTTGCTTGGGCAAATAAAATGTGAAGTGTCATGTATTGCTTCAGGGATGAAACTATAAGAGCACATCCTCTTTCACTCACCCCTGAGGTGGCAGAAGTGTGTGTCAGGTTGAAACTCCCATCAGTCTGGGTCCCTGAGTGACTACTGAACTGAATGTGTAGCATGACTACACGTGTTGTTGTAACCTACTAATATACGTTGCTTGTTTCCACAGCATAACCTCGCCCATCCTGACAGATGGAATTCACAAGGAAAAAAAAACCTGGCCTGACATAAAACTATGCTCTGTAAAATATCAGGTTTTGTAAAGGAGATAATCAAATACAAGAGAGTTTAGAGTTCAGTAAGGAACAGAAAGAAACTGATCTCGACCATCACTGATAAAGGTGCTATAGCTCTCAGTCTCCTTATAATGACCACCTTCTTCAGTTCAGTTCAGTCGCTCAGTCATGTCCGACTCTTCGCGACCCCATGAATCGCAGCACGCCAGGCCTCCCTGTTCATCACCATCTCTCGGAGTTCACTTAGACTCATGTCCATCGAGTCCGTAATGCTATCCATCCATCTCATCCTCAGTCATCCCCTACTCCTCCTGCCCCCAATCCCTCCCAGCATCAGAGTCTTTTCCAATCAGTCAGCTCTTCGCATGAGGTGGCCAAAGTACTGAAGTTTCAGCTTTAGCATCAGTCCTTCCAAAGAAATCCCAGGGCTGATCTCCTTCAGAATGGACTGGTTGGATCTCCTTGCAGTCCTAGGGACTCTCAAGAGTCTTCTCCAACACCACAGTTCAAAAGCATCAATTCTTTGGTGCTCAGCCTTCTTCACAGTCCAACTCTCATATCCATACATGACCACAGGAAAAACCATAGCCTTGACTAGACAGATGTTTGTTGGTAAAGTAATGTCTCTGCTTTTCATTATGTTATCTAGGTTGGTCATAACTTTCCTTCCAAGGAGTAAGCGTCTTTTAATTTCATGGCTGCAGTCACCATCTGCAGTGATTTTGGAGCCCAAAATAATAAAGTCTGACACTGTTTCCCCATCTATTTCCCATGAAGTGATGGGACCAGATGCCATGATCTTCATTTTCTGAATGTTGAGCTTTAAGCCGACTTTTTCACTCTCCTCTTTCACCTTCATCAAGAGGCCCTTTAGCTCCTCTTCACTTTCTGCCATAAGGGTGGTGTCATATGCATATCTGAGGTTATTGATATTTCTCCTGGAAATCTTGATTCTAGCTTATGTTTCTTCTAGTCCAGCGTTTCTCATGATGTACTCTGCATAGAAGTTAAATAAGCAGGGTGACAATATACAGCCTTGACATACTCCTTTTCCTATTTGGAACCAGTCTGTTGTTCCATGTTCAGTTCTAACTCTTGTTTCCTGACCTGCATACAGATTTCTCAAGAGGCAGGTCAGGTGGTCTGGTATTCCATCTCTTTCAGAATTTTCCACAGTTTATTGTGATCCACACAGTCAAAGGCTTTGGCATAGTCGATAAAGCAGAAATAGATGTTTTTCTGGAACTCTCTTGCTTTTTCCATGATCCAGCGGATGTTGCCAATTTGATCTCTGCCTTTTCTAAAATCAGCTTGAACATCTGGAAGTTCATGGTTCATGTATTGCTGAAGCCTGGCTTAGAGAATTTTGAGCATTGCTTTACTAGCATGTGAGATGAGTGCAATTGTGCGGTAGTTTGAGCATTCTTTGGCCTTGCCTTTCTTTGTGATTGGAATGAAAATTGACCTTTTCCAGTCCTGTGGCCACTGCTGAGTTTTCCAAAGTTGCTGGTATATTGAGTGCAGCACTTTCACAGCATCATCTTTCAGGATTTGAAACAGCTCAACTGGAATGCCATCACCTCCACTAGCTTTGTTCGTAGTGATGCTTTCTAAGGCCCACTTGACTTCACATTCCAAGATGTCTGGCTCTAGATGAGTGATCACATCATCATGATTATCTGGGTCGTGAAGATCTTTTTGTACAGTTCTTCTGTATATTCTTGCCGTCTCTTCTTAATATCTTCTGCTTCTGTTAGGTCCAGACCATTTCTGTCCTTTATCGAGTCCATCTTTGCATGAAATGTTCCCTTGATATCTCTAATTTTCTTGAAGAGATCTCTAGTCTTTCTCATTCTGTTGTTTTCCTCTATTCATTTGCACTGATCACTGAAGAAGGCTTTTTTATCTCTTCTTGCTATTCTTTGGAACTCTCATTCAGATGCTTATATCTTTCCTTTTCTCCTTTGCTTTTCACCTCTCTTCTTTTCACAGCTATTTGTAAGGCCTCCCCAGACAGCCATTTTGCTTTTTTGCATTTCTTTTCCATGAGGATGGTCTTGATCCCTATCTCCTGTACACAATGTCACGAACCTCAGTCCATGGTTCATCAGGCACTCTATCTATCAGATCTAGGCCCTTAAATCTATTTCTCACTTCCACTGTATAATCATAAGGGATTTGATTTAGGTCATATCTGAATGGTCTAGATGTTTTCCCTACTTTCTTCAATTTCAGTCTGAATTTGGCAATAAGGAGTTCATGATCTGAACCACAGTCATCGCCTGGTCTTGTTTTTGTTGATTGTATAGAGCTTCTCCATCTTTGGCTGCAAAGAATGTAATCAATCTGATTTCAGTGTTGACCATCTGGTGATGTCCATGTGTAGAGTCTTCTCTTGTGTTGTTGGAAGAGGGTGTTTGCTATGACCAGTGCATTTTCTTGGCAAAACTCTATTAGCCTTTGCCCTGCTTCATTCTGCATTCCAAGGCCAAATTTGCCTGTTACTCCAGGTGTTTCTTGACTTCCTACTTTTGCATTCCAGTCCCCTATAATGAAAAGGACATCTTTTAGGGGTGTTAGTTCTAAAAGGTCTTGTAGGTCTTCATAAAACCATTCAGCTTCAGCTTCTTCAGCATTACTGGTTGGTGCATAGACTTGGATAACTGTGATATTGAATGGTTTGCCTTGGAAACGAACAGAGATTATTCTGTCGTTTTTGAGATTGCATCCAAGTACAGCATTTCAGACTCTTTTCTTGACCATGATGGCTACTCCATTTCTTCTGAGGGATTCCTGCCCACAGTAGTAGATATAATGGTCATCTGAGTTAAATTCACTCAAACAAATATTCCAAAAATCAGTGGAGGGAATATTTTTAAAAGAAAATTATACATGAAGTGAAAATTTTAGAAGATATCTGTGATCATCACTTTGTCCAGAAAGTGTTTTTTAACAAAGTTGATGAAGTTTTTGAAACTTTAGAAATAGCTTTCTTTAGAGTGATGATGCATTCCATGAGGTTGAAAGAGTCAGACATGATGTAGTGACTAAACCACACCACATCACAGAGTGATGATGAGAAGCTAATAATAAACAAAGCAACTAATATTTACTTTGCAAGTTAAAATTAAGGATTGCCAATCACTATAGCAAATAATGATCCTGACAATGAAAAATAATTATTTACTAAAAACAGTGTTAAGAATCTTTCTCTAGTGCAATCTAGGCAATACACACAGCAAAATAAACTATAGAATTGATATAAATTGCTTTGAAGAATTATAAATGAAACATAAAACATTCTTCTGAAAACAAGTTCTTTTTACATTAAAATTACCATGATCAACTGTGCTCTACTGCATACAAATCACTCACCAGAACAATAATAAATCAGGCATTTTTACATTCTAGGAAATAACTTTGTCAGTGACTATAGCTCAGAGTAGACCATAATTATTCAGAGAAAAATTTCTTTCAGTGAATTTGGTCCAGTTTCTGCAGAAAGACAAAATGTTTTCCCTCTGTCTTGAAGGGGTTATGGCCAAGTTCTGTCAATCCATCTTAAACCAGGAATGCATTCCAGAAATAAAGACTACCATAATAAAAAATTGAGATAGTAAAGTATAAAGAAGTAGGAAACAAAAGGTAACCAGGTTAGCAAAAGCATGGGGAACTTGTAGAAATTAACAGGGAAACAAAAACTAAAAATTCTGTAGCAAAGGCTCATCATTTTACTACAACATGAACTGTTCACATTTTCCTCAGAAACAGAACATCCACCTCCAAGTCAAGAGTGAATATCTCAGACTTCCTTACATTTAGGTGTGACCATGTGTCTAAATTCTGGCCAGTGACTCATTGCTAGAAGTAATGTGAAAAGCTTCCAGAAGTGTCCTTAAAGGGAGTAAGCAGACTTCTACAGAACAGAGGAGCAACAAAATACAAGGAGCCTGGTTACTTGACACTGTGGAAAGCTACATCATCTCAGAACTGCCTACGATTACATGAAAGAGAAATAAATCTCTTTTTAAGCCATTGTTATGTAGGGTTTTCTGTCACTTTCAACTAAGCTTGATCCTAAATAGTACATGTTATGGACTGCATTTTGTGCCGCAAAAATCATATGGTGAAACCCTAATTCCCAAAATGATAGTATTTGGAATTAGGTCCTACTGGAGAAAAATAAGGTTAAATGGAATCATAAGGGTAGAATCCCAGCCCAATAGGACTGATGTCCTTAAAAGAAGACAAAGAGTCACTAGAGATACCTCTCTCACTGTCTCTCTCTAGGAGACAGGTCATGTGCCGATATAGTGTGAAGGCAGCTATCCGCAAGCCAGGAGGAGAGGGATCACTAGAAACTAACTCTGGAAGCACTGTAATCTTGGACTTCCCAGCCCTCAGAACTGTGAACATGTAAAACTCTCATTGTAAAAGACACCCAGTCTATGGTATTTTTTTGTGGCAGTCTGAAATAACTAAGCCAGTACAGATAGTATAGAACCACAAGATCCAAGGATTTTCATGCCTTATTGTGGAATTCAGATGTTACAAAACAGAGGTATTGGGAAGCAAAGTTGAAAGTGATAAATGTAGTATATTCAGAAAATGAATATAATAACAATGATGAAAGGAAAGGCTGAAATCAGTAAGAATGTCATGAGGTGATAAGACCTGTGTTATACAAAATTTCATAGAGAGATGAGGAACTAAATGGGACTTGGAACATTTCCTTTTCAAATCCATGGTAACTCTTCTCAAAATGTCAACTTCATGAGTTGTGACATTCTTTAATATAAAATCTGAAAGAATTGAAGAATTCCAATGGAAATAGATAATTCAACAATAAGAACTGGAGGGAAGAGTCCTAAGATGGCAGAGGAATAGGATGGGGAGACCACTTTCTCCCCCACAAATTCATCAAAAGAACATTTAAATGCTGAGTAAATTCCACAAAACAACTTCTGAATGCCAGCAGAGGACATCGGGCACCCAGAAAAGCAGCCCATTATCTTCGAAAGGAGGTAGGAAAAAATATAAAAGACAAAAAGGAGACAAAAGAGGTAGGGACAGAGCTCCATCCCAGGAAGGGAGTCTTAAAAAGAGAGAAGATTCCAAACACCAGGAAACACTCTCACTGCTGAGTCTGTGGTGATCCTTGGAAGCACAGAGGGCAACATAACAGGGAGGAAAAATAAGTAAATAATTAAAACCCACAGATTACAAGCCCAACAGCAACTCCCCAGCAGAGAAGCAGCACAGACACCTGCATCCGCCACTAGCAAGCAGGGGCTGGGCAGGGAGGGGCGGGCTGCATTGCTTAGAGTAAGGATCAGGCCTGAATGCCCCGAGGGCAATCAGAGCAAACTAACTTGGCCTAGCAAACCAGACTGTGTGATAGCTACCACGCAAAAAGCCCTAACCTAAGACACCGCCAGGCCCGCGCACAGAACAAAGGACTGAACAGACCTAACCGGCTGCGGACCATCTCCCTCCGGTGACAGGCAGCCAGAGCCGGAAGGGGGCAATCGCAGCCCCAGAGAGACATTACCTACCAAACTGCAAGCAGGCTTCTTTGCTAACGAAGACTTCTTGGGGTTCTGGACAGTCAATATCTGCCTGAGAAGGTGTGCTGGTTGTACACCCAGAAACCCAAGCGGCAGGGATGGGGGAGGAGATAAATCGCAGTGACCACGCTCACCAAACACCTCATCACCTGAGCTGCTCGGACTTAGGAAGGGAACAAAACGCAGGCCCAACGGAGTCTGTGCCTCTGAGGACTACCTGAGTGCCTGAACCTGAGCGGCTTAGACCTGGGAGGTGCATGCAGCCCAGGGCCGGCCTCGGACGGTTCCCAGTGGAGCAACCTAGAGCCTGAGCAGTGTGGGCAGGGAGGGCATGCGCTCCGGGAGGCGGGGCAGGCCCAGTGTGGCGGAGACGCTGCGAGCACACGCCAGTGTTATTCGTTTGCAGCGTCCCTCCCTCCCCACAGCGCGACTGAACAAGTGAGCCTAAAAAAGTGTCCACCACCACCCCTCTTGCGTCAGGGCGGAAATCAGACACTGAAGAGACTAGCAAACAGAAGAAGCTAAAACAGAGGGAACCGCCTTGGAGTGACAGGTACAATAGATTAAAATCTTGCAGTTAGTACCGACTACATAGGAAGGGGCCTATAGATCTTGAGAAATATAAGCCAGACCAAGGAACTATCCAAAAATGAACTGACCCCATACTGCCCACAACACCAGAGAAAGTCCTAGATATATTTTTACCATTTGTATGAACATTCTTTTTTTTTTAATTTAAGTCCTCTATTACTCCTTTAATTTTCATTTTTATAACCTACTATTACTTTTCAAAAAAATACCCTATTTTTTAAAGCAAACTTCATATATATTTTTTTAATAATTTTTATGCCTTTTTTTCTTCTTTTCTTTACTATTGTATTTTTGAAAATCCAACCTCTACTTTAGATTTTTAGTCTTTGCTTTTTGGTATTTGTTATCAATTTTGTACCTTTAAGAACCCAATCTTCAGTACCCATTTTTACCTGGGAGTGAGATTACTGGCTTGACTGATCTCTCCCCCCTTTGGACTCTCCTTTTTCTCCACCAGGTCACCTCTGTCTCCTCCCTCCTTCTTCTCTTCTCTACCCAACTCTGTGAATCTCTGTGTGTTCCAGATGGTGGAACACTTAGGGAACTAATTACTGGCTGGATCTGTCTCTCACCACCTCTGTCTCCTTCCTCCTTCTTCTCTTCTCTGTATAACTCCGTGAACATCTCTGAGCAGTCCAGATTGTGAAGCGCACATAAGGAAGTGATTACTGGCTAGCTTGCTCTCTCCTCTTTTGATTACACCTCATCTCATTCGGATCACCTCTATCTCCCTTCTCCCTCTTCTCTTCTCCATGTAACTAGTGAACCTCTCTGGGTGTCCCTCACTGTGGAGAAACTTTTCATCTTTAACCTAGATGTTTTATCAATGGGGCTGTATAGAAGGAGAAGTCTTGAGACTACTGTAAAAATAAGACTGAAAACCAGAAGCAAGAGGCTTAAGTCCAAATCCTGAGAACACCAGAGAACTCCTGATTACAGGGAACATTAATAAATAAGAGCTCATCAAATGCTTCCATACCTACACTGAAACCAAGCACCACCCAAGGGCCAACAAATTCCAGAACAAGACATACCACACAAATTCTCCATCAACACAGGAACACAGCCCTGAGCTTCAATATACAGGCTGCCCAAAGTTACTCCAAAACCATTGACATCTCATAACTCTACTGGACACTTCATTGCACTCCAGAGAGAAGAAATCCAGCTCCACCCACCAGAACACCAACACAAGCTTCCCTAACCAAGAAACCTTGACAAGCCACCCATACAACCCCACCCACAGCGAGGAAACTCCACAATAAAGAGAACTCCACAAAATGCCAGAATACAGAAAGGCCACCCCAAATGCAGCAATATAAACAAGATGAAGAGACAGAGGAATACCCAGCAGGTAAAGGAACAGGATAAATGCCCACCAAACAAAACAAAAGAGGAAGAGATAGGGAATCTACCTGATAAAGAATTCTGAATAACAATAGTGAAAATGATCCAAAATCTTGAAATCAAAATGGAATCACAGATAAATAGCCTGGAGACAAGGACTGAGAAGACAAGAAAGGTTTAACAAGGACCTAGAAGAAATTTTTAAAAAAGAGTCAATAAATGAGATCAAAAACACTCTAGAGGCAACAAATAGTAGAATAAAGGGCAGAAGATAGGATTAGTGAAGTAGAAGATAGAATAGTAGAAATAAATGAATCAGAGAGGAAAAAGAAAAATGAATTAAAAGAAATTAGGAAAATTTCAGAGACCTCCAGGACAATATTAAACACTCCAACATGCAAATCAAAGGAGTCCCAGAAGAAGAAGACAAAAAGAAAGATCATGAGAAAATACTTGAGGAGATAATAGTTGAAAACTTCCCTAAAATGGGGAAGGAAATAATCACCCAAGTCCAGGAAACCCAGAGAGTCCTAAACAGGACAAACCCAAGGTGCAACACCTCAAGACACATATTAATCAAATTAACAAAGATCAAACACAAAGAACTCATATTAAAAGCAGCAAGGGAAAAACATCAAATAACACACAAGAGGATTCCCATAAGGATAACAGCTAATCTTTCGATAGAAAATTCAGGCCAGGAGGAAATGGCAAGACATACTTAAAGTGATGAAAGCAAACAGTGTACAGCCCAGATTACTGTACCCAGCAAGGATCTCATTCAAATATGAAGGAGAAATCAAAAGCTTTACAGACAAGCAAAAGCTGAGAGAATTCAGCACCACCAAACCAGCTCTCCAATAAATGCTAAAGGATATTCTCTAGACAGGAAACACAAAAAAGGGTGTATAAACTTGAACCCAAAACAATAAAGTAAATGGCAATGAGATCATACTTATCAATAATTACCTTAAACATAAATGGATTGGATGCCCAAACCAAAAGACAAAGACTGGCTGAATGGATACAAAAACAACAAGAGACCCACCTCAAAACAAGGGACACTTACAGACTGAAAGTGAAGGGCTGGAAAAAGGTATTCCATGCAAACAGAGACCAAAAGAAAGCAGGAGTAGCAATACTCATATCAGATAAAATAGACTTTAAAACAAATGTCTCGAAAAGAGACAAAGAAGGATACTACATAATGATCAAAAGATCAATCCAAGAAAAAGACATAACAATTATAAATATATATATGCACCCAACACAGAAGCACCACAATATGTAAGACAAATACTAACAAGTATGAAAGGGGAAATTAACAATAACACAATAATAGTGGGAGACTTTCATACCCCACCCACACCTATGGATAAATCAACTAAACAGAAAATTAACAAGGAAACACAAACTTCAAATGATACAATACCAGTTAGACCTCATTGATATCTATAGGACATTTCACCCCAAAACAATGAATTTCACCTTTACTCAGGTGCACATTGAACCTTCTCCAGGATAGATCACATCTTGGGCCATAAATCTAGCTTTGGTAAATTCAAAATAATTTAAATCTTTTCAAGCATCTTTTCTGACCATAATGCATTAAGATTAGATCTCAATTACAGGAGAAAAACTATTAAAAATTCCAGCATATGGAGGCTGAACAACATGCTGCTGAATAATCAACAAATCACAGAAGAAATCAAAAAAGAGATCAAAATATACATAGAAACGAATGAAAATGAAAACACAACTACCCAAAACCTGTGGGACACTATAAAAAGCAGTGCTAAGGGGAAAGTTGATAGCATTACAGGCATACCTCAAGAAACAAGAAAAAGTCAAATAAATAACCTAACTCTACACCTAAAGTAACTAGAAAAGGAAGAAATGAAGAACCCCAGGGTTAGTAGAAGGAAAGAAATCTTAAAAATTAGGGCAGAAATAAATGCAAAAGAAAGAAAAGAGACCATAGCAAAAATCAACAAAGCAAAAAGCTGGTTCTTTGAAAGGATAAATAAAATTGAAAATCCATTAGCCAGACTCATCAAGGAACAAAAGGAGAAAAATCAAATCAACAAAATTAGAAATTAAAATGGAGAGATCACAACAGACAACACAGAAATACAAAGGATCATAAGAGACTACTATCAGCAATTATATGCCAATAAAATGGACAACTTGGAAGCAATGGACAAATTCTTAGAAAAGTGCAACTTTCCAAAACTGAACCAGGAAGAAATAGAAAATTTTAACAGACTCATCACAAGCATGGAAATTGAAACTGTAATCAGAAATCTTCCAGCAAACAAAAGCCCAGGTCCAGATGGCTTTACAGCTGAATTCTACCAAAAATTTAGAGAAAAGCTAACACCTATCCTACTCAAACTCTTCCAGAAAATTGCAGAGGAAGGTAACCTTCCAAACTCATTCTACATCACCTTAATACCAAAACTGACAAAGACACCACAAAAAGAGAAAACTACAGGCCAATATCACTGATGAACATAGATGCAAAAATCCTCAACAAAATTCTAGCAATCAGAATCCAACAACACATTAAAAAGATCATACACCATGACCAAGTGGGCTATATCCCAGGGATGCAAGGATTCTTCAATATCTGCAAATCAATCAATGTAATACACCACATTAACAAATTGAAAAATAAAAGCCATACGATTATCTCAATAGATGCAGAGAAAGCCTTTGACAAAATTCAACATCCATTTATGATAAAGACTCCAGAAAGCAGGAATAGAAGGAACATACCTCAACACAACAAAAGCTATATATGACAAACCTACAGCAAACATTATCCTCAGTGGTGAAAAATTGAAACCATTTCCCCTAAAGTCAGGAACAAGACAAGGGTGACCACTCTCACCACTTCTATTCATAGTTTTGGAAGTTTTGGCCACAGCAATCAGAGCAGAAAAAGAAATAAAAGAAATCCAAATTGGAAAAGAAGTAAAACTCTCACTGTTTGCAGATGACATGATCCTCTACATAGAAAACCCTAAAGACTCTACCAGAAAATTGCTAGAGCAAATCAATGAATATAGTAAAGTTGCAGGATATAAAATCAACACAAAGAAATCCCTTGCATTCTTATACACTAATAATGAGAAAATAGAGAAATTAAGGAATAATCCCATTCACCATTGCAATGAAAAGACTAAAATACTTAGGAATGTATCTATCTAAAGAAACTAAAGACCTATATATAGAAAACTATAAAACACTGGTGAAAGAATTCAAAGAGGACACTAATAGATGGAGAAATATACCGTGTTCGTGGATGGGAAGAATCAATATAGTGAAAATGAGTATATTACCCAAAGAAATCTATAGATTCAATGCAATCCCTATCAAGCTACCAATGGTATTTTTCACAGAGCTAGAACAAATAATTTCATAGTTTGTATGGAAATACAAAAATCCTCGAATAGCCAAAGCAATCGTGAGAAAGAAGAATGGAACTGGAGGAGTCAACCTGCCTGACCTCAGGCTCTACTACAAAGCCACAGTCATCAAGACAGCATGGTACTGGCACAAAGACAGAAATATAAATCAATGGAACAAAATAGAAAGCCCAGAAATAAATCCACGCACCTATGGACACCTTATCTTTGACAAAGGAGGCAAGAATATACAATGGAGAAAAGACAATCTCTTTAACAAGTGGTGCTGGGAAAACTAGTCAACCACTTGTAAAAGAATGAAACTACAACACTTTCTAACACCACACATAAAAATAAACCTGTGGCAGATTCATGTTGATATATGGCAAAACCAATACAATATTGTAAAATAATTAACCTCCAATTAAAATAAATGAATTTATATTAAAAAAATAAACTCAAAATGGATTAAAGATCTAAATGTAAAATCAGAAACTATAAAACTCCTAGAGGAGAACATAGACAAAACACTCTCCAACATAAATCAAAGGAGGATCCTCTATGACCCCCCTCCCAAATACTGGAGATAAAAGAAAAATATAAAAATGGGACCTAATTAAAATTAAAGCTTCTGCACAACAAAGGAAACTATAAGCAAGGTGAAAAGACAGCCTTCTGATGGGAGAAAATAATAGCAAATGAAGCAACTGACAAACAACTAATCTCAAAAATATACAAGCAACTCCTGCAGCTCAATTCCAGAAAGATAAATGACCCAGTCAAAAAATGGGCCAAAGAACTAAATAGATATTTCTCCAAAGAAGACATACAGATGGCTAACAAACACATGAAAAGATGCTCAACATCACTCATTATCAGAGAAATGCAAATCAAGACCACAATGAGGTGCCATTTCACGCCAGTCAGAAGGGCTGCTATCCAAAAGTCTACAAGCATGAACTGCTGGAGAGGGTGTGGAGAAAAGGGAACCCTCCTACACTGTTGGTGGGAATGCAAACTAGTACAGCCACTAAGGAGAACAGTGTGGAGATTCCTTAAAAAACTGGAAATAGAACTGCCTTATGACCTAGCAATCCCACTGCTGGGCATACATACCAAGGAAATAAGAATTGAAAGAGACACATTTACCCTGAAGTTCATCGCAGCAATGTTTATAATAGCCAGGACATGGAAGCAACCTAGATGTCCATCAGCAGATGAATGGATAAGAAAGCTGTGGTACATATACACAACGGAGTATTACTCAGCCATTAAAAAGAATACATTTGAATCAGTTCTAATGAGATGGATGAAACTGGAGCCTATTATACAGAGTGAAGTAAGCCAGAAAGAAAAACTCCATATAGTATACTAACGCATATATATGGAATTTAGAAAGATGGTAATGATAACCCTGTATGCTGCTGCTGCTAAGTCACTTCAGTCGTATCCAACTCTGTGCGACCCTATAGATGGCAGCCCACCAGGCTTCCCCATCCTTGGGATTCTCCAGGCAAGAACACTGGAGTGGGTTGCCATTTCCTTCTCCAATGCATGAAAGTGAAAAGTGAAAGTGAAGTCACTCAGTCATGTCTGACTCTAGCGACCCCATGGACTGCTGCCTACCAGGCTCCTCTGTCCATGGGATTTTCCAGGCAAAAGTACTGGAGTGGGGGTGCCGTTGCCTTCTCCGAATAACCCTGTATGCGAGACAGCAAAAGAGACACAGATGTACAGAACAGTCTTTTGGACTCTGGGAGAGGGAGAGGGTGGGATGATTTGGGAGAATGGCATTGAAACATGTATAATAACATATAAGAAATGAATCACCAGTCCAGGTTCAATGCAGAATACAGGATGCTTGGGGCTGGCGCACTGGGATGACCCAGAGGGATGGTATGGGGTGGGAGGTGGGAGGGAGGGTTCAGGATTGGGAACACTTGTACACCCGTGGCGGATTCATGTTGAAGTATGGCAAAACCAATACAATATTGTAAAGTAGTTAGCCTCCAATTAAAATAAATAAATTTAAATTAAAAAAAAACTGAAGAATTTAATGCCCCATCTACAATAATTGTCAGAACAAATAGGCAGAAAGTGAACAAGGATATAGAAGACTTGGACAACACTGCAAACCAACAGGACCTAAATAGACATTTATAGAACATAGCACTCTTTTTTTTCTCATATGCCAAATTATTTTATAACATTTTCTCTATTTATAGAAATTTGTTCATTAATGTTCTTTGAGGGATGTCTGCCCATGAGTAAACTCTGACCAATAAAACTTTATGGATATAGATCTAAGAGAAAGTATTTTGATTGTGTTTGCCTACATAATCAATTTTCATTATATGGATTATTCACAGTGTTTGTTTTCAATGTACCTGTCTGAGATATTCAGCTTGTTTTCTAGGGTTTGTGTCTTGCTGTCTAGCCATATGTATGAATAAATAGGAGACTCATTTTAATATTAGTTCAGATCAGCCATAATGACAAAGACAAAACTGTGGTGAGTAAAAATAATTCTAAATCTCAGTATATGTGAAAACTGGTTTGCATGCTGCTCAGAATTTACCATACTATTGATCTTTCCACTTGTGAGCAGAATTGAGCATCAAGGTACAATAATATCATCCTCCAAAAGAACCACAAATATATGTCTCATAGTGTGTTTTAAACATTCTAAAATATCAGTTTAGATACTAGACACATTTTGGTATGCTTGACTTATTAAGTTAACAAATATTATATCACTCATAATACTTGTATTATTTCTTCTAACAAGAAAACCTCCATTAATTGCATCCAAAATATCAAATATTTACAAATTGCATCTTGTTTAGTCCTCATACTAATACTATGAGGTATCATTATAGCCATTTTACAGACTAGAAATTCAAGTTCAAAAGAGTTAAGTGAACATCTTTCTATTAAGTGCTATTAATCACAGTAATAGCACAGCTATTAACTGGCCAAGCCAGGAAGTTAAAACTAACTCCAGCACTTTTTAATTGTCCCATGTAAGACATTCCACCTCAAATATACAAATAAAAATTGTTGGATATAGAAATAACACCTTTTTATTTTTATTTTAGAATGTGAAATAAAACCAAAGATTATAATAATTAACCAGATAATTGAGTAGCTTGAAATATACTAATTCAAATGTGAAGGAGTTATTGCTCCAAATGATTCAAATTAGTCATCAAAATTCACTGTTCAATAGTATTTCCAATTATCTAATTCTGCTTTACTTTGCCTACATGGACTAAGCCTAATTTACAAGTTAACACTTTTTGTTTAATGGTATACTTTTTTTAAATGTATATTCAATGTGTCCAACTCTTTGCTACCCTCTATGGATTGTAGAGTCTATGGAATTCTCCAGGCTAGAATACTGGAGTGGGTAGCCATTCCCTTCTCCAGGGGATCTTCACAACCCATAGACTGAACCCAGGTCTCTCACATTTCAGGTGGATTCTTTACCAGCTGAGCCACCAGGGAAGTCCCATTTGTGATTACAGGGCGTTGTAATTTTAATTATTTTATTTATGTATGTATTTTGAGCTGCACTGGGTCTTCACTGCTGTGTGGGTTTCTCTAGTAGTGGCAAGCAGGGACTACTCTCCAGTTGCAGTGCATGGGCTTCTGACTGTAGTAGCCTGTCATTGCAGAGCACGGACTCTAAGGCACATGGGCTTCAGTAGTTACAGCACATGGGCTCGGTAGTTGTAGCTCCTGGGCTCTGGAACACAGGCTCTATAGTTGTGATACACAGGCTTAGCTGCTCCACAGCATGTGAGATCTTCCCTGATCAGAGATCAAACTTGGATCTACTGCATTGGCAGGCCGACTCTTTACCACTGAGCCACCAGGGAAGACCCAAAGGGTTGACTTTAGAAGCAACTGTAGAAGGGTTCAACTTCCCTTAGGCCTTTGCTACTCACAAATTAATAGTCTGATGCTCCTCTTTCGAAGATTCAAGAAAAATATTCCCATTAATTATTTTAAAACAATCTCAAACCTTACAGTCATAAGAGTATCCCAAGTGTTTTATGCCTTTAAAAAGTACCAAAAACTCTAAAAAAATGCTTTATAGTATGTTTATGTGCTCTTGTACCAAACATTCATTTTGATGCAGTTGACATGAAGATAAATGACTTTTATATTTGGTAGGCAAATATTATGTACTCAAATAATATCAACTAATTCCTTTCACTCTTACTGTTCTGAGAAGCTAAGTAAGGCAGTAGAAACTATATTGTATTTCTATGAAATTGTATATAAGCTATTTCAATTGCTATGAAAATTCCCTCCATTGGCTGTTTATTTTTTACCTTATTTTTGTTAACTATGAAAATACATACCTTATTTATATGTAACATAACTAGCCCTTTTAATCAGATTCATCTACATAACTCATCTCACAATTGGTGATCTGATAGTTACATTAACAAACTTTCAAACCTTTTTATCATTTAATCTTTTATATTAATCCTTTAGTTCTCCTAAAATTTATTTTATTCCTCTTTTAAAGAAAATTTTTTATTATTTTCTTATTTGACTCTTCTGTTGGTTAGGATTCTTTAGCTATAAGAAACAGAATCCTCTTAGGCTAACTAAAACAGAAAAGGAATTTATTGAATATATGAGTTCACAGAATTGCAGAGCTTTGAGCCTAAATTTTGAGGGATAATAAGGGATGAAGTCGTGCCAGAAAACTGGTGAAAAACCGTCCCCAACATCACTTCTGCCACCAAGCCACCAGCCACCAGCCTAGAATTTACAGCCATCATTATGCTTCTGGCACTGATGCCACTTCTGCATCAGGAAACTAATCTCGCAACCAGCACCAGACACCAGAAAAACAGAGGCTCCATGCAATGTCTGTTTTTCTCCAACTCAAGTCTTGTGTGCCTGCATGAGGCTAGGTCTCCAGCTATGAGAGCACCCGAGAGTTTGAGTTCTGATTTTCACATCAGGGGACACGGTTCATAACTGAAAAGTTTCCCCAAATATGCAAAAGGAGGGAAATTGCATATGGAACAAAATGGCTACAAGTTAATTTTAGCAAAACAATCCAATATTTCTTCCAAATTGTCATCCTTATTTTTAAATTATTAAAAATGAATCTAGGTTAAGAGCCCTATAGGGTATAAAGCAGGGAGATATGATTCAAATATTACAGTTTTGTCTGAGTCCAAAAATTAAAAGCATGGACTCTAGCAACAGACTTCTGTTGCTGCTGCTGCTGCTGCTGCTAAGTCGCTTCAGTCATGTCCGACTCTGTGCGACCCCATAGATGGCAGCCCACCAGGCTCCCTCGTCCCTAGGATTCTCCAGGCAAGAACACAGGAGTGGATTGCCATTTCCTTCTCCAGTGCATGAAAGTGAAATTGAAAGTGAAGTTGCTCAGTTGTGTCCCACTCTTCACGACCCCATGAACTGCAGCCTACCAGGCTCCTCCGTCCATGGGATTTTCCAGGCAAGAGTACTAGAGTGGGTTGCCATTGCCTTCTCAGAGCAACAGACTACTTGGGCTCAAATTTCAGCTTGACCTCTTACTAGGTGTGTGAGATAGGCAAGTTAACTGCCTCGGTGACCTCATGTATAAAATGAAAATAGTTAAATACCTACCTCAAAAAATTATTTTGAGCATCAGATGAGTTAATGGATGTAAAAATTTTAAAAACAGTGCTAGGCATGAAATAAACACTATGTGTCTCAGTGGGTTTTTAGTCTTCTTCCCCAAGGTATTCCTTGTCCTGCTTGAAAATTTTCCATTTACTTCTACCCTTAACTTCTGCCCCTAGCCAGTTTTCAGTCTAAGCTGTCAACTTCTGTTCTATTTCACAGTTCTGCACCTTAGACATTTGCTTGTGATGTGGAACTCTGTTAAATGCTATCTGAAATGATTTATAAACTGTGGCTTGATTGTCCAGTCCAGTAGGACACATCAGCAGTGCATAGGTAAAAATTGTCTCCAAGAATCACAGACAGACATTTAAAAAAGTGATACTGAGCCTCTTTCCAAACTATGTAAAAAGCTACCTTGAAATAACTGTGCTAATTAAGCATTTCACATGTGCTATATACTTCAAATAGATTGTATCATATACGTTTTGAAATAGGATATTGAAGTTATTGTTTTGGAGGCAGGTATTACAAACCTCTTTTTAGACTGAAGGAAAATAAAGCTCAGAGGTTTTGACTTTTATGATTTGGGTATCCCATTACTGCTGTATCATAACTTATTCACTTTGTTGTTCAGTCGCTAAGTTGTGTCTGACGCTTTGTGACCTCGTGGACTGCAGCACATCAGGCTTCCCTGTCCTTCACCACCTCCTGGAGTTTACTCAAACTCATGTCCACTGAGTCAATGATACCATCTGACCATCTCATCCTCTGTCATCCCCTTTTCTTTCTGCTCTCAATCTTTCCCAGCATCAGGGTATTCCCATCAGTTGTTTCTTTGCATCAAGTGGGCAATGTATTAAAGCTTCAGCAATTCAGTTCTTCCAGTGAATATTCAGGGTTGATTTCCTTTAAGATTGACTGATTTGATCTCCTTACTCTCTAAGGGATTCCCAAGAGTCTTCTCCAGCACCACAATTCAAAAGCATCAATTCTTCAGTGCTCAACCTCCTTTTGGTCCAACTCTTATTCACTTAAAAATAACCCAAATTTATTATCTTAGACTGTTATAGGTCAGAAATCTGAAATAGATCACACCAAGCTAAAATTAAGGAGCTGGCAAGATTACCTTCTTACTGGGGTTTCTTCTAAGAGCCTCGTTCCTTCAGATGCCCTTTTCAGCTTCTATAAGTACCCATTACACCAGAATTACACCCCCCTGCCTTCATGTTCAAAGCTAGCAACAACAGTTGAAGTCCTTCAAATATGGCATTCCTCTATCTCACCTTATTTCCTCTTTCAGTTCTAAGGACACTTGTGATAGATTGGGTCCAACCAGATAAAACAGGACAATCTCCCCATCTCAAAATCATCTGATTAACACCCTATCAGCAACTTTCATTCCTCTTTGCCATGTCAAGTAACACGTTTCCAGATTGGAAGGATTACGACTTGGACATCTTTGGGAATATTCAGCCTGCAACAGTTTCTCAGCATTTATTATTCCCTGGCTTTAACCTGGCTAGAGTTTCCTCTTTCTTTCTCCTCACACTTGTCTAGCCACAGTACTTCACAGCATTTAAACTTATCTTTATACAAAGGACCACTTGAAACTCTAAATTTGGTTCTAGCCAGATACAGTATAAAAATACCTCCAACAATTCTCTAGATTAAATTTAAAAATTTATCCTGTTGTTGGCCGTTCTCTCTTGATGACTCAGTGTCCCAGGAGACTTGTACTTTCCTACAATCTCCATCTCCATCCTAATACCTGAGTTGTTGCCCAACGCCTCTATGAGCTGGTCTATCCAGTTTTGGTCTTCTGTAACTCAAGTTGTTTTATCACTACCTTTGACCAAAAATAACTATTCTCAAAATAACTACACTACAAGAAATATTACATCTTTCTTATAAACACCAAGTCTTTCTCAACTGTATACCCTCTTAATAGCTAATATACAGAGATTTGCATAGATTAGGCACTCAAAAAAAGTCTATTAAGTGAATGAAGAAATATTTTTAAATAAATAAAATTAAGTTTAATATTTCTTTATCTCCTTGTTTGGAAAAAGCTTAAAACAGCTTTTTTAGGCCCAAATATTTGCATAAATTTCACGGCATGTCTCATGTATAGAGGAATGTATAGAAAGGAATTATTAGCAAGTTTATGTAAATATTTAAATTCATGTAAATATTTTAAGCATAAATAAATATAAACATTCAAATAGTAAGTGTTTTTGAAATAAGTTACCAGGTCTAACAAAACCTCTAATGCAAAACACAGGTGAAAGTTCACAAAATCTTGACTGTGAACTTCATTATTTTTAACTTCTACTCCAATCCAATTCAGGCCAAAAGGGACCTTAAACTGAAGTCACTCAGTCGTGTCCAACTCTTTGTAACACCATAGACTGTAGACCACCAGACTCCTCTGTCCAGGGGAATTCTCCAGGAAAGAATACTGGAGTGGATTGCCATTTCCTTCTCCAGGAGGTCTTCCTGACCCAGGGATCAAACCTGGGTCTCCCACATTGCAAGCAGACTCTAGACCCTCTGAGCCACCAGGGTCTCCCAAAAAGAGATCTTAAAATCTACCAATAATAAATACAAAATTTTAAAATGTAATACACTTGAGTCTTTAATTACCTAATTATTATCATATTACATCTTTAGTCCTCCCATATTATAATCTCAGGCTGTTTGAGGAATACAGTGTGGTACTTGGTTTATGTAGACTACAAGAGCTTGCAACTTTCTTAACCAAATTTGTGATACCTCCCTCATTCAATCATGAACCTGAGTTCTACGATCCAAGCAATAATGAAGTCACAATTCTGATTAGTATGTAGAATAAATTTTGTACTTCTGCCCTCATGATTAAGAGAAGGCAATGGCACCCCACTCCAGTACTGTTGACTGGAAAATACTATGGACGGAGGAGCCTGGTAGGCTGCAGTCCGTAGGGTTGCTAAGAGTCGGACATGACTGAGTGACTTCACTTTCACCTTTTACTTTCATTCACTGGAGAAGGAAATGGCACCCCACTCCAGTGTTCTTGCCTGGAGAATCCTAGGGATGGGAGAGCCTAGTGGGCTGCGTCTATGGGGTCGCACAGAGTCGGACACGACTGAAGTGACAGCGGCAGCAGCAGCCCTCATGATTTAGATTTTTGAGAATAAATCTCAATATGTTCTGTAATTCATGAATTTCCTCAGAAAAGGCTAAACCATAAAGCCATGATTGATATCTTAGCATAGTATAGAGGGAAAACTAGTGAAAGTCACTTAGTCATGTCCAACTTTTTGCCACCCCATGGACTATACAGTCCATGGAATTCTCCAGGCCAGAATACTGGAGTGGGTAGTCTTTTCCTTCTCCAGGGAATCTTCCCAACTTAGGGATCAAATCCAAGTCTCCTGCATTGCAGGCAGATTCTTTATCAGCTGAGCCACAAGTGAAGCCCAAGAATACTGGAGTGGGCAGACTATCCTGTCTCCAGCAGATCTTCCCAGTCCAGGAATTGAATCGGGGTCTCCTGCATTGCAGGCGGATTCTTTACCAACTGAGCTATGAGGGAAACCCATAGAAGAAAAACTAAGTTTTCTAAAGAAAACTAAAAATAAATAAAGTAAATCTTTACTATGGTGGAATATTTTTACCATCTCTTATCTGTAACTACGGTAATCTGGACAAGGTCTGCATAAAAATAGAGCTCACTTGAGTTCAGTTCATTTTAGTTGCTCAGTCGTGTTCAACTCTTTGTGACCCCACCCCATGAACTGCAGCACTTCAGGCCTCCCTGTTTACCAACTCCCGGAGTTCACTCAGATTCACATCCATCAAGTCCGTGATGCCATCCAGCCATCTCACCCTCTGTCGTCCCCTTCTCCTCCTGCCCCTAATCCCTCCCAGCATCAGAGTCTTTTCCAATGAGTCAACTCTTCGCATGAGGTGGCCAAAGTACTGGAGTTTCAGCTTTAGCATCGTTCCTTCCAAAGAACACCCAGGACCGATCTCCTTTAGAATGGACTGGTTGGATCTCCTTGCAGTCCAAGGGACTCTCAAGAGCTACTACTTGGCAATTTATTATTTCCTTAAGAATGTTCTCTCCTTGACTCCTCTGGTGGCCCAGTGGCTAAGCCAATGCTCCTAATGCCAGGGGTTCATGTTTGAGCCCTGGTCAGGGAACTAATATTCCACATGGCACAATTAAGCCCCAGAGCAGCCAAAATGAGTAAATTAAAACAAACAAACAAAAAGCATGCTCTCCCAATTTCAAAGTTTCCTGCCCTCAAGCAATGGAGCCCTTTGTGTTTTTCAAAGCTTCCTTATCTTCTCTGTACCTGTTTCTCTCCCTTTCCTCCATTATAGCTCTCCTGTTTCTGCCTGTCTTTAAGCCAGGTGGCTAGCTGATCTGATAACTTAAGTAGTGCCAGTATAATAATAGTGGTTATGGTTTACTAGATGAGCTTTCACATAGAATTTAACCTATACTATGAATTCACATAGAATTTACATAGAATAAATTCACATAGAATTTAAATTATACCATGATACTATGTAAGCATTCAATGTCATAACCCCAATATGTTATTAATTGTGAAGTTTTCAGATATTGGGTCAGACCAGTAGTGGAGGCAAGCAGGACTTCGTCACATCATCATGCAATGAGCTGCATACTCAAGGCCAGCTGTAATTACAAAATTGTAGTCCCATTCTTGCATAACCATTGAATAGAGACCTTAGAAGCATACCAAAAGCATTCCATTTGTTCTTATTGTAAGGATCCTTAGAAAATATATAATGTTGTACAACACATTAGCTAGGACACTTAAATCCTCTTATTAACCAACAGCAAATGAGTTAATTCTGAATTGCTAGGTTTCTTGCTTTACACTAGAGCCCTCCATTTATTGTTATGTAAATGTTTGGATTCCGTTTCTTTTCTTTAGTGTATCTTTTGAGTGAAAGTTTAAATAATATTCTCCATAATTCATTAATTGGTTAAATTCTTCTTTTACAACAAGTACTTGGTAATTCATAACAGATAAATCTACAAAGCCATCTCCCTTGGACTTAAGCCTAAATGAAGATCACATAGCCAGAAAGAGTAAACAAAGTTGAGCATTCTTTGCTTTGTACGAAAAGTTGGAATTTTCAATTTCTGAAAGCTCATTAAACAGTTTCACCCAGTTTTATGGAAATCACAATACATTGCAAATGTTATATAAATGACAGTATTTTTTTAAGTTCAGAGTCCAGCTAAATACCTTTGAAAAAGTGAGCATATGCAAAATAAGAGTGACAACATTGTAAGAATAGTAGGAAAATAATTTGCATGGTATATAATTAATCATTATTTTCTCCTTGATTCCAAATATTCAGTAAGTTTTTGAGAAACAGATTAGTAAGATGTTGACAATTATTTTAATTGGGTGATGGACACATGGGATTCATTAAAGTAGCCTCTAATATTAAACATATCTCTAATATGAGATATATTTAATATTTTTATAATAAAAACTTAAAGAGAAAATGAATACAATGTTACTAGATTACATTGCTTAAAAATAACTTCTCAGAAGAGGGATTTTCAGTAGGTATTAATGACAGTTCATTAACACTCCTCTGAATTAGTAAGCAAATGTTTATCTACTTAGCATATAAATTCTTTGATGAAAGAATCGGTGAGTAACAAGAGGAAATATCAACCAAACCTGGGAATGAAAACCAAGGAAAGATTTAGGCTGGAACAATGTAACTGAAATTCTCTTGTTATCATACAATTCTGATAACATATTTTCAAAGTTAGTGAAATGACTGACCAGATTCCATTATTATGGAACTAAATTTAAAAAGTATAACTCTATAGTAGAAACAAGAATATGGTAAGAAAAAGTAGAAAATCTGAAGATTTAGAAAAGAAACCCATGTCAGGAACCTGAAAGCTGTGAGGCAGTTTAAAAACACGTTTCCCAAATGGACATAGAGGTTGAGCATTTAAATAAAATATAAAAGACCCTGGCATCAATGACTAAATAAGCATTCATGTCTAGAACTCCACCTCCAGCCTCTCTCCTTCTTTGTTCCACTGTAAGCAGACAGATACCCATTAGCAAGACTGCTCAGTTCTTTAAACCAGGAGCATCAGGATATTCTGATAGCACACAGATTGTAGAGTCAGATGTACTTACTAGTTATATTATCTTTCCTTATTATAAAATAAAGATAATAGTGAAAGTTGCTCAGTTGATTCCAACTCTTTTCAACCTTCTGAACTGTAGCCCACCAGGCTCCTCTGTCCAAGGAATTCTCCAGGTAAGAATACTGGAGTGGGTAGCTGTTCCCTTCTCTAGAGGATCTTCCCAACCTAGGGATCAAATCCAGGTCTCCCGTATTACAGACGAATTCTTTACCATCTGAGCTACCAGGGAAGCCTCTGTCATTATTATTATTTTATTATTTTTATTCCATTACAATGTTCAATCACTTGATAATGTCTTTAGCCACTTAGACAGAACAGTCTTTAGCCACTTAGATTACATAGAAAACTTAAAGGCAAGAAATAGCCCTGATTAGTAACCTCCTGGAATTCAAATTTTACCCTTAATTTTTAATAGTCTTAAATCCAACTAATTATTACTTGCTAAACAAAAGCTGGGACATGAAAGTTGTTTAATTTCATAACCATGTTTTCCTGTCTTCAAACAGGTATGCAATTTCTAAGAATAATTCTAGAAATGAGACATCTAATCTTATTTCTTCATCTCTAGAGAACTCAGTATAAAGTAAACTGGAAAAGAAAAACACCTTTCAACCATTTAGTTTTTGCCATGATTAATCATAGCTTGCTTATTTAACTTATATGCAGAGTACATCATGAGAAACACTGGGCTGGAAGAAGCAGAAGTTGGAATCAACGTTGCCAGGAGAAATATCAATAACCTCAGATATGCAGATGACACCACCCTTATGGCAGAAAGTGAAGAGGACCTAAAAAGCCTCTTGATGAAACTGAAAGAGGAGAGTGAAAAAGTTGGCTTAAAGCTCAACATTCAGAAAATGAAGATCATGGCATCTGGTTCCATCACTTCATGGGAAATAGATGGAGAAACAGTGGAAACAGTGTCAGACTTTATTTTGGGGGGCTTCAAAATCACTGCAGATGGTGATTGGAGCCATGAAATTAAAAGACGCTTACTCCTTGGAAGGAAAGTTAAGACCAACCTAGATAGCATATTCAAAAGGAGAGACATTACTTTGCCAACAAAGGTCCGTGTCTAGTCAAGGCTATGGTTTTTCCAGTAGTCATGTATGAATGTGAAGGTTGGACTGTGAAGAAAGCTGAGCACAGAAGAATTGATGCTTTTGAACTGTGGTGTTGGAGAAGACTCTTGAGAGTCCCTTGGACTGCAAGGAGATCCAACCAGTCCATTTTAAAGGAGATCAGTCCTGGATGTTCATTGAAAGGACTGATACTAAAGTTGAAACTCCAATACTTTGGTCATTTCGTGCAAAGAGTTGACTCACTGGAAAGGACTCTGATGCTGGGAGGGATTGGGGGCAGGAGGAGAAGGGGATGACAGAGGATAAGATGGCTGGATGGCATCACCAACTCGATGAACAAGAGTTTGGGTGAACTCCAGGAGTTAGTGATGAACAGGGAGGCCTGGCATGCTGCAATTCATGGAGTTGCAAAGAGTCGGACATGACTGAGCAACTGACTTGAACTGAATATTCTATTATAAATACATAACAAATCATCTTTAACTCATTCCTCTGTCAAGGGACATTTAGGTTGCTTCCATGTCTTGACTATTGTAAACAGTGTTTCAATGACCACTGGGCTGCATGTATCCTTTCGGATCATGTTTATCTCCAGATATATGCTCAGGAGTGGGACTGCAGGATTATACGGTAGCTCTATTTTTAGTTTTTAAGGAACATCCACATTGTTCTACATGGTGATTCTACCAATTTACTTTCCCACCAACAGGGTAGGAGGGTTCCCTTCTCTCCACATCCTCGCCAGCATTTATTGTTTGTGGATTTTTTGATGATAGTTTTTCTGGCTGTTGTGAGGTGCTATCTCATTGTAGTTTTAATTTGCATTTCTCACATAACTAGCAATGTTGAACATCTTTTCATGTGCGTACTGGATATCTGTATGTCTTCTTTGGAGAAATGTCTGTTTAGGTCTTCTGCCCATTTTTTGAGTGGATTGTTTGTTTTGAGTCTGTTAAGCGTCATGAGCTGTTTGTAAATTTTGGAAACTAATCCTTTATGGGTCACATCATTTGCAAATATTTTCTCCCAATTTGTGGATTGTCTTTTTATTTGGTTTATTATTTCTTTTGCTGTGCAAAAGCTTTTGAGTTTGAGTAGGTCCCATTTGTTTATTTTTGTTTTTATTTCCATATTCTGGGAGATACATCAAGTTCTGTCTATGTTTTCCTCTAGGAGTTTTATAGTGTCCAGTCTCACATTTAGGTCTTCAATTTTGAGCTTATTTTTGTGCATGGGGTTAAAGAATGATCTATTTTCTTTGTTTCTTTTTTTTTTTCTTTACATGCGGCTATCCAGTTTTCCCAGCACTATTTGTTTAAAAGACTGTCTTTCCAACATTGTGTAGTCTTGCCTCCATTGTCATAGATAATTGACCATAGGTGCATGGGTTTAATTTTAGGTTTTCTATCCTGTTTCAACAAATAGACAAAGTTGTAAAAATCTGTTTTACAAAGTTTCTCATTGTATTCTCATGAATAAAGTAGACATGCAAAATGCAAAATGGTATAATTTAATAGATTTAAATCTTTTTAGCTAATACACTGAAGAATAAAAACTGACTCATTAATTACTTCATCAGTTACTTAAACATTAACAGATTCCAGTACCTCTAAATGACAGTTTATAGTAGCATTTGACAGCATTTCTAATTTTGTCTCTGTTCTACCCAACATTTTATTATTAAACTTCATACAGATAAGTTGGTATATTCAAACAACATGGAAATGTGCTGGAACTGGAAGGCTCAATGAAGATATTTACAAACATATCCACTGACTGAATCAAAGAGAAATTTGAGTTAAATCTTTTAAATTCCATATTCAAATTCTATGAAGTTACAGCTTTAGAAAAAAATGGCACAAAATGGTCTGGGGAAGAAAACAGCTTTTCAAAAGTTAATGTGAAGAAAGCTTACTTGTTTTTGTTGGCTGCCTGTTCAATTTGAGGCAACTTGATGACAAGGTCTCTTTCAGAATTTTCCACAGTTTATGGTGATCCACACAGTCAAAGGCTTTGGAATAGTCAATAAAGCAGAAATATATGTTTTTCTGGAACTCGCTTGCTTTTTTGATGATCCAGTGGATGTTGGCAATTTGATCTCTGGTTCCTATGCCTTTTCTAAAACCAGCTGGAACATTTGGAAGTTCACAGTTCACATATTGCTGAAGCTTGGCTTGGAGAATTTTGAGCGTTACTTTACTAGCATGTGAGATGAGTGCAATTGTGTGGTAGTTTGAGCATTCTTTGGCATTGCCTTTCTTTAGGATTGGAATGAAAACTGACCTTTTCCAGTCCTGTGGCCACTGCTGAGTTTTCCAAATTTGCTGGCATATTGAATGCAGCACTTTCACCAATACCAGACCACCTGACCTGCCTCTTGAGAAACCTGTATGCAGGTCAGGAAGCAACAGTTAGAACTGGACATGGAAGAACACATAGGTTCCAAATAAGAAAAGGAGTCCATCAAGGCTGTATATTGTCATCTTGAATATTTAACTTATATGCAAAGTACATCATGAGAAATGCTGGCCTGGAGGAAGCACAAGCTAGAATCAAGATTGCCGGGAGAAATAACAATAACCTCAGATATGCAGATGACACCACCCTTATGGCAGAAATTGAAGAGGACCTAAAAAGCCTCTTGATGAAACTGAAAGAGGAGAGTGAAAAAGTTGGCTTAAAGCTCAACATTCAGGAAACGAAGATCATGGCATCCGGTCCCATCACTTCATGGGAAATAGATGGGGAAATAGTGGAAACAGTGTCAGAATTTATTTTGGGGGCTCCAAAATTGCTGCAAATGGTGATTGCAACCATGAAATTAAAAGATGCTTGTTCCTTGGAAGGAAAGTTATGACCAGCCTAGATAGTATATTCAAAAGCAGAGACATTACTTTGCCAACAAAGGTCCATCTAGTCAAGGCTATGGTTTTTCCAGTGGTCATGTATGGATGTGAGAGTTGGACTGTGAAGAAAGCTGAGCACCAAAGAATTGATGCTTTTGAACAATGGTGTTGGAGAAGACTCTTGAGAGTCCCTTGGACTGTAAGGAGATCCAACCAGTCCATTTTAAAGGAGATCAGCCCTCGGTGTTCTTTGGAAGGAATGATTCTAAAGCTGAAACTCCAATACTTTGGCCACTTCATGCGAAGAGTTGACTCATTGGAAAAGACTCTGATACTGGGAAGTTGGGGAGACTCTGGAAGTTGGGGATGGACAGGGAGGCCTGGTGTGCTGTGATTCAGAGGGTCACAAAGAGTCGGACACGACTGAGCTACTGAACTGAACTGAACTGGTGAAAAGGTGGGTAAGTAATCAACACTTCTTTAGGCTGTACTGGCAAAAGTGCAGCCACTAAAACCTGGTGGGTGATGAGCCCTATTATACTCTTTGCTGCTTATACTTCAACTAAAGCCTCACAATCAGTTCTTGATGTCACACTCTCATAAAGAAATCAACCATCAAAAGATATTCAGAGAAGAGGAAAGGGTGGGGAAGAATCTTTAAAATATTAAGCATGAGAAACACCCAAATGAACCAAAGTTGTTAATTCCAGGTGAGAGAAAAAATTTTAACTGTTCTAAATACTAGCTAGATGTGAAGAGGAAGAGAAGCATTGAGAGAGAAAGAAAGAGGATGAAATCTAAAATTTGGTAAAATACACCAACTGGTCCATTCATTTAGAAAATACTTATTGAGGTCCCACTATGTGCCAGTTCTTATACTAGTCGCTAAGGATCCCTGGGTCAGGAAGATCCTCTGGAGGAGGGCATGGCCACCCACTCCAGTATTCTTCACTGGAAAATCTCATGGACAGAGAAGCCTGACGGGCTATAGTTCATGGGGTTACAAAGAGTCAGACACAACTAAGCAACTAAAACTTGTCAAGGATTCTGAAAGAACAGATACAGTCTCCACCCTTAGTTATTTACAGTCCTTCAGAAGAAACACAAGAAGTGACTGCAATAAGATTGATTTAGTGCTGTGAGAGCATATAGGAGACATGCCTAATCTAGCGCTGGATGGCCCTGAGACTTGCCAGATATTACGTCTGAGCCTGGCACTGGGCCGCTTATGGCATTTCATTTATTCATCTCACTTCATATGGCTATAATGAACAGGATGAAATCCTTGATTAAGAGTTATATGGAGATATTTTAGGCTAATATAAAAGAAATATTTTCAAATTTGTGGTTGTCCAAGAACAGAATAGATGCCATAAGAGGGATATGTCTCTTGTGATTAGAAGAGTTTAAAAAGAGAACTTATTAATTCTCTCTATTAGTCTATGTATTAGGCAGCCTTATATGCTATTTCTCCCAGCTCTAACACCTTACTTACTTCTAAGTTAACACTTTGTACTGCATTGCAATCTGTCTCCTTCACTGGATTCTGAATTCTTTCTATACTCCAAAATCACTAGGCTTGTAAATTGGCAGGATTATAAATTCTAACTTATTTACCTTCATATCCACAAATGTTTGCTGAATTATTTGATATAGTATTATAAGGTGAATTAATGCTTTGAGTAGAATGTTAGACTTAATCAGTGAAACCAAAATACATGTCATTCACCTGAGAATCTATTTTTAAAATATAGAATACTGAGAACACCATTAAAAATCTGATTTTAATAAACTAGAGATGAAAACAAGGAATCTTTATTTTTAAAATGCTCCCCAAAGTTGTTTATGGCCAAGTTTGAGAATCACTGGACTCAATGACTTCTAAGATTTTTCCAGACTCTATTACCTCCTCATTTCCATTGCCATTAAAACATACTTTAATGTAATCTACTTCTTTAGTAAATCTAGTGTACATATCCTGTTATGCAGGCAGTCTGACATGAACCAATATCTATAATGAGTAAATGATATGATATCCTATAAACCTATTATTTAAAGACATGGTAAATGTAAGGGAAAGGAGTCAGAGGATTTGAGAGATATGCCTCTGGAGAATGAAACTAAGAACATGGAAAGAGGTGAAGTGAAGGTAAAGACGCTCAGTCGTGTCTGACTCTTTTGCGACCCCATGTACTGTAGCCCACCAGGCTCCTCCATCTGTAGGATTTTCCAGGCAAGAGTACTGGAGTGGGATACCATTTCCTTCTCCAGAGGATCTTCTAATCCAGGGTCTCCCGCATCGTAGGCAGACAATTTATCATCTGAGCCACCAGGGACATCCCATAGAGAGAGGTAGGATACTACAGACTTTTCAAAATATTGGACCATATTATTAAATGGCTGATCAACAAGTTGGTACTTGATAAAGCACTATCCTACCTTCAAGCATCTTAACAAATTAGCTTTAAATATATGGGTACTTAACAATTGTATAGACATTGTAGAGTATAAATCACATAGTTATTGTATGTAGGTACATACCACTATTAAAGATTCATACTTATTCTACCATGTATTCCCAAAACTAAATTGGAATCATTAATTAGTATAGCATATACTCCATGAATATACCATTCATCAGCTGAAATTTTTATTTTGCCTGTACATGAAAAGGTCATGAGAAGACTTTCATATCTCTATATTTCACACAGTATTGTAGCACATTAGAAACATAAAATAATAAACCCTTATAGATTTAAGTCATGTATAAGTTCAGAGTGGGCTTCCCAGGTGTCGCTAGTGGTAAAGAACCCACCTGCCAATGCAGGAGATGTAAGAGATGTGGGTTCAATTCCTGGCTCAGGAAGATCTCCTGGAGGAGGGCATGGCAACCCACTCTAGTATTCTTGCCTGGGAAATCCCATGGACAGAAGGGCCTGAAAGGCTATACTCCATAGGGTCACAAAGAGTCAGACATGACTGAAATTGACTTAGTACACATGCATATAAGCTCAGATTATCCATCTTCTAAAATATGAATTATCTTATTATGTTTTAACTATTGTCAAGCACAGAATGAAACCACATTCTTGATATTTGTTGAAATTCCTCCTGCTTCTGATCACTCACAGCTAAGAGATGTAATTTTCTCCAATAGTAATTGTATGGAAGTTACTTAACTGATTTTGTTTAAAATGTTAGAAAATTCACATTGGTTTAAGTAAACCAGGAATTGATTGGCTCTATAAAATAGGCATAAAAGAAGGCAGACCACCAAAGAACTGATGCTTTCAAATTATGGTGCTGGAGAAGATTCTTGAGTCCCTTGAACTGCAAAGAGTTCAGTCCTAAAGGAAATCAACCCTGAATATTCGTTGGAAGGAGTGTTGTTGAAGCTGAAGTTCCATAACTTTCGTCACCTGATGCTAAGAGCCAACTCATTGGAAAAGATCCTGATGCTAGGAAAGATTGAAGGCAAAAGGAAAAGGAGGCGGCAGAAGATGAGATAGTTAGATATCATCACCAACTCAGTAGACATGAATTTGAGCAAACTTCAAGAGATAAGGGTCAAAGTTGTTGATGATCAGGGAAGCCTGGTGTGCTGCAGCCCATGGGGTCACAAAGAGTCAGACACGACTGAGTGACTGAACTTAACTGAACGGGTAATAGTGGAGGACAGAGGAGCCTGGTGTACTGCAGTCCATAGGGTCACAAAGAATTGGGCACGACTTAGTGACTGAACAACAATAGAATACAAGGTGATATTAGAATGGGTTCAAGTTCGTTTCCTCTGCTCTATTTGTGTTGGTTCAGTGCTCAGGCAGTTTCTTCCTTTCAGGTATCCATAGGACTGCTGGCAGCTTCAGGCTTACATGCTTCTCTCTCACCAGCCCCAGAAGATAGGATATAACTCTTTCCCAGTCACTCCATCAAAAATCCCTAGGTTTGACTGATTGGAAGCTTTGGGCCATGTGCCTTCCTCTGAACCAACCACTGAAGTCATGATTGTAAAATGCACTTATCCGCTCTAGCCTGAGCCAGGGTTTGCCTGGTAGCAGGAAGTAGGTCAGCAAAAACACATGAGTAAGGAATGTGGGGAGTGGTTCACCAGAGAAAACTGGGATTCTGCCTCCAGGACAAGCAGAAATGCATTCTAAATGGACCAAAATAACATTTGCAACTCAACTCTGTTAATTCTGGTGCCTCTGATCTGTTCATGGATTCATTCAACACATACTACTATGTGCCAAGGGCCCTGTTGTGTTGAATGAACTCTGAGGAACATCTGGTTTCTCTAACTCCTCATTAAAATTTTAACCAACTATGCTACTGCTGCTGCTGCTGCTGCTAAGACACTCCAGTCGTGTCCGACTGTGTGACCCCATAGATGGCAGCCCACCAGGCTCTCCCATCCCTAGGATTCTCCAGGCAAGAACAATGGAGTGGGTTGCCATTTCCTTCTCCAATGCATGAAAGTGAAAAGTGAAAGGGAAGTCGCTTAGTCGTGTCCGACTCTTAGCGACCCCATGGACTGCAGCCTACCAGGCTCCTCTGTCCATGGGATTCTTCAGGCAAGAGTATTGGAGTGGGGTGCCATCGCCTTCTCCATTAACCAACTATAGCAAGAGTTTAAAAGTATATTAGAAATCCCTTAGCTCTGATATTCACTACCTAATTTTGATTTACCCTCTTGGTTTCTGATTTTCTATATCTGTGTACACCTATATCAATATGACCTAATTCTGTATGCTCCTAAGCCCCTCTTGACTTTCTTGCCATGCCTGAGTTCTTATAATATAGCTGTGAAGCTATAGGATATTAATTTTCTAATTCATATCATCATGAATTAGAATATTTTCTTAATTAAAAAAATCTACAGCATAACGCCAAGATAATTCTTTTCCTCCTCCCCCTTTTTTTATTTTCTGCTATTCTTGAGAAGAACCATTTTCAATCAAAATGTCTTTTAATGAAAACTGCATCTGGTCTAAGAAACAGCTGCCAGTTTCCAACCTGTTGTGAATTATAAGAACTAAATTTGAAAACCTCTTAAAATCAAGGTATAGAATGGAAAGGTTGCCAGACACTTCTCTGAATAATAATTCTGGCCCTTTTCTCAAACTCTCTAATAACCATGTTCTATTCTCCCCTGGGAGAAGGCAATGGCACCCCACTCTGGTACTCTTGCCTGGAAAATCCCATGGATGGAGGAGCCTGGTGGGCTGCAGTCCATGGGGTCGCTAAGAGTCAGACATGACTGAGCAACTTCACTTTCACTTTTCACTTTCATGCATTGGAGAAGGAAATGGCAACCCACTCCATTGTTCTTGCCTGGAGAATCCCAGGGACAGGGGAGCCTGGTGTGCCGCCATCTATGGGGTCACACAGAGTCGGACACAACTGAAGTGACTTAGCAGCGGCGGCATTCTCCCCTGATTGGTCCAATGTCATTCAGCTCTACCCCTGCACACCTCTGAGGTTTTACCTTAACATTAATCTGGCATCATATAAAGTCAGTTGCATTCCTTCAAAAGCCAGATAGGGAAAAGAGCTAATGTTAATATTGTCTTATGAACTCAAACAGCCCCAAAAGAAAGGATCTTTCTGCTCAGTCTGTTTTTAACTATGATACCAATTCTGGAATCATCCTTCCTTTAAAAGAACTCTATTTTATGTGATGGAGAAGGAAATGGCAACCTAGTCCAGTATTATTCCTGGAGAATTCCATGGACAGAGGAGCCTGATTGGCTGCTGTCCATAGGGTTGCACAGAGTCGGACATGACTGAAGCAACTTTGCATGTATGCATGCATTGGAGAAGGAAATGGCAACCCACTCCAGTATTCTTGCCTGGAGAACCCCAGGGACAGAGGAGCCTGGTGAGTTGCCATCTATGGGGTTGCACAGAGTCCAACATGACTGAAGCGACTTAGCAGCAGCAGCAGCATTTTATGTGAAGCCCCCTTGTGGCTTAGACGGTAATGCAGAAGACCCAGGTTCGATACCTGGGTTGAGACGATCCCCTGGAGAAGGAAATGGCAACCCACTCCAGTGATCTTGCCTGGAAAATCCCATGGATGGAGCAACCTGGCAGGTACAGTCCATGGGGTCACCAAAAGTCAGACATGACTGAGCGACTGCACTTTCACTTTCTTTCTATTTTAGGTAATACACTCCACTGATCACCTCACTAAACTTCAGCCGCTGCATTTCTTTCCTCCCTCCCTGTTCTTCCATTGTTCTGTTTCATCCGGATTCCTCTCTTCCTTTTTTTTTAAAATTGTTCACTGCCCACTTTTCTTTCTTCCTTTTCTTGATCGTACACTCACCTACTTGTGGTCCTCTGTTTTATTCAGTGATTAATAAAACATGAGCAAGAGAGTATTTATTAAGAATCTATTATTTGCCACAGAATGAAACACAATCTAAATCCATGTGTTTCTGAGTCCTTATCTAGAGAAGAGATCAGAGTCTGAGTCCCAGATTTGTCTGATTCCAAAGACCACCATTTCACATCACCTCACTCTATCTTTAGTCTAAAAATTATTTTTTCACCCCATCCACTGATTTCACATTCAAAGTACATCAGACCTCTCTAGTCACTATCAAACAACGTGCTTTACTTTTTCAGAGTATGTATTTCTACATGAAGTTATCTTTTCCTTTACTGGTTTTCTTATTTATGGTCCATCTTCCTTCACTTAAGAGTCACTCTCTTAAAATTAGGAGTTTGTCTCATTCACCACTGTATCACAGCTACTCAGAAGATTATCTGTCTCATGATGGTCTGTCAATATTTATTTCTTCAATAGCTGAATTAATGTATAAATACTTTCTATATTTCAGTTCACAGGTAATCATCATAACACCTGAGAGCTCTATTGATACAAAAAAAAAAAAGCCCCTAATTTTTAGTATAGTATTTTTCAAACAAATACCAGAAAGAATAGCATGAAATCCATATAAACTTCTAATGGATTTATTAACTGTTAACATTCTGTCATATTTGTTCTCTCCCATGCTCCTTCTCTCTAATTCCCACTTTATTTTACGAGATAAGCAAATCAAAAAAGACCATCAATTTATATTTAGAAGATAGAAGGGATTCTTGAATCAATAAGGACATGATGAGAAACCTAAGAGTACCCAACAGAAAACTAATTATATGAAGAGAAGAACAACTATACTAGTTTTCATATAGATGTAAATTAAAGCATGAAGCATCCCTTTATACCAAACTATTTGGCAAAAAATTGAGAAATGTTAGTGAGAATATGGAGAAAAACGAACATTATAGATCATTGACAGACATGAGGAGTGGTGGGGCTCTTCTGCCTGGCAATGCTCAGGATACTGCAGAATGTATATACCCTGTGGCCCACAGTCTTCCTAACTACATATCCCAGAGAAATAGGGACAGAGATGACGTAGGTGAGATGTGTCATTGTGTTTATCACAGCACTGCTGCTGCTGCTGCTAAGTCACTTCAGTCATGTCCAACTCTGTGCGACCCCACAGATGGCAGCCCACCAGGCTCCCCCCGTCCCTGGGATTCTCCAGGCAAGAACACTGGAGTGGGTTGCCATTTCCTTCTCCAGTGCATGAAAGTGAAAAGTGAAAGGGAAGTCACTCAGTCGTGCCCAACTCTAGCGACCCCATGGACTGCAGCCCACCAGGCTCCTCCATCCATGGGATTTTCCAGGCAAGAGTACTGGAGTGGGGTGCCATTGCCTTCTCCTATCACCGCACTGTGTGTGGTAAAAGGAAGTCAGAAGCAACTTGGCTGCACTTGGCTAGGAAAATAAATAAAGCATGGTGGATGTGTCCTATAGAATACTATGCTCAGAGCTTTGTTGTTTAACATAGAACTATATGCATCAATCTTAAAAGCATAGTGCAGAAAAGGAAAATCAGAAGAAAAAAAAAGAGATTATAATACACTGTCACATATAAATTTAAAACTTACAAATATAGGGCAACATTCTGCAATTTTTCAAATACAAACATATCCAAATGCAGTAGAGTGGGCTTCTATTTGCCGGGGGCAGGGGCGGGGGGGGGGGGAGGATGGTTGGTGGGAGAGGAAGAATGAAAATAAAAAGAAGAAATAGAATAAGAGGGATCTCTCAGGGATAGAAGATAATGGCATACTGTGAACAAAGGAATATGACTGGTCCAATTTTCTGTGCATTATTTTTAAAACTTATTACTAAAATAAAGTAAAAACAAGATTATCTTTTAAAAGACTCTTCATTCATTTGAAAGTGTTTATTTCTTACTAACATTATGTCATCAACAATGTGCAAGGTTTGCAGTGGTTGATCATCTCTCCATATAATTGTTTTTCTGTTGGGTACCATTTGGTTTTTCATCATTAATTCCAGTGTTTATAGGCACTCTGTATATGGGCATGGTCAGATCATAAAACTGGATTGGAGAAAAGAAAGGAGCATCACAAATAACAGGATAAACTGATATCATGTATATCTCTTGATGTGTGATGCACTGGAAAAGACACAACACCACCTGTATACGTGCCTGGAAAAATGACTAACATGTATTTAATAATGAAGAAACAATCAGACTAATCTGAGTTTGACATTCAACACGACAACAGGCCTGGACTCTTCAAAAATGTCAATGCCATTAAAGACAATAAAAAGGTGAGAAGGTTGTTCTAGATCAGTAGTTGGCAAACTATAGGCCACTGGATAAATGCAATTTGTTTTTGTACATCCCACAAGCAGACCATGTGGTTATACTTTTTAATTGTTGGGGAGAAAATCAAAGAAGAGTAACATTTCATGAACCATGAAATGTATAAGAAATTCAAATTTCTTAGTCCATAAATAAAGTTTTATTGGCACACAGCCACAGTCATCAGGTTGTCTATGGCTCTTTTTGCACATTAATAGCAGAACAAAGTAGTTGCAACAGAGACTACATGTGACCCAGAAAGCCTAAAATAATTGCTGTCTGAGTTTGCACGGAAAAAATTTGCCAGCCACTTCTCCAGATTAAAGGAAATAACTTCAAGCAATGAATGATCCTTGATTGACTCAAGGATAAAAGATAAAACATTACTTGGACAACTAGAAAATATCAATATGGGCTGCGTATATTAGATTAATAGCATTGTATCAATGTTAAATGTTTCTGATTTTGTGCTCCTGTAGGAAAATTTCCTTTTGTCAGTAAATACATGTTGAAATATTAGGGATTCAGTATCATGATGGCTGCAACATACTTTCAAATGCATCAGCTCAAATGCATCAACTCAATCTCTTTCCTGAGGACATACTTACAGTAAAAGGGATCTCCCAGCTCAACTAAAATACCTAGGGCCCATCCTTAATTCCTCTCTTTCCCTTACACACATGAACTCCACTCACCTTCAAACCTCTACTTTCACAGGACTTCCTTGGCAGTCCAGTGTTTAAGACTTGAAGCTTCCTTGCAAGGGGGTATGGGCTCACTCCTTGGTTAGGGAACCAAGATCCCACATGCTGCAGGGTATGGAAAAAAAAAAAGACTATACACTCAGAATATACCCAGAACCAGAGTTCCCCTCCACTGCCACCATCCCAGCTCAAGCCATCATCATCCCTCACTTGCTACAGTAGCCTACTTGCTGGTCTCTTCACCAAGAATATTTTTTCAGTGCTAAAAATGAAATTATATGATTTTCCTGTTCCAAACTTTCCCTTGGCTTCCATCATATCTAGATAAAATTCAAAATCCTTAGCATAATCTGTTAGACCTGCACGATACAGCCCTTGCTCATCTCCCTGATAGCATCTCCTATCCTCTTTCTCCCTCAAATGCACAAAACATGCTCCATCTCAGAATCTTTATACTTTCTGTTACTCTTGTGCTGTGTACTCAGTCATTCAGTCATGTCCGACTCTTTGTGACCCAGAGGACTGAAGACCACCAGGCTCCACTGTTTGTGAGATTTCCCAGGCAAAAATACTTCAGTGGGTGGCCATTTCCTCCTCCAGGGGATTTTCCCAACCCAAGGATCACGCCCACCCATGTCCCTTCAGTCTCCCGCATTAGTAGGTGGAGTCTTCATTAGCAGTTGGATTCTGCACTGCACCCCCTGGGAAACCTGTTATTCTTGCCTATTCCCAAATCTCTTCATGTCCAAAATTTTCACTCACTTAATATTCTACCGAAAAATATATCCCTAAAGAGGACTGTCAAGCCCACTCTCTCAAAAACAACCAAAATACCTCCTATCAGTCACCTTCTATTTCCTTAGCTTGATTTATTTTTCCCATAGAACAGCGGCAGTCTGAAATTATATTTGCTCACATTCCCAGTGTCTGGTGTTTTGCCTTTTCCAGCACTCACATACACACTAGAATGTAAATTCCATGAGGAAAAGAGGTTTTTAATCATTAATTGTTATATCACCATATAACAATATAATTGTTGAAGAATACCCAGAGGTGAGGGGGAATTCGCTCAGTCGTGTCTGACTCTTTGCGACCCCGTGGACTGTAACCTACAGGCTTCTCTGTCCTGGGACTTGGGGGGCCCGTCCTTCTCTGGGGCTCCGCCCGGCCCCCCGTGGACTGTAACCTACTAGGCTTCTCTGTCCATGGGATTCTCCAGGCAGGAATACTGGAGTGGATTGCCATTTCCTTCTCCGGGGGATCTTCCCGACCCAGGGATCCAACCCGGGTCTCCCACACTGGAGGCAGACGCTTTAACCTCTGAGCCACCAGGGAAGTCCATTTATTCAACTGCAGTTATTCTAAAAGAGGCACTGTTCTGGTTACTTGGTCCACATTAGTGAGTAAAACAAACATCTGTGCCCTCAGGGAGCTCACACGCTATCAGGGAAGAATATTCCAGAGTGTGTGAAAGGATGAATGTGTGCTTATAATACTGGATATGTGTGTAAGTGACTCTCCAAACCCATCAGTAGGCAAAATGTGCACATTACAGCTCAATTAATGACTAACGTCTTCAGCATTAAAGACAAGGGAGTCGTTTACAGTGGAATGCAAGCTGCAGAGGGAGGCAAGGTTTGGGGAGAGAGGAGTTAGGAGACTCAACGCAAATAGTACCAGGATTCGGAAGCAGGAGAGTCTACATTTTCTGACAGTGTCAAAAACGACAGGAATATAATGGAATTAGCTGGTCTCAGGAATCCACCTGGATCATTGACAAGATGCTCTTTCCATTCCAACATAGATCACTGCGGCATGTGAAGCAGAATTTCACCAACAATTTGTGGTGCAGCCTGAATGGCATTTGCATAAGTGTCTACTAAGATGACTGAAGAAGTGCTGTCTTGTGTCTCATCAAAATTAAACCTATGGAGAATTGTATTATATGTAAATTTTACCTCATTAAATCTGGCATTTATAGGAAATCTGTCCATAGTGGAAAAAGAAATCACAATTGGAACAGGTACCAAGAGTACCTTTTTGGTGCTCTCACCACGACAACATACTTCGCCGTTGTTCAGTCGCTCAGTCATGTGATCCCATGGGCAGCAGCATGCCAGTCTTCTCTGTTCTTCACCATTTCTCAGTGTTTGCTCAACTCATGTCCATTAAGTCAGTGATGCCATCCAACCATCTCATTCTCATTCTTTTCACCCTGCTTTCAGTCTTTCCCAGAATCAGGGTCTTTTCCAAGGAGTCGGCTCTTCGCATCAAGTGGCCAAAGTATTGGTGCTTCAGCTTCAGCATCAGTCCTTCCAATGAATATTCAGTGTTGATTTCCCTTAAGATTGACTGGGAATCCTAATTCCCTTAGGACTGAGAGTCCAAGAGACTCTCAACAGTCTTCTCCAACACCACAGTTCAAAAGCATCAGCTCTTCGACACTCATCCTTCTTTATGTACACAACCTATCCATTATAATAGAAGCAAATTTGTCATTTATTTCAATTATTTGCATTTAAAGCCTTTATAACTAGCAGTTTGCTTCCAATGTAGAGATGTTCAAGCCTCCCTAAGCCAGGGTTTGAGAAATATCAGTGTCCCTGAGTGGGAGCTGCTTGGGGCAAAGGGTTTCAGTGTAGAATTAGAAAATACATCTTTTCTAATCTTTATATCAAGACAGTCCCAATTTATGATCGTTTGACTTACGATGTAGACTTTACAATGGTGCCAAACCAATACACATTGAAACTGCACTTTGAATTGTGAATTTCGATCTTTCTTGGGCTACTGATACATAATATGACACTCTTATGATGCTGGCTGGCTCCCAGACAGCCACACAATCACAAGGGTAAGTAATTGATATGTTTACAAGCATTCTGCACCCATACAGCTATTCCTTTTCACTTTCAGTACAGTATTCAATAAGTTACATGAGATATTCAACTTTATTTTAAAATAGATTTTATGTTAGATACTGTTACTCAGCTGTTTGCTAATGTAAGTGTTCTGACCAGGCTATACCAGGCTAGGCTAAGCTATGATGTTCAGTAGATTAGGTGTAGTAGATACATTTTTATTTAATGGTATTCTCAGCTTCCAATGGGTTTATAAGGACATAATGCCATTGTAAGTTGAGGACGTTGTACAGTTAGTCTCTCCTTCCCTGAAATCTAACCTCCTCTTGTCATGGGAGATAAATTAAGCCTGGATCTGCTCAAGACCAGTGAACTCTAAACTGTTGGATGTTACTCGTGCTCTGCTGACACCACTGTCCTCATTCAGTTGCAAATGGTATGTCTGGACTTTGAGCAAAAACACCAACCTACCCTTTCCTGTTTCAGTAATAACTGTGCTCTCAGTTATGTCCAACTCTTTTGACCCCACAGACTGTAGCCCACTGGGCTCCTGTGTCCATGGGATTTCCTACACAAAAATACTGGAGTAGATTGCCCTTTCCTCTTCCTGGGAATCTTCCAGACAAGGGATTGAACCTGCATCTCATGTGTCTCTTGCATTGGCAGATGGGTTCTTTGCCCCTCCACTAAGAATACAGTGGGAAGCCCCTCAATAATATCACCTCTTCTCTTATATGTGGGCCCCAAGATTCTCAGATCTTACTCTGCCTCCCTCATCTTCTACACTCTCAGCCAGAGTCTCTACCCCATATCCCTGGCCAGCCCAGTGGTGACAAACCCATCAATTGGTATCCTACTCCAAGTCTTCACCATGCCCCCTCTTTCCCTAGACAATTACAGTCTCTTGGCCTGGAATTTCTCCTGGCCCTGAGTCTGCACCACCACTAGAGGCAAAGCATGTAGAGAAGCTGAACAGGCAGCTGAAGGACACTCTTGTAAGTACTTGAAATTAGACTAATTGAATAACAATTCCTTCTCTGTTTTATTGAATCTGTACAGTGTTCCAGATCTTATATTAGATGCTTCATTACTACCTTATTTTGTTGTGAATCTTCTGTTCACAACAACAAATAAACAATATCCATATTCACTGAAGAAGTAAGTGAAATTCAGAGACACTATTTTGAAATTAAGATTCAAACCCAAATCTAAAAATATACCCTAGATTTTGGTGAATTTAGAAGAGAAAATACCAAACACTGGGATTTTATTAACTTTTTTAAAATTAATTCTTTTTTGTTGAATATCTTAAAATTTATGTCAGATTCAGGCCACATTTTTATGCTTAATCTTCACAGTTGCTTACTCATGGGAAAGAATATTCTGCTCATACAATTAAAAACAACATAAAGAAAACATTATTAGAATTTCAGTGCTGAACGTTGAAGTCTCAAAACTGTAGCCTAGCAAAATTACGGAATGCTTACAGAACTGATACCTTGCAAGCACTTAGAAAATGATGGTCATTAAATATCAACATGGATTCACTAATAATACATTATTGTCTATGTTTAGAAATTACAGTCGAATGGAAAAATATCCAACAAGCCAAATTTCCATTTTAATAGAATTACTAAGCCCTTAGATATGGAGAATAACAAATGATAGTGTATTTGCTGTAGCAAGAGATTGGACAGACACTGTTCTTTGGACCAGATGGGAAAATGTACACCAGATGATAACACAGTTTCATGCATATTCAGCTGATTTCCTAGATAGATCTAAAGAATGTGGATTTCTAGAAAACAAAGGTTTTAACTTCATCATGTCTTTATCTACCCTGGATGTACATAGAAATTCCCATAATCCTAAATCCACACTTACTCTGCCACAAATATTAGGACATTTAATAACTGACCTTTGAAATCAGTTCATATACTTTGAGAAAAGGATATGCTGCACATTGTGCAATTGAAAAGTATACAATAGACTTCCTAATTCCTTTCAGTAGAGTAGTAAGTACTATGTAGAATGACCAAAACAAGCATCTGTCAACTAACCCAAGAAATTAGCCATAAAAAAATGAAAACGTTAACTAACAGTTACATTTATTTGGAGTACGCCAATTTGTCAAATTAAAAGCAAAATTTTTTTCATATTTAGGTCTACCTTTGTAGGGACTCTAGAATATTTATCATTCAGTACCACTAACCTAGACAGCATATTGAAAAGCAGAGACATTACTTTGCCAACAAAGGTCCGTCTAGTCAAGGCTATGGTTTTTCCAGTAGTCATGTATGGATGTGAGAGTTGGACTGTGAAGAAAGCTGAGCACTGAAGAATTGATGCTTTTGAACTGTGATGTTGGAGAAGACTCCTGAGAGACCCCCTGGACTGCAAGGAGATCCAACCAGTCCATTCTGGAAGGAGATCAGTCCTGGGTGTTCTTTGGAAGGACTGATGCTAAAGCTTAAACTCCAGTACTTTAGCCACCTCATGCGAAGAGTTGACTCATTGGAAAAGACTCTGATGCTGGGAGGGATTGGGGGCAGGAGGAGAAGGGGACGACTGAGGATGAGATGGCTGTTTAGTCACTAAGTTGTGTCTGACTGTTTACAGTCCCATGGACTGTAGCCCACTAGGCTCCTCTGTTCATGGGATTTCCCAGGCAAAAAAACTGGGTTGCCATTTTCTTCTCCAAGGGATATTCCCAACCCAGGAATCAAACTTGTGTCTCCTGCATTGGTGGGCAGATTCTTTAACACTGAGTCGTTAAGACCTCTGATAGAACTATAAGCATTCAATTTCCCAATTCTCTTAATAATTTCTTTCAATAATATTTCTATTTATAAAAGATTTACTATATGCCTGGTATTGTGCTAAGTTCTTTCCATATATTTCCCTGCTTGGTCCATACAAAACAGTATAAGGTAAAAGCTTTTATACCATTTCATGGATAATGAAATTGCATCTATGAAGTCAATTCTTAAGGGAGAACAATAGGCTTTCAATGAGAAGCAATATTATAGAGTTGATACATTTTCTTATGTTTTTATTATTTTAAGGCCCAGAATGTTGGTTTTATTTCTAGAAAAAGTAATATTAGCATGCACACACATATATACGTGAATATACATATGTAAGTATATCTGCATTTTTATGTGTGTGATTGTGACTGTGTTCTTATGTAAATTTTAAAATCTATATGGACTAATTTTATATTTTATAAATGTGGTCAATGTTTCTCCCAGAATTTTAGCACATAATTGGTTTGCAATTGAAATAAAGATTCCCCTTTCCTTGCTTTTCTTTATTAAAAATACTGAAATATTCTTGGGGATGTTTTTTTAGGATGAAGGAATTTTTGTGAAATTCATTTAATCAACATACATTCCCATCCTTCAACTTTATTTTTATCAAGACGAACTGATGTTTATTCTACATTATAAATTCTAAGCTTTTTCATAAATATGAAAATTTTCTTTAGTTTTTGATATATAACTCTCAATTCTCATCTCTCATCTCCACAGATCTAATTTAGATTTGTCAAATGTCCATTTTCTTGACCTTTATAGTTCTATATTTGATAGTTACTATTTCACCCCACTCCAGTACTCTTGCCTGGAAAAATCCCATGGATGGAGGAGCCTGGTAGGCTGCAGTCCATGAGGTCGTGAAGAAGTCAGACACAATTGAGCGACTTCACTTTGACTTTTCACTTTCATGCATTGGAGAAGAAAATGACAACCCACTCCAGTATTCTTGCCTAGAGAATCCCAGGGATGGGGGAGCCTGGTGGGCTGCCATCTATGGGGTCACACAGAGTCAGACATGACTGAAGCGACTTAGCAGCAGCAGCATTTCTTTAGTCCCTAGCTCTGTGATTCTTTTAGTAGTTTTAATCCCTTATTTTTTGTTTTGCTATTAATATTATGTCTAATTTTTCATAACTTTATAGTATGTTGAGAGTTTAAGTGAATACTGTTTTAATTGGAGGATAATTACTTTACAATGTTGTATTGGTCAATGAATCTTTCATTTGCTTATGATGCTGTCTCAGCACCAAAATTGAAAATTGCTATTCTAATAATTATCAATCAGAAATAGTCCATAAGATCAGCTTCGTCAATCACCATTTCCCATTTTTTTAATGTACATTTAAATTTCTTTTGCTTGTTAATCTAACTATGTTACTTAACTTGAGAGAGTTCTAACATACTGAGTGCCTTTCAAAGCAAAAATAGACTGAACTGCATGAATACAGGTTTTTCTGCATTGATGATCCATTGGTGTTATATTAAAAATCAGTTGGGTATACAGTATGTTTAATTTTTTCTTCTCTAATTATCTGTTATCTTAAGCCTTTCTAATTTACCTAATTCTTTAATTTTCTACATTCTCCTTCTTTGTGACTTTTAGGGACAGGCTTAAAACAGTTTTAAATTATTGTATCTGATTACTTAAAAGAATGAATGCATTCATTTATTTTTAATGATGCATAAATCTTGCTTTTCTTTTGGCCTAACTAGTGAACATTTCTTCCTAAGGATAGCCCATGAAATAAGATCAGAAGTAAGAGCAGTCTATAAGGTGAACTGTAAGGTGCTTAGAAAATAAAGGTCAAAAGTTAGCAAAAGAAGGATTCAAAGTGGAAACAAATTTTCTTGTAAATACTGTATGAATCAAAGGAAATGACCCCAAAATAATTAACTGAACCCTGATAGTTATTTATTGATATGAAACTTTTACTCTATTTTTGATTATCATGTCAGTATCTCTCAAGTTTCAGGAAGAGTTTTTGGATTAATTGATTACACTTTCTTCGATTTATTCCACACACTTCAAAATCAGATAAAGACTAACCCTTTCAAGATATTATCCTTCACACACATCCTCAGGTGATTTCAAACTTGATGATGTGATGATGAGACACTCAATATTCACCAGCTTTCATCTTATTTATCATACTTGGTTCATTTCAAGGACTAAAGGCCTGAGTCATTAAAAATTATATGCCCCATTTAAGCAAGTTTTCTGCATACTTTACTCAAGGAAAAATGTTGAATGCATTTTCCCCCTTATAAAATATGCATTTTATGATTAATCAACATTTAAACCTGGTACATAGTTAGATGCCTCTCAGCCTTATACGCTCATGGTGCATAATTCTCAGAAAAGCAAACAAGTAAAGATATACTTGCACAATGTCCCATCCCCATCTCCAGGTAATTATTTTGGGGGAGGGACAATCCCAGAGCTGTAAATGCCTTTCATCAGCCTATGCATTTTAACCTGCTTTCATTTAAATACAGAATGTCCCTCCCTTAGGGTAAATTTAACCAACTGATTGTTTCAAAAATATAATTTAGTGAATGTTTATTTTAAAAGTTTCTGAGAGGTATTATTCCAGAGAAGAAAAGATGAACTATGCCAATAACATTCCCCAGCAAGTGAAATAATAGCTATGAAAGATAATAGATACAACTAAAATTTATGGTAACATTTAATCCATACGACAATCCTATTAGTCCTGTTACAATTGTTAGTATCCCCATTTTACAGGTGATGAAGCCAAAACAAAGGAAAGCTGATAACTATATCAGAGATTCCACAGCTGCACTAGCTAGTAAATAGCTGACACCGTGTTCCAGGCATTGGCTCTCAAGACTTCATCTCCATGCTACTCTCAACCCATTTTTTATTTCTTCATTTTGGAAACTCCCATATTTTTGTTTTTTCATCACTACATTAACATGGTCTTCAAAACAAACACTTTAAAATCTTGCTTAATATTTGTAATCATTTACCTGTTCCTAGAGGGTTGAAGCTTCTTTTACTAGAAAGGGTGTTCTGTGCTTCTTAGTTCTTAAGCTGGGGCATGTGCAATTTTAAAAAGTGGTTTTTGATACAGCCCTCTACTCGGCATCCGCATCTCCCATACCCCATTCTCCTTCAGTTTAGACAGCTACTAAACCTGTTCATGTAGTGGAGTATATGATAAAATCTGTGAGTGCATGATACCGGTATGTTTATTCAAATGAAGAACAATTTACTAGAAGAAATTAAATTTCCTATATCGTAGTGTGTGGAAGGCTTCAAATTAGAAAGAGGAATTCGGATGAGGAAGAAGGTTTATTAAATTTCCTCCTTATATCCCCCAAAATTACCAAAACTAAGCACTCAGCACAATATTCTTTAAAAATAGAAGGAATAGAGGTAGTGGACAAGGAGTCATATGGCAACTTATTCTACCAACAGGTGCCAGGGCATGGCACTGCAGAGTCAGGTATTTTCCCTCTGGGGATATGTCACTGCTGATGGACGTCAAGGTTTGGTTAGATTGCCATCTGTGAGTATCATTGTAACAGACAAATATATGCCCCTACTCTTCCCAAGGGCTTTATCCTCATATAATGCCTCCATCCTGAAAACCCACTCATCCAGCCAAGTAGGATCCAGTCTTCCCTCACATATCTACCCCAAAGCTGTAGCATTAGAAGTAGAGCCTATGATCTCATTAGCTTGCTTCTCCTTAACACTCACTCAGAAAAGTAGAGAAACTAATCGCTACTGACCTGACTACTTCAGCTTCTAAAAAAGCTTAGTAATTGAATTCAATTCACTTAGCAATTGAAATATTATTATGACCAAGTTTCATAACCCAATATAGTGTTATTTTTCATTAATACACTCCAACAGAGTATTCAGTAAAAAAATGTACATTTCTTCCTTCTCGAGGTGGGAGGAAGAAGTTACCTCCCACCTGTAGGAAAGTGTAAGAAAGTCCATATACCCATTCTGATACCAGCTCATCTTTCCTTCTTCGACTGACAAGATACGTGCATTTTAAGAACTTCAAGAAATCCATTAAATGGAAATAAAATGAGGCAAGCACATATACAAACATATTCAGAAAACATGTGATACACACAATAAATATACAAATGATAACTGTTTCTAATGTTTCTCATTGATCTTTACTTGCTGTTTCCTCGCTGATTTTGTTTTCTACTATCAATCACTGGTAGACATAAGAAGTGGGAAAGCGACTCAACATTTACTGAGTTCCTCCATGGTGAATGCAGTCGACTTTATATTCAATACTTCATTTCAACTTGAAGATAACATAATAGGCTATGTAAGCAGGCAGTGTTCTCATTTTTTCAAACCTGGGAGATGACTATAGGACCAGAGTTCCTTAACTGCATAATGATGACAATAAAAAATTTAATATATTGGCCAAAGTTTTCAATAAAGAGAATTATAATTGCATTATTTGTGTTCTTTTTTATGGAAGTATAATTGATTTACAATATGCACAGCATAGTGATTTAGCACTTTACAGATTATAGTCCATTAAAAGTTACTACAAGTTTTTCTTTCTTCTTAAAAAGGAAGGATTACACAGGGAGGTGACAAAGGCTACGAAGAGGTTTTCAAAAGGCAAAAGAAGTTCTTGGATAAATTCACGGGGAAACTGGTATTTAGGGAGCCTCCCAAGTTCAACATCTTATTTAGTTTTATGAGAACAAAGATCATGATTCCTAAATTATCATTCTGAGCCAAGAGTGTACACTGATGCCTCACTGCCTACTGAATCAAGCCAGACTTCTCTTACTGATATACTAATCCTTTTATAATGTATGTTTATGCAATCTTACTTCATCATACCTTCCAAATCACCTTTTCTACATGTGTCTACTTCATTCTCACTTCCCTGAAGTTTTCATAGAAATTACTTCCTCTTCCTCTCTACTATCCCAAATTCACACCGTGTTCAATACACCTATTCAAATCCATTCTTTCCTCACAGAACTTTTCTTGACAACTCTTCCATTTATTATCTTTTGTTCTCTCATGTAGTTAATCCTTAGTCATAAAGAATTTTTATTGCACCCCAACTCATTAATTTCTATCATTTTTTTCTCATCAACAAACCCGAGAACTTTCTTCCTCTTATACCTTCTTCTTCACTCAGTAATCTACCAAAAGTGAAAGTGAAGTCATTCAGTCATGTCCGACTCCTCGCGACCCCATGGACTGTAGCTACCAGGCTCCTCCACCCATGGAATTTTCCAGGCAAGAGTACTGGAGTGGGTTGCTATTTCCTTCTCCAGGGGATCTTCCCGACCCAAGGATCAAACCCAGGTCTCCTGCATTGCAAGCAGACGCTTTACCACCTGAGCCACCAGGGAAGCATAGATGAATCTGATAAATTTATGTAGACTTATTTATTGACTTATTTGTTGACTTATTTATTGACTTCTGATATGAACATAATTACAAAACATATAATTACATTGGATGCCAAATTATTATTTCTAGAGAACCCAGCAAATAAGGGTACGTATGGTTAGATTTTATTTTGATTTTAGGTTATGCTTCTGAATATTAGGGATCTGAAATAGGAATAATATACAGAAATCATATCTCCAAATGGAAATCTAGATAATGAGTACAAGTGAACGATCGCTTGATGTGTAGCAACAGTGCAGAGCAGGAGAAATGACTGCCTACGCTTACATCCTGACTCAACCACCAGTGAGAGTTGTTTTGGGCAAGTTAGTTAATGGCTCTTTTCTCACTGGTGAAATGGGAATGATAATAAAACTGGCAACATAAAGTTTTAGTGTGACTTAAATAAAAGAACATAAATAAAATATGTCACACTTGGCACTTGTTAAGCAGCCAATAAATAGTCTGCATCTTGATTATAGGCTTCCCAGGTAACACTAGTGGTAAAGAACCCACTCACCAATGCAGGAGATGTGACAAGGGGAGTTCGATCTCTAGGTCAGGAAGATCCTCTCAAGGAAGGCGTGCCAACTGACCCCAGTATTCTCGCCTGGAGAATCCCCAAGGACAAACGAGCCTGGTGACTATGACCCATAGGGTCACAAAGAATCAGATACTGACTGAAGTGGCTTAGCAGGCATGTTCTCATTTGATCATGGTGGTAGTTATAGCACTATATACACTTGTCAAAAGTCATCAAACAATATATTTGATTTTTACTACATGTAACACTATAATAAACCTGAAATTTATAATAATGCTATTTTAAAATGAATAAATAGGAGCTAGGTGGCCAAAAATCACAAGCAAACTCATTTCACTGATTCCAACTGCTGAAGACACTGCCGCTGATGAAGCTCAGCATAGGACTCTGTGTGCTTCTAGAAACACTGCCTGAGCTGCCACGTTACCAGAACAAATGCTCATCTGTCCCTGCTTTTTCACATTCAGTTCAGTTCAGTCGCTCAGTCGTGTCTGACTCTTTGAGACTCCCATGAATCGCAGCATGCCAGGCCTCCCCTGTCCATCACCAACTCCCGGAGTTGACTCAAACTCACGTCCATCGAGTCAGTGATGCCATCCAGCCATCTCCTCCTCTGTCGTCCCCTTCTCCTCCTGCCCCCAATCCCTCCCAGCATCGCAGTCTTTTCCAATTAGTCAACTCTTCGCATAAGGTGGCCAAAGTACTGGAGTTTCAGCTTTAGCATCAGTCCTTCCAAAGAAATCCCAGGGCTGATCTCCTTTAGAATGCACTGGTTGGATCTCCTTGCAGTCCAAGGGACTCTCAAGAGTCTTCTCCAACACCACAGGTCAAAAGCATCAACTCTTCAGCACTCAGCCTTCTTCACAGTCCAACTCTCACATCCATACATGACCACAGGAAAAACCATAGCCTTGACTAGACGGAACTTTGTTGGCAAAGTAATGTCTCTGCTTTTGAATATGCTATCTAGGTTGGTCATAACTTTCCTTCCAAGGAATGTCTTTTAATTTCATGGCCGCAGTCACCAGCGGCAGTGATTTTGGAGCCCCCAAAAATAAAGTCTGACACTGTTTCCACTGTTTCCCCATCTATTTCCCATGAAGTGATGGGACCAGATGCCATGATCTTTTTCACATTACCAGCTCCCAGTTTAGAGTCCCAGATGGATACAGCTGGCTTGCTGCAGTAGAGCACGTGACCACCATAATTGCAAAGGACCTTGGGAAAGAGCATCCTAGTCTGTAGGCTTCTGGAGTAGAAAGCCAGCCAGAACACAAAAGAAGGAGAATTCCCCAAACAAAGCAAAGAAAACAGACCAACTACACTGCAACACTGAAAAGTCTTTCAAATTATTGTGAAAAAGACAAACACATCAATACAACATTGGAGAAATTATTTAAAATGTCCCTCCAAAAAATAAACATTTGAAAATATGTAGTATTTAACCTCACTAGTGAGCAAATTATATTGAAAGTATAATATATTTTAAAAATAAATTTGGCAAATTATTTTTAATATATACAGATTTGGAGAAGGTTTGAGGAAATGAGTATTTTATAAACCAAGATGAGATGACATATTCTTATTACATTATTTCTAAAGAGCATTTGGCAATATCTATTACTAAATGGTGATATTACTAAATGGTGAGATCATAGTGGTTTAGGAGTTTTCCCCATCTATTTTCTGAGAATTATTTAATAAATACTGTCTTTTATAATGAGATAAACAAAAACTTATTTTCTGAAGTTAGAAATTGTCCCTTCAGCCTACAAAGACTCATTTCCCTTAACTAAACAGTACATTATCTATCATCTCTTGATTTATCCAAGTCTGCTTTGAAGCTAATTCTACATTTACACCAAAACCACCCCTTTCAATACAAAATTTCGTATGTTTACTACCTATTTCAAATTATATTTCTTTTTATTTATGTTAAAAATTTCCTCTTTGAAATTTCCAAGTAAGCTTTCACAAGGAGGGCATTAACATTTATTGAACACCTACTATGTGCCAGGAACTATTTAAATCCCATTCACATATGTTCGTTCATTTGCAGTTAAGTCTGGTTCCAATTATACATAACTCTCATAATTTGACAGACATCAATCATCTTTCATTTTAGCCTGCATATTGCCAGACAGATGAGAGCAAATATTTTTAGACTGTCCTCAGATGGCAGTGCTCACACTCTCTTGATTCAGTTCAGGTGCCTTTTTCTGGACATTCTCTAGCTATTCCACTGGTTGCAACATCCAAAATTCCACACAATGATCATCTGACTCTAATATCCTTTATGATAATTCCCAGAAATAGCCAGCATTTTGAAAAAACATGTCATTTTCCTGTGGGAGCATCTACTCTTTGAAATCTCTCAAGTAATCCCCAGTTCTTGGGAATGAAAAGATTAGCAATATATTTTGTCAGTATCTTTTGTTGTTGCTGTAATTCTCTTTTTAGTATTTTTAAAATATAGATTAAACCTACTTGTCATACATCTGAGGCCTTGTTAATGATGTAACAACAAATGCTTCTACAGTAATATGCCTCTTGGTTTCTATTTTTATGAGGTTTCTACTTTTTATGAGGTTTCTACCTTTGGAGAGAGGATCTTATTCATTGTTTTTCTGTGCTTTGTCTGGACAAGAAAGATACAGTTCTATCCCAAATTGATCTGGAAGCCCCAAGCAACATAATTATTATTAAGCAACACTTTTGCTTCTGGGGTCAGGAAAAAACCCAAGGATAGAAAAATAGAAATGGAACTGTTCTTTTAGTTCAACAATATAGTAGGCTGGTATTAAAAGGTTCTCTCTAAGTGAGCACAATTTCTCTCCATTTCACTCTCTCTATATTTCTCTCTATCCTTCTGTCTCTCTCTCTCCTTTCCTCCTTCTCTCCTGCCCTTCTTTCAGCAAAACACATAAAGCCATTAGAGCTATTGCCTTAAAGGTTCCTTGAACTATGACTCCAGTATGGCAGTGAGTCACAGGGTGACCTTGGTAACCCTATGGAGCAGGTCTCTCTACAAGATAGACCTAAAAACATTTCAGTTTCTATTCTCTAGGAGCTAATGAGCTAAGGAAATTTGATAACTAACACATGATTTTATATCTCAGTTTTAAAGCTTTATTACTGCAATGAATATGGGTACTGGTCCATAGAGCCAAACCCAAAAGGAACCCCAAGTGGAGCTAATGAAAATTATGGGGCAGACGAAGAGGAAATCAAGCAGAAGTCCTAAAATAAATCAAATACTCTATAAAACCATACATGAATGCCGGTGTCTGTGAACAAGATTACCATATGCCTTATAGACCATTCACATTATATGAGGCTTTTAGTATAAGACTCATAGAATCTAATTGATTCTCAAGGTTTTAAAGGAATTAGAGTTCATCTAGCCAAAACTCCACCATATTTATAAGATCCTTCTTCAACACAACCATCAAGGGGCTTACATTTAAACTTGCCCAGTGATAGAGAGCTTATGCACTTATGAAACAATCAATTTTGGCTCCAGAGAGCTCAAATCACTGGAAAGTTCTACTCCTACTAAATTAAGAGCTGCTACTCTGGTCCCTTACACCCATCCTCTAGGAAGAAAGCATACCTAGGGTTTCCTGAATATGTATGCATACTATTCCCAAAATTTCCTAAAATATATACATATATATAATACAGAAATACATATACATATATATAATGTCTGTGTGCATTTTCTGCATGAAATGCCCAAAGCATTCATCAGATTTACAAAAGTGTCTATGGCTCATAAAATTTAAGAATCACTGTTCTGTGGGTAACACAGAAAAAATCTAAACTCCATTCTGCATGTATGATATTTGAAGACAAAAATCATACAGCTGTGAGTCTTCCACTTTCACACCAACCGTATGTAATTCCTTAACCTGTTTCACATTTCAGTAGCTTATTCAGCTCACTCATTTCTTCAGTATGTTAAATATCACCTGTAAAACACAGCTTTCCTGGTGGCTTAGACAGTAAAGAATCTGCCTGCAATGTGGAAGACTTAGGTTCAGTCCCTGGATTGGGAAGATCCCCTGGAGGAGGGCATGGCAAACTTATTCCAGTATTCTTGCCTGGAGAATCCCCAGGGACAAAGAAGCCTGACAGGCTACAGTCCATGGGATCACAAAGAGTCAGACAGGACTGAGAGACTAAGCACACACACACACAATACACAGCCCCAAAACCAGGCACAATGCTCTGGATATTCTGCTGCACAAATGGAGCAAGTTTGTTTCCCTCCCCCTTTTCTGGGTGCTCTACTTCTATGAATGAAACCTAAGAACGCCAGTTACTTTGGTGAATCGGGCAGTTGCTGGTTGCAGTTACTGAGGCCATTATATTGTGTTACGCATGATGGATACAGGAGATCATAGCCCAGTCAGCATAGCTCGTCAGTTCTGGCATGATGCATGTTCAGAACAAGGAAAATCTTGAGAACTCAAGTCACAAAGATTTCTCTCTATAGGTAAGCAGACACCCTTACCGTACTTGAGAGCTACAAGAGATTTCTAGATACCTGACTTAATACTATCTAAGATGATCAAAATACCAGGTTACATTTATTAATGGACTGTGTCTACCAAACATTTAAGAAAAAGAATTCTATTCTCCTCTCCATTACATAAACTTAATACATTACATAAACTTAAACTTCCTTACCAGAATCTTTGCTGGAGAACAAGAGACAGGAGATGTTCATTACATAATGAAGACATGTTCTTTATTAACACAACTATTCTGTGTTAATATGGAGAGAAAATGAGGTTGAAGAGAGGCACCCAGAAAAGCATATCAACCAATGAGCAAGTAATTATTCCAACTCCTCTCGAACCACCTCCCATGTTAGCTCCCCATTCCTAAAATGTGCTGGTCTACTGGTCCATGCTCCATCCCTATGTCTGGAAGATTCCCTGGAGGAGGGCATAGCAACCCACTTCAGTATTCTTGCCTAGAGAATCCTTTGAACAGAGGAGCCTGGCGGGCTACAGTTCATAGGGTCGCAAAAAGTCAGACATGACTGAAACAACTCTGCACGCATGCACAAGACTTACATCATATTATAAACTGCTAGTGGACTAGTGTATTCTCAAAAACATGAAACTATAGTGCCAACAACACAGGTCAGTGTTTGCCAAAGGTTAGAGGTGGGGACAGGTGTGCTAAGTTGCTTCAGTCCTGTCCAGTTCTTTGCAACCCCATGGACTGTAGCCCGCCAGGCTGCTCTGTCCCAGGGACTTTTCAAGCAAGAGTACTGGAATGGGTTGCCATTTCCTTCTCCAGGCGATCTTCCTCATTGAAGGACTGAACCCACATCTCTTATGTCTCCCTGCACTGGCAGGCAGATTCTTTACCACTAGCACCATCTGGGAAACCAGGATCTATAAAGGAATAGTAAGAGAGAATGTTTGTAGGAAGGGAATTATTTTGCATCCTAAACATGGTGATTAACAGGTAAAGGTACATGTGTTAGACCTCATGAGCTGTACACCCAAAAAAAGCCTGTTTTACTTTATATTAACTTTATAAGTTTTTTTCAAAGGAAAGAAACAAACCTTATCCTGAACTCCTAACAACTCTGAGAGAGAATGAGAGAGAGATAACTATTAATTCTGAATTAAATCTTATTTTCAGTTCAGTTCAGTTCAGTCCCTCAGTTGTCTCCAACTCTTCGACCCCATGAATCACAGCATGCCAGGCCTCCCTGTCCATCACCAACTCCCGGAGTCCACCCAAACCCGTGTTCATTTAACTATAATTAAACCTGCTGTTTCTTATCCCTGCTTCTTACAACTCTTTCTCAAAAAAAAAAAAAAAAGGAAAAAAGGACATATGGACTCTGGTAGACCTCTCTTTACAAATCCGGGAATCAGATCCTAATTTAATCCTAAGTAATACATCTCATGAGTGGGAAGCATTCTTGTGTCAGAATTTTTGCTGAGGCCTAAATTCAGTCCCTAATGAACACAGCCTCTAATGATTCAAAACTGAATTCTAAAGTACAATACTGTTAATCCACTGATACCATAGATACAGCTTTTGGTGCCTCGTGTGCCTCGTTTGTGTCCCTGTGGCAATAAGAGAGTTTGAGCTCCTGCTCCAGAGGTGATGCACCAGTTTTCAGACTTTTTCTGAATATGAGTCTGCAAAATGCAGGCTGATTCATAAGTCAAGCACGAGAAAATGAAAAAGAGATGGGTTATATGGCTATGAAAGGAAAGCAAGCTCTATGAAAAATCAACCCAGTTACCAGTACATAAGCATGGGTTTTTCTTGAACACAAGCGAGAATTAGCAGAGAAGGAAAAAGTAACGCAGATCCAACAAAGATTTTTGTCAAAGCAACTGTTCGGTCCTGGGAGGCTCCGCCAGCTGTCTGATTGAGTGAGGAATCCACAGCCGCAGCTCGCTGGTTGCAAAGCTGGGAAAAAAGTCAGAACTGAAGCCTCATTGCCATAGGAACACTAACTGCTGCATTTTCCTTTTCCTCGTAAAACCACACATGAGAACTGCTAATAAGTTTCACATTTCTTGGCTTTATAAGAGAAAAATCTTAAGATATGCACAACTTGGCAATACTCTTAAGTTTGGAAGCTTGCTGAAATTTTCAGAGCATTCCTACGGAGTGTGCCCCCCTTTTTTTTTTTTTAAGTAAACTTGATTGTATTAAAGGATGCATGAGACATGTATCCCACGCCCCTTCTGGATTGATACTTGTTTTCTTTCTTTCTTTGACATTCCCAATATTTTATTATGAAAGGTTTCAAACATATCAAAAAGTCAGATTGTTCACAGAATACCAAACTATCTACAATTCTACAGTTGTTAACTTTTGCTGTATTGATTTCATCACTTATCTATGCATGTAGGTAGGACATTTCCTTCTTATTCACAAATAACAACAACAAAAAAGGAAAGACTTGAAGAAAAGTCGCATGTGTTCTAAACCAGTGAGAATTTATTAAAAATAAAATAATCCTTTTTATCTTAAAGATTTAAACAGAGGGTTGTAAGCCACATCTGCCTAATGCATTTGTTGTCATGAATCCTTCAAGATGTTTAATCATATCATGTGTGTTGATCCACATTTCCTTATCACTTCTAGGTATTATAACAATCTTTTAAAAGTAAAGATAGCAATTTACATGCTTTTGATGCAGTAAATATGTATCAACATCTACCTTGCACAATGCCAAAAATTATTGGTGAAAAAAACAGATGTCTAAGATAGAGTTCTTGTCTTCAAAGTGTTCACTCTAATAGGGAGACTCTCTAGTAAGGAAGATGCCCAGATCAAAATACAGGGAGGCAGATAGAACTATTCACAAGTCTTACATAAGGACTGATCAGTCTTGTGCATCTGTGTGCTCAGTTGCTCAGTCCTGTGCGGTTCTTTGCAATCCCATGGACTGTAGCCTGCCAAGCTCCTCTGTCCAAGGGGTTCCCAAGCAAGAAGACTGGAGTGGGCTACCATTTCCTCCTCCAGGAGATCTTTCCGATGCAGGGGTGTAACCCAGTTCTCCTGCTGCTCCTGCATTGGCAGGCAGATTCTTTATCACTGTACCACCTGGGAAGCCAGGTCTTAAAAATTCTCTTCTCAAGAAAATTAAAAATTTATAACTACATGAGGTGATGAAATTACACTGAAGTTATTCTGGTAATTACTTTACAATATATACATTTGTCAAATCATCATGTTGTATACTTTAAACTGATACAGTGTTATATATCAATTATATTTCAATTAAACTAGAAAAACAACAAACCCTATGGGGAAGCAGAAATTGAGAGATGGAGGGAAACCTTCCCTGAGACTAATAATTACATTTTCTAACAACAAAGCTTGAGTTGGCCAGTAGGACAAGGTGAGAAAGAACAGTCTTGGCAGAGAAGAAAATATGTAAACAAGAACCAGCTCACCAATTTAGTCAAAAACCAGGTGAACCTTCATCTTGCCAAGAGTAGAGTTTAATGGCTTCTAACATAATAACCCTTCACAAACTAAAACAGTGGTCAGACTCAAGCTTGATTACATTTAAATATAAGTGAAAAAACTCAAAATAAAATGAGCTTCTTACAGGCTTTAAGTAATTACCATAGATCTTTCTTTACCATGTTATTTGAATGTAGTATATTGATTTAAAAGAAAATAACAAACATTGCTAAATCTATTTGATGACAGCTTATCCAGAAAACAACAAAAGTGCCACAGTAATTATCACTTATCAATAATTCATATTTTAAAAACATTTACATATCAACTTTTCTGAGTTTCCCATTCCTCCATTAAATGTTGTTTTTTTTTTAATAGATTTGGTATGACAACTATATTGTTGGTTAAGATGCCATATATGCTATTCCTATAAACTGGGAATTTATTACCTGAAGTTTTCTTGTGATGTCACTTTGAATGAATTAACACCAAATGTTACTATCTTCGGTAGCCTCGAAATTAGGAAACTACACATAGATTTATGACAAAATCACCTGTGAGTCTTGAAGAAAAAGGATTTGTGATGTGTTACAAAGTAGACACAAGTCAAAAACTGCAAGGTAATTAGATGGCTATAATTAGATGACAAAAAAAAAAAATATGCTAGAAAATAAGAATCTATAATAAAATTTTGTAATAAAAGAAATAGTCTAGACTAAATTTGAATTCACTATTAAATAAGAATAGATGTGTCTCATATTAAGCACGTAGAGAGTGGTAAAGTCAATATTCTGATAGTTCTCACTAGCTAATGAAAACGGGTTTACTCTAAAGGGCTGAATTGTGATGAAACTCATTCCTAGGAAATTCCTCATACTGAGGCTTCAGAGAAGCTTTAAATATCTGATACCAAAGAAGGAAGAACTACTCTAAGTTGGAAATTCAATTACCTATTTACTATTAAATTTGCTAGAAAGAATCAGTACCACTCCTCTTATAATGACGAAGCTAAAATGGCAAAGCTAGAAGTAGTTCCAGGATTTTCATTAGGTTATCTAGTCCACAATCTTTGGCATGGAGGTCTGCTCAAGAATTAGTATCTTACTTAAGGTAACTCTCTCCAAGCAGGATGAATGCTAACTTAAATTGAATGCTATGTTAAGTAAATGTGAATTTGCAAGATCACAATTATAAAAAGAATCTATACTACTTTACATCTTATTATGTACCATCATTGACTAGGTCTAGTATCTAATTTATCTTAATTTGTTTTGCTATTAACATTATTTTGATAATTTTATATGCATCTTTTCTACATTATAATGTATAAAAATTCTATTTTTCTAATATTGGCTTTCTTGGTTAAAAATGACTTCAAAGTAATTGTTTAAAAAATTTATTCATGTCGGTGCTACTTTGATGGTTTGTCTACAACATCACTGAAATGGAAGGATTTTATTTTGACAACCATTAAATATACTCCTATCTATGCACAGCTAACACAGTAAGACACAGCTCTTTGCTTGGTGCCTCAGCCCACAAAAGAGAAATATATAAAGTGCACTGTTTGCCCTTTCTCCTCTGTACAAAGTGAGGAAAGACATTCCAACTTCAACTTTGCAGCAGTTACCACCACAGCATGGCATGACTGGCAGAGCTGACTATTTCTTAGGAACTGCCAGTTATACAAGAAATAGACTTAAAATATCGGGCAGTTTGTTCAATATGGTTAAAATAGTCATTGAACTATTGATTATTTGCTATTATGCTAAAATAACTTGGGACTTATCAAAGAAATTGAACAATATCTATAAGCCTATTAATTAAACCACACAATGTCATCTTGTGGGATGTATATCTGTGAAGTGAGTTGGCAATCTATAAGCGTTAAACCATGACAGAGCAAGTGGTAAATCTACTCATTTATATTTTAAGTTAACCATGGGATTTTCAGGCTGATAAGCCTTAAGAAGTATAGTCATGTCTTTCACTTTTGCTTATTAAATCCTTCCCTTTTGATATAGGCCAACTTGACAAATAAATGTTCTCTGTTTTGTTATATGTGGGGTATACACATTGTAAATTCAGTACCATTTTCTCATCTGACTTGGAGGCTTTCTCCCTAGGCGGGCACAGTTCTCTGTGCATGGTTCTACATCACATGTTCTCCAAGGCCAGTGTGCTTTATGGATCCTGATCTTCCCCCACTAGGTTGTACCTTCTAGTAGGACGGGAATAGGCAAGTCTTTCTTGACTTTGTGTCCTCAGGGCTTAGACCAGTGCCTGAAATAGTATTCACTCAATAAACACTTGGTAAGTCGGTAAAACAACAAACTCAAGGGGAAATAAAGGTGAATATAATGTAACTCAACATTAACAATTTACCTTTGTCTTTGCCTTCATCGACATCCTTTCTGTCCATCTTACTCGTTGCTCTTACCCTTCTCTTGCACCTCCTCCCTTCTTCTACCTCTCAAAATGCTACCTAATATGTTATTATTCAGTCACTCAGTTGTGTCTGACTCTTTCCAACCCCATGGACTGCAGCATGCCATGTTTCCCTGTTCTTTGTCACCTCCCAGAGCTTGCTCAAACTCATGTCCATTGAGTCAGTGATGCCATCCAACCATCTCTTCCTCTATCATCCCCTTCTCCTCCTGCCTTCAATCTTTCCCAGAATCAGGGTCTTTTCTAATAAGTCAGCTCTTAGAATCAGGTGACCAAAGTATTGGAGCTTCAGCTTCAGCATCAGTCCTTCCAACGAATATTCAGGACTGATTTCCTTTAGGATTCACCTCTTTGTCCAAGACACCAACTGACCTTGCAGTCCAAGCAACTCTCAAGAGTCTTTTCTAGCACCACAGTTCAAAAGCATCAGTTCGTCAGTGTCTAGCCTTCTTTATGGTACAACTCTCACACCCATACATGATTACTCGAAAAACCATAGCTTTGACTAGATGAACCTTTATCAGCAAAGTAATGTCTCTGCTTTGTAATATGCTGTCTAGGTTGGTCATAGCTTTTCTTCCAAGGGGCAAGCATCTTTTAATTTCATGGCTACAGTCACCATGTGCAGTAATTTTGGAGCCCAAAAATAAAGTCTGTCACTGTTTCCATTGTCTCCCCATCTATTTGCCATGAAGCAATGGGACCAGATGTCATGAGCTTCATTTTTTGAATGCTGAGTTTTAAGCCAGCTTTTTCACTCTCCTCTTTTACCTTCAAGAGGCTCTTTAGTTTCTCTTTGCTTTCTGCCATGAGTGTGGTATCATCTGCATATCTGAGGTTATTGGTTATTGATATTTCTCTCAGCAATCTTGATTCCAGCTTATGCTTCATCCAGCCTGGCATTTCACATGATGTATTCTGCAAATAAGTTAAATAACCAAGGCAACAATCTACAGCCTTAACATACTCTTTTCCCAGTTTGGAATCGGGCCATTGTTCCATGTTTGGTTCTAACTGATGCTTCTTGACCTGCATACAGGTTTTTCAGGAGGCAAGTAAAGGGTTTGGTATTCCTATCTGTTTAAGAATTGCCCACAGTTTGTTTTGATCCACACAGTAAAGCTTTAACCTGGTCAATGAAACTGAAGTAGATATTTTTCTGGAATTCTCTTGCTTTTTCTATGATTCAATGGATATTGGCAATTTGGTCTCTGGTTTCTCCACTTTTCTAAATCCACCTTGAACATGAGGAAGTTCTCAGTTTACATATTGTTGAAGCCTGGCTTGGAGAATTTTGAGCAATACTTTGCTAGCATGTGAAATGAGTGCAATTGTTCAGTAGTTTGAACATTTTTGGTATTTCCCTTCTTTGGGGTTGGAATGAAAACTGACTTTTTTCAGCTTTGTGGCCACTGCTGAGTTTTCCATATTTACTGACTATTTTTAGTGCAGCACTTTCACAGAATCATCTTTTAGAATTTTAAATAGTTCAACTGGAATGCCATCACTTCTTTGCTAGCTTAGTGATGCTTCCTAAGGCTCACTTGACTTTGCACTGCAAGGTATACAGCTCTAGGTGAGTGATCACAGCATCATTGTTATCTGGGTCATTAAGATGATTTTGCTTTTTGTATAGCTCTCCTGTGTATTTTTGCCATCTCTTCTTAATATCTTCTGTTTTTGTTAGGTTCATACTACTTCAGTCCTTTATTGTGCCCATCTTTGCATGAGATGTTCCCTTGGTATCTCTAATTTTCTTGAAGAGATCTCTAGTCTTCCCCATTCTATTGTTTTCTTCTATTTCTTTGCGTTGTTCACCTAGGAAGGCTTTCTTATCTCTTCTTGCTATTCTTCGAACTCTGCATTCAGATGCGAATATCTTTCCTCTTCTCCTTTTGTTGTATCTTCTTTTCTCAGCTATTTGTAAGGCCTCTTCAGACAGCTATTTTGCCTTTTGCATTTCTTAGGGTTTTTATCACCACCTCCTGTACAGTGTCACAAATCTCTGTCCATAGTTCTTCAGGCACTCTCTCTATCAGATCTAATCCACTGAATTAATTTGTTATTTCCACTGTATAATCACAAGGAATTTGATAGAGTCCCTTGGACTGCCAGGAGATCAAACCAGTCAATCCTAAAGAAAGTCAGTCCTGAATATTCATTGGAAGGAATGATGATGAAGCTGAAACTCCAATACTTTGGCCACCTGATGTGAACAACTGACTCTGATGCTGGGAAAGATTGAAGGCAAGAAGAGAAGGGGATGACAGAGGATGAGACAGTTGGATGGCATCAGAGACTCAGTTGACATGAGTTTGAGCAAGCTCAGGGAGTTGGTGGTGGACAGGGAAGCCTAATGTGCTGAAGTCTATGAGGTCACAAAGAGTTGGACACAACTGAGCAACTGAACTGAATTGATACCTTAATGTTCTAGTGGTTTTCCCTACTTTCTTCTATTTAAGTCTTAATTTTGCAATAAGGAGTTCATGATCTGAGCCACAGTCAGTTCCCGGTCTTGTTTTTGCTGGCTGTATAGAGCTTTTGTATCTTTGACTGCAAAGAATATAATTTTGGTATTGACTATCTGGTGATGTCCATGTGTAGAGTCATCTCTTGTGTTGGAAGAGGGCATTTGCTATGACCAGTATATTCTCTTGGCAAAACTCTGTTAGCCCTTGCTCTGCTTCATTTTGTACTCCAAGGCCAAACTTGCCTGTTACTCCAGGTATCTCTTTAATGTAACTATTTCTACAATGTAAAGACTAGATTATTTAGTATCTAGTACATAGCCTGCAATATAGTACAGTCTCAATATGTTCTGAATAATGGATAGGAGAGAGCTAAGGGAGAAGAAAGGAAGGGTAATAGTAAAAAAAATTTTGGGGGAGGTTTATTTTTAAGGTTTATCACAGAATTTTTAAAAAGTTATTGCCCTTTGCTCTTTTTCCTTTAACATTTATTGTCAAGTTAGGGCAAACCATCTACATGTTTTCACAAGGCAACAGTGATTATTATTTATTGGTTGAGATATGACACTGATGATATTCAAATATTTTTATTAACACAGGCAAAACTGTTTAGATATTATATACATCTTGAGTTTTCTCTATAACTCATCTCACTATAATTTCTAAATTAAATTAAACATAATTTAAATGAAAGAAATAGATTTTACTTGAGAAAGATTGGCCCTGGTGTTCCAGATTATAGCCCATTTCTCTGACAAAGAAATAAATATGCTCCTTGTCTATCGGCCTGTCAGTTTGTAGGGAAATCAATTATATCAAATGATGCTCAAAACCCCGGGAGTGTAAGAAAAGTCAAACCTACACTCATCCATCCACTTTAGGTGAGGAAAAAACAAACAGCATATGGAATCTGGATTATGGGTTCAGTTTAATGTAATCAATGGCTGAATATTTGTTTAATCCAATCAATGTCTGAATATTTGTTTCTTGGATGTTTGTTAAATATTTGCATGGGGGAATCAGGTTAATTAATGCATAAAATTAGTCTGACTTCAGAGTAACTTTCCATATAATTAGGAAAGAGGGAAAGCTGAAGATATTGGCTCTTTATGGAAGTCGATTTCTCTTCTGTGCTGCCCAAATAATAAGAAAGAGACAATTTTTGGTACAAAGATTTTTTTATTTGGCGAATTTAAGATAAAATGACATTTTCTGTGTATTTTATAATTAGTTTTTCTGGGCTAAACAGGTACTAGAATATATCCGTAACTGTATTCAATGTATCCTTTTAAAATGTGTTTTTACCATTGAAATTGCCATTGTTTTCATTCAAAAGTCTATGTAATTGTAACAAAATAGAGATATGGTGCTGGTGACTTTGTCCTTTGATATACTTTCTCAAAGAATTGAATCTATATAGGAAAAATACTTCATCTGGGAGATGATTTTAAAAGTTTCATTTAATTTATTAATGGTAAAACTCACCCAGTCCAGGAAAATATTTTCAGTGAGCATACTCTATGAATTGCTGATTCTTGTCACTTAAGGGGTGTTTTCAGACTGTCACAGTGGAGTAGTATGTAAGACAGACAACGCATCTTTTATCTTTCCTATAAACAAGAACTTCACAGTGTCTCTAAATAATTGCTCTCTGAAGTCCAGAGTCATGCACATCCAGGACCAGAGTCCGTGGAATAGGTGATAGTCTGTGCTGTGCTATGCTTAGTCACTCAGTCATGTTCCACTCTTACAACCCGTGGACTGTAGCCAGCCAGGCTTCTCTGTCCATGGGGATTCTCCAGACAAGAATACTGGAGTGGGTTGCCAGGCCCTCCTCCAGGGGATCTTTCCAACCCAGGGATCAAATCCAGGTCTTCCACACTGCAGGTATATTCTTTAGCATCTGATTTGTCTATTCTAGTAGTAAACCAAGGCCCAGAAAGTCATCTGCCCCATCTATTAAATATTTCCCTTGTCCCCACGTGCCATCAAGCTTGAAATTCTCCCTTTATAGATTCATTCATTTGGGTTAAACATTATTCTCTGATTTTAAAAATGCAAATAAATGGAATAAAATGTTAAGCCACCAACCCATAAAAATCGTAAATCACAAGACTGAAACAACTCCTGACATCGTGTATTCCCATCTCTGCTCCATAGAATCCGTGTCTGATGATATCCCTGGTTAAGCCATTTTTAAATGGCAGGAAGGAAGAACAGGAAACAGAGAAGGCAGTGGGGATCAAAGACAAAGGTCATCTTGGTCACCATTGTTAGACACTGGTGCTGATCTACTTAGCAAATGCTGCTACATTATCTTGACAGAATATCAAGAAGATGGATTTTGAAGACAAACAGAACCACTACGTTCTGGCTATATAATGTAGGCAAGATTTTTTTATCTTTTCATCTTTGGTTCCTCATTCTAAAAAGAAGAAGAAGACCTGCCTTTAATGGTTGTTTTAAAGAGAAAAAGAGGTAAGATTTGTGACAAGGATTAATTTATCACCATTTTTTTAAATCTTCAAACTGTCTAAAACATCTGATACCAGACTTCACGTGAGGATAGCCATTGTTTCTAATGTCAGGTCATTCGACCACCATATCATTGGCAGTTTACAGTAGCACTTTCAAAACTGTGGAAATTCTACTTGATTTTATATTAATTCAGGCTTTTTTTTTTAAGAGCTAAACCTATGTGATTATTCATAACTACTAATATATATGCTCCATAGAGGCAAGGGTTTCAATTTTGCTCATATATATATCCAATGTGTAGAGCACTGTCCAACCCATTATTGTCATTGCTACTTAGTTGCTAGGTCATGTCCAATACTCTTGAGACCCCATGGACTGTAGCCTGCCAAACTCCTCTGTCCGTGGGATTTCCCAGGTAAGGATACTGGAGTGGGTAGTCATTTCCTTCTCCAGGGGACCTTCCCCAACCAGAAATAAACATGAGTCTCCTACTTGGCAGGAGGATTCTTTACAACTGAATCATCTGAGAAGCCCTCAACACATAATGGGGGCCACAAAGATCACTGAATAAATAAATGAATGATTATCATCATATTTCTCTACAAAACAGAGAGAGACTTTTTAAGGAAGGAAAGGGCGTTATGCCTACCAACAATTGTCTTAAGTAGACATACAAAGGTTGCAATAGTGAAGAGAAAAGGAAAGGAAAATAAAGGGCATCTGCCAATATTTGTTGTGTGCTACTCATGCCAGAGACTTTATGGATGTTACTTTCACTTCTCATAGAGTCCTCTGAGATAGATTTTACAACTTCCATCTTGAGATAGGGGGCTTCCCAGGTGGCTCTGCCAAACAGGACCCCCAGGCTTGATCCCTGGGTAGGGATGATCCCCTGGAGAAGAAAATGGCAACCCACTTCAATATTCGTGTCTGGGAAATTCCATGGACAGAGGAGTCTGGTGGGCTACAGTTTGTGGGGTCAAAAAAGTCAAAATGACTTAGCAACTAAACCACCAGCAAACCTGGGATGGTTTGATGTGAAAATCCACATTCTTTTTACATCTATGTCTCTTCAGATTTGAAAAATAGGGGGAAAAATTTTGACAAGCCCAAATGCAGAAGTGGGATGGGAGAATAAGGGCAATAGAAAATAATTTTGGCAAAAATGAATACAAATACTTCTGTTTTAAAAATTGACATGAGTCTAGAAAAGTGTTTCAGAAATATAGAAATGAAAATTCATGTCCAAATTTCATTGTTTTTAACTTTCTAAAAAATTTTTTGCTAAAATACAATTATATTCTGGTTTCCTCAGTGTATATGCCCAGCAGTGGGATTGCTGGGTCATAAGGCAGTTCTATTTGCAATTTTTAAAGGAATCTCCACACTGTTCTCCATAGTGGCTGTACTAGTTTGCCATCCCACCAACAGGGTAAGAGGGTTCCCTTTTCTCCACACCCTCTCCAGCATTTATTGCTTGTAGACTTTTGGATCACTGCCATTCTGACTGGCATGAAATGGTACCTCATTGTGGTTTTGATTTGCATTTCTCTGATAATGAGTGATGTTGAGCATCTTCTCATGTGTTAGCCATCCATATGTCTTCTCTGGAGAAATGCAGATGAATAGATGAGAAAGCTGTGGTACACATACACAATGGAGTATTACTCAGCCATTAAAAGAATACAGTTGAATCAGATCTAATGAGGTGGATAAAACTGGAGCCTATTATACAGAGTGAAGTAAGCCAGAAAGAAAAACACCAATACAGTACACTAACACAGTGGCCACAGGACTGGAAAAGGTCAGTTTTCATTCCAATTCCAAAGAAAGGCAATGCCAAAGAACACTCAAACTACTGCACAATTGCACTCATCTCACATGCTAGTAAAGTAATGCTGAAAATTCTCCAAGCCAGGCTTCAGCAATACGTGAACTGTGAACTTCCTGATGTTCAAGCTGGTTTTAGAAAAGACAGAGGAACCAGAGATCAAATTGCCAACATCCGCTGGATCATGGAAAAAGCAAGAGAGTTCCAGAAAAACAACTATTTCTGCTTTATTGACTATGCCAAAACCTTCAACTGTGTGGATCACAATAAACTGTGGAAAATTCTGAAAGAGATGGGAATACCAGACCACCTGACCTGCCTTTTGAGAAATCTGTATGCAGGTCAGGAAGCAAGAGTTAGAACTGGACATGGAACAACAGACTGGTTCCATATAGGAAAAGGAGTACTTCAAGGCTGTATATTGTCACCTTGTTTATTTAACTTATATGCAGAGTACATCATGAGAAATGCTGAACTAGAAGAAACACAAGCTGGAATCAAGATTGCCGGGAGAAATATCAATAACCACAGATATGCAGATGACACCACCCTTATGGCAGAAAGTGAAGAAGAACTAAAGAGCCTCTTGATGAAAGTGAAAGAGGAAAGCAAAAAAGTTGGTTTAAAGCTTTCCATTCAGAAAACAAAGATCATGGCATCCGGTCCCATCACTTCATGGGAAATAGATGGGGAAACAGTCAAAACAGTGTCAGACTTTATTTTGGGGGCTCCAAAATCACTGCAGATGGTGACTGCAGCCATGAAATTAAAAGACGCTTACTCCTTGGAAGAAAAGTTATGACCAACCTAGATAGTATATTCAAAAGCAGAGACAATACTTTGCTGACTAAGGTCCATCTAGTCAAGGCTATGGTTTTTCCTGTGGGTCATGTATGGATGTGAGAGTTGGACTGTGAAGAAGGCTGAGCGCCGAAGAATTGATGCTTTTGAACTGTGATGTTGGAGAAGACTCTTGAGAGTCCCTTGGACTGCAAGGAGATCCAACCTGTCCATTCTGAAGGAGATCAGCCCTGGGATTTCTTTGGAAGGGCTGATGTTGAAGCTGAAACTCCAGTACTTTAGCCACCTCATGCGAAGAGTTAACTCACTGGAAAAGATTCTGATGCTTGGAGGGATTGGGGGCAGGAGGAGAAGGCGATGACAGAGGATGAGATGGCTGGATGGCATCACTGCCTCGATGGTCGTGAGTCTGAGTGAACTCCAGGAGTTGGTGATGGACAGGGAAGACTGGCGTGCTGCAATTCATGGGGTTGCAAAGAGTCAGACACGACTGAGCAACTGAACTGTACTGAACTGAACCATAAAGCACAAAATGGTGAAATGACAAGGAGAATGTCTGTATCCCATTCCAATCTAAACAGAGATTGTCTCTAACATTAGCAGGGTCACACTTACTCAGAACTTTGAAGGATGACTGCTCACCACAAACTCTTTTGCCTATTCGGCATTTTGATAATATGAACAGAAAAATTCAAACAAGACAATGAATTAAAATATATTGATGGTTTCATAAGATAGTTGGAGTTCTGTGGCTAAATTCAAACATCATTTCCATTTTGTTTGTATAAGAAAGCATCAATTGTCTACCAACATGACAACTTATCTTTTTTTAAATAGCTTTACTGAAATTTTGGGCTTCCCTGGTAGTTCAGCTAGTAAAGAATCCACCTGCAATGCAAGAGGCCTGGGTTCAATCCCTGGCTTGGGAAGATCCCCTGGAGAAGAGAATGGCTGTCCACTCCAGTATTCTGGCCTGGAGAATTCCATGGACTATATAGTCTATGGGGTCACAAAGTGTCAGACACAACTGAGAGACTTTCACTTTCGCTGAAATTTTATTTATAGACTATTATAGTGGTAAAATTGAATTATTTTTAGTGAACATGTACAATTGCGCAATTATCATCACAATTCAGTTTAGGTCATTTCTATGACCCTACAAAAATCCCTCATGCCTGCTTATTGTCAAACCTGCTCCCACACTCAAACCCAGACCACCACTAATCTACTTTCAGTCTCAATAGTTTTGCCTTTTCTGAAAAGTATACTTAAATAAAACCAAACAATTCATAGTCTTTTTGTGTCAGACTTCTTTCACTGACCACGTGTTTGAGGTACATTCACATTAGTGTATGTCAGTGGTTTATTCCTTTTTATCTTAATCCAACTTGTTGCTTAGTTGCTAAGTCTTTTGAGACTCCAGAAACTGTAGCCCACCAGGCTCCTTTGTCCACAGGGTTTCCCCAACAAGAATACTGGAGTGTGTTATCAGTCATTTCTTATGCCAGGGGATCTTCCCAATCCATGGGTCGAACCCACCCATGTCTCCTGCATTGGCAGGCAGATTTTTTACCATTGAGCCACCAGGAAAGCCCAAGCTAATCTGTATTTAAGGTTATTATTGATATGGTTAAATTTATAGCTGCCATTTGCTATTTTCTATATATGCCATTTTCGTTTCACTGGTCTTTATATATATATATATATATATATATATATATATATATATATATATATACTGCTTTCTTTTGTAACTAATCAATATATTTAGTGTATTGTTTTAATTTTCTGTTTATTTTTAACTACCTATTTTAATTATTTTCTTACTGGTTGCTCTGCAGATCACAATAGGCATCACACTAATCTGATTTGTGTTAATATTGCTAAATTCCAGTAAAACTGAGAAATTTTGCTGCAATATACCCCATTTATTCCCTCTTCCTTTGTGTTATTAAATGTATATATTCTACCTATGTACATTATCAAATAAACAATAGTGTTATAAGTATTGTTTTAAAAATCTTATCTCTCAAAGAAATTAAGAAAAGAAAAATATACAGACTTTTATATTTGCCAATGTATTTACTGTTCATGGTTCTTTTCATTTCTTCCTATAAGTTTAAGTTACCCTTTACTGTCATTTCCTTTCATCCTAAAGAAGTACTTCCTTTAGTATTTCTTCTAAATACTAAACACTTCTGAATACTATGGCAGGTCTAGGAACACATTCTCTTACTCTTCACTTAGGATAATTTTTATTTCTTCTTCATGTATGAAGAATAGTTTTGTTGAATGTAACTTTCTTGGTTGACGTGGTCTTTTACATCTTTCTCACTTTGAATGTCATTCCTTGTCCTTCTGGCCTCCATTATTTCTGAAAAGAAGTCACTTATTAAACATGCTGTAGTTCCTCTGTATACAATGAGCGTTTTTCTCTTGCCACTTTCATCAGGTTGACAACAAGGTACCCAGATGTGTATATTTTTGTGTATCCTACTTGAGTTTCATTGAGATCCTTGAGTCTGTAGATTGTTTTCTACCAAATTTGAACATTGTTCAGCTATTATTTCTTCAAGTCTATTTTCTAAATTTTCCCCTCTATTCGCCTCTCCTAAAATTTTATTACATGTGTGTTAGTGCATTTAAATATTGTCCCATGAGTCTCTGATGTTCTGTTCATTTTTCTTAATTTTTTTTTCTTTCTGGTCTTCAGACTGGTTCGTTTCTTTTACCATATCTTCAAAGTCACCAATTTTTCTGCCATCTCAGATCTGTTGCTTAGCCTAACCAGTGAATTTTTCATTTTGATCATCATACTTTCCAAATACAGAATGTCTACTTGGTTCTATTTTATAGCTTCTATTCTTTATTGATGTTATATATTTATTGAGTCATCGTCACCATATTTTCTTTGAATCCTTTAAACATAATTACACAGTTGTTTTAATTCTATTTATAATAGTTGCTTTGAATCTTTTTGCTAAATCCAACATTTGTGCCAATTTGTATCGGCTGTTTATTTTTTCCTGAGTAAAGGAAAAATACTCAGGAAATGACTTCTCTGTTACTCTGAATTTTCCATCAATTTTTGTTGAAAACTGGCTATCAAAATTTAGCAACTCTGGATTCTGTTCCACTCCTAGTGGTTACTGTTGCTATTTTTTGTGTTTGTTTTATTTTGTTTGTTTTTCTTTTTAATGACTTTCCTGGACTTAATCTGTGGAAACTTTCTTTGCCATGCAGTGTGGGAACTGATGTCTCTGCTCAATATATATATATATATATATATATATATATATATATATATATATTTTTTTTTTTTTTTTTCCTTTTTAGCCTAGTTTCCCAGGAGTCATCCTGATTGCATAGCAGCTGTACAGTGTTTGATTAGAGAATATATCCAAACATCTTGAGCTAATATGGCTTCCCCCTCTGCTGATGGATCTGTGTGTGTATCAAGAGATTCTTTCAAGTCTTCCTAAGCTTTTACTTTATACAAGTCTCTCTTTGGTATTTCCTGCTTATGTGCACAGTCTTTCACTCAGTCAGCAAGGTATAGAGCTTATCTAGTCCAAGAGTTACTATCTCATTTCTGGGATCTCCCTATTAAATATTGTACTTGTCAACTGGTCTGTTTCTTGCCCTAAACAGGGCTATCATCTTAGCCTAGGAGAACTTTAAGTTTTCTCCATTGGTATTCTTCCAAGTTTGCTATTTTTTTTGACAACACCAATGAGCTTGATTTTTTTTTTTTTCCCCTTTCTACTCTCCCCTCTAAGTTAAGCCAGTCCTCTCTGGCAGTGAAACTGATATTTCTCACAGCTAGCCCTGCACTGATTTTATTACTGTACTAACCAGGCAGAGGAATAGTGCGGAAAGAAGACAGAGACCAGAACAGCCCCAGGCATGAACATTAAACTCCCGTGGCTTACCTAACGTTCAGCAGTTTTTTATGAACAAATATTTCTCAACTCATCACCTGCCTTCCATTAATTTCAGGAGACTGTTTTTGAGAATTTTATCCAGCTTTAAAGAATTTTTTAAATTGTGGGAAGAAAACAACATGATTTGTAAGTGTACAATACAGTATTGTTAACCACAGGCACAGTGTTGTATATCAGATCTCTAGAACTTATTCTCTTGCATAACTGAAACTTTTATACCATTGATTAGCAGTTCTTCATCCCCTCCTCCCCTACCTTACCAGTCCCTGGCAACCCTAATTCTATTCTCTATGTCTATAAATTTTACTATTTTTAGATGTGTAAGTGGAATCAAGCAGTATTTGCCTTTCTGTAACTGGTATTTTCACTTGGAATAATGTCCTCAAAGTTTATGCATGTTGTCACATATGGCGTAATTTCCTTATTTTTCAGCTGAATAATATTTCACTATAGGAATAAACCACATTTGCTATGTTTATTTATCCACTGATGAACATTTAGATTGTTTCCACATCATGGATATTTCTAACAGTGTCACAGTGAACATGGAAGTGCTAATATCTCATCAATATCCTGATTTCAATCCTTTTGGGAAATACCCAGAAGTGAAATAGCTAAATCACATGATAGCTCTAGTTTTAATTTTCTGATGAACTTGCATACCTTTTTCCAGAGACTACATCATTTTGCATTCCCATCAAAAGTGTAAAAGGATTCCAACTTCACAACATCCTTATTGACACTTGTTGTCTTTTTCTTTTTAATAGTAGCCATCCTGACCTATGTGTAAAGTGATATCTCATTATAGTTTTGATCAAGTGTGTAGAAAACCCCAAAGACTCCGTAGAAAGAGCTGTTGGAACTAGTAAACAAATTTAATCAAGTTGTAGCATATGTGATCAATATATAAAAATCAGTTACATTGCTATACACCAACATGAACTATCTGAAAAGGAAATTAGTAAATCAACCTCATTAACAACTGCATCAAAAAGAATAAAATACTTAGGAGCAAATTTAATCAAGGAACTAAAAGACTTGCATACTGAAAACTATAAAACATTGATGATAGAAATTAAAACAGACACAATAAGTGGAGAAGAATCCATGTTAATGGATAAAATGTTAATGATAAAATGTCCATATGGCCTATGTTTTCCAATTTTTCCATCTCTTCTTTTTTTAATGTTATTTCTTAAGTCTTTATCAAGCATAGTAGAAAAGCTCTCATATACACATATATAAATAATATGATAATATATATTTTAGAAAACTTATGAATTTTTGCTTGACTAAAAATTTATGATATTTTGATTCCACTTGTTTGACTTAACTTGAATAGAATTCTAGATTTCTAATTTTAAAAATATGTATGCAACAAAGTTTTACTATATAGCACAGGGGACTATAGTCAATATCATCTAATAACCTATAGTGGAAATTTTCAAAAACAATAAATGTATATAAATATAAATGAATTACAAAAAAGAGTTATTCTTTTTAAAATTTAGTAATGCTTATCTTTTTGCCAGTTTTTCTAAATGTCCTATATACATCTAATAACAACATATGAGATACAAAATTTTAAATATATTTGTGTGGGATATAAGATTAATACAAGTTAATATAAATAGAAATATATTTAAATTATTAATGACATCATTCAAAATGCTTCTATTCTTATTTTTTCTGTACTTGGTAAACTATCCTCAGAGAAATGTTAATATGTCTCACTATGATTATATATTTCTCTTTTCTCTTATATTTCTTCTGATTTTTGCTTTATGTATCCTTGTTTCTTTGGTGTTAGGTGTCTGTTGGTTTACAGCATCTATTTTCTTTGTGAATTGCACCTTTTATCATTACAAATATTCATCTTTGATTCATTTAAAAACAAATTAATTTAAAAAATTAAAGTGATCAACATAATGCAATCTCTATCAAGATTCCAATGGTTTTTTTAAATAGCAAAATCTCTAAAATTCATGTAAAATCATAACAAATCTGAAATAATCAGAACAGTCTTGAGAAGATGAAAAAGCTGAAAGCATTACACTTCATGATTTCAAAATATATTATTACAAAGCTACAATAAACAGTATGATACTGACATAAAAACAGACATATAGAACAATGAAATTGAGGAGTCCAGAAATAAATATACACATATTAGCTCAGCTGACCTTCAACAAGGACATTAAGAATTCACAGTAGGAAATAGAAGTCTCTTTAAGTGGTGCTGGGAAAACGAGACACCAGACGCAAAAGAATGAAACTGGGCCTTTATCCTACACCATACACAAAAATAAGCTCAAGATAGATGGAAGACTTAAAAGTAAGACCTGAAACTGTAAAACTCCTAGAAGAAAACATAGGGAAAGCTTAATGGCATTGGTCTTAGTGATGATTTCATGCATACAACATCAAAAGCACAGACGGTAAAAGCAAATAAACAAATACATACAACAAGTAGAACTACATCAATCCAAAAAACTTCGGTGTAGCAAACTGTCAAGACTGAAAAGGCAACCTACAGAATGGGAAAAAAAATTTGCAAATCACATATCTGATCATAATTTCTGAATTACAGTGACTCTTGAACAATACAGGTTTAAATTGTGATGGTCCAATTATACATGCATTTTTTTTTCGATAGTAAATACTACAGTACTACACAATCCACAGTTTGTTGATTGCATTGATTGGGAAATGAAGATAAGGAGGGCCATCAATAGGTTATGCTCTGATTTTTTACTGTGCAGAGGGTTGGAGTCCCCAGCATCCACATTGTTCAAAGGTCAACTTTATATAAGGAACTCCTTCCATTCAATAGTAAAAATAATTCAGTTGGATTTGAAAAAGAGGATTTGCTAACACCCTTCACTTTACCATCACCGAAAGTGCCATCTAAACCTACTTCTCTTTTGTTTTCTTCTATGATACTCCCTGTTTGTTGGTTTGTTTTCTTTTTGTTTGTTTGTTTGTTTGCCTTTGCTTAAATCTTCTGAGCAGTTTCAACTGTTTTCAGGACTTTTTCTTCACCGCATTTAGCTAACATTATGCTTTTTTTTTCTCTCTAGAATGTATTTTCCTTTTCTCATTTTTATATTTGTTATATATGTTTGCATATTTTTCTTTTTAAAAATGACTTAGCATTTAGAAATAATTTGTTTCAGACTATTACTTCACACGTACTCAGTCGTTCAGTTGTGTCCAACTCTTTCTGACCCCGTGGATTGCAGCCCACCAGGCTTCTTTGTCCATGGAATTTTCCAGGCAAGTATACTGGAGGGGTAGCCATTTCTTACTCTAGAGGATCCTCCTGACCCCGGGATCAAACCCTTGTCTCTTGCCTCTCCTATATCTCTTGCACTGGAAGGCTGATTCTTTCCCACTGTGCCACCTGGGAAGCCCCTTTATTAAAATTCCTTTCATTATCCCTTTTAGCTTGCCACTTTTTTCTAAAACAATTATCAAAATGATAGGAACAGATTTAAAATTTTGAGAAGTTAAAAATGTGTACTATATCATTTCTTTCATTTAAGAACTATGCATTATATGTTTTAAAAATAACAATTTACAGAAATGTAATGCATCATTTTTAATGGAAGAAATGGTACAATACATATTTTTAACCTCTCAGAATTTTAAATATGTTCCTATCATTCTGATAATTGTTTTAGAAAAAAATATGGCAAGCCGAAAGGGGTATTCAAAGGGATTTTAATAAAGGGACCACTGATAAGCTTTTAAGACAGGGGTCCTCAACTGAGGATGATAATTTTTTTTCCCCCTCAGGAGATATTTGGTAATGTCTAGAGACACTTTTGCTTTTCAGAACATGAAAAGTGCTACTGGAATTTAATCTGTAAAGGCAAAGGGTGATAGTAAGCATTTTACACCACACAGGACAGTCCCCATGACAAAGAATTATCCAGCCAAAATGTCAATGTGCCAAGGTTGAGAAACCAAAAAGATGATGAATTCCTCAGGGAATCATAAAATCAAGAAGGGGTTACTATCGTTCCTACCCTTGGACTTTCCTGGTGGCTCAGACAGTAAAGAAATTGCATGCAAGGCAGGAGACCAGGGTTCGATCCCTGGGAAGATCCTCTGGAGAAGGGCATGGCAACACACTCCAGTATTCTTGCCTAGAGAATCCCATGGACCAGAGGAGCCTGGCAGACTACAATCCATGGGGTCACAAAGAGTCAATAAGACTGAGTGTCTAACACTTATTACCGTTAGGCCCAAAGGGTCAAGGTGAGAGAGCTATTACCAGATCTCAGTTAGAGCTGTGGTGTAGAGAGGGGCCATGCTTCAGGTTTTACAGGGCTCCAGTTTACATAATTTAAAGTATTCCCTTTAGGAAAAACTTAAGTAAAATTACAAGTATAAGATTAGGAATGAATGTAAATATTTTAAAATTTTTTAAAAGCTCAAATTTTAGAAATCAAATAAATGTCATAAACATAGCAAAATCTAGAAAATAATTATTTTATTAACTACTAGAAACAGTTCTGATACATCTTTTATCTGACTTCTTTTGTTGCACATTCTGATTGCTTCTGCATATAATTTTAAGACCGATTTTTATAAGGAGAAAATAAGTCAATATTTTCTCTAACATTATGGATTGAAATTTTTCATCATTGTGAATTTAGAATCAGCTATTACAATATGTAGCTTCACAGTTCCTATAATTACTGTCATGTAAATTTTTTGTTTTATATTCAAATTTTGGAAACCATCTATTAAGTGTCTGACATATCTAAGCTATAAGATTTCAAGTTTTCTTGTTAGCAACTAATATTAAATACTATTTGAGTTGACAATAGTCATTAACTAGTTTGTCCTAACTGTCCTCATTATAGGATCTTATTGTGAGTTTTCTATTATCTTTGTCGATGTATTCATGTCAAAGCATCAGCAACTTTATATCTTTCTCTAATATGTCTGTATGATTCATTTCTCTTTGTTAATTAGATTATCAAACAATTCAAGAGCAGTTTCATTCTTTCCATTCATAGTTTATCTCTTCCTCTTAATGAATTATAGCTTTTAGTAAAATCTAAAAATAAATTTTATTTCTCATTATCAAAATAGCTTCTGCTAATTTAACCATTCAATTTATCATTTTTGTTTCATATTTCATTGCTTATCTCTCAGGTTTTAAATAATATATTTAGAGATGATAAAAGAAAGTATCCTTCATTTGTCTCCTAATCAGGAGTCTATTTCTTGCTTGGATTTTGAAAATGTATGATGTATTATGGAAATATTCTAAAATTTCTTTTCAAATATCCTTTTTAGTGTCAGAACACTTTTTTCCTTTTAACAAAAACATACAACCATGCAAATATTGTTGAAGCCACTCCCGAGGCCTTGGAAAGAGCCTGAATTTGTGAGTGGTTCTGAAGCTTAAGCTTCATTCATTTCATGGAAATCTTTCTCCAAATGCAGTCACCACTAAATCTTGGTCCACCATGGAAGAAGCCCAGGAAAACTAATACTTCAGCCTCTCCCTACTGGGGCCATGGGCAGCAGGGGGGGGCCCGGAGGCCTAGCTAATGTGTGTTTGAATAATTCCTGTCTTCCAAAACTTCTGTTTTACAGTATTTATTTCTTATTTTGGCCTTTTGTGCTTGTGTTCATAAGGAAGACAAGCAAAATAAAGAATGTGTTTGACATTTGCTCAGAGAAATCACTTCCTCAAGAAGCACTTTCTAGCCTAAGTATGCCTGTGAATGCTGTACAATCTTGGTTCAGCAAAACATATTCATCCCATAATGCATTCACATATCATAATCATTTTGAAAGCTTCAACACATGTCTCCTAATGGTGTCACTCTATATAATGAGATATGCAAATTAGAGTGTTATAGAGAGTCTTAATTGCATTATATCATTCAGAGTTGTAAATGTTCAGCTAGTTACAGCCCAGGTAGAGCAATCAGAAGAAGAAAAGAAAAGAAATAGTCTTTTGGCTGTTTGACCCAAAAATGAAATAGACTTATACTGCCAATAGGTATATTAATATGCTTCTCAGACATCTATAGTAACAGGGGATTAACAGAGATGGCCTTAAGAGCTGTATCAGCCTTTTCTTATAAATGCTTTATGAACCTTGTCTTCAGCGTTTTGGGGTCCCCAGGCTCTATTTCATATATTATTCTCAGGCTTATTATAAACTGAAAGGAATTAAAAAGAAAATATGACTTGTCAGGTAAAGAGTGTAGTAGCATATAGAATATCTGCGAAAGAAAAAAAAATATGTTCCCTTTCATATAGTTTCCATGTAATTAAATAATGTCCATAATGTTATTTTCCAAACCCTAAATTCTATCATGATTTGGCAAGATAAGAAAATGGAACCTGGGAACCTTTCCCCATCTCAGAGTAGCTGGTATCTTTCAGCTATTCATCAACTTCTAAATAAGCAAGGAATCTCTAACAGACTGTTCTATAAGACCACAATCATATGCCACTGATTTTCATATCTGTTTCTACTGTGCATTATTCTAGGCATCCAAGGTCAGCAAACCACTGAAATAAAGAAAATATACCAGATAGATCCAGTCTTCATTTACTACACCACCACCATCCTTTCCAATATCCACATCCACTCCCTTGTACCATTAAAGCCATATCATGACCAGGACCATTACAATCCCCGTCACAGAAGACGACTGCGCAGAGCCATGCTTTTTCAGAGTTAGCTTTGTCTTGTTCATTTACTGCAGTTGTGGATGAGCTGTCTGGAATAACCTGCCTTCAAAATACACAGATATATTTAATCATGCTGGGATAAATAAAATTTAAGGCAGAAAATCACAGTTTTCCCTAACACAATCCAACTCTCTCGTTTGATCCTTGGGAAAAACATCTACTCATTTATCTAATGAGCAGTAACACTTTAGTATTTCACCATTATCTCAAACTGAATACATTCAAATTAGTAGCTTAACTCTCCAAAACAAGATACTTGAATTGAAATTGTGTCAGATTTCTGTCAACAGCATCATTTTCCCATTTATCAAGTCTCTCAATTTGTTGGTTGCTATTTCCTCCCTGTTATTCATCACCAATTAGTTCCCAAGTTACACTGGATTTTCTCTCTAAACATTTCTCATATTCTATTCCCTTCTCTATCATTCTCTTCCAACATCATTCCCTTCCAAATAGCTCTGGCTATTTCATACCTAGTTTATGACATGAGCTCCATAAATAACTGCCACCCCATATAGTCTACAAATTGCTTCCAAGCTAATTTTCCAAAAATATAATTCTATCATGTCACCCCTCTGTTGAAAGTCTTTTATGGATAGTCAATAGTAAAAACAATAGTTTAAACTTGCCAGTTTGGAAAATCTTTCATTTCACAAAAATTCCTACCACATAAGTTTCTCTTATTCTCTCAAACCTCCCAGGACTTGTATGAGCTACCTCTACCAGAAGTAAGTCAGAGGAAAATAGAATATACTCAAATTCAGTAAATAGTAGATTCGAAGGGGCAGGAATCAAGGTCAAATATAATAAAATTTACAGTTTAAGTCAGTGGAGATCACTGTAAGTGGATCAGAATCAAGGAACAGAGGAATAAGGACAGTTCCTAAGAAATTCCTTCAAACATAGGATCACCATTTTGGGCCACTGAAAGTTTTCAAATATTCACTTTCATATACTACTCAGTATAAGCTCTCCATAAGCAAGCTTTTTTACTAATGGTTCTCAGACCATACTGCTCATCTGAAGTATGTATAGAGTTTGTTAAAACAGATTTCTGGATTCCATCCATAAAGGTTCTAAGTCAGTAGGTCCAGAGTCAAAAAAGGCATATTTTAACAAGTTCTTAAGTGAGGCTAATGAAGCTGGTCTGGGGATCCCACTTTGAGAATCAGTTCCCTACATAAACACGTTCATCTTGCTGTCTTTGAAATACGAAAGTGAAAGTCACTCAGTCATGTCCAACTTTTTGTGAGCCCAAAGAATTCTCGAGGCCAGAACACTGGAGTGGGTAGCCATTCCCTTCTCCAGGGGATCTTCCCAAGCCAGGGATTGAACCCAGGACTCCTGCATTGCAGGTGGATTCTTTACGAGCTGAGCCACCAGGGAAGCCCAAAATATAAATCTGTATTCTCAAATCCTACAAACTGGCTAGAATGGTCATTGCACTTCAGTCAACATACAGTCCACTCAGACTACATTACCACGCAAAACTCTCCCTTCCCTTGGTGCTTATACTTGATTGTCTCTGCTTATAGCACTGGTTTGGTTTCTTTTTTAAGGAAGAGATTTCTTTGAAAATAGACTTGGATTCTAAACCTGCCTCCAACTGTGTGATTTTAAGCAAATTACTTAAGTTTTTGAGCTCTCTTTTACTTAATAAGACCTATTTGTATTTTGTGTGAAGACATCAACATTGTATTAGTTTTTCCACCTGCACTAGTTACTTTCCAGTTTCTGATCCTCTACTATTTAATAAGCGTTTACCCTCAGCCTTCTCAATTCTACAGGCCAAAATGGTTACAAACATTCATTTTTACGGGATCTTTATAAGTCTAATCATAAAATTTCCAAGGTGAAAATGTGGTTTTTAAATGTAACTCCTTCATTTGAGCTCCTTCCAGAAGCTACACATTTGGTAGATGATGGATCAGGCTCAATTCCCTTTGCGTGATTTCCACCTTCCAGGTAAAATCTTTTTGCTAAAGTTAAAAGATTGCTGACATGATGTGAATTGATGTAGATAGTTGAGGAAGGAGGTAATTCAGCAAGGAGGGTGTGGTCAGAGAAACAGGCAACACGTAGGAATTTTTATTCAAAAATATCCATTTCTTCATATCATTATTACACGGTCATTTTTCTGAATTTTTGAAGTTAGTGTCTCAGAAGTTTACGGAGTGAAAAAAGCTAACCTCAAAGGATTACATAATACAGGATGCCATTTTACCACATTTTTGAAAAGATAACATTATAGAAATGAAGAACAAATTAATGGGTGCCAAGAGTTAGGAACACAGGTTGAGGAGAGGGAAGGTTCTATTAAAAGACAGCACAACAGATTCTTGTGTTGAAGCAACTGTTCTCTGTCTTAACTGTGGTTCTACAAATCTGTACATGTGGTAACACAGCATAGAATAAAACACACACACACATACACAAAGGGGTTTATGTAAAACCGGTGAAATCTGAATAAGGTCAATGGATTATACATTCATGTCCACTTCCTAGGTGTGATATTACACCATGGTTATGAAAGATGTTATCAAAGGGGAAAATTGAGTAAAGGAGACATGAGATATCTTACCGTTAATTTTTATAACTGCATATGAATCTACAAATAAACTCAAAGTAAGAAATTTTACTTTTTTTTAAAGCATAGAAGCATGGGGTTATTTGTTGGTTTTAGGCTGATTTCCAAACACCTGATGTCCAGTTTAGAAAGAAAATCCCTTTAGGATAGTACCAGAATAGTCCTGAAATATGTTTATAACTCCTGGAAGAGAAGAAAGCTTGTGAAGTTACAAAGAAGTGTATCTCCTATATCAGTTTTGCCTACTTTTGACTCTAAATATGTGTTAAAGTTGGGAAATCATAGTATTATTGAACTGCACTAAGTTTTCACTGGCTTAGACCTTACCAGGTAAATCTGATACATGTCTCATAACTGTCACTCAACAAATATTTATTAAACTCTTAAAATATGTCATTATCACTGACTTTACCTTTTTCTATTTTATACTTACAGTCAAATAAAATAATTTTAAAGGTCCCCTAATTGGACACGACTAAGCAACTTTACTTTCACTTTTCACTTTCATGCATTGGAGAAGGAAATGGCAACCCACTCCAGTGTTCTTGCCTGGAGAATCCCAGGGATGGGGAGCCTGGTGGGCTGCCGTCTATGGGGTCGCACAGAGTCGGACACGACTGAAGTGACTTAGCAGTAGCAGCAGTAATCTTTTGTGACAATCAGATTATATCATGATCAATGACAATCAAATCTTTATAGTTTAGAACTCTTGACATTTAAATTTTTCCCTTATATACAATGGAATGTTTATAGATTAATTCATGCTGGAGTCAGTACAGTGTATTCATTCAGAGCAAAGGCTCTGGGGCCTGGATACCAGGGCTTAAATACTGGTTCCAGTTTGTTGGCTGTATGAGTTTGGGCCGGAGAAGGCAATGGCACTCCACTCCAGCACTCTTGCCTGGAAAATCCCATGGACAGAGGAGCCTGTTGGGCCGCAGTCCATGGGGTCCGTAAGAGTCGGACACGACAGAGCGACTTCACTTTCACTTTTCACTTTCATGCACTGGAGAAGGAAATGGCAACCCACTCCAGTGTTCTTGCCTGGAGAATCCCAGGGATGGGGGAGCCTGGTGGGCTGCCGTCTATGGGGTCGCACAGAGTCAGACATGACTGAAGCGACTTAGCAGCAGCAGCATGACGTGTTTGGGCAAGTTACTTAACCTCTCAGTGCTTCTGATCCCTTTTCAATAAAATGGGGAATATAAGATCCTCTTCACAGGGTTGTTCTGATGATTAAATGAGTTACTGAATGTGAAAGATACATAGAAAACACTTCATCAATGACAGTTGTAAATAATTATTCACTCATTTGTAACTGGCTTGTTCCCAGAAGGTTTAAACAAGCCAACTGAATAAATAAGACATTATATATGTAAACCAATTCCATATTTACAATGTTATTATTTTAGGAATAAGAAACGAAGCAGGTTGCTCCTGAATGAGAAAAGACAGTATTACTCATTCACAACTACTAATTTGTATCACCTCAAATCAGATTTTGAAACAACTCAATACTGAGAAGTGACAACTACCAGTGAAGAAGAAAATGTTCGCCAACTAGAAAAACACAACAACGTGAGGTTGACTGTCTAGTTATCTAAATTTCCCACTAGACTGCATTTTCTGGAGGAGCCAAGACTATGTCTTTCTTTTCCATTTTAATCCCCAGCCCTAGCATATTGCCTGATACATACTAGGTACTCAATACATTTTTAATGAATTAACACTAAGAGTCTTGAGTAACAGAGCAGACAAATCTATATTGAAATAAGAAATTGCTCAGCAATTTCTTCTGTGGAGGGATTTGTAATATAGTCATTCTATACATCAAATTATATCCAGGACTAAAATATTTTAGACCAAATCAGAACAATGAATGTGTCAAGCTCATATCAAGTTCACTTGTATAATATTTTTTGTAAGTAAGAAAAGGCTTACACACTTTTGAGGATTTCATACACACACACAAACACTCAAAGTATTTTTAAATAATTTCTATAAGCTTTATGTGTATAGAAAAACTATATATACTCATAGATTTTTTTCATTTCCTAACGACATGAAATAAACATGTGTCTTTGCATTCCTGTGACAAAACATGCATACATCTATTCCAGCACTGCTTACTATATAGCGTATTTGTTGCTCCATTAGACTAAGTATCTGTGTTTTTCATTTTTAAATCCCTCGTGTTATCTGGTACTAATAGAAATCTAATAAGTATTTGCTTAATTAATTAATGAATACCCTATCTTTAGGCACTTTTGACCCCAGGAAAAAAGTCTTCTTTAAAGAAGCCATCATCTTCCAATAAGAATGATAATATCTACTGGTAATTTATATTGCTGGGGACCCATTACCCTCAGGATAAGGATAATGCCACTTAAAGATCCTGGGTGATCCAGCTCTTGCTTTTGTCTCCAGACCCATATCCTGTCATTCTCTACCTCACAATGTCCCAAGTGAGCTGCATTTTATGAACTGGCTAACCAAGAAATCTTCACAAGGATTAAAAACAAAAACTTCAAGACTGTGTGCTCAGTCACATCAGTTGTGTCTGACTCTTTGCAACTCTTTGCAACCCTATGGACTGTAGCCTGCCAGGCTCCTCTGTCCACAGGATTCTCCAGGCGAAAAAACAAGTGAGTTGCCATGCCCTCCTCCAGGGATCTTCCTGACCCAGGAATGGAACCCATTTCTCTTAAGTCTCCAGTTCTGGCAGGTGGGTTCTTTATCACTTAGCACCACCTGGGAGCCCCAAAGTGAAAGTTGCTCACCTGTGTCCAACTCTTTGTGATCCCGTGAACTGTAGTCCACCAGCCTCTATCCATGGAATTCACCAGGCAAGAATATTGGAGTGGGTTGCAATGCCTAGTTAATCTACAATTGGAAAAAAAAATTATTTTAGGTAAAAATTATTTGCTTGGTTGGAATCGGTAAAAAAAAAGCATACAGTTCCCTCTTCAAGGGCATCTGCAGTGATGGTTCTTTTGTCTGATTTTTGATTGTTAAGTTCTAAACATGATAGTATCTTGTCCTTGAATTATAATTTATTTTGATTACAGATTGACTCTTTTTTAGTAAATATTTATAACCTTGAAATAGAAATTTGGGAGGCTACAAGCATGATTTTTAACAATAGGCAATACGTTTGATTTTTACCCCTAAGTTTTCAGTAAAATACACTGAAAATGTAAATAAAATATGGAAGTATGTTTTTCATAGACATAGTTGCATCTTTCTAGCAATACATGGGTGCTTTACACCTCTGCATGAAATTATGATTTATACAGACCTATTGTTTTAAAGGATAAAATCTTTATTTTTGCCAAATCTATTGTATTAATTCTTTGTAAAAACAAATGCTCATTTTAATGAGTTGTATTTTCATATGCATCAACATTTGTACACCTTTCCTTTAGCATAAAAGCTCATAACTTAAATGTACAATTTTTGTCTTACAGCATGTGTATTTTTCTTTTCTTTTCAAAAAGATTGAGCATTTACATAACTCTACTTGAAAAGGAGGCTTTGCTGGTGGCTTATCGGTAAAGAATTCGCCTGCCAAGCAGGAGACATGGATTCAATCCGTGGATGGGGAAGATCCTCTGGAGACGGAAATGACAACTAACTCCAGTATTCTTGTCTGGGAAATCCTATGGACAGAGGAGCCTGCCGGGCTACAGTCCACAGAGTTGCAAAAAGAGCTGGACACAGCTTAGCAACTAAACAACAACTCGAAAAAGAAGAATGGTATAAAAGAGACATTTCTTGACTTATAAATAAAATATCGTTAGAATAGCAATGACTCTTCTCCCCAGATAGTCCACAACTCTGATTTTTTGCTTACCTTTGTAGGAACTTCAAATAAATAATCACAGCAAAAATTTTAAAACAGAAGTCATATCCCACAAACATCTGTCCATAGAAGAATTCATAGCCTTGGAGTGGACCATGCAATCTGATGCTTTGAAATGTGCCCTAGACACCCAGAAACTGCCTTTAAAAACAGAACACATCGTCACTTGTGATGCTGGGGTTACTCTTTGCATAAGATTTGTCAGCAACAAGATAAAAGCCAAACCTGACTCTGAACTTAAGAGTCTGAAGCTGAGAGGTGATATAGAGAACCCCAAGTAGGTCTTTTCTTAAGGGAACCAGGAAACAGTATATTTTCAAAGAACCTAGTGTTATTCACAAGTAATTTGCAATGAGAAGAAAGAATATGGGTATATATTTATTTTGCAAAATATTCACACATCAAATAATTATGTTGTACACCTGAAACTAACATAATGTTTAAGACAACAACAAAGAACACCAAGATCCATTAAAATTCTTGTCTTCTTGATACATGTAAGTCACAAAGAACAAGTATTTTTTTCATAACCCATTAAAACAAATTTATACTCTTTGCAGCAGTATATTTTTTAATTTAAATACTGCTCGTCTTTAAATGAACAAATTTTATACTTAATAAAGTTTTCAAGGATGTTACAAATCTGAAGTATTCATGTGCTATTTGTCTTTCTATAGTAGAATTATAATTAAAAAAAATAAAGTCATTCACATGGAAGAAAAAATAGAACTCTCAGTTCTAGATTGACTCACATATATGGTAGCAGATTTATTCTTCTTTGCATCTCTCTTCTAATGAAAACTAATTATCAGTCATTTCTTGATATTCTCACAGCCAAAGGCTGTTGTGATAATCTTGATAGATAAATTTTTTGGTACTCTATACATTCTTTAAGAAAAGCAAAAAATGTTATTAAGTAGTAAGTGACAAATATGTCTTTGATAACATATAAAACAATCAGAAATAAAATACAGCTTGCTAGATGATTATAAAATTATTTTCAAGTTAAGATAGACACAACTTTCAAGGTATACATTTCAGTGACAGAAAACATTTCAAACCCGTAAGAAAACAATGAGGAGTAGGCGCTTTTGGTTAATTTTATTTGATAGTGAGAAAATTTTGTCAATTTTTTTAATTTATAAAACTCACCAATGAGTACATGGCACCTGGGTGTGTGTTGGGAGGGGGTGGAATTACCAGTGCAGAAATATGTATAATAAAATGGAAAAAAAATTTTCATCCTCTCTCAATACTGTTCATCTCCCCATAAGCAATCACTTTCAAAAGAATAAGGAGAGTGACACCACCAAGATGGTGACACAGATTCTTCCTGAATTTGCTCCCCCTCACAAGAATGGCTAACATTTGTTCAAGAACAAGACACTGCTGAAAGAATTCTAGAATAGAGAAGGGGGAGCCTGAATAACCCCCTGCACCTCAGAGACCAAGACAAACTGCATGCCAGCATCCTTTGCTGTATATCTTTTCTCTAGATACATGCTCCTGCTAAGTCGCTTCAGTCGTGTCCGACTCTGTGCGACCCCATAGACAGCAGCCCACCAGGCTCCCCCCGTCCCTGAGATTCTCCAGGCAAGAACACTGGAGTGGGTTGCCATTTCCTTCTCCAATGCATGAAAGTGAAAAGCGAAAGTAAAGTCACTCAGTCGTGTCCGACTCTTTGCGACCCCATGGACTACAGCCCACCAGGCTCCTCTGTCCATGGGATTTTCCGGGCAAGAGTACTGGAGTGGGGTGCCACTGCCAGAGCCATTAACACTGTGCTGAAAGTGTTTGTTTTCTTGTGCTGTGTGCTATGCTCAGTCATGCCACTCTTTGCCACTCTATGGACTGTAGCTCACCAGGCTATTTTGTCCATGGGATTCTCCAGGCAAGAATACTGAAGTGTGTTGCCATGCCCTCCTCTAGAGGATCTTCCCAACCCAGGGATCAAACCCACATCTCCTACATAGGCAGGCAGATTCTTTACTGCTGAGCCACTTGGGAAGCCCTGTTTTCCTGCATGTCATTCTTATTAAACTGTAAGAGACTTGACAGAAGTGATATGGATTTTCTTCTTTGTATTCTCTGTGTTCCTAGAGTAGCAACATAGAGAATTTGCTGTCAAGATTTGTCAGTTAAAGAAACACAAAAATGGCCCTTCAGATTGAACAATATTACAAACTACCAAGTAGAACTATAAAAAGAATGAGTGGGAGATGAAATTGAAATTAAAACTACTTATATCCTCAGGACCTAATGAGACGGTGGCAATAGAAGTAACCATACCTTACTGGGAATTCATCATGTGCCAGACTACTTTTTGTCACATTTACAGAAAAGGAAACTGAGGCATAGATAGGTTAGGTAAATTTGCTCAAAGTTAAAACAGCTAGTAGTCTGCAACTCTCTGTCAACTTAAGTGTTCGGTTACTTACAACAATTGCTACTTTTATTTCAATGCTCACAGGAAGTGCCAGGAATCTCACTCTGTCTTGTACATGATGCAATGCATTAAATTATTGAGTGATGGAAGAACAATCATCTTGTATTTAGTCAACTCTCACATTTATATCCAACTGTTCACAACTATTCCCCAGGGAACTCCTAAAGGATCCTAAAGCTATCATTTCATGGAAGAGTGCTTCTTCCCTTTATTTTTCTAAAACAGAGAGCTTTAAGCAACTAATCTAATTCCTGAAGGGCTCCTGATATTAGCATAATATGGGTTCATTCTTCTCTTAAAAACTCTAAACAGAAATGAACAAGGGGAGCAAGATAGGTACGGATAATCTTATATACACTGATGGAAAATAAAAAGCTCTAAGACAAGGATTGTCCTATTAAATATGTCAACACTTCCTAGTTCCACAAGGCTCCAGATCCTAGACTCTCAAAGGAGTTCAGTGCACTCAGTGCAACGAACAGCTGGGCACTGTGCATACGTCTACTGGTTTATGTTTTGTCTAACTGACCTAGACTGCTTTAAACATGAACTTTGAACCTGTGAAGAAGTAAATTTTACTTTAATGACTACACAAATGTTTTGCTTGCCTTTGGTTAGGTATGCCATTATTTATGCCCTAATTAGTGTCAAAGCAATTGGGTATCTGTATATGTAACAGTATATGTCTACTGCCTCAAGCGTTTCCTCTGCACTGTGCACATCTTTAGAACATAAGTTCTTATTTATAAATCCACAAAGGAAGTGTTAAGCAACAAAGCTTACCATTGTCAGGAACTCTCATGTTCATACCAACTCAAATCTTATTCCTTGGAAAAAAATCACTGGAAGTTATTCACATATGTTAAAGAATCATCTCAAAAAACTACTTTTTCTATAAATAAATACATTTTGTATAAGTAAGCCAAATGTACATAATGTAATTTAGATACTCTTGGCATCCTAAAAACACTTGGGAGAGTATTCACAAAATCATTCACTAAATGCTATAATATTCTGTCACTGTATCATAATATTTTATATGCAAAATATGCCCTTCCTAAAGTGGGCCTAAAAACAGTCATTTCTGAGACGTTTATCTGGAAAATAAATGTGTTAATGCACTATGGGGTAAAACACTTGAGTGCCTAAGGATTTTCACTAGGTCCCAGAAATTTATCAAAAGATAAATCTTTCATTGCTTTTAATGGCATATTCAAAGTAGTTAGCATCTAATATTAAAGTGCTCGTAAAATTCTTTTTCAAATCCCCATTCCATGACAAATCCCTATGTGTACTTAGATATAAACTAGAATATTGTCTTTGACATGCAAGGGAAACAGGACAAGATTGGCCCAGAGAAAGGTGGCCTTAGATAACCTTGTGGGACCACTTTAAGTTCATTTGATAATTCTATAAAAAGACAAATGCTTATCTTCCTAAGAAGACAATAAATGTTAACCATCTTAAAAATCAATCTAATTCACAAAATAGACATAATAAATATTGCATGCCATGTCATGGTTAATAATAATGTTCTTGTACCCAAAGAAAATTTACATGCTGTGCAATGATCTAGTGAATCTGCAAGGATCTAGACAATTCATTTATACAGTGTCATTGCCCCTCAGCTTCCTTAACATGACCCCTCTGGCCTGGTTGGACTTATCCTTTGCTTTTAAACGACAGACAGAAAGGAACCACAAACAGCACAGAAAGAAAAAAAATGCAGAGATTTCTCTGGTCACCCAGTGGTTAAGACTTCACTTTTCAATGCAGGAGGTGAGGGTTCGATCCCTGGTTGGGGAGCTAAGATCCCACGTGCCCTATGGCCAAAAAACCAAAACATAAAACAGAAGCAATATTGTAAAAAATTCAATAAAGACTTTAAAAATGGTCCACATCCAGAAAACTCTTTTAAAAAAAAGAAAAATGCATGAAGAAAAAGAAAAATTCATGAAGTTTTGTGGTCAAAAACCTGAGCTCAAAATCATGTAAAAAGTAAACTAAATGAACAGATTAGCATGCAAATGGAAGGATTAGGACTGAGAGTCTTCTTTGGAGCCATTATAAGATTAAAAAGAAAAAATGATTAATTCATTAAAAAAATTAATAGCACTTAGAACAAATTCTTGGCTATTAAATAAATTAGAATAATAAACAGACTTTGACATTAGTTGTAGAACCTAGGTTAAATAGAATAATCTAAAATTCAACATTCCTATAAATGATCAGAAGAATTAAGAGTATTTGAAATAAGCTTATCACAATGGTGAAATAAAAACCCAACCCCTCCTTTATCCACAGTGGTATTTTTAAATGCACAGTTACAGCAGAAATGTTCCTTGTTAGAAAAGTTTATCATTAGTTTTATAAGAAAAGTCAATAATAGCAGCTTTATTTACTTTAATTAATTTTTTGTGCAAAAGTAAGGTTATTTTTCCATTAAATCATTAGCACAGTAACAAAAGTAAAGCAGTTTAGTGATTATAAATGTTTGCTTACAGCATACTCTACCTGTGTAATCTCTTTTCTATCACTTTTTAAGGCAAAAATGATTAAGTCTCTGGGCTGAGGAGTTTGCTACAATAAAAACAGAAATTATGACCACTTACAAAATGAATTTTAAAATACACTGAAATCTTATAGCATCCTCTTCACTTAATAAAACTGTCCAGTAGATATAGTTCATTGACTTTTATAAGGGGAATGTGTTTTTTTAAACATTTTAAAACAAATAATAATAACAAAGAAAAATAGTTGGGATCCTCTGCGGCAGACTAAGAAGGTACCACACAGACATTTTATATGCTATCTTGAAACTAAAATTATGTGGTGAGTTTTGGTATGAAAGATACACTTTAGAAATGTAAAGGTACTCCAGATAAAACCAACCCACTATAATTGACACAAACTATCACATACTGGATATAAACAACATCTCCAAAAATGTGAAAATAAATGTTAGCTTTTTTTTTTCCCTTCTAATCACCACACTAAATGCACCACATTTCAGGCATCAACATTTACTACGCAGCTTAAGAGAAAATACCTGTGTGCTCCCAACATGATACCTTAGTGTCAGAAGCTTAGGCATATAGGAACTATCAGTTCAAATAAAGACAGACTATAAGTTAGTATTATCATGGAATCATATATAGGATCCTATCCAGAAATAATTACACGCAGCCTTCTGCAGCAAGCACGCCCTGGAAGCCTGCATATGTTGGCTTCTCAGCAGCCTGACAGCAGGCAGTTTCAAAGTGCATGGGGAGTGGAGAGCTCATGTTAATGAGATTCTCTTTCTGCATCTCTCTCTACTTCACAGACTGCATCTTTCAGCACAGAAAAATCACTCCCTTCCTATGGCAGGGAAAGCAGGCGATCCTTCTGAGTCTTGAGTTACCTTTCTTCTTCTTCTTTTTTAACTATTAATGTTTTTAGATCTATTTCTACTTCTTATTGATGCTAGAAGAAATATTTTCCTTTCTTGGCTTCTAGAGCAAGATGCTTTGTAATATTCTCTCCCTCACTTCCTTGCTTATTATAATTTAAAGTGGCTACTTCATTCCATTCATGCTCTTCCCTTCCAAGCTGCACCAAATTTCAGAGGGACATGCCAGAAAAAATACTAATAAAAGACAAAAGAGAGCACTTCTTGCTTCTTTTATGCATTTGTGGGTTTAGTGCGCTGTGTTCCGTCAACAGTGCTTCCATTATAAGGGGAAACAATTCCATGAAAGTAATATTTTATTAAAATCCTTTTATTCCATTGACCAAGGTAAGATTGACCAAGTCTAGAATATTATAAGAAGAGTAAATCAGCTACTGCTCAGAAGACCTCTGAAAGTAGGAAAGCTTCTATTTTTAGGATAGCTTCATTTAAGATTCACTCTGACCTTTATTCAAATGTGTCATATTTCATTTAAACTACATTTTAAATTCTTCCCATTCTAAATTGAAGTAAACTATTGTTTTTTTCTTCTCATCTCAAAGTTTTCCTAGTAGTGAATAAATGATCTTTTTGCATTAAAATAATAATAATGCAACACAGTTTACTAATTCCTCAAAATTGGTCCCATTATTTTACAAATAACGCTATGCAAATTATTTTCCTAAATCCCTTTATTATTTTCTTCCCCTTATCTCAAAGTTATCATCACCTTGGACCAATCTAAACAGTTCATCTTCTACCTTGATATTTATACTCTTTCAAATAATCATACATGGTTTTCTTGTGTCTCCTCCCCGTTCTACTGCTTGTCTTGTTTGGATAAGCAACACACAATTGGTTCTTTTAATCTTTTCTCTAAAGTCAATTGCTCCAGCCCTTAATCATTTTTGTTGTGCTTCTTTGAAATCTGTCCAATTTGTCAACATCCCTCTGGTGCTGGGAGGTTCAGGACTGCATGCAGGATTTTGGCCTTGCCTCCTTAAAGCTTTATTCAGGAAAAGATTAGCACCTCTCTTGTTCTGATGGTGAGAAGTCCCTGGACATGCAGCTTTAAAAGCATATATGATTTTTCTTTTTTTTTTGCTCTAATTTTATGTGGACTATTTCTTTCAAATTTTTATCTAGCCTTCACTCCAAGCATTAGCGTTTTACAAATATTTCCCTTGCACTCATAATCCGTATTTCAAACCCGTTATGTTGAGACATGTAGTGGATATATTTGCTTTTATCTTTCTCAGCTGAGAAGTGCTTCATTTTCTCTGTGTATGTCTGACCTCTCCTTGTGCCTCTGTATTTCTCTGGCCTCACCAAGTTCGCCATTCAGTACATTTGTGACTGTAATTAATGTGATCTTTGCCCATTATAAGGATTATTAATAATAAGGTTAAATAAAAACCTTATAACACCACCTCCACTGAATCACACCACACAAGTCAGCTTATTGCCAGACAACAGTTCATTTTATTTATGTTCTTTCAATCAATGTTCAGCACACGTGACAGTGCTCACGTTAATCTGAATAATATTTCAAAAAAGATTTTGTGAAATTGTATCACAGGTTTCATGCTCTTTTTAGTCATCAGTTTTGTAATTTGATCATTGGGTTGTTAAGTTTGACAACTGCTGTTCAGTCTTCAATTTTAGAAGTTATCGTTATTAGCTAGAGGAAAAAAATGATTAGGTTGTTCGTAACAGTGGGAGATTGATTTCTCTAACTAAAAGCTATAAGAACATAGACTTTTAAAAATAATAAGCATTCATTGCTAAATCATATACATTTAATAATATGCCTAGTTTCCATATTTATGATCCTGTTTCACTAAGTTATCATCAAAATTTATGAATATGTCTACATAATGCAAGTATTTGTATTCTAGTTACAGAAAGGAAAAAATGCTTATTTACAGCTTCCTGTTTAAAGTACCTTGCCTTTTCTGTATCATACATTGCTACTTGCAATCTAATGAGTGGTGCATTTCTCACTCACACCAACTTTCCTATCGTCATCAAATTCCATAACTGTTTTATATTATACTACATTGGAATGCTTACTTTGAATACATGTTAATGGAAATTACCTCAAGGAAAGACAAGCACTTGATTTTCTTTTTCTTGCTTTTTTGTTAAGTACATACAAGATATGTAATGAATGAATCAACAATACATATTTTGATGAAAGCAATGTTAAGTATACAAAACACTGCACATTGAAGACGAGCCTTCCATTTTTTCCTAACTCATAACATTGGAAATGAGATTCACATTCTTGTTAGTGTTAGTCTCTATCATCCACTTTGCTCTACAAGTCAAAATACTATTTTTAAAAGAACAGCACTTCACCTTTCATGTTAAAGTTTTCTGTTGTCTTGTGTTTTATGAGAGAAATTTTCCTCAGAAAAATCCTCAACGGGATGTGAAAGACCTAAGGCTTTGAGAGTCCTGAGGAGAAACTGGAAGATCCCGACAGATAACAGAGAGTGTGCAAGTTGGTTTCTTGATACTACTCGAATTGCAAGATGCAACATTAAATACTTGTGCTAACCGAAAGTAAACTTACGGTATTCTTGTCAAACCCCAGGCCACAATTATTGTGTGTGTCATGGAAGTGATGTGCTAGTCCCCAGGGAGAGGGAACATAAGAAAGTGCACATGAAACTTCCACTCCAAAGGAAAAGCAGCAATGACATCCTGGACAGAGAAAGTTCCCCTTTGTCCTCCTCCTGGAGGGTACGGCGCGGTCCTAGCAGATGACAACAGGTGAAGATTAAGAACAGGAGAAATATCTGGGACAAAAAAATGTCAAAGCCTTAGAGTCAGTAACAGTCTTAAAGAGAATAATATTCAAAGGGAAGTCACATTATTAACAACATCAGCTTTAGAGGGGGAAAAGGTAATTAGAGATTTATTAGTTCTAAATTACAATACTTTCAGCCAAATCCAGCCATCCTCTTCAAGAAGTCTGAAGAGACATTAGAGCAGAGTTTGCATAGCAGCCATGTTTATCACACAAGGGGAAAAGTGGTAGCAAAATCTTTTCAAAGTTGTTGCCTTTTCCAACACTCAAAAAAAATGCAATCCTTTTCTTAACATGGTATTCATAAATTTGAAAAATGTCTCGCCAAAGATTAGCTAAGTCTTTTGAACTCATTTACTCAGCTAACAGAACTGAGAACTAACATAGAAGATACAAGGAAAGATGACCATGAGTATCAAACCTGTATCTTATTCAGAGAATGGTGTCCAAATCTTTGATTCTCTCTATATTTAAGTATGTAGATTTTTTTAAAAGTATACTTACCTAAATGCTACCTAAATTGCTCAGTTCAATTGGTAATTCCCTACTAAGAATCCTTTACATTCCTTCCAAAAATAAACAAATAGAAGACAATTTTAAATGCTTCTCAGACAGACTTCAAAACCTCTATTCATTACACCAGATTCTGGCATACAAATTCCTCAGCTTCTGAAAGCATAATCATCCCATAGAATAGCTTTTCCTTATGTTATAATCCAGGACTGTAGCAAATTTGGTATGTTTGACATATATCAAATATATTTTTTTTTAAAAACTAAAAATCAAATTATCTCTTCTTTATATGGCTCTCTTTTTATGGCCATAGTAAAGAAAGTAGTTTTAACCTAATTCATTGAAACATGATTTGCATAAATAATAGCAAACCATCCAATAAGGAAACTTATAGATACCAAATATAAACACCAAGAGCTGCATTTTAGTAGGAAAACATGCATTATCGGGGGAAAAAATGCAAGACAGACAGAGCAACACACCATACATAAAATGTCAAACATGTCAAAACACTCATGAATACCAAGATCTCCCACCATGCCACGACCAATTTTAAAGGTTATTTAGGGCTAATACATCTGCAAGTGCAGATTTTACAGCAACAGACTTTATTTTTCTCTGATATATTAAAAATAAGTCACTGATCTGTCAAACGTTTTTGATGTTTCCACACATGTGGCCCAGGCACATTCTGCACAGCACTACCAAGAGTGAGACAGTTACACAGAACACAGATCCATGGCATCAAATAGATTTACTATGGACTTCTGGATGCTTGTTTTGAGCTCTATCAATTCACTGTACAGGGGGATAATTCAGCAAAAGACCAGGAAAGCAAATGTAGCTATCTTCATTCCTCAAATATAAAACCCTCTGTTAGGGTCTCCATAATTCAACTTTTCACAACTTCATTTCAGAAAGGCACTTTCAGAACATGTCACAAGGCTTCCTTGTCCTAAGTCACTGATTGTGAATTATTTCCGGATAGCTTCAGACAGGCAAGTTTTATAAAACAAGAAGCAGAAGACATGCAGAACATACTTATCCCATTCCCAGCCCTCAGATAAGCGAAGTTTAAATTAAATGTCAAAGACAAACAAAATCTATTGTATAAGCAAACAGCTGATCTAAATCCACCATATTTTGTTTGTCGAGAGCTATATTCTAATAAATTGTGTAATAGAATAAGACTGTTTTGGCAGCCCTTTGACCATGCCAAGTTGGATACAGATAGTCTTCTGGAGAAATATCATGCTATGCTGGACACTCTAAGCAAAACCTATTCTTGCCATTTGGTGGACTGTGAGAGAAGCTTTTAAGAAAATGTTCATAACAGTTAAACACTGCAAACCACAATACAGGAGAAGTAGGAGAAAGAGTGAATGGCTCCTGCATAGCCCGTTTTTACAGAGTGGTCTGCTCCGGGCTGTGGCCTCAGTGAGCTTACTGATGCGCAATTTGGTTTTTCTGAGAGGAAATGTAGAAGCTGGCTAAAAATCAAATGACTAATAAAAGGAAATTCAAATAACTTGAGGAGCAAAAACATTTTTCCTCTTTACTACCTTTAATACGACTTTCTCAGTGACATAAACAAATACAGCAATCATTCCTATTCTTTTCATGGGCAGCAAAGCAAGCAGCTCAAAACTCCTTCACACATTAACTATGAAAGCAATCAAAACCTAGTCAGAATAATCCAAAGGGATTATTCTCATAAATAAGAAAGAAGAGAAATGCACTATTATCACTACCCCACTATGATTTAGTCAGTTCTCCTCTGTAGAAGTCTAAATACAGTATCTTCAACTCTCAGCAGAAATTCATAGTTTTTTAAAAAGTTGCTGAGGGAAATGGTACAATCCTTCTCCCCAGGTAGCATAAGAGCAAGGCAGTTGGGATAACAGTCTTGGTTCTGAGTTCAAATTCCAGCTGTTCCAAGTACTTAGAAGCCAAGATACTTAACAGTATCTTTGAGCTTTATCTTATTTGTAAAATAGAAGCAACAATTTGAACCTCACAGGTTGGAGTTGAGAGGATTACATGAGCTGAGACCTAGCCTTGCAGCAAGACAAGCAGTTATGCATTGTGATTGAGGAATCTCGATAACCGTGGAAGTTACTCATCTGCCATTTGGTTCTGCCTCATCTGCCATTTGGTTCTGCCTTTCACGTTGGCCTGACTCTTCAAAGGAATCCATATCCTCTCAGCCTGGAGATGGCAGCACCCCTTTGGAAACAAGCCTGCCTCACTCCTTAGTTAGAATGAAATAACAGGGGAAGTACTTTTCTGTGCCAATTTTTGTTTTCCTCTTTTAATTTCTTTCTGACATAACTTGAAACTGCTGTGTGGTCCCCATTAACCCAAGGTTTCCCACACCTAAAGCCACCCTCCCCTTACACATTCCTTTTATTATGGCTTCAACATCCAACTTTCATCTTAGATCTGCCCACCTCACCCCACCTCCAGCCTCCTTTATGTGCCCTTTCTGTTTGCTCTTATCGATCACTTATTTTTTCTCCAAGCCCATCCACATTATTGTTGGCTCCCTGGCATCCTGCATGTCTAGGGCATTCTAGTCCTCTCCTTCCCATCTCTACTGGCCTTCAGTTCTAGCACTCTGATTAAATAAATCCTCAAACTTCCCTTCTTCTTCCATCCCCTCAGTCCCCACTTATCTGATCTTTCTCCGTATTTTCACTATCTTTACCCATCCCTGTCTCTACCTATTTTCCTCAAAAGCTTTGCTTCTTTCCTAGTATTGGGCAATAAGTGAAAAGACCAGGCACATAGTGAATGGACAATGTGAGGGCCACTCCCCTACCCTCTCTCTGGCTTTCCCCAGGAAACTTCGTTGTTCACTCTCTTCCCAGGTGCTAAATGACAGAGAGAAAGGAAAAGGGAGTGGCTATGTGGGCCTGTCTTCTGGTCCTTACAATGCCCCAAGGGGGTCCAAGCACTTAACCAAGCCAGGGGATAAAGAAATGTGGAATCTTGGTGCAGTTGGGGAGGAGATGTGGAACAAAAATAAAATATACATAAAAGTGAAGACTAACCACAAAACCACAGTGCTGAAATTTCCTTATCAGCATCTCTCCAGTAAAGGCAACACCCCTCCTTCACTTCCGGCATAGACGGGTCCCTTAGCAGTGGCTCTCAGACTTTTGCCTGAGACCCACATTCATAAATACAGTCTATACTTGTGGCCTATCCAGAGTTTCAGCCAACAGTGCTTAGACATTTTACCCTTCGGCTATTCTGTGCAAAGCACTCGTGGTTGCTTGTCTGTTATTATATTTCTTTGAAAGAAAATTCTGATTGCAACCCATTATATTGATTTTACAAACCACTAATGGGTCAGGACCCGCAGTTTGAAAAACACTGACCTACCTGTAGCTTATTGAGGTCCTCTCTACCTCTACCTCTTACCCTTTCCAAAGGTCTGAAAATCTGAGCTCTTTAACACGACCTTCTCTTAGCAGGAGTAGTCCCTATAGAAGCCTTTCTAGCGTCCGATGGAGTTCCCACACGCGCAGCTGCTCCTCGACCACCCTCTACTGCCCTGGGGAATCTCTATCAGAAACTCTGTCATTGTTTGTTAGGACAGGTGGCACGTACCCTGCAAATTCAAGTTGCTCTAAAAACAAGTTTAGATAGAAATAGGAGTAAGAGAGATCAACCGGGGAAGAAACGCGGCGGAAAGCGTGGAGGCCAATCTCTCCAAGTATCCTCCGGGTCCCTGCTCGGCTCTATGTCAGGTCCAGCTGAGCACGACAGAGCTCGGCTAAACCGAGCAGAGGGCAGCCAGCACCCCGCAGTCGCCGTCTTCAGGGGAGGAAGAAGGGGCTCCCGCCGCAGGCAGACAGGCGGCCGGCTACCCTGAGGCCCCTTCAGGCGCCGCAATCCTCTGGCCACCTGACGACTCGCATCCCCCAGCGCGCGGGCCCAAGGCTCATAACCTGTGGTGCCAGGGAGACCTGTAAGCAGAGCTGGATGCGCACGATCACTCTTCCGAGCTTCGGAATTGAGAGCACGCGTGCGGGGTACACAAGTGCGGCCGGTGCGGAGCGGGGGAGGGGGACGTTCCCCGGTCCTGTGGCTCGCAGCGCGGATGCGCCTCTGACTCGCGTCCTGGCTCCTCTGCCACGCCTATTTGTGCGCTCCACAACTAGGTGAAAGGTTTTCCCCAGTGTGAGGGTGAATGAACGCTCCAGACCCGCTCACAACTAGGGGAGACACAAGGCTGACCACTGTGGGTGCAGAGAAAGCCGGGGGCACTCTCAGCCGCACGTGCTCTCGCCCGATCGCACGGGACCTGGCCACGCGGCGACTGGAACCTGTTGCGGTCTCCAGCCTTGGGGGACACGGAACAGCTGGGAGAGAAGCTGGCAGCAGCTGGGAGGGCAGACCAGGAAACGGAGGAAACAGAGTTAACCCGGGCGAGTTCGTTCTAATTGGTCCAGGGCTCCCAGGACAAAGTCTCCTGGTGCAACCGGCGGAGTCAAATCCTGTCTCCAAGATGCAGCGGGCAGAGCTGGAGAGCGTGCCTACCCACGTTCGCATCCCCGGACCACAAACAGACACGCATCTCTCCAGTAATCCTGGGACCTCAAAATCAGACCACGCTGGGAGGGGGGCCTAGTGAGAAGGCGTGGGGTGGGGAATAATCGGCTGGAATCTGGTTCTTCGGAGTTCTCCCGCCTCTGTTAGGCAGGGAGCGCACGTCGCGGCTAGGAGATAGGGTGCAGCCACTTCCTTACGCCCGTGGCGTGGGGTGGGGCCCCGCTGTCATGCTCCGCGAAGCGCCCTTGGACGGAAGCGGGAATTTCCCTAAAGAAGCGCCAAATTAAAGTCGGAGCAAAAATCCTGCGAGCCCCAGCTGTCGTCTCCAGCCGTGCTCAGGAAACGGAAAGACCGAGTGAAAATGGATTTAAATGACAGCCTCACCATCCTAAATGGTTATGCGTAATATCCAATTTGGGATTTCTGGTAAAATTCAAAAGTTAAAATGAAAATTGGGTTTGCATCTGTTTATTATTAAAAACGAATTACCAGAAAATGACGGCCCTGTTTGAAATTCTTATCTCGCTTCACTAGTAAAGTCAGCCAGTACCGACTGAACTGACTGAACCCAAAAAAACGCAGCTTCGCAAAACGCGGTCCCCTGGTTGAGTTCTGCCAGATGCACAGAGCTAGGCAGAACGTTTCCTCGAAGCCTGTTGCAACCGGATGCGCTCCTTTTGGTCCTGGCTGAGACTCATTTCGGGGTGGGGGGATGGGTCGGTTGACTGGGCGTTGGCTGGGACCCCAAACTCCATCCCTCCCCCGTGGGACTCTAAACCGAGTCAAGTCCCACTCGCGGTGTGCACATCTGACTTAGACGGCTGAGAAATTTCCAGCCGCGCCCACTCAGTGACAGTTCTATTCCCGAATGAATAGCGGGCACAGGTGTTGGCTGGAGGAAGCCTTAAAACCCCTTTCGGAGGAGAATGTTTGAGATACTTACTCCCAGACCTCTTGTTCAGCCGACAAAATAATACTGGATGGGGGGGGCAGTTTTTAGATCCGCAGGACTAGATACCTTCTCTCGCCCCCACCCCAACCTTAACAGAACCTGTCTTCATTTTTGAGGTGACGGCGGGCAACACGGCTTGGAGACAGAAGCAAGCGCCTCTCTCACACCGAGAAGGCAGGCCAGCCCGCGGAGACCCCAGCCCTCACTCTCCGCGCTGCGGCGCCGCAGTTTTAAAAGGAAACCCACGCAAACACGGAGTTAAGCGGGGAGACGGTGGCGCACAGATGCGCAGCTCTGGAGAAGCTTGGGAACGTGTCGTGGTATCGCTATCCGGGATAGGGCCTGGGGGATGGATATATACCCTTAGCTGGAAAACTTTGACCAAAATATTACAATGAAATGAAACTTTTCCTTCACAGACTTTGTATCTTGAAAGTATTCATTGCCGATGCCTAGGTTTAAAATACAATTAGATAACTATTAGCGTTGAAGCGCAAATAAAGCCAAGAGAGTCTCATAGCAAAGTGAAATTGAACCTTCAAGCGACATTCTTAAGTTGGCAGGAATATCTGCTTCTCCTTGTCCGGCTCCTTGCACTCTGAGAATCAGTGTCCAATAAGACTTATGATAAGTTTTTTTTTTTTTTTTAGTGGAGGGGGCACATCGACTCTCGAGGGATAGAGTGGAGCAGCAAAAAGAAATACACAAGATAAGGTCGTTGGGTGCCACTGTCACTGCAGGCTGCTATCAGCTTCCGGGACCAGGCTATCGCTCTTGTTAGAATCAGGACCAGAAATTCACACACTCTTTCCCTCTCTTGATCTCTTTCCGAAAGCGCAAGGTCGGATCGAGAGACTTCGGCAGTCGCCTGGACGGCAAAGAAGCGGCAGTCGCCTGGACGGCAAAGAAGCGGAGCCCACCAAGTAACAGGCTGTAGCGCTGCTCATCCGTGTTTGGTATTAAGGGCAACTCTCCATAAATTCAGGGCATTCTAAGCAACCCCTCACCTTGGGTCTAGAAACTGTGAAGACTAAACAATTAGACCTTTCAGAGCTGAGAAGTGTCTGGTCATGTCTTCTAACAATGATAAAATGTTTTTCACTGCTGAAACGACACCCAACAACGGAAATTCTTAAGGGGACTTGGGAAGGGGAGGGCAATACGAAGCCCCCAGTATAAAGTTTTCATCTCTTTCTAGAGAAGTTCCACACAACGTCTGTCTCGGCAAAACAGCGTGTCTGTTGATTTTCCTGGCCTTTACTCCTAGAAAGACCAAGACAAGCAAAGTCCTCAACCTCACAGATCTCGGAAGCAGCAGGAGAGATACCCCCGAGGCTCCCCCGCACACCCCGGTGCGCAGCGGGAAGTTGGAAACGGACTCGGTAACTGTGAAGCAGAAAAAGCACTAGCCACTTTCCAGTTTAGGAATTACGACTAAATATACGCGGAGCCGGTTCAGTCTGCAAGCGGACACGGGAGAGAGTCACCCCTCCCTCCTTTCACCCCAAAGTCTCGGGAGGCGCACTACCTGATACCCCATTGGCCTCGGGTGATGCGCAGCCGCTGCCTTAAGGGAGAACCTGCAACAGAGTTCGTTTCTGGGTTCAACTCTGGAGGATTCCGAGTCGGGATATAATTGTCTCCGGGCTGCAGACACCTGGGAGAAGACTGCTGACGGTTCTGCAGACTCCTAGCATTTCTAAAGAGCTTTCTCTTTCTCTCTGCTTATTAGTGGGCAGAAGTTGTGAAAAATAAAAGGAAATGGCAAGCCTCATCTTTTCAAGACAGCAAGGGCGTCAAACATGTCGCTTATTTTTAATCTCTTTATGTGGCCACCAACTTTTGCCTCTCAGAGTTACCTGTAGAGAAGCGCATCACGTGAAAATAACCTCAAATTACCACGGAGACCGGCCTTCTCTCTATTGCTTGACCGGCAAAACATGTCTTTAAAAAAAAAAAAAGTAAGCTAAGGTAAACTAAAAATAAAAACCTGAGAACTCTCCTGGCAATTTACTAACTCTGCATTTTAAAAATAATAACTCTTTTCGTCAGTTTCAGTAACCAGGAGGCCATCTGTAACTCACTAGGATCAAGGAAGAAAATCATCCCCATACTACACTTTCCAGAATTTATGACTAGCTGGACCTCCAGGTCACTCAGAGGAAGCTGAGACCAAACGTGATTTTACTACCTTTTTTGCCAAAAGTTAGTGCTAAATGGAAGCCTAGATACTGTGGCATAGTTTGTTTGTACCTAAAAAGAACCAGAATCTGACAGATCGATATTTTATTCTTTACCCGAGAAACTTTTAAGACAGCTATATTATTCTAAGACAGAAAATTGAACCTCATCACTATTCACTGAAGTAGGAAAAAAGTTGTAAGAAATGTCTTTACTGAGTTCTGTTCTATGCCAAAGACCACTGACCCAAAGGGACCAAAATGCTTGACTTTTCCTCCAAGACCCTTTACAAGGAATTGGAAAAAACCAGAGATTATATACAATACACTTCAAATCCGTGTAGATTGAGTCTTAAAAAGATACTTTCTAAACATTATGCAAGACAAAAAACCCAACAGGACTTCAAAACTGGAAAAGTTCAAATGCTATTGGGTCTTCTGGACTTCTCCTATGAAAGCTGCACTTTCAGAGCAAAGTTAATAGAAGAGTTTGCTTTCAGAACAAAGTTAATAGAAGAGTTGATATATTCTCACCTGATTCTGATAAATGCATGCTGCCACACTGGAAAGTTCTGGTTAAGGAAAAGTGTTGTTCTGAATTCTCTAGATAATTAGTTCAATTTTCCAGTTCCTTTTGCCAGAATAGGTCTAGGCTGTCAGTTTGAAACTCAAATGTTGAATACATGACCTATCCCAAATCAATTTCCAACTCTGTCTATTGTATATTGCTGTTTAGTAATCATTTTTACCTTACCCAAAAGAAGACAAAATTCTGTTCATTTACATAGTTTATTGTTGTAAACATTAAAATTGTCTTTCTCAAAGAAAGAATTTATCAGGAAAAAAAATCAGCATCTCTAACTGTCATACACCATAGAAAAAAAGGCAGTGATTCATATCATGTGCCATACTGGAAATATACAAAGAAAAATACTACAGAATATGGCAATATTAAAATTCTTACTCAAACATAAAATAATATATTAACTGACAATCTTAGACGTTAAAAAAAAATTCAAAGTGCTCAGTAATTTCCAGGGAGTTATGTATATTATAAGCACTCTGGAAACGGTCAAAAGCTGCTGCATGCAAGTTTTGTTTAGCTTTAGACAACAAAATAATCCAGATATAAACTTTCTTTTATCAACATCAACGGTACATACAACACTTACAAACAAGGAATGTTGGACGGTGTTACAAACACTATGTGTCCCTTTTGTCAGGATTTTCTGATGTGTAATACTTGTGCCCACCTATTTTACAATTGAGAAAATGTTTAAGCTCAGGTAACTACCAATCTTTATAAAATCTAACAGACTACATAGTGTCTGAAATACTATTTATATAATATAGACATTACTGAAGTAGCAAGTGCCTATAACATTTTCAACCTAGAATCAACATGCTTGTCCCTTTTTGTGTAGTTATTTTTTTTGCAAACACACTTATCTTTTAGAATTTGTAATATTTATTCATAAATAGGCACAAAATAATTTAAAAAGCCAAACTGCATTGGATAAATTTACAAGCCTTCGCCTTCTTCAACTCATGCCACCCACGTAACATTTAGTTTTACTATATATTACAGCTTTCTTTACAGCAGAAAACTTTGAAATCTTTTAAAGGGCAATACTTGTGGGTCCTCTTACAGTGTGTGTGTGTGTGTGTGTGTGTGTGTGTGTGTGTGTGTGTGTATGTATTACATTTATTTTAACTGCAACAACCAAATGTGGCCAAATGTTTTCCGTCACACATTAGCAATCTTCCTTCTGAACAATAAAATGATTTTTAAACTAATAATAAAAAGTTTATACCACAGAACTGTATGTAGTCCGTGTTCTAAATCCAAGATGCCCCGGAGCCAAAATGCCCTTTCAGGTTCTGCCTGCAGGTTAGGAAATAGCAACAGTTTTTGTTTTTTTGTTTCTGTTTTTTTTCCTTAGGGATCAAGGGTCAGGGTGTATGGAAGGAGGGGGCTGACTAGAGCTGAAACAGCTCAGGGGAATCTCTCTGCCCTTGTCACTTGCCCCCTCTGGACAGTTTTAGGTTTCTTTCCAGTTTCTCTGAAGTGCATGGAAGGAGGTCTTAGAAAGGTAAAGTGTCCAGGAAAAGTTTGTCAATTATTGCTGGTGGTGGTACCAAATCTTCCAGTTTCAGGTAGAAAATGCGCTGTAGCCCCTGTGTGCAAAGTGTACGGAGTTCTGGGAGCTTCCCCAACAGTTTGGACAAATAGTTGGGGCGGTTCAAGCCCCCATTATTGAAAGTCACATGGTCTTTGAGACAATTTACAATCTTGTTTTGCAGCTCCTCCACTCTCTTGGGTTCCTTGAGACCGTGTCTCTCTGCAGAAAACATAATCAGAAACAAAAGAGGAATGCACTAAACAGTTAGCTAGCTGACAGGACCAGGGAGGATCAGCGGGAAAGGAAAGTTCAGGAGGAGAAACGCCCTGTGCCTGTGGTACTGACCTGTGACCATAGCCAGGGCAGCAATGCAGGAGAAGGCAGAAATGTCGATGTTCATATTCTGCAAGTTGGAGGAGGAATTCAACAATGGAATCAATCCATTCCCCAAAGCCACGAACACATTGCAACCTGTGCAAGACCACCCCATTGCAAAAGATGAGTTTACCCTCCACTGGGTTGGACCTGCAATTAATACCAAAGAGAGAGAGGGGAGAAAAGAGAGAGAGAGAGAGAGAAAAAAAAAAGGCTAAACAACTAATTACTTGAAGAGCAATAAATGAGGGATTTAAGAGGCACCTAATTACCCAAGAGTTAATAAAACGTAGACCAGTGGACCTTGAAAGGGTTTAATTTCATAACAATCAAGAACGCCCCCTATCCCACCTCCATTCTATTCATACAAGGCTTCTATGCTCACTGCTTCCCTTCTCTTCCTTTTATCTATTCCCCTTTCCTTCCTATCTTCTCTTTTATTTCACATCTATTCTCCTCTCTTTCTCCCTCCACCCCTTTCCCCCTTTTCCTCTTTCTTTTCCTTGCTTCCTCTCTTCCTTAATTCCCAGCCTTCCATTACCTGTAGGCTAATCGCAGCACAAATAGTTCTAAGAAAGCCGATTCGAAAAGCAGGTCTTGGTCGGCTTTGGGCAGGTCAGCGAAGCCTGGGATCTTCTCTGCCCAGCCCCTGATGATCTCCATGGAGCCAGTAAGGAGATCATAGAATTGCTGGATATGCTGGGTGTCATCTCCACTCATCTGATAGTCAGGGTTCGCCTGGAACTGGAATTTCATTTTAAAAAGCACTTAATGAGGTTCTCTAAAATATATAACCCGTGAAATTGCTAACCTCATTTCTAGTAGGGGAGCCAGGTTTTTATAACAATTAAACCTCTCTCTGACCAGTAAGGAAATTAGATGTTCCGGGGCAATTAATTCAATTAGGGATGGTGCTATGAGGTCGCTGCTTTAAATATGTAAATTACCATTTTCATACAGACTAAATACAGTGCCAACCAGCCCTGGGAAATGTTCACTCTTATCTCCACAAAACAATTGACACGTTAGTATTCATGCCAGTCCCAGAGTGGGTCTTGAGCAGAGTCACCCTTTGCAAATCTTCATAAAATTGCAGTGCCGTCTAGGTTGCCCAGCATACTTCCTCCAATTAAAGTCCACACATATCTCATAGCTGGGGTAAAAGAGGAATCTGACCACTTGATTCCCCCACCCACTGCCATTCCTGACACCCCCTCGCTTCCCCTTCCCCAACCCCAAGCAGGTGTCCCTCTCCCTGACAGCACCAGAGAAGGTGGGGGTTCAAGCTTCTCCTTGGAGGACTGGGGTAGAACCCAAACGGGGGCTTTTGCATCACCTCTGGTTTGGGCATCAGAGGCACTGGTGTGTGGAGTATGTGTGTGCACCCAGGAACTGGGAAGGGGCCTTAAAGAGATCTGACCACTGAGGCCCATCTTCTTTTCCTTCCCTTGCCCTGTCCTCATGTCCACACTCCCAGCAACACCATCCGTCTGCTGTGGCCCTGCCCAGAGCAGTGAAGCCAGAACCTTGCATGCCTCCTCTGTTCCTTGGGCCTCAGGGGTTACTGACAGGTGTGGGGAAGGGGGCCTGCCCATTTGTCGGTTTGTCCAAATGAAACCCCCTCCAGCTTCTTACCCTGGAATAGTCCAGGCTGGTCATAGCCGGGTTGGAGTCGACATGGGCCCTGACAAGGGCACTGATCAGACTCACCGGGGGCGAAGGGGAGAGGGCTCCTGGGGGCTCTTCGGTTTGGAAGGTAAACGACCTCTCCGGCCTTTTAAACTGTCGGTGCGAACCACTGCAAAGGAACAGTCCGGGTGAGCGCGGCTCCCCCAAGCGGGACCCAGCTGCCGCCTGGACCCCTCCCCAGGGAAGGCCACAGCCGCCGCCGGGGGCGCCCTCTCATCGGGCAGCACAGGGGCCCACTGCTTGTAAAGCCTTTACTGACGAGAAGCATAAAAAATGCGGGGTTGTTTTATGTCTTCTTCCAAATGGGTCGTATAGTTAAAGGCGAGGAGGTCCCGGGCGGCTTTCTCTTGGGCAGAATGGGCTGGCATGCAGCTGCCTGGTCATAGAGGCCAGAGACGGGTGGGAGAAAGCCGGAGACCCTCCACTTCCCCTCGCCCGGCTCTGGGAAGTAGAAATCGGGGTTAGGATAGGGGCAGCAGTTTCCCAAAGGCGAATACTGGGGAGTGGGCTGTTTGTCCCAACCTACCTTCTTTGACCATCCCAACAGCCAGGCACTTCTGAAACCGGCAGTACTGACAGCGATTCCTGCGCCGCTTGTCCACTGGGCAGTTTTTATTTGCTAAACACACGTATTTCGCGTTTTTTGCACCGTGCGCTGCAAAAGGAGACAATATAGGCCGGGAAAAAATTTTTTTCTCTTAAAAATCCAACAATTCAGGGAATTCAGGGACAATTTCTGAGAGGACAGGGTCCACACTCCCTCACCATAAACAAACACATACACAACTCCTTATTTTTCCCCTTTTTCCTTTCTCTCTCTTTTCTTTCCCCTCCCCCAGGGCATTTAACAGAAGAAAATTGATAGCGTTAACATTTGAGCTAACCTTCCGCTCCTTGCTGTGTTTTATATGCCAAGAGAAGGAGAAGGAGACGCTCAGTAAATACAAATTCGTGGGCATTCATATTATTTACATTCCTTAGAGACCTTCTCTATTTAAAATGATAAGATTATTCAATCAGGATGGCGAAATAAAGAGATCACTTAATTTGACCACAGGGAATTCTGTTCCACTTGGTTAGCTCAGACACGGTTCTCTGTCCTAACCAATTTCAATCTGAACCAAGAAGACAGCTCCTAGCACATGCAAATGACCCTCTTCCAACTCAGCTCCAGCAACTTCAGGCGGGGGGCGGCCAGGGTTGGCCTCGTGAAGAGATGTGAGGAGATGCGACCCCGGGTCTCCCTGCCTTCCTACTTGCCCTTCTCAGGCACCCAGAAACCCCCCGCCACTGCCCAGGGGGCGGAGGCAAGGCAGCTTCCAAGGACCCAGGGAGTCGCCGGGGACCAGTGAGGGTCCGCAGCCTGCGCCCCAGCGGAGCCAGCACTCAGACTCTGGGCAGTAGGGGGCCCCTACCTGCCTCCTCCGCCCCCGACTTGGCTCACCTTAAAGAACCCTTTGCAGCCCTCACAGGTGCGCACGCCGTAATGCTGGCAGGCCGCGTTGTCGCCGCACACAGCGCACAGCCCTTCGTTGGAGGGGGAGCCCCGCGACGGTGGGGGAGGGCACCTGCGTGATCGAGCAGCTGCGACGCGTGGCCGATCTGCAGGCCAGGGAAGCCCATGGACGCGGGCTTTCGGATGGGGTTGGGCACGGCGAAGGTCTGCCCGTCCACCACGTGGTGGCTGCCCGCTGGCTCCGGGTTCATGGGGACGTGCAGGGGCCCATCGAAGCGCATCTGGCAGCTAGACACGGGAGTGCCGGGGGGTGACTGCTTAAAGGAGAAGAGGGAGAGGCGGGAGACTGGCGTTTCCTCTGTTCGATCATGTGGGTGGTGGCCACGTAGTTCTGGTGGAAGTTGTGGAGGGAGCCTGGGTCGTCCCACATGGGGCTGTGCTGCACCTGGAAGCCCGGGGTGGTGGGCGTCGGGGGCGAGGAGGGCTTGTAGTAAACGGACCCGGAGTGCGGCATCATCTCCTCAGACTGGGGGGCAGGTGGCTGTGTTGCTGGTAGTTGTGCATCTGAATGTCTTCTACCTTAATGGAGGACTGCTGTCCGGACAGGGGCATTTGGTACAAGCAAGGTGGCTTGACGTCGTAGCCTGTGCTGTAGTTGTCCATAAAGGTACTGAAGCTGGGGAGAGAAGTGGTGGCAGTGATTTCAGTGTTGGTGAGGTCCATGCTAAACTTGACAAACTCTGGAGTTAAGAAATCGGAGCTGTATTCTCCCGAAGAGTGGTAACTGTAGCTCTGAGAAGCGGGGCTGGCTCCTTGAGGCGAGGACCCATACTGCGCCTGAACACAAGGCATGGCTGGAAATGAAACAGGGTAATATACACTCAGCCTGGTCAAGTGAACACTTTCTCCCGGGCTCGGGTACACCTGGAGCTACACCGGCAGCCCGCAGCGGTCAGAGAGCAATAAGGGGCGCGAGAGGAACGGGCGGAGAGCGCGATTACCGCGGATCGCAACAGTGCGGGGCAAGGAAAGGCTGACCCAATAAAGACCCTGAACTGGAAAGTTATTAGGGTCTCCATTCCCGATATTTCCAACGCCTCCCCCTTCACCCCTTTCAGGAGCATTCCCATTCCCAAGAGCCTTTCCTCTGAAGCTCGGGTTCAGCAAGCTCAATCCAGAAATGAAGTTGAATTGCACAATGAGAAACTTGTTCCCGAAGGCGATGGGTTGGGGAAAAACTTAAGTTGCAGGGTTTGCGGGGAAAGATCGTTCGCATTGCCCTGTTTCTTTACGTTTAAGGAACTCAAGGGAGGGGGAAAAATGAAGTGGCACTAACCTTCAGCCGAGTTACAGGCGTTTTGGAGAAAATTAAAGGTGGACAGTGTCGTAATTCAATGAAGGACAAAGTTTCCAAGATTTTTAGAAGAGCAGTGGAGAGCCCAGCCTGTCAGATCTCCTCCCTGAAATGAAGACACAGGAAGCCTTAGGGTGAATTTCTGGACTGATATGGCCGGACATCACTAGGCAGGCCCTCTGTGCCCTTCTTGATTGTTTAATTAGAAATTAGTTTGTAGCCTTTATCAAACTTAGCAGTTAAAATGAATGTGTAAAAGAAATGGCTGGAAACAGAAAATTTCACCCATGGACTGTGTTAATCTTGGCAGAGAGAAGATTCTAAAGGAGGAAAGTTATTCCATGTACTTAGTTAATACTTATGATGAAATAAATTAGCCCCTTTGCTGGGTATGTGTCGGGTGGTGGGAGGGAGTGTCATTTCCATTTTAGTTTAATTCAGAACTAAATAAGAAGAAACTAGGATTTAATAAAACACAGCATTGGAACCTTCTCCTGATTTTTTTCCGCCTGTGGTGAAATTGGCTTTTCATCTAGTAGAGGGTAAGGAAAGTAGAAGTCAAGAATATAAAATGTAAAAACAATCTCTCCCTTCACCCTTAGGAAGGTACAAAATGTTAGTAAGGCCTGGGGAGCCCTGAAGGCAATCTGAATGGAATCATCTGGATTTTCTAAGAGCTTCTGACTGAGCACTGGGATCGGGGATACAGGTGAATTGGCATTCACTTTTCCAGGAAATGTCTTTCATCTTTAATGGCCAAGGGGCGGAAAGAGGGGACCATATTTTGTCAAGAGCATCTTAGGTGAGTTGCAGAGACAGGGAAATACTGCTTATCCAATATTGGCACCAGTGGTAGAAGCACCTCTCAGCATAGCAAGCTGAGCACCTTCCCTATCCAGCCTTGCACAATCTGCCTACTTGCTGGAACAAGGCATTCTTCTGTCCTAGTAATTTTCAGATGTTCCCACTTGGAAGGCGTTCTAGAGCATAGACAATTTTATTACTAATGAAACAGAAAGCCAAACATCCAAGTCTCTTTTCCTCCCCCACCCCCCACCCCCCCGTCATAGTCTTGCTTCATGGAGGAGGGAGAGTAACCAGAAAAAGTAGAAAGAAAGGGACTCTTGACCACCCCCCACCCGCAGCCCTTGACAGATATGCCTGTGCTAGATATTAACCCTCTGGTAACTCCGCAGCTTTATAACTACTCTAAATATTCTGTCTCTCTCTCTGTCAAACTCACAAACAAGCGCGGCACACGTGGAAACCAGAAATTTTCAAGCAACTTAATAACAGGTCACTCTACCAACCACCTCTCCTCACTCAACAATACCCAGGAAACACGGGCACGCTTGTCCAGCCGCGGTGACACAGTTCCCAAGCAACACATAAACTGAAGAACTCTCTCTCCCTATCACCTTCTGGGCCGCATCCAGGCCCCTCTTATACACAGGACTTGGGAGTCTGCGTGTCCAAAGACCTAAATCAATTCCGCACTAAGAGCAAACTTTGCGCACATTTCCGCGGCCAAGTCCGCAGCTCCCCAAACTGTGCAAGCTCCCTTCACGTCCACCAATGAGGAGCCAGGAAGCCTCTGCGGGGTGGCAAAGCAGGAGTTCCGACAAATGCCCTCTGGAGCTGCGCACACCTACTCCCCATCCTCCGGCCCTAGTCGCGCTCCGCGCCCCCGGCGCCCACTTCCAGAGAACCTGCACCAGACAAACGGAAAGAAGAGACGTGCAAAAGAAGAAAGAAGGATAATAGAAGGCGAGCTGTGCCAGCCGCACCTACTCACTTAGGAGTTCTCTGCGTCTCTCTTCATTCATTCAACTCGGCCGAAGTGTAGTTCCCTCCGGGAGTCTGGGTGGCAGGGTCGGGGAGGGGTGGGTGAGAGGGGCGAAGGGAATCGCGGCACCGAGAGCGGGAGGGAGCAGGGGAAGGCGGCTGGCTGGGCAGGCGAACGGGACCGCGGAGCTTAGCGCGAGCCACCGGGCGGACTGGCCCTGGCCGCCAATGTGCCTTTGTTTATGTGGCTCGCGCCGCCGCTGCCAACATTCACCTAAAGTCTCCGCGCGTCAGCGCGTCAGCGGCCCGCCGCCCAATCGCCGCGCGGCCGCTCTCCCCAGACTCCTGGCCAGCGCTCGCTTTGGTATATTTCCGACCTGACGTCACGAGCAGGGCCGATTTTAAGGTGGGAACTGTTCAGGGTTCACCTTGGTAGCCAGCTAGGTTTTTTCTTTTTCCGAAAGAGGTGTGACCTCTCCACTCAGGTCCGCGCAACCCGCAGCGCCTCGACATCTCACCTCACCTCCTCCCCCACCCCACCCCCACCGCGCCATTGCTGCCGCCCGGCAGCTCACACATGGGGGAAGGTGCAACAAAAGCCCGGCGGAAGGGAACCCAAGCGTGGGCCAGGTACCAGCACCTGGAATCGCACGAGATGGGGCGTGCCTGGCAGCGCCCTAACCTCATCCACCCACGACTGCCACCCCCGCTAGCGGAAGTGAGTGCAGATGTCCCATGACACGAGACGCTCAGAGGGCTCCTACAGTTGGCCTGGGATTTCCCTAGTCCAGTGCACCCCACTTTTCTCTCTTTTCCTGTCCCTGGCCTTCTCCTCTAGCATACCCCATCCCCGCGCCCCCAACACACACACTCTCCAAAGTGGAAGAGTAAGGAGGGCCTATTTTCTGTGTTCCCTTCTTTCCTGGCAGGGCTCACGTGCGAGGGAGGACGTGGTGCATGGGGAGAGGAGGGGACAAGGAAAGGGTAGCCGTGACCCAGCCCTTCAGGGACCCCAAAAGTCAGAGTGAGGCGTCGCCCTCTTTCCTTTCGCCAGACAATGCAGCCGAGCAACGGGCAACAGGTGTGTTCTGCAGAAAGGTGCTTTAGTCTCACCTTTTACCAACTTATACTTCGACACTCCTGGGTGCACATCAACTCGTGCCTTTTCACGAGTTTTAGGAAAATAAATCGACCCTCCCCTGAAGCACTAGGGCTCTGGAAGCCACAATCTGGGAGCCAAGGGGGCAAGACTAAATCCGGGGACACAGAGGACGAAGCTGGCTGGATCTCTGCGAAGCGCACTGTGTGTGGGTTCAGCTCTCCCAGGAGAGGGCCCGTCAGGCGGCCGGAGCTCGCCGCACCCCCGTGGTCGCCTTAGCTTCGGCCGACTCCCATTCGCAAGGCAATCCACCCTCCAGACTGAGAGCACAAGGCGCTCTCCAGCAAAGAAACAAGCTTCTCCCGGGAGTCAGCCCGCTTCCTGGTTCCTGGACCCGAGCTGGCCGGGCTTTGGGACTTCTCCAGTGGAGCGGGGGAGTCACCCGGGGAGGAGGGGTTCGGAGGCTTCCCCTTCCTCCGCCCGTGAAGATTTGCAGCCGCCCCCTCCCTCTTGGTGTAGCTGACTTCCAGGCTGCGGGACCCCTTTGCACCCCTCATCCTGAGGTTCCCAGTACGGGCGGGCCGAAAGTGCCTGGGAGCTCTCCAAGTCCCGGAGCCGCTCAGTTCTAATCTGCACCCCCAGCCCCCGCCTTTGCCCGCTCCCGCCGCCTCCGGCTCCTCGGCGGCCGGAGAGGCATTGCCATCAAGTGCCCCGAGAAGCCACAGGCTCTTCCGCGCTGCAGCCTCGGGAAAACCTACATGACCACCTTAAGTTCCCCCAGATGTTGCGACTGCCGCTGCCGCCGCCGTAGCGGCTCGGCGGTGCCCTAGCGGGCAAGAGAAGAAAAAAACCAGGAAGTGTGTGCGAGTGTGTGTGTGTGTGTGTGTGTGTGTGTGTGTGTGTGTGTGGGGGGGGGGGGTGGGGGGGGGGGGGGTGAGGGGTGTGTGAGGGGTGGCGTGTGTGTGGTGTGCGGGTGAGGGTGTGTGGAGGGGGGTGTGTGGGGGGTGAGGGGAGGAGAGGGGGAGGAGAATAAAGCTTATTAGCATGAGCTGGGTAGCGTCAGCGCCCTGTGGGCAGAAGCGATTCCACGCGAACGAAAGGGAAAAAGTGAGAGTTTGGAGAGCCGGGGAGAAGGAAAGGGGTGGGGGTGGCGGTGACGCAGGGGCGCAGGCATTGACGCACCCGCCCAGCTGGGCCCAAAATAGCAGCAGCGCCAGCTCTGTGGCGCCCTCCCGGGTTCCCTTCCCTTCCGCAAGGGAGCAGGGCGCGGCCAGAGGGTGCTTTCCTTGATCCCAGCGGAGGGCCAGGCTCCCAGCAGCTATTTTCAGGCAGTCGGAAACTCAAGTGCAGCCATGCTGGGGTGGCAGTTATTATTTTTAATACATTTCTAGGAAGGCGGGGGCCAGGAGAACTTTAAGGTTGTAACCACCACTCTCCAAATACAAATATGCAGATCTTAAGGAGGTGCATTCCCTCCACACGCTCCTCCTCCCTTAAACCATTTTTAAAATCAGTTGGCTTTAGCCCGGGGTGAGTCTGCGGACAGTTTGAAAATTCTCTCCCAGTGAAAGGAAAAGGTGTGCTGGAGTTCTTAAAGTGAACTCCAAGAAGACAAACACTGTAATATGAAGCATTATTCTGTCACAGCAACCTGTCGAGTCTGGCTTCGCTCAAGTCTTTTATGCACCCAAGATCGAAACGCAGTTTTCACAGCAGCTTATTGTTACAATTATTAGTAACTGGGAATGAATCGAATATAACATCAACATGCGAGGGGAAAGAAGTGGCTTTTGGCCTTCTTTTCTACAATCCATGAGTTCTCTCCTCCTCAAATCCCTATTCTACAATAGCTGCTACGAAGTGTGTCTTATTAAGACACATCAGAATCAAGACCGATAGACTCTCTTAAACCAATTATTGGGCAAGCTGTTTTTGGGTTGGCGTTTTTGTTAGGGCTCAGATGTGCTCCGGGTGGAAAGGATCTGGTAGGCATTAGAAAGTGTAAAAAGAACCATCATGCTCAAAACACCAGATTCTTGTGTCCCCAACAGATTCTCATGAAAGGAACAGGTCTCAGTAGAAGGGCCAATGTCTGTAATTGACTGATGCTGTCAGTAGGGGGCCTGACTCCACAACATTCAGTATGATCCATCACACAAATACATACACAAGCACACACACACCATCACACAAACACACACACCATCACACAAACACACACACAAGCACACACCGTCATACAAATACACGCACAAGCGCGCGAGAGAACACACACACACACACACCCCTAGCTATTTACTACTTGGTCAAGCTCCAGGAGATCCTGCAGCAGGCCCAGACATTCATATTCTGCTGGAATTCATAAATAACTACAAATCTTTGATTCTCTTCTATTTTTCTCAAAAGGAAACAGTTTAACACTGGAATTAGGTTCACAATAGATTTTCTTTATTTCCACCCACCCGTAATTTAACTCACTGTCAGGTCACAGAGGAAAAAAAAAAATCAAAATGTTAATAAAATCTTTCATTTTATCACCAAGCAGTTCAAATTGGCATATAGTTTGGAAAAATGAAAGCATGTTTTAAAATCCTATGATTACATGTTTAAATAAATTATAGTTTAGAAAAGGATTCCTGTGGGTGTATTTGCTAGTACATAAGAGAATGCTTTTGTGCATAGAGGTTTAATTACACATATAATGGAATCAAAATGTAGAATTGAACAACCTTTTAGAAAATGTTCAAATGATGCTCTAGGCTAAAAGAAACTGAAATTCTGCATTTATATGACTGCAATCCTGCAAGATTCTTGAATGTAAATAGATTCTTGAATATAAACTACTTTATAACTCAATTAAAATGACAACAATGTTTCTTTCAGGGCCCAGAATCTGATATAACTTTAAATTATTGCCGTGTATAATAAATACATAAAGTTACCCCAAATGAAGGTCAGTATTTTTAACAATTTAAAATAAATGGGAATAAAAACTGATCCTACCTGTAAGAGCTCCTTTTTTGAAACCAACTAAAATTACAATATTATTCTGTCAATATACAGTATTAGATGACCTCAGAAAAAGCACATAGGAAAATAATATTATCTTTTATGATATTAGCCAGTATGAAACAGAACATATTGGTATATATATATATAAAACATTTTCATAAAAAATAATGTAAATAATACATACTCAAATCTAAATCTAAGCATTTTATTTTATGCAAGGCTAAGCAGATTATACTTAATAAAATTGAGATTTTTGGTATGATTTAGAAAGCAAACATGGATTTAATTCTTAATTCTATGGAATCCTTAATTCCATAAGGATTTTCTATCATAATTCATGGGAAAGGGATCTTAAGGGATTTATTTCACTATTCTCCCCGAATGTACTCAGAGTAGCCCTTAGGTCTCACAGTTAAAATATAGTAAACAGACACAACTGTTATGCTAAAAGAATCAAGGTAACTTGAAGAAATTTTATAACATTAGTTAATGGAATCTATGTTAAGCATAAAAATGAAATTATTTTAGGTTATATTTGGACAAATTTCTTGCCATTTGTTGTCATTCAGTTTTATATTAGTGATATAAATTTTCACTTTGAAAAAAATCTGTTTCTGAAAATACAAAATCATTTTTTAACATGGGAGGTTTCTGGTTATTTACTTTGCCATTTCACTAGCATTAAAAAGATATTAATCAACCAATCATTTTTCCTTTTCTATGAGATGCCTAGAGAATAAGCAAAATGCTTAGCTGGTAATTTACATTTTGGGTAGTTGTGGCTTTTACTCAGTTTTCACCCCAAATCACTTAATCCAAAGATTTTAAGAATTGTTTCTTACTTTGATACAGAACTCAGTTCTAGACATGTGTAAAGATGTGCAGAAGAAAACAGCTCTCATTTTTTCTAGAAGCATCTACTTGTAAATTAAAATTATAAAACTGAACATATGGTAAAACCTCATGCCACTCAAAAAGTATTTTGCATAATAAAAATCCTTCATCTTTTCTCTAATTCTTGATTCTCAGTAACTATCTCCTAAATACTTTTAAATTAACCACTTAATACTTTTTGTTACTGTGGTAAAACACAAATAAAAATCACCATCTTACAATTTTAAATGTACAGTTTAGTCGTGTTAAATACAGTCATCCTGTTGTGCACCCAGCACTACTACTCACCCCCATAACTCTTAATCTTATAAAACTCTAACTCTGTAACTGTGTAACAATAATTCTTCATTCTCCCCTCCTCCCACACCTAGCAATCTCCAATATTTTCTTATGTAAGACTTCTTTTTGATTAAGTAAGGAAGGGCTACTTTGGTTTTAGATTTTATTGCTAATTTCACTAAACATGGGAGTCATTAAAAGTACAAAGTCCTGAAAAATGCTTTAAAGGTTCTGAGAATAAGGTGCTATATGCTAAGAAAACACCAAGGGCATTTGAAATTGTAACAGTAGCTAATAACATCAGTAACCATCATAGTACTATGTAGGATTTTCTTTTAGTAGGTAAAACACATAAACTTTGCAAGAGTCTTCATTGTATATAACAGCTAGCTAGTTTTTAATTTTACCTTTAATGATAAAATAGCCACCTTGTTTTCCTCAGACTAACTGCCTTATAGGAACTTTTTAATTTAATAAAAACTGAAGACATGTTACTGATATATTATGACAAAGACATATATGCCCTCTTCTTCAACATAATTCTGCAATTAACAAGCCTACAATTTTAACATTACAAAAGTAACTTATAGCAAGGACCCTTATAGTGATAAGTAATAAATCTAATTACCATATTCTTTGAATAGATGTAATATAAATTTCATTGCTCACTTAAAAGTTCTAAAGTTAACAGCATAAACTTGAAGTTGAGTAATTAAGTAATCCTTATATAGACACTTATTAAAGTATTTATACATATTATCTTAAATCTACATCTATCATTTTGCCAATTAAAATTAGGACTTTAATTGCAATTAAGTAATTTAATTGCCAATTGAACAGCAAAATTGCTAAGTGACTAATTTTAATGCCTATTTTAATTACCAATCATGACTGGGGAGGGAGCTAATCAAGTTACATCAAGCAGTACCAGAGTAATGATGTGAAGGAAAAAAAAAGCAGAACAAACATTCAAGGCTACATGCTTTAAAAAAGAAACATAAATAAATGCAAACACAATCTTATAAATGTATAAAAATACTGTATTTCAATATCTGAATACAGAACATGAAATAGAATAAGATTAACTAAAGAAGCCTCTGTCAATCTTCAAAGTGAGGAAAATCAAATCAAATTTTTATGTATTTACATGGCCCTCACACTAACCCAGATAAAAACAAAGCTGCATATAGTTGAGAAAAGACTGTTTCTTGCTTGGCTGGTTAAATATTTACAGATTGACAGCTTTTTTTTTTTAATTTAAATGAAAGGTTATAAAAGAGAAACAAGTTTCCAGCACAGCAATATGGGTTTTAAATTTGAAAAGCAAACAGGGCCAGTGCAGTGGGCCTGTATACTCTTTCCTGAGGGCTCTCCTCCCCACCCCCACCCACTCGAATGTTCTAATAGAGGCCTAATGCCTATCCATAACTTGTTCCATATTACCTTGAGAAAGGTGTAAATCTGTCCTATCTTAAATAATTTAAAATGCATTCATAAGTAAAAAGATAAGAAAGCACCAAGGATTACATCACAATTAAAATTACTCAGAGCATGGGAATATACCTTGTCCTGATAGTATTTCTTCACTTTCAATTAAAATATACTTGCCAGCTCAAGATAAGCCAGCAGGCAACCAGAAATACTGATGAAAATCTTGGCCAATACAAACACATTTTCAAAAGTTTTCACATTCAAACAAATTCTCAGATTAGCAGTATGGAAGGGCCATATTGAAAGAGGGAGGTGGAGTTAGGAGCTTAAAAATTATAAAGTGATTCCCTGATAGACAATAACAATGCCAGTACTTTCAAGCTAGAGGAATCGCCTTGGCAGCCAGCCACCTCATCTAGAGTAACAATGGACATCCATCAAATCTTCACTTCAAATAAGTCATGATGCAAGATGCATATCTTGTTTTTGTTACTATATATGCGTACCAAATACACACATAGTTTTTGTCCACAAATGGGCCTGAAATTATGAACAATGTATGTAATATTTTAACTTGAGAAAAGGCAAATATTGCTGCTTAGGATTTTATGTACTAATGGACTTGAATTGTGAAATAAAGCACAGCAGGACTTTCAGCCTGGCTTTTGAAGAACAAAAACGTTAATAATCACTGGGCTTGACAAAAGCCTGCAGTATCTGTTCATGACAATAACAGCTTTATAAGGCGAGTTCTGTGTGACTGATTAAAGGACACACTCACAACCTATTCAGAAGTCATGGAGATGTAGTCATGATTAACAGCCTCACTACAGATCAAGGTTAAAACTCATTGAATGCTGATGCTACAGATAAATACAATTTCAGCTACTAAAAGATTACCCAAAAAGTCTCCAGTAAGGGTTGTCATAACTCAGATATATCTTATTTTGTTCTGTATAAAATTTTCTATTTACATACACAAAAGATCTTATATTGTTTCCTAATTATCAAAATCATTGCCTGAACTCAAGCACTAAGAACAAATCATTACCTATTACAAAAAGAAAAAAAGATGTCATCTTGTAATTTAAAAATGATTTATGAAACTTGTATGACTGAAAATGTTTTCAGACTATGTCTGTTTTGTGTATTACCCTAGTTTATCAGTTCACATGAAGTAATGTGGTTTTTGTATTGTTGGAAGCAAAATCTTTTAAAAGATAGTACACCCACAGCCTTCATATATCCCTTAATAGGAAAAAGTTTTTTAAGAGTTGTAGCATTTTACTTTGTTTACCCTTAACTTTCTTGTCTTGCAATGTTGCCTCTCTGTATTAGTGAAGGAAAAAGGAGGGATACAGGAAAAGACAACCATATTTATAATCTGAAATTAGAGCCAAACAATTTATTAATCACCAGGATATTTTTTTAAAGACCTGGGAAATATTACAGAATCATTCAACTAGGATCTAACAGTGACTCAGTATGCTGTCACTGACATGTTCGAGGAAGAAAAAAAACCCAACCACCAGTACTTCCACAGACAGAATTCAAGTTCAGGTACCTGCACAGTTGAGGGTGTGGGTTGCCAGTGAGGGAACAGAAACTACTTTGCTAAGGAGGTCCTTATATTTCATATATTTGAGTACATTTTTGTATGTTACTTTCCTAAGAATGAAGTATTAAACAGAATTTCAAAGAGTTAATAAACGGATTTAGGAGTTATAGTGGAACGATTCACAAAATAAATTTTTCTTGGGAGACCTTTAATTTGGGGAGTTCTGAAAGTATGGTGTTCCTGATGATTGCTCTTAAGTAATTAGCTCTGGAAATCGTATTTCTTATTTCTCCATCCTCTCTTCAATTACCAAGACAACAATTTCGCTAAACTTTTATAAACTATAAGCCAGGGGCGGGGGGCAGGGGAAGAAGGACAATACAGAAAGGGATTTTTCAGCCAGAATGGTTTCCCAGAGCCCCTCACACTACAAATAGATGTTATAAATTTTGAAATGTAGCTCTGAAGTTCAATTCATACCACAGAAACTGTGGGATGCTATCTTCCTGTTGTTATAACGTATCAGGTCAAGGGATATAAATTGTACCAGGTAATTCATTTTGCCGTTCAGAGAGTCATTAAGTTCCTCCCAGAATATATGTGATTGATATCCCTGGAGGTGAAAGGCTAACGGAACCATATGGCAACATGTTGCATTCCGTATGCTATCTGCCCATCCGTGCTTAAGCTGCCATTAGCAACATCTGCACCTAACGGAAATCCAGCTGCGCCGACGCCGGCTGACGGAATTGTACTTGGGGGAAATCTAGCTTAGCGCCATTAACTTGAGACTCAGAGTCTATCTACTAGGACGGATGGAAGCTTTCACAATTAGACGAGACGACACAAATGCTTTATTAAAGTTTAATTTTGAACTCCCAATTAGCGAAACTGCATTACAAATCGATTGCAATTTCCTAGAAGGCACAGCAAGTTCTCTGCCTGCCTGCCACGTGCGAGAGGCTCCAGAACTAGTTTGCCCAGCTCCGATGGCTGAAACGGGATGGTTCAGAGCCGGTCTCCGAGTCCCAGGAAGTCCCTAAAATCCTCGCCAGCCCCTCCTTCCGCGGGCGGGGGCGGGGGCGGGCGAGGGGAGGGCTCCAAAGTCCCCGGCGAGGCGGGGGGCGGGAGGGGGAGGGGCGGCGGCGGGGTGGGGGGCCTCTAGCGTCCTGGCCTCTCGGAGGAGCCTCAGCTAGTCACGCAGAAGTTTCTCTTTCGCTTCTCGCGCCACACACCCAGGTTGGCTTCCTGCGCGCCGGCCAGCGGGGCGGAGAGCGGGGAGTGGAGGGGAGACAGGGGTCCCAGAAGGGCGGCCCGGCGTCCACACCCACCCCAGCTCCCCTCCCCCGACCCAAACAAAGCCCCCGCTCCTGGTCCAGGATACGTTACCTGCCCGGCGCTGCCGGCCCCCTCGGTCACCGCGTCCCCCGCTGGGCGCGCCTTGGGCGGGTCCCGCTTCCCGGGACGCACAAAGCGGTCGCCCCCGGCCGGCTAAAGCCCCCCGTCTCGTCATGTTGCGGGGCCAGAAGGGAAAGCGGGGGAGATGGAAGCGGTTGGGGCGAGGGAAACTTACTGATTACATTTTTAAAAAGAAAAGAGAAAAGCAGCTGGCGGGGCCCGGCCAGGGGCAGAAGAGGCCGGTTACCTTTCGGGGAGTCGCGGGCGAGAGGAAGGGGGTCGGGGAGCGGCTGCCCGCCCCCTCCCCCGGCCCCCAGCGGCGACGGCAGCTGCACACACAGAACCCCATTGTCGCCGGCGCCCGGCGCGCAGCCCCGCGGACTCGGCCCCGCGGCCAAGCGCGTCAGCGGCCCCGTCAGTCGGGCCGGGCTCCGTGACGCGCGCGCAGCCCGCGCTATAAATAACCCGCCGCCGGGCGGCCGGAGCTGCTTTCCAGTGACGCCGGGGCGAGGCGCGGGAGGAGGAGGGCGAAAGGAAACAATAAAACCGCCCGCCGCCCTCCTCCTCGGCTTCCCTCCGCCCTCTCTGACCGCCCTCGGCCCCCTCCCTCCGTACTCTCTGGTCCCCGCCCCGGCCTGCCCTGCCCGGGGCGGCGCGCGCGTTGTGGGAAGGACCTAGTAGAGCCGGCGGGAAGAGCCCGGGGTCGAGACCCATGCCTCTCCTCCCGGGCAAGAGGAGCCCTTCCACACCCGGGAAAGCGCTGGCGCCGGGAACTTGGCAACGGGTTAACAGGTCGCTGAGTTACTTACTCCCACGTTGATTTACACAACTTGATGCTTTCTCCGCTTTTCTCACACCCCTTTCTAGTTCAGGTCCGGAGTGTTTATGGCAATAAATTCTTTATTCAAAACAAAAACTTCCCCGTTAAACGTCCTCATCTAGCGTATTTTAAAGTATATGCCTATGTTTGCATCTCATTGAGTCCTGCCTACATCCTATCTGGACAGTATGCTTTTTTCCGTAAACTCCACCGGGATTACTTATATAGGTTTTTATGGGGCCAGGCCTGTGTTACTGTTTTCATTTGGGTAGTTGTATAAAATGTGCAGTAGAAATCAGCGTGGGCATGAATGCCATGACTCATGCATTTAGTCCTAGAGCCTTCTTACTCTTTTTGGCCTTGAACATACCATAGGCCTTGAACACTGAACATTTGAATTTTCCAAAGTCTATAATCTTTCAACATCCTAGCTTTCATCAGTCAGTGCTGCCATTTAAAGGGGGCTTTCTCTATAATTTTTTTTTTTTTTTTTTTTGCCCTCAGGACTTTCTGTTCTAGCTACCATGTTTAGGCCATTCTGTCCCACATCCAGACACTCCTGCTTTCTATTATGGTGAGCATATACAACTGGAGGCAGTCTGTTTGTTCCAGGAACCACCATTTAATACACTAGTAAAAATAGTATTTCTTCTTGAGCAAAAGATCTCAGGTGTATGAACTCCACAGTTTCTGGGGTGCTGATAGACGCAGTTTGCAGAAGCCAGCAAAGTTTTGAAGTGACCAGGCATGGATAGAGTGAATTAAAGGGGCTGAGAAAGTGGTTCTTGGCTCACAATCAGGACAAAATAATATAGTGAAGAATTGCCTGAGCCGGTTTTCAGGTTTTAATTATATTTTCATTGTTTCTCTCTATGCCTTCTTGCAGAAATTAGTCTGTCTCTGCTTCAGATTCCTAATCTCCAAAATGAAGGACAAGTGGTTTCTTAGCCCCTTTCAACACTAGCATTGTAGGATTCTAAAGGCTATAACTGGGTTCAGGTGTAAAGTTACTAATGTGTCTTATGGAAAAAAGGTAACCAAATATAGAATTATCAATCTTCCTGTAGTTTATTATGTTGTACATTTTTCAGAAAGAAAATATATTAGGACTACTAAAGAAAAAGAATAAATTCTTCTCTACCATTAAAACTATGTTAAGAGGAAAAAATAGTTGTCACTATTTGCTTTGTTCAAATGACAGCAAACACAGTTAAGGTCTGATGATGTCTTAGGCCCTTTCCAATGTCATATTCACCACATGAGTGAATAAATTATGAATAGCAAAATATTTAAGGACCACTTTCTCCAATTTTGCCCCCAAACCTGGCTTGTATGGTCTTTAGGAGGAAGTTTTCAATTGAAAGACACTAAATTGTTTATCCATCAGCAGTATTTATGAGACAAGCAAAAGTTAGCTCGTTGACCACCAGAGAGTCAAAATTTACCTCATTCTCCTGTCTCCAGGTTGGGGAAGGCAGAAAACATAAAAGCAGAAGAAACAAGTTTAGAGCCAAAGCATTTGCTTCACATAGACACCACCAAAGTGTGATCGCAACTAAAAGTTAACCAGTATTTTCCCGGTTCCAAAAGCACATCTGTCTCCCGTTTCCATAAAATGTTCTGTATCTTGATTTAATTTCATCTTAAAGTTCTTTCTTCTGGAGCTTATAAAAAGGTATTTTTCTTTCACTGCTACTTTTCTGAAACTTCCAATTTCTCACGTAGTTTTAAACTCTTTTGCTTATTTCTTATCCTTTTTCATGCAGCCATGGAATGGAACTTAAACTTTTAGAGTAAGAGAATAGATTTGGGGGTTGGGGGATGGGACAAATTAAGAGAGTAGCATTGAAACATACATCTTACATTCAGTTCAGTTCAGTTCAGTGGCTCAGTCATGTCTGACTTTGCGACCCCATGAATCACAGCACACCAGGGCCTCCCTGTCCATCACCATCTCCCAGAGTTTACCCAAACTCATGTCCATCGAGTCAGTGATGCCATCCAGCCATTTCATCCTCTGTTGGCCCCTTCTCCTCCTGCCCCCAATCCCTCCCAGCATCAGAGTCTTTTCCAGTGAGTCAACTCTTCGCATGAGGTGGCCAAAGTACTGGAGTTTCAGCTTCAGCATCAGTCCTTCCAAAGAACACCCAGGACTGATCTCCTTTAGGATGGACTGGTTGGATCTCCTTGCAGTCCGTAGGACTCTAGAGCATCAATTCTTCGGCGCTCAGCTTCCAACTCTCACATCCATACATGACCATCGGAAAAACCATTGCCTTGACTAGATGGACCTTTGTTGGCAAAGTAATGTCTCTGCTTTTTAATATGCTGTCTAGGTTGGTCATAAATTTCCTTCCAAGGAGTAAGCATCTTTTAATTTCATGGCTGCAATCACCATCTGCAGTGATTTGGGAGCCCCCAAAATAAAGTCTGACACTGTTTCCACTGTTTCCCCATCTATTTCCCATGAAATAATGGGACCAGATGCCATGATCTTACATTACCTCCTGTAAAATTACATAGCCAGTGGAAATTTACAGTATGATGCAGGGAACTCAAACCTGGTGCTCTGTGACAACCTGAAGAGGTGGGATGGGGTAGGAGGTGGGAGGGAGCTTCAAGAGGGAGGCGTCATGCCCATGTGTATGGCTGGTTCATGTTGATATATGGCAGAAACCAACACAATATGGTAAAGCAGTTATCCTCCAATTAAAAATAAATAAATTTTAATTTTAAAAAAGTTTAACAGACTGAGAATTAGAGTATCCAGACTAAAACAGAAACATGCCCAATTTTAGAGAGAAGTAGAATCTTCTTACCAGTAGAAGTAGAAGTGAAACAATCAGTTTTCTCAAAGTAAAAGCAAAAAAACACAAAAACCAAAGCCATCATGCTGAAATTTGTAAAAGTAGGAGACTGAAAAATTTGGAAATCTTTTATTTGGATCTCTTTGACACCATAAAGCTTGTTACATTTTTTTAAAACTGATTGTTTTAGCATGTGGACATTTCTCAATATTTCCAAAGTTTCTGTGTACCTGAAGTTACATCCTTTGAAAAGACTTCTCTAAGGTAACAGTATTGAAGAATTTATTAGAGAAACTATTGTGCAGTCTTGCCTTATTACTCAGTTAATCCTGATCTGTGTTTAGAGAGGTGTGCCAGCTAGGTTGAGACTTCAAAGAAATGAGCACAAACATTTGCCGTTTCCCGTGCAGTAGTGCAGCAGAGATGGAAAACAGTTTGGGTGATAGAAAATTCGTTTTGGACACTATCATTGAAGTCCTACTGTAAGCAAATGCAGTAACCTTTAAATGGATAACCTTTAAATGGATAAATAACAATAAAAAGCTACTGGATTCTCAGTATTCCAAATGAAAAGAAAGGGGCAAGCAAGGTTATAGAGCTAGGAGCTTTCTGCGTTTAAAAGCCAAGAAATAAAAGTAGGTGGCGTTCTTAAAAGAAAGTTGATTAAATTCGGCAAATTAACAGCTTCCAACATCAGTTCAAAATATGAACATACATATATAACCGGTTCTTTTTTTTTTTCTCCTGATTTCAATGATTTATCTCCAAGTTGTAGAGCCCTTGGTAACTCCTTTGATGGGACCCATTATAGACAACTTTGTTTTTCCTGCATAAATTATAACGTCAAATCTGGATTTGTTAACAGTGAATTTCTACAAATTCTTAGTGGAGGCTTCAGGGTCCCAGGCCTGTGTGCTCTCCGATTCATTCCTGGCTCTTCTCTCCCTGTCTCTGGTCTGTAATCACAGAGGAGCTGATCCTGCAAGCAGTGAGCAGCATTGCCTGGCCTTCCCCTTAGGAACTAGTGCCAGCCTGGTGTGACCAGTGGGAAGCAGGAAAGGAGAGAGCTGGAAGACGGGGCAAGCATAATATTCCTCATCTGCCCCCTGCTCTGAAAAGTGGAAGTGTTAGTCGCTCAGTGCTGTCTGAATCTGTGACCCAATGGACTGTAGCCCACCAGGCTCCTCTGTCCATGAAATTCTCCAGGCAAGAATACTGGAATGGGTAGCCATTCCCTTCTCCAGGGGATCATCCTCACCCAGGTATTAAACTTGTCTCCTGCATTGCAGGCAGATTCTTTACTCTCTCGGCCACCAGCAAACCCCAAATGCCTTGTGACCCTTGACCCTGGGCTCCAGTAACATCGCCTTTTCCCTTTCTTCCTCCCACTTAAGAATTATAGTTGTTTTATCCTATTTTTAGGATAGTTGTTTTATCCTAGAGTCACTGCCTTCTTTGGGGACTCTCTTCTACCTCTCATCACCTATTTTTACAAATTCCTTGAGTTAAATTCTCCCTGTGTTGAGTTCTCAGAGCAGTTTCTGTTTGGAGCCTGACTCTGTACATTCTGTTGAAAGCTATCAATGATATACATGAAAAACTCTGTTACTCCTTGATTTTCTTTGCTGGAAATTCTTTATTTTAAATGTGCTATTTAAAAGTGCTAATGAAGGATTCCATCCTCAAAAAGTAGAAACCCCATACATTTTTTAAAAAATCAATTTTCTGTGGTCATAATATTCAAAACTATAAACACAAACTATTATAAGCTTATATAAGTCAGATCAGAGCTATACTTAGCTGAGACTGATATATAAATTCTATCCTAAAAGAAAAGTAGCATGTGATACCTGTCAGGACAATTACATCACACTTCTATATAAGGGCTACTCATTTATCAGCTTATTTGCCAGTGGTCTGTCTTTTCTCAGAGAGAAAGGAGGGGGAGAGAAGGAAAGAAAAACCCAGAACTTTCTGTACTACCAATTGGAAATGCCATGTGAGTGAGTCCTTGAATAATATTTTGAAATCTAAATTATGTTTACACTTTTTTTCCTCGTATTTTCTGCTATTGCTTCTCTCCTCCCTTCCCACATCCATAAGCAGATCTCTTGCTAAACGTTCACTGTCCCAAGACATGGAAAAAGAAAGGCAAAACAAAAGTAATCTATGCATGCTTCTGGCTTTGTTTTATAGAATCCTAAATTCTCAGGGAAAAGGGTTTCCGGACAGGACTAAATATCCTGAAGGACCTTCAGAGGCGGATAGTGTGTCCTTGAAAGTAGGGAAGAGGATACCCACAGGCACATAGAAGGGGAGAGGGAAACAGCGTGATAGATGTTTCCTGAGGAAGATACAAGGAGCTTGGAACTGATACTGGAGGAGTTGTTGAAGTCCAGAATCCAGGGTAGATGGCAAACGAGTCCCTTGAGGTCATCGTTCTAGTATTCAGATGTGTCGTGGCAGATGAATCATCACAAAAATACCACCTGGACCTCACTCATCTGTATCAGTGCTTACCTTAGTTCTTCCTTATGTTGGCCAATCAGCACGCCGAGTAGCCACAAGGACAGTCAGGATATGTGTGGGAGCCACCAGGAATGATCTCTTCTTTTTTGTTGTTCTTAGCACTTCAGCATGAAAAGATGAAAACCAATGCCACAATGCCACAAAACTGCTAGCAAATGCAGCTGACACAGAGAAAATGGATCCAAGAGATGGAGGGGGATTGAGAGTTCAAGACATTTAAGCCTGGATCAAGCTGTTCCTGAAGCTCATGAGACTTATCAGATTCTCATGTGAGTAAATCAGTTCTCTTTAGCTACAGTCAATTGGGACTGAATTTTCTGCCATTTGAATTGGAAAGAGATACACTTGTCTCTAACACCTACCTGTTCAAGGCCTTAGTGCTGGGACAGAAGTGCACATACAGAACTTACTCGATGACTAAATTTGATGAATACACATAGAATATAATTTATTATGTTACTGTTATTGGGCAGGGGGAGGGAGCATTTCATATTGTTACATAGGGAGTGGCATGTCAAAATCGAATAGGAATGCCCATTTTGGGTTAAACCTCTTTCCCTGGGGGGCAGAAGGTAAAGAATCTGCCTGCAATGCAGGAGACCTGGGTTCAATTCCTGGGTCACAAAGATCCCCTGGAGAAGGGAGTGGCTACCCACTCCTGTATTCTTGCCTGGAAAATTCCATGGACAGAGGAGACTGGCGGGCTACAGTCCATGGGGTCTCAAAGAGTCATACATGACTGAGCGACTAACTCCAGGGAGGATGAGACTCTTCTTGTCACAGAGACATTAAACCCTTCTACCATCACAACAGAGAGGATAGTGGTAAAAGCTGGAGACAGGAAACACAACAACCTTTTTGGTCCCTCTATCTCCCACCTTTTACTTGTTGATGCACCCAGCCTCAGCTCCCTGTCCTAGTCAGCTAAGACTGGTTCCCCAAGTTGCCTGTGTTGCTTCATGTATTAGTACCTTTGCACAAGCTCTTTCCTCAGGCTGGGATGAACTTCCCATACTGTCTACCTTTCAATACTCAGTTCAGGGGCTTTAGCTTCTGTGAAATTTTGCCTGACACCAACACTGCCATGCTCCCTACACCTCCCACCTATACACTCTAAAATTGATCAGCTACTTGTCATACTCTGTTGTGACCCATATTCAATTTTTTTGTTTATTTCTCTATCTCCCCTCTTAAACTGACCTCTATAAGGGCAAAAATTCTCTCTGATTTATCTTGAAATGTTTAGGACCTGGCCATTAGGCTATTTACAGTTATTTGTAAATAGTAGAAATCATAGATTACATTAAATGTGGAAGCAGAAATAGTCATACATTTTTAGAGCTGAGATCTTAGAGTCCACCTTATCCTTGTGAATGAAAACATTTACCATAGTAACAAGAATAGCAAAGAAATAAATTCTAAGTGACTGAAAGGTTTAATTTTATTGGAACCCATCACATGATAGCATTCTTGAGCAAATTGTAACCATATATTACAAAGTTTGGCTAAGTTGCTTCTCTTTTTTAAATTTAAGATGTTATTTTCCTTTAAGTATTTTATACCTATAAGTATTTTATACCCCGGGGTATAAAATTGCTCCCTAGAACTATGCAATCAATATTTGTGATTACAGAATATTTTAGTATAGCCAAGAACCAAAACATTAGTTCAAATAGCAAATGAAATCAGATACTTAAAAGAGCCAAGTTAATTATACCTGGAAAAGACCCTCCACTCACTTTGCACACACACACACACACACACACACACACATGTACACACACAGAAACACATGACATTTATATCTATACTCTTTAATAATTCCATGATTTCAACATCTTTGTGTAGGAAGGGAGTTGCTGTCACTTGAAAAGGTTACTGTGATGCATCCTGTTTCTTACAGACCTATAGGAATCTGGGCATGGTTAGAAGCAGGAGGATGAACAAAGTGAGAATCGACATAACTGAATAAAGATGTAGCCAGTTATCTCCATTTAAGGTAGACTCGGTGCAGATTATGTTATATTTAGGGAAATTTTTTTCTTCCTTAATATGAATTGTCTTTGATAATTATTATTTGCCTTTGGGAGATATGCTTGTGTAGAATTCAGTGGATGACCGAGAAGAATAAGGTGGCAAATCTTCACTGCTACCAGTGAGCACAAGTTGAAATGCAAACTCTACAAGGGGCTGTGCTTTTAGAGACCCTCTACAGTGTTATTTCATAATGCTTAACTCAGGCTTGGGAAAGGTGTTGCTGCAAATATATGAATATAATAATATCCTGGTGGGTTGCATTGATTGGAAAGAGGGCTGGATCTTTCATGAAATTAAACTACCATGAGTAGGGCAAACCATGGTAAAGATGTGTAGTATAGGGACCTGAAGACAGGCACTCCCCGATGGTTCAGTGGGTAAAGAGTCCGCCTGCAAGGCAGGAGACACAGGAGGTGTGGGTTTGATCCCTGAGTCAGGAAGATGGCAACCCACTCCAGTATTCTTGCTTGGTGAACCCCTGGACAGAGGAGCCTGGCGGGCTATAGTCCAAAGGGTCACAAAGAGTCGGACACAACTAAGCACCAGCACCATATTTTCTAAGAGGAGAGTCAGTTACCATGGGACTTGAGGCTAGGAAGCAAGGCTAGGAATCAGGGTGTGCTCTTAAAGGGATCTCTTTGTAAGTGGTAAGCTTTTTATTGCTCTTTTCCTTTAAACTTTTGGAAAGTTTTATTTCTTGAACAGTTTATAATCTATCATTTATGTTGTAATTTCTTCCATTTGTTTCTCACCTTCAGTCAGTATTAACATTTGCACAGACTTGAGAGGTGGTGGGGGTAGGGGGGCGTATGGGACAATCAAAGCAAAGAAGAGCACCGCAAATTATAACCTTCTGCACATCACACTTCCCTGAGGCCAGGATTGTGATCCCATCTGGCAAGTAGCAGGCGAGTGAATGGTGGCCTCTGAAGGCGAAAGAGGAGAACAAGGCCCTGAAAGAGCTGTAGATGCACAGACAACTCAGGAGAGGGGGCAGAAACTTTCTTTGCCAAAGCTGTCAGAGCTTCTTGTCCATTCTAATTCTAAACAGTGTATCCGCTCACCCCATTTCCTTCCCCTCAAAATCTGACCATCTCCTCCCTCTTCCTTCACTCTTTATCATTTTTTACATGAATTCTGACAACAGCTGCCTATATTGTTTTCTACCACTAGTGCTTCCTTGCCCTAGTCAGCTTCTGCTCCACACAACTGCCATGGGACTGCCATGGTTGTCTGTCTAAAGAGTGTTGGCCCTTGACCTTCCCCAGTGCTCGGCCAGTACCTCCAGTAAAAACCTTCTTTCTGCTTGTTTACTGTCCTTGGGATTTCTATTGAAAGTTGCACTTTTCTTTCAGAGACGTAGGTTTTTCAAGCTGGTAGCCATTTGTTCATTAAGAGATGCCATTAGAGTCATTTGTCATGCTAAGACGATTTCATTTAAAGATTTACCCACTTAAAGATTACTCAAGTTTTCAGTATTGAGACAGATGGCAACACAGTAGAAGCTTGATGTGATGTCTTGGAGAATCTGTCAGTTTTGTTTGGGAAAGTAAATGTTCATATAGTCAAAGGCTTTTTAGATAATTCCATAATCTCATCAAATATTTTTGGTCCTAGATGAATCTATAGATGGTAATGTGGGCCGTGCTAGAGACCATGGTGGGGTCTTTGAACACAGATTTTGAATACAAATAGACCAATTTGGGGGTGCAAAGATCTTTACCACTGCATCTTATCTTTATCACATTACATCTGGGCTTTATTATACACAAAGCTCACTTAATTTCCCGGAAGTTATTTATAGCATTTTCAAAAGTCTTCTATGAAGTTAAATTCATACCCACATTTCTAATATGTGTGATGGTTTATAAAAACATGGAAGAGGAAGGAGGAAACAGAAAATATGCTCCTCCATCCCAATAAGTCATTATATTGAAAAGCGACCCAGATATAGCTTTGAAATCCAGTCTGGAGCTCCCATTATCCCTCTCTTTTCCTATCTTTCATCTTTTTTTTTTTTTTTTTTTACTATGCAGGGTCTTCGTTGCAATACTCTTAACTTTGCATAGGCGCTGGAGAGCTCAGGCTAGGTAGTTGCTCCATAGCATTTGAGATCTTAGATCCCTGATGAGGGATCGAACCTGTGTTCCTGCTTTGGAAGGTGGATTCCTTACAACTGAACCACCAGCAAAGTCCCTTTGGTCTATCTTGAATGGTCTATCTGTATCTTAGAGAAGTATATCACTGATGTCTTCATAAGTAACATTGATATAAAATTTCTCCTATATTAACAATGTTGTTATAATACATTCAACTTTGGTATTTAGTTTATATGCCTTAAATCCAAAAGCTCTTCTTCACCCGCTGCTGCCCACGTATGCTGACAACTCTTCTGATCCCAGCAGGAGTAACAGATTTCATTTCTTAAACATTGCAGAACTACAACCAGAGTGTTATTATTAGATGAAAGATCTCATACTGGCTTTGCAATAGGGAAAAAGAAAGAATCAAGATGAAAAGAATCTAGGCTATTTAAAAATGCCCCACATTTTCAAAACTAATTCCATTTTGTTTTCAAAGGTAACATATTCAAATGGCTCAAAATTCAAAAGGTAAAATTACATCAAGAGAATCATTTCCGTCATATCCCTGTTCCCCTGCCATGAAGTTCAGCCTAAACCAATGTTTTTAAATGTTGTGTTTTCTCCCAGAGATAGTCTACATGTATACAACCAAATGTGAGTTCGCACATTTGTTTAAGTATGTTTGTTATCTGTTTTCCCTTAACAGCTTATTTGGGAGATAGTATTGTATCAGTACATAAAGGGCTTTTATTTTTTCTGGTTGCATACTATTCCCTTGCAAGAATATACATAATTTATTTTATCAGTACCTAGTAAATGAATATGTAAGCTGTTTCTAAAGTTTTGCTAACACAAAGAAATCCCTGTACCTACATCATTTGCTTTAAGGATAGAGATTTCTTTAGTATAAACTCCTAGACATTGAATTTCTTGCTTGAAACTATAAATTTTTAAAGAATGTAATTTATTCATTTTTTTGAATTGTGATAAAATTCGAAAGGAACAAAAGGATAAATCTTGAAAAGTAAGTTTTCCTCATGCCCCCTTTGCCCAACCCCACACTTCCTTTCCCCAGAAACAAATATCAGCTTCTTATATATCCCTTCAGAGACTTACTCATACACCTAGCACACACATGTACAGACTCCTATGCAGAAGGCTGTCCACATGAGAGAAATTTAATGTATGTAGGCAAATACGTATTTTCTTCTAAATTGTAGTCTGCAGAGATCATAAGACTCTTGCTAATATGGCTGACAGCATTCAGTGTAACCATTTAAGTCAGGGACATATTCTTTTATTGCCTCATGCACCATCAGCATTTAGAGTAATTCTACCACTGTTATCTGGGCACAGCTGTTCTGTGTGGAGGGAAGGAAACATATGGAATAAAGAGCCTTGCACTGTCCTCAGCCAAAAACTGTCTAAGGAGATCTGGTATGGAGTTTGACTTGTGCGTATGGTGAGCCATAGTTACCCTGTAATTCTGTACTCTTATTTAGGGCTTCTCTGCCCCTTTTTCTGTGTTGGACTCTCTGTTCTCTCTGCCCATGTACTCCTCTTTCTCTTAGTGTTCTCCCCCAAATTCTCCTCCCTGCCAACATACATTTTCTTTCTCTCAGAGTATATTTTCCAGTAGACTCAGAGCAAGAGTGTGTAGGATGTAAATTTTTAAAGATCCTACATTTCTGACAATCTCTTTATTCTTTCTTATAACCTAATTAACAGTTTGGCTGATAATACAGTTTTAGGTGGGAAATACTTTTTTTCAGAAATTTAAAGTCGTTGCTCCAGTCCCAATCATATTGTTAAGAAACGCAACACTATTGTGCTTCTTGACCTGATATTTTCCTCCTCTGGAAACTTTGGGGATCTTTCCTTTGTCTTCATTATCCTAAAATTTTCTAATGTTAATGCTTTGATGTGATTCTGTTTTCATCCATCATACTGAACACTGAATAGGCTTTTCAATTTGGAAATTAATGTGTTACAGTTATGGGGAATTTTCTTGGATTATTTCATTAATGATTTCCTCTTGTATGTTTTCTTTTTCTCCATTTCTGGAAATATCTTCATTATATATTATACTTTAGATCTTCTGGTCTAGTCTTTAATTTCTTATCACTTTTCTACTTGTTTTTATTTAATTTTGTTTCTGTTATATTTTTAAAGAAAATTTTGCACCTGTATTTTCCAATTGACAGTCTCATAAACTTAATTTTTAATTTATTTTTATGGTTGCAAAATATATATGACATAGATTTACCATTTTAACCAATATTAGGTATATGGTGCAGTGGCATTAAGTAAGTTCACACTGTTGTGCAACCATCACTACCATTCACTTCCAGAACTCTCTCATCTTCCTAAACTAAAACTCTGTACCCGTTAAATTACAGCTCCTGTCCCTTCCTTCCCCAAGTCTCCTATCCCCTCTGTATTATAGATTTTCTCAGATGTCTTAAAATCCTTGATTTTCTGCTTCCAGGAAAGAATGAAAGACTAAAAGCTGATTGGGAGCTCTGAATGCATACACCCATATGGAACTCACTGATCATGAGCTTTACTTCAAGGTGATCTGGAAAGACTATTTGTTAGATATCCTGGTTAGCTATAGTTTTAGATCTTTCCAGGTGGAATGGCCAGGTATTAGGGAAAATTCCACCTTTTGCTTTGTGGAGGGTCAAGATTTGGCTGCCAGTGTCCTGGGAGCTGAGTGGAAAAAGGGGCTTGAAGGGATGTTGTCAATAGAATATTAGGTCTTCAACTGTGCCTAGCCTCTATAAGTCCAAAATAACACGAGGGACTTATTCCAAAGTGGGGAAAGTCAATCTTCCTTTGGCATCAGTTTGAAAAGTAATTCACAGAGAGAATTTCTCCTTGGTCAGCTTTCACCCAATCCTCCAGGAGACTGTCCCTCCTTCATTTTCAGTTTCCGAATTCCCTAGGACTGTCATTTCTTGGAAGATTCTGTTGTGTTAATGGGGGTGTTTCTCAGCTTTCTCCCTAACTAATTTAGTTTCCTCTCTTTGAGATCGGCTAAGTCTGTCAAATTTCATTCACCTATTTTCCAGTTTTCAAAAGTATGTTGCTGTCATCTCCTCTCTTTCTCCTTGTTTTTTTTTTTTTTAAAGCTTTTTATTTTGTATTGGGGTATATAGCCAATTAACAGTGTTGTAATAGTTTCAGGAGAAGGGACTCAGCCCTACACATTTATGTTTCCATTCTCACCCTATACCCCCTCCCATCCAGGTTGCCACGTAACATTGAGCAGAGTTCCCTGTGCTATACAGTAGGTCCTGGTTGGTTATCCATTTAAAATACAGCAGAGTGTACATGCCAATCCCAAACTCCCTAACTATCCCTTCCCCCATCCTTGTGTGTGTGTCTTTAAAAAGATTTCTTTCACCGGATTTCCTGAAGTGTTGGCAGTTAATGTGTGTGTTCAGTCCTTACTTCTGCCCACACTGGCACAGCATATTTAATGCTTGCCTGGAAAAAAGGATAAGAATCTCCCTTGATTCAACAAGCTTCCAATAAATGTAGGGATTTAGAAATAAGTTTTATGCCATTAACTTAATATTGCCTCATTGAAAATTCTCTCACTTCCTCATTTTAAGGAAATATTTAGAAATTGGTTTATTTCTCCACCACTAAGTTACTCACCTTGGACCTAAATCATGAAGTGCCTATTCTACTAAGGCAGTTGATATGTCAGGAAATAAAATCTCCTTTTGATGGTGTAATCAGTCCATAGACACTCTCTTAGGAGGAATAATCATTAAGAGAATTATATTTATTTATGGTGGATTTTAAATTATAAATTGTTTGGCTAATTTGGTTCCCATTTATCAATAAAGAGGCTCCTCTAGTTTTTTTTTTTTTTTAAGATTCACATATTTTCTTTGAGGTCATTGCAGTTTGTCAAAGTAGTGTTGCACCTAATGGAAGTGAAATAAACTTAAAAATAAAAATAGCACCTGTTTATTACTCAGATGTATCTGTTCCCTCTGCTTCATTTTAGTCATAGCTATTTAATTTCCTGAAACAAAAAACAAACAGATTTTTCACTAATGTCAGTACTGCAGAGCTAGCATGGGACAGAAGAGCCAGCTGTACTCGATTTCATCTTATGCATCATCAACAAAATTGGCAGCTAGGTTCTGATTTCAGAGCCTTTATGGTTAATGATGATGTACAAGCTGTGCTTGATTTTTAGATATAAGCCTAGTCTTTGCTGACAGAAAAATCTATTTTTGATTTGTAAATTGAGCAAATTTGATGCAAAATTATTGATGTCGGATAAACGCAGATCATGAAGATAGCATTTTTAGATTCACATTTCTAACCCTAAAACCACTCCAGTTCATGATTATTATCATCACTGTCATCCTTATAAATATTAGCACTACAATGATGGTAACTAAGTATTTAACTAAAACTGCAGTTAAGTTTTGTGAATGAGTCATATATTGACGAGTATACTAACTTAAGAATATGACTGCAATGAAAAGAAGCAACAGAACTAATTAGCAATCAGTTCTCTTAGCATCCCTATTCTGTGTATAAGACTAATTCAGATCATGTTGCAAGAGATTATGGGTAACATCTGATATTATGTAAAGAATGGTGGAGCAAATAGGTGTGAAAGAGGGAAAAAATGCTTCTTTGATTATAAGCTCTTTGACAATAGCAATTATAACTCAGTCATTGCTTCAAGCAACTACTGCAGTTTTTGAATTCATACAAGTCAATTTTTATCATACTTGCTAATGTAATGCTGTTGAATTTTTAATAGAAGCAGCAGTATTGGCCTACTGCAAATTATGGAGCTATGAAATCTTATCTCAGATGTTCTCTTCTCTTGTCCCTAGTTAGGAGCCCCTCAATACACACACCATCCACCACCACCACCCCACCCCCCCCGCCCCGACTCCCATTCTTTCATGCTTCCCTGTTTCCTGGTGGTACTGCTCCCAAACCCCTGCTCAGGCTTGCTCCTCCCTTATTCCATACCTGTCACTCCTCAATCTTATCAAAACTTATCTGCCCTTTGTCCCATTCTTTTAAGATTTTGCAAGTACACACATGTTAAGAGCTTAAAAATGTTTATTTTCTTGCTATGTTATCCTTCTAGGAGTACAGATTTGCATTTTTAAGAGGAACTCTTGAAGACCTATTGCCAGCAGTAGAAATGTCACATCCTTCTGTCTGTCAAGAGTGGCAAAAATCCATATCCTACAATAACCAGCTTTTACATATTGATTCTACCCAGCCTAAAATGTGTGTTTTTGAAGCATAATGAGATACAGATTAAGAGCAAGGGCTTTGCAGTCAAATGGATCTAATTTTGAAACTAAGCTCTGACACTTATTAGCTGTTGGTCATAATTTACTTGTCTTTAAGATGGGATACCAATAGCTACCTCTTAGGGTTGTAGTGAGATGTAAGTAAATGAATGTAAGTGAGATGTAAATGAGTGTAAATGTAAGTGAGAAGTAAGTAAATGAATGCATATAAAATTATCACTATAATATTGAGAAATAGTGGAAGTTCAGTAATTGGGACTGCTATTATTATTAGCATAATTTATTTATTAATATATAACATATTCTTCTAAATTGTTGATTTTTCTTAATCTCAAATAGTGGTTCTATATAAATATACCTAAATAAACCAAGAATATGTAAGGCTTTGTTTCTTTAAGACTTTGCATATAATAATCACTAAACAAATATCAAATTTTATTTAATTCACCATGAAATGTCTTTGCTTACAATATGTATTTCCTATAAGGAAGAAATGGTTTAACTGCTATATTTAAAATGGATAACCAACAAGGACCCTTTATAGCACATGAAACTCTGTTTAATGTTGTGTGGCAGCCTGGATAGGAGGAAGGTTTGGAGGAGAATGGATACATGTATATATAAAGCTGAGTCCCTTCGCTGTTCACCTGAAACTATCACAACATTGTTAATTGGCTATACCCCAATATAAAATAAAAAGTTCAAAAGAAAATATAAAAGAAATGGTTTAATTAAAGAAAAAAGAGGTTTTCACAACAATGTACTTTAATTGAACCAAACCATTTTTTGTGGTTTTCTTCACTAAGATCAAGTGAAATATGCACCATTCCTTTTCTTATCAGTAAAACAGAAACCTTACAAGTTATAAGCAATAAACCAGTATCCTAGGGCCCAATTTACTATTAAGAAGCACATTAGATACCTTTAGATTACTAGCAAGGTACAACATATTACACTCTGGGATCCTAAAGAGTTAATTTAGCCTTATAAAGTGAGACCTGGCTTATTATCAAGGAATAATTTAAACATACCAGGACTCAGTGAGCCCACAGAGACTGAGCCAGAATTGTATTTGAGTGTCTCCTGCAAAGGTATGGGTCAGCAGTGGCCTGAGGCAGGGGCAGGGGCTCTGGGTGAAGCAGACCTGGGCATGGCATAAGCCCCCTTGGAGGGCTTTCCTGGTAGCTCAGACAGTAAAGTGTCTGCCTCCAATGCGGGGAGACCTGGGTTCGATCCCTGGGTCGGAAAGATCCCCTGGAGAAGAAAATGGCAACCCACTCCAGTATTCTTGCCTGGAAAATCCCATGGGTGGAGGACCCTGGTAGGCTATAGTCCATGGGGTCGCAAAGAGTCGGACATGACTAAGCGACTTCACTTTCACTTTCACTCTTGGAGGAGGTCACCATTACCGCCACCATAGAGCTGCCAAAACTTACACAGGACTGGGAAACAGACTCTGGGAGGGCACAGACAGAACCTGGTGCACACCAGGACCTAGGAGAAAGGAGCAGTGACCCCACAAGAGACTTACCTAGACTTGCCCATGAGTGTCCAGGAGTCTCCAGTGGAGGCGTGGGTCAGCGGTGGCCTGCTGCAGGGTTGGGGGCACTGGTTGCAGCAGTGCATGAATGGGACCTTTGAAGGAGGTCACCATTATCTTCATTACCTCCAACATAGTTTGGCCTCAGGTCAAACAACAGGGAAGGAACACAGCCCCACCCATCAATGGAAAATTGGATTGAAGATTTACTGAGCATGGTTCCATCAGAACATGGACCCAATTTCCCCCTCAGTCAGTCTCTTCTATCCAGAAGCTTCCATAAGCCTCTTATCCTTATCCATCAGAGGGCAGACAGAAAACCACAATCACAGAAAACTAACCAAACTCATCACATGGACCACAGCTTTGTCTAACTCAATGAAACTGGCCTCTGTGGGGCCACCCAGGACAGGTGGGTCATGGTGGAGAGGTCTGACAGAATGTGATCCACTGGCGAAGGGAATAGCAAACCACTTCAGTATTCTTGCCTTGAGAACCCCATGAACAGCATGAAAAGGCAAAAAGATAGGACACTGAAAGATGAACTCCCCAGGTCGGTAGGTGCTCAGTATGCTACTAGAGATCAGTGGAGACATAACTCCAGAAAGAATGAAGGGATGGAGCCAAAGCAAAACAACACCCAGTTGTGGATGTGTCCGATGATGAAAGTAAAGTCTTATGCTGTAAAGGGCAATATTGCATAGGAATGTGGAATGTTAGGTCCATGAATCAAGGCAAATTGGAAGTGGGTCAAACAGGAGATGGCAAGAGTAAACGTCAACATTTTAGGAATCAGTGAACTAAAATGGACTGGAACCAGTGAACTTAAATCAGATAACCATTATATCTACTACTGTGAGCAAGAAACCTTAGAAGAAATGGAGTGGCTCTCATAGTCAACAAGAGTCCAAAGTGCAGTACTTGATGAAATTTCAAAAATAACAGAATGATCTCTGTTCATTTCCAAGGCAAATCATTCAATATCACAGTAATCCAAGTCTGTGCCCTGACCAGTAATGCCGAAGAAGCTGAACAGTTCTATGAACTCCTACAAGACCTTCTAGAACTAATATCCAAAAAGATGTCCTTTTCATTATGGGGGACGAGAATGCAAAAGTAGGAAGTCAAGAAACACCTGGAATAACAGGCAAATTTGGCCTTGGAGTACATAATGAAGCAGGGCAAAGGCTAACAGAGTTTTGCCAAGAGAACACACTGGTCATAGCAAACACCCTCTTCCAACAACACAACAGAAGACTCTATATACATGGACATCACCAGATGGTCAATACTGAAATCAGATTGATTATATTCTTTGCAGCTGAAGATGGAGAAGCACTATACAGTCAGCAAAAACAAGACTGGGAGCTGACTGTGGCTCAGATCATGAACTCCTTATTGCCAAATTCAGACTTGAAGAAAGTAGGGAAAACCACTAGACCATTCAGTTATGACCTAAATCAAATCCCTTACAATTATACAGTGGAAGTGATAAATAGATACAAGGGATTAGATCTGACAGAGTGCCTGAAGAACTATGGACAGAGTTTCATGACATTGTACAAGAGGCAGTGATCAAGACTATCCCCAAGAAAAGAAATGCAAAAGGCAAAAGAGTGGCCTCAAGAGGCCTTAAAAACAAATGAAAAAGAAGAGAAGCAAAAGGCAAAGGAGAAAAGAAGTTCAGTTCTGTTGCTCAGTCGTCTCCGACTCTTTGCAACCCCATGACTGCAGCACACCAGTCCTCCCTGTCCATTACCAACTCCTGGAGTTTACTGAAATGCATATCCATCGAGTCGAAGATGCCATCCAACCATCTCATCCTCTATCGTCCCCTTCTTGTCCCGTCTTCAATCTTTCCCAGCATCAGGGTCTTTTCCATTGAGTCAGTTCTTTCCAGCAGGTGGCAAAAGTATTGGAGTTTCAGCTTCAGCATCAGTCCTTCCAGTGGATGTTCAGGATTGATTCCCTTTAGGATAGACTGGTTGGATCTCCTTGCAATCCAAGGGACTCCCTAGAGTCTTCTCCAGCACCATAGTTCAAAAGCATCAATTCTTCAGTGCTCAGCTTTCTTTATAGTCCGACTCTCAAATCCATTCATGACTACTGGAAAAACTATTGCCTTGATTAGATGGACCTTTGTTGGCAAAGTAATGTTTCTGCTCTTTAATATGCTGTCTAGATTGGTCATGACTTTTCTTCCAAGGAGTAAACATCTTTTAATTTGACAGCTGCAGTCATCATCTGCAGTGATTTTGAAGCTCAAAAAAATAAAGTCTGCCACTGTTTCCACTTTTTCCCGACCTATTTGCCATGAAGTGATGGGACCAGATACCCATTTGAATTCAGAGTTCCAAAGAATAGCAAGGAGAGATAAGAAAGCCTTCCTCAGTGATCAATTGAAAGACATAGTGGAAAATAATAGAATGGGAAAGATTAGAGATCTCTTCAAGAAAATCAGAGATAACAAGGGAACATTTCATGCAGAGATGAGCACAATAAAGGACAGAAATGGTATGGACCTAAAACAGAAGTAGAAGATATTAAGAAGAGGTAGCAAAAATACACATAAGAATTATACAAAAAAAAGATCTTCATGACCCAGATAATCACAATGGTGTGATCACACACTTTAAGCCAGACATCCTGGAATGCAGAGTCATCACTAGGAACAAATCTAGTGGAGTTGATAGAGTTCCAGTTGAGCTATTTCAAATCCTAAAAGAGGATGCTGTGAAAGTGCTGCACTCAATATGCCAGAAAATTTGGGAAACTCAGCAATGGCCACAGGACTGGAAAAGGTCAGTTTTCATTCCAGTCCTAAAGAAAGGCAATGCCAAAGAATGTTCAAAGTACTGCATGATTGCACTCATCTCACATGCTAGCAAAGTAATGCTCAATATTCTCCAAGCCAGGCTTCAACAGTATGTGAACTGTGAACTTCCAGATGTTTTAAGCAGGATTTAGAAAAGGCAGAGGAACCAGCGATCAAATTGCCAACATCTGTTGGATCATCAAAAAGCAAGAGAGTTTCAAAAAAACATCTACTTCTGCTTTATTGACTACGACAGAGCCTATGACTGTGTGGATCACAACAAACTGTGGATATTTCTTAAAAATGGGAATACCAGACTACCTGACCTGCCTCCTGAGAAATCTATATGCAGGTCAAGAAGCAACAGTTAGAACTGGACATGGAACAACAGACTGGTTCCAAATAGGAAAAAGAGTATGTCAAGGCTATATATTGTCACCCTGCTTGTTTAACTTATATGCAGAGTACCTCATGCGAAATGCCAGGCTGGATGAAGCACAAGTTGAAATCAAGATTGCTGGGAGAAATATAAATAACCTCAGATATGCAGATGACACCACCCTTATGGCAGAAAGTGAAGAGGAGCTAAAGAGCCTCTTAATGGAAGTGCGAGAGGAGAGTGAAAAAGTTGGCTTAAAATTCAACATTCAGGAAACTAAAATCATTGCAAATAGATGGGGAAACAATGCAAACAATGAGAGACTTTATTTTCTTGGGCTCCATAATCACTGCAGATGGTGACAGCAGCCATGAAATTAAAAGATGCTTGCTCCTTGGAAGAAAAGCTATGACCAACCTAGACAATATATTAAAGAGCAAAGGCATTACTTTGTCTACAAAGGTCTGTCTAGTCAAAGCTATGGTTTTTCCAGTAGTCATGTATGGATGTGAGAGTTGGACTGTGAAGAAGGCTGAGCACCGAAGAATTGATGCTTTTGAACTTGGTATTGGAGAAGACTCTTGAGAGTCCCTTGGACTGCAAGGAAATTCAACCAGTGAATCCTAAAGGAAAGCAGTCCTGAATATTCATTGGAAGGACTGATGCTGAAGCTGAAACTCCAATACTTTGGCTACCTGATGTGAAGAACTGACTTATTGGAAAAGACCCTGATGCAGGGAGGGGATTGAAGGCGGGAGGAAAAGGGGACGACAGGGGATAAGATGATGGCATCTTCAACTTGATGGATGTGAGTTTGAGTAATCGCTGAGAGTTGGTGATGGACAGAGAAGCCTGACGTGCTGCAGTCCATGGGGTCACAAAGAGTCGGACATGACTGAGTGACTGAATTGAATTTAAACATTTGGAGAATCTGTTTTAATAACCAACATAACAACAGCATCAATAATGTTTGGTCCGGTTCTGTAGGGTACAGTTAATGAACTGGGAGTTTTAGAAAATCTTTTAGAAATGAGGGTGAAGACCTGTTGTTCAAGAATCATTAGAAATGATCATCCAAGTGATCATTTCTAGGTAAAGTATACTTGTTATTCGCAGTGAACTTCAGTCCTGGGAATTTTTAAAAGTATAGCTGAGTTATAATACTGTACTAGTTTCAGGGGTATAATAAAGTGAGTCAGTATCTATACACATAATATTCTTTTCAGATTATTTTCCATTACAGTTGTTATATTTATATTGTTCCCTGTGAAAAGTGAAAGTGAATGTCACTCAGTCGTGTCCAGCTCTTTGTGATCCCAGACTTTTCCAGGCCAGAATACTGGAGTGGGCATCTGTTCCCTTCTCCAGGAGATATTTCCGACCCAGGATTGAACCCAGGTCTCCCGCACTGCAAGCCGATTCTTAACCAGCTGAACCACTAGGGAAGCCCAATAGTTCCCTGTGCTATACAGTAAATCCTTGTTGATTGTATATTTTTTATATATAGTAGTTCTATTTGTTAATCATGTACTCCTAACTTATCCCTCCCCGTTTCCCCTGTAGTAACTAATTTTGTTTTCTGTTAGTCTGTTTCTGTCTTGTAAATAAATTCATTTGTACTATTTTTTAGATTCCTCATATAAATGACATCATATAGTATTAGTCTTTTTCTGTCTTGCTTACTTCACTTAGTATCATAATCTCTGAAAGTGAAATGAAAGTTAGTCACACAGTCATGTCTGACTTAGCAATTCCATGGACTGCAGCCTGTCCTGCTCCTCTGTCCATGGAATTCTCCAGGCAAGAGTACAGAATTGGGTTGCCATTTCCTTCTCCAGGGGATTTTCCCAACCTGGGAATCGAACACAGGTCTCCCACATTGCAGGCAGATTCTTTACCAGCTGAATCACAAGGGAAGCCCATGACGATCTCTAGGTCCATCCATATTGCTTCAAATGACATTTCTTTTTTATCAGGCCAGGTATCTTTTAAAATTGTTTCTATAGATTGAGTTCAAAATGCTGTCATAATGAATGACTGATCAGTAACTCTAAATGAGTCTGATGCAAAATACCAGGCCCTCAAAAATACAATTTGATGTCTAACAAAATCTAAAAGCCTGCTTATTTGGAAGCTGCTGGATTATCTTTAAGCAGTGAAGAACTCAAGTTAACCTACTTAGTGACTGTGCTAGGGATACAGACATGAATGGAGTAAGAAAACCTTGCCCATCCCCATATTAACCAATGATTGTATCTTCTTTCTTTAAAAATTCAGCGTGTTTCTACCCATATGAAGCCTTGCCTTGTGCTTTCTCTTTGAATTGGAGTCAGCTCCCTGGAGTCCACAGCACAGAGCATACTGGAGAAGAGGGAGTCTCCAGCTTCTATCTCCAAATGAGATCCATTCACCATCCTAGATTATACTGAGGTCACTCAAAAGCAGTGTCTCTACTAAAACTAATGCTTCTTTGCTATCTCAGCAGTTCGACGACAGCTTCTCTTATCCCTGGCTGACACACCGGGGAGCTGCGTAGCTTCACAGCTCCCATCTTAAAGTATCCTCTTTCTGAAGGAAGGTGTCCAGCACCTATTCTGACCCACACTTTTACCTCTTTCCTCAAACATCATCAGGAGCTCAAGTTCACTTTATTACTTACTCGTTTTATTATCCATGGGCCAAATCCAGCCTGCTGCCTAGTTTTGTGAATGGTCTTATTGGACTACAGCAGTGTCAATTTCTTTACAGATGGTTTATGGTTGCATTCACATGAAAAAGGCAGAGCTCAGTGGCTATGAGAGAAGCCTTCTGACCTGCAAAGCTTAAAATATTTACTAGAAGGCTCCTTAAGAAAAATCTTCTGACCCCCTAGCCTAGACCATCCTCATCTGACTCTGTACATCCACTCGTCCTGCTCTTTCAACTTCTGCTGCCATCACATCTATTCTGCCACTTGGAGCTAACAGTTTATATCAGCAGACTTGTCCGCATCCTCAGCTTCCATCTCTTTGCTTTTTTTTTTTTTTTAAAGATTTATTATTTATTTATTTTGGCTGTGGCGGATCTTCATTGCTGCATGCTTAAATTCATAATACGTTGATGGCGTGTGTTTACTGTTTTCCTCCCCCAGTATTACATAAGCTCTGTGAAAGCATTTATTTTCTCTGTCCTTTCACCTTCATATTATCAGTACATAGGACAGACATAGAAGATTCTCAATAATGATTTCTTAAATAATTGAAATGAATGAACTATTTCCTTTTTTTTCTGTCTGTTCCTAGACCATAAGACTCTCAGGGGCAAGGACTTTGTCTTTATATATGTCTTTGTAATTTATTTCATAAACACTTGTTGAATGAGTGAGTGAATCATTGATACAAATGAGCAATAACCTAAAGATAAAAGTTATTAACATAATGTTCTACTTTTAAAATTTGCATTGGCATTTTTACTTAAAAAATCAGAATGATTTCTTTTAGGTTTATACTAATTCCTTTAAAACTAGTGCTAATTTGTGTGGCTTACCCATATGCATCTAAATTAATTTTTCTAACTATAACTAAGACTTATAAATAAATAAGTGTACATATATGTATGTAGATGAATGGCTATATATACACCTACCCACACATATATAAAACATATGTTAGTCCTGTTCTAAGAATCTGCCAAACTTTCTTGGTAAGACTTGCCAATTGCAATCATGTGACAGGATGACAGTTCTCTTCTCTGGGAGAAGTCCAGACTTCCAGTGTCTGGGACAGAAATAATATAGACCAAGAAACATATATAGCTGATGATGGATGATTTTTGGCTCCCTTAATGTGAGGTTTGGTCTTCTTATTGTGAGACTTTGAAAATCATTAGATGAGAAATTTTTTTTTTTAATTTATACTCAGCTAAAAATTTTCTTTCTTGTATTTCTGTATGCAGGCATACTGCAAAGATAATTTGCCTGGTCAGTTTGGATTTATATTAAATTCTACCGCTTAATGAAAGCATGAATCTTTTTTGCCAGTGTAGCTGCTGTATTTTTATTGGCATTGTAAGTATGTATCTGGGCTTCCCTGATGGCTCAGTAGTAAAGAATCCAACTGCAATGCAGGAGACACGGGTTTGATCCCTGGGTCAGGAAGATCCTCGGGTGAAGGAAATGGCAACTTATTCCAGTATTCTTGCTTGGGAAATCCCATGAACACAGGAACCTGGTGGGCTACAGTCCATGGGGTCACAAAAGAGTCAGACATGACTTAGCGACTATGCAACAAAAAAATGTGTCCAAACATACTCAATGACAGATGCTTTCCTATCATTACTGATAGAGTACTACTATAGTGACTATGTTTTCACTCTCAGTAGAACTAATTCTAAGGAGATGATGGGGTCACTTCATGGATCACGTGTATACACACAAAGAAGATGGCAGTTAGGGATGCTCTCAGATGCAGGCAACAGAAGAACCAACTAGCAGTGGCTTCAACAAATTTTGGCTCAGTAGCTCTATGACATTAAGGCTGCTGCCTCTGCAATGTTACTGACCTTCCTTTCAATGTCAAATGATGGCAGCAGCATAAAAATGTCTGGCACCCTTGTCCCAGCAAAAGCATGTTTCAAAATGCAGGAGGCAAGAGGTGTGTGGGCAAGTGACTCTCCTTGGATATTGTTTTCTGATAAAGGAGAGGAAACCCTTCAACAGACTTTGCTTTACATCAGCTTGCTCCAAATTGGTCCCATAATAGTCCTTGACCTGCTGCTGAAGCCTCATTTCCTAAGAACTAGAGATTATGACCTGATTTCTGAACAAATTTGGGGCTCCATTTGAAAGAATAAAAAGAGGAATCACCTTTTTCTTGGCAAGGAATAGTGTCTCCTGCAGAAGCTACCCAAGAATACTCATGAGGCTTCATGGAGATCATGTTTATGTTGAACATGGAATTCTAGTAGAAGTTGGCCTAGTGAATTAAGTTGGAAAGGTTAAAAAGGCAGAAGAAACTGCACCTGCAAGTGTATGGAACAATTAGGGAACTGTAAATAACTACAGCTACACGTTCTATATATGAGGAAGAGTGAGAGAAGAGGCTGCAGAGGTTGGCAGGAGTCATGTCACGAAGGCAGCATGAAAGCAGGGACACCTTCAGGCATCCATTCTGAAAGTGAAAGTGAAAGACACTCAGTCGTGTCTTGACTCTTTGTGACCCCATGGACTATACAGTTGATGGAATTCTCCAGGCCAGAATACTGGAGTGGGTAGTGTTTCCCTTCTCCAGGGGATCTTCCCAACCCAAGGATTGAACCCAAGTCTCCCACATTGCAGGCAGATTCCTTACCAGCTGAGCCTGGAGGGAAGTCCAAGAATACTGGAGTGGGTAGCCTATCCCTTTCCAGGGGATATTCCCAACCCAGGAATCAAACTGGGGTCTCCTGCATTACAGGCAGATTCTTTACTAACTGAGCTATCAGGGAAGCCCTTATCCATTCTGAGGTTGTTAAATTTGCAAATAAATACCTGTCTGAGCTTCCCCCAACTCTCATGTGGTTGAGAAGATCTAGATGGTACTGTCATTTCCCTGTTGCAAAGAAGAAAGAGCAGTCATCACATAAGATTACTTGCTCTCTCTCTTTCTGTCCTTAGCCAAATCTTGCTTGGGGATTTTTCAGGTGTTTGTTAAGCCAGACTACTCAGTGAATTATGGAGCCTCAGAGGATTTGCCAACTATAGTTCCTGTGCTAAAACCTTTGGAGAAAAGAAGCTGAGTGCCTAGAATGAAACCAGTGCTACTAGCGTGATCATTATTGAATAAACCAAGGAATCAGTCAAAAGCTGACCCAAAAGCTCCCCAACAGGAATGTACATTATTAGGTAATAAGAGACAAACATAATCACATCTCCTCACTTCGGGAAGATTAACAGCATGAGGGACAAATGCCAGAAATATCAGTAGCAGAGGCAGGGTGCAGAGAATGGAGGAGAGAGAAAAAGGGCTAGAGAGAGAATAAGGGAAAGGGAACAATAGCTGAACTCTAGAAATGAGCATAAGTTGTCATCTTGAAAACTGGTTTAAAAGGAACATGAAAATGTCAACTATTGAACAGTTATTTAGGGAGCTGAATTGTGTTATCACTAGGCCATGAGAATCACTGACTCTGTTTTCAAAATGCAGTGTAATCCCATCCTTCCAAAGAATATGTTATATCCAGGTAAAATTATTGATTAAGGTTGCAATCATAAGTTATTTTGGATCAGGTTGAACTGATGTTCACCTTCCAAGGTAAGTACCTAATGTGTGAGGTCTCAGAAAATAGCCATGCCACTATTTCCTTTCTGTGAGCTTGTGATTAATGGTTTATAGGGGCTCATCAATGGTTATTACATCCTTTCTTCCCTGAGTAGTTCTGAATAAGGAAACAATCATCAAAATGGAATCAGGTAATCTCTGAGGAACAAGAAAAAGAGAAATGATGTTAGTTATTATAAATTAAGGGCCAGAGGAGACCTGATTCATGGATCTGCCAGGCTGAGGAATATAGCTTGAAATGCAAATAGAAGCAGATTGGAGAACAGGAAAGATACCTGTGGGGAAAGCAGGCAATAGGGCCCTGTTCTCATTGAAGAATAGCCTTCCCAGGTGACACTAGTGGTAAAGAACCTGTCTGTCAATGCAGGAGACGTAAGAGATGTGGGTTCGATCCCTAGGTTGGGAAGATTCTCTGGAGGAGAGCATGGCAACCCACTCCAGTGGGTTCTCTTGTCTGGAGAATCCCATGGACAGAGGAGCTTGGTGGGTGGGCTACAGTCCATGGAGTAGCAAAAATCAGACACAACTGAAGTGACTTGGCATGCACACACTAGTTGAAGAAAACCAATGTCTCCCAGAATAGAAATTCTCCACCAAGACTAGTCATAGAATTACTAGGAATACTCTGGAAAGGGCTTCCCTGATGGCTCATGGTAAAGAATCTGCCTGCAATGTAGGAGACCCGGGTTTGATACCTGGGTCAGGAAGATCCCCTGGAGAAGGGAATGGCAACCCACTGCAGTGTTCTTGCCTGGCAGGGTCACAGAGAGTTGGACACGGTTGAGCAATGAAGCATGCATGCATGTACAGTTGAAAAATCCCATTTCCAGACCTCAAGTCCTGCTGAATGAGAATATGACATTTTATGCAACTGGTCCAGAACCCACCCATGATGAAGCTTTCACCTGCTACAGTGAAAATATTCATGTCATGATGACAACAGCCCTTTCTTGAGAAAGACTGTCATTTGTTTTCAGACTGGCTATCTTAATTTTTACTGGGATGTTCTTCCTTTTATGAAATTATAATAAAACATGGCACTTTAAAACAATGTACTTAGCAAAATTAAAATGAGCAAAACTATTGTTGGATGTTGACCTTGGATAATCTACCAAATTCCAGTCCTAAGGAGACTGGACCACCCCGAGCTAATGACTATCACCAGGGAATGCCATACATTGACTGGCTCAGCCATGATTCATCTGTTCCTGAACCAATGCCATTGCTAAGGGGAATGGGGTTATCCTAATCAATTTAACACACAAAGATCAGTCCTTGAAACTAGAGATGCTGCAAATACCATTAAAACCAACAGCACATTGCCAGGCAATGTGCTGGAGGAGAATTAAGTTGGAGGAATTACCCCAAGTCCTCTGTATAGGGTTATTCCTAAATATACTTACTATTGGCTACTTGCATACAGCAGTTGCCTAGACTTACCTTTACTGCTTGCATTAAAGTAGTTTGGGTTAAAATGAAAAAAGCTTCCAGCATTAAATGTTATTTGTTTATTTACTTAATACTGGAAGTACTAACGGAGAAGGCAGTGGCAGCCCACTCCAGTCCTCTCGCCTGGAAAATCCATGGACGGAGGAGCCTGGTGGGCTGCAGTCCACGGGGTCACTGAGAGTCGGACACGACTGAGTGACTTCACTTTCACTTTTCTCTTTCATGCTTTGGAGAAGGAAATGGCAACCCACTCCAGTGTTCTTGCCTGGAGAATCCCAGAAATGGCGGAGCCTAGTGGGCTGCCGCCTATGGGGTCGCACAGAGTCAGACATGACTGAAGTGACCTAGCAGCAGCAGCAGGAAGTACTAAAATGTTGTTACTGAAGGTTTAAAAATATAGAAAATTAGGAGAGAGAAAAGACTTGTTTCTCCAGCGAAGATAACTGTCCCTAAAATTTAATGTTATCAACATTGTCCTTCTCTTATGTGTGTGTATATTATGTTATATACAGAATTTTATATATTATTTTAAATTGAGTTTTAAACTAATATATGCCTTTCTTGGATTTCAAGAGAAGTATCTAGGTATGTTTTTAAATGGGAAAATACAGAAATGTAAAATAAAAAGGAAGGATGGATGGAAGGAAGGAAGAAAAAATAGAAATCTCATTAAATACATTCTCTAAGTTTTAGTATGCATCAAATATTTGTTTTATATAGTTGAGGTAAAGCTATTTATTCTTGTGTTTTAAGCATAATTAACAAAGAAATGCTCATTTGTCTTAGATGATGGATAATATTTACCACTGGATGGATTATTAGTCTTTCCCAATTAAAAGAAAAGTGACTCAGGTAATCAATATGAGTTTTAAAGATGTGGAAACTCATAACTCAAGTTTCCTAGCAATAAAAATGATCACTCTTGCTCTATGTAGCTCTGTTTTATGGAAGGGGCTTACATATAATAATTCTCTCAATGTGGCTCACAATTTAGTAACAGTTTAGCCATTTTTTATTTTAATTTTTAAAATCAAAGTAGTATATGCATATAATTGTAAAAGATAAATACAAGTACAGAAGTTTTCTGCTCTGATTTCCTAGTAGATCCACTCCTAGTGCTTCTCCCTAGAGATAACCACTCTCATTTCTTTTTGCTGTATCTTCTGGACTCTCCTGTTATGTGTCTCAGTGCTTTTAATGCCATTTGTAGTTATGGTACTAAACATGAATTATTACCTCTCAACTCTGGAATATGAGTATTTAGCAGTCTTCCATTCTCCTTCTCATCCTCCAAATATTACTATATCACAATTTTTTGTTAAATCAGCATAAATTGTTTGTATTTGTGTGTCCATATAAATACTGTTTATAGAGGAATATGTAATTTATTTTGATTATACTTTCTTTCTTCTATAACTTTGCCTTCCAGAGTTAATTACTGTCTGATTTGGTTGTTGTTATTACAAGTTTTCTTTATTTTCTATACACCTAACATTATTTAACCACCCCAAATTTTTAGTATTATTTTAAAAATCAAACTCTCACTGGAGTGAAAAACATATCAATAGAGGCAAACATATAAAGTTGCTTGCTGGCTTGCTTGCTTCTGTTCCAGGGACACAGACTGACTGCTCTCCAGGTCCTCTGCACAGCTGTCATTCTGGGATTCTCCTCACCACTCTGTGTTGACCATTTTCTGAAAATTTTTCCCTCTTTTACTGTACTTATTCATTTGGTAGAGCAAATCAGGCATTGGAAGGCCATTTTTATTGAGAACTTGCTTGTCTGACAAATATTTATTCACTCACATTCAACTGATAGTTTGGGTGGGTAGATAACTCAAAGCTAAACATTTTCTCTCGGAATAATAGAGGCATTGCTCCACTTTTTCTGGCATCCTGGGTTTGCAGTTCTCTTTACTTGAATGTGGTCTCCGCTTTCTCTCTGGAAGCTCTTACCTCTGTCTCAGGTGTTCTGAAATCGTATCACGAGCTTTGATGTCTGTCTCTTTTCATTCACTGTACCAAGAACTCTATAGAAACATGTTCTTCAGTAACAGGATATTTTCTTATATTGTTTCGTCGATCATTTCCTTTTATCAATGTGCCCTTCTCCCCTTCCCCTCTCAAATTCTTACTGTTCTGATTTTGTATTTCCTGTGTTGGCATGCCTGATTTTCTTACTTTTCCTCTCCTATAGCTCATCTTTTTGTCTTTTAAATTATTTTCTTGGGGTGACCTCCCCAAATTTATGTTCTAAGCACTCTACTAATTAAAAAATATATTTTAAAAATTTCTTTCTTTATTTGACTGTGTGTGGTTTTAGTTGTGGCATTCAGGATCTTTAGTTGCAGCTTGTGAACCCTTAGTTGCAGCATGTGGGATCTGGTTCCCCAACCAGAGATCAAACCCGGGTCCCTTGCATTAGGAATTCGGAGTCCTAGCCACTGGACCACCAGGGAAGTCCTTAAACATTCTACTAATTTAAAAAAATTCTGCTGACTTGTTTTATAATTTCTATGCACTTTAAATTTTTTCATTCTTCCTCTCCACTACTTTTTCTTCGATAACACTCTCATTGATTTACAGATACAGTGTTACTTGTCTTTCTGATTATATAAATTATATACTTTAAACACAGTTTTTCTGTCCTCCACTTTTCTGTTTCTTCAGCATTCAATTTTATTTTTAAAAATATTTATTCCTATTTTGCATTTTGGAGGTTGCATTCACATTCCTGGGGATAGTGGGCTGTCTCTCAGGTTCTAGATGGAGGCTCTGTATGCTGATTGGAGGCTCTGTGCATGTATGTGCAGGGGCAGAGGACAGTGTGCAGTGAGAAGGTTGCAGCTGCTTTCAGGCTTCCCTGCTGCAGGGTGAAAGGAGAGGGACCAAGCTGTCCAAATGTCAGTGTTCACCTTTTATTTGGGCCAGACCCTCTTATTAGCTTTCTATGACTGCTGTAGCAAATTGCCCCAAACAATGACCTAAACCAACATAAATTTATCTTATAGTTCTGTAGTTCAAAACTCTTAAACAGTTCTCACTAGGCTAAAAGCAGGGCTATGTTTTTTGTAGAGGGTCTACAGGAAGTTGGTTTTCTTGCCTTTTCCACTTTCTAGTGGCTGACCACATTACTTTCTTCATGGCCCCCTTCCATGTTCAAAACCACCAACGGCAGCTCAAGTCTTTCTCACATTTTATAACGCTGACTCTGACTTCTACTTTTCTACCTCCCTCTTTCACATTTAAAAGACACTCTATTTTGGGCCACTCAAATAATCGAGGATAATCTTCTTACTTTAAGGTCAGCTGATTAGCAGTCTTCATTTCATCTGCAACCTTAATTCCCCTAGCCATGTAACATAACATATTCACAAAATTAGAGGATTAGGAGATGGCCATCTTTGGGTGGTGGTCACTATTTTGCCTACCACACGTTCCAGTTTCCTATCTAATGATCTCTCCTAGTTACAGAACAGGGAATAGAACTGAGATTTCTTGATATTTTATAGGAATTTCATATATTTGCTGTGCTTTCTGTTTTCTGCAGGAGTTCACTTCCCATTCTCCGATATCTTAGTGTGGGTTCCCTATAGTTTAATTTGTCTGGAAAATGATTCACTGATTCATGCCAAATATAGAAAAAAATCCATGCATAAGCCAGGAACCTGCCTGAGAAGGTAATAGTTCCTTGAATGGGAGTGGTCATGTGCGTGGGTAGCTATGTTGCTGGGTAGTGTGGCATGAAGATGTGAGAGGCTAATGGCTCTTTTTTTCTATTTTCAATTCCAGCCACTACTCTTATCATTTTAGGTATCTGGTGTAATCTTAAGACTTCTCAGCATTCATCCATCTGCATTCTTTCTTTCAAATTTGTCGACATCCTCTTTTCGCTAATTTCTTCTCACATTATTTTTTCTCCTGTGAGTTTTTTGTTGTTGTTGTTCCTTTATGTTTATTTTATTGAGATTTTTTAGAAGGATCAGAGATAAACAAATATAATCATTAACCAGAAGTTGTTTATCATTTTTAAACAAGTTACAAAACTAGAGAACAACAGATATTATTTTAGATTATCACTAAACATGGAGAGAGGTTCATTATAAACTGAGAGGTACATACAGATTTGCAAATAGACATTTCTGTTCAGGTAGTTGGAAAAGAGAAAGGAAAAAGAGGAAAGAACAGGTTAAAGCATCACTGAAGATTAAGGATATTTCAAAACTTTAGAATTCATCTGATATCACATTTTCAACAGGATTAATGAAAGAGCCACACTAAGTAAGAAGAACTATGCAAGTTCTTTCATATTACTACTGCATTTTGAATATCTTAATTTTGAATCATTTCTCAGTTCTCCAGAATATAACTGCAGGACATGATATTTTGTGAGATAATGTGTTCCTAAGAATCTCTTTTTTTCCTCATGCCTGAAATACAACTTTCCAAGTGTAAATATTTTTAATTACTTTTTTCTTTAAATCTTTCAGATGTTTCTCCATTGTCTTGGGAGGGTGTTGTTGTAAGGCACATGAAGGTGTGTTTTTGTTCCTTTCTATAGCCTGCCTAGATGCTTCTGAGAGTCTATTTTTTAGTTTTTAAAATCATAAATGTATACAAATTTGTATTATATGCCACTGACTGTCTAAATAAACAGTGAAAGGTACTTACGCCTATTGACACATTTCTGAGATTAAGGTAAAATATGGAACAAGGGTTCTTTGAATGGAATACAGATGGTCCTACTTAATGATCTGTCCTAATTAAATGCTGTATTAATTTTTAAATCAGATTTTCCATGGATCCATGAGTGGGATTATAAATTAAAGGCCAGTAAAAATCTGAGTCACTTAATTATCTAGAAATTTCTTACTTTAAGATCTGTGTAAATCTATATAACTACCTTTACCCTCCTTATTTCAGAATGTCAAAGCTATAAAGGCTAGTGTTTACCCTTTCTGTAGGAGCTGACATATATGTAGAGCTTTAGTTTTTATTACATAGTGGACTTGGTCATTTTATAGGCAAAAAACTATTTCAGCTGATTTAATTGTCATTTAATTGTGTCTCAGCTGGTGGGGAATCTGCCTGCAATGCGAAAGGCCTGGGTTAGATCCCAGGGTTGGGAAGATCCCCTGGAGAAGGGAAAGGCTACCCACTCCAGTGTTCTGGCCTAGAGAATTTCATGGACTGTATAGTCCATAGGATCGCAAAGAGGCAGACACGACTGAGCGACTTTCACTTCATTTCAACTGGTTGTTACTACATAGTGGACTTGGTCATTTTGTAGGCAAAAACTATTCCAGCTGATTTAATTGTCCTTTCACCTCGACGCCCCCGCCCCGCCACCTTCTTTTTTTTTTCACTTTGACAACAGACATCCTCTAAAGAGTCAGACATAACTGAGCGACTTTACTTTCACTTTTCACTTTCATGCATTGGAGAAGGAAATGGCAACCCACTCCAGTGTTCTTGCCTGGAGAATCCCAGGGACGGGGGAGCCTGGTGGGCTGCCGTCTATGGGGTCGCACAGAGTCGGATACGACTGAAGTGACTTAGCAGCAGCAGCAGCAGCAGATGACAATTGTCATCCTGAAATGACAAGTGCTGTTTTGTTTCTTTCTAACCCTGTTGTCTCAGAATGTCAGTTTTTTTGGCTATTCTATCCTTAAAGGTAGGGTCAGATACATCCATTTCTATATTTGCAGGGCCAAGCCCAACAATTAGCTTGAAGGATGCAGAGTGCTGGTGAAGTGTCAGTTGTGCGTTTACACTAGAGTGTATGTTTAAGCAGGGAGTCACAGTGGCCTTCCTCTGCACAGTGCTCTCAGCCTCCCAGAGCAGATAGTCTGCCCTCTGGCTTTAGTTGTGAACCTTCTCTCTGGAGGCATAGATTGTAGTTGAACATACACAGGATGTTTGCCTTTGGGAGATCTGTTGCCCATGCCACCACCCATGGTACTGCCAACAGCATATCTGATGACATCTGAGAGGTGGAATGGAGGCTAGGATACCTGTTGTAAAGCTGTACTACAGTTAAATGAATAGCCTCATATAGTGCAAGTGTTGAAGGAGATGAGAAAGAAATGCAAGTCCTGAAACCTGCTCAGGAAGGTAAGGTTTACCTGGATGGCAGAGCTGGAGAACAGAAGACAGCAAATGAAGAATAGCTGAATTCCTGGGCAAAGAACATAAAGAACTTGAATTCATATATCCCAAATGAGTCTTCATCATTATTTAGGTACTGGATTTTTATGGACATCACTATTCTCTTCATATTCACAGGCATAAACATCTGTATAGTAAATATTTAACCCACACCAAAGAGTTAAATCTATTTAATCTCCTTTCTCTCGTGAATTCTTAAATCATGGTCTCTGACCATTCCTTTAATGAGCAAGTGAAGACTTGTGAATAGCTTGAGTAGTTCAACAATGGTCAAGTAAGCTTTATAAGCACAAGTTTCTATGCAATGGCTGGATCATTGCCTTTATCTAACCAAAACAAGGTAAATCAAGAATTAATCATCCTAAGTTACACTCTAAATATTTGTTTCAGCTTGCAGCCTTGCCACAAGTCTGTGGGAGATCTGGTTAGTGTTTATGGATGACCTTCTTGATGGGTGAGAGCAAGCAGCCTTTCTGCCCTCTGTCCCCTGAAGACTTTCCAGTCTTTTCTGGTACCTTTGTTATAGAAGAATTCCAAAATCATAATGGCTCAGATTAGTTACAATCATTTGGAAAGGGTTGCATTCAGATCCTAACCCTATCATGAAATGGGTATCAAAATAGAATATGATCACAGTAATAGCCATAAAGGACTGAGTCCTTAAATACCGCCTCTCATTATTTCTTTATGAGGCAAGTTGAAATCCAAGGAAATAAGTAATATTCCTCAAGGCAATAAATAAATAAAGTAATAAAGTAAAAATTTAAACCATTAAGTAAAAATAAGGAACTTCTCACAAATTCCTCCCAGAATTTTCCTATTTATGTATCCCAGAGATCTTGTGTGTCCTCCAAATTCTATGGTTCCTGTATTCCTGGTAACTGATCTCTGAATTTTATTCTATTTAATTCAGTTACATAAAAATGGCTAATATTTATTACTTCACAGTGGCAAGTTGACTTCTAATTGATCTGCATGTATTTACTACTCAGTTTCCATTTAGCTTTTCTTATTCCTTTTAGAAACTGAGGCACAGGAAGGTTAGCAACTGTCTCAAGGTTTTTCATATAGGAAGTAAGAGAACCAAGATTCAGTCCCAGGCAATCTGATTCCAGCATCAAAGTGCTTAATCACACACAGTAATATCTGTCTAAAATTCTTTCTTTGTTATACATATTTATCAAATCTTGATTTCAAATAGACTTTTCTGAGCAGAAAGAGGAAGCAAAGGAGAGCTGCTCAAAATGTTAGAAGCAAATATACTGCTGTGTTCACTTAAAAAATTTTTCACTACCTTCACAAGTACAAAGAAATGTGTCCCCATCCAAATGTAACACCAAACTGGGTGTTCCAGAAATGAATTTGAACTCAGAATCTTTGATTGATCATAGAAAAAGACGGGAGAGCCTAACTGGAAAAGGTCAGTTTTCATTCCAATCCCAAAGAAAGGCAATGCCCAAGAATGCTCAAACTACCACACAATTGCACTCATCTCACACGCTAGTAAAGTAATGCTCAAAATTCTCCAAGCCAGGCTTCAGCAATACGTGAACCATGAACTCCCTGATGTTCAAGCTGGTTTTAGAAAAGGCAGAAGAACCAGAGATCAAATTGCCATCTGCTGGATCATCGTGGAAGCAAGAGAGTTCCAGAAAAACATCTATTTCTACTTTATTGACTATGCCAAAGCCTTTGACTGTGTGGATCACAATAAACTGTGGAAAATTCTGAAAGAGCTGGAAATATCAGACCACCTGACCTGCTTCTTGAGAAACCTGTATGCAGGTCAGGAAGCAACAGTTAGAACTGGCCATGGAACAACAGACTGGTTTCAAATAGGAAAAGGAGTATGTCAAGGCTGTATATTGTCACCCTGCTTATTTAACTTCTATGCAGAGTATATCATAAGAAACACTGGGCTGGAAGTAGCACAAACTGGAATCAAGATTGCCAGGAAAAATATCAATAACCTCAGATATGCAGATGACACCACCCTTATGGCAGAAAGTGAAGAAGAACTAAAGAGCCTCTTGATGAAAGTGAAAGAGGAGAGTGAAAAAAGTTGGCTTAAAGCTCAACATTCAGAAAACTAAGATCATGGCATCCAATCCTGTCATTTCATGGCAAATAGATGGGGAAACAGTGGAAACAGTGGCTGATTTTACTTTGGGGGGCTCCAGAATCACTGAAGATGGTGACTGCAGCCATGAAATTAAAAGACGCTTGTTCCTTCTAAGAAAAGCTATGACCAACCTAGACAGCATATTACAAAGCAGAGACATTACTTTGTCAACAATGGTCCATCTAATCAAGGTTATGGTTTTTCCAGTAGTCATGAATGGATGTGAGAGTTGGACTATGAAGAAAGCTGAGTGCAGAAGAATTGATGCTTTTGAACTGTGGTGTTGGAGAAGACTCTTGAGAGTCCCTTGGACTGCAAGGAGATCCAACCAGTCCATCCTAAAGGAGATCAGTCCTGGGTGTTCACTGAAAGGACTGATGTGTTGAAGCTGAAACTCCAATACTTTGGCCACCTGATGTGAAGAGCTGACTCATTGGAAAAGACCCTGATGCTGGGAAAGATTGGGGGCAGGAGGAGAAGGGGGGGTTGGGTAGCATCACTGACTCAATGGACATGAGTTTATGTAAACTCCGGGAGTTGGTGATGGACAGGGAGGCCTGGCATGCTGCAGTTCATGGGGTCGCAAAGAGTTGGACACGACTGAGCGACTGAACTGAACTGAACTGAATTTAAACAAATGGATTTGAGCTAAACACAAAGCTCAAATTAATGGTACAACCTAGAAACACTCACTGAAAGGCTAAATCTTTGGATTTTTATACTATTTGGAAGAGGAGTGGGTTCTGTTAATAGGACAGACTTTTGCAACATATGTTAAGAAAAATTTGGAAGCACTTAAAAATACAAGTTGGAAGCTCGATCCTGTGAAAAAGAGGGGGAAAAATCCTTAAAATATTTTGAAGCTTTTAGGAGAGTCAATATTAAAATTAGTACGAATATAGAGAAAGGGCTTTCTGAGTCGAGTGGCTGTTGTTTTCCTAAATGTCAGCATGGAAACCCAAACAGACAGAGGTGAGTTAGGTCCCTGGAAAGACTGACTGGGAAAGCTGAGTGTTAAGTTTGTGACGTGGCTGATGGCAACCAAAAATTGTCAAGTGCATAATGACAAAGTGTTTCCTGGAACTAGGGGCTGCTTCAAGGCATATAAACAAGGGTAATGTTGTGGGGGCCCATGCTTTAAATCAAGACAGGATCTATATGTGGCAATATCACCAGCTGTTTGAACAATGTTCCCGGAGAGATTTCTGGAATTTAGAAACCATTCATAGATAGTTTGAGCTGAGCTTTATACTGAATTGACAGTCTTTGCATATAGCAGAGGAAAATACCCAGCTTTAAGACATGACTTGCTCTCTGCTTTTATTTTGACATAATGGAAGATAACCAATTTTAAAACATAACTTCCACTCTGCTTTCATTTTAATGTCATAATCTTGAAAATATAATACTGGCTCTTAACAGAGAGTAGGACTTAACTTCATGACAGCTTTTAGAATTTACCCTGAAAATCATGTTTCATTGAGCTCTTAACTTCAGTTCAAGACAATTCCCTCTAGAGGTATGACCACCCACTCCAAGGAAAGCAGAAAAGTGTGTTTGAGTTCAAAGTTACCATCTGATCTGACCCTGGGTTTTCTCATCTAGAAAAAGGAACATTTGGTCTAAACCCCTGTAAGAGTTTGTGGGGTTTTTTTTGTTTTTAATCTTCATAATCAAATTCAGATGTTGTTGATATGACCTCCCTAGAGTGACTATCAGTTTCAACAGAAGAGAAGAGAAGCCTAGGGGGATAAGAAAAGATACATGTTTGTGTATCAGACACACTTACCCATATAATAGTTTTTTTGGGAAAGCAATATTTTATTATTCTTTTAAAAAATATTTATTTATTTTGTGGCTGCAGTGTGTAATAGTTTCTGCATGTGGATCTTTAGCTGTGGCACGTGAGCTCTTAGTTGTGGCACATGGGATTCCCCAACCAGGGACAGAACCCTGGCCCCCTGCATTGGGAGTGCAGAGTCTTAGCCACTGGACCACTGGGGAAGTCTCTATAATGCTCTTAAGTGAATATAATGCTCAAGAAATTTACAACACTGTAAACTAAATAAGAAGACCTCTCTGTAAAAACCAGAAAAGAAACTTACCTAGCTTTCCAAATATGCTTCTCTAGAACATTATTCTCCCCATAGAGTAAGAAAAGCACTTTGCAGACTTCCTAAAACATCAGCCTAACTAGAGTTGTGGCTTCTTCTGAAGTCTTGAGTACTTATGGCTCACACGTCACCATAAGTTACCATTTGCCAGAACAATGAAGTGTTTTTGTTTAAAACTCTTTCCCCTCAAATTAAACAGAAATGAAACTGAATCAACAATGGAGTTCTAGAAGCTGACAAACTGAAAATATCAATAAGCTATTAACATGCTCTAAGGATACTAGGAAGTTGCATTGATCCTGAATTCTTAAGAGAAAAAGACCTTTAGATCAGAATGCAGGCCTTAAGAGGGCCTGAGTCTCATAATCTGAAGAGGGGCTGAGAGGAGCCTTAGCCTAATCATGGTTTTTTCCCCTTACAAACACTTTCTGATCATGCTGAGCAACTTGGCCGTGCAACAGTTGCATGTTGTCTGTATACTATCTCCTAACCCTTTTGTAAAATGGAGATTTGTTTAGCAAGAGGCCACTAGTGCTCAGAAAGCAGACCAGCAGAGTGGTCTGATGGCATGCAAAAATTATTTTATTTGTCATTATACTGGGGGTAGGGGAGGGCTCTTTATACTTGGGCCCACAGAACAGCCACCTCCATGAAACCTTTAACTAACCGAATAGACTTTAGATTTTATGGTGATGATTGTGCAACTTTGTGAATATACCAAAAAAAAAACCAATGAATCGTACACTGTAAATGGATAAACTGTGTCTCAACAAAGTTGTTCTAATTTTTTTTTATAGTGTGTAGAGTCACACTTGAATACAGTTTCTTGAATCTTAGCCCAAAGAGCCGAATCTCTGGATGTTGAGTTCAGGCATCTCTGCTTTCAACAAATATTTCAGGTGACTCGGATGAGATGACTCAAGGGCCACACTTTCACGGAAATCTAAAAGAAGTGATGTATTTTGGTACTTCTCTAAACAAGAAAAGAGATCCCATGAAAGTTCAGAATGATCAATAATCAGTAAACAAGTAGTGTAACCATCCTTAAGCAATTGTAAATTTGACTCAGTTCATAACTCCCCATTATGAATATGAATATTATCAGTACTGTAGTGACTGTGATAAATTTTTATTGGAACTAGGACAAGATAACTTATATGAGCATTTGTCAAGTCAGAAGAATTTTCAGTACATTTCCTTACTGAATCCTCACAAAGACCCTATTGAGTTGTAGGAGCTATAAAAGCCATCTGTCTTCTACAGATGAGAAGGTGGAGATTCAAGAAAGTTAAATGTTTTGCCCTAGACACCTAACTGATAACTGACCAATCTGCTTGGATACCAGGTCTTCTTTTTTTAAATTAATTTTTATTGGAGTATAGTTGCTTTATAATGTTGAGCCTTCTGCTGTACAGCAAAGTGAATCAGCTATATGTATACATATATCCCCTCTTTTGGATTTCCTTCCTATTTAGGTCTCCAGAGCATTGAGTAGAGGTCCCTGTGTTATACAGTAGGTTCTTGTTAGTTATCTATTTTATACATAGTGGTGTATATATGTCAAACCCAATCTCCCAATTCATCCCACCCTCCCTTGCCCACTTTGGGGATACCAGGTCTTCTGACTCCTGTTCAGCACTCTTTTCAGTATAAAAATCTGTCTAAAGATGCTTCTTCAGCATCTACCAGCATGGCCTGCATCTAACCTTTAGAAACTATTTTTATGAGGTTTCTATTGTTAATGATGCTAAGAAACAGTACATCAGTTGTTTCTATTTGTATCACTAAAAGAAGTTGCAGAATTTAACACATTTACCTCCAACTTCTGTAACTGTGCTGTGCTTAGTCACTTAGTTGTGTCTGGCTCTTTGTGACCCCATGGACTGCAGCCCACCAGACTCCTCTGTCCATGGGAATTCTCCAAGCAAGACTGCTAGAGTGGGTTGCCATGCCCTCCTTCAGGGGATATTCCCAATTTCTGTAACATTTTGTCTTAAAAACTGGATTAATGTATATCTGTAGTGGGGAGCATATGTAAATGTATATGTGTGTTTGTGTGTGTTGAAAGAGAGAAAAGGGGTAGATATTTATTGTGTTTTCATATGTTTGTGGAAAGAAACATGAAATATTCTAATGTGAAATTACAAAATAGAATTATTACTTTGTATGTGAACTGTTTAAAGAAACTAATATTTATTGGATAACTACTATGCTATATAAATCTACTTCCTTCCCATCACCAACCCTCAACCCCCAACCCCTTGTTCATTTCTTTTTTTAATAGTTATTTATTTGACCAGACTGTGGCATACTGGATCTTTGATCTTCACTGTGGCCTCTGAACTCTTAGTTGTGGCATGGGGGATCTAGTTCCCTAACAGGGATTAAACCTGGGCCCCCGCATTGAGAACTCAGATCTTAGCTGCTGGACCACCAGGAAAGTCCCTCCATTTCTTAAAGAGATGCACTGGGCTCACTGCCTACTCCACCCAGGCCTCAGCCTTCTTCTTGAGGTGAATTAATGTCCCTGTGGAAGCTCGAATATTTCAAGTCTTTCAGTTTCTTGAACATCTCATCTTTATTAACCACTCTTCACTCTTTTATATCTTTGTCGTCTCCCTCTCTTCTGACTCCATATTTTCACTCAAATGTACTGAATCTTCTTCTACCTTAAAAAAACAAAACAGAGAAATTTTCTTATCCTTGACTCTCTTTAGTCTACCATTCTTTCATTTAGTTGCTCAAGTCAGAAACTTTGGAATTATTTATTCCTTTCTTTTCCTTATCCCTATTGTCCAGTTGATTATGAAAGTTCTGCCAAACCCACTTCCTCAATATCTCTTTATTAATTCAGTTTTCTCCTTCTCCATTTCCAATACAAAGTCTCAGAATCAGTGTTGTCCAATAGAACTACTAATGACAAAAAGTAAAAAGTGAAATTAATTTTAATGATATATTTTACTTAATCCAGTATATTAAAATATTTTCAACATGTAGTCATCATGAAAAAACTTCTAAATGAGATATTTTACCTTCTCAATTTGCATTAGCCATATTTCAATAGACATATGTTGCTAGTAGCTACTATATTGTAGAATGCAACTCTAGATCATCATTTCTTGCCTAAATCTATTATTCCATTGCTTGAGGCCAGAAGGAAGCTTCCAGTGGTTTCCTTGTTTCCTGCTGGGACCCACTCCATATGCTCTATAATCTAAGGCCAAAATGCTTCTTCTAAAAATAAAACTCATGTTTTTTCTCTCTGTAGAACTCTGCATGGTTTCTCACAGCTCACTATGCTCTTAGGATATTTATAAGACCCTGTGTAAAGTAGACCTGTCTGCTTTCCAGCTTCCTTCTTGTCATGTTCCTCAACATAGCACACACAACCTCGCTAAATATATTCCATTCCTGAAAGGTTTATGATCCTCTTGGCTTTGAGGTCATTTTGTACTCTGTTCCTCCTGCTTAGTTTGTTCTTCATCTTCCTTATCCTCCACCCCCATCCTCACTAGGCTAACCGCTACTCATATTTAAAGTCTCCAGAGAAATCTTCCCTGATCCCCTGGTCTGGATTGTGTGTTCCTCTTTTGTGCTCACATGGAACTCTTAGTTCCTTCTATCATAGCCTTTATTGTATAATCAATGCTTTCTTTATGTTTGCTGTTTCCTCAGTTATTACCTCTAAGTATAATCAGCTTAGGGACATTGCTAACTTTGTCACTTTTTAGCCCCAGTTCCAGGCACAGTGCCTGACATATGGTATGTGATCAATAGATGCTCACTGGGTCAATGAATACGTAAATGTGATCTTTTTTTTAAGATCAGAAAAGAATAAAAGAATAATCTTTCCTATTTGCAAACTTTTTTGTGATTAAAGGTAGTTGTGTCTCTTGTCCTTTCTTGATTCCTAGGGTCTCATGAATTTCCAGATGAATTTGCTTCAAAAGAAATAGTTTCTTTAAGTTTAGGTATTAAAAGTAAAGAGCTTGACAGAGCTCTTTCACTAGAAAACAAGAAAACTTCCCAGAGAGAGTAACTGTGAATCACATGGCATATATTATAAGAATTAACATTTGATTTCTCTGAAATAACTGTTATTAAAGTTAACCAATGACTTCCATGTCACTAAATCTGAGGGACATTTTATATCTTCGAAATTTTACCTGATTTCTCAGGTGCCAGTATTTTTAAACTTAACTCTGTACTGAAACATTCTTTTCTCATTGGGATCCCTGAAATCTTATTATGGCTATCCTCTGTATCGCTGGCTGTTCCTTTTCATTCTCCTTTCTCAGTCTTTACATATTAGGGTTTCTCAAAGCCAGACCCTCAGTCCTTTCTTGTCTCATTTTTGCTCTCTCCTAAGTAGTCTCATCCAATCCATGACTTCGTTTTGTCTACACTAGTGTTTCTCAAATATATATTTCAACACAAAACCTCTCTTCTGTCTCCAAATTCATCTAAGTGTCCATTTAAAATTCCACTTGAGAGAGATGAATTATCCCAATTTGAACAGAATAAAAATGGAATTAATGACTACCTATAAAGTTCACACTCCCTCCCATGTTTTCTGTTTCATTGAATGACACCATGATGCATGTAATTTTTGAAGCCAGAATACTGGGAATTATCTTTGACACCTCCTTCTCTCATAATCCCAATTTTCAATATATCTATAAGGAAATCAATAGTGAATTAATATCAGAGATGTTTTGCATTAACAAATATGTACAGAGTCCTTAACACATATATTATATATTTTATATTATTATTGTATTCATGCAATATATACATCTATATTTGCAACACTATGGAATTCTTTCTGAAGCTCCGCATAACATTTGTCTAAATGCTATTCATTCCCTATCCTTGTAACAGTTATTGGAAACATTAGTTTCCTTATCTGTGTAACAACTGTTTGTTCCTTTCTACATCACAAGAAATCATTGCCTTTCATTCTCCACTTTTCCTCTTTTGTCCATCATCTGTTTTCTTTTTCAGATCAGTTATGCAAGCTGTATGTATAACTTCTTATTGTCACATTAATCCTATTCCATTGCTGCTGTTGCTGCTAGCCCATTCTATTTCCTTACACCCCTCTTTTAAAGCTTTATTGAGGTCTAATTTATATATCATAAAACAACCATTTTAACTGCCAAACTAAGTATTATAATTTTGGTTAATTTTATTGAGTTGTGCAACAGTCACCATAATCCAGTTTTAGAATATCTTCATCAGTGCAATAGAATCCTTTATGTCCATTTACCCTTAAACACCCTTTTACCAATTTCACACCTGACATTGTAAAGCCAGGATGTATTATGTGCCTCAGTAGAACTCAGTGAGTGCTTGATGCTATGGGGAGTTCATATAGAATAAAATATGATACCTAATCTCCAGGAGACTAACTAGTTGATAAAATAAGGCCTCAGTCAGAGGCCTCCACAAGAGAATTTGTACCCTATTTCCAGCTTTTGTGAATAGGCCAGTATAAGACTACAGGCATTCCTATGGTTAAGCAGATAATTTAAGTTTGGAAAAATCTTTCATATCCCATACAGATAAATTTTTTTTCTTCCTGTAGGCCTATAACACCCTTTGTGAAACTGACCATTGAGTTTCCAGAAGTATGGGCTTTCTGTAACATCTTTTCTCTCTTAAATGTCATCTTAAATATGTACCTCCTTCTGTTTCCATCTATTTGTAACCAGAATCTAAATTATAGAATGTGCATCTTTCCAAGTAGAATCTAACACTGTTCAATAAATACTTCTAATTCTAAATGCAAATTATGATCACTATAATTTTTCACATTAGGGTTACTTATTGAAAAGAGTAATGTTTATTAGCTGTCTCTGAATTAAATGTAACCAGTAGTTTTTTTGGCCCTTGGGTTGTTATTAATGATAATTAACTGTGGTGATGAAGAATTACTAATAGTTATGACCCTGAGAAGCAAAAGAATATATTTCAAAGAGCTGCCTGTTCCTTTAGGTGTTACATAAAGCACTCCTTTTTCATCCAGGAAGCCACAAGCACAGGGCATTCCCAGGTGCCAGATGTAGATTACTCCACTCCTATTCTTTCTTAGTCTCATCTTGAGCCCTTCTAATGGCCAGCAAATCAGCAGGGACAGCTGGTTGGAAGAACTCATTCATGTGATGTGGGGGTGGTTAGAGGAGACAGGATATGCAAGGGTAAGGCATGTTTGTTTTTAGCACTTGAACACCTGCTTCCACCAGTTTTATTTTATATGAAGGAAAATAGGGAGGAGAAGTTGGACTGAGATAGTTTCTTTCATCCTCTAGCAATGCCAGCTTCCCAACGTGGGAGCCCCTGGGCAGTGAGTAGTCCTCTACTGTCAGCATTTTAGCAAGCTTGGCTGCTCACATAATTGGGTGAAGATCTTGAGAAAAGCATGTACTTGAACACTACGGTTCTCTACCTTGCTGCATATTAGAATCACCTTTTAAAACTCCTATGCCCAGACCACTCTCGGATCAATTAAATAAGTATATTTAGGAATGGAATTCAAGCATCAGAGTTTTTTTAAAGCCTGCCAGGTGCTTTCAATCTACTGCCAAGTTTGAGAACCACTGGACTGGTGACAGATATCTCTTGGGTTTTCCCTGGTTTTATTGAGATACAATTAACATATAATATTGTACTAGATTCAAGTGAATGACATGATTTGATATATGTATATCTTGTGAAATGACTAACACAGTAAGGTTAGTTAAAACCATCACTAGACATCTATTGTTGTCATGAAAAAATAGACCTTAAGTACTAGCTCTTGGGCTTAGGTGCACCTTGGAATAATCTGAAAGTTTAAAAGGTACTGATGCTTACACCTATTCCTAGCAATCCTGACTTCATTGGTTGGGAGTGGGCTCGAGCAAGTATCAGCATTTTTCCAAGTAATTCTAATGTGACGATAAGAGTAAGAACTGCTGCTTGGACTGGGAACAAGCATCTTAACTTGTTGTCAACTTAGAGGGAAAGATGCTGTATACTTGCTGGACAAAGATTGCCAGGAGCTGAAGCAAGAATGTGAAAGGAAATATGGAAATCGTACAAGAGATAAAAGTCACCTGCCTCAAAGTGGGGGTGTAAGGTCGATTATTGTGAATGGGGAGGTGTGCACGATGTGTGACAGAGAGACTGAGAATGGGGAAAATTTGTCCCCAACCAAGAGAAATGTGGGGAAAGTGGAAGATAGAAGTATCTTTTTAATACTCCATGATTTTGGACACTTGGTCAGCCTATCTTCATCTGTAAGCAGAGCATACAGAATAAATGGGATCCAAGAAGTATTCCCTAATTTAAAGTGTGCCATTTCTCTCATCTTTCCCATCCACTACAGTGGCTGAAAAAGCCATCTTTCTCTTGGGTTATGCCAGGCCAATAAATTGATTTCACATCCTCTCTTGGCTTTAGAGCTTGACTTCATTTTCTTTACCCAATTCACCAAGTTATGTCCTGGACTGGTAGAATAAATAGGAGGAGTGAACAATTTAGAAGGAACCTTCTTGAGGCTTAGCTCTGAACCTTAAGAACAAAGGTTCTTGCCTAAGAATGAAGTCCCAGAAAGGAAGTGCCTCAGATGATGGAGAAATGTCTTAATATGAGGAAGGGATCCTAAAGAGGATGTCAAGGTGCGGTCACCAAAGGCAAACATGCTTCCTTTACAACTAACCGAATACTACACTTGTCATTTGCATTGGTGAAAACCGTGGTTGGTGAAAAATGGTTCTCTGTTTCTTGACTCAGTCAACTGAAGAGGTTCATGTTCTAATGACTCTGTATGGAAAGCAGGGGTTGGTTTGGAAATGTTTCAGTTTGGAGCCGGGCTCCTTAATGACGGTTCAGTGACGTGGCTTTTATCTTTTTTAAAGACATTCTGCATTGAAGTTGTATTAAATCAGTATGTGGCTTGTTCTGGCTTGTTCTCATTAAAAACAAAATCTAATTATGATTTTGCGCCATTGTTTGTTGAAATTACTGTAAGCAAACACAGTAACTTATTTTTAATCTAGGACTTGATTATGAAACTTGTGGTTTACCCAGAGTTATTTTGAAACTTCTGCTTTTCTGCTCTGGCTGTTGGCCTGCTGACTTTTCAATTTAGGAGGGGCGCTCTACTGCAACGGAAAACAGTGGAAATTCTAGGCCCTCACCGTGTGCTCTTTGGTCAGCCTTACAGGTCATCTGGAAGAGAAGGTAGCCCAACTCCCCCGACACAAAATCGCTCCCCTGTTCTTTCCCATCAGGGCACCCGAGGCTTTTCCCACTTAGCCTTCGCTTCCTTGGGGTGGTTATCAGTTTAAACTGCAGTGCGAAGGCTCAAACACATCATTTCATTATAAGGTAAGTTAGTCCAGCGTATTACCTAGCACTCATATTTGAGAGAGAGAGAGAGGTTATTTCAAGGAAACACGACCGGAGTACATTTCTTCCTTTGGGGCTGGGAGTAGGCTTAGCGGTTAGGAAGTTCAGAGGACACAATGAAGTAGTGTTATGTGACTTACGTGTTTCTCTCACAGCGTTATCAGTCAGATGGGTCCAAGGTATAAATACCGGCGAGAAAAGTGCATCATGAGGAGTAAAATTAAGCTACAAAGAGGGTGTTGGTGTCATTTTCTTTCAGTTTAGACCCCACATAAAAAGCATGCTCTGAAGTCATTTTCTCCTCCAAGAGCTGGCCGTAACCCCTGCAAAGCCAGTTTATGGGGATTTGGCCTGAACATGTTTTCCTGAGATGTGTGTTTGTTTTGGTGGGGGAGGGGCGGCTGTACAGGTAAATCCGAAAGGTTTTAGGCTGTGCACAGAAGGTCCCCACCGCTCTGCTTCAGGAGCAGGTCTCCTTTGGCGCCAGGACAGCGCTCGCGGCGATTCCCGCCTGCTCCCTCGTACCGGGTACCGGGGCTCCTCTCCGCAACAAAGCGCCGGATGCACCCCCATCTCCGCGTTCTGCAGCGCCTGCGCAGTAAGCCGACGGAGGAGTCGGGCTCGGGCTGGCACTGTGCTCTGGAACGTCCCGCGGCTGCGGGGCGCAGGGTATCCGTTCGGGGTCCAGGCGCCCGGCAGGAGTGCTCGAGAGCCAGTCAGGTTTGCGTCCCACAACGCTGGCTGCATGGAATTTTGATACATCCCAGAAACAGTTTCTAAAGGAAGTGGCAAAGGCAGAAAAGAGGAAACCGTGGAAGCTCTCACCAAAATAAAGTCTTGAAACTTAACCAGGGCTGTCGGTCTAGCTCTAGCCTGAATGAATACCTATAACAGAAAGAGAGTTCTCGGCTGGGGGATGTAGCTCAGTGGTAGAGCGCGCGCTTCGCATGTGTGAGGTCCCGGGTTCAATCCCCGGCATCTCCAAACAGCCTGTGGTAAGTTTTTTTAAATTCATATAATATAGTAAATGTATGTCCCATTACATTTCACATGTGTACTCTAGGCGCCCTAAAAATAAAAAAGAAAGTCTCGAAAAATAAGGCGCGCCTCAAGGAATCAGCCTTTAATTGCTCCACGAGAAACTCAAACGGAAACTATGCTCGTCATCTTTATTTGCATAAAATGACCATTCCTAACTTTCTAATGAACTCGTTTTGAGGAGCTGAGACGTGTGGGAAAAAGGAAAACAACTTTTGCATTGGCCGGGAATCGAACCCGGGCCTCCCGCGTGGCAGGCGAGAATTCTACCACTGAACCACCAATGCTCTTCTTCAAAGCAGTTTTCCACATCTTACTAGAGTAAATTTGTCAATGTGCAATAAGTCTTCCGTTAGAAAAGTGTGAAGTCCTTAATTCAACATCAGAAAAAGCAATGGAGTTTTTAAGTTAAGTAACTATAAACATTGAATTAACGTTTACCCAAAAACTCATTATACTTAGTTCTGTTGAACCTTGAGAAGAGGTTCCGTCTTCTGAAGTCGTCCTCGGTGAATGAGGCAAATAAAAATTTTATTACTATGTAGACACAAAATTACACAATTACTTAGTTGTGTGTTCAGATGTTTAGATTTTTAAAAACAACCACTCCTGTTTTACTTTTCTTATCTTAGCTAATTCGGGCAAATACATGGAGTATTTGTCAGGGGTTGGGAGTAGGACTGACGGATCAGTGAAGGCGAACTGGCACTTAGATCCAAGTATATTGGAACTATGAGGTGTGAACAGGCATCTTTGGAACGTTGGTGATTCTTGACAAGTGACCTAGAATCTATAAGATGTCCCTTCTTTGATAGTGAGAAACTTGATTCCAGGACTCTTTTATACTCCACAGTATGAGTTACCCTTCGTTTCCACAGAAAGTAAAATTGCAAACCATACAGTGAAGTTATATGAGGAGGAGAAAGTAAAGTGAAGGAAATGTGTTCATGGAAATGAATCTAAACATAAGATAGAAGACTCTGGATTTAGGCATTGTTGCCCCTTTATCTCTGGGAGGGAAGTTCCCAGCAATTTATAGGATCTTTGAAGGCCAAAAAGAATTTGGGAGGAAGGGGATGACTGAGAAATGACAGTAAACACGTAGCAGTTGCTATGTGCTGGGCTATGTAAGTACATTACATATGAACTTCAACCCAGTGAAGTAGGTGTTATAATTACTTCAACTTAACAAATGAGAAAAAGTGAGGCTGTTAGAGTCAAGGTTGGAACACAAGTGGTATCTGCTTAATATTTCGTTGCTTAGCCACTCTCCTGCCTACAACAGAATAAAACACTGTGTAGTTACACCAGAAATACTTCCTGTGTAGCTCAGGAATATTGTGTATCAAGACTGGAGTTAAAGAAAGAACATAACAAACTGCTGAAATAAGGTGAGACTTCTACATCAAAATTTATTTTTAAGGATTTTTTTAAAGTGGGTACATACAAAGCAAAATTTGAAGCAAATACAATACAGAATTATAAAGATGTAAGAGATACAAAGAGATTAAGGAATAAAGAAATCCAGACTACAGTCTTAGTAACATATGGGGGAGCAAGTGCAAATCATTTTAATTTTAGGACCTCATTTCCTTAAAATAAGAGAACTAGAGGAGAAATGAGATTTTAAAATTGCATTCCAGAAGTGTCTCAGGGCCACTAGCCAGCAGCAGGTGGGGTGGGGTGGGGGTGGGGCACGTGGGGAAATGGGGGGAGCTCACCTTCTTTACCTGGCTTCCACACTTCACCAGCTCATATATAACCTCTCCCATTTATTTGCATTTGTTTGATGGCTTACAAGTCTGGAATAAAAAACGCTGAAAAGCCCTAACTGGATGACGTAAGTTCATCTGAACTCTGAAATGTTATGATTCAAAATAAAAAGGCAGTCTAAAACTTCATGAGAAACACTACAAATTTAAAATTTTAAACAGGTGGCAGGAATCAAATAAGAAGTATGATCTAATGGCAAACATTATTAGTGACCCAACAATGACTACTTTACTTTTTTCTTCCTGAAAGTCTACCTAGCTCCAGGGACAAATTGTGTGCATTAAGCCAGTTATTCCATTCCTCTTTCCAAGGATTGAGCCGGGATGGGTTTGTGACAGTTTCTGCCAGTGAAAGAAAGAATGGTCAGCCAGGGGCTTCTGGGAAAGCTGGTGTCTCTTTTGCCCTTTCTTTCCTGCTTGTAATACCGTCTTGTGAGGTATAATGCTTAGAGCTGCACTAGTCATCTAGTGACTTGCAGGGAGACAGAGGATGACCCAGCAGAAGGATAAAAGAGACATTGTGCCATCTTGAAACTTTCTCCACCCAGATTTTTGGTTAGGTAAAATAAATCAGGCTCTTTATTGTTTAAGCCCCTTTGAATTAGGTATTTTGTTACATGCAGCCAAGGGCATGTAGGATGTGCGTGTGTGTGTCTCCCAACAGTTTATACCCTTTCTGGTACAAGTCTTCTACTCTGTAGAGAACCAGTTCCTTGAGATTTGAGTAAGACAACTTGGCCCTTCATCTCCTTTTCTCACAGTGATGTGTACTCAAATGTTTTCCTCACCACTGTGCTTAATTAAAGACAATATGTAACCATAGCAAGGAAAATCAAATCCTTACCAGAACTTTCTTTCCAGAGTTGTAAGCCGAGACTTATTTCTTTCGGGGCGGTGTCAAGCAGGTTGAATGTTTAGCTGGTATTGTTGGTTATAGCTATCTTGCTTGTACAAAAGAGAAAGAGAGGCCAACCCTGGTATGACAGTCATGCCTTACTAGAACAAATTCTGGATTTTCATTTATATGAGTCAGTAAGTTGTCCTTATGTGATAAGTTGCCTTTTATTTTTAAAATCAGTTTAAGTAGTATTTATTTTGCTTGCAAATGAAAAACACACATTGAGAAGCTATTTTACCCGAAACAGTAAATTTAGAGACCTTTTACTCTAGAATGTGCTATAAGATGAAAATATGAAAATTTAAGGAAAATGTAGAGAAATTCATCATCAGTGGTTGAATCACCAATAAAAGCCATATGAAAAATTTGAAGGACCCATCCTTAGTTTGTTGGACTAGTATTAATTCGGTAGCAAGGGAAACCACCAAAGATTTTTGGGTAGATAAAAGATCAGAGAATCTGAAGAGTTCATCTGGCAACAATGTGTCAGAAAAGTGGAAGTAAGAGAAGCTATAAGTAGGGGAATTCACACAGGAAGTGAATACAATGGGAGCAGCGAAGCAATGAGGTCTTGAATTAGGATGAGGTCTCTAGCATGAGGCAAGGCGGGAAGAAGGAACATGAATCTGAGAGATTAAGGAATAAAGAAATCTAGACTACAAACTTAGTAACCTATGGAAGAACAAGTAATTTAAGTGACTGGGAGGAGTGATGTAGCGTAGGGAAGTTAGGAAGGAGAAAGGACGGGAACTAAAGAGGAGTCAAGTGTTCACTTCTGGGAATAATGACTGAGATAACTCAGAGGAGAACCTTACTAGGTATCTGTCATCCAGATCTGAAGAAATCAAGGCTCTAAGGTGAGTTAGGCTTCAGCTGCTCAGGAGTGGAAGGTAAGAATATAGATATGGAGGCAATCCCAGAAAGTTGAGAGCAGAAACTTGGGAAGGTCTGTTTTAGGGAGCAGCAGGAATTGAGGGGTCAAAGAGAGACAGGGAAGTGGGGTGTCTGGAATCTGTGGAGACACGGCTTATTAGGCAGGCAGAATCCTCCTCCTATGCTAGCTGTGAGTGACATATCATGACAAATACAGTTATCATTTTGTTCCAGAGATACACTCTATATTAAGCCTGTTTCACATCAGGCCGTGATTTCCCCCTTTGGTATGGTTAAGCATGGAAAAATCACCAGATGGCATACCCTGACACTTTCCCCAGTCTACCATGCTCCCAAGCTCTGATAAGCAAGACCCAGTGAGGGTGGCCGAGAGGAAGAAAGCAGGGAGTGCTGTGAAAGGTTACACAATCATGTCTCTTAGGAAACCTGATCTTTGTGACAGCCCCATGGGGCAGGCAGGAGCTTATAATTTGCATCATGGCACCTTGGGACACTTGCTCAAGGCACCTAGTCCCTGGTTGATGCTGGCTCACTGTGGAAATCTGGCCAAGCTTAAAGTTGAAGAAAGCAAACCATTAAGAAACAGAAATAGTTCATAGGATGCATAGCCACCAAAGCAATGACTTTTTTTTTTTTTTTTAACTTGTGAGTGATTGTATTGATTTAATACACACAGCTTATTTCTGTCCCAGGTTACCAACTAGCCCTGGGGAAATGGTGGAGCCAGTCATTTGGATTGCCCTTTACTGGCTGGGAATTAAATCATTACTTACTCCATTTTAGAATCACAAGTAGTACCCCAAGGCCTACTTTCCTAAGGATTAAAATCAAGGCATGGATGCAGATGTTGAGAATGCAGCAGTTTTTCCTAGAAAGCTGTCACTGCCAAATCCTCCTGATCGCGATATGCTCAAGCCTAGTCCTCCAGCTTGTCCAATCAGTTACCACATCTGATTCCCCCCCTTTTAAAATGGCACTGATTCTTGTTCCCATCCTTCTCTCCTCCCTCATGCAGACCCTTATCAGCACACTTCTTGGATTACCTGGGAAACCCCTGGTTTCCTGGCCATTATGCTGTTACCAGTTGAATTTTCTCCCTCCTTTTCCTACTCCCTCCCTCCTTCTCCTCATCCTTCTGTTTTTTATTTCCTTAATATTTGAAAATAAAATTGTTCCTTTATTGCTGGTTCAATAATTGAATTAATTTCAAATCCATACAGAGTCCTCAGGTTTATGGGTGGGAATTCTTTCTCCTTTTCTTTTGACAGCCATCTCTGGGAGCACCATTTATTAATATATTCTTGACCTGTGCAACTTGGCCACCTACTATCTAATGGCAAAAATGGCTTTCTATTCCTTTCTCAAGGGCTCTCTTCCTCCTCTCAAGTCAATTGGTTTCTTAAAATATATATATATATATATATATTAGAAGTAACCCATGAATATGGTAAGAAAATTCAAAAGGTATAAGAATATGCATTAAAAAGTAAGTCTTTAAAAAAGTTAAGTCTTCACCCCACTGCGATCAGTTTCCCGGTTTCTCATTCCTACAGGCAACCTGCAGTCATTCGTTTCTCATGTTTCCCTCCATAGATATTCTATGTAGATACGCATATAGCATTTAACTTTTATGCACAAATGGTACTTATAGTACACACTATTGTGCTCATTGTCTTTTCTCTCTTCTTTCTTTTTTCAGAAAAATTGATCTCAGGAAAATTTCTTTGCAAGTACATGGGAAGATACTACTTTCTTTTTAATGGTTCTATCATTTTTAACTGCCTTTTATTGGTTAGGAATTAAAACTTTATTTATTCCATCTCACAGTCACAAATAGTGCCCCAAGGCCAAGTTTCCTAAGGATTGAGTCAGGGCAGGGAAATGAAGACTGAAGCTGTAATGCTAGATGCATGAAGATGATGAGAATGTCCACTACACGAAGGAGCCATCATTACCTTAGCCAAGTCATTAACAGAGGATAGACTATCTCTGATCTTTTGTTAGTGGAAATAAACTGCAGTGAATATCCTTGAACAAATACCATTTTGCTCATGTGTAGACCATGTTACAGAATAAATTCCTAGAGGTGCAACTGCTAAGTCAAAGGGTAAGTGCATTTAAAATTTCCATACATATTGCAGAATTACTCCCAAGAGAGGTCTATATTTTTTAAAACACTGATTTCATTACATTATTCTTTTGTTCACCAACCTCAGAGGATCCCAGGTGTGACCACATTTTCTAAACCTTGCTAGATTCAGGGCCAGCTTCATAGAAGTGTGTCCTGTGTAGTCGCCCAGAGCCTTGCACTTGGATGGTGGTGGGACACACCATGGCTTGTATGCAGCATGTAGAAGGTGTTGGGTCAGATGTATTACAGAGTAACATGGTTGCTCTCAAAAACATAGTACATAGTAAATAATGTAGGGACTTCCCTGATGGCTCAGTCGGTAGAGAATCTGCCCGCAATGCGGAGACCCAGCTTTGATTCCAGCCTGGCTTTGATTCCAACCCAGCTTTGATTCCAACCCAGGGTTTGATCCCTGAGTTAGGAAGATCCCCTGGAGAAGGGAATTGTAACTCATTCCAGTATTCTTGGCTGGAGAATTCCACGGACAGAGGAGCCTGGCAGACTACAAATGTAAGCTACAAAAATGACAATATTATATGAGTTTAAAATAATGTAAGCAAAACGATACATCTCTTGTAAGGTCACATATAAACAAAAGATGTATATTAAGCACAATATAGTGATGGCTTATGGGGAGGCAAAGGGAATTAAATAGGATATGGGGATAAAAGTGAATAAATACATGAACAGAACAATGAAGAGGTGTGGTCTGATAAGAATAATTATGAACAGAAAGTATGAGTAGCTCACCTCTAGACTACTGAGCTCTCCCCAGCTCAAAAAATTATAAAAGTAAAAAGCAAAGCATATATGTTATAAAAGTGCAGACAACACAAAAAGATACAAAGTAGGAAGTAAAATTTTTCCTCCATTCTAGTACAGTCATGGGAGTGGTGGAGGTTGGGAGAGAGACAGGGAGAGAGAACATAATGTAATCAGTACTCTATTGATGGACCCTGTTTACTAGAATGTTTCTCATTTTTAGATTGATTTTTAGGTTATTTGTATATAAACAAACCTCAATTGTATTTTACTTTTCTGAGCTCCTTGTATTGAAGAAGCGCCTTTTCTGAGCCCTTTCTAGTCCCTATCAAAATTTACCTCTTAAATATTTACCAAAAATATTTTATTTTTTACTGTACTCATACCTTCCTCTAACATTATACTTTTGGTCAGAGAAAGTTTTGTATTATACAGTTGTTCTATTTGTGTGAAAACTGACCTTTTCCACTCCTGTGGCCACTGCTGCAGATTGTGTTTCAGTAGTCCCTAAAGCAATGTTGTATGTAAAGTCAGTGTTCAGATACTGATACTGAAAATTGCATGCGCAAAGTAACCTTCTCTCTAGTTTTGAACAAACAAAGGTATCTGGCTATATAATGGTTTTAAATCATAAGGAAAATATGTTATATGTAGCAGAAATGATCTCCTAAGCAAGCAGCTGAAGAGCTAGAACCAGCTGTCACTTTATCAAGGCTGTTAATATATAAAAGAAAAAAAAGTGTCTCTGGTTGGGGATACTTGGTTTGGAATAGGGAGGAACACTTTAGTTTTATGCAACTCATCTAAGGATAAGAAGGGCTCAGACTGTCACTTCTGGGTTACATTTAGAATATAGGGACAAGAAAGCCGCTATGACTGGGAGTGAATTATCTTTCAAGCATCTTTGTTCAAAACTAGAGCACACTCATGACAAATTATGATACAGCAGGTTCACAGAAAGATCTGACTTTCTTGTTTTGAACTAGAACATCCTATGACAAACCCTGCAAATGCTGACACACCACAGAGCCTCTCCTCTCAAATTTTAGATTTTTTTTTTTAATCACAATCCAACAAACACATATATATAATATATTGTTGTTGTTTAGTCACTAAGTTGTGTCGGACTCTTCTGTGACCACCCCATGGACTATAGACCGCCAGACTCCTTTGTCCTTGAGATTTCCCGGGCAAGAATATTGGAGTGGATTGCCCTTTCCTTCTCCAGGGGATTTTCCCAATCCAGGGACTGAACCTGAGTCTATTGTGTCTCCTGCAATGGCAGGCAGATTCTTACCACTGAGCCACCAGGAAAGCCCTCTGGCTTTTTTTTTTTTTTTTTTTTTAATGTGTATTCTATCGTGTCCTTGTCCTTGTGGCCTGCAGACATGCTCTTAGAAATGACTCCCAGTTCCCTCGCCTCCTGGTATTTCTTTGGGGCATTTACCTCCTTTAAGTCAGTACTCAGAAGGCTCAGAAGTCTAAGTCCCTAAGGCCCCAAATTAGATGCCATTGGCCTATAGAATAGGGCCAAAGCAACATCTTAATTTTGTGTCTCCTCAGCATTTTGTACAGATTTAATTTTCTGTGTGTCCTAATATAATAGACAAATCCGTTTTTGAATTGTTTGTAAATACCTTGAACTTTTTCCATCGAAGATTGAATCATCTCAGCACAGAAGTTGTGAAAGTGAGTATCTTAATAGAAACTTACAGATTTAACTTTGAACACTAAGAACCATTAACACATTTTTCCTTATTTTTCTTTACCTTCATTTACTGTAAGAAGCTGTATCACAAAGTCATATACCTTTTGACTTTGTTTTGTTCCTTAACATTCATGAACCATCTTATCTTGAGTTTATGCTTAAGATGTTAGTACTGCTATTAGTTACTTGGAGACCTCTTCACTCTTCCCCTTTCCTCTGTTGTGTATACACAATGTTTACCCAAAAAGGTATTGCACTGGTGAGAGGAGTATTCGATTTGGTCAATTAACTGAATGTCTAACAGACAAATTATTTCCATTTTAATGTGTTTTGTTTTTTTTTTTACACTTCTAACACTAACCTTATGCAGTGGAAGAAAAATAACAGGGTAGGTGAAAATAACTAAAACTGCATGCAGTATTTTTAGGAAATTAGTCTTTGTTCAGCTTGAACTAACAGCAAAGTAATTACATAAACTAGAACACTTTTAGTTAACAGATGGAAGAAATTAAGGTTTAAGTAACTGCTTAAAATCATTTAAAAAGTAAGTGGAAAATTGGAAATATGACTCTAGAACTTACACTCTTTAAAAAAATAAATAAGAGATTCCCTTCCGGAATATCTTTTTAAATTTAATTAATTTATTTTTGGCTATGCTAGGTCTTCGTTGCTGTGCACAGACTTTGTCTAGTTGTGGTATATAGGCTTCTCATTGAGGTGGCTTCTCTTACCGCGGAGCACAGGAGCTAGGATGCATGGTCTTCAGAAGTTGTGACATGTGAGCTCAATAGTTGTGGCTGCTGAACTCTAGGGTACAGACTCAGTAGTGTGGCACATGGGCTTAGTTGTATGTGGGATCTTCCCAGATCAGGGATCGAACAGTGTCTCCAGCATTGGCAGCAGAATTCTTTACCACTGAGCCACCAGGGAAGACCCTAGAACTTACATGCTCGACGACTGGTCTATAACAGACCCACAAGAGATTTACTTTCTGTTTAATTTATATAAATTTCAGTTAAGTTCTATATATTAAACGATTGCATCAATGGATATTACTAGCAGTTTTTCCTTTAGCACCGCGTAGCTTCCACTATGATCTTAAGGGTCATTAAACCTGAAGTCCCTCAGACAGGTAAAAAATTCCAGATATAATTGGAATATTCTGATGTAATGTATATATTATAAAATATAATATTCTGACTTAATGATCCCCTATTATAGAACTAGTAAATACTGTTAAACTAACATTCAAATGTTTGGATCACTGACAGGAATTCTTCCTACAGAATCCTTCATGGTTTTCAGGAATATTATACCTGACCAGAAAAACTAAGTCTGCTCAGATGCTAAGTAGTTCCTTTGGCTCAGCTTGCCAGCCTGAGTGAAACTGCTTGCCCAAGCCAGTTGAGAGCACTGCTAAAACAGAACACCCAAAGCTTCTCCTAGCAGTGTTGAGTAATAAAGGGGTAAGCTTTATCCAGCAGCCTTCAGACAGTTGTTTGGAACACTTGTCTTAGGCCAATAAATGTTAGTTATTAATACTAAGAAATGAAAGTCAAGATCAGCACAAACTGTACAAAATTCTTAAAGAGATGAGAATGCCAGACCACCTTACCTGCCTCCTGCAAAACCTGTATGCAGGTCAAGAAGGAACAGTTAGAACCAGACCTGGAACAATGAACTTGTTCAAAATTGGGAAAGGAGTACGTCAAGGCTCTATATTGTCACCTTGCTTATTTAACTTATATGCAGTGTACATCATGCAAAATACCAGGCTGGATGAAGCACAGGCTGGAATCAAGATTGTGGGGAGGAATATCAATAACCTCAGATATTCAGATGACACCACCCTTATGGCAGAAAGTGAAGAGGAACTAAAGAGCCTCTTGATGAAAGTGAAAGAGGAGAGTGAAAAAGCTGGCTTCATACTCAACATTCAAAAAACGAAGATTATAGTATTGGTCCCATCACTTCATGGCAAATAGATGGGGAAACAATGGAAACAGTGACAGACTTTGTTTTCTTGGGCTCAGACTCACTGCAGATGGTAACTGCAGCCATGAAATTAAAAGATGCTTGTTCTTTCTAAGAAAAGCTATGATGAAACTAGACAGCATATTAAAAAGCAGAGGCATTATTTTGCCAACAAATGTCTGTCTAGTCAAAGGTATGGTTTTTCCAGTAGTCATGTATAGATATGAGAGTTGGACAATAAAGAAGGCCGAGCATCAAAGAATTGATGCTTTCAAACTATGGTACTGGAGAAGATTCAGATGAGTCCCTTGGATAGCAGGGAGATCAAACGAGCCAGTCCTGAAGGAAATCAACCCTGAATATTCACTGGAAGGACTGATGCTGAAGCTGAGGCTCCAGTACTTTGGCCACCTGATGCAAAGAGCTAACTCATTAGAAAAGACCCTGATGCTGGGAAAGATTGAAGGCAGGAGGAGAAGGAGATGACAGAGGAAGAGATGGTTGAATGGCATCACTGACTCAATGGATATGAGTCTGAGCAAGCTCCAGGAGATGGTGAAGAACAGGGAAGTCTAGCATGCTGTAGTTTGTGGAGTCACAAAGAGTTGGACACTGCTGAGCCACCAAACAACAAAAACAATTATAAAATATCCTTATAATCAGTATAAAGATGAGCAACATAGTTATAAGGACTAGTAAATATAAAACTAAGAGAAGAAACTAAACGGCTTCCTGAGTGAGTATTAATGTCTCTACTAGCAGCAGAGACCGGAGAAGGTAATGGCACTCCACTCCAGTACTCTTGCCTGGAAAATCCCATGGATGGAGGAGCCTGGTGGGCTGCAGTCCATGGGGTCGCTAAGAGTCGGGCACGACTGAGTGGCTTCACTTTCACTTTTCGTTTTCATGCATTGGAGAAGGAAATGGCACCCACTCCTCGTCCCAGGGACGAGGGAGCCTGGTGAGCTGCCGTCTATGGGGTGGCACAGAGTCAGACACAACTGAAGCGACTTAGCAGCAGCAGCAGCAAGAAACTACATACTACTCTACTACATAGTAGTAGAGAAGAAACTACAAAAACTACATATTTTTGCTGCTGCTGCGTTATCAAAAAAAAAAGCAGTTTTTATTTCATTAATATTTCATAATCTTTGCTTATACTTTTTGTGGCTATTTTGGTAGAGATGATGTCAAAACTACTAATCTTCATGATGCTTTATATTTATAGTATAATTATGACATGAAGCACTTTCACAGTGATTTTCCTTTGCAACAATTCCGTGATAGCTAATATTTCTTTGTTTTAATAGTGTAGAAACTGAAGGTTAAAAATTAAAGCTACCATTTTAAATAGGCAGAAGGTTTTTTAATTCTAAATTCCTGAATTTTCTTCCATGGGAGTGTGGAGAATGTAAATTAAATGATTTATCTATTTAACACAATTAGTGAATCACCAGGAAGTATTCAGTTGGATTCAGTTTGCCTCAAAAATTCAGTCACTTCAACTTAAATAATTTGCAGTGTTAAATTTAAAAGTTTTGGTGCAAATGCACAAATTACTTGGAAACAAATATTGATTTTCCTTATAATTGAAGGATAGGGTCTTGATGTCATTCTTGTGTGTGCTCATTCCTTCAGCTGTGTTCAGCTCTTTATGGACCTGTGAACCAGGGGCTGCTCTGTGTCTGGAATTTTCCAGGCCAGCATACTGGAGCAGGCCGCCGTGTCCTCTTCCAGGGGGTCTTCCGAGCCTGGGACTGAGCGCTCGTCTCATGAGTGCTTCCTGTCTTGGCAGTCAGGTTCTGTTCCTCCTGGGAAACCCCTGAGGTCAACCTTGCTGTCACAAATTTTTAAATAGTAATAAAAAATATAGAGAACCTGTGTCATTGATCTACTTTCATATTAACATTTTAAGTGAAACTGCTTTCAAAACTGACATTTTAAAGCAGACTAAAACATAAATAACATACAATGTACTACTTACCTGTGTTTTTAATTCTTCAAATTGTATATAAACTGAGTTAAGTTCAACAGTTCTGTAATAATTAATGCTAAAGCACAAGTACAGATAGTCAACATATGAGGTCAAACATTCACCTTAAAACGTATGGAATAGATGTATTATATGCAATTATTTATAATGCTTCTGGTGGCTCAGAGGTTAAAGCATCTGCCTACGATGCAGGAGACCTGGGTTCGATCCCTGGGTCAGGAAGATCCCCTGGAGAAGGAAATGGCAACCCACTCCAATACTCTTGCCTGGAGAATCCCATGGATGGAGGAGCCTGGTGGGCTACAGTCCACAGGGTTGCGGAGTTGGACATGACTGAGCGACTTCACGTCACTTCATAGATAAATCTAAGTGTGTTTCTAGCCTAAGAAATGCATGTGTGCTAGGTCATGTCCGACTGTTTGCAACCCCATGGACTGTAGACCACGATGATCCTCTGTCCATGGAATTTTCCAGGCAAGAATACCGGAGTAGGTTGCCATGTCTTACTCTACAGGATCTTCCCAATCTAGGGATCAAACCTGTGTCTCCTGCTTCTCCTGCATTGGCAGGCATATTCTTTATTACTGTACCACCTGGGAAGCCCCATCCTAAGGAATACTTGGATCCTAAATAGTCTAATGGGCTTCCCAGGTGGCGCTAGTGGTAAAGAACTCGCTTGCTGATTCAGGAGACATGGATTTATTTGATCCGGAAAGTCAGGAAGATTCCCTGGAGTAAGAAATGGTGACCCACTCCAGTATTCTTGCTTGGGAATACCCATGGACAGAGCAGCCTTGTGGGCTATAGTCTGTAGGGTCACAAGGAGTCAGACACGACTGAAGCAACTTAGTTCAGTTCAGTTCAGTCCCTCAGTCGTGTCCGAATCTTTGTGACCCCATGGACTGCAGCATGCCAGGCCTCCCTGCCCATCACCAACTCCCGCAGTTTACTCAAACTCATGTCCAGTGAGTCAGTGATGCCATTCAACCATCTCATCCTCTGTTGTCCCCTTCTCCTCCCATCTTCAGTCTTTCCCAGCATCGGGGTCTTTCTAAATGAGTCAGCTCTTCGCATCAGGTGGCCAAAGTATTGGAGTTTCAGCTTCAGTATCAGTCCTTCCAATGAATATTCAGGACTGATTTCCTTTAGGATGGACTGATTGGATCTCCTTGCAGTCCAAGGGACTCTCAAGAATCTTCTCCAACACCACAGTTCAAAAACATCAGTTCTTCAGTTCTCAGCTTTCTTTGTAGTCCAACTCTCACATGACTACTGGAAAAACCATAGCTTTGACTAGAGGGACCTTTGTTGGCAAAGTAATGTCTCTCCTTTTAATAAGCTGTCTAGGCTGGTCATAGGTTTTCTGCCAAGGAACAAGTGTCTTTTAATTTCATGGCTGCAGTCACCATCTCCAGTGAGTCCCAAGAAAATAAAGTCTGTCACTGTTTCCATTGTTTCCCCATCTATTTTCCAAGAAGTGATGGGACCAGATGCCATGATCTTAGTTTTCTGAATGTTGAGTTTTAAGCCAGCTTTTTCACTCTCCTCTTTCACTTTCATCAAGAGACTATTTAGTTCTTCTTTGATTTCTGCCATTAGGGTGGTGTCTTCTGCATATCTGAGGTTATTGATATTTCTCCCAGCAATCTTGATTCCAGCTTGTGCTTCATCCAGCCCAGCATTTCTCATGATGTACTCTGTATATAAGTTAAATAAGCAAGGTGACAATATATAGCCTTGACGTACTCCTTTCCCGATTTGGAACCAGTCTGTTGTCTCATGTTCAGTTCTAATTGTTGCTTCTTGAACTGCATACAGATTTCTTAGGAGGCAGGTTAGATGGTCTGGTATTCCCATCTCTTTCAGAATTTTCCACAGTTTGTTGTGATCCACACATTCAAAGGCTTTGACATAGTCAATAAAGCAGAAGTAAAGCAGAAGCAACTTAGCACACACACAAATAGTCTAGATATTCACATGCTTGATGGAAAGGGTATGAAGCAAATTGTCTCAAGTTAGTTTCTAGCTCTGTAGTTCTGTCACATTTCTGTGGCTTTATTGGCATCATATTATTGGTAAACTTTATTTTAAAAAATTAACTTTTACATTCAAAGTGGATGAGATCTGTGGCTTCCCAGGCTGTTCAACAGTTAAGACTCTGTACTCCCAATGCAGGGAGCACAAATTTGATTCCTGGTCAAACAACTAAGACCCTGCATACTACACAGCATGGCCAAAAGAAAAAAAAAGTGGATGACATATTAAAAACTTTTTCTTAGGTTATTTAATACCAGCATTACTTTAATGAGTACTTACTCTTCAAATGATTATAATTTCAATGACATTTTCATTTTTTAAAACAAGGGATGCCATCAGTCTTTTCATATATATTCTAAATAACAGTGACAGTCCAAGAAAGGATCAGTAGGTATTTAATATATGTTGTTAAATAAGAACATGAAGATATTACATAATATCTATCTAGATATAATGATGATGAGTTAACATGCTCCTATTTCTTCTGTCTTCTAGACAGTATAATGAACACACATTCTATTATTTAACTGTGGAAGAATAGAACAAGAAGAAAGTCTAATTCAAAGTCTTTACTTTTCATTAATTAGTCATTCAGGAAATATTTTTTGAGGCTTTTAAATCATGTGCCAGATACTCTTCAAGTCACTGAGGATACATCCTTGAATAAAAGAGACAAAAATCCCTACCCTCCTGGCACTAACATTCTAAATGGGAAGATTAAAAAAAAAAAAAATGCAGTATAAGAACACAGTGTATAGTTCTATAAATAGTTGTAAGAGCTGTGGGAAAAACAGACCAGGGAAAGGGGTTATATAATGTTCGTGTGTATGTGCTCTGTCGTGTCTGATTCTCTGTGACCCTTTAGATTATAGCCTGTCAGGCTCCTCTATCCTTGGGATTTTCCAGGCAAGAATACTGGTGTGGGTTGCCATTTCCTCCTCCAGGGGATCTTCCCGGCTCAAGGATCAAACCCTCATCTCCTGTGTCTACTGCATTGCAGGTAGATTCTTTACCTGCTGAGCCATCTGGAAGGTAAAACATAATGTTGTTAAGAGACTAAAATTGTAAATAATGTAGTGAGGGAAGGTCCCACTGAGGAAGTGACATTCCAGGGAAGATGTGTCAAGGGGGAAGGATATTCTTTGAGAGAGAATAGAAAGTGTAAATTCCAAAGTCCCTGAGGTGGAAGGTAATTTTTAAGGAAGCAGCAAGGAGTTCCTGTGGTTGGAATGAAATGAAGGTGGATGAAAGTGATGGAAAATGAGATTAGGGAGACAGGTGGGCAGGTGGTGGCTAGGCAAGGAATTTGGATTTTGCTCTGAATGATATGGAATGCCACTGGAAGGTTTTCAGCAGAGGAATGGTTTTACTTAATTAATAGTACCTAGCAGAAGTAGTCTGGCTGCTGAGTTGACAATAGGGTAAATGGGGGCAAGAAAGGTAGCAAGGAGTCAAGGTAAAAAATTATTTCAATAATCCATGCAAAACATGATGGAGGCTGGGACAGATGATAGCAATGGCAATGGTTAGCACTAGTTAGCCTGAATATATTTTACAACTACAACTCAACATTAGGTGCTTTCAAAGGTGAAAAGCATTCAGGCCCAGAGAAACTGTAGTTGATTAAGACAGGAATCAGTTAACTGGTAGAGCTGACATCAGATCACAAGTCGTCTTCTACTCCATTTTATACTTTCCCAACAATCTCACTTGTATAAGAGTTAAAATAACTCATGTTTTGAAATCAAATTGGAAAATGAAAAATATTACTTAAATGTAATTGGGATTATGTGTATTAGGATTCATTGTTTAAAATTAGATGAGAATATTTCAAAGTCTCCACATATTTTATATCACTTTATTCTAAAGGTGAAACTAATTTGCCTGGCATACTGGACTTAGATCTGGACTGATTTTTTTTCCCCCTGTTTATCCAAGTGGTCAACATTTGACTCTGTTCCTTCACTGTTCATGAGTTGTTTGAATGATTCGCGAGTGTCTTGTGTGGTGCCAGATATTGGAGCTTATCTAATACCTGACTCCACTGAAACCTCACCTTGGCTGTCCTCAGGCGCTGTTGGTTGCTCACTCCTCTGCATATCTCTCTTGTAACATTTATTGCACTGAATGACATTTATCTGTTTAACTGACTTGTTTTCACATGACATGTTAAGCGATCTGAATTCAGGACTAAGTCTTCTTTGACTTTCCATTTTCAGAAACTAGAACAATGCCTCACGTGTTGTAGGTGTTCACTGAAGGATGAATCAAACAATTTTACTCAGAATTTGGTCTAGGATCACTTTCTTTTTCTTTTTTTCCCTTTAGATCTCATTCTTTGTAAGGTGAATGATCAATAGAAAAGAACACTGAAAAGTTAGAAAATAGTATTTGATTAATACCAGTAATTAGGTAAGCTCTGTGAATGGTTGCATAAAATTAAACAAATGCCAGAAGATGAAAATTATGACTGACTTGACGATTTGGAGCAAAACCCTGATGAATGGGCAATGATTTTCTATTTGAACCTGTACTTGTTTATGTATTCAAGTTCATAAACAAACTATTAATAATAAGATTGTTCCTTAACCTACCAAATATTTATTAAGCACCTATTACATCAGGATTTGCTGATGCTCTTGGTTCATGAAATGCTTTTAGGTACATATGGACATTTATTTTTTTTAACTTGTTTATATTAATATATAATTCATGAAATTTATTTCTTAGGAAGAAGTTAAACTTTTTAAAAGTAAATTGAAGAAAAATGTAACAAGGGAAGTAAAATAGTGAGGGACATGTACAAAATCTAAAACTTTGAGAAATATAATACAGTGAGCCATAAAGTGACAACAAAGAAATTTCTAGAGACTATTCAAATGGACCATGAAGTATTATAGCTGATAATAAAGTTTAGTTTCAGGAAAAATAGCATTTCTTTAATGAGAAAAGAGCTAGCACTTTTTTTTAGCTTTTTTCCTTCTTGTTACTGTTGGCTTTAAATTTATATATCCGAATGATATAAAATCTTCTTACTGACTGATTTCATCTGGATTTTTCCCACTTCCATTCTGCTTTTCTATTTTTCTTGACCTCTTTTATTTTTTAAATCACTCTTCTCGTTATCATCAACAAGAACAAGTATGAAGAGACAAAATGTGGTTGAATTTGCATAAGAGAAATTTTAGCTGAGTTGTTTTATAGTGAAACATGCTTTGAGACATATGCTTTTGAGTACTAATCAAAAACTTGTAAATAAGTGGTCTGTGGCTCTATGGCTAATTGTGTCTGTCTGCCTCTCTCCTTTGGTTAAAACCAAACCTTTCCTTATTTAAAATAAACTTATAAGATAAGGACAGCCAAACTTCTTTGCATCTTTAAGGTTTAGCAAACTTTGAAGCTTTTTTCTAAGTATATTTGTAAAACAAGAAATTTGGAGATACAAAATTGTTACTTGATCCAATATATATTTTTCTTTTGGATTTGTTCCAAATCCTACTATCTGAAATATCTATCTGAAATAATTATTTAACTATTCAGTAAAACTTTCAACATCCTAATAAGTATTCAGCTTTGGTTACAAGATGGTTGTCTCCAGCCAGATTCCTATATAAAGTGTTAGCCACTCAGTTGTGTCCAGCTCTTTGCAACCCCATGGATTGTAGCCCTTCAGGTTCCTCTGTCCCTGGGATTTTCCAGGTAAAAATACTGGAATGGGTAATCTTTTTCTTCTCCAGGGGATCTTTCCGACCCAGGGATCAAATTCAGGTCTCTTACATTGCAGGCAGTTTCTTTACCATCTATTTAGCCACCAGGGAAGCCCTATAAGAGATTAGTACAATGACATTTGTGACTCAACAAGATGCATTTCAACCAATTTTGAACCTCTTAAAATATCAATTAGCAATGCTAAATAAAAATTCCAACATTTCTTTTATTTGCTTCTGATTTCAGCTGCATAATTTTATAATTTAAAAAGTTCTTCAGTAGAAACTGACAAGAGAAATAAAACCAAAACCAATTTTATTTCATTTTGCATCTATTGATGATACTTCAAGCTATTTAAATCTTTCTCGCTGCAACTCCCTCATAAAGCCATTCCTACCTAGAAAAGAGTTAGGAATTGATATATACATAGAGGATGATAACTATGAATAAATCATTTAGATCTCATTTTTCCTCATCATTTTCCCTGAAATGTTAGTGTTGGATTCCTACGTGCCACTGGTTTCACTGATTTATCCTTCTGGGATTTTTTTCCCCCAGATTAGTCACTGGAGAAAAATGTGAGACACAAGCTTTCTTGATGCATATTCTCAGTATTCAGTAGTATATGAATTTTAGGTCTTCCCCAAAACCAAATGGATGGGTCTTCTAATTTCATGGGAAAGTTTTTCTTTGTTGGATCTACTCAGTTTACTTATTGACACTTAACCTAGAGAATAGGATTTATTAAAATTGAATGTGCATGGAAATTGTCCGGGAAAATATATGAAATGTAGATTCTGTCTAGTAGGTCTCAAATGAGGTTTGAGAGTCTGCATTTCTATGCCAACAAAGGTCCGTACAGTCAAAGCTATGGTTTTTCCAGTAGACGTGTATGGATGTGAGAGGTGGATCATAAAGGAGATTGAAGACCAAAGAATTGATGCTTTCAAACTGTGGTGCTGGGGAAGACTCTTGAGTCTCTTGGACACAAGGAGATCAAACCAATCAATCCTAAAGGAAATCAACGCTGAATATTCATTGGAAGGACTGATGCTGAAACCAAAGCTACAATACTTTGGCCACCTGATGAGAAGAGCTGACTCATTTGAAAAGACCTGATGCTGGGAAAGATTAAGGGCAGAAGGAGAAGAGGCTGACAGAGGATGAGATGGTTGGATTGAATCATTGACTCAATGAACATGAGTGAGCAAACTGCAGGAAATGGTGAAGGACAGAGAAGTCTGGTGTGATGCAGTCTATCGGGTTGCAAAGAGCCAGACATGACTTAGTGACTCAACAACAACATGTACCCAGGTAATGCTTTTGCATAAGTATATACTGGAACTGCCTTCTGAGTGGCAAGGGACTATAGCAGAGATGCTCAACATGGTGGATCTGGAAGACTCCCTAAATCGAGACTAGCTTAGGGTGCTCATTAGAATGCAGATCCTTAGTCCTCAACCTGATTTTACAGAGACAAAAATCTATGTAGGTATCTTTTACTTCTACAGAAAAGCGTTTTCAAATAAGTGGCCCAGTTTCTTTTTACATTGCTGTTTAGTCACTAAGTCATGTCCAACTCTTTTTCAACCTCATGGACTGTAGCTGGCCAGGCTCCTTTTATGCATGGGTTTTCCCATGCAAGAATACTGGAGTGGGTTGCCATTTCCTCCTCCAGGGGTCTTCCCAACCCAAGGATCAAACCTGCGTCTCCTACCTTGGCATGCAGGTTCTTTACCACTGAGCCACCAGGGAAGCCCTAATTTTACATACATTAAATTTTAAAAAGAGCAAACAAAACCCCAATAACTTTGTATCAAGGAGCCCTGTAGTTCTATACTTTTGTTGGGAGCAGAAAGAGGATTAAGTGGGCATTGGAAGAGTGGGCTAAGAGGTAACAATGGTTTTCCTTCCTTGAAAATTCTGCCTGGTGTTGTGGATCATGAAAATGTTCACATTAGCATTCCAGAAGGTGTTCCAACTGTCTGAGCGACTTCACTTTCACTTTTCACTTTCATGCATTGGAGAAGGAAATGGCAACCCACTCCAGTGTTCTTGCCTGGAGAATCCCAGGGACAGTGGAGCCTGGTGGGCTGCCGTCTATGGGGTTGCACAGAGTTGAACACGACTGAAGTGACTTAGCAGCAGCAGCATGTTGAGGGTTGAAAGAAAAAAAAAGAAAAACTTGTTCTTTATATATTTTAGATTAGTCACTCTTTAAAACTACTATTCCTTATTATTTGTTTAGTCCCAAAGATGCCTGGTTTAGAATATGACCTCAGGTTAACTGAAAGATAATGAGCTCATTCCAACTGACATCATTCTCTCACTTTTCTTCCCTAATCTCTTCTGCCTAGTCTTTAACACCCAGCTCTAATATCTCTTCTACTTGAAAGCCTTCCTTGTACAAGCTAATCATAGGGTGCTAAAACATTTTTATTTGTTCATCAAATTTGGCTCAGTAATTCCACTTTTAAAATGTATCCTTAAGAATCATTTGGACATGAATACAAAGATATTCAAAGCATGAATACAAAGATTTGCATGTTGTCTGTAATAGATTTGAAGCCACCTCTGTAGGCTACACCATGTGGCTTGCAAGGTCTTAGTTCCCAGACAGAGAAATAACAAAGTCCTAACCACTGGACCCCAAGGGAATTCCCTGCAGGTCCCTGAATAGGTGATTGACTGAAGAGATTCATCCCACTGGAATATTATACAGCCAATAAAAAGGATGATATACCTCTACATCCATATATTTATTTTCATGAAAAGATGTTCTCTATATGTTGCTAAGTGAAAAAGGATTTATAGGATATACTAATTATGTTTATTAAAAAATAGTATACTTAAATACTAAACTTAGTTCTAAGTGCTTAATATCAGCACAGTTCAGTTGCTCATTTGTGTCCAACTCTTTGTGACCTCATGTGACTGCAGCACACCAGGCCTCCTTGTCTATCACCAACTCCTGGAGTTTACCCAAACTCGTCTCCATTGAGTCAGTGATGCCATCCAACTATCTCATCCTCTGTCGTCCCCTTAACCTCCTGTCTTCAATCTTTCCCAGCTTCAGGGTCTTTTCCAATGAGTCAGCTCTTCGCATCAGGTGGCGAAAGTATTGGAGTTTCAGCTTCAGCATCAGTCCTTCCAGTGAACACCCAGGAGTGATCTCTTTGCAGTCCAAGGGACTCTCAAGAGTCTTCTCCAACACTGCAGTTCAAAAGCATCAATTCATCAGTGCTCAGCTTTCTTTATAGTCCAACTCTCACATCCATACATGACTACTGGAAAAACCACATCTTTGACTAGATGGACCTTAGTTGGCAAAGTAATGTCTCTCCTTTTAATATGCTGTCTAGGTCGGTCATAGCTTTCCTTCCAAGGAGCAAGTGTCTTTTAATTTCATGGCTGCAGTCACCATATGCAGTGATTTTGGAGTCCAAAAAGATAAAGTCTGCCACTGTTTCCACTGTTTTCCCATCTATTTGCCATGAAGTGATGGGACCGGATACCATGATCTTAATTTTCTGAATGTTGAGTTTTAAGCCAGCTTTTTAACTCTGCTCTTTCGCTTTCATCAAGAGGCTCTTTAGTTCTTCTTCACTTTCTGCCATAACAGTGGTGTCATCTGCATATATGGAGAGCTCTTAATAAATATTTTTTGGATGAATGAATATGTTGAGTGCTTTATATGCCTCTGAGATTATAGTTCTAAGAATTATACTTTTTCTGTCTTCTCATTTATCTTTACAACAACCCACCAAGGTAGGTATTGTTACCTGTTTATTATAGATAAGAAAACCAATTCTTAGAGAGAGTAAGCAGATTGCCCAAAGTTATGACGGTAATAAATTACAAGACCTTGGTTTGGAACAGTCTGACTCAAATCCTTTATTTTCACATGTTTTTTGGGTTTGAGAAAGTTGTGCAAATATATATAATAGGAAATTCATAATATGTTTATAGCAGCCTACTAGCAAAGGTTATTATCTGAGTAGTGGGATCATAGGCATTTCTTTCTCTATTTTTTCTGTATATTTTCATGTTTACAAAATGACCATGGATTACAGTAGTAGTCCCTCTTATCTAGTTTTGCTTTTCACAATTTCAGTTACCTGCTGTTTTCTGAGGTTCTTAAATAGTAAGTGGGAGATTCAAGAAATAAACAATTCATAACTTTTAAGTTGTGCACTGTTCTGAGTAATGTGATGAAATCTCAAGCCGTCCTTCTCAGTCCTTCCCCAGGCATGAATCATCCCTTTGCCTAGTATATCCTGTCTGCCTAGTAGTCATTTAGTGGCTATATAGATTATCAGATTAGATAGGCTGTTGCATGCTTGTGCTCAAGTAACCCTTTTTACTTAATATTGGTCCGAAAGCTCAAGAGTGATGGTGGCAATTTAGAGTTATCAAAGAGAAGCTATAAAGTAAAGTTGAAAGTTCTGGACCTAATACAGAAAGTTTGAAAAGAATTCATGAGCTGAGGTTGCTAAGATCTGCAACCTCAAGATACCTAAGAAGGAATCTTCTATGTGAGCTTATGAAGAGAGAAAAAGAAATTCATGCTAGTTTTGCATCTCACACTGAAAAAGTTACAGCCATGGTGTATGGTAAGCACTTAGTTAAGATGAAAAAGGCATTAAATTTGTACCATAAGATAGTTTGAGAAAGAGACTATATTCACATTACTTTTATTAAGTATATTTTTATAACTTTTATTTTAGTATTAGTTACTTTTGTTAATCTCTTGCTGTACCTAAATTGCAGATATGCATGCATAGGAAAAACATAGTATATATAGGATTTGGTAATATATCTGCAGTTTCAGGATCCACTGGGGAGCTTGTAATGTTCCCTCTCTGATAAAAGGGAATTACTGTACATTCATGAGCTACATTAAAATACCTACATTAAAAGGGACTTTTTGTTCACTACACCAACATCACCAACAAAAAAGCCTTTGGCGGAATTTTTCTTTCTAAACAAAATGGATCACTCCATTTCCTATGCTGTGTCCAAACCCAGTTCCACATCTGCTGTTTACGGTTTTCACTCTTTAATAGTTATTATTGTTTCAATTTTCTTTCGAACTTAACAAGGTTAGAGACTGTATTTCATTTATCTTTTTAATTTTAGGGTTAATACAGTGCTTGGTGCACCAGACATATATATCCAAAGAGATTTATCTAATGAAAAAAGAGCCTTAGTGTAGTAAAATCACTGTCCATCACTGTATTTTTCTTTGCCCCTTTCCTGGCACTGTAAATATTACATATTTGTTCCTAGTCTTGGCCGTGACAAAGCCTCTCTACTGCCTTTTATCTCCTACTGCTAAGAGCAGTAGCCACTAAGTGTAAAAATCAAAACAAAGCGCTTTCCCATCTCCCTGATGGAGTAAAAGCAGTGAAGCCCAAATAATGCTTAGTTACCAAAAGCCACGCCAGGTGTCTAATCGAAACAGTATTGATTTTAGCTAGTAAATAGCCCTTAATATAGTTGGAACCTGGGTTGAATATGCAGCCTGGTAATTAGCTAATAAAGCAAACAAGGCCTGGAGAGAACATGGTGCAGTTGGATAAACAGCAGCCTGTCATCCAGGAAGCTTGCTGCGTATAATATCTTCTCCTACAGAGGACTCAAGTTGCCTTTAGGATTCCATGCCTAGTATTTTTAGCCATTAAATAAGGGGCGGGGGGAACCTGTAAACTTATCATAGGGTCTGAGATATAACTAAAAGCAGTTGTAAATGTTTTACGAATATTACATGTACTAGAAATGCTTCCTGAAGACAGATGTTACAATTTAATAACCTTAAGTGGGAAGGTTTAATAACTACTTTAGATCATTAGGATAATGTTTAATGCCCTAGGATAATTATTAAACAATTATCCAGTTTGCCAAATCATCCAATATGCCAGAGGAATCCATAGCTTGACTCATTCTCACATTATCCACTAACTGCTCAATGAAACTACAAAGTGGTAGAGACCAGTTGGAAAAAAAAAGAGCAAGGGTGAGAAAAGGACTAAGTTAGCTAGATGCCACTTTGAGAAAGAAGAAAATCAGAGGCAGAGAGTCAGAGGCAAGATGTAAGAATTAAGGTGCAAAGGATCTGAATCAGAGACGGTGATAAGAGCTAAGGCCAAATACATTGTATTAGGCCTGCACAGAGGCTTTGTTGTTGTTGATGATGTGTTTTTAAAATTGGTTGCCGATATTTTCTTTTTTTTTAAATATAAATTTGTTTATTTTAATTGTAGGCTACTTACTTTACAATACTGTAGTGGTTTTGCCATACATCAACATGAATCCACCACGGGTGTACACGTGTTCCCCATCCTGAACCCCCCTCCCACCTCCCTCCCTGTACCATCCCTCTGAGTCCAGTGCACCAGCCCCAAGCATCCTGTATCCTGCATCGACCCTGGACTGGTGATTTGTTTCATATATGATATTATACATGTTTCAACGCCATTCTCCCAAATCATCCCACCCTCTCCCTCCCCAACAGAGTCCAAAAGAGTGTTCTATACATCTGTGTCTCTTTTGCTGTTTCACATACAGGGTTATTCGGAGAAGGCAATGGCACTCCACTCCAATACTCTTGCCTGGAAAATCCCATGGATGGAGGACCCTGGTGGGCTGCAGTCCATGGGATCGCTAAGAGTCGGACACAACTGAGCAACTTCACTTTCACTTTTCACTTTCATGCACTGGAGAAGGAAATGGCAACCCACTCCAGTGTTCTTGCCTGGAGAATCCCAGGGATGGGGGAGCCTGGTGGGCTGCCGTCTATGGGGTGGCACAGAGTCGGACATGACTGGAGCAACTTAGCTTAGCATACAGGGTTATTATTACCATCTTTCTAAATTCCATATATATGCGTTTGTATACTGTATTGGTGTTTTTCTTTCTGGCTTACTTCACTCTGTATAATCGGCTCCAGTTTCATCCACCTCATTAGAACTGATTCAAATGTATTCTTTTTAATGGCTGAGTAATACTTCATTGTGTATATGTACCACAGCTTTCTTATCCATTCATCTGCTGATGGACATCTAGGTTGCTTCCATGTCCTGGCTATTATAAACAATGCTGCAATGAACATTGGGGTACACGTGTCTCTTTCAATTCTGGTTTCCTCGGTGTGTATACCCAGTAGTGGGATGATATTTTCTTAAGTGGGAGAAGCATTACAAAAAATTCCAGATTTCAGGCTTCTTTTGAAAATTCAGAATATCTAGTAATGCTGGGCCTAATTCCTCCATGAAAGCAGTGGGCCAAAGTTGTATAAAAACTGCCGCATTTATTTTTTCTCAGAATTTTGATTATGAAAATCTTAAGGCTAGATGAAGAGTAGAAATACCAATAAATATCTATTCACCTACTTCTAAATTCAACAATTGTTAATGTTTTCCAATATTTATTATAAAATTCAATACTTATATCTGTACATTTATACTTTTGCTGAATCATCTGAAAGTGGTTATACTGTGCAGTCGTGTTAGACACTTTGTGACCCCATGGGACTGTATAGCCTGCCAGGCTCCTCTGTCCATGGGGATTCTCCAGGCAAGAATACTAGAGTCAATTGCCATGCCCTCCTCTCAGGGATCTTCCCAACAGGGATCGAACCCAAATCTCCTGCATCGCAGGTGGATTCTTTACCATCTGAGCCACCAGGGAAGCACATGAATACTGGAGGGGGTAGCCTATCCCTTCTCCAGGGCATCTTCCCAACCCAAAGATAGAACCAGGGTCTCCTGTGTTGCAGGCGGCTTATTTATGAGCTAAGCTACCAGGGTAACCCATGGTTACATTATTTCATCCTTAAATATGTTAACATGTATTTCTAAAACAAGGATAGTTTCCTACATAACTGCAATATTATCACACTGAAGAAAAAATCATAACTCTCTAAGGTCATCTTTCTGTTTTTCATCTTTCAGTTCAGTTCAGTCGCTCAATCGTGTCCGACTCTTTGCCACCATGAATTGTAGCACGCCAGGCTTCCTTGTCCATCACCAACTCTCAGACTCACATCCATCAAGTCTGTGATGCCATCCAGCCATCTCATCCTCGGTCGTCCCCTTCTCCTCCTGCCCTCAATCCCTCCCAGCATCAGAGTCTTTTCCAATGAGTCAATTCTTCGCATCAGGTGGACAAAGTACTGGAGTTTCAGCTTTAGTATCATTCCTTCCAAGGAAATCCCAGAGTTGACCTCCTTCAGAATGGACTGGTTGGATCTCCTTGCAGTCCAGGGGACTCTCAAGCGTCTTCTCCAACACCACAGTTCAAAAGCATCAATTCTTCAGCGCTCAGCCTTCTTCACAGTCCAACTCTCACATCTATACATGACCACTGGAAAAACCATAGCCTTGACTAGATGGACCTTAGTCGGCAAAGTAATGTCTCTGCTTTTGAATATACTCTCTAGGTTGGTCATAACTTTTCTTCCAAGGAGTAAGCGTCTTCTAATTTCATGGCTGCAGTCACCATCTGCAGTGATTTTGGAGCCCCCAAAATAAAGTCTGACACTGTTTCCACTGTTTCCCCATCTATTTCCCATGAAGTGATGGGACCGGATGCCATGATCTTTGTTTTCTGAATGTTGAGCTTTAAGCCAACTTTTTCACTCTCCTCTTTCACTTTCATCAAGAGGCTTTTAGCTCCTCTTCACTTTCTGCCATAAGGGTGGTGTCATCTGCATATCTGAGGTGATTGATATTTCTCCCGGAAATCTTGATTCCAGCTTGTGTTTCTTCCAGTCCAGCATTTCTCATGATGTACTGTGCATATTCAAATTTTCCCATCATTCCCAAAGTTTCCTTCACATTCATTTTCTTTTCAAGCCAGAATCTAATTAAAACATACTTATTGCTCTTAGTTATGTCACATAAGTCACCTTTTTTCTAGATCAGTCTCTCTCTCCCTAGCCCCCTTTTCTTCTATGACATTGTCTTAAAAGGGTCAGTTATCTATTGGACTAGGATCCAGATTTAAAGGCTTGACTAATTTAGATTAAACACTTGGGGCAAAAATAATTCTGAGATGATAACGCAGACTTCATATTGTATCACAGAAGGGAGGATATAATATCTGTTGTTCTAGGTGTAGCACAAAGTTTGACCACCAGGCCTAGGCAGAGAGGTAATCTCTTTAGCATGTGGTATGCTCTCTCTGATTTTCCCCAGATCCATGACTCCTTGTTTTATATCTGCCTAATTAATTCATTTTACCTTGTCTGGAAGAAAGGTCAACTTAGAGTCAATAACGTGCTATAATCTGAACTGGGTGATAAGAGCACCAACACTGGTTATTGTTTCGTGACTCAGTTGTGTCCAGCTCTTTGAGACTCCATGGACTGCAGCATGCCAGGCTTCCCTGTCCTTCACCATCTCCACATCCAGTCCATGGAGTTGATGACACCATTCAACCATCTCGTACTCTGTCATCTCCTTCTCGTCTCACCTTCAGTCTTACCCAGCATCAGGGTCTTTTTCAATGAGTTGGCTCTTCACATCAGATGGACAAAGTATTGGAGTTTCAGCTTCAACATCAGCTCTTCCAATGAATATTCAGGGTTGATTTCCTTTAGGATTGACGGGTTTGATCTCCTTGGGACTCTCCAAGGGACTCTCAAGACTCTTCTCCAGCACCACAGTTCAAAGGCATCAGTTCTTCGTGGCTCCGCCTTTTTTTATTGTCTAGTTCTCATATCCATACATGACTACTGGAAAAACCTTAGCTTTGACTAGATGGACCTTTGTTGGCAAAATAATGTCTCTGCTTTTTAATATGCTATCTAGGTTGGTCATAGCTTTTCTTAGAAGAAACAAGCGTCTTTTAATTTCATGGCTGCAGCCACCATCTCCAGTGAGTCTGGAGCCCAAGAAAATAAAGTCAGCCACTGTTTCCATGGTTTCCCCATCTATTTTCCATGAAGTGATGGGACCTGATGCCATGATCTTCATTTTCTGAATGTTGAGCTTTAGGCTAGCTTTTTCACTCCCTTCATCAAGAGGCTCTTTGGTACCTCTTCGATTTCTGCCATGAAGGTGTTGTCATCTGCATATCTGAGGTTATTGATATTTCTCCCTGAAATCTTGATTCTGGCTTGTGTTTCATTCAGCCAGGCATTCTGCATGATGTACTCTGCATATAAGTTAAATAAGCAGGGTGACAATATAGAGCCTTGACATACTCCTTTCCTGATTTGGAACCAGTCTGTTGTTTCATGTTTGGTTTTAATTGTTGCTTCTTGTTCTGAGTATGGGTTTCTCAGAAGGCAGGTAAGGTAGTCTGGTATTCCCATATCTTTAAGAATTTTCCACAGTTTGTTGTGATCCACACAGTCAAAGGTTTTAGCACAGTCAATGAAGCAGAAGTAAATGTTTTTCAGGAATTCTCTTTTCTATTATCCAGTGGATGTTGGCAATTTGATCTCTGGTTCCTCTGCCTTTTCTAAATCCAGCTTGAATATCTGGAAGTTCTCAGTTCACGTGCTGTTGAAGCCTAGCCTGAAGGACTTTGAGCATTAATTTGCTAGCATGTGAAATGAGTGCATTTTTGCAGTAGTTTGAACATTCTTTGGCATTGCCTTTCTTTGAGACTGGAATGAAAATTGACCTTTTCCAGTCTGTGGCTACTGCTGAGTTTTCCAAATTTGCTGGCATATTGAGTGCAGCACTTTCACAGCATCATCTTTTAGGATTTGAAGTAGCTCTGCTGGAACTCCATCATCTCCACTAACGTTGTTGGTAGTGATGTTTCCTAAGGCCCACCTGACTTTGCACTCCAGGATGTCTGGCTCTAGGTGAGTGATCACACCATTGTGATTATCTGGGTCATGAAGACCTTTTTTGTATAGTTCTTCTATGTATTCTTGCCAACTCTTCTTTATATCTTCTGCTTCCGTTAGGTCCATACCATTTCTGTCCTTTGTTGTGCCCATCTTTGCATGAAATGTTCCTTGGTATCTTTAACTTTCCTGAAGAGATCTCTAGTCTTTCCCATTCTATTGTTTTCCTGTGTTTCTTTGCATTGATCACTTAGGAAGATTTTCTTATCTCTCCTTGCTATTCTCTGGACTCTGCATTCAGCTGGATATATCTTTCCCTTTCTCCTTTTGCCTTTTGCTTCTCTTCTTTTCTCAGCTATTTGTAAGGCCTCCTCAGACAACCATTTTGCCTTTTTGCATATTTTCCCTTGGAGATGGTTTTCCTCAGAGATGGTATCCTCTACAATGTTACAAACCTATGTCCATAGTTCTTTAGAAACTCTATCAGATCTAATCCCTTGAATCTATTTGTACTTTCACTTTGTAATCATAAGGGATTTGATTTAGGTCATACCTGAATGTCCTGGTGGTTTTCCCTACATGCTTCAATCTTAGTCTGAATTTTTCAATAAAGAGTTCATGATCTGAGCCATAGTCAGCTCCTGGTCTTGTTTTTGCTGACTGTATAGAGCTTTTCCATCTTCAGCTGCAAAGAATATAATCAATCTGATTTTGGTGTTGACCATCTGGTGACGTCCATATGCAGAGTCATCTTTTGCGTTGTTGGAAGAGGGTGTTTGCTATGACCAGTGTGTCCTCGTGGCAAAACTCTGTTAGCCTTTGCCCTGCTTCATTATGTAGTCTGGGGCCAAACTTTCCTATTACTCCAGGTACCTCTTGACTTCCTGCTTTCTCATTCCAATCTCCTATGATGAAAAGGACATCTTTTTTCGTGTTAGCTCTAGAAGGTATTGTAAGTCTTCAAAGAGCTGTTCAGCTTCTTCAGCATTACTGGTCAGGGCATATTGAATGGTTTGCCTTGGAAACTAACTGAGATCTTTTTTTTTTTTTTTTGAGATTGCACCCAACTACTGTATTTCAGACTCTTTTGTTGACTATGAGGGCTACTCCATTTCTTCTAAGGATTCTTGCCCATAGTAGTAGATATAATGGTCATCTGAATTAAAATCATTCTTTCCTGTCCATTTTAGGTCACTGATTCCTAAATTGCCGATGTTCACTCTTGCAATCTCCTGTTTGATGACTTCCAACTTACCTTGATTCATGAACCTAATATTGTAGGTTTCTATCCATTATTGTTCTTTACAGCATTGGACTTTAGTTTCACCACCAGACACATACACAACTGGGTGTTGCCTGTATCCCTAAACAATAGCCTGGTGATGCTCAGCAAATATCCACTGGTTGTCAAAAATTCCTTGGGGAAACACACTGACTGAAACCATGCATCCTGGCCAGGTACCAGAGTAACCATTTGGTGAGTAATTTTGCCACAGGAGGTCCCAGTAAGGAACATGGAAATAATAAGCCACACCAATCAGAAGAGTTTGGGAAAGGTCAAAAGGAGATGTCACATGTCTACCACCCCCAGAGTCCTCGCTGACATACATCTTGGCTGAGCAATGCATGGGCCACCAGGAAGGACCCTGAGCCAGAATGATTGGCCATTGAAAACCTGGAAACTAAGCCCATCACCATTAAACTGGAGACTGTGAGCCACATGGCAGAGCAGTCCTCCTGGATTCCCTTACCCTCCTGCCCTCTGCCTGGACACCCCCTTCCCAATGAACTCTCTTACTTTGTCAGAATGTGTGCCTCCTCGGACAATTCATTTCTGAGTGTTAGACAAGGGCCCTCTTTTGGTTCTGTTAGGGTCCCCATTCCTGCAACAAAATTAGAAGCAAATAAATTAGAGAAACTTGAAAGGACATATGGTTTGGGGGAAATTGGGCAACTCATACTTCTAAACTCTGTGTGCTTCAGAGAAGCCTTGTGCCCTTGAATGTGTAGATGTCATCTAGTCACTGAGGCATGTCCAACTCTTTTGCGACCCCATGGAGTGCAGTCTACCAGGCTCCTCTGTCCATGGGATTTCCCAGGCAAGAATATAGGAGTGGATTGCCATATCCTTCTTCAGGGGATCGTTCTGACCTTGGGATCAAACCCGCATTTCCTGCTTTGCAGGAGGATTCTTTATCTCTGAGCCAGAAAGGAAACCCTTGGATAGCCTTTGGATATGCAGATATGTACAAACATATTATAAAGGCTTCTGGCTCTGGGGAATGGTTCTTTATTTGAGATAGGTAGAAATGTATAGTCCAAGGGGAGAAATCTGATTAAGGAGAAGGAATGAATTAAAAATTCTGTGGAACTCAAGGGTTTGGGTTACCTGTGCGTCCTATTTATGAAGGTCTCTAATTCACCTTGACATGCATGTTATTTTTAGGGACATTTGTGATAAGGAGAACACAGAAGCAGAAGTGGGCAGAGGAAAATGTGAATTGTGATGCAAGGCCAACAAAACCTCCTTCACCCGCTAAGGGAGTTCTGGAGTATGAACAGTCCATTAGTGTTATCTCCCAATTATTTAGCGGGGCCTTTATACTCCTGCTTCACTCAGTCTCATGGTAAGGATCAGTTCAGGAAAGGGATGGCCTTGAATGAGGTTGCTCTTTGCAGCAGAGGCAAATTCTAGATGCTTCCAGTAGCTGGTGAAAGAAGATCTGCTTAAAGAAGGATCTGGGTGGCGCAGCAATCCATCTGGTACAGACTTCATGTTAAAATTTTTGGTCTTATCTCTAAATACAGCTAAAAGGGCAATTACTGACATCCTTCTGCTAAACGTTAGTTGCCTAATTCAAACTATGAAATAATTTTTTCAACCTTGTTCTGGTATTTCTTCACTTGTTAGAAAGCTAAAACAAAACAAAACAAGGCATTTCTCAAATTTTTAAAGTCTCTAGTATCAGTTGAATGTCCCACAGGACAGAAAATTGAGCCCATTTACATTGCTGTAAATTGCTTTGCCATTGCGAATAAAGAGTACATTACAAATGTCAGTGATGTACTGAAGGGCTAGCTCTACAAAGATAGACTGGAGTTGATGTCAAGGGAAAATAAATGAAGGAAGTGCTGAAGGAACTGTTATCGGTTTCCTATTGCTGCTTTAACAATTTAACACAAGTTGGTAGTTTAAAACAAGAAATACAGCCTCCCATAGTTCTGGATGGCATCACTGACTCAAAGGACATGAGTCTGAGCAAACTCCAGGAGATAATGAAGGACAGGGAAGCCTGGAGTCCTGCAGTCCTTGGGGTTGCAGAGTCAGACACGACTGAACAACAACATTTCTGGAGGCCAGAAGTCCAACATTGTTATCACTGGACTGAAATTGGGGTTGGCAGAGCCAGCTCTCTCCAGAAGATCTGGGAGGATTCACTCCTTGCTTCTACCAGCTTCTGGTGGCTGCTGGCATTCCTTGGCTCGTGTCTGTATTACTCCAACCTGCGTCCATGATGACACTGTCTTCTACTCTTGTGTCTGTATAAATCCTCCCTATTACTGCTCTCTTCTATAGATATGTGAAATGGAATATTTCCTGCCACATCAATAAACAAAGATGTCACAGTGATTTTGTGCCTTCAAAGTGAATTTTTGAGCCCAAGAGGGAGAACAATGCTTGCAATCTAGTAGCTGCTGCTCCTCCCTACAATAAGCAAGGAACTAAGGATGTGAAAAATCAGGAAGCAGGATGCTGACCCCAGTTAGCTGAGATGCATATGAAAAGGATGATTTCAGTTAGATCAGACTCTTGCATCTTCCTATACATAGAGGAGTGCTAAATTCCTTAAGTTGAGATATTTGGATTTCCTTAATTAACAATAATCTTTTGATGATGAGACTACCTGCCCCTTGCTGCAAACTTCTATACAGCCTGGCTCCTCCCCCTCTGCCTCCTCGGAACTGTTCTCTCAGGGTCACTTGAGATGCTGTCTCCTGGGCTTGCGGTTCTAAAAATTCCTGCCAAATTAAACATAGCTCTCAATTTCTACGTTGTGACTATTTTTTAAATTGACAGGTACATGTGACTGTATTTAGGGTCCCTCCTGATAATTCAGGATAAACTCTCCATCTCAGAATCCTTGGTTAAATCATATCTGTTAATACTCCATACTTGCCATGTAAAGTGACATTCAAAGGTTCCAGGGAGGTCACTATTCAGCTTATAAGTCTTCACTCTACTTCATTAAGCCTAGGGACAATTTGCTTTCACATAGCCCCAAAGCAGAAATGTAAATTGTGTCTGGGTGAGGAAAATGATGGAAAAGCTAGAATTCCACCCCACCGCACTTTGAGACCCATTGGAGGAAGGCCTCTTTGTGAGGACTGGACTTCTCTATTGCAAAACCCAAAGAGGATCAGGTTGAAGAACGCGTGCTCAGGAAAAAGTGCCTTCCTCTACATTTGGCTATTGAAAGATATTTTTAGGACACATATACTCTATATTTACTAGGAAAAAATATCTTTTTTCAGATACCCTGACACCAGTTTCTAGCTTTTCTTTTTTTTTTTTTTAATCACAGGTCAAGTTATCTCAGTTCTCAGAAATGACCAGGATTAAAAATTAGGTGGAAAGGAAATAGGATTATCTATTTACAGTGTGGTCTACAGAATGTTAATAGACTTTTCATTAAGATTTCAAATTCTCTTTGATGAAGTTTACATGATACCATTCTCTTGTTTTATGACTCCTAAAAAAGCTATTTAAAAAAGTATTTTAAAAGACTATTTTAAAAAAAGCTATTCAATAAGTAACTCAAAGATAATGGAACAAAGAGTCTCTGCATTTCCCTGGTTCATTTCTTGGCTTTGCTTGATGCTTTTACTGATAGAGGAGGAAAGCAGGAGATTCCCTTTTGAGTCCAAGCTATTTATTGAGGGAACAGCACCTGTCACTCTGGCCTATACCCTTGTGTGTAGAGGGCCTCTCTCTTGGTTTAGCAGAAAGTAGGTCAATGCCCATGTGTTTCAAGCCTGCTGAATTAAGACACAGTGTTGTTCTTATTTTAAAGGCTAAACATGCAGAGGCATAAACCCTGTCCTTTGCTGTTGTTGCTCTATTTTTGCTGTTCGGATTCATTCATTTAGAAAAAAATTGCATCAAAATATTACAAACTGTGGTCAAGTTTAAGTATTTACTGATGAGATTGAAATCATCTCCATGTTATGTAACAGGTTCTTAGACATGGAACTGAACACATCTCCAGTTTCCTGGCCTGTTTACTCTTGGCTCAGTCACTTCTTTAACTGAATCATAACCAGAGTTGCTCTGAAGGGTCCAATCCTCCATTTTGTTTCAGCTCCCACATCAGAACCTAATACTTATTCATGTTCTCCAAATGAGTTATTTAGGACATAACACTTGCCTGCAACCTTCCTCCTGCTATTAAATGGGAGGCTTTGTTCCAGAGACACTGTTACTCAATTTACATCACAAACACTTGTTTTCAGTGCTGTCTTAGGAACAGAGTGGATACCAGCCCAAGGAGGAGTTCGAATTTCCTTAACCTTCGAAAACTTTACTTTTTTAAAAATTAATTAATTAGTTAATTAATTTATTTTTAATACTTTATTCTACGTTACAATACTGTATTTGTTTTGCCATACATTGACATGATTCAGCCACAGGTGTACAAGATCTCCCAATGCTGAAGCCCCCTCCCACCCCCCACCCCATATCATCTCCTGGATCATCCCATGCACCAGCCCCAAGCATCCTGTATCCTGTATCGAAAACTTTACTTCTAAGTAAGTTTCCTGGTGTTACATTTTTTTGATGTAATTTTTTCTAAATTTTATTTTTATTTAGAAGATACTTTCCCAGAATTTATTTTTGTAGAACATTTTTAAAGTCTTTATTGAATTTCTTTCTATATTATTGCTGTTTTATGATTTTTGATTTTTTTGGTTGTGAGGCATGTTGGATCTTAGCTCCCTGACCGGAGACTGAACCCTTACCCTCTGCAATGAAAGGTGAAATCTTAACCACTGGACTGCCAAGGAAGTCCCCCCACCACCCCCAGATTCTTATAAAGCAGAGATAAAACTTTAAGTACTCATTAAAAATATACTTAGCATTTTCATCTTTTCAAGATGAAGATCATATCCTGTGTTTTTACCACATTCTTGATCCTAACTCTTTGAAAATCACTGATGTGGGAAGACTTTCTGTTGGATATTAGATGTCTATAATTCTGCTTTTAAGAATTCAAGCAACAAGGAGGTGGAGACCAACTAAATGATAAATGACCTGGTCTAATCTCCGAGCCTCAAAGGTACTGGACCAGTCCAGATCAAGAATTTGTTTTAATTTTTTTTAATTTTGAAGAAATTGTTTTACTTTTTTAATTTTGAAGAATTTGTTTAATTTTTCTGGACAGAGTTTGCTAATCTAGAAACTCTATATTAGTTTTTTTCTTTATTTTGTGAGTGGTAAACTTGTAGTCTTTGTTCAATGTTTGATTATCTTCTTAATTTGTAACTATTGTTAACAATGATTAAGATTATTAGGTGAATATATTAATAGTGCTTCCCAAATTATGTAAACTACTAAAAAAATACAATGGAAAAAAGATGTGTGTATACACAGCATGCAAAGCTCAGAACAAAAGTGTCTTTGCCCAATATTGGACCACGAATCAGAATGCGTGGGCCTCAGGGGAAGGGAAAAGACACTGGTGATAGTTTTATAGACAGCCTATAAGTCAGGCATTTTACATGTATTATCCTATTCAATCCCAGTGTGGCTGTTGCTAGCTGTGTTGTGTTGGGCATGTTACTTAGCAATTGTATGCCTCAATTCCTCCATTTGTAAAAACAAAGCCAAGAAACCAAAAACTCATAGTTATTCTGAGGATTAGCTATTACAAGCACTTTGTTAAGACTAGTGCCTGAAAGAGAGTTAGTATTGAATGTGCACTATTAACATCCTCCCTGGATGAGGAAACAGAAGTTAGAGGTTAAAGAACTTAAGAAGAGGATAGATCTGAAGCTCCCACACTGTTCTCTGGACCAAGCAGTTTCTCATTTTAGTCTTAACACTAGGTTAGGCTGGGGCTTCCCAGGTGGTGCAGTGGTAAAGAATCTGTCTGCCAATGCAGGAAACACAAGAGATATGGGTTCAATCTGTAGGCTGGGAAGATCCCCTGGAGAAGGAAATGGCAACCCACTCCAGTATTCTTGCCTGGAAAATCACATGGACAGAGGAACCTGGTGGGCTACAATGGGGTCACAAAGAGTCAGATTTGATGGAGGGCATATGTACTACATGCACTAATGTTAGGCTAACTCTGGCGTCAGAGTTAATGGACATGAGTTTGAGCAAGCTCCTGGAGATGGCAAAGGACAGGAAAGCCTGACATGCTGCAGTCCATGGGGTCGCAAAGAGTTGGACATGACTGAACAACTCTGTAACTTTAGGCAAAATACTTAATAACTCTGAGCCTTGGTTTTATAATTTTTAAAACAAAAATCTGAGAGTTTATAATATGTATGGCTGCTTTCCTTTGTATGACTTTGTTATGACCCAGGTTCTGATTATCAATCTAACTGCATCTGCCAATATCTTCTCCCTCAGATTTTATATGACAGCATTTCCCAGAAAACCCTAGGCCCTTTCATATTTCTAGGCCTTTAATCGTATATCCCCTCTTGTCTTAGAAGTAAGCTGCTACTTTCTCTACAAGAGATGCTCCCCGGAATACTTGTATGCTCCATCCCAACACAGAGCTTTGAGGTCCCCATTTAGAGTATTAACATACTGTGCTGAAAGTGTTTTCATGTGCTGTCTTATGTACTGTGCTCAGTTGCTCAGTGGTGTATGACTCTTTTGACCTCGTGGACTGTGGCCTGACAGACTTCTCTGTCTATGGGATTTCCCATCAAGAATACTGGAGTAGGAAGCCATTTCCTACTCCAGGGGATCTTCCTGACCCAAGGATCAAATCTGCATCGCTGGTGTCTCCTGCATTGGCAGGTAGATTCTTTACCACTGAGCCACTTGGGAAGCATCAGATGGGCAAAGTACTGAAGCTGAAGCTCCAATCCTTCAGCCACCTGATATGGAGAACCAACTCACTGGAAAAGACCCTGATGCTGGCAAAGACTGAGAGAAGGAAGAGAAGGGATGACAGTGGCTGAGGTGATTAGATAGCAGCATTGACTCAATGGACATGAGTTTGAGCAAACTCTGGGAGATAGGTAAAGGACAGAGAAGCCTGGCATGCTGCAGTCCATGGGATCACACAGAGTCGGAAACAACCAAACGACTGAACAACAAAGGCCCTATTCAATCCTTCTAGTCCATAAATTTTATTATGAGCTTTGGTAATCAGTGAACACTAGGAGAAAGTGTGTTCCTCTCTAGAAATGGGCAAGGACTAAAAGAGTTGACCCTGCGCAGGTGATGAATGATCATAAAAAGTGTGTAACAGAATCACCAATGGAAGGTTCCCCATGCTAGAGTAAGGTTATCCCCAGCAGTTGGGTTTAAGTTGTCTAAGCAGCCGTCTGAGGAAGGGAAGAACTTCTTGCTTGTATTGTTACACTAGAATATAGAGAATAACCCAGATTTACCTGACAGCACTATAAAAGCAAGATAAATTAATGGCAGGTAAATTTAGATTTTGTTTGGATAGGAAGGAATGAAAAGGGAAAAGCTTTTCAAATTTTGGTAGCTAAGTGAGCTTGAAAAACCTATGATAGTCCTGAAGTTTTCACAGGCACAGGAGGAAAGAGGTGGCACTGAAGTTACTTGACACCTTCAATCTGAAAGACAGTAAACATAGTTTCATTCCAAATGCTGAGTCATGTTTATGATGACAAGGAGAAACACTTAAGACTCTAATTCTCCTGAGGTACTGGTCAGATCAGTAGATCGCCTTCTGCTGAAATAATTACTTCATGTTTTTAAATTTAGTTCTAAGTGCCACACCCTTTACACTCTCAGTTTTCTCCCTTTTTAACCCTCAGCGTGTTTGTTTGGTTTTCATTCCTTGAGAAGCTGTAGCAAGTGTATGTGTGTAGGAAAGATGTTTTTAAGTATTGTTTGTGTATCTAACTTAACACTTAATTCTGAAGAGTAATTCCTAAATGAATGATTATTGCCCTCCTCCCCACAAAATTATCTTAAAAATGAAAAGAAATTGCTCAGGCATATGGGAAATTACATTGTATTAGATACCACAATCAGCAGCCAAATTCTTTCAGTGGAATTCTTATCATAATAAAGAAGACACAAGGGCAGAGATAGAGAGGTGGAAAGCTACTTTAGGTACTTAGAAATAGTAATCTAAGTTTTAAAGCATTATGTTTAAGGCTAAAAGGAAAAAATTATTTTTATACTTTATTCCTTCTAGAAGATACTGATGGAGTAAATAGGGAATAATTTTTGATTCTGTAAGTCTGTCAGTCTTAAAGTAGAAAGATCATAAAACTCTGCATTTGGAAATTATCTAGTGCATGTGGCTCAGAAGGTAAAGAATCTGCCTGCAAAGCAGGAGACCAGGGTTCAATCCCTAGGTCAGGAAGGTCTCCTGGAGAAGGGAATGGCAACCCAATCCATTATTCTTGCCTGGAGAATTCCATGGACAGAGGAGCCTAGTGGGCTACTGTCCATTGGGTCACAGAAGAGTTGGACATTTCTGAGTGACTACCACTTCACTTTCAGTGTTATCTTTAAGGATTATTTCTTTTTAACCACTTTTGCCTTGAATAAAAGTGGATGTGTAATTTATGTTGAAAAACTACAAATCAGCTATGTTTTGATGCAGTAATTGGAAGTAATATTTCACAACAATTTCTAATTAATTTTTTTGTCAAGGCTGTTGCTGAGTTTAGATGTGTATGGAGCATGGGGAAGAGGAGGGCTGAGGTGGATTGTTTAGAAAAAGAAGATCCAGAGTAAGTTGAATGCTTATCATGTTACCTTTTTGTCTCTCCTCTCCTAACTGCTCCCATACACACTTTCTCATTTGATGCCTTTCTTGAACTCTACTGATGCCTAGGGTTCTGCTTTCCTTTGATTGCTTTGGGCCCCAACCTTGGCAAGTGAAAACATATCTGAGACTTCTGAGTTTTCTCACCTTAAAATTCTCTGGTGGTGGTGGTGTAGTCGCTAAGTCACGTCCAACTCTTTGCCACCCTTGGATATAGTGCACCAGCCTCCTATGTCAATGGGATTTCCCAGGCAAGAATACTGGAGTGGGTTGCCACTCCCTTCTCCAAGGGAATCTTCCAAACCCAGGGATAGCAATAGCACCATTGCAGATGGTCTCCTGCATTGCGGGAAGATGCTTTACTACTGAGCCACCAGGGAAGCCCTAATATTGTCTACCTCCTCCCATACCCTATTCTATCAGGGTCTGACTTGGATCAGACCATCATGGATAGTCATGGGTTACTGATAAGAACTGAATCCCTGCTGGCTTGTTAGCTAGCAAGGTGACCAGAACTTGTGGGGAACATAAATAGTAGACATAACAGGGCTCAAAACAAAACAAACTGTTCACCTGAGCATTCATTTCATATCAGTGAACAGTTATCAAACATCTATTATGTTATAGGCACTGTGCTAGGTACAAAAGTGAATAATAGTAGGTGGTCTTCATATTCCAAGCAGTGAACTATCCTGAGAGAATTAGTAGGAAATAAATCCTACTAATGGCACCTCAATGCAACCAGATTTTTCGTTTTCTGTGTATCATGTTGCTCTTCTAGACAAATGTTTAGGATTTGAAAAAAATGAGAGAGCAATGGTCTATTACAGAGATTCTCAACCCTGCTTGGGTGCACACCTGAAGCATCTGGAGGTTGGGTGGCTTTCAACAATAGTTCTCAAGCAGTAGTGTGCATCTGGATCTCTTGAAGGATTTGTTGAAAGCTCAGTTCCTGGTCCCAGAGTTTAAGAAGCAGATTCTCTGGAGATGAGGACTTATCAGTTACACTCTGAGACCAACAGTTTCAAAATATAGAAATTTCCAGGTTCCATCCGCAGACTGATTCAACTGGTGTGGGTATGGGAACCTGGCATTGATCATTTAACAGCTCCCTATCGGCCCCGGGGCTGCCCTGGTGGCTCAGCAGTAAAGAATCCACCTGCAATCCAGGAAACCCAAGAGAAAGAGTTCCATCGCTGGATTGGGAAGATCCCCTGGGGAAGGAAATGGCAACCCACTCCAGTATTCTTGCCTGGGAAATCCCGTGGACAGAGGAGTCTGTTGAGCTACAGTCCACGGGGTCACAAGAGTCGGACACGACTTAGAAGACTAAATCACCACCACCACCACCCATCCCCCCACTGCAATGTGTATCCAAGGCTGAGAGCCACTGTTCCACTGGAAAGACTACCTATTGGAAAGGCTGCTTTCCTATTACTACAAGTGTGGGATCCAGTGAGTCTACACATTCCTCTGGGTCAATTATAACTCTTTGGTATTTAAAGAAATTAGTAAGTGAGTTAATAAATAATTGGCTGAAAAAACCTACCCCAGCGATTTTCATTCAAACTAACTTGGCTGCCTGTTTTGGAAAGGCCTTTCCCTCTGTTCCTTGGGTATTTTGTAAAGCCACGGTAGAAAAGTTGTGTGTAAAGCTCCCAGAGATCTTCGGAGGAAGAGACCTTAAGGAAATGGGTCCATTTGAATCCCATCTGTCCCTTCCTTGGGCCCTCTTGGCCTCGCCTAGTCCTTGCAATTCCGGCAAGTGAGCTGGGCATGCTCAGTGGGCAAGGTCGGGTTTGGGGTGCAACCGGGAAGCCTGCTGCTTTGCTGCCCGGGCTCTCCCCCTCCCCCACCTGTAGGAGGCTGGGCCAGAGGAGCGGGTGCTCAGCATCCCACCCCCTGATGCTTGGACTTGGTCTTCCCTGCAGGTCTCCTCGCTGACGTTCAGGCAGGGGTCTGGAGGCCGGGCGTACCTCCAGAGCGCCCGGGTCGGGGGTTGGGGTGGGGGAGCCAGGGCAAGGCTTTGGGCTCTGTCGGCCGGTCCCAGGGGTCCTACAGCTTCCCAGACGCGTCCCTAGGCCCAAGGAAGCCTGCCTGCCGAGTAGGGGAAGCCAATTTCAGGCCGGAAACAAGAAATCAGGTATGCCAGCCCCGCCGGCGTGCAGGCGAACGATTATCTCCTGTCTCCTAGGCAGGTGGAGAGAGCGGCCCGCAAGGGGGAGGGCAGAGGAAATCGGACACCTCCACCGTCTTCCCCGGGCCTAACCCAGCCGAGGTTGGGCCGAAGATCTGGAGTGTGGCCAGGCGAAGACGCAGGGTAGAGCCCGCAGCTCGGGGCCAGGGCCAGGAACTCCGCCGCGCCGCGGCCCTATCCGGCTGGCCCTGCGTCCCCCGAGTCCCCGTCTAGTCACGTTCACTGGGAGGCGGAGACCTTGATCGTTCTCTGCCTGCTGGTTCGCAACGCTTCCCCGCCCCCCGCCACTCCCCCACCCCCCATCTCTTTCCCGGCAGGGTCCCCCGTCTCCACTTCCGTATTACCCTGCTGGGCCAGAGGAGCCTGGGCGTGAGGTCTACCACTGGAGGTGGCGGCCGAGCCGCCGGGGCGGCCCTCGGGGCGGGGAGCGGGAGGAGCAAGTTGCTCGGGAGGCGGGGGCGCGGCGGCGCTGGGCGCGTCGGGTTACACTCGCCCCTGCCTGCCCGGGGGTGACATCCCGGCGCGCCTCGCCGCTAGTACCGGGGCCGAGACTCTTTCGGGGAGGCAGAGACTCCGCCCCGGCCGGAGGAACCCGTGCTCCTGCCCTCTCTTTCCTCGTGCGAGAGGATCAATCTCAGGTGTGTGCTTCCTGGGAGACGCCCCCACCCGACCCCGACCCCTGGTTATAGCGGGGAGAGGTCCTCTCTGACCCAACGGAGTCGGTGTTGGGGTTGGTGGCGGAATCTGGGGAAAGATTTAAAATTTTTCCCCACCGACAGAACGTGGGCTCGTTCCTATGGGGTTTAGCTATATACATTTTGGAGGATGGTTAAGTGGTAGGACTTTTGGGTGAGGGTTGTTATCTTATTGAAAGTTTGCTGCAAACTTTTGGTTTGTGGATGCCGCTCGTCTGATAAGAAGATCTGTTGCTCCTCTCTGAAGCAAGAGAGGTAGAGATTCTAGAAGGGAACTGAGGCTGCTTTGAGATCTTAGCTGCTGGAGTGCGATAGTTCTCGGAGGAAACTGGTTTACAATGATGAACTCGAAACAGCCCCCACTCCCCACGTAGTAACTTGCTAGTAAAAATAGATTTGCAGGGTGCTTTGGCAGGAAGATATAGCCCTGTGAATGAAGTGCTGATCTTAGCTCTTGGTCTCTAGACTGATTTCCACTTTCTGAAAAGGAGCCTTCACTCCAGGAACTGTCCTCAGGAGTTCCGAAGTAATTTACAAATGCAAATTCTCACTATTTCTTAGTGACAGGGGTCAACCCACATTATACAACACTATAAATATCATGGGAGCGGGTAGGGGCAGCTATAGGCATAGTAACTCGGTCGGCTTTTATCCTTGTGTGAATAGGTGGAGGATGGCAGAGTTCCACTGAGTTCTCATTGCTAAAAACAAAACTTACAATTTTGCATATGTTTCCAAGTTTAATAGAAGTGACATTTGTTTTGAAAGGCGGAGGGTAAGAGGAACCACCACATTGGGGCCGGGCACTTCCTGGGAACTGCTGACTGCTCCATAGAGTATGAGTGCCACAGTTCTTGCTGGCCACGACCTGGGACTGAGAGCTGGATGCCATTGCTCAAGGGTTATCATGTGCAGTGAGAGGGAATCTTATGATGAGGATATCGAAACCCTCCTGTGTCTCTCATAGGGGGATTATGTCAAATTACAACACTCCCTTGATATTTCCAAATCAACTCTTCAAATAATGCATCCATGCTTTAGTAACAATGGATAAAGATGGAATTTGGGGTTTGAGAATCAGCACTGTTGGAGCTGCCCATTCGTATATCTCACATAGTCACTTTATTTTCAAAGGACATTGTGAGCAGTTTAAATACTCTGCTTCCTTCTCTCTCCTGCTTTATTAAAAGATGCAGTGGTATAGTAGAGTAATTGACGAGAGGGCCACAGTATTACCAGTGGTCAGTGTCCCCCCCTTTGTTTTTGTAACTATTTAATCCCATAGATATTTAGAATATTTGACTATTATTGTACATAAGTCATATAGATAAACAATTATAATTCTCAGATTATCCTGTTTGGGTATAAGTTTTCCGCTTTCATCACTAGAATGTAAGTTCTATGAGAGGGCTTGGTCTGTCTCACACATCTTTGTATTTCTAATACCTAGAGTGATGACTAGCTTATGATAAAGGCTCAATAAATGTTTTCTCATTAAGTGACTAAACTGTGGGACAAACTCTAGCTGAATATAGTAGGGGAGAAAAACCCTAGAATTTTTGGCCTTAGGTAAACTATTAACTTCACTGAGCCTCAGTTGTCTCACTGACAAAATGTAGGTAATATGTGATATCACACAGGTAAAATCACTGCTGATGTTCCTATTAGTAGACTTCAAAATACTGCTTTCTTCTTTCTTACATATTTTACTTTTTTATATTCAAAAGAGGATCACTTTGGTTAAAAATGCAGTTAGTTGGATAATTTACTCTTAAATGTTGTGAATGAATTATCTAGGCTTTTCTCACATAAATTTGGTATGTTTGATGGAGGTGGGAGGAAGGCAAGGTTAATGGCAGCTATGGTTATGACAGAAGGGAAACAATTTCCAGGTTATTATCTAATTTCTCCTCTTTATATTTTTAATGTGATAAAATTTCAGCTCAGGTTTTCCAAAACTTTATTCTTCTTGCCAACAGCCAGACTCACTAGGTTGTCCTAAGTGCATAAATAGCGTTTTAGTAAGAGCATTAGAAATTGAATATCTGTAAAGCTTGACTTCCTAAATGAAATTCTCTGTAGCTTTGTGTAGCATTACAAGTCCTAGGTAAAGAAAAAGTTTGGTCATCCTAATTTTGAGAAGGTGAGAATTCATTCAACAAGGGAAAACATACAAATGCCAAACAGTTAGAGACCAGCATAAGATCTTGCCTTGTCCATACCCCACGGTAGAATGTTGGCTGGAACTGTTGCGGTTATGGAGGGAGAGGTTAACGTGGGCTCAAGTAGTTGGAGACCGTTTTGTGGTGAAGAGAATGTCACTTCAGCAACAAAGAGACTTAGAATTTCTTGAAGACTACAGCAGATCATCTTTGTTTTAAGAATGTTTGCTATTTTGTACTTCACTGTTTTAAAAAACCAGCACAATCATATGCTTTCAAAAACAAACTATGGAAAAGCATATGGAAACCTACATTCTGTATGTGAACTAAATAATACTTTTCACTGTGTTTCTGAAGTTTTAAAGCCCAGGATTCAAGTTAAAAATTAGAAGTCTTCATTCTTGCCACTTCTATCATGCTTGCTTTTTAAAAAAAGTGTCAAATGGCCTTTCTGCTACTCTATTCAGTTGTGTACAATAGGATATCATTTTCGTCTGAAGTTTTTGGGAAAATTATTAGTCATTAAGTTTGGGACCCCCACACTGGCTGATTTTAGATTGTTATTTTGAGAGATAAGGAGGGATGGAATGGAACTAAGATGGTATAATGAAAGTGGTTTTAGATACTCTTCAAAATACTCAGGAAGTTCTATCAGGGCTCATCACCTGGAGTTAAGAAGGAAACTTGGAAGTTGTTTTATAGAGAAAGCAGAATGTAATAAGGGCATGTTGTGTATTTCCTTGTTTTATAGTTGTTGACATGATGGGAGAAAGAAATGTAGGAGGGAGAGATGATCAGATTCAACTCCAAGTGAGAGAGACAAAGGCCCAGCATGGCTACAAGCCAGGAAACCTCTAATAACTTCAGACCTCTTCCTGTATTACCTGACCAGAGATTGATCTCAGATGCATTTTAGGAAAAGGAAGAACAAGGAGCAGATGGTTTGAATACCTAAAGATGATTGTGGTCAGAGTTTGTCCAGAACTCTAATTTTGTGTCCTGACATGAATGTGTTTCTTTTTCCTTATTTTCCAAGATTTTCCTCTTTTGCTGGCAGTTCTTACTAGTTCTTTGGGTTAAATATTTCTTCCTACATCATTTCTGTAATCTTGTTTTCCATATTTCAGTTGAAAATTTTATGTTGATTCTTTCAAAATAAGATTTCTGATTCATGGAGCAGACAAAACATGGTTTCTGATTTTAATTAGATCAAGCTCTGGTTCTGTTAGTTTGCTAAAATTACTGGGAAAAATTAATTAAATTGTTGCTCTCCTAAGTAAAAATTTATTATGACAAAATGTGTTAACAAAATTAATTACTTGGAGCTGTTACTTTTTTCTGACAAAGTGAAGTGATTACTAATGTACTTTATTGTGTAACAGTCAGACTATTAATGGATGAGCAACAACTGCTTCATTTAGATGTTTCTAGCCTCATATTCTTTAAATAGTGATATGTCTTCTGTGGAATTCCATATTTGATTATCCACCTATATGCTTCAAACCCCACGAATTATAACAGATAAACTGTTTCTGAAAATGAGATTTCTGGAAGCTACTACTATCAAATGACATGGCCTATAACTGTGGGTGACACATGCTTAGAAAGCAGTGTCACTTTGCCTTATATGCACCAGTGATGGCTAAGTCTGGTTGGTTATTCACAGTAGGAACAGAAGTTGATGTTCAAGGTAAGCGTTTTAGGAAAATTTTCATTAGGATTTCATGAGTTTCAATAAAACACAATAAACTTCTAAACGTATTTGGAAAGTGATAAAAACAGTGCGTCTCAGAGTACTAGGTTCTCAAAAGTTGTTTTCCTTTTGTTTCTACTGAAGAAAGAAAGGAAGTTTTGTGTTTTTCTGGAAATAACCAAACTGCTTTGATCATGTCACTGCTTGCTCCACCCTTCCGTGGGTCACTTTGCTCTATTGCATTCAATTCTAAATATTTGTCTTCAAATTCATGGGCCTTTCCAGTCTTGCCCTATTATTAAAGTTCTTCCCCTCTCTTCTCTGTGAAACAGTGCAGAATTCCCTAGATGTGTTTTAATCCTAGTGCTGCCCCTAATGCTGTTGCTCTTCCTTCCACTTCACCTGTTTGAAATCCTAGCAGTTCTTGAATGTTCTGACCAAAGGCTACCAGTTTGTGACGCTTTCCCTCCCTGCCCCAGTCAGAAGTGCTTTGTACATGTCCTAAACCCTTCAACTACTCTTTTAATGTCACTCTTAAATGTCTCCTTTACTCCTGTGTATGGTGATTATTTGAAAACATGCATCACTTCCTTTCATGCAAAAGGTCTTGCAGAGCAAGGGCTGGATCCTACACAATTTTATAGCCCTCACGTGCCCAACCCAAGTCCCTGAGTATATTTGGAAAGGGGACACCTTTGCTGGGGGACACATAGTAAATAGTTGTTGAATTAGTGATTGACTCATAATTCACTCCTTCCTTAATTACCAAGAGTAAGTGATAGATATGAGTGGGGTGTGATTGGACAGCAGGTGACACACAGGCAGATACATTTCAGCTAATGAGTTTAATGGAATCTTTAGCTTTTTCTCAGGCATCCTCTTTACACATTTTGGCAGATTTTGTATCTAAAGCATTTTAGTTTAGGAGCAAGAAAGGGAAATTGCTGAATTTGAACCAAACTTATAAAAGCAATCTCAAAGGACATCAGTGGAGGAATCTGCAAATGGGAAGGTCATATACTGACCACTGAAAGTCACCTTTGTCAGAGCCCTTAGGGCTCCTTTCTCTTCAATAACTTCCTTCTTCTCCACCTGCCCAATTAATCCAGTCTCTTTTAAGAAAGAGTCCAAAAATTTAATTTATAACAAGACGATTGATAAAACTGTTGTTTCTAGTTGCTAAGTCATGTCCGACTTTGTGACCCCATGAACTGTAGCCTACCAGGCTCCTCTGTCCCATGGGACTTCTCCAGGGGAGAATTCTGGAGTGGGTTGCCGTTCCCTTCGATCTTCCCAACTCAGGGATCGAACCCTCATCTTCTGTATTGGCAGGCGGGTTCTTTACCACTGAGCCACCAGGGAAGCCGATAGATTAAAATTTGCTTGTCGCTATTTCCAAAGTCTCTGGATTCTAAGGGGACAAAACTTTGAAACCATTTATGTAGGATAGGTAGAAGGAGCTTTTGGGCGGTGGTGTTTAGTTCTGTGCATCCCTGAAGTCATATTATAGCTACCTGCCTGTGACTTTGGTTGTTCTCTGCACTTGTCAGTATCTTCCTCTGTAAAATAAGGTGACAGAACTACATGAATTTAAAGCCATAAAAGAGAGAGGTATTTTTATTTCTCTCGTCATGTCTTCCAAGGGGAGCACACGTGGGCTCTCTTCTCCACTGGGCCTGATTTAACTGTTTGTCTTACTTCCCGGAGTTTGGAATGTCCTTTCAGCCTTTTCAGATGTAGCATTCTCAGTGGGAGGATACGACATTCCCTGACCTCCCTCCTGGCTTGTGGACGCAGGATCTGTTAAAACAGTTATCTTTCCACGTCTCTCTCTCATTATCTTAGTCTTTCCCCTATCCAAGGAACTGATATTTATCTAAAAAATATAGATTTCACAGAATTTTAACATAGGAAGGGGGTTAAAGATCTAACCCACCCTGTCTTTTTATTACTGATAATAAATAGTAATGGTAATGTTAAGTATCATTTGGAGCAATCACCCTTTTCTAGGCCCTATGCTAAGCACTTTGCACACATTATTTCATACATCAGCAGTGAACTCTGTTACATCAATGAGGAAACTGAGTTCCAAAGAACATAAGTGACTCACTCAAAGCCACAGCAAAGTTCTGATCAGACAGAAACTCCCTTGGAAACTGTGTAAAGAAAATAATAGACTCAAGAGATAGTCCCGCTTACATTTCTGTAATATATTTCCTGCTTTTTTGCTACCTTGGATTCCCCTTCTCAACTCACTGAACTTTGCCTTTTGTACTTCCTAATAGTTGATGCTGTGGTTCAGTAGTTTCCACCAGTGATGCTAAACTTGTTCAGACATTGAATGCATAGCACAGTATGTCTGCCTAAGACAATATTCCTTTTGACTTGTCTTCTGGGAACCATGACGTTGTTGTTGTTCAGTTGCTAAGTTGTGTCTGGCTCTTTGCGACCCATGGACCACCGCACGCCAGGCTTCCCCTATCCTTCACTATCTCCTGGAGTTTGCTCAAACTCGTGTCCATTGAATTGGTGATGCCATCCAACCATCGCATCCTCTGTCGTCCCCTTCTCCTGTGCTCAGTCCTTCCCAGCATCAGGGACATTATTAAAGTCCTTTTTAGTCTTAATGGCTGTGGAAACAACCTGTAACTTGATATCAGTCTGCTTTTTCTGCTTCTACACCTGGGCTTGTAAAATGCTCTTAGGAAAATGAACACAGTCGTGCAAACTGGAGGCACCCACAAACTTATGTTCTCCAGTTTTAGCCACAGGGCAGTTCTCTTATCTTTACCTGTTTCTAGACAGCTCTTTTTATGGTTTTTCCCCATAATTTTCCCAAACTTCTCATATTTTCTATTTTCTTTAAGCCTCTTACCCCACTCTGCATTTCCTTAACAGAAGATGATCATTAGTGGTTAGAATAGACTAAACTGTTCTGACAGATCTGAAAATAGATAAAAGCACAGACACAGCAGAAGTTTATTTCTCAATCATGTCACATTCTTGGTTGGTGGATGACTTTCCTCTTAATTGGTGACTCAGGCACCCTGGACCCTTTCATTTTGTGATTCTGCTGTCCCTTAGGGCTGTGTTTTCAACTGTCTTCAGCTTCTCTAAAAGAGAAGAAGCCTATTCACTTTCTAAATAGTTAGTCTTGAAATGAAGATAACAGTTCCACTCACATAGCATCAGCCAGAAATTAGGTGCACAGTCACTTATGAACGAATGGAGAATGGCAAGTGTAGTCTGGCTGCAAAAGGAAGAGACTGGGTTTTTGGTAAAAGTTAGCTGTCTCCATTACAGTGTCCTTGCTTCCTGTTGTACTGAGAACGCAGAGATATCAGTATCTCTGATACTGATATTTTGTCCTCCTTTCCACATCTTCCCTGTATCTGAATCCATTAATTCTATCATTAACAATCAACTTAGAGTTTTCCAGCGTTTATGCTTTCCCCAATGTTCTGGATCCGACATTTCTTCAGCTAGCTTACTCTGTGAAATTTCTCCATGTTCACTTGCCTTTCATTTTATTTTGTATTATTATTATTATTATTATTTCTAATTTTGGCCATGCCGAGGAGCATGCAGGATCTTAGTTCCCTGACCAGGGATTGAACCCATGCCCTCTGCACTGGCAGTGCAGTGTCTTGACCACTGGACCTCCAGGGAAGTCCCTTACCTGCATTTTAAATATTTACAAGAATGTTCAGGATTCTCCCATCACAGTAGTAAAAAGACCAAAACCCCAGATTATTCATTCCTCTGATTTGCCCTCCTGTCTTGCTTGTGCTCATTCTCTCCTTTCTTTCAAGCCATGCTTCCTGAAAGTTTTTTATGTTGTTTTTCTGTCTCCTTGTCTTCCATTCACCCTACGACTGTTGAAAATTTGGCTCTACCTCAGAGGAATCTGTTCTTTTTACAATTACTGGTGTCTTCCTGACTGGCAAATACATGGGATCTTATTGCTTGAAACATCTGTGATTCTGCTGATTTCCTCCTTTGTGAAACTGAACTTTCACTAGGCTACCATGACACTTGGTTCTCTGTTTGGACTAGTCCTTCTGGGTCTCTTTGCAGGTCCTTTTGCTTGATATGTTGTAGTTCCCAGGGTCTGCTCTTAGTTCACTGTCTTCTTATTGTAGATTTTCTCTGTACTATCGAGTACATCTGTATATTTGCTTTCGATAATTTCAAGTCAGCGTCCCCAACCAGACCTCTTCCCTGGGTTCATACTCAATAGATATTTCACTTGGATGTCCCACAGTCCAGACAAGGTTGATAATTCCTCTTCACCACTCCTCTCTCATGCTATTTATTCTCTCATTGAAGAGCACCACTATCCTTTCTCCCATCGATATCACTAACTCATTCGTTATCAGTCACCTACTATGTGCCAGGCATTTTTCTACAAATTAAAAAGTATACTGGTATACAAAACATATACAGTCTCTTCTCTGGTAGAGTTTCCATCTCTAGAGTTCTTGTGGCTGGACTAATAATAAAACTGACATAAGATATTAACAGGAGATAAATTTTAATTTGTGCATACAGAGGTCTCATTGAAATGGGACCTAAGAAATAGCCAACGCAGGCACCTTTTATACTTTTTAGACAAAGAAACAATAAGTTTGTGAGAAATCAACAGGGCAAAGAAATTTAGGTTTTGATGCTCAATTAGTAAGGAACCTAAACAGTTTGTGCCTGAGGTAGTACTAAAGAAATAACAAGGTTTATTCACATAGGAATCTCTGCCCGAATTCCTATCTCTGTCCAAAAGGGTGTCCTACCTCTAGATGTAAGGAGAGTACCTTTCCTGAAAGCAAGAAATAAATCCCTCATGAGATTTATTTATTTATATTTTAGAGAGACAAAAGGGAAAGTTAGACTGTCCCTCTTGCATTCACCATTTTTTAAGTAACTTTAATCCAAAATAATCAATATGCCATTCTGAGGATGGCCTGTCCTGAGCCCCAACAACATTCTAGGTGGTAGAGGAAAGAAATAATAATGATTAAATAAAGATGAGACATATGAGCTGATGGAAGCTATATGATTATTTTGGATTTAGATGGTTTGGGAAGGCCTCTGAGGAGTTGACATTTGAGCCCGGCCCTGAGTGAGCAGAAGCCGACTTGTATAGAGATGAGCTAAGCATTCCAGGCAGAGGAGACACCGGTGCCCAAACCCTAACTGTATTCTTGATGAATCTGATGGGCAGGAGAAGGTAAATATAGCCAGAACTGAGGGAGAGGGAGAGGTATTACTTTATTATTAGTTACATGTACTAATACATATTAGTATTTGTATTAGTTTCCAGTGGCTGTTAAACGTATTACCACAAACTTGGTGGCTTAAAACAAGAGAAATGTAAGCTGTCTTAGTTCAGGAGGCTAGAAGTCCAGTTACTATGCTCCCTTCTGAGGCGCTAAGGGAGGAGCTCTTCCTTGCTTCTTTCAGCTGCTCGTGGCTCCCAGCTTTCATGAGCTTCAGGCGGCTTCACCTCTGTGGTAAAGCTTCACCTCTGTGGTCATACTGCCTTTCTTCTCTTCTGTGCGTATCACGTCTTCCTCAGCTTCCCTCTTATAAGGATGTCAGGGATTGCATTTGGGACCCACTCTGATAATTCATGACAATCTCCCCACTTAAGAGCCTTTATTTAATCACATTTGCATAGTCTTGTTGTTGTTGTTATATAAGATACCTCATCGGTACCAGGATTTAGGATGTGACATCTTTTCCGTGCCAATAGGGCCTTCCCTGGTGGCTCCGCCTGCCAATGCAGGAGAAGCAGGTTCAATTCCTGGGTTAGGAAGATCCCATGGAGAAGATGGCAACCCACTCCAGTATTCTTGCCTGGGAAATCCCATGGACAGAGGAGCCTGGTGGGCTATGGTCCATGGAGTCACAAGAGAGTTGGACATGACTTAGCAACTAAACAACAACAAATTCAACCTACCATAGTGTCCAAGAGAAGCTTTAAAAAGTAAGCAAGGGCCAGATCTTATAGAGCTGTACAAGCCGAGATAAAATATTTAGATTTCATTCTAAGGTTGTACAAGCCATTGAAGGATTATGTGCTGGTAAGTGAAATATTATGGTTTTGTTATAAAACAGTGTCTCTCAACTCTTTTTTTCCATTATATCATTCCAAGAAGCAAAATTAAGTTGAAGTTAATTAATTAAATTTTTAAATTAATTTTTTCTCTGCTGCTGCTGGTGCAAAGTCACTTCAGTAGTGTCCAAATCTGTGCGACCCCATAGACGGCAGCCCACCAGGCTCCTCTGTCCGCGGAATTCTCTAGGCAAGAGTACCGAAGTGGGTTGCCAGTTCCTTCTCCAGCAAGAGTATATTCCTTAAATATTAAAAAATAAGATTTTGTTGGTCAAAGGTGAGCTTTGGAGGACCACACTCATGTAAGACTTTTCTTTGCCTCCCCCATCCCCTAAGAACCAACTTTGTCTCTTGTAGGTGTTGCTGTTCCCACTCAGCATGGGGGCTATCAAAGACTGACCTGGGTGCACACAGTGGATTGGATTGTGGTAATGGGGAGAGGGAAGATTAGAAGCAGAACTCTAATTAAGAGACTATTTTAGTAGCCTGACTAAGGGATTACAGTTGTATAGACAAGCATGTGTTAAAGATGGAAAGAAGTGCATGGATTTAGGATTTGTCTTTGCAGTTGAGTTAGTTGACTGAACTTTCTGACAGATTAATTATCTGGAGAGAGGAAATAGGAATCAAGACAAAGGCTTACATTTTTAAACTGAGCTACTGGACCATAAAACCAAGAAGGCGAGATATGGGAGAGAAGCAATTTGTTGAAGGAAGTGGTAAGATGTTCTGTTTTGGCTGTGTTAAATTTGAGAGGTTTCTTAGACATTCCTCTGGAGATGTCAGTTAGACAATCAGATAAATGGAATCTGGAGATTCTAGGAGGGGTTTTGGCTGAAGATGAGGAGCTAAAAGTTATTTACATATAGGCTGTATTTGATGCTGGATGGAATTACCTGTAGAGTGTGCAGGTAGAGAGGACCCCAAGAGGGCCATTGGAATACTGTATTATGTGAAAGAGAAGGAGTTGCCAGTGGATATGAGGGAAACTAGGAGAGTGTGGTATCCTTAAAGACATTCCTGGTGGTGCAGAGGTTAAAATCCGCCTCCCAATGGAGGGGACGTGGGTTCCATCCCTGGTCGGGGAACCACGATCCCACATGCGGCAGGGTGACTAAGCCCATGTCCTGCAACTACTGAGTCTGGTGCCACAGGGAAGTCCCAAAGCAAAAAAAAAAAAGTTCAAAGTGTTTTTAAAAGGAGTGGTTAAAATGTTTTTTAAAAGTTTATAGGATTGAGTTGTGAAAGTAGAGACAGTGCATAGAGACAACTCTTTCAAGTAATTGTGTCATGAAGAAAAGCAGAGCAACGGAAAAATTCCTGGAAGGAGTTACTGACTAAGGCAGGACTTCTTAGACCCAGAGAGTAATAGGATGAGTTTAAGTAGAGAGGAAATGATATTAATAGAATGATTAACTGGAGAGGAAAAACTAGTGAAGGCAGGTGAGAGTGATGGATACTTGCTGGAGTATAATTCTTGAAGAGACAGGAAGGGAGGTTTAGGGACAAGTGAAGAGGTTGATTTTCACTAGGATCAGGGACATTTCATTCAGGAAAGGATGAATGAAGCAAGGAAGGAAGCTCTGCAGAGAGAAAGTCTTAGTTTGGGTGGTGAGAAGATGAAGTTCTTACCTCATGGGTTCTACTTTCCCAGTGATGTGTGATGAGGTTGTGGTGGGAAAAGAGCTGATGTGAAATGGCTATTTTGAAACATCCTGGGAAATGAAATAATAGGATTGCTGGTCAGTATGTATTGTCCATTAGAGACCTATAGCCACAAATTTAACTGAGCTCTTTGTAGATGCAGTTTTTTTCTCCAGGCAGTTTCTTTAGCTGTTTAGGTAGAGGTGTGGAGCAGCCAGATAGTTGGGCTTAATCAACTTGAGGATTTGCCTGGAAAGTTAGAAGCAGAAAGAGAGGAGCAAGGGAGTTAGGGGTACTTGCAAAGGAAAGTTTACAATGCTGGACCTCGACCATGAGCTGGACAGAAAAAGGAAGAGAGTATGTGACTTGGTAGTGGAAATCACCGATGGATTGGAGAACCAGGTAATGCCAAGAAGATGTTGGAATGGAAATACCAGAGTAGATAAGCTGGAAAAAGAGGAGGTGTTCACATGTAAGATGCTTGAAGCTGAAGTCTCAGAGCTGGTGCAAGTAATAATGATGCTAAAATGAAAGATTATGACGATGGGAGCAAGTGGCTGAGGCAAGGTAAGAGAGAACACTATCAGAGGTGAAGGACTTTAGGAACTGGGACCTCCTTGTATATACAGGAGACAGAAGACGTGAAGACAGTTAGGAGCTTGGGAGGGGAAACAGCCAGGTGCTTACATAATCAGCGAATGAAAAGAAACAGCAGTAGATGGGTAGATGGCAGCAAGAAGGGATGAAGGGTGGTAAGTCTAATGACATGAACTTCAAAACAGATAAGAGAGGATCAAGAGAGGATTTGAGAGAGGATCGAGGAGAAATTGGAAGATAAATGGGGAGACACTAGATCTTCTGGCCACGAGATTTGCAGAATGGAAGCAGGAGTCTAACTTAAAGTATTTACAACTAAAATGGAATGGGTACTGCAGGTACAGATCTTTAGCCTGGGCAGGAGTCCTGGGAGCCTTCTGTGAACCTGGACATTAACCCTTTAGTCACTTAATCAATGGAGGTTCCCAGGAAAGGGGCTAGTTATCACCTGGTTCAGGGGTGTTTTGGTATTTTAGCAGCAGTACAGCCATCCCTGTTTATACTGGCTGAACAGTAGACTTAAATATGTGAATATAAACAACCTCCCCTTGAGGGATGCTGTGAAAGCAGCGTTAGTAGGCTTAAGCCTTCAAAATTCAGATTAAATCTTGCTTTCTCCATGTTTTCAGGATATTACCTGGCGAAAGGAACATCTGGAGAAGAAAAGGATAGTTTTGAATTCTAGAGGGCTTAACTGGGAAGGAGGGAGGGCTGAGGAGGTGAGAGATGGGGCAGATTTGGCTTCTGGTGATGACTGAGGTAAAAGGAATTAAAGAGCATGCTGGAATCAGTGCCAGTGATGTCCTAGAAGAAGCTTGGTGCAGACCTCTGGCAGCTCCTGGTGAAGTGGTGGCCAAGGGTGAGCAAAAGCCTCCTTGGAGTATCTGTAGCCCTAGGGCATCTCCTGTTGGCTTGGTGGCCACTTGGAGTATAAAACCCTCCTAGGGGACTGCTTTTAGTGGCCAGAAGCATCAGGTGCTCTGAGGGCCTGTTCTCAGCCAAAATGATGGTGCAACCCCCGGGAGGTGCTTTCTCCTATTTGGCAGAAGCTAAGGAGTGCTGCTTTCTGGGGACCACTGTCAGAGTCCAGTGTATTTAGCCTCTGCTGTCTGCTCTGTTGTCACTGGCTTAGTACAGACCTGTAGAAGTCTGTGCCAGTCTCTTGATTTCCCTTCTCCCAGATGCATGTCCTTTTAGTTCGTCTCCCAGCACTGCTTCTGGGAATGCGAGGATGGGCTTTTAAATTTAAATATGATTCTATCGTGCCTATTAGGAATATTGTGAGGATTTGTATCAACTAACTAGCACAGTCCTTGTAACACAATATACAGCCAAGAATATGCCTAAAAGCCTTCATTGGTGATCTATTGTTTACTGGACAAAGACCAAAGTCCTATGAAATTGTAGGTAACATCTCCTTGCCTGCCTGTTCAGTCTCCTCACTGCCTCACTTATGACCACTGTATACCATCCTGTTCTCTAGGCATACGCTTCACACCTCCTTGTTCTGGAAAAGTACTCATTCATACAGTCATGACTTCCCTCACATTCCCTTGGATCTGTTGAACCTTCAACATTCGAGTTAATTATTGCTTTCTCTACAAATCTGCCCTGATGATGTTTCCTGCCTCCTCTTAACCCCATATGTAATTACTCCCTTAGCCCCTACTCCAAATTTTACTTGTATCACTCATGTTTGTTTTAGAATCCTCTTCTCGAAGTAATAAGTTCCTTAAAAACAGAAATTTGTTTACTCACAGTCTTACACCGTAGGTGCTGGATGAGTATGTTGAATAAATGAAAATCAGGTACACGTTTAAGTTTTCATATTGCCTTTCTGTTATGAAATATAAATTACATTTTATACACATTCTTTTTCTTTAATAGTGGAGGCAAAGTTTTTGATGAGGTGGAGGATGAATGCAGAAGAAAATGGGTAACCAGCTAGGTAGTTAGTATGGGAGGCAGACTTAGCCCTGTGTTCTTTTTCTTTTACCAGGTGACTTTTGTTTATTTTGTTCACCATTGTCAGGGTTTTATGTTGAGTTGTAATCGTTAACTTTTCCGGTTATACGCCCAAGGGAATACAAACATCCCACAAATGTGGGTTTCTGGTAGTGGTTAGGTATGCTTGAGTGGGCAGCTTGCAGGTCTTGCTTACAGTTGCAGGATTGGTGTGTGGAACCCTTTAGAACCTTGATGTTAACACGCTCATTTCCTTTTAGGTCTCTTCAGGCCTTGATTTCCTTGATCCTACATGGATGAACTGATTAATTATACCTAATAAGGAGTGACATCAGCAATCAGAGTCTAGTCAGAGAAGGGTGGGGAGAGCAAATGTGAGATGAGGCGGCAGGAGTGAGTCACTACTGGCTGCCGGTGGATTGGGAGTGGTGGTAAGAGGGCGAGGATGGGTTGAGGGGTGGTGGAGGTTTCTGTGGGGAGCAGAGGGGATTGCGTGGACATGGGTAAAGGTGGTTTAGGGGACACAGTAGACTATTGGCTAGTGGTTGGCATGCATTCCTCACCCTATCTGAACTAAAAATAAATACCAGGAAATATTGTGATGAGAGGACAAAAAAAAAAAAAAAAACCAAACCAACACTCTTATGGCTCAAAGTTGTTACAGTGACTTGGGTTAACTCAGGACACAAACCTTACATCAAACCTCTCATGGGGACTGTTTTTAATCTGCTGACTAATGGAGGTACTAGAGATAGGTTAGGAACAATTGATACTGTGGGATCAGAGTCTGACCTAAAGCAAAAAGTCTGCTGTCTCCCTGTGACCTCTGGGACAGGTAACCTGTGGCCTAGAGTGAGGTCTGTATTAGAGGAGGGGCTTTACTGGCTTTTTATTTTTGATAGAACACTCCACAAATCACAGTATCCATTCTCTGGGAGCCCATTGTAGTTATGTATGAGCAGTGGGAGCTGTTGACGCAGATGTATTTTTATATCTTATTTGTGTGCCTGCTCAGTCACTCAAACTGTTGTGTCCGGCTCTCTGCAACCCTGTGGACTGTAGACCGCCAGGCTCCTTTGTCCGTGGGATTTCCCAAGCAAGAATACTGGAGTGGGTTGCCATTTCCTTCTCTAGGGGTACACCTTATTTATGTTATCTCAAATCCTCAATATAAATTGTGAACTAGATGAGATTTTATGTATGAGAGGATGGAGACTCACAGTCACACCACTAGTAAGTGACTGAGTTGGAATTCAGTCCAGGGGTGTCTCTGATGACCTCTCACACTGGCTGCCTCCCACAGGGAATGGTCTGTTGACTGGTCAGTGTTGGTGTCTGAATTTGCCAAGGACAGCACCCTGTGATGAGAACAGTCCCAGCCGTGCCTAGAGAAGTGGCTGTGTTCCTGTGTATAAGCACTGAATTGTGACAGGGCAGGCACACAGAGAGAGTGCTGGCCTTCATCTCGCATGGTCTGTCCTTTCTCCGTGTACCTGTGGGCTTCCTTCAGGGCTGGCAGAGTGGAGGGGCCCCTTGAGTGTATTGTTGGCTGAAGCGTTTTTATATTTATGGAGTTGAAGCCTGGGGAACACTAAATTCCAGTAAGTTCGATCAGCTTTGCAGTCACTAGTTTGATTAGTTGTTGGGATTTTGGATGTTGTGTTAAATTTTAAATCCCGAGACAATATAATGTGAAATTAACCATATATGCATAACTAGTTCAGGGGTAGTTTAATTCAGGCTTAAATAGTTAATTGTGTCCAATGCTTGAGGTACATTTATCCTAGGTAGGGTAGAGACTACTTCAGAATGAAGTAGATAATTCTGTGATATTTTCTAGTTCTTATTCCAAGATTTGTAATAAATTCTACAGGCAAACTATCCTTTTCCTTTCTTTGTGTGTGTCTTTTACTCTGTCTAGTTCATTAGAGGTGAGAAAAGTTGTGTAACAGGAAAATCACTCAAGTAGTGGTCAGATGGTAGGGGATTTAGTCAAATGTCAGCTATCTCTCTGCACTGTGCTCTTCAGAGTCCTTATTTTTTTTCCCACTTTTCTCTCACTTGCATATTCACACAGTAGATTGGTTCTTTTTTCTTATTACAAGAATAACAAATGCTCATTTTAGAAATTAAAAAAATAATACACATAAAGAAGATAATAAAAATGACTTTCAGCCCTTCCATTCAAAGATGAGATTTTAAACATTTTCAGGTGTGTCTTTCTAGCCTTTGCGTGCACGTGCACACGTGTGTGTGTGTGTGTGTGTGTGTGTGTGTACACATATGCTTTAAAACAGAAACACACAGATACTATTTTATCTACTTTGTTCTCTTCATGATTAATTTTCTACTGCCTGCTACCCCATCTCTATGTAAAGTGTAATTAACCCAGAAAGAATAAATTCCTAAGCAGTCAAGAAATTTTAGAATGTGTAACTTATTTAAGACTGTCCACTAATTTCTAGACCTTTATAATTATTACCAGCATAAAAATGTTGCTTTTCAAGTCTGAATGGGTTAAGAGGATTGCAGTCATTTGGACCCAGTGAGTGACCTATGCCTGTGGTCCAGTTTAGATGGGAAAAATGTCAGGAGGCTCTGAGGAGCAGAAGGCCAGGGTTATGGGATCTAGCAATACCTCGAAAAGGGAACTGTCCAGATGATCTCCATCTCTTATGTGAGGACTTTGAAAGGACAGGTGGCTTTGTTGAGGCTGAGACTGTCACGGGGTAGGGGTCTGGCTCTGGTTGCTGACTGCCTGTCCTGTGATACTGCAGAGCCTTAGGAGACAGCCTGAGAAGCAAACCATGCTTCTGGCCCCCGCCAAACTAATGACTAAGGAGATGGGCGCAAGTGCAGTGGCTGAGGTCATGCCTGGAGGTCGCTGTGTTGATGTCGGAGGCTGGAGTTTGGGGAGGCTGGAGTTTTAGGAGACCTATTAGAAATGCCATTTTGGAAGTCAATTTTTTTGTAAGTCCTGACGGCCTCGTGGTAAGACCACAGGCTCAAACTATGGGCTAAATTTTTGGATTAACTTGGGGTTTCACTTCACATTATCTCAAAACTTACGGTTGAGAAGAGCTGGTTAGTATAAATTGCTAATGTGCTCTGCTGATTTCCATCAGTTGTGTGCTTTGACTGACAACAGTGCGAGCCTAGCCCGCTGGGGTCTGGTGAATTACATGTGCTCAGCCAGAGTGTTTCTTGAGCTGGAATTGAAATGCATGGCCCTTTAGTTTCCAGTATGATGCCGACACTCAGGCAATTGACTTTTGCTCTTCAGTTTCCAGCAGGGGGAAAATTATGAGATAAAATGGGGAGAGGCCAGGCATCTTCAAGATTCATACCCATAAATATAAATAACCATAATTAATCATATGCAGTCTCTCTTGTCTATTACGTCTATACTCAGTGTGTCAGTAAGTTTCACACAGCTGCTTAATGCACTGCTGTGCGGTTGGTGGGGAATATTCTGAGTTCCTCAGCGTGTTGAGATGTGATCTGGGCTTCTTTTCCAATATGAGTTCAAAATCAGTTCAAGATATAATGAGTTGTGAGGGGGTAAGTCACCTGCAACATACCCTAGCCCTAGGGGGAAGAGAAGTATAAAAAGACTTCTGCTGTTGACATTTGAGAGCTCTCTCAGTTGACATTCTCTGTTCTTTGTTACCACCTTGTTAGATTGAATGGGCTGGAACAGTCAGTCTTTCAAGTGTATTGAGTTCAACAGATATTTATATTCAAGATTATCACTAAGTGTTTGTTTTCCTATTTTTGATTGTGGTTTAGAGTTTTTACTATTTTCTTATGTGATTTATTAATTCTCCCCCCCATCTCTCCCCATTACATCCTTTTTCGTACTTTAACCTGCTTATTAATGGTGTCCTGAAGAAAAAGCAACTGCTGTTACTCTTATTTCTTTGGGAAGCCTCCTCTATGCTATAGCTAGGATCCATCTTCTTTCTTTCCTCTCTCTGTATAAATTCCATCACATCATTGCATTGATTAGGACCTTCCATTGATTTTTGTGTCTCTATCATGTCAGAAGAAACACCTTGCTGGAAGGAAGTTATATGTGATTTGGCACCTGTCTGGCTCCCTGACCTGATCTGGAACCCACTGCCCACATTATTCACTGCTTTGCCCCCACAGTGGCCTTTCAGTGTCTAAGAGAGGCCAAGCTTACACACCCTGTGTGTCTTTGCATGTCTGTCGCCTCTGTGTGGAAGGCCCTTCTCTTAGGGCTCTACGCTGTGGCTCTTCCTCTTCAATTATATTTGTGCCAAATAACCTGCAGGGACATTCTGTCTAAAGTAGATCCGACCTACTCACAGACTTAGAGAATGCGCTTATGGTTGCTGTGGGGGAAGGATGAGGGAAAAGGATAGTTAGGAACTCGTTAATGGACATGTACACACTGCTATATTTAAAATGGATAACCAACAAGGACCCATTGAATAGCATGTGAAACTCTTCTCAGTGTTACATAGCAGCCTGGATAGGAGGGCAGTTCAAGGGAGAATGGATATATGTATATATATATGTACATATATATATATGTGTGTGTGTGTGTGTGTATATATATATATATATATATATGGCTGAGTCTCTTCCTTTGCTGTTCACCTGAAACTCACAACATTGTTAATCAGCTATACCCCAATACAAAATAAAAAGTTGAAAAAAATTATGTAGATCCCCAAGTCACTCTCTGACCTAATTATATGCTTCATAGCACTTATCAAAATACTCAGTTTTTATATTTGTTTATAGGTTTCTCCCAATCCATGGGAGCAGAAAGATTTCCAGCCCCTAGAGCAGTTGCTAAGGATGTAGCAGACATTGCCAGTCCCAATCAAATCCATGTTGTGGGAATGAACACCTCTCTTTTCACCTTTCTTGGGTGGGCGATTCCTTCAGTGACACCCTCCTGAGGATTTGTTGAACTCTTGCTTTTATTACTTTCTTAGAGTGTACAGTTTTTGTTTTTCCCTTACCAATGTTAGGTGTGTTTTTCGTAAGCCAGTTTCCATCAACAAATTTTGAAGTTTTTTAGGAGTGGCAGATAGCTTCTTTTTGGCCCATTTATCTGTAAACTTTTCTTTAAATCCAAGAGAGCACAAAGATTCTAGTTGTTTCTAGAGCAGAAGCACACAGTTTTACCATATTTTTTTTTCATATATACTACATGAATTTGCTCGGATGAGGCAGAATTGAAGTAAGAGTTTTCTTTTTCTTATCTTGGACTATGTATTTGTATATGGTTTGAGATTCTTAATCTTCATGAGAGACTTGTGTGGTTTGTTTCATCCACACTGTGTACCGCAAACTTCAGACATTAATCTGGTAAGATCCCCTGAGCTAGAACAAAGGAAGGAAGCAGGAAAAAGCCCTTGAATAGACAGATAGAGCCAGAATGTTGAAAATCCAAGCACTAGAATGCTAATAAGTTGCTCCTTTTGCCTTACTCAGAGTTATTTATTTGTGTTTTAAATACGGTTTAGCCAACTTGGCTGTCTTATTTTCTGACGGTGGTGGCAACAAGTTAAAAGTGAGCTGGAGAGCTCAAAGATCAAAAGGGAAAATTACCATCAGCTTGAAAGTTTGGAAGAAACAGGAAAACTTTATAAAGCAGATACAAGTAGAATTCAAATGGGAACAGTCTGTGGTTTGGGGCTTGGAAGGCGGAATTTTGTTATGTTTGTCCTCAGGTGTATGTTCAGTGCCTGGAACATGTTAAATGATCAGCAAATAATTATTGGATGAAAGAATGAATGCAAGCCTTAAGTGTCCCACAATGTTGAAAAAATAAAACATTAACATAGCACCAACTTTCATGCTGAAAGTCTCCACCTACTCTCCCCACCCCACTCCTGTGCACCTATTGAATGAAGAAAAACCATAAAATAATACAAATTTAAAGTTAAAATAGATCTGTACATTTTCTGAAGATGCTTCATTTGTAGCTGGAGTGAAGATCAGCACATTCAAATGATTTGCCTGAAATCACAAAGCAAGTTAATGGTATAGACAGAATTACACAGCAAATCTCCTTAATCTCTCCTTCTAGAATATCCACTGGTGATTTTCTTTTTAGCTTGGTATTTCAAGAATTAAAAGAATATAGTGGTTTTTGGAATGTGTGTACATTTTTTTTGGGGGGTGACAGTTTTAGCAAGAATGTTGAGTAAGAACCCTTGATCTTCTCTGCATGCTGTTTAAAATTTAGACTGTCAGATGCTAGGGTATTAGCTGTGTAATGTTGGTACACAGTATCTCATGCTTAATGACTAGATTTGTTTATGATCTGGTCCTTGAAAACTTTCCACTTTGGGTATATGCCAGTTCTTTTAAAGAAGAAAAGAAAAATCTAAAAAGAGAGGCTTGCAGAGGACGCCTCATTCAAGTGGGGAGAATAAAATCTTATGACCAAGACTGTTTTAGCCAAGATGACTGAGATGGAAATACAGCTTTGTTTATTACTTCTGCATAGTTGAAAGATCTACTATTTTTTCTTCTCCTTTTTGAGGAGTCAGGGGATAGAGCATTTACAAAATGTTCTATGATTTGTATTCCATACTTTTGAAAGAAATGGTTAGAAATATGGATTAGTGCAATCTCTCATGTTGTCTGATTCTTATTTCCTTAAGGGTAAGATTTTTAGGAGTGTCATTGCTAAGCTAAATAATATAATATATGATTATTTCAAGGTAGTGCATCTTAGATTTTCTTTGCAGCTGTTCTTTTTGTGTGTAATTTGACCCTTTGTTGATAGTTAGATTTATACATGTAATAGATTATTAGATATGTTCAGTTCAGTTCAGTTCAGTTGCCCAGTCGTGTCCGACTCTTTGCAACCCCATGAATCGCAGCACGCCAGGCCTCCCTGTCCATCACCAACTCCCGGAGTTCACTCAGACTCACGTCCATTGAGTCAGTGATGCCATCCAGCCATCTCATCCTCTGTCGTCCCCTTCTCCTCCTGCCCCCAATCCCTCCCAGCGTCAGAGTCTTTTCCAATGAGTCAACTCTTCACATCAGGTGGACAAAGTACTGGAGTTTCAGCTCCAGCATCATTCCTTCCAAAGAAATCCCAGGGTTGATCTCCTTCAGAATGGACTGGTTGGATATCCTTGCAGTCCAAGGGACTCTCAAGAGTCTTCTCCAACACCACAGTTCAAAAGCATCAATTCTTCTGTGCTCAGCCTTCTTCACAGTCCAACTCTCACATCCATACCACAGGAAAAACCATAGCCTTGACTAGAGGGACCTTAGTCAGTCAAGTAATGTCTCTGCTTTTGAATATGCTATCTAGGTTGGTCATAACTTTTCTTCCAAAGAGTAAGCGTCTTTTAATTTCATGGCTGCAGTCACCATCTGCAGTGATTTTGGAGCCCCCAAAATAAAGTCTGACACTGTTTCCACTGTTTCCCTATCTATTTCCCATGAATTGATGGGACCAGATGCCATGATCTTCGTTTTCTGAATGTTGAGCTTTAAGCCAACTTTTTCACTCTCCACTTTCACTTTCATCAAGAAGCTTTTTAGTTCCTCTTCGCTTTCTCCCATTAGGGTGGTGTCATCTGCATATCTGAGGTGATTGATATTTCTCCCGGCAATCTTGATTCCAGCTTGTGTTTCTTCTAGTCCAGCGTTTCTCATGATGTACTCTGCATATAAGTTAAATAAGCAGGTTGACAGGGGAGTGAATTTTAAATGCAAATTTCAGCAGGCTGTAGTGGAAGAAAAGGTTACAGGATGTAAAAGTGATTAGCTTTATTTCCTGGGAATCTTCTCCAGTTCAAGAAAGCAGAATAACTGGTCTCCCCACCCCATATACTCTTTGGTCTCTGTTTTAACTCTCAATCATGGCTTATGGATTGATAGAGCTGTAATAGAGCTGTAATTAAATATAGAACTTTTTTCTTTGCAGTGTAAGTAAATTAAATTAGCTAAAATTATTGTGCTATAACTAATTATCATAAAAATTATGCCATAGTTTTTTATGAGCTCAGAATTTCATAAATTATCTTCAACAAGTATTTCCTAAAATGCATTTTTAATGATGTATATAATGCAATTGCTACTATAGCTTTTCAAAGAATTGGTACATTCTCCTTGTATTTGATGACAAAAATAATGAATAAGGCTGAGTTAACTCAATTGGCATCGACATTTTGAAGTTAAAAAGCTATTTTTTCAAAGTTTTGTTTGTGCTTATAACATCTGAAGGCAGATGCTCAAATCTTCTACATCTGTGCTATTAAAAAAAAAGAGAGATTTAGGAATAATGATCTTTAAGATTTGTTTGAGTCTTAGAAAAATGCCCGTTTTTAATAGTAGCTTTTTGTAATTAATAATGCTGTATTTCTTAAAAATTTGATATTGAGTAACAATGAAATAGGTCTCTGAGTAAGATCCAGGCAAATACAAGCTTAATTATCTTAAGCGTCTCTTTTTCTGAACATGCTAAATTAATTGAAATTTTCTTAGGGTGTAGTTCTTTTGATTAAAGTTCTTTATCACCTATCGTGTCTGACTTTTTGTGACTCCATATAGTCCATGGAATTCTCTGGGCCAGAATACTGGAGTGGGTAGCATTTCTCTTCTCCAGGGGATCTTCCCAACCCAGGGATTGAACCCAAGTCTCCCACATTGCAGGCATATTCTTTAACAGCTGAGCCTCAATGGAAGCTGTAGAATACTGGAGTGGGTATCGTATCCCTTCTCCAGTGGATCTTCCTGACCCAGGAATCCAACCAGGTCTACTGCATTGCAGAAGGATTCTTGACCAGCTGAGCAATCAAGGAAGCCCTGTGTGCATTAAAAACCTCTTCATTTGAATCACAGTGCCTGTGCACTATTTTAGAACATCTAAGACATTTTTAATAAAGTACATTTATTTATATGGTGAAATAGATGTTTTCTTATGAAACGTTTTAGGGTGTGTAGTCAACAACCATGATTGTGATTACTTCATAACGGTTATGTTTATAATAAATCTGGTTGAGAGGCTTGATATATTTTAGTGTAAAGACATATTTTGAGCTCTGTTGTTTGATTTGCAGTTTATTCTGTAACAAAGTAAAGGATTTTTTTCCTTGTCTTAATTACTTAAGTAGACTCTATAACAACATGTATAATCTAAAAAAAGGCGATTTGTGCTGCTAGAGAAATGTGAATCGTTTTCCTAACCCAGTAACAGAGTCAGCAAAGAGTCAGAAAGCTTTCAAGAAGCACAGGATGAGTGTGGCCTGTTTGCCTAAAGAACTTTTTTTTTTCTGGTGATTGATTGATAACATTTGTTCTTCCTCAAGATAGAATTAAAGTTTTTTTAAGTGAGGCATTTCTTATTTGACACGAGATTGTTATTTCATAGTAGGCATCCTGTCTGCCCAATTCCTTCAGCTGACTTGTATCTTTATAAGAGGTGGGCATTTTGGGGAAGGAACACTTTAGACTTTCTTATAAGGGACATTTTATATTATGCCTCTCAGGATTACCTTAAATTATGTATTTGGTAAACAAAGAGGCAATCATATATTTTTATGGAAAATCAATGATAGGATTTTACAGCAGTAAACAAAAATCCATTAACGTATCTAAGATGATGGAAATATATGTTACTTTTGGTTTTATACCGAATTTAAAATGGAAAACAAGTTCACCTACATGACCTAACTGTAGTTCATTATGATTTTTAATAGCAATTCTATGGGAAGCAGATACAATTGAAATTATCTCATTATGAATTAAGCTACGATCATTTGCATTTAATGAATGTAATGCTATTGTTAGCTGAGATGGGCTTCATTGATTTCGTATAATTCTACAGTGAACCTTATGAAAATTAGAGAAAAAGGTCAAATTTATGACTCTGTAGTTTTGATATGCATTTTGTAAATGGAAGAAGGCATAAATACACAATATGGAAGTTGTCTTGGAAGCCCTATTTATTTTTTTTTTTAAGTCACGTCTTACATAATAAGTGACAGCTTGAGTGTGAACATATATCGTCCTTTCCTCTGGGGCTCTCTTCCCTTTCGATATGTTTTTGTTTTAGAGGACTTTGTGAAGTAAATGCTTTAATTGGTTGTGGCATTGCATTTTAAATTAAAAAAAAAATTACACCAGAAGAATTCATGTGATAATGTTTTGAGTTTAATTTTTATAAACAGAGGTTTCTAACTGGCTCATTTTAAATCGTTGACCTTATTTTCTCTCTCTTTTGGGAGAGGTGCCATTTGCTTACATTTCTTAAAGTCTGTTTTGAACCTCTGAAACCAGCTCAACCCCTTTTCTGTGCCAACTCTTCCCGTCAAGCTTCCAGGCGCCTGCCCTTCTTAGAACCGGAGGGGTGGTCCTAGGGTAACCTCTTCTGAGTCATCTGAGGCTGTGTGTTGTGTTTGTTCTAAAGTGTTACAGTTGACCTGAAGGTGCCCCCGAGAGACTGGTATAAATCATTTCCGAAGTGCCTTCTGGCAGCTCTGTGGGCCAGTATAGATACTACGGTGTTTGTCTTCTTTCCTTTTCTCTTTTGTTACCTGATCCCTCCCATTTCCCCAGCATGTGGGAGCTTAGTTCCCCTGACCAGGGATCAGGGATGGTACCTGCACCCCCTTGCAGTGGAAGTGCAGAATCTTAACTACTGGCCACCAGGAAAATCCCTCTTTGGTCTTTCTTAAAATACTCTCCCTTCATTTTCTTTTCCCATCTTCTGGGTTAGACCTCTCTGGTGAGGGATTTCCTGGGGAAATTGATTGGAAATGAAACCTGCCCTGCCCTAAAGTAAAGTACTCTGACTTTTAGATAGGATGTGAAAGACAAGGGCCAAGCTAGGGTTGGGTGCTGTGCTAGGCATGTGAACACTGCCTAAGCTTACTCATTCACCATAGCCAAAATTTTGGAAATCCGAAGTCTGAAGATTCATTTTATTTCTACGTTTTCTGCTGACTTTGACATGGTTCTTTCATTTATATTGTTTTCCAGGAGAAAGCTTTTCTCAGTGATTTCAGAAAAATCTTTTTGCTTGTCCTTTGATATCCTATTCAGTGTGTGTATTTTTACAACTATAGGTTTTTCATTGTTACTATTGTTTTTGGCTTATGGAAAAAAATATATTGAACATTTCATGCAAAGATGGCTCGATAAAGGACAAAAATGATATGGACCTAACAGAAGCAGAAGATATTAAAAAGAGGTGGCAAGAATACACAGAACTGTACAAAAAAGATCTTCACGACCAAGATAATCACAATGATGTGATCACTCACCTAGAGCCAGACATCCTGGAATGCGAAGTCAAATGGGCATTAGAAAGCATCGCTACGAGCAAAGCTAGTGGAAGTGATGGAATTCCAGTTGAGCTGTTTCAAATCCTGAAAGATGATGCTGTCAAAGTGCTGCACTCAATATGCCAGCAAATTTGGAAAGCTCAGCAGTGGCCACAGGACTGGAAAAGGTCAGTTTTCATTCCAATCCCAAAGAAAGGCAATGCCCAAGAATACTCAAACTACCACACAATTGCACTCATCTCACACGCTAGTAAAGTAATGCTCAAAATTCTCCAAGCCAGGCTTCAGCAATACATGAACCATGAACTTCCAGATGTTCAAGCTGGTTTTAGAAAAGACAGAGGAACCAGAGATCAAATTGCCAACATCTAATGGATCGTGGGAAAAGCAAGAGAGTTCCAGAAAAACATCTATTTTTGCTTCATTGACTATGCCAAAGCCTTTGATTGTATGGATCACAATAAACTGTGGAAAATTCTGAAAGACATGGGAATACCAGACCACCTGGCCTGCCTCTTGAGAAACCTATATGCAGGTCAGAAAGCAACAGTTAGAACTGGACATGGAACAACAGAGTGGTTCCAAATAGGAAAAGGAGTACGTCAAGGCTGTATATTGTCACCCTGCTTATTTAACTTCTGTGCAGAGTACATCATGAGAAACACTGGGCTGGAAGAAGCACAAGCTAGAATCAATATTGCCAGGAGAAATATCAGTAATCTTAGATATGCAGATGACACCACTCTTATGGCAGAAAGTGAAGAAGAACTAAAAAACCTCTTGATAAAAGTGAAAGAGGAGAGTGAAAAAGTTGGCTTAAAGCTCAACATTAAGAAAATGAAGATCATGGCATCTGGTCCGATCAATTCATGGGAAATAGATGGGAAAACAGAGGAAACAGTATCAGACTTTATTTTTGGGGGCTCCAAAATCACTGCAGATGGTGATTGCAGCCATGAAATTAAAAGATGCTTGTTCCTTGGAAGGAAAGTTCTGACCAACCTAAATCGCAGATTCAAAAGCAGAGACATTACTTTGCCAATAAAGGTCCATCTAGTCAAGGCTATTGTTTTTCCAGTGGTCATGTACGGATGTGAGAGTTGGACTGTGAAGAAAGCTGAGCACCGAAGAATTGATGCTTTTGAATTGTGGTGTTGCAGTAGACTCTTGAGAGTCTCTTAGACTGCAAAGAGATCCAACCAGTCCATTCTAAAAGAGATCAGTCCTGGGTGATTTTTGAAGGGAATGATGCTAAAGTTGAAACTCCAGTACTTTGGCCACCTCATGCTAAGAGTTGACTCACTGGAAAAGACCCTGATGCTGGGAGGGATTGGGGGCAGGAGGAGAGGGGATGATAGAGGATGAGATGGCTGGATGGCATCACTGACTCGATGAACATGAGTTTGCATAAACTCTGGGAGTTTGTGATGGACAGGGAGGCCTGGCGTGCTGCGATTCATGGGGTCACAAAGCGTTGGACATGACTGAGCAACTGAATTGATGCACAAAATAAAGGCAAATCTAGAGAGGAAGGTGAAGACACTTAAGTATTCCCTGTTTTTTTCAGGATTTTATGCATTCACTTATTTCCTTTGGAATAGTCTTTTGTGGATAACCCTTGGGTCCGTTTTCTATCCAGACTTGGCCTAAATCCCTTTCAAAAATGTTTAAAGCAACTAAAAAAGGAGCAATTCATTTTCAGTTTATAGGCTGGGCTCATCTTTGTTTGCAGAGGACAGGTTGATGGGCCCCTGATGTTGAGTGTGTTGTTCATTTATGTCTGACAGCTTTCAAGAAGGATGCCTGAGGGCTGCCTGTTTCTGGAGGGATCACAGGCTGCTCTGTGAGATGTATGTGTGCAGAAGTGCCTCTCTGCTTGGCTGGGGAGGATCTGTTTGTAGGCAGTGTTGATCATTCTCCTTTCTGGAAAGTCAACCTTGGGGAAAGAGGTGCTAGTACATGATGTACTTTGATTGGTACGCGTGTAAGTTCTTTATCAGTTTGTGCTTGGTGTACCTAAACCATGATGTTCTTTCTTATGGGAAAGTATGCACAACATTTGCCGTCATATCAGTTGTAAGAATAAAGGGTCTGCTTTGTTGAAACATGCCTAGTTCAAAGCAGCCCTCCAAATCTTGACTTTTATAGTTGAAACTGCTTGAGTGGGAAGGTGCTTTTGCGCTCACTCTCTCTTCCATTTTGCTGTGGCCTTGCTGTCAACTGCTATGATTCTAGACTTGCTGTGTAGGAGTTCTTCTGATGAGGTCTTATGTAGTAAGATGCATGCACCTTTCTCCCTTAAGTTACTGAATTTGTGTGCAGGTCGACCTTGAGGCCTGGCTCTCTGACTTTTCTGTTTGTGGGTTTGACAGAGTGTCATGGTTCAAACTAGATGAGGGGGAAGCTTTCCACGCACAGGTACAAGGTGGGGTGGTGGCTGCACAACTGAAGTGTCAGGAACTTCTTGCTGCCTTTGGACCTGCATCTGCTTAACATGCTACATCTAGGTTACATGCTGGGAGTTTTGTTTTATGTTTTAAACGCCTTGTTCATCTGAGGTTCTCTGTTCAGTGATCAGAAGGGCATGAAATACCTTTATATCTTGCGAGAGAACATGTGTGCCAGGGACTACAGTGCTTGTGGTTGCATTGACTCTTCTTAAAAAGATGATCTTTGAGCTATCCTCTCCACTCCCCATCACCCACACTGATCGCTCTTAAAAGGGATGGAGAGAAGTATTCTTGCATCTGTGGTAGCCTAAGAGTGAAAACCGTAAGATGCCTCAACTTTTCTTAAATTAATGTAGAGCCTGGAGATTAGGAGGGAAGACAGGAGTTTTTGTAGAAGTGAAGGGACCCAGGACTTCCTCTGTAGAGGAGGAAGACTCTCTTTGGAGAGATTTTTATTTATGCTAAATTAAGAGAGAAGCTAGGACTGGAAAACAGGGAGAGGAGTTTAAAGACTTTATTTTAAGAATTTAGGGGCCAGGAAGTGTGCTTTCATTCTGGAATAAATTCTCTTGTGAGTAGTTGCCGAGAGGACCCACAACCTTTTTCATTGGATGGTTATTTCTTGTTTTTAAATCGCAAGTGTGTGGTCAAGTTATTTAAATGCATGATTTCACTGGCGGAGTAGCCTTACGTCTGAACAGGAGGAGGCAGAAGTGATGAGCTCTCAGGCTATTTTAGATAATATCTGAGCGGTTGTGTTCATTGTTGAAGTCACTCAACTGTCTATAAAGGGAGTCCTACAAGGACAGCCATGAATTCTGTGCCAGATAAGGTGCAGGGTTAGCTCAAAGCATGGGTCAGCAAACTTTGAGAAGTAGCAAGTCCAGTTTTTGTTTTGCTGGCAGTAAGTACATTTTGATTTGTAGCGGGTATGTCTGTCTGTCGGTTCGAGGCAGAAGATTCCCCACACCATAGCTTTAGCTCTGAAGACTCATATGAGTTTGAGACCCACCTATCTGTTTGCAGTTTTCTCTCTGTTAGGTGTTCTGTCCAGATCTTAAATATCTTTGGTTCCAAATGAGCCCCTCTTCTCCCTTAAACTTGCTGCGCTTTCTGATTCTTAATGTTGGGGAAAGTCCCCAGTTACCCAGGCTAAAGCCCCTTATGCCATTCAGTCTCTTCCTGTTTCCTTCCACAATCCCTTGTCATGTTTCTGCCAAGCATTGTTGTCTACATTTGTATTTTGTGATGTTGTCAGATTTCTGCAAAGCATCATCCGCATTTGTACTTTTCGATGTTGTCCTAAACCAGACTTTCATCTTCTCATGTGGGAACTGCCTTCCACTTGGTCCCTCAGTCTTCATCATGTACTTCAACACAACAGTCTACTTGAACATTCTTCATGTCAGGAGATGCAGCAGCTTGCTTTGCTCATCTGCAATCTCAGCTCATGATCAACAGAATATCATAGAAAAATACCTTATTCACATGTACAGAGTCTTATATCTTGCTGTGAGCTTTTTTTGGAAACCTACCTTCCAAATGAACATCATCTCCAGGCAAACCAGATAACATCTTTCATGCCTCCTGAATTTTACCACGAGGTTCCTCTCTCTCCTCCAGATCTTAGTCCAGTCCTGCCCATACTCACTCCCCTCCAAATCCTTTTTTCTTAAAGAGCCTGGTCAAGTATCTTCTCTTCTGAATTAATTGACCGTTTATGCATGGGTTTATTTCTGGGCTCTGTATTCTGTTCTGTTTACCAATATATTTCTTTTATGCCAGTACCATATTGTTTTAATTATAATAGATTTGTAATATAGCTTGAAATCAGAAATTGGGATGCCTTCAGCTTTGTTCTTCTTTCTCATGATTGCTTTGGCTATTCAGAGTCTTTTGTCTACTAGAGTATGAATAACATTCAGTGTAACACAACTAGTTATAAGACAGTAATAAGACAGATTTTGTTATTTAAGCTTTCAAATTCATTGTAAGTTCCTTGAGGGCATTTGATAAACTCACAGATATATTTACTTGAGTAACTTTAGTTAGGGTTTTTTTAGTTGGCCTAGTGTTCTCCTTGCAAAAATTAGAGGGCTGGCATTGATCTGTGCAAATACAGGAGCCAGTCCTGAGTCAACATATATATGATTTATTCATAGGCTATTAAGCTTGGACATCATGCTCTGATAACTAAGCTAATTTTATTTTTGGATGATTTTCTCTTTTGGATGGTTTTCTTTTTTACCTCTGGTTTCCTCACAGTTTTAGTTGCAATAGGTGATTTATTGGCATTTTTATTCTCAGTCTTTGCTATCTTCCTGATTGCAGCTTTTATGTAGAAGAAAGTAATCTTTTCCTCTTTGTAGTCACTGTGAAAACGTTATTTTTTTATAATGGAATGTAAATGGGTGCAAGTAGTTCACAGCTTATGGTTTTTAATCTAGTGTTGCATTGCTTTCTTTCAGCATTAAAGCAGTTTTACCTTGTCTGGCAGGTTACTAGTAGTGCTAACACTAGTAGTATTTTGTCAGAGTCTTTCTCATTGCCTTAGAGAAACCCTAATGTTGAGGCTCTGTACACTTTGGGCGAATGCTTGAAAATAGGGTCTTCTTGGAGGAATAATAGCAAAATATGGTGTGAGTCCTGGGGAGCAGTTACCTTTTCAGAGCAAAGGCAGGGCAGAACCACCTCACGGTTAAGGACAAAAATTACGTTGTGGTTTTGTCACTTACTGTGAGTAGCCTAGTACAAATCTCCTATTCCCTTTGAACTGCAAGTGCCTCTTTATTAAAGCAGGATGTTGTGAGGGTGATATGAGCTGATCTATGAAAAGAATGAAAATCATGGTACCTATTACCTAGCAAACAAGTCAGTAAATGGCAGCTATTGTCATAACATTCATAATGATGACAATGACAGTGATGATGATCATCATCTTAGGAGAGCCAGGTAAAATCGATTGCTTCCATGTTTTTATTTTTGAATTATCTCTTGAGTGACTTAATTTGTTACAAATTAAATCTACTACTTAGATTATCTTATGGATACATTTGATCACAATAGAAATAATATTACTTCAGCATAGTTATTTTATGAAAATACTGAAAAAGAAACTTTTCTTATAGCCAGTTATTACTAATTCTGCAAAACAATATGTCAAAGCAGTTTTCCTGTAGTATTTGCGGCTCACTGAGAAAATCCATGAAGATAATCCTCCTTAGCAAGTTTTGTTTTCAGGAAAATCAAATTGAAGCAATATAATACGGTGAGCAGGGAATGTAAGGACCTACATAGCTGGAAAAGCTAACCCCAGACTTAACTGGCTGAATGACCACTTCTGCTGAAACCCTCGATGACTGCGTTGTATAATGTCCCTCTGTTGGCTGTTTTGATGTGTGGTATCCTTTGTGAGGTCATCAATGATATTATCAAGAAGACAGAAGCAGGGATGCTGAGCTAAAGTCAACTACCTGTCAAACCCAAGCGACTGCCAGGCTGCTATTTGTATGGGATGGGCACTGGCATTTTTCAGGTAAATAGACCTAGGTCTCTATTCTGTGTTTCTAATTGTTCAGTTCAGTTCAGTTCAGTTGCTAAGTCATGTCTGACTCTGCGACCCCATGAACTGCAGCATGCCAGGGGCCTCCCTGTCCACCACCAACTTCCGGAGTCCACCCAAACGCATGTGCATTGAGTCGGTGATGCCATCCAACCATCTCATCCTCTTTCATCCCCTTTTCCTCCTGCCCTCAGTCTTTCCCAGTATCAAGGTCATTTCCAGTGAGTCAGCTCTTCACATCAGGTGGCCAAAGTATTGGAGTTTCAGCTTCAGCATCAGTCCTTCCAATGAACACCCAGGACTGATCTCCTTTAGGATGGACTGGTTAGATCTCCTTGTAGTCCAAGGGACTCTCGAGAGTCTTCTCCAACACCACAGTTCAAAAGCATCAGTTCTTCGGCGCTCAGCCTTCTTTATAGTCCAACTCACATCCATTTGTGACCACTGGAAAAACCATAGTCTTGACTAGACAGACCTTTGTTGGTAAAGTAATGTCTCTGCTTTTTAATATGCTGTCTAGGTTGGTCATAACTTTCCTTCCAAGGAGTAAGCATCTTTTAATTTCATGGCTGCAATCACCATCTGCAGTGATTTTGGAGCCCTAAAAAAAGTCAGCCACTGTTTCCACTGTTTCCCTGTTTCCCCATCTATTTCCCATGAAATGATGGGACTGGATGCCATGATCTTAGTTTTCTGAATGTTGAACTTTAAGCCAATTTTTCACTCTCCTCTTTTACTTTCATCAGGAGGCTTTTTATTTATTTATTTATTTATTTTTCATCAGGAGGCTTTTTAGTTGTTCTTCACTTTCTGCCATAAGGGTGGTATCATCTGCATATCTGAGGTTATTGATATTTCTCCCGGCAATCTTGATTCCAGCTTGTGCTTCTTCCAGCCCAGCGTTTCTCATGATATACTCTGTATAGAAGTTAAATAAGCAGGGTGACAGTATACAACCTTGACATACTCCTTTTCCTATTTGGAACCACTCTGTTGTTCCATGTCCAGTTCTAACTGTTGCTTCCTGACCTGCATACAAGTTTCTCAAGAGGCAGGCCAGGTGATCTGGTATTCCCATCTCTTTCAGAATTTTCCACAGTTTATTGTGATCCACACAGTCAGGCTTTGGCATAGTCAATAAAGCAGAAATAGATGTTTTTCTGGAACTCTCTCACTTTTTCCACGATCCATTAGATGTTGGCAATATGATCTCTGGTTCCTCTGCCTTTTCTAAAACCAGCTTGAACATCTGGAAGTTCACGGTTCACGTATTGCTGAAGCCTGGCTTGGAGAATTTGAGCATTACTTTACTAGCGTGTGAGATGAGTGCAATTGTGTGGTAGTTTGAACATTCTTTGGCATTGCCTTTCTTTGGGACTGGAATGAAAACTGACCTTTTCCAGTCCTGTGGTCACTGCTGAGTTTTCCAAATTTGCTGGCATATTGAGTGTAGCACTTTCACAGCATCATCTTTCAGGTTTTGAAATAGCTCAGCTGGAATTCCATCACCTCCACTAACTTTGTTTGTAGTGATAGGGAAGTCCAATTAGTCCAATTACAGGATAGCATGCTATCTCTGGGCTGCTAGGATTTCACTGTGCAATCGATTGTCACCCATTTGAACATTTACAGCCGTACTAGGAATGTTGATGCTCAGCTGTGACAAACGGATGCCTTCCAAATTGGTCAAGTTGTGGCTTTCACTGTCAGAAAATCGTGGACATTAGGTTTTGCTTAGGGTTTACTGAATGTTGAATGGAAACCTCAGCCAGTATACAGCAACTCTTTCGCATAACTTGGGAGAGAGGGGACAGTTGATGCAGTGAAGGGGTGGAAAAGGAAAGACCTCCAGCTGCAAAGAACACACACATGTTAAATATTTTTCTGGTGAGAATTTTTTTTTTTCTAGTGAGAATCAAAAATAAAGATGAGTCTTAGAATTTAGGGATTTGTCAGGAAAAAAAATGAAGATTAGAGAAACAATAATACTTTTAGAAATGCCAGTTTTTTCCCATATATAATTTATAGTATTCCAAAATGGATTTTACTGTAGAGTCATTGTTACCAACTGTACTGAAATTCTTTGATTTAAGATAGTTATGCTAATTTCTATTCATTCAACATGAACTCAAAACATTTTAAGTGTATCATAATTTACATTGAGACAGTGTATGTTTTTGACTATCCTAGGTTAAAACTGGCCTCACATTGAATACTTTGAGTCATGAGATCTGTAGAGCGGCAGGTGTGAGTCTAGATAGGTCAGAACTTCACCCGTCCGGCAGTAGGGTGGTGGCTCCTCTGTAAGATTTGAATGTGCCAGCCGCTGTTGTAAGTGGAAGACTTAGGTGGGTCAAATTGCTCAATATTAACTCTAAGTTAGGATTGTTTTTAAGTGATGACACAGTGTTATCTTTTTTGTTTGTTTAGCACAATAAAAGGGAGTAGGTTTTTCAGTTGAATTTTCATTTTTATTTTTTTGGTTTCTGGAAAATGTTAGACTGTATAAGGCCTGAAACAAACAAACAAAGTAAAAATCAAGAAATTCCATCAATCCAAATGAGCAGACAGAAAGTCGATAGCTAACACAGTGCAAGATTTCACTTAGAAATATACAGCGAGCAGGAAGGAGTGCTGGATCTAGAGGGTTTCCCCTTGAAATTGTGGTGCCATGCAAACTCTGACTAGAAGAAACCTTCTTTTTCATTCTTTTAAAAGTTCCCTTAATGAAAGAAATTATAGCACTGTTGGATTTTTCACTTTGTAGAAGGGTCAAAGCATGGTTTTCCTTTACTTTTTAATCTGTAAAGTGTAGACTCTTCCAGGGCTAGAAATTTAAGTGTGCTGGCTTTCAGTTTTAGTGAGAAGTTTATTGGGAAGGGGAAAACTCAGGAAGAGAGTTGTACCAGGGTAGAATTAAACACTTGCCAAAGAATGCGGAGCAGGCATGAGGTTCATTGTGATGTTGAATGGCAGAAGACTTGGACTAGTTCTTTTTTGTGGAGGGGATTAGTGGTTGAACAAATTTGCAAGTACAGCTTGCAGTTTTGTCAGACACACAATGACATTTCTTTTCACAGCTCTCTTGACTTTATACTATTTAAATATCCTCAGTTGTCTCTGAGTTTTCCTTTTGTAATTCCTATTGGACAGTAACTTTTATGTTGTCAGTTTCCTAGGGTTTTTGTGTGCTGTTTTTGAATTGTGGTATACAAATTGGTATGTTAATAAATTTCTTTTGGTTTGTTTTTCTTTCTAGTTTAACATAATTTCATAATCTATACAGTTTCTTTTTATTATTGGATTATTATGTGATAAAAATTGCAACTTTTTTGTTTCCTTTTTTGCCTTTTAGGCTAAGAAATGGCATTTCAAAAGGCAGTGAAAGGGACTGTTCTTGTTGGAGGAGGTGCTCTTGCCACTGTTCTAGGCCTCTCTCATTTTGCTCATTACAAAAGGAAGCAAGTAAGTAATTATCCATGTATTGATTATAATATGAAACAAGTCTGTTAAAAGTACTGTATATGAAACGAGTGTAATGGTATTGTTTAGAAATTACTATCTCAGCTTGATCTGAAAAACACTAATTTAGAATATTGCCTTAATGATCATTGAGAACTCATGTGTATCTCATTTTTTAAAAGTAAATTTCTTTATCAGAAAGCATTATATTACTTAGCCTCTGATTTGGCTCTTTGCTTTTAAAAGACTGCTTCATTTCCGAGTGCCATGGTTTATTCACTTAGACTTTCTTTGTCTAATTCATCCAAATGTCTGGATACCTTCTATGTTCCTGCCAAGAGTTTGTCTTATTAGCAGGCAGACAGCTGAGAAAGGAAATGGGAAAAGAAAGAGCCTACACAAAAGACCCAACTCAAAATTTTGGGTTTATTTCTGAAAGGTTTAGTTACTTATGTAGCATTATTACTTATACTGGGTAAAATTTTTAGTGGGAGAAAGCTATGAAAATGGAATTAGCATGAAGTTTCCAAATAATTCAGAGTGTTGGTTTCTTTTCTTTTTTTTTCCTCTTTGCACTACAACTATGCCTTCCCATAGTTCAAGTTGATGCCAGGAAATAACTTTTGGTTTTGTTCTTTTCAGGATTGAAATACTAACTCAGTAATTAGTATTAATCTCCTGTCCCCTCTTCCCAGCGTCATTAAGACTTTTTGTGATACCAGCTGGTTGGCTCATTCCAGATTCAAAGACAAAGGGGAAGCAATTTGGGAAGCTATTTGCAGTTGGGCTGTGAAGTACTCATATCTTACATTTTTGTGAGAACCTTCCAGCCCTGCCTGGGTTGTCTTGTCCTTGTTTCTGTTCCTTTGTGCTCCAGGGTAGCAGCGCCAGCCACACTGCTTGGAGTCTCATGTCCCAAATGGGAACTGCCATGTAAAAACACATATTAGGAAGAATCAACTTGTTGGCTTGCATATTTAAGAAAAAAGAAGCTAATTTTTAGTGCTGCCTTCAAAAATGGACAGTATTGGCTATAGGTTGTGCTGTTTCGTTCCATTCTTAACTGTGAGCACATTACTCTTTTTTTTTTCCTTTGAACTTTTTGTTTTATATTGGGGCATAGATGATTAACAATGTTGTGATAGTTTCAGGTGAACAGGGGAAGGGACTCAGCCGTACGTGTGTCCATTCTCCCTTGAGCCCTGCTCCCATCCAGGCTGGCACATAACGCTGCACAGAGTTCCCTGTGAGCGTACTGCTCTTAAGGTTTCCCTAAGTATACATGTTACGGGTATTACTGGCTTTCTGTTGAAGCTCATCCTCGCTCCTGAACACACTTGATGTACTATTTCTTTTAAAATGTTTCCTTGGCTCCTTAAAAATGAGTGTGAAAAGATGATGTTGTTTCTGCTGAGGCTATTTTAGAAGTGCAGTTCTGTCTGGGACATGGACTTTAACAGATTAGATTTCGTCTGCCATCTTTACCAGTACACTCTGAAACGATACAGGAAAATGCCAGTGCCAAAGGTCCCGATATCTAATATGATGAGTTGTTGCTAAATTTGTACATGGTTCATGTCTGTTAACCACAGTAAGCATGTTCTATTTCAGAATTTATAACTTAACTTTGTACCCAGGGAATACTGTTTCAGAAATATGTTTTGTTGTTGTTTGATTTCTCTTTTATTTCTCAGTAGAACAAGCAGTCAGCACTGCCTCCAGTCCATCAAGTCAGGGAGTTAATTTTAGTCAGGAAAATCAAGTCAAGCAAGGGTCTGTTGCTTCCTGGACATTTTGTCATTTTCTCCTTCCTAAGTTAGACATCCTGACCACCCTAATAACCAGTTGAAACAGATACCAGCAGTTTTGAGTCATTTATAATTTTAATCTGACAAGTTCTTTTGAGAAAAATCACCATAGGCACATTCTGTCAATGAGTGGCAGGAGACACCCGCCCAAGTGCATGTGCTCTTCTGCGGTGATTCCTGTCCCTTAAAGCCACTGCCATGAGCATGTTTTGGTGGCAGGTTTGGATTCAGCCATAGGGACTGGCAGAAAAGGAGAAAGGGGTATGTGTGGAGGGAAGGCCAGCTCAGTTGACCATTGACATAAAATGACTACAGGCCTCAGCTGTCCTCTTTCAGAGAGTATCTGCCAGTCAGAGCCATTCTAGGGAAGGAAATTTTCCTGACTTCAATAGTCAAGAAAAAGCTGTCCCTTGATGCCCTTTATTTGGCTACATTTTATAGAAGCTGTGGCCTTAAATGTGACTAGGTGTGCTTTTATTCTAGAGAGCAATGGTTAAAAGTATTGGCTTGTGTTTTTGCGTTTTTTCCCCCAGTTTTTATGAGATGATGCCAACCAATAAACCGTCCTCCTTTAATGATAAGTTAGTGCTGAAAGCCCAAGGTACTGATGGCTGAGAAAGCAGTCGGTTGACTTTTAAGTTCAGCCACATTTTTCTGGCAATCCTGCACTTGAAGCACTGCTTCCACTGGCCCCAAGCTGGTGCTAATTTGATATTCCTGGCACAAAACTTCCTTCCTAAAATACAGACAGAGGTTGTATTCTAAATACAAGGGGCTGATTCAGCACCTTTGGTGGTGGATAGTTTTGTAAGTGTTTTGGTGCTGGGTCTGCTCACAAAACTCTGAAATTAGCTTCTATTTGCAAGGAAAAGAATAGAAGGAGAACTATTACATATACCATTTTTTGATTAATTAAATGGAAAACAGTGAAATTCACTAAAATGTGATTCACTTCCCTTTTACTTAGTTGCTTGAATAAAAGCTGCTGTAGGTGAGGAAATAGAGATATTTGTGAAGACTGGCGTTTTCGGGGGCAGGTTGGAGGTTATAGGTGATAGTAAGGATTTTTGTTCCACTCTACTTTGTGGTGTGACTTTTCTTCATGCTAGCATATTATCAACACTTAGGATTTTCAGTAGTGAATAGTCTCCACTGTTGACTCAAGTCAAGAGAATTTTTTTTCTTCTTTTGAGATAAATAAGGTCACATTTGGAAAAGGTAGAGATCATGGCCTAGGGAGAGAGCTGTGGTGGTTGTTATTATATTTTGGAGCTGGCAAACTAAATCTTCAATTCCAGTGAGAAAGCTGATGGGGGAAGAGAAGATGAATGGAAGTTTGGCCTCTTTTGACTGTGCCCACCTTCAGGGAAGGAGGTTTGTGGCCACAAATGGCATCTATACTCCAGGCTGCTTCCAGGCGTGCATGCAGGATTTTCTTCTTTTTAAAAAATATTGGCTGTTAGAGCAGTGATTTATTTATTTTTGTTTGCACTGGGTAATCGCTGCTGCATGGGAGCTTTCTCTAGTTGCCGTGAGCAGGGGCTTCTTTTGTTTCAGAGCACGGGCTCTAGGGTGCACGGGCTTCAGAGGTTGTGGCATGTGGGCTCAGTTGCTCCTTGGCACTGGATATCTTCCCGAACCAGAGACTGAACCCATGTCCTCTGTATTGGCAGGCAGATTCCTGTCCACTGTACCACCAGGGAACTCTGTAGGGTTTTTGGAGTGGTCTTAGGCTTAGTCATTCCATTTCCCCTCTCATTTCCTCACCCACCTGTAGGTTACCAAGTTTCCACAAACCTTCTTGATGTTTCTCTCTCCCCAGACTAGCCATATACCAAGGACCAGGAGGCTGAGTACTGGGATATAAACATCACAGCACTGTCTTAAATCCCACTAGTATGCAGCAAGTAAATACCCCTGCACTGGTGTGCAGATTTTCCTGAGCAAGGTATTTATCATTCGCTGTTTAGGATAGAGGGCTTCCCTGGTGGCTCAGAAGGTAAAGAATCTGCCTGCAATCCAGGAGACCCAGATTCAGTCCCTGGGGGAAGGTCCCCTGGCGAAGGGAATGGCTGCCCACTCCAGTATTCTCGCCTGGAGAATTCCATGGACAGAGGAGTCTGGTGTGCTTCGGTTCATGGTGTTGCAGAGTTGGACATGACTGAGGGAGTTTAGTATAGGTCTGTTTAATAATAAACTTTAATTGGAAGGGACCTGGAAGACATCCAGTCTTCTTCTCTGGACAGTTTGCTCTTCTAGGGTTTCCTTGCTGTCTAGTGAAAGGTAAGTGTCACTCCATGGGACAGCTTCCTTTTCTAATTCCAGGCTGGAGGGAGAATGGAGTTTAAGTTATGAGTTTAAGAGGTAGTAACTAAGAGGTAGCTTAAAGGGGAGTATGGGGAGCATTATAGTCAGGGCTGCAAGAGGGTTCCTCAGGGCGATGGGAAGAATGGGAGCAAAACTAGGGTGGGAATGCAATTTTCACGGAGGGCTGCCTCGTACTTTTGTCTTTGCAGTAGAGAGTGAGGGTCTTTTTCTGGAAACTTAAAAAAATTTAAACTCCACATTTCTTTTATACCTTCTAGGGCCTGGCTGGAAACTGGTGTGACAGTGTGGGCTTGGTTTTAACCCCAGCAGTGTGGCTGGTGTAACAAAGGTCTATTTAGGTCTGAGGGTGGCCCTCTCGTGCACGCCGCACTCGGGTGTTCCTTCCATTACCCGCTCTGGAGGTGTGTGGGCTTCATGAGCTGGCTCTGAGGTGAAGCCTGAGAACCACAGACAGCTTTCTCGAAGCCCGGATGTGAACTTTTTTCCTGCACCACGCATAGGCAGGGAGTCTCTTTTTAGTGTGAGGAGTGATATTATTAGAATCCAGGAAATGAGAGATTCTCACTGATGTTCTGTTCATCAGCGACAGAAAGGACAGGAACACAATCTTGGGAATGTCTTTGCAGGCTGTCTGAGTCTGACTGCCAGCTCTGCTCCTGAAGAACTGAGTGACGATGGGCAATTTTCCTAAATTCTCTGGGCCAACCACCGTCACCCCCTCACTCCCGCCCCCAGCATCTACAAGATGGGGGAAAACAGTGGTACTTTCTTCATAGGACTGTTGAAGACCATAAAAGCATGGGAGAGTTCCTGGAATACAGTAAACTTGTCAAAAGTTTTAGCTGTTCCCAGGTGATTTGATTATGAAGTGTGGTTGTAGTTAGCAGGAAAGTTACTCTCGTCACTGGAGACCCTTGGGTTCAGGGACACCCTGTTAGGACTTTGAGGTTTAGTAGCAAGTGGCATGACCTTCATCTGAGCTTGTAGAATGGGTGAAAACAGTCACACAGACACCCTTCTGTTTTCTCTCTTCTTCCTTGATTCCTGATCTGAATATGAGCCAATATCAAAGTAGACAACCCCAATTATTGGCTTAAACTCTCTTCCTGTTATAAGTAATAAATTCCATGATGTTCTCATCATTTTTTTTTGTATGTAAGCTTATGTCAGTTATGGCAGACTTGATTTATAGGTGATATGTTCCTTAAAAAGTTACGCAAATATATTATTTTTGATAAATTGATGAATGTAAAATATAATGCTATTTGTTATTCTATAGTGAAAATTTTTTAAAGCTCTGTTTTTTTGGTAGGGGAAGAATCAGATTTGGGGGATAAATCAGAATTTAGCTAGAAGGAAATGCAATTGGACTTATATTTTTCCCAAAGCTAATGGTGTAGTGTGTGCATGTATGCTAAGTCACTTCAGTCGCATCTGACTCTTTGTGACCCCATGTACTGTAGCGTGCCAGGCCTCTCTGTCCATAGCATTCTCCAGGCAAGAATACCGCAGTGGGATGCCATGCCCTTCTCCAGGGGATCTTCCCGACCCAGGGATGGAACCTGAGTCTCTTGTCTCCTGCAGTGGCAGGTGGATTCTTCACTACTAGCACCACCTGGGAAGCCCAGTGTTGTAGTAGTATTGGTTAATGACAGGATCTTCGTGCTTTGCAAAATAACCTCTCACTTTGTAAGAAATAGCAATTCATTATACTTTAAATGAATTGCTGAAGGCTATAGTTTACTTTGTTATGCAGGGTTAATTGAAGGAATAAGATAAAAATGATAGTGGTGATGTTCGTGAGCTGATAGTGTTAGGTGAGCTGAATTAGAGGTAAACCCATACTACCTTTGTAAGTAAAAATACTTAAGCTAATGATAGGCAAAGCAATGTATCAATAGTTAAAATCCATAGGAATTTTGAGAACACTGTTTTAATCTCAATCTCTCCCTCTGAATACATTACTTATAAGAGATTCAATAGACCAATCTTTTGACTTTTAGTACCAATGATTCAGAATTCAAAAGATAAGATTGGGGAAACAGCAGAAAATTGAAAGATTATATCCATTGAAGTAAGATCTACTTTGGGTTTCATCTTAATAGATTCCCCAGATGAAAAGATACTGAATTCCCTGAATGTGTCTTTATACAAGTATGGTTGGGTTATGCACAGGTTATTATGAACAGGTTATGAAAGTTTCCAAAACTCTAGTTTCTTTATAAGGTAAGGATAATGTCTCTTTACTCCCATGCCAAGCACTAACCAACTCAAAAATATACAAGCCAGTCTTCACAGGACCTAACATGTTAGCAGGTCTTTAGGGTTCAGTATACTTCTTTCTCTTCTCCCATATATGATATAAAAGTTTTGAAATAGACAGACCTAGCTTTGTTACGAATAATAAGAAAGATACAACATCAGGTTTCTTTAAATAGCTGAGTTTTTGATTGGCATAATGCTACTTATATTCACTGCTGGCCAGAGAAACTGGTAGAGGTTAGAGAAAGTTGAAGTTAAGATGAATATCAGTCAAGAAGAAATCAAAATTATGAGCACAGTCAAAATCATAAGCACACCAAATACTAGTAAGGATGTGGAGCAAAAAGAATTCATTTATTGTTGGTGGGAATGCAAAATGACACAGCCACTTTGTAACACCACAGCTGGGTGATTTCTTACAAAAGTAAACATATTCTCACCGTATGATCCAGCAGTCACACTCATGATATTTACCTAAAGAAGCTGAACACTTTTGTCCACAGAAAAACCTGTGCACAGATTCTTAATTGCAAAAACTTAGACACAGTTAAAATGGCCAACAGTAAGTGAATGAATAAATGAACCATGGTCCATCCAGACAGTGAAATATTATTCAACACTAAAAAAGAAATGAGCTGTCAAGCCATGAAGAGACACGGAGGGACCTTAATGCATATTACTCAGTGAAAGAAGCCAGTCTGACAGGGCTGCATACGGTATGACTCCAACTATATGACATTCCAGAAAAGGGGAAACTGTGGAGACAGTAAAAAGGTCAGTGGTTGCCATGGATGTATGCAGGGAGGTGAGTAGGCTGATTAGAGCAATGATGGATACATGTCATAATATATTATCCAAAACCATAGAATGTTTAACTCCAAGATTGAACCCTTAAGTAAACTGTTAACTTTGGGTGATTATGCTGTATCAGTGCAGGTTATCTTTGGTAAAAATTGTGCCACTCTAGGGATTGATGTTGATCATGGGGGAGGCTCTGCCTATGTGAGGGCAGGAGGTATGTAGGAAATCTCTGGAATGTCCCCTCAATTTTTCTATAAAACTAAAAGTGCTCTAATTTTTAAAAATTATACTTAAAATCATAAGCATACCATCTAAGACATGATGTCAATTGAGAAAATGTCAGTTGCAAAGATTCTACTTAAACGTCACTTTTCAATAGTACCTTTGGTTGAATATAATTATTTTTTGCATGTGTTTAATATCTTTAAGAATTTAACCTCAATTGTAAACATACTTCTATCTCCTAAGCTAAAGAGTATGTGGATTTGAAATCAGTTGAAATCTTACCTGAGCACTGATATAGCTGCAATTATCACATGATTCATTGGCTTTGTGCTTACCAGAGGCAATTCTGGCTACCAGACTTGTTTGTTCTGAGTAAATAGTCCTCCATCTCCAGAGGCATTCTTTATAGGTTCATGAACAGCCTTTCTTTTAAAAAAACAAAAACAAAAAACACCTTACAGAGTGCTATAACAGCAACTGTCCTTAAACAGTCTTAATTTTTGATTTTAAAGTGTAGGTGGGAACTGCAGTGTTGGGTGGGCTTCCCAGGTGGTGCAGTGGTAAAGAATCCACCTGCTAATGCAGGAGACACAAGGGACGCAAGGTCAGTCCCTGGGGTCAGGAAAATCCCTTGGAGTAGGAAATGGCAATTGGCTCCAGTGTTCTTGCCTGAGAAATTCTCTATGAACAGAGAAGGTAGTGTTAGACACCATATGAAGTCTGTATATTTAAGAGGAGAAAGGAGTAGTGGTTGAATAATAGGCTTCAAGGTTCACCTACCTGCTTAGAGAGCCATTAGCATCAGCATTATGGCAACCATGAAAGCAGAAATATGTCTGCACCTTGGTTTGCTGGTGGCTTTGCTGGTGGCTTCCCTGGTGGCTCAGACGGTGAAGAGTCTGCCTGCAATGTGGGGGACCTGGGTTCAATCCCTGGGCTGGGAAGATCTCCTGGAGAAGTAAAAGGCAACCCACTCCAGTATTCTTGCCTGGAGAGTTCCGTGGACAGAGGAGCCTGGTGAGCTGCAGTCCATGGGATTGCAAAAAATTGGACACGAGTGAGGGACTTTCACTTTCACTTTTCATGGTATGCTGGGGCTTTCATTTGATTATCTATCCTTTTAGAGGTTTATCTCTATGCACACAATGGACATGAGTTTGAGCAAACTCCAGGAAATGGTGAAGTACAGGAAGCCTGGCATGCTGCAGTGCATGGGGTCACAAAGAATCAGACACAACTTAGCAACTAAACAACAGCGACATCTCTATGGGTTATTTTTCTATAAATGGTGGGTCCTAAGCCAAAGCCTTTGACTGTGTGGATCACAGTAAACTGTGGAAAATTCTGAAAGAGATGAGAATACCAGACCACCTGGCCTGCCTCTTGAGAAACCTATATGCAAGTCAGAAAGCAACAGTTAGAACTGGACATGGAACAACAGACTGGTTCCAAATAGGAAAAGGAGTACGTCAAGGCTGTATATTGTCACCCTGCTTATTTAACTTCTATGCAGAGTACATCATGAGAAACGCTGGGCTGGAAGAAGCACAAGCTGGAATCAAGATTGCTGGGAGAAATATCAATCACCTCAGATATGCAGATGACACCACCCTTATGGCAGAAAGTGAAGAGGAACTTTTAAAAGCCTTTTGATGAAAGTGAAAGAGGAGAGTGAAAAAGTTGGCTTAAAGCTCAACATTCAAAAACGAAGATTATGGCATCCGGTCCCATCACTTCATGGGAAATAGATGGGGAAACAGAGGAAACAGTGTCAGACTTTATTTTGGGGGCTCCAAAATCACTGCAGATGGTGATTGCAGCCATGAAATTAAAAGATGCTTACTCCTTGGAAGGAAAGTTATGACCAACCTAGATAGCATATTAAAAAGCAGAGATATTACTTTGTCAACAAAGGTCCATCTAGTCAAGGCTGTGGTTTTTCCAGTGGTCATATATGGATATGAGAGTTGGACTGTAAAGAAAGCTGAGCACCAAAGAATTGATGCTTTTGAACTGTGGTGTTGGAGAAGACTCTTGAGAGTCTGCAAGGAGATCCAACCAGTTCATTCTAAAGGAGATCAGTCCTGGGTGTTCATTTGAAGGACTGATGCTAAAGCTGAAACTCCAGTACTTTGGCCACCTCATGTGAAGAGTTGACTCATTGGAAAAGACTCTGATGCTGGGAGGGATAGGGGACAGGAGAAAAAGGGGACAACAAAGGATGAGATGGCTGGATGGCATCACGGACTCGATGGACGTGAGTTTGGGTGGACTCCGGGAGTTGGTGATGAACAGGGAGGCCTGGTGTGCTGCGATTCATGGGGTGGCAAAGAGTCAGACTAAACTGAACTAAACTGAACCTATCAGAAGATGAGTCTGAACAGACAAAGTATGGGAATTGTAAATGCTGAGTTGCAGTGCTAAATGTATTTCATATCTCATATCTATGTGTTAAGCTAACTGGTATATTAAGCATCTCCTAAAGCTCAGTGGCTTATCACAGTGAAAGTTTCTTTCTTGCTCAGATTACACTTCAAAGTAGATAGGTGGGCAGTTGTTTCCTGCAGTTATTTAGGGACCTGCATCCCTTTATTCTAGTGGTTTTGCCATGATGTATAGCTTTTTGACTCACTAGATCATTTCTGGCCAACTGTAAGGAAGGTGGGAAGTGTAGTCCAGTAGTGTTCTCAGGAAGAAGAGAAAAGTTTTTATAAGAATCCAGTCATTAAATTGGAGAGAAGGCAATGGCACCCCACTCCAGTACTCTTGCCTGGAAAATCCCAGGGATGGAGGAACCTGGTGGGCTGCAGTCCCTGGGGTCGCTAAGAGTCAGACACGACTGAGCGACTTCACTTTCACTTCTCACTTTCATGCACTGGAGGAGGAAATGGCAACCCACTCCAGTGTTCTCGCCTGGAGAACCCCAGGGACGGGGAAGTCTGGTGGGCTCATCTATGGGGTCGCTCAGAGTCGGACACGACTGAAGCGACTTAGCAGCAGCAGCAGCAGTCATTAAATCTGTGACCTGACTTTAATTTCTAATCTAGTTTGACAAATGAGCTGTGTGGTTTTCTTTTTCTTTTTGTGACAGTTTTATGTCAAAGACTGTATCATCTGTTTTCTTCTCTTGTTTAGAATCCTGTACATAGATTCCTGTACATAGATTCTTTTTCTCTTAAAAACACAACCAAATATGTTGGGACTGTGTCTGATATATCTGAAGTTTGGTGAGGATTCTCAGTATACTATATTTTCCAGGAAGCCATTTGAAACTATTCTTAACTCTATATGGTTAACCATTTCTCAGAGGCATGTTTCATTAAAGCACTGAAATTATGCAGACAGAGCTGGAAATGTTCTTTGAAGTGCATCCTATCATCTTCCTTTTAATTTTGGTTTTTATTTAACACTTAGCTCCCAAAGTGGGGCCATGGCGATATCTTTGAGTTATAACTCACATCAGGCCTTCGAGGAGTTTGAGATTCTATTTTATTGCTGGCATACAAAATCCGAGAGGTTAACTGTACTGTGGTAGGTCACACAGTTAGTCAACGACTGAGCTATGATTAGCGTTGACAGCTGGTGAGCTTCTAGGCTGTTGCTCACTGAGCGACGTTGACATTCATTTTGATTTGACTTTGCATTTCACTTTCAACTATTTATCCATTTTAAGGCCTCTTTAAGAAACTTTTTAGGAATATTGTGGGACTGAGGAAACTTTCTGTAAATGCTTTGGGAAAAGTCCACTAGCTCCCCTCTTCCCATTTTCTAGCTTAACAGTTAAATTGTGTTAATGCTAGGTAGGCCTCCTTTTGGTAGAGTTTGCAAATTAAGAACGTAGATGCTTTAAGATATTAGGCAGTGTTAGGCAAAATAATTTTACTTGCTTTATTTCAAAATGTGTGATTTTTTTCAACAAAGGAGTTCTGAGATCCAATTATATGCTTGTGAGTATAAACTAGAAAAGTTATAAATATGTATATATCTGATGAAATAATTCACAGAGAAATGGAAAGCGTGCATCATAAATTATATCCCAAAGTATTTTGAACATGTAATTAAAATGCAGCCCAGGGCCAGCTGGATTGTGAAGCTTGGAAGCAGTCCTTTGTGTCACTGGGTCAGCATTTGATTTACCTGAGAGGGATGGGGGGCCAGTGAGTCCCATTTTGGTTCTGTGTCCTTTTCCAAATGTATGTGTCAGGAAAATGTTTAAGGAAAAATGCTGTTAGGTGGATCCTTGGATGTCGCTGCCCAGTGTGGCTGGCCCTGGGTAAAGCAACTTCCCTCTGACTTCTGTATCCTCTGGCTGCCATCAGCAGCTCCCTGCATTGCTGGTGTCAGTGAGACTGGTGATTTAGGGCCCTCAGTACCTCACACATGTAGGGAAAGATGACTTAGCAGAGATGAAGACCGGTGATTTGGAGTCCAGCCTGGGATTGGATTCTGATTCTGTCAGTTACTTGCCCAAGGAATAACAAAGCTCAGTTTCGTCATTGGTCAGAGGATGTGCCCTGCTGTGTCATGGTGCGACCCAAGGGACCTGACTTACTAGTATGTGGGCTCACAGCAGCTCTTCTTCCCTTCCTGCTCTCAGGCTCCCTCTCCAGATCCTTTTCTCGTCAGTATGCTATTGCAACTGAAAAGCATTATCAAGTTTGCGTGCATGTGTGTGTGTGTGCCCGCGTGCGTGCGCTAAGTCACTTCAATCATGTCTGAATGTCTGACTCTTTGCTACCCTGTCGACCATAGCCTGCCAGGCTTCTCTGACCATTAGATTCTTCAGGCAAGGATACTGGAATGGGTTGTCATACCCTGCTCTAGGGGATCTTCCCCACTGAGGGATCAAACCCATGTCTCTTAAGTCTCCTGTATTGACAGGCAGGTTCTTTATCACTAGCGTCACTTGGGAAACCCAATATCAAGTTCGGACACCTCTGAACACATATTCTTTGTCTTTAAAGTACTTAACTGGTAAAACATATCCCTCAGACCTCAGATCATGTAGTGATGTGATTTTATTTGAAGTAGATTCGGACAGAGCCAAAGGGTATTTTCCCTGCTTTTCAGCTATAAAAAGTGTTGTAATTTAATGATTTGGCTTGTTGTGATTGGTATTAAAATAACTTCTCTGTGATTTCTCAAAGGAATCACATCCACTTAAGGGCGATATAGCACCTTCAAGGTGAGCCAGAGCTTTTTCTCAGCTCCCTCACCCCCCGAAAGATGGACTTGTCTTTATTTTCTCTTGTGGTCCCCAGTGGAGATGAGGGGCCACCCATTAGCCACTCCTCCTATAGAGTAATCATGAATCCCTCACCCAGTTTGTTTACATTGAGAAAGGTGAGCAACATCATTGTTTAAAATCACAAAGTGATTCAGGAGGTGAAAGGTCATTAAGACATCTTAAGAGCACTCTAAGGAGATGCTTATTGCATTTCCTTTCCAGGAATATAAAAATATAGTATTTTTCAGTGACTACAAAACATGAAGCAATTCCCCTCAAATCTAACAGTTCCATTATCAGGATAGAACTGAACCACAAAATATGAGAGTGAGAGTGATAGTTGCTGTAAGAAGTGATTTGCATGAAACCCTACTTTATTCTCCAATTATTACTCTACATGATTACAGGACAACCTGGCTGTTAATTGCCTGTGGTCTTTAAATATGCACTTCTTTCAGAAATAGACACTAATTATTAGATCTTGTTTTCTGTCTCACCTGAAGTTGCAAATGTCTAGGATATATATTTTTAAATTTGCAAGTCTAATTGTGTACAGATATAGTAAAATCGATCTTATTCTGAATCCCATTCTGTTCTCTGAGATGTAAACTCTCAAAGATTATGAACTTGGCTTTCAGTTCTATATAAGTGTTTTATGTGCCTGTCTCTTGACAAAAGCTATATGTTTGCTATCAGAATGCTGGAGGAATTTTATCTTTTTAACATGGAGAGGTATCTTTGCTTATGAGTTTAAAAAAAAAAACTACCTACTTCCCCACAGCCCATTATAATTAAATATAATCAAAGATAACATCAAAGTAATATTAAATACTAGATATTCTCCTAATTGTACCAAGATAAGAATTTTTTTCTGTTTGGGAGCTGCACTTGGACTTAGGCTAGGCACAAGACAGTTTGCTTTGTGTCTTGGGCTCTCATTTCTTCAGACATCAGGGGCTGAATTAGGTAATAGATCCTGAAGTGGTGCTGGGCTTGTCCTGTCTTTAGGCCAGGCTTGGCAAGCCTATATGCCTAAAGGGATCAGACTGGTAGGATGAAAGTGTCAAGCGAGTGAGTGGGAATCCTGGGCTAACAATAACAAGGGTGCATGAGTCCTGCCTACGGGGAGCAGCCACTGTTCAGTTTCAGCAGAGTGATCTCAGATAAAAATCTTAATGTTTATATGAAATATAACAAATTTTGTTATTTATATCATTTTTAAGTTGAAGTATAGCTGACACAATATTATACTAGATTCAGGTATACAACATAGTGATTTGCTGTAGATTATGTGCCAAATTACCAATATATGCCAACATACAGATTATGTGCCAAAATTGTTACAGTATTGTATACCCATATTCCCTGTGTTGTATATTACATCTCTGTGACTTATTTGTTTTATAACTGGTAGTTTGTACCTCCTAATCCTCTTCACCTATTTCTACTATCCCTCCACCTGAACTATGGTGACGTGGGTATTTATCTGAAGGAAACAAAAACACTAATTCAAAATGATATATGCACTCCAGTGTTAACTGATGCATTATTTAAAATAACCAAGATATGGAAGCAACCTGTGTCTACTGACAGATGAATAAAGAGGATCTGGTGTATATATATATACACACACACACATATATACATATATATACATAAACACACACAGTGAAATATTAGCCATAAAAAAGAATGAAATCTTCCCATTGTGACAACATGGGTAGACCTGGAGAAAGAAAGTGGAAGTCGCTCGGTCATGTCCAACTCTTTGTGACTCCATGAACTGTAGCCCGCCAGGCTCCTCTGTCCGTGGAATTCTCCAGGCCAGAATACCGGAGTGAGTAGCCGTTCTCTTCTCCAGGGGATCTTCTGACCCAGGGATTGAACCCTGGTCTCCCACAGTGCAGGTGTATTCTTTACTGTCTGAACCACCAGGGAAGTCCTAAAGACTTGGAGGGTATTATCCTAAGTGAAATTAGATGAGGACAAATAATGTATATTTTCAATTATATGTGAAATCTAAAAACATGAACAAATGTAGCAAAACAAACAGGCTCATAGATACGGAGAACAATTTTTAAATATTGGATTGTAACTCATGCCTTTAAGAAAGTAGTGTGCTGACCAGTGGACTGTGGTAACTTATGGTTTTATCACATGCTGTGTCTACTTCCATATCTGGTATTGTCATCCAGTTAATGCCTGTGAGTCTTTCTTGACCTGATTTAGCTATGAATCCTTCTCAGGTCTGGATCAGGGGGATACCTTCTATGGCTCTCACAGCATTCTCCCTCTTTAATCTACTAAGCAGTAGTATAATTTTCTCTTTGCTTTATCCTCTAATCTCTAGACTCCTTGAGGGCATCCACTACACACTGATTGCATGGGGAAGTATGGTGGTGAGTAAGGTGTCTTCTCAGGTGACTTAGGGCATACTGCTTTTCCAAGGCTTCTCCCAGAATCTCAGGAACAGTCTGCTAATGGAGTCTGTCTCCCAGATTTCTGTTTAATCAAGCTGTCTTGATTAAACAAGGCAGTTTTATTAGCAGGTCTGGGAAAATTTGGAGTCCAAAGGCCTCTTTTCTTAAAACATGCTGTTACTTACCGCTACTGTTTTATTCCTGCTGATTTTCTCTTATTTCTCCTTAATCAACATATTTCTAGGGAAGGTAGAGTGCAGATGTGTTTTTGTGACTCAAAGCCATATGAAGCCCAAATGAGTCTTTCTCTTGTCATAATTATAAAGAGGGCCTTAGGCTGTGTTTACTGCCTCTAAAATAAACTTGGTGCTCAGCTTCTCAGTTGCAACACTTTCCAGCTTTTATGAAAAAAATAAACAAAAATAAAATGTTATTTTAAATGTAGTGTCAGAAATTAAATAAATTACCCTCAATAGTGCCGTATATTTTTTTTTAAAGTATTTTTGGAAAGACTATGCAGCAGAACCTCCATACATACTGAAAAAAAAAAAAGCCCCCAAGCTTTCTGTTTTTGGCAACTGGTAATATCTCATCCTATTAAAATTATTTAGTCTGTTTCTTTATTTTTTCTCAAATTATATGTAGAATCACCAGTATTCTTGCCTGGAGAATTCCACGGACAGAGGAGCCTGGTGGCTGCAGTCCATGGGATCACAAAGGGTCGAACATGACTGAGTGACTAATGCACATACACACACACACACACACACACACACACACACACACACACACACACACACACACACACACACACACACATCTATGTTGCAGCAACGTAAAAACTTAGTCTCTGTCACCAGGCTGTGTAAGTTCAGTTCCTAGCTCTACCATGTACCAGCTGTATAATCACAGGCCAGGGACTTAACTTCTGTGTTTCAGTTCCTTTTTCTGTACAATGGAGATCCCAGTAGTACCTAAGTCAAAGAGTTATTGAGAGGGTTAAATGAGTAAAAAATAAAACCTTTATAATAATGCCTGGCACATAATTGCTGTGTACATGGTTAATTATTTTTAAGTTCATTGAGGTATCATTTAGGGCATAATTTACATGCAGTAAAATTCACTCTTTATAATACACAGTTCTGTGAATTTTGACAGGAGCATATGGTCATATAACTACCACTACTGTGAAGATATAGAACATTTCTATCATCCTCAAAAGCATACTCTCTGTTGTCAGTTCCCCCCGTACCATTTCCAAACCCTGACAATCACAGGTCTGTTTTCTGATCCCATACTTCTGCTTTTACAGAATGTCATGTAAATGGATCGTGCCCTGTATAGACCTCTAAGTCTCACTTCGTTCACTTGGCATAGGGGTTGGCAAACTTTTCTGTAAAGGGCCAGGTAGTCCATGTTTTAGGTTTGCAGGCCTTACCGTCTCCTTTGCAAAAATTCCATTCTATTGCAGTCATGAACTGCACATGAAAGATTGTGGGTGGCCATGTTCCAATAAAACTTTATTAAAATAGGTAGTAGCCACATTTGGGTGGAAAACCATAATTTGGCGGCCTGTGACTTAGCATAATGCTTTCAAGATCCATTCATGTTGTTGCAACTATTAAAAGTGTTCTTTTTATTGACAGTTCCAACTCATAGATGCACTAGAGTTTGTTTAGTCATTCACCAGTTGAAGGATGTTTTTACTAATTTTTGGAAATTATAAATAAAGCCACTGTAAATATTTGCCTACAGGTTTTTATGTCAACACAGATTTTGATTTCTCTTGAGTAAACCACCTTGGCAGGGGGTTGTATGGTAAGTGTATTTTTACCTTTATTGTGTGTGTTGTTTCATCTGACTCTTTGCGACCCCATGGGCTATAGCCTGCTAGGCTCCTCTGTCCATGGAATTTTCCAGGAAAGAACACTGGAACAGGTTGCCATTTCCTATTCCAGGAGATCTTCCCAACCCAAGGATTGAACCCGCGTCTCCTGTGTCTCCTACATTGGCAGGCAGGTTCTTTACCACTAGTGCCACCTGGAAAGTCCTTAGAAACTCTCAGATTGTTTCCAAAATGTCTAGATTATTTTGCATTTCCATCAGCAATATGAGAGTTCCAGTTGTATCACCACCAACACTTATTGTGTATTTCTTTGTTCGTTTTAAGTTACTCTGAAAAACTATTAATGATCTTAGAAACTAGCATAAAGATGCTTTACCTTTAATCTCATAGTGAGTTGAAAGCTCTTGAGGGTTTTACACATGGAAATGATGGAAATGACATGATTTGGGTTTTTAATGATTACCCTAGCTGCAGTATGGAGAATGATTTGGAGGGAAGAATGGTAACTGTGTGAAGACCTGTAGGAAAATATCATTTTAGTACAGAGGAAAGGGAAGGTACCTGGATTGAAAGAGGGGAGTGAAGATGATGTCACTAGATGTGAGAATTCTTTAGGAGCTGGAATTTATAGAACTCAGTGACTGATCAGATATGAGACTTAAGAAAGTGGCACAAGCAACTGGATGTATAATGATGCCTTTACCAAGATAAGGAAAACTATAGGGAAAAAGTTTTGGGGAGATAAACTGTATCAGTAGAATTTTGAGATATATGTGAGACATTGAAATGGAGGTTCCATCTATGCAGTTTGGTATCTAGGTTCTGGAATAGAGGAACACAGTTGAGAGACAGTGTGGTATACTGAATATCTGACGATACGGAGAAAGATGAGATTCCCTAGATAAAGTATTAGTGAACCTAGAAGAGTAAATAGGCAGACCTGAGAGGAACCTCAGTGACTAAAGTTGCCCAGAAGACAGACATTCAAAGGAAACTAGGAGAGACTGGGTTCAAGAGCTGGAGGGGGGTGGTGGCGGTGGGAGAGGACGGTTCATCTCAGGTAATTGTCTTACAGATGATGAAGTGAGTGAGGGATGACAAGTGCACATTGGATTCTGCGGCGTAACAGATATTGGTCAGTGTTGGCGGTGGAGGCCATGGCAGTGCTGCTGGTGTACACCTGAAAATCCATGTTAAACCGAGATGGGGAGTGAATAGGAGGTGTTGTGCCAAGTTGCTTCTACGGGCTATAGCCCACCAGGCTTGTCTGTCTATGGGATTCTCCAGGCAAAAATATTAGAGTGCGTTGCCATGCCCTCCTCCAGGGGTCTTCCAGACCCAGGGATCAAACCCATGCCTTTTAGGTGTCCTACATTGACAGGAGGGTTCTTTATCACTAATGACACCTGGGAAGCCTGAATAGAAGGTGAGGTGGTAAAAAGCAAGGGTATACAGATATTTCAGGAATGTTTAGGCTAAGTGATAGAACCATACGTAAGAGACATTTTTTACTGTTTGTTAAGATGAGACAGGTTAGAGTGTACCCTTGAGAAGGATGAGGCAGGGGATGAGGCCAGGAGAAACGGCAGAGTGAGTGAAGAGATGGGCAAAAGGAATGTCCATCCAATCTAGTGTACTTGGTTCAGCTGACTTTAATATTCACCTGTTAGCAGAGTAGAATGGGGGCTTTTCTAATGAACTCTACCGTAGTAGAGTCCTTACATTTATTTTTCAGCCATTTCTAGGAAACTTAACCAAGCAGCAAATGTCAGCACAATTCTTTTGATGTGCGAAAATGCTCTAGCAGTTTAGTCACTTGTCAGTCTCATGTCCAAGTCTTATCCATCTGTCATGGCCCAGTTGAAACTCTCAAATGAAAGACTCTCCCTCCCTGATCTGAATGGCCATAGCGTGATGCTTCCCCCAACCCCTTCTCTATTTTGTCATTTGTTCTTGTGTATATTTACTGTGCGTGTGTGTATATATTATTCTCCCTAGATGAAAGGAGACACAGACCGTGACTGAAAGGCGCAATGTTCTCCCCAGCATCTAGCCTTGCTGGTTACATTTATTTAGCTTGTTACCTTAAATGCAAGTAAACATGAGCATGGGGGAATGGTTATTAGCAGACAATTAGGAGGAGTTAAATAAGGAAACAGAAGAGTTTTGTGGCTTGGAATCTGAACTAGTTAGCTGAAAAATTATGGAACCTGATCATAACCTTTTGTTTTTATGATACCTAGTAAAATATGTTTTGAAAGTTTCTTGTTCCCTGCTACTAGGAATCTATTTAGCAATAATCCAACTCCTCTTTGGTGTAATTAATACTTTACCAACTACTTTCATTTCATTATATTATTCAGGCTGAGAGTAAATCAGAGATATAGAGATAGAGACTTCATAGGGGATTTAGTCCACGTTGCAAAGGAAAAAAAACCAAGGTCAGAGAGATAGTTAGTTAAAAATCCCTTTACTAGTAAACACAAGTGCTAAGAACAAAGGCAGAACTCTCCAGTTCTAATCCTGGTTTCTTTCAATGTACTCTGTAGCTTCTAAATTTATTTTTATAAAAATCCAATTGGCCTGATAATTATTTAATAAAATTGTAAGGAGCAATGTGGTCTGCTTTATTTAAATGAATTAAAAAGTCACTTATCAGAACAAGCTCTTGATCAGAGCTAAGATCACCTTTTATGGAAGAAGCTAGGCCTTGTGGCTCAGTGCTTCAGATGTAGGCATTACAGCAGAATGAAAATAAACATACCCTTATGAATTGTGCTGCTGCTGTGATTTAAATAAAAGAGGATAGGAGTTACGTATCTGTGGATAACTAACTGTTAGAGCAACAGTGGGGAGCACTGTTCAAAACAGTGAATGAACCTAGTATCAGCATTTTGGAGGAAAAAAACAGATATTTACCTGTTTTTCTAAGCTTTTGACTCTGACAACTTTATTTTTTAAGACTAGTGTCATTCTTACGGACCACAGCCTTGTCTAACTCAATGAAACTTTGAGCCATGCTGTGTAGGGCCACCCAAGATGGACAGGTCATGGTGGAGAGCAAACTGTGGAAAATTCTTAAAGAGATGGGAATACCAGACCACCTGACCTGCTTTTGAGAAATCTGTATGCAGATTAGGAAGCAACAGTTAGAACTGGACATGAAACAACAGACTGGTCCCATATAGGGAAAGGAGTACATCAAGGCTATATATTGTCACATTGCTTATTTAACTTATATGCAGAGTACATCATGTGAAATGCCAGGCTAGATGAAGCACATGCTGGAATCAAGATTGCTGGGAGAAATATCAATAACCTCAGATATGCAGATGACACCACCCTTATGGCAGAAAGTGAAGAAAAACAAAGAGCCTCTTGATGAAAGTGAAAGAAGAGAGTGAAAAAGTTGGCTTAACATTCAGAAGACTAAGATCATGGCATCTGTTCCCATCACTTCATGGCAAATAGATGGAGAAACAGTAGAAACAGTGACAGACTTTATTTGAGGGGCTCCAAAATCACTGCAGCTGATGACTGCAGCCATGAAATTAGAAGATGCTTCTTGGAAGAAAAGCTATGACCAACCTAGATAGCATATTCAAAAGCAGAGACATTACTTTGCCAACAAAGGTCTATCTAGTCAAAGCTATGGTTTTTCTGGTAGTCATGAATGGATGTGAGAGTTGGACTATGAAGAAAGCTGAGCACTGAAGAATTGATGCTTTTGAACTGTGGTGTTGGAGAAGACTCTTGAGAGTCCCTTGGATCTGCAAGGCGATCCAATCAGTCCATCCTAAAGGACATCAGTCCTGAGTGTTCATTTGAAGGACTGATGCTAAAGCTAAAACTCTAATACTTTAGCCACCTGATGTGAAGAACTGACTCATTTGAAAAGACAGACACTGATTCTGGGAAGGATGGAAGGCAGGAGGAGAAGGGCATGAAAGGGGATGAGATGGTTGGATGGCATCACCTACTCAACAGACATGAGTTTGAGTAAACTCCAGGAATTGGTGATGGACAGGGATGCCTGGCATGCTGTAGTCCATGAGATTTGCAAAGAGTTGGACATGACTGAGCAACTGAACTGAACTGAGCATCATTCTTGATTTAGGATGATAAGTTATAGTCTAATTACTATTAGACTATAGAAAGAACTATTAATAGAAATCAGAGAAGGCAATGGCACCCCATTCCAGTACTCTTGCCTGGAAAATCCCATGGACAGAGGAGCCTGGCAGGCTTCAGTCCATGGGGTCGCTAAGAGTCTGACACGACTGAGTGACTTCACTTTCACTTTTCACTGTCATTCATTGGAGGAGGAAATGGCAACCCACTCCAGTGTTCTTGCCTGGAGAATCCTAGGGACGGGGGAGCCTGGTGGGCTGCCGTCTCTGGGGTCACACAGAGTCGGACACGACTGAAGCAACTTAGCAGCAGCATTAATAGAAATAAGGAAGGTCATTATCCTTTAGGGGACTATGGTCAGCTTTAATTATATTATTGTTAAAGCTTTCACAAATTGAAATAGTGTGTATTAAATATATAATTTATAATTTTATGTTAAAGCATTTAATGGGGAAACCATTGACTAAAATCTTTATATAATATTATTCCCATTGGCCATAGCTGATTATTAAGCTGGATAGTAACTTCTGTTGAACAGATTCTTTTTAATTGTACTGACTTAGAGATCCCCACACTCTAGAATGTATTTTTGTCAGGGAAGTTAAGGTATTAAGAACATAAACCTTTTAAGAAATTGCAGAAAGGCGTAAAGTGTTTTTCTTTCTCCTTTCTACACTTTTAAATGTTATCTGAATAAATGGCTGCTACTAGGTAAAACATTTCCTTATGTTCTCCTATAAATTGTCTCAGACAGGGTATTTGGGAACTGCTGTGCCCTGTGCAAAGTGATTGAACTTGGCTGGGTATGGAATCAAAACAATCAGTTGAGATAGCGAATCTGAAACCAGGTGTTCCATAGTTAAGTAGCTATGTTTCATGGGAAAAAAAAACACCCACAGAATTTTAAGGACTTTTTTCCTCCAGTTGATTCTATCATTCCATATGGACTATGGACTCTGGTCTAGCTCTGGTTATCGTCTTCATTACAAGTTGCTCTCTCTCTTTTTTTTTTTTTAGTGTAATGTAAAATTTATTAAATTGGCGTTTCAGGTGAACATCTGAAAATGGTCTCCTTTTATCTCAGGTGAACCTGGCCTTTGTTGAAGCAGCAGACTGTGTTTCAGAACCTGTTAACAGGGAGCCTCCTTCCAGAGAAGCTCAGATACTGACTTTGAAAAACACATCTGAGTTCGATGTACTTGTCATCGGAGGAGGAGCAACAGGAAGTGGCTGTGCCCTGGATGCTGTCACCAGAGGTGAGTCCTGGCATGGATGGATGTAATGCAGGTAAAGATTTCATCTTTCCTCCCGATGTAGACACAAGTGGGCACTCAGTGCTGGACAGTCACGTTACTATTGGCATTTCTTCATTTTCCGTTCTTTGTGAAGCACCTTCTCATTTTAAAAATATAGGTACTTAGACAATTTAAGAATTAAATATAGCTTATCTTTCACATTGAAATGTGTTTATCTAACAAGAAAACTTTATACTTGTGTGAATTCATTGATTTGATGTTCTGGTTAGTGTTTTTGCATAATAAAGGACATATATGTGAAATAAAAATATCTATGTATCATTTAAAATCACATTTATGTCAGTGATTTATCTTTAATAAAAAGACTTGTTAAAATGAATTAATCTATTAAAATCTTTCTGTTTCTTACTAAAATCATCTCTTCCAGTGAAATATGGACCACAGTTTGCGAAACTCTAGTTTATGTGAAAAATAAAAAGACCTGTAACCCGTAATTCCATCACTCTTGTAGTCAGTTTTAAGCAAGACTATGAGAAGTTCTTTCAACATGGCAACAGGATATATAAAGAAATAAATTTTAGTAGGAAACACCAGTGGTCTTATATATGATATATTTAATGATTTGATTCTGTTGCCTGTGGTTATTAGTGTGGAGTTTGGAATCAAAGAAATATGGGTACATATTCTGGCTCAGGTGCTTTATCAGATGTATATAAGTATGTGTACACATACACACATGCACACACATACCTTAAGTGAGTTAGTTAATTTCGCTAAGTTTCTTCATCTTTTAAATAAGAAAAAAATACCGTCTGTTGATGATTGTTTTGAAGATTAAATGCATAATTATGAAGGAGATTTAAAACAGGGCTTGTCACACAAAGCAAAAACAATAAATTGTAGGCAGTATGATAGCTGACAGTAATGACATGAAGGCAAAAAGACTTTTAGAACCAATCGTCCTGGAGAAATCATCCTCTGCGATGTTCTTAGATACAGCACGTTGGGCTGGGTACTGCTGCAAGAAATTTTGACTCTGGATTATTTTTTTAGATATTATGTAAGGTTCAATATTCATTGCAGTTTCATACTCAATGGTGATAATTTGTTACCTGGAATAATTTTTATTAGATGGAGTTACTACCACATCTACTCTGGACTTACTTTGCATATCTGATAGATTTTAGTCTTACATAAATGAAATAAATTTCATGAGATTAGGCATACCTAAGCAAAAAAAATATCCTAGATTTTACTAGGATTGCACAGGACCCTCACTTGAGATTTGATCCATGTAGACATCATAGCCTAGGTCCATTTTGTCACTTCCAGATAATGATAAATTCACAATATAAGCCCTGGATCCTATTCTGTTGCCTGGCAGACCCTAATTTTTATATAATTCTGTCTCCATCCATGGTTATAATTTGAATTAGATTATCCTGGGGCACAGTATGTCAGAGGGAAAGAATGGTTGAAGATCCCTTAAGGGATCTGAATTCAACTCTCTCCCCTGGAGGCCTGGGAGAAAGAGTGGAAAAAGGATGCATTCCCTTGTCATGGGAGATCTTGTTTGGGACTGCCCCAATTGTCCTGGGACTACCCCAGAGGTTAGAAGTTACCAGATGCCAATTTTCTGTGTCCAAGGGTGTCATTTTCCCAGTAGGATTCAGAAAAATGTTTCTTCAGGTTGCCATTTATAATCATGCTATGTACTGAAATATATAGCAGTTCTTTTTCTTTCACTTCAAACAAATATTGGCTGAGTATTATGCATGCAATATTCAAGGTACTACATGTGAATACAAAGATGATTGATCCAGGCAGCACACTGAGGTTGCTCCCAGTTCTGTAGTTCTTGCTGGTGGAGACTGAGTTATCCTGTGTGCCTTGCAGAAGCTTGGGGGCACTGTTGTACCTGGATAAAACAAGCTGCTATTTAGCACAGGTAGAATTTTAATAGGCCAAACTTGCTTGCTGAAAGTGTGCCAATCTGAGGGAACATGCGAAGGAACAATGTGTTTGGGAAACAACCAATGTTTCAATTGGGAGCACCCAGGCTGTGTGGGGAGGGGCCTGACCTACCAGGGAAAGGCTTTTGGACTTTACTCCACAGCCCACTCTGAGACTCTGAAGAGCGTTAGTGTTGAGGAAAGAGTAGGCAATAAGGAAGAGACATTCATGGGTGTAAACTTTAAGAGATCTAGACACGGGACAAAGGATGAAACTTGCTGATGTCATAGGATATGAATAAGGGAGGCAATATGTGCAAGAATTGTTTTTTCTGTCTTTCACTCGTTTAAGATAGGCGCAATTTGAATATTTCTATAGACTCAGAAGGGATTCTTTTTTTTTCTGCTTTTCATACATTAAAAAGAATTTTTATTTTTACTTTATTTTGCTTTACAATACTGTATTGGTTTTGCCATACATTGACATGAATCAGCCACGGGTGTACATGAATTCCCAATCCTGAACCCCCTCCCTCCTCCCACCCCATATCATCTCTCTGGATCAAGCATCCTGTATCCTGTATCAAACATAGACTGGCGATTCGTTTCTTACCTGAGAGTATACATGTTTCAATGCCATTCTCCCAAATCATCCCACCCTCTCCCTCTCCCACAGAGTCTAAAAGTCCGTTCTATACATCTGTGTCTCTTTTGCTGTCTCTCATAGAGGGTTATCATTACCATCTTTCTAAATTCCATATGTATGTGTTAGTATACTGTATTGGTATTTTTCTTTCTGGCTTACTTCACTCTGTATAACAGGCTCCAGTTTCATCCACCTCATTAGAACTGATTCAAATGTATTCTTTTTAATGGCTGAGTAATACTCCATTGTGTATATGTACCACAGCTTTCTTATCCATTCATCTGCTGATGGACATCTAGGTTGTTTCCATGTCCTGGCTATTATAAACAGTGCTGTGATGAACATTGGGGTACACGTGTCTCTTTCAATTCTGGTTTCCTCGGTGTTTATGCCCAGCAGTGGGATTGTTGGATCATAAGGCAGTTCTATTTGCAATTTTTTAAGGAATCTCCACACTGTTCTCCATCGTGGCTGTACTAGTTTGCATTCCCACCAGCAGTGTAAGAGAGTTCCCTTTTCTCCACACCCTCTCCAGCATTTATTGCTTGTAGACTTTTGGATCGCTGCCATTCTGACTGGTATGAAATGGTACCTCATTGTGGTTTTGATTTGCATTTCTCTGATAATGAGTAATGTTGAGCATCTTTTCATGTATGAGAACATGAGAACAGAGAGCATCTTTTCATCTGTATATCTTCTTTGGAGAAATGTCTATTTAGTTCTTTGGCCCATTTTTTTGATTGGGTCATTTATTTTTCTGGACTTGAGCTGCATAAGTTGCTTATATATTTTTGAGATTAGTTGTTTGTCAGTTGCTTCATTTGCTATTATTTTCTCCCATTCAGAAGGCTGTCTTTTCACCTTGCTTATAGTTTCCTTTGTTGTGCAGAAGCTTTTAATTTTAATTAGATCCCATTTGTTTATTTTTGCTTTTATTTCCAGTATTCTGGGAGGTGGATCATAGAGGATCCTGCTCTGATGTATGTCAGAGAGTGTTTTGCCTATGTTCTCCTCTAGGAGTTTTATAGTTTCTGGTCTTATGTTTAGATCTTTAATCCATTTTGAGTTTATTTTTGTGTGTGGTGTTAGAAAGTGATCTAGTTTCATTCTTTTACAAGTGGTTGACCAGTTTTCCCAGCATCACTTGTTAAAGAGATTGTCTTTACTCCATTGTATATTCTTGCCTCCTTTGTTGAAGATAAGGTGTCCATAGGTGTGTGGATTTATCTCTGGGCTTCCTATTTTGTTTCATTGATCTATATTTGTGTCTTTGTGCCAGTACCACAGTGTCTTGATGACTGTGGCTTTGTAGTAGAGCCTGAAGTCAGGCAGGTTGATTCCTCCAGTTCCATTCTTCTTTCTCAAGATTGCTTTGGCTATTCGAGAGAAGAAGGGAACCTTGATATTCAAATAATAGAAGGCTGCATGTGGACAAGGTCTTAGAAAAATACAAGGTATGGGCAAAGAAAGATGTATCTTAGCTTTGGCAGGACAGTATGAAGCTTTTCTCAGAGACAGAAACAAAGTGAAAGATAACATGGTAGGAAAAGGGGTTGCTTTGCTCTGGTTAGAAAAGGATATATGTGTGTGTGTGTTCCCTTATGTGTCAGAGTTGAAGCAGAGAAAATACATGATAGGGTAGAATCCCAAATTGAGAACTGACTGGGTATCAGTGATGAGAAGAAAATGAGAAAAGATTCTATGAAGGCAAGAAATTGTTTAAATGGAGAACTTGAACCAGAGGGAGAAAAGGGAAGTTGTAGAGTCAACTTCTCAAAGAATTAGGGTGGGTTGGCAGATCTTGAGTGCAGTAGTAAAAAGGCAGCTACTAATTAAGTCCATTTTGTACCGTGCCTCCTTTTGAAAACTCTCCCCTATATTTGCTTTTGTGAAATTTTTATATTTATATCTTTTACAAACATAGACAAGATCATACTGTAGTCATTACTTTGCAGTGTGTTACTTTCAAGTATGTATACGGTATTCATTTTTTATAATGATTCTTTAAGTTATTTCCAGGGTTTTGTTCTGCTGTTGGTAATAATACTGCTAGTGAGTCAACCACTAAACCAGTTCTGGGAATATAAAAACTAATAAGATGTGGCTTTTCCCTCAAGGAGTTTATTAATATTTGCTGAACAAACATTTTTTCTGTGGACAGTAAAGAACATTAACTAGTACGTTAGCATTTGATTGTGGGTGATGGTAGTGATGATGATGATGATTTTGAAAAGGTAAGAATTTTCGGAGCCAGAATGTTGACAAGATTTTAAAAATTCTTATAGTTAGTAACAGCTAAGAAAATGATTTCATTTAACACCTCCTAACATATCAGTTGCTGTCTTTTAAAATAATCGACTGAATGTCTTATGTGTACGGACTTGCAATTTATAAAAGTTATGGATAAATCATAGTTTCTGTGTGTGAATGAAAAGAAGAGAAGTGAAAAGCAAAGGAGAAAAGGAAGGATATAAGCGTCTGAATGCAGAGTTCCAAAAATAGCAAGGAGAGATAAGAAAGCCTTCATCAGTGATCAGTACAAAGACTAGAGATCTCGTCAAGAAAATTAGAGATACCAAAGGAACATTTCATGCAAAGATGGGCTCAATAAAGGACAGAAATGGTCTGGACCTAACAGAAACAGAAGATATTAAGAAGAGGTGGCAAGAATACACAGAAGAACTGTACAAAAAGATCTTCACGACCCAGATAATCATGATGGAGTGATCACTCACCTAGAGCCAGACATCCTGGAATGTGAAGTCAAGTGGGCCTTAGAAAGCATCACTACGAACAAAGCTAGTGGAGGTGATGGAATTCCAGTGGAGCTATTTCAAATCCTGAAAGATGATGCTGTGAATGTGCTGCACTCAATATGCCAACAAATTTGGAAAACTCAGCAGTGGCTACAGGACTGGAAAAGGTCAGTTTTCATTCCAATCTCAAAGAAAGGCAATGCCCAAGAATGCTCAAACTATCGCACAATTGCACTCATCTCACATGCTAGTAAAGTAATGCTCAAAATTATCCAAGCCAGGCTTCAACAATACATGAACCGTGAACTCCCTGATGTTCAAGCTGGTTTTAGAAAAGGCAGAGGAACCAGAGATCAAATTGCCAACACCCGCAAGATCATGGAAAAAGCAAGAGAGTTCCAGAAAAACATCTATTTCTGCTTTATTGACTATGCCAAAGCCTTTGACTGTGTAGATCATAAGAAACTGTGGAAAATTCTGAAAGAGATGGGAATACCAGACCACCTGACCTGCCTCTTGAGAAACCTATATGCAGGTCAGGAAGCAAACAACAGACTGGTTCCAAATAGAAAAAGGAGTATGTCAAGGCTGTATATTATCACCCTGCTTATTTAACTTCTATGCAGAGTACATCATGAGAAACGCTGGGCTGGAAGAAGCACAAGCTGGAATCAAGATTGCCGGGAGAAATATCAATCACCTCAGATATGCAGATGATACTACCCTTATGGCAGAAAGTGAAGAGGAACTAAAAAGCCTCTTGATGAAAATGAAAGAGGAGAGTGAATAAGTCTGCTTAAAGCTCAACATTCAGAAAACAAAGATCATGGCATCCGGTCGCATCACTTCATGGGAAATAGATGGGAAAACAATGGAAACAGTGTCAGACTTTATTTTGGGGGCTCCAAAATCACTGCAGATGGTGATTGCAGCCATGAAATTAAAAGACACTTACTCCTTGGAAGGAATGTTATGACCAACTTAGTTAGCATATTCAAAAGCAGAGACAGTACTTTGCTGACTAAGGTCCATCTAGTCCAGGCTATGGTTTTTCCAGTGGTCATGTAAGGATGTGAGAGTCAGACTGTGAAGAAAGCTGAGCACTGAAGAATTGATGCTTTTGAACTGTGGCTGTTGGAGAAGACTCTTGAGATTCCCTTGGACTGCAAGGAGATCCAACCAGTCCATTCTGAAGGAGATCAGTGCTGGGTGTTCATTGGAAAGAATGATGCTAAAGCTGAAACTCCAATACTTTGGCCACCTCATGCAAAGTGTTGACTCATTGGAAAAGACTGATGCTGGAAGGGATTGGGGGCAGGAGAAGGGGACAACAGAGGATGAGATGGCTGGATGGCATCACTGACTCAATGGACATGAATTTGGGTGAACCCCGAGAGTTGGTGATGCACAGGGAGGCCTGGCTTGCTGCGATTCATGGGGTCACAGAGTCGGACACGACTGAACTGAACTGATGCTTAGTCAGTCGGTAGTATCTGACTCTGCTACCTCATGGACTGTAGCTCTCTTGGCTTCTCTGTCCATGGGATTCTCCAGAAAAGAATACTGGTGGGTTGCCGTTTCCTTCTCCAGGGATCTTTCTGACCCAGGAATCGAACCTGCGTCTCTTGCGTCAGCAAGCATATTTTTACCACAGTGCCACCTGGGAAGCCCAAATCCATAGTTTATATTTCCTTTATTATGCTGGTAGCCCTCTGAGGGTAGCATTTGTAATTAAAATGTATAGAGATGCTGAAGTTAATCTATATTTATCCTTTTACAACAATTTCTGATCATATCAGTAGCTCTCTGAAGTGTGAAATGATTGTGGGCATTTGGTTAATGAATTGTGCATTGTTGCTGTTCATTCATGGAATTTGCTCTTTTATTATATTTGATGCTTCACTTAACAACAAATTTTGCTTTCTCTGCATTTGATATGTTTTTACCAAATTATTCCTGATTGTATCCATTAATCTTAAGTCACATTTGACAAAAATAAATTACTGTGATCTTTTAAAGTTACCAGTAATAATTAGATTTTTCAGGACATCAAAGTTTTGGGGGAACTGCTAGATGTTAAAGGGCTTGTATAAAAATGTTTGCACAAGCTTTTTGATGAAATACTGTGCCCAAATGTGATTTTGTTAATGAATAAACAAAGACCATAGAGGGAAGAGAAAAAGTCTTGAGGTTTTCATAATGAACATTTATTTGCATTGTTACCATCTGCATTTCCTTGGGAATCAATTTTCATTTGTTTCATTTGTAATATTATTTGATAAACATAGTATGCACAGTTCTCCTCACGTTCTTGGGCAGGTCTCTAGGATCGATAGAAATTGCTTCTCTGTTTAACACCTCCGTGGCCAGTTCCTGAACAAGAGCACAACCTAGAAGCAATGATGAGAATCTGATAGAGTCACTCCCTCAGAGGGCTTCAAGCTGTTTCTTTTTCAGCTCTTTTTGTTCTTTTATGTGACTACCTGCATGTATCAGGGATCAACTAGTCCAGTTCTGGTTTGACATCTTGTTTGTAAACTTAACTTTTATGACTTCAATTCAAATTCCAGAGAATACTGCCTCTTGCTAGATTGTAGTTCTCCTGTTTAAAAATGTATATATACTTCTAGCTTATGAATGGTGTCTGGCTAATAATTCCTGAATTCTCACTGCAGCCCCTTGAAGTCTAAGATAGTATAGGAGATAGCAAGTAAGGACGAAGGCTACGAGATTAGAACAGAGTGGGATCAGTCAGCTTCATCATTTACTAGCTCCATGAACTTCAGTTAAGTGTCTTAACCTTGTGGAGAGCCTTAAGGTTCTCAGACATAATGGAAGATAACAACACTCTTCTGCATAAATAAAGATTTGTGAAAAGCATGAAGTATGAGCATTGAATTAAAAAAGATGCAGAATAGGGAAAGCCATGGAAAATAGTGCATTCTGGGAATTACAAACCTGCACCCTCACCCTCTTCCACCATCGCCCTATTTTAGGGCAGTAGAATTGCAACAGATGAAAGTGTGCTATTTCCTGGACATTGCTAATTAGACTAGGTTGCAATCGCTACTAATCTGTAAATTTGATGTAATTCAGTGACTACATTAGAGTGACTGTCTTTTTCAGGAGTAGCGTGGGGTGGATTAGAGAAACTGTGCCAGAGGTATTTAGAAAAAATTAGACCTTGAGATTTGCTAGATTAATTTTGAAGAAGAATAATGATAAAGGAGATAGAGTTCTGACAATAGTAAAGTGAAGAAGGTGATGGCACCCCACTCCAGTACTCTTGCCTGGAAAATCCCATGGGCGGAGGAGCCTGGTAGGCTGCAGTGCATGGGGTCGCTAGGAGTCGGACACGACTGAGTGACTTCACTTCACTAAAGCTACTTTAAATAAAATAGTTTGCAAAAGAAACAAGAGAGACTAGTGGAACAAAAGTAAGAGGCTAGAAATAGATCTGAATACATAAAATTTAGGATATGATAAAGGCAGCATTTCATATTTGTAATTATTGGTTATTTAATAAGTGTTGTTGAAGTGTCTACTTTCCCAAATTTATGCTTATATTTACATATATATTTACGTGTATTTACATTCTATTTATCATGCTCTCTGTGAACCAAGGATTTAACAGTAAAACAGCACAAACCTATTAGAAGAAATTTTTAAAAAATGGAGTAAGAGAGAATGTTTGCAAGCATGACATCAGTGAAACCATTTTCTTTTGGAAAATCCTATTTAAACTTGATTTCATAAAAGTTAAAATTTATCTTTGTAAATTTAATATAATATATATGTTATATTAAATGTAATATATTAATATAAATGTAATTTATATATTATATTAAATGTAAATATATTTAATAATAATATAATGTAATATTTTTACACTTCCCTGGTGGCTCAGATGGTAAAGAATCTGCCTGCAATGCAGGAGATCTGGATTCAGTCTCTGGGTTGGGAAGATCCCCTGGAGGAGGGCATGGCAACCCATTCCAGTATTCTTTCCTGGAGGATCCCATGGACAGAGGAGCTGAGCAGGTTATACTCCATGGGGTTGCAAAGAGTCAGACACAACTGAGTGACTAAGCACAGCAATATATTATATATCTAATAAATATAATAAGCACCCATGAAACTGGAAAAATGCCATAACAGAGAGAATTAGTTCCATATTATTTTTAGCTTTTCTATATCCTTTTATTTTAGTATGTCTATGATAAAATACAAATAGGATTTTTCTTTATTTTTTAGTGTTTGGTAGAATCTGTTTCAGTAGGTATGTTTGGTCCATTTCCATTGATTTGGATGCCATGTGCTTTTAGTTTGTGTTTTTTACCTTACAGCTTTTGTTTTGTTTTACTTTTCTCCATTTCCTTCTTTCCTTCTCCGTTTTAAATCAGCTTTGTATCACTCTCTGTCTCCATACATTAAACTCTACAGATATAGTTACTGCCCACTCCAAGTTTCCCCCGAGATTTTTCTCAGAACCAAATTAAGGCTTCTGCCCTGTTATGACCCTGGACATCCTGCAGACCGACTCCTAGACACTGGTGGTGCCCTGGCCCAGGTCTCCCCTCCAGGCTGGGTCTCTCTGCCTCCTGGGCATGTCACAGGAGATGGTCCACAGTGCCAGGCAGTGGTCAGCAGCCCCTTCTTCAGTGCTGGCATTCTAGCACTCGTCTGCCTTCTTCTCCACTCCCTGCCTCTTGCCTTTCAGGAGCTGAAATCTTGGTTACTTTTGTCAGTTTCTAGACCTGAATTCCACCAAGACAGAGGCTTGGTTCTAACTGCTCTGCTCTGAGTTTCACTACATCTGTGGTTCATGAGGTGTTTGTTTTTGAGGCAACCATGACTTAAATATGTGTGTGGTGTGTGTGTACATACATATATGTATATATACACATACATTGAAAAATATATATATGTAAAATTTTCTCTGTGTTTGGAGAAAAGTTTAAAGCTAAACTTACAGTGCCATATTGGTCAAAATTTTACTTATAGCAGTATTTATTAGCAAAATGAGTGTAGTTTGGTTTAATAAATTGGGTCCATTCAGTTATCCAGAGAGGTTTATAAGTATTTACAGGGAAAATGGCTAAAATGTATTATAAATTGAAAAACAAGTTGTGCAAAATGAGTTTGTTAATTGTATTTGTTCTTGAAGCAAAAAAAGTACACAGATTTATAAGCATAGAAAGTTTTTTGTAGAATATATGGTATGTTTTTAATAGTTAAAATTAGCTATGTCTGAATTTTATAAATAGGAAACCAGCAGTGTGTTATTCTCTCTTTTCATAATTTTACATTGTTTGGATAGTCCTCTCATTGAACATTGGCTGGTTTTATGATAAAATGGTAAAGAGAAAGCAACAGCAGCAACTTCCTTATTCCCCTGAAGTTGTGTTGCTATTGCTGTTGAGTTGCTAAGTCACGTCTTGTCTCTTTGTGACCCCGTGGACTGCAGCATGCCAAGCTCCTCTGTCCTCCACTATCTCCCAGTTTGCTCAAATCATGCCCATTGAGTCAGTGATGCTATCTAACCATTTATGTATAACCGTATAACTATAATTAATGTTATAGCTTAATACATTTTTGTGCCTCCATAATCAAGTGTGTGTGTGTGTGTGTGTGTAAGGAGCACAAAGTATGTTAATGACATGTTCTAACTTAACAAATATCTTCATTAATGGTATGTCTGTTTCTAATATAAAAATAGAAATAGATATAATAACCAATCCAATGTTATATAGCTTTGTATAATGTTAGCACTTACTGTTAGAAAACACTAGGCTTAAGCATAGAATCCTGATCATGAGGATTAACAAGCCAGAATTGCTTTACAGCTTTACAGAAGTGTTATTTTTTAGAGAAATTTATCCTTCATATAAAATATGCAGCCTTTGGGTTGGTCACTTTTCTTACTAATTTTAATGGCTTTCTGAAATCCAAAAGTAACTGCCCAAAGCTTTTCTAAAGAAAGATAAACTTCCCTTTCCTTAAATGACATCATTTTTCCTTCATGGGGCATGTGGCTTTAATAGCTATATTTATGGTACTAATGTACAGAGTGTCTGTACTTTTGATTTGTGTATTTTTACCTGGGTGCCTCTGATAGTTATTTCATAGCTATTACTCTGCCCTTTTATATAAAAATAGTTAAATAATGCCATATCTGAAAACTTACTATAATGAAATAAAGATGCAGAGAGTTTAAATGAAAATATAATCTTGCAGTACTGTGATAATGAAGGTAGGAAATAACCCAAATGTTTAGAAAGAGGGAACTGAATAAATAAATCATTGTAAATATTTAATGTATTACTATTCACATGTTAGAAATGAAATTATAGAAAAATATGTATTGACATGGAGAGATGTTTACAATCAACAATGTTAAATGAAAAAAATGGAATGTATTATACAATCCTATTTTGATAAAAATGTGCATATGTGATTATATACATGCACAGAAAATGTGAACATTTAAACACCCAAATGTCAACTGTGGTTATCTCTGAATGGTGTGATTACAGGAGAGTTTTATTTTGTTCTCTTTACTTCTCTGCATTTATTATATTGAGCATGTTTGCATGTGTAATAAGATAATCAGTAAAAGGTATTAAAATATACTTCTGTTCTGTTTCATGTTGTGAAAGTTAAATGTCGTACCATTCTTCTCCTTAGATGGTAATTATCCCTCTAAATTCATCCAACTGTCTTGATCCATGAATTGGTTTAGTTGGAGGTGCCTAGTAGCTAGACATTCTCACTCAGAGTAGAAAAGGCAAATCTGTAATGAGCTGTGTTTAATTCATATCCCTGGCTGTACATCGAAGATACAATTTTAACTTCAGAGATGGGCAAAGATGACTGGAAGGTAGATTTCAAGTTCACTTTTTTCTACTGCTGTAACTAAGCTTGTTATTCTGCGTAAGAGTTTCAGGATAATCTCACTCCAAATATTAATACTTTACCACTACCATGAAATTCATGCAAATACCTACTTAGAGCAATCAATTATAAAAACAAAAAACTGAATAATCATACCACTTCCAAATGTTCAGGTTCATCTCAGCAGTGATAGAATATATTGGTTTCCATAAAAGCAACTTCTGGAAAGAGACCAAAAAAAGCTATTCCTTATAAAATCTTGAACAAGTTTAGCTAATTATTGTAAATGTACAGAGGCCAGCCCTTCACTGCTGCTCATTCTTTCCACTCGGAGAAAAGATCTTCCCTGGTGCTTTAGGATCCACAGCCAGGCACAGTTACTGGAAGCCTGGGTGCATTATTTTGACCTTCTTCAAATTTAATTACTTTACCTAAGATCCAAAATGTTAGCGTTGAATGTTGCTTATAAGTAGTGTTCATTCTCTCTGAGATGATAAAACAGCACTCTCTCGTCACTTTCTTGCTTTACACTGGGGGAAAAAACTAGTTAAATTTTTATTTCAGATTGGTGGGGAAAAAAGTTTGAATTTTTGAGAGGTGAAACAAAAGGAACACCTTAGGTAATGGAACCATGCAAGATCATTATAAGGCTTTACAAGATTTCGTTGTCTTTGCTGCCATCAGCCAATCAAAGGAAGAAGCAGTTCTAACTACTAATAATGTCTTGATTTTGCATTACTTTCCTCCTTCCTCATTCCATCGTTCTCTTGCAACAAAAACGAGAAATCCAGAACATTTAGCATAAAAGCAGTTGAAAATGTTGAAATGTTTTCTTAGAGTCTCTTTTTTTCCCTTGTTTTTGAGGTTCTGAAAACTTTTGGTAGTACTTTCAGGTTACATGGTGCTTTAATATTTATCAATTTGGCTGTAACTTCATAGATATTAAATTTTTTGTTTTTGTTGTTTGGAGTATTTTGGGTTTTTGCTCTAGAAGGAGCAGTATCATTTCTCTTCAGAGATTCTGGTAGGTAGTTTGATGATATGCCACTGGAAATAATGGAATAAGATAAAAACAGCCTATTTTGACAGAGAAGCCCATTTTAACTTTTGTTGGTATTCACTAGGGTTTCTCACATAAGTACATGTGAGTAACTTTTCTAAATGTCCAATTCTTGCAAAAGCAGTTTTGAGGCTTTTAAGTGTTAGCTGTCACTTAAAATATCCTGAAATATCCTCCTGAGATGGCTTGCTGATTTCTAGAGTAGTTCCCTGCCTCACACTGTGTCAGTTTGGGAAAGAAAAAAATCCATCCTGATAACACAGCCCATAAAATTCTCTCTTCACATTAGTCTCGAGTTAGCATCTTCTGCCTTGTGAGGCAGACTCTATATCACCCCACTCCTGCTGTGTGGCCCCCTAGATGGTCCCGCGCACTCCAGCCCCTCAGTGAGAAGCAGACCCTACATAAATTGGGCCGTTTCAGTCATCTGGGTTCTTTTGCTTAAGCTGATCTCTGCTGGTGATAATTCCCTTCCACCCATTTGAACACGCCCTCCCCTCTAGACTCAGTCTTTCTCCAAGATCCTTCCCTGACACAATTAAAAAAAAAAAAAAAAATCCACCTTGGCTGTAGTTATTGTTCCCACAAGGAATTGTGGTGACCCAAGGATGAAAGAGCAGAGGCACACTAGCTTTTGCCAAAAGCAGGGAAAGGACTCGGAATCTCCTTACACTCAGTCCTTCGTGGCCCTCAGTCAGAATCTGGATACGAGGGACTCAGGCCACTCACGCCACACGTGTCTTTCTGTTGCCTCCTGTCCCCCTCTGTCTCTCTCCATCAGATTTCCTAGACAACCCGTGCTTGACCTTTCATAGCCACATGATCTCTAGGAAAGGATTCTGAGGTTCCCTTTGGTCCCTGTCTTTCTCTTATATTCAAAAGCCTGAAGGATCAGAAACTCTCCTAACATTCTAAAGAATCCCTTTCTAACTATGTTTATCTCTCAGGTGGGGGAGGGAACCAAGCTTCCCCAGTTCCTACATCCTACAGAATTCCCTTCTAACTACTTTAACTTTTTCAGAGTGGGGAAGGACCAAGCTTCCCCAACTCCTGCAAATTCCCTTAGCCCTTCAGATTCTTCTGATGGGACAAAGACTTTCCACCAAAAGGAAAATCCAAGATTTATATCAATTGATCTGCCCCTGATATGAGTCAATTTGAGTGCTATTTGGTCTGTATTTTAGCTATGAAACTATGACTACAGAAAGGAAAGATGACTTTTTAACACAGGATGGCCATGATACTCTTTAGACTCTGGAGAAAATTGGTTAAAGTGAAATTTTTTTCTTGGAAACTACATAACCAGTTCTTTTTGCATATGCAATTAAAAACAACTAGCTTGTTAAAAGGCCTGCCTAGGGAAAAGCTCGGAGAAGGCGATGGCACCCCACTCTAGTACTCTTGCCTGGAAAATCCCATGGATGGAGGACACTAAGAGTCGAACATGACTGAACGACTTCACTTTCACTTTTCACTTTCATGCACTGGAGAAGGAAATGGCAACCCAATCCAGTGTTCTTGTCTGGAGAATCCCAGGGTTGGAGGAGCCTGGTGGGCTGCTGTCTATGGGGTCCCACAGAGTCAGACACGACTGAAGTGACTTAGCAGCAGCAGCAGCAGGGAAAAGCTTGAAGTTAACCCTCTCCATGTCCTTGATGCCTGAGACCTCAGCCTTGGATAAATTCAGTTCAGTTCAGTTCAGTGGCTCAGTCATGTCTGACTCTGCGACTGCATGACACCAGGTTTCCCGGACCATCACCAACTCCTGGAGCCCACTCAAACTCATGTCCGTCGCATCGGTGATGCCATCCAACCATCTCATCCTCTGTGGACAAATTAGAATTTCAAAAAAAAGAAGTGGGGGTCACAGAGACATTTTAAATCTCAAGCGGAAAACTATGTGATCTCTGTCTGTCTCTCTGGATTTATGTGTGTCTCAGTGTGTGTCTTCTGGGTTGTTGTTTTTTTTTAAATAATATTGCTGAACTTGTAAATGAGTTCTAATTTAATTGGCCTAAAGAAAAATAAGTGCTTAGAAATCAGACAATTCTACATAAAAGAGAATTAACCTAAAAGAATTTCAGATTCACGTGAACTGGGAAATATTCAATATTAAATATCTAGTATTAATGTTTGTTTGCTAATCTAATATAGACATGTCTAAGAGTCATTAACATTAAGCATAGTATTTTCATTGTACCTAGGTTTATTATAAGTTAAATATTGTTATATTATTGTATCTGTTACAAGTTTGTCAGCAAGGAAAGTACCTCTAGCGAAGAGACTTCAAAAATATATAAATGAGATATGAGCTTTTAGATAAACTCTATTAATAATTACACTTTAGAAATTTCTGTCTAAAACAGTCTCTCTAGATTTTGGTAACCTAAATTTCTATGGTTGTGCTAAACTAAGTGATGGAAGTTTATTGAATAGCTAGGTCATTTTCAAATATAATAAGATTCTGAAACATTAATTATTGAACACTAAATTCCTCTTACAGAGAAACTAGAGATTTAAAACTATTAATGAAAAATGTTTGACGCCATCCTGAGATGTTCTCTAGAATTTTTTTTTTAGAAATTATCACTGGTATTTATGTTCACCAATCAATAGAATGCTAACATAAAGGTCAGTTCTTGGTTGCTTAAGGAAAGTAGGATGTGTGTTTTCAGTAAAGAGGGTATGAGAAATGAAATTACATTTTATGAGGGGAAAAGGAAGTAGGTCTGAGTTACAGGTGGCTGTTTCAGGATGGAAGAACAAAGTACTGAGAGTGATAAGGTTTTATAGAAAGTGGACCCCAAAGGAAGAGTTTTGTGCATAAATACAAGTTTTCTTGAGATGCTGAGCTGCCTTCAATAATAGATATCAAGTTTCTTTACCTCTGAAGTGACCTGTTCTGTGTTTACCTTTGAAATCTTTTGTTAACTTTAGCTAAGTGAATATATTGTTTCACAGTGATCTATATGATCCTATTCTGAGTGTTATAAACCTTTTTGATATTTATTGAAAACTCTTCCTAAATCATTTGACTTCTAACTAACTTTGGAATACTTCACAGGGCCCCTGAAACATCCCAAAGAAAGATATTAAACTACCTGAGTTCATTTGACATGTTAAATTACATGGAAAGTATTGTTGGAGGAGTGATGTATCTTCTCAGATTATGTTGTATGGTTGATGTTACTAATACAGATATCCTAGAAATTATGTGAAATTCATGAAAATCTGATATGTTCTGGTAAAATGTTTTCAGTTATAATTCTAGTTATCATATTAAAGTGTTCAGTATCACAGCTATGATCAGCCTACCTTGCCAATTGCAATTTAATCAGATTTTAAACATGCCTTCTATGGTTTCACTCTGATGCCTTTGCAAGAATACTACTACTTCAAGATTTATGGAAAAGACTTCTAAGATTAAACAATAAACAAATTTTTTTAATCTGGTAAACTGGTAACAGATTGGAATTTAGTCTACTGTCTATTTTAAGAGAACAAAGTTTTCTTACAATGCAGCTTTCGATAACACATAATGAATTTCTTTGCCTTTAAGTGATTTATATTTGTTTTTAAAATCTTTTGTTACTTTGGTAAAGTAAATAAACATTATTTAAGATTATGGTACATGTAGGCACGGAGTCAGACACGACTGAAGCGACTTAGCAGCAGCAGCAGCAGACAAAGCTCATTTTGCTTCTACAAAAAAATAAGCTCTTGTGGTTAGACTTTTGCTATCCTGATGTCCTTAAAACCTGGCAGTCAGTATCAGTTCAGTTCAGTCACTCAGTCGTGTTTGACTCTGTGACCCCTTGAACTGCAGCACGCCAGGCCTCCGTGTCCATCACCAACTCCCAGAGTTTACCCAGACTCAATGTCTATTGAGTCAGTGATGCCATCCAACTGTTTCATCCTCTGTTGTTCCCTTTTCCTCCCTGCTTCAATCTTTCCCAACATGAGGGTCTTTTCAGATGAGTCAGTTCTTTGCATCAGGTAGCCAAAGTATTGGAGTTTCAGCTTCAACATCAGTCCTTCCAGTGAACACCCAGGACTGATATCCTTTAGGATGGACTGGTTGGATCTCCTTGCAGTCCAAGGGACTCTCAAGAGTCTTCTCCAACACCACAATTCAAAAGCATCAATTCTTCGGTGCTCAGCTTTCTTTATAGTCCAACTCTCACATCCATACATGACTACTGGGAAAACCATAGCCTCGACTGGATGGACCTTTGTTGACAAAGTCATGTCTCTCCTTTTAATATGCTGTCTAGGTTGGTCATAGCGTTCCTTCCAAGGAGAAAGCATCTTTTAATTTCATGGCTGCAGTCACCATCTGCAGTGATTTGGGAGCCCCAAAAAATAAAATCTGACACTGTTTCCACATCTATTTGCCATGAAGTGATGGGACTGGATGCCATGATCTTCGTTTTCTGAATGTTGAGCTTTAAGCCAACTTTTTCACTCTCCTCTTTCACTTTCATCAAGAGACTCTTTAGTTCTTCTTCACTTCTGCCATAAGGGTGGTGTCATCTGCATATCTGAGGTTATTGATATTTCTCCGGGCAATCTTGATTCCAGCTTGTGCTTCTTCCAGCCCAGCGTTTCTCATGATGTACTCTGCATAGAAGTTAAATAAGCAGGGTGACAATATACAGCCTTGACGTACTTCTTTTCCTATTTGGAACCAGTCTGTTGTTCCATGTCCAGTTCTAACTGTTGCTTCCTGACCTGCATATAGGTTTCTCAAGAGGCAGGTCAGGTGGTTTGGTATTTTCATCTCTTTCAGAATTTTCCACAGTTTATTGTGATCCACACAGTCAAAGTAGTTTACTCCTAAATCAGGGAATTAGAAATGGGTGAACAGAAGCTGTTAAATCAGAGTCAGGGCTATGGGAGACCCAAGACATCCCTTGGCTTTTCCCTGACAAACCTCATTTTTGATCGGCTAAAGCCTTCCCTGACTACGGTGTTAATATGAATAAATTATGTGTCACTGAATATTAAGTTTTGTTAATTGTTAAACTAAGTTTCTAGTTTTGTTAATTAGGGCCTAGTGTTTACTAAGACTTACTTCTGAGATAGTTCCTTGTTGTTATGGTATATTGCTAAAAGATTTAATTAAGTTATTAAAAAGGACACTCTGTCTCCAAAGCTTATGTCAGTAGGCAGTCTTCAGATAAAGATCAGATGCTCCATGATGTACAACCAGGAGATTAACACCTGGCTATAATCATTTAACTAAGTCAGATGACCTGAGGTATACTGGGCCTACACCTAAGGAAAGTTCTTGACTTAAATTCTTGCTTGTGACATTACTAATAACTGCTAACTATATTATTTTCTATGTTGCTCGTTTCAGAAGATTGTTTCTTACGTTACTAATTATGTGACTGATCGTTACTAATTATGTGACTGATCCTGTGATAAAATGCTGATATGCAGTTCCATATGAGATCAGTGATTGTAATAATGTAACTCTAGATATGGGAAGAAGCAACAAGAGGGAGGCTAGTAAGACAGATATGGTCCAGAGACTTTTGCTGCTCACAAGGCCTGTTCCAATAACAGCACACTGAGTAGCCTATCAATGGAATCTTCCCTAGACCTGGGAATGAGCCTGCCCAGCACTGCAGATTACAATGGCCATGAAAAACCCCCAAACATGGTCAAATACGTGGCTATGAAGGGCTATGAAGGCAGCTGCCTCTACAAAGATTACATCGTAACCACTGCAAGCTGCTGACCTTCAACACCCCTTGAAAGGAGTTCAGGGTGGAGATCAGAAATAAGGCACTCTGCTCTGGAATGAAACCAGAAGAACTGGCCTTCAGATAATCAGATGTTTTCAGGTAAAGATTTTATGAGCCCAAATCCTTGTACTTTCTCGTACCCTTAGAAACACTAACGTCATGACCCACTGTCTAGGCCTGGTTCTCCTGGCTAGCCCCTGAGCTTTCTACTTCTGTTCATCTTTGGGCCACGTACCTTTAACTTTCTTGTTAAGTTTGTTTCTTCTAGAATACAACAAATGCCCAAGTGGTAGTACGACAAGAATATTCCCTGACCAACACCCAGACAGTGCTGAAACAAGTCCACCTTATTCCATGGCCTCTCATCTCTCTGCATAAATGTAGCTGGACAGAGACCAGGCCGGAACCCAGAGCCCCACGCCGCCCCTGTATAGCCTGAAGAAGCCAGAGAGCTTACTGCCCCTTTCCTTTGAGGCTGGGTTCCCAAATGCCTGAGAAGGGAAATAAGTTAGACATGAGCAGGGTATCAAAGGGGGCCAAAGAACTGGCCCTAAAAATAAAAAGAGGGAGGAATGTGGTGACCCAAGGACAAAAGGGCAGATAAAACCAAGGAGGGTCTTGGAATGCAGGAATGGAAAAACCAGACCCTTATCGTCCTTCCCTCCCCCATGTGGTAACTATTAATGGAACAGTATAACCTGTCTCCCCTCCTATCCCACAGGGAGAAGGTATTTATTTGCCCTGCTCTTCCCCTTCCCAGTATACGTGCCTCATCCAATCAGCAAATGGCCCACAAGACCCCTATCTCACTCCTTGTACCCTGGGTATAAAAGTGGACTAAGGACCTTTGTTCAGCGTTGATTCTCCCTTGAGCTGGCCCACTGTTATAACAGTGTCTCCAACTATAATAAACTTTATTTCCCTCTCATTCTGTCTTATGTCTGGAAATTCTTTTCCAACCCACGCCCGTACCACAATAATTGTGTCATCCATAAAGAAAGTGAAAGTGTTAGTCACTCAGTTGTGTCCAACTCTTTGGAGCCTCATGGACTGTAGCCCGCCGGGTCCTCTGTCTCCATGAAATTTTCCAGGCAAGAATACTGGAGTGGGCAGCCATTCCCTTCTCCAGACCATCTTCCTAATCCAGGGATCGAACCCAGGTCTCCTGCAATGCAGGCAGATTCTTTACCATCTGAGCCACCAGGGAAGCCCCATCCATAAAATACCCCCTAAATTTTGTGACCTCAAACAAGAATATTTTTTTCCTACACAGTGTCCGCAAGTCAGGAATCTGCCTGGGCCCTCTGACTCTCCGTCTCTCACAAGCTGACAAGCTGCAGTGCTTTCTAGCAATTGACATGGATGTTGACATGATTCAGAGCCTTACAAGTTATTGGACTGAGGCCTCAATTCCTTGTGACCTATTGACTGGGGATCCATGGGTTCCTTAACTCAGAACAAAACAGCTTGCTTCATCTGAGAGGAGGTCACAGCCTCTGGTAGCCTAACCACGGAAGTGGCCTGCCATCATCGTGGCTGTACTCTGTTGATTAGAATAAGATGCTAGGTCCAGTCCACACTCTAGGGTAGGGGGTTACATACTAGGAAGGGAGGCTGACTGGGGACTAGTCATCTTCTCCCACAGCCTGTGGGTACTTTTGGGTAGGTGGGAGCCAGGGGCTGGGTGGAAGACTGCTTCTCCTCTCTCAGTCTGATGTCCCTGCCTCTCATGGTGTGGGCATCTTAATGCCACGACTGCTTCTAAGACTGGAAGAGAGTGTGTTTTAAATAATCTGGCTCTTAAATGCCACTTGAAAGTCAACTCCCTCATCTGATCTTCAACTGAAGAAAAAATGGTATATTTTAGTGCTGGAAGAAGAAGTCTATGTTGGATTTACTAAGGAAAGTTGATAGAACTCATCAACACAGTGCATTCTTAAGGAGACTGCAAATGTAATTGCCACTAAGCAAATGTGGGGTTTGTATTCTGAGTTTAATTTTTGACCGCCTTTAAGATAAGAGTCCACTGCATTTTCAAATGAAACACCCATGAAACTTTGCTTCATTTTGTTCACTTGCCTCTCTTTTGGTTGGGAGCTACTAAACAGCTTGGTCCATGTCTATTTTATTTCTAACACCAGCACTTTAGCTGGCACTTAGGCTCTCAAAAATATGTACTAACATGAAATATTTTTGTGTGTTTAATACATCCTGTACCAAATTAACTAAATATTGCTAGCATTTTCATAGTTGAGAACTCTACATAGCTTTTTCTGGCATAAATGCTTAAAAGAGTGACCTGGATCTATGATACCTGTAATTTCTGTGTTATTTTAGAGCATTAACAGTTTTGCCCTTGAATCAAAGTTCTCTACTTTTCTCTCCACAGTTTCCAAATATTTTGTCCTTTTGAGTCAAGGGAATTGCCCTGATTTTATGATGACATTTGGGTACGATATTTAAACTGTTAAAAAGTTATAAAAACGACCCTTTGGTATTAAATGTAATAAATGGCTCTGAATTGAATGCATGCACAAGTTCTCTTATATGAGCTTTGTGAGCCCAAACTGCTCCAGTTACATATTCTCATTGTAATTGGACTCTCTGACATTCTGTCATCCCCCAAGAGCATGCCAGGCCATGAACATTCCTCCTGGCTTCTTGTTGATGTGTACTTTGGGTCTTTTGAAGTTTTGGATTTCATTTGTAACTAGCGAATGGGACTCCTAATACTGTTGGTCTTCCCAATCCTGAAGAGGCAGAGGTGCGTCTGCAAGAAAACAAAACAAAACTTATTTCATTCCTAAGAGACTTATTGCAACTCTCAAAGAAAAAGGAGGGTGGAATGACTTGTCCTTATTCAGCCTTACCTTTCCCAAGAATATTGTCTTTACTCATGGATACTCTCTACTGGGTTCATTTGTCCTGGCATGTATTTTTCTTTGTAATTATACAGTATTGTGCTTGCATGTCTTCAGTTAGACTGTAAACTCAACATCAGAGGTTATCCTCTTTTTTTCTTCTGTTTTGATGTCTTTGATCTCTTTTCCTGTTTTATACCCACTCTCACACCACTCTGGCAAGAGGATCGTGCATGTGGACGGCCAGTCTAGACTCATGGTTGATGCGTTAGAGTAGGGGCTTTCCAGGTGGTGCTAGTGGTAAAGAATCTGCCTGGCAGTGCAGGAAGTGCCAGAGACGCGGGTTCTGGGTCACAAAGATCCCCTAGAGGAGGGCAATGGCAATCCATTCCAGGATTCTTGCCTGGAGAAGCCCATGGACAGAGGAACCTGGTGGGCTACAGTCCATAGGGTCACAAAAAGTCAGACGTGACTGAAGCAACTTAACACACATGCACATGCATGAGAGTTGACTGAGACTGAGAGGTTGGCACATGTCTGGGCTCTTGTAGTGAGAAGTTAAATGTCAGTTCCAGAAGGCATCGTAACAATACTGAGTTAACTCTACATGGAAAAAGATGGGTGCCAGTTTTCCCTTCAACCCTCAGAACCCACCAGAGTATATTTCTGCCATGAAGTTGCGTTGTAATATTTTCTAGTTGTGATTCATTCACAGTTTAATATGCTTCTAGTTCTGGTTTGACTTTTCCCCCAGGAAGAGACTAAAATCTCTTCATTATAATATAGACAGTGTACCGCACTTTGAATACAAATTTATCCATGTTCAGAGTAATTTTTCTTGTGATTGTCTCTACCCTGGAGAAGTGCCTTTAATGAATTACATACAAATTGTGTAATTTAAGAAGTTAATTTGGTTTTCTGGTTACACAGGACTAAAAACAGCCCTTGTAGAAAGAGATGATTTCTCATCGGGGACCAGCAGCAGAAGCACTAAATTGATCCATGGTGGTGTGAGATATCTTCAGAAGGCTATCATGAAGTTGGATATTGAGCAGGTAATTGTGTATGCTGGTTGTTAAACAAAAATTGTTACTATGCTTTTTTTCTACCCAATTAAATCAGTTTTTTTTAAACAGCCTTTAATATTTCTTCCTCTTGGAAATACCTAGTTAGTGTATTCTGCTGGAGTGTCTTTCAGGAGAGGTGTGTCAGTTTCTTTTTTGTTGTTTTTTCCTGTAGCAACACGTTCATGAATAACCAGGGTCCTTTTCTACACAGACATGTCAAAGTAGCAGATTTACAAAAATCACTTTCGGATGTGTTACCTTTTAACAGTTGTGATTGTTTTGTGTTTTGTTTTTCTGACCAATGACCACCAAATTGCTACTTCCCAAGCAGGTTCAGGGGAGCTCTGTTGTAATACACGAGGAGTGTTAAATTGATCTTAACTGCAAATGCAGTCACACTGCATATTGTCTCTGACATATTCTGAAGGAAAAGATGATCTGAGTCATGCTTTTTTTTTTTTATGTCACACTTTGTTGTGTCCAGTCTGCCACCATATGAAAAGTGCCAAGGCAGTGTGGAAGATGACATTTCCCAGAGGGGCTAAAAAAAAAAATCAGCTGAACTCCCTATCTGCTTTTCGTCCATGAAAAACACAGCAGCACTAACTTGACATTGTCAGTTTTGACTCTGTCCCCTTTCCTTACATGTCTGATTAGGACCTTGATGGACGTAAAGAAAAGAGCATAGTGTTTAGAATCAGATGACTTGTGATGTGCTATAACTTATGTATTCAATTTCTATGAGCCTCAGTTTTCTCATTTGTAAAAATTAGTATTATGATAGTAATGCTAGGTCTTCAGAGAGGGATAATGATAACTAAAGACAAAAGCTTTTTCATGATCATTTATAAAATACCATGCAACTCCTAAGTACTATGTCTGCTTGGGCTAGTGGAGGCAAGAAGAAAATGTTTAACATGAATTTGAACAATCTGTTATCTCTTACATGAGAAAATATTATGGGGGACTGAGAAAAGGGACAATACAGACAATGCAAGATAAATTGTTACAATAATCTTGTAACTCAAGTCAGGAAAATATCTTACACCTGGGAACTCTGACAGCATGTTTTTCTCCTATGCAAATACAGTTAAGGTTTCTAAAAAATCTTTCAGGTTGACAGCATGATGTATTATTAGAAATCTGATTAGGAGGGAGCCATCCTCACTCAGAGGTAGAGAGGTTTCTGCGTATCAATCAGTTGGCGGGGTGTCTATTTGCCATTTGAAAATATTATGATCTGTTACTGCCAAACTAATTTTCTCTGTTTTGCTTTTCAGTACAGGATGGTAAAAGAAGCCCTTCATGAGCGTGCCAACCTGCTGGAAATTGCTCCCCATTTATCAGCTCCATTGCCTATAATGCTTCCAGTCTACAAGTAAGCCTTTCGGTATCATCAATATACTCTTTGCTTATCCGGGGCCAGTGGAACAACCCAGTTTTAATGGCAGAAGTTCCTCAATGTTTATTTCTTAAAGTAGTTGTAATTGGTCCTAATCTTTAATCCTTTTAAAATATTTTCCTTTGTTGCCTTTTGAAAAGTGTGACTTCTGCCAACTCACCTCCGAGGGCTAAATCTTGAAGGCAAAGTGGCCTGTGTTCTGCTTTCATGATCAGTCGTTCTAAACTCGTCCCTGAGCATGCAGAGGAGCAGCTGCGTTTGCACTGGGAAACCCAGGAGGGCCATTTGCAGGCTGGATGCAGAGCCGGGCGAGTCCTGCTGCGCGAAGCCGAACCGACATATGTCAGCTCCAGACCCTGAGCCACTTTGTGTCCTTTTAGATTTCCAAGTCGACCAAACCTGAAATTTGGTTTGTGGGTGTCAGATAATCGTAAATTATTAAGCCCAATTTTCTGAATATTGTTAGAGCTATCCATCAAGTTGATGTAAACTGGGATACAGATAATAGGAAATATAGGATTATGTAGCTCTGTTAGCTGCATGAGTGTTGTGGGGGTCCAGAAACAAATTTTATAATTTTTGTCATAGATAGCTTGGGATATCTTAAGCCAATGACTCCCTACCCTGGGTGTCCATTAGAGTCACTCTGGTCTTTGCCCTAGTCTAGTTCAGTTGATCTCTAGGAACACAAGATCCAGGCAGCTATGTTTATTTCTGATGCTCCCGAGAAAGTCTAATATGCAGTCAGGTCCAGAACCACTGCCTTCGGGATGATTCATTTATGTATGTAATTCAGCTGGGCTGGTCTCAGAATAGGAAGGCACTTCTCTTGTTTCTTATGCAGTACACTTCTAGATATACTTTGCTTTTCTTAATAAAAAGTGTCATATAAAGTGACATTCTATACCCCATTTGTAAAGAAACCTTTTCCCCTCTTTACGCTGTAGGTGGTGGCAGTTACCATACTACTGGGTAGGAATCAAGCTATATGATCTGGTTGCTGGAAGTAACTGCCTGAAAAGCAGTTATGTCCTCAGCAAATCAAGAGCCCTTGAGCATTTCCCAATGCTCCAGAAGGACAAACTGGTGGGAGCAATTGTCTACTATGATGGTACGTGATTTTCGTTTTTCAAAATACTCATGACCATTACAGTGTATTCTTTTTTTTTTTTTAATTAAATTTATTTATTTTTTTAATTACAATACTGTATTTGTTTTGCCCTACATTGACACGAATCAGCCATAGGTGAACACAATCGCCCAATGCCGAAGCCCCCTCCCATCTCCCACCCCACATCCTCTACCTGAATCATCCTGTGCATCAGCCCCATGCATCCTGCTCTTACTGAGATAGTTTTGCATACTAATTACTGCTAATCTTACACAACACACAAACACACACGTGCACTCTGCAAGTAATGTTTTGCTTTTAACATCACTCGGTCTTGAATATTCCTTCGACTTTGAATCTCATGGTTGGTTTGGTCCGTTTTCCATCATTGTGCATTTTGGGCCCCAACCTTCATGCCATTTAATTTGTTGTATGTTTGCCAGTGAACGCTTGCCTTATGAATATATTATAATGTTGAAAGCAGCTGAGGATCTGTTAGGTTGTCTAGATGAAACCTCTATTTTCAAGGGGTTATAAGCCTAGAGAAAAATGCCTCTGGGCTGAAATGGACATGTTAATATTTTGCACAAGACACAATTCTTGAACATATAATTTATGTGATGAAGGTAGACGAACATTGCATCTGTTAAACCAGTCTGTTTTTTTTTCTTCAGTCCCTCAGTTTTTAATGCTTATTTTATTGTTATTAGATGTTTTCTAACAGTGACATTATCTAGTACCCATTTGCCTTGTGTTCAGTGTTCATTCATTGTGTTTGTGTGTGTGTTAACAAATACAGTTTTGTACACTTTTATTTGAAGGAACTAACCACTTAACATAGCTCCAGATGAACCACAATACAACACAAAACATCACAGGAAAAGCTGTTTGTGAAATTTTACTGCGTTTTTAAGGGAGAATGGAACTGGAAAATAGTCCAGGAATTTCTGTTTATAAATAAACAGCTGGACACAGATAATTATACACGTTCAAAAGGTCTTAGAAATTTTGTGACACAAAGGATAGCTTAGGCCCTATAGCTCAGCAAGTTTTTAAAATCCTACTATGTGATCTTATGTATTTAGTGTTAGATATCTAAACTCTTAGTATGAAGATGTATTTTGCTTTTTCTTTTTTCAGGAGACTTTGATGTTTATACTTCATAATACGGGATATCTTTTAGGCTACCCCCTTTGTTTCTCTTCAGCGATAAGTTTCTGAATCAATTTAGCTATCTGTCAGGCTTTCATGTATGAATGCAAAATGTATACATGAAGATGGGGCAGTGGGGACAAACTCAAGAAGATATGTGAGGAGCAACAATGTTAAAAAAATGTTAAGGGTCTTTGACAAACGTTAAAAGCCAGAAAATGCAGTTTACAGTGACTTACAGCATCTGAACACCACAGGGGGCACTTAACTACTTTTTGGTGCCCCTGATTGAATCTCATGTTAAAGGACAATCTTAACTGTGAATTTTCTTTCCCTTCTTCAAACCCTTAACGTTAGTCCATTGTAGTTTGTTGGGTGATTACATTAAAGAGGTTTTTGGTGCAGGAGGAATCAGAAGGCATTCTGCAAATGGACCCCTGCCCATCCTGCCATGGAAATGTTTGTGCCCTTTGCCTTTTAATTTTCATCCCTCCTATGCAAACTCTCTCAAGTACTTGGCCATTTTCTCTACCACGTGACCTATTGAACACAAACTGCTTTTATTTGTTATTTTTATTTTTAGCTTGTGCATATCTGAAGCTCCTTGAGGGGACTATTAGTGGATGTCATATCTGAATTTGTGGTGTTCTGTCTTATGTTGGTTTGATAGTGTTATGAATTATAGATTCTTATTAATTCTACATAGAGAAACCAAGGGAAATCTATGTCACATAATGCAGGAGAAACATTATCATAAAATCAGAGGAAGGAGAATTTCTTTAATCTACAAATTGGCTTTTATAGCTTGTTACAGATTGCAAAATTATGAGTTTAGCAAAGATTACTGAAAAGTTTAAAAATTATTTTTAAAAAGAATTTCAAATTGATATTTGAAAATTGTGAAACCCAAGTCTTGAAAAAGTAAAAATCATTCTAGTCACTGGAAATAGTTTCTTTTTAAATCTTGTTCAGAAATGATGTAGGTCCAACTATGTCATGCTTGAGGCAAGACAAAACAACAACGGGAAACAGTGTAGTTCTCCAGTTTCACAGCTGTATTCACAGGTAGGGCAACTCTTGTTACAGCTAATGGTGTGATGAGCAAATTAAATAACAATATGCAAATAAGGTAGAAAGGAGCATATAGAAAGGAATTAAATGTAATAAATGTGTCCTTAGAGAAAGGAAAGGATTACTTACTCTTTAACCAGAAAAATGGCATTATTATCCTGCTACCAAAGTACTTCAGAAAGGAAAAAACACTGAAGCATATACCATTGCAGTTGAATTCTGAACACTGTAATTTATCAGATAAACCTTTCTTAACAATAGCAACAACATAACCAAGCAGGAGACCCCAGTTCGATTCCTGGGTCGGAAAGATCCCCTGAAGGGATAGGCTGCCCAATTCTGTGTTTTGGGCTTCCCTGGTGACTCAGATGGTAAAGAATCTTCCTGCAATGCAGGAGACCTGGGTCGATCCCTAGGTTGGGAAGATCCCGTGGAGGAAGGCATGGCAACCCACTCCAGTGTTCTTGTCTAGAGAATCCCCATGAACAGAGGAGCCTGGTAGGCTACAGTCCATGGGATCCAAAGTGTCAGACTAAGCACAGCACAGCACAGCATGCTCTCTATTACATCCCCAGAACTTATTTATCTTACAACTAGAAGTTTATACCTTTGACCACATGCTTTTTTTCCCACATGATTCATTTATATGAAATGTCCAGAAAAGGCATATTTACACAGATATGGAAACACTCTGGTTGCCAAGGAATAGGAAAGAGGGTAGGGTTCGAGTTTGATGGCTTTAGGGCAGAGAGTATCTTTTATTAATTTTTAAAATTGGAATATATTTGGTTTACAGTGTCATGTTAGTTTCAGGTGTAGAGCAAAGGGATCCTGTTAACGTGGTAATTACAGCGGCTATTCTGTGCTTGCCATATTTTATTACCCTCTGAGAAACAAACTCACATATGTGGAGGAATAATCACCATCTTTTTTCAGTATGCTGTGCTGTGCGCAGTGGTGTCTGATTCTTTGCGACCTCACAGAGGGTGGAAACAAAGTAGGTGTCAGATTTTTCAGTAGAATCCCTCTGAAGTGAAAGTTGGGGTAGGAAGTGACATATCAGGTTATATTTCCACTCCAGTACTCTTGCTTGGAGAATCCCATGGAGGGAGAAGCCGGGTAGGCTACAGTCCATGGGGTCGCAAAGAGTTGGACACGACTGAGCGACTTTACTTTCACTTTCTTTTCTTTTTTATATTACGTTAGAGAAAACGATACAGTCATCTTACTGATTTTCTGCCTGAGACTGGTCCTGGTGTTTTTCCTCTGTCCCTCTTCCCGTCCTACCAAAGAGTGACCAGCTGTACCTATCTGTGGTCATTACCACTGATCGTGGGTTTCCATCTATAGGTTGGTGACTGTTGGAACTCTTCCCACATCAGCAAGAAGTGTTTAAGGCACGACAGGCTCAGGTGACTTGGCGGGCTGTGAGGTTCTTGAGCCAGCTATGGATGATTTGCCAGTTTCCTCAGAAACTTACTTGTCTTCCTCTGTCAACTTTACTCTGCTTGATCCTAAAGATCTTTGCTGCCATTCTAGTTGAACTTCACTCATCCAGTCCAGTACACAGAAAATGAGATATAATTAAAAATCATTAAATATTTAAAACCATAAGATACTCCCATTAAGCTTCTGTAAGATGCAACTGGAGAACAAAATTACAGCTTTAAATCCTTCCTTCTGAGAGTCCAGGCAGTGACAGAGAGAGATATCTGTTATTTCATACTCGATGATGCCCTTAAGTATTCCTTATGCACATATGAAAGTAGCAACCTACGAGAAATTACATTGGCTTTCCTAATGTAAATAAAAGTTGGTTACAGCCGTGTTTCAAAGGGGGAATTGAAACCCAAGTTTCACTAGAATATTCATTTTTATTCCAGCCTAAAACTCACAGCATACAAATAGATGAATTCAGCTTGTGAGAGAGCAAAGCCAATTTAATCTCTGGCTCCCCCGAGGTAAATGTAGTTCACGGTCCTGCCCCCACCCCAACCTCAGCTATAATCCCTGGCTCCTGGAGGTAAAAATGCACTGAAGTGAGGAAAATTCTGCAGCAGGATATAATGATCCAAAATGACAGGGACAATAATGACAATGAATTTCATGTCTCCCAGTCATGAGCTGGAGATGCTTGACTAGGCTGACTTATACAATTAAATTGTTACAGGTACAGCAGGAGATGCAGTTAGCTGTGTGCTTTGGGGAACGATGCCTCTGGCTAAAGGCATATTGTGGAATCCAGACTCTTTTGATAGGAACAAACTATTATTCCTCTAGGCATGTACCCACAATTGTATACTTTAATAAAAGAAAGCCTGGGTTAAAGACAAGTCTTTTAAGGTGTTGATTTTATCTAGTTTGAAAGCTTTAAAAAAAAAAAAAAGGAAAGAAAAATCAATTACCCAGTAACACAAAGGTGATCTTTTTTCTTTTTTTTTGGTCTTGTGTTTTCATTTTTGTTTCATTTTATTCTTGGAGCATACTAAAGATGGTGCCTTTAATCCTCATGTACATTATTTGTAAACACAGTTGTTGAACTATAATTGGGTGTTATTTACTTTAAATCTGACAGATACATTGATTTCTTCAGAACAGAAATAGATACAATAAACAACCAACTAGTATGGATTTACAGGTGAAATAGCCATGCCATTATGCAAGTTTGTCTCTGTGCTTCTTAATACAGTTCTTGTGAGGTTGTTACGGTGATCCTAAAGTGGTTGTGTGAACCTCCTGGGTTGCACAAGACCTCGACTGGGGTAAGGAAGAGTATTTTGGGACTTTTACTTAGACCTGTTTCTATCAAATTCCTTAGAAATGTCTTTTTTTACATATGGTTTAAATGGCTATTATATATATATAAGTACAATAGTACAAGTATGTAATTTATAAATAAATTTCCATATTGGAGTTATATGTTGACATTTACTCTACTTCAGGATTACTCAACTTGATTTTTCTTTTTTGTACCACTGGGTTAGTAATTTGTCATCATTTAAAGTATAAATCGCAGAGAAACTCTTACATGTGGCAACCAGGAGATATGGACAAAAAGTTTATTGCAGCACTGGGAATAACTTCAAAAGCAAAATAATACAAATATCTAGCAAGAGACAAATGAATAAGTAACCTATAGTGTATTCACATAATGGAGCATTGAAAATGAATGAACTAAGCTATGCTGAACAATAGGGATGAGTCTTAGAAAATATATGTTGAAGATGGTATAACTTGTCTTACATTTGTAAGCAATCATACTTGAAAAATGCTTTCCAGATTGTCATGGTGGCTCAGTGGTAAGCAACCCGCCTGCCAGTGCAAGAGACGTGGGTTCAATCCCTGAGTCAGGAAGATCCCCTGGAGGAGGAAATGGCAACCCACCTACTCCGGTATCCTTGTCTGGGAAATCCTATGGTCAGAGGGGCTTGGCAGGCTACAAGTCCATTGGGTCACAGAGAGTCAGACTCGACTGAGCGACTAAACAACAAAGTGCAATTGCAGCCGTCAATACTATGAAAGTAGATGGCTTAAGTCTACAAACTTTATTGAGCTGCACATCTATGACTTTAGTTTATAATGTGTTGCTCATGAAGTGTTTTGAGCCTCAAATAATAAATATAAATTAATAAATATAAATATAAAATAACTTTTTAAGGATAAAATTATTTAAATTTAAATTTAATTGTTTTATTTGGGTCAATTTTATGCATATTGTATCAACCTTCAAATTTCAGCTTTTCACAAAAATATTCTAAAGCAAAGCATCAATTCCACAAATGTCCCCATATATATTTATATATGTATATTTATATATATATATATATTTAAAATCCACAGATTCTTCCAGAAAATTTGCAAAACATTCTTAGGAAAAAGGAAAATATTGTGCAAACACATATGTTTTATATAAGTATAATTCTTTGAAATTTATTTGAAATTTAAGGGTTGAAGAACACTTTTTAAAAGAACTTCCTCTAAAATTATCTACTTCTTAGATGTTGATTTAAAACATATTAGTTTTAATATTTTCCCTGTCTATATGAGGTTTTACGCTTAAATTTAGTGAATAATTTTTATCTCGATTTCCTCCTGTCAGCTCTTCCATTGTATTTCTCTTCTTGTTTTTTGTGAGTTACATAAATGAAACTGACATCATTGCTCATATAGCAGTCATATATTTTGCCCTCCAATGCTGCCTTTTTGCTATTCAGTGTATCTGGATACCAACTAATGCTAAATGAAGTTTGACATGTACCCCTAAGAAACAAAACTTATAAATTGTGGCTTCAAAGGAAACCTTGAGTAAATAGGGCACATTTGTGTCCACCCAGGCTAACATCCAACATATGCTTTAGCTTCCTGATGGTGAGACAGAGCGAAATAGCCCCTAGGAAAGCTTGCAATTGTTTACTGCTCACTTGACCGTCATGTATTAAATACCATCATATATTAAATTTATTCTCTTATAATTAGTTTTTTTTTTGGAAGAAAATCAAAAGCACACAAAAGTGGGTTTGATCAGGTGTAGCATACTGAGATAGTAATTCATTTTGAGATAGTGATTCATAACTCTGCATCTAGAAGCTTAAAAACAATGCTAAAAGTCACCAGTAGAAGGATATGTATGCATATGTTGTTTGAACAACTACTTCTGGTGGGGTTGCAGAAAGATAACTTCTCTCTCACACTCTGTTGCTTAATTGAGCTTTTAAAAAAGATGCAGGATCAAAGATAAAGCAAGTGTATCAAAAATTTCCATGCCCTCTTTCCTCCAGTTTACTCTTTCATCCAAAAATCTTTCTGAAGGTTCTGTTTTCTAAGCACTATGACTAGTATTAGATCCAAATGCATTAAGGACAGAGTTCTGAGCTTACAGATTTTGAGAGGGCTCACTGCATATATTCCAAATATCAGGCCAACATGGTCTCCACTACCAATAATGTTTTGCATTTGCTTAGCAGAATATGGTTTTCGAAGATTTTTTTCCCCATAAATTGTCTTAGTTGATCAAACTCAGCATATATTAGAATGTGGAAATCATGATTCCTGTTTTCCAGGAGAAGTTCAGAAGCAGAGTTAAATAGCTACATCAATATTTTGAACATGCAATGATGTGAAAATAATTTTTTTCCTTGGCTAAACGTAAAGAACTTTACAAAAAGTTATAACATTATGTCTTCTTTCAGCTATCATTAGGTTTTAAGTCAGTTATATGCTTTAACAAAACATAGCCAAATAGTTGCTTTTTTAACTAAAGGAAACTTCAGACATATGCAAACTAATAAGAGTAATATAATGAACTTCTAGTTTCAACACATAAACTCATGGCCCATTTTCATCTATCCCCTGTTTGCTGCCTCCAGATGACAAATATTCATCCTTGGATATTTCAGTCAATAGCTTTAAAGTTAAGAGTTTTCTTTAAAATATAGCCACACTTAAAATGTTTACCAGTAATTCCTTAAGATCAAATATCTGATCATGATTCCATATCACCTACAGTATCATAACCTTAATTGGCTCCCAATTAAAAAATAAACCCATAAAATAAACAAAATCCTAGTTAAGGTTTCTGTATACCAATTCATTCTTTTTAACTAATAGTTTCCCATCCCTTCCTTTGTTTCCTTCCTCATGGTTTTATTTAGCAGTTCCCTGTGTTTCCTGTAAAGTGGTTTTAGGCCTGTCCTATTAATCTGTTGCTGCAAAAGAAACAACACCCAAGCTTAGTGACTCAAAATATCAATGGACTCTCAGAGTTTTGAGGATGGATGGGCTCACCTGGTGTTACTCATTTGGGACCCCTCCTATAAGCAGTGAGATGCTGGCTGAGGCTCGAGTCTTCTGAAAGCTTTCTTACCTACATGTCTGGCTCCTGGGCTGAGAAGACTGGAATAGTTGGGGGCTGGGCCCACGTCTTTCATGGCTTTTCCACATGGCTGAGTTGGACTTCTTCGTAGTCAGACTTCTCGTGGTGGCTGGCTTACCCCAGTTAGAACCAAGAAACTGAGTCTTAAATGCAAGACTTCTTCTGCCTTAGCCTTAGAAGGCACACAGTGTCACTTCTACCATATTCTGTTAATTAAAGTGAATCACAGAGGCATTCCAGATTTAAGAGACTGGTTGTTGTTTAGTCACTAAGTTGTGTCCAACTCTTTTGCAACCATATAGACTGTAGCCCCCCAGGCTCCTCTGTCCATGGAATTTCCCAGGTCAGAATACTGGAGTGGGTTGCCATTTCCTTCTCCAGAGAATATTCTCAACCTGGGAATTGAGTCCATGTCTCCTGCTTGGCAGATGAATTCTTTACTACTGAGCCAGCACAGTGCAAGAAAAACAGGAAGCATGGTTTATTGGAGGCAGGGAGGTGAGACACCTTCAGTGATTAGCTACAAGGAGGCTGGATCAAATTGTTTTGTCATAAATAATTTTTAGGTGGTGGTGTGAATTTCCATCACTGGTCTTCTTGCCTCTTTGTCATGATTATTTTCTAAATTGATTTCAGTATGTCATTAGAGGTTAGAGGGTTCAAATGGCACTTTTCTAACTCTGCCATTCCAACTTCATTCATTAGTTAGAATAGTTACTTTTTGGCTACCTTGTGATGCATTTTTGTATAAAATTTCAGGATAAATGCTACTGCTGCTACTGCTAAGTCACGTGTCCGACTCTGTGCGACCCCATAGATGACAGCCCACCAGGCTCCCTTGTCCCTGGGATTCTCCAGGCAAGAACACTGGAGTGGGTTGCCATTTCCCTCTCCAATGCATGAAAACGAAAAGTGAAAGTGAAGTCACTCAGTCGTGTCCAACCCTCAGCAACCCCATGGACTGCAGCCTGCCAGGCTCCTCCGTCCATGGGATTTTCCAGGCAAGAGTACTGGAGTGGGGTGCCATTGCCTTCTCCAGATAAATGCTAGATTCTTTCATTTATATGTTAGTTTTCAATAATAATGAGTTAGTTTTCTGGTATACTCCAAATGTGATGAGTTTTTTTAGATTATTCATTACACTCATGGTTCTAAATATATTTGAAATGTATCAGTCTATTAGAGTTGCTGATGTTCAAACTACCCTTTTTCTGACTTACAGGCACCTCTTCAAGTTGGCTTCTGATCCCTCCTGATGAGCTGTCAGTGGTCTGTGATGACTTCTGTGTTATCTGCTATGACAAAATAATCCAGGCTAATCTCATAAACTTTTCTGACCTAGATCTGACCTAAAGCATTCGTTTCTCCAATAAGTTTTGACTTCTTCCTATGGGAAATGATAATTAGAGAATATAATCTATTTGTTAAGGATATTCATTGCTACTTGGTCATTTCTAGGCTTTTCTATAGAAGGAGTTAAGAAAAAATTTTGTTTAAAAAGAAAAATATGATGAATTCTCAGACATATATGCTAAGTTGCTTCAGTTGTCTCTGACTCTTTGCGAACCTATGGACTGTAGCCCACCAGGCTACACTCTGTCCATGGGATTCTCCAGGCAAGAATACTGGAGTCGGTTGCCATGCCCTCCTTCAGGGGATCTTCCCAACCCAGGGATGGAACTCGCTTCTGTCTCCTGTATTGGCAGGTGATTCTTTACCACTAGTGCCACCTGGGAAGCCCTCTTAGACATAATTAATTATACTTAAATTCATGTGTACATGACTTTATTTAATCTCATCAATCATACCTCCAGAAATTTTATTATTGAAATCAGTTTAAGATTTTAGTTGTTGCAGTTTTGTTGTTTTTGTTGTTCTTAGAGTATATGCCAATGGGAATATATGAATTACTGTCTTTTAAAGCTACTTTACATAGTTTCTATCAGTGTGGCTAAGCTATCAGCTTGATACAACAAATCATTTTAATTTTGCGTTCTATTTTAGGGATTTCTCTTTTTAAAAGTGTGCTTTTTAAAAAGTTTATAAGATACGGGGCTTCAAAGTCAAGGTAGACATAAAAACTATTCAAAATAAGGTTAGTCTCTCTCCCTTCTCACCATTTCCACGTTTTCCTTAAAGATAACATTTTAAAAAATAGAATTTTGGCTTATCCTCTCATTGTGTGCATGTGTATGCATATGTGTATATATTATGTACACTTTCGTTTGCTTCTCCTCCCATTCCTTAGATAATAGTAATGCCTTTCTTTATTCATCTAATATAATGAATATGTCATTCCTTGGTAGTATAAGGAGCCCCAAAGTTTTGAAAAGGTGAATTTAAAAGAATCTAGGAACCAAATTTCATGGAATTAAATATTATAGTCATGTTCACTGCTTAGATCAAAATATATGCATTGGTACATACAGCCTTAGTCATCATCAATATTTTCAGGTTAGTTTTCTTTGTTAAAACAATTATTTATGTATTTGGCTGTGGTGGCTTAGCTGCTGCGCGTGGGCTTCTCCCTAGTTGTGGAGCGCAGAGATCTATCCCAGATCTAGTTCAGACCTATCCTGGAGACTCTGGGATAGAACCAGATCCCCTGCACTGAAAGGCAGGTTCCTGTCCTTAACCACTGGACCACCAGGAAGTCCCAAATTATTTTTATTTTTATAAGTGAAAATGAAATTTTGTTTCTTTGGACACCACAAAACAATGGCACATCCACTATTTTTATCTGTATAGGGATATTAAAATTAGGCTGTGAGTCTCAAATGCTTTTATTGTCATCCTCTGATTTGTTTAAATTTGCTAAAACCTAGTAAATATCATCTGCTTATGTTTAAAGCCAATCTTCAGACTAAATATTCCTGTTAAGTACAGTCTTTAAATAGATGGATCTGTTTTATGCTAATACATGAAATTATACACTTCTTAGTAAAATTTTATTTTATATTCTTTTTTTTGCCTTTTTTTTAAATTTTTTTAATTACAATACTGTATTTGTATTTTATATTCTTTATAGTAATAGAATTAAAATTTTTAGACATGAAGCTAATTAATTGTAGTTTATGGTAAAGACTTTCAATTTTTATTTTCTGCTTCTGTTTTAGAGACCTTGGGAAAACACACTCCCAAGAAACAGGAGCCCTGTTTAAATGTACCATATATTGAAGCTTAAAGTAACTATCCCCCAGAATGTTTGTCTCAAAGTAGTTCTCCTTCAAAGATACAGTCTCTTAGATCATATTTGGAAAGAAATAATTACCATTGGAATGTGGAGAAATAAATACGAAATTAAAAAGCCAGAGTAATTGGTCTTTAGCACTGTTTTTTCTTCCTACTATATTGTATGACAGTGTCTATTGGCAGAGTCCCCGGGTGTCCACTGATCTATGCACTCTAGCATGTTTTCTAGAATTCTTTCGGGAGATTAAGAGCCTTTGCCCAGGTAAATGCTCAGGAAAAGGGAAGAAAGAGAGAAAAAAAAAGTCAAATCAATATTTAGCTGTTCACACAACACACAGTGGCTTTTTAGTGTAATGGAAGGCCAGGCTGATATCTACTCTCACAAGAAATAGCAGTAATAAAAATATCACTTCACTTAAAAAGCTCCTATGGCAGTTGCAACTAGAAATTCTACAACCAAGCTCTGCTAATATAATATAGAAAACTGAAAAAAAGTCATTCTTATAAATGAAACTAACGCTTTGGTAGATTATATTCTCTAGCGCCAAATAGACCACTATTTTAGAATGTGAATTTCAAACTGGTTTCATTATTACTATCAATACTTACTCATATCACTCTTCATATTAGTAAAACGCTCCTCATATCATTATATCCATTCACAGAAAATATGAACCATATAACCATTTACTAAAAAAATACAACTCGGCTTTGCACATTAAATACACACACACACACAACTGACTTCCCACACAGTTTGTATAACTGCTACTTCTCTACTATTGAAAACCAAAGAGATAGTCTTGCATTCACTGAAAAAGTATTACCAGGGTGATAATTTACTGTCTATTTAGAAGAATAAGGCTGTGATGAGAAAATGGTCAGAGAACATAGGGGTTAGATGAACAACTATCAGGTTAAGAACAAATCAAATAACTTGTATGTAATGTCTTTATGTCAAAAATGATTAATATATAGCTGAATTAACTTGGGATAGGTAACTCTAACTCCCACTCCAGTACTCTTGCCTGGAAAACCCCATGGATGGAGGAGCCTGGTAGGTTGCAGTCCATGGGGTCACGAGGAGTTGGACATGACTGAGCAACTTCACTTTCACTTTTCACTTTCATGCATTGGAGAAGGAAATGGCAACCCACTCCAGTGTTCTTGCCTGGAGAATCCTAGGGATGGTGGAGCCTGGTGGGCTGCCGTCTATGGGGTCGCACAGAGTCGGACACGACTGAAGCGACTTAGCAGCAGCAACAGCAGGAGCAGCAGCAGGTAACTCTGAAGTCTCTTAGTATACCAGGAACTTCCTATTTTCCAGGTGTTTTAAATTATTCTCAGTTTTAACCTGAGAAATAAAATAATGAGTGGGCTTGGGAATTCATGCCGTTTTACTTTTCCTTACAGAGAACAAACTGACTGAAAGATAGCCATGGAGAGGCTCCAGAGAGTTCTCTCTACCTCTCAATAATCTTTTGTGTGCAAAGTGTTGTACTTCAGTAGCTACTCAGATCTATTTCTAGCAAAAGAAAGGCTGTAAATACATTATTATTTTAAAAAGTAATCTATTTGTAATTAAAAAAATAAATAAATTTAATTTAAAAAAAAGTAATCTGAATACAGTCAGAATTTACAAATCAGACAAATTCACTACTCCCATTTCCTTCAGTTCAGTTCAGTCGTGTCCGACTCTTTGCAACCCCATGAATCACAGCACGCCAGGCCTCCCCTGTCCATCACCAACTCCCGGAGTTCACTCAGACTCACGTCCATCGAGTCAGTGATGCCATCCAGCCATCTCATCCTCTGTCGTCCCCTTCTCCTCCTGCCCCCAATCCCGCCCAGCATCAGGGTCTTTTCCAATGAGTCAACTCTTCGCATGAGGTGTCCAAAGTATCGGAGTTTCAGCTTCAGCATCAGTCCTTCCAATGAGCACCCAAGACTGATCTCCTTTAGGATGGACTGGAGGGAATAATATAAACCCAAATTATCTTTTTTCAATAGTTGCCTCTTCAAAGGACATTTAAAAAATAAAAGTACATGGAAGTTACAAGAAATATATTTTGTGTAGAGCAAGATTAATATATATTTTTATCTCTTCCCTCTAGCTTCTTTTGGATATTTCTTTTCTCACCTCTTTTGGGTAAAACTCATGTTTTCATGATCCTTCAATATGAATAAAGAGGGAAAGCCATTCAATTATGTCTGTCTTTTTAAGTAGTAAAAGATCCTATTTAAAAGGAGCCAAGTGTAAACATGATTAATACAGACACAATGAAACAAACATACAGTGTAGAGTAACATTTAAAGTATATAAACACCTGTGTGTGCGTGTGTGCTAGGTTGCTTCAGTCATGTTCAACTCTTTGCAACCCTGTGGATTGTAGCTCTCCAGGCCCCTGTGTCCATGGGATTCTCTGGGCAAAAATGAGTGGGTTGCCATGCCCTCCTCCAGGGGATATTCCTGACTCAGGGATCGAACCCACAATATAAGTACCTAGATGCAGTTAAATACTTCATTTGCTGAAGATTGATTATTTTAATTTGCTGCCTTTGCTGTTTAACGTAACTTTGGTTCTTCTCTTCTGTCATCCTCCTCAAGTGTGAAGAGAATTAATTCAGTCCACACGTTTTGATTTAGACTTTTGTCTTAAAGTTAGGGCTCTCCTGGTGGCTCAGATGGTAAAGAATCTGCCTGCAGTGTGAGGGACACCAGGTTTGATTCCTGGGTTGGGAAGATCCTCTGGAGAAGGGAATGGCAACCCACTCCGGTATTCTTGCCTGGAGAATTCCATGGACAGAGGAGCCTGGCGGGCTACAGTCCACGGGGTCGCAAAGAGTCGGACACGACCGAGCGACTTTCACGCTACTCACTCACTGAAACGTAGCCTCCCTCTTTTTGTTTCTTCGCGCCTTTGATTGCATCTGAGTTCCTTGGAGTTCCTGGGGAGGCCTGGTGTGTGCTGGGTGGCACGCACCCCTCTTTCCCACAGCTGTCCTCCACTATCCAATTTTGAGGACGTGGTCTTCCCTCACCATGAACACTTTCCGAGCTACAAATCTCAAACTATTTCCTCCTCTGAATTCTGTTTGAATTTCACACATACTGAACTTGAAATTTCTGAAACACCACAAGGGCCTGGTCTTGTCATCTCTTATTGAAATCATTCTTCTGGCTGTAATAACAGTTACAAAACAGAGAGGAGGGCCACCCGGAAACAAGGTGAAACCAAGTCCCGGGAATCTGAAGCAGAACCAACAAAGTGACAGGAACATAGAAGGCTATTGCGTAGTAGAGAGCTGGGGAGAAGAAAAATTCCCTAATTTCCACCTCTACTCTCTGATTCAGTATAAAAATTGTGCCTTGCTAGGATTGGGCACAGGCGTGTGTTAAAACATGGTGTCATAAATGTTTCCCTAACTCACGAGAGACACGTAGCACTTAGTGTAGGGTAGTCAGTCCGCGTGAGAAGATCTCTGTCAGCATGTGAGGCCTGAGGTCAGCCTTTGGGATGGTTAAGTTACCCCAGACCTTCAAAGCATCCTCTGCCTCCACAGGAAGGGGCGTTTGCAAGGGCAGGCGGAATCAGTGGCCGCTGACGCACTGAGTGCCTCTCTCCTGTCCAGCGGGTTATGACCACTCCCATTGCTTTTAGGTTTCCTTATGTCCAGAACCCTTGTGTCCAAAATAAAACAGGAGTCCTCCAGAAAATTCTGTAGCACTGAGGACCCCTTGGATCCACCTGGGTAGTCTCTGTATGTACATTTGATTAGTCTATGAAAGGGAAACTGGGAAAAGCCTTGTTTTCCCTCATCAATGCGTGAGCTATGAGAGCTTCTGAAGAAATGTTGGAAAACGGCTTAAAAGCAGTAGTTGAATTTTCACTTCACGTTTCTTCTGCTGAAGCTTTGCCTCCCAAGACTTCAGGGCTTGTTGACCATCCTACATGTCACCTCACACCTTTGAATCCATCCAGGAATCTGATTCCATCAGCAGGGCTTCCAGTCTGTACTTTATCACTCTTAGTAGGTTTTAATAAATAATCTTCCCAGAAGTTTGTAAAAATCCCAAGATGTGAAAAAACGGAAAGCAGTTTCCATGTAAACACTGGTGAGCTTCCTGATTCCTGATTCTTGGAAAGGACTTGACTGGATGTTGATATGTATTACTTTGGAATTGAAGTGTGTCTGTTATAGGTCTAGGCCTACGCTGTGTTATTGCCATGTCTTTGTAGACTGTAAAAATGTGTATCAGCACTTTCTAAGATTTTCTTTTCTTCAATTCTGACTTTCTTCATCAGGATTGGCCTTAATGTAGTATTAGTCGAGATATTTGGAAGGACGGAAAAGAAAGCATTTGTACAGCAAGTTGAAATAAAGTGTTGATTCATACCTTTCTAGTTAGAATAGTATTCTTAGTTGTTTTGTTTTTCTGTGACTAGCAATTTTATTTATTTATATATCTATTTTTGTTGTTGTTTAGTTGCTAAGTCACGTCTGACTCTTTTGCGACCCCGTGCCTGCCCTGCCCCTCTGTCCATGGGGTTTTCCAGGGAAGAACACTGAAGTGGGTAGCCATTTCCTTCTCCAGGGGATCTTCCCAACCCAGGGATTGAACCTGGTGTCCACTGCAGGCGGAATCTTTACCACTGAGCTACCAGGGCTTCCCTGAGTCAAATATTGCTGCTGCTGCTGCCAAGTCGCTTCATTCGAGTCCGACTCTGTGCGACCCCATAGACGGCAGCCCACCAGGCTCCCCCGTCCCTGGGATTCTCCAGGCAAGAACACTGGAGTGGGTTGCCATTTCCTTCTCCAACGCATGAGAGTGAAAAGTGAAAGTGAAGTCGCTCAGTCATGTCCAACTCTTCATGACCCCATGGACTGCACCCTAACAGGCCCCTTTGTCCATGGGATTTTTCCAGACAAGAGTACTGGAGTTGAGGTGCCATTGCCTTCTCCATATATTAGCACCACGTAAAAACCAGGCAGTTTGATAGATCCTGGAGATACACAGAATAACACAAAATGTTTCTTTTCCTCCAAAAGCTCTGTGGAGAATGCAGATAGTGAAGTCAATGGTTTGCAGTATATGTGAGAAATTCTATAAGAGGCATATACCTAAGGTGGTTATGGGGATTGAGAAAAACTTCCACGAAAGCGATACTTTTCTGAATTTTAAAAGAGCAGCATAGCTAGGTGAGGCCAGTGGGGAAGGATATGGGGGAACTTTGTGGCGAAAGGCAAGAGGGCACACAGGAGTACAGGAAGCCACTGTAAGGGAGAGAGCACCGGGGAGTGGGGGTGTGGAGAGACAAACAGCGCTAGGGTCTGAAGGGTCAGGTACGCCCTGCTAGGGAGTCAACTTTGAAATGTGTGGGCAGTGGGCATCCAGTGAGTGAAAACAGCATTTGATGCAGGGAACTCAGATTCTAGGGACCATATTTGGTTAGTGGGAGAGTCTTGAATGGGACTTTCATGTGGCTCAGATGGTACAGAATCTGCTATGCTAATTTGGAGGAACCCAGGCTGAAAGTGAGGTGAAGGCATAGGAAAGAGAAGGTATAATACATGTAGCAATATCCATCTCTTTGCTCACAGTTCCCAGATAACTCCGATATTCACCAACTAGGTTTTCTTACATTTTTGATAGTTGTCTTGTGGCTTGACCTTTTTATTTACTGTGGGCCAACTCTTTCCGGTCTTTTGTTAAATTGTCCTCAATTTGGAAGTGAGTTAATAAACCAGTGTCAAGTGTTTTACAAATTCTGTTTTAAGAAAAATCTCGAGTTTTAAAAACTCAAGTAACGTGGGCTTTAAAAAATCTGTAATTGTCCAACTGGCTTATGTCAACATTTTGGAAAGAATATCAGTCTTTAAATCAGTGTAAGAGATGTAAACCCTTGGGGGAGTGAAGGATGCCTGGTGCATGCATGCTAATTTTGTACTTCCCCAGGTGGAAGAGAGAGAGAAATAGCCAAAGCTATAGATAGAACAAAGGGATGTCAACTGCAACCTGGGCTCAGTTTGGGCTTAGCTTGCCTCACTAATTCCATGTCAGAACGTCAGTGGTTTACTTATTTATTTCTAAGCTGTATCATATTAAGATCTTACTTTGACAAATCGCATTTTGATTTATAGTCTGTGCTTTTGGCGTGTGCTTTAATGGTATTAGCCAACTCTAGACACATACTGAATTCATTATGTACCTTATGTATGTACGTAGTAATACTTCCTTTTAATGAACATACGGTCACATCAAAGTGCTGTAAAGGTTGTTTTACAAAAGCGTCTCTGTGCAGTGCTCCTCAGAAGTTTTGAGACGTATGTTAAGTTGAAGCCTAATATGCTGCATGTTAAGTTGTATTTTAATGGAGTAATATATTATAATTTGACCTCTCCTTAAGGTAAAGAGTCTGTTTGGGTCTTTGATTCTTAGCCTTAGGTTTGTAACTAGAATTGAATATTTTTGACATTTAAAGTTTTTATTTGTGACCAGGTGAACCTAAAGCCTGTAAAATAAGATTGACTTTGAATTTGCATCTTGAACTATGGTATTGATGAAGGGTGGATGAGTGACTTTTCCTTATTCTCTATGGGCAGTAAGAAGAATCTACTCTTAGAGATAGCTTTATGTGGCAGCACGAAACCTTGGCTAGATCTTCAACTGTTTTTTATCCTCAAATAATGAACACCCTTCAGTAACTCGAGGGCAGGGCCAGGTTGGCAGGAGCAGAGAAGTGAACCAGGAACAGGCAGGCTCAAGGTCTAGGCTGTCTGTGAGCAGTCTTCTGAGGGGGTGCTCATAGACCTAACCACCTGTCTCAGCTGATTTGGCAACACCAGAAATCTTGGTCCTCATCAGTGTGCAGGAGACTGATGGTGAGTCTGAGCAGGGAAGCAGTTTTCTCAGGAAAGTGATGCTCCATAAAGTCAAGTGCATGCTGGGGATTCTTTGGGAGAATGGGTTTCTATGGAGGACACTAGGCATCTCCTTGAAATAGAGGGAGAAAAGTGAGTTCTTGAAAGAAGGGCTAGGCACAATGTCAGAACTCCAGGAAGCAAGCTGAGTGCAGAGGTCTAGTCCAAGTAGGAATGTAAGGTCCAAGTCAGATACTGGGCCGGGACTCTTGTGTTTGGTGTATGTGGCATAAGAGACTGTAGCCCGGAAAAACACCATAATTCCCTTGTCTAGGGATTCCTGGTAGGCAAATAACAGTTTGAGGGCAGATTCTATTTCTGGAGGACTGGAACTCCTCATATATTGGCAAGTACCATCAGGATTAACTCAGGGACTGCTTAGGGCTGAGCCTGCAAGTTGATCTACAAGGTTATAAGTGATTATAGTTGGGTGAGGGTAACTTGACCATCTCAGATGGAAACTAGTATGACCTTTCTTTGACAGTAACCACTGTCTAGCATTTCCGGGAAGACTTTGAGAACTGCTAGGAATATGGGCAAGAAACTCTTCTCACTGGAGCATGGTCTTCTTTTTAATTTCCACTTTAAAATGAAAGTGAAAATATTAGTGACAGTTATGGTATGTCCCAACCCTGTATCTAAAAGTTAAGAGTAAAACTAACAAATATATTTTCAATTCAGTGTGGTATTGTATAATATCTAACTTTTTTTTATATTATAGGAAATGATTAGAGATGTGAGGGCGTGGTTATTTGTTTTTAGTTAGTTTTTTTTTTTCATCGTGAGTCTTGCTTCATGTTACCATGCTCCAGAATTTCAGAAAGCAAGGGAAAATTTTTGACATTCATTGAAACCTTTTGAAAAAAATTGTTTTAATGATACTCTTTAATTTTAATTTATATAAGAGTTTATCAGAAATGAGGCTATAACCTATTTATTGAGTCTTGTGTAAGCTCTTAAATATTTATTGAGTGCAGGTATGAATCAAACTGTGTAGAATATTGGAAATGTCTTTTTGTACTTGATTAAATCTATAGTCAGTTTGTTCTTTTCCCCCAGAGAGGGCATTCTAAACAGCCAAACAATGTTTAGAACAACCAAATGTTCTAAACAATGTTTTATTGGTGTGGCAAGTTTGGTGACATGTGGCAAGGTAAAGGAAACTTCACATGAACCAAATTGACTCTAGCTTTCTCCCTGGGAGCTCAGTCAGCACAGTGGTGACGGTGGCAGCAAAAATCAAATCTTCCTTTCCTTCCCTCCTCCATTCCTCCTGGCTTCTTCCTTCTTCTTTTCCTCCCTTCTCCTTTCCTAAAAACTTTAATTCGTTCCCAAGCTTTACTTAAGTATTTGCTGTTGTTTAGTTGGTCAGTTATGTCTGATTCTTTTAACCCCATGGACTGTAGCCTGCCAGGCTCCTCCATCCACAAGATTTCCCAGGCAAGAATACTGGAATGGGTTGCCATTTCCTTCTCCAGGGAATCTTCCTGACCCAGGGGTCAGACCTGGGTCTTCTGCATTGGCAGGTGGATTCTTTACCCTCTGAGCTACCAGGGAAGCCCTTATGTAGGTATACTTGACAAATAGAATGGTTAAGATATTTAAAAGTATACAATGTGATGATTGATATACATTGTGAAAGGAGTCCCTTCATTGATTTATAAATTTTAACTCTTTATTATCAAAACATGCAAACATACACAAAGAAAAGTAGAGTTTTGAGCTGATATGTACATCTCTAACTATAACAGTTATCAACTCAAGGGTATTCTTACTTTATCTATTCCCTCTCTCTCTCTTTTTCTCTCTCCTTCTCCTCTCTCCTTTTCCTCCTTTTAAGTTCCTACCTGCCTCTTATTTTGTGTGCTGAGAATTGTTTTTTCATTTTTAAATGGTTAAATTTTGTGGCATGAAACTATATAAAATTTAAATTTAAGCATCCATAAAATAGAGCTTTATTGGGACACAGCCTTGCTAATTCATTTATGTGTTGCCAAGAGCAGAGTTGAGGAGGACAATAGAGAATGAATGGCCTATATAGGAATGAATGGCCTATATAGGTATGGCCATACCTAGAAGATTTAAAACATATTTAACAGACAACAATTATTCTTTGTTTTAAAAACAATTTAAAGCTGCCACCCCATTATTACTGATATATCAAACTAATTTAAAGACAGTTTTTAAAATATCATCTAATCCAATGTCCAAATTCAAATTTTGTATGAGATGTAGGTTGGCCAGCTGGAAGTTGAAGGTTAGAGTAATGAAACAAAACTTTTCTATGCATGTATCAGGAAGTGGATTGTTGTCTTTTACATTTTCAAATTAGATAATAGAATGCAGTTATCTAATTTATTTTTAGTCTTCTGAACAATCATCCTGAACCATCAATCAGTTACAACTCAAGTTACTTTCTCAAAGTAGATCTTTTTCTTATTGTGTCTAGTCTTTTTTTTTCCTCCTTTGTGTTCATCTTTCCAGAAGAGCAAATCTGTTGGCTTTAAAAACATGGCTGAGCATCTGGCATAGTATTTGATGTATGCAGTTGCAAAATTGACATAATTTCATTGATGACTATTAATACATTGTGTATAAACTTCCTGTTTTTTTTTTTTTATTTTTTTAATCTGAGAGTTGTCAGATATTCTACTAGCTGTTAGGGAGTAGGTAATGACATTAAAAGAAGAGCCCTGTCAAGCTGTTTCTCACAGTATTTGTACCTTAGTCTTCTGCCTCAGCACATGATCTTGGCTGTAAAGATTCACAGTATCTATTTTTTCACTTCTCTCAGAGTGATAAGGCTCTGCTATATTGATTGGCACTAGGACTATGCCTGCAATGCAGGAGACCAGGGTTCAATCCCTGGGTTGGGAAGATACCCTGGAGAAGGGAATAGCAACCCACTCCAGTACTCTTAGGACTTCCCTGGTGCCTCAGATGGTAAAGCATCTGTCTACAGTGCAGGAGACTCGGCTTCAATCCCTGGGTCGGGAAGATCCCCTGGAGAAAGAAATGGCAATCCACTCCAGTACTATTGCCTGGAAAATCCCATGGACAGAGGAGGGTGGTAGGCTACAGTCCATGGGGTTGCAAACAGTTGGACCCCACTGAGTGACTTCACTTTCCAGTACTCTTGGCTGGGAAATCCCAGGGACAGAGGAGCTTGGGAAGGCTACATGGGATCACAAGAATCAGACATGACTTAGCAACTAAACCAAGCTCTGACCTGATCATTTCAGGGTAAGTGGCAAAGAAGTTGGTGTTAACTCTGAGATGTGCCCAGCGATCACATGGGTCTGTGAGGTGGTGTGTACTGGACTTGGGCGTGTGTACTGGATCTACAGGCCCAGTGTTCTGCCTGGGCTGAGAGTTAGCCTGCTTTTCATGCTCATGTGAGAGTGCACATTCTTTTCAATCAGGACCTTGTGCCCTGGTCAGACTGATTTGATAACAACTTGATAAGGTGTGGAATCTTCCTGTGATTAGAGGAGAAATCCGATAAGATACACTACTCACTTGCAACAGATAAAGCTTCTCAAAAGACTGCTTCCAGTTAGAATTCCCCAGCTGGTCCTTAGGACAGGGCTCATGTATTTATTATGTAGCTCACACTGGAGTCACCCCTGGGGCAGGTGGAGCCATTTCAGCGGGTTTGTGAAAAGCTGTGTGCATGTGCTCACACATGAATGAGGAAACAGAGCCTGGGAGGTGGTTCTGGGTAAGCAAAAGGATTTGCTTACTCACTTTGGCCAGTCCTTTTATGAGAGGTCAATTGTTCCCCCTTGAAGCTTTTCCTTTCCTTCCTTACAGAATTTGGTCCTCAGTTGTCTTATTTGAGATTTTGTGATGGCAGCTTATAAAATTGGTAGAGCTGGAAGGAACCAGAGAGATCCTGAAGTGCCACTCTGTGGTTTGAGCAGTGAGGAAACTGAGGCACAAGACTTAGTAGTAGGCCCAGGCTATTAGTTACAAGCAAAAGACTCAATCAGTAAAGAATCTGCCTGCAATGCAGGAGACCTGGGTTTGATTCCTGAATTAGGAAGATTTCCCTGGAGGAGGAGGAAATGGCAACTCACTCTAGTGTTATTGCCTGGGAAATCCCACAGACAGAGGAGTCTGGCAGGCTACAGTCTGTGGGGTCGCAAGAGTTGGGACACAACTTAGCAACTGAACCATCAAAAGAAAAAGAAATTGGGCTGACTTAAGGAGAAAAGAACTTTTGAGAGGACCTTGAACAAGAGGCAGAAATCCTGGGAAAGCTGCTGAAGACATAACTAATTGCAGCAATCAAAGCTACAGGTAAAACCCTGTCCTAGGACTGGTGCACTGAAGATGTTCATGCTGATGACCACCCCTCGTGCAGTGCGTCTGCCGTCACTGTTCACATCTCTGTCTTTTTCCCCTGGAAGAGGATGTTGCTGCTGTTATTTTGCCTCCACCATCAGATTGGATGCTCTGTGTCCGGTTCTCTGGGTCACTAGCTCTAGACTGAAATCTGTGTGGAGAGCATCTGATTGGTGGAGCGGGGTTAGAAGTCTGTGTACCTGGGTGGAGGTATAGCCTCTGCCTCTTACAAGGCCTTTGTAATGGGTGATGGGTGGATGTAGGAAAGCAAAAACAAGCAAAACCCAATATCTGTTACACAAACACATCCAGTTAGTGACTCTCTGAGGCATTAGAACTTGGGCCTTTTGAGTTTTCTCACTTTATAGCAAGAGTTGACTTCCTTTGCAAAAACTGGCAGAGGCTCCCCATTTTAAAGGAAAATGAAGTCCTCTGGATGAAGACTTGGTGATTCTAATACTTTGAAACACTCTGTTATCTTGTCAATGCAGTTTTTCTTTTGGATTGAAAACCATTCTCCTAAATTCCCATTCTTTGTGGCACCCAGAAAAGAATACTTGCTCATTAGTGGTAAAATGTGGAGAGAGAGAAAAAGAGAAACAAAAGCATTGTTCAGCAAGTGCAGAGATTAGAAATTAGTTGACACATTTCAGGAAAAGTTTGCCAGATTGATGAGCAGAAACTATTTAGAATTAGAAAATGTACTGAGCTTTTGTTTTTTTATTTTTTAAGAATTTTGAGCAGTAGCAATACATTTCAATTAAGGTACAAAATGGTCTTGACTTTTCAGTACATTTTTAACCTTTTAATAGTAATAGTTAATATTTATTGAAAACTGTGATGTCACGTAGAGTAGGAAATGGCAACCTACTTCCATGTTCTTCCCTGGAAAATTCCATCAACAAATGAGCCTGGCAGGCTATAGACTACAGGGTCGCCAGGAGTCAGACATGACTGAGTGACTGAGCGCATGATGTCATAACGTACATTTTGCCTCACTCCCTCACCCTCTGTCAATCCCACTGTTATCCGACCCGTACACATAGTGACTTGAACTTTGGATGAAGCAACTAGCATGAGGTCTCATGACTGGTAGAGATAAGGCTTGAACTTAAGCCCACTCCTATGAAGGAAGCTTTGTGAATCTTCCTGTAACATAAAGAGAGGAAAGGAGGTGTATCTGGAGCACTATGCTGGGTGATATTGTAGGAAAACTGCAGAGGAAAGAGAAAGGGAAAATGCTAAGAAATGGAGAGAATTTTTGGAACTTGTAGCCTTTCCAAGTTAGACTGTAAACTTGCTCTTGTTCTCAGAGTCTTGGGGCAGTCTTGGGCCAATCCATTTCAATCTGCTCCTCACAATGATACTTATCTCACTGCCTGGTGCGTAATAACGTGTTTAATAAATATTTGTTAAATAAATCTCAAGCATCCTCAAGTCAGTTACTTTGGGTTAAGAGACCGTGCATGCCGCACTGCTACTCTCAGTAAAGAAAGAGCCTTATCCTTGGAGGTGCTTATCAGTGCCTTTGGTGCATGTCACAGACAACCAAGGAGGATGACCTGTGGCTTTAGGCCGCATGATTATGTGGTCTGTCAGAGTCCCCAGAGTCGTGCTTCCTGACTTTTCAACTGCATTTCAACCAATTTTTGTCACATTTTTCCTTTTTTTTCTTTACAAGTCTAAAAACTCATTTTTGACTTGTGCTAGAGAGAGGATTAATTGGTCTGGATAGGCATGGGAGGCGAGGGGCTTCTGAAGCATCAATGGGTGTATAGACATTTTTGTACAGATGAGAGCAAATGAATCCCTGGAGCTTTCTGTTGTTTGCAGTTTAAAAGTGGTTTATTTTCATTCAAATCCAGCTAGATTCCTAAGTATCTGAAAAGTACAAAATTTACTCTTCGTTAAATTCATGTAAAACTTTTTCAATAAAGGAAAGCCCTGAGAGTATAGAAACTTTATGTACTTAAATATGTCATGTGAAGGCACTTCACAGTGTTTCGTTTACATGGGGCCAGAGACCGCAGATCCATGCTGATTGCTAATTATTCAGATTGTAAATAGCTTATTTGAGAACCTAGGGTGAGACAAAAGAAAGATGAAGGAACAAAAGGCCCACGATAATGAAAAGGATATTGCAATGAGAAAGGCTGGGTAGAATTATGATGTAGGTCACATTCTGTGCCTGTATTTAATTGTACCTTTGTATTTAATAATAACAATGATTACATGCTTACAGCTAACAGGTGTCATTTGCTGAGAACTCTAGTATGGATAAGTGACAGCAAATTATTTCAATTCATAAACTTGGAATATAATGCTTTTGTTTTGAATTTCACCCAGTCTATACCAGAAGATATTTCCTGCAAAAATGTATATCAGCCTAGGAAGATTTTTAAACCTAATTCCTGATAAGTATATATGAAATATGAATAAAGTATAATGGAAAAAAAATCACTTTGCAGAGATTAATTAAATGTGGTGGTCCTAATACCACAGTCACATTTCTGATAGCTTATGCTTCATATAAGCTTCGGATATAATTGCACATACAGTTCGATTCAGTTCAGTCACTCAGTCGTGTCTGACTCTTTGCGACCCCATGAATCGCAGCACGCCAGGCCGCCCTGTCCATCACCAACTCCCAGAGTTCACCCAAACTCATGTCCATCGAGTCAGTGATGCCATCCAGCCATCTCATCCTCTGTCGTCCCCTTCTCCTCCTGCCCCCAATCCCTCCCAGCATCAGGGTCTTTTCCAGTGAGTCAACTCTTCGCATGAGGTGGCCAAAGTACTGGAGTTTCAGCTTTAGCATAGTAGGGATTAAAGTTTACAGGTGGGGGTCTCTGTATTTTCAGACTTCTCACTTATCTTGACCATTTTACCTAACTGCCCGCTTTCCCTAACTCCCTAGGGAGTTGCTCTCCCTGCCCACTTTGTTCCCTTCTGTGGCCATTATTGCAGTTTGTAATTGTCTTAGTAATTTGTTTCACTTGATTTTACCTGTCCTCCCTCTTAGAACGTGGTCCTATAGATCAGAGACCAGTGTTAGATTATTTTCCCTACTCAGTGGATCCCTAATGCCTATCATCAGGCAGATGTTTGAATAGTTTACAAGGTAAGGCAAGATGTTCCATGGAATAGAAATACCATGGGTGAAAAGTCAGAGGTGTGAAAGAGCAGAGTTTTATTCAAGGATGACCACTTTATTTAGGCTTCCCAGCTGACTCAATGGTAAAGTATCCGCCTGCCAATACAAGAGACAGGATATGCAGGTTCAATCCCTGGGTCAGGAAGAATGGCTACCCACTCCAATATACTTGCCTAGAAAATTCCATGGACAGAGGAGCTTGACAGGCTACAGTCCATGGGGCTGCAAAGAATCAGACACTACTGAGCAAATGACCATAGTTCAGTTTAGGTCAGTTGCTCAGACATGTCCAACTCTTTGCAACACCATGGACTGCAGCACGCCAGGCTTCCCCTGTCCATCACCAACTCCTGGAGCTTGCTCAGACTCATGTGCATCGAGTCAGGATGCCATCCAACCATCTCATCCTCTGTTGTCCCCTTCTCCTCATGCCTTCAATCTTTCTCAGCATTAGGATCTTGTCCAATGAGTCAGTTGTTTGCATCAGGTGGCCCAGAGTATTGCAGTTTCAGTTTCAGCATCAGTCCTTCCAATGAGTATTCAGGACTGATTTCCTTTAGGATTGACTGGTTTCATCTTCTTGTAGTCCAAGTTGTGCCACAAACTAATCACTAATCTGTTTATAGTATTTCTGTTAATACAGGAAAGTAAATTGTATTCTTAATAGCCATCTTAGAATGCAGTCTCAAAGACTGACCTACTTTTAAGCTGGGACTAATTTTATTAGAAAATTGGCTATATTGCCTGTGTAAGTTATGTGTGTTCACAATTCCACATAAAACCATAAAATCTGAGTAGCATAAAAACAATTAGGAATTATTACGCATGCACTCTGGAGCCCGGGAACCACAGCTGCTGAACCCACACACTGCAGTTGGAGAGTAGTCCCTGCTCTCTGCAGCTAGAGAAGAAGCCCATGCAGCATTATTACGCATGCACTCTGGAGCCCGGGAACCACAGCTGCTGAACCCACACACTGCAGTTGGAGAGTAGTCCCTGCTCTCTGCAGCTAGAGAAGAAGCCCATGCAGCAATGAAGACTCAGCACAGCCAAGAATAAACAAATAAATAAAATGATATTTTAAACAAAAGACACAGCCAGGAATGATGTGCCCAGGCTAACCTGCTTGGTACCAGGAGAATGATGAAGGCCTGTGGTGAGTCACACCAGCAAAGCCATCCTACACCAGCTGATAGGAGAGGAGACCAGAAAAATCGCTCACCCAACCCCAGACAAGAGCCACCTAGATAAAACACTCCCAGAATCACATCTGCTAACATTCCCTTGACCAAAACAGTTTCACGTGTCTGGGTCCAGAGTCAGAGTGGGAATCAACACTGGGAAGACTTTTTGACAACAGGCATGGATACAGGAGGGGTGAAGAATTGGGAGAACTTTTGCAGTATAGTATGTGGCTCATAAAAGCTAATCAAATCAAGATTTCCTTATAATTCTAGATCCAATAGACGAATATGATTTTTCACTTTATTTTTCTGGTGTCTTTATAAAACGCTTATCTTTTGGTCTTTTTTAATCCTATGCTTTTTCAAAGCAAAGTCAGAGAAATCACAAATGAGGATAAAATTGAAGTGAAATCTTGAGATAGGTAGCTATTGAAGAGTAGCTATTACCTGGTAGGCTCAAAGGTTCATTCAGGTTTTTCCATAGCATGTCACAGAAAAACTTGAACAAACTTTCTGACCAATGCAGTGCATGCATTGTGTAATTTCAGAGGTACCCCCTTAGCTTCTTTTTGCTTATAGGAGGCTGAAACCCAGAGGAAAGCAGTGCATCACCTGCATTCCCCCAACCAGGTTAGTGATTCACTCAAAACTTGTTAGCCCATTATCCCAATCCAGAGCCATTCTCTGCCATATCTTTTCTATTTTTTTAATAATTTTATTTATGTATTTATTTTTGGCTGTGCTGAGTCTTCATTGCTGCCATTCTCTCTAGTCGCAGAGAGCAGGGGCTACTCTCTAGTTGCAGGGTGTGGGTTCAGTAGCTGTGGTTCCCAGGCCCCTAAGGCACAGGCTCACCCTAGCATGTGGGATCTTCCCAGGTCAGGGATCAAACCCGTGTCCCCTGCATTGGCAGATGAATTCTTACCCTCTCAGCCACCAGGGAAGGCTCTCTGCTGTGTCTTGTAAGGTATATTCTTCCTAAACTGCTTCATGTGTCTCTCTGACCCCCTCCACTCCCCACACAAATAACCATTTTAATAAATAATTTACTTTGGGGGAGATTGCATTGTTGTTATAATTTACCTGAAAAGTCTGTTCTCATTTGACTTTTTCTTTGCAAGCTTACTCATCCTACGTACTTAAATGAGAATTTAATAATCACTTTTCACACAGATATACACACACACCTATTTTGCTCTGCCTCTACTTCACTCTTCCCGTGAGAAAGGGGTATTTTAAATATAATGATTCTATTAAATCAGTTTGAGTTTGGTACCTTAGCCTTTAATTACCTTTGGTGGACTGTTAAAAAGCTTCCTGAGAGAGGTCATTGTATCACTGTCAGTTTGAGACAATGAAGCATATGCCCTGTGGATTTTGTTAGAAATGGGATCAATGCTTCAGGGAGTTCTTTTTCCTCTTGCATCTTTTTTCCCTCTGCTAGACTAAGTCACATGAATGCGTTAACACTCAGGTCAGGGCACTGGGAGGTGGAAAGAAATACTCTCAGCACATTTTTTTAAATTGATAAAGTTATGATCACATTATCTTAATAAATATTTAATTATTTTAAGTAATCAGGGTTTTTTTCCTAACAATTAGACTTTCTGTATGGATTTCTGGGTCCATGGATAGGTCAGTGACTATCTATGCAAATGACCATTTAACAGTAGGCTGTACAGGAAGATTGTATGTAGAATTTAAGGGCATCATGGAATTTTAGATCTGAAGGATCAGGAAAATGCCAGGTAATTTATTGGGGTTTTCTCATATTTATACATTGTTCATACTCTTTGCACATTCATTGCTTGTTTCTCTCTCTCCCCTCTGCCTCCTTTTTTTTACCAGCTATTTTGCATGTTAACTTAGTTGCCAAACTTTGAAACCCTCTAAGGAGAACAATATTGCTCTGTCTCCAAAATATTTATATTTGAGGCCTATCTTATACTAGAGAATTATATCTTAAAAATGTTTTTCACTTTAAAGTATCCCTCATGATCCTGGGTGCAAGGCCATTGTGAACTAAGGCAAAATCCTTCTCTGTTACTACTGACCTTCATTCTCTTTGGTGGGTAGATTTTACATTTTGTTTTCCTAAACAAGGAAAAGCAGTTATAGTCCCACCTCTTATGTGCTTCCTCGCATCTGAGTTGTAAGTTCAGTACGTGCACATATGTAAGATTTCAAGTGCAAAAGGAGAACAGAGTAGGAAACAGATTTTCACAGTCCCAGTCTGGGTTTTTGTGTAAGTGCCAACGTAAAGTGATTCAGTGATCAGTGAATAGTCTCGTGTTGCATAGCTCTGAGGAAAGGATTTGAAAATCCAAACTTAATAAGCAGATCAATTGGCTGGGGGAGTTGATATTATTGTTTTGCATTCCAATAACATGCAGTGTTATCAAAAACTTTTTTCTTTAGCAGTAAAATTGCAGGAGGCATATAGATACCTTTCAGAATGTCAGGAAAAGGAGTTGGGGGAATTTAGTTAAAAATAATGAACATATACCACTTATCACAGGAAGCATACACTGTGAGTCTCTGGGTATTTCAGGGTAAAGGGTGAATTTAATGTGGGTCGAGAAGTGGAAGGTCAGCCTTGAATCAAAGCAGGTACTTGAATTAAGCTTAATGACTGCAAAGATGGGGACTCCTGGGTAGAGGTGTGAACTCTTGGGCCCAGAAGAAAGTCAGGTTACTTAATTCCTCGGTTTTTATAATAACTGTGTTTGCATTTCCCAGTGAAGCACGGGGCAACTTGTGGGTTAAGTCTAGAGGGAATCATTCATATCTATTTCTCATTCTGTCTCACTTATTCAGCTTAAATATGAGAGCTACTTTGGGTTTAAGTTTAGATTTTACACACTTCTGGAGTTTATCTACTTCCCTTAAGTTTATTGCCACCAACTTACTGATAAACTGATTTTTTTTTAACTTTAGACAAAGCATTCTGTTTTATAGTTAGAGATAATGCTATAAATCTATAAAGGCTATAAGATTTATATAAATCTGGAAGACTGTAAAATCTAAGACTATAAATAAACCTGTTTATTTAACACATTGAATAGAATTTGGCTAAATTGAACACTTCCTGAATACCTGTTCTGTGCTTGGTACTAATGAGAAAGAGAAAAAGATGAAAAGTAAGACTTCCTGCCTTCCCGTGACAAGGCCGAGGAGACATGGAGATCACACAGTAATTACAGTAGAATGTTACTTCCAGGAGAACAGAAGCATCCCTATATCTTTCTCACCATTAGGTTCCTTATGTTTGTCACAGTGCCTGACTCATAACTAAGGCTTATCATTTTCTCAAGATGATGGATACATGGATGACTAGTTTCATAAAGACTGTAGAAATGGTATGTACAAAGTACAATATGGATTCAGAAAATGGGATGAACAACATGGCCTTGGAGGAGTTCAATACAGAAATTAAAGTCTTTACTGGGAGATATTTGAATCAGCTCATGGGAGACAAATAGGAGTTGTCTAGAGCTTCCAGAATGGTTTTCCAGCCAAAAGAATTCATGTGGACAAAGGCAAGGAGATATGAAATGACATGGATGTTCAAGAAGTTGTAAATAATTTTTTCAAGAATAAAGAGAGTAGAAGATTGCAGGGAGAGCCTTCATAAATAAGTGACATTTCTGATTCGAGTCAAGGCATGCTGCTGGGTATCAGGGCAAGCATGCAAAATAAAGAGCAAAGAGACTTCTTTCCACCCTCACATTTTTAACTGAGGTTCATCTTATTTACCTTCAAAAGTATTGGCATTTGGAAGCTAGTTCAGGAGGTGTATCTTAGTTTAGGAGGTATATCTTAGTATAGAAACAACAGAGCCTGATGAACTATACAAATATTGTTCCAATGAGATTCTATAATTGGAACAGAAAAATTGTGTATTTTCAAAAGTTAATTTCATTACTGGATGATTGTTAAATACAGTATATCACTTTACAGGGGCTTTTCTAGAGGCTCAGTGGTAAAGATTCCACTTCCATGCAGAAGATGTGGGTTCAGTCCCTGGTGTTAGAAACATCCTCTGGAGAAGGAAATGGCAACCCACTCCAGTATTCTTGCCTAAAGAATCCCATGAACAGAGGAGACTGCTGGGCTACAGTCCATGGGGTTGCAAAGAATAGGATACTACTTAGCGACTAAACAGTAACAACAATATATCACTTTACAAAGGGACCTGTCATTGAATAAGTGAATTTCCTAGGAACAATGATGTCATATAGGATTTAAAATAGTTGATTTACATGTGGCTTTCTCCCCCTGTGTCTAAGTCAAGGCACACTTGCATTGGTGAGAGTTTTCCTACCATAGGAACATGACTTGGATTTCTTGTACTACCCTTAAATGTTTCATTTTTATGTACTAGAAAGATTCGGTGGGATGGGTACTTCTTAAAATTTAGATGTATAATCTGTTTGCATGCGTTTGACTTTATGGATCATATTTTCCAATTTTAAATGGCCACATTAAAAAAGTCAGCTTCTTAAACTTAATTTTAAATGTACTTACTATTTTAATTGCACCATTAGGGTCATGCTAGGTGAAATTGATAGAAACGCTGCCCCTCTTCTCTTTCAACTTAAAGTTCAGCTGCCGCTGCTGTTGTTTCCTTTCTTCTACTTTCATTCTATTCATCTTTGGATAAAATAACTCCTTATTTTGCGTGTCGAGGTTTAATGTATGTTCTTAACTTGATAGAGACTTTAATTTTGAGGGAAGGTTCTTGGCTGATTGCATTAGTTTAGCAGTTCTAGAATAAGATGTCTGTGGGGAGGGGCGGCAGAGTCCTGTCATTGATTCTCTCTTTATAACTGTGCCCTTTTAGCTGCAGCCGATTACCTGTGGTGCTTCTGACCCGGCACAGACTGAATCACAAGGAAGAAACTTTACATAAACCATTTATACTAAATGCTTGGTATGCCGGCAACATAAATCAACAACAATATCCATTATAAATTCATCCCTTTATCAGTATTATCTTGATAGAACTGATCCCAATGTGTGGGAATTTGAACTCTGCTTCAATACATCTAGTCCTGTGTAATTAATTATTCAGGGCACAGAGAACCTGGCCCCTGTGATGTAGAGTAATTCTTCCTGGTCAGCGTTAACTCCACTGGCAATAATAAATAGAAAAAGTCTCTAGTGATGCCAGTATTTTAAAGTGATTAATCATCTTTCCCCGCTTCACCTCCCCCTCAGTTTTCTTTAACTAAGATTTTTCAGCAATAAATCTTTAACAATACAGGTAGGAATTGTTCTGTAATTAAATTTTGCCCTGCTTAATTTCTTACCTTTTATGTACGACGAAAAACAAAAAGTTAACATTTTAAGGAGCTCTGATTGAAATTCAAACCCAGAAAACTCCTTTTATAGAATACTGAGAGATTCTCTATGGAAGATTAAGCTCTTGATTTTGAATATTAGATAGAGCACGTATTCATAAAATTGTTAATCAACACCAGTTGGGGTGTCAAGTATTCTGAAGTTTTGAATTACTTCAATTTCATGTGTAGGGGGTTGTCTGTATTAGGAAAAGCCTGACATATGCATATGTTCCCAAACGGAGGGAATAATTACTCATTCCTTAACTTGCAGATAATTGATGTGAGCTCTGTAGGAAAGGGAGACTTTGCACCCTTTTGTGGTACACAAAGCGCAATTGCGGAAGTGGCAGGTAAATGCCTGACAGAGAATGACCATGTATTTCCAAATCATGCCCTGTAGAGCTGACCAGCCATCAAGTATATTCCACGTGACAGGGACAGATGTGACATATCTGTTGTGACACACTTCTGTACCACCAGTCTGTGGCTTGCGGTGACTCCTGTCCCTCCTCTGATGCTTTCTCCCGCTGCAGGACAGCACAACGACGCACGGATGAACCTTGCCATTGCTCTCACCGCTGCCAGGTATGGGGCTGCCACGGCCAATTACATGGAGGTCATGAGTTTGCTCAAGAAGACAGACCCCCAGACAGGGAAAGAGCGTGTGAGCGGTGCACGGTGTAAGGATGTGCTCACAGGTATGCGAAGGCTCTGGCAGGGCAGGTTTCTTAGCATCTTGCTTTGTCCGTACAATCACTGAATGATAATTTCTCTGTCACTTCTCTTTTATTGAAGCCAGATTTCAGAGTCCTATTACCTATATTCCTTATTGTCAAGGACATCTGGTTTCACATGAAAATTTTCCTTTGTGGAACCTGGCCATTTTTTTTTCCTCTTTGTGTTAAACATTAACAATGATCATGATAATAGTGTCTGCAAAATTCCCACAGCTATGAATGCATTATGTTTTCTTTCCAAAACATGTTATTAAGAAAAGTCAATAAATGTGGCAAGTTTCAAAAAGTATCCTTTAGGTGACAGAAGCAGTGTGTTTACGTGCCATTCAAGTCAATCACTTTAACTTTGGTGAGATTTGCTTGCCTGTCCAGTTTTGTGGCCTCGTGGGCGAAGTTTCAAAATTATGTCATTTCCTTCAAAACCACTGCTCACACTTTTGAGTTTTAAGGAGAAAGCAGCTCATTTACTCACTTTCTTCTTATTTGGCACTTTAATGCCAGGCATTTTGCAAACTAGAATGAGAGCTGAAATGAAAAAGCAGTGTGCTTTTTTTCCTGCAGTTTGGACTTGTTTTTGGTTAAATGTACTCACATTCAGGCCTGTTGTGTGGCTTCTCAGTGTCTCTGGTTACCTGTATCACTCAAGTGATAGTGTATACTCTACCATAAGTTAATAGATGAATTAATAATCTACAGCATCAGTGAGCAGAGAAACAAGTGGGGTGTGTGACTGACACTGCTTTCTTTCATAGGGGAGGAATTTGATGTGAGAGCCAAGTGTGTTATCAATGCCACGGGACCTTTCACAGACACCGTGCGCAAAATGGATGATAAGGACACCACAGCTATCTGCCAGCCAAGTGCTGGCGTCCACATCGTGATGCCTGGTTACTACAGGTACCCGTGTTCCCACTCATGCATCGTCACCAGAGAAGAAGGGCCGCAAGAAATTGTCTACACGTATTCTTATAGCATACCTTTCTTAATAATAGATGGTCTAGCTCACTGTTCAAAATGAGGAGAAATGACTGAAAAAAATGCTCTTCCAAAACATAAATCGCAAACCAGGCTTGAGAATTTCTTAGGTTTTTTTTTTTTTTAAGGGTTTTTAAATATAAATTTATCTTAATTGGAGGCCAATTAATTTACAATATGGCATTGCTTTTGCCATACATCAACATAAATCCGCCACAGGTGCACACGTGTTCCCCATCCTGAACCCCCCTCCCACCTCCCTCCACATTCCATCCCTCCAGGTCATCCCAGTGCACCAGCCCCGAGCATCCTGTATCATGCATCAAACCTAGACTGGCATTTCGTTTCACATATGATATTATACATGTTTCAATGCCACTCTCCCAAATCATTCCACCCTCACCCTTTCCCACAGAGTCCGTAAGACTGTTCTATACATCTGTGTCTTCTTTGGTGTCTCGCATACAGGGTCATTGTCACCATCTTTCTAAATTCCATATATATGTGCCAGCACACTCCATTGGTGTTTTTCTTTCTGGCTTACTTCACTTTGCACAATAAGCTCCAGTTTTATCCACCTCATTAGAACTGACCCAAATGCACTCTTTTTAATGACTGAGTAACACTCCATTGTATATATGTACCACAGCTTTCCCATCCATTCATCTGCTGATGGACAATTAGTAATTTGTTGGAACTTTGTGTTAGTCTTCTTGAAATTGTTCACTGACCCCTGGTTACATTTCCCACTACTTTCATTTCTATTTCCCCTCATTACAAATTAAATTATTACTTTGAAATTCTTTCTATTCCCTTGATAGATCATTCTCACTTGCATCAGTGTATGGGAATGTTCTGGGATCATATCTTAAACACATTCTCCAGGAAGCTTTTCTTGACCTCTGGGGCTTGGTTTATTTGCCTTCCAAAATCACCCTTATAAAATCAACATTCAGGACTTCCTTAACCAAAAATTTAGGATGTTGTAATTGGTTATTTAGTGCACTCTTCACACCCTCAAGGACAACAAACTCTAGAAGGCCAAGGATCATAGCTGTGCTATCCACAGGTAAAACACCTGTACTGGCTCAAAAAATAAAATATGAACTTGGGTATGTGTGTGCTCAGTCACGTCTGACTCTGAGTCCTGTGGATTGTAGTCTGCCAAGCTCCCCTGCCAATGGAATCCTCCAGGCAAGAGTACCGGATTGGGTTGCAATCCCCCACTGTACTGGACCCTCCCAACTCAGGGGTGAACTTGCATCTCTTGTGTCTCCTGCATTGACAGCAAGATTATCCATCACCAGTGCCACCTGGAAAGACATGAATTGGGGGACAAAAGGAAATAGGCACATACTTTTACTGGGTGACAAATTCTAATATATACACACATTTGTTTACAAATCTGGAAAAAAATGTGATAATGTGGCAAAAATTTTATCCTTTCAGCTTAAATTTTCATGAAGCTTCAGGAAGTTTTTCTTAGGGTAGTGTATACAACTGGTGTTTCTAGTACAATTATATCATCATGAAAGCATAATCTTTCTTCTTTTCACAAGTACCTCTTACTAGTTGGTAGAGAAAGGACAATTCTTGCTTATGTAACAAAAGTGATGAAACTTGAAATGAGTTATCAGGATAAATAGCAACTGAATACAGCAAATACATGTCCAGACTCATTTGTATACATGCATTTATGTTGCTAGTAGAATAAAGTAAATTTCTTAAACAACTAAATGGCATTATGAATTCAGAGAATAGGATGATCAGTCCTTGCTGGAAATAACAGAAGAGATGCATCTTCATGGCATTTAATTTTAGCCTTAAATAGGAGGGTTGACAGAATAGGTCTGTGAAAAATGTAGCTAAAATAGAGATTATGATGGTGGGAAAGGGGGGAAGGTTAAAGACATATTTAGGAATTTTGAAAGGTGTAGGGGTTATGCAGAAATATGACAAATAAACCATAAATACAAATTTGATTTGAAACAGGGAAAACAAGAGTAAGGATCTTCCATCCCATAAGACTATTTGAGGGCTTCCCTAGTGGTTTGATGGTAAAGAATCTGCCTGCCAAAGCAAGAGGCACAAGTTTGATAATTATGCAGGGAAGATTCCCTAGAGTAGGAAACAGCAACCCACTCCAGCACTCCCGCCTGGGAAATCCCATGGACAGAGGAGCCTGGCAGGCCACAGTGCATGGTGTTGCAAAAGAGTCAGGCACAGCTTAGTGACTGAACAACAACAAAAGACCATTTGAACAGAATTCTTAGTTTTTATGGCAACACTCCTTTCTATGAGTTAGTGATTTGGAATCTGTTTTTGTACTTTTTTCAGTGTACTCATCATCAGAGGCTAAGTCTTCGTATTTTTGAATTTTAATTTTCATGAAAACTCTAAAATTAATTTTGCAAAAATGTCCATAAAAGACATTTACATGAAAACACTAAAAAGTCCATTTTATAAAATACCCAGTCTTGCTTCTGAACAATCTGAATATGAGGACCAAATATTCTTATGTCTTATGTTTATAATTTTTGAAATATATTTTGAAAAATAATTTATAATTTCTGATTTATCATTTTGGCAAAGATAATCAGAGGTAGAGAAATGGGCAGGGATAGAGATCAAATAAGAACAGCTATTAATTGAAAATCTTTTAAGTGGGGTGATGCACATGAAACTGCAATTTTTATATGTATTTGAATATTTAGTATTTTTTGTTTTTAATAAATTTGAAAACAAACATGTATGATCCCAAGAAACTGATAATGATTACCCCTAATGTACATTTCAAAATATCTGGGGAAAAGTTCATGTGTCCATGATGAATATGGAACAATTTTATTTCCATATGTGGCAATCTAATAGACAAACTAGTACGTAATTCTGTGAAATCATGATTTATGCTCAAGGTATTCATTAAGACATCATTTGTAGTTGAGAAATATTAAAAACCACATCAGTTTCTAACCTTAGGAGGATGGGTAAGCAAATTATGGTGTATCTGCACAAGGGAGTATTATATGGCCATTAAAAATTCTGAATAATTTTAGTGTCCTAAGAAAACCCTAGAGATACAGTGTTAATTTAGAGTGGAGGATACAAGATTGTATGTGTAACATGATCAAACATTATATAAATATATAGAAAAAGATGAAAAGAAGTATTTTAAATACCAGTGGTGACTGCCTCTAGGTGATGTGATTATGAGTAAAAGATTATAATTTCTAGGTAACATGGTTAGAATGGGAGTTATCGCTTCTATATTCTAATAATTTTCCATAAAAGACATATTTTTAATATTTGATAAAACAGATATACAGGTCCATGATATTTTATTTAATATCTGCATTCTTCTAGAATACCATCCCACTATGTAATAGATGATGCTGCCTTATTAGTTAGTTTTCCACTAAGTCTTCTTGAAGAGAGTCCAAGATATTGTACCAAGCACATTTCTAATGGGAAAGATATCACACTTCTACCAAGAAGAATATTAACAAAATTTCATATCCACCAGGTTCCAAGGTTTCTTTGTCGTTTTCTAAATGTCTACATATAATTAATAGGCAGTCATTAGTGTTTTCACTTAGAACTGTAGAGACCATGGTGCTTCCCATCTCAATAATAAAAACTTATGCAGTGGTGCTTAATAGAGTTTTAAGAACTGTTAAGCAGAAGTTTATTTCAAATGAAAAGGAGAGAAGTAAATATATGTACATGTTGCAAATGTTTCTTGTATATAGAGGTTTTCAAAAGTAGTTTCAGACACAATTATATGCATTTATTTTGTGTTGGATAAAACTTTGCAAGGTCAGCTAGTTTGGAAGTTTTTGGAAGCATTTTTTTAAACGTCTGTTAGAGTATGTGGCACCTAAAGTGTAGGCACACACGCGTGCCCACAACCCTTGCCTTGGCTTAGATCGTACTTGTGGGTTGTGTTCCGTGTCTTCTTTCCTATTGGCCCATGATGTCAGAGGACACATTAGTATTCTGTGTTATTCCCTGTGTTATTTCTGCCACTTCATAATGACACTATTTGGAACAAGCCATTTCATTCTGTAACCCTTAGCTTGCCTGTCATTAAAATGTGAAGACCTTCTACTCTTTGAAGTATACAGACAAAGACAGTATGAAAAGTAAGATAAGGTGATACCTTGGTAAAGAACTTCCTGATTTGTTCATCACTTTACCCCTTGTTAACTGTGCAACTGTGGGAAGCTGCTCATTTTCAGTTTCTGGTTCCTTATTTCATGGTAGTTCCTAATTTGTGTACATTTTGACAGTATTCCTTTGTTTATTTTTTTCTTTATTTTCTTGACTGCTACATCCGCAGCTCCTGGTACATTATCTGGTATATAATAATGACCAGTAAATTTTTGATGAGTTCTACTAATTTTTGTGTTAACTTGCCCAAGTTGAGATTGTTCCTTTTTCTAATTAAAATTTTAATCTAATACTTATAAGGGAATTTTAAATATATAGATATTAAAATATAAAACAAAATATGTTTTTTCTTTTTACTGCCCAGATAACTCCTGTAGACAAAAATAAACAAAAGTAATCACTATAGAAAAATAGAAAGATATAGAATGAATAGTGAAAGTCTCCCTCTTTTCCTCGTGTCCCCAGCTTGTTTTTGATAATGCTTCTTTCTGATTTCTTCCATAAAATTTTATGTTTATACTTGCACAAATGTATATCCTTTTAAACTATTTTTCATGAAGGAACTCATGCTATACATATGTTCTGTACTATGCTTTATAATATGCTAACAACAGAGTAGATAGGTGGTTTTTAAGAAATATAAATATATATCACCTGCATGTAATACTTTCAAAACAGAAAGTCTTTCTTAATCCTAAAAATTAGGCATTAGTTTCAGACCCGTGCCTGTAAGTTGTAAAAGTGTTAGTCACAGCTGGGTCTGTTTAAGATGCAGTAAGTGATCTCGTTCTACTTTGGGAGAAACTAATATCTCTGTTTTTAGCACCTTGAACCACAACCACTAAACATCCTGTGGGGAACCATCGAGGAGTGGTCTGGCAGCCCAGTTCCTATTCAGTCCCTGTTTGCAGATGAGTCCCTTGGTTTGGGATTACAGTCTGGGTTAAGTGTTTGGTCCTTCTTTCAGTACTGACTTTGAGCAGCTGTATCATTGGCATCCGAGGGACGGTTTTTCTCTCCATATCAAATTGTTCTCTTGGGTGGGTGAGGTCAAGAGATCTCAGACTGAAATAGCTCTCCGGATTTCTCAGTCAGTCTTCACTCAAGAGCTGTAACTCAAGGGTTCTACTAGGTCCTCAGAGATGAGTAAGACCTCATGGTGCTGCCCTTATAAGCCAGCTGATAATAACTTAAGGCCTAGCATTTCAACTAGAACCTGATCAGTTTGACAATACAATGACTTCAGGGGCCACTGATTTATTGAGTGTAGGCAGCTAAATGAGGAATGGGGACCAGGTATGCAGTCTACCCTGTTGGGCAATTTTTAAGAGTTTCTTTATGGCATTTATTAAGCTTATTATGACCCTAACTAACATTCCACATGTGGAATTATCTTATGCTATCGTAGCAGCTTTCTTTCTATCTCTGGATTGTTTTATTTTCAGAAAACTCAACACACAGAAATCATTTACTTTTGAAGACACTCTTTACATTAAGAACTGAGAAGTTGCTGTATAACCCTGGGAGCTCAGCCTGGTGCTCTATGACAACCTAGAGGGGTGGGAAGGAGGTTCAAGCAGGAGGGAACATATGTATACTTATGACTAATTCACATTGTTGTATGGCAGAGACCAACACAACACGATAAAGCAATTATCCTCCAATTTAAAAAAAAATCTGGAATTTTCATCGGAGTTGTGGGTAGATGCTCTTACAAAAGTAACTACAATACATCGAATGACTGAAGTTCATGAAAATAGTTGTCCCCTCCTTTTAGCCTACAGATGCTTTTTACCAATGATGAGAGGTCAGTTGTTTTTTGTTGTTGTTGTTGTTGTTGTTTTTCCGTAATATGTGTGCATACTGCTGGCTCCAACACTGATTGCTGAGTAGTTAGCAATAAATTGATTTCAGTTTAAATAAGGGTACTTCAGGATGGCAATGGTCTGCATGAGAAAAATTTTCATTACATCTTATCCTAGACACACACATAAATTAGCAGCAAGCTTCTCCTGCTGATGTCAAGTGAATTATACATATTGAGAAAAAGCTATGCCTCACCACATTGTATATACCATCCCTATAGTTAACAGCCATTTTCAAACTTTTGTGTGACCTTGCAGAATTAATTCTTCGTAAGAAAACAAACTTTTCCCCTAAGGGTGAGTTATAAATTAGGTAATTTAGAACTGATGAGAAGTATTTCCAAGTGGATCCTTAAATTTTTATACCATTCATTAATAGCTTTGTCTTCCCTCTGTGCTTGTTAATTTTATGTTTGACACATATGTCTTCACTTAAGCAGTTGATTCTCTCAAGGTTCCAGTTATGTGTGTGTTGGTAACTATCATGTTCACCCTTTAAACTGCTTTTTATTGCACTGAAAGGTTTTAAAATATTCAGTAGTTGTGCTTTTCCAACAGCATTTCATGTCTCAGTTGCTGAATATTATAACTTTATGCTGAAGCTGATCAAGTCTATTGAGTTGCTTAGGTACATCACATAGTATCTCGCCCATAAAATGGTCATATATATATTATACCAACATGTAGTTTGTTCCTTAAATTTTAGAATATGGAATTTATCCTTTTGTTTCAATATAGGACTATTTACCAAATTGAAAGTTTGAACTCATGAGCTAATTTCTATCACAAAGTGACATGTTTAAGGGCATATCAACCCGGGATCAAATGAGGTGCATACAAACCATATTTTAACTAGTTTCTTTTAAGATCTTTAGCAAATTCTATGGCAAGTACAAAGGAAAACTTTAGACATACAGAGACTGAAAATACTCGATGTTTATAGCTTTCAGTGTAGTTTTTGAAAGTAAAATTACTTTAAGTAACCCTGAGTGAAGATGAGATCCTCACTGAAGGTTTAAATGACTGACGTACTTTGGGGTGATTTTTGCATGTGCTAAATAGAAGAACTGAAGCCTACTCTCTCCTGTGTCTCATGTAGACTACAGATAGTGATTTCTTTCTACAAAGGCTGCATGGACATGGCAGGCATTTCATGTGGCTGACGAGTCTTTGCAAAGAAATATTATTACTCCTTATAGTTTCAGTGAAGAAGATGCATTAACTAAACTGACTATGGATTTCTTTTTCATAAAAAAGTCATTTTTGGTTTGCTTTTCAACGTATTCAGACTCTCATCCTTACACGTTTGAGTCTTGAGTTTCTTGTTTTTTTTTAATTTTAAGAGAAAGATAACTATGAATAGTTGACTGTATGTCTTTTAAAAAGTGTGAGCATAACAGGGATTTTTGGAATTTATTGAAACCAAATAGAATTATATTTCCTATTTAAGAAATATTATTAATAGAAGCTGAAAATATATTTACAGGAAATATCTTTAACATTGGTTCCTTATGAAAATTCAGTCGAATTCAGCTATCTGAAGGTTTGTAGTGTTCAACTATTTGAAAATGACACTTTGGGATTCCTCTTGCCATTTTAACAATGTCTCCAAAATTTTAGAATGGTTAATGAATCCATTAAAACAACAGTTATTAATGATTCAATAACACAACTGGGCAGGTTTTGTCAGTGTTTATTTTCAGATACCTCTTCTTGCAAGTGTGTTTTACAATTTGGTTTTAGAATATTAAGTAGGTATTAGAGAAAATCTTAATATTTTTGAAGATTTTGGTCTGGCAAAAGAGGCATCCTTAAAGCTTAATTTAGTAGTGTAATACACTGGCATCTTCTGCCTATTTAAAGATTTTCATTGCTAAAATATTTCTCTCCTTTTTGATCTTATCCCAGTACACTGTTATCCAGGTAGTAGTAGAAAACTGAGCCCTTTTCTCATGGATGCATTTCTTGAGATTTCAGTAAAATTGAAATAAAGTAAGAAATCTCATATTTGGTGAAGTGGTATAAGCTTATTCAGGCACAAAAGAGTAAAGAACTTTTTGATTATATTTTAGTTTCTAGAAAGTTAGACCCTTCACTTTTCTCACAGACTTCTCAGACCTTATACTGAAAGATGTACAAATGTCAAATGTTCCAGGAAAATACTTTCCATGGGCTTGAAAAAGGTTGAAGAACTATTCTTAAGTGACCATCATGAAAGAAATTATAGGCATTTATCCTGCTGACATTATCTGATGTGAATGATGCAAGGGATCTAAAAACCCAAACAATCGGAATTGAAGTCCACCTACTTAACTCACCTTGCACCGCTGGTTTTGCTGTGGAATATTATTATAATAACACTTACTTGATTCCTTTTGTATTACCACTTTTTTTCTGTTAGGCATTTCTAGATTAGGTTAGCGGCAGTCAAAGTAATAGTTCGTGTGTTCCTAGTTTGCTTATATGAGAATTAGTGAATAAAATGTTTTAGAATGCAGCTTAAGATCCACCTCTGCACAGGATGATTCAAGTAGAGGATGTGGGGTGGGAGGTGGGAGGGGCTTCGGCATTGGGAGATTGTGTTCACCTATGGCTGATTCGTGTCAATGTATGGCAAAACAAATACAGTATTGTAATTTAAAAAAAAAAAAAAAAAAGATCCACCTCTGGCTGACTTCAGAAATATATGACCCTTTCTTTTCATCCCAGCCCAGAGAGCATGGGACTTCTTGACCCAGCGACCAGTGATGGGAGAGTTATTTTCTTCTTGCCCTGGCAAAAGATGACTATAGCTGGCACTACCGACACCCCGACTGACGTTACACACCACCCCATTCCTTCGGAAGAAGACATCAACTTCATTTTGAATGAAGTGCGTAACTACTTGAGTTGTGACGTTGAAGGTAACATGCATTCCTTTAAGTTTACTCTCCCTCTTTTATATCTCCCAAACCATCCCAGCTTTCACTGGGTAACTGCCATGCACCCCCACTGACTCAGCTTCACCGCTGGCTGGCTCTGACTCTTAGGCACTGACCACTTCTTCTAGAAGCCTTATTGAGGCTGAGGCATTACCCAATAGGAAGAAGTTGCCTTTTTTTTCCGCCTCCACTTTCTATCTCCACATGAAATGCATACCATCCTCTTCTGGTCATTTCTAATAGCAAGACTGGAGTGCCATTCCAGCAGAGCTCTAAACACCCATGCTTTTCTAGGAGAGTATGAAATGTTTGCATCACCAGTTTCTAGAGTTTGAGAAGGTATGATTGACAAATCTAGGATACCCATAGGAAAGAATTAGTTTGAGAAATGAGAGGATAGAGGAATGTATTCTAAGAAATTTAGTGAGCTGTTACTATGTGGAAACTGGAATATTAACTATGGATTTAGCTGTTTTAACTGAAAAAGATAAAGTTCACTTCTCTCCAGTGCTAACCTGAACATGCCTTCTTTTAACTTGGATGTCATAGTATTTTCTCCAGTGGATATATATGGTATAATATATATTTTTTTAATCCATGGTAGTTTCAAAAGTTTTTCAACATTGTTTCCTATCTCTAATAACCTCACCATCCGTCTAGTCACTCAGGCTGGAATGGCATGCTTATCTTTGCTGATCCTTCTCTTTCTACATCCAGTCCACTTCCCATCTCTGCTTCCTCTGAAGTATCATGTAAATCCCTTCTCGCTTCCATTGCCCTGGTTCAAACCTGTGTCATACTCCACTTAACCAGTTGCACTGACCCCCTAACTAGCTTTCGTGCATCAGTTCTGTGTCCTCACCTGGTCTGGTCCTTCCATCAGAACTCTATAAAACACAATTCTGATCATCACGTCCCTGCACAAAAATATTCCTTTGATGTCTCATCGTTAACTTTAGCAAAGTTATTAAACTATCTCATACGGAATCTAAGGCTTTTCATGACTTGTCTTGGCAGGTTTGCATTCAGCTATTCCACCTCTGTGCATTCAATCATTTAATTATATTGCATGACTTATTATTTCCAAATCAGGTCATGCACTTTTAAGTCTTCATACCTTGTTTATGTAGGTCGAAGTCTTGCTCTTGGATAGTCTTTCCCCCAAGTTTTCATTTTGGCAAAATATTATTTATACTTCAGAAGCTGCCTATCTTTTGTAGTCCCTTAGATCACTGAGCTAATATATCATAACAGTGTATAATAGGTAATAATGTAAGATATATTCTCACTTGGAGCTCCTAATGGGTAAGGATTCTTTATTCAGTTTCAAAGCTTGTTATATATATCTGGTATGCTACTTATAATTATTTAAAATCAAAACGAATTAGGTACTTTCAAGGTTTTTGATGCTAGTAGCAATTTGAATGGCAACCCACTCCAGTACTCTTGCCTGGAAAATCCAACGGACAGAGGAGCCTGGTGGGCTGCAGTCCATGGGGTCACGAAGAGTTGGACATGACTGAGCGACTTCCCTTTCACTTTTCACTTTCATGCATTGGAGAAGGAAATGGCAACCCACTCCAGTGTTCTTGCCTGGAGAATCCCAGGGATGGGGGAGCCTGGCGAGCTGCCCTCTGTGGGGTTCCACAGAGTTGGACACGACTGAAGTGACTTACCAGCAGCAGCAGCAGCAATTTGAAAATCTTTTTATATGAAAATACAAAATTTAAGATTTTTGAAACATAGTCATCATCTGTTTATATCAGAAATCTCCTATAATGTTGGCTTCAATGGAGGCCATGCAAGGACACAGTTTTTGTCTTAATGTGACTCACTAGCATCTATGAATCCTTTTTCCCTAAGAATTCTTTTCATTATGAGATCACACATTTACCATCAAACAAAACAAACTGCTTTACAAAGTGGTTTAGCGGATTCTCCTAGTTTGATTGATTGATCTATATTATATTTTTTAGTTTCTTCTAATTTCAAATAATGGTTGTAATTTCATTTTGAGTAGAGTCTCTTTGGATATCTATAATAATAATATAAATATATTAAGTACATGTAATTGAAATCTATGTGGCTAAATTTATACTCCTTCACACACACACACTCACACACAGTTATTTAAGAAATAGTTATGTCCAGTTTAATATCCATTGCAATTTCATCTTGATAGTTTTTCCCCTCATTTTGTGAGATAGGAGGAGCTTTATCTGGGTATGACTGTACTTTAATGAACTGATTACTGTTACTGAATCCTGCTTCATTTCACATTTACCTGGATATATTTTTTAAAAGTGGGTTTATATTGGATTCCAAGAGAAGGAAGTTTAGATTGCTAAAGCAAGAAACAAAATTAATTCAAGAGCAGAGAGCTATAGTTGACAGGTTCCAAATTCTTAAAGTTCAGATGCACGAATGAGAAATCTAACTGCTTATATGTGCCCAGAGACTGGATGTGCTGGAAACAGGTATAGGTTCCAAGAAGCTGCTGTGCCCATATCATGGGTAGGGATTTCCACTAGTGAAATGAGCCTTGGGCTAGAACAGACACCAAGCCTATACCCCTCACTTTTATTCTGCTTATTAATAAATAGAGGACTTAGTAATACCAGCTAGGACCTCCTTGGTCTGTAGAGGACTTTTCAGTTAACATACCTTTTGGTAGTCAGGTTAATTGGTGAAACTAACCAAGGATTTTTGTCAACTTTGATTTTTTTGTAAAAATGGATTGAAATTAATACGTGGACACTGTAAATCGCATTAACATGTGGACACTGTAAATTGCCTTTCCACTGGTGGTCTCAGGAATCTTGAGATTAAGAATTCTCTAGGTAGCAAACATCCAGGATGAAAGCAGAAGTGGCAGCTCTTGCTTGTACTTCATTTATTTCCCTGTGCTCATCATCCGTCACACCTTTCCTCCTCATCAGCTTATCCTTTTAAAAGCAGTTCAGCCACTGTGATTCTTCATGGTTTCTTTTCATTCTTATTTATTGAATTGAAGTCCTCAGAGTATATGAAGAAGTACCCTCAGTCTTGGTAGAGTCCTAGTTAGCTAAAGTATGTCTATTTCCAAAGTAAAGGCATTCTCATTTGTATTTTTTCTAAGGAATTTTGGTGAAACCTGATATTCTCTTCTATACTGAGGAAATGTGAAAGTGAAACTCAGCTTCAGGCCCCATTCAGTCTTTTTGACTACATGCTGTTGCTGCACATATTTTAATCTTATTTTTCCTCAGTAGGTAATGTGTGCTTTATTTTTAAAAACTCTACCATCATGGAGAGCTTTTATGCAAGACACTCTGCTAAGCCTATTGCTTATATTGTCTGATTCCTCATAACAACCTTATTAGTTTTATTTTGTAATTTCCATTTTATAGGTGAAGAAACTGAGGCCCAGTGACTTTAAGTTTCTTTCCCGTAGGTCATTCATGTTGGAGCCTGATATTGTGTATGTCAGTCTAGCCCTAATATTTATGCTTCTAAATATTGTGCATATTCCAGTTGGTAGTCCTGGGTTTGTTGCATGATGTGATATTATATCCACTAGAGAGTAGATTACTTCTGTCAGTTCATTTCATGGAAGCTGGTAGACACCTTCAGAGTGATGGTGACCTTTGCTCTCAAGTGACTGGCCTTATTTGGATGTGACTGTTAAAGTAGAGGTTTCATTTCTTGTAACCAGTCCCTTGGGCCAAGCAGTCTTTTCTACAGATTTAAAAAATTAGAAACTTTGTGTAGATCCCAGAGCCATGTTTTTGAAATGGTTAGTATTCACCAAGATTGAAATAATCACTTAAAAATGATTTATTAGATGGATTAGTAAAATTCTGACAACAGTTTCTGAGCCTCCCCAAATGGCTATATCCTTAAGAAAAAAAAAAAAAGTGTCAAATCTTAACACTCCATGCTGTTCACAGCAGCTGCCACACTTCTGCAAAACGCGTCGGAACAATTCTGAAAAGCATTTTGTCTGTTGGGAAGGAGACCATGTCTTCTTTTACAATTTAGAAAGCTCACCATTCACAGGCTGAATTTTCTAGATTACTTGTTTGTTCTTTTCTGAAATGGGTAATTGATAGTTGTGCGGTGTGTATTGGATTCGGAGGAAAAATGATCTTTTGAAAAATGTATCATTAAGTCTGCTGTGTAGAGGTTAATCAGGAGGATGCAGTGGCGAACCAAGCTGTGACTTAAAGGGGTGGAGGGGAACAGAAGATCTGCAGAGCGCTTTATCCATGGAGTTTTTCTGGAGTGCTTCTCTAAGCAGCTTCTCTAGTTGTACACAGGTTTTCACATATGCAATTAGTAGTGTTTATAGATTGCCTGTTATTCAATTAACAACGGAGCTGGCCGTATCAACTCACTGCAGACCTGCCTTTTCACTGCCAGAGATTGTACCAGGGTTATCAACTTACACAGGCTTGGATGTTTTCCAGCTGTTTAATTATAGTGTCACGCGCTTTGCTTTTCTAGTTTCATTAGTTTATAAATGTAATATGGTATCTTATTTCTGTGATTAACACTTCATTTCCTCAGGTTAAACATGCTGGTAGAGAAGTATTGATTTCTGACGCTGTTTCCCTTGTGTTCATTTAGATATTTTCACATGCTTTTTATTGATTTTTTTGAAAGTGGCAAACATGAGAAAGAGCACCCCAAAATGTACGGCTAAATAACTGATGTGAAGCAAAACCTCACATTTAGCTCTTAATTATCACTTCCTGTGGGCTGCCTTTTCTATTAACTTTTAAAACCAACGCTTCTCTTGCCAAGTTTTTAAGAATAAAAATACTAATTATAATTGGAAACAACTGCACAGCACTTAGTCTTTTCAACCAGCTGTGAAAATACCTATTCAACTTTAGTATTTATATTTTATTCGTTATATAATTTATACACTAAAACCTGAATGAGTTATTTACAATAAAAATAATATAATAAAAGAATTCTTAACCATGGTGGTTAGAAGGACTATGTTATTTCCTCACTATCCTTCTGAAAATATTGACAAGAACCTTTATACACTCCAGAAGTACTCGCAATTGGCACTTAAAAATCAACTAGGTGCCATCTGGGTGAGCTACTCTCATAAGTGGTGTTTACCAAGATTTTTTTTTCAGTTTTAATAGTAGTGTTGTTTCCTCTCATCTTGCTTTATTAAGTGCAAGTGTTAATCACTCAGTCATATCCGACTCTGCGATACCATGGACTGTAGGTCGCCAGGCTCCTCTGTCCATGGGATTCTCCAGGCAAGAATACTGGAGTGGGTTGCCATGCCCTTCTCCAGGGGATCTTTGTGACCCAGGGATAGAACTTTGGTCTCCTCCATTGCAGGTGTATTCTTTACTGTCTGAGCCATCAGGAAGCCCTGGTGCTTTTTATTTACTTTATTTATTAAAGTTTTCAGTTATTCTGAAAGAGGATATCCAGTTATTTAAATATGTAATCATTAGAAACCTAAAGTGTAGCGTATTGGCTCAGAGGCCAAAATGTTATTGCTTTTGATTTTGTAATGTCAGCTCTTGTTTGATATGAAAACTTCAGAGAATGTTCTAATATGCCATTTCATATATATTGATCAGTATTCATGACTTCTACTTGATACAGTGTTTGAGGTACTGAGAAATACTAGAATTGATACTGCCAAAGACTTTCGGCACGGTGAGAAAGATGCAACAGTAATGCCATCTTGCTTAGCTATCTTGACAGTATGAGGACCAGGAGAATCAGGTGAATAGAATCTTTGAGTTTTGAAGCATACAAGCTAGCGTTGAGGTTTTTCCTCACATATTGTACCATGGTGAGTGCTTGGCTACAGCCAAGATGATGTTCATGGCTACAGCTGGAATGATAGGGTCAATTTCTGGGTAAGAGCTTGAGGGTAGGAGTACTTAGTTTAGTAAAAATATTTTCATTTCTTTGAATTGATGAGATTAGTAGGAGAGAAGGATACTTTAAAATGATAATTATGGAACATGCTGTGACAGTAAAGTATTTTGGAGAGAGTCACATTCTATTGCAGCAGATTATATTCTCACTGTCAGATTTCACTGAACGGTTTGCTCCATTGGAGACGTGGGCAAGGTGGCCATGGGGGAGTTACCTAGTTTGACAGTTTGCCAGGACAAGTCTGAGATGTACTACTTGACAGTTTCGTTTCTAGAACTGCCTTATGCAAAATTATAGCCTATACGTGTGAATATCATGTGCTTATTTAAATTAGTTAAAATGAGATAAAGTTTGAATTTCAGTTTCTCAGTTGCATGGGCATTTCAAGTGCTTCATAAGCTCATGCAGCCAGTGGCTAGTGAATTAAACAATGTAGGTCCAAAACAGTTCCATCACTGCAGAAAAGTCTATGCAACAACTCTACGGAAGCTAGAGGTACCTACATAGACAATTTAGAAGCAAATACTCAATTTATCAGAGTCATTGAATTTGTATTTTTGTTGTTATAAAATAAAGAGTACCTTATCTTGTAAAAGAAGATCTCCAGATATAAGAAGTCTCAAGAGGTGATTAATTTAGTGATTGAGCAAAATCTTCAGTGCAGGACCCTTACTGCTTTTCACTCCCCCACCCTCCAGGTTGGCTTTGCCCTGCAGTTGTTTCCCATTTTGTTACAATATGGCTGCAGAAGTTCCTAGCAATATTGGAAGGTCCTCTATGCTGTCTGTCTACTGCTCGTGAATCTGTTACCAAAGAGAACTTTAATTAGAGTTTAACAGTGTGCAAGGTTTCCATTGTGGGTGAATAAGTAATAAAGAGAGAAACCTATTAGTTCAGTTTGCTGCTGTCTTTCCTACAAGAGGTTAAAATTCATGTTTCACGTGTTTAGCTATGCTGTTCCCTGTGGGCCTAGATTATACCCATAGCCCTGACTGGTCACTACTTAATTTAGATGGTAGAGAGGTAAAAAGCACTTTATTCTTCATCAACTCCCCCTGCCCCCTGCAAAACGGCATTTTGAATAATCCATATAAGTCATTAAATCTCAAGGTTGGGAACTGGTAGACAATAGATCCCTGATCCAACCATGCTCTAACATAATAATGTAACAATGCTGTAGGCCAGAAAACCTGATTCTTACTTTAAATGTGTTCTAAAATTTGATTATCCTAAATGTATCTTTTAAAGTAAATTTTATCTCAGTATTCACCTGATATAATTCTCAGACTAAAAAACTGAATGCTATGATCTCAAGAAAATAAATTAAGGTTCTTGACCTGTTATGAACTCTTCCCAATAATGTTTTCTTTTCCTTTTTTTAGAGTATCAATTTCAAAAATAAGGATTAAAAATCATATCAGTATATATTGTGCTTCATTTAGTTTTCCTCCCTGAATGAAAAACTCAAATGTCTTAGGTTGGTCTTTTTGTTTCAGATAGTACAGATTCATAGATGTGTTTTTCTGCCTGTTATACCAGAAAAGGTAAAGCATTTGTCACAAGGATTATCTGCATGTGCTTTAAATTTACTTTAGAAAGTTTAGTTTTCCACCAAATAATTTTAAGATCAGTCAGAAGGCTGTGAGAATTGAAACCAAATTCCTGATCAGTGTGGCTGCCTGAGGAATTTCAGAGACACACTTTGAGACTTTGCAGTGACCACAATGACGTTCTAAGTGGTTGGCTAAGTTTTATTTTTGACTCAGAGGGCAGTTTGAACCCTAATGGAAAATAGTGGTAATTTCCTAGTTAAGATTTTTTAAAGATTAAAATATTGCATGATTTGTGTTGAGGTTTTACAAGACTTTTGTGGAATAGTGTGGAGTGAGAATTAACCCTCATTCCATGGAACCCATCAGGATTAAACCTGTTCAGAAGATGCCCCCTTAAGGGGGCAAATCCAGGATGGTATCCCAGCATCAAGATGCCCTCATGGTCACCAGTTAACAAGACTGGAAGCCTTAGGTTTTCCTCACTAGCTTATAAGTTTTATTCTCCCTTTGTTTAGATTCAGTGTTGGAATATGGGTTTAATTAAACACCCCTGTAGAGATGTATGGGTACCTCTTTCTTTCAGATTGTAGTCATATTAAGAATGTGGCCCTTAACGACCTATACCAATATATATCAGATTACCTTAGCCTTAGATGAAGTTATCTTTAGCAGACATCTATCTTTCATTTGAGATCGAGATGGAGAGATTGTCTGTCATCCAGCATAACTTTTTAGGGTCTTTTCCCTGTTCTTGGTTATGTGCTCTTTTTTGGACTGGTCTAATATTTAGTCATTTCAAAGTCTTTGTGATTCTTTACACAAGAATTCGCTAGATGTATATTTAAATATTTTTCAAAGTCTGCTTTGTCTAAATCTATAAAAGGTTCAGTATATAAGAACAGACAATTCAGATGTGAATGGGATCTGAAATCCAGAATGCCCTCTTCTAGTAAGTTTTTGTCTTTTCTGGGAAGAGATAGCAAAATACATTCTTGGAGGAGATATCACAACTCATAAATCTTCTGGTTGGTTTGGTTTGTTTTTGTTTCTGCTTTACTGTTGTTCTTTGTAACTATTGCAGATTGTCCCAGCTGAGGGCTGCTAACATTTATTTTGTTTCGTTTTTGAGAACCCATATCAGTGATTTTTCCAGTTTTTTCTTTTTTTTTTTTCCGCCTCCTTTACCATTTTTCTGGCTGCTCTGCACAACATGCAGGATCTTAGTTCCCCTACCAGGGATCAAACCTGTGCCCCTTGCAATGGAATCACGAACCTAACCCCTGGACCTAACCAAGGGCCTAACCACTGAACTGCCGGGGATGTCACCATCTCCGTTGTAACTTGCCACTCATTTAGCTCTTATATTTAAGGGCTTTTCCTCCCCTTTCATGTGTTCCTTTTACTGAACTATTTTCTGCTTAGTAAGTATTTCATGGTTTTGTTGAGAAGTCTTTGAGTCATCCTTTTAACTCTTGGCATTGATCCTTCCCAGTGAGAAGAGGGGATGTCCTGGCTGCGTGGAGCGGTATTCGCCCCCTTGTGACAGATCCCAAGTCTGCAGACACGAAGTCCATCTCCCGAAACCATGTCGTGGACATCAGCGAGAGTGGCCTTATCACTATAGCGGGTACAGGGTGCTGCCTTGTTGTTGGATGTGCTTTAGATAGCAACTCGAGTTAAACTCTCATATCAAAATCTCTTTTAATGCTAATGAACAGAAGGGTTTTTGTTGTTGTTGTCGTTAGTGATTCTGAGTAACATCTTACCCATGGCTTCACCACATTTGTTATCAACAATAGGTGAATTTTCTTGTTAATAAGTTGAGAAATGGTTAACTGTAAGAAAAATGGGTAGTAACCTGACGAATGACTTATCAATGTATTTGTAGGTGGAAAATGGACAACCTACCGATCTATGGCAGAAGATACCATAAATGCCGCAGTCAAGGCACACAATTTGAAAGCAGGACCAAGTAGAACAGTTGGGCTTTTCCTTCAGGGGGCAAAGACTGGAGCCCCACACTCTACATCAGGCTCGTCCAGGACTATGGACTTGAAAGTGAGGTGGGTGTGCATTGCCACATCATCTTACTCTTGACTTAATCTCACTGTTGCCGGTAACAGGATTGGCAACCACGGGGCCTCCGTGACTTCGAGTTTCCTATAGCTCAGTTTGTTTCTGACAGTGTACTATGGGAGTGAACTAATGGGAAAAAATATTTTGCTTTAGTTGCTAAAAAGCAATGAATGTTTTGGTTTCTGTTTTAGAATCTAGGGTTTGTTTGGCTTGTTCCTAGCAGACAGGACCTCCCGAATTCTTTCTCTCTTGAGCATAAGGAAGGCTGTTCTTCAGAAGTGATGTCAGGAGCACAGTGAAGCTGAAGCTTCATCAGTCACTGGTACAGTGACACATGTGTAGTAGTCTTTGTGCTGGCCTAAGCATTCAGAGCCCATGTGGTTTCCTCCCACGAAATCAAAATCAAATGCTCTCCTAGGATTATTAGTTACAGGCTGTTAAAAAAAGAAAACCTGACAAGATAAGCAGGTACATTTTTTTGCTTTGTATCCAGAAGCTATTGATACATCACAGGACCTGCCTGATGCAGTTTCATTTCTTTAGGTGGCCCAGCATCTTGCCGCCACCTATGGTGATAAGGCTTTTGAGGTGGCCAAGATGGCAAGTGTGACGGGAAAACGGTGGCCCATTGTTGGAGTGCGTCTTGTGTCGGAATTTCCGTACATTGAAGCAGAGGTATGTGAACGGCCCTGTGGAAGTTTCCCATCTGCCCCGGGGTACTTTTCATCTGGTCACTCTTCGTCCTCTTTAGAAATTATACATAGCTAAGTTTTAATGCAGAAACATCACCTATAACCTGGAGCAAAATGTCTGCCCAGCACAGTTCCTTTCATTTACCTAATTGTAGTTTCATCTCTGAAGTTATATTGATAGTGATAACAATAATCATAGAAAATATGGATTCCTTTCTCCTCCACAGAGCTATCCCAAGTCTTACTGACTCAGTTGTTTGCCCCTTTTGAGAGTTTATTGCTCCTCAAGTTTGTACCACTTATGTTCTGTCTGATGACTTTTTCTTTTTTTGACATGGACCATTTTTCAAGTCTTTATTGAATTTGTCAAGTGTTGCTTCTGTTTTATGTTTTGGTTTTTTGGCCACGAGGCATTTGGTGTCTTAACTCCCTGACCAGGAATCAAACCCACACCCTCAATCAAACCCTTCCAATGGAAGGCAGAGTCTTAACCAGTGGGCCACCAGGGAAGCCCGTAGAGACACATCTTGTCTTGACGCTTATAATTCACTACATCTTAAACATGGGTGTCCAGTAATAAGCATTTTGTTGTTGATTGAATGCAAACTTCTGTCGTCTGATTACTCTGAGACAGAAAACTGTGGACAGCCTTCAGAGATGAGACTGTGACTTTTTAATTTTAACTTTAAACTTGTTCTTTGCCTATTCAGCTGTGTGTATTAACATCCTTGTCATAAACAAAAGAACTGATTACTGTGGATGGTAACTGAGAAGTGATGCAGTTCACATGTTTGGGCCAGTTTCTATTCCAGGAGAAGACATTATCTCTTATCCAAACTGTTCCAGCTTCCAAATCTCCTTTGGCAGGCAGAAAAATGGGGAATTTGTGTGATGTCACTATTTGCTTCATGCCTGCTAGAGAGAACCAGAGTATGTGAAGAAAAATGTCACCATACCTAAGCATGGATTTTAAGTGAAGCTTTATTTCCCTCCTTTTAAAAAGGCCTAAATTAATCATTTTACTTTAATTCAAACCTAGGTGAAATATGGGATTAAGGAGTATGCTTGTACCGCTGTGGATATGATTTCACGTCGTACTCGCCTGGCCTTCTTAAATGTGCAGGCGGCAGAGGAGGCCTTACCCAGGATTGTTGAATTGATGGGCCGAGAACTGAATTGGGATGATTCTAAAAAGAGGTATTACATAGAAGTCTCTAAAACCACGTTTGCCATTATAGACATGGAATGTATCAATCTGTTAGTCGAGGCTAATGGTTAGTTTCTCTTTTTTTTGATTGGGGGCAGTGGCTTTATAATGTTATGTTAGTTTCTGCTGTACAACAAAGTGAATCAGCTCTATGTATATATATATCCCTTCCTTCTTGGACCTGCTTCCCAGCCCCCACTGCACCCCACCCCTCCAGGCCATCCCAGAGCGCTGAGCTGAGCTCCCTGTGCGGCAGAGCAGCTTTCCACTGGCTATCTGTTTTACACATGGTAGTGTATATATGTCAAATCTAATCTTCCAATTTACCCTCCCCTTACCCCTCTGCCCTGTCATGTCCACATATCTGTTCTCTACATCTGTGTCTCTTTTCCTGCCCAGCAAATAGGTTCAGAGGCTAGCATAGTTTTTGATGGTGACTTTATAATTTCTGCCAATTTCTGTGTGTGTTTAATACTACTAGGCCTTAGGAAACTGGAAAGATATTCTTGTAACAAATATGTCATCATAACAAATTCTGGTAACAAATATCCTTGTAACCAAATATGCTTCTTGGTTGTTTTTGGAAAATCCCTTATAGAAAAATGTTCTAAAATTTGTGATCATAATTCCTGAAAAAGTAAGATAATAATGATTGTGGGTAGAACCTTTTCTGGTTTTCATTGAAAACATGCTTAGAATGTATTCTTGAGTGAAATTCACTCTCCTGCAAGTTTGCCTTTGGTAGGAAATCGTGGTTTTATGGCCTGACCACAAATGCTTATTGATTTGTGTCATTTGAAACTTTATATCCAAATTTAAAAAAAAGCCATCGATGCGCATATGTCCACATATACAGCCCAGGGCCTCTTATAATAAACAGATCGTCATGATTTTTAATTAAACCAAAGTTTCAGGCAGAGACATTTTCTTTTATTTATTCAGGAACTGTTACCTGTGTTCATTGGTTTAGACCTTTCCCCTAGTCTTTCTTGAACCCATTCCATTTAGGCTCCTTCGCGGCCACTTTGCCGTCAGTGGCTTGGGTCACACTTCGCAGTCAGCTCCACGTGCTCCATGTTCATGGCTCTCGTCATCCTTTCAGTCATCCAGTTGGTGGCCTTCCATAGTTGATTGCTCCCTCTTTCCTAAACATCACCTGTCTTAGTCTATTCAGGCTGCTCTGACAGGATACCACAGACTGAAGGGCTCACACAACATAAATGTGTTTCTCACAGTTCTGGAGGCTGGAAATCTCAGATCGGGGTGCCAGGTGGAGATAGTTGGGTTCTGGTGAGAGTCTTCCTCCTGGCTTCCAGACAGCTCCTTTCTGGAGGAGATGCAGGTAGGGGGCATGTCTGGTCTGTTCTGTTGAGTGAGCTAATCCCAACAAGGTTTCTCTAAAATTAGTTACCTCCCCAAAGTCCCATCTCCAAATCCTGTCACAGTGGAGGTTAGGCTGTCAGCTTATGAATTTGGGAGGATGCAATCCAGTCCATTTAGTGTATCCCAGGTGGCACTAGTGGTAAAGAATCCTCCTGCCAGTGTAGGCGATGCAAGAGACCCAGGTTTTATCCCTGGGTTGGAAAGATCCCCTGGAGAAGGAAATGCAACCCACTCCAGTATTCTTGCCTGGAGAATCCCATGGGCAGAGGAGCCTGGTGGGCTACAGTCCATGGGGTTGCAAAGAGTCGAACACGACTGAGCGACTAACACTTCGACTGTTAGAATCAGTCTTCAGGGGTGAAGCCATAGCCCTACATTTAAAATATTCTCCCTCAGTCATTTTCATGCCACCCGTGTAGTGTACTGATGGTAGAAATCACTGAAAAGAACTTCTTAATCCTGGTCACAGTGCTGTCAGGCATAACCTTTCCCCTCATTTTATAGATGAGAAAACAGACTCAGGGAGGACGTCTCAGTGAGAGTTCATACAACTAGTAAATTGTGGAACTGGGATTGAAGCCGGGTGTCCAGATCCCGGACACCCTTTTCCCACCCAGCCCTGTTGCCTCTGCCTTGGTGGGACTGGTTTATATAGCTCTTCTGGTTTTGAGTTTGGGTTTGGCCAGTTTTAAAGCTATATAGTGAGGCAACACTAGAGTGAAACTTACTCCTGTGCTACTGCCAATCATTTCTGCCATGGAGAAGCACTGGGGATAATGTGTTCCTGCAAAAATTATGGTTGGAGTGATCTTAACATGCAGGAAGGTGCTTTGTGCCAGGAATGCAGGCTGTAGGAGGTAGGAAGAAGGAAGAAAACTCTGTGAACTGGCTGTGTTCAGCCCTCCCGAGGAAACTAGATTTACATGGGTTTAGGTTTTATGAGCAGATTTATGTACTCAGAAATATTCTCCCAGTCCCCTAAACAAACAAAATAACAGAAATAAGAAACCTAAAGTTATTGCTCAGTATCTGAGACATAGGAGTATTCATGAGAACAGTAGATAGTCTAGAGAGAACAAAGGAGAGGGGAGAAAGAATTAAAGGTTACTGGACTGCTAAGAAAAGGTTAAAAGCATTGGGATTATGTAACCTGCAAAAGTGAAAGAGGAGCAGGGTGATAAATAACTCTCTGTAAATGAATTGTGGTTGTTTTTACCAGTCAATACTTACTGAGTGACTTGTATCCTGAGCATTATACTAAATATTTTAGGAGAATAATAAATAGCTCATAGTTTCAAGGATCTTCAAATTTAATCAAGTGGTTACAACATATATATATATATATATATACACACCTCAGAAATGTATGTGTGTTTTCCAAAATTTATAGGATGATTTGGAGAACTGTTATTTAAGACCAAAGGCAGCCAACTTAGAACTGATTAAGGAGGAAGGCATTATCTAGAGGAGTTGGGGATTGATAGAGGAGTTGGTGAAGATATATTTAGGAATGCAACACTGCCAAACTGTGTTTTACACAATTAAATATATATGTTAATATGTATGTATGCATGCTTAGTCGTGTCTGACTCTGCGACCCCTTGGACTATACCTGCCAGCCTCCTCTGTCTATGGGATTCTTCAGGCAAGAACACTGGAATGGGTTGCCATTTCCTCCTCCAGAAGATCTTCCAGACCCAGGGATCAAACTCTCCTGTGGCTCCTGCTTTGGCAGGCAGACTCTTTGCCACTTGAGCCACCTGGGAAGCTCTATGTAAAAATAATACATAATTATAAATAAATAATCAGTGTCTAAATTAATAACAGTGACAAGTTGACTATATGGTCAAAAGGGTTTGGGAAATTCTGAGTTAAGCAAATGAAACCATTTTCTGCAGTGCAGATAATTTGGTGTCTTTAAAGTGTTTATGTGCATTGTCAGTTTCCCAAAGGCAGCTTATTTGGGGACAGATCCAACTCTCACATGTTGGAAGGGCTGATGGAAAGGGAAACTAGATTGTAACGTAGAATAAAGTAAAAATAAAATTTTAAAAAATAAAATTAAATTTCAAAAAAAGGGAAACTAGTATTGCTTTAGGATGTATTTTGGGAAATGCTTCAGTAATACTTGGTAATGTAGACTTTATAACCTGCAGACAAAACATACATTTCATTGAGAGACTTTAAAAAGAAGACCACTTAAGTAGATTGAGGGGCTCTCCCAAAGGGAAATTATTTCAAAATTGATTCCAACAAGAATAAAGAGGAAGCAAGTGAAGAAATGGCGTGACCATGGACAGGGCAAACTGATAAACACCAAATAGCAAACAGAGGGAAGATAGGTACTCAACAGCGGAAGAGTACCCAGGACAATAAGAATGTATATGAATAGTGTCAGCAACTGGCAAAAGTCCTAAAAACATTAAAAATAGCTTTTAAAACTAGAAAAGAGTACAAAGAAAGTCTAACCTAGATCCTTGCTCAAAGGTAGCTAGCACCAGATTTTGATTGCCAGAGAAGGGAGGGAACCTTTCAACTCATAGTTTAATTCCAATTTGTTTTTCTTTTTCTCCTATTTGTCAAGGAGAATGATTTTCATTGTGAGAAAAGCAAAATAAATATTGATAAGAGGAAACAGACATTTAAATAGGAGACTGCTCTAAATGCGTTTTTATGCCAACTCAGAAATTTTATATACCTCAGGGTACTCAGAGAATTTGCAGATGGGGTTTATTTAACTACTGTCAAGGTTTAAAATATTATGGCAAATAGGAACAGAATCAGAAGACAGAAGGTGGGCAAATGTAGTACCACATTCTTAAGTTGGCTGCTTGGGTCCTGAGTAACTAATGAAAGCGGAGAAATAAAGTTTATAACCTATAAGCTCGTGGTCTTGACATTGGTCTTGGGCTGTTTTGTAGGTTATGGCATTTAAGTTTATTTTATCAGTATTTTGCAAGAAGCAGCAGTGATCTCTGGGGGAAAGGCAATGGCACCCCACTCCAGTACTCTTGCCTGGAAAATCTCATGGATGGAGGAGCCTGGTAGGCTGCAGTCTATGAGGTCACTAAGAGTCAGACACAACTGAGCGACTTCACTTTCACTTTTACTTTCATGCATTGGAGAAGGAAATGGCAACCCACTCCAGCGTTCTTGCCTGGAGAATCCCAGGGACGGTGGAGCCTGGTGGGCTGCCGTCTGTGGGGTCGCACAGAGTGGGACACGACTGAAATGACTTAGCAGCAGCAGCAGCAGCAGTGATCTCTGGAAGGTAATAACTAATCACTTAGAAAAAAATCACTTCAGAGATATCCTTTCAGGAAAAGCACATGATTGTTAGATTGAGGATATGTTATAGACATAATATATTTGGATTTAAGTGAAAGCATTTTATGAAGCCCCCTGTGATGTCTTCTTAAAATGGTGGATTTTTAACTAATCAAATTATCATCTTTGGTGTACTCATAAGAAACTGGAGGAAGAGTGAATACTTGGTGATAGATTGAAGCAGTGGGTGAAATTGCAATTATATTAGGTATAATTTAATAGAGACAAATGGCAGACTTTGTATTAGGTAGAAAAACAACACCATCCATTTATGATAGATTTGACAAGACTTAACAGTAGCATTGGAGAAGGCAATGGCACCACACTCCAGTACTCTTGCCTGGAAAAATCCCATGGACAGAGAAGCCTGGTAGGCTGCAGTCCATGAAGTCGCTAAGAGTGGTACACGACTGAGTGACTTCACTTTCACTTTTCACTGTCATGCACTGGAGAAAGAAATGGCAATCCACTCCAGTGTTCTTGCCTGGAGAATCCCAGGACGGGGGAGCCTGATGGGCTGCCATCTATGGGGTCACTCAGAGTTGGACACGACTGAAGCGACTTAGCAGCAGCAGCAACAGTAGCATATACAAAAAATATATATATTTTTTGTTAACTGTCAATGCATAGCAGGTAACAGTGGATCATGGCTTCCCCCAAGTGCAATTACAATCTTAAGCTTCCTAAAGAAATCATATATCTAGACTAATGATGCTGATAGTTACTTCTTTCTAGGTACTTGCCAGATCTCTGTTGGAGTATTGTGTTGTGTTCTGACCATTTTATTACATGACAATCTAGCTGTGGTTTGGGAGAAATTATCCAGCATGGTAAAGGGATTTAAAATCATATGTTATACAGGAGAGTAAGAAAATTGTTAAGAAGGAAAGCTCTGTTGGGTTGGTCAAAAAGCTTGTTTGGGTTTACTGAAACAGCGTAGGAAAAACCAGAATGAACTTTTTGCCAACTCAATATTTGTTGTGCTGTGATACAGGAAAAAAATCTTTTGACTTAAAAAGAATTACTCTCAGAAAGTTTCACTAATCCCAAACAAATTGGTGGAATTGCAGTGTTCACAGCAATAGGCAGTATCAGTTGAGGCTGGGATCATTGAAAACAAGAGAAGTAACTATTCAATAGACTAATGTTTTTTTTGTTTTTTGTTTGTTTGTTTGTTTTTCTCAAAGCTCTGTCATCTCCATCCAACTAGCAGCATCCAAGTGACAAAATGTTAGAACTGGTTAACCTGTGATGTCTGTCTTGAATACAGCATGCTGCATAACAATAGTTATTTACTTTTAATTGCTCTTTGGTCACCAAACCACAAAGGTTTGGTCCTGTAGATTTTGCTAGTCAATACTGTGGAGGAATATTCAGCAATAAAAACAAACAATATTAAGGCATGCGACAACATGAAGGACTCTCAGAATTGTTACGCTATGTGGAAGTAGTCGAACACAGAAGACTACATACTATATGAACCCTTTAATATGAAATTCTAGAAAAGACAACTCTGGTGACAAAATCAGATCAGTGGTTGCCTAGGGGTAGCGGTCAAGGGAAGGATCAATTGGAATAGGAATGAGGAAGCTTTTTAGGGGATAGAAATGCTCTCTGTCTTGTTCGTGGTAGTGTATACATCAGAATCTTATTGAATAAAATTATACTTCAGTAAAACTTGAGGAAATAAAAAATTGTCCTGGCCAGAAAAATGAGGATGAACTTTCTCTTTAGAAAACCAAGTAGAAAAAAAGGAGAAAAAAATCAATAATTCTTTCCATAAATCTTTGAACTTTGTGTGTGTCTGTGTTTTAGGAAGAACTTGGAAACAGCCAGGAAGTTTCTATATTATGAAATGGGCTATAAATCTCGATCAGAACAGTTAACAGATCGGTCTGAAATTAGCCTACTGCCTTCAGACATTGACAGGTACTTCTAATAAGTTTCTATCTCTCTCTCTCTCTTTTTGTCTTCACTTACCTAAGTATGTTTTTCCATTATTTAACATCGTGTTCCAGGTACAAGAAGAGATTTCATAAATTCGATGCAGACCAGAAAGGCTTTATTACCATTGTTGATGTTCAACGTGTATTAGAGGTATTTTTATGGTTCAGTATCTTTGATAGCAGAGGAATGTAAAGATTATCCTAGATAATTTTTTTCTCATCTAGTGCTATCTATAAGTAATATTTCTCTCTGAATTTTTGAAAGGCTAGTAATGTTAATAAAAGGAAATGCATAATTTTTAGTGAAACTTCATTATTTTGTGCTTTCCTTTTACTTAGAGTATCAACGTCCAAATGGATGAAAATACGCTACATGAAATTCTGAATGAAGTAGATTTGAATAAAAACGGACAGGTTGAACTCAATGAATTTTTGCAGGTGAGTTGTGGTGAAAGGAAACAAGTGTATTTGCTTTTTATCTATTGGTCGTCAATAGATACTCAGGAATGGATTTCAAAGTCGGTACAGTTGTCACTCATTCTGAAAAAGAAGAAACCTTGAAGCCAGCGAAGGTTGATATGTCTTAAAGCATATGACTTTGCATGGTGTGTGTTCTTTTGCTTTTTATAAGATACATTATGTTGTATTGGGCAATTTAGATTAAATCTGGGTTGATTATGGCTTAAAGGGATAAATCAGAAATGTGCTTTATAAAGAAGTATGCTGTGGGAGACCAGTGCTGAACACTTCTTTACTTCTAAAGTACAAAGTTTATTTTTAATAAAGGAAGTTTAAAGAAATCAAAGTTGTGTTCATTTGAGAATCATATTCACTTGAGCACCCAAAATGCAGTGGTTATATTCCTACATTGTAACTAAACCTGAAAAGCAAGAGAAAGGAAAGCTATATTCTAGGGTCAAGACCATGTAATCCAAGCATCTTTATTTCTAATTTTCCACTTATTCAAGGTTCAGTTGTTTAATAATAACCGGAAAGAAAGTAAATTTTGTTACTTCAAAATGGATGCTACACATGAATCCTTAAAAGTTCCTTAAAAGAAGGAAACTCAACAACCTCATATATTATTTGTAACTGTCCATAGAACTCTGCTCTTATAAGAATGTATTGGTTTCCAGACAAGCCAGGTTTTTTCTGTAGTGCTTCTTGGGCAGGTATTTCAAATGAATGCCAGGTCTTGCTTGCACCATGGCAATGATGAATGCTGAACATGAAATAAATTAATGCTGGGGATTTTGGTCAATGTCAGCCCTTTCTTCACTGTGTCAAGTTAAACAAACAAGATCAAGGCAAAGGAAATGGTAATTGTCTCTCTGGAGATGAGCAGCAGATAAGAGCGTTGTTGAATCTAAATGCAGAAAATTTTCACGGGTTGTGTCCAGCATTACAAAAAGAATGTTACTTCTTTAGCTTACTGTTTAACTAGGTGGACATTTGAAATTGAGTTTAAAATGTATGCTTGGAAATTAGAAACCATTTCATACATTTTTTGTCTGGTTGTTTTCCTTGAGAAATTTTTTTGTCTGTCTCAGGATTTTAGAAAACTTTTCTTCAAATAAATAGCTAATGCTTCATTTCATATAGGTTGTAAATAAACAATAGCATTTAGGGTTCAAAGACCTGAGGTCTTAGAAACAATAAGAGTCTAATGTTATAGATATGGATTTTGGGTGTTAAGTAATTTTCTTGAGTGCAGTAGAGCTAAACACATAGAAAATAATTTAAACCACCTGCAGGTTTTCTTATAGTCTTTTTAATAATTATTTCTTGTCCAATTCTAAGTGAAAGAGACTATTCATGCTTTGCTAAGTGCATACAGAGTATAATTTTCAACTTTAAAATGCTGATTATATGTCTTATGAAATATATTCACACCCAAATGTTATTTTTTCTTGTAATATGGTTTTCAGATATATGTAATGTTTGAGAAAAACTTTGATTCATTAGAAGTTGATACATCGCACAACCTTTATGGATAAAAGAAAAAAAATCTCCAGCTCTCTCAGTTTTGTTAGTGCTGATAAACTTTGAAAGTATTCATTGAATCAGACAAAACAGTAAACAAGACATTGTTGTCTTTAGATGTCAGCATTCTTTGTTATACCATTCATAGATGGAGAGTATCTTTTATTAAAATAGTTTCCTTTTCTGAAGATTAAGAGCCCGTGTGTATCCCATTAGACAGTTTTAAATATAGATATTTTTAAATAATCCTCATGGAGGATCTCTGTAGATTCTGCATCATTACATGACTTTATTTTAAGGTTTGAACTCTAATAACACTTCTGTATGTAGGAGTCCATCTCTAATAAACAATAGCTTGTGAAACAGCTTTTAATAAGGTCATGAAATTCTGATCCAGCCCCTTGGCAGATGTCTCTGACCCTTATTCAGAGTCATTTTTTAAGAAATGTATCTCTTTAGGCTAGAAACTATAACCCTGAAAATATTTTGAGGATTTACATACACACACACACACACACACATATATATATATATATATATTCCTGATGAATGACTAAATCAGTTCTTTAAAAAAATAGATAAAAAATATTGAAGAAGTGAGATCAAGAAAAGTAAATAGTTAAAACCGCATCAACTTGAAAAGGAAAAAAAAAATCCCCACGCTCATAATTGCACAGTGCCTTCCAGATTAAAGGCCTTTGCCCGCCGACTGCATGTAATTTCAAGACTAATTCTGATTTTATCCACTGGATAAAAATGAATTAGCTAAAATCTGGGCTGTGGAGTGCTTTTACTTCTTAAGGTAGATCTCTGGGTCCATTTTCAAGGACTTAAATGTAAATGATTTTAAAAAGTCTTTAAGGAATTTGGATTTGGGGGACTTGAAATTGTCAAGTACAATAACACTAAAAAGAGTAGTTAAATATGTCATGGTTTGTCTTTGTTTAATCCCTGAGATTCCTTTTTAAGATTTTAGAATGGAATTAAAGATTCAATATTTGAGTTGCTCAAAAAAATGTATATGTGCTGAGCTCATTAAGGGGCAAAATGTGATGTATTCAATGTGCATTTTAAAGGCAGACTGATTTGCTAGGTAGGTGTTAGTTTTTGCAGCCCTGGCAAAATACCTGCCCCTTTCCCCCTTTTGCAATGTTTGAAAACTGTAGTTTCTTCTGTGAACTGTAGTACCTGCTATGGTTTTTGATGGGGGCACTTAATTATCCTCACCTGCTGCAAAGGTTACTGTTAAAATGCTGTGAAGACCAGGAGTAAGCTGATAGGCCTTTTGAATCTGTTACCTGTTTTCTCTTTAAGCTGATGAGTGCTATTCAAAAAGGAAGGGTGTCTGGAAGCCGGCTTGCTATCCTCATGAAAACTGCCGAAGAAAACCTCGATAGAAGAGTTCCCATCCCTGTGGACCGAAGTTGTGGAGGATTGTGAGTCTGAGCAGTGAATCCACAGCCGACAAACATAGGAACAACAAATGATCATGTAACAAACCAGAGAGGACTGACACCACTCCAAAACAGTAGACACGGATAGCTGCCTTGCTTTAACACTGGGAAACATTCCAAAGCTTTAGGATGTCTATGGAGACCCTTTATTGGCATTTGCCATTCAGTCTAGCTTCTTAAAAGTGTATTTTATCATCTTTTCTCATTTTCAGTGCACACTGATTTAATGTTTTGCTTTCCTTTTGTGATCTATTAGACTGGACATGCTCCCTTTTTGTTCATTCATTTTTTCTGTCAATTTGAGAGACAGAATATTTTGGCAAAAATTGAAACGAGAAGCTGGAAGCATTTTGTGAGATGCACAAAGCTCTGGACATTCAGCTTGTTGATAGTATTTGTTCTTAAAAGAAATGGAGTGGGCCCTATTAAAGACAATAGCATTTCTGGAGCCCTCTCAGCCCCCTTCTTCCTCCAGCTTGTCTGCCTTCTTGATCCAGACTTTAGAGCATGACTGGTAAAACTGGAGAGGGAAAAAAGTTTAGATCTGGTTATAAGAACAAGTCTCAAAGAGAATCTCTTAAAGCTTCCAGAATCCCAGGTATGAGCTGTAAGGACAGCGCTGGCATTTGCTGGGAGTTGCAGTGACAGTGTCATCTCAGCAGTTCGTTTTTCCCCCGTCACTGCTAGTTTTTCTTTGACTATTACAGTTGCCAGGAAGATCCCTGCTATTCTTATTTTAAAACCAGCATTTAAGTGGCAAGTTGGATACAGTGGGATGGGACTAGATTTCTCAGATCTTTACAGTGGTAATAAATTGAAGGATTAAAAAACCTGTGTTCATATATCCACATATATAGCACAGTTTTCAAATCTCAAATCCTAGATGTTGGAGCATGTGACACCATCGAACATGGCCTATTTTGCTTAGGTTATTGTATCATTTGGAGGGAGTATTTATAAACAGATGGTAAAAGGGCATAGAAATAGCCTATTAGTTAACTTTATAATTATTTGTAAAAAGGACACAATTACAGTGTTCATGGTCATTTTAATTGCTTAAAGCCTTTCTCCTAATGTACTAAATGGAAAAGTTCTCAACCAAAAAGAAAAAGAAAAAAAGAAAACCATACTTGACACACACTCACACATGTCCACCATCACACACATACACAGTCACAGAAAGACAAAACAAAAGATCAATCTGCCCAGAATTTAGTAAACACATAATATACTGAATTTAAAGGGCCATTTTGGCATCCTTTTGTAATACTTTGGTGGCATTTTAGCCAGTCGTCTGAATATGTCTTCTTCATGCTTCCTCTTGTGAAGTTAACTACCTGCTTCTTTTGATGTTTAAGATCACGTTGTGTATAAAATAGGAAATATGACCCTTTTTAATGTCAGGTTTTCATTGTGCAGATTTAATTTTTCAAACTGGTACATAAAACACTTTTGTGCTGTTATTTCTATATATGTCAACATTGTAGAATATCTTTATGCTCATTCGAGTTGGGCATGAGCCTGTCTGTCATAATGTACACACTGGAGGTTAACTCACCTAAGCCCCCACCCTCACCTCGGAAACAGATAAGGTAGCACAGTAACTCATTTTGCTTTTAAAATGAAGTTTAGACTTGCCACTTCCTTAAGGAAAACCTAAAACAGAGCAAGTGAGGCTCCCAAGTATCACTGTGAACTTTTTCTTTTAAGGTGTGATTTTTTTTTTTGCACTGGTTTCTTTTCCTTTTTTTTTTTTTTAAATAATAGACGCATGTGGTTTTGTAATTTTGTTTTTCTATCAAGACAGTAATTTCACTGTTTAGAGCCCAGCGACCCTTAATAGAAGAGCTGTCCTTTAAAACATCAGAGATGATGTACCACAGTATTATACATTTGTGTTCTCTCTGTTTCTCTTCATTTCTAGTTAAATCAAGATAACGATGGCTTGTATCCCCCAGAATCCATTACAGTAGGGACCGGGCTTATGACCTGAGTGGCCTGGGCAGAACTGTGCTTGAAAAAGAGGCCTTGTTTGTGCACGTTTTGCTTTGAGTGAAGTTCCTTTAAGGACAAAGAAAAGCACACTTTTCTTCCTTTGAGTATACCTGCCTTTGCTTAAAATCTGCTAATTCTAAAACATACGCTCCTTCACCAATCCCAGAGTCTCGTCTTGGAAATGAGCTGGTTCCAAGTCTTTACTGTGAATAAAGCACCCCCGCATTTTGTATAAAGTTCTTAATTAAACCTGTGCAGCTTCTTTACCTGATTTCAGAAAAGGAGAGAAGAAAATAGGGGGTTGGGTGTAAGTGTGATTCAAAATCTATTCCAAGCGCCAAAAGAATTTTGTTTCTTTTTTGTATAACATAGTATTAGCTGATTCTGCTGGGCTGGGTGTGGGGTGTTTGGGAGACTGTCTTTTGTCATCAAGCGATTTGTTTAAAGAGCCTTTAATGGGGTTCAGGTGAAGGTACCCCCATCTTTGATGGAGAGCTGAATGTTCCCTTCAGTAGCCCTTCGCACATAACAATAGCGATAATGCCAGATTGTTTGTTAAGCCCAGGTTGTCTGCCTCATGGCCATCATGCTCTGCAATATTCTTGCTTTCAATCAGTTTAACTTTAGGATTTCCACTACTAAATGCATGCTCCCTATTCTGCTTTAGTTTCTAGCTTTGGATTGTCTTTTTCAAAGTATGTAGTTTGCTCTTTTGTACATCAACAAAATTTCATTATTTTACTGAAGATACTGTAAGAATGATCATTGATCTTATTTCCCTTCTTATGTATTTGTAAAAATTTCTGGCATATGAATGTAATAATATTGAAGTCAGTGACACTAATAACTTGCACTGTTTTGCATTATGTCAACCCTTTATAGGGGAGTAAAAAGCCCTACTGTGCTTTGAAAGAATATCAAGTATAAACCTAGTTCTGGAGTCGATATACACACTGCATGTTTTCATATATGGCATTTTTATGTATTGTGTTGGGTTATTGTTCTAGATTGGACTGTTAAATACTATGTTTGAGGCTGGGTTGTCATTTTTATAACTGTCTTGGTGTTTTATCGCCATTATTTATTACTTTTGATATACAGAATGAGCTGCATGCATTTATAGAGCAATAAGAGGATGTATTTAATGTGCCTTGTTTTTAACTGAATAAGAACTGAAAGCATGAATCAATAAAGCTGATTAAAATGGTCCACTTACTGGCATGTTGATGTACCTTGCAGTCAGAGAAATAACTTTGATAACTTGTAGTTTAAAAAAAGTTTGGAAATATTTTCACAAACTGTATTTTTAATTGCATTCACACATTAATACTTTTGCTTGCAATTTTGTAATTTTATCTCAAAAGTGAATCCCTGCAAAGACTGATGTAATTTTATGAGACTGCCAGATTTATTTGTATTAATTTGTTGCTGGAGCCTTTAGGGCACGACTTCTGTATTTGTGCAATCCTATTCTAAAATTACATGCATCCAATTACAACTCTGTTGAATTCTTTTTTCCTTTCTTTTTTTTCCTTTTGTCAACCAGAGCCTTTTAGCCTGAGCATTCCCAGGCACACTGATGAATTTTATCATAACCAAAATCAATAGAAATGAATGGGAAAGATTACATAATCCATTTTGATCATCTTACATGTCAAGTTAGTGTAGGGTTGCCAAGTGTTGATAAATGCTCTGACAGAAAAAAATGCTATATATTTTCATTGTCAGTAAATCAGTAAAGCTGTTACCAGTTTTAACACAAATTTTATAATGCCTATGTTATTTTATAGGTTTTAATTTACACATGTATATGGAGCATTGTCTCCATTTGTGGTGTAGAAGTGCTGCCTCTTAGTTTTGTGTGCCCAAAGGCCTGTGTGAGCTTCTGAGATTCTTTGAAATCATATAGAATAACACAGAGCACTAGTCCCCAGACAGACTTGGAACAATGAACTGTTTGTTCAAGGCCTGGAAAAAATATCTAACAGCTCAAAATGCTGTTTATTGATTTAGTTCATCACACTTCATACCAGTTTAAAATTTGTCAACAAAAAATTTGTCAAAATACATTGCTCCTGGTTTTCAAAATGTGTAAAATTTTGGGTAATCCAAGGAAGAGAAATAGATACTCACATCAGTACTTTGCAGTCTTGCTCAATACCATATTATCACTCGTGGCAGGTTTCAGCTGATGACGTTTGACTTAGGAAGGAAGCAGACAACAGAAATTTTCAATTGTTATGGCACCCTTGCAACTAGAGAAGTTCTGTATCAAGAGCTGGAGTCAGTGAGCCTCCTGTGCCTGTACCTTGTATTTTAGGCCTCTAATTAACTACCCTCAGTGTGAAACATATGCACAGAGGAAAAGAGATATGCCAGCCACAATGACACCAAAGATAGTTCTGCAAGTCCTGTGGACCCTTGGCAAAAATCAATAAATATGCCTTTGCACGTTGTTAGATACTTGATCCAGGACAGTAAGGTTTCATTGACCAAAACAAAGTACCACGTTTGCAGAATGATTGAGGCTATCTTCATCCTCCGCCTGCAGCATCAAATTGCATTGCT